>CANTUV010000007.1:40002500-50002500 GCA_947685225.1 Garcia nutans | reverse complement strand
CAACGGCAAACCAGTCACAAAATCTATTGTTACACACTCCCACTTCCATTCAGGCACTGATAAAGGTTGAAGCAACCCTGTTGGAACTTGGTGCTCAGCTTTCACTCTCTGAAAAGTGAGACACTTGGATACAAACTCTGCTATATCCCTCTTCATACCTGACCACCAATAGTTTTGTTTTGAATCATGATACATCTTGGTACTCCCAGGGTGCATAGCAAAAGCTGACTGATGTGCTTCCTTTAAAATAATCTTTCTCAATCTTGCATCATTAGGAACACACAGTCTATCCTTGAACCAAAGGCTGCCATCATCTCTCACAAGAAAATCTCGGCTCTCTCCTTTTTGGCATTCTGACACAGCTTTCTGAATTTTCTCATCAGCCAATTGAGCCTCTTTAATTTGATCCAACAACACCGGTCTCGACTGCAATTTAGCCAACAACGCACCATCATCACATGATTCAAAACTAGCATGCAACGCTCTCAACTCAACAAGCAACGAGAGTGAATAAGCAGTCAAACCTGCCAAAGACTTACTACTCAAGGCATCAGCAACAACATTCGCCTTACCAGGATGATAATCAATCAAACAGTCGTAGTCTTTGATCAATTCCAACCACCGTCTCTGCCGAAGTTTCAGCTCTCTCTGAACACCCAAGTATTTCAAACTCTTATGATCCGTATAGATAAATCACTTCTCCCCATACAAATAGTGTCACCAAATCTTCAAAGCAAAAACTATAACTGCTAACTCCAAATCATGCGTCGGGTAATTCAACTCATGCGGCTTCAACTGTAGAGAAGCATAAGCTATGACTCTACCCTCTTGCATCAAGACACATCCTAAACCATTATGTGAAGCATCACTGTAAATCACATATGGTTTATCTTCCACAGGCAAGGTAAGAACAGGAGCTTGAGTCAACATCTCCTTCAACTGCTCAAAGCTTGCTTGACACTGATCTGTCCACACAAATCTAACTCCTTTCCGAAGTAATCTAGTGAGTGGAGTAGCTATCAAAGAAAAAACCTTCACAAATCGACAATAATAGCCTACCAAACCCAGAAAACTTCTAACTTCAGTCACTAACTTTGGTGGACTCCAATTCAAAATGGCCTCAACTTTACTTGGATCAACTCTAATACCATCTGCTGAAACTACATGACCGAGAAAAGTCACTTGACCAAGCCAAAACTCACACTTCAACAGTTAGCATACAACTGCTTCTCTCTCAAGGTCTGCAATACAATTTGCAAGTGCTCGTTATGCTCCTCCTTATTATGCAAATATACCAAAATATCATCAATAAAGACCACCACAAACTGATCCAGATAGGGTCTAAACACCCTATTCATCAAATCCATAAAAGCTGCAGGTGCATTCGTCAATCCAAAAGGCATTACCAAAAACTCATAATGCCCATACCTTGTGCAAAAAGCTATCTTAGGAACATCTTCCTCTCTGATTCTCAACTGATGGTACCCTGATCTCAAATCAATCTTGGAGAAAACTGCTGCTCCCTTCAACTGATCAAAGAGATCATCTATTCTAGGCAAAGGATACTTATTCTTGATGGTCACTTTATTCAACTGCCTATAATCAATGCACAATCTCAAAGTACCATCCTTCTTCTTCACAAACAAAACAGGAGCTCCCCACGGAGAAACACTAGGGCGAACAAACCCTTTATCTAACAACTCCTGTAACTGCACCTTCAACTCTCTCAACTCAGCAGGTGCCATTCGATAGGGAGTAATAGAGATGAGAGTGGTACCAGGCAACAAATCGATACCAAACTCAACCTCTCTCTCAGGGGAAAACCCTAACAACTCCTCAGGAAACACATCTGGGAATTCAGCAACTGTGGGTATACTATCAAGTTGAGAACCCACTATTCTAGTATCTATAACATGAGCAAGATAAGCATCACACCCTTTCTGAATCATCCTCCTAGCTGCAACAGCTGAAACAAACATGGATGCAACTTGTCTCTGCTCACTAGATACCATCACATCTCTACCATCACCGGTTCTCAAGGTAACACACTTCTTCTGACAATCTACTACTGCTCCATGCTTAGACAACCAATCCATGCCTAAATTAAATCATACTCCTTAAAAGGCATTTCAATCAAATCATCAAGAAACTCCTCATCCTGAACAAAAACTAGACTATCTCGGTGCACCTTACTCACCACAACACTATGCCCTAAAAGATTTGTCACCAAGACACCAAATCCTAGGGACTCAGAATGCAATACAGACACAGGCAAGATGGATGCACTTATATATGAATGAGTAGATCCTGAATCAATCAAAGCAAGAACTGAAATGCCAAATAAAGAAAATGTACCCGCAATGACAGATGAAGCATCCGGCTACCTCTGCATCACATACACTCGCTGAGAAGGCCCAGCCTCATCTGGCCTACTACCTCCGGATGTAGAGCCCCCTCTCTGACTGAACCCAAGTCTACCACCTCTACTAAAACCTCTGCTACTATGACCTCCTCTCACACTAGGTCGAGAAACTGCAGAATCTGCCTGCCTATCCTCCTGTACCTCGGGAATATCTCTGATGAAATGGTCTGGCGACCCGCATCTGAAACATACCCCCGAATTACTCCTCCACCTGCATTAACCTCCGTGTGCTCTACCACAATGAACACAAACAGGTGGAACAGATCTCTGAGCCACTGGGGTCGGTGCACTAGCCACAGAAACTGTAGGTCTCAATCTCTGCCTCTAATGTGGTACTGACCTTACAGGCTACCTCTGGCCCCTACTGAACCTCTAAAAATGACCTCCTCGACCTCTCTTTGCAGATGAAGACCCTGCCTCAAACTAGGGTCTCCTAACTCGGGTCTCCTCTTCAGTAGTAGCTGCTGCAATAGCCTGTGCTCTCTCAACACTTCTAGCTGCTGCAACAAGCTGGGAAAGATCCTGATACCGAGAACTAGCAACAATACACATAATAGAGGGCCTTAACCCCTCCTCAAATCTCCTGCACCGATCTATCTCATCTGAAATAATCCCACCGGCATAATGACTCAACCGGATGAACTCTATCTCATACTCTGTCACCGTCCGGTTATCCTACCTCAGATTTAGAAACTCCATCTTCTTAGCATCCTTATACTCCCTTGGAGTATACTTCTGTTCAAACTCCCGCAGAAAATCACCATAAGACAAAGTCGATGGATCATCCATGGCATGGGGAACCGTCTTCCACCAATCATAAGCATCTCTCTGCAGAAGAGATCTAGCATAATCAAACTTCTCTTCAGGAGTGGCTTGCAACTGGAAAAATACCCTCTGAACTCTATCCAACCACTGCTCAGCTACAACAGGATCTGTAGTACCAAAGAAGTCCTCAGCTCCGAATTTCCTTAATTTATCATACTGCCTCACCGGTACTTGCGGCTGTGGTTGCGGTGGCGGCTGCTGCGCTGGAGCTTGCCTCAACAAATCTACTACATGCCGTAACCAAACTAGCGGCATCTCATCAGCAGCTGGTCTCTCTGGCACAGAAGCAGGTGCCTCTCCAGCTATCTCAACCCTAGCTCCATCTCTAACCTCAACAAGAGCTACACTCTCAGCACTACCTTCTACAGACTGACGTGACTGAGACGCCATCACTACCTATATCTGCAAACACAGCAAAATACCCCATCAAAGATCAGAAACTGCCAGCGCCAATGCATGTATCTTATTTAAAAATAATATTTTAAAATCAATTTTTTTTTTTTACAATTCACCTAGGTTGAGAATATCAAACCTAGGCTCTGATACCAAAACAGTTGTAACACCCCCACACCCAATATACGCACACCGCATACACCCGTACAACAAGCGATATGTGCATACCGGATAAAAAGGGTGCTACGGTTCATTTCTAAACAACCCAAAACTTTAGTCTTTAACATATAAGCATCATAAGTCAGTCCGAATAAACTTAAAACATTCAACCTATATTATAAATAGTAATAGAGAAAATATTTCTTCGTTAAAATACATATATATATATAACATTAGTACCCAAAAGCTTATCTAAAACAGTTTTTTCAAAATATTTATTAATTAAGCAGCGAAAAATACATATGTTTACATCAAAATCAATAAGTACAAAAATATGAATTTATACATGCTGGCAGTTCATCTCTGATCGTAATGTCCACAACTCAACACTGCTCTCACAACTCAAGCCTAGACTCGACTCGGTCTAGACGAGCCCTCCGGCATAACCGGATCTACCCTGTCACCTGCGCGATGAACCACAATCGCGCTAACCAGAAAGATTAGTGGTACAAACTGTGATTCAATATAAATCAATGCGATGCTCATACACCATACATATGAATATGTCAACTCATTACATTATATATTTCAATATATTAATCATTTGCATCACATTTCATAATTCACATTAAAACAAAGACAAACATGGGCCCAAAATGAAACTAATATGCTATTCAAAGTTCAGAGTTATAGCTTTAGTCCATAATGACACCATGTGTCTAGCCCCGTAGGCAATATATATCCATGGATTGTAACAGACCCAGTCTCTTGGACCTCAACCCGGCAAGACCCTAGGGCCCCAGTTTCTTGGTCCTCAACCCGGCTAGACTATTACAATTTTTGAGGCTTACGACCCAGTCTTTTCACCTCAAAAACATCATATTTCACATTTTTCAGCTGGACTCAGCTTACGACCCAGTCTTTTCACCTGTCCAGCAATTCATAGGCATGCCGCCAAACCCAGAACTCTGAAAATTGAATAACATACTAGGCACACAATTAATTCATTTATCTCATTTCATTTCTCATAATCAAAATAGGCTCATTGCCTTATAATAATATCATCTTTTCTCATTCTTCTATTTCATCTCAATATCGATTGGTTACATTATGTTTTCACATCTCATATCACCTATTTCCACATTTCTTTTCATATACAATACTTAACTCAATTGCATTGATACATCAATAAAATTCACATTATGCATATCACAACATATAACTCATTCATCAACAATGTATCAAGTAACTTAACACATTTTTCAACTAAATGTGTTAAGTCCCAATGTCATGTACCTGTATGCAATCATTCAAAGTTTGTACTTACCTCTTAAAGCAACAACACCACTCTATCAACTCCTCTTCCAAGATAACTCTCAACACTTGAATAAAGGTAGCTCAACTCTCTTCAAAACCTAATCCAAAGGTGATCATACACACTCACTTAGAAGTACACAAGAAGAAAATAAGAAAGAGAACTATCTAGGGCAAACTCTACACTTGACATGCTCTACAACACGGGCGTGTCCTTGACCGTGCCCTAAACTCACAACACAGAAGCTTTGACATGCTCAATGAAATGGGTGTGTCACTGGCCGTGCCAATCCTCCAACAACACAGTAGCTATGACACACTCAGTGACATGGGCGTGTCACTGGCCGTGTCAATGCTACTACAACACAGAAGTTATGACACGCTCAGTGACATGGGCATGTCACTGCTCGTGTCACCAACCCAGAAAATAGAACCAATGACACGCCCAAAGACATGGCCTTGCTCCTGGGCGTGTCAGGCCAAAAACCCTGAAATCGACACCAACAAAGCCACAACCAACACTCATCTTCCAATAGCCAAATCAACCACACATAACTCAACCAAAACCATCAACAACTCAAAAATAATTGAGTAAGCCTTAAAACAACTCAATCACAAACATCAAACACAAACGTCACCATATAACACAACTCAAACTCACAACACCCACAACTCTTGTCTCTTCAATCCAAACCCAAAAATCAAAGTTACTAAGACAAAACACTTCAAACACACCAAAATAACCATAAACACATCTACAACAACCATCCAACAAACCCAAGAACATAAACTCAAAAGAAAACCAAGAAACAAGTTGGAAACTTACCAAAAGTGAAGAAAATCCTTAAAACTCCAACTTGGTCTCTTGAAGACCTTCAATCTTTTGAGCTTGGAAGCAACAAAATCTCTTCTCCTTTGGTTGATAAGGGTGGCCGGCCAAAGAGAATGAAAGAAGAAGATGAAGGTGAACGAAGAAGAAGAAAGAAAGTAAGAAAGAAGGAAAGAAAGAAAGTCAACACTCTTCAACTACTCTCTCCTCAAAACACTCTCCACCATACATTTGAACAATAAAATATTCACCCACTAACATCATCATCCACTAACATAATTAAATCCATTTAATTAATCAAAATATCAAAATATCTCTTTTGACTTCTAAGACCCAATGACTTGTATACATATTGTTTTTATCTCCATATACATAACATATACACTTTAAATTATTTAATCCAATACAACAATTAACACTCCAAAATTTTAGGGTATACTTTGGGATATTACAAGGTACAACCTGTTTTCCATCGTTTCTTTGTGAGGCAAACTCTACCTTTTCATCACAAACAACAAATGTTCAAAAACAAAATACAATATATAAAAATAAAATATCCAAAATATAAAATGTTAACATTAAAAACAAAAACGAAAAATAACAACAAAAATATGCTATAACTAAACACAAGAAAGTAAGGAATTGTCTCGAAAGATCTACGGTAAAGGAGGATGTGATGATGAAGCAGCCGAAGGATGAAGACTCAAAATCTTAGCAAGGTTGCTATTGATTTAGTCTAACTATTGCAAGACCGCAGCATGGTTATGATCTACCTTGCTCTCCAGTGCCTCTATCCTATTAAGTGTCTCCTGATTATCCGGAGCCGGAGCATCTTCTTCCAAATCAAGAGAATCCGAGTCGAACTCCTCCTGGACTCGTGTTCTCTTTTGTCTGCCTCCCGGTACTTCTGGCTCAGCTGTAGCCATCATATATGCCCCTCCCCTGTGCACCACCATATGCATCTTCTTAAGTGTGGCCAAATCCAATGAATCATTACCCGTAATTTTAGTCATACGACAGGTACTGGGGTCAAAATCATCAAGAAGCGCTGTTGCCAATGTGGTAACCAATCCTCCAATACAAATAGCCCCCTTCTTTTTATTTGCCACACTATCAAAAAATCGGCCAACCAATAGCCGGTACTAATAGGTATTGCATTACATGCACAATCCAAGAAAAAGAGCTCACTAAGTTCCACTACACCTGGGCTTTCCTTCCGAGCAAAGAACCCACAGGACATAAAGCGATGCAAATACCTCAAAGCGGGATTACTCAATTTAGTTGCTTTGGCCGATTTGGCCACATAAGTTCCCTAGCCCAATGCTCCCCAAGCAAATTGTTGTTTAAAATCCTTAGGTACAGACCTTTCACTGTGTTGATGGAAACCAAATGTCACATTCAATTGCTCAATACTAACCACAAATGATTTCTCAAGCAATTTAAAATTCAACTTAGAGCAAATTTTTTGTTCATCTCTTTCAACCTTAAGAGATGTTAAAAATTCCAAAGTGAGCTCTTGAAATTGCAAAGGTCAAAAGGAGACTAGGTTCTCCCACCCAAGATTTTGAACATAACTATAAAAATTATCCCTAATATGAAGAGCATTAAGGGATTCATCGCTGACATACCTTGTCAGAAAGAAACCCCTAGCCAAAAGGGTAGCTCTCTTCAAAGATGAAGAAGATGAAGATGCAGCTACAGTTGGAGGTAGCTTCCTCTTATGGTGAGACACCATCTTTGTTCTCGGCATATTGAAAGATCTGAAAAAAATTTAAAACTTAAACCGATTAAATTGATTTTTTATGAGAGAAGAAGAAGATTGAACAGATTATTTCAGTTTTGGTGAAGGAAATTGAGAATTGATGGGAGTTGGGAAGCTTTGAAGGAACAACAATGGAGGTTTTGTGAGAGAGAAGTCGAGAAAGCGAAAGGAAGCAAAAACAAAATTAGGGATTGGAATGAACGAAAGGTGCAAAAATCGTGTTTTTAAAGTTAAAAATTGAAGGGACACAGCCAAGCTTGGGTGAACTTGGCCGTGTCTGATGTGTTTGGAGGGACATGGCCAGTGACTTGGTCTTGTCCCTTGGGTGTGTTTGACACTGTGAACAAAGATTGCAAAAACAAAGAGAAGGGATTTTTGGGTGAAGCTTGGCCGTGTCCCATGTGACACTGCCAGGGACACGGCCAAGCTTGTTGGCCGTGTCAGGGGCTGTGTAAAATGGTGTTTTAAGGGTTGGCTTGACACGGCCAGTGGCTTGGCCGTGTCAAGTGGCCATGTCACTCACTGCCAATTTAACTCTTTTTTTATATATATCACCAAATCTCAAAGAAATACAATCCTCTTCTTTTATTAACCCTGAAACACATTAGAAAAATGAAAAACCAATCAAAGCACCCATTCCATTTATTTAAATCAAACATAAAATCAAAATTGCTTAATATAAAATTACTATGAAAAGAAATGCAAACCGATGGGTTGCCTCCCATTTAGCGCTTCTTTAATGTCATATAGCTAGACATTACTGCAAGACTTAAGGATCGTAGATCAAAGTGCTATCGATGATCCTTACTTCTTGGAATCCTTCATTATATGGTTTAACTCTGTCCATTTACTTTAAAAGTCTCATTTGTTTGAGAGTTAAGCAATTCTATGGCACCGGAAGGATATACCTGAGTTATCTCGAAAGGACCACTCCATCGAGGCTTGAGTTTTCCTGGAAACAGACGGAGACGAGAATTAAAAAGCAAAACTTTCATACCTGGGCTCAATGTCTTTCGCACTATAATTCTATCATGAAGTGCTTTAGTGCGATCCTTATAAATCCTCGAACTCTCATATGCCTCATTCCTCAGCTCATCTAACTCTAAAATTTACAGAAAATGCTCTCTCTTTTCCTTGTCCAAGTCTAAATTCAGAGTCTTGATTGCCCAATATGCTTTGTGCTCCAACTCCACTGGTAAATGACAAGCCTTACCAAAAACCAATCAGTATGGACTCATACCCAAAGGAGTCTTGAAAGCAGTCCGATATGCCCACAATGCATCATGCAATCTACTCGCCCAATCCTTCCTTGATAAGTTGATTGTTTTCTCCAGAATTCCTTTTATTTGCTTGTTGGATGTTTCAACTTGTCCAGAAGTCTATGGATGCTATGAGGTCGCCACCTTGTGTTTCACACCAGATTTATGCATTAATTTCTCAAAAAGTTTGTTGCAAAAATGACTTCCCCCATCACTGACTATCACTCTTGGTGTGCCAAATCTGTTAAGAATATTTTCCTTCACAAATTTAACAACCACATTAGCATCATTAGTACGGGTGGGGATTGCCTCCACCCATTTTGAAATATAATCAACAGCAACTAAAATATATTCATAACCAAAAGACTTGGGAAAATGACCCATAAAGTCTATTCCCCACACATCAAATAGTTCAACAATAATATAAGATTGAAGGGGCATTTCATTCCTCCTCCCAATGTTACCCACTCTTTGACAGTGGTCACAATGCTTATAATACTCTTGAGCATCTTTGAATATAGTAGGCCAGTAAAAACCACTTTGAAGCACCTTTTCTACAGTCTTCCTCCCTCCAAAATGACCACCACAGTGAAGGTCATGACAAAATTTAAGAACACTCAGTTGTTCTTCCTCAGACACACACCTGCGAACTATCTCATCTTTGCAAATCCGGAATAGGTAAGGTTCATCCCAAAAATAAAATTTACACACGTGCAAAAACCTTTTCTTTTCCTTAAATGACATGTTAGAACGCAAAATACCACAAGCAAGATAGTTAGCAATATCTGCAAACCAAGGTGCATTAATTACCACAAACAGCTGCTCATCAGGAAATGCTTCTAAATTTTTATGAATGCTATCAGAAGCAAGATTTTCACTAAAGAAGGGTAATCTAGATAAATGATCAGCTACAACATTCTCACTTCCCTTAGTATCTTTGATTTGAAAATCAAATTCTTGCAGTAATAACACCCATCTAATTAAGCGCGGTTTAGCATGTTGTTTTGTCAAAAGATATTGTAGAGCTGCATGATCAGAATGCACAATAATTTTTGACCCAATTAAATATGCTCTAAACTTATCTAAGGCAAAAACAACAGCTAACATTTCCTTTTCAGTTGTTGTGTAATTCATTTGCGCACTATTCAAGGTCAAGCTAGCATAATATATTACTCTCAAAAATTTGTCAACCCTTTGCCCAAGAATAGCTCCTACTGCATGATTAGAGGCATCACACATGATTTCAAAAGGTAAAGACCAAACAGAAGCTACTATTACCGGTGCACTAGTCAATTTTTCCTTAAGGAAATTAAAGGCTTGCATGCATTGTGCAGTAAACTCAAATTGAACATCTTTTCCCAGCAAATGGCACAATGGTTGGCTTATTTTGGAAAAATCCTTAATAAACCTCCGGTAAAAACCTGCATGCCCTAGAAAACTTCTTATTCCCTTAATAGAGGTAGGTGGGAGTAACTTAGCAATCAATTCTACATTAGCCTTATCCACCTCAATCCCTTTACTTGACACCACATGACCTAAGACAATGCCCTGAGTAACCATGAAATGACTCTTTTCCCAACTTAAAGTGAGGTTACATTCAATGCATCTCTCAAGCACAAGAACAAGTTTGTTGAGGCAATTATCAAAAGAACTACAAAAACAGAAAAGTCATCCATAAATACCTCAATAAAATCATCTATCATGTCTGTGAGGACAGACATCATGCATCTCTGAAAAGTTACAGGTGCATTGTACAAGCCAAATGGCATACGCTGAAATGCATAAGTCCCAAAAGGGCAAGTAAAAGTAGTCTTGGATTAATCCTCTGGTGATATTGGCACCTGATAATAACATGAAAGTCCATCCAAAAAATAATAATGTGAGTGTCCAGAAAGTTTATCCAACATCTGATCAATAAAAGGAAGAGGGAAATGGTCTTTCTTTGTGGCATTGTTCAACTTCCTATAATCGATACACATTCTCCACCCAGTAGTAGGAACCAATTCATTATTTTCATTTTTCACCACAGTGATTCCAGATTTCTTAGGCACTACATGTACTGGGCTCACCCACTCACTATTAGCTATTGGATATATCACCCCTTCATCAAGCAATTTGAGCACTTCCTTCTTAACCACTTCACTCATGTTTGGGTTAAGGTGCCTTTGGGTCTCCCTCACAGGTTTAGCTCATTCTTCTAAGGTGATTCTATGCATGCACATTGAAGGGCTAATACCTTTTATGTCACTCAATCCCCATCTTATTGCTCTTTTCAATCTTTTTAACTCACTCACCAACCTCATCTCTTCCCCTTCACTAAGTTCGCTAGATATTATCACAGGTAAGGTGTTGTGATCTCCTAAAAACACATATTTCAAATTTTTAGGTAACTCTTTCAGCTCTAACTCAAGTGAAGGATTCTTCTCTTCTTCTTGGATGGAGGGAAGTTCACAAAATGGGTCCTCCTTAAGTTCCTCTATTTCAGCACTCTCTAATGTCTCAAGGCAACTGGCAATTTCTGAATCAAAAATTCCATAACCACAATCTAAGGTCAGTGCCAGCTCCAATTTATCCGAGGAACCTGTCTGCAAGAAAACATCTAAAACAACTGCGTCAATACAATCAATTAAAGAGCAATCCTCATATAATGTAGTTGTAGGAATGGGAGAAATGTTAAAAATAGAAAATTCAACCGTTTATCCTAAGACAGTCATTGACAATTTACCATTTTTAACATCTATCAAGGTGTTGGTGGTAGCCATAAAAGGCATACCCAGTAGAATAGTGTATGCGGATGGTGTAGGGTTACTTCCTTCCATGTCAAGAACTATAAAATCCACAGGCACTATCAACCCACCAACCTTAACTAACACATCTTCTATAACCCCTTTCGGGAATCTAAGAGATCTGTCAGCTAATTGAAACACCATTTTTGTAGGTTTAAGTTCCCCTAGTTCTAATTCAAGATATACAGAATAAGGCATCAAATTTACACTGGCTCCTAAATCACACATGCCATCAGTTCCCTTTCCATTACCCATAGTAATTTGAATTATGAAACTACCAGGATCCTTTAGTTTCGGAGGTAGTTTATGCTGCAAAACAGCACTAGCTACCTCTGACACTATCACCTTTTCATTTAGCTCATACCTCTTTTTCTTGGTGTTCAGTTCCTTGAAGAATTTGGCATAAGCCGGCATGTTCTTAATTGCTTCAAGTAAGGGTAAGTTAATACTTACTTTAGATAGCACGTTGAAGATGTCCGAAAATTTCTTATCTTGTTTATAATTCTTCAACCTGCTGGGGAATGGTATAGGTGGCCGATAAGGATTACTTGCCTTGTGTAAATCTGCTGAAGGGGATTTCTCCATTGAACTTTCTCCAGCACCCTTGTTCTCTGGTTCTCCTTCCTTTTTGTTCTCTTGATCACCTGCATTTACAGAATTATTTTCAACATTATTGTTTATTACCTTGCCACTTCTAAGCACAGTCACTGATTGTGCCTGCTCAGGTTGACTTGGAAACTTCCCTTTTTGTTGAATCTGCATCTGTTGTGCAAGTTGTCCCACTTGGGTCTCCACTTTCTTAAAAGATGCTTCTAATGAATCCAGCCTTTTGTTAGTCATCTCTTGATTCTTAGCACTGACTTGGATAAAGGCTTGTAAACTATCCTCCAAACTCTCTCTATCTTAGGCTGCACTTGATTCGAAGATTGACCCTGCGGTTGGTTTTGTCTCTGGAGCAAATGGAAAGGTTGTTGAGAGTTGTTTGTTGCCCAGGAAAAATTTGGATGATTTCGCCAACCAGGATTGTAAGTATTTGAGTAAGGATCATTCTGGGCCCTTGGTTGATATCCCCCCATAGCATTGACTTGCTCAGCTTCATTTCTATAAGTCTCATATGCGAAGGGGCATATATTTGCTCCATGCCCGAAAGTTCCACAAATTCCACACACTTCTTGAGTGGATGAAGAAGTATTGTTCTTGTTGTCCCAAGATGGCAACCAAGAGGGGGGGTGAATTGGTTTCCTCAAGAAATAATGACAATTTTAAAAAAAAACTCAACAAACAAGAAATGCGGAATAGAGAGTTGGTTGAGTAATGGAAGAAAGAAAGAACACACAAGATTTATAGTGGTTCGGATTTACTTCAATCCTACATCCACTTCCTTAACAACTTGTTAAGGTTCCACTAGTCTTTGAAGTTTTCACAAGCTCACTTCCAACTTTACAAGTGTTTTTCTTAGGCTCACACTTACAACCCAAACAAGAGTTTTACAAGGCTCACTCTCACAACCTAACAAGAGTTTTACAAGGCTTACTCTCACAACCCAAGTGTTTCCCAAGCTTACACTCAAACTTATACAATGGTGTTTTCAATGCTAACACCTAACATTCATAACAATTCAAATACAAGTTTAAGTAAAAGAAAATTCGTTGCTTGGCTATGAAAATCTTTTCTCAATGTTGTCTCTTTTTTGTTTTCTCATAGAAACTTTGTATTTATAGCCAATGTGGTCTTACTAGCCGTTATTGATGTTGAGAATAAAGTCTTGGCAGATTAGACCTTCTTTACTTAAACTATCCGAAGCACTTCGCGGTCGCCCTTCATACAAGGATGGTCGCGCTCATGCTTCACGCGGTGGTCCTTTTAACGAGGGACGGTCGCTACTTTTGAAAAACTTCAACGGTCGAATTTTAGTGCTCTGCAGCTGGAATCTTGCCCATGATGTGTTTTTCGGACCGTTTCTTGCCCATGCTGTGTTTGTCGGGACGGTCGCGCCAAGCATAGGTGCGGTCACCCTTTTTGAATATTGAAGTGGGTTTACAACGGTCATGTCACGTGTCACTTTCTGACAGAGCAAAAGAGATGTCCGCCATAATTTGAATCTTCGCGGTCGCCCTTGGTAGGTTTTCGCGGTCGAACTCACATTCTCGCGTCGAACTTCTGGACCCACCTGAGGACGCGAACACTACTGTCTCTTTGAGCAATTTCTTCTTGAATTGTTGGGCGGTCGCGACTCTGAATGGGGTGGTCGCTAAAGTGGTAAGCGAGGTCGAATCATTCACCGTTCTTGTCACCGCGAACCTTACTGTGATTGTAATGATTTAAGTTCCTTGAGTAGCGGTCGGGCAAGTATTTTGGACGGTCGCCATTCTGTAGGCGCGGTCGCGACTATGGTCGAACTTCTGACCGTGAAACCTACTGTGACAAGGTTTCATTCTGTAATTGCATGGAGCGGTCGTATTTAGGTGAGGTGCGACCGCTATACTTGTTCTGTTCACCTTTAATTGAAGCAACCTAATCCTGCAACAAGATTTCTCAAACACAAGTTAAATAGATCATCCATTTGAGTTGTCAAGGATCAAAATTGAGATCATTTGTCTAACAATCTCCCCCATTTTGACTTTGACAATTCAAATGGAATGATGAGAGAAATAATAAGTCTAAAATGCTCCCCCTTAACATATGTAACAATCATGGTTAAGAGCATTTGTGATTTAGTAGTTTATCTTGGTGCAAATGTTATTGTTTGATGCAAACATTTCTCTCCCATAAACATTTTTCCCTTATTTGCAAATGTTCAACAAATTTTCATTATTGTTCTTAACAAATGTTCAACAAATTGTTCTTGTTTTCCCATTATTGTATTTTCATTCCATTTTGGTATTTTCTCCCCCATTGTCATAGGCAAAATGAAACAAATGTTAAGCAAAATCATGTAACAAAACAATGAAAGGGAATATAAACATTATATATATTAAAGTGGAGGAAAGTACAAGACAGAAAGCAAAGCAGCAAACATATGAAAATGCAAAAAACAAACTAAAGCTAAGCTATTCTGAGTCATCATCTACATCTAACTCTTCTTCAACTAAAGGAGCTTTCCCTTTATCTTGAGGTGCAACAGAGGCAGAGCTAGTGCTAATGGACTCTTCTTCTTCAGCAATGCTTTGGGTGTAATTACTTATATCCCAATCTTCAAGGTTGCATTGAGGCAAGTCCAATTTGCCTTGCATGTCATAAAGATCATGGTGCATGTGGGATATAAGGTCTATTGTAACACCCCGATACCCTATATAAGTACTATGCGTATACCTAGTATACATACAGTAAATATATAAAGTATAAGGATGTCACTTTTCGTTACCTTTTAAAAACCTGTAACAGAGTTCAAACCATAATACATTAATTTAAATAACATTTACAAAATCATTATCTTTATCAAAAACTTCATTTATACATATAAATACTCTCTCGTCAGAAATACATCATAATTAAAGTTTATACATGTATGCATTACCCTCTAGTTGGTCTCGACAAACTTTACTCTTCTTGTGGCATAACAAAAGACTTCATATCTTCCATCTATATACCTGCGCGAATAAACACCCGCGCTAAGCCCGAGAGCTTAGTAGTCCAACTATAAAATATAAACATATAGTATAGAAGTATTGACATATAATGATACATCAATTCAATATATAATTAGTTCTTATCATATCTTCTTTTCTTTTTAATTTCATCTTTAATATATCCTAGCTAATTTCAAATATGATGTACATATATACATAATATTATCACCAACCCCAATGCATCACCCATACTCAAAACCAATATATTAATACCCCTACATTATATATACCATACCAATCATTATTGCAATACACAAATTACATATCATACAAATCATAAATCACATTTACAATAAAGACAACCTTTATCATCAACCACAATTCATTTACATATTACACTTAATAACATTATATTATTCACAATTCACCAAGCATAATTCATTATTAATACTCACAATCAATATTTCAATACTTGCAATTCACATTGACAATAAAGACAGACTCGGGCCCAAAACACTAATATGTTATTCAAAGTTCAGAGTTACTGCTTTGGTTCATAGTCACAATCATCACGCCCGTAGGCAATGTATATACATGTATCTCTATCCATGGATAGTGTAACAGACCCAGTCTCTTGGACCATCAACTCAACACATATGAGGAGATCCTCAACCCGGCAAGACTGTTACAAATCATATATCTCATATTCACAATTCTCATAGTGTAACAGACCCAGTCTCTTGGACCATCAACTCAACACATATGAGGAGATCCTCAACCCGGCAAGACTGTTACCTTTCATCATTTCTTAGGCATGCCACCCAAATCCAGAACTCTGAAACTGAATAACATATTAAACAAACAATTCATTTATTATTTCATTATCAATCTCATCATCAATTAGGCCAACATGCCTTATCTCTTTCAATTGAATTATCATAGCCAATCACAATGGCTTCATATCATATCATATCTCAATCCATATGATACATATAGCATCATTGATATCACATTTCAAAGTATATTATTCATATAATACATTGCCATACACAAGATTCACAATGCATATAACATAACATTTTCTCACTTCTCAAAACACATTAACATCATTCATTACTAGAGCATTTATCATAACAAATTGCACATACCTTAAGAATGATCCTCATTTCTTCCTACCTTTCCCATTTCATATTTCATCCTTTATATATATTCTTCATTTACATTCACAATATAATAGCTTATTTAACACTTTCATCCCAATGTGTTAATGTTCAAAGACATATAAGGATATACAATCAAATAGGGTTTATGCTTACCTGGTTAATGATCTTCACATCCTTCACATCATTCAATCATCACCTTAGTCCAATTATGTTAACAATATAATAGATCACTTAACACATTTGCAAACAAATGTGTTAAGCCTCAAATTATGTAATTAAATACAATCATATGTATTGGTACTTACCTCAAGAAC
This sequence comes from Garcia nutans, assembly GCA_947685225.1. NCBI lineage: Eukaryota > Viridiplantae > Streptophyta > Magnoliopsida > Malpighiales > Euphorbiaceae > Garcia > Garcia nutans. The sequence continues at coordinate 49,985,705 of CANTUV010000007.1, read as the reverse complement.
TAGTCCCATCAATCTATACATTTCTTTTCTTTCCAAGAATTCTCCACATTTAGGTTAATGCAACCCAATCTCTTCAAAACCTAATCCAAAGGAATATTAGCAAAATGACCATATGAATAGTACATTCTGGTTTAAGACTCCATTTTATCCTTATTTTGAAAAATTGTATAAAATAATCTACTTGACTAAAAATTCTAAAATTTTTAAAGAATTTATTTTTGTATCTTAAAATCATTCCTTTAAAATTTCAGATCAAACTGAACACAAAATCTTGGTCAAATAGTTCACCTAACCAGACTGCCCCAATTGCCCTGCATCCTGGCAGCAGTTCTGAACTTTGTGAATTCCATAAATCAAATTCAATCAACGTAGTTCCAAATTATTTTTCTCAAATACTAGACTCACTAAGCAACAACATATCCAAAATTCAATTGGATATGAGTTTTCTACATTTTATTAAAAATCCCGAAATATAGCTGTCTCAGTTAAGGTACCTGCTGGAACAGGTCTAATAAAAATAATCTTTCTAAACTCATAACCATTCCAAAATCGAATCAACATATTTTTCAGTCATTCTAGACTCATAGAGGCACAACATATCAAAAATTCACTTCAAGAACATTTTTCTATAATTAATTAAAAATCATACAAGTCACAGCCTTTACTAATTGTAAAACAGAAAAAAATTCACTAAACACAACTCTTACTCTTCCATCACCAACACCAACCTAGCTTCTTATCTTTAATTCCATTTCAACACTTTTACACACACCATACACAAACACACTCCATCAACCATCCATATCAACTCACCAATCCCAAACACAATTTCAAAAGAACAAAGGAAAATCAAGAGAAAGAACTTACCTAAGTTGTTGAATTCCACAAATCTTCAATTAAATCTTTTGATTCTCCCTTCAATTTGATGTTAGAATTAAACAAATCTCACTTTGCTCTCTCTTGTCTAAGGAGAAGCCAACCAACGTGGAGAAGAGAAGAAGAAGAAGAAGGAAATGAAGAAAAGACAAAATATCACCTCTTTAAATCTCCACCAAGTGATTCAACAAGAGTAATTACCTAAACACCCTTATACCATTTGTCTTGATTACCATTCATTACATGCCCTTTATAGTAACTTCATACTTAACAAAAATAAATATCTTCTTTCCTTGACTCTTCATTTTGACCAACTTATATGTTATATATATCATCATATACACAACATATACCATTCTCTCTAGACCCTAAATTTTTTCCCAAATCACATATACATAAACATTCTTTTCTCTATTTCTTTTCTCTTGTAATTTAACACATATATTCAATCCAATTATATAACAACAACAACAACATAATCACAACTTCTAGGGCATATATGAGGATATTACAATTCTCTCCCCCTTAAATAATTTCGTCCTCGAAATTATCAGTACCATAACAATTTATTCTTAACAAAATACTATCTTAACTCCCATATGAAGTTAATTATACGCTTAAGTCATTATATCATCAAATCATATAACTCCAACTCTCCTCTTTAGAATCAACCACCTTCTTTAAATTCTATAACTCATCATTCTATATGTTTATACATCTGGTTACTTTCTTAATCAAACATTCAATAGATCACATTACATTTCCTATTAATATCTTTATACCAGAATCAGATCATCATATAGCACAATAATACTTTGTCAAATCTTTATATTTAATATATTTTGTTATTTCACCTCTGTATAATTACTCTCTTAACTTTAACATTAAAAACCATTGACTTATATCTGAACATTAATTATCCCTTCATTACAATCACTGTCTAAATAGACATTTATCACTCTCAATAGATAACAAAATCCTGATTTTTCATAAATGGAGTTATTTCTTTAGCATGCTTTTCACTTAACTTACATATTAATACATTATCTTTCAACTTATTTTATAGATAACCAATCTTTTTCTCTTCTTATCATGATTAACAATTACTATACTCCACTCATTCATGTCCAATCATACTTTAAAATTTACATCATATACATTATCATGTAAATACCTATTTTCTTAATACAACTATACACATTAAATTTTATTAATGATCCATAATCTTAGCCAAATCCAGATTAATTAATCTATCTGTCACAAAATACCCACGTTCCAATCTTGTTCAATTCCAACCAACGATTAAGTAATCTAACTTATCATGAAATTTCACAATTTTCATATAAGTATAAATATAACTTAATTCCATAAGAGCAAACTTATATTCAATTTCTGCTCTCTTTCAATCTATTTTCAGTCAAATCATCATGATAACAAATCACTTCTAATATCTTTTAATATACACATAGTTTATTCTTTATTATCTTAGTATAATTTCCACCAATTCTCATAAAAATGTTATATCATACTTAATATCTATAATTCATTCACTCAAACTTTGAGTTCATTCCCTTAAACCTCAAGTTACATACCATAAACATATTCAGTATAACTTTCATTCATATAATATAATTTCTCCCTTTTACTAACTCTTCACATTTCCTGTCATTGGTATATTTATTTTGATTACCTTTTTGTCATATTATCCATAACTCAACACATTTCAAAATTTTTTTTAAATTTTTTTAAATTTTTTTTTTCACAGTTATAACCAAATTCTTAACATAAAAAAAATAATAATAAGGTACAACTTTAACCATCATAATTTTTAACTATACTTCTCAAACAAAATTGTCAACCTCACCAAATCCGTATTACAATCATTATATCTAAGATCCAAATCCATGGATAACAAATTAACCGATCCAAAATACTGAACAAAACACATGACTTTAAGAGATTAATATTCAAACCTAGAACTTTCAATTCAATACTGTTCTTTTATAATTCTATTCTCAATCTTAACATTTTTAGTATAACAGAAGTTAACACATTCCAACTTCGTTTCAACCAATTTGTATTCACTTATATGATCCTTATCAACTTAACTCATGCTTTAACAATATTACTATATACATATTCAATCATATACAGTTCTTATACAATTTCTATTCATCACTTCATTTCTAATCCATCTACAATCTCTTATAATATAATTACATAGAACTTTTCATATGTGAATACTTTGAAACTCTAAATATAATATAATCATCAAGTTCAATACTCATTATATCAATTTCCACTGTCCAATATTACTCAAGTTCTTTCCATTCTCACTTCCATCACATAATCCATCTAGCTTTACACAGTTCAAGACCTAATCTCTCTTAGGTCCACTAATACATATAACATTGTTTTTCCATATCACTAATTCTATAATTATACCACATATATCTTCATAAGCCATCCTCATAATGTGATTCACAAATGTGTTTATATATCATAATTTCATTCATATTGGAAAACTCAATTCACATATCATATACATGTATACACTTAATTATATGCTCTTATAGTATTTTCCTTTTTCATACATTCAATACAAATTTAGTGTTTATCATTTTCTTTTAAACACTATCCTTCTCATTCTTCCAATATGATATAAAGTATTTATTCACACTACAAACATATATATTCCGACTATAGTAACACTTCATATTCATCTCAGTCACATTCCCAATGTGACATCTCTTTCACTTTCGTCTTTAAAAATATTTAGTACACTCCCATATTCATTCTTACCCTGTTCAGTAAAATGACTTAAAATAACTCATTTCTATTTACTTATCCACTTCCTTGATTATTTCAAAACAAATTCTCATACTATCAATCACATTACTCAATTCATAATACTTCCATATGCAATACTAGTCATTTCACTTAGCTCATGCATTGCATATACAGTTAACTATCAATATCCCAATAATCTTTATCAAATTCCACTAAAACTTTAACTTCTCAATTTACTACTTCGTTTAAGCTTCAATTTGCCAAACTCATCTTTTCTATCATCACTTTAAAAACATCTTACAAATATATATCACAAAGCAATATTAAAACATATAATTTCCACAATCATAAAGCTCACTTCAAAAATCTCAAATATCACATATTATCACCATTACCATGAGCTTTCACAATATCCAAGCATCTCACATTTCTAACATTGAATTTACTATGCTCGCATTATAGTAACAATACTAAGTTATATTCTTACTTAACCACTATCATCTCTTTTTCCTTTAAACACAACCTTAACTGTATACACATCCCAACTTTACATAATCACACTTTGTCTCTACTAAACAACTCATTCAACATTCCACCATACTCTCCTCATTTAAATAACATAACTTTCAATTTTAACAATTCAATATCATTTCCGCTGTCTAGTAAATTCAACATTAGCAAAACCAACATAAACTTTATTATAAAGAGGTTCAAAGTATAGAAGAAAAAGTACATACTCTTATCTTGATTTGATTTTCAACTCATTTTCAAATTTATTCTCCTTTTCATTTCTTTATGTTTCAATTCATATTATGTCCTACATAATATTGCTCATAAACATCAACATTACATTCCATGTTGCACACAACATGACATTTTCATATGCATCATCAATATACATATATCATATTACATTTCACAATTAGTTTCTCATAATCAATTAGGCACTATGCCTCAATTATAATTCATTTCCAACATCATTGTCAACAATCATAATTTCTCATCACATCAAAATAGTATACACATATATCATCAACTATATTGAACATCTCATATAACACAAATATTCTATAATTCATATAATGCCACATCCGAGACCAACCTAGGTGTCAATGCATATGCATGTATTACAAATTTCATTTCAAAACTTTTCCTTTTTACTTTTATTTAAACTTTTCAAAAAAAAAATTTTTTTCTCACTTAGGCCGAGAATCTCGAACCTAAGCTCTGATACCAAAATAATTGTAACACCCCGATACCCTATATAAGTACTATGCGTATACCTAGTATACATACAGTAAATATATAAAGTATAAGGATGTCACTTTTCGTTACCTTTTAAAAACCTGTAACAGAGTTCAAACCATAATACATTAATTTAAATAACATTTACAAAATCATTATCTTTATCAAAAACTTCATTTATACATATAAATACTCTCTCGTCAGAAATACATCATAATTAAAGTTTATACATGTATGCATTACCCTTTAGTTGGTCTCGACAAACTTTACTCTTCTTGTGGCATAACAAAAGACTTCATATCTTCCATCTATATACCTGCGCGAATAAACACCCGCGCTAAGCCCGAGAGCTTAGTAGTCCAACTATAAAATATAAACATATAGTATAGAAGTATTGACATATAATGATACATCAATTCAATATATAATTAGTTCTTATCATATCTTCTTTTCTTTTTAATTTCATCTTTAATATATCCTAGCTAATTTCAAATATGATGTACATATATACATAATATTATCACCAACCCCAATGCATCACCCATACTCAAAACCAATATATTAATACCCCTACATTATATATACCATACCAATCATTATTGCAATACACAAATTACATATCATACAAATCATAAATCACATTTACAATAAAGACAACCTTTATCATCAACCACAATTCATTTACATATTACACTTAATAACATTATATTATTCACAATTCACCAAGCATAATTCATTATTAATACTCACAATCAATATTTCAATACTTGCAATTCACATTGACAATAAAGACAGACTCGGGCCCAAAACACTAATATGTTATTCAAAGTTCAGAGTTACTGCTTTGGTTCATAGTCACAATCATCACGCCCGTAGGCAATGTATATACATGTATCTCTATCCATGGATAGTGTAACAGACCCAGTCTCTTGGACCATCAACTCAACACATATGAGGAGATCCTCAACCCGGCAAGACTGTTACAAATCATATATCTCATATTCACAATTCTCATAGTGTAACAGACCCAGTCTCTTGGACCATCAACTCAACACATATGAGGAGATCCTCAACCCGGCAAGACTGTTACCTTTCATCATTTCTTAGGCATGCCACCCAAATCCAGAACTCTGAAACTGAATAACATATTAAACAAACAATTCATTTATTATTTCATTATCAATCTCATCATCAATTAGGCCAACATGCCTTATCTCTTTCAATTGAATTATCATAGCCAATCACAATGGCTTCATATCATATCATATCTCAATCCATATGATACATATAGCATCATTGATATCACATTTCAAAGTATATTATTCATATAATACATTGCCATACACAAGATTCACAATGCATATAACATAACATTTTCTCACTTCTCAAAACACATTAACATCATTCATTACTAGAGCATTTATCATAACAAATTGCACATACCTTAAGAATGATCCTCATTTCTTCCTACCTTTCCCATTTCATATTTCATCCTTTATATATGTTCTTCATTTACATTCACAATATAATAGCTTATTTAACACTTTCATCCCAATGTGTTAATGTTCAAAGACATATAAGGATATACAATCAAATAGGGTTTATGCTTACCTGGTTAATGATCTTCACATCCTTCACATCATTCAATCATCACCTTAGTCCAATTATGTTAACAATATAATAGATCACTTAACACATTTGCAAACAAATGTGTTAAGCCTCAAATTATGTAATTAAATACAATCATATGTATTGGTACTTACCTCAAGAACTAGTCCCATCAATCTATACATTTCTTTTCTTTCCAAGAATTCCCCACATTTAGGTTAATGCAACCCAATCTCTTCAAAACCTAATCCAAAGGAATATTAGCAAAATGACCATATGAATAGTACATTCTGGTTTAAGACTCCATTTTATCCTTATTTTGAAAAATTGTATAAAATAATCTACTTGACTAAAAATTCTAAAATTTTTACAGAATTTATTTTTGTATCTTAAAATCATTCCTTTAAAATTTCAGATCAAACTGAACACAAAATCTTGGTCAAATAGTTCACCTAACCAGACTGCCCCAATTGCCCTGCATCCTGGCAGCAGTTCTGAACTTTGTGAATTCCATAAATCAAATTCAATCAACGTGGTTCCAAATTATTTTTCTCAAATACTAGACTCACTAAGCAACAACATATCCAAAATTCAATTGGATATGAGTTTTCTACATTTTATTAAAAATCCCGAAATATAGCTGTCTCAGTTAAGGTACCTGCTGGAACAGGTCTAATAAAAATAATCTTTCTAAACTCATAACCATTCCAAAATCGAATCAACATATTTTTCAGTCATTCTAGACTCATAGAGGCACAACATATCAAAAATTCACTTCAAGAACATTTTTCTATAATTAATTAAAAATCATACAAGTCACAGCCTTTACTAATTGTAAAACAGAAAAAAATTCACTAAACACAACTCTTACTCTTCCATCACCAACACCAACCTAGCTTCTTATCTTTAATTCCATTTCAACACTTTTACACACACCATACACAAACACACTCCATCAACCATCCATATCAACTCACCAATCCCAAACACAATTTCAAAAGAACAAAGGAAAATCAAGAGAAAGAACTTACCTAAGTTGTTGAATTCCACAAATCTTCAATTAAATCTTTTGATTCTCCCTTCAATTTGATGTTAGAATTAAACAAATCTCACTTTGCTCTCTCTTGTCTAAGGAGAAGCCAACCAACGTGGAGAAGAGAAGAAGAAGAAGAAGGAAATGAAGAAAAGACAAAATATCACCTCTTTAAATCTCCACCAAGTGATTCAACAAGAGTAATTACCTAAACACCCTTATACCATTTGTCTTGATTACCATTCATTACATGCCCTTTATAGTAACTTCATACTTAACAAAAATAAATATCTTCTTTCCTTGACTCTTCATTTTGACCAACTTATATGTTATATATATCATCATATACACAACATATACCATTCTCTCTAGACCCTAAATTTTTTCCCAAATCACATATACATAAACATTCTTTTCTCTATTTCTTTTCTCTTGTAATTTAACACATATATTCAATCCAATTATATAACAACAACAACAACATAATCACAACTTCTAGGGCATATATGAGGATATTACATCTATTCTCTTGTTCAAGTGCTGGAATCTCTTGGAGACACTTTTCTTGAACTTAGAAAGGTTCCTGGAGAGAGTCTTGATAGCTTGGAGGATGAGTTGTGTGGAGGATGAAGCAGTTTCTTGAGCAGCTTTTGATGAAGTTGCTTTTGGGGGTAATTCCACAGCAACTTCTACAGAATCTCCCTCTCCATCAATTGTATACCTTGGCCTTTTCTTTTGTTTGTCCATAACACCTTTCTTGCCAAAGGAGTATACATAAGATCCTTCAATCTTCCTTACACATCCAGCATGCTCTAAGTAATCTATTGTTATAGAACTAGAGGCTAGAGTGAAAGGGTTTCTCAAAGTAGCTAAGTTTAAATCATTCAGAAGGTTTAGGTGCCTAGCTATTTGAGTAACTTGAGAGGATAGGAAGAAGGTACCAGTTCTTGTAACAGCATGATGATAAAAGGTATCAATCAAGAACTTGGTGGTGTTTATTTTGATGTTGTGGGTGAAAGCATACAGAAAGATGAGGTCTCTTTTGGTGACTTTCTCATTCCCATCAGCTCTTTGGTGGATGGTGTAGGTAATGATCCTATGGAGCATCCAGTGGGTGAGAGATTTGATATGTCTGGCTTTAGATTCCTTTTCAAAAGAAGTTTCAATGGAAATTTCTCGCCAGAAATCAGAAAGGGTTTGGTTTGAGAAGATTTGGTCATTGTAAGAGGTTATACCTTCAGAAGGGAAGTTCCAAATGCTGCCAAAATCTTCTAGGGTTAAGGATTGATAATGATCAAAAAGCTTAAACCTTACCCCATACCAACCTAGAGCAGAGTTTGCACTCTTTTCTATTTGAAGAGACATCAGAAATTCTTTGCTAAGATTGGAGTAGCCTACCTCTTCTGGAAAGACAAATTTTTCCCATCCAAGGACATCCAACAATCTCTCAATTTCGTCCTTGATGCCCAGTGCAGAAAGCATCCCACCAAAAGGAGATTTGGTGCCTTCAACTTTCTTTTTCTTAAGCATGGCATACCTAATGTCTTCTTCAGAGGTTTGGTGATGAGGTTTGTGAATTTTCTCACCCCTTTTTGACTGTGGAGGAGATGGAGGTTCAACAATAGGTTCTCTAATGGTGATTCCTGGAACTCTCTTGGCTTGACCTTTAATTTTGGAGGTGGTTTTTCTTTTGGGAGCCATTGAAAACAGAAGGAGTAGGAGTAATCTGAAAAACAGAGAGTGATTGAGAAACAGATGAGATTGAGAGGTTTTTAGGGTTTCAGAGGGAGGTTTGTGTGCTTTGATAGTCAAAATATCAGATAAACTGTTGTAACACACTCTTAAATAGATGGAATTAAGAAAATAGCCATTTATGACTGTTGAAAATGAAGAGTTGCGACCTGTCACACAGCCAACGGTTATAAATTTTCGAGCAGAGTGTACAGGGTGCGGTCGCAGATTTAATAAGGTGCGATCGCGAAATGGGGTCTAGCGACCATTAGTAAGATAGGTACGCTCACGAGGGAAGAAACTGTCTGTAACGGTCGAAACTATTCAAATTGGTGCGGTCGCGCACAAATTTTCTCGACCGCGCACAGAGATTTTTATTGAATGAAACTAGCAGAGGAAGTAGCGATCGCGAAGGGCAACAGACTTAAAATTGAAAGATTCAAGGAAAGATGAAAGATATTCCAAGTATGTTAAGAAAAATTAATTTCATGCACATAGAAACTTTATTGTAAGGCAAAAATTTTAATTAGCTCAATGTGATTCCATCAATCATTCCTAAATTGAGTTTGATGAAGTTAAGTCTATCTTCATTCAAGGGTTTTGTAAAGACATCAGCAAGTTGATTTTCTGTATCTATAAATTCTAAGATTATATTCTGATTTTGTACATTTTCCCTCAAGAAATGATGTCTAATATCTATATGCTTGGATCTAGAATGTTGGATAGGATTTTTAGACAAATTGATAGCACTAGTGTTGTCACATTTAATGGAGATATTGTTAAACACTTTACCATAGTCAAGCAATTGTTGTTTCATCCATAATACTTGTGTGCAACAAAAACATGCTGCAACATATTCAGCTTCCGTTGTGGATAAAGCAACCGATGCTTGTTTCTTACTATGCCAAGAAACTAGACAATTACCAAGAAAGTGACATGCTCCTGTTGTGCTCTTCCTATCTAATATACTACCAGCATAATCTGCATCTGAAAATCCTATAATATGAAATGATGTGTTTTTAGGATACCAAAGTCCTAAATGTATTGTACCACTCAAATATTTCAAGATTCTCTTAGTGGCATTCAAGTGTGATTCTTTAGGACTAGTTTGAAATCTAGCACAAAGACATACACTATACATTATATCAGGCCTAGAAGTAGTTAAGTAAAGTAGTGATCCGATGATACCTCGATATTTCTTCTCATCTACTGTTTTACCATTATCATCTTTACCTAATTTCAATGATGTGCTCATAGGAGTTTTGCTAGTTTTGCAGCCATCCATTCCAAATTTCTTGATGAGTTCTTTTGTATATTTGGATTGGTTGATGAAGATCCCATCTTTACATTGCTTGACTTGCAGTCCAAGAAAAAACTTGAGTTCACCCATCATGCTCATTTCAAATTCCCTAGTCGTACAAGAAGCAAATTCTTTGCACAAGGCTTCATTAGTAGCTCCAAATATTATGTCATCCACATAAATTTGTACAATCAAAATGTTGTGCTTATCCTTTTTAACAAAAAGAGTTGTGTCTACTTTTCCTTTTGAAAAACCATTTTCAAGCAAATATGCACTAAGTTTATCATACCAGGCTCTAGGTGCTTGTTTCAATCCATATAAAGCTTTGGTAAGTTTGAAAACATGATCAGGAAATTTGTAGTTTTCAAAACCAGGAGGTTGTTCAACATAAACTTCTTCATTTATGAGTCCGTTTAGAAATGCACTTTTAACATCCATTTGATAAAGCTTAAAATTCATATGACATGCAAAAGCAAGTAATATTCTAATAGCTTCTAATCTGGCTACGGGGGCAAAGGTTTCATCATAGTCAATACCTTCTTCTTGATTATAACCTTTGGCTACCAATCTTGCTTTATTTCTAATAATGTGACCATTTTCATCAAGCTTATTCCTATAAACCCATTTGCATCCTATTATAGAATGATCTATAGGTCTAGGAGTAAGTTGCCAAACATTATTTCTTTCAAATTGATTAAGTTCATCTTGCATTGCAGTTATCCAATTTTCATCATTTAAAGCTTCCTCAATAGTTTTTGGTTCAATTTGAGAAACAAAAGCAACATTAACATCAACATGATTAATTTTAGATCTAGTAGTTACTCCCTTTGATGTTTCTCCAATGATGAGTTCCTTTGGATGATCTTTCTTGTATTGCCAATCCTTAGGTAGATCTTGAGTCTTATCTTCAAGTTGATTGATCTTTGGAGCATCAATAGATTCAAGAGGTTCAAGAGTACCTGCAGGGTCATTGAAAGTAATACCTTTCTTTTGATCAAGTTTAGATGATTCATCAAATACAACATGCATTGATTCTTCTATAACTAGAGTTTTCATGTTAAATACTCTATATGCTTTGCTATATGATGAATATCCTAAGAATATGCCTTCATCTGATTTGGATGAGAATTTTCCAAGATTATCCTTGGTATTCAATATGAAGCATTTGCATCCAAATACTCTAAAATATCCAATTCTGGGTATTCTTCCATTCCATAGCTCATAAGAAGTTTTATTAGTTAAATGCCTTTTATAAACACGATTTGCAATGTAACAAGCTGTATTAACGGCTTCCGCCCAAAAATAAGATGGTAAATCATATTCATTGAGCATTGTTCTAGCCATTTCGATTAAAGTTCTATTTTTCCTTTCAACTACACCATTTTGCTGTGGAGTTCTAGGAGCAGAAAAATTGTGTGAAATGCCAAGTTCATTGCAAAAGTTTTCAAAGTTTTCATTTTCAAATTCTTTGCCATGATCACTTCTAATAGATGTGATCACATATCCTTTTTCATTTTGAACTCTTTTTGCAAAGGTTTTGAAGTAATTAAAGGCTTCATTCTTTTGAGCTAAGAAATTAACCCATGTGAATCTAGAGTAGTCATCAACAAGAACAAATGCATATGATTTGCCTCCTAAGCTTGTAACTCTATTTGGTCCAAACAAGTCTAAATGAATGAGCTCTAAAGGTCTAGAGGTACTTATAACACTCTTTGATTTAAATGAGCTTTTATGTTGCTTACCATGTTGACAAGGTTCACAAATCCTATCTTTATCATATTTTATCTTAGGTAAGCCATCAACTAAGTTCTCATTACAAATATATTTCAATTGATCCATACCAGCATGTCCTAGTCTTCTATGCCATAACCATGCATCATTATTAGTGGACATTAAACATGTATGATTTGAATGTATGCTGACATTATAAGTGTTGTTTGTTCTAGTGCCCTTAAATATGATAACATCATTTGAATTTGTGATTTTGCATTCCTTGGAATCAAACTTGACAAAGTATGCTTTATCACAAAGTTGACTAACACTTAGCAAGTTATGTTTCAAACCATCAACAAGCCATACATCTTCAATTAAATCCTTACTAATAGAACCAATGGAGCCAACACCAAGAATTTTACCTTTAGCATTATTTCCAAAAGTTACGTTACCTCCATGTTTATAGGTAATACTTGTAAAGAGCTTTGCATTTCCAGTCATATGCCTTGAGCATCCACTATCCACAAGCCATGTGCTTTCATTGGTAGTAGATTTTAGGCATACCTGCAAGACAATTGTGATCATCTTCTTTTAGGTACCCACATATAGTTGGGTCCTTGATGGTTAGTAGAAAGAGTGCCTTCTAAATTGAGATGAGCTTTTCTTATATAACAATAGAAATTTTTGTGACCAAATTTCATGCAATATGTGCATTGCCATGGTATCCTATGCTTCTGCATTTTTCTTTTTGCATTATACATACAACTACAAGTATGTGATTTCTTTTGTACAAGTTTAGTGAACAACAATGCATAATTATTTTTGGCTTTATCTCCTAGTGAACCATAAGAAGTTCTTTTAGACTTGGTGCAAGCATCTTTGATATGAACATCAGAAATTTTAGTTGTAGTTGCTTTCACAAATGTTGGTTTGCTAGATGCAATGTTGGTTGAGCCATTGAATCCTAATCCATATTTCAAGGAAGGTGATCTTTGATTATTAATTTATGTGTTCAATGCTTCCTTTCCTTTATGAAATCTGGAAATTGATTCTTTTAGTTCTTTTAGTTCATGCTTCAATGCCTCATTCTCTTTAATCACCTTTTCTAAGTCATGTGAGCTTTTATTTAATTCTCATATTGTATTCATTAAGTGTTCATTTGAGGTTTTCAATTCTAAGGTAGAGTTCTTTAAGCATATAAAATCCTTTTCTAACTTAGAGTTTTTCTCTTTATAGAGCATCATTTTAGAGAAATATTTTTCTATTTTAGAATTCATGTGCTCAATCAAGTCACCATCATCTATATCATTTATATCATCATGTGCTACAAGATCAAAGGATTGAGTACTTACCTCATTGGAGTCATCTTCAATAGCCATGAGACAAAGATTTGCAATTCCTTCCTCTTCTTCTTCTTCACTTGAGGAAGAGTCATCCCATGTGGCTTTGAGAGACTTTTTCTTTTCTTTATCCCATTTCCTTTTGTTCTTCAATTTGTAGCAATCCGATTTGATGTGACCAGTTTTTCCACATTCATAGCACTTCACCTCATTTTTCTTTTCTTTATCTTTGAAGGAGAATTTAGGAGGTGTACCTTTGTTTGCTTGTAATCTTTTCTTCCTTTTCCATTCAATCATTCTTTTTGAGAACATAGCCATTTCATCTTCATCATCAGTATCTTCATTGCTTGAGCTCTCAGCTTCTTTGATTGCTTTGAGTGCAATTGGTTTTCTCTTTTCTTTCTCACCTTGATCTTCTTCTTTTTCACTATGCAGCTCAAAAGTGAGTAATTTACCAACTAGCTCGTCGGTTCTCAATGTGCTGAGATCATGAGCTTCTTCTATGGATGATACTTTGGATTCAAAGTTCTTTCTAGCTCTTAGGGCTCTCAAGATTTTACTGTTTACATCACCTTGATCATATACCTTGCCATACTTCTTTAGTTCATTGACAATTGTAAGTAAGCGATTGGTCATGTCGGTGACATTTTCATTTGGTTTCATCTTGAATAGCTCATACTCATGAACATGCATTTGTTTCTTGGTAAATCTTACCTGAGTTGTACCTTCATGGTAGTTTTCAAGTGTTTTCCAAATGCAATGTGCACAAGTTAAATGTTGAACTCTTCCACCTTCTTCTCTTGAAATGGAGTTCATCAAGATGGAAGCAGCTCTATTGTTCTTGAATCGATCTCTGATATTGCTAGTTGACCATTGAGCTTTGGGAAGTGGAACTTGAATACCGTCAACTTCATGAGTGGGAGATTTCCACTCATTTTCCACGAAATCCCATAGTTCAATCCCTTCACTATCTAGAAACAAATACATTTTGTGTTTCCAGTATGAGTAATCCGTTCCATAAAAGTAGGGTCTAAGAATAGAGTTAAGATTTCCATGAGAGCTTGATGAAGAAGAAGTTTCCATTGTGGATCAGATTTCACAATTAAGTTCAAGAAATCTCAGGGCTCTGATACCAATTGTTGTCCCAAGATGGCAACCAAGAGGGGGGGTGAATTGGTTTCCTCAAGAAATAATGACAATTTTAAAAAAACTCAACAAACAAGAAATGCGGAATAGAGAGTTGGTTGAGTAATGGAAGAAAGAAAGAACACACAAGATTTATAGTGGTTCGGATTTACTTCAATCCTACATCTACTTCCTTAACAACTTGTTAAGGTTCCACTAGTCTTTGAAGTTTTCACAAGCTCACTTCCAACTTTACAAGTGTTTTTCTTAGGCTCACACTTACAACCCAAACAAGAGTTTTACAAGGCTCACTCTCACAACCTAACAAGAGTTTTACAAGGCTTACTCTCACAACCCAAGTGTTTCCCAAGCTTACACTCAAACTTATACAATGGTGTTTTCAATTCTAACACCTAACATTCATAACAATTCAAATACAAGTTTAAGTAAAAGAAAATTTGTTGCTTGGCTATGAAAATCTTTTCTCAATGTTGTCTCTTTTTTGTTTTCTCATAGAAACTTTGTATTTATAGCCAATGTGGTCTTACTAGCCGTTATTGATGTTGAGAATAAAGTCTTGGCAGATTAGACCTTCTTTACTTAAACTATTCGAAGCACTTCGCGGTCGCCCTTCATACAAGGATGGTCGCGCTCATGCTTCACGCGGTCGTCCTTTTAACGAGGGACGGTCGCTACTTTTGAAAAACTTCAACGGTCGAATTTTAGTGCTCTGCAGCTGGAATCTTGCCCATGATGTGTTTGTCGGACCGTTTCTTGCCCATGCTGTGTTTGTCGGGACGGTCGCGCCAAGCATAGGTGCGGTCGCCCTTTTTGAATATTGAAGTGGGTTTACAACGGTCATGTCACGTGTCACTTTCTGACAGAGCAAAAGAGATGTCCGCCATAATTTGAATCTTCGCGGTCGCCCTTGGTAGGTTTTCGCGGTCGAACTCACATTCTCGCGTCGAACTTCTGGACGCACCTGAGGACGCGAACACTACTGTCTCTTTGAGCAATTTCTTCTTGAATTGTTGGGCGGTCGCGACTCTGAATGGGGCGGTCGCTAAAGTGGTAAGCGAGGTCGAATCATTCACCGTTCTTGTCACCGCGAACCTTACTGTGATTGTAATGATTTAAGTTCCTTGAGTAGCGGTCGGGCAAGTATTTTGGACGGTCGCCATTCTGTAGGCGCGGTCGCGACTATGGTCGAACTTCTGACCGCGAAACCTACTGTGACAAGGTTTCATTCTGTAATTGCATGGAGCGGTCGTATTTAGGTGAGGTGCGACCGCTATACTTGTTCTGTTCACCTTTAATTGAAGCAACCTAATCCTGCAACAAGATTTCTCAAACACAAGTTAAATAGATCATCCATTTGAGTTGTCAAGGATCAAAATTGAGATCATTTGTCTAACAGTTCTTCATGTTCAGCATCTGCACTTGCCTTGTCAATTGAGCTATCTGATTGACCATCTCACTGTTGGCTTCCAATTGATTCACCCCTTTACTTCTTCCTCTTACACTTTTCTGTTGAGAATTAGCTCCCAACATTTCAAAAATTTCATAAGTTTCATCTGCTGTCTTTTCTCCCATAGCTCCCCCAGCTGCGTTATCAACTGTATTTTGAAATTGCTGGGTTAAACCATCGTAGAAAAACTGATTCAGAAGTTGAAGTGGGTAGTGATGATGTGGACACTGGATCAATAACATCTTAAACCTATCCCAAGCCTCATGAAATGGCTCTCCTTCAAATTAAGAGAATGTAGCTATTTTCCCTCTCAATTTAGCTGTCTTCTGATGTGAGCAAAACTTGCCCATAAACTTGTTATAAACTTGCTCCCAAGTTGTCAAAGAATTTTCAGGCAACATCATAAGCCAGCTCTTTGCCCTATCCTTCAATGTGTGTGGAAAACATCTCATCCTCAACTGGTCCTCTGTTAGTCCTCCCAATGGAAAAGTGTTGAGGGTGGAATAGAAATCCCGAATAAAGTTCAAAGGATCTTCATTTGGAACTCCATAAAATGATGGCAGCATGTTGTAATGGATGTTCTTCAACTCATAATTTCTTGTTGCATCTGTCAATCTTATACAAGATGTGGAAGTTCCAATGACAGGTCTAGCAAAATCCCTCATAGTTCTTTGCCTTTCTTCTCCCTTATTGGTAGATTGTGCAGTATCCGACTCAAAATCAGAACTGTCCTCCTTTGTATCAAATCCGGTGTACAGTTTAAACTCTTCTCTGCTCCTTTTCACTCTCTAAATTTCTGGAATAACTGGGTATAGCTCTCCTCCAAGTGATCTCCTGCCTTGCATAAACAAAATTTCTGGAAAAAAGGAATTATTAAAAGCAAAAGACAAATAAAATCAAAAGTAAACAATGAAAAATAATCTAAAATATTTATGCCTAATAAAAAATTACACCAATTAGCTTCCCCGGCAACAGCGTCAAAAACTTATTGCGCTCTAATTAACACTACTAGAACTACACTCGCAAGTATACGAGGCTGCTGTAGTATCTTGGTGAACACCTCAAGGTCGTCTCACAAGGAAGCTAGATAGGCTAATTGATTATCAGATTGCAAATAATAAATTATAATAAATTTAAATTGCTAATAACTAATGAAAATATATCGATTGAAGTTTAAAACAATAAAAGTAAACTGAACTGATATATTGATTCACTTAATAGAAAGGTCTAGGGTTTGCACTTCTCTACTAACTTATATGTATGAACGGTTATTCCTCTCAACTAATTTAATTTCAAAGATTAGATCTCAAGTAACTTAATTAATTGAATCAAGGAAATAAGCTCTCGCATTTAAACCTCTTTCAAATAATCTTGCTACAATTGAAATAAACCTTTTCTTAGGTTATATTTCTAATTCACCTAAGTCCCTGGTTGAATTATTCCAGCATTAGACTTAATCTCTCAATCCTTCATCCAATACCTAAAACACATAATTGGTGGCCAATCAATTATATATTAACAGTAATCCATTCAATCAAGGCTAAAGAAATAATTCAGTTAAGAGCAATAACCAATTCATACAATCATAGTAGATCCATACAAACCCTAGACTAGATCAAATTAGTTCATAATGATGCTATCAAACATATTCATCTCATTAAAATTCAAAGAAATCAATTTAGACATAATAGAATTCATGAATACAATTCCCAAGAAATTTAAGAGATAAAGTTTGAGAACAAAACCAAATTACAAACTCCCTTTAGCTTCTGAAGAATCTCTTGATCAGATCTTTGCTAGAAGAATGTTGCAATGGCAAAAACAAATTTAATCTAGACTGTTTTTTTATCAAAGTGTAATAAAAAAATCCAAGAAAACAAAAATGGAAACCCTAAAGTTATGTTTGACGGCTGATCAAAATCTCCCCCTCAAATAAAACCCTAATTCTCTTATTTATACGAAACCCCGCTCTAAAAATTCGCATTTTCTTTCTTCCTTTAGTCCATGGAGTGACACGGCCAAGCTCCTGGCCGTGTCATGTGACACGGCCAGTGGCTTGGCCGTGTCACCTGAATGTGTCCGCTTCTGTGTGATTTTCATCTTTTCTTCTTTGGAATGGAGTGTGACACTGCCAAGCTCCTGAATGTGACACGGCCAATAGCTTGGCCGTGTCACCTGAGTGTGTCACCTACTGCTCTCTTTGTTCTTTGCTCTTCTTTCTTTGGTTTCTTCCTTGGCTAAGTGTGGGACACGGCCAAGCTCCTGGCCGTGTCATGTGACACGGCTAGTGGCTTGGCCGTGTCAGCTGGATGTGTCAGTTACTACCTGAATTTTCCTTCTTCTCTTGGTTCCTTGGTTTTGCCTTTAAGGTGAGACATGCTTCATGCTATTCTTTCTTCCAAGGAAATGTTTGCATATTAACCTAAAATAAACACTTAAACAAACTTTAAACAAGAATCAAATAAACATTAACCAACAACACATAAACACTAAACTAAAAACTAGAACAAAAATGACATAAGCACTGAAATAAATTAAAACTACCAAAATTGATGAAAACACTAAATAAACAGATTAAAACTATCAAAATACTTAAAGAAAACAATAATCATCATAATAAATAAGACACAATTCTATGACAAAAACTAATAAAACACTAATCCAAACAATGCCTAGATCCTTTCTCTCTTAAATAAGTAGGGTTCAATTAAACCTTAAAAGTTTGTCAAAGCATGTTCTAAGACTGACTAGGACCTAGACAAAGGTAATTATGCAAGAGCCCTCTCTAAATAAGCATACACAACTCAATGCTATAGAGCAATTCCCTCACCTAGTAAAGTCATTCAAGTCATGTTGCCTATATACATTAATTTATAAACATCAAGCTAAATTCCTCATCGGTTGAGCACCAAAATGAACAAAGACCAACAAAAATTTTTTATGAAAGTAATTTATTCAAACCAATTTAAATTTAAAAACACGATTGTTCCAATTAAATGTTAAAGAAAGTAAAATTGAAAATCAACATTCAAGCTAAGGAAAGTTCGTTGAGTTTAAGCTTCCTTTCCCTTCACATCTTCAATATTTCCATCTTGAAAGGATGATAAAACAAAATCTTCTTCCAATCCCTTTCCCACCATGAAGGTGTCGGTGGAGGTACTCTTCCTAACTTAGGCAAAGGGTTGTTCTTGGTATTGGGCTTATCCGGCTCGGGTAGCTTACCACTGTAGATTAAATCTTGGATCTCATGCCTTAGACGAGCACATTTATCTATTTTATGCCCTCGCATTTGATGAAATTGACAGAAGGCCTCAGCATTGAAGTTTGGTGGCAATGGATTATGTAACGGTCGAGGAGCTAACGGTTGTAACAACCCTTTCTTTTGCAGCTTGCTAAAAACCTAAGATAGAGGTTTCCCCAATTCTGAGAATTGTCTTTTATTTCCTTGACCGGTTACATTAATATCAACTTCTTTTTGCATGCTTTGATTACTAGGCTGGTAATTCCCTTTCTCATTCCTTCTTATTGAAAAGTGATTCTTCTCTCTTTCCCACTCTTCAATTTGCAGACCAGCTTGGAGAAGATCTTTGAAATCCCTTATAAGGGTGTGAGACATCCTTTTACAGAGATTGGGTAGGACACCTCTCACGATCATCCTTATTTGATCAGATTCATCGGGCCTCTTCTTGAGCAAAGCAACCTTATTTCTCCACCTTTTCACATAGTCCACAAAATTTTTATTTGGCCTTTGTCTAATGGACTCCACTTTCATTAAGGTAACTTCCATATCGACATTATACCCATATTGTTGGATGAAGGCTTTGTAAAGCAGATCCCAACTCTTTTGTGTTCCATCATCTAAGGTATTGAACCAATTTTGAACAACAGGATCCAATGAGAGCATGAAGTACCTTAGAGTTTGAGCCTTAGTAGCTCGGGCAGACTGTATGGCAGTGATATATTGCTTCATATGGAGATGAGGATTTCCGGTTCCATCAAACTTTGCGAAAGATGGCATCTTGAACTTGTACGGGACTTCTTCATCTAGCTCAAATAATTTGTCAACTTCGGACATTTCTTCAGTTTTTAGCTTCTTCTCAAATTTCTTTTCCAAATTAGCAATCATCTTTTCAACATCAGAAATTTCGGTATTCTCTATAGTTGATCTTTCAACAATCTTCGGTTCCTTTTTCTTCTCTTGAGCATATTGGTAGTATTGAGCTCAATCATCATCATCATCAATGATCACTTTTTCATCATCAAAAACCACTTCACCAACTTTGGTCTTCCCTTTGTCCTTTGGCTTCTTAGTGCTAGCAGATGCCTCGGCATGATTTTCTAAGATAGCAGTCAATTGGTTCTTCATGGTCTCAGCTAGGGCCTCTTTTATTTCTTCCATCTTGGCGTTGAGGGCCTCATCCACCATCCTTTGAATTTGTTCGGGCTCCATTATTTTTGGTGAGCAAGTAATTGAGTCGTTGCTAGATACTTCGTCTTCGGCGTAGGTCGAATTGTTGTAAGCTTTTGAACTGTCGTAATCCAGGGCTGTGAGCCAGAGAGGATCAACGATATGAGATGCAAATGTATGTATGTATGCATGTATGCACGAACAATCAACGAAGAAAGATAATTAGGATGTTTCTTCCAACCTTATATCATCCACACACGAATGGCGAGTCTCTTTTCCTAGGTATATGGTTAACAAAATACCAACATGGAGTACCTTGCTTTCAAATAATTCCCTCGGACGTTTCAACCAATAGTTATATTTTCAAAAATGGAAATCAGTTCGTAATAATTCCCATTAATTAGGTTTTAATCCATTTATCCAACTAAAGCAGCCTTTATGCTATATTGGATTAAAACTAAATTAAGAGGTTTATTATAGATAGATTTCTCACTTGAAAAAGGTAACTAATGATTCATGCCAAAAACAAGCCCATGGTTAATTTATTCTTAGTGTAAACTAGGCCCATAATTGATTTTTGGTATTTCATAATTGATCTAAATATTTTGCCTGACTGGTAGTTCCCTTTCTCATTCCTTCTTATTGAAAAGCGATTCTTCTCCCTTTCCCATTCTTCAATTTGTAGACCAGCTTGAAGAAGATCTTTGAAGTCCCTTATAAGGGTGTGAGACATCCTTTCGCGGAGATTGGGCAGGACACCTCTCACGATCAACCTTATTTGATCATATTCATCAGGCCTTTTCTTGAGCAAAGCAGCCTTGTTTCTCCATCTCTTCACATAATCCACAAAGTTTTCATTTGGTCGTTGCCTAATGGACTCAACTTCCATCAAGGTAACTTCCAACTCAACATTATATCCATATTGTTGGATGAAGGCTTTGTAAAGTAGATCCCAACTCTTTTGTGTTCCATCATCTAAGGTATTGAACCAATTTTGGACAGCAGGATCCAATGAGAGCATGAAGTACCTTAGAGTTTGAGCCTTAGTAGCTCGGGCAGATTGCATGGCAGTGATATATTGCTTCACGTGGAGATGAGGATCTCCGGTGCCATTGTACTTAGCAAAGAAAGGCATCTTGAATTTATAAGGGACTTCTTCATCTTGTTAAAATAACTTGTCAACTTCGGACATCTCTTCGGTTTTCAGCTTCTTCTCAAATTTCTTTTCTAAATTAGCAATCATCTTTTCAATATCAGATGTCTCGGTCTTTTCAATAGTTGCCATCTCGATAGCCTTCGGTTCTTTCTTCTTTTCTTGAACCTCTTGGTAGTATTGAGCCCAATCATCATCAATGATCACCTTATCATCATCAAAAGCTACTTCATCAATTTTAGCCTTCCCCTTGACTTTCTTGGTGCTAGCAGATGCTTCGGCATTGTTTCTTAAAATTGCAGCTAATTGATTCTTTATGGTCTCGGCCATGGCCTCTTTGAACTCTTCCATTTTGGCACTGAGGGCTTCATCCACCATTCTTTGAATTTGTTCGGGCTCCATTGTTTTAGGTGAGCAAGTGATTGAGTCATTGCTAGATATCTCATCTCCGGCGTAGGTCGGATTGTTGTAAGCTTTTGAACTTTCGTAATCCAGGGCTGTGAACCAGAGAGGATCAATGATATGAGATGCAAATGTATGCATGTATGCATGTATGCACCAACAACAAATAAGGATAAATAGGACATTCCTTCCAACCTTATAACATCCACACACGAGTGGCGAGTCTCTTTTCCTAGGTATATGGTTAACAAAATACCAACATGGGGTACCTTGCTTTCGAATAATTCCCTCGGACGTTTCAACCAATAGTTATATCCTTAAAAATGGAAATCAATCCATGATAATTCCCATTAATTAGGTTTTAATCCATTCAACCAACTAAAGTAGCTTTTATGCTATGTTGGATTAAAACGAAATTAAGAGGTTTATTATAAATAGATTTCTCACTTGGAAAGAGTAACTAATGGTTCATGCCAAAAATAAGCCCATGGTTAATTTATTCTTAGTGCAAACTAGGCCCACAATTGATTTTTGGTATTTCATAATTGATCTAAATATTTTGCAAGCTCTTTGTAAGAAAACGTTGGGTGAAAATAGTTTTGTTTCTAAGCCCATTGTAAAAGATTTTAGAAAAATGGATTTTGGGCTTAGTATTTGGGCCATGGGCCAAAGAATTTATTTATATATATTTTTTTTTAGAAAAGTATTATGTCCAAAGACCATCTTGAAAGATTTTAAAAATAGTTTTGGTCTTTTGGATTTTAGAGAAAAGTTTATTTTGATCTTACAATATACTTAGGTCATATTAGAAAAAAGAACAAACCAAATAAGCCATGATTTAGACTAAGATAAACTAACCATAGTCAAACAACAAGCATTTGGGGTAAAACCTAAGGAAAGTAACTAGGCCAATTACATGAGCTTTAGTCTTTGGGTTAAAAGGCTTAGGTTCCCATAGCAAGTATATACCAAATGGTACAAGGCTATGAGTGGTTATGCCATGCTCGATCTCCATACCTTGAGTGAAAGTATCCCTTACATAACATAACACGGGTGTCCTAACTCACGCACACGATGCAATCTAAGATGATGCAATGGATAATATCATTATAAGAAAGAATAGAATAATATAAAGACCAACAGAATCAACTTCTCTTTTCCCCAGTGGAGTCGCCACTGTGAGCGGGGATTTTTGCCCCCACTCCCGGTGGAATGGTTCTTGCGACTTCGGCACTGTTTAGGCTCGGGGCCTTAGAGAACACGGACCTAAGTCCGGAGAAAATGGAGTTGCCACTTAGACGGGCCGGGAAAAAGAAAGGGGTGGATGACTCGATTCCTAAGGAATCCCCAACCCCTTAATGGGTTCGAAAAGTTGGGTACGTGTAGGGAAGGTGAGAAATGGCCCAGCACCCCCACAACGCCCGGTTCATTGGAACCGGCCTCCTTTACAGGTCTTAATATTATAAAATTCTTAAATATAATAATATTATCCATACTACACACAATAAAAAGAAAGCATCATTATATTAAAATTAAAGTAATGTCCAAACAAAGTAAAACAAATAAATGGACACCCATCCAAGGATGGAAACATGTCCTTACATCACATGCCTAGATAAGACACCCACCAAAAGGTAGAAATATGCCCTTTACATAAGTTCTAAAATAGAAAAGCAAATTAAATTACATGATATTTAAATAATGAGGTACCCACCAAGTGGAAACATACCTCTTACAACTTTTGGAAGTCTAAATTAATTGATAAAAGTAAACAATTATTTATAAATAAATCATTTATGAAAAGTATTTAAATAAACTAAACATCCATCCATGATAAATTAGATAAATCAAGTATTGAAATTAGATAAATTAAAAAATAAGAAATAAATCAAAGCATATCAAGTATGGAATTGAATAAAGCAAATAAAAGTCTAATTTATGACTACTGTGACTTTTTATGGAATTAAAATAGATTAGGGTTTTATGTTTTAAAGGGTTGGTAAGACTCTTTGATTAACAAAATTAAGGTTTGAATGGTGAAACCTTGAAATTAGGGTTTTAGACACTTTGAAATACTTTTTAATTCATGATTTTTAAATAGTGAATTAAGCTACTGTGACTTTTTTTGAGTTTTTATGTTTTTATATTTTTTGATGTTTTAAAAGGATTAGAGTTCATAAAAATTAGGGTTTAAGGTTTTAAAAGGATTAGGGTTCATTGTTTTAGGTTTAAAAGTTGAATTTTGGATTTAGGCTTTGAAATTGGAGTTCTCGGGTAAGGAATTATTTTTAGGGTTTTAACAAAGCACTTTGATGATTTATGAAATTTTATGAATTTAAACACATGAATTGAAGTTTTTATAAGTAGAAAAGATGTTTTTTAAGGTTTTTTGAATGAAAAAGAACCTACTTTAAAATCTTAAAAGAAACAGAATTTTATTTTGGTTTTGTTGAAAAATATGTTCAATTAAAGTTTAAAGATTTTTTAAGAAGAAAAAATAACAATTTTGAGTCCTTTTAGAAAAGAAAGTCACGTTTTTAATGTTCTAATCTTGGAAAATTTAAGTTAAAGCTCTAAGATTTTTGATTTAAAAAACTAAAATTTTATAACCTAGCTACTGTAAAACATAAATCAAAAAGATTTTTACATACCTTCTTTTGTTGATTCTCCAAAAAATAACTCTTCTTGGATGAACTAGCTCCAAAAACAAGCCTTGGTTGCCTTTGAATCCTTTAATATGTGCTATTGCTGCTTTTATATATCAATTGAATTGAGTTTTTTCTTTTCCTTCCTTGATTTGGTTTCAAAAATCAAGCCACTGCCAATTTTTTTTCCTCCTTTGATTTGGTTTAATTGGTCCTTATTTATAGTGGTTTTTAGGTTGTTTATTCCTAATTAATTAAGGTAAGTAATATTAATTAAAAAAATTAAAACCTAATTGGATTAGGATTCCAAAAATCGCGTCAAAAAATTTTGCGCTGGCAAAAACTGAGCTGCCGGGCCCGTGGGCGTGCCAGCGTAGCCAGCCCGCAGGAATTTCCTGCGGGAGGTTATTTCGCCCGCAGGAAATTCCTGCGGGCAAGTTGCTGCTGGCCCGACGGGCCCGCGCGACCACTTTTCGCTGCCGATTTTTTTTTTCGACTCTGATTTTTATTTTTATTTTTATTTTTATTTTTATTTTTATTTTTATTTAATAAAAATTAAATACTAAGGTAAAAATTATTTAATAAAAATTATTTTGGACCAATTAAACAAGAAAAATCATTTCAAACCAAATAAAACACAATGGACCGGATTGGGTCAAAAATTAAGGGTCTACACCCAGCACCCCCACAACGTCCGGTTCATTGGAACCGGCCTCCTTTACAGGTCTTAATATTATAAAATTCTTAAATATAACAACATTATCCATATTACACACAATAATTAAAAGAAAGCATCAATATATTAAAATCAAAGCAAGGTCCAAGTAAAACAAATAAATAGACACCCATCCGAAGATGAAAACATGTCCTTACATCACATGCCTAAATAGGACACCCACCGAAAGGTAGAAACATGCCCTTTACATAGGTTCTAAAATAGAAAAAGCAAATTAAATTACATGATATTTAACTAATGAGGTACCCACCAAGTGGAAGCATACCTCTTACAACATTTAGAAACCTAAATAAATTGATAAAAGTAAATAATCATTCATCATAAATAAATCATTCATTAAAAGTATTAAATATCAATGGAAAATAAACATTCATCCATGATAAATTAAATAAACCAAGTATTGAACTTAAATAAATTAAAGCATATAAAATAAATCAATACATAATCAAATATAGAATTGAATAAGGTTTCAATCTCGGGTCCAAGTACCGAGATTGAAATAGATTAAGGATCCTTTATTTCATGTGTTTAGGGTTTTGGATTTTCATGGGTTTAAACTACTGTGACTTTGTAAAGAATTAAAATAGATTAAGGATTTTATGTTTTAAAAGGTTGGTAAAACACTTTGATTAACCAAATTAAGGTTTGAATGGTGAAATCATGAAACTAGGGTTTTGGACACTTTAAAATACTTTTGATTTGTGGTTTTATATGATGATTTCAAGCTTACTGTATAAAATTAAAATATTTATGTTTATATGATTTTTAAGGTTTTAAAGGATTAGGGTTTAGAAAAAAATTAGAGTTTAAGGTTTTAAAGGGGTTAGGGTTTACTATTTTAGGTTTGGAGTTAAGTTAGGGTTTAGTGTTTTAAAATTAGGGTTTCGGTGGATGCATGAAGCTTTTAGGGTTTGAAAATCAATTTGATACTTTTATTATGTTTTATGAAAATAAACAAACGATTTAAAGTTTATAAAAGCAAAAAAGAAGTTTTTAAAGCTTTTTGGAAAGAAACAGAATATAATTTAAGGGTTTTGATAACTTGGAAAGTAAATTAGGGTTTTGCGGTTTTGAAGAAATTAAATTAATAACTTTAAATTCTTTGGAAAAAAAAAAGCAACGAATTAGTGTTTTTAACTTTAGAAAAGCTAAATTAAAGATCTAGGGTTTTTGATTTTGAAAGACACAATTTTCTAGTTTTAGCTACTGTGAAAAATATAACAAAAAATAATTTAATACATATCTCCTTTTGATGGTTCCTCCAAAAATAATTCTTCTTGGATAAACTAAAACAAAGGCAAGCTTTGTTGCCTTTGAATTGCCTTGAATTGTTTTTCGGCTCCCTCAAAAAAATTGAATTGAATTACTGCCTTTCCTACTCAGTTTTGGATCAAAATTTGTTCCTCTTTCCTCTCGGATTTCTTTCCCTCTTTCTCCCCCCCAATTTCTCCTCCTTTTTTCCTCCTCTTTTTTTGTGTTGTTTAGTCCATATTTATAGAAGAATTCTATGGGCAATTCTAATTATTCACGGCATACAATATTCAATAAGAAAAGGAAACCGAAACCTAATTGCATTAGGTTTCGAAAAATTTGCATCGGAAAAATTTCGCTAGCGAAAAAAAACTGCTGCGGAAAAACTGCGATGGTGAAAAAAGCTGCCGCAGCTGGCTGCAGGAGAACGGGCCCAAGGGCCATTTCACCCATAGGAGTTTCCTGCGGGCGAAATGCCCACGGGCTTGCGTTGACTTTCGGCGACGATTTTTTCATCGCCGATTTTTCCGTCGCCGATTTTTTTTAAAAAAATTTTTATTCATTTCACCATTTTTACTAAAATAAATATTAAAATTAATCAAGATACCATAAAAATTATTTTGAACTAACTAAAATATGTTGGACAACACAAAAATTATTTTGGACTAATTAAAATATATTAGACCGAACTAAGTCAAAAATTAAGGGTCTACACATATGCTAGTCCATCCACATTAATAATGTCTCATCTTGTTAATACTATAACTAGGGATAATTTTAGTATAAATACATTTGCATGTAATAAGAATCTCATATCATGATCTCATCATGATTTTCTTTATATTGTGTTTTATACTAAGGACTTTATTAAACAGTTTAAGATATATAATCAACTATATGCATCACATGAGTACTGGATAATAAATGATGCCTTAATTCATTAATATATAAATGAATATAATGTGCATATTATAAACTAAAGTGATTGTCTCTAGGGTATGCATATCTAACAAATGTTCCTTATCATATTTTGCTATTTCATTTTCAAGTGGACGTCAATTAAATTTGTTTTTCATTTCTATCCATTTATGCTTTTTTTCTTTTTTTTTTCATGACAAAATAACGCTATTTTTTATTTTTTTATGTTTTATTTAATTATTTTTTTCATTTTTATTTATTTTTTATTTATAGATAATTTTTTCTCATATTCTCAGCATATGCATAAAAAATAAATATAGACACGTCATATATAAAATACACACATAGTAAACATATACATATATACAACATACACTAAACATACATATCACATTTACACATCTACACAGTTTATTTTTTAACTTTGCTTTTTAATTTTTATATATATTCAACATATACACAATATATGTATAACATGCACATTACACATAGCACATACATCAAATACATAACATATCCACAACATCTACAAATATCTATATACATTTATATAATATACACACAACATACACGCAATGTCTATACAATAAAATTAATATTTTTAAAAGTTTATTTTTATTTGTATAGTCTGTAAAATTTATTTAAAAATAAATTTAATAGTTTTCAATAATATATTTTTATGTATTTTACTTTTTCATATTATTTTTGTGTTTTATTTGCCATTTATAATCAAATTAAATTTTTTCTTTATAAAAATTAATATATTTTATATGTTGAAAATATAATTTAAAATATTAATTTTTATTATTTTATTAAAATATATTTATTTAATAGTAAAGTTTAAAAAAAAAGTAACAAAAATTGAAGTAAAATATTATTTGCTGTGAGAGAGGAGGTATTTTTAAAAAAAATTATTTTTGAAAAGAGTAAGGTATTTTTAAAAATTTTGACTCAACTTTTTCTAAAAGCGTAAACATTTTTTTGTAGTATTTTTTGAAAAAAGTTTGTTATTAAAAGTCTATTTTATTTAATAAAGAGCTTTTTCTATAATTACCTTAAAAAATTTAATTTCAAAATACTATATCTTAAAAAGAATTTAAACTTTTTTTCATTTATAAAAATATCTCATTCCTCACTTTAAACAATATTACAAAATACCTCCTCCTTCACTTCAAATAATATTTTTACTTCAATTTTTATTTTTTTTAAAAAAAATTTAATGTTAAATAAATATATTCCAATAAAAATAATAAATTAGTATTTTAAATTATGTTATCAACGTATAAAATATATTACTTTTTAATAAATTGAAATTTTTAATTTTGATTTTAAATGATAAATAGCACTCACAAAAGTTATATTAAAAAGTAAATATATAAAAATATAAAATTATCATTAAATTTATCTTAAATAAATGTTAAATATTCACAAATAAAAATAAAGTTAAAAAATAAATTTGTCATGTATATATTATGTGTATGTCATGTTTATATTGTGTATATATTTTGAATATATTGATATATAATTGATAAAATACATATTTTCTTATGTTATTTAATTTTATGATATATGTTATGCATATCTTTGTGTTTACTGTGTATGTATATTATATCTATGTTGTGCATATACTGTGTAGATATTGATATATTTTATTTATATATTGTGAATATGAGAAAAAAATTATTTATGAATAAAAAATAAATACTCAACTCAACTCAACAAAGCCTTAATCCCAAGTTAATTGGGGTCGGCTATATAGATTCTTCTTTTTCACTCAATACGATTTAAGGTTATCTCTTCTGATAGATGTAACATCATAAGATTATTTTGGACCATCTTTGACCAAGTCAGTTTAGGCCAACCTCTGTCTCTCTTAACTATATCTACTCTAACTTGTTCAATTTTTCTAACCGGCGCATCGCTAGGTCTTCGTTTCACATGGCCAAACCATCTCAATCTATACTCTCTTATCTTATCCTCAATAGGTGTTATCCCTACTTTTTCTCTAATGCACTCATTGCGAATTTCTATCCATCCTAGTATGATCACACATCCATCTTATCATTCTCATTTTCACAACATACATTTTACTCATGTGTTGTCTTTTTACTGCCCAATACTCACTACCATACATCATCGCAGATCGTATTGCAGTACGGTAAAACTTTTCTTTTAATTTAATTGACATCTTTCGATCACATAGAACTCCTGTAGCACCCTTTCACTTTATCCAACCAGCTTTAATCATATAATTTACATCTTCTTCACAACCCCATCTTCTTGAAGAATAGAGCCAAGATATTTAAAATAAGTACTATGAGGTATTGTTATTCCGTCTAAAATAATTTTATCTCTTTCTCTATTCTCGCTATTAAATATACAATGCATATACTCAGTCTTAGTCCTACTTAGCTTAAAACTCTTAGATTTCAAAGTGTTTCTCCATAAATCCAACTTTTGACTTACCTCTGCTTGAGTCTCATCTATTAATACGAATAAAAAAAATAATTCAAAAAATATTATCACATCCATGATTTTTGAAATTATAAAAGTTGTATATACCCAATATATATCTAGTGTATATATAACATATACATATGGTATATTAATTATATATGTTGGATTAATACATTGCATACTTAATATATTTAATACACATATAAGGTACATTTGATGTGTATATAAGATACACATTACTTGTACATATGTGTAATATTTCAAATTTTTAAAAAGTTCTAATTTTTAAAAATTTAATAAAATAAATTATAATTTAAATGGATAAATTAAATTAATGGTTTTAAATGAAAAATGAAGGGATTTTAAGTGAAATAGTGGAATATATATGTGATATATATGTAAAATATATACAACATATAAAAGTCAATACTTTTTAAAAGAAAAGTCAAAGTAAAAGGGTATTTTGGTAATTAAATTTTAGAAATTTAAAATTAATAAAATAATTCAAAAATAAATTATTTTTAAATGGAAGAGGGATTTTGGACTTTTAATTTATTAAATAATTAATTATTAAATTATTTTAATATATATATATATATAGTTATAAATAAAGATGAAAAGAAAAAGAAAATTTAAAAGTTGTCTTCATCTTCCTCTTCTTCTCACAAGGGCCGGCCACCATGGATGCAAGACTAAGGATTTTTCTTTCTTCCATACTCAATTTATTGAAGAGATTTCAAGGATTTAAGAGGAGTCTTTGTAATTTCTTCCATAATTAGTAAGTTTTTCATCTTAATCTTTAAAATTTTATAAATTTATGAATACGTTGAGTTTGAAATTGTGATGTAGTATGTTATAATTATTGGAATAGGTGTGTATGATGTTATTTTGGGTAGTTTACAATAATTTTAAGGTTGGATTAAAGAAATGGTTGAGTTTGGATAAGATTGGTGAAGAGAGAGAATTTAGGGTTATGGAACATTTGAGTTTTTGAAATCATGAGTTTTAATTGTGCAAATTGGTTCCAAATGTGTTGTTTTGATGAATAAACAAGAATTTTAAAATCAAATTATGGATTTAATTAAGTTTGGATAGAGTTTGAAGATGGTAGTAT
Organism: Garcia nutans; assembly: GCA_947685225.1. Taxonomy (NCBI): domain Eukaryota; kingdom Viridiplantae; phylum Streptophyta; class Magnoliopsida; order Malpighiales; family Euphorbiaceae; genus Garcia; species Garcia nutans. The sequence continues at coordinate 49,954,392 of CANTUV010000007.1, read as the reverse complement.
TGATTTAGGGTTTTGGAAAAGTGAATTTTCAAAGAATGGTTAATTGTTTGATTTTAATGCTTAAATCATGTTATTTAATGATATAAGTGGTGAAAATAAGATTGAAATGATAATTGGATTGAGTTGGAATGGAGATCCTTCAATGGTGAAGGTTATGCCATTTTAGGATTTTGAACATAAGCAAGTGGTTAATTAATGTAATTGGTTTAAACATGTTAAAATATATTTGTAATGATATAAATAAGCTCAAAACAATAATTTAATGGGTTAATATGGATTTGCTAAGTTAAAGTAAGAAAATACTTAATTTTTAAAATTTTCTAGGAGTGTTGTTAAATTAAGATTTGATGTTGAGAATGCCTTAGAATGTGATATTAAATGATTATTTATGATCACATTTGGGTATAAGCATTGAAAGGAAGTAGTTTAGCCAATCCAAGTGTTGAAGGGCAACTTGGAAGAGAAAGTTGGTGGAAGTTTTAAGATTATTTTGGTTGCTATTTGAGGTAAGTACAAACTTTGAATATATATATATTGGTTATGTTTACATGACATTTGGGCTTAACACATTTTGGTTGGAAAATGTGTTAAACTACTTAATACATTGGTTATGTATATATAATGTGCTATGACATTTGTAATGTCGTATATGTGTTAAATGCATTGTGAAAAGCTATTGATAATGGCTAAATTGTGTAAAATGTGAATAATATGTGTATTATGTAAAAATATCTAAAGTAATTGGGTAATGTGTTGTGAAAGCAAAAATGTGGTATAATGAAATGAGATATGTGAAAACATGATGAAATGAATTGATATTGATATAAATAAATAAAAAATGAGAAAAGTGAAAAAAAAATGAGAAAAGTGAGAAAAGTAAGCAAAAAATAAAAAAAAATAAGGCAATGTGTCTATCTTAATTATGTGACAATGAGAAAGAGATTGATAAAGAGAAATATAAATAAATTGTGTGCCTAGTATGTTATTCAATTTTCAGAATTTTGTGTTTGGCGGTATGCCTATGATTGCCTACGGGCTAGACGTTGGGCGTCATTGTGAAAATATTTTTGATGTGAAAATATCGAGTCGTAAGTCTCAAAAATAAATATTTAAAGTTAGGATGAGTGAAAAGACTGGGTCGTAAGCTCATGCCTAGTTGGAATATTCCATTGATATATTGCTTATGGGGCTAGACACATGGTGTTATTATAGACCAAAATAGTAACTCTGGAATTTAAATAGCATATTAGTTATCTTTGGGCCTATGTTTGTGTTTGTTTATATGTGAATTGTGGATTGTGAAATAATTGAAGAGTATGAGAAAATGGAATGATGTGATGTTCATAAGCATTTTGCATTGGCATTACTTTACATTTTTATTATTATCAAAGTTTGTACCACTAGGATTCGGCTTAGCGCGATTGTAATTCGTCGCACAGGTGATATGGACATTTTGGTAGAGCCGGAGAGTTCTACTAGACCTTGTCGGGTTTAGGTTTGTAGTTTTTGAGCTTGAAGAGATTTTCAGTACATCAAGATCAGAGCTAATTGCCAGCATGTAGATATTTGATATTACAGTATATTTTGATATTATATATGTTATGATATGTTTTTAAAGTATAAAATGTAAATTGTAAATAATATTTTGAATAATTTAGTTAGGATGAAATCTTATATGTGTTGTTAATATATATATACCTATATATAAGTATTTTGAGAAAATATGGAGAAATTGAGAAGTATTGGTGAAATGGTGAATTGATTTTATTGGGAGTGTTTGTTTTATCCAGGTTGTGTTTTTCTGAATTTTTGGGAACGTCTAAATTACAGACAAAACTCTGACGAAATTTTTTCCAGAGATTTGCATATAAAATGTTTATTTTGGATTTTTATAACGAGCAAAGAATATTTATATACTATTTAATTTTACATATTTAGTATTTGAAATTCTAAATTTGAAATGTGAAAAAAAATTATTAAATCTGTCGGTGACATTTTTATATTGTAAATGCGTATTTTACATATGCTAGAAATATGTATTGTATGTATATAGGATATAAGAGTGTTACAAATAGCATAAAAATTTTTAAAAAAAAACTAAACTAAACAATGCCACTACAATTCGTAAAAATAAAAAAATCAAAACCCATAAAAATAAAAACAAAAAATGTGCAAAGGTGTAAATAAAAATAAAAACAAACCGTATATGATGCAAATTTCTCTTTAACAAAAATAATTTCTCAATTTTATTGATGACTATAAAAGTATTTCAAAAAATAGAAATATTTCCAAATTTATGTATTTTTCTTTTAAAAATATTATTTCTTAACTTTTAATTTTATCACTACTTCACTTTTAAAAGTATACACATATTTATTAACTCTTAATTTCAATAATACTTTATTTATATGGGTATATATTTAATAAATATATATAATACATATATTGTATAATATTTTTGAAAAAAAAGCTAAAAAAGTGATATATGATGTAATTTGAATCAAGCTCACATTTTGACAAGAAATTCTACAAAATACAAATTGTAATTAGTGTGTTTTTTATACTCCCATCCCATGCATGTAGAATTAACCCATAAATTTAGCTTATCTCTTATTAATGTGTTGTTTTTTAATCAGATCAAGAGGTGATCTTAATAATATACATGAAAGTTGACCGGTAATAAAAATGCTATCATGGTTACGAAATTTTCTTTATTATTATAAATGATGTCTCTGGAGTGAAAATGAGATCCAAACCCTAAACTGGAATGCGCATTTTATTTTTTTTTAATTTATTGGGTTGGCTTGCCAAAATGAAATCCAAACTTGCTATTGGGCTTTTGGACCCACTTTTTGAGTTTCTGATTCAAGATACTTAGTAGGGATATTTATATTATACATGCAGTGTCACTGTTTGTTTTACAAAAATATGGAGGCTAAAAATTTTTTCACTTTTAACAAAATACGCACTTTTTTTAAAAAAAATTACATTAAAAACGTTGTTTATTTTTTTGTAATTTTTTTTACTTTCATTTTTTTGCAATTTATTTTAATGTCATATTTTAAATATACACAAAAAAAATAAACATATACAAAATATATACAGACAACATATATAAAATATATACTCAATAATACAAACTACTTCTACAATATAACTATAACACATCTACGTAATGTTTTTAATATTTATTTAATTTTTTATTCTCACAATATCTACACAATATTCATATAATATTTGACAACTTTTACATAAAATACACATAATTTAAATAACAAAAATATAATATATATATATATATACAATATTTACAACACAGCTACATAACGAAATTGTGTGATTTTTTTTATGTATATAATATGTAAAATTTATTTTAAAATAAATTTAATAATTTTTATGAATATATTTATGTATATTTTATTTTTTTATTTTTTTTGTGAGTGTTATTTATTTTTTAAAATTAAAATTAAAATTTTCTCTTTTATAAAAAATTATTATTATTATATTATAAAAAATAATTTAAAATATTAATTTTTATTATTTTATTAAAATATTTTTATTTAATAGTGAAGTTTAAAAAAATAAAAATTGAAGTAAAATATTAATTTTAACGAGAAAAAAATATTTTTAAAAAATAATTTTAGTTCAGTGGATGGAGAGATATTTTTTAACTTTTACTTTAATTTTATATAAAAATATAAATATTTTTAAAATAAAAGTTACTTTTTAATATAGTAATGTGAATGTGACTGCTTAGTATTAGGTTCATATGCATATTTGTTTTTATTGCAAATATGTATTTGTTTAAACTGTAAGTTTAATCTCTGTATTTTTCTTATTTTAGAAAAGTTAATTTATTTAGCCACTTGATTTTTGTTTCTGATATTTTTTTATGTAAAAAAAAATAAAGATTTGGTATTACATATAAAGCACTAGGAGACTACTTGATGCAATCAATAACTATAGCAGGCATCAATTCTGTCAATCGCACAAAAAATTGTCAAAATAATTGTTGCTTAAATAATTAATGACTTGACTTAAAACTTGGGTTGTCCATTAAACAACTACCCACGCACTCAAAAAATCTTTTCGCATTGCTTGCTTTATTCAGCATCCATTATGTGTTACGTCTCACCCTATGAATGCAAACTAACTGCTAGCATTTCCTATTAGTCGGGCGTTTGATTTAGATATGGGAGATAAATGATAAGTTATTCAATTTTCACTTTTTCAATTTGTTAAGTACATTAAGACTTTTATTTGATATGAGTTAAATCTGATTGGGAATATGAAATTCTTGGATGGTATAAGGAATCAATGGTTTGATTTGCAATATGATTCTAAGCATACAAATATAAATTTTAATATGAACTAGAATAATGTTCTCGTATTGTTTTGGAGATATACATATTTTATTTATAAAATAATTTTATTTATTTAGTTATACAAGAAAAATATTTAAAATATACTACAATATTTAAGAATAAAAATGCAGAGCAAATAAAACATGCAAAAAATAAAATTAGTATTTAAAAATCACAAAATAATTACACCATTTATTTATTTACACTCAATTGATAATATCTTATAACAATTATATCAATATTTTACTTATTTATACTCAATAGATAATATCTTATTATTAATTTTTAATTTACTTTTTCTTCCCCTTTAAAAAACTATTAATTATCTTTTGAATTATTTATAAAAAAATTAAAATATATATATCTCCGAAATAACACGATAGCGTCATTCTAGCATAAATTAAAATTGATAATAAAAATTAATGATAGAGACTAATAGTAATATTTTATATTAAATGCAAAATGTTTATTATTTATATATGTATACATATGGGGGCAAAAAGAGAAAAATAGAAGTAAAATTATTGTTCATCTATAGTGATTTAGGTTATTTTAAAAATAGATTTTTTATCCTTTTATCAATTTTGCCATTCATTTTTATTAGTTTAAGTAATTTTTAGCTCTTGTTTTTGTCATTAATTATTATTTTATTTTATGCTTAATATATCAATTACCTCCTAAACTTGACAGTTTTAGTTATTTTGTCCTATATACTAATGTATTTGTCAAATTGCTCTTTGTACTTGTCTATTTTATTCAAATAGACACTTGTATAATCACATATTAATCATTTTACCCATTATATTTGTATATTTTGTATTAAATAGATATTTAAATAAAACTGTAATATTAATTTTGCATAGGTATTTATTGAATATGAAATAGATAAGTACAATGAGCAATGTGACTAATATGTGATTATATAAGTGTCTATTGAAATAAAATAGATAAGTACAAAGACCAATATAGCAAATGTATAAGCATATGGATAAAATGACCAAAACTGTCAAGTTCAAGGAGGCAATTGATGTATTAGGTCTTTATTTTAATTAGTCTTATTTCTTTTTACTCATTGCTCTTATCATTAATTAAAAAAAAACATATAATAACAAAGTATAAATATATTTAAAAAGTAAATTTAAAAAATTAATTAATGACAAGAGAAATGACTAAAAAAGAATAACGTTAATTAAAATAAAATAATAATTAATAATAAGAGCAATGGCTAAAAAAATAATATTAATTAAAAAAATAACACTAATTAAAATAAAATAGTAATTAATAATAAGAATAAAAATTAAAATAAAATAATAATTAATAATAAGAGTAAGAGCTAAAAAGAATTATTCTAATTAAAATAAAATAGTAATTAATAATAAAAACAATGGCTAAAAATATATTATTAATAAAAATGAAGAACAAAATCAATAAAAAAGATATAAAATCTATTGTACATCTACAATAATTTTACATCATCTTTTTAATTATAGAATAGATAATTCTACCAACTTTTAAATAAGTTGAATTTCAATATGATATAACCATTTTATATATAGTATTTGCACTACAACAATATTTTATTGGCGTTAAAAAATAGTTTTAGCGACGAAAGTTTTTGCTGCTAAAAGTTTTACCTACGCTTTTCGAACAGTTGTCATGCTATCGGCAGGTGTAAAGTCGGCAGATAATGGGCGACAAAATGAACATTAGATAACTAACCATCAGCGACACTTATAGATCATCGGTAAAAACAATAGCGACGAAATTCACTTGATTTGAATCGAATCATGAATTTAATTTAATTTTTATGAGGGCTCATAATACAAAATTCAATTAATTCTAATCCAAATTGGGATATAAGTTCGTTCATCGATATACTTGTCAACTCAATCCAATTAATAGTAAGTTGAATTTTCCAAAAAAAAATGAAAGTAAAATCCAATTTAGCATTAATTATCCACTTTTTGTCTTATCTTCACAAACAAAATAAGATAGATTTTTTCAAATTAACTACTTGTCCATGTAATATAAGTCTCGAGAATATGACTAATTTTGTTTGCCTCTACTTGATCAACTTTGCCAAAAATCACTGCAAATTGAAAGTGTAAGATCATTGGACATTTTTTCCCAGATTTATTCCTAGAATTTCTAATGGGACAGTTGCCTGCTTGAAATGATTAGAGAATCCTTCAACACAACTTATCAAGAAATAAGGACTCATGTCGATTCATTTTGAATAATAAAAAAATATTATAAATATATAGTTGGTTGGATTTTTGGATAATTTTTTTTGCCTGAATATAATTATATATAAATACATATATATATATATATTAAACAACATCATTTTATTTTGTTATACCTCTTTATCTCGTCCTGATGACATTAAAGTGAATCTAAATATAAAAGTTCAACATTAAAACCTAATTTCTTTGTAATCAATTTAACCCGACTAAACTCGAAAATAACTTAAATTGATCGATAATGTAGGAGATTTTAGTTGGTGTCGGTTTGGTATTTTTAGTATTTAGTCAGATTCAATAAAAAAACACTCCCTTAACTCAACCTGTGCTCTCCTCTATTTTTCACCATTAGAGATAACTATGTGACAGTTTAAACACATTCCATAACCCAACTTACCCATTTCAAATCAAAATCCAAATTCATTATGCTCTAAGAAACCCTATTCAATTCTATCATAGGCTTAGTCATGTCTAACTTAATTGCTATGTCCATCATCTCCTCTTTTATCTTATTTTAAGTTGTTCATAATATCATGGACTATCAAAATATTATTTTCTACTAATCTTCCTTTTACAAATGCACTTTGGGTCTTTTTTGTAATCCGTGGATAATTCAATAGAGCCAATTGGAGAGGATTTTTGATAGTGAGTAATTAGCTTCTGCTATTGATGTTACCTTAACTTGAAAGTTCTTTTTAGGAGTCCTAAGAATCTTGTTGTTGATGTCTTCCAAGGAGTAGATTTTTCCAAACTTATACAAATTAGTGACAATGTCAATTAGTCTATTTGTCATATCAGTTACATTTTCTGTTGTCTTCATTAGGAATAATTCATAGTCATGCATAGGCATTTGAATATTCTTGTATTTGACTTGTGTAGTATCTTCATGGTAATTCTTCAAATGCTACATGCACTTGTGCAATGATGCACTCTATCGACTTCATCTCTTGATAATGAATTAAGCAAAATCACCATGGTTCTCTTATTCTTTCCATTGGCTTTTCATTGTGCCTCAACCCACTCCTTTCTCGAAATGGCTTATTCAACACTATCTACAACATTTGTTGGAGGCTTCCATTCTTGAAGCACACAATTCCATAAATAAGTAGAATCTGCTATCCAAATAAACCTCCTTTTGTGCTTCCAATCAGCATAGTCAATTCCATCAAAATGTGGCTTGAGATGGTTCATGTCACTTGCCACTTTTTATTTTTAAATCAAGTAATTAAGCCTTGTTGGAGTTAACTAGTTTTCTCTGACACCACTTATTATCCCTTACACCAAGAAGAGAAATTGAACTAGGGCAACAATGAGCTCTTTTTTCAAAAATGAAATTAAGAAAAGAAAATATAGAGAAAGAACACAGATTTATAGTGGTTCATAGTAATGCAATCTTATGTCTATTCCCCAATCTACGTCTAGCCTCTCGCGATCCTCTATGCTAACTCTGTTGTGGCTTTTAAGTCAAGGGGTCAATCAGCCATCACAAGAGCAACTCTTATATCGCCACCACAATCTAGGTGAACTCAGGATACTTTGCTGAATTTTTCTTCTTTTGTGAATTATGTCTGTTTCCATACTTTGCTGAACTCAGGATAATTTTCATCCATATTGATGAAAGATCCCCATTTGTTGACAATGGAATGTTTGTTGACAATTGATAATTTCCATAACGTGGCGTCCCAGGCATGGAGAGGAATGTTTTCCATACAAACCCATGTGAATTTATCATTTGCCGCAACACTTTTATCCCATTTTTTTGTTGGGTTTGGGTTCCCTCCTATGTGGTAAAATCCACATATTTTGTAGTCCACTTAAATTAGCCCATTGGGGCTATTTTTGTCATTTTCAAAAACACACCAACAGCTAATATGAGGGCTGGCCGTGTATGGTTTATTGGATTCTTCATTTTTCATTTTGAAAGAAAAAGAAAAGAGAGAGAGAGGAGAGAAGAGCTCAGTTTTAGATCTTCCGCCAGTCTGCTTGATTTGCAAATCCGATTGTGATTTTGTGTCCGATCAGGCTGATTTTTGGAGGAAAGTTAGAAGACATCTTGTTCTTGCTTTTGGACGGTGGAGATCTGGTTTGAAGGTCTAGAAGTGGAGGTTCTTCCTCAAACTCTTTGCTGCCCTGTTTTGATTCCAGCAGAGTCGTGTTTCACCTTTCTGAACTGATGGACAGTCATCCTTTGTCCAATTGAACTGATTTTTGGTGAGCAAGTTCCTGACTCATGGTTCTTCATTCTGAACGGTGGAGATGTATTTTGGAGGTCTGAAAGGTTAGGTTCTACTGCCCAACTTTGAGTTGTTTTGAGCTGTTCTGTTTTACTTTCCAGCAGTATCGTGTTTTACCATTTTCAACGGATGGATAGTCATCCTTTGTCCAATTGATCTGAAATTTGGTGGGCATGTTTATGACTCATTGTTCTTGATTCTGAACGGTGGAGATTGTATTTGGAAGGTGGGAACATTTTCGTTTTGGCTCATTTCAGTAGCACTAGAAACAGATTACTCCATTTGTGTATTTTCTACTTGTTTATGGTTGTATGTGGTTGAGCCCCTTATTTTCAGTGATTGAGGGCTACTGAATTTGTAAGATAACATTTTTGATAGTGGATTTGTTTGCTTGGATCAGCGGAGAGGTCCCGTGGTTTTTTATTCTTCACACCGAAGGAGTTTTTTCCACGTTAAAGAAATTTGGTGTTATTGTGTTGAATGATTTTATTTGTGCATTGTGGCAGCATATTGATTTATATTGTTGCTGGAAATTTTGTTCATTTATCCCCTAATAGATTCATGCAAGTGGGAAAGATTTATGATTAGTGCGTTGTGATCATTGCCTTCCCATCACAGTGGTATCAGAGCTTCCGGTTTATTTGTTGATTGGGTTGCTTTACTTGCTTGAATAATGGAGGTAAATTTGAATAAAATGATTTGTTTAGATGGCACAAATTATCATAGTTGGAAAGGAAAGATGAGGGATATCCTTAATCTTAAAAAGTTACACCTGCCCGTATTTGCTACTCGTAAGCCTGAGTCTAAAACAGATGAAGAATGGGAATTTGAGCATTTACAAGTTTATGGTTTTATTCGACAGTGGGTTGAAGACAATGTGTTGAATCATATTACAAATGAGACTCATGCCAAAACTTTGTGGGAGAAGCTTGAATCTTTATATGCTTCTAAGAGTGGTAACAACAAGTTATTCTTGCTTAAACAAGCTACACGTCTACAGTACAAAGAAGGCACTCCAATACTTGATCATGTAAATGAATTTCAGGGCATTTTTGATCGATTATTCAGTATGGGTGTCAAATTTGATGAAGAAATTATGGGACTTTGGTTGTTGAATACGCTTCCTGACTCTTGGGAGAACTTTAGGGTATCTCTAACTAATTCTGCTCCTAATGGTGTTGTAAACATGCAGTATGTGAAGAGTGGTATCTTGAATGAAGAAGTGAGAAGAAAAACTCAAGTGGCTTCCACATCACAGTCAGATGCATTTGTTATACAAAGCAGGGGGAGAAGTAAAAACAAAAATGAAGATCACATTAAGAGAGGCAAGAGCAGGAGTAAATCAAAGTCAAAGTACAAGAACCTCGAATGCCACCATTGTGGTAAATCGGGGCATATTAAGAAGTACTGTTACAAGTGGGAAAGGGAGAATAAAGCTAACAAAGGCGACAAAGGCATGCAGGAAAAGAAGGGCAATGATGATGATAATGATCGGGTTGCTGTTGTTACTTCAATTGATTTGGCAATTGTTACTGATGAAGATATGATTAATGTTGTTGGTAATGAGATACTTTGGGTACTGGATAGTGGTGCTGCACACCATGTTGTTTCAAGAAGGGAATTCTTCTCATCCTACACTCCAGGTGATTTTGGAATTGTGAGGATGGATAATGAAACTGTATCCAAAGTCATGGACATTGGCAATGTGATAGTCGAGACCAACCTTGGAATGAAGATAATGCTTAAAAATGTCAAACATGCACCAGATATAAGATTGAATTTGATGTCTTGTGAAAAATTGTATGAAGCTAGATATGGCACCAATTTGTTTGAGTACGGCACTGTTTACAAAGGATCATTAGTAGTGGCTAGAGGGTTCAGAGCTTCAGGCTTATATTGGCTACAAACTGCACTTCCTTCAGATCTTGTGAATGCAGTTGAGAATGAGAACTCTTCAGAATTATGGCACAAGAGGTTGAGTCATATTAGTGAGAAGGGTCTTAATATTCTAGCTAAAAAGAATTTTATTTCTGGGTTGAAAGGTGGAGAGCTGGATACTTGTTCTCATTGCATGGCTGGAAAACAGAAAAGAGTCTCCTTCAAGCACCATCCTCCTTCTAGAAAGAAAGAATTGCTTGAGTTGGTACACTCAGATGTGTGTGGTCCTTTAAAAGATAAGTCACTCGGTGGTGTACAGTATTTTGTGACTTTCATTGATGATCACTCAAGAAAGCTTTGGGTTCGTGTCTTGAAGTCAAAGGATCAAGTCCTTGGTGCATTCAAAGAATTTCATGCTTATGCTGAGAGAGAAACAGGTAAGAAGCTGAAATGTGTTCGCTCTGATAATGGAGGTGAATATTGTGGCCCATTTGATGCATATTGTAGAGAGCAGGGTATTGTACACCAGAATACACCTCCTAAGACTCCTCAGTTGAGTGGCTTGGCAGAAAGGATGAATAGAACTTTAATGGAGAGAGTTAGATGTGTGCTTTTCTGATGCTAAACTACCTAATTCTTTTTGGGGTGAGGCATTATATACTGTTACACATGTTATCAATCTTACTCCTACTATTCCTTTGCAGAATGATGTTCCTAATAGTTTTTGGTGTGGGAGAAAGCCTTCCTATAACCATCTACGGGTGTTTGGTTGTAAGTGTTTTGTTCATGTTCCTAAAGATGAGAGGTCCAAGCTGGATGCCAAGACAAGACAATGTATTTTTATTGGCTATGGTCAAAATGAGTTTGGCTATCGGTGTTATGATCCCATTGAAAAGAAAGTTGTCAGAAGTCGTGATGTGGTCTTTATAGAAGATCAAACTATTGAAGATATTGGCAAGGTGGAGAAGCAGAAGCCTCAGATTGACAGCTTGATTGATCTAGATACAGTTCCTTCAACTCCTACACCTGATACAGTTGATGTTGAAAATCAGGTTGAACTTCAAGAAAATACTCAAGATACAGATGAGGTAGATATTCCTGAAGATGAGGTAGTTGATGATCAGTATGGGGATCTTGGGGAGCAATAAGAAGTTCCACTTAGAAGGTCTACCAGAGATCGTGTTCCATCTACTAGGTATTCACCTAATGATTATGTGCTATTGACAAATGCAGAGGAGCCAGAATGCTATGAAGAAGCTATTGAGAGTGAAGAGAAGGAAAAATGGGTTGCAGCTATGAAAGATGAAATGCAATCCTTGTATGACAATGAGACTTTTAAACTGGTTAAGCTTCCTAAAGACAGAAAAGTCTTGAAGAACAGGTGGATTTACAAGGTGAAGCAAGAAGAGAATTCACCATCTCCCAGGTATAAAGCTCGATTAGTTGTCAAAGGATTCAGTCAGAAGAAGGGAATTGATTTTGAGGAGATATTCTCACCAGTGGTCAAGATGTCTTCGATCCGAGTTATTTTGGGTTTGGCTGCTACTCTTGATTTAGAGATTGAGCAGATGGATGTAAAAACTGCTTTTCTCCATGGTGATTTAGAGGAGGAGATCTATATGGAGCAACCTGAAGGCTTTTGCGGTGAAGGGCAAAGAAAACTATGTTTGCAAGTTGAAGAAAAGCTTGTATGGTTTGAAATAGGCACCGAGACAATGGTATAAGAAGTTTGAGTCTGTCATGGTTCAGCAAGGCTACAAGAAGACTACTTCTGATCATTGTGTTTTTGTCCAAAAATTTTCTGACAATGACTTCATCATCTTATTACTGTATGTTGATGACATGCTCATTGTAGGTCCCAACTCTTCCAGGATTGTGGATTTGAAGAAAGAGTTGAGCAAGTCCTTTGCCATGAAGGATTTAGGACCAGCGAAGCAAATTCTTGGCATAAGAATCACTCGTGACAGAAAATGCAAGAAGTTATGGCTTTCACAGGAGAAGTACATTGAGAAGGTGCTACTCCGGTTTAATATGGCTAACGCAAAACCTGTAAGAATACCTCTTCCCACATCTCTTAGATTGAGTATTAAACAGTCTCCTTCTAATGAGCAAGATAAAGAATACATGCAAAAAGTCCCTTATGCTTCTGCAGTAGGAAGTTTGATGTATGCTATGGTTTGCACTAGATCAGATATAGCTCATGCAGTTGGTACAGTAAGTAGATTTCTCTCAAATCCAGGAAAAGAGCATTGGAATGCAGTAAAGTGGATTTTGAGATATCTCCGTGGCACTTCAAATATGAAGTTGTGTTTTGGGTCTGAAAAATCTATGTTGTGTGGTTATACAGATTCTGATATGGCTGGAGATATTGATTCAAGAAAGTCTACTTCGGGTTACTTGATAACTTATTCAGGGGGAGCTGTTGCATGGCAATCCAGATTGCAAAAGTGCATTGCTTTGTCTACTACAGAGGCTGAATTCATTGCAGCCACTAAAGCATGCAAAGAATTGCTATGGATGAAAAAGTTTGTCAGTGAGCTTGGATTTACTTAGAAGAGGTATGTTCTATTTTGTGACAATCAAAGTGTGATTCATCTTGGTAAGAATCCTACATTTCATGGTAGATCCAAACATATTGATGTAAGGTACCATTGGATTCGTGATATTTTGGATTCTAAGTTAGTTGAGCTTGAAAAGGTAAATACAGATGATAACGGTGCTGATATGTGTATAAAAGCTCTACCAAGAATGAAACTTGAAGCATGTTGCTTGAATGCCTGTTTGGCATCCTCCTCCACATAGTCGGGAAGGGGGAGAATTGTTGGGTTTGGGTTCCCTCCTATGTGGTAAAACCCACATATTTTGTAGTCAACTTAAATTAGCCCATTGGGGCTATTTTTGTCATTTTTAAAAACACACCAACAGCTAATATGAGGGCTGGCCGTGTATGGTTTATTGGATTCTTCATTTTTCATTTTGAAAGAAAAAGAAAAGAGAGAGAGAGGAGAGAAGAGCTCAGTTTTAGATCTTCCGCCAGTCTGCTTGATTTGCAAATCCGATTGTGATTTTGTGTCCGATCAGGCTGATTTTTTTAGAACAGTTAGAAGACATCTTGTTCTTGCTTCTGGACGGTGGAGATCTGGTTTGAAGGTCTGGAAGTGGAGGTTCTTCCTCAAACTCTTTTCTGCCCTGTTTTGATTCCAGCAGAGTCGTGTTTCACCTTTCTGAACTGATGGACAGTCATCCTTTGTCCAATTGAACTGATTTTTGGTGAGCAAGTTCCTGACTCATGGTTCTTCATTCTGAACGGTGGAGATGTATTTTGGAGGTCTGAAAGGTTAGGTTCTACTGCCCAACTTTGAGTTGTTTTGAGCTGTTCTGTTTTACTTTCCAGCAGTATCGTGTTTTACCATTTTCAACGGATGGATAGTCATCCTTTGTCCAATTGATCTGAAATTTGGTGGGCATGTTTATGACTCATTTTTCTTGATTATGAACGGTGGAGATTGTATTTGGAAGGTGGGAACATTTTCGTTTTGGCTCATTTCAGTAGCACTAGAAACAGATTACTCCATTTGTGTATTTTCTACTTGTTTATGGTTGTATGTGGTTGAGCCCCTTATTTTCAGTGATTGAGGGCTACTGAATTTGTAAGACAACATTTTTGATAGTGGATTTGTTTACTTGGATCAGCGAAGAGGTCCCGTGGTTTTTTATCCTTCACACCGAAGGAGTTTTTGCCACGTTAAAGAAATTTGGTGTTATTGTGTTGAATGATTTTATTTGTGCATTGTGGCAGCATATTGATTTATATTGTTGCTGAAAATTTTGTTCATTTATCCCCTAATAGATTCATGCAAGTGGGAAAGATTTATGATTAGTGTGTTGTGATCATTGCTTTCCCATCATTTTTTACAGTGCAGAATCGTTCAAGGAGCCATAGGATTGAATTAATATGAACCACTTGTCAATATTTTATTATGATCTTTTTTACAATTGACTCAAGATCGATCAAACAAAAAAATAAACATAATCATCATGCCAAAATTTCTAAACTTTAAGTCGGTATAATTTACAATATTTATGAATAATGCTGGAAAATGAAAAAAAAAAGTTGAAAACAAACTTACATTCCATATTAAACATCTTCGAGATCTTAAGTTCAGTATCACAAACCGTAACATGAAGTAATATGAATGGGCATTCATTAACATGAACGGTAATATGAACAAGTGTTCATTAACACAAACGAATTAACACGAATGGTCATTCATACGAAATATTGATGATCATGTAGCCAATTTAGTTGGTTGCATTTACCCCAACCAATCAGATAATAATATTTGGAATAAAAAAATTACTTTTGGATTGGAGGTAGACAATGCTAGTGCTGTTCAAATGATGTAAGGTTCTGTTGTGGAAGGTTCAGCAAATGCAGCCCTCTTGGCAATGATTAAAAAGCTTTTGGGTTGGAATGTGAAGGTTACTCATGTTTATAGAGAAGCAAATTTTTTGACGGATTGACTAGCTTCTCCTGCTCTTGAGTTACCCTTGGGTGTGCATGTCCTTCATCATACTCCAGTTGGTGTTATCTCAAGACTCAAAGATGATTTAGTAAGGGTGGCTTATCCCAGATCAGTTACATTATACTTCTAAGGCTTTGCCTTCAATTGTATTTGAAAAAAAGAAAAAGAAAAAGAAAAAACTACACATTCTTTATTTTCTCTTCATTAGGTAAAATATATATCTAACAAATTCACTCTGTCAAAAGAAGGCAAGAAATAAAACCAAAACATAATAATAATAATAATAATAATAATAATAATAATAATAATAATAATAATAATAATAATAATCAAAGGAGATAGGTGGGGTATTTGGCTAAAGCACGTCAAATCAAATAAGAAGGCAATAAACTGATTGAATTGATCTTTAAGATCATAAAGGGTGCCAATTGCTAATAATCAACTCATTTTTCCAGCTTTTCTCTTAAATAAGCATCTAATTCTTTCCTTTTTCGCTTTTTTTTTAATTTATCTTAAATCTTCATTAAGAGAATGATGCTGTTAATAAAAAGTTGATAATTAAGAACATCTTTTCTTCCATAATTGTTGTGTATTTGTGAAATTTTAATCACTTCTCATTCATTCACCGCTGGATTTAGCTGACAAACTAGGATGAGAAGTAGATTTTGCTAGCAAAATCATTATCTCTAAACAACCATTCAATTGTAACCAAGAAACATTTTTTGTTTTACATTTTATAGAAGAAAACTAAATTAAAAATAACATACCAAAACTAATTGGTGATATCACTTTATTTCTAGAAAAAAAAGAACTTTATCATTAAAAGATTAACATATATATATATATATGTGTTAATTTGCTGGTATCAGAGCCATCTTCTTTTTAGGGGTGGTAGTAGATAGATATAGAACTGTTTACATAGTTAAATTTTTGACTTTTAGATCTAGAAGTGGACTTAGTGTTGTCTAGGTATTGGATATGCAGTAAGACCCGTGTCAGCCGATGGATAGGCGTTTAGGGCAGTAAGTCAGTGGTCGCTACCAAAACCAACATTAACAAACTTTAAAAATCTATTTTTCAAAAATTTAAAAATGGAACCATTTCTATGTAAATCTGCTAGTACAACTAAATCAGATAGTTCTGAGTCATCAGAAGTTAAAAGGATAGTTAACAGAAATGAAGTAATTTTAGAAGATTTTAATAAAGCAATTGATAATTGGGTAATACCAAAAATAGATAAAGAACAGATTTATAAAATACCGAAATTAAATATATTTAAAAATGACTATATAATTAAAGCTGAAGAAAGGGATGTACAGTTAAGTAAACCCTTTGAAAAGATAACTTTACTTTCTGCAGAATCAATAAAGCATCATAAAAGTAAAAAATACAAGTATATACATATAGGATTAGTACAAATAGGTATAAAACCTTTAACTAGAGAAGGATTAAATACTAGTATACTGGCTGTTGTCAGAGATGCTAGGTTTGTAAATTTTAATGACTCATTATTAGGAACTATAGAAACCAGTCTGAGTAGTGGTCCAATTTCATTTGACTGCTTCCCAGATATAACAATTTCATTAAATGATCCAAATATATTAAAAAGTGTAGTTCTAGAAATCAAGACACATAATTATAAAATGCTTGAAGGATCTATTCCTGTAGCATTAATGTATAAAATAAATTATAAAGCTATGATGTCTGCTTTTGCTACAAAATATATAATGCAACCTAAATTAGGAGAAACTAAATTTTTACAAACAGATTTAAGTAAAGCTAATACAGTAATTCCTAGGACTATTCAGTGGAAAGATATTAGTCTCCCTGATGAATGGGTCTTAGAGGATGTTGTTCCTCTCCCAGAACCAAAAACTACAGTTAAACCCAATATAGAACTCAGTAAAATTGAACAGTATGAAGAAGGTAAGGTAAAATTAAAATTCAGTAGACATAGTGTAAGCAGTAGGTATTCAGACTCTTCCTCCTCTGTATCAACAGTAGACATAGATAGAGCCTCACAGTTACCTTCTGTAATATATGCTTCATATAAAGAAAATGAACCTAAACCTGTATTGCAAACAGTAGTAAAGCCTAGGTATTCTACATCAGATATACCTGAGTCTAGTAATAAACTAAAAGGTGTAGATTATAGTACAACAGTTCCACACTTATATTATAATCCAACAGGAACAATGAACCCTTTGGAACCAAACCCCAATTATAATCAACCCCAGAATATAGAACACTCACCTTCTCCACATATGTCACCTACAGCCTCCTTCATGACAGGAAATGTAGAAAGCATAGATAGAGAATTAAATGTAATAAATAAAGAATTTGTTTTTTATTATGATAAATTAAATAAAGAATTAACAGCAATTAAAAATAAAGATAAATTAGAAAATGTAATAAAAAAGGCAAAAGATTTTGAATCAGTTAAAGAAGAATATATTGACTTTATAAGAAATTATGAAGTTAATATGAAATTCTTTGATTGGTTTAAAAGAATTTATAGAGGTAAACTTAAAGCAGAAAAATTAATAAATCCAGTAACTATTAGGAATAAAAATACAGAATGGAAAGTAAAAGATAAAATTATACAAAGTGAACATCCACCTAAAACATCAAGTGTAATTTTACATGGAGATAAAGAAATAAATATAGCACCATTTAAAATAGTTTCTGAAGATGACCCAAATAGGAAAATATTAGAACAGAATAATTTTAGTAATGCACACCTATTGAGTATAGGACAACAATTAAACAGAATAGAAGATACTATTAAAGAGAGTAAAATAGTAAAAATTGAAAAAGACATAAAAGATAAAAAACTTAAATCTCATGTTTTTAAACCTTTTGAAGTTTCTAAAACAGGACAAAAGGAAGTAAAATCTAAAGATTCTGATTTTGTTAAAGCAATTAAAGAACAATTAAGTAAAATTGACTCTTCTTCTGGGTCAAAACAGGTAGTTCAAGAAACACCTCAATCTAAAGCTTCTCAAACTATAAGTATAGTCACCCAAGAACAAGAATCAGAATCAGTTGAGGATTCTCAACCTGAATCTGAAGATATTGAAACCTTTAGTAAAGCCCTAGAGCCACAGATAAATCGTATAACATATAATCAATCTATAGTACCTAGAATGTCTGCCCCAGACCTAGGTATAACAGATAGACCAAATGTCCTATCACAATATAAGTATAATGCCTCTTCGGTTTATGAATGGAACATTGATAGCCTATCAAAATATAATATTCTGAGTCTTCTTCAACAGATGACAATGGCTGCCAATGCTTATAGAACCCAAACAGGAACTTCAGATAGAACTATAGCTGAACTCCTTATAGCTGGCTTCACAGGACAACTTAAAGGTTGGTGGGATAATCATCTCACTGATGAACAACATTTAGAAATTTTAAATGCCGTAAAAACTTATGAAGATGGAATACCTATATTAGATGAGCTTGGTGATACTATTTAAGATGCTGTGGCATCACTAATCTTGACTATATCACTCCATTTTATAGGTGATCCTACTCATTTAAAGGATAAAAATGCAGAATTACTAAGTAATCTTAGATGCAAGAAACTTAGTGATTTTCAATTTTATAAAACAACTTTCCTTACTAGGATAATGCTTAGAGAAGATTCTAACCAGGCTTTCTGGAAAGAAAAATTCTTAGCAGGATTACCCTTCTTCTTAGGAGAAAAGGTTAGGAACCATATAAAACAGGAATTTGGAAACCCTATTCCTTATGACCTATTGACCTATGGACAACTGTTTAGTATAGTTCAAAAAGAAGGATTAAAACTTTGTCAAGACATAAAGCTTCAAAAATCATTAAAATATGAAATGAGAAAAACTAAACAAGAACTAGGTTCTTTCTGTAAACAATTTGATTATAGCATAACACAGAAACATAAAGATTGTAATGGACAATGTTCTACTGCAAGAAAATATAAGAAACCTTATAAAAAATATCACAAAAAGAGTTATAAGAAAAAATTAGATAAAGATGATTATTATAAAAAACAAAAACCTTATAAGCCTTACAAATATAGAAAACCTAGTAGAAAACCATATAAACAAAAAGATAAAAAATTCACATCATATAAAGAATTAACATGTTATAAATGTGGAAGGAAAGGCCACACATCAAGATTTTGTAAATTTGATAAAAAATTACAAGAATTAAATTTAGAAGAATCTGTATTAAATAAAATTTATGAATTATATTTAGATTATTCAGATTCTGAAGATTATTCAGACTCTGAAGAATTAAACCAAATAGATGACATAGAATCAGAATCAAGTTCTGAATATAGTAGTAAATCATTAAATGTATTAACTAAAGAACAAGAATCTATATTAGAAGCAATAAAATATATAAATGATCCTAAAATTCAGGAAAAATGTTAAATAATATATTAGAAAATGATAAACCTAAAAACTCTATGTTACCTAGTACTAGTAAACAAACATATGATTTAACTGCAATATTAAACAAGAATAAAACAGTAAAAAATAAACCAACCATAAATGATTTACAAAAGGAAATTAAAGAAATTAAATTAGAGTTAAAAGAATTAAAGAATAAACAAGAACAAGATTCACAAATAATAAAATCTTTAATGAACTCAACTTCTTCTTCTGATGAAGAAGCTGATGAAGATATTGAACAAATAAATGGTAAAGAAACTGATAATGAAATTAGTTTAATTAGTAAAGATAAAATCCCTGATAATTTAATTTTTATGTTGCATGAAATAACATCTAGGAAATATTTAATAAAATTAAAATTAAAATTCTCAGATAATTACAATATAGAAACTATAGCATTATTTGATACAGGAGCTGATTTAAACTGCATTAAACCTAGTTTAGTACCAAAAAGATTTTGGCAACAAACTAATGAAAGTTTATCAGTAGCAAATAAATCTAAACTAAATATACTTGGTAACGCAGAAGCATCAATTATAGATAAAAATTTAGAAATAAAGAATATATTTATTTTAACTAATATTCATCATATGGTAATCTTAGAAACACCATTTATGGATCTGATAACACCTTATTCAGTAAATGATGATAGTATATGTTTTAAAGTAAGAAAACAAAAGATAATTTTTCCATTTTTAGAAAAACCTAAAAAGAGGAATTTAAATCTTTTAAAGGCTCATTCAATAAATGAATTACAAATAAATGCTCTTATAAAAGCAAAGTCTGAACAACTTTGTAATTTAAAGAATAATTACCATTTACAAAAAATAAATGAACAGTTAAATAATAAATTTACGCAAGATAAAATTAATAAATTAAAATCTCAAATAGAAAAAGATTTGTGTGCTGATATTCCAAATGCATTTTGGAACAGAAAGCAACACATGGTTGATTTACCTTATGAAATAGGCTTTGATGAAAAGTCTATTACAACTAAAGCTAGGCCCATTCAGATGGCGCCTGATTTAATTGAATTTTGTAAAAAGGAAATAAATGATTTAGAAAATAAATGATTAATAACTAAATCTAGAAGCCCTTGGTCTTGTGCTGCATTCTATGTAAACAAGGCTTCTGAAATAGAAAGAGGTGCACCTAGATTAGTAATAAATTATAAACCTTTAAATAAAACTTTAAAATGGATTAGATACCCTATTCCAAATAAAAAAGATTTATTAGGAAGATTATATAAAGCAAATATTTTTAGTAAATTTGATATGAAATCTGGTTTTTGGCAAATTCAGATTAACCCTAAAGATAGGTATAAAACTGCATTCACTGTTCCATTTGGACAGTATGAATGGAATGTTATGCCTTTTGGTTTAAAGAATGCACCCTCTGAGTTTTAGAGAGTGATGAATGATATTTTTAACCCTTATACTAAATTTTGTATTGTTTATATTGATGATGTTTTAATATACTCTACAACTATAGATGAACATTTTAAACATTTAAAAACATTTTTTATGGTAATAAAACATAATGGCTTAGTATTAAGTAAAACGAAGATATCTCTGTTTCAAACTAAGATTAGGTTCTTAGGACATTATATAGAACAGGGAATCATAGAACCTATAGAAAGAAACTTAGCCTTTGGGGATAAGTTTCCTGACCAGATTATTAATAAAGCCCAATTACAAAGATTTCTTTTTCTTTTTTCTTTTTCTTTTCTTTTTCTTTTTCTTTTTTCTTTTCTTTTTCTTTTTCTTTTTCTTTTTTCTTTTTCTTTTTCTTTTCTTTTTTCTTTATCTTTTCTCTTTTCTTTTTTCTCTTTCTCTTTTTCTTTATTCTTTTTCATTTTACCTTTACTTTTTTCTCTGATGGGAGACAATATACCATAGCAATCATCCTCATTACTGGGACAGTAATCCGAGTCAGATGTCTCGGTGGAAGATGATGTCATGGATGATGTAGAGGAATCCGAAGAAGAGGAAGGAGATTTTCTTCTTCTAGATGAGGCTTTAGAAACTTTAGAATGAACTTTAGTTGAAGATTCAGCAGAGCAGGTTCTACTGGGCTTAATGGGCTCAGATGTTGAGGGAAGAGACCCAACCATCTGTTCCATTGAGGCTTTATAATCTTCTGCAGTCTTGGCAGCTGCAAGAAGGGCAATGTTCTGGGCTCTTTGAGCTCCAAAAGAGGCTTGTAGCCTTGGGTCAAGACCACCATGGTTTCTCTTAAGGAGCCATTCTTTAACTGTTTTAATAGTGGTAGAATTGCGAAAGGCAGACCACCACTTGACTTTAGATTTTCTCAATATAACAGGGATACTGGTACCTGACTGAAATGAATAGTCAAAATACCATCGATATACCCAAGGTATATTGAAATTTAAGCAAAAAAGAAGCAGAGGAGGAAAATTCTTCTCAAAAGGTGTAGGATTTAAGTGGGCTTTAAAATGCTGGTAAGCTAATAGTACATCTTGTGGAAGAGTTCTTTCATCATTTCCACAATAATGCCACCAATCAACGAACCAGGATGGGAGGTTATTGATCTTTAAATTGGTCTCATTATAGATTAGCCAGGAATGGGTTTTACCCGGGTTTTGGAAAAACAGGGCTTTGGTCCAGGCTTCTATATAATCCCAATAGTTATATGAGGAACAGCATGATAAAGAAGGAAGGGTTTTAAATTGCACAGGAATGTGCAAAGGTTTTCCCCATTCAGAAGGATGGAGAATTTTCTTTATTTTAAAAGAAGAATAGGCAATGACAGCCTTATCTTGCTGAAGGTAATTGTGCTTTAGAAATAAGGAGCCTGAATCCACAAGAATATGAAGATAATATTCTTGGGGTTTTGAAGATTCTTTAGGTTTGAAAAACCATCCTTTAGGATATAAAGACTCAATTATAGACCATGGGTTTTGCTGAGCAATCCCAAAATCCGTAACTAATTCTGTAAACCAAAAATTTTTATTATACCAAAATGATTTTTGCTTTAAAGGAAAATTTGCTGAAACAATTTGAGTTGAAGGTTTTGAAATATCCAACTCAATTTTAGAAATATTCTGAGATAGGGTTTTTTGAGAAGAAGATTCTCCTATCTCAATTTGGTTTTTTAAATAAGGGATTAAGGAATCTTTACCTGGAAACCCTGGAGGAGGTTCGTGTCCCATCTTTAAGAGAGCTTTAATCACTTCAGGTGATTGGGCCAGCTGGGAGACCCAATGCTCTATTTTTGCTTTATCTTCTTCTTGGACAGCATCAGCCCAAGACTTTATGGGTTTAGGGTTCAATATACTATCTGAATGATCAGATAGAGCTTTAGGAGAGTCATCTTTAAGGGTTTCTTTTTCTTTATTGGTTGTTTTCTTTTTTCTCCCCATGATTCCTGAGAAGGAATTCACGAGTAAGGAAGTCAGGTAAGCTATTATTTTCTCCTTTAATAAATTCAATATCAAAATCAAAAATACTTAAAATAGCTTGCCATCTAGCAAAAATTTGTTTTGAGGCAAGGTTTTTAACATCTTTTTGCAAAACATCTTTTGCACTTTTACAATCAATTCGTAATAGAAACTTTTGATTCAATAAATCAGATTGAAATTTTGAAATACATAATACAATACTCAAAATTTCTTTCTTTATAGTAGAATAGTTTAACTGGGTTGGACTCCAATGTCCTGAATAAAATTGGACTATGGCTTCTCTACCCTCTTTAACTTGTTTTAAAATTCCACTAAAGCCTATATCTGATGCATCAGTCTCTAGTATTTTGAAGGCTAAGGGATCAGTTATATGTAGGCAAGGAATAGTTTTAACTAGGTCTTTAACTTGTCTAACTATGCCAGAATGGACCTCAGTCCATGGACCTGGGTTTTTCTTTAATCTATCATGCAGAGGTTTAATAGTTCTATTTAGGTTGGGAAAGAATTCTATAACATAATTCAAACAACCTAAAAATCTTTGTAATTGGGCTTTATTAATAATCTGGTCAGGAAACTTATCCCCAAAGGCTAAGTTTCTTTCTATAGGTTCTATGATTCCCTGTTCTATATAATGTCCTAAGAACCTAATCTTAGTTTGAAACAGAGACATCTTCGTTTTACTTAATACTAAGCCATTATGTTTTATTACCATAAAAAATGTTTTAAAATGTTTAAAATGTTCATCTATAGTTGTAGAGTATATTAAAACATCATCAATATAAACAATACAAAATTTAGTATAAGGGTTAAAAATATCATTCATCACTCTCTGAAACTCAGAGGGTGCATTCTTTAAACCAAAAGGCATAACATTCCATTCATACTATCCAAATGGAACAGTGAATGCAGTCTTATACCTATCTTTAGGGTTAATCTGAATTTGCCAAAAACCATATTTCATATCAAATTTACTAAAAATATTTACTTTATATAATCTTCCTAATAAATCTTTTTTATTTGGAATAGGGTATCTAATCCATTTTAAAGCTTTATTTAAAGGTTTATAATTTATTACTAATCTAGGTGCACCTCTTTCTATTTCAGAAGCCTTGTTTACATAGAATGCAGCACAAGACCAAGGGCTTCTAGATTTAGTTATTAATCCTTTATTTTCTAAATCATTTATTTCCTTTTTACAAAATTCAATTAAATCAGGCGCCATCTTAATGGGCCTAGCTTTAGTTGTAATAGACTTTTCATCAAAGCCTATTTCATAAGGTAAATCAACAATGTGTTGCTTTCTGTTCCAAAATGCATTTGGAATATCAGCACACAAATCTTTTTCTATTTGAGATTTTAATTTATTAATTTTATCTTGCGTAAATTTATTATTTAACTGTTCATTTATTTTTTGTAAATGGTAATTATTCTTTAAATTACAAAGTTGTTCAGACTTTGCTTTTATAAGAGCATTTATTTGTAATTCATTTATTGAATGAGCCTTTAAAAGATTTAAATTCCTCTTGTTAGGTTTTTCTAAAAATGGAAAAATTATCTTTTGTTTTCTTACTTTAAAACTTATACTATCATCATTTACTGAATAAGGTGTTATCAGATTCATAAATGGTGTTCCTAAGATTACCATATGATGAATATTAGTTAAAATAAATATATTCTTTATTTCTAAATTTTTATCTATAATTGATGCTTCTGCTTTACCAAGTATATTTAGTTTAGATTTATTTGCTGCTGATAAACTTTCATTAGTTTGTTGCCAAAATCTTTTTGGTACTAAACTAGGTTTAATGCAGTTTAAATCAGCTCCTGTATCAAATAATGTTATAGTTTCTATATTGTAATTATCTGAGAATTTTAATTTTATTTTTATTAAATATTTCCTAGATGTTATTTCATGCAACATAAAAATTAAATTATCATGGATTTTATCTTTACTAATTAAACTAATTTCATTATCAGTTTCTTTACCATTTATTTGTTCAATATCTTCATCAGCTTCTTCATCAGAAGAAGTTGAGTTCATTAAAGATTTTATTATTTGTGAATCTTGTTCTTGTTTATTCTTTAATTCTTTTAACTCTAATTTAATTTCTTTAATTTCCTTTTGTAAATCATTTATGGTTGGTTTATTTTTTACTGTTTTATTCTTGTTTAATATTGCAGTTAAATCATATGTTTGTTTACTAGTACTAGGTAACATAGAGTTTTTAGGTTTATCATTTTCTAATATCTTATTTAACATTTTTTCCTGAATTTTAGGATCACTTATATATTTTATTGCTTCTAATATAGATTCTTGTTCTTTAGTTAATACATTTAATGATTTACTACTATATTCAGAACTTGATTCTGATCCTATGTCATCTATTTGGTTTAATTCTTCAGAGTCTGAATAATCTTCAGAATCTGAATAATCTAAATATAATTCATAAATTTTATTTAATACAGATTCTTCTAAATTTAATTCTTGTAATTTTTTATCAAATTTACAAAATCTTGATGTGTGGCCTTTCCTTCCACATTTATAACATGTTAAATCTTTATATGATGTGAATTTTTTATCTTTTTGTTTATATGGTTTTCTACTAGGTTTTCTATATTTGTAAGGCTTATAAGGTTTTTGTTTTTTATAATAATCATCTTTATCTAATTTTTTCTTATAACTCTTTTTGTGATATTTTTTATAAGGTTTCTTATATTTTCTTGCAGTAGAACATTGTCCATTACAATCTTTATGTTTCTGTGTTATGCTATAATCAAATTGTTTACAGAAAGAACCTAGTTCTTGTTTAGTTTTTCTCATTTCATATTTTAATGATTTTTGAAGCTTTATGTCTTGACAAAGTTTTAATCCTTCTTTTTGAACTATACTAAAGACCTAGTTAAAGACAAGTTAGACAAGTCCTTCTGGCATAGTTAGACAAGTTAAAGACCTAGTTAAAACTATTCCTTGCCTACATATAGCTGATCCCTTAGCCTTCAAAATAGTAGAGACTGATGCATCAGATATAGGCTTTGGTGGAATTTTAAAACAAGTTAAAGAGGGTAGAGAAGCCATAGTCCAATTTTATTCAGGACATTGGAGTCCAACCCAGTTAAACTATTCTACTATAAAGAAAGAAATTTTGAGTATTGTATTATGTATTTCAAAATTTCAATCTGATTTATTGAATCAAAAGTTTCTATTACGAATTGATTGTAAAAGTGCAAAAGATGTTTTGCAAAAAGATGTTAAAAACCTTGTCTCAAAATAAATTTTTGCTAGATGGCAAGCTATTTTAAGTATTTTTGATTTTGATATTGAATTTATTAAAGGAGAAAATAATAGCTTACCTGACTTCCTTACTCGTGAATTCCTTCTCAGGAATCATGGGGAGAAAAAAGAAAACAGCCAATAAAGAAAAGGAAACCCTTAAAGATGACTCTCCTAAAGCTCTATCTGATCATTCAGATAGTATATTGAACCCTAAACCCATAGATATATTCTTCTTTTTGCTGGTATCAGAGCCATCTTCTTTTTAGGGGTGGTAGTAGATAGATATAGAACTGTTTACATAGTTAAATTTTTGACTTTTAGATCTAGAAGTGGACTTAGTGTTGTCTAGGTATTGGATATGCAGTAAGACCCGTGTCAGCCGATGGATAGGCGTTTAGGGTAGTAAGTCAGTGGTCGCTACCAAAACCAACATTAACAAACTTTAAAAATCTATTTTTCAAAAATTTAAAAATGGAACCATTTCTATGTAAATCTGCTAGTACAACTAAATCAGATAGTTCTGAGTCATCAGAAGTTAAAAGGATAGTTAACAGAAATGAAGTAATTTTAGAAGATTTTAATAAAGCAATTGATAATTGGGTAATACCAAAAATAGATAAGAACAGATTTATAAAATACCGAAATTAAATATATTTAAAAATGACTATATAATTAAAGCTGAAGAAAGGGATGTACAGTTAAGTAAACCCTTTGAAAAGATAACTTTACTTTCTGCAGAATCAATAAAGCATCATAAAAGTAAAAAATACAAGTATATACATATAGGATTAGTACAAATAGGTATAAAACCTTTAACTAGAGAAGGATTAAATACTAGTATACTGGCTGTTGTCAGAGATGCTAGGTTTGTAAATTTTAATGACTCATTATTAGGAACTATAGAAACCAGTCTGAGTAGTGGTCCAATTTCATTTGACTGCTTCCCAGATATAACAATTTCATTAAATGATCCAAATATATTAAAAAGTGTAGTTCTAGAAATCAAGACACATAATTATAAAATGCTTGAAGGATCTATTCCTGTAGCATTAATGTATAAAATAAATTATAAAGCTATGATGTCTGCTTTTGCTACAAAATATATAATGCAACCTAAATTAGGAGAAACTAAATTTTTACAAACAGATTTAAGTAAAGCTAATACAGTAATTCCTAGGACTATTCAGTGGAAAGATATTAGTTTCCCTGATGAATGGGTCTTAGAGGATGCTGTTCCTCTCCCAGAACCAAAAACTACAGTTAAACCCAATATAGAACTCAGTAAAATTGAACAGTATGAAGAAGGTAAGGTAAAATTAAAATTCAGTAGACATAGTGTAAGCAGTAGGTATTCAGACTCTTCCTCCTCTGTATCAACAGTAGACATAGGTAGAGCCTCATAGTTACCTTCTGTAATATATGCTTCATATAAAGAAAATGAACCTAAACCTGTATTGCAAACAGTAGTAAAGCCTAGGTATTCTACATCAGATATACCTGAGTCTAGTAATAAACTAAAAGGTGTAGATTATAGTACAACAGTTCCACACTTATATTATAATCCAACAGGAACAATGAACCCTTTGGAACCAAACCCCAATTATAATCAACCCCAGAATATAGAACACTCACCTTCTCCACCTATGTCACCTACAGCCTCCTTCATGACAGGAAATGTAGAAAGCATAGATAGAGAATTAAATGTAATAAATAAAGAATTTGTTTTTAATTATGATAAATTAAATAAAGAATTAACAGCAATTAAAAATAAAGATAAATTAGAAAATGTAATAAAAAAGGCAAAAGATTTTGAATCAGTTAAAGAAGAATATATTGACTTTATAAGAAATTATGAAGTTAATATGAAATTCTTTGATTGGTTTAAAAGAATTTATAGAGGTAAACTTAAAGCAGAAAAATTAATAAATCCAGTAACTATTAGGAATAAAAATACAGAATGGAAAGTAAAAGATAAAATTATACAAAGTGAACATCCACCTAAAACATCAAGTGTAATTTTACATGGAGATAAAGAAATAAATATAGCACCATTTAAAATAGTTTCTGAAGATGACCCAAATAGGAAAATATTAGAACAGAATAATTTTAGTAATGCACACCTATTGAGTATAGGACAACAATTAAACAGAATAGAAGATACTATTAAAGAGAGTAAAATAGTAAAAATTGAAAAAGACATAAAAGATAAAAAACTTAAATCTCATGTTTTTAAACCTTTTGAAGTTTCTAAAACAGGACAAAAGGAAGTAAAATCTAAAGATTCTGATTTTGTTAAAGCAATTAAAGAACAATTAAGTAAAATTGACTCTTCTTCTGGGTCAAAACAGGTAGTTCAAGAAACACCTCAATCTAAAGCTTCTCAAACTATAAGTATAGTCACCCAAGAACAAGAATCAGAATCAGTTGAGGATTCTCAACCTGAATCTGAAGATATTGAAACCTTTAGTAAAGCCCTAGAGCCACAGATAAATCGTATAACATATAATCAATCTATAGTACCTAGAATGTCTGCCCCAGACCTAGGTATAACAGATAGACCAAATGTCCTATCACAATATAAGTACAATGCCTCTTCGGTTTATGAATGGAACATTGATAGCCTATCAGAATATAATATTCTGAGTCTTCTTCAACAGATGACAATGGCTGCCAATGCTTATAGAACCCAAATAGGAACTTCAGATAGAACTATAGCTGAACTCCTTATAGCTGGCTTCACAGGACAACTTAAAGGTTGGTGGGATAATCATCTCACTGATGAACAACATTTTGAAATTTTAAATGCCGTAAAAACTTATGAAGATGGAATACCTATATTAGATGAGCTTGGTGATACTATTCAAGATGCTGTGGCATCACTAATCTTGACTATATCACTCCATTTTATAGGTGATCCTACTCATTTAAAGGATAAAAATGCAGAATTACTAAGTAATCTTAGATGCAAGAAACTTAGTGATTTTCAATTTTATAAAACAACTTTCCTTACTAGGATAATGCTTAGAGAAGATTCTAACCAGGCTTTCTGGAAAGAAAAATTCTTAGCAGGATTACCCTTCTTCTTAGGAGAAAAGGTTAGGAACCATATAAAACAGAAATTTGGAAACCCTATTCCTTATGACCTATTGACCTATGGACAACTGTTTAGTATAGTTCAAAAAGAAGGATTAAAACTTTGTCAAGACATAAAGCTTCAAAAATCATTAAAATATGAAATGAGAAAAACTAAACAAGAACTAGGTTCTTTCTGTAAACAATTTGATTATAGCATAACACAGAAACATAAAGATTGTAATGGACAATGTTCTACTGCAAGAAAATATAAGAAACCTTATAAAAAATATCACAAAAAGAGTTATAAGAAAAAATTAGATAAAGATGATTATTATAAAAAACAAAAACCTTATAAGCCTTACAAATATAGAAAACCTAGTAGAAAACCATATAAACAAAAAGATAAAATTCACATCATATAAAGATTTAACATGTTATAAATGTGGAAGGAAAGGCCACACATCAAGATTTTGTAAATTTGATAAAAAATTACAAGAATTAAATTTAGAAGAATCTGTATTAAATAAAATTTATGAATTATATTTAGATTATTCAGATTCTGAAGATTATTCAGACTCTGAAGAATTAAACCAAATAGATGACATAGAATCAGAATCATGTTCTGAATATAGTAGTAAATCATTAAATGTATTAACTAAAGAACAAGAATCTATATTAGAAGCAATAAAATATATAAGTGATCCTAAAATTCAGGAAAAAATGTTAAATAAGATATTAGAAAATGATAAACCTAAAAACTCTATGTTACCTATTACTAGTAAACAAACATATGATTTAACTGCAATATTAAACAAGAATAAAACAGTAAAAAATAAACCAACCATAAATGATTTACAAAAGGAAATTAAAGAAATTAAATTAGAGTTAAAAGAATTAAAGAATAAACAAGAACAAGATTCACAAATAATAAAATCTTTAATGAAATCAACTTCTTCTTCTGATGAAGAAGCTGATAAAGATATTGAACAAATAAATGGTAAAGAAACTGATAATGAAATTAGTTTAATTAGTAATGATAAAATCTCTGATAATTTAATTTTTATGTTGCCTGAAATAACATCTAGGAAATATTTAATAAAAATAAAATTAAAATTCTCAGATAATTACAATATAGAAACTATAGCATTATTTGATACAGGAGCTGATTTAAACTGCATTAAACCTAGTTTAGTACCAAAAAGATTTTGGCAACAAACTAATGAAAGTTTATCAGCAGCAAATAAATCTAAACTAAATATACTTGGTAAAGCAGAAGCATCAATTATAGATAAAAATTTAGAAATAAAGAATATATTTATTTTAACTAATATTCATCATATGGTAATCTTAGGAACACCATTTATGTATCTGATAACACCTTATTCAGTAAATGATGATAGTATAAGTTTTAAAGTAAGAAAACAAAAGATAATTTTTCCTTTTTTAGAAAAACCTAAAAAGAGAAATTTAAATCTTTTAAAGGCTCATTAAATAAATGAATTACAAATAAATGCTCTTATAAAAGCAAAGTCTGAACAACTTTGTAATTTAAAGAATAATTACCATTTACAAAAAATAAATGAACAGTTAAATAATAAATTTACGCAAGATAAAATTAATAAATTAAAATCTCAAATAGAAAAAGATTTGTGTGCTGATATTCCAAATGCATTTTGGAACAGAAAGCAACACATGGTTGATTTACCTTATGAAATAGGCTTTGATGAAAAGTCTATTACAACTAAAGCTAGGCCCATTCAGATGGCGCCTGATTTAGTTGAATTTTGTAAAAAGGAAATAAATGATTTAGAAAATAAAGGATTAATAACTAAATCTAGAAGCCCTTGGTCTTGTGCTGCATTCTATGTAAACAAGGCTTCTGAAATAGAAATAGGTGCACCTAGATTAGTAATAAATTATAAACCTTTAAATAAAACTTTAAAATGGATTAGATACCCTATTCCAAATAAAAAAGATTTATTAGGAAGATTATATAAAGCAAATATTTTTAGTAAATTTGATATGAAATCTGGTTTTTGGCAAATTCAGATTAACCCTAAAAGATAGGTATAAGACTGCATTCACTGTTCCATTTAGACAGTATGAATGGAATGTTATGCCTTTTGGTTTAAAGAATGCACCCTCTGAGTTTCAGAGAGTGATGAATGATATTTTTAACCCTTATACTAAATTTTGTATTGTTTATATTGATGATGTTTTAATATACTCTACAACTATAGATGAACATTTTAAACATTTAAAAACATTTTTTATGGTAATAAAACATAATGGCTTAGTATTAAGTAAAACGAAGATATCTCTGTTTCAAACTAAGATTAGGTTCTTAGGACATTATATAGAACAAGGAATCATAGAACCTATAGAAAGAAACTTAGCCTTTGGGGATAAGTTTCCTGACCAGATTATTAATAAAGCCCAATTACAAAGATTTTTAGGTTGTTTGAATTATGTTATAGAATTCTTTCCCAACCTAAATAGAACTATTAAACCTCTGCATGATAGATTAAAGAAAAACCCAGGTCCATGGACTGAGGTCCATTCTGGCATAGTTAGACAAGTTAAAGACCTAGTTAAAACTATTCCTTGCCTACATATAGCTGATCCCTTAGCCTTCAAAATAGTAGAGACTGATGCATCAGATATAGGCTTTGGTGGGATTTTAAAACAAGTTAAAGAGGGTAGAGAAGCCATAGTCCAATTTTATTCAGGACATTGGAGTCCAACCCAGTTAAACTATTCTACTATAAAGAAAGAAATTTTGAGTATTGTATTATGTATTTCAAAATTTCAATCTGATTTATTGAATCAAAAGTTTATATTACGAATTGATTGTAAAAGTGCAAAAGATGTTTTGCAAAAAGATGTTAAAAACCTTGCCTCAAAACAAATTTTTGCTAGATGGCAAGCTATTTTAAGTATTTTTGATTTTGATATTGAATTTATTAAAGGAGAAAATAATAGCTTACCTGACTTCCTTACTCGTGAATTCCTTCTCAGGAATCATGGGGAGAAAAAAGAAAACAGCCAATAAAGAAAAGGAAACCCTTAAAGATGACTCTCCTAAAGCTCTATCTGATCATTCAGATAGTATATTGAACCCTAAACCCATAAATTCTTGGGCTGATGCTGTCCAAGAAGAAGATAAAGCAAAAATAGAGCATTGGGTCTCCCAGCTGGCCCAATCACCTGAAGTTATTAAAGCTCTCTTAAAGATGGGACACGAACCTCCTCCAGGGGTTCCAGGTAAAGATTCCTTAATCCCTCATTTAAAAAACCAAATTGAGATAGGAGAATCTTCTTCTCAAAAAACCCTATCTCAGAATATTTCTAAAATTGAGTTGGATATTTCAAAACCTTCAACTCAAATTGTTTCAGCAAATTTTCCTTTAAAGCAAAAATCATTTTGTTATAATAAAAATTTTTGGTTTACAGAATTAGTTACGGATTTTGGGATTGCTCAGCAAAACCCATGGTCTATAATTAAGTCTGTATATCCTAAAGGATGATTTTTCAAACCTAAAGAATCTTCAAACCCCAAGAATATTATCTTCATATTCTTGTGGATTCAGGCTCCTTATTTCTAAAGCACAATTACCTTCAGCAAGATAAGGCTGTCATTGCCTATTCTTCTTTTAAAATAAAGAAAATTCTCCATCCTTCTGAATGGGGAAAACCTTTGCACATTCCTGTGCAATTTAAAACCCTTCCTTCTTTATCATGCTGTTCCTCATATAACTATTGGGATTATATAGAAGCCTGGACCAAAGCCCTATTTTTCCAAAACCCGGGTAAAACCCATTCCTGGCTAATCTATAATGAGACCAATTTAAAGATCAATAACCTCCCATCCTGGTTCGTTGATTGGTGGCATTATTGTGGAAATGATGAAAGAACTCTTCCACAAGATGTACTATTAGCTTACCAGCATTTTAAAGCCCACTTAAATCCTACACCTTTTGAGAGGAATTTTCCTCCTCTGCTTCTTTTTTACTTAAATTTCAATATACCTTGGGTATATCAATGGTATTTTGACTATTCATTTCAGTCAGGTACCAGTATCCCTGTTATATTGAGAAAATCTAAAGTCAAGTGGTGGTCTGCCTTTCGCAATTCTACCACTATTGAAACAGTTAAAGAATGGCTCCTTAAGAGAAACCATGGTGGTCTTGACCCAAGGCTACAAGCCTCTTTTGGAGCTCAAAGAGCCCAGAACATTGCCCTTCTTGCAGCTGCCAAGACTGCAGAAGATTATAAAGCCTTAATGGAACAGATGGTTGTGTCTCTTCCCTCAACATCTGAGCCCATTAAGCCCAGTAGAACCTGCTCTGCTGGATCTTCAACTAAAGTTCATTCTAAAGTTTCTAAAGCCTCATCTAGAAGAAGAAAATCTCCTTCCTCTTCTTCGGATTCCTCTACATCATCCATGACATCATCTTCCACCGAGACATCTGACTCGGATTACTGTCCCAATAATGAGGATGATTGCTATGGTATATTGTCTCCCATCAGAGAAAAAAGTAAAGGTAAAATGAAAAAGAATAAAGAAAAAGAGAAAGAGAAAAAAGAAAAGAGAAAAGATAAAGAAAAAAGAAAAGAAAAAGAAAAAGAAAAAAGAAAAAGAAAAAGAAAAAGAAAAAGAAAAAGAAAAGAAAAAAGAAAAAGAAAAAGAAAAGAAAAAGAAAAAAGAAAAAGAAAAGAAAAGTAAAAAGAAAATTGAGTCAGAAACTGAATCTGATTCGGACTCATCTGATTAAAGGCAGGAGAAATCTTATTTCTCCACCCAGATTGTTAAAATCAATAAAGGCGGTGCCCACTAACAAGATACTGTTCATCTACAGTATTCACCAGAGGGAATCCAACAGTAAAGTCAGAAGAACTGTTCATCCACAGTTCCTCACAGTAAAGTCAACAGTACCAGACAAGGTACTATTCATCCACAGTTTCGGACGCGTGAAGGTACAGTAAAAGCAAATAGTAACGACAAGTTACTATTCCTCTACAGTGACCAAGCATGTGACAAGAATAGTGGAATTTTAAAGCCTCTGTCTATATAATGAAGCTCATTCTAAAGGTAAAAGGGGATCCGAAACACTTCTCTCTCAACACAGAAGACACTCAAGAAACCCTCAGCCTAGTTTTAGCTTCTTCCTTCTCTCTCTTCTTTCATTTATTATTCTTCCATTTCTGAACCCAACACCTATTGATCTCCTTGTATAAGGTAGTTATATTTTATAATCTATAATTATAAACTGTATTTTATTTTAAAGTTTTTATTCTGTATTGTATTCTGTTTCTATTTTATTTAAATAAATTTAAATTTTATATTTCATATCTCATCTCTCATCTATAAGTATGCTCTGTTCTAGTTCTTGCAAGCAAAAAACGAGCAAGTTGAGCTTGATCTGGAACTAAAACATCAGAAATATATTTGCACTACTTACAGACTGAAAAGGACTGCCATATTCTATCCTTTTCTGTCTTTCCTCTCTCTTTATTCTACGCTGTATATTTATACGAGATTCGTATATCTATACCACACATAGTATAATTAGGAAAACTAAAACAAATAGAATTAAGAGTGTGTTCTGATAAAACTTAAATAAAATATTTTAGACTTAAGATACAAGTTTAATTAAAGATTTAATTGTAATCTTTAAAGTGGTATATAAGGCTGGAAACCCAAATATAAATTGGAGCAACGTCAGACTTGCACTTGTCTGAAGTCCTCCTTTGCACCGGGTATGAAACAACGCCGCTGTACCCTTTAAGAAAAGATTATAATTATTCTTTATATGTCTTTATTATTATTTTATGCTTTTAAATTATTTCTGTAATTTATTTTAATATAGTCTTTTACATTCTGTTTCTTATTTCTGTTTCTTATTTATTGTTTTAATTAATCTGTTTATATCTATGTTGTTTATGCTTAATTATTTTATTGTTTTTATTAATTTTTTAAAAGTTATTTTATCCCCTGTAGACGGTCCTTTCAATTTGCTGGTATATATATATATATATAAGAAATAGTGTAAAATAATATGATGATCTAAATTAAAAAAATATTTTGAAATAAACAAAGGGACAGTAAGAGAATCCAATCATTTGACTTGAAGGAATATAAAAAGGAAAGCAACAAATTCAGAGTTGATGATTGGTATGCCCTACAAGTTTTCTCATTAATAATCAAACATTACCATATTTTTAAAATTTTCTGGTGCAAGTAAAATTATGCAAATACAATCCCTTATACTTTAAATAGAATCAAAGCACATGGCCCAGCTAACTATACATTATTACTTACGAATTATATCTATATCTATATATATACTTGCAAGAATTTGATAAAATAAAATTAGATTTAATTATAGAATTTCTTTTGTGGCATAGGCTGTTCCCTTTTCAATTTTATACTTTCTGAGAAAAGAAATTTTGATAAATATAGAATATAAATAAAGTTTGAAAATTTCTTTCCAAATAATGCATATATATGTGATAATTATTATTAAAATATTAGCAAATAGCATGTATATATATATATTCATATATATATATAAAGATCTGATACCAATCATTAGTGACCTTTAGCCAACAGGTAGGGGCAAAATGGAGGAAGGGGCTCGAGGGGCTGATGACCCTCCATACCGGCAACAAATCCCTTAATTTCCGACGGTAAATTCCTTAATTTTCAGTGACCTCTCACGCGACTTTGACTTGGGATCCCTTCTATTCCATCATTTCATTTTGAGTAATTTTCTGGTTCGAAAACTCCTGCATATATTAATTAATTTATACTAAAAAAACATGGAAATAATTAATTTAGAAAGTTCTGATAATCCAACAAACTGCAAAAATGTAGATAAAAATAAAACGACAATTGTTTCGTATTTTTAAATAACGTAGTTTGATCCTTGTCTAAACTTTCAACGCTTCCTCTTCAGCCTTCTCATACGCTTCTTCTTCCAAAGTAGGTGACTTGTAAAGTATAAAATAGTATAATGCTGTTATCATGGACGCAGCACGGAATTAATATTAGGAGCTTCAAAAATTTAAACAGATGAAAAAAAATTATTACATGCAATCTATTTCATCAAATAATATATCAATTTTTATTTTAAAATAACGAAATTAGTGAAATAAATTCAATTATAAAAATTAATTATAGAAATTATAATTATAAATTTTAGTATAAAAATAATAGTTTATTGAATTTGTAATTATATAATTTAATTATTTTAATTTAATTAGTATAAAGCAATTATTTAATATATATATATATATATATATAGATGGTTATTCGGTATAACCATTTATATTGAATGACTGTAGCAATTTAGTAAAAAAAAAATGACTTTCAAGCTATAATTTTATAATTTCTTATATTTCATCAAATAATTTTTATGAGCTTATCCAAGATTATTGAATATATATTATAGATTATATTGAATTCAATTCAGTAAGCAATTTTTATAATATATATTATACAATTATTTTTTATTAATTGCTTGCTGAGATAAAATTAAATTGCATACATATGATGCTTGTAAACACCTAGAAGAAACAAGATATTGCCAAAACTACCAGCTTTGACTTTGCTTGCTGTGTAAACTTTAAAATAGAAGAAATCAAGCTTAAGAAGTAAGTGAAATTTCTTTAAAACAAAGTTAGTGATTGCTCCATATGACCCTCTTTTCAGGTGGTTGGACTTGTTGACTAGCTAGTTAAGCGTTTAAAATTTTTAATTTACTTTTTTTTCAGCAGAATTCTGCAAAACATAAACATATATATATTTTTTATTAATAACACATAAACACACACATATATATATAAACAAATAATTGTTAACATTGATTTTAAAATATAACTGTATGTTGAAATATTTTTTATTTTATTACCTAATTGCATTAGTATGTTTTTTCTTAAAAGTAGTAAATTTTAATTCATAAATTAAAAATTTTAAAGAAAAAGGGGATTTTTAAGCAAATGAACACTTAAATATCTAGCAAGCAAATATAAATTTTTTATTAATCATTTATGAATTTTTTTTATTACATATTCTCACCGTTCGCATACTTTCCTTTTCTTATTTAACCCAAATTATAATATACTTAATAGTTTATTAAATCTTTATTATATTATTCATTAAAAATATTTAATGAAATATCCCATATTAAAATAGAAGTTTAATAAATAAATTTATTTAAATTTATATTTTTAGTTGATAAATAATTATTTTTTGACTTTCATGATAAAACATATGTTTATTAATTCAGCATGGAGTGACAAATAAAATTTTTAGAAATAAATATCAAAAATCAAACACCTAATTAAAATCGTTAGGTCAAGAACAATTTAAAAAACAAATAAATGACATTCACTTATATGTAAGAAGCACAAATAAAATTGACTTGAAATCCAAATTAATTAAAGACACGTAGAACTAAAGAAAAGAAAATTTGCCAAAGAAAGTCGCAATCATTTGCCCTTCAAGCTAAAATCCAACTTCAAAATCAAAACACGTATTATATATTTACAGCAAAGCAAAATCCATAATATATTTTTTAATTCAATCCCTAACAAATATTTTTTATTTAACTTTTGCATAAATGAAAATTAAATTTTTATTTTTAAGTCAATTTAAAAATTACTTTTAAAATATTTACATGGAGAATAAATTTTAGATTAATATAATTTTTGAATTGTTTTTTGTTCTTTCTTGGCATTACACGTTTTGTTATATGAACGATATAGAGATTGACAACTAGGACTCACATACAGTATAAACAAATAATTATAGAATTTGTTGTGTTAAGACAACCTTTACACGTTCTCAACATCAACATTTTGTGGTCTCTTTCCCGATAATAATAAAAGGAATAGACAGAGGGAATCATGAAAGAAAAGGAGACGCGGCCATATCTCTGTGGACTGTGGATTGTTTGTCTGTTTGTTTAGTGGTTTTATCAGGGTTGGTTCAAAATATAATAAAAAAAATAAACTAAATCAATTCAATATAATTCAAACTAAAAATCATGATTTTTTAATTTATATCATTTAACTTTAATTATTTTTATATATTCAAACTGTAATTAAAATTGATTTTAATGAATAAAATGAAATATACCAATTTAATATTTTATTTATATATATCTAATATATATAT
Source organism: Garcia nutans (assembly GCA_947685225.1). Classification (NCBI taxonomy): domain Eukaryota; kingdom Viridiplantae; phylum Streptophyta; class Magnoliopsida; order Malpighiales; family Euphorbiaceae; genus Garcia; species Garcia nutans. The sequence continues at coordinate 49,915,751 of CANTUV010000007.1, read as the reverse complement.
ATATATATAATTCTCATTTTGTTTAAATATATCTATTCTCATTTTTATTCTTTCATATGCTGATTCGATATATCATTCTATATTGTAAAAATCTTTTTCATTTTATATATATTTTTTAATTTGATAAGTTTCTTTTGTCTTATAACTTAAATCTAAATATAAAAATATTGATTCAGATAATTTTTTTATTTTACTTAATTTAAATATAATTAGAATAATTTACAAACGGCATGATTTTTGGCCAATAAACGACATGATTGATATGATTAAAATTACACGCTATATTAATCAAACCCAACCACTATGCTCCTATTTTTATCCGGTAATCTCATTATTACATCTGTCCATTTCCACCTCATTTGCTAATTTTCCATTCATTAGCCTATTGCCTAAAATAAAAACACAATCTTTATTCAAAAAAAGAATCATTACATCTGCTTTAAGTTCAATTAAAAATTAAACCATTTAATTAAGATTTTGCAAATAAGAAAAAAAAATAACAAATCTAAATATAACGTAAAATGTATAGATCACTTACACAATTACTCCAAATTAAAAAATCCCACCTTCAATATTAAATATGTATATAACTTAAAAAGATAATCCGATGTATAAACGCTCCCACTATATGCAGGGTTTAAAAAAATTGAACCCATTAAATCTTTATACGTAGTCTTCTCTTGCAATTATAAGAGGCCATTTTTACGACTCGAACCTGTGACCTTAGATCACACGGCAATAACATTTACTGTTGCGTCAACGTTTACCTCAAGTCTTTGTACACTTAAATTTGTACATAACTTAATTTTTAAAATTTAAATTATAATAAACTTATTAAGATAGATATTATCGTTTTTGTCTCTCTCCTAGTAGAGCCAGTTTCTCTCCCAATAGAGTTATTACAAGTTAATGTGAGTTTAACCTAGTTACTCTAGCTTGTTTTCCCATTCATTTTTCTCTTATATCAATACTTTTTCCTATTTTTGTTAAAGACTGAATCTTTATTAGCCTCTATTTCTCTTTTTTTCTAACATTGAAACCTAGCCCTCTTAGATCAAGTTTGTTTTGATAACATATTCTCTATCCCCAGTATAGGTTTTCTATCAATGGAACCCATTAATGAAGATATAAAGAATCTCGTTGCTAGAATGAGGAGCATGTACTGAAATCACTTTAAACTTACAACCTGGCCCAGGTCAAAATTTTGATTCTTTTACAAATATTTTGGCTAGTAAAATTTTATCACAAAGAATTGTCAATACTAATGTAATCAAAGCTTCTCCGGATAAAGCTTGGAAAGCACATAATGGTTTTGTTATTCAAAAGCGAGGGTGGAACAAGTTCACTTTTCATTTTTAAAGCAGTGAAGACACATTAAAAGTCTTAGAGGAGGCCCCTTGGAACATCTCTAACTCAATATTCATCTTTAAATAATGGAGACTAGAGCAAACCTTTAAGAAGATAGATTTTTTCTCTCACTGTTTTGTATCCCAAATTCACAACTTGCCTCTTTATTTTTTACTAAAGAGAATGCAATAATAAAGATTGGGGAGCTATTTGGAGTTCTAATTGATATTGATGTAAATCATCAACGTTAAGTGGGATGGAACTCCTTCTTCTATATCAAAGTATGGTTCAAGTCGAGAAACCTTTAATTCTAGGTTTCTTTAATAACTCCTTTGATAAAGGGTCTAATTGAATCACTATCAGATAAGAGAAACTTGATGATTTTTGTTTTGGATGTGGAAAGCTTCAACATGCCATGCACCTCTATCCAGAAAAAGAAAAATAATAAAGAAATTGGTGCTATAAATCCTCAATTTAGACCTTGGTTAAGGGTTTCTCCTTCAATATCATCTCCTACAAAAGGTGTTTTATTCTTTGACATGATTCTTGTAATACCCCTATACCCCGTATACGCACACTACACACTACTACATCTGTAATATACGTATACCGGATACAGGAGTGCCACGGTTTATATTAACAACCCAATCTTTCTCTTCAACATTAATATGAGAAAACTTAAAACATTTCATATATATTTATATATATTATGAAACATAACAGGTAAAACATTTATTCATAAAGCAGCGGAAAATGTAGCGGTATTTACATATATAAATACATCAAAATCAACGTTTACAAAACATAAAGTTTATACATGTTTGGCAGTTCGTCTCTGATCCTTAAGCCCACAATCAACACTTCAAAGTCTAGACTCAACTCGGTCTAGCTGAACTCTCCGGTTCTACCCTGTCACCTGCGCGACGAACTACAATCGCGCTAAGCCATAGGCTTAGTGGTACAAACCACAATAATAATATGCTTTAATGCAAATGTCAATGTCATACTTTCAAGCAATAGAGATAATATTCAGAAATGCTGTATTTCATAACATTACATTTCATTATCTCATTCAATTGTTTCACCAATTATGATTCACATTAAAACAAAGACAAGAATGGGCCCAAAAGAATTTAATATGCTATTTAAAGTTCAGAGTTACTGCTTTGGTCCATAATCACATTCATCAAACCCGTAGGCGATATATATATATATCTATCCATGGATAGTGTAACAGACCCAGTCTCTTGGACCTCAACCCGGCTAGACCCTAGGACCCCATTCTCTTGGTCCTCAATCCGGCTAGACTGTTATAATTTTTGAGGCTTACGACCCAGTCTTTTCATCCCAAAAACATCATATTTCACATTTTTCAGCTGGGCTCAGCTTACCACCTAGTCTTTTCACCTGCCCATCGATTCATAGGCATGCCGCCAAAACCAGAACTCTGAAAATTGAATAACATATTAGACACACAATTAATTCATTTATCTCATTATCAATCTCTTTCACAATTCATTTCTCATAATCAAACTAGGCAACCATGCCCTAACTATTTCATTTGCATCATTATAGCCAACAACAATGGCTTCACATCTCATTATTAAAGTATACATAACCAATTGCATTGGACATATATTTTGAAAGATCATCATATCTTTCGCATTATGCAATCATAACATTAATCAAATGTATTATCACTATAATAAATTACTTAACACATTTACAACCAAATGTGTTAAGTCCCAAAGTCATGTAATTGTATGTAATAATGTAGGGTTTGTACTTACCTCAAGTGCAACTCACACAACACCAAACTCCTCTTCCAAGAATTCTTCAACACTTGGATTAGGGCAACTCAATCTCTTTAAAAACCTAATCCAAAAGGAATAATACACACTCACTTAAAGATACACATGAGATAATAAAGCTAAGAACCAACTAGAGAAAACTCTACACATGACACGCTCAACAACACGGGCGTGTCCCTGACCGTGCCCTAAATCTACAAGGCAGAAGCTTTGACACGCTCAGAAACACGGGCGTGTCACTGGATGTGTCATTCATTCTGTCTCACAGAAACATTGACACGTCCAATAACACGGGCGTGTTCATGGCCGTGTCAATTCTTCCTCAACACAGTGACTATGATACGCTCAGTGACATGGGCGTGTCACTGATCGTGTCACCCATCCAGAAAATAGAACCATTGACATGCCTAAAGACTTGGCCGTGCTCATTGAGTGTCAGGCCAAAAATCCTGATTCCGGCAACAAAAACATCACATCCAACAAACCTCTTACTTCCACCATTTTTCACTCCAAACAAACTTAACTAAACACACCCTGTAATACCCCTATACCCCGTATACGTACACAACATGCTATTACGATCGTAATATATGTATACTGAATATAAGAATGCCACGGTTTACTAACAAATGACTCACTTCTTTTAAAATAATATAAGCAGACTCAAAACATTTAAGTTATATTATAAAACATAATAGATAAAATGTTTATTAAAAATGCAGCGGAAAGTATAACAAATATTTACAAATACATATACATCAAAACTCAAGTTTTACAAAACATAAAATATATATACATGTTTGGCAGTCAGTCTTTAATCTTTAAGCCCTCTATCAACTCTACAAAGTCTAGACTCGACTCGGTCTAGCTGAACTCTCTGGTTCTACTCTGTCACCTGTGCGATGAACCACAATCGCGTTAAGCCATAGGCTTAGTGGTACAAACTACAATAATATTATACTATAATGAAATGCAAATGTCATACTTTCAAACATATAAACAATTCTCAAGAATCTCATTATTTATTTATTTCATCATTCATAAATCACATTGAAAACAAAGACAAGCATGGGCCCAAAAGACACTAATATGTTATTCAAAGTTCAAAGTTACTGCTTTGGTCCATAATTACAATCATCAAGCCCGTAGGCGATACATATATATATCTCTATCCATGGATAGTGTAACAGACCCAGTCTCTTGGACGTAAACCCGGCTAAACTCGAGGAGATCCTCAACCCGGCAAGACTGTTACTGTTTTTTAGGCTTACGACCCAGTCTTTTCACCCCAAAAACATCATATTTCACATATTTCATATTTCTCAACTGGAATCGGCTTACGACCCGGTCTTTTCACTTATCCAGTGATTCATAGGCATGCCGCCAAACCCAGAACTCTGAAAATTGAATAACAAATTAGACACACAATTCATTTATAAATTTCATTCTCATTTCCTCATCATCATTTGGGCAATTATGCCTCAATCATCTTATTTGCATCATTATCATTATAGCCAACATCCATGGCTTCATATCTCATCAATAGAGTATACATAATTAATTGCATTGAATATCATCATCTAGGCAAACATGCCCCACTTATTTCATTTGAATCATCATAACCAATCACATTGGCTCCACAACTCATTATATCTCAATTCATCATTCAAATGTACACAACCAATTACGTTAACATACCTTTTAAATGCTCATCAATCATTCACATTATAAAAATCATAACATTCATCAAATGTATTAACGATGTAATCAATTACTTAACATATATACAACCAAATATGTTAAGTATCAAAATCATGTAAATGTATGCAACCATATAGTTTGTACTTACCTCAAAACCAACTCACACCAATCTATACACTTCTTCCTCCAAGAATCCTCAACACTTAGGTTAGGGCAATTCAACTTCTTCAACACCTAAACCAAAGGTAATCATACACACTCACTTAGAAATACACATGAAATAGTAAGGCTAAAAACCAACTAGGGCAAACTCTACACATGACACGCTCAACAACACGGGCGTGTCCCTGACCGTGCTCTAACTCCACAACACAGAAGCTTTGACACGCTCAGAACCACGGGCGTGTCACTGAACGTGTAATACATTCTATCTCACAGAAACATTGACACGTCCAACAACACGGGCGTGTTCATGGCCTTGTCAAACCTTCACCAACACAGTAGCTATGACACGCTCAGTGACATGGGCGTGTCACTGGACGTGTAAATGCTACTGCAACACAGAACCATCGACATGCCCAAAGACTTGGCCGTGCTCATGGGCGTGTCAGCCCAAAAATACAGATTCCGGCAACAACAACCTCACATCCAACAATCCTCTTACTTTCACTATTTTCCACTTCAAACAAACTTAACTAAACACACCCAAAAATCATAACAAACTTGCAAAAACACCAAAACAACCCAAAACATACATCAAACACAAAATTATAATCATCACCACAAACCCAAAACACAACCACAACACTTTTCTTCCAACAAACTTACTCTTTCCTTCAATCCAACCCCAAAATCCAAAAATCAACTGAACCAAACACTCTTAAACACACCACAATCAAACAAACACATATCAATCCCAACCTCAACTAACAAACTCAAAGAAAATCAAAGAATCAAGTGGAGAACTTACCAAGGATGAAGAAACTCTTAAATTTCCAACTTGATCACTTGAATACTTCCTTCAATCTTGAGCTTGGAAGATCAAATCTCTCTCTTGCTCTCTTGCTATGGAGTGCCGGCCAAAACAAAGAAAAGGAAAGGAAAGGAAGGTGAACCACGAAGAAGAAAGAAAGAAAGAAGAAAGCAAAGAAGACAAAGTCAAATTCTCACCCACTGTCTCCTCAAAACCCTCTCCTCCAAGCATTTAATATTAAAATATTCTAAATATCTCCATCCATTTCCACTCACTCAAATTCCACTTAATTAACTTAATTAATTTAAAATCATTAACTAATCATCTTTTGACTTCACATTTTGACTTGTATATGTTGTATATATTTCTATATATACAACATATACACTCTCTCTTTAATTCTTTTCTCTTTTCAATTTCTCATATACCTTAAATCCAAATTCAACAATAATTTCTTCAAAACTCCTAAGGCATATTTTGGGATGTTACAATTCTCCCCCTCTAAAAGAAATTTCATCCTCGAAATTACCTGATATCAAGTCTGAAACAGTTGAGGATATTGCTCTCGCATTGCTTGCTCACTCTCCCAAGTTGCCTCTTCTCTACCATGATTCTTCCAAAGAACTTTCACTAATGGCACTTTCTTATTCCTCAACTCTGTCACTTCATATGCCAGAATAGCAATTGGTTCTTCCTCAAAAGTCAGATCCGAACTCACCTCAATGGATTCTACTGGCAAGATATGAGATGGATCTGATTTGTACTTCCGCAACATAGAAACATGGAAGACATTGTGGATTCTATCCAACTCAGGCGGCAAAGGAAGACGATAAGCAACTGATCCAACTCTTTCTAATATCTCATACGGTCCAACAACATTGGTCTCAAATGCAACTGAGCTAACAATGCACCATCATCACATGATTCAAAACTAGCATGCAACGCTCTCAACTCAACAAGCAACAAGAGCGAATAAGCAGTCAAACCTGCTAAAGACTTCCTACTCAAGGCATCAGCAACAACATTTGCTTTACCAGGATGATAATCAATCAAACAGTCGTAGTCTTTAATCAATTCCAACCAACGTCTCTGTCGAAGATTCAGCTCCTTCTGAACACCCAAATATTTCAAACTTTTATGATCTGTGTAGATAAAACACTTCTCTCCATACAAATAATGTCGCCAAATCTTTAAAGCAAAGACTATAGCTGCCAATTCCAGATCATGAGTTGGATAATTAAGCTCATGCGGCTTCAACTGCCGAGAAGCATAAGCTATGACTTTACCCTCTTGCATTAAAGCACATCCTAAACCATTATGTGAAGCATCACTATAAATCACATATGGTTTATCTTCCACAGGTAAAGTAAGAATAGGCGCTTGAGTCAACGTATCCTTCAATTGCTCAAAGCTTGCTTGACACTAATCTGTCCACATAAATCTAACTCCTTTTCGAAGTAATCTGGTAAGTGGAGTAGCTATCAAAGAAAAACCTTTCACAAATCGTCGATAATAGCCTGCCAAACCCAGAGAACTTCTAACTTCAGTCACTGACTTCGGTGGACTCCAATTCAAAATGGCTTCAACTTTACTTGGATCAACTTTGATCCCGTCTGCTGAAACTATATGACCAAGAAAAGTTACTTGATCAAGCCAAAACTCAGACTTCGATAGCTTAGCATACAACTTCTTCTCTCTCAAGGTCTGCAGTACAATCCGTAAATGCTTGTCATGCTCCTCCTCATTACGTGAATACACCAAAATATCGTCAATGAAGACTACCACAAACTGATCCAGGTAGGGCCTAAACATCCTATTCATCAAATCCATGAAAGCTGCAGGTGCATTCATCAACCCAAAAGGAATTACCAAAAACTCATAATGCCCGTACCTAGTGCGAAAAGCTGTCTTAGGAACATCTTCAGCTCTAACCCTCAACTGATGGTACCCTGACCTCAAATCAATCTTGGAAAAACTGCTGCTCCCTTCAATTGATCAAAGAGATCATCAATTCTAGGCAAAGGATACTTATTCTTGATAGTCACTTTGTTCAATTGCCTATAATCAATACACAATCTCATAGTACCATCCTTCTTTTTCACAAACAAAATAGGAGCTCCCCACGGAGAAACACTAGGGCGAATAAATCCTTTATCCAATAATTCCTGCAACTGCACTTTTAAATCTCTCAACTCAGCAGGTGCAATTCGATAAGGAGTAATAGAGATGGGAGTGGTATCAGGCAACAATTCGATACCAAACTCAACCTCTCTCTCAGGGGGTAACCCTGGCAACTCTTCAGGAAACACATCTGGAAAATCTGCAACTGTGGGTATACTATCAAGTTGATAACCCAATACTCTGGTATCCACAACATGAGCAAGATAAGCATCACACCCTTTTCTAATCAACTTCCTAGCTGCTACAGTTGATACAAACAGGGATGCAAGTTGTAACACCCCTATTGTAATATCCCAATGTATGCCCTAGAAGTTTGGATATAATGGTTGTTTGTTTGAATTATGTGTATATGTTATGTTGATAAGAAAAAGAAATTGAAAAGAGAATGTTTATGTATTGTTTAAAAAGGAAAGGAATGTGTAGAGAGAAAGTGTATATGTTGGGTATATGGTAATATATATAACATATACATAAGTCAAATGGATGGTCAATGCAAAAGGATATTTATTTGTGGTATGTGAAATTACTTAAATGGCCATATAAGTGACAAAAGTTAAGTTGAATGGATGAGGGCAATTAGGTAATTGCTTTGTTAAATTGCTTGGTGGATATTTAAAGAAGAAGAGAAGTTTGAATTGTCTTCATCTTTTCTCTTCTTTGCATTGTTTGGCCGGCTATCAAAGGGAAAGAGAGAGCAAGAGAGGTCTTCTAAATTCTAAGCTCAAATTGGAGGAAGAATCAAAGGATTAAATTGGAGATTTGTGGAAATTCTTCAAATTAGGTAAGTATTCTCTTATTTTCCTTTGTTAATGTTGAAGTTGGGTTTAAGATAAGTGATGATTTGCTAATATTATGATTTGGTGTGTTATAGATGTGTTTGCAAGTATTGAAATTGATTGTAAGCTAAAGGATTGAATTGGTGTTGGTTTTGTTGTGAAGATGGTAAGTTAAGTGGATTTGGATAGTGAAAGTTCAAGAGTGATGATGGTTTTAAGGTTTGAAATGGTAGATGATTAAATATGTTGTTAATGTGAATATTGTGTTAAACATGCAAAATAAGTGTTAATGACTTTGATTTCAACCATTTAAATGAGTTTGTGTTGTGTATAATGTGTTTGAACTTAACCAAAAGAGAGTTGGCCATTTTTAGGGTTTTGTACATGAGAGACACGGCCAAACCAAAGAAGAGACACGGCCAAGACTTAATATTTTTGGGAGACACGGCCAAGTTGAGGGAAGTTTGGCCGTGTTGGATGGATTTTGGAGAGACACGGCCACTGGCTTGGCCGTGTCCCCTGAGTGTGTCTGCCACTGCCTAATTTTTGTTGAGAGACACGGCCGTGTCCCTTGCCCGTGTCTGCCTCGGCTTGAATTGGTGTTAAGAGACATGGCCACAAGCTTGGCCGTGTCCCTTGAGTATGTTAGCTACTGTGATGGTTCTTTGGCCTTTATGTTTTGTTGAGATTGAACTTACACTTGATGATGCATATGATACTAAATGAACAATGTTATATTTTATGCATTGTGAATCTTGTTAATGGTAATGTGTTATATGAATAATGTGACTAGTGTTATGACTTGTATAGTGTGGAAGAGATGAGGATCATATAAAAAGGTATGTGCAATGCAATTTATTTGATAAATGTTTTAATAATGAATGGTGTTAATGTGTTTTGAGAAATGATGAAATGTGATATCATTATGGTTGATAATAATGATTGAAATGTTATAAAGGGACATGTTGTTTATATGATGATGAATTTAAGATATATGTGCAATGAAATTGATTATGTATGCTTGGATAATGAAGTGTATAATGATGATTTAAATGAGTTGTGAAGCCATTGTGATTGGCTATGATGATTCAAATGTGATGTGAAGCCATTGTGATTGGCTATGATAACTCAAATGTGATGTGAAGCCATTGTGATTGGCTATAATGATTCAATTGAAAGACATAAGGCATGTTTGCCTAATTGATGATGAGAATTGAGAATGAAATTAATAAATGAATTGTGTAACTAATGTGTTATTCCATTTTCAGAGTTTGTTGTTGGTGGCATGCCTAATATGAGTAACAATCTCTTGAAGTTAGGTTGGCTAAGTCCTTGAAGCCTAATTGAGATGTTACAACCCTTGAAGCTAGGTTGGATTGGTTCTTGAAGCCAAGTTGGGTTGATGCTTAGCATGCTTTGCTCCCCTTGAAGCTTGGTTGAACCTAATCCTTGAAGCCTAGTTGGGTCTATGATAATGATAAATGTGATGATTGAACCAAAGCATTACTCTGAAAATCAAATAGCATATTAGTGTCTTTTGGGCCCGAGTCTGTCATTGTTGTTAATGTGATATATAAATGTTGAAACAAATGAGTAATGAGATTTATGGTTGCCTTTGTGGGAAAGGTGAATTGTGAACAAAACAATGTTATGAAGTATGATATGTAACGTGTGTATTGATATGTTGATTGTGGATACTATTAATGAATTGTGGTTGGTGATGATGATTGTCTTCATTGGAAATGTGATTCATGATTGGTATGATGTATAATGTGTGTATTGATAAATTGATTGTGAGTATTAGTGACGGGTTGGAATTGGTGATAATGGTATGTATATGTGTACATAATATATGAAATTAGTCGAGATATATGAAATGTGCAAATTAAAAAGAGAAAAACATGATAAGAACTAATGGTATATGGAATGAATATAGTATTATTATATGTTAGAATTTCTCTAATGTATGTTTATATTTTATATTGTACTACTAAGCTCTCGGGCTTAGCGCGGTTGTGTAATCGCGCAGGTGGATATGCGGTTGATCTGGAAGTCCAGCTGTTATGCCACGAGAAGAGTAAGAGTTTGTCGAGACCAACTAGAGGGTAATGCATACATGTATAACTTTTAATTATGATGTATTTCTGGTGAGAGAGTATTTATATATATAAATGGAGTTTTGATAAAGATAATGATTTTGTAAATGTTATTTAAATTAACGTATTATGGTTTGAACTCTGTTGCAGGTTTTTAAAAGATAACGAAAAGTGACATCCTTATACTTTATATACTTACTGTATGTATACTAAGTATATGTATAGTACTTATATAGGGTATCGGGGTGTTACACCTATACCCCGTATACGTACACAGCATGCTATTACGATCGTAATATACGTATACTGAATATAGGAATGCCACGGTTTACTAACAAACAACTCACTTCTTTTAAAATAATATAAGCAGACTCAAAACATTTAAGTTATATTATAAAACATAATAGATAAAATGTTTATTAAAAACACAGCGGAAAGTATAACAAATATTTACAAATACATATACATCAAAAATCAAGTTTTACAAAACATAAAATATATATACATGTTTGACAGTCAGTCTTTAATCTTTAAGCCCTCTATCAACTCTTCAAAGCCTAGACTTGACTCGGTCTAGCTGAACTCTCTGGTTCTACTCTGTCACCTGCGCGATGAACCACAATCGCGCTAAGCCATAGGCTTAGTGGTACAAACTACAATAATATTATACTATAATGAAATGCAAATGTCATACTTTCAAACATATAAACAATTCTCAAGAATCTCATTATTTATTTATTTCATCATTCATAAATCACATTGAAAACAAAGACAAGCATGGGCCCAAAAGACACTAATATGTTATTCAAAGTTCAGAGTTACTGCTTTGGTCCATAATCACAATCATCAAGCCCGTAGGCGACACATATATATATCTCTATCCATGGATAGTGTAACAGACCCAGTCTCTTGGACGTCAACCCGGCTAAACTCGAGGAGATCCTCAACCCGGCAAGACTGTTACTATTTTTGAGGCTTACGACCCAGTCTTTTCACCCCAAAAACATCATATTTCACATATTTCATATTTCTCAACTGGAATCGGCTTACGACCCGGTCTTTTCACCTATCCAGTGATTCATAGGCATGCCGCCAAACCCAGAACTCTGAAAATTGAATAACACATTAGACACACAATTCATTTATAAATTTCATTCTCATTTCCTCATCATCATTTGGGCAATTATGCCTCAATCATCTCATTTGCATCATTATCATTATAGCCAACATCCATGGCTTCATATCTTATCAATAGAGTATACATAATTAATTGCATTGAATATCATCATCTAGGCAAACATGCCCCACTTATTTCATTTGAATCATCATAACCAATCACATTGGCTCCACAACTCATTATATCTCAATTCATCATTCAAATGTACACAACCAATTACGTTAACATACCTTTTAAATGCTCATCAATCATTCACATTATAAAAATCATAACATTCATTAAATGTATTAACGATGTAATCAATTACTTAACATATATACAACCAAATATGTTAAGTATCAAAATCATGTAAATGTATGCAACCATATAGTTTGTACTTACCTCAAAACCAACTCACACCAATCTATACACTTCTTCCTCCAAGAATCCTCAACACTTAGGTTAGGGCAATTCAACTTCTTCAACACCTAAACCAAAGGTAATCATACACACTCACTTAGAAATACACATGAAATAGTAAGGCTAAAAACCAACTAGGGCAAACTCTACACATGACACGCTCAACAACACGGGCGTGTCCCTGACCGTGCTCTAACTCCACAACATAGAAGCTTTGACACGCTCAGAACCACAGGCGTGTCACTGAACGTGTAATACATTCTGTCTCACAGAAACATTGACACGTACAACAACACGGGCGTGTTCATGGCCGTGTCAAACCTTCACCAACACAGTAGCTATGACACGCTCAGTGACATGGGCGTGTCACTGGACGTGTAAATGCTACTGCAACACAGAACCATCGACATGCCCAAAGACTTGGCCGTGCTCATGGGCATGTCAGCCCAAAAATACAGATTTCGGCAACAACAACCTCACATCCAACAATCCTCTTACTTCCACTATTTTCCACTTCAAACAAACTTAACTAAACACACCCAAAAATCATAACAAACTTGAAAAAACACCAAAACAACCCAAAACATACATCAAACACAAAATTATAATCATCACCACAAACCCAAAACACAACCACAACACTTTTATTCCAACAAACTTACTCTTTCCTTCAATCCAACCCCAAAATCCAAAAATCAACTGAATCAAACACTCTTAAACACACCACAATCAAACAAACACATATCAATTCCAACCTCAACCACAAACTCAAAGAAAATCAAAGAATCAAGTGGAGAACTTACCAAGGATGAAGAAACTCTTAAATTTCCAACTTGATCACTTGAATACTTTCTTCAATCTTGAGCTTGGAAGATCAAATCTCTCTCTTGCTCTCTTCCTATGGAGTGCCGGCCAAAACAAAGAAAAGAAAAGGAAAGGAAGGTGAACCACGAAGAATAAAGAAAGAAAGAAGAAAGCAAAGAAGACAAAGTCAAATTCTCACCCACTATCTCCTCAAAACCCTCTCCTCCAAGCATTTAATATTAAAATATTCTAAATATCTCCATCCACTTCCACTCACTCAAATTCCACTTAATTAACTTAATTAATTTAAAATCATTAACTAATCATCTTTTGACTTCACATTTTGACTTGTATATGTTGTATATATTTCCATATATACAACATATACACTCTCTCTTTAATTCTTTTCTCTTTTCAATTTCTCATATACCTTAAATCCAAATTCAACAATAATTTCTTCAAAACTCCTAAGGCATATTTTGGGATGTTACACACCCATAAACCATAATAACTTGCAAAAACACCAAAACAACTCAATGCATACATCAAACACCAATTCACAACCATCGCATACACACAACTCAGACACAACACTTGCTCTTCCAACACCAAACTTAACTCTATCTCTTCAATCAAACTCCAAAATCAACACCAAGAAGATCACACACCCTCAAATACACCAATAATCAAATATACACATATTATCAACAATCAAACACCAAACTCAATACACAAATTTAGAAGAAAACCAAAGAAACAAGTTGGAAACTTACCAAAAGTGATGAAAATCCTTAGAATTCCAACTTGATCACTTAAAACATCCTCAAATCTTGAGTTTGAAAAGACAAAATCTAACTTTCTCTCTTGCTATGGAGTTAGCCGGCCAAGGAGAAAAGAAAAGAAGAAGAAGATGAATAGGACACAAGTCAACTCTCTCTCTTAACCACTCAATCATCTCTTTAAATCTCAACCAAGCAAATTAAATAATAAAATATTCATAAATATACTCATCCACTTTAATTTCCATTTCAATTAATTTAAAAAAATAAATAAATCTTCTTTTGACCTTCCATTCTTTGACTTGTATATGTTGTATATATCTCTATATATACAATATATACACTCTTCTCCTTACCTCTTTTCTCTTTCCACTTAAACATATACACTTATAACATTTAATCCAAATACAACAACAAATATTTCAAAACTTTTAGGGTATACTTTGGGATATTACAATTCTAATTGAAAAGAAAGAAACTTTACCTCACCATTAGCTCTGCCAGCACAAGGTAGCAATATTGAAAATGATAATCTGTTTAATTCCAAAGCACGTAATGAATACACTTTGGGAAAGGAGTCAGCCTCTACAGAAGGAAGTCAAAATAAATAATTGGAAAAATTAACTCCCACCAGTGGCGGAGCCAGGTGGGGTCGGGTGGGGGCTGACGACCCCCCTGCTGGCCGCCGGACATGTATTTTTAAGGGATTCTTTCTGCTTGCCAAAGCAATAAAAGTGGAGGCTCAGCCCCTCATCCCCCCTTCTTCTCCTTTAGCCCCCCTCTACCAGAAGGGCTAGCTCCAACACTGACTCCCACCATAGGTTGGAGATAGTATAAATCGCCCTTCCTTGAGCCACACTTTAGAACCTCAAAGTACTCCTCATGACCTTAAAATTTCCCATCAATCTATAGAAGTTGAACCTACCTATAACCCTAATCTAGAAAATCCATCCTTCATACCTATTGAAATCTCTCCTAGTAATGATTCACCTGATCTCCAAAATTAAAATCAGAAAACCAAATCTCAACCGAGATTTTGAAAGACTCTCTATAGGGGCATTAATCAGTATACCACCCTTATATCTAATTTCCACAAAAAGAATCCATGCCATACTTGAGGAGGAAACTATCCTCATTAAAAAATTCAAATTAAATAAAGATGGAAGCAATTCTCTTGATAACCTTGTTTCCTAGGTAAAACTATCAAAACCTACCTAGACCACCAAATATTGGCCATGAGCCCTCACTCTAGTGAAGTATTTTTCCTTTATTGCAATCACACTCTCAAAGCATATCAGAGTTAAAGGAAACACGAGAGGAAAATCCTTATTCAACTAAGAAGATATTATATATTCAACAAATGTTTTTTTATCCCCATCTAATGTTTATATTGCTCGCAGATGGAACATACTGGCTAGGGACAAAGGAGACCTAAAAGCTACTTTAACATCCCTTAATGATCTACAAGGCATCGATGGCTCATCCAAAGCCACCAAAGAGCCATGAGTCTCCTAATATGGAATTGACAGGGATTTGGGCAGGCCTTGACAAAGAGAGGATTGAAAGATCATATCTATAAAAATCACCCAGGAATAGTTTTCTTGGCTAAGATAAAAAATTACAGGGAGTTTATGGAAAATTAACACAGAAGATTTGATTTTGATTTTGGTGAGTATGTAGATCCTATAGGAACTGCTGGAGGGCAATCACTATGGTAGAAAGGTAATTTAGCTATTTCAAATTATATGCCCAAGTTCTAATTATATTCATATTGCTTGTTGCTCGTATAATCAAGGAAACATAGTGGTTTTTGAATATATACATAATGATTTTTGAATCTATAGCCTCTTAATCCTAGTAACAATGTTCCTTGATGTGCATTGGTGATTTTAACCAAAGTCTTTTCTATCATGAACAAAAGGGAGGTAGTCAGTTTAGGAATTCATGGAATGATTACAAATTGGATTAATGATTTGAGTTTTATGGACTTGGGGTATAAGGATCCTTGCGTTACTTAGACTAATAAGCAAGAATGTAGGCATAATATCTAGAAATGGTTAGATAGAGTGCTATCCAATTTGGTGTGGAGGAATAAAATCTGGAGAGCCATTATTGCTCACAGTCCTTTTCTAAGATCTAATCATAGGGCACTCTTTCTCCATTTTGATTTTAAGGTAGTACATAGAATGAGGAAGAATTTTAAATTTGAAATTAGATGGATGGAGCATGAGGAATACAAAGATATCATCAATCAAGCCTAGAATAAATAACACCCCCGTACCCCATATACGCACACCGTATACACCCGCACAACACACGATATACGTATACCAAATAAAGGGATGCCACTGTTCATTTCTAAACAAACCAAACTTTAACTATTAAATCAAATCATCATAAGTCAGTCCGAATAAACTTAAAACATTTAACTCATGTTATAGAAATCAATAGAGAAAATATTCCTTCGTTAAAATATATATATATATATATATAACATTTGTGCCTAAAAGTTTATCCAAAATAGTTTGTTCAAAACATTTGTTAAATAAGTAGCGGAAAATACCTATGTATATATATATCAAAATAAATGTTTACAAAATTATAAAATTTATACATGCTGGCAGTTCGTCTCTGATCTTGATGTCCACAACTCAACACTGCTCTCACAAACTCAAGCCTAGACTCGACTCGGTCTAGACGAGCTCTCCGGCACAACCAGATCTACCCTGTCACCCGCGCAATGAACCACAATTGTGCTAAGCAGAAAGCTTAGTGGTACAAACTTTGATTCAATATAGATCAATGCAATGCTCAAACACAATACATGTGAATATATCAACTAATTACATTATATCTCAACATATTAATCATTTGCATCACATTTCATAATTCACATTAAAACAAAGACAAACATGGGCCCAAAAAGAATCTAATATGCTATTCAAAGTTCAAAGTTACTGCTCTGGTCCATATTGACACCTTTTGTCTAGCCCAGTAGGCAATATATATATATATATATCCATGGATAATGTAACAGACCCAGTCTCTTGGACCTCAACCCGACTAGACCCTTAGGCTCCAGTATCTTGGTCCTCAACCGGCTAGACTGTTACAGTTTCTGAGGCTTACGACCCGGTCTTTTCACCCCAAAAACATCACATTTATCAGCTGGGCTCGGCTTACGACCTGATCTTTTCACCTGCCCAGCAATTCATAGGCATGCCGCCAAACCCAGAACTCTAAAAATTGAATAACATACTAGGCACACAATAAATTCATTTATCTCATTATCAATCTCTTTCACAATTCATTTTTCATTTCATTTCTCATAATCAAACTAGGCTCATTGCCTTAATATATCATTTTTTTCTCATTTTTCTCATTCTTCTATTTTATCTCAATATCAATTGGTTACATTATGTTTTCATATATCTCATCATGTTATTCCACATTCCCTTTCATTTCTAACACATTACTCAATTGCTTTGATACAACAACATAACTCACATTATACATATCATAACATATAATTCATTCATCAATGATGTATCAAGTAACTTGACACATTTCTCAACTAAATGTGTTAAGTCTCAATGTCATGTAAATGTATGCAATCATTCAAAGTTTGTACTTACCTCTAAGAGCAACAACACCACTCTATCAACTCCTCTTCCAAGATCTCACTCAAACCTTAGCTTGGGTAACTCAAATCTCTTCAAAACCTCATCCAAATGTGATCATACAACACTCTCTTAGTGATACACATAATAAAATAAGGAAGAAAACTATCTAGGGTAACTCTACACTTGACACGCTCAACAACACGGGCGTGTCCCTGACCGTGCCCTAAACCCACAACACAGACGGTTTGACACGCTCAGTGACATGGGCGTGTCACTGGCCGTGTCAATCCTCCTCTAACACAGAAGCTATAATATCCCAAACTATACCCTAAAATTTTTGGAATACTTATTGTTGTTTTTGGATTAAATGTTATAATTGTATATATGTTTAAGTGGGAAGATAAGAAAGGTTAGAGGAGTATGTATATGTTGTTTATATAGAGATATATACAACATATACAAGTCAAAATTTAATTAAGGTCAAAAGGAGATTTATTAATTATTTTTAAAATGAAAATTGAAATAAGTGGAAGATGCTATTTTGGTTATTTATATTATTATAATATATAATTGCTTGGTTGAGATTTAAAGAAGGTTTTAGAGGTTAAGAGAAGAGTTGACTTTGTTTTTCTATCTTCTTCTTCTTCTTCTTCCTTTGTTTTGGCCGGCTATCACCATAGCAAGAGAGGAAAGAGAGATTTTGCTCATCCAAATTCAAGATTGAAGGGTGTTTCAAGTGATCAAGTTGGAATTCTAAGGGTTTTCATCACTTTTGGTAAGTTTTCCACTTGATTCCTTGGTTTTCTTTTAAGTTTGTGTTTTGAGTTTGGTATTTGATTGTTGATGGTATGTGAATATTTGATTTTGGTGTAATTGAGAGTGTTTGGTCTTATTGGTGTTGATTTTGGGATTGGTTTGAAGGAAAGGTTAAGTTTGGTGCTGGAAAACATGTGTTGTGTTTTGTGTATGTGATGGTTGTGATTTGTGTTTGATTTATGTATTGAGTTATTTTGGTGTTTTTGCAAGTTTATTATGGTTTATTGATGTGTTTGATTAAGTTTGTTTGGAGTGGAAGATGGTAAAAGAAAGAGATTTGTTGGATGTGGTGTTGTTGTTGCTAGAATCAAGATTTTTGGCCTGACACGCCCAGAAACACGGCCATGTCTTTGGGCGTGTCAATGGTTCTATTTTCTAGATGGGTGATACGAGCAGTGACACGCCCATGTCACTGAGCGTGTCACAGCTTCTGTGCAGTAGTAGCATTGACACGGCCAGTGACACGCCCATGTCATTGAGCGTGTCATAGCTACTGTGATGTTGGTAGAATGACACGTCCAGTGACATGCCCATGTCATTGAGCGTGTCATAGCTACTGTGTTGAGGGAGGATTGACACGGCTAGTGACACGCCCATGTCACTGAGCGTGTCAAAGTTTATGTATTATGAGTTTAGGGCACGGTCAAGGACACGCCTGTGTTGTTGAGCGTGTCATGTGTAGAGTTTGCTTTAATTGGTTTTTATCTATATTATCTCATGTGTATCTCTAATTGAGTGTGAGCGGAGATTTTTTCCCCTACTCCCGGTGGAATGGTTCTTGTGACTTCGGCACTGTTTAGGCTCGGGGCCTTAGAGAACACGGACCTAAGTCTGGAGAAAATGGAGTCGCCACCCGGACGGGTCTCGAAAAAAAGAAAGGGGTGGATGACTCGATTCCTAAGGAATCCCCAACCTCCTAATGGGTTCGGAAATTTGGGTACGTGTGGGGAAGGTGAGAAATGACCCAGCATCCCCACAACACCCGGTTCATTGGAACCGGCCTCCTTTACAGGTCTTAATATTATAAAATTCTTAAATATAACAATATTATCCATATTACACACAATAATTAAAATAAAGCATCGTTATATTAAAAAATCAAAGCAATGTCCAAACAAAGCAAATAAATAGACACCCATCCGAAGGTGGAAACATGTCCTTACATCACATGCCTAAATAAGAGACCCACCGAAAGGAAGAAACATGTCCTTTACATAGGTTCTAAAATAGAAAAGCAAATTAAATTACATGATATTTAACTAATGAGGTATCCAACAAGTGGAAACATACCTCTTACAACATTTGGAAATCTAAATAAATTGATAAAAGTAAATAACCATTCACCATAAATAAATCATTCATCAAAGCTATTAATCAAAATATAAAATAAACATCCATCCATGATAAAGTAAATAAATTAAGCATTGAAAAATATAATAAACTATATAATCAAATCTAAAAT
Source organism: Garcia nutans (assembly GCA_947685225.1). Lineage (NCBI taxonomy): Eukaryota > Viridiplantae > Streptophyta > Magnoliopsida > Malpighiales > Euphorbiaceae > Garcia > Garcia nutans. The sequence continues at coordinate 49,895,806 of CANTUV010000007.1, read as the reverse complement.
TAAATAAAGCAATAAATATGTAAATTTAGGGTTTTAAAGGATTATCAATTGAATTTAGGGTTTCGAAATTTAGGGTTTTAGAAACTAAAGTTTTATAATTAAGGTTTTGAAATTAGGATTTTTAGGGTTTTTGAAACTAGGGTTTTGGAATTAGGGTTTTGGAATTAGGATTTTGGAAATAAGGTTTTTGGAATTAGAGTTTTTAAAATTAGGGTTTTGGAATTAGGGTTTTTAAAACTAAGGTTTTGGAATTAGGGTTTTTGGAATTAGAGTTTTGGAATTAGGGTTTTTAAAACTAAGGTTTTGGAATTAGGGTTTTTAAAATTAGAGTTTTGGAATTAGGGTTTTTGGAATTGACTTACTTCCTAAAAAAAACACAATTTTGGCTTTGGAAAAATAAATTAAGGTTTTGGAAAAATAATCAATATTTTGGAGTTTAATAATGAAATGGTTTAGGCTTTTGGATAAAAATAGTTTGAGGTTTTGAATTTTAATGAAATAACATACGGTTCTCAAAGTTAAAGTAAACAAGATAGATTTTAACAATTAATTGTTGACTACTGGATAGTCTTATGCTTTATGAAAGATGCCAGTGGGATTACGAATATCAATTGATCAATGTGATAATTAAAGCAAAAGATTAAAGTTATTAAAACAAAAACCAAAGCAAACGATTAAAGTTATTAAAACGAAAAAACAATTTACTGCATGTTCAAAGATCAAGCTACTGTGTGTTCAAAGTTACTGCATGCATGCATGCTCTTATTAATCAAAGAAATAAAACTACTATAAACATAAATAATTCATGATTAAAGATCAAACCTCCACTCGTTGGTTACTCCACAATTAACTTATGGATGAACAATTAACAAAGACAACACTGCTGTCTTTGATGGATTGATTGCTGATGAATGTTTGATGTTAATCTTTTCTGTTTGTTGCCGTCTCTTTGCTATCTTGTTAATGTTACTTGCCGTGCCCTCTTAATGTTACCTTGTTAATATTTTTTTTTCTTTTGAATTATAAAACATTGTTACTTATAGCCAAACCTCACTCAGAATCCTTAACCTAATATAAAACAGTCCCTAAAACAAATTCTAGTTGAATTAGGAAACATATTGAACCCATATCGACCTAATTGCCCTAGGTCGACATGAGACCAACCTCATGTCGACCTTGGGTTGCCCAAGTCCACATGAGGCATGCTCATGTCGATCTTGGGCTGCCAAGGCCGACATGAGGCATGTTCATGTCGACCTAGCCTCCCAAGGTCGACATGAAGCATGCTCATGTCGACCTAGCTTGGCCAAGTCGACATGAGGCATACTCATGTTGATCTTGGGCTACCAAGGTCGACATGAAGCATGCTAATGTCTCTAGTTCGGCCTCAATTAAATTATTCTGACCTTTTTTAACTTATGAAATGAAAAATTTTAATTTAGGCCAATTCCACTTGGTTTTAGGGTTTTACAATCAAATATATGACTCTTTAATCCGAACCAACCCCTTTTAAAAATTATAGACTAGGTTTAAATATTTAAAGTCGGATCAAATTTATTTTGGCATCCTTTAATTAGGACCATATCAAATTGGGGTAAAAATTAAGGGTCTACAGTGAGTGTGTATGATCACTTTTGGATTAGGTTTTGAAGAGATTGAGTTACCCTAATTCAAGTGTTGAGAGTTATCTTGGAAGAGGAGTGGTTAGATTGATGTGAGTTGCTCTTGAGGTAAGTACAAATTTTGAGTGATTTCATACATTTATATGACATTGGAACTTAACACATTTAGTTGAAAAATGTGTTAAATTACTTGATATATAGTTGATGAATGAGATATATGTTATGATATGCATAATGTGAATTATGTTGATGTATCAATGCAATTGAGTAATATATTGTATATGAAAGGGAATGTGGAATAACATGATGAGATATATGAAGACAAAATGAAACCAATCGATATTGAGATAAAATAGAAGAATGAGAAAAATGAGAAAAGATGATATACTAAGGCAATGAGCCTAGTTTGATTATGAGAAATGAAATGAAAAATGAATTATGAAAGTGATTGATAATGAAATAAATGAATTAATTGTGTGCCTAGTATGTTATTCAATTTTCAGAGTTATGGGTTTGGCGGCATGCCTATGAATTGCTGGGCAGGTGAAAAGACCGGGTCGTAAGCCGAGCCAAGCTGAAAAATGTGAAATGTGATGTTTTTGAGGTGAAAAGACCGGGTTGTAAGCCTCAAAAACTGTAACACTCTAGCCGGGTTGAGGACTAAGATATTGGGGCCCTAAGGTCTAGCCGGGTTGAGGTCCAAGAGACTGGGTCTGTTACATTATCCATAGATATATATATATATCGCCTATAGGCTTGATGAATGTGATTATAAACCAAAGCAGTAACTCTGAACTTTGAATAGCATATTAGATCCTTTTTGGGCCCATGCTTGTCTTTGCTTAAATGTGAATCTTGAATGATGAAATAACTGAATGATATGATAAAATGTAATGTTATGAAATATGATGTTCTTGTGAATTGTTTATAATATTTGAAAGTATGACATTTGCATTACATAGCATATTGTTATCATGGTTTGTACCACTAAGCCGTTGGCTTAGCGCGATTGTGGTTCATCGCGCAGGTGACAGGGTAGAACCGGAGAGTTCAGCTAGACCGAGTTGAGTCTAGACTTTGAAGTGTTGATTGTGGACTTAAAGATCAGAGACGAACTGCCAAACATGTATAAACTTTATATTTTGTAAATGCTGATTTTGATGTAGATATATGTAAATACCGCTACATTTTTCGCTGCTTAATAAATAAATATTTTACCTATTATATTCTATAATATATCTGAAATGTTTTAAGTTTTCTCATATTGAAATTATGAAGAAAGATTGGGTTTGTCTAATATAAATCGTGACACTTCTGTATCTGGTATACGTATATTACAGATATGATTGTACGTAGTGTGAGTATATGGGGTACAGGGGTGTTACAGAAACTATGACATGCTCAGTGACATGGGCGTGTCACTGGACGTGTCAATCTTCCAACAACACAGTAGCTATGACACGCTAGTGACATGGGCATGTCACTGGCCGTGTCAATGCTACTACAACACAGAAGCTGTGACACGCTCAGTGACATGGGCATGTCACTGCTTGTGTCACCAACCCAGAAAACAGAAACAATGACACGCCCAAAAACATAGTCGTGTTAATGGGCGTGTCAGGCCAAAAACCCTGAAATCGACACCAACAAAGCCACAACCCATGATCATCTTTCAAAAGCCATATTAACAACACACAAACTCAATCAAAACCATCAACAACCCAATAATACTTGAGTAAACCTTAAAACAACTCAATTACAAACATCAAAACACAATCACAACTCAAAAATCACACAATCCACACACTTGCCTCTTTCAACAAACTCAACTCTTTTTCTCTTCAATCCAACCCCAAAAATCAAAGTTACCAAGACAAAACACTTCAAACACACCAAAATAACCATAAACACATCTACAACAACCATCCAATAAACCCAAGAATACAAACTCAAAAGAAACCCAAGAAACAAGTTGGAAACTTACCAAAAGTGAAGAAAATCCTTAAAACTCCAACTTGATCTCTTGAAATCCTTCAATCTCTTGAGTTTGGAAGTAACAAAATCTCTTTTCCCTTGGTTGATAATGGTGGCTGGCTCACTGGAAGGAAAGAAGAAGATGAAGATGAAAGAAGAAGAAGAAAGAAAAAGCAAAGTCAACACACTCTTCTCTTTTAACCAAACCTCTTTTCCCCAAATTACTCTCCACCATACAATTAAACAATATAATATCAAATCCACTTACATCATCTTTCACTAACATTAAACAAATCCATTTAATTAATCAAAATATCTTTTGACCAAAAAGACATAATCTTATATATATTGTTTTTATCTCCATATACATAACATATACACTTCTTCTTCCTCTTATCTTTTCACTTAATCAAATATACACTTAAAATCATTTAATCCAATTTTCACAAATAATATTTCCAAAATTCTAGGGTATCACTTGGGATATTATAGAATATGTTACAGGTTGGATTACATGCTAACTCCTTTCACAACAAGCTTAGAAAAACTATTATAGAGTTTTCTTCTAAGCATAGGAGGTATATATTCAATGCCCATAAAAGAATTCAAAAAATAAAAATTTAAACTAGAAGCCCTATATGAGGACCCATATGGGGTGAATTATGGAGAGAAAGAGAAGAGATTGTTAACAAAATTATAAGCTTATTGGAAAATGGAGGAACAACACTAGTTTCAGAGATCTAGAATTAAATGGCTTCAAGAGCGAGATAGAAATACAAATTCCTTCCATGATATAAATATTTAAATGAATACAATCTAATTTAATTGTTAAATTAAAAATGAGTAGGAAGTTTGAATGGAGGGTGAAAATGAAATACAAAGGGAAATTGTGGGTTTCTTCAAGCAGTTGTATACTACAGGCTCTATCTCTCCTTAAGAGCAAGTGCTTGATTATATTCCCAAGTTGGTTTTTCATATTTATAATATTTTTCTTGGTGCGGTTCCTTTTGATGAAGAAATCAAGAGCTTTATTAATAGCTTAGGAGCCTTTAAAGCTCTTGGGCCAGATGGCTTCCCTGGAGTCTTCTACCATAAATTTTGGAATATCATCAGATCTATTCTCTTTCAAATTATTCAAAACATTGTTACAAATGGTCAAATGCCTAAGAGCTTGAATAAGACTAATATAGTTCTTATTCTTAAGGTAAATTCCCCAACCTTTGTTAAACAATACACATCTATAGGCTATGCAACTTTTTTTTACAAGATTATTTCCAAAATCTTTATGAGTATACTTAAGCCTTGCATGCATGATTTCATTAATCCCTCACAAGATGCATTCATATCTGGAAGAATTATTCATGACAACATTCTTATACCATATAAAATGTTTCATAAACTAAAATCAAATTACTTAAAGAAATTGTGACAAATTACTTAACATGGACAAGGCATATGATAAAGTTGAATGGGGTTTTCTAGAGAATGTTCTTAGGGTCATGGGTTTCAATGACAGAGTGATTAATATCTTGCTCTAAAGTGTGACAACTATCTCTTATTCAGTGTTAATTAATGGGAAACAAATTGAATGATTCCAGCCCTCTAGAGGTCTTAAGCAAGGAGACTCATTATCTCCATACCTGTTTTTAGTATAAATAACACATTATCTCTTATCTTAGATAAGGCCCTTAGGAACAATTATATCAAAGGTTTTCAATTTATAACAGACTCTCTTACTCTGACTCGTATGTTATATGAAGATGATACCTTGATTTGTGGAAGAGCAACTCAGCAGGAGGTATCACTTTTATTCATATCCTTATTTTGTATACTTTAGCTTCTGGACAGATTGTTAATTATGATAAATCTAATATTACTTTTAGTAGAAGTATGCCAAGTACGATTAATGACTCTATTACTAGAAGGCTAGGGATAACAGAAATGAGGTATAATGATAAATACCTTGGAATACCTTCATAGTGGAGTAGATATAAGATAAATGCCTTTTATTTTCATTATAGATATAGTAGGAAATAAAACACAAAGCTGGAAACATAAATTACTTTCCTACTATGGGAAAGAAACACTTATAAAAGTTATTCTTAATGTTATCCCCACATATTTTATGTCTTGTTTAAAAATTCCTAAAAGCCTTTGTCAAAAACTGAATTGCTTAATTTCTTCATTTTGGTGGAGTTAAAACATGAAAGACAAAGGTTTAACATGGAGGAAATGAATTATACTCACAAAGTCTAAGTTTAGGGGAGGATGTTTAACATAGCTCTATTGTCTAAACAATGCTAAAAATTAATGGTTGAATTTGATTGTTTATGGTCTAAAATCATGAAATCCATCTATTTTCTCAATTACAAATTTCAGGAAGTTAAATTGGGCTTTAAACCCTCTTAGAGTTGAAGGAGGATGATTACTATTAGAAATCAAATTCAAAGGGGGGTATAAGATGGCATATTAGGAGTGGAAGGCAAGTAAAAATCTAGGATGACCTTTGGATCCCTAATCTACCTAACTTAAAATCCTCTCCAGCAAGCCTGATAATGATATTTAATGGGTGCCTGAACTACTTGATTCTCAAGATAACTAGAATTTTAATTTGTTATCATATATGTTCCCAAACAAAGAGGTAAATGTAATTATTAACATTCCTATTACTCCTAATATCTCTAATGATATTCTTATCTGGCACTTTGATAAATCTAAGAAAATATTTGTTAAATCAGTCTATCATTATCTATATAATTTGTAGAATTCTTCTACTAATTCTGATGGTGGTAGCTCATAAAAAAATCATGTACTAGTACAGTATCTGGAAACTCAAGATTCCTCCCAAAATTCAAAACTTTGTATGGAATCCTTGTGTTAATGGTTTGCCTTATCTAATCAATCTTCAAAAATGGAATCTCAATAAGACTTGTACTTGACCCATTTATAATTTAGCAAAGAAGACAATTGTTCATATTCTTCTTCAATGTGATCACTCTCGGGCTACTTAATGAATATCCAATATTGGTTTAAATCCTTTGGAATTTAATCATTCTTCAAAGTTTGCTTGATGTTTTGATGTTTTGCATAATCTAAACTATACTGGCAAAAACTTGATTGTAGTCAAAATAACTTGCCTTTTTTTGAAGCTTATGAAAAATTAGAAATGAAATGAGTCTTGTTTTAAGGAAACTCATCCTAATCTTATGTTCATAGTGCATAAGATAATACTATTTTGGATAATTCATCTTTAAATGGAGTTTATGGAGAAAGAAAAGAAAACAATATTGGCTCTTATCAAACACCATATATTACCTAGTCTCCTCCTCCTCTTCAATCTTTTTGCAAACTACCATCCTCAATCTCAATTTGTTGAGCTGCTTTCATCATTAGGAATCATTATTGATATATGGTTGAAGAAGTTACTTATCTGATTCAGCCTATGTCACCAATCAGAAATAAAGCTCAAACTTTGCTCTTGGTTGTCCAATAAGATGTTCATTTGAAAATTAATTGTTGCATTTTAAATAAGACAACTTGCAACTTATTCAATTCTTGAGATCTCATGATTTAGGTATTCTAAAAATTGTACCTATTATTTTGCATATTAAGTTACTTGTTAGCTATCTTCATAGTTATGATTTTGTTTTTATTAAAAGACATGGAAATAGTATGTAATATCCTATACATATATATATATATATAATAAATAAATAATAATATAATATAATATAATATATTATAATACAATACAATATAATAATAATGATGATGATGATGATGATAATAATAATAATAATAAAAGGGGAGGAAGAATCGGAAAAGGAAAGAAGAAAAGAAAATAAACAAAGAGAGAGAGAGAGGAGAGACAGAGGAGAGAGAAAGTGAGGGAGAGAGAGAAAGTGAGGGAGAGAGAGAATTCGATATTTTTCTCAGATCTACCGCCGTCCAGTAAATATTTTTGACACTTCTCACACCATTGGAAAGCTCATCGTCTGACGAGTCCAATGTTACTAAGATCACTGCCGTCCGACGCCGGAACAACGTTCACGAGCCGTCCAAAATCCACATTGCAGACCTGCCGCCGACGACTTCAATCAGACTTTTCACTCACTTTTTGAAATCTTTCACGATGATTCATGTACCATTCAACTCCTCTACTCATGAGCTTCAATTTGGTATATTATTTGTTAATTTTAAACTACTTTTAATTTTAACTGGAATCCGGCGACCGTTTTTTGGCAATGGCAATACTATTCCAATTACCGTTTTTAGGCAATGACAACACTATTTTGGTTGGCATTTTTCAGCAACGGCAATACTATTTCAATTACCATTTTTTGGCGACAACGATACTATTCCGACTACGGAGTTACTATTCCAGCGCTAATAAAAAATAGTAAAAATATATAATAAATAATGAATAGTTGAAGGTTAATTATTATAAATTTATAGTATTTAATTGGTAGAAATTTATAATTAGATAATAAAATGAATTATGAGTTATGATAGTAATTTCAGATATAATTAAAGGAATAAATAAAATAATGATAATAAATATGTATAATTAATGATTAATAGTAAATAGATTGAAATTTAGATATTTTGAATGTGTTAATTTAAAACTAATTAAATGTAAAGATTTGTAATTTAAAGATTATAATTTTAATTGAGTTAATTATTAAATAATAAATAAGTAAATAAAGTACTAAGTAATTAAATTAACTGGTTAAAGTATTATGTTTAAAAAAATTTAAAACTAATTACTTGATTAAAATTAGTATTTTTATAATTAAATTAACCAAGTTATTTTTATAAAGTGAGGTAAATAAATTATATGATAATTAACTATAATTGAGGGACGGTTATAAAATAATTTTCTAAGAATTATTTAAAATTGAATTAGCATATATCTTAAAATTTTAAGTGAATATTTTATTAGTAAATTAAATAAATAAGATTAACGTTGATATAATAAACTATTATTATTGTATTTGTGAGATGTGCGTTGGGCTTATATTTGAGTTATTGAGAATTGTAATGGTGGCCCAAATGGAGCAATTGGGTTGACGTTGACTGTTGAGAATTTTTTTGAAGTGTGTTCTCGTTTTGTTTCAGGGAGCAATGTCTTAATTATAGAGGAGACTCTGCAATCTCTAGAGTCGTATTTGTCTATATTTTAATGGTTTTTATTGTCGATTGAAAATACTTTTAGGTGTCTTCTATTTTCAATCAAATATTACAAGGAGAATAGTTGGGCTTCTATAAATTTATGAGTTATATAGAATAATATAATATCCCTCTCCCCTAATTTATGTTCATAATTACATTTGCATAATGCATTGACTGCTCATGCAATATATATATAGTTATTATTATTATAAGCATAAAGTGTGTTGAATATGACTTGGTTGTGCTTAATGTATATAATATGTGATGCCAGATAGAGTTAGGATGATGTGGGACCACACATGATCGGGGATACGGATTATGATATGAGAATATTATATGATGAGATTAAGACTGACGTGACGACGGGGCATTTTCAAGCTCAGCGCTACTTGTTAGTTGGGTAGCGCTACTTGGTTGCGGCTGTGATAGTGGACCTTATGTATTGGATTCTAAGAAAAATATATGGACTAAGAGAGCCAAATAGGGGGATAGGCTCTCCAGTTTGAGATTTAGTGTGGCCTTATTGACTTACTCATATCCTTATTTACTTATGTGATTTGTTGGTTGATTGGCATTTGTATGAGCATGTTATGCATGAGATAATTGTATTATATTTATTACTATATAGTTCATGTAACACCCCTACACTCAACATACATACACCATATATACACACTATATATGATATACGTATAGAAGATATAAGAATGTCACAGTCCATTTTCAATAAACAATCTTTTGACTTAAACATCAACACATTATAAATCAAATTAAGTAAATTTAAAACATTTAACTTATATTATAGAAAGTAATAGATAAAACATCCCTATTAATATACATATAAATATATCTTCATTACCCCAAAAGTTTATCCAAAATATTTATTTAATAAGCAGCGGAATATACATATGTATATATATCAAAATCAATATTTACAAAAACATAGAGTTTATACATGCTGGCAGTTCGTCTCTGATCTTGAAGTCCAAAAATCAACACTTCACAAGGGATCACAAGCCTAGACTTGACTCGATCTAGCTGAACTCTCCCGCTCAACTAGATCTACCCTGTCACTTGTGCGATAAATAACAATCGCGCTAAGTCAGAAACTTAGTGGTACAAACCTTGATAATAATATGATTCAAATGTAATGCCAATGTCAAATGTTCAAGAATTAGAAACAATATATATAGATCTCATATTTCATAACATTAAATCTCACTATATTGTACAATTGTTCCATTATTCATAATTCACATTAAAGCAAAGACAAGCATGGGCCCAAAAGAAACTAATATGCCATTCAAATTTCAGAGTTACTGCTTTGGTCCAATAATCACATTTATCTAACCTGAAGGCGAATCATTATCACAATGAGGATTACCTCATATGTAACATCCCAACTAGGCTTCAAGGACTAGGCCCAACCCAGCTTCAAGGGGAGCATAGCATCACCCAACTAGGCTTCAAGGACCAAGCCCAACCCAGCTTCAAGGGATTGTTACTTTTTAGGTATGCCACAACAACAAAACTCTAAAAATTGAATAATATACTAGGCACACAATTCTTTCATTATTTCATTATCAAATCCTTTCTCATTTTCTTATGATCATCATAAGCACAATGTCTCAAATATCCCATTTATATCAAAGTAGCCATCACCAATGGCTTTACATATCATCATTAGAGTATACATAACAAATTACATTATTCATATATTTTGAATCCTCAACATATATTTCACATAGTTCACATAATGCAAATCATAGCACCATTCTCATATATCAACAATATAATAGGTAACCTAACACATTTTCCAACCAAATGTGTTAAGTCCCAAAGTCATGTAAATGTATGCAATCATGTAAGGTTTGTACTTATCTCTAAGAGCAACAAGCACCAATTCTAATCTCCTCTTCCAAGAATCCTTCAACACTTGGATTGCAGTAATTCAAATCTCTTCAAAACCTAATCCAAAGGATATTATACATTCTCACTTAGTGATACACATAAGAAAATAAGAATAAGAACTATCTAGGGCAAACTATACACTTGACACACTCAACAACACGGGCATGTCCATGACCATACCCTAAACCCACAACACAGAAGATTTGACACACTCAGTGACATGGGCGTGTCACTGCATGTGTCAATTCTCCTTCAACACGGAAGCTATGACATGCTCAGTGACATGGGCGTGTCACTGGATGTGTCAATCCTCCAACCACTCAGTAGCTATGACACGTCAGTATCATGGGCATGTCACTGGACATGTCAACCTACAACAACACAGAAGCTGTGACACTCTCAGTGACATGGCATGTCACTGGTCGTGTCATCCATATTGAAAACAGAACCAACGATACCAAAACACCACATCCAACAAACATCTTTCTTTTACCCTTTTCTATTCCAAACAAACTTAACCAAAACCATCAATATACCATAATAAACTTACATAAACATCAAAACAACTCAATTACATACATCAAAACACAAACATAGCCATTTTCACAACTCAAACTCACAACACCCATAACTCTTGCTTTCTTCACCAAACTTAACCCTTTTCTACAATCCAACCTCAAAATCAAAGCTAACTAAACAAAACAACTTCAAACACACCAAATCAACCATAAACACAACTACAACAACAATCCAACAAACTCAAATATACAAACTCAAAAGAAAATAAAGAACAAGTTGGAAACTTACCAAATATGAAGAAAAATCCTTAAAACTCCAACTTGATCTCTTGAAATCCTTCAATTGCTCAAGTTAGGAAGCAACAAAATCTCTTCCCTTTTGCTAAGGGTGGTGGCCGGCTATCAAAGAGAAGAAAGAAGAAGATGGTGAAAATCAAACCCAAACACTACTCTTAACCACTTAAATCTTCACTTAATCTCCACCAAGTATTAATATTATAATAATATAATATCATCTTCACTCACATTAAATTTCTTTTTTAAATAATTAAATATATCATTTGACCAACTCAACTTGTTGACTTGTATATGTTGTATATATCTTCATATATACAACATATATACACTTCCCTTTTCCTTTCTTTCCACTTAATCATATAAATACTCTATATCATTTAATTCAATTTCAATAATTAACATTTCCAAAATTTTTAGGATATAGTTTGGGATATTACAGTCCATTGAGTCAAACACTCATTTATGTTTATCAATTTTTTCAGGTTGTAGGTTGAGCATAGGAGTATTGCTTATTCAGGTCATTCTTCCTTTTATTTTCTAGGCATGAGTGTTAATTGTATATGTTTTATTATATAATTATGTTATAATTATTTTTTAGAACTCCACATGGTATTTCTTTTCTTGTCTATCTTCTTATTTATTTAGTTCCGCAATTTAGTGAAATATATTTATTAATAAATGTCTGATAATGATAATATGATATTATATTAAAGTATAATATTGGTAGGCTAATAGGCTCGGTTCAAGATGGTGACCGTTGTCACTATCTATATTTATTGAAAAACGAGTTGGTAAGCTTACTACTAGTTCTGAAAGCCATGTATTTTTTTTGTTCTCTAGTGTCGATCACTTGCCCTCAGGTTGGGTCGTGACACAGTTGTAATCAGAGCAAAGATCTTGCAGCCTATAGTATGTCTATTGTTGAAAGAGTTCTATTAGAGTATGAATAATGTATTCAATGGTGACATGTTTGATTTTACTTGTAGAGCCTAAGGGGTTGAGGATATGTATGGATAGTAATTTTGGATCTATAAATCAATGATAACATTTGGACTTGACATTGATAAAATGATATGTAATAATTATGAATTACAAAGACAAAGTAGGCCTAAATTTTGAAAATGGATAGTGTATGATGAGTTTGAATGTGAATATATTTGTAATATAGGAATGTAAACATATTAGGAAAATAAATATTTTGGATGGATAATAAAGGCAAGCTATAATATTATTAAAGTTATATTCATGAATTTGGAAATGACATATAGTATACTGACGAGTTGAAGTGAAAGAAAATTATTGAATACTATAAGCTTTTAGGTTGAGCTAGATGAATATATATGTATATATATATAATAATGTTATCAATTCAATTGGGATCAATATAGTATAGGAATATCGTTAGTAGAAATGAATAATTTCTACTCTAAGATTCAATTGAATAAATTAATCAATTAAATTGAAGTTTTGACTTTGATGAGTTGATAATAATAAATTGGATTTGATATTTGAATTGATTGAAAAAAATCTATTTTGGATTAAATTGATTTGATTTTCTAAGGTAGAAAAGAAAAGAAGATAAGATGCTCAGTCGAGATTAAAACAAGATAAAATTTTAGAGTTTATAAAATATAAACAGTTAAGGTAGCTATAGATTTTAGAAATTTATAAAATTTTGTATGCAAGTTGTATACATATAGTCATAAATTTAGGTTAAAAGTGAAATTTATTAAGTAAAATTGTGATTTGGAGACTATACAAATTGTTGGAGTTTTTAGAATAATTCGAGTATGTGAATTTGAAGTGATTAATTGAAGTGTAACTAAAATGATATGTTTTAAAATGTGAAAATTTAAAAGTGATAGGCATAAGACATTATTTGAAAGGAATCTATTAAAAGAAGTATTTAGATTAAGTTATCAGAATTGAAAGTATACAGATAAATAAATGATGTTAGTATATTTGTGTTATTATTAAATATGACCTCATTTGGATTATAAAGTAGTGATATGATTAATCAGTAAATTGAGAGTTAGATTTAAAAATGACTAATCGAATATTTTGAGTTTAATTGTGGATATAACTAGATAAGATTTTTTAGGTGGCAGATTTGTTGAATTAAGAATGTTAAATGTGATTCTTAAAGATAATATATCAGAGTGCTCAGAGAAGCGTGAAGGCTTTAATTTTTCTACTTGAGCACTTATTTTAGTTTTAAAATTCGGAGATGAATTTATCTAACTGGGGGAGATTGTAATATCCTATACATATATACAATAAATAATAAATAAGAAGAAGAAGAAGAAGAAGAAAAAGGGGAGGAAGAATTAGAAAAGGAAAGAAGAAAAGAAAAGAAACAGAGAGAGACAGAGGAGAGAGAAAGTGAGGGAGAGACAGAGCATCTGACATTTTTCTTAGATCTATTGCCGTCTAGTGAATATTTTTCGACACATCCCACAACATTGGAAAGCTCATCGTTTGAAATTCACACTGTAAACCCACCGATGATGACTTCAACCCGACTTTTCACTCGTTTTTCGACCTCCTTTCATGACGATTTAGGTATCATTCGACTCCTCTCCTCATGAGCTTCATTTTGGTATATTATTTGTTCATTTTAGACTATTTTTTAATTTGGTCAAAATTCGACAACTATTTTCTGGCAATGGCAATACTATTCCGGTTATCATTTTTCGGCGACAACAACACTATGTTGACGACGGAGTTACTATTTCGGCGATAATAAAAAAATAGTAAAAATATATAATAAATAATGAATAATTGAAGGTTAATTATTATAAATATTTAGTAGAAATTTATAATTAGATAATAAAATGAATTATGAATTATGATAGTAATTTTAGATATAATTAAAAAATAAATAAAATAGTAATTAATATGTATAATTAATAATTGATAGTAAATAGATTAAAATTTGGATATTTTGAAAGTGTTAATTTAAAACTAATTAAATGTAAAGACTTGTAATTTAAAGATTATAATTTTTAATTGAGTTAATTATTAAATATTAAATAAGTAAATAGAGTACTAAGTAATTAAATTAAATGGTTAAAGTATTATGTTTAAAAAAAATTAAAACTAATTACCTAATTAAAATTAGTATTTTTATAGTTAAATTAACCAAGTTATTTTTATAAAGTAAGACAATTAAATTATATGGTAATTAATTATAATTAAGGGACGATTATAAAATAATTTTCTAAGAATTATTTAAAATTGAATTAGCATATATCTTTAAATTTTAACAAACTATTTTGTTAGTAAATTAAATAAATAAGATTAACGTTGATATAATAAACTATTACTATTGTATTTGTGAGATGTACGTTGGACTTATATTTGAGTTATTGAGAATTGTAATGTTGGCACAGATAAGGCAATTGGGTTGACGTTGAATGTTGTGAATTTTTTTGAAGTGTGTTCTCACTTTATTTCAAGGGAAAATACCTTAGTTATAGAAAAAACTTTGCCGAAATTTTGGTAGAATCTCTAGAGTCATATTTGTCTATATTTTAATAGTTTTCATTGTCAATTGAAAAAACTTTCAGGTGTCTTCTATTTCTAATCAAATGTTCCAAGAAGAATCATCGAATTTTTATAAATCTGTGAGTTATATAAAATAATATAATACCCCGCTCCCCTAATTTACGTTCATAATTACATTTACATAATGCATCGAATACTTGTGTAATATATGTACAGTTATTATTGTTATAAGTATAATTTGTGTTGAGTATGAGTTGGTTGTGCTTAATGCATATAATATGCGATGCTGAATGATGTGGGACCACATATGATCGGGGATACGGGTTATGATATGAAGATATTATATGATGAGATTATGACTGGCGTGACGGCGGGGGCATTTTCATGCTCAGCGCTGCTTGTCAGTCGTGTAATGCTGCATGGCTATGGCTCTGATGGTAGACCCTATGTATTGAATTATAAGAGAAAGGTATGGACTAAGAAAGCTATAGGGGGATAGGCTCCCCAGTTTGAGGTTTAGTATGACCCCATTCACTTACTCATATCCTTGTTTGCTTATGTGATTTGTTGGTTGATTGACCTTTATATGAGCATGTTGTGCATGAGATAGTGGTATTATATTTATTACTATATAGTTTATAGAGTCAAAAGCTCATTCTTGTTCACCATTTTTCCCAGGTTGCAGGTTGAGTATAGGAATACTGCTTATTCAGGTCATTCTACCTTTTTATTTCTAGGCATGAGTGTTAATTGTATATGTTTTATTATATAATTATGTTATAATTATTTTCTAGAACTCTACATGGCATTTCTTTTCTTATTTATCTTCTTATTTATTTAGCTTTGCAGTTTAGTTAAATATATTTGTTAATAAATGTCTAATGATGATAATGTGATATTATGTTAAAGTATAATATTAGTAGGCTAGTAAGCCCGATTCAAGATAGTGACTACTATCACTATATATATTTATTGAAAAATGAGTTGTGAGGCTTACTACGGATTCTGAAAGCCACGTGCTCTTCCTGTTCCCTAGTGCCGGTCACGTGCCATCGAGTTAGGTCGTCACATAGTATAGCAAATTGGTTGGCTACTGCTATATATTAATATGATCTTAGAGTAGACTGGATGACTAATCCTCCTACATAACTATGTTCTCTTTTAAACAAGGATGTACATTCTTCTTCTATTTTTTAGTTAAAATATCTATTTCAAAAAAAAAAAAAGATGTATAATGTCATCCAGTGTAGGCTTAAGCTTTTGATCATTTCACATATTTAAATTATGATTTCCACATTATAGTGTTTTCACGTTATCATTTTTAAATTTTAAATTGTAACATAAAATTATGTAGCCCCTAAACTTGTAGTGTTTTATCACTTTGCCTCTGAACTTTCATTTTAACTACTTTACCTCCTTTATTTGTCTATTTATTTTACTAATGAACACTTATATTAACTGTCATTAGCCAAACTCAAGGACATGTGATCAGCACTGAGGAATAGGAAAGTACATTGCTTTTGGAACCCATAGTCAGCCTTGTAAATCATCATAACTTTTTAAAACATTACATCGATCATTTGAAATACAATATCAAATCATATAATCCTAACAGTATGAAATTTACAGAGTTTCTAGAGTACAAATACAATACAATACATATTAAATTACAGATTTAATTATTTTTATAAATAATTTTCACTGTTGAGGAAGAAAGGCATGATTATTAAATAATTTGTAACACCTCTATACCCCGTATACGCACACTACATGCTACCGCAATGGTAGTATACGTATATTGAATATAGGAATGCCACAGTTTACTAAATAAACCAGTCATCCCTTTATACAATAATAATAGCAAACTTAAACATTTAAGCTATGTCATAGAACACAATAAATAAAAATGTTCATTCAATATACAGCGGAAAATGTAGCGGTATTTACTTATATATATACATCAAAATATAAATTTTACAAAACATAAAGTTTATACATGTTTGGCAGTTTGTCTCTGATCTTTAAGTCCACACTCTAAACCTCAAAGTCTAGACTCGACTCGGTCTAGATGAACTCTCTGGCTCTACCCTGTCACCTGCGCGATGAACCACATTCGCACTAAGCCAACGGCTTAGTGGTACAAACTACAATAATAATATGCTTCAATGCAATGCCAATGTCATACATTTTAACAAATAAGACAATATTCACAAATGATATCTTTATATTGTTCTGGAAACTTAAACATCTTTATATAGCAAACAAATGATAATAGCCTGCCAAACCCAGAAAACTTCTAACTTCAGTCACAGACTTCGGTGGACTCCAATTCAAAATAGCCTCAACTTTACTCGGATCAACTCTTATACCATCTGCTGAAACTATATGACCGAGAAAAGTCACTTGATCAAGTCAAAACTCACACTTCGACAACTTAGCATACAATTGCTTCTCTCTCAAGATCTGCAATACAATTCGCAAATGCTTGTCATGCTCCTCTTTATTATGCGAATACACCAAAATATCATCAATGAAGACCACCACAAACTGATCTCGATAGGGCCTAAACACCCTATTCATCAAATCCATGAAAGCTGCAGGTGCATTCGTCAATCCAAAAGGCATCACCAAAAACTCATAATGCCCATACCTTGAGCGAAAAGCTGTCTTTGGAACATCTTCAGCTCTAACATTCAATTGATGGTACCCTGATCTCAAATCAATCTTGGAAAACACTGCTGCTCCCTTCAATTGATCAAAGAGATCATCAATCCTAGGCAAATGATACTTATTCTTAATAGTCACTTTATTCAATTGCCTATAATCGATGCACAACCTCAAAGTACCATCCTTTTTCTTCACAAATAACACAGGAACTCCCCACGGAGAAACACTAGGGCGAATAAACCCTTTATCCAATAAATCCTGCAACTGCACCTTCAACTCTCTCAACTCAGCAGGTGCCATTCGATAAGGAGTAATAGAGATGGGAGTGGTACCAGGCAACACATCGATACCAAATTCAACCTCTCTCTCAGGGGGTAACCCTGGCAACTCTTCCGGAAACACATCTGAAAATTCTGCAACTGTGGGTATACTATCAAGTTGAGAACCCACTACTCTGGTATCTACAACATGAGCAAGATAAGCATCACACCCTTTTCTAATCAACTTTCTAGCTGCAAAAGCTGACACAAACAAGGATGCAAGTTGTCTCTGCTCACTAGATACCATTATACTTTTACCATCACCAGTTCCCAAAGTAACACACTTCTTTTGATAGTCTACCACTGGCTCCATGCTTAGACAACCAATCCATGCCTAAGATCAAATCATATTCCTTAAAAGGAATTTCAATTAAATCACCCAAAAACCCCTTACCTTGCACCACAACTGAACTATCTCGGTGCACCTTGCTAACAACCACACTATGCCCTAAAGGATTTGTCACCAATACATCAAATCCTAAGGACTCTGAATGCAATTCAGACACAGGCAAGATAGATGCACTTATGTATGAATGAGTAGATCCTGGATCAATCAAAGCAAGAACTGGAATACCAAATAAAGAAAATGTACCTGCAATAACTGCTGAGGCATCCGGCTGCCTCTGCATCACATACACTCTCTGAGAAGATCCAGCCTCATCTGGCCTACTGCCTTTGGGTATAGAGCCTCCTCTCTGACTGATCCCAAGTCGACCACCTCTACTAACACCTCTACCCCCCTCGACCACCTCTGTTGAAACTAGGTCGAGAAGCTGCAGTATCAATTTGTCTATCCTCCTGCATCTCAGGGCAATCTTTAATAAAATGAGCTGGTGACCCACATCTAAAGCATACTCCCGATCCACCTGTCTTCCAACAAGTACCCCCATGGGTCCTACCACAATGAACACATATAGGTGGAATAAATCTCTGAACCACTGGAGTCGAAGCACTCACTACACAAATTGTAGGTCTCGGCCTCTGCCTCTGATACTGAACTAACCTACCTGACTGCCTCTGGCTCCTATTAACTCTCGGAACAAAATTTCCTCAGCCTCTCTTAATAGATGAAGACCCTGCCTCAAACTGAGATCTCCTAACTCTGGTCTCCTCCTCGGTAGCAGTTGCTGCAAAAGCTTGTGCTCTCTCAACACTTCTGGCTGCTATAACCAATTGAGAAAAATCTTGGTACCGGGAACCAGAAACAATACACATAATAGAGGGCCTCAACCCCTCCTCAAATCTCCTGCACCAGTCAATCTCATCTGCAATAATCCCCCCGGCATAATGACTCAACTGGATGAATTCTACCTCATACTCTGTCACAGTCCGGTTATCTTGTCTCAAATTTAGAAATTCCATCTTCTTAACATCCTTATACTCCCTCGGAGTATATTTCTGCTCAAACTCCCTCAGAAAATCACTATAAGATAACGTTGGTGGATCATCCATGGCATGAGGAACCGTCTTCCACCAATAATAAGCATCTTTCTGTAGAAGGGATCTAGCATAATCAAATTTCTCTTCAGGAGTGGCTTACAACTGGATAAATACCCTCTGTACTCTATCCAACCACTGCTCAGCTACTACAGGATCTGTAGTACCAAGAAAATCCTCAGCCCCAAATTTTCTTAATTTATCATAATGTCTCACTGGCACTTGTGGCTGTGGTGGCGGTGGTGGCTGCACTGGAGCTTGCCTCAACAATTCTACCACATGCCGTAACCAAACCGGCGGAACCTCATCAGCAGCTGATCTCTCTGGCACAAGAGCAGGTGTAATATCCCAAAGTGTGCCCTAGAAGTTTTGATATAATTGTTGTTTTAATTGGATTTAATGTATGTGTGTAGTTGGAAAGAAAAAGGAAGTGAAGAGAGAGTGTATATGTTGTATATATAGCAATATATACAACATATACAAGTCAAGTTAGTGGAGGTCAAAGATGGTTAGTTAATAATTTTAAATTAATTAAGTTAATTAATGGAAATGGAAAATTAAGTGAGTGGAATGAGATATTTTAATATTTTAATAGTAAATGCTTGGAGGAGAGGATTTTGAGGAGATAGAGGATGAAATGTTGACTTTGCTTTCTATCTTTTCTTCTTTCTTTCTTTCTGCGTGGTTCTCTTTCTTTTCTCTCTTTTTCTTTTCTTTTGGCCAGCTAGCAAAGATTAAGAGAGCAAGAGAGAGATTTGATCTTCTAACTCAAGATCTAAGGAAGTTTTCAAGTGATCAAGTTGGAAATTTAAGAGTTTCTTCATCCTTGGTAAGTTTCCTCTTGATTCCTTGATTTTCTTTTAAGATGTGTTTGAGTTTGTTGGTTGATTATTGATGGTATGTGATTATGTTTGATTAAGATGTGTTTAAGAGTGTTTGGTTTAAGTGATTTTGGATTTTGGGGTTGGATTAAGGGAAAGAGTAAGTTGTTGGAAGTGAAAGTATTGTGGTTGTGTTTTGGGTTTGTGGTGATGATTTTGATTTGTGTTGGATGTATGTTTTTAGTTGTTTTGGTGTTTTTGCAAGTTTGTTATGGTTCTTGGGTATGTTGAGCTAAGTTTGTTTGAAGTGGATTTTGGTGAAAGGAAGTGATTTGTTGGTTGTGTTGTTGATGTTGCCGGAATCTGGATTTTTGGCCTGACACGCCCATGAGCACGACCAAGTTTTTAGGCGTGTCGATGGTTCTGTGTTCTTGGATGGGTGACACGAGCAGTGACACGCCCATGTCACTGAGTATGTCACAGCTTCTGTGTAGTAGTAGTATTGACACGTCCAGTGACACGCCCATGTCACTGAGCGTGTCATAGCTACTGTGTTGGTGAGGAATTGACATGGCCATGAACACGCCCATGTTGTTGGACGTGTCAATGTTTCTGTGAGACAGAATGTATTACACGTTCAGTGACACGCCCGTGGTTCTGAGCGTGTCAAAGCTTCTGTGTTGTGAGTTTAGGGCACGGTCAGGGACACGCCCGTGTTGTTGAGCGTATCATGTATAGGGTTTGCCCTAGTTGGTTCTTAGTCTTATTATCTCATGTGTATCTCTGAGTGAGTATGTATTATCACCTTTGGTTTAGGTATTGAAGAGGTTGAATTGTCCTAACCTAGGTGGTGAAGAATTCTTGAAAGAGAAAGGTTGTAGATTGGTGTGAGTTGTTCCTAAGGTAAGTACAAACTACATTGTTGCATACACTCACATGATTGGATACTTAACATATTTGATTATACATATGCTAAGCAATTGATTACAGGGTTGAAACATTTGATGAAATATGAAAGGTATGTTAATGCAATTGGTTGTGTATACTTGAATGATCAATTGATTTAATGTAATTTGAGATATGATGAGATATGAAGCCATGGTTGTTGGCTATAACGATGCTAATGAGATGATTGAGGCATGGTTGCCTATTTTGATTATGAGATATGAAGCCATGGTTGTTGGCTATAATGATGAGAATGAAATGAGAAATGAATTGAGAAAGAAATGTATAAAGATATAAATGAAAAGATTATGTGTCTAATGTGTTATTCAACCTTCAGAGTTCTGGGTTTGGCGGCATGCCTATAAAGTACTGGATAGGTGAAAAGACCGGGTCGTAAGCCGATTCCAGTTAATAAATGTGAAATGTGAATTATAGGTAACAGTCTTGCCGGGTTGAGGATCTCCTTGGATTATCCGGGTTGAGGTCCAAGAGACTGGGTCTGTTACAGGTAACAGTCTTGCCGGGTTGAGGATCTCCTCGAGTTTAGCTGGTTGAGGTCCAAGAGACTGGGTCTGTTACCCTATCCATGGATAGAGATATATATATAATGCCTACGGGCTTGATGATTGTGATTGTAGACCAAAGCAGTAACTCTGAACTTTGAATAACATATTAGTGTCTTGTGGGCCCAAGTTTGTCTTTGTTTTCAATGTACTGTATGAATGATGGAATAAATGAATAATGAGATTCTTGAGAATTGTTTATATGTTTGAGATTATGACAATTGCATTTCATTAAAGTATAATATTATTATAGTTTGTACTACTAAGCCATTGGCTTAGCGCGATTGTGGTTCATCGCGCAGGTGACAGAGAAGAACCAGAGAGTTCCTCTAGGCCGAGTAGAGTCTAGATTTTGAGGCGTTGATAGTGGAGCTTAAAGATCAAAGACATACTGCCAGACATGTATATAGTTTATGTTTTGTAAAATTTGAGTTTTAATGTTTATGTATTTGGAAATATTTGTAATATTTTCCGTTGCGATTTGAATAAATATTTTATCTTTTGTGTTTTATAATACAATTTAAATGTTTTAAATTGGCTCATATTACTTTTAAGGAATTGAGTCATTTGGTTATTTAAACGTGACATTTCTATATTCAGTATACGTATATTACGATCGTAATAGCATGCTGTGTACGTAACGGGGTATAGGGGTGTTACAGCAGGTGCCTCACTAACTCTCTCAACCCTAGCTCCATCTCTACCCTCTTCAGGAGCTACACTCTCAGCACTACCTTCTATGGACTGACGTGACTGAGACGCCATCACTATCTATATATGCAAACACAGCAGAATATACCTAGTCAAAGATCAGAGACTGCCAATACCAAAACATGTATCTTATTTAAAAATCATATTTTAAAAATCAAATTTTTTTTTTTTACAATTTACCTAGGTTGAGAATCTCAAACCTAGGCTCTGATACCAAAACAATTGTAATACCCCTATATCCCGTATACGCACACTACATGCTACCACAATGGTAATATACGTATACTGAATATAGGAATGCCACAGTTTACTAAACAAATAGTCATCCCTTTATACAATAATAATAGCAAACTTAAACATTTAAGCTATATCATAGAACACAATAAATAAAAATGTTCATTCAATATGCAGCGGAAAATGTAGCGGTATTTACTTATATATATATACATCAAAATATAAATTTTACAAAACATAAAGTTTATACATGTTTGGCAGTTTGTCTCTGATCTTCAAGTCCACACTCTAAACCTCAAAGTCTAGACTCGACTCGGTCTAGATGAACTCTCTGGCTCTACCCTGTCACCTGCGCGATGAACAACATTCGCGCTAAGCCAACGGCTTAGTGGTACAAACTACAATAATAATATGCTTCAATGCAATGCCAATGTCACACATTTCAACAAATAAGACAATATTCACAAATGATATCTTTATATTGTTCATCACACTACATTTCATTATTTTATTCAATTATTTCATCACTCATGATTTACATTGAAACAAAGACAAGCATGGGCCCAAAAGACACTAATATGCCATTCCACTTTCAGAGTTAATGTTTTGGTTCAATTATCACATTTATCATTATCATTATCCCAACTAGGCTTCAAGGATTAGGTTCAACCAAGCTTCAAGGGGAACAAAGCATGCTAAGTATCAACCCAACTTGGCTTCAAGAACCAAACCCAACCTAGCTTCAAGGGTTGTAACATCTCAACTAGGCTTCAAGGACTATATCCAACCTAGCTTCAAGAGATTGTTGCCATTAGGCATGCCACCAACAACAAAACTCTGAAAATGGAATAACACATTAGACACACTATTCATTCATTATTTCATTATCAATTTCATTCTCATTTTCTCATCATCATTTAGGCAACCATGCCTCAATTATCTCATTTGCATCATTATAGCCAACAACAATGGCTTCACATCTCATCAATAGAGTATACATAACTATTTGCATTAAACATTCATCATCATCTAGGCAAACATGCCCCATTTATTTCATTTGAATCATTATAGCCAACCACAATGGCTTCAAATTTCATCAATCTCAATTCACATTAAAACAATTCATCATTAAAGTATTCATTATAACCAATTGCATTGCACATACCTTTTCAATGATCATCATATCTTTCACATTATACAAATCATAACATTAATCAAATTGTATTAACAATATAGTAAATTACTTAACACATTTATAACCAAATGTGTTAAGTCTCAAAATCATGTAAATGAATGCAACCATGTAAGTTTGTACTTACCTCAAGAGCAACTCACACCAATCTATACACTTCTTCTTCCAAGAATTCTCAACACTTAGGTTAGGGCAATACAACCTCTTCACAACCTAATTCAAAAGGAATAATACACACTTATATAAACATACACATGAATTCCAATACAATTATTCACCTATTAGCCTCATACTAGACCCATGGATCACAAATTACAAACCAAAACCACTAACTAGGGCCCACGGTCGTGGCCTCATAACCCCACGGTCGTGGGTTAGCAAACGAACCTGTCCAATTTGCCCAACACCCCCATGGTCGTGGCATCCAAGGGCCACGGGCGTGGCATCCAAAATGCTTCTGTTTCGGATCAAACTCATGTATACTATGCTTTAAACTTCATTAAACACAAACAACTTGAAAATCTAAGATAAAGAATTAATCAAACTCACAACATACATCAATTACCAATATACAACTCTTACTCTTCCAACACCAAACCTAATTCCTTCTCCTCAATTCAATTCCAAAACCACAATCAATTAAACCCAACACTCTCAAACACACTACAATCAAACATATTCATGTTCTTAATAATCCAACACCAAACTCAAACACAACTTAAAATAAAACAAGAGAATCAAGAAGAAACTTACCAAAGTTAGTGAAACTTCTCAAATTTCCAACTTGATCACTAGAAATCTTCTTCAATTTGATCTTGGAAAACAAAACTCTCTATTGCTCTCTTGTTTCTTTGATAGCCGGCCAAAAGAAAAGAAAAGAAAAGAAAAGAGAAGGAAAGAAAAGAAATGAAGATGCACGAAGAAGAAAGAAACAAGAAGAAAAAGAAAGAAAGCAAAGTCAAACTCAACTCTCTCCTTAAAATCCTCTCCTCCAAGCAAATAATATTAAAATATTCAAAATATCTCCATCCACTTCCACTCACTCAAATTCCACTTAATTAATTAATTAATTAAAATCATTAGTTAATCTTCTTTTGACTTCCACATTTTGACATGTATATTTTGTATATATCTATGTATATACAACATATACACTCTTCTTATCTTTTATCTCTTCTCATATAAACATATACACTTATAACACTTAATCCAATTATAACAATAATACCAAAACTTTTAGGGTATACTTTGGGATATTACATAATTACTCTCAAAAACTCACTCTAGTAACCTAAAAAAAATAGTGAGACATGGGTGAGCATCTCAACTCAATAAGTAATACTAACCAATATACTAACCAAGTATCCTAACCTGATTCTATCTGAACGATGCTCATACTTTATGCCAACCATACAATAATCAAATAATCATCTAAGGATGGAAATTAGTCCACAAGAACTACTCTAAATCTCAAATCAAGAAGCCAATCCCCCTATCTGGCTCTCTTTATCCAACATTATTTCTTATACACATAGGGTCCGCCATCACAGCTTTAGTCAAGTAGCGCTATCCAACCGACAAGCAGTGGTTCCTCGTCGTCATGCCAGCCCTAAACTTATCATCATAATATTATATCATTTTATATTCATAATCCAAATCACACCTATGTGGTACCATGTCATCCCAATTTCATCAAATAATTACAAATTATATTCATCACATAAATGAGCAATCACCGGAAATTGTTGAAATTCTAAAATTATAAATAAAGCATAATAAATATATATATATACATACATACATTATATGCGAATGTATGAAATATAGGAAAGTATATTAGAATCACTCACTATTTAAGTGAAGAAATTCGACTTAGTCAACTGCTCGACCCAGAAATAGTAGGGTCTGATACTAAACAGTCTATAGTCTCTTACCAGAATTCCATTGAAAAAATTTTTCAGAAGAAAATGGCAAATTTAGTACCAAAATGTTCGTCTCGGAGAGAGGAGTTCAAAAATATATGTTATTCTTCCTCACTTGCCAAAAATCCTCCGAAAATAACTTTGAAAGCTATTGTCTTAACTGAATTCTAACCAAAATTCAAGTTAATCCAAAATTTGCAAATGAGGTACCAAATGAAAGCTAAGGAAGAGAGGAGTTCAATGGTACCTGTCTCTCCAAAACAGGAGATCAGAATTACTCGGTAAATTGTTCAGAATTTGGTGAAGGCATCAACATCTAACGGGAGGTGCGGCTTCCTCCGGTGTTGGTTAGTGACAAGTCACCCCTTTCTAGATTTTTCATCTCGAGACGAATCCAATGGCAAAAAAGTGGCAGTGATCGGAGGTCGGACGTTGAAGATGCGATCGGTCAAATTTTTTGCCATTATTTTTCTCTTTTCTCTCTAATTTTTTGCCTTTTCTCTCTCCTTTCTTCCCAAGACCACACTATCACACATATACAACCACTAATCAATTAAATAAGCCTTACCTTCACCCACTTTCCACCACTTAATAAACCCATTATCTTATTTTATTAATATATTACATATTACATATTATATTATTATATTATATTTATTATTATTATTATTATTATTATTATTATTATTTGGATATTACATTCTCCCCCTATTAAAATTAATTCATCCTTGAATTTAATAGGGCAATCAATAAGCCATTACAATCTTAATCATACAAAAAATGACTAACGTGTAATTAACTGGTGATTTTTTTTGTTGGATGTTTTAATTTATTACAAATAAATACTGATATTTATCTCTTATACCGGCTTCTGTTTCTCAATTATATTCTTCGGTGGTATGATTTCGGCACAAAAATTTTACCATATGAATTTTCTTAGAGCATAACATCTCAATCTAAGAGTCCATAATGGCCATAGGAACCTCCTCATAAGAAAGATTCTCGCAAATATGAACTTCTTATGGATGTAGTATGTGTGAAGAATCAGGAATATACTTCCTTAACATCGAGATATGAAATACTGGATGGATGTGAGAAAGATCTTATGGCAAATCTAATTGATACGCAACTGCTCGAACCCTCTCAAAAATCATATAAGGTTCAATGTACCTTGGTGCCAGTTTACCGTTCTTACCAAATCTCATCACCCCTCTCATAGGAGAAATTTTAGGAACACTAAATGACCCATCTTGAAAGACACATCTCTAGGTTTAAGGTATGCATAACGCTTTTGGCGACTACCTACAATTTTTAGTCTTTCTTGAATAATAGGAATTTTCTCAGAAGTGATTTGGACTAGGTCAAGCCCTGCCAGTTGTCGCTCCCCAACTTCTTCCCAATAGATTGGAGATCTATATTACCTACCGTAAAGAGCCTCATAAGGCACCATCTTGATGGTAGCATGGTAATTGTTATTGTAAGCAAACTCGATTAATGGTAGATGCAAATCATAATGGCTTTCAAAATCAATCACACACATCCGAAGCATATCCTTCAAGGTTTGGATAGTCCTCTCAAATTGGCCATCAGTTTGAGAGTGAAAAGTTGTACTAAAATCTAATCTTGTACCCAAAGCTTCTTATAATGATTTCTAAAATCTAGAAGTGAACTAGAGCCCTCTATCTAACACAATAGAAATTGGGACTCGATGTAGATAAACAATCTTCTCCATCTACAGCTTAGCATACTTAGCCACAGAATAATTTACTTTCACTAAGATAAAATATGATGACTTAGTCAATTGATCTACGATAACCCATATGGAATCATATCCTAAAATGGTTTTAGGTAATCTAGTCACAAAGTCCATGGTAATTGTGAGCGAAAATTTTCTCCCCCAATCCCGATGGAATGATTCTTGCGACTGCGATATTGTTAGGCTCGGGACCTTAAAGAACATGGGTCTAAGCTTGGAGAAATAGAGTCACCACCCAGACAGGCCGAAAAAGAAATAGAAAGGGGTGTGACTTGATTTCTTAGAAATCTCCAACTTCTTACTTGGGTTAGAAAAGTTGGGTACACATGGGGAAGGTGAGAATGACCCAGCACCCCTATAACGCCCAATTTATTAGAACTTGCCTCCTTTTCAGATCTAAATATTGTTAAATTCTTTTATTGTTATGATATTATCCATATTACATGCGATAAAATAAGCATCCATCATATTATTAAAACAAATCAAATAAAATAAGTACCCATCCTCAAATGGAAATGCACCCTTACAATCCTCAAATGTTCATACACATAAATAAAATAGGACACCCACCAAAGGTGAAAATATGTCCTTTACAACTATCCTGAAATCCTTAAAATAAATAATTAAAATGAATGAGGCATCCATAAAGTGAAAACATACCTTTACAACTGTTTCTAAAACTCAAATAAATAAACATAATTTAATTAATCGAAATGAGCAATAAAACAACCAAAATGCATGATTCACTATAAAGTATATAACAATAAATCAAGCAATCAATCTAGGGTTTCAATTGTAAAATTAAGGTTGGACATACAATTCTAGGCTTTAATATACACATGAAGATTACAACATGTAAATTAGGGTT
The DNA here is from genome assembly GCA_947685225.1 of Garcia nutans. Lineage (NCBI taxonomy): Eukaryota > Viridiplantae > Streptophyta > Magnoliopsida > Malpighiales > Euphorbiaceae > Garcia > Garcia nutans. Next base: position 49,867,369 of record CANTUV010000007.1, on the reverse strand, counting down.
TTAAAATGTGAATTAGGGTTTTTTGAATACAAATTAGGATTTTTAGGCTAACCTAGGATTTTTCGCATGTAATAGTAAGGCTTAACCCTATAACTAAAGTCTAATATACAAGAACAAGATCTCAAGATGCAAATTAAGATTAACACATGTAAGGTTAGGGTTTAGAATACAATTTTAAAGGTTAATATGCAAACTAGACTAAGATATGCCAACTAGGTTTAAACCTAAGGAATTAAGGATTTAAACTTATGGAATTAGGGTTTTTAAAGATGGATTAGTGTTAATCATCTAAATTATATTTGAGACAATGCAATGCTAGAGTTCAATATCAATTTTAAGTATCTGATGGAATTGAAAGAATTATAGTTTAATAAAATTCATCAAAACTCCACAATATGCTTAATTCATAACACAAAGATGGCTAGTTGAAATTCAAACAAGGTAAGAAGATGATACCTGCATTATAGGATCCACCAATTTTAATATATTGAACCAAGCTTGATTCGATGTCTGCCTGGATCAATTGATTTTTGGTTGAATGAATGCAACCCAAAGACAATTGTTACTTTCATCTACTGCCTCTTCCTTCGTTGCTGTGTTGATTCTTGTGTGTTTCAATTTCTTTATCAATTTCTTTTTCTTTGTTAATCATTGTTGCCTCTCTTTTGGCTTTAGACCTTTTATATTTATAAACACATATTAGGGTGACCCATTTGATAAACCTGGCTCAGTTTAAAGACTAACACTGCTTATCGATGCCCTATTATAACTCTAAATGCAATTAAACTTAAATTTTAGCCAGATTAAGGGCTCATGGCGCATTGGCCTTGGCTAATTCGCCATGAGATAGCCTCATGGAAAATTGACTAAGCCAATTCATCATGACTTTTAATTTTCTTGGCTCATTGGGTTCAGTTTCTCTTTTAAAATCAGACCGAACTTGATTGGGCCTTTTAAAATTGGACTTGAGCTTTCTTGGATTTGGCCTAGCCCTTTCTAATTGGGACTGAAGAAAATAGAGCCAAAATTAAGGGTCTATAGTAATCATTTCCCACTTCAACTCAGGAATAGGGAGTGGCTGTAACAATTCGAAAGGCTTTTGATTCTCTAAATTTACCTGTTGTCATGTAAGGCATCTGGAAGCAAACTCTGTAATATCTTTCTCCATGTTATTCCACCAATATATACCTTTCAGATCTCGATACATCTTAATAGAACCTAGATGTACATTGTAAGCTGTAAGGTGTGCCTCTTCCAATATTTCCTTTCCCAAATTATCTATATCTAGAACATTTAAATGTTAACCATGTCGAAGTACACCTTTATCATCAATCACAAAGTCCTTAGAGTTACCATTTTGCACTTCTTCCATGACTCTGCATAATTATGGGCCTATCTTCGAGCTACCTTGATTCACTCTACTAGTATTGAGCAAACTTGAAAATGTACTAATAGTACATCTAAGGTGTTCACCTCAAGTTGTAACCCTTCATCTAACCACTTTATCAACTCTTTATTAATTGGTCGCTTTCCCACCAAAATATGATCTAGGCTACCATAAGACTTTCTACTCAAAGTATCAATCACTAAATTTACTTTACCAGGATGATAAAGGATAGTGCAATAATAATTATTCAGAAGTTCCATCCATCTTCTTTGTCTCATATTTAAATCCCTCTGATCAAAAGTATACTTTAGGCTTTTGTGATTTGTGTATATTTCACAAGTTTTATCATATAAGTAATATCTCTAAATTTTCAATGCTAATATTACTGCTGCCATATCAAGATCATGGGTAGGATAATTCTGCTCATGTTTCTTCAATTAAAAAGTGGCATAAGCAATTACTTTGCCATATTGCATCAATATACACTCGAGACTAACTCTAGAAGCATCACAATAAATAGTGTAACCACTTATTCTAGAAGGCAAGGCTAACACTAGAGCAGAAGTAATATAATCCTTCAATTTTTGAAAATTGTTCTCACATGCTTCAGTCCATACAAACTTGGCATTCTTGTGAGTTAACCGAGTTAAAGGAGATGTTATCCTTGACAAATCTTGAACAAAGCAACGATAATATCTTGCCAATCCTAGAAAACTATGAACCTCTATAAAAGTTGTAGGCTGTGACTAATTTGCAACAACTTTAACCTTTTTAGGGACCACTATAATGCCATCGTTAGTAACAAAAAGTCCTAAAAAGGTCACACTATCTATCTAAAATTCACACTTGGAAAACCTAGCATACAACAGATGATTCCTTAGAGTTTATAAAACCATTCTCAAATGTTGTGCATGTTCTGCTGGCGACCTTAAAAATACCAGGATATCATCAATAAATGCAATAACAAAACGATCCAAGAATGGCTTGAACACCCTGTTCATCAAATTCATGAATACAACTAGTGCATTAGTGAGCCCAAAAGACATTACAAGAAACCCATAATGACCATACCAAGTTCTAAATGTCGTCTTAGGTATATCTTCCCTCTTGATCCTGAACTGATGATACCTCGAGCAAAGATCAATTTTGGAAAAATACTAAGCACCCTAAAGCTGGTTAAACAAGTCATCAATTCTAGAAAGGGGATACTTATTCTTTACTGTAACCTTATTTAACTGCCTATAATCAATGCAAAGGCACATAGTACAATCCTTCTTCTTCATAAACAACACAGGAGCACCCCAAGATGAAGTACTATGCTAGATGAATCCTTTATCAAAAATATCTTGTAATTATTTTTTGAGTTCCTTTAACTCAACAGGGGCCATCCTATAAGGTGGCATAGATACGATATTCATGCCAGGGACTACATTGATACATAACTCTATCTCTCTTTCAGGAGGCAATCCTGGAAGCTCTTCGGGGAAAACATCTAAAAATTCATTTACCACTGGCACGTCTCTTAAATTTTCAACATCTACAGAAAATATCTCTGAAGATTGCTAAATACCCTTGATAACCATAATGCAACATCTTTCTGGCACTAATGGCTGAGACAAGGCAACATGGGGCTGTACTTCTGTCCCCCTTAAAATAAAATCTTGAATCACCCGATATTTGAAAGATGACCTCCATATTATGGCAATCGAGAGTGGCATTGTAACACCCTTATACCCTATAAATGTATAATACACACACTCTCAGTACGTAAAATATGCATATACGGTATAAAAATATCACAATTCGGTTTAATAAAAACTTTCATATTCCCTGATTACTCAAAACATTTGTATTTATACAGATATATATATATGTATCGGAATACATGATACCTCATATTACTTCATTATTTAAAATACTCTTTATAATTTACAGTATATATATACATATTCTCAAAACATAATATTAAAATATACTTTAATATAAGATTTATACATGCTGGCAAAGTGGCTCTATTCTTGATGTAGCAATATGCTTCAAGCTCAACCAATAAAAGCCTAGACCCGATCTAGCCTAGTAGAACTCTCCAGCTCTACCGGATCACCCTTGTCACCTGCGTGATGAGTTACAATCACGCTAAGCCAAAGCCTAGTGACATAAACTTTGATAATAATAATATTTAAATATAATGCCAATGAAGAATGTTCATATGCTATGTCATCGCATGATATTCAAGACCGCTTTTGGATATATGCTTTCATCACTTGATAAGTCACACAAACACATACACAAGCATGGGTCCAAACAACTAATACATCATTCAATTCCCAGAGTTACCATTTTGGTCCATAATGACATCATGTGTCCAACCTTGAAGGCAAAATATCAATGTATCAGCCCAACTAGGCCTGGGCTTATGACCCAGTCTTTTCACCCAGCCCAGTTTCAAGGACTTATTTTCTAAGGCTTATGACCCGGTCTTTTCACCTCAAAAATATTTTCACAGTGGCGCCAAGCGTCTAGCCCCATAGGCAAATATAGGCATGCTGCCAAACATAGAACTTTTAAAATTGAATAACATACTAGGCACACAATTATTTCATATTTCCATTATCAATTTCTTTTTCATTTTCTCATGATCAACCTAGGCACATTGCCTCATTTATCTCATTTTATACAATCTAGCTATCACCAATGGTTTTACATAATATCTTTAATGTATACATAACAAACGTCCTCATCATAGGATATTTCATAATGAAACCACATTACCCAGACATTTTGGGTCATTTTCATATTTTGCACATAGTTCACATTTTATTCAATTTAGCCATTAACAATGGCTTTTCACAATTCATAATAATGCATACATAGCAATTCACATTTCTTATTACCATGCTCATGAATACTTAATGTATCAAGTAGCTTAACACATTTTTCATTCAAAATGTGTTAGGCCAAATGCAATGCAATCACATTTCATTTATCAAGAGTTTGTACATACTTAGGAAATACTCCAAAACAAGCTTTAAAACTTCCTCTAACCTTCTCTTTCAAGTTGCCCTTCAACACTAGGGTTGGGCAAACTACTCTCTTTCAATGCCTATACAAAATGTGATCATAAATAACCATTTAATATCACATTCTAAGGCATTCTCAACATTAAATCATTTAAATAGGAATTGTAAATGAAAAACTAAAAAAAGAGTTATTCTCAAGTGACACGCCCAACAACACAGGTGTGTTACTAACCGTATCACTAATCTAATCACACAGAAGCTTTGACACATCCAATGTCATTCATTCTGCCTCACAAAACGTTTGACATGCCCAACAACACAGACGTGTTAATGGCCGTGTTAATTATTTTGCCTTACAGAAGCTACGAAATGCTCAGGGATATCGCAGTGTTAATGGTCATGTCATCAACGTGGAACTCAACACTTTTGACACGCCCAATGACATGGCCGTGTCACTGGCCGTGTTAGGCAAAATCTACATTTCGAACTCTCAATCATATGAACACAATCATTCCAAACTCAACACTACAACACCCTAAATCATCATCTTAGTTTATATCCATAATTCTCTCACAAATTTAACATTTATATAACTCCAACATATCATAACTATCATCTTATTCAATCAATCATCACTTCATCTCATAACACATTCAAAGAAGAAGAAAGAAAAGAAATCTCTTCTCTTTCAATCCAACCTTAAAAATCATCATTAGCTACTTACAACATCTTCATACATATTCCAATAAGTCATCAAAACATACTAATACAAAATTCTCAAAATCCAAATATCATGTTTTTCCATAGAATTACAAAGAAACTTGCAAAATGATAAAGGAACTTATCAATTGATGAAGAATCCTCAAAATCTTTACTTGACTCCTTGAAATCCCTTGTAAAATTGGTGTATGGAAGAAGATCAAACTCTCCCTTACTCTCTCTCTTTAACACACAACAAAAAGGAGCAAAAGAAGAAGAAGAAAATATCTTCTCTTTCCATCCTTATATATATATATATTAATTATTCTTTTATATGTGTTGTATATGTTTGGTATATGTATATGTCATATTTACTTTAAATATATTTCAAATATACATTTCACTTAAAATCCTTTCATTTTATTTAAATTATTTATTTAATGTATCCAAATTTAAGTTATTTTATTTAATATTCAAAAATTAGGAGTATTTAGGCATAATGATTTGATAGCCAATTCATACCAAGAATTACGTCAAAATCCATCACATCGAGAAAAATCAGATCACCAGGTAGAATTCTTCCCTCTACTAGAACTCGATAAGACAAAAAGATTGTATAAAATAATAAGAATCGCTCATAGGAGTTGCAATAGATAAGGGACACTCTAAACTGGTAGGTATTATGTCGAGTTTTGTTGCAAATATAGGGGACATAAAGGAGTGCATGGCACCTGGATCTATCAACGCATATTCCTCTAAAGAACATATAGAAAGATTACCTACCACCACTACATTAGAATCCTGAGCATCCTAATGCATAAAGGTGAAAACTCGAGGTTGTCCTTGATTTGGATCTCTACCAGAATACCCTAAGCTCTAACTCTAACTCTATCCTTTGTCCTTACCTCCAAAACCATGGCCATGTTGGCCACTCATCTATCTCCTAGACTGAGATGGAAAGGATGTTTGTATAAATTGGCCCTCACTAGCTAAGGAGCCCTGAGTGATGCCTTGATTATAAGTGCTCTGTCCTCTTAATAAGGGGCGAATCCCTAGCAAAATGACCTAGTTGGCCACATCTAAAAAAGCACTTGATCCATGCATACATTTCTCCTGATGGGCTTTACCACATCAAACACAGGTAGTAGTGTCGAAAACAGAGTGTGAACCACTGTAGTTGAAACCCCTACTACTACCACTATAACCTCGACCATGTCTAAAAGCACCCTTAGTCTTGCTCTTATGCCTAAAGGAACTCTGTGGCTCTAAAGTAGAAGTGCCCATCTAGAAAGTACCACTAGAAAAAAAAAACTATGAATGCCCTGACCTCCATATAGAAAAATCCTCTAGATCCTTTTTTCCTCTCTTCCTAGGTGATTTTAATGTCTCGAGCAGTATCAACCAGCTCATTAAAAGGTCAACCCTAATGTCCACTGCCTCTCATCACAAGAAAAAATCGATGAATATTACTTAATGAATCGATCCAAGGATACTTGTGAAGGTGTTACAGTTGGGGCTGCTATAGGAACAACTCTGGTCATGTCAGCCATAATCCTCCGGAATCCTATGAGCATGGCTTCCACACCATAGGGACTTCCTCCCTAGCCTGTCTACATCTTCCTCGACAGCTAGGGTCAGACGTAGTTGGAATTATAGAAGCTTCTCCCTCTAAAGCAACATGCTCTCTAGCAACTGCTTGTGTTCTAGCACCGACTCTAGTTGTATGCTCACTCATCTTACTGAAAAGAAATGGGAAACTTTAATCAAATAAGACAAGTCAATATACAATTATATAAAGGTAGTGACAAACAAACTAACTCGGCAAAACAAAATGGTACCGCAGATATAGAAAACAAGAAAACATGAAAAGATGTTTGAGGACCCTATACTCTGCAAATCTCATTTTTCCTCCAAGGAAAGAAACCAAATGCTTTGATACTAACTTTGTCACTACCCAAACTCAAGGGCACATGACCGACACTTAGGAATGGGAAAGCGCATGACTTTTAAAACCCATAGTCAGTCTGACAAATCATCATAACTGTTTAAACAACACATCAATTATTTGAAATATAATATCAAGTCATATAATCCCAACAGTATGAAATTTACGAAGTTTCTAGAGTACAAATATAATACAATACATATTAAATTACAAATTCAATTAATTTTATAAATAAATTCCACTACTGAGGAAGAAAGACAAAGTTATTAAATAATTACTCTGAAAAACTCACTTTGGTGACCTAAAAATAGTGAGATAGGGGTGAAAGTCTCAACTCGGTAAGTGATACCAACCAATATACTAACTTGGTGTCCTAACCTGATTTTGTTTGAAGGATACTCATGCATTATGCTAACCATACAATAAAGCAAATAATCATCCAAGGTTGGAAATTAGTCCATTGGAACTATTTTAAACCTCATATCGGGGAGCCAATCCCCCTATTTGGATCTCTTTATCCAATATGATTTCTTAGAATCCAATACATATAAGGTCCACTGTCACCGCCTTAGCCAAGAAACACTGAGCATAAGAAAGCCTACTCCAATACGCCAGTCCTGAATTTATCATCATAATATTATATCATTTTATATTCATAATCCAAATCACACATAGGTGGTTCCATTTCATCCCAATTCTATCTAATAATCACAAATTATATTTGTCATATAAATGAGCAGTCACAGGTAAATGTTGAAATTCTAAATTCTAAATAATGAATAATAATAATATATATACATACATTATATGTGAATGTATAAAATACAAAAAAGTATATCAGAATCACTCACTATTTAAGTGAAGAAATTGGACTTAGTCAACGGCTTGGCCCGAGAATGGTAGGGTCTAATACTGAATAATTTACGATCTCTCGCTGGAGTTTCTTCAAAAAAATTTGTCGAAAGAATAAAATGGAAAATTCAGTACCAAAACATTCATCTCGGAGAGAATAGTTCAAAAAATATGTCACTCTCCTTCACTCGCAGGAAATTCATCGAAAGCTACTACCTTGGCCGGATTCAGCCAAAATTCAAGTTAGTCCAAAATTTGCAAATGATGTATGAAATAAAAGCTTAAGAAGAGAGGAGTACAATGGTACCTGTCTCTCCAAGAAAGGAGATCGAAATTAGCCAAAAAATTATTCAGAATCTTAGAAAGGCGTCAACTTAAAATGAGAGTTGCGGCTTCCTCTAGTGTCGGTTGGTGATGAGTCACTCTTCTCTAGATTTGTAGTCTTAAGAAAAATCTAATGGCGGGCGAGTGGCAATGATCGGAGGTCGGACGACGAAAATACAACCGGTCAAAATTTATATTGTTATTTTTTTTCTGCTCTCTAATTTTCTGCCTTTTTTATCTCCTCTCTCTCTCTCTCTCTTCCTCTCTTCACGAGACAACCACTAATTAATTAAATAAACCTATCTTTTTATTTTTATTAATTAAAAATATTATATTATTATATTATATTATATTATATATTTTATTTTATTAATTTATTATTTTATTTTAAACTTCACCATCACCCACTAATCCACCACTTAATAAATTCATCATCTTATTTTATTAATGTATTATTATATTATATTATGTATTTTATTATTATTATTATTATTATTTGGATATTACATTAACAAATACTAGTCACTTTGCCCTTTTATTTGTATATTTTGCATAGATATATTAGTAACATAGCGTGACTCAACGTAACTTAGGAAGTTTATTTTAATAATTAAGAAAAATATAAGTTTACGAGTTATATGATTAAATTGAAAGCTTAAATAGTAAATTGACTAAACGTTGCAAGTTCAAGGGACTATATATGCATTTAACCTAATAATTTTCATTTGAACTATAACACATTACTGACAAAAAAAATAATCATTTAGTTTTCATATTATTAAGGTCATGCATCCCACTTATTCTCTTATAAATATTTTTTATTAAATATTGTATTCAAAAGTCCCCGGATTTTTAACATTTTTCATGCCATCATTTCTAATTTTTTATTTGTAAAATCGAATAAATTTTTATATTTTAAAATAAGATTTATTTTTTAACTTTTTAAAATAAAATAAAATATTATCAATTTGATTTTTTTTCTAACTATAAATAACTCTAAATGTTTTTTAAAGAAAGAACATATGTACATAGGAAATAGTAACCAGACGCATTACATAATAAATTAAATTTATTATATATTATTTTAAAAGTCCAAAAACTATATTTTTTATTTTTTAAGAAAAATTAAATTAATTTTATTTTAAAAAATAAAGTTATTATAATTAAAAAATACAAATTAAATTAAATTGATTATATTTTATTAAAGATAAAAAGATAATTTTATTAAGAAAAAAATATTCAAATTTATTTTACAGAAATATTTATAATCAGAAAAAGTTTAAATTAATTATATTTTATTTTAGAAAGTAAAAAATTGGATTTCATTTCTAAAAATATATAAAAATATTATTTGGTATTACAATTTGAAAAATGAGGACGATGGCATAAAAATGTTAAAAATATAAAAACTTTTGGTATTAATTTCATTGACTATGCCTAAAATTTACCACTTATCCCAACTAATCCTGAAACATTAATTTGTTAAAATAAAATTCCTAAATTCAATATTTGTTCCATTAAAATCTTTACCTCCATTTTTCAACAAAAAAAAAATACTTATGTGAACACCGCATGGAGTCCATGTGTCCAAAAAATTCAACATAGCTCCATGTGACGTCATGTGTCTAAAAAAGTCCATGTGGATTCCATGTGCAGGGATACCATGTGGCATCATGTGTTATCCATATGTATTTTCTATCATCAAAATGAGGTAGAAATATTAATGAGAATAAAATTAAAGTTTAGAGATATTAGTATTACAGTTAAAAAAATATAGTGACAATGAAATTAACCTTTATAGTTTTTACTAACTATTTTTATGCTTTTTCATATGTAACACTAATATTTGCAAGCTTCAATTTTATTTTCATTAATATCCCTGCATCAATTTGCTAACAATGAATGCATATGTGGACACCATATGAAGTTTTTGGGCATGTGACACCATGTGGACTCCACATGATGTCCATGTTAGCTTTTCATCACCAAAAAATGAAGGTAGAGATTTTAATAAAAAACATTAAACTTAAAAATTTTATTTTGACAAATTGAAGTTTAAAAATTTTGATGGGATTAGTCTTAAAGTTCAAAGGCGATCGGTGAAATTAACCCAAACTTTTAAAAAAGAAAATAAGTTGAATACATGGCATTGACATGGTACTATGTGTCTTTCTCAATGATTTGGAGTCTAGCTAGTCTTTGCATGTTAGCAATGTAATAGAGTTTAAACGAAAATTGTCATTCTAGTGGCGAGTGGAAAGTTTTGCGTGACCCACATAGAAATTTGGCACGAAAAGTGTAATCTAGGACTATAAATGTAATTAAATCTGTTTAAAATTTATGTAGTTCTTGAAATTAAAATAGAAAAATCATATTCTCAAAGGGTAAAATGAGATGATCTTTTCCCCTTTAACCAGATGTCTTAAGTTCGAACCCTAAGTATGAAGCATCTTTAAAACTTGAGAAGGAGCACATTTATACTTGATAAATGAGTTGATAATCTCATTAATAATGTACATATCAGATTTTCTACTTGCAAGGATACATATATATTCCCTTTTTCTTATATATTTCATCAGATATTATTTTCAAAAGCATTAAGACGCATATTTATGTAAATATTGAAATCAAATTATTCTTAATTAGTTAGTTTGAAATCTTTTCTTTTTTTAATACCAAACATATGGTATTTGGGAATTAGTCCATATCAAACTAATTTAAAGCCATACCTTTAAGTAGAGAAGTGATTGTTGATTCGGTTTGGTTCTTATAAAGTAAGGAAGGCTTATGATTGGTTGAGAAGATTTAATCAAGCTGCTAGAATGGGGCTGAATTAGATGCCCACTTGTGAAAACTCCTGTGGAAGCTCAAAATGATACCTAGAGTAAAGAATTTTGTTTAGTGTTTGCTTCTTCAATGTCTTCCCACTAGGGTTAATCTATCACAACACAGTGCGGAGTTGAATCTATTGTGTCCCTTCTGTAATGGAGAGCAAGAAACAGAAATCCATTTGTTTTTTCTATGCTCTTTTTATTAAAAATTGCTAGAGAGCAAGTTCACTAGGGCTTTGGATAAATGATGTGTAGAGTTAGATTCTTGGTTCAAGGGTTGGTTTGAGATTATCTCTGAGGAACAATGTGTTTCTATCTGCTTTATGCTTTATAGCTTATGGTGGGTTAAGAATCGATTGGTGTGGAGTGGAAAGTGTTCTTTGGTTGCTAATATGGTGGTATATGTCGTTGATAGCCAATTAGAATGGAAGAAGGCCTAGGCTTTTGTTTGTCAGAATGCCAGTAGTTCAAAGCCTTGCTTGCACTGGATTAAGCCAGCTTTGTTAAATATTAAAATCTAATGTTGATGTTGTTATTTTTAAGCAAGAGGGGCGTTATGTTGTGGGTATGGTTCAAAGGCTGGTTTAGTTTTGGAAAAAGCCATGTCAATTCATGGCGTTGTTTATGTTGTCCTTGCTGAAGTTATGGTTATACGTTAGGCTTGTGAATGGCTTTCATATCTTGGTGTTTTTATGAACCTTATTCTTGTAACACTCACTACATAGTCTATACACCTAACTACATAGGTGATGTCACTTAAATACTTATACTTGACTATAAATATAATATATAAATAAAACTAAAATGATTTAATACGTCAATGCAATTATTAAACTTTCAAAAGAAATATCATGATCAAGCCTGTAATACAAACATATATCTATTTAATTTATAAAGAACTCCTATTATTAACTTACATTGTAAACGTTATTATAATTCTCTTACTACACTTAAACTTATACACATGTCACACAAAATTATAAAGTATTACTATATGAACCATACAGAATACAATATTTATAATATTGCTCTTTGAACCTTTGTGATGCAGTTGATTTGAAATGTATATCTCTCAACTTGCAGTCTCAATTCTTCTGGTTTGATATGCATTATCAAAAAATAATTCTAACACGCTAAGCAAGGCTTAATGTCACATCCGTCACTGCATTTATGCATAGCAGTCACGTGCACAGTGAGAGAAGGGGAAAGGAGAAGATAATTCCTGACAACGGGCCTAGATAAGGCTATAGGACTAAAGGGGCCTAATTGAAGAAATCCAAAAGTTTTAGGGAGGTGACTGTAATTTCAAACAGTCTTGGAGAGGTGACTGTAATTTCAAAAAGTTTTGGGGAGGTGAATGTAAATTTTAAAAGTTGTACTGGATGTTCTTAATAGTGCACATAACAGATTCCAAAAATGGAGAGTAGAGAAAAATCGGGTCGCAACGACGCGTAACGGTTTTTCCAGAAAACGCACGATTTGGAAGATATAGGGGATTTTGACTAGGGACATGTTGGTCATTATTAATTAAAATTTATACATGAATCTAAATTAGGAAATAAAAACACGAGTGAGTAGAGGACGTTGAGGGGTTGAATATGAAACGATCGTCAGTAGAAACGGAGCCCGGGCAAAACCCGAATCACGTAAGAACCAAAAGGGAATTTTTACAAAAGTTAAGGGCATGAGCGTAATTTTTATAAATTAGTTCAAAATCAAGAATGAATGACGAAAATGGAAACTAGAGGTTGAAAGGAGGAGAACGGTACCTTTTACGCGCGTAAAACCACCCGGTTAGGAAGGAAAGGCAAAACCTTCAATTGAAGGGTATTTTGGTCTTTTCACTTCCACCCAAGCACCAAGGGGGACATGTGAGATAATTTGAGGGTTAATTTGGTAAATTTCTAAGGGAGGACATATGGCATAGTAATTTTCTAGAAAAGGACACATAGAAAAATCTTGTTTAAAGACACTTTTGGGTTGGATTAATCTTAACCCTCCAAAATGAAATTAATTAAATAAATGGAAAATGAAAAAAATATAAAAAGGGAGAGAAGGATGATTAAAGAACTAAGAACACATATTTTTCTCTCCATTTTGAGAGGTATGGCCAAATTCTCTCCACCAAAAAAAGGGAAGGAATTTTTCAAGTGTTCAAATGAATTTTTGGAAGGAAAAGCTTAATTTTAAGGTAAGGATTCCAATTCTAGCTTTAGTTTATTCATTTGATTGATAGTTTTCAAGTTATCAATGAAAGAAAAGTTGGGAAGATTATGGGAAAGTTAAGAAAGTGAAGAGAAATTAGATTAAATGATCCATACATATAGAAGTGATGAATAAATAGTAATTAGTAGCTTTAGATAGCAAGAATCAAGGCTTGAACATATGGTTTTTATCATGTTCTTATTATGGAAGTTATGAAAATTATAGGAAATCAAAGGGATAAAGAAGAAGAAGGGAAGAAAGAATAGGACAAGCAAGGAACAAAGCAAATAAACAAGGTTTGGTACTTTACCATAAAAGGAATTTTATTTTTCTTACAAACTTTAGTTTATGAAATTTTGACGAAAACCCAGATTTTACTATTCATATGGTCATGCCATTTGCGTTGCCGATTTTACGTGCCGCGACACTATTCATTTGGTCAATTTGTGATCTTTTGAGAAATACTTTGAAATGTTTGATATGTTTATTGTGGATGTTAAATATGTGAAAAAGAGTAATGGTTTGACTAAAGAATGTAGTGCGCGGCGTAAATGGCAAAGTGCAATGGAAATTAAAATAATTTCTTGAGTCATTCTAAAATGAAGTTTGAGACTTAAATTGAATCTTTTTAACCTTTATGCTCTGCTGGATATTTGGGAGTGGCAGATAAGGGTATGGTGCACTATACTAACTTATGGTACTGCCACTTATTGTGTTTGATACACCCCGGCGGTTACCTTCGGGTAAAGGCCGTGGAGCGGAGATGTTGTGAAATTGTGATTGGAATGCTCCGGCGGTTACCTACGGGTATAGGCCATAGAGCGGAATTGGTTATAACCATGGTGGTGAGGGCCACCTATATTACAGTGGTGAGGGCCACTACCTTATCGCTATGGTTCCCTATATGCCAGTAGAGCCAGAGCCAAAGTCCTGTGTTTCTTTTAAACTATGTAATGCAAAATGAGTTTGAATTATGGTTTTTACATTTGTTGGAAGCATATTTACTCTGAATGTACAGTAACTTCCATTGGTTTAAGGTGGGTTGATTTATGATTTAATTATTTCCTTTTATTTCAAATGCTTTCATGTTTTACTTATATTTTCATCAGTAAAGTATCCACTGAGCGTCATTGCTTAGCGAGTTAAGTTTTCTTGACTCGTAGGTTCAGAGCAGTAGATTTTGGTGATTAGCATCGAGCAGCACAACACAGCGCAGCACCTCAGAGTAGTCTTTCTTTTCCTATATTATGAGTTAGCTAGTTGTGGCATGTATATGTATATATTTATATATAAGATTGGGAAGTACTATGTTATACTGTACGTTAGTAGTATGTAATAATAATAAACCTCTACTTTATTTTGTATTAGAAGTGTGAATTCCTCTTGCAGGTTGTAGTTGAGGGTATAAGGTGGATTCATTGGCAGTGTATTGAAATTGATTGTATTCGCATTGGTTTGTGTAAAAATTTTTCAAAAATTAGAAAAAACAGTTTTGTCGACACTTGGGACCCAAATTTCTAGGCGAACCTCTGGCAAAATTTCTATAAAAATCGGAATGAAAATTTGACTAAGTAGAATTGGTAGCAATATTAGGTTAGTGTGGCGCCTCTACTCGGCTTACACATGTAGGGCGGGAAGGGGTGTTACAATTTTGGTATCAGAGCTCCGGTTTAGCCGCTTCTGGGTAATCCAACATAGGAGGATGTATGTTTTATATCGGGAGTGGCCATTACCGACATAAAATGAGATATCCTATAGTAAATAGGAGATAAAAAGTAGGAATCATTCAGGAAGGAAATATAGGAAACTAAATAAGGGTATGTTTGCATATATTTGATTAAGTGTTTTGTCTTTATATACATGCCACATAGGGTTTAATAGTGCTGCTGAGTTGTGCTGTTATTGACTGTGAGTTATGTGTTAGAATATAGATGTCACGAGAGTCCTCTCAAAGAGCCGTAGAGGAGGAAGTTGAATCTCGAGCATCACATACTATAGAGACGCATGTATCAGAGATACCTGCATCTGAGCAACCAACAGCAGATGCTCCTATTCCCAATGAAATGTTGCAACAAATGGCTGTCGTATTATGGCAGATAGCTGGTGTTGCCTCGGTACCACCACCACCACCAGCACCCATACCAGTACCTGTTGTAGGAGGGGAAAGGAAACCCCCGATCAAAAAAATAAGAAAGTACGGGGCGAAGGAGTTTAGGGCCCGAAGGGACGATGATTCTTCTACAGCCAAGTATTGGCTGGAAGGAACGGTACTAGCCTTAGATCAGTTACAGTGTACTCCAAAGGAGCGAGTGGTATGTGCTACTTCCTTATTAGTGGAAGAAGCATATATATGGTGGGACACAGTTCATCAACGAGTTCCACCGGAACAGAGGACATGGGATTTCTTTATGAATGAGTTCAAGAGGAAGTTTATATCGGAGGCATACCTAGATGCCAAGAAAAAGGAGTTTCTACACTTAAAGCAAGGTCGACTGACCGTTGCCGAATACGAGAGGGAATTTACTAGGCTGAGTAGGTATGCCAAGAAGACAATTGAAGACGAACATGATAGGTGTAAGCAATTCCAGGATGGTTTGAATAATGAAATTAGGATGCAGTTAATTGCTGCTAATATCAAGGAATTTTCTGAGTTGGTCACTAGGGCTCTGGAAGTAGAGCAATGTCAGGTGGATGAGCAAAATAGGAGACAGAGGGTAAGACCAAGAAGGGATACCCAGAGTTATTCAGAAAATTTCCAGCCATCAAGGAAACAGTTTAGAGAAGGTAGTTCCATGGGAGGAAATCAGAGCAGGATATCCAGTCAAAGGTCGATTCGGGGCGGCCCGAGTCAAGCTACCTTTGTAGCCAGTACTGGTAGGTCTGGGAGAGGACAAGGAAGAGGGCGTGGCCAAGGTGGAGGTAACTTTGCTCAACCCGAAACTATCGGAGGAAGTGAAAACACCCATCCACGCTGTGCTCAATGTGGGCGTAGGCATTCAGGAAAATGTTGGGACAAGGCCTGGGTATGTTTTATTTGTGGAGCGAAGGACCACTTTAAACGAGAATGCCCCTTAAGACAGCAAAATACACTAGATAATACCAAAGGATCTCGAGCCGTAGCTGGAAGGGGAAAGGGGCAGAGGTAGAGGACAACGCTCTTCGCAAGTTCAATCCAAAACGATGGACAGACCTGAAAGTAGAGCTCCTACTAAGATGTATGCAATGAGGGCATGTGAAGAAGAGGAAGCCCCGATGTCATAGCAGGTCAGCTAATTATGTTTGGAATGCCGATTTATGCTTTAATAAACACAGGTTCTTCACATTCATATATATATCAATGAAAAATGAAAAATTAAAGGATTTAGAAGTAGAACTTGAAACAGATGGAGTGTTAGTTACAAATCCTTTGGGTAGTGAGATGGTTACCAGGAAGGTAATAAAGGATTGTCTGGTAGAAGTACACGGACACACTTTCCTAGGTGATCTGTTTGAGTTGCCATTCCAGGAATTTGATGCAATACTTGGAATGGATGAGCTGACCAAACATAAGGCATTAGTGGACTGCGAAAAAAAAAAAAAGAAAGACGGATCCCTAAGACTATGTGTAGATTATCGGCAGTTAAATAAGCTGACGATTAAGAATAAATAACCGCTACCCCGGATAGACAATTTATTTGATCAATTGAAAAGTGTGGGAGTTTTCTCAAAGATTGATCTGTGATCCGACTATCATCAACTGAAGATTAAAGATGAAGATATACCAAAGACTACATTCAGAACCCGATATGGACATTATGAGTTTATAGTAATGCCTTTTGGGCTCACGAATGCACCTGCGGTATTCATGGATTTGATGAACCGGATTTTCCATCCTTATTTGGACCAGTTTTTCGTGGTATTCATCGATGACATACTGGTTTACTCAAAGAATGCAGAGGATCATGACCGGCACTTGAGAATCGTGTTACAAACATTGAGGGAGAAGCAGTTATACGCCAAATTCAGCAAGTGTGAATTTTGGTTAGAAGAAGTGGCCTTTTTAGGACATATTGTATCAGCGGAAGGAATAAGAATTGATTCTAAGAAGGTAGAAGCAGTATTGGATTTGAAAGAATGCTATTGGTGGCCAGGGGTCAAGAGAGATGTGGTAGATTACGTGGCGAAATGTTTAACCTGCCAACAAGTAAAGGCAGAACATCAACTACCCTCGGGACTTCTACAACCTATTATGATTCCAACATGGAAATGGGATCGCATAACTATAGATTTTGTGACGGGACTACCAATGACAAGAGACAAACATGATGCAATATGGGTGATAGTAGACCAGCTAACTAAGTCAGCTCAATTCTTACCAGTAAGGATGAACTACTCCCTGGATAAGTTAGCAGACTTGTACATTAAAGAGACTGTACGACTTTATGGAGTTCCAACATCAATCATATCGGACAAAGATCCACGCTTTACGTCAAACTTTTGGCAAAAGTTCCAAACGGCTTTAGGAACTCGAACGGACTAGAGTACGTCATTTCATCCACAGACGGACGGACAGTCAGAGAGGGTAATCCAGATCTTGGAAGATATGTTAAGAGCGTGCATATTAGAATTCAAAGGTAGCTGGGAGAAGTACTTAAGTTTAATGGAGTTCGCTTACAACAACAGCTACCAGTCCAGCATACAGATGGCTCCTTATGAAGCACTATAAGGACGAAAATGCAGGACTCCAATTTGCTGGATGGAATTAAGCGAAGCAAAGATCTTGGGCCCGTAGATAGTTAAGTAAACCGAGGAGAAAGTAGAAATTATCCGGGATCAGTTAAAAGCTGTGGCGGATAGACAAAAAAATTATACACGGACCTGCAGAGAAGGGACATAGAATTCAATGTTGGTGATAAGGTATTTCTTAAGGTTTCACCATGGAAGAAAGTGCTAAGATTTAAACAAAAGGGTAAGCTAAATTCAAGGTTATTGGGCCTTACAAAGTCATTGAACGTATAGGTCCGGTAGCTTACCAATTGGCATTACCACCCGAATTAAGTAAAATAATGATGTTTTCCACGTTTCAATGCTAAGGAGGTATCGTTCAGATCCAACCCATGTTATACAAGCTCAAGATATCGAGATTCAGCCCGACCTGACATACGAGAAAGAGCCGGTAGAAACCTTAGCACGGGAAATCAAAGAGTTGCGGAATAAGAAGATCCCATTGGTCAAAGTGCTTTGGAGGAATCACAAAGTAGAAGAAGCTACATGGGAACGCGAAGAAACTGTGAGGAAGCAATACCCATATTTATTTCAACCTGATGGGCTTCGGGCCGAAGCCTAAATTAACGAGGGAGGAACTGTCACATCCGTCACCGCATTTATGCATAGCAGTCACGTGCACAGTGAGAGAAGGGGAAAGGAGAAGATAATTCCTAACAACGGGCCTAGATAAGGCTATAAGACTAAAGGGGCCTAATTGAAGAAATTCAAAAGTTTTAGGGAGGTGACTGTAATTTTAAACAGTCTTGGGGAGGTGACTGTAATTTTAAAAAGTTTTGGGGAGGTGAATGTAATTTTTAAAAGTTGTACTGGATGTTCTTAATAGTGCACATAACAGATTCCAAAAATGGAGAGTAGAGAAAAATCGGGTCGCAACGACGCGTAACGATTTTTCCAGAAAACGCACTGTTTGGAAGATATAGGGGATTTTGACTAGGGACATGTTGGTCATTATTAATTAAAATTTATACATGAATCTAAAGTAGGAAATAAAAACACGAGTGAGTAGAGGACGTTGAGGGGTTGAATATGAAATGATCGTCAGTAGAAATGGAGCCTGGGCAAAACCCGAATCACGTAAGGACCAAAAGGGAATTTTTATAAAAGTTAAGGGCATGAGCGTAATTTTTATAAATTAGTTCAAAATCAAGAATGAATGACGGAAATGGAAACTAGAGGTTGAAAGGAGGAGAACAGTACGTTTTACGCGTCGTAAAACCACCCGGTTAGGAAGGAAAGGCAAAACCTTCAATTGAAGGGTATTTTGGTCTTTTCACTTCCACCCAAGCACCAAGGGGGACATGTGAGATAATTTGAGGGTTAATTTGGTAAATTTCCAAGGGAGGACATATGGCATAGTAATTTTCTAGAAAAGACACATGGAAAAATCTTGTTTAAAGACACTTTTGGGTTGGATTAATCTTAACCCTCCAAAATGAAATTAATTAAATAAATGGAAAATGGAAAAATATAAAAAGGGAGAGAAAGATGATTAAAGAACTAAGAACACATATTTTTCTCTCCATTTTGAGAGGTATGGCCGAATTCTCTCCACCAAAAAAAGGGAAGGAATTTTTCAAGTGTTCAAATAGATTTTTGGAAGGAAAAGCTTAATTTTAAGGTAAGGATTCCAATTCTAGCTTTAGTTTATTCATTTGATTGATGGTTTTCAAGTTATCAATGAAAGAAAAGTTGGGAAGATTATGGGAAAGTTAAGAAAGTGAAGAGAAATTAGATTAAATGATCCATACATATAGAAGTGATGAATAAATAGTAATTAGTAGCTTTAGATAGCAAGAATCAAGGCTTGAACATATGGTTTTTATCATGTTCTTATTATGGAAGTTATGAAAATTATAGGAAATCAAAGGGATAAAGAAGAAGAAGGGAAGAAAGAATAGGACAAGCAAGGAACAAAGCAAATAAACAAGGTTTGGTACTTTACCATAAAAGGAATTTTATTTTTCTTACAAACTTTGGTTTATAGAATTTTTGATGTTGATGCTTAAATGTATTGATTGAGTTTAAATTAAATGTTTGAGTTATGTTCTTGGTTTCTTATGGCAATTGAGTTGTTTAAATTTAATTTAAACCAAGTGTTTTGAGAAAAATTTGGCAAGTTGATTTGATGAACTTTAATTAGTTTGATTTAAGTTAAACATGCAAAAGTTGTCAAAGGGAAGTGTTTGAATCTTCACTTTATCATTAAAGAAGCCTTCGTATTGATTTGGAAAAGAAAAATAAACTATTTCATGTATTTCATATGTTAGGGCCGAAATGGTCCCAAAATGGCAGATTTCTGGACCTTTTGTAGCAGTTGTTTGAAGTAGCAAATGAATGAATTTTTCAACGAAATTTTACGTGTAATTAGTCAACATATGAAATAAGTTTTCTGTAAAATTTTAGCCAAAAATAAGATCGTTTACTTGGTCAAATGGAAGACTGAAGTGCACTGAAATTTTGACGAAAACGAGTTTTTTCTATTCATATGGTCATGCCATTTGCGTTGCCGATTTTACGTGCCGCGACACTATTCATTTGGCCAATTTGTGATCTTTTGAGGAATACTTTGAAATGTTTGATATGTTTATTGTGGATGTTAAATATGTGAAAAAGAGTAATGGTTTGACTAAAGAATGTAGTGCGCGGCGTAAATGGCAAAGTGCAATGGAAATTAAAATAATTTCTTCAGTCATTCTAAAATGAAGTTTGAGACTTAAATTGAATCTTTTTAACCTTTATACTCTGCTGGATAGTTGGGAGTGGCAGATAAGGGTATGGTGCACTATACTAACTTATGCAGTACTGCCACTTATTGTGTTTGATACACCCCGGCGGTTACCTTCGGGTATAGGCCGTGGAGCGGAGATGTTGTGAAATTGTGATTGGAATGCTCCGGCGGTTACCTACGGGTATAGGTCGTAGAGCGGAATTGGTTATAACCATGGTGGTGAGGGCCACCTATGTTACAGTGGTGAGGGCCACTGCCTTATCGCTATAGTTCCCTATATGCCAGTAGAGCCAGAGCCAAAGTCCTGTGTTTCTTTTAAACTACGTAATGCAAAATGAGTTTGAATTATGGTTTTTACATTTGTTGGAAGCATATTTACACTGAATGTACAGTAACTTCCATTGGTTTAAGGTGGGTTGATTTATGATTTAATTATTTCCTTTTATTTCAAATGCTTTCATGTTTTACTTATATTTTCATCGGTAAAGTACCCACTAAGCGTTATTGCTCAGTGAGTTAAGTTTTCTTGACTCGTAGGTTTGGAGCACTAGATTTCGGTGATTAGCATCGAGCAGCACAACACAGCGCAGCACCTCAGAGTAGTCTTTCATTTCCTATATTATGAGTTAGCTAGTAGTGGCATGTATATGTATATATTTATATATAAGATTGGGAAGTACTATATTATACTGTATGTTAGTAGTATGTAATAATAATAAACCTCTACTTTATTTTTTATTAGAAGTGTGAATTCCTCTTGCAGGTTGTAGTTGAGGGTATAAGGTGGATTCATTGGGAGTGTATTGAAATTGATTGTATTCGCATTGGTTTGTGTAAACATGTTTTCAAAAATCAGAAAAAAATAGTTTTGTCGACACTTGGGACTTAAATTTCTAGGCGAACCTCTAGCAAAATTTCTGTAAAAACCGGAATAAAAATTTGACTAAGTAGAATTGGTAGCAACATTAGGTTAGTGTGGCGCCTCTACTCGGCTTACACATGTAGGCCTGGAAGGGGTGTTACACTTAACGCTGCTTATATATTTATAATATGCAAGAAATTTAAAGGAAAAAGAACTATATATAAACTAATTTAGAAATAATAGAAATTATCACTTTAAAACATTAATAAAAAAATTAATAAATTCATTAAAACTTAAAACATCGAACATGATTAAATCCAAAATTGGTTAATTTAACAATAACCATATAATACATTATTTTCAATATAGATAACTTATTTAAATTTTCCCATGCACCCTGAACTCAGATCATAGGTTTGGCTAACAAGTAACTGTTGGCAATTTAATGCCCAGTCTCAAAAATTTATGATGGCAAATATGCCCACTGTCACTGATGACACAATGTGTCCATTAATGGCATGATGTATCTACTATCACTGTGGATATCCACCCTCTGTCTAGCCATTCAATCCCAAACTAGATCTAAAATCAATATGGTTTGGGCAATTCATTAGTTTTAGTTAACATTGAATTATGTATACCATTTCAGTGAAACAATACTTTGTTCAACATTTAGTATTACACATATTTGTCACATATCCAAAGTTTATTACTCTTTTCCATACTTTTAACACATAAACATGAATTCTCAACACAAGGATAAGAAATACAAATAAACAAGCCTCATACCAAGCCCATATATCACAAAATACAAGCCAAAAATATCATCCAAGTACCCCACGGCCATGGCATCCCAACTTTATGCCCGTGGGATACAAAACGAGGCTGTCAAATACATTTGTAGACCCTCACAGTCCTAGCACTTAAGGGCGACGCCCATGGCATGCAAAACAACATTGTTTCATGGAAAAATTTCAAGCAAACAGCATCATTTGTGATCCCACGCCCGTGGCACTTATTTTCCACACCCGTGGCATTGATTTTGGTTCTACCTTTTGAATATTTCTTCCTCTGGCAGTCCCAACTTCAATACCACGCCCATGGTATCATAAGTCATTCCTGTGGCATCCCAAAATTATGTATTCTGCTCTTTTAACTACACAAAACACAAAGATATTGATGATCTAAGTTAAAAATGTATCAAAACCAAATTTTTGATATAAAAAGAGTTCATATCAAATACTTTACTCAAACTTCAATTAATCAAACCTTCAACCATCACTCATGGCTAAAAACAACATTAAACCTTCCAATTCTTATAAAGGTTGAATTAAGAACCATACTCATCACATATAAGTTCTTTTAATTCATTTTTTACTCATCAATCCACTTAATCCATACTTTCAAGAATAATACATTATAAGGATTCAATCAACTAATTTAAACATTAAAACTCATAAAAATTTGTAACAAAATATGAATTTCCCTTGATTCTTGATTAATTTGATGAAAGAAAGAAGAAAGTAAAGAAGATGATGGTGGTGGTGATAGATGGCGTGGATGATGGAGAAAGAAGAAAAGAGAAGAAAATTCTAGACTATATACACATATATATAATAAGTTCAATCTAGTGTGGGCAATCTCATTTTAACTATAGTGCACTCTTTTTCTTATCCCTTGATTCTAATTCGATTTTTAGTCCCGTAAAATCATAAAAATAATTCCTTCAGTAAATTTTAAGATCTATTAATCATTATTTTCTACTTATATCATTTATTCATGTCACTTTTATCACTATACACTATCAATTATCAATATTAATTAAAAAGTTTATTGTTTAAAATTTTAAACATTATAATTCTCCCTCATTAAAGAAAATTCGTCCTCGAAATTTACCTGTTATGTAACACCCCCATATTCAATGCACACACACTACAACCACAACAATGTAGCATAAGTGCACCAAACATAGGGATGCTACGGTTTCCTTAACATTCAAAACATTTTAAAACTTGATACCATATCCATATCATTATATCTTATTAACAAAATAGATCATTTACTTATAAAACAAAACATATTAGTTATCTATATATATATATATACAGTTATATATTACACAGCGGAAGTTATAAAATATGTATATATATGAAAACATTTGAATACATATTTACTATTATACATATATTTACATTATCAACAAAACTTTACACAATATAAAAGATTTATACATGATTGACAAGTCAGCTCTGATCTTTAAGCTTCCAAAATCAACTCTTCAATGTCTACTCTCACTCGGTCTCGAAGAGCTCTCGAGTTCGATTCTATCAGTTCTATCACCTGCGCGATTAAACACTATCGCGCTAAGCCAAGGGCTTAGTAAGATAAAACATGCAATAGACATGCTTAAATGCTATACAATGCCAATTCTAATTTACCATACATGTAACAACATAAATGCAAAGCTAACAACATACTTTTACATTTCATAACCTAACATACATATATGTATATCAGAATTCAACATCTTTGCATATATTTTATTAGTTAATCATTTAATCATTCATGAACAACACTAAGCAAAGACAAGCATGGGCCCAAGACACACTAATATGTCATTCAATTTTCAGAGTTAATGCTTTGGTTTTGTTATCACATTTATCAATATCAATATCATATACCCAACTAGGCTTCAAGGATTAAGTTCAACCAAGCTTCAAGGGGAGCAAAGCATGCTAAGCATCAACCCAACTTGGCTTCAAGAACTAACCCAACCTAGCTTCAAGGGTTGTAACATCTCAATTAGGCTTCAAGGATTCAATCCAACCTAACTTCAAGAGATTGTTACACTCATTAGGCATGCCACCAACAACAAACTCTGAAAATGGAATAACACATTAGCCACACAATTCATTTAGATTTCATTCTCAATTCTCATTATCATTTAGGCAAACATGCCTCATTTATCTCCATTAAATCACCTTAGCCAATAACAATGGCTCCACATTTCATTTCACAATATAACACTTCATTATTCAAGTGTATTTTTATCTCACATAGCATCATTCATAAATATTAACATTTCATTCCACATTTCTCATAAAACACATTACCATTCAAAGTGCATAACATAACATTGTTAATTCTCAACAATGCAATTAGGGCAAAACACAATTGACATGATTCATAGCTTTAGGACCATCCACATTCATTTGATTATATCATTCTTGTGTTTGAAACATGTTTATAATGTTCATGTTTAAGTTTAGGAACAATGGAACTTTTGAAGAATTTAAACCATGCAAAGAGAACCAAGAAATCAAACAATGTTCAAATCATTTGAAGGGCACGCCCAACTCACTTGATTGACACGCCCAACCAGCTTGAGTGACACGCCCGTGTCCTTAAAAAGAAAAGAGGCAGTAGCTTCCTCAAATAAATGACACGCCCAACCAACTTGAGTGACACGCCCGTGTCCTTAAAAAGAAAAGAGGCAGTAGCTAATTCAAACAATTGACACGCCCACTCCCCTAAGGAACACGCCCACTCCCCTAAATTGATTTTGGCCGTGTCACCAAATCACAAAACCTTAACTAAAACCAACCCTTTCTCAATTGCACTCAAACACAATATTCATTATATAACATATTTCACATGAACATAATCAATGTTCTAAACACATAATCATCACAAGAACTACTTCACCACACATTAATATCACAATTAAACACATATTAACTCAAAACCCTAAAATCAACATCCTTCTCCATCCATCCAAATCAACAACCATCATTTCCAACAACAACCTTCAATTAAACTCATAACTTAAAATCAATTTAACACTTGAAAACACAACCAAACACATCTCAAATCCACCAATTCACAAAATCATCAAACCCTACTTTACTTCCAACACAACTTCCAAATAAGTAAAGAAAACAAGAAAATACTTACTTGAAAAGAAGAAATTCCACAAATCCTTTGTCAAAACCTTGGATTGCTTCATCAACTTGCTTCTTGCCTCAAGAACACTTCTCTTTTCCTCTTGCTAATGGAGAGCCAGCCACTTCATGAAGAAAGAAGACAATGATCAAGATACAAAGTCAAATTTTGCTTTTAATCTCCACCAAGTGTTCTTATCCAAGCAATTACTAAAACACCCTCAATCATATAACTAACCTTTGTCTCATATAAGTCCTTATATGTAATTTCATTAACAACCAAAAATATCTTCTTCCACTTAACCATCACCTTGACTCTTCATTTGACCACTTTATATGTTATATATATCATCATATACACAACATATACATTTGTCTCTAAACCCTAATTCTTTCTCCAAAACACATATGCACAAGCATTCTCATCCCAATTTCTTTTCTTACCCCATCATATGCATTCAATTCAATTTAACAATAACAACAACCACAACAACAACAATATAATCAAAACTTCTAAGCCACATATGAGGATATTACAATTCTCCCCCTCTAAAAAGAAAATTTCGTCCTCGAAATTACCTGAAATTAACTCTGAAACAACTGAGGATATTGCTCTCGCATTGTTTGCTCATTTTCCCAAGTTGCTTCTTCTTTCCCATGGTTCTTCCAAAGAATCTTCACCAATGGCACTCTCTTGTTTCTCAAATCTTTCACATCACGTGCCAAGAAAGCAACTGGTTCCTCTTCAAAAGTCAAGTCTGGGTTCACTTCAATTGATTCAAATGGCAACACATGAGATGGATCCGACCTGTACCTCCTCAACATGGAAACATGGAATACATTATGAATACGATCCAACTCAGGTGGCAAAGCAAGTCGATAAGCAACTGGCCCAACTCTTTCTAACACTTCATACGGCCCAATGAAACGAGGACTCAATTTTCCCTTCCGACCGAACCTCAAAATCTTTTTCCAAGGAGACACTTTCAAAAATACCTTATCTCCAACATCAAACTGAATGTCTCTCCTTTTCAGATCTGCATAAGACTTCTGTCGGTCAGAAGCTGCTTTTAACCTGCCTCGAATCAATTTTACTTTCACTTCAGTTTCTTGAATTAAATCAGGACCAACCAACTTATTATCTCCAAGCTCATTCCAACAAAGAGGTGTCCTACACCGTCTGCCATACAATGCTTCAAACGGTGCCATACCAATGCTGGATTGGTGACTGTTGTTGTAAGCAAATTCCACAAGAGGTAAAAATCTATCCCAACTTCCAGAGAAATCGATGACACAGCTCCTTAACATGTCTTCAAGAATCTGTATCACCCTCTCTGACTGTCCATCCGTCTGTGGATGAAAAGCAGTACTGAAGTGCAGTCGAGAACCCATAGCATTATGCAAACTCTTCCAAAATCTTGAAGTAAACCTGGGATCTCGATCAGACACTAAAGAAGTTAGAACACCATGCAGTTTCACAATCTCCTGGATATACAGCTCAGCCAATCTCTCCAAAGAGTAATCCATCCGCACCGGAAGGAAATGAGCTGTCTTAGTCAATCTATCCACAATCACCCAAATGGCATCATGTTTCCTTTGTGTCAATGGCAAACCAGACACAAAGTCCATTGTCACTCTTTCCCACTTCCATTCAGGCACTGCCAATGGTTGAAGCAACCCAGTTGGAACTTGATGCTCTGCTTTAACCTTTTGACAGGTGAGACATTTCGACACAAAATCTGCAATGTCTCTCTTCAAACCAATCCACCAATAATGTTGTCTCAAATCATTGTACATCTTCGTACTACCCGGATGCATAGCAAACACTGACTGATGAGCTTCTTCTAAAATGACTCTTTTCAAATCAGCATCATCGGGCACACACAATCGGTTCTTAAACCAGAGACTCCCATCATCTCTCACAACAAAATCTCTAGTCTTCCTAATCTTGCAATCTGAAATAATCTTCTGAATCTTCATATCAACCAACTGAGCCTCTTTGATCTGATCTAACAAAACTGGCTTCAATTGCAACTGTGCCAACAATGCACCATCATCACAAGGTACAAAACTGGCATGCAATGCTCTCAACTCAACAAGCAACGAGAGCGAGTAAACTGTTAAACCAGCTAAAGACTTCCGACTCAGAGCATCAGCAACAACATTTGCTTTACCTGGATGATAGTCAATTAAGCAATCGTAGTCTTTAATCAATTCTAACCATCTCCTCTGACGAAGATTGAGTTCTTTCTGGACACCCAAATACTTCAAACTCTTGTGATCAGTGTAGATGAAACATTTTTCCCCAAATAAATAATGGCGCCAAATCTTTAATGCAAACACAATGGCAGCTAATTCCAAATCATGGGTCGGATAGTTAAGCTCATGCGGTTTCAACTGTCGAGATGCATAAGCTATAATTTTCCCTTCCTGCATCAATACACATCCCAAACCTCTATGTGAAGCATCACTGTAGATCACATATGGTTTGCCTTCAACAGGTAAAGTTAAAACAGGCGCTTGAGTTAACATATCTCTCAACTGCTCAAAGCTAGCCTGACACTGATCCGTCCACACAAATCTCACTCCCTTACGAAGCAATCTAGTGAGTGGAGTAGCTATCAAAGAAAACCCTTTCACAAACCGCCTGTAATAGCCTGCTAAACCCAGAAAACTTCTAATCTCAGTCACAGACTTGGGTGGACTCCAATTCAGAATAGCTTCAACTTTACTTGGATCAACTCTAATGCCTTCTGCTGAAACAATATGTCCGAGAAAAGCTACTTGATCCAACCAGAACTCACATTTCGACAATTTGGCAAACAACTGCTTCTCTCTCAAAATCTGCAACACAATCCGCAGATGCATATCATGTTCCTCTTCATTCCGCGAATACACTAGAATGTCATCGATGAAGACCACAACAAACTGATCCAGATAGGGCCTGAACACCCTATTCATCAAATCCATAAAAGCTGCAGGTACATTCGTCAGACCAAAAGGCATAACTAAAAATTCATAGTGCCCATACCTGGTCCTGAAAGCTGTCTTCGGAACATCTTCAGCTCTGACTCTTAGCTGATGGTATCCTGATCTCAGATCAATTTTAGAAAATACAGCTGCACCCTTCAATTGATCAAAGAGATCATCGATTCTAGGCAAAGGATATTTATTCTTAATAGTCACTTTGTTCAATTGCCTATAATCGATACATAACCTCATAGTACCATCTTTCTTCTTCACAAATAGCACAGGAGCTCCCCAAGGAGAAACACTGGGGCGAATAAATCCTTTGTCCAACAACTCCTGTAATTGCACTTTTAACTCCCTCAATTCTGCTGGTGCCATTCTATAAGGAGTAATAGAGATAGGAGTGGTACCAGGTAACAATTCAATACCAAACTCCACCTCTCTCTCTGGAGGCAATCCAGGCAACTCCTCTGGAAACACATCAGGGAACTCAGCAACAGTGACAATGCTATCAATGGGAAAACCCTTCACTCTAGTATCTATCACATGAGCGAGATAGGCTTCACACCCTTTTCTAATCAACCTCCTGGCTGCAACAGCTGAAATAAATAAGGAGGCTAGCTGTTCCTGCTCATTAGATACTATCACTTCTCTACCATCAACGGTTCTCAAAGAAACAATTTTCTTTTTACAATCCACCACAGCTCCATGTCGAGATAGCCAATCCATACCTAAGATCACATCATATTCCTTAAATGGCATCTCAATCAAATCTCCAAAGAACTCCTCACCCTGCACCCTCACTACACTATCCCGGTGCACCTTACTCACAACCACACTATGCCCTAACGGATTTGTCACCAACACATCAAATCCTAGGGACTCAGCATGCACATCAGATACAGGCAAAGCAGATACACTAACATAAGAATGCGTGGAACCCGGATCAATCAAAGCAAGTACTGGAGTATTAAATAAAGAAAAAATACCAGCTATGACTGCCGATGCATCTGGCTGCCTCTGCATAACATACATCCTCTGGGAAGAACCAACCTCCTCTGGTCTACCCTCTCTGGATGCAGCACCTCCTCTAGAACTGAACCCTGGCCTACCTCCTCGGCTGACACCTCTGCCTCCTCTACCTCCTCTCACACTAGCTCGAGAAGCAGCAGAATCAACTGGCATCTGCTCCTGCCTCTCAGGGCAATCTCTCACAAAATGGTCTGGTGATCCACACCTGAAGCATACCCCTGCAACACCAGCCTTCCAACAAGGACCACCATGTGGCCTCCCACAATGGATGCAGATGGGAAGAGTGGATCTCCGAATCATCGGGGTCGGAGCACTAGCCACTGAAGCTGCAGGTCTAAATCTCTGCCTCTGGAACTGCACTGGCCTACCAGCTGATCTTTGACTTCTACTACTCCGAGGAACAAAACTTCCTCTACCCCTCTTAGCAGAAGAAGACCCTGCCTCGAACTGGGGCCTTCTCACTCTAACCTCCTCTTCAGAAGCAACTGCAACTATGGCCTGGGCTCTCTCTACACTCCTAGCTGCTGCAACTAACTGGGAGAAATCCTGATACCTGGAGCCTGCCACATGACATATAATTGAGGGCCTTAATCCCTCCTCAAATCGCCGACATCGATCAATCTCATCAGCAATGATACCTCCAGCATACTGACTCAGTCGAATAAACTCTACTTCATACTCAGTAACAGTCTTGCTGTCTTGCTTCAAGCTTAAAAACTCCATCTTCTTCATGTCCTTATACTCCCTAGGAGTATACTTCAACTCAAATTCCCTCAGAAAATCAGTGTAAGATAGTGTTGGAGGATTATCCATAGAGTGTGGCACTGTCTTCCACCAGTCATATGCGTCCTTTTGTAGTAATGACCTGGCATAATCAAACTTTTCCTCAGGGGTGGCTTGTAACTGAATAAAGATTCTCTGCACTTTTCCTAACCATTGCTCAGCCACTGCTGGATCAGTGGTTCCCATAAAATCTTCCGCCCCAAACTTCCTCAATTTATCATACTGTCTCATCTGAACCTGAGGCTGGGGTGGTGGTGGAGGTGGCTGTACTGGTGCTTGCCTCATTACTTCCATCATATGTCTAAACCAGGCTGGCGGAACCTCCTCTCCAGCTGGTCTACCCGACACCAAAGCAGGTGCCTCCTCAACACTATCAACCCTAGCTCCCTCGGCAGGAGCAATGCTCTCGGCACTACCCTCAACTGACTGTCTTGAGTGAGGATCCATCAACACCTAATACTGCAAACACAGCAGATTACATCTTATTAAAGATCAGGGACTGCCAATCTCAAATGTATATGTCATTCAAAACTCACTTTTTAAGTAAAAATATTCTTTTTATTACATTTTACCTAGGCTGAGAATCTCAAACCTAGGCTCTGATACCAAAACAATTGTAACACCCCCATATTCAATGCACACACACTACAACCACAACAATGTAGCATAAGTGCACCAAACATAGGGATGCTACGGTTTCCTTAACATTCAAAACATTTTAAAACTTGATACCATATCCATATCATTATATCTTATTAACAAAATAGATCATTTACTTATAAAACAAAACATATTAGTTATCTATATATATATATATACAGTTATATATTACACAGCGGAAGTTATAAAATATGTATATATATGAAAACATTTGAATACATATTTACTATTATACATATATTTACATTATCAACAAAACTTTACACAATATAAAAGATTTATACATGATTGGCAAGTCAGCTCTGATCTTTAAGCTTCCAAAATCAACTCTTCAATGTCTACTCTCACTCGGTCTCGAAGAGCTCTCGAGTTCGATTCTATCAGTTCTATCACCTGCGCGATTAAACACTATCGCGCTAAGCCAAGGGCTTAGTAAGATAAAACATGCAATAGACATGCTTAAATGCTATACAATGCCAATTCTAATTTACCATACATGTAACAACATAAATGCAAAGCTAACAACATACTTTTACATTTCATAACCTAACATACATATATGTATATCAGAATTCAACATCTTTGCATATATTTTATTAGTTAATCATTTAATCATTCATGAACAACACTAAGCAAAGACAAGCATGGGCCCAAGACACACTAATATGTCATTCAATTTTCAGAGTTAATGCTTTGGTTTTGTTATCACATTTATCAATATCAATATCATATACCCAACTAGGCTTCAAGGATTAAGTTCAACCAAGCTTCAAGGGGAGCAAAGCATGCTAAGCATCAACCCAACTTGGCTTCAAGAACTAACCCAACCTAGCTTCAAGGGTTGTAACATCTCAATTAGGCTTCAAGGATTCAATCCAACCTAACTTCAAGAGATTGTTACACTCATTAGGCATGCCACCAACAACAAACTCTGAAAATGGAATAACACATTAGCCACACAATTCATTTAGATTTCATTCTCAATTCTCATTATCATTTAGGCAAACATGCCTCATTTATCTCCATTAAATCACCTTAGCCAATAACAATGGCTCCACATTTCATTTCACAATATAACACTTCATTATTCAAGTGTATTTTTATCTCACATAGCATCATTCATAAATATTAACATTTCATTCCACATTTCTCATAAAACACATTACCATTCAAAGTGCATAACATAACATTGTTAATTCTCAACAATGCAATTAGGGCAAAACACAATTGACATGATTCATAGCTTTAGGACCATCCACATTCATTTGATTATATCATTCTTGTGTTTGAAACATGTTTATAATGTTCATGTTTAAGTTTAGGAACAATGGAACTTTTGAAGAATTTAAACCATGCAAAGAGAACCAAGAAATCAAACAATGTTCAAATCATTTGAAGGGCACGCCCAACTCACTTGATTGACACGCCCAACCAGCTTGAGTGACACGCCCGTGTCCTTAAAAAGAAAAGAGGCAGTAGCTTCCTCAAATAAATGACACGCCCAACCAACTTGAGTGACACGCCCGTGTCCTTAAAAAGAAAAGAGGCAGTAGCTAATTCAAATAATTGACACGCCCACTCCCCTAAGGAACACGCCCACTCCCCTAAATTGATTTTGGCCGTGTCACCAAATAACAAAACCTTAACTAAAACCAACCCTTTCTCAATTGCACTCAAACACAATATTCATTATATAACATATTTCACATGAACATAATCAATGTTCTAAACACATAATCATCACAAGAACTACTTCACCACACATTAATATCACAATTAAACACATATTAACTCAAAACCCTAAAATCAACATCCTTCTCCATCCATCCAAATCAACAACCATCATTTCCAACAACAACCTTCAATTAAACTCATAACTTAAAATCAATTTAACACTTGAAAACACAACCAAACACATCTCAAATCCACCAATTCACAAAATCATCAAACCCTACTTTACTTCCAACACAACTTCCAAATAAGTAAAGAAAACAAGAAAATACTTACTTGAAAAGAAGAAATTCCACAAATCCTTTGTCAAAACCTTGGATTGCTTCATCAACTTGCTTCTTGCCTCAAGAACACTTCTCTTTTCCTCTTGCTAATGGAGAGCCGGCCACTTCATGAAGAAAGAAGACAATGATCAAGATACAAAGTCAAATTTTGCTTTTAATCTCCACCAAGTGTTCTTATCCAAGCAATTACTAAAACACCCTCAATCATATAACTAACCTTTGTCTCATATAAGTCCTTATATGTAATTTCATTAACAACCAAAAATATCTTCTTCCACTTAACCATCACCTTGACTCTTCATTTGACCACTTTATATGTTATATATATCATCATATACACAACATATACATTTGTCTCTAAACCCTAATTCTTTCTCCAAAACACATATGCACAAGCATTCTCATCCCAATTTCTTTTCTTACCCCATCATATGCATTCAATTCAATTTAACAATAACAACAACCACAACAACAACAAT
Organism: Garcia nutans; assembly: GCA_947685225.1. NCBI lineage: Eukaryota > Viridiplantae > Streptophyta > Magnoliopsida > Malpighiales > Euphorbiaceae > Garcia > Garcia nutans. The sequence goes on along the minus strand of CANTUV010000007.1, from coordinate 49,833,869 downwards.
ATAATCAAAACTTCTAAGCCACATATGAGGATATTACATGTTATGGACGCTTGAAATAATTGAGGGTATTATTGTTCATTATCTCTTCGCTTTCCCAAGTGGCTTCCTTTCTCTAATGATTTCTCCATAACACTTTCACTAAAGGAATGTGTTTATTACGCAACTCCTTTACTTTATTAGCTAAGATAGCCGATGGTTCTTCTTCATAACTCAAATCTGGCTAAATTTTAATGGACTATGCTTGAATCACATGTGAAGGATCTGATCTATATCTTCTAGGCATAGACACATGGAATACATTATAAATCTTAGCCAATTTTGGAGGCAAAGCTAATCGATAGGCTACTAGACCTATACGTTCAAGTATTTCATATGGTCCGGTAAACTTAGGACTTAGTTTACCTTTCTTCCTAAAATGAAGAACCTTCTTCCATGGTGATACTTTCAAGAATACCTTGTCTCAGACACTATATTCAATGTCTCGTCATTTCAAATCTGCATATGATTTTTGTCTATCCACTAAAATTTTCAATCGATCCTTTATAAGCTTCAGTTTATCTTTAGTTTTCCTTATGAGATTAGGTCCCACAAGTTTGCTCTCATCCAATTCCTCCCAATACAATAGAGTTCTACACTTTCTTCTATAGAGTGCTTTATATGGTGCCATCGCAATATTCGTTTGATAACTGTTGTTATAGGCAAATTATACTAAAGGCAAATATCTATCCCAACTACCTTCAAAATTGATAACACAACTTCTAAGCATATCCTCAAGTACTTCTATCACCCTTTCTAATTGACCATCAGTCTGTGGATGAAATGCAGTACTAAAATAAAGTCGAGTAAATAATGCTTTCTGAAAACTTTCCCAAAATCTTGAAGTAAAGCGAGGGTCTCGATCTGAAATAATTGACATCGGCACTCCATGAAGCCTGACTATCTCATTAATATATAATTTAGTAAGTCTATCCATTGAATAATCAACTCGAATGGGAAGAAAATGTGCTGATTTGGTTAACTGATTAACAATCGCCCAAATTGTATCAGGCTTCTTTTGGATGTTCGGAAGACCAATCATAAAATCCATGCTGACTTTATCCCATTTCCATTCTGGTATTGATATAGGTTGCAAAAGACCCGATAAAACTTGATGTTCTGATTTGACTTATTGACACACTAAACACCGAGTCACATATTCAGTAATATCTCTCTTCATACCATGCCACTAATAATGAGACTTCAAATTCTGGTACATCTTATTGCTTCTAGGATGTACAGTATACATAGTAGTATGAGCTTCATCAAGTATATACTCTTTTAATTCCTTCACATAAGGTACACACAATAGATCTCTGTAATATAATCCACCATCTTCTTAAACAACATAATCTGGCTTTTCACCTTTATGCACTTGTTCCAACACTTCTAATAATTTTTTGTTTTGTTTCTGAGCTCCTATCACTTTTTGTTTTATGGTTAGTTCAACCCTCAATTCTGCTAATGTAACACATTATATCATTTAGTTTATTTAATTTATATATACATATAGTATTATAACATTCTATATACAACATACCTGCTAAAGTCTTTCGACTTAAAGCATCGGCTACCACGTTAGCCTTTCCAAGATGATAGTCAATGATACAATCATAATCATTTATCAATTTCATCCACCTCCTCTGCCTTAACTTTAGTTCTTTTTGCATTGGCAAGTATTTTAAACTTTTATGGTTAGTGAAAATATAACACCTTTCACTATACAAGTAATGTTGCTAGATCTTAAGAGCAAATACAATAGCAGCTGTAACACCCCTTCCCAACCTACATGTGTAAGTCGAGTAGAGGCGCCACACTATCCTAATGTTGCTACCAATTTACTTAGTCAAATTTTAATTCTGATTTTTACAGAAATTTTGCCATAGTTCCGCCTAGAAATTTGGATCCCAAGTGTCGACAAAACTTATTTTTCTGATTTTTTTTTTAAAACATTTTACACAGACCAATATAATTACCATCAAATTTAATGCACTCCCAATGAATCCACCTTATACCCTCAACTACAAACCTGCACGAAGAGTTCACACTTCTAGTATAACATAAAGTAAAGATTTATGATTATTACATACTACTAACATACAATTATAACATAGAAAATCTCTTTTATATTTATTCATATACATGCCACAACTAGCTAACTCATAATGGAACTAAAAGATCTACCCCTGAGATTTGCTGTGGTCTGGTCGTTGCTTTCCCAAGATTTATCTACTGCTCCGAACCTACGAGTCAAGGAAAACTTAACTCGCTGAGCAATGTCGCTCAGTGGGTACTTTACCAATAAAATACAAGTAACATATGAAAACATTTGGAAAATATGAAATAATTAAATCATAAATCAACCAACCTTAAACCAATAGAAATTTTGATACATTCAGTGTGATATGCTTTCAATAATGTAAAATCATAATTCAACTCATTTGCATTTCATAGTTTAACGAAAAATATGTCTTTGGTTCAGGCTCTACTGGTATATAGGGAACCATAGTGATAAGGCAGTGGCCCTCACCACTGTAACATAGGTGGCCCTCACCACCGATATCAGATCACAGGAATGGCCCTCACCATCCTGGTTCTAACCAATGGGCCTCCCCATTGGCTTCAGTGGCCTCACCACTGAATAACATATCATATCACAATAATGAGCAGTACTGCATGCGTTAGTATAGTGCACCATACTCTTATCTACCACTCCCACTATCCAGTAGAGCAAAAAGGTTAAAATGATTCAATTTAAGTTTCAAACTTCATTTTGGAATGATTCGAAAAATCATTTTAATTTCCGTCACGCTTTGCCATTTATGCCGCGCACCACATTCTTTGGTCAAACCGTTACTCTTTTTCACATATTTAACATCCACAATAAACATATCAAATATTTCAAAGCATTCCTCAAAGGATCACAAATTGACCAAATGAATAGTGTTGCGGCGAGAAAAATCGGCAACGCAAAATGGCATGACCAAATGAATAGTAAAATCTGGATTTTCGTCAAAATTTCAGTCCACTTCAATCATGCATTTGACCAAGTAAATGATCTTATTTTTGGCTGAAATTTTACAGAAAACTTATTTCATATGTTGACTAATTGCATGTAAAATTTTGTTGAAAAATTCCTTCGTTTTCTGCCTCAAACAATTTCCACAAAAAGGTCCAGAAAGCTGTCTTTTTGGGACCATTTCGGCCCAAACACATGAAATGCATAGGATAGTTTATTTTTCTTTTGCAAATCAATATTAAGGCTTCTTTAATGGTAAAGTGAAGATTCAAACACTTCCCTTTGACAACTTTTGCATGTTTAACTCAAATCAATATATTTAAGCATCAACAACAAAACTTTCATAAACCAAAGTTTGTAAAGCATCAAACCAAAATTAATTATTCAAAGGTAAAGTACCAAACCTTATTTCTTTAATTCCTCTTGGCTTTTCTTTCTTCTCCTTCTTTAATTCTTTATTTCTCCTTCAATCAATTCAAGATACAACATAAACCTTAGAATTTCAAAATAATAAATTATCCTCTATTTCTTTTCCAACCGAAACCCCTAATCCAACCTTATTAATCTTTCTATATCTTGGTTCTTCCATTTAATCAATTAATCTTATTATTATTATTATTATTTTCAATTCCATATAAGACTTTAATTCCCAATCTTCCAATATATATATAACTACCTAGAACTAATACTAAAATTAAAGTCTACACACTTAAAAACCTTAGAACTTACCTTAAAAATCAAAGTTTGGAAAAACTTGGAAGTCCCTTGGTATTTTCTCTTGTTGGCCGAATTTGGTGAGTGGAAAAGAGAGAATTTGCTCTTCATATCACCTATATTTATATACAAAGGAAGTGATGATCACCTTGACCACTTGTCCACTTTTTCTCTTTCTTCATTTATTACACATTTATTACATATGCTAAATGTTCTCTTTTGATTGGCCCACCTTTGATTTTTATAACTTCCTTTTTCCTTTACTTCTTTCCACTTGTCTCTCTTCCCATTGGATCTCATAAAGTTGTCCCGGGTTACTCATCCGGTCCCGACACGAAACCGGGCCCACATTACGTTCCGGCGATTAATCGATCATATCTTTTAAACCGTATAGCTCCACGAGTCAAACTATATATGGTTTTGATCCTCTCGACCTCTACTTTCTATTTATAAGATCTATTTTAGGTTTCTAAGTCATTTTGAAAAATTACCGGTAAGCCCTCAACTTTTTACAAAATTCCCTTTTGGTCCTATTTTTGCTCGGGTTTTCTCCGGCTTCGTTTCTACTAACGATCGTTTCATATTTAACCTCTCGCCATTCTCTACGTACTCACGTCTTTATTTCCTACCCTAAATTCATGTATAACTTTAATTGGTAATGACCAAAATGCCCTTAGTCAACATTTCTTCATTTTTCTTTAACGGGACATTTCCTGGAAAAACCGTTACACGTCGTTGCGATCCGATTTTTCTCTACATTCCATTTTTGGAATCTGTTATATGCACTATTAAGAACATCCGGTGCAACTTTCTTTGAAATTACATCTACGTCCCCAACTTTATTAAAAATTACAATTAGGTCCCTTTTGTCATACAACCTTATCTAGGGCTGTTATCAAGAATTATCTTCTCCTTTTCCCTACTCTTGCTATGCACATGTCTACACTGCATAAATGCAGTAGGCGGATGTGACAGCAGCCAACTCCAAATCATGTGTAGGATAATTTAATTCATGAGATTTTAATTGCCTATAAGCATAAACAATTACCTTACCCTCTTGCATCAATACACAACAGAGTCACTGATTAGAAGCATCACTATAAATTACATAGTCTTTACCTGGGGTCGGTTGTGTCAATATAGGCGCTTCAGTTAACATAGCCTTCAGTTGTTTAAAACTAGCTTGACACTGATCATTCCACTCAAATTTAGTTTCTTTTCTAAGGAGTTTAGTTAAAGGAAGTGTATCTTCGAAAACCCTTGTATAAATCTTCTATAGTAACAAGCTAACCCAAGGAAATGCTAGATTTTTGTTATATTCTTTGGTGGCTGCCAATTCAAAATAGTCTCAATTTTACTAGGATCCATATGAATACCATTAGCTGATACTACATGACCTAAAAATGCCACTTCCATCAACTAAAAATCACATTTCAATAATTTAGCATATAGTTGATTCTCCCTAAGTGTCTATAGTACCATTCTCAAATGCTCATCATGCTCCTCCTTTTTTTTTTGGAATAAACCAGTATATCATCAATGAAACCAACTATAAACTGGTCTAAATAGGGTTTGAAGACTCAATTCATCAAGTCCATAAAAGATGTCGGTGCATTAGTTAAACCAAAGGGCATAACCAAAAATTCATAATGCCCATATCGAGTTCTAAAAGTTGTCTTTGGAATATCTACTTCTTTAACTTTCATCTGATAATAATCCAATTTAAGATCAATGTTAGAGAAAATACCTACTCCTTTCAACTGATCAAACAAGTCATTAATCCTAGGTAACGGGTACTTATTCTTAATAATCACTTTATTCAACTGCCGATAATCTATACACAATCTTAGGGTAGCATCCTTCTTCTTCACAATTAAAATTGGTGCACCCCAAGGTGATACACTAGGTCTAATAAAGCTTTTATCAAGTAATTCTTAAAGTTGCACTTTTAATTCTTTTAACTCTAGAGGTGTCATTCTATAAGGTGGAATAGAAATTGGTGCCATATCTAGAACTACATCAATAAAAAATTGTACCTCCCTCTCTGGTGGTACTCTAGGTAATTCCTCAGGAAAAATATCCGAAAACTCACACATTGTAGGTATGTCCCCTAAAGCCTTACTTGTATGTCGTGTATCAATAACATAATCAAGGTAAGCTTCACACCTCTTCCTAATTAACCTTCTAGCTTTAGCTATAGAATTCAAACTAGAAGGATAAAATTATTTTTCTCCTCGGACGATAATTTTACCATAATCTAGAATCTTAAAAGTCACAACTTTATTACAACAATCCATAACTGCTTGATGTCGGGATAACCAATCCATTCCTAAGATTACATCAAAATCATGGAATGGAAGTTCAATCAAATCGGTAGGAAGTTATATATCATGAACTGTAATTGGAAATTTTTGACATATTTTATTTACCTTCACACTATGGCCTAAGGGGTTAGTAACTTCGATCTCATAATCAAGCTTATCAACACACATTTTCTTCCCTGAAGCTATAGTTCTACATATATAAGAATTTGTAGAACTAGGATCTAACAATGCATACACATCAAGACCAAGTAAAGAAAGTTTACCAACTACAACATCAAGAGTATCATGGTCCTCCACTGCTTTCATGGCATAAGCCCTAGTTGGAGCACTGCATCGAGTTTAAGGTCTATCCACTGTTTCAGATCCTCTCTGTTGACTAACACTGGGTCAATCACCTCTACCAGTCTTATGACCTGTTTGAGACTTCTGCACAAAACTCTGTCCTTCAATAACTTCAAGTTCTTTTATCATTAGATAGTCTCTAATTTTATGCTCTGAAGAACCACATTTCAAACAAGCCCCTTTTCGATACCAATAATTTTCACGTGTATGACTCTTAGCACAATATTGACAAGGTGTAGTAACTGCCCTTGAAGATGAGCCTGTAGCAACTCCAAACCTATCACCTCTAGATCTCTGAAAACTAGTTCCACTTCCTCTACCAAACCCCTGAATTTGGGCTTGAATATTTCTTTGTCTTTTCTGGCCACCCTGCTGTTGTTCACTAAAAAATCCCTTCTTTAATTGTTGACTTTTTCCCTGCTTTTGTTTAATCTCATTTTCTATAGCAACTGCAACATTAATAAGAGTGGAAAACTCTTTAATCCTCATAGCCACTAAATACAGCCGGATATGACTGTTCAAACCCTATTCAAACTGCTTATACTTCTCTTCCTCAGATGAAACTAACTCTAAACAATATTTGCCGAGGTGACAAAACTGCCTCTCATATTTAGACATAGATGACTGCCTTTACTTAAGATATAAAAACTCCCGACACTTCTCTTCTAAATAAATCTCACTAATATTTTTTTTTTAATTCTTCTTGGAAAAATGTCCAAGTGAGTCTACTCGCAGGTACACCTTTTTGCTTTGTATCCCACTAGGCATAAGCTTGTTCCTACAATAAGAAAACTGTACACTCCAATCTTTCCTCATCAGTACAATGCATAAATCAAAACTCTCACAATCCTCTCCATCCAATATTCTACTACTGAAGACTAATCAGTATCACGAGCTTTAAAGTCTTCAACTCCTAATTTCCTAATTCTATCCAATTGAGATCTTTGGGGTACTGAGGATGAAGGCTGTGCAAGAGGAGCAACTCTTACAATTTGCATGAGAACTTCCCCCATATTTCTCACAAATTGGGAATCTAAGGGAATTTGTTCCGCAGAAGGTTTCGATGGCTATTGATTCCCCATACTTGCTTGACGGTGTGAGGATGCAGCTTGTTCCTCCGTACCTTGAGGGGATCCGGAGGCATCTTATACCTTTAAGCATTGAAAATCAACTGCCTCAAACATTTATTAAATTATATAGATCACATAGTAATGACAGTTCTATTTCTCTGTTCTTTTAACCCACAAACTTAGGATCGCCTAAACTAGTCTCTGATACCACTAAATATAACACTCCCTACATAGTCTATATACTTAACTACATAGGTGATGTCACTTAAATACTCATACTTGACTATAAAATATAATATATAAATAAAACAAAAATACTTTAATATGTAGATGCAATTATTAAACTTTCAAAAGAAATACCATGATCATGTCTGTATTACATACATATATCTGTTTAATTTATAAAGAACTCCTATTATTAACTTATACTGTAGACGTTATTATAATTCTCTTACTACCCTTAAACTTATATAAAATTATAAAGTATTGTTATGTGAACCATACAGAATACAATATTTATAATATTGCTCTTTGAACTTTTGTGATGCATTTGATTTGAAATGTATTATCTCTTATTCTGTAGTCTCAATTCTTTTGGTTTGATTTACATGTCAGAAATAAGCAAGGCTTAGTGGTGCTTATGTTTTTATAATATGCAAGAAATTTAAAGGAAAAAAAACTATACATAAACTAATTTAGAAACAATAGAAATTATCACTTTAAAACATTAATAAAAAAATTAATAAATTCACTGAAGCTTAAAACACTGAACATGATTAAATTCAAAATTAGTTAATTTAACAATAACCATATAACACATTATTTTCAATATAGATAACTTCTTTAAATTTGCCCATGCATACTGAACTCAGATCATAGGTTTGGATAACGGATTACTGTTGGCAATTTAATGTCAGTCTTAAGAATTTATGATAGCAAATATGCCCATTGTCACTGATGACACAATGTGTCCATTAATGGCACGATGTGTCTACTATCACTATGGATATCCACCCTTTGGCTAGTCATTTAATCCCAAGCTAGATATAAAATCAGTATGGTTTGACCAATTCATTAGTTTTAGTTAACATTGAATTATGTATACCATTTCAAAGAAACAATACTTTGTTCAGCATTTAGTATTATACATATTTGTCATATATCCAAACTTTATTATTCTTTTCCATACTTTTAACACATAAACATGAATTCTCAACACAAGAATAAGAAATATAAATATACAAGCCTCATACCAAGCCAGTATATCACAAAATATAAGCCAAAAATATCATCCAAGTACCCCACGGCCGTGGCATCTCAACCCCACGCCCGTGGGATATAAAACGAGGTTGTCAATTACATTTGTAGAGCCCCACGATTGTGGCACTCAAGGGCCACTCCCATGGCATGCAAAATAGCACTATTTCATCGAAAAATTTTAAGCAAATAGCCTCATTTTCTGATCCCTTGCCCATGGCACTTTTTTCCACGCCCGTAGTATTGATTTTGGTTCTACCTTCTGAATATTTCTTCCTCTAGCAGTCCCAACTTCAATACCACGCTCATGGTATCCATAAGCCACGCCCGTGGTATCCAAAAATTGTGTATTCTACACTTTTAACTTTATAAAACACAAAGATATTGAAGATCTAAGTTAAAAATGTATCAAAATCAAATTTTTGACATAAAAAGAGTTCATATCAAATACTTTACTTAAACTTCAATTAATCAAACCTTCAACCATCACTCATGGCTAAACACAATATCAAACCTTTCAATTCTTATAAAGGTTGAATTAAGAACCATACTCATCACATATAAGTTTTTTTAATTCATTTTTTACTCATCAATCCATTTAATCCATACTTTCAAGAAATAATTCATTATAAGGATTCAATCAACCAATTTAAACATTAAAACTCATAGAAATTTAAATATTTACAAATTAAAAATACATAAGCACATACCTCTTAAAAATTTCTCTTTTTCTCTTTAATCACTTGATAATCTCACCTACTCTAGCTAATTCTCTTAAAAATTTGTAATAAAAGGTGAATTTATTCTTGATTAATTTGATGAAAGGAAGAAGAAAGTAGAGAAGATGGTGATGGTGGTGGTAGATGGCATGGATGATGGAGAAAAAAAGAGGAGAGAAAAGAAATTCTAAACTATATACACATATATATAATAAGTTTAATCTAGTATGGGCAATCTCATTTTAACTATGGTGCACCCTCTTCTTATCCTTTGATTCTAATTTGATTTTTAGTCTCATAAAACCGTAAAAATAATTATTTCAGTAAATTTTAAGATCTACTATTCATTATTTTCTATTTATATCATTTATTCAGGTCACTTTTATCACTATACACTATCAATTATCAAAATTAATTAAAAAATTTATTGTTTAAAATTTTAAATATTATAATTCTTCCTTATTGGTGGTTGGTTTTCCAGCAAAATATCCTAGTCGCAATATTCTAGGTGGTATATTTCATGAGTGTAATCAAATTATCAATGAGAATTCTTTTATTGTCGATGGATTAGGTGTTAGGTGAATGAAGTGGCCCATTGGTGCGAACCACAGGTAGCTACTTGAGACCTTCTAGACCCAAACCTAACAATGTAGGAGAGAACCTTGGTATTAACAACACTAAATAATTAACTCTATGTATAGAAGTTGATTTAAACAAGAATCTTGAATAAGAGATGATGAATCTCTTACGAGAACAAAGTTTTTAAATTTTTATTGATCAATCAAACTATATTAATTACAATATAAAAAGGATGTCTATTTATAGGCTATAAGAAAATCCTTGAACTAGAAGGAAAAAGGTTGTTAAGTAAACAAAGTCAATATTTCTTTGTACAATTAGGAAAACTAAATAATCTAGAAAAATCTTAACAAATCGCTGAGCCCTACTCATATATATCTCATTATTACAACTAATAATAAGCCTAAATAACAAAATACTATAAAAAATATTTAAAATATATTAATTAGCTAAAAATATGAAAAACTAGTCCATTGAACACAGAGAAGTTCCCGCGCGAGATGTGCGACCACGATGTTGGGTGTGAGATAAAGGTGTTGACGCGGTAGAGTTCATGGCAAAGCTTGTGATCACGAAGATTGAATGCGAAATCAGAATGGCGATCACTACACTAGTTGGGCGACCGCTAGGTCTTCTAAAACCTCACAAAGTTGAATTAGGCCTTGATCTGATTGTAGGAAACCAAACTTGTAATTGGAGTACTCCTTGCATTTTTTTATTGGTAGATAAATCACTCCAAAGGCCTTGTAACATAGTCAATAAAGCTTTCTTGAATCTTTGCTAACATCCTCTTATGATGGGTCTATTGGATAGACTACATGGATCCTTAGATTTAGACTTGGTTGGCTCCTTGGTTGCATCATCGTTCCTTGACTAGGGTCTCTTGCCATGACTTGGATTGATGTTCCAGAATTTTTAATATGTATTTTTGTTTGATAAAGCTTAATAATATCATCCTTTTATAGTAAAAAAAAACTAATTTATTAATACTTTATTATAATTTTTTTTAAAACTCATGTATTACTATATTAAAATTTTTTAATTTGATATAGTAGTGATCATTGGTCTATGTCCTATTTGAGAACTATACCAAATGAAAGTATCAGGATGAAACTAAATATTAACATAATATCAATTATATATAATATTAATTTATTAATATGAATTAATATATATTGATTAATTGATATATATAAAATATCAATTACTAATTATATATATAATTTTTTATCCTTTCAAATTTGATTCGGTTGATTTATAGATTTTTAAGGAATAAAATTTTTATTTCAAATCATTTTTGCAAATATTTGAATGGAATTAAATAAAATTCAGTTTTACGAAATGCATAAAGAAATAAAAAACATGAGAGTCTATTTACGAGTTTTCTTGTTTGCATTTGTTTAATTAAGTTGGTATACTTCTCTTTTTTTTTTTTTGGGAAAAATTTGATATACCTCTCTGGTCTCCTCTAATTATGCGATTCTAACATTCATTTTTTTTATTAACCCAGTAATTATTTCTCATTACTTATGGTTAATTAATTGTTAACCTCACTCTCGAGTAGGCATAGGTTTACAAGATGGAAAAAATTGGCCAATGGGTATGAATAAAACAATATTTTCATTTTATAGTTATCATTATTGAAATTAATAATATCTATTAAAGGTAATTACCAAAATAACATGAATTTTAGCCCTTTTTTCAATTTTATTTTAAACTTTTAAAAATATCAAAATAGTGCATAAATTATAAATTTTATTTTAATTTTATCATATTTACCAAGAAAATTAATTTGAACTATAAAATTATGCTAATGTATCAGTTTTTGCAGCTGACTGAATTGTTAAGATGGATTAAAAATAGGTTAATTATAAAAAACCATGAACTTTAACTTGTTTTTCATTTTTATTACTAACTTTTTAAAAATGTTAAAAGTGTACATGAACTACGCATTTCATTTCAAATTTTTTTTTATTGAGAGAGAGGTTATTTTACTTCATAAAATATTGGTTTGTCAGTTTTTATAAATTATCTGAGTTAAAAAATATTATTAGTGTATTATATTGTATTTCTTTAGAAATAATATCCAAATTAAGAAAAATAAATCAAAAATCCTATTTTTTTTAATTAATATGATGTGGGTTTTCTCTTTTAACACAAATAAATTCTCTTTAAAAATAAGTTTGATAATGAATTTTAAATAATGTATCCTTTTTTTCATTATTGAAATTGAATCGGAGTATATTTTTCTTTTGTATAATTAGTATTTTATTTTTGAGTTATGTAGCTTTTGCAGTGGGTTATTAAGAAGTTAATTTTATAACTTTGGAGTTGATTTTGTAATTTTGTTTAATGACATTTATATTTAAGCTTAGCATTTTTAATTGAAAAACTAGAATTCTTGATATTTTTTAATTTTAAAATTTTGAGATTATTTTTAAAAAATACAATACAATACGTTAATAATATTTTTCAATTTAGATAATTTATAAAAATCAATAATTAGTATTTTACTAGATAAAATAATCTCTTTCAATAAAAATAAAAGATTTAAAATGAAATACATAGTTAATACACTCTTTTGGTATTTATAAAATATTGAGGTAAAAATAGAAAAAACAATATTAAAGTTGATTTATTTTTTTTATAATTAACCTATTTTTCATCTATATTAGAAGTTCACGTCAACTATAAAAATCAACTATAAAAATCAATATGCGGGTAATAGTTTTTCACTTGGAAAGTTCAAACAAAATTTATAGTCTATGAACCCTTTTAACATTTAAAAAAGTTTATGATAAAATTAAAAAACGTTAAATTTCATTTTTTGATAATTTATTTTATATACTAAAAATATGTAGAACGAATGGTTATAACAATATAATTTTGTATTCATAGTCTAATACCAAATTCACTTATCTAATTTTTTTTAATCGTTTTAACAAATGTTATCCTCTTACGCTTAGAACCTGTAATTTCATTCCCTCAAAACCAATAAATAAAAAAATTATTTGAACAGTAACCAATTGATATATCTCTGAGTTAAAAAAAATAAATAAATAATTGATATACCTCTTAAAACTTACCTATTTGATAGCCGATCTTTCTTTTTAAGGTATGTATTAAATGAAAAATAAAGCATGCTCTAATTAGAAATTTTGCAAGAAAAGATTTGAAATTAGTTGAGATATATTATTCTCAAATTATACATTCGATTGAATTATTTATACGGTTGAACTGTCGTCCGCTAGTTTGACTTGCCAATTTTATTTTATTTTTTAAATTTTAGTAATTAAAAGTGAAAATTTTAAGAATGATAAAAAAAATCTTAGACATATATAATAATAGACTATCAATAAAAATAAAATTCGAATACCCTCTTCTTTCTAATAGGAGCTAATTAAACAAAAATAATTAATTAATGAAATTCAATATCAATTCACTTGCAATGGTTTTTCAGTTGATTAGGAAATTAAGCAATTCTATATTTGGTTCAATAAATTTTATGTGATGAATTTTGAAGAATTCATAAAATTGATATGCATAAATCTTTATTTTATAGGAATTTGAAATCTTACTTCTGGGTTTTGTAAAATCTATATTTCTAAGGAATGAAATATTTTATTAATTATTAATATTTTTGGTCTCAATTATTTATTATTAAAAAATCCTTTTACTTTTATATGTATGTATATATACTTTTTTATACTGAATAAATTAATTTCCCTCATGACAAGTTTAAAAATACATCTCAAATTTAAGTTATAAATTTTTAAAAGTAGCAAAGTTAAATTTAGACTATATATTATAGCGAGAAGTCAGAATAAAATCTTATTTTTTTAATTTAGGTTAAATTAATTTTGTTATATTTAATTCAAATTAAAATTTTTTTAATAAAACCATTAAATTAAATTACCAATATGGTCTAATTTAAACTTTAATTAAATATTAAGGTCCAATTTAAATTTCAGTTGAATATCAGGATCCAAATTGAACTTAATTTTTAATAAATAAAATTTTAATTATTAATAATCTATAATGTTAATAGCAATTTTATAATATTTTAAGTTGTAATAATTTTAACAAATAATTAATAAATTTAAAAATTATTATAATTTATTAATATTATGAATTATAATATTAAAAAATTATTTAAATACAAGAGCCAATATTTTTTATATTAATAATTTATCATATTAATAAATAATTTTATAATATTATTACTATTATAAATTAATATTAAAAATATGAAACATAAAATTAAAAAGATTATAAAATACACGCATAAATAAAAATAACATTCATCATCAAATTATATATTGCTATATTGTTGGCATGATATTATTAATAAATAAAAAGCTATTTATTAAAAATTAAGTTTAATTTAGACCATAAAATTTAATCGAAGTTTAAATTAAATTTTAGTATTTAACAAAATTCAAATTTGATTTTGATTTTGATCGTTCACTCAATTTAACAGTTGTGCTAAAAGTTTTAATGTGATCTAAATTGGAAAAAAAAATTAATTTTATCTAAATTTAAAAGAAAATTTTAAATTTAGTAAAAAAAAATTTTAAGGTTAAATCCTAGCTTTACATTATAGAATGTGGTTAAAATTATATCTTTATCCTTAAAAAAATTGATCAAATAAATTAAAATTTTTAATGATTTAGTTAAATATTTTTTTTATTTGAATTCTATATTCATAACATTAAAATAGTTTAATCTATTAGTGTGTAGGTGGCGTAGTTAACTGTCGGCTAGATATTGGTACAGAGATTTGATATGTAAGGTATAAATTTATTTTGAATTTGATTGAGTTTTAATTTGGAAATAATTTCGGTGTTATTGGTGAGTGAAGCATTGGAAATGGATGAGATAATAAGGCTAAAAGAGTGAAACGACACTTACAACTCATTTCCGTATCACTTCACGTTTTCCTTTATCAATTCCCCAACATAACATATTGACAAATTATTTGAAATCTCAGTATCTATCAACACTAAAGTTTTTCTTTTCAAAAAAAAAATAAAAACACTAAAGTTTTTAAATATATGTCTCAAAAAATCTTTTTTTCTTTTCAGTTAAAATTACTAAGTCGCAAATTATTATTTTTTACCACCAAACAGGAGTAATAATATTTTTCTGACCAACTTTTCAAAAAAAAAAATATATTTTTCTGACCATTAAATTATATGTTAATGGTGACTGATCAATTATATTTACTCCAGTTTCAAATCCTTGAAATTGTAATAAACTATCAAAAGAAATGATTTCTTGTCAATGATTTTTTTAAGCAGTAATAATATTTTTAATTACTAACAAAATTTTTTTAAAGTAGTAATAGTATTCTTGTATTAATATTTCTAACAAATTTTTTTTGAAAAAAAAAAACTCGCAAGGAATTGCGAATTCAACCGTCTAAAGACGACTTAAAATTTTAAATATTAGAAATCTGGAGTTGGACAGAGCCGAATAGTACAAAATTCCAGACAGGTGGCATTGCCTAGCCTCTCCACCATTTCCGTTTACCAACATAATCAAAATATCACTACCTCATTCAGTATTTAAAAATTATTTTGTATTTCTTTTATTAACGCTATACGAAATTAAAAAAATTCCTTTTTGTTATACACATGGCTGTAGCTTACAAGTAATACAATTATAATTATTTTATTTTATTTTTTACTTGAATAATTATATATATATTCTCATATCAATTTATATATTACCTAAAATTTAATTACTTTTTTTAAAAAAAAAAATTAAATATGTATCCTGTGCTCTCTTATATATTTAAAAATTATTTTATATGTTTTGGCCTAGTAATTAAATTTTTAATCAATAAAAAAGTAAGCAGCTTACTAAAAAAACTAATTTTTGAAAAAAAAAACTTATAACTCTCAAAATTTAAGATTAATGCTAGTAAATGGGATAATTAATAGACTTAATCATCTTAAAATTATAAAATAAATTGGTGTTCATCATCAACCCTGCCTCATTTATAAATAAAAATACAGATTTGTTTTTTATTTAATGAAAATGAATCAGAGAAGATGGATTGATATTCCTATCGAGGTTCTAATAAAAAAATATAATATTCTTATTGAGGCTAGAGAGATTCAGGCTAGTTCACCAAACACAATGGTAACTCAACAAAGAAGTCTTTTCATCTCCTACAAAATCTCACCTTTAATAGACTCGTTACAGTACTAGTAAAAGAATAATTATATGCTACAACCGTCGTAGCAGTAAATATTTACAACGGACCAATGAAATTCTTACACGTTTATTAAATGCCTACAACAGACCAATGAAATGAATCATTTAATCAACGTGTAAGAATTCTATTGGTCCGTTGTAGGCATTTATTACTACAACAGTTATAGCATATAATTATTCCTAGTAAAAAGCTTCACATAATAACAGAAGAGCAACAAGAGAGAGAGAGAGACACCAAAACCAACTATACCATGGTGTCTAACATATCAAATCCACCATTCTTTCTTCTTCTTTTTCTTTTTTTCTCTCTCTTTCTGTCCTCATCTTCTTCACCATCTTCATCACTCTCTGTAGCTTCTCCTTCCCAGATTCTTCGTTTTTCAGGTAAGCACTTTTTTTTTTCTATTTCTTAGCAAATGATTTTCTTGCTTCAAAGTTCTGTTTTTATAAAAAAAAAGAAGTTATCATCTTTCGATTGGGTTCACATCATTTTTTCATTGCAGAGGTTGGTGAAAGAGAGAATGCCATAGCGGCGCAATGGGGGCAGAGAAGGAGGCATCTTGATGAACAGACCTCAAACACAACTCTTATATTGGCTGAAAAGAGAACGCGAAGAAGAGACCCTTTGGATAATCTTAAGCGATATACTGGTGGTTATAATATCAGCAATAAACATTACTGGGCTGTGAGTTCGATCTCTCTCTGTAACTATTCATATTCCCATGTGTGTTATTTATGGTTGATTTGTTTGTACCAAAAAAAAAATATTTAATTGTGGATTTGTTCATACTCATTGATTTGTCTGTTTTTTAAATTTTGTTTTGAGTCATTTCTTAATTGTTTGAATTCTCTAGTGGATTTCCTCAAAAAAAAAAAATCTCTAGTAAATTGTTTTGATCAATTACTGTTCAGTTCTTTACACTAATTAACATTTGAATTATGCAGTCCGTATCTCTAACGGCGGCTCCTTTCTTTGTTATTGCTGGAGTTTGGTTTGTGCTATTTGGACTGTGCCTTGCCTTCATCTGTCTTTGTTATTGCTGTTGTCGAAGAGAACCTTATGGCTATTCTCGACTGTGCTATGCCCTTTCTCTTATTTTCCTAATTTTCTTCACAATTGCTGCAATGTAATCATTTCTTTCCCTCTTAGTGTTCCACATGTTTGTTTTGATTATTAGTTCTGTGACGCCCTTAATATTATGTTGTGTTTGGCAATTTCAGTGTGGGCTGTGTGGTTCTCTATACTGGTCAGCAGAAGTTTCACGGTATTACAACACACACGTTGGAGTATGTTGTGAACCAGGCAAATGTTACTGCCGAAAACCTCAGGAATGTGTCATATTATCTTGCTGCAGCTAAGAGTGTTTCTGTGGATAATTTTTTTCTGCCAAATGATGTCCGGAACAGCATTGGTAGCATTGAAACACAAATTAACTCCTCTAGCACCATTCTTTCCAGTCGCACTCAGGAGAATTCTGAGGATATACAACACGGTTTGGATGACATGTCAGCAAAAGCACTTATTAAAACTTCTCTGCTGCTTGCTCACCAGTGTGATTTTTAGGAATTGTTTAGTCGTTCTGTTCATATTTTTGCTATTGAATTGCAGGAGACTAGCTCTTATAATCCTTGCTGCTGTTATGCTTGCATTGGCATTTCTTGGGTTTTGTAAGTTTTGTGTTCCCTTAAGTTTAGATGCAGAAGATTTTATTACTTGATCCATGTTACAACTTGATGTATGTTCTTATATTATTGGAATGGTGACATTGGTTGCAGTATTCTCCATTCTCGGAATGCAGTGTCTTGTATACTTGTGAGTGATGATGTCATTTTTTCTGACAATAAACTTGAAAAGATTTGCATTTTTTATTTAATTGAAAAGTTTAATTGATCATTATTGATTTCAGCCTGGTGATCCTTGGGTGGATTCTTGTTGCAAGCACATTTATATTGTGCGGTGTATTTCTTCTTGTTCATAAGTAAGTTGCATTATTTATTTTTTGTGGCATCTTTCTTCTTGTACATGAATAACATTGTTTTGCTCTTTCTTTTCAAGATTTTTGTTGGAAAGTTGGGATTCCATTGCACATACAATTTTATTCTTTATGCTTGCTTGAATCTTTGTTGTGGTTCTAAAGCAAGGTTAAGCATGTTGACATAAATTTTATCAAGTCTAATTACTTGAATTGTTCTTGCACAAAAAATATTATTTTTTTATATCTCACAGCAGCTTTAGAATGCTGGTGTATGAAGTTGGATTAGGCTTGACTATCCATGATCTTAAAGTCAATAAAACCTGTCTTCTATGTCATTGTCATATTTTAATTTTTAGTTCATGAGGAGAATAAATTGAGGTGAAATAGGCAATTGCCTCTGCGCCTCCGACATTAGGCCTTGTTTGTTGGACTAGAATGTGTGAATTTAATCATTTATATTGAGGATGTCTACAACTCGATGTCTGGATTATTTGATCATAATGACTTTCAATCATATTAAAGTTCTTAACTTAGTACTTGTAGGCAGGCACTTGCCATCGAATTATTGCAATAAAGTTAAAATAGCCTCGACTCAATTAGCCTTTTTATTATTCAAGCTAGTATCGTCTATAAATAAATCCATATACTTATCAACCGGAGGATTTAAAGTTTGTTATCCCTCTCATAACAGATACAAGTACACATGCATATTGGCATTATTTGGTGAAGTATAGTTCTGTCATTTAAAAATGTCAGACTTGAAAATCTTAAGAATTGCACAGTATAACTTGCATAAAATGCCATGACTGTGCTTCTTTGCTAAATATATTATTCCTAAATGTATTTGTTTTTTTGTATCTTTTAGTGTTGTTGCAGGTACATGTGTTGCAATGGATGAGTGGGTTCTGAACCCCACTGCCAAAACAGCAATGGATGATATAATCCCTTGTGTGGACAATGCAACTGCACAGGCAACCTTGAAACAAACCAAGGAAGTGACTCATCAACTTGTCAATGTGGTTGATTCTGTCTTCAAAAACATCTCTAACAGAAATTTTCCACCTCAACTAGGACCTCCTCTATATTACAATCAATCTGGTCCACTGTTGCCTGTTCTTTGCAACCCATTTAATTCTGATTTGACAGATCGGCAATGTGTTGCTGGTGAAGTGGACTTGAACAATGCTACTGAGGTAATAGTTATGGACTATCGATATTAGTGAAACATGGCATTTGTATATGGGCATTGTTAAAGCTTAGGCACAGAAAGTCAATCTGCATAACAGACGCCATTTTAGGTTCAAATGTCTAGTCATTTTTTATGGTCTAATCTTAGTTTCTATTAGTTCACTTAAGTGCAAAATTAGAAAATGTTGCTTTAACCATACATGTTCACTTTGGCAGCCGCAAATTTTCTTTTCCACTATGAGATTTATCTTGGTATACATAAAAATTATGGTGAGGCAACTCTGAGTTCTATTTTCTGTTTCAATTAGGTATGGAACAATTATACCTGTGAGGTTTCATCATCTGGGATTTGCACAACACCTGGCCGATTGACTCCCAGTTTATATAACCAAATGGCTTCTGCAGTAAACTTGAGTTATGGTTTGTATCGATATGGTCCTTTCTTGGTTGGCTTGGAAGATTGCACTTTTGTTCGACAAACACTTACTGTCATCAGCCACTCGTATTGTCCCAACTTGAGGCGATACACGGAATGGATTTATGTTGGTCTAGTGATGGTATCTGCGGCTGTAATGCTATCATTGATCTTCTGGGTAATCTATGCAAGAGAGCGAAGGCATCGTGTATATACCAAGCAGCTCATGTATGGAGGCATGGAAGGTCAAGATAAGCCTTCGTAGAAATGTCCTAATTTAGCTTTTAATTTATTCCATATTGTGTATAACTTTGGTAGCATGCACTGCTATATTTTTGAGGTTTGTACATTATTACAGTCATACTTATGCTTGGTTACTATATTACTCAGGAATTAAGGGGATCGATCTCTCCATTGGCGTGTACCGGAATGAAATGGTGTTTGTAATCACCTATATGTTATTCCTATGCTATTATATTTGTCATCTTACAATTATTTATTACCTTCAAAAGATGAAGGCTTTGTTGTACGTATTTTTTGAAAAAAAAAATCTTGGAAATTTTATAGTTAAAACATGTGAAATTTAATTAAAAAAATAAACTTTAATATTCTCTAATATGTTGAAAAAGTATTTCTTAAACGGCAAACAATGTCAAACCAATCTTAAATCTCTTGCAGGGTAAAGCATGCTTTTATGGAGAAGGTGTAATTTGGCTTATAATTTTTGTATAAATCCATTTAGTTTATGTTAGGTATATTATCTATTCAGCTCTCAAGTTTTTTTAATTACTTTCATAATATATCAACGCGACATTCATTTTCCCTAAACAAAGGAAAATTGGTTTCAATTTGGTGATGTGAACAGCTTCAGGCAAGCGTAGCTTTCAGCCGCAGGCGGTTGGTAAAGTGGCTGAATTTAATACAGGAGAAACTCTCAAGTTATACAAAACCAGTCAATGGAAAATGCACGTATACTTGAAGGCTTGGAATTGACCTTTGTTCATATAATGGCCCATCAACAAAGTTAAACAATCTGGGCCCCATGTAAATGACCAAGTCCAGCCTATTATAATAGAAAAACAATATTTTATTTTTGGAATTTATGCATAAATATCTCAAAAAAAAATTATCAAATAACAAAAATACAACTTTCTGTTTACCTTTTCACAAATACATATTTTTTAAAATTTTTCTATCTCAAAAATACCCCCTTTTACCTTCTCATTTATTTACTTGAATCTTATGATGATGATGCCTCTTACACTTTTATCATCCCTCTTATTTTAATTTTCATTTTTTTTAAATTTTGGCTTGTGCCTTATTTGGTTCCATAACTAGTTAAAAATTAAATGGACATAATTTAATTTAATAATTTCCAATTGAAAAATTATGTAATAATAGGTCAAATATATTATATATATATGAGAATAGAATGGTCTATAGTTTTTTCTAGTTAAATTCTCTCTCTCTCTCACTCTTGCTCTCTCTCTCTCTCTCTCTTTAATGTTTTTAAAAATATTGTTTTATAAATAGCTGGAAATTGGATAACACCATAAAAATCTATTATTAATAAAAGTTATAACATTACAATAACATTATATTATAATTAATAATGTATTATATATAGATAGTTCTCTTCTGTCATTTTCTTTTTATTAAATAATTGAATTTCATAGGAAAAAAACAAAAAATTTAAACTATTAATAGACATATTTTTTCTAAACATAATAAATTTAAAATAAAATTTATCTTATCGTAATATATAAATAATTAATTATTAAAATTCAAAAGGAAATCAATGATAAATTCTAAAATATACCACTTAGAAAAAGCTTCTCAATATACCATTTAGAAAAATAAAAAATTTCTTATCTTCATCATAGTATGTTGCTGATATATCAACATTTATCACTAATATTATTCGTATATCTAAGATATATTAATGATATACTAATAATATATCTTTGGTGATCATTTGAAAAGATAAAAATATCATTATTTATTACTTATAAAAAAGACATATTATTGTTTATCACTTGCATAATTTAAAAAGAGATCTATATTTTCACATATTTGTGTTTTGTCAAAATAAATTCAATCTCAAACAAAGGAATAAACTAAAATTAAAAAAAAAAACACGATAAATTCTAACCCGCATATTAAAGCTATGCCACTTGAAAATTTTTTCGATATGCCACTTGGAAAAAAAAATTTCTTGCAACACCCATAATTTTAAGTACACTAAAAGGAATAATAATAATAATAATAATAATAATAATAATAATAATAATAATAATAATAATAATAATAATAATAATAATAATAGAAAGAAAAGAAAAAAGAAGAATAAATGGTGGAGAGTTAACATAAATAAATAAGTATATATATAAAGAAAAAAAAAGTATAAAATGGATAATGAAGAGAAAAGGAAAGAACTTTTCTTCTTATTCTTGTTGTTGTTGTTCTTCTAGCTACATTCCTTTAAGAGAAAAAAAGAGAAGGAGAACTCTTCATTCTCTATTCAATTTTTCACCTAAAAACAAACCGAGTCAAGTTGATTTTGAATGGATATTAAATATTCAAGTAAGATATGTTCTTTTAAACTCGTTTTTATGAGTTTTGGTTATGTAAGGTAGAAGTAAAAAGAGAAATTTGATATATATGGGAAATAGTTTAGATAATGAAGAAGAATATGATGATTATATGTTGAATTTGTGATAAATTAATTTATTTGAGTTTGAATCAAGAAGTTAGGGTTCATGGAACTTTTGGATTTAGGGTTTTTGATGAGTTTTAGTTAGGATTAGTGTAGTTAAGAGTTAATTTGAGTACTTTAAGCATGAATATGTGTTTTACTTTAAGAATTGAACCCTTGTTGATCTAGGGGTACTCTTTGGCCAACTTGGTTCAAGGTGAGGGAAAATTACTTTCTTTATTTTGAGATTCGGGAATTGATTAAGTTGATTTTTGGAGCTAAATTGAGGTCTGTACTTTGGAAATATGTATGTTGTCACGTTTTTGGCAGAAACTTAGAAAACTATTACTTTGTAGTATTTGTAGTTTAAATGATGGATTAAAGTTTTTTAAAAAATTCATGTTAATTATGGAAATAATATATATGTTGATTATGTGACTTTTAATGAATTATGAGGAAATTATGGAAATGATGATTTGGGATGGATTTTGAAAGATTTATGAAATGTTATTGTATTTTAATATCCTATATATGTTCTTGATGTAACACCCTTATACCATATATACGTACAATACATATTTTTAGCATATGTAAAATATGCATATACGATATAAAAATATCACAGACTGATTTAATAAAAAATTTTGCATTTCTGTTTTAAGATTTCAAATACTAAATATATAAAATTAAAAAGTATATAAATATTTTTTACTTGTTATAGTAACTCAAAATAAATATTTTATATAAAAATCTCTAGAAAAAAATCGCCAGAGTTTTGTCTGTAATTTAAACGTTCTCAAAATTCAGCAAAACACAACCTGCATTAGAAAACACTCCCAATAAAAAAATCAAATCTCCATTTCACCAATACTTCTCAATTTCTCCATATTTTCTCAAAATATTTATACATAGATAAATAAATCAACAACACATATAAAATCCCATTTTAAATTACTTATGCAAAACATTCTTTACAATTTACAATATATACTTCAAAAACAAACATAATATATATAGTATCAAAATATATTATAATATCAAATATGTACATGCTGGCAAATGACTCTGATCTTGATGTACCCAAAAACACTTCAAGCTCGATAAATGCAAGCTTAGGAATGACTAGGTCTAGTAGAACTCTCCGGCTCTATCAAAACGGCCATGCTACCTACGCGTCAAATTACAATCGCGCTAAGCTAAAAGCTTAGCGGTACAAACTTTGATAATAATAAAAATATAAAGTAATGCCAATGAAAAATGCTTATGAATATCACATCATTCCATTTTCTCATACTTTTTAAATATTTCACAATCCACAATTCATATAAAAACAAACACAAACATGGGCCCAAAGATAACTAATATGCTATTCAAATTTCAGAGTTACTGTTTTGGTCTATAATGACACTATGTGTCTAACCCTGTAGGCAATATATCAATGTAATAATCTAACCAGGTCTGAGCTTACAGCCCTGTCATTTCACCCAGCCTAGCTTCAAGTACTTTTTTTTGAGGCTTACAACCCGATCATTTCCTCTCAAAAATATTTTCACAATGACTCTCATCGTCTAGCCCATAGGCAAATCATAGGCATGCCGCCAAACACAGAACTCTGAAAATTGAATAACATACTAGGCAAACAATTTATTCATATCTCTCATTATCAATCTCTTTCTCATTGTCACATAATCAAATTAGGCACATTGTCTTATTTTCTCATTTTTTTCTCACTTTTTTCATTTTTCTCATTTATATCAATATCAATTCATTTCATTATGTTTCCACATATCTCATTATATTATACCACATTTTTTTTTACATTTACAACATATTACCCAATTACTTTTGGTATTTTCACATAATTCACATATTAATCACATTTACATAATTTAGCCATTATCAATGGCTTTTTACAATGCATTTAACATATATATGACATTACAAATGTCATAGCACATTATTCATACATAACCAATGTATCAAGTTGTTTAACACATTTTTCAACCAAAATGTGTTAAGCCCAAATGTCATGCAAATATAACCAATATATTCAAAATTTGTACTTACCTCAAATAGCAGCCAAAACAAGCTTAAAACTCTCACCAGCCTTCTCTTCCAAGTTGCCCTTCAACACTTAGATTGGCCAAACTACTTTCTCTCAATGCCTATACCAAATGTGATCATAAATAATCATTTAATATCACATTCTAAGGCATTCTCAACATCAAACCTTAATTAAAAAACACTCCAACAAATTTTTCATAAAAACTTTGAAAAACCATTTTAATCCATTTAAATTAATGTTTTAAGTTTATTTCTATCATTACAAATATATTTTAACATGTTTAAATCAATTACTTTAATTAAACACACACTTTTATTCAAAATCCTAAAATGGCATAACCTTTCCTATTGAAGGTTCTCCATTTCAACACATTCCAATAATTAATCCAAGCTTATTTCCATCATTAATGTCATCAAATAATATGCTTTAAGCATTAAAATCAAACAATTCACCATACTTTCAGAATTCATTTTTTCAAAACCCTAAATCAATACTACTATCTTCAAATTCTATCCAAACTTAACTAAATCCATCATTTGATTTTAAAATCCTTGTTTATGCAACAAAACAACACATTTGGAACTAATTTGTACAATTAAAACTCATGATTTTAAAAATTCAAATGTTCCACAACCCTAAATTCTCTCTCTTCAACCAACTTAACTCAAACTTAACCATTTCTTCAATCCAACTTAAGAATCATTAATAATTAAACAAAATAGCATCTTTCATATGCATTTAACCAATTAAAACACACTCCATTAAAATCTCAAATTATACATAATCATATATTTAGATGGAACTTCAAAATTGTAAAGGAAAACTTACTAATTTATGAAGAAATCACCAAAACCCACTTGGTTCTTGTAAAATCCTTAGAAATTGGTTGTTTAAATGAAGCAAAAACCAATCTTGCTCATCCATGGAGAAAACATCAAAGAGAGGAAGAAGAAGAAGAAAAAAAAATTCTTTCTAAATTTTTGATTTTTTCTCTTTCCTTCATTTAAAACCACATATATATATTTATATTATTTTAATTATTTAATTATTTATTTATTTTAAAAATACCAATTTTCATCTTTCATTCAAAAATATTTTCTTTTTAAGTTATTTTATTAATTTTTAAATTTTATAAAGTATATTTACTAATTTACCCCTCATTTACTATTTATGTTTGTGTTTTTTTAATTTCTTTCTTCTTTCATTTCTAGCCTTATATATATAAATATTTATTTATTTAATTAATTATTAATAAATATATTTAATCTTCTACCATCCAAAAATAAATTAATATTGAATTATTTTTATTTACTTATTATTAATTAATTAATAATTACAAAATATCACACTTTTTCATCATCTTCCACTATCTAATATTATTTTATTATTATTTTCATCATTCACTTTTTTAATACCAAATTATATCTCACATATATATATATATATTATATATTTTATGTATATGTATATATCTTATATATGTTACTTATATTTCACATATATCATTATGTACATATTTATGTAATGTACATACTATGTCTATGTAATGTATATTTAATGAATATAAATACCTATATGCACAAATAATATTCCTATATACACATCAAATTTATCTTATATGTGTATTAAATATATTAAGTATGTAATATATATATCCAACATATATAATTAATATACTATATGTATATATTATATATACACCAGGTACATATATTGGGCATATACAACTTTTATATCTCCAAATACTTATTTAATTTCTCCATAATTACGGATATGACAATTTTCTCCCTCTCAAATAATTTCGTCCTCAAAATTATCCAGTACGATAATAAATCATCCAAATCAAAACATAATCTTAAAATCTCATATTAAATTAATCATCTCATCAAATCATTATTTCATTAAATTACATAATTTCTACTCTCCCCCTTAGGTTCATTCTCAATTACCTTTTTACCATTCCATAACTCATCATTATACTGTCTATTTACTCAAACGGTCACAATAGATTATCATATCATTAATCGAATTGTCATTAGACAAAATTAGTTCATCTCCTTAATATATATACACCACATACCTATTGCACTCAAGATATTTGATCACTTCATTGTCTTAAAAATATACTCTCATAACCTTAAATTCAAATGTTAATAACTTATATCTTAACACTGACTATTCTGTGATCATAATCATTTTCAAAATTGTATCTCTGTTTAATTACCACATTGCTTATATTTACAAATAGTTATTTGTAAAAACCTTAAATGATAACAACTCTCAATTCCAACTAATAAGTCTTAACATAATAGTTTTGTACATCTTCACTTTGATCCTACTCTCTATATAATTACCACATATTAGTTTAACATCACCATTATAAAACAACAAAATCTTATTTCCTATTAAGATTCATTTCAATTATACTATAACTAACATTTTTCTCTTATAATTATTTGCAACTAATATAGCTTAGCTCCTTTCATATGCATATACATATCAGAATGTTGTATTATGCATATTATCATATAGCTTGCATATTCTTAATACAACTACATACCGTATATGCGTATTTTACATATGCTGAAAATATGTATTGTATGTATATAAAGTATAAGGGTGTTATAAATGTGATATGTAAGAAAATGTGGAAAGTAAGTCACATTATGAATGTGACTTATGGATATGTATGTGGATGATTTAAAAATATGGAAAATATTTAAAATGTGAAATAATATAAATTTGTGAGATGAATGTGGTCATGATAAGGTTGATCACCTGAAAATTGTGACAATGTGATGTAATGTGAAAGTGATCAAGTATTGAATTGGTTACTTAAAGATATGAAAAAGTATTATTGAAGTATTATGGTATGTTTGCAACCCTATATAATTACTTATTTGATTTGAGAAGGAGAAATTGGTAAAAAAAAAACAAAAAAAAAAACAAAACAAAACAAAAAAAATTGTTGAATAAGTTGAGATATAATTGGTAATTATTAGTAAATGGATCATGTGTTTAGGCCAATAAAAAACAAGTGGATAAGGGTATTTTGTCTTAAAATAGAATTGATACGCATTAACTCTTCATGTATCAAGAGTTTAAAGAACTAGTATGTGATTTAGAAATACCACGGGTGTGTGACCATTGAGACATGGGCATAGTTTCGAGATAAGAGCTGTTTGAGAAAGAATTATAGTGAAGGCAGTGTTTATTTGTAACCTACAGACGTGGACTTAAGATGATACAACTGTGATATATATTTAGTAAAATTAGTAGTTTTTGTTTCATGAGATACAACCAAGATTTGTGGCTGGTATAGTTGGACTCATAACCTTATGTAGACATTTATTTATGACCATAAATAGTGTGGAAACAAAAGAGAATTGTGAAAATATGATAATCTATAAATGATGTGTAAGAAAAGTGATTTTTGTAAATATGGTAACTATAAGAAATATGAGAAAATGGGTAAATGAAAGGAATTATGAAATGTGCGTAAGAGCTATATTGAATGTGTTTGAAAGTGGTATAAAATGAATAAGTTGATGAAAATGACGTTTAAAGTGAATGAGCCTAGGGGAAATGAATATTATCTGTAATGATGAATTCGAAGAGAATTAAAATTTGAGAATAAACTTGACATAATAGAATTAGGTCATGAATTGAAAATAAAATGATGAATTTAAAATAGACTAAAGGTTGGTCAGAATAGAATAAGGCTGTGATGGTCATATTGTGATAGTTAGATCAATTGATCTGAAATGTAATAAGTTTAGAAGTATTTATCACAGATTGATTTAATAAAAATTTTCACATTTCTGTTTTAAGATTTCAAATACTAATATATAAAATAAATAGTATTTAAATATTCTTTGCCTGTTATAGGAATCCAAAATAAATATTTTAAATGAAAATCTCTGGAAAAAATTCGCCAGAGTTTTGTTTGTAATTTAAACGTTTCCAAAATTCAGCAAAACACAACCTGCATAAAGCAAACACTCCCAATAAAAATCAATTCACCATTTCACCAATACTTCTCAATTTCTCCATATTTTCTCAAAATACTTATATATAGATATATAAATTAACATCACATATAAAATCCCATCTAAAAAAATTATTCAAAATATTCTTTATAATTTACATTATATACTTCCAAAAACATATCATAACATATATAATATCAAAATACATTGTAATATCAAATATCTACATGCTGACAACTGGCTCTGATCTTGATGTATCCAAAAATAATTTTTCAAGCTCAATAAATACAAACATAGACCCGACCAGGTCTAGTAGAACTCTCCGGCTCTACCAAATCATCCATGATGTGACACCCCCATACTTCATATAAGTACTATACATATACCTGGTATACATACAGTACGTATATAAAGTATAAGAATGTCATTGATCGTTATAGTTGAAAACTTTAATCGGAGTTCAAAGAATAGTACACTTACAAAATCATTCTACTTTCAAAGGTCTTACATATATATATATAATAATACTCTCTTCCTAAATAAAAATATACTTATGCAGATAAATAAATTATTGTCAAAATACAACATATTTATATTATACATGTATGCACCACCTTCTAGTTGGTCTCAAGATACACATACCTTTCTCGTGGCATACCGATTGACTTGAAATCTACCACCTACTCACCTGCGCGATTACACAACCGTGCTAAGCCAAAGAGCTTAGTAGTACAAATAAATATTATGAACATACATTATGGAAAATCATATTCATATGTTAATTTCTTATATCATTATTTTCTTATCATGTTTTCCTATTTCAATTACACCTTCCATATCCATATATACATGTATTTCTACTAATCCTGTCCTTATATCCATACACACATATGTTATTGATGCAAACCACAATTCCATAACTTATTAGAATATCCATAAAATAATATTAACAATGTCCACATCCACATTCATATTATACATCATATTATAATTTCATGTGGTCCTTGCACATCTTATCATTCAACATAATTTACATTTAAACCAAGACGAGCATAAGTCTCATTATTCATTCATTGCACATTTCATGAATCATATTTAAACAAACTCAAGCATGGGCCCAAAAAGGATCTAATATGTTATTCAAAGTTCAGAGTTATTGCTTTGATCCATATCATAATCATCAAGCCCGTAGGCAATGTATATATATATATCTCTATCCATGGATAGTGTAACAGACCCAGTCTCTTGGACCATCAACTCAACAAACTTGAGGAGATCCTCAACCCGGCAAGACTGTTACCTGTAACAGACCCAGTCTCTTGGACCATCAACCCGACTAAATCGAGGAGATCCTCAACCCGGCAAGACTGTTACTTTTCATATATTTCATATCAATAATTCACATACTGTAACAGACCCAGTCTCTTGGACCTCAATTCAACTCAAACTGAAGAGATCCTCAACCCGGCAAGACTGTTACTTTTTATATATTTCATAGGCATGCCGCCAAACCCAGAACTCTGAAAATTGAATTAACATATTAGGCACACAATTATTTCATTTGCCTGATCATAGCCAACAATCATGGCCTCATATATCAAATCATCTCAACTCACATTAAAACAATTCATCATATCATTATAGCCAACCATCATGGTTCCTCATTTCATCAATAGAGTTCACATCTCATTATGTCTCAATTCACATTATACCAAACATAACCTTATTTATAAGCATCAACAATGCATTAGATTTCCTAACACATTTACAATCAAATAGATGTTAAATCTCAACATCATATGAATGCATGTAATAATATAATATGTACATACCTTTTTAATGATCTTCATATCTTTCACATCATCTAATTATAACCTTAATCAAATTATATTAACAATATAATAAATTACTTAACATATTTACAAATAAATGTGTTAAGTCTCCAATCATATACATAAGTGCAATCATATAAATTTGTACTTACCTCATGAGCCATCACACAACACCAAACTCATCTTCCAATAATCTCAATACTTGGATTAGGGCAAAACCTTTCTTCACAACCTAATCCACAAGGAATAACACACACTTACTCAAAGATACACATGAATTCAATACAATTATTCATTTATCAACCTCATACTAGACCCTTAGATCACAAATTATAACCCAACATCTCTCTCTAAGACCCCACGGTCGTGGCCTACCAAACCCCACGGTCGTGGCATAGAAAGTGAATCTATCTCTTTTGTTCGACACCTCCACGGCCATGGCTTCCAATGGCCACGGTCGTGGCAGCCAAGACCATGGGCGTGGCATCAAAAATGCCTCTGTTTCCGGACCAAACTCTTGTATTCTATGTTTTTAACTTCATTAAACACAAACATACCTCAATCATACATCAATTATTCAATTCTCCAACTCATACATATTAAACCCTTACTAACCAATTTCAATAATCCATCATCATCCTCACAAATAACTATATAATCATTATCAAAATTCCAATTCAACATATCTATAACCTTTAATCTTTTACTATCATTATCTTCACACACTAATCCAAATCACATATACATAAAATCAATACAAATCAACTCAAAGAGATAAACACTTACTTGAATATTTTGCCAAATCTTCAATCTCCATCTTCAATTCTCTCAAAACCTTTATAAATTTGTTGTGTATGCAAATAAAATCTCATCTCTCTTTCTCTTTCTCTCTCTCTCTCTCTCTCTCTCTCTCTCTCGTGCAAGAAGAAGAAGAAGAAGAAAAATATCTTTTCTCCTCTTCTTTTCATGTTTATCATATATATATATAATAATAATAATAATTAATTAATTATTTCTAAAAACCTCCACCACACACTTCCCTTCTCTTTTGACTTTCTTATCTTCTTTTTCTTTTATTATTATTATTAATTAATTAATTATATAAGCTTACTTTTCCTACACCACTTTATACATTAGGTATATGTAATGTATATGTTGGTATATGTATATGCCTTATATATTGTATTTATATTTCCTATATTTTCTAAATACCATATGTATACATATTATCCTCCATATACATCTATCTCTTATAATATTTCCTTTTTATTAATTTATCTTCTTAGGACTTCTATTTCTTTGACTTGTATATGTTATATATATACAATATCTACACTCTCTCTTTACTTCTTTTCTCTTTCCATTAACCATACACATTAAATCCAAAAACAACGATAACTCCAAAACTTTTAGGGTGCATTTTGGGATATTACACATGACACCTGCGCGACGAATTACAATCGCGCTAAACCAAAGCCTAGTGGTACAAACTTTGATAATAACAATAAAACTCAATGCAATGTCAATGCACAATGCATATAGATGTCACATCATTCTATTTTCTTATATTTTTCAGATATTTCATAATCACAACTCATAGCATTATATTGATCAATTGTATCACAATTCATAATTCACATTAAAGCAAATACAAGCATGGGCCCAAAAAGGATCTAATATGCTATTCAAATTTCAGAGTTACTTCTTTAGTCTATAATGACACCATGTGTTTAGCCCCGTAGGCAATATATCCATGGATAATGTAACAACCCCAGTCTCTTGGACCTCAACCCGGCTAGGCCCTTAGGCCCCAGTATCTTGGTCCTCAATCCGGCCAGACTGCTACAGTTTTTGAAGCTTACGGCCAGTCTTTTCACCCAAAAAATATCATATTTATCAGCTGGCCTGGCTTACGACCCAGTCTTTTCACCATTCCAACGTTTAGCCCGTAGGCAATCATAGGCATGCCGCCAAGCCCAGAACTCTGAAAATTGAATAACATACTAGGCACACAATTTATTCATATTTCTCATTATCAAATTCTTTCATAATTCCTTTATCAAAATTTTTCTCATTTTCTCATGATCAAACTAGGCACATTGCCTTATTATATCATCTTTTTCTCACTTTTTTTTCATTTATTCATTTTTCTCATTATTAATCTCTTTCTCATTGTCACATATTCAATCTAGGCACATTGCCTTATTTTCATATTTTTTTTCTCATTTTTCTCATTCTTCACATCTTTCTCATTTTTCTCATTTTTCTCATTTTTATCAATATCAATTCATTTCATTATTCCACATATCTCATTTTTTGCATTCACAACACATTACCCAATCACTTTGGATATTTTCACATAATATACATATTTCACATTCTACACAATTTAGCCATTATCAATGGCCTTTCACAATGCATTTAACACATATATGACATTACAAATATCATAGCACATTATTCATACTCAATCAATGAACTAAGTAACTTAACACATTTTCCAACCAAAATGTGTTAAGCCCAAATATCATGCAAATATAAATAATATATTCAAAGTTTGTACATACCTCCACTAGCAACCCAAAGCAAGCTTAACACAACCTCCAATCCTATCCTTCCAACTTGCCTTTTACCACTTGGATGAAGCAAATCAATCTTCCTCAATGCCTATACCAAATGTGATAATACATAATCATTTAATATCACATTCTAAGGTATTCTCAACATCAAACCATAATTAAACATCACTTTAAACCAATTCCAAAATTAAGTTTCACCTCACTTTAACTTTGAAAAACCATATCAAGCCATTTAAATTAGTGTTTTAAGTTTATTAATATCATTAAAAACATGTTTTAGCATATTTAAATTAATTACATTAATTAACCACATGCTTATGCTTAAAACCCTAAAATGGCATAACTTTCACCATTGAAGGATCTCCATTCCAACTCAATCCAATTATCATTTCAATCTTATTTCCACCACTTATATCATTAAATAACATGATTTAAGCATTAAAATCAAACAATAAATCATTCATTGAAAATTCACTTTTTCAAAACCCTAAATCAATACTACTATCTTTAAACTCTATCCAAACTTAACTAAATCTATCATTTGATTTGAAAATCCTTGTTTATGCATCTAAACAACACATTTGGAACCAATTTGCACAATTAAAACTCATGATTTAAAAAACTCAAATGTTCAATAACCCTAAATTCTCTCTCTTCACCAAACTCAACTTAAATTCAACCATTTCTTTAATCTAACTTTAAAATCATTGTTAACTACCCAAAATAACATCATAAACACCCATTCCAATAATTATAACATGCTACATCAAAATTTCAAACTCAACATAATCTAATTTTCTATAGAATTTAAAGAAAAGAGTTGAAAACTTACTAATTTTGGTGAAAATCACCAAAAATCCACTTTGAATACTTGAAATCCTTCAATTTTTGGAGTATGGAAGAAGCAAATCCCTCTCTTGAAGCCATGAAAGTTGTCCTTGAAGGAAAGAAGAAGAAGAAGATGAAAAAAAAAAGATTTTCTTTTTCCTCCCACTCACATTTTCAACCTTCTATATATTATTATTTTAATATATTTTTAATTAATTAATTATTTAATTAATTAAAACCCCAAAATATTATCTTCTATCCAAAATTATTTTTTTGAATTATTTTATCAATTTTAAATTTCTAAGATTTAATTACCAAAATATCCTTTTACTTTGACTTTTCTTTTTAAAAAGTGTTGACTTTTATATGTTGTATATATTTTACATATATATATATATCACATATATATTCCACTTTTTCATTTAAAATCCCTTCATTTTTCATTTAAAGCCATTAATTTAATTTATCCATTTAAATTATAATTTATTTTATCAAATTTCTAAAAATTAGAACTTTTCAAAAATTGGGATATTAAACATATGCACAAGTAATGTGTATCTTATATACACATCAAATGTACCTTATATGTATATCAAATATTAATAATGTAATGTATTAATCCAACATATATAATTAATATACCATATGTATATGTTATATATACTCTAGATATATATATATTGAGTATATATAAAATTTTATATCTCTAAAATTACGAATGTGACAATTTTCTTCCCCTTAAATAATTTTATCCTCGAAATTATCCAGTACGGTAATAAATCATCCAAATCATTATTTCATCAAATTATATAATTTTTATTCTCCCCCTTAGGTACATTCTCAATAACCTTTTTACCATTCCATAACTCATCATTATACTGTCTATTTACTCAAACAGTCACAACAGATTATCATATCTTCAATCGAATTACCATTAGACAAAATTAGTTCATCTCCTTAATATATATACACCACACACCTATTGCTCTCAAGATATCTGATCACTTCATTATCTTAAAAATATACTCTCATCACCTTAAATTCAAATATTAATAACTTTTATCTTAACACAATAATTTTACACATTTTACTTTGATCCTACTCTTTATACAATTACCACATATTAATTTTATATCACCATTATACAACAACAAAAGCTTATTTCCTTATTAAGATTCATTCCAATTATACTATAACTAACACTTTTCTCTTATAATTATTTGAAACTAATATAACTTAGCTCCTTTCATATGCATACACATATCAAAACAATGTATTGTGCACATTATCACATAGCTTGCATATTCTTAATACAACTACACACATTGAATTTAAATAAATACTTGTAAACTTATTACATTTCGGATCAATTGATCTAACTATCACAATATGACCATCACAACCTTATTTTATTCGGACCAACCTTTAGTCTATTTTAAATTCATCAATCTGTTTTCAATTCATGATCTAATTCTATTAGGTCAAATTTATTCTCAAATTTCAATTCTCTTCGAATTCATCATTACAGATAATATTCATGTTAGCAAAAAGATCTCAATTTTTGATTCTTGACAACTCAAATTGAATGACTTATTTAACATGTGTTTAAAGAACCTTGTTGCAGGATTAGGTTGTTCGCACAAGACATGGAGACGACCGCCCCACTCAATTGAAGGATGAAACCATATCACAGTAGGGTTTGCGGTCAGAAACCAGACCAAAGTCGCAACTGCACAACAAGAGCGACCGTCCTAAATAATGGATGACCGCAACAGTAGAAACCCAAATCATCCAAATTCCAATAAGGTTCATGGTGACAAGAACGGTAAAGAATACGGTCTCGCTTACCACTCTAGCAACCGCCCTTCAGTATCCGTGATCGCACTGATGATTGAAGAGAAATCTACTTAAACTGACAGTAGTGTTCACGTCCTAAGGTGTGTCCGGAAGTTCGACGAGAGTCTCTCAACTCGACCGCGAACAGGCACCTAGAGCGACCGCGACATTCATATTTAGGCGGACTTTCATTTTACCCAGTTAAAGAATACCACGTGTAATGACCGTTGGAAACCCACCTAAGTATTCAAAAAAGGGTGACCGCACCTATCCTATGCGCGACCATCCCGACAACCACAGCATGGGCAAGATTCCTGCAGCAGAGCACTTAAATTTGACCGTTGAAGCAAATTTGAATGCAGCGACCGTACCTTGTCCAAGGGCGACCGCGTGAGACATGAACACGACCATCCTTGTACCAAGGACGACTGCAAACTGCTTCAAACAGTCTATTAAAAAAGGTCTAAACTGCCAAGACTTAATTCTCACTATCTATAATGGCTAGTCAGACCACATTGGCTATAAATACATTGCTATTCTAAGAGAAAAAGGGGAGAATAAAAAATTTTATAGCCAAGCAACATATTTCCTTTTACTCCAATTTACATTTGAATTGTAATGAATGTTAGGTGTAAGCATTGAAAACACCATTGTAAAAGTTTGAGTGTGAGCTTGAAAAACACTTAGGTTGTGAGAGTAAGCCTAGAAAAACTCTTGTAAAGGTTGTGAGAGTGAGCCTAGTAAAACTTTTGTAAGTGGTTTGAGTGTTAGCCTTAGAAAAACACTTGTCAAGTTAGATGTGAACTTGTGAAAACACCAAAGTTGGAAGTGAGCTTGTAAAACTTCAAAAGATTAGTGAAACCTTAACAAGTTGTTAAGGAAGTGGATGTAGGATTGAAGAAAATCTGAACCACTATAAATCTTGTGCGTTCTTTCTTCTACTCACTACTCAACCATTTTTCTATTCCGCATTTCTTATTTGTTGAGTTTATAATTTGCCATCATTTCTTGAGGAAACCTATTCACCCCCCACTTGGTTGCCATCTTGAGACAACAATTGGTATCAGAGCTTTGAAATTTCTTAGACTTAATTGTGAAATTTGATCCACTATGGCAACTTCTTCTTCATCAAACTCAATATCTCATGGAAATCTTAACACTATCCTTAGACCCTACTTTGATGGAACGAATTATTCCTATTGAAAACACAAAATGTATTTGTTTCTAGATAGTGAAGAAATTGAACTATGGGATTTTGTGGAAAGTGAGTGGAAACCTCCCACTTATGAAGTTGATGGTATTCAAGTTCCTCTTCCCAAAGCACAATGGTCAACTATCAATGTCAAAGATCGATTCAAGAACAATAGAGCCACTTCCATCTTGATGAATTCCATTTCTAGAGAAGAAGGTGGAAGAGTTTAACATTTAACTTGTGCACATTGCATTTGAAAGACACTTGAAAACTATTATGAAGTTACGACTCAAGTGAGATTCACCAAGAAACAAATGCATGTTCATGAGTATGAGCTATTCAAGATGAAAACAAATGAAAACGTCACCAACATGACAAATCGCTTGCTTGCTATTGTCAATGAACTAAAGAAGTATGGCAAGGTATATGATCAAGGTGATGTAAACAGTAAAATCTTGAGAGCTCTAAGAGTTAAAAAGAACTTTGAATCAAAAGTATCATCCATCGAAGAAGCTCATGATCTTAGCATGTGACACTCCCATACTCTATATAAGTACTATACATATACCTTGTATACATACAGTATGTATATAAAGTATAAGAATGTCACTTTTCATTTCAGATTAAAAACCTTTACTCTAGTTCCAAACAATAATACATTTATTTAAAGAACATTTACAAAATCTTTGTACTTTCGATGATCTTACATATACATAATGATCTTGTCTTTACCAAAAATTTATTTATACATATGAATACATTTTTATCAAAATACAATATAATTAAATTGTACATGTATGCACCACCTTCTAGTTGGTCTCGAAATACTCTTATCCTTCTCGTGGCATAACGACTTGACTTCAGATCAACCACCTACTCACCTGCGCGATTTACACAACCGCTCTAGGCTCGAAAGCTTAGTAGTACAAATAAATATTATAAACATACATTACAGAAAATCATACTCATATGTTAACTTCATGTATCATTATTTTCTTATCATGTTTTCCCATTTCAATTACACTCTTCATATATTTCCACTAATCTCATAATTTATATACACATACACATATATCATTTCAACAAACCACAATTCAATGACTTATCAGAACATTTATGAAATAATACTCACAATTTCCACATCCATATACATATTACACATCATATTGTATTTTCATAATCTCATCATTCAGCATAGTTTCTCAAGCCACATTCATTTTCAGTGTTTTGCTTATATATTTTATTCTTCTCATTCCATAATTATCATCATATATCTCATAACATTATATCTTATTCCATAATTCATATTAAAGCAAAGACAAGCATGGGCCCAAAAGACACTAATATGTTATTCAAAGTTCAGAGTTACTGCTTTGGTCTATAATCACAATCATCAAGCCCGTAGGCGATACATATATTTATCCATGGATAATCCAACTAGATTTGAGCTTACGACCCAGTCTTTCCACTCAATCTAGCTTCAAGGATTTGTTTTTGAGGCTTACGACCCAGTCTTTTCACCCCAAAAACATCACATTTATCAGCTGGACTCGGCTTACGACCCAGTCTTTTCACCTATCCAGCAATTTATAGGCATGCCGCCAAACTCAGAACTCTGAAAATTGAATAACATATTAAGCACACAATTATTTCATTTATCTCTTTATCAATCTCTTTCTCAATTCATTTCTCATAATTAAACTAGGCAATCATGCCCTAATTATTTCATTTGCATTATCATAGCCAACAACAATAGCTTCACATCTCATCATATTTCAATTCACATTAAAGCAATTCATCATTCAAGTACACATAACCAAATGCATTGAACATACATTTTGAATGATCATCATATCTTCCACATTATGCAAATCATAGCATTAATCAAATGTATCAACAATGTAATAGATTACTTAACACATTTACAACCAAATGTGTTAAGTCCCAAAATCATATGAATGTATGCAATCATGCAAGTTTGTACTTACCTCAAGAACAACTCACACCAATCTATACTCTTCCTCTTCCAAGAATTCTTCACTATATGGATTAGGACAACTCAACCTCTTCACAACCTAATCCAAAAGGAATAATACACACTTATTTACAAATACACATGAATTCCAATACAATTATTCACCTACTAGTCTCATACTAGACTCATAGATCACAAATTAGAAACCAAAACCATTATCTAAGTCCCCACGGTCATGGCCTCACAACCCCACGACCGTGGGTTAGCAAATGAATCTGCCCACTTTTCTCTAAACCCCCACGGTCGTGTCCCTCACTTGCCACAACCGTGGCACTCATTTGCCATGACCGTGGCATCCATTTTGCCTTTGTTTTGTACCAAACTCATGTATTCTATGTTTTTAACTTCAATAAACACAAACATATAGAAAATCCAAGATAATAATTGATCAAACTCATAACATACATCAATTACCAATTCACTTAACACTTATATAACTTCAACATATCATAATAATAATCATTATATACATCATCCATATATCAATTATTCAATTCCCCAACTCATTTATATTAAACCCTTACTAAACAATTTCAACAATCCATCATCATCCTCACAAATAACCATTTTATCATCATCTAAATACCAATTCAACATATCCATATACTTCAATCTTTCATTATCATCATCTTCACACACTAACCATATCAAATATAAGCTCAATCAATAGAAATCAACACAAAGAAATGAACACTTACTTGAATTCTTTGCCAAATCTTCAATATCCACCTTCAATTCTCTTAAAGCCCTTAAGAATTTGATGTGTATGTAAATAAAATCACATCTCTCTCTCTCTCTCTCTCTCTCTCTCTCTCTCTCTCTCTCTCTCTTTCTCTCCACGTTCAAGAACAAGAAGAAAAAGAAGAAGAAGAAGAAAGAAAGAAAATCTTCTTTCTTTATTCAAACTTATCTTATATATATATATAATAATAATAATATAATAAAATATCCCAAAAATCCTCCACCACAATTATTCTTCCCTTTGACTTTCTTTTCTTCTTTTTCTCTTGTCATTATTATTATTATTATTATTATTATTATTATTATTATTAATTAATTAATTATATACACTTACTTTTCCTACACCAATATATACATCATGTTATGTGATGTATATGTTGATATATGTATATCTCTTATATATTGTATTTATATTTTTCCCATATTTTTCAAATACCATATATACATATCATCCTTCATATACATCTATCTCTTATAATATTTCCTTTTAATTAATTTATCTTCTTTTGACTTCCATTTCTTTGACTTGTATATGTTATATATATATATATATATCTATATATACAACATATACACTCTCTCTTTACTTCTTTTCTCTTTCTATAAAACATATACA
Organism: Garcia nutans; assembly: GCA_947685225.1. Classification (NCBI taxonomy): domain Eukaryota; kingdom Viridiplantae; phylum Streptophyta; class Magnoliopsida; order Malpighiales; family Euphorbiaceae; genus Garcia; species Garcia nutans. The sequence continues at coordinate 49,793,600 of CANTUV010000007.1, read as the reverse complement.
TTAAATCCAAATACAACAATAATTCCAAAACTTTTAAGGTATACTTTGGGATATTACATAGCACATTGAGAACCGACGAGCTTGTGGAAAAACTACTCACATTTGAGCTACACAGTGAAAAAAAAAAGATCAAGGTGAGAAAGAAAAGAGAAAACCAATTGCTCTCAAAGCAATCAAAGAAGTTGAGAGCTCAAGCAATGAAGGTACTGATGATGAAGATGAAATGGCAATGTTCTCAAAAAGAATTAATGAATGGAAAAGGAAGAAAAGATTACAAGCAAATAAAGGTACACTTCTTAAATCCTCCTTCAAAGATAAAGAAAAGAAAAATAAGGTAAAGTGCTATGAATGTGGAAAAACTAATCACATCAAATCGGATTGCTTCAAAGTAAAGAATAAAAGAAAATGGGACAAAGAAAAGAAAAAGTCTCTCAAAGCCACATCTCTCAAAGCCACATGGGATCACTCCTCTTCAAGTGAAGAAGAAGAAGAAGAAGAAGGAATTGCAACCCTATGTCTCATGGCTATTGAAGATGACTCCAATTAGGTAAGTACTCAATCCTTTGATCTAGTAGCACATGATGATATTGATAATCTAGATGATAGTGATTTGATTGAGCACATGAACTTTAAAATAGAAAAATATTTTTCTAAAATGATGCTCTATAAAGAAAAAAGCTCTAAGTTAGAAAAGGATTTTATATGCTTAAAGAACTCTACCTTAGAATTGAAAACTTCAAATGAACACTTGATGAATTCAATAGAAGAGTTAAATAAAAACTCACATGATTTAGAAAAAATTATTAAAGAGAATGAAATTCTGAAGCATGAACTAAAAGAACTAAAAGAATCAATTTCAAAATTTCATAAAGGAAAGGAAGCCTTAGACACATTAATTGGTAACCAAAGATCACCCTCCTTAAAATATGGATTAGGATTCAATGGCTCAATCAACATTGCACCAAGCACACCAACATTTGTAAAAGCATCTACAACTAAAATTTCTAATGTTGATATTGTAAAGAAAAAGATGCTCATACCAAGTCTAAAAGTTCCAAAAGAACTTTTCATGGTTCACTAGGAAATAGAGCTAAGTTCTCAAAAAGTAATCATGCATTTACGTACACTAAACTTGCACAAAAGCAAATTTGTAGTTGTATGCATAATACTTGGAATATGAATAGAAAAATACAAAAATATAAGACACTATGGCAATGTACATACTGCATGAAATTTGGACATAAAAGTTTCTTTTGCCATATTAGAAAGGCTCATCTCAAGCTAGAAGACACCTATATTACTAACCATCAAGGACCCAATTTCATTTAGGCACCTAAGAAAAGATAACTACTATTACCTTGTAGGTATGCCTAAAATCTACTATCAACGATAGTGGGTGCTCAAGGCATATGACAGGGAATGCAAAGCTCTTTACAAGTATTACCTACAAACATGGAGGTAATGTAACTTTTGGAAATGATGCTAAAGGTAAAATTATTAGTGTTGGCTCCATTGGTTCAATTGGTAAAGATTTAATAGAAGATGTATGGCTTGTTGATGGATTGAAACATAATTTGCTAAGTGTTAGTCAATTATGTGATAGAGCATACATTGTTAATTTTGATTCCAAAGGATGCAAAATCAAAAATTCAAATGGTGTTATCATATTTAAGGGTACTAGGACAAACAACACTTATAATATTAACATACATTCAAATCATGCATTTAAATGTTTAATAATGATGCATGGTTATGGCATAGAAGACTAGGACATACTGGTATGGATCAATTAAAATATATTTGTAATGAAAACCTAGTTGATGGTCTACCTAAGATAAAATATGACAAAGATAGAATTTATGAACCTTGTCAACATGGTAAGCAACATAAGAGCTCATTTAAATCAAAGAATGTTATAAGTACCTCTAGACCTTTAGAGCTCATTCATTTGGATTTGTTTGGACCAAATAGAGTTACAAGCTTAGGAGGCAAATTATATGCATTTGTACTTGTTGACGATTACTCTAGATTCACATGGGTTAATTTCTTAGCTCAAAAGAATGAAGCTTTTAATTACTTCAAAACGTTTGCAAAAAGAGCTCAAAATGAAAAAGGATATGTGATCACATCTATTAGGAGTGATCATGGCAAAAAATTTGAGAATGAAAATTTTGAAAGTTTTTGTAATGAACTTGGCATTTCACATAATTTTTCTGCTCCTAGAACTCCGCAACAAAATGGTGTAGTTGAGAGAAAAATGGAACCTTGGTTGAAATGGCTAGAACAATGCTCAATGAATATGAATTACCATCTTATTTTTGGGCAGAAGCCGTTAATACAGCTTGTTACATTGCAAATCGTGTTTACAAAAGGCATGTAACTAATAAAACTTCTTATGAGCTATGGAATGAAAGAATTCCCAGAGTTGGATATTTTAGAGTATTTGGATGCAAATGCTTTATATTGAACACCAAGAAAAATCTTGGAAAATTTTCATCCAAATCAGATGAAGGCATATTCCTAGGATACTCATCATATAGCAAAGCATATAGAGTATTTAACATGAAAACTCTAGTTGTTGAAGAATCAATGCATGTTGTATTTGATGAATCATCTAAACTTGATCAAAAGAAAGGTAGTACTTTCAATGACCCTGCAGGTACTCTTGAACCTCATAAAACTATTGATGCTCCAAAGATCAATCAGTATGAACTTGAAGAAAAGACTCAAGATCTACCTAAGGATTGGCAATACAAGAAAGATCATCCTAAGGAACTCATCATTGGTGAAACATCTAAGGGAGTAATTACTAGATCTAAAATTAATCATATATATGTTAATTTTGCTTTTGTTTCTTAAATTGAGCCAAAGACCATTGAGGAGGCTCTAAAAGATGAAAGTTGGATGACTGCAATGCAAGATGAACTTAATCAATTTGAAAGAAATAATGTTTGGAAATTCACTCCTAGACCTACAGATCATTCAATCATAGGATGAAAATGGGTCTATAGAAATAAGCTTGATGAAAATGGTCACATTGTTAGGAATAAAGCAAGGTTGGTAGCCAAAGGCTATAATCAAGAAGAAGGTATTGACTATGATGAAACATTTGCCCTGTAGCTAGATTAGAAGCTATTAGAATATTATTTTCTTTTGCATGTCACATGAACTTTAAACTCTTTCAAATGGATGTCAAAAGTTCATTTCTAAATGAACTTATAAATGAAGAAGTTTATGTAGAACAACCTCCTGGTTTTGAAAACTACAAATTTCCTAATCATGTTTTCAAACTTACCAACGCTTTATATGGATTGAAACAAGCACCAAGAGCTTGGTATGATAGACTTAGTGCATATTTGCTTGAACAAATTTGGTAAGACTTGGTATGATAGACTTGGTAAAGAATTTGCTTGTTGATAGACTTGGTAAAAAGGACAAACATAATATTTAATTGTACAAATTTATGTGGATGACATAATATTTGGAGCTACTAATGAAACCTTGTGCAAAGAATTTGCTTGTTGTATGACTAGGGAATTTGAAATGAGCATGATGGGTGAACTCAAGTTCTTCCTTGGACTGCAAATCAAGCAATGTAAAGATGGGATCTTCATTAACCAATCCAAATATACAAAAGAACTCATCAAGAAATTTGGAATGGATGGCTGCAAAACTAGCAAGACTCCTATGAGCACATCCTTGAAATTGGGTAAAGATGAAAATGGTAAAGTAGTAGATGAAAAGAAATATCGAGGTATTATCGGATCACTACTTTACTTAACCGCTTCTAGACCTGATATAATGTATGGTGTATGTCTTTGTGCTAGATTTCAAACTTGTCCTAAAGAATCACACTTGAATGCTACTAAGAGAATTTTGAAATATTTAAGTGGTACAATGCATTTAGGTCTTTGGTATCCTAAAAACACATCATTTCATATCTTAGGTTTTTCGAATGTGGATTATGCTGGTAGCATCTTAGATAGAAAAAGCACAACAGGAGCATGTCACTTTCTTGGGAATTGTCTAGTTTCTTGGCATAGCAAGAAACAAGCATTGGTTGCTTTGTCTATGGCGGAAGCCGAATATGTTACAGCATGTTTTTGTTGCACAGAAGTATTATGGATGAAACAACAATTGCTTGACTATGGCAAAATATTTAACAACATCTCCATTAAATGTGACAACACTAGTGCTATCAATTTGTCTAAAAATCATATCCAACACTCTAGATATAAGCATATAGACATTAGACATCATTTTTTGAGAGATAATGTACAAAACCATAATATTGTCTTAGAGTTTATAGATGCACATAATCAACTTGCTGATATCTTTACAAAACCCTTGAATGAAGATAGGCTTAACTTTATTAAACTTAATTTAGGTATGATTGATGGAACTACCCTGAATGGATAAAAAATTGCCTATCAATAAAAATTTCTTAAACATCTTAATGCATAGACTTTTGCTTAAAATTATATAAATCCATCATCTTTTATGTCTCTTTCATTTTTGAGCTACTTGCGTTCGCTCCAATGCCTCTAGCGGTCGCTATCTTGCCAGACAGATTCATCTAAATTGATACCTCTATGAGTGGTCGGGAAACTCTGTGCGCGGTCGCAATAATTTAAACAGTTTCAACCATTGTAGACATTCTCTGCACTCGCGAGCACACTAATTTTCTTAATGGTCGCTAGAGTGTCTTTAGCGATCACACCTATATAAATAGGCGACCGCACTCTGTACACTGTTTTCGAAATTCTGTAACCATTGGCTGTATGACAGGTCGCGATTTTCAACTCTCAACAGTCATAAACGGCTATTTTCTAAATTTCTTCTATTTAAGACCATTATACATCAGTTCCTTGGATCTTTTACCTCTTATAACATACAAACTTCCCTCTAAATCCCCAAAATCCTCTCAAGATCATCTCCTTCTCAAACACTGTTTGTTTTCCACTTTTGTTCCTGTTCTTCAACTCTAATGGCCCCCAAAAAGAAAATCACCTCCAAAGGGAAAGGGAAAGGAAAGAAGCCTTCAGGGATCATCATAAGTGAACCAATAGAAGCTCCTCCATCTCCTCCACAGTCTAGAAGAGGTGAGAAAATTCATAAACCTCACCACCAAACCCCTGAGGAAGATGTGAGATATGCCATGCTAAAGAGAAAGAAAATTGAAGGAACCAAATCTCCATTTGGTGGAATGCTCTCTGCCCTCAACATTAAAGATGAGATTGAAAGTCTACTTAATGTTCTTGGCTGGAGGAAATTCGTATTTCCTGAAGAGGTAGGTTATTCTAGTTTAAGTAAGGAATTTCTCATGTCCTTTCAGATTGAAAAGAGTGCAAATTCTGCACTAGGGTGGTATGGGGTTAGATTTAAGTTATTTGACCAATTCCTAGCCTTAACATTAGAGGACTTTGGAAAAATCTGGGACTTTCCTGTTGATGGAATAACCTCCTACAATGATTTAGCCTTCTCCAATCAAACACTCTCTACCTTTTGGCAAGAAATTTATGTGGAAACCTCATTTGAAAAAGAGTCAAAAGCTAGACACATCAAATTCCTCACCCATTGGATGCTTCATAGGATCATCACCTACACCATACATCAAAGGGCTGATGGGAATGAAAAGGTAACAAAAAGAGATCTCATCTTCTTATATGCTTTCACCCACAACATCCAAATGAACACAACAAAGTTCTTGATTGACACATTGTATCACCATGCTGTCACAAGAACTGTAACTTTCTTCTTGTCCTCACAAATAACTCAAATAGCTAGGCACATGAACTTGCTAAATGATCTTAACTTAGCTACCTTAAGAAACCCTTTCAATCTTGTCTCCAGTGCCATCACCATTGACTATCTAGAACATGCTGGCTGTGTAAGGAAGATTGAGGGTACATATGTGTATTACTTTGGCAAACGAGGTGTTGTGGATAGACAAAAGAAAAGACCAAGGTACACCATTGAGGAAGAAGGAGACTCCTTGAAAGTTGCTGTTGAACTACCTCCCAAAGCTTCCTCATCTAAACCTACCCAAACCAGCTCTCCTACAAAACTCATTTTAAAAGCTATCAAATCACTCTCCAGGAAACTCTCTCGGTTCAAGAAAAGTGTCTCCAAGAGATTCCATCACTTGAACAAAAGGATTGACCTTATATCTCACATGCATCATGATCTCTATGCATGCAAGGCAAACTGGACTTGCCTCAATGCAATCTTGAGGATTGGGATATAAGTGATCACACAGAAAGTCTCCCTGAAGAAGAAGAATCTATCAGCACTAGCTCTACCAGTAATGTCTCTCTTGATAAGGGAAAAGCTCATTTAGACAAAGAAGAGCTAGATGAAGATCAAGATTCTGATTAGTTTATTTTTTCCTGTTTTTGGTTATGTTTTGTTGTTTTGATTTTGTTTTTCTGTTTCCTATCTTACATTATCCTTGTACTGCCCTCTATCTAACAACATTTTGTTTATTATACATAATGCTTATAATCATATCATTGTCTTTAAATATTTCTATTATCTTATGCATTTTGCCTATGTCAAAGGGTGAGAAGAAAAAGAGAGAACGATAGAAGACGAAGAGCGAGTTAATATAAAATGGGAATGATATTTTATGTTATTTTACTAATGCACCAACATAAACATGACTCATGCATATGTTTAGGGGGAGCATTGTAGAAATTTATTAACATTCAACACATGAGCAGTTTAAATTAAGGGAGATTGTTAGACAATCTAATTTACATTTTCTTTCAATTTATATCATCATTCCATTTGATTGTCAAAGTCAAAATGGGGGAGATTGTTAGCCAAAAGATCTCAATTTTGATCCTTGAGAACTCAAATTGAATGACATATTTAACATGTGTTTAAAGAACCTTGTTGCAGGATTAGGTTGTTTCAAATAAAGTTGAACAGAGCATATTTAGCAGTCGCACAAGACATGGAGACGACCGCCTCACTCAATTTAAGGATGAAACCATATCATAGTAGGGTTCGCGGTTAGAAACCCGATCACAGTCGCGACCGCACTCCAACAAGAGCGACCGTCCTAAATAATGGATGACCGCAACAGTAGAAACCCAAATCATCCAAATTCCAGTAAGGTTTGCAGTGACAAGATTGGTGAAGAATACAGTCTCGCTTACCACTCTAGTGACCGCCCTTCAGTATCCGTGACCACACTGATGATTGAAGAGAAATTTTCTTAAACTGACAGTAGTGTTCGGGTCCTAAGGTGCGTCCAGAAGTTCGACGCAAGTCTCTCAACTCGACCGCGAATAGGCACCTAGAGCGACCGCGAATTCATATTTAGGCGGACTTTCATTTTTCCCAGTTAAAGAATGCCACGTGTAATCACCGTTGGAAACCCACCTAAGCATTCAAAAAAGGGCGACCGCACCTATCCTATGCGTTACCGTCCCGACAACGACAGCATGGGCAAGATTCCTGCAGCAGAGCATTTAAATTTGACCATTGAAGCAAATTTGAATGCAGTGACCGTACCTTATCCAAGGGCGACCGCGTGAGACATGAACGTGACCATCCTTGTACCAAGGACAACCGTGAACTGCTTCGAACAGTCTATTAAAAAAGGTCTAAACTGCCGAGACTTAATTCTCACTATCTATAACAGCTAGTCAGACCACATTGGCTATAAATACATTGCTCTTCTAAGAGAAAAAAAGGGAGAATAAAAAATTTTATAGCCAAGCAACATTTTTTCTTTTACTCCAATTTACATTTGAATTGTAATGAATGTTAGGTGTAAGCATTGAAAACACCATTGTAAAAGTTTGAGTGTGAGCTTGAAAAACACTTAGGTTGTGAGAGTAAGCCTAGAAAAACTCTTGTAAAGGTTGTGAGAGTGAGCCTAGTAAAACTCTTGTAAGTGGTTTGAGTGTTAGCCTTAGAAAAACACTTGTCAAGTTAGGTGTGAACTTGTGAAAACACCAAAGTTGGAAGTGAGCTTGTAAAACTTCAAAAGATTAGTGAAACCTTAACAAGTTGTTAAGGAAGTGGATGTAGGATTGAAGAAAATCCGAACCACTATAAATCTTGTGCTTTCTTTCTTCTACTCACGACTCAACCATTTTTCTATTCCGCATTTCTTATTTGTTGAGTTTATAATTTGCCATCATTTCTTGAGGAAACCAATTCACCCCCCCCCCCCCCCCTCTTGGTTGCCATCTTGGGACAACAATTCACTTCCCCTAGTCTCATTTACTTTACACATCATTTTCATAAACTTATTCATTTTATACCACTTTCAAACACATTCATTATAACTCTTACTCACATTTCATAATTCCTTTCATTTACCATTTTCTCATATTTCTTATAGTTACCCTATTTACACAAATCACTTTTCTTACACATCATTTAAAGCTCATCATATTTTCACAATTCTCTTTTGTTTCCACACTTTCTATAATTATAAATAAATTTCTAGTATAAAATTATAAGATACAACTATGCAAACCATAAGTCTTAACCATGTTTCTTGAAGCATAACTATCAATCTCACCAAAATTATCCAACGGTCTTGCCATAATAATGGTCACGCCTGTGGTTTATAATAAATACTGCTCCTCTATCATTCTTCTTCAAATATTTTCAACTACAATGTTAAGTTCGTATCGCAAAAATCACATATTCATTTTCTAATCTTTTGCTACACAAAAAGTTAACACGTTTCAGCTCTGTTTCAAAGCAATTTACTCTTAATCCCTTGATCATCATTAGCCTAACTCATGTTTCAACAATATTATCATTAACATCTCTTACATATATACATTCATTCATATTTACACAATTTCCATTTATTACTCCATTTCTAATCTATCTCATATAAAAATTTTCATTCATATATATATATATATATATTCCATACTTTCTTCATTGTACTTTCCTTTTTCTTACAATCTCTTATTTATACGCATATACTTTAGGCCCAAAATACTATACAATCATCAAGTTCAGTTGTTAAAATAACAATTTCACCGTCCAGCTCTGTTCGGGTCCATTCTCAATCTCAATTCATCACATGACCTAACTCTATGCAAGTCAACACTTAATCTTTTTTACGTCTATTAATACATGCAATATCATTCTCAATATCACCAAACACGTATTTTTATAAAGTAGTAAACACTCGATAATATTTTTTTAATCATCCACATACACCTTCGTAAGTCATAATCACAATGTGACTTACTTTCCACATTTTCTTACATATCATATTTGTGTTCATATAGAAAAAAAAATCTCATCACACAAATCATACAATTATACTTACTTCCTCTTTTACATACAACCTATATAAAGTTAACATTTATCACCTTTCAGAGAATATTATCATTTCTCATTCTTTTGACATTACTTAGGTTATTCATCAATTCAACATATATATACACTCTGACCACAACATAATTAATATCTTCCTTATTTAATCGCCCATCTCTTAAATAAGTTTCTTATTATATATATATATATATATTAACGCCTCACATAAATCTTAGTCACATTTTCTGTAACACCCCCATGCTCTATATAAGTACTATACATATACCTAGTATACATACAATACATATATAGAATATAAGAATGTCACTTTTAGTTTTAAATTTCAAAATCTTTAATCAAGTTCAAACAATATTACATTAATTTAAATAACATTAACATAATCATTATACTTTCAATGATCTGCATCTTATTTACCAAAACTTCATTATTACATATGAATATAATATTATAAATAATACATCATAATTAAATCATACATGTATGCATCACCTTCTAGTTGGTCTCGAAACACTCTTACCCTTCTCGTGGCATAATAGCTTGACTTCCGAATCAACCGCATAATCACCTGCGCGATCACACAACCGCGCTAAGCCCGAGAGCTTAGTAATACAAATCATTCATATAAACATACATTTCATAAAATCATATTTATATATTAACTTTACATGTCATTATTTTCTTATCATGTTTTCCCATTGTGAATACACTTTTCATATATACTTTTACTAATGTTTTATTCATAATCATATACACATACACTTCATTTCAATAATTCACAATTCAATGACTACCTAAAACCTTCATGAAGCAATATTCATCATTTCCACATCCATATACATTTACACATCATGTTATATTTTTATAAGCTCATCATTCAACATAGCTTCTTAAGTTATATTCACTTTCAATAATTTACTAATATATTGTATACATCTCATTCCATGATTATCATCATATATTTCAATCCATAGTTATCACCATATATCACATAACATTATATTTCATTCCATAGTTCACATTAAAACAAAGACAAACATATATCTCATTATTCATTTACTCCATTATTTAACATTATTCATTTATTCCATTATTCAACAATCCATATATATACAAACACAAGCATGGGCCCAAAACACTAATATGCCATTCCACTTTCAGAGTTAATGTTTTGGTTCAATTTTCACATTTATCATTATCCCAACTAGGCTTCAAGGATTAAGGTTCAACCAAGCTTCAAGGGGAGCAAAGCATGCTAAGCATCAACCCAACTTGGCTTCAAGAACCAATCCAACCTAGCTTCAAGGGTTGTAACATCTCAATTAGGCTTCAAGGATTAGACCCAACCAAGCTTCAAGGGGAGTAAAACATGTTAAACTTCAACCCAACTTGGCTTCAAGGATCAAATCCAACCTAACTTCAAGAGATTGTTACTATCATTAGGCATGCCACCAATAACAAAACTCTGAAAATGAATAACATATTAGACACACACAATTCATTTATTATTTCATTTTCAATTCCATTTCCAATTCTCATCATAATATAGGCAAACATGCCCCATTTATCTCAATTGAACCATCATAGCCAATCACAATGGCTTCATATCTCATTTGAATCATCATAGCCAATCACAATGGCTTCACATTTCATTTCACAATATAACACTTCATTATTCAAGTGTGCATTTATATCATCAATTAGGCAAACAAGCCTCAATCATAACATTAAAGTACCTCATCATCAATGATCACATTATATCCCACATAGCATCATTCATAAATATCAACATTTCATTCCACATTGTACACAACATCTCATTATTTAAATATTCATAATCAAGCACATTATACATCCATCAAGAATGATTATCATTGATATACACATATATAATTTACCTTCCTCTTATATTTGGAACCCTCAACATACATTTGTTTTACATATATTTGAAGTATAGATACCATAAAACCTTTAGAAGATCTAACAATGCAAGAATAATCAAGAATAAGAACATTAACTAACATATTTGAGGGACACGGCCAACACATTTGAGGGACACGGCCAAGCTTGTGGCCGTGTCTCTCAACCACAATTTGGCAGTAGCAAACACGGGCAGAGAACACGGCCGTGTCTCTCAACAACAATTTCGGCAGTAGCAGACACGGGCATGGAACACGGCCGTGTCTCCCAAAAATCAATCCAACACATTCAAAATTTCCTTGACTTGGCCGTGTCTCTTTTTATTTTTGGCCATGTCTCACATGAATTGAACTCTAAACATGTCCAAATCTCCTTTGGTTACACTCAATCACATATATATATCATATAGCATTATTTCAATGGACATAATCAACATCATTAACACAATTTCAAATAAATATGTGTTAAGTTTAACCATCATATTAAAGCATAAATTAAGGTAATTTGTACTTACCTTAAGAACCACTCACAAATCTATACACTTTACCTTCCAAGAATTCTTCATCACTTAGCAATCCACTTCCTTCACAACCTAATTCAAATCCAATGATAAGATACATGAATTTCAATACAAGTATTTTATGTTTTCAACTTCCTTAAAGACAATCATACATCAATCATATATCAATTGCTCAAATCCCCAATTCATTAATACTAAACTCTTAATCAACAATCTCAACAATTCATCATCATCCTCACAAATAACCATGTTATAATCATCAAAATACTAGTTTCACACATATATAAACTTCAATCCTTCATTAACATCATCATCCCACACTAACCATATCAACCCCAACCTCAAACAATAAGAATCAATGCAAAGGAATGAATACTTACTTGAATAATTTACCAAATCTTCAATAACAATCTTCAATTCTCTCAAGATCACCATGGATTTGTTATGTATATAAGTGAAATCATCTCTCTCTCTCTCTCTCTCGTCCACGAAGAAGAAGAAGCAACAGAAGAAGAAAGAAAGTTCTTCTTTCTTCCGTTCTTATCCCATAATAATAATAATAATAATAATAATAATAATAATAATAATAATAATAATAATATAATATAATTAATATTTCTCAAATAACCTCCACCATACATTTGTCCACCATTGACTTTCTTCTTCTCTTTTCTTTTTGTCCTTATTATCATTATTATTATTATTAAATAATTATACAAATATATATATACAACTCACTTTTCCTACACCATTTTATATCCCATATATATGTGATGTATATGTATATGTCTTATATATATTGTATTTATATTTCCCATATATACATATACATTAATTCCAAATACAACAATAACTCTAAAATTCTTAGGGTATATTCCGGGATATTACATTTTCAATGTGACTTTTCTCTCACATTTTTTTTATGCATTTATCATACCCTTCATATCCCTTTTCATCATTTCCAATACAATTACCTAAAGTAATTCATTTTTACTTACTTAATCATTTCCCTTTTATTTCATAACAAATTTCTATATTATCAACCACATTACACGTTACATGATATTTTCATAAATAATATTACTCATTCAAAATTACTCCCATGCTTATTAAACATTAAACTATCAACATCTAAACAATCTTCATCAAATTCTCTTACAACTCTAAATTTTCAACTTACTACTTTACTTAAACTTCATTCTATTAATCTCATTTTCAAGAACTAACTTTATAAACATTATTTTTATATTAATATAACATCAAAACACATTACTTTCACAATTATGGAAACTCATTTCAAAAATTCAAATTTCATATATTGCAACCAACAACCCTCACCAAATCTCATTCATGTCACATTTTCAATCTTAAAATCATAACATTTACATTTAAACAACACTAATTCATTTCATTACACTAATTAATATCATCCATTTTCATACTTTAATTTTACACACTCAACCCTAAATCATGCATCATTATTCCATAATAAATAATTCGTTATCATATATGATTTCACTCTTTGTTGAAAATTATTAAAAACTCCATATTCCTTCTATACTTATACCCATATGCATATAAATTTTTATAATTTTCTTCATTCATTTGTCTCATAAAATTAATTTATTGCTTAATTACACAAAACTGTATGACTTCCTCAGTTTCATGTCAATCTCACTTTCAATTTTTATATTCCTTACCAATTCTTTATAAAAGCTTGTAAAATTTTATCAATGTGCACTTGACTCATATATGGACTTATATTTAAAGTTTTAGATTTTTCCAAGCTGATTTAATATATTTAAAAATTAAATCTTTCAAAATCAGAGAATCTGTCTCTTTAATAATTTCTCTGGCAGCACCAGGTTGTCCATTTTTTTAAGGTATCAAACTTTAATAAAAATTTATGAAATTTTAACCATATGTTATAGGAATACATATTATATTATGTGTAAAGTTTCAAATTTTTCTGGGTTGGTTTACCATATTTTCTAAATTTATTTTTTTTCTCAATTTCTACAGATTCTGAGTTGCTGGAATTACTCCAACAATTTGTATTCTTCTATTTTTCTTAATTAGAGATCCATCTTTAAAATTAATAAAATTTTATACATTGGATTCTAACATATAGAAAAACTTTCTATTAAATGTTCAAACTCATCCAAAATTTCTATATTTGTCCAAAAATTCAGACAATATCACTTTGCAGCACACCTATAAAATTTTCTGTAACTATCATGCTCATTTCTCAAACTTTTTATTTTTATATCTTAAATCATTTCATATATTGTTTTTCTAATTTTACTTATTCATCAATTGAATCAGCTATGAATTTTAAATTTCAAATAAAAGTTTCAAAAATTCTTAATCCATAATCTCTAGAATGATGCTTCCACTGCGTCACTCTGATCTATACAACTCAGACGCCATCTCAACTTGTATCCATTATATCAAATGGACATTGACACATCAGGGATCAGATAAATTGTCAGTGCCAATGCATGCATCATAATTGAAAATTATTTTTTTAAAATTCTAATTTTCTCTTTCTAACAACCCACCTAGGTCGAGAATCTCAAACCTAAGCTTTGATACCAAAATAAATTATAACACCCTTATATCCTATATACGTACAATACATATTTTTAGCATATGTAAAATATACAAATACGATATAAAAATGTCACAGACCAATTTAATAAAAATTTTCACATTTCTGTTTTAAGATTTCAAATACTAATATATAAAATAAATAGTATATAAATATTCTTTACTTGTTATAGGAATCCAAAATAAATATTTTATATGAAAATCTCTAAAAAAAATTCGCCAGAATTTTGTTTGTAATTTGAACGTTCCCAAAATTCAGCAAAACACAACATGCATAAAGCAAACACTCCCAATAAAAATCAATTCACCATTTCACCAATACTTCTCAATTTTTTCATATTTTCTCAAAATACATATGTATATAGATATATAAATTAACAACACATATAAAATTTTATCTGAACAAATTATTCAAAACATTCTTTACAATTTACATTATATACTTCTAAAAATATATCATAACATATATAATATCAAAATACATTGTAATATCAAATATCTACATGTTGGCAACTGGCTTTGATCTTGATGTACCCAAAAATAACTCTTCAAGCTCAATAAATACAAACCTAGACCTGACCAAGTCTAGTATGTAACATCCTAAAATTTTTTAAAATTTCTAATTTTTAGAAAAATTGGATAAAATAAATTATAATTTAAAAGGATAAATTAAATTAATGGTTTTAAATGAAAAAATAAAGAGATTTTAAATGAAAAAGTAAATATATATGTGATATATATGCAAAATATACATAACATATATAAAAGTCAACACTTTTTAAAAGAAAATGGTATTTTGGTAATTAAATCTTATAAATTTAAAATTAATAAAATAATTCAAAAATAAATTATTTTTGAATGGAAGAGGGAAATTAAGACTTTTAATTTATTAAAAAATAATTAAATATTAAATTATTTTAATATATATATGTGGTTAAAAAAAAGATGAAAGGAAAAGAATATTAAAATAATTCTTCTTCTTCTTCTTCTTCTTCTTCTTCTTCTTCAAGGACGTGGCTTCCATGAGAGATTGAAGATCAAGGATTTTGCTTCTTCCATACTCCATAAATTGAAGGAATTAACAAGTTCCAAGTGAATTTTTGGTGATTTCCACCAAAATTAGTAAGTTTCCATCTCTTTTCTTTGAATTCCTTGGAAATTTAGATTATGTGAGAATTTGGATTTTTATGTAGGATGATATAATTGTTGAAATTGGTGTGTATGATGTTATTTTGGATAGTTAATTATGATTCTAAGGTTATATTGAAGTGATGATGGAGTTTGGTTAAAGAATGGTGAAGAGAGAGAATTTAGGGTTATGGATTTTTGGGGTTTTGAAAACATGAACTTTAATTGTGCAAATTATTTCCAAATGAGTTGTTTTGATTCATAAACAAGTATTTTAAAGTCAAATATTGGATTTGGTGGTGTTGGGTTGGAGTTTGAGAATGGAAGTGGAGATTTAGGGTTTTGGAAAAGTGATTTTCCAAAGTGGTTGAATTGTGTGATTTTATTTGTTTAAGCATGTTGTTTAGTGTTAAAAGTGATGAATATAAGCTTGGAATGAGTAATGGATTGTGTTGGAATGGAAAACCTTCAATGGGGGAAGGTTATGCCATTTTTGAGATTTTGTGTATAAGAGTGTATTTTTATAATGTAAATGATTTAAATGTATTAAAATATGTTTTTAATAATATAAATAAACTTAAAACACTAATTTAATTGTAGTAGAATGGAATTCTAATATTGAAGTAAGGAAAGGCTAAATTTTTGGAAATTTGTAGGAGTGATGTTTAATTATGGTTTAATGTTGGAAATGTCATTAAATGTGATACTAAATGATTATTTGTTATCACATTTGGTTTAGGCATTGAGGGAGGTTGATTTGCTTCATCCAAGTGGTGAAGGGCAAGTTGGAAAGATTGGATTGAATGTTGTTTTTAGCTTGCTTTGGGTTGCTAGTGGAGATATGTACAAACTTTGAATATAATGTCTATATTTGCATAACATTTGGACTTAACACATTTTGGTTGAAAAATGTGTTAAGCTACTTGGTTCATTGATTGTGTATGAATAATATGCTATGACATTTGTAATGTCATATATGTGTTAAATGCATTGTGAAAAGCCATTAATAATGGCTAATTTGTGTAACATGTGAAATATGCATCTTATGTGAAAATACCCAAAGTAATTGGGTTATGTGTTGTGAATGCAAAAATGAGATATGTGTAATAATGAAATGAATTGATATTGATAAAAATGAGAAAAGTGAGAAAGATGTGAAAAATGAGAAAAGTGAGAAAAAAAAAGTGAAAATAAGGCAATGTGCCTAGATTGAATATGTAAAAATTAGAAAGAGATTAATAATGAGAAATATGAATAAATTGTGTGCCTAGTATGTTATTCAATTTTCAGAGTTTTGGGTTTGGCGGCATGCCTATGATTGCCTACGGGCTATACGCTGGAATGGTAAAAAGACTAGGTCGTAAGCCAGGCCAGCTGATAAATATGATATTTTTGGGGTGAAAAGACTGGGTCGTAAGCCTCAAAAACTGTAGCAGTCTAGCCGGGTTGAGGACCAAGATACTGGGGCCTAAGGGTCTAGCCGGGTTGAGGTCCAAGAGACTGGGGCTGTTACATTATCCATGAATATATATATTGCCTACGGGGCTTGACACATGATGTCATTGTGGACCAAAACAGTAACTCTGAAATTTGAATAGCATATTAGATCCTTTTTGGGCCCATGCTTGTCTTTGTTCTAATGTGAATTATGAATTATGAAATATTTAAAAAATATAAGAAAGTGGATTGGTGTGACATCTATATGCATTATGCGTTGGCATTGCATTGAGTTATATTATTATTATCAAAGTTTGTACCACTAGGCTTCGGCTTAGCGCGATTGTTTCCATCGCGCAGGTGACAGGGTAGACCCAGTTGAGCCAGAGAGTTCTTCTAGACCAGGTCGGGTCTAGACTTGTAATTGAGCTTGTTGAGTTGCTATCGAGATCAGAAATACTGTCAGCAGCATGTATATATTTTTATGTTATTGTACATTTTTGAGTTTCATGCATAATATATTATGTTTTAGATTTTACGTATTGTATATTATAAAGAATGTTTGGGTCAATGTATTTGAAATGGGAAAGTAAGCGTGTTTTAAATTATATATATCTATATGTATAAATGTTTGAGAAACTTGGTGAAATTGAGAAGTATGGTTCAGATGGTGATTGGAAATTATTTGGGAGTGTTTTCTTTTTTGCAGGTTGTGTTTTGATAAATTTTGGGATGTCCAAAATACAGACAAAACTCTGGCTAATTTTTTCTAGAGGTTTATATATATTATTTTATTTTGGGTTCTTACAATAAGTAAAGAATATTTATATTCTATTTAATTTTTATATATTTAAAATTTAAAATTTTAGATTAGAAATGTGAAAAGTTTTTATAAAACTAGTCTGTGACATTTTTGTATCGTATATGCTTATTTTACATATGCAAGAAATATGTATTGTACATATATAGGGTATAAGGGTGTTACATAGTAGAACTCTCCGGCTGTACCAAATCATCCATGACACCTACGCGACGAATTACAATCGCGCTAAACTGAAGCCTAGTGGTACAAACTTTGATAATAATAATAAAACTCAATGTGATGCCAATGCACAATGCATATAGATGTCACATCATTCTACTTTCTTATAATTTTTTAGATATTTAATAATGACAACTCGTAGCATTATATTGCTCAATTGTATCACAATTCATAATTTACATTAAAGCAAAGACAAGCATGAGCCCAAAAAGGATCTAATATGCTATTCAAATTTCAGAGTTACTGCTTTGGTCCATAATGACACCATGTGTTTAGCCCCGTAGGCAATATATCCATGTTTAATGTAATAGCCCCAGTCTCTTAGACCTCAACCCAGCTAGACCCTTAGATTTCTGCGGCATAATTTTTTTCGGCAACGCAAATTCTTTGAAATCTAATCCAATTAGGTTTTGGTTTCTTTTTTTTTAATATTACTTACCTTAACTAATTAGGAATAAACAACCTCAAACCACTATAAATAAGGATCAAAGACAATTAAAAAAGGAGAGGCAAAAATCCAAGAGGAGTTTGGAAAATTTGAAACCAAATCAAGGAAGGAAAAGAAGAAATTCAATTCAACTTTTTTCTGGAACAGCAGTAGCACGATTTAGAGGATTCAAAGGCAAAAAAAAGCTTGTCTTTGGAGCTAGTTCATCCAAGAAGAATTGTTTTTGGAGAAATCATCAAAAGAAGGTATGTGTTAATTAATTTTCTTTAATTGTTTTTTTTACACAGTAGCAAAGCTATGAAATCAAAATTAAAAACCTTTGAACTTTAATTTAGTTTTTCTAAAGCAAAAAAAAAACCTTATTTCGTTGGTTTATCTTCCAAAAAGTTAAAATTATTATTTTTTCTTCTTAAAAACCTTAAAACTCTAATTGAACATATTTTTCAACAAAACTAAGATGTAAATTCTGCTTCTTTTAAAATCTTAAAGTAGGTCCTATTTCATTCTAAAAGTCTTCTAAAACATCTTTTCTACTTATAAAAACTTTAATTTATTTGTTTAAATTCATAAAACTTCATGAAATTATCAAATTGATTTCTAAAACTCTAAAAATTATTCACCACCCGTGACCCTACTTCTAAATCCTAAAATCCAAAATTCAACTTTTAAACCCAAAATAATGAACACTAACCCTTTTAAAACCTTAAACCCTAATTTTTATGAACCCTAATCCTTTTAAAACATTAAAAAAATAAAAACATAAAAACCTAAATTTTACATAGTAGCTTAGGAACCCAATAACCAAAAATCACAAATTAAAGTATTTTAAAGTGTTTAAAACCCTAGTTTTATGATATCATCATTCAAACCTTAATTTTGTTAATCAAAGAGTCTTACCAACCCTTTAAAACATAAAACCATAATTTATTTTAATTCCATAAAAAGTCACAGTAGCCATAATTGGACTTTTATTTGCTTTATTCAATTCCATACTTGATTATGCTTTGATTTATTTCTTATGCTTTAATTTATTTAATTTCAATACTTGATTTATTTAATTTATCATGGTTGGATGTTTATTTTATATTTTGATTAATACCTTTGATGAATGATTTATTTATTATGAATGGTTATTTACTTTTATCAATTTATTTAGACTTCCAAATATTGTAAGAGGTATGTTTTCACTTGGTGGGTACCTCATTAGTTAAATATCATGTAATTTAATTTGCTTTTTTATTTTAGAACCTATGTAAAGGGCATGTTTCTTCCTTTTGGTGGGTGTCCTATTTAGGCATGTGATGTAAGGACATGTTTCCATCCTTGGATGGGTGTCCATTTATTTGCTTTGTTTGGACATTGCTTTGATTTTAATATATTGATGCTTTCTTTTAATTATTGTGTGTAATATGGATAATGTTATTATATTTAAGAATTTTATAATATTAAGACCTGTAAAGGAGGCCGGTTCCAATAACCGGGCGTTGTGGGGGTGCTGGGCCATTTCTCACCTTCCCCACACGTACCCATCTTTCCGAACCCATTAGAGGGTTGGGGATTCCTTAGGAATCGAGTCATCCACCCCTTTCTTTTTTCCCGGCCCGTTCGGGTAGCGACTCCATTTTCTCCGAACTTAGGTCCGTGTTCTCTAAGGCCCCGAGCCTAAACAGTGCCGAAGTCTCAAGAACCATTCCACCGGGAGTGGGGACAAAAATCCCCGCTCACAGTGGCGACTCCACTGGGGATAAGAGAAGTTGATTCCGTTGGTCTTTATATTATTCTATTCTTTCTTATAATGATATTATCCATTGCATCATATTAGTTTGCATCGTGTGCGTGAGTTAGGACGCCCGTGTTACCCGTGTTATGTTATGTAAGGGATACCATACTTTCACTCTAGGTATGGAGATCGAGCATGGCATAACCACTCATAGCCTCGTACCGTTGGGTATATACTTGCTATGGGAACCTAAGCCTTTTAACCCAAAGACTAAAGCTCATGTAATTGGCCTAGTTACTTTCCTTAGGTTTTACCCCAAATGCATGTTGTTTGACTATGGTTAGTTTATCTTAGTCTAAATCATGGCTTATTTGGTTTGTTCTTTTTTCTAATATGACCTAAGTATATTGTAAGCTCAAAATAAACTTTTCTCTAAAATCCAAAAGACCAAAACTATTTTTAAAATCTTTCAAGATGGTCTTTGGACATTATACTTTTCTAAAAAATAAATAAATAAATTCTTTTGCTCATGGCCCAAATACTAAGCCCAAAATCCATTTTTCTAAAATCTTTTACAATGGGCTTAGAAACAAAACTATTTTCACCCAACCTTTTCTTACAAAGAGCTTGCAAAAATATTTAGGTCAATTATGAAATACTAAAAATCAATTGTGGGCCTAGTTTACCTTAAGAATAAATTAACCATGGGCTTGTTTTTGGCATGAACCATTAGTTACTCTTTTCAAGTGAGAAATCTATCTATAATAAACCTCTTAATTTAGTTTTAATCCAATATAGCATAAAAGCTATTATAGTTGGTTGGATGGATTAAAACCTAATTAATAGGAATTATCATTGATTCCCATTTTCGAAAATATAACTATTGGTTGAAACATCCGAGGGAATTATTCGAAAGCAAGATACCCCATGTTGGTATTCTGTTAACCATATACCTAGGAAAAAGAGACTCGCCATTCGTGTGTGGATGTTATAAGTTTGGAAGGAACGTCCTATTTATCCTTATTTGTTGATTGTTTATGCATACATGCATACATGCATACATTTGCATCTCATATCATTGATCCTCTCTGGCTCACAGCCCTGGATTACGATAGTTCAAAAGCTTACAACAATCTGACCTACGCCGAAGACGAAGTGTCTAGCAACGACTCAATCAATTGCTCACCAAAAACAATGGAACCCGAACAAATCCAAAGAATGGTGGATGAGGCCCTCAACGCCAAGATGGACGAAATAAAAGAGGCCATGGCTGAGACCATAAAGAATCAACTAGCCACAATTTTAGGAAACAATGCCGAAGCATCTGCTAGCACCAAGAAAGTCAAGGGGAAGGCTAAAATTGATGAAGTAGCTTTTAATGATGAAAAGGTGATAATTGATGATGATGATGATTGGGCTCAATACTACCAAGAGGTTCAAGAAAAGAAGAAAGAACTGAAGGCTGTTGAGAAGGCAACTATTGAAAAGACCGAGACATCCGATGTTGAAAAGATGATTGCTGATCTAGAAAAGAAATTTGAGAAGAAGCTGAAAACCGAAGAGAAGTCTAAGATCGACAAACTATTTGAACAAGATGAAGAGGTCCCTTATAAATTCAAGATGCCTTCCTTTGCTAAGTATAATGGCACTGGAAATCCTCATCTCCATGTGAAGCAGTATATCACTGCCATGCAGTCTGCTCGAGCTACTAAGGCTCAAACCCTAAGGTACTTCATGCTCTCATTGGACCCTGTTTTCCAAAATTGGTTCAATACCTTAGATGATGGAACACAAAAGAGTTGGGATCTACTTTACAAAGCCTTCATCCAACAATACGGATATAATGTTGAGTTAGAAGTTACTTTAATGGAAGTGGAGTCCATTAGACAAAGGCCAAATGAGAATTTTGTGGACTATGTGAAGCGATGGAGAAACAAGGCCGCTTTACTCAAGAAGAGGCCTGATGAATCTGATCAAATAAGGATGATTGTGAGAGGGGTGTTACCTAATCTTCGTGAGAGGATGTCTCATACACTCATCCATGATTTCAAAGATCTTCTCCAAGCTGGTCTACAAATTGAAGAGTGGGAAAGGGAGAAGAATCATTTTTCAATAAGAAGAAATGAGAAAGGGAACAACCAGCCTAACAATCAAAGCACACAAAAAGAAGTTGATGTTAATGTAACCGGTCAGGCAAATAGAAGGCAGTTTTTAGATCTGGGGAAACCTTTGTCTTGGGTCTTCGATAAGCTACAAAAGAAAGGGTTGTTACAACCATTGGCTCCTTGACTTTTACCTAGTCCATTACCCCCAAAATTTGATACTAAGGCTTTTTGTCAATTTCATCAGACTCAAGGACATGAGACTGATAGGTGTACCCGATTAAGGCATGAGATCCAAGATTTGATTGATAGTGGAAAGCTACCCTAGCCGGATAAGCCCAATACCAAGGACAACCCTTTGCCTAAATTTGGAAGAGTGCCACCACCAGCAACCTTTATGGTGGGAAAAGAATTGGAAGAAGATTTTGTTTTATCCTCTTTTCAAGATGGGAATGTTGAAGATGTGAAAGGAAAAGAAGCCTAACTCAATGAACTTTCCTTAGCTTGAATGTTGCTTTTCAATCTTACTTTATTTAATATTTTGGAACTATTGTATTTTTCAAATTTAAAGTTGTTTGAATAAATTACTTTCATCAAAATTTTTGTTGGTCTTTGTTCATTTTGGTGCTCGACCAATAAGGAATCTAGCTTGATAATTCATGAATTAATATATTTATGCATCATGACTTGAATGACTTTACTAGGTGAGGGAATGGCTCTATAGCATTAAGTTGTGTATGCTTACTTAGAGAGGGCTCCTGCATAATTACCTTTGTCTAGGTCCTAGTCAATCTTAGAATATGCTTTGACAAACTTTTGAGGCGAAATTGAACTCTGCTTATTTAAGAGAGAAATGATCTGGGCATTGTTTGGTTAGCCAACAACTAGTATCCACCCAATTAAATATCAATCCCTAGTTGTCCCTTTGAGCCTTCATAAAATTTTAGCTTTCTTTTTATTGGCTTACAAACCCCAATAACCTACCCTGAGCTGTTGTGATACTTTTGACAAGTCTTATGATTACTAAGATGAATAGGCAAGAAGATCAAAGAAAGCAATGATTAGTCAAGATCATGAGGATAGTTGAAGTTTCAAGACCATGAAGATAGTTGAAGTTCTCAAGACCATGAAGATAGTTGAAGTTCTCAAGATCATAAGGATAGTTGATGTTCTCAAAACCATAAGGGTAGTTGAAGTTTTCCTAATATCTCTAATATATCAACATCGACATCAGAGTAACAAATGATTTATCCCTATTAAAGAAGATTTATGTTACTCCACTTATCCATTATTGGAAGCCCAAGTTAGTATAAACCAAGACAACTCTTTTTAGAGCTAAAAAAACAAAAACAAAAGAGAAAAAAGAAGAAAACAAAAGAAAAAGAAAATAAAAAGAAAAGAAAAGGAAGAAAGATAAAATCTAAAAAGGTGGTTCAAAAAGCCAATTGAGTTCTCTTTTACCTAAGACAACAAAAGGCTTCCATTTTACGGATTGACTTGAATTGGTCCCAACACAACCAAAGATTCAATCAAAATCAAAGAAAAAGGAGGAAGACCATCCAGTTCTTGAAAGTTTTGTACTTGATAGTCCTACAAGAAAGAAGGACAAAATGATGAAAGAAAGGGAAGAGTAAGGAAAGAGAAAGAAAAGGGAAGAGTAAGAAAAAATAAAGAGGAAAAAAGGGAAAAGAAGAAAAGAAACAGATTTGGGTCTTAAACTTTTTGCAAGGGCAAAAACTGTCCTAATCAAGATCCAGATTAATGCCAAGAAGATAGAAGGAATTTGGAGTCTAGAAAGATTGCTCCCAACTGTCTAAAGTTCCAACAAGAAATTTGTAGTGTGAGGGTTTGTCCATTGTGTCACACCAGCTCCAATCTCAAAATGGCCTCCACTTTAACCCATGTCCCTTATAGACCCCGTTTCAAGCCTATCAAAGACCTGTTGATCTCTCTTGGTAGGTAGAGTCTATTAGTGGAGATAGTTTGGATAAGCATGCATATGAGATAGACAATATTTAAACTTAAATGAGACCTTTGGCCAAGCAATGTGTGCAACAGTTCTTGCTTAAATAGAAATGATTCCCGAGTTTAGTACGGTAACTAGGGTTGTCATGTTATAGATATATTAATTTGGAAAAATTAAGTCCTGAGGTACATTGACATCGATTTGGCAAAGCCAACATTTGATTTCAAAATCAAAATTCAAAAAAAAAAGAGTGTTTTGTCATACAAAGCCTTCAAGTTAAGGGAAGTATGTTGAATTGATTATTGGCAAGGTCATGAAGAAACTATCAACTGACAAGCTGAAACATAGTTTGAAATGGATACATCCCTGACTTTGCTGCTTATGGTATCCACCACTCATGTTTTCAACATCTTGAAGATAAAAGCCAAATGCAAAGCTTTTGATCATTTCAATGCGAGACTTGAACGAGCGTCAAAAAGGAACCAATGAGAACACTTCTGCTAATCACCTCGGTCTGTGAGTTGATGGAACGAATGTAAGTATTATTCATGCATATCATGCATACATGAGCATATTACATCGCACTTTCTTGTCTTAATGAATAGCAAACACCCTGCGAATTAAAGAATCAAAAGAAGATATTGAATCAAGGGGGCATGGAAAGCCTATTCGCTTGTGGAAGCCCCAGTCACTTTGCAAAGAGAAGAAATGCATGCTTATGCAAAGAACTAGACAAGAAAAATATCAATCAAAGCTTGCATGAAAGAAAAAAATCCTTGGGGGGGCAAGGAGAGGATATAAGATCCAATCAAAATTGCAGAAAAAGGAAAAGCAGTTGCAAGGTAAAAGTGGTTAAAGTGCAAAAACTCCCTTGGAAGATCAAAACAAGGAAAACATGGATCAAGCAAGACATGGCCAAGCCAAATCAAGCTTGGTCGTGTCACCTCAAAGGAAATCTTGGCAGAACATGACATGGGCAGGAGACACGGCCAAGCCACTGTCCGTGTCTTACCTAAAGGGCAAAGCCAAGAAAGACCAAGTAAAGAGAGAAGGGAAGCAGTAGGTGACACTGGCAGGCGACACGGCCAAGCCACTGGCCGTGTCACATAACATGGCCACAAGCTTGGCCGTGTCCCATCCTAAGCCAAGAATAAAGAAGAACCAAAGAAAAAACACAGAAGCTGACACACCCAGGGGACACGACCAAGCCACTGGCCGTGTCACTCCCATCTTCAAAGAACAAAGAAGACCCGATCTCAAAGGTTGAAGATCCATTTTCAAGGGTGAAGACCTAATCTCAAAGGATGAAGATCCATTTTCAAGGATGAAGACCCGATCTCAAAGGATGAAGATCCATTTTCAAGGGTAAAGACCCGATCTCAAAGGATAAAGACCCGATCTCAAAGGATGAAGATCCATTTTAAAGGGTGAAGACCCGATCTCAAAGGATAAAGATCCATTTTCATGGGTGAAGACCCAATCTCAAAGGATGAAGATCCATTTTCAAGGGTGAAGACCCGATCTCAAAGGATGAAGATCCATTTTTAAGGGTGAAGACCCGATCTCAAAGGATGAAGATCCATTTTTAAGGGTGAAGACCAGATCTCAAAGGGTGAAGATCCATTTTGATGGTGAAGAATCACAATGCATAAAATAGCTGGAGCAGTCAGACTTCTCAAATGATAAAAGGTTAGTCAAACTCAATCTCGGGTCCATGCACCCATTCTCGGGTCCAAGCACCCAAATTAAATTAATCTCGGGTCCAAGTACCCATTCTCGGGTCTAAGTACCCAAATTAAATCAATCTCAGGTCCAAGTACCAAATCAAATCAATCTCGGGTCCAAGTACCCAAATCAAATCAATCTCGGGTCCAAGTACCCAATACCTGGTCCAGAACCCAAATTTTCCTTAGGTCCAGAACCTAGAATTATCCTTGAGTCCAGAACTCGAATCGGGTCCAGAACCCAAATTTTTCTTAGGTCCAGAACCTAGAATTATCCTTGAGTCCAGAACTCGAACCGGATCCAGAACCCAAATTTTCCTTAGGTCCAGAACCTAGAATTATCCTTGAGTCCAGAACTCGAACCGGGTCCAGAACCCAAAACCTCAACCGTTTCATAAAAAATTAAGTCTTATTGCTTTTCACTCTCTTTCACTAAGGTTTTAAATCATTCAAGCAGGGGGCAAACTGTAGACCCTTAATTTTTGACCCAATCCGGTCCAATATGTTTTATTTAGTCTAAAATGATTTTTGTTGTCTAATTGGTCCAAAATAATTTTTATTTAATAATTTTTGCTTTAGTATCTAATTTTTTTAATAAAAAATAGAAATAAACAAATAAAAATCAAAAAATAAAAATAAAAATCGGAGTCGAAAAAATCGGCGACAAAAAAATCGTCGTTTGGGCCCGTGGGCATTTCGCCCGCAGGAAATTCCTGTGGGCGAAATCACTGTGCTATTTCACACGCAGAAATTTTCTGCATGCAAAATAGATGCAGAAATTTTCTGCTTGGGAAATAGCTTACGGGCCCGCTCCGCGCATGCTGCCGCAGATTTCTGCGGTAGAATTTTTTTCGGTAGCGCAAATTTTTCGACGCAAATTTTTTGAAACCTAAT
This sequence comes from Garcia nutans, assembly GCA_947685225.1. Classification (NCBI taxonomy): domain Eukaryota; kingdom Viridiplantae; phylum Streptophyta; class Magnoliopsida; order Malpighiales; family Euphorbiaceae; genus Garcia; species Garcia nutans. The sequence continues at coordinate 49,766,771 of CANTUV010000007.1, read as the reverse complement.
CCAATTAGGTTTTGGTTTCTTTTTTTTATTTATTAATATTACTTACTTTAACTAATTAGGAATAAACAACCTCAAACCACTATAAAGAAGGACCAAAGACAATTAAAAAAGGAGAGACAAAAATCCAAGAGGAGTTTGGAAAATTTGAAACCAAATCAAGGAAGGAAAAGAAGAAATTCAATTCAACTTTTTTCTAGAATAGCAGTAGCACGATTTAGAGGATTCAAAGGCAAAACAAAGTTTGTCTTTGGAGCTAGTTCATCCAAGAAGAATTGTTTTTGGAGAAATCATCAAAAGAAGGTATGTGTTAATTAATTTTCTTTAATTATTTTTTTTTTACACAGTAGCAAATCTATGAAATCAAAATTAAAAACCTTTGAACTTTAATTTAGTTTTTCTAAAGAAAAAAAAAAAACCTTATTTCGTTGGTTTATCTTTCAAAAAGCTTAAAATTGTTATTTTTTCTTCTTAAAAACCTTAAAACTCTAATTGAACATATTTTTCAACAAAAATAAGATGTAAATTCTGCTTCTTTTAAAATCTTAAAGTAGGTTCTATTTCATTCAAAAAGTCTTCTAAAACATCTTTTCTACTTATAAAAACTTTAATTTATTTGTTTAAATTCATAAAACTTCATGAAATTATCAAATTGATTTCTAAAACCCTAAAAATTATTCACCACCAGTGACCCTACTTCTAAATCCTAAAATCCAAAATTCAACTTTTAAACCCAAAATAATGAACACTAACCCTTTTAAAACTTTAAACCCTAATTTTTATGAACCCTAATCCTTTTAAAACATTAAAAAAAATAAAAAACATAAAAACCTAAATTTTACATAGTAGCTTAGGAACCCAATAATCAAAAATCACAAATTAAAGTATTTTAAAGTGTTTAAAACCCTAGTTTTATGATATCATCATTCAAACCTTAATTTTGTTCATCAAAGAGTCTTACCAACCCTTTAAAACATAAAACCCTAATTTATTTTAATTCCATAAAAAGTCACAGTAGCCATAATTGGACTTTTATTTGCTTTATTCAATTCCATACTTGATTATGCTTTAATTTATTTAATTTCAATACTTGATTTATTTAATTTATCATGGTTGGATGTTTATTTTATATTTTGATTAATACCTTTGATGAATGATTTATTTATTATGAATGGTTATTTACTTTTATCAATTTATTTAGACTTCCAAATGTTGTAAGAGGTATGTTTTCACTTGGTGGGTACCTCATTAGTTAAATATCATGTAATTTAATTTGCTTTTTTATTTTAGAACCTATGTAAAGGGCATGTTTCTGCCTTTTGGTGGGTGTCCTATTTAGGCATGTGATGTAAGGACATGTTTTCATCCTTGGATGGGTGTCCATTTATTTGTTTTGTTTGGACATTGCTTTGATTTTAATATATTGATGCTTTCTTTTAATTATTGTGTATAATATGGATAATGTTATTATATTTAAGAATTTTATAATATTAAGACCTGTAAAGGAGGCCGGTTCCAATGAACCGGGCGTTGTGGAGGTGCTGGGCCATTTCTCACCTTCCCAACACGTATCCAACTTTCCGAACCCATTAGGAGGTTAGGAATTCTTTAGGAATCGAGTCATCCACCCCTTTTTTTTCCGGCCCGTCCGGGTGGCGACTCCATTTTCTCCAGACTTAGGTCCGTGTTCTCTAAGGCCCTGAGCTTAAACAATGCCAAAGTCGCGAGAACCATTCCACCGGGAGTGGGGGCGAAAATTCCCACTCACAATCCTTATATCCTATATACGTATAATATATATTTTTAGCATATGTAAAATATGCATATACGGTATAAAAATGTCACTGATCGATTTAATAAAAATTTTCACATTTCTGTTTTAAGATTTCAAATACTAAATATATAAAATTAAATAGTATATAAATATTCTTTACTTGTTATAGTAACCCAAAATAAATATTTTATATGAAAATTTCTGAAAAAAATTCCACCAGAGTTTTAATTATAATTTGAACATTCCCAAAATTCAGCAAAACACAACCTGCATTAGAAAACACTCCTAATAAAAAAATCAAATCTCTATTTCACCAATACTTCTCAATTTCTCCATATTTTCTCAAAATATTTATACATAAATATATAAATCAACAACACATATAGAATTCCATTTTAAACTACTTATCCAAAACAAGCTTAAAACTCTCACCAACCTTCTCTTTCAAGTTGCCCTTCAACACTTAGATTGGCCAAACTACTTTCTCTCAATGCCTATATCAAATGTGATCATAAATAATCATTTAATATCACATTCTAAGGTATTCTCAATATCAAACCTTAATTGAAAAACACTCCAACAAAATTTTCACAATTAAGCCTTACCTCACTTTAACTTTGAACAACCATTTTAATCCATTTAAATTAATATTTTAAGTTTATTTCTATCATTACAAATATATTTTAACATGTTTAAATCAATTACTTTAATTAAACACACACTTTTATTCAAAACCCTAAAATGGCATAACCTTCCCCATTGAAGGTTCTCCATTTCAATATATTTCAATAATTAATCCAAGCTTATTTCCATCATTAATGTCATCAAATAACATGCTTTAAGTATTAAAATCAAACAATTCACCATACTTTGAAAATTCACTTTTTCAAAACCATAAATCAATACTACCATCTTCAAACTCTATCCAAACTTAACTAAATCCATCATTTGATTTTAAAATCCTTATTTATGCATCAAAACAACACATTTGAAACCAATTTACAAAATTAAAACTCATGATTTCAAAAATTCAAATGTTTCATAACCCTAAATTCTCTCTTTTCAACCAACTTAACTCAAACTTAACCATTTCTTCAATCCAACTTAAGAATCATTGATAATTAAACAAAATAGCATCTTTCATATGCATTTAACCAATTAAAAAGCACTCCATTAAAATCTCAAATTATACATAATCATATATTTAGATGGAACTTCAAAATTGTAAAGGAAAACTTACTAATTTATGAAGAAATCACCAAAACCCACTTGGTTCTTGTAAAATCCTTAGAAATTGGTTGTTTAAATGAAGTAAAAACCAATCTTGCTCATCCATGGAGAAAACATCAAAGAGAGGAAGAAGAAGAAGAAAAAAAATTCTTTCTAAATTTTTTATTTTTTTCTCTTTCCTTCATTTAAAACAACATATATATATACATTTATATTTATATTATTTCAATTAATTAATTATTTATTTATTTTAAAAATACCAATTTTCATCTTTCATTCAAAAATATTTTCTTTTTAAATTATTTTATTAATTTTTAAATTTTATAAAGTATATTTACTAATTTACCCCTCTTTTACTATTTATGTTTGTGTTTTTTTAATTTCTTTCTTCTTTCATTTCTAGCCTTATATATATAAATATTATTTATTTAATTAATTATTAATAAATATATTTAATCTTCTACCATCCAAAAATAAATTAATATTGAATTATTTTTATTTACTTGTTATTAATTAATTAATAATTACAAAATATCACACTTTTTCATCATCTTTCACTATCTAATATTATTTTATTATTATTATTTTCATCATTCACTTTTTTAACACCAAATTATATCCCACATATATATATATTGTATATTTTATGTATATGTATATATCTTATATATGTTACTTATATTTCACATATATCATTATGTACATATTTATGTAATGTATATACTATGTCTATGTAATGTATATTTAATGAATATAAATACCCATATGCACAAATGATATTCCTATATACACATCAAATTTACCTTATATGTGTATTAAATATATTAAGTATGTAATATATATATATATATCCAACATATACAATTAATATACCATATGTATATATTATATATACACTGGGTATATATATTGAGTATATACAACTTTTATATCTCCAAATACTTATTTAATTTCTCCAAAATTACGGATATGACACTTGATTTGTGATATTGAGTTTGGTACTATTGAGTTGGAATGTCAACGATTATGGATGCATCATGATATAATTATTATATTTATGCCTATAGGGGAGATACTATAGTATCACAATGCTTCGGTGTTGAGATATTATGGTAACGAGTAGATTTGTGGTATGATATTTATATACCTTTGGGTGAAATACTTTAGTATCACGAGTCGAGACCTATGAGTTGTGATGGGCCTATATTATTGAAACTTGGACATTTGTGTCAGAGTATAATTTATGTATGTTGTAATTTGAAATATTAAATATATGCACTTGTTTAAATTATAAATGAAGTTTATGGAATTATTTTTAACTATTGATTTGTTTTATCTAATGGAAGGATTTAAGTTTATTCTGTTGCAATAGAGATTTTTACTTTATTATTTATTTATTTGTTTGTTTCTAAAATAAGTACCTCTAAGCTGTAAAACTTAAAGCAATTAAATTTTACTAAGCAGGTGACATGGTCACAAAAAGAAGCCTCGATATGTCTAACAAAACTTAAAGTCCATGCTACAAGACTATTCTAACTGATGATACATATCATGTATAGTTTTTGCATTTAACGCATTATGATTTTGTAATCATAACTATTTCATATTTAATAAACCAATTAAGGTTTTATAAATATTATGCTTATATAAATGTTATATATATATATATATATTTTTTTGTCTATTACTATTTAATTGATATTGTGTTGTTTTGAATTAATTAAATAAGAGTAGTTGTGGAGTTTGTAAAAATTTAATTTTACAAGCATATTTTTCTTATAAGATTGTCAATTTTGAAGATTTGATAATAATAAATTTATAAAAAAAACCTAAAAAATTTTTATTACAAATTTTTATACAATTTAATTGAAATTGTATTTTAATTAATATTATTATTTGTTATATATATATTCATAGAATATTTAAATTTTTAAATAAGCTTTCATTTTAATACTAAGGTATTAAGTGAGTATTTCTATAATTTGGCTTTTGCAGAACTCTTGTATTCTATGTATGCATTTTATTTATATAAGATATAATAGTATTATATTTATTTTAGTATAAGGGTCTAGGTTTGTGATTCTTGACCTGATTTAAATTGAGATACATGAATATGCATTAGTACCTATATCGGTATCTAATGTGGTAATATTTATTTATGATTTATAAGTATGATTATGATAGCTTCTAGAGCTCAAGGATCAAAGGAGGAGATTGCAGAGAGTAATACTCTGGATATTAAGGGGGGCTGGTGATGGACCAAGAGTGAGTACAAATGATGCCGGAAAGGCTTCACAACCTTTTAGACAATAACACATAGTCATCCTCCAGATTGGGTTCAACAGATGGCAAAGTATTTATGTCATGCCCATTCCCCTCAATAAGATAAAAAGTATGATAAGCTTAGGAAGTATAGAGCTACAAATTTCCTAGGTATTATAGACCCAATAGAGACATAGCAGTGGTTAGATAGAGTTGAGTGTGTCTTTATACAGCTAGAGGTTACTCTAGAGGAGATGTTCGATTATGCAGTTTCATTGTTTTAGGATGATACATATGATTAGTGAAAGATTGTGCCATATGGTTTAGATAGACTATCATTGTTGACATATGATCATTTTTTTTGTAGAGTTTGAGGAGAAGTACATGCCTAGAGATTACAGAGATGAGAAAAAGCATGAGTTTTTTACTTTGAGATAGGGATCAAGATCAATATCAGAGTACGAGGAGGAGTTTCTACAATTCAGCAAGTGTGCTGGAGGGATTATTACTGATGAGAGAGACATATATTGTAACATCCTGTTGTCCCAAGATGGCAACCAAGAGGGGGAGGGGGGGTGAATTGGTTTCCTCAAGAAATAATGACAATTTAAAAAACTCAACAAACAAGAAATGCGGAATAGAGAAATGGTTAAGTAATGAAAGAAAGAAAGAACACACAAGATTTATAGTGGTTCGGATTTACTTCAATCCTACATCTACTTCCTTAACAACTTGTTAAGGTTCCACTAATCTTTGAAGTTTTTACAAGCTCACTTCCAACTTTGGTGTTTTCACAAGTTCACACCTAACTTGACAAGTGTTTTGCTAAGGCTTACACTCAAGAACCTTGCAGGAGTTTTTAAGGCTCACTCTCACAACCTAAACAAGAATTTTACAAGGCTTACTCTCACAACCTAAGTGTTTTCCAAGCTCACACTCAAACTTATACAATGGTGTTTTCAATGCTTACACCTAACATTTATTACAATTCAAATGTAAGTTTAAGTTAAAGAAAATTTGTTGCTTGGCTATGAAATCTTTTTTATCTCACTTCTCATTACATCTTTTTCTTATAGATTATAGCCAATGTGGTCTTACTAGCCGTTATTGATAGTGAGAATAAAGTCTTGGCAGTTTAGACCTTCTTTAGTAAACTGTCCGAAGCATTTCGCGGTTTTCCTTCATATAAGGATGGTCGCGCTAATGTCATAAGCGGTCGTCCTTGGACAAGGTACGGTTGCTGAATTTAAATATGCTTCAACGGTCGAATTTGAGTGCTCTGCAGCAGGAATCTTGCCCATGCTGTGGTTGTCGGGATGGTCGCACATATCAAAGGTGCGGTTGCCCTTTTTGAATGTTGAAGTGGGTTTATAACGGTCATCACACGTGGCATTCTTTGACTGGGCAAAAATGAATGTCCGCCTAAATATGAATTTCGCGGTCGCCCTAGGTGACATCTCGCGGTCGAGTTGAGATACTCGCGTCGAACTTCTAGACGCACCTGAGGATGCGAACACTAATGTCTCTTTAAGCAAATTTCTCCTGAATTGGCAGAGCGGTCGCGAATATCAACGGGCAGTCGCTAAAGTGATAAGCGATGCCGTATCCTTCGCCGTTCTTGTCACCGCGAACCTTACTATGATTAGGATGATTTGGGTTCCTTGTGTGGCGGTCGTCCATAACTTGGGACGGTCGCTCTTCTTTAAGTGCGGTAGCGACTAAGGTCGGGTTTCTGACCGCGAAACCTACTGTGATAAGGTTTCATCTTTTGATTGAATGGTGCGGTCGTATTCAGGTCTTGTGCGACCGCTATAAATGCTCTGTTTAGCTTTATTTGGAACAACCTAATCCTGCAACAAGATTCTTCAACCACATGTTAAATAGATCATTCAATTTGAGTTGTCAAGGATCAAAATTGAGATCATTTGTCTAACAATCTCCCCCATTTTGACTTTGACAATCAAATGGAATGATAATATAAATTATCAAAAAAACTTTGCTCATTAGGATAGATTAACGAGTCTAACATTTGATCATGTGTTGAATGTTAATGAATTTGTTTTAATGCTCCCCCTTAACATATGCATGAATCATGGTTAAGTATATCTTGGTGCATTGATGCATTAGAAAGATATCATTTGATTATCTTATCATTCCAAACAATCATTCCAAGTTGTTATTTGATTATCTTGCATTAGTTAAACAATCATTCCAAACAATCATTCCAAGTTGTTTACTATTTCTCCCCTATTGTCATAGGCAAAATGCATAACAAAAAGCAAGAATTTAAGCTAATAAACATATTGTTTATAAAAAATAGGGGAATGTACAAAGATATAGTAAACATGAGAAAGTAGGATAAAGCAACATATCAAGTCATAACACAAAATAAAAATGTAAACTATTCAGAATCGTCATCCTCATCTATCTCTTCTTCTACTAAAGGAGCTTTTCCTTTATCAAGAGGAACAAAAGAGGTAGAGCTAGTACTAATAGATTCTTCTTCTTCAGGAAGACTTTGAGTATGATCACTTATATCCCAATCTTCAAGATTGCATTGAGGCAAGTCCAGTTTGCCTTGCATATCATAGAGATCATGATGCATGTGAGATATAAGGTCAATTCTCTTATTCAAGTGATGGAATCTCTTGGAGACACTTTTCTTGAATCTAGAGAGTTTCCTGGAGAGAGATTTGATAGCTTTGAGGATGAGTTGTGTAGAGGATGAAGTAGTTTCTTGAGTAGCTTTTGATGAAGTAGCTTTTGGAGGTAATTCAACAGCAACTTCTAGAGAGTCTCCTTCTTCCTCAATTGTGTATCTTGGTCTTTTCTTTTGTCTATCCACAATTCCTTTTTTGCCAAAATAATACACATATGTACCTTCAATCTTCCTTACACATCCAGCATGTTCTAGATAGTCAATAGTGATGGCACTAGAGGCAAGATTGAAAGGTTTTCTCAATGTAGCTAAGTTGAGATCATTTAGTAAGTTCAAGTGCCTAGCTATTTGAGTTATTTGTGAGGATAAGAAGAAAGTTCCAGTTCTTGTAACTGCATGATGATATAGGGTGTCAATCAAGAACTTGGTTGTGTTCATTTGGATGTTGTGGGTGAAAGCATATAAGAATATGAGGTCCCTTTTTGTTACCTTTTCATTCCCATCAGCTCTTTGATGAATGGTATAGGTGATGATCCTATGAAGCATCCAATGGGTGAGGGATTTGATGTGTCTAGCTTTTGATTCTTTTTCAAAAGATGTTTCCACAGAAATTTCTTGCCAAAAGGCAGAGAGTGTTTGGTTGGAGAAGGTTAAATCATTGTAGGAGGTTATACCATCAGCAGGAAAGTCCCAGACTTTGCCAAAGTCTTCTAGGGTTAAGGCTTGGTATTGATCAAATAACTTAAATCTAACCCCATACCATCCCAGTACAGAGTTAGCACTCTTTTCAATTTGAAAAGACATGAGGAATTCCTTGCTTAAACTAGAATAACCTACCTCCTCAGGAAATACAAATTTTCTCCATCCAAGAACATCCAGTAATCTTTCAATCTCATCCTTGATATTAAGGGCAGAGAGCATCCCACCAAAAGGAGATTTGGTTCCCTCAACTTTCTTTCTCTTCAGCATGACATATCTCACATCTTCCTCAGAGGTGAGGTTTGTGAATTTTCTCACCTCTTCTAGACTGTGGAGGAGATGGAGGATCATCTGTTGGTTCTCTTATTGTGATTCCTGAATATTTCTTTCCCTTTCCTTTTACTTTGGAGGTTATCTTCTTTTTGGGAGCCATCAGGATTGAAGAACAGGAAGAAAACTGGAAAACAGAGGGTGTTTTGAGAAGAAGATGATTTTGAGAGCATTTTTGAGATTTAGAGGGAAGTTTGTATGTTGTAAGAAGCAAAATATCCAAGAAACTGATGTATTATACTCTTAAATAGAAGAAATTAAGAAAATAGCCGTTTATGACTGTTGAGAGTTAAGAATTGCGACCTGTCATACAGCCAACGGTTACAAAATTTCGAGCAGAGTGTACAGAGTGCGGTCGCAAATTTGTGAGGGTGCGATCGCGAAAGGTGATCTAGCGACCATTAGCAAGAGTAGTGCACTCGCGGGTGCAGAAATTGTCTGTAACGGTCGAAACTGTTCAAATTATTATGTCCGTGCACAAGATTTCTCGACCGCGCACAGAGATATTTATTTAGATGAATCTGGCAGACAAGATAGCGATCGCTAAAGACATTGGAGCGAACGCGACTGACTCAGAAATGAAAGAGTCAAAGAAAGATGGAAGATTTTTCTAATATTTAGGCAAAAAGTTTATGCACATAGAAGCTTTATTGATAGGCAATTTTTTATAAATTCAGAGTAATTCCATCAATCATTCCTAAATTAAGTTTAATGAAGTTAAGCCTATCTTCATTCAAAGGATTTGTAAAGATATCAGCAAGTTGATTATGTGTATCTATAAAATCTAGGATTATATTCTGATTTTGTACATTTTCTCACATGAAATGGTGTCTAATATCTATATGTTTGGATCTAGAGTGTTGGATAGGATTTTTAGACAAATTGATAGCACTAGTGTTGTCACATTTAATGGAGATATTGTTAAATACTTTGCCATAGTCAAGCAATTGTTGTTTCATCCATAATACTTGTGTGCAACAAAAACATGCTGCAACATATTCGGCTTCCGCTGTGGATAAAGCAACCGATGCTTGTTTCTTACTATGCCCAGAAACTAGACAATTACCAAGAAAGTGACATGCTCCTGTAGTGCTCTTCCTATCTAAAAGATACTACCAGCATAATCTGCATCTGAAAAGCCTATGATATGAAATGATGTGTTTTTAGGATACCAAAGTCCTAAATGCATTGTACTACTTAAATATTTCAAAAATCTCTTAGTAGCATTCAAGTGTGATTCTTTAGGACAAGTTTGAAATCTAGCACAAAGACATACACTATACATTATATCAGGTCTAGAAGCGGTTAAGTAAAGTAGTGATCCGATAATACCTCGATATTTCTTTTCATCTACTGCTTTACCATTTTCATCTTTACCTAATTTCAAGGATGTGCTCATAGGAGTTTTGCTAGTTTTGCAGCCATCCATTCCAAATTTCTTAATGAGTTCTTTTGTATATTTGGATTGGTTGATGAAGATCCCATCTTCACATTACTTGACTTGTAGTCCAAGGAAGAACTTGAGTTCATCCATCATGCTCATTTCAAATTCCCTAGTCATACAAGAAGCAAATTCTTTGCACAAGGCTTCATTAGTAGCTCCAAATATTATGTCATCTATATAAATTTGTACGATTAAAATGTTATGCTTGTCCTTTTTAACAAAGAGAGTTGTGTCTACTTTTCCTTTTGAAAAACCATTTTCAAGTAAATATGCACTTAGTTTATCATACCAAGCTCTTGGTGCTTGTTTCAATCCATATAAAGCTTTGGTAAGTTTGAAAACATGATCAGGAAATTTGTAATTTTCAAAACCAGGAGGTTGTTCTACATAAACTTCTTCGCTTATAAGTCCATTTAGAAATGAACTTTTAACATCCATTTGAAAGAGTTTAAAGTTCATGTGACATGCAAAAGCAAGTAATATTCTAATAGCTTCTAATCTGGCTACAAGGGCAAAAGTTTCATCATAGTCAATACCTTCTTCTTGATTATAGCCTTTGGCTACCAATCTTGCTTTATTCCTAACAATGTGACCATTTTCATCAAGCTTATTCCTATAGACCCATTTGCATCCTATGATAGAGTGATCTATAGGTCTAGGAGTAAGTTGCCAAACATTATTTCTTTCAAATTGATTAAGTTCATCTTGCATTGCAGTTATCCAATTTTCATCATTTAAAGCCTCCTCAACAGTCTTTGGCTCAATTTGAGAAACAAAAGCAAAATTAACATCTATATGATTAATTTTAGATCTAGTAATTACTCCCTTAGATGTTTCTCCAATGATGAGTTCCTTAGGATGGTCTTTCTTGTATTGCCAATCCTTAGGTAGATCTTGAGTCTTTTCTTCAAGTTCATACTGATTGATCTTTGGAGCATCAATAGTTTCAAGAGGTTCAAGAGTACCTGCAGGGTCATTGAAAGTACTACCTTTCTTTTGATCAAGTTTAGATGATTCATCAAATACAGCATGCATTGTTTCTTCTATAACTAGAGTTTTCATGTTAAATACTCTATATGCTTTGCTATATGATGAATATCCTAGGAATATGCCTTCATCTAATTTGGATGAAAATTTTCCAAGATTATCCTTGGTATTCAATATGAAGCATTTGCATCCGAATACTCTAAAATATCCAATTCTGGGAATTCTTCCATTCCATAGCTCATAAGAAGTTTTATTTGTTAAATGCCTTTTGTAAACACGATTTGTAATGTAACAAGCTGTATTAACGGCTTCCACCCAAAAATAAGATGGTAAATCATATTCATTGAGCATTATTCTAGCCATTTCAATTAAAGTTCTATTTTTCCTTTCAACTACACCATTTTGCTGTGGAGTTCTAGGAGCAGAAAAATTATGTGAAATGCCAAGTTTATTACAAAAACCTTCAACATTTTCATTCTCAAATTCTTTGACATGATCACTTCTAATAGAAGTGATCACATATCCTTTTTCATTTTGAACTCTTTTTGCAAACGTTTTGAAGTAATTAAAAGCTTCATTCTTTTGAGCTAAGAAATTAACCCATGTGAATCTAGAGTAATCATCAACAAGAACAAATGCATATAATTTGCCTCCTAAGCTTGTAACTCTATTTGGTCCAAACAAATCCAAATGAATGAGCTCCAAAGGTCTAGAGGTGCTTATAACATTCTTTGATTTAAATGAGCTTTTATGTTGCTTACCATGTTGACAAGGTTCACAAATCCTATCTTTATCATATTTTATCTTAGGTAGGCCATCAACTAAGTTTTCATTACAGATATATTTTAATTGATCCATTCCAGCATGTCCTAGTCTTCTATGCCATAACCATGCATCATTATTAGTGGACATTAGACATTTAAATACATTATTTGAATGTATGTTGATATTATAAGTGTTGTTTGTTCTAGTACCCTTAAATATGATAATATCATTTGAATTTGTGATCTTGCATTCTTTGGAATCAAAATTAACAAAGTATGCTTTATCACAAAGTTGACTAACACTTAGCAAGTTATGTTTCAACCCATCAACAAGCCATACATCTTCTATTAAATCTTTACCAATAGAACCAATGGAGCCAACACCAAGAATTTTACCCTTAGCATTATTTCCAAAAGTTATATTACCTTCATATTTGTAGGTAATACTTGTAAAGAGCTTTGCATTCCTGGTCATATGCCTTGAGCACCCACTATCCACAAGCCATGTGCTTTGGTTGATAGTAGATTTTAGGCATACCTGCAAGGCAATAGTGATCATCTTCTCTTAGGTACCCACATGAAGTTGGGTCCTTGATGGTTAGTAATAAAGGTGCCTTCTAACTTGAGATGAGCCTTTCTTATATGACAAGAAAAATTTTTGTGTCCGAATTTCATGCAATATGTGCATTGCCATGGTATTCTATATTTCTGCATTTTTCTTTTTGTATTCAAAGTATTATGCATACAATGTAACACCCCCAAACTCTATATAAGTACTATACATATACCTGGTATACATACAATACGTATATAAAGTATAAGAATGTTACTTTTCATTTCAATTTATTTTAAAACCTTTATCCAAGTTCAAGCAATATTACATTAATTCAAAGAACATTTACAAATATCATTATTCTTATTCAAAAACACAACATAATTAAAATCATATATGTATGCATCACCTTCTAGTTGGTCTCGAGACACTCTTACCCTTTTTGTGGCATAACAGCTGGACTTCTAGATCAACCGCATAATCACCTGCGCGATTACACCACCGCGCTAAGCCCGAGAGCTTAGAAGTACAAATAAATATAAAATATAAAATATATGCTTTACCAAAGAATCATACCTCATATTTTTAGCATCATGTTTTATTGTTCTTTTACCCCGTTTTCCTTTCTCAATGCATTCTTCATATATTCCCACAAATCTCATAAATTATATACATTTTTACATAGAACATTCACAACACGATACTTACCCTTCCTATCTCATATACATAAACATATACATCATTCCAACAAATCACCATTCAATGACCTATCCAAACCTTCATGAAAACAATTCTCACAAATTCCACATTCATATATATTTTACACATCATACTATATTTTCATAAAATCATATCTCAACAAAGCTCCTCAAGCCATATTCACTTTTAATATATCATTACATACATTAAAAAATCATACTTCATAACATCATTTTATTCACAATTCATTAGTCATGAATCACACTTTCAACAAAGTAAGCCATAAATCCCATTATTCATTTATTTCCACATTTGGATATCACATTGACAACAAAGACAGACTCGGGCCCAAACAACACACTAATATGCCATTCAATTTTCAGAGTTAATGCTTTGGTTTAATTATCACATTTATCATTATCCCAACTAGGCTTCAAAGATTTAGGTTCAACCAAGCTTCAAGGGGAACAAAGCATGCTAAGTATCAACCCAACTTGGCTTCAAGAACCAATCCAACCTAGCTTCAAGGGTTGTAACATCTCAATTAGGCTTCAAGGACTAGACCCAACCAAGCTTCAAGGGGAGTAAAACATGTTAAACTTCAACCCAACTTGGCTTCAAGGATCAAGCCCAACCTAACTTCAAGAGATTGTTACTAATATTAGGCATGCCACCAACAACAAACTCTGAAAATGGAATAACACATTAGCTACACAATTCATTTATCAATTTCATTATAAATTGAATTATCATAGCCAATCACAATGGCTTCACATCTCATTTGAATTATCATAGCCAATCACAATGGCTTCACATCACATTTGATTCATCATGGTCAATCACAATGATACACTTTATTATTCAAGTATACATATATATCATCAATTAGGCAAACCTATCATATCATTTCCATCATTACTTAATGGCATTAAACATTATTTATGCATGCTTCAACCATAACATTTACATCATTCTAATTCATAACATTACTTTCACATTCTTTATATCTCAATTCACATTGAAGTAATTCATCATCAATATTCACATTATGTCCCACATAACATTATTCATAACATCAACATTACGTTCTACATTATATCATTCACATCTTTCACATTTCATAATATATACATTATCCATATATCTATATATATACATCAACAATATAATAGATTACCTTAACATAATTATGGCCGAATGCGTTAAGGTTCTAAATCATATAAATATACGAAATCAAATGAAGTTTTGTACTTACCTCAAGAGAGACTCACATCCATCTAAATTTCTCTTTCATGAATTGTAATATCCCGATGCATGCCCCAGAAGTTTTATATGTTGTTGTTGTTGTTGTTATTGTTGTTGGTTTAAATTGAGAAAAGAACATATATGTATATGTGTTTTGGGGAAATTTAGGGTTTAGAGACAAGTTTATATGTTGTGTATATGGTGATATATATAACATATAAAATGGTCAAAGAGAAAGAGTCAATGCAAGAGGAGATATTTTTATATGGCATGTGGAATTACTTAATTGGGTTCATAAGAGACAAAAGCTAAGTTAAGTGATAAGGGATATATGAGTAATTGCTTGAAATGAAATGCTTGGTGGAGGATTTTTGGTAATTAGTAATTATATTATTATTATTATTATTATTATTATTATTATTATTATTATTATATACATATATGTGGCTATCGTGGAAGAGGAAAAAGAAATGAAGATATTCTTTTCTTCTTCTTCTTCTTCTCCTTTTTGGTTCTTGCACGAGAGAGAGAGAGAGAGAGGTAGAGAGATGAGTTGATCTTCACCAAAACCTTAGGGTTTTAAGAGAATTGAAGGAAGAATCAAAGGATTAAGTGGAGATTTGGTGGAATTCATCAATTGAGGTAAGTACTTACTTGTTTTCCCTTGTTAAGGTTTGAGATAGGTTGTGATGGATTGATTTCATGATTTAGTGTGTTATATATGTGTTTACAAGTATTGAAATTGATTACAAGCTAAAGGATTGGATTGGTGTTGGTTTTGTTGGAAAGATGGTAAGTATTCTCTTGTTTTCTTTACTTAATTGGAAGTTGTGTTGGAAGTGAAGTAAGGTTTGATGATTTTGTGATTTGGTAGATTTGAGATGTGTTGTGTTGTGTGTTCAAGTGTTAAATTGATTTTAAGTTATGAGTTTAATTAGTGGTTGTTGTTGGAAATGGTGGAGATGTTGATTTTAGGGTTTTGAGTTGAGATGTGTTTAATTGTTATATTAATGTGTTGTGAAGTAATTCTTGTGATGAATATGTGTTTAAAACATTGATTATATTCATTTGAAGCATGTTATATGATGAATATTGTGTTTGAGTGCAATTAGAAGAGAATTGGTTTTGGTTATGGGTGACACGGCCATAGGCATTGAAGAGACACGGGCGTGTTCATCAATTGAGTTGGGCGTGTCAATTGTTTGAATTGGCTACTGCCTCTTTTGTTGTTAGTGACACGGGCGTGTCCATCAAAGGTGCTGGGCGTGTCAATTGTTTGAATTGGCTACTGCCTCTTTTGTTGTTAGTGACACGGGCGTGTTCCATCAAATGGGTTGGGCGTGTCCTACAAATGAATTACATATTGCTTTATACTTTGTTTCTTTTTACATTGTTTTGATTCTTCAAAGGTTCCATTGTTTCTAAACTTAAACATGAACATTATAAATATGTTTTAAACACAAGAATGATCTAATCAAAGGAATGTGGAAGATCATAAAGCTATGAATCATATCAATTGTGTTTTGCCCTAATTGCATTGTTGAGATTTAGCAATGTTATGTTATGCACTTTGAATGATATGTTTGCCTAGTTAATGTAATTGATGTTGTATATATATATACATCAATGAGGCTATATGTAAAATGTGAAAAAGAGGATGAAGTGATTGATTATGGATAGCTTGGTGGGAGTAATTCTTGAGGGTGAAAGAGATGAGGATCATCCAAAAAGGTATGTATAATGCAATTTATAATGATGTGAATGATATGTTTACCTAGTTAATGTAATTGATGTTGTATATATATATATATCAATGATGGAATATGACATGTAAAGGATATGATGAGGTAAATGATTATGTATGTAAAAGATGAATTGCTATAATGTGGATTGAAATGTGATGTGAAGCCATTGTGATTGGCTATGTTAACTGAAATGTGATGTGAAGCCATTGTGATTGGCTATGTTAACTCAAATGTGATGTGAAGCCATTGTGATTGGCTATGATGATTCAATTGAAAGAAACAAGGCATGTTGCCTAGATGATGATGAGAATTGAAAATGATATTGATGATGAAATAATCAATGAATTGTGTAGCTAATGTGTTATTCTATTCTCAGAGTTTGTTGTTGGTGGCATGCCTAATATTAGTAACAATCTCTTGAAGTTAGGTTGGGCTTGATCCTTGAAGCCAAGTTGGGTTGAAGTTTAACATGTTTTACTCCCCTTGAAGCTTGGTTGGGTCTAGTCCTTGAAGCCTAATTGAGATGTTACAACCCTTGAAGCTAGGTTGGATTGGTTCTTGAAGCCAAGTTGGGTTGATACTTAGCATGCTTTGTTCCCCTTGAAGCTTGGTTGAACCTAATCCTTGAAGCCTAGTTGGGTCAATGATAATGATAAATGTGAAAACAAAACCAAAGCATTAACTCTGAAAATAGAATAGCAAATTAGTGTCTGTTGGGCCCGAGTCTGTCTTTGATGTCCATGTGATATACAAATGTTGAATTAGATGAATAATGAGATCTATGATTGACTTTGTTGACAATGTGACTTATGATTGGTGAATTGTGAATTAAACAATGTTATGAGGTATGATATGTAATGTGTATGTATTGATATGTTGATTGTGAGTATTGGTGATGGATTGTGGTTGGTGTTAATGATTGCCTTGCTGGAAATATTATTCATGATTGGTAAATGGTGAATAAAATAATGTTATGAAGTATGTTGTGGAATGTGGGTATTGAAATATGATTTAGTTGAGATATATGAAAGGTACAATCTAAAAGAAAAGATATGATAAGCTAAAGTTACATGGAATTGATATATCATTATATGCTAATATTTTTATAATGTATGTGTATATTATATATTTGTACTACTAAGCTCTCGGGCTTAGCGCGGTTGTTTGATCGCGCAGGTGACCAGATGAAAGATATAAAGTCTTGCGTCATGCCACGAGAAGAGTAAGAGTTTGTCGAGACCAACTAGAGGGTGATGCATACATGTATAATTTAATTATGATGTACTTTTATCAAGAATGTAATCATTTGTATAAATGATGTTTCGAGAAAGATAAGATTATTGTATATTTATAAGATCATTAAAAGTATATCGATTTTGTAAATGTTCTTTAAATTAATGTATTGTGGTTTGAGCTATGTTAAAGGTTTTTAAATTGTAACGAAATGTGACATCTTTATACTTTATATATTTACTGTACGTATACCAGGTATATGTGTAGTACTTATATGGAGTATCGGGGTGTTACATGAATCCTTCAATACTTAGATTAAGGCAACTCAATCTCTTCAAAACCTAATCCCAAAAGTGATCATACACACTCACTTAGAGATACACATGAGATAATATAAATAAGAATCAATTAGGGCAAAATCTACACATGACACGCTCACAAACACGGGCGTGTCCTTGATCGTGCCCTAAAACCAACAATACAGAAGCTTTGACACGCTCAGAACCACGGGCGTGTCACTGGACGTATAATACATTCTGTCTCACAGAATCATTGACACGCCCAACAACACGGGCGTGTTCATGGCCGTGTCAATTATTTTTCTCACAGTAGCTATAACACGCTCAGTATCATGGCCGTGTTAATGGTCGTGTAACAACCGTCCAACTCAGTACCGATTACACGCCCAACCACATGGCCGTGCCAGACAAAAATCAAACATTTCGAACTCTCATCCATTAAACACAAACACTTCAAAATTCATACCACAACCCCCATTAATCAACATCTTTGTTTATACGTATCAATTACCTATCACTTTAACACTTATATAATTTCATTATATCATCATAATAATCATTATATACACCACTATAATTAATTACTCAACAATTCATCATCATCCTCACAAATACCCCAACTTATCATCACTTATATACCAATTCAACACATTTACATACTTCAATCTTTCATTATCATCATCTAACACACCAATCATCTCAAATATAACCTCAATCAAAAGAAATCAAGACAAGAAGATGAAGACTTACATATATACATAATCAATAAAACCAACTCAAGAAAAGAATACTTACATGAATATCTTATCAAATCTTCAAACTCAATCTTCAATCTTCTTAAAACCCTTAAGAAATTTGATGTGAAAATCATTAAAATCACATCTCTCTCTCTCTCTCTCTCTCTCTCTCTCGACCACGAAGAAGAAAAAGAAAGAAAGAATTTTCCTCTTTCTTTTGTTCTTATCTCATATATATATATATATAAAATAATAATATAATTAATTATTTCTAAAATATCTTCCACCACACACCTTTCACTCTTTTTAACTTTCCTTTCCTCCTTCTTTCATTATTATTATTATTATCAATTAATTATATATATATATATATACTTACTTTTCCTACACCACTTTATACCATAAATCCAAATACAACAATAACTCCAAAACTTTTAAGGTATACTTTGGGATACTACATACAACTACAAGTATGTGATTGCTTTTGTGCAAGTTTAGTGTACAAAAATGCATAATTATTTTTGGCTTTATTTCCTAGTGAACCATAAGAAGTTCTTTTGGTACTTTTAGACTTGGTGCAAGCATCTTTGATATGAACATCAGAAATTTCAATTGTAGATGCTTTTACAAATGTTGGTTTGCTTGGTGCAATGTTGGTTAAGCCATTGAATCCCAATCCATATTTTAAGGAGGGTGATCTTTGGTTATCAATTAATGTGTTTAATGCTTCCTTTCCTTTATGAAATCTAAAAATTGATTCTTTTAGTTCTTTTAGTTCATGCTTTAAAATTTCATTTTCTTTAATAACTTTTTCTAAGTCATGTGAGTTTTTATTTAACTCTCATATCATATTCATCAAGTGTTCATTTGAGGTTTTCAATTCTAAGGTAGAGTTCTTTAAGCATATAAAATCCTTTTCTAACTTAGAGTTTTTCTCTTTATAGAGCATCATTTTAGAAAAATATTTTTCTATTTTAAAGTTCATGTGCTCAATCAAATCACTATCATCTAGATCATTTATATCATTATGTGCTACTAGATCAAAGGATTGAGTACTTACCTCATTGGAGTCATCTTCAATAGCCATGAGACACAGGTTTGCAATTCCTTCTTCTTCTTCTTCTTCACTTAAAGAGGAGTCATCCCATGTGGCTTTGAGAGACTTTTTCTTTTCTTTATCCCATTTCCTTTTGTTCTTTACTTTGAAGCAATCCGATTTAATGTGACCAGTTTTTTCACATTCATAGCACTTTACCTCATTTTTCTTTTCTTTATCTTTGAAGGAGAATTTAGGAAGTGTACCTTTATTTACTTGTAATCTTTTCTTCTTTTTCCATTCATTGATTCTTTTTGAGAACATTGCCATTTCATCTTCATCATCAGTACCTTCGTTGCTTGAGCTCTCAACTTCTTTGATTGCTTTGAGTGCAATTGGTTTTTCTCTTTTCTTTTTTACCTTGATCTTCTTCTTTCTCACTGTGTAGCTCAAATGTGAGTAGTTTTCCAACTAGCTCGTCGGTTCTTAATGTGCTGAGATCATGAGCTTCTTATATGGATGATACTTTTGATTCAAAGTTTTTTTCTGGCTCTTAGGGCTCTCAAGATTTTACTGTTTACATCACCTTGATCATATATCTTGCCATACTTCTTTAGTTCATTGACAATAGCAAGCAAGCGATTGGTCATGTCGGTGACATTTTCATTTGATTTCATCTTGAATAGCTCATACTCATGGACATGCATTTGTTTCTTTGTGAATCTCACTTGAGTCGTACCTTCATGGTAGTTTTCGAGTGTTTTCCAAATGCAATGTGCACAAGTTAAATGTTGAACTCTTCCACCTTCTTCTCTTGAAATGGAATTCATCAAGATCGAAGCGGCTCTATTGTTCTTAAATTGATCTTTGACATTGATAGTTGACCATTGTGCTTTGGGAAGTGGAACTTGAATACCGTCAGCTTCATAAGTGGGAGGTTTCCACTCACTTTCCACGAAATCCCATAGTTCAATCCCTTCACTGTCTAGAAACAAATACATTTTGTGTTTCCAGTAGGAATAATCAGTTCCATCAAAGTAGGGTCTAAGAATAGTGTTAAGATTTCCATGAGAGTTCGATGAAGAAGAAGTTGCCATAGTGGATCAAATTTCACAATTAAGTTTAAGAAATTTCAGGCTCTAATACCAATTGTTATCCCAAGATGGCAACCAAGAGGGGGGGGGGTGAATTGGTTTCCTCAAGAAATAATGATAATTTAAAAAACTCAACAAACAAGAAATGCAGAATAGAGAAATGGTTAAGTAATGAAAGAAAGAAAGAACACACAAGATTTATAGTGGTTCGGATTTACTTCAATCCTACATCCACTTCCTTAACAACTTGTTAAGGTTCCACTAATCTTTGAAGTTTTTACAAGCTCACTTCCAACTTTGGTGTTTTCACAAGTTCACACCTAACTTGACAAGTTTTTTGCTAAGGCTTACACTCAAGAACCTTTGCAGGAGTTTTTAAGGCTCACTCTCACAACCTAAACAAGAGTTTTACAAGGCATACTCTTACAACCTAAGTGTTTTCCAAGCTCACACTCAAACTTATACAATGGTGTTTTCAATGCTTACACCTAACATTTATTACAATTCAAATGTAAGTTTAAGTTAAAGAGAATTTGTTGCTTGGCTATGAAATCTTTTTTATCTCACTTCTCATTACATCTTTTTCTTATAGAAGCAATGTATTTATTGCCAATGTGGTCTTACTAGCCGTTATTGATAGTGAGAATAAAGTCTTGGCAGTTTAGACCTTCTTCAGTAAACATTCCGAAGCATTTCGCGGTCGTCCTTCATATAAGGATGGTCGCGCTAATGTCATAAGCGGTCGTCCTTGGACAAGGTACGATCGCTGAATTTAAATATGCTTCAACGGTCAAATTTGAGTGCTCTGCAGCAAGAATCTTGCCCATGCTGTGGTTGTCAGGACGGTCGTGCATATCAAAGGTGCGGTCGCCCTTTTTGAATGTTGAAGTGGGTTTATAATGGTCATCACACGTGGCATTCTTTGACTGGGCAAAAATGAATGTCCGCCTAAATATGAATTCCGCGGTCGCCCTAGGTGACATCTCGCGGTCGAGTTGAGATACTTGCGTCAAACTTCTGGACGCACCTGAGGACGCGAACACTACTGTCTCTTTAAGCAAATTTCTCCTGAATTGGCAGAGCGGTCGCGAATATCAACGGGCGGTCGCTAAAGTGATAAGCGAGGCCGTATCCTTCGCCGTTCTTGTCACCACGAACCTTACTGTGATTAGGATGATTTGGGTTCCTTGTGTGGCGGTCATCCATAACTTGGGATGGTCACTCTTCTTTAAGTGCAGTCGCGACTGAGGTCGGGTTTCTGATCGCGAAACCTACTGTGATAAGGTTTCATCTTTTGATTGAATGGTGCGGTCGTATTCAGGTCTTGTGCGACCGCTATAAATGCTCTGTTCAGCTTTATTTGGAACAACCTAATCCTGCAACAAGATTCTTCAACCACATGTTAAATAGATAATTCAATTTGAGTTGTCAATGATCAAAATTGAGATCATTTGTCTAACACATCCCAATGGCCCTGGGCTTACGACTCGATTTTTTCATCCAGCCCTCTTCAAGGGACTACTACAGTACTGATTTCCCTCACGGTTTCACAGCAGGATTTATCCCTAAGGCTTACGACCCAGTCTTTTCACCCCAGGTATTTGGCCCAATTAAGGGTTGCCTCCCTCATTTCGATCCCAAGACCTCCTTAAGAGAGTCTTTTCCATTAAACAAGTACCATTTCTTAGAAGAAATGATACTCATTTAGTGAAAAAGACTCTCTTAAGGAGGTCTTGGGATCGAAACGAGGGAGGCGACCCTTAATTGGGCCAAATACCTGGGGTGAAAAGACTGGGTCGTAAGCCTCAGGGACAAATCCTGCTGTGAAATAGCGAGGAAAAATGGCACTATAGCAGTCTCTTGAAGCGGGCTGGGTGAAATGGTCGGGCCGTAAGCCATGGCCGTTGGGATGTTACAGTTAAAAAGGCGCCTTTTTAACTGTAATATCCCAATGCCCCTGGGCTTAAGGCCCGACCATTTTACCTCAGTATTTGGCTTAAGGCTTACGGTACTCGTTTAGTGAAATGGTACTCGTTTAGTGAAAAAGACTCTCTTAAGGAGGTCTTGGGATAGAAATGGGGGAGGCGACTTAAGGTGAAATGGGTTGGTCCTGTAAGCCTTAAGCCAAATACTGAGATGAAATGACCGGGCCGTAAGCCCATGGCTATTGGAATATTACATATACAACTAGTTTGAAGAGGGGTTTGTTAGACAAATGATCTTAATTTTGATCCTTGACAACTCAAATGGATGATCTATTTAACTTGAGTTTGAAGAATCTTGTTGCAGGATTAGGTTACTTCAAATAAGGTGAACAGAACCTTTCTAGCGGTCGCACCTCAGCTGAATACGACCGCTCCATGCAATTACAAGATGAAACCTTATCACAGTAGGTTTCGCGGCCAGAAGTTCGACCTAAGTCGCGACCGCTCATACAGAATCGCGACCGTCCCAATATGTGAATGACCGCTACTCAAGGAATTTAAATCATTACAATCACAGTAAGGTTCGCGGTGACAAGAACGGTGAATAACTAGACCTCGCTTACCAGATTAGCGACCGCCCACTAAGAATCGCGACCGCCCTACTAATTCAAGAAGAAATTGCTTAAAGAGACAGTAGTGTTCGCGTCCTCAGGTGCGTCCAGAAGTTCGACGCGAGAATCTGAGTTCAACCGCGAGATGCTACATAGGGCGACCGCGCGATTCAAATTATGGCGGACATCTCTTATGCTCTGTCAGAGAATGACACGTGACATGACCGTTGTAAACCCACTTCAATATTCAAAAAGGGCAACCGCACCTTTGCTTGGCGCGACCGTCCCGACAAACATAGCATGGGCAAGAACCGGTCCCACAAACACAGCATGGGCAAGATTCCAGCTGCAGAGCACTAAAATTCGACAGTTGAAGCTTTTTCAAAAGTAGCGACCGCCCCTTTTAAAAGGACGACCGCATGAAGCATGAGCGCGACCATCCTGGTATGAAGGGCGACCGCGAAGAGCTTCGGACAGTTTAAGTAAAAAAGGTCTAAGCTGTCTTACTAGCCGTTATTGATGTTGAGAATAAAGTCTTGGATGATACAATGTTTTTATGAGAAAACAAAATAAGACAACATTGAGAAAAGATTTTCATAGCCAAGCAACAAATTTACTTTTACTTAAACTTGCATTTGAATTGTAATGAATGTTAGGTGTTAGCATTGAAAACACCATTGTATAAGTTTGAGTGTGAGCTTGGGAAACACTTGGGTTGTGAGAGTAAGCCTAGTAAAACTCTTGTTTTGGTTGTAAGTGTGAGCCTAAGAAAAATACTTGTGAAGTTAGGTGTGAACTTGTGAAAACACCAAAGTTGGAAGTGAGCTTGTAAAAACTTCAAAAATTAGTGGAACCTTAACAAGTTGTTAAGGAAGTGGATGTAGGATTGAAGTAAATCCGAACCACTATAAATCTTATGTGTTCTTTCTTTCTTCCATCACTCAACCAACTCTCTATTCCACATTTCTTGTTTGTTGAGTTTTTTAAATTGTCATTACTTCTTGAGGAAACCAATTCACCCCCCCCCCCTCTTGGTTGCCATCTTGGGACAACAATTGGTATCAGAGCCCTGAGATTTCTTAAACTTAATTGTGAAATCTGATCCATTATGG
Organism: Garcia nutans; assembly: GCA_947685225.1. Classification (NCBI taxonomy): domain Eukaryota; kingdom Viridiplantae; phylum Streptophyta; class Magnoliopsida; order Malpighiales; family Euphorbiaceae; genus Garcia; species Garcia nutans. Next base: position 49,742,336 of record CANTUV010000007.1, on the reverse strand, counting down.
CAACCTCTTCTTCATCAAGCTCTCATGGAAATCTTAACTCTATTCTTAGACCCTACTTTGATGGAACATATTACTCATACTGGAAACACAAAATGTATTTATTTCTAGACAGTGAAGGGATTGAACTGTGGGATTTCGTAGAAAGTGAGTGGAAATCTCCCACTCATGAAGTTGACGGTATTCAAGTTCCACTTCCCAAAGCTCAATGGTCAACTAGCAATATCAGAGATCGATTCAAGAACAATAGAGCTGCTTCCATCTTGATGAACTCCATTTCAAGAGAAGAAGGTGGAAGAGTTCAACATTTAACTTGTGCACATTGCATTTGGAAAACACTTGAAAACTACCATGAAGGTACAACTCAAGTAAGATTTACTTAGAAACAAATGCATGTTCATGAGTATGAGCTATTCAAGATGAAATCAAATGAAAATGTCACCGACATGACCAATCGCTTACTTGCAATTGTCAATGAACTAAAGAAGTATGGCAAGGTATATGATCAAGGTGATGTAAACAGTAAAATCTTGAGAGCCCTAAGAGCTAGAAAGAACTTTGAATCCAAAGTATCATCCATAGAAGAAGCTCATGATCTCAGCACATTAAGAACCGACGAGCTAGTTGGTAAATTACTCACTTTTGAGCTGCACAGTGAAAAAGAAGAAGATCAAGGTGAGAAAGAAAAAAGAAAACCAATTGCACTCAAAGCAAGCAAAGAAGCTGAGAGCTCAAGCAATGAAGGTACTGATGATGAAGATGAAATAGCAATGTTCTCAAAAAGAATCAATGAATGGAAAAGGAAGAAAAGATTACAAGCAAACAAAGGTACACCTCCAAAATTCTCCTTCAAAGATAAAGAAAAGAAAAATGAGGTAAAATGCTATGAATGTGGAAAAACTGGTCACATCAAATCGGATTGCTACAAATTAAAGAACAAAAGGAAATGGGATAAAGAAAAGAAAAAGTCTCTCAAAGCCACATGGGATGACTCTTCCTCAAGTGAAGAAGAAGAAGAAGGAATTGCAAATCTTTGTCTCATGGCTATTGAAGATGACTCCAATGAGGTAAGTACTCAATCCTTTGATCTAGTAGCACATGATGATATAAATGATATAGATGATAGTGATTTGATTGAGCACATGAATTTTAAAATAGAAAAATATTTCTCTAAAATGATGCTTTATAAAGAGAAAAACTCTAAGTTAGAAAAGGATTTTATATGCTTAAAGAATTCTACCTTAGAATTGAAAACCTCAAATGAATACTTAATGAATACAATAGGAGAGTTAAATAAAAGCTCACATGACTTAGAAAAAGTAATTAAGGAGAATGAGACATTGAAGCATGAACTAAAAGAACTAAAAGAATCAATTTCCAGATTTCATAAAGGAAAGGAAGCATTGAACATATTAATTAATAATCAAAGATCACCTTCCTTGAAATATGGATTAGGATTCAATGGCTCAACCAACATTGCACCTAGCAAACCAACATTTGTGAAAGCATCTACAACTGAAATTTTTGATGTTCATATCAAAGATGCTTGCACCAAGTCTAAAAGAACTTCTTATGGTTTACTAGGAGATAAAGCCAAAAATAACTATGCATCGTTGTTCACTAAACTTGCACAAAAGAAATCACATACCTGTAGTTGTATGTATAATGCAAAAAGAAAAATACAGAAGCATAAAATGCCATGGCAATGCACATATTGCATGAAATTTGGTCACAAAAATTTCTATTGTTATATAAGAAAAGCTCATCTCAATTTAGAAGGCACTTTTTCTACTAACCATCAAGGACCCAACTATATGTGGGTACCTAAAAGAAGATAATCACAATTGTCTTGTAGGTATGCCTAAAAACTACTATCAATGAAAGCACATGGCTTGTGGATAGTGGATGCTCAAGGCATATGACTGGAAATGCAAAGCTCTTTACAAGTATTACCTATAAACATGGAAGTAATGTAACTTTTGGAAACAATGCTAAAGGTAAAATTCTTGGTGTTGGCTCCATTGGTTCTATTGGTAAGGATTTAATTGAAGATGTATGGCTTGTTGATGGTTTGAAACATAACTTGCTAAGTGTTAGTCAACTTTGTGATAAAGCTTACTTTGTCAAGTTTGATTCCAAGGAATGCAAGATCACGAATTCAAATGATGTTATCATATTTAAGGGCACTAGAACAAACAACACTTACAATGTCGGCATACATTCAAATCATACATGTTTAATGTTCACTAATAATGATGCATGGTTATGGCATAGAAGACTAGGACATGCTGGTATGGATCAATTGAAATATATTTGTAATGAGAACTTAGTTGATGGCTTACCTAAGATAAAATATGATAAAGATAGGATTTGTGAACCTTGTCAACATGGTAAGCAACATAAAAGCTCATTTAAAACAAAGAACGTTATAAGCACCTCTAGACCTTTAGAGCTCATTCATTTAGATTTGTTTGGACCAAATAGAGTTACAGGAGGCAAATCATATGCATTTGTTCTTGTTGATGACTACTCTAGATTCACATGGGTTAATTTCTTAGCTCAAAAGAATGAAGCCTTTAATTACTTCAAAACTTTTGCAAAAAGAGTTCAAAATCAAAAAGGATATGTAATCACATCTATTAGAAGTGATCATGGCAAAGAATTTGAAAATGAAAACTTTGAAGACTTTTGCAATGAACTTGGCATTTCACATAATTTTTCTGCTCCTAGAACTCCACAGCAAAATGGTGTAGTTGAAAGGAAAAATAGAACTTTAATTGAAATGGCTAGAACAATGCTTAATGAATATGATTTACCATCTTATTTTTGGGCGGAAGCCGTTAATACAGCTTGTTACATTGCAAATCGTGTTTATAAAAGGCATTTGACTAATAAAACTTCTTATGAGCTATGGAATGGAAGAATACCCAAAATTGGATATTTTAGAGTATTTGGATGCAAATGCTTTATATTGAATACCAAGGATAATCTTGGAAAATTCTCATCCAAATCAGATGAAGGCATATTCTTAGGATATTCATCATATAGCAAAGCATATAGAGTATTTAACATAAAAACTCTAGTTATAGAAGAATCTATGCATGTTGTATTTGATGAATCATCTAAACTTGATCAAAAGAAAGGTATTACTTTCAATGACCCTGCAGGAACTCTTGAACCTCTTGACTCTATTGATGCTCCAAAGATCAATCAACTTGAAGAAAAGACTCAAGATCTACCTAAGGATTGGCAATACAAGAAAGATCATCCAAAGGAACTCATCATTGGAGAAACATCAAAGGGAGTAACTACTAGATCTAAAATTAATCATGTTAATGTTAATTTTGCTTTTGTTTCTCAAATTGAACCAAAAACTATTGAGGAAGCTTTAAATGATGAAAATTGGATAACTGCAATGCAAGATGAACTTAATCAATTTGAAAGAAATAATGTTTGGCAACTTACTCCTAGACCTATAGATCATTCTATAATAGGATGCAAATGGGTTTATAGGAATAAGCTTGATGAAAATGGTCACATCATAAGAAATAAAGCAAGATTGGTAGCCAAAGGTTATAATCAAGAAGAAGGTATTGACTATGATGAAACCTTTGCCCCCGTAGCCAGATTAGAAGCTATTAGAATATTACTTGCTTTTGCATGTCATATGAACTTTAAACTTTATCAAATGGATGTCAAAAGTGCATTTCTAAACGGACTTATAAATGAAAAAGTTTATGTAGAACAACCTCCTGGTTTTGAAAACTACAAATTTCCTGATCATGTTTTCAAACTTACCAAAGCTTTATATGGATTAAAACAAGCACCTAAAGCTTGGTATGATAAACTTAGTGCATATTTGCTTGAAAATGGTTTTTCAAAAGGAAAAGTAGACACAACTCTTTTTGTTAAAAAGGATAAGCACAACATTTTGATTGTACAAATCTATGTGGATGACATAATATTTGGAGCTACTAATGAAGTATTGTGCAAAGAATTTGCTTCTTGTATGACTAGGGAATTTGAAATGAGCATGATGGGTGAACTCAAGTTTTTCCTTGGACTGCAAGTCAAGCAATGTAAAGATGGGATCTTCATTAACCAATCCAAATATACAAAAGAACTCATCAAGAAATTTGGAATGGATGGCTGCAAAACTAGCAAAACTCCTATGAGCACATCATTGAAATTAGGTAAAGAAGAAAATGGTAAAGCAGTAGATGAGAAGAAATATCGAGGTATCATCGGATCACTACTTTACTTAACCACTTCTAAGCCTGATATAATGTACAGTGTATGTCTTTGTGCTAGATTTCAAACTAGTCCTAAAGAATCACACTTGAATGCCACTAAAAGAATCTTGAAATATTTGAGTGGTACAATGCATTTAGGACTTTGGTATCCTAAAAACACATCATTTCATATTATAGGATTTTCAGATGCGGATTATGCTGGTAGTATCTTAGATAGGAAAAGCACAACAGGAGCATGTCACTTTCTTGGTAATTGTCTAGTTTCTTGGCATAGTAAGAAACAAGCATCGGTTGCTTTATCCACAACGGAAGCTGAATATGTTGCAGCATGTTTTTGTTGCACACAAGTATTATGGATGAAACAACAATTGCTTGACTATGGTAAAATGTTTAACAATATCTCCATTAAATGTGATAACACTAGTGCTATCAATTTGTCTAAGAATCCTATCCAACATTCTAGATCCAAGCATATAGATATTAGATATCATTTCTTGAGGGAAAATGTACAAAATCAGAACATAATCCTAGAATTTATAGATACAGAAAATCAACTTGCTGATGTCTTTACAAAACCCTTGAATGAAGATAGACTCAACTTCATCAAACTCAATTTAGGAATGATTGATGGAATCACTTTGAGTTAATTAAAAATTTTGCCTTACAATAAAGTTTCTATGTGCATGAAATTAATTTTTCTTAACACACTTGGAATATCTTCCATCTTTCCTTGAATCTTTCATTTTTTAGTCTTTCGCGGTCGCTCCAGTGTCCTTTCGAGATCGCTATCTCGTCTGCCAGTTTCATTCAATAAAAATCTCTGTGCGCGGTCGAGAAAATTTGTGCGCGGCCGCACCAATTTGAATAGTTTCGACCGTTATAGTTGCTTTCTTCACTCGCGAGCGTACTGATCATAATAATGGTCGCTGGACCCAATTTCGCGATCGCACCTTGTTAAATCTGCGACCGCACCCTGTACACTCTGCTCGAAAATTTATAACCGTTGGTTGTGTGACAGGTCGCAACTCTTAACTCTCAACAGTCATAAATGGCTATTTTCTTAATTCCATCTATTTAAGAGTCTGTTACAATAGTTTATCTGATATTTTGCTTATTAAAACACACAAACTTCCTTCTGAAACCCTAAAAAACTTTTGTTTCTCAATCACCCTCTGTTTTCCAGATTCACTCCTACTCTTTCTGTTCTAATGGCTCCTAAAAGAAAAACCACCTCCAAAATAAAAGGTCAAACCAAGAGAGTTCCAGGAATCACCATTAGAGAACCCATTGTTGATCCTCCATCTCCTCCACAGTCTAAAAGAGGTGAGAAAATTCACAAACCTCACCACCAAACTTCTGAGGAAGATATTAGGTATGCTATGTTGAAGAAAAAGAAGGTTGAAGGCACCAAATCACCTTTTGGTGGGATGCTGTCTGCCTTGAACATCAAGGATGAAATTGAAGGATTATTGGATGTCCTTGGATGGAGAAAATTTGTCTTCCCTGAAGAGGTAGGTTATTCTAGTCTGAGTAAGGAGTTTCTAATGTCTCTCCAAATAGAGAAGAGTGCAAACTCTGCAATAGGGTGGTATGGGGTTAGGTTTAAGCTATTTGACAACTACCACTCCTTAACCCTAGAAGATTTTGGCAGCATTTGGAACTTCCCTTCTCAAGGTATAACCTCTTACAATGACCAAGTCTTCTCAAACCAAACCCTTTCTGATTTCTGGCGAGAAATTTCCATTGAAACTTCTTTTGAAAAGGAATCTAAAGCAAGGCACATCAAATCTCTCACCCACTGGATGCTCCATAGGATTATCACCTATACCATTCATCAAAGAGCAGATGGGAATGAGAAAGTAACCAAAAGAGACCTTATCTTTCTCTATACTTTCACCCACAACATCAAAATAAACACCACCAAGTTCTTGATTGATACCTTTTATCATCATGCTGTTACAAGAACTGGTACCTTCTTCCTATCCTCTCAAGTTACTCAAATAGCTAGGCACCTAAACCTTCTGAATGATTTGAACTTAGCTACTTTGAGAAACCCTTTCACTCTAGCCTCCAATGCTATCACAATCGATTACTTAGAGCATGCTGGATGTGTAAGGAAGATTGAAGGATCATATGTATACTACTTTGGCAAAAAAGGAGTTGTGGACAAACAAAAGAAAAGGCCAAGGTATACAATTGAGGGAGAGGGAGATTCTGTGGAAGTTACTGTGGAATTACCTCCAAAAGCAACTTCATCAAAAGCTGCTCAAGAAACTACTTCATCCTCCACACAACTCATCCTCCAAGCTATCAAAACTCTCTCCAGGAACCTCTCTAAGTTCAAGAAAAGTGTCTCCAAGAGATTCCAGCACTTGAACAAGGGAATAGACCTTATATCTCACATGCACCATGATCTATATGACATGCAAGGCAAATTGGACTTGCCTCAATGCAACCTTGAAGACTGGGATATAAGTGATCACACCCTAAGCATTCCTGAAGAAGAAGAGTCCATTAGCACTAGCTCTGTCTCTATTGCTCCTCAAGATAAAGGAAAAGCTCCTTTCGTTGAAGAAGAGTTAGATGTAGATGATGACTCTGAATAGCTTAAGTTTTTTTGTTGTTTGTTTACATTTTCATATGTTTGTTGCTTTACTTTCTGCATTTGTACTTTCCTCTATCCTTAATAAACATATGTTTGTTACAAATGTTATTTGTTCTTTCTCTATCCTTACTTGTTTTGCTTATTGCTTTTAAACATTTTGCCTATGACAATGGGGGAGAAAATAACAAAATGAAATGAAACATAGTAATCACAATGAAAGAGAGAATAATACAATGGGGGAGAAAGAGAAAATGGAAATGGTATGCAGCAAATGGCATAACATAATGAAATGTTTGCACTAAGATAATCTAATAATCAAAATGCTCTTAAACATGAATTATGCATATGTTAAGGGGGAGCATTTCAAACATTTTAACCTTATCTTTTTATTCATCATTCCATTTGAATTGTCAAAGTCAAAATGGGGGAGATTGTTAGACAAATGATCTTAATTTTGATCCTTGACAACTCAAATGGATGATCTATTTAACTTGAGTTTGATGAATCTTGTTGCAGGATTAGGTTACTTCAAATAAGGTGAACAGAACCTTTCTAGAGGTCGCACCTCAGCTGAATACGACCGCTCCATGCAATCACAATATGAAACCTTATCACAGTAGGTTTCGCGGATAGAAGTTCGACCTAAGTCGCGACCGCTCATACAGAATCGCGACCGTCCCAATATGTGAATGACCGCTACTCAAGGAATTTAAATCATTATAATCACAGTAAGGTTCGCGGTGACAAGAACGGTGAATAACTCGACCTCGCTTACCAGATTAGCGACCGCCCACTAAGAATCGCGACCGCCCTACTAATTCAAGAAGAAATTGCTTAAAGAGACAGTAGTGTTCGCGTCCTCAGGTGCGTCCAGAAGTTCGACGCGAGAATCTGAGTTCGACCGCAAGATGCTACATAGGGCGACCGCGTGATTCAAATTATGGCGAACATCTCTTATGCTCTGTCAGAGAATGACACGTGACATGACAGTTGTAAACCCACTTCAATATTCAAAAAGGGCGACCGCACCTTTGCTTGGCGCTACCGTCCCGACAAACATAGCATGGGCAAGAACCGGTCCGACAAACACAGCATGGACAAGATTCCAGCTGCAGAGCACTAAAATTCGACCGTTGAAGCTTTTTCAAAAGTAGCGACCGCCCCTTTTAAAAGGACGACCGCATGAAGCATGAGCGCGACCATCCTGGTATGAAGGGCGACCGCGAAGAGCTTCGGACAGTTTAAGTAAAAAAGGTCTAAGCTGCCAAGACTTTATTCTCAACATCAATAACGGCTAGTAAAACCACATTGGCTATAAATACAATGTTTTTATGAGAAAACAAAATAAGACAACATTGAGAAAAGATTTTCATAGCCAAGCAACAAATTTACTTTTACTTAAACTTGCATTTGAATTGTAATGAATGTTAGGTGTTAGCATTGAAAACACCATTGTATAAGTTTGAGTGTGAGCTTGGGAAACACTTGGGTTGTGAGAGTAAGCCTAGTAAAACTCTTGTTTGGGTTGTAAGTGTGAGCCTAAGAAAAATACTTGTGAAGTTAGGTGTGAACTTGTGAAAACACCAAAGTTGGAAGTGAGCTTGTAAAAACTTCAAAGATTAGTGGAACCTTAACAAGTTGTTAAGGAAGTGGATGTAGGATTGAAGTAAATCCGAACCACTATAAATCTTGTGTGTTCTTTCTTTCTTCCATCACTCAACCAACTCTCTATTCCGCATTTCTTGTTTGTTGAGTTTTTTAAATTGTCATTACTTATTGAGGAAACCAATTCACCCCCCCCCCCCCCCCTCTTGGTTGCCATCTTGGGACAACAGGGTTGAAGCTTGCTATTTGTTGTTAGGTAGTAGCAGTTCTGTATGATGTGTTTCCTAGACTTGTGTCATCTACTAGGAATGTAGAAAAGGCTTAGTAAGCTACAACTACTGTTGTTATAGAAGAGAGTAAAAGTAGAAGACCCCAATTTGAGACAATATCATCATTCAATAAGAGAGGGCGTGGGAATTTACCATAGAGATTTAGTAAGAGTCAGGGCAACCTAAAAATTATTTTAGTTGTGACATAGGTCTGCATCATCAGCTGTCGTGCCCCCAGCATCCACATGATATCAATTCAGAATATTTTCTAGAATCCCGCTCTCGATATTATTGCCACAGGAGCATATTTGATACATGAAAAGTTGAACAAGTTTTCTAACTAGTCTTGATGAGTAATCTTCTCACCACATAATTTTAGTTGAGAAGTAACCTTAAAGACATTAGAGTTGCATTCACTAATAATTTTAAAATCTTGCAATTGCAAGTGCATCTAATTATAAATGAGCTTTTGGAAGAATAACTGTTTTTTGATGATCAAATCTTTCTTTTAAATTTTGCCAAAGATCTAAAGATTTTTTACTGTTAGATATTCAACTTTTAATCTTTTCGTGGAGATGATGACAAAGAAATATTATTGCTTTTGCGTGATACTACAAGGATGCGCCATTTTTCTCTTGAATTATATTTTCAAGATTCATAGCATCAAGATGCATCTCAGTATCAATGGTCCATGACAAATAATTATTTTTTGATATATCAAGTGCAACAAACTTAAACTTTATAAAGTTTGGCATCACGTAAATCACTAAATAATAAAATTATAATTCGTTACTATCATGTTATTTTTAATATATCATGTTACTAAATAATAAAATTATAATTCGTTCCTATTATGTTACTTTTAATATATTATGTAAGAGTAATTATAAATTGCATTAGATTAGGTAAGAGACACAAATTAAATAATTTTTTATATCAATATTTTATAATTCATAAATATCCAAATAAGTGTAATATAGAATTAAATAAAAACAAATATACATAATTAATAATTCAAATATATTAAAAAAAGTAAAGAAAAATTATGAATGAATGCATATATATATATATATATATATATCAAATATAAGATGACAAAATATTGCTTAAAACAAAAACTATATTTGATAATAAAGAAACGTGCATGTTAATTCTACATTAATGGTATCTATTATATTATGAAATTCTATGAAGATTTTTATGTGCACGACTTTCTACAATTTTAAAATGTGTTGCATATGTAGATAACACACATATATAAAACAATACAATAGAAAGTATATCACAATATTATATTTAACTTTTAAAAATTTTAACCTGACCATAATATTATATATATATATATAAAATAATGGAGTTGGTCATAACCGATTATACTAAATAACAATTCACATATAAATCAATCAAATTAAATAAAAAAAGGCTTCACCTCTCTTTTTTTTCGTGTAATTATAAAATCATAATCATAGAATTTACAACTTCTAGCCAAGTGCAGAAATATCATTTCATTATATTAATATCTATTATATGTGTAATTATGTTATATTTGCTAAAAAAAAAATATGGTCAGTGATGAATTCTTATTAACTTGAGTTGCAAAATAATCACTACAAAAAAGTTGCTTTTGGCAGCAAATTTGTAGTAAACCACCTCTAAACAAAAAGAAAAAAAAAAGGATAAATAATTTTGCAAATTTAATGTTCTAATTTGACCCCAAAAAAAATTGACAGTCTAAACAAACCGCCCTCTGTCATCTAATCTTTTGCTTTCTTTTTCTTTCTTTCCCTCTCTCTCCCTTCCATCAACAACTTATCAGAGAATCTCACCATCTCCATCGGCGATTCAATGCTACTCACCATCTCAATCGATTACTCAGCTAGTCTCTCTTACGTTTGCCTCTTCAATTACAACTAGTTTTTTATTTTCTATTTTAGGGTTCATTGTTTCCCTCTTTGCAATTAATTTGCTATTATTATATTTATGATGTATTATTCTATTTTTGATTTTAGGTTTTAGTGCTTCGTTATTTATTCTGTTTCATTATTCATTGCAACGAACTATGATTTGCCAACCCATTAACTATTTCTTAACAATCGAGTGTTAAAAATAAAATAATGTCATTGATTTAGACTGTGAAGATTGGGTTTTCATTAACAATTTTATTGATTTAGATTATAAATTCTTCATGATCAGTTATCATAAGAAATCAGCTATCGAGATTGTTACACGTGGCTGATAGATACCTCACTGGATATCAACACTTGTGAATTGCTGAATAGTGACTATATAGGCCCTTAACATGAATTTCAGTTTGATAAGGAACTTGACGTGAATTCTAGTTTGCTAAGGAACTTGATTTTGTAGATAAAAGCAAATTTTCATGAGATAAGAACAAATGAAAATCTTTGGATTAGTTTGTACCTTTTCATATATAGTTAGTTTATAGTTACCATAAACTAACTATAAGCAGAATTCTCCAATTTTCAATCCCAGTAAATCTTCAGGTTACCATAAAGTATTTTATGGGAATAAATTTTGCAATGCATTGGATAGTGATGCTAGAGGATCTATTAAGGCTTATGGGTATGGTTACTCTTATGGAGATCATTCTTTCACTTATGGTCATCTTTCCACTGAAAGAGTTATCATTGGTTCTGTTTATCTTTAGCAAGATTTTTGGTTCTGATAATTTTGTTTCAACTCCTCTAGTTTGTAGAGAACCTGATACTCGGTATTACTTAAGAACCTAATTTTTGAATTGAACCTACTTTTTCTAATGAAGTGGATAAACTCAAGGAACAACTACAAGAGATTAACAACTAAATATGAATAGCTATCTGCTAAACATGAAGAAACATCTTAAATTTTATCTGTAATGGCTACATTTATATCTCAAAAATTTACCGAACAATAATGAATGCCAACTCAAGTTAATAATTGTCAAGTATGAGCATACTTGAAATTGACTTGATTTTTTGCATTGTTAATTTCTGTTATCTAAGCTTGATTTGGCTTGGGATATGATATGTTACTTCTTTATGGTTATTGAACATTTCTGGGTTTATTGATTCTATTTTTTTGGGGGTTGCAACTTCTACTGGTACATGTTGAGTAGTTGGGACTGGTACATGTTGAGTAGTTGGGACTTATTTGTGTCATTGGTATGAATTCTATCTAATTTGAGCTGTCGATTTAGATTTTGTTCTTGATGACACAAAATTTTGTTGTTTTGGATGAGGAGTAACTATACAAACCCTTTTTCCTTTTAGTTTTGGAATGGACAACTATAAGTGTATATGTTGAGTTGTCCTTGAGTTGTTTGAACTAGGAGTAACTATAAAAATTTTTTTGTATCCTTGAGATGTTGGCAGCAGACAATATGTGGGCACAAGGAATCAATGTGTATCTATAAACAACTCTTCATATTCAAGTTATGGTAGCAATAATTATGGTGAAAATTGAAAATACTTTGTTGGAGTTTTTTGCTTTTTTGAATATTGTAATTATGTTGTTATTTGATACAAATACATTTATTCATCATTGAATTCAATCAATTACTTGCTTAGATGTTAAAAAGAAGATTTCATTCATAAAAAAAATTATATTTTCATCATATTCCTATTATATATATAATAAGGTCAAAATAAATATTACAAGAGTTGTTTTAGTTGCATTAACAGAATGGTTCCTGTAAAAGCTTAAATAAGAAAAATAAGGGCGGTTATTAGGGCGGTTAAAATTGCCCCTACATGAAAGAGGCGGTTTTATCATATTAATTTGTGGGGGCGGTTTAACGCAACAACTTTCCTTGGTACCTCCTAAACTTTTAGCAAGACAACAATTTGTAGGGAGGGGGGTCTATTGCAGTGCAAGTTCGCCGGCTGCAAAAATTGTTACTAGACATTATAAAGAAGGTTAAAACTGCCCCTATATGAAGAAAAAAGTGCCTCCATATAGCTTTTTTTTTGTTGTAGTGAATGTTTGAGGACCATAAAAGCCACTATGAGGTGGATATATGTATTATCATGGATGTAATATGAATAATATATAAATATTACTTTTAGTGAAATAAGAATAATAAGAATAGTGATATAAAGCAAAATCTGTAATATAAAATTGAGGATAAAAAATTTTATATGAATATAGGGAATTGAAGAATAAAAATTAAATATTTTGAGAAATAATTTGGAGAAGATGAACTTTTATATTTTTTCACTTTTGTTATATCTCCAAAAATCTTATAATCTTTCCTATCTATAGAGTTGATAATTAACTTTAGAATTAAATAGATGAAACGTAAATCTGATTGTGTTAATATCAGACACTATTGGTATTCTTTGTTATCTTGACCTTTTGGTAGGATTACATCGCGAATGTTCTAAATTTATCACATACTGCTGATTAAACCTGCAGAACACTTGCAGATGATTTCTTCTATGAAGCCAAATATTTGGGCTACCTTGGCTGATGAAGTACCTGCACGGGTATCTTATAAGAGGAGCAAGATTTCAGTTGATCGAACTGTAAGGTGGCTTGATGAATGCATTGCTGTTGGCCCGGTAAAGAAAACCTATGTCTCCTTTTGGCTTTAATTAATATAGCGTCTGAAATGTACCATCTATGCAATGTGATGGTCTGATGCTATTAGATGGTTTGTGTTGCTTGTTATAATATATACTAGTCTTGGAATGAAATGAGATTTATGTAATATTATTGTGCCACGGGGGCTGTATCATACTCAACACTGATGAGTCTTAGCCTTGCTGAGATGTTAATTGTAAAATAACTATGGTATGACTATGATGCCAAAAGCAAATCCCTGGCCTACTTCTGAATTTTTTTCTTATATGCATGTATTTTGCTTTGTACTTTCAATAATTTTAAACTGAGAGGTATTTGTTGGAGCCTGGTATTTAACGTGTTAACTTTTTATGGCTGTCTTTGTCATACTCATGAGATACAACTTTCTCATACTTTAAAAAGGAAAGATGAAAAAAGAAAAGTTTTCATATTCATTAGCCATGTATTAACTATTAAATTTAGACAGGTGGGGCTGTTTTTGGAGCTATTGTTGGAGGGTCTGATATAGATGAAAGGAAAAGATGCGCTCAAGAAATAGCGAAGAGAAATGTATCGGGTATAATCTTTACATTGATAATTTTAAGCTAATTGCATTATACATGACATGCTGTGAAATGAAGATGAAATTTACAATTGCCTTTTTCCCTTTGGGGGGGTTTTCTTTTCAATGATGCTTGTTTTCTCTATGACTAGAATTAGTCGGAGAACAACTTCTAAAGTTAGACAATCTGAATGCAGATATGGTGAATCAGAATAGTTTGCTTAATTAGGATGGCATGAACTTCAATGCTTGTTTTATGCTTTTGAAATTGTTCACACACTAGTAATTTCATAGCTTTTGTTATAATGGTATTTATCAAATTAAGTATGGAATTACAATTAATAAAAAAAAAGTATGGAATTACAATAAGCTGGACTTAATTGTTATAAAAGAAACGAAAAGAAGGACAATTATTGTTTTGACTTGTAACTAGAGTTGAGCTTCAGGAATGAAAATGCATTTTGTGCATATTTTAATCATCTTCTGTTTGCTGAAGGATATTGGATCGGAGGATTTGGGCTAGGAGAAAGCATGGATGAGCGCCCTGCTTTGCTTGATGCTGTAACTGTAAGATGTTACTACTTTTATTATGCAATTTCCCATTCACTTGATTTCAAGTGTGCTTAAATAGAATAATAAGCACTCTTGTCTCTTTTGATAATATTATTTGGCCTTTCTTTAACTTTGAAACACTGTCAACAAATGGAAGCCAAGTTATTACTTGGGCCTTCTGATAATATCCATTATATTTAGCATTAATTGGTGTTATTTTTGGAGTCATGTGGATTTATCTGCTGGCAACTTGTTTCATGTAAAATTTGATGGGATAAGAATATGATTAAAACCACTACAACTACAGCCTTTGTCTCTCAAGTGAGTTCGTGCAAAGTATGTAGGAGATTGTGTTTTGATGCATTAACCAAAACAATTTAGCGTCTCTTTTGATAATGCTGGAGTTCTAAACTTCTAATGCTGTTATCAAATGCGCAGGATAGTTTACCAGGGGAAAAGCCACGCCTTACCTGTGGGCTTGGACTGCCAGGTATTTGACTATAGATATCCTTTCAACCTTTGAATGTTATTGGGATACTACACTTGTGGGATGCTGTAATCTTATTCGATTGTGTTAGTTTCTCACCGCTTGAATCAATAGCTTTGAAAATAATTGAGCATGAAGGCGTGGTATATATTATTGGTCCTTGCTTTGTATGTTTAAGTTCTTGTGATTGGTGATAAATGATGCATGGTCCTTATTGCAAATTTTAGCATTACTTCTTTTCAATCGGAAACTTCATAAGTTTACATTTTATTACAAATTTTAGCATTGCTTCTTTTCAATTGGAAACTTCATTAGTTAACATTTTTGGGTTAAGCTTTTCTGATTTGAGCTTCCCAAAAAGATGATGTTAAGGAGGTTCACATAGATTATTCATGCAAATGAGGGAAGTCCATGTAAAATTTTGAAGAGTTTTTATGTTAAACCCCATTTCGTAAAGGGATTTTTGTAATCTGAATTGATAAACTGTAAGTCTTTATAGGAGTTCATATCTGCAGTTCCTTTTCATTGTTTCACATTTTTTTAAAAATATATTTTCCTTCTCTTATGTTCTCTAAAAATGAAATTAAATGATTACTCTTTTAGTTTCTTCGTTTTTTCCTTGGTAACTGTTTAATTTCTGAGTAAAAAACAGCACAAAGTAATACATGTTTCTACTTTGAGAACAGATAATGAGTCAAAACTTGCAAATTTGCTCACTATAAACAATTTGCCTATTGGCAAAAAATTTCATGTCCATGATGATCGGTGACCAAAACTGTTATTTAGCATCTATAATAGCCTTGCTTCCTGAATAGCAGCTGTGACTGCAACCACAATTTGAAACAGTGGCAATTTTGGTCCCTTTTATAATGGTTTAACCACAAGTCTACTACCTTTCATTGCTTTCATCTTGACAAGGGAATACATTTCATTTCCCAAATTGTTGGTTCTATTTTCTTTCAGTTTTCTTCTTTCGGTTTTTCTTCTTTCCTTTTGGCGGGGAAGGGTGGTGGGGGAGGTCGGTTACATTTGGATTATTTATATTTATTTTGCTGGCTTGTTTGGTTTCAGATGATAAATGTCTTTATGTTTTAATTTGACAGAAGAGGTATTGGAGGGTGTTGCCGCTGGCATTGATCTTTTTGATTATTTGTACGGGGCTTAAATTCTTAATTTATTATCTTTCTGAGCTCTTTCCGTTTGTGATCCATCATTGATAATTGAAAGGTTTTTTTTTTTTAATTACAATATTTTGCAGGTATATTTACAATCTTACACTTGGTGTGTAACATTTCCTGACAATTTTCATTAAAACTATCAGAAAATGTTATTCAATATACTGTCAGTACTCTAATCAATTTATCGACAAAGTTTCATTTCAAAATATTACTAACAAAAATCTTCAAATAATAATACAATTTGTATAATACAACACTTATAAATTCAATATTTAAATCAATATCCAATATCTTCAATAATTCAAATGCTAATTATAAATCAGATAACAATTATAAGTTTGTCAAATTAAAAAAATATATAATGCATTTCTTTATTTGATAATCATTCAATAGAATTTCAAATTTCGTTATCTAAATACATATATTCCTTTTATGTTTATAAATTTGTATAATCTCTCAAATAGATAAGATAAATTGCATATTTATATATTTCATAACTTACAAGTACAATATACAAAAGATCTCTATATGTACTATAGATAATTTTCTGAGATCTTTAATTTCACTTTTTAACCTCCTCCGATGACCTGATGTGTGCGTGTCAGAAAATAATTTTAACACACTAAGCAAAGTTTAGTGGTGTTTTTATAAACATATTTTGTCACTTACTATTAAAGAAAAATACTTATGGAAATATAACAATAATACTCAGTTTTAATAAACATTTCAATATATTAAATATTTTTAATAACCAATTAGCATAATATTTTGATTACACAAAATAATAATTTTAACTTTATTAAAGACTTCATGCTATACTACACTTTTAGTATTACAATTTTTCTCTTTTGAATAATTTTACTTAAAACTTACTTTCTCATTTGTTAACATTGCTTATAATACGCTTATTTTATTTTTCAGTAAGTTTTACCTTTCAGTTTCACATATAAGATAATTTCATTCAATTTGTAGTTTTTGGCACTTAAATTTAGTACTATACTTTTGGGTATTTTGTATCTTATATCATTATATACATTTTTAATCATTATAACACTTAAAAAGTTATTGATCAATTCAATAACTTGAGCATAACATTTTTATTCCGTGCATTAGAACTTTCACTTATATACATTACCAATCACTTTCACGCTGTAATATAGTAAGTTGATTTTAAGTAATTAACTTATATTATTATTTTGCATTTCTTTCATTATTCATAACATCATATTCACATATTTTCAATTTAGATAACTTCATTAAATATGTCCATACATACTGAACTCAGATCATAGGTTTAGATAACAGATTAGTGTAGCAATTTTAATGCCAAGTCTCAAGAATATATATATAATGCCAATTATGCCCACAGTCACTGATGGCACAATGTGTTCATTAATGGCATGAGATGCCTACTATCACTATGGTTATCCTTCCTCTGGTTAGCCACTCAATTCAAAGCTAGATTTAAAATCAATATGATTTGGACAATTCATTTGTTTTGATTAACACTGGATTGTTTATATCATTTCAATGGTACAATACTTTTATCAACATTTAATATTATATATATTTATCACATATCCAAAATTTATCTCTTTTTTATACTTTTAATACATACATATGAATTATCAACACAAAAGTAAGAAACATAAATATATTAGCCTCATATTAGGCTTGTATATCATAAAATACAAGCTAAAAATATTATACAGGTACCCTATGGTCGTGGCATCTCAACTCCACGCTCGTGGGATACAAAATGAAGCTGTCAAATGCATTTGTAGACTACCACGAAGGCAACGGCCGTGACATTTAGAACGGCTCTGTTTTATCAAAATTTTTAAAGAAACAGCCTCACTTTCAACCCCACGGTTGTGATACTCAATTGCCACGCCCGTTGCATTGGTTTTGGGTCTGTTTTCGGAGTAATTCTTCCTCCAGCAATCCCGACTTCGATACCACACCCATGACACCTTTAAGCCAAGCCCGTGGCATCCCAAAATCATGTATTTTGCACTTTTAACTTTATTAAACACAACTATACTGAAGATCTAAATTAAAAATATATCAAAACTAAATTTTTGACATAAAAATAGTGCATATACTTGCAAATTATAATACAAAAATACATACCTTTTTAAAATTCTTCTTTCTCTTTCTTTTCTCTCTTTCACTTTGATTACTTATTGATAATATTGCATTTTCTAGCTTATTCTTCTAAAAATCTATATCTATATGTGATTTTCTCTTAATCCTTGATTAACTTGATGAAAGAAAGAAGAAATAGAGAAGATGGTGATGGTGGTGGAAGATGGCGTGGGAGATGGAAGAAGAAATGAGAAGTTTCCATACACACACACATGTACACATATATATTTATATAGTTTAATCAAGTGAGGAAATGCTCATAATAACTATGGTGCATCCTCATTATTTAAATCCTAGTTTCGGATAGCAGGTTATTGATGGCAAGTAAATACTCACTGTATAAATATGACCAAAGGTCCACTATGACACAAATGCCCACTGTATAAGATGACACAGAATGTCCACTGAGAGAAAGGGACCAAAGGTCCTTTATGACGCAAAGCGTCCACTGATAGCATAAATGTCAATATCACTGAACATATATAAAAAAATGTGCTATATGGTACAGAGTGCCCACTTTTAATATGAGACATAAATGTTCTTTATGGCACAGAGTGCCCACTTTTAATATGGGAAATAAGTGTTTTTTATGACACAAAGTGTCCACTTTCAATATGGCATAAAATGCCCACTATCATTTTGAACATTTACCTTTTAGCTAATCCAGAAACTAGATTTAACATCAGTATAATTGATCAATACATTTATTTTATTTTTTCAAATTATTTTCAATATTAATATCTTCTGGTATAGAAAATTTTCTTTTTAGATTGTTTGTTTATTACTGTGAATTTATAATATATAAGCAATTATTTCAAACATATTTATCAAATGAACATATAGACATTATATTTGTTTCCAATTAGTTTGACTAATTTTATTTATTCATCAATCTTTATCTTTTTAAATCATTTCCATGTTTCCACTGTAATAATGAAATCTAAATAGATTTTCACTCTTAATTGTTTAATTCTTTTCTTAACATGTTAAGAATTCACAATTATTCTTTTACTTTAAGAGTATATGTACATATATAATGTATTCACTATGTTTAATACACATACTCACACACATATATATATATATTTCTAACTTGATCCACAGCACATTATTTCACTAGAAGGGTTAAACTACCTATAAATCTCACTATATTTTTTCCTTTTCACATTATCAATTCCTTTCTTTCTATTTTAATCAATTAGTATCAGTTAATCTATAACTTGACTTTAATCACCAAATAATGTTATTATCGTGTATTCCATAAGTAAATCTGACATTCTTATTTTAATTACTTAATCAATTCTTATATACACTTCTTTGTTTTAATTATCTTGCTCTTCAAACTATTTAAAATCATTAATGATTCATCAATATATCATTCTTCTCACCTTACTTCGTAAATTATCTTATTTCTTAATGAATAATGTGAAATCCACTAATCACTTGTAATCATCTTTTATCTTTTCTCTAACCTTACACTTATTTCAAATATTCAATTACATTTATCCATACTTTTCTCAAGTTTTCTTCACATCTAAGTTTCATCATTTAATGGATTGATTTTATTTCAATCTTATAAGCAATCTTTCATCAATTATAACTGTGTCCAAGATGTATTCAATAATTCACTATTAATTCCAATCCATAAATTCTACTTTGTGAAAGTATAAGAAGGTAAAAATATGAATGTCCATAGGAATGATCATGTGTTTCATTGTTGAAATTTCTTCTCAAAGTTTGAAGAATAGAAATTTGCACAAGCATACACATGACTTAGACAAATGATCATGCATATTTCTGGTAGAATTTGTTTTCATGACTTAATCAATAAGTTATCAATAATTCAACTCAAACAAATTGAGGAAACAAGATCCAATCCTTCAAAGCACAATCAAATTTAAATCTAAACTTTCATAACCCTAAAATCTTTTAAAATCTTATTTTTTTCCACAATCTTATATCAACCCATAAATTATTCAATGATAAATTTAATTATTGTTTTAGTTAATAATCAATAAATACACATTTACATATTATAAGAATAACTTTACTATCATAGAAGTTTTATACTCGTATTATTATTTTTTTTCACAATTATTTAATACATCATATCTTTCATAAGTAATGGTGTTTTATTAATTCACAAATCTCTTTAAATAAAAAAAATTAAGATCATTTTAATTAATAGCAAAATAAGTATTATATAAGCACTAATCTCTTTAAAATACTCTTCCATCAATTTTTCTTTCAATATTTTATTTTGATGATATTTTAGAAGACAATAGAAGACACTAGAAATCTTTAAATAGGTTTTAGGACTTTTATCCAATATATTCAATTATACAATACTTTCGATGCATTTACTTTCTTTAATTATCACTTCAATTTTTAACGTTGAAACATTATAAAAATAATTACTTTAGACACTTTAAAACCCCATTATCCATATTTAACATCTAAATTACAGCTCGAGTTTATTTCGGGGCTATAAAAATATTTTCGTAATTTCTTACCTCTTCAAAATCTTTTTTAAAAATACGAATATTATCCATACTTAGATTTAATATTACTCTTATTAAGGCTTATTTAACCTTATCACCATCGGTTCTGAATGCTCAAACTACACATAATATCATAATCAATCCAATTTACACTCATATATTCACTTAAAGTAGAAAAATCAATACTTAAAATTTTAGAGCATGGCAATTCTCATTCTCGTAAAAAATTTTATTCTCAAAATTTATCTATCTGTAATAATTTATTCATCAGATTTCAATAAATTATTACACTCCCACTGTGTTACTTTGATATATCTCTTTAACTACTCATATCTTGTTTTCTTTCATATCCTTCTTTTTCACAAATAGGTCTAGTGCACTCCAAACAATACATTATGAATTCTCAATCAATTCTTAGAAAACATTCTACTACCATAAACATATAAAATATCAATTGTATTAAACATATACCTACTTATTCGATTCACATAACTTAAACAATTTTATTTCACTTCTCCCATTAGTCCATATGCAAGAAACGCCTAAACCACACTCTGATACCACTAAATGTAACATCTCATGACAATTCTCATTAGAACTATCAGAAAATGTTACTCAATATACTGTCAGTACTCTAATCAATTCATCGACAAAGTTTTCTTTCAAAATGTTACTAATAAAAATCTTCAAATAATTATACAATTTCTATAATACAACACTTATAAATTCAACATTTAAATCAATATTCAATATCTCCAATAATTCAAATACTAATTATAAATTAGATAACCATCATAAGTTTATCAAATCAAAAAAATATATAGTACATTACTTTATTTGATAATCATTCAATAGAATCTCAAACTTCGTTCTCTAAATATATATATTCCTTTTATGTTTTAAAATTTGCACAATCTCTCAAATAGACAAGATAAATTACATATTTATATATTTCATAACTTACAAGTGCAATATGCAAAAGATCTCTATATATACTATAGATAATTTTCTAAGATCCTTAATTTCACTTCTTAACTTGCTCTGATAACCTAATACCTGCGTGTCAGAAAATAATTCTAACATGCTAAGCAAAGCTTAGTGGTGCTTCTATAAACATATTTTGTCACTTACTATTAAAGAAAAATACTTATGAAAATATAGCAATAATATTTAGTTTTAATAAACATTTCAGTATATTAAATATTTTCAATATCTAATCAGCATAATATTTTGATTACACAAAATAATAACTTTAACTTTATTAAAGACTTTATGTTATACTACACTTAGTATTACAATTTTTCTCTTTTGAATCTTTTTATTTAAGACTGACTTTCTCATTTATTAACATTGCTTATAATACGTTTATTTAATTTTTCAGTAAGTCTTACTTTTTAATTTCACATATAGGATAATTTCATTCAATCTATAGTTTTTTGCACTTAAATTTAGTACTATACTTTGGGAAACTTTGTATCTTATATCATTATATACATTTTCAATCATTATAACACTTAAAAAGTTATTGATCAATTCAATAACTTGAGCATAACATTTTTATTCCGTGCATTAGAACTTTCACTTATAAACATTAATATATACATTGCCAATCACTTTCACACTGTAACACAGTAAGTTGATTTTAAGTAATTAACTTATATTATTATTTTGCATTTCTTTCATTATTCATAACATCATATTCAAATATATTTTCAATTTAGATAACTTCATTAAATATGCTCATACATACTGAACTCAGAGTATAGGTTTGGATAACATATTAGTGTAGTAATTTTAATGCCAAGTCTTAAGAATATATATATATATAATGCTAATTATGCTCACTGTCACTGATGGCACAATGTGTCTATTAATGGCACGAGATGCCCACTATCACTATGGCTATCCTTACTCTGTTAGCCACTCAATCCAAAGCTAGATTTAAAATCAGTATGATTTGGGCAATTCATTTGTTTTGATTAACACTGAATTGTTTATATCATTTCAATGGTACAATACTTTTATCAACATTTAGTATTATATATATTTGTCACATATCCAAAATCTCTCTTTTTCATACTTTTAACACATACACATGAATTCTCAACACAAAAATAAGAAACATAAACATATTAGCCTTATATTAGGCCCGTATATCATAAAATACAAGCTAAAAATATTATACAGGTACCCTACGGCCATGGCATCTCAACCCCATACCCGTGGGATACAAAATGAAGCTGTAAAATGCATTTGTAGACCCCTACGGCAGTGGCCTTCAAGCGCCACGACCGTGACATTCAGAATGGCTCAGTTTTATCAAAATTCTTAAAGAAACAGCCTCACTTTCAACCCCCACGGTCGTGACACTCAATTGCCATGCCCGTGGCATTGGTTTTGGGTCTTTTTTCAGAGTAATTCTTCCTCCAGAAATTTTGATTTTGACACCACGCCCATGGCACCTTTAAGTCACGCTCGTGGCATTCCAAAATCATGTATTTTACACTTTTAACTTCATTAAACACAACTATACTGAAGATCTAAGTTAAAAATGTATCAAAATTAAATTTTTAATATAAAAAGAGTTCATATCAAATAATTTACCAAAACTTCACTTAATCAAACTTTTAACCATCTCATATGGCTAAAAACAACATCAAACCACCCAATTCTCTCAAGGGTTGAATTAGGAATCAAACATATCACATAAAAGTTATTTTTCACTCATCAATCTATTTAATCAATACTTTCAAGAAATATTTCATTATAAATAACTCAGTCAATCAATTCAAACATTAAAACTCATAAAAATTCATGTATTTACAAATTATAATACAAAAACACATATCTCTTTAAAATTCTTCTTTCTCTTTCTTTTCTTTGTTTCCTTTTGATTACTTATTGATAATCTTGCATTTTCTAGCTTATCCTTCTAAATATTTATATCTATATGTGATTTTCTCTTAATCCTTGATTAACTTGATGAAAGAAAGAAGAAATAGAGAAGATGGTGATGGTGGTGGAAGATGGCGTGGGAGATGGAAGAAGAAATGGGAACTTTCCACACATGCACACATGTACACATATATATAGTTTAATCAAGTGAGGGAATGCTCATAATAAGTATGATGCACCCTCATTTTTAACCGTTAATTCTAAATCGAGTTTTAATATTGTAAAACAGTAAAAATAATTTTTTCAGTAAATTTTGAGATATATTATTTACTATTATCTGCTTATAGCATTTATCCACATTACTTTTATCACTATACATTACCAATTATCAATATTACTTATAAAGTTCTATGTTTAAAATTTTGACCATTACAATTCTTCCCCACTAAAGAAATTTTGTCCTCGAAATTTTTTTTTTCTGTTATGCTAATAAGCCATTTAATTCATAACTAAATCAATCTCACATAAAATCAATTATTTTATTAATTTACATAACTTTTATTTATGTTTGATATCAATCAATGTAACACTTTCAGAATATTCTTATCTTATTATACAACTGTAGAAGATTCAACTATACATACGTATACTATTCAAGTTCAATTTAGTAATTGCATTTAATTCTCTTTAAATTTTTTAAATATAATTTGTGTCATTATATTTCACTGTTATATATATATATCTCTTTCTTTCCCTTATATACTAAACTTTAAATTCTACTTTTGGATAGCGGGTTACTAATGACAGGTAAATGCTCACTGTATAAATATGGCCAAAGGCCCACTATGGCACGAATGCCCACTGTTTATGATAACACAAAATGTCCACTGAGAGAAAGGGACCAAAGGTCCTCTATGACGCAATGCGTCCACTGATAGCATAAATGTCAATATCACTGAGACATATATAAAAAAATGTACTTTATGGCACAGAGTGCCCATTTTTAATATGGGACATAAGTGTCCTCTATGGCACAGAGTGCCCACTTTTAATATGGGACATAAGTGTCCTTTATGATACAGAGTGTCCACTTTCAATATGACATAAAATGCCCACTATCATTTTGAACATTTACCCTTTAGCTAATTCAGAAACTAGATTTAACATCAGTATAATCGATCAATACATTTATTTTATTTTTCAAATTATTTTCAATCATAATATTTTCTGGTATAGAAAATTTTCTTTTTAGATTGTTTGCTTATTACTGTAAATTTATAAGATATAAGCAATTATTTCAAACATATTTATCATATGAACATATATACACATTATATTTATTTTCGATTAGTTCGACTAATTTTATTTATTTATCAATCTTTATCTTTTCAAATCATTTCCATGTTTCCACTGTAAAATGAAATCTAAATAGATTTTCACTCTTAATTGTTTAATTCTTTTCTTAACATGTTAAGAATTCACAACTATTCTTTCACTTTAAGAGTATATGTATATATATATAATGTATTCACTATGTTTAATACACACTCACACACATATATATATTTCTAACTTGATCCACAGTGTGAAACTACCTATAAATCTCACTACATTCTTTTCTTTTCACATTATCAATTCCTTTCTTTCTATTATAATCAATTAGTATCAGTTAACTCTTTAACACTTCTATATATAATCTATAACTTGACTTTAATCACCAAATAATGTTACTATCATATATTCCATGAGTACGCAATATGTAAATCTCACATTCTTACTTTCATTACTTAATCAATTCATATATACACTTCTTTGTTTTCTTTATCTTGCTCTTCAAACTATTTAAAATCATCAATGATTCATCAATATATCATTCTTCTCACATTGCTTCGTAAATTATCTTATTTCTTCATGAATAATGTGAAATCCACTAATCATTTGTAATCATCTTTTATCTTTTCTCTAACCTTACACTTATTTCAAATATCCAATTACATTTATCCATACTTTCCTCAAGTTTTCTTCACATCTAAGTTTCATCATTTAATGGATTGATTTTATTTCAATCTTATAAGCAATCATTCATCAATTATAACTGTGTCCAAGATGTATTTAATAATTCACTACTAATTCCACCCATAAATTCTACTTTGTAAAAGTATAAGAAGGTAAAAATATGCATGTCCATATGAATGATCATGTGTTTCACTATTGGAATTTTATCTCAAAGTTTGAAGAATAGAAATTTGCACAAGCATACACATGGCTTATACAAATGATCATGCATATTTCTGCTAGAATTTCTTTTCATGACTTAATCAATAAGTTATCAATAATTCAACTCAAACAAATTGAAGAAACTGGATCCAACCCTTCAAAGCACAATTAAATTTAAATCTAAACTTTCATAACCCTAAAATCTTTTAAAATTTTATTTTCTTCCATAGCCTTATATCAACTTATAAATGATTCAATGATGAATTTAATCATTGTTTTAGTTAATAATTAATAAATACACATTTATATATTGTACGAATAACTTTACTATCATAGAAGTAAAGTTTTATACTCGTATTATTATTTTTTTCACAATTATTTAATACACCATATCTTTCACAAGTAATGGTGTTTTATTAATTCACAAATCTCTTTACATAATAAAAATCAAGATCATTTCAAATAATAGCAAAATAAGTATTATATAAGCACTAATCTCTTTAAAATACTCTTCCAACACTTTTCCTTTCAATATTTTGTTTTGACGGTGTTTTAGAAGATAATAGAAGACACTAGAAATCTTTAAATAAGTTTTATGACTTTTATCCAATATATTCACTTATACAATACTTTTGATACATTCACTTTCTTTAATTAACTATCACTTCAATTTTTAACGTCGAAACATTATAAATACAATTACTTTAAACACTTTAAAACTCCATTATCCATATTTCACATCTAAATTACAGCCCAAGTTTATTTCGGGGCTATTTTCATAATTTCTTACCTCTTCGAAATCTTTTCCAAAAATACGGATATTATCTATACTCAGATTTAATGTTACTCTTATTAAGACTTATTTAACCTTATCACCATCGGTTCCAAATGCTCAAGCTACACATAATATCATAATCAATCCAATTTATACTCATATATTCACTTAAAGCAGAAAATCAATACTTAAAATTTTAGAGCATGACAATTCTTATTCTCGTAAAAAATTTCATTCTCAAAATTTATCTATCTATAATAATTCATTCCTCAGATTCCAATAAATTATTACACTTTCACTGTGTTACTTTGATATATCTCTTTAACTACTCATATATTGTTTTCTTTCATATCCTTCTTTTTCATAAATGGGTCTAGTGCACTCCAAACAATATACTATGAATTCTCAATCAATTCTTAGAAAACATTCTACTACTATAAACATATAAAATATCAATTATATTAAACATATACCTACTTATTCGATTCACATAACTTAGACAATTTTATTTCACTTATCCCATTAGTCCACATGCAAGAAACGCCTAAACCACACTCTTATATCACTAAATGTAACATCTCTTGACAATTCTCATTAGAACTATCAGAAAATATTACTCAATATACTGTATGTATTCTAATCAATTCATTGACAAAGTTTCCTTTCAAAATGTTACTAATAAAAATCTTCAAATAATAATACAATCTGTATAATACAACACTTATAAATTTAACATTTAAATCAATATTCAATATCTCCAATAACCCAAATACTAATTATAAATCAGATAACCATCATAAGTTTGTCAAATCAAAAAAATATATAGTACATTGCTTTATTTGATAATCATTCAGTGGAATCTCAAACTTCATTCTCTAAATACATATATTCCTTTTATGTTTTTAAATTTGTACAATCTCTCAAATAGACAAGATAAATTACATATTTATATATTTCATAACTTACAAGTACAATATACAAAATATCTCTATATGTACTATAGATAATTTTCTAAGATCCTTAATTTCACTTCTTAACTTGCTCCGATGACCTGATACCTGCGTGTCAGAAAATAATTCTAACACGCTAAGCAAAGCTTAGTGGTACTTTTATAAACATATTTTGTCACTTACTATTAAAGAAAAATACTTATGGAAATATAGCAATAATATTCAGTTTTAATAAACATTTCAATATATTAAATATTTTCAATAACCAATCAGCATAATATTTTGATTACACAAAATAATAACTTTAACTTTATTAAAGACTTCATGCTATACTACACTTAGTATTACAACTTTTCTCTTTTGAATCTTTTAATTTAAAACTTACTTTCTCATTTGTTAACATTGCTTATAATATGTTTATTTTATTTTTCAGTAACTCTTACTTTTTAATTTCACATATAGGATAATTTCATTCAATCTATAGTTTTTGGTACTTAAATTTAGTACTATACTTTGGGGTACTTTGTATATTATATCATTATATACATTTTCAATCATTATAACACTTAAAAAGTTATTGATCAATTCAATAACTTGTGCATAACATTTTTATTCCATGCATTAGAACTTTCACTTATAAATATTAATATATACATTACCAATCACTTTCACACTGTAACACAGTAAGTTGATTTTAAGTAATTAACTTATATTATTATTTTGCATTTCTTTCATTATTCATAACATCATATTTACATATATTTTCAATTTTAGAAAACTTCATTAAATATGCCCATACATACTGAACTCGGATCATAGGTTTGGATAACAGATTAATATAGTAATTTTAATGCCAAGACTCAAGAATATATATATATAATGCCAATTATGCTCACTGTCACTGATGACACAATGTGTCCATTAATGGCACGAGATGCCCACTATCACTATGGCTATCCTTACTCTGGTTAGCCACTCAATCCAAAGCTAGATTTAAAATCAGTATGATTTGGGCAATTCATTTGTTTTGATTAACACCGAATTGTTTATATCATTTCAATAGTACAATACTTTTATCAATATTTAGTATTATATATATTTGTCACATATCCAAAATTTCTCTCTTTTTCATACTTTTAACACATACACATGAATTCTCAACACAAAAATAAGAAATATAAACATATTAGCCTCATATTAGGCCTGTATATCATAAAATACAAGCTAAAAACATTATACAGGTACCCTACGGCAGTGGCATCTCAACCCCACGCCCGTGGGATACAAAATGAAGCTGTCAAATGCTTTTGTAAACCCCTACGGTAGTGGCCTTCAAGGGCCACGGCCATAGCATTCAGAACGGCTCTATTTTATCAAAATTTTTAAAGAAACAGCCTCGCTTTCAATCCCACGGTCGTGGCGCTCAATTGCCATACTCGTGGCATTGATTTTGGGTCTGTTTTCGGAGTAATTCTTCCTCCAGCAATCCTGACTTCGATACCAAGTCCATGGCACCTTTAAGCCACGCCTGTGGCATCCCAAAATCATGTATTTTGCACTTTTAACTTCATTAAACACAACTATATTGAAGATCTAAGTTAAAAATGTATCAAAACCAAATTTTTGACATAAAAAGAGTTCATATCAAATAATTTACCAAAACTTCACTTAATCAAACTTTCAACCATCTCACATGGCTAAAAACAATATCAAACCACCCAATTCTCTTAAAGGTTGAATTAAGAATCAAACTCATCACATAAAAATTATTTTTCACTCATCAATCTATTTAATCAATACTTTCAAGAAATATTTCATTATAAATAATTCAGTCAATCAATTCAAACATTAAAACTTATAAAAATCCATATATTTATAAATTATAATACAAAAGCACATACCTCTTTAAAATTCTTCTTTCTCTTTCTTTTCTCTCTTTCCCTTTGATTACTTATTGATAATCTTGCCTTTTCTAGCTTATTCTTCTAAAAATCTATATCTATATGTGGTTTTCTCTTAATCCTTGATTAACTTGATGAATGAAAGAAGAAATAGAGAAGATGGTGATGGTGGTGGAAGATGGCGTGGGAGATGGAAGAAGAAATGAGAAGTTTCCACACACACACACATGTACACATATATATTTATATAGTTTAATCAAGTGAGGAAATGCTCATAATAACTATGGTGCATCCTCATTCTTAACCGTTAATTCTAAATCGAGTTTTAATATCATAAAATCATAAAAATAATTTCTTCAGTAAATTTTGAGATATATTATTCACTATTTTCTGCTTATAGCATTTATCCACATTATTTTTATCACTATACTTTATCAATTATCAATATTAGTTATAAAGTTCCATGTTAAAAATTATGACCATTACATGGAGGCTTTGCACTTACCTTTCTACTGGACAATAGTGAAATAAATGCATCTGGTTTTCAGTCGACTGAAATGTGCATTGACCAAACAAAGATTAACCTCAAAGCAACAATTTACAGGTAATGACCAGTTAATTTACTTGTTGTACGACTTGGAAATTTCTGTTGATCTACCTTCTTGAATGTCATTGTTTCTAACTTGCTTTTTTACTAAATCTACTTTTTTAACTATTGATCTTCACAATTTGCCTTCTGAAAATTCATGTGATTTGCTTAAAGCTTCAATGAACTTTGAAATAAAATTCGTAGTACTGCCTCTGTAAAGGATTTCCTTTTACCTTTTCATTCTCAACACGAGAATAAATTTCTGGTTGCTATCATCGTTACTTTGTGTTTATGGAAACTATAACTTGGTCAGGCACAACCCTTCCCCTCTATTGGTTCACTGAGCACATAAAATATGGGAACTTGACTGAGCTAAAGCTTGGTTTTATTTAGTGGATAAGGCTAAACAGAGCAAATTCAGTTTATAGGCATGTTAACTGGTAGATTTTTAATGAAAAAATTAGCTGCAATTGATTTAAATTACAGTAATATTTGAAAGTCACTGGCTTTTGCTTATCTATAGTACTTAAATTGTTGTTTTGTGCTTTCTAATATTCTATTTCTTTTTCTCTCCTGTTCCAATTTTTTTGGGTTGCCGGTCACCCCGTGTTTAGGAAGTGTTGTAATAAAGGTTTTATTTTTATCAAGTTTCCAATAATGGTCAATTTCAATCAGAATAGTGTAAGTGACAATTTCTGCTCTCATTTTTCTTCTTATTTTCTAATACAGAATATGTTGTGGAAATAAATTCGCTTTGTATAGTGTATGAAATTATATCGTGCATTCAAAATCACAGGTATCTTTGGTAATAGATCAAAGTTGTTAAATGCAAAACATGCATGTGAAAATAACCCCAAATTTTATTCCTTTTCATCGTAACATGTGTATCGGTGATAGAGGAAGTAATATTCATATAATAAGAAAAGAAGCGATACTCGTTTCGATTACTTATTCTCTTTTTTTCTTTTATGATTTGTTCCCTTTTTTCTTTTAGGAAAGACATCACCAATTGTTGCAAGTTGCACTTGCTATACTTGCTAGAATCATACTTAATGAGGTTGATATCCTTGTGAATTATCACTTGTTTGTATCTAGCTGTTGAGTTTATTTAAATAGAAATATACAAGCCTATCTAAGTGAGTAGTTACAAGAGATAAGTACAGATTGTTACAAATAATTAAAAACCGTATAACTTATATCCTTATCAGGCCCCCTCAATTCGAGCTTTCTTTAGCAAAGGTCGAATTGTCAAACTGAACATAAGCGCTCGATGGCGAGCTTTGGGCAGTGGTTTTGTCAAAATGTTGGCTAGTTGATCCTTGGAGGAAATAAATTTGACTTGAAGTTCTTTCTTTTGTACCTTGTCACAAACAAAATGAAAATTGACTTCCAAATGTTTGGTCCTTGCATGAAAAACTGGATTGACAGATAAATATGTCGCACCGATATTATCACACCACAAGTTTGGAGTTTGTGTGGAAAAATATCCAATGTCACCCAATAGTGCTTGAATCCAGGTTAATTCTTTGGTTGCAAGTCCTATTGCCCAATATTCTGCTTCAGTTGAAGACCTAGCAACTGTTTGCTGTTTCTTAGAGTTCCACGAAATAAGATTTCGGCCCATAAAGATTGCAAAGCCTGTTGTTGATTTTCTATCGTCAAGATTACTTGCCTAGTCGGCATCAGTGTATACATGCAATTTTGTGCTTGAGGATTTTGTGAGCAGTAACCCGTGAGCAACGGTATCCTTCAAGTACCTTAAAATTCGCTTGACAGAATTCCAATTGGCTTCAGTTGGAGCATGAAGGAATTGATAAACTTTATGAACCAAAAAATAGACCTCAGGTCGTGTAAGACTTAAATACTGCAATACACCAACTATACTTCGATACAAAGTGGGATCAGAAAGCAAGATACCTTGCTTAGTTGTCTGTTTGTCTTTTGAATCAGTTAGTGTTGAAATACCCCTGCAATCTGCCATGTTTGCTTTATGTAGCAGATCCCAGATATATTTTTACTGAGTTAACAGTAATCCTTCAGCAATCCAGGTCGCTTCGATACCAAGAAAATATTCTAATCTCCCCAAATCCTTTAGCATGAATTCGGTTTGAAGGGATTTAATAAGTTGACCTATAACATTGGTATCGATTCCTATTAGAATGATGTCGTCAACATATACAAGAGCAAAAATAACGACATCATTCTTTTTAAGCTGAAATAATGATGGATCAGCAGGTGAAGCACAAAAATCATGAGCAATTAAAGCAGCATAGAGTCTTTTATACCATTGTCTTGGTGCTTGACGAAGTCCATACAATGATCTTCGCAAGCGACAAACATAATCAGGCTTGTTTATATCTTGAAAGCTAGGAGGTTGTTCCATATAAACTGCATTTTCTAAATCACCATGCAAAAACGCATTAGACATATCTAACTGTTTAACCAACCACCCTTTAGAAACAGCCAGTGAAAGTATTATTCGGATAGTAGTAGGCTTCACTATAGGGGAGAAAGTCTCAAAATAGTCGATCCTAGGTCTTTGATGAAAACCCTTAGCTACAAGCCTTGCTTTGTAGCGTTCGATGCTACCATTCGCTTTCTGCTTTATGTGAAATACCCACTTGCACCCTACAATATTCTATACAGCACTGCGGGGTACTAATTCCCAAGTTCCAGTCTGAATGAGAGCATTTAATTCTTGAATCATTGCCTCTCGCCAATGAGAGCTTTTAACTGCATGAGTATAGCAAGTTGGAATGGAGGAAGTAACCCTTGTAGCAATATGACCTTGAGGTGACCATGGAACTTGCGGCTTTAAGGATCCAATTTGTTGCCGTGTTACCATGGGATGGAGCTTGGCTGGTTGTGGGGTATCTGGTGGTGAAGGCTGGTTCGGCATTGTATTGGAAGAAGAGGCAGAATCATTGTTTTGGTTGTTTTGGTCAAGTGGATTAAAGTTTGAAGAAGGCTGATTTTGTGGATGAAACGGTGTGGATTGATTTAATGAAATGGTGGGGATTGAGAAAGAGATATCTGGGCTTGATGTTGGGTCGGGCGTGTTTTGTGAAGAAGACAAGGCTGGTTGTTGAAACAGTGTGCGGTTTAAGGATTCTGATTGTTGAAATGGTAAGCATCTATTTAGTGAAACAGTAGGGATTGAAGCTTGGCTGTCTGGGCTTGGTGTTGGGCCTGGTTGCTGAAGCTTGGCTAGGACAGTTTGGACGGTGCGTTTTGGCTGAGCACCAAGGATTCCAGGTTGGGAATGTTGTTGACAAATTGGCACTGGTGGTAAAGGGATTGATGTAGGCTGAATTTGTTCAATTGATCTCGTGCTACTATCATCAAGTTTCTGAAAAGGGAACACCTGCTCAAAAAATAAAACATGACATGAGACAAAGATTCGACCTGAAGAAATATCAAGGCATGTATACTCTTTATGGACTTTACTGTATCCTAAGAAGACACAACGAGGTGATTTTGGTGCTAATTTGTGAGGTGAATATGTCTTTAACCATGGATAGCACAATGAGCCAAAGACTCTCAATTCATCATAGTTCGGTTTATCATGAAACAAAATTTCATAAGGAGTTTGGTTTTGAATTTTTGTTGATGGTAACCGATTTATAGTGTAGACAACTGTATCAAATGCATAGGTCCAATAAGAATATGGTACGGAGGCATGATGCATTAGAGCACGACCTAACTCAACAATATGCCTATGTTTCCGTTCAGCACAACCATTTTGCTCAGGAGTATGAGGACAAGATACACGTTGAGTGATGCCATTGTCATTTAGATATTTAGTGAGAGACCGAAATTTACCCCCCCAATCAGATTGAAAGTTCTTAATTGATAAGCCAAAATATTTTTCAACTAATCCCCGAAATTGAACAAATGTAGAAAAGATATCAGATTTGTTTTTCAGAAAATATAGCCAACTGTATTTGCTAAAATGATCATAAAATAACACATAATATCGATAGCCGTCAATGGAAACAACAGGAGAGGGTCACCAAACATCAGAACAAATTAGCTCAAGAGGTTGCTTTGCATGAAAATTTGATTCAGAAAAGGGCAATTTATGTGATTTGCTCACATTACAAGCACGACAAACATGAAATGATTTATTCAAATCAAATGAAAGTTTATTAGTCCGAAGAACATGATTGACAACTTTAAGGTTGGCATGGCCTAAACGTTCATGCCATAAAGAGACTGTCTCCAAAAATGCTTTAGGTGAAAAAGATCGAACTGGCTTCATGGGAAATAGATACAATCCATCCTTACTCGGGCCTTGGTAGAGTACCTGCCTCGTGGGGATATCCTTCACAAAATAAGTGTCAGAAAAGAATTCAACAGAAACGTTATTTTGTGAAGTAAAAGCAGAAACTGATAATAGATTATTAGTGACAGCAAGAGAATAAAGAATGTCATTAAAAACAAATGAATGACCATTACCAGAATTGATAGAAGACCCACGAGAGAGTATAGGAAGTGTTTTACCATCAGCTATTGTGAGGCCATGATTGTCAGTCATGGGAACAGGACGAGCGATGTTCTCTTGATTAGCAAACCAGATGATAGTTAGCACCATAATCAACTGCCCATGTTTGAAAAGGTTCGGTTTCATTTTTGGCAACATGAGCTTGAGGAGATGGGCGAGGGGAGGGGCATTGACGGGCAATGTGTCCGTTTCCATTACAATTGTAACAAAGCAAGGTGTTTGAACCATTTGATTGAGTATTACGACCAGAACTGTATGATTGGGAGTTTCCACGTCCTTGATAGGAAGACTGTCCTCCTCCACGACCACCCTGTCCTCGTCCTCCAGTACCACGTCCAGTGTTAACATAGCGAGCAGTAGGCGGTATAGAATTGAGAGCGAGAGAATCCATCCGCAATTGAGTCTCTTCACTTAGCAAAAGAGCATACAGCTCATCAAACGTAATAGGGGTGTTGCGTGCTTCAACAGCACGCATGAAGGGTCGATATTCAGTTCCAAGCCCTTCAATAACGTCACAAACAAGTGTTTCATCTAGGATTGCACTCTGCAGGGCATTGAGCTAATCAGAGGTTGAACGTGCCTTACGCATGTAAGTGTCAATGCTGTCTTGTCCACGAGATAGGTGTTTCAGCTGTTTACGAAGCTGTTGTACCTGCGTCTTTGATCTGGTGGAGTAAATTATGGCTAGCTTGTTCAGGCTTCTTTTGCCATTGAGCACTGCACAATCTGATGCATAATTAATTCGGAGACCGAACAATTGATCCAACTCCGAACAATTTGATTTTGGCAGAACCAGTCTAAGTATTCTGGGTTTGGCTCACCAGATGGAAGATTTGGAGAGGGAGCAGAACTCGTTCTATCAATATGTGAGGCTAACCGATAGCCATAAAGCAGTGGCAAAATCTTTGCTTTCCATAATAAATAATTAGTAGAAGTCAGTTTGATTAACAGAAATTGGGTGACATTGGGAATCTGAAAAGAAGGCAGAGGGGTAGAGAAAGAAGACATAGACGATGAAGAAGCAGAGGATGGTGAAGAAGAAGATGCGAAGGATGAAGAAAGCAAGCTCTGTTCTGTAGACATGTTTCAGCTTGAAGAAGAAGAGGAGATAGAGATCGACTAGGGCTCTGATACCATAAAGAGGTTGATATCCTTGTGAATTCTAACTCGTTTGTTTTCAGCTGTTGAGTATCTTTAAATAGAAATATACAAGCCTATCTAAGTGAGTAGTTACAAGAGATAAGTATAGATTGTTACAAATATTTAAAAACCGTATAACTTATATCCTTATCAACACTAAAGCTTACATTAATCACCTCCTCACCGTTCATGATATGTTGGGCCAGATTCTACTAGAAATGTAAGGATTTATGTGACCCTCGATAGTTATAACCTTCACGATAATAATGACTTGTCATGATGATGAAATGATATTATGTATCTTGTTGTTGCAGACATAATACTCACCACTACCTTGGGTTCTTCCGATCAATAAGAGAAGCAATCAAAGATGGTAGATTTGAGCAATTCCAGAAGATGTTTGTTGAGAGAAGGCGTGATAATCTTGCTGCAGTTGCAGTATATGCATGATTTAATTTGCCCTTGTCTCCATCCTTTGGTTCCATGTTTTTCTTTTTAGTTACTTCCATAATTTTTGTCTGTGCGAGAAAGAGATTGTGTACCATCATACTTCACATAAACAATGAAAAGAAAATATCAGAAAATTACTCGTTTTTGTTTCATTGAATTCTAGTATAGCCTAGCATAAATTGGAAGATAGCGTTAGATGATATGTTTCAGGGGAACATTGGCTCCATTGTCATCCTTGGATTCTTGGCTGCAGAAAATGAGGCTTTATTTAAATGAGAGTTCTTAATTTTGTCATGAGTTTCACTTGCTAAATTCAGTTTGTGTCAATAAAATCAACAACTCAAGAACTCTTATATGCTGGAATCTGAATGGGCAATATATCTATATTTTATAGTTTTTCTCGTGAAAATGAGGTCGATATTCCTTGTTGAAGATGGAATAGTTCGTGCATCACATTTTTCATTGTAACTTTTCCTAGTTTTGCAATTAAGAATAAGCTCAGTCAGATACCTGAGTCATAGAAGGAGTTTGGCTCCTCCTGTTCTCAAGTCTTTGGTTAAACAGTGAAGAAGAGAAGAGAAAAGGAAAGTGGGAAAGAGAGAGGGAAGAATCTGAAATTGTATTTGCTCAATGAATGAATATTCTTTGTGGAATAAACTAACCAAGCTAACATACTCGTCACAGCTGTTAATATAACAATCATAATAATCATTCCCTCCAATACTAAAAAAGAGATAATTACAAAACTAATTTAAATCAAAGTTCTCTTTTGAAAATTACGGGGCTATTTTTTTTTTTCAAATTTTATGGATGTAAAATTTTAAATTGTAAAGAACTGTAACAAAAACGTCAACAATGATCGACCGCGTGTTTTTTTTTTTTCCTTCAATACGCATGCATGCTGTTAACAAAAATGGCCACTGTTTTTCATACGTGCTCTTAACAGCGGCCATTTTTTTTTTCATCTTCTAATTTTAAAATAATTTTTTAAAAAATTAAATAAAAATATTTAAATTAATTTTCTATTTATATGTAATATATGTCCATATATACCCATATATATTCATTTTGAAAATAAAATATAAATTATTATTTTTATTAATATATTTTATTTAATTTATATTTTTTAAAATAATTTTAATATAAACTATAAAAATTATTTAAAAATATCTTTTTAATACATAACATGCTTTACATATTAGTTATTGTATTGCATTACAAAAGCAAAAATATATATCTATTGTTATTTTAGTATATAAAGATATATACAGCATATTCGTATATATATCTATTGTCTTGGATAAAAAATATCACTATATAATATAATATCAATATGTAATTCTTATATTTGGTATTTACATATATATATATATATACACAATAACCATAAATAAATATATATATATTCATTATCTTTTAAAAAAGAATGTCAGAATGCAGATGTAATATTTTAATATATGATGGTATATATAAGTATATCGTCCTAGAGAAAGAATATTAGTATGCAACTATTATATCTTATTATATTTATGTATATTTTAAATATAACTATATATATCTATTGTCTTTCAAAAAAATATCAATATATAACTGTAATATCTTATTATATGAAAGTATATATAGTATATACTCATATATACCAATTATCTTGGAGAAAGAGTATTAGTGTAAAATTATTATATATTAGTATTTATAGATATATTGTTACTATAACTATATATATCTATTGTCTTTCAAAAAAGAATATTAATAAGTAGTTATAATATTTTAGTTTATGAATGTAGCATATATATACATATGTCTATTGTCTTAAAGAAATAATATTGCTATATAGCTGTTATATTTTCATATATATAAATATATGCTAACTATAACTGTGTATATATATGTATATTAAAAAATAGTATCAGTATGGAATTATAATATATTAATATATGAATATATATGCAACAAATATCTACATATATGATATATGTTATATATAACTACATAATAAAAATATAATTTTTAAAAATACTACATAATAAAAAAATAAAAATATTACATAAATAAAAAAATAAAAAGCATAATTTGTGGACAGTTTAAAAATAAAAAAGAGAAATAAAAAGAAAAACAAACAAAAAAAAAACAAACATTATAAAAAGAAAAAATAGATAAAAGAAAAAAAAGAAAAAAAAAGTTAAAAAATTGGGACCACATGCTCAAATTATTAAAAAGTTAGAAATCACATGTTCAAAATGTTACATAGAGGAGAGGAGAGAGGATGAGGGACGATATCCATAAATCTGAAAAAAAAATAAAAAAAAAGCTAAAAATGAAAAAAAAAAAGTAAAAAAGTAAAAAAAAAAAAGTAGAAATATTAAAATTATAAATGGAACTCAAAAAATATTAGATGGTGTAATTTTCTAAAAAAAAAAAAATTCAAGCACAATTTCCTCTAATACTAGACAGTACTCTGGACCTCTGGACATCTTCATCTTGGACTGCAACTTCTAAGGCCTCCTCAATCCGCGCTTGAGGATTCCTCCCAGCAGTCCTGACATCCATAAAACTTTGGGTTAATTGCACAGTATATGGAAATTTTTTTTCCATTTACAAATATACAGTAACCGGAGAAATTTTTTCATTTTTATTTTTTCGACGTTTTTTTTTAAGTTTTGTAATTTTTTTATTTTCATTTTTGATTTATTAATATTTGTCTTTTATTTAAAAAAATTTTTAATGTCATATTTTTAATATGCACACAAAAAATAAACATATATAACATATACACAACATGTACAAAATATACACTAAATAATATAAACTACATCTACACATCTACAACATATCAATAATACATCTACTATAATATTTTTAATATTTGTTTCATTTTATTTTTTTTAAATTTTTTATTCTAACAATATCCACACAACATTCACACAATATTCACACAATATGCAATAATTTTTTCATAAAATATACACAACTTAAATAATAAATATGTAACATACACATAACATCTACAACACTAACAACACATCTACTATACATCTACATAATAAAATTATGTATATTTTTAGTTTTTTATGTGTATAATATATAAATTTTTTATTTAAAATAAATTTAATGATTTTTATTACTATATTTTTATATTTTTTATTTTATTTTTATATTTTTTAAGGGTTATCTTTTTTTATAATTAAAAATAATTTTTTTCTTTTTATGAAAAATTGTTATTTTTATATGTTGAAAAATAATTTAAAATATTAAATTTTATTATTTTTTTGGAATATTTTTATTTAATATTGAAGTTTGAAAAAAATAAAAATTTTAAGTAAAATATTGATTATAGTGAGAGAATATGAATTCTTGAAAAAAAAATTATTTTATTAAGAAATAAGGTATTTTTAAAATTTTGTATCAACTTTTTATAAAAGTATAAATATTTTTAGTTTTTATAGTATTTTTGTAATAAAAATTATTTTTTAGAGTAGTTATGTAAATATCCCTAAAACTTTATAATCAACAATATCAAAAAAGAAAAAACATTATTCTCGAAAACCTTGAGCAATGGTAATCTGCTTGGTATAAAAAAGTAGAAAATTTACACAATATATAACTTCTTTTAATTTTTTTTAAATATTCAATATTTTTATAATTTTTAATATACTAGATATATGCTTCTGTGTATATTATATATTTCAACTTCAAAAATGTTGTAATAATTTATCCATTATAAGATATCTTTTGAGATTCACTTTAGTGTACGTTGTAAAATTACTAAATTAGTAATTTGATCTCTAAAATTTATTAATAACTTGATAAGTATTATAAATATAAAGAAAATAGATAGAGAAAGAGAAATATGAAATATGAAATTTTTTTTATTATAAATTATCACTCATACACCACTCATAATGGGTATATATAGTGATGTAAGTGGATTTTAGATAAGAACAAAAGATTACAATTATAATAAAGATAATCCTAATATGAATATGATAAAGTTAATCATAATCTTAATAAGATAAGATTAATCTAATTAAGTAGTTATCCACATATTTCATAATACTTTTTTTTGGATGACCACCCCTATAAATATATCTTGTTAAAATCTTGCTAAAAAACCCAATTGGATAAAAACTTAGCGAAGAAAAAAGAACACAGTATTCATAGGTAAATTCTCTTTAAAAATACATCAAATTAAGATATTTTAAGTGAACACATCCCAACGTTATATATATATATATATATATATATATATCTTTTGAAGATTGATGTCGGTAGTACTTTTGTGATAAATCTGCTGAATTGTTACTTGAATGAACCTGGTAAATATTGACTTTTCCTTTATTCATGAGTTCATGAGTGTAAATGAACTTTGGTGATATAAGTATAATCCTATCACCTTTTATGTAGTCTCTTTTAATTTGTGCAATACAAGCTATATTATCTTTATGTAATATTATTGGTTTGCCACTTTCTATAGGTAATCTACAATCTTCTCTAATATATTTGATTATGGTTCTCAACCATATATACTCACGACTAGCTTCACGAATGACTAATATCTCTGAATAATTTGGTAAAATAATAGTAATTGTTTGCTTTACATATCACCATAAAATAACAATATTATTACATGTGAAGGCATGACTCATATCATATGTGTCATGTAGATAGCATAGAACATGTTTCACTCCATTTAAATACCTTTTAGTTGGTGTATAACTAAACCTTGAAAGTTAACTGTAAAAATGATATCTGATCTTGTATTATTAGCAACATATAAACCTACCCCTATTACATTGAGATATGGTACTTTAGGATCAAGAATATCTTCATTATCTTTTTTTTTTGGGAGGGGGGAGGGGGAGGGGGCAATGATCTCCTTTTATTTTAAGAGAATGAACAATCATTGGAGTACTTAATAGATAACATTTACACATTCAAAATTATTTCAAGATGATATTTGATGGACAAGAATTCTATTTGGCAGATACTCAACTTAAAATCCAAGACACTATTTTATTTTTCTAAGATCCTTCATTTTAAAATTTCTTTCTTAAATTGTTTGCAGTAATTGAGATATCTTCTAGAGTTTCCACTTTATTTAAATTATTAACATAAACTACGACTATGATAAATTCTAAATTTATCTTTCAGATAAAAATACATGGGAAAATGTAATTATTTTTATATCTATTTATCTAAGTATTCAAATAGGCGATTATACCACATTTGTCTAATTTATTTTAGCCCATACAAGGATCTTTGAAGCTCAATATAATATATTTTTTAAAGTATTATATGCTTCAGGCATCTTGATACTTCATGTATCTTAAATCCTTCAGGAATTTTTATATTTATGTCATTATCTATGAACCATAGGAGTAAACTGTCACAATATCTATCAAATATATGTCGAGCCTTTCAAAGGCTGCCAAACATATCAAAAATTTAAAGGTAATAACATCCATGACAAGGGAATTTGTCTCATCATAATCTTTACCAGATCTTTGTGAGAATCCTTATACCACAAATCGTGCTTTATGTTTCACGATTTCATTTAACTCATTTCTCTTACGAGTCATATGAGTAAGTTTTCATAATGTATATCAATCCCTTTCGGCGCCAAAACAATTTTGAAGGTAATTGCATAATAGAGGAAATATGTTCTTTTCATAATCTCATTTGATTTATTTCTTTTACATACAATACCCCATAGGTCTGACATCTTATGGTA
The DNA here is from genome assembly GCA_947685225.1 of Garcia nutans. Lineage (NCBI taxonomy): Eukaryota > Viridiplantae > Streptophyta > Magnoliopsida > Malpighiales > Euphorbiaceae > Garcia > Garcia nutans. The sequence continues at coordinate 49,700,470 of CANTUV010000007.1, read as the reverse complement.
TCTGGACTATTGGTCCAAATATTGTACGTTAGCAAATGAACATAGTTCAACTTGAATTATTTCTTTCAATTTTGGCCAATCACTTTGATGTCGAAAATTTCAAATATATTTAGACTCAAGCATATTTTAATAATTTCAACAGCAACTATATATGCAAACATATTATCAATAATAATTTCACCATTTTCTCACATATTTCTAAGTTTTAATGAGATCTCAAAAATTTTCAGTACCGGACCACTTCTGAGGTCACTTCTCTAGAAATATGGGTTGTTGATTTATGTTGTTTTTGACCTCTTCAAGAGTATCATTTTGAAATTATTTATTTTTTCTTCTTTTAAAGAATAATATTTTAAACTAAGTGGTTCACCACGCTTCAGGCATATATTAGATTCATTGGCTGTTATACTATAAGAAGTCTTACAGGGATAATCAATCGAACAAAAGTATTAGCAGTTGAAACATATGATTTAGAAACCTTCTGAATATCTGTAAAGACATCTGGTAACTAATTTGCAATATTCTACAAATGAATTAGTTTTTAAACTTCCAGTTTATATTAATTTGTGTGTGTATCAATATTGAATAAAGTTGATATATTCCAACTATTGTGCTTTTGGCCATTTACTTTTATTTTTCTCTAATGGTGGGAAAACCAACTTATTAAAAATATTGCTTTAGAAAATTTATTATTAAAGGTCCATAATATCTAAAGTAGACAATAAAAACTTACATAGATATCAAGATAATATTGATAATCCATTTTATTTCTTTAAGGGGATGCAATAAGAACATATATATTGCAACAAAAAAATTTAATATTGCAAATTCTAAATAAGACATATTAAGTCAGTTAAATACAAGTTGCAAAATGAAAAACTTATGGTATGCAGACAGTCAAATACAAATTAAAAGTGCAATATAAACAATAACATGTATCCAAGCATATATAGAAAGTTTTGATTTCATAAGCTTAAAAATAATAATTGATTGTAAAATCTTAATAAATAATGATTCAACTAAACCATATTGATTATGAACATATGCAATAAAATGTCCAATGGTAATATAATTATAAAATACTTTTCAAGTGAACTCATATACATTATCCATATAAATTGTCTTGATATAATAATAAAAAATATTGACCTTAACTTTATAATTTAAGTAAGAAATTTAGCAAAAGCAGTATTACAAGTTGACAATAGACACACATATGACCATCAAGTTGAAGCACCAATTAAAACTATAAGTATTTAAATGGTCCACAAGATTGAATGATAAGGCCATAAATATTTTCATGTATTCTTTATATAAATTCAAGGGATTCTATATATAATTTAGATAGTAAATGTCTTATAATTAATTTACCTTGAGCATAAGAAGCACAAAAGTAATCTTTAGATAAAAGAATTTTTTGATTTTTTAGTGGATGTAAATTTGTATTCTCAATAATATGTCGCATTATTTTTGAACATAGATGACCAAAATGATCACGTCAAAATTTGTACTTTCGGTGCATATAATGTAACTCAACCATCTTTATTTTTCATAAAATACAATCTAGTTAAGAAATTTAGAATTTCTTAAATATGGACTTCTAATTCAAATTCGTAGAGTTAACACATAAAAATTTAATATATATCTCACTTTCTTTTAATATGATATCCATTGCGATGTATTCTTTAAAACTTAGTAGATTTCTTCAGGATCTACTTAAACACAATGCATCATCAAAATATTATTATGCTCAAATTCAGGATATTCAAATTCAGAATATAAGGTGGACTCTTCTGGAGTCTTCAACTACATTTGCAGAACCAGATATTATATTAACATTAATTTTTGTTAATATTAATTATAACAAATATTTTCTGATCATAAAAAATTATGAGAGTTGTGCCAATATATATCATTTTAGCACTTTTGATTTCAAAATTTGTAGGGAAAAAAATTGAATTGTTCCAGCATTAGATTTCATCTCTCAATCCATCATCTAATACCTAAAACACACAATTGGTGGCCAATCAATTATATGTAACAATCTTTCATTCAATAAAGGCTAAAGAAATCATTAGTTAAGAGAATAACCAATTCATACAATTCATAGCAAATCCATACAAACCCCTAGACTAGATTAAATTAGTTCATGTTGTTATCAAGCATACTCATCTCATTAATAATCAAAGAAATCAATTTAGACATGATAATGTTCATAAACACAATTTCAATGAAACTAAAGAGACAAATTTTAAGAATAAAACCAAGTTACAAACTCCTTGAAGCTTTTGATGAAACTCTTGATCGAATCTTGCAAGAAGGATGAAACAATGGCATGAACAATCTAATCTAAACTAGTGTAATCCAAAGTAGAATCAAAATCTAAGAAAACAAATGTTTAAACCCTAAGATCCCTCTCAGACGGCTAAACTTGCTCTTAAAATCGTCAACAGCCTGTAAACCCTATCTTTTCTTTTGCTTTTATACGAAGCGTCGCTTTAAAATTCGGTGCGCGTTGATTCATGAGGGACACGGCCAGGTGATGAGGGACACGGCCGTGTGAGGGCTTGATGGAGGGACACGGCCAGGTGACACGGCCGTGTCCCCTGCATGTGTCCTCCTCTGTTGCTTTTTGGTCTTCTTTGCTTCTTTGTTGAGTGACACGGCCAGGTAGAGCTTGACTTGGCCGTGTTGCATCATATTTGAGGGACACGGCCAGATGACACGGCCGTGTCCCTTCCCAGTGTCTGCCTCTGTCTGCTTTACTCTTCCTTTCCTTTGGTAATAAGTGGGACACGGCCAAGTCAAGGTGACTTGGCCGTGTTGCTCTTCTTTGGAGGGACACGGCCACATGACTTGGTCGTGTCCCTTGCTGGTGTCTGCTACTGGGAATTGTTCTTCCTTTTAACTTGGTATGGGACACGGCCAGTGACTTGGCCGTGTCCTCTGCCTGTGTCAGCTACTGCCCATTTCATCTTCAATTCGTTTCCTTGCCTGTTTTAACCTAACACAAAACTCAAAACAAACTTAAAACACTAAGTAAATAAACAATAACCGACAAAACATAAACACAAACTAAAAACTAAATCAAAAACGACATAAAACTAAAAATAAACTAAAACTACACAATTAAAGAAAACACTAGACAAACCGATAAAAACTAACGAAATACCTAAATAAAACAATAATTAACCTAATAAACAAGACACAAAACTTATAACAAAAACTAATAAAACATCAACATGTCTTCATTTTTCTTTAACGAGACATTTCCTGGAAAAACCGTTACACGTCGTTGCGATCCGATTTTTCTCTACTCTCCATTTTTGGAATCTGTTATATGTACTATTAAGAACATCCGGTGCAACTTTTTTTTTGAAATTACATTTACGTCCCCAAAACTTTTAAAAATTACAACTAGGTTCCTTTGGTCATACAACCTTATCTAGGGCTGTTATCAAGAATTATCTTCTCCTTTCCCCTTCTCTCGCTATGCACGTGACTACTCTGCATAAATACGGTAGGCGGATGTGACAATATTACTATCCAGATATTGAATCCCCCTAGCCTCAATGATATTTATGAACAATCAATTAATTTAAATCATTCAAAAGATTTGAGTTGGCATTCCTCTAAATTAGATTAAAACCTCTCTCGAGTGAATTAATCCCTAATCACTAAGTAGAGTGCCGGAATCTCTTCTCAAACACAATTAAATAGATCTTGCATTAAGAACAAGGAACTATAAACCAAAGGATCTTGTAAGTCTATCTCTAGCACTCCAATCAATCCTCAACCCTTATGAGTATTCAATTCATATCAAACTTTCTCAAGTCAATAATATGAAAATGGCAACCAATTAATAAGCATGCTATTATCAATTGGAAATAAATCATTAAGCATCATAAGAATTAAACAACTCAATCAAATGATTCAACTAAATATAATTATTCAATCCATACAAATATGCTAGGGTTCATCAATATCTAGATAGAGAAGGAATTAGTTCATGTTCAAAACCAGAAAAGCAGAACAAGAGAAATGAGTAAAAGAAACCAAACAATCCATGGCGAATAATTTGTATTTCTTCACTTCAATCCTTGATTCTTGGTTTAGGTATTGTATAGGATGTATCTCCTTCTTCAAACTCAGCTCTAAACTTTCCTCTTTGCTCCAGCAATTGGCTCCTTCTCCCTTGTTCCAGCCTCTACGTCCAAAACTCTAGCCTCCCTCAAGACTCCCTCCTCTTCTCTTTTTAATTCCCTCTAAAGCTCAATCCATGCTTCCAACTAACTTCCAACTCACACCACACTCCCTTGTTCCACACATTCTCTTTGTTTAATATTGCTTTTGGCAAGCACAATGTCTTGTTCCCCACTTGTCTGCAAAAGAAATTCAAATATTCAAAGTTGGCCAAGGTGACACGGCCAAGCTTGCTGGCCGTGTTTCTCACTTTGCTTGGGACACGACCAAGCTTGTTGGCCGTGTCTCCTTCTGCCCTTTCTTTCCTTCTTTTCTTCCAAGTGACACAGCCAAGCTCCTGACCGTGTCATGTGACACGGCCAGTGGCTTGGCCGTGTCATGTGGGTGTGTCACTTACTGCTTTTAGCTTTGCTCTTCACTTGTTCTTTGGCTTAGGTTGGGACACGGCCAAGCTTATGGCCGTGTCATGTGACACGACCACTGGCTTGGGCGTGTCACCTGTCAGTGTCAGCTTCTGCCTTTAGTTCTTTGATTTCTTGGTTTTGTTCCTTAGGTGAGACAAGGCCACTGGCTTGGCCCTGTGTTGCGCTCAAATTAACTCTACCACAAAGCGTCACTCGCAAGTATACGAGGTAGCTGTAGCAAAGGTGATCGCCCCAAGGTCGTTCTCTCAAGGAAGCCAAAGTGGGTAATTGATTATCAAATTAAAAGTAACAAGTAGTAAAGAAATTTAAATTGCAAAGTAATGAGAAAATTGATTTAAGCTGAAAACAATAAAAATAAACAAAAGTGATGTTTTGATTTACTTGATAAAAGGGTCTAGGGTTTGCACTTTTCTACTACTCATATGTATGAACGGTTATTCCACTTAACTAATTTAATTTCTAAGATTAAATCTCAAACAACTTAATTAATTGAGTCAAGGAAATAAGCTCTCGCATTCAAACCTCTTACAACTAATCTTGTTATAATTGAACAATCTTTTTAATAGGTTATATCTCTAATTCACCTAAGTCCTTAATTGAATTATTCCAGTATTAGATTTCATCTCTCAATCCATCATCTAATACCTAAAACACACAATTGATGGCCAATCAATTATATGTAAACAATGTTTCATTCAATAAAGGCAAAAGAAATCATTAGTTAAGAGAATAACCAATTCATACAATCATAGTAAATCCATACAAACCCTAGACTAGATTAAATTAGTTCATGATGTTATCAAACATACTCATCTCATTAATAATCAAAGAAATCAATTTAGACATGATAATGTTCATAAACAGAATTTCAATGAAACTAAAGAGACAAAGTTTAAGAATAAAACCAAGTTACAAACTTCTTAAAGCTTTTGATGAATCTCTTGATCGAATCTTGCAAGAAGGATGAATCAATGGCATGAACAATCTAATCTAAACTAGTTTAATCCAAAGTAAGATCAAAATCCAATAAAACAAATGTTTAAACCCTAAGATCTCTCTCAGTCGGCTAAACTCTGCTCAAAATCGTCAACCACCACCAAACCCTAACTTTCTTTTTGCTTTTATACGAAACGTCGACTTTAAAATTTGGTGCGCGCTTGGTTCATGAGGGACACGGCCAGATGATGAGGGACACGGCCGTGTGAGGGCTTGTTGGAGGGACACGGCCAGGTGACACGGCCGTGTCCCCTGCATGTGTCCTCCTCTGTTGCTTTTAATCTTCTTTTCTTCTTTGTTGAGTGACACGGCCAAGTGAAGCTTGACTTGGCCGTGTGAGTGAGTTGGGAGGGACACGGCCGTGTCCCCTGCATGTGTCCTCCTCTGTGTAATTTTTTATCTCCCTTTCCTTTGGTAACAAGTGGGACACGGCCAAGTCAAGGTGACTTGGCCGTGTTGCTCTTCTTTGGAGGGACACGACCACATGACTTGGCCGTGTCCCTTGCTTGTGTCTGCTACTGGGACTTGCTCTTCCTTTTAACTTGGTATGGGACACGGCCAGTGACTTGGCCGTGTCCTCTGCCTGTGTCAACTACTGCCCATTTCATCTTCAATTCATTTCCTTGCCTGTTTTAACCTAACACAGAACTCAAAACAAACTTAAAACACGAAGTAAATAAACAATAACCGATAAAACATAAACACAAACTAAAAACTAGATCAAAAACGACATAAAACTAACAATAAACTAAAACTACACAATTAAAGAAAACACTAGACAAACCGATAAAAACTAACGAAATACCTAAATAAAACAACAATTAACATAATAAACAAGACACAAAACTTATAACAAAAACTAATAAAACACCCTGTCTCTTGGGTGTGTCAGCTACTGTCTTGGAATTCATTTGAGGGACACGGCCAAGCTTGCTTTGGCTTGGCCATGTCTTGCTTGATTCATGTTCTTTCTTCATTGTTTTGATCATCCAAGGGAGTTTTTTCACTTTAACCTAAAACAAACACTTAAAACAAACTTTAAACCAAAATCAAATGAAACATTAACTAAAAACACATAGAAATCATACTAAAAATAAGTAAAAAATGCTCTTATCAAATGCCCCACACTTAGTTCCTTGCTTGTCCTCAAGCAAGGCTAAAATTAAAACAAGCTAAATACAAATAAAAAAAAATTTGTCAAGTTCAAGAGTTATAAAATAGCATCAAGAATTCCCTATCCCTAAATCTGCAATCAATATAAAATTGAACAAAATCGATACCAATGCAATTAAGTGGCTTTCCATGCATAACCTACATTGTCACTCCCTCACCAACTCTTAGAAAGTGTTTTGATCAAGGTGGTGTTTACACTCATAACAATCAATGAAAGATTATTTCCATAGGCTTGCTTATCTATCAAATCTCCACCACTTAATTACAATCAAGCATCAATCAAAAGGTCTTTTATTGGGTTGTAATGGGGTTAGGGTAAAGACATGGCATTTAGAAAATGTGAGCTTAATCATTAAGTTCAAGAGCACTTCAATAATCAAGTAACCAATCATATGTATAACCCAATGATCTCAAAACACCTTCCTCTTATCTACCCCTTGACATTAAAGAACTTTTCAAGGGAACTCACTTACTACATCTTGTAATGATTATTCCTAAAACATATTCCAACCCTTTTAATAATACAAACAATTATTCTTATTATATATATATATCTTTTTTTTTCTTTTTTATTTGATTTTTTTTTGCAATCTTAAACCTACTAAATTTAACCCCACACTTAATTCAACACAACACTTGGTCATAAACGCTCTTAAAATGCTCCTGACCTAATGAAAGGGTAAGAGACAGAATAGTATGATTCAAAGTTGGTAGTGTTGCAAAAAATAAAGAAAAGGAGAAACGAAATAGGCTCAAAATTGGCTAACTAAGGTTAAAATTAGGGTTGGTCTTTTTAAGCCAAAGTGGGTTCACCTAATTGCCTTAATCATCTTGATGCCAAATTGAAATTTTTATGTAATCTTAAAATGAATGTCAAAGCAAGTTCTAGCAATTCATCAATCAAAGATGTTTTCCCACAAAAAGAATAATAAGTTGATGGCTCAATTCCTCACTAGGTTGATGGTGATGCAAAGAAAAACCAACAAAATTGAGAATAAGCACCAATTCTACTCAATTCTCAAATTCATGCTTCAAAAATTCAAAGGTCATCAATCACCAATTTATAACAATTGAACTTTCCAAAATTTATTCATTCAAAGAAAAACAAGAAAAAAATTAACTAAATTTAAACTAAAACAAGTAAAAGTAAAAACACAAAATGAACCCCACACTTAAAAATTCTCATTGTCCTCAATGTGAGCATGCATAAACTAAAGGAGAGTTTAGATGAAACCCTTTTTTTTTTCACAAACCAAAAATACAAGAATTAAAGACATAAAAATTAAAGAAAGAATAAAATGGTGGGTTGCCTCCCACCCAGCACTTCTTTAACGTCATATTAGTTGGACGCTCAGTGCAGATGTCCCTAGTATTGGAGGTGTAAAACATCCTTTAGGTCTTGTATTTCCCCTCCAAAATAAAATTTGAGCCTGTGCCCATTGACTTTAAAATCTCCTTTTTCCAGGTGAGTTATTTCAACCAAACTTCCTTGACAGTAAAAGGACCAGACCATCGAGATTTCAATTTACCTGGAAAGAGTCGAAGCCTTGAATTGTACAGTAATACCTGATCTCCTGCTTGAAACTCTTTCCGTTCCTTAATGTGAGCATCATGCCATCTCTTGGTAAGTTCCTTATACATTTTTGCATTGTCATAAGCTTGTAATCTCCACTCGTCTAACTCGTTTACCTATAATTTTCGCCTTTCACCTGCACAAGCTAGATAAAGGTTAATCTGTTTCATGGCCCAATAAGCATTATGCTCTATTTCAACAGGTAAATGGCAAGCTTTTCCATATACCAACCTAAATGGTGTAGTGCCCAAGGGAGTTTTGAATGCAGTCCTAAGAGCCCATAGAGCATTTTCCAATTTCTCGGACCAATCCTTTCGGGATCGCTCTACAGTTTTTTCCAAAATTCTTTTAATCTTCCTATTCGTGTTCTCAACTTGGCCACTAGTTTGGGGATGATAGGGAGTAGCAAACCTATGTGTAACTCCTAATCTTTTGAAAACTTTTGCAAGCTGAAAGTTACAAAAGTGAGTACCCCTATCACTTATAATTGCTTTTGGTGTACCAAATCGAGAAAACAACTTCTTCAAAAATTTCACCACAACCCTAGCATCATTGGTTGCCAAGGCTTGGGCTTCAGGCCATTTGGATACATAGTCTATAGCTACAAGAATATATTTGTTACCAAGGGAATTTGGAAAGGGTCCCATAAAATCGATCCCCCAAACAGCAAAGATTTCACAAACTAAAATCCCGTTTTGGGACATCTCATCACGAGATGAAATGTTTCCCGTCCTTTGGCATCGATCACAGTGGTTTACAAATTCATAGCTATCCCTAAACAAAGCGGGCCAATAAAATCCTGATTCTAGTACCTTTTGAGCAATCCTATTGGCTCCCATATGACCCCCAGCTGGTTCAGCATGGCATTGAATTAGAATGTTCATTGTTTTGGGCCAAGCCACACATCATCGGATCATGTGATCCTTACATAATCTAAACAAAAAGGGATCCTCCCAAAAATAATATTTTAAATCAAAAAAGAATTTCTTCTTTGCTTGATAAGTTAAGTCCTTAGGAAGCTCCCTAACAGCTAAATAGTTAGCAAAATCTGCAAACCAAGGTGTTTCAAAATTTAAGTTACTTACCTCACTTACCATGGCATACAGTTGCTCATCGGGGAAGTGATCATCAATGGCCCCTTCTTCAAACCTCTCCAAGGTGGGATTCTCCAAGCGAGAAAGATGATCTGCTACCAGATTTTTCAGCTCCCTTCTTGTCTTGAATCGTTAAGTTGAATTCCTCCAATAATAAGATCCAACAGATTAGCCTAGGCTTTGCATCAATTTTCGCAAATAAGTACCTCAAAGCTGAATGGTCTGTATAAACAATTACTTTTGACAAGATTAGATATGATCTAAACTTGTCAAAAGCAAAAACCACAGCTAGCAGCTCTTTCTCTGTAGTTGTGTAATTAGCTTGAGCTGTGTTCAAGGTCTTGCTTGCATAGTAGATAGGCTGGAAATATTTCTCCTTGCGTTGACCCAAGACTGCTCCCATAGCAAAGTCACTTGCATCGCACATTAGTTCAAAGGGTAGACTCCAATTGGGAGCTACCATTATTGGAGCATGGGTCAATTTCTCCTTAAGAGTTGTGAATGCTCTCAAACATTCCCCATCAAAAACAAAGTCCACATCTTTCTCAAGGAGTCTTGTCAATGAACGGGCTATCTTAGAAAAATCTCTAATGAACCTCCGATAAAAACCCGCATGTCCTAGAAAACTTCTGATGGCCTTCACAGATGTGGGTGGTGGTAACTTTTCAATGATGTCTACTTTTGCCCGATCTACCTCATTGCCCTTGCTTGAAATTTTGTGTCCCAACACGATTCCCTCTTGAACCATGAAATGACACTTTTCCCAATTAAGCACTAAGTTTGTTTGCTCACATTTCATCAAGACTCTTTCAAGGTTTTCCAAACATCTTTCAAATGAGCTGCCATAAACCGAGAAATTATCCATAAACACCTCCATAATATCCTCTATAAGCTCTTCAAAGATTGCTACCATGCACCTTTGGAAAGTTGCAGGTGCATTGCACAACCTGAATGGCATTCTTCGATATGTGAGTGTTCCATATGGGCAGGTGAATGTAGTTTTCTCTTGGTCTTCCGGGGTAATAGGAATTTGGAAATAGCCTAAAAGACCATCGAAAAAGCAGTAGTACTCATTGCCGGATAACCTCTCTAACATCTAATCAATGAAGGGTAAAGGAAAATGATCCTTTCTAGTTGCATCATTTAATTTTCTGTAGTCAATGTAAACCCTCCAACCGGTAACTGTTCTTGTTAGGATCAGCTCATCATTTTCATTAGGGATCACTGTCATCCCTCCTTTCTTTGGTACTTCTTGAACTGGGCTCACCCAAGAGCTATTCGAGATCGGATAGATAATCCCTGCATCGAGTAGTTTTATCACTTCAGTCTTCACTACATCTTTCATCTTTGGGTTTAGTCTCCGTTGTGGTTGCACTACTGGTTTGAATTCATCTTCCATCAGTATCTTGTGAGTACAATAGGATGGACTAATACCCTTGATGTCTGCTATCTTCCAAGCTATCACTTGCTTATGTTTCTGCAACAACTGGATAAGCTTCTCCTTCTGCTCAAAAGATAGGTGGGGACTCAAAATTATTGGCAATTTCTTTTTCTCCGCCAGAAATCCATATTCAAGGTGATCTGGAAGAGGTTTTAGTTCCAAGTTGGGTGGATCAATCACAGATGGTTTTGGCTTTTCTTCCTTTGGCATCTCAATAGTCTCATATGCCCTGCATTTGAAAGATTTGCTTGCTTCAAGAAAAGCAAGCTACTCCATTGCTTCTAGACCCTCAACATTTTCCTGCAATAAACACAACTCAAGGGGATCCTTGGAAACAATTTTAGTAACACAATTTACGGTCTCATGCTCAATGACATCATTGCATGATTCCGCCTCATCAAGTGAAAGTGAATGTTTCATGGTATCTTGTATCCTAAAAATAACTTTCTCATCACCCACTCTCAAAGTTAATGTGCCATCATGAACATCGATAAGGGAACGGGCTGTATTTAAAAATGGCCTACCAAGAATAAGTGAAACATCCGCATCCTCATCAATATCAATGACAACAAAATCATTGGGAAAAATGAAATCCCCTACTTTGACCAACACATCTTCTATAATACCACGAGGGTGGACTACCGATTTATCAGCAAGTTGAATGGTCATGAATGTTGGTTTAGGCTCTCCAATGTCTAGCTCTTTAAATATTTTTTAGGGCATAACACTTATGCTAGCCCCCAAATCAGCCAATGCACTTTTAACCTTAAGATTACCTATCAAACATGGAATGGTAAAACTACCTGGATCTTTTAATTTCTTAGGTAACCTCCTTTGCAAAATTTCCGAACTCTTTTCAGACAAATGCACTAAAGACACTTCCTCAAGTTTCCTTTTGTTAGAAAGGATATCTTTCAAAAATTTAGCATACTTAGGCATTTGTGACAAAGCTTCAGTAAATGGAATATTAATGTGCAATTGTTTAAAGATTTTAAGAAACTTAACAAACTGAGTATCAATTTTGTCCTTGTACAGCCTTGTCGGATATGGTACTCTAGGTCGGTATTCCTTCAGTATGGGGCTGCTTTCTTGTGGCTGCTTATCTTACTCACTTTCTAGTGCAGCTTTCTCTCCCGAAGTGATAGTAGGATCATCTTCTTTTTCTTTTTTCTTGTTCTTCAACCCCTCTCTCCACCACTTCTTCTCTTTTCTTAACCACACTGCCCTTGATCTCTTTTCCACTCCTTAGTGTAATTGCCTTAAGTTGCTCTTTAGGATTTGCCTCAGTGTTGCTAGGTAAACTCCCTTGTGGTCTCTCACTGAGCATCTTGGTAATTTGCCCCAACTGTTTCTCAAGATTATGAATAGAGGCTTGCTGATTTCTAAGAGTGATTTCAGTTGATTGACGCTTGGCTTCAGACTCTGCTATGAATTTCTCCATCATGTCCTCTAAATTGCTCTTTATTGAAGGGGCAGTTTGTTGATGTTGGGGCTGCTAGAATCCAGGGGGAGGTCTTGGATTGTCCTGATTATTCCATGAGAAATTAGGATGATTTCTCCACCCCGGATTGTATGTGTTGCTGTAGGGGTTATTCTGTTGTTGCCTTGGCATATTTCCCACATAATCTACTTGTTCTTGCCTAGCAAATATGTTGCCACTTTGGCAATCTTGACTTTGATGTCCACCCCCACACCATTCACAAGACATCACTTGCATTACTTTCCCAGAAGAGGAGGCCAAAGAATCAACTTTTTTATTCATTGCTTCCAATTTGGCTGTCAAAGCCACCATAGGATCTAATTGGTGTGAACCCATGACTTTCAGCTTTCCTTGCTCCCTTGGGGCTTGCCACTGATAATTGTGATAGCCATGTCCTCAATTAAATCCCTTGCTTGTTCAGGTGTCTTGTTGTTTATGGTACCACCAGCTGCTGCATTAATGGATTGCTTACTTACATAATTCAACCTATTGTAAAATGTTTGAATTTGAAGCCATAGTGGAAGTCTATGATGAGGACACCTTCTCAACAAATCTTTATGTAACACCCCTTCCCAGCCTACATGTGTAAGCCGAGTAGAGGCGCCACACTATCCAAATGTTGCTACCAATTTTACTTAATTCGAATTTTAGTTCTGGTTTTACAGAAATTTTGCCAGAGGTTCGCCTAGAAATTTGATCCCAAGTGTCGACAAAACTGAATTTTTTTCTGATTTTTGAAAACATTTTTACACAGACCCATGCAAATGCAACCAGTTTCAATACACTCCCAATGAATCCACCTTATACCCTCAACTACAAACCTGCAAGAAGAGTTCACACTTCTAATATAAAATAAGTAGATGTTTATTATTATCACATACTTTTAATAATCTTATATATATATGATAATCTTGTCTTTACCAAAATTTCATTTATACATATGAATACATTCTTGTCAGAAATACAACATAACGAAATTATACATGTATGCATCACCTTCTAGTTGGTCTCGAAATACTCTTACCCTACTCGTGGCATATCAGTTTGACTTCCAGATCAACCACCTACTCACCTGCGCGATATATACAACCGCGCTAAGCCCGAAAGCTTAGTAGTACAAATAAATATTATAAACATACATAACAGACAATCATACTTATATGTTAACTTCATATATTATTATTTTCTTATCATATTTTCCCATTTCAATTACACCTTATTTATATTTCTACTAATCTCATAATTATATACATATGCACGTATTTCATTAATACAACCCACAATTCCATGACTTATTAAAACATTCATAAAATAATACTCACAATGTCCACAACCACCTCCATATTATTCATCATATTGTATTTTCATGTAGTACCTTCAGATCTCATCATTCAACATATTTTTTCAATCTACATTCACCTTCAATAATTTATTTATACATTGTAATCATCTCATTTCATAATTATCATCATATATCTCATATCATTACATCTTATTCCATAATTCACATTTAAACAAAAACAATCATTGGTCTCATTATTCATTCATTTCACATTTCATGAATCACATTTAAACAAAGACAAGCATGGGCCCAAAAGACACTAATATGTTATTCAAAGTTCAGAGTTACTGCTTTGGTCCATAATCATAATTATCAAGCCCGTAGGCGATATACACATATATATATCTATCCATGGATAGGGTAACAGACCCAGTCTCTTGGACCTCTACTTGGCTAGACTCAAGGAGATCCTCAACCCGACAAGACTGTTACCAAAACAAGTATAACAGACCCAGTCTCTTGGACCTCAACCCGACTAATCTCGAGGAGATCCTCAACCCGGCAAGACTGTTACTATTATTTCATAGGCATGCCGCCAAACCCAGAACTCTGAAATCTGAATAACATATTAAACACACAAACATTTCATTCATCTCTTCATAATCTCTTTCTCAATTCATTTTATATTTCATAAGCAAATTAGGCAACCATGTCTCAATCATCTCATTTGCATCATCATAGCCAACAATCATGGCCTCATATCTCATATGATCTCAAATCGCAATGAAGCAACTCTTCATAACATCATATCTTTCACATTACATTTCATCATCACATCTTGCACATTTCACATTTCATTATATTTCAAATCACATTAATCAATTCATTATTCAAATGGATATAATCAATGGCATTAACACATATTTTACATGCTCATCACAACATTCACATTATAACTAAATATGTCACAAGTCTCAATATCATATGAATTTATGCAATAATGTAGTTTGTACTTACCTTAAAACCAACTCACACCAATCTATACACTTACTCTTCCAAGAATCCTCAACACTTAGATTAGGGCAATTCAACCTCTTTCACAACCTAATCCAAAAGGAATATTAGCAAAATGACCATATGAATAGTAAATTCTGGTTTTAGACTCCACTTTATCCTTATTTTGAAAAATTGTATAAAATAATCTACTTGACTAAAAATTCTAAAATTTTTAAAGAATTTAGTTTTACATCTTAAAATCATTCCTTTAAAATTTCAGATCAAACTGAACACAAAATCTTGGTCAAATAGTTCACCTAACCAGACTGCCCCAATTGCCCTGCATCCTGGCAGCAGTTCTGAACTTTGTGAATTCTGTAAATTAAATTCAATCAACGTGGTTCCAAATTATTTTTCTCAAATACTAGACTCACTAAGCAACAACATATCCAAAATTCAATTGAATATGATTTTTCTACATTTTATTAAAAATCCCAAAAGATAGCTGTCTCAGTTAAGGTACCTGCTGGAACAGGTCTAATAAAAATAATCTTTCCAAAATCATAACCATTCCAAAATCGAATCCACATATTTTTCAGTCATTCTAGACTCATAGAGGCACAACATATCAAAAATTCACTTCAAGAACATTTTTCTATATTTAATTAAAAATCATACAAGTCACAGCATTTACTAATTGTAAAACAGAAAAAATTTCACTAAACACAACTCTTACTCTTCCATCACCCACACCAACCTAACTTCTTATCTTTAATTCCATTTCAACACTTTTACACACACCATACACAAACACACTCCAACCATCAAAAACACTCCATCAAACTCAAACAAAATTCCAAATAGAATAAGAGAAATCAAGAGAAAACTTACTTGAATATTATGCCAAATCTTCAACATCCCTCTTCAATTCTCTCAAAATCCCTATGGATTTGATGTGTATAAGCAAAATCACAACTCTCTCTCTCTCTCTCTCTCTCTCTCTCTCTCTCGTGTAAGAAGAAGAAGAAGAAGAAAAAATATCTTTTTCCTTCTTCTTTTCATGTTTATCATATATATATATAATAATAATAATAATAATAATAATAATAATATAATAAATTATTTCAACCTCCACCACACACTTTCTCCCTTTGACTTTTCTTTCTTCTTTTTCTTTTATTATTATTATTATTATTAATTAATTAATTATATAAACTTACTTTTCCTACACCACTTTATACATTATGTATATGTAATATATATGTTGGTATATGTATATCTCTTTTATATTTCCTTTATATTTTCCATATTTTTCAAATACCACATAAATATATATCATCCCTCATATACACCTATTTCTTATAATATTTTCCTTACATATTTTACCAACATATCTTCTCACAACTACCATTCCAATGTACACCAAAATAAGGTATTAAATTAATTCATTTATCTTCTTTTGACTTTCATTAGTTTAACTTATATATGTTATATATATACCTTCACTTCTTTTCTCCTTCCATTAAACATACTCCTTAAATCCAAATACCACAATAATTATTCCAAAACTTTTAGGGTGTACCTTGGGATATTACAATTCTCTCCCCCTTAAATAATTTCGTCCTCGAAATTATCTAGTATAATAGCAATCCACTCTTAACATAATACCATCTTAACTTTCATATGAAGTTAATTATATTCTTAAGTTATTATGTCATCACATCATATAACTTTTACTCTCTCCCTTAGAGTCAATCATCTTCTCTAAATTTCATAACTCATCATTAGATCCATTTATATATCTTATTACTTTCTTATCCAAACATTCAAAATATCTCATTACATTCCCAATTAATTTATCTTGATGCAAGAATCAGATCATCTTATATTATACATGTACTTTGTCTAATTATTACATTCAAGATATTTTATTACTTCATCTCTTTATAATTACTCTCTTAACTTCAACCTAAAAAAAAATCATTGATTATCCCATCATTAAAATCACTTCCAGAATAGACATTTATCACACCTTAATTGATAACAATATCCTTATTTTTCCTACACTTAATTTTTTTTCCTTTTTTCTTCATTTACAACTGATTTAACTCAATACATTCACATCCATACATTTGTCAGAATATTACATCACATACATTATCATTTAAATCTTATGCTCCTAGTACAACTGTACACATTAAATTTCAATAATGATTCATAATCTTCATAGAATCTAGATCAATTGATCTATCTGTCACAATATAGCCACGTTTCAATCTTGTTTAATTCAAATCAACAATTAATTTATTTAAACTTATCATGAAATTTCACAATATATATATAACCTAATTCCATTAGAGCAAACTTATATTCAAATCCTGATCTCTTCAGATCCATATTCAGTAAAATTATCATAATTACAAATCACTTTAAATTATCTTTCAATAGACACATAGTTTATTTCCTACTATCTTAGTATAATTTCCACCAATTCTCATGATAATCTCATACCATACTTTCTATCCATAGTTCACTCACTTAAACCTTAAGTCCATTCATTTATTCACTTTATACCATAAACATATTTAGTATAACTTTCAGTCACATTTTGTAATTTCCCCTTTTTAATATCTCCTCACATTTCATACCATTACGATCTTTACATAATCAGCTTTTTATCACATTAGCCATAACTCAAAACATTTTACATTTCTCTTTTCTTTCCTTACTTTTCATAATTATAACCAAATTTCTAACATAAAATGATAAAGTATAACTTTACCAGTCATAATTCTTGATCATGTTTCTAGAAACATAATTATCAATCTCACCAAAACTGCACTACAGTCATGTTATCTCAGTTCCAAATCTGTGGATAACAAAATTAATCGACCAAAATATACTAAACAAATCATAATAGATTAATGGTCATGCCTGAAGCTTATAAATCCATACTGTTCCTTTATTATTCAACTTCCAACCTTTCTAATTACAATGCTAATTTATATCATAAGAATTACATATTCATTCTCTAAACTTTTGCTACACCAAGAGTTAACACATTTCAGCTCTATCTCAAAACAATTTGCACTAGATTATGTTCATCATTAGCCTAACTCCTGCTCAACAATATTATTATTATTATCATCTCTTATGTATACATATTCAATCATATGCAATTCTTACACAATTTCCCTTTTGTTACTCCATTTTGAATCTACTTCTAATCCATTTACAATCTCTTATTATACACATATACATAAAACCTTCCCACATGTGGATACTTTGGGACTCAAAATATTATATGATCATCAGGTTCAGTGATTACCATAACAATTTCACCATCCAATATTACTCGAGTCCATTCTCACTCTTAATTTCGTTACATAATCCATCTAGTTTTGCACAGTTCAAGACCTAATCTCTCTTAGGTCCACTAATACATGCAATATCATTCTTAATATCATTATACCAGTAATTATACCACCTACATATACATAGGCCACATCCATAATGTGACTCACTTCCCACATTTCTTACATAATACAATTACATTCATATCAAAAAACTCATCTCACATATCCTATACATGTATACACTTAATCATGTAATTTTATTTAATTTCTCTTTTGCATACAATCTGTACAAATTTAATGTTTATCATTTTTCTTTGAACATTATCATACTCATTCTTTTGACATGATTTAAATTATTCATCAACACAACAAATATATACATTCTAACCATAATAACACTTCACATATATTCAAGTCACATTTCTAATGTGACATCTCTCTCATTTTTTTTATATATTTTTTTAAAGCATTTAATGTACCTTCATATCCATTTTCACCCTTACCAGTCAAATGACTTAAAGTAACTCATTTTCACTCGCTCAATCACTTTCTTTTATTTCAAAACAAATTCTCATACTATCAATCTCATTACCCAATTCGTAGTATTCTCATATGCAAGAATATTCATTGCAAATAGCTCATATGTTTAATATCTAAATAATCTTTATCAACATTCCATTAAAATTCTAAATTCTCAAATCACTATTTCACCTAAACTTCAACTTACAATTCTCATCTTTTCTTAATATCAACTTTAAAAACATCTTATATATATACCACAAAGCAACATCCAAACATATAGTTTTCACAATTATTAAGCTCATTTCAAAAAAATCCAAATGTCACATATTACCACCATTAACATGAGCTTTCACAATATTCAAACATATCATATTTCTAACATTGAAATCACAATGTTGCATTAAAATAACAATGCAAACAATACCAATATCTTTTTACTTAACCAACATCATCTCTTTTTCTTTTAAACAAAACTTTAACTTTATACACCCAAACCTTAAATGATCACATTTTGTCTATACCAATCAACTCACTCAATGTTCCACCATATTTTCCTTCAAGTTAATAACATATTTATTCATTTTAACATCCGAATAATATTTCTTCTCTCTAATAATCCAATCATAAGCTTTATTAGAAAGAGATTCAAATTGCAGAGGAAAGAGTACCTACTTAAATCTTGATTTTGTTTTTAGCTCATTTTCAACTTTATTCTCTTATTCATTTCTTTATATTTCAGACACATTTCAAAAATAAAAAATTTAACAATTTACTTTACTTGGATAAATTTCCATTCTTTAATTTATTAATTAAACTTATATGAATGTTTCCATATCATTTTTTTTTTCTAATTTTTTTTCCTTTCATGTAGAACTTCATCCACACACTATCATCCATCTCATCTAATTCAAATACATTACAATTCACATAATGCCACATCCGAGACCAACCTAGGTGTTAATGCATATGCATGTATTACAAATTTCATTTCAAAACTTTTCTTTTTAATTCTCTTTAAGCTTTTCAAAACTTTCTCTTTTTAATTCTATTTAGGCCGAGAATCTCGAACCTAAGCTCTGATACCAAAAATTGTAACACCCCTTCCCAGCCTACATGTGTAAGCCGAGTAGAGGCGCCACACTATCCAAATGTTGCTACCAATTTTACTTAATTCGAATTTTAGTTCTGGTTTTACAGAAATTTTGCCAGAGGTTCGCCTAGAAATTTGATCCCAAGTGTCGACAAAACTGATTTTTTTCTGATTTTTGAAAACATTTTTACACAGACCCATGCAAATGCAACCAGTTTCAATACACTCCCAATGAATCCACCTTATACCCTCAACTACAAACCTGCAAGAAGAGTTCACACTTCTAATACAAAATAAGTAGATGTTTATTATTATCACATACTTTTAATAATCTTATATATATATGATAATCTTGTCTTTACCAAAATTTCATTTATACATATGAATACATTCTTGTCAGAAATACAACATAACGAAATTATACATGTATGCATCACCTTCTAGTTGGTCTCGAAATACTCTTACCCTACTCGTGGCATATCAGTTTGACTTCCAGATCAACCACCTACTCACCTGCGCGATATATACAACCGCGCTAAGCCCGAAAGCTTAGTAGTACAAATAAATATTATAAACATACATAACAGACAATCACACTTATATGTTAACTTCATATATTATTATTTTCTTATCATATTTTCCCATTTCAATTACACCTTATTTATATTTCTACTAATCTCATAATTATATACATATGCACGTATTTCATTAATACAACCCACAATTCCATGACTTATTAAAACATTCATAAAATAATACTCACAATGTCCACAACCACCTCCATATTATTCATCATATTGTATTTTCATGTAGTACCTTCATATCTCATCATTCAACATAGTTTTTCAATCTACATTCACCTTCAATAATTTATTTATACATTGTAATCATCTCATTTCATAATTATCATCATATATCTCATATCATTACATCTTATTCCATAATTCACATTTAAACAAAAACAATCATTGGTCTCATTATTCATTCATTTCACATTTCATGAATCACATTTAAACAAAGACAAGCATGGGCCCAAAAGACACTAATATGTTATTCAAAGTTCAGAGTTACTGCTTTGGTCCATAATCATAATTATCAAGCCCGTAGGCGATATACACATATATATATATATCTATCCATGGATAGGGTAACAGACCCAGTCTCTTGGACCTCTACTTGGCTAGACTCAAGGAGATCCTCAACCCGGCAAGACTGTTACTATTATTTCATAGGCATGCCGCCAAACCCAGAACTCTGAAATCTGAATAACATATTAAACACACAAACATTTCATTCATCTCTTCATAATCTCTTTCTCAATTCATTTTATATTTCATAAGCAAATTAGGCAACCATGTCTCAATCACCTCATTTGCATCATCATAGCCAACAATCATGGCCTCATATCTCATATGATCTCAAATCGCAATGAAGCAACTCTTCATAACATCATATCTTTCACATTACATTTCATCATCACATCTTGCACATTTCACATTTCATTATATTTCAAATCACATTAATCAATTCATTATTCAAATGGATATAATCAATGGCATTAACACATATTTTACATGCTCATCACAACATTCACATTATAACTAAATATGTCACAAGTCTCAATATCATATGAATGTATGCAATAATGTAGTTTGTACTTACCTTAAAACCAACTCACACCAATCTATACACTTACTCTTCCAAGAATCCTCAACACTTAGATTAGGGCAATTCAACCTCTTCACAACCTAATCCAAAAGGAATATTAGCAAAATGACCATATGAATAGTAAATTCTGGTTTTAGACTCCACTTTATCCTTATTTTGAAAAATTGTATAAAATAATCTACTTGACTAAAAATTCTAAAATTTTTACAGAATTTAGTTTTACATCTTAAAATCATTCCTTTAAAATTTCAGATCAAACTGAACACAAAATCTTGGTCAAATAGTTCACCTAACCAGACTGCCCCAATTGCCCTGCATCCTGGCAGCAGTTCTGAACTTTGTGAATTCTGTAAATTAAATTCAATCAACGTGGTTCCAAATTATTTTTCTCAAATACTAGACTCACTAAGCAACAACATATCCAAAATTCAATTGAATATGATTTTTCTACATTTTATTAAAAATCCCGAAAGATAGCTGTCTCAGTTAAGGTACCTGCTGGAACAGGTCTAATAAAAATAATCTTTCTAAAATCATAACCATTCCAAAATCGAATCCACATATTTTTTAGTCATTCTAGACTCATAGAGGCACAACATATCAAAAATTCACTTCAAGAACATTTTTCTATATTTAATTAAAAATCATACAAGTCACAGCCTTTACTAATTGTAAAACAGAAAAAATTTCACTAAACACAACTCTTACTCTTCCATCACCCACACCAACCTAACTTCTTATCTTTAATTCCATTTCAACACTTTTACACACACCATACACAAACACACTCCAACCATCAAAAACACTCCATCAAACTCAAACAAAATTCCAAATAGAATAAGAGAAATCAAGAGAAAACTTACTTGAATATTATGCCAAATCTTCAACATCCCTCTTCAATTCTCTCAAAATCCCTATGGATTTGATGTGTATAAGCAAAATCACAACTCTCTCTCTCTCTCTCTCTCTCTCTCTCTCTCGTGTAAGAAGAAGAAGAAGAAGAAAAAATATCTTTTTCCTTCTTCTTTTCATGTTTATCATATAATAATAATAATAATAATAATAATAATAATAATAATAATAATAATAATAATAATAATAATAATAATAATAATAATAATAATATAATAAATTATTTCAACCTCCACCACACACTTTCTCCCTTTGACTTTTCTTTCTTCTTTTTCTTTTATTATTATTATTATTATTAATTAATTAATTATATAAACTTACTTTTCCTACACCACTTTATACATTATGTATATGTAATATATATGTTGGTATATGTATATCTCTTTTATATTTCCTTTATATTTTCCTTATTTTTCAAATACCACATAAATATATATCATCCCTCATATACACCTATTTCTTATAATAGTTTCCTTACATATTTTACCAACATATCTTCTCACAACTACCATTCCAATGTACACCAAAATAGGGTATTAAATTAATTCATTTATCTTCTTTTGACTTTCATTAGTTTAACTTATATATGTTATATATATACCTTCACTTCTTTTCTCCTTCCATTAAACATACTCCTTAAATCCAAATACCACAATAATTATTCCAAAACTTTTAGGGTGTACCTTGGGATATTACACTTTAAATCTTTCCCAGGCATCATAAAGGGTCTCACCATCTTGCTGCAGAAAGGATGAGATATCATTCCTCAACTTAGCAGTTTTGGACGGTGGGAAGTATTTTTCTAGGAATTTTTCTGCCAACTGATCCCATGTGGTAAAAGTCCCTGGAGCAAAAGATTTCAGCCACTTCTTTGGTCTATCTCTAAGGGAAAAGGGGAACAACCTCAGCCTAATTGCATCATTTGAGGCATTATTTATCTTGAATGTGTCATAAATCTCTAGAAAATTCTCAATATGTGCATTAGGATCTTCATCAGGAAACCCATCGAACTGACAAGTCTGCTGCATCATGTGAATTACATTTGCTTTTATTTCGAAGTTGTTTGTAGCAACTGTCGGCCTCTAGATACTAGATTCATCCCCTTTAGATTGGGCTTAGCAAACTCCTGCATTGTTCTTGGTGCAGCTCCTTCCATCACTTCAAATACTTCTTCTTGTTCTATTTCCAGATTTATTTCTATTTCTGCGTCTTCCAGAATTGTCTTCCCTTCTTCCTTTCGCTTCCTCCTCAACGTTCTCTCTAGCTCTGGATCTAACTCAAACAGTTGGGATGAGTTAGCTCTGGTCATAAACGGGAGACAATACCTAAAATGATGGTAAATAAGAAAAAACCAATGTTAAAAACAAATAAAAATAAAACTAAATCAACAGTCTTAATTATATTACTAATATTGAAACCATTGTCCCCGGCAACGGCGCCAAAAACTTGGTGCATCGCGCCTAGTGCTATAGCAATACCGCAAGTGCACGGGTCGCCCAAGTAATAAAGTAGTGAGTGAGTTATCGTTCCACTGAGGACAAGGTCAAGTACTAGTGCAAACCTTAGCCGTTGTTTAGCAAATTAATAGTTGTGTGATGCTTTGTAATTAAAAATAACTAATTTAATAACTGAAAGTAAAGGGAAATTAAATG
Organism: Garcia nutans; assembly: GCA_947685225.1. Taxonomy (NCBI): domain Eukaryota; kingdom Viridiplantae; phylum Streptophyta; class Magnoliopsida; order Malpighiales; family Euphorbiaceae; genus Garcia; species Garcia nutans. Next base: position 49,676,607 of record CANTUV010000007.1, on the reverse strand, counting down.
TTGTGCAAGTAGGATTGATGATAATACTACTATCCAGATATTGAATCCCCTAGCCTCAATGATATTTATGAACAATCAATTCATTTAAATCATTCAAAATATTTGAGTTGGCATTCCTCTAAATTAGATTAAAACCTCTCTTGAGTGAATTAATCCCTAATCACTAAGTAGAGTGCCGGAATCTCTTCTCAAACACAATTAAATAGATCTTGCATTAAGAACAAGGAACTATAAACCAAAGGATCTTGTAAGTCTATCTCTAGCACTCCAATCAATCCTCAACCCTTATGAGTATTCAATTCATATCAAGCTTTCTCAAGTCAATAATATGAAAATGGCAACCAATGAATAAGCATGCTATTATCAATTGGAAATAAATCATTAAGCATCATAAGAATAAAACAACTCAATCAAATAATTCAACTAAATATAATTATTCAATCCATACAAATAAGCTAGGGTTCATCAATATCTAGATAAAGAAGGAATTAGTTCATGTTCAAAACCAGAAAAACAGAACAAGAGAAATGAGTAAAAGAAACCAAACAATCCATGGCGAAAAATTTGTATTTCTTCACTTCAATCCATGATTCTTGGTTTAGGTCTTGTATAGGATGTATCTCCTTCTTCAAACTCAGCTCTAAACTCTCCTCTTTGCTCCAGCAATTGGCTCCTTCTCCTTTGTTCCAGCCTCTACGTCCAAGACTCTAGCCTCCCTCAAAACTCCCTCCTCTTCTCTTTTTAATTCCCTCTAAAGCTCAATCCATGCTTCCAACTAACTTCCAACTCACACCACACTCCCTTGTTCCCCACATTCTCTTTGTTTAATATTGCTTTTGGCAAGCACAATGTCTTGTTCCCCACTTTTCTGTAAAAGAAATTCAAATATTCAAAGTTGGCCAAGGTGACACGGCCAAGCTTGCTGACCGTGTCTCTCACTTTGCTTGGGACATGGCCAAGCATGCTGGCCGTGTCTCCTTCTGCCCTTTCTTTCCTTCTTTTCTTCTAGGTGACACGGCCAAGCTCCTGGCCGTGTCATGTGACACGGCCATTGGCTTGGCCGTGTCATGTGGGTGTGTCACTTACTGCTTTTAGCTTCGCTCTTCACTTGTTCTTTGGCTTAGGTTGGGACACGGCCAAGCTTGTGGCCATGTCATGTGACACGGCCACTGGCTTGGGCATGTCACCTGCCAGTGTTAGCCAGTGTCAGCTTCTGCCTTCAGTTCTTTTATTTCGTGGTTTTGTTCCTTAGGTGAGACAAGGCCACTGGCTTGGCCGTGTCTCTTGGGTGTGTCAGCTACTGTCTTGGAATTCATTTGAGGGACACGGCCAAGCTTGCTTTGGCTTGGCCATGTCTTGCGTTATTCATGTTCTTTCTTCATTGTTTTGATCATCCAAGGGAGTTTTTTCACTTTAACCTAAAACAAACACTTAAAACAAACTTTAAACCAAAATCAAATGAAACATTAACTAAAAACACATAGAAATCATACTAAAAATAAGTAAAAAATGCTCTTATCAAATGCCCCACACTTAGTTCCTTGCTTGTCCTCAAGCAAGGCTAAAATTAAAACAAGCTAAATACAAATAAAAAAAAATTTGTCAAGTTCAAGAGTTATAAAATAGCATCAAGAATTCCCTATCCCTAAATCTGCAATCAATATAAAATCGAACAAAATCGATACCAATGCAATTAAGTGGCTTTCCATGCATAACCTACATTGTCACTCCCTCACCAAATCTTAGAAAGTGTTTTGATCAAGGTGGTGTTTACACTCATAACAATCAATGAAAGATTATTTCCATAGGCTTGCTTATCTATCAAATCTCCACCACTTAATTACAATCAAGCATCAATCAAAAGGTCTTTTATTGGGTTGTAATGGGGTTAGGGTAAAGACATGGCATTTAGAAAATGTGAGCTTAATCATTAAGTTCAAGAGCACTTCAAGAATGAAGTAACCGATCATATGTATAACCCAATGATCTCAAAACACCTTCCTCTTATCTACCCCTTGACATTAAAGAACTTTTCAAGGGAACTCACTTACTACATCTTGTAATGATTATTCCTAAAACATATTCCAACCCTTTTAATAATACAAAAAATTATTCTTATTATATATATATATATATATATATATTTTTTTTTTCTTTTTTATTTGATTTTTTTTGCGATCTTAAACCTACTAAATTTAACCCCACACTTAATTCAACACAACACTTGGTCATAAATGCTCTTAAAATACTCCTGACCTAATGAAAGGGTAAGAGACAGAATAGTATGATTCAAAGTTGGTAGTGTTGCGAAAAATAAAGAAAAGGAGAAACGAAATAGGCTTAAAATTGGCTAACTAAGGTTAAAATTAGGGTTGGTCTTTTTAAGCCAAAGTGGGTTCACCTAATTGCCTTAATCATCTTGATGCCAAATTGAAATTTTTATGTAATCTTAAAATGAATGTCAAAGCAAGTTCGAGCAATTCATCAATCAAAGATGTTTTCCCATAAAAAGAATAATAAGTTGATGTCTCAATTCCTCACTAGGTTGATGGTGATGCAAAGAAAAACCAACAAAATTGATAATAAGCACCAATTCTGCTCAATTCTCAAATTCATGCTTCAAAAATTCTAAGGTCATCAATCACCAATTTATAATAATCGAACTTTCCAAAATTTATTCATTCAAAGAAAAACAAGAAAAACATTAACTAAATTTAAACTAAAACAAGTAAAAGTAAAAAAACAAAATGCACCCCACACTTAAAAATTCACATTGTCCTCAATGTGAGCATGCATAAACTAAAGGAGAGTTTAGATGAAACCCCTTTTTTTCACAAACCAAAAATACAAGAATTAAAGACATAAAAATTAAAGAACGAATAAAATGGTGGGTTGCCTCTCACCAAGCACTTCTTTAACGTCGTATTAGTTGGATGTTCAGTGCAGATGTCCCTAGTCTTGGAAGTGTAAAACCTCCTTTAGGTCCTGTATTTCCCCTCCAAAATAAAATTTGAGCCTGTGCCCATTGACTTTAAAATCTCCTTTTTCCGGGTGAGTTATTTCAACCACTCCGTAGGGGAAAACTTCCTTGACAGTAAAAGGACCAGACCATCGAGATTTCAATTTATCTGGAAAGAGTCGAAGCCTTGAATTGTATAGTAATACCTGATCTCCTGCTTGAAACTCTTTCCGTTCCTTAATGTGAGCATCATGCCATCTCTTGGTACATTCCTTATACATTTTCGCATTGTCATAAGCTTGTAATCTCCACTCGTCTAACTCGTTTACCTGTAATTTTTGCCTTTCACCTGCACAAGCTAGATCAAGGTTAATCTGTTTTATGGCCTAATATGCATTATGCTCTATTTCAACAGGTAAATGGCAAGCTTTTCCATATACCAACCTAAATAGTGTAGTGCCCAAGGGAGTTTTGAATGCAGTCCTAAAAGCCCATAGAGCATTGTCCAATTTCTCGGACCAATCCTTTCGGGATCGCTCTACAGTTTTTTCCAAAATTCTTTTAATCCCCCTATTCATGTTCTCAACTTGGCCACTAGTTTGGGGATGATAGGGAGTATCAAACCTATGTGTAACTCCTAATCTTTTGAAAACTTTTGCAAGGTGAAAGTTACAAAAGTGAGTACCCCTATCACTTATAATTGCTTTTGGTGTACCAAATCGAGAAAACTTCTTCAAAAATTTCACCACAACCCTAGCATCATTGGTTGCCAAGGCTTGGGCTTCAGACCATTTGGATACATAGTCTGTAGCTACAAGAATATATTTGTTACCAAGGGAATTTGGAAAGGGTCCCATAAAATCGATCCCCCAAATAGTAAAGTTTTCACAAACTAAAATCCCATTTTGGGACATCTCATCACGAGAGGAAATGTTTTCAGTCCTTTGGCATCGATCACAGTGGTTTACAAATTCATAGCTATCCCTAAACAAAGTGGGTCAATAAAATCTTGATTCTAGTACCTTTTGAGCAATCCTATTGGCTCCCATATGACCCCCAGCTGGTCCAGCATGGCATTGAATTAGAATGTTCATTGTTTCGGGCCAAGCCACACATCGTCGGATCATGTGATCCTTACATAATCTAAACAAAAAGGGATCCTCCCAAAAATAATATTTTAAATCAGAAAAGAATTTCTTCTTTGCTTTATAAGTTAAGTCTTTAGGAAGCTCCCTAACAGCTAAATAGTTAGCAAAATCTGCAAACCAAGGTGTTTCAAAATTTAAGTTACTTACCTCACTTACCATGGCATACAATTGCTCATCGGGGAAGTGATCATCAATGGCCCCTTCTTCAAACCTCTCCAAGGTGGGATTCTCCAAGCGAGAAAGATGATCTGCTGCCAGATTTTTAGCTCCGTTCTTGTCTTGAATCGTTAAGTCGAATTCCTCCAATAATAAGATCCAACGGATTAGCCTAAGATTTACATCAATTTTCTCAAATAAGTACCTCAAAGCCGAATGGTCTGTATAAACAATTACTTTTGACAAGATTAGATATGATCTAAACTTGTCAAAAGCAAAAACCATAGCTAGCAGCTCTTTCTCTGTAGTTGTGTAATTAGCTTAAGCTGTGTTCAAGGTCTTGCTTGCATAGTAGATAGGCTGGAAGTATTTCTCCTTGCGTTGACCCAAGACTGCTCCCACAGCAAAGTCACTTGCATCGCACATTAGTTCAAACGGTAGACTCCAATTGGGAGCTACCATGATTGGAGCATGGGTCAATTTCTCCTTAAGAGCTGTGAATGCTCTCAAACATTCCCCATCAAAAACAAAGTCCACATCTTGGGTGTGTCACCTGCCAGTGTCAGCTTCTGCCTTCAGTTCTTTGATTTCTTGGTTTTGTTCCTTGGGTGAGACACGGCCACTGGCTTGGCCGTGTCTCTTGGGTGTGTCAGCTACTGTCTTGGAATTCATTTGAGGACACTGCCAAGCTTGCTTTAGCTTGGCCATGTCTTGCATGATTCATGTTCTTTCTTCATTGTTTTGATCATCCAAGGGAGTTTTTGCACTTTAACCTAAAATAAACACTTAAAAAAACTTTAAACCAAAATCAAATGAAACATTAACTAAAAACACATAGAAATCATACTAAAAATAAGTATAAAAATGCTCTTATCATATTGACACGGGCAGTGACACGCCTATGTCACTGAGTGTGTCATAGCTACTGTGTTGTTCGAGGATTGACACAGCCAGTGACACGCCCATGTCACTGAGCTTGTCAAAGCTTCTGTGTTGTGAGTTTAGGGCACGGTCAGGGACACAACCGTGTTGTTGAGAGTGTCAAGTGTAGAGTTTGCCCTAGATAGTTCTCTTTCTTATTTTCTTATTGTGTATCTCTAAGTGAGTGTGTATGATCACCTTTGGATTAGGTTTTGAAGAGAGTTGAGCTACCTTTATTCAAGTGTTGAGAGTTACCTTGGAAGAGGAGTTGATAGAGTGGTGTTGTTACTCTTAGAGGTAAGTACAAAGTTTGAATGATTGCATACATTTATATGAGATTGGGACTTAGCACATTTAGTTGAGAAATGTGTTAAGTTATTTGAGATATTGTTGATGAATGAGTTATATGTTACAATATGCATAATGTGAATTATGTTGATGTATAAATGCAATTGAGTAAAGTATTGTATATGAAAAGAAATGTGGAAATATGTGATATGAGATGAAATAGAAGAATGAGAAAAATTGAGAAAAGATGATATATTAGGGCAATGAGCCTAGTTTGTTTATGAGAAATGAAATGAGAAATGAATTGTGAAAGAGATTGTTAATGAGATAAATTAATTAATTGTGTGCCTAGTATGTTATTCAATTTTCAGAGTTCTGGGTTTGGCGACATGCCTATGAATTGCTGGACAGGTGAAAAGACCGGGTCGTAAGCCGAATCCAGCTGAAAAATGTGAAATATGATGCTTTTGAGGTGAAAAGACCAGGTCGTAAGCCTCAAAAACAGTAACAGTCTAGCCGGGTTGAGGACCAAGAAACTGGGGCCCTAGGGTCTAGCTGGGTTGAGGTCCAAGAGACTGGGTCTGTTACAATCCATGAATATATATTGCCTACGGGGCTAGACACATGGTGTCATTATGGACCAAAGCAGTAACTCTAAACTTTAAATAGCATATTAGTTTCATTTTGGGCCCATGTTTGTCTTTGTTTTAATATGAATTATGAAATGTGATGCAAATGATTAATATGTTGAAATATATAATGTAATGAGTTGACATATTCATATGTATTTTGTATGAGCATCGCATTGATCTATATTGAATCAAAGTTTGTACTACTAAGCTTTCTGCTTAGCGCGATTGTGATTCATTGCGCAGGTGACAGGGTAGATCCGGTTGTGCCGGAGAGCTCGTCTAGACCAAGTCGGGTCTAGGCTTGAGTTTGTGAGAGCAGTGTTGAGTTGTGGACATCAAGATCAGAGACGAAGTGCCAGCATGTATAAACTTCATATTTTTGTACTTATTGATTTTGATGTAAACATATGTATTGTCCGCTGCTTAATTAACAAATATTTTGAACAGACTGTTTAGATAAGCCTTTGGGTACTAATGTTATATATATATATGTATGTATTTTAATGAAGAAATATTTTCTCTATTACTATTTATAATATAGGTTAAATGTTTTAAGTTTACTAGGACTGACTTATGATGATTATATATTAAAGATTAAAGTTGGTTTGATTTGTTTAAAATGAACCGTGGCACCCCTGTGTGGGTGTATGCGGTGTGCGTATATGGGGTACGGGGGTGTTACAATCATCATAAGCACAATTTCTCAAATATCCCATTTATATCAATGTTGCCATCACCAATGGCTTTACATATCACCATTAGAGCATACATAACAAATTACATTTCTCATATATTTTGAATCCTCAACATATATTTCAAATAGTTCACATAATGCAAATCATAGCACCATTCTCATGTATCAACAATATAATAGGTAACCTAACACATTTTCCAACCGAATGTGTTAAGTCCCAAAGTCATGTAAATGTATACAATCATGTAAGGTTTGTACTTACCTTTAAGAGCAACAAACACCAATCTAACAACCTCCTCTTCCAAGAATCCTTCAACACTTAGATTAGGATAGCTCAAATCTCTTCAAAACCTAATCCAAAGGTGATCATACACACTCATTTAGTGATACACATAAGAAAATAAGAATAATAACTATATAGGGAAAACTCTACACATGACGCGCTCAACAACACGGGGGTGTCCCTGGCCATGCCCTAAACCCATAACAAAGAATCTTTAACACGCTTAGTGACATGGGTGTGTCACTGCACGTGTCAATCCTCATCCGACACAGAAGCTATGACACGCTCAGTGACATGGGGGTGTCACTGGACGTGTCACCAACCTAGAAAACAAACCATTGACACGCCCAAGGACATGGTTGTGCTACTGGGCATGTCAGGCTAAAAACCTAAAATCGACACCAAAAACACCACATCCAACAAACATCTTTCTTTTACCCTTTTCCACTCCAAACAAACTTAACCAAAACAATCAATATACCATAATAAACTTGCATAACATCAAAACAACTCAATTATATGCATCAACCCACAATCACAACCATATTGTAAAACTCAACACATACATAATCCACAACTCTTGTTTTCTTTACCAAACTTAACATTTTCTTCAATCCAACCCCAAAATCAAAGTTAATTAGACCAAACAACCTCAAACACACCAAAATCACCCATACACACAACTACACCAACCATCCACCAATATACAAACTCAAAAGAAAACAAATAAACAAGTTGGAAGCTTACCAAAAGTGAAGAAAATCCTTAAAACTCCAAATTGATCTCTTGAAATCTTTCAATTTCTTGAGTTAGGAATCAACAAAACCTCTCTTTCCCTTTGGCAATGGTGATGGTTGGCTAACCAAGATAAGAAAGAAGAAGATGATAAGAACGTCAACCACACACTTCTCTTAACATCAAGATTACCCTCTTTTAATTTTCACCAAGCAATTAATATATTATTATAATATAAATATCATCTTCCACCAACACTTAAATTTCTATTTTAAATAATTAATTGTCTTATTTAACCAAATCAACTTGTTGACTTGTATATGCTGTATATATCTTCATATAAACAACATATATACACTTCCCTTTTCCCTTCTTTCCACTAAATCATATATACACTTAATCATTTAATCCAATTTTAACAATAAGCATTTCTAAAATTTTAGGGTATCATTTGGGATATTACATTGTGTTTGATCACATTTTAAATAGCTATTAAAGAGAGGTGAATTGCCCAACCCTAGTGTTGAAGGGCAACTTGGAAGTGAAGATTTGTGAGAGATTTTAAGCTTGCATTTGAGAGCTTATTGAGATATTTACAAACTCTGGATAAATGGAATGAGATTACATTACATTTGGCCTAACACATTTTGGATGGAAAATGTGTTAAGCTACTTGATACATTGAACATTCATGAACATTATACTATGATATGTGAGTTGTTATGTATGCATTATATGCATTATGAAAAGCCATTGTAAATGGCTAAATTGAATAAAATATAAATTATGTGAAAATAACCCAAAATATTTGGGTAATGTGATTTTGATATGAAATGTCATACATTATGATGGAATGATGAAATATGATGAATTAAGGTGAATTGACATTGATATGAATGAGAAAAATGAGAAAATAAGGCAATGTGCCTAGCTGATTATGAGAAAATGAGAAAAAGTTAATTAGGAAAAATATGAATTAATTGTGTGCCTAGTATGTTATTCAATTTTCAGAGTTCTGTGTTTGGCAGCATGGCTATGAAGTTATCCTCATTATTTGCCTTTGGGGCAAGATGTTATGCATCACTGATACATGGTTTGCCTTCGAGGCTAGACGCTAGGAATCATTGATATATGATTTGCCTTCGGGGCTAGACACTTGGTGTCAATTTGGATAAAAACAGTAATTTTGGGATTTGAATAATGTATTAGTTTGATTAAGCCCATTCTTGTGTATATGTTTATATGAATTATAAAAAGGATGAAAAATTATGTTATAAAATGGAATTTATTGCCACATTGTGACATAGCATATAAATGCATTATGCATTGGCATTATTTTTAAGTTTTAATATTATCAAAGTTTGTATTGCTAGAATTTTAGCATAGCGCGATTGTAATTCATCGCGCATGTGACAAGGGTGATCTGGTTGAGCCGGAGGGTTCTTCTATACCGGGTCAGGACTAGATTTGAGGTTGCTTGTTGAGTTAATTTTGGGTACATCGAGATCAGAGCCATTTGCTATCATGTATATATATATTATATTATAGTACTTTTGATATTATGTTATGTTTTCAAAGTATACATTTTAATTATAAGGTATATTTTGGATAAATTGTATAATGTGGGTTTTATATGTGTTTTTGATATATATATATATATATTAATGGTTTGAGGAAATGTGAAGAAATTGAGAAGTTCAGATGGAAATGTGTGATTTATTTTATTAGGAGTGCTTTTATGCAGGTTGTGTAACTGTTAAAAATTTAGGATGTGCAAATTACAAACAAAACTCTAGTGAATTTTTTTTAGAGATTTTCATATAAAATAGTTATTTTAGAACCTATGATTTACAATGAATATTTTAATTTTTATTTGAATATACATTTTTATGTATTTAAGATTTTAAACTGAAAATGTGAAAATTTTTAGTAAACCAGGTTGTGACATTTTTATACCATGTATATGTATTTTTACATATACCGAGTGTTTATATTATATGTATATAGGGTATAAGGGTGTTAAATTTATTTTGGTATCAGAGCCTAGATTAGAGGTTCTAGACCTAGGTAGGTTTTTAGAGAGAGAAAATGGTAATTTTAATATGGTTTTAAATTGTGATACATGTAATGGCACTTGCATTATATATGATTTTTGATGTGGCAATTTCTGCTATATTTATAGATATAGGTAGTTATGGCACTCGGATGCACCAGTCTGCAGAGGGTAGTATAGAGAGTGTATCTCCTGATGAGGGTAGAGTTGGAGCTAGAGCTGAGTCTATTGGAGAGGCATCTGCTTCTGAGCCTATTAGACTAGCAGCTAAGGAGGTTCTACCAGGCAGGGTATGGCAGATGGTGGAGTTATTAAGATAGACTCTGATTCACCAGCCACAACCACCACCACAGCGACAGCAGCAGTTGCCAACACAGAAGTATGACAAGCTGAGGAAGTTTGGAGCCACAAATTTTGTTGGCATTACAGACCTAGCTATAGTAGAGCAGTGGCTAGACAAGGTCAGAGAGTATTCATTCAGTTACAGGCTAGTCTGTAGGAGAAGTTTGATTATGCTAGATCTCTTCTATAGGGGGATGCCTATGAGTGGTGGAAGATGGTTCCCCATGGTACCACCGATCCACCAGTTTTGACTTGTGCTGATTTTCAGTGGGAATTTGTGAAGAAGTATACTCCCAAGGAGTATTAGGATGCCAAGAAGATGGAGTTATTGAATTTAAGGTAGGATGTGAGGACACTGACAGAGTATGAGATTGAGTTCATTCGGTAGAGCCAATATGCTGGAGGGATTATTTCTAATGAGGTTGATAGATGCTGGAGGTTTGAGAAGGGGCTGAGACCCTCTATCATGTGTTTAGCGGAAGGCTCCCAGTATCAGGATTTTTCTCAGTTGGTTGTAGCTGCCAGAGTGTAGAGAGGGAACAGGGTCTTACAGTAGTTGTCAGAGTAGAGAAGAGCAGAGTTAGGAGATCCCAGGTTGAGGTAGGGTCTTCATCATCGAAGAGACGTTGAGAGGGATATCCTCAGAGGTTCAATAGGAGCCAGAGGCAGCCTAGCAGGTCATCATAGCAGCAGAGATAGAGACAGAGACTTACAGCCTCGGTGGTGAGTGCCCCAACCCCAGTGACTCAGAGGCCTGCTCCACCTACCTGTGCTCATTGTGTTAGGGCACATGGGGGTGTATGCTGAAGGATAAGTGTACCGACAGTATATTACAGATGTGGATCACTAGACTATTTTTTTAGAGACTGTCCAGAGCCACCGGATGACAGATAGATAGATTCATTAGTTTCTAGACCCATTGTTAGAGGGGGTCATGGGGCAGAGGTTTTGGTTGAGGTGGTCAATTAGGGTCTAGTTAGAGAGGAGGTTCTACAGTAGGGAGTAGACCAGAGGATGCAGGGCTATCACAGTGTGTTTATGTGATGGAAAGGCAATCGGATGCTTTAACTATTATAGTTGGTATTTTTACTTTATTAAGTGCTTCAGTTCTTGCATTGATAGACCCTGGGTTGACTCATTTATATATCAGTGCATCCATCTTGCCTATGAGTGACATGCATTCGGAGTCCCTAGGATTTGATGTATTGGTTACAAATCCTTTAGGGCATAGTGTTGTTGTTAGTAGGGTGCGCCGAGACAGCCCAGTTGATGTTTAGGATGAGGAGTTTCTCGATGGCCTAATTGAGATGCCTTTCAGGGAGTATGATTTTGATTTTTGGCATGAATATGTTATCCAGGCATGGGGCTATGGTAGACTATCCACAGAAATGTGTTACCCTGAGAACACGTGATGGTGGAGATGTGGTGGTATCTAGTGAGCAGAGAAACCTTTCATCTATGTGTATTTCAGTTGTATCAACTAGGAGAATGATCCGAAAGGGATGTGAGGCATATCTTGCTCATGTTGTAGATACCAGAGTAGTGGGATCCCAGCTTGACAGTATACCCACTATTTTTGAGTTTCCAGATGTTTTCCCTAATTAGTTACTAGGGGTACCTCCTGAGAGAGAGGTAGAGTTTGGTATCGATCTGATGCATGGTACCACTCCCATCTCCATTATTATCAGATTGCACCTATAGAATTAAAGGAGTTGAAGGTGCAGTTGCAGGAATTGCATGCCCTAGTGTGACACCGTGGGGAGCACCTATCTTGTTTGTGAAAAAGAAGGATGGAACCTTGTTATTATGTATTGATTTTATGCAGTTGAATAAGGTGACTATCAAGAATAAGTATCCATTACCTCGGATAGATTATCTCTTTCATATGTTGAAGGGAGCAGTAGTATTCTCTAAGGTTGATTTGAGATCAAGATACCATTAGTTGAGAGTGTTGCATGCCAGATTTGAATCATGTGATGATGGTAAATTGATGGCCCATTTGCAGTTGAGGCCAGTGTTGTTGGATTAGATTAAGAAAGCCCAGTTAGCGGATGAGAAAATCTAAAAAATTATGATGGATTGCCAAAAGGGGGAGAGTCGAGACTTTCATGTGAGGGATGATGGCAATTTGTAGCACAGAGATAGACTGTGTATTCCTGATGATGCAGAATTGAAAAGGAAAATTTTAGAAGAAGCACATCAGTCATTCTATACTATGCACCCTGGTAGTACCAAGATGTATTAAGATTTGAAGCAGCATTATTGGTGGTCAGGTATGAAAAAGGACATAGCAAAATTTGTATCCAGATATCTCACTTGCCAGAGAGTGAAGGTTGAGCACCAAGTTCCTTTAGGGTTGCTTCATCCATTATCAGTACCAAAGTGGAAATAGGAGTGAGTGATGAAGGATTTTATGGCTGGATTACCTTTGACACATAAGAAGCATGACACAATCTGGATGATTGTTGATCGGATGATGAAGATAGCTCATTTTCTTCCAGTTCGGATGGATTATTCTGTTGAGAGGTTGGCTGAGCTGTATATCAGAGAGATAGTGAGGTTGCATGGAGTCCCAGTTTCTTTGGTGTCGGACTGGGATCCCCAGTTTACATTGGGATTTTAGAGGAGTTTAGAAGATGCATTGGGTTCTTAGTTGCATTTTAGTACTACTTTCCACCCTTAGACGGATGGACAGTCAGAGAGAGTGATTCAAATTCTAGAGGATATGTTGAGGTGTTATATCATTGATTTCACATGGAGTTGGGACAGATTCTTACCACTGATTGAATTTTCTCATAACAACAGTCATCAACCCAGTATTAGGATGGCTTCTTATGAGGCCTTGTATGGCAGAAAATGCAGGACACCTTTGTGTTGGGTTGAGGTTGGAGAAGGTAAACTAGTTGGTCCCGATTTGATTAAGGAAACAGAAGAAAAAGTGAAGGTGATTCGGGATCATTTGAAAGTAGCTTCAGACCGACAGAAATCCTATATAGATTTGAAGAGAAAAGACATAGAGTTCAGTGTGGGAGATAAAGTGTTCCTGAAGGTGTCTCCATGGAAGAAGATTTTGAGATTTGGTCGAAAGGGGAAGTTAAGTCCTCATTTCATTGGACTATATGAGGTATTGGAGAGAGTTGGTCTAGTGGCTTACAGATTGGCTTTGTCGCCTGAGTTAGACCAGATACATAATGTCTTCCATGTCTCTATGCTTTGGAGATATAGGTTGGACCCATCTCATATCTTGTCAGTACAGTCTACTGAGGTGAGTCCGGATTTAACTTATAAAAAAGAACTAGTGGCGATCCTAGCATGAGAGGTGAAAGAGTTGAGAAACAAGAAGATGCCACTTGTGAAAGTTCTTTGGAGGAATCATGCCACTGAGGAGGTGACTTGGGAGAGTGAACAGACAATGCGGAGCAAATATCCTCAGTTGTTCTAGAGTTAATATCAGGTAATTTTGCGAATGAAATTTTCTTTAGGTGGAGAGAATTGTAACATCCGTAATTTTTATAAATTAATTAAAATAAATTAAAATGAAATTCAATAAATTAAATTAATGATTTAAATGGAAAATTGAAGGATTTTAAATGAAAAAGTAAAGAGTATATGTGAAATATATATTAAATATACATAACTTATACAAAAGTCAACTATTAAATAGAAAAAGTCAAATGGCAAATGGCAAAATGGTAATTATACCTTGTAAAATTAAAATTATTTAAATAAATTTAAAATAAATTATTTTTGAATGGAAGAGGTAAAATATGATTTTTAAATAAATAAATAATTATTCATTAATTAAAAATATAATAATATGTATATATGGTCATATTTTTAAAGTGGAAAGAAAGAATAAAAAGTGATCACCATCTTCTTCTTCTTCTTCATGTTTGGCCGGATTTCCATAGCCACCAAGAGAGAGATTTCTTCAGCTTCCAAGCTTCCATAATTGAAAGGAATTCAAGGTTTCAAGTGAAGTTTTGGTAATTTCCTCTTTAATTAGTAAGTTCTCTAACTTATTTCTTTGGATTTCCATGAAGTTGTGATTATATAGATTTTGAAATTTTGTATTAGCATGATTTGATTGCTTGAATGGGTATGCATGAAGTTATTTTGATTAGTTATTAATGATTTTTAAGTTGGATTGAAGAAATTGTTAAGTTTGGGATGAGTTGGTGAAAGAGAGAGAATTTAGCGTTGTGGAACATATGGTGTAATATCCTGAATTTTTTAAAAAATTTCTAATTTTAAAAAATTTGATAAAATATATTATAATTAAATTGGATAAATTAAATAAATAATTTTAAATAAAAAAATGAAGGGATTTTAAATGAAAAAGTGGAATATATATGTGATATATATGTAAAATATACATAACATATAAAAGTCAACACTTCTTAAAAGAAAAGTCAAAAGTCAAATTAAAAAAAGGGTATTTTGGTAATTAAATCTTAAAAAATTTAAAATTATTAAATTAATTCAAAAATAAATAATTTTTGAATGAAAGAGGAATTTTTAGACTTTTAATTTATTAAATAAATAATTAAATAATTAATTATTAAAATATTAAATAATATATTCATATGGTTATAAATAAAAGATGAAAGGAAAGAGAAAATAAATTTTTTTTTTCATCTTCTTCTTCTCCATCAAGGGCCGAAATCTCCATGGATGCCAAGAGAAGATTTTGATCTTCTAAGCTTCCAAAATTGAAGGATTCCAAAGGTTCAAAAAGGGTTTTTAGAGATTTTCACTTGAAAAAGTAAGTTCTTTAGCTTTTTCTTTTGATTTCCATAGAAATTTTGAATATGTTAGTTTTGAATTTTTGAAGTAGTATGTTATAATTGTTGGAATTGGTGTGCATGGAGTTATTTTGGGTAGTTATTAATGATTTTAAGGTTGGATTGAAGAAATGGTTGAATTTGGATAAAGAATGATGAAGAGAGAGAATTTAGGGTTATGGACTTTTAGGGTTTGAGAAATCATGGTTTTTAATTATGCAAATTGGTTCTAAATGAGTTGTTTTTGTGCTTAAAAATTATTTTAAAGTCAAATATTGGATTTGGTTGTGTTTGGTTGGAGTTTTAGAATGGAAGTGTGATTAAGGGTTTTGAAAAATGATTTTTTCCAAAGTTGTTGAATTGTATAATTTTATTAGTTTAATCTTGTTGTTTGGCAATATAAGTGATGAATATAAACTTGAAATGATTAATGGATTGTGTTAGAATGGAAAACCTTCAATGGGGGAAGGTTATACCACTTTAGGATTTTGTGTATAAGAGTGTGTTTTTATAATGTAAATAGTTTAAATGTATTAAAATATATTTCTAATAATATAAATAAACTTAATATATTAAAATGAATGGCCTAGTATGAGAATCCAAAGTTAAAGTGAGGTTAGCCTTAAATTTTGGATTTTTGCTTGGATGGGGTTTATTTATTGTTTAATATTGGAATTGTCATTAAATGTGATACTAAATGATTATTTGCTATCACATTTGATTTAGGCATCGAGGGAGGTTGATTTGCTTCATCCAAGTGGTGAAGGGCAAGTTGGAAGGATAGGATTGTAGGTGGTTTTAAGCTTGTTTTGGTTGCTTGTTTTGGATAGTTGATCGGATGGATTATTCTCTTGAGAGGTTGGCTGAGTTGTATATCAGTGAGATAGTGAGGTTGCATGGAGTCCCAGTTTCTTTGGTGTCGGATCGAGATCCCCAGTTTACTTTGAGGTTTTGGAAGAGTTTGCATGATGCTTTGGGTTCTCGATTTTATTTTAGTACTTCTTTCCATCCTCAGACAGATGGGTAGTCAGAGAGAATGATACAAATTCTATAGGATATGTTGAGGAGCTGTATCAATGATTTTACCGGGAATTGGAATAGATTTTTGTCACTAATTGAGTTTGCTTATAACAATAGTCATCAGTCCAGTATTGGAATGGCTCCTTATGAGGCCTTGTATGGTAGGAGATGCATGACACCTTTGTGTTGAGATGAGGTTGGAAAAGGTAAATTGGTCGGTCCCAATTTGATTAAGGAAATAGAATAAAAAGTGAAGGTGATTCGGGATCGTTTGAAAGCAGCTTCAGACCGGCAGAAATCCTATTCAAATTTGAAGAGAAGAGGCATAGAGTTTAGTATGGGAGATAATGTGTTTTTGAAGGTGTCTCTATGGAAGAAGATTCTTAGGTTCGGTCGAAAAGGGAAGTTGAGTCCTCGTTTCATAGGACCATATGAGGTGTTGGAGAGAGTTGGTCCAGTGGCGTATAGACTAGCTTTACCGCCTGATTTGGATCAAATTCATAATGTCTTCCATGTCTCGATGGTTCAAAGATAAAGGTCTGACCCATCTCATATCCTATCAGCGGAGTCTATTGAGGTGAGTCCTGATCTAACTTAAGAGGAAGAATCAATGGCGATTTTGGCACAAGAGGTTAAAAAATTGAGCAATAAGAGGGTGCCACTTATGAAAGTCCTTTGGAGGAATCATGCCACTAAGGAGGCGACATAGGAGAGCGAGTAAACGATGCAGAGTCAGTTTTCTCAATTATTCCAGACTTGAGAGCAGGTAATTTCGAGGACGAAATTTGTTTTAGGGGGGAGATAATTGTAATATCCCATTTTTTTTGAAATTTCTAATTTTTGGAAATTTAATAAAATATATTATAATTAAATTGGATAAATTAAATTAATGGTTTTAAATGAAAACTGAAGTGATTTTAAATGAAAAAGTAGAATATATATGTAATATATATGTAAAATATACATAACATATAAAAGTCAACACTTTTTAAAAGAAAAGTCAAAAGTCAAAGTAAAAAAAGGGTATTTTGGTAATTAAATCTTAAAAAAATTTAAAATTATTAAATTAATTCAGAAATAAATAATTTTTGAATGGAAGAGGGATTTTTGAACTCTTAATTTATTAAATAAATAATTAAATAATTAAAAATTAAAATATTAAATAATATATTCATATGGTTATAAATAAAAGATGAAAGGAAAAAGAAAATTAAAGTTTTTTTTTTCATCTTCTTCTTCTCCATCAAGTGACGAAAATCTCCATGGATTCCAAGACAAGATTTTGATCTTCCAAGCTTTCAAAATTGAAGGATTCCAAAGGTTCAAAAAGGGATTTTAGAGATTTTCACTTGAAAAAGTAAGTTCTTTAGCTTTTTCTTTGGATTTCCATAGAAATTTTGAATATGTGAATTTTGAATTTTTGAAGTAGTATGTTATAATTGTTGGAATTGGTGTGCATCAAGTTATTTTGGGTAGTTATTAATGATTTTAAGGTTGGATTGAAGAAATGGTTGAATTTGGATAAAGAATGGTGAAGAGAGAGAATTTAGGGTTATGGACTTTTAGGGTTTGAGAAATCATAGTTTTTAATTGTGAAAATTGGTTCTAAATGAGTTGTTTTGGTGCTTAAACAAGTATTTTAAAGTTAAATATTGGATTTGGCTGTGTTTGGTTGGAGTTTGAGAATGGAAGTGTGATTTAGGGTTTTGGAAAATGATTTTTTCAAAGTTATTGAATTGTATAATTTTATTGGTTTAATCTTGTTGTTTGGTGATATAAGTGATGAATATAAGCTTAAAAGGATTAATGGATTGTGCTGGAATGGAAAACCTTCAATGGTGGAAGGTTATGCCATTTTAGGGTTTTATGTATAAGAGTTTGTTTTGTAATGTAAATGGTTAAAATGTATTAAAATATGTTTCTAATAATATAAATAAACTTAATATATTAAAATGAGTGGCCTAGTATGAGAATCCAAAGTTAAAGTGAGGTTAGCCTTAAATTTTAGATTTTTGCTTGCATTGGGTTTAATTATGGTTTAATGTTGGAATTGCCATTAAATGTGATACTAAATGATTATTTGCTATCACATTTGGTTTAGGCATTGAGGGAGGTTGATTTGCTTCATCCAAGTGGTGAAGGGAAAGTTGGAAGGATAGGATTGGAGGTGGTTTTAAGCTTGTTTTGGTTGCTATTTGAGGTAAATGTTTGCATGACATTTGGGTTTAACACATTTTGGTTGGAAAATGTGTTAAGTTACTTGATACATTGGTTATGTATGAATAATGTGATATGACATTTGTAATGTCATATATGTGTGAAGTGCATTGTTAAAAAGCCATTGATATTGGCTAGATTACATTAAATGTGATTAATAAATAAATTATGTGGAAATACCAAAGTAATTGGGTAATATGTTGTAAATACAAAAATATTGTATAATGTAATGAGATATGTGGAAACATAATGAAATGAATTGATATCGATATAAATTATGTGCCTAGTATGCTATTCAATTTTCAGAGTTCTGTGTTTGGCAACATGCCTATGATTTGCCTACGGGCTAAACGCTGGGCGTCACTGTGAAAATTTTTTTGAGCTGAAATAACCGGGTCGTAAACCTCAAAAACAAGTCCTTGAAGCTAGGGTGGGTGAAATAACCAGGTCATAAGCTCAGGCCTAGTTGGACTATTACATTAATATTTTATCTACGGGGCTAGACATATGGTGTCATTATAGATCAAAACATTAACTCTGAAATTTGAATAGCATATTAGCTATCTTTTGGCCCATGTTTGTGTTTGTTTTTATATGAATTGTGGATTGTGAAATATTTGAAAAGTATGAGAAAATGGAATGATGTGATATCCATATGCATTGTGCATTGGCATTGCATTTGAGTTTTATTGTTATCAAGTTTGTATTACTAGGCTTTTGGCTTAGCGCGATTGTTTACATCGCATAGGTGACAGGATAGATTCTGCTGAGGCGGAGAGTTCTTCTAGACCAGGTCGGGTCTTGTTGCGCTCAAATTAACTCTACCACAAAGCGTCACTCGCAAGTATACGAGGTAGCTGTAGCAAAGGTGATCGCCCCAAGGTCGTCTCATAAGGAAGCTAAAGTGGCTAATCGATTACCAGATTAAAAGTAACAAGTAATGAATAAATTTAAATTGCTAACTAATGAAAAAGTTTAATTGAAGTTTAAAACAATAAAAGTAAACAAGAGCTAATGTTTTGATTCACTTGATAAAAAGGTCTAGGGTTTGCACTTCTCCACTACTTATATGTATGAACGGTTATTCCTCTTAACTAATTTAATTTCAAACATTAAATCTCAAACAACTCAATTAATCAAATCAAGGAAATAAGCTCTCGTATTCAAACCTCTTTCAACTAATCTTGTTATAATTGAAATAATCTTTTTAATAGGTTATATCTCTAATTCACCCAAGTCCTTAATTGAATTGTTCCAGCATTAGACTTCATCTCTCAATCCATCATCTAATACCTAAAACACACAATTGGTGGCCAATCAATTATATGTTAACAATATTTCATTCAATAAAGGCTAAAGAAATTATTAGCTAAGAGAATAACCAATTCATACAATCATAGCAGATCCATACAAACCCTAGACTAGATCAAATTAGTTCATAATGCAATCAAACATATTCATCTCATTAATGTTCAAAGAAATCAAAATAGACATGATAATATCCATTAATACAATTTCAATGTAAATAAAGAGAATAAGTTCAAGAACAAAACCAAGTTACAAACTCCTTGAAGTTTCTGAAGAATCTCTTGTTCAATCTTGCAAGAAGGATGTTTCGTTGGCTAGAACAAATCTAATCTAAGCTAGATTAATCAAAGTGAACTCAAAATCAAAGAAAACAAATGTTAAAACCCTAACTTTGCTCTCTAACGGCTCAAACAATTCTCCAAATTGTCAACCCCACGAAACCCTAGCTTCTCTTTCTCTTTTATACGAATTCTCCTATTTAAAATCCGCTGCGTGTTTGGTTCATGAGTTACACGGCCAAGTCAGAAGTGACTTGGCCGTGTTGGAGTGCATTGGAAGGACACGGCCAGTGACTTGGCCGTGTCCCTTGCATGTGTTCACTTCTACTTGCCTTTTCTTCTTTTCTTCTTTATTGAGTGACACGGCCAAGTCTTGAGCTTGACTTGGCTGTGTTGGTCCATTTTGGAGGGACACGGCCAGTGACTTGGCCGTGTCCCTTGCCTGTGTCTTCTTCTGTGAGATTTGAATCTTCTTTTCCTTTGGAATTTGGTGAGACACGGCCAAGTCAGAGTGACTTGGCCGTGTTGGAGCATTTTTGGAGGGACACAGCCACTGACTTGGCCGTGTCCCTTGCATGTGTCCTTCCTTGTGACTTGCTCTTCTACATTAACTTGGTATGGGACACGGCCAGTGACTTGGCCGTGTCCTCTGCCTATGTCAGCTACTGTCCATTTTTCCTTCAGTCTTGGTTCCTTGGCTTTTTAACCTAAAACAAAACTCAAACAAACTTTGAACAAAGAGTAAATAAACAATAACCAACAAAACATAAAACCATACTAAAAACTAGATTAAAGACAACATAAACACTGAAATAAACTAAAAGTACCAAAATTAATGAAAACAGTAAACAAACCGATTAAAACTAACAAAATACCTAAATAAAACAATAAATATCATAATAAACAAACTACAAATCTATGACAAAAACTAACAAAACAGGTCTAAACTTGTGGTTGTGCTTGTAGAGTTGATATCAAGATCAGAAACACTGTCAACAGCAGCATGTATATATTTTATGTTATTGTATATTTTGGGTATTATATCATATTTTTGGATTTTATGTATTGTAAACTATAAAGAATGTTTGGGTTAAGTTATTTGAAATGGGGGTTTAAATGTGCTCTAAATTATATATATGTATATAAATGTTGGAGAAACTTGGTGAAATTGAGGAGTATGGGTGAAATGGTGATTTGAAATTATTTAGGAGTGTTTTCTGATGCAGGTTGTGTTTTGCTAAATTTTAGGAATATCCAAAGTACAAACAAAACTCTGGTAAATTTTTCCCAGAGATTTTCATATAAAAATGTTTATTTTGGGTTCCTATAACAAGTAAAGAATATTTATATACTATTTAATTTTATATATTTAGTATTTGAAATTTTAAATAAGAAATATGAAAATTTTTATTAAACCGGTCTGTGACATTTTTGTACTGTATATATGTATTTTACATATGCTGAAATATGTATTGTATGTATATAAGTTATAAGGGTGTTGCATATGGAATTTTGAAATCATGAGTATTAATTGTGCAATTTAGTTCCAAATGTGTTGTTTTAATGCATAAACAAGGATTTTAAAGTCAAACATTGGATTTGGTTAAGTTTGGATAGAGCTTGAATGAAGTAGTGTTGAATTTATGATTTTGGAAAGGGACTTTTCAAAGAATGGTGAATTGTTAGATTTTAATGTTTAAATCATGCCATTTCATGATATTAGTGATGGAAATAAGCTTGGATTAATAATTAGAATAAGCTGGAATGAATAACCTTCATTGGTGAAGTTTATGCCATTTTAGGGTTTTGTATAAGAGTGTGTATTTAATTAATATGAATGATTGAAACATGTTATAATATGTTTTTAATAATATAATTAAACTTAAAACATTAATTTAAATGGATTAAAATGGAAGTTCAATGTTAAAGTAAGGAAAGGCTAAATTTTGGGGTTTTGATTAGAGTGATGTTTAATTAGGGTTAATTTTTGAAATGCCTTAAAATGTGATATTAAATGATTATGTTTGATCACATTTTGAATAGAAATTAAAGAGTGATGAATTGCCCAACCCTAGTGTTGAAGGGGAACTTGAAAGTGAAGGTTTGTGAGAGATTTTTAGCTTACATGTGAGAGCTTATTGAGATATGTACGAACTCTTGTTAAATGGAATGTGATTGCATTACAGGCCTAACACATTTTGAATGAAAAATGTGTTAAGCTACTTGATACATTGAACATTCATGAACATTGTGCTATGACATTGTTTAGATAAATTTTGTATATATTTTCTATGAGGTTTATGTCAATTTAAAGTTAATTTTCATGTTAAATTGCACTCAAGTTTGTTTGAAGTTGTTGATTTAGGTTGGAGTACATTCGATGGAGCCATTTGATCAAAATTGGTGGAATTTGTGGAGAAAATCAAGTGACACGGCCAAGCTTGTCATGGCTTGGCCGTGTCCTTCATCAAAAGAAGCATAAACAAGGAAAATTAGGAGACACGGCCAGGACTAACATGGCTTGGCCGTGTCCCTCAAGGAAACAAGTCCAGTAGCAAACACGGCCATGAGACACGGCCAAGACACTGGCCGTGTCTCTCTAAAGGAACAAAAGAGCAAATAAAGCAAAGAAAGAAAAGAAATACACAGAGACAGACACCATCACTGGACACGGCCAGGACACTGGCCGTGTCACATGACACGGCCGTGTCCTTGGTCGTGTCTCACAAGAGCAAGAATATAGAATGGGACACGGCCAGAAGCTTGGCCGTGTCCCCAAGAAAGAAAGCCACTAGACACGGCCAAGCTCCATATGGCTTGGCCGTGTCACCCTGGGTCCTTAGCTGGCTTGCACGAGAAATGAGCTGGTGTGTTTTAGTGGGAGACAAAAAGAACAAAAAAGAGTGAAAAGTGGGAGGATTTTATGGAAGAAAGGTATAAAGAAATTAGTAAGTGAGAGACAAGGCATGATGGATGTCTTAAATAATTCAAAGTGGGAGAGCATGGGGATTAGAAAATGGATTTTGAATAAATTTAGTGGACATTCTCTACACTTCCACTTGTTCTTCATCTTCCTCATCTTCTTCCTTGGTTCTAGCTTGAGAGAGAAGACCATTCACCATCTCCATTCACCATTTTTTTACACACACCAAGAGCAAAAACAATTGTTGGTTTTGAAGTGAGTTATTAGTTCTTAAGAATTAGGGTTTTAAGAGGCTTGATTGGAGAGTTGAGAATTTGAGAAAGCTATCATTTACTCCTTCAAGAAGAGAACCAATTGTTCAAGAGAGCTGGAAGTTCATCATCACGCACCAAGAAGGAGCCACGAAAGAGACGAGAGTCCGATTTTTAGCATCTTCAAAAAGGGGTTTTTCTAACTCTTTCTTTTATTCCATTTCTTAATTGTTGTTGTATATTAAGAACATTAATATTGCAATGTATAATTTTGATTTGGTTTATATTGAATTGAGTAGTTGTTTAAAACATATGATGAGCTAATTTACTCATGCTTGGGGTTGTAGTATATTTGATTAAATGATTTGATTTGATGATTCCATTGATATACCTTGTTATTTGTTGATTGCATTGAATTAAAGGTAAATTGATAGAATGGCCACCTATTGATTACTTAATATTGAATGACGAACCGACAGGAGAAGTTTAATATCGGAACTATGCAATTGACTACCCTAAGAATGAATTAGAAATATAAGTTCTAGGGTTTATTAATTTGAAAATGTTAAACAATTGGTTGTTGTTAATTCATAAATGTGAGAACTAGTGAATTGATAATTGGCTAATTAATCTTAAGAAACAAATTAAGATTCAATGTTATATTAATGGATAATCGGATAATTGAACATTTGGTTAAATAGACCTACAACCCTAGGCATCATTTCCACAATTGAATTTCTCTTGCATAAAATCAATCGTTTTCATTTCTAAGGTTAACTATAATTCACCAATCCAATCTCACAACCGAGTTTACAATTTTATGTTAATTGAACTATTACATGCATGTCCTTCCTTGGGAAACGACCTTGGGGCGATCACCGTCACTACAATAGCCTCGTATACTTGCGAGTGCCGCTTTGTGATAGTGTTGATTTAAGCGCAACAAGTTTTTGGCGCCGCTGCCGGGGAGGGCAATTTTTGTGATAGTTTGATTTTTTATTTTATTTGTTAAATTGTTTAAAGTGTTCTTTTTGAATTGCTTAGGTACTTTATGCACGGACGACGGTCTCAAGGCAACGAACTTGTTCCATTTATTGACAACATCCATAGACGTCCAAGATCCGAGAGACCAAATCCTTTTGAGCAAGAAGAAGAAAATACCAAAGAGCAATTTGAGGAGAACACAGAAACAGAGATGGGTGATGCACAAGAGCCACCCATGAAGGAGTTTGCTCGACCGATCATCGGAGTGACCACATCTTGTATCCGGTTGAGCAACGCAGCAAGAAACTACGAACTCAGAAATACTCATTATAGTATGCTGCCATCCTTCCACGGACTGCCGAATGAAAATCCTCTCAACTTCATTCGAGATTTTTATTCAACATTGCATACGTTCCCATTGCAAACACTAACGGAGGATGAACTGAAGCTGAGATGTTTCCCATACAGTTTAAAGGACAGAGCAAAAGCGTGGTTAATGACCCTACCGGAGAATTCTTTAACCACATGGACTGAAGTCTACAACAAATTTATGGGAAAGTTCTATTCTCATCAAAAGACCAAGGAGCTTAGGGGGAGTATTGCAACTTTCACCCAATTTGACGGAGAACCATTTCACGAGGCGTGGGATCACTTCAAATCATTATTATTTCAGTGTCCTCACCACTACTATCCACAACAGTTGCTCAATCAATTTTTCTATGATGGGCTAACTCAACAATCTCAAAACACAGTGGATAATGCAGCAGGGGGTGCAATGGGTGAAAGAACAGCTGCGGAAATAGTTGCATTATTCAAAATGTTGGGGGCAAATTCCCAACAAAAGAGCATTGGAGAAAGAAGAAGAGGAGCACATGAGATAAGTGCAAACTCAGAAATGGCTAGGCAAATTGCAGAACTGACAAGGCAAGTGAAATTGTTGAATGCAAAAGGAAACTTGTCGGGACCAAGCCAAGAGTCATGCGCATCATGCGGTCTTGTAGGCCATTCTCAAATTTTGACTCATTTCAAGAGGAGCAAGAGCAAGCTTTTGCTTTTGAAGGGTTCCAACAAAGGGGTAGGAATGACCCATATTCAAATTCTTATAACCCCGGTTGGAGGAATCACCCCAATTTTTCATGGAAAATCAACAACATGCTCCACCTCAACAACCCTTCCAACCATATCAAAGAGGTCCCCAATTTCAAGGGCAACCCTCAAATCAAGAGCAAGTCAAGAAACCTTCATTTGAAGAAAACTTGAATGCTTTAATTCAAGTAAGCACTCAAAATCAAGAATTGAACAATAAGCGGTTTGACTCTTTAGAAGCATCGCTTAAGAAGGTTGAAACTCAAGTGGGCCAATTGGCTAATCAACTTCAAGCCAATCAAAAAGGGAAATTTCCAAGCCAACCGGAGCAAGCCAAAGCAATCACCATTTTGAGAAGTGGTAAGGTACTTGATAATAAAATCGGTGATAATAACATTAATAATTCCTTTGATGCAGGTACAATGCAGGGTAATGGCAAGGAAATGCAAGAAGAAGAAGTTGAACCAAATGAGCTTAAGGAGGACAAAGAGGAGGCATCCGTTGCACCAAAACTGTACAAATCTCCAAATCCTTACAGACCACCAATTCCATTTCCCAGCAGTTTAAAAAATGAAAAGCATGATAAGCAATTTTCTAAAATTTATAACATGCTTTCAAAGGTAAGTATCAACCTACCCTTACTAGAGGTGATAAAGAATATGCCATCTTATGCCAAATTCTTAAAAGAGCTTAACACTAAGAAGATAAGGTATGAGTTGGATGAGAAGGTGATAGTTTCGGAAGTAACAAGTGCTGTTTTACAACATAAGTTACCTCCAAAACTAAAAGATCCTGGGAGCTTTATTGTTAAAATCTCTATGGGGAATGGGAAAGAGACCATTGGCATGTGTGATCTTGGAGCTAGTATTAATTTGATGCCATACTCAATTTATCTGAATCTAGAGCTAGGGGAACTCAAACCGACCAAAATGGTTTTACAATTACCAGATAGAACTCTTAGATACCCTAAGGGAATCATAGAAGATGTTCTAGTGAAGGTAGGAGGTTTGATTGTACCCGTCGATTTCATTGTCTTAGACACGGGGGGAGAAATCCCACGGGATGCCGAGCATGAAATTTTGTTAGGGAGGCCTTTTATGGCCACAACTAACACTTTAATTGATGTTAAAAATGGAAAATTAACCATGACCATTTTGGGACAAACTGTAGAATTTTCAATTTTTAACACTTCCCCCATTCCCACTAGTGCTTTATATGAAGATTGCTCTTTCATTGATCTTACTGATAGTGTTGTCCAAGAAGTTTTCTTGCAGGAAAATGGCGAACACAAGCTAGAAAAGGCTCTAAAATTGCAAGAAGAAGCAGAGATTTCCAATGAGGAGGATAAAGAAGACAATTCCGTCTTGGGCGATGAGAGTGTTGAGGAAGAAATTGAAATTGAAGAAGAGCAAGTTCAACTACAAGGGGTTGAGCTTAAAGAACTCCCCAAACATTTAAAATATACTTTTCTTGGGGAAAATAACTCTCAACCAGTGATAATTTCTGCTACCCTTACCAGAGAGGAAGAAAATAAGCTTGTAACAATGTTGAAAAAATTCAAGAAGGCTATAGGTTGGGGGTTGAGTGACATTAAGGGTATTAGTCCATCTATGTGCATGCATAAGATTATCTTAGAGGAAGGGGCTAAACCGGTAAGAGAGTCTCAAAGGAGACTAAACCCTAACATGAGCGAGGTTGTTAAGAAGGAGGTCCTTAAGTTACTAGATGAAGGGGTAATTTACCCTATTGCTGATAGTGAATGGGTTAGTCCTGTTCATGTTGTGCCTAAGAAAACAGGGTTGACAGTGGTCCAGAATGAAAAAGGAGAGTTGGTACCAGCACGAACACAAACTGGGTGGCGGATGTGCATAGATTATAGGAAATTAAATAAAGTCACCAAGAAATATCACTTTCCTTTGCCATTTATTGATCAAATGCTTGATAGATTATCTGGACATTCTTTTTACTGTTTTCTTGATGGTCTTTCAGGTTACTACCAAGTCCCGATAGCACCAGAAGATCAACCAAAGACTACATTTACTTGTCCCTTTGGGACGTTTGCATTTCGAAGGATGCCATTTGGACTTTGCAATGCACCAGGAACATTTCAAAGGTGTATGCTTTCCATATTTTCTGATATGTTAGACAAGTGCATTGAGGTATTCATGGATGACTTTTCTATCTTTGGTAATTCCTTTGATGATTGTTTGAAAAAGTTGACTCTAGTACTTAAAAGGTGTATTGAATGTAATCTTACATTGAGTTGGGAAAAGAGTCACTTCATGGTTGATCATGGAATTGTTTTAGGGCATGTTATTTCCCATGAAGGGATTGAGGTAGACAAAGCTAAAGTTGAATTAATTGTAAACCTACCTCCACCGACATCAGTTAAGGGAATTAGAAGTTTTTTGGGACATGCGGGATTTTATAGGAGGTTCATAAAAGATTTTTCCAAAATTTCACGTCCTTTGTGTCATTTGTTAGGAAAAGATGTCCCATTTGTTTTTGATGAAAAGCGCTTAGAAGCTTTTAAAATTTTGAAAGAAAAACTAACTTCTTCCCCTATAATTGTTGCCCCAAATTGGGATTTGCCATTTGAAATTATGTGCGATGCATCGAATTTTGCCATTGGAGCTGTGTTGGACCAAAGAGTGAATAAATTGATGTGTGTAATTTATTATGCAAGTTTATCTTTAAACGATGCACAAGTAAATTACACGACCACTGAGAGAGAAATGTTAGCTGTGGTATTTACACTAGACAAATTTAGATCTTACTTGATAGGTTCTAAGGTCATAGTATTTTCTGATCATACAGCTTTGAAATACCTATTGGCCAAACCACAAGCTAAACCTAGGCTCATTAGGTGGGTGTTAATGTTACAAGAATTCGATGTTGAAATCAAAGATAGGAAGGGAAGCGAGAATGTGGTGGCCGACCATCTTTCTAGACTTAACTCTAGTGAAAATAATGCTGAAATTGCTTGTGAAAATGCTTTCGAAAAATTTCCGGATGAACACTTGTTTTCCTTAACTCAAGCACCATGGTATGCTGATATTGCTAATTATCTTTCTTGTGGTGTAGTGAGAAAGGATTTGAGCTTCCAAGCAAAGAAGAGATTCCTGCATACATGTAAGTATTATTTTTGGGATGAGCCTTACTTGTTTAGAATTTGCAGGGATGAAGTTATAAGAAGATGTGTGGCGGAAGAGGAACAAAAACAAGTGCTACAATATTGCCACAAATTGTATTGAGGGGGACATTTTGGAGGAAAGAAGACCGCCGAGAAAATTCTTCAAAGCGGTTTGTATTGGCCTACTCTTTTTAAAGATGCTTATCATTTTTGTATAAGATGTGATGAATGCCAAAGAGTAGGAAACATTAGCAAACGGAATGAAATGCCCCTTAATATTTTTATTGTGGTTGATATTTTTGATGTGTGGGGAATTGATTTCATGGGGCCATTCCCCAAATCCTTTGGTTTTGAATATATTCTTCTAGCAGTAGATTATGTGTCCAAGTGGGTTGAGGCAATCCCCACTAGGACCAATGATGCTAACATTGTGTTAAAATTTGTGAAGGAGAATATTTTGAGCAGGTTTGGAACCCCAAGGCGATAGTGAGTGATGGAGGAAGCCATTTTTGCAACAAATGGTTTGAAAAGTTGATGACCAAGATGGACATCAGACACAAAGTGGCAACTCCATATCATCCCCAAACATCCGGGCAAGCTGAGATTTCGAACAAGCAGATCAAGGGGATTTTAGAAAAGACAGTGAGCACAACTCGAAAGGACTGGTCAATCCGAATCTCGGAAGCATTGTGGGCCTATAGGACTGCTTATAAAACCCCATTGGGAATGAGTCCTTATAGGTTGGTCTTTGGCAAGGCATGCCACCTCCCAGTGGAATTGGAGCACAAGGCTTATTGGGCAATAAAGACCACGAATATGGACTTAGGTGAAGCAAGGGAGCAAAGAATGCTTCAAATTTCCGAGCTTGATGAGCTTCGGAATGAAGCCTATGAGAGTTCAAGGATCTTCAAGGAAAAGACCAAAGCTATTCATGACAGGATGATTCTTCGAAGGACCTTTGAACCGGGAATGAAAGTCCTTCTCTTCAATTCAAGAATGCGGTTGTTTCCCGGAAAATTGAAGTCACGTTGGAGTGGACCCTTTCAAGTTACTCAAACATTTCCCTATGGGGTTGTTGACTTGCTTAATTTAAAAACCAACAAGACATTCAAGGTCAATGGACAAAGGGTGAAGCCCTACTTGGAAGGCATGGTGTTCATTGACGAATGATGCAACAATGTCCAGCTATAAGACATTAAAGAAGCACTAAATGGGAGGCAACCCATCGGTTTGCATTTCTTTTCACTGTTATAATTCTATATTTGGCAATTTTAATTTCATGTTGAGTTAAATAAAATAGAATAGGTACTTTGATCGGTTTTTATTTTTCTTGAATGTGTTTCAGGGCTAAATCAAGAAGAAGATTGCATTTTTGTGATTTGGAGACACAACTAAACCAATTGAAAAAAAAATAAAACCTATTTGGCAGAGGCAGACACGGCCAGAGGACCTAGCCGTGTCCTTGCCCGTGTCAAGTAGCTCCAAAAGACACAGAGGCAGACACGGCCAAAGGCCCTGGCCATGTCCTTGCCCGTGTCAAACCAGCTCCAAATGTCACAGAAGCAGACACGGCCAGAGGTCCTGGCCGTGTCCTTGGCCGTGTCACACAGACACGGCCAAGCCTCTCCCCGTGTCACCCAAATTGTTTTGCAAATTTCTTTTATCCAGTAAGAGACATGTTCTCGGGACACGGCCGTGTCTCTGGCCGTGTCCCTCCAAAACCATCAGACACGGCCAAGCTTCACGAAGCTTGGCCGTGTCACCTAAAATTTCAGTTTTAAAAACACGACTTTTGCCCAGTTTTTTTTAATTTAAATCCCTAAATCTCTCTCTCTCCTTCTCCCTCTCTCTCGCTCTCTCTCTCTCAAAACTCCATAGCCTCCATCTTCAACCTTCAAAATCATTTGAAATCTTTCAATTTTCTTCACCCAAACCGATTTAAACTCATCCCCTTCCCTTATTTTCTCATCAAAAATCAATTAAAACCTTGAAAACTTCATTTTCACCAAATCATCAAAATGACAAGAACAAAAACGGTGTCTCACCACAAAAGGACGCGACTTCCACCTTCAGCTCCATCTTCATCATCGTCAGCACCAAGGAGAGCAACTCTTCTCGCTCGGGGTTTCTTTCCGACGAGGTATGTTAACGAAGAATCCCTCGATGCTCTTCATATTTGAAATAATTTTTATGGATTTGTTCATAATCTTGGGTGGGATAGATTTGTTTCCCTTAAACCTTTGCAATTTGAGGAGCTTACATTGGAATTTTTAACCACACTTAAGGTTGAAAAAAATGACCAAAGGATTTGCATTAGGTTACACTTTAAACTGCTTGGGAGACCATTTGTCCTTAAAATTGAGCAATTGAGCGATATATTTGGTTTCCATCAACAAGGGGAACAATGTGTGCCTAAGAGTTTTCAACAACAATTCGCATGGGGAGCTTTGGGCTCGGGTACCTATGTGGCCAAATCGGCCAAAGCTACGAAATTGAAAAATCCCGCCCTAAGGTACTTACACCGGTTTATGTCATGTGGATTCTTTGCAAGAAAAGAGAGCACAGGGGTTGTAGAACTAAGCGAACTATACTTTTTAGAATGTGCTAGCAATGACGTACCTGTTTGTACCGGCTATTGGTTAGCCGATGTGTTTGAAAGTGTGGCACATAAAAAGCGGGGTGCCATTTGTATCGGAGGATTAGTTACAATTTTAGCAATGGCACTCCTTGATAATTTTGACCCGAGCCATTGCCAGATGACTATGATCTCGGGGAATGATTCATTAGATCTTGCCACCCTAGAGAAGATGCGCATGGTTTTAAGAAAAGGAGGAGCTTATGTTATGGGTTCAGCTGAGACTGAGGTACCGGAGGACAGCCAAAAGAGAGCATGAGTCGAGGAGGATTCCGACTCGGATTCTCTAAATTTAGAGGAAGATGCTCCAATCCTGAACCATCAGGAGATCCTTCATAGGATTGAAGCATTGGAAAGCAGGGTTGACCGAAACCATGCTGCAGCCATGGAACAAATTGACCGTAATCATACTGCAGTCATGGAAGAAATGGACCTAATCAACAGCAACCTCGCTAAAATTCTGATCCTCCACCCATCAGCTGCATCATCGTCCTATCCTCCACCACCGTAGATCCTACCAGCTCCAACCTTTTGACATCACTTGTTATTTTCTTATTTGTAGTTATTTCATGTTTTTGTTGTTTTGGTTTTTAATGTTAACTCTTTATATTGTGTTTATTTTATATATTGTATTTTGCTCTTGAACAATGGTTGTTTGTGGATGAAAAGGTAGCACTTGCGTCACAAAGGATCGATGGAAAAATAGGTTGTACCTTAACTTTTTACTTTAAATATCGTTGTTTCCATTGAGGACAATGTAAAACTTAAAGTGTGGGGTGTGTGCTAAGCCTTTTGTTCATGAATATAAATTGTCTATTTTCGTAAGTCTTTTTGTTTTGTTATTTTCGTAAGTGTTCTTGTTTTGTTAAGTTTCTTGTTTTGTCTTATAATTGATTTTGATGGATATTAATAAGTTCAATTGTTATAAGAATGTTGATAGATGACTTTTAAATTTTTGAAGCATGAATTTGAGGATTGATTAGAGTTTGTACTTATTGTCAATTTTGATGGTTATTCTTTGCATTGCCATTAAACTAGTGAGGAATTGAGCCATCAACTTATCATTTTTTTTATGTGTGAACATCTTTGATTGATGAATTACTAGAACTTGCTTTGACATGCATTTTGAGACTACATAAAAATTTCAATTAAGCATCAACATGATTAAGGCAATTTAGGGCAAACCATTTTGGCTTAAAGAGACCAACCTTACATCCGACCTTAGTTCGCCAACTTTGAGCTTATTTCATTTTTTTCCTTCTTTCTTTTTCACAACACCATCGGCTTGAGCCATTATATTTTAACTCTACTCATTCATTAGATCAAGAGCACTTTAAGAGCATTAATGGAGTGTTGTGCAGAATAAGTGTGGGGTTGAATTCAATGGGCTTTAAATTAGTTGGATACCCTATATAAAAAAATAAAAAAAAATGAATAATGAAAATTAAAATAATAGTTGTTCTTCTTGTCGGAAGGGTTGTAATGAGTTTGGAAATTATCTTTGCAAATTAAACAAATGGAGTCCCTTAAAAGCACATAAATGCTTAATGCTAAGTGATTGGGATGAATTATGGGATTGTTGATCATGCTACATTGCTTACTTCACTCTTGAAGTACTCTTGACCTAAATGAACTAACTCACTCTCCCAAATGTCATACCTTTTCCTTAGCCCCGTTACAACCAAATAAAAGACCTTATGATTGATGCTTGATTGTGATTAGGTGGTGGAGATTTGATTGATAAGCAAGCCTATAGTCCTAATCTTTCATTGAATGTTGAGAGCTTAAACACTACCCAATTAAACACTTGAGAGGTTTTGTGAGGGAGTGACAATTTTGGTATGCATTGATTGACCATTAAGTTACTTGAGTACCGATTATTCTTGATTCGATTATGATTGTGGATTTAATAAGATGGGAGTCTTAATGCATCCTTATAACTCTTGAACTTGACAATATTTATCTTGTTTTATTTGTTTTGATTTTAACTTTGCTTGGGGACAAGCAAAGGATTAAGTGTGGGGTAATTGTTTAGATAAATTTTGTATATATTTTCTAGGAGGTTTATGTCAATTTTAAGTTAATTTTCATGTTAAATTGCACTCAAGTTTGTTTGAAGTTGTTGATTTAGGTTGGAGTACATTCGATGGAGCCATTTAATCAAAATTGGTGGAATTTGTGGAGAAAATCAAGTGACACGGCCAAGCTTGTCATGGCTTGGCCGTGTCCTTCATCAAAAGAAGCAGAAACAAGGAAAATTAGGAGACACGGCCAGGACTAACATGGCTTGGCCATGTCCCTCAAGGAAACAAGTCCAATAGCTAACACGGCCATGAGACACGGCCAAGCCACTGGCCGTGTCTCTCCAAAGGAACAAAAGAGCAAAGAAAGCAAAGAAAGAAAAGAAATACACAGAGACAGACACCATCACTGGACACGGCCAGGACACTGGCCGTGTCACATGACACGGCCATGTCCTTGGCCGTGTCTCACAAGGGCAAGCATACAGAATGGGACACGGCCAGAAGCTTGGCCGTGTCCCCAAGAAAGAAAGCCACTAGACACGGCCAAGCTCCATATGGCTTGGCCGTGTCACCCTGGGTCCTTAGCTGGCTTGCACGAGAAATGAGCTGGTGTGTTTTAGTGGGAGACAAAAAGAACAAAAAAGAGTGAAAAGTGGGAGGATTTTATGGAAGAAAGGTATAAAGAAATTAGTAAGTGGGAGACAAGGTATGATGGATGTCTTAAACAATTCAAAGTGGGAGAGCATGGGGATTAGAAAATGGATTTTGAATAAATTTAGTGCACATTCTCTACACTTCCACTTGTTCTTTATCTTCCTCATCTTCTTCCTTGGTTCTAGCTTGAGAGAGAAGACCATTCACCATCTCCATTCACCATTTCTTTACACACACCAAGAGTAAAAACAATTGTTGGTTTTGAAGTGAGTTATTAGTTCTTAAGAATTAGGGTTTTAAGAGGCTTGATTGGAGAGTTGAGAATTTGAGAAAGCTATCATTTACTCC
Organism: Garcia nutans; assembly: GCA_947685225.1. Taxonomy (NCBI): domain Eukaryota; kingdom Viridiplantae; phylum Streptophyta; class Magnoliopsida; order Malpighiales; family Euphorbiaceae; genus Garcia; species Garcia nutans. Next base: position 49,642,752 of record CANTUV010000007.1, on the reverse strand, counting down.
TTCAAGAAGAGAACCAATTGTTCAAGAGAGCAGGAAGTTCATCATCACGCACCAAGAAGGAGCCACGAAAGAGACGAGAGTCCGATTTTTAGCATCTTCAAAAAGGGATTTTTCTAACTCTTTCTTTTATTCCATTTCTTAATTGTTGTTGTATATTAAGAACATTAATATTGCAATGTATAATTTTGATTTGGCTTATATTGAATTGAGTAGTTGTTTAAAACATATGATGAGCTAATTTACTCATGCTTGGGGTTGTAGTATATTTGATTAAATGATTTGATTTGATGATTCCATTAATATACCTTGTTATTTGTTGATTGCATTGAATTAAAGGTAAATTGATAGAATGGCCACCTATTGATTGCTTAATATTGAATGACGAACCGAGAGGAGAAGTTTAATATCGGAACTATGCAATTGACTACCCTAAGAATGAATTAGAAATATAAGTTCTAGGGTTTATTAATTTGAAAATGTTAAACAATTGGTTGTTGTTAATTCATAAATATGAGAACTAGTGAATTGATAATTGGCTAATTAATCTTAAGAAACAAATTAAGATTCAATGTTATATTAATGGATAATCGGATAATTGAACATTTGATTAAATAGACCTACAACCCTAGTCATCATTTCCACAATTGAAATTCTCTTGCATAAAATCAATCGTTTTCATTTCTAAGGTTAACTATAATTCACCAATCCAATCTCACAACCGAGTTTACAATTTTATGTTAATTGAACTATTACATGCAAGTCCTTCCTTGGGAAACGACCTTGGGGCGATCACCGTCACTACAATAGCCTCGTATACTTGCGAGTGCCGCTTTGTGATAGTGTTGATTTAAGCGCAACAAGTTTTTGGCGCTGCTGCCGGGGAGGGCAATTTTTTTGATAGTTTGATTTTTTATTTTATTTGTTAAATTGTTTAAAGTGTTCTTTTTGAATTACTTAGGTACTTTATGCACGGACGACGGTCTCAAGGCAACGAACTTGTTCCATTTATTGACAACATCCATAGACGTCCAAGATCCGAGAGACCAAATCCTTTTGAGCAAGAAGAAGAAAATACCGAAGAGCAATTTGAGGAGAACACAGAAACAGAGATGGGTGATGCACAAGAGCCACCCATGAAGGAGTTTGCTCGACCGATCATCGGAGTGACCACATCTTGTATCCGGTTGAGCAACGCAGCAAGAAACTACGAACTCAGAAATACTCATTATAGTATGCTGCCATCCTTCCACGGACTGCCGAATGAAAATCCTCTCAACTTCATTCGAGATTTTTATTCAACATTGCATACGTTCCCATTGCAAACACTAACGAAGGATGAACTGAAGCTTAGATGTTTCCCATACAGTTTAAAGGACAGAGCAAAAGCGTGGTTAATGACCCTACCGGAGAATTCTTTAACCACATGGACTGAAGTCTACAACAAATTTATGGGAAAGTTCTATTCTCATCAAAAGACCAAGGAGCTTAGGGGGAGTATTGCAACTTTCACCCAATTTGACGGAGAACCATTTCACGAGGCGTGGGATCACTTCAAATCATTATTATTTCAGTGCCCTCACCACTACTATCCACAACAGTTGCTCAATCAATTTTTCTATGATGGGCTAACTCAACAATCTCAAAACACAGTGGATAATGCAGCAGGGGGTGCAATGGGTGAAAGAACAGCTGCAGAAACAGTTGCATTATTCAAAATGTTGGGGGCAAATTCCCAACAAAAGAGCATTGGAGAAAGAAGAAGAGGAGCACATGAGATAAGTGCAAACTCAGAAATGGCTAGGCAAATTGCAGAACTAACAAGGCAAGTGAAATTGTTGAATGCAAAAGGAAACTTGCCGGGACCAAGCCAAGAGTCATGCGCATCATGCGGTCTCCTAGGCCATCAAGCAAATGTGTGCCCCTCAAATTTTGACTCATTTCAAGAGGAACAAGAGCAAGCTTTTGCTTTTGAAGGGTTCCAACAAAGGGGTAGGAATGACCCATATTCAAATTCTTATAACCCCGATTGGAGGAATCACCCCAATTTTTCATGGAAAAATCAACAACATGCTCCACCTCAACAACCCTTCCAACCATATCAAAGAGGTCCCCAATTTCAAGGGCAACCCTCAAATCAAGAGCAAGTCAAGAAACCTTCATTTGAAGACAACTTGAATGCTTTCATTCAAGTAAGCACTCAAAATCAAGAATTGAACAATAAGCGGTTTGACTCTTTAGAAGCATCGCTTAAGAAGGTTGAAACTCAAGTGGGCCAATTGGCTAATCAACTTTAAGCCAATCAAAAAGGGAAATTTCCAAGCCAACCGGAGCAAGCCAAAGCAATCACCATTTTGAGAAGTGGTAAGGTACTTGATAATAAAATCGGTGATAATAACATTGATAATTCCTTTGATGCAGGTACAACGCAGGGTAATGGCAAGGAAATGCAAGAAGAAGAAGCTGAACCAAATGAGCTTAAGGAGGACAAAGAGGAGGCATCCGTTGCACCAAAACGCACAAATCTCCAAATTCGTACAGACCACCAATTCCATTTCCCCAGGCCAATTGTACCCCAGGCCAAGGGGCATCCCCAAGTCTATTAAGGTTCTTTGCTATTCGCTCCTTTCCAAATGGAGTTGTGGCTGGGGAGTAATGTTGGCCACTTCATTAACCTACTAGGTGGCAGCCGGTGGAGTATCAAGGTTTGGGTTCTTCCTAAATCTTGAGGAAGAGCTTGTCTCATCCTTGATTTGGCTAGTGTGCATCAAATATTCAATCTTAGTGGTAGTAGAAATGAGGGCTTTGAAAGTCAGTAAATACTGGGTTTGCATATTAGTCTAGTAGATGGGCAATATGTTTTTCAAAATGATATCAATTTGCTCTTGTTTTGAAGGGTGATTGACCATTTGCGCAGCTTTTCCTCTCTATCTCATAAGAAATGAGGTGAAGGACTCCTTTGGATTCTTTTTAGTGGTCTTGAGATCTCTTCTAGTAACACCCAGCTTAGTGGTCTCGAGATCTCTTATAGTAACATCCACTTCTATGTTATAATGGTATTTCTTAGTGAAAGTGTTACAGACATCCTCCCATGTTTGGTATTTCTTTTTGTCAAGGTCCATGAACAATCTAACAGTGGCACCCATGAAGGACCTTTGGAACAACTAAGCAAGGAGCTCATCATTGAGTCCCATAGGTTTGAGGGCCCCTATATACATCTTGAGGTGAGTCTTAAGGCAATTGGTACCATGAAAGTTATCCATCTCAGGCATCTTGAATTTCAGGATATAAAGTCAAAGACTCAAGGTCAAAGTTCATCTCGGTGCTTAAAATTCTACATCTGGTTCTCCATTGCTTCTAATTTCTCCAAGAGGATGCGAGTTTCAGGATGCTCCCCCTTTTGAAAAGGATTCTAATTTCTCAGTCATGATTGATTTGCATTGTATGCTTAATGAATCAATCAATGTCTTATTGAAATCAGTCTGTTGGACAACTAGCATGTTCTTCAAACTTTCCTCTTACCTCTTGAGAATGGCCTCAACAAAAGCTTGCATTTCATGGGTTTGAATGGTTTTCTCCAGTGATACATTGGGTGAGACAAAAAAAATAGGGGTTAGTATTCTTTCAGGAATTGCATGGTGCATTTTATGATGCTAGGTCAAGTATTTTGACCATGCATTGGGAGCCATAGTCAAGTGCATGTCTGTGCGAACTTCAAAGAATAGGGATCTTAGGTGGCTATAGATTAGGGATTATTTTGGGGATAAGGTCAAGCAAGCAGCGCCTTCCCGATTATTGGGCAACTAGGCTATTGATTTTAGGGACTAGTATAATCAGTGTGGTTGAGACTTGGGTCCAGGTAAAATTTTATCATTTTAGATGCACCTTATTGAAGCATGAGATCCAAGATCTCATCGACAGTGGTAAGCTTCCTGAGCCTGATAAGCCCAATACAAAGGATAATCCTCTGCCTAGGTTTAACAGAGTGCCACTGTAACAACCCCACCTGCACGGTCTTATGACAGCTGGTCTATTGGGCCTTTTCTCCCGTAGGTGGACCGTAGTCCCAGCCCTCAACTCGGCAGGCCGCCACAGTACTGGACTGCCCTCGCGGGCCCTCCAGCAGGATTTGTTTATTTGGCTCCCAAAGGAGCCGCCTCCCCGAATCGAACACCTGACCTCTCCCTTAAGAGAGCCAGTGAGCACAATCAGTCACTTTTTGCTATGCACCCTGGGAGTACCAAGATGTATCAGAACTTGAAGCGGCATTATTGATGGTCAGGTATGAAGAGAGACATAGCAGAGTTTGTATCCAGATGTCTCACTTGCCAGAAAGTGAAGGCTGAGCACCAAGTTCCTTCAGGATTGCTCCAACCTTTATCAGTGCCAGAGTGGAAATGGGAGCGAGTGACAATGGATTTTGTGACTGGACTGCCTTTAACTCAGAAGAAGCATGATGCAATCTGGGTGATAGTTGATCAGATGACGAAGATAGCTCATTTTGTTCCAGTTTGGATGGATTATTCTGTTGAGAGGTTGGCTGAGCTGTATATCAATGAGATAGTCAGGTTGCATGGAGTCCCAGTTTCTTTGGTGTCAGATTGAGATCCCCAGTTTACTTTGAGATTTTGGAAGAGTTTGCATAATGCTCTAGGGTCTCGATTGCATTTTAGTACTGCTTTCCATCCTCATACAGATGGACAGTCAGAGAGAGTGATACAGATTTTGGAGGATATGTTGAGGAGTTGTATCATTGATTTTGCCGGGAATTGGGATAGATTTTTGCCATTAATTGAATTTGCTTATAACAATAGTCATCATTCGAGTATTGGGATGACTCCTTATAAGGCTTTATATTACAGGAGATGCAGGACACCTTTGTGTTGGGATGAAGTTGGAGGAGGTAAACTGGTTGGTCCCTATTTGATTAAGGAAACAGAGGAGAAGGTGAAGGTGATTCGGGGTCGTTACAGTTAAAAAGGTGCCTTTTTAACTGTAACAACCCCACTAGCACAGTCTTACGATAGCTGGTCTATTGGGCCTTTTCTCCCGTAGGTGGACCGTAGTCCCAGCCCTCAACCCAGCAGGCCGCCACAGTACCCAGCCGTAGTTGCCGGTGAGGCAGTATGATAAACTGAGAAAGTATGGGGCTGAGGACTTTGTTGGTACTACAGACCCTGCTGTAGTAGAGCAGTGGCTAGACTGGGATCAGAGGATATTTATTCAGTTACAGGCTAGTCCAGAAGAGAAGTTTGATTATGCCAGATCTCTTCTGCAGAGAGATGCATATGATTGGTGGAAGACGGTTCCACATGCTCTTGATGATCCACTAGTCCTGACCTATGATGATTTCTTGCGGGAATTTGAGTAGAAGTATACTCCGAGAGAGTATAAAGATGCAAAGAAGATGGAGTTCCTGAGTCTGAGACAGGATACTAGGTCAGTGACCAAGTATGAGATCGAGTTTATCCGATTGAGTCACTATGCTGGTGGGATTATTTCTGACGAGTTTTACAGGTGCAGGAGGTTTGAGGAGGGACTGAGACCCTCTATCATGTGCATCATTACAGGCTCTCGGTAGCAGGATTTCTCCCAGTTAGTTGCAGCTGCCAGGAGTGTTGAGAGGGTGCAAAATCTTGCAGCAGCTACCAGGGTTGAGGAGACCAGAGTTAGAAGACCCCAGAGTGAGGCAGGGTCTTCATCAGTGAAGAGAGGCCGAGAGGGACATTTTCAGAGGTTTAGTAGGTGTCAGGGGCAGTTTGGCAAGTCAGTACAGCAGCAGAGATAGAGACAGAGACCTGCAATTTCAGTGGCCAGTGCTCCGACTCTAGTGGCTCAGAGACCTAATCCACCTACTTGCATTCATTGTGGTAGAGTACACGGAGGTGTCTGCTGGTGGAGAGGTGCTTCGGGAGTGTGTTTTAGATGTGGGTCATCAGACCATTTTATTAGAGATTGTCCCGAGCCACCAGAGGTTATGCAGGCAAATACTGCATCTTCTCGACCCAGTGTCAGAGGGGGTCGTTACAGTTAAAAAGGTGCCTTTTTAACTGTAATGACCCCACCTGCTTGGTCTTACGATAGCTGTTCTATTGGGCCTTTTCTCCCGTAGGTGGACCGTAGTCCCAGCGCTCAACCCGACAGGCCGCCACAGTACTGGACTGCCCTCGCGGGCCCTCCAGCAGGATTTGTTTATTTGGCTCCCAAAGGAGTCGCCTCCCCGGATCGAACACCTGACCACTCCCTTAAGAGAGCCAGCGAGCACAATCCAGTACCATTTCAGGAGAAAAGGCCCAATAGACCAGCTGTCGTAAGACCGTGCTGGTGGGGTCGTTACAGTTAAAAAGGTGTCTTTTTAACTGTAATGACCCCCTCTGACACTGGGTCGAGAAGATGCAGTATCTGCCTGCCTAACCTCTGGTGGCTCGAGACAATCTCTAATAAAATGGTCTGATGACCCACCTCTAAAACACACTCCTGAAGCACCTCTCCACTAGCAAACACCTCCGTGTACTCTACCACAATGAATGCAAGTAGGTGGATTAGGTCTTTGAGCCACTGGAGTCGGAGCACTAGCCACTGAAATTGCAGGTCTCTGTCTCTGTCTCTGCTGCTGTACTGACCTGCAAAACTACCCCTGACTCCTATTAAACCTCTGAAAATGTCCCCCTTGGCCTCTCTTCACTGATGAAGACCCTGCCTCACTCTAGGGTCTCCTAACTCTGGTCTCCTCAACCTTGGCAGCTGCTGCAAGATTCTGCGCCCTTTCAACACTCCTGGCAGCTGCAACTAACTAGGAGAAATCCTGATACCGAGCGCCTGCAATGATGCATATGATAGAGGGTCTCAATCCCTCCTCAAACCTCCTGCACCTGTCAAACTCGTCAGAAATAATCCCACCAGTATAGTGACTCAATCGGATAAACTCTATCTCATACTCGGTAATTGACCTAGTATCCTGCCTCAGACTCAGGAACTCCATCTTCTTTGCATCTTTATACTCTCTCGGAGTATACTTCTGCTCAAATTCCCGCAAGAAATCATCATAGGTCAAGACTGATGGATCATCAAGAGCATGTGGAACCGTCTTCCACCAATCATATGCATCTCTCTGCAGAAGAGATCTGGCATAATCAAACTTCTCTTCTGGACTAGCCTGTAACTGAATAAATATCCTCTGAACCCGGTCTAGCCACTGCTCTGCTACAGCAGGGTCTGTAGTACCAACAAAGTCCTCAGCCCCATACTTTCTCAGTTTATCATATTGCCTCACCGGCAACTGTGGCTGCGGCTGTGGCGGCTGCGGAACTGGAGCCTGCCTCAACAACTCTACCATATGCCATACCCAGCCAGGCGAAACCTCATCAGCTGCTGGTTTCACAGGCACAGAAACAGATGCCTCACCAGCAGATACAACTCTAGCTCCATCTCTACCCTCATCTAGAGCGACACTCTCTGCACTACCCTCAACAGCCTGACGCGGCCGAGACGCCATAACTACCTATATCTGCAAACAAAGCAGAAAATACTATATCAGAGATCAGAAACTGCCAGTGCCAATGCATGTATTACAATTTAAAACTATTTTTCAAATCCCCCATTTTCTCTCTCTATCATCCCACCTAGGTCGAGAAAATCAAACCTAGGCTCTGATACCAAAATAAATGTAACACCCTTATACCCTATATACATACAATACATATTTTCAGCATATGTAAAATACGCATATATGGTATAAAAATGTCACAGACCGATTTAATAAAAAAATTTACATTTCTGTTTTAAGATTTCAAATACTAATATATAAAATAAATAGTATATAAATATTATTTGTTTGTTATAGGAATCCAAATAAATATTTTATATGAAAATCTCTGGGAAAAATTTGCCAGAGTTTTGTTTGTAATTTGAATGTTTCCAAAATTCAACAAAACACAACCTGCATAAAACAAACACTCCAAATAAAATCAATTCACCAATACTTCTCAATTTCTCCATATTTCTAAAAATACTTATATATAGGTATATATATATATATCAACATTACATATCAAATCCCATCTTAAACAAAATTATTCAAAGCATTCTTTACAATTTACAATATATGCTTCAAAAACATATCATAACATATATAATATAAAAAATGTACATGCTGGCAACTGGCTCAGATCTTGATGTACCCAAAACAACTCTTCAAGCTCAATAAATACAAACCTAGACCCGACCAGGTCTAGTGAAACTCTCCGGCTCTACCAAAACGTCCATGACACCTACGCGACGAATTACAATCGTGCTAAGCCGAAGCTTAGTGGTACAAACTTTGATAATAATAAAAATGTAAAGTAATGCCAATGCACAATGCATATAGAGGTCACTTCATTTCACTTTCTTATATTTTTCAAATATTTCATACTCACAACTCATAACATTATATTACTCAATTGTATCACAATTCATAATTCACATTAAAGCAAAGACAAGCATGGGCCCAAAAAGGATCTAATATGCTATTCAAATTTCAGAGTTACCGCTTTGGTCCATAATGACACCATGTGTCTAGCCCGTAGGCAATATATATATCCATGGATAATGTAACAACCCCAGTCTCTTGAACCTCAACCCGGCTAGACCCTTAGGCTCCAGTATCTTGGTCCTCAACCCGGCTAGACTGCTACAGTTTTTGAGGCTTACGACCCAGTCTTTTCACCCCAAAAACATCATATTTATCATTTATCAGTTGGGCTCAGCTTACGACCCGGTCTTTTCACCAGCCCAGCAATTCATAGGCATGTCACCAAACCCAGAACTCTGAAAATTGAATAACATACTAGGCACACAATTAATTCATTTATCTCATTATCAAATATTTTCACAATTCATTTCTCACTTTATTTCTCATAATCAAACTAGGCTCATTGCCTTATTTTCACATTTTTTTTTTCATTTTTCTCATTTTTCACATCTTTCTCATTTTTCTCACTTTTCTCATTTTTTTCTCATTTTTATCAATATCAATTCATTTCATTATTCCACATATCTCATTTTTTCATTCACAACACATTACCCAATTACTTTGGGTATTTTCACATAATATGCATATTTCACACTTTACACAATTTAGCCATTATCAATGGCTTTTCACAATGCATTTAACACATATATGACATTACAAATGCCATAGCACATCATTCATACTCAATCAATGAACCAAGTAGCTTAACACATTTTTCAACCAAAATGTGTTAAGTCCAAATGTCATGCAAATATAAATATTATACTCAAAGTTTGTACATACCTCTACTAGCAACCCAAAGCAAGCTTAATACAGCCTCCAATCCTATCCTTCCAACTTACCCTTCACCAATTGGATGAAGCAAATCAACCTCCCTCAGTGCCTATATCAAATGTGATCATACATAATCATTTAATATCATATTCTAAGGTATTCTCAACATCAAACCATAATTAAACATCACTCTAAACCAAATCCCAAAATTAAGCTTCACCTCACTTTAACTTTGAAAAACCATATCAAGCCATTTCAATTAGTGTTTTAAGTTTATTAATATCATTAAAAACATATTTTAATACATTTAAATCATTTACATTATAACAATACACTCTTATACACAAAATCTCAAAAATGGCATAACCTTCCCCCATTGAAGGTTTTCCATTCTAACATAATCCATTACCCATTTTAAGCTTATATTCATCACTTTTAATACTAAACAACATGCTTAAACAAATAAAATCTCACAATTCAACCACTTTGGAAAATCACTTTTCCAAAACCCTAAATCTCCACTTCCATTCTCAAACTCCAACCAAACACAACCAAATCAAATATTTGACTTTAAAATACTTGTTTATGTAACAAAACAACTCATTTGGAATCAATTTACACAATTAAAAACCATGATTTCAAAACCCCAAAAATTACATAACCCTAAATTCTCTCTCTTCACCAATCTTACCCAAACTCAACCATTTCTTTAATCCAACCTTAAAATCATTAATAACCAATCAAAACAACTTCATTCATATCCAATTAAGCAATTAAATCATGCTACTATAGAATTCAAAAATTTACATAACACACTTTTCCATAGAAATTGAAAATTTGGTAAGAAAGCTTACCGATTGATGAAGAAACTTCTAAAACTCCACTTGAATCCTTAAAATCTCTTCAATTTTTGGAGTATGGAAGAAGCAAATCCATCTCTTGAAGCCATGAAATTCGGTCTTGAAGGAAAGAAGAAGAAGAAGAAGACTTTATTTTTTTATTATTTCTCTTTCCTTTCACCCTTTAATTTTAAACCATATATATATATATATTAAAATAATTTAATAATTAATTATTTAATTATTTATTTAATAAATTAAAAGTCCTAAATTTCCTCTTCCATTCAAAAATAATTTATTTTTGAATTATTTTATTAATTTTAAATTTCTAAAATTTAATTACCAAAATGCCCTTTTACTTTGACTTTTCTTTTAAAAAGTGTTGACTTTTTTATATGTTATGTATATTTTGCATATATATCATATATATATTACACTTTTTCATTTAAAATCCCTTCATTTTTCATTTAAAACTATTAATTTAATTTATCCTTTTAAATTATAATTTATTTTATCAAATTTCTAAAAATTAGAACTTTTCAAAAATTTAGGATATTAAACATATGTACAAGTAATGTGTATCTTATATACACATCAAATATACCTTATGTGTGTATTAAATATTAAGTATGTAATGTATTAATCCAACATATACAATTAATATACCATATGTATATGTTATATATACTCTAGATATATATATTGAGTATATACAATTTATCTCTCCATATACTTATTTAATTTCTCCAAAATCACAGATGTTACAATTTTCTCCCCCTTAAATAATTTCGTCCTCGAAATTATCCAGTATAGTAATAAATCATCCAAATCATTGTTTTACGAAATTATATAATTTCTATTCTCCCCCTTAAGTTCAATCTTAATTTCCTTTTTACCATTCCCTAACACATAATTATACTTTCTATTTACTCAAACAGTCACAACAAATTATTATATCTTCAATCGAATTGTCATTTGACAAAATTAGTTCATCTCCTTAATATATATACACCACACACCTATTGCACTCAAGATATCTGATCACTTCATTATCTTAAAAATATACTCTCATCACCTTAAATTCAAATGTTAATAACTTTTATCTTAACACAATAATTTTATACATCTTCACGTTGATCCTACTCTTTATACAATTACCACATATTAATTTAATATCACCATTATACAACAACAAAATCTTATTTCCTTATTAAAATTCATTCTAATTATACTATAACTAACACTTTTCTCTTATAATTATTTCAAACTATTAATTTAATTTATATTGTACTAGATTGTGCTCGCTAGCTCTCTTAAGGGAGAGGTCAGGTGTTCGATTAGGGGAGGTGACTCCTTTGGGAGCCAAATAAACAAATCCTGCTGGAGGGCCCGCGAGGGCAGTCCAGTACTGTGGCGACCTGCCGGGTTGAGGGTTGAGACTACGGTCCACCTATGGGAGAAAAGGCCCAATAGACCAGCTGTCGTAAGACCGTGCAGGTGGGGTCATTACAGTTAAAAAGAAGGCGCCTTTTTAACTGTAACGGCCCCACTAGCACAGTCTTACGACAGCTGATCTATTGGGCCTTTTCTCCCATAGGTGGACCGTAGCCCCAGCAGGCCGCCACAGTACCCATTCACCTCATGGTTCCTGAGCAGAAATTTGTTTATTTGGCCTCAAATCAGGTCGCCTCCCTCATTCGAACCCGTGACCTCCTCCCTTGGTAGAAATGGTACTCGTTTAGCTCATGGTTTCCTCTTAAGGGAGGAGGTCACGGGTTCGAATGAGGGAGGCGACCTCATTTGAGGCCAAATAAACAAATTTCTGCTCGGGAATCGTGAGGTGAACGGGTACTGTGGTGGCCTGCTGGGTTGATGGCTGGGACTACAGTCCACCTACGGGAGAAAAGGCCCAATAGACCAGCTGTCGTAAGACTGTGCTAGTGGGGTCGTTACAGCCACCACCAGCAACCTTCATGGTAGGAGGAGGATTGGAGGAAGATTCTATCTTATCCTCCATTCAAGACAGAAGTATTGAAGATGTGGAATAAGGAGAAATTTTATTCAACATACCTCCATTAGCTTGAAGTGTTGCTCTTTTTATTTTGCTTTCTGTAGTACTTATTTGGAATAATTATGTTTTTAAAATTAAGATTATTTGAATATATATCTTTTATTACATTTTTATATTTATCATTGTTCATTTTGGTTCTCAACTAATGACAAATCTAGCTTAATGTTTATAAATTAGCGTATTTGTGGATCATGATTCGAATGACTTTAATAGGAAAGAAAATTGTTCTATAGTATGGAGTTGTGTTTGCTTACTTAGAGAGAGCACCTGTATAATGACATTTGTCTAGGTCCTAGTCCATCTTAGAACATGCTTTGATGAACTTTTGAGTCAAAATTGAATTCTGCTTATTTAAGAGATATGATCTAGGCATTGTTTGATTAGCCAGCAACTAGTATCCACCCAATTAAATATCAATCCCTAGTTGTCCCTTTGTGACTTCATGAAATTTTAGCTTTCTCTTTATTGGCTTATAAGCCCAATGACCTACCCTGAGCTGTTGTTACACTTTTGACAAGTCTTATGATCACTAAGGTGAAGAGGCAAGAAGATCAAAGAAAGAAATGCATAGTCAAGACCATAAGGGTAGTTGAAGTTCACCTGATATTAGACCTAGTATCTCCAATTTATTATGATGACATCAGGGCAACAAATGATTTATCCTTGTTGAAGCATAATCACTCTACTCCACTCATCCATAGTCAGAAGCATAGAATGGTGCAGATAAAACAATCTTCTTAGAGTTGGACCCCAAAACACAAACACACAAACAAACAAACAAAAAAAGAGAGTAAAAATACAAAAAAAAAAGAGGAAAAAAAAAAGAGAAAAAGCAAAAGGAAAAGATGAAGATCGTCTTAATTAGTTCTATATTTCTTCCAAGAAGGTAGAAGGAGATTGAAGTCTAGCAAGATTGCTCCCAGCTGCCTATGACTCCAATAGAAGATTTTGGTGTGAAGGTTTGTCAGCAATGTCATATCAGCTCCAATCTTAAAATGGCCTTCGCTTAAACCATATATCTTATAGACCCTGTTTCAAGCCTATTAAAGGCCTGTTGATCTCTCTTAGTAGGTAGAGTCTATTAGTGGAGATAGTTTGAATAAGCATGCATATGAGATAGACAATATTTAAACTTGATGAGACCTTTGATCAAGTAATGCGTTTGTGTCTATCAGATGTGCAACAGTTCTTGCTTAAATGGAAATTATTCCCTAGTTTATTACGGTAACTAGGGTTGTTATGTTATAGATATGTTAATTTAAAAAATCGATTCCTGAGGTATAATGGCACTAATTTGACAAAGCCAACATTTGATTTCAAAGTCAAAATTCAAAATTCAAAAAAAAATTTGATTAGACCTTCAAGTTAAGGGAAGTATGTTACATCATCAAATCTACAAAGACACATTGGGCAAAATAAAGGATTATTTGCAAGGTTATGAAGAAGCTACCAATTGACGTGCTGAATCATAGTTTGAAATGGACGTATCCCTGACTATGTTGCTTAGGCCTCCACTACTCATGGTTTCATCTTGGAAGATAAAAGCAATAAATGTGAATTTTTTTGCCATTCCAATACAAAATCTAATCGAGCATCTGGAAGGAACCAATGAGAACACTTTAGCTGATCACCTTGGTTTATGAGTCGATGGAACCACTGTAAGTATCATTCATGCATATCATGCATACATGAACATATCATATTGCATTTTGTTATCTTGTGTTACCTATTATTTGTCAAAGTGAATAGCAAAAATCCTGTGAAGTAAAGAATCAAAAGAAGATATTGAATTAAGGGGCATGGAAGGCCAGTTGCTAAAGGAAGATCTAGTCACTTTAAAAATAGAGATGCATGCTTATGCAAGGAACCAGGAAATATACAAACATCAATATGAGCCTGCATGGGAGAAAATCATTGGTTTGAGCCTACACAGGGGGCAAAAGCTTCTCCTTTCAATTTTTGAGTTTATGCATGCACAAAATATTTTCAGACTCACTTTCAATATTTGGCCACACAGGGGGCAAAGAGAGGATATAAAGGCCAGCTAAAAAATAGCTAAATTTTTTACAAAAGGAAAAACAAAAAGAACAAAAAGAAAGAAAGAACCCTAAAATAATAAAGATGCAAATGATAAAAGATTGGTCCAGTTAGAAGAGCTGAAGCTAAAATAGGACAAATGTCCAAAAGGATGAAGATCCATTTGAAGGGTGAAGAATCGATCTCCAAGGATGAAGATCCATTTTTAAGGGTAAAGACCCGAAGTCCAAAGGATGAAGATCCATTTTGAAAGGTGAAGACATGATGCTAAGGATGAAGATCCATTTTAAAGGTTGAAGACCTAAAGTCTATAGGATGAAGATCCATTTTGAAGGGTGAAGACTTGATGCTAAAGATGAAGATCCATTTTAAAGAGTAAAGACCCAAAGTCCAAAGGATGAAGATCTATTTTGCAGGATGAAGACCTGATGCCAAGGATGAAGATCCATTTTATAGGGTGAAGACCTGAAGTCTAAAGGATGAAGATCCGTTTTGAAGGGTGAAGACTTGATACCAAGGATAAAGATCCATTTTGAAGGGTAAAGACCTGAAGTCCAAAGGATGAAGATCTAATATAAAGGGTGAAGACCCAATGTCCAAGGATGAAGATCTAAGGTCCAAGGATGAAGATCCATTTTGAGGGTGAAGACTCACAATCCATTGAAGAATGGAACAACCAGCTAAAAGAAAGCCAAAATTCCTAGATGATAGAATGTCAGTTTAACTAGAAGAGTTGGAGTTGATCCATTGAAGAATGAAGCAAGCGGCTAGAAGACAGCCATGATAGATGATCAAACAACTAGAAGCTAAAATTTATTGGCTAGAAGAAAGCCAAAACTCTTAAACTGACAGAAGGTCAACAAATTCAGTTTCGGGTCGAGAACCCAAATCTAGTTTCAGACCGAGCACCCAAAATTCAGTCTAGGGTTGAGAAGCCAACCTAGTCTAAGGTCAAATTACCCAAATCAAATCCAGTCTTGGGTCCAACACCCAAAATCTAGTCTAGGCTCGAGAACCCAAATCTAGTTTAGGGGTGAAAACCAAAAATTCAGTCTTGGGATGAGAACCCAGATCCAGTTTTGGGTCGAGAACGCAAAACCCAAAACCCAGTCTTGGGTCCAAGTACCCAAATGAAATTATTTTGAGTCCAGAACTCATTCCGGGTCTAAAACCTAAACCTATACGAGTCCAGAACCCAAATCATTTTTGAGTCCAGAAATCATTCTGAGTCCAAAACCCAAATCAAATCACATCTGGGGTCCAGAGCCCAAATCAATCAACCTTAGGTCAAGAACCCATCATCATCCAAAATCTGCTCAAAGTCATGTTGCTTTTCACTCCCTTCTACTAATGCCTTAGATTGTTCAAGCAGGGGGCAAACTGTAGACCCTTGATTTTGGCCCTTACTAGTCCGTTACTTGAGTTATAAACCTTTTGATAATATGGTATAATGGTTGAACCTTTAAAACCCTAAAGAGGCCTATTTTGAAGATTCAATTGGCTTTAATTTGATGCTAGGGCATTTGGGACTATGTTTAAGTCAAAAAAGGACTTCGATTTCAATATGGAACAGCCCATATCAAATTTGGATGCCCAATTCAATATGGGACTAATCCCATATCGAATTGGAAGCCAAATTCGATATGGGATAGGCTCCATATCGAATTGGGGGGCCTTCCCAATTCGATATGAACCTATATTTTGATGAATTAAAATTGTTTTACTTTAGTTTGCCTAGTTTGATTATGATATAGGCTCTGTTTGATACAAATTCAAGTTGTTTTTAATTCGATATGCATCAGAGTCCAATTTGAAAACGGATAAACAAATAATAATCATAATAATAATGAAAATATCCATCAATGATAAATTAAATAAATCAAGTATTGAAATTAAATAAATCAAAACATATAATAAACTATATAATCAAATCTAAAATTTAATAAAGCAAATAAAGATACAAATTAAGGTTTATGTCTCAATTTAGGGTTCTGTAATTAACATTTAGGGTTTGGGATTTTGGAATTATTGTTATTATTATTTAGGCTATTGTGAGAATTTTTTTGAAAAAATGGAATGAATTAGGGTTTTATAAATTTAAGAGAAATTAGTAAGGTTTTTGGTTAATCAAATTAGGTTTTAGGGCTAACATCATAAATTATGGTTTTGGAACCTTAAGACATTAGGGTTTATAATTTTAAAAGATTGAAATTAGGGTTTAAGATATTTATGGTTTAAGAGAGAAAGATTTATGGGATTTATTGGATTTGGGCTTAAGGGTTAATTGGTTTACTGGATGAGGGTTTGAAAAATTAAGGTTTTGATTTATCATTTTAGAAGAAATATGGATTCTGGAAAAAAATTAAGATTTTGGAAAACAATTAGGGTTTTGAGACTTTAATAGAATAATTTAGAGTATAAAGTTTTGGGAAAAATAGTTTAGGATTTTAAAGTTTTGGAAACAGAAGAACAATTTAGGGTTTTGATAATTTAATCAATGACTTAGGCTACTGGATGAATGAAAAATCTAATTTATAAAACATACGATTAGTGTTTAATAATTAATAATTTAGGTTACTGAAAGACTCAATATCAAAGCAAATAATAGAAACACTTAAAAAAAATATGGCAATGCTATCGTATGCTTAAACAATTCATGAATCAAAGCATAAGAATGCTATAAATATAAACAAATTAAATATTTATAATCAAACCTCTATCCCATTGGTTCCACCACAATTGACTCTGGCTGAACAAGAACAAAGACAGTGTTGTTGCCATTGCTGGATTGATGATTAATGAGTGCTACTTGTTGCCAATTTATTTTGTTATTTTCTGCTTTGCTGTTTAATCTCTCTTCATGTTAATTGCCGACCTCTTTCTTTAGGGTTTTTCTGTGTTCTATCCTTCCTCTCTTTCTTTAGGGTTTTTTCATGTTCTGTCTCCCCCTTTTTCTTTAGGGTTTTTCGTGTTCTATCTGTCCTCTCTTTCTTTAGGGTTTTTTCATGTTCTGTCTCTCCTTTCTCATGTGTTTAATGTGGTATTTATAGGAAAAAAAATAAAAACCTAATCTTATTTTAATAAGGAAATACTAACTATTTAGGAAAAATTAAAAAACCGTGTAAAATAAGGTTTGGTAAACAAAATTGGCAGAGCAGGCAGGCTACCGGGCCTGCGGACTGCGCTTGTGAAAAAACTACTGCAGGCTACGGGTGCAAGCCAGGAGAGCTGGGCAAGCCAGTTCATCGTAGAACTGGGCAAGCCCAACTAAGGTGAATTGGGCACTGCCCAATTTGCCGTAGAAATGTTTTGCGATGAATTCCCTTGCCACGCTCCCGCGCATTGCTCACCGATCCGTCTGATTTTTTATTTTTTTATTTTTTCTGTTTTATTAAAAATAACTATTAAATATTATTAGTAACTAAAATATTATTTAAATAATTAAAATACCACAAAAATTATCTTGAAATATCGGATTGGACTGGGTCAAAAATTAAGGGTCTACAGCTTGCCCCCTGCTTGAACGATCTGAGACTTTTAGTAGAAGAGAGTGAAAAGCAACATGACATTGAGCAAATTTTGGATGAGGATGGGTTTCTGGATTTGATTTGGGTACTTAGACTCGAGACTGGGTTCTTGGACCAGAGATTGAACTGAGTTTGGGTACTTAGACCCGAGATTGGGTACTTGGACCTGAGATTGGGTTGGATTTGGGTTCTTGGCCCTGAGATTGAGTACTTGGACCCGAGACTAAATTTGATTTGGGTGCTTAGACCCGCGATTGAATTGAATTTGGGTACTTAGACCTATGATTGAATTTGATTTGGTACTTGGACCCGAGATTGGATACTTGGATCTAAGACTGAATTTGATTTGGGTACTTGGGCCCGAGATTGGGTACTGGGACTCGTGACTGAATTGGGTACTTAGACCCGAGACTGGATACTTGGACCCGAGACTAAATTAAATTTGGGTACCTGGACTTGAAACTAGATTGGATTTGGATACTTGGACCCTTGACTGGGTACTTGGACCTGAGATTGAATTTGATATGGATACTTGGACCCAAGATTAGGTACTTGGACCCGAGATTGAATTTAATTTGGGTACTTAGACCCGAGATTGAATTGTATTTGGGTACTTGGACTGGAGATTGGGTACTTGGACCCGAAACTAGATTGGATTTGGGTACTTGGACCCGTGACTGGGTATTTGGACCCAAGATTGAATTAGATATGGGTACTTGGACCCGAGATTGAATTGGATTTCACTGACCTTTTATCAGTTGAGGATTCTAGCTTAACTGGTTGTTCCATTCCTTTGTTCTTCCCTTTGCAAAAAGTTAGCTATTTTTAGTTGGCCCTCATATCTTCTCCTTGCCCCCTACGTGGTGAAATATTTGCAAGTGAGTTTGAAAATATTTTGTATATAAACTCAAAGAATTGAAAAGGAGAAACTTTGCCTGCTGTGTAGGCCCAAACCAAAGATTTAATTTTCATGCAAGCTTTGATTGAAGTTTGTATTTTGTCTGGTTCCTTTCATAAACATGCATCTCTTCTTTCTTTTGCAAAATGACTAGAGCTTCCTCAAGTAATGGGTCTTCCATGCCCCCTGATTGAATAACTTCTTTTGATTCTTTACTTTACAGGACGTTTGCTGTTCATTTTGACAAAGAATAGACAATACAACACAAAAAAAAGTGCAATGCGATAAGCTCACGGATGCATGAATAACACTTACAATGGTTCTATCGACTTACAGACTAAGATGATCATCTGAAATGTTCTCATTGATTCCTTTCAGATTTAGGTCTTGCATTGGAATGACAGAATGCTTCACATTTATGGCTTTTATCTTCAAGATGTTGAAAACATGAATAATGGAGGCCCCTAAACAGCAGAGATACATCCATTTCAAATTATGATTCAGTATGTCAATTGGTAGCTTCTTCATAACCTTGCAGTAATCATTTCCTTTGCCCAATGTGTCCTTCAAGGTTTGATAGTTCAACATACTCCCCTTAACTTGAAGGCTTTGTAAAATTTATTTTTTCTTTTTATTTTTGAATTTTTTTTTGGATTTTCAATTTTGAAGTCAAATGTTGGCTTTCCCAAATCAAAGTCAATTTACCTCAGGACTTAATTTTTAAAATTAACATATCTATAACATGACAACCCTAGTTACCGTGCTAAACTCGGGAATTATTTCTATTTAAGCAAGAACTGTTGCACTTCATATAGGCACATACACATTACTTGGTCAAAGATCTCATTTGAGTTTGAATATGATCTATCTCATATGCATGCTTATTCAAACTATCTCCACTAATAGACTCTACCTACCAAGAGAGATCAACAGGTCTTTGATAGGCTTGAAAAGGGGTCTATAAGGGACACGTGTTAAATGAAGGTCATTTTGAGAATTGAAATGATGTGACACAATGGAAAAACCTTCACACTACAAATTGCTTGTTGGAACTTTAGACAGTTGAGAGCATGAAAAGATAGAGCTTTGAGTATCCTTCCATCTTCTTGCCATTAATCTAGATCTTGATTGGGACAGTCTTTTCCCTTGTAAAAAGTTTGGTACCCAAATTCATTTCTTTTCTTCTTCTCCCTTTTCTTTCTTTTTATTTTTCTTACTCTTCCCTTTCTTTGAGCATTTTATCATTTTTTCCTTCTTCCTTGTAGGACTGTTAAGTACAAAACTTTCAAGAACTGGATGGTCTTTCTCCTTTTTCTCTGATTTTGATCGAACCAAATGGAAGCCTTTTGCTGCTTTTAATTAAAAGAGAACTCAGTTGGCTTTCTGAACCGCCTTTTTGGGTTTTATTTTTCTTCTTCTTTTTTTTTCATTTTTTTCTTTTGTCCTTTTTTTCTTTTCTTTTCTTTTTCTTTTCTCTTTTTTTTTTCTTTTTTTTTGTTCTAGCTCTAAAAGAGTTGTCTTGTTTGTACCAACTTGGATTTCTAATAATGGATGAGTGGAGTGACATAAGTCTTCTTTAACAGAGATAAATCATTTGTTACTTTGATGTTGTCTTGATATATTGGAGATATTAGGAGAACTTCAACTACCCTTATGGTCTTGATAACATCAACTATTCTTATGATCTTGACTATTCATTCCTTTCTTTGATCTTCTTGCCTCTTCACCTTAGTGATCATAAGACTTGTCAAAAGTATCACAACAACTCAGGGTAGGTTGTTGGGGTTTGTAAGCCAATGAAAAGAAAGCTAAAATTTTATGAAGGCTCAAATGGACAACTAGGGATTGATATTTAATAGGGTGGGTACTAGTTGTTGGCTAACCAAACAATGCCTAGATCACCTCTCTCTTAAAATAAGCAGAATTCAATTTTGCCTCAAAAGTTTGTCAAAGCATGTTCTAAGACTGATTAGGACCTAGACAAAGGTAATTATGCAGGAGCCCTCTCTAAGTAAGCATACACAGCTCAATGCTATAGAGCAATTCCCTCATCTAGTAAAGTCATTCAAGTCATGATGCCTAGATACATTAATTTATGAACATCAAGCTAGATTCCTCATTGGTTTAGCACTAAAATGAACAAAGACCAATAAAAATTTTATGAAAGTAATTTATTCAAATAAATTTAAATTTGGAAAATACAATTGTTCCAATTAAATATTAAAGAAAGAAAAATTGAAAAGCAACATTCAAGCTAAGGAAAGTTTGTTGAGTTAAACTTCTTCTCCTTTCACATCTTCAATATTTCCCATCTTGAAAGGACGATAAGGCAAGATCTTTCTCCAATCCTCCTCCTACCATGAAAGTTGCTGGTGGTGGCACTCTGTTGAACCTAGGTAGAGGATTACTTTCGGTATTGGGCTTATCCAGCTCAGGCAACTTTTCATTATCAATTAAATTCTGGATCTCATGCCTCAACTTCATACAGTTGTCCATTTCGTGTCTAGGCCTTTGATGGAATTGACAAAATACATTAGTATCAAAGTTAGGTGGAAGAGGATTAGGCAAAGGATGAGGAATCAAGGGATGTAACAATCCATTCTCTTGTAGCTTATTGAGAACCCAAGACAGTGGCTTCCCTAATTTTGAAAACTACCTTATTCCTCCTTGACTATGCCATCAGCTTCCTTTTGTGTACTTTGATTGCTAGGCTGATAATTTCCTTTCTTATTCCTTCTTACCGAAAAGCAGTTCTTCTCCCTTTCCCACTCTTTAATTTGTAAACCAGCTTGGAGAAGATCTTCGAACTCCCTTATAAGGGTGTGAGACAGCCTTTCAAGGAGGTTGGACAGGATGCCTCCGACTATCATCCTGATTTGGTCCGACTCATCAGGCCTCTTCTTGAGCAGTGCAGCCTTATTTCTCCATCTTTTCACATATTCCACAAAATTCTCATTTGGTCTTAGCCTAATGGTTTCCACCTCTATCAAGGTTACTTCCAGCTCGACATTATACCTATATTGCTGAATGAAAGCCTTGTACAACATGTCCCAATCTTTTTAAGTACTTTCCTCTAAGGTGTTGAACCAATTTTGGACAACAGGGTCCAATGAGAATATAAAATACCTTATAGTTTGAGCCTAAGTGGCTCGGGTAGACTGCACAGTAGTGATGTACTGCTTCACATGGAGATGAGGGTTTCTAGCACCATTGTACCAAGCGAAGCAAGGCATCTTGAACTTATAAGGGACCTCCTCATCTTGTTCAAACAATTTGTCAATCTCGGACGTCTCTTTGATTTTCAGCTTATTCTCAAATTTCTTTTCTAAATCAGCAATCATCTTCTCAACAACAGACATCTCGGTCTTTTCAATAGTTGTCTTCTCAACAACCTTTAACTCCTTTTTATCTTGAGGATCTTGGAATTATTGAGCCCATCATCATCATCATCAAGGACTACCTTGTTATCATCAAAAGCCACTTCACCAACCTTAGCTTTCCCTCTATCCTTTGGCTTCTTGGTGCTAGCAGATGCTTCATTATTGTTCCCTAAAATTATAGCAAATTCATTCTTCATGGTCTCGGCCAGGGCCTCTTTTATTTCTTCCATATTGGCATTGAGGGCATCATCAACGATTCTTTAAATTTGTTTGGACTCCATTGCTTTTGGTGAGAAAGTGATTCAGTCATTGCTAGATTTTTCATCTCCGGTGTAGGTCAGATTATCGTAAGCTTTTGAACTATCGTAATCCAGGGCTGTGAGCCAGAAGGGATTAATGATATGTCATGTGATGCATGTATGCATGTATGCACAAATAATAAACAAACAAGGATAAATAGGACGTTCCTTCCAACCTTATAACATCCACACACGAATGGCAAGTCTCTTTTCCTAGGTAATATAGTTAACAAAATACCAACATGGGGTATTTTGTTTTCGAAAAGTTCCCTCGGACGTTTCAACCAATAGCTATATTTTAAAAATGGAAATTAGTTCATGATAATTCCCATTAATTAGGTTTTAATCCATTGAATCTTAACTAAAATAGCTTTTATGCTATATTAGATTAAAACTAAAATAAGAGGTTTATTACAAATATATTTCTCAATTGAAAAAGTAACTAATGATTCATGCCAAAAACAAGCCCATGATTAATAATTCTTAGTATAAACTAGGCTCACAATTGATTTTTGGTATTTCGGAATTGACCTAAATAATTTGTAAGCTCTTTGTAAGAAAAGGTTGGATGAAAATAATTATGTTTCTAAGCCCATTGTAAAAAGATTTTAGAAAAAATGGATTTTG
The DNA here is from genome assembly GCA_947685225.1 of Garcia nutans. NCBI lineage: Eukaryota > Viridiplantae > Streptophyta > Magnoliopsida > Malpighiales > Euphorbiaceae > Garcia > Garcia nutans. The sequence continues at coordinate 49,619,791 of CANTUV010000007.1, read as the reverse complement.
GGCTTTGTATTTGAGTCATGAAAAAAGAATTTGTTTATGGAAAAGTTTTATATCCAAAGACCATTTTGAAAATTTTTGAAAATTGCTTTGGTCTTTTAGACTTTAAAGAAAAAAATTTATTTTGAGCTTACAATGTACTTAGGTCATATTAGAAAAAGAACAAACCAAATAAACCATGATTTAAGCCAAGATAAATTAACCATAGTCAAACAACAAGCATTTGGGGTAAAACCTAAGGAAAGTAACTAGGCCAATTACATGAGCTTTAGTGCTTGGGTTAGAAGGCTTAGGTTCCCATAGCAAGTATATACCAAAAGGTATAAGGCTATAAGTGGTTATGCCATGCTTGATCTCCATACCTTGAGTGAAAGTATGGTATCTCTTACATAACACAACACGGATAACACGGGCGTCCTAACTCACGCACACGATGCAAATCTAATATAATGCAATGGATAATATCATGATAAGAAAGAATAGAATAATATAAAGACCAACGGAATCAACTTCTCTTATCCCCAGTGGAGTCGCCACTGTGAGCAAAGATTTTTGCCCCCACTCCCGGTGGAATGGTTCTTGCAACTTCGGCACTATTAAGGCTCGGGGCCTTGAGAACACGGGCCTAAGCCTGGAGAAAATGGAGTCGCCACCCGGACTAGTTGGGAAAAAGAAAGGGATGGATGACTCGATTCCTAAGGAATCCCCAACCCCTTAATGGGTTCAGAAAGTTGGGTACGTGTGGGGAAGGTGAGAAATGACCCAGCACCCCCACAACGCCCGGTTCATTGGAACTGACCTCCTTTGCAGGTCTTAATATTATAAAATTCTTAAATATAACAATATTATCCATACTACATGCAACGATTAAAATAAAGCATCATTATATTAAAATCAAAGCAATGTCCAAACAAATCAAATAAATGGACACCCATCCGAGGATGGAAACATGTCGTTACATCATCCATGTCTAAAACTAAATAGGACACCCACTGAAAGGTGGAAACGTGTCCTTTACATTGATCCAAAATATAAAGGCAATTTAAATTACATGAAAATTAATTAATGAGGTATCCAATAATGGAAACATACCTCTTACAATTTTAATATCAAAATAAACAAATAATAATCATAATAATAATGAAAATATCCATCCATGATAAATTAAATAAATCAAGTATTGAAATTAAATAAATCAAAACATATAATAAACTACATAATCAAATCTAAAATTTAATAAAGCAAATAAATATACAAATTAAGGTTTATGTCTCAATTTAGGGTTCTTTAATTAACATTTAGGGTTTTGGGATTTTATAATTATTGTTATTATTATTTAGGCTACTGTGAGAATTTTTGGAAAAATGGAATGGATTAGGATTTTATAAATTTAAGAAAGTAGTAAGGTTTTTGATTAATCAAATTAGGGTTTAGGGTTAACATCATAAAATTAGGATTTTCGAACCTTAAGACATTAGGGTTTATAATTTTAAAAGATTGGGATTAGGGTTTAAGATATTTATGGTTTAAGAGAGAAAGATTTATGGGATTTATTGGATTTGGGCTTAAGGGTTAATTGGTTTACTGGATGAGGGTTTGAAAAATTATGGTTTTGATTTATCATTTTAGAAGAAATATGGATTCTGAAAATAAATTAAGATTTTGGAAAACAATTAGGGTTTTGAGACTTTAATGGAATAATTTAGAGTTTAAAGTTTTGGGAAAAATAGTTTAGGGTTTTAAAGTTTTGGAAACAGAAGAACAATTTAGGATTTTGATAATATAATCAATGACTTAGGCTACTGGATGAATGAAAAATCTAAATTATAAAACATACGATTAGGGTTTAATAATTAATAATTTAGGTTACTGAAAGACTCAATATCAAAGCAAATAATAGAAACACTTAAAAGAAAATATGGCAATGCTATCATATGCTTAAACAATTCATGAATCAAAACATAAGAATGCTATAAATATAAACAAATTAAAGATTTATAATCAAACCTCCATCCCGTTAGTTCCACCACAATTGACTCTGGCTGAACAAGAACAAAGACAGCATTGCTACCATTGATGGATTGATGATTAATGAGTGCTACTTGTTGCTAATTTATTTTGCCATTTTTTGCTTTGTTGTTTAATCTCTCTTCATGTTAATTGCTGACCTCTTTCTTTAGGGTTTTTCCGTGTTCTGTTCCTCCTCTCTTTCTTTAGGGTATTTTCGTGTTCTGTCTCCCACTTTTTCTTTAGGGTTTTTCCGTGTTCTGTCTCTCCTCTCTTTCTTTAGGGTTTTTACGTGTTCTGTCTCTCCTTTTTCGTGTGTTTAATGTGGTATTTATAGGAAAAAAATAAAAACCTAATCCTATTTTAATCAGGAAATACTAACTATTTAGGAAAAATTATAAAACCGTGTAAAACAATGTTTGGTCAAAAATGTGGCAGCGTGCGCGGGCTGCCGGGCCTACTGGCTGCTCTAGCAAAAAAACTGTTGTTGGCCAGGCGAGCTTGGCAAGCCAATTCATCGCAGAACTGGGCAAGCCTAGCTACACCGAATTGGCCACTGCCCAATTCACCGCAGATATTTGCTGCAGCGAATTGGGCACTGCCCAATTTTCGCAGAAATTTTCTGCGACAAATTCCCTTGCCGATCCATCTGATTTTTTATTTTTTTATTTTTTATGTTTCATTAAAAATAACTATTAAATATTATTAGTAATTAAAATATTATTTAAATAATTAAAATTCCATAAAAATTATCTTGAACTATCAGATTGGACTGAGTAAAAAATTAAGGGTCTACAGAACTCCCCCCACTTGAAAGATGTTGCCCCCGTATATATCTCTCCCTCTTTCCTTTCTTTTCAATTTCATAAGACACAAAGCATGCCTTGCCAACTCACACACTTCACTTTGTCTCCCACTTATTTCATTATTTATATTTTTTTCCCATAATTTAGACAACCTTTTTATTCTTTTATTATTTCTTTTTAAAAGATATGGCTTGATGTCCCCCATTCCGTGTAAAATGATTGAAAGAATCTTCACAAGACACGGCCAAGTCATGAGTGACTTGGCCGTGTCACTCATTTTCTTATGGACACGGCCAAGTCATGTAGCCATGTCCATGGATGCCCTAACATCTTCTTTCTTTTCCAAGTGGGACATGGCCAAGGCCTTGGCCATGTTATGTGACACGGCCAGTGGCTTAGCCGTGTCTCTTGAGTGTGTTCTCAACTGTTCTCTAACTTTGCTTTGATCTTCAGATGGGACATGCCCAAGGCCTTGGCCGTGTCTCTTGGGTGTGTTCACTTCTGCCTTTGCTTCTTTGGTTTGTCTTTATTTTATTTTTTTGGTGAGACATGGCCAAGGCCTTGGTCGTGTCATGTGACACGGCCAATGGCTTGGCCATGTCTCTTGAATGTGTTCATCTCTACCAAAATTTCCTGCCTCATTCCTTGGATGAGGGACACAGCCAAGCCATGAAGTGTCTTGGCCGTGTCTCATGTTTTTCCTCCTAAAGAATCCATCAAATTGAATTAAAGCTCCATTGTTTTTTTCTTTAACCTAGATCAATTTCTTCAAACAAACTTTAAACACAAATTAAAAGAAAATCAATCAAAACCCAATAAAATTACACTAAAAATAAATACACAAATGACCAAAACAACTACCCCACACTTAATTCATTGCTTGTCCCCAAGCAAAGTCAAAATCAAAACAATCTAAACACGATAAATTTATTCAAGTTCAAGAGTTATAAGTATGTATCAAGACTGTAATATCCCCATATATGCCCTAGAAGTTTTGAATGTTGCTATTGTTGTTGTTGTTGTTGTTGTTGTTTTAAATTGGAATGAATGTAGGTGTCTTATTGCAAGAGAAAAGAAATTAAAGGAAAGTGTATATGTTGATTATATTTTAATATATATAACATATAAGTTGGTCAAATTAGGAGTCAATGGAAGAGGATATTTTTATGTGGCATGTGAAATTACTTATTTGGGCATATAAGAGACAAAAGATTAGTTTAATGGTTAAGGGCAATTAAGTAATTTCTCCTTGTTGGATTGCATGGTGGATATTTAAAGAAGAAGAAGAGGTTGACTTGTCTTCATTTTGTCTTTTCTTTGCATTCTTGGCCGGCCATTCAAGAAAGGAGAGAGTGAGAGAGGTGTTCTTGATGCTAGAAGCAACTTGAAGAGGAATCAAAGGATTTGGTTAAAGATTTGTGAAATTTCTTCATTTGAGGTAAGATCTTTTCCTTGATTTCTTCTATTCTTTTGAAGTGGTGTTTGAAATGAATTAGGGTTTGTTGATTTGATGATGAGATGTGTTTGTGATGTGTTTTCAAGTGTTTAAATTGGTTTTAAGTTAAGAAGTTGGATTGTTGTTGATTTTGGAAGTGTTGAAGTTGAATTGGTTTTAGGGTTTTGAAGTGTTATATGAAGTTTAACTTGAGTTTGCTTGTTTATTTTCATAGCCTTGCTTGTTGTTGGTGTTTGGTGGAGTTGTAGGCTTTGGAAGTGAGAATTTGGACGAAGGCAGTAGCCTTCTGGATGCCACGCCCATGGCCTTGGGGTGCCATGGCCGTGGCCATCCATAGCCAATTGTAGCCATGGCCGTGGTGGAGTGAAGAAAAAAGGGCAGAACCATTTTGTACCCCACGCCCGTGGGGGTTGTGGTGGCCACGACCGTGGTCTCTAATGTATGATGTTGAAGTGTAATTTTGAGATTTAAGGGTTTAGTAAGAAGTTATTAAGTGGTAAATTGTATTGGAATTGATGGATTGTATCATTCCTTGGATTAGGTTTTGAAAGAAGGTGATTTGCCCTAATTTTGGAAAGTGAAGAATCTTGGAAAAGGGAAGTGTTTAGAGTTATTTGAATTGTGATTGAGGTAAGTACAAATTACATAATTGCATACAATCATATAATGTTGGGATTTAACCTACATTTGCTCATATTGATGATGCATATGAATAATGATATGTTGTGTATAATGTGGAATGAGATGTTGATATTATGAATGATGCTATGTGGAATATAATGTGATTATTGATGATGATTTACCTTAATATGGAATTAATGTTATGAGTTATAACAATGGAAATGATATGATTGAGGTATGTTTGCTTAAAGAATGTTCAATGCCATGTTGACTTCATTGATGTCAAATATAATTGTTGTTATAAATGTGTACTTGAATAATGAAGAGTGATATATTGTGAATTGAGTTGTAAAGCCATTGTGGTTGGCTATGATGATTCAATTGAAAGGAATAAGGCATGTTTGCCTAAATGATGATAAGAATTGAGAATGGAAATGATAATTGAATAATAAATGAATTGTGTGGCTAATGTGCTATTCCATTTTCAGAGTTTGTTGTTGGTGGCATGCCTAATAAGTGTAACAATCTCTTGAAGTTAGGTTGGATTGGATCCTTGAAGCCTAATTGAGATGTTACCACCCTTGAAGCTAGGTTGGGTTGGTTCTTGAAGCCAAGTTGGGTTGATGCTTAGCATGCTTTGCTCCCCTTGAAGCTTGGTTGAACCTAATCCTTGAAGCCTAGTTGGGTTGATGATATTGATAAATGTGATAACAAAACCAAAGCATTAACTCTGAAAATTGAATGGTATATTAGTGTGTTTTGGGCCCATGCTTGTCTTTGTTTAATGTGAGTCATGAATGGTAAAATGGTTGACTAATGGGGTTATGGAAAAATGTTGAAATGTGGTGTGCTCATATGATTATAATTTGTGAAATGCAAAGGTGTGATGTTAGCTTTTCACTTATGAAGTGGCCTTTATTGATAATTTGTGTGGCATTGCATTGCATTAAACATAATATTGGCATGATTTGTACTACTAAGCCGATGGCTTAGCGCGATAGTGTTTAATCGTGCAGGTAACAGAGTTGAACCTGAGAGCTCCTCGAGACCGAGTGAGAGTAGGAATTGAAGAGTTTATTTGGAACTTAAAGATCAGAGAAAGCTGCCAATCATGTATAATTTCTTTATGTTTTGTAAAATATTGTTTAGAATGTAAATATATGTATATTTGTAAATATGAATTTAAATGTTTTCATATAATGTAAATATTTTATAACTTCCGCTGTGTACTAATTAAATGTATCTGTATATCTAATTTGTTTTAAATTACAAGTTAATGACCTATTTTCTATAATAGATATGATAAAGATTGTAGTATCTTCTAAAATGTTTTGAATGTTAAGGAAAGCAGTAGCATCCCTATGTTTGGTGCACGTATGCTACATTGTGGTGTAGTAGTGTGCTTGTACCGGGTGTGGGGGTGTTACAGTTGTTTTGGTATCAGAGCCTAGGTTTGAGATTCTCAACCTAGGTCACGTATAAGAAAAAGAATATTTTTACTTAAAAAGGTGAATTTTTGAATAACATGCATGTTTGGGATTGGCAATCTCTGATCTTTAATAAGATGTATTCTGCTGTGTTTGCAGACATAGGTTGTGATGGATCCTCATTCGCGTCAGTCAATTGAGGGTAGTGCCGAGAGTGTGGCACCTGATGATGTAAGAGAGGGAGCTAGAGTTGATAGTGCTGGGGAGGCACCTGTTTTGGTGTCGGGGAGACCAGTTGGTGAGGAGGTTCCGCCAGCTTGGCTTAGGCATGTGGTAGAGGCTTTGAGGCAAGCACCTGTGCAACCACCACCACCACCCCCTCAGCCTTTGGTATCAGTGAGGCAATATGATAAACTACGGAAGTATGGAGCAGAGGATTTTGTAGGCACTACTGATCCCGCTGTAGCTGAGCAGTGGCTTGATAAAGTTCAGAGAATATTTATTCAATTGCAAGCCACTCCCGAAGAAAAGTTTGATTATGCAAGATCCTTGTTGCAGAAGGATGCATATAACTGGTGGAAGACAGTGCCCCATGCTATGGAAGATCCACCAACACTGTCCTATGCTGATTTTTTAAGAGAATTTGAATTGAAGTATACTTCGAGGGAGTACAAAGATGGGAAGAAGATGGAGTTCTTGAACTTGAAGCAAGATAACCGGACCGTAACTGAGTATGAGTTAGAGTATACTCGGTTGAGCCAGTATGCTGGGGGCATTATATGTGATGATATAGATAGATGCCGGAGATTTAAGGAGGGATTGAGGCCCTCTATCATGTGTCTGGTAGCTGGATCCAGATATCATGATTTTTCCCAGCTTGTGGCAGCAGCTCGGAGTGTGGAAAAAGCCCAGAATATTGCAGCTGCTTCTGAGGAAGAGGTTAGGATTCGAAGGCCCCAGTTTGAGACAGGGTCTTCATCTTCAAAGAGAGGTAAAGGAAGCTTTGTTCCTAGGGTCAGTAGGAGTCAGCGGCCAGCTGGTAGGTCAGTGCAGTTTCAGAGGCAGAGATTTAGACCTGCAGCTTCAGTGGCGAGTGCTCCGACCCCAGTGACTCAGAGATCCACCCTACCCATTTGCATTCATTGTGGTAGGCCACATGGTGGTCCTTGTTGGAAGACAAGGGTAGCAGGGGTATGTTTCAGGTGTGGATCACCAGATCACTTTGTGAGAGATTGTCCTGAGAGACAAGAGCAAATGTCAGTTGATACTGCAGCTTCTTGACCTAGTGTGAGGGGAGGTCGAGGAGGCAGGGGTTTCAGCCGAGGAGGAAGATCTGGGTTCAGTGCTAGAGGAGGTTCTACATCCAGGGAGAGTAGACCAGAGGAGGTTGGGTCTTCCTAGAGGATATATGTTATGCAGAGGCAGCCGGATGCTTCGGCAGTTATAGCTGGTACTTTTTCTTTATTTGATATTTCAGTACTTGATTTGATTGATCCCGGATCCACCCATTCATATATTAGTGCATCTGTTTTTCCTGTGTCTGATATGCATGCTGAGTCCCTAGGATTTGATGTATTGGTGACAAATCCGTTAGGGCATAGTGTGATTGTTAGTAAAGTGCACCGGAATAGTGCAGTAGTGGTGCAGGGTGAGGAATTTCTTGGAGACTTGATTGAAATGCCATTTAAGGAATATGATGTGATCCTAGGCATGGATTGGTTATCCAGACATGGAGCTGTGGTGGATTGTAAAAAGAAAGTTGTGACTTTGAGAACTGTTGATGGTAGAGATGTGATAGTATCTAATGAGCAGGAACAGTTAGCATCTTTGTTTGTTTCATCTGTTGCAGCCAGGAGGTTGATTAGGAAAGGATGTGATGCCTATCTTGCTCATGTGGTAGATACTAGAGTGAAGGGTTCCCCTATTGATAGTATTGCTACAGTTGCAGAGTTCCCAGATGTGTTTCCAGAAGAGTTACCAGGATTGCCTCCTGAGAGAGAGGTGGAGTTTGGTATTGAATTGTTGCCTGGTACCACTCCTATCTCTATTACTCCTTATAGAATGGCACCAGTAGAATTGAGAGAGTTGAAAGTGCAATTATAGGAGTTGTTGGATAAAGGATTTATTCGCCCTAGTGTCTCACCTTGGGGAGCTCCTGTTTTATTTGTGAAGAAGAAAGATGGTACTATGAGGTTGTGTATCGATTATAGGCAATTGAATAAGGTGACTATTAAAAATAAATATCCTTTGCCTAGAATCGATGATCTCTTTGATCAATTGAAGGGTGCAGCTGTGTTTTCTAAAATTGATCTAAGATCGGGGTACCATCAGCTGAGAGTCAGAGCTGAAGATGTTCCTAAGACCGCCTTTCGGACCAGGTATGGGCATTATGAGTTTCTAGTAATGCCATTTGGTTTGATGAATACACCTGCAGTTTTTATGGATTTGATGAATAGGGTGTTTAGGCCCTATCTGGATCAGTTTGTGGTAGTGTTTATTGATGATATTCTGGTGTATTCGCGGAATAAAGAGGAACATGACAAGCATCTGCGGATTGTGTTGCAGATTTTAAGAGAGAAGCAGTTGTTTGCTAAATTGTCGAAGTGTGAGTTTTGGCTTGACCAAGTAGCTTTTCTCGGGCATATAGTTTCAGCAGAGGGTATTAGAGTTGATCCGAGTAAAGTTGAAGCTATTTTGAATTGGAGTCCACCAAAGTCTGTGACTGAAGTTAGAAGTTTTCTGGGTTTGGCAGGCTATTACCGGCGGTTTGTGAAAGGATTTTCTTTGATAGCTACTCCACTCACCAGATTGCTTCGAAAGGGAGTTAGATTTTTGTGGACAGATCAATGTCAGGCTAGCTTTGAACAGTTGAGAGAGATGTTGACTCAAGCGCCTGTTCTTACTTTACCTGTAGAAGGCAAACCATATGTGATCTACAGTGATGCTTCACATAGTGGTTTGGGTTGTGTTCTGATGCAAGAAGGTAAAGTGATAGCTTATGCTTCTCGGCAGTTGAAACCGCATGAGCTCAATTATCCGACCCATGATTTGGAGCTAGCAGCCATTGTGTTTGCATTGAAGATTTGGCGACACTATTTGTTTGGGGAGAAATGTTTTATCTACACTGATCACAAAAGTTTGAAATATTTGGGTGTCCAAAAAGAGCTCAATCTTCGACAGAGGAGGTGGTTGGAATTGATTAAAGAGTACGATTGTTTGATTGATTATCATCCAGGTAAAGCAAATGTTGTTGCTGATGCCTTGAGTCGGAAGTCTTTAGCTGGTTTAACTATTTATTCGCTCTCGTTGCTTGTTGAGTTGAGAGCATTGCATGCCAGTTTTGTATCTTGTGATGATGGTGCATTGTTGGCACAGTTGCATGTGAAACCAGTTTTGTTGGACCAGATTAAAGAGGCTCAGATGACTGATAAGAAGATTCAGAAGATTGTTTCAGATTATCAGAATGGAAAGAGTAGAGATTTTGTTGTGAGAGATGATGGGAGTCTCTGGTTTAAGAACAGATTGTGTGTGCCGGATGATGTTAATTTGAGAAGGATCATTTTAGAAGAAGCACATCAGTCAGTGTTTGCTATGCATCCGGGAAATACCAAGATGTATCATGATTTGAAGCAACATTACTGGTGGTCTGGTATGAAGAGAGACATAGCAGAGTTTGTATCGAAATGTCTTACCTGTCAGAAGGTAAAAGCAGAGCATCAAGTTCCAACCGGGTTGCTTCAACCTTTGTCAGTGCCTGAATGGAAATGGGAGAGAGTAACCATGGATTTTGTGTCTGGTTTACCATTGACACAAAGGAAACATGATGCTATTTGGGTGATTGTGGATAGATTGACTAAGACAGCTCATTTTCTTCTGATTCGAATGGATTACTCTTTGGAGAGATTAGCTGAGCTGTATATCCAAGAGATTGTAAAGTTGCATGGTGTTCCAACTTCTATAGTGTCTGATCGAGATCCCCGGTTTACTTCCAGGTTTTGGAAGAGTTTGCATGGAGCTTTGGGTTCTCGACTGCACTTCAGCACTGCTTTTCATCCACAGTCGGATGGACAGTCAGAGAGGGTGATACAGATTATCGAGGACATGTTGAGAAGCTGTGTCATTGATTTCTCTGGAAGTTGGGACAGATTTCTACCGCTTGTGGAGTTTGCTTACAATAACAGTCACCAATCCAGCATTGGTATGGCACCATTCGAAGCACTGTATGGTAGACGGTGTAGGACACCTCTGTGTTGGAATGAGCTTGGTGAAAGTAAGTTAATTGGGCCTGATTTGATTATAGAAACTGAAGAGAAAGTGAAGTTGATTCGAGGCAGGTTAAAAGCAGCTTCAGACCGACAGAAATCTTATTCAAACTTAAAAAGGAGAGACATTGAGTATAATGTGGGAGATAAAGTATTTTTGAAAGTGTCTCCTTGGAAAAAGATCTTGAGATTTGGTCAAAAAGGGAAATTGAGTCCTCGTTTCATCGGACCGTATGAAGTTTTGGAAAGAGTTGGGCCAGTTGCTTATCGGCTTGCTTTGCCACCTGAGTTGGATCGAATTCATAACGTATTTCATGTTTCTATGTTGAGGAGATACAGGTTAGATCCATCTCATGTGCTGCCAATTGAATCTATCGAAGTGAGCCCAGATTTGACACTTGAGGAGGAACCAGTTGCTATCTTGGCACGTGATGTGAAAGAGTTGAGAAACAAGAGAGTGCCATTGGTGAAGATTTTATGGAAGAATCATGGAAAGGAAGAGGCAACTTGGGAAAGTGAGCAAACCATGCGAGATCAATATCCTCAGTTGTTTCAGACTTGATATCAGGTAATTTCGAGGACGAAATTTCTTTTTAGAGGGGGAGAATTGTAATATCCCCATATATGCCCTAGAAGTTTTGAATGTTGCTATTGTTGTTGTTGTTGTTGTTTTAAATTGGAATGAATGTAGGTGTCTTATTGCAAGAGAAAAGAAATTAAAGGAAAGTGTATATGTTGATTATATTTTAATATATATAACATATAAGTTGGTCAAATTAGGAGTCAATGGAAGAGGATATTTTTATGTGGCATGTGAAATTACTTATTTGGGCATATAAGAGACAAAAGATTAGTTTAATGGTTAAGGGCAATTAAGTAATTTCTCCTTGTTGGATTGCATGGTGGAGATTTAAAGAAGAAGAAGAGGTTGACTTGTCTTCATTTTGTCTTTTCTTTGCATTCTTGGCCGGCCATTCAAGAAAGGAGAGAGTGAGAGAGGTGTTCTTGATGCTAGAAGCAACTTGAAGAGGAATCAAAGGATTTGGTTAAAGATTTGTGAAATTTCTTCATTTGAGGTAAGATCTTTTCCTTGATTTCTTCTATTCTTTTGAAGTGGTGTTTGAAATGAATTAGGGTTTGTTGATTTGATGATGAGATGTGTTTATGATGTGTTTTCAAGTGTTTAAATTGGTTTTAAGTTAAGAAGTTGGATTGTTGTTGATTTTGGAAGTGTTGAAGTTGAATTGGTTTTAGGGTTTTGAAGTGTTATATGAAGTTTAACTTGAGTTTGCTTGTTTATTTTCATAGCCTTGCTTGTTGTTGGTGTTTGGTGGAGTTGTAGGCTTTGGAAGTGAGAATTTGGCCGAAGGCAGTAGCCTTCTAGATGCCACGCCCGTGGCCTAGGGGTGCCATGGCCGTGGCCATCCATAGCCAATTGTAGCCATGGCCGTGGTGGAGTGAAGAAAAAAGGGCAGAACCATTTTATACCCCACGCCCGTGGGGGTTGTGGTGGCCATGACCGTGGTCTCTAATGTATGATGTTGAAGTGTAATTTTGAGATTTAAGGGTTTAGTAAGAAGTTATTAAGTGGTAAATTGTATTGGAATTGATGGATTGTATCATTCCTTGGATTAGGTTTTGAAAGAAGGTGATTTGCCCTAATTTTGGAAAGTGAAGAATCTTGGAAAAGGGAAGTGTTTAGAGTTATTTGAATTGTGATTGAGGTAAGTACAAATTACATAATTGCATACAATCATATAATGTTGGGATTTAACCTACATTTGCTCATATTGATGATGCATATGAATAATGATATGTTGTGTATAATGTGGAATGAGATGTTGATATTATGAATGATGCTATGTGGAATATAATGTGATTATTGATGATGATTTACCTTAATATGGAATTAATGTTATGAGTTATAACAATGGAAATGATATGATTGAGGTATGTTTGCTTAAAGAATGTTCAATGCCATGTTGACTTCATTGATGTCAAATATAATTGTTGTTATAAATGTGTACTTGAATAATGAAGAGTGATATATTGTGAATTGAGTTGTAAAGCCATTGTGGTTGGCTATGATGATTCAATTGAAAGGAATAAGGCATGTTTGCCTAAATGATGATAAGAATTGAGAATGGAAATGATAATTGAATAATAAATGAATTGTGTGGCTAATGTGCTATTCCATTTTCAGAGTTTGTTGTTGGTGGCATGCCTAATAAGTGTAACAATCTCTTGAAGTTAGGTTGGATTGGATCCTTGAAGCCTAATTGAGATATTACCACCCTTGAAGCTAGGTTGGGTTGGTTCTTGAAGCCAAGTTGGATTGATGCTTAGCATGCTTTGCTCCCCTTGAAGCTTGGTTGAACCTAATCCTTGAAGCCTAGTTGGGTTGATGATATTGATAAATGTGATAACAAAACCAAAGCATTAACTCTGAAAATTGAATGGTATATTAGTGTGTTTTGGGCCCATGCTTGTCTTTGTTTAATGTGAGTCATGAATGGTAAAATGGTTGACTAATAGGGTTATGGAAAAATGTTGAAATGTGGTGTGCTCATATGATTATGATTTGTGAAATGCAAAGGTGTGATGTTAGCTTTTCACTTATGAAGTGGCCTTTATTGATAATTTGTGTGGCATTGCATTGCATTAAACATAATATTGGCATGATTTGTACTACTAAGCCGTTGGCTTAGTGCGATAGTGTTTAATCGCGCAGGTAACAGAGTTGAACCTGAGAGCTCCTCGAGACCGAGTGAGAGTAGAAATTGAAGAGTTTATTTGGAACTTAAAGATCAGAGAAAGCTGCCAATCATGTATAATTTCTTTATGTTTTGTAAAATATTGTTTAGAATGTAAATATATGTATATTTGTAAATATGAATTTAAATGTTTTCATATAATGTAAATATTTTATAACTTCCGCTGTGTACTAATTAAATGTATCTGTATATCTAATTTGTTTTAAATTACAAGTTAATGACCTATTTTCTATAATAGATATGATAAAGATTATAGTATCTTCTAAAATGTTTTGAATGTTAAGGAAAGCAGTAGCATCCCTATGTTTGGTGCACGTATGCTACATTGTGGTGTAGTAGTGTGCTTGTACCGGGTGTGGGGGTGTTACAAAGACTCCCATTTTATTAAATCCACAATCATTATCAAATCAAGAACAATTAGTACTCAATCAATTTAATGGCCAATCCATGCATACCAAAAAGTGTCACTCCCTCACAAAACCTCTTAAGTGTTTAATCAGGTAGTGTTTAAGCTCTCAACATTCAATGAAAGATTATCTCTATAGGCTTGCTTATCAATCAAATCTCCACCACCTAATTACAATCAAGCATCAATCATAAGGTCTTTCATTGAGTTGTATTGGGGCTAAGGTAAAGGCATGGCATTTAGGAAATGTGAGCTTATCCATTAAGTTCAAGAGCAATTCAAGAATGGAGTAGTCGACCATATGTATAACCCAACAATCCCAAAACACCTTCCTCTCACCTACCACTTGACATTAAGGAGCTTTTCAAGGGAACTCACTTATTAAATTTTGCAATGATCATTTCCAAACTTATTCCAACCCTACGAAAAAGAACAACTTCTTTTATTATTTTGATTTTTTCTCCTTTTTTTGTTTTTTTAAATAGGGTTTGCAACTAAAGAAGATAATAATTTGTAATTTTTAACCCACTAAATTTAACCCCATACTTTATTTAACACAATACTCAATCATAAATGCTCATAAATGCTCTGGGTAATAGTTAAAATAATAAGGCTCAAGCTAATGGTGTTGTGAAAAAGAAAGAAAAGAAAAAATGAAATAAGCTCAAATTGGCTAACTAAGGTCAGAAATAAGGTTGCTCTTTTTAAGACAAAATGGGTTCACCTAATTGCCTTAATCATATTGATGCCTAATTGAAATTTTTATGTAGTCTCAAAATGCATGTCAAAGTAAGTTCTATCAATTCATCAATCAAAGATGTTTATACACAATAAAGAATAATAAGTTGATATCCAACTTAATAGGCTCAATTCCTCACTAGTTTAAAGGTGATGCAACAATAACCATCAAAATTGACAATAAGTACCAATTATAATCAATTCTCAAATTCATACATAAAAATTCAAAGGTCAACTATCAATAATCTTATAACAATTTTCAAAATTCATTTATTCAAAGAAAAACATTAACTAAACTTAAACAAAGATAAGTTAAAAGTAAAAACACAAACTGCACCCCACACTTAAAGATTCACATTGTCCTCAATGTGAGCATGCATAAATTAAAAGAGCAGACTATAGATGAAACCTAATTTTCATCGTTCCCATATGCGATATGAAGTGCTCCTTCCATCCTTAATGAAATTGTCGCCCATGTTTGAAAAAATGAATAGCATGCAACTCTGAAAGGTACCCAGTGTATTGCAAAGCCTAAGTAGTATCCTTTGAAGAGCAAATGTCCAAAGAGAACATGTGAAGGTTGTCTTAGGGTGATTCTCCAATGCTATAGGAACTTGGTAAAAACCTTTTTCAGTCTGCAATATGGTTATATTCATTTTTTTCTCTTCCTTACCACCGAGAGTGGAAGAGATGATCATTGGTTGCATACTATTCCCCCCAACCAAAAATAGTAAAAAATTTTGGAGTCTTTTTAAGTTCAACCAAGTTTGGTTGAATCTCTTTCTCATCCTCTTTAGCAATCTGAAGTCCCCTCTCAATAACCTCAGCATTTAAGATTAGCTTGCACTCCTCAATTTTTGAATTAGAAATTTTAGGCTCTACTTCCAAGGTCATGGCCATCTCAAGCTTATCTTCATTATCTTCTTTATAGGGCATATCATAGATTTCAAAAAGTTGCTTACCTTATTTCTCATCCTTCAATCTACTTGGGACTGGAATTGGTGGCATATAAGGATTTGGAGGCTCATGCAATTTTGATGAAGTTGATGCTTCCAAATTCTCCTTCTCCTTTGATTGACTTGGTTCCCCTATGTTGGGTTGTATCTCCTCGCCATTTTCTTTTTGATTAGTACCTGCATCAAAGGAATCACAAAATTTATTATATATGACATGTTCACTCCTCAAAATTATGATTGCATTGACCTACTCTAATTAGCTAAGAAATTCCACTTTTTGGTGTGCTTGGGGTTGATTTGCCAGTTGCCCAACTTGAGTTTCCACCTTCTTCAATGATACCTCCAAATAATCAAACCTCTTATTGCTTCCTTCCTGATTTTGAGTGCTAATTTGAATGAAGGCATTCAAATTATCTTCCAATGTGGCTTCCTTAAGTTGATCTTGATTTTGTGTGCTAATTTGAATAAAGGCATTCAAATTATCTTCCAATGTGGGTTTCTTAAGGTGATCTTCATTTGAACACTGTTCTTGAAAGTAAGAAATTCTTTGGTAAGGTTGAAAAAATTGTAGAGGTGGAATTTGCTGTTGGTTTTCCTAAGAAAAATTCGGGTAGCTTCTTCAACTTAAATTATAAGGATCGGAATATGGGTCATTTCTACCCCTTGGCTAGAAACTTTCAAAGGCATATTCTTCCTCTTGCCTCTCTAGGTATTGTTCAAAACCAAATAAACACATGTTTGCACTATGTCCTGCAATGCCACATGCTGGACATACTTCACGATTAGGCATAGGTGCTCCTCCTCTTGTATTTAGCATCTTAAGTTATCTTGTTAATTCTGCTAATTGCCATGCCATTTTAGAATTAGCATTGACATCATAAACTCCCTCATGCTTTGAAAATTACATCCTTACAATAAACACTTATTAATTCAAAAAGAAGCACTTTAAACAATTAAAAATTTTAAATAAAAAAATCAAACTACTAACAACAATTACCTTCCCCGACAGCGGCGCCAAAAACTTGTTGTGCTCGATTAATTACTACTACAAGCAACACTCACAAGTATACGAGGTAATTGTAGCAACGTTGATCTCTCCAAGGTCTTCTCACAAGGAAGGAATTATTTTGCAATAGTTTGATTAGCAAGAAATTTAAAAACAAGAGTGTATTTTTTGATGTAGTGGTGAAAAGCAATTAAAATTAAAGGTAATATGTGTTATAGTTGTACAAGATTATTTCAATTCTAGGAATGGTGCCTAGGGTTGTAGATCAATTTAATCAAAGCTTAATTCTCAAATTATCGATTAATATAACCTTGTATTTTAATTTGTTCCTTGATTTTAATTAGTAATTACCAATTTATTAGTTTTCACATTCATGAATTAACAATAACCAATTATTTTGAAATTACAAATTAATAAAACCATAGAACTTATATTTATAATTCATTCTTAGGGTAGTTGAATGCATAATTCCAATATCAAATTTCACTTCTCAGTCCTTCATTCAATAACTAGAGATCAATAGGTAGCTAATCTATCAACCTAACATTCAGTCCAATACAATCAACTAATAGCAAGATATATTAATGGAAATATCAAATCAAGTCATTCAATCAAATCTACTACAAATCCTAGGCATGAGTAATTTATCTCATCATCATCAATTTAAAATAATTATTCATCTCAATATAAATCAAATCATAATTGTCCATTGAAATATTAATATTCTTAACAAACAACAATAATCTAGAGAATATAAAAACCCCTTTGAAGATGCTAAGAGTTGAACTTCTAGTCTTCCTCCTAGCTCCACTTTGAATATGATGAAGAACTAACAAGCCTTCTTCAATCAATGGTTTTCCTCTTGAAAGATGGAATGGTAACTCTCTCAAGCCCACAACTCTTCAATCAAGCTTTCTTCAAACCCTAACCTTCACAAGAGCTTGCTCACCCAATTTATCTCCAAAAATGTTAAAAATCTTATCTATGGAAGAAATAGAAGGTGATGATGAAGGTGATGTTCATGGTCTCTCTCAAGACCAAGAACAAGAAGATGAACTAAAGAACTCCCCCCACTTGAAAGATGTTGCCCTCGTATATATCTCTCCCTCTTTCCTTTTTTTCAATTTCTTAAGACACAAAGCATGCCTTGCCAACTCACACACTTCACTTTGTCTCCCATTTATTTCATTATTTATATTTTTTCCCATAAATTAGACAACCTTTTTATTCTTTTGTTATTTCTTTTTTAAAACATATGACTTGGTGCCCCCATTTTGTCCCCCATTTTGTGTAAAATGATTGAAAGAATCTTCACATGACACGGCCAAGTCATGAATTTTATAATATTAAGACCTGTAAATGAGGCCAGTTCTAATGAATCGGGCGTTGTGGGAGTGCTGGGCCATTTCTCACCTTCCCCACATGTACCCAACTTTCCAAACCCATTAGGGGGTTGGGGATTCCTTAGGAATCGAGTCATTCACCCCTTTCTTTTTCCTGGCCCGTCCGGGTGGCGACTCCATTTTCTCCGGACTTAGGTCCATGTTCTCTAAGGCCCCGAGCCTAAACAGTGCCAAAGTCGCAAGAACTATTCCACCGGGAGTGGGGGGCAAAAATCCCCGCTCACAGTGGCGACTCCACTGGGGATAAGAGAAGTTGATTCCGTTGATCTTTATATTATTCTATTCTTTCTTATAATGATATTATCCATTGCATCATATTAGATTGCATCGTGTGTGTGAGTTAGGACGCCCGTGTTACTCGTGTTGTGTTATGTAAGGGATACCATATTTTTACTCAAGGCCTCGTACCATTTGGTATATACTTGCTATGGGAACCTAAGCCTTTTTACCCAAAGACTAAAGCTCATGTAATTGGCCTAGTTACTTTCCTTATGTTTACCCCAAATGCATGTTGTTTGACTATGGTTAGTTTATCTTAGTCTAAATCATGGCTTATTTGGTTTGTTCTTTTTCTAATATGACCTAAGTATATTGTAAGCTTAAAATAAACTTTTCTTTCAAGTCCAAAAGACCAAAGCTATTTTCAAAATTTTTCAAGATGGTCTTTGGACATAAGACTTTTCTAAAAACAAATAAAAAATTATTTGGTCCATGGCCCAAATACTAAGCCCAAAATCCATTTTTCTAAAATCTTTTACAATGGGCTTAGAAACAAAACTATTTTCACCCAACCTTTTCTTACAAAGAGCTTACAAATTATTTAGGTCAATTAAGAAATACCAAAAATCAATTGTGGGCCTAGTTTATACTAAGAATAATTAATCATGGGCTTGTTTTTGATATGAATCATTAGTTACCTTTTTCAAGTGAGAAATCTATCTATAATAAACCTCTTAATTTAGTTTTAATCCAATATAGCATAAAAGCTACTTTAGTTGGTTGGATGGATTAAAACCTAATTAATGGGAATTATCATGGATGGATTTCCATTTTAGAAAATATAACTATTGGTTGAAACATCTGAGGGAATTATTCAAAAATAAGATACCCCATGCTAGTATTTTGTTAACCATATACCTAGGGAAAGAGACTCGCCATTCATGTATACATTTGTATCTTATATCATTGATCCTTTCTGGCTCACAGCCCTGGATTACGATAGTTCAAAAGCTTACAACAATCCGACCTACGCCGGAGATGAAGTATCTAGCAACGACTCAATCACTTGCTCACCAAAAACAATGGATCTCGAACAAATTCAAAGAATGGTGGATGATGCCCTCAATGCCAAAATGGAAGAAATAAAAGAGGCCCTAGCTGAGACCATGAAAAACCAATTGACTGCAATTTTAGGAAACAATGTCGAAGCATCTGCTAGCACCAAGAATGTCAAGGGGAAGGCTAAAGTTGATGAAGTAGCTTGTGATGATGATAAGGTGATCATTGATGATGATGATTGGGCTCAATACTACCAAGATCCTCAAGACAAAAAGGAGACGAAGGTTGTTGAGAAGGCAACTATTGAAAAGACCGAGACTTCTGATATTGAAAAGATGATTACTGATTTAGAAAAGAAATTTGAGAAGAAACTGAAAATCGAGGAAATGTCTAAAGTTGACAAATTATTTGAGCTAGATGAAGAGGTCCCTTATAAGTTCAAGATGCCATCTTTTGCAAAGTACAATGGCACCGAAAATCCTCATCTCCATTGAAGTAGTATGTCACTGCTATGCAGTCTGCGCGAGCTACTAAGGCTCAAACTCTAAGGTACTTTATGCTCTCATTGGATCCTATTATCCAAAATTGGTTCAATACCTTAGATGATGGAACACAAAAGAGTTGGGATTTGCTATACAAGGCCTTCATTCAGCAATATGGGTACAATGTCGAGTTGGAAGTTACCTTAATGGAAGTTGAGTCCATTAGGAAAAGGCCAAATGAGAATTTTGTGGACTATGTGAAAAGATGGAGAAACAAGGCCGCTTTGCTCAAGAAAAGGCCCGAAGAATCTGATCAAATAAGGATGATTGTGAGAGGCGTTCTGCCCAATCTCTGTGAAAGGATGTCTCACACCCTTATAAGGGATTTCAAAGATCTTCTCCAAGTTGGTCTGCAAATTGAAGAATGGGGAAGGGAGAAGAATTGCTTTTCAATTAAAAGGAATGGGAAAGGGAATTATCAGCCTAGCAATCAAAGTATGCAAAAGAAGTTGATGTTAATGCGACCGGTCAAGGAAATAAAAGACAATTCTCAGAATTAGGGAAACCTCTATCTTGGGTTTTTAGCAAGTTGCAAAAGAAAGGGTTGTTGTAACCGTTAGCTCCTCGGCCACTACATAATCCACTGCCACCAAACTTCAATGCTGAGGCCTTCTGTCAATTTCATCAAATGCGAGGGCATGAAACAGATAAAAGTGATCATCTAAGGCATGAGATCCAAGACCTAATCGATAGTGGCAAGCTACCCGAGCCGGATAAGCCCAATACCAAGAACAACCCTTTGCCTAAATTTGGAAGAGTGCCACCACCAGCAACCTTTATGGTGGGAAAAGGATTGGAAGAAGATTTTGTTTTATCATCCTTTCAAGCTGGAAAATTTGAAGATGTGAAAGGAGAAGCTTAACTCAACAAACTTCCCTTGGCTTGTTTGTTTCTTTTATTTTCTTTAATGTTTAATTGGAACAACCTTGTTTTTCAAATTTAAAGTTGCTTGAAATAAATTACTTTCATCAAAATTTTTGTTGGTCTTTGTTCATTTCGATTTTAAACTGATGAGGAATCTAGCTTGATAATTCATGAATTAATATATTTATGCATCATGACTTGAATGACTTTACTAGGTGAGGGAATTGCTCTATAGCATTGAATTGTGTATGCTTACTTAGAGAAGTTTCCTGCAAAATTACCTTTGTCTAGGTCCTAGTTAGTCTTAGAACATGCTTTGACAAATTTTTGAGGCAAAATTGAACTCTACTTATTTAAGGGAGAGATGATCTAGGCATTGTTTGGTTAGCCAACAACTAGTATCCACCCTATTAAATATCAATCCCTAGTTGTCCCTTTGAGCCTTCATAAAATTTTAGCTTTCTTTTCATTGGCTCACAAACCCCAATAACCTACCCTGAGCTGTTGTGATACTTTTGACAAGTCTTATGATCACTAAGGTGAAGAGGCAGGAAGATCAAAGAAAGTAATGATTAGTCAAGATCATGAGGATAATTGAAGTTCTCAAGACAATGAAGATAGTTGAAGTTCTCAAGACCATAAGGGTAGTTGATGTTTTCAAGACAGTTGAAGTTCTCAAAACCATCAAGGTAGCTGTTGAAGAAGATTTATGTCACTCCACTCATCCATTATTGGAAGCCCAAGTTGGTACAAACAAGACAACTCTTTTAGAGCTAGAACCAAGAAAGAAAAAACAAACAAACAAAAAAGAAGAAAAAGAAAAGAAAAAAAAGAAAAGAAGAAAAAAAGAAAGAAAAGAAAAAAGATAAAACCTTAAAGGTGGTTCAAAAAGCCAACTGATTTCTCTTTTATCTAAAGTAGCAAAAGGCTTCCATTTGCTTTATAAGGAAAGTTTGACTTGAATTGGTGCAACCTAACCAAAGATTCAATCAAAATTGGAGAAAAAAAGGAAGAAGACCATTCAGTTCTTGAAAGTTCTGTACTTGACAGTCCTACAAGGATGAAGAACATAATGATAACATGCTCGAAGAAAGGGAAGAGTAAGAAAAAGAAAAAGAAAGAAAAGGAAGAAGAAAAGAAACGAATTTGGGTACCAAACTTTTTGCAAGGGCAAAGACTATCCCAATCAATATCTAGATTAATGCCAAGAAGATAAAAGGACTTTGGAATCTAGAAAGATTGCTTCCAACTATCTAAAGTTCCAATAAGAAATTTGTAGTGTGAGGGTTTGTCCATTGTGTCACACCAGCTCCCATCTCAAAATGGCCTTTACTCAAATCCATGTCCCTTATAGACCCCATTTCAAGCCTATCAAAGACATGTTGATCTCTCTTGGTAGGTAGAGTCTATTAGTGGAGATAGTTTGGATGAGCATGCATATGAGATAGACAATATTTAAACTCAATGAGACCTTTGGCCAAGTAATGTGTATGTGCCTATCTGAAGTGCAACAATTCTTGCTTAAATAGAAATGATTCCCGAGTTTAGTAGGGTAACTAGGGTTGTCATGTTATAAATATGCTAATTTGAAAAATCAAGTCGTGTGGTACATTGACATTGATTTGGCAGAGCCAACATTTGATTTCAAAATCAAAATTCAAAAAAAAAATGTTTTACAAAGCCTTCAAGTTAAGGGAAATATGTTGAACCTCCAAAGGACATATTGGGCAAAGGAAATGATTATTGGCAAGGTCATGAAAAATCCATCAACTGACATGCTGAAACATAGTTCAAAATAGATTGTAACACCCTCATACCCTATATAAGTACTATACATATACCTCGTATACATACAGTAAGTATATAAAGTATAAGAATGTCACTGTTCATTATAATTAAAAATAAAATCCTTACTTCTCAAAAGTATCCAAATATATAGTAACAAAACATTTTAGTCAATATACAATATTAAAAAATTTTACATGCATGCATCACCTTCTAGTTGGTCTCGACAAACTCTTACTCTTCTTGTGGTAAAACGAAAGACTTCAGATCTACCATCTACTCACCTGCGCGATTAACACATCCGCGCTAAGCCCGAGAGCTTAGTAGTACAAATGAATAATATAAACATACAATACAGAAATTCTAACGTATATCCATATACTAACTTTAAGTACTGTTAGTTTCTTATCGTAGTTTCCCTTTTCAATTACACTTTACACATATCTCAACTAATCTCATATATTACATACATGCATACATATCAATAACACCAACCACAATTCCATCACTACTACTCACAAGGAACATATCAATATACATATTACATAACATATTTCATAACATTTCATTTCCAATTAAGGCAACTATAGATTTCATTATTCATTCATTTCACGTTTCATAAACTACATCGAAAATCAAGATAGACCTGGTCCCAGAACACACTAATATGTTATTCAAAGTTCAGAGTTACTGCTTTGATCCATAATCACAATAATCAAGCCCGTAGGCAACATATATCATATCTCTATCCATGGATAGTGTAACAGACCCAGTCTCTTGGACCATCAACCCGACTAATCGAGAAGATCCTCAACCCGGCAAGACTGTTACTTTTCATATATTTCACATTTATAATTCATATAGTGTAACAGACCCAGTCTCTTGGACCATCAACTCAACAACTTGAGGAGATCCTCAACCCGGCTAGACTGTTAACACTTGTAACAGACCCAGTCTCTTGGACCATCAACTCAACAACTTGAGGAGATCCTCAACCCGGCTAGACTGTTACATTTCATATGTTATAGGCATGCCGTCAAATCCAGAACTCTGAAAGTTGAATTAACATATTAGACACAACTCTTTTCATTTATATCTTTGTACATTTCTTTCTCAATTCATTTCATATTCAAAACAGGCAACCATGCCTCAATTATAATTCATTTACATTCTCATAGCCAACACAATGGCTTCACATCTCATTTGATTCATCATAGCCAATCACAATGGCTTCACCTCTTATCATATTTCAATTCACATTATAGCACTTCATCATTCAAGTATACATAAACAATTATATTGAGCATATATCTTAAATTCATCATCATATAATCAACATGTCTATTTATTTCATTTCAATCATTATTACCAACCACAATTACAATACATTTCATCATTTCTCAAAACACATTAGCACAATTCATCATTACAATATTTATCATAACAAATTGCATTGTACATACCTATTTGAATGATCTTCATATCTTTTACATCATCCAATCATAACCTTAATCAAATTATATTGACAATATAGTAATTCACTTAACACATTTACAAACAAATGTGTTAAGTCTTAATTCATGTAAATAAGTGCAATCATATAAACTTTGTACTTACCTTAAAACCAACTTACACCACTCTATACACCTACTCTTCCAAGAATCCTCAACACTTAGATTAGGGCAATTCAACCTCTTCACAACCTAATCCAAAAGGAATATTAGCAAAATGACCATATGAATAGTAAATTCTGGTTTTAGACTAAATTTTATCCTTATTTTGAAAATTTGTATAAAATAATATACTTGACTAAAAATTCTAAAATTTTTACAGAATTTAGTTTTGTATCTTAAAATCATTCCTTTAAAATTTCAGATCAAACTGAACACAAAATCTTGGTCAAATAGTTCACCCAATCAGACTGCCCCAATTGCCCTGCATCCTGGCAGCAGTTCTAAACTTTGTGAATTCCATAAATTAAATTCAATCAACATGGTTCCAAATTATTTTTCTCAAATACTAGACTCATTAAGAAACAACATATCCAAAATTCAATTGAATATAATTTTTCTACATTTTATTAAAAATCCCGAAATATAGCTGTCTCAGTTAAGGTACCTGCTGGAACAGGTCTAATAAAAATAATCTTTCCAAAATCATAACCATTCCAAAATCGAATCAACATATTTTTCAGTCATTCTAGACTCATATAGGCACAACATATCAAAAATTCACTTCAGGAACATTTTTCTATATTTAATTAAAAATCATACAAGTCACAGCCTTTACTAGTTGTAAAACAGAAAGAAATTCCACTAAACACAACTCTTGCTCTTCAATCACTAACACCAACCTAATTAAATCAAACATACTCCAACATACTACAATAATACAACCCTAATTTCAATTATCAACAATCAAACCTTCATACAACTTCAAATAAACCAAAGAAATCAAGAAAGAGAACTTACTTGGATTCTTAGCCAAATCTTCACTATCCACTTGAAATCCTTAAGTATTTGGTGTAAATAAAAGCAAAATCACCTCCTTCTCTCTCTAGCTTCTCTCTCTCTCTCTCTCCCTCGACCAAAAAGAAGAAGAAGAAGAAGAACACGTTTTTCCTTTTCTTCTCTTCTTATTCTTATCTCAAATATATATATAATAATAATAATAATAATAACAATAATAATAAAAACAATAAATCTCCACCACACACTCTCTTCCAACCTTTGACTTTCTTTTCTCTTTTTCTTTTTGTCCTTATCATCATAATTATTAATTAATTAATTATAAAAATATATACATAACTCACTTTCCCTACACCACTTTATATCCCATGTATATGTGATGTATATGTATATATCTTTTATATGGTATTTATATTCCCATATTTCCTTATATATATATCATCTTATAATATTTCCCCTTTTTACTTCCATTAAACATATACATTAACTCCAAATATAACAATAACTCCAAAACTTTTAGGGTATATTCTGGGATATTACATAGATGAACCCCTGACTCTGCAACTTGGGGTCTCCACCACTCATGTTTTCAACATCTTGAAGATAAAAGCCACAAATGCAAAGCTTTCGATCATTCCAATGCAAGACTTGAACGAGCGTCAAAAAAGGAACCAATGAAAACACTTCTGCTGATCACCTCGGTTTGTGAGTTGATGGAATGACTGTAAGTATTATTCATGCATATCATGCATACATGAGCATATCACATCGTATTTTCTTGTCTTGTGTTGTCTATTCCTTTTCAAAGTGAATGGAAAATACCTTGCGAAGTAAAGAATCAAAAGAAGATATTGAATCAAGGGGGCATGGAAAGCCTATTTGCTTGTGGAAGCTCCAGTCATTTTGCAAAGAGAAGAAATACGCGCTTGTGCAAAGAACTAGACGGCAAAAACATCAAGCAAAGCTTACATGGAAAAAAAATCTTTGGTTTGAGCCAACACAGGGAGCAAAGTTTCTCCTTTTTCAATTTTTTGAGTTTATATACTAAATATTTCAAACTCACTTGTATTTTGCCATGCTGGGGGGTAAGGAGAAGATATGAGGACCAACTAAAAATAGCTGAATTTTTTAGAAAGGAAGAACAAAACAACAAGTTAAGCCAAAATCCTCAACTAATAAAAGGTCAATCAAATCGAATTCAAATCTCGAGTCAAAAAATCCAATCTAGGATCGAGTATCCAAATCTAATTTAGGATCGAGTATCCAAATCCAGTTAGGATCGAGTATGCTAATCTAGTTTAGGATCGAGTATCCAAATCTAGTTAGGATCGAGTATCCCAATCCAATTTAAGATCGAGTATCCATGTCCAATTAGGATCGAGTATCCAAATCCAATTTAGGATCGAGTATCCAAGTCAAGTTAGGATCGAGTATCCAAATCCAATTTAGGATTGAGTATCCAAATCTAGTTTAGGATCAAGTATCCAAAGCCAATTTAGGATTGAGTATCCTAATCCAGTTTAGGATCCAGTATCCAAAGCCAATTTAGGATCGAGTATCCCAATCCAATTTAGGATCGAGTATCCAAATCCAGTTAGGATTGAGTATCCCAATCCAGTTTAGGATCGAGTATCCAAACCCTATTTAGGATTAAATATCCAAATCCAGTTAGGACTGAGTATCCGAATCCGGTTAGGATCAAGTATCCCAATCAAGTTTAGGATCGAGTATCCGAACCCAATTTAGGATGGAGTATCCCAATCCAAATCCAGTTAGGATCGAGTATCCGATTCCAGTTAGGATCGAGTATCCTAATCGAGTTTAGGATCGAGTATACGAACCCAATTTAGGATTAAGTATCCCAATTCAAATCCATTTAGGATCCAGTATCCAGTTCTAGTTTAGAATTGAGTATCCAAATCTCTCAGGTCCAGAACTCAAAACCTCAACCGTCTTAAAAATTAAGACTTATTGCTTTTCACTCTCTTTTACTACTAAAGTCTCAAATCGTTCAAGCAGGGGGCAAATTGTAGACCCTTAATTTTTGGCCCAGTATGGTCCAATATATTGTAATTAGTCCAAAATAATTTTTATTATTTTAAGTAAGTAATATTTTCTTTAAAAAAATAATAAACAATAAAAAAGTCGATTGCGACGAAATGGCCTGCAGATAATATATGCAGGCGAAATGGCCCGCAGACCCATTTTGCCCACTGCGGTAGCTTTTTTGCTAGGGCAATTTTTCCTGCGGCAATTTTTTTTGCTAGCGCAATTTTTCCGCAGCAGTTTTTTTCCCCAGCGAAATTTTCCGACGCAAATTTTCCAAAACCTAATACAATTAGGTTTCAGTTTCCTCTTCTTATTCAATATTGTATGCTGTCAGTAACTAGGATTAATAATAGAATTCTTCTATAAATAAGGGAGAAAAGAGAGAAAAATAGGGAGAAATTGGGATGAAGATTGGGAGGGTTTGAAACCAAAACTGAGTAGGAAAGCAGTGAAATCAATCTGACCTTTTGAGAAAAGAAGAAGCAAAACCATTAACAATTCGTCAAAGGCAGCAACAACCTTTGTTTTTGTTCATCCAATAAGAATTTTTTTGGAGGAACCATCAAAGAAGGTATATATCAATTGTTTAATTTTTGTCCCAGTAGCTAGATCATGTAATTGCTTCTTTAAAATTAAAAACCTAATAACCTCAATTCACCTTTTCTGAAGTATGAAAATCTTAAATCGTTGCTTTATTTTCCAAAAGTTTAAAGCTATTAGTTTTATTTCTTCAAAACCCCAAAACTAAGATTTGCTTTCCAAATTATCAAAATTTTAATTTGTGTTCTGTTTCCTTCCAAAAGACTTAAAAATATCTTTTTTGCTTTTTATAAACTTTAAATCATTTTTTTAATTCATAAAACTTAATGAAATTGTCAATTGTTTTTCCAAATCCTAAAAATAACTCATTACCCGAAACCCTAATTCAAAAGTCTTAAAACCCTAATTCAATTCCAAAACTCAAAATAGTAAACCCTAACCCTTAAAACCTTAAACCATAATTTTTTCTAAACCGTAATCCTTTAAAACTTTAAAAACCATAAAAACACAAATGTTATACTTTTTACACAGTAAGCTCAAATCAACAATTCATTAACCGTAAACCACAAATCAAAATTATTTTAAAGTGTTCAAACCATAATTTCATGATTTCACCATCCAAACATTAATTTGGTTAATCAAAGAGTTTTACCAACCTTTTAAAACATAAAATCTTTAATCCATTTTTATCACAATAGCCTAAATTCCAAAACCCTAACACATGAAATAAAGAACCCTAAATGGAAATAGTAGCTATAATTTAGATTTTTATTTGCCTTATTTAATTCTATATTTGATTATGCTTTGATTTATTTTATGTGCTTTAATTTATTTAAGTTCAATGCTTGGTTTATTTAATTTATCATGGATGGATGTTTATTTTCTATTAATGTTTAATATCTTTGATTTATTTATGATGAATGATTATTTACTTTTATTTCCAAACGTTGTAAGGGGTATGTCTCCACTTGGTGGGTACCTCATTAGTTAAATATCATGTAATTTAATTTGCTTTTCTATTTTAGAACCTATGTAAAGGATATGTTTCTACCTTTTGGTGGGTGTCCTATTTAGGCATGAGATATAAGGACATGTTTCCATCCTCGGATGGGTGTCCATTTATTTGCTTTGTTTGGACATTGCTTTGATTTTAATATAATGATGCTTTCTTTTTTATTGTGTGTAATATGGATAATGTTGTTATATTTAAGAATTTTATAATATTAAGACCTATAAAGGAGGCCGGTTCCAATGAACCGAGCGTTGTGGGGATTCCTTTCAATGGGCCATTTCTCACCTTCCCCACACGTACCCAACTTTCCAAACCTATTAGGGGGTTGGGGATTCCTTAGGAATCGAGTCATCCACCCCTTTCTTTTTTCCGGCCCGTCCGGGTGGCGACTCCATTTTCTCCGTACTTAGGTCAGTGTTCTCTAAGGCTTTGAGCCTAAACAGTGTCGAAGTCGCAAGAACCATTCCACCGGGAGTGGGGGCAAAAATCCCCGCTCATAATACGGATATCGAGCATGGCATAACCACTCATAGCCTTGTACCTTTTGGTATGTACTTACTATGGGAACCTAAGCTTCTTAACCCAAGGACTAAAGCTCATGTAATTGGCCTAGTTACTTTCCTTAGGTTTTTACCTAAATGCTTGTTATTTGACTGTGATTTTATATATCTTGGTTTGAACCATGGCCTATTCGGATTATTCTTTTCCTAATATGACCTAATTATATTGTAAACTCAAAATAATTTTCCCTTTAAAACTAAAAGACCAAAACTATTTTTAAAATTTTCAAGATGGTCTTTGGACAAAAAACTTTTCTAAAACAGGTCAAAAATTCTTTTTACCTCATGACCCAAATACAAAGCCCAAAATTCATTTTTAAACAAATATTTTTTTTTCAATGGGATTTGAAACAAAATTATTTTCCCTAACCATCTTTTTGAGTTTACAAACTAGTAAGGTCAATTATAGAATATCAAAAATCAAATGTTGGCCTAGTTTATACCAAGAATCATCAATCATGGGCTTATTTTTTTTGGCATGAATCATTAATTACTTTTTCAAATGAGAAATCTATTTATGATAAACCTCTTGATTTAGTTTAAATCTAATATAGCATAAAGCTATTTTAGTTGAGATTCAATAGATTAAAGCCTAATTAAAGGGAATTATCATGGACTGACTTCTATGTTTGAAAATATAACTATTGGTTAAAATCATCCGAGGGGATTTTTCAAAAATAGAATATCCCATGTTGATATTTTATTGACCATATACCTAGAAAAAGAGACTCGCCATTCGTGTGTGGAAATTATAATGTTGGAAGAAACATTCTAATTATCTGTGCTTCTTTATTACTTGTGCATCCATGCATACATGCACTGAATTACATGCCATTGATCCTTTCTGGCTCACGTACCTGGAGTACAGCAGTTCAAGAGCAATACAATGACACCACCTACAATGGTGATTTTGATTCAAGTGCTTCATTGGAAGGATAGATGCAAACCAGCTAAGGGATATAGTCGATGAGGTTGTCAAAGCTAGGATGGCTAAGCTATGGGATCAATTGGCTGAAATTATGAAGACCCATTTGATTTAAAAAAGGGGAGGCAAAAATCCAAGAGTAGTTTGGAAAATTTGAAACCAAATCAAGGAAGGAAAAGAAGAAATTCAATTCAACTTTTTTCTGGAACAGCAGTAGCACGATTTAGAGGATTCAAAGGCAAAAAAAGCTTGTCTTTGGAGCTAGTTCATCCAAGAAGAATTTTTTTTGGAGAAATAATCAAAAGAAGGTATGTGTTAATTAATTTTCTTTAATTGTTTTTTTTTACACAGTAGCAAATTTATGAAATCAAAATTAAAAACCTTTGAACTTTAATTTAGTTTTTCTAAAGCCAAAAAAAGACCTTATTTCGTTGGTTTATCATCCAAAAGGCTTAAAATTGTTACTTTTTCTTCTTAAAAACCTTAAAACTCTAATTGAACATATTCTTCAACAAAACCAAAATCAAATTCTGTTTCTTTCAAAACTTTAAACTTGGCACTTTTTCCTTCATAAAACATCTTTTCTACTTATAAAAACTTTAATTTATTTGTTTAAATTCATAAAATATCAAATTGATTTCCAAATTCCTAAAAATTATTCACCACCCTTGACCCTACTTCCAAAATATCAAATCCAAATTCAACTTTCAAAATTCAAAATAATGAACACTAACACTTTTAAAACCTTAAACCCTAATTTTTATGAACCCTAATCCTTTTAAAACATTAAAAAACATAAAAACATTAAAACCTAAATTTTACACAGTAGCTTAGGAACCCAATAACCAAAAATCACAAATTAAAGTATTTTAAAGTGTTTAAAACCCTAGTTTCATGATATCATCATTCAAACCTTAATTTTGTTAATCAAAGAGTCTTACCAACCCTTGAAACATAAAACACTAATTTATTTTAATTCCATAAAAAGTCACAGTAGCCATAATTGGACTTTTATTTGCTTTATTCAATTCCATACTTGATTATGCTTTGATTTATTTCTTATGCTTTAATTTATTTAATTTCAATACTTGATTTATTTAATTTATCATGGACGGATGTTTATTTTATATTTTGATTAATAACTTTGATGACTGATTTATTTATGATGAATGATTATTTACTTTTATCAATTAACTTAGATTTCCAAAAGTTGTAAGAGGTATGTTTCCACTTGGTGGGTACCTCATTGGTTAAACATCATGTAATTTAATTTGCTTTTCTATTTTAGAACCTATGTAAAGGGCATGTTTCTACCTTTTGGTGGGTGTCCTATTTAGGCATGTGATGTAAGGACATGTTTCCATCCTTGGATTGGTGTCCATTTATTTGCTTTGTTTGGACATTACTTTGATTTTAATATATTGATGCTTTCTATTAATTATTTTGTGTAGTATGGATAACGTTATTATACTTAAGAATTTTATAATATTAAGACCTGTAAAGGAGGCCAGTTCCAATGAACCAGGCGTTGTAGGGGTCCTGGGCCATTTCTCACCTTCCCCACACGTACCCAACAAAAATTATCCTTGAGTCCAGAACTCGAACCGGGTCCAGAACCCAAATTTTCCTTAGGTCCAGAACCTAGAATTATCCTTGAGTCCAGAAGTCGAACCGGGTCCAGAACCCAAAACCTCAACCGTTTTTATCAAAAATTAAGTCTTATTGCTTTTCACTCTCTTTCACTAAGGTTTCAGATCATTCAAGCAAGGGGCAAACTGTAGACCCTTAATTTTTTACCCAATCCTGTCCAATATGTTTTATTTAGTCTAAAATGATTTTTGTTGTCTAATTGGTCCAAGATAATTTTTATTAAATAATTTTTACTTTAGTATCTAATTTTTTTTAATAAAAATAGAAATAAACAAATAAAAATAATAAAAATAATAAAAATAAAAATAAAAATCGACGACGAAAAAATCATCTCGCGGGCCCGTGGGCATTTCGCCAGCAGGAAATTCCTGCGGGCGAAATCACTGTGCTATTTCGCACGCAGAAATTTTCTGCATCTGAAATAGCCCAGGTATTTCACACGCAGAAATTTTTTGCCTGCGAAATAGCTTACGGGCCCACTCCGCGCTTGCTGCCGCAGATTTCTGCGGCAGAATTTTTTTCGGCTGCGCAAATTTTTGGAAGCCTAATCCAATTAGGTTTTGGTTTATTTTTTTTATTACTATTACTTACCTTAACTAATTAGGAATAAACAACCTCAAACCACTATAAATAAGGACCAAAGACAATTAAAAAAGGGGAGGCAAAAATCCAAGAGTAGTTTGGAAAATTTGAAACCAAATCAAGGAAGGAAAAGAAGAAATTCAATTCAACTTTTTTTCTGGAACAGTAGTAGCACGATTTAGAGGATTCAAAGGCAAGAAAAGCTTGTCTTTGGAGCTAGTTCATCCAAGAAGAATTTTTTTTGGAGAAATAATCAAAAGAAGGTATGTGTTAATTAATTTTCTTTAATTGTTTTTTTTACACAGTAGCAAATTTATGAAATCAAAATTAAAAACCTTTGAACTTTAATTTAGTTATTCTAAAGCCAAAAAAGACCTTATTTTGTTGGTTTATCATCCAAAAGGCTTAAAATTGTTATTTTTTCTTCTTAAAAACCTTAAAACTCTAATTGAACATATTCTTCAACAAAACTAAAATCAAATTCTGTTTCTTTCAAAACTTTAAACTTGGTACTTTTTCCTTCAAAAAGTCTTCTAAAATATCTTTTCTACTTATAAAAACATTAATTTATTTGTTTAAATTCATAAAATTTCATAAAATATCAAATTGATTTCCAAATTCCTAAAAATTATTCACCACACGTGACCCTAATTCCAAAATATCAAATCCAAATTCAACTTCCAAAATTTAAAATAATGAACACTAACACTTTTAAAACCTTAAACCCTAATTTTTATGAACCCTAATCCTTTTCAAACATTAAAAAACATAAAAACATAAAAACCTAAATTTGACACAGTAGCTTAGGAAGCCAATAACCAAAAATCACAAATTAAAGTATTTTAAAGTGTTTAAAACCCTAGTTTCATGATATCATCATTCAAACCTTAATTTTGTTAATCAAAGAGTCTTACCAACCCTTTAAACATAAAACCCTAATTTATTTTAATTCCATAAAATGTCACAGTAGCCATAATTGGACTTTTATTTGCTTTATTCAATTCCATACTTGATTATGCTTTGATTTATTTCTTATGCTTTAATTTATTTAATTTCAATACTTGATTTATTTAATTTATCATGGATGGATGTTTATTTTATATTTTGATTAATAGCTTTGATGAATGATTTATTTATGATGAATGATTATTTTCTTTTATCAATTAACTTAGATTTCCAAAAGTTATAAGAGGTATGTTTCCACTTGGTGGGTACCTCATTGGTTAAACATCATGTAATTTAATTTGCTTTTCTATTTTAGAACCTATGCAAAGGGCATGTTTCTACCTTTTGGTGGGTGTCCTATTTAGGCATGTGATGTAAGGACATGTTTCCATCCTTGGATGGGTGTCCATTTATTTGCTTTGTTTGGACATTGCTTTGATTTTAATATATTGATGCTTTCTTTTAATTATTATGTGTAGTATGGATAATGTTATTATACTTAAGAATTTTATAATATTAAGACCTGTAAAGGAGGCCGGTTCTAATGAACCGGGCATTGTGGGGGTGCTGGGCCATTTCTCACATTCCCCACACGTACCCAACTTTTCAAACCCATTAAGGGGTTGGGGATTCCTTAGGAATCGAGTCATCCACCCCTTTCTTTTTTCCCGACCCGTCAGGGTGGCGACTCCATTTTCTCCGGACTTAGGTCCCTGTTCTCTAAGGCCTCGAGCCTAAACAATGCCAAAGTCGCAAGAACCATTCCACCGGGAGTGGGGGCAAAAATCCCCGCTCGCAATAATCCTCTGCCTAAATTTGAGAGGGCATGTAATATCCTCATTTATGCCCTAGAAGTTTTGAGTATGTTGTTGTTATTGTGGTTGTTGATATATATATTGGGAAGTGAATGTTTGTGCATATATGTGTTAAATTGTAAGAGAAAAGAAATGGGAAGAGAATGTATATGTATATGTGTTTTGGAGAAGAAATTTAGGGTTTAGAGACAAATGTATATGTTGTTTATATGATGATATAATTAACATATACATTGGTCAAATGAAGAGTCAAGGTGATGGTTAAGTGGAAGAAGATATTTTTGGTTGTTAATGAAATTACTATAAAGGGCTTATATGAGACAAAGAGTTAGTTATATGGTTAAGGGTGTTTTGGTAATTTTCCTTGTAAGATGCATGGTGGAGATTAAAAGAAGAAAAGGTGTTTGACTTGTGCATTTTCTTCTTTCTTTCTTGAAGTGGCCGGATTCTCCATAGACAAAGAGAGAAAGAGAGGTGATCTTGAGGTTTGAAGCATTTTGAAGAAGGAAGCAAGGGTTTTGGTTAAAGATTTGTGGATTTCTTCATTTGAGGTAAGATCTTTTCTTTAATTTCTTCAATTCTTTTGAAGTGGTGTGAGAAAGGAATTAGGGTTTGTTGGTTTGATGATGAGAAGTTGAGTTGGTGAAGGTGTTGGAAGTGATTGTGTTGAGTAAGAGTTGTGTTTAGTGAAATTGTTTCTGTTTTACAATTAGTAAAGGCTGTGATTTGTATGATTTTTAATTAATTATAGAAAAATGTTCTTGAAGTGAATTTTTGATATGTTGTGCCTCTATGAGTGTAGAATGACTGAAAAATATGTTGATTCGATTTTGGAATGGTTATGAGTTTAGAAAGATTATTTTTATTAGACCTGTTCCAGCAGGTACCTTAACTGAGACAGCTATACTTCGGGATTTTTAATAAAATGTAGAAAAATCATATCCAGTCGAATTTTGGATATGTTGTTGCTTAGTGAGTCTAGTATTTGAGAAAAATAATTTGGAACCACGTTGATTGAATTTGATTTATGGAATTCACAAAGTTCAGAACTGCTGCCAGGATGCAGGGCAATTGGGGCAGTCTGGTTAGGTGAACTATTTGACCAAGATTTTGTGTTCAGTTTGATCTGAAATTTTAAAGGAATGATTTTTAGATACAAAACTAAATTCTGTAAAAATTTTAGAATTTTTAGTCAAGTAGATTATTTTATACAATTTTTCAAAATAAGGATAAAATGGAGTTTAAAACCAGAATGTACTATTCATATGAATCATATCAATTGTTCTTTGCCCTAATTGCATTGTTGAGATTGAACAATGTTATGTTATGCATTGTGAATGGTTATGTGTTTCATGAATAATATACATTGAAATTGAAATGATAATTCAAATAAGACATGATATGAGGCAATGCCATTGTGATTGGCTATGATGATGATATTGAAAGAAAGAAGGCATGTTTGCCTAAATGTGATGAGAATTTGAGAATGGAAATGGTAACTATATAATAAATGAATTGTTTGTTTAATATGTTATTCAGTTTCAGAGTTCTGGATTTGGGTGGCATGCCTAAGAAATGATAAAAGGTAACAGTCTTGCCGGGTTGAGGATCTCCTCATATGTGTTGAGTTGATGATCCAAGAGACTGGGTCTGTTACACTATGAGATATATGATTTGTAACAGTCTTGCCGGGTTGAGGATCTCCTCATATGTGTTGAGTTGATGATCCAAGAGACTGGGTCTGTTACACTATCCATGGATAGAGATACATGTATATACATTGCCTACGGGCGTGATTATTGTGACTATGAACCAAAGCAGTAACTCTGAACTCTGAATATCATATTAAATACTTGTTGGGCCCATAGGTGTCAGGGTTATATGAATGTCCTAAATAATGTTATGAGTTAATGAAATGAGATGTTGGTTATTGAGTATGATTGATTAATGTTGAATGTGGAAAGATGTTGAAATGTGGTATGCTCATATGACTATGATTTGTGAAATGCATAATTATGTGGTTAACTTTATATTTATGATATTGATCTTATCAATAACATATGTGGCATTGCATTACATTAAAGCATACCATTAGCATGTTTTATCTTACTAAGCCGTTGGCTTAGCGCGAATGTGATTCTTCGCGCAGGTGACAAGGAAGAACCAGAGAGTTCCTCTAGGCCGAGTCGAGCCTAGATTTTGAAGAGTGAATAGTGGGCTTTAAGATCGAAGACTGACTGCCAAACATGTATAAATTTTATGTGTTGTAAAACTTGAGTTTTGATGTATATGAATTTGTAAATATTGTTACTTTCCGTTGCATAGTGAACAAAGATTTTATCTGCTGTATTTCATAATAAACCTTTACTTTATTTTGTACTAGAAGTGTAAATCCTTTTTGCAGGTTGTAGTTGAGGTTATAAGGGGGATTTATTGGAAGTGTACTGAGAATGATTTTGTTTGCATTGGTTTGTGTAAAAATATTTTCAAAAATTAGAAAAAAACCAGTTTTGTCGACACTTGGGATTGAATTTTTAGGCAAAACTATGGCAAAATTTCTATAAAAATCGGAACAAAAATTTGACTAAGTAAAAGTGGTAGCAACATTAGGATAGGGTGGCGCCTCTACTCAGCTTACACACGTAGGTCGGGAAGGGGTGTTACAATTTTTGGTATCAGAGCCTAGGTTTGAGATTCTCAACCTAGATCAATTGTAAGAAAAAGAATATTTTGATTTTTAAAGTGGGTTTTTGAGTAAAATACATGTTTTGGTATGGCAGTCTTTGATCTTTAATGAGGAATATTCTGCTGTGTTTGCAGATATAGGTAGAGATGGCATCTCATTCGCGACAATCTGTTGAAGGTAGTGCCGAGAGTATTGCTCCTGCTGAGGGAGCTAGGGTTGATAGTGTTGAGGAGGCACCTGCTTCGGTGTCGGGTAGACCAGCTGGGGAGGAGGTTCCGCCAGCCTGGTTTAGGCCTATGTTGGAAGCTATGAGACAAGCACCTGTGCAACCACAGCCACCGCCACCACCCCCTCAGCCTTCAGTACCAGTAAGGCACTATGATAAGCTAAGGAAATATGGAGCAGAGGATTTCTTTGGTACAGTTGATCCGGCTGTAGCAGAACAGTGGCTTGATAGAGTTCAGAGGGTATTTGTGCAGTTGCAAGCCACTTCAGAGGAGAAGTTTGACTATGCAAGATCTTTGCTACAGAAGGATGCCTACGACTGGTGGAAGACAGTGCCCCATTCTATGGATGATCCACCAACCTTGTCTTATGCGGATTTTCTGAGAGAATTTGAGTTGAAGTATACTCCTAGGGAGTATAAAGATGGGAAGAAAAGAGAGTTTCTAGATTTGAAGCAAGATCATCGGACCGTAACTGAGTATGAAGTTGAGTTTATTCGACTGAGTCAGTATGCTGGGGGTATCATTACTGATGAGATTGATAGATGTCGGCGATTTGAGGAGGGATTGAGGCCCTCGATCATGTGCTTAGTGGCTGGATCCAGATATCAGGATTTCTCACAGCTTGTGGCAGCAGCTCGAAGTGTAGAGCGAGCTCAAGTTATTGCAGCTGCTTCAGAGGAAGAGGTTAGGGTTAGAAGGCCCCAGTTCGAGGCAGGGTCTTCTTCTGCGAAGAGGGGTAGAGGAAGTTTTGTTCCTCGGAGTAGTAGGAGCCAGAGACCAGTGGGTAGGTCAGTGCAGTTCCAGAGGCAGAGATTTAGACCTGCAGCTTTAGTAGCGAGTGCTCCTACTCCTGGAGTTCAGAGATCCACCTTACCTGTGTGTAACCAGTGTGGTGGAAGACATGGGGGCGTTTGTTGGAGGCATAGTAGATCAGGGGTATGCTTCAGGTGTGGATCACCTGACCACTTTGTGAGAGACTGTCCTGAGAGGCAGGAGCAGATGCCAGTTGATTCTGCTGCTTCTCGAGCTAGTGTGAGGGGAGGCAGAGGAGGCAGAGGTGCCAGCCGGGGAGGTAGACCAGGATTCAGTTCTAGAGGAGGTGCTACATCCAGGGAGGGTAGACCAGAGGAGGTTGGATCTTCCCAGAGGATGTATGTTATGCAGAGACAGCCAGATACATCGGCAGTCATAGCTGGTACTTTTTCTTTATTTAATACTCCAGTACTTGCTTTGATTGATCCGGGTTCCACACATTCATATATTAGTGCATCTGTTTTGCATGTATCTGATTTGCATGCTGAGTCCCTAGGATTTGATGTGTTGGTAACAAATCCGTTAGGGCATAGTGTGGTTGTGAGTAAGGTGCATAGAGATAGTGCAGTAGTGGTGCAGGGTGAGGAGTTCCTTGGGGATTTGATTGAGATGCCATTTAAGGAATATGACGTGATCTTAGGTATGGATTGGCTATCTCGACATGGAGCTGTGGTGGATTGTAAAAAGAAAATTGTTTCTTTGAGAACGGGTGATGGTAGAGAGGTGATAGTATCTAATGAGCAGGAACAGCTAGCCTCCTTATTTGTTTCAGCTGTTGCAGCCAGGAGGTTGATTAGAAAGGGGTGTGAAGCCTATCTTGCTCATGTGGTGGATACTAGAGTGAAGGGTTCCCCTATTGATAGCATTGCCACAGTTGCTGAGTTCCCGGATGTGTTTCCAGAGGAGTTGCCAGGGTTGCCTCCTGAGAGAGAGGTGGAGTTCGGTATTGAATTGTTGCCTGGTACCACTCCTATCTCTATTACTCCTTATAGAATGGCACCAGCAGAATTGAGGGAGTTGAAAGTGCAATTACAGGAGTTGTTGGACAAAGGATTCATTCGCCCCAGTGTTTCTCCTTGGGGAGCTCCTGTGCTATTTGTGAAGAAGAAAGATGGTACTATGAGGTTGTGTATCGATTATAGGCAATTGAACAAGGTGACTATTAAAAATAAATATCCTTTGCCTAGAATCGATGATCTCTTTGATCAGTTGAAGGGAGCGTCAGTGTTCTCCAAAATTGATTTGAGATCTGGGTACCATCAGCTGAGGGTAAGAAGTGAAGATGTTCCTAAGACTGCTTTTCGGACCAGGTATGGGCATTATGAGTTTTTAGTTATGCCTTTTGGTCTAACGAATGCACCTGCAGCTTTTATGGATTTGATGAATAGGGTGTTTAGGCCCTATTTGGATCAGTTTGTAGTGGTCTTCATTGATGATATACTGGTGTATTCATGGAATGAAGAGGAGCATGATATGCATCTGCGGATTGTGTTGTAGATTTTGAGAGAGAATCAGTTATTTGCCAAATTGTCGAAGTGTGAGTTCTGGTTGGATCAAGTTGCTTTTCTCGGACATATTGTTTCTGCAGAAGGCATCAGAGTTGATTCGAGCAAAGTTGAAGCCATTTTAAATTGGAGTCCACCCAAGTCTGTGACAGAGATTAGAAGTTTTCTGGGTTTGGCAGGCTATTACCGACGGTTTGTGAAAGGGTTTTCTTTGATAGCTACTCCACTCACCAGATTACTTCGAAAGGGAGTGAGATTTGTGTGGACAGATCAGTGTCAGGCTAGTTTTGAGCAGTTGAGAGAGTTGTTGACTCAAGCGCCTGTTCTTACTTTACCTGTTGAAGGCAAACCATATGTGATCTACAGTGATGCTTCACATAGAGGTTTGGGGTGTGTATTGATGCAGGAAGGGAAAGTTATAGCTTATGCATCTCGACAGTTGAAACCGCATGAGCTTAACTATCCGACCCATGATTTAGAATTGGCTGCCATTGTGTTTGCATTAAAGATTTGGCGCCACTATCTGTTTGGGGAGAAATGTTTCATCTACACTGATCACAAGAGTTTGAAGTATTTGGGTGTCCAGAAAGAACTCAATCTTCGTCAGAGGAGATGGTTAGAATTGATTAAAGACTACGACTGCTTGATTGACTATCATCCAGGTAAAGCAAATGTTGTTGCTGATGCCTTGAGTCGGAAGTCTTTAGCTGGTTTAACTGTTTACTCGCTCTCGTTGCTTGTTGAGTTGAGAGCATTGCATGCCAGTTTTGTACCTTGTGTTGATGGTGCATTATTGGCACAGTTGCAACTAAAGCCGATTTTGTTAGATCAGATCAAAGAAGCTCAGTTGGCCGATAAGAAGATTCAGAAGATTTTTTCAGATTGCAAGAATGGGAAGACTAGAGATTTTGTTGTGAAAGATGATGGGAGTCTCTGGTTTAAGAACCGATTGTGTGTACCCGATGATGCTGATTTGAAAAGAGTCATTTTAGAAGAAGCTCATCAGTCAATGTTTTCTATGCATCCGGGTAATACGAAGATGTATCATGATTTGAGACAGCATTATTGGTGGATTGGTTTGAAGAGAGACATTGCTGAGTTTGTATCGAAATGTCTCACTTGTCAGAAGGTTAAAGCAGAGCATCAAGTTCCAACCGGGTTGCTTCAACCATTGTCAGTGCCAGAATGGAAGTGGGAAAGAGTGACAATGGATTTTGTGTCTGGTTTGCCATTGACACAAAAGAAGCATGATGCTATATGGGTGATTGTGGATAGATTGACTAAGACAGCTCATTTCCTTCCGGTTCGAATGGATTACTCTTTGGAGAGATTGGCTGAGCTGTATATCCATGAGATTGTGAAACTGCATGGTGTTCCAACTTCTTTAGTGTCTGATCGAGATCCCAGGTTTACTTCCAGATTTTGGAAGAGTTTGCATAGTGCTTTAGGTTCTCGACTGCACTTCAGCACTGCTTTTCATCCACAGACGGATGGACAGTCAGAGAGGGTGATACAGATTATTGAGGACATGTTGAGAAGCTGTGTCATCGATTTCTCTGGAAGTTGGGATAGGTTTTTACCTCTTGTGGAGTTTGCTTACAACAATAGTCACCAATCCAGCATTGGTATGGCACCGTTTGAAGCATTGTATGGCAGACGGTGTAGGACACCTCTTTGTTGGAATGAGCTTGGAGATAATAAGTTGGTTGGTCCTGATTTGATTCAAGAAACTGAAGATAAAGTAAAGTTGATTCGAGGCAGGTTAAAAGCAGCTTCAGACCGACAGAAGTCTTATGCAGATCTAAAAAGGAGAGATATAGAGTTTGATGTTGGAGATAAGGTATTTCTGAAAGTGTCTCCTTGGAAGAAAATTTTGAGGTTCGGTCGGAAAGGAAAATTGAGTCCTCGTTTCATTGGGCCGTATGAAGTGTTAGAAAGAGTTGGGCCAGTGGCGTATCGACTTGCTTTGCCACCTGAGTTGGATCGTATTCATAATGTATTCCATGTTTCTATGTTGAGGAGATATAGGTCGGATCCATCTCATGTGTTGCCATTTGAGTCTATTGAAGTGAGCCCAGATTTGACATTTGAAGAGGAACCAGTTGCTATCTTGGCACGAGAAGTGAAAGAGTTAAGGAACAAGAGAGTGCCATTGGTGAAGATTCTTTGGAAGAATCATGCAAAAGAAGAAGCGACTTGGGAAAGTGAGCATACCATGCGAGAGCAGTATCCGCAATTGTTTCAGCTTTGATATCAGGTAATTTCGAGGACGAAATTTTCTTTTTAGAGGGGGAGAATTGTAATATCCTCATTTATGCCCTAGAAGTTTTGAGTATGTTGTTGTTATTGTGGTTGTTGATATATATATTGGGAAGTGAATGTTTGTGCATATATGTGTTAAATTGTAAGAGAAAAGAAATGGGAAGAGAATGTATATGTATATGTGTTTTGGAGAAGAAATTTAGGGTTTAGAGACAAATGTATATGTTGTTTATATGATGATATAATTAACATATACATTGGTCAAATGAAGAGTCAAGGTGATGGTTAAGTGGAAGAAGATATTTTTGGTTGTTAATGAAATTACTATAAAGGGCTTATATGAGACAAAGAGTTAGTTATATGGTTAAGGGTGTTTTGGTAATTTTCCTTGTAAGATGCATGGTGGAGATTAAAAGAAGAAAAGGTGTTTGACTTGTGCATTTTCTTCTTTCTTTCTTGAAGTGGCCGGATTCTCCATAGACAAAGAGAGAAAGAGAGGTGATCTTGAGGTTTGAAGCATTTTGAAGAAGGAAGCAAGGGTTTTGGTTAAAGATTTGTGGATTTCTTCATTTGAGGTAAGATCTTTTCTTTAATTTCTTCAATTCTTTTGAAGTGGTGTGAGAAAGGAATTAGGGTTTGTTGGTTTGATGATGAGAAGTTGAGTTGGTGAAGGTGTTGGAAGTGATTGTGTTGAGTAAGAGTTGTGTTTAGTGAAATTGTTTCTGTTTTACAATTAGTAAAGGCTGTGATTTGTATGATTTTTAATTAATTATAGAAAAATGTTCTTGAAGTGAATTTTTGATATGTTGTGCCTCTATGAGTGTAGAATGACTGAAAAATATGTTGATTCGATTTTGGAATGGTTATGAGTTTAGAAAGATTATTTTTATTAGACCTGTTCCAGCAGGTACCTTAACTGAGACAGCTATACTTCGGGATTTTTAATAAAATGTAGAAAAATCATATCCAGTCGAATTTTGGATATGTTGTTGCTTAGTGAGTCTAGTATTTGAGAAAAATAATTTGGAACCACGTTGATTGAATTTGATTTATGGAATTCACAAAGTTCAGAACTGCTGCCAGGATGCAGGGCAATTGGGGCAGTCTGGTTAGGTGAACTATTTGACCAAGATTTTGTGTTCAGTTTGATCTGAAATTTTAAAGGAATGATTTTTAGATACAAAACTAAATTCTGTAAAAATTTTAGAATTTTTAGTCAAGTAGATTATTTTATACAATTTTTCAAAATAAGGATAAAATGGAGTTTAAAACCAGAATGTACTATTCATATGAATCATATCAATTGTTCTTTGCCCTAATTGCATTGTTGAGATTGAACAATGTTATGTTATGCATTGTGAATGGTTATGTGTTTCATGAATAATATACATTGAAATTGAAATGATAATTCAAATAAGACATGATATGAGGCAATGCCATTGTGATTGGCTATGATGATGATATTGAAAGAAAGAAGGCATGTTTGCCTAAATGTGATGAGAATTTGAGAATGGAAATGGTAACTATATAATAAATGAATTGTTTGTTTAATATGTTATTCAGTTTCAGAGTTCTGGATTTGGGTGGCATGCCTAAGAAATGATAAAAGGTAACAGTCTTGCCGGGTTGAGGATCTCCTCATATGTGTTGAGTTGATGATCCAAGAGACTGGGTCTGTTACACTATGAGATATATGATTTGTAACAGTCTTGCCGGGTTGAGGATCTCCTCATATGTGTTGAGTTGATGATCCAAGAGACTGGGTCTGTTACACTATCCATGGATAGAGATACATGTATATACATTGCCTACGGGCGTGATTATTGTGACTATGAACCAAAGCAGTAACTCTGAACTCTGAATATCATATTAAATACTTGTTGGGCCCATAGGTGTCAGGGTTATATGAATGTCCTAAATAATGTTATGAGTTAATGAAATGAGATGTTGGTTATTGAGTATGATTGATTAATGTTGAATGTGGAAAGATGTTGAAATGTGGTATGCTCATATGACTATGATTTGTGAAATGCATAATTATGTGGTTAACTTTATATTTATGATATTGATCTTATCAATAACATATGTGGCATTGCATTACATTAAAGCATACCATTAGCATGTTTTATCTTACTAAGCCGTTGGCTTAGCGCGAATGTGATTCTTCGCGCAGGTGACAAGGAAGAACCAGAGAGTTCCTCTAGGCCGAGTCGAGCCTAGATTTTGAAGAGTGAATAGTGGGCTTTAAGATCGAAGACTGACTGCCAAACATGTATAAATTTTATGTGTTGTAAAACTTGAGTTTTGATGTATATGAATTTGTAAATATTGTTACTTTCCGTTGCATAGTGAACAAAGATTTTATCTGCTGTATTTCATAATAAACCTTTACTTTATTTTGTACTAGAAGTGTAAATCCTTTTTGCAGGTTGTAGTTGAGGTTATAAGGGGGATTTATTGGAAGTGTACTGAGAATGATTTTGTTTGCATTGGTTTGTGTAAAAATATTTTCAAAAATTAGAAAAAAACCAGTTTTGTCGACACTTGGGATTGAATTTTTAGGCAAAACTATGGCAAAATTTCTATAAAAATCGGAACAAAAATTTGACTAAGTAAAAGTGGTAGCAACATTAGGATAGGGTGGCGCCTCTACTCAGCTTACACACGTAGGTCGGGAAGGGGTGTTACAGGGCACCACCGTCTGCAACCTTCATGATGGAGGGAGGATTGGAGGAGAATTTTATCTTGTCATCTTGTCATGATATGAATGGAGAAGCTGTTAAAGAGGAGAAGATACTAAGCAAGCTTAGACTAACTATGGATGATGAAACAATGATCCTTGATGATGGAAAAATCCTTGCCCTTGATATGTCTAAATAAATGAAGCATCTTCGTTTCCAACTCAACAAACTTCCCTTGGCTTATTTTGTTTTATGTTCTATCTTTGATATTTTCTGTAACAATTATGTTTTTCAAATTAAGATTATTTGAATAAATTATTTTCATCAAAATTTTAATTCTGTTGGTATTTGTTCATTTTGGTG
Organism: Garcia nutans; assembly: GCA_947685225.1. Classification (NCBI taxonomy): domain Eukaryota; kingdom Viridiplantae; phylum Streptophyta; class Magnoliopsida; order Malpighiales; family Euphorbiaceae; genus Garcia; species Garcia nutans. The sequence continues at coordinate 49,575,380 of CANTUV010000007.1, read as the reverse complement.
CACAACCAATGATAAGTCTATCTTGATAATCATAAATTAGTATATCTATACATTATAATTCGATTAACTTTACTAGTGAGAAAATTGTTCTATAGTATTGAGTTGTATATACTTATTTAAAGAGGGCTCCTGCATAATTACCTTTATCTAGGTCCTAATCAATCTTAAAATATTCTTTGACAAACTTTCGAGGTGAAATTAAACTATGCTTGTTTAAGGGAGAGATGATCTAGGCATTGTTTGGTAAGCCAACAACTAGAATCTACCCAATTAAACATCAGCCCCTAGTTGGTCCCTTTTTAGCCTTCATGATATTTTAGCATGCTTTTTATTGGCTTATAAATCCTGATAACCTACCCTGAGCTATATATGACACTTATGACAAGTCTAATGATCACTGAATTACCAAGGAGAAAGAAGATGGAGGAAAAGTCTATTGAAGTTGTTTTATTAGTTTTTGTCATAGAATTGTGTCTTATTTATTATGATGATTATTGTTTTCTTTAGGTATTTTGATAGTTTTAATTTGTTTATTTAGTGTTTTTATAAATTTTGGTAGTTTTAATTTATTTCAGTGTTTATGTCATTTTTGTTCTAGTTTTTAGTGTGGTGTTGGTTAATGTTTATTTGATTCTTGTTTAAAGTTTGTTTAAGTGTTTATTTTAGGTTAATATGCAAACATTTCCTTGGAAGAAAGAATAGCATGAAGCATGTCTCACCTTAAGTCCAAAACAAAGGAACGAAGAGAGAAGGAAAATTTAGGCAGTAACTGACATACTCAGAGGACATGGCCAAGCCACTGGCCGTGTCACATGACACGGTCAGGAGCTTGGCTGTGTCACACATATAGCCAAGGAAGAAGACCAAAGAAAGAAGAGCAAAGAGGTCAATAGTTGACACACCCAGGGGACATGGCCAAGTCACTGGCCGTGTCCCTCCAAACGCATCAAACACGGCCAAGCACACCCAAGCTTGGCTGTGTCACACTCAACTCCAAAGAAGAAAAGATGAAAATCACACAGAAGCGGACACATTCAGGTGACACGGCCAAGCCACTGGCCATGTCACATGACACTTCCAGGAGCTTGGCCGTGTCACTCCATGGACTAAAGGAAGACAGTAAACGCGGATTTTTGGAGCGAGGTTTCGTATAAATAAGAGAATTAGGGTTTTACCTGAGAGGGAGATTTTATCAGCTGTCAAACATAACCTAGGGTATATATATTTTGTTTTCTTGGATTTTTTATTACACTTTGATGCAAATAGTCTAGATTAAATTTGTTTTTACCATTGCAATATTCTTCTAGCAAGGTTCTGAACAAGAGATTCTTCAGAAGCTAAAGGGAGTTTGTAATTTGGTTTTGTTCTCAAACTTTATCTCTTAAATTTCTTTGGAATTGTATTCATGAATTCTATTATGTCTAAATTGATTTCTTTGAATTTTAATGAGATGAATATGTTTGATAGCATCATTATGAACTAATTTGATCTAGTCTAGGGTTTGTATGGATCTACTATGATTGAATGAATTGGTTATTGCTCTTAACTGAATTATTTTTTTAGCCTTGATTGAATGGAATTATTGTTAATATACAATTGATTGGCCACCAATTATGTGTTTGAGGTATTAGATGAAGGATTGAGAGATGAAGTCTAATGCTGGAACAATTCAATTAGGGACTTAGGTGAATTAGAAATATAACCTAAGAAAAGGATTATTTCAATTGTAACAAGATTATTTGAAAGAGGTTTGAATGCGAGAGCTTATTTCCTTGATTCAATTAATTAAGTTACTTGAGATCTAATCTTTGAAATTAAATTGGTTGAGAGGAATAACCATTCATACATATAAGTTAGTAGAGAAGTCAAACCCTAGACCTTTCTATTAAGTGAATCAATATATCAGCTCAGTTTACTTTTATTGTTTTAAACTCCAATCTATCTATTTTCATTAGTTGTCAGCAATTTAAATTTATTATAATTTGTTATTTGCAACCTGATAGTCAATTAGCTTATCTAGCTTCATTGTGAGACGACCTTGGGGCGATCACCTTTGCTACAGCTACCTCATATACTTGCGAGTGACGCTTGTAGTAGAACTTAATTCAAGCGCAACAAGTTTTTGGTGCCGCTGCCGGGGAGGCTAATTGGCGTAATTTTTTAGTTGGCATAAATATTTTAGATTATTTTTTCATTATTTACTTTTGATTTTATTTGTCCTTTGCTTTTAATAATTTCTTTTTCCAGAAATTTTGTTTATGCAAGGCAAGAGATCACTCGGAGGAGAGCTATACCCAGTCATTCCAGAAATTCAGAGAGTGAAAAGGAGCAGAGAAGAGTTTGAACTGTACACCGGATTTGATACAGAGGAGGACACTTCTGATTTTGAGTCGGATACTGCACAATCTACCAATATGGGAGAAGAAAGACAAAGAACTATGAGGGACTTTGCTAGACCTGTCATTGGAACTTCCACATCTTGTATAAGATTGACGGATGCAGCAATAAATTATGAGTTGAAGAACATCCATTACAACATGCTGCCATCATTCTATGGAGTTCCAAATGAAGATCCTTTGAACTTTATTCGGGATTTCTATTCCACCCTCAACACTTTTCCATTGGGAGGACTAACAGAGGACTAGTTGAGGATGAGATGCTTTCCGTATACATTGAAGTATAGAGCAAAGAGCTGGCTTATGATGTTGCCTGAAAATTCTTTGACAACTTGGGAGCAAGTTTATAACAAGTTTATGGGCAAGTTTTATTCACATCAGAAGACAGCTGAATTAAGAGGGAAAATAGCTACATTCTCTCAATTTGAAGGAGAGCCATTTCATGAGGCTTGGGACAGGTTTAAGATGTTATTGATCCAGTGTCCACACCATCACTACCCACTTCAACTTCTGAATCAGTTTTTCTATGATGGTTTAACCCACCAATTTCAAAATACAGTTGATAACGCAGCTGGGGGAGCTATGGGAGAAAAGACTGCAGATGAAACTTATGAAATTTTTGAAATGTTGGGAGCTAATTCTTAATAGAAAAGTGTAAGAGGAAGAAGTAAAGGGGTGAACCAATTGGAAGCCAACAGTGAGATGGTCAATCAGATAGCTGAATTGACAAGGCAAGTGCAGATGCTGAACATGAAGAACAATACTTCTTCATCCACTCAAGAAGTGTGTGGAATTTGTAGAACTTTTGGGCATGGAGCAAATATATGCCCCTCCGCATATGAGTCTTATGGAAATGAAGCTGAGCAAGTCAATGCTATGGGGGGATATCAACCAAGGGCCCGGAATGATCCTTACTCAAATACTTACAATCCTGGTTGGCGGAATCATAAAAATTTTTCCTGGGCAACAAATAACTCTCAACAACCTTTCCATTTGCTCCAGAGACAAAACCAACCGCAGGGTCAATCTTCAAATCAAGTGTAGCCTAAGAGAGAGAGTTTGAAGGATAGTTTATAGGCCTTTATCCAAGTCAGTGCTAAGTGTAACACCCCTTCCCAACCTACATGTGTAAGTCGAGTAGAGGCGCCACACTATCCTAATGTTGCTACCAATTTACTTAGTCAAATTTTAATTCTGATTTTTACAGAAATTTTGCCATAGTTCCGCCTAGAAATTTGGATCCCAAGTGTCGACAAAACTTGTTTTTCTGATTTTTTTTTAAAACATTTTACACAGACCAATATAATTACCATCAAATTTAATGCACTCCCAATGAATCCACCTTATACCCTCAACTACAAACCTGCACGAAGAGTTCACACTTCTAATATAACATAAAGTAAAGATTTATGATTATTACATACTACTAACATACAATTATAACATAGAAAATCTCTTTTATATTTATTCATATACATGCCACAACTAGCTAACTCATAATGGAACTAAAAGATCTACCCCTGAGATTTGCTGTGGTCTGGTCGTTGCTTTCCCAAGATTTATCTACTGCTCCGAACCTACGAGTCAAGGAAAACTTAACTCGCTGAGCAATGTCGCTCAGTGGGTACTTTACCAATAAAATACAAGTAACATATGAAAACATTTGGAAAATATGAAATAATTAAATCATAAATCAACCAACCTTAAACCAATAGAAATTTTGATACATTCAGTGTGATATGCTTTCAATAATGTAAAATCATAATTCAACTCATTTGCATTATATAGTTCAACGAAAAATAATATGTCTTTGATTCAGGCTCTACTGGTATATAGGGAACCATAGTGATAAGGCAGTGGCCCTCACCACTGTAACATAGGTGGCCCTCACCACCGATATCAGATCACAGGAATGGCCCTCACCATCCTGGTTCTAACCAATGGGCCTCCCCATTGGCTTCAGTGGCCTCACCACTGAATAACATATCATATCACAATAATGAGCAGTACTGCATGCGTTAGTATAGTGCACCATACCCTTATCTACCACTCCCACTATCCAGTAGAGCAAAAAGATTAAAATGATTCAATTTAAGTCTCAAACCTCATTTTAGAATGATTTGAAAAATCATTTTAGTTCCCATCGCACTTTGCCATTTATGCCGCGCACCACATTCTTTGGTCAAACCGTTACTCTTTTTCACATATTTAACATCCACAATAAACATATCAAACATTTCAAAGCATTCCTCAAAATATCACAAATTGACCAAATGAATAGTGTTGCGGCGAGAAAAATCGGCAACGCAAAATGGCATGACCAAATGAATAGTAAAATCTGGATTTTCGTCAAAATTTCAGTCCACTTCAATCATGCATTTGACCAAGTAAATGATCTTATTTTTGGCTGAAATTTTACAGAAAACTTATTTCATATGTTGACTAATTGCATGTAAAATTTCGTTGAAAAATTCCTTCTTTTGCTGCCTCAAACAATTTCCACAAAAAGGTCCAGAAAGCTGTCTTTTTGGGACCATTTCGGCCCAAACACATGAAATGCATAGGATAGTTTATTTTTCTTTTGCAAATCAATATTAAGGCTTCTTTAATGGTAAAGTGAAGATTCAAACACTTCCCTTTGACAACTTTTGCATGTTTAACTCAAATCAATATATTTAAGCATCAACAACAAAACTTTCATAAACCAAAGTTTGTAAAGCATCAAACCAAAATTAATTATTCAAAGGTAAAGTACCAAACTAATTATTCAAAGGTAGAGTACCAAACCTTATTTCTTTAATTCCTCTTGGCTTTTCTTTCTTCTCCTTCTTTAATTCTTTATTTCTCCTTCAATCAATTCAAGATACAACATAAACCTTAGAATTTCAAAATAATAGTTTATCCTCTATTTCTATTCCAACCGAAACCCCTAATCCAACCTTATTAATCTTTCTATATCTTGGTTCTTCCATTTAATCAATCAATCTTATTATTATTATTTTTTTTTCAATTCCATATAAGACTCTAATTCCCAATCTTCCAATATATATATAACTACCTAAAACTAATACTAAAATTAAAGTCTACACACTTAAAAACCTTAGAACTTACCTTAAAAATCAAAGTTTGGAAAAACTTGGAAGTCCCTTGGTATTTTCTTTTGTTGGCCGAATTTGGTGAGTGGAAAAGAGAGAATTTGCTCTTCATATCACCTATATTTATATACAAAGGAAGTGATGATCACCTTGACCATTTGTCCACTTTTTCTCTTTCTTCATTTATTACACATTTATTACATATGCTAAATGTTCTCTTTTGATTGGCCAACCTTTGATTTTTATAACTTCCTTTTTCCTTTACTTCTTTCCACTTGTCTCTCTTCCCATTGGATCTCATAAAGTAACTGTCACATCCGCCTACTGCATTTATGCAGTGTAGACACGTGCATAGCGAGAGTAGGGAAAAGGAGAAGATAATTCTTGATAACAGCCCTAGATAAGGTTGTATGACAAAAGGGACCTAATTGTAATTTTTAATAAAGTTGGGGACGTAGATGTAATTTCAAAGAAAGTTGCACCGGATGTTCTTAATAGTGCATATAACAGATTCCAAAAATGGAATGTAGAGAAAAATTGGATCGCAACGACGTGTAACGGTTTTTCCAGGAAATGTCCCGTTAAAGAAAAATGAAGAAATGTTGACTAAGGGCATTTTGGTCATTACCAATTAAAGTTATACATGAATTTAGGGTAGGAAATAAAGATGTGAGTACGTAGAGAATGGCGAGAAGTTAAATATGAAACGATTGTCAGTAGAAATGAAGCCGGAGAAAACCCGAGCAAAAATAGGACCAAAAGGGAATTTTGTAAAAAGTTGAGGGCTTACCGGTAATTTTTCAAAATAACTTAGAAACCTAAAATAGATCTTATAAATAGAAAGTAGAGGTCGAGAGGATCAAAACCATATATAGTTTGACTCGTGGAGCTATACGGTTTAAAAGATATGATCGATTAATCGCCGGAACGTAATGTGGGCCCGGTTTCGTGTCGGGACCGGATGAGTAACCCGGGACAACTTTATGAGATCCAATGGGAAGAGAGACAAGTGGAAAGAAGTAAAGGAAAAAGGAAGTTATAAAAATCAAAGGTTGGCCAATCAAAAGAGAACATTTAGCATATGTAATAAATGTGTAATAAATGAAGAAAGAGAAAAAGTGGACAAATGGTCAAGGTGATCATCACTTCCTTTGTATATAAATATAGGTGATATGAAGAGCAAATTCTCTCTTTTCCACTCACCAAATTCGGCCAACAAAAGAAAATACCAAGGGACTTCCAAGTTTTTCCAAACTTTGATTTTTAAGGTAAGTTCTAAGGTTTTTAAGTGTGTAGACTTTAATTTTAGTATTAGTTTTAGGTAGTTATATATATATTGGAAGATTGGGAATTAGAGTCTTATATGGAATTGAAAAAAAAAATAATAATAAGATTAATTGATTAAATGGAAGAACCAAGATATAGAAAGATTAATAAGGTTGGATTAGGGGTTTCGGTTGGAATAGAAATAGAGGATAAATTATCATGATCGTCACCTTAGAATTGTTTTGCAAACCCTGCGTGAGAAGCAGTTATACGCTAAATTCAGCAAATGCGAATTTTGGTTGGAAGAAGTAGCTTTCTTGGGACATATTGTATCGGCAGAAGGAATAAGGGTCGATCCCAAGAAAATAGAAGCAGTATTGGAATGGAAGTCACCTAAGACAGTAACGGAAGTCCGTAGTTTCTTGGGATTAGCAGGATATTATCGGAGATTCGTTAAAGGGTTTTCCATGATCGCCGTACCTATGACCAAGCTACTTCAGAAGAATGCCAAATTCCAGTGGACCGACGCTTGTCAACGGAGCTTTGAAAAGCTGAAACAAAAACTTACTGAAGCACCTATTCTTACACAACCAGAATCAGGAAAAGATTTTGTGATTTATAGCGATGCATCCCATATCAGGTTAGGTTGTGTATTGATGCAGGAAGGCAAAGTCATTGCGTATGTCTCTCGACAGCTCAAGCCACATGAAAAGAATTATCCTACGCATGACTTAGAGCTAGCAGCGATTGTTTTGGCTTTCAAGACGTGGAGGCACTACTTATACGGGGAAAAATGTTACATCTTTACGGATCATCAAAGCCTAAAATATTTGCCCACGCAGAAAGATTTAAACCTGCGACAGCGAAAATGGATGCAATGGTTAGCCAACTACGACTATACGATTAATTATCACCCGAGCAAAGCGAATGTCGTAGCAGATGCACTTAGTAGGAAGTCAATGCAAGCGCTAAGTGCTATGAGGGTAACGTTAAAACCTACAGAAGATGGAGCTATCTTTGCAAAAATGCACGTGCGACCTAATTTACATCAACAAATACGTGAGGCTCAGAAGGAAGATGAACAAGTGAAGAAGTGGAGTCAACAGGCGCAGGAGAACTGTTCAGGAGACTATCAAATTTGTCCTAATGGTATTCTCTACTACAAGAAGAGAATGGTGGTACCTAAGTCCAAGGAGCTGAAGAAACAGATTTTGCAAGAAGCTCATAACAGTCCTTATACAATGCATCCAGGAGTAACGAAAATGTATCGGGACTTGAAGGAGTATTATTGGTGGCCAGGAATGAAAAAGGATATCGTTGATCACGTAACGAAGTGTCTAACCTGTCAGCAAGTGAAGGCGGAACATCAACTACCCTCAGGGCTACTACAACCTATTACGATTCCAACCTGGAAATGGGATCGTATTACTATGGATTTTGTCACAGGATTGCCTATGACAAGGGACAAACATGACGCGATTTGGGTAATCGTAGACCGGCTTACTAAGTCCGCTCATTTCATACCAGTACGTGTGGATTACTCGCTAGACAAGTTGGCAGACTTGTATATCAAAGAGATTATACGTCTCCACGGAGTTCCAACTTCGATCATATCCGATCGAGACCCACGTTTTACGTCAAATTTTTGGCAAAAGTTACAAACAGCCCTTGGAACTCGAACTTACCACAGCACAACATTTCATCCCCAGACAAACGGACAATCGGAAAGAGTGATTCAAATTTTGGAAGATATGCTGAGGGCGTGCGTTTTAGAATTTAAAGGTAGTTGGGACAAACACCTAAGCTTAATGGAATTCGCGTACAACAACAGTTATCAATCCAGCATACAAATGGCACCTTACGAAGCACTGTATGGTCGAAAATGCAGAACTCCAGTTTGCTGGACAGAATTGAGTGAGGAAAAGATGTTGGGGCCAGACATAGTTAAGGAAACTGAAGAGAAGGTAGAAATCATTCGAGACCGATTAAAAGCAGCAGCGGACCGGCAAAAATCATACGCGGATCTAAAAAGGAAAGACATACAGTTTGAGGTAGGTGACACTAATTATTCAAAGGTAGAGTACCAAACCTTATTTCTTTAATTCCTCTTGGCTTTTCTTTCTTCTCCTTCTTTAATTCTTTATTTCTCCTTCAATCAATTCAAGATACAACATAAACCTTAGAATTTCAAAATAATAATTTATCCTCTATTTCTATTCCAACCGAAACCCCTAATCCAACCTTATTAATCTTTCTATATCTTGGTTCTTCCATTTAATCAATTAATCTTATTATTATTATTTTTCTTTTCAACTCCATATAAGACTCTAATTCCCAATCTTCCAATATATATATAACTACCTAAAACTAATACTAAAATTAAAGTCTACACACTTAAAAACCTTAGAACTTACCTTAAAAATCAAAGTTTGGAAAAACTTGGAAGTCCCTTGGTATTTTCTTTTGTTGGCCGAATTTGGTGAGTGGAAAAGAGAGAATTTGCTCTTCATATCACCTATATTTATATACAAAGGAAGTGATGATCACCTTGACCATTTGTCCACTTTTTCTCTTTCTTCATTTATTACACATTTATTACATATGCTAAATGTTCTCTTTTGATTGGCCAACCTTTGATTTTTATAACTTCCTTTTTCCTTTACTTCTTTCCACTTGTCTCTCTTCCCATTGGATCTCATAAAGTTGTCCCGGGTTACTCATCCGGTCCCGACACGAAACCGGGCCCACATTACGTTCCGGCGATTAATCGATCATATCTTTTAAACCGCATAGCTCCACGAGTCAAACTATATATGGTTTTGATCCTCTCGACCTCTACTTTCTATTTATAAGATCTATTTTAGGTTTCTAAGTCATTTTGAAAAATTACCGGTAAGCCCTCAACTTTTTACAAAATTCCCTTTTGGTCCTATTTTTGCTCGGGTTTTCTCCGGCTTCATTTCTACTGACAATCGTTTCATATCTAACTTCTCGCCATTCTCTACGTACTCACGTCTTTATTTCCTACCCTAAATTCATGTATAACTTTAATTGGTAATGACCAAAATGCCCTTAGTCAACATTTCTTCATTTTTCTTTAACGGGACATTTCCTGGAAAAACCGTTACACGTCGTTGCGATCCGATTTTTCTCTACATTCCATTTTTGGAATCTGTTATATGCACTATTAAGAACATCCGGTGCAACTTTCTTTGAAATTACATCTACGTCCCCAACTTTATTAAAAATTACAATTAGGTCCCTTTTGTCATACAACCTTATCTAGGGCTGTTATCAAGAATTATCTTCTCCTTTTCCCTACTCTCGCTATGCACGTGTCTACACTGCATAAATGCAGTAGGCGGATGTGACACTAAGAATCAAGAGATGACTAACAAAAGGCTGGATTCATTAGAAGCTTCTTTTAAGAAAGTGGAGACTCAAGTGGGACAACTTGCACAACAGATGCAGATTCAACAAAAAGGGAAATTTCCAAGTCAACCTGAGCAGGCACAATCAGTGACTGTGCTTAGAAGTGGCAAGGTAATAAACAATAATGTTGAAAATAATTCTGTGAATGCAGGTGATCAAAAGAACAAAAAGGAAGGAGAACCAGAGAATGAAGGTGCTGTAGAAAGATCAATAGAGAAATCCCCTTCAGCGGATTTACACAAGGCAAGTAATCCTTACCGGCCACCTATACCATTCCCCAGCAGGTTGAAGAATGATAAACAAGATAAGTAATTTTCGGACATCTTTAACATGCTGTCTAAGGTAAGTATTAACTTACCCTTACTTGAAGCCATAAAGAACATGCCAGCTTATGCCAAATTCTTCAAGGAAATGAACACCAAGAAAAAGAGGTATGAGCCAAATGAAAAGCTGATAGTGTCAGAGGTAGCTAGTGCTATTTTGCAGCATAAACTACCTCCAAAACTAAAGGATCCTGGTAGTTTCATAATTCAAATTACTATAGGTAATGGAAAGGGAACTGATGGCATGTGTGATTTAGGAGCCAGTGTAAATTTGATGCCTTATTCTGTGTATCTTGAATTAGAACTAGGGGAACTTAAACCTACAAAAATAGTGTTACAATTAGCTGACAGATCTCTTAGATTCCCGAAAGGGGTTATAGAAGATGTGTTAGTTAAGGTTGGTGGGTTAATAGTGCCTGTGGATTTCATAGTTCTTGACATGGAAGGAAGTAACTCTACACCATCCGCACACACTATTCTACTGGGTAGGCCTTTTATGGAGACTACTAACACCTTGATAGATGTTAAAAATGGTAAATTGTCAATGACTGTCTTAGGACAAACAGTTGAATTTTCTATTTTTAACACTTCTCCCATTCCTACAACTACATTATATGAGGATTGCTCTTTAATTAATTGTACTGATGCAGTTGTTTTAGATGTTTTCTTGCAGACAGGTTCCTCGGATAAATTGGATCTGGCACTGACCTTAGATGGTGGTTTGGATATTTTTTATTCAGAAATAGCCAGTTGCCTTGAGACATTAGAGAGTGCTAAAATAGAGGAACTTAAGGAGGACCCAGTATGTGAACTTCCCTCCATCCAAAAAGAAGAGAAGAATCCTTCACTTGAGTTAGAGATGAAAGAGTTACCTAAAAATTTGAAATATGTGTTTTTAGGAGATCACAACACCTTACCTGTGATAATATCTAGCGAACTTAGTGAAGGGGAGGAGATGAGGTTGGTGAGTGAGTTAAAAAGATTGAAAAGAGCAATAGGATGGGGATTGAGTGACATAAAAGGTATTCGCCCTTCAATGTGCATGCATAGAATCACCTTAGAAGAGGGAGCTAAACCTGTGAGGGAGACCCAAAGGCGCCTTAACCCAAACATCAGTGAAAGTGGTTAAGAAGGAAGTGCTCAAATTGCTTGATGAAGGAGTGATATATCCAATAGCTAATAGTGAGTGGGTGAGCCCAGTACATGTAGTGCCTAAAAAATCTGGAATCACTGTGGTGAAAAATGAAAATAATGAATTGGTTCCTACTAGGACTACTACTGGGTGGAGAATGTATATCGATTATAGGAAGTTGAACAATGCCATAAAGAAAGACCATTTCCCTCTTCCTTTTATTAATCAGATGTTAGATAAACTTTATGAACACTCACATTATTGTTTTTTGGATGGACTTTCAGGTTATTATCAGGTACCAATATCACTAGAGGATCAATCCAAGACTACCTTTACTTGCCCATTTGGGACTTATGAATTTTGGCGTATGCCATTTGGCTTGTGCAATGCTCCTGTGACTTTTCAGAGATGCATGATGTCTGTCTTCACAGACATAATAGATGATTTTATTGAGGTATTTTTGGATGACTTTTCTGTTTTTGGTAGTTCTTTTGATAATTGCCTCAATAAACTTGTTCTTGTGCTTGAGAGATGTTTTGAATGTAACCTTACTTTGAGTTGGGAAAAGAGTCATTTCATGGTTACTCAGGGCATTGTATTAGGTCATGTTGTGTCAAGTAAAGGGATTGAGGTGGATAAGGCCAAGGTAGAATTGATTGCTAAATTACCCCCACCTACCTCTGTTAAGGGAATAAAAAGTTTTCTAGGGCATGCGGGTTTTTATAGGAGGTTTATTAAGGATATTTCCAAAATAAGCCAACCATTGTGTCATTTGCTGGGAAAAGATGTTCCATTTGAGTTTACTGCACAATGCATGCAAGCCTTTAATGCCCTTAAGGAAAAACTAACTAGTGCACCGGTAATAGTAGCTCCTGTTTGGTCTTTACCTTTTGAAATCATGTGTGATGCCTCTAATCATGCTGTAGGAGATGTTCTTGGGCAAAGGGTTGATAAATTTTTGAGAGTAATATATTATGCTTGCTTGATCCTAAATAGTGCGCAAATGAATTACACAACAACTGAAAAGGAAATGTTAGCTGTTTTTTTTGCCTTAGATAAGTTTAGAGCATTTTTAATTGGGTCAAAAATTATTGTGCATTCTGATCATGCAGCTCTAAAATATCTTTTGACAAAACAACATGTTAAACCGCGCTTAATTAGTTGGGTGTTATTATTGCAAGAATTTAATTTCCAAATCAAAGATACTAAGGGGAATGAAAATGTTGTAGCTGATCATTTATCTAGATTACCCTTCTTTAATGAAAATCTTGCATCTGATAGCATTCATAAAAATTTAGAAGCATTTCCTGATGAGCAGCTGTTTGTGGTAATTGATGCACCTTAGTTTGCAGATATTGCTAACTATCTTGCTTGTGGTATTTTGCGTTCTAACATGTCATTTCAGGAAAAGAAAAGGTTTTTGCAAGTTAGTAAATTTTATTTCTGGGATGAACCTTACTTATTCCGGATTTGCAAAGATGAGATAGTTCGCAGGTGTGTATCTGAGGAAGAACAACTGAGTGTTCTTCAATTTTGTCATGACCTTCACTGTGGTGGTCATTTTGGAGGGAGGAAGACTGCAGAAAAGGTGCTTCAAAGTGGTTTTTACTGGCCTACTCTATTCAAAGATGCTCAAGAATATTGTAAGCATTGTGACCGCTGTCAAAGAGTGGGTAACATTGGGAGGAGGAATGAAATGCCCCTTCAATCTTATATTGTTGTTGAAGTGTTTGATGTGTGGGGAATAGACTTTATGGGTCCTTTTCCCAAGTCTTTTGGTTATGAATATATTTTAGTTGCTATTGACTATGTTTCAAAATGGGTGGAGGCAATACCCACCCGTACTAATGATGCTAATATGGTTGTTAAATTTGTGAAGGAATATATTCTTAGCAGATTTGGCACGCTAAGAGTGATAGTCAGTGATGGGGGAAGTCATTTTTGCAACAAAATTTTTGAGAAATTAATGCACAAATCTGGTGTGAAACACAAGGTGGCGACCCCATACCATCCACAGACTTCTGGACAAGTTGAAACATCCAATAAGCAAATAAAAGGAATTCTGGAGAAAAAGTCAACTTATCAAGGAAGGATTGGGCGAGTAGATTGCATTATGCATTGTGGGCATATCGGACTGCTTACAAGACTCCTTTGGGTATGAGTCCATACCGACTAGTTTTTGGTAAGGCTTGTCATTTACCAGTGGAGTTGGAGCACAAAGCGTATTGGGCAATCAAGACTCTGAATTTAGACTTGGACAAGGCAAAGAGAGAGCATTTTCTGCAAATTTCAGAGTTAGATGAGCTGAGGAATGAGGCATATGAGAGTTCGAGGATTTATAAGGATCGCACTAAAGCACTTCATGATAGAATTATAGTGCGAAAGACATTGAGCCCAGGTATGAAAGTTTTGCTTTTTAATTCTCGTCTCCGTCTGTTTCCAGGAAAACTCAAGTCTCGTTGGAGTGGTCCTTTCGAGATAACTCAGGTATATCCTTCCGGTGCCATTGAATTGCTTAACTCTTGAACAAATGAGACTTTTAAAGTAAATGGACAGAGAGTTAAACCATACAATGAAGGATTCCAAGAAGTAAGGATCATCGATAGCACGTTGATTTACGATCCTTAAGTCCTGCAGTAAAGTCCAGCTATATGACATTAAAGAAGCGCTAAATGGGAGGCAACCCATCGGTTTGCATTTCTTTTCATAGTTGTAATTTTATATTAAGCAATTTTGATTTTATGTTTGATTTAAATAAATGGAATGGGTGCTTTGATCAATTTTTCATTTTTCTAATGTGTTTCAGGGTTAATCAAAGAAGAAGTTTGCATTTCTTTGAGATTTGGTGATATAAAATATAAAATATATATATATATAAAGAAAGAGTCAAATTGGTAGTGAGTGACACGGCCAAGCCACTGGCCGTGTCAAGCCAACCCTTAAAACACCATTTTACACAGCCCCTGACATGGCCAACCAGCTTGGCCGTGTCCTTGGTCGTGTCACATGGGACACGGCCAAGCTTAACCCAAAATCTTTTCTCTTTGTTTTTGCAACTTTGTTCACAGTGTCTAACACACTCAAGGGACACGGCCAAGTCACTGGCCGTGTCCCTTCAAATACATCAGACACAGCCAAGCTCACCCAAGCTTAGCTGTATCCCTTCAATTTTACACTTTAAAAATACGGTTTTTGCACTTTTCCTTCATTTCAATCCCTAAATTTCTTTTTGCTTCCTTTCGTTCTCTCGACTTCTCTCCCATAAAACCTCCATTGTTGTTCTTTCAAAGCTTCTAAACTCCCATCAATTCTCAATTTCCTTCACTAAAACTGAAATTAATTCGTTCAATCTTCTTCTTCTCTCATAAAAAATCAATTTAATCTGTTTCAGTTTCAAAATTTTTCAGATCTTTCAATATGTCGAGAACGAAGATGGTGTCCCACCACAAGAGTAAGCGACCTTGAACTGCAGCTGCATCTTCATCTTCTTCATCTTTGAAGAGAGCTACTCTTTTGGCTAGGGGTTTCTTTCCGACAAGGTATGTCAGCGATGAATCCATTAATACTCTTCATATTAGGGATAATTTTTATAGTTTCAAAATCTTGGGCGGGAGAACCTAGTCTCCTTTCGACCTTTGCAATTTCAAGAGCTCACTTTGGAATTTTTAACATCTCTTAAGGTTGAAAGAGATGAACAAAAAATTTGCTCTAGGTTGAATTTTAAATTGCTTGGGAAATCATTTGTGGTTAGTATTGAGCAATTGAATGTGATATTTGGTTTCCATCAACATGGTGAAAGGTCTGTACCTAAAGATTTTAAACAACAATTTGCTTGGGAAGCATTGGGCTCGGGAACTTATGTGGCCAAATTGGCCAAGGCAACTAAATTGAGCAATCCCGCTCTTAGGTATTTGCATCACTTTATGTCCTGTGGATTCTTTGCTCGGAAGGAAAGCCCGGGTGTAGTGGAACTTAGTGAGCTCTTTTTCTTGGATTGTGCGTGTAATGCAATACCCATTAGTACCGGCTATTGGTTGGCCGATGTTTTTGATAGTGTGGCAAACAAAAAGAAGGGGGCTATTTGTATTGGAGGATTGGTTACCACATTGGCAACAGCCCTTCTTGATGATTTTTGACCCGAGTACCTATCGTATGACTAAAATTACAGGTAATGATTCATTGGATGTAGCCACACTTGAAAAGATGCATATGGTGGTGCACAGGAAAGGGGCCTATGTGATTGCTTCAGATGAGCTAGAAGTACCGAGGGGCAGACAAAAGAGAACAAGAGTCCAGGAGGAGTCCAACTCAGATTCTCTTGATTTGGATGAGGATGCTCCGATCCCGGATAATCAAGAGATACTTAATAGGATAGAGGCACTGGAGAGCAAGGTAGATCGTAACCATGCTACGGTCTTGCAACAGTTGGACCAAATCAATAGCAACCTTGCTAAGATTCTGAGTCTTCATCCTTCGGCTACTTCATCATCACATCCTCCTTCATCGTAGATCACATTGGCTCTAATCTTTTGAGAGAATTCCTTACTTTCTTGTGTTTAGTTATAGCATATTTGCGTTGTTAGTTTTCAGTTTTGTTTTTAATGTTAACATTTTATATTTTGGATATTTTATTTTATATATTATATTTTGTTTTTGAACATTTGCTGTTTGTGATGAAAAGGTAGAGTTTGCCTCACAAGGGACCGATGGGAAACAAGTTGTACCTTAACTCTTTTTCTTTATTATCCTTGTTTCCATTGAGGACAATGTAATTTATAAGTATGGGGTAATCTTTAAGCTTTTCTTTAATTCTTATTTTGTTTGTCATTGTGTGTTATATTGTGCGTTGTGCATGGAATAATTATTGAAAACTTATTGACTTTTCTGTGATTCTAGTATTATATTTGAGACTTTAGTATCAGCATAGAGATTAGCATTTGAATTCATTCAGGATCAATTTTCACATTCTGCAATTCATGACATATAAATCTTTGAGAACCCACCTTTGTGAGTTTTGAGCCTCATAGATTGAATATTAGTGTCAATTGATTTTCTTTTCTTAAGTATGCACCTTAATGATTTTGCATCTCTAGAGCTTGCTTTTGCATACTAATTGAACTCACATTATGATTTAATCTCAAGTTTTAAAATGATGAAGGCAAATTAGGATTATCCCTTTAGCTTGAAAAGACCTCCCTTAATTATGAATTCCTTAGTGAGCCAAGTTGAGCCTTTGAATTTTTCTTGATTGATCAACACAATTCACAACTCAACATTTTCTTATTATCATCATACCTTCATTAAGGAATGGAGTTCTTATGATATGACAATAGGGTGATTTAATTCATAAGTGTGGGGTAAGCAATTAAAAAAATAAAAAAAAATAGTATTGCTTTAGTAAGATTTGGGGCTGAAATGCATACTTTGCACATTGTATTTGACTAAGAGTCGATTATTCTTTTCCTCTACATTTTAAGCTAGATGTTTCATGCAATTTTATATTTTGTATATATATATATTAAAAAAATATAAAATAATATAAAATAATATAAAAGAAAATAAAAGAGAAGATATATATATATATACAAAATTCATATATTTTCTAGCATAAGTCATCAAAGAGAAATGTCGACTCATGTACTTTTCTTTAAGTATGCAAGTATGTAAGATTATTAAGGTTTGATGAATATGCCATTTGAGGGAGCTATGAGTTTCTGAGCAAGAGTATTGTCTAATTTAGATACTCCATTTCTTGATGTTCCAGCTTAAATGTCTTTTCTCACACCTTCACCTTAGCTCCATTACATCCAAATAAAAGACCTTCGGATTATTTCTTGAGAAAATCAGTGAGAGAGATTGGATAATTAAGCAAGTTTATGGCAGTATGCAATCATGAGGGGTTTGAGTGAATTAACCTTTGAAATCGAGTGAAACACTTAGATGAGAGATGAGATTTGTATGTCTGGATTAATGAATGAGTTAAGAAAATCTTGATTGAAGTAAATTGCAATTATTTATGGCTGAGTCTTAAAGAATTTCATCTTATATACTGGAATTATAGTTTAAGTTGTTTGAGTTTTTAATTTATGCGATGTGAATTTGCTTGAGGACAAGCAAAGTTTTAAGTGTAGGGTAGTTGTTTTATTAGTTTTTGTCATAGAATTGTGTCTTATTTATTATGATGATTATTGTTTCTTTAGGTATTTTGATAGTTTTAATCTGTTTATTTAGTGTTTTATAAATTTTGGTAGTTTTAATTTATTTCAGTGTTTATGTCATTTTTGTTCTAGTTTTTAGTGTGGTGTTTATGAGTTGTTGGTTAATGTTTATTTGATTCTTGTTTAAAGTTTGTTTAAGTGTTTATTTTATGTTAATATGCAAACATTTCCTTGGAAGAAAGAATAGCATGAAGCATGTCTCACCTTAAGGCCAAAACCAAGGAACCAAGAGAGAAGGAAAATTTGGGCAGTAACTGACACACTCAGAGGACACGGCCAAGCCACTGGCCGTGTCACATGACACGGCCAGGAGCTTGGCCGTGTCACATGACACGGCCAGGAGCTTGGCCGTGTCATACACATAGCCAAGGAAGAAGACCAAAGAAAGAAGAGCAAAGAACAAAGAGGTCAGTAGGTGACACACCCAGGGGACACGGCCAAGTCACTGGTCGTGTCCCTCCAAACGTATCAAACACGGCCAAGCTCACCCAAGCTTGGCCGTGTCACACTCAACTCCAAAGAAGAAAAGATGAAAATCACATAGAAGCGGACACATTCAGGTGACACGGCCAAGCCTCTGTCCTTGTCACATGACACGGCCAGGAGCTTGGCCGTGTCACTCCATGGACTAAAGGAAGACAGTAAACGCGGATTTTTGGAGCGAGGTTTCGTATAAATAAGAGAATTAGGGTTTTATCTGAGGGGGAGATTTTATCAGCCGTCAAACATAACTTAGGGTATATATATTTTGTTTTCTTGGATTTTTTATTACACTTTGATGCAAATAGTCTAGATTAAATTTGTTTTTACCATTGCAATATTCTTCTAGCAAGGTTCTGAACAAGAGATTCTTTAGAAGCTAAAGGGAGTTTGTAATTTGGTTTTGTTCTCAAACTTTATCTCTTAAATTTCTTTGGAATTGTATTCATGAATTCTATTATGTCTAAATTGATTTCTTTGAATTTTAATGAGATGAATATGTTTGATAGCATCATTATGAACTAATTTGATCTAGTCTAGGGCTTGTATGGATCTACTATGATTGAATGAATTGGTTATTGCTCTTAACTGAATTATTTCTTTAGCCTTGATTGAATGGAATTATTGTTAATATACAATTGATTGGCCACCATTTATGTGTTTGAGGTATTAGATGAAGGATTGGGAGATGAAGTCTAATGCTGGAATAATTCAATTAGGGACTTAGGTGAATTAGAAATATAACCTAAGAAAAGGATTATTTCAATTGTAACAAGATTATTTGAAAGAGGTTTGAATGCGAGAGCTTATTTCCTTGATTCGATTAATTAAGTTACTTGAGATCTAATCTTTGAAATTAAATTGGTTGAGAGGAATAACCGTTTATACATATAAGTTAGTAGAGAAGTGCAAACCCTAGACCTTTCTATTAAGTGAATCAATATGTCAACCCAGTTTACTTTTATTGTTTTAAACTCCAATCGATCTGTTTTCATTAGTTGTCAGCAATTTAAATTTATTATAATTTGTTATTTGCAACCTGATAATCAATTAGCTTATCTAGCTTCCTTGTGAGACGACCTTGGGGCGATCACCTTTGCTACAGCTACCTCGTATACTTACGAGTGACGCTTGTAGTAGAACTTAATTCGAGCGAAACAGAAGTTTATCTAAACTGGACCTAATATCTCAAATCTATAACATTAGGATAACAAAAGGGTTCATCCTTATTGAAACAAACTCGTCCTACTCCATTCATCCATAGTCAAAAGCATAAAATGGTACAACTCTCTTAGAGCTAGGACACAAAAGAAAAAAAAAGAAAAAGAAAGAAAAAAAGAATAGAAAAAAAAAACCCCAAAAAAAGGGCAGTTAACCCAAAAGGCATGTTTAGAAAGCCAACAGAGTTCTTCTTACCTGAAGTATCATAAGACTTCCACTTAGTTTACAAGGACATATTGACTTGAATTGGTCCAACCCAACTAGAGATTCAACCAGAATCAGAGAGATAGGAGAAAAGTCATCTAGTTCTTAAAAGTCCTGTACTTACCAGCCCTATAAACGAAAGGAAAAAATGATGAAATGCCAAAAGAAAAAGAGGGAGGGAACAAGAAAAGATTGAGGGTCTCAAGTTTTGCAAGGGCAAAGACAGTCCTAAACTAGATTTCTACAAAGAAGAAGGAAGGACATTCAAGCTTTATATTTTCATAAAGTCAAAAGATAAAAGTGACGCCCATAAGTGAAAATGGTTCCAACAAGAAGATTATAGTGTGAAGGTTTGTTAGCAGTGTCACATTAGCTCCAATCTAAAAATAGCCTTCATTTAACCTATGTTCCTTATAGACCCCGTTTCAAGCCTATCAAAGACCTATTGATCTCTCTTGGTAGGTATAGTCTATTAGTGGAGATAGGTTGGATAAACATACATATGAGATAAACAATATTTAAACTCAATGAAACATTGGCCAAGTAATGTGTATGTGCCTATCTAAAGTGCAACAGTTCTTACTTAAATGGAAATGATTCCTGAGTTTAGTATGGTAACTAGGGTTGTCATGTTATAGATTTGTTAATTTGGAAAATCAAGTCCTGAGATATAATAACACTGATTTGACAAAGTCAACATTTGATTTTTTTTAAATAATTGTTTTCTTATTACATAAACCTTTAAATTAAGTGAAGTGTGTTGCACCGCCAAAACTCAAAGGACACATCGGGCAAAATAAAGGATTATTTGCAAGGTTATGAAGAAGTTACCAACTTGCATGCTGAATCATAATTTGAAATGGATGTATCTCTGCTGCTTGGGGCCCTACCACTCATGTTTTTAATATCTTGAAGATAAAAGCAATAAATGTGAAGCCTTCTGCTATTCCATTGCAAGACCTGAACTAGCATCTGAAAGGAACCAATGGATCACTTCAACTAATCACCTCAGTTTGTGAGTCAATGGAACCACTACAAGTATTATTCATACATATCATGCATACATAAGCATATCATACTGCATTTTTGTCTTGTGTTATCTATCCTTTGTCAAAGTGAACAACAGATACTCTATGAAGAAAATAATGAAAAGTAGACATAGCGTCAGGGGGAATGAAAGACCCAATGTCTAAAGGAGAAGATCCATTTTGAAGGGTGAAGACCCGATGTGTAACAACCCCACCTACACAGTCTTACGACAACTGGTCTCTTGGGCCTTTTCTCCCGTAGGTGGACCGTAGTCCCAGCCCTCAACCCAACAAGCCATTCAGGTAGAAATGGTACTGGATGGCTCACGCTAGCTCTCTTAAGTGGGAGGTCAGGTGTTCGATCTGGGGAGGCGACTTTAATGGTTTTTACACCATAAAGCCAAATAAAAAAATCCTGCCAGAGGGCCCGCGAGGGCAGTCCAGTACTGTGGCAGCTTGCCGGGTTGGGGGCTGGGACTACTGTCCACTTACGGGAGAAAAGGCCTAAGAGACTAGCTGTCGTAAGACTGTGCAGGTGGGGTTGTTACTTGATGTCCAATGATGAAGACCATTTTGAAGGGTGAAGACTTGATTTCCAAAGGATGAAGATCCATTTTGAAGGGTGAAGACTCAATGTCCAAAGGATGAAGATCCATTTTGTAGGGTGAAGACCTGATGTCCAAAGGATGAATATCCATTATATAGGGTGAAGACCTGATGTCCAAGGATAATGATCTATTTTGAATTGTGAAGACCCGATGTCCAAGGATGAAGATCCATTTTGAAGGGTGAAGACCCAATGTCTAAAGGATGAAGATCCATTTTGAAGGGTGAAGACCCGATGTCCAAAGGATGAAGATCCATTTTGTAAGGTGAAGACCCGATGTCCAAGAATAAAGATCCATTTTGAAAGGTGAAGACCCAGAGTCCAAGGATTAAGATCCAATATGAAGAGTGAAGACCCACAATCTATTGAAGAATGGAACAATTGGACAGAAGATAGCCAAAAATCTAACCTGATAGAATGTCACCCAAATCAAATTCAGCCTTGGGTCTAGATACCCAATCTTGGGTCTGAGTACCCAAATCAAATTTAGTCTCGGGTCCAAGTACTCAGTCTCGGGTCCAAGTATCCAATTCAAATTTAGTCTCGAGTACAAGTATCCAAACCCAATTCAATCTTAGGTCCAAGTACCCACTCTTAGGTTCGAGTATCCAATTCAAATTTAGTCTCATGTCAAAGTACCCAAATCAAATTTATTCTCGGGTCCAAGTACCCAATCTCGAGTCCAAGTATCCAAATTAAATTCAGTCTCAGGTCCAAGTACCTAGTCTCAGGTCCAAGTATCCAAATCAAATCATATATCAAGTTCAAGAACCCAAATCAAATTCAGTCTCAGGTCCAAGTACCCAGTCTCAAGTCTAAGTACCCAAATCAAATCATATCTCGGGTCCAGAATCCAAATCCAATATCAGTTTTAGAACCCAAACCAATCATGTCTTGGGTTTAGAACCCAACCAAACTAACTCAGATCTAGAACCCAATCAATCTAGTCTCGGGTCTAGAACCCAACTAATCAAGTCTCAGGTCCAAAACCAAACTAATCCAATCCTGGGTTCAAAATCCAATCAACCTTTGGTCGAATCCTTACCCAAGATCAGCTCAAAGTCATGTTGATTTTCACTCTCTTCTACTAAAGTCTCAGATCGTTTAATCAGGGGGTAAACTGTAGACCCTTAATTTTGGCCCGAATTAAATTTAGATCTAATTAAAAGGCCAAAATAGATTCAAGAAGATTAAACCTAGTCCAGTCCAATTTTAAAAGCCGAATTCAAGTTGGTTTAATTTCAAAATCCTAAAATGGGTCCGATACAGTATTAAAATCTCAAATCAATCCGGTCCAACCAAAAATTGGCTTAGCCAATTCATTATTCACCACAGCCATGCCTGGGGCAAATTGGCCTTGTCAATTCATCCTAGGCCCTTGCCTGGGGTGAATTAGCCTTGCCAATTCTTCTCAAACCTTGCCTGGGGTGAATTGGAATGGCCAATTCATCCCCGACCCCTACTTGAGGCGAATTGGCAAATCTCACACTGATTTATCTTGGCCTAATTTGAATCAAGTTTGGTTTCCAGCAGAAATTAATTTTCCCAATCGTGCTAAATTGGTAGACTCTTAGTTTATAATGGGATTCAAAGAACATTACGACTCAAGAAATTTTCTTTTAAACCTAGATTGAAGACTATAAATATATTAAGAAGAGATAGAGAGAATGATAACCATAATTATTTAAAAGCCACAATTATTTAACATCCATAATTATTTAAGAGCCATAACTATTAAGAGAAAAAAGGGATGGCAATTTTTAAAATCCAGTAGCCACAGTTATTAAAATTAGAATTATCAAAGAAGGGAAAAAATTACAAGAGAAAGCTACACTAAAGAGCAATTAACAATTAAGATTAAAGAATCAGCACACAAGAAGAAGGCAGTAGGCACTGCCTTCACCTTAACCTTCAGCCAAAAACTAAAGTGATTCAGACAGTAGCTTGGATCAATATTTCTTCAATTTGGTGGAGCCAACACGAAGGTACATTCTCTATTTAATTCATCTAAATTTAATAGTAGCTACTTTTGATCATAACTTTTAACATTGATTAATATTTCATTCATCCAGTAGCTATTTATTTTCAAAAACCATCATGCAATAAGTTACGTTTAGTTTATAATGATTATGCCAATCCTTTAAATCAACCATTATCTTTGTACAATAACTTGTTAGGACACTTAGTATCCAAGCTATTAATAATATTAAAATTGTTAGTTCATTAAAGCCCCAACCTTCGTGGCAACTTGTATTATATTAATACCTAAGCCTAAATACCATACTTTGTTTCTTAATTCCATAAACCCTAAATCCAAAACTTCAGTTCTTTAGGTTTAAACACTAGTTTATATATCTAGCATCTAATTGCAATTTTAACTCAACATTAAATATTTTAATCTTAGTGTGTATTTTTATATGTTGATCTTAATTATTTTACTTTATTAAAGATGAATGATTTGTTTAGATTATTTATTGATGATTAATCATGTGATTTTAATTAATTGTTTATTATGAATGATTGAGTTATTTTTATTAGTCTATTTTAATATTCAAGAATGTAAGAGGTATGTTTCCATTTTGTTGGTACCTCATTAATTAAGTTTAATGTAATTTATTTTGAGTTCAGAATTAATGTAAAGGGCATGTTTCTAGCAAAAGGTGGGTGTCTTATTTTAGTTAATTTTGGATATTGTAAGGGCATGTTTCCATATTGTATGGATGCCCATTTATTGTTTTGTTTGGACCTTCTTTGATTTTAATACAATGAATATTTATTTACTTTAATATATATGTAATGTAGATAATATTTTATAAGTTAAGAATTTAATAATATTATTAAAACCTGAAAAGGAGGCTGGTTCCAATGAACCGGGCATTATGGGGGTGTTGGGTCATTCTCACCTTCCCCATACGTACCCAACTTTCGAAACCCAATAGGGGGTTGGGAATTCCTTAAGAATCGAGTCATCCACCCTTTTCTTTTTCCCCGCCAGTCCGGGTGGCGACTCCATTTTCTCTGGGTTTAGCCTAGTGTTCTCTAAGGCCTTGAGCCTAATAGTGCCAAAATCTCAAGAACCATTCCATATGGAAATGGGGGCGAAAATCTCCGCTCACACAAAGAAAGTAGGTAGGCCAATTACATAAGCTTTAGTCTTTGAGTTAAAAAGTTAAGGCTTCCATAGCAAGTATATACCAAAAGGTACAAGGCTATGAGTGGTTATGCCATGCTTGATCTCCAAACCTTGAGTGAAAGTATGGTATCCCTTACATAACACAACACAGGTTATACGGGCATCCTAACTCACGTACACAATGCAATCTAAATGATGTAGTGGGCAATATTATAATAAGAAAGAATAAAATAATATAAAGACCAATGGAATCAACTTCTCTTATCACCAGTGGAGCTGCCATTGTGAGAGGGGATTTTTGCCTCTGCTCCCATATAGAATGGTTCTTACGACTTCGACACTATTAGGCTTAAAGCCTTAGAGAAGACGACCTAAACCTGAAGAAAATGGAGTTGCCACCTGGACGTGCCAAAAAAATATAAAGGGGTGGATGACTCAATTCCTAAGAAATCTCCAACCCCCTATTTGATTCGGAAAGTTGGGTACGTATGGGGAAGGTGAGAATAACCCAACACCGCATAACACCTGGTTCATTAGAACCGACCTCCTTTTCAGGTCTAAATATTATTAAATTCTTAACTTATTAAAATATCATCCATAATACATGCAATCATCAAAATGAATAATCATCCATCACTTTTATTAAAATGAAGTAATCAAAATAGGCACCCATCCAAGGATGAAAGCATGCCTTTACAATAATTGTTTAATCTTCGAAACTAAATAAAATAGGACACCCCATTTAGTGGAAACATTCCCTTTACTTTAATCCAAAACTCAAAACAAATTAATTACATTAAACTTAACTAATGATATACCCACAAAGTGCAAATATACCTCTTACATCATTGAAGCTAAAATAAACCAATAAAAGACATTCAATCATTCATCATAAAAGTAAGCCATTCATTATAAATTAAATAAAATAAATCATCCATGCATTAATAATCAAGTGTGCATTTAAATATCATGTCAAACAATATATATACAAACTAGGGTTTAGGACAATACAATTAAGGTTTAGGATTTTTAAAAACAGGATTAGGGTTCTTAGGTTTTTGAATTAGGGTTTTAGATTAGGGTTTTGGAATTAGGGTATTTATGGTTTCAGAATTTAGAAAACTATTTAGGGTTTTGGAAACTATAAAACTAATTAGGGTTTTAGGGTTTTAGGTTAAGTAAATAGGAAATTAGGGTTTCTAGATTGGAATTTAGGGAATTAGGGTTTCTAGATGGGAAACTAGGGATTTAAAGTTTTTTCAAAACATATAAACTAGAATGTAAATAAAAGTTTCAAGTTAAATCTTAAGTCATTATGAATCTTAAACAAATAAAAGATGACTAAATGAGCTACTGGACGAAGCAAAAATTAAATATGTAACCTACTGTGAGTTTAAAATCAATCAACACAAGATACTGGATACTTTTTAATAAATACATATGAATTGAAATCAATGAATATAAACTACTAGAATTATTTTGACAAAAGGATATATATAATCAGTTTTTGAAATCATCATCAAAACATCATGTATTGAATTTAAGTGGATTAAACCTAGAGAAAGTACCTTGGTTGTTGGCTCCACCAGAATTATACATTGATCCAAACTTTTCTTGCACCAACTTTGAAATCTGGCTGAACAAAATCTAAGACAGTCTTCACTGCCTTGTTTTATAGATTGGATAGTATTTTGTGTTTAATAATTCCTTTATCTTTGTGTTGATACTCTTTTTTAGTATTTTCATTGCTCTATTTAAAATTCAGTGTTGATTAATGATTCATAATCATTGCTTTGTGGCAAATTATAGAAGAATGTATTTGGTTAAATCTGTATTTAACTTTTTATTTAGACAAGTTTATTGAGGCACATCAAATTAATTTTCCTAAGCATGTCAGATTAAAACTCCATTAATTCGAGGAAAACTAATATGATATCGAATTAAAACAAGCCTAATCCGACATGGAATAAATTCCATATAGAATTGGCAATCCTAATTTGTTATGGAGCTGGCAATCCTAATTCGACATGGACAGCTCCATATCGAATTAGGATTTCCCTAATTCGATATGGAGTCCTCTGTCTGGCACCATATCGAACTTGGGTCCCAATTCGATATGTTGAAAGCCCCATATCGAATTGGGGCACCCAATTCGATATAGGGCTATCCCATGTCGATTTGGGTGTCCCAATTCGACATAGAGACACCCATACCAAATTTTTAGTCCAATTCAAGGCTAAAATCAAATTAAATCTAACCAAACCTTCAAATATGAACTATTTAGGATTTTAGAAGTTTAACTAGCTTATTTTATGCCTCATAAAATTGTAACAATCAAATTGAAGGCTTTAAAATAGGTTAAAGCCATTAAAAGTGGACCGAGCTTAACTAGGCCTTCTTTAATTAGGATCAGACTAGCTTAGGGCCAAAATCGAAGGTCTACAATAATCCTCTTTCTCTTTTTTAAAAAACCACCTAGGTCAAGAATATCAAACCTAAGCTCTAATACCAAAATAAATGTAACACCCTTATACCATATATATGTATAATACATACACACAATATATATAAAATATGTATACAAAATACAAGAATGTCACCATCTTTATCCTTAGAAAATTCCCTTAAATTTTATGAAAATTATTTAACCTGTAAGATATAATTTAGTAGATAAAATAATATATATGAATAGTTAATTGTTAAAAATACAAATATAAAAAAGAAAATCTCTAGGATAATTCGTTAGAGTTTTATCTGTAAATTGGACATTTCCCAGAAATCAAATGTTCACAACCTGCATAAAAATACACTCCCAGTATATATTTTAAATTTATCCAAATCTCCAACATCATTCACACAACCCAAAATCTCAAGATCACATCATCATTTATATATATAAAAAGTATCTCAATATTTACATTTCTTAAATAAATATTATATATATAAGAAAATACTTTTAACATTCACAAAATTTAATCCAACATTAAGTTTTCAACATTTTTATATAAATTATAATTTATACAAACATAATGTGATTAACTAAAAAAATTATTTACATGCTATGCAGTGGCTCCAGTCTTGTGGCAAAGTGATAAATGTTTAGTAATATCCACAAGTCCTATGCCTGGTCAGGTCTATCAAAACTCTCTATACCTACCCTATCACATGCGCAATGAAATTCAATTTTGCCAAGCTACTAGCTTAGCGGTACATACTTTGATAAAAAATAATCTACACATAATGCACTATGAATTTCATTAAAACATAACATGATTAATGGTTTTATGTACATACATATTCCTAAACTTCATCAAAATGCTAAAATCACATGCATTAGGCCCAAATAACCATATACAATATTCAAGTTCCAAAGATATTGATTTGGTCTATTGCAATAGTTGACACCTGTGTGTCCAGTCCCTAAGGCAAATAATATTATTAAAGTGACACCATCGTGTCAAGCCCCGAAGGTAAATCATATCATCAATAGTGATACCATCGTGCCTAGCCCCGAAGGCAAATCAAATCATAGGCATGTCGTACCAATAGAACCAAATATAATTCTCTGTAATAGAATATTATATAAGGTAGACATATAGCATTTTATATTATCATTCAAACATAGCAAATTCCATCATTCTTCTTTTTTCAACACTTTTCCTATCATTTTCTTAATTTCCACATATTTTCATCAAAAATATCACATTCTTTGCAACCTTCATAATGTGGCCGAATTATATTCTTTAGATTGAATAATGCTCATTCCTCACAATTACACACAATAATGACTTTAGCCATTATATAATGGCTTGACAATTCATACACACATTTTAACACAAAACTATACACTTTTACATTTGATTATTCACATCAAAGTATCATAGCACAACCATCAACAAACAATGTAGCATACCAATTCTATGCAATTTAACATATAATTACCAAAGTATGTACTAACCTCCACTTATGGCAACTTTCAAGCCAAATTCACTCCCTCACTACACTTTAACAAAATGTTCTTCACCTCTTTGATTGGAACATATCATAAGTGAAATTTAACATATCATAATTTAATTTTCCTCTTCCACCAAAAATTAATTTAATTTTTAATTTTTTTTGAACTTTTTATCTTAACTTTAACTTTAACTTTTGACTTTTACATTTTTACTTTTTGTTTTTTAGTGAAATTTATATTTTAAGTATATTTTACACATACCCAACACATAAATAATTATTTTCTTCTTCCAACACCTCAATTAATCCTTGTAAATTATTTAATTATTTTTGATAAAACTGCGGGTGTTATAGCTGGTCTGGCTGGCACTGATGCCTCTCTAGTACCCCCTGCACTGGCTCCAGCTCTACTCTCATATGGAGTAATACTCGTAGCACTCCCCTAATCGAATTTGTGTATTCTAGACTCCATTTCAACCTATATCTATCACAATAATAAAAATTGCCACATCAAAGGCTAGTTTAGGTGTCAATGGAAATGCATGTATCACATTTTAAAACCGCCATTTAAAATTCCCTTTTTTACTTTAAATTTCATCTAGGTTGAGAATCTCAAACCTAGGTCTGATACTAAAATAAATTTAGCACCTTTATACCCTATATACATATAATGCATACACCCCGTATATTAAAAATACATATATAAAATACAAGAATGTCGCCACCCTTATCAGTAGAAAATTCTCCATAGTTTATTAAAATAGATTATCCTTTATAAGATAAGTTTAATTGCTAAACTAATATATTTATATTAATAATTAATTGCTAAAATACAAATTTAAAATAAAATCTCTAGGAAAAATTTATAGCAGTTTTGTCTGTACATTGAATATTCCCCAAAAAATAAATAATCTCAACCTGCCAAAAACAACACCCCCAATAAACAATATAAGTTCCGAATCTCCAACATTTCTCTAGAATCATTCAAACAACCCAATGACACATATAGATATAATATATTTCCAAATATTTTATAACATCTAACCAAACATTAATTTCACAACATTCTTTTTACATAATACCATAATGTATATGAGCATAGTGAATTAACACAAACTAATATTTACATGATATGCAGTCAAGCTCTGGTCCTGTGGTACAATTGTATTCTTCAAGTACTAGTCCAAAAACCTAGACTTGGTCAGGTCTATCTGGGCTCTCTGCCTCTACCCTATCACCTGCGCTATGAAAATAATCGCACTATGCTACTAGCCCAGTGATAATACTTTAATAACAAAAGAAGTTTTAAAACAATGCATTATGCTTTTTGAAAGTAATGTAAGATGCTTTAATGCACACTTTACTCACTATAAATGTCACAGTCACATACATTGTTCCTCAAAGTCCCCATATAATATTCATGTTCTAGAAAAATATTGTTTCAGCCAATAGTGACACTGGAGATCTAAGTGTCGCATACCGCCCAAAAAGTGCGTCCCCCATTGACACCAGCGTGTCTAACTCGTAGGCACAATAATAATAATAATAATAACACAAGTGTATCTAGCATGAAGGCACATAAAATATTGTCACATATCTATGGCATGCCAATCCAACAGTGCCAAACATAATATTCTGGAACATAACATTTTATACGATTAACATGCATAACATTTTATCCATTTTTCATTATTAAGTACAATTTCCTCATTTCAACATAATTAATGACATTTCTCACAATTTTAGTCATATTTACAGTGTGACATCTTTTCCCATATTCCTTGGACATTTCCACATTTTTTTTCAAATAACACATATTAATGAAATTAGCCATTCTACAATGGCATAACAAATCACATTTCATGCATTTCACACCCTTCTGCATAAAACAATGCATTTTATGTGTGAACATCAAAATTAAAATAACATAACACAATCATAAAGCACAATGTGTTATGCTAATCCAAATGCAATTAAAGCATAAATCATCAAAGTATGTACTAACATCTAAATTTTCCAACACCAAGGCCAATCTCACTCTCTAACCTTCACTTCTCCCAATACCCTTTAATTCTTTATCTTGGAAATTATATTGTACTCAATCCTAAACCAAATTAAAAGTCCAAATACAGCATTAGATACTCATTCTAACACTTTTAATTCAATTAAACTTCAATTTTCATTCTATCCAAAAATCCCACCAAAACCCTAATTTACTCACTACTTCATTCAAACTTCTACTAAACCCAATCATTTGAACCACCCAAGCTTAAAATCATCACTTCCACATCAAAATAATATCATAACAATTCATTCTAACAATTATCTAAACATCCATCAAAAATCAAATTTTCACATAAATCATATATTGAACAAAAAGCAAGTAAAATCCAAAGAGTTCTTACCAATAACTTGAAAATCCTTCAAAATCACCCTTAATCCTTAAAAACTTGTTGAAATTTTGAGTATTTGAAAGAATCAAAATCTCCCTTCAAGCTCCATGAAAATTGGCCCCTTGAGAAGAAGAAAAAGATGAAATTTTATTTTTTTGACTTTTTATTCTTATTCTTTCCTATACATATATATATATATTAATTAATTAATAATTATATTTCATATTTTTCCTCCTCCACTTAAAAATATTTTAATTTCTATTTATTTTTTAAACTTTTTAACTTTGACATTGATAAAGTAGTATTTTGACTATTATTTTAGATAATTCTAATCATATTTTTAATTATTTTCAATTGAAGTTGATATATTTTTTTTTTATGAAGTTATAATTTATCATATTTTAGCTTAGAAATATCAAAATATAAGTTTTTCATTAAAAGTTGAAGAAAATTAAAGAAAAAGGTACAAAAAGGCATAAGGTAGTCAAGACCCACGCCCATGACACTCAATGTCATACCTATGGACTTCAATTGGAATAAAATGAGGAAGATCCAGAAGCAATTTTAATTCCACGTTCATGGATTTTTAATTTCCATGCCCATGGGATCCAAACAGCTACTATCCTAACATGTTATGTGATTTTTAGACTTCGACATATTTGACCATTAAAGATTTACTTGAGATTTGGACAACCCTAGAGTTTCAGAATGAGAAAATGGTGTTCATGAAGTTTTTAGAAGACATCTCAAGATTTTTAGAATGCTCTTATTTGTACAAATCGGAGTTTGGGCCTCCAAACAATTGTGCAAAGTAAGAACTACAAATTCAAATAGAAATATAATTTTTATCCAGGCCAGTTTACTTCAAAAGGCCATAACTTAAGCTTTCGGAACCCAAATTGAGTGATTCAAAGTGTAAATTCATTTACACTTAGAGAGCTACAATTCATATGAAGATATAAAGCCCAAATTCGGACTTTATACGATGGAAAAAGTGCTTCAAATATTCTGCACGAATTTACAGCTTTCCTATCTTATTAGGATTTGTTTTTCTTTAATTAAATTTCACTTCTTTGTCAATAGGGACTCTTCTAAACCTATGATTAAACTAAGAAACTAACCTTAAAAATTGAGTGATTTACAAAAATAACATTAAAACTAAAATCATTTTCAAAAATACTGTACTAAGAAAAAATTTTCATTTTTACGGGAAAAAAAAGTTTTCAATTGCAATTATACAGTATTCCTCCTCATATTCCATGGGCATCAGATTTCAAAGTACCCCATCATGCAACTTTAGAACAAGAACCAAAATACTCAAATAACTTAAACATTTCTTTGTAACCCTAAACCAATTCACATCGATTACTCTAATTTTCACTGTAATATCCCAAACTATCCCTAAAATTTTGGGAGTGTTAATTGTTGTATTGGATTAAATAATTTAAAGTGTATATGTTATGTATATTGAGATAAAAAAAAATATATACAAGTCAATGGGTTTTATAAGTCAAAAGAGATATTTTGATTAATTAAATGGATTTGTTTAATGTTAGAGGAAGATAAAGTTAGTGGGTGATTATTATTATATTGTTTTATTTCTTGGTTGAGAGTGTTTTGAGGAGAAAGTAGTTGTTAAGTGGTTGACTTTCTTTCTCTCTTTCTTTCTTTCATTCTTTCTTCTTCTTCATTCATCTTCATCTTCTTCTTTTCTTCTCTTTGGCCGGCCACCCTTAGCAACCAAAGGAAAAGAGATTTTGTTGCTTCCAAGCTCAAAAGATTGAAGGTTTTCAAGAGATCAAGTTGGAGTTTTAAGGATTTTCTTCACTTTTGGTAAGTTTCCAACTTGTTTCTTGGTTTTCTCTTGAGTTTGCGTTCTTGGGTTTGTTGGATGGTTGTTTTGGTATATTTGAGGGTTGTGTTGTTTTGTTAACTTTGATTTTGGGGTTGGATTGAAAAGAGCAAAGGGATGAGTTTGGTAAAAGAGGCAAGTGTGTGGATTGTGTGATTTTTGAGTTGTGAATATGGTGGTGTTTGTGTTTGATGTTTGTAATTGAGTTGTTTTAAGGTTTACTCAAGTATTATATGGGTTGTTGATGGTTTTGGTTGAGTTTGTGTGTTGTTGATATGGTTATTGGAAGATGATTGTTGGTTGTGGCTTTGTTGGTGTCGATTTCAGAGTTTTTGGCCTGACATGCCTAGGAGCACGGCCATGTCTTTGGGCTTGTCGTTGGTTTTATTTTCTGGGTTGGTGACACTAGCAATGACACGCCCATGAATTGTTCTGGGTTTGGCGGCATGCCTATGAATTGTTGGGCAGGTAAAAAGACAGGGTCGTAAGCCGAGCCCAGTTGATAAATGTGAAATATGATGTTTTTGAGGTGAAAAGACCGGGTCGTAAGCCTCAAAAACAGTAACAGTCTAGCCGGGTTGAGGACGAAGATACTGGGGCGCTAGGGTCTAGCCGAGTTGAGGTCCAATAGATTGGGTCTGTTACATTATCCATGGATATATATATATCGCCTACGGGCTTGATAAATGTGATTATGGACCAAAGCAGTAACTCTGAACTTTGAATAGCATATTAGTTTCGTTTTGGGTCCATGCTTGTCCTTGCTTTAATGTGAATTATGAAATATGATGGGAGTGATTAATATGTTGAGATATAATGCTATGAGTTGATATATTCATATATATATTGTGCATGAGCATCGCATTGATCTTTATTGAATCAAAGTTTATACCACTAAGCTTTCTGCTTAGCGCGATTGTGGTTCATCGCACAGGTGACAAGGTAGATCCGGTTGTGCCGGAGAGCTCATCTAGACCAAGTCGAGTCTAGGCTTGATATTAGATGTAGTTGTGTACATCAAGATCAGAGACGAACTGCCAGCATGTATAAACTTCATATTTTTGTACTTATTGATTTTGATGTAAACATATGTTTTTTCCGCTGCTTAATTAATAAATGTTTTGAACAGACTGTTTTAGATAAGCTTTTGGGTACTAATGTTATATATATATATATATATATTTTAACGAAGGAATGTTTTATATATTACTATTTATAATATTAGTTAAATGTTTTAAGTTTACTCAGACTGACTTATGATGCGTATATGTTAAAGATTAAAGTTTGGTTTGTTTAAAATGAACCGTGGCACCCCTTTATCCAGCATACGTATATCGCTTGTGTTGTGGGTGTATGCGGTGTGCGTATATGGGGTACGAGGGTGTTACATTCACTCTCCAAATTCCGATTTCTCATTTGATTCTTCCTTTAAATATGATTATTCATGGACTAATTACAAAAGCCACCCAAGAAACATATAAAAATCAAAGAAGATATTAGTTCAATAATTAAAAAAAAATTATCGAACAACATAAATAACATAAACAACTAGCTGTTATTCTAAAATAAATTCATTTATTAATATTTTACAAATTTTATATAATTAAAAATTAATTAATTAATTGACTTAAAATATAATTTTATTTTAATTAATTTTAAACTATATTTTTTTATATACATTTTTATATTTTTTATTTAATTAACTTATAATTTTAATATATACTATAAAAATTACTTAAAATAATTTTTTAATAAATAACATAATTCACACTTTTATTTACGTATATCTAATTATATATGTTATCAATATATAACTAAACATATACCAATAGATATTGACTTTTATCATATACGAACATACACCCATATATATTGTTATTTTATAACTAAAATATATCTACTTATATGTATCATGCATCACTTTTACATTGCTGTTCTTTTAAATTTTAACAATTAAAGTTATTATATGTAACAAAAATCAACATATAACTAAACATATATCACTCTTATACTCTTTTTTTTTTTTACTTTTAATAAGTATACGTTGTTATATATAATATATACCAGCATATAACTAAACATGCATCACTTTTATATTCTTATTATTTTTTTTAAATTTTAATAATTATATGTTGTTATATATAACATATATCGACATATAACTAAATATATAATAGTTTTATACTCTTATTTTTTTTTAAAATTTAACATGTATATGTTGTTATAAATATCATTTACTAACATATAACTAAACATATAAATATTTTATACTCTTATTCTTTTAAAATTTAATACATACATGTTATTATATATAACATATACCGACATATATCAATATATACCGACATATACCAATATATACCTACATGTACATAATATATATCTAGTTATATGTAGTATATACACCGATATATATCCATATATACTGACAAATACTATTATTCTTTAGTTAAAGTATATGTAATATATACCCATATAAACCCACGTATATTCACTTATATATCATATATTATTATTCTTTTGCAACATATACCCACATATATCTAGCTATATGTAATATTTACCAACATTTATTGTTATTATTTTCTGTATATCTATTATATGTAACATATACCCACATGATTATGAGAAATGAAATGAGAAATGAATTGTGAAAGAAAATGATAATGAGATAAATGAATTAATTGTGTGCCTAGTATGTTATTCAATTTTCAGAGTTCTGAGTTTGGCGGCATGCCTATGAATTGCTGGGGCCCTAGGGTCTAGCCGGGTTGAGGTCCAAGAGACTGGGGCCCTAGGGTCTAGCCGGGTTGAGGTCCAAGAGACTGGGTCTGTTACATTATCCATGGATATATATATTGCCTACGGGCTTGATAAATGTGATTATGGACCAAAGCAGTAACTCTAAACTTTGAATAGCATATTAGTTTCATTTTGGGCCCATGCTTGTCCTTGCTTTAATGTGAATTATGAAATGTGATGCGAGTGATTAATATGTTGAGATATAATGCTATGAGTTGATATATTCATATATATATATATATTGTGCATGAGCATCGCATTGATCTTTATTGAATCAAAGTTTATACCACTAAGCTTTCTGCTTAGCGCGATTGTGGTTCATCGCACAGGTGACAGGGTAGATCCGGTTGTGCCGGAGAGCTCGTCTAGACCGAGTCGAGTCTAGGCTTGAGATTAGATGTAGTTGTGGACATCAAGATCAGAGACGAATTGTCAGCATGTATAAACTTCATATTTTTGTACTTATTGATTTTGATGTAAACATATGTATTTTCCGCTGCTTAATTAACAAATGTTTTGAGCAGAATGTTTTAGTTAAGCTTTTGGGTACTAATGTTATATATATGTGTATTTTAAAGAAGGAATATTTTATATATTACTATTTATAATATGAGTTAAATGTTTTAAGTTTACTCAGACTGACTTATGATGCTTATATGTTAAAGTTTAAAGTTTGATTTGTTTAAAATGAACTGTGGCACCCCTTTATCCGGTATATGTGGTGTGCGTATAGGGGGTACGGGGATGTTACAACTATTTTGGTATTAGAGAGTAGGTTTGAGGTTCTCAACCTAGGTGAATTATAAGAAAAAGAAAATTTTGATTTTAAAATATTATTTTTAAATAAGATACATGCATTGGCACTGGCAGTTTCTGATCTTTGATGAGGTATTTTTTGCTGTGTTTGTAGATATAGGTAGTGATGGCATCTCAGTCACGTCAGTCTGTAGAAGGTAGTGCTGAGAGTGTAGCTCCTGTTGAGGGTAGAGATGGAGCTAGGGTTGAGTTAACTGGTGAGGCACCTGCTCTTGTGCCAAAGAGACCCGCTACTGATGAGATTTTTTCGGTTTGGTTATGGCATATGGTAGATTTGTTGAGGCAGGCTCCAGTGCAGCAGCCGCCACTGCCACCACAGCCGCAAGTACTGGTGAGGCAGTATGATAAATTAAGGAAATTCGGAGCTGAGGACATCTTTGGTGCTACAGATCCTGCTGTAGCTGAGCAGTGGTTGGATAGAGTTCAGAGGGTATTTATCCACTTGCAAGCCACTCCTAAAGAGAAATTCGATTATGCTAGATCTCTTCTACAGAGAGATGCGTATGATTGGTGGAAGACAGTTCTCCATGCCATGGATGATCCACCGAC
The DNA here is from genome assembly GCA_947685225.1 of Garcia nutans. Classification (NCBI taxonomy): domain Eukaryota; kingdom Viridiplantae; phylum Streptophyta; class Magnoliopsida; order Malpighiales; family Euphorbiaceae; genus Garcia; species Garcia nutans. Next base: position 49,538,479 of record CANTUV010000007.1, on the reverse strand, counting down.
TTTGTCTTATGGTGATTTTTTGAGGAAGTTTGAGCAGAAGTATACTCCAAGGAAGTATAAGGATGCCAAGAAGATGGAGTTTTTGAATCTGAGGCAGGATAACCGGACTGTGACAGAGTATGAGATAGAGTTCATACGGTTGAGTCATTATGCCGGCGGGATTATTTCATATGAGATAGACCAGTGCAGGAGATTTGAGGAGGGGTTGAGGCACTCTATTATGTGTATTGTTGCTGGTTCCCAGTATCAGGATCTTTCCCAGCTTGTTGCAGCGGCCCGGAGTGTAAGAGAGCGCACGCTATTGCAGCAGCTGCTACTGAGGAAGAGACCAGAGTTAGGAGACCCCAGTTTGAGGCAGGGTCTTCATCTGCAAAGAGAGGCCGAGGAGGTCATTTTCAGAGGTTCAGTAGGCGTCAGAGGCAGCCTGTTAAGTCAGTACTACATCAGAGGCAGAGATCGAGACCTACAGTTTCTGTGGCTAGTGCACCAATCCCAGTGGCTAAGAGGTCTACTCCACCTACATGTGTCCATTGCGGTAGGATACATGGGGGTGTTTGTTAGAAAATTGGTGGACCAGCTGTGTGTTTTAGATGTAGGTCACCTGACCATTTCATCAGAGATTGTCCTGAGCTACAGGAGGATAGGCAGGCAGATTCTACAGTTTCTCGACCTAGTGTGAGAGGAGGTCAAAGTGGTAGAGATTTCAGTAGAGGTGGTAGACATAGGTTCAGTCAGAGAGGAGGCTCTACATCTGGAGGTAGTAGGCCAAATAAGGTTGGGCCATCTCAGCGAGTGTTTGTGATGTAGAGGTAGCCAGATGCTTCCGCCGTCATTGTGGGTACATTCTCTTTATTTGGCATTTCAGTTCTTGCTTTGATTGATCCAGGATCTACTCATTCATATATAAGTGCATCCATCTTGCCTGTGTCTAAATTGCATTCTGAGTCCCTAGGATTTGATGTCTTGGTGACAAATCCTTTAGGGCATAGTATTGTGGTGAATAAGGTGCACCGAGATAGTCCAGTGGTTGTTCAAGATGAGGAGTTTCTTAGTGATTTGATTGAAATGCCTTTTAAGGAGTATGATTTGATCTTAGGCATGGATTATTTGTTTAAGCATGGGGCTATAGTAGATTTTCAGAAGAAGTGCGTTATCCTGAGAACCGGTGATGGTAGAAGTGTTATGGTATCTAGTGAGCAGAGACAACTTGCATCCATGTTTGTTTCAGCTGTTGCAGCTAGGAGGATGATTTGGAAAGGGTGTGATGCTTATCTTACTCATGTTGTAGATACCAGAGTGGTGGGTTCCCAGCTTGATAGTATACCCATAGTTTTTGAATTCCAAGATGTGTTTCCCGAGGAGTTGCCAAGGATATCCCCTGAGAGAGAGGTTGAGTTTGGTATCAATTTGTTGCCTGGTACCACTCCCATCTCTATTACTCCCTATCGAATGGCACCTGCTGAGTTGAGAGAGTTGAAGGTACAATTGCAGGAGTTATTGGATAAAGGGTTTGTTCATCCTAGTGTGTCTCTGTGGGGAGCGACTGTTTTGTTTGTGAAGAAGAAGGATGGTACCTTAAGATTGTGCATTGATTATAGGCAGTTGAATAAGGTGACCATCAAGAATAAGTATCCATTGCCTCGAATAGATGATCTCTTTGATCAGTTGAAGGGAGCAGCAGTTTTATCCAAGATTCATTTGAGATCAAGGTACTATCAGTTGAGAATCATAGAGGAAGATGTTCCTAAGACAGCTTTTCGCACAAGGTATGGGCATTATGAGTTTTTGGTAATGCCTTTTGGATTGACGAATGCACCTGCAGCTTTTATGGATTTGATGAACAGGGTGTTTAGACCCTATCTAGATCAGTTTGTGGTAGTCTTTATTGATGATATTTAGGTGTATTCGCATAATAAGGAGGAGCATGACGAGCATTTGCGAATTGTTTTGCAGACCTTGAGAGAGAAGCAATTGTATGCTAAGCTGTAGAGGTGTGAGTTTTGGCTTGATCAAGTGACTTTTCTGGGTCATGTGGTTTCAGCAGATGGTATTAGAGTTGATCCGAGTAAAGTTGAAACCATTTTGAATTGGAGTCCACCGAAGTCAGTGATTGAAGTTAGAAGTTTTCTAGGTTTGGCAGGCTATTATCGACAGTTTGTGAAGGGTTTTTCTTTGATAGCTACTCCACTCACCAGAATGCTTCGGAAGGGAATTAGATTTGTGTGGACAGATCAGTGTCAAGCAAGCTTTGAGCAGTTGAAGGAGATGTTGACTCAAGCTCCTGTTCTTACCTTGCCTGTGGAAGATAAATCATATGTGATTTACAGTGATGCTTCACATAATGGTTTAGGATGTGTTTTGATGCAAGAGGGTAGAGTCATAGCTTATGCTTCTCGGCAGTTGAAGCCACATGAGTTGAATTACCTGACACATGATTTGGAGTTAGCAGCTATAGTTTTTGCTTTGAAGATTTGGCAACACTACTTGTATGGGGAGAAGTGTTTTATCTATACGGATCACAAGGGTTTGAAATATTTGGGTGTTCAGAGAGAGTTGAATCTTCGGTAGAGACGGTGGTTGGAGTTGATCAAAGACTACGACTGTTTGATTGATTATCATCCTGGTAAGGTAAATGTTGTTGTTGATGCCTTTAGTCAAAAGTCTTTGGCAGGTTTGACTGCTTATTTGCTCTCGTTGCTTGTTGAATTGAGAGCGTTGCATGCTAGTTTTGAGCCTTGTGATGATGGTGCTTTGTTAGCTCATTTGCAGTTGAGACCGGTGTTGTTGGATCAGATTAAAGAGGCTCAGTTGATTGATGGGAAAATTCAAAAAGTTGTAGCAGATTGCCAAAAAGGAGAGAGCCGAGATTTTCTTGTGAGAGATGATGGAAGCCTTTGGTTTAAAGATAGATTGTGTGTTCCTAATGATGCAAGATTAAGAAAGATTATTTTTGAGGAAGCACATCAGTCGACTTTTGCTATGTATCATGATTTGAAGCAACATTATTGGTGGTCAGGTATGAAGAGAGACATAGCGGAGTTTGTATCCAAGTGTCTCACTTGTTAGCGAGTGAAGGCCGAGCACCAAGTTCCTTCGAGGTTGCTCTAACCTTTATTAGTTCCTGAATGGAAATGGGAATGTGTAACGATCAACTTTGTAACTGGTTTGCCGTTGACTCAGAGGAAGCATGATGCCATTTGGGTGATTGTTGATCGGTTGAAGAAGACAGCTCATTTTCTTCCAGTTAGAATGGACTATTATCTGGAGAAGTTGGCTGAGCTGTATATCAATGAGATAGTGAGGTTGCATGGAGTCCCAATTTCTTTAGTCTCTGATCAAGATCCCCGATTCACTTCAAGGTTTTGGAAAAGTTTGCACGTGTTTTGGGTTCTCGATTGCACTTTAGCACTGCTTTTCATCTGCAGATAGATGGGCAGTCAGAGAGAGTGATACAGATTTTGGAGGATATGTTGAGAAGCTGTATCATTGATTTCTCTGGAAGTTGGGACAAATTCTCGCCATTGATGGAATTTGCTTATAACAACAGTCATCAATCTAGTATTAGAATGGCACCTTATGAGGCATTGTATGGTAGAAGATGCAGGATGCCTCTATGTTGGGATGAAATTGGAGAAGGCAAATTGGTTGGTCCCGATTTGATTAATAGGACATAAGAGAAAGTGAAAATAATTCGGCATCGGTTGAAAGCAGCCTCAGATCGGCAGAAGTCCTATTTAGATTTGAAGAGGAGAGATATAGAGTTTGATGTTGGAGATAAAGCATTTTTAAAAGTGTCTCCTTGGAAGAGAATTTTGAGATTTGGCCGCAAAGGGAAGTTAAGTCCCCGTTTCATTGGACCTTACGAGGTACTAGAGAGAGTTGGACCAGTGGCTTATTGACTAGCTTTGCCTCCTAAGTTGAATAAAATTCATAATGTCATCCATGTTTCTATGCTACGAAGGTATAGGTCAGACCCATCTCATATTTTGTCAGTGGAATCTATTGAAGTGAGTCCGGATCTGACTTTTGAAGAAGAACCAGTGGTCATTTTAGCACATGGAGTGAAAGAGTTGAGACATAAGAAAGTGCTAATTGTGAAGGTTCTTTGGAAGAATCATGGTAGAGAAGAGGCAACTTGGGAGAGTGAGCAAGCAATGCAAGATCAGTATCCTCAATTATTCCAGACTTGAGAATAGGTAATTTTGAGATCGAAATTATTTTGTAGAGGGGGAGAATTGTAATATCCCAAACTATACACTAAAATTTTGGAGTGTTAATTGTTGTATTGGAATAAATAATTTAAAGTGTATATGTTATGTATATGGAGATAAAAATAATATATACAAGTTAATGGGTTTTATAAGTCAAAAGAGATATTTTGATTAATTAAATGGATTTGTTTAATGTTAGTGGAAGATAAAGTTAGTGGGTGATTATTATTATATTGTTTTATTTCTTGGTTGAGAGTGTTTTGAGGAGAAAGTAGTTGTTAAGTGGTTGACTTTCTTTCTCTCTTTATTTCTTTATTTCTTTCTTCTTCTTCGTTCATCTTCATCTTCTTCTTTTCTTCTCTTTGGCCGGCCACCCTTAGCAACCAAAGGAAAAGAGATTTTGTTGCTTCCAAGCTCAAAAGATTGAAGGTTTTTAAGAGATCAAGTTGGAGTTTTAAGGATTTTCTTCACTTTTTGTAAGTTTCCAACTTGTTTCTTGGTTTTCTCTTGAGTTTGTGTTCTTAGGTTTGTTGGATGGTTGTTTTGGTATATTTGAGGGTTGTGTTGTTTTCTTAACTTTGATTTTGGGGTTGGATTGAAGAGAGAAAAGGGATGAGTTTGGTGAAAGAGGCAAGTGTGTGGATTGTGTGATTTTTGAGTTGTGAATATGGTGGTGTTTGTGTTTGATGTTTGTAATTGAGTTGTTTTAAGGTTTACTCAAGTATTATATGGGTTGTTGATGGTTTTGGTTGAGTTTGTGTGTTGTTGATATGGTTATTGAAAGATGATTGTTGGTTGTGGCATTGTTGGTGTCGATTTCAGAGTTTTTGGACTGACACGCCCAGGAGCACGACCATGTCTTTGGGCTTGTGGTTGGTTCTATTTTCTGGGTTGGTGACACGAGTAGTGACACGCCCATGTCACTAAGCGTGTCACAGCTTCTGTGTAGTAGTAGCATTGACACGGCCAGTGACATGCCCATGTCACTGAGCGTGTCATAGCTACTGTGTTGAGGGAGGATTGACACGGCCAGTGACACGCCGATGTCACTGAGCGTGTCAAAGCTTATGTGTTGTGAGTTTAGGGCACGGTCAGTGACACACCCGTGTTGTTGAGCGTGTCATGTGTAGAGTTTGCCCTAGTTAGTTTTTATCCTTATTCTCTTATGTGTATCACTAAGTGAGTGTTGTGGATCACCTTTGGATTAGGTTTCTAAGAGAAATGAATACCGTAGCCAAGCTTTGAGGGATATCTTGGAAGAGGAAGTTGATAGAGTGGTGTTGTTGCTTTAAGAGGTAAGTGCAAACTTTGAATGATTGCATACATTTACATGACATTGGGACTTAACACATTTAATGGAGAAATGTGTTAAGTTAATTGATATATTGTTGATGAATGAGTTATATATTATGATATGCATGATGTGAATTATGTTGATGTATCAATGCAATTGAGTAATGTGTTGTACATGAAAAGAAATGTTGAATAAAGTGATATGATATGTGAAAACATAATGTAACAAATTGATATTGATACAAAAGAGAAGAATGAGAAAATATGAGAAAATGAGGATATAATTGTTTTATTAGTTTTTGTTATAGTTTTGTGTCTTGTTTGTTATGTTAATTATTGTTTTATTTAGGTATTTTGTTAGTTTTAATCGGTTTGTTTAGTGTTTTCTTTAATTGTGTAGTTTTAGTTTATTTCTGTGTTTCTGTCATTTTTTTTATTTAATTTTTAGTATGTGTTTATGTTTTGTTGGATATTTTTTATTTAATTCTTGTTTAAGTTTTGTTTGCCAGTTTTGTGTTAGGTTAAAACAGCAAGGAAACAAATTGAAGATGAAATGGGCAGAAGCTAACACAGGCAGAGGACACGGCCAAGTCACTAGCCGTGTCCCATACTAAGTTAAAAGGAGAGAAAGTCCCAGTAGCAGACACAAGCAAGGGACACGGCCATGTCATGTGGCCGTGTCCCTCCAAAGAAGAGCAACACGGCCAAGTCACCTTGACTTGGCCGTGTCTCACTTGTTACCAAAGGAAAGGAAGATCAAAAATTTCACAGAGGCAGACACAGGCAAGGGACACGGCCAAGTCATGTGGCTGTGTCCCTCAATCATGGTGCAACACGGCCAGGTCACTCATGACTTGGCCGTGTCACTCAACCAAAAGAAGAAGAAAGACAAGAATGCAACAGAGGTGGACATCTGCAGGGGACACGGCCATGTCACCTGGCCGTGTCCCTCCAACAAGCCCTCACACGGCCGTGTCCCTCATCACCTGGCCGTGTCCCTCATGAACCAAACGCGCACCGAATTTTAAAGCCGACGTTTCGTATAAAATCAAAAAGAAAGTTAGGGTTTGGGGTTGTTGACGATTTTGAGCAAACTTGGAGCCGTCAAGACAGTGGAGCTAGGGTTTAACTTAGTTTTCTTTATTTTGATTTCACTTTTTGATTAAACTAGCTAGATTAAATTGTTCTTTCCATTGTTATATCCTTCTTGCAAGATTCGAACAAGAGATTATTCAGAAGCTTCAAGGAGTTGTAACTTGGTTTTGCTCTTGAACTTATTCTCTTTATTTTTTATTGAATGGATATTATCATGTCTATTTCGATTTCTTTAAACATTAATGAGATGATTATGTGTGATTGCATTATGAACTAATTTGATCTAGTCTAGGGTTTGTATGGATCTGCTATGATTGTATGCATTGGTTATTCTCTTAACTAATAATTTCTTTTGCCTTTATTGAATGAAATATTGTTAACGTATAATTGATTGGCCACCAATTGTGTGTTTTAGGTATTAGATGATGGATCAAGAGATGAAGTCTAATGCTGGAATAATTCAATTAAGGACTTAGGTGAATTAGAAATATAACCTATTAAAAAGATTGTTTCAATTATAACTAGATTAGTTGTAAGAGGTTTGAATGCGAAAGCTTATTTCCTTGACACAATTAATTAAGTTGTTTAGATTTAATCTTAGAAATTAAATTAGTTAAGTGGAATAACCATTCATACATATCAGTAGTAGAGAAGTGCAAACCCTAGACCCTTTTATCAAGTAAATCAAAACATCAGCTTTTGTTTATTTTTATTGTTTTCAAATTAAATCAATCTTCTTCATTACTTTGCAATTTAAATTTCTTTAATTATTTGTTACTTTTAATTTGATAATCAATTACCCACTTTGGCTTCCTTGAGAGACGACCTTGGGGCGATCACCTTTGCTACAGCTACCTCGTATACTTACGAGTGACGCTTTGTGGTAGAGTTAATTTGAGCGCAACAAGTTTTTGGTTCCGCTGCCGGGGAGGCTAATTGGCGTAATTGTTTATTTAAAAAAAAATAAATATTTTAGATTATTTTTTTTTCATTGTTTTCATTTTATTTTATTTGTCTTTTGCTTTTGATATTTCTTTTTCTAGAAATTTTTGTTTATGCAAGGCAGGAGATCACTCGAAGGAGAGTTACACCCTTTTATTCCAGAAATTCAGAGAGTGAAAAGGAGCAGAGAAGAGTTTGAGCTCTACACCGGATTTGATACTTCAGAGGAGGACAATTCGGATTTTGAGTCAGAATCTGAAAAATCTGTAAAGATGGCTGAAGAAAGACAAAGAACCATGAGAGACTTTGCTAGACCTGTTATTGGAACTTCCACTTCTTGCATAAGACTAACAGATGCAGCAAGGAACTATGAGTTGAAGAATATTCACTACAACATGCTGCCATCATTCTATGGAGTTCCAAATGAAGATCCTTTGAATTTTATTCGGGATTTCTACTCCACCCTCAACACTTTTCCTTTGGGAGGACTTACAGAAGATCAGTTGAGGATGAGATGTTTCCCTTATACTTTGAAGGATAGGGCAAAGAGCTGGCTTATGATGTTGCCCGAGAACTCACTGACAACTTGGGAACAAGTTTACAATAAATTCATGGGCAAGTTCTATTCACACCAAAAGACAGCTGAGTTGAGAGGGAAGATTGCTACATTCTCTCAATTCGAAGGAGAGCCATTTCATGAGGCTTGGGACAGATTCAAGATGTTATTGATCTAGTGTCCACATCATCACTACCCACTTCAACTCCTTAATCAATTTTTCTATGATGGTCTCACCCAGCAATTTCAGAACACAGTTGCTAATGCAGCTGGGGGAGCCATGGGAGAAAAGACAGCTGATGAGACTTACGAGATCTTTGAGATGTTGGGAGCTAATTCTCAACAAAAGAGTGTAAGGGGAAGAAGCAAGGGGGTGAATCAACTGGAAGCTAATACTGAAATGGTTAGTCAAATAGCTAAGTTGACAAGGCAGGTTCAGATGCTAAACATGAAGAACAATATTTCTTCATCTACTCAAGAAGTGTGTGGAATCTGTGGGACATTTGGGCATGGAGCAAATATATGTCCCTCTGCATATGAGTCTTTTGGGAATGAAGCTGAGCAAGTTAATGCTATGGGGGGATTTCAACCAAGAGCCAGGAATGATCCTTACTCCAACACTTACAATCCTGGTTGGAGGAGTCACCCCAATTTTTCCTGGACAACAAATAATGCTCAACAGCCCTTCCATTTGCTCCAGAGACAGAACCAACAACAGGGCCAATCCTCAAATCAAGGTCAGCCTAAGAGAGAGAGTTTGGAGGAAAGCTTACAGGCTTTTATCCAAGTCAGTGCTAAAAATCAGGAGATGAACAACAAGAGGCTGGATTCCTTGGAAGCATCTTTTAAGAAGGTTGAGACCTAAGTGGGGCAACTTGCACAGCAGATGCAAATTCAACAAAAGGGGAAGTTCCCAAGTCAACCTGAGCAGGCACAAGCAGTGACTGTTCTTAGGAGTGGCAAGGTAATTAATAATAATGTTGAAAATAACTCTGAGAATGCAGGTGAGCAAGAAAAGAAAAAAGAAGGAGAATTTGAGAACAAAGGTGCTGAAGAAGGATCAATGGAGAAGTCCCCTACACCAGATTTGCACAAGGCAAGCAATCCATACCGGCCACCTATACCATTCCCTAGCAGGTTGAAGGATGATAAAAAAGATAAGCAGTTTTCAGATATCTTCAACATGCTATCTAAGGTAAGTATTAATTTACCCTTACTTGAAGCAATTATGAACATGCCGGCTTATGCTAAATTCTTCAAAGAACTGAATACCAAGAAAAAAAGGTATGAGCTGAATGAAAAGGTGATAGTTTCTGAGGTAGCTAGTGCTGTTTTGCAGCATAAACTACCTCCTAAACTAAAGGATCCTGGAAGCTTTATTATTCAAATTGCTATGGGGAATGGAAAATGTACTGATGGCATGTGTGATTTGGGAGCTAGTGTGAATTTAATGCCTTACTCTGTGTACCTTGACTTAGAATTAGGGGAACTTAAGCCAACAAAAATGGTGTTGCAATTAGCTGATAGATCTCTTAGATTTCCGAAAGGGGTTATAGAAGATGTGTTAGTTAAAGTTGGTGGTTTGATAGTACCTGTGGATTTCATTGTTCTTGAAAAGGAGGTAAGTAATTCTTCACCATCTGCACACACCATTTTGCTGGGTAGGCCTTTTATGGCGACTACCAATACTTTGATAGATGTTAAGAATGGAAAATTATCAATGACTCTTTTGGGACAAAATGTGGAATTTTCTATTTTTAACACTTCTCCTATTCCTACAACTGCTTTATATGAGGATTGTTCTTTCATTGATTGTGTTGATGCAGTTGTTTCAGATGTTTTCTTGCAGACAGGTTCCTCTGATAAATTGGAGCTGGCATTGACTTTGGATAGTGACTTGGAAATTTTTGATGCAGAAATAGCCAGTTGTCTTGAAACCTTAGGAAGTGCTGAAGTAGAGGAGCTTAAGGAGGACCCAATTTGTGAGCTTTTCCCCATTGAAAAAGAAGAGAAGAACCACTCACTAGAGTTAGAGCTGAAAGAGTTACCTAAGAACCTGAAATATGTGTTTTTAGGAGATCACAACACTTTACCTGTGATAATTGTTGCGCTCGAATTAACTCTACCACAAAGCGTCACTCGCAAGTATACGAGGTAGCTGTAGCAAAGGTGATCGCCCCAAGGTCATTCTCTCAAGGAAGCTAAAGTGGTTAATTGATTATCAAAGTAAAAGTAACAAGTAATTGAAGTAATTTAAATTTCAAAGTAATGTAGAGGTTTAATTGAAGTTTAAAATGATAAAAGTAACTAAAAGCTGATGTTTTGATTCACTTGATAAAAAGAGTCTAGGGTTTGCACTTCTTTACTACTCATATGTATGAATGGTTATTCCACTTAAATAATTTAATTTCTAAGATTAAATATCAAACAACTTAATTAATTGAGTCAAGGAAATAAGCTTTCGCATTCAAACCTCTTACAACTAATCTTGTTATAATTGAAACAATCTTTTTAATAGGTTATATCTCTAATTCACCTAAGTCCTTAATTGAATTGTTCCAGCATTAGATTTCATCTCTCAATTCATCATCTAATACCTAAAACACAAATTGGTGGCCAATCAATTATATGTGACAATTTTTCATTCAATAAAGGCTAAAGAAATCATTAGTTAAGAGAATAACCAATTCATACAATTCATAGCAAATCCATACAAACCCTAGACTAGATTAAATTAGTTCATGATGTTATCAAGCATACTCATCTCATTAATAATCAAAGAAATCAATTTAGACATGATAATGTTCATAAACACAATTTCAATGAAACTAAAGAGACAAAGTTTAAGAATAAAACCAAGTTACAAACTCCTTGAAGTTTTTGATGAATCTCTTGATCGAATCTTGCAAGAAGGATGAAACAATGGCATGAACAATCTAATCTAAACTAGTTTAATCCAAAGTAAAATCAAAATCCAAGAAAACAAATGTTTAAACCCTAAGATCTCTCTCAGACGGCTGAACTTTGCTCTCCCAAAATCGTCACCCCCAAACCCTAACTTTCTTTTCCTTTTATATGAATCGTACGCGTTAAAAATCCGATGCGGGCTTAGAACATGAGGGACACGGCCAAGTCAGAAGTGACTTGGCCGTGTGAGTATCTTTTGGAGGGACACGGCCAGGTGACACGGCCGTGTCCCTTGCCAGTGTTCGCTACTGCCTGCCTTTTGATCTTCTTTTCTTCTTGTTGAGTGACACGGCCAAGTGGAGCTTGACTTGGCCGTGTTGCACCATGTTTGAGGGACACGGCCACATGACTTGGCCGTGTCCCTTGCCTGTGTCTGCCTCTGTGAAATTTGCTTCGTCTTTGCCTTTGGAATCAAGTGAGACACGGCCAAGTCAAGGTGACTTGGCCGTGTTGGGCTTCTTTGGAGGGACACGGCCAGGTGACTTGGCCGTGTCCCTTGCATGTGTCTGCTACTGGGACTTGGTCTTCAATTTAATCTTGGTATGGGACATGGCCAGTGACTTAGCCGTGTCCTCTGCCTGTGTCAGCTACTGCCCATTTCATCTTCAATTCATTTCCTTGCCTTTTTTAACCTAACACAAAACTCAAAACAAACTTAAAACACGAAGTAAATAAACAATAACCGATAAAACATAAACACAAACTAAAAACTAGATCAAAAATGACATAAAACTAAAAATAAACTAAAACTACACAATTAAAGAAAACACTAGACAAACCGATAAAAACTAACGAAATACCTAAATAAAACAATAATAAACATAATAAACAAGACACAAAACTATAACAAAAACTAATAAAACAATAATATCTAGTGAACTTAGTGAAGGGGAGGAGATGAGGTTGGTGAGTGAGCTTAAAAGATTAAAGAGAGCAATAGGATGGGGATTGAGTGACATCAAGGGTATTAGCCCTTCCATGTGCATGCATAGAATCACTTTAGAAGAGGGAGCTAAACCTGTGAGGGAGACCCAAAGGCGACTTAACCCAAATATGAGTGAAGTGGTTAAGAAAGAGGTGCTCAAATTACTGGATGAAGGGGTAATATATCCCATTGCTAATAGTGAGTGGGTGAGCCCAGTACATGTAGTTCCTAAGAAATCTGGAATCACTGTGGTGAAAAATGAGAATAATGAGTTGGTTCCTACTAGGACTACTACTGGGTGGAGAATGTGCATTGATTATAGGAAGTTGAACAATGCTACAAAGAAAGATCATTTTCCTCTTCCTTTTATTGATCAGATGTTAGATAAACTTTCTGGACACTCACATTATTATTTTCTGGATGGCCTTTCAGGTTACTATCAGGTACCAATAGCTCCAGAGGATCAGTCCAAGACAACCTTTACTTGCCCTTTTGGGACTTATGCATTTCGACGTATGCCCTTTGGCTTGTGCAATGCACCAGCAACTTTTCAGAGATGCATGATGTCTGTCTTCTCTGACATGATAGATGATTTTATTGAGGTATTTATGGATGATTTTTCTGTTTTTGGTAATTCTTTTGATAATTGCCTCAATAAACTTGTTCGTGTGCTTGAGAGATGCATTGAATGTAACCTCACTTTAAGTTGGGAAAAGAGTCATTTTATGGTTACTCAGGGCATTGTTTTAGGTCATGTGGTGTCAAGTAAAGGGATAGAGGTGGATAAGGCTAAAATTTAATTGATTGCTAAGTTACCCCCACCTACCTCAGTTAAGGGAATAAGAAGTTTTCTAGGGCATGCAGGATTTTACAGGAGGTTTATTAAGGATTTTTCCAAAATAAGCCAACCATTGTGCCATTTGTTGGGAAAAGATGTTCCATTTGAATTTACAGCACAATGCATGCAAGCTTTTAATTCCCTTAAGGAAAAATTGACTAGTGCACCTGTGATTGTAGCTCCTGTCTGGTCTTTACCTTTTGAAATCATGTGTGATGCATCTAATCATGCAGTAGGAGCTGTTCTTGGGCAAAGGGTTGACAAATACTTGAGAGTAATTTATTATGCCAGTTTAACCTTGAATAGTGCACAAATGAACTACACCACAACTGAGAAGGAAATGTTAGCTGTTGTTTTTGCTTTAGACAAATTTAGAGCATATTTAATTGGGTCTAAAATTATTGTGCATTCTGATCATGCAGCTCTTAAATATCTATTAACAAAACAACATGCTAAACCGCGCTTAATTAGATGGGTGTTGTTGTTGCAAGAGTTTGATTTTCAAATCAAGGATACTAAGGGTAGTGAGAATGTTGTTGCTGATCACTTATCCAGATTACCCTTCTTTAGTGAAAATCTTGCATCTGATAACATTTATAAAAATTTAGAAGAATTTCCTGATGAGCATCTGTTTGTGGTGATTAATGCCCCTTGGTTTGCAGATATTGCTAACTATCTTGCTTGTGGTATTTTGAGATCTAACATGTCCTTTCAGGAAAAGAAAAGGTTTCTACACTTGAGTAAGTTTTATTTTTGGGATGAACCTTATCTGGTTCGGATATGCAAAGATGAGATAGTTCGCAGGTGTGTAGCTGAGGAAGAACAACTGAGTGTTCTTCAATTTTGTCATGACCTTCACTGTGGGGGTCATTTTGGAGGAAGGAAGACTGCAGAAAAGGTGCTTCAATGTGGTTTTTACTGGCCTACTTTATTTAAAGATGCTCAAGACTATTGTAAGCACTGTGATTGTTGCCAAAGAGTAGGTAACATTGGGAGGAGGAATGAAATGCCCCTTCAGTCATTTATTGTTGTTGAACTGTTTGATGTGTGGGGAATAGACTTCATGGGTCCTTTCCCCAAATCCTTTGGTTATGAATACATTTTAGTTGCTGTAGATTATGTTTCCAAATGGGTGGAGGCAATCCCCACCCGTACTAATGATGCTAATATTGTTGTTAAATTTGTGAAGGAAAACATTCTTAGCAGGTTTGGCACACCAAGGGTGATAGTCAGTGATGGGGGGAGTCATTTTTGCAACAGGCTTTTTGAGAAGTTAATGCACAAATCTGGTGTGAAGCATAAGGTGGCAACCCCATACCATCCACAAACTTCTGGGCAAGTGGAAACATCCAACAAGTAGCTAAAAGGAATTCTAGAAAAAACAGTCAACACATCCAGGAAGGATTGGGCAAGCAGATTGCATGATGCACTATGGGCATATCGGACTGCTTTCAAAACTCCTCTAGGTATGAGTCCATATCGATTGGTGTTTGGAAAAGCTTGTCACTTACCAGTGGAGTTGGAGCACAGAGCATATTGGGCAATCAAGACTCTGAATTTGGACTTGGACAAAGCGAAGAGAGAAAGATTTCTGCAAATTTCAGAGTTAGATGAGTTGAGGAATGAGGCTTATGAGAGCTCAAGAATTTACAAGAATCGCACTAAAGCACTTCATGACAAAATTATAGTGCGAAAGACATTGAGTCCAGGTATGAAGGTTTTACTTTTTAACTCACGACTCCATCTTTTTCCAGGTAAACTCAAGTCTCGATGGAGTGGTCCTTTCGAGATAACACAGGTATATCCTTCTGGTGCAATTGAATTACTTAACAATAGAACAGGTGAGACTTTCAAAGTAAATGGACAGAGAGTTAAGCCATACAATGAAGGATTTCAGGAAGTGAGGGTCATTGACAGTACTTTGATTCATGATCCCTAGGCCTTGCATGATGTCTAGCTTTATGACATTAAAGAAGCGCTATATGGGAGGCAACCCATCGGTTTGCATTTATTTTTCGTACTTGTAATTTTAAGTTTAGCGAGTTTTGATTTATGTTCGGTTTCAATAAATGGACTGTGCTTTGATCGGTTTTTCTTTACTTTGTGTTTCAGGGTGTTTAAAGAAGAAGGTTTGCAAAATCGTTGAATAAAAAAAAAGAGTAAAATTAATAAAAAGGCAGTAGGTGACACGGCCAAAGGACTTGGCCGTGTCCCTTGGCCTTGTCACATACTGGACACGGCCAAGCTTTTTCATAAAAATAAAAAAAAAACTGATCAATTTGCAAATTTTATACAGACTTGGACACACCCAGGGGACACGGCCGTGTCACCTGGCCGTGTCCCCCAAAACCATGAGACACGGCCGTGTGCTCTCCACTTGGCCATGTCCCTCCACTTTCACACACCAACACGGCCAAGTCGAGGCACACACGGCCGTGTCACCTAAATTTTTGACTTTTAAAAGCCCGATTTTGCCCAGTTTTGTTTCATAAATCCCTAACTTTTCTATCTTCTTCTCTCTCGCTCTCTCGTTCTCTGCAACACCAAAACCCTTGATTTTTATTTTCAAAACTCCATCTCTTCCGTTAAAACTTCAAATTACTCCAACAAAACTTGAGATAATCACTTAAAACTTCCTCTTTACTCATATTATTTTGATTTACTTCAGTTTTGGGTGTTAATTTTTCAGATCTCAAGATGCCAAGAACTAAAACTGTATCACACCGTAAGAAGAAGAAATCTGGAGCCGAAGGAGCTTCGTCATCTTCCTCAACTTTATCTCACAAGAGGGCAAGTCTTTTGGCTTGGGGTTTTTTTTCCGACCAGGTATGTGAATGACGAATCTCTAGATGCTTTGCAAATGAGAACTGCTTTTTATAGATATGTGCAATATCTTGGGTGGGAGACTTTTGTCTCATTGAGACCTTTGCAGTTTGAGGAGCTCACCCTAGAATTTTTGACAACTCTTAAGATGGAAAGAGATGATAAGAAAATTTGCAGGAGACTGATGTTTAAATTAATGGGTAGATCATTTGTGCTTACTATTGATCAGTTGAATGATATCTATGGGTTTCATCAACATGGGGAAAGATCGATACCCAAAGATTTTAGACAACAATTTGCTTGGGGTGCCTTAGGCTCGGGTACTTATGTGGCCAAAGCATCTAAATTAAGGAACCCTACTTTGAGATATTTGCATAGGTTTATGTCATGTGGGTTCTTTGCTCGGAAGGAGAGCTCGGGTGTGGTTGAGTCGAGTGAGTTATTTTTTTTTGGATTGTGTTTTGAATGAGATGAATATTAGTGCCAGCTATTGGTTAGCCAATATTTTTGACACTGTAGCTAATAAAATGAGGGGGGCTATTTGTGTTGGAGGATTGATCACTACATTAGCAGTAGCCCTGGTTGAGGATTTTGACCCGAGTACTACTCGGATGACCTGTATTTTGGGTAATGATTCCTTGGATTTAGCTACCCTTGAGAAGATGCACATGGTGGTGCATAGGAGAGGGACTTTTGTGATGCCTTCAGCTGAACCTAAAGCACCGGGGGACAGGCAGAAGAGAGCCCGGGTTGAAGAGGAGTCAAACTCAGATTCTTTAGGTCTAGATGAGGATGCTCCAGTCTCGGAACATCAATAGGTACTTCTGAGGATTGAGGCCCTGGAGGGCAAAGTGGATCGACTGGATGGCAAGGTAGACCGAAACCATGCTGAGTTATTACAGCAGTTGGAGCAGATTAACAATAACCTTGCGACGATCTTGAGTCTCCATCCCTCAGCTGCATCATCTTCCCGCCCACCTTTTCCTTAGATTTTGAGTCCTTGCTTTATTTTGTTTATAGTATTTTTGTTCTAATTTTTCTTTTTTGTTTTCATGTTAACATTTTATATTTGGATATTTTATTTTTATATATTGTACTTTTATTTTTGAACTTTGGTGTTTGTGATGGAAAGCTAGGATTTTGCCTCACCAGGTACGATGGAAGACAGGTTTTCCTTTGACTCTTTTTATTTA
The DNA here is from genome assembly GCA_947685225.1 of Garcia nutans. Taxonomy (NCBI): domain Eukaryota; kingdom Viridiplantae; phylum Streptophyta; class Magnoliopsida; order Malpighiales; family Euphorbiaceae; genus Garcia; species Garcia nutans. The sequence continues at coordinate 49,521,636 of CANTUV010000007.1, read as the reverse complement.
TTATTCTTGTTTTACATTGAGGACAATGTAAGTTTTAAGTGTGGGGTACTCTTTAAGCTTTCCTATTAAAGCTTTCCTTTAATTTTTTCTGTTTTGTTTGTCTTGTGTTGCTTATTGTGTTTGTTGTGCATGGCATAATTGTTGAAAATTTATTGATCTTTTCTTAAATTCTAGCATTATAGTTGAGACTTTTGTATCAATATAAAAATGAGCATTTGAATTCATTCGAGATTAATTTTCGCATTCTGCAATTCATGACATATAAATCTTTGGGAACCAACCTGTGTGAGTTTTTAGCCTCATAAAATTTGATATTTTTATCAATTGATTTTCTTTTCTTAAGTGTGCACCTTCATGATGTTGCATCTCTAGACTTTGCTTTTGCATACTTATTGAACTCACATTATGATTTAATCTCAAGTTTTAAAATGATGAAGGCAAATTAGGTTAGCCCCTTTAGCTTAAAGAGACTTCCCTTAATATTGATTTTCTTAGTGAGCCAAGTTGAGCCATTGACCGTTTCTTGTTTGATTAACACAATTCTCAACTTAACATGTTATTATCATCATACCTATGCATTAAGGAATGGAGTTGTATGATTTGACAATAGGGTAGTTTATTTTAAGTGTGGGGTAAGTAAGTAAAAAAAAATATATGGAATTCCTAATTGAGGGTTGAAATGCATACTTTGCATATTGTATTTGATTAAGAGTCATTATTCTTTTCCTCTACATTTTAAGCTAGATTTTCCATGTAAGTTTATACTTTGTTTATATATATATTAAAAAAATAATAATAATAAATAAATAAACTAAATAAAAAAAAAAGAAAAGTGAAAATAAAACAAAAAGGGATATATATATACAAAGTTCATATATTTTCTAGCCTTAGAGGAATTTTGACTCATGTACTTTTCTTTTAGTGTGCAAGTATGTAAGATTGTTAAGGGTTGGTGAGTATGCTATGTAAGGAGTTATGAAATTCTTAGCAAGAGTAGTGTCTAATTTAGATACTCCATTTCTTGATGCTCCAGCTTAAATGTCTTTTCTCACACCTTACCTTAGCCCCATTACATCCAAATAAAAGACCTTCGGATTATTTCTTGAGAAAATCAGTGAGGGAGATTGGATAATTAAGCAAGTTTATGGCAGTATGCACTCATGAGTGGTATGAGTGATTAACCTTTGAAATCGAGTGAAACACTTAGTTGAGAGATAAGATTTGTATGTTTGGATTAATGAATGAGTTAAGAAAATCCTTGATTGAAGGAAATTGCAATTATTTATGTATGACTTTTTAAGTATTTCATCTATATGCTGGAAATTTTAGTTAAGGTTGTTTGAGTTTTTAATTTATGCCATGTGAATTTGCTTGAGGACAAGCAAAGTTTTAAGTGTGGGGTAGTTGTTTTATTAGTTTTTGTTATAGTTTTGTGTCTTGTTTGTTATGTTAATTATTGTTTTATTTAGGTATTTTGTTAGTTTTAATCGGTTTGTTTAGTGTTTTCTTTAATTGTGTAGTTTTAGTTTATTTCTGTGTTTCTGTCATTTTTTTTATTTAATTTTTAGTATGTGTTTATGTTTTGTTGGATATTGTTTATTTAATTCTTGTTTAAGTTTTGTTTGCCAGTTTTGTGTTAGGTTAAAACAGCAAGGAAACAAATGAAGATGAAATGGGCAGAAGCTAACACAGGCAGAGGACACGGCCAAGTCACTGGACATGTAACACCCCGATACCCTATATAAATACTATACGTATACCTAGTATACATACAGTAAATATATAAAGTATAAGGATGTCACTTTTCGTTACCTTTTTAAAACCTGTAACAGAGTTCAAACCATAATACATTAATTTAAATAACATTTACAAAATCATTATCTTTATCAAAACTTCATTTATACATATAAATACTCTCTCGTCAGAAATACATGATAATTAAAAATTTATACATGTATGCATTACCCTCTAGTTGGTCTCGACAAACTTTACTCTTCTTGTGGCATAATAAAAGACTTCATATCTTCCATCTATAAACCTGCGCGAATAAACACCCGCGCTAAGCCCGAGATCTTAGTAGTCCAACTATAAAGATATAAACATATAGTATAGAAGTATTGACATATAATGATACATCAATTCAATATATAATTAGTTCTTATCATATCTTCTTTTCTTTTTAATTTCATCTTTAATATATCATAGCTAATTTCATATATGATGTACATATATACATAATATTATCACCAACCCCAATGCATCACCAATACTCAAAACCAATATATTAATACCCCTACATTATATATATACCATACCAATCATTATTGCAATACACACTTTACCTATCATACCACTCATTATTGCAATACACACCTTACACATCATATCACTCATTATTGAAATACACAAATTACATATCATACAAATCATAAATCACAATTCATTTACATATTACACTTAATAACATTATATTATTCACAATTCACCAAGCATAATTCAGTATTAATACTCACAATCAATATTTCAATACTTGCATTTCACATTGACAATAAAGACAGACTCGGGCCCAAAACACTAATATGTTATTCAAAGTTCAGAGTTACTGCTTTGGTCTATAATCATAATTATCAAGCCCGTAGGCATCATATATCAATATCTCTATCCATGGATAGCGTAACAGACCCAGTCTCTTGGATCATCAACTCGGCTAAACTCGAGGTGATCCTCAACCCGGCAAGACTGTTACCAATCATATATCTCATAATTACAATTTCTCATAGTGTAACAGACCCAGTCTCTTGGATCTCAATTCAGCTCAAAACGAAGAGATCCTCAACCCGGCAAGACTGTTACCTTTTTCATTTTATAGGCATGCCTCCAAACCCAGAACTCTGAAATCGAATAACACATTAGTTACACAATTCATTTATTATTTCATTATCAATCTCATCATCAATTAGGCAAACATGCCTTATCTCTTTCAATTGAATCATCATAGCTAATCACAATGGCTTCACATCTCATTTGAATCATCATTGCCAATCACAATGGCTTCACATCATACACATCATCATTGATATATATATATATACAACACCAATTACATTAACTACACGAACATGACATTATTCGAACATACATCATTAATTTCATTGCATATGTATCTTAAATTCATCGTCATATAAACAATATGTCTATTTATTTCATTTCAATCATTTCTCAAGACACATTAACATCATTCATTATTAAAACGTTTATCATAACAAATTACATTGTACGTACCTTTTTGAATGATCATCGCCTCTTTCGCGCTATTTAAGTCATAACACTAGTCACGTTATGCAAACAATATAATACATTACCATTCACAATACATAATATAACATTGTTCAATCTCAACAATGATGTTAGACAAATGATCTCTATTTTGATCCTTGACAACTCATATGGATGATCTATTTAACATGTATTTGAGAATCTTGTTACAAAAATTAAATTGCTTCAAATAAAGCAGAACAGAACACTTCTAGCGGTCGCGCCTCACCTGAATACGACCACGCCATACAGTTACACGATGAAACCTTATCACAGTAGATTTTGCGGTCAGAAGTCCGACCTAAGTCGCGACCGCACTTCACAATCAAAAGATGAAACCCTATCACAGTAGGTTTCGCGGTCAGAAGTCCGACCTAAGTCGCGACCGCACATGACTAAATAGCGACCGCCCAAGAGTAATAGCGACCGTCCCAAATTACGTTTCTCATACATAAACCCTAAATGTAGCCAAACTTCTTTTGGTTAACTTAAAACACATTGTACACAACATAACCTCATTCAAATGGACATAATCAACATTATTAGCAATTATTTTACATACTCATCACAACATTTTCATCACCAACATATAACAATCAAACCTTCAAACAACTTCAATTAGCAAGAGAAACAAGTGTGTACTTACCTTAAGCACCACTTCTAAACACTTCCTTTTCCAAGACTTCTTCACTTCCCAAATCAATGACAATTCACTTCCTTCAAAACTTAATGCTTAAAAACACATCACAAACACACTTAATCAACCATCCATATCAACTCACCAATCCCAAACACAATTTCAAAAGAACAAAGGAAAATCAAGAGAAAGAACTTACCTAAGTTGTTGAATTCCACAAATCTTCAATTAAATACTTTGATTCTCCCTTCAATTTGATGTTAGAATTAAACAAATCTCACTTTGCTCTCTCTTGTCTAAGGAGGAGCCAACCAACGTGGAGAAGAGAAGAAGAAGAAGAAGGAAATGAAGAAAAGACAAAATATCACCTCTTTAAATCTCCACCAAGTGATTCAACAAGAGTAATTACCTAAACACCCTTATACCATTTGTCTTGATTACCATTCATTACATGCCCTTTATAGTAACTTCACACTTAACACAATAAATATCTTCTTTCCTTGACTCTTCATTTTGACCAACTTATATGTTATATATATCATCATATACACAACATATACCATTCTCTCTAAACCCTAAATTCTTTCCCAAATCACATATACATAAACATTCTTTTCTCTATTTCTTTTCTCTTGTAATTTAACACATATATTCAATCCAATTATATAACAACAACAACATAATCACAACTTCTAGGGCATATATGAGGATATTACAGGCCATGTCCCATACTAAGTTAAAAGGAGAGAAAGTCCCAGTAGCAGACACAAGCAAGGGACACGGCCAAGTCATGTGGCCGTGTCCCTCCAAAGAAGAGCAACAAGGCCAAGTCACCTTGACTTGGCCATGTCTCACTTGTTACCAAAGGAAAGGAAGATCAAAAATTTCACAGAGGCAGACACAGGCAAGGGACACGGCCAAGTCATGTGGCCGTGTCCCTCAATCATGGTGCAACACGGCCAAGTCACTCATGACTTGGCCGTGTCACTCAACCAAAAGAAGAAGAAAGACAAGAATGCAACAGAGGTGGACACCTGCAGGGGACACGGCCATGTCACCTGGCCATGTCCCTCCAACAAGCCCTCACACGGCCGTGTCCCTCATCACCTGGCCGTGTCCCTCATGAACCAAACGCGCACCGAATTTTAAAGCCGACGTTTCGTATAAAATCAAAAAGAAAGTCAGGGTTTGGGGTTGTTGACGATTTTGAGCAAACTTGGAGCCGTCAAGACAGTGGAGCTAGGGTTTAACTTAGTTTTCTTTATTTTGATTTCACTTTTTGATTAAACTAGCTAGATTAAATTGTTCTTTCCATTGTTATATCCTTCTTGCAAGATTCGAACAAGAGATTATTCAGAAGCTTCAAGAAGTTGTAACTTGGTTTTGCTCTTGAACTTATTCTCTTTATTTTTTATTGAATGGATATTATCATGTCTATTTCGATTTCTTTGAACATTAATGAGATGAATATGTGTGATTGCATTATGAACTAATTTGATCTAGTCTAGGGTTTGTATGGATCTGCTATGATTGTATGCATTGGTTATTCTCTTAACTAATAATATCTTTTGCCTTTATTGAATGAAATATTGTTAACGTATAATTGATTGGCCACCAATTGTGTGTTTTAGGTATTAGATGATGGATCGAGAGATGAAGTCTAATGCTGGAATAATTCAATTAAGGACTTAGGTGAATTAGAAATATAACCTATTAAAAAGATTGTTTCAATTATAACTAGATTAGTTGAAAGAGGTTTGAATGCGAAAGCTTATTTCCTTGACTCAATTAATTAAGTTGTTTAGATTTAATCTTAGAAATTAAATTAGTTAAGTGGAATAACCGTTCATACATATCAGTAGTAGAGAAGTGCAAACCCTAGACCCTTTTATCAAGTGAATCAAAACATCAGCTTTTGTTTATTTTTATTGTTTTCAAATTAAATCAATCTTCTTCATTACTTTGCAAATTAAATTTCTTTAATTATTTGTTACTTTTAATTTGATAATCAATTACCAACTTTGGCTTCCTTGAGAGACGACCTTGGGGCGATCACCTTTGCTATAGCTACCTCGTATACTTGCGAGTGACGCTTTGTGGTAGAGTTAATTTGAGCGCAACAATAATAAGGCAATGAGCCTAGTTGATTATGAGAAATGAATTGTGAAAGAAAATGAAATGAGATAAATGAATTAATTTGTGTGGCTAGTATGTTATTCAATTTTCAGAGTTCTGGTTTGGCGGCATGCCTATGAATTGCTGGGCAGGTGAAAAGACTGGGTCGTAAGCCGAGCCCAGCTGATAAATGTGAAATATGATGTTTTTGAGGTGAAAAGACCGGGTCGTAAGCCTCAAAAACAGTAACAGTCTAGCCGGGTTGAGGACCAAGATACTGGGGCGCTAGGGTCTAGCCGAGTTGAGGTCCAAGAGACTGGGTCTGTTACATTATCCATGGATATATATATATATATCGCCTACGAGCTTGATAAATGTGATTATGGACTAAAGCAGTAACTCTGAACTTTGAATAGCATATTAGTTTCGTTTTGGGTCCATGCTTGTCCTTGTTTTAATGTGAATTATGAAATGTGATGCGAGTGATTAATATGTTGAGATATAATGCTATGAGTTGATATATTCATATATATATTGTGTATGAGCATCGCATTGATCTTTATGCTTAGTGAGATTGTGGTTCATCAGACTTTCTGCTTAGTGCGATTGTGGTTCATCGCACAGGTGACTGGGTAGATCCGGTTGTGCCAGAGAGCTCATCTAGACCGAGTCGAGTCTAGGCTTGAGATTAGATGTAGTTGTGGACATTAAGATCAAAGACGAAGTGCCAACATGTATAAACTTCATATTTTTGTACTTATTGATTTTGATGTAAACATATGTATTTTCCGCTTCTTAATTAACAAATGTTTTGAACAGACTATTTTAGATAAGCTTTTGGGTACTAATGTTATATATATATGTATTTTAACGAAGGAATGTTTTATATATTACTATTTATAATATGAGTTAAATGTTTTAAGTTTACTCAGACTGACTTATGATGCTTATATGTTAAAAATTAAAGTTTGGTTTGTTTAAAATGAACCGTGGCACCCCTTTATCCGGCATACGTATATCGCGTGTGTTGTGGGTGTATGCGGTGTGCATATATGGGGTACGGGGGTGTTACATTCACTCTCCAAATTCCGATTTCTCATTTGATTCTTCCTTTAAATATGCTTTTTCATGGACTAATTACAAAAGCAACCGAAGAAACATATAAAAATCAAAGAAGATATTAGTTCAATAATTAAAAAAATTATCGAACAACATAAATAACATAAATAACTAGTTGTTATTCTAAAATAAATTCATTTATTAATATTTTACAAATTTTATATAATTAAAAAATAATTAATTAATTGACTTAAAATATAATTTTATTTTAATTAATTTTAAACTATATTTTTTATATACATTTTTATATTTTTTTTATTTAATTAACTTATAATTTTAATATATACTACAAAAATTACTTCAAATAATTTTTTAATAAATAACATAATTCACACTTTTATTTACGTATATCTAATTATATATGTTATCAATATATAACTAAACATATACCAATAGATATTGACTTTTATCATATACCAACATACACCCATATATATTGTTATTTTATAACTAAAATATATCTAATATGTATCATGCGTCACTTTTACATTGTTGTTCTTTTAAATTTTAACAATTAAAGTTATTATATGTAACAAAAATCAACATATAACTAAACATATATCACTCTTATACTATTTTTTTAGACTTTTAATAAGTATACGTTGTTATATATAATATATACCAGCATATAACTAAACATGTATCACTTTTATATTCTTATTATTTTTTTAAATTTTAATAATTATATGTTGTTATATATAACATATACCGAAATATAACTAAATATATAATAATTTTATACTCTTATTATTTTTTAAATTTAACATGTATATGTTGTTATAAATATCATTTACTAACATATAACTAAACATATAAATATTTTATACTCTTATTCTTTTAAAATTTAATACATACATGTTATTATATAAAACATATACCGACATATATCAATATATACTGACATATACTAATATATACCTACATGTACATAATATATATCTAGTTATATGTAGTATATACACCGATATATATCCATATATACTGACAAATACTATTATTCTTTAGTTAAAGTATATGTAACATATACCCATATAAACCCACATATATTCACTTATATATCATATATTATTATTCTTTTGCAACATATACCCACATATATCTAGTTATATGTAATATTTACCAACATTTATTGTTATTATTTTCTGTATATCTAGTTATATGTAACATATACCTACATATAAATAAAAATATAAAATAGTTATATGCCAAAATATATCCATTTATACCCACATATATCGACATACACTCACATATATTTATTATTCTTTAGTTAGAGTATATACAACATATACCAACATATACCGATATAAACCAACATATATTGTTATTTTTCAGTTAAAGTATATATAACATATACCGACATAAATTGTTATTCTTCAGTTAAAGTATATGTAACATACACTAATATATACCAACATATATTATTATTTTTTAGTTAAAGTATGTAACATATACTAACATATACCAACATATACTGATATATATTTATATATACCGGCATATAACTAAATATATAATAATTTTATACTCTTTTTCTTTTAAAATTTAACATATATATGTTGTTATATGTAATATATATAGGCATACTACTAAAGTTTAAAACATAAATAAAGGGCAAAGAATTTAATTTTAGTGGAGCCTTAATTGCTATTTTTTTTACATTGGTTAATACCTCTACCCACACATACCGAGATGTAGCTTCATATATCTAGTTGTATGTTACGTATATCCACATATACTATTATTTTTTTTGATATATTTAGTTATATATAATATATACCTACATATATCGTCATGAAAATTCTTGAATTTGATAGTATAATAAATAAATATTTTCCTCCTATTTACGAGTTTGCTCCATAATTTGTAGTTCAAAGGTGTTTCTTTTTATTTGTTTTCTATTGTTATTTTTTTGCAACATATACCGATATATAATTAAATAATTTGTGTAGCATATTTTTTTATAGTATTTTTTAAAATAATTTTTTTAGTTATTTCTGTAATGATCCCATATATATAATGTTATTGCTTTTTTTTTTATTAATTAGTGATCCCATACATATTTAAATAGCACAGGCAATTTTGTTTCCCAAATAAATGTCAAATCTTTAGTTAATCTTTGATTTATGTTTTATTTCCTTACTTTGATTTTTGTTTCATTTCCTCTATAGAACTATTGGCAACATGTACAATAACTTGACACAAAGCATCATTTAACCAATCATACAACATTGATAAAAAAAATATAAAAGAAATGCAAGAAAGTAAATTGTGTTCTAAATTAGTTCTTCCGGTGATCTATTATTAGAATATGTGTTGCAAAAGTCAAGATGCTATTTGATGTGCTATTAATCATTTGAAATCTAAAACTATCTATTGTGATCATAGTCTCCATATAGCGTGTCATTAAGATGGAAAGAAAATTATGGCACCATATGAGATTTTGAAACCTATATATATATATATATATATGTAAAGACAACTAACATAAGTGTTTTATGATATCAAAATGGGCCTTTAGCCATATCTAAACATCCTCACTTCGAGGATGGCTAGTATCCTTAACAAGAAACTCATGAGTTTCCATCTACCTCTATTGCACTCAGCCTAAGTGACTTTTTAATTCTTTTCTCAATCAAATCTCCTTACTCTAGTCACAATTGCCCCAATAGTTATAGAAAGATAAAAAAAAAGGAGTGTCATATTTTTGTAAAAATAAAACTTAAAAAAGATAAAAATGAAAAAATAGAAAGTTAAAAATGAAAAAAAATGAAGAGTAGTAAAATTGAAAATAAGACTTAAAATATAGTATATGGTGCAATTTTCTCTATACTTTTCCTACTTGTAAAAGAAGTTCCCTAAGCCCCTATAAATACCCTAGACGTCCCTCACAACTGATACTTTTTAGGTTAAAAATTTCAGATTTAGGTTTGAGTTAACTTTGAAGAAGAGAGAATTTTTTACAAGAGCAATTCAAGTTCAAGATGCTTTTCTCTTCCCAAGTTTGATCTTTTTAATTTGTTCTCTTTAGTTTTCTTTTAATTTTAATTTCAATTATGTCTTCTATTTTCTACTCTTTCTTTTTGTTTTACTTTTCAATCATGAGTAACTAAAAATCCTATTAGGGTTAAACTATTTCTTAATTGATTAATCTATGGAGTAGTTATTTTTATTTGATTCAAGTAAAGTTTGCTCTTGATTATTTTGTTATCTTTAATCTTAATGCATTGATTATCTGGCCAATAATTGATTGATCTAAGATACTGTCATGGAGCGAGAGTGGAAGTATAATATTAGTTCAAGGAGATAACAATCTTAGATTAAAGTTTGCACCTAAAGATAGGGTAAACACTTAAGAGGTTGATACAAAGGTTACTCAAAATCTTAATGAGTTGGCTTAATTTGCTTGTGATCACGAGAATAGACACAACGTTAAGTTTAATATTAGGTTTAGTACTTAAGAGAGGCTAAGTTTTAATTTAGGATAACACAATCAATAATGAAGAGTAGATTAAAATTTAGTTAAGTCCTTAGGAAATCCATAGTTAATCAATAAGAGTAGGTTTAACCCTAATGCCAAGAATATTAGATTTAATTTTGAAATTCATTTTAGCTTTAATTTTAGTTAACTTAGTTTTTAATTCACATCAATTTACCATCTAAATAATAGTTAGTTTAATTATTTATTACTTAGTACCCTTCCTCGTGGGAAGGATACTCTACCCACTACTTTCTTATTTGATTATGACTTGTGCACTTACAAATAGCTAGGCTAGGCCCTAACAGACTTTTACAAAAGTTAGCGACGCCTATTATTTGTTGCTAAACTTTTACAGTTAACTTTTTGCTATGGATATTTTACTTTCATTGCTGAAATATTGGCTCCAACAATTGGCACTAAATTTAACTATGGATTTAGCGAAGAAAATTGTAATCCGTTGCTAATTCTTTAGTGCCAATTATTGGCACCAAATTTTAGCTTTGGATTTAGCTACAAAATTTTTTTGTCACTAAATTTATCGCTAATCTCTTGCAATTTTGTTGCTAATTCAATGTTATTTAGCGATAAAAAAATCCATTAAACTTCATCGCTAATTGGATTATTTTCTTGTAGTGAAAGAGAAAGAAATTTTAAAGCGGCTAGGGAAAATGGATAATGAATGAGCTAAGGTTAAAAGTTGCAGCTTAAGGATACTTATATGCTGAATAAATGACATCATTTTCCCTAATATATTATAATATACATACCTATTTTGTACGTCAGTCGGGTTTGGTTTAATGTGAAATATATATATTTCACCCCGCCAACAACCCAAATCAGACATTAATTTAAATCCTTCACCCAGTATCACCCAACTGATTGATTTGAATAGATAGAACCTGCCTATCATAGGATGGGTAGGGCGGTGTGAGCTAAGATTTTTTTCCCCACTATCGGTGGAATAATTCTTATGACTTTGGCATTGTTAGGCTCTAGGCCTTAGAGAATACGGGGCCTAAGCTTGGAGAATTGGAGTCGCCACTCGGATGAGCGAGGAAGATAGAAAGGGGTGGATGACTCGATTCCTAAAGAATCCCCAACCACTACTGGGTTCAGAAAGTTGGATATGCATGGGGAAGGTGAGAATGACCCAGCACTCTAATAACACCCAGTTCATTGGAACTAGCCTCCTTTTCAGGTCTAAATATTATTATATTCTTAAATCATTATAATATTTACATTACATGCAATTAAAATAAATAAACATCCATCATATTATAAATTAAACAACCAAACAAAATGGGCACCCATACAAGATGGAAACATGCCCTTACAACTATCCAAATATTTATAAAATAAATAAAATAGGTCACCCACCAAAAGGTGAAAATGTGTTCCTTATAATTATCCCAAAGTCCGTAAAATAAATTAAATTAAAGCAAAACAAATAAGGCACCCACAAAGTGGAAACATGCCTTTTATACCTTCTTCAAAATCCAAACAATAATAAATGCAATTAAACCATTCATAAGCAATTATTAACTTAAACACATAATTAACCGTCAAATAATCATAAAATTGAAACTTTAATTGATAAAACTAAGGTTTAACATCTAATTAAGGTTAGTTTATATAACTGGGGTTTCCTAAAACTAGGGTTTAAATATGCAAAACTATAGTTTAATCCTAAAAATTAAGGCTTAATCATGCAATATAGGGTTTCAATCTTAGAATTAGGGTTTTATATGTAAAACTAGGATTTGAGAATATAATTAGGATTAAAACATGTACAGCTTGGGTTTGTTCATGCAAATTAGGATTTTTTTTTCTTAAACCAGGGTTTTACTCATGCAAATTAGGGTTTTTAAACCTAAACTAGGGCTTGACATGCAAAGTTAGGGTTAAACTAGGGTTGACATGCAAAGTTAGGGTTTTAGATTTACAATAGCTTAGATTAAATCATGAAATTAGGGTATGAGTCAAACTAAGATTAAGGTTATGTTCTACTTGATGAAATTTCCAAAATTAAGTTCATAATAAAAAGTAACAGTGAGTTCCATATCATTAAAGAATGGAGATGATCAATGGAAATTTAAAAAGAATGAGTTAGCAAAATCTAACATGCGTTGTTGGCTCTACAAAGATGATTTTTATTGAACCAAGCTTGTTGTTTAATTTATTGGAAAGCTTGGATCAATTGGGGTTTCTTGGCCAAACCTAAGCAATTTTGAAATTGTCTAGCTACTGCCTCTTAATTATTGTCGCTACTGTCTCTCTCTTCTTTTGCTTTTGTTTCTTTTTATTTACTCTTTGTCTCTTTCTTTTAATTTGCTAATTGTGGCCATCTTTAATTACTTCTTCTTCCTTTTTTTTAGCACTTGCTAATTGCCTTTTATAGGCAACATTAGGGCAATATTCGGTTAAACAATCCTAATCCAATTAGGAACCTCCCTTGTTATCCGAGTTGATTTGAATTTAAACCTAATTAGGATGCATAAATTTGCATGGACACTAAATTAATTCATGATTAGGGATGCCAATTCATCATGAGCAAGCTTTATGTCATTCACCATGAGGAAGCCTCATGGTTGGCTAGGCTAATTCGTCATGAACTTGGCTTTTTAACATGGATCGGCTCAATTTTTTCTTTTAAAATTGGATCAGGCATAGTTTGGGCTTTTAAAATTGGTCCAGACTTATTTTAAGCTTTTAAAATTAGACCAAACTTATTTTAAGCATTTGAAATTAGACCAAACTAGGTTTAAGTTTCTTGGATTTGACCTGGCCCTTTTTAATTGGGACTGGACTCGTTTAGGGTGAAAATTAAGAGTCTATAGTCTTGCCCCCTGGTTGAATAATCTTAAATTTATTCAGAGAGTGAAAACTAATTTGCCTTGATAGATTTTGGCTGATCTTGGATACTTTAATAAATCTGGGCTGGTTTAAAAAATCTAGATGCTTTAACAAATCTGAGTTGGTTCAGGAGCTTTAAATAAACCTGAGTTGATTTGGAAAATTTGGATGCTTTAACAAATCCAAGTTGGTTCAGGTGCTTTAAATAAACCTGAGCTGATTTGGAAAATATGGATGCTTTAACTAATCCAAGTTAGTTCAGGTACTTTAAATAAACCTGAGCTGAACTAAAAAATCTGGATGCCTTAATAAATTCGAGTTAGTTCGCTACTTTAAATAAAACCAAACTGATATGGAAAATATTGATACTTTAACAAATATGAGTTTCTTTGATGGACTTGAACTGGTTTGGGTTCTAGACCCACAATATCTATAAAAAATTGATTTCAGAATTTAGCAAAAATTTTGGCTATTTTTTAGTTGCTTGTTATATCGGGTACCTACTTATATACCGTTGCCACCTACGTGGAAAAAATATTTTTACTGGTAAAATATATTTTGGACATGCATAAATTTAGACCAACAATAAATATCAATTTATTATGGACACATGACTCTGTGATCCTGATAAATATTTGATCTTCTGATGAGTCTGAGATCAGTTGCATTATTTACATAAATTGTTCATTGTAATCAATAATGTGTATAAGGCCAAAGGAATATGATAATTTTCTTTTATTTTATGTTTGTTTATGCTTTCCTATGCTTTTTTTCTTTCACTTTATTTTTTTTAACTGGATTACTTTTCTATTTAAATGGCAGTGGCTCAGCCATTTCCCTATCACATATTCATTTCCTTTCAGAATTCCTTTGCCTTTCTCTTTAGCTTCTTTATTTTAATCTTCCAATTTTATTTTAGCATTTCGGTTCTCGTATCTTGCAATTGAAGGAGAGGCAACACTTTCAGAACTAGGCCTCATTCCAACGCCAAGTTGCTGGAACATATTCGGGGCCATGAACATGAGAGGGTTTCTCTTTTAGCTGGGATGAACCTACATCGCAATGTAGGCAAAAAGACCGAGGTAAGCATTACTTTACTGAAATTTTAATTACTTAATAACATAAAACTTATTAGTACAATTTAATGAAAATTTTATAGAAACTATTTATGCATGAAAATTAATGTCGATAAAATAAATTTCTAGGACCTATTTAGCAAAAATTCATGAGAAAATAGACAAACCAAATATTTAAAGAAGACATATTTATGGTAGAAAAGGAATCAATTGGCAATTATTTATGAGCAGAAAAAATATAAATATTAAGTGCTTGGATCACATTGACTTACTTGTTTGGTAAAAACATGACCGTTGTGTCTTTTCGTGGCGGAGGGTGCATTTATAAAGCCCGCCGGTGGTACAATAAAGCGGCCCTTAGTGAAGCAGATGATTTGATAGTGTAGTTTTGAAGATTTTGTTCTACAACTGTCATCACAAGGATTCCAAATTGACAGGAGTGTAATCCAAGCGCTTGCAGAATAGTGGATGGACACAACCCATACTTTCCACCTGCCAATGGGAGAGATGACAACTGATCCAGCTGATTTTGCTACTATAACTGGCATCTGGTACTATGGGATCCCAGTCCTTTTTACAAATGACCTCCCAACACACCATGAATTTCAATAATTAATAGGTATGAATCCCTCATTAAAGGAGCCATGTAAGGTATAATATGAACCGATCTGGGAGTACTGGATGAATTATACCCGGCTAGTGCATAATGAAAGAGCTAAATAGTGCATGAGGGTTCTTGTTATATTTGTTGGAATCTACCATTTTGTGCAGTATCGAGTCCGTCATCCATTTATCAGTGCTGCGGACCCTCGCCGATCTGGACCTTGTACCTTTTTATGGCTAGGGGGAGGCCTTGCTTTCCTGCCTTTATCATGGATTTGATAAAATTTGCAAGAATAAGCTATCCTTTACTGGCTTTATGGTCATTACCGAGGTATTAACTTCCACCATTATTAATTCAAATGTAGGGTTTGCATGAGCCTAACCTTCCTCATTCTTATAGGTTTGGGCATATGAGCATAACCTTATGTAGATACTTGGTATTTCTCGGCAGAGATTGAGTATCCGAGGCTAAACTTCTAGTTATCAGGTTATACTGTAATGCCTGGCTCTCATCATGTGAACTTTCGTCACTATCACTTGAGCTGCTTGACTTGGGAACATGTAAAAGAAAATAAGTGTTTATTAAAATTTATAAAGAAGTCAACTTACCCCCTTTTTTGTAATTTTACAGGTGGACATTGCTTGGTAAGGTGCTAACGAGTGGGCTAATTGGACTCAGCTCATGAATGTTGCTCTACCTTTGCAAAACTCCTGTCGAGTTATTACTGGGCCAATTTCCTGTGGCTGGTTCCCTGGCAAAAGAGTGTACAACTGGTTCTTTTGCCCTGAGCAGCGAAAAGGTTCCTACGAGTGTCTCCGCATACACTCTGGACATCATGTCCATGGCGAAGAATTTTTATATGCATGCTTGGAATGGAAATGACATTGAAGCTTTTCTTCTTTTACCTTTTGAGTCATATGTCCAATTTATTTGGGAACAACTTTAAATTTTTAAGTCTCTATTGCTGGTTGAATTTTTAAGTCTCTATTACTGGTGTCCAAGGAATTCTTGAAGAAGAAAAAGAAAGAATAGAAGAAGAACATGAGGGTGATGAAAATGAGGATGGGAGAGAAGGGTATTGCTCCCATTCTCTTGGCAATGCCAGAACCAGTACTTTCCTAGTAAATGTGAATATATTACCCACAACTACTTCCTCTTTATCTGTTCTAACCCTTTTATGATCATTGCAGGCTACTGGTTCATTTAATTATGAGGCTGGACCATCTCACGCAGCTTTGTCTCAACTGCACACACTGCCACCGTATGCTGATGTTTCATCTTGTCCTTAGGCCTTTGATTTGAATTACTTGGTATGCAGCTATGACCAGGGATTTTTGTGACTTCGGCACTGTTTAGGCTCGACCTTAGAGAACACGGGCCTAAGCCCAGAGAAAATTGAGTCACCACCTGGATGGGCCGGGAAAAAGAAAGGGGTGGATGACTCGATTCATAAGGAATTCCCAACCCGTTAATGGGTTCTAAAAGTTGGGTACGTGTGGGGAAGGTGAGAAATGGCCCAGTACCCCCACAATGCCCGGTTCATTGGAACTGGCCACCTTTTCAGGTCTTAATATTATAAAATTCTTAAATATAATGATTTTATCCATACTACATGCAACAATTAAAATAAAGCATCATTATATTAAAATTAAAGCAATGTCCAAACAAAGCAAATAAATAGACACCCATCCGAGGATGGAAACATGTCCTTACATCGTCCATGTCTAAAACTAAATAGGACACCACCGAAAGGTGAAAATATGTCCTTTACATTGGTCCAAAATATAAAAGTAATTTAAATTACATGAAAATTAAGGTACCCAATAATGGAAACATACCTCTTACAATTTTAATACCAAAATAAACAAATAATAATTATAATAATAATGAAAATATCCAACCATGATAAATTAAATAAATCAAGTATTGAAATTAAATAAATCAAAATATATAATAAACTACATAATCAAATCTAAAATTTAATAAAGCAAATAAAGATAAAAATTTAGGTTTATGTCTCAATTTAGGGTTCTTTAATTAACATTTAGGATTTTGGAATTATCATTATTATTATTTAGACTACTGTGAGAGTTTTTTTAAAAAATGGAATGGATTAGGGTTTTATAAATTTAAGAAAGTAGTAAGGATTTTGGTTAATCAAATTAGGGTTTAGGGGTAACATCATGAAATTAGGGTTTTGGAATCTTAAGACATTAGGGTTTATAATTTTAAAAGATTGGGTTTTAGGGGTGACATCATGAAATTAGGGTTTTGAAATCTTAAGACATTAGGGTTTATAATTTTAACAGATTGGGTTTAGGTTCACTGTATTATGGTTACTGAGTTAAGAATTAGGATTTTAGATTTACTAGATTGGGTTTTATATATTTTGGAAAACATATTCAATCTTAGGATTTAAGAAAACAATTTAGAGCTTTATAGAAACAATTAAGATTAAAGTTTTTAGAAACTGTAAAGAATATTAGGGTTTAGAGAATTAAGAAGATAGGTCGAGGCTTTTGGATTTACAAGATTGATTAGGATTTGGAATTCTCTGGATTTTGAGTTATTGGATGAAACAATAATGAACAGAATATATAATTAGGGTTTATCAATTTAGACTATTGAATCAAAGTGATAACAAAAATAAACAAACGAAAACTAGTAAGAACAAAAATGATATAACAATTGAATGTTTAAGCAAATTTAAGATTAAGACACAAAACCTGCGTTGAAGGTTCCACCGAATTGTTTATTGACTCCAAGCTACTGCCTGCATCAATATTTATTTCTTGCTGAGCAAAGATCAAACATAGTGATCATTTCCTTTGTTGGTTGATGAATGTTGGTTGTTTACTCCTCGATTGTTGATAATTTCTTTTGATTATTTTCTGACTTGCTATTTTCCCCTCTAAATCTAATTGCCGACCCTTGTTTTGCTATTTTTTTCTGCTCATATTAATTGCCGACCCTCTTAATCTTTTTCTTCTCTAGGGTTTTCTCTTTTTTTTCAGTCCCTAGGGGTTTCTGTCTCTTTTTTTTCATCCCCTTTTTCTAGTGTTTTAATGTGGTATTTATAGGAAAAATCAATTTCTAATCCTATTTTAATAAGGAAATACTATCTCTTTAGGAAAAACTATAAAATCGGGTAAAATAAGGTTTGATAAAAAAATCGGCATCGCGCGGGCTGTCGGGCCCACGGACTGCGCTAGCAAAAATTGTTGTGGGCTACGGGAGGGACGGGCTAGCTGGGCAAGCCTAGCTGCGGTGAATTGGGCACTACCCAATTTGCCGCAGACAATTTCTGCGGCGAAATGGGCTGCCGCGCGCCGCTGGTCGATCCTCTCGATTTTTATTTATTTATTTTTATTTTGTTTATATTTTTATTTTTATTGAAAATAACTATTAAATGTTATAAGTAAATAAAATATTATTAAAATAATTAAAATACCATAAAAATTATTTTAGACTATCGGATTTGACTGGATTAAAAATTAAGGGTCTACAGTTTGCCCCCTGCTTGAACGATCTGAGACTTGGTTGAAGAGAGTGAAAAGCAACATGATTTTGAGCAGATTTTGTATGAGAATGGATACTTGGTTTTGATTTGGGTACTTGGACCCGAGATTGAATTTGATTTGACTGACCTTTTACCAGTTGAGAATTCTAGCATAACTGGTTGTTCTATTTTTTATGAAATATGGGTCTTTATCCACCAAAAATGGATCTTTATCTATTGGAAATTGGGTCTTTACCCTTGAAACATAGATCTTTATTCATTGGGATTGGGTCTTTACCCTTGAAACATGGATCTTTATCCATTGGAGATCGGGTTTTTACCCTTGAAACATGGATCTTTATCCATTGGAGATCGGGTCTTTACCCTTGAAATATGGATCTTTATCCATTGGAGATCGGGTCTTTACCCTTGAAATATGGATCTTTATCCATTGGAGATTGGGTCTTTACCCTTGAAACATGGATCTTTATCCATTGGAAATCGAGTCTTTACCCTTGAAACATGGATCTTTATCCATTGGAAATCGGGTCTTTACCCTTGAAACATGGATCTTTATCCATTGGAGTTCGGGTCTTTACCCTTGAAATATGGATCTTTGTCCATTGGAGATTGGGTCTTTACCTTGGCTTCAACTCTTTTAGCTGGACTGATCTTTTGTCTTTTGCATCTTCATTCTTTTGAGAATTCTAATTTTCTTCTTTTTCCATTCTTTTCTTGTTCTTCATTTGCACTTTTGCAAAAAATTCAGCCTTTTTTAACTAGCCTTCATATCTTCTCCTTACCCCCTGCGTGGTAAGATATTTGAAAGTGAGTTTGAAAATGCTTTGTACATGCATAAACTCAAAAATTGAAAAGGAGAAACTTTGCCTCCTATGTAGGCTCAAACCCATGATTTTTCTATGCGGGCTCTAATTGATGTTTGCCTTGTCTGCTCTTCACACAAACACGTATTTATTCTTTTGCAAAATAACTGGAGCTTCCTTAAGCAATAGGCTTTCCATGCCCCCTTGATTTAATATCTTCTTTTGATTCTTTACTTCACAGGGTGTTTGCTGTTCACTTTGATAAAGAATAGACAATACAAGACAAGAAAGTGCAATGTGATATGCTCATGTATGATATGCATGAATAATACTTACAGTGGTTTTGTCGACTCACAGACCAAGGTGATCAATTGAAATGTTCTCATGGATTTCTTTCAGATGCCCATTCAGGTGTTGCACTGGAATGACAGGAGGCTTCATTTTTATGGCTTTAATTTTTGAGATATTGAAAACATGACTAATGGAGGCCCCAAGCAATAGAAATACATCCATTTCAAATTATGATTCAGTATGTCAATTGGTAGCTTCATAGCCTTGCCAGTAATCATTTCCTTTGCCCAATATGTGCTTTGAGGTTCGATAGATCAACATACTCCACTTAACTTGAAGGCTTTGTATATATATATATATATTGATTTTTGATTTTGAAATCAAATGTTGGCTTTGCCAAATTAATGTCAATTTACCTCAGGACTTGATTTTTCAAATTAACATATCTGTAACATGATAACCCTAGTTACCGTATTAAACTCGGGATTTATTTCTATTTAAGCAAGAATTGTTCCACTTCAGATAGGCGCATACACATTATTTGGTCAAAGATCTCATTGAATTTAAATATTGTCTATCTCATATGCATGCTTATTCAAACTATCTCCACTAATAGACTCTACCTACCAAGAGAGATCAACAGGTCTTTGATAGGCTTGAAATGGAGTCTATAAGGGATACGGGTTAAATGAAAGCCATTTTGAGATTGGAGCTGGTATGACACAATGGACAAACCCTCACACTACAAATTTCTTGTTTGAACTTTAGGCAGCTGGGAGCAATCTTGCTAGACTCTAAATTCTTTCTATCTTCTTGGCATTAATCTAGATCTTGATTAGGATAGTCTTTGCCCTTGTAACAAGTTTGGTACCCAAATTCGTTTC
This sequence comes from Garcia nutans, assembly GCA_947685225.1. NCBI lineage: Eukaryota > Viridiplantae > Streptophyta > Magnoliopsida > Malpighiales > Euphorbiaceae > Garcia > Garcia nutans. Next base: position 49,500,938 of record CANTUV010000007.1, on the reverse strand, counting down.
TTTTCTTCTTCTTCTCCCTTTTCTTTCTTTTTATTTTTCTTACTCTTCCCTTTCTTTGAGCATTTTATTATTTTGTCCTTCTTCCTTGTAGGACTGTCAAGTATAGAACTTTCAAAAACTGGGTGACCTTTCTCCTTTTTCTCTGATTTTGATCGAATCTTTGGTTGGGTTGGACCAATTCAAGTCAAACTATCCTTATAAACTAAATGCAAGCTTTTTGCTGCCTTAGGTAAAAGAAAACTCAATTGGATTTCTGAACCATTTTGGGTTTTGCTTTTTTTTTCTTTTTTTTTCCTTTTTTTTCATTTCTTTTCTTTTCTTTTGTCCTTTTTTTCTTTTCTTTTTTTTTCTTCTTTTTTTTCTTTTTCTTTTTTTTTGTTTCTAGCTCTAAAAGAGTTGTCTTGTTTGTACCAACTTGGGTTTCTAATAATGGATGAGTGGAGTGACATAAAAATCTCCTTTAACAGGGATAAATCATTTGTTACTCTGATGTTATCTTGATAGATTTGAGAGATTAGGTGAACTTCAACTACCATTATGGCCTTGAGAACATCAACTATCCTTATTATCTTGACTATTCATTACTTTCTTTGATCTTCTTGCCTCTTCACCTTAGTGATCATAAGACTTGTAAAAAGTATCACAATAGCTCAGGGTAGGTTGTTGGGGTTTGTAAGTCAATGAAAAGAAAGCTAAATTTCATGAAGGCTCAAAGGGACCACTAGGGATTGATATTTAATTGGGTGGATACTAGTTGTTGGCTAACCAAACAATGCCTAGATCATTTCTCTCTTAAAATAAGTAGAGTTCAATTTCACCTTGAAAGTTTGTCAAAGAATGTTCTAAGACTGACTAGGACCTAGACAAAGGTAATTATGCAGGAGCCCTCTCTATGTAAACATACACAACTCAATGCTATAGAGCAATTTCCTCATCTCATAAAGTCATTAAAATCCTGATGCTTAGATACATTAATTTATGAATATCAAGCTATATTCCTCATTGTTTGAGCACCAAAATGAACAAAGACCAACAAAAATTTTCATGAAAAAAATTTATTCAAGCAACTTTAAATTTGAAAAACACTATTGTTCCAATTAAATATTAAAGAAAGCAAAATAAATAGAGCAACACTCCAAGCTAAGAGAAGTTCATTGAGTTGGAGTCAAAGATACTTAATTGTTTTATACATCTCAAGGGCAAGGATTTTTTCCATCATCAAGGGTCATTGCTTCATTGTTGCGCTTGGATTAAGTACTACTACAAGCGTCACTCGCAAGTGTACGAGGTAGTTGTAGCAAAGGTGATCTCCCCAAGGTCGTTTCCCCAAGAAGGTGTGGTTCGTAATAACTTGATTGACAAATTATTTAAATGCACGAGTGTTTGTTGTTCGAAATTTTGGAAGGACAATTTAAACCTAAAAGTAATGTGTGTAGGGTTGAAGTGTGAAGGTGATACAAGATCAAATCGATTCTTGAGAAGGTGCCTAGGGTTATAGGTCCATTCAATCAAAGCTCAATTCTCAATTATCCATTAACATAACCATGTAATTAATTTGTTCCTTAAGGTTAATTAGTCAATTACCAATCCATTAGTTCTCACATTCATGAATTAGCAATAACCAATTATTTCACATTATCAAATTAATGAAACCCTAGAACTTATATTTTTAATTCATTCATAGGGTGGTCGATTATATAGTTTCGATATCGGGTTTCACCTCTTGGTCCGTCATCCAATATTCAAAGATCAATAGGTAGCTAATCTATCAACCTAGCATTTAATGCAATACAACCAACCAATCAACAAGGAACATCAATGGAAATATCAAATCAAGACATTCAACCAAATATACTGCAAATCCTAGGCATGGTATTTAGCTCAACATCATCAATTTAACACATTCATTCAACTCAATATAAAACAAATACAAATTGTTCATTGAAATACCAATCTCTTAATACAACAACAACAATAGAAATGAATTAAAAGAGAGAATAGAAAAACCCCTTGTGAAGATGCCAAGAGTAGGATTGCTAGTCTTCCTCCTAGCTCCACTTTGATATTTGATGAAGAACTCAAGCCCTCTTCAATGGTTGATTCCCCTTTGCAATATGGGATGGAGCTTTCTCAAGTCACCAACCCTTCAATTGATTATGCCTTTTGAAGATGGAATGGAGCTTTCTCAAGTCACCAAACCTTTCATTGAAGCTTCTTCAACCTTAAAGAGCTTGTTTAACCCAATTTATCCCAAAGAATCTCAAAGAACTTGTCAATGGAAGATGGAGAAGGTGGAGAGGATGGAAATGGAGATTGGAGGTGAAGGGCTAAGGGAGAGTGTCACTCTCTCCCTCTCCCAAACGTGTAGCAGAAATTGTTCAAGAAGTCAAGAACTGCCTCCAATTTCCCTCTTCTTCTCCTTTTAATTCATTCAAAATACACACCCATGAATTCCAACTCACACCATTTCACTTTGTTCCCCACTTTTTCTTTTTTTAATATTTCTTTTGGCAAGCATAAGGCCTTGTTCCCCACTTTGTCCCCCCACTTCGTGTAGAAGAATTCAAATATTTTAGGTGTGACACAGCCAAGCCAAGAGTAGCTTGGCTGTGTCTTTCATTTTTCCTTGGGACACAGCCAAGCTTGCTGGCCGTTGTGTCCTTCACTACCTCTTTCTTTCTTTTCTTTTGGTCTCAAGGGGTGACACGACCAAGCTAGTGGCCGTGTCATGTGACACGACCACAAGCTTGGCCGTGTCATGTGGGTGTGTCCACTTCTGGTTTTTTTCTTTCCTTCTTTGCTTGCTTCAATTGTCTTTGGCATGAAATGGGACACGACCAAGCTTGTTGGCCGTGTCATGTGACACGGCCAGTGGCTTGGCCATGTCATTGAGAGTGTCTCTTTCTGCTTCTTCATTTTTGCTCTTTCTTTGCTTTGGTCTTTGTTTTGCTCCTTGAATGAGACACGGCTAGTGATCACCATTCTTTGAGGGACACGGCCAAGCTTGATTTGGCTTGGGCATGTCTTGCTTGATTCATGCTTTTCCTACACTGTTTTGATCTTCCAAGGGTGTTTTTGCACTTAAAATTAAAAACAACACTTTAAATAAACTTAAAACAAAAATCAATCGAATCATTAACTAAAAACACGTAAAAATCATACTAAAAACTAGTACAAAAATGATCTAAACATTCATCATCCACAGTTAGCCCAAGCTTGCTTAGTAGCATATCATCTTTAGCAGCTTCTCTATCCATATCATGGCAAGATGACAAGATAAAACTCTTCATGAAGGTTGTAAGTGATGGTGCCCTTCCAAATTTAGGTAGAGGATTATTCTTAGTGTTGGGCTTATCAGGCTCAGGCAGTTTTCCACTGTCAATCAAATCTTGGATTTTGTGCCTTAATCAAACACATTTATCTATCTCATGCCCTTGCATTTGATGGAATTGATAGAAAACCTTGGCATCAAATTTTGGTGGTAGAGGCTTATGTAGAGGCCGTGGTGCCAATGGTTGTAGCAAATCCATTTTTATTAGATTTTCTAACATCTTTGACAAAGGCTCCCTTAAGTCTGAAAATTTACGCTTCTTTGTTGGCTCAGTTGTTGCATTTTTCTCAACACCTCCTCTTTCCCTTTGACTTCGCCCACTAGGGTGATAGCCACTCTTATTGCTCCACTTAAATAGTACATAGTTTGGTTGGTCTTGTAGAATAGGGATTGATCTCTCATTTTCATTCGATCTCTATCAATAGACATGTTCCTTGCTAATGTTGCCTTTTCTTCTTTCTTATGTCAATGGGAGATGCCTCATTAGCATTGTTGATGATCTCTAGAATTTGAATCAACTGGGCCCTTATAATTTCAACCAATTGATCTCGTAGCTCGGCCATCCTAGCTTTGACAACTTCATCGACTATGTCCCTTAGCTGGTTTGCATCCATCCTTCCAATGAAGTACTTGAATCAAAATCAATGTTATAGGTGGTATCATTTTATGCTCTTGAATTGTAGTACTTCAGGGCTGCGTGCCAGAGAGGATCAATGATATCAGATGCAAATATATGTATGTATGTATGTATGCACAAACAATAAACAAACAAGGATAAATAGGACGTTCCTTCCAACCTTATAACTTCTACACACGAATGGCGAGTCTCTTTTCTTAGGTATATGGTTAACAAAATACCAACATGGGGTATCTTATTTTCAAATATTTCCCTCGGACGTTTCAACCAATAGTTATATTTTCAAAAATGGAAATCAGTTCATGATAATTCCCATTAATTAGGTTTTAATCCATTCAACAAACTAAAGCAGCTTTTATTCTATATTGGATTAAAACTAAATTAAGGGGTTTATTATAAATAGATTTCTCACTTGAAAAAGTAACTAATGATTCATGCCAAAAAACAAGCCCATGATTAATAATTCTTAGTATAAACTAGGCTCACAATTGATTTTTGGTATTTCCATAATTGACCTAAATAATTTGTAAGCTCTGTTATATGATAATGAAAATAATTTTGTTTCTAAGCCTATTGTAAAAATATTTTAGAAAAAATGGATTTTGGGCTTTGTATTTGAGTCTTGAGAAAAGAATTTTTTTGATTTATTTTAAGAAAAAGTTTTATGTCCAAAGACCATCTTGAAAAGTTTTAAAAATAGCTTTGGTCTTTTGGACTTTAAAGAAAAATTTATTTTGAGATTATAATGCACTTAGGTCATATTAGAAAAAGAACAAACCAAATAAGCCATGATTTAAACCAAGATAAACAAACCATAGTCAAACAATAAGCATTTAGGGTAAAACCTAAGGAAAGTAGCTAGGCCAATTACATGAGCTTTAGTCTTTGGGTTAAAAGGCTTAAGTTCCCATACAAAGTATATACCAAATGGTACAAGGCTATGAGTGGTTATGCCATGCTCGATCTCCATACCTTGAGTGAAAGTATGGTATCCCTTACATAACGCAACACGAGTAACATGGGCATCCTAACTCATTCACACAATGCAATCTAATATGATGCAAAGGATAATATCATGATAAGAAAGAATAGAATAATATAAAGGCCAATGGAATCAACTTCTCTTATCCCCAGTGGATTCGCCAATGTGAGCGGGGATTTTCTCCCCCACTCCCGGTGGAATGGTTCTTGCGACTTCGGCACTATTTAGGCTCAGGGCCTCAGAGAACACGGGCCTAAGCCTGAAGAAAATGTAGTCGCCACCCGGAAACGGATGGATGACTCTATTCCTAAGGAATCCCCAACCCCTTAATGGGTTCGGAAAGTTGGGTATGTGTGGGGAAGGTGATAAATGACCCAGCACCCCCACAACTCCTGGTTCATTGGAACCGACCTCCTTCTCAGGTTTTAATATTATAAAATTCTTAAATGTAATGATATTATCCATACTACATGCAACAATTAAAATAAAGCATCATTATATTAAAATCAAAGCAATGTCCAAACAAAGTAAATAAATAGACACCCATCCGAGGATAGAAACATGTCCTTACATCGTCCATGTCTAAAACTAAGTAGGACACCCACCGAAAGGTGGAAACATGTCCTTTACATTGGTCCAAAATATAAAAGCAATTTAAATAACATGAAAATTAATTAATGAGGTACCCAATAATGGAAACATACCTCTTGCAATTTTAGTACCAAAATAAACAAATAATAATCATAATAATAATAAAAATATCCATCCATGATAAATTAAATAAATCAAGAATTGAAATTAAATAAATCAAAATATATAATAAACTATATAATCAAATCTAAAATTTAATAAAGCAAATAAAGATAAAAATTTAGGTTTATGTCTCAATTTAGGGTTCTTTAATTAACATTTAGGATTTTAGAATTTTGGAATTATTATTATTATTATTTAGTCTACTATGAGACTTTTTGGAAAAATGGAATATATTAGGGTTTTATAAATTTAAGAAATTAGTAAAGTTTTTGGTTAATCAAATTAGGGTTTAGGGGTAACATCATGAAATTAGAATTTTGGAATCTTAAGACATTAGGGTTTATAATTTTAAAAGATTGGGTTTTAGGGGTGACATCATGAAATTAGGGGTTTGGAATCTTAAGACATTAGGGTTTATAATTTTAAAAGATTGGGTTTTAGGTTCACTGGATTATGGTTACTCAGTTAAGAATTAGGATTTTAGATTTACTAGATTGGGTTTTATATATTTTGGAAACATATTCGATCTTATGATTTAAGAAAACTGTTTAGAGTTTTATAGAAACAATTAAGATTAAAGTTTTTAGAAACTGTAAAGAAGATTAGGGTTTAGAAAATTAAGAAGATAGTTCGGGGATTTTGGATTTACAAGATGGATTAGGATTTGGAATTCTCTGGATTTTGAGCTATTGGATGAAATAATAATGAACAGAATATATAATTAGGGTTTAGACTATTAAATCAAAGTGATAACAAAAATAAACAAATGAAAACCAGTAAGAACAAAAATGATATAACAATTGAATGTTTAAGCAAATTCAAGATTAAGACACAAAACCTGCGTTGAAGGTTCCACCGAATTGTTTATTGACTCCAAGCTACTGCCTGCATCAATATTTATTTTTCGCCGAGCAAAGATCAAACATAGTGATCACTGCCTTTGTTGGTTGATGAATGTTGGTTGTTTACTCCTCGATTATTGATAATTTATTTTTATTATTTTCTGACTTTCTTTTTCCCCTCTAAATCTAATTGTTGACCCTTGTTTTGATTTTTTTTCTCTTAATGTTAATTGCCGACCCTCTTAATCTTTTTCTTCTCTAGGGTTTTCTCTTTTTTTTTTCATCCTTAGGGTTTTCTATCTCCTTTTTCTCATGTTTTAATGCAGTATTTATAAGAAAAAAATAAATTTTTAATCCTATTTTAATAATGAAATACTATCTATTTAGGAAAAACTACAAAACCAAGTAAAATAAGGTTTGATAAAAAAATCGACAGCGTGGCAAAAATTACTGCAAGCTACGGGAGCGATGGGCTAGCTGGTTAAGCCAGTTCATCGCAGAACTGGGCAAGCCCAGCTGCCCAATTCGCTGCAGACATTTTCTGCGGTGAAATGGGTTGCTGTGCGTCGCTCCCCGATCCGCCCGATTTTTATTTTTTTCATTTTTTAAATTTTTAAATTTTTTATTTTTATTAAAAATAACTATTAAATATTATAAGTGATTAAAATATTATTAAAATAATAAAAATACCAAAAAAATTATTTTAGACTATCAGATTTGACTGGGTCAAAAATTAAGGGTCTACAGCAGCCTTGTTTCAAGTTGATTTATGCTATATGTATGCATGTTCTTACCTTTTCCTTTCTGGCTCATAGTGAATGCTTGAGGAACAAAACAAGAAGTTGCATGAGGAGTTAGATGCCAGCCGTCGAGAACTAAGCACCAGTCATCAAAGTGTCGCCCATTTCGAAGATTTATATTGTCGGTCAGAACAGAACTTTCGAGACTTCCAGTTCCAAGGCTTCAAGGACCCTGATGCTTCTTCATTAAGGGGACACCAAATCGATAACAGTGAGATTACTCATTCTCCTTCAGGCGATGACTTTTTTAGAGCATTATTTTATTATGGACTGCCTTCCCCTTCTCAATGGTTGCCATGTTATTGGGACATGTGTTATATAAAATCACTATGTAAAATTAATAAAATAATATTTTCTACTTTTGACTTTTGACTTTTTTTTTTACTTTTCTTGCAACTCTTTTTTTTTATGTAAACAGAGCTCATGACGAATTCAATCATATGAATTTGTCATGGATTGGGACTTTTCCTTTCCAAACCCATTTGTTTTTCCTCTTCATGCACTGGTTTACAATTTCAAGCCTTATAGAAATCCTTTTTCATGTCGATCTTCATATTTTCTTCTTATTTAAATTACTTTCTTCCATTCCTTTTGTACACACCACCCATTCATTTTTTCCTTTCATCAATATTTGACTTTTCTCACCAAACAATTTTGATTCCCAAAAATAATTTCTTACCCTCGGAGCCATTCATTGGGGATAAATATCTTGATCTCAAATTAATTCTCTGAAGATTTTTCAAAATATCAAATTAAATCAATCCTTCTTGCATGCCATGGCTTTCTTTTGGAATGTTGAATCTAGGACTTTTAAAGTTAACAACATCAAGCTATGTCCCATGATCGAGGAATTTAAAGGCATTCTTAGGTATCCAAGTGATCGCCAAATAGCATTGCCCATATTATCCTCCAACTCTTATCAAAAAATTTAGATGCAATTTCAGGTATTAAAACCTGAAGTTCTTCAATTAACCAAAGGTGAGAAAATTTTGTTTAGTTCTTAGATTGATTTTTACAAATTCCATTTGTCTCCCAGCAAGGCATGGGGATGCATATTTGTTGGTCAATTTTTGCTAGTTTCTTCTGATGATGATATTGATCCATGAGTACTTGATATTATGGACCTTTGTTGGATTGAATTAATTCAAAACTAGCTCACCGAGGAGGTTGACTGAAAGTGTAGATCCTTAATTTTTGACCCAGTCCGGCCCAATATATTTTATTTAGTCCAAAATAATTTTTGTATTATCTTAATTAAATAATATTTGTTTTACTATTTATTTTTTATATTTTTTTAAAAAAATTATAATAAAAAATAATAATAATAATAATAAATAAATAATAAATATCGGTGACGGAAAAATCGGCGACAAAAAAATTTGTCGCCGAAAGTAATAGGTAAAAATGGCCTTGGGGCATTTCGCCCTCAAGAACTTCCTGCGGGCGAAATGGCCAAGACCATTTCATGCGGCGAAATGGCCTGGCAGCCCGCCAGCGCACCAATTCTCGCTCGCACCAAGCGTAATTCCTTGCAGCCCGTCGCAAATTTTGTCAGCGAAATTTTTCCAACGCAATTTTTTCTGGAACCAAATTCTATTTGGTTTCGGTTTTCTTTTAATATTTAATTATAGTTTCCTTAAATAATTGGAATTAATCTTCTAAATTTCCTATAAATAACACTAAAAAATACAGAAAAAGGGACTTTGGTTGGAGATCGGACATGGAAGACTAGAACTTTGAATTTGGGACTTCGGATTTGAGAGGAAAAAGTAAAGCCATCAAAAATTTATCAAAGGCAGCAACTTTGCCTTTGTCCTTGTTCATCCAAGAAGCAATTTTTGGAGGAACCAACGAACAAAGGTTTGAATCTCTAATTTCTTTTTTATTTTTCTTACAGTAACTTCAATCACTGAAAATTAATAAATTGTTTCTTTTGATTCCAAAAACCTTAGAACCCTAATTTATTTCTTCTAAATCTTAGAACCTTAAATTGTTTCTTCTATTTTTAAAAACCCTAAAAATTACTTTTTTGTTTCTTCTAAAACTTTAGAAACCTAATTTATTTCTTCTAAACCTTAGAACCTTAAATCGTTTCTTCTATTTTTAAAAACCCTAAAAATTACTTTTCTATTTCTTCTAAAACTTAAGAGCACTAATCTATTTCTTCTAAACCTTAAAACCCTAATTTGTTTCTTTTGTTTCCAAAAACCTTAAATCATTTTTCCTATTTCCAAAAACTTTTAAAAACCCTAAACCCTAAGAATTTTATAATATTAAGACCTGTAAAGGAGGCCGGTTCCAATGAATCGGGCATTGAGGGGGGGGGGGGTGCTAGGCCATTTCTCACCTTCCCCACATGTACCCAACTTTCCGAACCCATTAGGGGGTTGGGGATTCCTTAGGAATCGAGTCATCCACCCCTTTCTTTTTCCTGGCCCACCTGGGTGGCGACTCCATTTTTTCAAACTTAGGTCCGTGTTCTCTATGGCCCCGAGCCTAAACAGTGCCGAAGTCGCAAGAACCATTCCACCTGGAGTGGGGGCAAAACTCCCTGCTCACAGTGGCAACTCCACTGGGGATAAGAGAAGTTGATTCCGTTGGTCTTTATATTATTCTATTCTTTCTTATAATGATATTATCCATTGCATCATATTAGATTGCATCGTATGCGTGAGTTAGGATGCCCGTGTTACCCGTGTTGTGTTATGTAAGGGATACCATACTTTCACTCAAGGTATGGAGATCGAGCATGGAATAACCACTCATAGCCTCGTACCATTTGGTATATACTTGCTATGGGAACCAAAGCCTTTTAACCCAAAGACTAAAGCTCATGTAATTGGCCTAGTTACTTTCCTTAGGTTTTACCCTAAATGCATGTTGTTTGACTATGGTTAATTTATCTTAGATTAAATCGTGGCTTATTTGGTTTGTTCTTTTTCTAATATGACCTAAGTACATTTGCAAGCTCAAATAAATTTTTCTTTAAAATCCAAAAGACCAAAGCTATCTTCAAAACATTTCAAGATGGTCTTTGGATATAAAACTTTTCTAAAAACAAATCAAAAATTCTTTTGCTCACGGCCCAAATACTAAGCCCAAAATCCATTTTTTTTTAAATCTTTTTACAATGGCCTTAGAAATAAAATTATTTTTATCCAACCTTTTCTTACAAAGAGCTTGCAAATTATTTAGGTCAATTACGAAATACCAAAAATCAATTGTGAGCCTAGTTTATACTAAGAATAAATTAACCATGGGCTTGTTTTTGGCATGAATCATTAGTTACTTTTTCAAGTGAGAAATCCATCTATAATAAACCTCTTAATTTTTGTAGACCCTTAATTTTTGACCCAGTCCGGTCCAATATATTTTATTTAGTACAAAATAATTTTTGTGTTATCTTAATTAAATAATATTTGTTTTAGTATTTATTTTTTATAATTTTTTTAAAAAAATTATAGTAATAAATAATAATGATAATAATAAATAAAAATAAATATTGGCGACGGAAAAATCGGCGATAAAAAAATTCATCGCCGAAAGTAATTGGTCAAAATGGCCTTGGGCTGTTTCGCCCTCAAGAACTTCCTGCGGACGAAATGGCCAAGGCCATTTCCCGCAGCGAAATGGCCTGGCAGCCCGCCAGCGCACCAATTCCTTGCAGCCCGTCGCAAATTTTGCCAGCGAAATTTTTCCAACGCAATTTTTTCCAAAACCAAATTCTATTTGGTTTCGGTTTTCTTTTAATAATTAATTATAGTTTCCTTAAATAATTGGAATTAATCTTCTAAATTTCCTATAAATAACACTAACAAATACATAAAAAGGGACTTTGGTTGGAGATCGGACTTGGAGGATTAGAACTTTGAATTTGGGTCTTCGGATTTGAGAGGAACAAGCAAAGCCATCAACAATTTATCAAAGGCAGCAACTTTGCCTTTGTCCTTGTTCATCCAAGAAGCAATTTTTGGAGGAACCAACGAACAAAGGTTTGAATCTCTAATTTCTTTTTTTATTTTTCTTACAGTAACTTCAATCACTGAAAATTAATAAATTGTTTTTTTATTCCAAAAACCTTAGAACCCTAATTTATTTCTTCTAAATCTTAGAACCTTAAATCGTTTCTTCTATTTTTAAAAACCCTAAAAATTACTTTTTTGTTTCTTCTAAAACCTTAGAAACCTAATTTATTTCTTCTAAACCTTAGAACCTTAAATCATTTCTTCTATTTTCAAAAACCCTAAAAATTACTTTTCTATTTCTTCTAAAACTTAAGAGCACTAATCTATTTCTTCTAAACCTTAAAACCCTAATTTGTTTCTTTTGTTTCCAAAAACCTTAAATCATTTTTCCTATTTCCAAAAACTTTTAAAAACCCTAAACTATTTTCCTCTAACTTTTTTTTCAAAATTTTCAAATGTTTTGATAAATCTCCAAACCCTAATTTACTTTACAGTTTCTAAAAATCACAATTACTTTATAAAACCCTAAACTATTTTCTTCAACTCCAAAACCAAAATACTAAACCCCACACCGGTTAATCTAAACCCTAAGTTTTTTTAAACCCTAATCCCCTAAAACCGTAAACCCCAAGTTCCTAAACCCTAATCCTTAAAACCTTACAAACCTAAACATTCAAACTCAATATAGTAAATCCAAAACAATAATCCAGTAGCTAAGATTTATAAACCCTAATATACTAAAATCCTAAAACCCTAAATATTAATTAAAGAAATTTAAATAGAAACAGTAACCCTAACTTGTATCTTTACTTGCTTTATTTTTAGATTTGAATATGTAGTCTATTGTATGCTTTGGTGGTTGATTTATTTAATTTTAATGCTTGATTTATTTAATTTATCATGGATGGATGTTTTCTTTATTGTTATTATTTGCTTGTTTTAGTATTAAAAGTGCAAGAGGTATGTTTTCACTTTGTGGGTACCTCATTAGTTAAATATCATGTAATTTAAATTGCTTTTATATTTTAGACCAATGTAAAGGACATGTTTCTACCTTTTGGTAGGTGTCCTATTAGTTTAGATATGGATGATGTAAGGACATATTTCCAACCTCGAATGGGTGTCCATTTATTTGTTTTGCCTGGACATTGCTTTGATTTTAATATAATGACCCTTTATTTTAATTGTTGCATGTAATATGGATAATATTGTTATATTTAAGAATTTTATAATATTAAGACATGTAAAGGAGGCTGGTTCCAATGAACCAGGCGTTGAGGGGGTGCTAGGCCATTTCTCACCTTCACCACATGTACCCAACTTTCCAAACCCATTAGGGGGTTGGAGATTGCTTAGGAATCGAGTCATCCACCCCTTTCTTTTTCTTGGCCCATCTGGGTGGCGACTCCATTTTTTTCAGACTTAGGTCCATGTTCTCTATGGCCCCGAGCCTAAACAGTGCCGAAGTCGCAAGAACCATTCCACCGGGAGTGGGGGCGATAATCCCTGCTCACAGTGGCAACTCCATTGGGGATAAGAGAAGTTGATTCCATTGGTCTTTATATTATTCTATTCTCTCTTATAATGATATTGTCCATTGCATCATATTAGATTGCATCGTATGCGTGAGTTAGGATGCCCGTGTTACCCGTGTTGTGTTATGTAAGGGATACCATACTTTCACTCAACGTATGGAGATCGAGCATGGCATAACCACTCATAGCCTCGTACCATTTGGTATATACTTGCTATGGGAACCTAAGCCTTTTAACCCAAAGACTAAAGCTCATGTAATTGGCCTAGTTACTTTCCTTAGGTTTTACCCTAAATGCATGTTGTTTGACTATGGTTAATTTATCTTAGCTTAAATCGTGGCTTATTTGGTTTGTTCTTTTTCTAATATGACCCAAGTACATTTGCAAGCTCAAATAAATTTTTCTTTAAAATCCAAAAGACCAAAGCTATCTTCAAAACATTTCAAGATGGTCTTTGGATATAAAACTTTTCTAAAAACAAATCAAAAATTCTTTTGCTCATGGCCCAAATACTAAGCCCAAAATCCATTTTTTCTAAAATCTTTTTACAATGGCCTTAGAAATAAAATTATTTTTATCCAACCTTTTCTTATAAAGAGCTTGCAAATTATTTAGTTCAATTATGAAATACCAAAAATCAATTGTGAGCCTAGTTTATACTAAGAATAAATTAACCATGGGCTTGTTTTTGGCATAAATCATTAGTTACTTTTTCAAGTGAGAAATCCATCTATAATAAACCTCTTAATTTTTGTAGACCCTTAATTTTTGACACAGTCCGGTCTAATATATTTTATTTAGTCCAAAATAATTTTTGTGTTATCTTAATTAAATAATATTTATTTTCATATTTATTTTTATAATTATAGTAATAAAAATAATAATAATAAATAAAAAATAAAAATAAAAATCGGCGACAAAAAAATTATCGCAGAAAGTGTTGGACGAAATGGCCGTGGGCCATTTCGCCCGCAGGAAAATCCTGCGGGTGAAATGGTTTTGCCTGCAATTTTCCACGCAATGCCCCAATTTTGCTTGCAATCCTTCGCAGCAGCCCGCAGCAATTTTTTCACCAGCAAAATTTTTCCGACGCAATTTTTTTCGAAACCAAATTCTATTTGGTTTTGGTTTCCTTTTCCTAATTAATGATAATTTCCTTAAACAATTAAAATTAATGATCTAAATCTCCTATAAATAAGACTAAAAATAACACAGAAGAAGGAGAAACTTTGGAGGAAGTTTTGAAGGAGATTGGACATGAAAATTTTTTGGGAGTAAAAACAATTGGACTTTTTGAGAGAAGAATAATCAAGCAAGCAATCCATCAAAGGCAGCCATCTTGCCTTTGTTCTTGTTCATCAAAGAAGCAATTTTTGGTGGAACAGACAAACAAAGGTTTGAATATCTAGTTTTTTTTTTCTTACAGTAGCTTGAATCATTAAATTGTTTCTTTTGATTCTAGAAACCTTAGAGCCCTAATTCACTTCTTTTAAACCTTAGAACCTTAAATCGTCTCCTCTATTTTCAAAAACTTTAAATAAAACCTAAATTGTTTTCCTCTTACTTTTTTTTCAAAATTCCCAAATGTTTTATTAAATATCCAAACCCTAAATTTATCTTACAGTTTCTAAAAATCACATAAATCTTTATAAAACTATAAATTGTTTTCTCAAATTCTGAAATCAAATATATTTTCCGAAACACTAAAACCTTAATTCAACTTCAAAATCAAGATAGTAAATCCCAAACTAGTAAACCTAAACCCTAATTTTCCTAAACCCTAGTCCTTAAAATCTTAAAACCTTATAAATCTAAATATTAAAATTCAACACAGTAAGCCTAAAAACAACAATCCTGTAGCTAATAATCATAAACCTAATGTTTTAATATCTAAACCCTAATTTCGTGATTTTACCACTCAAACCCTAATTTGGTTAATCAAAGAACCTTATCAATCTCTTAAATTATAAAGCCTTAATCCATTTCAATTCCCCTAAAACTTACAGTAGCCTAAACCAATAAATTTCAAAACCCTAAATATTAATTAAAGAACTTTAAATGAGAAATAGTAACCTTAATTTGTATCTTGACTTACTTTATTTTTAGATTTAATTAAGTAGTTTATTATATGCTTTGATTTATTTAAGTTCAATGATTGATTTATTTAATTTATCATGGATGGATGTTTATTTTATATTTTGATTGATATCTTTGATGAATGATTTATTTATTATGAATGGTTATTTACTTTTATCAATTTAGTTTGATCTCCAAGTATTGTAAGAGGTATGTTTCCACTTTGTGGGTACCTCGTTAATTAAGTTCTATGTAATTTAAATTGCTTATATTTTAGACCTATGTAAAGGACATGTTTCTACCTTTTGGTGGGTGTCCTATTAGTTTAGACATGGATGATGTAAGGACATGTTTCCATCATCGGATGGGTGTCCATTTATTTGCTTTGCTTGGACATTACTTTGTTTTTAATATAACGATGCTTTATTTTAATTGTTGTGTGTAATATGGATAATATTGTAATATTTAAGAATTTTATAATGTTAAGACCTGTAAAGGAGGTCGGTTCCAATGAACCGGGCATTGTGGGGGTGCTGGGCCATTTCTGACCTTCCCCACACGTACCCAACTTTCCGAACCCATTAGGGGTTTGGGGATTCCTTAGAAATCGAGTCATCCACCCATTTCTTTTTCCCGGGCTGTCCGGGTGGCAACTCCATTTTTTTCCGGACTTAGGTCCGTGTTCTCTAAGGCCCCGAGTCTAAACAATGCCGAAGTCGCAAGAACCATTCCACCGGGAGTGGGGGCAAAAATCCCCGCTCACAATTTTGTTTTAATCTAATGTAGCATAAAAGCTACTTTAGTTGGGTAAATGGATTAAAACCTAATTAATGGGAATTATCATAAATTGATTTTTATTTTTGAAAATATAACTATTGGTTGAAACGTCCGAGGGAAATATTTGAAAACAAGGTACCCCATGTTGGTATTTTGTTAACCATGTACCTAGGAAAAGAGACTCGCCATTCATGTGTGGATGTTATAAGGTTGGAAGGAATGTCCTATTTGTCCTTATTTGTTGATTGTTTGTGCATACATGCATACATGCATACATTTGCATCTCATATCATTAATCCTTTCTGGCTCATATCCTTGGATTATGACAGTTCAAAGGCTTACGACAATCTGACCAACGCCGGAAGCGAAGAAGCTAGCAAAGACTTAATCACTTGCTCAACAAAAGCAATGGAGCCCGAACAAATTCAAAGAATGGTGGATGAAGCCCTCAATGCCAAAATGGAAGAAATAAAAGAGGCCCTAGCTGAGACCATGAAGAACCAATTGACTGCAATTTTAGAAAATCATGCAGAAGCATCTGCTAGCACTAAGAAGCCAAAGGTCAAAGGGAAGACTAAAGTTGGTGAAGTGGTTTTTGATGAAAAGGTGATCATTGATGATGATGATGATTGGGCTCAATACTACCAATATCTTCAAGATAAGAAGAAAGAACCAAATATTGTTGAAAGATCAGCTATGGAGAAAACTGAAGCTTCTGATGTTGAAAAGATGATTGCTGATTTAGAAAAGAAATTTGAGAAGAAACTGAAAACCGAAGAAATGTCCAAAGTTGACAAATTATTTGAGCTAGATGAAGAAGTTCTGTACAAGTTCAAAATGCCATCTTTTGCGAAGTTTGATGGAACCGAAAATCCTCATCTCCATGTGAAGCGGTATATCACTGCTATGCAGTCTGCCCGAGCTACTAAGACTCAAACTCTAAGGTACTTTATGTTCTCTTTGGACCCGGTTGTCCAAAATTGGTTCAATACCTTAGATGATGGAACACAAAAGAGTTGGGATTTGCTATACAAGGCCTTCATCCAACAATATGGATACAACGTTGAAATGGAAGTTACCTTAATGGAAGTTGAGTCCATTATGCAAAGGCCAAATGAGAATTTTGTGGATTATGTGAAAAGATAGAGAAACAAGGCCGCTTTGCTCAAGAAGAGGCTTGATGAATCCGATCAAATAAGGATGATTGTGAGAGGGGTGTTGCTAGTCTTCATGAGAGGATGTCTCATACACTCATTCGTGATTTCAAAGATCTTCTCCAAGTTGGTCTGCAAATTGAAGAATGGAAAATAGAGAAGAACCATTTTTCAACGAGAAGGAACGAGAAAGGAAACTATCAGTCTGGTAGCCAAAGCATGCAAAAGGTAGTAGGTGTTAATGCTACTAGTCAAGGAACAAGGAGATAGTTTTCAGAATTGGGGAAAATGATGTCTTGGGTTCTCAATAAGCTTCAAAGAAAGGGATTGTTGCAACCCTTAAATCCTCATCCTTTGCCTAACCCTCTCCCACCTAATTTCGACACTAAAGCATTTTGTCAGTTTCATCAAATGCAAGGGCATGAAATGGATAGGTGTTTGAGGTTGAGACATGAGATCCAAAATCTAATTGATAGCGGGAAGCTGCCCAAGCCCAATAAGCCAAACACCAAAGACAACCCATTACCAAAGTTCAATAGGGTACCACCACCGGCAACCTTCATGATTGGAGGGGGTTTGCATGAAGATTTTGTCATGTCTTCTTTCCAAGATGAGGGTGGAGGAGCAACCAAAGAAGAAGAGGTATTTGGCAAAATTAAACAAGCTATGGTGGGCAAAGAAGTAGCAATTTGTGTTGTCAATGGGTTTTGGGATTCAAGCGATAGTGAGGACGATCTTGTATCTAAGAAGGAGGAGTGGACTTGGTCCGAGCCTGAAGAAGATGAAGTAATGAACACTAGATTCGGTAAGCCTTGTGCAAGGCCACCACCTAAGGAGGTAGAAATTAATAAGGGAAAGGAAGTTGAAGTAGGGAATAAAGAAGAGGAAGATGATGCTATGCTCAAGCAATTGAAAAGAACCCAAGCAAGTGTTAGTATTTGGGATCTATTGGCTACTTCTAAAAAGCACCGAGAAACTATGGCCAAGGCCTTAGCTAGCATGCCAATTTCTACCTCCACAACACCGGAGGAGCTGATCAACTTCATAAAAATTGGAGGAGTAATGAAATGTGAAGATATTCAAGAGAAAAGCGAAGTTAATATGGGAGCAGTTTCTTTCTCAGATGCAGATTTACTGGAAGAGGGGAGAGATCACATCCGCCCTCTCTTTATCAAAATAGAAATCAAAGGGAAAAGGACTCCATGTGTAATGGTCGATGATGGGTCTGCCATAAATGTTTGTCCACTTAAAATATTGCCAAAGCTAGCTATGTCAATAAGGGATCTAAACCCGACCGAGGTGACCATTCAGGCTTATGACAACACTAAGAGACATGCCGAAGGAACTGTCAAAGCTGCTGTCAAGGTCGGTCCAATTGAATCTATTATTGAATTTGTTGTTTTGGACATACCTGTTACCTTCGCCTTACTCTTGGGACGACCATGGTTTCATCCTCTTGGTGTAATTCCTTCCACCCTTCATCAAAAGATCAAGTTCCCTAACGAAGATGAGACAGTGGTCATCGAGGCCGAAGATAATGAGATTGTTAACACTCTAATGATTGAGAGGCCTCTCAATGGTTTCCAAGTAGCTACAATTTTTGATAATGAAGTAGTGGACTCCAAAGTCTTGAATATGATGAAGAGCATGAACTACCTTCCCGAAGCTGGTCTTGGAAAGGGTAAGGTCAATTTGACAAAGCTGCCGGATTTTAGAACTCAAACTTCCAAGAAGGGGTTGGGATATGATGAAGCCAACAATGTCCAACCAAAGAAGAATGAGAAGATGAACTTCCCACCACTTGAAGAGATCTTTGTCAAAGCTTCAGATATGGGACCACTCCAAGGAAAGCCCGAGCCAATCATGTTCATGGGAAAGTTGATCCCAAGTTTTGAAATTTTTGCAGAAGTTGCCGAGCTACTGGAGCAAGTGAAGAAAGAGCTCACCTTATCAGCCAACAAAGAATCCAATCCAGAAGAGAAGAAGGACGCTGTCCTGAAAGCCGAGAAGACTCTGGAGGAGATTGCTGCCCTGGTTGAAGAAAAGTTT
The DNA here is from genome assembly GCA_947685225.1 of Garcia nutans. Taxonomy (NCBI): domain Eukaryota; kingdom Viridiplantae; phylum Streptophyta; class Magnoliopsida; order Malpighiales; family Euphorbiaceae; genus Garcia; species Garcia nutans. Next base: position 49,482,037 of record CANTUV010000007.1, on the reverse strand, counting down.
GAAGACATCCTGCCTTATGATTTTGAGAACAATGATTTTGATTTTGATTTTAATTTGTCTGCTTTATACGAGGATGATGATGTTTTTTTTCCAAAATTAATGCAATAAAGTCTGATTTTGCTTACTTGTGTGATGTTTCTCTTGATGGTTGCATACATTCAAATAGCAGTTACATGAGCATCTTTAATATTAATTCTGTTAACACACAATCATTAAATTTGGAAACAATAAAAAATCCTAAAAACATTAGCATCCGACCTTACTCCTGATGAGAGAGAGAGATTTGAAAAAATATTCAAAAAATATAAAGAAGTATTTGCTTGGTCTTATGAGGATATGCCTGGTATATATTGAGACATAGCCGAACATCTTATTCCTACTTACACTCACATGAAACCTGTCAAATAGAAGCTTAGGAGATTAAGACCCGAGTGGGCTGAATTGGTTAAAGAAGAGGTCACTAAACAAATACAAGTAAAGTTCCTTAAAGTGATAGAATATCCAGATTGGCTACCCGTGCCAAAGAAAGATGGAAGAATAAAGGTCTGTGTAGACTATAGAGATTTGAACAAGGCTTCCCCTAAAGATGATTTTCATGTACCTCATATAGATGTTCTCATTGATAGTACAGTCTCTAGCGTGCTACCCTCGTTTATAAATGGATTTTTCAGATACAATCAAGTGTTAATGACCCAAGAGGATAAAGCTAAAATTGCTTTCATTACTACGTGGGGTAAATTTTGTTATAGGGTAATGTCGTTCGGCCTAAAGAATGCTGGAGCAACCTACCAAAGGATGGCCACCACACTATTTCATGACATGATGCATAAAGAAGTTGAAGTATATGTTGATGATATGATGGTGAAATCGGATACAAGGGAACAACACTTCCAAAATTTAGAATTATTCTTCGATAGAGCATTGAAATATAAGCTAAGATTAAACCCAAAGAAGTGTGTGTTCGGTGTTACCTCAGGCAAATTATTGGGACATGTGATTGGCCAGAATGGCATTGAGATTGATCCTAACAAAGTTAAAGCTATCAGGGATATGCCAGCCCCTAAGACGGAAAGAGAAGTTCGGGGATTTATTAGTAAATTGCAATACATTAGCAGATTCATAGCAAAGCTCACAACAATCTGTGAGCCTATCTTCAAATTGCTTAAAAAGAATCAGTCAGTCCTGTGGAATGAAGAATGTCAAAGGGCCTTTGAACGAATAAAAGAGTATTTATTGAATCCACCTATTTTAAAACCACCTAAACCCGGCAAACCTCTATTACTATACTTAGCAGTAGAAGAAGAGTCAATAGGAGCCATGCTAGCCCAAGCAGATAAGTCAGGGATTGAGCATGCAATTTATTATTTAAGTAGAAAGCTCCTACCTTATGAAATTAATTATAGTATCATTGAAAAGACCTGTATAGCCATGGTTTGGTCTTCTAAGAAGTTGCGGCATTACTTTCAATCATATAGTGTGTAAGCAATCTCCAGGTTGGACCCAATGAAGTACTTAAGGGAGACACCCTCTTTGATTGGGAAATATGGTCGATGGTTAATAATATTAGAAGAATTTGAGATTGAGTATGTAACTAGAAAAACAATCAAATGTAGAGCAGTGGCAGAATTCCTGGCCTAACAACCATTACCAGATAATGAAGACGTAGTCTTGAAATTTCTGGATGAACATTTAGAGGCAATTGAAGTACAAGGATGGAAAATGTATTTTGATGGAGCAGTAAATAAGAAAGGAGCAGGTTTGGGAGTCATACTAGAATCACCCAAAGGGGAACTTATCCCTTTAGCCAAAAAGTTGAAATTCAGGGCAGCCAATAATATGGTGGAATACGAAGCTTGTATCTTTGGTTTGGAAACCCTAATGATTATGAAGGTGGATAAGGTGGAAGTTTTTAGCGATTCATTGCTAGTAGTATCCCAAGTAAATGGAGAGTGGGAGTTGAAAGAAGAAAAATTAAAACCATACCACCATTACTTGACCATGATGAAGAAGAACTTTAAGGAGTGTAGGTTTATACACCTATCAAGAGAAGAAAATCAAATGGCTGATGCCCTAGCCACATTGGCTTCGGTATGGGAAAATCCTGTCAGTTTATTCCTTAAGCCTTTGGTTTTGACCAGTTCATCAACTCCTTGCTATGAATATGAGACAATCATGGAAACTGATACAGACCATGATGCGTGGTATGATACTATAAGACAAATTTTGGAGGAAAGAGAATACCCGTCGGGGGCAACAAAGAAAGAAAGAAGAGCCATAAGGCAATGGTCTTTGCAATACATCACATTCCATGAAGAGTTATATCGAAGATGGCCTAATGGGGTGCATTTGAGATGTTTAAGGAAGCTTGAAGTGGAGCATATCATGTCAGAAATACATACGGGAAGTTACAGTCCACACATGAGTGGTTTGGCCCTAGTAAAGAAGATTATTCGACAAGGTTACTACTGGTTGACCATGGAGAGAGATTGTATTGAGTTCATAAAGAAGTGCCAACAATGTCAGATGTATGGTAACCTGAATCAAATGCCTCCTAAAGAATTGCATTCTATGTCTTCACCCTGGCCCTTTGCCACTTGAGGTATCGACATTATAGGAGAGATACATCTGACAGCCTCAAACGGTCATCGTTTCATTAAAGTAGCGGTAGATTATTTTTCAAAATGGGTCGAAGCCAAATCCTTCAACAAACTGGGGGTAAGTCAAATGGCTAGATTCATTGAAAAGAACCTCATTTGTAGGTATGGAGTCCCGCACAGTGTAATATCAGACAATGGGGTACAGTTTCAAGGAGCAGTTAAGGATTTATTCTCGAAGTGCAAAATCCATCATCACATATCCTCTCCTTATAGGCCAAAGGCTAATGGGGCAGTAGAAGCAACAAACAAGACAATTAAGCAAATTCTCTCCAAGATGACCAAGACTTACAGGGATTGGTCAGAGATGCTTCCTTTTGCTTTGTGGGGATATAGAACAAGTGTGCGAACACCTACTGGAATGACACCGTTCTCTTTGGTTTATGGGATGGAAGCAGTATTGCCAATTGAAGTTGAGATCAAGTCATTAAGAGTAGTCTTAGAAGCTAAACTACCTGAAACAAAATGGGTAGTGAGCAGATACACACAGTTAGCTTTACTAGAGGAGAGAAGGTTAAAGGAACTGTATCATCACTAACTGTATCAAAAGAAGATAGCTCGGGCCTACAACAGAAGGGTTAAGATCAGAAAACTCAGAGTCGGGGATTTGGTGTTGAAGCAATGTAAGCCTAATATATTTGATCCAAGAGGGAAGTTTAGGCCTAGCTGGGAAGGGTCATATGTTGTGAAACAAGTCATGAATAAGGGTGCAGTGAAGTTATCAGACATGGACGGGAACGAGTTTAGTGAGCCAGTGAACATTGACAGGTTGAAGAGGTTTTATGTATAAAATAAATAAAAAAAGAGCTCACTAGGTTGAAAACCCAAAAGGGAGGCCTAGGAAAAAGTTAGAGTAGTCCGCTAGTTCTAAAAACCCAAAAGGGCGGGTTAGGCAACAATTAGGGCTAAATGAGAGAAAATCGTCAATTAGAAAACCCGAAAGGGCTAGTTGGCAACAGGAGTGATATTGTGTATGCTGGCTTTATGTTTGGTTGTTCCCCAATTTAATAAAATAAAATTAATGTTAAAGTTGTTCTATGTGCACAGTTATAAGTATTTTACCAGATATGGATAAAATAAATAAACACAATAGCAAAAGGTGATGACAAATTATAAATGGAAAAGAAGCATCTTTCATTACTTTAATTATTTTTCATCCTAACAATACACTTTCTAAATTGACAAATGCAAAATCTATGGCAGACGATGAGTGTAATGTGCAGGCCAGCTTTGCCTCAACCGATCCAAGTAGGCTTCAGTCAAATAAGGCATGTCTAAATCGGGAGTAAAGTCAGAATCGCGAGGCTCAACTCCATACTGACGGCCAATTCGGTGAGGATTATAGCAAGTACCTGGACGAAGAGCAGCAAGGGGAACATACATCAAGTATGTCCGCATGGTGATACGAGAAATCTTCCACCAAGGTACCAACCAACGGATGTTGACTTCAGCGCGTGAGTGGATCCAGTCAACCTAGTCAGCATATGAAGAAGCAGGATGGAGTAGTTTCCTAACGGAATGATGCCGTGGCAGATATCTGGCAAAATCCATGGATGGAGTATCAAGCAAGCAGAGACGCTCCTGAAGCCAAATCTGTGATGAAAGAATTAAAAAAAAAAGAGTCTGCTAAGTTGAAAACCTGCAAGGGCAGCTTAGGCAAAAATTAGGACAGCTCGCTAGTTCCGAAAATCGACATGGGCAGACTAGGAAAAAATGAGAGCAATATAAAAATATAATAAAAGAGGTCTGTTAAGTTGAAAAGCCACAAGGGCAGCTTAGGCAAAAATTAGGATAGCTCGCTAGTTCTAAAAACCTGCATGGGCAGACTAGGCAAAAATTAGAGCAATAAAAAAAAGAAAGAAGAAAAAGAAAGCCTAAATTGAAAACCCTAAAGGGAAGTTTAGGTAATTACCTGAAGAAGTAATGGACTCCCGGTCAGTCTCTTTATCAATCCTGATTTAAGTTGGTCTAATCCAATTAAAGTCTCGGCTAAGATCATAGGTATTGGCGACAAGCCTCCTTCCATTTGGTCCATAATATGCAATACTCGTGGATCAATATAGTCGTCGGAAGAAACAAGCAGGAATTGGCCAAGTAAACAAAGGCAGAGCATGCGTCTCCATGCCTTAGTAGGAGCCAAATGAGAGAGACAAAAATCAATCAAGGGAGCAAGTAGAATTTTCTCACCTCTCATCAATTGAAGAACTTCGGGCTTTGAAATTTGAAATAACATCTACATCTTTTATTGAGTCTTGGAAGTCAATATGGATAACGCCATCTATTGATTATTCGGATATCAAAGGATGGCCTCAAATTCTTCAATCAAGGGACATATTTCAAAGCCATTAATTTTAAATGTCCTAGAATCCACATTCCAAAAGGAAGCCATGGCATGTAAAAAGGAGTGGTCCAATTTAACATTTTGAAAACACTTTAAAATATCAAGTTTTGACCAAGAAATTTGCTTCCAGTGAATGGCATCCATATTCTTAAATAGAATTTTAGTTTTCTTTAAATAAAGTTCGGTTATTGTTGAAGGATGAAGGAAAATTAGAATTGATAAAAGGAGTTTGTGGTTTCTGTATGAAATTATGGCGTGAAGAGTAATTTATATAGTAAAAACATCCTTTTCCAAAATTGATAAAAAAAATGATGATAAGGAAAAGCATGAGACCGTGATGCATGAGGAAAAGAATTAGTGAAAAAAGTACTTTACCGTATTGCATTTGGTTTTAGCTAGGTGATGCGGCTGTGAATGGGAAAAGGAAATTGTGGTGTAATGATTATGATATGATATATATATAAAAGGTTACAAAAAAGATAGAAATTATACATTGTCGTTATTATTTTTATAAAATTTATATAATATTTATACATCACTAAGAAGGTGGTGGTAGGTCATCAAATAAAGCCCTGAAAAAATCATCGCCTATTGGAGGAGGAGGCAAATCACCCGTCCCAAGTCCACCCGAAGCAGGAGCACCAAATCCCTATTATCTTAAAGTTTCGATCTGTCATGGTCCTCATCAAAAGTAGACAAAAGAATCTCATGGTCATCAGTTTGGGGGCCTCTAGATGAAGAAGCACCAGGATCCCTCATCCCCTAAAATTGGAAGTCTCCGAAATTTTGTTCTGATTGATGAAACAAATATTCAAAATGAGAAGCCTGCTGACGACTAGCGGCCAACTCTTCTTGAAGTTTCTTATTTTGTTCTTCATGCATCCACTGTGAGCCAGGAAGGAAAAAAGTAAGAGCATACATAATCATGCATACATATAGCATAAATTACCATGAAACAAGAAAACTCACCAGGTAATTCATATCAACACCCTGTGGATGAGATGGCATATCTGGAGGATAAGAATGAGCAACTGAAGGAGCAGTAAAAGAAGGTCCAGCCTCATGATCAAATGAGCCAGCAACCTACAATAATCATTAAAAAAGTTAAAATAAGAAAGAAGCTATTGCAAAGGAAAAATGGTAAAAGTTTTACCTGAGAAGTACTAGCCCCGAGATGTGGAACGAATTCTCCTGCATCTCCATGATGTTCCTCTTCTTCTCTACCCTCATTTTCTTCCAGAATTTCCCATACTCCAAAAAGAGATACATCAAAGTTCAAGAGCCTCATTTGAATAAAATGGCCATAAGATTCACTCGGCAGATAGAAAAATGTTTCAACATCATAACCGTGTCGGGCCAACCACCATGCATCCTCCGGCATTGATGTAATATTTAAAGTATATCCTAGGCAACGCATCGGGACCCTCCACTACTCTAGACCAAGAAATCACTCATATACTCTCTCTCCGAGAAACCAGCCACTAGACACAGGACCGGCGATGACTCGGTGAGAATGTTGGAAAGACAATGCAGCATTCATGGAGGAAGCCTAGTTTGTCCGTTCTTCTGGGTTCCACCAAGCCAAATTCACCTGCGAAATAACATAAGGTAAGTAAACTTTCATATAAATTTTAAAGCATACTAATGCTATTTTACCTGGTCCCAGGTTAAGCGGCTCAACACGAAGCATTGGGTATGCACATGGTGCAAGCCAAGAACTTCCATGCAATCTGACAACCAGAAATTTAATCTTGGATACCCTACTCTCTCTCGGGAGATACAAGGCACCCATGCCTACAACAATAATAAAAATCAAATTCATACAAGAAAAGAGTGGAATTGACATTGGTGGAAGAAGAATACCTCGACAACCGCCATAAAGCCAACAAAAGACTTCTTATTTTGGCAAATTTTATCAAGACCATGGTAAAGACAGGCGAGACAAGCTTCACCCCAGCCATAAAGTGGTATCGTCCTATAATAAGAAAGGGCCCTCAACACTGACAAATGGATGGCGGATTCAGTGCTGCCTAAGATGGTCGAACCAAGCAAATATAACAAAAATCCTCAAGCTTACTGTTGGGTTGTGTCTCTATGAACCCGTCCTTCGTAGTTCATCCAATAACTATGAATTGGCTTGATTTTATCTTAAAAAGCCCTTTATATGATGGTTACATACCAATTAATTGTTGAATTTCATCAAATGTAAAAATATCGTTGGTAAGAGGAACCAGAACACCATCATATCGAATGCCAGTTATAGCAGCAAAGTCGACCAGACCAATTGTCATCTCCCCAATGGGCAAGTGAAAAGTATGAGTTGTGTCCAACCATCATTCTGCAAGCGCCTAGACTACGCTCCAGTCTATTAGATACTCCTCGGCTGGTAAATGTAAGATGAAACTTTCAAAGTCGCAATCTCAGATAATCTGCCTCACCCGAGAAGGCGCTACATCATACCATTGTTGGGCTTTGTAGATACACCCTTCGGCCCGAACAACACAACGATCACGCTAACACGGAGCCAGGTAAGTTAACACCAGGTAAGTATATCATTATTCTATCTACTTAAAATAATATATTTTTTTCTTCCTAAACTTTCTAAAAAATAGAAAATATATATAAAAAATAAAGACAAAAAAATGAAAAAGAAAATAAAACAACAAAATGAATAAAAAAGAAAAATAACAGAAAAAATGAAGAAGAAAAGAAAAGAAGAAAAATAATTACCGTGCTCTTTTGATTTGAACTACAATGAAGCGGCATCTCGGCTAGTAGACCTATATTTCCATCTTCATGATGCCAAATAAACTCCAATAACTCAGCATTAGAATGAGTTTCTGATCTTGAAGCATGCATTTTTTAAAACTATATGCTAAATTTGAAAAGAATTATAGTAATGAATGAACGAAATTAACGATGCTGCTGTGAATGAAATGAAGAAATCGTCCGTTTATATAGAGGAACGGCAAAAAAAAAATTTCAAAGAGTAAATTTTACTATTGACGAATAGTAAAATTTACTATTGATGAATAGATGTTACTATTTACAATAGTAAATTACTATTTACAAATAGTAGGTTACTATTTAGGATACTATTTATAAATAGTAAGTTACTATTTATAAATAGTAAATAGTGCATAAACAGTGACTACATAGTAAATATACAGTAAATTCAATCATTTAATTTAATCATTCAAATACTTGCGTGTATATAAATATTTTTGTACTATTAAAATATTTTTACACGCAGGGGCAAGGAGAAAATATGTGTATAAAAATTAGCTAAATTTTTTTGCAAACAAAATTTATATGCTACTCACTATAATTATTTTTTGCAGATAATTAAATCTCTATTAACTCGGGTCCAGAACCCAAATTATCCTTAGGTCCAGAACCTAAAATCTCTTTTAAGTCCAGAACTTAACTCAGGTCCAAAACCCAAATTGTCTTTAGGTCCATAGCCTAAAATCTCTTCTAAGTCTAGAACTTAGCTCGGGTCCAGAACCCAAATTATCCTTAGGTCCAAAACCTAAAATCTCTTTTAAGTCCAAAACTTAGCTCGGGTCCAGAACCCAAATTATCCTTTGGTCCAGAACCTAAAATCTCTTTTAAGTCAGGAACTTAGCTCAGGTCCAGAACTCAAAATTACCCTTAGGTCTAGAACCTAAAATTTTCCTTGAGTCCAGAACTCAAACCGGTCCAGAACCCAAAATCTCAACCATCTCAGAAAAATTAAGTCTTATTGCTTTTCACTCTCTTTTACTAAAGTTTCAGATCGTTCAAGTAGGAGGCAAACTATACACCCTTAATTTTTAACCCAGTCTGGTCCAATATATTTTATTTAGTCCAAAATAATTTTTGTGTTATCTTAATTAAATAATATTTGTTTTAGTATTTATTTTTTATAATTAAAAAAAATTATAATAAATAATAATAATAATAAATAAAAATAAAAATCGGTGACTAAAAAATTCGTCGCTGAAAGTAATTGGTCGAAATGGCCTGGCAGCACGCCAGCGCTCCAATTCTGGCTCGCACCAGGCGCAATTCCTTGCAGCCCGTTGCAAATTTCGCCAGCAAAAATTTTCCAACGCAATTTTTTCCGAAACCAAATTCTATTTGGTTTCGATTTTCTTTTCCTAATTAATTATAGTTTTCTTAAACAATTGAAATTAATCTTCTAAATTTCCTATAAATAACACTAAAAAAAATAGAAAAAGAGACTTTGGACGGAGATCAGACTTGGAGGACTAGAACTTTGAATTTGGGACTTCGGATTTGAGAGGAACAAGCAAAGCCATCAACAATTTATCAAAGGCAGCAACTTTGCCTTTATCTTTGTTCATCAAAGAAGCAATTTTTGGTGGAACTAACGAACGAAGGTTTGAATCTCTAATTTCTTTTTTTATTTTTCTTATAGTAGCTTCAATCACTGAAAATTAATAAATTGTTTCTTTTAATTTCAAAAACTTTAGAACCCTAATTTATTTCTTCTAAACCTTAGAATCTTAAATCATTTATTCTATTTTCAAAAATACTAAAAATTACTTTTTTGTTTCTTCTAAAACCTTAGAACCCTAATTTATTTCTTCTAAAACTTAAGAGCACTAATCTATTTCTTCTAAACCTTAAAGCCCTAATTTGTTTCTTTTGTTTCCAAAAACCTTAAATCGTTTTTCCTATTTCCAAAAACTTTTAAAAACCCTAAATTGTTTTCCTCTAACTTTTTTTTTCAAAATTTCCAAATGTTTTGTTAAATCTCCAAACCCTAATTTACTTTATAGTTTTTAAAAATCACAATTACTTTATAAAACCCTAAACTATTTTCTTCAACTCCAAAACCAAAATAGTAAACCCTACACCAGTTAATCTAAACCCTAAGTTTTTCTAAACCCTAATTCCCCTAAAACCGTAAACCCTAGTTTCCTAAACCTTAATCCTTAAAACCTTAAAACCTTACAAACCTAAACATTCAAACTCAATATAGTAAATGCAAAACAACAATCCAGTAGCTAAGAATTATATACCCTAATATACTAAAATCCTAAAACCCTAAATATTAATTAAAGAAATTTAAATAGAAACAATAACCCTAATTTGTATCTTTACTTGCTTTATTTTTAGATTTGATTATGTAGTCTATTATATGCTTTGGTGGTTGATTTATTTAATTTCAATGCTTGATTTATTTAATTTATCATGGATGGATGTTTTCTTTATTGTTATTTTTTGCTTGTTTTAGTATTAAAAGTGTAAGAGGTATGTTTCCACTTTGTGGGTACCTCATTAGTTAAATATCATATAATTTAAATTGCTTTTATATTTTAGACCAATGTAAAGGACATGTTTCAACCTTTTGGTAGGTGTCCTGTTAGTTTAGACATGGATGATGTAAGGACATGTTTCCATCCTCGGATGGGTGTCCATTTATTTGTTTTGCTTAGACATTGCTTTGATTTTAATATAATGATGCTTTATTTTAATTGTTGCTTGTAATATGGATAATATTGTTATATTTAAGAATTTTAAAATATTAAGACCTGTAAAGGAGGTCGGTTCCAATGAACCGAGCATTGTGGGGGGTGTTGGGCCATTTCTCACCTTCTCCACACGTATCCAACTTTCTAAACCCATTAGGAGGTTAGAGATTTCTTAGGAATTGAGTCATTCACTTTTTCCCAGCCTGTCCGGGTGGCGACTCTATTTTCTTCGAACTTAGGTCCGTGTTCTCTAAGGCTCCAAGCCTAAACAGTGCAGAAGATGCAAGAACCATTCCACCGGGAGTGGGGGCAAAAATCCCCACTCATAGAAAGTCTCTTGCTGTTATAGGTAACTACCTAAACTACCCCTTTGACTTTTTGATTTAGGTCATTATTTACTACTTTAATTTTTTCCTAGCCTGCCCTTGTGAATTTTTAGAACTAGCGAGCTCTTCTTACTATTTCTTATTTTGATCCTAATTTTTTCCTAGCCCACCCTTACGGGTTTTTGAAACTAGTAGACCACCCTAATTTGTGCCTACACATCCTTTATGGTTTTCAACCTAGCAGCCTTTTTTTTCAATACATTCTTTCTTTTAGGTCTAGCTATAGGAGCATTTTTTCTTACTTGCCACCTCAACTGTAGATCAGGCAAGATACTTACCATAACACCATCTTGCAAGAAATTTCTCTGCCTTGCTTCTTCATATGCTGAGTCGAGTGGATCAATTCAAGAGCTGTTATCAATATTTGCTGGTTGTTGCCTTGGTGGAAAATCAGCCTCATCACCACCCAGACATATTTAATGTACATTCCACTTGCTACTCTTTGCCAAGGTACTTGCTTTGTTCCTCGTCATCTTGGTCGCTAGTATGAAGCTCAACCTCGAGATTCTAATTTTATAGTAGATTTGGACATGCCTTTGCTGACCGAAGCCTTTTTAGATCACCTGAGGCAAAGCTGGCTTGCATGTTACACTTACCGACTTCTATAAATTCTACAATTGTCAATCTTTAAATAAAATAATGTTAGGATGAAAGACATTTTCTTTTATTTTAATTTGTCATCACTTTTTTCTATTATGCAATTTATTTTAACATTTTGGTCTTTATTCAAAGATGGTGCACATAAAACAAATTTATTATTATCTTTGTTTTATTAAATTGAGGAATGACCATAAACATGTAGCAAGCATACATAAGATTACTCTTGTCAGCAACCAGCCCTTTCAGGTTTTCTAATTAGCAATTTTCTCTCATTTGTAGCCCTAATTGTTGCCTAACCCTCCCTTTTGGGTTTTTGAAACTAGCGGGCTGCTCTAATTTTTACCTAAGCTGCCCTTTCTGGCTTTCAACCTAGAGAGCTCTTTTTTTTAAACATAGAATTTCTTCAACTTGTCAATGCTCATTGGTTTGCTGAACTTATTTTCGTCCATGTCTGCCAACTTAATTGCACCTTTCTTCATTATTTCATTTACAACATAAGGCCCTTCTCAGCTTAGTCTAAACTTTCCTCTTAGATCTGAGACATTATCTTTGTATTGCTTTAGCACTTGTCACATCCGCCTACTGCATTTATGCAGTGTAGACACGTGCATAGCGAGAGTAGGGAAAAGGAGAAGATAATTCTTGATAACAGCCCTAGATAAGGTTGTATGACAAAAGGGACCTAATTGTAATTTTTAATAAAGTTGGGGACGTAGATGTAATTTCAAAGAAAGTTGCACCGGATGTTCTTAATAGTGCATATAACAGATTCCAAAAATGGAATGTAGAGAAAAATCGGATCGCAACGACGTGTAACGGTTTTTCCAGGAAATGTCCCGTTAAAGAAAAATGAAGAAATGTTGACTAAGGGCATTTTGGTCATTACCAATTAAAGTTATACATGAATTTAGGGTAGGAAATAAAGACGTGAGTACGTAGAGAATGGCGAGAAGTTAAATATGAAACGATTGTCAGTAGAAACGAAGCCGGAGAAAACCCGAGCAAAAATAGGACCAAAAGGGAATTTTGTAAAAAGTTGAGGGCTTACCGGTAATTTTTCAAAATGACTTAGAAACCTAAAATAGATCTTATAAATAGAAAGTAGAGGTCGAGAGGATCAAAACCATATATAGTTTGACTCGTGGAGCTATACGGTTTAAAAGATATGATCGATTAATCGCCGGAACGTAATGTGGGCCCGGTTTTGTGTCGGGACCGGATGAGTAACCCGGGACAACTTTATGAGATCCAATGGGAAGAGAGACAAGTGGAAAGAAGTAAAGGAAAAAGGAAGTTATAAAAATCAAAGGTTGGCCAATCAAAAGAGAACATTTAGCATATGTAATAAATGTGTAATAAATGAAGAAAGAGAAAAAGTGGACAAATGGTCAAGGTGATCATCACTTCCTTTGTATATAAATATAGGTGATATGAAGAGCAAATTCTCTCTTTTCCACTCACCAAATTCGGCCAACAAAAGAAAATACCAAGGGACTTCCAAGTTTTTCCAAACTTTGATTTTTAAGGTAAGTTCTAAGGTTTTTAAGTGTGTAGACTTTAATTTTAGTATTAGTTTTAGGTAGTTATATATATATTGGAAGATTGGGAATTAGAGTCTTATATGGAATTGAAAAAAAAATAATAATAATAAGATTAATTGATTAAATGGAAGAACCAAGATATAGAAAGATTAATAAGGTTGGATTAGGGGTTTCGGTTGGAATAGAAATAGAGGATAAATTATTATTTTGAAATTCTAAGGTTTATGTTGTATCTTGAATTGATTGAAGGAGAAATAAAGAATTAAAGAAGGAGAAGAAAGAAAAGCCAAGAGGAATTAAAGAAATAAGGTTTGGTACTTTACCTTTGAATAATTAATTTTGGTTTGATGCTTTACAAACTTTGGTTTATCAAAGTTTTGTTGTTGATGCTTAAATATATTGATTTGAGTTAAACATGCAAAAGTTGTCAAAGGGAAGTGTTTGAATCTTCACTTTACCATTAAAGATGCCTTAATATTGATTTGCAAAAGAAAAATAAACTATCCTATGCATTTCATGTGTTTGGGCCGAAATGGTCCCAAAAAGACAGCTTTCTGGACCTTTTTGTGGAAATTGTTTGAGGCAGAAAACGAAGGAATTTTTCAACGAAATTTTACATGCAATTAGTCAACATATGAAATAAGTTTTCTGTAAAATTTCAGCCAAAAATAAGATCATTTACTTGGTCAAATGCATGATTGAAGTGGACTGAAATTTTGACGAAAATCCAGATTTTACTATTCATTTGGTCATGCCATTTTGCGTTGCCGATTTTTCTCGCCGCAACACTATTCATTTGGTCAATTTGTGATCCTTTGAGGAATGCTTTGAAATATTTGATATGTTTATTGTGGATGTTAAATATGTGAAAAAGAGTAACGGTTTGACCAAAGAATGTGGTGCGCGGCATAAATGGCAAAGCGTGACGGAAATTAAAATGATTTTTCGAATCATTCCAAAATGAAGTTTGAAACTTAAATTGAATCATTTTAACCTTTATGCTCTACTGGATAGTGGGAGTGGTAGATAAGGGTATGGTGCACTATACTAACGCATGCAGTACTGCTCATTATTGTGATATGATATGTTATTCAGTGGTGAGGCCACTGAAGCCAATGGGGAGGCCCATTGGTTAGAACCAGGATGGTGAGGGCCATTCCTGTGATCTGATATCGGTGGTGAGGGCCACCTATGTTACAGTGGTGAGGGCCACTGCCTTATCACTATGGTTCCCTATATACCAGTAGAGCCTGAACCAAAGACATATTTTTCGTTAAACTATGAAATGCAAATGAGTTGAATTATGATTTTACATTATTGAAAGCATATCACACTGAATGTATCAAAATTTCTATTGGTTTAAGGTTGGTTGATTTATGATTTAATTATTTCATATTTTCCAAATGTTTTCATATGTTACTTGTATTTTATTGGTAAAGTACCCACTGAGCGACATTGCTCAGCGAGTTAAGTTTTCCTTGACTCGTAGGTTCGGAGCAGTAGATAAATCTTGGGAAAGCAACGACCAGACCACAGCAAATCTCAGGGGTAGATCTTTTAGTTCCATTATGAGTTAGCTAGTTGTGGCATGTATATGAATAAATATAAAAGAGATTTTCTATGTTATAATTGTATGTTAGTAGTATGTAATAATCATAAATCTTTACTTTATGTTATATTAGAAGTGTGAACTCTTCGTGCAGGTTTGTAGTTGAGGGTATAAGGTGGATTCATTGGGAGTGCATTAAATTTGATGGTAATTATATTGGTCTGTGTAAAATGTTTTAAAAAAAAATCAGAAAAACAAGTTTTGTCGACACTTGGGATCCAAATTTCTAGGCGGAACTATGGCAAAATTTCTGTAAAAATCAGAATTAAAATTTGACTAAGTAAATTGGTAGCAACATTAGGATAGTGTGGCGCCTCTACTCGACTTACACATGTAGGTTGGGAAGGGGTGTTACAGCACTAGATCGCCAACCTTGAACCTTCTAAAGTGAACTCTTTTATTATAAGCCCGAGCTATTTTTTTTGGTAAAGTTGGTGATAATACAGTGCCTTCAGCCTCTTTTCATCCAATAAAGCTAGCTACGTGTATCTGCTCAATGCCATTCTATCTCAGGCAGCTTTGCATTCAAAACTAACCTCAAGGATTTGTTCTCAATTTTAATAGGCAACACCGCCTCCATCCTATAAACCAAAGAAAACGTCATCATTTCGGTCTGAGTTCGATCACTTGTCTTGTACCCCCCCCCCCCCCACATAAAGCAAAAGGGAGCATTTCTGGCCAGTCCCTATACATCTTGGTCATCTTGGAGAGAATCTGCTTAATCGTCTTGTTAGCTACTTCCACTATACCATTTGTTTTTAAACTATATGGGAAAGATCAATGGTGGTGGATCTGATACTTGGCAAATAAATCTTTAATAGCTCTTTGGAACTGCACCCCATTTTCTGAGACTATACTGTGTGGAACTCCTTGTCTACAGATAAGGCTTCTCTCAATAAAGCTGAGTCATTTGCCTTGCCCCCAGCTATTGAAAGATTTAGTTTTGTTGTCCCAAGATAGCAACCAAGAGGGGGGTGAATTGGTTTGGTTTAAAAGATGATGGCAAATTCAAAATCAAAAAGGACAAGAAATGTAGAAGATGTACAAGAAGATTAAGTAGAAAATGGAACAATGAACACAAAGATTTATAGTGGTTCGAATTTACCTTGATCCTACATCCACTTCTTTAACAACTTGTTAAGGTTCAACTTGCTTTGATTTTTTACAAGCTTAACTATAACACCCTTATACCCTATATACGTACAATACATATTTTCAGTATATATAAAATATGCATATACGGTACAAAAATGTCACAGACCGATTTAATAAAAAATTTTCACATTTCCAATTTAAAATTTCAAATTCTAAATATATAAAAATTAAATAGAATATAAATATTCTTTACTTATTATAAGAACCCAAAATAAATAATATATATATAAATCTCTGGAAAAAATTCGCCAAAGTTTTGTCTGTATTTTGGACATCCCAAAATTTAGCAATTACTCAGCCTGCAAAAAGAAAACACTCCCAAATAATTTCCAATCACCATCTCAAACATACTTCTCAATTTCACCAAGTTTCTCAAACATTTATATATATATATATATATATGTATAATTTAAAACACACTTACTCTCCTATTTCAAATATATCGACCCAAACATTCTTTATAATATACAATATGTAAAATTCAAAGCATAACATATTATGCATAATACTCAAAATGTACAATAACATAAAAATTTATACATGCTACTGGTAGTGTTTTTGATCTCGATAGCAACTCAACAAGCTTAACTATAAGTCTAGACCCAACCTGGTCTAGATGAACTCTCCGGCTCAGCTGGGTCTACCCTGTCACCTGCGGATGGAAATAATCGTGCTAAGCCGAAGCCTAGTGGTACAAATAACAATATAACTCAATGTAATACCAATGCACAATGCATTTAGATGTCACACCATTCCACTTTCTTATATTTTTCAAATATTTCATAATTCACGTTAAAATAAAGACAAGCATTAGCCCAAAAAGGATCTAATATGCTATTCAAATTTCAGAGTTACTGCTTTGGTCCATAATGACACCATGTGTCTAGCCCCGTAGGCAATATATCCATGGATAATGTAACAGCCCCAGTCTCTTGGACCTCAACCGGGCTAGACCCTTAGGCCCCAATATCTTGGTCCTCAACCCGGCTTAGACTGCTACAGTTTTTGAGGCTTACGACCTAGTCTTTTCACCCTAAAAACATCATATTTATTAGCTGGCCTGGCTTACGACCCAGTCTTTTCACCATTCCACAGTGTAGCCCGTAGGCAATCATAGGCATGCCACCAAACCCAGAACTCTGAAAATTGAATAACATACTAGGCACACAATTTATTCATATTTCTCATTATTAATCTCTTTCTCATTTTTACATATTCAATCTAGGCACATTGCCTTATTTTCACAATTTTTTTCTCACTTTTCTCATTTTTCACATCTTTCTCATTTTTCTCATTTTTCTCATTTTTATCAATATCAATTCATTTCATTATTACACATATTTCATTTTTGCATTCACAACACATTACCCAATTACTTTGGGTATTTTCACATAATATGCATATTTCACATGTTACACAAATTAGCCATTGTGAATAACTTTTCACAATGTATTTAACACATATGACATTACAAATGTCATAGCATATTATTCATACACAATCAATGAACCAAGTAACTTAACACACTTTTCAACCAAAATGTGCTAAGTCCAAATGTTATGCAAATATAAACATTATATTCAAAGTTTGTACATACCTCCACTAGCAACCCAAAGCAAGCTAAAAACAACCTTCAATCCAATCTTTCCAACTTGCCTTTTACCACTTGGATGAAGCAAATCAACCTCCCTCAATGCCTAAACCAAAAGTGATAGCAAATAATCATTTAGCATCACATTTAATGGCATTTCCAACATTAAACCATAATTACACATCACTCCTATAAATTTCTAAAAATTTAGCCTTTCCTTACTTCAACATTGGAATTCCATTTTACTACAATTAAATTAGTGTTTTAAGTTTATTTATATTATTAAAAACATATTCTAATACATTTAAATCATTTACATTACAAAAATACACTCTTATACACAAAATCTCAAAAATGGCATACCCTTCCCCCATTGAAGGTTTTCCATTCCAGCACAATCCATTATTCATTCCAAGCTTATTTTCATCACTTTTAACAATAAATAACATGCTTAAACAAAGAAAATCACACAATTCAACCACTTTGGAAAATCACTTTTCCAAAACCCTAAATCTCCACTTCCATTCTCAAACTCCAACCCAACACCACCAAATCCAATATTTGACTTTAAAATACTTGTTTATGAATCAAAACAACTCATTTAGAACCAATTTGCACAATTAAAGTTCATGTTTTCAAAATCCCAAAAATCCATAACCCTAAATTCTCTCTCTTCACCATTCTTTAACCAAACTCCATCATCTCTTCAATCTAACCTTAGAATCATTGTTAACTACCCAAAATAACATCATACACACTAATTCCAACAATTATAACATACTACATAAAAATTCAAATTCTCACATAATATAAATTTCCAAGGAATTCAAAGAAAAGAGATGGAAACTTACTAATTTTGGTGTAGATCACCAAAAATCCACTTGCAACTTGTTAATTCCTTCAATTTATGGAGTATGGAAGAATCAAATTCTTGGTCTAACTCCCATGAAAAATTCGGCCAAAGGAAGAAGAAGAAGAAGAAGATTTTTTTTTAATATTTCTTTTCCTTTTCATCTTTTTTTTAAACCACATATATATATATATTAAAATAATTTAATATTTAATTATTTAATTATTTTTTTAATAAATTAAAAGTCCTAATTTTCCTCTTCCATTCAAATTTAATTTATTTTTGAATTATTTTATTAATTTTGAATTTATAAGATTTAATTACCAAAATACCCTTTTCTTTTAAAAAGTGTTGACTTTTATATATGTTATGTATATTTTGCATATATATCACATATATATTCCATTTTTTCATTTAAAATCCCTTCATTTTTTATTTAAAACCATTAATTTAATTTATCCTTTTAAATTATAATTTATTTTATCCAATTTTCCAAAAATTAGAAATTTTCAAAAATTTTAGGATGTTACAATTCTCTCCCCCTAAAACAAATTTCGTCCTCGAAATTACCTGTCCTCAAGTCTAGAACAAATGGGGAAACTGACTTTGTATCGCCTACTCACTTTCCCAAGTCACCTCCTCAGTGGCATGATTCCTCCAAAGGACTTTCACAAGTGGTACCCTCTTATTCCTCAATTCTTTAACCTCTCGTGCCAAAATTGCCACTGGTTCTTCCTCATAAGTCAAATTCGGACTCACCTCAATGGACTCCACTGACAAGGTATGAGATGGGTCAGACCTATATCTCCGAAGCATCGAGACATAGAAAACATTATGTATTCGATCCAACTCAGGCGGCAAAGCTAGTCTATAAGCCACTGGACCAACTCTCTCCAACACCTCATATGGTCCTATGAAACGAGGACTCAACTTCCCTTTGTGGCCAAATTTCAAAATCTTCTTCCATGGAGACACCTTCAGAAACACTTTATCTCCCACACTAAACTCTATGTCTCTTCTCTTTAAATCTGAATAGGATTTCTGTCGGTCCGAAGCTACTTTCAAACTACCCCGAATCACCTTCACTTTTTCCTCTATTTCCTTAATCAAATCGGGACCAACCAGTTTACCTTCTCCAACTTCATCCCAACACAAAGTTGTCCTGCATCTCCTGCCATATAAAGCCTCATAAGGAGTCATCCCAATACTTGACTGATGACTGTTCTTATAAGCAAATTCAATTAATGGAAAAAATTTGTCCCAATTCCCGGCAAAATCAATGATACAGCTCTTCAACATATCCTTCATAATCTGTATCACTCTTTCTGACTGTCCATCTGTCTGAGGATGGAAAGCAGTACTAAAATGCAATCGAGAACTCAAAGCATTATGCAAACTCTTCCAAAACCTCGAAGTAAACTGGGGATCTCGATTCGACATCAAAGAAACTGGGACTCCATGTAAACTAACTATCTCGTTGATATACAGCTCAGCCAACCTCTCAAGAGAAAAATCCATCCGAACTGGAAGAAAATGAGCTGTCTTCGTCATCCGATCAACTATCACCCAGATTGCATCATGCTTCTTTTTAGTCAAAGGCAGTCCAGTCACAAAATCCATTGTCACAAGCTTCCATTTCCACTCTGGTACTGATAAAGGTTGGAGCAACCCTGAAGGAACTTGGTGCTCATCCTTCACTTTTTGGCAAGTGAGACATCTGGATACAAACTTTGCTATGTCTCTCTTCATACCAGACCACCAATAATGTCTCCTCAAGTCCTGATATATCTTGGTACTCCCAGGGTGCATAGAAAAAAGTAACTAATGTGCTTCCTCTAATATCATTCTTTTCAATTATGTATCATCAGGAATACACAATCTATCTCTGTACCATAGACTTCCATCATCACTCACATAAAAGTCTCGACTCTCTCCCTTCTGACAAACCAACACAATTTTCTGAATTCTCTCATCCGCCAATTGAGCCTCCCTAATATTATCCAACAAGATTGGCCTCAACTGCAACTGAGACATCAAAGCACCATCATTAGAAGATTCAAATCTAGCGTGCAATGCTGTCAACTCAACAAGCAACGAGAGTGAATAAGTAGTCAAACCTGCCAAAAGATTTTCGACTCAAGGCATCAACAACAACATTTGCCTTACCAGGATGATAATCAATCAAACAGTGGTAGTCTTTAATCAACTCTAACCACCATCTCTGCCTAAGATTCGGCTCTCTCTGAACACCCAGGTATTTCAAACTCTTGTGATCCGTATAAATGAAACACTTTTCCCCATACAAGTAATGCCGCCAAATCTTCCGGGCATAAACTATTACTGCTAATTCGAAATCATGCGTCGAATAATTCAGATCATGTGGTTTCAACTGTCGAGAGGCATAAGCAATGACTCTACCCTTCTGCATCAGAACACAACCTAAACCACTATGTGAAGCATCACTGTATATCACATATGGTTTACCTTCTACAGGTAGAGTAAGGACAAGAGCTTGAGTCAACATCTCCCTCAGCTGCTCAAAACTTGCCTGACACTGATCTGTCCACACAAATTTAACTCCTTTCCTAAGTAATCTAGTGAGTGGTGTAGCTATTATAGAAAAACCCTTCACAAATTGACGATAATAGCCTGTCAATCCCAGAAAACTTCTAATCTCTGCCACAGTCTTCGGTGGACTCCAATTCAAGATAGCCTCAATTTTACTTGGATCAACTCTAATACCCTCTGCTGAAACCACATGACCAAGAAAAGCTACTTGATCGAGCCAGAACTCACACTTAGACAACTTAGCATACAATTGCTTCTCTCTCAGAGTCTGCAATATGATCCGCAAATGTCTATCATGATCCTCCTCATTACATGAATACACCAAGATGTCATCAATTAAGACCACCACAAACTGATCTAAATATGGTCTGAATACCCTGTTCATCAAATGCATAAAAGCTGCTGGTGCATTCGTCAATCCAAAGGGCATCACCAGAAACTCATAATGCCCATACGTTGTACGAAAAGCTATCTTCGGTACATCCACATCTCTGACTCTCAACTGATGGTACCCTGATCTCAGATCAATCTTAGAGAATACTCCTGCTCCCTTCAACTGATCAAAGAGATCATCTATCCGAGGCAAAGGATACGTGTTCTTGATGGTCACCTTATTCAACTTCCAATAATCAACACACAATCTCATGGTGCCATCCTTCTTCTTCACAAACAATACAGGCGCTCCCCACGGAGACACACTAGGGTCGATAAACCCTTTATCCAATAACTCCTGCAACTGCACCTTCAACTCTCTCAACTCAACTAGTGCCATCCGATAAGGGGTAATAGAGATAGGAGTGGTACCAAGCAACAAATTGATACAAAACTCCACTTCTCTCTCAAGAGGTACCCTTGGCAACTCATTAGGGAAAACATCTGGAAACTCGGCAACTGTGGGTATACTTTCAAGCAGGGATCCCACTACTCTAGTATCTACAACATGAGCAAGATAATCCTCACATCCCTTCTGAATCATTCTCCCAGCTGAAACAGCTGAAACAAATATAGATGAAAGATACCTTTGCTCACTAGATACCATCACATCCCTACCATCATTTGTTCTCAAAGTAACACATTTCTTCTAACAGTCTATCACAGCCCCATGCTTGGATAACCAATCCATGCCCAAAATCAGATCATATTCCCTAAAAGGCATCTCAATTAGGTCACCGAGAAACTTCTCATCCTAAACAACAACTAGACTATCTCGGTGCACCCTGCTCACTACAACACCATGCCCTAAAGGATTTGTCACCAAGATATCAAATCCTAGGGACTCAGAATGCAATTCAGACACAGGCAAGATAGATGCACTTATGTATGAATGCGTAGATCTAGGATCTAATAGAGTAAGGACTGAAATACAAAATAAAGAAAATATACCCGCAATGACGGATGAAGCATCTGGCTGCCTCTGCATCACATAAACCAGCTGAGATGGCTCAGCCTCATCTGGCCTACTGCCTCCAGATATAGAGCCTCCTATTTGACTAAACCCAGGTTGACCACCTCTGCTAAAACCTCTACCACCACGACCCCCTCTGATACTGGGTTGAGAAGCTGCAGAATCTGCCTGCCTAACCTCTGGTGGCTCGGGACAATCTCTGATAAAATGGTCTGACGACCCACATCTAAAACACACTCCCGAAGCACCTCTCCACCAGTAGACACCTCCGTGTACTCTACCACAGTGAACGCAAATAGGTGGAGTAGGTCTCTGAGCCACTGGAGTCGAAGCACTAGCCACTGAAACTGCAGGTCTCTGTCTCTGTCTGTGCTACTGTACTGACCTGCCAAACTGCTCCTGACTCCTACTAAACCTCTGAAAATATCCCCCTCTACCTCTCTTCACTGATGAAGACCCTACCTCACTCTGGGGTCTCCTAACTCTGGTCTCCTCAACCCTAGCAGCTGCTACAAGACTTTGTGCCCTCTCAACACTCCTGGCAGCTGCAACTAACTGGAAAAAATCCTAATACCAAGAGCCTGCGATGATGCATATGATAGAGGGTCTCAGTCCCTCCTCAAACCTCGTACACCTGTCAAACTCGTCAGAAATGATCCCACTAGCATAGTGACTCAATCAGATAAACTCGATCTCATACTCTGTCACTGTCCTGGTATCCTGTCTCAGACTCAGGAACTCCATCTTCTTTGCATCTTTATACTCGCTCAGAGTATACTTCTTCTCAAATTCCGCAAGAAATCATCATAGGTCAGGACTGGTGGATCATCTAGAGCCTGTGGAACCATCTTCGACCAATCATATGCATCTCTCTGCAGAAGAGATCTGGCATTGTAATATCCTAAAATATACCCTAAAAGTGTTGGGATTATTGTTGTATTTGGATTCAATGTGTGTATTGAAGGGTAAGAGAAAAGAAGAGAAGAGAAGATATGGGAATTATAAAATGTAACATATATATGAGGTATAAAATGGTGTAGGAAAAGTGAGTTGTATATATATATATTTGTATGATTAGTTAATAATAATAATAATGATAATAAGGACAAAAAGGAAAATAAAGAGGAAAGCAAAAAGAAGTTTGTGTGGAGGAGATTTAATTGCATTATTATTATTATTATTATTATTATTATTATATATATATATATGATAAGGATGAAGGAAAGAACGAGAACGTTCTTTCTTCTTCTCCTTCGTCTCCTTCTTCTTAGTAAACGAGAGAGAGAGAGAGAGAGAGAGAGAGAAGCTAGAGAGAGAAAGGGGATTTTACTTCTAATTACACCAAAGACTAAGGTTATCAAGAGGCTTGCAAATGGATATTGAAGATTTGGCAAGCTATTCAAGTAAGTACTTCTCTCTTGAGTTGATTTTATTGATTATGTATATATATGTTTTTATCTTCTTGTTTTGGGTTTCTTTGGATTGAGGTATGGTTGGTGTTTAAGATGATGGAAATGAAAGATTGAAGTGTGTAATTGTGTTGAATTGGTATTTAAGTATTGATAATTTGGGGTATTTGTGATGATGATGATGAATTGTTGAGTTAGGATTTGATATGAATGAAATGGTATTTTGAGTAATTGATTATAGTGATGTATATATATTGATTGTTATGGTGATATAATGAAGTTATATAAATGTTAAAGTGATATGGAATTGATAAATATGAACAAAGATGATGATTAAAAGGGTTGTGGTATGAATTTTGGAAATGGTTTGGTCTTTGAGTTCTTGAAGGACACGGCCAAATTATGAGAGACACGGCCAAGTTAGGGCAACTTGGCAGTGTTGGATGGATTTTGGAGAGACACGGCCACAAGCTTGGCCGTGTCCCTTGAATGTGTTTGCTACTGCCTGACTTTTGTTGAGAGACACGGCCGTGTCCTCTGCCCGTGTCTGAGTCTGTTTGAAATTGTGATGAGAGACACGGCCACAAGCTTGGCCGTGTCCCATGCCCGTGTTCGCTACTGCCAAAATTGTGTTGAGAGACACGGCCACAAGCTTGGCCGTGTCCCTCAAGTGTGCTGCCCGTGTCCCTCAAATGTGTTAAGTAATGTTTTATTCTTTGTCCTTCTTACATTGTTATATATTCTTCTTATATTGTTGGATCTTTAAAAGGGTCTTTTGGTACCTAAACACACTTAAAACAATAATGATCCAACCAAAAGTATATAGAAGATTATAAATCCATGAATAATGTAAAGTGTGATGTATCTAACAATGATGGTATAGGAAATGTGGAAGATATAATGATCATGTATACTTGAGTGATGAATTGATCAATATGATTTGATGATACTATATGAATAATGTTATGTTCTATGCTTTGTAAATTGTAATGTGTTATATGAATGATGTGATGTTGTGATGAAGCATGAAATATAAAATATGTGATATTGTGATGACAGATGAAATGTGAGTTGAAATCAAATGAAATATGAAGCCATTGTTATTGGCTATGATGATTCAAATGAGATGTGAGCCATTGTTATTGGCTATGGTGATTTTAATGTGATGTGATGAAGCCATTGTGATTGGCTATGATGATTCAAATAAAATGTGAACCATTGTTATTGGTTATGATAATTCAATTGAGAATAAAATTGATAAATGAGTTGTGTGACTAATGTGTTATTCCATTTTCAGAGTTTGTTGTTGGTGGCATGCCTAAGAAGTGTAACAATCTCTTGAAGTTAGGTTGGATTAAATCCTTGAAGCCTAATTGAGATGTTACCACCCTTGAAGCTAGGTTGGATTGGTTCTTGAAGCCAAGTTGGGTTGAAGCTTAGCATGCTTTGCTCCCCTTGAAGCTTGGTTGAACCTAATCCTTGAAGCCTAGTTGGGTCTATGATAATGATAAATGTGATAATTAAACCAAAGCATTACTCTGAAAATTGAATGGCATATTAGTATGTTGTTTGGGCCCAAGTCTGTCTTTGTTGTCAATGTGATTCATGCTTGATGAATTGTGAATAAAATGATGTTATGAAGTATGATTTTGTAATAAGTGCATTGATGTATTGAAGTGGAATGTGTTTTGAGGGACTTTGTTGAGATATGGGCTTATGAACATGTTGTATGATGTGTAAAATGTATATGAAGGTGGAATTTGTGAGAATTGCTATTATGAAAATTTGGATAGATCATTGAATGGTGTTTTGTTAAAATGATGTATGTTATATATATATATGTGAAATAGAAAGGGCAAGAATTGTGTTATGAATGCTCCATGTAATTATATATCAAATTTGCAAAGATAGTGAGAACTTCTGAAGAATGCATTGAGAAAGGAATACGTGGTAAGAAAACAATAAAACTAAATGCTAAAAATTTAAGGTATGATTCTTTTGGCAAAGTTTATTTTATTATTGTTTTATTTAGTACTACTAAGCTCTCGGGCTTAGCGCGGATGTTTAATCGCGCAGGTATTTATGAGGTTAATTTGGAAGTTTAGCTGTGGTGCCACGAGAAGAGTAAGGGTGTCTCGAGACCAACTAGAAGGTGATGCATACATATATGATTTTAATTATGTTGCATTTTTAATAAGAGCAATGATTTTATAAATGTGTTTCAAAGTAATGTAAAATTTTATGAATTCGGTTAAAGGTAAATAAACTGAAAATTTACGTGACATTCTGATACTACATATATGTATTGTATGTATACTAGGTATATGTATGGTACTTATATGGAGTATCAGGGTGTTACAATTATTTTGGTATCAGAGCTTAGGTTTGAAATTCTCGGCCTAAGTGAAATTAAAAAGAAAATTTTTGAAAAATTTAAATGAGAATCAAAAAGAAGAGTTTTGAAATGCAATTGGTAATATATGCATATGCATTCACATCTAGGTTGGTCTCAAACGTGGCATTATGTGAATTGTGATGTATTTGGATTACATGAGATAAATGATAGTATGTAAATGAGGTTTCATATGAAAGTAAAATTTTAAAATGTTGATAATTGAAAAGTGATTGTGATGTAAAGAAATGATATGGAATTTATAAGTAAAAGTGTAATTGTTGACATGTGTATGACATATAAGGAAATGGCTAAAAGAATAAAGTTGGAAATGAGTTAAAAACAGAATTTAGATTAAAGTATGTAATCTTTCCTCTATTATTTGA
The DNA here is from genome assembly GCA_947685225.1 of Garcia nutans. Taxonomy (NCBI): domain Eukaryota; kingdom Viridiplantae; phylum Streptophyta; class Magnoliopsida; order Malpighiales; family Euphorbiaceae; genus Garcia; species Garcia nutans. The sequence goes on along the minus strand of CANTUV010000007.1, from coordinate 49,455,667 downwards.
ACCTCTTTCTAATAAACTTATGTTTAGATTTCTAGAAAGAGGAAATATTGCTGGATGAGTAATATGGAAAGATATATGGTTTAAATGAAAAGATTACAGTGGATTATTGAATGAGTTGATTGGTATAGATTAAGTATGATAATTTAAGGTATGGACATGAAAAACTAAGGTTTGTTTAAGAGGAAAAAGAGATGATGTTGGTTAAATATAAAGAGATATTGGTGTTGATTGTATTGTTAATTTAGTGCAAACATGGTGATTTCAATGTTAGAAATGTGATATGTTGAATATTGTAAAAGCTCTTGTAAATGGTGATAATATATGATACTTAAATTTTTGGAATGAGCTTGGTAATGGTGAAACATATATGTTTGATGTTGCTTAGTAGTATATATATACAAGATGTTTTAAGATTGATATTAAGAGAATGAGATGAATAAATGGAAGTTTAAGTAAACTAATAAGTTGAGAACTTATGGTTATAATGGAATGTAGATAAAGATTATTTAGATATTGATAGTTTAATGTATTCAATACATGAGATATATGAAATGAATAGTAGTGCACATGAAAGTATTATGAATTGGGGAATGAGATTGATAATAGGAAAATTTGATTAGAAAAAAAAAAGATTGAGTAAATGGAAATGAGTTACTTTAAGTAATTTGATTGGAAAGGAAGAAAATGGGTAGGAAAGATATGTTAAAGGTATTTAAAAACAAATGTGAGAAAGATATTACATTGGACATGTGATTAAGATCTTTGTAAAATAATATTATAAGTAGAGCGTATATATTTATTGAAGTTAAGGAATAATTTAAGTTATGTTAAAAGTATGAGAATGATAATAGTCCAAGGAAAGTGATAAATATTAAATTTGTCTAAACTATATGCAAAAGAGAAATTTAATAAATTGCATAATTATGTGTATATATATAAAGGATATGTAAGATGAATTTTCGACATGAATATATATAAGAAAGGTGGGAAGTGAGTCACATTATGAATGTGACTTATGAATGCATATATGATATGTTTATTATTTTATACCATTGTATGTTTAATGGTATTAGAAATGAGATTGCATATAGTAGTGGATTTAATAAAGATTAAATTTTCGTAGAATAGATTATGTGATGAAATAGAAAATGAGAATGAATTTGGGTAATATGGGGCTATGAAATTGTTATGATAATAACTAAATCAGGTTATCATAAGATGTTTTGGGAACTTAAAGTATTTGTGTGTGGAAATATTTTATGTATAAGTGTAATAGGAAATTGTAAGGAAAGAATAATGTATTTTAAAAAAAAAAAATTTTAAAGGAGATGGATTGAAAATGGAGTAATGAATGATATATGTGCAAGATTTGTATTTGATTGAAGGTTGAGTGTAGAAAATGTTAAAGATTATATTATGGAACATGAGTTAGGTTATGATGATCAAATAATTAAAAGTAAACTGGTTGAGATGAAACTAAAAAGGTGTTAACTCTTGGTGTAATAAAAGTTTAAAGTATATATATAAATTGTTGTGATACAATCTAGCTTTATAATTGTGATGGCTGGAAATCGAATAATAGAAGAACAATATTGATTTACAAATCCTAGGTGTGATTGTTAATATATCATGGTCATATGAGTTGGTTAGTGTGATTAATTGGTTGGTTTTATTATCTTCAGAGTTAGAGCTGAGATAATATAATTGTAGTACAGTTTTGGTGAGATGGATAAATATGTTCCTATAAACATGGTTAAAAGATATGATTTAAGCTTGTCTAGATAATATGATTGAATAATGAGATGTTCAATATAGTTAATGATATATGTGTATACTACTTTGATATGATGAAAAACTATGATTATTGACAAGGATGTTGGAAATGAATTATAAATGAGGTAAAATGCTTAATTGATTATGAGAAATAAATGGTGAAAAGATAAGGAACGGATTTGTCTACCTCCTGTGGAACCAAGCGGACCCATTGTGTTGGGCAACCAAACTTGGACTACCGACCTGGTCGAAGGAAAGTTTGTTTATGAAGCTATAGTTGTTGATTATATTGATATACTTTGCATGAGTATGAGAGATGATGATATACTTATAGTAATAATGAAAAGTATATTTATAAGTATGATTTCTATTGATTGAGTATATGAATCTGAAAAGACAAGAATTTGAATATAAGTTTGATCTAATGAGATTAGGTTATATATATGTATATATTGTAAAATCCAATGATAAATGTGGATAAGATAATTGTTGGATTGAATCAAATAAGGTTGAGATATTAGTATATTGTGTGTAATAGATCGATTGATCTAGATTTCGCTAAAGTTGCAAGTCAATATTGAGATTTAATACGTACAGTTGTATTGGGAGTGTAGAATCTAAAAGGTAATGTGTATGATATAATATTCTGGCATATGAATGAATATAAATAAATTGAATTATATCAATTGTGTTTGATGAGGAAAAGAGAAATGTTGTTTATCTGTTAAGTAAGTTTAAAAGTTTGGTATTAATATTTATATTAAGTGAAAAGTAAGTTAAAGGAATTAAAAATATTGTTATCCATTGAGATTTGGTAAATGTTATTTTGAAAGTGATAGTAAGAATGGAATAATCAATGTTAAGATATTGATATTTGAAGTTAAAGTTAAGAATATCTATAAAGAGATAATGTGATAATTTGACTTTAATACAAAGATAAAATTCATTGGTAATGTAATGAGTTATCTTAATTGCTTTGTTGAGAAAGTAATAAGATATAAAGGTATATATATCTATACATTGATGAATTGTGAAAATTCAGAGAAGATGATTATTTCTAAGGGGGAGAGTAGAAGTTATGTGAGTTGATAAAATTATAATGTACGATACGATTATCTTCATATGGAAGTTAAGATGGTGATTTGTTCTAAATGGGTTGTTAGTATGCTGGATAATTTCGAGGACGAAATTATTTAAGGGGGAGAGAATTGTAATATCCTAAAATATACCCTAAAAGTGTTGGGATTATTGTTGTATTTGGATTCAATGTGTGTATTGAAGGGTAAGAGAAAAGAAGTGAAGAGAAGATATGGGAATTATAAAATGTAACATATATATGAGGTATAAAATGGTGTAGGAAAAGTGAGTTGTATATATATATATTTGAATGATTAGTTAATAATAATAATAATGATAATAAGGACAAAAAGGAAAATAAAGAGGAAAGCAAAAAGAAGTTTGTGTGGAGGAGATTTAATTGCATTATTATTATTATTATTATTATTATTATTATTATATATATATGATAAGGATGAAGGAAAGAACGAGAACGTTCTTTCTTCTTCTCCTTCGTCTCCTTCTTCTTAGTAAACGAGAGAGAGAGAGAGAGAGAGAGAGAAGCTAGAGAGAGAAAGGGGATTTTACTTCTAATTACACCAAAGACTAAGGTTATCAAGAGGCTTGCAAATGGATATTGAAGATTTGGCAAGCTATTCAAGTAAGTACTTCTCTCTTGAGTTGATTTTATTGATTATGTATATATATGTTTTTATCTTCTTGTTTTGGGTTTCTTTGGATTGAGGTATGGTTGGTGTTTAAGATGATGGAAATGAAAGATTGAAGTATGTAATTGTGTTGAATTGGTATTTAAGTATTGATAATTTGGGGTATTTGTGATGATGATGATGAATTGTTGAGTTAGGATTTGATATGAATGAAATGGTATTTTGAGTAATTGATTATAGTGATGTATATATATTGATTGTTATGGTGATATAATGAAGTTATATAAATGTTAAAGTGATATGGAATTGATAAATATGAACAAAGATGATGATTAAAAGGGTTGTGGTATGAATTTTGGAAATGGTTTGGTCTTTGAGTTCTTGAAGGACACGGCCAAATTATGAGAGACACGGCCAAGTTAGGGCAACTTGGCAGTGTTGGATGGATTTTGGAGAGACACGGCCACAAGCTTGGCCGTGTCCCTTGAATGTGTTTGCTACTGCCTGACTTTTGTTGAGAGACACGGCCGTGTCCTCTGCCCGTGTCTGAGTCTGTTTGAAATTGTGATGAGAGACACGGCCACAAGCTTGGCCGTGTCCCATGCCCGTGTTCGCTACTGCCAAAATTGTGTTGAGAGACACGGCCACAAGCTTGGCCGTGTCCCTCAAGTGTGCTGCCCGTGTCCCTCAAATGTGTTAAGTAATGTTTTATTCTTTGTCCTTCTTACATTGTTATATATTCTTCTTATATTGTTGGATCTTTAAAAGGGTCTTTTGGTACCTAAACACACTTAAAACAATAATGATCCAACCAAAAGTATATAGAAGATTATAAATCCATGAATAATGTAAAGTGTGATGTATCTAACAATGATGGTATAGGAAATGTGGAAGATATAATGATCATGTATACTTGAGTGATGAATTGATCAATATGATTTGATGATACTATATGAATAATGTTATGTTCTATGCTTTGTAAATTGTAATGTGTTATATGAATGATGTGATGTTGTGATGAAGCATGAAATATAAAATATGTGATATTGTGATGACAGATGAAATGTGAGTTGAAATCAAATGAAATATGAAGCCATTGTTATTGGCTATGATGATTCAAATGAGATGTGAGCCATTGTTATTGGCTATGGTGATTTTAATGTGATGTGATGAAGCCATTGTGATTGGCTATGATGATTCAAATAAAATGTGAACCATTGTTATTGGTTATGATAATTCAATTGAGAATAAAATTGATAAATGAGTTGTGTGACTAATGTGTTATTCCATTTTCAGAGTTTGTTGTTGGTGGCATGCCTAAGAAGTGTAACAATCTCTTGAAGTTAGGTTGGATTAAATCCTTGAAGCCTAATTGAGATGTTACCACCCTTGAAGCTAGGTTGGATTGGTTCTTGAAGCCAAGTTGGGTTGAAGCTTAGCATGCTTTGCTCCCCTTGAAGCTTGGTTGAACCTAATCCTTGAAGCCTAGTTGGGTCTATGATAATGATAAATGTGATAATTAAACCAAAGCATTACTCTGAAAATTGAATGGCATATTAGTATGTTGTTTGGGCCCAAGTCTGTCTTTGTTGTCAATGTGATTCATGCTTGATGAATTGTGAATAAAATGATGTTATGAAGTATGATTTTGTAATAAGTGCATTGATGTATTGAAGAGGAATGTGTTTTGAGGGACTTTGTTGAGATATGGGCTTATGAACATGTTGTATGATGTGTAAAATGTATATGAAGGTGGAATTTGTGAGAATTGCTATTATGAAAATTTGGATAGATCATTGAATGGTGTTTTGTTAAAATGATGTATGTTATATATATATATGTGAAATAGAAAGGGCAAGAATTGTGTTATGAATGCTCCATGTAATTATATATCAAATTTGCAAAGATAGTGAGAACTTCTGAAGAATGCATTGAGAAAGGAATACGTGGTAAGAAAACAATAAAACTAAATGCTAAAAATTTAAGGTATGATTCTTTTGGCAAAGTTTATTTTATTATTGTTTTATTTAGTACTACTAAGCTCTCGGGCTTAGCGCGGATGTTTAATCGCGCAGGTATTTATGAGGTTAATTTGGAAGTTTAGCTGTGGTGCCACGAGAAGAGTAAGGGTGTCTCGAGACCAACTAGAAGGTGATGCATACATATATGATTTTAATTATGTTGCATTTTTAATAAGAGCAATGATTTTATAAATGTGTTTCAAAGTAATGTAAAATTTTATGAATTCGGTTAAAGGTAAATAAACTGAAAATTTACGTGACATTCTGATACTACATATATGTATTGTATGTATACTAGGTATATGTATGGTACTTATATGGAGTATCAGGGTGTTACAGGCATAATCAAACTTCTCTTCTGAACTAGCCTATAACTTAATAAATATCCTCTGAACCCGATCTAGCCACTGCTCTGCTACAACAGGATCTGTAGTACAAACAAAGTCCTTAGCCCCATACTTTCTCAATTTATCATACTGCCTCACCAGCAACTGCAGCTGTGGCTGTGGCTATGGCGGTTGCAGAATTGGAGCCTGCCTCAACAACTCTACCATATGCCATACCCAGCCAAGTGGAACCTCATCAGCTGCTGGTCTCACAGGCATAGAAACAGACGCCTCACCAGCAGATACAACTATAGCTCCATCTCTACCCTCATCTGGAGCCACACTCTCTGCACTACCCTCAGCAGCCTGATGCGGCCAAGACGCCATAACTACCTATATCTGCAAACAAAGTAGAAAATACTATATCAGAGATCAGAAACTGCCAGTGCCAATGCATGTATTACAATTAAAAACTATTTTTCAAATTCCCCATTTTCTCTCTCTATCATCCCACCTAGGTCGATAACCTCAAACCTAGGCTCTAATACCAAAACAAATGTAACACCCTTATACCCTATATACGTACAATACATATTTTCAGCATATATAAAATATGCATATACGGTACAAAAATGTCACAGACCGGTTTAATAAAAATTTTTCACATTTCCAATTTAAAATTTCAAATTCTAAATATATAAAAATTAAATAGAATATAAATATTCTTTACTTATTATAAGAACCCAAAATAAATAATATATATAAAAATCTCTGGGAAAAATTCGCCAGAGTTTTGTCTGTATTTTGGACATCCCAAAATTTAGCAATTACTCAACCTGCAAAAAGAAAACACTCCCAAATAATTTCCAATCACCATCTCAACCATACTTCTCAATTTCACCAAGTTTCTCAAACATTTATATATATATATATAATTTAAAACACACTTACTCTCCCATTTCAAATACATCGATCCAAATATTCTTTATAATATACAATACGTAAAATTCAAAACATAACATATTATGTATAATACTCAAAATGTACAATAACATAAAAATATATACATGCTGCTGGTAGTGTTTCTGATCTTGATAGCAACTCAACAAGCTTAACTATAAGTCTAGACCCGACCTGGTCTAGAGGAACTCTCTCGCTCAGCTGGGTCTACCCTGTCACCTGCGCGATGAAAATAATCATGCTAAGCCGAAGCCTAGTGGTACAAACTTTGATAATAACAATATAACTCAATGCAATATCAATGCACAATGCATTTATATGTCACACCATTCCACTTTCTTATATTTTTCAAATATTTCATAATTCACGTTAAAACAAAAGACAAACATAGGCCCAAAAAGGATCTAATATGCTATTCAAATTTCAGAGTTACTGCTTTGGTCCATAATGACACCATGTGTCTAGCCCCGTAGGCAATATATCCATGGATAATGTAACAGCCCCAGTCTCTTGGACCTCAACCCGGCTAGACCCTTAGGCCTCAGTATCTTGGTCCTCAACCCGGCTAGACTGCTACAGTTTTTAAGGCTTACGACCCAGTCTTTTTACCCCCAAAAACATCATATTTATCAACTGGCCTGGCTTACGACCTAGTCTTTTCATCATTCCAGCGTGTAGCCCATAGGCAATCATAGGCATGCCACCAAACCCAGAACTCTGAAAATTGAATAACATACTAGGCACACAATTTATTCATATTTCTCATTATTAATCTCTTTCTCATTTTTACATATTCAATCTAGGCACATTGCCTTATTTTCACATTTTTTCTCACTTTTCTCATTTTTCACATCTTTCTCATTTTTCTCACTTTCCTCATTTTTATCAATATCAATTCATTTCATTATTACACATATCTCATTTTTGCATTCACAACACATTACCCAATTAACACAATAACTTTTCACAATGCATTTAACACATATGACATTACAAATGCCATAGCATATTATTCATACACAATCAATGAACCAAGTAACTTAACAAATTTTTCAACCAAAATGTGTTAAGTCCAAATGTTATGCAAATATAAACATTATATTCAAAATTTGTACATACCTCCACTAGCAACCCAAAGCAAGCTAAAAACAACCTTCAATCCAATCTTTCCAACTTGCCCTTTACCACTTGGATGAACCAAATCAACCTCCCTCAATGCCTAAACCAAATGTGATAGCAAATAATCATTTAGCATCACATTTAATGGCATTTCCAACATTAAACCATAATTACACATCACTCCTATAAATTTCTAAAAATTTAGCCTTTCCTTACTTCAACAGAATTCCATTTTACTACAATTAAATTAGTGTTTTAAGTTTATTTATATTATTAAAAACATATTTTAATATATTTAAATCATTTACATTATAAAAATACACTCTTATACACAAAATCTCAAAAATGGCATACCCTTCCCCCATTGAAGGTTTTCCATTCCAACACAATCCATTATTCATTCCAAGCTTATTTTCATCACTTTTAACACTAAATAACATGCTTAAACAAATAAAATCACACAATTCAGCCACTTTGGAAAATCACTTTTCCAAAACCCTAAATCTCCACTTCCATTCTCACACTCCAACCCAACACCACCAAATCCAATATTTGACTTTAAAATACTTGTTTATGAATCAAAACAACTCATTTAGAACCAATTTGCACAATTAAAGTTCATGTTTTCAAAACTCCAAAAATCCATAACCCTAAATTATCTCTCTTCACCATTCTTTAACCAAACTCCATCGTCTCTTCAATCTAACCTTAGAATCATTGTTAACTACCAAAAATAACATCATACACACCAATTCCAACAATTATAATATACTACATAAAAATTCAAATTCTCACATAATCTAAATTTCCAAGAAATTCAAATAAAAGAATTGGAAACTTACTAATTTTGGTGGAGATCACCAAAAATCCACTTGCAACTTGTTAATTCCTTCAATTTATGGAGTATGGAAGAATCAAATTCTTGGTCTAACTCCCATGGAAAATTCGGCCAAAGGAAGAAGAAGAAGAAGAAGATTTTTTTTTAATATTTCTTTTCCTTTTCATCTTTTTTTTAACCACATATATATATATTAAAAAAATTTAATATTTAATATTTAATTATTTTTTTAATAAATTAAAAGTTCTAATTTCCCTCTTCCATTCAAAATTAATTTGTTTTTGAATTAGTTTATTAATTTTGAATTTATAAGATTTAATTACCAAAATACCCATTTCTTTTAAAAAGTGTTGACTTTTATATATGTTATGTATATTTTGCATATATATCACATATATATTCCATTTTTTCATTTAAAATCCCTTGAATTTTCATTTAAAACCATTAATTTAATTTATCCTTTTAAATTATAATTTATTTTATCCAATTTTCCAAAAATTAGAAATTTTCAAAAATTTTAGGATGTTACATTAACTTTAACTTGGTGTTTTCTCTAGCTCACACCAAACTAATATAATGGTTTGAGATCACTCCTCACAATCCTTACAAGAGTTTTCCCAAGCTCCCTCTCACAACCTAAGTGTTTCCAAGCTCACACTCAAACTTAAGATGGTGTTTAATGCTCACACCCAACACTCAATTAATACAAAAAGTGATTTTAATGCAAAGGAAAGAAAGATGTTAAAGTAGGCTATTACAATCACAATCTTACTTAAAAATGAAGTTGCTTATGGTTTTTATAGCCTTCAAGCTAAGAAATAGCTGTTAGATATTGGGGCCAACATGTTTGATTCTTGTCTTCCATTAATTTTTCTCTCAGAACAATTTCATGGTCAGACTCATCATGGTCCAGTCAAAAATCAGTGATGCTGGTTGAATTTTGCATGGTCTGGTCGAAGTAATTGAAATTCTGCTTAATGCTCTTCCAAAGGTTGGTCCACATGGCTTCCACTTTTTGAGTGGAGATGGAACGACTTCAAAATTGTGTAATTTTTAAATAGTCTGGTCATAATTTCTTGAAGTCCGATCGGACTTCTGCGGTACTCTGAGAAAGTGGGAGTACTTCTAACCGTGAATTCTTCTGTGTTTTGGCTCTTTTCTCATTCAAAGCTCCGGTCAGTATGACATGTGGTTTGGTCGAACTTGATGTGGTACAATGAGATTTTGGGAGTACTCTCCATCGTGAAACCTTCTATGTCTTTTGGTTTGTTTGGTTACCAATGGTCCGGCCGGGCTTCTAGGTGGTCCGATCGAACTTGATGTGGTACGGTGAGATTTTAGGAGTACTCTCTACGGTGAAAAATTCTATGTCTTTTGGCTAGTTTGGTCATCAATGGTCCGGTCAGGCTTCTAGGTGGTCTGATTGAACTTGTCATGGTTTCTTCAAAAGAAATAACTTCCTACAAAATGTAATTTGGTGCAAGTGTTAGTTAAATTCAATTTGATTGCCTAAGATAAAAAATAGGAGGGTTTGATTAACAATCTCCCCCCTTTTGATTTTGGAAATTAAATTGAATTTAAAAGTTTCAAAAGTGTTCAATATGCTCCCACTTAATGAATGCTTCATTTGAATTGATTATTTACAATGTCTTTGTTTAATTTTCCAATTCAAATGTAATTAGTTATTCAATTTTCAAGTTTTTCTCCCTCTTTGACAAAGGCAAAAAAAGAAAACGTGCAATTTGAATGCAATGTTATTAATGAGAAACCAAAAGCAATTTCATTAAAAAGAAATCAATAACAATTTCATTTATTAAACAAACACAAGTACAATGTGATAGCAAACAAGAATCCTAAAGTCTAATCATCATTTTCACTTTCTTCATCATCTTCTTCTTCATTTTCCTCTTCTTCTTCTTCATGTTCCTCTTCCTTATGCTCCCCTTCCTCTACTTCCCTTGGTTGAGAGGCAGCAGCTTCTTCTTCTTCTTCTTGAGGATAGGAGCCATGAATGGAGGGGGACAAACTTGGTTCATCTTCAAATCATTTTGGTAACCCCAAATCTTCTTGGATGGTTTGAATGTCAAGGTGAAGATGAGAGATATCATTGGTAATTTTCTCTATTTTGGAGCTTTGTGAGTTTATTTGTCCTTGAATGTCTTGAAGAAGTTAGAGGATGTAGGATTGAGGTCCTGGAGTTAGGATTCTTGGGAATTCCATTTGGAAACTCTCTTCACCTTCCTCTACAATCCTTGATCTTTTTCGTTGTTGAACCTTAGCACCTAGTGCTCCTAAGATGTAAACATAGTTCCCATCATCATTCTTAATACATTTGGCATGTTTGAGATAGCCTATGTTTATGGATTGTTTTTTGTGGAATCTAGAGGATTGGAGAGTGTTGCTTTATTTGTTGGTGTAAGTGCACCAACATATTTGGTTGTTTGTCTGATTTGTGAAGAGAGAAGGATAAGCCTTGATTTTGTTTTCCTAATGTGTAGGAAGGTGTCAATTAGGAATTTTCCCGTTTGGATTGGTTGACCTCTAATCAAGCAAAAAAAAGAGTAAGTCTTTTTGGGTGACTTTCTCATTGCTTTCGCCCCTAGCACTTATAGTGTAAGTGATAATCCTATGTAACATCCAATAGCACTTATGGCATTGGATTATTAGTGAAGATAAGTTTCAATGGAAATTTCTTTCCAAAAATCCAATTGAACTTTAGGAGTTAGAGGAGAGGTTGATATGCGAGAGGTACCTTCTAGTTGAAATCCGCAAATGGATGAGAAATCCTCTAAGGTAAGGCCATATTCTTGGTTGAATAACCTATAGGAGATACCATAATAGCCTAAAGGATTTGTGCTATTCTTGCTAACAACCAACGTTGTGAGAAATTTCTTTGTCAAGGTCTCCGAACCAAGGTCATCACGCTCCAAGAACACAAACTTTTCCCATCCCAAGGTTCTAAGACAACCTCTAATGTCATTTTCAATGCCTAATTATTCAAGAGTGAGGGTAGAGAAGAGGTGGTTTGGTTCTACGGGTTTATCTTTGATAATTGCATACCTTTGCCTTTCTTCCTCATCTCTAAATCTTATCTTGTGGCTTCTTCTAGGAGGTTCTTCTAGATAAGGGGCAGCAACACCCTTACCTTTCTCAGCTCTTGAATCCTACTTCTTGTGTACTTTAGGAGCCATTGTTTGGTTTAAGAGAAATAGATTAAGAAGAGAGTTTGATTTTAAGAGGGTTTGAGCACTTTTAGTGTTTAAGTGTTTATATTTTGATAAAGGAATGTAAAATTTGATATTAGAGGGTATTTATAGTGTTTAGGATGAAAAAATAGCCATTTATAGCTGTTGGAGACAAAATATGCACGTTTTGATTGAGTTTCAACTGCTAGAAATTTTTAAGTTCAGAGGAAAAGTCTGATCGACTGTTCAAGTCTGGTGGTAAAATTTAAAAATTTTGAAAAGTATGGTCGGACTATGTAAAGACTGAATAGAATTTAACTTTTAACCATAACGATCATAAAATTTTAAAAAATTCTAGTCGTACCATAGAGAGTATGGTCATACTTTTACAGAAAAATTGAAATTAAGAATTTTCAAATAAGTATGGTCGAACTTATGGTTGGTCCAATCAGAAAACTTTCAAAAATTAGAATTTTTTGAAGAAAAGGATGTTTAAAGATATAAGTGTTAGATCAAAAATAGATATTAATTTGAAATTTGGATTATGTAAAGTAGGTTTTTAAGCAATTTTAAGCTTATGAAATTGCACTCCCATCTATCATTCCTAAGTGTTATTTTATGAAGTTCATTCTTTCTTCATTTAAGGGTTTAGTGAATACATCAGCAAGTTGGTTTTGTGTATCAATGAACTCTAAGACAACATTTTACTTTTGGACATTTTCTCATAAGAAATGGTGCCTAATATCTATATGTTTTGACCTAAAATGTTGAATTGGATTTTTAGATAGAATTATGGCACTAGTGTTATCACACTTAATGGGAATGTGTTCAAAGGTTTTCCATAATCAAGTAATTGTTGTTTCATCCAAAGAACTTGAGGACAACAAAAACATGCAGCAATATATTCGGCTTCCGCGGTAGATAAGGCAACCGACACTTTTTTCTTGTTAAATCAAGAAACTAGGCATTCACCAAGAAAATGACATGCCCCGGTCGTGCACTTTCTATGCAAAAGACTACCGACATAATCAACATTCAAAAAGCCTAGTATGTCAAATGATGTATTCCTAGTATACCAAAGTCCTAAATGCAATGTACCATTCAAGTATTTCAAAATTCTTTTAGTAGCATCCAAATGTGATTCCCTAGGGCATGATTGAAATCTAGCACACAACATATACTATACAATATATCGGGTCTAGATGCGATTAAGTAAAGTAGAGATTCGATGATATCTCAATATTTCATCTCATCTACTACCTTACCATTTTCATCCTTGTCAACCTTTAGAGATGTGCTCATGGGAGTCTTGCTAGACTTGCAACCATCCATTTCAAGTTTCTTGAGGAGTTCCTTTGTGTGCTTGGATTGGTTGATGAAAATTCCATTTTTGTATTGCTTGATTTTTAGTCCAAGAAAGAATTTGAGTTCACCCATCATGCTCATTTCAAATTTTCTAGTCATATAAGAAGCGAATTCTTTGTACAAGGATTCATTAGTAGCACCAAATATAATGTCATCAACATAAATTTGCATAATTAATATGTTATGCCTATTCTTTTTAACAAAAAGGGTTGTGTCAACTTTGCCTTTTGAAAAACCATTTTAAATTAAATATGCACTAAGTCTATCATACCAAGCTCTTGGAGCTTGTTTCAATCCATATAGTGCTTTGGTAAGTTTAAAGAAGATAGGACTTGGAAGTTTATAATCCTCAAACCTGGGGGGTTGTTCAGCATAAACTTCCTCATTAATAAACCCATTTGGAAATGTACTTTTAACATCCATTTGAAAAAGTTTAAAATTCATGTGATATACAAAGCAAGTAGTATCCTAATGGCTTCTAATCTAGCAATGGGGGTAAATGTCTCATCATAGTCTAAGTTTTCCTCTTGGTTATACCCTTTGGCTACCAATCTAGCTTTATTTCTAGTAAAGAGACCATTTTCATCAAGCTTATTCATATATACCCATTTACATCCTATAGTTGGATTGTCTTTAGGTTTAGGAACAAGTTCCCACACATTATTTCTCTTAAATTGGTTTAGTTCATCTTACATAGCAATCACTCAATTGTAGACCCTTATTTTTTGACCAAGTCTAGTCCAACCCTAATTAAATGGTGATTAAGTGAATGATAAATATTTAAAATAGTTTGAAATAATTTTTATAATATTTATTATTTATTTTAGTAACAATAATATAATATTTATTATTTAAAATAAAAAAGGAAAAAAGAAAATATAAATATTTATTAAAATATAATATTTATTTTTAATAATAAAAAAAATACAAAAAAAATAATTGGACGATGAAGTGGGCATGTCGTTTTGCCATAGGGCATGCCAACGGTGAATTGGCATGCGCCAATTTGCCGCAGGGTGTGCTCGTGGCCAATTGGCCCCTAGCTTGTGCCAGTGCCCCACCCAGCAGCCCGAGCCCATGCCCCGCATGCAATTTTCCTTTTCTATTTTTCCAAAACCTTATTTAAGTTGGACAGATTTTAAATACTTCATTAACCAATAATAACTAGGTTTTTGATTGATTGATTGCATATAAATAACAGAATGAAAGATAGAAAGGACTTTTCTTTTTGGATGCACTTTTTGGTGGCTAAGACTTTTGGACAGAAGACTTTTTTTGAGACTTGGACTTTTGAACTCCCACAACTTTCAGCAAGAGGAAGTAATGAGGAAGCATGGACTGGAACTTTAGCAAACTTCTGCAATGAAGAGCACAACAATAAAAATTTAAAACCCTAGCGGCATCTGAGAGAGACAAAGGAAACAAGAATTAACAAAGAAAGAAAAATAATCGAAGCAAGAGGAAAATAAAAAGACACAGAACCCTAATTACAGCAAATCAGAAGGCAGCATACAACTGCCTTGACTTTGCTTAACTGAGACTCAAATACTGGTGCAAGAAGGAAGTTTGGATCAACTTAAAATTCACTGGACCAACAAATGAAGGTTAGTTTGTTATGTTTAATTCGTTTAAATCATAATAGCTACATTATTGTTTTCTCATGCAGTAATTTGTAAGACTTTAAACAATTCAGTAGTAATGTTCATGGTTACTTTATTTATACAATAGCTTGTATTAAACTTTAATCTCTTTTTCCAAGTATCCATTTAATCCTATTTTCATAAACCCTAATCCTTTTTTAGAAAATCCTAAACCTTAATATTATTTTCATAAAAATTCTAGACCCTAATTGAAGAAACCCTAATTGTATAGTAGCTAAATTCTATTTCTCTAAAAATTAAAAACCCTAATTGTATAGTAGCTAAATTCTATTTCTCTAAAAATTAAAAACCTAGCTTATAAATCTATTATTTAAATATGATACTTAAGTGTAGGATTGGTTACTAATGCATGTGTATTTATGATATGTCTTATTGGATGATTTATTTGGTCTATGATGAATTATTTATTTATGATAAATAATTGATTATTTTTTATTAGTTTATATTGGTTTCAAGAATTGTATGAGGTATGTTTTCAAATTATGGGGACCTCAATTGTTGATTATCATGTAATATAATTTATTTAAGTTTTGAATTAATGTAAAGGATATGTTTCCATCAATTGGTGGGTATCCTATTTTATTTATTTTCTTTTGGACATTGGACAATTGTAAAGGCATGTTTCCATCTATGGATGGGTGCCTATTCATTTATTTTGTTTAAATTTGTTGTGATTTTAATAAAGTATTTATTTATTCTTATGATTGCATGTAGTATGGATAATATCATTATATTTAAGAATTTTATAATATTAAGACCTGAAAAGAAGGTCGGTTCTAATGAACTGGGCGCTGCAGGGGTGCTGGGTCATTCTCACCTTTCCCACGGGTACCCAACTTTTTGAACCCAATAAGAGGTTGGAGATTCCTTAGGAATCAAGTCATCCACCCCTTTCTTTTTCCTGGCCCATCCAAGTGACGACTTCATTTTCTTCGGGTTTAGGCTCGTGTTCTCTAAGGCCCTGAGCCTAACAGTGTTGAAGTCGCTAGAACCATTCCACATGGGAGTAGGGGCAAAAATCCCCGATCACAGTGGTAACTCCACTGAGGATAAGAGAAGTTGATTCCGTTGGTATTTATATTATTCTATTCTTTTCTATTATGATATTATCCATGACATCATTTAGATTGCATTGTGTGCGTGAGTTAGGACGCACGTGCTATCCATGTTGTGTTATATAAGGGATACCATACTTTTTCACTCAAGGTATGAAGATTGAGTATGGCATAACCACTCATAGCCTTGTGCCTTTTGGTATATACTTGCTATGGGAACCTAAGCTTTTCAACCCAAAGACTAAAGCTCATATAATTGGCCTAGTTATTTTCCTTAAGTTTTTGCCCTAAATGCTTGTTGTTTGACTATGATTAATTTATCTTAGTTTAAGCCATGACTTATTTTGTTTGCTCTTTTTCTAATATGACCTACCTATATTGTAAGCTCAAAATAATTATTCCGTAAAAATCCAGAGAACCAAAACTATTTTTAAAATTTTCAAGATGATCTTTGGACATAAAACTTTTTCTAAAATGGGTCAAAAAATTCTTTTCTACCTCACGACCCAAATACAAAGGCCAAAAATCATTTTTAACAAACCTTTTTAGTGGGCTTTTAAAAAATTTGTTAAAACCCTTTCTTAAATGAGCTTACAAATTATTTAGGTTAATTATGAAATATGAAAAATCAATTGTGAGCCTAGCTTATACCAAGAACTATTAATCATGTGCTTATTTTTGGCATGAGTCACTAGTTACTTTTTCAAATAGAAAATATATTTATGATAAACCTCTTAATTTAGTTTTAATCCAATATAGCATAAAAGTTGTTTTAATTGATCGGATGGATTAAAGCTTAATTAATTGAAATTAACATGGACTGACTTCCATGTGTGAAAATATAACTATTAGTTAAAATCATCCGAGGGAATTGTTCAAAAATGGAATATCCCATGTTGGTATTTTGTTGACTATATACCTAGGAAAAAAGAACCGCCATTCGTGTGTGGAAGTTATAAGGTTGGAAGGGACGTCTTAGTTATCTTTTTTTGTTTCTTATTTTTGCATACATGCATACACGCATTGCATAACATATCATTGATTGTTTGGCTAACAGACCTGGAACACAACAGTTCAAAATCATATGACAATCCAACCTATGCCAGTGATGTAGAATCCAGCAGCGACTCAATTACCTTCTCACCAAGAGCAATGGATCCCAAAAAAATTTAAAGAATGGTAGATGACGCCCTCAATGACAAGATGGAAGAACTGAAGCAAGTCCCGGCTGAGATTATGAGGAGCCAACTGGCTGCACTTTTGGGGAACACTGCTGAGGCATCTGCCAGCACTAAGAAGCCGAAGGACAAGGGAAAGGCTAAGATTGGCGAAGTAGCCTTCGATGATGACAAGGTAGTTGATGATGATGATGACGACTGGGCTCAATACTTCCAAGATCCTCAAGATAAAAAGAAAGAGCCAAAGGTTGTGGAAAGAGCAACTATCAAAAAGACTGAAACATTTGATGTGGAGAAGATGATTGCTGATTTAGAGAAGAAATTTGAAAAGAAGTTAAAAGTTGATGAGATGTCAGAAATAGACAAGCTATTTGAACAAGATGAGAAGGTCCCTTATAAGTTCAAGATGCCTTCCTTCACTAGATATAATGGTATAGGTGTGAGCGGGGATTTTCGCCCCCACTCCCGATGGAATGGCTCTTGCAACTTCAGCACTGTTTAGGCTCGGGACCTTAGAGAACACGGACCTAAGTCCGGAGAAAATGGAGTCGCCACCCGGACAGGCCAGGAAAAAGAAAAGGGTAGATAACTCGATTCCTAAGGAATCCCCAACCCCCTAATGGGTTCAGAAAGTTGGGTACGTGTGGGGAAGGTGAGAAATGGCCCAGCACCCCCACAATGCCCGGTTTATTGAAACCGGCCTCCTTTACAGGTCTTAATATTATAAAATTCTTAAATATAGCAATATTATCCATATTGTACACAATAATTAAAATAAAGCATCGATATATTGAAAATCAAAACAATGTCCAAGCAAAACAAATAAATGGACACCCATCCGAAGATGGAAACATGCCCTTACATAATCCATGCCTAAATAGGACACCCATCGAAAGGTAGAAACATGTCCTTTACATTGGTTATAAAATAGAAAAGCAATT
Source organism: Garcia nutans (assembly GCA_947685225.1). Classification (NCBI taxonomy): domain Eukaryota; kingdom Viridiplantae; phylum Streptophyta; class Magnoliopsida; order Malpighiales; family Euphorbiaceae; genus Garcia; species Garcia nutans. Next base: position 49,437,521 of record CANTUV010000007.1, on the reverse strand, counting down.
TAAATTACATGATATTTAACTAATGAGGTACCCACTAAGTGGAAACATACCTCTTACAACATTTGAAAATCTAAATAAATCGATAAAAGTAAATAACCATTCATCATAAATAAATCATTCATCAAAGATATTAAATATCAATAGAATGGAAACATCCATCCATGATAAACTAAATAAATCATGTATTAAACTTAAATAAATCAACAAAGCATTGAAAATAAATTAAAGCACATAATCAAATATAAAATTGAATAAAGCAAATAAAGATTTAAATTAGGGCTACTATTTCTATTTAAGATTCTTTATTTAATGTGTTTAGGGTTTTGGAATTTATGAGTTTATGTAATATCCTCATATGTGGTCTAGAAGTTTTGATTATGTTGTTGATGTTGTTGTTATTGTTGTTGTAGTGATATATTGGAAAGTGAATGCTTGTGTATATGTGTTTTGGGGAAAAGAATTAGGGTTAGAGAGAGTGGTATATGTTGTGTATATGATGATATATATAACATATAAATTGGTCAAATGAAGAGTCAAGGGGGTAGAGATATTTTATGTGGAATGTGTAATGACATATAAGGGCTTATATGAGACAAAAAGTTAGTTATATGATTGAGGGCATTTTGGTAATTGCTTGGATAAGATCACTTGGTAGAGATTAAAAGCAAAATTTGACTTTGCTTCTTCATATTTTTCTTCTTCTTTTCCCATGGTGGCCGGCTCCTCCTTAGACAAAGGAAGCAAGAGGCAAAGAGAAGATCTTGTTGAGGGAAGCACAAATTGAAGAAAGATTAAGTGATCAAGTTGATGATTCAAGAAGTTTTGTAACTTTGGTAAGTTCTCTTGTGATTTTTGTGTTTATTTGAAATGATATTTGAGTTTGATAGATTTTTAAGAGTGTGTTGGTTGATTTTGAGATGTGAGAAGTGTTTGAGTGATTTGATGATGGATTTTGAGTATGGATGGAAGAAAAGAGTAAATGGTTGGAAGAGATGATGTTGTATATGTGGTAAGGGTTTTGAGATGATTTTGTGTTTTGTGTTTGATGTGTGTTTTGGCTTGTTTTGGGCGTGTTGCAAGTTTGTGATGAGTTTTGAGTATGTTTTGTTAAGACTATTTGAAGAGGATGTTAATGTATAGAAGTGTGTTGTTGAGTGTATGGTTGTTTTTGATTGGAGTCTTGATTTGTGGCCGGACACGCCCATGAACACGTCCAGGGTTTTTAGGCGTGTCAATTGTGTTGGAAGCAGTAGGTTTGACACGATCAGTAGCACGCCCGTGTTATTGAGCGTGTCATAGCTACTGTAAGATTTGAGAATTTACACGCCCAGGAACATGCCCATGTTGTTGAGCGTGTAAATGTTTCTGTGTTGTGGAGTTAGGGCACGGCCATGAACACGCCCGTGTGGGTGAACGTGTCAGGGTTGAGGTTTGCCCTAATTAATTCCTAATTGGATTATCTCTTGTGTATCCCTAAACAAGTATATGTTATTACTTTTATTTAAGTCTTGAAGATAGTGATTGATCATTGATCTAAGAGGTTAAAGAATCTTGGACAAGGAAATGTTAGGAGTTGTATGAATTGTTAGTAAAATAAGTACAAATTTTGTATTATTGCATTGTTGCATATGATGATAATGGCAATGTATATGATACTATGTGAACAATGTGATATTTCATGTATTGTGACTCATGTGATGAGTAATGTGTTTGGTTATGTTGATATTTATGAATGATGCTATGTGAGATATAATGTGATCATGGATGAGATAAATATACACTTGAATAATGAAGTGTTATATTGTAAAATGAAATGTGAAGCCATTGTTATTGGCTAAGGTGATTCAATGGAGATAAATGAGGCATGTTTGCCTAAATGATAATGAGAATTGAGAATGAAAACTAAATGAATTGTGTGGCTAATGTGTTATTCCATTTTCAGAGTTTGTTGTTGGTGGCATGCCTAATAAGTGTAACAATCTCTTGAAGTTAGGTTGGATTGAATCCTTGAAGCCTAATTGAGATGTTACCACCCTTGAAGCTAGGTTGGGTTAGTTCTTGAAGCCAAGTTGGGTTGAAGCTTAGCATGCTTTGCTCCCCTTGAAGCTTGGTTGAACTTAATCCTTGAAGCCTAGTTGGGTATATGATATTGATAAATGTGATAACAAACCAAAGCATTAACTCTGAAAATTGAATTGCATATTAGTGTGTCTTGGGCCCATGCTTGTCTTTGTTTAGTGTTGTTTATGGATTGTTTAATGATTAGCTAATGAAGTATAAGAAAAGATGTTGAAATGTGATATGCATATATATATATATGTTGAATTATGAAATGTAAAGGTATGATGTTAACTTTGCATCTAAGTGGTTACATGTATAATATAGATTGAGAATTGACATTGTATTGTATTAAAGCATATCAATAGCATGTTTTATCTTACTAAGCCCTTGGCTTAGCGCGATAGTGTTTAATCGCGCAGGTAATAGAGTTGATAGAGTTGAACCCGAGAGTTCATCAAGACCAAGTGAGAGTAGACCCTGAAGAATCCATTTTGGGAGCTTAAAGATCAGAGTAAACTTGCCAATCATGTATACTTCTTTATATTTTGTAAAGAAATGTTTAATATGTAAATATGTACATATTTTATAACTTCCGCTGTGTAATATATAAATATATATATATATATAACTAATATGTTTTGTTTTATAAGTAAATGATCTACTTTTCTATAATGTAAAATGATAAGGGTATTGTATCAAGTTTTAAAGTGTTTTGAATGTTAAGAGAACCGTAGCATCCCTATGTTTGGTGCACTTATGCTACATTGTTGTGGTTGTAGTGTGTGTGCATTGGATATGGGGGTGTTACAGTTTAAGCTACTGTGAGTTTTAAAGGAATTGAAATGGATTAAAGTTTTATAATTTAAGAGGTTGATAAAATTATTTTATTAACCAAATTAGTGTTTGAGGAGTGAAGTTATGAAATTAGGGGGTTGAACACTTTAAAATATTGGATTTATGATTATTAGCTACTGAATTATGGTTTTTTGGCTTACTGTGTTTGAATTTTAATATTTATGTTTATAAGGTTTAAAAGTTTAAAGGATTAGGGTTTAGAAAAAATAGGGTTTAAGGTTTTAAGGGAGTTAGGGTTTACTGTTTTGGGTTTTGGAGTTGAATTATGGTTTTAGAATTTTAGAATTAGGGTTTCGGAGAATGCATTAGATTTCAGAATTTGAAAATCAATTGATAATTTTATGAAACTTTATGAAAATAAACAAAATGATTTAAGGTTTATAGAAACGAAAAAGATGTTTTTTAGGGTTTTTGGAAAGCAAACAATTCAATTTATGGTTTTGGAAAATTGGAAAGCAAATTAGGGTTTTGAGATTTTAAAGAAACAAAAATAACAATTTTAAGATTTTTGGAAAACAAATAAACTAATTGAGGTTTTTTAAGCTTTAGAAAAGGTAAATTAAAGTTCTAGGGTTTTTTTAATCAAAAGAGACAATTGGATTATTTAAGCTACTGTGAAAGAAATTAGACATTCATACCTCCGTTTGTTGGTTCCACCAAAAATTTCTTCTTGGATGAACAAGAATAAAGACAAGCTTTGCTGCCTTTGATGGGTTGAATTGCTTGTTTGGTCTCTCAAAAATCCGATCGATTTTACTGCCAGAAGGAATTCTTGAAATCCGATTTATTTTTCAAAGTTTTCTTCCTCAATTTCGGTCTCAAATTTTCCTCCCCCTTTTATGTGTTGTTTTAGTCCTTATTTATAGAAGATTTTTATGATTAATTTTAGTTATTCACGGAATCTAACATTGATTAAGAAAAGGAAACCGAAGCCTAATTGTATTTGGTTTCGAAAAAAATTGCGTCGGAAAAATTTCACTGGCGAAAAAAAACTGCTGCGAAAAAATTGCGCTGGTGAAAAAAACTGCCGCAGGTGGCTGCGGGTTGCTGCCGAAAATTGGCTTGCGGGCCATTTCGTCCGCAGAAAAATTTTACGGGAGAAATGGCCCAAGGCCATTTCGTCCCACGCTGATTTTCAGTGACTATTTTTTCGTCTCCGATTTTTTCGTCACCGATTTTTATTTTTTATTATTTTATTTATTTTTTTATATTATTATTTTTAAAAATTATAAAAATTAAATACTAAAGCAAATATTATTTAATGAAGATAACAAAATTTTTTTTGGACTAATTAAAATATATTGGATAACACAAAAATTATTTTGGACTAATTAAAATATATTGGACCGGACTGGGTAAAAAATTAAGGGTATACAGTTTGCCCCCTGCTTGAACGATCTGAGACTTTAGTGAAAAAGAGTGAAAAGCAATAAGACTTAATTTTTGAGATGGTTGAGGTTTTGGGTTCTGGACCCAATTCGAGTTCTTGACTCAATGATAATTTTAGGTTTTGGATCTAAGCTTAATTTTAGGTTCTGGACCTAAGGTAAATTTGGGTTCTGGACCTAAGCGCAATTTTAGGTTCTGGACCTAAAGAAAATTTGGGTTTTGGACCCGAGCTAAGTTCTGGACTTAGAAACGATTCTAGGTTATGGACTTAAGGGTAATTTGGGTTCTGGACCTGCGCTAAGTTCTGGATTTTGAAAAGATTCTAGGTTCTGGACCTAAGGGTAATTTGAGTTCTGGACCCCAGCTAAGTTCTGGACTTAGAAGAGATTCTATGTTCTGGACCTAATAAAAATTTGGGTTTTGGACTCGAGCTAAGTTCTGGACTTAGAAAAGATTCTAGGTTCTGGACCTAAGGGTAATTTGGGTTCTGGACCCGAGCTAAGTTCTGGACTTAGAAGAGGTTCTAGGTTCTAGACCTAAGAAAAATTTGGGTTCTCGACCCGAGCTAAATTCTGGACTTAAAAGAGATTCTAGGTTCTGGACCTAAGGAAAATTTGGGTTCTGGACCAGAGCTAAGTTCTGGACTTAGAAAAGATTCTAGGTTTTGGACCTAAGGGTAATTTGGGTTTTGAACCCGAGCTAAGTTCTGGACGTAAAAAAGATTCTAGGTTCTGGACCTAAGAAAAATTTGGGTTCTGGACCCGAGCTAAGTTCTGGTGTAATATCCTCATTTATGCCCTAGAAGTTTTGCATGTTGTTGTTGTTGTTGTTATTGGATTGTTGGTTTAAATTGAGAAAGAAAAGTATAAGTGTTTTGGGAAAGAATTTAGGGTTTAGAGACAAGTTTATATGTTGTGTATATTGTGATATATATAACATATAAAATGGTCAAAGGGAGAGTCAAAGTGTTGGTTAGTGGAAGAAGATATTTTCTTGTTGAGTGTGAAAGTTCATATATGGGCTCATATAAGACAAAAGGTTAGTTATATGGTTAAGGGCCTTGAGGTAATTTACTTTTGGAAATTTTGTGGTGGAGATTAAAAGGAAGATTGACTTTGTGATTCTTGATCATTTTCTCTTCCTCTTGATGGTAGTGGCCGGCTCTCCATTAGCAAAAGGGAAGGAGAAGTGTTCTTGATAGTAAGATCAAGATTGAAGGGAGAATTGAAGAATCAAGTTGAAGATTTGTGGAATTTCTTCACTTTAGGTAAGTAATTTCTTGTTTTCTTTTATTAATTTGGAAATTGTGGTTAAGGTGTATTGAGAATTGATGAGATGATGATTTAGTGTGTTGATGTGTGTTTATAAGTGTTAGAGTTGATTGTAAGTTAAAAATTGGAGGTTGTGTTGGTTTGGTTGTGATTATGGAAAAATAAGTGAAGATTGATAGTGGAAAATCAAGAGTAGAGTTTGAGTTAGGGTTTTGAGATGATGTTTGTTTAATTGTGATATTAAGGTGTTTTAAAGTGATTATTGTAATGAATATGTATTTAGAACATTGATGATGTTCATTTGAAGCATGTGGTATGATGTATATTGAGTTTTAATGCATTTGGAAGAGAGTTGGTTAGAATTAGGGTTTTGGTTTTGGGAGACACGGCCAAAGGCCATGTGAGACACGGCCAAAGGCCATGTGAGACACGGCCAAGTCATATGATTTTGGACGTGTTGGATTAATTTTTGGGTGACACAGCCGTGTTCCCAAGCCGTGTGAGCTACTGTGAGTTTTGGTTGAAGAGACACGGCCGTGTCCCTAAGCCGTGTTTGCTACTGCCAAAGTTGAATTGAGAGACACGGCCACAAGCTTGGCCGTGTCCCTCATGTGTGCTGCCCGTGTCCATCAAATGAGTTGGTTAGGGTTTTGTTTCTTTGTTCTTTTTGCATTGTTTTGGTTCTTCAAAGGTGGGTTGGTTCTTAAACCTAACCCTAAAATACTTTAAACACACTTGAATCAATGAATGAACTAATCAAATGCATATGGAAGATCCTAAAGCTATGAATCATATAAGTTGTTCTTTGCCCTAATTGCATTGTTGAGATTTAAACAAGGTTATGTTATGCATTGTGAAAGGTATTGTATTTTATGAGTAATGTACCTTGAAATGTTGTATCAAAGATGAAATGATAATTCAAATAAGATATGATATGAGACAATGCCATTGTGTTTGGCTATGATGAATGATGCTATATGAGATATAATGTGATCATGGATGAGATAAGTATACACTTGATTAATGAAGTGTTATATTGTGAAATGAAATGTGAGGCCATTGTTATTGGCTATGATGATAATATTGAGAGAATGAAGGCATGTTTGCCTAAATGTTGATGAGAATTGAGAATGGAAATGATAATTGATATGTAAATGAATTGTGTGGCTAATGTGTTATTCCATTTTCAGAGTATGTTATTGGTGGCATGCCTAATGATAGTAACAATCTCTTGAAGTTAGGTTGGATTGAATCCTTGAAGCCTAATTGAGATGTTACCACCCTTGAAGCTAGGTTGGGTTAGTTCTTGAAGCCAAGTTGGGTAGAAGCTTAGCATGCTTTGCTCCCCTTGAAGCTTGGTTGAACTTAATCCTTGAAGCCTAGTTGGGTCTATGATATTGATATTGATAAATGTGATGATAGAACCAAAACATTAACTCTGAAAATTGAATGGCATATTAGTGTGTCTTGGGCCCATGCTTGTCTATGGTTAATGTGAGTCATGAATGATGTTTGTTTTGCTTTATATTGATGATTAAATGAATACTAATGAGGTATATGAAAAGATAATAAAATGTGATATGTAATGTGAAAGTATATTGTTAATTTTGCATATATGATGTTACATATATATTATGGTTTGAGAAATGACATTGCATTGCACGAAGTCATATCATTAGCATGATTATCTTACTAAGCCGTTGGCTTAGCGCGATAGTGTTTAATCGCGCAGGTGATAGAACTGTTAGAGTTGATCCCGAAAGCTCTTCGAAACCGACCGAGGGTAGACAGTGAAGAGTTGATTTTGGAGACTTAAAGATCAAAGAAAACTTGCCAATCATGTATAACTCTTTTTATATTTTGTAAAGTATTGATTATATGTACATAATTGTATATTTGTAAATATGGAATTAAGTGTTTTCAAATATGTAAATATTTTATGACTTCCGCTGTGAAATAACTATATGTATGTATATATATATCTAATGTGTTTTATTTTAAAAGTAAATGATTTACTTTTCTATATTATATAATGATAATAGTATTGTATCTATTTAAATGTTTTGAATGTTGAAGAAAACCGTAGCATCCCTATGTTTGGTGCACTTATGCTACATGGTTGTAGTTGTAGTGTGTGTGCATTGGATGTGGGGGTGTTACAATTGTTTTGGTATCAGAGCCTAGGTTTGAGATTCTCAACCTAGGTAAAATGTAATAAAAAGAATATTTTTACTTAAAAAGTGGTTTTAAATAACACATATGTTTGGGATTGGCAACCTCTGATCTTTAATAAGGTGTGTCCTTTTTTGTGTTTGCAGTGTAGGTGTTGATGGATCCTCATTTGAGACAATCGGTTGAGGGTAGTGAGGAGAGTGTTGCTCCTGAGGTTGGAGCTAGGGTTGATAGTGCTGGTGAGGCACCTGTTTCTGGGTCGGGTAGACCAGTAGGTGATGAGGTTCCGCCAGCCTGGTTTAGGATTATGATGGAAGCTATGAGACAAGCGCCAGTACAACCAGTGCCACCACCCCCTCAGTCTTTGGTGCCAGTGAGGCACTATGACAAGTTAAGGAAGTATGGAGCTGAGGATTTTATTGGTACCACTGATCCAGCTGTGGCAGAACAGTGGCTTGACAAAGTTCAGAGGATCTTTATTCAGTTACAAGCCACCCCTGAGGAAAAGTTTGACTATGCAAGATCTTTGCTACAGAAGGATGCCTACGATTGGTGGAAGACTGTGCCACATTCCATGGAAGATCCACCAACTTTGTCATATGCAGATTTCTTGAGGGAATTCGAGTTGAAATATACTCCTAGGGAGTATAAGGATATGAAGAAGATGGAATTCTTGAGCTTGAAGCAAGATAACAAGACTGTTACTGAGTATGAAGTTGAGTTTATTCGACTGAGTCAGTATGCTGGGGGCATCATTGCTGATGAGATTGATAGATGCCGGCGATTTCAGGAGGGATTGAGGCCCTCGATCATGTGTTTAGTGGCTGGATCTCGATATCACGATTTCTCCCAGTTAGTGGAAGCAGCTCGAAGTGTAGAGCGAGCTCAAGTGATTGCAGCTGCTTCAGAGGATGAGGTTAGGGTGAGAAGGCCCCAGTTTGAGGCAGGGTCTTCTTCAGTGAAGAGGGGTAGAGGAAGCTTTGTTCCTCGGAGTATTAGGAGCCAGAGACCAGCAGGTAGATCAGTGCAGTTCCAGAGACAAAGATTCAGACCTGCAGCTTCAGTGGCAAGTGCTCCAACCCCTATGGTTCAGAGATCCACCTTACCTATTTGCATCCATTGTGGGAGGCCCCATGGTGGTCCATGTTGGAAAGCTGGTGTTGCTGGGGTATGTTTCAGGTGTGGGTCACCGGATCACTTTGTGAGAGATTGCCCTGAGAGGCAGAGGCAGATGTCAGTTGATTCTGCCGCTTCTCGAGCCAGTGTGAGGGGAGGCAGAGGTGCCAGCCGAGGTGGTAGAGCAGGGTTCAGTTCTAGAGGTGGTGCTGCATCCAGGGAGACTAGACCGGAGGAGGTTGGTTCTTCCCAGAGGATGTATGTTATGCAGAGACAGCCGGATGCATCGGCGGTCATAGCTGGTACTTTTTCTTTATTTGATACTGCAGTACTTGCTTTGATTGATCCGGGTTCCACCCATTCTTATATTAGTGCATCTGTATTGCCTGTGTTTGATGTGCATGCTGAGTCCCTAGGATTTGATGTTTTGGTGACAAATCCGTTAGGGCATAGTGTGATTGTGAGTAAAGTGCATCGGGATAGTGCAGTGAGGGTGCAGGGTGAGGAGTTCCTTGGAGATTTGATTGAGATGCCATTTAAGGAATATGATGTGATTTTAGGCATGGATTGGCTATCTCGACATGGAGCTGTGGTGGATTGTAAAAAGAAAATTGTTTCTTTGAGAACCGGTGATGGGAGAGAGGTGATAGTATCTAATGAGCAGGAACAGTTAGCCTCCTTATTTGTTTCAGCTGTTGCAGCCCGGAGGTTGATTAGGAAGGGGTGTGAAGCCTATCTTGCTCATGTGGTAGATACTAGAGTGAAGGGTTCTCCTATTGATAGCATTGCCACAGTTGCAGAGTTCCCTGATGTTTTTCCAGAGGAGTTGACAGGATTGCCTCCTGAGAGAGAGGTGGAGTTCGGTATCGAGCTGTTGCCGGGTACCACTCCTATCTCCATTACTCCTTACAGAATGGCACCAGCAGAATTGAGGGAGTTGAAAGTGCAATTACAGGAGCTGTTGGATAAAGGATTCATTCGCCCCAGTGTTTCTCCTTGGGGAGCTCCTGTGCTCTTTGTAAAGAAGAAGGATGGTACTATGAGGTTGTGCATCGACTATAGGCAATTGAACAAGGTGACCATTAAAAATAAGTATCCTTTGCCTAGAATCGATGATCTCTTTGATCAGTTGAAGGGAGCGTCAGTATTCTCTAAGATTGATCTGAGATCGGGGTACCATCAGCTGAGAGTCAGAGCTGAAGATGTTCCGAAGACTGCATTTCGGACCAGGTATGGGCATTATGAATTTTTAGTTATGCCTTTTGGTCTGACGAATGCACCTGCAGCTTTTATGGATTTGATGAATAGGGTGTTTAGGCCCTATTTGGATCAGTTTGTAGTGGTCTTCATCGATGATATTCTGGTGTATTCGAGGAATGAAGAGGAACATGATTTGCATCTGCGGATTGTGTTGCAGATTTTGAGAGAGAAGCAACTATTTGCCAAATTGTCGAAGTGTGAGTTCTGGTTGGATCAGGTAGCTTTTCTCGGACATATTGTTTCAGCAGAAGGCATTAGAGTTGATCCGAGTAAAGTTGAAGCCATTTTGAATTGGAGTCCACCCAAGTCTGTGACAGAGGTTAGAAGTTTTCTGGGTTTGGCAGGCTATTACCGGCGGTTTGTGAAAGGATTTTCTTTGATAGCTACTCCACTCACCAGATTGCTTCGTAAGGGAGTGAGGTTTTTGTGGACAGATCAGTGTCAGGCTAGCTTTGAACAGTTGAGAGATTTGTTGACTCAAGCGCCTATTCTCACTTTACCTGTAGAAGGCCAACCCTATGTGATCTACAGTGATGCTTCACATAGAGGTTTGGGGTGTGTATTGATGCAGGAAGGGAAAGTTATAGCTTATGCATCTCGACAGTTGAAACCGCATGAGCTTAACTATCCTACCCATGATTTGGAGTTGGCTGCCATTGTTTTTGCATTAAAGATTTGGCGCCATTATCTGTTTGGGGAGAAATGTTTCATTTACACTGATCACAAGAGTTTGAAGTATTTGGGTGTTCAGAAAGAGCTCAACCTTCGGCAGAGGAGATGGTTAGAATTGATTAAAGACTACGACTGTTTGATAGATTATCATCCAGGTAAAGCAAATGTGGTTGCTGATGCCTTGAGTCGGAAGTCTTTAGCTGGTTTAACAGTTTACTCGCTCTCGTTGCTTGTTGAGTTGAGAGCATTGCGTGCCAGTTTTGTACCTTGTGATGATGGTGCATTATTGGCACAGTTACAATTGAAGCCTGTTTTGTTGGATCAGATCAAAGAGGCTCAGTTAGCTGATAAGAAGATTCAGAAGATTGTTTTAGATTGTGAGAGTGGAAAGACTAGAGATTTTGTTGTGAAGGATGATGGGAGCCTATGGTTTAAGAATAAATTGTGTGTACCCGATAATGCTGACTTGAAGAGGATCATTTTAGAGGAAGCTCATCAGTCTTTATTTGCTATGCATCCGGGTAATACGAAGATGTATCATGATTTGAGACAGCATTATTGGTGGATTGGGTTGAAAAGAGACATTGCTGAGTTTGTATCAAAATGTCTCACTTGTCAGAAGGTTAAAGCAGAGCATCAAGTTCCCACTGGGTTACTTCAACCGTTGTTAGTGCCAGAGTGGAAGTGGGAAAGAGTGACAATGGACTTTGTGTCTGGGTTGCCTTTGACACAAAGGAGACATGATGCTATATGGGTGATTGTGGATAGATTAACTAAGACAGCTCATTTCCTTCCGGTTCGGATGGATTACTCTTTGGAGAGGTTGGCTGAGCTATACATCCATGAGATTGTGAGATTGCATGGTGTTCCAACTTCTTTAGTGTCTGATCGAGATCCCAGGTTTACTTCGAGATTTTGGAAGAGTTTGCATAGTGCTTTGGGTTCTCGACTGCATTTCAGCACTGCTTTTCATCCACAGACGGATGGACAGTCTGAGAGGGTGATACAGATCATTGAGGATATGTTGAGAAGCTGTGTCATCGATTTCACTGGAAGTTGGGATAGATTCTTACCTCTTGTGGAGTTTGCTTACAATAACAGTCACCAGTCCAGCATCGGAATGGCCCCATTCGAGGCATTGTATGGCAGACGATGTAGGACGCCTCTGTGTTGGAGTGAGCTTGGTGATGATAAATTGATTGGGCCTGATTTGATTCAAGAAACTGAAGAGAAAGTGAAGTTGATTCGAGGCAGATTGAAAACAGCTTCAGATCGACAGAAGTCCTATGCAGATCTGAAGAGGAGAGACATTCAGTTTGATGTTGGGGATAAGGTATTTTTGAAGGTATCTCCTTGGAAGAAAATTTTGAGGTTCGGTCGGAAAGGGAAATTAAGTCCTCGTTTCATTGGACCGTATGAAGTGTTGGAAAGAGTTGGGCCAGTGGCTTATCGGCTTGCTTTGCCACCTGAGTTGGATCGTATTCATAATGTGTTCCATGTATCTATGTTGAGGAAGTACAGGTCAGATCCATCTCATGTGTTGCCATTTGAATCTATTGAAGTGAGCCCAGACTTGTCATTTGAAGAGGAACCAGTTGCTATCTTGGCACGGGAAGTGAAAGAATTGAGGAACAAGAGAGTACCATTAGTGAAAATTCTTTGGAAGAATCATGCAAAAGAAGAAGCAACATGGGAAAATGAGCAGACTATGCGAGAGCAATATCCTCAATTGTTTCAGAATTGATTTCAGGTAATTTCGAGGACGAAATTTCTTTTTAGAGGGGGAGAATTGTAATATCCTCATTTATGCCCTAGAAGTTTTGCATGTTGTTGTTGTTGTTGTTATTGGATTGTTGGTTTAAATTGAGAAAGAAAAGTATAAGTGTTTTGGGAAAGAATTTAGGGTTTAGAGACAAGTTTATATGTTGTGTATATTGTGATATATATAACATATAAAATGGTCAAAGGGAGAGTCAAAGTGTTGGTTAGTGGAAGAAGATATTTTCTTGTTGAGTGTGAAAGTTCATATATGGGCTCATATAAGACAAAAGGTTAGTTATATGGTTAAGGGCCTTGAGGTAATTTACTTTTGGAAATTTTGTGGTGGAGATTAAAAGGAAGATTGACTTTGTGATTCTTGATCATTTTCTCTTCCTCTTGATGGTAGTGGCCGGCTCTCCATTAGCAAAAGGGAAGGAGAAGTGTTCTTGATAGTAAGATCAAGATTGAAGGGAGAATTGAAGAATCAAGTTGAAGATTTGTGGAATTTCTTCACTTTAGGTAAGTAATTTCTTGTTTTCTTTTATTAATTTGGAAATTGTGGTTAAGGTGTATTGAGAATTGATGAGATGATGATTTAGTGTGTTGATGTGTGTTTATAAGTGTTAGAGTTGATTGTAAGTTAAAAATTGGAGGTTGTGTTGGTTTGGTTGTGATTATGGAAAAATAAGTGAAGATTGATAGTGGAAAATCAAGAGTAGAGTTTGAGTTATGGTTTTGAGATGATGTTTGTTTAATTGTGATATTAAGGTGTTTTAAAGTGATTATTGTAATGAATATGTATTTAGAACATTGATGATGTTCATTTGAAGCATGTGGTATGATGTATATTGAGTTTTAATGCATTTGGAAGAGAGTTGGTTAGAATTAGGGTTTTGGTTTTGGGAGACACGGCCAAAGGCCATGTGAGACACGGCCAAGTCATATGATTTTGGACGTGTTGGATTAATTTTTGGGTGACACAGCCGTGTTCCCAAGCCGTGTGAGCTACTGTGAGTTTTGGTTGAAGAGACACGGCCGTGTCCCTAAGCCGTGTTTGCTACTGCCAAAGTTGAATTGAGAGACACGGCCACAAGCTTGGCCGTGTCCCTCATGTGTGCTGCCCGTGTCCATCAAATGAGTTGGTTAGGGTTTTGTTTCTTTGTTCTTTTTGCATTGTTTTGGTTCTTCAAAGGTGGGTTGGTTCTTAAACCTAACCCTAAAATACTTTAAACACACTTGAATCAATGAATGAACTAATCAAATGCATATGGAAGATCCTAAAGCTATGAATCATATAAGTTGTTCTTTGCCCTAATTGCATTGTTGAGATTTAAACAAGGTTATGTTATGCATTGTGAAAGGTATTGTATTTTATGAGTAATGTACCTTGAAATGTTGTATCAAAGATGAAATGATAATTCAAATAAGATATGATATGAGACAATGCCATTGTGTTTGGCTATGATGAATGATGCTATATGAGATATAATGTGATCATGGATGAGATAAGTATACACTTGATTAATGAAGTGTTATATTGTGAAATGAAATGTGAGGCCATTGTTATTGGCTATGATGATAATATTGAGAGAATGAAGGCATGTTTGCCTAAATGTTGATGAGAATTGAGAATGGAAATGATAATTGATATGTAAATGAATTGTGTGGCTAATGTGTTATTCCATTTTCAGAGTATGTTATTGGTGGCATGCCTAATGATAGTAACAATCTCTTGAAGTTAGGTTGGATTGAATCCTTGAAGCCTAATTGAGATGTTACCACCCTTGAAGCTAGGTTGGGTTAGTTCTTGAAGCCAAGTTGGGTAGAAGCTTAGCATGCTTTGCTCCCCTTAAAGCTTGGTTGAACTTAATCCTTGAAGCCTAGTTGGGTCTATGATATTGATATTGATAAATGTGATGATAGAACCAAAACATTAACTCTGAAAATTGAATGGCATATTAGTGTGTCTTGGGCCCATGCTTGTCTATGGTTAATGTGAGTCATGAATGATGTTTGTTTTGCTTTATATTGATGATTAAATGAATACTAATGAGGTATATGAAAAGATAATAAAATGTGATATGTAATGTGAAAGTATATTGTTAATTTTGCATATATGATGTTACATATATATTATGGTTTGAGAAATGACATTGCATTGCACGAAGTCATATCATTAGCATGATTATCTTACTAAGCCGTTGGCTTAGCGCGATAGTGTTTAATCGCGCAGGTGATAGAACTGTTAGAGTTGATCCCGAAAGCTCTTCGAAACCGACCGAGGGTAGACAGTGAAGAGTTGATTTTGGAGACTTAAAGATCAAAGAAAACTTGCCAATCATGTATAACTCTTTTTATATTTTGTAAAGTATTGATTATATGTACATAATTGTATATTTGTAAATATGGAATTAAGTGTTTTCAAATATGTAAATATTTTATGACTTCCGCTGTGAAATAACTATATGTATGTATATATATATCTAATGTGTTTTATTTTAAAAGTAAATGATTTACTTTTCTATATTATATAATGATAATAGTATTGTATCTATTTAAATGTTTTGAATGTTGAAGAAAACCGTAGCATCCCTATGTTTGGTGCACTTATGCTACATGGTTGTAGTTGTAGTGTGTGTGCATTGGATGTGGGGGTGTTACATCTGGACTTAAAAGGGATTCTAGGTTCTGGACCTAAGGATAATTTGGATTCTGGACCAGAGCTAAGTTCTGGACTTAGAAAAGATTCTAGGTTCTGGTCCTAAGGGTAATTTGGGTTCTGGACCCGAGCTAAGTTCTAGACTTAAAAGAGATTCTAGATTCTGGACCTAAGAAAAATTTGGGTTCTGGAACCGAGCTAATAATTTTTTAATTTCAAAAAGTTTGGCTAATTTTTATGTACATGTTTTCTTTTTTTTTTTTGCCCCTTACGTGTAAAAATATTTATACACGCAAGTATTTGAATGATTAAATTGAATAATTAAATTTACTGTTTATTTTACTGTGTAGTCATTGTTCATGTATTATTTACTGTTTATAAATAGTAACTTACTATTCGTAAATAGTATTTTACTATTAAAAATAGTTATTTACTATTCATAAATAGTAATTTACTATTTATAAATAGTAAAATATACTATTTATCAATAGTAAAGCTTACTATTTATAAACAGTAAAACTTACTTTTGAATTTTGTTTTTTTCCTTGTCGTTTCTCTATATAAACCCACGAGTTCCTTCATTTGATTCATAGCAAAATTTCTCAATTTCTATAATTCTCTCAAATTCTTTCAAATTTAGCACATAGTTTTCAAAAAAAATGCATGCTTCAAGGACTGGGACTCATTCTAATGCTGAGTTATTAGAGTTTATTCAGCATCATGAAGATGGAAATATAGATCTACTAGCCAAGATGCCACTTCATCGTAGTTCCAACCAAAAGAGCACGGTAATTATTTCCCCTTTCTTTTTTCTTTTTTTGTCTTTCTATTATATTTTTTCTTTTTTTCTTTTTTATTATTATTTATATTATTATTTTTTATTTTTGATTAATGTTTTTATATTATGCTCTTTTATTATTATTGTGCTTGTATTTATTATTATTTTTTATTTTGTATTTTAATATTATTATCTTTTTTAGAAAATTTAGGAAAAATATATTAATTTAAGCAGATAGGATAATATGTACTTACCTAGTATTAACTTACATGGATCTGTGGTAGCATGATCGTTGCGTTGTTTGGGCTGGAGGGTGTATCTACAAAGCCCAATAATGGTATGATGTAGTGCCTTCTCGGGTAAGGCAGATTATCCGAGATTACGACTTTGAGAACTTCATTTTACAATTGCCATCGGAGGAGTATCAGATAGACCGAAGCGTAGTCCAGGCGCTTACAGAATGATGGTTGGACACAACCCACACTTTTCACTTGCCTATTGGAGAGATGACAATTGGTCCGGTCAATTTTACTGCTATAACCGGCCTTCGATATGATGGTGTTTCGGTTCCTTTGACCAATGATATTTTAACATTTTAAGAAATTCAGGAATTAATTGGTATGAAACCATCATATAAAGGGCCTTTTAAGATAAAAATTGAACCGATTCGTAGCTATTGGATGAATTATGAAGGACAGGTTCACAGAGACACGTCCCAACAATATCCTCGAAGATTTTTGTTATATTTGCTTTGGTCTACTATCTTAGGCAGCACTGAATACTCCATCCACTTGTTAGTGTTGAAGGCCCTTTCTTATTTCAGAATGGTACCATCTTCTGGCTGGGGTGAAGCTGTTCTCGCCTGTGTTTACCATGGTCTTGATAAACTTTGCCGAAATAAGAAGTCTTTTGTCGGCTTGATGGCGGTTATCAAGGTATTCTTCTTCTACCAATGTCAATTCCACTCTTTTCTTGCATGAATTTGATCTTTACGATTATTATAGGTATGGGTGTGAGCGCGAATTTTTGCCCCCACTCCCGGTGGAATGGTTCTTGCGACTTCTGCACTGTTTAGGCTCGGGGCCTTAGAGAACACGGACCTAAGTCCGGAGAAAATGGAGTCGCCACCCGGACGGGCTGGGAAAAAAGAAAGGGGTGGATGACTCGAAAAGTTGGGTACGCGTGGGGAAGGTGAGAAATGGCCCAGCACCCCCACAACGCCCGGTTCATTGGAATCGACCTCTGTTTTATTAGTTTTTGTTATAGATTTGTGTCTTGTTTATTATGATAATTATTGTTTTATTTTGGTATTTTGTTAGTTTTTATCGGTTTGTTTTGTGTTTTTATTAATTTTGGTATTTTAGTTTATTTTAGTGTTTATGTTATTTTTGATCTAGTTTTTAGTATGTGTTTATGTTTTGTTGGTTATTGTCTATTTATTTCTTGTTTAAAGTTTTGTTGCAAGTATTGTGTTAGGTTAAAAAAGGCAAGGAAACAAATTGAAGGAGAAAGGGGCAGTGGCTGACACAGGCAGAGGACACGGCCAAGTCAGTGGTCGTGTCCCATACGAAGTTAAAAAGGAAGAGCAAGTCCTAGTAGCAGACATAAGCAAGGGACACGGCCAAGTCAGTGGCCATGTCCCTCCAATGAAGCCCAGACATGGCCAAGTCACCTTCACTTGGCCGTGTCTCACTTAGTTCCAAAGCAAAAGAGAATTACATCTTCACAGAAGCAAACACAGGCAAGGGACATGGCCAAGTTAGTGGCCGTGTCCCTCCAAAATAGTCCAACACGGCCAAGTCAAGCTTAACTGGCCGTGTCACTCAATCCAAGAAGAAAAGAAGGAATTTTGAGACAAAAGCGGACACATGCAAGGGACATGCCCAAGTCACTGGCCGTGTCCCTCCAAAGAGCACCCACACGGCCAAGTCACATGCAACTTGGGCGTGTCTCTCATGAACCAAAACCGTAGCGAGTTTTTAAAGCGGACGTTTCATATAAAAAGAAAAGAGAAGCTAGGGTTTGGGGACTGTTGACGATTTTGAGCAAAGATTGAGCCGTCAAAGAGATTAGGGTTTTGATAACTTTGTTTTCTTTTTATTTTGATTAAACTTTGGATCAAAACTAGCTTAGATTAGATTGTTCATGCCAATGATGCATCCTTCTTGCAAGATTTGAACAAGAGATTCTTCAGAAGCTTCAAGGAGTTTGTAACTTGGTTTTGTTCTCGAGCTTATTCTCTTTATTTTCATTGAAATTGTATTAATGGATATTATCATGTCTAATTTGATTTCTTTGAACATTAATGAGATGAGTATGTTTGATTGCATCATGAACTAATTTGATCTAGTCTAGGGTTTGTATGGATCTGCTATGATTGTATGAATTAGTTATTCTCTTAGTTAATAATTTCTTTAGCCTTGATTGAATGAAATATTTTAATATATAATTGATTGGCCACCAATTATGTGTTTTAGGTACTAGATGATGGATTGAGAGATGAAGTCTAATGCTGAAACAATTCAATTAAGGACTTAGGTGAATTAGAGATATAACCTATTAAAAAGATTATTTCAATTATAACAAGATTAGTTGAAAGAGGTTTGAATGCGAGAGCTTATTTCCTTGACTTGATTAATTAAGTTGTTTGAGATTTAATCTTTGAAATTGAATTAGTTAAGAGGAATAACCGTTCATACATATAAGTAGTAGAGAACTGCAAAACCTAGACCTTTCTATCAAGTGAATCAAAACATCAGTTCTAGTTTACTTCTATTCGTTTTAAACTTGAATCAATCTTCTTCATTATTTAGCAATTTAAATTTCTTTATTATTTGTTATTCATAATCTGATAATCAATTAGCCACTTTAGCTTCCTTGTGAGACGACCTTGGGGCGATCACCTTTGCTACAGCTACCTCGTATACTTGCGAGTGACGCTTTGTGGTAGAGTTAATTTGAGCTCAACAAGTTTTTGGCGCCGTTGCCGGGGAGGCTAATTGGCGTAATTGTTTATTAAAATATATATATATATATTTTTTAGATTATTTTTCACTATTTTCATTTTATTTTATTTTGTCTTTTGCTTTTAATTGTTTCTTTTTCTAGAAAATTTTTGTTTATGCAAGGTAGGAGATCACTCGAAGGAGAGCTACATCCATTCATTCCAGAAATTCAAAGAGTGAAAAGGAGCAGAGAAGAGTTTGAGCTTTACACCGGATTTGATACAGAGGAGGATACTTCTGAATTTGAATCAGAATCTGAACAATCTATTAAAATGGCTGAAGAAAGGCAAAGAACGATGAGAGACTTTGCTAGACCTGTCATTGGAACTTCAACTTCTTGCATAAGATTGACAGATGCAGCAAGGAATTATGAGTTGAAGAACATTCACTACAATATGCTGCCATCATTTTATGGACTTCCAAATGAAGATCCTTTGAACTTTATTAGGGATTTCTACTCCACCCTCAACACTTTTCCATTGGGAGGATTAATAGAGGATCAGTTGAGGATGAGGTGTTTTCCGTATACTTTGAAGGATAGGGCAAAGAGCTGGCTTATGATGTTGCCCGAAAACTCACTAACAACTTGGGAGCAAGTTTATAATAAGTTCATGGGCAAGTTCTATTCACATCAAAAGAAAGCTGAATTGAGAGGGAAGATTGCTACATTCTCTCAATTTGAAGGAGAACCATTTCATGAGGCTTGGGACAGATTTAAGATGCTATTGATCCAGTGTCCGCTTCATCACTACCCACTTCAACTCCTTAATCAGTTTTTCTATGATGGTCTCGCCCAGCAATTTCAGAACACTGTTGACAATGCAGCTGGGGGAGCCATGGGAGAAAAGATAGCTGATGAGACTTATGAGATCTTTGAGATGTTGGGAGCTAATTCTCAACAAAAGAGTGTAAGGGGAAGAAGTAAAGGGGTGAATCAACTGGAGGCCAATAGTGAAATGGTCAGTCAAATAGCTGAATTGACAAGGCAAGTTCAGATGCTAAACATGAAGAACAATATTTCTTCATCTACTCAAGAAGTGTGTGGAATCTGTGGGACATTTGGGCATGGAGCAAATATATGTCCCTCTGCATATGAGTCTTTTGGGAATGAAGCTGAGCAAGTTAATGCTATGGGGGGATTTCAACCAAGAGCCAGGAATGATCCTTACTCCAATACTTACAATCCTGGTTGGAGGAGTCACCCCAATTTTTCCTGGACAACAAATAATGCTCAACAGCCTTTCCATTTGCTCCAGAGACAGAACCAACAGCAGGGCCAATCCTCAAATCAATCAAGGTCAGCCTAAGAGAAAGAGTTTGGAGGAAAGTTTACAGGCTTTTATCCAAGTCAGTGCTAAAAATCAGGAAATGAACAACAAGAGACTGGATTCCTTGGAAGCATCTTTTAAGAAGGTGGAGACCCAAGTGGGGCAACTTGCTCAACAGATGCAGATTCAACAAAAGGGGAAGTTCCCAAGTCAACCTGAGCAGGCACAATCAGTGACTGTTCTTAGGAGTGGCAAGGTAATTAATAATAATGTTGAAAATAATTTTGTGAATGCAGGTGAGCAAGAAAATAAAAAGGAAGGAGAACTAGAGAACAAAGGTGCTGAAGAAAGATCAATGGAGAAGTCCCCTACAGCAGATTTACACAAGGCAAGCAATCTATACCGACCACCTATACCATTCCCCAGCAGGTTGAAGGATGATAAAAAAGATAAGCAATTTTCAGATATCTTCAACATGTTGTCTAAGGTAAGTATCAACTTACCCTTACTTGAAGCAATTAAGAACATGCCAGCTTATGCTAAATTCTTCAAAGAACTGAATACCAAGAAAAAGAGGTATGAGCCGAATGAAAAGGTGATAGTTTCTGAAGTAGCTAGTGCTATTTTGCAGCATAAACTACCTCCTAAGCTAAAGGATCCTGGAAGTTTTATTATTCAAATTACTATGGGGAATGGAAAAAGTACTGATGGCATGTGTGATTTAGGAGCTAGTGTGAATTTAATGCCTTATTCTGTTTATCTTGAGTTAGAACTAGGGGAACTTAAACCAACAAAAATGGTGTTGCAATTAGCTGATAGATCTCTTAGATTCCCGAAAGGGGTTATAGAAGATGTGTTAGTTAAGGTTGGAGGGTTAATAGTACCTGTGGATTTCATTGTTCTTGACATGGAAGTAAGTAACTCTTCACTATCTGCACACACCATTCTGCTGGGTAGGCCTTTTATGGCGACTACCAACACTTTGATAGATGTTAAAAATGGTAAATTATCAATGACTGTTTTGGGACAAACTGTGGAATTTTCTATTTTTAACACTTCTCCTATTCCTACAACTGCTTTATATGAGTATTGTTCTTTCATTGATTGTGTTGATGCAGTTGTTTCAGATGTTTTCTTGCAGACAGGTTCCTCTGATAAAATGGAGCTGGCATTGACCTTAGATAGTGATTTGGAAATTTTTGATGCAGAAATAGCCAGTTGTCTTGAGACCTTAGGAAGTGCTGAAATAGAGGAGCTTAAAAAGGACCCAGTCTGTGAGCTTCCCTCCATTCAAAAAGAAGAGAAGAACCCCTCACTAGAGTTAGAGCTGAAAGAGTTACCTAAGAACCTAAAATATGTGTTTTTAGGAGATCACAACACTTTACCTGTGATAATATCTAGTGAACTTAGTGAAGGGGAGGAGATGAGGTTGGTGAGTGAGCTTAAAAGATTAAAGAGAGCAATAGGATGGGGATTGAGTGACATCAAGGGTATTAGCCCTTCCATGTGCATACATAGAATCACTTTAGAAGAAGGAGCTAAACCTGTGAGGGAGACTCAAAGGCGCCTTAACTCAAATATGAGTGAAGTGGTTAAGAAGGAAGTGCTGAAATTGTTGGATGAAGGAGTAATTTATCCAATTGCTAATAGTGAGTGGATGAGCCCAGTACATGCAGTTCCTAAGAAATCTGGAATCACTGTGGTGAAAAATGAGAATAATGAATTGGTTCCTACTAGGACTACTACTGGGTGGAGAATGTGCATCGATTATAGGAAGTTGAACAATGCTACAAAGAAAGATCATTTCCCTCTTCCTTTTATTGATCAGATGTTAGATAAACTTTCTGGACACTCACATTATTGTTTTCTAGATGGTCTTTCAGGTTACTATCAGGTGCCAATATCTCTAGAGGATCAGTCCAAGACAACCTTTACTTGCCCTTTTGGGACTTATGCATTTCGACGTATGCCCTTTGGCTTGTGCAATGCATCTGCAACTTTTCAGAGATGCATGATGTCTGTCTTCTCAGATATGATAGATGATTTTATTGAGGTATTTATGGATGACTTTTCTATTTTTGGTAATTCTTTTGATAATTGCCTCAATAAACTTGTTCGTGTGCTTGAGAGTGCATTGAATGTAACCTCACTTTAAGTTGGGAAAAGAGTCATTTTATGGTTACTCAGGGCATTGTCTTAGGTCATGTGGTGTCAAGTAAAGGGATTGAGGTCGATAAGGCTAAAGTTGAATTGATTGCTAAGTTACCCCCACCTACCTCTGTTAAGGGAATAAGAAGTTTCCTAGGGCATGCAAGATTTTACAGGAGGTTTATTAAGGATTTTTCCAAAATAAGCCAACCATTGTGCCATTTGCTAGGGAAAGATGTTCCATTTGAATTTACAGCACAATGCATGCAAGCTTTTAATTCCCTCAAGGAAAAATTGACTAGTGCACCAGTGATTGTAGCTCCTGTTTGGTCTTTACCTTTTGAAATCATGTGTGACGCCTCTAATCATGCAGTAGGAGCTGTTCTTGGGCAAAGGGTTGATAAACACTTGAGAGTAATATATTATGCTAGTTTGACCCTGAATAGTGCACAAATGAACTACACCACAACTGAAAAGGAAATGTTAGCTATTGTTTTTGCTTTAGAAAAATTTAGAGCATATTTAATTGGGTCAAAAATTATTGTGTATTCTGATCATGCAGCTCTTAAATATTTGTTAACAAAACAACATGCTAAACCGCGCCTAATTAGATGGGTGTTGTTATTGCAAGAATTCGATTTCCAAATCAAGGATACTAAGGGTAGTGAGAATGTTGTTGCTGATCATTTATCCAGATTACCCTTCTTTAGTGAAAATCTTGCATCTGATAGCATTCATAAAAATTTATGAAGAATTTCCTGATGAGCATTTGTTTGTGGTAATTAATGCACCTTGGTTTGCAGATATTGCTAACTATCTTGCTTGTTGTATTTTGCGATCTAACATGTCATTTCAGGAAAAGAAAAGGTTTCTACACTTGAGTAAGTTTTATTTTTGGGATGAACCTTATCTATTCCGGATATGCAAAGATGAGATAGTTCGCAGGTGTGTATCTGAGGAAGAACAACTGAGTGTTCTTCAATTTTGTCATGATCTTCATTGTGGGGGTCATTTTGGAGGAAGAAAGACTGCAGAAAAGGTGCTACAAAGTGGTTTTTACTGGCCTACTTTATTTAAAGATGCTCAAGAGTATTATAAGCACTGTGACCGTTGTCAAAGAGTAGGTAACATTGGGAGGAGGAATGAAATGCCCCTTCAATCATATGTTGTTGTTGAACTGTTTGATGTGTGGGGAATAGACTTCATGGGTCCTTTCCCCAAGTCTTTTGGATATGAGTATATTTTAGTTGCTTTTGATTATGTTTCCAAATGGATGGAGGCAATCCCCACCCGTACTAATTATGCTAATGTGGTTGTTAAATTTGTGAAGGAGAATATTCTTAGCAGATTTGGCACTCCAAGGGTGATAGTCAGTGATGGGGGGAGCCATTTTTGCAACAGGCTTTTTGAAAAGTTAATGCACAAATCTGGTGTTAAGCACAAGGTGGCAACCCCATTCATCCACAGACTTTTGGACAAGTGGAAACATCCAACAAGCATATTAATGGAATTCTAGAGAAAACAGTCAACACATCAAGGAAGGATTGGGCAAACAGATTGCATGATGCACTATGGGCTTATCGGACTGCTTTCAAGACTCCTCTTGGTGTGAGTCCATACCGATTGGTGTTTGGAAAAGCTTGTCACTTACCAGTGGAGTTGGAGCACAGAGCATATTGGGCAATCAAGACTCTGAATTTGGACTTGGACAAAGGGAAGAGAGAAAGATTTCTGCAAATTTCAGAGTTAGATGAGCTGAGAAATGAGGCCTATGAGAGCTCGAGAATTTACAAGGATCGCACTAAAGCACTTCATGACAAAATTATAGTGCGAAAGACATTGAGTCCAGGTATGAAGGTTTTACTTTTTAACTCACGACTCCGTCTTTTTCCAGGTAAACTCAAGTCTCGATGGAGTGGTCCTTTCGAGATAACTCAGGTGTATCCTTCTAGTGCCATTGAATTACTTAACTCTCAAACAAGTGAGACTTTTAAAGTGAATGGACAGAGAGTTAAGCCATACAATGAAGGATTTCAGGAAGTGAGGGTCATTAATAGCACTTTGATTCATGATCCCTAGGCCTTGCATGATGTCCTGCTATATGACATTAAAGAAGCGCTAAATGGGAGGCAACCCATCGGTTTGTTTTAATTTCTACCTTTACAGGTCTTAATATTATAAAATTCTTAAGTATAATAACATTATCCACACTACACATAATAAAAAGAAAGCATCATTATATTAAAATCAAAACAATGTCCAAACAAAACAAAACAAATAAATGGACACCCATCCAAGGATGGAAACATGTCCTTACATCACATGCCTAGATAGGACACCCACCAAAAGGTAGAAACATGCCCTTTACATAAGTTCTAAAATAGAAAAGCAAATTAAATTACATGATGTTTAAATAATGAGGTACCCACCAAGTGGAAACATACCTCTTACAACTTTTGGAAGTCTAAATTAATTGATAAAAATAAATAATCATCCATAATAAATAAATCATTTATTAAAGATATAAAATAAACATCCATTCATGATAAATTAAATAAATCAAGTATTAAATTTAAATAAATTAAAGCATAATCGAGTATGGAATTGAATAAAGCAAATAAAAGTTCAATTATAGCTACTATTTCCATTTAGGGTTTTTATCTCATGTGTTAAGGTTTTGGAAATTCTAAAGTTAAGCTACTGTGACTTTTTAGGGAATTAAAATAGATTAGGGTTTTATGTTTTTTTAAAGGTTGGTAAGACACTTTGATTAAACAAATTAAGATTTGAATGGTGAAATCATTAAACTAGGGTTTTGGACACTTTGAAATGCTTTTTATGTAACACCCCTTCCCGAACTACGTGTGTAAGCTGAGTAGAGGCGCCACACTAACCTAATGTTGCTACCAATTTTACTTAGTCAAATTTTATTTCCAATTTTTATAGAAATTTTGCCATAGTTTCACTTAAAAATTGAGTCCCAAGTGTCGACAAAACTGGTTTTTTTTTCTTTTCTGATTTTTGAAAATATTTTTACACAAACCAATGCAACCAAAATCATTCTCAGTACACTTCCAATAAATCCCCCTTATAACCTCAACTACAACCTGCAAAAAGGATTTACACTTCTTGTAACACCCCCATATCCAATGCCCACACACTACAACCACAACAATGTAGCATAAGTGCATCAAACATAGGGATGCTACGGTTTTCTTAATATTCAAAACACTTTAAACTTGATACAATACCCTTATCATTATACATTATAGAAAAGTAGATCATTTACTTATAAAACAAAACATATTAGTTATATATATATATATACATTTAAATATTACCCAGCGGAAGTTATAAAATATGTACATATTTACAAACACTTGATTACATATTTAAATATATCCATACTTTTACATTATAAACATTACTTTACAAAATATAAAGAAGTATACATGATTGGCAATTCTCTTCTGATCTTTAAGTTCCCAAAATCAACTCTTCAAGGTCTACTCTCACTTGGTCTTGATGAACTCTCGGGTTCGACTCTATCAGCTCTATTACCTGCGCGATTAAACACTATCGCGCTAAGCCAATGGCTTAGTAAGATAATTCATGCTAAAATGCAATGTCACAAATTAATTACATATATCAATCAAAAGCATATTATTTATTCAATATGTTGCTTTGTTCAATGTCACATCAATATTCATATAATAGCACCATTCATTATACTCATTTAAATTTATCATTATAGCCAACAACTATGACTTTATATACGTACCCTTTCCCAACCAGGTCGGTTGCCCTCCAATCCCAAGGGTCCGCAGGAGGCAAAAAGGCACGTATAACATTATCAGTAACATACCTTTCCCCATCCAGGTCGGTTGTCCAAGTTCGGTTGCCCATTCCAATGGGTCCGCAGGAGGCAAATAGGTACGTATAATACTGACTATATCGAACCTTCCTCCTACCAGATCGGTAGTCCAAGATCGGTTGCCCAACCCACTGGGTCCGCATGGTTCTGCAGGAGACGGATAGGTCCGTTCATTAAACTTATCAATACCTTTTCAATTCATTTCTTTTTCACAAGCAAGTTAAGCAATCATTATATACAATATTCATTACATTATCTAAACACTCACATTATTATTCAATCCTATCATCAATGCATGCTTCAATCATATTTCATTTGAATCACTATAACATCTTTGGTATAACATTTCAATGTGCATTACTCATGAAACACATTACCATTCACAATGCATAACATAACATTATTCAATCTCAACAATGCAATTAGGGCAATTCAACCTCTTCACAACCTAATCCAAAAGGAATATTAGCAAAATGACCATATGAATAGTACATTCTGGTTTTAGACTCCATTTTATCCTTATTTTGAAAAATTGTATAAAATAATCTACTTGACTAAAAATTCTAAAATTTTTACTGAATTTAGTTTTGTATCTTAAAATCATTCCTTTAAAATTTCAGATCAAACTGAACACAAAATCTTGGTCAAATAGTTCACCTAACCAGACTGCCCCAATTGCCCTGCATTCTGGCAGCAATTCTGAACTTTGTGAATTCCATAAATCAAATTCAATCAACGTGGTTCCAAATTATTTTTCTCAAATACTAGACTCACTAAGCAACAACATATCCAAAATTCAATTGGATATGATTTTTCTACATTTTATTAAAAATCCCGAAATACAGCTGTCTCAGTTAAGGTACCTGCTGGAACAGGTCTAATAAAAATAATCTTTCTAAACTCATAACCATTCCAAAATCGAATCAACATATTTTTCAGTCATTCTAGACTCATAGAGACACAACATATCAAAAATTCACTTCAAAAACATTTTTCTATAATTAATTAAAAATCATACAAATCACAGCCTTTACTAATTGTAAAACAGAAACAATTTCACTAAACACAACTCTTACTCTTCCATCACCAACACCAACCCAACTTCTCATCTATCAAGCAAAATCAATACTTAAAATCACACCATAAGCAACTTAATCATACCATCATCAAATCACAACTCAACTCAAGCATAACTTCAAAAATAACAAGGGTAAACAAGAGCAAACTTACCAAATAATGAAATTCCTTGAAACTCGAACTTGTAACTTTGAAAACTTCCTTCACTTTGAACTTGAAATCATCAAAACCATCACTTGTTCTCTTGCTCTCTTCTCTCTTTGATGAGCCGGCCACCCAACAACAACAAGAAGAAAAAATGATGAAGAAACACAAAGTCAATAGGCATTAAATACCCATCCAAAAGAAAATTACTATAATACCCTCATCCATTTAACTAAGCTTTTGTCATATCTATACCCATTTAAGTAATTCACAACCAACACAAAAATATCCTCTTTCCTTGACTTTCCATTTTGACCACTTTATATGTTATATATATCACCATATAAGCAACATATACAATTATCTCTAAACCCTCTTTTCTTTCCCAACCACCATACAAAAACATTCTCTTCCCATTTCTCAATTCAAACCAACAACAACAACAACAAAACTTCTAGGGCATGCATAGGGATATTACAATTCTCCCCCTCTAAAAAGAAAATTTCGTCCTCGAAATTACCTGATATCAAAGCTGAAACAACTGCGGATATTGCTCTCGCATGGATTGTTCACTCTCCCAAGTCGCTTCTTCTTTTGCATGATTCTTCCAAAGAATCTTCACCAATGGCACTTGCTTGTTTCTCAATTCTTTCACATCATATGCCAAGATAGCAACTGGTTCCTCTTCAAATGTCAAATCTGGGCTCACTTCGATAGACTCAAATGGCAACACATGAGATGGATCCGACCTATATCTCCTCAACATAGAAACATGGAATACACTATGAATACGATCCAACTCAAGTGGCAAAGCAAGTCGATACGCCACTGGCCCAACTCTTTCTAACACTTCATACGGCCCAATGAAACGAGGACTCAATTTTCCTTTCCGATCGAACCTCAAAATCTTCTTCCAAGGAGACACTTTCAGAAATACCTTATCTCCAACATTAAACTCTATATCTCTCATTTTCAGATATGCATAAGATTTCTGTCGGTCTGAAGCTGCTTTTAACCTGCCTGGAATCAACTTTACTTTTTCTTCAGTTTCTTGAATCAAATCAGGACCAACCAACTTATTATCTCCAAGCTCATTCCAACAAAGAGGTGTCCTACACCGTCTGCCATACAATGCTTCAAACGGTGCCATACCAATGCTGGATTGGTGACTGTTGTTGTAAGCAAACTCCACAAGAGGTAAAAACCTATCCCAACTTCCAGAGAAATCGATGACACAACTTCTCAACATGTCCTCAATAATCTGTATCACCCTCTCTGACTGTCCATCCGTCTGTGGATGAAAAGCAGTGCTGAAGTGCAGTCGAGAACCCAAAGCACTATGCAAACTCTTCCAAAATCTGGAAGTAAACCTGGGATCTCGATCAGACACTAAAGAAGTTGGAACACCATGCAGTTTCACAATCTCATGGATATACAGCTCAGCCAATCTCTCCAAAGAGTAATCCATTCGAACCGGAAGGAAATGAGCTGTCTTAGTCAATCTATCCACAATCACCCATATAGCATCATGCTTCTTTTGTGTCAATGGCAAACCAGACACAAAATCCATTGTCACTCTTTCCCACTTCCATTCTGGCACTGACAATGGTTGAAGCAACCCGGTTGGAACTTGATGCTCTGCTTTAACCTTCTGACAAGTGAGACATTTCGACACAAAATCTGCAATGTCTCTCTTCAACCCAATCCACCAATAATGCTGTCTCAAATCATGATACATCTTCGTATTACCCGGATGCATAGCAAACACTGACTGATGTGCTTCTTCTAAAATGACTCTTTTCAATTCAGCATCATCGGGTACACACAATCGGTTTTTAAACCAGAGACTCCCATCGTCTTTCACAACAAAATCTCTTGTCTTCCCATTCTTACAATCTGAAATAATCTTCTGAATCTTCTTATCGGCCAACTGAGCTTCTTTGATCTGATCTAACAAAATCGGCTTCAATTGCAACTGTGCCAATAATGCACCATCAACACAAGGTACAAAACTGGCATGCAATGCTCTCAACTCAACAAGCAACGAGAGCGAGTAAACTGTTAAACCAGCTAAAGACTTCCGACTCAAGGCATCAGCAACAACATTTGCTTTACCTGGATGATAGTCAATCAAGCAGTCGTAGTCTTTAATCAATTCTAACCATCTCCTCTGATGAAGATTGAGTTCTTTCTGGACACCCAAATACTTCAAACTCTTGTGATCAGTGTAGATGAAACATTTCTCCCCAAACAGATAGTGGCGCCAAATCTTTAATGCAAACACAATGGCAGCCAATTCCAAATCATGTGTCGGATAGTTAAGCTCATGCGGTTTCAACTGTCGAGATGCATAAGCTATAACTTTCCCTTCCTGCATCAATACACACCCCAAACCTCTATGTGAAGCATCACTGTAGATCACATATGGTTTGCCTTCAACAGGTAAAGTAAGAACAGGCGCTTGAGTCAACAACTCTCTCAACTGCTCAAAACTAGCCTGACACTGATCTGTCCACACAAATCTCACTCCCTTTCGAAGTAATCTGGTGAGTGGAGTAGCTATCAAAGAAAACCCTTTCACAAACCGTCGGTAATAGCCTGCCAAACCCAGAAAACTTCTAATCTCTGTCACAGACTTGGGTGGACTCCAATTCAGAATAGCTTCAACTTTACTTGGATCAACTCTAATGCCTTCCGCTGAAACAATATGTCCGAGAAAAGCAACTTGATCCAACTAGAACTCACACTTCGACAATTTGGCAAATAACTGCTTCTCTCTCAAAATCTGCAACACAATCCGCAGATGCATATCATGTTCCTCTTCATTCCGCGAATACACTAGTATATCATTAATGAAGACCACTACAAACTGATCCAAATAGGGCCTAAACACCCTATTCATCAAATCCATAAAAGCTGCAGGTGCATTCGTTAGACCAAAAGGCATAACTAGAAATTCATAATGCCCATACCTGGTCCGAAAGGCAGTCTTCGGAACATCCTCAGCTCTGACTCTCAGCTGATGGTACCCAGATCTCAAATCAATTTTAGAAAACACAGCTGCACCTTTCAATTGATCAAAGAGATCATCGATTCTAGGCAAAGGATATTTATTTTTAATAGTCACCTTGTTCAATTGCCTATAATCGATACACAACCTCATAGTACCATCTTTCTTCTTCACAAATAGCACAGGAGCTCCCCAAGGAGAAACACTGGGGCGAATAAATCCTTTGTCCAACAACTCCTGTAATTGCACTTTCAACTCCCTCAATTCTGCTGGTGCCATTCTGTAAGGAGTAATAGAGATAGGAGTGGTACCAGGCAACAATTCAATACCAAACTCCACCTCTCTCTCAGGAGGCAATCCTGACAACTCCTCTGGAAAAACATCAGGGAACTCTGCAACTGTGGCAATACTATTAATGGAAGAACCCTTCACTCTAGTATCTACCACATGAGCAAGATAGGCTTCACACCCCTTTCTAATCAACCTTCTGGCTGCAACAGCTGAAACAAATAAGGAGGCTAGCTGTTCCTGCTCATTAGATACTATCACCTCTCTACCATCACCCGTTCTCAAAGAAACAATTTTCTTTTTACAATCCACCACAGCTCCATGTCGAGATAGCCAATCCATACCTAAGATCACGTCATATTCCTTAAATGGCATCTCAATCAAATCCCCAAGGAACTCCTCACCCTGCACCACTACTGCACTATCTCTATGCACCTTACTCACAACCACACTATGCCCTAACGGATTTGTCACCAACACATCAAATCCTAGGGACTCAGCATGCACATCAAATACAGGCAAAACAGATGCACTAATATATGAATGCGTGGAACCCGGATCAATCAAAGCAAGTACTGGAGTATTAAATAAAGAAAAAGTACCAGCTATGACTGCCGATGTATCTGGCTGCCTCTGCATAACATACATCCTCTGGGAAGATCCAACATCCTCTGGTCTACCCTCCCTGGATGTAGCACCTCCTCTAGAACTGAATCCTGGTCTACCTCCCCGGCTGGCACCTCTGCCTCCCCTCACACTAGCTCGAGAAGCAGCAGAATCAACTGGCATCTGCTCCTGCCTCTCAGGACAGTCTCTCACAAAGTGGTCAGGTGATCCACACCTGAAGCATACAGCTGGTCCACCACTCTTCCAACAAACACCTCTATGATAACCCCCACACTGAGCACATCTAGGTGGAGCGGAGCTCTGAGTCATAGGGATCGGAGCACTTGCCACTGAAGCTGCAGGTCTAAATCTCTGTCTCTGGAACTGCACAGACCTACCAGCTGGTCTCTGGCTCCTACTACTCCGAGGAACAAAACTTCCTCTACCCCTCTTCGCAGAGGAAGACCCTGCCTCGAACTGGGGCCTTCTAACCCTAACCTCTTCTTCTGAAGCAGCTGCAATAACTTGAGCTCGCTCTACACTTTGAGCTGCTGTCACAAGCTGTGAGAAATCCTGATATCTGGATCCAGCCACTAAGCACATGATCGAGGGCCTCAATCCCTCCTCAAACCTCCTGCATCTATCAATCTCATCAGCAATGATACCCCCAGCATACTGACTC
The DNA here is from genome assembly GCA_947685225.1 of Garcia nutans. Lineage (NCBI taxonomy): Eukaryota > Viridiplantae > Streptophyta > Magnoliopsida > Malpighiales > Euphorbiaceae > Garcia > Garcia nutans. The sequence continues at coordinate 49,405,425 of CANTUV010000007.1, read as the reverse complement.
AGTCGAATAAACTCAACTTCATATTCAGTTACGGTCCGATGATCTTGCTTCAAATCTAGAAACTCTCTTTTCTTCCCATCTTTATACTCCCTAGGAGTATACTTCAACTCAAATTCCCTCAGAAAATCAGTGTAAGACAGTGTTGGAGGATCATCCATAGAATGGGGCACCGTCTTCCACCAATCGTAGGCATCTTTCTGCAGCAAAGATCTTGCATAGTCAAATTTTTCCTCAGGGGTAGCTTGTAACTGAATAAAGATCCTCTATACTTTGTCAAGCCACTGTTCTGCTACAGCTGGATCAGTAGTACCAAGGAAATCCTCCGCTCCATACTTCCTTAGTTTATCATAGTGCCTCACAGATACCAAAGGCTGAGGGGGTGGTGGCACTGGTTGCACTGGTGCTTGTCTCATAACTTCCATCATATGTCTAAACCAGGCTGGCGGAACCTCCTCTCCAGCTGGTCTACCCGACACCGAAGCAGGTGCCTCCTCAACACTATCAACTCTAGCTCCCTCAGCAGGAGCGATACTCTCGGCACTACCCTCAATCGACTGACGTGAGTGAGAATCCATCACAACCTAAGTCTGCAAACACAACATACTACATCTTATTAAAGATCAGAGGTTGCCAATCCCAAACATGTATATTATTTCAAAACCAACTTTTTAAGTAAAATATTCTTTTTATTACATTTTACCTAGGCTGAGAATCTCAAACCTAGGCTCTGATACCAAAAATTGTAACACCCCTTCCCGAACTACGTGTGTAAGCTGAGTAGAGGCGCCACACTAACCTAATGTTGCTACCTATTTTACTTAGTCAAATTTTAGTTCCAATTTTTATAGAAATTTTGCCATAGTTTCACTTAAAAATTGAGTCCCAAGTGTCAACAAAACTGGTTTTTTTTTTCTTATTTTTGAAAATATTTTTACACAAACCAATGCAACCAAAATCATTCTCAGTACACTTCCAATAAATCCCCCTTATAACCTCAACTACAACCTGCAAAAAGGATTTACACTTCTTGTAACACCCCCATATCCAATGCCCACACACTACAACCACAACAATGTAGCATAAGTGCATCAAACATAGGGATGCTACGGTTTTCTTAATATTCAAAACACTTTAAACTTGATACAATACCCTTATCATTATACATTATAGAAAAGTAGATCATTTACTTATAAAACAAAACATATTAGTTATATATATATATATACATTTAAATATTACCTAGCGGAAGTTATAAAATATGTACATATTTACAAACACTTGATTACATATTTAAATATATCCATACTTTTACATTATAAACATTACTTTACAAAATATAAAGAAGTATACATGATTGGCAATTCTCTTCTGATCTTTAAGTTCCCAAAATCAACTCTTCAAGGTCTACTCTCACTTGGTCTTGATGAACTCTCGGGTTCGACTCTATCAGCTCTATTACCTGCGCGATTAAACACTATCGCGCTAAGCCAAGGGCTTAGTAAGATAATTCATGCTAAAATGCAATGTCACAAATTAATTACATATATCAATCAAAAGCATATTATTTATTCAATATGTTGCTTTGTTCAATGTCACATCAATATTCATATAATAGCACCATTCATTATACTCATTTAAATTTATCATTATAGCCAACAACTATGACTTTATATACGTACCCTTTCCCAACCAGGTCGGTTGCCCTCCAATCCCAAGGGTCCGCAGGAGGCAAAAAGGCACGTATAACATTATCAGTAACATACCTTTCCCCATCCAGGTCGGTTGTCCAAGTTCGGTTGCCCATTCCAATGGGTCCGCAGGAGGCAAATAGGTACGTATAATACTGACTATATCGAACCTTCCTCCTACCAGATCGGTAGTCCAAGATCGGTTGCCCAACCCACTGGGTCCGCATGGTTCCGCAGGAGACGGATAGGTCCGTTCATTAAACTTATCAATACCTTTTCAATTCATTTCTTTTTCACAAGCAAGTTAAGCAATCATTATATACAATATTCATTACATTATCTAAACACTCACATTATTATTCAATCCTATCATCAATGCATGCTTCAATCATATTTCATTTGAATCACTATAACATCTTTGGTATAACATTTCAATGTGCATTACTCATGAAACACATTACCATTCACAATGCATAACATAACATTATTCAATCTCAACAATGCAATTAGGGCAATTCAACCTCTTCACAACCTAATCCAAAAGGAATATTAGCAAAATGACCATATGAATAGTACATTCTGGTTTTAGACTCCATTTTATCCTTATTTTGAAAAATTGTATAAAATAATCTACTTGACTAAAAATTCTAAAATTTTTACTGAATTTAGTTTTGTATCTTAAAATCATTCCTTTAAAATTTCAGATCAAACTGAACACAAAATCTTGGTCAAATAGTTCACCTAACCAGACTGCCCCAATTGCCCTGCATCCTGGCAGCAATTCTGAACTTTGTGAATTCCATAAATCAAATTCAATCAACGTGGTTCCAAATTATTTTTCTCAAATACTAGACTCACTAAGAAACAACATATCCAAAATTCAATTGGATATGATTTTTCTACATTTTATTAAAAATCCGGAAATACAGCTGTCTCAGTTAAGGTACCTGCTGGAACAGGTCTAATAAAAATAATCTTTCTAAACTCATAACCATTCCAAAATCGAATCAACATATTTTTCAGTCATTCTAGACTCATAGAGACACAACATATCAAAAATTCACTTCAAAAACATTTTTCTATAATTAATTAAAAATCATACAAATCACAGCCTTTACTAATTGTAAAACAGAAACAATTTCACTAAACACAACTCTTACTCTTCCATCACCAACACCAACCCAACTTCTCATCTATCAAGCAAAATCAATACTTAAAATCACACCATAAGCAACTTAATCATACCATCATCAAATCACAACTCAACTCAAGCATAACTTCAAAAATAACAAGGGTAAACAAGAGCAAACTTACCAAATAATGAAATTCCTTGAAACTCGAACTTGTAACTTTGAAAACTTCCTTCACTTTGAACTTGAAATCATCAAAACCATCACTTGTTCTCTTGCTCTCTTCTCTCTTTGATGAGCCGGCCACCCAACAACAACAAGAAGAAAAAATGATGAAGAAACACAAAGTCAATAGGCATTAAATACCCATCCAAAAGAAAATTACTATAATACCCTCATCCATTTAACTAAGCTTTTGTCATATCTATACCCATTTAAGTAATTCACAACCAACACAAAAATATCCTCTTTCCTTGACTTTCCATTTTGACCACTTTATATGTTATATATATCACCATATAAGCAACATATACAATTATCTCTAAACCCTCTTTTCTTTCCCAACCACCATACAAAAACATTCTCTTCCCATTTCTCAATTCAAACCAACAACAACAACAACAAAACTTCTAGGGCATGCATAGGGATATTACAATTAGCAGAAATGGTACTGGATGGTTCTCGCTGGCTCTCTTAAGTGGGAGGTCAGGGGTTCGATCCAGGGAGGCGACTCCTTTGGGAGCCAAATAAACAAATTCCTGCCGGGTGGGCCGTGAGGGCTGTCTAGTACTGTAGGGATTGCTTGCCTCCTGTGGACTCCGTGCCCAGGTGGTGAAATGGCCGGGCCGTAAGCCACTAGTGGGCCGGGCAGCCGACCTGGTCGGGGAGGGTCGTTACATTTTAATTCATGGTTTTAAATAGTGATGTAAGCTACTGTGTAATTTTAGAGTTTTTATGTTTTTATGGTTTTCAATATTTTAAAAGAATTAGGGTTCATAAAAATTAGGGTTTAAGGTTTTAAAAGGATTAGAGTTCATTATTTTAGGTTTAAAAGTTGAATTTTGGATTTTAGGGTTTTATGCTTTAAAATTAGGGTTCTCGGGCGATTAGGGTTTTAAAGAGACAATTCGATGATTTCATGAGGTTTTATGAATTGAAACACACGTATTGAAGTTTTTATAAGTACAAAATATGTTTTTGAAGACTTTTTGAATGAAATAGAACTTATTTGAAAATTTTGAAAGAAACAGATTCAAGTTTTGGTTTTGTTAAAGAATTTGTTCAATTAGGGTTTTGAGACTTTTGAAGAAGCAAAAAATAATAATTTTAAATCTTTTTGGAAAATAAAGTAATGTATTAGTGTTTTTAATCTTCGAAAAATTAAATTAAAGTTCTAAAGTTTTTGATTTAAAAAACCTTAATTTCATAAGTTTGCTACTGTGAAAACATAAATCAAAAAGAATTAAACATACCTTCTTTTGTTGATTCCTCCAAAAACAATTCTTCTTGGATGAACTAGCTCCAAAGACAAGCCTTTGTTGCCTTTGAATTGTTTAATTCATGCTGCTGCTGCTTTAAAGATCAATTGAATTGAGTTTCCCTTTTCCTTCACTAATTTGGTTTCAAAAAATCAAGCTACTGCCTCTTTTTCTTCCCCTTTAATTTGGTTCTATTTGTCCTTATTTATAATGGTTTTTAGGTTGTTTATTCCTAATTACACACGGCAATTAATAAAAAAAAGAAATTAAATAAATCACATTATCACATTTCATAGTTCATCACAATATCACATTATCACATTTCATAGTTCATCACAATATCACATTATCACATTTCATAGTTCATCACAATATCACATTATCACATTTCATAGTTCATCACAATATCACATTATCACATTTCATAGTTCATCACAATATCACATTATCACATTTCATAGTTCATCACAATATCACATTATCACATTTCATAGTTCATCACAATATCACATTATCACATTTCATAGTTCATCTTTGATATTTATATACATAATCATTCATTACTCAAGTATGCACAATCAATTGCATTACCATATAAATTGGAATACACATCATACAAATCATATCCTCACATCTTTCACATTTCATAACATATATATATTGAATGCCTTCACATCTTATATGTATTAATGTATTATCATATCTCTTATCTTTTCATTGCATATACAATATTAATATTTATTTTAACAATATACTTATATGCAATCCAATAGGGTTTTGTACTTACCTCTAAAGAACTCACTCCCATATAACTTCTCTTCCATAGATCTTTCAATACTTGGATTAGGGGCAATTCCATCTCTTAAAACTTGAATCCTTTATCAAATCTTCATCTCTATCATCAAATCTCTTGAATTCCTTAAGAAATTTGGTATGAAAATCACATCTTTCTCTCTTTCTCTCTCTCTCTCTCTCTCTCTCTCTCTCGGCCAAGAAGAACGAAGAAGACGAAGAAGGAGTAGAAGGAAGAAGAAGTTTCTACTTCTTTCCTTTGTCCTTATCCATATATATATATATATATAATAATAATAATAATAATAATAACAATAACAATAACAATAGTAATAATAATAATAATAATACTTTAAATCTCCACCACATATTCTTTCTTTGATTTTCTTCTTCTCTTTTCTTTTTGTCTTTATTATTATTATTATTATTTAGTTATACAAATATATATACAACTCACTTATCCTTCACCATTATATATATCCCATGTATATGTGATGTATATGTATATGTCTTACATATATTATCCTTATATTTCACATATACACATATACATTAAATCCAAATACAACAACAATAACTCCAAAACTCTTAGGGTCTATTCCGGGATATTACAATTCTCTCCCCCTAAAAAAAAAAATTTCGTCCTCGAAATTACTCAGTACAATAACATTCCATTCTTACCAATACACCATTTAAAATTTTCATCAAATCACATAGTTTGCACTCTCCCCCTTAGAGTCAATTATATTATTCAATTCCACAACTTGTCACGATAAAAATCTTTATACCTTATTACATTCTCATCCAATATTCAAAATAACTCATTATACTCTCAAATACCTTATCTATATGCAAAAATTCAATCATCCTTTAACATACTTATGTTACATTCCATTATAACATTCAAAATATTTTATCACTTCATCTCTTTATAACTATTCTCTTAACTTTAACTTTCAAGATCATAAACTTATATCTTAATATTAATTATCCCATCATTACAATCATCCTTACAAACAAACATTTATCAAACCTTCATTGATAATAATATTCTTATTTCTCATACACTTCATTCCTTCTCTAGTATTTTCTCACTTAACATCAATATTAATACAATGCTTTTGAACTTACTTTACAGGAAATCAACTTCTTCCCTTTTCTCATCATTAAAATTGATATAATTCAATTAATTCATGTCCGTTCATCTATCAAAATTTTACATTGTATACATCATTATTTATCTCTTATGCCTTTAGCACAACCATACATATTAAATCTCAATAATAATTCACAATTATAGCAAAAATCCAGATCAATTTATTTATTCTCCACAATATCTTAACATCATAATCTTGTTTGATTCAAATCAATAGTTCACTTATCTAAATTTATCATGAATAACCATCCACTTTAATTTATCTTTCAATATACACATAGTTTATCTTTCATTATCTCAATACAATTCCACCAAATTTCATAATTATCTCATACCATGCTTATCATTCATAGTTTACTCACTCAAATTTTAAACCCATCCACTTATTCACCGTATACCATAAACATAATCAATATAGCTCTCAAACACATTCTGCAATCTTCTTTCATTATCATCTTCTCACTTATCATATCATTACTATATTAACAATAATTACCTTTTTCTCACATTACTCATAACTTAAAGTATTTCCACAATTCTCTTTCTGTCTTTTCTTTTCCAGAATTATAACCAAATTGCTAACACAAAAACCATAAAATACACTTCATCAATCATAACCGTTAATCATGTTTCTAGAAACATAATTATCAATCTTACCAAAGTAGTATTACAGTTATACTTTCTTAGTCTCAATTTTGTGGATAACAAAGTTAATCGGCCAAATACCATAAATACACTATATGGCCATAGGAGATTAATGATCACATCTGAAACTTATAAATCAATACTGTTCCTCTATTATTTTATTTCCAACTTTCCAATTATACTACTAAGTTGCATCACAAATATTATATCTCCATTCTCCAAACTTTACTACATCCAAAATTAACATATGTCAACTCTATCTCAACACAATTTACTCTTAATTATTTGATCACCATTTCCATGTCTCATATACAACAATATTATCCTTAACCTCTCCTTCACACATCATTCAATCTTATACAGATCTTACATAAATTTCATTCTTTATACTTTCTTTTTCCCTTATAATTTCTTATTAAATTTATATACACAGAACATTTCCTCACACAAATACTTTGGCTCATAACATTTATGATAGCCAAATTCAGTTATTATCATAACAATATTACTGTCCACCATTTCCCAAATTAATCCTTATTTCCATAACCATTTCACTATCCAACATTTCTTAAGTTTATTCTTATTTTCATTTCATCACATACTCTTTACGTCAATCAAGGCCTAATCTCTCTTAGGTCCACTACTACATGCAATGTCATTTCCAATATACATCAAATATGCAATTATATAACACATCCATAGATCACATTCACAATGTGATTTACTTTCCACATTTCTTACATTTTACAATTACATTCATATCAAAAACTCATTCCACATTTTCTATACATGTATACACATAATCATACAATGATATTTAATTCCTCTTTTACATATTTAAATCATAAATGGTCAAACTTTGTCTATACCCATCAACTCATTCAATATACCACCATACTCTCTTCATTTAAATAACATAACTTTCAATATTCACAATTCGACATTATTTCCTCTGTCTAGCAAACTCAACATAAACTTTCTTATAAAGAGGTTTAAAGTATAGAAGAAAGAGTACATACGCTTATCTTAATTTGATTTTCAACTCATTTCCAACTTTATTTTCCTTTCCATTTCTTTATTTTTCAATTCATATTATGTCATACATAATATTACTCATAAACATCAATATTACATTCCATGTTGCACATGACATAACATTTTTCATATGTCTCATCAACATGCATATTTCACATTACATTTCGTAATTCGTTTCTCATAAATAATTAGGCATTATGCCTCAATTATAATTCATTTCCAACATCATTGCCAACAATCATGGTTTCTTCTCACATCAACATAGTATACACATATATTATCAACTATATTAAACATCTCATGTAACACAAATATTTTACAAATCATATTATGCCACATCCGAGACCAACCTAGGTGTTAATGCATGTGCATGTATCAAAATTTTCATTCTTTTTATTTTCATTTATCACCATTTTTTTTTAAAAACTTTTCTTTGTAAATTTACTTAGGCCGAGAATCTCGAAACCTAAGCTCTGATACCAAAATAATTGTAACACCCCGATACCCCATATAAATACTGTACATATACCAGGTACACATACAATATGTATATAGAGTATAAGAATGTCACTTTTCATCACCATTATAACTCTTTACTTTAATTTTTAAAACCATAATACATTTAAATCATATGAAAGTATTTACAAAATGGTTATTCTTATCATGGTAATACATAAATATAAGTTACATTGTTTCTTCCAAAGATTCATTTATACAAATGAATACATTCTTATGAAAATACAGTATAATTACATGCATGCACCACCATCTAGTTGGTCTCGAACTATACTTGTCCTCGTTGTGACATAGTAGCTTATCTCCAGCTTCATCACCTATATACCTGCGCGATTAAGATAACCGCGCTAAGCTCGAAAGCTTAGTAGTACAAGTAACCATTAAAATATACAATATAAAGGAAACATACCTCATATGTTTAGTCTCATGTTTTAACATTTTCTTACTCTGTTTTCCCCTTTTTCAATGCATTCTTCATATAATCCTATTAACCTTATAGAGGATATACATATACACATATAACATAACCATCAAACATAATTCAATAAATTGATAGAACCTTCATATTATGATACTTACCAATTTCACCTCATACATATCATATATATCATTTTATACTTTATAATCGCATATTGCATATAACTTCACAAACCATATCTCCTTTCAATAATTCATGTATGTTATATAATCATATCACTAACCACAATTCATCATTCACAACTCACATTTCCAACAAAGGCAACATAGATCCCATTACTCATTTATTTCAACTTGTATATACATCACATTAACAACAAAGACAGACTCGGGCCCAAAAGACACTAATATGTCATTCAAAGTTCAGAGTTAATGCTTTGGTTTTGTTATCACATTTATCAATATCATATACCCAACTAGGCTTCAAGGATTAAGTTCAACCAAGCTTCAAGGGGAGCAAAGCATGCTAAGCTTCTACCCAACTTGGCTTCAAGAACTAACCCAACCTAGCTTCAAGGGTGGTAACATCTCAATTAGGCTTCAAGGATTCAATCCAACCTAACTTCAAGAGATTGTTACACTTATTAGGCATGCCACCAACAACAAAACTCTGAAAATGAATAACACATTAGCCACACAATTCATTTATTATTTCATTATCAATTTCATTCTCATTCTCATCATCATTTACATCATCATATACCAATTTATCAAATCCCCAAATTTCATTAAACTCAACCCTTATTCAACAATTCATCATCATCTTCACAATATCACATTATCACATTTCATAGTTCATCACAATATCACATTATCACATTTCATAGTTCATCACAATATCACATTATCACATTTCATAGTTCATCACAATATCACATTATCACATTTCATAGTTCATCACAATATCACATTATCACATTTCATAGTTCATCACAATATCACATTATCACATTTCATAGTTCATCACAATATCACATTATCACATTTCATAGTTCATCACAATATCACATTATCACATTTCATAGTTCATCACAATACCACATTATCACATTTCATAGTTCATCACAATACCACATTATCACATTTCATAGTTCATCACAATACCACATTATCACATTTCATAGTTCATCACAATATCACATTATCACATTTCATAGTTCATCTTTGATATTTATATACATAATCATTCATTACTCAAGTATGCACAATCAATTGCATTACCATATAAATTGGAATACACATCATACAAATCATATCCTCACATCTTTCACATTTCATAACATATATATATTGAATGCCTTCACATCTTATATGTATTAATGTATTATCATATCTCTTATCTTTTCATTGCATATACAATATTAATATTTATTTTAACAATATACTTATATGCAATCCAATAGGGTTTTGTACTTACCTCTAAAGAACTCACTCCCATATAACTTCTCCTCCATAGATCTTTCAATACTTGGATTAGGGGCAATTCCATCTCTTAAAAGTTGAATCCTTTATCAAATCTTCATCTCTATCATCAAATCTCTTGAATTCCTTAAGAAATTTGGTAAGAAAATCACATCTTTCTCTCTCTCTCTCTCTCTCTCTCTCTCTCTCTCTCTCTCTCTCTCTCTCGGCCAAGAAGAATGAAGAAGACGAAGAAGGAGTAGAAGGAAGAAGAAGTTTCTACTTCTTTCCTTTGTCCTTATCCATATATATATATAATAATAATAATAATAATAATAATAATAACAATAACAATAACAATAGTAATAATAATAATAATACTTTAAATCTCCACCACATATTCTTTCTTTGATTTTCTTCTTCTCTTTTCTTTTTGTCTTTATTATTATTATTATTATTTAGATATACAAATATATATACAACTCACTTATCCTTCACCATTATATATATCCCATGTATATGTGATGTATATGTATATGTCTTACATATATTATCCTTATATTTCACATATACACATATACATTAAATCCAAATACAACAACAATAACTCCAAAACTCTTAGGGTCTATTCCGGGATATTACACATTTGGATTTAATGGCTAGGATTTGTTTTATTTTCAATGGCCATGATTTGTCCAACACATTTGGATTTAATGGCTAGGATTTGGTTTATTTTCAATGGCCATGATTTGTCCAACACATTTGGATTTAATGGCTAGGATTTGGCCACTTGAAAATGATTTTTTTTGTTCTTTTAATATTTTGCCCCCAAAGTTATATTTAATTACAAAATTGCCCCTCCAGTGGAAATGTCCAAAATGTCCTTATCGAAAAATCGCCCGTAACTTACAAACAGTGCGTTTTCAGGAAAAATTGAACCCCACGGTTATGACCCGATTAATCTCGAGAATATTCTTCCGGGGTCGGATATGGGCACTATTAAGAACTTCCGACACTTAATTTTTAAGTTTACATAGTTGCCCCTAACTTTTGAGAAATTTCCACTTAGGTCCTTTTGATATCCCTTCTTGACCTTGCTGTCTTTCTTTATTAATATCGTTTTACTCACAACTCCAAATTAAGTAATTCTTATTCCTACTGAAACTAGACATCCGGGGATATATTGTATCAAAATTTGAGGTCGATCCGAGCTATATCTGATTTTTGACTGTCCTTTGAAGTCAAGCCAACTATGCTGTCCTGAGGCAGCTTGCACATTGTCTAGTAAATCCATCATATCTTATTCTGTACAACTCCAAATTGAGTAATTTTAAGTTATACGTCTAGCTAAGACACAAATAAACAATTAAGTCTTCTTTGAGACTCTCTAATTCTGTCATTAACTTGGATGAAATTTGAGCTCAAGTTATAGGTCACGTTCTGAACTCCTTTGTTCTAAGCCTAAATCATATCCTCTATGTCTGTTTCTTACCAATCCGGGATTTGGGATGTTACATTGGCGACATGCCTATGAATTGCCTATGGGCTAAAGGCTGCGCTGGTGAAAAGACCGGGTCTTAAGCCTGGCCGAGCTGATAAATCATATGTTTTTGGGGTGAAAAGATCGGGTCTTAAGCCAGGCCTAGCTGATAAATCATATATTTTTGGGGTGAAAAGACCGGGTCATAAGCCTTAAAAATAAATCTTTGAAGCTAGACTGAGTGAAAAGACTGGATCGTAAGCTTAGATCTAGTTGGATTATCCATGGATATATTGTAACATCCTAAAATTTTTGAAAATTTCTAATTTTTGGAAAATTTGATAAAATAAATTATAATTTAAAAGGATAAATTAAATTAATAGTTTTAAATGTAAAATGAAGGGATTTTAAATGAAAAAGTGGAATATATATGTAATATATGTGCAAAATATACGTAACATATAAAAGCCAACACTTTTTAAAAGAAAAGGGTATTTTGGTAATTAAGTCTTATAAATTCAAAATTAATAAAATAATTCAAAAATAAATTATTTTTAAATGGAAGAGGGAAATTAGGACTTTTAATTTATTTTAATTTTGAATTTATATATATGTGTGGTTTAAAAAAAAGATGAAAGAAAAAGAAATATTAAAAGTCTTCTTCTTCTTCTTCTTCTCCTTCCTTTGGCCGAATTTTCTATGGGAGTTAGACCAAGAATTTGATTCTTCCATACTCCATAAATTGAAGAAATTAACAAGTTGCAAGTAGATTTTTGGTGATCTTCACCAAAATTAGTAAGTTTCCATCTCTTTTCTTTGAATTCCTTGAAAATTTGGATTATGTGAGTTTGGAGATTTTGATGTAGTATGTTATAATTGATGGAATTGGTGTGTATGATGTTATTTTGGATAGTTAACAATGATTATAAGGTTAGATTGAAGACATGATGGAGTTTGGTTAAAGAATGGTGAAGAGAGAGAATTTAGGGTTATGGATTTTTGGGGTTTTGAATTGGTTCTAAATGAGTTTTTTTATTCATAAACAAGTATTTTTAAGCCAAATATTGGATTTGGTGGTGTTGGGTTGGAGTTTGAGAATGGAAGTGGAGATTTAGGGTTTTGAAAAAGTGATTTTCCAAAGTGGTTGAATTGTGTGATTTTATTTGTTTAAGCATGTTGTTTAGTGTTAAATGTGATGAATATAAGCTTGGAATGAGTAATGGATTGTGTTGGAATGGAAAACCTTCAATGGGGGAAGGTTATGTCATTTTTGAGATTTTGTGTATAAGAGTGTATTTTTATAATGTAAATGATTTAAATGTATTAAAATATGTTTTTAATAATATAAATAAACTTAAAACACTTATTTAATTGTAGTAGAATGGAATTCTAATGTTGAAGTAAGGAGAGGCCAAATTTTTGGAAATTTGTAGGAGTGATGTGTAATTATGGTTTAATGTTGGAAATGCCATTAAATGTGATACTAAATGATTATTTGTTATCACATTTGCTTTAGGCATTGAGGGAGGTTGATTTGCTTCATCCAAGTGGTGAAGGGCAAGTTGGAAAAATTGGATTGAAGGTTGTTTTTAGCTTGCATTGGGTTGCTAGTGGAGGTATGTACAAACTTTGAATATATGTCTATATTTGCATAACATTTGGACTTAACACATTTTGGTTGAAAAATGTGTTAAGCTACTTGGTTCATTGATTATGTATGAACAATGTGCTATGATATTTGTAATGTCATATATGTGTTAAATGCATTGTGAAAAGCCATTGATAATGGCTAATTTGTGTAACATGTGAAATATGCATATTATGTGAAAATACACAAAGTAATTGGGTAATGTGTTGTGAATGCAAAAATGAGATATGTGTAATAATGAAATGAATTGATATTGATAAAAAATGAGAAAAGTGAGAAAAACAATTGTGAAAATAAGGCAATGTGCCTAGATTGAATATGTAAAAATGAGAAAGAGATTAATAATGAGAAATATGAATAAATTGTGTGCCTAGTATGTTATTCAATTTTCAGAGTTCTGGGTTTGGCGGCATGCCTATGATTGCCTACGGGCTATACGCTGGAATGGTGAAAAGACTGGGTCGTAAGCCAGGCCAGCTGATAAATATGATGTTTTTAGGGTGAAAAGACTGGGTCGTAAGCCTCAAAAACTGTAGCAGTCTAGCCGGGTTAAGGACCAAGATACTGGGGCCTAAGGGTCTAGCCGGGTTGAGGTCCAAGAGACTAGGGCTGTTACATTATCCATGGATATATATATTGCCTACAGGGCTAGACACATGGAATCACTATGGACCAAAGCAGTAACTCTGAAATTTGAATAGCATATTAGATTCTTTTTGGGCCCATGCTTGTCTTTGTTTACTGTAAATTATGAATTATGATACAATTGAGTAATATAATGTTATGAGTTGTGCTTATGAAATATTTGAAAAATATAAGAAAGTGGATTGATGTGACATCGATATGCATTATGCATTTGGTATTGCATTGAGTTATATTGTTATTATCAAAGTTTGTACTGTTAGGCTTCGGCTTAGCGCGATTGTTTCCATCGCGCAGGTGACAGGGTAGACCCAGTTGAACCAGAGAGTTCTTCTACACCAGGTCGGGTCTAGACTTATAGTTGAGCTTGTTGAGTTGCTATCGAGATCAAAAACACTGCATGCAGCATGTATATATTTTTATGTTATTGTACATTTTGAGTTTTATGCATAATATATATTATGTTTTGAATTTTACATGTTGTATATTATAAAGAATGTTTGGGTCAATGTATTTGAAATGGGAGAGTAAGTGTGTTTTAAATTATATATATCTATATGTATAAATGTTTGAGAAACTTGGTGAAATTGAGAAGTATGGTTGAGATGGTGATTGGAAATTATTTGGGAGTGTTTTCTTTTTTGCAGGTTGTGTTTTGATAAATTTTGGGATGTCCAAAATACAGATAAAACTCTGGCGAATTTTTCCCAGAGATTTTTATATATATATTATTTATTTTGGATTCTTATAATAAGTAAAGAATATTTATATTCTATTTAATTTTTATATATTTAGAACTAAAAATTTTAAATTGGAAATGTGAAAATTTTTTATTAGACCGGTCTGTGATATTTTTGTACCGTATATGCATATTTTACATACGTTAGAAATATGTATTATACATATATAGGGAATAAGGGTATTACATATATTGCCTACGAGGCTAGAGACAAGGTGTCATTATGGGCCAAAGCAGTAACTCTGAAATTTGAATAGCATATTAGATCCTTTTGGGGTCATGCTTGTCTTTGCTTTAATGTGAATTATGAATTGTGATACAATTGAGCAATATAATGAGATATAATGTTATGAGTTGTGATATATATATATATGTGTGTGCGTTGTGCATTGACATTACATTTGGACTATATTGTTATCAAAGTTTGTACCACTAAGCTTTTGGCTTAGCGCGATTTTGGTTCATCGCGCAGGTAACAGGGTAGATCCAGTTGTGCCGGAGAGCTCGTCTAGACCGAGTTGAGTCTAGGCTTGAGACTTTGAGATCAGAATTATTAGTGGAACATTAAGATCAGAGAAAAACTGCCAGCATGTATAAATCTTATATTTTTGTACATATTGATTTTGATGTACATATATGTATATTTCACTGCATATTCTGCTGCTTATTAAAAATATTTTGGGTAACGAAGATACATATATCTTTTAACAAGAAATATTTCCTCTATTATTTATATAATTTAAGTTAAATGTTTTAAGTTTATACAGACTTTACAAATGGTGATTTGATTGTTTCTAAATGGTTATGACATTCTTGTATCCTCTATACATATATTACATATATGAGTGTATGTAGTGTACGTATATTGGATATAAGGGTGTTACAATCAATTTTGATGTATCAATTGCTACTGGATGAGAGTTAAAATTAAAATTAAAATACACATACCTGCGTTTGAAGGCTCCATTAGCACTAAGGCAGAAGATTGCTTGCTGCCTTGATCACTTCTTATTGCTTTATTGTTGCTTCTTTCCTCTAGTCCTTGAAACAGTTGCTAAAAAGTTTGAATAATTCTTGAATCAATTTCCTTTCTTCTCCTGGGCGAATAAAATTGTTTCTCCCACCTTCTTTTGTGTGTTTTTAATGTAGTATTTATAAGAAAAAATAAAAACCTAATACTAATTGGTTAAGAAAATAAAACTGTCTAGGAAATAAAATTAAAATCGCGTAAAATAAGGTTTTGGCTAAAATCGGACAACACGCTGGCACGCTGGGGCGCTGGGCCTGCATGTTACGAGGATTGGCATGCGATCGTGCTGCTGGGCTTACAAGGATTGCTGCGGGCTGGTGAGGATTGGCTTGGGCGCTATGAGGATCTACGAGGGCCAACTACGAGGCCAGAGGCTGGGGTGCTGATTCACCGCAGGCAAAACCTGTGGGGAATTGGCCTGGCCTATGGCCAATTCGTCGTAGGTGTTCCTGCGGTGAATTGGCCCAAGCCAATTCGTCGCTAGCGACTTTAGTTGCCGATTTCACAGTCGCAGATTTTTTTATTTTCTTATTTTTTATTTTTATATATATATTTTAAAAATAAATAAATAATAAATAAAAAGTAAAATAATTATTATATTAAATAAATAATAAATAATATAAGTAAATAATAAATAAAATAATAATAAATCAGAATAAATAAATATTAAAATAAATAATATATAGCACAAAAATTATTTCGGACTATTTTAAAATTTTTTGGAAAAGACTGGATCAAAAATTAAGGGTCTGCAGTTTACCCCCTGCTTGAGCAATCTAAGACTACAGCAAAAGAGAATGAAAAGCAATGTGATTTTTGACTGGGTTTAGAGCCAGACTTGACTCCGTACCCAAGGTTAGTTTGAGTTCTGGACTAAAAAATAATTTGGGTTATGGACCCGAGGTGAGTATTGGCCTCAAAAATAATTTGGGTTCTGGACTCGAGATAGGTTTTTAACTTGAAAATAATTTGGGTTCTAGACTCGGAGTAAATTCTGGACTTCAAAATAATTTGCGTTTTTGATCCGGGGTAAGTTTTGGACTTAAAAATAATTTGAATTCTGGACCCGGGGTAAGTTCTGAACTCAAAAATAATTTAAGTTCTAGACCCGGGGTAAGTTCTAGACTCAAAAATAATTTGAATTATGGACCCGGGGTAAGTTCTGGCCTCAAAAATAATTTGGGTTCTAGACCCGAAGTAAGTTCTGGATTAAAAAATAATTTGGGTTCTGGATCCAAGGTAAGTTTTGGACTCAAAAATAATTTTGATTCTGGACCTAGGGTGAGTTCTGGACAAAAAAATAATTTGAGTTCTGGACCCGGGATATGTTTTGAACTCAAAAATAATTTGAGTTTTGGACCCGGGGTAATTTATGGACTAAAAAATAATTTGGATTATCTATAAAAAATGATTGTAATCAATAGGATATTATAGAAATTTGCAAAAACTTTAGCCCCCTGCATAGAAAAATATTTTAAAAGTACAAAAATATTTTTACACTCGCAAATATCTGAATAATTGAATAATTGAATTTACTATTTATTCACTGTTTATTCGTTATTTACTTACTATTCACTAACTATTCATTCATTATTTATCAACAGTGATATTAACTTTTCTTTCATGGGAAGTACTGTTTTTCCTTGTTCTCTTTTGTCTTTTTCCTTTGTACTTTGTCTATATAAACAGTTCATTTCTTCAATACTCATGCACACTTACATTTATTCATAAAATATTTATATATTTTCATAGTAAGCAGAGAGTTTAATAGAGAGTCGATCAGCAAATGGAAAGGATACATGCTTCGAGATCAAGGCCTCGATCCAATGCTGAGTTGATAGAATTTTTTCGACGATATGAAAATGGTATTGTAAATCTACTAGCTGGAATGCAGCTTCATCGCAGTTCAAGTAAAAAAACTAAGGTAACATTGCAACTTAATATTTTAATAGCACAAATATGCATTCATTATTTTATTTCATCTTATTATTATTAGTTTTTTTTTCTTTCTTTTTTAATTATTAATAGTACTAAAGATTAGGAAAGAATAAATTAAAATAGAATTTAACGAGTAATTTTAGCCTATGAATCAGTAGTAACGGTATGATGATATACTTACCTCATGTTGACTTACCTGGCTTCGTGTTAGGGTGATCGTTGTGTTGTCCGGGGTGGAGAGTGTATCTATAAAGCCTGACAATGGTATGACGTAGCACCCTCTCGGTTAAAATGAATTGTCTGAGAGTGCGATTTTGAAAGCTTCATCTTGCAATTACCATCTGAAGAGTGTCCGATAGATAGGAGTGTAGTTCAAGCATTGTCGAAGCGGTGGATGGACATGACCCATATTTGCACCTACCTGTTGGAGCGAAGAGCATTGGCCTAATCGATTATACAATCATAACTGGTATCCAGTACTATGGCCTTTCGGTTCCTCTTACCAATGATATTCTGACACACGAAGAAATTCAATAGTTAATCGGTATGAAACCATTATTAAAAGGGCCTTTCAAGATAAAAATTGAGCCGATTCAGAGTTATTGGATGACTATGATGGACAGGTTCATAGAGAAATAGCCAAACAATATGCTTAAGGATTTTTACTGTGTTTGCTTGGGTCAACCATTTTATGCAGCACTGAATCTTCCATCCATTTGTCGATGTTGAGGGCCCTTACTGATTTGAGTATGGTACTGCTTTACGACTGGGGTGAAGCTGGTCTTGCCTGTCTCTTTCATGGACTAGACAATATTTGTAGGAATAAGAAGTCTTTCGTTGGTTTCATGGTGGTTGTCGAGACACTCTTCTTCCACTATTGTTAATTCCATTCTTATACTTGTATGATTTTGATTTTCATTGTTGTTGCAGGTGTGGGCATATGAGCATAATCTTGTGAGAGTGCCTGGCATTTCTTGAGAGAGAGAGTCAGGTATCCGAGGTTGAATTTTTGGTTGTCAGATCGTGTAGCAGTTCCTGGCTCTCACCATGTGCACACCAAACGCTATCTCTTGAGTTGCTTAACCTAGGGCCATGTAAAATAATATTAGTATACTTTAAAATTTATGTAAAAATCACACTTACCTTCTAGCATCTTGTAGGTCAATTTGGCTTGGTGGAACACAAAAGAGAGGATGGACTGGACTTCTTCCATGAACACCGCACTGCCTTTTCAGCATACTCGCCGAGTCATTATTGGCCCTGTGTCTGGGAGAGGGTGTATCAGTGGTTCCTTAGCCCCGAGTGATGGAGGATCCTGATGAATTGCCTAGAGTATACTTTAAATATCATATCAATATCGGAGAATGCATGGTGGTTAGCTCGGCATGGTTATGATGTTAAAACCTTTCTCTATCCACCGGGTGCATCATATACCCAGTTTATTCGAGTAGGGCTCTTGAACTTTGATGTATCTCATGTTGGCATCCGAGAAATTCCCGAGGAAGAGGAGGATAGTGATGAAGAGGAGAATCACGGAGAGGGAGCAGGGTCCATCCCTCATCGAGGGGCTAGCACCTCTCAAGTAAATTTTTATCATTATGCCATTGCAATTACTCCTTTCTTAACTTGTTTTGACTGTTTTAATGATTATTGTAGGCTACTAGCTCATTTGGTCATGAGGCTGGACCATCCTCTGCTGCTCCTCCATTCGCTCATTCTTATCAACCGAAGATGCCATCTCATCCACAAGGCGTTGATATGAGTTACCTGGTAGGTTATCCTATTCCATGATAATTTATGCTACATGTATGCATGATTATGTATTCTCTTACCCTTTCCTTTTTAACTCATAGTGGATGGTTTAGGAACAAAACAAGAAACTGCAAGAAGAGTTAGCTGCTAGTCGTCAACAGGTTGCTCATTTTGAAAAATTGTATCATCAGTCAGAGCAAGACTTTAGAGACTTTCGATTCCAAAGAATGAGGGATCCTGGTGCTTCATCTTCTAGGAAGCCCCAAACTGATGACCATGAGATTCCTTCGTCTACTTCAAATGAGGACCGTTATAGATCTAAATTCCAGGGTAATATAGGTTCAGGTGCTCCTTCTTCAGTGGACTCAGGATAGATGATATGCCTCCTCCTCCAACAGGTGATGACTTTTTCAGAGCTTTATTTGATCATGATCCACCACCTCATTCTCAGTGAGAAAGTATTGTATTATTTGTAATAATAATAATAATAATGGTAATAATAATAATAATAATTATAATTTGCACTTTTACTACAACTTTTGGCTTTCAATTTTTTTTTGTGTTGTTATTATCATTATTATTTCTGTTAATGTATATGCCCTAGGCCATTGATTTGGACCTTAATGTTATTCATTTTGTTATTAATAAAGAAGTTTTTATTATCATTGTTATGTTTGCATGTTATATATAATAATGATTATATCCCTGGTTTATTATTGTTATGGAGATAATAATAAATATAACTAGTGTAATATTGATTTGATAATCATAAGATGATTATAGGTATGAAGATACAAATCAATATTATGGATACATGTTAGAGAACAGTGTATTGGATAGACCCACATAGATATCACTTCATGGTTTAATGTCATAAGTGTATCTCATAATAGTTTTCATTTAATCCTTTGACTTGAGATTGTCATAGTTTCCAACATAAGGAATATTATGTTTTGACATGATCAAACGTTATCTGTAACTAGATAATTATAAAGGTTATGCTTGAACATGGTATAAATTATGTAGAGGAAAATGAACAATCAAGATGGAATTTGTCCCTCTCTATGAGAGAGATATCTTCTGGGCCCCTCGATAAGTGTAACTGAGAAATGCATGGCTGTGCTCAAATAAGTTGATATAAGATCAATCTTATTTGTTTATCAGTTAACTTGGAGATCGAGTAATCATAAGTTTGGACAATATAAGTATGACATTTACTATGACTTATGTTCAAACTAGATATCGTGTGACAAAGGGATTAATGCATGTACTATTTCAGGTTTTCATTTATAATGATTCTCATGATTAATTAGGTAGTCGTAATGTCTTGCTAGAGGCCAATTATGATTTGTGCATTTCAATAGAGATTGAAATACACTACCAGTTAATATGAGCCTATCGGGTCACACACATAGAACGTAGGTTGTACTTAAATAATAATAATTATATTTTTATTATTGTTGTTAGTATTATTATTATTATTAGATATTAATAATAATATTGTTATAATAATTATTATTAGATAATAATTATTAAAAATGTGGGTCCATATAGGATATGGACAGTTAGGGTTTTGACAAAAAAAAGTCTTTTAAATGGTTTTAAAAGGGCTAGAGGGATGATGATCTGATCATTATTCATTTTGAAAGAAAACGGAAGAAGAGAAAAACCTAAAAACCCTAGTTTCATTTTTGAAAAGGTTCAGCCACTGCCGTTGGTGAGCTAGCACTCAGACCGGTGTACGTTCGTGTGGACTTCGCTAGAGGGTGTTCGTCTTCAGAAGGCAGCATTTGTTAATCGATTTGAAGTTACACAAAAGGTTAGTTTCAAATCTCTTTTATCGAACTGAATGGATCACATGGATCCTGGGAATAAATCGAAAGATAATTTTTGTTTTCCACTGCGGCAAAAGGGTTGCAGATTCTTCTCGATTTACTAACAATTTCTACGGTACAATCATTTTTCCTTCCTCTCACAATTCAGAATTCCACAGTAACATTGATTTACTAAATCGCAGGTAACACGATAACTCAAAACCATTTCATCATTGATTTCCTATCCTTGCGCATCTCAGTCTCAAGCCATTCCTTGTAAACTTTGGTATAGCCAATCACCCTATAGAAACCCTCTTTTCATGCAATGACCCCATGCAGAAGCCAGGAAATTTTTCATGAATTTTCAACTTCAGCATCAAAATTCCTTTTAATAATTTTAATTTTCCTTCAATTATCAATAATGAAAGAAATCAATTTGGAGAAAATAAAAGGTTTATTTAAAAATATGAAACCCATTCATTGGAAACAAATATCTTGGTCTAAAATCAATACTTTGAAGTGTTTTGAAAATATTAAATTGGACCATTCTTTTTTACATGCCATGGTTTTCTTTTGGAATGTGAATTCTAGGACATTTAAGATAAATGGCTTTGAGATTTGTCCCATGATTGAAGAGTTTGAGGCCATCATTGGATATCTAAGCAATCAACCAATGGCATTGCCGATATTGATTTTCATAACTCAATAAAAGATGCAAATGTTGTTTCAACTTCCAAAGCCCGAAGTTCTACAGTTGATAAGAGGTGAGAAAATTCTACTTGGTCCCTTAATTGACTTTTGCATTTCTCATTTGGCTCCTACCAAGGCATGGGGACGTATGCTTTGTCTATGCTTGCTTGGCCAATTTTTGCTTGTTTCTTCTGATGGCAATATCGATCCATGAGTATTGGATATCATGGACCAAATGGAAGGTGGCTTGTCACCGATACCCTTGATCTTAGTTGAGACTTTAGTTGGATTGGACCAATTTAAATCAGGATCATAAAGGAGATTGGCCGGGAGTCCGTTGCTGCTTCAGGTAATTACCTAAACTGCCCTTTTAGATTTTCAATTTAGGCTTTTTTTATATCGCTTTAATTTTTGCTCAGTTCGCCCTTGCACATTTTCTGAACTAGCAAACTGCCCTAATTTTTGCTTAGGCTGTCCTTGCAAATTTTTGGCCTATTGAGCCTCTTTTTTCTTTTTTTTTTGTGTTTACAAATTTGGCTTCGGGAGTGTTTTTGCTTGCTCGACACTCCATCTATGGATTTTTCCAAATATCTACCGTGAGATCACTCTGCTAGGAAACTACTCCACCCTGCTTCTTCATATGCTGACTAGTTTGACTGGATCCACTCACGTGCTACAGTCAACATTCATTGGTTAGTACCTTGGTGAAAGATTTCTCGTATCACCATTCGGACGTATTTGATTTATGTTCCTCTTGCTGCTCTTTGTCAAGGTACTTGCTATGATCCTCACTGGCTTACACATCAGTATGGAGCTGAGCCTCCAGGTTCTGAGTTTACTCCTGATTTACATATGCCTCGTCTGATTGAAGCCTACTTGGATCGGCTGAAGCAAAGCTAGCCTGCACGCTATACTTATTGTCTGCCATAGATTTTGCATTTGTCACTTACTTTAGAAAAAATATTTTTAGGATATAAAAATAATGAAAACAATAATAAGAGATGTTTTATTTCCTCTTATAATTTTTCATCACCTTTCACTACTGTGTTTATCTGTTTTATCCATATCTGATCAAATACTTAAAATAATGTACATAGAACAATTTTAATATTAATTATTTTTTATTAAATTGGGGAACAACCAAACATAAAGCCGGCATACACAAGATCAATCCTATTGCTAACTAGACCTTTCGGGTTTTCTAATTTACAATTTTCTCTCGCTTAGCCCTAATTGTTGCCTAGCCCGCCCTTTCCGGTTTTCAAAACTAGCGGACTGCTCTAACTTTTGCCTAGGTTTGAACCCTTAATTTTTTACCTAGTCCGGTCCAATATATTTTATTTAGTCTTAGTATTTATTTTTTATAATTATAATAATAATAAATAAATAAATTAAAATAAAAATCGGCGACAAAAAAATTTATTGCCGAAAGTAATTGGATGAAATGGCCTTGGGCCATTTCGCCCGCAAGAGTTTCCTGCTGGCGAAATGGCATTGGCCATTTCGCCGTAGGAAATTCCTGTGGAGAAATGGCCCGGCAGCCCGCCAGCGTGCAACTTTTCCATGCAGTTTCTTGCAAGCTCGTAGCCCGTTGTAATTTTTGCCAGTAAAATTTTTCCAACGCAATTTTTTTCTAAACCAAATTCTATTTGGTTTCGATTTTCTTTTCCTAATTAATGATAATTTCCTTAAACATTTGGAATTAAGCTTCCAAAATTTCCTATGAATAACACTAAAAATACACAGAAAAGGGATCTTTGGATCGGACTTGGAGGACTAGAACTTTGAATTTAGGACTTCAGATTTTGAAAAGAGCAATAAGCAAGCAATTCAACAATTTATCAAAGGCAGCAACCTTGCCTTTGTCTCCATTCATCCAGAAGTTAATTTTGGTGGAACCAACTACGCAGGTTTGATCCTTAATCATAAACTATTCATAGCTTTGTTTCTTTGATTCATAATAATATACATACAAAACTTTGATCTTTGAATATGTAATAACTTGATCTTCGTTTCCAAAAAACTTAAATGATTTCCTCTGTTTCTAAATACCTTCCTAATTCATTTCTTTTGTTTTGCAAAAATCTTAAATCGTTCCGTCTGTTTCTTTTAAAACTCAAGAACCCTAATTCTGTTTCTTCTAAAACTCAAGAACCCTAATTCTATTTCTTCTAAAATTTAAGAACCCTAATTTTGTTTCTTCTAAAACTCAAGAACGCTAATTTATTTCTTCTAAACCTTAAAACCCTAGATTTTTCCTTCTATTTCCAAAAACCCTAAAAATACTTTTCTATTTCCAAAAATCCTTAAATCGTTCTTCCTATTTCCAAAAGCTTTTAAAAAAACCTAAACTGTTTTCTTCTAATTCTTTTCCAAAATTTCCAAATGTTTTGTTAAATCACCAAACCCTAATCTACTTTACAGTTTCTAAAATCATAATTGCTTTATAAAACTTTAAACTATTTTCTTCAACTTCAAAAACCAAAACAGTAACCCCCAAACAAGTTAATCTAAACCCTAAGTTTTCTTAAACCCTAACCCTAATCCTTAAAAACTTATAAACCTAAACATTCAAACTCAATACAATAAATCCAAAACAACAATCCAGTAACCAAGAGTTATAAACCTAATGTTTTAATATTCTAAAACCCTAATTTCATAATGTTACCCCTAAACCCTAATTTGATTCATGAAACCCTAATCCATTCCAATTTTTCAAAACTTTACAGTAGGCTAAACGAATAACAAATATAATACTAAAATTCTAAAACCCTAATACATTAATTAAGAAATTTAAATAGAAACGGTAACCCTAATTTGTATATTTACTTGTTTTATTTGATTATGTAGTCTATTATATGCTTTGGTGGTTGATTTATTTTCAATGCTTGATTTATTTAACTTATCATGGATGAATGCTTACTTTCTATTTTGATTGAAGTTTAATATCTTTGATGAATGATTTATTTATGATGAATGGCTATTTATTTCTATCGATTTATTTTGATTTCCAAATGTTGTAAGAGGTATGTTTCCACTTTGTGGGTACCTCATTAATTAAGTTCTATGTAATTTAAATTGCTTTTATATTTTAGACCAATGTAAAGGACATGTTTCTACCTCATGGTGGGTGTCCTATTTAGCTTAGACATTGATGATGTAAGGGCATGTTTCCATCTTCGAATGGGTGTCTATTTATTTGCTTTGCTTGGACATTACTTTGATTTTAATATAATGATGCTTTATTTTAATTGTTGCGTGTAATATGGATAATATCATTATATTTAAGAATTTTATAATATTAAGACCTGTAAAGGAGGTCGGTTCTAATGAATAGGGCATTGTGGGGGTGCTGGGCCATTTCTCACCTTCCCCACACGTACCCAACATTTCGAACCCATTAGGGGGTTGAGGATTCCTTAGGAATCGAGTCATCCACCCCTTTCTTTTTTTCGGCCCTTTCGGGTGGCGACTCCATTTTCTTTGGACTTAGGTCAGTGTTCGCTAAGGCCCCGAGCCTAAAAAGTGCTAAAGTCGTAAGAACCATTCCATCGGGAGTGGAGGCAAAAATCCTCGCTCACACTAGGCCATCCTTTTGGCTTTTCAACCTAGTTAGCTCTTTTTTTTTATACATAAAACGTCTTCAACCTGTCAATGTTCACTGGCTCACTAAACTCGTTCCCATCCATGTTTGATAGGTTGATTGTGCCCTTGTTCATGACTTGTTTCACAACATATGGTCCTTCCCAACTAGACCTAAATTTCCTTTTGGATCAGATACATTAGGTTTACATTGCTTCAACACTAAGTCTCCGACTCTGAGCTTTCTGATCTTAACTCTTCTATTATAGGCCCGGGCTATTTTTCTTTTGATACAGTTGATGATGATACAGTGCTTTTAACCTTCTGTCTTCTAGTAAAGCTAACTGTGTGTACCTGCTTACTACCCACTCTATCTCAGGTAGTTCAGCTTCTAAGACCACTCTTAATGACTTGATCTCAATTTCAATTGGCAACACTGCCTCCGTCCCATAAACCAAAGAGAATGGTGTCATTCCAGTCGGCGTTCACACACTTGTTCTGTATCCCCACAAAACAAAAGGAAGCATCTCTCACCAATCCCTATATGTCTTCATCATCTTGGACATAATTTGCTTAATTGTCTTATTTTTTTGCTTTAACTGCACCATTAGCCTTTGGTCAATAAGGGGAGGATCAGTTATGATGGATTTGGTATTTCAAGAATAAGTCCTTAACTGCACCTTGAAATTGTACCCCATTGTCTGATATCACATTGTGTGGAGCTCATAACTTGGAGATGAGATTCTTTTCAATAAATCTAGCCATTTTCCTTACCCCCAGTTTGTTGAAAGAATAATCTACTGCTACTATGATAAAACGGTGACCATTTGAAGTCGTTTGATGTATCTCTCCTATAATGTCAATCCCCCAAGTTGTGAAAGACTAGGGTGAAGACATAGAATGTAATTCCTTAGGAGGAATGTGATTCAAATTACCATACATCTGACATTGCTGACACTTCTTCACAAACTCAATACAATCTCTCTCCATAGTCAACTAGTAGTCACCTTGTCGAATTATCTTCTTAACTAGGGATAAACCACTCATGTGTGGACCACAACTTCCTGTGTATATTTTTTACATAATATGCTCCACTTCAGGCTTCCTCAAGCATCTCAAGTGCACCCCATCAGGCCATCTTCGATACAACTCTCCATGAAAGGTGATGTATTGAAAGGACCATCACCTTATGGCTTTTCTTTCTTTCTTTGTTGCCCCTAACGGTTATTCCTTCTCATGTAAAAACCGTCTTATAGTGTCATACCACACATCATGGTCTATATCAATTTCCATAATTGTCTCATATTCATAGTAAGGAGTTGATTAACTGGTCAAAATCAAAGGCTTAAGGAATAAGTTGACAAGATTTTCCCATATCGAAGCCAATGTGGCTAGGGCATCAACCATCTGGTTTTCTTCTCTTGGTAGGTGTATAAACCTGCACTCCTTAAAATTCTTCTTCATCATGGTTAAGTAATGGTGGTATGGTTTTAGTTTCTCTTCTTTTAACTGCCACTCTCCATTTACTTGGGATACTACTAGCAATGAATCGCCAAAGACTTGCACCTTATCCACCTTCATAATCATCAAGGTTTCCAAACCAAAGATACATGCTTCATACTCCACCATATTATTGGTTGCCCTAAACTTTAACTTCTTGGCCAAATGGATAAGCTCCCCTTTGGGTGATTCTAGTATGACTCCCAAACCTGCTCCTTTCTTATTCACTACTCCATCAAAATACATTTTCCATCCTTGTACTTCTATAGCCACTAAATGTTCATCGGGAAATTCCAAGATTACCTCTTCGCTATCCGGTAATGGTTGTTGGGCCAGGAATTCTGCCACTGCTCTACCTTTGATTGTTTTCCTGGTTACATACTTAATCTCAATTTCTTCCAATATTATCAACCATTGCCCATACATCCTGATCAAAGAGGGTGTCTCCCTTAAGTACTTTACAGGATCCAACCTGGAAATTGCTTGCACACTATAAGATTGAATGTAATGTTGCAACTTCTTAGAAGACCAAACCATAGCTATACAGGTCTTTTCAATGATACTATACACAATTTCATAAGGCAGGACCTTTCTATTCAAATAATAGACTGCGTGTTCAGCTCCCGACTCATCTGCTTGGGCTAGTATGGCTCTTATTGATTCTTCTTCTACGGCTAAGAATAGACCAGGTTTAGGTGGTTTCAAAACAAGTGAATTTAGTAGATACTCTTTTATACGCTCAAAGACCTTTTGACACACTTTATTCCACTTGACTGGCTGATTCTTTTTAAGCAATTTGAAGATAGTGTAGACCCTTAATTTTTGACCCAGTACGGTTTAGTCCAAAATAATTTTTGTGTTGTCTAATATATTTTAATTGGTTCAAAATAATTTTTGTTATCTTAATTAAATAATTTTTACTTTATTATCTAATTTTTATTAATAAAAAATAAAAATAAACAAATAAAAATAAAAATAAAAATCGAAAACGAAAACGAAAAAATCCATCAAAGAAAAAAAAATCCCAGAACCTTTAATTTAGTTTTTCTAAAGTTAAAAAATACTATTTCGTTGCTTTGTTTTCCAAAATAACTTACAATTGCTACTTTTGTTTTGTCAAAAGCTTAAAACCCTAATTTAACATGTTTCTTTTCAAAACCTTAAATTAAAATTCTGTTTCTTTTAAAAAACCTTAAAAAAATATCTTTTTTATTTATAAAAACTTTAATTCGTTTGGTTTACTTTCATAAAACCTCATAAAAGTATCAAATTGATTTTCAAATTCCAAAAGCTTCATACATCACCGAGACCCTAATTTTAAAAATACTAAACCCAAATTCAACTTCCAAACCTAAAATAGTAAACTTTAACCCCTTTAAAACCTTAAACCCTAACTTTTTCTAAACTTTAATCCTTTAAAACTTTAAAAACCATAAAACCACAAATATTTTAATTTTATACAATAAGCTTGAAATCATCATTTAAAACCACAAATCAAAAGTATTTTAAAGTGTCCAAAACCCTAGTTTCATGATTTCACCATTCAAACCTTAATTTGTTTAATCAAAGTGTCTTATCAACCTTTTAAAACATAAAATCCTTAATATATTTTAATTCTTTAAAAAGTCACAGTAGCTTAAATTCAAAAATCCAAAACCCTAAACATATGAAATAAAGGATCCTAAATGGAAACAATAGCTATAATTTGGATTTTTATTTACCTAATTCAATTCCATATTTGAGTATGTTTTGATTTATTTTATATGCTTTAATTTATTTAAGTTCAATGCTTGGTTTATTTTATTAATCATGGATGGATGTTTACTTTCTATTGATATTTAATACCTTTGATGAATAATTTATTTATGATGAATGAGTATTTACTTTTATCAATTTATTTAGATTTCCAAATGTTGTAAGAGGTATGTTTTCACTTGGTGGGTAACTCATTAGTTAAATATCATGTAATTTAAATTGCTTTTCTATTTTAGAACTTATGTAAAGGACATGTTTCTACGTTTCGGTGGGTGTCCTATTTAGGCATGTGATGTAAGGACATGTTTCCATCTTCGGATGAGTGTCCATTTATTTGTTTTGCTTGGACCTTGCTTTGATTTTAATATATTGATGCTTTCTTTTAATTATTGTGTGTAATATGGATAATGTTGTTATATTTAAGAATTTTATAGTATTAAGACCTGTAAAGGAGGCCGGTTCCATTGAACCGGGTGTTGTGGGGGTGCTGGGCCATTTCTCACCTTCCCCACACGTACCCAACATTCTGAACCCATTAAGGGGTTGGGGATTCCTTAGGAATCGAGTCATCCACCCCTTTCTTTTTCCCGGCCCGTCCGGGTGGCGACTCCATTTTCTCCGGACTTAGGTCCGTGTTCTCTAAGGCCCCGAGCCTAAACAGTGCCGAAGTCGCAAGAACCATTCCACCGGGAGTGGGGGCAAAATTCCCCGCTTACAGTGGCGACTCCACTAGGGATAAGAGAAGTTGATTCCGTTAGTCTTTATATTATTCTATTCTTTCTTATAATGATATTATCCATTGCATCATCTTATATTGCATCGTGTTCGTAAGTTAGGACGCCCGTGTTACCCGTGTTATGTTATGTAAGGGATACCATACTTTCACTCAAGGTATGGAGATTGTGCATGGCATAACCACTCATAGCCTCATACTATTTGGTATATACTTGCTATGGGAACATAAGCCTTTTTACCCAAAGACTAAAGCTCATGTAATTGGCCTAGTTACTTTCCTTAGGTTTTACCCCAAATGCATGTTGTTTGACTATGGTTAATTTATCTTGGCTTAAATCATGGCTTATTTGGTTTGTTCTATTTCTAATATGACCTAAGTATATTGTAAGCTCAAAATAAATTTTTTCTTTAAAATCCAAAAGACTGAAGCTATTATCAAAACTTTTCAAGATGGTCTTTGGACATAAAATTTTTGTAAAAGCAAATAAAAAATTCTTTGGCCCATGGCTCAAATACTAAGCCCAAAATCTATTTTTCTAAAATCTTTTTATAATGGGCTTTGAAACAAAATTGTTTTTATCCAACCTCTCCTTACAAAGAGCTTGCAAAAATATTTAGGTCAATTAAGAAATACTAAAAATCAATTGTGAGCCTAGTTTATACTAAGAACAAATTAACCATGGGCTTGTTTTTGGCATGAATCATTAGTTACCTTTTTCAA
Organism: Garcia nutans; assembly: GCA_947685225.1. Lineage (NCBI taxonomy): Eukaryota > Viridiplantae > Streptophyta > Magnoliopsida > Malpighiales > Euphorbiaceae > Garcia > Garcia nutans. Next base: position 49,375,081 of record CANTUV010000007.1, on the reverse strand, counting down.
GTGAGAAATCTATCTATGATAAACCTCTTAATTTAGTTTTAATCCAATATAGCATAAAAGCTACTTTAGTTGGTTGGATGGATTAAAACCTAATTAATGGGAATTATCATGAATGGATTTCCATTTTTGAAAATATAACTATTGGTTGAAACGTCCGAGAGAATTATTCGAAAGCAAGGTACCCCATGTTGGTATTTTGTCAACCATATGCCTAAGAAAAGAGACTCGCCATTCGTGTGTGGATGTTATAAGGTTGGAAGGAACATCCTAATTATCCTTGTTTATTGTTTGTGCATACATGTATACATTTGCATCCCATATCATTGACCCTCTTTGGCTCACAGCCCCAGATTACGATAGTTCTAAAGCTTACAACAACCCAACCTACACCAGAGACAAAGTATGTAGCAATGATTCAATCACTTGCTCACCAAAAATAATGGAGCCTGAACAAATTCAAAGGATGGTGGATGAGGCCCTCAATGCCAAGATGGAAGAAATAAAAAAGGCTCTACCTGAGACCATGGAGAACCAATTGACTGCAATCTTAGAGAATCATGCCGAGGCATCTGCTAGCACTAAGAAGCCAAAGGAAAAAGGGAAGACCAAAGTTAGTGAAGTGGTTTTTGATGATGAAAAGGTGATCATTGATGATGATGATGATTGGGCTCAATACTACCAAGATATTCAAGAGAAGAAGAAAGAATCGAAGGCTGTTGAGAAAGCCACTATTGAAAAGACCGAGACGTCCGATGTTGAAAAAATGATTGCTGATTTAGAAAAGAAATTTGAGAAGAAGTTGAAAACTGAAGAGATGTCTGAGATTGACAAACAATTTGAACAAGATGAAGAGGTCCCTTATAAGTTCAAGATGCCTTCCTTCTCTAAGTACAATGGCACCGAAAATCCTCATCTCCATGTAAAGAAGTATATTACTGCCATGCAGTCTACCCGAGCTACTAAGGATCAAACCCTAAGGTACTTTATGCTCTCATTAGACCCTGTTGTCCAAAATTGGTTCAATACCTTAGATGATGGAACACAAAAGAGTTGGGATCTACTTTACAAAGCCTTTATCCAACAATATGGATATAATGTTGAGTTAGAAGTTACCTTAATGGAAGTGGAGTCCATTAGGCAAAGGCCGAATGAGAATTTTGTAGATTATGTCAAGAGATGGAGAAACAAGGCTGCTTTACTCAAGAAGAGGCCCGATGAATCCGATCAAATAAGGATGATTGTGAGAGGGGTGTTGCCTAGTCTTCGTGAGAGGATGTCTCATACACTCTTCTGCAATTTCAAAGACCTTCTTCAAGCTGGTTTGCAAATTGAAGAATGGGAAAGGAAGAAGAGCCATTTTTCAAAAAAAAAAGGAACGAGAAAGGGAACTATCAACCTGGTAGCCAAAGCATGCAAAAGGCCATTGGTGTTAACGCTACTAACCAAGGAACGAGGAGACAATTTTTGGAATTGGGAAAACCGATATCTTGGGTTCTCAATAAGCTTCAAAGAAAGGGATTACTACAACCCTTAAATCCTCATCCTTTGCCTAACCCTCTCCCACCTAATTTTGACACCAAAGCATTTTGTCAATTTCACCAAATGCAAGGGCATGACACAGATAGATGTGTGAGGTTGAGACATGAGATCCAAAATCTAATTGATAATGGAAAGCTAACCAAGCCCAATAAGCCAAACACCAAAGACAACCCATTGACAAAATTCAATAGCGTACCACCACCGGCAACCTTCATGATTGGAGGAGGTTTGCATGAAGACTTTGTCATTTCTTCTTTTCAAGATGTGGGTGAAGAAGCAACCAAAGAAGAAGAGGCATTTGTCAAAATTGAACATGCTATGATGGGTGGAGTAGCAATTTGTGTTGTCAACGGGTTTTGGGATTCAAGTGATAGTGATGATGATATTGTATCCAAGAAGGAGGGGTGGACTTGGTCCGAGCCCGAAGAAGATGAAGTAATGAACACTAGATCTGGTAAGCCTTATGCAAGGCCATCACCTAAGGAGGTAGAAAATAATAAGGGGAAGGAATTTGAAGTAGAAGAAGATGATGATGTGCTCAAGCAATTGAAAAGAAGCCAAGCAAGTGTTAGTATTTGGGACTTATTAGCTACTTCTAAAAAGCACCGAGAAACTATGGCCAAAGCCTTGGCTAGCATGCCAATTTCTACCTCCACAACACTGGAGGAGTTGATCAACTTCATAAAAATTGGGGAAGTAATGAAATGTGAAGAGGTTCAAGAAAAGAGTGAAGTTAATATGGGAGCAATTTATTTTTTGGATGCGGACTTACCGGAGGAGGGGAGAGACCACATCCGCTGTCTCTTTGTCAAAATAGAAGTCAAGGAGAAGAGGACTCCATGTGTAATGGTTGATGATGGGTCTGCCATAAATGTTTGTCCACTTAAGATACTGCCAAAGCTAGCCATGTCAACAAGAGATCTAAACCCAACCAAAGTGACAATTCGGGCTTATGACAACACTAAGAGGCACGCCGAAGGGACTTTCAAAGCGGCTGTAAAGGTTGGTCCAATTGAATCTATTATTAAGTTTGTTGTTTTAGACATACCGGTTACCTTTGCCTTACTCTTGAGGCGACCATGGTTTCATCACCTTGGTGGAGTTCCTTCCACCCTTCATCAAAAAGATCAAGTTCCCCAACGGAAATGAGACAGTGGTCATTGAAGCTGAAGATAATGAGATTGTTAATGCTCTAATGATCGAGAGGCCTCTCAATGGTTTTCAAGTAGCTGCAATTTCTGATGATAAAGTGGTGGACTCCAAAGTCATGAATATTATGAAGAACATGAACTACCTTCCCGAAGCTAGTCTTGGAAAGGGTAAGGCCAGTTTGACAAAGTTGCCCGATTTTAGAACTCAAACATCTAAGAAGGGGTTAGGATATGATGAAGACAATGATGTCAAGCCAAACAAGAATGAGAAGATGAGCTTCCCACCACTTGAAGAGATTTTTGTCAAAGCTCCAGATATGGGACCACTCCAAGGAAAGCCTGAGCCAATCATGTTCATGGGTAAGTTAATCCCAGGTTTTGAAATTTTTGCAGATGTTGCCGAGCTAGTGGAGCAAGTGAAGAAAGAGCTCACCCTGTCAACCAATAAAGAATCCAATCCAAAAGAGAAGAATGAAGCTGCCCTGAAAGCCGAGAAGACTCCGGAAGAGATTGCTGCCCTGGTTGAAGAGAAGTTTGAAGACATCCTACTTTATGATTATGAGAGCAATGGTTTTCATTTTGATTTTAATTTGTCTACTTTTGTATGAGGATGATGATGTTTTCTTTTCCAAAATGAATGCAATAAAGTATGATTTTGCTTACTTGTGTGATGTTTCTCCTGATGGTTGCATACATTCAAATAGCAGTTACATGAGCATCTTTAATATTAATTCTATTAACAAATAATCATTAAATTTGGGAACAACTAAAAATCCTAAAAACATTAGCATAACATCTGACCTTACTCCTGATGAGAGAGAGAGATTTGAAAAAATATTCAAAAAATATGAAGAAGTGTTTGCTTGGTCTTATGAAGATATGTCGGGGATAGATCGAGACATAGTCGAGCATCATATTCCTACTTACACTCACATTAAACCTATCAAACAAAAGCTTAGGCGATTAAGACCTGAGTGGGCTGAATTGGTTAAAGAAGAGGTCACTAAGAAAATACAAGTGAAGTTCCTTGAAGTAATAGAATATCCAGATTGGTTAGCCAACATAGTACCCGTGCCAAAGAAAGATGGAAGAATAAGGGTTTGCGTGGACTATAGAATAGATGTTCTCATTGATAGTGCAGCCTCTAGCATGCTACACTCATTTGTAGATGGATTTTCCAGATACAATCAAGTGTTAATGGCCCAAGAGGATAAAGCTAAAATTGCTTTCATTACTACATGGGGTATATTTTGTTATATGGTGATGCCTTTCGGCTTAAAGAATGCTGGAGCAACTTACCAAAGGATGGCCACCACACTATTTCATGACATGATGCACAAAGAAGTTGAAGTATATGTTGATGATATGATGGTGAAATCGGACACAAGGGAGCAACACTTCCAAAACTTAGAGTTATTCTTCAATAGAGCTTTGAAATATAAGCTAAGATTAAACCCGAAGAAGTGTGTATTCGGTGTTACCTCAGGTAAATTGTTGGGACATGTGATTGGTCTGAATGGCATTGAGATAAATCCTGACAAAGTCAAAGCAATCAGGGATATGCCAGCCCTAAAGACAGAGATAGAAGTTTGGGGATTCATTGGTAAACTGCAGTACATTAGCAAATTTATAGCAAAGCTCACAACAATTTGTGAGCCTATCTTCAAATTGCTTAGAAAGAATCAGCCGATCGTATGGAATGAAGAATGTCAAAAGGCCTTTGATTGAATAAAAGAGTATTTGTTGAATCCACCTATTTTGAAACCACCTAAACCCGGCAAACCTCTATTACTATACATAGCAGTAGTAGAAGAGTCGATAAGAGCCATGCTAGCCCAAGCAGATGAGTCGGGGATTGAGCATGCCATTTTCTATTTGAGTAGAAAGCTCCTACCTTATGAAATTAAGTATAGTATCATCGAAAAGACCTGTATAGCAGTGGTTTGGTCTTCTAAGAAGTTGCGGCATTACTTTCAATCGTATAGTGTGCAAGCAATTTCCAGGCTGGACCTAATGAAGTACTTAAGGGAGACGCCCTCTTTGATTGGGAAATATGGTCCATGGTTGATAATATTAGAGGAATTTGAGATTGAGTATGTAACCAGGAAAACAATCAAAGGTAGAGCGGTGGCAGAATTCCTAGCCCAACAACCATTACCAGAAAGCGAAGAGGTAATCTTGGAATTTCCAAATGAACATTTAGAAGCAATTGAAGTACAAGGGTGGAAAATGTATTTTTATGGAGCAGTAAACAGAAAAGGAGCAGGTTTGGGAGTTATACTAGAATCGCCCGAAGGGGAACTCATCCCTTTATCCAAAAAATTAAAATTTAGAGCAACCAATAATATGGTGGAATACGAAGCTTGTATTTTCGGTTTGGAAACCCTAATGACTATGAAGGTGGATAAGGTGGAAGTTTATGGTGATTCATTGCTAGTTGTATCCCAAGTAAATGGAGAATGGGAGTTGAAAGAAGAAAAATTAAAACCATACCACCATTACTTGACCATGATGAAAAAGAACTTTAAGGAGTGTAGGTTTATACACCTATCAAGAGAAGAAAATCAGATGGCTGATGCCCTAGCCACATTGGCTTCGGTATGGGAAAACCCTGTTAGCTTATTCCTTAAGCCTCTGATCTTGACCAGTTCATTAACTCCTTGCTATGAATATGAAACAATCATGGAAATTGATACGGACCATGATGCGTGGTATGATACTATAAGACGATTTTTGGAAGAAAGAGAATACCCGCCGGGGGCAACAAAGAAAGAGAGAAGAGCCATAAGGCGGTGTTCATTGCAATACATCACCTTCCATGGAGAGTTATATCGAAGATGGCTTGATGGAGTGCATTTAAGATGTTTAAGAAAACCTGAAGTGCAGCGCACCATGTCAGAAATACATGCGGAAAGTTGTGGTCTGCACATGAGTGGTTTGGCCCTAGTTAAGAAGGTTATTCGACAAGGTTACTATTGGTTGACCATTGAGAGAGACTGTATTGAGTTTGTCAAGAAGTGCCAACAATGTCAGATGTATGGTAACTTGAATCACATGCCTCCTGAAGAACTGCATTCAAAGTCTTGACCCTGGCCATTTGCGATTCATTATACAGCTTCAAACGGTCACCGATTCATTATAGTAGCGATATATTATTTTTCAAAATGGGTCGAAGCTGAATCTTTCAACAAGCAGGGTGCAAGCCAAATGGCTAGGTTTATTAAAAAGAACCTCATCTGCAGATACGGGGTCCCGCATAGTGTGATATCAGACAATGGGTACAGTTTCAAGGAGCAGTTAAGGATTTATTCTCCAAGTACCACATCCATCATCATCGATCCTCTACTTATAAACCAAAGGCTAATGGTGCAATAGAAGCAATGAACAAAACAATTAAGCAAATTTTGTCCAAGATGACCAAGACTTACAGGGATTGGTCAGAGATGCTTCCCTTTGCTTTATGGGGATATAGGACAAGTGTGCGAACACCTACTGGAATGACATCGTTCTCTTTGGTTTATGGGATAGGAGCAGTATTACCAGTTGAAATTGAGATCAAGTCGTTAAGAGTAGTCTTGGAAGCAAAACTGCCTGAAACAGAATGGGTAGCGAGCAGATGCACTCAGTTAGCTTTACTAGAAGAGAGAAGGTTAAAAGCACTGTATCATCACCAACTGTATCAAAAGAAGATAGCTCGGGCCTACATTAAAAGGGTTAAAATCTGAAAATTCAGAGTCGGGGAATTTAGTGTTGAAACAATGTAAGCCTAATGTATCTGATCCAAGAGGGAAGTTTAGGCCTAGCTGGGAAGGGCCATATGTCGTGAAACAAGTCATGAACAAAGGTGCAGTGAAGTTATCAGACATGGATGGGAACGAATTTAGTGAGCTAGTAAACAATGATAGGTTGAAGAAGTTTTATGTATGATAGAAAAAAAAAGAGGAAAAAGAAAAAAAAGGAGCTCGCTAGTTCTGAAAACCCGAAAGGGCGGGCTAGGCAACAATTAGGGCTAAATGAGAGAAAATCATTAATTAGAAAACCCGAAAGGGCTAATTGGCAACATGAGTGATCTTGTGTATGCTGGCTTTATGTTTTGTTGTTCCCCAATTTAATAAAACAGAATTAATGTTAAAATTGTTCTATGTGCACTGTTATAAGTATTTGATCAGATATGGATGAAACAAATAAGCACAATAGCAAAAGGTGATGACAAATTATAAATGGAAAAGAAGCATCCTTTATTACTTTAATTATTTTTTCATCCTAATAATACACTTTCTAAATTGACAAATGTAAAATCTATGGCAATCGATAAGTGTAACGTGCAGGCTAGCTTTGCCTCAGTCAAGCAAGGCATGTCTAAGTCGGGAGCAAAGTCAGAATCACAAGGCTCAGCTCCATACTGATGCCCAAGTCGGCGAGGATCATAGCATGTACCTTGACGAAGAGCAGTAAGGGGAATGTACATCAAATATGTCCGCATGGTGATATGATAAATCTTCCAACAAGGTACCAACCAACGAATATTAACTTCAGAGAGTGAGTGGATCCAGTCAACCCAGTCAGCATATGAAGAAACAGGATGGAGTAGCCTCCTAGCAGAATGATGGTGTGGCAGGTATCTGGCAAAATCCATTGATGGAGTATCAAGCAAACAAAGACACTCCTGAAGCCAAATCTGTGAAGAACGAATTAAATTAAAAAAAGAAAAGAAAACGAGTCCGCTAAGTTGAAAACTCGTAAGGGCAGCTTAGGCAAAAATTAGGAAAACTCGCTAGTTCCGAAAACCCGCATGGGCGGACTAGGCAAAAGTTAGAGAAAAAAAAAATAAAAACCTAAATTGAAAATCCAAAAGGGCAATTTAGGTAATTACCTGAAGCAGCAACGGACTCCCAGTCAGTCTCTTTGACAATCCTGATTTAAATCGGTCTAATCCAACTAAGGTCTCGGCTAAGATCATAGGTACCGGCGACAAGCCTCCTTCCATTTGGTCCATAATATCCAATACTCGTGGATCGCCATCAAGAGAAAGAAGCAAGAATTGGCCGAGCAAGCAAAGACAAAGCATGCATCCCCATGCCTTAGTAGGGGCCAAATGAGAGAAACAAAAGTCAATCAAAGGAGCAAGTAGAATTCTTTCACCTCTCATCAACCGAAGAACTTCGGGTTTTGGAATTTGAAATAACATTTGCATCTTCTGTTGAGTCTTGGAAATCAATGTGGGTAATGCCATTTGTTGATTATTGGGATATCCAAGGATGGCCTCAAATTCTTCAATCAAGGGACATATTTCAAATCCATTAATTCTAAATACCCTAGAATTCGTATCCCAAAAGGAAGCCACGACATGTAAGAAGGAGTGGTCCAATTTGACATTTTGAAAACATTTTAAAACATCAAGTTTTGACCATGAAATTTGCTTCCAATGAATGGCATCCATATTCTTAAATAAAATTTTTATTCCTTTTAAATGATGCTCGATCATGATGAATGAATGAAGAAAAAGTTAAAATTGTTAAAGGGAGTCTTCAAGTTGAAAGAGAAAGAATTTTGGTTTATGTATTAAAATATGGCATGAAGGGTGATTTATATAGAAGAAACAAACCTTTTCCAAAAGTGAAAAGGAAAAGATGATGGGAAAGAATAAGTCCATATGGCATAAGGAAAGGAAGTGGCAATGAATTTCCTTTACCACGTTGGATTTGGTTTAACAAAAGAAGTGGATGTAAATTAATGGTGTACTATATAAAAAAAAAAGTGGTGTAGCAACGTAAAAAAAAAAGAGAAGGTTTACAGTAAAGAGGAAAATTGTATATTTTTCATTATTGTACAATGTTTTACAATTGCTACAATATTTACATATCACTAAGAGGGTGTTGGTAGGTCACCAAATAAAGACTTGAAAAAATCGTCGCCTGTTGGAGGAGGGGGCAAATCACTCGTCCTGAGTCCGCCCGAAGCGGGAGCACCAAAACCCAGCAAATTACTCATCCCGGGATCACCCGAAGCTGGAACACCAAAATTCCTATTACCTTGATGTTCTGATCCATCATGGTCCTCATCAAAAGCAGACAAAAGGATCTCATGGTCATCAATCTGGGGGCCTCTCGATGAAGAAGCACTGGGATCCCTCATTCCCTGAAATCAGAAGTCTCAAAAATGTTGTTCGGATTGATGATATAAACTCTCAAAATGAGAAGCCTGCTGACGACTTGTAGCTAACTCTTCTTGAAGTTTCTTATTTTGTTCTTTGAGCCTCTGCTGTGAGCCAAGAAGGAAAAAGGTAAGAGCATACATAATCATGCATACATATAGCATAAACTATTATGAAATAAGAAACGTACCAGGTATGTAATATCCCAAAATGTGCCCTAGAAGTTTTGGGTATAATTGTTGTTTTAATTGGATTTAATGTATTTGTGTAATTGGAAAGAGAAAGGAAGTGAAGAGAGAGTGCATATGTTGTATGTATAGCAATATATACAACATATACAAGTCAAGTTAGTGGAGGTCAAAGATGATTAGTTAATGATTTTAATTAATTAATTTAATTAATGGAAATGGAAATTAATTGAGTGGATGGTGATATTTTGGATTAGTTTATTATTTTATGTGTGGAGGAGAGAGTTTTGAGGAGAAGGTTGACTTTATTTTCTTCCTCTTCTTCTTTCCTTCTTTCTTTCTCGTGTATCACTTTTCTTTTCCTTTCCTTTTCTTTCTTTTGGCCGGAAGTAGCAAGAGAACAAGAGAGAGAGAGATTTGATCTTTTTAACTCAAGATCTAAGGAAGTTTTCAAGTGTTCAAGTTGGAAATTTAAGAGTTTCTTCATCCTTGGTAAGTTTCCTCTTGATTCCTTGATTTTCTTTTAAGATGTGTTTGAGTTTGTTGGTTGATTGTTGATGGTATGTGAATATGTTTGATTAAGATGTGTTTAAGAGTGTTTGGTTCAAGTGATTTTGAATTTTGGGGGTTGGATTGAAGGAAAGAGTAAGTTGTTGGAAGTGAATGTATTGTGGTTGTGTTTTGGGTTTGTGGTGATGATTTTGATTTGTGTTGGATGTATTGTTTTTAGTTGTTTTTGGTGTTTTTGAAAGTTTATTATGGTTCTTGGGTATGTGGAGCTAAGTTTGTTTGAAGTGGATTTTGGTGTAAGGAAGTGATTTGTTGGTTGTGTTGTTGTTGTTGATGGAATCTGGGTTTTTGGCCTGACACGCCTATGAGCACGACCAAGTCTTTGGGCGTGTCGATAGCTCTGTGTTCTTGGATGGGTGACACGAGCAGTGACATGCCCATGTCACTGAGCGTGCATCACTGCTTGTGTCATAGCTACTGTGTTGGTGAGGAATTGACACGCCCATGAACATGCCCATGTTGTTGGACGTGTCAATGTTTCTGTGAGATAGTATGTATTACACATTCAATGACACGCACGTGGTGCTGAGCGTGTCAAAGCTTCTGTGTTGTGAGTTTAGGGCACGGTCAGGGACACGCCCATTTTGTTGAGCATGTCATGTTTAGGGTTTGCCCTAGTTAGTTCTTAGTCTTATTATCTCATGTGTATTATTCCTTTTGGATTAGGTTGTGAAGAGTTTGAGTTGCCCTAATCCAAATATTGAAGGATTATTGGAAGAGTAAGGTTGTAGATTGGTGTGAATTGTTCCTAAGGTAAGTACAAACTATATTGTTGCATACACTCACATGATTTGATACTTAACATATTTGATTATACATATTCTAAGCAATTGATTATAGGGTTAAACATTTGATGTGTAACATCCCAAATCCCATATTGGTAAGAAACAGACATAGAGGATATGATTTAGGCTTAGAAAAAAAGGAGTTCAGAACATGACCTATAACTTGAGCTCGAATTTCATCCAAGTTAATGATAGAATTAGAGAGTCTCAAAGAAGACTTAATTGTTTATTTGTGTCTTATAGAGATTTATAACTTGAAATTATTCAATTTGGAGTTGCACAAAATAAGATATGATGGATTTAGTAGACAATGTGCAAGTTGCCTCAGGACAGCATAGTAGGCTTGATGTCGAAGGACCGTCAAAAATCAGATATAGCTTGGATCAACCTGAAATTTTGACACAATGTAGCCCCGGATGTATAGTTTAAGTGGGAATAAGAATTACTTAATTTGGAGTTGTGAGTAAAAAGATATTAATAAAGAAAGACAGCAAGGTCAAGAAGGGATATCAAAAGGACCTAAGTGGAAATTTCTCAAAAGTTAGGGGCAACTATGTAAACTTAAAAATTAAGTGTCGGAAGTTCTTAATAGTGCCCATATCCGACCCCGAAAGAATATTCTAGAGATTAATCGGGTCGCAACGACGTGTAACGGTTTTTCCAGGAAATGTCCCGTTAAAGAAAAACGAAGACATTTTGACTAGGGACATTTTGGTCATTATCAATTAAAGTTATACATGAATTTAAAGTAGGAAATAAAAACATGAGTACGTAGAGGATGATGAGGGGTGATATATGAAACGATCGTCAGTAGAAACGGAGCCGGAAGAAAACCCGAGCAAGGAAAGGACCTAAAGGGAATTTTGTAAAAAGTTGAGGGCTTATTGGTAATTTTTCAAAATGACTTGGAAACCTAAAATAGACCTTATAAATAGAAAGTAGAGGTCGAGAGGATCAAAACTATATGTAGTATGACTTGTGGAACTATACGGTTTAAAAGATATGATCGATTAATCGCCGGAACGTAAAGTGGGCACGGTTTCGTGTCGGGACCGGATGAGTAACTCGAGACAACTTTATGAGATCCAATGGGAAGAGGGACAAGTGGAAAGAAGTAAAGGAAAAGAAAACTAATAAAAATCTAATGTTGGCCAATCAAAAGAAAGCATTTAGCATGTGTAATAAATGTGTAATAAATGAAGAAAGAGAAAAAGTGGACAAGTGGTCTTAAGAGGTTAACCAACACCTAAGGTGATCATCATTTCTTTTGTATATAAATATATGTGATATGAAGAACCAATTTCTCTCTTTTCCACTTGCAAATTTCGGCCAACAAAGGGAAACACCAAAGGACTTCCAAGTTTCTCAAAATTTGATTTTTAAGGTAAGTTTTTAAGGTTTTCTAGTAAGTAGACTTTAATTTTAGTATTAATTTTAGGTAGTTATATATTTATTGGAAGATTGGAGATTAGAATCTTTATGTGGAATTGGAAAAATATTAAGTGATGAGATTAATTGATTAAATGGAAGAATAAAGATGTATAAAGATTAATAAGGTTGGATTGGGGTTTCGGTTGGAAAAGAAATGGAGGATAACTTATTATTTTGAATTTCTAAGGTTTATGTTGTATCTTGAATTTATTGAAGGAGAAATAAAGAATTAAAGAAGGAGAAGAAGGAAAAGCTAAGAGGAATTAAAGAAATAAGGTTTGGTACTTTACCTTTGAATAATTAATTTTGGGTTGTTTAAATTTAATTGAAACCACATGTTTTGAGAAAATTTGGCAAGTTGATTTGGTAAGTTGTTTTGGACTTTAATTAGTTTGATTTGAGTTAAACATGCAAAAGTTATCAAAGGGAAGTGTTTGAATCTTCACCTTACTATTAAAGAAGCCTTAATATTGATTTGGAAAAGAAAAATAAACTATCCTATGCATTTCAAATGTTTGGGCCGAAATGGTCCCAAAGTGACAGCTTCTGGACTATTTTTGTGGAAATTGTTTGGGGCAGCAAACGAATGAATTTTTTAACGAAATTTTACATGCAATTAGACAACATATGAAATAAGTTTTCTGTAAAATTTCAGCCAAAAATAAGATCATTTAATTGGTCAAATGCATGACTGAAGTGGACTGAAATTTTGACGAAAACCCAGATTTTACTATTCAATTGGTCATGCCATTTTGCGTTGCCGATTTTTCTCACCGCAACACTATTCATTTGGTCAATTTGGGATATTTTGAGGAATGCTTTGAAATGTTTAATATGTTTATTGTGGATATTAAATATGTGAAAAAGGGGAATGGTTTGACTAAAGAATGTGTTGCGCGGCATAAATGGCAAAGTGCGATGGGAAATTAAAATGATTTCATGAGTCATTCTAAAATGAGGTTTGAGACTTAAATTGAATCATTTTAACCTTTTTGCTCTGCTGGATAGTGGGAGTGGTAGATAAGGGTATGGTGCACTATACTAACGCATGCAGTACTGCTCATTATTGTGATATGATATTTTATTCAGTGGTGAGGCCACTGAAGCCAATGGGGAGGCCCATTGGTTAACCAGGATGGGGAGGCCCATTCCTGTGATCTGATATTGGTGGTGAGGGCCACCTATGTTACAGTGGGGAGGCCCACTGCCTTATCACTATGGTTCCCTATATACCAGTAGAGCCTGAATCAAAGACATATTATTTTTCGTTGAACTATATAATGCAAATGAGTTTGAATTATGATTTTACATTATTGAAAGAATATCACACTGAATGTTTCATGATTTCTATTGGTATAAAGTGGGTTGATTGTTGATTTAATTATTTCCTTTGATTTCAAATACTTTCATATACTACTCTTATTTTTATTGGTAAAGTACCCACTGAGCGACAACGCTCAACGAGTTAAGTTTTCCTTGACTCGTAGGTTCGGAGAGTAGCTATTTCTTGAGAAGCGACGACCAGACCCACAGCAATCTCAGGGTAGATCTCTTAGTTTCCATTATGAGATAGCTAGTTGTGGCATGTATATGTATATATATAAGATGGAGAATTACTATGTTATACTGTACGTTAGCAGTATGTAATAATAATAAACCTCTACTTTATTTTAGAAGTGTGAACTCTTCTTGCAGGTTGTAGTTGAGGGTATAAGGTGGATTCATTGGGAGTGTATTGAGATTGATTGTATTCGCATTGGTTTGTGTAAAAATTATTTTCAAAAATCAGAAAAACCAGTTTTGTCGACACTTGGGACCAAATTTCTAGGCGAACCTCTGGCAAAATTTCTGTAAAAACTGGAACAAAAATTTGACTAAGTAAAATTGGTAGCAACGTTTGGATAGTGTGGCGCCTCTACTTGGCTTACACATGTAGGTCGGGAAGGGGTGTTACAATTAGTGGTATCAGAGCGCTGGTTTAGCCGGTTCTGGGTAGTTAGTTGAACTAAACCTTAAATGTAGGACACATAGGGTTAGAATAGGGGTTTTAATTATATAACTATACATATGTGTGTTATTGTTAGTTATGTTATTCAAATTATACAGGAGTAATAATGGGTGACCTAAACGAGGTGAGGAAGCTGAGGATAGAAGTAGAGAGGTTAAAACAGCTAGTGCGGGAGCAAGATGAGACTATAGAAATTTTGGCCGATCGAAGTATACAAGATCGTGAAGACTTGAGAATAAAAGATGAGATGATTACCGCCTTGATAGATGACGTGCAGATGTTAAAAGAAGACAGGCTTAGTTATAGAGCGGAGTTGGATAGTGTCGGTAGAAGCCTCGGGGTAGCACATCAAGAGATTTGAGCTTTACAGGAGAGGGTTCAAGATCTAGGCCAGTACTTACCTAGTGAAGCATCACATGACCCAGATTTTGATCCCGAGATAGAAGAGTATTTTTCAGACAGTGCCACTTCATCTAGGGCACCTACTCACTGAGTCTTGAGATGTATTGCTGTTTGGCAATTCTCTTAGTTATATACATATGTGATATAGAGGTATCATGTAAATATTGTATGGTAGTATAATATGATGATATAATAGTAAGGAGTCCTAAATTTTGGAATGTACATAAGGACTTCCTAGTATTGTAAAACTTTGTGTTTGGAAATAAATAAAAGTTGTGTTGTATATGTGTTATTTAAGAATTTTATATTTATATACATGCCATCTAGGATAAGATAATGCTGTTGGTCTGGGTCGTTACGTATGATGGGATTGTATACGTTTTGCTCTGTTTTTTAGATGTCGCAAGAAGCGCTAGACGTGATTGTAGGTCAGTTGTCTATGTTTGGAGTTCTTCTTTACATTTTAATAGATTCGGGTTCTTCACACTCATATATATGCACGAAGAAAAAAAAATTGAGAAATATATGCAATAAAGGTTAAGGCAATTATGAGAGGTAAGTAGTAAAAGCACCGAAAGAATAATAACGAATAGAATACAGACCATAATACAAGAGTCTAAAATTGAAAGAGTGAAGAATAATAGTACGGCAAGAAAAAAAATCATAGAAAATAAAATTGAGAACTAAGAAAAGGAAGCAAAACTAGTTAGATTCTCCAGGATTAATGCTTTACCTGGTTGAAATCATGTGTTCCTTATATAATGAACTATTTAAACTTATGTTGGAAATGTTTGGTAATGTGTTCTGACAACTTGAGAATTTTTGTGCCTATGGGTGCATTGATATGAATGAAGGAAAGAGAATAAAATATTAGAAAGATATGCTTACCTTATTAATTCAGTTTGAATCAGAGTTGGGATGAGTGTATTTATATGGCATTAACATTTATACTCAGTGGTGAGGGCCACTGGGGGCCAATGGTGAGGGCCATTGGTTTGATGAAAAAGGTGGTGTGGGCCACCTGTGCCATGAAAATGAAATGGTAGTGAGGGCCACCCATGCCATGCTGGTTCCATATGGTATTGTCTCATCCCACTTTGATTCTACTGTCATTACCTTGAGGAGCTAAGTAAGAAAAAAATGTGATAATATACAGATGAAAAAAAAAGTATATATGAAAATAAACAGAAAGTGAATTGAAACATATTCGGAAAAGAAAGGAAAGAAAGAGTTTGAAATGTAATAAAAAAAAAGGAAAGATATTCTCACCTTATGTTGGGATCGGCCGTAACCAACATAGAGCGAGACACGTAATGAAATAAATAGTACTTCGAGAATGATGGTATCATGGACTGATCACCCATGAGCTATTATTCGAGATGTATATATGACAACACAAGGAAAGTCAGATGAGTTTATACTTAAGGAATGCTACCACACTGCACGAATATACATAGGACATACAAATTCAGTAAGAAGTAAATAAAGAATAACCACAATGCAAAGAGAAGGAAGCTTAGAAATGAATACATTAGAAAGTGAAAAACGTACAAGAAGGAATAAGAAAGAACAAACCTGAATCAAAGTTGAAGGAAATACAAGAGAGTAATAGTGATGTTTCAAATGAGAAATCGTGACAAAAGTCAAAGCATGTTGAACCACATAATAGTCTATTGGATATTCTTGTAGAATAATAAACAGCAAGTGAACAGATATGGGAAGAAAACAGAATACAAAAGGTAAAACATGTTGAATCTTAAAATAGTTAATCTCAGTCAAAATAAGGGAATACGTAAACAATATAGAAAGATGACAAAGAGCAATCAAGTTAATAAGGTGAAAGAGTGGCAAAAGCAATAGACAGTAGTTAAAGAACATCAAGTATATAGAATGAGTAAGTTTCGGGATGAAACTTAAATTAAGGGGGATAGAATTGAAACATCCCAAATCCCAGATTGGTAAGAAACAGACATAGAGGATATGATTTAGGCTTAGAAAAAAAGGAGTTCAGAACATGACCTATAAATTGAGCTCGAATTTCATCCAAGTTAATGATAGAATTAGAGAGTCTCAAAGAAGACTTAATTGTTTATTTGTGTCTTATCGAGATTTATAACTTGAAATTATTCAATTTGGAGTTGTAAAAAATAAGATATGATGGATTTAGTAGACAATGTGCAAGCTGCCTCAGGACAGCATAGTAGGCTTGATGTCGAAGGACCGTCAAAAATCAGATATAGCTCGGATCAACCTGAAATTTTGACACAATGTAGCCCCGGATGTCTAGTTTCAGTGGGAATAATAATTACTTAATTTGGAGTTGTGAGTAAAAAGATATTAATAAAGAAAGACAACAAGGTCAAGAAGGGATATCAAAAGGACCTAAGTGGAAATTTCTCAAAAGTTAGGGGCAACTATGTAAACTTAAAAATTAAGTGTCGGAAGTTCTTAATTGTGCCCATATCCGACCCCGGAAGAATATTCTAGAGATTAATCGGGTCGCAACACCGTGTAACGGGTTTTCCAGGAAATGTCCCGTTAAAGAAAAACGAAGACATTTTGACTAGGGGCATTTTGGTCATTATCAATTAAAGTTATACATGAATTTAAAGTAGGAAATAAAAACATGAGTATGTAGAGGATGATGAGGGGTGATATATGAAATGATCGTCAGTAGAAACGGAGCCGGAAGAAAACCCGAGCAAGGAAAGGACCTAAAGGGAATTTTGTAAAAAGTTGAGGGCTTATTGGTAATTTTTCAAAATGACTTGGAAACCTAAAATAGACCTTATAAATAGAAAGTAGAGGTCGAGAGGATCAAAACTATATGTAGTATGACTTGTGGAACTATACGGTTTAAAAGATATGATCGATTAATCGCCGGAACGTAAAGTGGGCCCGATTTCGTGTTAGGACCGGATGAGTAACCTGGGACAACTTTATGAGATCCAATGGGAAGAGGGACAAGTGGAAAGAAGTAAAGGAAAAGAAAACTAATAAAAATCTAATGTTGGCCAATCAAAAGAAAGCATTTAGCATGTGTAATAAATGTGTAATAAATGAAGAAAGAGAAAAAGTGGACAAGTGGTCTTAAGAGGTTAACCAACACCTAAGGTGATCATCATTTCTTTTGTATATAAATATATGTGATATGAAGAACCAATTTCTCTCTTTTCCACTTGCAAATTTCGGCCAACAAAGGGAAACACCAAAGGACTTCCAAGTTTCTCCAAATTTGATTTTTAAGGTAAGTTTTTAAGGTTTTCTAGTAAGTAGACTTTAATTTTAGTATTAATTTTAGGTAGTTATATATTTATTGGAAGATTGGAGATTAGAATCTTTATGTGGAATTGGAAAAATATTAAGTAAGTGATGAGATTAATTGATTAAATGGAAGAATAAAGATGTATAAAGATTAATAAGGTTGGATTAGGGTTTCGGTTGGAAAAGAAATGGAGGATAACTTATTATTTTGAATTTCTAAGGTTTATGTTGTATCTTGAATTTATTGAAGGAGAAATAAAGAATTAAAGAAGGAGAAGAAGGAAAAGCTAAGAGGAATTAAAGAAATAAGGTTTGGTACTTTACCTTTGAATAATTAATTTTGGGTTGTTTAAATTTAATTGAAACCACATGTTTTGAGAAAATTTGGCAAGTTGATTTGGTAAGTTATTTTGGACTTTAATTAGTTTGATTTGAGTTAAACATGCAAAAGTTATCAAAGGGAAGTGTTTGAATCTTCACCTTACTATTAAAGAAGCCTTAATATTGATTTGCAAAAGAAAAATAAACTATCTTATGCATTTCAAATGTTTGGGCCGAAATGGTCCCAAAGTGACAGCTTCTGGACTATTTTTGTGGAAATTGTTTGGGGCAGAAAACGAATGAATTTTTCAACGAAATTTTACATGAAATTAGTCAACATATGAAATAAGTTTTCTGTAAAATTTCAGAAAAAAATAAGATCATTTACTTGGTCAAATGCATGACTGAAGTGGACTGAAATTTTGACGAAAACCCAGATTTTACTATTCAATTGGTCATGCCATTTTGCGTTGCCGATTTTTCTCACCGCAACACTATTCATTTGGTCAATTTGGGATATTTTGAGGAATGCTTTGAAATGTTTAATATGTTTATTGTGGATATTAAATATGCGAAAAAGGGGAATGGTTTGACTAAAGAATGTGTTGCGCGGCATAAATGGCAAAGTGCGATGGGAATTTAAAATGATTTCATGAGTCATTCTAAAATGAGGTTTGAGACTTAAATTGAATCATTTTAACCTTTTTGCTCTACTGGATAGTGGGAGTGGTAGATAAGGGTATGGTGCACTATACTAACGCATGTAGTACTGCTCATTATTGTGATATGATATTTTATTCAGTGGTGAGGCAACTGAAGCCAATGGGGAGGCCCATTGGTTAACCAGGATGGGGAGGCCCATTCCTGTGATTTGATATTGGTGGTGAGGGCCACCTATGTTACAGTGGGGAGGCCCACTGCCTTATCACTATGGTTCCCTATATACCAGTAGAGCCTGAATCAAAGACATATTATTTTTCGTTGAACTATATAATGCAAATGAGTTTGAATTATGATTTTACATTATTGAAAGAATATCACACTGAATGTTTCATGATTTCTATTGGTATAAAGTGGGTTGATTGTTGATTTAATTATTTCCTTTGATTTCAAATACTTTCATATACTACTCTTATTTTTATTGGTAAAGTACCCACTGAGCGACAACGCTCAGCGAGTTAAGTTTTCCTTGACTCGTAGGTTCGGAGAGTAGCTATTTCTTGAGAAGCGACGACCAGACCTACAGCAATCTCAGGGTAGATCTCTTAGTTTCCATTATGAGATAGCTAGTTGTGGCATGTATATGTATATATATAAGATGGAGAATTACTATGTTATACTGTACGTTAGCAGTATGTAATAATAATAAACCTCTACTTTATTTTAGAAGTGTGAACTCTTCTTGCAGGTTGTAGTTGAGGGTATAAGGTGGATTCATTGGGAGTGTATTGAGATTGATTGTATTCGCATTGGTTTGTGTAAAAATTATTTTCAAAAATCAGAAAAACCAGTTTTGTCGACACTTGGGACCAAATTTCTAGGCGAACCTCTGGCAAAATTTCTATAAAAACTGGAACAGAAATTTGACTAAGTAAAATTGGTAGCAACGTTTGGATAGTGTGGCGCCTCTACTTGGCTTACACATGTAGGTCGGGAAGGGGTGTTACATGATGAAATATGAAAGGTATGTTAATGCAATTGGTTATGTATACTTGAATGATAAATTGATATTGTATATTATCTTGATGAGATATGAAGCTATGGTTGTTGGCTATAATGATGCTAATGAGATGATTGAGGCATGGTTGCCTATTTTGATTATGAGATATGAAGCCATGGTTTTTGGCTATAATGAATTGAGAAAGAAATGTATAAAGATATAAATGAAAAGATTATGTGTCTAATGTGTTATTCAACCTTCAGAGTTCTGGGTTTGGCGGCATGCCTATAAAGTACTGGATAGGTGAAAAGACCAGGTCGTAAGCCGATTCCAGTTGATAAATGTGAAATGTGAATTCAAGTAACAGTCTAGTCAGGTTGAGGATTTCCTCGGGTTTATCCGGGTTGAGGTCGAAGAGATTGGGTCTGTTACAGGTAACAGTCTAGCCGGGTTGAGGATCTCCTCGAGTTTAGTCGGTTGAGGTCCAAGAGACTGGGTCTGTTACCCTATCCATGGATAGATATATATATATATATATATTGCCTACGAGCTTGATAATTGTGATTATAGACCAAAGCAGTAACTCTGAACTTTGAATAACATATTAGTGTCTTATGGGCCCAAGTCTGTCTTTATTTTCAATGTGATTTATGAATGATGAAATAAATGAAAAATGAGATTCTTGAGAATTGTTTATATGTTTGAGATTATGACATTTGCATTTCATTAAAGTATAATATTACTATAGTTTGTACCACTAAGCCGTTGGCTTAGCGCGATTGTGGTTCATCGTGCAGGTGACAGAGAAGAACTAGAGAGTTCCTCTAGATCGAGTAGAGTCTAGATTTTGAGGTGTTGATAGTGGAGCTTAAAGATCAAAGACATACTGCCAAACATGTATATGTTTTATGTTTGAAAAACTTGAGTTTTAATCTACAAGTATTTCTAAATATTTGCTATATTTTTCGCTGCTTTTAAATAAACATTTTATCTTTTGTCTTTTATAATTTCTTTTAAATGATTTAAATTTGTTCATGTCGTTGTAAAGGGATGAGTCAACTGTTTAGTAAACAGTGGCAACTCTATATTCAGTATATGTATATTACGATCATATTAGCATGATGTGTACATATACGGGGTATAGGGGTGTTAGAATTATTTTGGTATCAGAGCCTAGGTTTTGAGATTCTCAACCTAGGTCAATTGTAAGAAAAAGAATATTTTGATTTTTAAAGTGGGTTTTTGAGTAAAATACATGTTTTGGTATGGCATTCTTTGATCTTTAATGAGGTATATTCTGCTGTGTTTGCAGATATAGGTAGTAATGGAGTCCCATTCACGACAGACAGTAGAAGGAAGTACTGAGAGTATAGCTCCAGGAGAGAGTAGAGAGGAAGCTAGGGTTGAGAGAGTTAGTGACGCACCTGTCTCTATGCCAGAGAGATCAGCTGCAGATGAGGCTTCGCCGGGTTGGTTAAGGCATATGATGGAATTATTTAGACAAGCTCCAATGCAGCCACCACCACCACCACAGCCTCAGGTACCAGCAAGACATTATGACAACTTGAGAAAATATGGGGCTGAAGATTTCTTAGGCACTACCGATCCTGCAGTGGCTGAGCAGTGGTTGGATAAGGTACAGAGGATATTCATTCAGTTGCAAGCCACTTCAGATGAGAAATTTGACTATTCCAGATCCCTCCTGCAGAAAGATGCCTATGATTGGTGGAAGACGGTTTCTCATGCAATGGATGATCCACCTACATTATCATATGGGGATTTTCTGAGGGAGTTCGAGCAGAAATATACTCCGAGGGAGTATAAAGATCTTAAGAAGATGGAATTCTTGAGTTTGAGGCAGCCAGATGCTTCAGCAGCTATAGCGGGTACATTCTCTTTATTTGGCATTTTAGTACTTGCTTTGATTGATCCGGGATCTACTCATTCATACATTAGTGCATCCATATTGCCTGTGTTTGAATTGCATTAAGAGTCCTTAGGATTTGATGTCTTGGTGACAAATCCTTTAGGACATAGTGTGTTTATTAGCAAGGTCCATCGTGATAGCGTAGTGGTTGTGCAAGGAGAGGAGTTTCTTGGGGATTTAATTGAATTACCTTTTAAGGAGTATGATTTAATCTTAGGCATGGATTGGTTGTCTAAGCATGGAGCAGTGGTAGATTGTCAAAAGAAGTGTGTCACTTTGAGAACCGGTGATGGTAGAAGTGTAATGGTGTCTAGTGAGCAGAGACAACTTGCATCCTTGTTTGTTTCAGCTGTAACAGCTAGTAAGTTGATTAGAAAAGGGTGTGATGCTTATCTTGCTTATGTTATGGATATTAGAGTAGGGGGTTCTCAACTTGATAGTATACCCACAGTTGCAGATTTTCCCGATGTGTTTCCTGAGGAGTTGCCAGGGTTACCCCCTGAGAGAAAGGTTGAGTTTGGTATCGAGTTGTTGCCTGGTACGACTCCCATCTCTATTACTCCTTATAGAATGGCGCCTGCTGAATTGAGAGAGTTGAAGGTGCAGTTGCAGGAGTTGTTGGATAAAGGGTTTATTCGCCCTAGTGTTTCTCCGTGGGGAGCCCCTGTTTTGTTTGTGAAGAAGAAGGATGGTACTATGAGATTATGCATTGATTATAGGCAATTGAACAAAGTGACTATTAAGAATAAATATCCTTTGCCTAGGATTGATGATCTCTTTGATCAATTGAAGGGAGCAGCAGTGTTTTCTAAAATTGATTTGAGATCAGGGTATCATCAACTGAAGATTAGAGCTGAAGATGTTCCTAAGACAGCTTTTCGTACAAGGTATGGGCATTATGAGTTCTTGGTGATGCCTTTTGGGTTGACGAATGCACCTGCAGTTTTCATGGATTTGATGAATAGGGTGTTTAGGCCCTATCTGGATCAGTTTGTGGTGGTTTTTATCGACGATATTTTGGTGTATTCGCGAAATGATCAGGAACATGACAAGCATCTGCGTATTGTATTGAAAATCTTGAGAGAAAAGCAATTGTATGCCAAGCTGTCGAAGTGTGAGTTTTGGCTTGACCAAGTGACTTTTCTAGGTCATATAGTTTCAGCATATGGTATTAGAGTTGATCCAAGTAAAGTTGACGCTATTTTGAATTGGAGTCCACCAAAGTCTGTGACTGAAGTTAGAAGTTTTCTAGGTTTAGCAGGCTATTATCGACGCTTTGTGAAAGGTTTTTCTTTAATAGCTACTCCACTCATCAGATTACTACGAAAGGGAGTTAGATTTGTGTGGACAGATCAATGTCAAGCTAACTTTGAGCAGTTGAAAGAAATGTTGACTCAAGTGCCTGTTCTTACTTTACCCGTGGAAGATAAACCATATGTGATTTATAGTGATGCCTCACATAATGGTTTAGGATGTGTTTTGATGCAAGAAGGTAAAGTTGTAGCTTACGCTTCCCGGCAGTTGAAGCCGCATGAGCTTAATTATCCGACTCATGATTTAGAGTTGGAGGCTATAGTGTTTGCTTTGAAGATTTGGCGACACTATTTGTTTGGGGAAAAATGTTTTATCTATACAGATCACAAGAGTTTAAAATATTTGGGAGTTCAAAGAGAGCTTAATCTTCGGCAGAGACGTTGGTTGGAGTTGATTAAAGACTACGACTGTTTGATTGATTATCATTCGGGTAAAGCGAATGTTGTTGCTGATGCTTTGAGTCGGAAGTCTTTGGCAAGTTTGTCGATTTATTCACTCTCGTTGCTTGTTGAATTGAGAGCATTGCATGCTAGTTTTTAATCATGCGATGATGGTGCACTGTTGGCTCAATTGCAGTTGAGACCAATGTTGTTGGATCGGATTAAAGAGGCTCAATTGGCTGATGAGAAAATTCAGAAGATTGTTTCAGATTGCCAACATGGAGAGAGTAGAGATTTTTACGTGAGAAACGATGGTAGCCTTTGGATTAAAGATAGGTTGTGTGTTCCTAATGATGCTAGTTTGAGAAAGTTTATTTTGGAGAAAGCACACCAATCAGTTTTTGCTATGCATCCGGGAAGTACAAAGATGTAGCATGATTTGAAACAGCATTATTGGTGGGCTAGTATGAAGAGAGACATAACGGAACTTGTATCCAAGTGTCTCACGTGTCAGAGGGTGAAAGCTGAGCATCAAGTTCCAACAGGGTTGCTTCAACCTTTAACAGTGCCCGAATGGAAATGGGAGAGAGTGACAATGGATTTTGTATCTGGTTTGCCTTTGACTCAGAAGAAGCATGATGCTATCTGGGTGATTGTTGATCGTTTGACAAAGACAGCTCATTTTCTTCCAATTAGAACGGACTATTCTCTTGAGAGACTGGTTGAGCTGTATATTAATGAGATAGTGAAATTGCATGGAGTCCCGATTTCTTTAGTGTCAGATCAAGATCCCCGGTTTACTTCAAGGTTTTGGAAGAGTTTGCATGGTGCATTAGGTTGTCGATTACACTTTAGTACTGCTTTTCGTCCACAGACAGATGGGCAGTCAGAGAGACTGATACAGATTATTGAGGATATGTTGAGAAGTTGTGTCATTGATTTCTCTGGAAGTTGGGACAGATTTTTGCCACTTGTGGAATTTGCTTATAACAATAGTCATCAATCAAGTATTGGAATGGCACCATTTGAGGCATTGTATGGTAGAAGATGTAGAATGCCTTTATGTTGGAATGAACTTGGAGAAGGCAAATTAATTGGTCCTGATTTGATTAAAGAAACTGAAGAGAAAGTGAAGATAATTCGAGATCGGTTAAAAGTAGCTTCAGACCGACAGAAATCTTATTCAGATTTGAAGAGGAGAGACATAGAGTTTAATATTGGAGATAAAGTATTTTTGAAAGTGTCTCCTTGGAAAAAGATTTTAAGATTTGGTCGTAAAGGAAAACTGAGTCCTCGTTTTATTGGACCTTACGAGGTATTGGAAAGAGTTGGACCAGTTGCGTATCGACTTGCTTTACCGCTTGAATTGGATAGAATTCACAATGTCTTCCATGTTTCTATGCTGAGGAGGTACAGATCAGACCCATCTCATGTTTTACCAGTTGAATCTATTGAGGTGAGTTCAGATCTGACATTTGAAGAAGAACCAGTTGCTATTTTGGCATATGGAATGAAAGAGTTGAGACATTAGAAAGTTTGTTGGTTGATTGTTGATGGTATGTGAATATGTTTGATTAAGATGTGTTTAAGAGTGTTTGGTTCAAGTGATTTTGAATTTTGGGGGTTAGATTGAAGGAAAGAGTAAGTTGTTGGAAGTGAATGTATTGTGGTTGTGTTTTGGGTTTGTGGTGATGATTTTGATTTGTGTTGGATGTATGTTTTTACTTGTTTTTGGTGTTTTTGTAAGTTTATTATGGTTCTTGCGTATGTGGAGCTAAGTTTGTTTGAAGTGGATTTTGGTGTAAGGAAGTGATTTGTTGGTTGTGTTGTTGTTTTTGCCGGAATCTGGGTTTTTGGCCTGACACGCCCATGAGCACGGCGAAGTCTTTGGGCGTGTCGATGGTTCTGTGTTCTTGGATGGGTGACACGAGCAGTAACACGCCCATGTCACTGAGCGTGTCATAGCTACTGTGTTCGTGAGGAATTGACATGCCCATGAACACGCCCATGTTGTTGGACGTGTCAATGTTTCTGTGAGACAGTATGTATTACACGTTCAATGACACGCCCGTGGTGCTGAGCGTGTCAAAGCTTCTGTGTTGTGAGTTTAGGGCACGGTCAGGGACACGCCCATGTTGTTAAGCGTGTCACGTTTAGGGTTTGCCCTAGTTGGTTCTTAGTCTTATTATCTCATGTGTATTATTCCTTTTGGATTAGGTTGTGAAGAGTTTGAGTTGCCCTAATCAAAATATTGAAGGATTATTGGAAGAGTAAGGTTGTAGATTGGTGTGAATTGTTCCTAAGGTAATTACAAACTATATTGTTGCATACACTCACATGATTTGATACTTAACATATTTGATTATACATATGCTAAGCAATTGATTACAGGGTTAAACATTTGATGAAATATGAAAGGTATGTTAATGCAATTGGTTATGTATACTTGAATGATAAATTGATATTGTATATTATCTTGATTAGATATGAAGCTATGGTTGTTGGCTATAATGATGCTAATGAGATGATTGAGGCATGGTTGCCTATTTTGATTATGAGATATGAAGCCATGGTTGTTGGCTATAATGAATTGAGAAAGAAATGTATAAAGATATAAATGAAAAGATTATGTGTCTAATGTGTTATTCAACCTTCAGAGTTCTGGGTTTGGCGGTATGCCTATAAAGTACTGGATAGGTGAAAAGACCGGGTCGTAAGCCGATTCCAGTTGATAAATGTGAAATGTGAATTCAAGTAACAGTCTAGCCGGGTTGAGGATTTCCTCGGGTTTATCCGGGTTGAGGTCCAAGAGACTGGGTCTGTTACCCTATCCATGGATAGAGATATATATATATATTGCCTACGGGCTTGATAATTGTGATTATAGACCAAAGCAGTAACTCTGAACTTTGAATAACATATTAGTGTCTTATGGGCCCAAGTCTGTCTTTATTTTCAATGTGATTTATGAATGATGAAATAAATGAAAAATGAGATTCTTGAGAATTGTTTATATGTTTGAGATTATGACATTTGCATTTCATTAAAGTATAATATTACTATAGTTTGTACCACTAAGCCGTTGGCTTAGCGCGATTATGGTTCATCGTGCAGGTGACAGAGAAGAACCAGAGAGTTCCTCTAGACCGAGTAGAGTCTAGATTTTGAGGCATTGATAGTGGAGCTTAAAGATCAAAGACATACTGCCAAACATGTATATGTTTTATGTTTGTAAAACTTGAGTTTTAATGTACAAGTATTTGTAAATATTTGCTATATTTTCCACTGCTTTTAAATAAACATTTTATCTTTTGTCTTTTATAATTTCTTTTAAATGATTTAAATTTGTTCATGTCGTTGTAAAGGGATGAGTCAATTGTTTAGTAAACAGTGGCAACTCTATATTCAGTATACGTATATTATGATCGTATTAGCATGCTGTGTATGTATACGGGGTATAGGGGTGTTACAAGGTAGTTCATATCAATGCCTTGCAGATGAGATGGCATATCTGGCAGGCTAGAATGAGAAAAGATGGTCCAGCCTCATGATTAAATGAGCCAACAACCTGCAGCAATCATTCAAGAGTCAAAAAAAAAAAAAGAGAAAGAAGCAGTTGCAATGGAAAGTGGTAAAAGTTTCACCGAAGAAGTACTGGCCCAGAGATGTGGAGCAGATTCTCCTGCATCTTCGTGATGTTCCTCCTCATCTCTACCCTCATTTTCATCAAAAATCTCCCGCACACTGACAGGAGATACATCAAAGTTCAAGAGTCTCATTTGAATAAAACGGGCATAAAATGGACACGGTAAATAGAGAAATGACTCGGCATCATAACCATATCGGGCCGACTACCATGCATCTTCCGACATCGACATAATATTTAAAGTATATTCTGGGATTTTCATCGGAAACCTCCACTGCTCTGGACCGAGAAACCATTCATAAACTCTGCCTCGAGAAACCAGCCACTAGACACTGGGCCAGCAATAATTCGGCGAGAATGTTGGAAAGACAGTGCAGCCCTCATTAAAGGAGACCAGTTTGCTCGCTCTTCTGGGCTCCACCAGGCCAAATTCACCTGCGAAATAACATAAGGTAAGTAAGCTTTTACATAAATTTAAAGCATACTAATGTTATTTTACCTGGTCCCAGGTTAAGCAGCTCAACACATAGCGATGAGTATGCACGTGATGAGAGCCGGGAACGTCCACATGATCGGACAACTAGAAATTTAATCTCGGATACTCGACTCTCTCTAGGGAAATACTGGGTACCCTCACTGTAACACCCCTTCCCGACCTACATGTGTAAGCTGAGTAGAGGCGCCACACTAACCTAATGTTGCTACCAATTTTACTTAGTCAAATTTTAGTTTCGATTTTTTTTTTCAAAAATTTTGCCATAGTTTCGCCTAAAAATTGAGTCCCAAGTGTCGACAAAACCAGTTTTTTCTTATTTTTAAAAACATTTTACACAAACCAATGCAAACAAAATCATTCTCAGTGCACTCCCAATAAATCCCCCTTGTAACCTCAACTACAACCTGCAAAAAGAATTTACACTTCTAGTGCAACATAAAATAAAGGTTTTGTGACAACCCCTATATTTAAATATTACACAGCGGAAGTTATAAAATATTTACATATTTACATACTAAACATTTCTTTACAAAATATAAAGAAATATACATGATTGGCAAGTCTGCTCTGATCTTTAAGCTCCAAAAATGGATTCAACAAGGTCTACTCTCACTTGGTCTTGATGAACTCTCGGGTTCAACTCTATCCACTCTATTACCTGCGCGATTAAACACTATCACGCTAAGCCAACGACTTAGTAAGATAAAACATATTAATGGTATGCTTAAATGTAATGCAATGCCACATATGTTATTGATAAGATCAACATCATAAATATAAAGTTAACACATAATTATGCATTTCACAAATCATAGTCATATGAGTATACCACATTTCAACATCTTTCCACATTCAACATTACTCAATCATACTCAATAACCAACATCTCATTTCATTAACTCATAACATTATTTAGGACATTCATATAACCTTGACACCTATGGGCCCAACAAGTATTTAATATGATATTCAGAGTTCAGAGTTACTGATTTGGTTCATAGTCACAATAATCACGCCCGTAGGCAATGTATATACATGTATCTCTATCCATGGATAGTGTAACAGACCCAGTCTCTTGGACCATCACTCAACACATATGAGGAGATCCTCAACCCGGCAAGACTGTTACAAATCATATATCTTATATTCACAATTCTCATAGTGTAACAGACCCAGTCTCTTGGACCATCAACTCAACACATATGAGGAGATCCTCAACCCGGCAAGACTGTTACCTTTCATCATTTCTTAGGCATGCCACCCAAATCCAGAACTCTGAAACTGAATAACATATTAAACAAACAATTCATTTATTATATAGTTACCATTTCCATTCTCAAATTCTCATCACATTTAGGCAAACATGCCTTCTTTCTTTCAATATCATCATCATAGCCAATCACAATGGCATTGTCTCATATCATGTCTTATTTGAATTATCATTTCAATTTCAATGTATATTATTCATGAAACACATAACCATTCACAATGCATAACATAACATTGTTCAATCTCAACAATGCAATTAGGGCAAAGAACAATTGATATGATTCATATGAATAATACATTCTGGTTTTAGACTCCATTTTATCCTTATTTTGAAAAATTGTATAAAATAATCTACTTGATTAAAAATTCTAAAATTTTTACAGAATTTAGTTTTGTATCTTAAAATCATTCCTTTAAAATTTCAGATCAAACTGAACACAAAATCTTGGTCAAATAGTTCACCTAACCAGACTGCCCCAATTGCCCTGCATCCTGGCAGCAGTTCTGAACTTTGTGAATTCCATAAATCAAATTCAATCAACGTGGTTCCAAATTATTTTTCTCAAATACTAGACTCACTAAGCAACAACATATCCAAAATTCAATTGGATATGATTTTTCTACATTTTATTAAAAATCCCGAAATATAGCTGTCTCAGTTAAGGTACCTGCTGGAACAGTTCTACTAAAAATAATCTTTCTAAACTCATAACCATTCCAAAATCGAATCAACATATTTTTCAGTCATTCTAGACTCATAGAGGCACAACATATCAAAAATTTACTTCAAGAACATTTTTCTATAATTAATTAAAAATCATACAAGTCACAGCCTTTACTAATTGTAAAACAGAAAAAGAATTTCACTAAACACAACTCATCTCATCATCAAACCAACAAACCCTAATTCCTTTCTCACACCACTTCAAAAGAATTGAAGAATTTAAAGAAAAGATCTTACCTTAGATGAAGAAATCCACAAATCTTTAACCAAAACCCTTGCTTCCTTCTTCAAATTGCTTCAAACCTCAAGATCACCTCTCTTTCTCTCTTGGTTTTTGGAGAGCCGGCACCTCTTGAAAGAAAGAAGGAAAAATGATGAAGACACAAAGTCAAATTTGCTTTTAATCTCCACCAAGTGATCTTATCCAAGCAATTACCAAAATGCCCTCAATCATATAACTAACTTTTTGTCTCATATAAGCCCTTATATGTAATTGCACATTCCACAAAAATATCTTCTTGCATTGACTCTTCCTTTGACCCATTTATATGTTATATATATCATCATATACACAACATATACATTTGTCTCTAAACCCTAAATTTCTTCTCCAAAACACATACAAAAACATTCTCTTCCAATTTCTTATCAACTTATCATATATACATAATTCAAGTGCAACAACACTAACACCAAGACTACTAGAGCATAATTAGGGATATTACAATTCTCCCCCTCTAGAAAGAAATTTCGTCCTCGAAATTACCTGAAATTAACTCTGAAATAACTGAGGATACTGGTCTCGCATGGTATGCTCACTTTCCCAAGTTGCTTCCTCTCTTGCATGATTCTTCCACAGAACTTTTACCAAAGGCACATTCTTATTTCTTAACTCTTTTACATCACGTGCCAAGATAGCAACTGGTTCCTCTTCAAATGTCAAGTCTGGGCTCACTTCAATAGATTCAAATGGCAACACATGAGATGGATCCGACCTATATCTCCTCAACATAGAAACATGGAATACATTATGAATACGATCCAACTCAGGTGGCAAAGCAAGTCGATACGCCACTGGCCCAACTCTTTCTAACACTTCATACGGCCCAATGAAACGAGGACTCAATTTTTCTTTCTGACCGAACCTCAAAATCTTCTTCCAAGGAGACACTTTCAGAAATACCTTATCTCCAACATCAAACTCTATATCTCTCCTTTTCAGATCTGCATAAGACTTCTGTCGGTCTGAAGCTGCTTTTAACCTGCCTCGAATCAACTTTACTTTTTCTTCAGTTTCTTGAATCAAATCAGGACCAACCAACTTATTATCTCCAAGCTCATTCCAACAAAGAGGTGTCCTACACCGTCTGCCATACAATGCTTCAAACGGTGTCATACCAATGCTGGATTGGTGACTGTTGTTGTAAATACTTCTTCATATTTTTTAAATATTTTTTTAAAACTCTCTCTCTCATTAAGAGCAATGTTGGATGCTATGCTAATATTTTTAGAATTTTCAGTTGTTCCCAAATTTAATGATTATGTATCGACAGACTTAATATTAAAGATGCTCATGTAACAACTATTTGAATTTATACAACCACCAGAAGAAACATCACACAAGTAAGCAAAATCAGACTTTATTGCATTCATTTTGGAAAAGAAAACATCATCATCCTCATACAAAGTAGACAAATTAAAATTAAAATCAAAATCATTATTCTCAAAATCATAAAGCAGAACAACTTTAAACGTGTCTTCAACTAGGGCTGCAATCTCTTCCAGAGTCTTCTCGGCTTTCAGGACAGCTTCCTTCTCCCCTTCTGAATTAGGCTCCTTGTCAACTGGCAAGGTGAGCTCTTTCTTCACTTTTTCAACAACATCAACAAAAATTTCAAAACTCGAGATCAACTTTCCCATGAACATGATTGGCTCGGGCTTCCCTTAGAGTGGTCCCATGTCTGGAGCTTTGACAAAGATCTCTTCAAGTGGTGTGAAGCTCATCTTCTCATTCTTCTTTGGATGAACATCTTTGCTACCCTCTTCATACCCTAACCCTTTCTTGGAAGTTTGAGTCTTGAAATCTGAAAGCTTTGTCACACCGACCTTACCCTTTCTAAGACCAGCACCAGGAAGGTAGCTCATATTCTTCATCATGTTCAAGACCTTGTGTGAGCGGCGATTTTCACCCCCACTCCCGGTGGAATGGTTCTTGCGACTTTGGCACTGTTTAGGCTTCAGGGCCTAAAAGAACATGGGCCTAAGCCTGAAGAAAATGGAGTCGCCACCCTGTTGGGCCAGAAAAAAGAAAGAGGTAGATGACTCTATTCCTAAGGAATCCCCAACTCCCTAATTGCGAATGAGCCATCCAATTTGCCGCAGGAATTTCCTGCGGCGAATTGGCCCAAGCCAATTCACTTTCGGTGACGAAAATTTTTCGTCGCCGATTTTTTCATCGCCGATTTTTATTTATTTATTTTATTTTTATTATTTTTTAACTTTACTAATATTATCTTTTTTACTTTTATTAAAATTTATAAATAAAAAAATACTAAAATAAATATTATTTAATTAAAATACCACAAAAATTCTTTTGGACTATAAAAAATATTGGAACAAACTGGGTTAAAAATTAAGGGTTTACAGTTTGCCCCCTACTTTAGCGATCTGACACTACGGTAAAAGAGAGTAAAAAGCAATGTGATTTTTGACTAGGTTTAGAGCCATACTGGACTCCATACCTGTAAACCCTTAATTTTTACCCCGTTCCGGTCCAATATATTTTAATTAGTCCAAAATAATTTTTGTGTTGTCCAATACATTTTAATTAGTCCAAAATAATTTTTTTTATCTTAATTAAATAATATTTGGTTTAGTGTCTAATTTTAATTAATAAAAAATGAATAATAATAATAAACAAAAAATGAATAATAAAAAATAAAAAAACCAAAAAAGGGGGGTCGGCTACGCGAAATGGCCTGTAGCCATTTCGCTCGTAGGTGTTTCCTGCGGGAGAAATGGTCCGCAGGCCCGTTTAGCCCGCAGCTGCCGCAGCTTTTTTGCCAGCGCAATTTTTCCTGCGGCAGTTTTTTTCGCCAGCGCAATTTTTTCGCAGCAGTTTTTTTTTTGCCAGCGCAATTTCTTTTTTAGGAATCGAATCATCCACCCCTTTCTTTTTCCTAGCCCGTCCGGGTGGCGACTCCATTTTCTCCGGACTTAGGTCCATGTTCTCTAAGGCCCCGAGCCTAAACAGTGCCGAATTCGCAAGAACCATTCCACCGGGAGTGGGGATGAAAATCCCCGCTAACAATACCTAAGGTTGGTTTTAGTTCTGGACTCAAAATTAATTTGGGTTCTGAACCTGGGGTAAGTTCTAGACTTAAGGGTAATTTGGGTTCTGGACCCAAGCTAAGTTCTGGATTTAAGAATAATTTAGGTTCTGGACCTGAGCTAAGTTTTGGACTTAAGGGAGATTTGGGTTCTGCACCCAAGCTAAGTTCTGGACTTAAGAAAGATTTGGGTTCTAGACCCGAGCTAACTTATGGAATTAAGAGAGATTTTGGTTCTGAACCAGAGCTAAGTTGTGGACTTAAGAGAGATTTTAGGTTCTAGACCTAAGCGAAGTTATGGACTTAAGAGAGATTTTAGGTTCTGGACCTAAGCTAAGTTCTGAACTTAAAAATAATTTGGGTTATGGACCCGAGCTAAGTTTTGGAATTAAAAATAATTTGGGTTCTAGACCCGAGCTAAGTTCTGGACTTAAGAAAGAATTTAGGTTCTAGACCTAAGCTAAGTTCTGCACTTAAAAATAATTTGGGTTCTGAACCCGAGCTAAGTTCAGGACTTAAGAGACAATTTAGGCTCTGAACCTAAGCTAAAAGAGATTTGATTATCTGCAAAAAATAATTATAGTCAGTAGGATACTAAAGGAATTTGCAAAAAATTTAGCTAATTTTTACCATGCTCATATCTTCTTATCCCCTACGTGTAAAATATTTTAAAAGTGTAAAAATATTTATATACATGTAAATATCTAAATAATTGAATGGAATAATTGAGTTTCTTGTTTATTCATTGTGTAGTTACTATTTATGCACTATTCACCCACTATTCATTTACTATTTATAAATAGTTATTTACTATTTATCAATAGTAACGTTTACTTTTTTTTCAAGAGAATACTGTTTTTTTATTTTTATTTTTGACTTTTTTCTTTGCAAGTTTTCTATATAAACCTCGGCTCATTTCTTCATTTCATTAATACTCATACAATTTTTTAAAAATTTGAGGGTTTAACATAGAGTTGAGGAGAAAATGCATTCTTCAAGATCATAAACTCATTCAAATGCTGAGTTATTAGAGTTTATTCAGCAACATAAAAATAAAAATATAAGTCTACTAGCCGGGATGCAGCTTGATCGCAGTTCAAATCAAAAGACCAATGTAATAATTTAATTATTTATTTTAACAACAAATCATTTTTTTCTTTTTTTTTAATTTGTTCTTTTTCTTTTATTTCTTTTATATTTATTATTTATTTTTTTAAAGATTTAGGAAAAATAAATTAATTAGATGAATATAACAAATAAGTAAATAGATAGACTAAAAATAGAACATAAATAAATTTAGCCTAAAAATCAGTGGTATTGATATGATGATAAACTTACCTTGTGTTAACTTACCTGGCTCTGTGTTAGCATGATCATTGCATTATCCGGGGCAGAGGGTGTGTCTTTAAAGCCCGACAATGGTATGATGTAGCACCTTTCGGGTAAAACGGATTATCCGAGATTGCGGTTTTGAAAGCTTTATCTTGCAATTACCATTCGAGGAGTGCTCGATAGATAGGAGTGTAGTACAAGTATTGTCAGAGCGGTGGATGGACACTACCCATACTTTTCACCTACCTATAGGGGAAATGACCAATGCCCCAGTCGATTATACAGCCATAACTGGTATCAGGTACTATGGCCTTCCGGTCCCTCTTACTAATGATATTCTAACATTTGAAGAAGTTTAATAGTTAATCAGTATGGAACCATCATTTAAAGGGCCTTTCAAGGTAAAAATTGAGCCAATTCAAAGTTATTGGATGAACTATGAAGGACGGCTTCATAGAGAAATAGCCATGCAATATGCTTGAGGATTTTTAATGTATTTGCTCGGGTCGACCATTTTATGCAGTACCGAATCTACCATCCATTTGTTGGTATTGAGGGCCCTTATTGATATGAGTATGGTACCGCTTTATGGCTGGGGTGAAGCTGGCCTTGCCTGTCTTTACAATGGACTTGATAAGATTTGCAGAAATAAGCAGTCTTTTATTGGTTTTTTGGCGGTTGTCAAGGTACTCTTCTTCCACCATTGTCAATTCCATTCTTATTCTTGCATGAATTTGATTTTTATTATTGTTGTAGATATGGACATATAAGCATAATCTTGTGAGGGTGCCTGGCATTTCCCGAGAGAGAGTCGGGTGTCCAAGATTAAATTTTTGGTTGTCAAATTTGTAGAAGTTCCCGGCTCTCACCATGTGCACACCCAGCACTATCTCTTAAGTTGCTTAACCTGGGGCCAGGTAAAATAGTGTAAGTATGCTTTAAAATTTATATAAAAGTCCACTTACCTTATGTCATTTTGTAGGTCAATTTGGTCTGGTGGAACACAGAGGAGCGGACGAACTGGACTTCTTCCATGAATGCCACATTGCCCTTTCAACATACTCACTGAGTCATTGCTGGCCCTGTGTCTAGTGGCGGGTTTCTTAGAGAGAGAGTGTATGAGTGGTTTCTTGGTCCCGAATAGTGGAGGATCCTGATGCATTACCCGGAGTATACTTTAAATATCACATCAATGTCGAAGAATGCATGGTGGTTGGCTCGGCACGGTTATGATGTTGAAACCTTTCTCTATCTACCGGGTGCATCATATACCTAGTTTATTCAAATAGGACTCTTAAACTTTGATGTATCTCTTGTTGGTGTATGGGAGATTCCCAAGGAAAATGAGGATAGAGTTGAGGAGGAATATCACAGAGAGCGAAGAGAGTCTATCTCGCATCTCGGGCTAGCACTTCTCGGGTAAACTTTTGTCATTTTTTCATTTCAATTGCTTATTTCTTAACTTATTTTGACTTTTTTAATGATTGTCGCAAGCTACTGGTTCATTTGGTCATGAGGTTGGACCTTCTTTTACCGCTCCTCCGTTTGCTCATTCTAATCAACCAGAGATGCCATCTCATCCACAGGGCATTGATATGAATTACTTGGTAGGTTTTCTTGTTCCATGATAATTTATGCTATATGTATGCATGATTATGCATGATCTTACTCTTTTCCTTTCTGGCTCACAGCGGATGCATGAAGAACAAAACAAGAAACTTCAACAAGAGTTGACTGCTAGTCGTCAACAAGTTGACTATTTTGAAAAATTATATGACCGGTCAAAGATTTTTGAGACTTTTGGTTTCAGGGGATGAGAGATCCTGGTGCTTTGTCATTTAGTGGCCCCCAAGCTGATGACCATGAGATCCTTTCGTCTACCTCGAATGAGGATCGTTATAGATCTGAATTTTAAGGTAATAAAGATTCAGGTGCTCCTACTTCAGGTGTACTCGTGATGGGTGATATGCCTTCTTCTTCAATAGGCTATGACTTTTTTAAGGCTTTGTTTGATCATGATCCACCACCTCCTTCTTAGTGATCTATCAGTATTGTATCAATAGAGGAAATATTGTATAATAAGTATAATGATAAAAATAATAATGATGAATTTTTATTTTTAATGCAACTTTTTTTTGATATTTTTATCATCATTATTATTGATACGCTACAATTATTTGTCTTTCCTTTTCACATTCAATATTTCCATAGTATCACTAATTTACAAAACCAAAGGCAACGCAGCAACTCAAAACCTTTCGTCGCAAATTCCCTAACCTCGTGCATCTCAGTCTTACACTTTTCATTATCAATTTTGGATTAGCACAATCATCCCATATAAATCTCTTTTCATGCCACGATTTCATACAGAGGCTAGGAGATTTTCTACTTCAATGTAAAAATTCCTTTTAACAATTCCAATTTTCCTTAAGTCATCAACAATGACCGAACTCAATTTGAAGAAAACAAGAGTTCTATTTAAAAATATGAATGCCATTCATTGGAAACAAATATTTTGGTCAAAAATTGATACTTTGAAGTGTTTTCAAAGTATTAAATTAGACCATTCTTTTTTCTATGCCATGGCTTCTTTTTGGAATGTGAATTCTAGGACACTTAACATTATTTGCTTTGAAATATGTCCCATGATTGAAGAATTTGAGGCCATCCTTGGATATCCAAGCAATCAACAAATGGCATTACCAATATTGATTTCCAAGACTCAACAAAAGATGCAGATGTTATTTCAACTTTCAAAGCCCAAAGTTCTACAGTTGATGAGAGGTGAGAAAATTCTGCTTGGTCCCTTAATTGATTTTTACCTTTCTCATTTGGCTCCTACTAAGGTATGGGGACGTATGTTTTGCCTATGCTTGCTTGGCCAATTCTTGCTTGTTTCTTTTGATGGCAATATTGATCCATGAGTATTGGATGTCATCGACCAAATGGAAGGAGGCTTGTCACCGATACCCGTGATCTTAGCTGAGACTTTAGTTGGATTATACCAACTTAAATTGGGATTATCGAAGAAATTAACCGGGAGTCCACTGTTGCTTCAGGTAATTGCCTAAATTGCCCTTTTGAGTTTTTCAATTTAGGTTTTTTTTATTGCTCTAATTTTTTTCTAGTCCGCCCATAGGGGTTTTCAGAACTAGCGAGCTGTCCTAATTTTTGCCTAAGCTGCCCTTGCGGGTTTTCAACTTAGTAGACCCCTTCTTTTATTATATTTTATACTTCTCTAATTTTTGCCAAGTCTGCCAATGTGAATTTTTGGAACTAGCGAGTTGTCCTAATTTTTGCCTAAGCTGCCCTTATGGGTTTTCAACTTAGCGGACCCCTTCTTTTTTTAAATTTTTTTTTAATTTTTCCTCACAGATTTGGCTTTAGGAGCGTCTCTGCTTGCTTGATACTCCATCTATAGATTTTGCCAGATATCTTTCATGACATCATTCTGCTAGGAAATTACTCCATCCTGCTTCTTCGTATGTTGACTGGATTGACTGGATCCACTCACGCACTGAAGTCAACATTCGTTGGTTAGTACCTTGGTGGAAGATTTCTCATATCACCATGCGGACATACTTGATGTATGTTCCTCTTGCCACTCTTTGTCGAGGTACTTGCTATGATCCTCGCCGGCTTGACCGTCAGTATGGAGCTAATCCTCGAGGTTCTGAATTCACTCCCGATTTAGACATGCCTTGTCTGACTGAAGCCTACTTGGATCGGCTGAAGCAATGCTGGCCTACACGTTACACTTATCGTCTGCCATAGATTTTACATTTGTCAATTTCTTTAGAAAGTGTATTGTTAGGACTAAAAATAATAAAAAGTAATAATAAGAGATGCTTCTTTTCCTTTTATAATTTGTCATCACCTTCTGCTATTGTGTTTATTTATTTCATCCATATCTTGTCAAGTACTTATAGCAGTGCACATAGAACAATTTTAATATTAATTCTGTTTTATTAAATTGGGGAACAACCAAACATAAAGCCAGCATACACAAGATCACTCTTGTTGCCAACTAGCCCTTTCGCATTTTCTAATTGATGATTTTCTCTCATTTAGCCCTAATTGTTGCCTAGCCTGCCCTTTCAGGTTTTTAAAACTAGCGGACTGCACTAACTTTTGCCTAGGCTGCCCTTTTTGGGTTCTCAACCTAGCGAGCTTTTTTTTCTTTTTCTCTTTTTTTTTATAACTAAAACCTCTTCAACTTATTAATGTTCACTACTCACTAAACTCATTCCCATCCATGTCTAATAACTTCACTACACCCTTGTTCATGACTTGTTTCACAACATATGGCCCTTCCTAGCTAGGCCTAAATTTTCCTCTTGGATCAGATACATTAGGCTTACATAGTTTCAACACCAAATCACCAATTTTGAGTTTTTTGGTCTTAATTCTTTTATTGTAGGCCTGAGCTATCTTCCTTTGATACAGTTGATGATGATATAGTGCTTTTAACCTTCTCTCATGCAGTAAAGCTAACTGTGTGTATCTGCTCACTATCCATTCCGTTTCAAGTAGTTCAGCTTCAAAGACCACTCTGAATGACTTGATCTCAATTTCAATTGGCAACACTGCTTCCATCCCATAAACAAAAGAGAACGGTGTCATTCCAGTCAGAGTTCACACACTTGTTCTATATCCCCATAAAGCAAAAGGAAGCATCTCCTACCAATCACTGTATATCTTGGTCATCTTGGACAGGATCTGCTTAATTGTCTTATTTGTTGCTTCTACTGCACCATTAGCCTTTGGTCTATAAGGAAAGGATAGGTGATGATGGATTTGGTACTTCGAGAATAATTCCTTAAGTGCTCCTTGAAACTGTACCCCATTGTCTGATATCACACTGTGCGGGACCCCATACCTGCAGATGAGGTTCTTTTCAATAAATCTAGCCATTTGACTTGCCCCCAGTTTGTTGAAGGATTCGGCTTTGACCCATTTTGAAAAATAATCTACTGCTACTACAATAAAATGGTGACCGTTTGAGGCTGTTGGATGTATCTCTCCTATAATGTCGATACCCCAAGTGGCAAAGGGCCAGGGTGAAGACATAGAATGCAATTCTTCAGGAGGCATATGATTCAAATTACCATACATCTGACATTGTTGGCACTTCTTTACAAACTCAATAAAATCTCTCTCCATGGTCAACTTGTAACACCCCGATACCCTATATAAGTACTATACATATACCTAGTATACATACAGTAAGTATATAAAGTATAAGGATGTAACTTTTCATTACCCTTTTAAAAACCTGTAACAGAGTTTAAACCACAATACGTTAGTTAAATAACATTTACAAAATCTTTCTCTATTTCAAAACTTCATTTATACATATAAATATCCTCTTGTCAGAAATACATCATAATTAAAGTTAAACATGTATGCATTACCCTCTAGTTGGTCTCGACACACCATTATTCTTCTCGTGGCATAATGAAAGACTTCCTATCCTCCACCAAGCTACCTGCGCGATTACATATCCGCGCTAAGCCCAAGAGCTTAGTAGTACAATATAACATATAAACATACATTATAACAACACTAACATATCATGATAAATCAATTCCATGTGTCATTAGTTTCTTGTCATGTTTTCCTTTTTAAATTGCATCTTTCATAAATCTTAACTAATTTCTTGTCTTATATACATATCATTTTTACCAACCACAATTCACCACTGATAATCACCATCAATATTTCAATATACACATTACATATTATTTCATATCATTATTTTATTCACAATTCATCAATCATGAACCCCATTTCCAATCAATACAATCATAGATCTCATTACTTATTTATTACAACATTTATATATCACTTTGACAACAACGACAGACTCGGGCCCAAACTACACTAATATGCTATTTGATTTTCAGAGTAAATGCTTTGGTTTTATCATCACATTTATCAATATCATAGACCCAACTAGGCTTCAAGGATTAGGTTCAACCAAGCTTCAAGGGGAGCAAAGCATGCTAAGCTTCAACCCAACTTGGCTTCAAGAACCAATCCAACCTAGCTTCAAGGGTGGTAACATCTCAATTAGGCTTCAAGGATTCAATCCAACCTAACTTCAAGAGATTGTTACACTTATTAGGCATGCCACCAACAACAAACTCTGAAAATGGAATAACACATTAGTTATACCATTCATTTATCAATTTTATTCTCAATTGAATTATCATAGCCAATAACAATGGCTTCACATTTCCTTTGAATCATCATAGCCAATAACAATTGCTTCACATCATATCTGAGTCATCATAGTCAATAACAATGACTTCACATTATATTTGAATCATCATAGTCAATAGCAATGACTTCACATTATATTTGAATCATCATAGTCAATAGCAATGACTTCACATTATATTTGAATCATCATAGTCAATAGCAATGACTTCACATTATATTTGAATCATCATAGTCAATAGCAATGACTTCACATTATATTTGAATCATTATAGTCAATAGTAATGACTTCACATTATATGATATCTCAAATCATATCATAATATTTCATTATTCAATTATACATAAGCAATTACTTCATCATATCCTTCACAATATATATAGCATCATTGCAATCCACAAGATTCACAATGCATAAAACATAACCTTGTTCATGTGATATCATATGCATTATCAATTCCATTATCACTTCTCATTATCATATTGGCAATCATGCCTTGTTTCATTCAATTAAATCATCATTATGATATGCAACATCAATTACATTAACTAAACAACATACCATTATTAAAGCATTTATTATAATAATTTACATTGCACATACCTCTTTGGATGATCTTCACCTCTTCCACACTATACAAGTCATAATATTAGTCACATTGTTCATATAACATACTACCATTCACATGACTTACAATGCATAAGATAATATTGTTCACACATAATCATATGCATCATCAAATGTGTGTACATTCTCCACAAAACAAGAAGAGGAAAAGACCATCACAGTAGGTTTCGCGGTCAGAAACCCGACCTAAGTCGCGACCGCACTTCACAATCAAAAGATGAAACCTTATCACAGTAGGTTTCGCGGTCAGAAGCCCGACCTAAGTCGCGACTGCACATGAATAATAGCGACCGCACATGAATAAAAGCGACCGCCCCAAATTACGTGTCTCTTATGCATAAACCCTAAAATAGCCAAAACTCTTTCAATTGCATTCAAACACATTATACACAACATAATCTCATCAAAATGGACATAATCAATGTTATTAACACTTATTCATCACAATATTCATATTAACACTATATCAATTACACATTCAATCACTTACCACATCAAATCCTAAACCAACATCAATCTTCTTCTTTCAAAAACAACCTCCACTTAATTTGCCATTTTCAAACAAAACCACCACCAATTTAACCCTTTTTATTCACAATCACTTTCTCTACTTATAGACACATCTCAAACATTCTAAATCATGATATTAACCAATCTCAACTTATCTCAAACACCACTTCAAAAATTAACAAGGGAAAACAAGAGAGTACTTACCTAATTTGATGAAATTCCACAAATCTTCAACCAAAACCTTTGATTCTTCCTTCAATTTGCTTCAAGCATCAAGAACACTTCTCTTGTCTCTTTTTCTATGAAGAAGCCGGCCACACATGAGGAGAAGAGGAAAAGATGAAGAAGCAAAGTCAAATTCCCCTTTTAATCTCCACCACAAGTTTTCCAAAAGAAAATTACCAAAACACCCTTTAACCATTTAACTAAACCTTTGTCTCTTATATGCCCATTCATGTAATTTCACACTCAACAAGATAAATATCTCTTCCCCCTTGACTCTCCATTTGACCAACTTATATGTTATATATATGACCATATAATCAACATATACATCTCTCTCTAAACCCTATTTTCTTTCCCCAAACACATATACACAAGCATTCACTTTCCAATATCTTTTCTCTTGCCAATTAACACATACATTCTAACCAATTAAACAACAACAACAACAACAACAACATTCAAAACTTCTAGGGAACACATTGGGATATTACAATTCTCTCCCCCTTAAATAATTTCGTCCTCGAAATTATCAGTACCGTAACAATACATTCTTAACAAAATACTATCTTAGCCTCCATATGAAGTTAATTAAATTCATAAGTTGTTATATCATCAAATCATATAATTTATACTCTCTCCTTTAGAGTTAACCAACTACTTTAAATTCCACAACTCATCATTCTATATACTTATTTATCTTATTACTTCCTTGATCAAACATTCAAAAGAATTCATTACATTTCTTATCAATATCTTTAAGTAAGAATTTATACGTCGTCCAATCTTTATATTTAATATATATATTGTTCCTTCATCTCTTTGATATTACTCTCTTAGCTTTAGCTTTAGAAATCATTAGTTTATATCTGAGCATTAATTATCCCATCATTACAATCACTGTCTCAAAAGTCATTTATCGAACCTCAATGGATAACAAGATTCTTATTTCTCACAAATTGAGTCACTTCTTTAGCATATATATATATATATATATTTTTTTTTAACTTGCATTTTAATACATTATCTTTCCACTTATTTTATAAATAACCAATCTTCTCCCTTTTCATCATGATTATAATTACTATAACCCCATTCATTCATGTCCAATCACACTTTAAAATTTACATCATATACATTATCATGTAAATAATTACACTTTTGATACAATTATACACATTAAATCTCAATAACGATTCATAATCTTAGCCAAAACCAGATCAATTGATCTATCTATCACAATATACTCACATTCCAATCTTGTTCAATTCCAACCATCCATTAATTTATCCAAATTCATCATGAAAGTTCACAATATTTATATATGTATATATATATATAACCTAATTCCATTAGGGCAAACTTATATACAATTCCTGATCTCTTCCGATCCATATTCAATCAAATTATCACGATAACCAATCATTTCAAATTATCTTAATATAATTCTCATCAATTCTCATAATAATTTTATACCATACTCACTACCAATAGTTCTTTCACTTAGATCTCAAGTCTACTCATTTATTCAGTACATACCATATACATATTCAGTATAACTTTCAGTCATATTACCCATAATTTAACACACTACCATAATTTCCTTTTTCCCTTATTACCTTCATAAGTATAACCAAATTCTTAACATAAAATGAGAAGGTACAACTTTATCCATCATAACTTTTAACTATACTTTTCCAACATAATTTTCAATCTCACCAAACTTGTATTACAATCATTTTATCCAAGACCCAAATCCATGGATAACGAATTAACCGATCAAATATACTGAACAAAACACATGGCTTAAAGAGATTAATATTCAAGCCTGAAACTTTCAAATCAATACTGTTCTTATATAATTTTATTCTTAGTCTTTACCAACACAAAGCTAAGGTGTTTCTCAAGAATAACATATTCCTTATTCACATTTTTACTATATCAGAAGTTAACACATTCCAACTCTGTTTCAAACCAATTTACACTCGATTATGTGATCCCTATCAACTTAATTCAGGTTTCAACAATATTACTATATATATATTCAATCATATTCAGTTCCCATACAATTTCTATTTGTCACATCATTTCTAGTCCATTTACAATCTTTTATAATATATTTACATAGAACTTTTCATAAATGAATACTTTGAAACTCTAAATATCACATAATCATCAAGTTCAATGCTCACTATGACAATTTCCACTGTTCACTATTATTCAAGTCCATTCCAGGCTCACTTCCATCACATAATCCATTTAGCTTTATACAATTCAAGACCTAATCTCTCTTAGGTCTACTAATATATACAAAATCATTTTCATATCACTAATTCCATAATAATACCACATACATTTTCATAGGTCACCCTCATAATGTGATTCACCCATTTATTTATATATATAATTTCATTCACAGTGAAAACTCAATTCACAAATCATATGCATGTATACACTTAATTAGATGCTCTTATTTATCATACATTCAATACAAATTTTCCTTTATAACTGTAACAACCGTCCCAGTCTACCTGCTGAGCCATTCCTATCCGGAGAAACCCTCAGGGCCTCTGGACTAGGCTGCTACAGTACTAAACTGCCCTCACGGCCTT
The DNA here is from genome assembly GCA_947685225.1 of Garcia nutans. Taxonomy (NCBI): domain Eukaryota; kingdom Viridiplantae; phylum Streptophyta; class Magnoliopsida; order Malpighiales; family Euphorbiaceae; genus Garcia; species Garcia nutans. The sequence goes on along the minus strand of CANTUV010000007.1, from coordinate 49,330,997 downwards.
CCAACAGAATTCGCTTATCTGACTTACACCCAAAACACATGAGTGCAAGTCGCCTCTCTGGATCGAACACCTGACCTCCCCCCTTAAGAGAGTCAGCGAGAATCATCCAGTACCATTTCTTCCAATATGATGCAAAGTATTTATTCACATAACACATATATATATCTATATATATATTGACTATAATAGCACTTTACATCCATCTTAACCACATTCCCAATATAACATCTCTTTCACTTTCATCTTTAAAAGTATTTAATATATTTCCACATCCATTTTTACCCTTTCCAATATAGTGACTTAAAATAGCTCATCTTCATTTGCTTATCCACTTCCCTTTTTACTTCAAAACAAATTCTCATACTATCAATTACATTACTCAATTCCTAATACTTTCATGTGCAATATTAGTCATTTCATCTAGCTCATGTGTTGCATACGCATTAAACCATCAATATCCAAATAATCTTTATTAAATGCTACTAAAACTTCAACTTCTCAACTTACTACTTCACTTAAACTTCAATTTGCCAAACTCATCTTTTCTTAAGATCAACCCTAAAACATCTTATATACATATATATCACAAAGCAATATCCAAACATATAATTTTAACAATTATCAAGCTCACTTCAACAATTCAAATATCACATATTATCACCATTACATTGAGATTTTACAATATCCATTTGTTTACCATTCGATATATATATATATATATATCACTCACATATATATACATATGTACATTATATCCAATTATATACACATTGAGCCCAATAACCTCTATACACTTTCTAAGTCTAGTTTTCACAACTCTCAGTTTCTTAAACCAACGTTGCTCAATCCAATTCTCATTATCAATCTTATCACATGACCTAGCTTTGTACAAGTTTATCAATGCAATCTTAGTCATTCTCAACATTAATAGACAAGTAATTATATAGGTTACAAACATGCAATACTATGCGTACATTACATTTTCAAGTGATCAACTCAATTTTTAATCACTAACATATTACATCACATTATCACATATCACATTAAATTCACAATGTTTGCATTAAAACAATAATGCAAACAACACTATTATATTTCCTTACATTTACCAATATTTTTATTTTATTTTAGTTTTCATATCATTTCTTTCTCTAGTTTTTACTTTCAAGTAAAAACCTCATTCAGACATTATCATCCCTCTCATATAATTCAAATTTATCCCACATCATATAATGCCACATCCGAGACCAACCTAGGTGTTAATGCATATGCATGTATTACAAATTTCATTTCAAAACTCTTCTTTTTAATTCCCTTTTTAGTTTTTCAAAACCTTCTCTTTTTAATTTCACCTAGGCCGAGAATCTCGAACCTAAGCTCTGATACCAAAATAATTGTAACACCCCGATACCCTATATAAGTACTATACATATATCTAGTATACATACAGTAAGTATATAAAGTATAAGGATGTCACTTTTCATTACCCTTTTAAAAACCTGTAACAGAGTTTAAACCACAATACGTTAGTTAAATAACATTTACAAAATCTCTCTCTATTTCAAAACTTCATTTATACATATAAATATCCTCTTGTCAGAAATACATCATAATTAAAGTTAAACATGTATGCATTACCCTCTAGTTGGTCTCGACACACCATTATTCTTCTCGTGGCATAATGAAAGACTTCCTATCCTCCACCAAGCTATCTGCGCGATTACATATCCGCGCTAAGCCCAAGAGCTTAGTAGTACAATATAACATATAAACATACATTATAACAACACTAACATATCATGATAAATCAATTCCATGTGTCATTAGTTTCTTGTCATGTTTTCCTTTTTAAATTGCATCTTTCATAAATCTTAACTAATTTCTTGTCTTATATATATATCATTTTTACCAACCACAATTCACCACTGATAATCACCATCAATATTTCAATATACACATTACATATTATTACATATCATTATTTTATTCACAATTCATCAATCATGAACCCCATTTCCAATCAATACAATCATAGATCTCATTACTTATTTATTACAACATTTATATATCACTTTGACAACAACGACAGACTCGGGCCCAAACTACACTAATATGCTATTCGATTTTCAGAGTAAATGCTTTGGTTTTATCATCACATTTATCAATATCATAGACCCAACTAGGCTTCAAGGATTAGGTTCAACCAAGCTTCAAGGGGAGCAAAGCATGCTAAGCTTCAACCCAACTTGGCTTCAAGAACCAATCCAACCTAGCTTCAAGGGTGGTAACATCTCAATTAGGCTTCAAGGATTCAATCCAACCTAACTTCAAGAGATTGTTACACTTATTAGGCATGCCACCAACAACAAACCCTGAAAATGGAATAACACATTAGCTATACCATTCATTTATCAATTTTATTCTCAATTGAATTATCATAGCCAATAACAATGGCTTCACATTTCCTTTGAATCATCATAGCCAATAACAATGGCTTCACATCATATCTGAGTCATCATAGTCAATAACAATGAATTCACATTATATTTGAATCATCATAGTCAATAGCAATGACTTCACATTATATTTGAATCATCATAGTCAATAGCAATGACTTCACATTATATTTGAATCATCATAGTCAATAGCAATGACTTCACATTATATTTGAATCATCATAGTCAATAGCAATGACTTCACATTATATTTGAATCATTATGGTCAATAGTAATGACTTCACATTATATGATATCTCAAATCATATCATAATATTTCATTATTCAATTATACATAAGCAATTACTTCATCATATCCTTCACAATATATATAGCATCATTGCAATCCACAAGATTCACAATGCATAAAACATAACCTTGTTCATGTGATATCATATGCATTATCAATTCCATTATCACTTCTCATTATCATATTGGCAATCATGCCTTGTTTCATTCAATTAAATCATCATTATGATATGCAACATCAATTACATTAACTAAACAACATACCATTATTAAAGGATTTATTATAATAATTTACATTGCACATACCTCTTTGGATGATCTTCACCTCTTCCACACTATACAAGTCATAATATTAGTCACATTGTTCATATAACATACTACCATTCACATGACTTACAATGCATAAGATAATATTGTTCACACATAATCATATGCATCATCAAATGTGTGTACATTCTCCACAAAACAAGAAGAGCAAAAGACCATCACAGTAGGTTTCGCGGTCAGAAACCCGACCTAAGTCGCGACCGCACTTCACAATCAAAAGATGAAACCTTATCACAGTAGGTTTCGCGGTCAGAAGCCCGACCTAAGTCGCGACCGCACATGAATAATAGCGACCGCACATGAATGAAAGCGACCGCCCCAAATTACGTGTCTCTTATGCATAAACCCTAAAATAGCCAAAACTCTTTCAATTGCATTCAAACACATTATACACAACATAATCTCATCAAAATGGACATAATCAATGTTATTAACACTTATTCATCACAATATTCATATTAACACTATATCAATTACACATTCAATCACTTACCACATCAAATCCTAAACCAACATCAATCTTCTTCTTTCAAAAACAACCTCCACTTAATTTGCCATTTTCAAACAAAACCACCACCAATTTAACCCTTTTTATTCACAATTACTTTCTCTACTTATAGACACTTCTCAAACATTCTAAATCATGATATTAACCAATCTCAACTTATCTCAAACACCACTTCAAAAATTAACAAGGGAAAACAAGAGAGTACTTACCTAATTTGATGAAATTCCACAAATCTTCAACCAAAACCTTTGATTCTTCCTTCAATTTGCTTCAAGCATCAAGAACACTTCTCTTGTCTCTTTTTCTATGAAGAAGCCGGCCACACATGAGGAGAAGAGGAAAAGATGAAGAAGCAAAGTCAAATTCCCCTTTTAATCTCCACCACAAGTTTTCCAAAAGAAAATTACCAAAACACCCTTTAACCATTTAACTAAACCTTTGTCTCTTATATGCCCATTCATGTAATTTCACACTCAACAAGATAAATATCTCTTCCCCCTTGACTCTCCATTTGACCAACTTATATGTTATATATATGACCATATAATCAACATATACATCTCTCTCTAAACCCTATTTTCTTTCCCCAAACACATATACACAAGCATTCACTTTCCAATATCTTTTCTCTTGCCAATTAACACATACATTCTAACCAATTAAACAACAACAACAACAACAACAACATTCAAAACTTCTAGGGCACACATTGGGATATTACACAACTAGTAGTAACCTTGTCAAATTATCTTCTTAACTAGGGCAAAACCACTCATGTGTGGACCGCAACTTTCCACGTGTATTTCTGACATGATATGCTGCACTTCAGGCTTCCTCAAGCACCTCAAGTGCACCCCCATCAGGCAATCTTCGATATAATTCTCCATGGAAGGTGTTGTATTGCAAGGACCACTGCCTTATGGCTCTTCTTTTTTTCTTTATTGCCTCCGACGGGTATTCCCTTTCCTCTAAAAATCGTCTTATAGTATCATACCACGCATCGTGGTTTGTATTAGTTTCCATGATTGTCTCAAATTCATAGCAAGGAGTTGATGAATTGGTCAAAATCAGAGGCTTGAGGAATAAATTGATAGGATTTTCCCATACCAAAGCCAATGTGGCTAGGGCATCAGCCATCTTGTAACACCCCTATATCCCGTATACGCATACTACATACCATCACTATCGTAATGCACGTATACTGAATATAAGAATGCCACAGTTTTCTAAATAGACAAATCATCCCTTTATACAATAATATGAGCAAACTTAAACATTTAAGTTATATCATAAAACACAATAGATAAAAACGTTGATTCAATATGCAGCGGAAAATGTAGCGGTATTTACAAATACATAAACATCAAAAATCAAATTTTACAAAACATAAAGTTTATACATATTTGGCAATTTGTCTCTGATCTTTAAGCCCACACTCAAAACTTCAAAATCTAGACTCTACTCGGTCTAGATGAACTCTCTGGCTCTACCCTATCACCTGCACGATGAACCACAATCGCGCTAAGCCAACGACTTAGTGGTACAAACCACAATAACAATATGCTTCAATGCAATGTCAATGTCATATGTTCAAATATTATAAACAATATATAACAATATGCTTCAATGCAATGCCAATGTCATATGTTCAAACATTATAAACAATATATAAGAATATCATATTACAAAAACTTACATTAAATCTTATTATTCATTTGTTTCACCATTCCTGAATCACCTTTAAACAAAGATAAGCATGGGCCCAAAAGACACTAATATGCCATTCAACTTTCAGAGTTAATGTTTTGGTTCAATTATCACATTTATCATTATCCCAACTAGGCTTCAAGGATTAGGCTCAACCAAGCTTCAAGGGGAACAAAGCATGCTAAGTATCAACCCAACTTGGCTTCAAGAACCAAACCCAACCTAGCTTCAAGGATTGTAACATCTCAACTAGGCTTCAAGGACTAGACCTGTAATATCCCAAAATGTGCCCTAGAAGTTTTGATATAATTGTTGTTTTAATTGGAATTAAGTGTATATGTTTTATTGGAAAGAGAAAATAATTAAAGAGAGAGTGTATATGTTGTATATATGGAAATATATACAACATATACAAGTCATGTGGAAGTCAAAAGATGATTATTTAATAAATTAATTAAGAGAGTGGAAGAAGATTTTTGGAATATATTAATATTAAATGCTTGGAGGAGAGGGTTTTGAGGAGGTAGTGGATGAGAATTTGACTTTGCTTTCTATCTTTTCTTCTTTCTTTCTTTCTTTCTTTCTTTCTCCGTGGTTCATTTAAGAGTCAAGAGAGCAAGAGAGAGATTTGATCTTCCAAACTCAAGATTGAAGGAAGTTTTCAAGTGATCAAGTTGGAAATTTAAGAGTTTCTTCATCTTTGGTAAGTTTCCTCTTGATTCCTTGATTTTCTTTTAAGATGTGTTTGAGTTTGTTGGTTGATTGTTGATGGTATGTGAATATGTTTGATTAAGATGTATTTGAGAGTGTTTGGTTTGATTAATTTTGATTTTGGTGTTGGATTGGAAAGAAGGAGTTAGTGTTTTATTAGTTTTTGTTATAGATTTGTGTCCTGTTTATTATGATAATTATTGTTTTCTTTAGGTATTTTGTTAGTTTTAATATGTTTATTTAGTGTTTTCATTAATTTTGGTAGTTTTAGTTTATTTCAGTGTTTATGTCATTTTTGTCCTAGTTTTTAGCATGTGTTTACATTTTGTTGGTTAATGTTCATTTAATTCTTGTTTAATGTTTGTTTCAACTTTTGTTTTAGGTTAAAAAGCCAAGGAACCAAATTGAATGAAAAAAGGGACAGTAGCTGACACAGGCAGAGGACACGGCCAAGCTTGTGGCCGTGTCTCATACCAAGTTAAAGAGAAGATCAAGACACAGAGAGGAACACATTCAAGGGACACGCCCAAGTCGCTGGCCGTGTCCCTCCAAAGAAGCTCAAACACTTCCAAGTTGCTTAAGCTTGGCCGTGTCTCACTCAGTTCCAAAGCAAAAGTAAGAAAATCAATTAGTAGAAGACACAAGCAAGGGACACGGCCAAGTCACTGGCCGTGTCCCTCTAAAATGGTCCAACACAGCCAAGTCAACCTCCAACACGACCGTGTCACTCAACGAAAGAAGAAAAGAAGAAAAGCAGGCAGTAGTGAACACAAGCAAGGGACACGGCCAAGCTTGTGGCCGTGTCCCTCCAAAGACCACCAACACGGCCAAGTCTCATCCATCTTGGCTGTGTCTCTCATGAACCAAAGATGAAGCGGATTTTTAAAGCGGAGGTTTCGTATAAAAGGAAAAAGGGAGTTAGGGTTTGGGGTGGTTGAGAGTTTTAAGATTTTTTCAGCCGTCAGAGAGTGAAGTTAGGGTTTCTAACTTTGTTTTCTTTGATTTTTGATTACACTTTGGATTAAACTAGCTTAGATTAGATTGTTCTAGCCATTGATACATCCTTCTTGCAAGATTCGAACAAGAGATTCTTCAGAAGCTTCAAGGAGTTTGTAATTTGGTTTTGTTCTTGAACTTTATCTCTTTATTTTCATTGGAATTGTATTTATGGATATTATCATGTCTCAATTGATTTCTTTGAATATTAATGAGATGAGTATGTTTGATAGAATTATGAACTAATTTGATCTAGTTTAGGGTTTGTATGGATCTGCTATGATTGTATGAATTGGTTATTCTCTTAGCTAATAATTTCTTTAGCCTTGATTGAATGGAATATTGTTAATATATAATTTATTGGCCACCAATTATGTGTTTTAGGTATTAGATGATGGATTGAGAGATGAAGTCTAATGCTGGAACAATTCAATTAGGGACTTAGGTGAATTAGAGATATAACCTATTAAAAAGATTATTTCAATCATAACAAGATTAGTTGAAAGAGGTTTGAATGCGAGAGCTTATTTCCTTGACTTGATTAATTAAGTTGCTTGAGATTTAATCTTTGAAATTAAATTAGTTAAGAGGAATAACCATTCATACATATAAGCAGTAGAGAAGTGCAAACCCTAGACCTTTCCATCAAGTGAATCAAAACTTCAGCATAATTTACTTTTATTCGTTTTAAACTTCAATCAATCTTCTTCATTAGTTAACAATTTAAATTTTCTTCATTACTTGTTATTTATAATCTGATAATCAATTAGCTACTTTAGCTTCCTTGAGAGATGACCTTGGGGCGATCACCTTTTCTACAGCTACCTCGTATACTTGCGAGTGACGCTTTGCGGTAGAGTTAAGTCGAGCGCAACAAGTTTTTGGCGCCACTGCCGGGGAAGCTAATTGGCGTAATTGTTTATTAGGCAAAAAAATACTCTAGATTATTTTTCATTGTTTTCATTTTATTTTATTTGTCTTTTGCTTTTAATAATTTCCTTTTCTAGAAATTTTGTTTATGCAAGGCAGGAGATCACTTGGAGGAGAGCTATACCCAGTCATTCCAGAAATTCAGAGAGTGAAAAGGAGCAAGGAAGAGTTTGAGCTGTACACAGGATTTGATACTTCAGAGGAAGACACTTTTGATTTTTGAGTTGAAATCTGCACAATCTGTTAAAATGGCAGAAGAAAGACAAAGGACTATGAGAGATTTTGCTAGACCTGTCATTGGAACTTCCACCTCTTGCATAAGATTGACAGATACAGCTAGAAATTATGAGTTGAAGAACATTCATTACAATATGCTGCCATCATTCTATGGAGTTCCAAATGAAGATCCTTTGAACTTTATTCGGGATTTTTATTCTACCCTCAACACTTTTCCTTTGGGAGGACTAACAGAGGATCAATTGAGGATGAGATGCTTCCCATATACTTTGAAGGATAGGGCAAAGAGCTGGCTTATGATGTTGCTCGAAAACTCTTTGACAACTTGGGAGCAAGTTTATAACAAGTTCATGGGCAAGTTTTACTCTCATCAAAAGACAGCTGAATTGAGAGGGAAGATTGCTACATTCTCTCAATTTGAAGGACACCATTTCATGAGGCTTGGGACAGATTTAAGATGCTATTGATCCAGTGTCCACATCATCATTACCCACTTCAACTTCTTAATCAGTTTTTCTATGATGGTTTAACCCAGCAATTTCAAAACACTATTGATAATGCAGCTGGGGGAGCTATGGGAGAAAAGACAGCTGATGAGACTTATGATATCTTTGAGATGTTGGGAGCTAATTCTCAACAAAAGAGTGTAAGGGGAAGAAGTAAAGGGGTGAATCAATTGGAAGCCAATAGTGAAATGGTTAGTCAAATAGCTGAATTGACAAGGCAGGTTCAGATGCTGAACATGAAGAACAATATTTCTTCATCTACTCAAGAAGTGTGTGGAATCTGTGGGACATTCGGGCATGGAGCAAATATATGCCCCTCTGCATATGAGTCTTTTGGTAATGAAGCTGAGCAAGTCAATGCTATGGGGGGATTTCAACCAAGGGCCTGGAATGATCCTTAATCCAATACTTACAATCCTGGTTGGCGGAGTCACCCAAATTTTTCCTGGACAACAAATAATGCTCAACAGCCTTTCCATTTGCTCCAGAGACAGAACCAACAACAGGGTCAATCCTCAAATCAAGGGCAGCCTAAGAGATAGAGTTTGGAAGAAAGTTTGCAGGCTTCTATCCAAGTCAGTGCTAAAAATCAAGAGATGACCAACAAGAGGCTGGATTCCTTAGAAGCATCTTTTAAGAAAGTGGAGACTCAAGTGGGACAACTTGCACAACAGATGCAGATTCAACAAAAGGGGAAATTCCCAAGTCAACCTGAGCAGGTGTTGCGCTCAAATTAACTCTACCACAAAGCGTCACTCGCAAGTATACGAGGTAGTTGTAGCAAAGGTGATCGCCCCAAGGTCGTCTCACAAGGAAGCTAAAGTGGCAAATTGATTATCAGATTAGGAATAACAATTAATGAAGAAAATTTAAATTGCTAACAATTAATAAAGACAGATTGACCGAAGTTTAAAATAGTAAAAGTAAATTGAGCTAATGATTTGATTCACTTAATAAGAAGGTCTAGGGTTTGCACTTCTCCACTACTTATATGTATGAACGGTTATTCCTCTTAACTAATTTAATTTCAAAGATTAAATCTCAAACAACTCAATTAATCAAGTCAAGGAAATAAGCTCTCGCATTCAAACCTCTTTCAACTAATCTTGTTATAATTGAAATAATCTTTTTAATAGGTTATATCTCTAATTCACCTAAGTCCTTAATTGAATTGTTCCAGCATTAGACTTCATCTCTCAATCCATCATCTAATACCTAAAACACATAATTGGTGGCCAATCAATTATATATTAACAATATTTCATTCAATCAAGGCTAAAGAAATTATTAGCTAAGAGAATAACCAATTCATACAATCATAGTAGATCCATACAAACCCTAGACTAGATCAAATTAGTTCATAATGCTATCAAACATACTCATCTCATTAATAATCAAAGAAATCAAATTAGACATGATAATATCCATTAATACAATTTCAATGAAAATAAAGAGAATAAGTTCGAGAACAAAACCAAATTACAAACTCCTTGAAGCTTCTGAAGAATCTCTTATTCAAATCTTGCAAGAAGGATGTATCAATGGCATGAACAATCAAATCTAAGCTAGATTAATCAAAGAGTAATCAAAAATCAAAGAAAACAAAGTTATCAAAATCCTAATCTCTTTGACGGCTCAATCTGCTCTCAAAATCTCAACAGTCCTTCAAACCCTAGCTTCTTTTTTCCTTTTATATGAAACATCCGCTTTAAAAATTTGCTACGGCTTTGGTTCATGAGAGACACGACCTAGTTGGAGGTGACTTGGCCGTATGGGTGGTCTTTGGAGGGACACGGCCAGTGACTTGGCCGTGTCCCTTGCATGTGTTCACTTCTGCTTGCTTTCCTTCTTTTTCTTCTTTGTTCAAGTGACACGGCCAAGTCCTGAATGAGACTTGGCCGTGTTGGTCCTTTTTTGGAGGGACACGGCCAAGTCTTTACTTTTGTGAGATTTTAGTCTTCTTTTCCTTTGAAACCAAGTGAGACACTGCCAAGTTGGTGTGACTTGGCCGTGTTGGAGCATCTTTGGAGGGACACGGCCAGTGACTTGGCCGTGTCCCTTGAGTGTGTCCTTCACTGTGACTTGCTCTTCTTCTTTAACTTGGTATGAGACACGGCCAGTGACTTGGCCGTGTCCTCTGCCTGTGTCAGCTACTGTCCATTTTTCCTTCAGTCTTGGTTCCTTGGCTTTTTAACCTAAAACAAAACTTCAAACAAACTTTAAACAAAAAGTAAATAAACAATAACCAACAAAACATAAACACCATACTAAAAACTAGATCAAAAACGACATAAACACTGAAATAAACTAAAACTACCAAAATTAACAAAAATACTAAATAAACCGATTTAAACTAACAAAATACCTAAATAAAACAATAATTATCATAATAAACAAGACACAAATCTATGACAAAAACTAACAAAACAGCAGGCACAATCAGTGACTGTTCTTAGAAGTGGCAAGGTAATTAACAATAATGTTGAAAATAATTTTGTGAATGCAGGTGAGCAAGAGAATAAAAAGGAAGGAGAACTAGAGAACAAAGGTGCTGAAGAAAGATCAATGGAGAAGTCCCCTACAGCAGATTTGCACAAGGCAAGCAATCCATACCGACCACCTATACCATTCCCCAGCAGGTTGAAGGATGATAAAAAAGATAAGCAATTTTCAGATATCTTCAACATGTTGTCTAAGGTAAGTATTAACTTACCCTTACTTGAAGCAATTAAGAACATGCCGGCTTATGCTAAATTATTCAAAGAACTGAATACCAAGAAAAAGAGGTATGAGCCGAATGAAAAGGTAATAGTTTCTGAGGTAGCTAGTGTTGTTTTGCAGCATAAACTACCTCCCAAGCTAAAGGATCCTGGTAGTTTCATCATTCAAATTACTATGGGAAATGGAAAAGGTACTGATGGCATGTGTGATTTAGGAGCCTGTGTGATTTAATGCCTTATTCTGTGTACCTTGAATTAGAATTAGGGGAACTTAAACCAACGAAAATGGTGTTGCAATTAGCTGATAGATCTCTTAGATTCCCGAAAGGGGTTATAGAAGATGTGTTAGGTAAAGTTGGTGGTTTGATAGTACCTGTGGATTTCATTGTTCTTGACATGGAAGTAAGTAACTCTTCACCATCTGCACACACCATTCTGCTGGGTAGGCCTTTTATGGCGACTACCAACACTTTGATAGATGTTAAAAATGGTAAATTATCAATGACTGTCTTGGGACAAACTGTTGAATTTTCTGTTTTTAACACTTCTCCTATTCCTACAACTGCTTTATATGAGGATTGTTCTTTCATTGATTGTGTTGATGCAGTTGTTTCAGATGTTTTCTTGTAGACAGGTTCCTCTGATAAATTGGAGCTGGCTTTGACCTTAGATAGTGATGTGGATATTTTTGATGCAGAAATAGCCAGTTGCCTTGAAACATTAGAGGGAGCTGAAATAGAGGAACTTGAGGAGGACCCAGTATTTGAACTTCCCTCCATTCAAAAAGAAGAGAAGAACACTTCACTTGAGTTAGAGCTGAAAGAGTTACCTAAAAATTTGAAATATGTGTTTTTAGGAGATCACAATACCTTACCTGTGATAATATCTAGTGAACTTAGTGAAGAGGAGGAGATGAGGTTGGTGAGTGAGCTTAAAAGATTGAAGAGAGCAATAGGATGGGGACTGAGTGACATCAAGGGTATTAGCCTTTCAATGTGCATGCATAGAATCACTTTAGAAGAGGGAGCTAAACCTGTGAGGGAGGCCCAAAGGCGACTTAACCCGAATATGAGTGAAGTGGTTAAGAAGGAAGTGCTCAAATTGCTGGATGAAGGAGTAATTTACCCAATAGCTAATAGTGAGTGGGTGAGCCCAGTACATGTAGTTCCTAAAAAATCAGGAATCACTGTTGTGAAAAATGAAAATAATGAATTGGTTCCTACTAGGACTACTACTGGGTGGAGAATGTGCATCGATTATAGGAAGTTGAACAATGCTACAAAGAAAGATCATTTCCCTCTTCCTTTTATTGATCAGATGTTAGATAAACTTTCTGGACACTCACATTATTGTTTTCTGGATGGCCTTTCAGGTTACTATCAGGTGCCAATATCTCCAGAGGATCAGTCCAAGACTACCTTTACTTGCCCTTTTGGGACTTATGCATTTCGACGTATGCCCTTTGGCTTGTGCAATGCACCTGCAACTTTTCAGAGATGCATGATGTCTGTCTTCTCTGACATGATAGATGATTTTATTGAGGTATTTATGGATGACTTTTCTATTTTTGATAATTCTTTTGATAATTGCCTCAATAAACTTGTTCGTGTGCTTGAGAGATGCATTGAATGTAACCTCAATTTAAGTTGGGAAAAGAGTCATTTTATTGTTACTCAGGGCATTGTCTTAGGTCATGTGGTGTCAAGTAAAGGGATTGAGGTAAATAAGGCTAAAGTTGAATTGATTGCTAAGTTACCCCCACCTTCCTCTGTTAAGGGAATAAGAAGTTTTCTAGGGCATGCAGGTTTTTATAGGAGGTTTATTAAGGATTTTTCCAAAATAAGGCAACCATTGTGCCATTTGTTGGGGAAAGATGTTCCATTTGAATTTACAGCACAATGCATGCAAGCTTTTAATTCCTTTAAAGAAAAATTGACTAGTGCACCGGTAATGTAACACCCCTACATCCTGTACACGCACACTACATAACACCACAATGTAATATACGTACACTGAATATAGGGACGCTACAGTTTTCTTTAACATTTTAATCATTTTATATGATAAGATATTCTTTCTCATTATATATTATAGAAAATAGAGTAATTAACTTGTAATATAAAACAAAATAGATATATATATATATACGTTTACTTAATACGCAGCGGAATTTATAAAATATTTACATATATGAATACATTCAAATCCATATTTACAATTATACATATATTTACATTAGAATCCATACTTTACAAAATATAAAGAAGTTATACATGATTGGCAGCTTTTCTCTGATCTTTAAGTCCCAAAATAAATCCTTCAATGTCTACTCTCACTCGGTCTCGAGGAACTCTCGGGTTCAACCCTGCCACCTGCGCGATCAACCATTGTCACGCTAAGCCAACGGCTTAGTAGTACAAAGTATACTAACATTATGCTTTAATGCAATGCAATGCAATGTCACACATTTAACAATAGAGACAACCTCATATTTCATAAATCATACACATATAAACATATCACATTTCAAAGTCATTCCATAGATCTGATTATTCAATTATTTTACCATTTATGAATCACATTTAAACAAAGACAAGCATGGGCCCAAAAGACACTAATATGTTATTCAATTTTCAGAGTTAATGCTTTGGTTTTGTTATCACATTGATCATTATCATTATCCCAACTAGGCTTCAAGGATTAGGTTCAACCAAGCTTCAAGGGGAACAAAGCATGCTAAGTATCAACCCAACTTGGCTTCAAGAACCAATCCAACCTAGCTTCAAGGGTTGTAACATCTCAATTAGGCTTCAAGGATTAGACCCAACCAAGCTTCAAGGGGAGTAAAACATGTTAAACTTCTACCCAACTTGGCTTCAAGGATCAATTCCAACCTAACTTCAAGAGATTGTTACTAATAGGCATGCCTCCAATCAACAAAACTCTGAAAATGTAATAAGACATTAGACACACAATTCATTCATTATTTCATTATCAATTAGGCAAACATGCCTCAATAAAGTCATTATAGCCAATCACAATGGCTTTATATTCCATCACATCACAATCCACATTATAACAATTCATCTTTCAAATACACAATCATTTACATCATCATATCCTTCACATTATACACATAGCATCATTGATATAAACATAACAAAGTACATTATTCATATAAGTCAACAATGTAATAATGCAATATTTGTACTTACCTCAATAACAATTCACACAACTCTAAACACTTCCTTTTCCAAGATTGCTTTACTTCTTAGATCAATGACAAATCACTTTCTTCAAGACCTAATCCAAAAATAATAACATACACTAGCTTAGGGATACACATGAGATAATCAAGTTAAGAGTTAACTAGGGCAAACTCTAAACATGACACGCTCAACCACACGGGCGTGTCCCTGACCGTGCCCTAACTCCACAAAACAGAAGCTTTTACACGCTCAGAACCACGGGTGTGTCACTGGGCGTGTAATACATTCTGCCTCTCTGAAAAATATCAACACGTCCAACAACGTGAGCGTGCTCCTGGCCGTGTAAACTCTCCAATCTCACAGTAGCTATGACACGCTCAATAACACAGACGTGTTAATGGTCGTGTCAAACCTACTGTCTCCAACACAATTGACACGCCTAAAACTCTGGACGTGCTCATGGGCGTGTCAGGCCAAAAACTCAGATTCCGGCCAAAACAACAAAACACCCAACAAAACACTTCTATTCACCAACATCCACTTCAAACAAACTTAACAAAACATACCCAAAAACCATCTTAAACTTACAAAAACACCTAAACAACTCCACATCTATAACAAACACAAATCACAAATATCATCACAAAACCTTAAACACAAATACAACACCATTCTCTTCCAACCAACTTACTCTTTTCTTCAATCCATCCTTATAATCCATAATCAATTCAATCAAACACTCTTAAACATATCACAATCAAACAACACACCCTTAAATAATGTATCAAAATCAAACACAACTTCAAATAAGCAAAGAAATCAAAAGAGGACTTACCAAAGTAATGAAACTTCTTGAATCATCAACTTGATCACTTAGATCTTCCTTCAATTTGAGCTTAGAAGCTTAAAATCCTCTCTTGCACTCTTGCTTTCTCTTGTCTTTGGATGAGCCGGCCAACACACAAGGAAAAGAAGAAGAAAACATGAAGAAACAAAGTCAAACTTCTCTTTAAATCTCCACCAAGTATTCCAAAACAAAGAATTACCTAAACACCCTCTTACAAATTGTTTTGATTTCCTTTAAAGCACTTGCCCTCCTTTAGTAAATTCACATATCACAAATTAAAATATCTTCTTCCCTTGACCACCCATTTGACTTGCATATATGTTATTTATACTTCCATATATACAACATATACACTTTCTTTTAATTCTTTTCTCTTGCAAATTAACATATACATTCAATCCCATATAAAACAACAACAATATTCAAAACTTCTAAGGCATACATTGGGATATTACAATTCTCCCCCTCTAGAATGAAATTTCATCCTCGAAATTACCTGTCGTCAAGTTCGAAACAACTGAGGGTATTGATCTCGCATTGCTTGCTCACTCTCCCAAGTTGCCTCTTCTCTCCCATGATTCTTCCATAGAACCTTCACCAAAGGCACTTTCCTATTCCTCAACTCTTTCACTTCATGTGCCAGAATAGCAACTGGTTCTTCTTCAAATGTCAGATCTGGACTCACTTCGATAGATTCAATTGGCAAAACATGAGATGGATCCGACCTGTATCTCCTCAACATAGAAACATGGAATACATTATGGATCCTATCCAACTTAGTTGGCAAAGCAAGCCGATAAGCAACTGGTCCAATTCTTTCCAATACTTCATAAGGTCCAATGAAACGAGGACTCAGCTTCCCTCTTCGACCAAATCTCAAAATCTTTTTCCAAGGAGACACTTTCAAAAATACTTTATCTCCCACATTATACTCAATATCTCTCCTCTTCAAATCTGAATAAGACTTCTGTCGGTTTGAAGCTGCTTTCAACCTATCTCGAATCACTTTCACTTTCTCTTTAGTTTCTTTAACCAAATCAGGACCAATCAACTTACCTTCTCCAAGTTCATTCCAACATAGAGGTGTCCTACACCGTCTACCATACAATGCTTCAAATGGTGCCATACCAATGCTGGATTGATGACTATTATTGTAAGCAAATTCCACAAGTGGCAAGAATCTATCCCAACTTCCAGAGAAATCAATGACACAGCTTCTCAATATGTCCTCAATAATATGTATCACTCTCTTTGATTGGCCATCTGTCTGCAGATGAAAGGCAGTGCTAAAGTGCAGTCGAGAACCCAAAGCACCATGTAAACTCTTCCAAAACCTTGAAGTAAACCGGGGATCTCAATCAGACACTAAAGAAATTGGGACACCATGCAACTTCACAATCTCATGGATATACAGCTCAGCTAACCTCTCCAGAGAATAATCCATCCGAACTGGAAGAAAATGAGCTATCTTAGTCAACCTATCAACAATTACCCAAATAGCATCATACTTCCTTTGTGTCAATGGTAGACCAGACACAAAATCCATTGTCACTCTTTCCCATTTCCATTCAGGCACTGATAAAGGTTGAAGTAATCCTGTTGGAACTTGATGCTCAGCTTTTACTTTCTGACATGTGAGACATTTGGATACAAACTCCGCTATGTCTCTCTTCATACCAGACCACCAGTAAAACTGCTTCAAATCATGATACATCTTTGTATTGCCCGGATGCATAGCAAATACTGACTGATGTGCTTCTTCTAAAATAATCCTTCTCAAATTAGCATCATCATGTACACACAATCTGTTCTTAAACCAAAGACTCCCATCATTTCTCACAATAAAATCTCGACTTTTTCCATTCTGGCAATCTGAAACAATCTTTTGAATCTTCTCATCAACCACTTGAGCCTCTTTAATCTGATCCAACAATACCGGTTTCAATTGCAACTGTGCCAACAATGCACCATCATCACAAGATACAAAACTAGCATGCAACGCTCTCAACTCAACAAGCAACGAAAGCGAATAAACAGTCAAACCTGCTAAAGTCTTCGGACTCAAGGCATCAACAACAACATTTTCTTTACCAGGATGATAATCAATCAAACAGTCGTAGTCTTTAATCAATTCCAACCATCTCCTCTGTTGGAGATTGAGATTTCTTTGGACACCCAAATATTTTAAACTTTTATGATCCGTATAGATAAAACACTTTTCCCCAAACAAATAGTGTCGCCAAATCTTCAATGCAAACACAATGGCTGCTAACTTTAAATCATGGGTTGGATAATTGAGCTCATGCGGTTTCAACTGTCGAGAAGCATAAGCTATGACTTTACCTTCTTGCATCAAAACACAACCCAAACCATTATGTGAAGCATCACTGTAAATCACATATGGTTTATCTTCCACAGGTAAAGTAAGAACAGGCGCTTGAGTCAATATTTCTCTCAACTGTTCAAAGCTAGCCTGACACTGATCTGTCCACACAAATCTAACTCCCTTTCGAAGTAATCTGGTAAGTGGAGTAGCTATCAAAGAGAATCCTTTCACAAACCGTCGGTAATAGCCTGCCAAACCCATAAAACTTCTAACTTCAGTCACAGACTTTGGTGGACTCCAATTCAAAATAGCTTCAACTTTACTTGGATCAACTCTAATACCCTCTGCTGAAACTATATGACCGAGAAAAGTTACTTGCTCAAGCCAAAACTCACATTTTGACAATTTAGCAAACAAGTGCTTCTCTCTCAAAATTTGCAACACAATCCGCAGATGCTTGTTATGCTCCTCCTTATTACGCGAATACACCAAGATATCATCGATAAAAACTACCACAAACTGATCCAAATAGGGCCTAAACACCCTATTTATCAAGTCCATAAAAGCTGCAGGTGCATTCGTCAAACCAAAAGGCATAACTAGAAACTCATAATCCCCATACCTTGTACGAAAGGCTGTCTTAGGAACATCTTCAGCTCTGACCCTCAACTGATGGTACCCTGATCTCAAATCAATCTTGGAAAACACTGCTGCACCCTTCAATTGATCAAAGAGATCATCAATTCTAGGCAAAGGATATTTATTTTTAATGGTCACCTTGTTCAATTGCCTATAATCGATACACAATCTCATAGTACCATCCTTCTTCTTCACAAATAAAACAGGAGCTCCCCACGGTGACACACTAGGGCGAACAAACCCTTTATCCAACAACTCCTGCAACTGCACCTTCAATTCTCTCAATTCAGCAGGTGCCATTCTATAAGGAGTAATAGAGATAGGAGTGGTACCAGGCAATAATTCAATACCAAACTCCACCTCTCTCTCTGGAGGTAACCCTAGCAACTCTTCTAGAAACACATCTGGAAACTCTGCAATTGTAGGTATACTATCAATTTGAGAACCCCTTACTCTAGTATCCACCACATGAGCAAGATAAGCATCACACCCTTTTCTAATCAACCTCCTAGCTGCAACAGCTGAAACAAACAAGGATGCTAGCTGTCCCTGCTCACTAGATACTATCACCTCTCTACCATCACCAGTTCTCAAAGTAACAAGTTTCTTTTGACAATCTACCACAGCTCCATGTCTAGATAACCAGTCCATGCCTAGGATCAAATCATATTCTTTAAAAGGCATTTCAAACAAATCTCCACAAAACTCCTCACCTTGCACCACTACCACACTATCTCGGTGCACCTTGCTAACAATCACACTATGCCCTAAAGGATTTGTCACCAACACATCAAATCCTAGGGATTCAGCATGCAGTTCAGACACAGGCAAAACAGATGCACTAATATATGAATGAGTAGATCTGGGATCAATCAAAGCAAGTACTGAAATACCAAATAAAGAAAAAGTACCAGCTATGACTGCCGAAGCATCTGGCTGCCTCTACATCACATATATCCTCTGAGAAAATCCAGCCTCCTCTAGTCTACTCTCCCTGGATGAAGAACCTCCTCTAGAACTGAACCATATGGGTAGAGTGGATCTCTGAATCACTGGGGTCGGAGCACTCACCACTGAAACTGTAGGTCTCAATCTCTGCCTCTGAAACTGTACTGACCTACCAGCTGGCCTCTGACTCCTACTAATCCGAGGAACAAAACTTCCTTTACCTCTCTTCATAGATGAAGATCCTACTTCATGTTGGGGTTTCCTAACCCTGATCTCTTCCTCAGAAGCAGCCGCTGCAATACCCTGGGCTCTCTCTACACTCCGACCTGCTGCAACCAACTGGGAAAAATCATGATATCTAGATCCAGCCACAAGACACATAATAGAGGGCCTCAATCCCTCCTCAAATCTCCTGCATCTATCAATCTCATCAGATATAATACCCCCAGCATAATGGCTCAACCGAATAAACTCAACCTCATATTCTGTTACAGTCCGGTTGTCTTGTTTCAAACTCAAAAACTCCATTTTCTTCACATCTTTGTACTCCCTCGGAGTATACTTCAATTCAAACTCTCTTAGAAAATCAGCATAGGACAATGTAGGTGGATCATCCATAGCATGGGGTACTGTCTTCCACCAATCATATGCGTCCTTCTGCAACAGTGATCTTGCATAATCAAATTTTTCTTATGGAGTGGCTTGCAACTGAATAAATATTCTCTGTACCTTATCTAGCCACTGCTCAGCTATAGCTGGATCAATAGTAACCAAAAAATTTTCTGCTCCATACTTCCTTAATTTATCGTAATGTCTCACTGATACCAATGGTTGTGGGGGTGGTGGCGGTGGTTGCACTTGTGCTTGCCTCAATATCTCTACCACATGCCTAAGCCAAACTGGCGGAACCTCCTCACCAGCTGGTCTCCCCAACACAGAAGCAGGTACCTCTCCAGCACTATCCACTCTAGCTCCCTCTCTAATCTCATCAGGAGCTACACTCTCCGCACTCCCCTCTACTGATTGACGTAAGTGAGAATCCATCACAACCTATGTCTGCAAACACAGCAGAATACATCTTATTAAAGATCAGAGACTGCCAATACCAAACATGTATGTTATTCAGAACTAACTTTTAAAGTCAAAATACTCTTTTTCTTACATTTTACCTAGGTTGAGAATCTCAAACCTAGGCTCTGATACCAAAACAATTGTAACACCCCTACATCCTATACACGCACACTACATAACACCACAATGTAATATACGTACACTGAATATAGGGACGCTACAGTTTTCTTTAACATTTTAATAATTTTATATGATAAGATATTCTTTCTCATTATATATTATAGAAAATAGAGTAATTAACTTGTAATATAAAACAAAATAAATATATATATATATATACGTTTACTTAATACGCAGCGGAATTTATAAAATATTTACATATATGAATACATTCAAATCCATATTTACAATTATACATATATTTACATTAGAATCCATAATTTACAAAATATAAAGAAGTTATACATGATTGGCAGCTTTTCTCTGATCTTTAAGTCCCAAAATAAATCCTTCAATGTCTACTCTCACTCGGTCTCGAGGAACTCTCGGGTTCAACCCTGTCACCTGCGCGATCAACCACTGTCGCGTACAAAGTATACTAACATTATGCTTTAATGCAATGCAATGCAATGTCACACATTTAACAATAGAGACAACCTCATATTTCATAAATCATACACATATAAACATATCACATTTCAAAGTCATTCCATAGATCTGATTATTCAATTATTTTACCATTTATGAATCACATTTAAACAAAGGCAAGCATGGGCCCAAAAGACACTAATATGTCATTCAATTTTCAGAGTTAATGCTTTGGTTTTGTTATCACATTGATCATTATCATTATCCCAACTAGGCTTCAAGGATTAGGTTCAACCAAACTTCAAGGGGAACAAAGCATGCTAAGTATCAACCCAACTTGGCTTCAAGAACCAATCAAACCTAGCTTCAAGGGTTGTAACATCTTAATTAGGCTTCAAGGATTAGACCCAACCAAGCTTCAAGGGGAGTAAAACATGTTAAACTTCTACCCAACTTGGCTTCAAGGATCAATTCCAACCTAACTTCAAGAGATTGTTACTAATAGGCATGCCACCAATCAACAAAACTCTGAAAATGTAATAAGACATTAGACACACAATTCATTCATTATTTCATTATCAATTAGGCAAACATGCCTTAATAAAGTCATTATAGCCAATCACAATGGCTTTATATTCCATCACATCTCAATCCACATTATAACAATTCATCTTTCAAATACACAATCATTTACATCATCATATCCTTCGCATTATACACATAGCATCATTGATATAAACATAACGAAGTACATTATTCATATAAGTCAACAATGTAATAACGCAATATTTGTACTTACCTCAATAACAATTCACACAACTCTAAACACTTCCTTTTCCAAGATTGCTTTACTTCTTAGATCAATGACAAATAACTTTCTTCAAGACCTAATCCAAAAATAATAACATACACTTGCTTAGGGATACACATGAGATAATCAAGTTAAGAGTTAACTAGGGCAAACTCTAAACATGACACGCTCAACCACACGGGCGTGTCCCTGACCGTGCCCTAACTCCACAACACAGAAGCTTTTACACACTCAGAACCACGGGTGTGTCACTGGGCGTGTAATACATTCTGCCTCTCTGAAAAAATATCAACACGTCCAACAACGTGAGCGTGCTCCTGGCCGTGTAAACTCTCCAATCTCACAGTAGCTATGACACGCTCAATAACACGGACATGTTAATGGTCGTGTCAAACCTACTGGCTCCAAGACAATTGACATGCCTAAAACTCTGGACGTGCTCATGGGCGTGTCAGGCCAAAAACTCAGATTCCGGCCAAAACAACTAAACACTTCTATTCACCAACATCCACTTCAAACAAACTTAACAAAACATACCCAAAAACCATCTTAAAGTTACAAAAACACCAAAACAACTCCACATCTATAACAAACACAAATCACAAATATCATCACAAAACCTTAAACACAAATACAACACCATTCTCTTCCAACCAACTTACTCTTTTCTTTAATCCATCCTTATAATCCATAATCAATTCAATCAAACACTCTTAAACATATCACAATCAAACAACACACCCTTAAATAATCTATCAAACTCAAACACAACTTCAAATAAGCAAAGAAATCAAAAGAGGACTTACCAAAGTAATGAAACTTCTTGAATCATTAACTTGATCACTTAGATCTTCCTTCAATTTGAGCTTAGAAGCTTAAAATCCTCTCTTGCACTCTTGCTTTCTCTTGTCTTTGGATGAGCCGGCCAACACACAAGGAAAAGAAGAAGAAAACATGAAGAAACAAAGTCAAACTTCTCTTTAAATCTCCACCAAGTATTCCAAAACAAAGAATTACCTAAACACCCTCTTACAAATTGTTTTGATTTCCTTTAAAGCACTTGCCCTCCTTTAGTAATTTCACATATCACAAATTAAAATATATTCTTCCCTTGACCACCCATTTGACTTGCATATATGTTATTTATACTTCCATATATACAACATATACACTTTCTTTTAATTTCTTTTCTCTTGCAAATTAATATATACATTCAATCCCATATATAACAACAACAATATTCAAAACTTCTAAGGCATACATTGGGATATTATAGGTAATTATAGCTCCTATTTGGTCTTTACCTTTTGAAATCATGTGTGATGCCTCTAATCAAGCAGTAGAAGCTGTTCTTGGGCAAAGGGTTGATAAATACTTGAAAGTAATATATTATGCTAGCTTGACCTTGAATAGTGCACAAATGAATTAGACCACAACTAAAAAGGAAATGTTAGCTGTTGTTTTTGCTTTAGATAAGTTTAGAGCATATTTAATTGGGTCAAAAATTATTGTGCATTCTGATCATATAGCTCTAAAATACCTTTTAACAAAACAACATGCTAAATCGCGCTTAATTAGATGGGTATTGTTATTGCAAGAATTTGATTTCCAAATCAAGGATACTAAGGGTAGTGAGAATGTTGTTGCTGATCATTTATCCAGATTACCCTTCTTTAGTGAAAATCTTGCATCTGATAGCATTCATAAAAATTTAGAAGCATTTCCTGATGAGCAGCTTTTTGTGGTATTTGATGCACCTTGGTTTGCAGATATTGCTAACTATCTTGCTTGTGGTATATTGCGTACTAACATGTCATTTCAGGAAAAGAAAAGGTTTTTACACTTGAGTAAGTTTTATTTTTGGGATGAACCTTATGTATTCTGGATATACAAAGATGAGATAGTTCACAGGTGTGTATCTGAGGAAGAACAACTGAGTGTTCTTCAATTTTGTCATGACCTTCACTGTGGCGGTCATTTTGGAGGAAGAAAGACTGCAGAAAAGGTGCTTCAAAGTGGTTTTTACTGGCCTACCTTATTTAAAGATGCTCAAGAGTATTGTAAGCACTGTGATCTTTGTCAACAAGTAGGTAACATTGGGAGGAGGAATGAAATGCCCCTTCAATCATATATTGTTGTTGAACTGTTTGATGTGTGGGGAATAGACTTCATGGGTCCTTTCCCCAAGTCTTTTGGTTTTGAATATATTTTAGTTGCTGTTGATTATGTTTCCAAATGGGTGGAGGCAATCCCCACCCGTACTAATGATGCTAATGTGGTTGTTAAATTTGTGAAGGAAAATATTCTTAGCAGATTTGGCACACCAAGAGTGATAGTCAGTGATGGGGGAAGTCATTTTTGCAACAGGCTTTTTGAGAAGTTAATGCACAAATCTGGTGTGAAGCACAAGGTAGCGACCCCATATCATCCACAGACTTCTGGACAAGTGGAAACATCCAACAAGCAGATTAAAGGAATTCTGGAGAAAACAGTCAACTTATCAAGAAAGGATTGGGCAAGTAGATTGCATGATGCACTATGGGCATATCAGACTGCTTTCAAACCTCCTCTTGGTATGAGTCCATACCGATTGGTTTTTGGAAAAGCTTGTCACTTACCAGTGGAGTTGGAGCATAGAGCATATTGGGCAATCAAGACTCTGAATTTGGACTTGGACAAAGCGAAGAGATAATGATTTCTGCAAATTTCAGAGTTAGATGAGCTGAGGAATGAGGCTTATGAGAGCTCGAGAATTTACAAGGATCGCACTAAAGCACTTCATGATAGAATTATAGTGTGAAAGACATTGAGTCCAGGTATGAAAGTTTTACTTTTTAACTCTCAACTCCGTCTGTTTCCAGGTAAACTCAAGTCTCGATGGAGTGGTCCTTTTGAGATAACCAAGGTATATCCTTCTGGTGTTATTGAATTGCTTAACTCTCGAACAAATGAGACTTTCAAAGTAAATGGACAGAGAGTTAAGCCATATAATGAAGGATTTCAAGAAGTGAGGATCATTGACAGCACTTTGATCCATGATCCTTAAGTCTTGCATGATGTCCAGCTATATGACATTAAAGAAGCGCTTAATGGGAGGCACCCCATCGGTTTGCAATTCTTTTTCATAGTTGTAATTTTCAATTTAACAAATTTTGATTTTATGTTTGTTTTAAATAAATGAAATAGGTGCTTTGATCGGTTTTTTTTTTCTAATGTGTTTCAGGATCAGAAAAGAGGTTTGCAATTTCTTTGATATTTGGTGATATAAAATAAAAATAAAGATAAATAATAAAAAAAAAGTTAAAAAGGGCAGTAGGTGACACGGCCAAGGAGCTTGGCCGTGTCCCTTGGCCGTGTCACATGGGACACGGCCAAGCTTCTCCACCAAATCAACTTTCTTTCGTTTTTGCAAATTTTTGTACAGAAGAGGACACACCCATTGGACACGGCTAGGTCACTGGCCGTGTCCCCCCAAGTGCATCAGACACGGCCGTGTCACCTAGACTTGGCCGTGTCTCTTCACTTTCACACACTAGACACGGCCGTGTTGTCCACAACTTGGCAGTGTCTCTCACTTTTTCACTTTAAAAAACACGATTCTTTCACCTTTTTCCTCATTAAATCCCTAATTTCCTGTTTGTTCTCTCTCTCTCTCTCTCGTTCTCTCTCTCTCGCAAACTCCATTATTTGTGATTCCAAGCTCCAAATCCTCCATTAAACCTCAAATTTCTTCACCAAAACTAAAAATAATCAATTAAAAATTCTTATTCTCTCATAAAAGTTTGATTTAATCAAGTTTTGGTGTTGAATTTTTCAGATTTCTCAAGATGCCAACAACAAAGATAGTTTCACATCACAAGAAGAAGAGACCTACAACTGAAGGGGTTTCTTCATCTTCATCAGTTTCATCTTTGAAGAGGGCAAATCTTTTGGCTCGGGGTTTCTTCCCGATGAGTTATGTTAATGATGAATCCCTTGATGCTCTGCAAATTAGGACTAATTTTTATCGTTATGTGCAATTCCTTGGGTGGGAGAATCTAGTCACCTTGCGACCTTTGCAGTTTGAGGAGCTGACTTTGGAATTTCTGACATCTCTTAAGGTTTAAAGAGATGATAAAAAAATCTACACTAGAATGAGTTTTAAATTGCTTGGTAAATCATTTGTGCTTAATATTGAACAATTGAATGCTCTATATGGTTTCCATCAGCATGGGAAAAGCTCGGTACCTAAAGAGTTTAAACAATAATTTGCTTGGGGAGCTTTAGGCTCGGGGACTTATGTGGCCAAATCGGCCAAAGCATCTAAATTGAGTAATCCTGCTTTGAGGTATTTGCATCGTTTTATGTCCTGAAGATTCTTTGCTAGGAAGGAGAGCCCGGGTGTTGTGGAATTGAGTGAGCTATTTTACCTGGATTGTGCTTTGAATGCAGTGCCTGTTAGTGCCGGCTATTGGTTAGCCGATATTTTTGATACTGTGGCTAATAAAATGAGGGGGGCAATTTGTGTTGGAGGGTTGATTACCACATTAGCAGTAGCCCTTCTTGAGGATTTTGACCCGAGTACCAGTCGCATGACTAGAATTACGAGTAATGATTCTTTGGATTTAGCCACATTAGAGAAGATGCATATGGTCGTGCATAGGAAAGGGGCTTATATGATGGCTTCAGCTGAGCCAGAAGCACCGGAGGACAGGCAGAAGAGAGCACGGGTCCAAGAAGAGTCCGACTCGGATTCTCTTGATCTAGATGAGGATGCTCCGGTCTCGAAAAATCAAGAGGTGCTTATTAGGATTGAGGCCTTGGAGGGAAAGGTAGATCGACTGGAGGGCAAGGTGGACCATAACCATGCTGAGGTCTTGCAGCAGTTGGAACAGATTAATAGCAACCTTGAAAAGATTTTGAGTCTACACCCCTCGGCTGCATCATCTTCACACCCTCCTTCACTATAGATTTTGAGTTCCTTGCTTTATTGTGTTTAGTGTATTTTTGTTATTATTTTCGTTTTTGTTTTAATGTTAACATTTTATATTTGGATATTTTATTTTGTTTGTTTTTGAACATTTGTGTTTGTGATGAAAAGTTAGGGTTTTGCCTTACTAGGGTACGATGGAAGACAGGTTGTACTTAACTCTTTCTCTTTATTATTCTTGTTTTCGATTAAGGACAATGTAAATTCTAAAGTGTGGGGTAATCTTTTAGCTTTCCTTTTGTTTTGTTTGTCTTGGTGTGTTTTATTGTGTGTGTGCATGGCATAATTGTTGAAAATTTATTGATCTTTTTTGTGATTCTAGCATTATAGTTGAGACTTTAGTATCAGCATAGAGATTAGCATTTGAATTCATTAAGGATCAATTTTCACATTCTGCAATTCATGACATATAAATCTTTGTGAACCCACCTGTGTGAGTTTTGAGCCTCACAAATTTGATATTATTGTCAATTGATTTTCTTTTCTTAAGTGTGCACCTTCATGATTTTGCATCTCTAGAGTTTGCTTTTGCTTGCTAATTGAGCTCACATTATGATTTAATCTCAAGTTTTAAAATGATGAAGGCAAATTAGGTTAGCCCTTTAGCTTAAAAAGACCTCCCCTAATATTTAATTCCTTAGTGAGCCAAGTTGAGCCTTTGACCTTTTTATTGTTTGATCAACACAATTCTCAACTTAACATGTTCTTATTATCATCATACCTGCATTAAGGAATGGAGTTTTATGATATGACAATTGGGTGGTTTATTTCAAAGTTTGGGGTAAGCAAGTAAAAAAAAATTGTATTGCTATTTGGGGTTGAAATGCATACTTTGCACATTGTATTAAGAGTTGATTATTCTTTTCCTCTACATTTTAAGCTAGATGTTCCATGCAAGTTTATATTTTGTATATATATATTAAAAAAATGATAAAAATAAAAGGAAAAAGAAAAAAAATAAAAAAATAAAAAAAAGATATATATATATAATCCATATATTTTCTAGCATTGGAGGAATGTTGACTCGTTATTTTTCTTGAAGTATGCAAGTATGTGAAGTATTAATGGATTGTGAGTATGCCATTTGAGGGAGTTATGAATTTCTTAGCAAGAGTATTGTCTAATTTAGATACTCCATTTCTTGATGCTCCAGCTTAAATGTCTTTTCTCACACCTTTACCTTAGCCCCATTACATCCAAATGAAAGACCTTCAGATTATTTCTTGAGAAAATCAATGAGAGAGATTGGATAATTAAGCAAGTTTATGGTAGTATGCAGTCATGAGTGGTTTGAGTGATTAACCTTTGAAATCGAGTGAAACACTTAGATGAGAGATAAGATTTGTATGTCTGGATTAATGAATGAGTTAAGAAAATCCTTGATTGAAGTAAGATGCAAATATTTATGGCTGAGTCTTGAAGAATTTCATCTTATATGCTGGAATTATAGTTAAGGTTGTTTGAGTTTTTAATTTATGCCATGTGAATTTGCTTGAGGACAAGCAAAGTTTTAAGTGTGGGGTAGTTGTTTTATTAGTTTTTGATATAGATTTGTGTCCTGTTTATTATGATAATTATTGTTTTCTTTATGTATTTTGTTAGTTTTAATATGTTTATTTAGTGTTTTCATTAATTTTGGTAGTTTTAGTTTATTTCAGTGTTTATGTCGTTTTTGTCCTAGTTTTTAGTATGTGTTTACATTTTGTTGGTTAATGTTCATTTAATTCTTGTTTAAAGTTTGTTTCAGGTTTTGTTTTAGGTTAAAAAGCCAAGGAACCAAATTGAAGGAAAAAAGGGACAGTAGCTGACACAGGCAGAGGACACGGCCAAGCTTGTGGCCGTGTCCCATACCAAGTTAAAGAGAAGATCAAGACACAGAGAGGAACACACTCAAGGGACACGGCCAAGTCACTGGCCGTGTCCCTCCAAAGAAGCTCAAACATGGCCAAGATGCTTAAGCTTGACCGTGTCTCACTTAGTTCCAAAGCAAAAGTAAGAAAATCAATCAGTAGAAGACACAGGCAAAGGACACGGCCAAGTCACTGGCCGTGTCCCTCTAAAATGGTCCAACACAGCCAAGTCAACCTCCAACACGGCCATGTCACTCAACCAAAGAAGAAAAGAAGAAAAGTAGGTAGTAGTGAACACAAGCAAGGGACACGGCCAAGCTTGTGGCCGTGTCCCTCCAAAGACCACCAACACGGCCAAGTCTCATCCATCTTGGCCGTGTCTCTCATGAACCAAAGACGAAGCGAATTTTTAAAGCGGAGGATTCGTATAAAAGGAAAAAGGGAGTTAGGGTTTGGGGTGGTTGAGAGTTTTGAGATTGTTTCAGCCATCAGAGAGTGAAGTTAGGGTTTCTAACTTTGTTTTCTTTGATTTTTTATTACGCTTTGGATTAAACTAGCTTAGATTAGATTGTTCTAGCCATTGATACATCCTTCTTGCAAGATTCGAACAAGAGATTCTTCAGAAGCTTCAAGGAGTTTGTAATTTGGTTTTGCTCTTGAACTTTATCTCTTTATTTTCATTGGAATTGTATTTATGGATATTATCATGTCTAAATTGATTTCTTTGAATATTAATGAGATGAGTATGTTTGATAGCATTATGAACTAATTTGATCTAGTATAGGGATTGTATGGATCTGCTATGATTGTATGAATTGGTTATTCTCTTAGCTAATAATTTCTTTAGCCTTGATTGAATGGAATATTGTTAACATATAATTGATTGGCCACCAATTATGTGTTTTAGGTATTAGATGATGGATTGAGAGATGAAGTCTAATGCTGGAACAATTCAATTAGGGACTTAGGTGAATTAGAGATATAACCTATTAAAAAGATTATTTCAATCATAACAAGATTAGTTGAAAGAGGTTTGAATGCAAGAGCTTATTTCCTTGACTCGATTAATTAAGTTGCTTGAGATTTAATCTTTGAAATTAAATTAGTTAAGAGGAATAACCGTTCATACATATAAGTAGTAGAGAAGTGCAAACCCTAGACCTTTCCGTCAAGTGAATCAAAACATCAGCTTAATTTACTTTTATTCATTTTAAACTTCAATCAATCTTCTTCATTAGTTAACAATTTAAATTTTCTTCATTACTTGTTATTTATAATCTGATAATCAATTAGCTACTTTAGCTTCCTTGAGAGACGACCTTGGGGTGATCACCTTTGCTACAGCTACCTCGTATACTTGCGAGTGATGCTTTGTGGTAGAGTTAATTCGAGTGCAACAGTTAGGTTTGTTGAAAGAGTAAGAGTTGTGTGTATGTGATGGTTGTAAAGTGGTGTTTGATGTATGTTTTGAAGTATTTTGGTGTTTTTGCAAGTTATTATGGTTTATGGGTGTGCTTAGTTCAGTTTGTTTGAAGTGGAAAATGGTGGAAGGAAGTGGTTTGTTGGTTGTGTTGTTGATGTTGCCGGAATCTGTATTTTTTTGGCCTGACATGCCCATGAGCACGGCCAAGTCTTTGGGCGTGTCAATGGTTCTGTGTTGCAGTAGCATTTACACATCCAGTGACATGCCCATGTCACTGAGCGTGTCATAGCTACTGTGTTGTTGAAGGTTTGACACGGCCATGAACACGCCCGTGTTGTTGGACGTGTCAATGTTTCTGTGAGGCAGAATGTACTACACGTTCAGTGACACGCCCGTGGTTCTGAGCGTGTCAAAGCTTCTGTGTTGTGGAGTTAGGGCACGGTCAGGGACACGCCCATGTTATTGAGCGTGTCATGTTTAGAGTTTCCCTAGTTGGTTCTTAGCTTTATTATCTTATATGTATCTCTAATTGAGTGTGTATGGTTATCTTTGGTTTAGGTGGTAAAGAAGTTGAATTGACCTAACCTAAGTGTTGAGAATTCTTGGAAGAGGAAGGTTGTAGATTGGTGTGAGTGGTTCTTAAGGTAAGTAAAAACTACATTGTTGCATACACTTACATGATTTGATACTTAACATATTTGGTTATACATATGTTAAGTAATTGATTATATTGTAAATACATTGATGAATGTTATGATTTGTATAAAGTAAATGATTGATGAGCACTTAGAATGTATGTTAATGCTATTGATTGTATACATTTGAATGAAATTGAGATATAATGGGATGTGAAGCAAATGTGATTGGTTACGATTATTCAAATGAATTAAGTGGGCATGTTTGCTTAGATGATGATATTCAATGCAACTACTTATGTATACTCTATTAATGAGATATGAGGCCATGGTTGTTGGCTATGGTATTGCAAATGAAATATAATGGAGGCATAGTTGCCTATTTGATATTGGGATTGAAATGAAAAGAGATAAATGAAATGATGTATGCCTAATATGTTAATTCAATTTTCAGAGTTCTGAGTTTGGCGGCATGCCTATGAATTGCTGGATAGGTGAAAAGACCGGGTCGTAAGCCAATTCCAGTTGGAAAATGTGAATTATAGTAACAGTCTTGCCGGGTTGACGATCTCCTCGGGTTTATCCGGGTTGAGGTCCAAGAGACTGGGTCTGTTACAGGTAACAGTCTTGCTAGGTTGAGGATCTCCTCGAGTTTAGCTGGGTTGAGGTCCAAGAGACTGGGTCTGTTACACTATCCATGGATAGAGATATATATATGTGTATCGCCTACGGACTTGATGATTGTGATTATGGACCAAAGCAGTAACTCTAAACTTTGAATATCATATTAAATTTTTTTGGGCCCATATTTGTCTTTTGTTTTCAATGTGATTTATGAATGATGAAACAATTGAATGATAAAGTGAAAGGTAATGTCATGAAATATGAGATTCTTGAAAATTGTTTATATGTTTGAAAGTATGACATTGGCATTGCATAGAAGCATATTGTTATTGTGTTTGTACCACTAAGTTGTTGGCTTAGCGCGATTGTGGTTCATCGCGCAGGTGACAGAGAAGAACCAAAAAATTCCTCTAGGCCGAGTCGAGTCTAGATTTTGATGTGTTGATAGTGGAGCTTAAAGATCAAAGACATACTGCCAAACATGTATATATTTTATGTTTTGTAAAACTTGAGTTTTGAAGTATATGTATTTGTAAATATTTGTTATATTTTCCGTTGCGTTTTAAATAAACGTTTTATTTACTGTATTTTTATGATATAACTTAAAAGTTTTGAGTTTGCTTACATTATTTCAAAAGAAGTGAGTCGTTTGTTTAATAAACAGTGGCATTCCTATATTCAGTATACATATATTACGATCGTAATAGCATGCTGCGTACGTATACGGGGTATAGGGGTGTTACATTTATTTTGGTATCAGAGCCCAGGTTTGAGATTCTCAACCTAGGTCAATTGTAAGAAAAAGAATATTTTGATTTTAAAAGTTGGTTTTTAAATAAGATACATGTTTTGGTATTGGCGGTCTCTGATCTTTAATGAGGTATATTTTGCTGTGTATGCAGATATAGTTAGTGATGGCGTCTCAGTCACGTCAGTCTGTAGAAGGTAGTGCCGAGAGTGTAGCTCCTGAAGAGGGTAGAGATGGAGCTAGAGTTGAGAGAGTTAGTGAGGCCCCTGCTTCTGTGCCAGGGAGATCAACTGCTGATGAGGTACCACCGGGTTGGTTAAGGCATATGGTAGATTTGTTGAGGGGAGCTCTGGTACAGCAGCCACCACCGCCACCACAGCCACAAGTGCCGGTGAGACACTATGATAAATTGAGAAAGTATGGAGCTGAGGATTTCTTGGGCACTACAGATCCTGCAGTAGCTGAGCAGTGGTTGGATAGAGTGCAGAGGATATTTATCCAGTTGCAAGCCACTCCTGATGAAAAATTTGATTATGCTATATCCTTATTGCAAAGGGATGCTTATGATTAGTTGAAGATGGTTCCTCATGCCATGGATGATCCACCTACATTATCTTATGGGGATTTTCTGAGGGAGTTTGAGCAGAAATATACTCCGAGGGAGTATAAAGATGTTAAGAAGATGGAATTCCTAAATTTGAGGGAAGACAACCGGACAGTGACAGAATATGAAATAGAGTTTATCTAGTTGAGTCACTATGCCGGTGGGATTATCTTTGATGAAATAGACCGGTGTAGAAGATTTGAGGAGGGATTGAGGCCCTCTATTATGTGTATTGTTGCTGGTTCTCGGTACCAGGATTTCTCTCAGCTAGTTGCAGCAGCTAGAAGTGTTGAGAGAGCACAAGGTATTGCAGCAGCTGCTACTGAGGAGATCCCAATTTGAGGCAGGGTCTTCGTCTATGAAGAGGGGTCGAGGATGTTTTATTCCGAGAATCAGTAGGAGCCAGAGACACTCTGGTAGGTCAGTTCAGTATCAGAGGCAAAGACCGAGACCTACAGTTTTTGTAGCTAGTGCTCTGACTCCAGTGGTTCTGAGGTCTACTCCACCTGTATGTGTTCATTGTGGTAGGACTCATGGGGGTGTTTGTTGGAAGATTGGTGGATCAGCTGGGTGTTTCAGATGTGGATCGCCTAACCATTTAATTAGAGAGTGCCCTTAGATGCAGGATGATAGACAGACTGATACTGCAGCTTCTCAACCCAGTGTCAGCAGAGGTGGTCGAGGGGGAAGAGGTTTCAGTAGAGGTGGTAGACCTGGGTTTAGTCAGAGAGGAGGATTTTCATCCGGAGGCAGTAGGCCAGATGAGGCTGGGTCTTCTCAGAGGGTGTATGTGATGCAGAGGCAGCCGGATACTTCAGCAGTTATAGCGGGTATATTTTCTTTATTTGATATTTCAGTTCTTGCTTTGATTGATCCAGGATCTACTCATTCATACATAAGTGCATTCATATTGCCTGTGTCTGAATTGCATTCAGAATCCTTAGGATTTGATGTCTTGGTGACAAATCCTTTAGGATATAGTGTTGTGGTGAGTAAGGTGCATCGGGATAGTGCAGTTGTGGTGCAAGGAGAGGGATTTTTAGGTGATTTGATTGAATGCCTTTTAAGGAATATGATTTGATCTTAGGCATGGATTGGTTGTCTAAGCATGGAGCTGTGGTAGACTGTCGAAAGAAGTGTGTTACTTTGAGAACCGGTGATGGTAGAAGTGTAATGGTGTCTAGTGAGCAGAGACAACTTGCATCCTTGTTTGTATCAGCTTTTGCAGCTAGAAAGTTGATTAGAAAAGGGTGTGATGCTTATCTTGCTCATGTTGTGGATACCAGAGTAGTGGGTTCTCAACTTGATAGTATACCCACAGTTGCAGATTTTTCAGATGTGTTTCCTAAGGAGTTGCCAGGGTTACCCCCTGAGAGAGAAGTTGAGTTTGGTATCAATTTGTTGCCTGGTACCACTCCCATCTCTATCACTCCTTATCGAATGGCACCTGCTGAGTTGAGAGAGTTGAAGGTGCAGTTGCAGGAGTTGCTGGATAAAGGGTTTATCTGCCCTAGTGTTTCACCGTGGGGAGCTCCTGTGTTGTTTGTGAAAAAGAAGGATGGTACTTTGAGGTTATGCATCGATTAGAGGCAATTGAACAAAGTGACTATCAAAAATAAGTATCCTTTGCCTAGAATTGATGATCTCTTTGATCAGTTAAAGGGAGCAGCAATGTTTTTCAAGATTGATTTGAGATCAGGGCACCATCAGTTGGGGGTTAGAGCTGAAGATATTTCTAAGACAGCTTTCCGCACAAGATATGGGCATTATGAGTTTTTAGTGATGACTTTTGGATTGACGAATGCACCTGCAGCTTTCATGGATTTGATGAATAGGGTGTTTAGGCCCTATCTGGATCAGTTTGTGGTGTTCTTTATTGATGATATTTTGGTGTATTCGCGTGATGAAGAGGAACATGACAAGCATTTACGGATTGCATTATAGATCTTGAGAGAGAAGCAGTTGTATGCTACGCTATTGAAGTGTGAGTTCTGGCTTGATCAAGTGACTTTTCTGGGTCATATAGTGTCAGTAGATGGTATTAGAGTTGATCCAAGTAAAGTTGAAGCTATTTTGAATTGGAGTCCATCGAAGTTAGTGATTGAAGTTAGAAGTTTTATGGGTTTGGCAGGCTATTATCGACGCTTTATGAAAGGTTTTTCTTTGATAGCTACTCCACTCACTAGATTGCTTCGAAAGGGAGTTAGATTTGTGTGGACAGATCAGTGTCAAGCTAGCTTTGAGCAGTTGAAAGAAATGTTGACTCAAGCGCCTGTTCTTACTTTACCTGTGGAAGATAAACCATATGCGATTTACAGTGATGCTTCACATAATGGTTTAGGATGTGTTTTGATGCAAGAGGGTAAAGTTGTAGCTTATGCTTCTCGGCAGTTGAAGCCGCATGAACTTAATTATCCGACGCATGATTTAGAGTTGGCAGCTATCGTGTTTGCTTTGAAAAGTTGGCGACACTACTTGTATGGGGAGAAGTGTTTTATCTATACCGATTATAAAAGTTTGAAATATTTAGGTGTTCAAAAGGAGCTGAATTTTCTACAGAGATGGTGGATAGTGTTGATAAAAGACTATGACTGTTTAATTGATTATCATCCTGGTAAATCAAATGTTGTTGCTGATGCCTTGAGTCGAAAGTCTATGGCAAGTTTGACTCTGTATTCGCTCTCGTTGCTTGTTGAGTTGAGAGCATTGCATGCTAATTTTAAATCATGTGATGATGGTGCACTGTTGGCTCAATTGCAGTTGAGACCAGTATTGTTGGATCAGATTAAGGAGGCTCAATTGGCTGATGAGAAAATTCAGAAGATTGTGTCAGATTGTCACAATGGAGAAAGTCGAGATTTCCATGTGAGAGGTGATGGTAGTCTGTGGTTTAAAGATAGGTTGTGTTCCTGATGATGCTAGTTTGAGAAAGATTATTTTGGAAGAAGCACATCAATCGATTTTTGCTATGCATCCTGGGAGTACAAAAATGTATCAGGATTTGAAGCAGCTTCAGATCGGCATAAATCTTATTCAGATTTGAAGAGGAGAGACATAGAGTTTGATGTTGGAGATAAAGTATTCCTGAAAGTGTCTCCTTGGAAAAAGATTTTAAGATTCGGTCGAAGAGGGAAGCTGAATCCTCATTTTATTAGACCTTACGAGGTATTGGAAAGAGTTGGACCAGTTGCTTATCGTCTTGCTTTGCCGCCTGAATTGGATAGAATTCACAATGTCTTCCATGTTTCTATGCTAACGAGGTACAGATCAGATCCATCTCATTTTTACCAGTTGAATCTATTGAGGTGAGTTCGGATCTGACTTTTGAGGAAGAACCAGTCGCTATTTTGGTACATGAAGTGAAGGAGTTGAGAAATAAGAAAGTGCCATTGGTGAAGGTTCTTTGGAAGAATCATGCAAAGGAAGAGGCAACTTGGGAGAGTGAACAAGCTATGCGCGATCAGTATCCTCAACTGTTTCAAACTTGAAATCAGGTAATTTCGAGGATGAAATTTCTTTTTAGAGGGGGAGAATTGTAATATCCCAAAATGTGCCCTAGAAGTTTTGATATAATTGTTGTTTTAATTGGAATTAAGTGTATATGTTTTATTGGAAAGAGAAAAGAATTAAAGAGAGAGTGTATATGTTGTATATATGGAAATATTACAACATATACAAGTCATGTGGAAGTCAAAAGATGATTATTTAATAAATTAATTAAGTGAGTGGAAGAAGATTTTTGGAATATTTTAATATTAAATGCTTGGAGGAGAGGGTTTTGAGGAGGTAGTGGATGAGAATTTGACTTTGCTTTCTATCTTTTCTTCTTTCTTTCTTTCTTTCTTTCTTTCTCCGTGGTTCATTTTCTTTTCTTTCCTCTTCTTTTCTTTTGGCCGGCTATCAAAGAATTAAGAGAGCAAGAGAGAGATTTGATCTTTCAAACTCAAGATTGAAGGAAGTTTTCAAGTGATCAAGTTGGAAATTTAAGAGTTTCTTCATCTTTGGTAAGTTTCCTCTTGATTCCTTGATTTTCTTTTAAGATGTGTTTGAGTTTTTTTGTTGATTGTTGATGGTATGTGAATATGTTTGATTAAGATGTATTTGAGAGCGTTTGGTTTAATTAATTTTGATGTTGGTGTTGGATTGGAAAGAAGGAGTTAGGTTTGATGTTGAAAGAGTACGAGTTGTGTGTATGTGATGGTTGTAAAGTGGTGTTTGATGTATGTTTTGAAGTGTTTTGGTGTTTTTGCAAGTTATTATTGTTTATGGGTGTGTTTAGTTCAGTTTGTTTGAAGTGGAAAATGGTGGAAGAAAGTGATTTGTTGGTTGTGTTCTTGATGTTGCCGGAATCTGTATTTTTTGGCCTGACATGCCCATGAGCACGGCCAAGTCTTTGGGCGTGTCAATGGTTCTGTGTTGCAGTAGCATTTACACGTCCAGTGACACGCCCATGTCACTGAGCGTGTCATAGCTACTGTGTTGGTGAAGGTTTGACACGGCCATGAACACGCCCGTGTTGTTGGACGTGTCAATGTTTCTGTGAGGCAGAATGTACTACACGTTCAGTGACATGCCCGTGGTTCTGAGCGTGTCAAAGCTTTTGTGTTGTGGAGTTAGGGCACGGTCAGGGAAACGCCCGTGTTGTTGAGCGTGTCATGTTTAGAGTTGCCCTAGTTGGTTCTTAGCTTTATTATCTTATTTGTATCTCTAAGTGAGTGTGTATGGTTATCTTTGGTTTAGGTGGTAAAGAAGTTGAATTGGCCTAACCTAAGTGTTCAGAATTCTTGGAAGAGGAAGGTTGTAGATTGGTGTGAGTGGTTCTTAAGGTAAGTACAAACTACATTGTTGCATACACTTACATGATTTGATACTTAACATATTTGGTTATACATATGTTAAGTAATTGATTATATTGTAAATACATTGATGAATGTTATGATTTGTATAAAGTGAATGATTGATGAGCATTTAGAATGTATGTTAATGCAATTGATTGTGTACATTTGAATGAAATTGAGATATAATGAGATGTGAAGCAAATGTGATTGGTTATGGTGATTCAAATGAATTAAGTGGGCATGTTTGCTTAGATGATGATATTCAATGCAACTACTTATGTATACTCTATTAATGAGATATGAGGCCATGGTTGTTGGCTATGGTATTGCAAATGAAATATAATGGAGGCATAGTTGCCTATTTTATATTGGGAATGAAATGAAAAGAGATAAATGAAATGATGTGTACCTAATATGTTAATTCAATTTTCAGAGTTCTGAGTTTGGCGGCATGCCTATGAATTGCTGGATAGGTGAAAAGACCGGGTCGTAAGCCAATTCCAGTTGGAAAATGTGAATTATAGTAACAGTCTTGCCGGGTTGAGGATCTCCTCGGGTTTATCCTGGTTGAGGTCCAAGAGACTGGGTCTGTTACAGGTAACAGTCTTGCCGGGTTGAGGATCTCCTCGAGTTTAGCCGGGTTGAGGTCCAAGAGACTGGGTCTGTTACACTATCCATGGATAGAGATATATATACATGTGTGTATCCTACAGGCTTGATGATTGTGATTATGGACCAAAGCAGTAACTCCGAACTTTGAATATCATATTAAATTCTTTTGGGCCCATGCTTGTCTTTGTTTTCAATGTGATTTATGAATGATGAAACAATTGAATGATAAAGTGAAAGGTAATGTCATGAAATATGAGATTCTTGAAAATTGTTTATATGTTTGAAAGTATGACATTGGCATTGCATAGAAGCATATTGTTATTATGTTTGTACCACTAATCCGTTGGCTTAGCGCGATTGTGGTTCATCGAGCAGGTGACAGAGAAGAACCGGAAAATTCCTCTAGGCCGAGTCGAGTCTAGATTTTGAGGTGTTGATAGTGGAGCTTAAAGATCAAAGAAATACTGCCAAACATGTATATATTTTATGTTTTGTAAAACTTGAGTTTTGAAGTATATGTATTTGTAAATATTTGTTATATTTTCCGCTGCGTTTTAAATAAATGGTTTATCTACTGTATTTTTATGATATAACTTAAATGTTTTGAGTTTGCTTATATTATTTCAAAAGAAGTGAGTCGTTTGTTTAATAAACAGTGGCATTCCTATATTCAGTATACGTATATTACGATCGTAATAGCATGCTGTGTACGTATATGGGGTATAGGGGTGTTACAAGACCCAAGCAAGCTTCAAGGGGAGTTAAGCATGCTAATCTTCAACCCAACTTGGCTTCGAGGATTAAATCCAACCTAGCTTCAAGAGATTGTTACCATTAGG
Organism: Garcia nutans; assembly: GCA_947685225.1. Classification (NCBI taxonomy): domain Eukaryota; kingdom Viridiplantae; phylum Streptophyta; class Magnoliopsida; order Malpighiales; family Euphorbiaceae; genus Garcia; species Garcia nutans. Next base: position 49,292,030 of record CANTUV010000007.1, on the reverse strand, counting down.
CATGCCACCAACAACAAAACTGTGAAAATGGAATGACACATTAGACACACAATTCATTCATTATTTCATTATCAATTTCATTCTCATTTTCTCATCATCATTTAGGCAACCATGCCTCAATTATCTCATTTGCATCATTATAGCCAACAAAAATGGCTTCACAACTCATCAATAGAGTATACATAACCAATTGCATTGGACATACATTTTAAATTCATCATCATCTAGGCAAACATGCCCCACTTATTTCATTTGAATCATTATAGCCAACCTCCATGGCATCACTTCTCATCATATCTCAATTCACATTAAAGCAATTCATCATTAAAGTATTCATCATAACCAATTGCATTGCACATACATTTTGAATGATCATCATATCTTTCACATTATATTAATCATAACATTAATCAAATTGTACTAACAATATAGTAAATTACTTAACATGTAATATCCTCATATATGCCCTAGAAGTTGTGATTATGTTGTTGTTGTTGTTATATAATTGGATTGAATATATGTGTTAAATTACAAGAGAAAAGAAATAGAGAAAAGAATGTTTATGTATATGTGATTTGGGAAAGAATTTAGGGTTTAGAGAGAATGGTATATGTTGTGTATATGATGATATATATAACATATAAGTTGGTCAAAATGAAGAGTCAAGGAAAGAAGATATTTATTTTTGTTAAGTGTGAAGTTACTATAAAGGGCATGTAATGAATGGTAATCAAGACAAATGGTATAAGGGTGTTTAGGTAATTACTCTTGTTGAATCATTTGGTGGAGATTTAAAGAGGTGATATTTTGTCTTTTCTTCATTTCCTTCTTCTTCTTCTTCTCTTCTCCACGTTGGTTGGCTCCTCCTTAGACAAGAGAGAGCAAAGTGAGATTTGTTTAATTCTAACATCAAATTGAAGGGAGAATCAAAGGATTTAATTGAAGATTTGTGGAATTCAACAACTTAGGTAAGTTCTTTCTCTTGATTTTCCTTTGTTCTTTTGAAATTGTGTTTGGGATTGGTGAGTTGATATGGATGGTTGATGGAGTGTTTTTGTGTATGGTGTGTGTAAAAGTGTTGAAATGGAATTAAAGATAAGAAGCTAGGTTGGTGTTGGTGATGGAAGAGTAAGAGTTGTGTTTAGTGAATTTTTTCTGTTTTACAATTAGTAAAGGCTGTGACTTGTATGATTTTTAATTAATTATAGAAAAATGTTCTTGAAGTGAATTTTTGATATGTTGTGCCTCTATGAGTCTAGAATGACTGAAAAATATGTTGATTCAATTTTGGAATGGTTATGAGTTTAGAAAGATTATTTTTATTAGACCTGTTCCAGCAGGTACCTTAACTGAGACAGCTATATTTCGGGATTTTTAATAAAATGTAGAAAAATCATATCCAATTGAATTTTGGATATGTTGTTGGTGAGTCTAGTATTTGAGAAAAATAATTTGGAACCACGTTGATTGAATTTGATTTATGGAATTCACAAAGTTCAGAACTGCTGCCAGGATGCAGGGCAATTGGGGCAGTCTGGTTAGGTGAACTATTTGACCAAGATTTTGTGTTCAGTTTGATCTGAAATTTTAAAGGAATGATTTTAAGATACAAAACTAAATTCTGTAAAAATTTTATAATTTTTAGTCAAGTAGATTATTTTATACAATTTTTCAAAATAAGGATAAAATGGAGTCTTAAACCAGAATGTACTATTCATATGGTCATTTTGCTAATATTCCTTTGGATTAGGTTTTGAAGAGATTGGGTTGCATTAACCTAAATGTGGAGAATTCTTGGAAAGAAAAGAAATGTATAGATTGATGGGACTAGTTCTTGAGGTAAGTACCAATACATATGATTGTATTTAATTACATAATTTGAGGCTTAACACATTTGTTTGCAAATGTGTTAAGTGATCTATTATATTGTTAACATAATTGGACTAAGGTGATGATTGAATGATGTGAAGGATGTGAAGATCATTAACCAGGTAAGCATAAACCCTATTTGATTGTATATCCTTATATGTCTTTGAACATTAACACATTGGGATGAAAGTGTTAAATAAGCTATTATATTGTGAATGTAAATGAAGAATATATATATAAAGGATGAAATATGAAATGGGAAAGGTAGGAAGAAATGAGGATCATTCTTAAGGTATGTGCAATTTGTTATGATAAATGCTCTAGTAATGAATGATGTTAATGTGTTTTGAGAAGTGAGAAAATGTTATGTTATATGCATTGTGAATCTTGTGTATGGCAATGTATTATATGAATAATATACTTTGAAATGTGATATCAATGATGCTATATGTATCATATGGATTGAGATATGATATGATATGAAGCCATTGTGATTGGCTATGATAATTCAATTGAAAGAGATAAGGCATGTTGGCCTAATTGATGATGAGATTGATAATGAAATAATAAATGAATTGTTTGTTTAATATGTTATTCAGTTTCAGAGTTCTGGATTTGGGTGGCATGCCTAAGAAATGATGAAAGGTAACAGTCTTGCCGGGTTGAGGATCTCCTCATATGTGTTGAGTTGATGGTCCAAGAGACTGGGTCTGTTACACTATGAGAATTGTGAATATGAGATATATGATTTGTAACAGTCTTGCCGGGTTGAGGATCTCCTCATATGTGTTGAGTTGATGGTCCAAGAGACTGGGTCTGTTACACTATCCATGGATAGAGATACATGTATATACATTGCCTACGGGCGTGATGATTGTGACTATGAACCAAAGCAGTAACTCTGAACTTTGAATAACATATTAGTGTTTTGGGCCCGAGTCTGTCTTTATTGTCAATGTGAATTGCAAGTATTGAAATATTGATTGTGAGTATTAATAATGAATTATGCTTGGTGAATTGTGAATAATATAATGTTATTAAGTGTAATATGTAAATGAATTGTGGTTGATGATAAAGGTTGTCTTTATTGTAAATGTGATTTATGATTTGTATGATATGTAATTTGTGTATTGCAATAATGATTGGTATGGTATATATAATGTAGGGGTATTAATATATTGGTTTTGAGTATTGGTGATGCATTGGGGTTGGTGATAATATTATGTATATATGTACATCATATTTGAAATTAGCTAGGATATATTAAAGATGAAATTAAAAAGAAAAGAAGATATGATAAGAACTAATTATATATTGAATTGATGTATCATTATATGTCAATACTTCTATACTATATGTTTATATTTTATAGTTGGACTACTAAGCTCTCGGGCTTAGCGCGGGTGTTTATTCGCGCAGGTATATAGATGGAAGATATGAAGTCTTTTGTTATGCCACAAGAAGAGTAAAGTTTGTCGAGACCAACTAGAGGGTAATGCATACATGTATAAACTTTAATTATGATGTATTTCTGACGAGAGAGTATTTATATGTATAAATGAAGTTTTTGATAAAGATAATGATTTTGTAAATGTTATTTAAATTAATGTATTATGGTTTGAACTCTGTTACAGGTTTTTAAAAGGTAACGAAAAGTGACATCCTTATACTTTATATATTTACTGTATGTATACTAGGTATACGCATAGTACTTATATAGGGTATCGGGGTGTTACATAACACATTTACAACCAAATGTGTTAAGTCTCAAAATCATGTAAATGTATGCAACCATGTAAGTTTGTACTTACCTCAAGAGCAACTCACACCAATCTATACACTTCCTCTTCCAAGAATTCTCAACACTTAGGTTAGGGCAACTCAACCTCTTCACAACCTAATTCAAAAGGAATAATACACACTTATATAAACATACACATGAATTCCAATACAATTATTCACCTACTAGCCTCATACTAGACCCATTGATCACAAATTACAAACCAAAACCACTATCTAGGGCCCCATGGTAGTGGCCTCACAACCCCCCACGGTCGTGGGTTAGCAAATGAACTTGTCCAATTTGCCCAACACCCCCACGGTCGTGGCATTCAAGGGCCACGGTCTTGGCATCCAAAATGCTTCTGTTTCCAATTAAACTCATGCATTCTATGTTTTCAACTTCATTAAACACAAACATCTTGAAGATCTACAAAAATAATTGATCAAACTCAATATTTACATTAATCACCAATTCATAACCATAACATAAACACAACTCTTACTCTTTCATTCAACTCCAAAATGACAATCAATTAAATCCAACACTCTCAAACACACCACAATTAAACATACTCATACTATCCACAATCAATCATCAAACTCAAATACAACTTTAAAAAAACAAGGAAATCAAGTGGAAACTTGCCAAAGTTGATGAAACTTCTTAGATTTCCAACTTGATCACTTGATATATATCCTTCAATCTTGAGCTTGGAAAACAAAACTCTCTTTCTCTCTTGCTTCTTTTATGGCCGGCCAACCCAAAGAGAAAAGACAACAAAGAACAAAATGAATGGTAAAAACCAAGTCAACTCTTTCTCTTTAAACCTCCACCAAGAAAATTTTAAATTAAAATAATATTATAAAATATCCTCTTCCACTAACTTAATTTCTTTTTAATTAATTTAATTAACTTAAAATCATTAATTACTCTTCTTTTGACTTCCACACATTGACTTGTATATGTTGTATATATCACTATATATATAACATATACACTCTCCCTTTACTTCTTTTCTATTTCCATTAAACATATACACTACATCCAAATACAACAATAATTCTCCCCCTCTAAAAAGAAATTTCATCCTCGAAATTACCTGATTTCAAGTCTGGAACAACTGAGGATACTGATCTCGCATCGCTTGCTCACTCTCCCAAGTTGCCTCTTCCTTTGCATGATTCTTCCAAAGAACCTTTACAAGTGGCACTTTCTTATTTCTCAGCTCTTTCACTTCATGTGCCAAAATAGCAATTGGTTCTTCTTCAAATGTCAAATCCGAACTCACCAAAATAGATTCAACGGACAAAACATGAGATGGGTCTGATCTGTACCTCCGCAGCATAGAAACATGGAAGACATTATGGATTCTATCCAACTCAGGCAGCAAAGCGATTCGATAAGCAACTGGTCTAACTCTTTCTAATACTTCATAAGGTCCAATAAAACGAGGACTTAGCTTTCCTTTGCGACCAAATCTCAAAATCTTTTTCCAAGGGGACACTTTCAGAAAAACTTTATCTCCAACATTAAACTTTGTGTCCCTCCTTTTTAAATCTGAATATGATTTCTGCCGATCTGAGGCTGCTTTCAATCGATCCCTAATTATCTTCACTTTCTCTTCCGTTTCTTTAATCAAATCAGGACCAACCAACTTGCCTTCTCCAACTTCATTCCAACACAAAGGCGTTCTACATCTTCTACCATATAAAGCCTCAAATGGTGCCATTCCAATACTAGATTGATGACTGTTGTTATAAGCAAATTCCACAAGTGGCAAAAATCTGTCCCAACTTCCAGAGAATTCCATGACACAGCTTCTTAACATATCCTCTAAAATCTGTATCACTCTCTCTGACTGCCCATCTGACTGCGGATGAAAAGCAGTGCTAAAGTGCAATCGAGAACCCAAAGCACCATGCAAACTCTTTCAAAACCTTGAAGTAAACCGAGGATCTCGATCAGACACTAAAGAAATTGGAACTCCATGCAATTTCACTATCTCACTGATATACAATTCAGCCAACTTCTCAAGAGAATAATCCATTCTAACTGGAAGAAAATGAGCTGTCTTTGTCAACCGATCAACAATCACCCAAATAGTATCATGCTTCTTCTGAGTCAATGGAAAACCAGACACAAAATCCATTGTCACACGTTCCCATTTCCATTCAGGCACTACTAAAGGTTGAAGCAACCCTGAAGGAACTTGATGCTCAGCTTTCACCTTCTGACAAGTGAGACATTTAGATACAAACTCTGCTATGTCTCTTTTCATACCTAACCACCAATAATGTTGCTTCAAATCCTGATACATCTTGGTAATCCCAGGGTGCATAACAAAAACCGACTGATGTGCTTCTTCCAAAATAACCTTTCTTAAACTAGCATCATCAGGAACACACAACCTATCTTTAAACCAAAGGCTACCATCACTTTTCACAAGAAAATCTCGGTTCTCCCCATTTTGACAATCTAACAAAACTTTCTGAAATTTCTCATCTGCCAATTGAGCCTCTTTAATCTGATCCAACAACACCGGTCTCAAAGGCAATTGAGCTAACAAGGCTCCATCATCACATAATTCGAAACTAGCATGCAATGCTCTCAACTCAACAAGCAATGAGAGCGAATAAACAGTCAAACCTGCCAAAGACTTTCGACTCAAGGCATCAGCAACAACATTTGCCTTACTAGGATGATAATCAATCAAACAGTTGTAGTATTTGATTAACTCCAACCACTGTCTCTGTCGAAGATTCAGCTCTCTCTAAACACCTAAATATTTCAAACTCTTATGATCTGTGTAAATGAAACACTTCTCCCTATACAAATAGTGTCGCCAAATCTTCAAAGCAAACACTATAGCTGCCAATTCCAAATCATGCGTCGGATAATTAAGCTCATGCGGCTTCAATTACAGAGAAGCATAAGCTATGACTTTACCCTCTTGCATCAAAACGCAACCTAAACCATTATGTGAAGCATCACTATAAATCACATATGGTTTATCTTCCACAGGCAAAGTAAGAACAGGAGCTTGAGTCAATATCTCTTTCAACTACTCAAAACTAGCTTGACACTGATCTGTCCACACAAATCTAACTCCCTTTTGAAGTAATCTGGTGAGTGGAGTAGCTATCAAAGAAAAACCTTTCACAAAGCATCGATAATAGCCTGCTAAACCAAGAAAACTTCTAACTTTAGTCACAGACTTCGGTGGATTCCAATTCAAAATAGCCTCAACTTTACTCGGATCAACTCTTATACCATCTGCTGAAACTATATGACCAAGAAAAGTTACTTGATCAAGCCAAAACTCACACTTTGATAGCTTAGCATACAATTGCTTCTCTCTTAAAGTCTGCAACACAATTCGCAAATGCTTGTCATGCTCCTCTTTATTGCGCGAAATCACCAAAATATCATCAATAAAGACCACCACAAACTGATCTAGATAGGGCCTAAACACCCTATTCACCAATTCCATGAAAGTTGCAGGTGCATTTGTCAATCCAAAAGGCATCACCAAGAACTCATAATGCCCATACCTTATGCGAAAAGCTATCTTGGGAACATCTTCAGCTCTAACTCTCAACTGATTGTACCCTGATCTCAAATCAATCTTGGAAAACACTGCTGCTGCCTTCAACTAATCGAAAAGATCATCAATCCTAGGCAAAGGATACTTATTCTTAATAGTCACCTTATTCAATTGCCTATAATCGATGCACAACCTCAAAGTACCATCCTTCTTCTTTACAAACAAAACAGGAGCTCCCCACGGGGAAACACTAGGGCGAATAAACCCTTTATCCAAAACTCCTGCAACTGCACCTTTAACTCTCTCAACTCAGCAGGTGTCATTCGATAAGGAGTAATAGAGATGGGAGTGGTACCAGGGAACAAATCAATACCAAACTCAACCTCTCTCTCAGGGGGTAACCCTGGCAACTCCTCAGGAAAAACATCTGGAAATTCCGCAACTGTGGGTATACTATCAAGTTGAGAACCCACTACTCTGGTATCCACAACGTGAGCAAGATAAGCATCACACCCTTTTCTAATCAACTTCCTAGCTGCAACAACCGACACAAACAAGGATGCAAGTTGTCTCTGCTCACTAGATATCATCACACTTCTACCATCACCGGTTCTTAAGGTAACACACTTCTTTTGACAGTCTACCGCAGCTCCATGCTTAGACAACCAATCCATGGCTAAGATCAAATCATATTCCTTAAAAGGCATTTCAATCAAATCACCCAAAAACTCTTCACCTTGTACCACCACTGAACTATCACGATGCACCTTACTCACCACAAAACTATGCCTACAGGATTTGTCACCAAAACATCAAATCCTAAGGACTCTGAATGCAATTCAGACACAGGCAAGATAGATGCACTTATATATGAATGAGTAGATCCTGGATCAATCAAAGCAAGAACTAAAATACCAAATAAAGAAAATGTACCCGCAATAACTGCTGAAGCATCCGGTTGCCTCTGCATCACATACATTCTCTGAGAAGACCCAGCCTCATCTGGCCTACTGCCTCCGGATGTAGATCCTCCTCTCTGACTAATCCCAGGTCGACCGCCTCTACTGAAACCTCTGCCCCCTCGACCATCTATGCTAAAAATAGGTCGAGAAGCTACAGTATCAGTCTGTCTATCATCCTGTAACTCAGGGCAATCTTTAATAAAATGAGCTGGTGACCCACATCTAAAGCATACTCCCGATCCACCCGTCTTCCAACAATCACCCCCATGTGTCCTACCACAATGAACACATGTAAGTGGAGTAGATCTCTGAACCACTGGAGTCGGAGCACTCGCTACAGAAACTGTAGGTCTCAATCTCTGCCTCTGATACTGAACTGACCTACCTGACTGCCTCTAGCTTCTACTAATTCTCAGAACAAAACTTCCTCGGCCTCTCTTCATAGATGAAGACCCTGCCTCAAACTGGGATCTCCTAACTCTGGTCTCCTGCTCAGTAGCAGCTATTGCAATAGCTTGTGCTCTCTCAACACTTCTGGCTGCTACAACCAATTGAGAAAAGTCTTGGTACCGGGAACCAGCAGCAATACACATAATAGAGGGCCTCAACCCCTCCTCAAATCTCCTACACCGGTCAATCTCATCTGCAATAATCCCCCCCGGCATAATGACTCACCCGGATGAATTCTACCTCATACTCTATCACAATCCGGTTATCTAGTCTCAAATTCAGAAATTCCATCTTCTTGACATCCTTATACTCCCTCGGGGTATATTTGTGCTCAAACTCCCTCAGAAAATCACTATAAGACATCGTTGGTGGATCATCCATGGCATGTGGAACTATCTTCCACCAATCATAAGCATCTTTCTGCAGAAGGGATCTAGCATAATCAAATTTCTCTTCAGGAGTGGCTTGCAACTGGATAAATACTCTCTGCACTCTATCCAAACACTGCTCAGCTACTGCAGGATCTGTAGTACCAAGAAAATCCTCAGCCCCAAACTTTCTCAATTTATCATAATGTCTCACCGGTACTTGTGGTTGTGGTGGCGGTGGCGGCTGCACTGGAGCTTGCCTCAACAATTCTACCACATGCTGTAACCAAACCGACGAAACCTCATCAGCAGCTGATCTCTCTAGCACAGGAGTAGGTGCCTCTCCAGCTCTATCAACCCTAGCTCAATCTCTACCCTCTTCAAGAGCTACACTCTCAGCATCACCTTCTATGGACTGACGTGACTGAGACGCCATCACTACCTATATCTGCAAACACAGCAGAATATACCTCATCAAAGATCAGAGACTGCCAATACCAAAACATGTATCTTATTTAAAAACCATATTTTAAAAATCAAAATTTTCTTTTTCTTACAATTGACCTAGGTTGAGAATCTCAAACCTAGGCTCTGATACCAAACAATTGTAACACCCCTATATCCCGTATATGCATACTACATACCATCACTATCGTAATACACGTATACTGAATATAAGAATGCCACAGTTTTCTAAATAAACAAATCATCCCTTTATACAATAATATGAGCAAACTTAAACATTTAAGTTATATCATAAAACACAATAGATAAAAACGTTCATTCAATATGCAACGGAAAATGTAGCGGTATTTACAAATACATAAACATCAAAAATCAAATTTTACAAAACATAGAGTTTATACATGTTTGGCAGTTTGTCTCTAATCTTTAAGCCCACACTCAAAACTTCAAAATCTAGACTCGACTCGGTCTAGATGAACTCTCTGGCTCTACCCTGTCACTTGCGATGAACCACAATCGCGCTAAGCCAACGGCTTAGTGGTACAAACCACAATAACAATATGCTTCAATGCAATGTCAAAGTCATATGTTCAAATATTATAAACAATATATAACAATATGTTTCAATGCAATGCCAATGTCATATGTTCAACCATTATAAACAATATATAAGAATATCATATTACAAAAACTTACATTAAATCTTATTATTCATTTGTTTCACCATTCCTGAATCACCTTTAAACAAAGACAAGCATGGGCCCAAAAGACACTAATATGCTATTCAACTTTCAGAGTTAATGTTTTGGTTCAATTATCACATTTATCATTATCCCAACTAGGCTTCAAGGATTAGGCTCAACCAAGCTTCAAGGGGAACAAAGCATGCTAAGTATCAACCCAACTTGGCTTCAAGAACCAAACCCAACCTAGCTTCATAGGTTGTAACATCTCAACTAGGCTTCAAGGACTAGACCCAACCAAGCTTCAAAGGGAGTTAAGCATGCTAAACTTCAACCCAACTTGGCTTCAAGGATCAAATCCAACCTAGCTTCAAGAGATTGTTACCATTAGGCATGCCACCAACAACAAAACTCTGAAAATGGAATGACACATTAGACACACAATTCATTCATTATTTCATTATCAATTTCATTCTCATTTTCTCATCATAATTTAGGCAACCATGCCTCAATTATCTCATTTGCATCATTATAGCCGACAACAATGGCTTCACATCTCATCAATAGAGTATACATAACCAATTGCATTGGACATACATTTTAAATTCACATCATCTAGGCAAACATGCCCCACTTATTTCATTTGAATCATTATAGCCAACCACCATGGCATCACTTCTAATCATATCTCAATTCACATTAAAGCAATTCATCATTAAAGTATTCATCATAACCAATTGCATTGCACATATATTTTGAATGATCATCATATCTTTCACATTATACCAATCATAACATTAATCAAATTGTACTAACAATATAGTAAATTACTTAACACATTTACAACCAAATGTGTTAAGTCTCAAAATCATGTAAATGTATGCAACCATGTAAGTTTGACTTACCTCAAGAGCAACTCACACCAATCTATACACTTCCTCTTCCAAGAATTCTCAACACTTAGGTTAGGGCAACTCAACCTCTTCACAACCTGATTCAAAAGGAATAATACACACTTATATAAACATACACATGAATTCCAATACAATTATTCACCTACTAGCCTCATACTAGACCCATAGATCACAAATTACAAACCAAAACCACTATCTAGGGCCACACGGTCGTGGCCTCACAACCCCACGGTCGTGGCCTCACAACCCCCCATGGTCGTGGGTTAGCAAACGAACCTGTCCAATTTGCCCATCACCCCCATAGTCATGGCATCCAAGAGCCACGGTCGTGGCATCCAAAATGCTTCTGTTTCCAATTAAACTCATGCATTCTATGTTTTCAACTTCATTAAACACAAACATCTTGAAGATCTACAAAAATAATTGATCAAACTCAATATTTACATTAATCACCAATTCATAACCATAACATAAACACAACTCTTACTCTTTCATTCAACTCCAAAATCACAATCAATTAAATCCAACACTCTCAAACACACCACACTCAAACATACTCATACTATCCACAATCAATCATCAAACTCAAATACAACTTAAAGAAAAACAAGGAAATCAAGTGGAAACTTGCCAAAGTTGATGAAACTTCTTAGATTTCCAACATGATCACTTGATATATATCCTTCAATCTTGAGCTTGGAAAACAAAACTATCTTTCTCTCTTGCTTCTTTGATGGCCGGCCAACCCAAAGAGAAAAGACAACAAAGAACAAAATGAATGGTAAAAACCAAGTCAACTCTTTCTCTTTAAACCTCCACCAAGCAAATTTTAAATTAAAATAATATTATAAAATATCCTCTTCCACTAACTTAATTTCTTTTTAATTAATTTAATTAACTTAAAATCATTAATTACTCTTCTTTTGACTTCCACACATTGACTTGTATATGTTGTATATATCACTATATATACAACATATACACTCTCTCTTTACTTCTTTTCTCTTTCCATTAAACATATACACTAAATCCAAATACAACAATAATTCCAAAACTTTTAAGGTATACTTTGGGATATTACACATCTGGTTTTCTTCTCTTGGCAAGTGTATAAACCTGCATTCCTTAAAGTTCTTCTTCATCATGGTCAAGTAATGGTGGTATGATTTTAATTTTTCTTCTTTCAACTCCCACTCTCCATTTACTTAGGATACTATTAGCAATGAATCGCAAAAAACTTCCACCTTATCCACTTTCATAATCATTAGGGTTTCTAAACCAAAGATACATGCTTCGTACTCCACCATATTATTGGTTGCCCTAAATTTTAACTTTCTGGCTAAAGGGATAAGTTCCCCTTCGGGCGATTCTAGTATGACTCCTAAACTGCTCCTTTCCTATTCACTGCTCCGTCAAAATACATTTTCCATCCTTGTACTTCAATGGCCTCTAAATGTTCATCCAAAAATTCCAAGGCTATCTCCTCGCTATCCGGTAATGGTTGTTGGGCCAGGAATTCTACCACTGCTTTACCTTTGATTATTTTTCTGGTTACATACTCAATCTCAAATTCTTCCAATATTATCAACCTTTGCCCATACTTCCCAATCCAAGAGGGTGTCTCCCTTAAGTACTTCATTGGATCCAACTTGGAAATTGCTTGTACACTATAAGATTGAAAGTAATGCCATAACTTCTTAGAAGACCACACCACAGCTATACAGGTTATTTCATCTGCTTAGGCTAGCATGGCTCCTACTGACTCTTCTTCTATTGCTAAGTATAGTAATAAGGATTTACCGAGTTTAGGTGGTTTCAAAACAAGTGGATTTAGTAGATACTCCTTTATTTGCTCAAAGGCCTTTTGACACTCTTCATTTCACAGGACTAGCTGATTCTTTTTAAGTAATTTGAAGATAGGTTCAGAGATTATTGTGAGCTTTGCTATAAACCTACTAATATATTGTAATTTACCAATGAATCCCTAAACTTCTCTCTGTAGTAGGGGCTGGCATATCCCTGATTGCTTTAACTTTGTCAGGGTCAATCTCAATGCCATTTGGACCAATCACATGTCCCAATAATTTTCCTGAGGTAACCCCGAACACACACTTCTTCAGGTTTAATCTTAGCTTATATTTCAATGCTCTATCGAAGAATAATTCTAAGTTTTGGAAGTGTTGTTACCTTGTATCTGATTTCACCATCATATCATCAACATATACTTCGACTTCTTTGTGCATCATGTCATGAAATAGTGTGATGGCCATCCTTTGGTAGGATACTCCAACATTCTTTAATCCAAACGGCATCATCCTATAACAAAATATACCACATGTAGTAATGAAAGAAGTTTTTTCTTTATACTCTTGGGCCATTAACACTTAGTTGTATTCGAAAAATCCATCTAAAAATGAGTATAGCACGCTAGAGGTTGAACTATCAATGAGAACATCTATATGGGGTAAAGGAAAATCATCTTTAGGGGAAGCCTTGTTTAAATCTCTATAGTTCACATAGACCCTAATTCTTCCATCTTTCTTAGGCACGGGTACTATGTTTAGTGACCTCTTCTTTAACCAATTCAGCCCATTCGGGCCTCAAATGCCTAAGTTTTTGTTTGACAGGCTTCATATGAGTGTAAGTAGGAATAAGATGTTCGGCTACGTCTCAATCTATTCCAGGCATATCCTCATAAGACCAAGCAAATGCTTCCTCATATTTTTTGAATAATTTTTCAAATCTCTCCCTCTCATCAAGAGTAAGGTCGGATGCTATGCTAATGTTTTTAGGATTTTTGATTGTTCCCAAATTTAATGACTGTGTATCAACGAAATTAATATTAAAGATGCTCATATAACCACTATTTGAATGTATGCAACCATCAGGAGAAACATCACACAAGTAAGAAAAAATTAGACTTTATTGCATTCATCTTAGAAAAGAAAACGTCATCATCCTCATACAAAGCAGACAAATTAAAATCAAAATCAAAATCATTGTTCTCAAAATCATAAAGTAGAATATCTTCAAACTTCCCTTCAACCATGGCATCAATCTCGTTCAGAGTCTTCTTGGCTTTCAGGACAGCTTCCTTCTTCTTCTCTAGATTAGGCTCCTTGTCGGATGGCAAGGTGAACTATTTTTTCACTTGATCCACTAGCTCGGCAACATCAGTAAAAATTTCAAAACCCGGGATCAACTTTCCCATGAACATGATTGGCTCGGGCTTTCCTTGGAATGGTCCCATGTTTGGAGCTTTGACAAAGATCTCTTCAAGTGGTGGGAAGATCTTCTTCTCACTCTTCTTTTGCTGGACATCTTTGTTGGCTTCTTCATACCCTAACCCTTTCTTGGATGTTTGAGTTTTGAAATCTGGAAGCTTGGTCAAACTGGCCTTGCCCTTTCCAAACCAGCTCCGAGAAGGTAGCTCATGTTCTCCAACATGTTCAAGACCTTAGAGTCCACTACTTTATCATTAGAAATTGCAGCTACTTGGAAACCATTGAGAGGCCTCTCAATCATTAGAGCATTAACAACCTCATTATCTTCGATTTCGATGACCACTGTCTCATCTCCGTTAGGGAACTTGATCTTTTGATGGAGTGTCGAAGGAACTCCACCAAGAGGTTGAAACCATGGTCATACCAAGAGTAAGGCAAAGGTAACAAGTATGTCCAAAACAATAAATTCAACAATAGATTCAATTGGACCAACCTTGATAGCAACTTTGAAAGTTCCTTTGGCATGTCTCTTGGTGTTGTCATAAGCCCAAATGGTTACCTCGGTTTGGTTTAGATCCCTTGTTGACATGGCTAGCATTGGCAATAATTTAAGTGGACAAACATTATGGCGGACCCATCATCAACCATTACACACGGAGTCCTTTTCCCTTTGATTTCTATTTTGATAAAGAGAGGGCGGATGTGATCTCTCCCCTCTTCCGGTAAATCCGCATTTGAGAAAGATACCAATCCCATATTAACTTCGCTCTTCTCTTGAATATCTTCACATTTCCTTACTCCTACAATTTTTATGAAGTTGATCAGCTCCTCCGATGTTATGGTGGAAATTGGCATGCTGACTAAGGTCTTGGCCATAGTTTCTCAGTGCTTTTTAGAAGTAGCCAATAAGTCCCAAATGCTAACACTTGCTTGGGTTCTTTTCAATTGCTTGAGCACGGTATCATCTTCCTCTTCTTTGTTCCCTACTTGATCTTCCTTTCCTTTATTAACTTCTACCTCCTTAGGCGGTGGCCTAGCATAAGGCTTACCGGATCTAGTGTTCATTACTTCATCTTCTTCGTGTTCGAACTAGGTCCATTCCTGCCTCTTGGGCACAAGATCGTCATCACTATCGCTTGAATCCCAAAACCCATTCACAACACAAATTGCTACTTCTTTACCCACCTTAACTTGTTCAATTTTGCTAAATACCTCTTCTTCTTTGGTTGCTTCTCCACCCACATCTTGAAAAGAAGACATGATAAACTTTCATGCAAACCTCCTCCAATCATGAAGGTTGCCAGTGGTGGTACTCTATTGAAACTTGGTAATGGATTGTCTTTGGTGTTCGGCTTGTTAGGCTTGGGCAGCTTTCCACTATCAATCAAATTTTGGATCTCATACCTCAACCTCACACATCTATTTGTATCGTGTCCTTGAATTTTATGAAATTGACAAAATGCCTTAGTGTCAAAATTTGGTGGGAGAGGGTTAGGCAAAGGATGAGGATTTAAGGGTTGTAACAATCCCTTCCTTTGAAGCTTATTAAGAACCTAAGATAGCGGTTTCCCTAATTCAAAAAACTGCTTTCTTGTTCCTTGGCTAGTAGCATTAATACCAGCCGCCTTTTGCATGCCTTGATTGCCAGACTGATAGTTTCCTTTCTCGTTCCTTCTTATTGAAAAATGGTTCTTCTCTCTTTTCCATTCTTCAATTTGCAGACCAACTTGGAGAAGATCTTTGAAATCATGAATGAGTGTATGAGACATCCTTTCATGAAGACTAGGCAACACCCCTCACAATCATCCTTATTTGATTAGATTCATCAAGATTCTTCTTGAGCAATGCAGCCTTATTTCTCCATCTTTTCACATAGTCCACAAAATTCTCTTTTGGCCTTTGTCCAATGGACTCAACTTCCATTAAGGTAACTTCCATCTCATCATTGTAACCATATTATTGGATGAAGGCCTTATATAGCAGATCCAGCCGTCATCTAAGGTATTGAACAAGTTTTGGATAACAGGATCCAATGAGAGGATAAAGTACTTTAGAGTTTGAGCCTTAGTAGCTTGGGCAGACTGCATAGCAGTGATATATTGCTTCACATGGAGGTGAGGATTTTCGGTTCCATCAAACTTAACAAAAAATGGCATCTTCAATTTGTACAAAACTTCTTCGTCTAGTTCAAATAATTTGTCAACTTCGGACATTTCTTCAATTTTCAGCTTCTTCTCAAATTTCTTTTCTAAATTCTCAATCATCTTTTCAACATCAGATGTTTCATTTTTCTCCATAGCTTATCTTTCAACAGTCTTCGGTTCATTTTTCTTAATTCTCCATGGCAGTATTGAGCCCAATCGTCATCATCATCAATGATCACCTTATCATCATCAAAAACCACTTCACCAACTTTAGCCTTCCCCTTGTCCTTTGGCTTCTTAGTGCTAGCAAATGCTTCGGCATTATTTCCTAAAATTGTAGCCAATTGGTTCTTCATGGTCTCAACTAGGGCCTCTTTTATTTCTTCCATCTTGGCATTATTTCCTAAAATTGTAGCTAATTGGTTCTTCATGGTCTCACCATTCTTTGAATTTTTTCGGGCTCCATTGCTTTTGGTGAGCAAGTGATTGAGTCATTGCTAGATTCTTCATCTCCGGCGTAGGTCGGATTGACATAAGCTTTTGAACTGTCGTAATCTAGGGCTGGGATCCAGAGAGGATCAATGATATGAGATGAAAATGTATATATGCATGTATGTACAAACAATAGACAAGGAAAGATAATTAAGACATTCTTTCCAACCTTATAACATTCACACATGAATGTCGAGTCTCTTTTCCTAGGTAACATGGTTAACAAAATACCAGCATGGGGAATCTTGTTTTCAAAAATTTCTCTCGGACGTTTCAACCAATAGTTATATTTTCAAAAATGGAAATCAATCCATGATAATTCCTATTAATTAGGTTTTAATCCATTCAACCAACTAAAGTAGCTTTTATGCTATATTGGATTAAAACTAAATTAAGAGGTTTATTATAAATAGATTTCTCACTTGAAAAAGTAACTAGTGATTCATGCCAAAAACAAGCCCATGATTAATAACTCTTAGTATAAATTAGGCTCACAATTGATTTTTAGTATTTTGTAATTGACCTAAATAATTTGCAAGCTCTTTGTAAGAAAAGGTTGGATGAAAATAATTTTGTTTCTAAGCCCATTGTAAAAAAGATTTTAGAAAAATAGGATTTTGGGCTTAGTATTTGGGTCATGAACAAAAGAATTTTTGATTTGTTTTTAGAAAAAGTTTTATGTCCAAAGACCATCTTGAAAAGTTTTGAAAATAGCTTTGGCGTCTTGGACTTTAAAGAAAAATTTATTTGAGCTCACAATGTACTTAGGTCATATTAGAAAAAGAACAAACCAAATAAGCCATGATTTAAGCCAAGACAAATTAACCATAGTCAAACAACAAGCATTTGGGGTAAAACCTAAGGAAAGTAACTAGGCCAATTACATGAGCTTTAGTCTTTGGGTTAAAAAGGCTTAGGTTCCCATAGCAAGTATATACCAAATGGTACAAGGCTATGAGTGGTTATGCTATTCTCGATCTCCATACCTTGAGTGAAAGTATGGTATCCCTTTCATAACACAACATGGGTAACACGAGCATCCTAACTCACGCACACGATGCAATCTAATATGATACAATGGATAATATCATGACAAGAAAGAATAGAATAATATAAAGACCAACGGAATCAACTTCTCTTATCCATAGTGGAGTCGCCACTGTGAGCGGGGATTTTTTCCCCCACTTCTAGTGGAATGGTGCTTGTGACATCGACACTATTTAGGCTTGGGGCCTTGGAGAACACAGGCCTAAGCCCAAAGAAAATGGAGTCACCACCCGGATGGGCTGAGAAAAAGAAAGGACTGGATGACTCAATTCCTAAGGAATCCCCAACCCCCCAATGGGTTGGGTACATGTGGGGAAGTTGAGAAATGGCCCAACACTCCTATGATGCCCAGTTCATTGGAACCGGCCTCCTTTGCAGGTCTTAATATTATAAAATTCTTATGTAAAACAATATTATCCATATTATATGCAACAATTAAAATAAAGCATCATTATATTAAAAATAAAGCAATGTCCAAACAAAGCAAATAAATGGACACCCATCCGAGGATGGAAATATGCCCTTACATCATCCATGTCTAAAACTAAATAGGACACCCACAGAAAGGTGAAAACATGTGCTTTACATTGGTCCCAAAATATAAGAACAATTTAAATTACATGATGCTCATGACATGAGGTACCCAAAAATATGGAAACATACCTCTTACAATACTTTTGAAATCAAAATAAATCCATAAAAGTAAACAACCATTCATCATAAATAAATCATCCATCAAAGACATCAAACATCAATCAAAATATATAATAAACATTCATCCAATTTAAATAAAACAGTAAATATATTAACTTTAGGGGTTCATGCATCAATTAGGGTTTCTAGGGTTTTATGCTTAATAACTAGGGTTTTGTATATACTAGTTTAATTAATTGAGAAATATTTTAAAGAAATAACATAGCTACTGGATGTTTTAAAGATTTAGGGTTTTGGATGTTTTTATGAAAATAATGCTACTGTGAATTAAAAAATAGGTTTGATTAGGGTTTTAAGCAAACAGATTGTTGCTTTGGTTTTTAAAAAGGTGTAACTAGGATTTTAGATTTGAAAAACATGTTTTAAGGCTATTAAAATTTTAGGATTTTATGGTTAAGATATTAGGGTTTTATGGTTTGAAATATTAATTCTATAGATTATGATTTTGAATTTATAATTTGATGCTTTTATGTGATCAAAGTTGAGTGTGATTTAAATATTGACTATATCAACTACTTATGTATTTTTAGGTGAAACAAATATAGAAAGCCAAATTTATTATGGAAAGATTAAAATAGCTTACTGAGTAAAATTATAACAAAATAGCTACTGTAAAGGTTTGAAAACAAAATTAATTAAGATTTAGGGTTTGAATAATTTAGGGTTTATGAAATTAGAATTGTGTTGAATGATTATATTATTTACTTTATTTAAGATCTTAAGTATTGTATGAATTAATTTGTGCTCCTGTCTAAACTAGATTAAAGGAAGAATTAAATAACTAAGGCAGTGTGATGATGGCTTAAAAGATGAAGATGATTAATGATTCAATAAACTAAAGTTAGAACAATTTACCTACGTTTGAAGGCTCCACCAAATTTGAAGAGATTGAACCAAGTTGTAGCCTGCTTCAGAATTGATTTTGGTTGATCAAAGCAATCTAGAGATGATTGCTTGTTGCCTCCTTTGGTTACTGTCTCTTGAATTTCCCTTGCTAGGGTTTTCTCTTGGCCGATAGAATTTTTTAGAGTCTCAAGTTTGGTTTCTTTTTTTTTTGAAAGATCTAAGTTCAGTCTCCCACTGTCTAGATCCCTTTCTGATGTGTTTTAATGTGGTATTTATGGGAAAAAAGTACAAACCTAATTCTAATTGTCTAAGGAAATTAAAACCATTTAGGAAAAGAAATCAAAACCAAATAGAATTTGATTTCGAAAAAATCTGCGCTGAAAAAATTACGCTGGCAAAAAATTGCTTTGGGCCAGCATCATAATTGATAGCGGGCCAGCCAATTCACCTTAAGAATTTCCTATGGCGAATTGGCCCAAGCCAATTAACTTTCGGCGAAGAAAATTTTTCGTCGCCAATTTTTATTTATTTATTATTATTTATTTATTTTAAATTTACTAATATTACCTTTTTTACTTTTATTAAAAATTATAAATAAAAAATACTAAAATAAATATTATTTAATTAAAATGCTACAAAAATTATTTTAGACTATAAAAAATATTGGACCAGACTGGTCAAAAATTAAGGGTCTACAGCAATTTTTGTAGTCCGAAAATAATTTAGTATTTTCTCTAACCATTGGAGCCACTACTTCATCATCAGAAATTGCAGCTACTTGAAAACCATTTAGAGGCCTCTCAATCATTAGAGCATTGATCACCTCATTATCTTTGGCCTCAATGACCACCGTCTCATCTCCGTTAGGGAACTTAATCTTTTGATGAAGGGTGGAAGGAACTCCACCAATAGGATGAAATCATGGTCATCCCAAAAGTAGAGCAAAAGTAATAGGTATTTCCAAAACCACAAATTCAACAATAGATTTAATTGGACCAACCTTTACAACAACTTTGAATGTCCCTTCGGCGCGCCTCTTGGTATTACCAGCCCTAATGGTTACCTCAGTTGGGCTTAGATCCCTCATTGACATAGCTAGCTTTGGTAAAATTTTAAGTGGACAAATATTTATGGTGGACCCATCATCAACCATCACACATGGCATCCTTTTTCCTTTGACTTCTACTTTAATAAAGAGAGGGTAGGTGTGATCTTTCCCCTCTTCTAGTAAATTTACATCTGAGAAAGATACCATTCCCATATTAACTTTGCTCTTCTTTTTAATATCTTCACACTTCATCACTCCTTCAACTTTCATGAAGTTAACCAGCTCCTTCGGTGTTATAGAGGTGGAAATTGGCATGCTAGCCAAGGCCTTGGCCATAGTTTCACGATGCTTCTTCGAAGTGGCCAATAAGTTTCAAATATTGACACTTGCTTGGGTTCTCTTTAACTGCTTAAGCACAATGCCATCTTCCTCTTCTTTATTCCCAACTTCAGCTCCTTTCCTTTATTAGCCTCTACTTCCCTAGGTGGTGGCCTTGCATAAGGCTTACCATATCTAGTGTTCATCACTTCATCTTCTTCAAGCTCAGACTAGGTTCAGTGTTCCTTCTTGGGTTTAAGATCATCATCACTATCGCTTGAATCCAAAAACTCATTCACAACATAGATTGCTACTTCTTTTCCAGCCATAGTTTGTTCAACTTTGTTAAACACCACTTCTTCTTTGGTTGCTTCTCCATCCACATCTTGAAAAGAAGACGGGATAAAATTTTCATGCAAACCTCCTCTAATCATGAAGGTCGTCGGTGGTGGTACTCTATTGAACCTTGGCAGTGGATTGTCTTTGGTGTTTGGCTTGTTGGGCTCGTGCAGCTTCCCACTATCAATCAAATTCTGGATCTCATGCCTCAACCTCACACATCTATCCGTGTCTTGCCCTTGCATTTGATGAAATTGAAAAAATGCCTTAGTGTCAAAGTTAGGTGGGAAAGGGTTAGGCAAAGGGCGAGGATTTAAGGGTTGTAACAATCCCTTCTTTTGTAGCTTATTGAGGACCCAAGATAGTGGTTTCCCCAATTCTGAAAACTTTCTTCTTCCTCCTTGCCTAGTAGCATTAACATTAACTACCTTTTGCATGCTTTGTTCACCAGACTGGTAGTTTCCTTTCTCGCTCCTCCTTGTTGAAAAGCGGTTCTTCAATGTCCTTAGAATCCCAAATGAGTATATGAGACATCCTTTCACGAAGGCTAGGTAACACTCCTCTCACAATCATTCTAATTTGATCGGATTCATCAGGGCTTCTCTTGAGCAATGCAGCCTTATTTTTCCACCTCTTCGTATAATCCATGAAGTTCTCATTCGACCTTTGTCTAATGGACTCCACCTCCATTAGAGTAACTTCCAATTCAACATTGTATCCATATTGTTGGATGAATGCCTTGTATAGCATATCCCAACTCTTTTGTGTGCCATCATATAAGGTATTGAACCAATTTTGGACCACAGGATCTAATAAGAGCATAAAGTATCTTAGAGTTTGAGCTTTAGTAGCTCGAGCAGACTACATAGCTGTGATATATTGCTTCACGTGGAGGTGAGGATTTCCAGTTCCATCAAATTTGGCAAAGGATGGCATCTTGAACTTGTACGGAACCACTTCATATAGCTCAAACAATTTGTTGACCTCAGACATTTCTTTAATTTTCAGCTTCTTTTCAAACTTCTTTTCTAGGTCAGCAATTAACTTCTCAACATCTGAAGTTTCAGTTTTCTCCACGGCTAATCTTTTAACAACCTTTGGCTCCTTCTTCTTATCTTGAGGATTTTGGAAGTATTGAGCCCAGTCATCATCATCATCAATGACAACCTTGTCATCATCAAAAGCGCCTTCACCAACCTTAGCCTTCCCTCTGTCTTTCTTGGTGCTTACAGATGCTTTCGCAGTGTTCCTAAAAATTGTAGCCATTTGATTCTTAATGATCTCAGCTAGGGTCCCCTTTAATTCTTCCATTTTAGCATTAAGGGCATCATCCACCATTCTTTGAATTTGTTCGGGCTTCATTGCTTTTGGTGAAAAAGTGATTGAGTCATTACTGGATTCTTCGTCACCGGCGTAAGTGGGGTTGTCGTAAGCTTTTGAACTGTTGTAATCCAGGGCTATGAGCCAGAATGGATTAATGACATGTGATGTAAATGTATGCATGCATGTATGTATGTATGCATGAATATATAGCAAACAAAGATAATTAGGACGTTCCAACCTTATAACTTCCATACACGAATTGCAAGTCTCTTTTCCTAGGTATATGGTTAACAAAATATCAACATGGGATATCTTATTTTCAAAAAATTCTCTCAAATATTTCAACCAATAGTTATATTTTAAAAATGGAAATCAGTTCATGATAATTCCCATTAGTTAGATTTTAATCCATTCAACCAACTAAAATAGCTTTTATGCTATATTTTAATCCATTAAACCAACTAAAGTAGCTTTTATTGTAACACCCCATCTTAGCTTATGTTTATAAACCAAGATGGAATGCTATTTTATGATATTCGAGTCTTGGTTCTATACTTGGACAATTTATAATACACATTTTACAAAAATTTTGCCAGAGTTTCCCCTATAATTGGTGGTCCCAAGTGTTGCCAAAACTGATTTTTTTATTTAATGAAAACATTTTTTTATCTCAACCAATCAATCTCAATCAATCTCAAGCACTTATATAGTTGACCTCCTTATATCCTCCACCAAAACCTGCATTAAAATTTCACACTTCTACACATACATCCATACACACTAATTCATACCAACATACAGTAGTTAATATACTTAGCACACGTAATTTGGTCTTTTACTAGTCATACATACAATTCTTAGTTTACGCTAACATATGTAAATGCCATTATAGTTACATTACTTATAATAACTTTCTATCCGACAAGTTGCCAACACCAGCTGCTCGGGGCACTGCAGAAAATAGCTTCTCGCTCAACCTACGAGTTTAGGAAAGAAAACTAAACTCGCTAAGCGTTTGCTTAGTGGGTACTTAAATCGTTGCATTAAATAAATAGATTAAAAGAGTAATTAAAAACATGTATTTGAATACTTTAAATCAATGAATAAGATCTAAACATAATGATAAAAGATTAAATCCCATATTCTGAATTTAGAAATTTCTTGTTTTGCTTTTATCAATTTAGGTGCTCTACTGGTTTAACAGAACATCAGAGGATAAGGAAGGGTCATGATAAACATATCTCGTCATGGTGAGATATTACAGGATGATATGCGTCATGGTGCATATTTCATCATCCTTCATCATAATTCTTGCACATGTGCTAATAGCCATTGTTCATTGAATCATTGATCATGTCATTGTAATCATCGGCCTTCAGCCGGACTATCATGTCATGTCATGAGCAGTACTGCAATAATAGTATGATGCATCATACCCTTATCTCAAGGGTTCTGTCATAACCAAGTAGAGCGTAAACAATTTATTAATTAATTTAATCATGATATTCAATAAGCCATGATTTTTCCATAATGCATGTAGTGTCGGAATAGCTTGTTATGATGCCTTTCTAATCATTTCCAATTCTCCTTCATGTCATTTTATATGATTTAACATGAATCCATATCATAACATTCAAGTTTTAACCCATTTAGAAAAAAATAACAAAATGAATAGTGGCGCGGCACGTAAAATTGGCAAACAATGGCGCGCGTCAACTAAATGGTAAAATCTATTTTTACTACTGAAAATAAGTCAACTTTGACAACAGTTTTGACCAAGTAAACAAACTTATTTTTGGCTGAATTCTTGTAGGAAAACACTTTCATAAAGTTAACTAAATGCATGTAAAATTTCATCGGAAAATTTCTTCAATGGACTGCCCAAAATGAAAGCTGCAGAATGGTGCCCAAAAGGGACCATTCGGCCCAATTTTCAAAACTTGATAGAAATTCATTTTTTTCTGGCAAAATTGATTTTTAGACTCCTTTTGTGATACCATTGAAGGACTAAGGGTCCCTCTTTCAAAAATCAAACCAAAGGGATGATTAAAAGATCATCAAAGTTTATGGATAATTGAGCAAATTTAGCTAGTTTGTTTTGTTTTCATTTTTTTCACAATCAATTGATTACAAATGGTTCAAGAGCACTTTTCCACATATTTACTACACATAATAACATCATTTCAAAACCATTTCAAAAGTCCCATAATGCAAAATATGTGAATTTATTGAAAAGGGCAATGATTTAAGTACCAAACCTTAATTCCTTTAATTCCCCTTTGCTTTTCCTTCTTCTCCTTCCTTAATCTTTGTTTTTCCTTCAAGAAATTTAAGAACACAACCTTAAACATAACCTTAGAAATTTAGAACAATAAGCTACCTTCCAAATCCGTATGAATTTCTACCTAAATTAACCATCTCTCATCATTAATCAACATATTTTTCCATTAAATTCATTTTCTAACCATCCTACAAACTTTCCCCAAATTCAACCGTTATGAACCTTAACTTAGATCTCTTAAAATAGCCAACAATTTATGAAATTAAAGCTACAAATAAAACCCCTTACCTTAAAGTGTTGTTCTCCACCAAAGTTTGCAACCAAAAATAGCTACTTGAAAACAATCTCTCTCTCTTTTCCCTTTCTCTTCTATTCGGCCAAAGCAAGAACAAAGGAGAGCTCTTGGATTTTATTTTTTTGGTGTTCTCTCCTCCAAATAGCAGCCAAGAGAGGTTAAGATGTGATGGTGTAAGTGTTGGTTTCCCATTGGTACACTTAAGTGGGAAAATGGCTAATTTTCATTGGTCCAAATGTCTCTTTCTTTTATTTATTTAAAACCCAAGCCCTTGGACTTTCTTTTAATTATATTTTGCTGAACATATAAAATGTACCAACAATGACGTCCGGTGCTTCTTCTTCTTCTCGGGTTCTCATCGCATATACCCTTGGTGGTGCACTTGTACTAGGCTGGTTAACAGTCTCTGATTGTGACTTTTGAAAATTTTGATTACCTCCTCTTCCTCTACCTCGGCCTCTGCCAAAGGTAGGCTGTGACCTCTCCGTTGGTGCAGCAATATTCATCTGTATTTTAGGGCAGTTCACCTTTATATGGTCTGGTGCTCCACATTCCCAGCATCCTTCGGTTAAATACCAACATTCACCCCCATGTCTTCGTCCACAATGCTCACATAGAGGAAAAGTATATCCTTCAAAACCCGTGTTTCTTCCAAATCCTCCATTAATTCCTGGATTGTTACTTCTTCCTCTGCCTCTACTTAATCCTCTTCCGAAGCCTCTTCCAAATGAACCCGGTGCACTGGCTATAGATGTTTGATAGCTCATACCTCGGCCTGACCTCTGATTCTGAGATCGTCGGCCTTGTTATATAGAACTACTTCCTCCCATGAATCTCTTTCGGGCCTGCTGAGGTCCTCCCGGGCCTCGAGTTTGTGTCCTTTTTTGATGCATGCGTTGATGCCTATTCCTCTCATCCACTTGTACTTTCTCAACGTCCAAAGCCTTTGCAACAAGCTTGAAAAATTCTGATATATCTATGGCTACCAATTGCACTTTGATTTCATTGTTTAATCCTTCTAAGAATCTCTGGCATCATTCCTGTTCTGTTTCTATCATTCTCCTTGCGTACTTACTAAGACGAGTGAACTCTTTTTCATACTCAGATACCATCATTCTTCCTTGCTTTAAGTACGTGAATTCATTCCTTTTTGCATTTAAGTACGCCTCGGTGATATATCTCTTCTTAAACTCGGTTTGGAAAAATTCACATGTCTGCTGTTCTGGTGGCATGCGCTGCTGTGTAGTCTCCCACCAAAGGTACGCTTCTTTAACCAAAAGAGACGTGGCACAAATAAATCTTTCCTCTGGCGTGCACCTTAATTGATCCAACGCTCTAATGGTACTATCTAACCAGTATTCCGCTTCCTCAGATCCTTCTTTCCTACTGGCTTTAAATTCCTTAGCCCCATACTTCCTTAATTTCTAAATTGGGGGCTTTCTCTCTCTTTCGGCAGCAGCAGGTACCATTCCTGCCATTTGTTGAAATATTGCTGCCATCTGTCGTAAATAAGCATCGGGGCCTTCCGCAGCCACCGCTGCTGGTTGGGGCATAGTTCCAAGACTCTCCTCTACATTTGTAGGCACAGAGGCACATGACTCGCCGTCCTCGTCTACGGCTCTCTGTGATTCAACTTGTTGCGACATTCTACAATCATATACATGTATATCATAATAAAGTTAGCAGCTAGTTTGGCTTGGCATATTAAATTTCCTATATGGCATGTACATAGATAAATTCCAATCATAATTTCATATCACACACTTAATATAAACATAACCTTATTTATTCACATAATCGCGTTTTCATACATATTTAACATACATCATCAAATACTCCTATTATGGCCTATTTATATCTATTTACAGCAAAATGGCCTATCTACTGTTGCATTGTTATCCGCCTATATACATAACCAAAGGGGTAGCAAAATCATCAGCCCATTACAGCTCAATAAGTAGGAGCTCGGGGAGAGGTAGCACTATCTGAAGCAAGCTCCATCGGATCCGGATCTACCTCATTAGACTAAACTCTAGGAAGGTTAAGAGGGAGTTCGTCCATTCTATCCTGTAACATCTCTACCCTTCCTTGCAAGGTCCTAGCCAAACGATTCACATTCTCAAGCTCTACTGCAGTTTGTCTCTTATACACTTGTAATGCCCTAACATCTTCCATCAAGAGCCTACTATTATCCAGTGCTAACACTAAGTCTTCCCGGTCTTGGAGTCTCAAGTCTCTCAACTAATCTATTACTTCCTCTTTCTCCTCCTGTTTCCCTTTCATTCTAACTAATTCTTCTTTTAACTCTACTATTTCTCACTCTCTGGCTTCCATTTTAATTTTTTGGCACAGATTCTCCTTCCCCAATTCAAAAAGCTTCTTATCTATGGCTTGTTTCTCACTTGTGCTGGCCCGAGAATAAGGTTTAGGACCTAAAGCCAATTTAGTTGGTTGCTTCGAATCACTCATCCTCACTCCTGTTATCAATATCACAATATTACTAATAAGCATCATAAACATACACATCAGCTTATTAAAATTCCCTTCCTAAACCTATGTGTCATGCATTCACAGTTTGATTCAACTAACTACCCAGAATCGACTAAACCAATGCTCTGATACCACTAAATGCAACACCCCATCTTAGCTTATGTTTATAAACCAAGATGAATGCTATTTTATGATATTCGAGTCTTGGTTCTATACTTAGACAATTTATAATACACATTTTACAAAAATTTTCCCAGAGTTTTCCCTACAATTGGTGGTCCCAAGTGTAGCCAAAACTGATTTTTTTCATTTAATGAAAATATTTTTTATCTCAACCAATCAATCTCAATCAATCTCAAGCACTTCTATAGTTGACCTCCTTATATCCCCCACCAAAACCTGCATTAAAATTTCACATTTCTACACATACATCCATACACACTAATTCATACCAACATGCAGTAGTTAATATACTTAGCATACGTACTTTGGTCTTTTACTAGTCATACATACAATTATTAGTTTACGCTAACATATGTACATGCCATTCTAGTTACATTACTTATAATAACTTTCTATCCGACAAGTTGCCAACACCAGCTGCTCGGGACACTGCAGAAAACAGCTTCTCGCTCAACCTACGAGTTTAG
Organism: Garcia nutans; assembly: GCA_947685225.1. Taxonomy (NCBI): domain Eukaryota; kingdom Viridiplantae; phylum Streptophyta; class Magnoliopsida; order Malpighiales; family Euphorbiaceae; genus Garcia; species Garcia nutans. The sequence continues at coordinate 49,263,781 of CANTUV010000007.1, read as the reverse complement.
GAAAGAAAACTAAACTCGCTAAGCGATTGCTTAGTAGGTACTTAAATCATTGCATTAAATAAATAGATTAAAAGAGTAATTAAAAACATGTATTTGAATACTTTAAATCAATGAATAAGATCTAAATATAATGATATAAAAAGATTAAATCTCATATTCTGAATTTAGAAATTTCTTGTTTTGCTTTTATCAATTTAGGTGCTCTACTGGTTTAACAGAACATCAGTGGATAGGAAGGGTCATGATAAACATATCTCGTCATGTGGAGATATTACAGGATGATATGCGTCATGGTGCATATTTCATCATCCTTCATCATAATTCTTGCACATGTGCTAATAGCCATTGTACATTGAATCATTGATCATGTCATTGTAATCATCGGCCTTCAGCCGGAATATCATGTCATGTCATGAGCAGTACTGCAATAATAGTATGATGCATCATACCCTTATCTCAAGGGTTTTGTCATAACCAAGTAGAGCATAAACAATTTATTAATTAATATAATCATGATATTCAATAAGCCATGATTTTTCCATAATGCATGTAGTGTCGGAATAGCTTGTCATGATGCCTTTCTGATCATTTCCAATTCTCCTTCATGTCATTTTATATGATTTAACATGAATCCATATCATAATATTCAGGTTTTAACCCATTTAGAAAAAAAATGACCAAATGAATAGTGGCGCAGCGCGTAAAATTGGCAAACAATGGCGCACGTCAACTAAATGGTAAAATATGTTTTTACTGCTGAAAATCAGTCAACTTTGACAACAGTTTTGACCAAGTAAACAAACTTATTTTTTTGGCTGAAATTTTGCAGGAAAACACTTTCATAAGTTACCTAAATTCATGTAAAATTTCATTCAAAAAATAAAGCTGCAGAATGGTGCCCAAAAGGGACCATTCGGCCCAATTTTCAAATCTTGAGGGGAAATTCATTTTTTTTCTTGCAAAATTAATTTTTAGACTCCTTTTGTGATACCATTGAAGGACTAAGTGTCCCTCTTTCAAAAATCAAACCAAAGGGATGATTAAAAGTTCATCAAAGTTTATGGATAATTGAGCAAATTTAGCTAGTTTGTTTTGTTTTCATTTTTTTCACAATCAATTGATTACAAATGGTTCAAGAGCACTTTTCCACATATTTACTACACATAATAATATCATTTCAAAACCATTTCAAAAGTCCCATAATGCAAAATATGTGAATTTATTGAAAAGGGCAATGATTTAAGTACCAAACCTTAATTCCTTTAATTCCCCTTTGCTTTTCCTTCTTCTCCTTCCTTAATCTTTGTTTTTCCTTCAAGAAATTTAAGAACACAACCATATAAATTTAGAACAATAAGCTACCTTCCAAATCCATATGAATTTCTACCTAAATTAACCATCATCATTAATCAACATATTTCTCCATTAAATTCATTTTCTAACCATCCTACAATCTTTCCCCAAATTCAAACGTTATGAACCTTACTTAGATCTCTTAAAATAGCCAACAATTTATGAAATTAAAGCTACAAATAAAACCCCTTACCTTAAAGTGTTGTTCTCCACCAAAGTTTGCAACCAAAAATAGCTACTTGAAAACAATCTCTCTCTCTTTTCCCTTTCTCTTCTATTCGGCCAAAGCAAGAACAAAGGAGAGCTCTTGGATTTTAGTTTTTTGGTGTTCTCTCCTCCAAATAGCAGCCAAGAGGTTAAGATGTGATGGTGTAAGTGTTGGTTTCCCATTGGTACACTTAAGTGGGAAAATGGCTAATTTTCATTGGTCCAAATGTCTCTTTCTTTTATTTATTTAAAACCCAAGCCCTTGGACTTTCTTTTAATTATATTTTGCTGAACATATAAACATACCAACAATGACGTCCGGTGCTTCTTCTTCTTCTCGGGTTCTCATCGCATATACCCTTGCTGGTGCACTTGTACTACGCTGGTTAACAGTCTCTGATTGTGACTTTTGAAAATTTGGATTACCACCTCTTCCTCTACCTCGGCCTCTGCCAAAGGGTAGGCTGTGACCTCTCCGTTGGTGTAGCAATATTCATCTGTATTTTAAGGCAGTTCACCTTTATATGGTCTGGTGCTCCACATTCCCTGTAATATCCCTAAGTGTGCTTAGAAGTTATGATAATGTTGTTATTATTGAATTGAGTGTGTGATTGATAAGTGGTAATTTTGTTGTTTGAAGAAAAGCATTGTGTAGAGTGAAGTGTATATGTTGTGTATATGGTCATATATATATAATATAAGTTGGTCAAAGGGCTTGGTCAAGGGAAGAGGATATTTTATTTGTGATTGTGAAATTACCAACATGGGCTTGTAAAAGACAAAGGTTTAGTTATATGGTTGAGGGTAGTTTAGTAATTTTCTTTTGGAAGGGTATTTAATGCCTATTGACTTTGTGTTTTCTTCATCATTTCTTCTTCTTCTTCTTGTTGATGGCCGGCTCACTCAAAGACAAAGGAAAGCAAGAGAGCAAGTGATGATTTTGGAATTTTAAGCTCAAAAGTGAAGGAAGATCTCAAGTATACAAGTTGGAATTTCAAGAATTTCATGATTTTAGTAAGTTTTCTCTTGTTTGCCTTTGTTATTTTTGAAGATGTGTGTGAGTTGAGTTAGGGTTATTGATAGTATGATTAAGTGTGTTGATGATTTGTTGATTAGAGTTCAAATTGATTTTAAAATAAGAAGTTAAATTGGTGTTGGTGATGGAAGAGTAAGAGTTGTGTTTAGTGAATATTTTTCTGTTTTACAATTAGTAAAGGCTGTGACTTGTATGATTTTTAATTAATTATAGAAAAATGTTCTTGAAGTGAATTTTTGATATGTTGTGCCTCTATGAGTCTAGAATGACTGAAAAATATGTTGATTCGATTTTGGAATGGTTATGAGTTTAGAAAGATTATTTTTATTAGACCTGTTCCAGCAGGTACCTTAACTGAGACAGCTATATTTCGGGATTTTTAATAAAATGTAGAAAAATCATATCCAATTGAATTTTGGATATGTTGTTTCTTAGTGAGTCTAGTATTTGAGAAAAATAATTTGGAACCACGTTGATTGAATTTGATTTATGGAATTCACAAAGTTCAGAACTGCTGCCAGGATGCAGGGCAATTGGGGCAGTCTGGTTAGGTGAACTATTTGACCAAGATTTTGTGTTCAGTTTGATCTGAAATTTTAAAGGAATGATTTTAAGATACAAAACTAAATTCTGTAAAAATTTTAGAATTTTTAGTCAAGTAGATTATTTTATACAATTTTTCAAAATAAGGATAAAATGGAGTCTAAAACCAGAATGTACTATTCATATGGTCATTTTGATTATATTCCTTTTGGATTAGGTTGTGAAGAGGTTGAATTGCCCTAATTTGTGAAGTGAAGAACTATTGAGTGGAGAAGAGTTTAGAGTGGTGTGAAATGTTATTAAGGTAAGTACCAATGTTGCATGATTGCATTGTTAATGCATATCACTAATGTATTTTGATGTGTTTATATCATTAATGATATGTATATATATATAATTGTGTTATGGGAAAATGAAAGATGTGAATGATTTGATGAATATTAATGTATGAGAATACAATTGATTGAGTATAATTAAATAATGTTAGGTAAATTATTACATTGTTAATCTAATGTGACTTGTATAGTGTGAAAGAGAAGAGGATCATTCAACAAGGTATGAGCTATGCAAATTTATTATGATAAACACTTTTATGAAGAATTACTTTAATGTACTTTGTAATGTTATAGCAATGATGCTATATGTATAATGTGAATCATGTGATTGAATAATGATATGTTCATTTGGTTAATGTAATTGATGTTGAGTATTATAATGATGATGCACATGATACTATATGAACAATACTATGTTTTGTGTATTATGAATCTTGTGAATTGTATTGTGCTATATGAATAAGGTACTTTGTAATGTTATAGCAATGATGTTATATGTATCATATGGATTGAGATAGGATATGTTGTGAAGCCATTGTAATTGGCCATGATGATTCAAATGTGAGATGAAGCCATTGTGATTGGCTATGATGATCTAATTGAAAGAAACAAGGCATGTTTGCCTAGATGATAATGAACATTGAGATTGAAATTGATAATGAAACAATAAGTGAAATATGTGTTTAATTTGTTATTCAGTCTTCAGAGTTCTGGGTTTGGAGGCATGCCTATAAAATGAAAAAGGTAACAGTCTTGCCGGGTTGAGGATCTCTTCAAATTGAGTTGAATTGAGGTCCAAGAGACTGGGTCTGTTACACTATGAGAATTGTGAATATGAAATATATGATTGGTAACAGTCTTGCCGGGTTGAGGATCTCTTCAAATTGAGTTGAATTGAGGTCCAAGAGACTGGGTCTGTTACACTATGAGAATTGTGAATATGAAATATATGATTGGTAACAGTCTTGCCGGGTTGAGGATCTCCTCATGATGAGTTGATGGTCCAAGAGACTGGGTCTGTTACACTATCCATGGATAGAAATATTGATATATGATGCCTACGGGCTTGATGATTATGATTATAGACCAAAGCAGTAACTCTGAACTCTGAATAACATAGTGGTGTCTGTTGGGCCCGAGTCTGTCTTTGTTGTCAATGTGATATACAAATGTTGAAAGAAATGGATAATGAAATCTTTGGTATACTTCATTGGACATGTGATTGATGATATGTAATATGTGTTTTGAAATATTGATTATGAGCACTAGTGATGAATCATTAATGTTGAATTGTGAATAAAGAAATGTTATGATTGGTATGATGTATAATGTGTGTATTAGCATTGATTGTGAATTCAATTGATGAATTGTGGTTGATGACAATGATTGTCTTAATTGGAAATGTGACTTATGATTAGTATAATGTATAATGTGTGTATTGAGATGTTGATTGTGAATATTAGTGATGGGTTGGACTTGGTAGAAATGTTATGTTTATATGTGTATAAGATAGGAGATTAGTTGAAAGATATGAAAGGTGCAAATGAATAGGGATAAACTTAATAAGAACTAAAAGTATATGGAATTGAGATATCTTTATATGTTAGTGTTTCCATAATATATGTTTGTATTTTATATTTGTACTACTAAGCTTTCGAGCTTAGCGCGGATGTATTATCGCGCAGGTAGCTTGGTGGAAGATATGAAGTCTTTTGGTAGGCCACGAGAAGAGTAAGATTTTGTCGAGACCAACTAGAGGGTAATGCATACATGTATCCACTTTAAGTATGTTATATTATATGTATAAATGAAGTTTTGATAAAGACAATAATTTGTAAGTGTTCTTTAAATTGACCTATTATGGTTTGAATTTTGTTACAGGTATTGAAAGGTAAAAAAAAAAAAAGTGGCATCCTTATACTTTATATACTTACTGTATGTATACTAGGTATATGTATAGTATTTATATGGAGTATTGGGGTGTTACATTCCCAGTATCCTTCGGTTAAATACCAACATTCACCCCATGTCTTCATCCACAATGCTCACATAGAGGAAAAGTATATCCTTCAAAACCTGTGTTTCTTCCAAATCCTCCACTAATTCCTAGATTGTTACTTCTTCCTCTGCCTCTACTTAATCCTCTTCCGAAGCCTCTTCCAAACGACCCCGGTGCACTGGCTACAGATGTTTGATAGCTCATACCTCGGCCTGACCTCTGATTCTGAGATCGTCGGCCTTGTTGTATAGAACTACTTCCTCCCATGAATCTCTTTCGGCCTGTTGAGGTCCTCCCGGGCCTCGAGTTTGTGTCCTTTTTTGATGCATGCGCTGATGCATATTCCTCTCATCCACTTGTACTTTCTCAACGTCCAAAGCCTTTGCAACAAGCTTGAAAAATTCTGATATATCTATGGCTACCAATTGCACTTTAATTACATTGTTTAATCCTTCTAAGAATCTCTGGCATCATTCCCGTTCTGTTTCTATCATTCTCCTTGCGTACTTACTAAGACGAGTGAACTCTTTTTCATACTCAGATACCATCATTCTTCCTTGCTTTAAGTACGTGAATTCATTCCTTTTTGCATTTAAGTACGCCTCGGTGATATATCTCTTCTTAAACTCGGTTTGGAAAAATTTCCATGTCTGCTTTTCTGGTGGCATGCGCTGCTGTGTAGTCTCCCACCAAAGGTACGCTTCTTTAACCAAAAGAGACGTGGCACAAATAAATCTTTCCTCTGGCGTGCACCTTAATTGATCCAACGCTCTAATGGTACTATCTAACCAGTATTTCGCTTCCTCAGATCCTTCTTTCCTACTGGCTTTAAATTCCTTAGCCCCATACTTCCTTAATTTCTAAATTGGGGGCTTTCTCTCTCTTTCAGCAGCAGCAGGTACCATTCCTGCCATTTATTGAAATGTTGCTGCCATCTGTCATAAATAAGCATCGGGGCCTTCCGCAGCCACCGCTGCTGGTTGGGGCATAGTTCCAAGACTCTCCTCTACATTCGTAGGCACAGAGGCACGTGACTCGCCCTCCTCGTCTGCGGCTCTCTGTGATTCAACTTCTTGCAACATTCTACAATCATATACATGTATATCATAATAAAGTTAGCAGCTGGTTTGGCTTGGCATATTAAATTTCCTATATGGCATGTACATAGATAAATTCCAATCATAATTTCATATCATACACTTAATATAAACATAACCTTATTTATTCACATAATCGCGTTTTCATACATATTTAACATACATCATCAAATACTCCTATTATGGCCTATTTATATCTATTTACAGCAAAATGGCCTATCTACTGTTGCATTGTTATCCGCCTATATACATAACCAAAGGGGTAGCAAAATCATCAGCCCATTACAGCTCAATAAGTAGGAGCTCGGGGAGAGGTAGCACTATCTGAAGCAAGCTCCATCGGATCCGGATCTACCTCATTAGACTGAACTCTAGGAAGGTTATGAGGGAGTTCGTCCATTCTATCCTGTAACATCTCTACCCTTCCTTACAAGGTCCTAGCCAAACGATTCACATTCTCAAGCTCTGCTGTAGTTTGTCTCTTATCCACTTATAATGCCCTAACATCTTCCATCAAGAGCCTACTATTATCCAGTGCTAACACTAAGTCTTCCCGGTCCTGGAGTCTCAAGTCTCTCAACTGATCTATTACTTCCTCTTGCTCCTCCTGTTTCCCTTTCATTCTAACTAATTCTTCTTTTAACTCTGCTATTTCTCACTCTCTGGCTTCCATTTTAATTTTTTGGCACAGATTGTCCTTCCCCAATTCAAAACGCTTCTTATCTATGGCTTGTTTCTCACTTGTGCTGGCCCGAGAATATGGTTTAGGACCTAAAGCCAATTTAGCTTGTTGCTTCGAATCACTCATCCTCACTCCTGTTATCAATATCACAATATTACTAATAAGCATCATAAACATACACATCAGCTTATTAAAATTCCCTTCCTAAACCTATGTGTCATGCATTCACAGTTTGATTCAACTAACTACCCAGAATCTACTAAACCAATGCTCTGATACCACTAAATGCAACACCCCATCTTAGCTTATGTTTATAAACCAAGATGGAATGCTATTTTATGATATTTGAGTCTTGGTTCTATACTTAGACAATTTATAATACACATTTTACAAAACTTTTCCCAGAGTTTTCCTTATAATTGGTGGTCCCAAGTGTCGCCAAAACTGATTTTTTTCATTTAATGAAAAATTTTTTTATCTCAACCAATCAATCTCAATCAATCTCAAGCACTTCTATAGTTGACCTCCTTATATCACCCACCAAAACCTGCATTAAAATTTCACATTTCTACACATACATCCATACACACTAATTCATACCAACATACAGTAGTTAATAAACTTAGCACACGTACTTTGGTCTTTTACTAGTCATACATACAATTATTAGTTTACGCTAACATATGTACATGCCATTCTAGTTACATTACTTATAATAACTTTCTATCCGACAAGTTGCCAACACCAGCTGCTCGGGACACTGCAGAAAACAGCTTCTCGCTCAACCTACGAGTTTAGGAAAGAAAACTATACTCGCTAAGCGATTGCTTAGTGGGTACTTAAATCATTGCATTAAATAAATAGATTAAAAGAGTAATTAAAAACATGTATTTGAATACTTTAAATCAATGAATAAGATCTAAATATAATGATAAAAGATTAAATCCCATATTCTGAATTTAGAAATTTCTTGTTTTGCTTTTATCAATTTAGGTGCTCTACTGGTTTAACAGAACATCAGCGGATAAGGAAGGGTCATGATAAACATATCTCGTCATGGTGAGATATTACAGGATGATATGCATCATGGTGCATATTTCATCATCCTTCATCATAATTCTTGCACATGTGCTAATAGCCATTGTTCATTGAATCATTGATCATGTCATTGTAATCATCGGCCTTCAGCCGGAATATCATGTCATGTCATGAGCAGTACTGCAATAATAGTATGATGCATCATACCCTTATCTCAAGGGTTCTGTCATAACCAAGTAGAGCATAAACAATTTATTAATTAATTTAATCATGATATTCAATAAGCCATGATTTTTCCATAATGCATGTAGTGTCGGAATAGCTTGTCATGATGCCTTTCTGATCATTTCCAATTCTCCTTCATGTCATTTTATATGATTTAACATGAATCCATATCATAATATTCAAGTTTTAACCCATTTAGAAAAAAATGACCAAATGAATAGTGGCGCAGCGCGTAAAATTGGCAAACAATGGCGCGCATCAACTAAATGGTAAAATCTGTTTTTACTGCTGAAAATCAGTCAACTTTGACAACAGTTTTGACCAAGTAAACAAACTTATTTTTTGGCTGGAATTTTTCAGGAAAACACTTTCATAAGTTACCTAAATTCATGTAAAATTTCATTCAAAAATTCCTTCGTTTACCCCTTCAACGGACTGCCCAAAATTAAAGCTGCAGAATGGTGCCCAAAAGGGACCATTCGGCCCAATTTTCAAAACTTGAGGGAAATTGATTTTTTTCTTGCAAAATTGATTTTTAGACTCCTTTTGTGATACCATTGAAGGACTAAGTGTCCCTCTTTCAAAAATCAAACCAAAGGGATGATTAAAAGTTCATCAAAGTTTATGGATAATTGAGCAAATTTAGCTAGTTTGTTTTGTTTTCATTTTTTTCACAATCAATTGATTACAAATGGTTCAAGAGCACTTTTACACATATTTACTACACATAATAACATCATTTCAAAACCATTTCAAAAGTCCCATAATCAAAATATGTGAATTAATTAAAAAGGGCAATGATTTAAGTACCAAACCTTAATTCCTTTAATTCTCCTTTGCTTTTCCTTCTTCTCCTTCCTTAATCTTTGTTTTTCCTTCAAGAAATTTAAGAACACAACCTTAAACATAACCTTAGAAATTTAGAACAATAAGCTACCTTCCAAATCCATATGAATTTCTACCTAAATTAACCATCTCTCATCATTAATCAACATATTTTTCCATTAAATTCATTTTCTAACCATCCTACAAACTTTCCCCAAATTCAACCTTTATGAACCTTAACTTAGATCTCTTAAAATAGCCAACAATTTATGAAATTAAAGATACAAATAAAACCCCTTACCTTAAAGTCTTGTTCTCCACCAAAGTTTGCAACCACAAATAGCTACTTAAAAACAATCTCTCTCTCTTTTCCCTTTCTCTTCTATTCGGCCAAAGCAAGAACAAAGAAGAGCTCTTGGATTTTATTTTTCTGGTGTTCTCTCCTCCAAATGGCAGCCAAGAGAGGTTAAGATGTGATGGTGTAAGTGTTGGTTTCCCATTGGTACACTTAAGTGGGAAAATGGCTAATTTTCATTGGTAGAAATGTCTCTTTCTTTTATTTAATTAAAACCCAAGCCCTTGGACTTTTTTTAATTATATTTTGGCCCCTCAACCTCCTTGTGCTGTAATTTTTATGGTCTAAGGTGTGAAAAGACCAAAATACCCTCCGGTGATTACTCGTTCGTAACTTTTAAACCGCGCACTTCCGCCGAATGCTGTGGTACACTTTTTGACTCAGTTTTTCCTCTACTTTTCATTTTTGAGATCCATTATTACTTTCGAGACACTTTTCAAAATGACCATAATACCCCTGGTCAAAATCCCCTATATCTTCCAAACCGTGCGTTTTTGGGAAAAACCGTGTCGCGCCGTTGCTACCCAATTTTTTCTACTTTCCATTTGTGGAGTCTGTTATATGCACTATTAAGGAACTCCGGAATAACTTTTGGTAATTATAGTCTCCTCCACAAAACTTTACAATTTTTTCAAATAGGTCCTTTCAGTTCTACAGAACTTCCCTTCACTTCGCACTCTTGAGTAGTTTCTCGGGATGGTTCCTCTTACTGTACATGGCCGTACTGTACATATGTATAAGTTGGGTCGTGACATTTATTCCTAGAATTGTATTAATCTTGTACAACCATTACCCATATTACTTTTAGATTTAAAATTAATTTTCTCCATTCCAACACATCACACTCTTGCTTTTAAATTACTTGTTAATCAAACTATTGCAAAATAATTCCTTCCTTTTGAGACAACCTTGGGGCGATCACCGTTGCTACAACTACTACATATACTTGCGAGTGTCACTTGTAGTGGTGTTAGTCAAGTGCAACAAGTTTTTGGGAGTGTGATAAGTTGAAATTGTGAAAAGTAATTTTAAATTAAAAATAAATGAGTAGTAGTTGGTGATTCAATGAAAGTCTTTGGTGATTCATTCCTAGTAGTATCCCAAGTGAATGGAGAGTGGGAGTTGAAAGAAGAGAAGCTAAAACCATACCATCATTACATGACCATGATGAAGAAGAATTTTAAGGAGTGCAGGTTGTTTTATTAGTTTTTGTTATAGTTTTGTGTCTTGTTTATTATGATAATTATTGTTTTATTTAGGTATTTTGTTAGTTTTAATCGGTTTGTTTGGTGTTTTCATTAATTTTGGTAGTTTTAGTTTATTTCAATGTTTATGTCGTTTTTGATGTAGTCTTTAGTATTGTGTTTATGTTGTGTTGGTTATTGTCTATTGATTTCTTGTTTAGATTAGTTTTGAGTTTTGTGTTAGGTTAAAAAGGCAAGGAAGCAAATTTGAAGGAGAAAGTGGCAGTGGCTGACACAGGCAGAGGACACGGCCAAGTCACTGGCCGTGTCCCATACCAAGTTAAATTGAAGATCAAAGTCACAGAGGTGGACACACTCAAGGGACACGGCCAAGTCAGTGGCCGTGTCCCTCCAATGAAGCCCAGACACGGCCAAGTCACACCCACTTGGCCGTGTCTCACCTGCATCCAAAGCAAAGAAGACTTTAAATTCACAAAGGCAAACACAGGCAAGGGACACGGCCAAGTCTTATGGCCGTGTCCCTCCAAAATAGTGCAACACGGCCAAGTCACCTCTGACTTGGCTGTGTCACTCAAATAAAGAAGAAAAAGAAGAGAAAAAGCAGAAGCGAACACAGGCAAGGGACACGGCCAAGTCAGTGGCTGTATCCCTCCAAAAACCACTCACACGGCCAAGTCACATCTGACTTGGCCGTGTCCCTCATGATCTAAACACACAGCAAATTTTTTTAAAAGCGGACATTCGTATAAAAGGAAAGGAGAGCTAGGGTTTAAAGACTGTTGACGATTTTGAGCTGAGTTTGGAGCCGTCAGAGAGAGAGGAGCTAGGGTTTTAACATTTTGTTTTCTTGATTTTGATTTCATTTTGGATTAAAACTAGCTAGATTAGATTGTTCATGCCATTGTTATATCCTTCTTGCAAGATTTGAACAAGAGATTCTTCAGAAGCTTCAAGGAGTTGTAACTTGGATTTGTTCTTGAACTTATTCTCTTTATTTTCATTGAATGGATATTATCATGTCTATTTTGATTTCTTTGAACTTTAATGAGATGAATATGTTTGATTGCATTATGAACTAGTTTGATCTAGTCTAGGGTTTGTATGGATCTGCTATGATTGTATGAATTGGTTATTCTCTTAGCTAATAATTTCTTTAGCCTTGATTGAATGAAATATTGTTAACATATAATTGATTGGCCACCAATTGTCTGTTTAGGGTATTAGATGATGGATTGAGAGATGAAGTCTAATGCTGGAACAATTCAATTAAGAACTTAGGTGAATTAGAGATATAACCTATTAAACAGATTGTTTCAATTAAAACAAGATTAGTTGTAAGAGGTTTGAATGAGAGAGCTTATTTCCTTGACTCAATTAATTAAGTTGTTTGAGATTTAATCTTTGAAATTAAATTAGTTAAGTGGAATAACCGTTCATACATATCAGTAGTAGAGAAGTGCAAACCCTAGACCCTTTTATCAAGTGAATCAAAACATCAACTCTTGTTTACTTTTATTGTTTTAAACTTCAATTAAACTTTTTCATTAGTTAGCAATTTAAATTTATTCATTACTTGTTACTTTTAATCTGATAATCAATTAGCCACTTTAGCTTCCTTGTGAGACGACCTTGGGGCGATCACCTTTGCTACAGCTACCTCGTATACTTGCGAGTGACACTTAGTGGTAGAGTTAATTTGAGTGCAACAAGTTTTTGGCGCCGTTGCTGGGGAAGCTAATTGGCGTAATTGTTTATTTAAAAAAATAAAAAATAAAAAATATTTTAGATTATTTTTCATTGTTTTCATTTTATTTTATTTCTCTTTTGCTTTTGATATTTCTTTTTCTAGAAATTTTTGTTTAGGCAAGGCAGGAGATCACTCGAAGGAGAGCTACATCCATTCATTCCAGAAATTCAGAGAGTGAAAAGGAGTAGAGAAGAGTTTGAGCTCTACACCAGATTTGATACAGAGGAGGACACTTCTGAATTTGAGTCAGATTCTACACAATCAGTTAAAATGGCTGAAGAAAGACAAAGAACCATGAGAGATTTTGCTAGACCTGTCATTGGGACCTCTACATCTTGTATAAGGTTGACAGGTGCGGCAAGGAACTATGAATTGAAGAACATTCACTACAACATGCTGCCATCGTTCTATGGAGTTCCAAATGAAGATCCTTTGAACTTTATTAGGGATTTCTACTCCACCCTCAACACTTTTCCATTGGGAGGATTAACAGAGGATCAGTGGAGGATGAGGTGTTTCCCATATACTTTGAAGGATAGGGCAAAGAGCTGGCTCATGATGTTGCCTGAAAATTCACTGACAACTTGGGAGCAAGTTTATAACAAGTTCATGGGCAAGTTCTATTCACACCAAAAGACAGCTGAGTTGAGAGGGAAGATTGCTACATTCTCTCAATTTGAAGGAGAGCCATTTCATGAGGCTTGGGACAGATTCAAGATCCCATTGATCCAGTGTCCGAATCATCACTACCCACTTCAACTCCTTAATCAGTTTTTCTATGATGGTCTAACCCAGCAATTTCAGAACACTGTTGATAATGCAGCTGGGGGAGCCATGGGAGAAAAGACAGCTGATGAGACTTATGAGATCTTTGAGATGTTGGGAGCTAATTCTCAACAAAAGAGTGTAAGGGGAAGAAGTAAAGGGGTGAATCAATTGGAAGCCAATACTGAAATGGTTAGTCAAATAGCTGAGTTGACAAGGCAGGTTCAGATGCTAAACATGAAGAACAATATTTCTTCATCTACTCAAGAAGTGTGTGGAATCTGTGGGACATTTGGGCATGGAGCAAATATATGCTCCTCTGCATATGAATCTTTTGGGAATGAAGCTGAGCAAGTTAATGCTATGGGGGGATTTCAACCAAGAGCCATGAATGATCCTTACTCCAACACTTACAATCCTGGTTGGAGGAGTCACCCCAATTTTTCCTGGACAACAAATAATGCTCAACAGCCTTTCCATTTGCTCCAGAGACAGAACCAACAGCAGGGCCAATCCTCAAATCAAGGTCAGCCTAAGAGAGAGAGTTTGGAGGAAAGTTTACAGGCTTTTTATCCAAGTCAGTGCTAAAAATCAGGAGATGAACAACAAGAGGCTGGATTCCTTGGAAGCATCTTTTAAGAAGGTGGAGACCCAAGTGGGGCAACTTGCTCAACAGATGCAGATTCAACAAAAGGGGAAGTTCCCAAGTCAACCTGAGCAGGCACAAGCAGTGACTGTTCTTAGGAGTGGCAAGGTAATTAATAACAATGTTGAAAATAATTCTGTGAATGCAGGTGAGCAAGAGAATAAAAAGGAAGGAGAACTGGAGAATAAAGGTGCTAAAGAAAGATCAATGGAGAAGTCCCCTACAGTAGATTTGCACAAGGCAAGCAATCCATACCGGCCACCTATACCATTCCCCAGTAGGTTGAAGGATGATAAAAAAGATAAGCAATTTTCAGATATCTTCAACATGCTGTCTAAGGTAAGTATCAACTTACCCTTACTTGAAGCAATTAAGAACATGCCGGCTTATGCTAAATTCTTCAAAGAACTGAATACCAAGAAAAAGAGGTATGAGCCGAATGAAAAGGTGATAGTTTCTGAGGTAGCTAGTGCTGTTTTGCAGCATAAATTACCTCCTAAGCTAAAGGATCCTGGAAGTTTTATTATTCAAATTACTATGGGAAATGGAAAGGGTACTGATGGCATGTGTGATTTGGGAGCCAGTGTAAATTTAATGCCTTACTCTGTGTACCTTGACTTAGAATTAGGGGAACTTAAGCCAACAAAAATGGTGTTGCAATTAGCTGATAGATCTCTTAGATTCCCGGAAGGGGTTATAGAAGATGTGTTAGTTAAAGTTGGTGGTTTGATAGTTCCTGTGGATTTCATTGTTCTTGACATGGAAGTAGGTAATTCTTCACCATCTGCACACACCATTCTGCTGGGTAGGCCTTTTATGGCGACTACCAACACTTTGATAGATGTTAAGAATGGAAAATTATCAATGACTATTTTGGGACAAACTGTGGAATTTTCTATTTTTAACACTTCTCCTATTCCTACAACTGCTTTATATGAGGATTATTCTTTCATTGATTGTGTTGATGCAGTTGTTTCAGATGTTTTCTTACAGACAAGTTCCTTTGATAAATTGGAGCTGGCATTGACTTTGGATGGTGATTTGGAAATTTTTGATGCAGAAATAGCCAGTTGTCTTGAGACCTTAGGAAGTGCTGAAGTAGAGGAACTTAAAGAGGACCCAGTTTGTGAGCTTTTCCCCCTTGAAAAAGAAGAGAAGAACCCCTCACTAGAGTTAGAGCTGAAAGAGTTACCTAAGAACCTGAAATATGTGTTTTTAGGAGATCACAACACTTTACCTGTGATAATATCTAGTGAACTTAGTGAAGGGGAGGAGATGAGGTTGGTGAGTGAGCTTAAAAGATTAAAGAGAACAATAGGATGGGGATTGAGTGACATCAAGGGTATTAGCCCTTCCATGTGCATGCATAGAATCACTTTAGAAGAGGGAGCTAAACCTGTGAGGGAGACCTAAAGGCGACTTAACCCAAATATGAGTGAAGTGGTTAAGAAAGAAATGCTCAAATTGCTGGATGAAGGAGTAATTTACCCAATAGCTAATAGTGAGTGGGTGAGCCCAGTACATGTAGTTCCTAAGAAATCTGGAATCACTGTGGTGAAAAATGAGAATAATGAGTTGGTTCCTACTAGGACTACTACTGGGTGGAGAATGTGCATCGATTATAGGAAGTTGAACAATGCTACAAAGAAAGATCATTTCCCTCTTCCTTTTATTGATCAGATGTTAGATAAACTTTCTGGGCACTCACATTATTGTTTTCTGGATGGCCTTTCAGGTTACTATCAGGTGCCAATAGCTCCAGAGGATCAGTCCAAGACAACCTTTACTTGCCCTTTTGGGACTTATGCATTTCGACGTATGCCCTTTGGCTTGTACAATGCACCTGCAACTTTTTAGAGATGCATGATGTCTGTCTTCTCAGATATGATTGATGATTTTATTGAGGTATTTATGGATGATTTTTCTGTTTTTGGTAATTCTTTTGATAATTGCCTCAATAAACTTGTTCGTGTGCTTGAGAGATGCATTGAATGTAACCTCACTTTAAGTTGGGAAAAGAGTCATTTTATGGTTACTCAGGGCATTGTCTTAGGTCATGTGGTGTCAAGTAAAGGAATTGAGGTGGATAAGACTAAAATTGAATTGATTGCTAAGTTACCCCCACCTACCTCTGTTAAGGGAATAAGAAGTTTTCTAGGGCATGCAGGATTTTACAGGAGGTTTATTAAGGATTTTTCCAAAATAAGCCAACCATTGTGCCATTTTTTGGGGAAAGATGTTCCATTTGAATTTACAGCACAATGCATGCAAGCTTTTAATTCCCTTAAGGAAAAATTGACTAGTGCACCAGTGATTGTAGCTCCTGTTTGGTCTTTACCTTTTGAAATCATGTGTGATGCCTCTAATCATGCAGTAGGAGCTGTTCTTGGGAAAAGGGTTGATAAATATTTGAGAGTAATATATTATGCCAGTTTAACCATAAATAGTGCACAAATGAACTACACCACAACTGAAAAGGAAATGTTAGCTGTTGTTTTTGCTTTAGACAAATTTAGAGCTTATTTAATTGGGTCAAAAATTATTGTGTATTCTGACCATGCAGCTCTTAAATATCTGTTAACAAAACAACATGCTAAACTGCGCTTAATTAGATGGGTGTTGTTATTACAAGAATTTGATTTTCAAATCAAGGATACTAAGGGTAGTGAGAATGTTGTTGCTGATCATTTATCTAGATTACCCTTCTTTAGTGAAAATCTTGCATCTGATAGCATTCATAAAAATTTAGAAGCATTTCCTGATGAGCAGCTTTTTGTGGTATTTGATGCACCTTGGTTTGCAGATATTGCTAACTATCTGTCTTGTGGTATTTTGCGTACTAACATGTCATTTCAGGAAAAGAAAAGGTTTTTTAAACTTGAGTAAGTTTTATTTTTGGGATGAACCTTATCTATTCCGGATTTGCAAAGATGAGATAGTTCGCAGGTGTGTATCTGAGGAAGAACAACTGAGTGTTCTTCAATTTTGTCATGACCTTCACTGTGGGGGTCATTTTGGAGGAAGAAAGACTGCGGAAAAGGTGCTTCAAAGTGGTTTTTACTGGCTTACCTTATTTAAAGATGCTCAAGAGTATTGTAAGCACTGTGATCATTGCCAAAGAGTAGGTAACATTGGGAGGAGGAATGAAATGCCCCTTCAATCATATATTGTTGTTGAACTGTTTGATGTGTGGGGAATAGACTTCATGGGTCCTTTCCCCAATTCTTTTGGATATGAGTATATTTTAGTTGTTGTTGATTATGTTTCCAAATGGGTGGAGGCAATCCCCACCCGTACTAATGATGCTAATGTAGTTGTTAAATTTGTGAAGGAAAATATTCTTAGCAGATTTGGTACGCCAAGGGTGATAGTCAGTGATGGGGGGAGCCATTTTTGCAATAGGCTTTTTGAGAAGTTAATGCACAAATCTGGTGTTAAGCACAAAGTGGCAACCCCATATCATCCACAGACTTCAGGATAAGTGGAAACATCCAACAAGCAGATTAAGGGAATTCTGGAGAAAACAATCAACACATCAAGGAAGGATTGGGCAAGCAGATTGCATGATGCCCTATGGGCATATAGGACTGCTTTCAAAACTCCTCTTGGTATGAGTCCTTACCGATTGGTTTTTGGAAAAGCTTGTCACTTGCTAGTAGAGTTGGAGCACAGAGTGTATTGGGCAATCAAGACTCTGAATTTTGACTTGGACAAAGCGAAGAGAGAACGATTTCTACAAATTTCAGAGTTAGATGAGCTGAGAAATGAGGCCTATGAGAGCTCGAGAATTTACAAGGATCGTACTAAGGCACTTCATGATAGAATTATAGTGCGAAAGACATTGAGTCCAGGTATGAAGGTTTTACTTTTTAACTCACGACTCCGTCTTTTTCCAGGTAAACTCAAGTCTCGATGGAGTGGGCCTTTCGAGATAACTCGGGTATATCCTTCTGGTGCCATTGAATTACTTAACTCTCGAGCAAGTGAGACTTTTAAAGTGAATGGACAGAGAGTTAAGCCATACAATGAAGGATTTCAAGAAGTGAGGATCATTGATAGCACTTTGATCCATGATCCCTAGGCCTTGCATGATGTCCAGCTTTATGACATTAAAGAAGCGCTAAATGGGAGGCAACCCATCGGTTTGCATTTATTTTTCGTAGTTGTAATTTTAAATTTAGCGAGTATTAATTTTATGTTCGGTTTAAATAAATGGGCTGTGCTTTGATCGGTTTTTCTTTACTTTGTGTTTCAGGGTGTTTAAAGAAGAAGGTTTGCAAAATCGTTGAATAAAAAAAATATTAAAAGTTAATAAAAGGCAGTAGGTTACACGGCCAAAGGACTTGGCCGTGTCCCTTGGCCGTGTCACACACTGGACACGGCCAGGTTTCCTAAAAAATTTTTCGATTTTGCAGTTTTGTACAGAATAGGACACACCCATGGGACACGGCCAAGTCACTGGCTGTGTCCCTCTAAGACTATCAGACATGGCCGTGTCACCTTGACTTGGCCGTGTCCCTTCACTTTCACACACCAGGCACGGCCAAGTCCACACCAACACGGCAGTGTCCCTCATTTTTACACTTTTAAAAACCCGATTTTGCCCAGTTCTTTCCATTAAATCCCTAATTTCTTTTCTTCGTCTCTCTCTCGCTCTCTGTATCGCCATAGCCATAGTTTTTATTTAAAAACTCCAAATCTTCCATTTACACATCAAATTTCTTCACCCAAACTAGAGATATTCACTTAAAACTTCCTCTTTACTCATATAATTTTGATTTAATTCAGTTTTGGGTGTTAATTTTTCAGATCTCAAGATGCCGAGAAATAAAACTGTTTCACTCCGCAAGCCAAAGAAGTCTACAGCCGAAGGAGATTCTTCCTCTTCATCATCTTTATCTTCGAAGAGAGCAAGTCTTTTGGCTCGGGGTTTTTTCCCGACAAGGTATGTTAACGATGAATCTCTTGATGCCTTGCAAATTAGGACTAATTTTAAGAGATATGTGCAATTTCTTGGATGGGAAACTCTAGTCACCTTGAGACCTTTGTAGTTTGAGGAACTTACTTTAGAATTTTTGACATCTCTCAAGGTTGACAGAAATGATAAGAAAATCTACACTAGATTGATGTTTAAATTGCTGGGTAAATCTTATGTGCTAAATATTGACCAGTTAAATGATATATATGGTTTTCATCAGCATGGGGAAAGGTCGGTACCAAAAGAATTTGTAATATCCTCATATATGCTCTAGAAGTTGTGATTATGTTGTTGTTATTGTTGTTGTTGTTATATTGGATTGAATATATGTGTTAATTGTAAGAGAAAAGAAATTGGGAAAGAAAATAGGGTTTAGAGAGAATGGTATATGTTGTGTATATGATGATATATATAACATATAAATTGGTCAAATGAAGAGTCAAGATGATGGTTAAGTGGAAGAAGATATTTTTGGGTTGTTATTGAAATTACTATAAAGGGCATGCATAATGAAAAGAAGTTTAACTATGTTAAAGAGGGCATTTTGGTAATTCTTCTTTTGAAATTGTGTGGTGGAGATTAATAGAGAGTTTGACTTTTATTTTGATCAATTTCTTTTCTTCTTTTCACGTGTGGCCGGCCAACCTAAAGAACAAGAGAGAAAGCAAAGGTTTGATGGTATTTTGAGCTCAAATTGAAGAAGTTCTAAGTGGTTAAGTGGAAATCCAAGAAGATTCACTATATTTGGTAAGTTTCTCTTGATTCTTTTAAGTTATTTAAGTTGTTTGTGAGTTGATTGTGGATTTTAAAGTGGGGTTGTGTTGATTGTTATATGTTGGATTTAATTGGTTGTGGTGTTGGTTTTGGATTTGAAGATGATAAGTTAAGAGTGATGTTGGTTTTAGGGTTTTGGAAATGGCAAGTGATAATTATATTGTGTTATTTTGGATTAGGTTTTGGAAGAAAGTGATTTGCTCTAAGTTGAGAAGTGAAGAATTCTTGGAGAAAAGGAAGTGTTTAGAGTTGTGTAATTGGTACTAAAAGTAAGTACAAATTATATGGGTACAAACATGCATATGTTGTTTAATCTTAAAACACTTTTGTTTGTAAATGTGATAGAGTATCAAATGAATGTTGGTGATGAAAATATTGTGATGAGCATGTAAAATAATTGCTAATGATGTTGATTATGTCCATTTGAATGAGGTTATGTTGTGTACAATGTGTGTTAAGTTAACCAAAAGAAATTTGGCTACATTTAGGGTTTATGCATGAGAGACACGTAATTTGGGGCGGTCGCTATTATTCATGTACGGTCGCTATTATTGAAGTGCGGTCGCGACTTAGGTCGGGCTTCTGGCCGCGAAACCTACTATAATAAGGTTTCATCTTTTGATTGTGAGGTGCGGTCGCGACTTAGGTCGGGCTTCTGGCCGCGAACCCTACTGTAATAAGGTTTCATCTTGTAATTGTATGGGGCGGTCGTATTCAGGTGAGGCGCGACCGCTAGAAAGGTTCTGTTCACCTTATTGGAAGCAATCTAATCCTACAACAAGATTCTCAAATACATGTTAAATAGATCATCCATTTGAGTTGTCAAGGATCAAAATAGATATCATTTGTCTAACATCATTGTTGAATCATGAAATGTGAGATGATATGGAATTGATAATGCATATGATATTACATGAACAAGGTTATGTATTGTGTATTGTGAGGCTTGTGAATGGTGATGTGTATTATGAATAATGTACTTTGAAATATGATACTAATAATGCTATATACACAATATGAATTGAGATATGAAATGCTATAAAGCCATTGTGATTGGCTATGATGGTTCAATTGAAAGATATATGGCATGTTTGCCTAATTGATGAGAATTGAGAATGATATGTAAATGAATTGTGTGGCTAATGTGTTATTCCATTTTCAGAGTATGTTATTGGTGGCATGCCTAATGATAGTAACAATCTCTTGAAGTTAGGTTGGATTGAATCCTTGAAGCCTAATTGAGATGTTACAACCCTTGAAGCTAGGTTGGGTTGGTTCTTGAAGCCAAGTTGGGTTGAAGCTTAGCATGCTTTGCTCCCCTTGAAGCTTGGTTGAACTTAATCCTTGAAGCCTAGTTAGGTATATGATAATGATAGATGTGATAACAAAAACAAAGCATTAACTCTGAAAATTCGAATAGCATATTAGTGTGTCTTGGGCCCAATGCTTGTCTTTGTTTAATGTGAGTCATGATTTGTTTAATGTTGTTCATGAATGGTTAAATGAATAACTAATGAGGCATATGAAATGTAAAGGTATGTTGTTAGCCTTGCATATATGATGTTACATGTATAATATGGATTGAGAATTGGCATTGCATTGCACTGAAGCATAACACTAGCACATTTTTTCTTACTAAGCCGTTGGCTTAGCACGACAGTGTTTGATCGCGCAGGTAACCGAGTTGAACCCGAGAGTTCTTCGAGACCGAGTGAGAGTAGACAGTGAAGAGTTGATTTCGGGAACTTAAAGATCAGAGGAGATTTGCCAATCATGTATAACTCTTTTATATTTTGTAAAGTAATGATTTTAATGTACATATGTGTATATTTATAAATATGAAATTAAATGTTTTCATATATGTAAATATTTGATAAATTCCGCTGCGTAACAACTAAATGTATCCTTATATATATATCTATTTAGTTTTGTATTACAAGTTAACTACTTATCTTTCTATAATGTATACAATTGAAAGATTATGGTATGGTTTAAAATGTTTTAAATGTTAAGAAAATCCGTAGCATCTCTATGTTTAGTGCATGTAAAATACATTGTGGTGTTTGTAGTGTGCATGTATTGAATGTAGGGGTGTTACAGTTGTTTTGGTATCAGAGCCTAGGTTTGAGATTCTCAACCTAGGTAAAATGTAATAAAAAGAATATTTTTACTTAAAAAGTGGTTTTGAATAACATATATGTTTGGGATTGGCAGTCTCTGATCTTTAATAAGAAGTATTCTGCTGTGTTTGAAGACATAGGTTGTGATGGATCCTCATTTGCGTCAGTCAGTTGAGGGTAGTGAGGAGAGTGTAGCTCCGGAGGATAGAGCTAGAGTTGATAGTGCTGAGGAGGCACCTGCTTCTGGGTCGGGGAGACCAGTAGGTGATGAGGTTTCGCCAGCCTGGTTTATGCATATGATGGAAGCTATGAGACAAACACCAGTACAACCTCAGCCACCACCCCCTCAGCCTTTGGTATCAGTAAGGCACTATGACAAATTGAGGAAGTATGGAGCCGAAGATTTTGTAGGTACTACTGATCCAGCAGTGGCTGAGCAGTGGTTAGACAAAGTACAGAGAATCTTTGTTCAGTTGCAAGCTACTTCAGAGGAAAAGTTTGACTATGCAAGATCTTTGTTACAAAAGGATGCATATAGTTGGTGGAAGACAGTGCCCCATTCTATGGATGATCCACCAACCTTGTCATATGCTGACTTTCTGAGAGAATTTGAATTGAAGTATACTCCAAGGGAGTATAAAGATGGGAAGAAAAGAGAGTTTCTAGATTTGAAGCAAGATCATCGGACCGTAACTGAATATGAGGTTGAGTTTATTCGATTAAGTCAGTATGCTGGGGGCATAATATCAGATGAGGTAGATAGATGTAGGAGGTTTGAGGAGGGATTGAGGCCCTCTATAATGTGTCATGTGGCTGGATCCAGATATCAAGATTTTTCCCAGCTTGTGGCAGCAGCTAGAAGTGTGGAGCGAGCTCAAGTTATTGCAGCTGCTTCAGAGGAAGAGGTTAGGGTTAGGAGGCCCCAGTTTGAGGCAGGGTCTTCTTCTGTTAAGAGAGGTAAAGGAAGCTTTGTTCCTAGAGTTAGTAGGAGTCAGAGGTCAGCTGGTAGGTCAGTGCAGTTTCAGAGGCAGAGATTTAGACCTGCAGCTTCAATGGCGAGTGCTCCGACCCCAATGATTCAGAGATCCACTCCACCCATCTGCATTCATTGTGGTAGGCCACATGGTGGTCCTTGCTGGAAGACTGGTGTAGCAGGGGTTTGCTTCAGATGTGGATCACCTAATCACTTTGTGAGAGATTGTCCTGAGAGGCAAGAGCAGATGTCAGTTGATACTGCAGCTTCTCGACCTAGTGTGAGGGGAGGTCGGGGAGGCAGAGGTAGCAACCGGGGAGGCAGATCTGGATTCAGTGCTAGAGGAGGTTCTATATCCAGAGAGAGTAGACCAGAGGAGGTTGGGTCTTCCCAGAGGATGTATGTTATGCAGAGGCAGCCAGATGCATCGGCAGTCATAGCTGGTACTTTTTCTTTATTTGATACTTCAGTACTTGCTTTGATTGATCCGGGTTCCACACATTCTTATATTAGTGCATCTATTTTACCTGTGTCTGATATGCATGCTGAGTCCCTAGGATTTGATGTTCTGGTGACAAATCCTTTAGGGCATAGTGTGGTTGTGAGTAGGGTGCACCGAGATAGTGCAGTGAGGGTGCAAGGTGAGGAATTCCTTGGAGACTTGATTGAGATGCCATTTAAGGAATATGATGTGATCCTAGGTATGGATTGGCTATCTAGACATGGAGCTGTGGTAGACTGTAAAAGGAAAATTGTTTCTTTGAGAACTGCTGATGGTAGAGAAGTGATAGTATCTAATGAGCAGGAGCAGCTAGCATCTTTGTTTTGTTTCAGCTGTTGCAGCTAGGAGATTGGTTAGAAAGGGGTGTGAAGCTTATGTTGCTCATGTGATAGATACTAGAGTGAAGGGTTCTCCTATTGATGATATACCCACAGTTGCAGAGTTCTCAGATGTGTTTCCAGAGGAGTTTCCAGGATTACCTCCTGAGAGAGAGGTGGAGTTTGGTATTGAATTGTTGCATGGTACCACTCCTATCTCTATTACTCCTTATAGAATGGCACCAGCAGAATTGAGTGAGTTGAAAGTGCAATTACAGGAGTTGTTGGATAAAGGATTTATTCGCCCCAGTGTTTCTCCGTGGGGAGCTCCTGTGCTATTTGTGAAGAAGAAGGATGGTACTATGAGATTGTGCATTGATTATAGGCAATTGAACAAGGTGACCATTAAAAATAAATATCCTTTGCCTAGAATTGATGATCTCTTTGATCAGTTGAAGGGTGCAGCTGTGTTTTCTAAAATTGATCTGAGATCTGGGTACCATCAGCTGAGAGTCAGAGCTGAAGATGTTCCGAAGACCGCTTTTCGGACTAGGTATGGGCATTATGAGTTTTTAGTTATGCCTTTTGGTCTGACGAATGCACCTGCAGCTTTTATGGATTTGATGAATAGGGTGTTTAGGCCCAATTTAGATCAGTTTGTAGTGGTCTTCATTGATGATATTCTGGTGTATTCGCGGAATAAAGAGGAACATGACAAGCATTTGCGGATTGTGTTGCAGATTTTGAGAGAGAAGCAGTTATTTGCTAAATTGTCGAAGTGTGAGTTCTGGTTGGATCAAGTCGCTTTTCTCGGACATATTGTTTCACCTGAAGGCATTAGAGTTGATCCGAGTAAAGTTGAAGCCATTTTAAATTGGAGTCCACCCAAGTCTGTGACAGAGGTTAGAAGTTTTCTGGGTTTGGCAGGCTATTACAGACGGTTTGTGAAAGGGTTTTCTTTGATAGCTACTCCACTCACCAGATTGCTTCGTAAGGGAGTGAGATTTGTGTGGACGGATCAGTGTCAGGCTAGCTTTGAGCAGTTGAGAGATATGTTGACTCAAGCGCCTGTTCTTACTTTACCTGTGGAAGGCAAACCATATGTAATCTACAGTGATGCTTCACATAGTGGTTTGGGGTGTGTGCTGATGCAAGAAGGTAAAGTTATAGCTTATGCATCTCGACAGTTGAAACCGCATGAGCTTAATTATCCGACCCATGATTTGGAGTTGGCAGCCATTGTGTTTGCATTGAAGA
The DNA here is from genome assembly GCA_947685225.1 of Garcia nutans. NCBI lineage: Eukaryota > Viridiplantae > Streptophyta > Magnoliopsida > Malpighiales > Euphorbiaceae > Garcia > Garcia nutans. The sequence goes on along the minus strand of CANTUV010000007.1, from coordinate 49,238,802 downwards.
TTTGGCGCCATTATTTGTTTGGGGAGAAATGTTTTATCTACACTGATCACAAAAGCTTGAAATATTTGGGTGTTCAGAAAGAACTCAATCTTCGTCAGAGGAGGTGGTTGGAATTGATTAAAGACTACGACTGCTTGATTGATTATCATCCAGGTAAAGCAAATGTTGTTGCTGATGCCTTAAGTCGGAAGTCTTTAGCTGGTTTAATTGTTTATTCGCTCTCGTTGCTTGTTGAGTTGAGAGCATTGCATACCAGTTTTGTATCTTGTGATGATGGTGCATTATTGGCACAGTTGCAATTGAAACCAATTTTGTTGGAACAGATCAAAGAGGCTCAGTTGGCTGATGAGAAGATTCAGAGTATTGTTTCAGCTTGCCAGAATGGGAAGACTAGAGATTTTATGGTGAAAGGTGATGGGAGTCTCTGGTTTAAGAACCGATTGTGTGTACCCGATGATGCTGATTTGAAAAGAGTCATTTTAGAAGAAGCACATCAGTCAGTGTTTGCTATGCATCCGGGTAATACAAAGATGTATCATGATTTGAGACAGCATTACTGGTGGATAGGTTTGAAGAGAGATATTGCTGAGTTTGTATCGAAATGTCTCACCTGTCAGAAGGTTAAAGCAGAGCATCAAGTTCCAACTGGATTGCTTCAACCATTATCAGTGCCAGAATGGAAGTTGATAGAGTGACGATGGATTTTGTGTCTGGTTTGCCATTGACACAAAGGAAGCATGATGCTATATGGTGATTGTGGATAGGTTGACTAAGATAGCTCATTTCCTTCCGGTTCGGATGGATTACTCTTTGGAGAGATTGGCTGAGCTGTATATCCATAAGATTGTGAAGTTGCATGGTGTTCCAACTTCTTTAGTGTCTGATCGAGATCCCAGGTTTACTTCAAGATTTTGGAAGAGTTTGCAAGGTGCTTTGGGTTCTCGATTACACTTCAGTACTGCTTTTCATCCGCAGACAAATGGGCAGTCAGAGAGGGTGATACAGATTATTGAAGACATGTTGAGAAGCTGTGTCATCGATTTCTCTGGAAGTTGGGATAGGTTTTTACCTCTTGTGGAGTTTGCTTACAACAACAGTCACCAATCTAGCATTGGTATGGCACCATTCGAAGCATTGTATGGCAGACGGTGTAGGACACCTCTTTGTTGGAATGAGCTTGGAGATAATAAGTTGATTGGTCCTGATTTGATTCAAGAAACTGAAGAGAAAGTAAAAGTGATACGAGGCAGGTTGAAAGCAGCTTCAGACTGACAGAAGTCTTATGCAGATCTGAAAAGGAGAGACATAGAGTTTGATGTTGGAGATAAGGTATTTCTGAAAGTATCTCCTTGGAAGAAGATATTGAGGTTCGATCGGAAAGGGAAATTGAGTCCTCGTTTCATTGGACCGTATGAAGTTTTGGAAAGAGTTGGGCCAGTTGCTTATCGACTCGTTTTGCCACCTGAGTTGGATCGTATTCATAACGTATTCCATGTTTCTATGTTGAGGAGATACAGATCAGATTCATCTCATGTGTTGCCGATTGAATCTATCGAGGTGAATCAAGATTTGACGTTTGAAGAGGAACCAGTTGCTATTTTGACACGTGAAGTGAAAGAGTTGAGGAACAAGAGTGTGCCATTGGTGAAAGTTCTATGGAAGAATCATGGAAAAGAAGAAGCAACTTGGGAAAGTGAACAATCCATGCGAGAGCAATATCCTCAGTTGTTTCAGCTTTGATATCAGGTAATTTCGAGGATGAAATTTTCTTTTTAGAGGGGGAGAATTGTAATATCCTCATATATGCTCTAGAAGTTGTGATTATGTTGTTGTTATTGTTGTTGTTGTTATATTGGATTGAATATATGTGTTAATTGTAAGAGAAAAGAAATTGGGAAAGAAAATAGGGTTTAGAGAGAATGGTATATGTTGTGTATATGATGATATATATAACATATAAATTGGTCAAATGAAGAGTCAAGGTGATGGTTAAGTGGAAGAAGATATTTTTGGGTTGTTATTGAAATTACTATAAAGGGCATGCATAATGAAAAGAAGTTTAACTATGTTAAAGAGGGCATTTTGGTAATTCTTCTTTTGAAATTGTGTGGTGGAGATTAATAGAGAGTTTGACTTTTATTTTGATCAATTTCTTTTCTTCTTTTCACGTGTGGCCGGCCAACCTAAAGAACAAGAGAGAAAGCAAAGGTTTGATGATATTTTGAGCTCAAATTGAAGAAGTTCTAAGTGGTTAAGTGGAAATCCAAGAAGATTCACTATATTTGGTAAGTTTCTCTTGATTCTTTTAAGTTATTTAAGTTGTTTGTGAGTTGATTGTGGATTTTAAAGTGGGGTTGTGTTGATTGTTATATGTTGGATTTAATTGGTTGTGGTGTTGGTTTTGGATTTGAAGATGATAAGTTAAGAGTGATGTTGGTTTTAGGGTTTTGGAAATGGTAAGTGAGAATTATATTGTGTTATTTTGGATTAGGTTTTGGAAGAAAGTGATTTGCTCTAAGTTGAGAAGTGAAGAATTCTTGGAGAAAAGGAAGTGTTTAGAGTTGTGTAATTGGTGCTAAAAGTAAGTACAAATTATATGGGTACAAACATGCATATGTTGTTTAATCTTAAAACACTTTTGTTTGTAAATGTGATAGAGTATCAAATGAATGTTGGTGATGAAAATATTGTGATGAGCATGTAAAATAATTGCTAATGATGTTGATTATGTCCATTTGAATGAGGTTATGTTGTGTACAATGTGTGTTAAGTTAACCAAAAGAAATTTGGCTACATTTAGGGTTTATGCATGAGAGACACGTAATTTGGGGCGGTCGCTATTATTCATGTGCGGTCGCTATTATTGAAGTACGGTTGCGACTTAGGTCGGGCTTCTGGCCGCGAAACCTACTGTAATAAGGTTTCATCTTGTAATTGTATGGGGCGGTCGTATTCAGGTGAGGCGCGACCGCTAGAAAGGTTCTGTTCACCTTATTGGAAGCAATCTAATCCTACAACAAGATTCTCAAATACATGTTAAATAGATCATCCATTTGAGTTTTCAAGGATCAAAATAGATATCATTTGTCTAACATCATTGTTGAATCATGAAATGTGAGATGATATGGAATTGATAATGCATATGATATTACATGAACAAGGTTATGTATTGTGTATTGTGAGGCTTGTGAATGGTGATGTGTATTATGAATAATGTACTTTGAAATGTGATACTAATAATGCTATATACACAATATGAATTGAGATATGAAATGCTATAAAGCCATTGTGATTGGCTATGATGGTTCAATTGAAAGATATATGTCATGTTTGCCTAATTGATGAGAATTGAGAATGAAATGTAAATGAATTGTGTGGCTAATGTGTTATTCCATTTTCAGAGTATGTTATTGGTGGCATGCCTAATGATAGTAACAATCTCTTGAAGTTAGGTTGGATTGAATCCTTGAAGCCTAATTGAGATGTTACAACCCTTGAAGCTAGGTTGGGTTGGTTCTTAAAGCCAAGTTGGGTTGAAGCTTAGCATGCTTTGCTCCCCTTGAAGCTTGGTTGAACTTAATCCTTGAAGCCTAGTTGGGTATATGATAATGATAGATGTGATAACAAAACCAAAGCATTAACTCTGAAAATTCGAATAGCATATTAGTGTGTCTTGGGCCCAATGCTTGTCTTTGTTTAATGTGAGTCATGATTTGTTTAATGTTGTTCATGAATGGTTAAATGAATAACTAATGAGGCATATGAAATGTAAAGGTATGTTGTTAGCCTTGCATATATGATGTTACATGTATAATATGGATTGAGAATTAGCATTGCATTGCACTGAAGCATAACACTAGCACATTTTGTCTTACTAAGCCGTTGGCTTAGCGCGATAGTGTTTGATCGCGCAGGTAATCGAGTTGAACCCGAGAGTTCTTCGAGACCGAGTGAGAGTAGACAGTGAAGAGTTGATTTTGGGAACTTAAAGATCAGAGGAGATTTGCCAATCATGTATAACTCTTTTATATTTTGTAAAGTAATGATTTTAATGTACATATGTGTATATTTATAAATATGAAATTAAATGTTTTCATATATGTAAATATTTGATAAATTCCGCTGCGTAACAACTAAATGTATCCTTATATATATATCTATTTAGTTTTGTATTACAAGTTAACTACTTATCTTTCTATAATGTATACAATTGAAAGATTATGGTATGGTTTAAAATGTTTTAAATGTTAAGAAAATCCGTAGCATCTCTATGTTTAGTGCATGTATACTACATTGTGGTGTTTGTAGTGTGCATGTATTGAATGAAGGGGTGTTACAGAATTTAAACAACAATTTGCTTGGGGAGCTTTAGGCTCGGGTACTTTTGTGGCCAAATCGGCCAAGGCATCTAAGTTAAGAAATTCCGCTTTGAGATATTTGCATAGGTTTATGGCTTGCGGATTCTTTGCTCGGAAGGAGAGCCCGGGTGTGGTTGAAGTGAGTGAATTGTTTTTCCTGGATTGTGCTTTTAATGCAATGCATGTCAGTGCCGACTATTGGTTAGCCGATATTTTTTATTCTGTGGCTAACAAAAGAAAGGGGGCAATCTGTGTTGGAGGGTTGGTTACCATATTAGCAGTAGCCCTTGTTGAGGATTTTGACCCGAGTACTAGTCACATGACTAGAATTTCGGGTAATGACTCTTTGGATTTAGCTACACTTGAGAAGATGCACATGGTAGTGCATAGGAGAGGGACTTATGTGATGCCTTCAGATGAGCCTGCAGCACCGGGGGACAGGCAGAAGATAGCACGGGTCTAAGAGGAGTCCGACTCGGATTCTCTTGGCCTAGATGAGGATGCTCCGATCTCGGAACATCAAGAGGTACTTCTGAGGATTGAGGCCCTAGAGGGCAAAGTGGATCGACTGGATGGCAAGGTGGACCATAACCATGCTGAGGTATTGCAGCAGTTGGAACAAATTAATAGCAACCTTGCGAAGATCTTGAGTCTCCATCCCTCAGCTGCATCATCTTCTCACCCACCTTTTCCATAGATTTTGAGTCCTTGCTTTATTTTGTTTAATTTTTTTTGTTATAATTTTTTGTTATTGTTTTAATGTTAACGTTTTATATTTGGATATTTTATTTTTATATATTGTACTTTTGTTTTTGAACTTTTGTGTTTGCGATGGAAAGCTAGGATTTTGCCTCACCAGGTACGATGGAAGACAAGTTGTCCTTTGACTCTTTTTATTTATTATTCTTGTTTTACATTGAGGACAATGTAAGTTTTAAGTGTGGGGTACTCTTTAAGCTTTCCTTTAATTTTTGTTTTGTTTGTCTTGTGTTGCTTATTGTGTTTGTTGTGCATGGCATAATTGTTGAAAATTTATTGATCTTTTCTTTGATTCTAGCATTATAGTTGAGACTTTAGTATCAGCATAGAAATGAGCATTTGAATTCATTCGGGATCAATTTTCGCATTCTGCAATTCATGACATATAATCTTTGTGAACCCACCTGTGTGAGTTTTGAGCCTCATAAATTTGATATTATTGTCAATTGATTTTCTTTTCTTAAGTGTGCACCTTCATGATTTAGCATCTCTAGAGTTTGCTTTTGCATACTAATTGAACTCGCATTATGATTTAATCTCAAGGTTTAAAGTGATGAAGGCAAATTAGGTTAGCCCTTTAGCTTAAAAAGACCTCCCTTAATATTAAATTCCTTAGTGTGCCAAGTTGAGCCTTTGACCTTTTCTTGTTTGATCAACACAATTCACAGCTTAACTTTCTCTTATTATCATCATACCTGCATTAAGGAATGGAGTTCTTATTATATGACAATAGGGTGGTTTATTTCAAAGTGTGGGGTAAGCAAATAAAAAAAATAATAAGAATATGGTATTGCTATTTGGGGTGAAATGCATACTTTGCACTTTGTATTTGATTAAGAGTTGACTATTCTTTTCCTCTACATGTTAAGCTAGATGATCTATGCAATGTTATATTTTGTATATATATGTAAAAAAAAATTATAAAATAAAAGAAAAAGAAAAAAGAGAAAATAAAAAAAGAAGAAAATAAAAGAGTATATATATATGTATACAAAAATTTACATATGTTCTAGCATTTGTTTGCAAAAGAGGAATGTCGACTCGTGTATTTTTCTTTGAGTATGCAAGTATGTGAAGTATTAATGGGATTGTGAGTATGCCATTTGGGGGAGTTATGAGTGCCTTAGCAAGAGTAGTGTCTAATTTAGATACTCCATTTCTTGATGCTCCAGCTTAAATGTCTTTTCTCACACCTTCACCTTAGCCCCATTGCATCCAAATAAAAGACCTTCGGATTAATTCTTGAGAAAATCAGTGAGGGAGATTGGATAATTAAGCAAGTTTATGGTAGTATGCAATCATGAGTGGTTTGAGTGATTAACTTTTGAAATCGAGTGAAACACTTAGATGAGAGATAAGATTTGTATGTCTGGATTAATGAATGAGTTAAGAAAATCTTGATTGAAGGAAAATGGGATTATTTATGGTGTGTCTTAAAGTATTTCATCTTATATACTGGAATTATAGTTAAAGGTTGTTTGAGTTTTTATTTATGCCATGTGAATTTGCTTGAGGACAAGCAAAGTTTTAAGTGTGGGGTAGTTGTTTTATTAGTTTTTGTTATAGTTTTGTGTCTTGTTTATTATGATAATTATTGTTTTATTTAGGTATTTTGTTAGTTTTAATCGGTTTGTTTGGTGTTTTCATTAATTTTGGTAGTTTTAGTTTATTTCAATGTTTATGTCATTTTTGATGTAGTCTTTAGTATTGTGTTTATGTTGTCTTGGTTATTGTCTATTGATTTCTTGTTTAGATTTGTTTTGAGTTTTGTGTTAGGTTAAAAAGACAAGGAAGCAAATTTGAAGGAGAAAGTGGCAGTGGCTGACACAGGCAGAGGACACGGCCAAGTCACTGGCCGTGTCCCATACCAAGTTAAATTGAAGATCAAAGTCACAAAGGTGGACACACTCAAGGGACACGGCCAAGTCAGTGGCTGTGTCCCTCCAATGAAGCCCAGACATGGCCAAGTCACACCCACTTGGCCGTGTCTCACCTGCATCCAAAGCAAAGAAGACTTTAAATTCACAGAGGCAGACACAGGCAAGGGACACGGCCAAGTCTTCTGGCCGTGTCCCTCCAAAATAGTGCAACACGGCCAAGTCACCTCTGACTTGGCCGTGTCACTTAAATAAAGAAGAAAAAGAAGAGAACAAGCAGAAGCGAACACAGGCAAGGGACACGGCCAAGTCAGTGGCCGTGTCCCTCCAAAAACCACTCACACGGCCAAGTCACATCTGACTTGGCCGTGTCCCTCATGATCTAAACACGCAGCGAATTTTTTAAAGCAGACATTCGTATAAAAGGAAAAGAGAGCTAGGGTTTAAAGACTGTTGACGATTTTGAGCTGAGTTTGGAGCCGTCAGAGAGAGAGGAGCTAGGGTTTTAACATTTTGTTTTCTTGATTTTGATTTCATTTTGGATTAAAACTAGCTAGATTAGATTGTTCATGCCATTGTTATATCCTTCTTGCAAGATTTGAACAAGAGATTCTTCAGAAGCTTCAAGGAGTTGTAACTTGGTTTTGTTCTTGAACTTATTCTCTTTATTTTCATTGAATGGATATTATCATGTCTATTTTGATTTCTTTGAACATTAATGAGATGAATATGTTTGATTGCATTATGAACTAATTTGATCTAGTCTAGGGTTTGTATGGATCTGCTATGATTGTATGAATTGGTTATTCTCTTAGCTAATAATTTCTTTAGCCTTGATTGAATGAAATATTGTTAACATATAATTGATTGGCCACCAATTGTGTGTTTAGGGTATTAGATGATGGATTGTGAGATGAAGTCTAATGCTGGAACAATTCAATTAAGAACTTAGGTGAATTAGAGATATAACCTATTAAAAAGATTGTTTCAATTAAAACAAGATTAGTTGTAAGAGGTTTGAATGCGAGAGCTTATTTCCTTGACTCAATTAATTAAGTTGTTTGAGATTTAATCTTTGAAATTAAATTAGTTAAGTGGAATAACCGTTCATACATATCAGTAGTAGAGAAGTGCAAACCCTAGACCCTTTTATCAAGTGAATCAAAACATCAGCTCTTGTTTACTTTTATTGTTTTAAACTTCAATTAAACTTTTTCATTAGTTAGCAATTTAAATTTATTCATTACTTGTTACTTTTAATCTGATAATCAATTAGCCACTTTAGCTTCCTTGTGAGACGACCTTGGGGCGAACACCTTTGCTACAGCTACCTCGTATACTTGCGAGTGACGCTTAGTGGTAGAGTTAATTCGAGCGCAACACAGGTTTATACACCTACCAAGAGAAAAAAAACTAGATGGCCAATGCCCTAGCTACACTGGCTTCGGTATGGGAGAATCCTGTAAATTTATTTCTTAAGCCTCTCGTTTTGACCAATTCATCCACTCCTTGCTATGAATATGAGACAATAATGGAAACTAATACAGACCATGATGCATGGTATGACACCATTAGACTATTTTTGGTGAATAAGGAATACCCGTTGGGGGCAACAAGGAAAGGGAGAAGAGCCATAAGGTGTTGACCCTTACAATATATCACCTTTCATGGAGAGTTGTATCAAATATGGCCTAAATCTAAGCATATCATGTCAAAAATACACGCGGGAAGTTGTGGTCCACACATGAGTGGTTTAGCCCTAGTTAAAAAGATAATTCGACAAGGTTACTACTGGTTGACCATGGAGAGAGATTGTATTGAGTTTGTGAAGAAGTGCCAACAATGTCAGATGTATGGTAATCTGAATCACATGCCTCTTGAAGAATAGCATTCTATGTCTTCACCCTGGTCCTTTGCAACTTGGGGGATTGACATCATAGGAGAGATTCATCTGATGGCTTCAAACAGTCATCGCTTTCTTGTAGTAGCACTGGATTATTAAAGGTAAAGGTGGATGGTACCACCGCGTATTTTATTAATAATATCAAAAAGAGTGGAAAACCATACAAAATTTAATATAAAGCCCTTATAGAAAAAACGGGCAAAAAGCAATTATTTGAACCGGATATATGGCAATCCCATATTATCTGAATTAATAATACACTTAAGGAAATTAGGAAAAGATTCAAAGGACAAGAAAACAGAAGATCGCATACGCATTCTACAATCCATGGCAAGGTAGTTGGCAGCTTGGTTGCCTTCACGAAAAGTATGTGAGATAGTAGACTTGGTGCTGTCAATAAAATGCTTAATTTTAACAGCCATAGACGACGCAAGAGGACCTTGAACAGCTGCAATTTATTGAAGAACCCAGGCTGAATCAGTTTTGATTTCCAATGGCAAGAAATGATTTTGAATACACCACTGCACACCAATAAAAACCGCCTGAAGTTCTGCATTATTTGGGCTGGAATGCTGCAAGAAAAAATTAATTGCCGAAACAAAAGATCCACTGCTGTCCCTCACAATAGCCCCACCAGTTGCCTTGTGAATCATCACCGACGCATCAATGTTCAACTTAAACCAGGAAGCTGATGGCTTACACCAAAAAACCAAGGAAGGTCTCAACTTACCTTTACCATAATTATCGGGTAGGAGCTCTTGAAACAATTGTAAAGGCTTGGCAAATTTTGAAGATGAGTAGGCTATACCCCAACTAAAAATTGCGGCACGAACGGCTTGAATAATACTGGGAAAATAAATATCTTTGCCTCCCCAAGTAAGCTTACAGTAAGATAACCATATATGATAGAGAATCACCTGGGGAATGAGAGCCGTGATTTTGCCAGCTGAGGAGTTAGGCGAGAATTGAGTCCACCACATCATGAATTCCTGCTTAATAGAACTTTGAAAAGAAGCATTAAATTGAAAGGAGTTCTTGAAATATAGCCGGATGCCTTTTACCTCATCACATAAATAAAACATGTGAGCAGATGAAGCAGGACCCGAAAGACAAAAAGGATAACAAGTAGCCATTTGATTACCCATCTTTTGGAGACGTTCAGGTAAAGGTAAAGCATTATGCCAAAAACGCCACACTAAAATAGAATACCGTTTGGGAATTGAAGGACTCCAGGACATACAAAATGAAAGCAATTCACTCCTCCTGTTCCACACAACATCATAAACATCAGCCAAGACAAAGGTTTTGGGCCACTCACCATCATCTTGCCGTTGAAAAATTGAAGAAGCTACAGGCGATATAGCACAAATTCTCTTCCATATGGAAGAGTCAGTTTGTAAGAATTTCATTTGACCATTTTTGCCATATTTCGTTCTCAGAATCTTTGCCCAAAGAGATGCTACAGTTTGATATGTCCACCAAAGCTTAACAGAATAAGCCTTCTGCAAAGTATCAATAGATCGAATACCCATACCTCCTTCAGAAGTAGGGTAACATAATTTATCAAACTTGGCCCAATGATAACGACTGTCAACACCTGCATGCCAAAAAAAGGAAACAAATTTTTATTCTAAAGCATATATAATCTTCTTAGGCAATTGCATAGCTCCTAAGTTAAGAATTGGAATGGAGCTCAAAACATGCTTTATAAGTAGAATACGTCCACTACTGGACAACATCTTCTTAGCCCAACCATTAAGCTTAGTATCCACTTTTTGCAACAAGTACTGGCAGTAAGATGAACGATTTATCCCACGATAAATGGGAGCCCCCAAATGCATGAAAGGAAGCGAATGCCTTTTGATATCAAGAATCTGAGTCATCTTGTATATGAAACCATGGCTAGCTTTGTTAGAGCAAAAGAAAGAACACTTCCCAAAATTAATTGCCTGACCCAAACCTAGCTGATACGCATTGAGAAAGGTCCGAAATTGCTTAACACTTTTAACATCACCATTCAGAAAAATTAGTAAGTCATCTGCAAAGGCAAGATGAGATACTACTTGACATCCTCTGGCAGTCTTATAAGGCATAATTTTTCCATCAGCAATGACCTTGTTGAGCCCTCGGGAAAAACATTCCGCTGCTAAAATTAATAAATAAGGTGACAGTGGATCACCTTGCTTAACACCCCGACTAGGAGTGAAAAAACCGAAGTTAATTCCATTTACCATAACTGATAACCGAGTAGCTTTAAGATTAGACATAATCAAATCGACAATCTTAGAGGAAAGACCAAACTTGAGAAGAACAAACTCTAGGATGCTAGGAAACTCTGTCAAAGGCTTTAGCCATGTCAAGTTTGATTGCAAGGTTATGGCCCGTTGTTTCCTTATCCAAATCATGAACCAGTTCATTAGCTAAAAGGATTTGCTTGTGAATAGAACGACCCTTGAGGAAACCAGCCTGCTCCTGAGAGACAATAACAGAGAGTATCAGAGCCATTCTATTAGCAATAATCCGAGTACAAACCTTGCTTATGAAAGTAGCAAGACAAATTGGGCTGAATTGACTGAACTCTGAAGCATTCTGAACTTTAGGCAAAAGGATAATTTGAGCAGCACTGAAAGATTGAGGAATAGGCAACCTAAGGAAAAATTCCTTCATCGTGCTACAAACATCCCAAGCTATAATATCACAACAATGTCTGAAGAACATACCGTCAAAACCATCTGGCCCTGGAGCACTATGAGGATCAAGTTGCCAAACTGCCTCTTTTATTTCAACATCATTTGGGATTTGGTCAAGAATGGTATTTTGAGCATCCGTAACAAGCCTGGGAATTACCTCAATGAGAGATTCAAAGGAACCAGATCCATCCTCTTTGAAAAGATTCTCGAAAAAAGAGACAGCTTCAGCACCAATAGCCGCTTGATCGAAAATCCACTCACCTGTAGAATTTTTAATGGTGGAAACCCGATGAAGCTTCCTTGAAATTTTAACATATTGATGAAAAAACTTGGTATTATTTTCCCCCTCAGATAACCATTTAATTCGTGCCTTTTGCTTCCAAAAAGACTCTTGCAATTTGTATTTCTGAAGGAGAACAGCCTGCTTCCTTTGCCAATCAGTTCGGTTTAAAGTAGATGGGTCAGTGAGAAAAAGTTGTTCTGCCTCCTCTGCCCAAGCTCAGCTGTCTCAGTACCTTGAAAAATATTACCAAAAGTTTTGGCATTCCAGCCCCTGATAGAACTCTTAAGAAGTTTAAGCTTCATAAATAATCCTTTCATACCTCCACCGAAAAAAGTAGATTCCCAGCTAGCCCGAACCATTGGCAAGAAAGAATCGAGAGATGTCCACATGTGCAAAAATTTAAAACTTTTAGGGGCCTGCAAATTAGAATTCAAACAATTCAATAACAATGGTGAGAGATCCGATGAGGATTTGCCCAGATGACGAACGCTGATATCTGTAAAAAGATCAAAAAAAGATGCAGTTGCCATGATACGATCCAAGCGTTCCCAAACCCTGCCTGAAGACCGAACACCAGTCCAGGTAAATTCACTGCCTTTAAAGGGAATATCGATGAGACCACAATCATCCGAACAATTAACAAAATCCTGAATACTGGCCAAACAAATTTCAACATTACCCTTATACTCTGATGGCGCTTTAATGACATTGAAATCACCCCCTACCATCCAAGGACCAGTAATGGAATCATAGAGTCTATTCAAATTATCCCAAAGAAGTTGAAGTGCTGATCTGGAATGATTGCCATAGATTGCAGAATACGTAAACTCTAAAGAAAGTGAGTGAAACTAAACCAAGCATGAGAATACTTGAGGATTATCCCGAAAATTCGAAAGGTGCACATACTGGTCCTTCCAAAGGAACCAAATCTTATTGTCTAAGGAGCATTCAACATTATTGAAACGAAGCTTCAAAGCCAGATATAAACTTCTAGTGTTACTGACCATGGGTTTAATAGGAACAAGAAGGAAGATTTTGTGATCACGACAAAGCGTAAATAATCTAGAGAAAGAAGAATTAACACCCCGCAAATTCCATTGAAGAACATTCATTATTAAGATGCAGAAGAAAAGGTTAAAGAATGTTTACCTTGTTTTACAACTTTTGAAGCTTGCGTTTGCTTATGCTTACCAACTTTTCTACGCTGGACCACAGTAAAGCCATGATCAGAATCGCCTCCTCCTGAAGTGTCTAAAACCAGCTGTAACTTTCTATTAAGAATGCATTTTGTTACGCGCAATTCCTCTGTTGGCAAAGCTACTGTTGGTAAGTCACTATTTGAATTATGCTGATCAGGATCCTCTTCCTCTACAGGAGCATGCTCTAGTTTTGAATTATATGACACAGTGTCAGCATTAGAATTAACCAGTTTATCTTCAGGAGCGATTTCAACATTCCTAGAATAGTAATGTAAAACAGGGGATACAATCAAATTATCAGGACCATAGGTAGGCTGTTGTTTAGAAGCAGGAGTTGAATCCTTATCATTTTGATTAGAAGCAGCTTCTTTTTCGTCCAGAGAAACCTGATTAGAAGCAGGATCGAAGTTACCATCAACAAAACCGGCTCTCCCTGTAACAGGAGCAACTCCAGCAGAATCATTACCAGTCACCAAATCATTACCTGAATCAACATCATGAATCGAAACATTGTCCTTATTAACAGGGGCAACAACAGATTCATTAACCTCTATCTCATCAGATTTAGATTTGGGAACCCAAACCTTCTCAAGATTCTTTTTTCCAGAAATCTCAGGATCAGATGAAGATGGCAGATTAATCAAAAATTGACAACTAGATAAATCGTGACCCATCTTATGACAATGAGAACAAAAAGAAGGCAATCCTTCATATGAAACCGATTGAAAGAAACATATACCATCATCATCAATCCAAATTTTGGAGGGAAGCTCTTTTGATAAATCTAATTCAACGCAGACTCGAGCAACAGAAGGTCGAGTGAGGGTAGCCGTGGCAGCATCAACTTTGAGGGGAGGACCTATCAATTTAGCAATGGAAAAAAGTGCTGCTTTCTTGAAAAGATGTATGGGCAAACCGTCAAAAGATATCCATGCAGGAATTATGGAACTATCTTTATCGGAACAAAAATCCCTTGACCATTTGGAAACGCGCATGGCAAACCTATTAAAGTACCAGACTTGTTTGAGCCAACATCTATGAAAATCACATTCCAAATCAAATTTTATCAAAACATGATTATGATCAAGCAAATCGAGATTGAAAGGACCATTGAAACCAATCTGATCCAGATGTTTCTTCAAAGACTTCATTGATGGACGGCCAGATTGGAAGGATCCAACGACAGCAAATCGAAAAGGTTGTGCTAAAAATTTCGATTCCTCCTTAGAAAAGGAGATTGCAGGTACTCTTTTAAACATACATGGCTGTTTGGCTATCAACGAAGGAGCACGCGAGAAAACTGGAGCAAAAGATCTATCAACCTGTTTCTGATCATTACGCACAATCTCAGCAAAAGAACGAGACAAAGGAGCGACGGGCTCCGGCGGAGCCGCCGCTCGAAAATTACCAGCCGTGTTGCACAAGAAAATGATACCCTCTCCAGTATTCACAGTTACCACATGAGGAGTGAAGTCCCCTCCTGCTGTGTTTGCAAACAAAACCAAAGCATACAAAAGTTTCTGCAGGACTTTTATCGAACACTTGGTGTGAGTAGAAAATAGGAACTGTGAAGACTCAGGTTCTCAAGAATCCAATTCATCAGACAGTTGCTGATAAATTAGGCAAGTCTTCTGCTCAAGTGGCTTTTCGATGGGGACTGCAAATGGGTCACAGATGGGTCACAGTGTCCTGCTCAAGTGGCTCTTCGATTTGCTTCAATCTAGTTACTATTCAACTGTTGGCTAGAATTGGGCAACAAAAGCAGAGAAGATCGAATCCCAGAATGTAAAAACCAAGTGGAGAAGAAAACCAGAGAAATCCCTAGCTTGATGACAAATGAATTGGAACCCCACAAATCAGTGATATAACTACCGTGGAAGAAAATTTCACTTTCTGACTGAAATCCATTGAGAAAATCCTTGCTTCTCTCGCACACCCAGATCTACAGCACTGGATTATTATTCAAAGTGGGTCGAAGAGGAATCTCTCAACAAATTGGGTGCAAACAAATGGCTAGATTTATTAAAAAGAATCTCATCTGCAGATATGGGATCCCGCACAGTGTGATATCAGACAATGGGATATAGTTTCAAGGATCAGTTAGGGACTTATTCTCGAAATACCAAATCCATAGACTGAAGGCAAATGGCTAGATTTATTCACCAATCCTCCCCTTATACACTGAATGCTAATGGTACAATAGAATCAACAAATAAGACAATTAAGCAGATTCTGTCCAAGATGAACAAGACATATAGGGATTGGTCAGAGATGCTTCCTTTTGCTTTATAGGGATACAGAACAAGTGCATGAACGCCGACTGGAATGACACCGTTCTCTTTGGTTTTTGGGATGGAAGCAATGTTACCAATTGAAATAGAGGTCAAGTCATTAAGAGTGGTCTTGGAAGCCAAACTTCCTGAGATAGAGTGGGTAGTAAGAAGATACACACAATTAGCCTTATTAGAAGAGAAGAGGTTGAAGGCACTGTATCATCATCAGCTATACCAATGGAAGATAGCTCGAGCATACAATAGAAGGGTTAAGGTCAAAAATTTCAGAATCAGCTACTTAGTCTTGAAGCTGTGTAAACCTAATGTCTCTGATCCAAGAGGAAAATTTAG
The DNA here is from genome assembly GCA_947685225.1 of Garcia nutans. Lineage (NCBI taxonomy): Eukaryota > Viridiplantae > Streptophyta > Magnoliopsida > Malpighiales > Euphorbiaceae > Garcia > Garcia nutans. Next base: position 49,223,109 of record CANTUV010000007.1, on the reverse strand, counting down.
GCCTAGTTGGGAAGGACAATATATTGTGAAACAAGTCATGAGCAAGGGTGCAGTCAAAATATTAGACTTGAACGGGAATAAGTTTAGTGAGCTGGTGAACATGGAAAGGTTGAAGAGAATTTATATGTAAATAAAAAAAGAGCTCACTAGGTTGAAAACTGAAAAAGGGCGGCCTAAGCAAAAGTTAGTGCAGTTTTCTAGTTCCAAAAAACCAGAAAGGGTGGACTAGGCAACAATTAGGGCTAAACGAGAGAAAATTATCAATTAGAACATTTGAAAGGGCTGGTTGGTGACGGAAGTGATCTTGTGTATGCTGGCTTTATGTTTGATTGTTCCTCAATTTAATAAAATAGAGCTAATATTAAAATTGTTCTATGTGCACAGTTTTAAGTATTTAACCAAATATGGTAAAATAAATAACACAATAGCAAAAGGTGATGACAAATTATAAAAGGAAAAGAAACATCTTTTATTATGTTCATTTTTTTTTCATCCTAACATTGTTCTTTCTAGAGTATTAACAAAATGCAAAATCTATGGCAGACTATAAGTGTGATGTGTAGGCTAACTTTACTTCAGCCGATCAAAGAAGGCTTCAGTCAGACGAGGCATGTCCAAGTCAGGAGTAAACTCAGAACCTCGAGGCTCAGCTCCATACTGACGATCAAGATGATGAGGATCATAGCAAGTACCTGTATGAAAAACCACAAAAGGAACATAAATCAAATACGTCCAAATGGTGATATGAGAAATCTTCCACCAAGGTACTAACCAAAGGATGTTGACTGCAGTGTGTGTACGAATCCAATCAATCCAGTCGGCATATGAAGGAGCAGGATAGGATAGTTTCCTAGTAGATTGATGTCACGACAGATATCTAGTGAAATCCATGGATGGAATGCAAGCAAGCAGATGCGCTCTTGAAGCCAAATCTGTAAGCCTAATAAAACAAATTTAAAAAAATGATGATGAGGTTGAAATTCCACAAGGGCATCCTAAGCAAAAGTTAGGATAGTTCGCTAGTTTTGAAAACCCGCAAGGGCGGTCTAGGCAAAAATTAGAACCAATAATAAAATAATAAGAAAAAGAGTCCGCTAAGTTGAAAACCCGCAAAGGCGACTTAGGCAAAAGTTAGGGCAACTCGCTAGTTCCGAAAACAGGCAAGGGAAGACTAGGCAAAAATTAGAGCAATAAAAATAAAAGAAAAAGGCCTAAATTGAAAACTGGAAAGAGCGGTTTAGGTAATTACCTGTAGCAGTAAGGGACTTCCTGTAACATCCTAAAATTTTTGAAAATTTCCAATTTTTGGAAAATTGGATAAAATAAATTATAATTTAAAAGGATAAGTTAAATTAATAGTTTTAAATGAAAAATGAAGGGATTTTAAATGAAAAAGTGGAGTATATATGTGATATATATGCAAAATATACATAACATATAAAAGTCAACACTTTTTAAAAGGAAAGGGTATTTTGGTAATTAAATCTTATAAATTCAAAATTAATAAAATAATTCAAATAAAATCAATTTTGAATGGAAGAAGGAAATTAGGACATTTAATTTATTAAATAATTTATTAAATAATTAAATATTAAATTATTTTAATATATATATATATATGTGTGTGTGTTGTTTAAAAAAAAAGATGAAAGGAAAAGAAATATTAAAGTCATCTTCTTCTTCTTCTTCTCTTTCCTTTGGCCAAAATTCCATGGGAGCTAGACCAAGGATTCTACTTCTTCCATACTCCATAAATTGAAGAAATTAACAAGTTGCAAGTGGATTATTGGTGATCTCCACTAAAATTTGTAAGTTTCCATCTCTTTTCTTTGAATTCCTTGAAATTTTGGATTATGTGAGTTTTGAGATTTTGATGTAGTATGTTATAATTATTGGAATTGGTGTGTATGATGTTATTTTGGGTAGTTAACAATGATTCTCAGGTTAGATTGAAGAGATGATGGAGTCTGGTTAAAGAATAGTGAAGAGAGAGAATTTAGGGTTATGGATTTTTGGGGTTTTCAAAACATGAACTTTAATTGTGAAAATTGTTTCCAAATGAGTTGTTTTGATTCATAAACAAGTATTTTAAAGTCAAATATTGGATTTGGTGGTGTTGGGTTGTAGTTTGAGAATGGAAGTGGAGATTTAGGGTTTTGGAAAAGTGATTTTCCAAAGAGGTTGAATTGTGTGATTTTATTTGTTTAAGCATGTTGTTCAGTGTTAAAAGTGAATAATATAAGCTTGGAATGAGTAATGGATTGTGTTGGAATGAAAACCTTCAATGGGGGAAGGTTATGCCATTTTTGAGATTTTGTGTATAAGAGTGTATTTTTATAATGTAAATGATTTAAATGTATTAAAATATGTTTTTAATAATATAAATAAACTTAAAACACAAATTTAATTGTAGTAGAATGGAATTCCAATGTTGAAGTAAGGAAAGGCTAAATTTTTTGAAATTTGTAGGAGTGATGTGTAATTATAGTTTAATGTTGAAAATGCCATTAAATGTGATACTAAATGATTATTTGTTATCACATTTGGTCTAGGCTTTGAGGGAGGTTGATTTGCTTCATCCAAGTGATGAAGGGCAAGTTGGAAAGATTGGATTGAATGTTGTTTTTAGCTTGCTTTGGGTTGCTAGTGGAGGTATGTACAAACTTTGAATATAATGTCTATATTTGGATAACATTTGGACTTAACACATTTTGGTTGAAAAATGTGTTAAGCTACTTGGTTTATTGATTATGTATGAATAATGTGCTATGACATTTGTAATGTCATATATGTGTTAAATGCATTGTGAAAAGCCATTGATAATGCCAAATTTGTGTAATATGTGAAATATGCATATTATGTGAAAATACCCAAAGTAATTGGGTAATGTGTTGTGAATGCAAAAAAAAAGAGATATGTGTAATAATGAAATGAATTGATATTGATAAAAATGAGAAAAGTGAGAAAAGTGAGAAAAATGAGAAAGATGTGAAAAATGAGAAAAGTGATAAAAAAAAAGTGAAAATAAAGCAATGTGCCTAGATTGAATATGTAAAAATGAGAAAGAGATTAATAATGAGAAATATGAATAAATTGCATGCCTAATATGTTATTCAATTTTTAGAGTTCTGGGTTTGGCGGCATGCCTATGATTGCCTACGGGCTATATGCTGGAATGGTGAAAAGACTGGGTCGTAAGCCAGGCTAGCTGATAAATATGATATTTTTGGGGTGAAAAGACTAGGTCGTAAGCCTAAAAAATGTAGCAGTCTAGCCGGGTTGAGGACCAAGATACTAGGGCCTAAGAGTCTAGCCGGTTTAAGGTCCAAGAGACTAGGGCTGTTACATTATCCATGGATATATTGCCTACGGGGTTAGACACATGGTGTCATTATGGACCAAAGCAGTAACTCTGAAATTTGAATAGCATATTAGATCCTTTTTGGGCCCATGCTTGTCTTTGATTTAATGTGAATTATGAATTATGATACAATTGAGCAATATAAGGTTATGAGTTGTGATTATGAAATATTTGAAAAAATATAAGAAAGTGGATTGATGTGACATGTATATGCATTGTGCATTTGGTATTGCATTGAGTTATATTGTTATTATCAAAGTTTGTACCACTAGGCTTCGGCATAGCGTGATTGTTTCCATCGCGCAGGTGACAAGGTAGACCCACCTAAGCCAGAGAGTTCATCTAGACCATGTCGGGTCTAGACTTGTAGTTGGGTTTGTTGAGTTGCTATCGAGATCAGAAACACTGCCAACAGCATGTATATATTTTTATGTTATTGTACATATTTTTGAGTTTTATGCATAATATATTATGTTTTGGATTTTACATATTGTATATTATAAAGAATGTTTTGGTCAATGTATTTGAAATGGGAGAGTAAGTGTGTTTTAAATTATATATATCTATATGTATAAATGTTTGAGAAACTTGGTGAAATTAAGAAGTATGGTTGAGATGGTGATTGGAAATTATTTGGGAGTGTTTTCTTTTTGCAGGTTGAGTAATTGCTAAATTATGAGATATCCAAATTACAGACAAAACTCTGGCAAATTTTTCCTAGAGATTTATATATATTATTTATTTTGGGCTCTTATAACAAGTAAAGAATATTTATATTCTAGAATTTGAAATTTTAAATTGGAAATGCGAAAATTTTTTATTAAACCGGGCTGTGACATTTTTGTATCGTATATGCATATTTTACATATGCTAGAAATATGTATTGTACATATATAGGGTATAAGGGTGTTACATTTGTTTTGGTATCAGAGCCTAGGTGTGAGGTTTTCAACCTAGGTGGGATGATAGAGAGAGAAAATGGGAGATTTGAAAAATAGTTTTTAATTGTAATATATGCATTGGCACTGGCAGTTTCTGATCTCTAATATAGTATTTTCTGCTTTGTTTGCAGATATAGGTAGTTATGGCGTTTCGGCAGCATCAGGCTGCTGAGGGTAGTGCAGAGAGTATGGCTCCAGATGAGGGTAGAGATGGAGCTAGAGTTGTATCTACTGGTGAGGTGTCTGTTTCTATGCATGTAAGACCAGATGAGATTCCGCTTGGCTAGGTATGGCATATGGTAAAGTTGTTGAGGCAGGCTCCAGTTTCGTAGCCGCCACAGGCACAGTTATCGGTGAGGCAGTATGATAAACTGAGAAAGTATGGAGCTAAGGACTTTGTTTGTACTATAGACCCTGCTGTAGCAGAGTAGTGGCTAGATCGGGTTCAGAGGATATTTATTCAGTTACAGGCTAGTCCAGAAGAGAAGTTTAATTATGCCAGATCTCTTCTGTAGAGATGCATATGATTGGTGGAAGAAGGTTCCACATGCTCTGGATGATCCCCTAGTCCAGACCTATAATGATTTCCTATGCGAATTTGAGCAGAAGTATACTCCTGAGTCTGAGACAGGATACCAAGACAGTGATCGAGTATGAGATCGATTTTATTCGGTTGAGTCACTATACTAGTGGGATCATTTCTAATGAGTTTGACAGGTGCAGGAGGTTTGAGGAGGGATTAAGACCCTCTATCATGTGCATCATTGCAGGCTCTCGATATCAGGATTTTTTCTAGTTAGTTGCAGCTGCCAGGAGTGTTGAGAGAGCACAGAGTCTTGCAGCAGCTACCAGGGTTGAGGAGACCAGAGTTAGGAGACCCCAAAGTGAGGCAGGGTCTTAATTAGTGAAGAGAGGCTGAGGGGGACATTTTCAGAGGTTTAGTAGGAGTCAAGGGCAGTTTGGCAGGTCAGTACAACAGTAGAGACAGAGGCAGAGACCTACAGTTTCAGTGGCTAGTGCTCCGACTCCAGTGGCTCATAGACCTACTCCACCTACTTGTGTTCATTGTGGTAGAGTACACGGAGGTGTCTGCTGGTGGAGAGGTGCTTCGAGAGTGTGTTTTAGATGTGGGTTGTCAGACCATTTTATCAAAAATTGTCCTGAGCCACCAGAGGTCAGGCAGGCAGATACTGCATCTTCTCGACCCAGTGTCAGAGGGGCTCATGGTGGCAGAGGTTTTAATAGAGGTGGTCGACCTGGGTTTAGTCAGAGAGGAGGCCCTACATCCGGATGCAGTAGGCCAGATGAGGCAGGGCCGTCTCAGAGGCAGCCAGATGCTTCAACCATCATTACGGGTATATTTTCTTTATTTGGTATTTCAGTCCTTGCTCTATTAGATCCTGGATCTATTCATTCATACATAAGTGCATCTATCTTGCCTGTGACTAAATTGCATTCTGAGTCCCTAGGATTTGATGTCTTGGTGACAAATCCTTTAGGGCATAGCGTTATGGTGAGCAGAGTGTACCGAGATAGTCCAGTTGTTATTTAGGATGAGGAGTTTCTCGATGACCTGATTGAGATGCCTTTTAGGGAATATGATCTGATTTTGGGCATGGATTGGTTATCCAAGCATGGGGCTATGGTAGACTGTCAGAAGAAATGTGTTACTTTGAGAACACGGGATGGCAGGGATGTTATAGTATCTAGTGAGCAGAGGTATCTGTAATATGCCAAACTGTACCCTAAAATTTTTGGAATATTTATTGTTGTATTTGGATTAAATGTTATAATTGTATAAATGTTTAAGTGGGAAGATAAGAAAGGTTAGAAGAGTGTGTATATGTTGTATATATAGAGATATATACAACATATACAAGTCAACATTTAATTAAGGTCAAAAGGAGATTTATTAATTATTTTTAAAATGGAAATTAAATTAAGTGGAAGTGGATGATGATATTTATATATTATATTATTATAATTGCTTGGTTGAGATTTAAAGAGAAGATTGGGTCGCTAAGAGTGGTTAGCAAGTTGACTTTGCTCTTCTTTCTTCATCTTCTTCTTCTTTCTTTCTTCAAGAGCCGGCCACCATTATAAAGCAAGGAAGAGAGAGTTTTGTGATTTCCTAACTCATGATTTGAAGGTGTTTCAAGTAATCAAGTTGGAATTCTAAAGATTTTCTTCATTTTTAGTAAGTTTTCCTCTTGATTCTTTGGTTTTCTTTTGAGTTTGTGAATTGAGGTTGTTGATTGGTTGTTGATGATATGTGTTTGTTTGATTGTGGTGTGTTTGAGAGTGTTTGGTCTTATTGACTTTGATTTTGGGGTTGGTTTGAAGGAAAGGTTAAGTTTGGTGTTAGAGAGCAAGTGTTGTGATTTGTGTATGTGATGAGTTGTGATGTATATATTGAGTTGTTTGGTGTTTTGCAAGTTTATTATGGTTTAATGATGTGTTTGGTTAAGTTTGTTTGGAGTGGAAGATGGTAAAAGAAAGAGGTTTGTTGGATGTGGTGTTGTTGTTGCCAGAACTAAGATTTTTGGCCTGACATGCCCATGAGAATGGCCAAGTCTTTGGGCGTGTCAATGGTTCTATTTTCTGGATGGGTGACACGACCAGTGACACACCCATGTCACTGAGTGTGTCACAGCTTCTGTGTTGTAGTAGCATTGACACGGCCAGTGACATGCCCATGTCACTGAGCGTGTCATAGCTACTGTGATGTTGGTGGATTGACACACCCAGTGACACGCCCATGTCATTAAGCATGTCATAGCTTCTGTGTTGAGGGAGGATTGACACGGCCAGTGACACGCCCATGTCACTGAGCATGTCAAAGCTTCTGTCTTGTGGGTTTAGGGCACGGTCAAGGACATGCCGTGTTGTTGAGCGTGTCATGTGTAGAGTTTGCCCTAGTTGGTTCTTATCCTTATTATCTCATATGTATCTTTAAGTGAGTGTGTATTATCCCTTTTGGATTAGGTTTTGAAGAGATTGAGTTGCCCTAATCCAAGTGTTGAAGAATTCTTGGAAGAGGAGTTTGGTGTTGTGTGAGTTGCTTTTGAGGTAAGTACAAACCCTACATATTTGCATACATTTACACGACCTTAGGACTTAACACATTAATTGTAAATGTGTTAAGTAATCTATTACATTGTTGATACATTTGATTAATGTTATGATTTTCATAATGTGAAAGATATGATGATCATTCAAATTATATGTACAATACAAATGGTTATGTATACTATAATGATGAGATGTGAGCCATTGTTGTTGGCTATAATGATGCAAATGAAATAATTGGGGTATGATTGCCTAGATGATTATGAGAAAATGAGAATGGAATTGATAATGAAATAATGAATGAATTGTGTGCCTAATGTGTTATTCAATTTTTAGAGTTTTGTTGTTGGTGGCATGCCTAATAGTAACAATCCCTTGAAGCTAGGTTGGGCTTGATCCTTGAAGCCAAGTTGGATTGAAGTTTAGCATGCTTAACTCCCTTTGAAGCTTGGTTGGGTCTAGTCCTTGAAGCCTTGTTAGGATGTTACAAACCCTTGAAGCTGGGTTGGGTTTGGTCCTTGAAGCCAAGTTGGGTTGATGCCTAGCATGCTTTGCTCCCCTTGAAGCTTGGTTGGGCCTAATCCTTAAAGCCTAGTTGGGATGATAAATGTGAAAATTGAACCAAAATATTAACTCTGACAGTTGAATGGCATATTAGTTTCTTTTGGGTCCATGCTTGTTTTTGTTTAAATGTGAGTCATGAATGGTGAAACAAATGAATAATAAGATTTAATGTAAGGTTTTGAAATATGATATTCTTATGTATTGTTTATAATATTTGAATGTATGACATTGGCATTACATTAAAGCATATTGTTATTGTGGTTTGTACCACTGAGCCTTTGGCTTAGCGGGATTGTGGTTCATCGCACAGGTGACAGGGTAGAACCGGACAGTTCAGCTAGACTGAGTTGATTCTAGACTTTGAAGTGTTGATTTTTGGACTTAAAGATTAGAGACAAATTGCCAAACATGTATAAACTTTATGTTTTGTAAATATTGATTTTGATGTATATATATACATGTAAATACCGCTACACTTTCCGCTGCTTAATAAATAAATGTTTTATCTATTGTGTTTTATAATATAACTTAAATGTATTAAGTTTTCTCGTATTATTGTAAAAAGGAAAGATTGGTTTGTTTAATTTAAACAGTGACACTCCTGTGTCCGATATACGTATATTACAGATGTGGTTGTATGTAGTGTGCGTATATGGGGTATAGGGGTGTTACAGTTGTTTTAGTATCAGAGCCTAGGTTTGAGATTCTCAACCTGGGTGAATTGTAAGAAAAAGAAAATCTTGATTTTAAAATTTGGTTTTTGAATAAGATACATGCTTTGGCACTGGCAGTCTCTGATCTTTGATGAGGTATATTCTGCTGTGTTTGCAGATATAGATCGTGATGGCATCTCAGTCACGTCAGTCCATAGAGGGTAGTGTTGAGAGTGTAGCTCCTGAAGAGGGTAGAGATGAAGCTAGGGTTGAGAGAGCTAGAGAGGCACCTGCTCCTGTGCCAGAGAGACCAGCTGCTGATGAGGTTCCTCCAGTTTGGTTACGGCATGTGGTAGAATTGTTGAGACAAGCTCCAGTGCAGCAGCCGCCACCGCAACCACAGCCACAAGTGCCAGTGAGGCATTATGATAAATTGAGAAAATTTGGAGCTGAGGATTTCTTCGGTACTATAGATCCTGCAGTAGCTGAATAGTGGTTGGATAGAGTGCAGAGGATATTTATTCAGTTGCAGGCTACTCCTGAAGAGAAATTTGATTATGCTAGATCTCTTCTGCAGAGAGATACATATGATTGGTGGAAGACGGTTCCCCATGCTATGGATGATCCACCAACTTTGTCTTACAGTGATTTTCTGTGGGAGTTTGAGCAGAAATACACTCCGAGGGAGTATAAGGATGTTAAGAAGATGAAATTTCTGAATCTGAAGCAAGATAACCGGACAGTGACAAAGTATGAGATAGAGTATATCCGGTTGAGTCACTATGCCAGTGGAATTATTTCAGATGAGATTGACCGGTGCAGGAGATATGAGGAGGGATTGTGTGAGCGGGGATTTTTGCCCTCACTCCCGGTGGAATGGTTCTTGCGACTTCAGCACTGTTTAGGCTCGAGGCCTTAGAGAACACAGACCTAAATTTTGAAGAAAATTGAGTTGCCACCCGGACTGGCCGGGAAAAAAGAAAGGGGTGGATGACTAGATTCCTAAGGAATCCCCAACCCCCTAATGGGTTCAAAAAGTTGGGTATGTGTGGGGAATGTGAGAAATGGCCCAGCAACCCCACAACACCCGGTTCATTGGAACCGGCCTCCTTTACAGGTCTTAATATTATAAAATTCTTAAGTATAACAATATTATCCATATTACACACAACAATCAAAATAAAGCATCGTTATAGTAAAATCAAAGCAATGTCCAAGCAAAACAAATAAATGGACACCCATTTGAGGATGGAAACATGTCCTTACATCCCATGCCTAAATAGGACACCCACCGAAAGGTAGAAACGTGTCCTTTACATTGGTTCTAAAATAGAAAAGGAATTTAAATTACATGATATTTAACTAATAATGTACCCACCAAGTGGAAACATACCTCTTACAACATTTGAGAATCTAAATAAATCGATAAAAGTAAATAACCATTCATCATAACTAAATCATTCATCAAAGGTATTAAATAACAAGAGAATGTAAACATCCATCCATGATAAACTAAATAAACCAAGCATTGAACTTAAATAAATTAAAGCATGTAAAATAAATCAAAGCATAATCAAATATAAAATTGAATAAAGCAAATGAAGATTCAAATTAGGGCTACTGTTTCTATTTAAGATTCTTTATTCCATGTGTTTAGGGTTTTGGAATCTTATGGGTTTAAGCTACTGTGATTATAAGAGAATTAAAATGAATTAAAGTTTTATGATTCAAGAAGTTAGTAAAATTCTTTGATTAACCAAATTAGGGTTTGTGATGTAAAATCATGAAATTAGATTTTGGACACTTTAAAACACTTTGATTTATGATTTTCGGTTACTGAATTATTATTTTGAGCTTACTGTGTTTGAATAGGTTTATAAGGTTTTAAGGTTTAAAAGAATTAGGGTTTAGAAAACTTTAGGGTTTAGATTTTAAGGGAGTTAGGGTTTACTGTTTTGGGTTTTGAAGTTGATTTAGGGTTTTAGGATTTTTGAAACAGAAAAAGTAATTTAGGGTTTTAATATTATGAAGAAACAGAAAAAAACAATTTAGGGTTTTTTTTTATTATGAAGAAACAAAAAAAACAATTTATGGTTTTTTTAAAAATAGAGAAAATAATTTAAAGTTTATGAAAACAAAAGAGACAATTTAAGGTTTTTGGGGCAGAAGGAATAAGTTAGGTTTTTGAGGTTTTAGGGAAACAGAAGGATTATTTTTAGGGTTTTAGAATGATTTAAGGTTTTTTGGAAAAACAAATAAACATATTAAAGTTTTTAAAGGTATCTAGAAACAGAGGAAGTCACTTAAGGTTTTTGGAAACAATGATCAAGTTATTACATCTTCAAAGATTGAAGTTTTGAGTGTGTGATCTATGAATTAAATAAAGAACAAAGCTACTGTAAGAAACAAAAAGAAATTAAGATTTCAAACATTCGTTCGTAGGTTACACCAAAAATTGCTTCTTGGATGAACAAGGTCAAAGACAAGCTTTGCTGTCTTTAAATTGCTTGAATTGTTTTTCTGCTCTCTCAAATAATTAGATTGATTCAAGGTTTTCCTTCTCAACTTCTGTCTCAATTTTCTCCTCCAAATTTTGATTTTCTTTTTTCCCTTTTTTCCCCTCTTTTTTTGTTGTAATTGTCCTTATTTATAGAAGAATTCTTGATTAATTCTAGTTACTCACGGCATATAACATTCATTAAGAAAAGGAAACTGAAACCTAATTGTATTAGGTTTTGGAAAATTTGAGTCGGAAAAATTTAACTGGCGAAAAAAAACTGCTGCGAAAAAATTGCGCTGGCAAAAAAAAACTGCTGCGGAAAAAATGCACTAGCGAAAAAGCTGCCGCAGCTGGCTGTGGCAGGAAACTCCTGCTGGCGAAATGCCCATGGGCCCGCGCTGACTTTCGATGACGATTTTTTCTTCGCCTATTTTTTTTGTTTATTATTATTAGTTATTATTATTTTTTAAAAAATTAGATATTAAAGCAAATATTTTTTTTAATTAAGATGATAAAAAATTGTTTTGGACTAATTAAAATATTTTGGATAACACAAAAATTATTTTGGACTAATTAAAATATACTGGACCGGACTGGGTTAAAAATTAAGGGTCTACAGGTTGAGGCCTTCTTTTATGTGTATTGTTACTCATTCTCGGTACCAAGACTTTTCTCAGTTGGTTGCAGCAGCTAGAAGTGTTGAGAGAGCACAGGGTATTGCAGCAGCTGCTACTGAGGAGGAGACTAGAGTTAGGAGACCCCAATTTTAGGCAGGGTCTTCATCTATGAAGAGAGGCAGAGGAAGTTTTGTTCCGAGAGTCAGTAGGAGCCAGAGGCAGTTTGGTAGGTCAGTTCAGTATCAGAGGTAGAGACCGAGACCTACAGTTTCTGTAGCTTGTGCTCCGACTCCAGTGGTTCAGAGGTCTATTCCAACTACATGTGTTCATTATGGTAGGGCACATGGGGGTGCTTGTTCGAAGACGGGTGGATCAGGAGTATGTTTTAGATGTGGGTCACCAGCTCACTTCATCAAAGATTGCCCTGAGCTATAGGAGGATAGACAGACTGATACTGCAGCTTCTCGACCTAGTGTTAGCAGAGGAGGTCGAGGGGGCAGAGGTTTTACTAGAGGTGGTCGACCTGGGATCAGTCAGAGAGGAGGCTCTACATTCGAAGGCAGTAGGCCATGTGAGTCTAGATCATCTCAGCGAGTGTATATGATGCAGAGGCAACCGGATGCTTCAGCAGTTGTTACGGGTACATTTTCTTTATTTGGCATTTTAGTTCTTGCTTTGATTGATCCAGGATCTACTCATTCATACATAAGTGCATCTATCTTGCCTGTGTCTGAATTGCACTCTGAGTCCCTATAATTTGATGTCTTGGTGACAAATCCTTTAGGGCATAGTGTGGTAGTTAGCAAGGTGCATCGTGATAGTTCAGTTGTGGTGCAAGATGAGGAGTTTTTAGGTGATTTGATTGAAATGCCTTTTAAGGAGTATGATTTAATCATAGGCATGGATTGGTTGTCTAAGCATGGAGCTATGGTAGACAGTCAAAAGAAGTGTGTTACCCTGAGAACCAGTGATGGTAGAACTGTGATAGTATCTAGTGAGCAGAGACATCTTGCATCCTTATTTGTTTCAGCTGTTGCAACTAGGAAGTTGATTAGAAAAGGGTGTGATGATTATCTTGCTCATGTTGTGGATACTAGAGTAGTGGGTTCCTAACTTGATAGTATACCCACAGTTGTAGAATTCCCCGATGTGTTTCCTAAGGAGTTGCCAGGGTTACCCCCTGAGAGAGATGTTGAGTTTGGTATTGATTTGTTGCCTGGTATCACTCCCATCTCTATTACTCCCTATCGAATGGCACCTGCTGAGTTGAGAGAGTTGAAGGTGTAGTTGCAGGAGTTGTTGGATAAAGGTTTTGTTTGCCCTAGTGTGTCTCCGTGAGGAGCACCTGTTTTGTTTGTAAAGAAGAAGGATGGTACTTTAAGTTTGTGCATTGATTATAGGCAGTTGAATAAAGTGACTATCAAGAATAAGTATCCTTTGCCTATAATAGATGATCTCTTTGATCAATTGAAGGGAGTAGGAGCTTTCTCTAAGATTGATTTGAGATTAGGGTACCATCAGTTGAGAGTCAGAGAGGAAGATGTTCCTAAGACAGCTTTCCGCACAAGGTATGGGCATTATGAGTTCTTAGTGATGCCTTTTGGATTAATGAATGCACCAGTAGTTTTTATGGATTTGATGAATAGGGTGTTTAGACCCTATCTAGATCACTTTGTAGTGGTCTTTATTGATGCCATTTTGGTGTATTCGCATAATAAGGAGGAGCATGACAAGCATTTGCGGATCGTATTGCAGACCTTGAGAGAGAAGCAATTGTATGCTAAGCTGTCGAAGTGTGAGTTTTGGCTTGATCAAGTAACTTTTCTGGCTTGATCAATTGTATGCTAACTTTTCTGATCTGAGTAAAGTTGAAGCTACTTTGAATTGGAGTCCACCGAAGTCTGTGACTGAAGTTAGAAGTTCTCTGGGTTTGGCAGGCTATTATCGACAGTTTGTGAAGGGTTTTTCTTTGATAGCTACTCCACTCACTAGATTACTTCGAAAGGGAGTTAGATTTGTGTGGACAGATCAGTGTTAAGCTAGTTTTGAACAGCTGAAGGAGATGTTGACTCAAGCTCCTGTTCTTACATTGCCTGTGGAAGATAAACCATATATGATTTATAGTGATGCCTCACATAATGGTTTATGTTGTGTTTGGATGCAAGAGGGTAGAGTCATAGCTTATGCTTCTCGACAGTTGAAGCCGCATGAGCTTAATTATCTGACACATGATTTTGAGTTGGCAGCCATAGTTTTTGCTTTGAAGATTTGGCGACATTATCTTTATGGGGAGAAAGATTATTTTGGAGGAAGCACATCAATCGATTTTTGCTATGCACCCTGGGAGTACAAAGATGTATCATGATTTGAAGCAACATTATTGGTGGTCAGGTATGAAGAGGGACATAGCAGAGTTTGTATCTAAATGTCTAACTTATCAGAGAGTGAATGTAACACCCCTATACCTTGTATACGTACACAACATGCTAATACGATCGTAATATACGTATACTGAATATAGAAATGCCACTATATACTTAACAAATGACTCATCCCTTTACAAAAACCTGAACAAATTTAAATCATTTAAAAGAAATTATAAAAGACAAAAGATAAAATGTTTATTTAAAAGCAGCGGAAAATGTAACAAATATTTACAAATATATATACATCAAAAATTCAAATTTTACAAAACATAAAATTTATACATGTTTGGCAGTACTTCTTTGATCTTTAAGCTCCACTATCAACACCTCAAATCTAGACTCTACTCGGCCTAGAGGAACTCTCCGGCTCTTCCCTGTCACATGCGCGATGAATCACAATCGCGCTAAGCCAACGGCTTAGTGGTACAAACTACAATAACAATATGCTTCTATGCAATGCCAATGTCACACATTTCAACAATTAATGTAATATTCACAAATGTTAATTTTATATGATTAACAAGACTACATTTCATCATTTGATTCAATTATTTCATCACTTATAATTTACATTGACACAAAGACACTTATGGGCCCAAAAGACACTAATATGTTATTCAAAGTTCAGAGTTACTGCTTTGGTCTATAATCATAATCATCAAGCCCGTAGGCAACATATATGTATATCTCTATCCATGGATAGTGTAACAGACCCAGTCTCTTGGACCTCAACCTGGATAAACTCGACGAGATCCTCAACCCGGCTAGACTGTCACTTGTAACAGACCCAGTCTCTTGGATCTCAACCCGGATAAACCCGAGGAAATCCTCAACCCGGCTAGACTGTTACTTTAATTCACATTTCACATTATTCAACTGGACTCGGCTTACGACCCGGTCTTTTCACCTATTCAGTACTTTATAGGCATGCAGCCAAACTTAGAACTCTGAAAATTGAATTAACATATTAGACACAAAATCTTTTCATTTATCTCTTTATACATTTCATTCTCAATTCATTTCTTATTTCATTCTCATATTCAAAATAGGCAACCATGCCTCAATTATAATTCATTTGCATCATCATAGCCAACAATCATGGCTTCTCATCACATCAATACAATTCATCATATCATCATATCTTTCACATTTCATATAGTCAAACATGCTTTAATCATCTCATTATGTCTCAACTCATCATTTAAGTACTCACAATCAATTACATTGAACATCCATTAAGAATGATCATCATTGGTACATATACATAGCAATTTACATTATTCATAGATTTAGAATCTTCAACATACATTCCACATAATTCACATTGTGCACAATATAGCATTATTCATGTGCATCATCAATGTTCACATTATATCAAACATAACATTAGATGTCTTAACACATTTACAATCAAATGTATGTTAAGTCTCAACATCACCTTAAACACCACTTATAAAAATCTATACTCTTCTTTATCCAAGAGTTCTTCACTTCTTAAATTAGGGCAAATCACCTTCTTCCAAAACCTAGTCCAAAAATGATACAATACATGAATTCCAATACAATTTATCACTTATTAACCTCATCTTAGACCTTTAGATCACAAATTATAACTCAACACCACATATTAGAGCCCACGGCCGTGGCCACCCCAACCCCACGGCCGTGGGTTAGAGAATGGTTCTGCCTCCTTTGCTCCAAACCTCCACGGCCATGGCTACAAATGGCCACGGCCATTGCAACCAAGGCCACTGGCGTGGCATCCAATATGCTACTGCTTCTGACCAAATTCACATATTCTAGGCTTACAACTTCAACAAACATAAACAACATGAAGATCTATGAAATTAATTGATCAAACTCAAGTTAAACATCACTTACCACTTCAAAACCCTAAAACCAATATCACTCTTACTCTTTCAATACCAACATCAACTTAACTTATTATCTTCAAACCAAAATCAACACCACAATCAATTAAATCAAACATATTCCAACATATTACAATCAACACAACCCTACTTTCAAACATCAACAATCAAACTTTTACACAACTTCAAATAACCAAAAGAAATCAAGAGAGAGAACTTACCAAGGTTGATGAAACTTCAAGATTTTCCAACTCAATCACTTGATTCTTCCTTCAATTTGATCTTAGCACTCAAAAACCCTCTCTTGCTCTCTTGTCTTTGTGATGGCCGGCCAAACAATTGGAAAAGAAGAAAAATGAAGAGTAAAAGAAGTAAAGTCAACTTTTTCGTCTCTTTAAACCTCCACCAAGTAATTTAAAAAGAAAATTACCTAAATACCCTCTTCCATTTGTTTTAACTTCCTTTAACTTACATGCCCTTTTTAGTAATTTCATAATTAACAAAATAAATATCTTCTTCCTTTGACCATCCATTTGACTTGTGTATATGTTATATATATTTCCATATATACAACATATACACTCTCTTTTAAATTCTTTTCTCTTTCCAATACACATATACATTTTAATTCCAATAAACAACAATTATATCAAAACTCCTAGGGCACACTTTGGGATATTACAGTGAAGACCAAGCACCAAGTTCCTACAGGGTTGCTTCAACCTTTATTAGTGCCTGAATGGAAATGGGAGCGAGTAACGATTGATTTTGTGACTGGTTTGCCGTTGACTCAGAAGAAACATGATGCCATTTGGGTGATTATTGATCGATTGACAAAGACAACTCATTTTCTTCCAGTTAAAATGGATTATTCTCTTGAGAAGTTGGCTGAGCTGTATATTAGTGAGATAGTGAGATTATATGGAGTCTCAATTTCTTTAGTGTCTGATCGAGATCCCCAGTTTACTTCAAGGTTTTGGAAGAGTTTGCATGCTGCTTTGGGTTCTTGATTATACTTTAGCATTGCTTTTCATCCGCAGACAGATGGGTAGTCAGAGGAGTGATACAGATTTTAGAGGACATGTTGAGAAGCTGTCATTGATTTCTCTGGAAGTTGGGACAGATTTTTGCCATTGATGGAATTTGCTTACAACAATAGTCATCAATTTAGTATTAAAATGGAAGCATTTGAGGCATTGTATGGTAGAAGATGTAGGATGCCTCTATGTTGGGATGAAGTTGGAGAAGGTAAATTGGTTGGTCCCGATTTGATTAAAGAAACGGAAGAGAATGTGAAGATAATTCTGGATCGGTTGAAAGCAACTTCAGACTGACATAAATCTTATTCAGATTTAAAGAGGAGAGACATAGAGTTCAATGTTGGAGATAAAGTATTTCTGAAAGTATAAGAAAATTTTGAGATTTGGGCGCAAAGGAAAGCTGAGTCGTTTTATTGGACCTTATGAGGTATTGGAAAGATTTGGACCAGTTGCTTATTGTCTTGCTTTGCCGCCTGAGTTGGATAAAATTCACAATGTCTTCCATGTTTCTATGCTGTGAAGGTACAGATCAGACCCATCTCACATCTTGTCAGTTGAATCTATTGAGGTGAGTCCAGATCTGACTTTTGAAGAAGAACCAGTTGCTATTTTGGCACATGAAGTGAAAGAGTTGAGAAATACGAAAGTGCCACTTGTGAAGGTTCTTTGGTAGAATCATGCGAAGGAAGAGGCAACTTGGAAGAGTGAGCAAGTGATGCGAGACCAGTATCCCTAGCTGTTTCAGACTTGATATCAGGTAATTTCAAGGACAAAATTTATATATAGAGGGAGAAAATTGTAATATCCCAAACTATACCCTAAATTTTTGGAATATTTATTGTTGTATTTTGATTAAATGTTATAATTGTATAAATGTTTAAGTGGAAAGATAAGAAAGGTTAGAGGAGTGTGTATATGTTGTATATATAGAGATATATACAACGTATACAAGTTAACATTTAATTAAGGTCAAAAGGAGATTTATTAAATATTTTTAAAATGGAAATTAAATAAGTGGAAGTGGATGATGATATTTACATATTATATTATTATAATTGCTTGGATGAGATTTAAAGAGAAGATTGGGTGGTTAAGAGTGGTTAGCAAGTTGACTTTGCTCTTCTTTCTTCATCTTCTTCTTTCTTTCTTTCTTCAAGAGCCGGCCACCATTATCAACCAAGGAAAGAGAGTTTTGTGATTTCCTAACTCAAGATTTGAAGGTGTTTCAAGTGATCAAGTTGGAATTCTAAAGATTTTCTTCATTTTTGGTAAGTTTTCCTCTTGAATCTTTGGTTTTCTTTTGAGTTAGTGAATTGAGGTTGTTGATTGGTTGTTGATGATATGTGTATGTTTGATTGTGGTGTGTTTGAGAGTGTTTGGTCTTATTGACTTTGATTTTGGGGTTGGTTTGAAGGAAAGGTTAAGTTTGGTGTTGGAGAGCAAGTGTTGTGTTTTGTGTATGTGATGAGTTGTGATGTATATATTGAGTTGCTTTGGTGTTTTTAAAGTTTATTATGGTTTAATGATGTGTTTGGTTAAGTTTGTTTGGAGTGGAAGATGGTAAAAGAAAGAGGTTTGTTGCATGTGGTGTTGTTGTTGCCAGAATCAAGATTTTTGGCCTGACATGCCCATGAGCACGGCCAAGTCTTTGGGCATGTCAATGGTTCTGTTTTCTGGATGGGTGACACGACCAGTGACACGCCCATGTCACTAAGTGTGTCACAACTTCTGTGTTATAGTAGCATTGACACGGCTAGTGACATGCCCATGTCATTGAGCGTGTCATAGCTACTGTGATGTTGGTGGATTGACACGCCCAGTGACATGCCCATGCCACTGAGCGTGTCATAGTGTCTGTGTTGTGGGAGGATTGACAAGGCTAGTGACATGCCCATGTCACTGAGCATGTCAAAGCTTCTATGTTGTGGGTTTAGGGTACTGTCAGGGACACGCCCGTGTTGTTGAGCGTGTCAGGTGTAGAGTTTGCCCTAGTTGGTTCTTATCCTTATTATCTCATGTGTATCTTTAAGTGAGTGTGTACTATCCCTTTTGGATTAGATTTTGAAGAGATTGAGTTTCCCTAATCCAAGTGTTGAAGAATTCTTGGAAGAGGAGTTTGGTGTTGTGTGAGTTGCTCTTGAGGTAAGTACAAACCCTACATTATTGCATACATTTACACGATCTTAGGACTTAACACATTTAGTTGTAAATGTGTTAAGTAATCTATTACATTGTTGATACATTTGATTAATGTTATGATTTGCATAATATGAAAGATATGATGATCATTCAAATTATATGTGCAATGCAATTAATTATGTATACTCTAATGATGAGATGTGAGCCATTGTTGTTGGCTATAATGATGCAAATGAAATAATTTGGGCATGATTGCCTAGATGATTATGAGAAAATGAGAATGGAATTGATAATGAAATAATGAATGAATTGTGTGCCTAATGTGTTATTCAATTTTCAGAGTTTTGTTGTTGGTGGCATGCCTAATAGTAATAATCCCTTGAAGCTGGGTTGGGCTTGATCCTTGAAGCCAAGTTGGGTTGAAGTTTGGCATGCTTAACTCCCCTTGAAGCTTGGTTGGGTCTAGTCCTTGAAGCCTAGTTGGGATGTTACAAACCCTTGAAGCTAGGTTGGGCTTGGTCCTTGAAGCCAAGTTAAGTTGATGCCTAGCATGGTTCGCTCCCCTTGAAGCTTGGTTAGGCCTAATCCTTGAAGCCTAGTTGGGATGATAAATGTGAAAATTGAACCAAAACATTAACTATGAAAGTTGAATGGCATATTAGTTTCTTTTGGGCCCGTGCTTGTCTTTGTTTAAATGTGAGTCATGAATGGTGAAACAAATGAATAATAATATTTAATGTAAGGTTTTGAAATATGATATTCTTATGTATTGTTTATAATATTTGAATGTATGACATTGGTATTACATTAAAGCATATTGTTATTATGGTTTGTACCACTAAGTCGTTGGCTTAGTGCGATTGTGGTTCATCGCACAGGTGACAGGGTATAACCGGAGAGTTCAGCTAGACCGAGTTGAGTCTAGACTTTGAAGTGTTGATTTTTGGACTTCAAGATCATAGACGAACTGCCAAACATGCATAAACTTTATGTTTTGTAAATATTGATTTTGATGTATATATATATGTGTAAATACTGCTACATTTTTTGCTGCTTAATAAATAAATGTTTTATCTACTGTCTTTTATAATATAACTTAAATGTATTAAGTTTTCTCGTATTATTGTAAAAAGGAAAGATTAGTTTGTTTAATTTAAACCGTGACACTCCTGTGTCCGATATACGTATATTACAGATGTCATTGGATGTAGTGTGCGTATATGGGGTATAGGGGTGTTACAATATCTTTCATCCATGTTTGTTTCAGCAGTTTCAGCTGGGAGGATGATTCAGAAGGGATGTGAGTCTATCTTGCTCATGTTGTAGATACTGGAGTAGTGGGATCCCTTCTTGAAAGTATACCCACAGTTGGCGACTTTCCAAATGTTTTCCCTGATGAGTTGCCAGGAGTACCTGCTGAGAGAGAAGTGGAGTTTTGTAACACCCCTAAATCCCATATACGCAAACTACATAATACAACAATGTAATATACGTACATGAAACATAGGAATGCTACGGATTCCTTAAACCATTTAACTCTTTAAAAGACACCAAACAATTTTTTTCTCTTTGTACCATATAAGAAATGTGGTAGTTAACATGTAATAGAAAATAAAAAGGAATATAAACATTTATTTAGTACGCAGCGGAAATTATAAAGTATTTACATATATAGCAATATCTAAGTTCAAGTTTACAACCATTTATACATATACATTAAAATCATTACTTTACAAATATAAAGAAATTATACATGGTTGGCAGCACTGCTCTGATCTTTAAGTCCTAAGGCAAATCCTCAATGTCTAGACTCACTCGGTCTAGTGGAACACTCGGGTTCTTCTCTAACACCTGCGCGATGAACCACAATCGCGCTAAGCCAACAGCTTAGTAAAACAAACTACAATATCAAGATGCTTTGATGCAATGTTCATGTCATACAATCAAGTTGTATACACAACTCAAGTAAATATTACATTTCACGCATACCTTGTTCATCCTAACTTATTAAACCATGAACATCTCTCATAACATTACATCATATCATTTCTTATTACTTTCATCCAATAATAATCATATTTAAACAAACACAAGCATTGGGCCCAAAACACAAACCAATATGTTATTCAAAGTTCAGAGTCACCGCTTTGATTCAATATCACATCATCAAGCCCGTAGGCAAAATATATCATATCTCTATCCATGGATAGCGTAACAGACCCAGTCTCTTGGACCATCAACCCATTAACATGAGGAGATCCTCAACCCGGCTAGACTGTTACTAATTTTTCAAATGGAAGTGGTTTACGGGTCTCCCATTTCACCATCATTCCATATTCACATTTTTCAACTGGAATCGGTTTACGGGCCTCCCATTTCACCTATCCAGTGATTCATAAGTATTTTTCAATTGGAATCGGCTTACGGGCCACCCATTTCGCCTATCCAATGATTCATAGGCATGCCATCAAATACAGGACTCTGAAAGTTGAATCAACATATTAGGCACACAATCATTTAGTTTATCTCATTCTCAATTCATTTCTCATTTTACCATCCACAATTCATTAGGCATTCATATCTCAACTATATCATCATAGCCAACAATCATGGCCTCACAACTCATACCATTCACATTTCCAACTTCATATCTCAAATCACATTAATTAATTCATCATAACCAATCACATTGCATTATCATAAAAGCAAACATGCCTTAACCATTTTACTTACATCATGTGTAATCAATCATGTTATTTCCACACTTTATTACTCAAATATATACACAACCAATATTCTTAACATACATTACACATGCTTAGCACAACATTCACATAACAATAATAATATGTTTCAACAATGCATTTATGTTCTCAACACTTTAACAAACACATATGTATATTAAGTTTCCACATCTCATAAATGAATGCAATGATGTAGTTTGTACTTACCTTATGCACACTCACACAACTCTAAGCAATCCTTTCTTCCAAAGATTCTTCACTTCACAATTAGGGCAAATCACTTCTTCCAAAACCTAACCCAAAACAATGATGCAACATATCAATTTCTATAACATTATCACTTATTAACCTTATCCTAAATCTTAAGACCACTAAACAAAACTCAACATCACTAAGCAAAGCCCACGGCCATGGCCACCTCAACCCCCACGGTCGTGGCTTTGAGAACCCTTCTGCCCAAAAATGGCCAACACCCCCACGGCCATGGCTACCAAAAGACCACGGGCGTGGCATCCAAAACGCTACTGCCCCTTTCCGAAATTAGGTATTCTTCACTTCTAAAACCAACAATTACCAACTCAAAACCCTAACACAATCTCCACACAACCACTTCCAACATCAACACCCACTTAACTTCTCATCTATCAAGCAATCTCAATACTTAAATTCACACCATAAACAACCTTAATCATACCATCATCAAACCACAACTCAACTTAAACATACTTCAAAAAATAACAATGGCAAACAAGAGAAAACTTACCAAATCATGAAATTCCTTGAAATTCCAACTTGTATACTTGAAAACTCCTTTCAATTTGAGCTTGGAATCAACAAAACCTTCACTTTTTCTCTTGCTCTCTTGTCCCTTTGATGAGCCGGCCACACAAGAAAGAAAAGAAAAGAAAATGACAATGAAGATTAAAAGTCAAACTTTGCTTCTTCTTTAAATCTCCACCACAAAAATAATTAGGAAATTACTTAAATGTCCTCTTCTCATATGCTTTCTCTTCCTATTATTTACAAGCCCTTTTAAGTAATTTCACAAGTAACAATAAAATATCCTCTTCCCTTGACTTTCCACTTTGACCAATATATATGTTATATATATTACCATATACACTACATATACATTTCTCTCTACACAATTTTTTCCTTATCAACTTAACATATGCACTTAATCCAATTAAAATAACAACCTCAAAACTACTAGGGCACAAATAGGGATATTACAATTCTCCCCCTCTAAAAAAAAATTTCATCCTCGAAATTACCTGAAATCAACTCTGAAACAACTGAGGATGCTGGTCTCGCATTGCTTGCTCACTCTCCCAAGTTGCCTCTTCTCTCCCATGATTCTTCCATAACACTTTCACAAGTGGCACTCTTTTGTTCCTTAATTCTTTCACTTCATGTGCCAAAATAGCAATTGGCTCTTCTTCAAATGTTAGATCCGAATTCACTTCAATAGATTCAACTGATAACACATGAGATGGATCCGATCTATATCTCCTCAACATAGAAACATGGAAAACATTATGGATCCTGTCCAAATCAGGTGGCAAAGCAAGCCGATAAGCAACTGGTCCCACTCTTTCCAATACCTCATACGGCCCAATGAAACGAGGACTCAGCTTCCCTTTTCGACCAAATCTCAAGATCTTTTTCCAAGGAGACACTTTCAAAAATACTTTATCTCCCACATTATACTCAATATCTCTTCTTTTCAAATCCACATAAGATTTCTGTCGATCTGAAGCTGCTTTCAATCTATTTCAAATCATTTTCACCTTCTCTTCAGTCTCTTTAACTAAATCAGGACCAATTATCTTACCTTCACCAGTCTCATTCCAACACAAAGGCGTCCTACACCTTCTTCCATACAATGCTTCAAATGGTGCCATACTAATGCTCGATTGATGACTGTTGTTGTAGGCAAATTCCACAAGTGGTAAAAATCTGTCCCAACTTCCAGAGAAATCAATGACACAACTTCTCAACATATCCTCGATAATCTATATCACCCTCTCTGACTGCCCATCTGTCTGAGGATGGAAAGCAGTACTAAAGTGTAATCGAGAACCTAAAGCCCCATGCAAACTCTTCCAAAATCTTGAAGTGAACCTAGGATCTCGATCAGACACTAAAGAAATTGGGACTCCATGTAACTTCACAATCTCATGGATATACAGCTCAGCCAACCTCTCAAGCGAATAATCCATCCGAACTGGAAGAAAATGAGCTGTCTTGGTCAACCTATCAACAATCACCCAAATAGCATCATGTTTCTTTTGCGTTAAAGGCAATCCAGACACAAAATCCATTGTCACTCTCTCCCACTTCCATTCAGGTACTGACAAAGGTTGAAGCAACCCAGTTGGAACCTGATGCTCAGCTTTCACCCTCTGACATGTGAGACATTTAGATAGAAATTCTGCAATGTCTCTCTTCATACCGGACCACCAGTAATGCTGTCTCAAATCATGGTATATCTTCGTACTCCCCGGATGCATAGCAAAAGCTGATTGGTGTGCTTCTTCTAAAATAATCCTTCTCAAACTATCATCATCAGGCACACACAGTCTATTCTCAAACCACAAACTCCCATCATCTCTCAAAACAAAATCCCTGCTCTCTCCTTTAAGACAATCAGAAACAACCTTCTGAATCTTCTTATCAGCCAATTGAGCCTCCTTAATCTGGTCTAACAGCACTGGCCTCAATTGCAATTGTGCCAACAATGCACCATCATCACAAGATATGAAACTAGCATGCAACACTCTCAACTCAACAAGCAACAAGAGCGAATAAGCAGTCAAACCTGCTAAAGACTTTCGACTCAAGGCATCAGCAACAACATTTGCTTTACCTGGATGATAATCAATCAAACAGTCATAGTCTTTAATCAACTCCAACCATCGCCTCTGTCGAAGATTCAACTCCTTTTGGACTCCTAAATACTTTAAACTTTTATGATCAGTGTAAATGAAACACTTCTCTCCATACAGATAATGTCGCCAAATCTTCAAAGCAAACACAATGGCTGCTAACTCCAGATCATGGGTCGGATAATTGAGCTCATGCTGCTTCGACTGTCGAGAAGCATAAGCTATCACTTTACCCTCTTGCATTAAAACACAACCCAAACCATTATGTGAAGCATCACTATAGATCACATACGGTTTATCTTCCACAGGTAAAGTGAGAACAGGCGCTTGAGTCAACATCTCTTTCAACTGCTCAAAACTAGCTTGGCACTGATCAGTCCACACAAATCCCACTCCCTTCCGAAGCAATCTGGTGAGTGGAGTAGCTATCAGAGAAAATCCTTTCACAAAGCGTCGATAATAGCCTGCCAAACCCAGAAAACTTCTAACTTCAGTTACAGATTTCTGTGGACTCCAATTCAGAATAGCTTCAACTTTACTCGGGTCAACTCTAATACCATCTGCTAAAACTATATGACCGAGAAAAGCTACTTGATCAAGCCAAAACTCACACTTTGACAGCTTAGCATACAATTGCTTCTCTCTCAAAATCTGTAACACAATCCTTAAATGCTTGTCATGTTCTTCCTCACTACGAGAATACACTAAAATATCATCTATAAACACCACCACAAACTTATCCAAATAGGGCCTAAACACCCTATTCATCAAATCCATGAAAGCGGCAGGGGCATTTGTCAAACCAAAAGGCATTACCAAAAACTCATAATGCCCATACCTAGTTCGAAAAGCTGTCTTCGGCACATCCTCAGCTCTGACCCTCAACTGATGGTACCCTGATCTCAAATCAATCTTAGAAAACACAGCTGCTCCCTTCAATTGATCAAAGAGATCATCAATTCTAGGCAAAGGATATTTATTCTTGATAGTCACTTTGTTCAATTGCCTATAATCGATACATAATCTCATAGTACCATCCTTCTTCTTAACAAATAAAACAGGAGCTCCCCATGGCGAAACACTAGGGCAAATGAATCCCTTATCCAACAACTCCTGCAACTGCACCTTCAACTCTCTCAATTCAACAGGTGCCATTCTATAAGGAGTAATGGAGATAGGAGTGGTACCTGGCAACAAATCGATACCGAACTCTACCTCTCTCTCAGGAGGCAATCCTGGCAACTCCTCTGGAAAAACATCTGGAAACTCTGAAACTGTGGGAATACTATCAAGTTGAGAACCTATCACCCTGGTATCTAAAACATGAGTAAGATAGGCATCACACCCTTTTCTGATTAACTTCCTAGCTGAAACAGTTGAAATCAACAAAGATGCTAACTGTCTCTGCTCACTCGATACCATCACAACTCTATCACCACTAGTTCTCAAAGTAACACACTTCTTCTTACAATCTACCACAGCTCCATGACTAGATAACCAATCCATACCCAAAATCAAATCGTACTCTTTAAATGGCATCTCAATCAAATCACCAGGAAACTCTTCACCCTGCACCACAATTGCACATTCCCGGTGTACCTTACTAACAACCACACTATGCCCTAAAGGATTCGTTACCAAAACATCAAATCCTAGGGATTCAGCATGTAATTCAGACACAGGCAAAACTGATGCACTGATGTATGAATGAGTTGATCCTGGATCAATTAAAGCAAATACAGAAATGCCAAATAGAGAGAAAGTACCAGCAATGACAGCTGAAGCGTCTGGCTGTCTCTGCATCACATAAACTCTCTAGGAAGATCCAGCCTCATCAGGTCTACTGTCTCTAGCTGAAGATCCTCCTCTCTGAATGAACCCAGATCTACCTCCTCTACCAAAACTTCTGCCTCCTCTATCTCCTCTGCTAAAGCTCTGTCGAGAAGCTGCAGATTCCACTGACCTCTGTTCCTGCATCTCAGGACACTCTCTAATGAAATGGTCAGGCGATCCACAACGAAAGCACACACCTGGTCTACTAACCCTCCGACAAGCTCCCACATGAATCTTACCACAAAGCTCACATGCCTGTGGAGTGGATCTCTGAATAAAGGGAGTCGGTGCACTAGCCACAGAAACTGCAGATCTAGGTCTCTGCCTCTGAAACTGCACTGACCTGCTAGCCGGCCTCTGACTCCTCCCAACTCTGGGAATAAAGCTCCCTCTATCCCTCTTCACTGATGAAGACCCTGCCTCAAACTGGGGCCTTCTAACTTTAACCTCTTCCTCAGAAGCAGCTGATGCTATGGCCTGGGCTCTCTCTACACTCCTAGCTGCTGCAACTAGCTGGGAGAAATCCTGATACCTGGAGCCAGCCACATGACACATGATTGAGGGCCTCAATCCCTCCTCAAATCTTCTGCATCTATCAATATCATCAGATATAATGCCACCAGCATAATGGCTCAACCGGATGAACTCAACCTCGTATTCTGTGACTGTCCGGTAATCTTGCCTCAGACTCAAAAACTCCATTTTCTTCACATCCTTATACTCCCTCGGAGTATACTTCAACTCAAACTCTCTGAGAAAATCAGCATAAGACAGGGTAGGAGGATCATCTAAAGCATGTGGCACAGTCTTCCACCAGTCATATGCGTCCTTCTGCAACAATGACCTAACATAATAAAATTTTCCTCTGGTGTGGCTTGCAACTGAATAAAGATCCTCTGTACTTTATCTAGCCACTGTTCCGCTACAGCCGGATCTATAGTACCCAGAAAATCTTCAGCCCCATACTTCCTTAGTTTATCATAGTGTCTCACTGGCACTTGAGGCTGAGGTGGTGGTGGTGGCTGCACTGGGGCCTGTCTCATCACTTCCATCATATGTCTAAACCAAGCTGGTGGAACCTCATCACCTGCTGGTCTCCTAGGCACTGAAGCAGGCACCTCACTAGCTATCTCAACTCTAGCTCCATCCCTACTCTCAACAGGAGCTATACTCTCTACACTTCCCTCAACAGACTGTCGTGAATGGGGATCCATTACTACCTATATCTGCAAAAACAACCGAATACACCTTATTAAAGATCAGAGACTGCCAATGCCAACATGTATTTTAGTTAAAATCCAACTTTTAAAATCAAAATTTTCTTTTCCTTTATAATTACCTAGGTTGAGAATCTCAAACCTAGGCTCTGATACCAAAACAATTGTAACACCCCTAAATCCCATATACGCACACTACATAATACTACAATGTAATATACGTACATGAAACATAGGAATGCTACGGATTCCTTAAACCATTTAACTCTTTAAAAGACACCAAACAATTTTTTTCTCTTTGTACCATAGAAGAAATATGGTAGTTAACATGTAATAGAAAATAAAAAGGAATATAAACATTTATTTAGTACGCAGCGGAAATTATAAAGTATTTACATATATAGCAATATCTAAGTTCAAGTTTACAACCATTTATACATATACATTAAAATCATTACTTTACAAATATAAAGAAATTATACATGGTTGGCAGCACTGCTCTGATCTTTAAGTCCTAAGGCAAATCCTCAATGTCTAGACTCACTCGGTCTAGTGGAACACTCGGGTTCTTCTCTAACACCTGCGCGATGAACCACAATCACGCTAAGCCAACAGCTTAGTAAAACAAACTACAATATCAAGATGCTTTGATGCAATGTTCATGTCATACAATCAAGTTGTATACACAACTCAAGTAAATATTACATTTCACGCATACCTTGTTCATCCTAACTTATTAAACCATGAACATCTCTCATAACATTACATCATATCATTTCTTATTACTTTCATCCAATAATAATCACATTTAAACAAACACAAGCATTGGGCCCAAAACACAAACCAATATGTTATTCAAAGTTCAGAGTCACCGCTTTGATTCAATATCACATCATCAAGACCGTAGGCAAAATATATCATATCTCTATCCATGGATAGCGTAACAGACCCAGTCTCTTGGACCATCAACCCATTAACATGAGGAGATCCTCAACCCGGCTAGACTGTTACTAATTTTTCAAATGGAAGTGGTTTACGGGTCTCCCATTTCACCATCATTCCATATTCACATTTTTCAACTGGAATCGGTTTACGGGCCTCCCATTTCACCTATCCAGTGATTCATAAGTATTTTTCAATTGGAATCGGCTTACGGGCCACCCATTTCGCCTATCCAATGATTCATAGGCATGCCATCAAATTCAGGACTCTGAAAGTTGAATCAACATATTAGGCACACAATCATTTAGTTTATCTCATTCTCAATTCATTTCTCATTTTACCATCCACAATTCATTAGGCATTCATATCTCAACTATATCATCATAGCCAACAATCATGGCCTCACAACTCATACCATTCACATTTCCAACTTCATATCTCAAATCACATTAATTAATTCATCATAACCAATCACATTGCATTATCATAAAAGCAAACATGCCTTAACCATTTTACTTACATCATGAGTAATCAATCATGTTATTTCCACACTTTATTACTCAAATATATACACAACCAATATTCTTAACATACATTACACATGCTTAGCACAACATTCACATAACAATAATAATATGTTTCAACAATGCATTTATGTTCTCAACACTTTAACAAACACATATGTATATTAAGTTTCCACATCTCATAAATGAACGCAATGATGTAGTTTGTACTTACCTTATGCACACTCACACAACTCTAAGCAATCCTTTCTTCCAAAGATTCTTCACTTCACAATTAGGGCAAATCACTTCTTCCAAAACCTAACCCAAAACAATGATGCAACACATCAATTTCTATAACATTATCACTTATTAACCTTATCCTAAATCTTAAGACCACTAAACAAAACTCAACATCACTAAGCAAAGCCCACGGCCATGGCCACCTCAACCCCCATGGTCGTGGCTTTGAGAACCCTTCTGCCCAAAAATGGCCAACACCCCCACAGCCATGGCTACCAAAAGACCACGGGCGTGGCATCCAAAACGCTACTGCCCTTTTCCGAAATTAGGTATTCTTCACTTCTAAAACCAACAATTACCAACTCAAAACCCTAACACAATCTCCACACAACCACTTCCAACATCAACACCCACTTAACTTCTCATCTATCAAGCAATCTCAATACTTAAATTCACACCATAAACAACCTTAATCATACCATCATGAAACCACAACTCAACTTAAACATAACTTCAAAAAATAACAATGGCAAACAAGAGAAAACTTACCAAATCATGAAATTCCTTGAAATTCCAACTTGTATACTTGAAAACTCCTTTCAATTTGAGCTTGGAATCAACAAAACCTTCACTTGTTCTCTTGCTCTCTTGTCCCTTTGATGAGCCGGCCACACAAGAAAGAAAAGAAAAGAAAATGACAATGAAGATTAAAAGTCAAACTTTGCTTCTTCTTTAAATCTCCACCACAAAAATAATTAGGAAATTACTTAAATGTCCTCTTCTCATATGCTTTCTCTTCCTATTATTTACAAGCCCTTTTAAGTAATTTCACAAGTAACAATAAAATATCCTCTTCCCTTGACTTTCCACTTTGACCAACATATATGTTATATATATTACCATATACACTACATATACATTTCTCTCTACACAATTTTTTCCTTATCAACTTAACATATGCACTTAATCCAATTAAAATAACAACAACCTCAAAACTACTAGGGCACAAATAGGGATATTACAAGTTTGGTATCGATTTGTTGCCTAGTACCACTCCTATCTCTATCACCCCTTATCGGATGACACCTACTGAGTTGAGAAAGTTGAAGGTGCAGTTGCAGGAATTATTGGATAAAGGGTTTATTCGCCTTAGTGTGTCCCCGTGGGGAGCGCCTGTATTGTTTGTGAAGAAGAAGGGTGGCACCATGAGATTGTGTATTGATTATAGGCAGTTAAATAAGGTGACCATCAAGAACAAGTATCCATTGCCTCGAATAGATGATCTCTTTGATTAGTTGAAGGGAGCAGCAGTATTGTAATATCCCAAAGTATGCCCTAGAAGTTTTGATATTATTGTTGTAATTGTATTGAATGTGTATATGTTAAATTTTAAAGAGAAGAGTGCTTTAAAGGGAAGTGTATATGTTGTGTATATGGAAATATATACAACATATATACAAGTCAATGTGATGGTCAAAGGAAGAAGATATTTAGCTATTTTTAATTAATTAAGTTAATTAGTGGAAAATGAGAAATTAAAATGAATGGAAGAGATTAATTTGGATTATTTAATATTTATTTGCTTGAAGGAGGTTTAAAGAGAGGACTATTTGACTTTGGTTTCTTGATTTTCTTTCCATTTTCTTCCCTTTTCCTTTTGTTGGCCGGCCATCTAAAGCAAGAGAGAGAGAGAGAGAGTGAGTTTTGTGATCCAAGCTCAAATTGAAGGAAGATTCAAGTGAAGAAGTTGAAATTTGAGAAGTATTATCAACTTTGGTAAGTTCTCTCTCTTGATTTCTCTTGTTTATTTTGGAATTATGTTTGAGTTTGAGGGTTTATTGTTAAGGATAGGAGTGTGTGTTGAGTATGTTGTGTTTAAGAGTATTTGTTTCATTTGATTGTTGGATCTTTGAGTTTGGATTGAAGAAAAGAGTAAATTGGTTGGAAGAGAAAGTGTGTGATTGTGTTTAAGGGTTTGTGGTGATGATTTTAATTTGTGATTGATATATGTTTTGAGTTATTTTGATGTTTTTGCAAGTTTGTTATGGTTCTTAGGTATGTTGAGTTAAGTTTGTTTGAAGTGGATTTTGGTAAAAGAAGGTGAATTGTTGAATTAAGTGTTGTTGTGGCCGGAATCTGTGTTTTTGGCCTGACACGCCCATGAGCACGACCAGGATTTTGGGCGTGTCGATGGTTCTGTGTTTTGGATGGGTGACACGAGCAGTGACACGCCCATGTCATTGAGCGTGTCACAGCTTCTGTGTAGTAGTAGTATTTACACGTCCAGTGACACGCCCATGTCACTGAGCATGTCATAGCTACTGTGTTGGTGAGGAATTGACACGGCCATGAACACGCCCATGTTATTGGACGTGTCAATATTTCTATGAGACAGAATATATTACACGTTCAGTGACACGCCCGTGGTTCTGAGCGTGTCAAAGCTTCTGTGTTGTGGGTTTAGGGCACGGTCAGGGACACACCCGTGTTGGTGAGCGTGTCATGTCTAGGGTTTGCCCTAGTTAGTCTTATCCATTTTATCTCATATGTATTATTCCTTTTGGATTAGGTTGTGAAGAGGTTGATTTGCCCTAACTTAAGTGGTGAAGAAGTGTTGGAAAGGAAGTGTATAGATTTGTATAAGTGGTGGTTAAGGTAAGTACAAGTTACATTATTTCATCTATTCATATAATATTGAGACTTAACATACATTTGATTGTAAATGTGTTAAGAAATCTCATGTATTGTTAATACTTGTTAATAATGCTATGTTTGATACAATGTGAATATTAATGAGCATCTAAATTGTGGATTAATGCCATTGACTATGTACAACTAAATGTGAAATGAGATGTGAAACCAATGTGATGGCTTATAATGATGTAAATGATATGATTGTGGCATGTTTGCCTAGATAATGTTTAATGCAATTGATGATAGATATGTATACTATCTTAATGTGATGAGAAGCCATGATTGTTGGCTATGATGATGCAAATGAATTATAATTGAGGCATGGTTGCCTATTTGAGTATGAGAAATGAATTGAGAAAGATTTGTGTCAAATGTGTTATTCAACCTTCAGAGTTTTGGGTTTCGCGGCATGCCTATGAATCACTGGATAGGTGAAAAGACCGGGTCGTAAGCCGATTCCAGTTGAAAAATGTGAAATGATAAATATGAAATGTGAATTAAAAGTAATAGTCTAGCCGGGTTGAGGATTTCCTCGGGTTTATCCGGGTTGAGGTCCAAGAGACTGGGTCTGTTACTAGTAACAGTCTAGTCGGGTTGAGGAGCTCCTCGAGTTTAGCGGGTTGAGGTCCAAGAGACTGGGTCTGTTACACTATCCATGGATAGAGATATATATATGATGCCTACGGGCTTCATGATTATGATTATAGACCAAAGCAGTAACTCTGAACTTTGAATAACAAATTAGTGTCTTGTGGGCCCATACGTGTCTTTGTGTCAATGTAAATCATAAAATGATGAAATGTAGTCTTATGAATAATATGAAAATATCATTTGTGAATATTATATGAATTGTTGAAATGTGTGACATTGGCATTGCATAGAAGCATATTATTATTGTAGTTTGTACCACTAAGCCGTTGGCTTAGCGCGATTGTGATTCATCGCGCAGGTGACGGAGAAGAACCGGAGAGTTCCGCTAGACCGAGTAGAGTCTAGATTTTGAGACTTTGAGAGTGGAGCTTAAAGATCGAAGACACTGCCAAACATGTATATATTTTATGTTTTGTAAAACTTGAGTTTTGATGTATAAACATTTGTAAATATTTGTTATACTTTCCGCTGCTTTTAATTAAACATTTTATCTTTTAGTCTTTTATAATTTCTTTTAAATGATTTAAACTTGTTCATGTTTTTTAAAAAGGGATGAGTTGTTATTATCTTTATTATGGCATTTCTATATTCAGTATATGTATATTACGATCGTATTAGCATGCTATGTACGTATACGGGATATTGATATAGGGGTGTTACATTTATTTTGGTATCAGAGCCTAGGTTTGAGATTCTCAACCTAGGTGAATTGTAAGAAAAAGAATATTTTGATTTTAAAAGTTGGTTTTGAGTACAATACATGTTTTGGTATGGCAGTCTTTGATCTTTAATGAGGTATATTATGCTGTGTTTGCAGATATAGGTAGAGATGGCATCTCATTCACGACAATCTGTAGAGGGTAGTGCGGAAAGTGTAACTCCAGGAGAGAGTAGAGAGGGAGCTAGGGATGAGAGAGTTAGTGAGGCACCTGTTTCTGTGCCAGAGAGACCAGCTGCAGAGGAGGGTCCGCCGGGTTGGTTAAGGCATATGGTGGAGTTATTTAGACAAGCTCCAGTGCAGCCACCACCACCACCACAGCCTCAGACGCCGGTAAGACATTATGACAAGTTGAGGAAATATGGGGCTGAAGATTTTCTAGGCACTACCGATCCTGCAGTGGCTGAGCAATAGTTAGATAAGGTGCTGAGGAAATTCATTCAGTTGCAAGCCACTTTGGATGAGAAGTTTGATTATGCCAGATCCCTCTTACAGAAAGATGCCTATGACTGGTGGAAGACTGTTCCCCATGCTATGGATGATCCACCTACACTATCATATAATGATTTCTTGAGGGAGTTCGAACAGAAATATACTCCGAGGGAGTATAAAGATCTTAAGAAGATGGAATTCTTGAACTTAAGGCAAGACAACCGGACGGTGACAGAATACGAGATTGAGTATATCCGGTTGAGTTGATATGTTGGGGGAATTATCTCTGATGAAATAGACCGGTGCAGAAGGTTTGAGGAGGGATTGAGGCCCTCTATTATGTGCATCGTGGCTGATTCTAGATACCAGGTTTCTCTCAGCTTGTTGCAGCAGCTAGGAGTGTGGAGAGAGCTCAGAGTATAACCGCAGCTGCTATTGAGGAGGAGACTAGGGTAAGGAGACCCCAGTTTGAGGCAGGGACTTCATCTGTTAAGAGGGGTAGAGAGAGTTTTGCTCCGAGGTTCAGTAGGAGTGAGAGACAGCCAGGTAGGTCAGTGCAGTATCCGAGACAGAGACCGAGACCTACAGCTTCTATAGCCAGTGTTCCGACTCCTAGGATTCAGAGGTCTACTCCACCTACATGTGAGATTTGTGGTAGAAACTATGTGGGTGTTTGCTGGATGAGTGGTAGATCAGCTGTGTGTTTCAGGTGTGGATCGCCCGATCATTTTATTAGGGAGTGTCCTGAGATATAGGAGCCTAGACAGGCTGAGTCTGAAGCCTCTCGACCCAGTGTCGGCAGAGGTGGTCGAGGAAGTAGAGGTTTCAGTAGGGGTGGTCGATCCGAGTACAGTCAGAGAGGAGGATCATCATCCGGAGGCAGTAGGCCAAAGGAGGCCGGATCTTCTCAGAGGGTGTATGTGATGCAGA
The DNA here is from genome assembly GCA_947685225.1 of Garcia nutans. Lineage (NCBI taxonomy): Eukaryota > Viridiplantae > Streptophyta > Magnoliopsida > Malpighiales > Euphorbiaceae > Garcia > Garcia nutans. Next base: position 49,188,133 of record CANTUV010000007.1, on the reverse strand, counting down.
GGCAGCCAGATACTTCAGCAGTGATAGCTGGTACATTTTCTTTATTTGGCATTTCAGTACTTGCTTTGATTGATCCAGGATCTACACATTCATATATTAGTGCATCCATATTGCTTGTTTCTGAATTGCATACAGAATCCTTAGGATTTGATGTTTTGGTGACAAATCCTTTAGGACATAGTGTGGTTGTTAGTAAGGTGCACCGTGATAGTGCTGTTGTGGTGCAAGGTGAGGAGTTTCTTGGAGATTTAATTGAAATGCCTTTTAAAGAATATGATTTGATCTTAGGCATGGATTGGCTATCTAAACATGGAGCTGTGGTGGATTGTGTAAAGAAGTGTGTCACCTTGAGAACCAGTGATGGTAAAGAGGTGGTAGTATCTAGTGAACAAAGACAACTTGCATCCTTGTTTGTATCAGCTGTAACAGCTAGGAAATTGATTAGAAAAGGGTGTGATGCTTATCTTGCTCATGTGGTGGATACTAGAGTTAAGGGTTCTCAACTTGATGATATCACCACAGTTGCAGATTTTCCGGATGTGTTTCCTAAGGAGTTGCCAGGGTTACCACCTGAGAGAGAGGTTGAGTTTGGTATCGATCTGTTGCTTGGTATCACTCATATCTCTATCACTCCTTATCGAATGGCACCAGTTGAATTGAGAGAGTTGAAGGTGCAATTAAAGGAGTTGTTGGATAAAGGGTTTATTCGCCCAGTGTTTCTCTTTGGGGAGCTCCTGTGTTGTTTGTGAAGAAGAAGGATGGCACTATTAGGTTATGCATCGATTATAGGCAATTAAACAAAGTGACTATTAAGAATAAATATCCTTTTCCTAGAATTGATGATCTCTTTGATCAATTGAAGGGAGAATCAGTGTTTTCCAAGATTGATTTGAGATCCGGGTACCATCAGTTGAGGGTTAGAGCTGAAGATGTTTCTAAGACAGCTTTCCGCACCAGGTATGGGCATTATGAGTTTTTAGTAATGCCTTTTGGGTTGACAAATGCACCTGCAGTTTTCATGGATTTGATGAATAGGGTGTTTAGGCCCTATCTGGATCAATTTGTGGTAGTTTTCATCGATGATATTTTAGTGTATTCACATGATGAAAAGAAGCATGACAAGCATTTGCGAATTGTGTTGTAGGTTTTGAGAGAGAAGCAATTGTATGCTAAACTGTCACAGTGTGAATTCTGGCTTGACCAAATTACTTTTCTGGGTCATATAGTTTTAGCAGATAGGATAAGAGTTGATCCAAGTAAAGTTGAAGCTATTTTGAATTGGAGTCCACCAAAGTCTGTGACTGAAGTTAGAAGTTTTCTGGGTTTGGCAGGCTATTACCGACGATTTGTGAAAGGTTTTTCTTTAATAGCTATTCCACTCACCAGATTGCTTCGGAAGGGAGTTAGATTTGTGTGGACGGATCAGTGTCACGCTAGTTTTGAGCAGTTGAAAGAAATGTTGACTCAAGCACCTGTTCTTACTTTACCCGTGGAAGATAAACCATATGTGATTTATAGTGATTCTTCACATAATGGTTTAGGATGTGTTTTGATGCAAGAGGGTAAAGTCATAGCTTATGCTTCTCGACAGTTGAAGCCGCATGAGCTTAACTATCCGACTCATGATTTGGAGTTGGCAACTATAGTGTTTGCTTTGAAGATTTGGCGACATCACTTATATGGGGAGAAATGTTTTATCTATACGGATCATAAAAGTTTGAAATATTTGGGTGTTCAAAAGGAGCTGAATCTTCGGAAAGACGATGGTTAGAATTAATTAAAGACTACGACTGTTTGATTGATTATCATCCTGGTAAGGCGAATGTGGTTGCTGATGCCTTGAGTCGAAAGTCTTTAGCAGGTTTGGCTGTGTATTCGCTCTCGTTGCTTGTTGAATTGAGAGCGTTACATGCTAATTTTGAAGTTTGTGATGATGGTGCATTATTGGCTCAGCTGCAGTTAAGACCAGTATTGTTAGATCAGATTAAAGAGGCTCAATTGGCAGATGAGAGAATTCAGAAGATTATATTAGATTGCCGAAATGGTGAGAGCAAAGATTTTCATGTAAAAAGTGATGGTAGTCTTTGGTTCAAGGATAGGTTGTGTGTACCTGATGATGATAGTTTGAGGAAGATTATTTTAGAGGAAGCACACCAATCAAGTTTTGCTATGCACCCGGGTAATACAAAGATGTACCATGATTTGAAACAGCACTACTGGTGGTCTGGTATGAAGAGAGACATAGCGAAATTTGTGTCTAAATGTCTCACTTGTCAGAGGGTGAAAGCTGAACATCAAGTTCCAATAGGGTTGCTTCAACCTCTAACAGTGCCTGAATGGAAATGGGAGAGAGTGACAATGGATTTTGTATCAGGGTTGCCATTAACTCAAAAGAAGCATGATGTTGTTTGGGTGATTGTTGATCGTTTGACAAAGACAGCTCATTTTCTTCCTGTTAGAATGGACTATTCTCTTGAAAGGTTGGCTGAGCTGTATATTAGTGAGATAGTGAAATTACATGGAGTCCCAATCTCTTTAGTGTCTGATCGAGATCCCTGGTTTACTTCGAGGTTTTGGAAGAGTTTACATGGGGCTTTGGGTTCTCGATTGCACTTTAGTACTGCTTTTCATCCGCAGACAGATGGGCAGTCAGAGAGAGTGATACAAATTATTGAGGATATGTTGAGAAGCTGTGTCATTGATTTCTCTGGAAGTTGGGATAGATTTTTACCACTTGTGGAATTTGCTTACAACAACAGTCATCAATCCAGTATTGGTATACCACCATTTGAGGCATTATATGGTAGAAGATGCAGAACGCCTTTATGTTGGAATGAAATTGGAGAGGGCAAGTTAATTGGTCCTGATTTGGTAAAAGAGACTGAAGAGAAAGTGAAAATAATTCGGGATCGGTTAAAAACAGCTTCTGACCGACAGAAATCTTATTCAAATTTGAAAAGAAGAGACATATAATTTAATATTGGAGATAAAGTATTTTTGAAAGTGTCTCCTTAGAAGAAGATATTGAGATTTGGTCGAAGAGGGAAGCTGAGTCCTCGTTTCATTGGACCGTATGAAGTTTTGGAAAGAATTGGGCCAGTTGCTTATCGTCTTGCTTTACCACCTGAGTTGGATAGAATCCATAATGTATTCCATGTTTCTATGTTGAGGAGGTATAGATCGGATCCATCTCATATCTTGCCAATTGAAACCATTGAAGTGAGTTCGGATCTGACATTTGAAGAAGAACCAGTTGCTATTTTGGCGCATGAAGTGAAAGAGTTAAGAAATAAGAAAGTGCCATTGGTGAAGGTTCTTTGGAAGAATCATGGTAAAGAAGAGGCAACTTGGGAGAGTAAGCAAGCAATGCAAGATCAGTATCCTCAACTGTTTCAGACTTGATATCAGGTAATTTCGAGGACGAAATTTCTTTTTAGAGGGGGAGAATTGTAATATCCCAAAGTATGCCCTAGAAGTTTTGATATTATTGTTGTAATTGTATTGAATGTGTATATGTTAAATTTTAAAGAGAAGAGAGCTTTAAAGGGAAGTGTATATGTTGTGTATATGGAAATATATATAGCATATATACAAGTCAATGTGATGGTCAAAGGAAGAAGATATTTAGCTATTTTTAATTAATTAAGTTAATTAGTGGAAAATGAGAAATTAAAATGAATGGAAGAGATTAATTTGGATTATTTAATATTATATTTGCTTGGAGGAGGTTTAAAGAGAGGAGTATTTGACTTTGGTTTCTTGATTTTCTTTCCATTTTCTTCCCTTTTCCTTTTGTTGGCCGGCCATCTAAAGCAAGAGAGAGAGAAAGAGTGAGTTTTGTGATCCAAGCTCAAATTGAAGGAAGATTCAAGTGAAGAAGTTGAAATTTGAGAAGTATTATCAACTTTGATAAGTTCTCTCTCTTGATTTCTCTTGTTTATTTTGGAATTATGTTTGAGTTTGAGGGTTTATTGTTGAGGATAGGAGTGCGTGTTGAGTATGTTGTGTTTAAGAGTATTTGATTCATTTGATTGTTGGATCTTTGAGTTTGGATTGAAGAAAAGAGTAAATTTGTTGGAAGAGAAAGTGTGTGATTGTGTTTAAGGGTTTGTGGTGATGATTTTAATTTGTGATTGATATATGTTTTGAGTTATTTTGATGTTTTTGCAAGTTTGTTATGGTTTTTAGGTATGTTGAGTTAAGTTTGTTTGAAGTGGATTGTGGTAAAAGAAGGTGAATTGTTGAATTAAGTGCTGTTGTGGCCGGAATCTGTGTTTTTGGCCTGACACGCCCATGAGAACGACCAGGATTTTGGGCGTGTCGATGGTTCTGTGTTTTGGATGGGTGACATGAGTAGTGACACGCCCATGTCATTGAGCGTGTCACAGCTTCTATGTAGTAGTAGTATTTACACGTCCAGTGACACGCCCATGTCACTGAGCGTGTCATAGCTACTGTGTTTGTGAGGAATTGACACGGCCATGAACATGCCCATGTTATTGGACGTGTCAATATTTCTGTGAGACAAAATATATTACACGTTCAGTGACACGCCCGTGGTTCTGAGTGTGTCAAAGCTTCTGTGTTGTGGGTTTAGGGCACGGTCAGGGACACACCCGTGTTGGTGAGCGTGTCATGTCTAGGGTTTGCCCTAGTTAGTCTTATCCATTTTATCTCATATGTATTATTCCTTTTGGATTAGGTTATGAAGAGGTTGATTTGCCCTAACTTAAGTGGTGAAGAAGTGTTGGAAAGGAAGTGTATAGATTTGTATAAGTGGTGGTTAAGGTAAGTACAAGTTACATTATTGCATCTATTCATATAATGTTGAGACTTAACATACATTTGATTGTAAATGTGTTAAGAAATCTCATGTATTGTTAATACTTGTTAATAATGCTATGTTTGATACAATGTGAATATTAATGAGCATCTAAATTGTGGATTAATGCCATTGACTATGTACAACTAAATGTGAAATGAGATGTGAAACCAATGCGATGGTTTATAATGATGTAAATGATATGATTGTGGCATGTTTGCCTAGATAATGTTTAATGCAATTGATGATAGATATGTATACTATCTTAATGTGATGAGAAGCCATGATTGTTGGCTATGATGATGCAAATGAATTATAATTGAGGCATGGTTGCCTATTTTGAGTATGAGAAATGAATTGAGAAAGATTTTGTGTCAAATGTGTTATTCAACCTTCAGAGTTCTGGGTTTCGCGGCATGCCTATGAATCACTGGATTGGTGAAAAGACCGGGTCGTAAGCTGATTCCAGTTGAAAAATGTGAAATGATAAATATGAAATGTGAATTAAAAGTAACAGTCTAGCCGGGTTGAGGATTTCCTCGGGTTTATCCGGGTTGAGGTCCAAGAGACTGGGTCTGTTACTAGTAACAGTCTAGCAGGGTTGAGGATCTCCTCGAGTTTAGCGGGTTGAGGTCCAAGAGACTGGGTCTGTTACACTATCCATGGATAGAGATATATATAGGATGCCTACGGGCTTGATGATTATGATTATAGACCAAAGCAGTAACTCTGAACTTTGAATAACAAATTAGTGTCTTGTGGGCCCATACGTGTCTTTGTGTCAATGTAAATCATAAAATGATGAAACGTAGTCTTATGAATAATATGAAAATATCATTTGTGAATATTATATGAATTGTTGAAATGTGTGACATTGGCATTGCATAGAAGCATATTATTATTGTAGTTTGTACCACTAAGCTGTTGGCTTAGCGCGATTGTGATTCATCGCGCAGGTGATAGAGAAGAACCGGAGAGTTCCGCTAGACCGAGTAGAGTCTAGATTTTGAGACTTTGAGAGTGGAGCTTAAAGATCGAAGACACTGCCAAACATGTATATATTTTATGTTTTGTAAAACTTGAGTTTTGATGTATAAACATTTGTAAATATTTTCTATACTTTCCGCTGCTTTTAATTAAACATTTTATCTTTTAGTCTTTTATAATTTCTTTTAAATGATTTAAACTTGTTCATGTTTTTAAAAAGGGATGAGTCATTATTTTTCTTTATTATGGCATTTCTATATTTAGTATATGTATATTCTGATCGTATTAGCATGCTATGTACATATACGGGATATGGATATAGGGGTGTTACAAGTATTCTCTAAGATTGATCTGAGATCAGGGTACCATCAGTTGAGAGTCAGAGATGTGGATGTAGCCAAGACAGCTTTTTGCACGAGGTATGAGCATTATGAGTTTCTGGTGATGCCCTTTGGATTGACGAATGCACCAGCAGCTTTTATGGTTTTGATGAATAGGGTATTCAGACCATTTTTGGATCAGTTTGTAGTAGTCTTCATTGATGACATCTTAGTGTATTCCCATAATGAGGAGGATCATTATAGGCATTTGCGAATCGTATAGCAGACTCTGAGAGAGAAGCAGTTGTATGCTAAGCTGTCTAAGTGTGAGTTCTGACTGGATCAGGTAGCTTTTCTTGGTCATGTGGTTTCAGTAGAGGGTATTAGAGTTAATACAAGTAAAGTTGAGGCTATCTTGAATTGGAGTCCACCGAAGACTGTGACAGAGGTTAGAAGTTTTCTGGGATTGGCAAGCTATTATCGTCGATTTGTGAAGGGTTTTTCTACACCACTCACCATATTACTTCGGAAAGGAGTTAAATTTGTGTGGACAGATTGGTGTCAGGCAAGTTTTGAGCAGCTGAGGGAGATGTTGACTCAAGCTCCTGTCCTTACCTTGCCTGTGGAAGGTAAACCATATGTGATAGTGATGCTTCACATAATGGTTTAGGTTGTGTTCAAATGCAAGAGGGTAGAGTCATTGCTTATACCTCTCGACAGTTGAAACTGCATGAGCTAAATTATCTGATGCATGATTTGGAATTAGCAACAATAGTTTTTGCCTTGAAGATTTGGCAGCTTATTTGTATGGGGACAAGTGTTTCATTTATACAGATCACAAGAGTTTGAAATTGTAACACCCCGATACCCTATATAAGTACTATACATATACTTAGTATACATACAGTAAGTATATAAAGTATAAGGATGTCACTTTTCGTTATCTTTTAAAAACCTATAACAGAGTCCAAACCATAATACGTTAATTTAAATAATATTTACAAAATCATTATCTTTATCAAAACTCCATTTATACATATAAATACTCTCTCATCAGAAATACATCATAATTAAAAGTTATACATGTATGCATTACCCTCTAGTTGGTCTCGACAAATTCTTACTCTTCTCGTGGCATAACAGCTGGACTTCCAGATCAACCGCATATCCACCTGCGCGATTACACAACCGCTCTAAGCTCGAGAGCTTAGTAGTACAATATAAAATATAAACATACATTATAGAAATTCTAACATATAATAATTCTATATTCATTCCATATACCATTAGTTCCTATCATGTTTTTCTCTTTTTAATTTGCACCTTTCATATATCTCGACTAATTTCATATATTATGTAAATATACATACCATTATTACCACTTCCAACCTGTCACTAATACTCACAATCAATTTATCAATACACACATTATACATCATACCAATCATGAATCACCTTTCCAATGAAGACAATCATTATCACCATCCACAATTCATTAATAATTTTCACAATCAATATATCAATATACATACATTATATATCATACTAATCAAAAGTCACATTTTCCAAGGAAGACAATCCTTATCACCAAACACAATTCATCATTAATACCCATAATCAATACACACATCACATATCATACTTCATAACATTAGTTTGTTCACAATTCATTAATCATACATCACATTTCTCACAAAGGCAATTATTATCACCAACCATCATCCATCACTAATATCCACAATTTATATATCTCATTACTCATGTATTCCAACATTTGTATATATATATCATATTTACAACAAATGACAGACTCGGGCCCAAAAACACTAATATGCTATTCGACTTTCAGAGTTAATGCTTTGGTTTAATTATCACATTCATAAATATCCCAACTAGGCTTCAAGGATTAAGTTCAACCAAGCTTCAAGGGGAACAAAGCATGCTAAGTATCAACCCAACTTGGCTTCAAGAACTAATCCAACCTAGCTTCAAGGGTTGTAACATCTCAATTAGGCTTCAAGGACTAGACCCAACCAAGCTTCAAGGGGAGTAAAACATGTTAAACTTCAACCCAACTTGGCTTCAAGGATCAAGCCCAACCTAACTTCAAGAGATTGTTACCATTAGGCATGCCACCAACAACAAAACTCTGAAAATGAATAACACATTAGATACACAATTCATTGTTTATTTCATCATCAATATCATTTTCAATTCTCATCATCATTTAGGCAAACATGCCTTACATATCTCAATTGAATTAACATAGCCAATCACAATGGCTTCATATCACATTATATCTCAAATCACATTTCATATTTCATCATTTCTCAAAACACATTGACACCATTCATTGTTAAAACATTTATCACAATAAATTGTATTGCACATACCTCTTTTTGGATGATCCTCATCTCTTCCACACTATACAAGTCATAATGTTAGTCACATTGTTCATATAACATACAACCATTCACAAGATACACAATGCATAACATAACATTGTTCATACATAATCATATGCATCATTAAATGTATGTTCAATCTTCACAAAACAAGAAGAGCAAAGTACAATCACAGTAGCCAACACACCCAAGGGACACGGCCAAACTTGTGGCCGTGTCTCTCAATTTTAATTCAAGCCAAGGCAGACACGGGCAAGGGGACACGGCCGTGTCTCTCTACAAAATTCAGGCAGTAGCAAACATGGGCAAGGGACACGGCCAAGCTTGTGGCCGTGTCTCTCCAAAATCCACCCAACACGGCCAAACTTCCCTCAACTTGGCCGTGTCTCTCAAAAATATTAAGTCTTGGCCGTGTTCCTTTCTTATTTTGGTCGTGTCTCTCTTGTATATAAACCCTAAAATGGCCAATTCTCTTTTGATTTAGTTTAAACACATTATACACAACACAAACTCATTCAAATGGTTGAAATCAAAGTCATTAACACTTATTGTGCATGTTTAACACAATATTTACATTAACAACACATTTAATCATCTCCCATTTCAAAACCCTAAAACCATCATCACTCTTGATCTTTCACTATCCAAATCTAATTAACTTACCATCTTTACAACAAAACCAACATCAATTCAATCCTTTAGCTTACAATCAATTTCAATACTTGTAAACACATCTATAACACACCAAATCATAATATTAGCAAATCATAACTCATCTTAAACCCAACTTCAAAATTTACAAAGGAAAACAAGAGAGTACTTACCTCAATTGAAGAAATTCCACAAATCTTCAACTTAATCCTTTGATTCTCCCTTCAATTTGAGTTTAGAAGTTCAAACACCTCTTTTTCTCTCTTTCCCTTTTGATAGCCGGCCACACCAACAAAGAAGAGAAAAGATGAAGACAATTTAAACTTCTCTTCTTCTTTAAATATCCACCAAGCAATCTAACAATGCAATTACCTAATTGCCCTCATCCATTTAACTTAACTTTTGTCACTTATATGCCCTTTATAGTAATTTCACTTAGCACAAATTAAAATATCCTCTTACCTTGACTCCCCATTTGACCAACTTATATGTTATATATATTACAATATACACAACATATACATTCTCTTAACACACTCATTTCTTTTGCAAATACATATATACATTTAATTCAAATCAAACAACAATTGTATCCAACTTCTAGGGCACACATTGGGATATTACATAAATACTTGGGTGCTCAGAGAGAGCTGAATCTTCGGCAGAGACGGTGGTTAGAGTTGATTAAAGACTATGACTGTTTGATTGATTATCATCCTGGTAAGGCAAATGTTGTTGCTGATACCTTAAGTCAAATGTCTTTGGCAGGTTTGGCTGCTTATTTGCTCTCGTTGCTTGTTAAGTTGAGAGCATTGCATGCTAGATTTGAATCTTCTGATCATGGTGCTATGATGGCTCAGTTGCAGTTAAGGCCAGTCATGTTGGATCATATTAGGGAGGCTCAGTTGGCAGATGAGAGAATTCAAAAAATTGTGTTAGTTTGTCAAAAGGGGGAGAGTCGAGACTTTTATGTGAGGGATGATGGCAGTCTATGGTACAGAGATAGATTGTGTATTCATGATGATGCAGAATTGAAAAGAATGATATTAGAGGAAGCACATCAGTCACTTTTTGCTATGCACCCTGGGAGTACCAAGATGTATCAGGACATGAAGCGACATTATTGGTGGTCATGAATGAAGAGGGACATAGCAGAGTTTGTATCCAGATGTCTCACTTACCAGAAAGTGAAAGCTGAGCACCAAGTTCTTTCAGGGTTGCTCCAACCTTTTATCAGTGCCAGAGTGGAAATGGGAGCGAGTGACAATGGATTTTGTGATTCGACTAGCTTTGCCACCTGAATTGGATCAAATACATAATATTTTCCATGTCTCGATGCTTCAGAGATACAGGTCTGACCCATCTCATATCTTGTCAGTGGAATCCATTGAGGTGAGTCCAGATCTGACTTACAAGGAAGAACCAGTGGCGATTTTGGCACGAGAGGTTAAAGAATTGAGGAATAAGAAGATGCCACTTGTGAAAGTCCTTTGGAGGAATCATGCCACTGAGGAGGCAACCTGGAAAAGTTAGCAGGAGATGCAGAGTCGGTTTTCCATTTGTTCCAGACTTGAAGACAGGTAATTTCGAGGATGAAATTTGTTTTAGGGGGAGAGAATTGTAACATCCTAAAATTTTTGAAAATTTCTAATTTTTGGAAAATTGGATAAAATAAATTATAATTTAATAGGATTATTTAAATTAATGGTTTTAAATGAAAAATGAATGGATTTTAAATGAAAAAGTGGAGTATATATGTGATATATATGCAAAATATACATAACATATAAAAGTCAACACTTTTTAAAAGAAAATGGTATTTTGGTAATTAAATCTTATAAATTCAAAATTAATAAAATAATTCAAAAAAAATTATTTTTGAATGGAAGAGGGAAATTAGGACTTTTAATTTATTAAATAATAATTAAATAATTAAATATTAAATTATTTTAATATATATATATATGTGTGTGTGGTTTTAAAAAGAAAAGATGAAAGGAAATGAAATATTAAAGTCGTCTTCTTCTTCTTCTTCTCTTTCCTTTGGCCAAAATTCCATGGGAGCTAGACCAAGGATTCTACTTATTCCATACCCCATAAATTGAAGAAATTAACAAGTTGCAAGTGGATTTTTGGTGATCTCCACCAAAATTAGTAAGTTTCTATCTCATTCCTTTGAATTCCTTGGAAATTTGGATTATGTGAGTTTTGAGATTATGATGTAGTATGTTATAATTGTTGGAATTAGTGTGTATGATGTTATTTTGCATAGTTAACAATTATTCTAAGGTTAGATTGAAGAGATGATGGAGTTTGGTTAAAGAATGGTGAAGAGAGAGAATTTAGGGTTATGGATTTTTGGGGTTTTGAAAACATGAACTTTAATTGTACAAATTGTTTCCAAATGAGTTGTTTTGATTCATAAACAAGTATTTTAAAGTCAAATATTGGATTTGGTGGTGCTAGGTTGGAGTTTGAGAATGGAAGTGGAGATTTAGGGTTTTGGAAAAGTGATTTTCCAAAGTGGTTGAATTGTGTGATTTTATTTGTTTAAACATGTTGTTTAGTGTTAAAAGTGATGAATATAAGCTTGGAATGAGTAATGGATTGTGTTGGAATGGAAACCTTCAATGGGGAAAGGTTATGCCATTTTTGAGATTTTGTGTATAAGAGTGTATTTTTATAATGTAAATGATTTAAATGTATTAGAATTTGTTTTTAATAATATAAATAAACTTAAAACACTAATTTAATTGTCGTAGAATGGAATTCCAATGTTGAAGTAAGGAAAGGCTAATTTTTTGGAAATTTGTAGGAGTGATGTGTAATTATGGTTTAATGTTGGAAATGCCGTTAAGTGTGATACTAAATGATTATTTGTTATCACATTTTGTTTAGGCTTTGAAGGAGGTTGATTTGCTTCATCCAAGTGATGAAGGGCAAGTTGGAAAGATTGGATTGAAGGTTTTTTTTAGCTTGCTTTGGGTTGCTAGTGGAGGTATGTACAAACTTTGAATATAATGTCTATATTTGCATAACATTTGGGCTTAACACATTTTGGTTGAAAAATGTGTTAAGCGATTGTGTATGAATAATGTGCTATGACATTTTGTAATGTCATATATGTGTTAAATGCATTGTGAAAAGCCATTGATAATGGCTAATTTGTGTAACATGTGAAATATTCATATTATGTGAAAATACCCAAAGTAATTGGGTAATGTGTTGTGAATGCAAAAAAAAAAAGAGAGATATGTGTAATATTGAAATGAATTGATATTGATAAGAATGAGAAAAGTGAGAAAAGTGAGAAAATTGAGAAAGATGTGAAAAATGAGAAAAGTGAGAAAAAAAGTGAAAATAAGGCAATGTGAAGCGAGGCCAGTTGATAAATATGATGTTTTTAGGGTGAAAAGATTGGGTCATAAACCTAAAAAACTGTAGCAGTCTAGCCAAGTTGAAAACCAAGATACTGGGGACTAAGGGTCTAGCCGGGTTGAGGTCCAAGAGACTGGGGCTATTACATAATCCATGGATATATTGCCTACGGGGTTAGAAACATGGTGTCATTATGGACCAAAGCAGTAACTCTGAAATTTGATTAGCATATTAGATTCTTTTTGGGCCCATGCTTTTCTTTGTTTTAATGTGAATTATGAATTATGATACAATTGTGCAATATAAGTGTGAGCGGGGATTTTCCCCCCCACTCTCGGTGGAATGGATCTTGCGACTTCGGCACTGTTTAGGCTCGAGGCCTTAGAGAACACAGACCTAAGTCCGGAGAAAATGGAGTCGCCACCCGGACGTGCCGGGAAAAAGAAAGGGGTGGATGACTCGATTCCTAAGGAATCCCCAACCCCTTAATGGGTTCGGAAAGTTGGGTACGTGTGGGGAAGGTGAGAATGGCCCAGCACCCCCACAACGCCCGGTTCATTGGAACCGGCCTCCTTTACAGGTCTTAATATTGTAAAATTCTTAAATATAATAATATCATCCATACTACACACAATAAAAAGAAAGCATCATTATATTAAAATCAAAACAATGTCCAAACAAAACAAAACAAATAAATGGACACCCATCCAAGGATGGAAACATGTCCTTACATCACATGCCTAGATAGGACACCCACCAAAAGGTAGAAACATGCCCTTTACATAAGTTCTAAAATAGAAAAGAAAATTAAATTACATGATGTTTAAATAATGAGGTATCCACCAAGTGGAAACATACCTCTTACAACTTTTGGAAATCTAAATTGATTGATAAAAGTAAATAATCATCCATAATAAATAAATCATTCATTAAAAGTATTTAAATATCAATAAAATAAACATCCATCCATGATAAATTAAATAAATCAAGTATTGAAATTAAATAAATTAAAGTATAAGAAATAGATCAAAGTATAACTAAATATGGAATTGAATAAAAGCAAATAAAAGTCTAATTTATGCCTACTGTAACTTTTATAGAATTAAAATAGATTAAGGTTTTAGGTTTTAAAAGGTGGGTAAGACTCTTTGATTAACAAAATTAAGGTTTGAATGGTGAAATTATGAAATTAGGGTTTTGGACACTTTGAAATACTTTTTAATTCATGATTTTTAAATAGTGAATTAAGCTACTGTGACTTTTTTGAGTTTTTATGTTTTTATGTTTTTTAATGTTTTAAAAGGATTAGAGTTCATAAAAATTAGGGTTTAAGGTTTTAAAAGGGTTAGGGTTTATTATTTTAGGTTAAAAAGTTGAATTTTGAATTTTAGACTTTGAAATTGGGTTCTCGGATAAATATATAATTTTTAGGGTTTAAAAAAAACAATTTAATATTTTATGAGATTTTATGAATTTAAACACATTGATTGAAGTTTTTATAAGTAGAAAAGATGTTTTTTAAGGTTTTTTCAGTGAAAAAGAGCCTACTTTAAAATCTTAAATGAAATAGAATTTTTTTTTTGGTTGAAAAATATGTTCAATGAGGGTTTTAAGATTTTTAAGAAGAAAAAATAACAATTTTAAGTCTTTCTAGAAAAGAAGTTCACGTTTTAGTGTTGAAATCTTGGAAAAACTAAATTAAAGTTCGAAGATTTTTTATTTGAAAACTTAAATTTTGTGGATTTTGCTACTGTGAACATATAAATCAAAAGAATTAAAACATACCTTCTTTTGTTGATTCTCCAAAAAATAACTCTTCTTGGATGAACTAGCTCCAAAAACAAGCTTTGATTGCCTTTGAATTCCCCTCTTCCGTGATGCTGCTGTCCAAAAAAGCTTTTAAATTGAATTTCCTCTTTTCCTTGCTTGATTTGGTTTCAAATCCTAAAGTCACTATGTAAAATTTTTCCTCCCTTGATTTGGTTTTATTGGTCCCTATTTATAGTGGTTTTTAGGTTATTTATTCCCAATTAACTAAGGTAAATAATATTAATAAAAAAAATAAATTAAAACCTAATTGGATTAGGATTCCAAAAAAATCGAGTAAAAAAATTCTGCGCTGGCGAAAACTGAGCTGCCGGGCCCGTGGGCGTGCCAGCGTGCCAGCCCGCAGGAATTTCCTGTAGGAGGTTATTTCGTCCGCAGGAGCCTACGGGCGAAATAACTCGCCCGCAGGAAAATCCTGCGGGCGAGATGCTGCTAGCCCGACGGGCCCACGCGACCACTTTTCGCTGCCAATTTTTTTTATTCCGATTTTTATTTTTATTTTTATATTTTTATTTTTTATTTTTTATTTTCATTTTTATTAATAAAAATTAAATACTATTGTAAAAATTATTTAATAAAAATTATTTTGGTCCAATTAAACAAAAAAAAATCATTTCAAACCAAATAAAACACAATGGACCAGATTGGGTAAAAAATTAAGGGTCTACAGTTTGCCCCCTGCTTGAATGATTTGAAACCTTAGTAAAAGAGAGTAAAAAGCAACAAAACTTAATTTTTGATATGGCAACTTGTTTTGGGTTCTGGACCCGAGGATGATTCTACGTTCTGGACCTAAGGGTAATTTGGGTTCTAGACCCGGTTCGAGTTTTGGACTCAAGGATGATTCTAGGTTCTGGACCTAAGTAAATTTTGGGTTCTGGACCCGAGCTAAGTTCTGGACTTAGAAAAGATTCTAGGTTCTGGACCTAAGGGTATTTTGGGTTCTGGACCCGGATTCGAGTTCTGGACTCGAGGATAATTCTAGGTTCTAGACCTAAGGGAAATTTGGGTTCTGGACTCGGATTCGAGTTCTGGACTCGAGGATAATTCTAGGTTCTGGACCTAAGAAAAATTTGGGTTCTGGACCCAGATTTGATTTGATTTTACTAACCTTTTAGTTGGGAAGTCTGACTGCTCTGGCTGTTTTATGCATTGTGATTCTTCACCCTCAAAATGGATCTTCATCCTTGGAGATTGGGTCTTTACCCTCCATCCTTGCAAATGGATCTTCATCCTTTGAGATCAGGTCTTCACCCTTGAAAATGGATCTTCATCCTTTGAGATCGGGTCTTCACCCTTGAAAAATGGATCTTTATTCTTTGAGATCGGGTCCTCACCCTTGCAAATGGATCTTCATCCTTTGAGATCAGGTCTTCACCCTTGAAAATGGATCTTCATCCTTTGAGATCGGGTCTTCACCCTTGAAAAGTGGATCTTCATCCTTTGAGATCAGATCTTCACCCTTGAAAATGGATCTTCGTCCTTTAAGATCGGGTCTTCACCCTTGAAAATGGATCTTCATCCTTTGAGATCAGGTCCTCACCATTGCAAATGGATCTTCATCCTTTTAGATCAGGTCTTCACCCTTGAAAATGGATCTTCATCCTTTGAGATCGGGTCTTCACCCTTGAAAATGGATCTTCATCCTTTGAGATCGAGTCTTCACCCTTGAAAAATGGATCTTTATTCTTTGAGATCGGGTCTATACCCTTGAAAAGTGGATCTTCATCCTTTGGAGAGTTCTAATTGTTCCATTCTTTTGTTCTTCCTTTTTGCAAAGATTTAGCTATTTTTAATTGGACCTTATATCCTCTCCTTGCCCCCCCTGTGTGGCAAAATAGTTGTAAGTGAATTTAAAAATATTTGGTATATAAAACCAAAAAATTGAAAAGGAGAAACTTTGCCCCCTGTGTAGGCTCAAACTCATGATTTTTCGATTCGGACTCTGATTGATGTTGTTGTTGTCTAGTTCTTCACACAAGCACGTATTTTTCTCTTTGCAAATTACTGGAGTTTTCTCAAGCAATGGGCTTTCTATGTCCCCTGATTCGATATCTTCTTTTGATTCTTTACTTCACAAGGTGTTTGCTGTTCATTTTTCCAAAGAATAGACAACACAAGACAAGAAAGTGCGATGTGATATGCTCATGTATGCATGATATGCATGAATAATACTTACAGTGGTTCCATGACTCACAGAACGAGGCTATCAGCATAAGTGTTCTCATTGGTTCCCTTTTGACGCTTGTTCAAGTCTTGCATTAGAATGATCGAAAGCTTTGTATTTGTGGCTTTTATCTTCAAGATGTTGAAAACATGAGTGGCGGAGATCCCAAGTTGCAGAGTCAGGGATACATCCTTTTTATATTTCATTATGACCTTGCCAATAATCATTTCCTTTGCCCAATATGTCCTTTGGAGGTTCAATATACTTCCCTTAACTTGAAGGCTTTGAATTTTAATTTTGAAATCAAATGTTGGCTTTGCCAAATTAATGTCAATGCACCTCAGGACTTGATTTTCCAAATTAACATATCTACAACATGACAACCCTAGTTACCATACTAAACTCGAGAATCATTTCTATCTAAGCAAGAATTGTTGCACTTCAGATAGGCACATACACATTACTTGGCCAAAGGTCTCATTTGAGTTTAAATACTGTCTATCTCATATGCGTGCTTATTCAAACTATCTCCACTAATAGACTCTACCTACCAAGAGAGATCAATAGGTCTTTGATAGGCTTGAAATGGGGTCTATAAGGGACATGGGTTAAATGAAGGCCGTTTTGAGATAGGACCTGGTGTGACACAATGGACAAACCCTCACACTATAAATTTCTTTTTTGAATTTTAGGCGGTTTGGAGGCAATCTTACTAGACTCCAAATTCCTCTTGGAATTAATCTGGATCTTGATCAGGACAGTCTTTGCTCTTACAAAAAGTTTAAGACCCAAATTCATTTCTTTTCTTCTTTTCCCTTTTCTTTCCTCTTTATTTTTCTTACTCTTCCCTTTTCTTTCTCTTTCCTTACTCTTCCCTTTCTTTTATCATTTTATCATTTTGTCCTTCTTTTTTGTTGGTCTATCAAGTACAAAACTTTCAAGAACTGGATGGTCTCCCTCCTTTTCTCCAATTTTAATTGAATCTTTGGTTGGGTTGGACCAACTCAAAAAAAGGTCTTTATGAACCAAATAGAAGCCTTTTGCTGCTTTAGGTAAAAGAGAACTCAGTTGGCTTTTTAAACTGCCTTTTTAAGTTTTATCTTCTTTTTTTTTTCTATTCTTTTTTTCTTTTTCTATTCTCTTTTTTCTTTCTTTTTTCCTTCTTTTTTTTTCGTTCTAGCTCAAACATAGTTGTCTTGTTTGTACTAGCTTGGGCTTCCAATAATGGATGAGTGGAGTAACATAATTCTTCTTTAATAGGGATAAATCATTTATTACTCCAATGTTGATGTTGTCTTGGAGATATTAAGGGAACTTCAACTACCCTTAGGGTCTTAAAAATGTCCACTATCTTTATGGTCTTGAGAACTTCAACTATCTTTATGGTCTTGAGAACTTCAACTATCTTCATAGTTTTGAGAACTTCAATTATCTTCATGATCTTGACTAATCATTGCCTTTTTTGATCTTATTGCCTCTTTATCTTAGTGATCATAAGACTTGCCAAAAGTATCACAACAACTCAAGGTAGGTTGTTGAGGTTATATGCCAATGAAAAGAAAGCTAAAATATTATGAAGGCTCAAAAGGGACAACTAGGGATTGATATTTAATAGGATGGATACTAGTTGTTGGCTTATCAAACAATGCCTAGATCATTTCTCCCTTAAATAAGCAGAGTTCAATTTTACCTCAAAATTTTGTCAAAGCATGTTCTAAGACTGACTAAGACCTAGACAAAGATAATTATGCAGGAGCCCTCTCTAAGTAAGCATACACAACTCAATGCTATAGAGTAATTCCCTCATCTAGTAAAGTCATTCAAGTCATGATGCATAAATATATTAATTCATGAATTATCAAGCTTGATTCCTCATTGGTTGAGCATCAAAATGAACAAAGACCAACAAAAATTTATTCAAACAAATTTGAAAGATTTCCAAAATATTAAAGAAAGTCAGATTGAAAAGCAATATTCAAGCTAAGGAAAGTTCATTGAGTTTAAGCTTCTTTTTCTTTCATATCCCCATCTTGAAAGGATGATAAAACAAAATCTTCTTCCAATCCTTTTCCCACCATGAAGGTTGCCAGTGGAGGTACTCTTCCAAACTTAGGCAAAGGGTTGTTCTTGGTATTGGGCTTATCCGGCTCGGGTAGCTTACCACTGTCAATCAAATCTTGGATCTCATGCCTTAATCGGGTACACCTATCAGTCTCATGTCCTTGAGTCTGATGAAATTGACAAAAAGCCTTAGTATCAAATTTTAGGGGTAATGGACTAGGTAAAGGTCGAGGAGCCAATGGTTGTAACAACCCTTTCTTTTGTAGCTTATCGAAGACCCAAGACAAAGGCTTCACCAGATATGAAAACTGCCTTCTATTTGCTTAACCGGTTACATTAATATCAACTTCTTTTTGTGTGCTTTGATTGCCCGACTGGTAGTTCCCTTTCATTGAAAAGCGATTCTTCTCCCTTTCCCATTCTTCAATTTGTAAACCAGCTTGGAGAAGATCTTTGAAGTCCCTTATAAGGGTGTGAGACATCCTTTCGCGGAGATTGGGCAGGACACCTCTCTCGATCATCCTTATTTTATCAGATTCATCGGGCCTTTTCTTGAGCAAAGCAGCCTTGTTTCTCCATCTCTTGACATAATCTACAAAATTCTCATTCGGTCTTTGCCTAATGGACTCCACTTCCATCAAGGTAACTTCCAACTCAACATTATATCCATATCGCTGGATAAAGGCTTTGTAAAGTAGATCCTAGCTCTTTTGTGTTTCATCATCTAAGGTATTGAACCAATTTTGGACAACAGGGTCCAATGAGAGCATAAAGTACCTTAGGGTTTGAGCCTTAGTAGCTCGGGCAGACTGCATGGCAGTGATATATTGCTTCACATGAAGATGAGGATTTTCGGTGCCATTGTACTTTGCAAAGGAGGGCATCTTGAATTTATAAGGGACCTCATCATCTTGTTCAAATAACTTGTCAACTTCGAACATCTCTTCGGTTTTCAGCTTCTTCTCAAATTTCTTTTCTAAATCAGCAATCATCTTTTCAACATTAGATGTCTCGGTCCTTTCAATAGTTGTTTTCTCGACAACCTTCGGTTCTTTCTTCTTTTCTTGAACCTCTTGGTAGTATTGAGCCCAATCATCATCATCATCAATGACCACCTTTTCATCATCAAAAGCCACTTCATTAACTTTAGTCTTCCCTTTGTCCTTTGGTTTCTTAGTGCTAGCAGATGCTTCGGCATGATTCTCTAAGGTTGCAGTCAATTGGTTCTTCATGGTCTCAGCTAGGGCCTCTTCGATTTCTTCCATCTTGGCATTGAGGGCTTCATCCACCATTCTTTGAATTTGTTCGGGCTCCATTGTCTTTGGTGAGCAAGTGATTGAGTCGTTGCTAGATACTTCGTCTCTGGCATAGGTCGGATTATCGTAAGCTTTTGAACTTTCATAATCCAGGGTTGTGAGCCAGAGAGGACCAATGATATGAGATGCAAATGTATGCATGTATGCATGTATGCGCAAACAAATAAAAACAAATTAGGACGTTCCTTCCAACCTTATAACATCCACACACGAATGGCGAGTCTCTTTTCCTAGGCATATGGTTTACAAAATACCAACATGGGGTATCTTGCTTTCTAATAATTCCTTCGGACGTTTCAGCCAATAGTTATATTTTCAAAAATAGAAATTAATCCATGATAATTCCCATTAATTAGGTTTTAATCCATTCAACCAACTAAAGTAGCTTTTATGCTATGTTGGATTAAAATGCAATTAAAAGGTTTATTATAAATAAATTTCTCACTTGAAAAAGTAACTAATGATTCATGCCAAAAACAAGCCCATCGTTAATTTGTTCTTAGTGTAAACTAGGCCCACAATTGATTTTTAGTATTTCATAATTGACCTAAATATTTTTGCAAGCTCTTTGTAAAAAATGGTTGGGTGAAAATAGTTTTGTTTCTAAGCCCATTGTAAAATATTTTAGAAAAATGGATTTTGGGCTTAGTATTTGGGCCATGAGCCAAAGAATTTTTCATTTGTTTTTAGAAAAATTTTATGTCCAAAGACCAACTTAAAAAGTTTTGAAAATAGTTTTGGTCTTTTGGATTTTAAAGAAAGAAAAAAATTATTTTGAGCTTGCAAATGCAACTAGGCCAATTAGAAAAAGAACAAACCAAATAAGCCATGATTTAAACCAAGATAAATTAACCATAGTCAAACAACATGCATTTGGGGTAAAACCTAAGGAAAGTAACTAGGCCAATTACATAAGCTTTAGTCTTTAGGTTAAAAGGCTTAGGTTCCCATAGCAAGTATATACCAAATGGTACAGGGCTATGAGTGGTTATGCCATGCTCGATCTCCATACCTTGAGTGAAAGTATGGTATCCCTTACATAACATAACACGGGTAACACGGGCATCCTAACTCACGCACACAATGCAATCTAATATGATGCAATGGATAATATCATTATAAGAAAGAATAGAATAATATAAAGACCAACGGAATCAACTTCTCTTATCCCCAGTGGAGTCACCACTGTGAGCGGGGATTTTCACCCCCACTCCCAGTGGAATGGATCTTGCGACTTCGGCACTGTTTAGGCTCGAGGCCTTAGAGAACACGGACCTAAGTTCGGAGAAAATGGAGTTGCCACCCGAGCGGGCCGGGAAAAAGAAAGGGGTGGATGACTCGATTCCTAAGGAATCCCTAACCCCTTAATGGGTTCGGAAAGTTGGGTACATGTGGGGAAGGTGAGAAATGGCCCAGCACCCCCACAACGCCCGGTTCATTGGAACCGGCCTCCTTTACAGGTCTTAATATTGTAAAATTCTTAAATATAATAATATCATCCATACTACACACAATAAAAAGAAAGCATCATTATATTAAAATCAAAACAATGTCCAAACAAAACAAAACAAATAAATGGACACCCATCCAAGGATGGAAACATGTCCTTACATCACATGCCTAGATAGGACACCCACCAAAAGGTAGAAACATGCCCTTTACATAAGTTCTAAAATAGAAAAGAAAATTAAATTACATGATGTTTAAATAAAGAGGTATCCACCAAGTGGAAACATACCTCTTACAACTTTTGGAAATCTAAATTGATTGATAAAAGTAAATAATCATCCATAATAAATAAATCATTCATTAAAAGTATTTAAATATCAATAAAATAAACATCCATCCATGATAAATTAAATAAATCAAGTATTGAAATGAAATAAATTAAAGTATAAGAAATAGATCAAAGTATAACTAAATATGGAATTGAATAAAAGCAAATAAAAGTCTAATTTATGCCTACTGTAACTTTTATGGAATTAAAATAGATTAAGGTTTTAGGTTTTAAAAGGTGGGTAAGTCTCTTTGATTAACAAAATTAAGGTTTGAATGGTGAAATTATGAAATTAGGGTTTTGGACACTTTGAAATACTTTTTAATTCATGATTTTTAAATAGTGAATTAAGCTACTGTGACTTTTTTGAGTTTTTATGTTTTTTAATGTTTTAAAAGGATTAGAGTTCATAAAAATTAGGGTTTAAGGTTTTAAAAGGGTTAGGGTTTATTATTTTAGGTTTAAAAGTTGAATTTTGAATTTTAGACTTTGAAATTGGGTTCTCGGCTAATGTATAATTTTTAGGGTTTTAAAAAAACAATTTGATATTTTATGAGATTTTATGAATTTAAACACATGGATTGAAGTTTTTATAAGTAGAAAAGATGTTTTTTAAGGTTTTTTGAGTGAAAAAGAGCCTACTTTAAAATCTTAAATGAAATAGAATTTTATTTTGATTTTGTTGAAAAATATGTTCAATGAGGGTTTTATGATTTTTAAGAAGAAAAAATAACAATTTTAAGTCTTTATAGAAAAGAAGTTCACGTTTTAGTGTTGAAATCTTGGAAAAACTAAATTAAAGTTCTAAGATTTTTTATTTGAAAACTTAAATTTTGTGGATTTTGCTACTGTGAACATATAAATCAAAAGAATTAAAACATACCTTCTTTTGTTGATTCTCCAAAAAATAACTCTTCTTGGATTAACTAGCTCCAAAAACAAGCTTCGATTGCCTTTGAATTCCCCTCTTCCGTGATGCTACTGTCCAGAAAAGCTTTTAAATTGAATTTCCTCTTTTCCTTGCTTGATTTGGTTTCAAATCCTAAAGTCACTATGTAAATTTTTTCCTCCCTTGATTTGGTTTAATTGGTCCCTATTTATAGTGGTTTTTAGGTTATTTATTCCTAATTAACTAAGGTAAATAATATTAATAAAAAAAAGAACTTAAAACCTAATTGGATTAGGATTCCAAAATAATCGAGTCAAAAAACCTATTTATAGTGGGCGTGCCAGCCGTAGGCGCGCCAGCGTGCCAGCCCGTAGGAATTTTCTGCAGGAGGTTATTTCGCCCGCAGGAAATTCCTGCGGGCGAGATGCTGCTGGCCTGACGGGCCAGCGCGACCACTTTTCGCTGCCGATTTTTTTTTCGACTCTGATTTTTATTTTTATTTTTATTTTTATATTTTTATTTTTTATTTTCATTTTTTATTAATAAAAATTAAATACTAAGGTAAAAATTATTTAATAAAAATTATTTTGGACCAATTAAACAAAAAAAATCATTTCAAACCAAATAAAACACAATGGACCGGATTGGGTAAAAAATTAAGGGTCTACAATAAGGTTATGAGTTGTGATTATGAAATATTTGAAAAAATATAAGAAAGTGGATTGATGTGACATTTATATGCATTGTGCATTTTGTATTGCATTGAGTTATATTGTTATTATCAAAGTTTGTACTACTAGGCTTTGGCTTAGCGCGATTGTTTCCATCGTGTAGGTGACATGGTAGACCTAGCTGAGCCAGAGAGTTCTTCTAGACCAGGTCGGGTCTAGACATGTACTTGAGCTTGTTGAGTTACTATCGAGATCAGAAACACTGCCAGCATCATGTATATATTTTTATGTTATTGTACATATTTTTGAGTTTTATGCATAATATATTATGTTTTGGATTTTACGTATTGTATATTATAAAGAATGTTTGGGTCAATGTATTTGAAATGGGAGAGTAAGTGTGTTTTAAATTATATATATGTATATGTATAAATGTTTGAGAAACTTGGTGAAATTGAGAAGTATGGTTGAGATGGTGATTGGAAATTATTTGGGAGTGTTTTCTTTTTGCAGGTTGAGTAATTGTTAAATTTTGGGATATCCAGATTACAGACAAAACTCTGGCGAATTTTTCCTAGAGAATTATATATATATATTATTTATTTTGGATTCTTATAACAAGTAAAGAATATTTATATTCTTTTTAATTTTTATATATTTAGAATTTGAAATTTTAAATTGGAAATGTGAAATTTTTTTATTAAATTGGTCTATGACATTTTTGTACTGTATATGCGTATTTTACATATGCTGAAAATATGTATTGTACGTATATAGGGTATAAGGGTGTTACACTTCCGGCCAATCTCCTTGAAGATTCTAATTTGAATTGATCTAATCCAACTATGGTCTCGGCCAAGATGATAGGTATCGACAACAAGCCTCCTTCCATTTGGTCCACAATATCCAATATTCATGGATCGATGTCCCCATCAGGTGAAACAAGCAAGAATTATCCAAGCAAGCATAGACAAAACATGCATCCCCATGCCTTGGTGGGAGCTAAATGAGAAATACAAAAGTCAATCAAGGGACCAAACATAATTTTCTCGCCTCTAGTTAATTGCAAGACTTCAGGTTTTGAAATTTGAAATAACATTTGCCTCCTTTATTCAGTTTTGGAAATCAATACGGGCAACGCCATTGGTTGATTGTTTGGATATCAAAGAATGGCCTCAAATTCTTCAATCATGGGACATATATAAAAGTCATTTACCTTGAATGTCCTAGAATTCACATCCCAAAAGGAAACCATGGCATGAAGAAAAGAATAGTCTAATTTAATTTTTTGAAAGCACTTCAAAGTATTAATTTGAGGCAAAGATATTTGCTCCCAGTGAATAGCTTTCATATTTTTAAATAAATCTTTAATTATCTTCAAATTGAGTTCTGTCATTATTGAAATTAAAGAAAAAATTTCTAAAACTTTTGAAAGGGATTTCTGATACTGAAACAAAATTTTGTGAAAATTTTCTTGGTTTTCATTGGGAAATATAGCATTGAAAGCTGATTTAGGAATCCCCAAACCCCTAATGGGTTCGAAAAGTTGGGTACATGTGGGGAAGGTGAGAAATGGCCCAGCACCCCCACAACGCCCAGTTCATTGGAACCAGCCTCCTTTACAGGTCTTAATATTATAAAATACTTAAATATAACAATATTATCCATATTACATGCGAAAATTAAAATAAAGCATCATTATATTAAAATCAAAGCAATGCCCAAGCAAAACAAATAAATGGACACCAATCCGAGGATGGAAACATGTCCTTACATCATCCATGTCTAAACTAATAGGACACCCACCAAAAGGTAGAAACATATCCTTTATATTGGTCTAAAATATAAAAGCAATTTAAATTACATGATATTTAACTAATGAGGTACCCACAAAGTGGAAACAAACCTCTTACACTTTTAATACTAAAACAAGCAAATAATAACAATAAAGAAAACATCCATCCATGATAAATTAAATAAATCAAGCATTGAAATTAAATAAATCAACCACCAAAGCATATAATAGACTACATAATCAAATCTAAAAAATAAAGCAAGTAAAGATACAAATTGAGGTTTATTATTTCTATTTAAAGTTCTTTAATTAATATTTAGGGTTTTGAAATCTTAAGATATTATTATTGTTATTTGTTTAGGCTACTGTAAGTTTTAAGAGAATTGAAAAGGATTAGGGTTTTATAAATTTAAGAAATTAGTAAGGTTCTTTGATTGATCAAATTAGGGCTTGAGGGGTAAAATTATTAAATTAGAGTTTTAGAATATTAAAACATAAGGTTTATAGCTCTTGGTTACTAGATTGTTGTTTTGGATTTACTGTATTGAGTTTGAATGTTTAGGTTTACGAGGTTTTAAGGTTTTGAGTAATAGGGTTTAAGAAAACTAGGCTTTATGGTTTTGGTTTTTAGAGAATTAGGGTTTTTTAGTGTTTCGAAAAATATGTTTGATTTTAGGATTTGAGAAAATAGTTTAGAGTTTTATAAAGTTTTTGGAAATATGCAAAACGATTTAAGGTTTTTGAAAATAGACAAGTATTTTTTAGGATTTTTGGAAATAGAAGGAAAAATTTAGGGTTTTAAGGTTTAGAAAAAATAAATTAGGGTTCTTAAGTTTTAGAATAAACAGAAAAGTAATTTTTAGGGTTTTTGGAAATAGAAGAAATGATTTAAGGTTTTTGGAAACAAAAGAAAAGAATTAGGGTTTTAAGGTTTAGAAGATATAAATTAGGGTTCTAAGGTTTAGAAGAAACAAAAAAGTAATTTTCAATTTCAGTAAAGAAATAAATAAAGAAACTAGAGATTCAAACCTCCGTTCGTTGGTTCCACCAAAAATTACTTTCTGGATGAACAAGGACAAAGGCAAGGTTGTTGCCTTTGATGAATTCTTGATTGCTTGCTTATTGCTAGGGTTTTCTGTAATCCAAATTTCTATCACCAAGTTCCAGTCCAAAGTTCTCCTCCCCTAATCTGTGTTTTAAAGTGTTATTTATAGGAAAATTTATAAGATAATTCTAATTTTTTAAGAAAACTAAGATTAATTAGGAAAAGAAACCAAAACCAAATAGAATTTGGTTTCAGAAAAAATTGCATTGGAAAAATTTTGCTGGCTAAAACAGCGACGGGCTGCGAGGAAATTGCGAGCTGTGAGCACTGGCTAGGTGAGGATTGGCACGACCAACGAATTTCTCCGCGGGAAATTCCTGTTGGCGAAATTGGCCTTGGCCAATTACTTTCGACGATGAATTTTTTCGTTGCCGATTTTTCCGTCGCCGATTTTTATTTATTTAATTATAATTTTTTATTATTTTTTTAAAATTATAAAAAATAAATACTAAAATAAATATTATTTAATTAAAATAACACAAAAATTATTTTGGACTATATAAAATATATTGGATCGGACTAGGTCAAAAATTAAGGGTCTACAGTTTGCCCCCTGCGTGAACGATTTGAGACTTTAGTAAAATAGAGTGAAAAGCAATAAGACTTAATTTTTTTTGAGATGGTTGAGGTTTTGGTTCTAGACCCGGTTCGAGTTCTGGACTCAAGGATAATTTTAGGTTCTGGACCATAAGGGTAATTTTGGGTTATGGACTTAAAAGAGATTTTAGGTTCTGGACCTAAGGATAATTTGGGTTCTGGACCTAAGGATAATTTGGGTTCTAGACCCGAGCTAAGTTCTAGACTTAAGGGAAATTTGGGTTCTGGACCGAGCTAAGTTCTGGACTTAATTTTTTATTCCATTCTTTAATTGATTGTGGGTCTTTACCCACCAAAATGGATCTTCATCCTTGTACCTTGGATCAGATCTTCACCTTTGAAAATGGATCTTCATCCTTGGAGATCGGGTCTTCAACCTTGAAAATGGATCATTATCCTTTGGACGTCATGTCTTCAAATTGGATCTTCATCCTTGAAGCTGGATCCTCATCCTTTGCATTGGGTCTTCACCCTTGAAAATGAATCTTCATCCTTTGGACTTTGGGTCTTCAACCTTTGAAATTGGATCTTCATCCTTGGAATTAGGTCTTCACCTTTGAAAATGGATCTTCATCCTTGGAAATAGTGTCTTCACCCTTTGAAATTGGATCTTCATCCTTGGAATTAGGTCTTCACCCTTGAAAATGGATCTTCATCCTTTGGACGTCGGGTCTTCACCCTTGAAATTGGATCTTCATCCTTTAAAATTGGGTTTTCACACTTGAAATTGGATCTTCATCCTTGGTATCGGGTCTTCACCCTTAAAAACAGATCTTCATCCTTGGAGATTGGGTCTTCACCCTTGTAAATGGATCTTCATCCTTGGAGATTGGGTCTTTACCCTTGAAAATGAATCTTTATCCTTTAAGCTGGATCTTCATCCTTGGAATTGGGTCTTCACCCTTTAAAGTGGATCTTTATCCTTTAAGCTGGATCTTCATCCATTAGAGATTAGGTCTTATATTGGCTTCAGCTCTTCTAGCTAGAATGATCTTTTTTCATTTGCGTCTTCATTCTTTTGATAGTTCTAATATTCCATTCTTTTGTTCTTCCTTTTTCAAAAATTCAGCCATTTTTAGTTGGCCTTCATATCCTCTCCTTGCCCCCAAAGATTTTCTCCATGCAAGCTTTGATTGATGTTTTTCTTGTCTAGTTCTTTGCATAAGCACGCATTTCTTCTCTTTGCAAAATTACTAGAGCTTTCTCAAGCAATGGGCTTTCCATGCCTCCCTGATTTGATATCTTCTTTTGATTCTTTACTTCACAGGGTGTTTGGTATTTACTTTGACAAAGAATAGACAATACAATACAGGAAAAATGCAATATGATATGCTCATGTATGCATGAATAATACTCACAGCGGTTTCATTGACTCACTGACCGAGGTGATCAGCTGAAATGTTCTCATGGATTTCTTTCAGATGCCCATTTAGGTCTTGTAGTGGAATGATAGAAGGCATTGCTTTTATGGCTTTTATCTTAAAGATGTTGGAAACATGAGTGATGAGATCCAAGCAACGGAGATACATCCATTTCAAACTATGTTTCAGCATGTCAGTTGGTAGCCTCTTCATGACATTGCTAATAATCATTTCCTTTGCCCAATGTGTTCTTCGAGTTTTGATGGTGCAACAAACTTCTCTTAACTTGAAGGCTTCGTGTGACAAAAACATTTATTTTTATTTTTTTATTTTGATTTTGAAATCAAATGTTGGCTTTGCCAAATCAATGTCAATGTACCTTAGGACTTGATTTTTCCAAATTAACATATCGATAACTGTTACGCTCAAATTAACTCTACCACAAAGCGTCACTCGCAAGTATACGAGGTAGCTGTAGCAAAGGCGATCGCCCCAAGGTCGTCTCACAAGGAAGCTAAAGTGGCTAACTGATTATCAGATTATGAATAACAAGTAATGAAGAAAATTTAAATTGTTAACTAATGAAAAAATTGATTGAAGTTTAACAACGAATTAAAGTAAATTAAGCTGATGTTTTGATTCACTTGATAGAAAGGTCTAGGGTTTGCACTTCTCTACTACTTATATATATGAACGGTTATTCCTCTTAACTAATTTAATTTCAAAGATTAAATCTCAAACAACTCAATTAATCGAGTCAAGGAAATAAGCTCTCGCATTCAAACCTCTTTCAACTGATCTTGTTACAATTGAAATAATCTTTTTAATAGGTTATATCTCTAATTCACCTAAGTCCTTAATTGAATTGATCCAGCATTAGACTTCATCTCTCAATCCATCATCTAATACCTAAAACACATAATTGGTGGCCAATCAATTATATATTAGCAATCATTCATTCAATAAAGGCTAAAAAAATTATTAGCTAAGAGAATAACCAATTCATACAATCATAGTAGATCCATACAAACCCTAGACTAGATCAAATTAGTTCATCATGCTATCAAACATACTCATCTCATTAATGTTCAAAGAAATCAAATTAGACATGATAATATCCATTAATACAATTTCAATGAAAATAAAGAGAATAAGTTCGAGAACAAAACCAAATTACAAACTCTTTGAAGCTTCTGAAGAATCTCTTGTTCAAATCTTGCAAGAAGGATGTATCAATGGCTAGAACAATCTAATCTAAGCTAGATTAATCAAAGTGTAATCAAAAATCAAAGAAAACAAAGTTATCAAAACCCTAATCTCTTTGAAGGCTCAATTTGCTCTCAAAATCTCCACCGTCCTTAAGAAAAACCTAAACTTTTTTATTTATACGAAACCTCCGCGCGTCTTCATTGATCCATGAGTGACACGGCCAAGTTAGAGTGAACTTGGCCGTGTTGGAGGTGAATTGGAGGGAGAGACATGGCCAAGTTGATGGTGACACGGTCAAGTTGGACCATTTTGGAGGGACACGGCCAGTGACTTGGCCGTGTCCCTTGCATGTGTCACCTACTGTGAGAATTGTTCTTCTTTGCTTTGGATTTAGGTGAGACACGGCCAAGTTGGAGTGACTTGGCCGTGTTTGAGCTTCTTTGGAGGGACACGGCCAGTGACTTGGCCGTGTCCCTTGCCTGTGTCCATCACTGTGTCTTGTGGCTTCTTTTCAGCTTGATATGGGACACGGCCAGTGACTTGGCCGTGTCCTCTGCCTGTGTCAGCTACTGTCCATTTTTCCTTCAGTCTTGGTTCCTTGGCTTTTTTTAACCTAAAACAAAACTCAAACAAATTGTAAATAAGAAGTAAATAAACATTAACCAACAAAACATAAACACATACTAAAAACTAGATCAAAAATGATATAAACACTGAAATAAACTAAAACTAACAAAATTAATGAAAACACTAAATAAACCGATAAAAACTAACAAAATACCTAAATAAAACAATAATTATCATAATAAACAAGACACAAATCTATAACAAAAACCAATAAAGTAACTACCCCACACTTAAAATGTTGCTTGTCCTCAAACAAATTCACATGGAATAAATTAAAAACTCAAACAACCTTAACTATAATTCCAACATATAAGATGAAATCCTTCAAGACTCAGCCATAAATATTTGCATCTTACTTCAATCAAGGATTTTCTTAACTCATTCATTAATCCAGACATACAAATCTTTTCTCTCATCTAAGTGTTTCACTCGATTTCAAAAGTTAATCACTCAAACCACTCATGACTGCATACTACCATAAACTTGCTTAATTATCCAATCTCTCTCACTGATTTTCTCAAGAAATAATCCGAAGGTCTTTCATTTGGATGTAATGGGGCTAAGGTAAAGGTGTCAGAAAAGACATTTAAGCTGGAGCATCAAGAAATGGAGTATCTAAATTAGACAATACTCTTGCTAAGAAATTCATAACTCCCTCAAATGGCATACTCACAATCCATTAATACTTCACATACTTGCATACTTCAAGAAAAATAACGAGTCAACATTCCTCCAATGCTAGAAAATATCTGGATTTTGTATATATATATATATATCTTTTTTTTATCATCATTTTTTTAAATATATATATACAAAATATAAACTTGCATGGAACATCTAGCTTAAAATGTAGAGGAAAAAATAATCAACTCTTAATACAATGTGCAAAGTATGCATTTCAACCCCAAATAGCAATACCATTTTTTTTTTACTTGCTTACCCCACACTTTGAAATAAACCACCCTATTGTCATATCATAAAACTCCATTCATTAATGCAGGTATGATGATAATAAGAACATGTTAAGTTGAGAATTATGTTGATCAAACAATAAAAAGGCCAAAGGCTCAACTTGGCTCACTAAGGAATTCATAATTAAGGGAGGCCTTTTTAAGCTAAAGGGATAACCTAATTTGCCTTCATCATTTTAAAACTTGAGATTAAATCATAATGTGAGTTCAATTAGTATGCAAAAGCAAACTCTAGAGATGCAAAATCATGAAGGTGCACACTTAAGAAAAGAAAATCAACTGATAATAATATCAAATTATGAGGCTCAAAACTCACACAGGTGGGTTCTCAAAGATTTATATGTCATAAATTGCAGAATGTGAAAATTGATCCTGAATGAATTCAAATGCTAATCTCTATGCTGATACTAAAGTCTCAACTATAATGCTAAAATCACAGAAAAGATCAATAAGATTTCAACAATTATGCCATGCACAACAAACACAATAAACAAAACAAGACAAACAAAACAAAAATTAAGGGAAAGCTAAAAGCTTACCCCACACTTTAGAATTTCCATTGTCCTCAATGGAAAACAAGAATAATAAAGTAAAAGAGTTAAAGGAAAACCTGTCTTCCATCATACCCTGGTGAGGCAAAACCCTAACTTTCCATCACAAACACAAAAGGTCAAAAACAAAACACAAGAGAGCTTTAGGGTTTCTATTTATTTAAACTAAAAATAAAATCAAAATTGCAAAATATAAAATTAAAAAAATGAAAAAGAAATGCAGACCGATGGGTTGCCTCCCATTTAGCGCTTCTTTAATGTCATATAGCTGGACATCATGCAAGACTTATAGATCATGGATCAAAGTGCTGTCAATGATCCTCACTTCCTGAAATCCTTCATTATATGGCTTAACTCTTTGTCCATTCACTTTAAAAATCTTATTGGTTCAAGAGTTAAGCAATTTAATGGCACCAGAAGGACATACCTTAGTTACCTCGAAAGGACCACTCCATCGAGACTTGAATTTACCTGGAAACAGATGGAGTCGATAATTAAAAAGTAAAAATTTCATACCTGGACTCAATGTCTCAATAAATCTGTCATGAAGTGCTTTTGTGCGATCCTTGTAAATCCTCGAGCTCTCATATGCCTTTGGGTTAAGGCACCTTTGGGTCTCCCTCACTAGTTTAGCCCTCTCTTCTAAGGTAAGTTTCAGCTCCAATTTATCTGGGGAGTCTGTCTGCAACACAACATCTGAAACAACTGCTTCAACACTATTAATTAAAGAACATTCCTCATATAAAGCAGTTGTAGGAATAGGAGAAGTGTTAAAAATAGAAAATTCAACAGTTTGCCCTAAGACAGTCATTGAAAACTTACCATTTTTAACATCTATTAAGGTGTTGGTAGTAGCCATGAAAGACCTACCTAGCAATATAGTGTGTGCTGATGGTGCAGGGTTACCTCCGTCCGTGTCAAGAACAATAAAATCCACAGGTACTATCAACCCTCCAACCTTAACTAACACATCTTCTATAACCCCTTTCGGGAATCTAAAAGATCTATCAGCTAATTGCAACATCATTTTGGTTGGTTTGAGTTCCCCTAGTTCTAATTCCTTATAAACAGAATAAGGCATCAAATTCACACTAGCTCCTAGATCACACATGCCATCATCCCCTTTCCATTCCCCATGGTCATTTGAATTATAAAGCTACTAGGATCCTTTAGCTTGAGAGGTAGTTTATGCTGCAGAACAGCACTGGCTACCTCTGAAACTATCACCTTTTCATTCGGCTCATACCTCTTTTTCTTGGTGATTAGGTCTTTGAAGAACTTGGCATAAGCCGGTATGTTCTTTATTGCATCCAGTAAGGGTAAGTTAATACTTACCTTAGACAGCATGTTGAAGATGTTAGAAAATTGCTTATCTTTTTTATCATCCTTCAACCTGCTGGGGAATGGTATAGGAGGCCGGTATGGATTGCTTGACTTACGTAAATCTGCTAAAAGAGATTTCTCCCTTGATTTATCTCTAGCACCTTGGTCCTCTGATTCTCCTTCCTTCTTGTTCCCTTGGTCACCTGCATTCACAGAGTCATTTTCAACATTAGTGTTAATTACCTTACCACTTCTAAGAACAGTCACTGAATGTGTCTGCTCAGGTTGACTTAGAAATTTCCCCTTCTGTTGAATTTGCATCTGTTGTGCAAGTTGTCCTACTTGAGTCTCCACTTTTTTAAAAGATGCTTCTAATGAATCCAGCCTCTTATTAGTCATCTCTTGATTTTGAGCATTGACTTTGATGAAAGCTTGTAAACTTTCCTCCAAGCTCTCTATCTTAGACTGCCCTTGATTTGAGGATTGACCCTGCTGCTGGTTTTGTCTCTGGAGTAAATGGAATGGCTACTGAGAATTATTTGTTGCCCAAGAAAAATTTGGGCGATTCCTCCAACCAGGATTGTATGAATTTGAATAAGGATCATTCCTGGCCCTTGGTTGATATCCGCCCATAACATTGACTTGCTCAGCATTACCAAAAGACTCATATGCAGAGGGACATATATTTGCTCCATGCCCGAAAGTCCCACAGATTCCACACACTTCTTGAGTAGATGAAGAAATATTGTTCTTCATATTCAGCATCTGCACTTGCTTTGTCAACTTAGCTATCTGATTTACCATGTCACTATTGGCTTCCAATTGGTTCACCCCTTTGCTTCTTCCTCTTACACTCTTCTGTTGAGAATTAGCTCCCAACATCTCAAAAATATCATAAGTTTCAGCTGCTGTTTTTTCTCCCATGGCTCCCCCAGCTGCATTATCAACAGTGTTCTGAAATTGCTGGGTTAAACCATCATAGAAGAACTGGTTAAGAAGTTGAAGCGGGTAATGATGGTGTGGACACTGGATCAATAGTATCTTAAATCTGTCCCATGCCTCATGAAATGGTTCTCCTTCAAATTGAGAGAATGTAGCAATCTTCCTTCTCAATTCAGCTGTCTTCTGATCTGAATAAAACTTACCCATGAATTTATTATAAACTTGCTCCCAAGTTGTCAGTGAGTTTTCGGGCAACATCATAAGCCAGCTCTTTGCCCTATCCTTCAAAGTATATGGAAAACACCACATCCTCAACTGATCCTCTGTTAATCCTCCCAATGGAAAAGTGTTGAGGGTGGAGTAGAAATCCCGAATAAAGTTCAAAGGATCTTCATTTGGAACTCCATAGAATGATGGCAGCATGTTGTAGTGAATGTTCTTCAACTCATAATTTCTTGCTGCATCTGTCAGTCTTATGCAAGAAGTGGAAGTTCCAATGACAGGTCTAGCAAAGTCTCTCATCGTTCTTTGCCTTTCTTCAGCCATTTTAACTGATTGTGCAGAATCTGACTCAAATTCAGAAGTGTCCTCCTCTATATCAAATCCGGTATGGAGCTCAAACTCTTCTCTGCTCCTTTTTACTCTCTGAATTTCTGGAATGAATGGATGTAGCTCTCCTTCGAGTGATCTCCTGCCTTGCATAAACAGAATTTTTTCTAGAAAAAGAAATTATTAAAAGCAAAAGAAAAATAAAATAAAATGAAAACAGTGAAAAATAATCTAGAATATTTTTGCCTAATAAACAATTTCGCCAATTAGCCTCCCCGGCAGCGGCGCCAAAAACTTGTTACGCTCAAATTAACTCTACCACAAAGCGTCACTCGCAAGTATACGAGGTAGTTGTAGCAAAGGTGATCGCCCCAAGGTCATCTCACAAGGAAGCTAAAGTGGCTAATTGATTATCAGATTATGAATAACAAGTAATGAAGAAAATTTAAATTGTTAACTAATGAAAAAGATTGATTGAAGTTTAAAAACGAATAAAAGTAAATTAAGCCGATGATTTGATTCACTTGATAGAAAGGTCTAGGGTTTGCACTTCTCTACTACTTATATGTATGAACGGTTATTCCTCTTAACTAATTTAATTTCAAAGATTAAATCTCAAATCAAGTCAAGGAAATAAGCTCTCGCATTGAAACCTCTTTCAACTAATCTTGTTATAATTGAAATAATCTTTTTAATAGGTTATATCTCTAATTCACCTAAGTCCTTAATTGAATTGTTCCAGCATTAGACTTCATCTCTCAATCCATCATCTAATACCTAAAACACATAATTGGTGGCCAATCAATTATATATTAACAATATTTCATTCAATCAAGACTAAAGAAATTATTAGCTAAGAGAATAACCAATTCATACAATCATAGTAGATCCATACAAACCCTAGACTAGATCAAATTAGTTCATCATGCTATCAAACATACTCATCTCATTAATGTTCAAAGAAATCAAATTAGACATGATAACATCCATTAATACAATTTCAATGAAAATAAAGAGAATAAGTTCGAGAACAAAACCAAATTACAAACTCCTTGAAGCTTCTGAAGAATCTCTTGTTCAAATCTTGCAAGAAGGATGTATCAATGGCTAGAACAATCTAATCTAAGCTAGATTAATCAAAGTCAAACAACATGCATTTGGGATAAAATATAAGGAAAGTAACTAGGCCAATTACATGAGCTTTAGTCTTTGGATTAAAAAGCTTAGGTTCCCATAGCAAGTATATACCAAATGGTACAAGGCTATGAGTGGTTATGTCATACTCGATCTCCAAACCTTGAGTGAAAGTATGGTATCCCTTGCATAACATAACATGGGTAACATGGACATCCTAACTCACTCACACGATGCAATCTAATGTGATGCAATGGATAATATCATTATAAGAAAGAATAGAATAATATAAAGACCAACAGAATCAACTTCTCTTATCCCCAGTGGAGTCGCCACTTGTGAGCAGGGATTTTTGCCCTTACTCCCGGTGGAATGGTTCTTGCGACTTCGGCACTGTTTAGGCTTGGGGCATTAGAGAACACGGGCCTAAGCCAGGAGAAAATGGAGTCGCCACCCAGACGGGCCGAGAAAAAGAAAGGGGTAGATGACTCGATTCCTAAGGAATCTCCAACCTCCTAATGGGTTCGGAAAGTTGGGTACATGTGGGGAAGGTGAGAAATGGCCCAGCTTCCCCATAATGCCCGGTTCATTGGAACTGGCCTCCTTTACAGGTCTTAATATTATAAAATTCTTAAATATAACAATATTATCCATATTACATGTAACCATTAAAATAAAGCATCATTATATTAAAATCAAAGCAATGTCCAATAAAAAAAATAAATGGACACCCATCCGAGGATGGAAACATGTCCTTACACCATCCATGTCTTGTAACACCCTAATACTTCATATAAGTACTATACATACACCTGGTATACATACAGTAAATATATAAAGTATAAGGATGTCACTTTTCGTTACATTTTAAAAACCTTTAATAGAATTCAAACCACAATACATTAATTTAAAGAACATTTACAAATCATTATATTTTTAATGATCTTACATATATATCATAATCTTATTTTTATCAAAACTGCATTTATACATATACATACACTTTTGTCAGAAATACATCATAATTAAAAATTATACATGTATGCATCACCCTCTAGTTGGTCTCGACAAACTCTTACTCTTCTCGTGGCATAACGAAAGACTTCATATCTTCCTCCTAGACACCTGCGCAATTACACATCCGTGCTAAGCCCGAGAGCTTAGTAGTACAAATAAATATTAAAATATACTTTACAAAAGAATCGTACCTCATATTTTTAGCATCATGTTTTATTGTTTTCTTATCCCGTTTTTCCTTTCTTAGTGCATTCTTCATATACTCCCACTAATCTCATAGATTATATATATATTTACATAAAACATTCACAAAACGATACTTACCATTGCTACCTCATATACATATTACATGTCATATTATACTTCCAGAATCATATATCTCAACATAACTTCTCAAAATCAAATCTCTTTTCAATAACTCATTTATACAATATTATCATGCCATACTTCATAACCTTACATCTCATTACGCCATTCAATTAAATCATTATCCACAATTCAATATTCATGAATCACATTTTCAACAAAGGCAATCATTATATCATTCAATTGAATCATTATCCGCAATCCATCATTAATACTCACAATTAGTATATCAATATACACATTTCACATCATACTTCCTAACATTGTTTAATTCACAATTCACCAATCATGAGTCACATTGCCAACAAAGTCAACCATAGATCTCATTACTCATTTATTTCATCATTTGTATATCATATTGACAACAAAGACAGACTCGGGCCCAAAAGACACTAATATGCCATTCAATTTTCAGAGTTAATGCTTTGGTTTTGTTATCACATTTATCATTATCATAGACCCAACTAGGCTTCAAGGATTTAGGTTCAACCAAGCTTCAAGGGGAACAAAGCATGCTAAGTCTCAACCCAACTTGGCTTCAAGAACCAATCCAACCTAGCTTCAAGGGTTGTAACATCTCAATTAGGCTTCAAGGATTAGACCCAACCAAGCTTCAAGGGGAGTAAAACATGTTAAACTTCAACCCAACTTGGCTTCAAGGATCAAGTCCAACCTAACTTCAAGAGATTGTTACTAATATTAGGCATGCCACCAATAACAAACTCTGAAAATGGAATAACACATTAGCCACACAATTCATTCATTATTTCATTAGCACTTTCATTCTCAATTCTCATCATCATCTAGGCAAATATGCCTCATTTATCTCAATTGAAACATCATAGCCAAACACAATGGCTTCACATCACATTTGAATCATCATAGCCGAACACAATGGCTTCACATCACATTTTATCTCAATTCACATTATACACTTTATCATCCAAGCATACATAATCAATTACATTGCACATGTATCTTAAATTCATTGTCATATAAACCATATGTCCATTTATTTCATTTTGATCATTATTATCAACTATGATAACATCACATTTCATCATTTCTCAAGACACATTTACACCATTCTTTATTAAAACATTTATCATAACAAATTGCATTTGCACATACCTTTTTGGATAATCATTAGAGCTTTCACACTATACAAATAACAACATTAGTCACATTGTATTAACAATATAATAATCTACTTAACATTGTTTTAAGTTTCAAAATAATATAAAAGAATGAGTCTAGGTAAATTTGTACTTACCTCAAGAACTACTCCCATCAAGCTATACATAATCAATTACCTCATCATATCCTTCACATTTTACCTATAGCATCATTGATGTAACATTACAAAGTACATTATTCATATAACACATTACCATTCACAAGATTCACAATGCATAAAACATATCATTGTTCATATAGTATCATATGCATCATCAAATGTAGGTTCAATCCCAATCATGTAAGAAGAGCAAAAACCAAACACAGTAACCAACACACTCAAGGGACACGGCCAAGCTTGTGGCCGTGTCTCTCAATACCAATTCAAACCGAGGTAGACACGGGCAAGGGGACACGGCCGTGTCTCTCAACAAAATTCAGGCAGTGGCAAACATAGGCAAGGGACACGGCCAAGCCAGTGGCCGTGTCTCTCCAAAATTGATCCAACACGGCCAAATTTCCTTGAACTTGGCCGTGTCTCCCAAAAATCTTAAGTCTTGGCCGTGTTCCTTCTTTGGTTTGGCCGTGTCTCACATGAAAAAAACCCTAAATGTTGCCAAAACTCTTTTAATTGCATTTAAACTCATTGTGCACAACATAGCCTCATTCAATTGGATATAAACAATGTCATTAACACTTATTTTACATATTCATCACAATATTCTCATTAACAAATCATTAACAACACATTTAAACACATACCACTTCAAAACCCTAAACCAACATCATTCTTATTCTTTCAATTTCAATATCCACTCAACTTACCATTTTCAAACCAAAACCAACACCAATTTAACTTACAACCAATTTAAACACTTATAATCACATCTCAACCCCACCAAATCATAATCTCAACAAATCAAAACTCACTTCAAATACAACTTCAAAAATAACAAAGGAAAACAAGAGAGTACTTACCTAATTGAAGAAATTTCACAACTCTCCAACTTAATCCTTTGATTCTCCCTTCAATTTGATGTTAGAAATGAAAACACTTCTCTTGCTCTCCCTTTCCTTATGGTAGCCGGCCACACCAAATGAGAAGAGAAGAAAATAAAATCAAGTCAAACTCCTCTTCTTCTTTTAATCTCCACCAAGCAATTCTACATGAGCAATTACTAACATGCCCTCTTCCCATTTAACTTAACTTCTTTTTCTTATATGCCCTTAATAGTAATTTCACATGCCACAAATAAATATCCTCTTGCATTGACCTTCCATTTTGACTTATGTATATGTTATATATATTACCATATACCCAACATATACACTTTCTCTCTACACATGCCTTTCCTTTTTAAACAATACATAAACATTCTCTTTTCAATTTCTTTTCTTATCATCATAACATATACACATAATTCAAACAAACAATAATTATATCCAAACTTCTAGGTCATACGTTGGGATATTACATGTCTAAATTAATAGGACACCCACCAAAAGGTAGAAACATGTCCTTTACATTGGTCTAAAATATAAAAGCAATTTAAATTACATGATATTTAACTAATGAGGTACCCACAAAGTGGAAACATACCTCTTACACTTTTAATACTAAAACAAGCAAATAATAACAATAAAGAAAACATCCATCCATGATAAATTAAATAAATCAAGCATTGAAATTAAATAAATCAACCACCAAAGCATATAATAGACTACATAATCAAATCTAAAAAATAAAGCAAGTAAAGATACAAATTGAGGTTTATTGTTTCTATTTAAAGTTCTTTAATTAATATTTAGGGTTTTGGAATCTTAAGATATTATTATTGTTATTTGTTTAGGCTACTGTAAGTTTTGAGAGAATTGAAATGGATTAGGATTTTATAAATTTAAGAAATTAGTAAGGTTCTTTGATTGATCAAATTAGGGTTTGAGGGGTAAAATTATGAAATTAGGGTTTT
Organism: Garcia nutans; assembly: GCA_947685225.1. Classification (NCBI taxonomy): domain Eukaryota; kingdom Viridiplantae; phylum Streptophyta; class Magnoliopsida; order Malpighiales; family Euphorbiaceae; genus Garcia; species Garcia nutans. The sequence goes on along the minus strand of CANTUV010000007.1, from coordinate 49,148,169 downwards.
AGAATATTAAAACATAAGGTTTATAGCTCTTGGTTACTGGATTATTGTTTTGGATTTACTGTATTGAGTTTGAATGTTTAGGTTTATAAGTTTTTAAGGTTTTAAGGATTAGGGTTTAAGAAAACTAGGGTTTACGGTTTTGGTTTTGAGAGGATTAGGGTTTTTTAGTGTTTCGGAAAATATGTTTGGTTTTAGGATTTCAGAAAATAGTTTAGAGTTTTATAAAGTTTTTGGAAATATGCAAAACGATTTAAGATTTTTGGAAACAGACACATATTTTTTAGGGTTTTTGGAAATAGAAGGAAAAATTTAGGATTTTAAGGTTTAGAAGAAATAAATTAGGGTTCTTAAGTTTTAGAATAAACAGAAAAGTAATTTTTTGGGATTTTGGAAATAGAAGAAACAATTTAAGGTTTTTGGAAATAAAAGAAATGAATTAGGGTTTTAAGGTTTAGAAGAAATAAATTAGGGTTCTAAGGTTTAGAAGAAACATAAAAGTAATTTTCAATTTCAGTAAAGAAATAAATAAAGAAACTAGATATTCAAGCCTCCATTCGTTGGTTCCATCAAAAATTACTTTCTGAATGAATAAGGACAAAGACAAGGTTCCTGCCTTTGATGAATTCTTGATTGCTTGCTTATTGCTAAGGTTTTCTGTAATCCAAATTTCGATCACCAAGTTCTAGTCCAAAGTTCTCCTCTCCTAATCTGTGTTTTAAAGTGTTATTTATAGGAAAATTTATAAAATTAATTTTAATTATTTAAGAAAACTAAGATTAATTAGGAAAAGAAACCAAAACCAAATAGAATTTAGTTTCGGAAAAAATTGCGTTGGAAAAATTTCGTTGGCGAAAACTGCAAAGGGCTGCGAGGAAATTGCGAACTGCGAGCGCTGGCTAGGCGAGGATTGGCACGGCCAACCAATTTCGCTGCAGGAATTTCCTGCGGAGAAATGGCCTTCGCCGCAGGCCATTTCGCAGCAAGAAATTGCTGCGGGCAAAATTGGCCTTGGCCAATTACTTTCGGCAATGAATTTTTTCATCGCTGAGTTTTCCGTCGCTGATTTTTATTTTTATTTATTTATTATTATTATTTTTTATTTTTTTAAAAATTATAAAAAAATAAATACTAAAATAAATATTATTTAATGAAAATAACACAAAAATTATTTTGGACTATATAAAATATATTAGACCAGACTGGGTAAAAAATTAAGGGTCTACACACTAGGACAGTGACCGAGTATGAGACTGAGTTCATCCGGCTGAGTTAGTATGCTGGAGGAATTCTATTTGATGAGATTGACAGATGCCAGAGGTTTTGAGGACGGGTTGAAACCCTCTATCATGTGTCTTAGAGCAGGCTCTCGACATTATGATTTTTCTCAGTTGGATGCAGGAGTCAGGAGTGTTGAGAGAGCACAGGGTCTTGCAGCAGCTGCTAGAGATGAGGAGAGCAAAAGTAGGAGATCCTAGAGTGAGGTAGAGTCTTCATCAGTAAAGAGAGGCCGAGGGGGATACCCTCAGAGTGATAGTGAGAGGCAAGGGCAGCTTAGTAGGACTATTCAGTCAGGGCAGAGGCTCATATCATTAGAAGCTACTACCCCTAGTTTTAGTTCTCTGAGACTTGCTCCATCAACATGCAGTTAGTGTGGTAGAGTTCATAGAGATGTTTGTTGGGGAGTCAATTCTCAAGGATGTTATAGATGTGAATCACAGGAGCACTATGTGAGAGATTGTCCAGAACCACCTGTAACACCCTTATACCCAATATACATACAATACATATTTTCAGCATATGTAAAATATGCATATATGGTACAAAAATATCATAGACCGGTTTACTAATTTTTTTTTTCACATTTCCAATTTTAAATTTCAAATTCTAAATATATAAAAATTAAATATAATATAAATATTCTTTACTTGTTATAAGAACCCGAAATAAATAATATATATATATAAATCTCTGGGAAAAATTCGCCAAAGTTTTGTCTGTAATTTGGATATTCCAAAATTTAGTAATTACTCAACCTACAAAAAGAAAACACTCCCAAATAATTTCCAATCACCATCTCAACCATACTTCTCAATTTCAACAAGTTTCTCAAACATTTATATATATAGATATATATAATTCAAAAAACACTTACTCTCCCATTTCAAATACATTGACCCAATAATATACAATACGTAAAATTCAAAACATAATATATTATGCATAATACTCAAAATGTACAATAACATAAAAAATATATACATGCTGCTGGGAGTGTTTCTGATCTCGATAACAACTCAACAAGCTCAACTACAAGTCTAGACCCTACCTGGTATAGAAGAACTCTCTGGCTCAGCTGGGTCTATCCTGTCACCTGCACGATGGAAATAATCGCACTAAGCCGAAGCCTAGTGGTACAAACTTTGATAATAACAATATAACTCAATGCAATGCCTATGCATAATGCACATAGATGTCACATCATTCCACTTTCTTATATTTTTTTCAAATATTTCATAATTCACATTAAAACAAAGACAAGCATGGGCCCAAAAAGGATCTAATATGCTATTCAAATTTAAGAGTTACTGCTTTGGTCCATAATGACACCATGTGTCTAGCCCCGTAGGTAATATATCCATGGATAATGTAACAACCCCCTAGTCTCTTGGACCTCAACCCGGCTAGACCCTTAGGCCCCAGTATATTAGTCCTCAACCCGGCTAGACTGCTACAGTTTTTGAAGCTTAAGACCCAATCTTTTCACTCCAAAAACATCATATTTATCAGCTGGCCTAGCTTACGATCCAGTCTTTTCACCATTCCAGCATATAGCCCGTAAGCAATCATAGGCATGCCGCCAAACCCAAAACTCTAAAAATTGAATAACATACTAGGCATGCAATTTATTCATATTTCTCATTATTAATCTCTTTCTCATTTTTACATATTCAATCTAGGCACATTGCCTTATTTTCACATTTTTTTTCTCACTTTTCACATTTTTCACATTTTTCTCACTTTTCTCACTTTTCCCATTTTTATCAATATCAATTCATTTCATTATTACACATATCTCATTTTTTTTTGCATTCACAACACATTACCCAATTACTTTGGGTATTTTCACATCATATGCATATTTCACATATTACACAAATTAGCCATTATCAATGGCTTTTCACAATTTATTTAACACATATATGATATTACATATGTCATAGCATATTATTCATACACAATCAATGAACCAAGTAACTTAACACATTTTTCAACCAAAATATGTTAAGTCCAAATGTTATGCAATATAGACATTATATTCAAAGTTTGTACATACCTCCAAAAGCAACCCAAAGCCAGCTAAAAACAACCTTCAATCCAATCTTTCCAACCTGCCCTTCACCTCTTGGATGAAGCAAATCAACCTCCCTCAATGCCTAAACCAAATGTGATAACAAAAGTATTACATTTAATGGCATCTCCAACATTAAACCATAATTACACATCACTCCTACAAATTTCCAAAAATTTAGCCTTTCCTTACTTCAACATTAGAATTCCATTCTACTACAATTAAATTAGTGTTTTAAGTTTATTTATATTATTAAAAACATATTTTAAAACATTTTAATCATTAAATTATAAAAATACACTCTTATACATAAAATCTCAAAAATGGCATAACCTTCCCCCATTGAAGGTTTTCCATTCCAACACAATCCATTACTCATTCCAAGCTTATATTCATCACTTTTAACACTAAACAATATGCTTAAACAAATAAAATCACACAATTCAGCCCACTTTGGAAAATAACTTTTCCAAACCCCTAAATCTCCAATTCCATTCTCAAACTCCAGCCCAACACCACCAAATCCAATATTTGACTTTAAAATACTTGTTTATGTATCAAAACAACTCATTCAGAACAAATTTGCACAATTAAAGTTCATGTTTTCAAAATCCCAAAAATCCATATTTAACCAAACTACCCATTCTTTAACCAAACTCCATCATCTCTTCAATCTAACCTTAGAATCATTGTTAACTACCCAAAATAACATCATACACACCAATTCCAACAAATATAACATACTACATCAAAATCTGAAAATTCACATAATCCAAATTTCCAAGGAACTCAAAGAAAAGAGATGGAAACTTACTAATTTTGGTAGAGATCACCAAAATTCCACTTGCAACTTGTTAATTTCTTCAATTTATGGAGTATGGAAGAAGTAGAATCCTTGGTCTAGCTCCCATGGAATTTTGGCCAAGGGAAAGAGAAGAAGATGAAGACTTTAATATTTCTTTTCCTTTCATCTTTTTTTTTTAAACCACATATATATTAAAATAATTTAATATTTAATATTTAATTATTTTTTTAATAAATTAAATGTCCTAATTTCCCTCTTCCACTCAAAAATAATTTGTTTTTGAATTATTTTATTAATTTTGAATTTATAAGATTTAATTACAAAAATACCCTTTTCTTTTAAAAAGTGTTGACATTTATATGTTCTGTATATTTTTCATATATATCACATATATTCCACTTTTTTTTTATTTAAAATCCCTTCATTTTTCATTTAAAACCATTAATTTAATTTATGCTTTTAAATTATAATTTATTTTATCAAATTTTCCAAAAATTAGAAATTTTCAAAAATTTTAGGATATTACAATTCTCTTACCCTAAAACAAATTTCGTCCTCGAAATTACCTGTCCTCAAGTCTGGAACATATGGGGAAACTAACTCTGTATCGCCTGCTCACTTTTCCAGGTTGCCTCCTCAGTGGCATGATTCCTCCAAAGGACTTTCACAAGTGGCACCCTCTTATTCCTCAATTCTTTAACCTCTCGTACCAAAATCGCCACTGGTTCTTCCTCGTACGTCAGATCTGGACTCACCTCAATGGACTCCACTGACAATATATGAGATGGGTCAGACTTATATCTTTGAAGAATTGAGACATGGAAAACATTATGTATTCAATCCAATTCAGGCAGTAAAGCTAGTCTATAAGCCACTGGACCAACTCTCTCCAACACCTCATATGGTCCTATGAAATAAGGACTCAACTTTCCTTTGTGGCCAAATCTCAAAATCTTCTTCCAAGGAGACACCTTCAAAAACACTTTATCTCCCACACTGAACTCTATGTCTCTTCTCTTTAAATCTGAATAGGATTTCTATCGATCTGAAGCTACTTTCAAATGACCCCGAATCACCTTCACTTTCTCCTCTATTTCCTTAATCAAATCGGGACCAACCAGTTTACCTTCTCCAACTTCATCCCAACATAAAGGTGTCCTGCATCTCCTGCCATATAAAGCCTCATAAGGAGTTATCCCAATACTCGACTGATGACTGTTGTTATAAGCAAACTCAATTAATGGCAAAAATCTGTCCCAATTCCCAGTAAAATCAATGATACAACTCCTCAACATATCCTCCAGAATCTATATCATTCTCTCTGACTGTCCATCTGTCTGAGGATGGAAAGCAGTAGTAAAATGCAATTGAGAACGCAAAGCATCATGCAAACTCTTCCAAAACCTCGAAGTAAACCGGGGATCTCGATCCGACACCAAAGAAACTAGGACTCCATGCAACCTGACTATCTCATTGATATATAGCTCAGCCAACCTTTCAAGAGAATAATTCATCCGAACTGGAAGAAAATGAGTTGTCTTCGTCATCCGATCAACTATTACCCAGATTGCATCTTGCTTCTTCTGGGTTAAAGGCAGTCCAGTCACAAAATCCATTGTCACTCGCTCCCATTTCCACTCTGGCACTGACAAAGGTTGGAGCAACCCTGAAAGAACTTGGTGCTCAGCCTTCACTTTCTGGCAAGTGAGACATCTAGATACAAACTCTGCTATGTCCTTCTTCAAACCTGACCACCAATAATGTCGCTTCAAGTCTTGATACATCTTAGTACTCCCAGGGTGCATAGTAAAAAGTGCTGATGTGCTTCCTCTAATATTATTCTTTTCAATTCTACATCATCAGGAATACATAATCTATCTCTGTACCATAGACTGCCGTCATCCCTCATATAAAATTCTCAACTCTCCCCCTTCTGACAAACCAGCACAATTTTCTGAATTCTCTCATCTGCCAACTAAGCCTCCCTAATATGATCTAACAAGACTGGCCTCAACTGCAACTGAGCCATCAGAGAACCATCATCAAAAGATTCAAATCTAGCGTGCAATGCTCTCAACTCAACAAGCAACGAGAGTGAATAAGCAGTCAAACCTGCCAAAGACTTTTGACTCAATGCATCAGCAACAACATTTGACTTACCAGGATGATAATCAATCAAACAGTCATAGTCTTTAATCAACTCTAACCACCACCTCTGCCGAAGATTTAGCTCTCTCTGAACACCCAGGTATTTCAAACTCTTGTGATCCGTATAAATGAAACACTTTTCCCCATACAAGTAATGCCACCAAATCTTCAAGGAAAAAACTATTGCTGCTAATTACAAATCATGCGTCAGATAATTCAGCTCATGCGGTTTCAACTGTCGAGAGGCATATGCAATGACTCTACCCTCCTGCATCAAAACACAACCTAAACCACTATGTGAAGCATCACTGTATATCACATATGGTTTACCTTCCATGGATAGGGTAAGGACAGGAGCTTGAGTCAACATCTCCCTCAGCTGCTCAAAACTCGCCTGACACCGATCTGTCCACACAAATCTAACTCCTTTCCGAAGAAATCTGTGAGTGGTGTAGCTATTATAGAAAAACCCTTCACAAATCTACAATAATAGCCTGACAATACCAGAAAACTTCTAACCTCTGTCACAGTCTTCGGTGGAGACCAATTGAAGATAGCCTCAACTTTACTCGGATCAACTCTAATACCCTCTGCTGAAACCACATGACCAAGAAAAGCTACCTGAACGAGCCAGAACTCACACTTAGATAGCTTAGCATACAACTGCTTCTTTCTCAGAGTTTGCAATATGATATGCAAATGTCTATCATGATACTCCTCATTATGCGAATACACCAAGATGTCATCAATGAAGACAACTACAAACTGATCCAAAAATGGTCTGAATACCCTATTCATCAAATCCATGAAAGCTGCTGGTGCATTCGTCAATCCAAAGGGCATCACCAGAAACTCATAATGCCCATACCTCGTGCAAAAAGCTTTCTTGGTTACATCCACATCTCTGACTCTCAACTGATGGTACCCTGATCTCAGATCAATCATAGAGAATATTGCTGCTCCCTTCAACTGATCAAAGAGATCATCTATCCAAGGCAAAGGATACTTGTTCTTGATGGTCACTTTATTCAACTGCCTATAATCAATACACAATCTCATGGTGCTATCCTTCTTCTTCACAAACAACACAGGCGCTCCCCATGGGGACACACTAGGGCGGATAATCCCTTTATCCAATAATTCTTGCAACTGCACCTTCAACTCTCTCAACTCAGCAGGTGCCATCCGATAAGGGGTAATAGAGATAGGAGTGGTACTAGGCAATAAATCGATACCAAACTCCACTTCTCTCTCAGGAGGTGCCTCTGGCAACTCATCATGGAAAACATCTGGAAACTCGGCAACTGTGGTAATACTTTCAAGTAGGGATCCCACTGCTCTAATATCTACAACATGAGCAAGGTAAGCCTCAAATCCCTTCCGAATCATCCTCCCAGCTGAAACAGCTGAAATAAACATGGATGAAAGATACCTCTGCTCATTAGATACTATAACCCAGGTCGACCACCTCTACTAAAATCTTTGCCACCACGTCCTCCTCTGACACTGGGTTGAGAAGCTGCAGTATCTACCTGCCTAACCTCTGGTGGCTCAGGACAATCTCTGATAAAATGGTCTGATGTTCCACATCTAAAACACACTCCCGAAGCACCTCTCCACCAGCAGACACCTCTGTTTACTCTACCACAATGAACGCAAGTAGGTGGAGTAGGTCTCTGAGCCACTGGAGTCAGAGCACTAACCATTGAAACTTTCGGTCTCTACCTCTGTCTCTGTTTCTATACTGACCTTCCAAACTGCCCCTGGATCCTACTAAACCTCTAAAAATGTCTCCCTCGGCCTCTCTTCACTCATGAGGACCCTGCCTCACTCTGGGGTCTCCTAGCTCTAGTCTCCTCAACCCTGGCAGCTACTGCAAGACTCTGTGCCCTCTCAACACTCCTGGCAGCTACAACTAACATGGAAAAATCCTAATACTGAGAGCCTACAATGATGCACATGATAGAGGGTCTTAGTCCCTCCTCAAACCTCCTGCACCTGTCAAACTCGTCAGAAAAGATCCCACCAGCATAGTGACTCAACCGGATAAACTCGATCTCATTCTCGGTCACTGTCCTGGTATCCTGTCTCAGACTTAGGAACTCCATCTTCTTTGCATCTTTATACTCTCTCGGAGTATACTTCTGCTCAAATTCCCGCAGGAAATCATCATAGGTCAGGAGTGGTGGATCATCCAAAGCATGTGGAAACGTCTTCCACCAATCATATGCATCTCTCTGTATAAGAGATCTGGCATAATCAAACTTCTCTTCTGGACTAGCCTATAACTGAATAAATATTCTCTGAACCCGGTCCAGCCATTGCTCTGCTACAGCAGGGTCTATAGTACCAATAAAGTCCTCAGCTCCACACTTTCTCACTTTATCATACTGCCTCACCGGCAACTGTGGCTGCGCTGTGGCTGTGGCGGCTGAGGAACTGGAGCCTGCCTCAACAACTCTACCATATTCCATACCCAGCCAGGTGAAATCTCATCAGCTGTGGGTCTCACAGGCACAAAAACAGATGCCTCACTAGCAGATACAACTCTAGCTCCATCTCTACCCTCATCTGAAGCCACACTCTCTGCATTACCCTCAGCAGCCTGATGCGGCCGAGACGCCATAACTGTCTATATCTACAAACAAAGCAGAAAATACTATATCAGATATCAGAAACTACCAGTGCCAATGCATGTATTACAATTAAAATCTATTTTAAAATCCCCCCATTTTCTCTCTCTATCATCCCACCTAGGTCGAGAACCTCAAACCTAGGCTCTAATCCCAAAACAAATGTAACACCTTTATACCCTATATACGTACAATACATATTTTCTGCTTATGTAAAATACGCATATACGGTACAAAAATATCATAGACCGGTTTACTAATTTTTTTTTTCACATTTCCAATTTAAAATTTAAAATTCTAAATATATAAAAATTAAATAGAATATAAATATTCTTTACTTGTTATAAGAACCCAAAATAAATAATATATATAAAAATCTATGGGAAAAATTTGCCAGAGTTTTGTCTGTAATTTGGATATCCCAAAATTTAGCAATTACTCAACCTGCAAAAACAAAACACTCCCAAACAATTTCCAATCACCATCTCAACCATACTTCTCAATTTCACCAAGTTTCTCAAACATTTATATATATTGATATATATATAATTTAAAACACACTTACTCTCCCATTTCAAATACATTGACCCAAACATTTTTTATAATATACAATACGTAAAATTCAAAACATAATATATTAAGCATAATACTCAAAATGTACAATAACATAAAAAATATATACATGCTGCTTGTAGTATTTCTGATCTCGATAGCAACTCAACAAGCTCAAATACAAGTCTAGACCCGACCTAGTCTAGAAGAACTCTCTGGCTCAACTGGGTCTACCCTGTCACCTGCGCGATAGAAACAATTGCTCTAAGCTGAAGCCTAGTGGTACAAACTTTGATAATAACAATTTAACTCAATGCAATGCCAATGAATAATGCACATAGATGTCACATCATTCCACTTTCTTATATTTTTTTTCAAATATTATAATTTACATTAAAACAAAGACAAGCATGGGCCCAAAAAGGATCTAATATGCTATTCAAATTTTAGAGTTACTGCTTTGGTCCATAATGACACCATGTGCCCAGCCCGTAGGCAATATTTCCATGGATAATGTAACAGCCCCGGTCTCTTGGACCTCAACCCGGCTAGACCCTTAGGCCCCAGTATCTAGGTCCTCAACCCGGCTAGAGTGCTACAGTTTTTGAGGCTTACGACGCAGTCTTTTCACCCCAAAAACATTATATTTATCAGCTGGCCTTGCTTACGACCCAGTCTTTTCACCATTCTAGTGTATAGCCCGTAGGCAGTCATAGGCATGTCGGCAAACCTAAAACTCTAAAAATTGAATAATATACTAGGCATGCAATTTATTCATATTTCTCATTATTAATCTCTTTCTCATTTTACATATTCAATCTAGGCACATTGCCTTATTTTCACTTTTTTTTCTCACTTTTCTCATTTTTCACATCTTTCTCATTTTTCTCACTTTTCTCATTTTTATCAATATCAATTCATTTCATTATTACACATATCTCATTTTTTTTGCATTCACAACACATTACCCAATTACTTTGGATATTTTCACATAATATGCATATTTCACATGTTACACAAATTAGCCATTACCAATGGCTTTTCACAATGTATTTAACACATATTAGACATTACAAATGTCATAGCATATTATTCATACACAATAAATGAACCAAGTAGCTTAACACATTTTTCAACTAAAATGTGTTAAGTCCAAATGTTATGCAATATAGAAATTATATTCAAAGTTTGTACATACCTCCACTAGCAACCCAAAGCATGCTAAAAACAACCTTCAATCCAATCTTTCCAACTTGCCCTTCACAACTTGGATGAAGCAAATCAACCTCCCTCAATGCCTAAACCAAATGTGATAACAAATAATCATTTAATATCACATTTAATGGCATTTCTAACATTAAACCATAATTACACATCACTCCTATAAATTTCCAAAAATTTAGCCTTTCCTTACTTGAACATTAGAATTCCATTCTAGTACAATTAAATTAGTGTTTTAAGTTTATTTATATTATTAAACACATATTTTAATACATTTAAATCATTTACATTATGAAAATACACTCTTATACATAAAATCTCAAAAATGGCATAACCTCCCCCATTGAAGGTTTCCATTCCAACACAATCCATTACTCATTCCAAGCTTATATTCATCACTTTTAACACTACACAACATGCTTAAACAAATAAAATCACACAATTCAACCACTTTGGAAAATAACTTTTCCAAAACCCTAAATCTTCACTTCCATTCTCAAACTCAAACCCAACACCACCAAATCCAATATTTGACTTTAAAATACTTGTTTATGAATCAAAACAACTCATTTGGAACCAATTTGCGCAATTAAAGTTCATGTTTTCAAAACCCCAAAAATCCATAACCCTAAATTCTCTCTCTTCGCCATTCTTTAACCAAACTCCATCATCTCTTCAATCTAACCTTATAATCATTGTTAACTATCCAAAATAACATCATACACACCAATTCCAACAATTATAACATACTGCATCAAAATCTCAAAACTCACATAATCCAAATTTCCATGGAATTCAAAGAAAAGAGATGGAAACTTACTAATTTTGGTGGAGATCACCAAAATTCTACTTGCAACTTGTTATTTTCTTCAATTTATGGTGTGAGGAAGAAGTACAATCCTTGGTCTAGCTCCCATGGAATTTCGGCCAAAGGAAAGAGAAGAAGAAGAAGAAGACTTTAATATTTCTTTTCCTTTCATCTTTTTTTTAAACCACATATATATATTAAAATAATTTAATATTTAATATTTAATTATTTTTTTAATAAATTAAAAGTCCTAATTTCCCTCTTCCACTCAAAAATAATTTGTTTTTGAATTATTTTATTAATTTTGAATTTATAAGATTTAATTACAAAAATACCTTTTTCTTTTAAAAAGTGTTGACTTTTATATGTTATATATATTTTTCATATATATCACATATATATTCCACTTTTTTTTTTTATAATCCCTTCATTTTTCATTTAAAACCATTAATTTATTTTATGCTTTTAAATTATAATTTATTTTATCAAAATTTTCAAAAATTAGAAATTTTCAAAAATTTTAGGATATTACAATTTTCTTCCCTTAAAACAAATTTCGTCCTCGAAATTACCTGTTCTCAAGTCTAGAACATATGGGGAAACTAACTCTGTATCACCTGCTCACTTTCCCAGGTCGCCTCCTTAGTGGCATGATTCCTCCAAAGGACTTTCACAAGTGGCACCCTCTTTTTCCTCAATTCTTTAACCTCTCGTACCAAAATCGCCACTGGTTCTTCCTCGTAAGTTAGATCTGAACATACCTCAATGGACTCCACTGACAATATATGAGATGGGTCAAACCTATATCTCTGAAGCATCGAGACATGGAAAACATTATGTATTTGATGCAATTCAGGCGGTAAAGCTAGTCTATAAGCCACTGGACCAACTCTCTCCAACACCTCATATGGTCCTATGAAACGAGGACTCAACTTCCCTTTGCGGCCAAATCTCAAAATCTTCTTCCATGGAGACACCTTCAAAAACACTTTATCTCCCAAAATGAACTCTATGTCTCTCCTCTTTAAATTTGAATAGGATTTCTGTCGGTCTGAAGCTGCTTTCAAATGATCCTGAATCACCTTCACTTTCTCCTCTATTTCCTTAATCAAATCGGGACCAACCAGTTTACCTTCTCCAACTTCATCCCAACACAAAGGTGTCCTGCGTCTCCTGCTGTATAAAGCCTCATAAGGAGTTATCCCAATACTCGACTGATGACTGTTGTTATAAGCAAACTCAATTAATGGCAAAAATCTGTCCCAATTCCCAGTAAAATCAATGATACAGCTCCTAAACATATCCTACAAAATCTGTATCACTCTTTCTGACTGTCCATCTGTCTAAAGATGGAAAGCATATCACTCTTTCTGACTGTCCATCTGTCTAAAGATGGAAAGCAGTACTAAAATGCAATTGAGAACCCAAAGCATCATGCAAACTCGTCCAAAACCTCGAAGTAAACCGGGGATCTCAATCTGACACCAAAGAAACTGGGACTCCATGCAACCTGACTATCTCATTGATATATAGCTCAGCCAACCTCTCAAGAGAATAATCCATCTGAATTGGAAGAAAATGAGCTATCTTCATCATCCGATCAACTATCACCCAGATTGCATCATGCTTCTTCTAGGTCAGAGGCAGTCTAGTCACAAGATCCATTGTCACTCGCTCTCATTTCCACTATGGCACTGATAAAGGTTGGAGCAACCCTAAAAGAACTTGGTTCTCAGCCTTCACTTTCTGGCAAGTGAGACATCTGGATACAAACTCTGCTATGTCCTTCTTCATACCTGACCACCAATAATGTCTCTTCAAGTCCTGATACATCTTGGTACTCCCAGGGTGTATAGTAAAAAGTGTTGATGTGCTTCCTCTAATATCATACTTTTAAATTCTGCATGATTAGGAATACATAATCTATCTCTGTACCATAGACTGCCATCATCCCTCACATAAAAGTCTCGACTCTCCCCCTTCTGACAAACCGGCACAATTTTTTGAATTCTCTCATCTGCCAACTGAGCCTCCCTAATATGATCTAACAAGACTGGCCTCAACTGTAACTGAGCCATCAGAGCACCATCATTAGAAGATTCAATTCTAGCGTGCAACGCTCTCAACTCAACAAGCAACGAGAGTGAGTAAGTAGTCAAACCTGCCAAAGACTTTCGACTTAAGGCATCAGCAACAACATTTGCCTTTGTAGGATGATAATCAATCAAACAGTCGTAGTCTTTAATCAACTCTAACCACCACCTCTGCCGAAGATTTAGCTCTCTCTGAACACCCAGGTATTTCAAACTCTTGTGATCCGTATAAATGAAACACTTTTCCCCATACAAGTAATGCCGCCAAATCTTTAAGGCAAAAACTATTGCTGCTAATTCCAAATCATGTGTCGGATAATTCAACTCATGCGGTTTCAATTGTCGAGAGGCATATGCTATGACTCTACCCTCCTGCATCAAAACACAACCTAAACCACTATGTGAAGCATCACTGTATATCACATATGGTTTACCTTCCATGGCAGGGTAAGGATAGGAGCTTGAATCAACATCTCCCTCAGCTTCTCAAAACTCGCCCGACACTGATCTGTCCACACAAATCTAACTTCTTTCCGAAGTAATCGGTGAGTGGTGTAGCTATTATAGAAAAACCCTTCATAAATCGACAATAATAGCCTGCCAATACCAGAAAACTTCTAACATCTGTCACAGTCTTCGGTGGACTCCAATTCAAGATAGAATCAACTTTACTTGGATCAACTCTAATACCCTCTGCTGAAACCACATGACCAAGAAAAGCTACCTGATCGAGCTAGAACTCACACTTAGACAGCTTAGCATACAACTGCTTCTCTCTCAGAATCTGCAATATGATATGCAAATGTCTATCATGATCCTCCTCATTATACGAATACACCAAGATGTCATCAATGAAGACTACCACAAACTGATCCAAAAATGGTTTGAATACCTTGTTCATCAAATCCATAAAAGCTGCTGGAGCATTCGTCAATCCAAAGGGCATCACCAGAAACTCATAATGCCCATACCTCATGCGAAAAGCTATCTTATGTACATCTACATCTCTGACTCTCAACTGATGGTACCCTAATCTCAGATCGATCTTAGAGAATATTGTTGCTCCCTTCAACTGATCAAAGAGATCATCTATCTGAGGCAAAGGATACTTGTTCTTGATGGTCACCTTATTCAACTGCCTATAATCAATACACAATCTCATGGTGCCATCCTTCTTCTTAACAAATAACACAGGCGCTCCCCACGGTGACACACTATGGCAGATAAACCCTTTATCCAATAATTCTTGCAACTGCACCTTCAACTCTCTCAACACAGCAGATGCCATCCGATAAGGGGCAACAGAGATAGGAGTGGTACTAGGCAACAAATCGATACCAAACTCCACTTCTCTCTCAGGAGCTGCCTCTAGCAACTCATCAGGGAAAACATCTGGAAACTCGGCAACTGTGGGTATACTTTCAAGTAGGGATCCCACTACTCTAATATCTACAGCATGAGCAAGATAAGCCTCACATTCCTTCCGAATCATCCTCTCAGCTAAAACAGCTGAAACAAACATGGATGAAACATACCTCTGCTCACTAGATACTATAACATCCCTACCATCTCGTGTTCTCAAAGTAACACATTTCTTCTAACAGTCTACCACAGCCCCATGCTTGGATAACCAATCCATGCGCAAAATTAGATCATATTACCTGAAAGGCATCTCAATCAGGTCACCAAGAAACTCCTCATCCTGAACAACAATTGGACTATCTCGGTGCACCATGCTCACCACAACACTATGCCCTAAAGTATTTGTCCCCAAGATATCAAATCCTAGGACTCAGAATGCAATTCAGTCATAGGCAAGATAGATGCACTTATGTATGAATGCGTAGATCCAGGATCTAATAGAGCAAGGACTGAAATACCAAATAAAGAAAATGTACTTACAATAACGACTGAAGCATCTGGCTGCCTCTGCATCACATAAACCCTCTGAGATGGCCCAGCCTCATCTGCCTACTGCCTCCGAATGTAGAGCCACCTCTCTAACTAAACCCAGGTTGACCACCTCTACTAAAACGTTTGCCACCACGACCCCCTCTGACACTGGGTCGAGAAGCTGTAGTATCTGCCAGCCTAACCACTGGTGGCTCAGGACATTCTCTGATAAAATGGTCTGATGACTCACATCTAAAACACACTCCCGAAGCACCTCTCCTCCGTTTACTCTGTAACACCCCTTCCCAACCTACATATGTAAGCTGAGTAGAAGCGCCACACTAACCTAATGTTGCTACCAATTTTACTTAGTCAAATTTTAGTTCCGATTTTTACAAAATTTTTGCCATAGTTTCGCCTAAAAATTGAGTCCCAAGTGTCGACAAAACCGGTTTTTTTCTTAATTTTAAAAACATTTTACACAAACCAATGCAAACAAAATCATTCTCAGTACACTCCCAATAAATCCCCCTTGTAACCTCAACTACAACCTGCAAAAAGGATTTACACTTCTAGTACAACATAAAATAAAGGTTTTGGGACAACCCCCATATTTAAATATTACACAGCGGAAGTTATAAAATATTTACATATTTACAAATTCATATACATCAAAACTCAAGTTTTACAACACATAAAATTTATACATGATTGGCAAGTCTGCTCTGATCTTTAAGCTCCCAAAATGGATTCTTCAAGGTCTACTCTCACTAGGTCTTGATGAACTCTCGGGTTCAACTCTATCCACTCTACTACCTGCGCGATTAAACACTATCGCGCTAAGCCAACGGCTTAGTAAGATAAAACATGCTAACGGTATGCTTTAATGAAATGCAATGCCACATATGTTATTGATAAGATCAACATCATAAATATAAAGTTAACCACACAATTATGCATTTCACAAATCATAGTCATATGAGCATACCACATTTCAACATCTTTTCACATTCAACATTAATCAATCATACTCCATAACCAACATCTCATTTCATTAAACTCATAACATTATTTAGGACATTCATATAACCTTGACACCTATGGGCCCAACAAGTATTTAATACGATATTCAGAGTTCAGAGTTACTGCTTTGGTTCATAGTCATAATAATCACACCCGTAGGCAATGTATATACATGTATCTCTATCCATAGATAGTGTAACAGACCCAGTCTCTTGGATCATCAACTCAACACATATGAGGAGATCCTCAACCCGGCAAGACTGTTACAAATCATGTATCTCATAGTGTAACAGACCCAGTCTCTTGGACCATCAACTCAACACCTATGAGGAGGTCCTCAACCCGGCAAGACTGTTACCTTTCATCATTTCTTAGGCATGCCACCCAAATCCAGAACTCTGAAACTGAATAACATATTAAACAAACAATTCATTTCCATTCTCAATTCTCATCACATTTAGGCAAACATGCCTTCTTTCTTTCAATTACATCATCTTAGCCAATAACAATGGCTTCACATTTCATTTCATAATATAACATCTCATTATTCAAGTATATATATATATATATATCTCATCCATGATCACATTATATCTCACATAGCATCATTCATAAATATCAACATTTCATTCCACATTACTCATGAAACACATTACCATTCACAATGCACAACATAACATTGTTCAATCTCAACAATGCAATTAGGGTAAAGAACAATTGATTATAACATTCATTGATTCAAGTGTGTTTAAAGAGTTTAGGGTTAGGTTTAAGGACCAACCTACCTTTGGAGAACCAAAGCAATGCAAGAAGAACAAAGAATTAAAACCCTAACCATAAATAGTACATTCTGGTTTTAAACTCCATTTTATCCTTATTTTGAAAAATTGTATAAAATAATCTACTTGACTAAAAATTCTAAAATTTTTACAGAATTTAGTTTTGTATCTTAAAATAATCCCTTTAAAATTTCAGATAAAACTGAACACAAAATCTTGGTCAAATAGTTCACCTAACCAGACTGCCCCAATTGCCCTGCATCCTGGCAGCAGTTCTGAACTTTGTGAATTCCATAAATCAAATTCAATCAACGTGGTTCCAAATTATTTTTCTCAAATACTAGACTCACTAAGAAACAACATATCCAAAATTCAATTGAATATGATTTTTCTACATTTTATTAAAAATCCCGAAATATAGCTGTCCCAGTTAAGGTACCTGCTGGAACAGGTCTAATGAAAATAATTTTTCTAAACTCATAACCATTCCAAAATCGAATCAACATATTTTTCAGTCATTCTATACTCATAGAGGCACGACATATCAAAAATTCACTTCAAGAACATTTTTCTAAAATTAATTAAAAATCATACAAGTCACAGCCTTTACTAATCCTAAAACAGAAACAATTTCACTAAACATCAATCTTACTCTTCCATCACCAACACCAACCCAACTTCTCATCTATCAAGCAAAATCAATACTTACAATCATACCATAAGCAACTTAATCATACCACTTCAAAAGAATTGAAGAAATTAGAGAAAAGATCTTACCTTAGTTAAAAACTTCTTAAATCAACACTTGAACACTTAATCTTTCTTCAATTTAAGCTTGAAATCATCAAAACCATCACTTGTCTCTTTCTTTCTCTTTGGCTATGGAGGGCCGGCCATCAACAAGAAGAAGAAGAAGAAATGATGAAGAAAACACAAATCAAACCTTCTTTAAATATCCACCATGTGATTTTATCCAAGCAATTACCAAAGTGCCCTTATTCACATAATTATCTTTTTGTCTTATATGTGCCCAATTAAGTAATTTACCAATCTCAAATAAATATCTTCTCTTGCATTGACCAAGCCTTTTGACTACTTTATATGTCATATATATTAACATATACACAACATATAAATTTGTCTCTAAACCCTATTTCTTCCCAAAATACATATACATATACTTTCTCTTCTCAATTTCTTTTCTCTTACAATTTAACACATATATTCAATCCAATATATAACAATAACAACAACAACAATATGCAAAACTTCTAGGGCATTAATGAGGATATTACAATTCTCCCCCTCTAAAAAGAAAATTTCGTCCTCGAAATTACCTGATATCAACTCTGAAACAACTGCGGATACTGTTCTCGCATGGATTGTTCACTTTCCCAAGTTGCTTCTTCTTTTCCATGATTCTTCCAAAGAATCTTCACCAATGGCACTTTCTTGTTCCTCAATAAACTGTATCACCCTCTCTGACTGTCCATCCGTCTGTGGATGAAAAGCAGTGCTGAAGTGCAATCGAGAACCTAAAGCACTATGCAAACTCTTCCAAAATCTGGAAGTAAACCTGGGATCTCGATCAGACACTAAAGAAGTTGGAACACCATGCAGTTTCACAATCTCATGGATATACAGCTCAGCCAATCTCTCCAAAGAGTAATCCATTCGAACCGGAAGGAAATGAGCTGTTTTAGTCAATCTATCCACAATCACCCATATGGCATCATGCTTCTTTTGTGTCAATGGCAAACCAGACACAAAATCCATTGTCACTCTTTCCCACTTCCATTCTGGCACTGACAATGGTTGAAGCAACCCGGTTGGAACTTGATGCTCTACTTTAACCTTCTGACAAGTGAGACATTTCGACACAAAATCAGCAATGTCTCTCTTCAAACCAATCCACCAATAATGCTGTCTCAAATCATGATACATCTTCGTATTACCCGGATGCATAGCAAACATTGACTGATGAGCTTCTTCTAAAATGACTCTTTTCAAATCAGCATCATCGGGTACACACAATCGGTTCTTAAACCATAGACTCCCATCATCTTTCACAACAAAATCTCTAGTCTTCCCATTCTGACAATCTGAAATAATCTTCTGAATTTTCTTATCAGCCAATTGAGCCTCTTTGATCTGATCCAACAAAATCGGCTTCAATTGCAACTGTGCCAATAATGCACCATCAACACAAGGTACAAAACTGGCATGCAATGCTCTCAACTCAACAAGCAACGAGAGCGAGTAAACTGTTAAACCAGCT
The DNA here is from genome assembly GCA_947685225.1 of Garcia nutans. Classification (NCBI taxonomy): domain Eukaryota; kingdom Viridiplantae; phylum Streptophyta; class Magnoliopsida; order Malpighiales; family Euphorbiaceae; genus Garcia; species Garcia nutans. The sequence continues at coordinate 49,128,587 of CANTUV010000007.1, read as the reverse complement.
AAAGACTTCCGACTCAAGGCATCAGCAACAACATTTGCTTTACCTGGATGATAGTCAATCAAGCAATCGTAGTCTTTAATCAATTCTAACCATCTCCTCTGACGAAGATTGAGTTCTTTCTGGACACCTAAATACTTCAAACTCTTGTGATCAGTGTAGATGAAACATTTCTCCCCAAACAGATAATGGCGCCAAATCTTCAATGCAAAAACAATGGCAGCCAATTCCAAATCATGGGTCGGATAGTTAAGCTCATGCGGTTTCAACTGTCGAGATGCATAAGCTATAACTTTACCTTCTTGCATCAATACACACCCCAAACCTCTATGTGAAGCATCACTGTAGATCACATATGGTTTGCCTTCAACAGGTAAAGTTAGAACAGGCGCTTGAGTCAACATTTCTCTCAACTGCTCAAAGCTAGCCTGACACTGATCCGTCCACACAAATCTCACTCCCTTACGAAGCAATCTGGTGAGTGGAGTAGCTATCAAAGAAAATCCTTTCACAAACCGCCGGTAATAGCCTGCCAAACCCAGAAAACTTCTAACCTCTGTCACTGATTTAGGTGGATTCCAATTCAATACAGCTTCAACTTTGCTCGGATCAACTTTAATGCCTTCTGCTGAAACAATGTAACACCCCCATATCCAATGCACACACACTACAACTACAACAATGTAGCATAAGTGCACCAAACATAGGGATGCTACGGTTTCCTTAACATTCAAAACATTTTAAACAAAACCATAACCTTTCAATTATATACATTATAGAAAAATAGGTCATTTACTTATAAAACAAAACATATTAGATATACATATACATTTAAATATTACACAGCGGAAGTTATAAAATATTTACAAATTTACATTATAAACATTACTTTACAAAATATAAAAGAAATATACATGATTGGCAAGTCAGCTCTGATCTTTAAGCTCCCAAAATCAACTCTTCAATGTCTACTCTCACTCGGTCTCGAAGAGCTCTCGGGTTCGATCCTATCAGTTCTATCACCTGCGCGATTAAACACTATCGCGCTAAGCCAAGGGCTTAGTAAGATAAAACATGCAATCGATATGCTTAGATGCTATACAATGCCAATTCTGATTTATATCATATATGTAACAACATAGATGCAAAGCTAACAACATACCTTTACATTTCATAACCTAACATACATATATGTATCTCACAATTCAACATATTTGCATATACTTTATTAGTTAATCATTTAATCATCCATGAACAACACTAAGCAAAGACAAGCATGGGCCCAAGACACACTAATATGCCATTCAATTTTCAGAGTTAATGCTTTGGTTTTGTTATCACATTTATCAATATCAATATCATATACCCAACTAGGCTTCAAGGATTAAGTTCAACCAAGCTTCAAGGGGAGCAAAGCATGCTAAGCATCAACCCAACTTGGCTTCAAGAACTAACCCAACCTAGCTTCAAGGGTTGTAACATCTCAATTAGGCTTCAAGGATTCAATCCAACCTAACTTCAAGAGATTGTTACACTCATTAGGCATGCCACCAACAACAAACTCTGAAAATGGAATAACACATTAGCCACACAATTCATTTAGATTTCATTCTCAATTCTCATTATCATTTAGGCAAACATGCCTCATTTATCTCCATTAAATCACCTTAGCCAATAACAATGGCTCCACATTTCATTTCACAATATAACACTTCATTATTCAAGTGTATATTTATCTCGCATAACATCATTCATAAATATTAACATTTCATTCCACATTACTCATAAAACACATTACCATTCAAAGTGCATAACATAACATTGTTAATTCTCAACAATGCAATTAGGGCAAAACACAATTGACATGATTCATAGCTTTAGGACCATCCACATTCATTTGATTAGATCATTCTTGTGTTTGAAACATGTTTATAATGTTCATGTTTAAGTTTAGGAACAATGGAACTTTTGAAGAATTTAAACCATGCAAAGAGAACCAAGAAATCAAACAATGTTCAAATCATTTGAAGGGCACGCCCAACTCACTTGATTGACACGCCCAACCAGCTTGAGTGACACGCCCGTGTCTTTAACAATAAAAGAGGCAGTAGCCAATTCAAATAATTGACACGCCCAGCACCTTTGATGGACACGCCCGTGTCACTAAAACCAAAAGAGACAGTAGCCAATCCAAATAATTGACACGCCCACTCCCCTAAATTGCTTTTGGCCGTGTCACCAAATCATAAAACATTAACTAAAACCAACACTTTCTCAATTGCACTCAAACACAATATTCATCATATAACATATTTCACATGAACATAATCAATGTTCTAAACACATTTTCATCACAAGAACCACTTCATCACACATTAATATCACAATTAAACACATATTCACCACAAAACCCTAAAACCAACATCCTTCTCTATCCATCCAAATCAACAACCACCATTTCCAACAACAACCTCCAATTAAACTCATAACTTAAAATTAATTTAACACTTGAAAGCACAACACAACACATCTCAAATTCACCAAATCACAAAATTACCAAACCCTAATTCACTTCCAATACAACTTCCAAATAAGTAAAGAAAACAAGAGAATACTTACTTACAAAGAAGAAATTCCACAAATCCCTTGTCAAATCCTTTGATTGCTTCTTCAATTTGCTTCTATCATCAAGAACACTTCTTTTTCTCTTTTCAATTTGGAAAGCCGGCCACCTCTTGAAGAAAGAAGACAATGATCAAGATACAAAGTCAAATTTTGCTTTTAATCTCCACCAAGTGTTCTTATCCAAGCAATTACTAAAACACCCTCAATCATATAACTAACCTTTGTCTCATATAAGTCCTTATATGTAATTTCATTAACAACCAAAAATATCTTCTTCCACTTAACCATCACCTTGACTCTTCATTTGACCACTTTATATGTTATATATATCATCATATACACAACATATACATTTGTCTCTAAACCCTATTTCTTTCTCCAAAACACATATGCACAAGCATTCTCATCCCAATTTCTTTTCTTATCCCATCATATACATTCAATTCAATTTAACAATAACAACAACAACAACAACAACAACAACAATATAATCAAAACTTCTAAGCCACATATGAGGATATTACAATTCTCCCCCTCTAAAAAGAAAATTTCATCCTCGAAATTACCTGAAATTAACTCTGAAACAACTGAGGATATTGCTCTCGCATCGTTTGCTCATTTTCCCAAGTTGCTTCTTCTTTCCCATGGTTCTTCCAAAGAATCTTCACCAATGGCACTCTCTTGTTTCTCAATTCTTTCACATCACGTGCCAAGATAGCAACTGGTTCCTCTTCAAAAGTCAAGTCTGGGCTCACTTCAATTGATTCAAATGGCAACACATGAGATGGATCCGAACTGTACCTCCTCAACATGGAAACATGGAATACATTATGAATACGATCCAACTCAGGTGGTAAAGCAAGTCGATAAGCAACTGACCCAACTCTTTCCAACACTTCATATGGCCCAATGAAACGAGGACTCAATTTTCCTTTCCGACCGAACCTCAAAATCTTTTTCCAAGGAGACACTTTCAAAAATACCTTATCTCCAACATCAAACTGAATGTCTCTCCTTTTCAGATCTGCATAAGACTTCTGTCGGTCTGAAGCTGCTTTTAACCTGCCTCGAATCAATTTTACTTTCTCTTCAGTTTCTTGAATCAAATCAGGACCAACCAACTTATTATCTCCAAGGTCATTCCAACAAAGAGGTGTCCTACACCGTCTGCCATACAATGCTTCAAACGGTGCCATACCAATGCTGGATTGGTGACTGTTGTTGTAAACAAATTCCACAAGCGGTAGAAACCTATCCCAACTTCCAGAAAAATCGATGACACAGCTCCTTAACATGTCTTCAAGAATCTGTATCACCCTCTCTGACTGTCCATCCGTCTGTGGATGAAAAGCAGTGCTGAAATGCAGTCGAGAACCCAAAGCATTATGCAAACTCTTCCAAAATCTTGAAGTAAACCTGGGATCTCGATCAGACACTAAAGAAGTTGGAACACCATGCAGTTTCACAATCTCCTGGATATACAGCTCAGCCAATCTCTCCAAAGAGTAATCCATCCGCACCGGAAGGAAATGAGCTGTCTTAGTCAATCTATCCACAATCACCCAAATGGCATCATGTTTCCTTTGTGTCAATGGCAATCCAGACACAAAATCCATTGTCACTCTATCCCACTTCCATTCAGGCACTGCCAATGGTTGAAGCAACCCAGTTGGAACTTGATGCTCTGCTTTAACCTTTTGACAGGTGAGACATTTCGACACAAAATCTGCAATGTCTCTCTTCAAACCAATCCACCAATAATGTTGTCTCAAATCATTGTACATCTTCGTACTACCCGGATGCATAGCAAACACTGACTGATGAGCTTCTTCTAAAATGATTCTTTTCAAATCAGCATCATCGGGTACACACAATCGGTTCTTAAACCAGAGACTCCCATCATCTCTCACAACAAAATCTCTAGTCTTCCCAATCTTGCAATCTGAAATAATCTTCTGAATCTTCATATCAATCAACTGAGCCTCTTTGATTTGATCTAACAAAACTGGCTTCAATTGCAACCATGCCAACAATGCACCATCATCACAAGGTACAAAACTGGCATGCAAAGCTCTCAACTCAACAAGCAACGAGAGCGAGAAAACAGTTAAACTTGCTAAAGACTTCCGACTCAAAGCATCAGCAACAACATTTGCTTTACCTGGATGATAGTCAATTAAGCAGTCGTAGTCTTTAATCAATTCTAACCATCTCCTCTGACGAAGATTGAGTTCTTTCTGGACACCCAGATACTTCAAACTCTTGTGATCAGTGTAGATGAAACATTTTTCCCCAAATAAATAATGGCGCCAAATCTTTAATGCAAACACAATGGCAGCCAATTCCAAATCATGGGTCGGATAGTTAAGCTCATGCGGTTTCAACTGTCGAGATGCATAAGCTATAACTTTCCCTTCCTGCATCAATACACATCCCAAACCTCTATGTGAAGCATCACTGTAGATCACATATGGTTTGCCTTCAATAGGTAAAGTAAGAACAGGCGCTTGAGTCAACATATCTCTCAACTGCTCAAAGCTCGCCTGACACTGATCAGTCCACACAAATCTCACTCCCTTACGAAGCAATCTGGTGAGTGGAGTAGCTATTAAAGAAAACCCTTTCACAAATCGCCGGTAATAGCCTGCCAAACCCAGAAAACTTCTAATCTCTGTCACAGACTTGGGTGGACTCCAATTCAGAATAGCTTCAACTTTACTTGGATCAACTCTAATGCCTTCCGCTGAAACAATATGTCCGAGAAAAGCAACTTGATCCAACCAGAACTCACACTTCGACAATTTGGCAAATAACTGCTTCTCTCTCAAAATCTGCAACACAATCCGCAGATGCATATCATGTTCCTCTTCATTCCGCGAATACACCAAAATGTCATCGATGAAAACCACAACAAACTGATCCAGATAGGGCCTGAACACCCTATTCATCAAATCCATGAAAGCTGCAGGTGCATTCGTCAGACCAAAAGGCATAACTAAAAATTCATAGTGCCCATACCTGGTCCTGAAAGCTGTCTTCGGAACATCTTCAGCTCTGACTCTCAGCTGATGGTATCCTGATCTCAGATCAATTTTAGAAAATACAGCTGCACCCTTTAATTGATCAAAGAGATCATCGATTCTTGGCAAAGGATATTTATTCTTAATAGTCACTTTATTCAATTGCCTATAATCGATACATAACCTCATAGTACCATCTTTCTTCTTCACAAATAGCACAGGAGCTCCCCAAGGAGAAACACTGGGGCGAATAAATCCTTTGTCCAACAACTCCTGTAACTGCACTTTTAACTCCCTCAATTCTGCTGGTGCCATTCTATAAGGAGTAATAGAGATAGGAGTGGTACCAGGTAACAATTCAATACCAAACTCCACCTCTCTCTCTGGAGGCAATCCAGGCAACTCCTCTGGAAACACATCAGGGAACTCAGCAACTATGGCAATGCTATCAATGGGAAAACCCTTCACTCTAGTATCTATCACATGAGCGAGATAGGCTTCACACCCCTTTCTAATCAACCTCCTGGCTGCAACAGCTGAAACAAATAAGGAGGCTAGCTGTTCCTGCTCATTAGATACTATCACCTCTCTATCATCACCCGTTCTCAAAGAAACAATTTTCTTTTTACAATCCACCACAGCTCCATGTCGAGATAGCCAATCCATACCTAAAATCACATCATATTCCTTAAATGGCATCTCAATCAAATCTCCAAGGAACTCCTCACCCTGCACCTTCACTACACTATCCCGGTGCACCTTACTCACAACCACACTATGCCCTAATGGATTTGTCACCAACACATCAAATCCTAAGGACTCAGCATGCACATCAGATACAGGCAGAACAGATACACTAACATAAGAATGCGTGGAACCCGGATCAATCAAAGCAAGTACTGGAGTATTAAATAAAGAAAAAATACCAGCTATGACTGCCAATGCATCTGGCTGCCTCTGCATAACATACATCCTCTGGGAAGAACCAACCTCCTCTGGTCTACCCTCTCTGGATGCAGCACCTCCTCTAGAACTGAACCCTGGCCTACCTCCTCGGCTGACACCTCTTCCTCCTCTACCTCCTCTCACACTAGCTCGAGAAGCAACAGAATCAATTGGCATCTGCTCCTGCCTCTCAGGGCAATCTCTCACAAAGTGGTCTGGTGATCCACACCTGAAGCATACCCCTGCAACACCAGCCTTCCAACAAGGACCACCATGTGGCCTCCCACAATGGATGCAGATGGGAAGAGTGGATCTCCGAATCATCGGGGTCGGAGCACTAGCCACTGAAGCTGCAGGTCTAAATCTCTGCCTCTGGAACTGCACTGGCCTACCAGCTGATCTATGACTTCTACTACTCCGAGGAACAAAACTTCCTCTACCCCTCTTAGCAGAAGAAGACCCTGCCTCGAACTGGGGCCTTCTAACTCTAACCTCCTCTTCAGAAGCAACTGCAACTATGGCCTGGGCTCTCTCTACACTCCTAGCTGCTGCAACTAACTGGGAGAAATCCTGATACCTGGAGCCTGCCACATGACATATAATTGAGGGCCTCAATCCCTCCTCAAATCGCCGACATCGATCAATCTCATCAGCAATGATACCCCCAGCATACTGACTCAGTCGAATAAACTCAACTTCATACTCAGTAACAGTCTTGCTGTCTTGCTTCAAGCTTAAGAACTCCATCTTCTTCATGTCCTTATACTCCCTAGGAGTATACTTCAACTCAAATTCCCTTAGAAAATCAGTGTAAGACAGTGTTGGAGGATCATCCATAGAGTGTGGCACTGTCTTCCACCAGTCATATGCGTCCTTCTGCAGTAATGACCTGGCATAATCAAACTTTTCCTCAGGGGTGGCTTGTAACTGAATAAAGATTCTCTGCACTTTGTCTAACCATTGCTCAGCCACTGCTGGATCAGTGGTTCCCAGAAAATCTTCCGCCCCAAACTTCCTCAATTTATCATACTGTCTCATCTGAACCTGAGGCGGGGGTGGTGGTGGAGGTGGCTGTACTAGTGCTTGTCTCATTACTTCCATCATATGTCTAAACCAGGCTGGCGGAACCTCCTCTCCAGCTGGTCTACCCGACACCGAAGCAGGTGCCTCCTCAACACTATCAACCCTAGCTCCCTCAGCAGGAGCAATGCTTTCGGCACTACCCTCAACTGACTGTCTTGAGTGAGGATCCATCAACACCTAATACTGCAAACACAGCAGATTACATCTTATTAAAGATCAGAGACTGCCAATCTCAAATGTATATGTTATTCAAAACCACTTTTTAAGTAAAAATATTCTTTTTCTTACAATTTTACCTAGGTTGAGAATCTCAAACCTGGCTCTGATACCAAAACAATTGTAACACCCCCATATCCAATGCACACACACTACAACCACAACAATGTAGCATAAGTGCACCAAACATAGGGATGCTACGGTTTCCTTAACATTCAAAACATTTTAAACAAAACCATAACCTTTCAATTATATACATTATAGAAAAATAGGTCATTTACTTATAAAACAAAACATATTAGATATACATATACATTTAAATATTACACAGCGGAAGTTATAAAATATTTACAAATTTACATTATAAACATTACTTTACAAAATATAAAAGAAATATACATGATTGGCAAGTCAGCTCTGATCTTTAAGCTCCCAAAATCAACTCTTCAATGTCTACTCTCACTCGGTCTCGAAGAGCTCTCGGGTTCGATCCTATCAGTTCTATCACCTGCGCGATTAAACACTATCGCGCTAAGCCAAGGGCTTAGTAAGATAAAACATGCAATCGATATGCTTAGATGCTATACAATGCCAATTCTGATTTATATCATATATGTAACAACATAGATGCAAAGCTAACAACATACCTTTACATTTCATAACCTAACATACATATATGTATCTCACAATTCAACATATTTGCATATACTTTATTAGTTAATCATTTAATCATCCATGAACAACACTAAGCAAAGACAAGCATGGGCCCAAGACACACTAATATGCCATTCAATTTTCAGAGTTAATGCTTTGGTTTTGTTATCACATTTATCAATATCAATATCATATACCCAACTAGGCTTCAAGGATTAAGTTCAACCAAGCTTCAAGGGGAGCAAAGCATGCTAAGCATCAACCCAACTTGGCTTCAAGAACTAACCCAACCTAGCTTCAAGGGTTGTAACATCTCAATTAGGCTTCAAGGATTCAATCCAACCTAACTTCAAGAGATTGTTACACTCATTAGGCATGCCACCAACAACAAACTCTGAAAATGGAATAACACATTAGCCACACAATTCATTTAGATTTCATTCTCAATTCTCATTATCATTTAGGCAAACATGCCTCATTTATCTCCATTAAATCACCTTAGCCAATAACAATGGCTCCACATTTCATTTCACAATATAACACTTCATTATTCAAGTGTATATTTATCTCGCATAACATCATTCATAAATATTAACATTTCATTCCACATTACTCATAAAACACATTACCATTCAAAGTGCATAACATAACATTGTTAATTCTCAACAATGCAATTAGGGCAAAACACAATTGACATGATTCATAGCTTTAGGACCATCCACATTCATTTGATTAGATCATTCTTGTGTTTGAAACATGTTTATAATGTTCATGTTTAAGTTTAGGAACAATGGAACTTTTGAAGAATTTAAACCATGCAAAGAGAACCAAGAAATCAAACAATGTTCAAATCATTTGAAGGGCACGCCCAACTCACTTGATTGACACGCCCAACCAGCTTGAGTGACACGCCCGTGTCTTTAACAATAAAAGAGGCAGTAGCCAATTCAAATAATTGACACGCCCAGCACCTTTGATGGACACGCCCGTGTCACTAAAACCAAAAGAGACAGTAGCCAATCCAAATAATTGACACGCCCACTCCCCTAAATTGCTTTTGGCCGTGTCACCAAATCATAAAACATTAACTAAAACCAACACTTTCTCAATTGCACTCAAACACAATATTCATCATATAACATATTTCACATGAACATAATCAATGTTCTAAACACATTTTCATCACAAGAACCACTTCATCACACATTAATATCACAATTAAACACATATTCACCACAAAACCCTAAAACCAACATCCTTCTCTATCCATCCAAATCAACAACCACCATTTCCAACAACAACCTCCAATTAAACTCATAACTTAAAATTAATTTAACACTTGAAAGCACAACACAACACATCTCAAATTCACCAAATCACAAAATTACCAAACCCTAATTCACTTCCAATACAACTTCCAAATAAGTAAAGAAAACAAGAGAATACTTACTTACAAAGAAGAAATTCCACAAATCCCTTGTCAAATCCTTTGATTGCTTCTTCAATTTGCTTCTATCATCAAGAACACTTCTTTTTCTCTTTTCAATTTGGAAAGCCGGCCACCTCTTGAAGAAAGAAGACAATGATCAAGATACAAAGTCAAATTTTGCTTTTAATCTCCACCAAGTGTTCTTATCCAAGCAATTACTAAAACACCCTCAATCATATAACTAACCTTTGTCTCATATAAGTCCTTATATGTAATTTCATTAACAACCAAAAATATCTTCTTCCACTTAACCATCACCTTGACTCTTCATTTGACCACTTTATATGTTATATATATCATCATATACACAACATATACATTTGTCTCTAAACCCTATTTCTTTCTCCAAAACACATATGCACAAGCATTCTCATCCCAATTTCTTTTCTTATCCCATCATATACATTCAATTCAATTTAACAATAACAACAACAACAACAACAACAACAATATAATCAAAACTTCTAAGCCACATATGAGGATATTACAAACAACATGTCCGAGAAAAGCTACCTGATCCAACCAGAACTCACACTTCGACAATTTAGCAAACAACTGCCTCTCTCTCAAAATCTGCAACACAATCCGCAGATGCATATCATGTTCCTCCTCATTCCGCGAATACACCAGTATATCATCAATGAAGACCACTATAAACTGATCCAAATAGGGCCTAAACACCCTATTCATCAAATCCATGAAAGCTGCAGGTGCATTCGTCAGACCAAAAGGCATAACTAAAAATTCATAATGCCCATACCTGGTCTGAAAAGCGGTCTTAGGAACATCTTCAGTTTTGACTCTCAACTGATGATACCCAGATCTCAAATCAATTTTGGAGAACACTGACGCTCCCTTCAACTGATCAAAGAGATCATCGATTCTAGGCAAAGGATATTTATTTTTAATAGTCACCTTGTTTCATTGCCTATAATCAATACACAACCTCATAGTACCATCTTTCTTCTTCACAAATAGCACAGGAGTTCCCCAAGGAGAAACACTGGGGCGAATAAATCCTTTGTCCAACAACTCCTGTAATTGCACTTTCAACTCCCTCAATTTTGCTGGTGCCATTCTATAAGGAGTAATAGAGATAGGAGTGGTACCAGGCAACAATTCAATACCGAACTCCACCTCTCTCTCAGGAGGCAATCCTGGCAACTCCTCTGGAAACACATCTGGGAACTCTGCAACTGTGGCAATGCTATCAATGGGAGAACTTCTTACTCTAGTATCTACCACATGAGCAAGATAGGCTTCACATCCCTTTCTAATCAACCTCCTGGCTGCAACAACTGAAACAAATAAGGAGGCTAGCTATTCCTGCTCATTAGATACTATCACCTCTCTACCATCAACAGTTTTCAAAGAAACAATTTTCTTCTTACAATCTACCACAGCTCCATGTCGAGATAGCCAATCCATACCTAAGATCACATCATATTCCTTAAATGGCATCTCAATCAAATCCCCTAAGAACTCCTCACCCTGCACCACTACTGCACTATCTCTATGCACCTTACTCACAACCACACTATGCCCTAACGGATTTGTCACCAACACATCAAATCCTAGGGACTCAGCATGCAAATCAGAGACAGGCAAAACAGATACACTAACATATGAATGCGTGGAACCCGGATCAATCAAAGCAAGTACTGGAGTATTAAATAAAGAAAAAGTACCAGCTATGACTGCCGATGTATCTGGCTGCCTCTGCATAACATACATCCTCTGGGAAGATCCAACCTCCTCTGGTCTACCCTCCCTGGATGTAGCACCTCCTCTAGAACTTAATCCTGATCTACCTCCCCGACTGGCACCTCTGCCTCCTCTGCCTCCCCTCACACTAGCTCGAGAAGCAGCAGAATCCACTGGCATCAGCTCCTGCCTCTCAGGACAGTCTCTCACAAAGTGGTCAGGTGATCCACACCTGAAGCATACAGCTGATCTACTGTACCTCCAACAAACGCCCCCATGTCTTCCACCACACTGGTCACACACAGGTAAGGTGGATCTCTGAATTCCAGGAGTAGGAGCACTCGCTACTGAAGCTGCAGGTCTAAATCTCTGCCTCTGGAACTGCACTGACCTACCCGCTGGTCTCTAGCTCCTACTACTCCGAGGAACAAAACTTCCTCTAACCCTCTTCGCAGAAGAAGACCCTGCCTCTAACTGGGGCCTTCTAACCCTAACCTCCTCCTCTGAAACAGCTGCAATAACTTGAGCTCGCTCTACACTTCGAGCTGCTGCCACAAGCTGTGAGAAATCCTGATATCTGGATCCAGCCACTAAGCACATGATCGAGGGTCTCAATCCCTCCTCAAATCGCCGACATCTATCAATCTCATCAGCAATGATACCCCCAGCATACTGACTCAGTCGAATAAACTCAACTTTATATTCAGTTACGGTCCGATGATCTTGCTTCAAATCTAGAAACTCTCTTTTCTTCCCATCTTTATACTCCCTAGGAGTATACTTCAACTCAAATTCCCTCAGAAAATCAGTGTAAGACAGTGTTGGAGGATCATCCATAGAATGGGGCACTGTCTTCCACCAGTCGTAGGCATCCTTCTGTAGCAAAGATCTTGCATAGTCAAACTTCTCCTCTGAAGTGGCTTGCAACTGCACAAATACCCTCTGAACTCTATCAAGCCACTATTCTGCTACAGCCGGATCAACTGTACCAAAGAAATCCTCTGCTCCATATTTCCTTAGCTTATCATAGTGCCTTACTGGTACTGAAGGCTGAGGGGGTGGTGGCGGTGGCTGTGGTTGCACAGGTGCTTGTCTCATAGCTTCCATCATAGGCCTAAACCAGGCTGGCGGAACCTCCTCCCCAGCTGGTCTACCCGACACCGAAGCAGGTGCCTCCTCAACACTATCAACCCTAGCTCCCTCAGCAGGAGCAATACTCTCGGCACTACCCTCAATCGACTGACGTGAGTGAGAATCCATCACAACCTAACACTGCAAACACATCAGATTATATCTTATTAAAGATCAGAGACTGCCAATCTCAAACGTATATGTTATTCAAAACCACTTTTTAAGTAAAAATATTCTTTTTATTACATTTTACCTAGGTTGAGAATCTCAAACCTAGGCTCTGATACCAAAACAATTGTAACACCCCTTCCCAACCTACATATGTAAGCTGAGTAGAAGCGCCACACTAACCTAATGTTGCTACCAATTTTACTTAGTCAAATTTTAGTTCCGATTTTTACAAAATTTTTGCCATAGTTTCGCCTAAAAATTGAGTCCCAAGTGTCGACAAAACCGGTTTTTTTCTTATTTTTAAAAACATTTTACACAAACCAATGCAAACAAAATCATTCTCAGTACACTCCCAATAAATCCCCCTTGTAACCTCAACTACAACCTGCAAAAAGGATTTACACTTCTAGTACAACATAAAATAAAGGTTTTGGGACAACCCCCATATTTAAATATTACACAGCGGAAGTTATAAAATATTTACATATTTACAAATTCATATACATCAAAACTCAAGTTTTACAACACATAAAATTTATACATGATTGGCAAGTCTGCTCTGATCTTTAAGCTCCCAAAATGGATTCTTCAAGGTCTACTCTCACTAGGTCTTGATGAACTCTCGGGTTCAACTCTATCCACTCTACTACCTGCGCGATTAAACACTATCGCGCTAAGCCAACGGCTTAGTAAGATAAAACATGCTAACGGTATGCTTTAATGAAATGCAATGCCACATATGTTATTGATAAGATCAACATCATAAATATAAAGTTAACCACACAATTATGCATTTCACAAATCATAGTCATATGAGCATACCACATTTCAACATCTTTTCACATTCAACATTAATCAATCATACTCCATAACCAACATCTCATTTCATTAAACTCATAACATTATTTAGGACATTCATATAACCTTGACACCTATGGGCCCAACAAGTATTTAATACGATATTCAGAGTTCAGAGTTACTGCTTTGGTTCATAGTCACAATAATCACGCCCGTAGGCAATGTATATACATGTATCTCTATCCATAGATAGTGTAACAGACCCAGTCTCTTGGATCATCAACTCAACACATATGAGGAGATCCTCAACCCGGCAAGACTGTTACAAATCATGTATCTCATAGTGTAACAGACCCAGTCTCTTGGACCATCAACTCAACACCTATAAGGAGGTCCTCAACCCGGCAAGACTGTTACCTTTCATCATTTCTTAGGCATGCCACCCAAATCCAGAACTCTGAAACTGAATAACATATTAAACAAACAATTCATTTCCATTCTCAATTCTCATCACATTTAGGCAAACATGCCTTCTTTCTTTCAATTACATCATCTTAGCCAATAACAATGGCTTCACATTTCATTTCATAATATAACATCTCATTATTCAAGTATATATATATATATATATATCTCTCATCCATGATCACATTATATCTCACATAGCATCATTCATAAATATCAACATTTCATTCCACATTACTCATGAAACACATTACCATTCACAATGCACAACATAACATTGTTCAATCTCAACAATGCAATTAGGGTAAAGAACAATTGATTATAACATTCATTGATTCAAGTGTGTTTAAAGTGTTTAGGGTTAGGTTTAAGGACCAACCTACCTTTGGAGAACCAAAGCAATGCAAGAAGAACAAAGAATTAAAACCCTAACCATAAATAGTACATTCTGGTTTTAAACTCCATTTTATCCTTATTTGAAAAATTGTATAAAATAATCTACTTGACTAAAAATTCTAAAATTTTTACAGAATTTAGTATTGTATCTTAAAATCATCCCTTTAAAATTTCAGATCAAACTGAACACAAAATCTTGGTCAAATAGTTCACCTAACCAGACTGCCCCAATTGCCCTGCATCCTGGCAGCAGTTCTGAACTTTGTGAATTCCATAAATCAAATTCAATCAACGTGGTTCCAAATTATTTTTCTCAAATACTAGACTCACTAAGAAACAACATATCCAAAATTCAATTGAATATGACTTTTCTACATTTTATTAAAAATCCCGAAATATAGCTGTCCCAGTTAAGGTACCTGCTGGAACAGGTCTAATGAAAATAATTTTTCTAAACTCATAACCATTCCAAAATCGAATCAACATATTTTTCAGTCATTCTAGACTCATAGAGACACAACATATCAAAAATTCACTTCAAGAACATTTTTCTAAAATTAATTAAAAATCATACAAGTCACAGCCTTTACTAATCCTAAAACAGAAACAATTTCACTAAACATCAATCTTACTCTTCCATCACTAACACCAACCCTACTTCTCATCTATCAAGCAAAATCAATACTTACAATCATACCATAAGCAACTTAATCATACCACTTCAAAAGAATTGAAGAAATTAGAGAAAAGATTTTACCTTAGTTAAAAACTTCTTAAATCAACACTTGAACACTTAATCTTTCTTCAATTTAAGCTTGAAATCATCAAAACCATCACTTGTCTCTTTCTTTCTCTTTGGCTATGGAGGGCCGGCCATCAACAAGAAGAAGAAGAAGAAATGATGAAGAAAACACAAATCAAACCTTCTTTAAATATCCACCATGTGATTTTATCCAAGCAATTACCAAAGTGCCCTTATTCACATAATTATCTTTTTGTCTTATATGTGCCCAATTAAGTAATTTACCAATCTCAAATAAATATCTTCTCTTGCATTGACCAAGCCTTTTGACCACTTTATATGTCATATATATTAACATATACACAACATATAAATTTGTTTCTAAACCCTATTTCTTCCCAAAATACATATACATATACTTTCTCTTCTCAATTTCTTTTCTCTTACAATTTAACACATATATTCAATCCAATATATAACAATAACAACAACAACAATATGCAAAACTTCTAGGGCATAAATGAGGATATTACATACTCTACCACAATGAATGCAAATAGGTGGAGTAGGTCTCTGAGCCTCTAGAGTCAGAGCACTAGCCACTGAAACTGCAGGCCTCTGCCTCTATCTCTGCTGCTATACTGACCTACCAAACTGCCCCTGACTCCTACTAAACCTCTGAAAATTTCCCCCTCGGCCTCTCTTCACTGATGAAGAGCCTACCTCACTCTGGGGTCTCCTAACTCTAGTCTCCTCAACCCTGGCAGCTGCTACAAGACTCTGTATCCTCTCAACACTCCTGGCAGCTGCAACTAATATTAAAAATCCTGATACTGAGCCTAATATGATGCACATGATAGAGGGTCTCAGTCCCTCCTCAAACCTCCTGCACCTGTCAAACTCGTCAGAAATGATCCCACCAGCATAGTGACTCAACCGGATAAACTCGATCTCAATCTCGGTCACTGTCCTAGTATCCTGTCTCAGACTCAGGAACTCTATCTTCTTTGCATCTTTATACTCTCTCGGAGTATACTTCTGCTCAAATTCCCGCAAGAAATCAACACAGGTCAGGATTGGCGGATCATCCAAAGCATGTGGAACCATCTTCCACCAATTATATGCATCTCTCTGCAGAAGAGGTCTGGCATAATCAAACTTCTCTTCTGGGCTAGCCTGTAACTGAATAAATATCCTCTGAACCCGGTCTAGCCATTGCCCTACTACAGCAGGGTCTATAGTACCAACAAAGTTCTCAGCTCCACACTTTCTCACTTTATCATACTGCCTCACCGACAACTGTGACTGCGGCTGCGGCTGTGGCGGCTGATGAACTGGAGCCTGCCTCAACAACTCTACCATATGCCGTACCCAGCCAGGTGAAATCTCATCAGCTGCTGGTCTCACAGGCATAGAAACAGATGCCTCACTAGCAGATACAACTCTAGCTCTATCTCTACCCTCATCTAAAGCCACACTCTGTGCACTACCCTCAGCAGCCTGATGCGGCCGAGACGCCATAACTATATATCTACAAACAAAGCAGAAAATACTATATCAAATATTAGAAACTGCCAGTGCCAATGCATGTATTACAATTAAAATATATTTTAAAATCCCCCCATTTTCTCTCTCTATCATCCCACCTAGGTCGAGAACCTCAAACCTAGGCTCTGATCCCAAAACAAATGTAACACCCTTATTATACCTTATATACGTACAATACATATTTTCTACTTATGTAAAATACGCATATACAGTACAAAAATATCACAGACCGGTTTACTAAATTTTTTTTTTCACATTTCCAATTTAAAATTTCAAATTCTAAATATATAAAAATTAAATAGAATATAAATATTCTTTACTTGTTATAACAATCCAAAATAAATAATATTTATAAAAATCTATGGGAAGAATTTGCCAGAGTTTTGTCTGTAATTTGGATATCCCAAAATTTAGCAATTACTCAACCTGCAAAAAGAAAACACTCCCAAATAATTTCCAATCACCATGTCAACCATACTTCTCAATTTCACCAAGTTTCTCAAACATTTATATATATTGATATATATATAATTTCAAACACACTTACTCTCCCTGTAATATCCTCAAATGTGCCCTAGAAGTTTTGATATTAGTGTTGTTTTACTTGGATTAAATGTATATGATTCTTTGGGAAGAGAAAAGAATTATATAGAGAGAGTGTATATGTTGTGTATATGAAAATATATACAACATATACACAAGTCAAAGTCAAAGAAAGTTAATGGAAGAAGATATTTATGTTATGATTTATGGAATTAATTAATAAGGAAATTATGAATGGAAGAGATTAATTTGGACTATTTTAATATTAAAATGACTTGGTGGAGGTTTAAAGAGATAAGTGTTTGACTTGTTATCTTCATTTTCTTTTCTTTTCATTTTTTGGTCGAGCATCAGCAAGACAAGAGAGCAAGAGAGAGTTTTGTGTTCCAAGCTCAAAGTTGATAGGTGATTCAAGTAACCAAGTTGGAAATTCAAGAAGTTTCATTATTGTTGGTAAGCTCTCTCTTGTTTTCCTTTGTTTTATTTGAAGTTGTGTTTGAGTTTGATGGATGATTGTTGTTAATAGGAGTGTGTTTGGTTGTGGTGTGTGTAAGAGTATTTGATTCATTTGATTTTGGGTTTTAGGGTTGAATTGAAGTAAAGAGTAAGTTTGTTGGAAGAGGAAGTGTTATGGTTGTGTTTAGGGTTTGTGGTGATGATTATGATGTATGTTTTGAGTTGATTTGGTATTTTTGCAAGTTTGTTATAGTTTTTGGGTGAGTTTAATTAAGTTTGGTTGAAGTGGAAAATGGTGGAAGGAAGTGATTTGTTAGAGGTAGTGTTGTTGTGGCCGGAATCTGCATTTTTTGGCCTGACATGCCCATGAGCACGGTCAGATCTTTAGGTGTGTCAATGATTCTGTGTTTTTGGATGGGTGACACGAGAAGTGACACGCCAATGTCACTGAGCGGGTCATAGCTACTGTGATGTTGGAGAATTGACACGGCCTTGAGCACGCCCATGTTGTTGGACGTGTCAATGTTTCTGTGAGACAGAATGTATTACACGTCCAGTGACACGCCTGTGGTTCTGAGCATGTCAAAGCTTCTGTGATGTGAGTTTAGGGCACAGTCAGGGACACGCCCGTGTTGTTGAGCGTGTCATGTATAGAGTTTGCCCTAGTTAACTTTATCTATTTTATCTCATGTATATTATTCCTTTTTGGATTAGATTGTGAAGAGGTTGATTTGCCTTAACCTAAGTGGTGAAAAGTTCTTGGAAGAGGAAGGGTATAGATTGGTGTGAGTTATCTTAAGGTAAGTACAAACTACATTATGTCATACATTCATAGAGTATTGAAACTTAACCCACATTTAATTGTAAGTGTGTTAAGACCTCTAATGCATTGTTGATGCATATTAATAATGTTATGTTTGGTATAATGTGAATGGTTTGAATAATGTAAATTGAGATATAATAAGATGTGAAGCCAGTGTGATTGATTATGATGATTCAAAGGAAATAAGTGGGGCATGATTGCCTAAATGATAATGTTCAATGCAATTGATGATATATATTCTCTTGATGAGATGTGGAGCCATGGTTGTTGGCTAAAATGATAATGATGCCAATGAGATGATTGAGGCATGTTTGCTTAATGATGATGAGAAAATGATAATGAGATAATAAATGAATTGTGTGTCTAATGTGTTATTCTATTTTCAGAGTATTGTTGTTGTAGGCATGCCTATAGTAACAATCTCTTGAAGTTAGGTTGGGCTTGATCCTTGAAGCCAAGTTGGGTTGAAGTTTAACATGTTTACTCCCCTTGAAGCTTGGTTGGGTAAAATCCTTGAAGCCTAATTGAGATGTTACAACCCTTGAAGCTAGGTTGGGTTTGGTTCTTGAAGCCAAGTTGGGTTGATACATAGCATGCTTTGTTCCCTTTGAAGCTTGGTTGAACCTAAATCCTTGAAGCCTAGTTGGGATAATGATAATGATAAATGTGATAATTAAACCAAAGCATTAACTCTGAAAGTTGAATGGCATATTAGTGTCTTTGGGCCCATGCTTGTCTTTGTTAAATGTAATCCTCTTTTGAACTGGTTATGAAAATTAATTGTATGACATTGGCATTGCATCAATGCATAAGATTATTGTAGTTTGTACCACTAAGCTATTGGCTTAGCGCGAGTGTGATTCATCGCGCAAGTGACAGGGAAGAACCAGAGAGTTCCTCTAGGCCGAGTAGAGTCTAGATTTTGAGGAGTACTTAGTGGAGCTTAAAGATCAAAGAAATACTGCCAAACATGTATATATTTTATGTTTTGTAAAACTTGAATTTTGATGTATATGTATTTCTAAATATTTGTTATATTTTCCGTTGCGTTTTAAATAAACCCTTATTTATTGTGTTTTATAATTTTTCTTAAGTGTTTTAAATTTGTTAATATTATTGTAAAGAGATTATTTGTATGTTTTATAAACCGTAGCATACCTATATTCAGTATACGTATATTATGATCGTATTAGCATGCTATGTACGTATACGGGGTATAGGGGTGTTACACTCCCATTTCAAATACATTGACCCAAACATTTTTTATAATATACAATACGTAAAATTCAAAACATAATATATTATGCATATTACTCAAAATGTACAATAACATAAAAAATATATACATGTTGCTGGTAGTATTTCTGATCTCGATAGCAACTCAACAAGATAAAATACAAGTCTAGACCCGACCTAGTCTAGAAGAACTCTCTGGCTCAGTTGGGTCTATCCTGTCACCTACGCGATGGAAACAATCGCGCTAAGTCGAAGCCTAGTGGTACAAACTTTGATAATAACAATATAACTCAATGCAATGCCAATGAATAATGCACATATATGTCACATCATTCCACTTTCTTATATTTTTTTCAAATATTTCATAATTCACAATTAAAACAAAGACAAGCATGGGCCCAAAAAGGATCTAATATGTTATTCAAACTTTAGAGTTACTGCTTTGGTCCATAATGACACCATGTGCCTAGCCCCGTAGGCAATATTTCCATGGATAATGTAACAGCCCCAGTCTCTTGGACCTCAATCCGGCTAGACCCTTAGGCCCCAGTATCTAGGTCCTCAACCCGGCAAGACCGTTACAGTTTTTGAGGCTTACGACCAGTCTTTTCACCCCAAAAACATCATATTTATCAGCTGGCCTAGCTTACGACCCAGTCTTTTCACCATTCTAGCGTATAGCCCATAGGCAATCATAGGCATGCCGCCAAACCTAAAACTCTAAAAATTGAATAATATACTAGGCATGCAATTTATTCATATTTCTCATTATTAATCTCTTTCTCATTTTTACATATTCAATCTAGGCACATTGCCTTATTTTCACCTTTTTTTTTCTCACTTTTCTCATTTTTCATATCTTTCTCATTTTTCTCACTTTTCTCTTTTTTATCAATATCAATTCATTTCATTATCACACATATCTCATTTTTTTTTTGCATTCACAACACATTACCCAATTACTTTGGGTATTTTCATATAATATGCATATTTCACATGTTATACAAATTAGCCATTATCAATGGCTTTTCACAATGCATTTAACACATATATGATATTACAAATGTCATTGCATATTATTCATACACAATCAATGAAACAAGTAGCTTAACACATTTTTCAACTAAAATGTGCTAAGTCCAAATGTTATGCAATATAGACATTATATTCAAAGTTTCTACATACCTCCACTAGCAACCCAAAACAAGCTAAAAACAACCTTCAATCTAATCTTTCCAACTTGCCCTTCACCACTTGGATGAAGCAAATCAACCTCCCTCAATGCCTAAACAAAATGTGATAACAAATAATCATTTAGTATCACATTTAATGGCATTTCCAACATTAAACCATAATTACACATCACTCCTATAAATTTCCAAAAATTTAGCCTTTCCTTACTTGAACATTAGAATTCCATTCTAGTACAATTAAATTAGTGTTTTAAGTTTATTTATATTATTAAAAACATATTTTAATGCATTTAAATCATTTACATTATAAAAATACACTCTTATACACAAAATCTCAAAAATTGCATAACCTTCCCCCATTGAAGGTTTTTCATTCCAACACAATCCATTACTCATTCCAAGCTTATATTCATCACTTTTAACACCAAACAACATGCTTAAATAAATAAAATCACACAATTCAACCACTTTGGAAAATCACTTTTCCAAAACCCTAAATCTCCACTTCCGTTCTCAAACTCCAACCCAACACCACCAAATCCAATATTTGACTTTAAAATACTTGTTTATGAATCAAAACAACTCATTTAGAACCAATTTTCACAATTAAAGTTCATGTTTTCAAAACCCCAAAAACCCATAACCCTAAATTCTCTCTTTTCACCATTCTTAACCAAACTCCATCATCTCTTCAATCTAACCTTAGAATCATTGTTAACTATCCAAAATAACATCATACACACTGATTCCAACAATTATAACATGCTACATCAAAATCTCAAAACTCACATAATCCAAATTTCCAAGGAATTCAAAGAAAAGAGATGGAAACTTACTAATTTTGGTGAAGATCACCAAAAATTCACTTGCAACTTGTTAATTTCTTCAATTTATGGTGTATGGAAGAAGTAGAATCCTTGGTCTAGCTCCCATGAAATTTTGGCCAAAGGAAAGAGAAGAAGACGAAGAAGAAGACTTTAATATTTCTTTTCCTTTCATTTTTTTTAAACCACATATATATATTAAAATAATTTAATATTTAATATTTAATTATTTTTTTAATAAATTAAAAGTCCTAATTTCCCTCTTCCATTCAAAAATAATTTTTTTGAATTATTTTATTAATTTTGAATTTATAAGATTTAATTACCAAAATACCCTTTTCTTTTAAAAAGTGTTGACTTTTATATGTTTTGTATATTTGTCATATATATCACATATATATTCCACTTTTTCATTTAAAATCCCTTCATTTTTCATTTAAAACCATTAATTTAATTTATCCTTTTAAATTATAATTTATTTTATCAAATTTTTCAAAAATTAGAAATTTTCAAAAATTTTAGGATGTTACACCACCAACTAATAGTCAGGAGGAGACTGCTGATTTTGGACCAGATTCTAGATGAGGTAGAGGTGCCAGGGCAAGATTTAGACAATGAGAAGGGTCTACAACCGTGGATAGATCAAAAAGAGATAGAACAGTGTAAAGGATGTATGCTGTGTAGGGAGAGTAGGATATTCTAGATAAAGGTAAATATTTGATTATCTAGTATTATTAGATATGTAATGATTGCATGTGTGCTTTCTTGGATGAAATTGTTAGAATTGAGGATTATTTAAATTTATTTGGGACTTTGATATAAATGTTTAAAGATGTGAAGGGGGATAGAAGAGATTAGTGATTGTATTAATGGGATTTATTCATTGAGATAGATAATTTCAAGGATGAAATTATTTAAGGGGGAGAGAATTGTAATATCCCAATTTTTGATGTACTTTAGAATAGTAAATACGGGAGAGCATATGGGTGTAATGGGTAGAGAAAATATTAGATGGGTGTTATATATGTACTATATATATATTTGAGATACATGAGAAGGATAAAATAGAATATATAAGACATATATATATATATATACCTGACATATACTATACATATGCATGAGGTATGCATTGGTGGTGGGAAAGTTGATTTTAATCATTTAATTCAATAATAATAATAATAATAATGATAATAAAAGGGAAAGTAAAAATACAAAGGAAGGAAGAAGATGAGTGGTAGAGAATTAAAGTGGGAATTGTATATAATATTTTATTTATATAAGGATAAGGATGGGTAAAGAGAAGACAAGTGTTCTTCTTCTTCTTCAACGTGGGTTAGAGAGAGAGAGTGGGGAAGAGTGAAATTTTCATGCTACATTAGATTCAAGAGTGATTAAAGAAAATAGTCAAGATTTGGCAAGTAATTCAAGTATGTACTTTCTTCTTGAGCTTATTTTATGGATTTTATTTATATATGTATGATATAGTTAGTGAGAGAAAGTGATGATTAATTGAATAATATTATGATAATGATATATTGATGTATATATATGTTTAATTGATACATAGATAAATAAAATATGATTAGATGTTGGGGATAAAAATGAGTAGTTGGAATTGAGGAAAAGAGTAAGGGTTTGGTAAAGTTGAGTTGGGGATTGAATGAATTGATATATGGATGATGGTATGAATAAAATTTATGATTTTGAGATTGTGCATATTTGATTTAACATGGGTTGGAGTTGCTATGTGATATGTGAGTATTATATTGATGAAATGGAGTGAAAGAGTGTTTTTGCGATGTTATGGGTGTACCCAGAGATTTAGCCTAACATGTCCATGTCCTTGGGTGTGTCAAAGTTATAGAAGTTAAGTGTGTCACTTGAAGGATTATTAGAAAATATGTTAATTATGCTACATATTTGTATGTTGATGAGTCATATGGTGAGTGTGGCTCATGCTTGCATGATGAAAGTATAAAATGGGAAAATGTGGTTAGATGTCAAGTGTGAATTATAAATGAATAATGATATGATATGATATTGAAATGTATGAATGAAATGAAATGGCATTGAAATGGTGAAATGAAATGATATGACATTGAAATGATTATATGAAATGATATGATATTGAAATGAATGAGAAAAATGAGAAATGAGGCAATGTGCCTAGTTGAATGTGAGAAAATGTGAAAGAAATGGAAGATGAGTATAGGTAATGCATATGACCTATGTATGAATGATGTGAAGTGGTAATGTGATGTGATCAAGAATGGTGATGATCACTGGAAATGTATAAACTAAAGTGATGTTATATACATGTAACCTATATCATTACTTGTCTAATTGTGTTGAGATTGATTAGATTTTCACGAGAGGTCCTGAGCAGAGCTATGCCTAGAGGTGCATATGTTAATAGACCTGAGCAGAGCTAAGTCTTGACCCAAGCAGAGCTGGGTCATGTATTTGAAATAATGGTAGACCTGAGCAGAGCTAGGTCTTGTCCAGAGCAGAGCTTGGTCATGTGTTTGAGATGACGGTTGACCATAAGAGAGCTAGGTCATGTTATTGAAATTGAAAATGGTCCCAGTTAGAAACTGATAGTGTGACAGCTGAGCTTAGTAATTGGAATGATGTGTGAGTGGGATGTGAAGCCCTATAGTCATGTACAAATATGGAATGTGATTTTCAATAATGCAATGATGTGTAAGTGGGATGTGAATCCCAATATTGTATTTATGTATATTGAATCCCAATATTGTATTTATATATTTGTATATAAATATTTTTTATATGTACCACTAAGCTTTGGAGCTTAGCGCTATTGTATGAATCACGTAGGTAAGTAGATTGCTGATTTGAGAGTCGGATATTTGTGCCACATGAAGACTGAGGGTGTGCCAGAGATCAACTAGAAGGTGGTGCATGCCTGTACATTTTGTTATTTTGTAGTTTAACCATATGTATATGTATATGTATATAAGTAAATTTTTGGAAAGACAATATTTAAATGTATATATGTAATTAAATGAAAAATATTCTTACGATCTTATATATATTATTATAGTTGCATAAATATGATAATGAAAGGTTTGAATGGATTTGTAACATAGCATTCTTATGTCTTATATGCATATTGTACATATATGGGGTATGTGTATAGTATGTACATAGGCTATAGGGGTGTTACAAACCATGGGTAGAGCTGCAATTGAAGATGAACTTATGTCAGGTTCCTTCTCGCACAACATATTCTATACCTCAGTTATAATCGAGCTGCATTATGCACTCAATGACTCAATTAGTATCTTGTTGAAATTAGTATGTTGGACAACTAGCATGTTTATGAAACTTTCCTCATGGCATCTGAGAATAGCCTCAACGAAAGTTTGCATTTCATGGTTTTCAGTGGTTTGCTCCATGGGTACCTTTTGTAGAATAAGAACAAGTTGAGGTTAGTTGCATTTTATGAGTTGGCAAACCTTTCCATCATATTTTGGAGCTAAGAAGTGCATGTTTATGAGAGCTCTTTCGAATGGTCCATAGATTTAAATTTTACTAAGGGTCATAAATTATTAGTAGTGAAGGATCCTAAAATTAGAGCTCGATATTTTTATGAGTATGTTTGATTTGCTTTTAAGGATGTGGTCATGCCGGTGGGGCCTATTCGACTAGGCTAGTGATTTTCAGGGCGAGCACAACCGGTGTGGTCGAGACACGAGTTTAGGATAGATTTTGTCAAAAATAAAAAATGCAGTTTGTAGGTTTTAGGGATATGCAATGATGCATGGTTGTATGAGTGAAAACCATGGTATGAAGGCATTATTGTGGTTCATGCCACTTATGGGTAAGGTCTATGGCCTTTATACAGTTTAGTTTTAAGTGCCTATCACACTAGGACAACGATATACCTAACCACATGACATATAAGGAATATGACATGGGTCCAACTATAATATCCCTAATTTTTAAAAATTAAATAAAATAAATTAAAATTAAATTGGATAAATTAAAAAAATGATTTAAATGGAAAATGAAAGGATTTTAAGTGAAAAAGTGGAATGTATATGTGAAATACACATGAAATATATATAAAGTATATAAAAGTCAACTCTTTTAAAAGAATAGTCAAAGTCAAGTGGCATTTTTAAGTGTATTCGCATAGTGAGGAGGATCATGACAGGCATCTGCAGATTGTATTGCCGACATTAAGAGACAGTTGTATGCTAAGCTGTCTAAGTGTGAGTTATGGCTCTGATAATTAAAAAAATAATTAATAAATTAATAAAAACCCCAAAATTACTTCTTCCATACAAAAATAAATTATTTTAAAATTATTTTTATAAATTTTAATTTCCAAAATATAATTATAAAAATGTCACTTGACTTTGACATTTCTTTTAAAAGATTTGACTTTTATATACTTTATGTATATTTCACATATGCATTTCACTTTTTCACTTTAAATCCTTTCATTTTCCATTTAAATCATTAATTTAATTTATTTCCAAAAATTAGAGATATTACACCAACCGTATGTATATGTCGTGGGTTGGGTGCTTTTGCTACCCCCCAATATACCAAATGAAGGCCAAGTGGATGCTACTCGCTACCCAGGGCTTCCTAAATTTGAAGGGTAAGAAACCCTTATACATAGTGTAGGAGAAAATCAACCAAAGCAAGAATGATTTTGAAAAGAGTCCATCAAAATTTTGTTTTGAAAATTTTAAGAGGTCCCTAGTGGAGTCGCCAGCTATGAGGCCCCTTTCGAGCACCGGTTTCCAGCCCACAATGAGGAAGCCAGGAAATGCCTTTTTGAAGGCTTGGTCTCACATGATCTCTCCGCATATGGTCTCCAGTAGGTTCGGTAAGTGCATGTTTAAAATTGTCCTTTATTTGAAAAGAAAACTTTCCTTTTATTTTGAAAAGGATTAGTGGCCTTTATATTGAAAAGCTGAAATTGGAGTGTCACTACCTTTATTTTTAAGAGAAAAATTAAGGAAAATCTATTTTACTTGACTCCATTTAAAAAAAAAATGAATTTTACACAAAGAGGGCACGAGACTTTTTGGTTCAGAACTGGGGACGACCAAAAAAAAGAAGGCAGCAACTATTACAGACTTTTGGACTTTGGCAATTTTTCAAAGACTTAGGAAGACTTTTATTTTCAGGACTTTTGGATTTTTTTGGGATGGAAACTCTAACACTTTGCGACTAAGAGAGACAAAAAGCAACAATGGAAAACTCTAAAGGAGGAAAAGTAAGGCAGCAAGCAGTGTTGTCTTGGTGTTAGCTCATCCAGAATTTCATCCAACAATTTTGGTCGAGCCTTCAAACGTAGGTAAGCTAATCTAAATTTAGTTTATTAAATCAATAACCATCTTCACTTTTCAAATTATCATCACAAGGTGCTGATTATATAATTCTGTTTATTTATTTATTACATATAATAACTTAGATTTAAATTTTAGTCAATAGTATAAAATCAAAATGTTAATTCATTTTCTAAAACCCTAATCAGTTCTTAAAACCCCAAACCCTAAGTTCTATTTTCTTAAAAACTAAAACTCTAATTAATTCCTTTTTTCTCAAATTACACAGCAGTTATAATCTTTATAAAAAAAATAAAAATAACAATAATATTAGTTTTTTAAAACCCTAGCTTTAATTTTTTAAAAAAACCCTAAAAACCCTAATTTGTTTCAAGAAACCCTAATTTAAGATGTAAACCCTATACTTATACATTTATTGCTTTATTAAGTTTTAGATTTGATTATGTAGTTTATTATATGTTTTGATGATTGATTTATTTAATTTTGATGTTTGATTTGTTTAATTTATAATGGATGGATGTTTTCTTTATTATTATTATTATTATTATTATTATTATTATTATTATTATTATTTGCTTATCTTGGTATTAATAATGTAGGAGGTATGTTTCCACTTTGTGGGTACCACATTAATTAAGCTTTATGTAGTTTAAATTGTTTCCATATTTTGGAATTAATGTAAAGGATACATTTTCACCCTTCGGTGGGTGTCCTATTTAGTTTTAGACATGGACAATGTAAGGACATGTTTCCATCCTCGGATGGGTGTCCATTCATTTGTTTTGTTTGAACATTGCTTTGATTTTAATAAAATGATGTTTTTATTTTAATTATTACATGTAATATGGATTATATCATAGTAATTAAGAATTTTATAATATTAAACCTGGAATCGGGCGTTGTGGGGGTGCTGGGTCATTCTCACCTTTCCCACTCGTACCCAACTTATCGAACCCATTATGGGGTTGGGGATTCCTTAGAAATTGAGTCATCCATAACTTTCTTTTTCCCGGTCCATCCGGGTGCTGACTCCATTTTCTCAGGGTTTCAGCCCGTGTTCTCTAAGGCCCTGAGCCTAACAGTGCCGAAGTCACCAGAACCATTCCACTGGGAGTGGGGGCAAAAATCCCCGCTCATAGTGGCGACTCTAATGGGGATAAGAGAAGTTAATTTTGTTGGTCTTTATATTATTCTATTCTTTCTTATTATAATATTATCCATTGCATCATTTAGATTGCATCATGTGCGTGAGTTAGGATGCCCGTGTAACACCCCTATATCCCGTATACGTACAAAGCATGCTTATACGATCGTATTATACGTATACTGAATATAGAAAATACTACAATTTAAAAATACACAAAACATATCTCGAAAAAGAAATAAAACAAATATCAAACATTTAAAAGAAATCCATAAAATATAATAAATAAAAACGTTTATTAATATACAGCGGCTGCAATACCCTGGGCTCTCTCCACACTCCTAGCTGCTGCAACCAATTGGGAAAAATCCCGATATCTAGAACCAGCCACATGACACATAATTGAGGGTTTCAACCCCTCCTCAAAACTTCGACACCGATCGATCTCATCAGAAATAATTCCCCCGGCATAATGGCTCAACTGGATGAACTCTAGCTCATACTCTGTCACCGACCGGTGATCTTGCCTCAAAGTCAGAAACTCCATCTTCTTCACATCTTTATACTCCCTCGGAGTATATTTCAACTCAAACTCCCGTAAGAAATCACCATAGGATAATGTTGGTGGATCGTCCATAGCATGGGGCACTGTCTTCCACCAATCATATGCATCCTTCTGTAACAGTGATCTGGCATAATCAAAATTTTCTTCTGGAGTGGCTTGCAACTGAATAAAGATTCTTTGTACCTTATTTAGCCACTGTTCAGCTACCGCTGGATCAATAGTACCCAGGAAATCCTCTGCTCCATACTTTCTTAATTTATCATAGTGCCTCATGGTACCATTGGCTGGGGTGGTGGTGGCGGTTGTTGCACTGGTGCCTGCCTCAATATTTCAACCATATGCTTAAGCCAAAATGGCGGAATCTCCTCACCAGCTGGTCTCCCTGACAAAGAAATAGGGGCCTCTCCAGTTCTATTTACTCTAGCTCCATCTCTAACATCATCAGGAGCTACACTCTCGGCACTACCCTCAACAGATTCACATGAATGAGGATCCATTATAACCTATATCTGCAAACATAGCAGGATACACCTCATTAAAGATCAGAGACTGCCAATACCAAACATGTATTTTATTCAAAAACCAACCTCTTAAAATCAAAATATTACTTTTCTTACAATTGTTCTAGGTTGAGAATCTCAAACCTAGGCTCTGATACCAAAATAATTGTAACACCCCTATATCCTGTATACGTACAAAGCATGCTTATACGATCGTATTATACGTATACTGAATATAGAAAATGCCACAGTTTAAAAATACACAAAACATATCTCAAAAAAGAAATAAAACAAATATCAATCATTTAAAAGAAATCCATAAAATATAATAAATAAAAATGTTTATTAATATACAGCGGAAGTTATAACAAGTACTTATAAGTACAAATACATAAAAATTGAAAATTTACAACACATAGAGTATATATACATGATTGGCAGCTTGACTCTCTGATCTTTAAGCTCTAATCCAACTCTTCAAGCACAAACTCAACTAGGTCTAGAAGAATCCTCTGTCTCAACTCTATCAACTCTATCACCTGCGCGATGAATCACAATCGTGCTGAGCCAACAACTCAGTAGTACAAACCATAATGATAAAATGCAATATCTATATCAATGTCATACATACAACCAATAAAGATCATATTTATAAATGTTACATTTCATTATTTCAATAATTATATCATCATCCATTAATTATAGCCAACAACCATGGCTCCATGTATGAACCTTCCCCCAACCAGGTCGGTCGTCCAAGTTCGGTTGCCCAGCTCTCTTGGTCCGCATGGTTCCGCAGGAGGCAGATAGGTACGTATAAGACTATCAGTAACGAACCTTCCCCCAACCAGGTCGGTAGTCCAAGTTTGGTAGACCAGCTCTCTGGGTCCGCATGGTTCCGCAGGAGGCAGATAGGTACGTAATACTGACTAAATCGAACCTTCCCCCAACCAGGTTGGTAGTCCAAGTTCGGTTGCCCAACCACTGGGTCCGCATGGTTCCGCAGGAGGCAAATAGGTCCGTTCATTTATCTCTTTAAACATTTCTTTCTCAATTCATTTCATGTTCATCATTATAATATACAACATCAATTACATTAACTAGATAAACATATCATTATTCAATCATATCATCTAGGTATGCTTCAATCATATCATTCACATCATTATAACTCACAACATTAATTTCACATCTCTTTACCATTCTCTTTCTCAATTTGTATATCATAATCAAATAGGCAATCATGCCTCAACAATTTCATTTGTATAAACATAGCCACTCACAATGGCTTCTCATCACATTTGAATCATCATGTCTCAATTCACATTATATTTCCATTCACACCGATGCAATTCATCATTATACATATAGTACATTTCACAAGATTCACAATGTACAAAACATAACATTATTCATATATATCAACAATGCCATATCAAGTGAATGTATGCAACAATGCAAGGTTTGTACTTACCTTAAGCACCACTTAAACAACTCTATACACTTCTTATTTCCAAGAACTCTTCACTTCTCAAATTAGAGCAAATCACCTTCTTCACAACCTAAACCAAAACAATGATGAACCACATCAATTCCAATACAATTTATCACTTGTTAACCTCCTCTTACACCTTTAGATCACAATTAACAATCCAATAATACACATTATAGCCCACGGCCGTGGCCACCCGAACCCCCACGGGCATGGGTTAGATTATGGTTCTGCCTCCCTTGCTCCACACCTCCACGGCCATGGCTAAAAATGGCCACGGCCATGGGGCCACGGGCGTGGCATCCAGAATGCTACTGCCTTCGGCCAAATTCACATGTTTAATGCTTACAACTCCAACAAACACAACCAACATGAAGATCTATGAAAATAATCAACCAAACATAACATTAACAACACTTACCAACTCAAAACCCTAAAACCAACATCACTCTTACTCTTTCAAAACTAACAACAACCCATCTTTTTATTTCTCATTCAAAACCAATACCACAATCAATTTAAATCAAACACACACCAACAAATTACCATAAACACAACTTTACTTCCAAATATCCACAACCAAACTCACAAACAACTTAAAATAAAACAAGAGAATTCAAGAGAGACTTACCAAAAATAATAAATCTTCTTGGATTTCCACTTAGTCACTTGAAAACTCCTTCAATTTGATCTTAGAACTCAAAACCCTCCTCTTACTCTCTTGTCTTGATCAGGTTCGGCCACCAAAGGGAAAGGAAAGAAAATGAAGAAGCAAAGTCAACTTTCTCTTCCCTTTAAATCTCCACCAAGCAATTTCAAAAGAAAATTACCTAAATACCCTCTTCAATATAATTTAACTTCATTTCATTAACATACCCTTTTTAGTCATTTCACAAATCACAAATTAAAATATCTTCTTCCCTTGACCCACCATTTTGACCAACATATATGTTATATATCTTGCCATATACACAACATATACATTTTCTCTATACATTCTTTCCTTTCCCACTACACATATACATTTGATTCAAACAAAAACAACAATTATCTCAAAACTTCTAGGGTACATTTTGGGATATTACAGCCCGTGTTATCCGTGTTGTGTTATGTAAGGGATACCATACTTTCACTCAAAGTATGCAGATCGAGCATGGCATAACCACTATAGCCTTGTACCTCTTGGTATATACTTGTTTGGGAACCTAAGCCTTTCAACCCAAAGACTAAAGCACATGTAATTGGTCTAGTTACTTTTCTTAGGTTTTACCTCAAATGCTTGTTGTTTGACTATGGTTAATTTATCTTGGTTTAAATAATGGCATATTTGGTTTGTTCTTTTTCTAATATGACCTAATTACATTGTGAGCTCAAATAATTTTTCCTCTAAATCCAAAAGACCAAAAGTATTTGAAAAATTTTTGAAATGGTCTTTGGATATAAAACTTTTCCAAAACAAGTCAAAAATTCTTTTCTCATGACCAAAATACAAAGCCCAAAATTCATTTTTTCTAAAATCTTTTTATGGCCTTTGAAATAAAACTATTTTTCACTTCATTACAACTTTTCCTAAAATGAGCTTACAAAATATTTGGGTCAATTATGAAATACCAAAAAATAATTACGAGCCTAGCTTATGCTAAGAACTATTAATCATGGGCTTATTTTTGCATGAATCATTAGTTACTTTTTCAAGTGACAAATCTATTTATATTAAACCTTTTAATTTCATTTTAATCTAATATAGCATAAAAAGCTATTTGATGGATTAAAGCCTAATTAATGAGAATTATCATGAACTAACTTCCATTTTTGAAAATATAACTATTGGTTAAAATCGTCCGAGGGAATTTTTCAAAAAAAAAATCCCATATTGATATTTTTGTTGGTCATATACCTATGAAAAGAGACTCGCCATTCGTGTGTGGAAGTTATAAGGTTGGAAGTGATGTCCTAATTATCTTTGTTTGTTTGTTGTTTGTGCATACATGCATTGCATAACATATCATTGATCCTTTCTGGCTCACACATCTGGAGTACAGCAGTTCAAGAGCATACAATGACACCACCTACAACATTGATTTTGATTCAAGTGCTTCATTGGGAGGATGGATGCAAACCAGGTAAGGGATGTAGTCAATGAATTTGTCAAAGCTAGGATGGCTGAGCTAAGTGATCAATTGGTTGAGATTATGAGGACCCAGTTGATTGAAATTCTAAAGATCATCAACAATGCTAAAGAGGCATCTCCTATTGATGTAAAGAAGAAGAGAAAATCAACATTAACAAAGATCAAGTCTACTGATAGAGATTGAATGAAAAATGAGGGATCAATCCCTATTCTACAAGACCAGTCGAACCATACACTGTCTAAGTGGAGCAACAAGGGTGGATACCACCCTAGTAGGTAAAGTTAAAGGGAAAGAATAGGTGTTGAGAAAAATGCAACAAATGAACTAGCAAAGAAGCATAAATTTTTGTACTTGGGGGAACCTTTGTCAAAGGTGTTAAAGAATCTAATGAAGATGAATTTGCTATAACCATTAACTCCTTAACCCTTGCTGAATCCTCTACCTCCAAACTTTGATACCAAAGTTTTTTGTCAATTTCATCAGACTCAAAGGCACAAAATAGATAAATATGTTCGATTAAGGCACGAGATCCAAGATTTGATTGACAGTGGAAAGCTACCTGAGCCTGATAAGCCTAACACTAAGAATAATCCTCAGCCTAAATTTGTAAGGGCGCCACAGCTTGCAACCTTCATGAAGAGTTTTATCATGTCATCTTGCCATGATATGGATGGAGAGGCTGGTAAAGAGGATATGCTACTCAACAAACTTGGGCTAACTGTGGATGATGAAGCAATAATCCTTGTTGATGGAAAAATTCTTGCCTGTGATATGTCTAAATAAATGAAGTATCTTCGACTCCAACTCAACAAACTTCCCTTAGCTCAAAGTGTTGATCTTTTTATTTTGCTATCTTTAATATTTAATGGGACAATTATGTTTTTCAAATTATGTTTGTTCGAATAAATTATTTTCATTAAATTTTTGATGGTCTTTGTTCATTTTGGTGCTCAACCAATGATGAATTTAGCTTGATATTTATAAAATAGTATATCTATACATTATAATTTGAATTACTATACTCGGTGAGGGAATTATTCTATAGCCTTGAGTGGTGTATACTTACTTAGAGAGGGCTCCTACATAATTACCTAGGTCCTAGTCCAGTCTTAGAACATGCTTTGACAAACTTTCGAGGTGAAATTAAACTCTGCATATTTAAGGGAGAGATGATCTAGGCATTGTTTGGTAAGCCAATAACTAGTATCAACTGTATTGACATCAATCCTTAGTTGTCCCTTTGAGACTTCAAATGATTTTAGCTTGCTTTTCATTGGCCTGTAAACCCCGATGACCCATCATTAGTTGTTGTTACACTTTTGGTAAGTCTTATGATCACTAAGGAAAAAAAAAGAAAAGAAGAAAAAGGAAAAAATAAAGAAAGAAATAAAAAGGAGAAAGGAGAAAAGAGAAAAAAAGAAGAAAGAAAAAAAGAAGAAGAAGACGAAGAGAAGAAGGAAAAAGGAAAGGAAAAGAAAATAAAAAACAAAATGGTAGTTCGGAAAGCCAATCAAGTTTTCCTTTACCTAAAGCAATAGAAGACAAAGCCAGTTTGACTTAAATTGGTCCAACCCAACCAGAAACTTAACCAAAATCAGAGAGATAGGAGAAAGGCCATTTAGTTCTTGAAAGTCCTGTACTTGACAACCATACAGAGAAGAATGGCAAAAGGATAAAATGCTCAAAGAAAAGAAAAAGAAAGAAAAAGAAAGAGAAATAAAAGGGAATTGAAGAAAAGGAAAGGAATAAGGGTATCAAATATTTTGCAAAGGTAAAGACTATCCAAATCAAGATCAAGATTAATGTCAGAAGAAAGAAGAATGTTCAAAGCCCTATTTTTTCATGCTTGCAACTGTCTAAATAGGAAATTTATGGTGTGAAGGTTTGTCAGCAGTGTCACATAAGCTCCAATCTCAAAATGACCTTCACTTAAACCATGTCCCTTATAGACCCCATTTCAAGCCTATTAAAGACATGTTGATCTCTCTTGGTAGGTAGAGTCTATTAGTGAAGATAGTTTGAATAAGCATGCATATGAGATAGACAATATTTAAACCCAATGATACCTTTGGCTAAGTAATGTGTATGTACCTATCTGAAGTGTAACAGTTCTTGCTCAAATAGAATTGATTCCCAAGTTTAGTATGGTAACTAAGGTTGTCATGTTGTAGATATGTTAATTTAGAAAATCAGAGTCCTAAGGTAAGTTGACATTGATTTTCCAAAGCCAACATTTGATTTCAAAATCAAAATTAAAAAAAAAAGGTAAAAATTTTATAATGCCTTCAAGTTAAGGGATGTATGTCGAACCATCGTACCTCGAAGGACACATTGGGAAAAGAAAATGATTATTGGCAAGGTTATGAAGAAGCTAGCAATTGACATGCTGAATCATACTTTGAAATGGATGTATCTCTGACTCTGCTGCTTGGGCTATCCACCACTCATGTCCTCAACATCTTGAAGATAAAAGCCATAAATGCGAAGCCTTTTGTCTTTCCAATGCAAGATCTAAATGGGCATATAGAAGGAGTCAATGAGAACACTTCAGCTGATCATCTCAGTCTGTGAGTCAATTGAACTGCTGTAAGTAATATCCATGCATATCATGCATACATAAGTATATCATATTATTTGTCAAAATGAACATCAAACACCCTGTGAAGTAAAGAATCAAAAGAAGATATTGAATCAAGGGGCACAAAAAGCTCATTGATGGAGGAAGATCCAATCATTTTGCAAAACAAGAAATGCATGCTTGTACAAAGAACTAAACAACACAAACATTAATCAGAACCTGCATGGGAAAATCATTGGGTTCAGCCTACACGGGGGCAAAGTTTCTCCTTTTAATTTTTTGAGTTTATGCATGTACAGAATATTTTCAGACTCGCTTTCAATACTTTGCCACACAGGGGCAAGGAGAAGATATAAGGGCCAGTTAAAAATAGTTGAATTTTTTACAAAATGAAAAATAAAAGGAATGGAACAACCAGTTAAGCCAGAATTCTCAACTGATAAAAGGTTAGTCAAATCTAGTCTCAGGTCCAAGTACCCAAATAAAATTCAGTCTCGGGTCCAAGTACCTATATCAAATTCAATCCTGAGTCCAAGTACCCTGTCTAGGGTCCAAGTAGCCAAATCAAATTTAATCTCGGGTCTAAGTACCCAGTCTTGGGTCCAAGTACCCAAATCAAATTCAGTCTCAAGTCTAAATACCCAGTCTCTGATCCAAGTACCCAAATCAAATTCAATCTCGGGTCCAAGTACCCAAATCAAATTTAACCTCGGGTCTAAGTACCCAGTCTCGAGTCCACTTACCCAAATAAAATTCAATCTCAGGTCCAAGTGCCCAGTCTCAAGTCTAAGTACCCAAATTAAATTCAATCTTGGGTCCAAGTGCCCAGTCTCGAATCCAAGTACCCAAATCAAATTCAATATCAGGTCCAAGTATCCAGTCTCAAGTCCAAGTACCTAAATCAAATTCAATCTTGGGTTCAAGCGCCTAGTCTCTAGTATAAGTTGTGAAATTAAATTCAATCTCGGGTCCAAGTACCAAGTCTCAGGTCCAAGTACCCAAATCAAATTTAATCTCAGGTCCATGTTGTTTTGTTAGTTTTTGTTATAGATTTGTGTCTTGTTTATTATAATAATTATTGTTTTATTTAGGTATTTTATTAGTTTAAATCGGTTTATTTAGTGTTTTTGTTAATTTTGTAGTTTTAGTTTATTTCAGTGTTTATGTCGTTTTTGATCTAGTTTTTAGTATGGTGTTTATGTTTTGTTGGTTATTGTTTATTTACTTTTTGTTTAAAGTTTGTTTGAGTTTTGTTTTAGGTTAAAAAAGCCAAGGAACCAAGACTGAAGGAAAAATGAACAGTAGCTGACACAGGCAGAGGACATGGCCAAGTCACTGGCCGTGTCCCATATCAAGCTGAAAAGAAGCCACAAGACACAGTGATGGACACAGGCAAGGGACACGGCCAAGTCAGTGGCCGTGTCCCTCCAAAGATGCTCCAACATAGCCAAGTCACTCCAACTTGGCCGTGTCTCACCTAGTTCCAAAGGAAAAGAAGAAGAAATCATCACAGTAGGTGACACATGCAAGCGACATGGCCAAGTCACTGGCCATGTCCCTCCAAAATGATCCAACACAGCCAAGTCACCTCAAACATGGCCATGTGCCTCCAATTATGCACAAACACGGCCAAGTCACCATCAACTTGGCCGTGTCTCACCTAAATCCAAAGCAAAGAAGAGCAATTCTCACAGTAGGTGACACATGCAAGCGACATGGCCAAGTCACTGGCCATATCCCTCCAAAATGGTCCAACTTGGCCATGTCACCATCAACTTGGCCGTGTCTCTCCCTCAAATTCACCTCCAACACGGCCAAGTTCACTCTAACTTGGCCATGTCACTCAAGGATCAATAAAGACGCGAGGAGGTTTCGTATAAATATGGAAATTAGGGTTTCTCTTAAGGTTGACGATTTGGAGAGCTGATTTAGCAGTCTGAGAGTGAGCTTAGGGTTTTGACAATTGTTTTCTTTAATTTTGATTACACTTTTGATTACTTTAGCTTAGATTAGATTGTTCTAGCCATTGATGCATCCTTCTTGCAAGATTTGAACAAGAGATTCTTCAGAAGCTTCAAGGAGTTTGTAACTTGGTTTTGTTCTCGAACTTATTCTCTTTATTTTCATTGAAATTGTATTTACAGATATTATCATGTCTATTTTGATTTCTTTGAACATTAATGAGATGAATATGTTTGATTGCATTATGAACTAATTTGATCTAGTCTAGGGTTTGTATGGATCTGCTATGATTGTATGAATTGGTTATTCTCTTAGCTAATAATTTCTTTAGCCTTGATTGAATGAAATATTTTAATATATAATTGATTGGCCACCAATTATGTGTTTTAGGTATTAGATGATGGATTGAGAGATGAAGTCTAATGTTGGAACAATTCAATTAAGGACTTAGGTGAATTAGAGATATAACCTATTAAAAAGATTATTTCAATTATAACAAGATTAGTTGAAAGAGGTTTGAATGCGAGAGCTTATTTCCTTGACTTGATTAATTGAGTTGTTTGAGATTTAATCTTTGAAATTAAATTAGTTAAGAGGAATAACCATTCATACAAATAAGTAGTAGAGAAGTGCAAACCCTAGACTTTTCTATCAAGTGAATCAAAACAATCAGCTTAATTTACTTTTATTCGTTTTAAACTTCAATCAATCTTCTTCATTAGTTAACAATTTAAATTTTCTTCTTTATTTGTTATTCATAATCTGATAATCAATTAGCCACCTTAGCTTCCTTGTGAGATGACCTTAGGGCGATCACCTTTGCTACAGCTACCTCGTATACATGCGAGTGACGCTTTGTGGTAGAGTTAATTCGAGCGCAACACATGTACCCAATCTTGGGTCCAAGTACCCAAATCAAATTCAATTTCAGGTCCAAGTACCCAGTCTCGGGTCCAAGTACCCAAATCAAATTCAGTCTCGGGTCCAAGTACCTAAATTAAATTTAGTCTCGGGTCTATGTATCTAGATACGGATCCAAGTACCTAGTCACGAGTCCAAGTACCAAAATCAAATCCAGTGTCGGGTCCAAATACCTAAATCAAATTTAGTCTCGGATCTAAGTACCTAATTGCGAGTCCAAGTACCCAGTTTTGGGTCTAAGTACCTAAATCAAATCTAGTTTCGGGTCCAAGTACCTAAAACAAATTCAGTCTCAGGTACCTAATTGTGGGTCCAAGTACCTAGTTTCGGATCCAAGTACCCAAATCAAATTTAGTTTTGGGTCCAAGTACCCAAAACAAATTTAGTCTCCAGTCCAAGTACCCAAATCCAATTTAGTCTCAGGTCCAAGTATCCAAATCAAATTTAATCTCAGATCCAAGTACCCAAATCCCATCCAGAACCCAAATCAACACAACTATTACCAATCTGGGGTCGAGAACCCAATGTCACCCAAAATCTGCTCAAAATCATGTTGCCTTTCACTCTTTTCTACTAAAATCTCATATCGTTCAAGCAAGGGGCAAACTGTAGACAATTATTTTTTTGACCAAATCCAGTCTAAAATTTTAAAATGTCCAAAATGATTTTTATAATATTTATTATTTCTTATTTAATATATTAAAAGAAAAAAATAGAAAAAAACATTTTTAAATATTTATTTTTAATAATAAAAATAAAATAAAAATAGAAAAATAAAAATCGGACCAATCGGCGAACAACTAGGCCTGCGGCGAAATGCTGCTCGCCCAGCATAATCCTTGCCGATCCTCACAACATAGCAGCCTGCAATGCCTTGCAATGGCCTGCGACCCAGCTCTCCAGCAGCCCGTGGCAGCCGTGCCCTGTCAATTTAGCCAAAACCTTATTTAGCTCAGTTTTTGAATTTTATTTCCTTAACAATTTAGATTTCATTAATCAACCAGTATTAGGTTTTTTTATTTTCATATAAATAACACATTAAAACACAAAAATGGGGACTTTTTGGTTCAGAACTGGGGATGACAAAAAAAATAGCAACTATTACGAACTTTTGGTCTTTGGCAATTTTACAGAGACTCAGGACGACTTTTATTTTCAGGACTTTTGGATTTTTTTTGAGATGGCAAATCTTACACTTTACAACTAAGAGAGACAAAAAGAAACAAAGGAAAACTCTAAAGGAGGAAAAGAAAGATAGCAAGCAGTGTTGTCTTGGTGTTAGCTCATCTAGAATTTCATCCAATAATTTTGGCAGAGCCTTCAAACATAGGTAAGTTAATCTAAATTTAGTTTATTAAATCAATAATCATCTTCGCTTCTCAAATTATCATCACAAAGGTGCTGATTATACAATTCTTTTTATTTATTTATTATATATAGTAGCTTAGATTTAAATTTTAGTCAATAGTATAATCATCAAAACATTAATTCATTTTCTCAAACCCTAATCAGTTCTTAAAACCTCAAACCCTAAATTCTAATTTCTTAAAACCTAAAACCCTAATTAATTCATTTTCCTCAAATTACATAGTAGCTATAATCTTTATAAAAAAATAAAAATAACAATAATATGAGTTTCTCAAAACCCTAGCTTTATTTTTTTAAAAACTCTAATTTGGTTCAAGAAACTCTAATTTAAGATGTAAACCCTAGACTTATACACTTATTGCTTTATTAAGTTTTATATTTGATTATGTAGTTTATTATATGTTTTGATGATTGATTTATTTGATTTTGATATTTGATTTGTATAATTTATCATGGTTGGATGTTTTCTTTATTATTATTATTTGTTTATCTTGGTATTAATAATGTAAGAGGTATGTTTTCACTTTTTGGGTATCTCATTAATTAAGCTTTATGTAGTTTAAATTGTTTCCATATTTTAGGATTAATGTAAAGGATACGTTTTCACCCTTCGGTTGGTGTCTTATTTACTTTTAGACATGGACAATGTAAGGACAAGTTTCCATCCTCGGATGGGCATCTACTTTTTTATTTTATTTGATCATTGCTTTGATTTTAATACAATGATGATTTTATTTTAATTAATGCATGTAGTATGGATTATATCATAGTAATTATGAATTTTATAATATAAAGACCTGAAAAGAAGGCCAATTTCAATGAACCGGGTATTGTGGGAGTGCTGGGTCATTCTCACCTTCCCCACATGTGCCCAACTTTTTGAACCCATTAAGGGGTCAGGGATTCCTTAGGAATTGAGCCATCCACCCCTTTCTTTTCTCGACCCATCAGGGTGGCGACTCCATTTTCTTTAAATTTTGGCCCGTGGTCTCTAAGGCCCCGAACCTAATAGTGCCGTAGTCATAAGAACCATTCCACCGGGAGTGGGGGCAAAAATCTCCACTCAAAAGAAGGCTAAGGTTGGCGAAGTAGCCTTCGATGATGACAAGGTAGTTTTCGATGATGATGATGACTGGGCTCAATACTTCCAAGATCTGTAAGATAAGAAGAAAGAGCTGAAGGTTGTGAAAAGATCAGCTGTTGAAAAGATTAAAACTTCAAATGTTGAGAAGCAGATTGCTAATTTGGAAAAGAAGTTTGAAAAGAAGCTGAAAACTAAAGAAATGTCAGAGGTCGACAAGTTGGTTGAACAAGATGAAGAGGTCCCATACAAATTCAGGATGCCTTCCTTTATCAAGTTTGATGGAACTAGAAATCCTCATCTCCATGTGAAGTAATACATCACTTCTATACAGTTTGCCCAAGCTACTAAGGCTCAAACCCTAAGGTACTCCATGCTTTCATTGGACCATGTTATCCAAAATTGGTTTAACACCTGAGAGGATCGTACTCAAAAGAACTGGGATTTGTTATAAGGCTTTCATCCAACAATATAAGTGCAATTCAGATTTGGAAGTCACCTTAATGGAAGTTGAGTCCATTAGGAAAAGACCAAATGAGAACTTCATTGACTATGTGACGAGATAGAGAAATAAGGCTGCACTTCTCAAAAGGAGGCCTGATTAGTCAGACCAGAACAGGATGATATTCAGAGGCATCCTGCCCAACCTCCATGAAAGGCTGTCTCACACCCTTGTAAGGGATTTCAAAGATCTTCTCCAAGCTGTCTTACAAATAGAAGAGTGGGAAAGAGAGAAGAATTATTTTTCTGCAAAATAAAATTATTAGTCTGGCAATCAAAGTACACATAAAAGAAATTGATGTCAATACAACTGGTCGAGCAAATAGAGGACAGTTTTCAGATCTGGGGAAACCTTTATCTTGGATTTTCAACAAGCTACAAAAGAAAGGACTATTATAACTATTGGCCCCTCAACCTTTGCTGAATCATTTACCCCTAAAATTTGATGATAAAGCCTTTTGTCAATTTTATCAGACACAAGGACATGAGATAGACAAATGCTTATAACTAAAACATGAGATCTAAAATTTGATTGACAGTGGAGAGTTGCCTAAACCTAACAAACCCAACACTAAGAGTAATCCTTGTCCTGAATTTAGAAGAGTTCCAGCGCCAACAACCTTCATGATAGAGGGAGGATTGGAGTAAGATTTTATCTTATCCACTTTTTCAAGATGAAAGTATTCAAGATGTGAAGTGCGAAGAAGCTCAACTCAACGAACTTCTCTTAGATTGAATGTTGCTCTTCTATTTTTCTTTCTTTAATATTTAATTGGAATAATTATGTTTTTCAAATTATGTTTGTTTGAATAAATTACTTTTAAATTTATTTTGGTCTTTGTTCATTTTGGTACTCAACTGATGACAAATTTAGCCTGATGTTCATAAATTAGTGTATCTATGCATCATGATTCGAATGACTTTACTAGGTGAGGAAATTATTCTATAACATTGAGTTGTGTATGCTTACTTAGAGAGTGCTCCTGCATAATGACCTTTGTTTAGATCCTAGTCAGTCTAAGAATATGCTTTGACAAACTTATGAGGAAAAATTGAACTCTACTTATTTAAGGGAGAGATGATCTAGGCATTGTTTGGTAAGCCAACAACTAGTATCTACCCAATTAAATATCAATCCCTAGTTGTCCCTTTGAGCCTTCATAAAATTTCAGCTTACTTTTCATTATCTTGCAAACCCAGTGACCTACCTTGAGTTGTTGTTACACTTTTGACAAGTCTAATGATCACCAAAAAAATAAAAGGGAAAAGAAGATCAAAGAAAGGAATGCATAGTCAAGATCATAAGGATAGTTGAAGTGCTCAAGACCATAAGGGTAGTTGAAGTTCACCTGATACTAGACATAATATCTCTAATTCATTAAGATGAAATCAGGGCAACAAATGATTTAAGCCACTCCACTCACCCATAGTCAGAAGCATAGAATGGTGCAGAAAAAATAATTATTTTAGAGTTAGACTCAAAAGAAAAAGAGAAAAAAAAATAGAAAAAAAAAGAGAGAGAAAAAGAAAAAGAAAAAAAAGGAAAAAAGGAAAAAAATGGGTCCTGAGTTTATGCAGAAGCAAAAGCAAAAGCTGAAGATCCTTTTAATTAGTTCTATATTTCTTCCAAGGAGATAGAAGGAAATTACAGTCTAGCCAGATTACTCCCAGCTGCCTATGGCTCCAACAGAAGATTTTGGTGTGAAGGTTTGTTAGTGGTGTCACATCAGCTCCAATCTCAAAATGGCCTTCACTTAAACCATATAACTTATAGACCCCATTTCAAGCCCATTAAAGACTTGTTGATCTCTCTTAGTAGGTAGAGTCTATTAGTAGAGACAGTTTGAATAAGCATGCATATGAGATAGACAATATTTAAACTCAATGAGACCTTTGGCCAAGTAATGTGTACGTGCCTATCTAAAGTGTATAAGTTCTTGCTCAAAATGGAAATGATTCTCGAGTTTAGTATGGTAACTAGGGCTGTCATGTTGTAGATATGATAATTTGGAAAATCGAGTCCTAAGGTACAATGACACTGATTTGATAAAGCTAAAATATGATTTTAACATTTAAAAAAAATGTGTTTTTGTCATACAAAGCCTTCAAGTTAAGGGATGTATGTTACATTGCCAAAACACGAAGGACACATTGGGCAAAATAAAAGGATTATTTGT
Source organism: Garcia nutans (assembly GCA_947685225.1). NCBI lineage: Eukaryota > Viridiplantae > Streptophyta > Magnoliopsida > Malpighiales > Euphorbiaceae > Garcia > Garcia nutans. The sequence goes on along the minus strand of CANTUV010000007.1, from coordinate 49,084,774 downwards.
ATGGCTATGGAGAAGTTACCAACTAGCGTGCTGAATCATAATTTGAAATGGATGTATCTCAACTGTTTGAGGCCTCCACTACTCATGTTTTCAACATCTTGAAGATAAAAGCCACAAATGTGAAGCCTTATATCATTCCAATGCAAGACCTGAATGAGCATTTGGAAGAAACCAATGAGAACACTTCAGCTGATCACCACCTCAGTCTGTGAGTCAATGTAACCACTGTAAGTATTATTCATGCATATCATGCATACATGAGCATATCATAATGCATTTTGTTGTATTGTATTATCTATTCTTTGTCAAAAGTAAACAACAATACTCTATGAAGCAAACATGAAGCAAATATAGCATTAGGGGGGCATGGAAGGCTCGTTGCTTGAGGAAGATCCAGTCACTTTAAAAGTAGAGATGCATGCTTATGCAAGGAACCAGACAATATATAAACATCAATTTGAGCCTGCATGGAAGAAATCATCGGTTTGAGCCTACACAAGGGGCAAAGTTTCTCTTTTCAAATTTTGAGTTTATGAGTGTATAAAATATTTTCAGACACACTTTCAATATTTTGCCACATAGGAGGCAAGGATGAAGATCCATTTTGAAGGGTGAAGACCCAATGTCCAAGGATGAAGGTCCATTTTGAAGGGTGAAGAGGATGAAGATCCATTTTAAAGGGTGAAGATCCGATCTCCAAGGATGAGATCCATTTTGAAGGGTGAAGACCCGATGTCAAAGGATAAAGATCTATTTTGAAGGGTGAAGACTCGATGTCCAAACGATGAAGATCCATTTTGAAGGGTGAAGACCCGATCTTCAAGGATGAAGATCCATTTTAAAGGGTGAAGACCCAATCTCCAAAGGATAAAGATCCATTTTTGAAGGGTAAAGACCCGATCTCCAAGGATGAAGATCCATTTTGAGGGTGAAGACCCACAATCTGTTGAAGAATGGAACAACCGGCTAGAAGAAAGCCAAAATTCCTAGATGGCAGAAGGTCAATCCAGTTAGAAGAGCTGGAGTTGATCCATTGAAGAATGGAGCAAGTGGATAGAAGAAAGCCATGATATAAGATCAATCAGCTAGAAGACAAAATTTATTAGCTAGAAGAAAGCAAGAATTCTCAACCGATAAAAGGTTAGCAAAATCCAGTCTCGGGTTGAGAACCCAAATTCAGTTTAGGGTCAAGAACCTAAAATCCAATCCCGGGTCGAGAACCTGAATCCAATTTAGGGTTGAGAACTTGAAATCTAGTTTCGTGTCAAGAACCCAAATTCAATTTTGGGTCAGGAACCCAAATTTAATTTATGATTGAGAACCCAAATCCAGTTTCGAGTCGAGAACCTAAAATCTAGTTTTTGGTCGAGAACCCAAAATTCATTTTCAAGTTGAGAATCCAAATCTAGTTTCTGTCCGAGAACCCAAAATTTACTTTTGAGTTGAGAACCCTAAATTCATTTTTGGGTCAAGAACCCAAATCTAGTTTAGGATCAAGAACCCAATCCAGTCTCGGGTCCAAGTACCTAAATCAAATCTAGTCTATGGTCAAGGTATCCAGTCTCGGATCCAGGTACCCAAATCAAATTCAGTCTTGGGTCTAAGTACCTAATCTCGAGTCCAAGTGCCCAAATCCAATTTAGCCTCGGGTCCAAGTACCTAAATCAAATCCACCTCGAGTCCAGAACCCAAATTATTTTTAAGTCTAGAACTCACCTCGGGCCTAGAACCAAAATTATTTTTGAGTCCAAAACTCATTCCGGGTTTAGAACCCTAATCTTTTCCCAGTTCAGAACTCATTTCGGGTCTAGTGTACAACCATTCCGAGTCTAGAACCCAAATTTTTTTTGAGTTAAAAACCCGAACTCACCTTTGGTCCAGAACCCAAATCATTTTTTAGTCCATAACTCACCTCGGGCCCATAACTTAAATTATTTTTTAGTCAAAAACTCAACCCAACTTCAGGTACGAAGTCTAGTCTGGCTCTAAACTCAGTAAAAAATCTTGTTGCTTTTCACTCTCTTTTGTTATAGTCCCTATCGCTCAAGCAGGAGGTGAACTGTAGACCATTATTTTCTTACCAAGTCTAGTCCGACACTAATTAAAAGGTAATTAAGTCAAATATGAACATTTGAAACAATCCAGAATAATTTTTGTGATATTTATTATTTATTTTAATAATATAATATTTATTATTTATTTTAATAACACAATATATAAAAAGAAAAAAGAAATTACAAATATTTATTTTAAATATAATATTTATTTTTAATAATAGTAATAAAATAATAATAATAAAATAATAAAAATAATGGATGAATGGATGAGAGACACGTGGCAGGCCGACCTACACATATTGGCATGCCAATTCACTGCAAGCCAAGCCTGCAGCAAATTGGCTTGTGCCCTCGCAGTCCCATGCCCTTGTTGTCCCATGCCGGCAGCTCGCAGCCCGTGTGCGATTGGCCTTGCTAATTTTGCCTAAACCTAATTTAATTCGGAACATTTTAAATATTTCCTTAATCAATAATGACTAGGTTTTTATGTGATTAATTGCCTATAAGTACAGACTTAAAGAAGAAAGAAAGGACTTTTTCTGAGACTTGGACCTTGGGACTTTTAACTTCAGCAACAATAACATAAAACCCTAGCAATCAAAAAGGAAAATGGGACAGAAGCATCAATAAAAAAGAACAACCTTACAAAGGCAGTGACACTGTCTTGGTGATAGCCCAGGCCATAAATCAAAGTTGGGAAAGCAGTGGCTTGGTTCAATTCCTTCAATTTGGTAGAGCCTTTAAATGTAGGTAAGTTCATCTAAATTCAATTTATTAAATCAATAATCACCTTCACTTTTCAAATTATCATCACAATATCCTAATTATACAATTTGCTTTTTGATTTATTTCATACAGTAGTTTAGGTTTCAATTTAAGTCAATAATATAATTATCAAAGACTGATCTAATTTCTCAAACCCTAATTAATTTCATAACTTTTCAAAACCCTAACCCTAGTATCCATAATTTTAAATATCCAAACCCTAAATCCTAATTTATTCTTTGGTTAATTTTCTCTAGTAGCCAAATTCTTTTTTTTTTAAACATATACAGTAGCTTAATATTTTTCAAAAATATGTATAAAATTTAAGTTTTTCAAATCAAAACCCTATTTTTTAAAATATAAACCCTAAAATTTTAGTTTTTAAACCTAAACCCTCAAAACCCAAATTTTATTCAAGAAACCCTAATTAAAGTGTAAACCCTATATTTATATATCTATTGCTTTATTTAAGCTTGGATGCATGCTTATTATATGTCTTGAATGGATGATTCCTTAATATTGTACATGTTAGTGGATGATTTATTTTTATTTGGTTTTATAATGAATGCTTGAATGTTTGTTCATTAATTTATTTTTTGTTTCAATAAATTGTAAGAGGTATGTTTCCATGTCATGGGTACCTCATTTGTTAGATCCCATGTAATATAATATGGGCAAGGCTATCTAATGATCACTTAGATATCCAAGAATGGCTTCAAATTTCTCAATCATGCGACATCTCAAAGTTGCCAATTTTAAAAGTACTAGATTCTCTATTCCAAAAGGAAGCCATAGGATGCAAGAAGAGTTGGTTAAATTTTATATTTTGGAAGCACTTAAAAGCACTAATTTCAAACCAAAGATATTTGTTTTCAATGAATAGTTTCAAGACTTTTAAATAAGTTCTTCATCTTCTTTAAATTTTCTTTGAACATATTGCGATTTATCGAAGTTAAATTATTGTGATATGCAGAAGGATAATTGATATGTGTACTTAGACGAGATTGAATTTGATTTGGGTACATGGACCCAAGACTGGGTACTTGGACCTGAAACTGAATTTGATTTGGGTACTTAGACCTGAGACTGGGTACTTGCACCCGAGACTGAATTTGATTTAGGTACTTGGATCTGAAACTAGATACTTAGACCTGAGACTGGGCACATAGACCCGAGACTAAATTTAATTTGGGTACATGGACTCGAGATTTGGGTACTTAGACCCAAGACTAAATTTGATTTGGGTACATTGACCCAAGATAGGGTACTTGGACATGAGACTAAATTTGATTTGGGTATATGGACCCTAGACTGGATACTAAGACCCGAGACTAAATTTAATTTGGATATTTGGACCCGAGACTGGGTACTTAGACCTGAGACTAAATTTAATTTGCATATTTGGACCCAAGGCTGATTTTGATATGGGTACGTGGACTTGAGACTGGGTACTTGGACCCGAGACTGAATTTGATTTGGGTACTTAGACCCAAGACTGAATTTAATTTGGGTACGTGGACTTGAGAATGGGTACTTAGTGCCGAGACTGAATTTGATTTGGATACTTGGGCTCAAGACTGGGTGCTTGGACCCGAGACTGAATTTGATTTGGTTACTTAGACCCGAAACTAGATACTTAGACCCGAGACTGAGTTTAATTTTGGTACTTAAACACAAGATTGAGTTCTTAAACCCAAGATTGAATTTGATTTGGTTACTTGGACCCTAGACTTGGTACTTGGACCCGAGACTAAATTTGATTTGGGTACTTAGAACCAAGACTAAATTTGATTTGGATATGTGGACTTGAGACTGGATACCTAAACTCGAGACTGAATTTGATTTGGGTACTTGAACCCGAGACTAGGTACTTGAACCTGAGACTCAATTTGATTTGGGTACTTGTACTCGAGACTATGTACTTAGACCCAAGACAGAATTAGATTTGGGTACTTGGACACAAGACTAGGTACTTGGACTCGAGACTAAATTTGATTTGGGTACTTGGACCCGAGACTAATTTGATTTGGGTACTTAGACCCGAGACTGGGTACTTGGAGCTGAGACTAAATTTGATTTGGATATGTGGACTCGAGACATGGTACTTATACCTGAGACTAAATTGAATTTGGGTACTTGGACCCGAGACTAGGTACTTGCACCCGAAACTAAATTTGATTTGGGTACATGAACTAGAGACTGGATACTTGGAGCCGAGACTAAATTTAATTTGGGTACTTAGACTCGAGATTGAGTACTTGGACCCTAGATTGAATTTGATTTGGTTACTTGGACCCTAGAATTGGTACTTGACCCGAGACTAAATTTGATTTGGGTACTTAGACCCGAGACTAAATTTGATTTGGGTACATGGACCCGAGACTGAATTTGATTTGGGTACTTGGACCCGAGACTAGGTACTTGGACCTGAGGGTGAATTTGATTTGGGTACTTGAACCTGAGACTGAATTAGATTTGGGTACTTGGAGATGAGACTAGGTACTTGGACCCGAGACTAAATTTGATTTGGGTACTTAGACCCGAGACTGGGTACTTGGACTTGAGACTAAATTTGATTTGGGTGCGTGGACCCGAGACTAGGTACTTATACCTGATACTAAATTTAATTTGGATACATGGACCCGAGACTAGGTACTTGCACCCGAAACTGAATTTGATTTGGGTACTTAGACCAGAGACTGGGTACTTGGAGCAGAAACTAAATTTGATTTGGTTGCTTGGACCCGAGACTAGGTACTTAGACCTGAGACTGAATTTTATTTGGGTACGTGGACCAGAGGCTGGATACTTGGACCCGAGACTAAATTTGATTTGGGTACTGGACCTGAGACTAGGTACATACACCTGAGACTGAATTTGATTTGGGTACTTGGACTCTAGAATTTGATTTAGGTACTTAGACTCGAGACTAAATTTGATTTGGATACTTGGACCCGAAACTGGATGCTTGGACCCGAGACTGAATTTGATTTGGGTACGTGGACCCGAGACTAGGTACTTAGACCCAAGACTGAATTTGATTTGGGTATTTGGACTTGAGACTGAGTACTTGGACCCGAGACTGAATTTGATTTGGATAATTAGACACGAGACTGAATTTGATTTGGGTACTTGGACCCGAGACTAGGTACTTGGACCCAAGACTGAATTTAATTTGGGTACTTGAACCCAAGACTGGGTACTTAGACCTAAGACTAAATTTGATTTGAGTACGGAGATTCGAGACTGGGTACTTGGACTCAAGACTGAATTTGATTAGGGTACTTGGACCCGAGTCTAGGTATTTAGATCCAAGACTAAATTTGATTTGGGTACTTGGACCCGAGATTGGGTGCATGGACCCTAGACTACATTTGATTTGGGTACTTAGACCGGAGACTGGGTACTTGGACTTGGATTGAATTTGGTTTGGGTACTTGGTCTCGAGACTGGGTACTTGGGCCTGAGATTAAATTTGATTTGGGTACTTGGACCTGAGACTGGGTACATGGACCTGAGACGGGGTACTTAGACCCAAGACTAATTTTGTTTTGGGTACTTGGACCTGGGATTGAATTTTGGACTGACCTTTTATCAGTTGAGAATTTTGGTTGTTCCATTCTTTAATGGATTATGTGTCTTTACCCACCAAAAATGGATCTTTATCTATTGAATATGGGGTCTTTACCCTTAAAACATGGATTTTTATCCATTTGAACATTTGTCCTATTTTTGCTTCAGCTCTTCTAGCCGAATTGATATTTTATCTTTTGTATTTTCATTCTTTTGAAAGTTCTAGTGCTCCATTCTTTTGTGCTTTCTTTTGCAAAAAATTCAGCTATTTTTTAGCTTGCCTTCATATCTTCTCATTGCCCCCTGCGTGGCAAGATATTTGAAAGTGAGTTTGAATATGCTTTGTACACGCATAAACTCAAAAATTGAAAAGGAGAAACTTTGTCTCCTTTGTAGTCTCAAACCATTGATTTTTCCTATGTAGGCTTAAATTGATGTTTGTGTTGTCTAGTTCCTCGCACAAGCATGCATTTCTTCTTTTGTAAAATGACAGGAGCTTCCTCAAGCAATGGGCCTTCCACGCCCCCTGATTCAATATCTTCTTTTGATTCTTTACATTCATAAAGTGTTTGATATTCACTTTGACAAATGATAGGTAACACAAGATAACAAAATGCAATGTGATATGCTCATGTATGCATGATATGCATGGATTATACTTACAATTGTTCCATTAACTCACAGACCATGGTGATCAGCTAAAGTGTTCTCATTGACTCCTTCCAGATGCCCGTTTAGGTCTTGCACTGGAATTCCAGAACGCTTCACTTTTATGGCTTTTATTTTAAAGATGTTGAAAACATGAATAATGGAGGCCCCAAGCAGCAAAGATACATCAATTTCAAACTATGATTCAGTATGCCAGTTGGTACCTTCTTCATATCCTTGCCAATAATTATTTCTTTTCCACAATGTGCCCTTCGAGGTTCGATGGTCGACATACTTCCCTTAACTTGAAGACTTTGTACGAAATTTTTTTTGTTTTTTGTTTTTTGTTTTTGATTTTTGATTTTGAAATCAAATATTGGCTTTGTCAAATCAATGTCAATTTACCATAGGACTAGATGTTTCAAATTAATATATCTATAACATGGCAACCCTAGTTACCGTACTAAACTCGGGAATCATTTCTATTTAAGCAAGAACTGTTGCACTTCAGATAGGCACATACACATTACTTGATCAAAGGTCTCATTGAGTTTAAGTATTGCCTATCTCATATGCATGCTTATTCAAACTATCTTCACTTATAGACTCTACCTACCAAGAGAGATCAATAGATCTTTGATAGGCTTGAAACGAGATCTATAAGGGACACTGGTTAAATGAAGGCCATTTTAGGTTGGAGCCATTGTGACACTATGGGCAAACCCTCACACTACAAAATTCTTGTTTAAACAGTTGAAAGCGTGAAAAGATAGAGCTTTGAATATTCTTCTTTCTTCTTGACATGAATCTGGATCTTGATTAGGATAGTCTTCACCTTTGTAAAATGTTTGGTACCCATATTCCTTTCTACTTCTTCTTTTCCCTTTTCTTTCTCTTTTTTTTCACTTTTTTTTTGTTTCTTTTTTAGCTTCTTTATTAATTTGTCCTTCTTCCCTGTGGGACTATCAAGTATAGGACTTTCAAGAACTAGATGACCTTTCTTCTATCTCTCTAGTTTTAGTTGAATTTCTTGTTGGGTTGGACCAATTTAAGTCAAATTGTCTTTGCATTCTACTGCTTTAGGTAAAGGAAAACTTGGTTGGCTTTCTAGACTGGCATTTGTATTTTCTTTTCCTTCTGATTTCGCGCAAGCTCATGACCCTTTTTTTCGTTGTTGTTTTTTTTTTGCTTTTTCTCTCTTTCTCTTTTCCTTTTCGCTTATTCTTTTTTGTTTTGCTTTTTTTATGTTGGGTCTTAGCTCCAAAAGGATTATCTCGCTTGAACCATTCTATACTTTTGTTTATGGATGAGTGGAGTAGAGTGAGTCTTATTTCAATAAGGATAAATCATTTATTATCCTGATGTCATCTTAATAAATTGGAGATATTAGGTTTAATATTGGGTGAACTTCAACTACCCTTATGGTCTTGAGAACTTCAACTATCCATATGGTCTTGACGATGCATTCCTTTCTTTTATCTTCTTGTCTCTTCACCTTAGTGATCATTAGATTTGCAAAAGTGTAACAATAGCTTAGGGTAGGTCATTGGGCTTATAAGTTAATAAATAGAAAGCTAAAATCTCATAAAGGTTCAAAGGGACAACTAGGGATTGACAATTAATTGGGTGGATTCTAGTTGTTGGCTTACCAAACAATGCCTAGATCATCTCTCTCTTAAATAAACAGAGTTCAATTTTGCCTTGAAAGTCCATCAAAGCATGTTCTAAGACTGACTAGGATCTAGACAAAGGTCATTATGTAAGAGCCCTCTCTAAGTAATCATACACAACTCAATACTGTAGAACAATTCCCTTACCTAGTAAAGTCATTCAAATTGCGATGCATAGATATACTAATTTATAAATATCAAGCTAGATTCATCATCAATTGGGCACCAAAATGAACAAAGACCATGAAAATTTTGATGAAAATAATTTGTTCAAACAAACATAATTGTCCCATTAAATATTAAAGAAATCAAAATAAAAAGAGCAACACTTCAAGCTAAGGGAAGTTTGTTGAATAAAATTTCTCCCCATTTTGCATCTTCGAAATTCCAGTCTTCAAAGACAGAACCTTCCTCCATTCCTTCTCCTACCATGAAGGTTGCTGGAGGAGTTACTCTTCCAAATTTAGGCAAAGGATTGCTCTTGGTATTGGGCTTATCAGGCTCAGGCAACTTTTTGCTATCAATTAAATTTGGGATCTCATGCCTCAACTTCATACAGTTGTCCATTTTGTGTCCAGGCCTTTGATGGAATTGGAAAAATTCATTAGTATCAAAGTTAGGTGGAAGAGGATTAGGCAAAGTATGAGGAGTCAAGAGTTGTAATAATCCCTTCTTTTGTAGCTTATTGAGAACCCAAGACAGCGGCTTTCCCAATTTTTAAAACGGCTTCATTCCTCCTTGACCAGTGGCATTAACATCAGCTTCCTTTTGGGTGCTTTGATTACCCAACTAGTAGTTCCCTTTCTCATTCCTTCTTGCTAAAAAGTGATTCTTCTCCCTTTCCCACTCTTTGATGTGCAAACCATCTTGCAAGAGGTCCTTGAAATCCCTTATAAGGTTGTGAGATAGCCTCTCACGAAGGTTGGGCAAGATGCCTCTCACAATCATCCTGATTTGGTCTGAATCATCAGGCCTTCTCTTGAACAATGCAACTTTATTTCTCCACCTTTTTACATAATCAACAAAGTTCTCATTTAGTTTTTGACTAATGTTCTCCACCTTCATCAAGGTAACTTCCAGATTGACATTATATCCATACTGTTGAATGAAAGCTTTGTACAACATATCCCAATCTTTTTGGATACTTTCCTCTAAGGTGTTGAACAAGTTTTGGACAACAGGGGTCCAATGAGAGTATGAAATACCTTGGGGTTTGAGCCTTAGTAGCTCGGACAGACTGCATAGCAATGATGTACTGCTTCACATGGAGATGAGGGTTTCTAGTTCCATTAAATTTGGCAAAGGAAGGCATCTTGAACTTGTATGGGACCCCCTTGTCTAGCTCGAACAACTTGTTGACCTCAGACATCTCTTCGGTTTTCAGCTTCTTTTCAAATTTCTTTTCTAAATCAGCAATCATCTTCTCAACATCAGACATCTCGGTCTTTTTGATAGTTGTCATCTCAACAACCTTTGGCTCCTACTTTTTATCTTAAGGATCTTGGAAGTATTCGGCCCAGTATTCATCACCATCCATAACCATCTTATCATCATCAAAAGCTACTTCAACAATTTTAGCCTTTCCCTTGTCTTTCTTAGTGCTTACGGATGCTTCAGCAGTGTTCCCAAACATTACAGTCCTTTGATTCTTCATGATTTTAGCTTGGGCCCCCTTTAGTTCTTCCATCTTGACTTCAAGGGAATCATCCAACATCTTTTAAATCTACTTAGGTTCCAATATTTTTGGTGAGAAGCTAACTAAGTTGCTGCTGGATTCTTCATCACTGACATAGGTTAGATTATCGTAGGCTTTTGAACTGTTGTAATTCAGGGCTATGAGCCAGAGAGGATCAATGATATGAGATGCAAATGTATGTATGCATGTATGCACAAATAACTAACCAACAAAGATAATTAGGACATCCCTTCCAATCTTATAACTTCCACACACGAATGGCGAGCCTCTTTTCCTAGGTATATGGTTAACAAAATACCAACATGGGGTATCTTATTGTTGAATAATTCCATCGAATGTTTCAACCAATAGTTATATTTTCAAACATGAAAATCAATTCATAATAATTCCCATTAATAAGGCTTTAATCCATCCAATCAACTAAAGCAACTTTTATGCTATATTGGATTAAAACTAAATTAAGAGATTTATTATAAATAGATTTCTCTCTTGAAAATAGTAACTAATGATTCATGCCAGAAACAAGCCCATGATTAATAATTCTTAGTATAAAATAGGCTCACAATTGATTTTTAGTATTTCCATAATTGACCTAAATATTCGTAAGCACTTTAAAAAGGTTGTGAAAATAATTTTGTTTTTAAGCCCATTGTAAAAAGATTTTAGAAAAAATAGATTTTGGGCTTTGTATTTGTGTTATGAGAAAAGAATTTTTAACTTGTTTCTAGAAAAGTTTTATGTCCAAAGGCCAATTCAAAAAATTTAAAAATAGTTTTGGTCTTTTGGATTTAGAGGAGAAAATTATTTGAGCTCACAATGTAATTAGGTCATATTAGAAAAAGAACAAACCAAATAAGCCATGATTTAAATCAAAATAAATTAACCATAGTCAAACAACAAGCATTTGGGGTAAAAAAAACCTAAGGAAAGTAACTAGGACAATTACATGAGCTTTTGTCTTTGGGTTGAAAGGTTTAGGCTCCCATAACAAATATATACCCAAAGGTACAAGGCTATGTGTGGTTATACAATGCTCGATCTCCATACCTTGAGTGAAAGTATGGTATCCCTTACATAACACAATACGGGTAACACGGGCATCCTAACTCATGCACACGATGCAATCTAATATGATGCAATGGATAATATCATGACAAGAAAGAATAGAATAACATAAAGACCAACGTAATCAACTTCTCTTATTCCCAGTGGAGTCACCACTGTGAGCGGGGATTTTCACCCCTATTCCCATGTGGAATGGTTCTTGCGACTTCGACACTGTTAGGCTCACGACTTGAGAGAACATCGGCCTAAACCAGGAGAAAATGGAGTCGCCACCCGAATGGACTGGGAAAAGGAAAGGGATGCATGACTTAATTCCTAATGAATCCCCAACCTCCTATTGGGTTTGAAAAGTTGGGTACGTGTGGGAAAGGTGAGAATGACCCAGCACCCCCACAATGCCCGGTTCATTGGAACCAGTCTCCTTTTCAGGTCTTATTATTATAAAATTCTTAAATATAATGACATTACCCATACTACATGCGATCATAAGAATAAATAAATACTTTATTAAAAATCATAGCAATGTCCAAACAAAATAAATAAATGGACACCCATCCAAGGATGAAATTATGTCCTTACATCGTCCAATGTCTAAAACTAAATAGGACACCCACCGAAAGGTAGAAATGTGTCCTTTACATTAATTTCAAAATATAAAAATAATTTAAATTACATAAAGATTAATTAATGAGGTACCAAATAATGGAAACATACCTCTTAAAATTTTAATACCAAGATAAACAAATAATAATAATAATAATAATAATAATAAAGAAACCATCCATCCATGATAAACAAATCAAATATCGAAATCAAATCAATCATCAAAACATATAATAAACTACATAATCAAATCTAAAACTAAATAAAGTAATAAATGTATAAGTTTAGGGTTTGTATCTTAAATTAAGGTTTTTAAAATTTTAATAACTAAATTAGGATTTAAAATAAAAGAAGTTAAACACAAAGACTTATAATACATAAATAAATATTGACCCCTTCAAAAAGCCCATACGACGGTCCCGCTAGCCGGTTAGTGGGAGGGGTTAAGGGTCAGTGCCCCTTGCGGGGTCGGAGGCAGCACCCCAGAAAATTCTGAAATTTGATCTTTAGGGTTATAGATTTTGGTGTTGAAAATTAAGATTTTAGGGTTTAAGATTTAGAAAATAGGGTTTTGGAATTTTTAGTTTAAAACCATAGATTCTAGGGTTTTATATTTAGAAAATAGAATTTGATTTATAAAACTAAAAAAATAATATTTAAGTTATTGTGTAAGTTGAGAAAAAAAAAGGATTAATTACGGTTTGATTTTTAGAACTAGGGTTTTAATTTAAAAAAAAAACTAACATTATCATTATTTTTAAAAGATTTAAGCTACTGTGATAATTAGGTAAAAAGGAATTAGCTAGGGTTTTAATGAATTTATTGCTACTGGATGAAGATGATTTTTGACAAACAAGATTAAATAAACATACCTATGTTTTTTGGCTACACCACAATTGCACCGTTGAAATTCTAGGGAAGCATGATTCAAGACAACACATCCTTGTTGCCTTGTGAATTGGAGTTTTTTTTTTTTTTTTTTGTGTTTGGTTGCTTTGGGTTGCTTCAAAGATCAAGAGTCCAATGATAATTCTTGGGTAATTTTTGTCGTCCCCATATTTTGTGTCTAAAACTATTATTTATAGGAATTTCAAACAAAACCTAATATGTTCAGGAAATTAAAATTGTTTAGGAAATTAATTCAAGTTTCCGAGTAAAAATAGAATTTTGGCAAAAATCGGCCAATACGCTGGCACGGGCTGCTGAGACGTGAGAAATGGGTTGGGATGCAAACAATTGGGGGAGCGCCTACTAGGCGCAGCCCAATTCGTTGCAGTTTAGAGCTCATCGATTGGTCCTTTCAATTTTTATTTCTTATATTATATATATATTAAAAATAAATAATAAATATAAATATAAATATTGAAATAAAAAATAAAATAAAATAAAAAATAAATACCACAAAAATTATTTCAGACTAATTTTAAAATATGAGACTGTACTTGGTAAAAAATTAAGGGTCTACATTCTCTTGGTAGGTAGAGTCTATTAGTGGAGATTGTTTGAATAAGCATGCATATGAGATAGGCAATATTCAAAGACCTTTGGCCAAGTGATGTGCATGTGCCTATCTGAAGTGCAACAGTTCTTGCTCAAATGGAAATGATTCATGAGTTTAGTACAGTAACTAGGGTGGTCATGTTATAGATATGTTAATTTGAAAAATCGAGTCCTAAGGTACAATGACACTATTTTGACAAAGTCAACATTTGATTTTAAAAAAAACTACTTTCTTATTGCATAAACCTTCAAGTTAAGGGAAGTATGTTGCACCGCCGAAACTCGAAGGACACATTGGGTAAAATAAAGGATTATTTGCAAGGTTATAAAGAAGTTACCAACTGGCTTGTTGAATCTTAATTTGAAATGGATGTATCTCTGCTGCTTGGGGCCTTCACTACTCATGTTTTCAACATCTTGAAGATAAAAAGCCTTAAATGTGAAGCCTTCTATCATTCCAATGCAAGACCTAAACGAGCATCTAGAAGGAACCAATTAGAACACTTCTGCTGATCACCTCAGTCTGTGAGTCAATGGAACCACTGTAAGTATTATTGATGCATATCATGCATACATAAGCATATCACACTACATTTTTTGTCTTGCATTGTGTATTCTTTGTCAAGGTGAACAACAAAAACTCTATGAAGCAAATAATGAGAAGCAAATGTGGAATCAGGGGCATGGAAGGCCCATTGCTTGAGGAAGGTCCAATCACTTTGTGAAAATGAAGATGCATGCTTGTACATGAAACCAGACAAAATGCAAACATCAATCAGAGCCCGCATGGGAAAAAATCATTGGTTTTAGCCTACGTAGGGGACAAAACTTCCTCTTTTCAATTCTTGAGTTTATGGGTGTCCAAAATATTTTCAGACTCACTTTTAATATTTTTTCACGTAGGGGGCAAAGAGAATATATAAGGGCTAGCTAAAAAATAGCTTATTTTTTTGCAAAAGGAAGAACAAAAAGAAGAAAATAATAAGAAAATAAGAACCCCAAAAGAATGAAGATGCAAAGGACAAAAGATCAGTCTAGCTAGAAGAGCTGAAGCCAATATAGGACAAATGTCCAAGGATAAAGATCCATTTTTGAAGGGTAAATACCCGATCTTCAAACGATAAAGATCCATTTTTGTAGGGTGAAGACCCGATCTCCAAAGGATAAAGATCCATTTTTGTAGTGTGAAGACCCAATCTCCAAAGGATAAATATCCATTTTTGAAGGGTAAATACCAAATCTCCAAAGGATAAAGATCCATTTTTGAAGGGTAAAGACCCAATCTCCAAAGGATATAGAACCACTTTAAAGGGTAAAGACCTGATCTTCAAAGGATAAAGATGCACATTTTGAAGGGTAAAGACCTGATCTCCATTGGATAAATATCTATTTTTGAAGGGTGAGGACCCGATCTCTAATGTATAAAGATCCATTTTGAAGGGTAAAGACCGATCTCCAATGGATAAAGATCCATTTTGAAGGGTAAAGACCCAATCTCCAATAGATAAAGATCCATTTTTGAAGGGTAAAGACTCGATTTTCAATGGATAAAGATCCATTTTGAAGGGTGAAGACCCAATGATCCAAAGGATGAAGATCAATTTTAAGGGGTGAAGACCCAAAGTCCAAAGGATGAAGATCCATTTTGAAAGGTGAAAACTCGATGCCAAAGATGAAGATTCATTTTGAAGGGTGAAGACCCAAAGTCCAAAGGATGAACATCCATTTTGAAGGGTGAAGACCCAAAGCTAAAGGATGAAGATCCATTTTGAATGGTAAAGACTCAATGACCAAGGATGAAGATCCAAAGTCCAAGGACGAAGATCCATTTTGAGGGTGAAGACCCACAATCCATTGAAGAATGCAACAATCGGTTAGAAGAAAGTCAAAAATTCACAGATGACAGAAGGTCAGTCCAGTTAGAAGAGCTAGAGTCAACCCATTAAAGAATAGAGCAAGTGGCTAGAAGAAAGCCATGATGGAAGATCGATCAGCTAGAAGAGCTAAAATTAATTGGCTATAAGAAAGTCAGAACCCTCAACTAAAAAAAGGGTGAATCAAATCTAGTCTTGGGTCGAGAACCTAAAATTCAGTCTTGGTCCAAGTAGCCAAATCAAATTCAGTCTTGGGTCCAAGTACCCAGATACAATTTAGTCTCGGGTCTAAGTACCCATTCTTGGGTCCAAGTACCCAAATCTAATTTAGTCTCAGGTCCAAGTACCCAGTTTTGGGTTTAAAGTACCTGAATTGAATCCAGCTAGGGTCCAGAACCCAAATTAATTTTGAGACCATAACTCACCTCGGGTCCAGAACTTAAATTATTTATGAGTCCAGAACTCACCTCGGGTCCAGAACTTAAATTATTTTTGAGTCTAGAACTTGCTTCGAGTCCAACATTCAAATTATTTTTGAGTCCATAACTCACCTCGGGTCCAGAAATCTAAATTATTTTTGAGTCCAGAACTCAATACAACCTCAAGTACGGAGTCCAGTCTGGCTCTAAACCCAGTAAAAAATTATGTTGCTTTTCACTCTCTTTCGCTATAAGTCCCAAATCGTTCAAGCAAGGGGCAAATTGTAGACCCTTATTTTTTTACCAGGTCTAGTTTGACACTAATTAAAAGGCTATTAAGTCAAGACTGAATATTTAAAATAGTTTGAAATAAATTTTTTAATAAATATTATTTACTTTAAAAATATAATATATATGAAAGAAAAAAGAAATTATAAATATTTATTTTAATTATAATAATAAATAAAATGAATGAATAGGCCCCGCAGATGCTCCCAACGCTCGCAGCCCGTGCACATGTGCAATTGGCTTGCCAATTTTGCCTAAACCTAGTTTAATTAGGAAAGTTTTAAATACTTCCTTAATAAATAATGACTAAGTTTTCTCTTAGATTAATTGCCTATAGATAACAGACTGAAAGATTAAGTGGGGGACTTTCTCTGAGACTTTGGACTTGGGACTTTTAGGAATGAAAAAAACAAAAAAAAAAGCAATATAAAACTCTAGCAGTGAAGGAATCGGCCAACGATTATCAATAAAGACACAGAACCACAAAAAACCAGAAGGCAGTAGCATATTGTCTCCACTTTTGTTCAAACTGAGATTTTACAACCAGTGCAAAGGTAAAGCTTGTATCAACGTGAAGTATTGGAGTAACCAAGGAATGGAGGTTTGAAATTCCTTGTCTCATCTGTTTTAAATTTATAGTGGCTCACTCATTATTATCTTGAATTATTTTTAGTTATTTCATTCTTCTTCTTTAAAATATCTTATGGCCCCTTTTAATATTTCATCCAGTAGTAATTTATGTGTTTAGATTTGCAATTACAACTTTAATAACTCGGATAGTAACATAGCAAAATCTATAATATAGAGGTCATCAATTTACAAATTTGCTTACAGTAATTGAGTTTTAAATATTCAAAACCTGAGCTGCATGTTTGAATAAATACCAAAACCCTAACCCTATTTCAGAAAACTTTAGAACCCTAATCCTATTTTTAAAAACCCTAAACGCTAATTGTATTTTCCTAAACCTTAATTCATAAAACCCTAGTTTGTATGTTTAGTCTATAGTTACAATTTGAATCCAACTTTTCATACTTTAATCTTAGTTTATATCTTCATATCTTGATCTTAATTATTTTATTTGATTTATAATGAATGGTTTACTTTCATCATGAATGCTTGAATGTTTGTTCATTAGTTTATTTTTAGTTTCAAGACATTGTAAGAGGTATATTTCCATGTTATGGGTACTTCATTTGTTAGATCTCATGTAATATAATTTATTTAAGTTTTGGATCAATGTAAAGGATACATTTCCACCAATTAGTGGGTATCCTATTTTATTTATTTTCTTTTGGACATTAGATGATTGTAAAGGCATGTTTCCATCCATGGATGGGTGCCTATTTATTTATTTTGTTGAACTTGTTGTGATTATAATAAAGTGATTATTTATTTTTATGATTGCATGTATTATGGATAATATCATTAAAATTAAGAATTTTATAATATTAAGACCTAAAAAGGAGGCCGGTTCCAATAAACCAAGTTCTGTGGGGGGTGTTGGGTCATTCTCACCTTCCCCATGCGTACCCAAATTTTCGAACCCAATAAGGGGTTGGGGATTCCTTAGGAATCGAGTCATCCACCCTATTCTTTTTCCTGGCCCGTCCGAGTGGCGACTCCATTTTCTCAGGGTTTATCCCTGTGTTCTCTAAGGCCCTGAGCCTAATAATGTCAAAGTTGTAAGAACCATTCCACATGGGAGTAGTGGCAAAAATCCTTGCTCACACCCATACTTGTGTATATGTTTGTATAAATTTTTAAATGATGAAAGAATATGTGTGCTTGGATGCCACATTGTGACATGGCATAAGAGCATTATTGCATTACCATTATTTTAGAGTTTGTATTTCTAAGCTTTTAGCTTAGCTCGATTGCATTTCATCGCGCAGGTGACAGAGGAGATTCGGTTGAGCCGGAGAGTTCTTCTAGACCAGGCCGGGTCTAGATTCGAGAGTTCTTGATTAGCTGATTATGGATATATCGAGATCAGAGACACATTGCTAGCATGTATAAATCTTATATTATAGTATATTTTGATATTATGTATATTATATGAAGTTTTTAAAGTATATATATATAATGTAAGTCATAAAGAATGTTTTGAATAATTGTAAAATGTGGATTGTGCATAGTGTTTTGATGTATATGTATATATGTATATAGATGTAACTGTTTTGAGAATTATGAAGGATTTGAGAAGTTGGGATGAAAATCTGTGAATTGTTATTGAGAGTTTTTTTTATGTAGGTTATGGAATTGTTTAAATTTTGGGATGTCCAAATTACAAACAAAACTCTGGCAAATTTTTTCCAAAAATTTTTATATGAAATATTTATTTTGGGTTCTTATAATTAATAAAGAATATTCTATTTACTATTAAATTATACATTTTAAGGTATTTGAAATTTTAAATTAGAAATATGAAAATTTTATTAAACTGAATCGTGACATTTTTGTACCATTTATACGTATTTTTCATATACTGGGTGTGTGTATTATACATGTATAGGGTAAAAGGGTGTTACATATTTTCACCAAATGGTGGGTGTCATATTTTGGTTAGTTTTGGACATTGGACATTATTGTAATGGCATGTTTCCATCATGTATGGATGCCCATTTTTATTTTTTTATTTGTTTGGACCTTCTTTGATTTTAATACAATGAATATTTTTTTTATTTTAAATTGCATGTAGTATGAATGATATTTAAATAAGCTAAAGAATTTAATAATGTTTAGACCTGAAAAGGAGGCCATTTCCAATGAACTGGGCATTATGGGGGTGCTGGGTCATTCTCATCTTCCCTATATGTACCTAACTTTCTGAATCCAATAAGGGATTGGGGATTCCTTAAGAATCAAATCTTCCACCCCTTTCTATTTTCCCGGCCAATCCGGGTGGGGAGTTCATTTTCTTTAGGTTTAGGCCCGTGTTCTCTAAGGCCCTAAGCGTAACAGTGTCGAAGTCATAAGAATCATTCCACATGGGAGTGAGGGTGAAAAATTCTTACTCGCATAACCCATGTCCCTTATAGAACCCATTTCTAGCCTATTAAAGACAAGTTGATCTCTCTTGATAGGTGGAGTCTATTAGTGGAGATTGTTTGAATAAGCATACATATGAGATAGACAATATTTAAACTCAATGAGACCTTTGGTCAAGCAATGTGTATGTGCCTATCTGAAGTACAACAGTTCTTATTTAAATGGAAATAACTCCCAAGTTTAGTATGGTAACTAGGGCTATGATGTTATTGATGTGTTAATTTGGAAAAGTCGAGTCCTCAGGTATATTGACATTGATTTGACAAAGCCAACATTTGATTTCCAAATTAAAATTAAATTAAAAAAATAGTTTTTTTATCACACGGGCTTTCAAGCATAAGGAAGTACATTGTATGGTCGAGATTTAAAGGACAAACTGGGCAAGAATGGGCTGATGAAAGAATCATTCATAAGGTTATGTGCTGAATCATTGCTTGATAATAGATGTCTCCTATATCTCTAACCATCCTATTAAGGCCCCGACTATCCATTCTTTTCTATATCTTAAAGATGAAGCTTTAGATGTGACATGTCCTGATGATCCAATGCAAGACCTACATGAATATCTGAAGGTACCAATGGAAGTGTTTTGGCCTACCATCACAGTTTGTGAGTTAGTATAGTCACTGTAAGTATCATTTCATGCATACACGCATACATGAGCATGTCACATTGCATTTTTATTGTCTATTCTTTAAGTAGCCAATACTCTTGAAGCAAATAATGAGAAGTAAACGTAGCATCAGAGGGCATGAAAGGCCCATTACTTGAGAAGGATCCAATAACTTTGCAATTATGGAGACGCATACTTGCACAAAGAACAAGACAAAAGTATCGGTTGAAGCATAATGGGCACAAGATCATCGATTTGGGCCTACATAGGGTCAAAGCTTCACCTTTCAATTTTTTATTTTATGCATGTACAAAACCTTTTTAAACTCTCTTTCAATGTTCTGCTACATAAGAGACAAGAGAAGATATGAAGACTAAAAGGCTAAAAATAGCTGAACTTTTTTGCAAATCGAAAGCCATTAAAGAATCAAAAGAAAAATTCAATAAAGAAGGTCATTCCAGCTAGAAGAGCTAAAGTCAATCCATTGAAGAATGGAACAAGTGGCTAGAAGAAAGCTCACACCCTCAACTAACAAAAGGTCAGTCAGCTAGAAGAGCTGAAGTCAATACAAGATGAAGGTCATTTCTCAAGCAGAATTCATTAAAGAATGGAGCAAGTGGCTAGAAGAAAGCCATAACTCTCAACTGATAGACGGTCAGTCAGTTGGAAGAGTTAAAATTGATTAGCTAGAAGAATGCTAAAATTCTCAACTGAAAGAAGGTTAGTCAAGCCAGAAGAGCTGAAGTTGATGGAAAGAAGAAAGTTAAAACTCCCAATTGATAAAAGGTTAGTCATCTAGAAGAGTTGAAATTGATGGATAGAAGAAAGCCATAACTTTCAACTAGTAGAAGGTCAGTCGAACAATCTAGGCCCAGAACCTAAACCATTTTGAGTTAAAAATTCAATCCGGATCTAGAACCCAAATCAATTATGGTCAAGAACCTAAACCATTTCAGTTCTAGAACCCAAATCCATTCAAGAGTCTAGAACTTGATTCAAGTCTAGAACCTGCCTTAACTCCCGGGTTCAAAACTCAAACCAATTCCCGAGTCCAGAACTCATATAGATCTAAGGACGACTCAAAATTAAGTTGCTTTTCACTCTTCAAATAAATTCAAGATCATTCAAGCAGGGGGCAAGATTGTAGACCCATAATTTTGGTACCAGTTCAAATATGGTTATCATTTGACGGCTCGATTAAAGTTTGGTTCAAATAACAAGTACCAAACCAAATCAAGTCTAATTATATAAAATTTGAATTAGGTCAGTTCAATCTAAATCAGGCCTATAAATTTTTATACAGTCCAAGCAAACTCCATATGGATACCCTCCATATCAAATTGTCCAAGCCAATTCGATATGGAAGGCCTCCATATCAAATTGGCCTAGGCCAAATTGATATGAAAATCCCCTATATCGAATTGGCCTTGGGCAGGCTCTATGCCTCGGTGTAGCCTAAAATCATATGACATGCTTTACTAATTGGGGTAAAAACTCACATAAGCTTCGGATAAGCAGGGATGAGCCAAGTTTCCCTATGAAAAACTTATAAATGCAAGTTAGTTTTTTTTAGAGAAAAAAAAATAAGGATTGAAAAAGAGGCAGTAAGATAGAAAGGAAGCACAGAATAGCAACAGTGATTATTAAAACCCTGGCAATAATTATCAAGAGAGAGTAGCAAACACAGTTACTAGGAGACAGGATGTAACACCTCCTTACATAGTCTATACACTTAACTACATAAGTGATGTCACCTAAATACTCACACTAGCCTATATATGTAATATGGTAAATAAAACCAAAATGTTTGAATACATTAACACAATTATTAAACTTTTAAAGAAATATCGTGATCATGCCTATATTATAAACATAGATCTATTTAATTTATAAAGAACTTCTATTATTAACTTACATTTTAAACATTATTATGATCCTCAAACTACTCTCAAACTTATACAACTTTCATACACAATTATAAAATTATTGCCATGTGAACTATACAAAATACAATATTTATAACATTTCTCTTTGAACCTTTGTGATACAGTTGATTAGGAACGTATAATTCTCACTCTGCAGTCTCAACTCTTCTTGTTTGATATGCACGTTATAAAACAATTCTAACACTCTAAGCAAAGCTTAGTTGTGCTTATGTATTTACAATATGCATGAAAATTTTTAAGAAATAGAACTAAACATAAAATAATTTAGAAAAAATGGAAATTATCACTTTAGAAACATTAAATGAAGAAATTAATAAATTCATTGAAACTTAAAATACCAAATATGATTAAATTCAGAATCGGTTAATTTAACAACCATATAACACATTGTTTTTAATATAGATAATTTCATTAATTATACCCATACACACTGAACTCAGAGTATAAGTTTGGATAACGGGCCACTGTTGGCAATTTAATACCCAATCTCAAGAATGTATAATGACAAATATGCCCATTATCACTGATGACACAATGTGTCCATTAATGGCACAATGTACCCACTATCAGTTTAGATATCCTCCCTCTGGCTAGCCATTCAATCCCAAGCTAGATCTAAAATCAGTATGATTTAGGTAATTAACTAGTTTTTAATTAATATTGAATTATGTATATCACTTCAATGGAAAAACTTTTTGATCAACACTTGGTATTACACATTTATCATATATTCAAAATTTATTACACTACTTGTTAGGGTTGGTTTCAAAAATCCTTTATACTTTGACGCCTTCTAGTCATTTAGGCCAAAATTATAGATGATAGACAAGGAAAAGAGCTATTTTGGGCAAATCCTTCAAGTGACACTCCAACGACATAGGCGTGTCAATGACCATGTCATTTGTATATTCTTATAGAAGCTTTAACAAGCCCAATGACATAAGTGTGTCACTGCCTGTGTCATTACTCCTGCATTACAGAAGCTTTGACACTCCTAATGAAACGAGCATGTCACTGGCCATTTGTCATTAATTTTACATTACAGTAGCTACGACATGCCCAGAGACATGGTCATGTCATCAACATTGAAAACACAACATCGTCGACACACCCAGTGACATGGTCGTGTCGGCGAAAATTCTGTGTTTCGCACACTAAACCACTTAAACACAATATATTCAAGATTTATGATAAAAATGAATCAAAAACTAGTTTTTTTGACATAGAAGAATCTATTTCAAATATTTTTCTCAAATATCAATTAATCAATCTTTAACCAATACTTTTGAGTAATAATTCATTTTGGATGACTCAATCAACCAATTTAAACTTTAAAATTCATTGCAATTCAAATATTTGCAAATTAAAAATACATTAGCACATACCTCTTTCAAAATTCCTCTTTTCTCTTTAATCACTTGTTGATAATCTCACATTTCCTAGCTTATTCTTCTAAAAACCTATAACTAGATGTGATTTCCCTTTTAAATTTTGGCTAAACTTTTGAAAAGAAGGAGACAGGAGAAGTTTTGGTGGGGATGGTGATGATAGGCATGGAAGATGGAAGAAGAGAGAAGACGAAGATTCTACACACACACACACATATCCATCTATATATATTTATAGTTTAATCTAGTGTGGCTAATCTCATTTTAACTATGATGCACCCTCACTCTTAACCTTTGATTCTAATTCAATTTTTAGTACCGTAAAATCATAAAAATAATTTCTTCAATAAAATTTAAGATCAACTATTTATATCATTTATCCATGTCACTTTCATCACTATTTACTATCAATTATCAATATTAAAATTTAAAGTTTACTATTTAAAATTTGAAACAATGCAAATCTCCCCCACTAAAAAAAATTCCATCCTCAAAATTTACCTATTATAGATGCTTGAAATAATTGAGGGTATTGTTGTCTCATTGTCACTTCACATTCCTAAGTGGCTTCCCCTATCAAATGATTTCTCTACAACGCTTTCACTAAAGAAATGCGCTTATTATGAAACTCTTTTATTTCATGAGTTAAGATAGCCACCAGTTCTTCTTCATAATTCAAATCTGGTTGAATTTTAATGGACTCTATTTGAATCACATGTGAAGGATCTGATCTATATCGTCTAAGCATCGGCACATGGAATACATTATGAATCATAGCCATTTCTGGAGGCAAAGCTAGTCAATAGGCAACTGGACATACATGTTCAAGTATTTCATATGGTCCAATAAATCTAGGACTTAGTTTACCTTTCTTTCCAAAGTGAAGAACCTTCTTCCATGGTGATACTTTCAAAAATACCTTATCTACCACACTATATTCAATGTCACATCATTTCAAATCTGCATATGATTTTTGTCTATCCATTGCAATTTGCAATCGATCCTTTATAATCTTCACTTTGTCTTTAGTTTGCCTTATGAGATCAGGTCCCACAATTTTGCTCTCATTCAATTCCACCCAACACAATGGAGTTCTACACTTCCTTCCATAGAGTTCTTCATATACTGCCATTCCAATACTGCCATTCCAATACTTGTTTGATAACTATTGTTATAGGCAAATTCTACTAAAGGCAAATACCTATCCCAGCTGCCTTCAAAATTTATTACACAACTTCTAAGTATATCTTCAAGTACTTGTATCACCATTTTCGATTGACCATCATTCCGTGGATGAAAAGCAGTTCTAAAATGAAGTTGAGTACCTAATGCTTTTTAAAAACATTCCCAAAATTTTGAAGTAAAGTGAGGGTCTCAATATGAAATAATAGACATTGGCACTCCATGAAGCCTGACTATCTCATTAATATACAATTTAGCAAGTATATCCATTGAATAATTAACTCAAATGGGAAGGAAATAAGCTGGTTTGGTTAATCGATCAACAATTACCCAAATTGTATCATGCTTCTCTTAGGTGTTCAGAAGACCAATCACAAATCCATGATGATTCTATCCCATTTCCATTATGGTATTGATATAGGTTGCAAAAGACCCGATGTAACTTGATGTTCTACTTTGACTTGTTCAGACACTAAACACCGAGTCACATATTCAGTAATATCTCTCTTTATACCAGACTGCCAATAATGAGAGTTTAAATTCTAGTTCAACTTATTCCTTCTGGGATTTATAATATACTTAGTACTATGAGCTTCACCAAGTATACACTCCTTCAATTCCTTCACATCTAATAACCACAATCGACCTCTATAATACAATCGACCATCTTCTAACACAACATAATATGGCTTTTCAACTTTATGCACTTGTTTTAACATTTCTTATAACTTTTTTATCTTATTTTTGAGGTCTTATTACTTTTTGCTTAATAGTTGGTTCAACTCTCAATTCTATTAACATAACACATTATATCATTTAGTTTATTAAATTTATATATACATATAGTATTATAGTATTCTATAAACAACATACCTGCTAAAGTTTTTTCGACTTAAAGCATTGGATACGATGTTAGCTTTTCCAGGATGATAGTCGATGATGCAATCATAATCTTTGATCAATTCCATCCACCTCCTCTACCTTAAGTTTAGTTCTTTTTGTGTTGGCAAGTATTTCAAACTTTTATGGTCAGTGAAAATATAGCCCTTTCACCATACAAGTAATTTTACCAAATCTTAAGAGCAAATACAATAGCAACTAATTCTAAATCATGTGTAGGGTAATTCAATTCATGAGACTTTAATTACCTAGAAGCATAAGCAATTACCTTACACTTTTGCATCAATACACAATCGAGTCCCTAATGAGAAGCATCATTGTAGATCACATAGTTTTTTTCCTGGGGTCAGTTGTGTCAATACAGGCGCTTCAGCCAACATAGCCTTCAATTGTTCAAAACTAGCTTGACATTGGGCATTTCACTCAAATTTAGTTTCTTTTCTAAGGAGCTTAGTTAAAGGAAGTGCTATCTTCGAAAACCCTTGTACAAATCTTCTATAGTAACCAGCTAACCCAAGGAAACTCTGAACTTCTAGTATATTCTTTAGTGGCTGCCAATTCAAAATAGTCTCAATTTTACTAGGATCCACATGAATACCATTAGCTAATACTACATGACCTAGAAATGCCACTTTCGTCAACCAAAAATCACATTTTGATAGTTTAGCATACAATTGATTCTACATTAGTTAACCAAAGGGCATAACCAGAAATTCATAATGTCCATATCAAGTTCTGAAAGTTGTCTTCAAAATATCTACTTCTTTAACTTTCATCTGATAAAAACCTAATTTAAGACCAGTCTTAGAGAAAACACATGCTCCCTTCAACTTATCAAACAAATCATCAATCCTAGGTAACGGGTACTTATTCTTAATAGTTACCTTATTCAACTGTCAATAATATATACACAATCTTTAAGGTACCATCCTTCTTCTTTATAAATAAAACCAGTGCATCTCAAGGTGATGCACTAAGTTGAATAAAGCCTTTATCAAGTAATTCTTGAAGTTGCACTTTTAAATCTTTTAACTCTAGAGGTGCCATTCTATAAGGTGGAATAGAAATTGGTGTCATATCTGGAACTACATCAAAAACAAATTCTACCTCCCTCTCTTGCGGTTGGGATTTTCACCACCACTCCCATATGGAATGGTTCTTGTGACTTCGGCACTATTAGGCTTAGTGCCTTAAAGAACACGAGCCTAAACCTGGAGAGAATAGAGTCGCCACCCAGACGGGCAAGGAAAAAGAAAGGGTGGATGACCCGATTCCTAAGAAATCCCCAACCCCCTATAGGGTTCAAAAAGTTGGGTATGTATGGAGAAGGTGAGAATGACCCAACACCCCAATAATGCCCGGTTCATTGGAACTGACCTCCTTTTTAGATCTAAATATTATTGATTTCTTAAATACTATAATATCATCCATGTTACATGTAATTTATTAATAAAACAGATTTATTCATAAAAAATTATAAAATAGCGCATTATAAAATAACATGGGTACCCATCTTTAGATGAAAATATACCCTTACAATCTTTAAATGTTCACATAGAAAATAAATAATATAGGACGCCCACACAAGGTGGAAACATGTCCCTTACAATTATTCCAAAGTCTTTAAATAAATTAAATTACATAAACTAAATAAATAAGGCACCCACACTAGATGGAAACATGCCTTTTAGAATTCCCTTTAAAATATATATAAATCTAAGGAAAAGAGTAAAGCAAGAAAAATAATATAACACATATAAAGATAATTGAATAATTTAAAAAAATACAAAAAATATAAATATTATCCATTAAAGAAATATAGGGCATGATGACGAGGGTCCCGCTCACGGCAATCTCGCTAGCCGATTAGCGGGCGGGTGTCAAGGGGGCAACGCCCCCGAAATGTAAACAGTTTACATGATATGATTTTATTGGGGAATTAGGGTTTCTTTGTAAGTTAGGGTTTTATGTTTATAGAAATTAGGGTTTTGTATTTTAGGTGAATTAAGGTTTAAGGTTTGTGAGAATTAGGGTTTTTAAAAAGTAATAATTTAGGGTTTCAAAAAAAAATGCTTAGCAACTATGATATTAAAACTTTTAATCAAATAAGCTATTAGGTGTTTTATAAATAAACACAAAGGATAAACTAAAGACAGTTCACTCAAAGACAATTCAATGAGTGAGATAATAATGAATGAACACACTGTGAATTTAAAATAGATTGAATAAGGAATTTCAAATCTCCATTTGTTTATTCCACCGATATTTTTGTTGATCTAAACTTTTGTGTTTTTTTCTAGTGTCAAATCTCGATTGAACGACGTGAAGGCAATAATTGTACACTGCCTTCAAGTTTATTGAAATTAGAGTTCCATGTCTCTTTCTTCCTCAGTTATTTTCTTTCTTTCTTAATACTTCTTGCTTCCATGTTGCTCTCCTCACTTCCGTTCCAATTTCAAAGTCTCAGCCAAAGTCCTCATGTTGTTTGAAGTTTATTTAATAGTTACTCCCTTGCTGAAGGTTCCTGAAGTTTGTTGTCATCATTCAAAAGTCTCAAAAGTCCTAAGTTAAAGTCTCAGCCAAAGTCTAGAAAAAGAGTCCCCAAAAAAACCAATGTCCCATTCTTCATATTTTTAAGTCTGTATTTATAGGTAATTAATCAATGAAAAAAAACCTAGTTATTATCATTTAAGGAAGTATTTAAAATTTGTCCGAGTTAAATAAGGTTTAGGCAAAATTGGCAAAGCTGGCACAGGGGCACTGCAAGCTGCGAGACTGCGAGGACTACAGGGATTGCGGGCCAATTGACCGCAGGCTTGGCCTATGGTGAATTGGCATGCAAATTTGCATAAGCCTCTCCGCCTACGAAGAATTGGCTTGCCAATTTGCAGGGGCAGGCCTGCCGCCTGTGTCTCTCACCTATTCATCAATTATTTTTTATTTTTTTATTTTTTATTTTTACTATTATTAAAAATAAATTTTATAATTATAATTATTTTTCTTTTTAAATAATAAACAATAAATATTACAAAAATTATTTGAACTACTTTTAAATCTTTAGACTTTACTTAATCGCCTCTTTACTTAGTGTCGGACTAGACTTGGTCAAAAAATAAGGGTCAACAGTTTGCCCCCTATTTGAATGATCTGAGACTTCAGTAAAGAGAGTGAAAAGCAACATGTCTTTGAGCTGATTTTGGATGAGAATGGGTTCTCGATCTGAGGTTGATTGATTGAGTTCTGGACTCGAAATGTGATTTGGGTTCTCGACTCAAAACTAGATTTTGGGTTCTTGACCCAAAATTGGATTTGGGTTCTTGACCCGAAACTGGATTTGATTTAGGTTCTCGACCTTAAACTGAATTTTGGGTTCTCGACTTGAAACTTGATTTGGGTTCTCAACCCAAGATTGGATTTTGGGCTCTCAACCCTAAACTTGATTTGGTTCTCGACCGAAGACTAGATTTCAAGGTCTCTACCCTAAACTATATTTGGGTTCTTAACTCAAAACTGAATTTGGATTCTCGATCCAAGACTGGATTGGGTACTTGGACCCGAGACTGGATTTTTGGTTCTCAACCCAAGACTGGATTTTGGGTGCTCAACCTAATAGTAGATTTAGGATTCTCGACCCAAAACTGAATTTGCAAGTCCTTGCCCCTCAACTGGATTTTGGGTTCTCGACCCTAAACTAAATTTTTGGTTCTCGACCCTAAACTGAATTTTGGGTAGCTATAGACTATGTCTCTAAATGGCCTGAAGCCCAAGCTTTAGCAACAAATGATGCTAGGGTAGTGATGAGGTTTTTGAAAAAGTTGTTTTTCTCGATTTGGTACACCAAAAGCGATCATAAGTGATTATGGTACTCACTTTTGTAACTCTCAGCTTGAGAAAGTTTTCAAAAGGTTGGGTGTTATACATAGGTTTTCTACTCCTTACCATCTCCAAACTAGTGGCCAAGTTGAGAATACAAATAGAGAAATAAAAAGGATCCTTGAAAAAACTGTAGAGCGATCCTGAAAGGATTGGTCTGAGAAATTAGACAATGATTTATGGGCCTTTAGAACTGCATTTAAAACTCCATTGGGTACTACACCATTTATGCTAGTATATGGAAAGGCTTGTCATTTACCTGTTGAAATTGAACATAATGCTTATTGGGCTATAAAACATATTAACCTTGATCTAGCTAGTGCAGGTGATAGGAGGAAATTGCAGATCAATGAGCTGGATGAATGGAGATTGCAAGCTTATGATAATACAAGGATGTATAAGGAGCATACTAAGAGATGGCATGATGCTCACATTAAGGAACGAAAAGAGTTTCAAGCTGGAGATCAGATATTATTGTACAATTCGAGGCTTTGACTTTTTCCAGGTAAGTTAAAATCAAGATGGTCTAGTCCGTTTACAGTCAAAGAAGTTTTTCCCTATGGGACAATCGAAATTTCTCACCTAGAAAAAGGGAATTTTAAGGTTAATGGGCAAAGACTTAAACTGTATTTAGGGGGGACTTGAGTGAGCTGAAGAAGTTTTTATACCTCCAAGACTAAAGATGAACCAATCCCGAATGTCAAACTAATACGATGTTAAAGAAGTGCTGGGTGGGAGACAACCCACTATTTATATTTATTTTTGATATTTGTTTCTTTAATTTTTATGTTTTTAGTTTGTTTCATTTGTTTTTAATTCTTCTTTCATTGGTTGGTGGTGTGTTACTTTGAGTTCACTTGAATTTGTTGAGGAAAATTTTCTTTTAAGGGGTAATTTGAGCTTGATTTATAGACACGCCTGTGTTAGTGGGCCTGTCATTTATTTTCAGAGACAGTAGCTATGACACAACCAGTGACACGCCCGTGTCACTGGACGTGTCATTTAGATGGCCTGTGTCATTAGTAGTGTCATTTTGGTTAAATTTGAGATTCACAATAGCAACCACACGCCCAATGACATGCCCATGTCACTAGCCGTGTTGATTTAATTGAGTCACAGTAGCTACATCACGCCCACTAACACGCCTGTGTTAATGAGCTTGTCCATGGTTTTTTAAGTGGTACCTGATTTTGAATTAAACATAATTTCCTATCTCCTCTTCCCTCTTTTTTTATTTTCTCTCAAATCTTCACACTCCTACACTCGTAATCACATACCCATTCATCCTAGAGGGGATTTTGACTCCCATTTCTTGATTTGGAGGGGATTTAATAATTTTTCCTTCAATTTTATCTCATTCTTCACGCTATTCAGGAACACACTCTTAAGTTTTGAAATTTTATTTTGCTTGTGATTTTTTTGTGATTTCAACACTCAATTTCTTACAATTTGATTGAAGATTCTTTGAGCTTTGTTGATTTTTGGATTTGTTTTATTTTCTTGGATTCTTAAAGACTATTTTATTTTGTTTTGGATTTGTTTATTTTCCATAGCCATTTTCTAGGGATTTCGAGTTTTATTCGAGTTTTGTGGATTTGTTGTGCTTTACTCATTGTGTTTTAGAAAAATTTATGCCCATAATTAAGTTGCACACATTGGCACACTATTATTGATTGTTTATGCATAATGAGTTGAAATCATTTATTTTTGTTGCATTGGGCTATGGGGTTATTGTCTTGTAGCAATGCCTGGTATAGAGATTGACTATTGTGTGCATCTAAAAAAAATTTTGCCCTTATTGAGCATTGGTTCATGGCTCTTGTTGTTAATGCATTGCTATTGTCGTTCTGGCTAAAATTGCTCTTTTATTATTTGATAATGCATTACTATTGTTGGTTTCATTGGGTTGGTCTATTGTGTTACTCTTCTTGGATTGTTTGGTGTACTTTGTTTTGAGGCTATTCTTGTTTATTTTGTAGATCATGGGTCCTCGCAAAAAAGTGCCGTCTAAATTACCAACTAAGCGGGCTAGAAGTTAAGGTAGCTCAAGCCGACCCGCTAACCATCCCATCTAAAAATTTATGGCCGGCCACAAGTGCCTTCGATTTTCAACTTTGGAAGAGAGAAAATGATTTGAACTATTAAGGAACAAGGATTGGTCGCCATCTAGGGTTTTGGATTGGGGTACCATGGAGCGAGCCAACATATTGACTGAGGTCCGGGATTTGATAAACTAGCCGGGATGGGAATAACTCTTCTCCATCAATGAGCCTTCATATAGAAAGTTAACACTGGAGTTCTTCTGCACTTTTCAATTCAATAAAAATAAGATCTCCATCATCGAGCCGATGATGAAGTTCCGATTGGGAGGTCAGTAATTCCACATGAGCATCAACAAACTTGGCATGCGTTTGGGTCTATTTACTATGGAGGAGGTGCAGACCGAAGAGTATCTTAACTTTGAGGTAGACTTTGCGGAGTATGATGTCATTCCTCCTAGGGTTTGGAGCATGTTTGCACCGAATGCCGCCAAGTATCAGCCAAAGGTATCCAAGGCATCAAATTTTGAGTCCTTCCCTTGTCGAGTAGTACATAATCTATTGGTTCACACCATTGCTGCTCGACTTAGCAATACGGGGGTTGTTGGCCTGAGGGAGCTATTTTTCTTGAACTGCATGGTCCTAAAGATCCAGTGCAACATAGCTCACGCTATCAAGCACTTTTTCAATGAGAATTCCAAGAAAGGGGCACCGGGTAACTTGCATGGTGACATGTATGTCACGAGACTTACTCACAGTTTAGGGGTGTTGGATGGATGCCTCTCGATGACTTTGGATGGGATCCCCAAACTTTTAGGCATGGATACTTTGAAACAGTTAAATCGGGAGAAGGTGGTGGAGCTGCAGGCACTACCCACAGATTATGAGCCTGTTCCTCCTATAAAATTTGAGCCAGTTCCTCATGCTCCCACTTCCAACATACCTTCACCTCCACCAATAGACATCCCCGGGCCGTCCACCACTATCGGACCTTCTTCCTCAGCTGGTTTGTCTTTTACTCCAGACCCTATCTTCAGAGACTGGCATCTTTCTGTGAAAGTTGAGTGGGATGATAACGAAAACCAACTGAGTTTGAATGCCAGATATGTAGGATACAAGGAAAAATCAAAAACATCTAGCTGAACCAGAATAAATTATTGACTCAACAGGATCAGATCCAGCATTCCATGGAGCAGCACTACTCATCCTTCCAAGTGCAACTGGATCAAGAGATACTAAGGAGGCAATGGCTCGAGTAGTCTATGCTCCAGTTTTTGGATTTAGCCCTTTACAGCCACTTCCACTATCATACTAGCCTTTAGTACCCCATGTTGATGTTTTTGATGAAAATGATAGTGATGATGCTATTGCTAGCGGTGATGATACCTGCGCTAGTAATGATTCCAGTGCCGAGCCCATGATAGACTAGCTCATTTTATTTTATTTTATTTTATTTTCCTTTTTATTATTTTAATGGATGATTGTACATTTAATTTTAATATTTGTTTTTTATTATTATTATTTTTATATGTCTTTTAACCTTCATAATTTTGTATGTAAATTTGTTTTGTCCTGTAGCTCCATTGACATCGCAACGCTTTTGGAACCATATACATCTATGTCGATTGAGGACATGTCAAGGTAGTTCTCTCTCTCTTTTATTCTTATTATTATTTTATACACATTGGGGACAATGTGCGTCTTAAGTGTGGGGGAGAAGGATATTTTATAGATTGAGATTTTATTTTCATTCTTGCCATTTGATGCATTTGTCCCATTTAGTTTCTTTCATTTTATTTTTGGGTTCAAGTAAACTAGATTTCTATTATAATATGAAGTGAAATGGTTCCACTTTTTATTAATATAATGATTAATTTAATGAACGACAATGTCTTGTTGAAGTTGACTCTGTTTTCTTAATTGATTACTAAAGACTAAATGTGATAGTTTGAATTAGGTAGTTGATTGATGAGAGTTGCACATCAGAAGTTTAAAACCTTAGTTACATTTTTTAGAACATCCCAATTCCTTAGATACTTGAGTCAAACTTAGTATGACATCTTTATTATCTTAAGTTTCTGACCACTTTACAAAAATATATATATATATAAATAAAAAAATATAAAAAAAATATAAAAAATAAATTAAAACAATTTTTCAGAAGCTTTGAAAATTTATCCCTGTTCCGCTGATTTTAACTCTTGAATTGAAACAAATGAGTAGGAATCATGAATAGTGATAGTAGCCATTAGAATGGTGATTCTAATTGAGTAACCGGGGGTCGGCATCATAAATATTTACCTTTGCATTAAAAAGTTAGTATCGGTTCAAACAAGTTGGGCTCCTTTTCACACAATACATTTTACGAAGGGGTCAAAGAACTTAAAAAAAACTTATACTTTCTTACTTTGTTCATGACTTTTTAGTTCTTGGAATTTTATGCTCAATCTTTTAACTCTGAATTTTATGACTTTTAACTCTGAATTTTAGATATGTTAGATTTTTATTTTCAAACTTCTTAATTCATCTATTATGTTTGAGATTTTGTTTTTAGTTGAGAATGTTGGGTTTTCTAATTCAAGTATTGTAAAAACTCTTATTTTCTTTGGATATAAAGGGGTCCTTCATTTCTGCCTATTATAGTGATTTGGTTTGCTTGAGGACAAACAAAAACTCAAGTGTCGGGAAATTTGATAAGTGTATAATTGATGATATTTTGCCCCTATTTCTTAATATATTTATTGTCAAATTGAGTTTAATTTGTTTGTTCAAGTGTCTGTTAGGGTTGATTCTAGAAACTTTTGACACGTTAGGACCATAAGGTCATTTAGGCTGGAATCATGGACAAAAGACAAGGAAAGAAGCTATTTTAGGCAAAATTTTCAATTGAAACGCCCAATGACATAGGCATGTCAGTGGCCATGTCATTCAACTACTTTATAGAAGCTTCGACACGCCTAGAGACATGGCGTGTCACTGAATGTGCCATTACTCCTGACTTACAGAAGCTATGACACGAGCGTGTCCCTAACCATGTCCCTAACTCATCATTGCAGTAGCAATGACACGCCCAAAGACATGGGCATGTCACTGCCCATGTCATTAAAGTTTGAAACATCACCGTTGACACGCCTACAGACACGGGCCTATCCATGGGCGTGTCAGGAAAAATTCTATGGGCTATAAAATCTGAGCTAAAGAGCGAATTAGGGATCCAATTTTATTTTCAAAGCCGACCTCCTAAGAAAAAGAGAGTTTTTGGCAGCTAAGAGTGAAGGTGAAGATCCAATTCATGCGAGATTTAATCCAAGATTCGAGGATTGAAGTGAAGAAACACAAATTGTTCATTATGGATTTTTTGAACTCTTTACTTATTTCCTCTGTTTTCGTTTTCTGGTTATGAACATGAGCTAAATTTTATCTATCTAGATATTGATGAACCCTAGCTTTATTGTATGGATTGAATAGTTCTTATTAAATTAAATCATTTGATTGAGTTGTTTCATCCTTTTGATTCTTAATTTCTTATTTCCAATTGATAATAGCATGCTTATTGATTGGTTACAATTTTTATATTATTGACTTGAGAAAGCTTGATATGAATAGAATTTTCATTAGGATTGAGGGTTGATTGGAGTGCTAGAGATAGATTTACAAGACCCTTTCGTTCAAAGTTCCTTGTTCTTATGGCAAGATCTATTTAATTATGCTTGAGAAGAGATTTCTAGCATTCTACTTAGTGATTAGGGATTAATTCACTTGAGAGAGGTTTTAATCTAATTTAGGGGAATGCCAATTCAGCTCTATTATTTGATTTAATTGAATTGATATTTATAAATTTTTTTATGGCTAGAGGGATTCAATATCTAAATAGTATTTTCATCATCAACTTTTGTTGCTCAATATTCAGTTTTTCTTTACTTTAATCTATTAAGTAATTCATCTTTTATTTTAATCATCACAAAAACTATTGATTCGCTAAACAACAGTTGAAATTTGCACTAATATTCGACCTTATCCCAGTGGAATGATATCTTACTCACTATTTTATTACTTACGCGACCCGTGCACTTGCGGTAACACTGCGATACCACAGATTCTCCATTAATTAGCAAACTTCAGCAAGGATTAGCAACCTCACAGTCCAACTTCTTGATCAAGAAAAAGAAAAGTAATGATTAAACGCATAGAATGTTATAAAATAAGGCAGTGACTTACTGTCTTGGTTTATTCAACCAAGAGTTCCAGGTTGGTGCAAGCAAGGGTATTGATCAACATTTAATTTTGGTGGAATCAACAAACGAAGGTTTGAAACTCTTTATCTAATTTATTCTAATCTATTTTAAAGTTCTAGCAGGTCATCCATTATTATTTCATTGAAATATTTTACTTCGATATTTTGTTCTTTTTATAAATTATCCAGTAAACTCATTTAACCATCCAACCACCCACTAGTTTACATCCAATAACTACTTTATCATCATAAGTAATCTGTTTAATCAAATTATATTAAATATATAATACCACAATAACTGTGTTTTTCTAAACCCTAATACTGTTTCTCCCAAAACCCTAATTTTATTCAAGAAACCCTAATTTTATATAACTTTTGTTTTATTTAAGTTTGTATGCATGCTTATTGTACATGTTAATGGATGATTTATTTTTATTTGATTTTATAATGAATGCTTGAATGTTTGTTCATTGATTTATTTTTAGTTTCAAGAAATTGCAATAGGTATGTTTCCATGTTATGGGTACCTCATTTGTTACATCTCAGGTAATGTAATTTATTTAAGTTTTTGATTAATATAAAGGATATGTTTCCACCAATTGATGAGTATCCTATTTTATTTGTTTTCTTTTGTACATTGTAGGGGCACATTTTCATCTAGTATGGGTGCCCATTCTAGGGGGCAAGTTATGGGTTTCAGTTTTTTAATGTATGAGGGCATTTTATTCATTTTAGGGTTATATAAGGTTGTGGGGGTCCAAAATATACTAATGCTTTAAAGGGGTCATTTTAGGCGATTTCCTAATAAATTTAGTATAGTGCTTACAGGGTTTTCATATGTGTTTCTGAAGAGAAAATGACTTATTTATAAGGAAAAGTCCAAAAATAAAAAACTTATTGGAATTTGCATCTAGTTGCAGCTATCGTGCAGGATGCGAGGCAGCCGCAGCTTTCGCTGGCTGGCCTACATGGGCTTTCCCACATGGGAATTTATTTTTTGCCC
The DNA here is from genome assembly GCA_947685225.1 of Garcia nutans. Classification (NCBI taxonomy): domain Eukaryota; kingdom Viridiplantae; phylum Streptophyta; class Magnoliopsida; order Malpighiales; family Euphorbiaceae; genus Garcia; species Garcia nutans. The sequence continues at coordinate 49,048,387 of CANTUV010000007.1, read as the reverse complement.
GTTTCGGGCCCATTTGGAACTCAATTTGCGTGATTCAAGTTGCATTGGAATCGTGATCACTCGATCTTCACTCTGAGTGTAAAATTAAGGGTTCACAACTATTAAAACTTAAATTGAAAACTAATGCACACATAAAAAGACTGAATACTCATTGAGTTTGCGTCTCACTCGTCGCCTTTATTTTTTTCAATATTATTTTTCAGGTAGAGCAACTCTAGCAATATTGGCACAAAGGTATCCAAGAGTAGCTAAGGAAGATATACAAGAGAGATTCTAAGTTCTCCATGACATGACCTTGTAAGTGATCCTTTCATTAGCCCTCTTTTGTCCATTATGTCCTTTAAAGTTTGTCAATGTTGTTTACTTCCCTTTAATTGAAGGCTTTGTATGACAAAAATATTTTTTTAAAAATCATATTTTGGCTTTGTCCAAGGCTTTGCCCAATCAGTGTCATTGTACCTCAGGACTCAATTTTTCAAATTAACATATCTGTAACATGACAACCATAGTTACCATACTAAACTCAAGAATCATTTCCATTTAAGCAAGAACTATTGCACTTCAAATAGGCACATACACATTACTTGACTAAAGGTCTCATTGAGTTTAAATATTATTTATCTCATATGCATGCTTATTCAAACTATCTCCACTAATAGACTCTACCTACTAAGAGAGATCAATAGGCCTTTAATAGGCTTGAAATGGAGTTTATAAGGGACACGGGTTAAATGAAGGCCATTTTGAGATTGGAGCTGATGTAATGTTATGGACAAACCTTCACACTATAGACTTTCTAGTGGAACCATATGCTATTAGAGGTTCCATTTTCACCTTTTGGCATAGCATTTCCTTCTTACTTCATGAAAATACAAAGCTTGAATGTCCTTCCATTTCCTTGGCAGAAATCAGTACTATCTTGATCTTTAGACCATCTTTTTTCTCTCTTTTTTTTTCTATCCTTTTCCCATTTGGAATATCAATTCTAAAACTCTTAATATTGCTGACTTGGAGCCATGTTGGATAAAATGAAAGATTGATCTTTCAGCTATGTCTTTGATTTGAATTTTTGGCTGGACTGGATGTTGCTTTAGGTAAAAAGGAACTCGATTGGCTTTCTGAACCACCATTTAGGGTTTTATTTTTATTTTTCTCTTTTTTTCTTCTTCTTTCTCCTTTTTTTTATTATTTTTTTACTTTTTATCCTTTTTTAAATCTTTTTTCTTCTTTTTATCCTTTTTTAGGTTCTAGCTCTAAGAGAATTATCTCATTTGTACTAACATGTGTTTTTGATAATGGATGAGTGGTATAAACCTGCTTCAGACCTGACTTTAACTCAATAAGTCTGTGATACTAGGTCTAATTCAGGTATCCTTCAACTATCATTATAGTCTTGACTATATATCCTTCTTTTGATCTTCTTTCCCTTTTGTTCCTTAGTTATCATAAGACTTGTCAAAAGTGTAACAACAGTTCAGGATAGGTCATTGAGTTTGCAAGCCAATGAAAAGTAAGCTAAAATTTTATGAAGGCTCAAAGGGGCAACTAAGGATTGATATTTAATTGGGTGGATACTAGTTGTTGGCTTATCAAACAATACCTAAATAATCTCTTTCTTAAATAAACAGAGTTCAATTTCACCTCAAAAGTTCATCAAAACATGTTCTAAGATTGACTAGGACCTAAACAAAGGTCATTATGGAGGAGCCCTCTCTAAGTAAGCATACACAACTCAATGCTATAGAATAATTCCCTCGCCTAGTAAAGTCAATTGAACTATAATGCATAGATATATTAATTTATGAATATCAAAGTAGACTAGTCATCGGTTGGACACCAAAAAGTCAAAAATCAACAAATTATAAATGCAACAAAAGTAATTTATTTAAACCATCTTAATATGAAAAACATAATTGCTCCAAATAAGTACTAAAGAAAGCAAAATAAAATGAGCAACACTTTAAGCTAAGGGAGGTTTATTGAATGAAGTCAAAGATGCTTCATTTATTCTGACGTATCAAGGGCAATGGTCATCACTCCTCATTTGCAGTCCCTTCATTTGTCTTAAAAAGTTGATAAGATAGAACTTTCCTTTAATCCTCCCTCTATCATGAAGGTTACTGATGATGGCAACCTTCCAAATTTAGGCAAAGGATTATTCTTGGTATTGGAGTTTTTAGGCTCGGGCATCTTGCCACTGTCGATTAGATCTTGGATCTCATGCTTCATTTGAGTACATCTGTCTATCTTATGTCCTTGTGTCTGATGAAATTGATAAAAACCTTTGGTATCAAAGTTTGGAGGTAAAGGATTCGGCAAGGGTCGAGGAGCCAATGGTTGTAACAACCCTTTCTTCTGTAGCTTGATGAAAACCCAAGACAGAGGTTTTCCTAACTCTGAAAACTATCTTTCTATTTACTTGACCAGTTATACTAACAGCTACTGCATTCTGTGCACTCTGGCCACCAGACTGATAATTTCCTCTCTCATTCTTTCTTCCATAAAAATGGCTCTTCTCTCTTTCCCATTCTTCTATTTGTAAACCATCTTGAAGAAGATCTTTAAAATCCCTTATAAGGGTGTGAGACATCCGTTCATGCAGACTAGGTAGTACACCCCTAACTATCATCCTAATATGATCCTATTCAAAGGGATTTTTCTTGAGTAATGCAACTTTATTTTTCCACCTTTTCACGTAATCAAACAAAGTTCTCATTTGGTCTTTCCCTAATTGATTCAACTTCCATCAAAGTAACCTCCAACTCAGCATTATACCCATACTGTTGGATGAAGGCTTTGTATAGTAGATCCCAGCTCTTTTGAGTACCATCCTCTAAGGTGTTGAACCAATTCTGCACAATAGGATCTAGCCAGAGCATAAAGTACCTTAGAGTTTTAGCCTTAGTAGATCGAGCAGATTGCATAGCAGTGATGTATTACTTCACATGGAGATGAGGATTCCCTGTACCATTATACTTAGCAAAAGAAGGCATTTGAACTTGTAAGGAACTTCCTCATCTTGCTCAAGTAACTTGTTCACTTTCGATATCTCTTTAGTTTTCAGCTTCTTTTCAAACTTCATTTCCAAATCGACATTCAGCTTCTCAACATCTAAAGTCTCAGTCTTTTCCATGGCTAATCTTTCCATAAACTTTGGCTCTTTCTTCTTAGATTGAGAATCTTGGAAGTATAGAGCCCAGTCATCATCATCATTAATAACCACTTTGTCATCATCGAAGGCTACTTCGCCAAACTTAGCCTTTCCTTTATCTTTCGGCCTCTTAGTGCTGGTAGATGCCTCAGCAGTGTTCTCCAAAAGTACAGCCAGTTGACTCTTCATAGTCTCAGCCAGGGCCTCCTTCAATTCTTCCATCATGGCATTGCGGGCCTCGTCCACCATCCTTTGAATCTGTTCAGGCTCCATTGCTTTCAGTGAGAAGCTAACTGAGTTGCTACTAGATTCTACATTACTGACATAGGTTGGATTGTCGTATGCTCTTGAACTACTGTACTCTGGGTCTGTGAGCCAGAAAGGATCAATGACATGTGATGCAATGCGTGTATGCATGTATGCATAAGTAATAAATAAACATGGATAATTAGAATGTTCCTTCCAACCATATATCTTCCACACATGAATGGAGAGTCTCTTTTCCAAGGTATATGGTCAACAAAATATCAACATTGGATATTCTATTTTTGAAAAATTTCCTCGAACTATTTTAATCAATAGTTATATTTTCAAACATAGAAGTCAGTCCATGATAATTTCCATTAATTAAGTCTTAATCCATTGGACCAACAAAAGGATAGCTTTTATGCTATATTAGATCAAAACTAAATTAAAAGGTTTATCATAAATATATTTCCCATTTGAAAAAGCAACTAATGGTTCTTGCCACAAACAAGCCTATGATTAATAAGTCTTAGCATAAATTAGGCCCACACTTGATTTTTAGTATTTCATAATTGAACTAACTAGTTGTAAGCCCATTAAAGAAAATGTTTTAATTTGGATAAAGTAAAAAAATAGTTTTCTTTCAAAACCTATTGTAAAAAGATTTTAGAAAAATGGATTTTGGGCTTTTTATTTGGGCCATGAGGTAGATGAATTATTGGCCTATTTTTAAAAGGTTTTATGTCCAAAGACCATCTTGAAAAGTTTTGAAAATAATTTTTGTTTTTTGGATTTAAAGGAAAATTTATTTTGAGTTTATAATATAATTAGGTCATATTACAAAAAGAACAAACCAAATAGGTCATGGTTCAAACTAAGATATATCAATCATAGTCAAACAACAAGCATTTGGATGAAAACCTAAGGAGAGTAACTAGGCCAATTACATGAGCTTTATTCTTTTGGGTTGAAAAGTTTAGTCTCCCATAGCAAGTATATACCAAAAGGTACAAGGCTACGAGTGGTTATACCATGCTCGATCTCCATACCTTGAGTGAAAGTATGGTATCCCTCACATAACACAACACGGGTTACATGGGTGTCCTAACTCACGCACACAATGCAATCTAAATGATGCAATGGATAATATTATAATAAGAAAGAATAAAATAATATAAAGACCAATGGAATTAACTTCTCTTATCCCCAGTAGAGTCGCCACTGCAAGCAGAGATTTTCACCCCCCTACTACCATGTGTAATGGTTCTTGCGACTTTGACACTATTAGGCTTAGGGCCTTAGAGAATGCAGGCCTAAATCTGAAGAAAATGGAGTCATCACTCGGATGGGCTAGGAAAAAGAAAGGGGTGGATGACTCGATTCCTAAGGAATCCCCAACCCCCTAATGGGTTTGAAAAATTGGGTACACATGGAGAATGTGAGAAATGGCCCAACATCCCCATATTGCCCAGTTCATTGGAACCGACCTCCTTTTCATGTCTAAATATTATTGAATTCATAAATATTATAATATCATCCAGAATACATGCAATTATCAAAAGAAATAAACATCCATCACTTTATTAAAATAAAAAAAAACAAAACAAGCACCCATCCATATATGGAAACATGCCTTTTATAATGTCCAATGTCTAAAACTAAATAAAATAGGACACCCACCATTTAGTGGAAACATGCCCTTTACATTAATCCAAAACTTAAAATGAATTAAATTACATAGAACTTAACTAATAAGGTACCCACATAGTGAAAACATACCCCTTACATCATTGGAGCTGAAATAAACCAACAAAAGAAATCTAACCATTCATCACAAAAGTAAATCATTCATCATAAATCAAAATAACATAAGTCATACATCAAAACATGCGATAATTAAACATATATTAATAATCAAGTCTATATTTAAATATCATGTTAAATAATAAATGTACAAACTAGGGTTTTAACATATGAATTAGGGTTTCTTAAAGTTTAGATTGCTAAATTAGGGTTTAGGGTTAATATCATGCAATTAGGACTTCTTACATGCAATTTACGTTTGAAACATACAAACTAGGGTTTTGGAAAAACAATCAAGGTTTTAGGGTTTACAAAATAAGGTTTAGATTTATGGGCTACTGGACACTTGGGTTAGGTTTTAGGTATTATGGAATATTAAGATTTTTAGGTTTACTGGATTAGGGTTTTAAGAGATTAATGAACTAGTGCTAGGGCTTGGTGTTTTGGATTAGGAAATTTTGAAAATAAGGTTACTGGATAAAGGTTTTTAAAAGAGAATAATTAATTATTTTAGGAAAATAGTTTAGGATCTTAGAAATTAGAAAACAAATTAGTTTTGACAATTATGGAAGGCAACTCAGGGTTTGGGAAACAGATTAGGGTTTTGAGTATGTGAAAAATATGATTTTGGAATTTAAGGTTGTGATTTAGAAAATAGGATTTTGAATTTTAGTTTCAGATGTTAAACTACTGGATGTTAGGGTATTATGGTTTTGATGAATTAGGGTTTAAGGTTTAATATTTGCTACTGGGATGAACAAGATTATTTTGGAAACATGAACATAATTACTGGATTATTTGAATATATTACAAATAATTTTACAAGATTATAATAACAAAACTATTGTGATTTGAACGAATTAAAGATAGTAAACAAACCTTCATTTGTTGGCTCCACAAAATTGAAAGAATTTGAACCAAGCTTTGTTGTTTGCTGCTGCTTGAATCAACTTATTACTTTGATCGGGCTTTGAAAATTTGGTAATTACCTATATACTGCCTTGATTATGGCGACTGATTCCTCTTCTCATGTTTTTGCTTCTCTTTTCTTTCTTGCCTCCTTGATTCTTATTGTTGATTTTTTGACCCCTTAATTTGAAAATTAATTGACCTTTTATATCACACCTTAGGGAATCCTTTCAACCCTTTTTTACTTCGGATAAACAATACCTAAACAGTCTCGGTGAATCTCCATGTGAAAACTATGGACAATTAAGTATAAACCAAGCCCGTTGAATTGGCCCTTGCCCATTTTAGCATAAGCAATAACTCATATCAAATTGGCATAAGGGTTTGGGCCGACCATTTGACCAAGTTTCCTTTTAATCAAATTAATCAAACCGAACACAATTCAAATATTAAATAATTGGCCAACCAGTATCCAAACAATAAATAATTATAATTTATAATCCAAATATTAAATAATTATAATTCATAATCCAAATATTAAATAATTATAATTGAATTATTTTGTGACTTGTTATTAGGTTTAGACTTGATTTGGCCTTCAAATGAAAAATTTATATTTGGACCGGTACCAAAATTAAGGGTCTACAATATGGTTTAAATTTAAAGGCTGGATCAAGTTTGGTTCCAATAATGAGGTCCAAATTAAATTAGGTCTAATTATTGAAAGTTTGAATTAGGTTGGTTCAATTTAAATTGGGCCAGTAAAGTTGAATTTTGATTCAATACATATCCAACTCTATATGGGTGTGTCCTATGTTGAATTGGCCAAGCAAATTCGATATGGACACCCCCATATCAAATTGGCCATTTTCAGATTAGCCTTTTTCGATTTTCAGCTTATTTTAGAATTCTAAATTGTGTTTTAACTTAGGTAAATCTCAAGAGTCTGAGTGAGAGTAGGATGGGTAACCTTAATTAAGCATTCTAAATATAGAATTAAAGGAGGCAGCGAGGAAGAAAAAAGAAAATAACAATTAGAAATACATAAGGGGGATCTTGAGTGAGCAGGAGCCACAATTAAAAGAGGCAAACATAGAGCTTAGTAATTGAATTTTGAGAACAAACCAAAGAGACAAAGGCAAAACTAAAAGATAGGCAGTAGCCACAAGAGATCCACAGATTATTGAATCTCAAACCAAAAATAAAACTTGATCTAGGTAGTGGCAGTGGCATCATCAAACTTGTTTCAACATATCAGATTGGTGGAGCCGACAACACAGGTTCAACTTTAACCAATTTTATTCAATTTTAGTGTTGATTTTTATTAATTAATTTGTTGCATCATTTAATTTATAGCCAATGGTACAAGTTATTTACAGTAACCCTAATATTGATATATGGTTTTCCAAAACCCTAATTCATTTGTTTTAGTATTAGTTTAAGTATTAAACCACATAATATAGTTTGTATATTTTAATCTTAGTTCATATATTAAACCCTAATTGCCATGTTTTAATCACAATTTCCTCAAAAAATCCTAATTCCACAACAAAACTTATTTTGAAAGGAGCGCTGCCCCCCTTGACCCTCGCTAAACAACTAGCGGGATCGTCGTGTGCGTTGCACACTATAATTCATTAGGGGGTTAATATTAAGATATGATTATGGATTGCAATTCTTATGACGAACTTTATGTTTGGATTAAATATTTTATTATGAATGATTGAACTTTGTTACTATTTATTTATTTATTAGTTGTATTTTTAAGGATGTAAAAGGCATGTGGATGCCTTATTTATTTTGCTTATTTAATTTAATTTATTTTATGGATTTTTTAACTATTGTAAGGGACACGTTTTCACATATGATGAGTGTTCTATTTTATTTTACTTGTTTGTATTGAGGACAATGGGACATTAAAAGGGCATGTTTCCATCTTCAGATGGGTGGTCATTTTGATTTGTTTGTTTAAATTAATAATATGATGGATGTTTATTTTTAATTTCATGTAATATGAATAATGTAATAATAATATAAGAATTTAATAATATTTAGACTTGAAAAGGAGGCCGGTTCCAATAAACCAGGCGCTATAGGGGTACTGAGTCATTCTCACCTTCCCAATGCACACCCAACTTTTTGAACCCAATAGGGGATTAGGGATTCCTTAGGAATTAATTCATTCACCCATTTCTTTTCTTTCCAAGCCCGACTGGGTTTTCTCTGGGCTTAAGTTCATATTCTTTAAGGCCTTGAGCCTAATAATGCCGAAGTCATAAGAACCATTCCACATAGAGTGGGGGCGAAAATCTCCGCTCACATAACTCTTTCAAAAAAATAATTTTTACTTGAACCGAGCTTAGTCTACACTGGCAGAGTGCCTCAACACTTTTATGTGAGAATTACCCAAATTTTTTAGCTTTTCGACTTGCATCCTTTGCGGGACAAACTCGGTGCTTGGGCTGAGGCCTTACAGTAATTGGCAACGTATTGAAATGAGAAATGGTAGATGGCAAGGACATTAAAATGAAAAGTAATGACTAACATAAACTGTTAAAGGATCTTCTGCCAGAAAATGTCATCTTGTAAGATGAGTTCATTGCAGAACTATTGATTGAAAAACTATTGTGGAAGGACTATAACTAACAATTCAAGCACAAACACAAAAAAAATTTTCACTTGCATATCTAATCACATATATCATCATTGAAGATACCAACAAAAAGGAGCTTAAAGTTGCAAAAACAGAGTTGGCTTTGAAAGCACACTTGGTGCAGGATAAGACTCATAATACACATAAGATGTATGTCAATAAAAAAATCTAATTACAAGCCTGGTATTACTAACCCCACCCTTAAAAAGAAGGGTTCTTATTTTGTTTATGGTAAGCTAGGTCATCATGCAACCCAATGCATAAGAAGATTGAGAAGTGATAATCCTCATAAACCAAAGGCAAACTTAGACATGTGAAAGAATGGGTGGTAGACTCTAGTGCTGCTAGACATGTTTGTCCAAACAAAAATACTTTAACCTCCTACACTTCAGTCAGGGAAGGAGAAGAACACGTGTACCTTGGTGATTCTTGAACTGCCAATGTACTTGGCAAAGGAAAAGCATGAGGCCCCAGCCCAAGCATGCCTGGTTCAGGCCTGTCCCTCAAAGGATGCAAAAATAGAGTGCTGAAAAATTGGGCTAAGTTTCACAAAAAAGTGTTGAATTCACTCTACCTTTGTTGGATATGCTTAGATCGATAGCAAAATAATTTTAAAAATGAGTTGCCACTCAAATTTATTTTAGAAAAGGGAAAATTAAAGAAAAACCATAAATTGACTCCAACATTATCCCCAAGGATAAAATCACTAGCCTCGAACCAAATGATAGATTCAGGGGCTAGGTTTTGGATTTTAAGTAAAAATAATTTGGCCTTGGATTAAATAAGAACTTACAAAAATAGATTTTCATGTAATGAAAATTATGATATGACATTGCAATTTAAGCAAGAAATTTACATGTGTTCAAGGAAAGTAAAATAAATAAAGGGAAAATAACAAAATTACATTTCAAAATCCAAAATAAGAGGATCCAAACTCTAGCCTTATAGATTCTAAGATGGGCACACTTTTCCCAACAAGTAAAGTTCATATAAGGAAGAAACAAATAACTTAAATTTGGAAGGAAAGATTTATTTTACAAAGTGGACTTGGTACTTGGATTGATATTCCAAGTACGTCTGCATATCCAATTTGAATAGGAATTAAAGTCCATGTAGTTCTAACCAGCACAAGATGATTGGCTTTAACTCTTTTAAAATTTACTATCTAACCTAAGCTATGTGAGCCTAAGTCTAAGTTCATTTTAGGTTTACATCTAAGTCTAAGCCCTAACTTTAAAGCCTAATTTAAAGAAAAATTGATTTAAAATTAAGTTCTTATTCCATCTTTTTTTTTTAAAAAAAGTGACAATAATAAATTAATTTCATGTGCCAACCTAATTTTGAAAAAGTAACAATGTTCAATTAAGTTCATGTGCCAACCTAATTTTGAAAAAAGTAAAAATTTTCATTTAATTCATGTGCCAATCTTATTTTGAAAAAAATTGACAATGTTCAATTAAGTTTATGTGCCAACCTAATTTTGAAAAAGTGATAATGTTTAATTAAGTTCATGTGCCAACCTAATTTTCAAAAAGTGATAATGTTCAATTAAGTTCATGTGCCAATCTAATTTTGGAAAAGTGACCGTGTTCAATTAAGTTCATTGGCCAACCTGCAACATCCTTAAATTCACTAAGATTGAATTAAATAAAAATTAAATTAAATTAAATTAAATAAATAGTGTCAAAGGTTAATTAAGATGTTGGAAGATAGAAAATACAATATATGTATATAATATATGTTGGATATGCATAACATATAAAATCAAATGGTAAATAGTAAAAGTCAAATGGTGAATAGTAAAAAGTTAAAAAAATTATAAAATAATATAAAATTGAAATGATTCTTGGATAGTGAAGACGATGGAAAAATTTAGGTATTTGTTAATATGAAAAAGAAATTAATTTGCAGAAAATTAGAATTTTTAAAATAAATATATAAATAAGTGGTTAGAAAATGAAGAAACAAATAAAAAATATTCACTATCTTCTTCTTCTCAATGTCGACCACCATTGTTGGAAGAGGAGAGGAACTTCCATCACACCAACACCAAGTTTTGGAAGGATTTTAAGGGATTGAAGTAAGTTTTGGAGGTTTTCCCACGAACTAGTAAGTGTTCTATTGGAATTTTGAAGCTTTATTGGAATATTTGATTATGTGAGAATTGAAAATTTGATGGGGTGTCATATAATTGTTGGAATGGGCATGAATGATGTTAATTTGATGAGGAGATAATGACTTTAGAGCTAAATGGTTGATTGGTATAGATTTGGTTAGGGTTTGGATGAAGTAGTGGTGAATTTAGGATTTTGAAAATTTTTTGTTAAAGAATGGTTATAAATTGTGTTAAATTGTTTAAAATATGTTATAAAATGATTCTAATGGTGGAAATGAACTTAAATTACAATTTGGTTTGGGTTGTAATGGGTTTCTAAAATTAAAGAAGGCTAGGGAAATTTTTGGTAATTTGAAGGAAATATAGTAAATTGAGTTTCATTGCTTAAAATGTTAAAGTAGAATTGATTTCCAAAGTTAAAGTACTTTAATTAATCTTCAAACTTAATTTGAAATTGAGTAGAATTGATTTCCAAAGTTAAAGTACATTATGACAAAAAAATGGAAACTTAAAGGAATTATACTAAATTGATTTTTAGTAGCTAAAATATGTATAAATGTGATTCTAATGTATTTTATACACTTACATTTTGGCTAGGTATTGAGTAGATAGTAATTGCATAAATCTAGTAGTGAAAGGCATTTTAGAAAGTGAAGGGAAGAGTGTGATTTTGGCATGGGATTTATCTTGGATTAAGGTATGTATATACTTTGATAAATTGAAATACATTTGCATTTAATTTAGCTTAGCACATTTTGATAGTAGATGTGCCAAGCTACTAAGTCAATTTAGTTTTCAAGTGCTTTGTGTTGTTGATTTTGAAATGGTGTAAACGCATTATATCCATTATGTTAAGCTACCTGTAAATGGCTGAAATGAGTAATATGTTATAAATAGGTAATACAGTCACATTGTAAATGTGACATACACTACTAAAAGTATGACAAATTATATTGAATTAAAGCAGTTATGCATGGTTATGGAAGGAAAATGGGTAAATGAGATAAAGTGATAGAAAAATGGATTATGAAAATGTGTATTATATGTGTGTTGCCTTATATAATATTTTGTTCCAGAGTTTTGTGTTTGTCTATATGGAAATGGCATGCCTATGATTTGCATTCGGGCTAGATGCTTGGCATCACTGTTATATGATTTGCCTTCAGGCTAGACAATGGCCATACCACTATATAATTTGTCTTTGGGTTAGATGTTGAGTGTCACCTGTATTACCTTCGGGCTAGACACTGGGTGTCAAAATAGTCCAAAACATTATCTCTGAAACTTAAATATTATATAGGGTCATTTGGGCACAATGTGTGTGCGGGGATTTTTTCCCCCACTGCCATGTGGAATGGTTCTTATGACTTTGGTGCTGTTAGGCTCAGGGCCTTAGAGAACATGGGCCTAAATCCGGAGAAAATAGAGTCACCACCTGGACGGGCCACGAAAAAGAAAGGGGTTGATGACTCAATTCCTAAGGAATCCCCAACCTCCTATTGGGTTCAGAAAGTTGGGTACGCGTGGGGAAGGTGAGAATGTCCCAGCACTCCCACAGCACCGGGTTCATTGGAACTAACCTCCTTTTCAGGTCTTAATATTATAAAATTCTTAATTATAATGCTATTATCCATACTACATGCAATCATGAGAATAAATAATCACTTTATTAAAATCACGAGTTCAAACAAAATAAATGAAAAGGCACCCATCCATGGATGGAAACATGTCTTCACGATTGTCCAAAAAAGAAAACAAATAAAATAGGATACCCACCAATTTGTAGAAACGTATACTTTACATTAATCCAAAACATAAATAAATTATATTACATGAGATCTAACAAATGAGGTACCCATAACATGGAAACACACCTCTTACAATTTCTTGAAACTAAAAATAAATCAATGAACAAACATTCAAGCATTCATTATAAAATCAAATAAAAATAAATCATCCATCAACATGTAAAATATTAAAGAATCATCCATTCCAGACACATAATAAGCATGCATCCAAACTTAAATAAAGCAATGGATATATAAATATAGGGTTTGCATCTCAATTAGGGTTTCTTGAATAAAATTAGGGTTTAGAGGGTTTAGATTTGAAAACTAAGAGTTTAGGGTTTAGTATAGAAAATAGGGTTTAGGATTTTTCTAAAAAAGGATTAGGGTTTATGAAAATAGGATTCGAGTTTTTGATGTTGGAAAAATAAAGCTACCGTGAATGTTTGAATACTGGATGAATACTGTGGATGGCTACTGGAAGAAATAAATCTAAACACATGACCGACTATGAATTATAAAGACAACCTACTGGAATTAATTTATCAATCAGTTTATGAATCAAAAGTAATTGATACAACCTACTGGAATTGATTTAGATAAAGAATAAACATATTCAATATTTAAAACCATCAAAGCATGTTATATTGAATTAATTTAGAGTATACCATTATTTGTTGGCTCCACCACAATTTCAAGTTGAAATTATGGCTGAGCAAGACTAAGGCAGTAGGTCACTGCCTTTGAATGGTTGTTCTTCTATTTTATGCTTCTCTCTCATTTTCCTTTTGATTGTTAGGGTTTTATGTTGCTGATGTTGATGCTAAAAGTCCCAATGTCCAAGTCTTCTAAAAAAATGTCCAAAGTCCCTTCTTTCTTCTTTAAGTCCATTATTTATAGGAAAATAATCAAATAAAAACGTAGTCATTATTGGTTAAGGAAATATTAAAAGTAGTCTGAATTAAAATAGGTTTAGAAAAAATTGGCAAGCCTAATCGTGCACGAGCGTGGGTTGCGGGCTGCGAGGGCACAGGCCGATTCGTCCATTTTTTTATTATTTTATTTATTTTTATTTTTATTACTATTATTAAAAATAAATATTACATTTAAAATAAATATTTATAATTTCTTTTTTTTTCTTTTGTATACTATATTATTAAAATAAATAATAAAAATTATAAAAATTATTTCTGACTATTTTAAATGTTCATACTTGACTTAATCGCCTTTTAATTAGTGTTGGACTGGACTTGATTAAAAAATAAGGGTCTACACAATGCATGTGAATGTGTTATGTGTGAATGTGCTATGTGATGGTTTAATATGAAAAAAATGCTTAAAATGTAATATGATATTGCATGCTACATTGTAAGTTTAAAGAGGAAAGTATTACGCATTGTCTTCTTTAAATTTATACTATAATGAAATCATGTACTGCTAGGCAGAAAGCTTAGCGCGATTTGTTTATCACACAGGTGATAGAGTTACAACCGAGAGCCTTGCTAAATTGAGAAATTCTAGGTTTTTTGAATTTTTCTTGAAGTTTTTGTCAATTGCCATGGACTAGGACCAGCTACATACATGTATGTATCTAACTTTGAGAAACTTGTTATTAATGTGCACATTATGTTACGTCTATGTGAAAAGATGTAAATTTTAAAATATTTGGACTAAATGCAATAATATTTAATTAAGTTCATGTGCCAACCTAATTTTGATAAAGTGACAATGTTCAATTAAGTCCATACCAACTTAATTTTGAAAAAAAAAATTGATTTAAATTATTTATTTTAAGTCCAAAATCAATTTCATTTTAAGGACCAAAGGATATTCCTTGAAAATTAGAGCAAACAAAGAGTCCAAAAAAATAAAAGAGCTTAGGGTTTAGGGTTTTACCTTCCTCCTTGGTGCTTTGGTAGATTGCGGGTTAAGGTTGAGACCAGATCTTAATTCCACCTTGGATGAGATTTTATTTTGCTAAGAAAGCAAAATAAAATAAAATTAGGGATAGGGTTTTCCTAATGAAGTAATTGGATTTAATTTAGTTTAAGGAAAAGTAAACTAAGAGAGACCAAGCACCCAAATTAGCTAAGGAAGCTAGTTTTAAGTGGTTCTTCTCTAATGAAGAGAGAACCTTTTTCTTTTAATAATAAGAAAAGAGAGGAGAGATTAAAACAACTAGCAATTAAGTTAGCTTAGTTGAGTGGAGTGAAGAAAAAGGAAGTGGGAAGGGCCTATTTATAGAGATTTTAGAGGAGGCTAAAAGTGGAAAAGTTTAAAAAAATTTGAAAAAATTTGGATAAGGCAATCCCGACACAAAAATAGCCTCTCTGGCATATTTTTGGCTCTATGCGGGAGCCAATGGTGCTGCTAGGAAGCCTACAGCTACCACACAGCAGAGGCTACAAGCCTGCCACATTGTAGCACCCCCAATGGACTTGTTGTGCTGCCACAACAGGCTCATTGATATGCAATAAACTTTCGAAGCCTTGTTCTCTCTCGTCCAACGTCCATTTTGAGTGATTCAAGTTTTATTATGATAGTAACATATTAATTTTAATATTATGAAGAAAAATTATTGATTCACTATCATAATAGGTCTGTTTAGTGCCATATCGGGCCCATATAAATATCTAATTCATGTAATTTCAATTATGGTGATTTTGTTACCATACGACTATTCATCTAAATGCAAAATTGAGTGATTCCCTTGGGTGAAAAATTTTGGATTCATAGAAAGTTCTTCCTAAGCTCACATATCACAATACCTTGCCTCACAATGAAGTACCTCATATACTTGACAAAAGGGCAAATTTAATTTATGTGGCCTTATTGGACAAAGTTGGGGTTAAAATGTCATTTAAATATGATAAGATTGTAATGAAAAAAGATAATATTTTTGTAGGTGAAGTGTATAGTAATCATGGATTCTTTATACTTAATGTTTCTTAAATTTTGAATGAAAATGCATTATCTTCTGCTTATTTAATTTATCCTTATGACATTTGGCATGTCAAATTAGGACATGTTGGTATTTCTTGTATTAATAAAATACAACAAGTTAGTTTAATTTCTAGTATTAATAATACATGAATGAATAAATATTAAATATATGCCAAATGGAAATTAACAAAAAATCTTGCATGTTTATTCATAAAGAATCTAAATATTAATTCATATAGATTTAGGATATTTAAAACAAAATATGACTAGAGGTGATAAAAAATAAAATATTTTGTAATCTTTATTGATAAATTTTCCATATATACTAAGGTACATTTGCTTCAAAATAAAGATGAAACCTTTGATTTATTTCTAATATATAAAGTTGAAGTAGAAAATAAACTAAATAGAAAGATTAAAATGAATATATCTAATAAATGTGGTAAGTATATCTTGTTTAATGATTTTTGTGAAAAAGAAGGAATAATTCATGAAATTACTCATCCTTATTGATCAAAGTCTAATGGAGTAGTAGAAAGAAAAAAAAAGACTTCAAAAGAAATGATGAATATCATGTTAATGAGTTATTTAGTGCTTGATAATCTATGGGGTGAAGCCATTTTAACTGGATGTCATTTATGAAATAGAATTCCATTTAAGAAAAGTAGTAAGATACCATATGAGTCGTGAAAAGGTTATTCACCTAACATGAAATATTTAAAAGTGTGGGTGTGTCTTGTGAAGGTAATTTTACCTTTTTCTAAAAGGAGAAAATATGTTAAAAAATATCTGATTGCATGTTCACTGGTTATGCTAAGTATACTGTTACATATAAATTTCTTGTTTTAAAAAGTGATGTGCTTGAGTGCAAAATAATAATTGAAATAAAGAATGTTGAATTCTTGACCTTGTTTTTCAGTTAAAGTCTAAAAATTATTCTCGTGCAACTATATTAAATGATTCTAAAAATCATTTTTGAGGAGTTAAGAAGAAGCAAAAGGCAAAGAGTAACAACTTCCTTTGGAAATGATTTTTACACATATCTTGTTGAAAATGACCCCCTTTTTTTTAAAACTTTTTATGATGCCATTGCTTCTTATAATTCTCCACTTTGGAAGGAAGCCATTAAAACTAAAATTGATTCAATCACTCAAAATAATACTTGAATTTTAATATATTTACATCTAAGAGCTAAACCTATTGGTAGGAAATGGATTTTTCAAAGAAAATATGACCTGATAGATCTATTGACAAATATAAAGCTTGTAACACCTTATACCCTATATATATATGGTACATACATCTCGTATTCATATATATAGAACCATATCTTATTGTAGAGTCACCTTTCTTAAAGCATATTTAAGGTTAAAACATAATTTGATTAATTCAATAAGTAAATACATTAGTTTTTAGTAAATCAATAATTCTTTATAATAAAATCTCTGAAAAAAAAATTGTCAGAGTTTTATCTGCAATTTCAATAAATTTCCAAATTATCAAAATACACAACCTGCAAGTAAAATCTGACTCCCAATATTTTAAAATCCACATACTCCAATACTTCTTTCAATATCATCAAATATATCATATATATATATATAGTAATTTAATTATAGTTATCAACTTTACAATAGCATAATCATGTTTATATTTATACAAATTCTCAAAATATACTTATACATAAGGCATTATGAAACACTAACTATGTAGGTCTTGTGGCACATATGATCTATGTAGACCCTTAATTTTGGCTCGGTATAAACTTTGTTCTAATTAAAAAGTTGAATCAAGTTTGGTTTCAATCTTAAAGGCCTAAGTTAAATCTAATTCAATTTTTAAAAGCCCAAGTCAAGTCTGGACCTAATTAAAAAGCCAAAACCAATTATGGTTTGATTCAAAATCTAAATGCCCAAAATGAAAGATGATTGGCCATTTTTCATGGCCAATTTGTTATGAGCTTAAACTTGAATAAATTCGATATGAGCCACCTCATATCAAGTTTAACATGAATAAATTTGATATGAGGCTTGGTCATATCGAATTGGGACATCCAATTCAACATTGCTCTTAATTTCAGCTTAATTCAGTATCCTCAATGATTTTTAAGGCAGTCTACTAGTAGGTTTAGGATTAGTGGACATCATTAAGTCATAATGTTGCCTATAAATACAAAGAAACAGAGAGGGGAAAGTAGCCACCACTAGTAAATCATAAACATATAAGGGCTACCTTTTAAGAATTAAAGAGAGACAAGCAGTAAGCAGTTTTTGAGAGATTTGGAACCATAATCAACCTTTAAACATAGATTTGGTCAAAATTTGTTTTCTTGTGGCCCAAAGTTAATTTTTGAAATAAACTTTTTACCATGGGCTTCAAAATAATGGAGTAAGGTCGGATGCTATGCTAATGTTTTTAGGATTTTTGGTTGTTCCCAAATTTAATGATTGTGTGTTAACAGAATTAATATTAAAGATGCTCATGTAACTGATATTTGAATGTATGCAACCATCAGGAGAAACATCACACAAGTAAACAAAATCAGACTTTATTGCATTCATTTTCGAAAAGAAAACATCATCATCCTCATACAAAGCAGGCAAATTAAAATCAAAATCAAAATCATTGTTCTCAAAATCATAAGGCAGGATGTCTTCAAACTTTTCTTCAACCAGGGCAGTAATCTCCTCTGGAGTCTTCTCGGCTTTCAGGACAGCTTCTTTTGGATTGGATTCTTTGTTGGCTGATAGGGTAAGCTCTTTCTTTACTTGGTCGACTAGCTCGGCCACATCTACAAAAATTTCAAAACCTGGGATCAACTTACCCATGAACATGATCGGCTTAGGTTTTCCTTGGAGTCATCCCATATCTGGATCTTTGACAAAGATCTCTTCAAGTGGTGGGAAGCTCATCTTCTCATTTTTCCTTGGCTGGACATTGTTGGCTTCATTATATCCCAACCCCTTCTTGGAAGTTTGAGTTCTAAAATCTGGCAGCTTTGTCAAACCGGCTTTACCCTTTCCAAGCGCAACTCCGGGAAGGTAGTTCATGTTCTTCATCATATTCAAAAATTTGGAGTCCACTACTTCATCATCAGAAATTGTAGCTACTTGGAAACCATTGAGAGGCCTCTCAATCATTAGAGCGTTAACAATCTCATTATCTTCAGCTTCAATGACCACTGTCTCATCTCTGTTGGGGAACTTGATCCTTTGATGAAGGGTGGAAGGAACTCCACCAAGAGGATGAAACCATGGTCACCCCAAGAGTAAGGCGAAGGTAACCGGTATGTCTAAAACAACAAACTCAACAATAGATTCAATTGGACCAACCTTGACAGCAGCTTTGAAAGTCCCTTCGGCGTGTCTCTTAGTGTTGTCATAAGCCCGAATTGTTACTTCGGTCGGGTTTAGATCCCTTATTGACATGGCTAGCTTTGGCAATATCTTAAGTGGGAAAACATTTATGGTGGACCCATCATCGACCATTACACATGGATTCCTCTTCCCCTTAACTTCTATTTTGATAAAGAAAGGGCAGATATGGTCTCTCCCATCCACCGATATGTCTGCATCCGAAAAAGAAACTGCTCCCATATTAACTTCACTCTTTTCTTGAACCTCTTCACATTTCATTACCCCTCCAATTTTTATGAAGTTTATTAGCTCCTTCGGTGTCGTGGAGGTAGAAATTGGCATGCTAGCCAAGGCTTTGGCCATAGTTTCCCGGTGCTTTTTAGAAGTAGCTAATAAGTCCCAAATGTTAACACTTGCTTGTGTTCTTTTCAATTGCTTGAGCACAACATAATCTTCCTCTTCTTTATTTCCTAATTCAACTTCCTTACCCTTATTAGTTCTACCTCCTTAGGTGGTGGCCTTGCATAAGGTTTACCGGATCTAGTGTTCATTACTTCATCTTCTTCGGGCTCGGACCAAGTCCACTCCTCCTTCTTGGATATAAGATCATCATCACTATCGCTTGAATCCCAAAACCCATTGACAACACAAATTGTTACTTCTTTACCCACCATAACTTGTTTAATTCCACCAAATACCTCTTCTTCTTTTGTTGCTTCTCCACCCACATCTTGAAAAGAAGACATGACAAAGTCCTCATGCAAACCTCCTCCAATCAAGAAGGTTGCCGGCAATGGTACTCTATTGAACTTTGGTAATGGGTTGTCTTTGGTGTTTGGCTTATTGGGCTCGAGTAGCTTCCCATTATCAATTAGATTTTGGATCTCATGTCTCAACCTCACACATCTATCCGTGTCATGCCCTTGCATGAAATTGACAAATTACTTTAGTGTCGAAATTAGGTGGGAGAGGGTTTAACAAAGGACGAGGATTTAAGGGTTGTAACAATCCCTTTCTTTGGAGCTTATTAAGAACCCAAGACATCGGTTTCCCCAATTCCAAAAATTGTCTCCTTGTTCCTTGGTTAGTAGCATTGACATCGACTGTCTTTTACATGCTTTGGCTACCAGATTGATAGTTTCCTTTCTCGTTCCTTCTTGTTGAAAAATAGTTATTCTCTCTTTCCCATTCTTCAATTTGCAAACCAGCTTGGAGAAGGTCTTTGAAATCACGGATGAGTGTATGAGACATCCTCTCACGAAGACTAGGCAACACCCCTCTCACAATCATCCTTATTTGATCGGATTCATCGGACCTCTTCTTAAGGAAAGCATCCTTGTTTCTCCATCTCTTCACATAGTCCATAAAATTCTTATTCGACCTTTGCCTAATGGACTCCACTTCCATTAAGGTAACTTCCATCTCGACATTATATCCATATTGTTGGATGAAGGCTTTGTAAAGCATATCCCAACTCTTTTGTGTTCCATCATCTAAGGTATTGAACTAATTTTGGACAACAGGGTCCAATAAGAGCATAAAGTACCTTAGAGTTTGAGCCTTAGTAGCTCGGGCGGACTGCATGGCAGTGATATATTGCTTCACATGGAGATGAGGATTTTCGGTTCCATCAAACTTCACGAAAGATGGCATCTTGAACTTGTATGGAACTTCTTAATCTAGCTCAAATAATTTGTCAATATCGGACATCTCTTCTGTTTTTAGTTTCTTCTCAAATTTCTTTTCTAAATCAACAATCATCTTTTCAACATCGGATGTCTCGGTCTTTTCAATAGTTGCCTTCTCAACAACCTTTGGCTCCTTTTTGTCTTAAAGATCTTGATAGTATTGAGCCCAATCATCATCATCAATGATCACCTTATCATCATCAAAAGCTACTTCATCAACTTTAGCCTTCCCTTTGACTTTCTTGGTGCTAGCAGATGCTTCGGCATTGTTTCCTAAAATTGTAGCTAGTTGATTCTTCATGGTCTCAGCTAGGGCCTCTTTTATTTCTTCCATCTTGGCATTAAGGGCTTCATCCACCATTTTTTGAATTTTTTTGGGATCCATTATTTTTGGTGAGCAAGTGATTGAGTCGTTGCTAGATACTTCACCTCCAGCGTAGGTTGGATTGTCGTAGGCTTTTGAACTGTCATAATCCAAGGCTGTGAGCTAGAGAGGATCAATGATATGAGATGCAAATGTATGCATGTATGCATGTATGCACAAGCAATAGACAAACAAGGATGAATAGGATGTTCCTTCCAACCTTATAACATCCACACATGAATGACGAGTCTCTTTTCCTAGGTATATGGTTAACAAAATACCAACATGGGCATCTTGTTTTTGAATAATTCCCTCCGACGTTTCAACAAATAGTTATATTTTCGAAAATGGAAATCATTTCATAATAATTCCCATTAATTAGGTTTTAATCCATTCAACCAACTAAATTAGCTTTTATGCTATATTAGATTAAAACAAAATTAAGAGGTTTATTATAAATAGATTTCTCACTTGAAAAAATTAACTAATGATTCATGCCAAAAACAAGCCCATGATTAATTATTTCTTAGTATAAACTAGGCTCACAATTGATTTTTGGTATTTCTTAATTAAACTAAATATTTTTGCAAGCTCTTTGTAAGAAAAGGTTAGATGAAAATAATTTTATTTCTAGGCCCATTGTAAAAAGATTTTAGAAAAAACATATTTTGGGCTTAGTATTTGGGCCATGAGCAAAAGAATTTTTGAATTTTTTATTTATTTTTAGAAAATTCTTTTGTCCAAAGACCATCTCGAAAAATTTTGAAATAGCTTTGGTCTTTTGGATTTTAAAGAAAAATTTATTTTGAGCTTACAATATACTTAGGTCATATTAGAAAAAGAACAAACCAAATAAGCCATGATTTAAGCCAAGATAAATTAACCATAGTCAAACAACATGCATTTGGGGTAAAAACCTAAGGAAAGTAACTAGGCCAATTACATGAGCTTTATTCTTTGGGTTAAAAGGCTTAGGTTCCCATAGCAAGTATATAGCAAATGGTACGAGGCTATGAGTGGTTATGCCATGCTCGATCTCCATACCTTGAGTGAAAGTATGGTACCCTTACATAACACAACATGGGTAATACGGGCATCCTAATTCACGCACACGATGCAATCTAATATGATGCAATGGATAATATCATTATAAGAAAAAATAGAATAATATAAAGACCAATGGAATCAACTTCTCTTATCCCCAGTGGAGTCGCCACTGTGAGCGGGGATTTTTTCCCCCACTCCTAGTGGAATGGTTCTTGCGACTTCAGCACTGTTTAGGCTAGAGGCCTTAGAGAACACGGACCTAGGTCCGGAGAAAATGGAGTCCCACCCGAACGGGCCGGGAAAAAAAAAGGGGTGGATGACTCGATTCCTAAGGAATTCCCAACCCTCTAATGGTTTCGGAAAGTTGGGTACGTGTGGGGAAGGTGAGAAATGGCCCAGTACCCCCACAATGCCCGGTTCATTACCGGCCTCTTTTACGGGTCTTAATATTATAAAATTCTTAAATATAACAACATTATCCATATTACACACAATAATCAAAATAAAGCATTGATATATTGAAAATCAAAACAATGTCCAAGCAAAACAAATAAATGGACATCCATCCGAAGATGGAAACATGCCCTTACTAATCCATGCCTAAATAGGGCACTCACCGAAAGGTAGAAACATGTCTTTTACATTGCTTCTAAAATAGAAAAGCAATTTAAATTACATGATATTTAACTAATGAGGTACTCACCAAGTGGAAACATACCTCTTACAACATTTGGAAATCTAAATAAATCGATAAAAGTAAATAACCATTCATCAAAAATAAATCATTCATCAAAGGTATTAAACATCAATAGAAAGTAAACATCCATCCATGATAAATTAAATAAACCAAGCATTGAACTTAAATAAATTAAAGCATGTAAAATAAATCAAAGCATAATCAAATATAAAATTGAATAAGGCAAATAAAAATTCAAATTAGGGCTACTGTTTCTATTTAAGATTCTTTATTTCATGTGTTTAGGGTTTTGGAATAGGTTTAAGCTACTGTAAATTTTAAAAGAATCGAAATGGAGAAAAGTTTTATAATTTAAGAGGTTGATAAAGTTCTTTGATTAACCAAATTAGTGTTTGAGAAGTGAAATCATGAAACTAGGGTTTAGGCACTTCAAAACATTTAGATTTATGATTATTAGCTACTTATTGTGTTTGAATTTTATTATTTAAGTTTATAAGGTTTTAAGGTTTAAAGGATTAGGGTTTAGAAGAATTAGGGTTTAAGGTTTTAAGGTAGTTAGGGTTTACTTTTGTGGATTTTGGAGTTGAATTAGGATTTTAGAATTTTAGAATTAGGGTTTCGGAGAATGTATTAGATGTTAGAATTTGAAAATTAATTAATAATTTTATGAAACTTTATGAAAATAAACAAAACGATTTAAAGTTTATAAAAACAGAAAATATATTTTTTGGGGTCTTTAGAAAGAAATGGATTCAATTTATCGTTTTGAAAAATTGGAAACCAAATTAGGATTTTAAGATTTTGAAGAAACAAAAACAACTATTTTAAGATTTTTGAAAAACAAAGAGACGAATTAAGGTTTTTAAGCTTTAGAAAAGGTAAATTAAGGTTCTAGAGTTTTTTGATATTGAAGAAACATAAACAATTTTTGACCTTGAGTGATGAAGCTACTGTAAATTAATGAAACAAATAAAAAAAATTCACACCTTCGTTTGTTGGTTCCACCAAAAATTTCTTCTTGGATGAACAAGAACAAAGACAAGCTTTGCTGCCTTTGATAGATTGAATTACTTGTTTGCTCTCTCAAAAAGTCCGATTGATTCAAAGTTTTCCTCCTCAATTTCGGTCTCAAAAATCTCCTCTAAAATCCGATCCCTCTTTTTGTGTTGTTTTAGTCCTTATTTATAGAAGAATTTTATGATTAATTTTAGTTATTCACGGAATCTAACATTGATTAAGAAAAGGAAACCGAAATCTAATTGTATTTTGTTTCGAAAAAATTTGTGTCGAAAAATTTCGCTGGCGAAAAAAAACTGCTGCAAAAAAAATGCGCTGGCAAAAAAATTGCCACAGGTGGCTGTGGGCTGCTGGCAAGAATTGGTCTGCGGGCCATTTCGCCGCAACTCTTTTCGACGATGAAAAATTTCCTCGCCGATTTTTTATTTGTTTATTATTATTATTATTATTTTATTTTTTATTAATTATAAAAATTAAATACTAAAGAAAATATTATTTACTTAAGATAACAAAAATTATTTTGAACTAATTAAAATATATTGGATTACACAAAAATAATTTTGGACTAATTAAAATATATTGGACCAGACTTGGTCAAAAATTAAGGGTCTACAATATGGTTCCAGCAGAAAGTTTGTAGTGTGAAGGTTTGTGCATAATGTTACATCAGCTCCAATCTAAAAATGGCCTTTGCTTAACCCATGTCACTTATATATCCCATTTCGAGCCTATTAAAGACCTATTGATCCCTTTTGGTAGGTGGAGTCCATTTGTGGAGATTCTTTGAATAAGTATGCATATGAGATAGAAAATATTTAAACTCAATAAGACCTTTGGCCAACTAATGTGTATGTGCCTATCTAAAGTGCGACGGTTCTTGCTTAAATGGAAATGATTCTCAAGTTTAGTATGGTAACTAGGATTGTCATGTTATATATATCTTAATTTGAAAAATCGTGCCCTGAGGTATATTGAAACTGATTTGACAAAGCCGAAATGTGATTTAAAAAAAAAGATAGTGTTTTTGTCATATGAGCCTTCAAGTTTAGGGAAATATATTGTATTATCAAACCTCAAAGGATATATTAGGCAAAAGTGGGATCACCTGCAAGGTCATGACATGAAGAAGTTGGCAAACAAATATGTTGAAATGGATGTCCCTCATATCTCTAACAATGTCGTTTGGCCCCTACTACTGATGTTTTCATCTCAAAAATAAAGCCATAGATGTGTAGTCTTTTGCTGATCTAATACAAGACCTAAACCAGCATCTAAAATGAATTAATGGGAGCACTTCAGCTAATCGCCTCAGTTTGTGAGTCAATGGAACCACTTTAAGTATTTTTCATGCATATCTTGCATACATGATCATATCATAATATACTTTGTTGTCTTGTATTGCCCATTCTTTGTCTAAATGAACAACAAAACACTGTGAAGCAAACATTGAGAAGCAGATATGGAATCAGGGGGGAATAGAAAGGCCATTGTAAAAGAAAGAAGAGATGCAGACTTATGAAGGCATCCAAACAAATACAAACATCAATATGAGCCTGTATGGGAACAAAATCATTGGTCTGAGCTTAAATAGGGGGCAAAGCTTCTCTTTTCAAGTTTTCAATTTTATGCATGTACAAAACATTTTTAGATTTTCAATATTTTGCCACGTAGGGGGAAAAGAGAGGATATAAGGACTAGCTAAAAAATAGCTAAATTTTTTGCAAAGGAAGAGCAAAAAAGAATGGAACAAGAAGAAAGTAAGAACCTCAAAAGAATAAAAACGTAAATGACGAAAGATCAATCCATGTAAAAGAGCTGAAGCCAATATAGAACAAATGTCCAAGGATGAAGATCCATTTTGAAGGGTGAAGACCCGATGTCCAAGGATGAAGATCCAATTTTTAATGGAGAAGACCTGATGTCCAAAGGATGAAGATCTAATTTGAAGGAAAAAGATCCAATGTCCAAGGATGAAGATCCATTTTGAAGGGTGAAGATCCACAATCCATTGAAGAATCGAATAATCGGCTAGAAGAAAGCCAAAACTCTCAAATGATAGAAGGTAAGTTCAACTAGAAGAGTTGAAGTCGATCCATTGAAGAATGGAACCAAGCGGCTAGCAGAAAGTAAAAATTTCTCAAATGACAAAAAAGGACGATCATGATAGAATAGCTTATTTCACTGGTCGAGTACCCAAATCAAATCTGGTCTTAGGTTAAGAACCCAAATCCAACATTAGGTCGAGGATACAAATCCAGCCTTAGGTCGAGAACCCAAATCCAATCTCGGTAGAGAACCAAAATCAAGTCTAGGGTCAAGAATCCAAATTCAGCCACGGGTTGAGAACCCAAAATCCAGCCATGGGTCGAGAACCCAAATTCAGCCTAGGGTTGGGTACCCAAATTCAATATCGGGCCAAAAACTCAAATTCAGTCTTGAGTCGAGCACCCAAACCAGTTCAAGTTCATCAAAACTAAGATATTAGAGTCATTTGGTGGTTTTCATTGGGATATTAGAGTTGCCTAATAGCCCGTTGAGATATCAGAATCATTCAATGGTCGGATGTCAATACTTAATGATTCCTCACTATAGGATATCCATCCTTTGGATTTCTATTTGCTTATCTCTGTGTTTTCTTTTGTAGGTGCTTGGTGTAAAATTTAGCTATATCGTTGCTCTTCACTCTCTTCTACTAAAGTCTCAGATCATTCAAGCAGGGGGTAAAACTGTAGACCCTTAATTTTAGTCTTGTATGAACTTTGTTCTAATTAAAAAGTTGAATCAAGTTTGGTTTCAATCTTAAAGGTCCAAGTTAAATCTAATTTGAATTTTAAAAGCCCTAGTTAAGTTTGGACCCAATTAAAAAGCCAAAACCTATTCTGGTTTGTTTCAAAAGCTAAACCAACGTAAAATGAAAGATGATTAGCCATTTTTCAAGGCCAATTTGTTATGAGCATGGTACATAATGAATTGGACTTTAATAAATTCGATATGAGCCACCTCATATCAAATTTAACATGAATAAATTTGATATAAGTCTTAGTCATATCGAATTGGGACATCCAATTCAACATGGCTCTTAATTTCAGCTTAATTCAGTATCCTAAATGGTTTTTAAGGCAGTCTCCTAGTAGGTTTAGGATTAATGGACATCATTAAGTCCTATTATTGCCTATAAATACAAAGAAACAGAGAGAGGAAAGGTAGCCACAACTAGTAAATCATAAACAGGTAAGGGCTATCTTTTAAGAATTAGAGAGAGACAAGCAGTAAGCAGCTTTTGAGCAATCTTGAACCATAATCAACCTTTAAACACAGCAATAACCAAAGAGATAGAGAGAAAAAAAAAGAGGTAGTATTTGATCCTCGGATCATTAACCCTCAGCCAATAAACTGATTGATTCAGACTGTAGCAACTTAAAGCTTGGTTCAACGCATTAAATTGGTGGAGCTGATAACACATGTTTGGTTTTCTTTAGTTAATTCAATTCAATTATTTACTCTTACTAATTTAATCATTGCATTGTTCGATTAATAAAAAAAATAATACAGATAGTTCACAGTGACACCAATAACATGTTTTGCCCGTAGCTTTATAAATCTAAAAACACTAATAACATTATAGATTCATTTTAGTTTGTCTATTTACCATTTGATTTCATAAGGAAAACCCTAATTTGTATTTTCAAAAACATAATTCTATATCAAACCCTTATTTATATTTTCAAAACCCTAAACTCTATATTAAGCCCTAATTTATATTTTTAAAACCCTAACTCAATATCAAACCCTAACCTTTCATGATTCAACCACAGTTTGTACTCTAAAACCCTATTTTTGTCCTCAAACCCTAATTCCATATTAAACCCTAATTTTCAAAGATTAAAACCCTAATCTCATGGTTGTACCTTAATTTTATGATGGAACCCTAATTGTAATTGTTGATTTATTTTATCTACTCATAATGGATGATTTACTTTTATTTTATGAATGATTGAATGATTTAATTATACTTAGTTGATTAGTTTGATTTCAAGGATGTAAAAGGCATGTTTCCACCTTGTGGGTGTCTTGTTTTATTTGATTTGTTATTTTATCTAATTTGATTTTTGGATCATTATAAAGGATACGTTTCCACCAATTGGTAGGTTTCTTATTTTATTTACTTATTTTGAACTTTGGACATTATTGTAAGGGCATGTTTCCATCTTGTATGGGTGCCCATTTTTATTGGTCTGTTTGGACTTTCTTTGATTTCAATAAAATGAATATTTGTTTACTTTTATTGCATGAAGTATGGATGATATTATAATAAGTTAAGAATTTAATAATATTTAGACCTAAAAAGATGGTCGGTTCTAATGAACCGGGCGCTATGGGGGTATTGGGTCATTCTCACATTCTCTATGTGTACACAACTTTTTGAACCTAATAGGGGTTAGGGATTCCTTACGAATCGAGTTATCCACCCTTTTCTATTTTCTCAGCTAATCCGGGTAGCGACTCCATCTTCTCCGGGTTTAGTCCCATGTTCTCTAATGCCCTAAGCATAACAGTGTCGAAGTAGCAAGAACCATTCCACCAGGAGTGGGGGGAAAAATCTCCGCTCACAATCTCTAAGTTCTAGTCACCATCCAGATCACCATGGACTACACTTTCAATACCTGCATGATACAAACTAGCGCGCTAAGCCCGAGTTCCTAGTGGAATATACTTGTTACATAAAATATTTAAAAATTAATGCATATGAACACATTCATTCACACTCTTTTCATTTCATAACTGTATAAAATCCTGTGAGCGTGGATTTTCGCCCCCACTCTCGGTGGAATGGTTCTTGCGACTTCGGCACTGTTTAGGCTCGGGGCCTTAGAGAACACGGACCTAAGTCCGGAGAAAAATGGAATCGCCACCCGGACGGGCCGGGAAAAAGAAAGGGGTGGATGACTCAATTCCTAAAGAATCCCCAACCCCCTAA
This sequence comes from Garcia nutans, assembly GCA_947685225.1. Classification (NCBI taxonomy): domain Eukaryota; kingdom Viridiplantae; phylum Streptophyta; class Magnoliopsida; order Malpighiales; family Euphorbiaceae; genus Garcia; species Garcia nutans. Next base: position 49,019,632 of record CANTUV010000007.1, on the reverse strand, counting down.
TGGGTTCGAAAAGTTGGGTACGTGTGGGGAAGGTGAGAAATGGCCCAACACCCCCACAATGCCCGGTTCATTGGAACCGGCCTCCTTTACAGGTCTTAATATTATAAAATTCTTAAATATAACAATATTATCCATATTACACACAATAATTAAAAGAAAGCATCAATATATTAAAATCAAAGCAATGTCCAAACAAAGCAAATAAATGGACACCCATCCAAGGATGGAAACATGTCCTTACATCACATGCCTAAATAGGACACCCACCAAAAGGTAGAAACATGCCCTTTACATAGGTTCTAAAATAGAAAAGCAAATTAAATTACATGATGTTTAACTAATGAGGTACCCACCAAGTGGAAACATACCTCTTACAACTTTTGAAAATCTAAATTAATTGATAAAAGTAAATAATCATTCATCATAAAAAAAATCATTCATCAAAGCTATTAATCAAAATATAAAATAAATATCCATCCATGATAAATTAAATAAATCAAGTATTGAAATTAAATAAATTAAAGCATAAGAAATAAATCAAAGCATAATCAAGTATGGAATTGAATAAAGCAAATAAAAGTCCAATTATGGCTATTGTGACTTTTTATGGAATTAAAATAAATTAGGGTTTTATGTTTTAAAGGGTTGGTAAGACTTTTTTATTAACAAAATTAAGGTTTGAATGATGATATCATGAAACTAGGGTTTTAAACACTTTAAAATACTTTAATTTGTGATTTTTGGTTATTGGGTTCCTAAGCTGCTGTGTAAAATTTAGGTTTTTATATTTTTATGTTTTTAAATGTTTTAAAACGATTAGGGCTCATAAAAATTAGGGTTTAAGATTTTAAAAGTGTTAGTGTTCATTATTTTGGGTTTAAAAGTTGAATTTTGGATTTTAGAATTTAGAAGTAGGGTCACGGGTGGTGAATAATTTTTAGGGTTTTACAAATTAATTTGATAATTTCATGAAGTTTTATGAATTTAAATGAATAAATTAAAGTTTTTATAAGTAGAAAAGATGTTTTAGAAGACGTTTTGAATGAAATAGAACCTACTTTAAAATTTTAAAAGAAGCAGAATTTACATCTTAGTTCTGTTGAAAAATATGTTCAATTAGAGTTTTAAGGTTTTTAAGAAGAAAAAATAACAATTTTAAGCCTTTTGAAAGATAAACTAATGAAATAGGGTTTTTTTTTGCTTTAGGAAAACTAAATTAAAGTTCAAAGGTTTTTAATTTTGATATCATAAATTTGCTACTGTGTAAAAAAAACAATTAAAGAAAATTAATTAACACATACCTTCTTTTGATGATTTCTCCAAAAATAACTCTTCTTGGATGAACTAGCTGCAAAGATAAGCCTTTTTTTTGCCTTTGAATCATCTAAATCATGCTGCTACTGTTCCAGAAAAGAGTTAAATTGAATTTTTTCTTTTCCTTCCTTGATTTGGTTTCAAATTTTCAAAACTCCTCTTGGATTTTTCCTCCATTTTTTAATTGTCTTTGATCCTTATTTACAGTGGTTTGAGGTTGTTTATTCCTAATTATTTAAGGTAAGTAATATTAATAAAAAAGAAACCACAACCTAATTGGATTAGGTTTCGAAAAATTTGCGCTGCCGAAAAAAAAACTGATGCGGAAAAACTGCGCTGGCAAAAAAATCTGCCGCAACTGGCTACGGCAGCGCTCGCGGAGCGGGCCCTTAAGCTATTTGGCAGGCAGAAAATTTTTGCGTGCGAAATAGCACAGTGATTTCGCCCGCAGGAAATTCCTGCGGGCGAAATGTCCACGGGCCCGCGCGACGATTTTTTGGTCGCCGATTTTTCTGCTCCGATTTTCATTTTTTGACTTTTATTTGCTTATTTCTATTTTTTATTAATAAAAATTAGATACTAAAGCAAAAATTATTTAATAAAAATTATTTTGGACCAATTAGACAACAAAAATCATTTTGGACTAAATAAAACATATTGGACCGGATTGGGTCAAAAATTAAGGGTCTACAGTTTGCCCCCTGCTTGAATGATCTGAAACCTTAGTGAAAGAGAGTGAAAAATAATAAGACTTAATTTTTGATGAAACAGTTGAGGTTTTGGGTTCTAGACCCGGTTCGAGTTCTGGACTCAAGGATAATTCTAGGTTCTGAACCTAAGGAAAATTTGGGTTCTGGACCCGGTTCGAGTTCTGGACTCAAGGATAATTCTAGGTTCTGGCCCTAATGGTAAACTTGGGTTCTGGACCCGATTTGAGTTCTGGACTCAAGGACAATTCTAGGTTCTAGACCTAAGGAAAATTTGGGTTCTGAACCCGAGCTAAGTTCTGGACTTAAAGATAATTCTAGGTTCTGGACCTAATGGTAAATTTGGGTTCTGGACCCGGTTTGAGTTCTGGACTCAAAGATAATTCTAGGATCTGGACCTAAGGAAAATTTGGGTTTTGGACCCGAGCTAAGTTCTGGACTTAAAAATATTCTAGGTTCTGGACCTAATGGTAAACTTGGGTTCTGGACCCGGTTTGAGTTTTGGACTCAAGGACAATTCTAGGGTCTGAACCTAAGGAAAATTTGGGTTTTGGACCCGAGCTAAGTTCTAAACTTAAAAATAATTCTAGGTTCTGGACCTAAGGAAAACTTTAGGTTCTGGACCCGAGAGATTTGAATACTCGATCCTAAACTAGACTCAGATACTCGATCCTATCTGGATTCAGATACTCGATCCTAAACTGGATTAGGATACTCGATCCTAACTGTATTGGGATATTCGGCCCTAAATTGATTTGATTTGGGTACTTGAACCCAAGATTGGGTACTTGGACCTGAGCTTGAATTGACTTGGGCACTTGGACCCGGGATTGATTTGATTTAGGTACTTGGACCCGAGATTGGGTACTTGGACCCTAGAATGAATTTGACTAACCTTTTATCAGTTGAGAAGTCTGACTGCTCCAGATATTCTATGCATTGTGATCCTTCACCCTCAGAATGGATCTTCACCCTCGAAGATCGAGTCTTCACCCTTGAAAATGGATCTTCATCCTTGGAGTTCGGAGTCTTCTTTGTTCTTTGAAGATGGGAGTGACACGGCCAGTGGCTTGGCCGTGTCTCCTGGATGTGTCAACTTCTGTCTTTTCTTTCTTTGCTTGGTCCTTCTTGACTTTGCCCCTTAGGAGAGACACGGCCAGTGGCTTGGCCGTGTCGCTTGCCCGTGTCATGTTCTACCAAAATTTCTTTTGAGGCGACACGGCTATGCTCGATTTGGCTTGGCCATGTCTTGCTTGATTCATGCTCTTCTTTCCTTGTTTTGATCTTCCAAGGGAGTTTTTTGCACTTTAACCACTTTTCCCTTGCAATTGCTTTTCCTTCCTTTGATTCTTTAATGATTGTTGCAGGCTGTTGGCTCTTTTGATCACGAGGCTGGACCTTCTTTCACTGCCCCTTCGTTTGCTCATTCTAGCCTGCCGGATACGTGTTTTGTTAGTTTTTGTCATAGATTTGTAGTTTATTTGTTATGATAATTATTGTTTTCTTTAGGTATTTTGTTAGTTTTAATATGTTTATTTAGTGTTTTCATTAATTGTGATAGTTTTAGTTTATTTCAGTGCTTATGTCGTTTTTATCCTAGTTTTTAGCGTGTGTTTATGTTTTGTTGGTTATTGTTTATTTAATTCTGGTTTAAAGTTTGTTCAAGTTTTGTTTTAGGTTTAATATGCAAGGAACCATTCTAAGGAAGGTTAAAAAGCCAAGGAACCAAGAAGAAGAAAAATTGGACAGTGACTGACACATGCAGAGGACACGGCCAAGCTTGTGGCCGTGTCCCATACCAAGCTAAAGAGGAAGATCAAGGCACAGAAGAGGACACAGGCAAGGGACACGGCCAAGCTTGTGGCCGTGTCCCTCCAAAAGAGCTCAAACACGGCCAAGTTGCTTCAACTTGGCCGTGTCTCATTCAAATCCACAGTAAAAGAGGAAGAAAATCAATCAGTAGAAGACACAGGCAAGGGACATGGCCAAGTCACTGGCCGTGTCCCTCTAAAATGGTCCAACAAAGCCAAGTCAACCTCCAACACGGCCGTGTCACTCAACCAAAGATGAAAAGAATCAAAAGCAAGCAGTAGTGAACACAAGCAAGGGACATGGCCAGACGGCCAAGTCACTGGCCATGTCCCTCCAATTCACCTCCAACACGGCCAAGTTCACTCCAACTTGGCCGTGTCACTCATGGATTAATGAAGACGCGCGGAGGTTTCGTATAAAAAGTAAAGTTTAGGTTTTCTTTAGGGGTGGTTGAGAGTTTTGAGATTCAGCCATCAGAGTGTGAAGTTAGGGTTTCTAACTTTGTTTTCTTTGATTTTTTTATTACACTTTGGATTAAACTAGCTTAGATTCGATTGTTCTAGCCATTGATACATCCTTCTTGCAAGATTTGAACAAGAGATTCTTCAGAAGCTGCAAGGAGTTTGTAATTTGGTTTTTTTCTTGAACTTTATCTCTTTATTTTCATTGGAATTGCATTTATGGATATTATCATGTCTAAATTGATTTCTTTGAATATTAATGGGATAAGTATGTTTGATAGCATTATGAACTAATTTGATCTAGTCTAGGGTTTGTATGGATCTGCTATGATTGTATGAATTGGTTATTACTCTTAACTCAATTATTTCTTTAAGCCTTTATTGAATGAATTATTGCTAATATATAATTGATTGGCCACCAATTATGTGTTTTAGGTATTAGATGATGGATTGAGAGATGAAGTCTAATACTGGAACAATTCAATTAAGGACTTAGGTGAATTAGAGATATAACCTAGGAAAAGATTATTTCAATTGGAATAAGATGAATTGAGAGAGGTTTGAATGCGAGAGCTTATTTCCTTTATTCAATTAATTAAGTTGCTTGAGATTTAATCTTTGAAATTAAATTGGTTAAGAGGAATAACTATTCATACATATAAGTAGTAGAGAAGTGCAAACCCTAGACCTTTCCATCAAGTGAATCAAAACATCAGCTTAATTTACTTTTATTCGTTTTAAACTTCAATCAATCTTCTTCATTAGTTAACAATTTAAATTTTCTTCATTACTTGTTATTTATAATTTGATAATCAATTAGCTACTTTAGCTTCCTTGAGAGACGACCTTGGGGTGATCACCTTTTCTACAGCTACCTCGTATACTTGCGAGTGACGCTTTGTGGTAGAGTTAATTCGAGCGCAGCAAGTTTTTGGCGCCGCTGCCGGGGAGGCTAATTGGTGTAATTGTTTATTAGGCAAAAATATTATAGATTATTTTTCACTGTTTTCATTTTATTTGTCTTTTGCTTTTAATAATTTCTTTTTCTAGAAATTTTATTTATGCAAGGCAGGAGATCACTTGGAGGAGAGCTATACCCAGTCATTCCAGAAATTCAGAGAGTGAAAAGGAGCAGGGAAGAGTTTGAACTTTATACAGGATTTGATACCAAGGAAGACACTTCTGATTTTGAGTCAGAATCTGCTTAATCTGTTAAAATGGCTGAAGAAAGGCAAAGAACGATGAGAGACTTTGCTAGACCTGTCATTGGAACTTCCACTTCTTGCATAAGACTAACAGATGCAGCAAGGAATTATGAGTTGAAGAACATTCATTACAACATGCTGTCATCATTCTATGGAGTTCCAAATGAAGATCCTTTGAACTTTATTCGGGATTTTTATTCTACCCTCAACACTTTTCCATTGGGAGGACTAACAGAGGACTAGTTGAGGATGAGATGCTTCCCATATACTTTGAAGGATAGGGCAAAGAGCTAGCTTATGATGTTGCCCGAAAACTCTTTGACAACTTGGGAGCGAGTTTATAACAAGTTCATGGGCAAGTTTTACTCTCATCAAAAGACAGTTGAATTGAGAGGGAAGATTGCTACATTCTCTCAATTTGAAGGAGAGCCATTTCATGAGGCTTGGGACAGATTTAAAATGTTATTGATCCAGTGTCCACATCATCACTACCCACTTCAACTTCTAAACCAGTTTTTCTACGATGGTTTAACCCAGCAATTTCAAAATATAGTTGATAATGCAGCTGGGGGAGCCATGGGAGAAAAGACAGCAGCTGAAACTTATGAGATCTTTGAGATGTTAGGAGCTAATTCTCAACAGAAAAGTGTAAGGGGAAGAAGTAAAGGGGTGAATCAACTGGAAGCCAATAGTGAGATGGTCAATCAGATAGCTGAGTTGACAAGGCAAGTGCAGATGCTGAACATGAAGAACAATATTTCTTCATCTACTCAAGAAGCGTGTGGAATCTGTGGAACTCTTGGGCATGGAGCAAATATTTGCCCCTCCATATATGAGTCTTATGGGAATGAAGCTGAGCAAGTCAATGCTATGGGAGGATTTCAACCAAGGGTCAGGAATGATCCTTATTCGAATACTTAAAATCCTGGTTGGAGGAATCACCCAAAATTTTCCTGGGCAACAAATAATTCGCAGCAGCCTTTCCATTTGCACCAGAGATAGAACCAAGAGCAGGGCCAATCCTCAAATCAAGGGCAGTCTAAGATAGAGAGTTTGGAGTAAAGTTTACAGGCTTTTATCCAAATAAGTGCTAAAAATCAAGAGATGACCAACAAGAGGCTGGATTCCTTATAAGCATCTTTTAAGAAAGTGGAGACTCAAGTAGGGCAACTTGCACAACAGATGCAGATTCAACAGAAGGAGAAATTCCCAAGTCAACCTTAGTAGGCACAATCAGTGACTGTTCTTAGAAGTGGTAAGGAAATTAACAATAATGTTGAAAATGATTCTGTGAATGCAGGTGACAAAGAGAACAAGAAGGAAGGAGAACCAGAGAACAAAGGTGCTGGAGATAGATCAATGAAGAAGTCCTCTTCAACAGATTTACATAAGGCAAGCAATCCATACCGGCCACCTATACCATTCCCCAGCAGGTTGAAGGATGATAAACCAGATAAGTAATTTTCTAACATCTTCAACATGTTGTCCAAGGTAAGTATTAACTTACCCTTACTTGAAGCAATAAAGAACATGCCGGCTTATGCCAAATTCTTCAAAGAGCTGATCACCAAGAAAAAGAGGTATGAGCCGAATGAAAAGGTGATAGTTTTAGAGGTAGTTAGTGTTGTTCTGCAGCACTAACTACCTCCCAAGCTAAAGGATCCTGGTAGCTTTCTAATTCAAATTACTGTGGGGAATGGAAAGGGGACTGAAGGCATGTGTGATCTAGGAGCCAATGTAAATTTAATGCCTTATTCTGTGTTTAAAGAATTAGAACTAGGGGAGCTTAAACCAACCAAAATGGTGTTGCAATTAGTTGATAGATCTCTTAGATTCTTGAAAGGGGTTATAGAAGATGTGTTAGTTAAGGTTGGAGGGTTAATAGTACCTGTGGATTTTATAGTTCTTGACATGGAAGGAAGTAACCCTACACCATCAGCACACACTATTTTGCTGGGTAGGCCTTTCATGGCTACTACCAACACCTTAATAGATGTTAAAAATGGTAAGTTGTCAATGACTGTCTTAGGACAAACTGTTGAATTTTCTATTTTTAACACTTCTCCCATTCCTACAACTACTTTATATGAGGAATGTTCTTTAATTAATTGTGTTGAAGCAGTTGTTTCAGATGTTTTCTTACAGACAGGTTCCTCAGATAAATTGGAGCTGACACTGACCTTAGAAGAGGGGGCTAAACCAGTGGGGGAGACCCAAAAGTGCCTTAACCCAAAGGCATATGAGAGCTCGAGGAACTATAAGGATCGCACTAAAGCACTTCATGACAGATTTATTGTGCGAAAGACTTTAAGTCCAGGTATGAAAGTTTTACTTTTCAATTCTCGACTCCGTCTGTTTCCAGGTCAACTCAAGTCTCGATGGAGTGGTCCTTTCGAGATAATTAAGGTATGTCCTTCTGGTGCTATTGAATTGCTTAACTCTCGAACCAATAAGATTTTTAAAGTAAATGAACAGAGAGTTAAACCATATAAAGAAGGATTTCATGAAGTGAGGATCATTGACAGCAGTTTGATCCATGATCCCTAAGTCTTGCAGTGATGTCCAGCTTTATGACATTAAAGAAGCGCTTAATGGGAGGCAACCCATCGGTTTGCATTTCCTTTTCATAGTTATAATTTTATATTAAGCAATTTTGATTTTTTAGTTTAGTTTAAATAAATGGAAACCCTAAAGCTCTCTTGTATTTTGTTTTTGAACATTTGTGTTTGTGATGAAAAGTTAGGGTTTTGCCTCACCAGGGTACGATGGAAGACAGGTTTTCCTTTAACTCTTTCTCTTTATTATTCTTGTTTTCCATTGAGGACAATGTAAATTCTAAAGTGTGGGGTAATCTTTAAGCTTTTCTTTAATTTTTGTTTTGTTTGTCTTGGTGTGTTATATTGTGTGTTGTGCATGGTATAATTGTTGAGAACTTATTGACTTTTCTTTTATTCTGGTATTATAGTTGAGACTTTAGTATCAGCATAGAGATTTGCATTTGAATTCATTCAGGATCAATTTTCATATTCTGCAATTCATGACATATAAATCTTTGTGAACCCACCTTTGTGAGTTTTGAGCCTTATAGATTAAATGTTAGTGTCAATTGATTTTCTTTTCTTAAGTGTGCACCTTTATGATTTTGCATCTCTAGAGTTTGCTTTTGCATACTGATTGAACTCACATTATGATTTAATCTCAAGTTTTAAAATAATGAAGGCAAATTAGGTTAGCCCTTTAGCTTAAAAAGACCTCCCTTAATATTGAATTCCTTAGTGAGCCAAGTTGAGCCTTTGACCTTTTCTTGTTTGATCAACACAATTCACAGCTCAACTTTCTTTTATTATCATCATACCTGCATTAAGGAATGGAGTTCTTATGATATGACAATAGGGTGGTTTATTTCAAAGTGTGGGGTAAGCAAATAAAAAAAATGGTATTGCTGCATATTGTGCACATTGTATTTGACTAAGAGTTGATTATTCTTTTCCTCTTCATTTTAAGCTAGATGTTTCATACAAGTTTATATTTTGTATCTATATATAGTAAAAAAATTGAAAAAATGATGATAAAAATAAAAGAAAAGGAAAAAGAGAAAATAAAAAAGATATATATATATATGTACAAAATTCTTATATTTTCTAGCATTAGAGGAATGTCGACTCATGTATTTTTCTTTAAGTATGCAAGTATGTGAAAGTATCAAGGTTGGTGAATATGCCATTTGAGGGAGCTATGAGTTTCTGAGCAAGAGTATTGTCTAATTTAGATACTCCATTTCTTGATGCTCCAGCTTAAATGTCTTTTCTCACACATTTACCTTAGCCCCATTACATCCAAATGAAAGACCTTCGGATTATTTCTTGAGAAAATCAGTGAGGGAGATTGGATAATTAAGCAAGTTTATGGTAGTATGCAGTCATGAGTGGTTTGAGTGAATTAACCTTTGAAATCGAGTGAAACACTTAGAAGAGAGATGAGATTTGTATGTCTGAATTAATGAATCAGTTAAGAAAATCTTGATTGAAGGAAATTGCAATTATTTATGTCTGAGTCTTGAAGGATTTCATTTTATATACTAGAATTATAGTTACGGTTGTTTGAGTTTTTAATTTATTCCATGTGAATTTGCTTGAGGACAAGCAAAGTTTTAAGTGTGGGGTAGTTGTTTTGTTAGTTTTTGTCATAGATTTGTAGTTTATTTGTTATTATAATTATTGTTTTCTTTAGGTATTTTGTTAGTTTTAATATGTTTATTTAGTGTTTTCATTAATTGTGGTAGTTTTAGTTTATTTCAGTGTTTATGTCGTTTTTATCCTAGTTTTTAGTGTGTGTTTATGTTTTATTGGTTATTGTTTATTTAATTCTGGTTTAAAGTTTGTTCAAGTTTTGTTTTAGGTTTAATATGCAAGGAACCATGCTAAGGAAGGTTAAAAACCAAGGAACCAAGAAGAAGAAAAATTGGACAGTGGCTGACACATGTAGAGGACACGGCCAAGCTTGTGGCCGTGTCCCATACCCAGCTAAAGAGGAAGATCTAGGCACAGAAGAGGACATAGGCAAGGGACACGGCCAAGTCACTGGCCGTGTCCCTCTAAAATGGTCCAACACGGCCAAGTCAACCTTCAACACGACCGTGTCACTCAACCAAAGAAGAAAAGAATCAAAAGCAAGCAGTAGTGAACACAAGCAAGGGACACGGCCAAGTCACTCGCCGTGTCCCTCCAATTCACCTCCAACACGGCCAAGTTCACTCCAACTTGGCTGTGTCACTCATGGATTAATGAAGACGCGCGGAGGTTTCGTATAAATAGTAAAGTTTAGGTTTTCTTTAGTTGTGGTTGAGAGTTTTGAGATTGTTTTCAGCCGTCAGAGAGTGAAGTTAGGGTTTCTAACTTTGTTTTCTTTGATTTTTGATTACACTTTGGATTAAACTAGCTTAGATTAGATTGTTCTAGCCATTGATACATCCTTCTTGCAAGATTTTAACAAGAGATTCTTCAAAAGCTTCAAGGAGTTTGTAATTTGGTTTTGTTCTTGAACTTTATCTCTTTATTTTCATTGGAATTGCATTTATGGATATTATCATGTCTAAATTGATTTCTTTGAATATTAATGGGATAAGTATGTTTGATAGCATTATGAACTAATTTGATCTAGTCTAGGGTTTGTATGGATCTGCTATGATTGTATGAATTGGTTATTACTCTTAACTCAATTATTTCTTTAAGCCTTTATTGAATGAATTATTGCTAATATATAATTGATTGGCCACCAATTATGTGTTTTAGGTATTAGATGATGGATTGAGAGATGAAGTCTAATGCTGGAACAATTCAATTAAGGACTTAGGTGAATTGGAGATATAACCTAAGAAAAGATTATTTCAATTGGAATAAGATGAATTGAGAAAGGTTTGAATGCGAGAGCTTATTTCCTTTATTCAATTAATTAAGTTGCTTGAGATTTAATCTTTGAAATTAAATTGGTTAAGAGGAATAACTATTCATACATATAAGTAGTAGAGAAGTGCAAACCCTAGACCTTTCCATCAAGTGAATCAAAACATCATATTAATTTACTTTTATTCATTTTAAACTTCAATCAATCTTCTTCATTAGTTAACAATTTAAATTTTCTTCATTACTTGTTATTTATAATCTGATAATCAATTAGCTACTTTAGCTTCTTTGAGAGACGACCTTGGGGCGATCACCTTTGCTACAGCTACCTCGTATACTTACGAGTGACGCTTTGTGGTAGAGTTAATTCGAGCGCAACAATATGTCGTCTCATCCGCAGGGTATCGATGTGAACTAGCCGGTACGTTCCTCATTTCATAAAAGTTTATGCTATATGTATGCATGATTATGTATGCTCTTACCTTTTTCTCTCTTGGCTCACAGTGGATTCTTGAAGAACAAAATAAGAAACTTCAAGAAGAGTTGGCTGCAAGTCGTCAGCAGGCTTCAAATTTTGAAAGTTTATATCATCAATCCGAACAAAATTTCCGTGACTTCCGATTTCAAGGAATGAGGGATCCCAGTGCTTCTTCATGGAGAGGCCCCCAGACTGATGACCATGAGATCCTTTCATCTGCTTCTGATGAGGACCATGACAAATCGAAATTCCAAGGCAATAGGGATTTTAGTGCTTCTACTTCGGATGATCCCGGGATGAGTAATTTTTCCCCTCCTCCAACAGGCGACGATTTTTTCAAGTCTTTATTTGGTGACCTACCACCACCCTCTTAGTAATATGTAAATATTGTAGCAATTGTAAAACATTGTACAATAATGAAAAATATACAATTTTCCTCTTTATTATAATCCTTCTTCTTCTTCTCTTTTTTTTTATCGCTCTAACTTTTGCCTAGTCCGCCCATGCGAGTTTTCGGAACTAGCGAGCTGTCCTAATTTTTGCCTAAGCTGCCCTTGCGGGTTTTCAACTTAGCGGACCTCTTTTTTTTTTCTTCACAGATTTGGCTTTAGGAGCGTCTCTGTTTTCTTGATACTCTCTCCATGGATTTTGCCAGATACCTGCCATGTCATCATTCTGCTAGGAAGATACTCCATCCTGCTTCTTCATATGCTGACTGGGTCGATTGGATCCACTCACGCTCTGAAGTCAATGTCCGTTGGTTGGTACCTTGGTGGAAGATTTCTCGTATCACCATGTGGACATACTTGATGTACGTTCCCCTTGCTGCTCTTCGTCAAGGTACATGCTATGATCTTCGCCGACTTGGGCATCAATATGGAGCTGAGCCTCGTGATTCTGACTTTGCTCCTGACCTAGACATGCCTTGCTTGACTGAAGCCTACTTGGATCTGTTAAGGCAAAGTTGGCCTGCACGTTACACTTATAGACTGCCATAGATTTTACATTTTTCAATTCAGAAAGTGTTTTGTTAGGATGAAAAATAACTAAAGTAATAAAAGATGCTTCTTTTCCATTTATAATTTGTCATCACCTTTTGCAATTATGATTATTTATTTCATCCATATCTGGTCAAATACTTATAACAGTGCACATAGAACAAATTTAATTATTAATTTTGTTTTATTAAATTGAGGAACAACCAAACATAAAGCCAGCATACACAAGATCACTCCTGTTGCCAATTAGCCCTTTCGGGTTTTCTAATTGACGATTTTCTCTCATTAGCCCTAATTGTTGCCTAGCCCGCCCTTTTAGGTTTTCGGAACTAGCGGACTGCTCTAACTTTTGCCTAGGCTGCCCCTTTTTGGGTTTTCAACCTAGCGAGCTCTTTTTTCTTCTCTTTTTTTTTATCATACATAAAACCTCTTCAACCTGTCAATGTTTACTGGCTCACTAAATTCATTCCCATCCATGTTTGATAACTTCACTGCACCTTTGCTCATGACTTGTTTCACGACATACTCTGTAATATCCTCATATGTGGCTTAGAAGTTTTGATTATATTGTTGTTGTTGTTGTTGTTGTTGTTGTTATTGTTTAATTGAATTGAATGCATATGATGGGGTAAGAAAAGAATTGGGATGAGAATGCTTGTGCATATGTGTTTTGGAGAAAGACTTAGGGTTTAGAGACAAATGTATATGTTGTGTATATGATGATATATATAACATATAAAGTGGTCAAATGAAGAGTCAAGGTGATGGTTAAGTGGAAGAAGATATTTTTGGTTGTTAATGAAATTACATATAAGGACTTATATGAGACAAAGGTTAGTTATATGATTGAGGGTGTTTTAGTAATTGCTTGGATAAGAATACTTGGTGGAGATTAAAAGCAAAATTTGACTTTGTATCTTGATCATTGTCTTCTTTCTTCATGAAGTGGCCGGCTCTCCATTAGTAAAAGGAAAAGAGAAGTGTTCTTGAGGCAAGAAGCAAGTTGATGAAGCAATCCAAGGTTTTGACAAAGGATTTGTGGAATTTCTTCTTTTCATAAGTATTTTCTTGTTTTCTTTACTTATTTGGAAGTTGGGTTGGAAGTAAAGTAGGGTTTGATGATTTTGTGATTTGGTGGATTTGAGATGTGTTTGGTTGTGTTTTCAAGTGTTAAAGTGATTTTAAGTTATGAGTTTAAATGATGGTTGTTGATTTGGATGGAGGGAGAAGGATGTTGGATTTTAGGGTTTTGTGGTGAATATGTGTTTAATTGTGATATTAATGTGTGGTGAAGTAGTTTTTTTTTTTTTATGATGAATATTGTGTTTGAGTGCAATTGAGAAAGGGTTGGTTTTAGTTAAGGTTTTGTGATTTGGTGGCACGGCCAAAGTCAATTTTAGGGGAGTGGGCGTGTCCCTTAGGGGAGTGGGCGTGTCAATTGTTTGAATTGGCTACTGTCTCTTTTGGTTTTAGTGACACGGGCGTGTCCATCAAAGGTGTTGGGCGTGTCATTTATTTGAGGAAGCTACTGCCTCTTTTCTTTTTAAGGACACGGGCGTGTCACTCAAGATGGTTGGGCGTGTCTATCAAGTAAGTTGGGCGTGCCCTTCAAATGATTTGAACATTGTTTGATTTCTTGGTTCTCTTTGCATGGTTTAAATTCTTCAAAAGTTCCATTGTTCCTAAACTTAAACATGAACATTATAAACATGTTTCAAACACAAGAATGATCTAATCAAATGAAGGTGGATGGTCCTAAAGCTATGAATCATGTCAATTGTGTTTTGCCCTAATTGCATTGTTGAGAATTAACAATGTTATGTTATGCACTTTGAATGGTAATGTGTTTTATGAGTAATGTGGAATGAAATGTTAATATTTATGAATGATGTCATGTGAGATAAATATACACTTGAATAATGAAGTGTTATATTGTGAAATGAAATGTGGAGCCATTGTTATTGGCTAAGGTGATTTAATGGAGATAAATGAGGCATGTTTGCCTAAATGATAATGAGAATTGAGAATGAAATCTAAATGAATTGTGTGGCTAATGTGTTGTTCCATTTTCAGAGTTTGTTGTTGGTGGCATGCCTAATGAGTGTAACAATCTCTTGAAGTTAGGTTGGATTGAATCCTTGAAGCCTAATTGAGATGTTACAACCCTTGAAGCTAGGTTGGGTTAGTTCTTGAAGCCAAGTTGGGTTGATGCTTAGCATGCTTTGCTCCCCTTGAAGCTTGGTTGAACTTAATCCTTGAAGCCTAGTTGGGTATATGATATTGATAAATGTGATAACAAAACCAAAGCATTAACTCTGAAAATTGAATGGCATATTAGTGTGTCTTCGGCCCATGCTTGTCTTTGCTTAGTGTTGTTCATGAATGATTAAATGATTAACTAATAAAATATATGCAAAGATGTTGAATTCTGATATACATATATGTATGTTAGGTTATGAAATGTAAAAGTATGTTGTTAGCTTTGCATTTATGTTATTACATGTATGATAAATTAGAATTGGCATTGTATAGCATTTAAGCATGTTTATTGCATGTTTTATCTTACTAAGCCCTTGGCTTAGCGCGATAGTGTTTAATCGCGCAGGTGATAGAACTGATAGAATCGAACCCGAGAGCTCTTCGAGACCGAGTGAGAGTAGACATTGAAGAGTTGATTTTGGAAGCTTAAAGATCAGAGCTGACTTGCCAATCATGTATAAATCTTTTATATTGTGTAAAGTTTTGTTGATAATGTAAATATATGTATAATAGTAAATATGTATTCAAATGTTTTCATATATATACATATTTTATAACTTCCGCTGTGTAATATATAAATGTATATATATATATAGATAACTAATATGTTTTGTTTTATAAGTAAATGATCTATTTTGTTAATAAGATATAATGATATGGATATGGTATCAAGTTTTAAAATGTTTTGAATGTTAAGGAAACCGTAGCATCCCTATGTTTGGTGCACTTATGCTACATTGTTGTGCTTGTAGTGTGTGTGCATTGGATATGGGGGTGTTACAATTGTTTTGGTATCAGAGCCTAGGTTTGAGATTCTCAGCCTAGGAAAAATGTAATAAAAAGAATATTTTTACTTAAAAAGTGAGTTTTGAATGACATATACGTTTGAGATTGGCAGTCCCTGATCTTTAATAAGATGTAATCTGCTGTGTTTGCAGTATTAGGTGTTGATGGATCCTCACTCAAGACAGTCAGTTGAGGGTAGTGCCGAGAGCATTGCTCCTGCCGAGGGAGCTAGGGTTGATAGTGTTGAGGAGGCACCTGCTTCGGTGTCGGGTAGACCTGCTGGAGAGGAGGTTCCGCCAGCTTGGTTTAGGCATATGATGGAAGTAATGAGACAAGCACCAGTACAGCCACCTCCACCACCACCCCAGCCTCAGGTTCAGATGAGACAGTATGATAAATTGAGGAAGTTTGGGGCGGAAGATTTTATGGGAACCACTGATCCAGCAGTGGCTGAGCAATGGTTAGGCAAAGTGCAGAGAATCTTTATTCAGTTACAAGCCACCCCTGAGGAAAAGTTTGATTATGCCAGGTCATTACTGCAGAAGGACGCATATGACTGGTGGAAGACAGTGCCACACTCTATGGATGATCCTCCAACACTGTCTTACACTGATTTTCTGAGGGAATTTGAGTTGAAGTATACTCCTAGGGAGTATAAGGACATGAAGAAGATGGAGTTCTTAAGCTTGAAACAAGACAGCAAGACTGTTACTGAGTATGAAGTAGAGTTTATTCGACTGAGTCAGTATGCTGGGGGTATCATTGCTGATGAGATTGATCGATGTCGGCGATTTGAGGAGGGATTGAGGCCCTCAATTATTTGTCATGTGGCTGGCTCCAGGTATCAGGATTTCTCCCAGCTAGTTGCAGCAGCTAGGAGTGTAGAGAGAGCTCAGGCCATAGTTTCAGCTGCTTCTGAAGAGGAGGTTAGAGTGAGAAGGCCCCAGTTTGAGGCAGGGTCTTCTTCTGCGAAGAGGGGTAGAGGAAGTTTTGTTCCTCGGAGTAGTAGGAGCCAGAGACCAGCAGGTAGGTCAGTGTAGTTCCAGAGGCAGAGATTTAGACCTGTAGCTTCAGTGGCAAGTGCTCCGACCCCGATGATTCGGAGATCCACTCTTCCCATCTGCATCCATTGTGGGAGGCCACATGGTGGTCCTTGTTGGAAGGCTGGTGTTGCAGGGGTATGCTTCAGGTGTGGATCACCAGACCATTTTGTGAGAGATTGCCCTGAGAGGCAGGAGCAGATGCCAGTTGATTCTGCTGCTTCTCGAGCTAGTGTGAGAGGAGGTAGAGGAGGCAGAGGTGTCAGCCGAGGAGGTAGGCCAGGGTTCAGTTCTAGAGGAGGTACTGCATCCAGAGAGGGTAGACCAGAGGAGGTTGGTTCTTCCCAAAGGATGTATGTTATGCAGAGGCAGCCAGATGCATCGGCAGTCATAGCTGGTACTTTTTCTTTATTTAATACTCCAGTACTTGCTTTGATTGATCCGGGTTCCACGCATTCTTATGTTAGTGTATCTGTCTTGCCTGTATCTGATGTGCATGCTGAGTCCCTAGGATTTGATGTGTTGGTGACAAATCCGTTAGGGCATAGTGTGGTTGTGAGTAAGGTGCACCGGGATAGTGTAGTGAGGGTGCAGGGTGAGGAGTTCTTTGGAGATTTGATTGAGATGCCATTTAAGGAATATGATGTGATTTTAGGTATGGATTGGCTATCTCGACATGGAGCTGTGGTGGATTGTAAAAAGAAAATTGTTTCTTTGAGAACCGTTGATGGTAGAGAAGTGATAGTATCTAATGAGCAGGAACAGCTAGCCTCCTTATTTGTTTCAGCTGTTGCAGCCAGGAGGTTGATTAGAAAGGGGTGTGAAGCCTATCTCGCTCATGTGATAGATACTAGAGTGAAGGGTTCTCCCATTGATAGCATTGCCACAGTTGCTGAGTTCCCTGATGTGTTTCCAGAGGAGTTGCCTGGATTGCCTCCAGAGAGAGAGGTGGAGTTTGGTATTGAATTGTTACCTGGTACCACTCCTATCTCTATTACTCCTTATAGAATGGCACCAGCAGAATTGAGGGAGTTAAAAGTGCAGTTACAGGAGTTGTTGGACAAAGGATTTATTCGCCCCGGTGTTTCTCCTTGGGGAGCTCCTGTGCTATTTGTGAAGAAGAAAGATGGTACTATGAGGTTATGTATCGATTATAGGCAATTGAACAAAGTGACCATTAAGAATAAATATCCTTTGCCTAGAATCGATGATCTCTTTGATCAGTTGAAGGGTGCAGCTGTGTTTTCTAAAATTGATCTGAGATCTGGGTACCATCAGCTGAGAGTCAGAGCTGAAGATGTTTCGAAGACAGCTTTCAGGACCAGGTATGGGCACTATGAATTTTTAGTTATGCCTTTTGGTCTGACGAATGCACCTGCAGCTTTCATGGATTTGATAAATAGGGTGTTCAGGCCCTATCTGGATCAGTTTGTTGTGGTCTTCATCGATGACATTCTGGTGTATTCACGGAATGAAGAGGAACATGATATGCATCTGCGGATTGTGTTGCAGATTTTGAGAGAGAAGCAGTTGTTTGCCAAATTGTCGAAATGTGAGTTCTGGTTGGATCAGGTAGCTTTTCTCGGACATATTGTTTCAGCAGAAGGTATTAGAGTTGATCCAAGTAAAGTTGAAGCTATTCTGAATTGGAGTCCACCCAAGTCTGTGACAGAGATTAGAAGTTTTCTGGGTTTGGCAGGCTATTACCGGCGGTTTGTAAAAGGGTTTTCTTTAATAGCTACTCCACTCACCAGATTACTTCGTAAGGGAGTGAGATTTGTGTGGACGGATCAGTGTCAGGCTAGCTTTGAGCAGTTGAGAGATATGTTAACCCAAGCGCCTGTTTTAACTTTACCTGTTGAAGGCAAACCATATGTGATCTACAGTGATGCTTCACATAGAGGTTTGGGATGTGTATTGATGCAGGAAGGGAAAGTTATAGCTTATGCATCTCGACAGTTGAAACCGCATGAGCTTAACTATCCGACCCATGATTTGGAATTAGCTGCCATTGTGTTTGCATTAAAGATTTGGCGCCATTATTTATTTGGGGAAAAATGTTTCATCTACACTGATCACAAGAGTTTGAAGTATTTGGGTGTCCAGAAAGAACTCAATCTTCGTCAGAGGAGATGGTTAGAATTGATTAAAGACTACGACTGCTTAATTGACTATCATCCAGGTAAAGCAAATGTTGTTGCTGATGCTCTGAGTCGGAAGTCTTTAGCTGGTTTAACAGTTTACTCGCTCTCGTTGCTTGTTGAGTTGAGAGCATTGCATGCCAGTTTTGTACCTTGTGATGATGGTGCATTGTTGGCACAGTTGCAATTGAAGCCAGTTTTGTTAGATCATATCAAAGAGGCTCAGTTGGTTGATATGAAGATTCAGAAGATTATTTCAGATTGCAAGATTGGGAAGACTAGAGATTTTGTTGTAAGAGATGATGGGAGTCTCTGGTTTAAGAACCGATTGTGTGTGCCCGAGGATGCTAATTTGAAAAGAATCATTTTAGAAGAAGCTCATCAATCGATGTTTGCTATGCATCCGGGTAATACGAAGATGTATAATGAATTGAGACAACATTATTGGTGGATTGGTTTGAAGAGAGACATTGCAGATTTTGTGTCGAAATGTCTCACTTGTCAGAAAGTTAAAGCAGAGCATCAAGTTCCAACCGGGTTGCTTCAGCCGTTGTCAGTGCCTGAATGGAAGTGGGAAAGAGTGACAATGGACTTTGTGTCTGGTTTGCCATTGACACAAAGGAAACATGATGCCATATGGGTGATTGTGGATAGATTGACTAAGACAGCTCATTTCCTTCCGGTGCGGATGGATTACACTTTGGAGAGATTGGCTGAGCTGTATATCCAGGAGATTGTGAAACTACATGGTGTTCCAACTTCTTTAGTGTCTGATCGAGATCCCAGGTTTACTTCAAGATTTTGGAAGAGTTTGCATTATGCTATGGGTTCTCGACTGCACTTCAGTACTGCTTTTCATCCACAGACGGATGGACAGTCAGAGAGGGTGATACAGATTCTTGAAGATATGTTGAGAAGCTGTGTCATCGATTTCTCTGGAAGTTGGGATAGATTTTTACCTCTTGTGGAGTTTGCTTACAACAACAGTCACCAATCCAGCATTGGTATGGCACCATTCGAAGCATTGTATGGCAGACGGTGTAGGACACCTCTTTGTTGGAATGAGCTTGGAGATAATAAGTTGGTTGGTCCTGATTTGATTCAAGAAACTGAAGAGAAAGTAAAATTAATTCGAGGCAGGTTAAAAGCAGCTTCAGACCGACAGAAGTCTTATGCAGATCTGAAAAGGAGAGACATTCAGTTTGATGTAGGAGATAAGGTATTTTTGAAAGTGTCTCCTTGGAAAAAGATTTTGAGGTTCGGTCGGAAAGGAAAATTGAGTCCTCGTTTCATTGGGCCGTATGAAGTGTTAGAAAGAGTTGGGACAGTTGCTTATCGACTTGCTTTACCACCTGAGTTGGATCGTATTCATAATGTATTCCATGTTTCCATGTTGAGGAGGTACAGGTCGGATCCATCTCATGTGTTGCCATTTGAATCAATTGAAGTGAACCCAGACTTGACTTTTGAAGAGGAACCAGCTGCTATCTTGGCACGTGATGTGAAAGATTTGAGAAACAAGAGAGTGCCATTGGTGAAGATTCTTTGGAAGAACCATGGGAAAGAAGAAGCAACTTGGGAAAATGAGCAAACGATGCGAGAGCAATATCCTCAGTTGTTTCAGAGTTAATTTCAGGTAATTTCGAGGACGAAATTTTCTTTTTAGAGGGGGAGAATTGTAATATCCTCATATGTGGCTTAGAAGTTTTGATTATATTGTTGTTGTTGTTGTTGTTGTTATTGTTTAATTGAATTGAATGCATATGATGGGGTAAGAAAAGAATTGGGATGAGAATGCTTGTGCATATGTGTTTTGGAGAAAGAATTAGGGTTTAGAGACAAATGTATATGTTGTGTATATGATGATATATATAACATATAAAGTGGTCAAATGAAGAGTCAAGGTGATGGTTAAGTGGAAGAAGATATTTTTGGTTGTTAATGAAATTACATATAAGGACTTATATGAGACAAAGGTTAGTTATATGATTGAGGGTGTTTTAGTAATTGCTTGGATAAGAACACTTGGTGGAGATTAAAAGCAAAATTTGACTTTGTATCTTGATCATTGTCTTCTTTCTTCATGAAGTGGCCGGCTCTCCATTAGCAAAAGGAAAAGAGAAGTGTTCTTGAGGCAAGAAGCAAGTTGATGAAGCAATCCAAGGTTTTGACAAAGGATTTGTGGAATTTCTTCTTTTCAAGTAAGTATTTTCTTGTTTTCTTTACTTATTTGGAAGTTGGGTTGGAAGTAAAGTAGGGTTTGATGATTTTGTGATTTGGTGGATTTGAGATGTGTTTGGTTGTGTTTTCAAGTGTTAAAGTGATTTTAAGTTATGAGTTTAAATGATGGTTGTTGATTTGGATGGAGGGAGAAGGATGTTGGATTTTAGGGTTTTGTGGTGAATATGTGTTTAATTGTGATATTAATGTGTGGTGAAGTAGTTTTTTTTTTATGATGAATATTGTGTTTGAGTGCAATTGAGAAAGGGTTGGTTTTAGTTAAGGTTTTGTGATTTGGTGGCACGGCCAAAGTCAATTTTAGGGGAGTGGGCATGTCCCTTAGGGGAGTGGGCGTGTCAATTGTTTGAATTGGCTACTGTCTCTTTTGGTTTTAGTGACACGGGCGTGTCCATCAAAGGTGTTGGGCGTGTCATTTATTTGAGGAAGCTACTGCCTCTTTTCTTTTTAAGGACATGGGCGTGTCACTCAAGATGGTTGGGCGTGTCTATCAAGTGAGTTGGGCGTGCCCTTCAAATGATTTGAACATTGTTTGATTTCTTGGTTCTCTTTGCATGGTTTAAATTCTTCAAAAGTTCCATTGTTCCTAAACTTAAACATGAACATTATAAACATGTTTCAAACACAAGAATGATCTAATCAAATGAAGGTGGATGGTCCTAAAGCTATGAATCATGTCAATTGTGTTTTGCCCTAATTGCATTGTTGAGAATTAACAATGTTATGTTATGCACTTTGAATGGTAATGTGTTTTATGAGTAATGTGGAATGAAATGTTAATATTTATGAATGATGTCATGTGAGATAAATATACACTTGAATAATGAAGTGTTATATTGTGAAATGAAATGTGGAGCCATTGTTATTGGCTAAGGTGATTTAATGGAGATAAATGAGGCATGTTTGCCTAAATGATAATGAGAATTGAGAATGAAATCTAAATGAATTGTGTGGCTAATGTGTTGTTCCATTTTTAGAGTTTGTTGTTGGTGGCATGCCTAATGAGTGTAACAATCTCTTGAAGTTAGGTTGGATTAAATCCTTGAAGCCTAATTGAGATGTTACAACCCTTGAAGCTAGGTTGGGTTAGTTCTTGAAGCCAAGTTGGGTTGATGCTTAGCATGCTTTACTCCCCTTGAAGCTTGGTTGAACTTAATCCTTGAAGCCTAGTTGGGTATATGATATTGATAAATGTGATAACAAAACCAAAGCATTAACTCTGAAAATTGAATGGCATATTAGTGTGTCTTCGGCCCATGCTTGTCTTTGCTTAGTGTTGTTCATGAATGATTAAATGATTAACTAATAAAATATATGCAAAGATGTTGAATTCTGATATACATATATGTATGTTAGGTTATGAAATGTAAAAGTATGTTGTTAGCTTTGCATTTATGTTATTACATGTATGATAAATTAGAATTGGCATTGTATAGCATTTAAGCATGTTTATTGCATGTTTTATCTTACTAAGCCCTTGGCTTAGCGCGATAGTGTTTAATCGCGCAGGTGATAGAACTGATAGAATCGAACCCGAGAGCTCTTCGAGACCGAGTGAGAGTAGACATTGAAGAGTTGATTTTGGAAGCTTAAAGATCAGAGCTGACTTGCCAATCATGTATAAATCTTTTATATTGTGTAAAGTTTTGTTGATAATGTAAATATATGTATAATAGTAAATATGTATTCAAATGTTTTCATATATATACATATTTTATAACTTCCGCTGTGTAATATATAAATGTATATATATATATATAGATAACTAATATGTTTTGTTTTATAAGTAAATGATCTATTTTGTTAATAAGATATAATGATATGGATATGGTATCAAGTTTTAAAATGTTTTGAATGTTAAGGAAACCGTAGCATCCCTATGTTTGGTGCACTTATGCTACATTGTTGTGCTTGTAGTGTGTGTGCATTGGATATGGGGGTGTTACATACTCAGCTAGGTCTGAACTTCCCTCTTGGATCAGATATATTAGGCTTAAATTGCTTCAATACCAAATTCCCAACTCTGAATTTTCTTATTTTAACCCTTCTATTGTAGGCCCGAGCTATCTTCTTTTGATACAGTTGGTGATGATACAGTGCTTTTAACCTTCTCTCTTCTAATAGAGCTAATTGTGTGTATCTGCTTGCTACCCATTCTATTTTAGGCAGTTCAGCTTCCAAGACTACTCTTAACGACTTGATCTCAATCTCAATTGGCAATACCTCTTCCATCCCATAAACCAAAGAGAATGGTGTCATCCCAGTAGGTGTTCGCACACTCGTCCTATATCCCCATAAAGCAAAGGGAAGCATTTCCGACCAGTCCCTGTAAGTCTTGGTCATCTTGGACAAAATTTGCTTAATTGTCTTGTTTGTTGCTTCCATGGCACCATTAGCCTTTGGTCTATAAGGAGAGGATCGATGATGATGGATTTGGTACTTGGAGAATAAATCCTTAACTGCTCCTTGAAACTGTACCCCGTTGTCTGATATCACACTGTGTGGGACCCAATATCTGCAGATGAGAATCTTTTCGATAAACCTAGCCATTTGACTTGCACTCAGCTTGTTGAAGGATTCGGCTTCGACCCATTTTGAAAAATAATCAACAGCTACTACAATGAAGCGGTGACCGTTTGAGGCTGTCAGATGTATTTCTCCTATAATGTCGATACCCCAGGTGCCAAATGGCCAGGGTGAAGACATTGAATGCAGTTCTTCAGGAGGCATATGATTCAAGTTACCATACATCTGACATTGCTGGCACTTCTTTACAAATTCAATACAGTCTTTCTCCATGGTCAACCAATAGTAACCTTGTCGGATAATCTTCTTAACTAGGGCCAAACCACTCATGTGCGGACCACAACTCCTTGCATGTATTTCAGACATGATACGCTCCACCTCAGGCTTTTTTAAACACCTCAAATGCACTCCATCAGGCCATGTTTAGTATAACTCTCCATGGAAGGTGATGTATTGCAATGACCACCTCCTTATGGCTCTTCTCTCTTTCTTTGTTGCCCCCAGCGGGTATTCTCTTTCCTCCAAATATCGCCTTATAGTATCATACCATGCATCATGGTCCGTATCAACTTCCATAATTATCTCATATTCATAGCAAGGAGTTGATGAACTGGTCAAGATCATAAGCTTAAGGAATAGGCTGGCAGGATTTTCCCATACAGAAGCCAATGTGGCTAGGGCATCAGCCATCTGATTTTCTTCTCTTGACAGGTGTATAAACCTACATTCCTTAAAATTCTTCTTCATCATGGTTAGGTAATGGTGGTATGGTTTCAATTTTTCTTCTTTCAACTCCCACTCTCCATTTACTTGGGATACTACTAGCAATGAATAGCCATCAACTTCCACCTTATCCACCTTCATAATCATTAGGATTTCCAAACTGAAAATACACGCTTCATACTCCACCATGTTATTGGTTGCCCTAAATTTCAACTTCTTGGCTAAAGGGATAAGTTCCCGTACGGGCGATTCTAGTATAACTCCCAAACCTACTCCTTTCCTGTTTACCGCTCCATCAAAATACATTTTCCACTCTTGTACTTCAATTACTTCTAAATGTTCATCTGGAAATTCCAAGATTACCTCTTCACTTTCTGGTAATGGTTGTTGAGCCAGGAATTCTGCCACCATTCTATTCTTGATTGTTTTCCTGGTTACATACTCAATCTCAAATTCTTCTAATATTATCAACCATCGACCATATTTCCCAATTAAAGAGGGTGTCTCCCTTAAGTAATTCATTGGATCCAACCTAGAAATTGCTTGCACACTATACGATTGAAAGTAATGCCGCAACTTCTTAGAAGACCAAACCACGGCTATACATGTCTTTTTTTTCGATGATACTATACTTAATTTCATAAGGTAGGAGCTTTCTACTCAAATAGTAAATGACATGCTCAATCCCCAACTCATCTGCTTGGGCTACCATGGCTCCTATCTACTCTTGTTCTATTGCTAAGTATAGTAATAGGGGTTTTCCGGGTTTAGGTGGTTTCAAAACAGGTGGATTCAAAAAATACGGTCAAAGGCTTTTTGGCATTCTTCATTCCATACGACCGGCTGATTCTTTCTAAGCAATTTGAAGATATGCTCACAGATTGTTGTGAGCTTTGCTAAAAATCTGCTAATGTACTACAGTTTACCAATGAATCCCCGAACTTCTTTCTCCGTCTTTGGGGCTGGCATATCCCTGATTGCTTTAACTTTGTCAGGATCTATCGCAATACCATTCGGACTCATCACATGTCCCAATGTTGCGCTCTAATTAACTCTACCACAAAGCGTCACTCGCAAGTATATGAGGTAGCTGTAGCAAAGGTGATCGCCCCAAGGTCGTCTCACAAGGAAGCTAAAGTAGCTAATTGATTACCAGATTATAAATAACAAGTAATGAATAAATTTAAATTACTAACTAATGAAGACAGATCGATTGGAATTTTAGAACAATAAAAGTAAATTGAGCTGATGATTTGATTCACTTAATAGAAGGGTCTAGGGTTTGCATTTCTCTACTACTTATATATATGAACGGTTATTCCTCTCAACCAATTTAATTTCAAAGATTAAATCTCAAGCAACTTAATTAATTGAGTCAAGGAAATAAGCTCTCACATTCCAACCTCTTTCAACTAATCTTGTTACAATTGAAATAATTTTTTCCTAGGTTATAACTCTAATTCACCTAAGTCCCTAATTGAATTGTTCCAGCATTAGACTTCATCTCTCAATCCTTCATCTAATACCTTAAAACACATAATTGGTGGCCAGTCAATTATAATCCATTCAATAAAGGCTAAAGAAATAATTAAGTTAAGAGTAATAACCCATTCATACAATCATAGCAGATCCATACAAACCCTAGACTAGATCAACTTAGTTCATAATGCTATCAAACATACTCATCTCATTAAAATTCAAAGAAATCAATTTAGACATGATAATATTCTTAAATATAATTCCAATGAAATTAAAGAGATAAAGTTTGAGAACAAAACCAAATTACAAACTTCTTAGCTCTTGAAGAATCTCTTGTTCATAACTTGCTCGAAGAATGTATCAATGGCTAGAAAAAATCTAATCTAAGCTAGTTTAATCAAAGTGTAATCAAAAGATCAAAGAAAACAAGATATGAAAACCCTAATATTCTTTAACGGCTAAAACAAACTCAAACTCTCAACAACTTAAGAAAACCCTAATTCTAATATTTATACGAAACCTCTGCGCGTCTTCATTAATCCATGAGTGACACGGCTAGGCTAAAAGGGACTTGGCCGTGTCTGAGGTCTTTGGAAGGACATGGCCACAAGCTTGGCCGTGTCCCTTGAGTGTGTTCGCTTCTGTGTTATTTTCTTCTTTTCTTCCTTGGAGTGGTTGAGTGACACGGCCAGTTTGGAGGAAGCTTGGCCGTGTTGGACAATTTTGGAGGGACAGGCCACAAGCTTAGCCGTGTCCCTTGCATGTGTCTTCTATTGCTTGATTTTCATCTTTCTTTTGCTTTGGACTTGAGTGAGACACGGCCAAGCTAACACAACTTGGCCGTGTTTGAGCTTTTTTGGAGGGACAAGGCCACAAGCTTGGCCGTGTCCCTTGCTTGTGTCACCTTCTGTGTCTTGGTCTTCCTCTTTAGCTTGGTATGGGACACGGCCAGTGGCTTGGCCGTGTCCTCTGCATGTGTCAGCTACTGTCCAATTTTTCCTTCTTCTTGGTTCCTTGGCTTTTTAACCTAGAACAAAACTTGAAACTAACTTTAAACAAGAATTAAATGAACATTAACCAACAAAATATAAACACACCCTAAAAACTAGGACAAAAATGACATAAACACTGAAATAAACTAAAACTACCAAAATTAATGAAAACACTAAATAAACATATTAAAACTAATAAAATACCTAAAGAAAACAATAATTATCATAACAAATAAGATACAAATCTATAACAAAAACTAATAAAACAACTACCCCACACTTAAAACTTTGCTTGTCCTCAAGCAAATTCACATGGCATAAATTTAAAACTCAAACAACCTTAACAATAATTCTAGTATATAAGATGAAATCCTTTAAGACTCATCCATAAATAATTGCATTTTACTTCAATCAAGGATTTTCTTAACTTATTCATTAATCCAGACATACAAATCTCATCTCTCATCTAAGTGTTTCACTCGATTCAAAGGTTAATTCACTCAAACCACTCATGACTGCATACTACCATAAACTTGCTTAATTATCCAATCTCCCTCATTGATTTTCTCAAGAAATAATCCGAAGGTCTTTCATTTGGATGTAATGGGGCTAAGGTGCAGGTGTGAGAAAAGACATTTAAGCTGGAGCATCAAGAAATGGAGTATCTAATTAGACAATACTCTTGCTAAGAAACTCACAACTCCCTCAAATGGCATAATCACTAACCTGTGATACTTTCACATACTTGCATACTTAAAGAAAAGCAATGAGTCAACATTCCTCTTTTAATGACCAATTCTAGAACATATATGAATTATATATATATTTTTTTCTTTATTTTCTTTTTTTTTTCTTTTTTTTATATTACTCTCTTTTATATATATATATATATATATATATACAAAATATAAAATTGCATGGAACATCTAGCATAAAATGAAGAGGAAAAGAATAACCAACTCTTAGCAAATACAATGTGCAAAGTATGCATTTCAACCCCAAATACAATTTTTTTTTTTAAATTGCTTACCCCACACTTTTGAATCAAACCACCCTATTGCCATATCATAAGAAACTCCATTCCTTAATGCAGGTATGATGATAATAAGAAAAAGTTGAGTTGTGAATTGTGTTGATCAATCAAGAAAAGGTTAAAGGCTCAACTTGGCTCACTAAGGAATTCAATATCAAGGGAAGTCTTTTTAAGCAAAAGGGCTAACCTAATTTGCCTTCATCATTTTAAAACTTGAGATGAAATCATAATGTGAGTTCAATTAGTATACAAAAGCAAGCTCTAGAGATGCAAAATCACGAAGGTGCACACTTAAGAAAAGAAATTCAATTGACAAAGATTAAATCTATGAGGCTCAAAACTCACAAAAGTGGGTTCTCAAAGATTTATATGTCATGAACTGCAGAATGTGAAAATTGATCCTGAATGAATTCAAATGCTAATCTCTATGCTGATACTAAAGTCTCAACTATAATACCAGAATCAAAGAAAAGTCAATAAGTTCTCAACAATTATACCATTCACAACGTACAAAATAACACACAAAGACAAACAAAACAAAAATTAAAGAAAAGCTTAAAGATTACCCCACACTTTAGAATTTACATTGTCCTCAATGGAAAACAAGAATAATAAAGAGAAAGAGTTAAAGGACAACCTTTCTTCCATTGTACCCTGGTGAGGCAAAACTCTAACTTTTCATCACAAACACAAATGTTCAAAAACAAAATACAAGAGAGCTTTAGGGTTTCCATTTATTTAAACTAAACATAAAATATAAATTGCTAAATATAAATTTATAACTATGAAAAAGAAATGCAAACCGATGGGTTGCCTCCCATTTAACGCTTCTTTAATGTCATAAAGCTGGACATCACTGCAAGGTCTAGGGATCGTGGATCAAAGTGTTGTCAATGATCCTCACTTCATGAAATCCTTCTTTATATGGTTTAACTCTCTGTCCATTTACTTTAAAAGTCTTATTGGTTCGAGAGTTAAGCAATTCAATGGCACCAGAAGGACATACCTGAGTTATCTCAAAAGTACCACTCCATCGAGACTTGAGTTTACCTGGAAATAGATGGAGTCGAGAGTTAAAAAGTAAAACTTTCATACCTGAACTCAATGTCTTTCGCACAATTAATCTATCATGAAGTGCTTTAGTACGATCCTTATAATTCCTCGAGCTCTCATACGCCTTTGGGTTAAGGCACCTTTGGGTCTCCCTCACTGGTTTAGCCCCCTCTTCTAAGGTCAGTGTCAGCTCCAATTTATCTGAGGAACCTGTCTACAAGAAAACATCTGAAACAACTGCGTCAACACAATTAATTAAAGAACAATCCTCATATAAAGCAGTTGTAGGAATGGGAGAAGTGTTAAAAATAGAAAAATCAACAGTTTGTCCCAAGACAGTCATTGATAATTTACCATTTTTAACATCTATTAAAGTGTTGGTAGTAGCTATAAAAGGCCTACCCAGCAAAATAGTGTGTGCTGATGGTGTAGGGTTACTTCCTTCCATGTCAAGAACTATAAAATCCACAGGTACTATCAACCCTCCAACCATAACTAACACATCTTCTACAACCCCTTTCGGGAATCTAAGAGATCTATCAGCTAATTGCAACACCATTTTGGTTGGTTTAAGTTCCCCTAGTTCTAATTCTTGATACACAGAATAAGGCATCAAATTTCCATTCCCCACAGTAATTTGAATTATAAAGCTACCAGGATCCTTTAGCTTGGGAGGTAGTTTATGCTGCAGAATAGCACTAGCTACCTCTGAAACTATCACCTTTTCATTCAGCTCATACCTCTTTTTCTTGGTGATCACCTCTTTGAAGAATTTGGCATAAGCCGACATGTTCTTTATTGCTTCAAGTAAAGGTAAGTTAATACTTACCTTGGACAACATGTTGAAGATGTTAGAAAATTGCTTATCTTTTTTATCATCCTTCAACCTGCTGGGGAATAGTATAGGTGGCCGGTATGGATTGCTTGCCTTATGTAAATCTATTAAAGAGGATTTCTCCGTTGATCTTTCTCCAGCGCCTTTATTCTCTGGTTCTCCTTCCTTCTTGTTCTCTTGGTCACCTGCATTCACAGAATTATTTTCAACATTATTGTTAATTACCTTGCCACTTCTAAGAACAGTCACTGATTGTGCCTGCTCAGGTTGACTTGGAAACTTCCCCTTTTGTTGAATCTGCATCTGTTGTGCAAGTTGTCCCACTTGAGTCTCCACTTTCTTAAAAGATGCTTCTAATGAATCCAGCCTCTTGTTGGTCATCTCTTGATTTTTAGCACTGACTTGGATGAAAGCTTGTAAACTTTCCTCCAAACTCTCTATCTTAGACTGCCCTTGATTTGAGGATTGGCCCTGCTGTTGGTTCTGTCTCTGGAGCAAATGGAAAGGCTATTGAGAATTATTTGTTGCCCAGGAAAAATTAGGATGATTCCGCCAACCAGGATTATAAGTATTCGAGTAAGGATCATTCCGGGCCCTTGGTTGATATTCCCCTATAGCATTGACTTGCTCAGCTTCAACACCATAAGACTCATATGCGGAGGGGCAAATATTTGCTCCATGCCCAAAAGTCCCACAAATTCCACACACTTCTTGCGTGGATGAAGAAGTGTTGTTTTTCATATTCAGCATCTGCACTTGCCTTGTCAATTCAGCTATCTGATTGACCATCTCACTATTGGATTCTAGTTGATTCACCCCTTTACTTCTTCCTCTTACACTTTTCTGTTGAGAATTAGCTCCCAACATCTCAAAGATCTCATAAGTTTCATCAGCTGTCTTTTCTCCCATAGCTCCCCCTGCTGCGTTATCAACAGTGTTCTGAAATTGATGGGTTAGACCATCATAGAAAAATTGATTAAGAAGTTGAAGTGGGTAGTGATGATGTGGACACTGGATCAATAGCTTCTTAAATCTGTCCCAAGCGTCATGAAATGGCTCTCCTTCAAATTGAGAGAATGTAGCAATCTTCCCTCTCAATTCAGCTGTCTTTTGATGAGAGTAAAACTTGCCTATAAATTTGTTATAAACTTGCTCCCAAGTTGTCAAAGAATTCTTGGGCAACATCATAAGCCAGCTCTTTGCCCTATCCTTCAATGTATATGGAAAACATCTCATCCTCAACTGATCCTCTGTTAATCCTCCCAATGGAAAAGTGTTGAGGGCGGAGTAGAAATCCCTAATAAAAATCAAAGGATCTTCATTTGGAACTCCATAGAATGATGGCAGCATGTTGTCATGAATGTTCTTCAACTCATAATTTCTTGCTGCATCTGTCAGTCTTATGCAAGAGGTGGAAGTTCAATGACAAGTCTAGCAAAATCTCTTATAGTCCTTTGTCTTTCTTCTGCCATTTTAACAGATTGTGCATATTCCGACTCAAAATCAGAAGTGTCCTCCTCTGTAGTATCAAATCCGGTGTACAGTTCAAACTCTTCCCTGCTCCTTTTCACTCTCTGAATTTCTGGAATGGCTGGGTATAGCTCTCCTCCAAGTGATCTCCTGCCTTGCATAAACAAAATTTCTAGAACAAAAGAATAATAAAAAGCAAAAGACAAATAAAATAAAAAGTAAATAATGAAAAATAATCTAAAATATCTTTGCCTAATAAACAATTACGCCAATTAGCTTCCCCGGCAATGGCGCAAAAAACTTGTTGCGCTCTAATTAACTCTACCACAAAGCGTCACTCGAAAGTATACGAGGTAGCTGTAGCAAAGGTGATCACCCCAAGGTTGTCTCACAAGGAAGCTAAAGTAGCTAATTGATTACCAGATTATAAATAACAAGTAATGAATAAATTTAAATTACTAACTAATGAAGACAGATCGATTGGAATTTTAGAACAATAAAAGTAAATTGAGCTGATGATTTGATTCACTTAATAGAAAGGTCTAGGATTTGCACTTCTCTACTACTTATGTGTATGAACGGTTATTCCTCTCAACCAATTTAATTTCAAAGATTAAATCTCAAGCAACTTAATTAATTGAGTCAAGGAAATAAGCTCTCGCATTCCAACCTCTTCCAACTAATCTTGTTACAATTGAAATAAGCTTTTCCTAGGTTATATCTCTAATTTACCTAAGTCCCTAATTGAATTGTTCCAGCATTAGACTTCATCTCTCAATCCTTCATCTAATACCTTAAAACACATAATTGGTGGCCAGTCAATTATATATTAGCAATAATCCATTCAATAATGGCTAAAGAAATAATTAAGTTAAGAGTAATAACCAATTCATACAATCATAGCAGATCCATACAAACCCTAGACTAGATCAAATTAGTTCATAATGCTATCAAACATACTCATCTCATTAAAATTCAAAGAAATCAATTTAGACATGATAATATTCTTAAATACAATTCCAATGAAATTAAAGAGATAAAGTTTGAGAACAAAACCAAATTACAAACTTCTTAGCTCTTGAAGAATTTCTTGTTCAGAACTTGCTCGAAGAATGTATCAATGGCTAGAACAAATCTAATCTAAGCTAGTTTAATCAAAGTGTAATGAAAAGATCAAAGAAAACAATATATGAAAACCCTAATGTTCTTTGACGGCTAAAACAAACTCAAACTCTCAACAATCTTAAGAAAACCCTAATTCTAATATTTATACAAAACCTTCGCGCGTCTTCATTAATCCATGAGTGACACGGCCAGGCTTAAAGGGACTTGGAAGTGTCTGAGGTCTTTGGAGGGACACGGCCACAAGCTTGGTCGTGTCCCTTGAGTGTGTTCGATTCTGTGTGATTTTCTTCTTTTCTTCCTTGGAGTGGTTGAGTGACACGGCCAGTTTGGAGGAAGCTTGGCCGTGTTGGACAATTTTGGAGGGACACGGCCACAAGCTTGGCCGTGTCCCTTGCATGTGTCTTCTATTGCTTGATTTGAGATGCTCTTTTAATATAAACCACATATTTAAATTTCTTTTCTTCTCTTATTATTATTATTATTATTATTATTATTATTATTATTATTATTATTATTATTATTATTATTATTATTATTATTATTATTATTCATTAATTAATTAACTAATATTTAATAAATATCTAAAGTTCCATCTTCTTCCATTATTCAAAATTATTTTTAATTTTGATTTATTTTATTCATTACTATTTTTATTTTATTGTTGTTGTTGTTGTTGTTATTATTATTATTATTATTATTATTATTATTATTATTATTTCCAACAACAATTAGATATATATATAACAAATATATACTTTGTATATATGTTGTATATATTTATATATATGTCTTGTATATTTCATGTATACTTCAAATATATCATTTGTATGTATATCTCATATCTATAACATGTGCATCTTATATTTCTCTCTTCCAATCATATCTACTTAATCCTTCATATCAATGTGCACCAAAAATGGGGATGTTACAAAGCCATATTGGTTGCAAAAGGTTTTACTCTAAAACAAAATGTTGATTATTTTGATACTTTTTCGCTAGAATTTACTCTATCTGAGTTTTAATTGCTTTAGCTTCAATCTATAAAATTTTTATTGGAAGAAGAAATGCATATGTTACAACCTAACAATT
Source organism: Garcia nutans (assembly GCA_947685225.1). NCBI lineage: Eukaryota > Viridiplantae > Streptophyta > Magnoliopsida > Malpighiales > Euphorbiaceae > Garcia > Garcia nutans. The sequence goes on along the minus strand of CANTUV010000007.1, from coordinate 48,986,466 downwards.
GTGTTGTTTTATGTCAAGAGAATAAAATTTGCAAACTTCTTAAACATTTATATGGTTTGAAATAAGCACCTCAATACTAGTACGAGAAATTTGACCAAGTTTTAATTTGCGGTGGGTTTTCTTCTATTGAAGTTGATAAATGTGTGTATACTAAACTTATTGGTGATGAATGTATGGTTATATATTTTATATGTGGATGACATGCTCATTTTTGGTACTAGTATAGATATAGTACACAATACAAAAGATTTTCTTGAATCTAAGTTCAACATGAAAGACATGGGTGAAGCAATAACATAATGCTATCATAAGAATATTACATTGAGAAACTTCTGTATAAGTTTAGACATTTGATGTCAAACATGTGAGTACGCCTTATGATGCTAACACTCAATTAAAAAATAACAGAGGTGGTCCTATTACTCAATCTGAGTATGCATAGAACATTAGGAGTTCAATGCATTTGATGATTTTTTTTCCCGACCTAACATAGCAAATTATTGTATTATATATAGTGGATTCCCTAGTGTATTAGAAGGATACAGTGATGCAAACTGGATCTCATATTTAGATGAGATAGAGTCCACTAGTGGTTATTTATTCGTTGTAGGTGGTGGTGTAGCTGCATGGAAATCAGTCAAACAAATAATTATTGCTAAAGGAGTCAGAGTTTGTAGCTCTCAAATTGGCTAGTAATGAGGTTGAGCAATCAAAGAACTTCTTAGGAAACATTTCATTGGATATAAAGTCAACAACATTTGTGTCTATGCATTGTCATTGCCAAGAAGCAATAGCCATTGCAAAGAATAAAACTTTCAATGGTAAAAATGGATATATTAAATTAAGACAAGACATGGTAAAGTAATTGCTAAAAGATGGAATCATATCCCTTGATTATGTGAAGTCGGATATGAATTTGGTAGATCCTTCGATTGAACTTTTGGGAATGAAATTAATATGTGAAACATTGAGAAGAATGGGAGTTAATCCAATTTGAGAAAATAACAGAGGTAATAACTCAACAATTGTGATAAGAGATCCCATGAAAAAGGTTCGTATGAGTATAACAAGTCTCTTATTATTTGTGCTGACTTTGTTAATTTGATCCTTTCCTATGATGTATATGGTGCTAGGCTGCATTGAGCAAGATGATGAGCTACAAGCTCTTAAAGATTTTCATATTCAATATAAGTGATTTATATAATGTAATATATTCTTAATGAAATAACCTATATGAATGTGGAATGAGACCGATTTTATGAGATTGTGGCATAAACTCTAGAGCATTCATGAACTACTAGGCAAGCTCATGGCCTATATGGAAAAAATAGTGTCAACAACAAGAAATCTGGGGGTGTGATGTGATTAATAGGGCTCTAATATACAATGAGAGCTTTTTGTTCATCAAAGAAAAAAACTTTATTAATAACTCTATATATTATAGCTCATTGGTCTAGGTCTGGTCCATAGTCTAAAAAACACCAAATTTCGAACATTGACACACATTTTATCTAAATAAAATTTTGAAATCTTTTGGAATATGTGGGCGATTGTTGGATGTATTTTGGGTATTTCAAAAGAATTTCACATTAAAAGTTTACAAACTTTGCATCCTCATTTTATAAAACTTATGTTAATGGACTGACACCATCTACAACACTGGACATCTTATTTCGAGTGGTAATGACAGAACGTGCCTGCCCCTCGGGAGAGCTCCACCAGGCCTACAAATTAGCCCATAATTGATCATCAGTAAATGAAGGTTGCTTCCCCGTAGCCTTCTTCTCACTCGGCATTTCACTGTAGCGAATAGCTGCCTTCTTCATAAAGGCAATCCAGACCAAGTTATTAATAACTTGGTCCCAGTAAAAATATTTCTTAAAAAAAGAGAAAAATTAGTATCTGATAATTGTATAATTTTAACTTTTACACATTAAATATTAAAATATAGATAAATTTTTGTAATATACGTATACTGAATATAGAGAATGCCACAGTTTAAAACTACACAACATATATCTTTGTAAATAAGTGAAACCAATCTCAAACATTTAAAAGAAATTGAAAAGATACCATATATAAAAACGTTTATTAATTCGCAGCGGAAGTTATTACAAATATTTGCAAATACAAATATGATATAAATCAAAGTTTACAAAACATAGAATATATACATGATTGGCAGCTCTTCTCTGATCTTTAAATTCCATAAATAAATCCTTCAATGCCTAGTCTCACTTGGTCTCGAGGAGCTCTCAGGTTCAACTCTGTCACCTGCGCGATCAAATACTATCGCGCTAAGCCAACGGCTTAGTAGCATAAACTATAATACTACTATGTTTCGATGCAATGCCAATGTCACAATCAATCTCAAACATCATTCAAAAGAATATAACATTTCAACATCATACTTTGTTCAATGTCATAACAACATTCATATTATATCTTCATAGTTCCATTAATTTCACCATTCAAGAATCACATTAAATACAAAGACAAGCATGGGCCCAAAAACACTAATATGCTATTCAACTTTCAGAGTTAATGTTTTGGTTCAATTATCACATTTATCATTATCCCAACTAGGCTTCAAGGATTAGGCTCAACCAAGCTTCAAGGGGAACAAAGCATGCTAAGTATCAACCCAACTTGGCTTCAAGAACCAACCCAACCTAGTTTCAAGGGTTGTAACATCTCAATTAGGCTTCAAGGACTAGACCCAACCAAGCTTCAAGGGGAGTAAAACATGTTAAACTTCAACCCAACTTGGCTTCAAGGATCAAGCCCAACCTAACTTCAAGATATTTTTACTAATAGGCATGCCACCAATCAACAAAACTCTGAAAATGGAATAACACATTAGACACACAATTCATTCATTATTTCATTATCAATTAGGCAAACATGCCTCATTAAAGTCATTATAGCCAATCACAATGGCTTTATATTCCATCACATCTTAATCCACATTATAACAATTCATCTTTCAAATACACAATCATTTACATCATCATATCCTTCACATTATACACATAACATTATTGATATAAACATAACAAAGTACATTATTCATATAAGTCAACAATGTAATATATGTTCTTACCTCAATAACAATTCACACAACTCTAAACACTTCCTTTTCCAAGATTCTTTTATTTCTTAGATCAATGACAAATCACTTTCTTCAAGACCTAATCCAAAAATAATAACATACACTTGATTAGGGATCTCCCTGACCGTGCCCAAACTCCACAACACAGAAGCTTTTACACGCTCAGAACCACGGGCATGTCACTGGGCGTGTAATACATTCTGCCTCTCTGAAAAAAAATATCAACACGTCCAACATCATGAGCGTGCTCATGGCCGTGTAAACTCTCCAATCTCACAGTAGCTATGACACGCTCAATAACACGGACGTGTTATTGGTCGTGTCAAACCTACTGCCTCCAACACCATTGACACGCCTAAGACTCTAGACGTGCCAGACTAAAAACTTAGAATCCGGCCAAAACAACCAAACATCCAACAAAGCATTTCTATCCACCAATATCCACTTCAAACAAACTTCACTACACACACCTAAAAACCATTTCAAAACTTGCAACAATACCAAAACAAGCCAAAACACACACATCAAAAACAAATCACAAACATCATCAAAACCCTAAACACCACTACAACACCATCTCTTTTAACATACTCACTCTTTTCTTCAATCCATCCTCAAAATCCATAATCAATTTACTCAAACACTTTTAAATATATCAAAATCAAACAACACACTCTTAAATCATCTATTAATTTCACAACACAACTTCAAATAAGCAAAGATATCAAAAGAGGACTTACCAAAGTTATAAAACTTCATGAATCACCAACTTGATCACTTAGATCTTCCTTCAATTTGAGCTTAGAACATCAAAATCCTCTCTTGTCCACTTGCTTTCCCTTGTCTATGGAGGAGCCGGTCACAACAAAAAGAAAAGAAGAAAAGAACAATGAAGAAACAAAGTCAACTCCTCTTTAAATCTCCACCAAGTATTTCATCATAAGCAATTACCTAAACACCCTTTTTGCCATTTGTTTTGATTTCTTTTAAAGCACTTGCCCTCTTTAGTCATTTCACAAATCCCAAATTAAAATATCTTCTTCCCTTGACCACTCTTTTGACTTGCATATATGTTATATATATTATCATATAAACAACATATACACTTCTCTCTATACACTCTTTCCTTTCCCATAACACATATACATTCAATCCCATATAAAACAACAACAATATTCAAAACTTCTAAGGCATACATTGGAATATTATAGTTAAAAAGTAAATTTAACTGATAAATTCATACATATTATATACTAAAAAAGTGTAATTAATATAAAATCTCTAGGAAAAATTCGCTAGAGTTTTGTTTGTAATTTGGATATATCCAAAAATCACCAAACACAACATGCATTAAAAATTTACACTCCTAAAATAATATTCTTTGCAAAATCCACCAAAGATCTAACACTACTCTAAAATCATCATTTCATTAATTTACATCAAAATGTCTTATTGTTAAGTAAAAACAGTACCATCACAAGTATATATATATAACATTTCCTAAAACAAGTTTATTATACATGTGATCTTTGTACTATATAAAAATTAAAATACATTATATTACAAACTATATATATATATATGCAATTCCTAGCATGATTGGTCTTGTGGAAAAATAGAAACTCCAATCCCCTCCTCTCTCTGGACTGTTTTGCTCTACAGTCCTCTTAGTTGTTTGATACAACTAATCATGCTAAGTATATAACTTAGTGGTACAAATTTTAATAACAATATACATTGTTATCTAAATTCTCTTTCTTATAATGTAATATGCAACATTTACACAAAAACCCTTATTACCACATGACCATATACACATAACACATCCGCACACACATTGGGCCCAATAACCCCTGTATAATCATCAGGTCCATTCACAAGACCTAGCCTACTCTGGTCTTTCATCAACCTCAATCTCAGGAACTAGCTGTGCTCTGGTCGAGACGTAACTCTACTCAGGTCTATCAGCACATGCATTACCCTCATCAACTTTTTGAATAAGTTATTGTATAGGGTTTACTCATAATAACAATTTTCTTTTCACACTTTCATCTCATTGCCATATTTTCTCTTTTCCCACAATTTCCACATTTTCCTCCACATTTTACTTCACATTACCAATCACTTTACTCATGTCTCATCTTTTCTAATCATATTTAGCATAATTCACATTTTACACATTAAGTACATAACAATTACATTAGCCATTCTACAATGGCTCTTCTCTTCATACTTCATGCATTAAACACACTTTTAATTGTACAATGCACATAACCTATCAAAACCATAATGAAAGTGACATAATACATTCATAAAGTCATAATGTGTTATGCTAACTACGATGTTATTAAAATAATATTTATACAAAATATGTACTAACCATTTCTTCACTCCAAATTAGTCCAATTCTATTTCCACCTCTTTCCTTTACCAAAACCATAATTATCTTCTTTTGGACTACTTGTGAGCTGGAATTTTTACACCCACTCATGGTGGAATGGTTCTTGCAACTTCGGCACTATTAGGCTTGGAGTCTTAGAGAATATGGACCTAAGCCCGAAGAAATGGTGTCTCCACCCGGATGGGCCGAAAAAGAAATAGAAAGGGGTGGATGACTCAATTCCTAAGGAATCGCCAACCATCTATTGGGTTCAGAAAGTTGGGTACGCATGAAGAATGTGAGAATGATTCAGCACCACCATAATTTTTGGTTCATTGGAACTGGCCTTCTTTTCATGTCTAAATTTTATTAAATTCTTATTTTATTATAAGACTATTCATATTGCAAATAATTATTGAAATACATGATCATATTGTAATATCAATCAAGTCCAAATAAACAAATAAAATGGGCACCCATTCAAGATGGAAACATGCCTTTAGAACTATTCAAATGTCTATAATACAAGTAAAATGAAATAGGAAACCCACCAAGGGTGGAAATATGTCCTTTACAATAATTCACAATCCTTAAAATTAAAATAATCGATTAAAATAAGGCACCCACAAACAAACAGCCATCAATCATTCATTATAAGCGATGAAGTATAATCAAAACTCATCATCATATAACAAGAAATCAAGATTGAATTAACAAAATTAGAAATTCCACCAATAATTTATGATTTGATTATCAAATTAGGGTTTTTAGGGCTCCTACTAATCAAATTAGGTTTTTAGGGTTCTTTTTTATCAACATGGGGTTTGATCCTAAAACTAAGGTTTTTATATGCAAGACTAGGGTATCAAAACATGCACAATTAAGGTTTTCTCATACAAACAAAGATTAAGCATAAAAACTAGAGATTAATATATGATTCTAGGGTTTAATACATAAACTAAAGTTAAAACATGCAAACCATGGTTTTAGAAAACAAACTAGGGCTAAAACATGTAAACCGGGGTTTTAGATCAACATAACTTGGATTCAATTATGTAATTAAGATTTGAACCAAGTTAAAGTAAAGGTTATTCCCTATCGGATGAAGTTTCTAATAATTAGATTAATGGTTTCAAATAATAATTACTCAATGTCGTTAAAGAGTGGATATAACTAATGGAAGTTTAAACAAATTAAATTAGCAAGATAAAACTTGCATTATTGGCTCCACCAAGTTGAATTCGGTTGAGCCAAGCTTGTTGAAGCTTCTACCTAGATAAATTTTAGCCTTGGTTGAGTGAAGCAATCTGAAGACAATGGTTGATTTCAACTATTGCCTTCCTTGTGATTGCCATGTCTTAGTTTTGTGCTCTCTGTCTCTATTTTTATTTTAATCAATTGATGTCTTATTACTTTTACTGCCTCTTTCCTCTCTTTTAATTTCTGCTAATTTGATAATGGTCTCATCCCCCCCCCCTCTCCTTTGTTTTTAATCTTGTACTTATAGGCTGTAATTAGGGCAACCATAGCTAGCAAATCCTTATCCAACTCAAATTGTCTCCTGCTTATTCAAAGCTTATTATAGTTTAAACACAATTAGGAATGTATCTAGACAGGCTTATGTCTAATTTGCTATAGCCAATTCTATATGAGTCAAAGCTCATATCAAATTGGTGGCCACCAATTCAATATGAGATCCTCATATTGAATTTGATAGGGGAACCAAACCCATTTTAACTATATTTAATCATAGGAAAATTTTAATTTAACCATACCTAATTAATTAAGATTAATTTTATTTTTAAACCAAACTTGGTTCATCCCTTTTTAATTAAAATCAAATTTAAGTGGGGCAAAAATTAAGAGTCTATAGTCTTACCCCCGCTTGAACGATCTTGAATTTATTTAGAGAGTAAAAAGCAATATGGTTTTGAGCTAGTCTTGGACATTTCGAATTGAACTAGAAAAATAACAATAGAATTGCTTTGTTGGGTTGAGTGGATTAGGTTCTGGATTGCAACATCCCTATTTGGGTTCTGGACCCATGACTTGGTTTGGGTTCTAGAACTGTGAATTTTTTTGGGTTCTAGACCCATAGTTGATTTGGGCTCTAGAACCATGAGTTGATTTGGGCTCTAGAACCATGAATTGATTTGGGTTCTGGACTCGTGAATTGGCTTGGGTTCTTGACCTAGGAAATTGTTTGGGTTTTAGACCTATAGATTGGTTCAGGTTCTAGACTCGTGAGTTGGTTTGGGTCATGGACATGTGAATTTATTCGATTGGGTTCTGAACCCATGGACTGGTTTGGGTTCTGAACCCATGAATTGGTTTGGGTTCTGGACCCATGGACTAGTTTTTGTTCTAGACCCATGGATTGGTTTGTTTGGGTTCTAGACCCATGAGTTGGCTTGGGTTCTAGACCCGTAACTTGATTTTGAGTTCTAGACCCATGATTGGATTTTGGGTTCTGGACCCAAGACTTGCTTTGTTTTGATTTTGGACTTGTGTTGGGTTAGGTTCTAAACCCGGACTGGTTTGGCTTTTGGACCCATAAATTGGTTTGAGTTCTAGACCCGTGAATTTGTTTGGGTTTGGTCTCATGAATTAGTGTTGGATTTTAGACTCATGTATTGATTTTGGGTTCTGGACCTGTGACTGGGTTTTGGGCTCTAGACCCGAGACTTTGTTTGTTTGGGTTCTGGACATGGACTAGTTTGAATTTAGGACTCATAAATTGGTTTGGGTTTCAAACCAGTGAATTAGTTTGGTTAGGTTCTAGACCCATGGACTAGTTTGGATTCTGGACCTGTGGATTCGCTTGTTTGGATTCTGGACCCATGAGTTCGTTTGAGTTCTGGACTCATAACTTGGTTTTGGGTTGTGGACCTGTAGACCCTTAATTTTTGACCCAGTCTGGTTCAATATATTTTATTTAGTTCAAAATAATTTTTATATTATCTTAATTAAATAATATTATTTTAGTATTTATTTTTTATAATTTTTAAAATTTATTACAATAATAAATAAATAAATAAATAAAAATAAAAATCGGCAACGGAAAAATCAGTGACGAAAAATTTCATTGCCGATGGTCGAAATAGCCTTAGGCCATTTTGCCCGCAAGACTTTCTTGCATGCAAAATGGTTTCTGGCCTCCTAGCTCGCAAGTTTTCACTGCAATTCTAGCTCACAGCGCCCAACTCTCGCAACCCGACATGGTTTTTGCCAGCGAAATTTTTCCGACGCAATTTTTTTCAAAACCAAATTCTATTTGGTTTCGATTTTCTTTTCCTAATTAAATACAGTTTCCTTAAATAATTAAAATTAATCATCTAAATTTCCTATAAATAAGACTAAAAAAACACAGAAAGGAGGATTAACGATCGAACTTTAAAAAAAGAGAGGAACAGGAGAGAACTTTGGATCGTATAGTGAAACTTTAGATTTTGAGAAGAACAAGCAAAGCCATCAACAATTTATCAAAGGCAGCAACCTTGCCTTTGTCCTTCTTCATCCAAGAAGCAATTTTTGGTGGAACCAACGAACGAATATTTGAATTTCTAATTTCTTTATTTATTTTCTTTACAGTAGCTTCATCACTCAAAATTGAAAATTATTTCTTTTATTTCTTCAAAACCTTAAAACCTTAAGTTGATTCTTCTATTTCCAAAAATCCTAAAAAAAAATACTTTCTATTTCCAACAACCTTAGAACCCTAAAAATACTTTTCTATTTCTTCTAAACCCTAAGAACCCTAAATTTATTTCTTCTATGTCCAAAAGACCTTAATTCGTTACTTTTCTATTTCCACAAACCTTAAATCATTTTGCTTATTTCCAAAAACTTTATAAAACTCTAAACTGTTTTCACAAATCTTAAAATCGAACATATTTTTCCAAGACACCAAAAATCATAAATCGTTTTATTAATTCCCAAAACCGTAATCTCTATTCCAAAAGTCAGTAGCCTTATTTTTTAAGCATCAAAAGCTTTAACCCTAATTAATCATTCTTTCCAAAATCACACAGTAAGCATTATTCTTTTAAAAATAACATTAGTTTCTTCCAATTTCAAAACTCTATTTTCTAAATTATAAACCTTAAAATCTTAATTTTCAACACCAAAACCTACAATCCTAGAAGCCAGTCTCCGGCTAGTGGGACCACCGTATGGGCTCGTCGAAGGGGGTCAATATTCATTTGTGTATTATGCGTCCGTGTATTTAACTTTCCTTTTTCCAAAGCCCTAATTTAGTAATTAAAATTCTAAAATCTTATTTTAAGATGCGAACCCTAAATTATATATTTATTTAATTTTAGATTTGATTATGTAGTCTATGATATGCCTTGGTGGTTGATTTATTTAATTTATCATGGATGAATGCTTATTATATATTTTGATTGATGTTTAATATCTTTGATAATGATTTATTTATTATGAATGGTTATTTACTTTTATCAATTTATTTTTTATTTCCAAATGTTGTAAGAGGTATGTTTCCATTTTTTGGGCACCTCATTAGTTAAATATCATGTAATCTAAATTGCTTTTATATTTGAGACCAATGTAAAGGACATGTTTCTACCTTTTGGTGGGTGTCCTATTTAGTTTAGACATGAACGATGTAAGGACATGTTTCCATTCTCGGATGGGTGTCCATTTATTTGCTTTGCTTGGACATTGCTTTGATTTTAATATAACGATGCGTTATTTCAATTGTTGCATGTAATATGGATAATATTGTTATATTTAAGAATTTTATAATATTAAGACCTATAAAGGAGGTCGGTTCCAATGAACCGGGCGTTGTGGGGGTGTTGGGTCATTTCTTACCTTCCCCACACATACCCAACTTTTCGAACCCATTAGAGGGTTGGGGATTCCTTAGGAATTGAGTCATCCACCCCTTTCTTTTTCCCGGCCCGTCCGACTGGCGACTCCACTTTCTCTGGACTTAAGTCCGTATTCTCTAAGGCCCCGAGCCTAAACAGTGCCGAAGTCGCAAGAACCATTCCACCGGGAGTGGGCGCAAAAATCCCCGCTCGCATGACCTATGACTGGGTTTTGTGTTTTGAACCTGAGACTTGGTTTGTTTGGGTTCTAGACTTGTGCTGGTTTGGGCTCTAGACACGTAAATTGGTTTGGGTTCTGGATCAGTGAATTGGTTTGGGTTTTGGACTCATGAATTGGTGTTGGTTTCTGGACCCATGTATTGATTTTGGGTTTTAGACCCATGACCGAATTTTGGGTTCTGGACCCAAGACTTGGTTTGCAAAAATTAATTTAATAAAAAAAAATTTAGCTAATTTTTAGTTGCCTGCTATATCGGGTATCTATTTATATGCCCTTGCCTCCTGCATGGAAAAATATTTTTACTGTGAAAAATATTTTTAACACGTATAAATTTAGACATATATAAATATCAATTTACTATACGCCTGTGATTCATGCTCTGTATTGCAAATCAATTATTTGTGCAGTCAATGAATCCATCCATTTATGACCATCTAAATATATTCTTTATACTTTTCTGCTCTTTTTTTCTTCTTTCACTTCACTTTTTTTTTAAATTGTGTGCACTTTCCTTTCAATTTACTTTTATAATTTTGTTATTATCTTGAGGCTGTCAGTTTACCATTTCTTTATATAAACACATGATGCATTGATAATTTTTTTTATCCAGAGCCTCAAAATTTCCTTTCTTCAGAATTCTTAATTCATTTTAAACTTCTAAAATAGTTAACAACCTTCTCATAAATGGCAATTAATCAGCATTCTTCTAGCGTTGGACCCTATTTAAATGTTGAGCTTCTTATACACATCCAAGTTCATGAACACGAGATAGTTTCTCTATTAACTGGCATGGAGTTACATTGCAGTTCAAGCAAAAGGACTAAGGTAAGCATTATTTTGCTGCAATATAGTTACTTAATAGCACAAAATTTTGAGTATAATGGTATGGACAAATAGAAAAATAATTTGGCATGATAATTAATGCACCATTAATTTATTTTTATATGAGCAGAAAAATAAAATATTTCAAAATAAAATACTAGACTTTATATGTAACAATTACTAAGGTGCTAAATATGAATTCTTGGAGCTTACTTACCTTTTATGACCTACCTATTTTGTGACAGCACAATACCTATGTCATTCATGGCGGGGGTCGCATCTATAGGGTCCACCAGTGGTATAATCAAATGCATTCTCGAGTGAAATGGACGATCCAAAATTACAGCTTTGAAAATTTCATTCTGTAGCTACCATCACAAGGATTCCAGATTGATAAAAGTGTGATTCAAGTGCTTGAAAAATGGTGGATGGACACCACCCATACTTTTCATTTGCCAATGGGGGAAATGACAATCGGCCCGGTTGATTTTTCTACCATAACTGGCATCCAGTGTCATGGGATACTAGTCCCTTTCACAGATAACATCTTGGCACGCGATGAAATTTGACAACTAATAGGCATGGAACCTCATTAAAAGAGCCATTCAAAATAAAATATGAGCTGATAGATGAACTATGCCTAACTGGTTTGCAGGGAAATGGTCAAACAATATGCTCAATGGCTCTTGCTATGTTTGTTGGGATCATTTTATGTAGTACTGAGTATGTTGCCCACTTGTCAGTATTACGAGCTCTTGCTGATTTGGACCTTATACCCCTATATGGTTGGGGAGAGGCTGGTCTTTCTTGCCTATACCATGGGTTTGACAAGCTTTGCCTGAGGAAAAGATCATTTACCAGCTTTATGGTCATCGCCAAGGCACTAACTTTTACCACTTGTTAATTCAAATAAAAGATTAGCATGACTCTAGCCTTCATTGTCTTTATAGATTTTGGCATATGAGCATAATCTTGTGAAGGTTCTGGGTATTTCTCAATAAAGGGTCGGGTATCCAAGGTTGAACCTTTGGTTATCTGGTCGTATAATGGTACCCAACTCTCATGATGTGCATTCTTAATGTTATCACTTGAATCAGTTGACCTGTGATCAGGTAAAAAGAAAATAATTATCTATTAAAATTTATGGAGAAGTTAACTTACATTTTCTTCTTGACTTTGTAGGTCAATATCGCTTGGTAGAGAGATGAAGAGTGGGCCAAGTGGACTCCTTTTATGAGTGTTGCCCTGCCTTTTCAAAACTCCCATCGAGTGATTGGCGGTCCAGTTTCCAGCGGCTAGTTCCTCGGCAAAAGGGTGTACAACTAGTTTCTTGGCCCTGAGCAATGGAGGGTTCCTAGGGATATCTCAACATACACATTGGGCATCATATCCATGCCAAAGAATTTTTGGGTACGTGCTCGAGACGAATATGGCATTAAATTGTATCTTCTTTCACACGCTGAGTTGCCCAGTTTAATTTGGAGCAACTCTTGAATTTTGAAGTTTCTCTTGCTGATGTCCAAGGACTTCTCGAAGAAGAAGAATAATAATAATAATAATAAGAATAATAATAAGAAGAAGAAGAAGAAGAAGAAGAAGAAGAAGAAGAAGAAAAAGAGGAAGAGGAAGAGGAAGAGGAATAGGAAGAGGAAGAGGAAGAGGAAAAAGAGGAAGAGGAAGAGGAAGAGGAAGAGGAAGAACAAGAAGAAGAAGGAAGAGGAAGAGGAAGAGGAAGATGAAGAGGAAGAGGAAGATGAAGAAGAAGGAAGAGGAAGAATAAGGAGATGAACAAGAAGAAGATGATGATGATGGAGGGGAGTCATCCTTCCATCCTTATGGTGATTCCAAAGCTAGCACTTTCTAGGTGAATGCGAATATATTATCCATGACTGATTTTTCTTAATTTATTTTGACTCTTTATGAACTTTGCAAGCTATCAGTTCATTTTACCATGAGGCTGGACCATCCTATGCTACTCTGGTTCAACTATATTTTTCTCCATTTGCTCCATTTGCGATTCCACCTCCTTGTGTTGATACGTCATCCTATCCTCAAGGCTTTAACTTGAATTACTTGGTCTGCAATCCTGTTTTATGTTGATTTATGCTATATGTATGCATAATTATGTATGTTCTTACCATTTCCTTTCCTGACTCACAGTGAATGCTTAAAGAACAAAATAGGAAGCTGCAATAGGAGTTAGCTACCAGTCATCGAGAGCTGGATGTTAGCCATCAAAATGCTACTCATTTTGAAATTTTGTATTGTCAGTCGAAAAAAAATTTTCATGACTTTTTGTTCTAAGGTCTCGGGGATCCAGGTGTTGCTTTTTCATAAGTGGGACCCCATAATTTTTTTAGGGCATTGTTTGATTATGAACTGCCTCCTCCTTCTCAATGATATTGCAATTAGCAATTAATATAAATGTAATAATACTAAATAAAATAATTATTATTATTTTGTCTTTTTGACTTTTGACCCTTTTTTTTAGCTTTTCTGGTATGCTTTTTTTTAATATATATATGTACATTGTCCATGTCAAATTCATTTAAATGAATTTGAAAAGGTTTAAGCTTTGACCTAAATTTAGTTAATGAATCCAACGTGCTCCATTTTCTCTTTCCTTGTGTGGTTCGGCATTCAACCCATCGTCTATTGTGAGCAGGGATTTTTGCCCCCACTCTCATGTGTAATGATTCTTATGACCTTGGCACTATTAGGCTCAGGGCCTTAAAGAACACGGGCCTAAACCTGGAGAAAATTGAGTTGCCACCCGGATGGGCCGGGAAAATAGAAAGCAGTGGATGACTCGATTCCTAAGGAACCCCCAATTCCCTAATGGATTCAGAAAGTTGGATACTTATGGGAAAGTTGAGAAATGGCCCAGCACCCCCATAATGCTTGGTTCATTGGAACCGGCCTCCTTTTCAAGTCTAAATATTATTGAATTCTTAAGTATTATAATATTATCTATATTACATGCAATTATTAATAAAATTGATTCATTCATAAAATAATATAAAATAGTACATCAAAAAATAACGTGGGTACCCATCCTTGAATGGAAACATACCCTTACAATCTTTAAATGTTTACAAAGAAAATAAATAAAATAGGACACCCACCAAAAGGTGAAAACGCGTCCCTTACAATATTTTCAAAGTCTTTAAATAAATTAAAATTACAAAAACTAAATAAACAAGGCACCCACATTAGATGGAAACATGCCTTTTACAATTCTCTTTAAAAATGCATATAAATCTAAGAAAAAGAATAAAGAAATTGAAAAATAATACAACATAAATGAAAATAATTGATTAATTAAAAAGAAAATAAACAAACACATCTTAATATTACCCCATTAAAGAAATTAGGGTTTTAAGATTTATGGATGAAAATTGGATTTTTAAGGCAAAAACTAAGATTTAAGGTTTTATAAGATTAAGGATTTTAAGGTTAAAACATACATGGGTATGATCACAGATTAATATGCAATCTAATGTTGATCAATGAAGTGAAGTTCTAGATAAAATTAGCATTTGAACACAGCAACTAATATAATTGAGACCCGAACCACATTAAACTCGTTCTATTACCTGCTGGATGAATTTTAAATTATAAACTATAAATTATAATTAACTTTTTCTTTACTTTATTATGGAATGAACACATTAAAATATTAAAAACAAATTAAACTTTAAGAATTCAAACCTATGTTTGTTGGCTCCACCCAAATTTAATTTGTTGAACCGAACTTCATGACGCTACTATATGGATCAGCTATAATCTTGGCTAGCTCAAGTGATCCGAAGATTACTTATGAATTTTTTTATAAATTTAGCTACTACCTATTTTTGCAATTCCTTTCTGTCTCTCTATTTCTTTTCTTTTTAATTGATGTTGATTTTCTTAATCACGGCTGCCTCCTTGTTAATTCGTTAAGCCTTCCAATTTATAAGAAAATAAACTAGGTCAAAATTAGCTAAACTGTACTTAATTTTAATTTGCCAATTCTGTAACACCCTTATACCCTATATACGTATAATACATATTACCAGCATGTGTAAAATATGCATATACGGTACAAAAATATCACAGACCAGTTTAATAAAAATTTACACATTTCTATTTTAAAAAAAATTCAAATACTAAATATATAAAATTAAATAGTATATAAATATTCTTTATTTGCTATAGTAACCCGAAATAAAATTTTATATGAAAATCTCTGAGAAAAATTCACCAGAGTTTTGCCTGTAATTTGAATGTTCCCAAAATTCAACAAAACACAACCTGCATAAAACAAACACTCATAATAAAATCAATTCACCATTTCACCAATACTTCTCAATTTCTCCATATTTTCTCAAAATACTTATATATAGGTATATATATTAACAACACATATATATATATATCACAAATAATAACATTATATCTCATTATAATGCTCAATTGTATCACAATTCATTATTCGCATTAAAGCAAAGACAAGCATGGGCCCAAAAGGATCTAATATGCTATTCAAATTTTAGAGTTACTGCTTTGTTCCATAATGACACCATGTGTCTAGCCCCGTAGGCAATATATCCATGGATAATCCAACTAGATCTGAGCTTACGACCTAGTCTTTTCACTTAGTCTAGCTTTAAGGATTTATTTTTGAGGCTTACGACCTAGTCTTTTCACCCCAAAAACATCATATTTATCAGCTGAGCCCGGCTTATGACCCGGTCTTTTCACCTGCCCAGCAATTCATAGGCATGCCACCAAACCAAGAATTCTGAAAATTGAATAACATACTAGGCACACAATTTATTTATATTTCTCATTATCAAATTCTTTCATAATTCCTTTATCAAAACTTTTCTCATTTTCTCATGATCAAACTAGGCACATTGCCTTATTATATCATCTTTTTCTCATTTTTTCATTTTTCTCTTTTATATAAAAATCAATTCATCACATTTTGTTTTCACATATCTCATCACATTATACCACATTTCTTTTCATTTTCAACACATTACCTTGGTACTTCAACATAATACACATTATGCATATCATAACATAATTCACATTCATCAACCATATATTAAGTAACTTAACACATTTCTTAACTAAATGTGTTAAGTTCCAATGTCATGACATTACCCAATTACTTTGGGTATTTTTACATAATATACATATTTCACATTTACAAAATTTACCCATTATCAATGGCTTTTCACAATGTATTTAACACATATATGACATCACAAATGTCATAGCACATTATTCATACACAATCAATGAACCAAGTAGCTTAACACATTTTCCAACCAAAATGTGTTAAGTCCAAATGTTATGCAAATATAAACATTATATTCAAAGTTTGTACATACCTCTACTAGCAACCCAAAGCAAGCTTAAAACAACCTCCAATCCTATCTTTCCAACTTGCCCTTCACCACTTGGATGAAGCAAAACAACCTCCCTTAATGCCTAAACCAAATGTGATAGCAAATAATCATTTAGTATCGCATTTAATGACATTACCAATATTAAACCAAAATTAAACATCACTCCTACAAATTTTCAAAAATTTAGCCTTTCCTTACTTTAACTTAGCAAATCCTTATTAACCCATTAAATTATTGTTTTGAGTTTATTTATATCATTACAAACATATTTTAACATGTTTAAACCAATTACATTAATTAACCACATGCTTATGTTCAAAACCCTAAAATGGCATAACATTCACCATTGAAGGATCTCCATTCCAACTCAATCCAATTATCATTTCAATCTTATTTCCACCACTTATATCATTAAATAACATGATTTAAGCATTAAAATCAAACAATCAATCATTCTTTGAAAAATCATTTTTCCAAAACCCTAAATCAATACTACCATCTTCAAACTCTATCCAAACTTAACTAAATCCATCATTTGCTTTAAAATCCTTGTTTATGCATCAAAACAACACATTTGGAATCAATTTGCACAATTAAAACTCATGATTTCAAAAACTCAAATGTTCCATAACCCTAATTCTCTCTCTTCACCAATCTTACTCAAACTCAATCATTTCTTTAATCCAACCTTAAAATCATTGTTAACTACCCAAAATAACATCATACACACCCATTCCAATAATTATAACATACTACATCAAAACTCCACACTCAACATATTCATAAATTTATAAAATTCCAAAGATTATGATGAAAAACTTACTAATTATGGAAGAAATCACCAAGATTCCTCTTAAATCCTTGAAATCTCTTCAATAAATTGAGTATGGAAGAAGGAAAAATCCTTGGCCACCATCAATGGAGTTTCGGCCCTTGTGAGAAGAAGAGGAAGATGAAGACAACTTTTCATTTTCATTTTCTTTTCATCTTTATTTATATCCATATATATATATATATTAAAATAATTTAATAATTATTTATTTAATTATTTATTTAATAAATTAAAAGTCCAAAAATCTCTCTTCCATTAAAAAATTATTTATTTTTGAATTAATTTATTAATTTTAAATTTTTAAGATTTAATTACCAAATTACCCTTTTACTTTGACTTTTCTTTTAAAAATGTTGACTTTTATATGTTGTATATATTTTACATATATATCACATATATATTCCACTTTTTCATTTAAAACCCCTTCATTTTTCATTTAAAACTATTAATTTAATTTATTCAATTTAATTATAATATATTTTATCAAATTTAAAAATTACTCATGTGACAATTTTCTTCCCCTTAAATAATTTTGTCCTCAAAATTATCCAGTACGGTAATAATTCATCCAAATAAAACATAATCTTAAAATCTCATCAAAATTATTATTTCATCAAATTACATAATTTCTATTCTCCCCCTAGGTTCATTCTCAATTACCTTTTCACCATTCCATAACTCATCATTATACTGTCTATTTACTTAAACAATCACAATGGATTATCATATCATCAATCGAATTGCCATTAGACAAAATTAATTAATCTCTTTAACATATATACACCACACACCTATTGCACTCAAGATATTTGATCACTTCATTATCTCAAAATATATTCTTATCACCTTAAATTCAAATGTTAATAACTTTTATCTTAACACAATAATTTTACACATCTTCACTTTGATCATATTCTTTATACAATTACCACATATTAATTTAATATCACCATTATACAACAATAAATCTTATTTTCTTATTTAAGATTCATTCCAATTATACTATAACTAATATAACTTAGCTCCTTTCATATGCATATACATATCAGAACGTTGTATTATGCACATTATCACATATCTTGCATATTCTTAATACAACTACATACATTGAATTTCAATAAATACTTGTAAACTTATTACATTTTAGATCAATTGATCCAACTTTCACAATATGACCATCACAACCTTATTCCATTCTGACCAACCTTTAGTCTATTTTAAATTCACAATCTATTTTCAACTCATGACCTATTTCTATTAGGTCAAATTTATTCTCAAATCTTAATTCTCTTCGAATTCATCATTACAGATAATATTCATTTCCCCTAATCTCATTCACTTTAAACATCATTTTCATCAACTTATTCATTTTATACCACTTTCAAACACATCCAATACAGTTCTTACTCACATTTCATAATTCCTTTCATTTATCATTTCTCACATATCTTATACTTACCATATTACAAAAATCACTTTTCTTACACATCATTTAAAGCTCATCATATTTTCACAATTCTCTTCTGTTCCACACTTTCTATAATATAAATAAATTTCTAACATAAAATTATAAGATACAACTATGCAAACCATAAGTCTTGACCATGTTTCTTAAAGCATAACTATCAATCTCACCAAATCTATCCAACGCTCATGTCATCTCAGGCCTATGCCCGTGGATAACAAAACTAATCGGTCAATATACTAAACAAATCATACGACCATGGCATAATAATGGTCATGCCTATGGCTTATAAATAAATATTGCTCCTCTATCATTCTTCTTCAAACATTTCCAATCACAACGTTAAGTTCGTATAGCAAAAATCACATTTTTATTTTTTTAATCATTTGCTACAAAAAGAGTTAACACATTTCAGCTCTGTTTCAAAACAATTTACTTTTGATCACTTCTGTTTCAAATAATTTACTCTTAATCACTTGATCATCATTAGCCTAACTCAAGTTTCAATAATATTATCATTAACATCTCTTACATATATACATTCGTTCATATGCTAATTTTACATAATTTCCATTTATTACTTCATTTCTAATCTATCTCTTATAAAAAATTTCATTCATTTTTTCCCTTCCCTACTTTCTTCATTATACTTTCCTTTTCCTTACAATCTCTTATTTATACACATATACTTTGGGCCCAACACTATACAATCATCAAGTTCAGTCGTTACAATAACAATTTTACCGTCCAGCGCTGCTCGGGTCCATTCTCAATCTTAATTTCATCACATGACCTAACTCTATGCAGGTCAAGACCTAATCTCTCTTAGGTATATTAATACTTGCAATATCATTCTCAATATCACTAGACAAGTAATTATAAAAGGTAACAAACACTCGATAATATTTTTTTAATCATCCACATACACATTCGTAAGTCATATTCACAATGCGTCTTACTTTCCACATTTTCTTATATATCACAATTGTGTTCTTATTGAAAAATCTCATCACAGACATCATACAATTATACGCAATTTCTCTTTTACATACAACCTATACAAAGTTAACATTTATCACCTTTCAGAGAACATTATCATTTCTCATCCATTTGACATTACTTAGGTTATTCATCAATTCAACATATATATACACTTTGACCACAACATAATTAACATCTTTCTTATTTAATCGCCCATCTTTTAAATAAGTTTCTTATTATATTTTTTTTAACACTTCACATAAATCTTAGTCACATTTCCAATGTGACATCTCTCTCACATTTGTTTTTTATGCATTTATCATACCTTTCATATCCATTTTCATCATTTCCAATTCAATTAACTAAAGTAACTCATTTTCACTTGCTTAATCATTTCTCTTTATTTCATAACAAATTTCTATATTATCAACCACATTACACCTTAGTTAGTACTTTCATAAATAATATTACTCATTCAAAATATAATATTACTCATTCAAAATTACTCTCATGCTTATTAAACATTAAACTATCAATATCTAAACAATCTTCATTGAAATTCTCTTACAACTCTAAATTTCCAACTTACTACTTTACTTAAACTTCATTTTTTTATTCTCACTTTCAAGAGATAACTTTATAAACATTATTTGTATATTAATATAACATCAAAACACATCACTTTCACAATTATGGAAATCCATTTCAAAAATTCAAATTTCATATAATGCAACCAACAACATGAACCTCACCAAATCTCATCCATATTACATTCTCAATCTTAAGATCATAACATTTACTTTTAAACAACACTAATTCATTTCCTTACACTAATTAACATTATCAATTAGATATCCTACTTTTACATACTCAAACCCTAAATCATGTATTATTCATTTTTTTATGAACTCTTTGTTCTAAATTATTAAAACTCCATATTCCTTCTTCATACTTCTACCCATATGCATATAGATTTTCATAATTGTTCTTATTCATTTGTCTCATGAAATTAATTTATTACTCATGTGCACAAAATTGTATGACTTCCTTAGTTTCATGTCACTCTCACTTTTAATTTTTATATTCCTTAACAATTCTTTATAAAAGCTTGTAAACTTTTATCCATGTGCACTTGACACATATATGGACTTATATTTAAAGTTTTAGATTTTTCCAAGTTTATTTAATATATTTAAAAATTAAATCTTCCAAAATCAGAGAATCGGTCTCTTTAATAATTTCTCTGGCAGTACCCGATTGTCCATTTTTTTCAGGTATCATTCCTTAATAGAAATTCATGAAATTGTACCCATATGTTATAGGAATACATATGATATTGGTTGTAAATTTTCATATTTTTCTAGGTTGGTTTGCCATAGTTTTAAATATGTTTCTCAATTTCTACAGATTCTGAGTTTCTGAAACTCCTCCAACAATCTTTGTTCTTCTACCTTTCTTAATTAGTAATTCATCTTTAGAAATTATGAAATTTTATACATTAGATTCTAACATATAGAAAAATGTTTCATTAAATTTTTAAACTCATCCAGCATTCCTATATTTATTCAAAATTCGATAATATCATTTTACAGCACACCTATAAAATTTTCTGTAACTATCATGCCCATTTCTCAAACTTTTTATTTCATATCTTAAATCATTTCATAAATTATTTTTCTTAATTTCACTTATTCTTCAATTGAATCAGCTGTGAATTTTAATTTCAAATAAAAGTTTCAAAAATTCTTATTCTATAAGCTTTAGAATGACGCTTCTATTGTACCACTCTGATCTATATAACCCAGACGTCATCTCAACTCATATCCGTTATATCGAATGGACATTGCCACAACAGGGACCAGATAAATTTCCAGTGCCAATGCATGCATCACAATTGAAAATCATTTTGTTTTTTATATTCTAATTTTCTCTCTCCAACAACTCACCTAGGTCGAAAACCTGAAACCTAGACTCTGATACCAAAATAAATGTAACATCCTTATACTCTATATACATACAATACATATTACTAGCATATGTAAAATACACATATACGGTACAAAAATATCACAGACCGGTTTAATAAAATTTACGCATTTTTGTTTTAAAAAAATTCAAATACTAAATATATAAAATTAAATAGTATATAAATATTCTTTATTTGGTATAATAACCCGAAATAACATTTTATATGAAAATCTCTGAGAAAAATTCGCCAGAGTTTTGTCTGTAATTTGGATGTTCTCAAAATTCAGCAAAACACAACCTGCATAAAATAAACACTCCCAATAAAATAAATTTATCATTTCACCAATACTTTTCAATTTCTCCATATTTTCTCAAAATACTTATATATAGTTATATATATTAACAACACACACACATATATATATATCACAACTAATAACATTATATCTCATTATAATGCTCAATTGTATCACAATTCATAATTTGCATTAAAGCAAAGACAAGCATGGGCTCAAAAGGATCTAATATGTATTAAAATTTCAGAGTTAGTGCTTTGGTCCATAATGACACCATGTGTCTAGCCCCGTAGGCAATATTTCCATGGATAATCCAACTAGATCTGAGCTTATGACCCAGTCTTTTCACTCAGTCTAGCTTCAAGGATTTATTTTTGAGGCTTACGACCCAGTCTTTTCACCCCAAAAACATCATATTTATTTGCTGGCCTAGCTTACAACCCAGTCTTTTCACCATTCTAGCATGTAGCCCATAGGCAATCATAGGCATGCCGCCAAACCCAGAACTCTAAAAATTGAATAACATACTAGGCACAGAATTTATTCATATTTCTCATTATTAATCTCTTTCTCATTTTCACATATTCAATCTAGGCACATTGCCTTATTTTTACATTTTTTTTCCTCACTTTTCTCATTTTTCACATCTTTCTTACTTTTCTCACTTTTCTCATTTTTATCAATATCAATTCATTTCATTATTACACATATCTCATTTTTGGCATTCACAACACATTACCCAATTACTTTGGGTATTTTCACATAATATGCATATTTCACATTTTACACAATTTAGCCATTATCAATGGCTTTTTACAATGCATTTAACACATATATGAAATTACAAATGCCATAGCACATTATTCATACACAATCAATGAACCAAGTAACTTAATACATTTTTCAACCAAAATGTATTAAGCCCAAATGTCATGCAAATATAAACAATATATTCAAAGTTTGTACATACATCCACTAGCAACCCAAAGCAAGCTAAAAACAACCTTCAATACAATCTTTCCAACTTGCCCTTCACCACTTGGATGAAGCAAGTCAACATCCCTCAAAGCCCAAATCAAATATGATAACAAATAATCATTTAGTATCACATTTAATGGCATTTCCAACATTAAACCATAATTACACATCACTCCTACAAATTTTTAAAAATTTAGCCTTTACTTACTTCAACATTGGAATTCCATTCTCCTATAATTAAATTAGTGTTTTAAGTTTATTTATATTATTAAAAACATATTTTAATACATTTAAAATATTTATATTATAAAAATACACTCTTATACACAAAATCTCAAAAATGGCATAACCTTTGCCCATTGAAGGTTTTCCATTCCAACACAATCCATTACTCATTCCAAGCTTATATTCATCTCTTTTAATACTAAACAACATGCTTAAACAAATAAATCCACACAATTCAACAACTTTGGAAAATCACTTTTCCAAAACCCTAAATCTCCACTTCCATTCTCAAACTCCAACCCAACACCACCAAATCCAATATTTGACTTCAAAATACTTGTTTATGAATCAAAACAACTCATTTAGAACCAATTTGCACAATTAAAGTTCATGTTTTCAAAACCCCAAAAATCTATAACCCTAAATTCTCTCTCTTCACCATTCTTTAACCAAACTCCATCATCTCTTTAATCTAACCTTAGAATCATTGTTACTAACCAAAATAACATCATACACACCAATTCCAACAATTATAACATACTACATAAAAATTTAAATTCTCACATGATCCAAATTTCCAAGGAATTCAAAGAAAAGAGATGGAAACTTATTAATTATGGTGGAAATCACCAAAAATCCACTTGAAACTTGTTAATTCCTTCAATTTATGGAGTATGGAAGAAGCAAAATCCTTGGTCTTCAAGGTCCCATGGAATGTCCTTGAAGAAGAAGAAGAAGAAGATGAAGACTTTTATATTCTTTTCCTTTTCATCTTTTTTTTTTAAACCACATATATATATATATTAAAATAATTTAATATTTATTTATTTATTTATTTAATAAATTAAAATTCCTAATTTCCCTCTTCCATTCAAAAATAATTTATTTTTGAATTATTTTATTAATTTTGAATTTATAAGATTTAATTACCAAAATACTCTTTTCTTTTAAAAAGTGTTGACTTTTATATGTTATGTATATTTTGCATATATATCACATATATATTCCACTTTTTCATTTAAAAACCCTTCATTTTTCATTTAAAACCATTAATTTAATTTATCCTTTTAAATTATAATTTATTTTATCAAATTTTTCAAAAATTAGAAATTTTCAAAAATTTTAGGATGTTACAGTTGCTCCTAATGGATAATCCTGACTTTTTAAAAATTGCTTAATGGTATCATACCATGCATCATGATCTATGTTAGTCTCCATGATCATTTCATACTCATGGCAAGGAGTTGATGAGCTAGTCAAAACCATAGGTTTAAGGAATAATTTGACAGGGTCATTCGATACCGAAGCTAGTGTAGCTAGGGCATTGACCATCTAGTTTTCTTCTCTGGGTTGGTGTGAGAACCTATAATTTTTGAAACTCTTCCTCATTGTGGTCAAGTAATCATGGTACGGTTTTAACTTCTCTTATTTTAACTCCCATTCTCAATTTTTTTTTGGGATATTACCAGCAATGAATCACCAAAAACCTGTACTCTATCAACCCTCATAATCATCAAGGTTTCCAAGCCAAAGATGCATGCCTCGTATTCTACCATATTATTGGTTACCTTGAATTTTAATTTCTTAAATAAGGGGATGAGTTCACCTTCAGATGATTCCAATATCTGGCTCCTATCTTATTCAATGCTCCATCAGACTACATTTTCTGCTCTTGTACTTCTATAGCCCCCAAGTGTTCATCTAGGAATTCAAAGGTCACGTCCTCACTTTCAGGCAATGGTTGTTGAGCCAAGAATTCTGCTACAGCTCTCCCTTTAATTGTTTTCCTGATTATATATTCAATCTCAAATTCTTCTAGAATTATAATCCACCAGCCATACTTCTTAGTTAGCGAAGGTGTTTATCTTAAGCATTTTACCGGATCCCACCTGGAAATTGCTAGCATACTATAAGATTAGAAGTAATGCCGCAATTTCTTAGATGATCAAACCATAGCAATACAAGTCTTCTCAATGATACTATACGTTATTTTGTAAGGTAGGAGTTTTTTACTTAAGTAGTAAATTGCGTGTTCGACTCCTGATTCATCTGCTTTGGCAAGAATTCCCTATCGATCCCTCTTCAACCACTAAGTACTATATCAATGATCTACCAAGTTTGGGTGGTTTCAAGATAGGTGGATTCAATAGGTATTCTTTTATGTGCTCAAAATTTTCTGACACTCATCATTCCATTCAATTAGTTGGTTTTTCTTAAGCAGTTTAAAGATGGGTTCACAAATTATGGTGAGTTTTTCAATGAACTTGCTTATGTATTGTAATCTTTCGATAAATCACCTAACTTCCTTCTCCATCTTAGGGGTTGGGATATCCCTGATTGCCTTAAATTTATTAGGGTTAATCTCAATTCCATTTGGCCTAATAACATGCCCTAACATCTTACTTGAGATAACCTCAAATACACACTTATTTTGGTTTATCCTAAAGTTATACTTAACTGCTCTTTCAAAGAAATTTCCAATTTCTGGAAGTATTGCTCTCTGGTTTCTGATTTCACCATCATATCATCAACATATACCTCAACCTCCTTATGCATCATGTCATGAAATAAAGTAGTGGCTATCCTCTGATAGATTTCTCCAGTATTCTTCAGTCCAAAAGGCATCACCTTGTACCAAAATATAACCTATGTAGTTATGATAAAAATTTTATCTTTAACCTATTGAGCCATTAACACTTGATTGTATTCAAAAAATCTGCCTACAGAAGAGTGTAGCACACTAGAGGTTGCGCTATCAATTAGGACATCTATATGAGGTAAATGAAAGTCATCCTTAGGGGAAGCCTTACTCGTATCCCTATAGTCCACACAAATCCTAATCCTAACATCTTTCTTTGGTATGGGGATGATTTTGGCCAACCAGTCAGGATATTCAATTACTTCTACGAACTTTACCTATATTTGCTTGGTGACCTCTTCCTTATCAATTCTGCCCATTTCAACCTCAAGTGCCTCAAATTTTGCTTGACAGGCTTAATATAGGTGCAGGTTGGAATTAGGTGTTATGCTATGTCTCGATCAATTCCCTGCATATCTTTATAGGACCCGGAAAAAACTTCTTTATATATTTTAAATATTATTTCAAATATCTTTCTCTCTATAACAACCTTATACCCTATATACGTATAATATACACACCTAGTATATGTAACACACATATATAATACAAGAATGTCATAATATAATCTTTTCAAAAGTTTCTACAACTCCAAGATAATTATTTTAAATACTTAAAATATATTTTAAGAAATAAATAAAAGTATTCATCCATGATTTAAATATTAAAAATATATATTTTAAAAGAAAATCTCTAGAAAAAATTCACCAGAGTTTTGTCTGTATTTCAAATTTCACAACCTACATTTAAAATACACTTCAAAAATTTATTCAACACACTCATTTCTCCAAAATAACCCAATGGCTACAATCTACTAATATTTCACAAAATATAAAACCATTATATATAAACATACATATGTCTCATTTTTATAAAATTTTCAACATTTAACCTAAGAATATCTTTATAATTTACAACATGCACATGTTTATAATTATAATGTACATACTTACGCAAATTTCAAAAAGTTTAAAATGTGTATATGAAATGCAGATGGCACTGGTCTGTGTAGCTCAAAAACTTTCACAACGACCAACTGTAGCCTAGACCTTGTGTGGTCTAGCAGCACTTTCCGGATCCTCTGGATATGCTCTATCACCTACATGATGAAATCCATTTGCACTAAGTATTTCTCCTTGTAGTACATACTTTGGTATAAAATAAATGATATTACATATATAATGCCAATAATGCACTATAATTTCAATGACACCCAACACATATCAAAATTTATTTAACATATTAATCATTCACGCACATTAAGCTCTAAAATCCTTACACATTAGTCAAGTTTTAAAATTATTATCTTGGGCTATCTCATTCATCTGTGACATCAGTGGGTCTCACCCGAATATGTAATAAGTCTGACACAAGTATGTCTCATCCGAAGGCGTAATAAGTATATAATACCAGTGTGTCTCACCCGAAGGCGTAAAACTCCAACAACAATAATTCGAAACTAAACTCTATATGAGGTAACATGCAACATACATTTTCTCTTATTCCACATTTCTCATTCTTTTTCATATTGTTGACTCTTAAACACATCATCATCACATTTAAAACAAATGTGGCTTACTTCCACATTTTAGTGTACATTTGCACTTTTTATAATTTGCACACACATCACATTTAGCCATTCTCTAATGGCTTATCATGCCATAATCAATGAAAACCAAGCATTGTTACTTCAAACAATGTCATACACACACATTCACATTAATCAAACAACATATCACATTCAAATAATGAAATATATTATGCTTAACATCAATGAAACCAACCACATTCAATGTCAGAGTATGTATTAACATTTTCAAAAAGCACTCCAAGCTAAAAGCCCCCTAGATCAAAATACTCTTCACTACTAAGCTGAAGAAACAACTTCCTACTCAACACCTATTTAAAATGTGAATGTATACCATACATTAGAACCACATTTTAAGATGTTTAAAGCTTAAAACACAAATTAAAACATATTCCTTCATTTTTCCCTTTTCTCAGCCCTAAGGCTCTCCAACCTTAGAAATCCAATTCAACCAATTCCAAAGTGAGTTTTATGCTTAAATATATCTAAAACATCACATTTTAACACATTTTGAAGTAATAAAACTCAATTTAGAAGCATTCCCTTCAAAACCCTAAAATATATCCTAAGCTTCTTTAATTTTTGTTCTTCACACCAACCAATTCTAAATGTCAATTTGAAATCATTTCTATCCTAAAGTTATTTAATAACATGTTTTAAAAAATAAAATCATATAAACACCATTCTTTTAACGATGTTTTTCTAAAACCCTAAATTTCTCTCTACTTTATCCAAACTCCAACCAAACCTAAATAAATCAACCATCTAACTATAAAATCCTTGTCTCTACACCAAACTAACATTTTCAATACCCATTGAAACAATTATAAAACCCTCTAAAAAACCCATATCTTACTTAATAAAAAATTCAAAGAAACTTCATTATTTTAAAAGAATATTACTAGTTTATTGAAAAATCACTAAAACTCTTTTTAATTCTTGAAAATCCTTCTTAAAATTAGTGCTTGGATGAAGAAATTTCTCCTTTGGATATGGTGAAATTTCGGGCAAAGGGAGAAGAGGAAGAAGAAGAAAAAGAAATAAAGGGATAAAGATAAAAATTTGACTTTTTTTCTTCTTCCATCCAATTATATATTTAATTATTTAATTAAATATTAATTATGTATTTTTTTCACTCTTCCAACCAAAAATTAAATTTTAACTTTAGTTTTAATTTAATTTAATTTTTAATTATTTTTTAATTTTTATTTTTTTAAATTTTTAACCTTTTACCCTATTTACCATTTTACTTTCACCTTTTACCCTTTAACCTTATATGTTAGGCATATTTCCTTTATATCTTACATATACATTTTACATTTTCATACTTTCAACACTTTATTTAACCTTCTAAATTATTTATTTAATTTTAGTTAAATTAAAATTTTATTTTAGCAAAAACACTGGTGTTACTCTCACTTCAGGAGTAAGATCAGATGCTATGATGATGTTTTTAGAGTTTTCTAGTGTTCCAAAATTTAATGATTAGGTTTCAAGTTTGTTAAGGTTAAAAATACTCATGTAATCACCACATGAATGTATGAAACTATCAGAAAAAAATATCACACAAGTAAGCAAAATCAGACTTTATTGTATTTATTTTGGGAAAGAAAACATCATCATCCTCATAAAGAGCATCAAAATCAAAATCAAAGTTAATGTTCTTATCATCACATATTGCAATATTTTCAAACTGGTCTTCAATGAGTGCGACATTCTCTTCTGGTGTCTTCAGGATTCTTAGGCTAGCTTCCTTCTTCTCTTCTTGGTCAGCCGGTGAGGTCTTCTCCTTCACCTGTTCAGCAAGCTCAACAACATCAATAAAGATCTCAAAACATGGAATCATCTTTCCCATGAACACAACTGGCTCTTGTTTTCCTTACAGTGGTCCCAATTCTACAGCTCTGACAAATATCTCCTCCAGTGGAGAAAATTCCATTTTATTATCTCCCTTCAGCGAAGTACCTCCATCGGTTCCATCATAACCTAGCCCCTTCTTTGATACCTCAGTCTTGAAATTTGGAAGCTCCGTTACACCTATTTTTCCTCTCCCAAGTTCGATTCCTGGCAAGTAATTCATCTGCTTCATCATGGTTAGAACCTTAGAACCACTATCATGTCTTCAAAAATACTAGCCATATAGAAACCATTAAGAGGCCTTTCCACCATAAGAGCATTGATTACTTCACCATTTTTCACATCTATTACTATCATCCCATCACCGCTTGGAAACTTGACCTTTTGATGGAGTGTTGAAGGAACTCCACCAAGAGGATGAAACCATGGGCGACCCTACAACAATGCAAAGGTAGCTGGTATATCTAGAACCATAAACTATACCATGGATTCAATAGGACCCACCTTTACCAGGGTCTTGAAGGTTCCTTCAACTTGTCTCTTAGTATTATTATAGGCTCAGATTGTTACATCAAACAAACTCAGGTCACGAGTTGACATGGCAAGCTTTGGCAGAATCTTGGATGGGCAAACATTTATAGAAGATCTATCATCAACCATGGCACAAGGGGTTTTCTTTCCCTTGACCTCCACCTTGATGAATAGTGGGTGGACGTGTTCTCTTCCATCTTCTATTAAGTCAACAACCAAAAAAGAAACCACCCAAATTCAATTTTGTTCCCTTCTTGAATATCTTCACATTTCATCACCACTTCAGCTTTCTTTGCTCCTATGAAACTAACTAGCTCCTCCAGTGTTGTTGAAGTGGAAATATTCATGTTTTCCATAGCTTTAGCTATAGTTTCACGATGCTTCTTGGGTGTAGCCAATAGGTCCCAAATGTTGATGTCGGCTTAAATCCTTTTCAGCTGATTAAAGACAACATCATCTTCATCTTCTTTTCCTTCTTTCTCAGCATCCTTCCCTTTGTCGGCCTCTACTTCTTTTGGTGGAACCCTACCATATGCCAGAGCGGTTATTTAGTACTTCCTCTTCAGGTTTGGACCAATTCCATTCTTCTTGCTTGGTTTCCAATTCCTTATCACAGTTAGTTGAATCCCAAAACTCATTCACCATACAAAAAGGTCAACGCCTCTTCATCCATAGTCGATTTAGCAAGTGAAATCTCCTTTTTTGTAGCTTCTTCACCTATGTCTTGAAAAGATGATAGACAAACTTCTCATTCAGTCCTCCTCCTATCATGAAAGTTATTGGTGGAAGTACCCTATTGAACTTAAGCAAAGGATTGCCCTTTGTATTGGGTTTATTGAGTTCAGGCAACTTTTCACTGTCAATTAGATTTTGGATCTCGCACCTTAACCACATGCAATTATCTATCTCATGCTTGGGCCTCAAGGTAGAAAGCAATTGTTGACCTAACTTTTTCAAACCTATTTTTGAAAATGATTTAGGCTTTAGGCTTAAAAGAACTTTTGGACCATCAAATAATTTTGGACTTACACTACAATTAGGTCATATTAGAAAAAGACAAACCAAAAGGGCCATAACCTAAACTAAGATATGTTAATCATAGTCAAACAATAAGTAATTAAGGTAGACCTAAAGAAAATTACTAAGCCTACTGCATGGGCTTTTGTCTTTGGGTTGAAAAGGTTTAGGTTCCCATAATAAGTATATACCAAAAGGTATAAGGCTATGAGCAGGTATACAATGCTTTTCTATACTTTGAGTGAAAGTATAGTATTACTTACATGCACATAACATGGTTTCCATAGGGCATCCTAACTCTCACACATAATGGAATGTATATGATGCAATGAATAATACCAATAATAAAGAATAAAATAATATAAAGATCAACGGAGTCAACTTCTCTTATCCCCAGTAGAGTCGCCACTGCGAGCTGAGATTTTTACCCCCACTCTCAGTGGAATGATTCTTACTACTTTGGCACTATTAGGCTCGAGGCCTTAGAGAATATGGGCCTAAGCCTAGAGGAATAGGGTTGCCAGCCCGGACGGGCAGGGAAAGAAATAGAAAGGGATAGATGACTCGATTCCTAAGGAATCCCCAACCCCCTATCGGGTTCAGAAAGTTGAGTACTTATGGAAAAAATGAGAATGACCTAATACCCTCATAACGCCTAGTTCATTGGAACCCGCCTCATTTTCAGGTCTAAATATTATTAAATTATCATTTTATTATAATACTATTTATACTACAAATAATTATTGAAAAGAAATGATCATATTGTAAAATCAAGCAAGTCAAAATAAACCAATAAAATGGGCACCCATTCAAGATGGAAACATGTCTTTACAACTGTTCAAACACCTATAATACAAGTAAAATAAAATAGGACACCCACCAATGGGTGGAAACATGTCCTTTATAATGATCTAAAATTCTTAAATTTAAAATTAGTGATTAAAATAAGTGTAGACCCTTAATTTTTAACCCAGTCCAATCTGATACTTTTAAACAGTCCAAAATATTTTTTATGGTGTTTTAATTAAATAATATTTATTACTTATAATATTCATTTTTAATAAAAATAAAAAAAGTACTAATAAAAAAGGATAAAAAATAAATAAATAAAAATTGGCGATGGAAGAATCGGTGTCGAAAATTTTTCATCTCTGGCGTCGAATTGGCCCGTGCCCAGCGCCCGCAGAACTTCTTCACCAGTGCACTTTCGCATGCCCGGCCAGCGCGCGGTTTTGCTAAAACCCTATTCTACTTGATTTTTAATTTTATTTCCTAAAAATTTTTTATTTCCTTAGCCAATTAGTATTAGGTTTTTTATTTTTTCTTATAAATACCACATTAAGACACAGAATGAAGGATCTGAAATTTTTTATCCGACTTTGGACTTTTGGATTTTTTCGGCTAAAAAAAGAGATCCTTGAAGGAGCAAGAGGCAGTGAGCAAACAACAACAATCCATCAAAGGCAGCCTACATTGTCTTTATTATTATTCAACCAGAATTCAAAGGATGTGGTGAAACCAACAACGGAGGTTTGAATCTCTATTTCTTTGCTTATGTTTATAGTAGCTTCATCATACAATTTGATAAATTGTTTAAACATGCATATTTTTATAATTTGATCAATTTTTCTATTTACTATCTAAACTTTATTTAAAACCCTAAAAATAATTTTTCCAAAACCCTAATGCCTTAATACTTGTAAAACATATTTTTGAAAACTAAAACCCTAATTATACTTTTCTAAAACAACAAAAACACAAATCTAATTCCTTAAACCCTAAGTTATTCAAACCCTAAATCTTAATTAATTCTGTTTTCAAATCTTCAAAGTAGCTTATTCCATTAAATCACCATAGCATTAGATTATTCAAATAATATTTTAAATGTCCAGTAGTCACATTACTTACAAGTATTTATCAAAAAAATCCATGTTAAAGGGGTCTTAAATTTTTATAATAATCATGTTTTGATAAAACCCTAACTCTAGTAAACTCTAAGACCCAAAC
Organism: Garcia nutans; assembly: GCA_947685225.1. Taxonomy (NCBI): domain Eukaryota; kingdom Viridiplantae; phylum Streptophyta; class Magnoliopsida; order Malpighiales; family Euphorbiaceae; genus Garcia; species Garcia nutans. Next base: position 48,953,294 of record CANTUV010000007.1, on the reverse strand, counting down.
CCTAATTTGCCTTGTAATTCCTAAAACCCCAAAATAGTTTTGCAATTATCAAAACCCTAAATTATTTTCTAAAATTCTAAGATTCAAAATTACTTTCTTAAATCCTAATATGTTTTCCAAATATCCAGTAACCCCAAAAATTAACTTTTAAACCTTAAATCCCAAATTCTTAAGCTCTTCTTCCAGAACCATAAATTATTCTTCAAACAAATCCTAAAGTTCTTTATTTTTCAAGAAATCCTAAATCTTTTTTCCTGAACCCTAAATTCTTTAAAACCCTAATTCTAAATGCCAAAACCTTAATTCCTCAAAGCCAAAATTTAGAAATCATAATTTATTAAACCAACACCCAATACTACCAGTAGCCTAAAGCCATAACCAAAACCCTATTTCCTCAAACTTTAATCCCAGAACCCTAATTTCTTAAATCCTAAATCTTAAACCTTAACCTTGTTTATTTAATGGATTGAATTCTAATTTTATTTATTTATTTGATTATGTGATTTGTTATATGTTAATGATGAATGGTTTATTTTATTTTATGAATGGTTTGCTTTTATTTATAATTAGATGATTGAATATTCTTTTATTTGTCTTAGTTTTAAAATTGTAAGAGGCATGTTTTTACTTTATGGGTACCTCATTAGTTAAACATCATGTGATTTATTTTATTTTAAAGTTTTTTTGGACCAATGTAAAGGATACATTTTCACCTTTCGGTGGGTGTCCTATTTAGTTTTAGACATGGACTATGTAAGGACATGTTTCCATCTCGGATGGGTGTCCATTTATTTATTTTGTTTGGATATTACTTTGATTTTAATATAATGATGCTTTATTTTAATTGTCGCATGTAATAAGGATAATATTATTATATTTATAAATTTTATAATATTAAGACCTACAAAGGAGGCTGGTTTCAATGAACCGGGCGTTGTGGGGGTGCTAGGCTGTTTCTCACCTTCCCCATACGTACCCAACTTTCTAAACCCATTAGGGGGTTGAGAATTCCTTAAGAATTGAGTCATCCACCCCTTTCTTTTTTTCGGCCCGTCCGAGTGGCACTCCATTTTCTCCTGGCTTAGGCCCATGTTCTCTAAGGCCCTGAGCCTAAACAGTGCCAAAGTCGTAAGAACCATTTCACAGGAAGTGGAGACTAAAATCTCCACCCACAATAAGGCACCCATAAATTGGAAACATGCCTTTTACATTGTCCTCAAAAATTGAATAATAAACAAACACGCAGCAATCATTCATTATAAGTAATGAAATAAAATCAAAACTCATCACCACAAACAAGAAATCAATATTGAATTAACAAAACTGGAGGTTCGACTATTAATTTAGGATTTGATTTCCAAATTAGGGTTTTTAGGGCTCCTACTAATTAAATTAGGTTTTAGGGTACTTTTTTATCAACCTAGGGTTTGATCCTAAAACTAGGGTTTTTATATGTAAGATTAAGGTTTGGGATCAAAACATGCATACTTGGTTTTCACATACAAACCAAGATTAAGCATACAAACTAAAGATTAATATATAATTCTAGGGTTTAATACATAAACTAATGCTAAAACATGCAAACCAGGATTTTAAAAAACAAATTAGGGCTAAAACACATAAATTAGGGTTTTGGATCAACATAACTTGGATTAAATTATGTAATTAAGGTTTGAACCAAGTTAAAATTAAGGTTATTCCCTACTAAATGAAGTTTCTAACAATTAGATTAATGATTTCAAATAATAATTGCTCAATGTCGTTAAAGAATGGAAATAACTAATGGAAGTTTAAACAAATTAAATTAGCAAGATCAAACCTGCATTGTTGGCTCCACCAAGTTGAATTCGATTGAACCAAGCTTGTTGAAGCCTTTTCCTGGATCAATTTTGGCCGTGGTTGAGTGAAGCAATCTCAAGACAATGGTTGATTTCAGCTACTGCCTGCCTTCCTTGTGATTGCTATGTCTTGGTTTTGTGCTGTCTATCTCTATATTTCATCTTAATCAATTGATGTTTTATTGCTTTTACTGCTAATTTTATCTCTTTTAATTGTTACTAATTTAGAAGGGGAGCCTTGGCACAATGGTAAGTATTGTCGCCGTGTGACCTGAGGTCACGAGTTCGAGTCATGGAAACGGCCTCTTGCAATTAATTACAAGGGAAGGTCACGTACAAAGACCCAAGACCCCGCTCATTGCGGGAGCATTCGTGCACCGGGCTGCCCTTTTTTTATTGTTGCTAATTTGATAATGGTCTCACCCCCTCTCCTTTGTTTTTGGTCTTGTACTTATAGGCTGCAAATAAGGCAACCTTAGCTAACAAATCCTCATCCAACTCAAGCTTTTGCCTGCTTATCTGAAGCTTATTAGAGTTTAAACACAATTAGGAATGTATCTGGACGGGCTCATGTTGAATTGGTTGCAGCCAATTCGATATGAGTCAAAGCTCATATTGAATTGGTAGCCACCAATTCGATATGAGCTCCTCATATCGAATTGGCTATGGCCAATTCAATATGAATCTTTACTCATATAGAATTAGGCCAAGCCAAATCGATATGAGTTGACTCATATCAAATTGGATAGGTGAACCAAACACATTTTAATTATATTTAAACATTGGCACAATTTTAATTTAACCAGACCTAATTAAATCAGATTAATTTTATTTTAAATTAAACTTAGTCCATCCCTTTTTAATTAAAACCAAATTTAATTTGGGCCAAAATTAAGGGTCTATAGTAACTTGACCTAAACGCACATCATCCAACAACAAGCAACATTGTTTAATTTAAAATCATTTCCATGCTTAATTTATATCAAAATATCATTATTTACACAATTCTATCAAAATTCCAACAATGCCCTAATTTCACTACTTACTACCTTGTTCGAACTTCACCCTAACCAACTCTTCTCCATCATCCAACCATAAAATCATCACTTACTTAGCCAAATAACATCAAAAATACCAAGTTTAACAATTATATCAACCTCCATCCAAACCCTAATTTCACATAACCTCCCCATAAACACTATCTTCACCAAAATCAATTCATTTCAGTCAATCAATCATAAAATCATTATATATACATTAAAACAACCTTAAATCAACTCATTGCAATAATTATAGGTACCCATACTAAAAACACTAATTCCACATATTCATTCCCAAAATCCTAACTTCACCAATCATACTCTTTTCAACCAATCAACCACCAAATCATTATATATTCATCATTTTAATTTCATTACAATCAATTTTAACAATTTAAAATAATTTTGCTTCACTCACCAACTTACACATACCCTTAATTATCAAAGAACACTTGTTTAAATTAATGAATACTTACTTGAATCCTTGTTATTCCTTTTAAATCAATTTGTTTTCCCTTGATTTTTAATAATATTAAGTGTATATGTTGAAATAAGATTTCTTCTCTCCCTCTCTTGTGATGGTTGAACCAAATAAGAAGAAGAACTTTTAATTTCCTTCTTCCAACCATACATTATATAATTGTAAATATTAATTAATCAATTTATTTTATTTATTTTAATTTCTTTTAATTCCCACCACACATTTTCTTTCTTCTTTTGACATTATTTTCTTATTTATTTTTATTTATTTATTTATTATTATATTATTATCATCTTCCCACCACCATTTGTATATTTAATATATATGTCATGTATATTTTTATGTATATGTATATATCATGTATATTTTAGGTGTATAATATGTAACCAATGTTTATCATATTTTAGGTATATACCATGTATACACTATGTATACCCAATATATATTTATATATATCTTGTGTATATATTAAGTATATACTATATATATACCTCCTCCATCACTCTATCAACCCTTCAAATTAATTATTTTAATTGTATTTAAAATCATGGGTGCTACATCATATTTGGCATATATTCTTCTTATGTTCACATCCACTAAATTATATTGTAGATGGATTGTTGTCCTATTTATGGGATCATACCAGTCACATTTAAATAATACCACCCTCTTAATTGGAAGAGCTGGATATTCAACCTCCACAATATCTGCTAATCTACCATAGAAATCATAAGAGTTTTCACTACCCTTTATACAAACACTACTATTCACAACTACTCTTATTATACAATGAGATTCAGTGTGATATTTGTAACCATTGATAAAATATACTTTATAACATCTAACAGTTGGTAATAGACCTTGGGTTATATCCTTCAAAAATTTGTCAGGAATCATTTGGTCATTTTCAATTGCCTAAATCAAGAAAAAAATATTACATAACTTAAATTTCTAGAAAATTTAACAAAATACAAAGATTTTATTTATATTAGTGTAACGAACTAATACTTACGTATTTGCGAAACCATAAGGGAAAATTACTCTCTACCTCTACATCAACTTGTGAATTCAGTATATTTTCATCCAAATCTCGTAAGTATTAAATGAATATGTTGGATTAGATTAAAAACAAATCAATATCATTTAAGATATGATAATTTTATGTTACAAGTAAATTTGAATATTTTTCTAATTAAAATATATTAACTCACTTGAGATAAGGTGTGACTTTGTCACAATTCAATAGTATGTAATTATGAGCTATAGAATATTCCTTATGTTCCAATCTTCACTTTATTACATTTCCATATGGTTGGCCCAAAGGTTTGAAAATAGATAGGAGACTTTTAGATTGGTTTTCCATACCTCCATCATCATTCCAAGGGACTTTAAGTAATTTTATTATGACATGAGGCTCAAAGTAATAGGAACAGAAAGTTGACGTCTCTTCCACTATAGAGGCATTACAAATTGAATCTTCTACTTTTGATTTGTTTTTTATATTTTTCTTTAAATGTCGCAGATATCGTTCAAAAGGATACATTCAACGATACTATACCGGTCCAGCAATTTTAGCTTCATATGGCAAATGAATTGGGAAATGTTCCATTGAATCAAAGAAACTTGAAGGAAATGTTTGTTCTAATTTGTAAAGAATAATTGGAATTTCTTCTTCTAACTTCTCAACTTGGGAAACTTTAAGGGATGTTGCAGTAAGTTATTTAAAAAATAATCTTACTTTAGTGAGAGCTTCCCCAACTTTTTTTTTTTGTAATAACTCCCTAAATGCAATGGGTAACAATCTCTATATATCATGACTCTTTATCTGAAAAAGTTTATATTTCCTCATATCAATAGACCTTGACAAATCGATACATATTCGTCTAGAAACTTTAAGTTTTTTTACCTAATGGCATAATAATTGTTTCTATTATGATCCAATAAGTAATTAGCTTTCAGATACTTTCCAATTGTTTCATCTTATTCTGACTCCGGCCTTCTATAAAAAAATCCTCAAGTCTTCTATTGACTTGGAATTATCTTTTGTTTTACCCAGAACATCCATAACCGTACACATTCTCAAAAATATTTTTTTGAAGGTATATCACATCTAGATTATGTCTTGTTAGATTTAAACTCCAATAAGGAAAATTCCAAAATATGTTTTTCTTTCCATCCACAATTTTGACATACACTACTATTGAGGTTTTCATTATATTCAGTTGCCTTTTGTAGTCATAATTGCTCAATCTGATACAACAAATCATCCCCATTCAATATTGGTGGTGAAACAAGCATGGTTATGGAATCCATGGAAAGAGGTGATGAAACTCGAAGCTTAAAGATTCCTTGTGGACCAATTACAAGATAAAGAGCCAAGAAGATAAAGGAAGCCTTGCAAGCTTATGTGTAAAGATTCATAGATATGAACATTGAGCCATATTGACCAACCAAAGGCAAAGATAAGTTGACTATTTTATTGGAGTCCATGAATGATGAAGGCTAGTTGAGATTACTTGCTATTTTGGCCCAACTAGATAGTTACTATTTTTTTATTAGTTATTTATTTGAATGACATTTAATAATTGGGTATTATTAGTATGCCCATTATGTGTGATTAGGCCTTGTTGTTTTAAGCCCAAAGTTGTTAGAATTAATATTAGGTTATTTTAGCTGGATTGGTAGGGTAAGGATAGAGGTATCCATATAACCAAACATCCTATCATTAATATAACATATTTAAACTATCTTGTAGCTTCTTGCAAAAGGTTAGACAATTATTGAATAGAATTTCTATAATTTTCTTAAGAGAGGACATCTCTTGTTCTTAGTTTCTTATTAGATCAACGTTTTTTTTACAAAAAGATTAACTACTTTGAAGCAGGTAATTCCATGGCTCTCTTCCATAGGTTGGAATTGGGTCAAGGACTTAGCAAGGATCTAATTTGGCTTTCCAAGGAGTCACTTCCAAGTGTAAAGGCAAGTGGATCTCCGATTTAATATAGCATGGTTTACGTCAGTTTGGTATTAGAGCTTTAACTCTAAATCAGGTTCCCATCTATCTATCTATATTATATCTTTGGAATCATTATTCATTATAGTTTTATTCTTATCTAGCATAGTTCATTTAGTTTGTTTTCTTATTCAAGCATTGTTGAGAAAAGCATATTGAAAAAAAGGAAAAAAAAAGAAAAGAAGATGTGATATAAAAAAAAGAAAAGAAGAGAGAAGAAACTAAATTTTAAAAAAAGAGTGTGATTGATTTTGTTCTGATTAAAAGGTTAGATTATTATGTGTTTGTGGCTGCCAAAATATAGTTTCAAACCCTAAAATGCACCAAAGAAACTCCCTAAATTGCCCAAACTCTAGAAATTTTTCTTAACCAGTTTTACACGCCTTTTCCCGACCATACCACCCGTGGTCTGGTCAAACCATGCATGTCCCACCCAAATTTTTACCGTACTATCCACCATGAAACATACTACCAAATTTTCTCTTTTTTGTCCAAAATCCAGTCTGATTAGACCACTAAAAGCCTAATTGTACCATAGTCAGTCTGCCCAAAATCATACCATACCCTCTATCATGAAACCTACTGCCAATTTTCCTAATTTTTATCCAAGACAATCCCGATCGAACCACCAATATCCCGACCGTACCCTAACCAGTGCATCCAAAATCTGGCCATACCATTCACCGTGAAACCTACTATCTGATTTTCACATTATACCCGAGCCAAAGTCCAGTCAAACCTTTATATTCCCTACCACACCAAACTTGTTCCACTCAATTTCTCACTGTACCACACTCCGTGATCTTCACTATGTCCAATTGACCCTTGAATTCCATTCGGACCATACCATAGTCCATTCGTGAGAACTTTTCTCAAGGGATTTTCTCTCTCTTTGTGATTACAAGCTTGTAGGGATTTTGATCTATACAATTAACCTTGACAAGAGACTTGAGAGGTAAAAGGCAAGAGTGTGAGCTCATCTAGAGAAAAAGCCATATATTGAGTTCAAACATGAGTGTACATTAAACTTGACTAAAACACATGAGGGAGTGAAGTGAGGAACTATCTATATATAATTTCTTGTTTACTAATGTTTTGTTATAGCTACTATTGAAATTCTAAGATGATTGGAGAAGCTAGAGTAACTCAAGGGCTTATTGAACAGATGGATGCAATGGTTTTATCTATAGATCTATTAAGTAGACGAGTTGGAGGGAATAATGGAACAAATGGAGAGAGTGGAAGCTTCGGTAGCAGGGGGACAACTCAGTAATGTTCCTGATGCCTAAAGAAGAGAAGGTAATAGGAGAAATCAAGTGGAAGAAGGTTTCAATGGAGAAGAATCTATTGGTAATAATGAAGAAGAAGAGGAAGTAAGACCAAGAAGGATGAATCCTAACCAAGATGGAGGTGGAGTGAAGCTAAAAATACCATCATTCCATGGGAAGATGGATTATGAAGCTTACTTGGATTGGGAGAAGAAGATAGAACTAGTATTTGATTGTCATGAATACACTGAGGCTAAGAAAGTGAAGCTTGGTAGGATGATACCATGCAAAGAGGAAGGAGAAATAGGGAGACGCCTATTAAAGAGTAGAGAGATCTCAAATATGTCATGAGAAGGAGGTTTGTACCAAACCACTACTATAGGGAGTTGTACAACTGACTTCAAAACCTCACTCAAGGATCTAAGAGTATGGAGGAGTATTATAAGGAGATGGAGGTAGAAATTATTAGAGTTAATGTTAAAGAGGATAATGAAGCAACCATGGCTAGATTTCTTAATAGGTTGAACAAGGAGATAGTTAATGTAGTAAATCTACAACCATACATAGAGATAGATAAATTTCTACACTTAGCCCTACAGTTGGAGAAGCAGCTAAAGAGAAGGAGTTGCTCGAGTCAATTCTCATCCATATCCTCATCATTTAAACCCACTTAGAAGAGGGAAGACAAGGAACCAACAACCAAACCAAAAGCTAAAGTCAAGGAAGCTCCCAAGCTTCCTAGTACTAGCAAGGATAAGGGTAAGGTTGAATCTTCATCTAAAATTAAATGTTGTAAATGTGGTTGTATAGGTCACTACAAAGGGAGTGTCTTAATTAAAGGACAATATACATGACTGATGGTTAGTATTTTTCCACTAGTGATGAAGAGGAGGAGGTTAATAAAGATAAAATTGAAGATGGAGATAGCGAGGAATAGGAGGAAGAGTTTGTCATTGCTGAAAAATGGAGTGCACTTGTAGTAAGGAGAGCCTTGAATTTGCAAGCTCAACATGAAGAGAATGATCAAAGAGAGAATCTTTTCCATACTAGGTGTTTAGTGGAGAATAGAATGTGTGATGTCATTATAGATGGAGGAAGTGTAACGAATGTTGCTAGCACTATCCTAGTGGAGAATCTTGGGTTACCAACTGTCAAGCATCCCCAACCTTACAAGTTGAAGTGGCTCAATGACTGTGGGAAAATTATGGTAATGAGGTAAGTTCTTGTGGCTTTCAAAATATGTAGGTACATATTATTTGATGTTGTTCTAGTGTAAGCTAGTCACCTTTTGTTAGGAAGACCATGGCAAAATGATAGGAAGGTGATGCACAACGAATTTACCAATCACTACACCTTTGACAAAGATGGGAGGAAAATTACCTTGGTTTTTTATCACCGAAAGAAGTGTATGAGGGAGAAATATAAAGAAAAATGAGAGAAAAAGAAAACAAGGGAGAGAGTGAAGAAAGCAAGAAAGAGAGGCAAGATAAAAATAAAGAGAGTGAAAGGGGAGAGAGTTCAAAAGAAATAAACTGAGAGGAGAGAAAAGAGATAGTTGAGAGCAAAAAGAAACATAGTTCTTATGCCAAAGGGAGATAGCTGAAAAATATTTTCTATACACAAAAATCTCTTATTGTACTCATGTATAAGGAGAATTTTCTGAGTTTAGATACCTTGACTCTTTGCCTAGTGTTGTTGTTTCTTTATTGCAGGAATTTGAGGATGTGTTTCCTAAGGAGATGTCGAAGGGATTACCACCTTAAGGGGCATTGAACACAAAATAGACCTCATTCCAGGAATCTAATTTCTAATAGACCAGCCATTCAAAGCAATCTTGAAGAGACTAAGGAGCTTCACAGGCAAGTGGAGGAGTTGATGGAGAAAGGACTTGTTAGAGAAAGTCTAAGCCCATTTGTGGTACATGTATTGCTTGTTCCTAAGAAAGATGGTACTTGGAGGATATGTGTCGACTGTCAAGCCATATATAAAATCACTATAAAGTATAGGCATCATATCCCTAGACTTGATGATATGCTAGATGAATTGAGTGGTGCATGCATTTTTACTAAGATTAATCTTAAGAGTGGGTATCATCAAATAAGAATGCAAATTGGAGATAAATGGAAAACTACTTTTAAAACTAAATATGGGTTATATGAGTGGTTAGTCATGCCTTTTGGCTTAACCAATGTACCAAGCACTTTTATGAGGTTTATGAACCATGTTTTACATGAGTTCCTAGGAAAATTTATTATTATCTATTTTGATGACATTTTAATTTATAGCAAAACATTGAACGAGCATCTTAAGCATATTAAGGTTGTTATGGAAGTTCTTAAGAAGGAAAAATTGTATGGCAATGCTAAGAAGTGCACATTTTGTTGTGATAAACTTGTCTTCTTAGGGTTCATTATTAGTAAACAAGGTCTTGTTGTTGATGAGTGATGTTGCAGGCCTATGCTATTACAATACCGCAAGTAATAAAGTAGTGAGTGAGTTATCGTTCCACTGGGGACAAGGCCAAGTACTAGTGCAAATTTTAACTGTTGTTTAGCAAATCAATAGTTTTGTGATGTTTTATAATTAAAGATAATTAACTTAATAACTTAAGGTAAAGAGAGATTAAATGTTGTGAAAAAAGGATTGATGAAGAAAATACTATCTAGACATTGAATCCCCCTAGCCACAATTATATTTATGAACATAAATTCAATTAAATTAAATAATAGAGTTGAGTTGGCATTCTTCTAAATTAGACTAAAACCTCTCTCAAGTAAATTAATCCCTAATCACTAAGTAGAATGCTGGAATCTCTTCTCAAACATAATTAAGTAGATCTTGCATTAAGAATAAGGAATAATAAACCAAAGGATCTTGTAAGTCTATCTCTAGCACTCCAATCAATCCTCAATCCTTATGAGTATTCAATTCATATCAAGCTTTCTCAAGTCAATAATATGAAAATTGCAGCCAATCAATAAGCATGCTATTATCAATTGGAAATAAATTATTAAGCATCATAAGAATAAAACAACTCAATCAAATGATTTAACTAAATAAAATTATTCAATCCACACAAGAAAGCTAGGGTTCATCAATATCTAAGTAGAGAATGAGTTAGTTCATGTTCATAACCAAAAAACTAGAACAAGAGAAATAAGTAAAAGAATCCAAACAATCCATAGCGAATAATTTGTGTTTCTTCACTTGAATCCTTGAGTCTTGTTTTAGATCTTGTATAGGATGTGTCTTCACCTTCAATCTCAGCTTCAAAACTCTCTTATTCACTCTAGAAGTCAGTTTTTTCTTTCTTCAACCTTCAAGAGCTTGTTAACCCAATTTATCCCAAAGAACCAAATTGAAGCTTGTCAATTGAAGATGGAGAAGATGGAGAGGATGGAAATGGAGGATGAAGATGAAAAGCTAAGGAGAGTGTCACCCTCTCCCCAAAATCGTGTATATCTTCTTCAATTTTCCTTCTCCTTTTATTTCATTCAAAACTCAACCCATGCCTTCCAACTCACACCATTCTCCATTGTCTCCTACTATTCTCTTTGTTTAATCTTTCATTTCATACAATCAGGCAAGCTTTTCTTTTGTTTAATACTACTTTTGGCAAAAGCTAGTCTTTGTTCCCCACTTGTCCGCAAAAGAATTCAAATATTCAAGGTTTCCCTAGGTGACACGGCCAAGCTTGCTGGCCATGTCCCTTCTGCCATTTCTTTCCTTCTTTTCTTCTAGGTGACATAGCCAAGCCACTAGCTGTGTCATGTGACACGGCCAGTGGCTTGGCCATGTCATGTGGGTGTGTCACCTTATGCTTCTCTAGCTTTGCTCCTTCCTTGCTTGTCTTTTGTTTTTTGGCATGAGATGGGACACTACTAAGCTCCTGGTTGTATCATGTGACACGGCCAGTGGCTTGGCCATGTCACTTGGGTGTGTCAGCTTCTGTCTTCCTTTCATTCCTTTCTTTGGTTTCTTTATTTTGCTCCTTGAATGAGACACGGCCAGTCTGCCATGAAGTTCTTTTGAGGGACACGGCCAAGCTTGTTTTGGCTTGGCTATGTCTTGCTTGATTCATGCTCTTCCTTCACTATTTTAATTTTCCAAGGGAGTTTTTGCACTTTAACCTAAAACAAACACTTTAAACAAACTTGAAACAAAAATCAAATGAAACATTAACTAAAAACACATAAAAATCATACTAAAAACAAGTACAAAATTGATCTCATCAAATACCCCACACTTAATTCCTTGCTTGTCCCCAAGCAAGGTTAAAATCAAAACAAACTAAACAAGATAAATTTAAAGTTCAAGAGTTATAAAAATGTTTCAAGACTTCCCTATCCCTAATTCTGCAATCAATATCAAACCAAACAAAATCGATACCCATGCAATTTAGAGGTTTTCCATGCATAACCTATGTTTGTCACTCCCTCACCAACTCTTAAAAGTGTTTGATCAAGGTGGTGTTTACACTCATAACAATCAATGAAAGATTATTACCATAGGCTTGTTTATCAATCAAATCTCCACCACCTAATTACAATCAAGCATCAATCATAAGGTCTTTTATTGGGTTGTAGTGGGGCTAAGGGAAAGGTATGAAATTTGGGAGAGTGAACTTAATCATTAAGTTCAAGAGCACTTCAAGAATAAAGTAACCGATCATATGTATAACCCAACGATCCCAAAACACATTCCTCTCAATTATCCCTTGACATTAAAGAACTTTTCAAGGGAACTCACTTATTACATCTTGCAATGATTATTCCCAAACATATTCCAACCCTTTCAACAAGAACAACAATTATTCTTATTATATATTTTTTTTTCTCTTCTTCTTTTTTATTTATTTTTTATTTAATATTTTTTTATTTTATTTTTTTAATTGTAATGTAACTAAAGAACATAACGATTTGCAATCTTAAACCTACTAAATTTAAGCCCACACTTAATTCAACACAACACTCGGTCATAAACGCTCTTAAAATGCTCTTGACCTAATGAAAGGGTAATAGTTAAAACAACAAGGTTTAAGCTAATGGTATTGTGAAAAAAAAAAGAAAAGGAGAAACGAAATAGGCTCAAAATTGGCTAACTAAGGTTGGATATAAGGTTGGTCTATTTAAGTCGAAGTGGATTAACCAAATTGCCTTAATCATCTTGATGCCTAATTGAAATTTTTATGTAGTCTCAAAATATATTTCAAAGCAAGCTCTAGCAACTCATCAATCAAAGATGTTCACCCACAAAAAAATAATAAGCTGATGGCTCAATTCCTCACTAGGTTAATGGTGATGAAAAGAAAAATAACAAAATTGACAATAAGAACCAATTCTACTCAATTCTCTAATTCATGCTTCAAAAATTCAAAGGTCATCAATCAACAATTTATAACAATTGAACTTTCCAAAATTCATTTATTCAAAGAAAAACATTAAAAACATTAACTAAACTTAAACAAAAATAACTTAAAAGTAAAAACACAAAATGCACCCCACACTTAAAGATTCACATTGTCCTCAATGTGAGCATGCATAAAAATAAAAAAAAATGCGACACAAACCAAAAACACAGAAATTAAAGACATAAAAATTAAAGAACGGATAACACGGCGGGTTGTCTCCCACCCAGCACTTCTTTAACGTCTTATTAGTTGGACATTCAGGGCAAATTTCTCTAGTCTTGGAGGTGGAAAACCTCCTTCAAGTCATGTATTCCCCCCCCCCCCGCAAAGTATAATTTGAGCCTGTGCCCATTTACCTTAAAATCTCCTTTTTCTGGATGAGTTATTTCAACCACTCCATAGGGGAAAACTTCCTTAATTGTAAAAGGACCAGACCATCGAGATTTTAACTTACCTGGAAAGAGTCGAAGCCTCGAATTGTACAATAATACCTGATCTCCCGCTTGAAACTCTTTTCGCTCTTTAATGCGAGCATCATGCCATCTCTTAGTACGCTCCTTATACATTCTTGCATTATCATAAGCTTGCAATCTCCACTCATCCAACTCGTTTACCTGCAATTTTCTCCTTTCACCTGCACTAGCTAGATCAAGGTTAATCTATTTTATAGCCCAATAAGCATTATGTTCAATTTCTATAGGTAAATGACAAGCTTTTCCATATACTATCCTAAATGGCATAGTGCCCAAAGGAGTTTTGAATGTAGTCCTAAAAGCCTATAGAGCATTGTCCAATTTCTCGGACCAATCCTTTCAAGATCGCTCTATAGTTTTTTCTAAATTTCTTTTTATCTCCCTGTTCGTGTTTTCAACTTGGCCACTAGTTTGGGGATGCTAAGGAGTAGCAAACCTATGTGTAACACCTAATCTTTTAAAAACGGTCTCGAGCTAAATGTTACAAAAGTGAGTACCCCTATCACTTATGATTGCTTTCGATGTACCAAATCGAGAGAACAACTTTTTTAAAAACATCATCACTACCCTGGAATCATTGGTTGCCAAGGCTTGGGCTTCAGGCCATTTAGAGACATAGTATATAGCTACAAGAATATATTTGTTACCAAAGGAATTTGTGTAATATCCCAAAGTATGCCCTAGAAGTTTTGAAGTATTTATTGTTGTATTTGGATTAAGTGCAAATGTTAAGTGAGAAGAGAAAAGAAGTAAAGAGAGAGATGTGTATATGTTGTATATATAGAGATATATACAACATATACAAGTCAAATTATTATATGGTCAAAAGAAGATTATTTATTTATCAAATTAATTAATTAATGGAAAATGGGAAAATAAGTGAGTGGAAGAGGATATTTCAAAGTATTTTAATATTAATTGCTTGGTGGAGGTTTAAGTGGAGAATAAGAGTTTGACTTTGTCTCTTTTTCTTCTTCATTTTCTTTTCTTTTCCTTTCTTGGCCGGCCATCCAAAGCAAGAGAGAAGAGAGTTTTTGATTATTTTTCCAAGCTCAAAATGGAAGGAAGATTCAAGTGATTAAGTTGGAAATTCAAGAAAATTTCATTAACTTTGGTAAGTTTCTTCTTGATTCTCTTATTTTATTTTAAGTTGTAATTGAGTTTGATGATTGATTGTGGATAGTATGAATGTTTTTGATTGTGGTGTGTTTGAGTGTGTTGGATTTAGTTGATTGTGATTTTGAAGTTGAATGGAAGAGTAAGAGTTGTGCTTATGTTATGATTTTGAATTGGTAGTTGTTGTATGTTGTGAGTTTGATCAATTATTTTTGATAGATCTTCAAGATGTTTGTGTTTAATGAAGTTGAAACATAGAATACTTGATTTTGGTCCAAAACAGAAGCATTTTGGATGCCACGACCGTGGGGTGTTGGGCAAATTGGACAGGTTCATTTGCTAACCCACGACCGTGGGGGATTTTGAGGCCACGACCGTGGGGTTGTGAGGCCACGACCGTGGGCCCTAGTTAGTGGTTTTGGATTGTAATTTGTGATCCATGGGTCTAGTTTGAAACTTATAGGTGGATAATTGTATTGGAATTCATGTGTATCTTTAAATAAGTGTGTATTTTCCTTTTGAATTAGGTTGTGAAGAGGTTGAATTGCCTTAACCCTAGTAGTGAAGAATTCTTGGAAGAGGAAGTGTATAGATTGGTGTGAGTTGTTCTTGAGGTAAGTACAAACCCTACATTATTGCATACATTTACATGACTTTGAGACTTAACACAATTGGTTGTAAATGTGTTAAGTAAGTTATTACATTGTTGATACATTTGATTAATGTTATGATTTGCATAATGTGAAAGATATGATGATCATTCAAAATGTATGTTCAATGAATTTGGTTATGTATACTTTAATGATGAATTTCTTTAATGTGAATTGAGATATGATGAGATGTGAAGCCATTGTTGTTGGCTATGATAGTGCAAATGAAATAAAATGGGGCATGGTTGCCTATTTGATTATGGAATATGAAATGAATTGAGAAAGAGGATGATAAAGAGATAAATGAAATAATTGTGTGCTTAATATGTTATTCAATTTTCAGAGTTCTGGGTTTGGCGGCATGCCTATGATTGCTGGACAGGTGAAAAGACCGGGTCGTAAGCCGAGTCCAGCTGAAAAATGTGAAATATGATGTTTTTGGGGTGAAAAAATTGGGTCGTAAGCCTCAAAAACAGTAACAGTCTAGCAGGATTGAGGACCAAGATATTGGGGCCCTCGGGTCTAGCCGGGTTGAGGTCCAAGAGACTGGGTCTGTTACACTATCCATGGATAGATATATTGTTGCGCTCAAATTAAGTACTACTACAAAGCGTCACTCGCAAGTATACGAGGTAGCTGTAGCAAAAGTGATCGCCCTAAGGTTGTTTCCCTAAGAAGGTGTGGTTCGTAATAGCTTGATTGACAAGTATTTAAATGCGGAAGAGTTTGTTGTATGAAATGTGCAAGATTAATTTAAACCTAAAATTAACGTGCGTAGGTGGAAGTGTGTGATGGGTGTGCAAGATCAAATCGATTCTTGGGTAGGTGCCTAGGGTCATAGGTCCATTCAATCAAAGCTCAATTCTCAATTGTCCATTAATATAACCTTGTAAATTAATTTGTTCCTTAAGATTAATTAGTCAATTACCAATCCATTAGTTCTCACATTCATGAATTTCCACGAGTCAAACTATATATAGTTTTGATCCTCTCGACCTCTACTTTCTATTTGTAAGGTCCATTTTAGGTTTCCAAGTCATTTTGAAAAATTACCAATAAGCCCTCAACTTTTTACAAAATTCCATTTAGGTCCTTTCTTTGCTCGGGTTCCGTTTCTACTGACGATCGTTTCATATTCAACCCCTCGACGTCCTCTACTTACTCTTATGTTTATTTTCTACTTTGGATTCATGTATAAATCTTAATAAAAATGACCAAAATGCCCCTAGTCTACATGTCTTCATTTCTCTTTAACGGGGCATTTTCTGGAAAAACAGTTACGCGTAGTTGTGACCCGATTTTTCTCTACTTTCCATTTTTAGAATATGTTATGTGCACTATTAAGAACATCCAGTACGACTTTTGGAAATTACTCTTAGGTCCTTAGCCTTTTGAAAAATTACCTTTAGGTCCCGTCGACTTCACGGGCCTCCTTTGCACACCGATTTTTGTTTTTGACTATCTCGAGCCTCTATTTGACCACTAATTTATGTCCTTCTGGCCTAATACTCGACTACCTAAACTTTGGGATGCGACACATAGGGTGGTCGATTATATAGTTCCGATATCGGATTTCATCTCTCGGTCCATCATCCAATATTCAAAGATCAATAGGTAGCTAATCTATCAACCTAGCATTTAATGCAATACAATCAACCAATCAACAAGGAACATCAATTTAAATATCAAATCAAAACATTCAATCAAATATACTGCAAGCCCTAAACATGGGTATTTAGCTCAACATCATCAATTTATAACATTCATTCAACTCAATATAAAACAAATACAAATTGTTCATTGCAATATCAATCTCTTAATACAACAACAACAATAGAAATGAATTAAAAGATAGAAATGAATTAAAAGAGAGAATAGAAAAACCCCTTGTGAAGATGCCAAGAGTAGGATTGCTAGTCTTCCTCCTAGCTCCACTTGATGTATTTGATGAAGAACTCAAGCCCTCTTCAATGGTTAATTCCCCTTTGCAATTTGGAATGGAGCTTTCTCAAGTCACCAAACCTTTGGATGGAGCTTTCTCAAGTCACCAACTCTTCAATTGATTTTGCCTTTGGAAGATGGAATGGAGCTTTCTCAAGTCACCACTCCCTTCAATGATGCTTCTTCAACCTTTGAGAACTTGTAACCCAATTTATCCCAAAGAACCTCAAAGATCTTATCAATGGAAGATGGAGAAGGTGGAGAGGATGGGAATGGAGGTTTGGAGGTGAAGGGACAAGGGAGAGTGTCACTCTCTCCCTCTCCCACGTTTTTGCAGAAATTTGGCTCCAAGAACCCAAGAGGTACCTCATTTTCCTCTTCCTCTCCTTTTAATTCATTCAAAAATCAACACCCATGCCTTCCAACTCATCCCATATTCCTTTGTCCCCCACTTTTTCTTTGTTTTCTATTTCTTTTGGCAAGCAATAGTGTTTGTCTCCCACTTTGTCCCCCACTTTGTTGAAAGAATTTTGACTTTTCAGGCGGGACACGGCCAAGCCAAGAGTGTCTTGGCCGTGTCTCTTGGTCTCTTCCTTGAGGTGACACGGCCAAGCCAAGAGTGGCTTGGCCGTGTTTCTTGATTTTTCATGGGACACGGCCGTGTAACACCCCCATACTCTATATAAGTACTATACATATACCAAGTATACATACAATATGTATATAAAGTATAAGAATGTCACTTTTCGTTTCCAATTAAAAACCTTTATCCAAGTTTAAGCAATATTGCATTAATTTAAAGAGCATTTACAAAAATCATTATTCTTATAAAAAATACAACATAATTAAAGTCACACATGTATGCATCACCTTCTAGTTGGTCTCGAGACACTCTTACCCTTCTCGTGGCATAACAGCTGGACTTCCAGATCAACCACATAACCACCTGCGCGATTACACCACCGCGCTAAGCCCGAGAGCTTAGTAATACAAATAAATATAAAATATATATACTTTACATAAAGATCATACCTTATACTTTTAGCATCATGTTTTATTGTTTTCTTACCCTGTTTTCCTTTCTCAAAGCATTCTTCATATATTCCCACTGATCTCATAAATCATACACATATTTACATAGAACATTCACAAAACTATACTTACCATTTCTATCTCATATACAGATACATATACATCATTTTAACAAATCACTATTCAATGATCTATCCAAACCTTCATGAGAACAATTCTCACAAATTCCACATTCATAAACATTTTACACATCATACTATATTCTCATAAACTCATATCTCAACAAAACTCCTCAAGCCATATTCATTTTCAATATATCATTACACACATTACCAAATCATACTTCATAAGATTATTTTATTCACAAATTTATCAATCATGAAACACACTTCCAACAAAAGCAACCATAGATCTCATTACTCATTTAGTTCAACATTTGGATATCACATTAACAACAAAGACAGACTCGGGCCCAAACAAAACACTAACATGCCATTCCATTATCAGAGTTAATGCTTTGGTTTAATCATCACATTTATCATTATCCCAACTAGGCTTCAAGGATTTAGGTTCAACCAAGCTTCAAGGGGAACAAAGCATGCTAAGTATCAACCCAACTTGGCTTCAAGAACCAATCCAACCTAGCTTCAAGGGTTGTAACATCTCAATTAGGCTTCAAGGATTTGACCCAACCAAGCTTCAAGGGGAGTAAAACATGTTAAATTCAACCCAACTTGGCTTCAAGGATCAAGTCCAACCTAACTTCAAGAGATTGTTACTCATATTAGGCATGCCACCAATAACAAACTCTGAAAATGGAATAACACATTAGCTATACAATTCATTTATCAATTTCATTCTCAATTGAATTATCATAACTAATAACAATGGCTTCACATGTCATTTGAATCATCATAGCCAATAACAATGGCTTCACATGTCATTTGAATTATCATTGCCAATCACAATGGCCTCATATCTCAATTTATGTTATAACCTTTCATTATTCGAGTATACATAATCAATTACCCCATCATATCACTCACATTATACATATCGCATCATTAGTATCACATTTCAAATACATTATTCATATAACACATCACCATTCACAAGACTTACAATGCATAGTACATAACCTTGTTCATATAATATCATATGCATTATCAAATGTAAGTTCAATTCCAATCATTTAAGAAGAACAAAAACCAAACACAGTAACCAACACACCCAAGGGACACGGCCAAGCTTGTGGCCATGTCTCTCAATCCAACACTTCAGTAGCAAACACGGGCATAGGACACGGCCAAGCTTGTGGCCGTGTCTCTCAAAACAAATTGGCAGTGACCAACACTGGCATAGAACACGGCCGTGTCTCCTCAAAATCCACCCAACACGGCCAAAATTCCCTTGACTTGGCCGTGTCTCTCATGAATTGGCCGTGTCTCTCCTTGCTTTTGGCCGTGTCACTCATGGATTGAAACCCTAACATACACAAGTCTCCTCTAATTGCACTCAAACTCATCATACACAAAATAGCATGGTTCAAATGAATGGAATCAATGTTCTAAACACAAATTCTACATGTTTATCACAATATTCACCTTATTAAAACACATCCACAAAACATTTAAACACATACTATCTCAAAACCCTAAAACCAACATCCTTCTCCATCTTCCAAAATCAACATCCACCACTTTCAACAACACCACCTATTTAAACTCTTAACTTAAAACCAAATTTAAAACTTGAAAACACATTACAAACACATCTCATCATCAAATCAACAAACCCTCATTAACTTCAAATACCACTTCAAAAGAATAAAAGAAATCAAAGAAAAGAACTTACCTTAGTTATAAACTTCTTGAATCATCACTTGATCACTTAATCTTCCTTCAATTTGAGCTTAACTCTTCAAGATCTTCTCTTTGTCTCTTGCTTTCCTTTGTCTATGGAGGAGCCAGCCAACAATGGAGAAGAAGAAATCATGAAGAAAACAAAGTCAATTCTTCTTTAAATCTCCACCAAGAGTTTTTAACCAAACAATTACCTATATACCCTTATCCATTTAACTAACCTCTTGTCTCTTATATGCCCATATAAGTAATTTCACCTATCACAAATGAAAATATCTTCTTGCATTGACTCTCCCTTGACCAACTTATATGTTATATATATTATCATATAAACAACATATACATTTCTCTCTAAACCCTCTTTTCTCCCAAAACACATATACATAAGCATTCACTTTCCAATTCCTTTTTTTTCTTTCAAATCAACATATACATTCAATCCCATTTAAAACAACAACAACAACAACATCAACAACAACAACAACATTCAAAACTTCTAGGGCATATATGGGGATATTACAATTCTCTCCCCCTTAAATAATTTCGTCCTCGAAATTATCCAGCACCACAACAACCCATTTAAAACAAATCACCATTTTAATTTTCATATGAAAACAATCGTATTCTTACACTATAATTTCATCAAATCTCATAACTTCTACTCTCCCCCTTAGAGATACTCATCTTCTCTGAAATTCATAATTCATCATTGTATAGGTATATATATATATATATATATCTTTGCATCTTATTACTTTCTCAACAAAGCAATCAAGATAACTCATAACATCTCTAATGACCTTTATCTTTGTACTAGAGTCAGATTATCACTTTATCTCTTTAGAGATATTTCCTTAACTTTAACCTCAAAAATCATTAATTAATATCTTAGCATTGTTTATTCCATTCTTACAATCACTTTCAAAATAAACATTTACCAAACCTCAATGGATAACAATATCTTTACTTTCTTTAGCTTGCTTCTCACGTAATATAATTATTAGTACAATACCTTTAAACTTACTTAACAGATAAACAACATTTCCCTTTTTCTCATCATGAACAAATGATATAATTCAATTTATTTATGTTTATTCATAGGCCAGAATATTACATCATACATATTACTATTTAAATTTTACACTCCCAGTACAACTGTACGTATCAAATCTCAATATTGACTCGCAACTTTAGCGAAATCCAGATCAATCGATCTATCTATCACAATATACTAACATTTAAACCTTATTCGATTCAATCTAACAGTTAACTTATCGAAATTTATCATTGGATTTCACACAATATATATATATAACCTAATTTCATTAGGTCAAATTTATATTCACATTCTAATCTTTTAATATTCATAAATTCAATCAATAAGAATCATGCTTATAAATATACATTTCATTATTTCAATAATTATATTATCATTTCTCATACTCATTCAAAGTTTATCAGTATAGCCAACCACTATGGCTTCATAAACGAACTTTTCCCCAACCAGATCGGTAGTCCAAGTTCGGTTGCCCAACACAATGGGTCCACATGGTTCTGCAGGAGGCAGACAAGTCCGTTCATTTATCTTTTCACAATTCATTTCTCATAATCAATTAAGCATTCTACCTCAATTATAATTCATTTCCAACATCATTGCCAACAATCATGGTTTCTCATCACATCAAGATAGTATACACATATATCATCAATTATATTGAACATCTCATTATTCAATCATATCATCTAGACATGTTTCAATCATATCATTTCCTTTTATTATTTCTTCACTTCACATATTATTACTATATTTATATAATTATTTTTCTATCACATAATTCATAGTTGAAAACCTTATCACAATTCTCTTCCCTTGCGTTACCTCTTATAATTATAATTAAATTTTTTTTAAACATAGAAATTATAAGATATAACTTCACCAATCATATCTTTTAACCATGTTTCTGGAAATATAGTTATCAATCTCACCAAAACTGTACTACAGTTATATCATCTCAGTTCTAAATCTGAAGATAATAAAACTAATCAACTAGTCACACTAACCAAATCATATTACCATAATATATTAACAATCACGCCTGGGGTTTGTAAATCAATATTGTTCTTCTATTATTTGATTTCCAGCCTTTACGATTATAAGGCTAGATTGTATCACAAAAATTATATATATATATATATTCTCCAAACTTTTATTACACCAAGAGTTAACACATTTTAAATTTCATCTCAAAACAATTTGCTTTTGATTATTTGATCATCATTAACCTAACTCATGTTCAATAATATTATCTTTAACATTTTCTACGCCAACTTTCAATCATATACAAATCTTACACAAGTTTTATTCATTACTCCATTTCCAATCCATCTTTTCTAAAAATTTTTCAATACATTACTCTTTTCTTACAATTTCTTATTATACACTTATACATAAAATTTTTCTACACACAAATACTTTGAGTTCCAAAACATCTTATGATCGCCTCATTTAGTTATTGCCATAACAATTCCACTGTTCAATATCACCCAAATCCATTCTCATTTTCTATTTCATCACATAATCTATTCTACGAAAATTTAATCTCTATTAGATCCACTACTATATGCAATCTCATTTCTAATACCATTAAACATACAATGGTATAAAATAATAAACATATTATATACACATATTCATAATGTGACTCTCTTCCCACCTTTCTTACATATATTCATTACATTCATGTCGAAAATTCCTTTTACATATCCTTTATTTATATACACATAATTATGCAATTTATTAAATTTCTCTTTTGCATATAGTTTATACAAATTTAATATTTATCACTTTGCTTTGACTATTATCATTCTCATTCTTTTAACATAACTTAAGTTATTCATTAACTTCAATAAATATATACACTCTACTTATAATATTATTTCACAAAGATCTTAATCACATTTCCAATGTGATATCTCTCTCACATTTATCTTTAAATACCTTTAACATATCTTTCATATTCATTTTCATCCTTTCCAATCAAATTACTTAAAGTAACTCATTTTCATTTGCTCAATTCCTTTTCTTTTCTTTTATTTCAAACCAAATTTTCCTACTATCAATCTCATCCCCCAATTCTTAATACTTTCATGTGCACTACTATTCATTTCGTATATCTCATGTATTAAATACATTAAACTATCAATATCTAAATGATCTTTATCCACATTCCATTAAAACTATAGATTTTCAACTTACTAGTTTCCTTAAACTTCAATTTATTCATCTCATTCTCTTAATATCAACTTTAAAACATATTATATGTATATACCACAAAGCAACATCAAAACATATATGTTTCACCATTACTAAGCTCATTCCAAAACTCTAAATATCACATATTACCATCATTTACATGAGCTTTTACAATATTCAAACATATCACATTGCTAACATTGAAATCACCATGTTTGCATTTTGCATTAAAATAACAATACAACAACACCAATATCTCTTTATACTTAACCAACATCATCTCTTTTTCCTTTTAAACAAAACCTTAACTTTTCATATCCACACCTTAAATTATCACACTTAATCTATACCAATCAACTCATTCAATAATTCACCGTACTATTTTCATTTAAATAATATATCTTTCCATATTACCCATCCAACAATATTTCCTCTTTCTAGAAATCCAAACATAAAGTTTATTAGAAAGAGGTTCAAATAGTAGAGGAAAGATTACATACTTTAATCTTAATTTTTTTTTTAACTCATTTCCAACTTTATTCTTCTAGCCATTTCTTTATATGTCAAACACATGTCAATAATCAAACTTTTTACTTATAAATTCCATATCATTCTTTTATATTGCAATCACCTTTCAATTATCAACATTTCAAAATTTGCTTTCATATAAAACCTCATTTACGCACTATCATCTATCTTATGTAATTCAGATACATCACAAATCACATAATGCCACGTTCGAGACCAACCTAGATGTGAATGCATATGCAGGTATCACCAATTGCATTTCAAAACTCTTCCTTTTTAATTCTATTTAAACTCTTCAAATTTTTTTTTTTAATTTCACTTAGGCCGGGAATCTCGAACCTAAGCTCTGATACCAAAATAATTGTAACACCCCCATACTCTATATAAGTACTATACATATACCAAGTATACATACAATATGTATATAAAGTATAAGAATGTCACTTTTCGTTTCCAATTAAAAACCTTTATCCAAGTTTAAGCAATATTGCATTAATTTAAAGAGCATTTACAAAAATCATTATTCTTATCAAAAATACAACATAATTAAAGTCACACATGTATGCATCACCTTCTAGTTGGTCTCGAGACACTCTTACCCTTCTCGTGGCATAACAGCTGGACTTCCAGATCAACCACATAACCACCTGCGCGATTACACCACCGCGCTAAGCCCGAGAGCTTAGTAATACAAATAAATATAAAATATATATACTTTACATAAAGATCATACCTTATACTTTTAGCATCATGTTTTATTGTTTTCTTACCCTGTTTTCCTTTCTCAAAGCATTCTTCATATATTCCCACTGATCTCATAAATCATACACATATTTACATAGAACATTCACAAAACTATACTTACCATTTCTATCTCATATACAGATACATATACATCATTTTAACAAATCACTATTCAATGATCTATCCAAACCTTCATGAGAACAATTCTCACAAATTCCACATTCATAAACATTTTACACATCATACTATATTCTTATAAACTCATATCTCAACAAAACTCCTCAAGCCATATTCATTTTCAATATATCATTACACACATTACCAAATCATACTTCATAACATTATTTTATTCACAAATTTATCAATCATGAAACACACTTCCAACAAAAGCAACCATAGATCTCATTACTCATTTAGTTCAACATTTGGATATCACATTAACAACAAAGACAGACTCGGGCCTAAACAAAACACTAACATGCCATTCCATTATCAGAGTTAATGCTTTGGTTTAATCATCACATTTATCATTATCCCAACTAGGCTTCAAGGATTTAGGTTCAACCAAGCTTCAAGGGGAACAAAGCATGCTAAGTATCAACCCAACTTGGCTTCAAGAACCAATCCAACCTAGCTTCAAGGGTTGTAACATCTCAATTAGGCTTCAAGGATTTGACCCAACCAAGCTTCAAGGGGAGTAAAACATGTTAAATTCAACCCAACTTGGCTTCAAGGATCAAGTCCAACCTAACTTCAAGAGATTGTTACTCATATTAGGCATGCCACCAATAACAAACTCTGAAAATGGAATAACACATTAGCTATACAATTCATTTATCAATTTCATTCTCAATTGAATTATCATAACTAATAACAATGGTTTCACATGTCATTTGAATCATCATAGCCAATAACAATGGCTTCACATGTCATTTGAATTATCATTGCCAATCACAATGGCCTCATATCTCAATTTATGTTATAACCTTTCATTATTCGAGTATACATAATCAATTACCCCATCATATCACTCACATTATACATATCGCATCATTAGTATCACATTTCAATACATTATTCATATAACACATCACCATTCACAAGACTTACAATGCATAGTACATAACCTTGTTCATATAATATCATATGCATTATCAAATGTAAGTTCAATTCCAATCATTTAAGAAGAACAAAAACCAAACACAGTAACCAACACACCCAAGGGACACGGCCAAGCTTGTGGCCGTGTCTCTCAATCCAACACTTCAGTAGCAAACACGGGCACAGGACACGGCCAAGCTTGTGGCCGTGTCTCTCAAAACAAATTGGCAGTGACCAACACTGGCATAGAACACGGCCGTGTCTCCTCAAAATCCACCCAACACGGCCAAAATTCCCTTGACTTGGCCGTGTCTCTCATGAATTGGCCGTGTCTCTCCTTGCTTTTGGCCGTGTCACTCATGGATTGAAACCCTAACATACACAAGTCTCCTCTAATTGCACTCAAACTCATCATACACAAAATAGCATGGTTCAAATGAATGGAATCAATGTTCTAAACACAAATTCTACATGTTTATCACAATATTCACCTTATTAAAACACATCCACAAAACATTTAAACACATACTATCTCAAAACCCTAAAACCAACATCCTTCTCCATCTTCCAAAATCAACATCCACCACTTTCAACAACACCACCTATTTAAACTCTTAACTTAAAACCAAATTTAAAACTTGAAAACACATTACAAACACATCTCATCATCAAATCAACAAACCCTCATTAACTTCAAATACCACTTCAAAAGAATAAAAGAAATCAAAGAAAAGAACTTACCTTAGTTATAAACTTCTTGAATCATCACTTGATCACTTAATCTTCCTTCAATTTGAGCTTAACTCTTCAAGATCTTCTCTTTGTCTCTTGCTTTCCTTTGTCTATGGAGGAGCCAGCCAACAATGGATAAGAAGAAATCATGAAGAAAACAAAGTCAATTCTTCTTTAAATCTCCACAAAGAGTTTTTAACCAAACAATTACCTATATACCCTTATCCATTTAACTAACCTCTTGTCTCTTATATGCCCATATAAGTAATTTCACCTATCACAAATGAAAATATCTTCTTGCATTGACTCTCCCTTGACCAACTTATATGTTATATATATTATCATATAAACAACATATACATTTCTCTCTAAACCCTCTTTTCTCCCAAAACACATATACATAAGCATTCACTTTCCAATTCCTTTTTTTTTCTTTCAAATCAACATATACATTCAATCCCATTTAAAACAACAACAACAA
Source organism: Garcia nutans (assembly GCA_947685225.1). Lineage (NCBI taxonomy): Eukaryota > Viridiplantae > Streptophyta > Magnoliopsida > Malpighiales > Euphorbiaceae > Garcia > Garcia nutans. Next base: position 48,926,331 of record CANTUV010000007.1, on the reverse strand, counting down.
CAACATCAACAACAACAACAACATTCAAAACTTCTAGGGCATATATGGGGATATTACAGGCCGTGTCACTTGGCCGTGTCCCTCACTGGACCTTTCTTTTCTTTCTTTCTTCTCTTTGGTTGTGAGAGGTGACACAGCCAAGCCATGTGGAGCTTGGCCGTGTCTCTTGATTTTTTTTCTTTGGGACACGGCCAAGCTCCTGGCCGTGTCCCTCACTCTCTTTGATACAGAATGAGACACAGCCAGAGGACACGGCCGTGTCATGTGACACGGCCAGTGTCCTGGCCGTGTCCCTTGACAGTGTCAGTCTCTGCTTCTTTTCTTTCCTTCTTTGCTTGCTCTCTTGTTCTTGGTATGAATGGGACACGGCCAAGCCATTTTTGTCTTGGCCGTGTCAGGTGACACGGCCACAAGCTTGGCCATGTCTCTGAGTGTGTCTCTTCCTTCCTTCATTTTTTTGCTCTTTCTTTTCTTTGTTCTTTGTTTTGCCTTTTGAATGAGACACGGCCAGAGGCTTGGCCGTGTCTCTGGATGTGTCAGCTACTGCCTTGAAGAAATTTTGAGGGACATGGCCATGTCTTGCTTGGCTTGGCCATGTCTTGCTTGGTTCATGCTTTTCTTGCCCGATTTTGATCTTCCAAGGGTGTTTTTGCTCTCGAACCTAAAAACAAACATTTTAAACAAACTTAAAACAAAAATCAATCAAAACATTAACTAAAACACACATAAAATCATACTAAAAACTAGTATAAAAATGAACTAAACAAATACCCCACACTTAACTCCTTGCTTGTCCCCAAGCAAGGCTAAAATCAAAACACAATAAACAAGATGAATTTTGTTAAGTTCAAGAGTTATAAAGAATGTTTCAAGACTTCCCTATCCTTAAATCTGCAATCAATATCGAATCAAACAAAATCGACACTCATGCAATTAAGTGGCTTTCCATGCATAACCAATGTTATCGCTCCCTCACCAACTCTTACAAGTGTTTGATCATGGTGGTGTTTACACTCATAACAATCAATGAAAGATTATTACCATAGGCTTGCTTATCAATCAAATCTCCACCACAAAATAACAATCAAGCATCAATCAAAAGGTCTTATTTTGGTTGTAATGGGGCTAAGGTAAAGGCATGGCATTTAGGAAGTGTGAGCTTAATCATTAAGTTCAAGAGCACTTCAAGAATGAAGTAACCATTTATATATATAACCCAACAATCCCAAAACACCTTCCTCTCATCTACCCCTTGACATTAAAGAGCTTTTCAAGGGAACTCACTTATTAAATCTTGTAATGATACATTCCAACCCTTTCAACAAGAATAACAATTATTATTATTATTATTATTATTATTATTATTATTATTATTATTATATATTTCTTTATCTTTATCTTTTTTTTTATTATTTTGCTTTGCCACATTAAACCTACTAAATTTAACCCCACACTTAATTCAACACAACACTCGGTCATAAACGCTCTTAAAATGCTCTTGACCTAATGAAAGGATAAGAGTTAAACAACAAGGTTCAAGCTAATGGTGTTGTGAAAAAGAAAGAAAAGGAAAAATAAAATAGGCTCAAAATTGGCTAACTAAGGTTGAAAATAAGGTTGGTCTTTTTAAGCCAAAGTGGTTTCACCTAATTGCCTTAATCATTTTGATGCAAAATTGAAATTTTTATGTAATCTTAAAATGCATGTCAAAGCAAGTTCTAGAAATTTATCAATCAAAGATGTTCACCCACAACAATAATGATAAGTTGATGGCTCAATTCCTCACTAGGTTAATGGCAATGCAAAGAAAAACCGACAAAATTGACAATAAGCACCAATTCTACTCAATTCTCAAATTCATGCTTCAAAAATTCAAAGGTCATCAATCAACAATTTATAATAATTGAACTTTTCAAAACTCATTTATTCAAGGAAAAACATTAAATCATTAACTAAAACTTAAACAAAAACAAGTTAAAAGTAAAAACACAAAAACACAAAATGCAATTAAAAGTAAAAACACAAAACACAAAATGCACCCCACACTTAAAGATTCACATTGTCCTCAATGTGAGCATGCATACTACAGGGAGGGTTTAGATGAAACCTGATTTCCATCGTTCCCATATATGATGTGTAGGGCTCCTTCCACCCATAATGCAATTGGAGCCCAGGACTGAGAGGATGAACAACATGTAACTTTGAAATGCACCCGATGTACGGCAACCCTTAAATATTTTTCCTTGTAGAGAACATGTCTCAAAGGGACATGTGAAGGTCTCCTCGGGGTTATCCTCCAGTGTTATAGGAAAGTGGTAATAATTTTTCTCTTCGTGCAACATGGGTATATCAGCTTTCTGCTCTTCCTTACCACCAAGAGTAGTAGAGATGACTTTTGGGGACTCTTTAATTTCAACCAAGCTTGGTTGAATCACTTCTTCATCCACTTTAACAATGTCAAGTCCCCTCTCAACAACCTCAACATCTAAAACTAGCTTACACTCCTCAATTTCTAAATTGGGCATTTCATGTTCTTCTTATAAAGGCGTACCCATCTCAAGATTATTTCCATTTTCTCCTTGGGAGTGCATATCATAGATGTTAGAAAGTTGCTTACCTTGCTCCTCTTCTTTTAGCCTACTTGGGAATGGAATTAATTGCAAAGGATTCGGAGGTTCATACAAATGTGATGAAGTTGATGAGTCCAAATTCTCCTCCTCCTTTGATTGACTTTGTTTCTCCATGTTGGGCAGCATTTCCTCACCATTGTCTTCTTGATTAGTCCCTACATCAAAGGAATCACAAAAATTGTTATATATCACCTGTTCACTCGTCAAATTTGTGATTACCTTGACTTGCTCCAATTGGCTAGGAAATTCCTCATTTTGTTGTGCTTGGAGTTGATGTGCCAGTTGCCCAACTTGCATTTCCACCCTCTTCAATGATTCCGCCAAAGAATGAAATCTCTCATTGCTCCCTTCCTGATTTTGTGTGCTAATTTGAAGGTAAGCATTCAAATCATCGTCCACTGTGGATTTCTCGAATTGATCATGGTTTTGTGAGCTAGTTAGAATGAAGGTATTCAAACTATCTTCCAAAGTGGGTTCCTTAAAGTGATTTTGATTTTGCGCGCTAGTTTGAATAAAGGCATTCAAACTTTCTTCTAAGGTGGGTTCCTTAAGGTGATCTTGGTTTCGTGTGCTAGTTTGAATGAAGGCATTCAAACTATCTTCAAATGTGGGTGGCTTAAGGTACTCTTGATTTGAATATTGTTCTTGAGAGTAAGGATTTCTTTGGTAAGGTTGATAAAAATTTTGAGGTGGAATTTGCTGTTGATTTTCCCAAGAAAAATTTTATTGGCTTCCCCAGCTGGGATTATAAGGATTGGAAAATGTGTCATTTCTTCCCATTTGCTGGAAACCTTGGTAGCCATCTTCTTCCTCTTGCCAATCTTGGTATCGTCCATAACCCATGAAACACGTGTTTGCACTATGGCCTGCATTGCCACATGCTGCGCATATCTCGTGGCGTGGCATAGGTGCTCTTCCTCTTGCATTTAGCACCTTAAGTTGATTTGTCAATTCTGCTAATTGCCATGCCATTTCAGAATCATCGTTCCTATGATAAACTCCTCCATGCCTGGAAAACTACATATTTACACAAGGCACTTAGCAACTTAATTAAAACAAACAAATAATTAAATTGAAAGAAAAATAAAACAAACAAACAATTCACAGAAAATAAACAAACAATGAAAAGAAAAATCAAACTATTACTACTGCGACAGCCTTCCTCGGCAACGGCGCCAAAAACTTGTTGCGCTCAAATTAAGTACTACTACAAAGCGTCACTCGCAAGTATACGAGGTAGCTGTAGCAAAGGTGATCACCCCAAGGTCGTTTCCCCAAGAAGGTGTGGTTCGTAATAGCTTGATTGACAAGTATTTAAATGCGGAAAAGTTTGTTGTATGAAATGTGCAAGATTAATTTAAACCTAAAATTAACGTGCGTAGGTTGAAGTGTGTGATGGGTGTGCAAGATCAAATCGATTCTTGGGAAGGTGCCTAGGGTCATAGGTCCATTCAATCAAAGCTCAATTCTCAATTGTCCATTGATATAACCTTGTAAATTAATTTGTTCCTTAAGATTAATTAGTCAATTACCAATCCATTAGTTCTCACATTCATGAATTAACAATGACCAATTCTTTTACATTACCAAATTAACGAAACCCTAGAACTTATATTTCTAATTCATTCATAGTGTAACACCCCTTCCCGGCCTACATGTGTAAGCCGAGTAGAGGCGCCACACTATCCTAATGTTGCTACCAATTTTACTTAGTCAAATTTTAGTTCCGATTTTACAGAAATTTTGCCAGAGGTTCGCCTAGAAATTTGGGTCCCAAGTGTCGACAAAACTGATTTTTCTTATTTGTGTCTTTATATTTTACTTAGCCATTTTTAAGTACCGATTTTAAAAAAAAATTTGCCATAACCTCCCCTAAAAATGGAGGTCCCAAGTGTCGACAAAACTGATTTTTCTTATTTTTGAAAAACATTTTGTTTTACAATTCAACTCAAGCACACTCCCAATAATCCACCCTTATAACCTTAACTACAATCCTGCAAGAAAAGTTCACACTTCTATATCCACAATCCAATTCAAATCAAAACCATACAGTTATTATACATTACTAGATTTACATGCTACATCAAGTTAACTCTTTGTATTGCTCAAATAAGTACATGCCAGTTTCTAACACCAAAATACAAAATAAAGAGCACCACCTAAGTTTGTTGATGACCGGTGGATCGCAGGACTCTTCTGCTCGCTACTGGCTCCTTGCTAACAACCTACAAGTTTAGAAGAAACTAAACTGGCTAAGCATTGCTTAGTGGGTACTTTAACCATTGCCATACAATGTCTACTCGATATCACATATAAAAGTAGAATACTGCATAATTAAACTATTTTCATACAATCATCATATTTATATTTTCTAATTAAGTTAAGTTTCACATTCTGTATGTAAACAACATGTAATATAACTTCATTATAATTACGAGTTAATCTGCTCCACTCGGTAATTATGAATACACCAATCTTGAAATGAGGCCTCATATAGAGTTACACATGGTCTTGACCTCACACAAATAATTGTCATGGTCTTGGTCTCACACGATATAGAATAACTGCGTGGTCTTGGTCTCACACGACTAGTTGCCATGATCTTGACCTCACACGATATAACCGCGCGCGCGTAAGTAATATCTCGATCGAAGCCGTTAAGACAGTACTGCCGGTAGGATGGCATGCCAAACCCCCCATTCTAGACCGGTTTTACCCATTTACCGAGTAGAGCATATATAACATTTCATATATACCCATTCACTTCGTATATGTACCACATATTCTCCATGTATATACAATATATATTTACACAAATATCACATATACTCACATATGTATCATATGTATTCACATATTTTCCATCTTAATTTATTCTTCATATCATAATTAAACTCAATACTAAAAAAAAAATGATAAAACACCCACACCAAGTTTTTGACCCAGTTAATAATGAAAAATTTCCATATGAACAATAAACTCTGGTTCTTGACCCAGCTTGATCCTTGTTTTAGAAAATTTGTATAAAATAATCCACTTGGCTAAAAACTCTAAAATTTTTACAGAATTTAGTTTTGCATCTTAAAATCATTCCTTTAAAATTTCAGATCAAACTGGACACAAAATCTTGGTCAAGTAGTTCACCCAACCAGACTGCTCCAGTTGCCCTGCATCCTGGCAGCAGTTCTGAATTTTATAAATTCCGTAAATTAAATTCAATCAATGTGGTTCCAAATTATTTTTCTCAAATACTAGACTTATTAAAAAACAACATATCCAAAATTCAACTCAAGATAATTTTTCTATATTTAATTAAAAATCATACAAGTCACAGCATTTTACTAATTGTAAAACAGAAAAATTTTCAAGAGGAGTTCAATGGTTAAAGTACCAAACCTTGCTCTTTTAATTCCCTTTTACTTTTCCTTCTTCTCCTTCCTTAATATTTGTTTTTCCTTCAAGATATTCAAGAGCACAACATAAACCTTAGAAATTCAAAATAATAAGTTATCCTCCATTTCTTTTCTAACCGAAACCCTAATCCAACCTTATTAATCTTTATACATCTTGTTTCTTCCATTTAATCAATTAATCTCATCACTTACTTAATATTTTTCCAATTCCACATAAAGACTCTAATTTCCAATCTTCTAATAAATATATAACTACCTAAAATTAATACTAAAATCAAAGTCTACTTACTAGAAAACCTTAAAAACTTACCTTAAAAATCAAACTTGGAGAAACTTGGAAGTCCTTGGTGTTTCCCTTTGTTGGCCGAATTTTGTGAGTGGAAAAAGAGAGAATTCGCTCTTCATTTCACATATATTTATATACAAAGGAAATGATGATCACCTTAGGTGTTGGTTAACCTCTTAAGACCACTTGTCCACTTTTTCTCTTTCTTCATTTATTACACATTTATTACACATGCTAAATGCTTTCGTTTGATTGGCCAACATTAGATTTTTATTAGTTTTCTTTTCCTTTACTTCTTTCCACTTGTCCCTCTTCCCATTGGATCTCATAAAGTTGTCCCGGGTTACTCATCCGGTCCCAACACGAAACCGGGCCCACTTTACGTTCCGGCGATTAATTGATCATATCTCTTAAACCGTACAGTTCCACGAGTCAAACTACATATAGTTTTGATCCTCTCGACCTCTAATTTCTATTTGTAAGGTCCATTTTAGGTTTCCAAGTCATTTTGAAAAATTACCAATAAGCCCTCAACTTTTTACAAAATTCCATTTAGGTCCTTTCTTTGCTCGGGTTCCGTTTCTACTGACGATCGTTTCATATTCAACCCCTCGACGTCCTCTACTTACTCTTATGTTTATTTTCTACTTTGGATTCATGTATAAATCTTAATAAAAATGACCAAAATGCCCCTAGTCTACATGTCTTCATTTCTCTTTAACGGGGCATTTTCTGGAAAAACAGTTACGCGTAGTTGTGACCCGATTTTTCTCTACTTTCCATTTTTAGAATATGTTATGTGCACTATTAAGAACATCCAGTACGACTTTTGGAAATTACTCTTAGGTCCTTAGCCTTTTGAAAAATTACCTTTAGGTCCCGTCGACTTCACGGGCCTCCTTTGCACACCGATTTTTGTTTTTGACTATCTCGAGCCTCTATTTGACCACTAATTTATGTCCTTCTGGCCTAATACTCGACTACCTAAACTTTGGGATGCGACACATAGGGTGGTCGATTATATAGTTCCGATATCGGATTTCATCTCTCGGTCCATCATCCAATATTCAAAGATCAATAGGTAGCTAATCTATCAACCTAGCATTTAATGCAATACAATCAACCAATCAACAAGGAACATCAATTTAAATATCAAATCAAAACATTCAATCAAATATACTGCAAGCCCTAAACATGGGTATTTAGCTCAACATCATCAATTTATAACATTCATTCAACTCAATATAAAACAAATACAAATTGTTCATTGCAATATCAATCTCTTAATACAACAACAACAATAGAAATGAATTAAAAGAGAGAATAGAAAAACCCCTTGTGAAGATGCCAAGAGTAGGATTGCTAGTCTTCCTCCTAGCTCCACTTGATGTATTTGATGAAGAACTCAAGCCCTCTTCAATGGTTAATTCCCCTTTGCAATGTGGAATGGAGCTTTCTCAAGTCACCAAACCTTTGGATGGAGCTTTCTCAAGTCACCAACTCTTCAATTGATTTTGCCTTTGGAAGATGGAATGGAGCTTTCTCAAGTCACCACTCCCTTCAATGAAGCTTCTTCAACCTTTGAGAACTTGTAACCCAATTTATCCCAAAGAACCTCAAAGATCTTATCAATGGAAGATGGAGAAGGTGGAGAGGATGGGAATGGAGGTTTGGAGGTGAAGGGACAAGGGAGAGTGTCACTCTCTCCCACTCCCACGTTTTTGCAGAAATTTTGGCTCCAAGAACCCAAGAGGTACCTCATTTTCCTCTTCCTCTCCTTTTAATTCATTCAAAAATCAACACCCATGCCTTCCAACTCGTCCCATATTCCTTTGTCCCCCACTTTTTCTTTGTTTTCTATTTCTTTTGGCAAGCAATAGTGTTTGTCTCCCACTTTGTCCCCCACTTTGTTGAAAGAATTTTGACTTTTCAGGTGGGACACGGCCAAGCCAAGAGTGTCTTGGCCGTGTCTCTTGGTCTCTTCCTTGAGGTGACATGGCCAAGCCAAGAGTGGCTTGGCCGTGTTTCTTGATTTTTCATGGGACACGGCCGTGTCCCTCACTGGACCTTTCTTTTCTTTCTTTCTTCTCTTTGGTTGTGAGAGGTGACACAGCCAAGCCATGTGGAGCTTGGCCGTGTCTCTTGATTTTTTTTCTTTGGGACACGGCCAAGCTCCTGGCCGTGTCCCTCACTCTCTTTGATACAGAATGAGACACGGCCAGAGGACACGGCCGTGTCATGTGACACGGCCAGTGTCCTGGCCGTGTCCCTTGACAGTGTCAGTCTCTGCTTCTTTTCTTTTCTTCTTTGCTTGCTCTCTTGTTCTTGGTATGAATGGGACACGGCCAAGCCATTTTTGTCTTGGCCGTGTCAGGTGACACGGCCACAAGCTTGGCCATGTCTCTGAGTGTGTCTCTTCCTGCCTTCATTTTTTTGCTCTTTCTTTTCTTTGTTCTTTGTTTTGCCTTTTGAATGAGACACGACCAGAGGCTTGGCCGTGTCTCTGGGTGTGTCAGCTACTGCCTTGAAGAAATTTTGAGGGACATGGCCATGTCTTGCTTGGCTTGGCCATGTCTTGCTTGGTTCATGCTTTTCTTGCCCGGTTTTGATCTTCCAAGGGTGTTTTTGCTCTCGAACCTAAAAACAAACACTTTAAACAAACTTAAAACAAAAATCAATCAAAACATTAACTAAAACACACATAAAATCATACTAAAAACTAGTATAAAAATGAACTAAACATATATATGTATCGCCTACCGGCTTGATGATTGTGATTATGGACCAAAGTTGTAAATCTGAACTTTGAATAACATATTAGTGTCTTTTGGGCCCATGTTTGTCTTTGTTTCAATGTGAATCATAAATAGTAAAATAATTGAATAAGATTGTAACACCCCTTCCCGAACTACGTGTGTAAGCTGAGTAGAGGCGCCACACTAACCTAATGTTGCTACCAATTTTACTTAGTCAAATTTTAGTTCCAATTTTTATAGAAATTTTGCCATAGTTTCACTTAAAAATTGAGTCCCAAGTGTCGACAAAACTGGTTTTTTTTTTCTGATTTTTGAAAATATTTTTGCACAAACCAATGCAACCAAAATCATTCTCAGTACACTTCCAATAAATCCCCCTTATAACCTCAACTACAACCTGCAAAAAGGATTTACACTTCTTGTAACAACCCCATATCCAATGCCCACACACTACAACCACAACAATGTAGCATAAGTGCATCAAACATAGGGATGCTACGGTTTTCCTAATATTCAAAACACTTTAAACTTGATACAATACCCTTATCATTATACATTATAGAAAAGTAGATCATTTACTTATAAAACAAAACATATTAGTTATATATATATACATTTAAATATTACCCAGCGGAAGTTATAAAATATGTACATATTTACAAACACTTGATTACATATTTAAATATATCCATACTTTTACATTATAAACATTACTTTACAAAATATAAAGAAGTATACATGATTGGCAATTCTCTTCTGATCTTTATGTTCCCAAAATCAACTCTTCAAGGTCTACTCTCACTTGGTCTTGATGAACTCTCGGGTTCGACTCTATCAGCTCTATTACCTGCGCGATCAAACACTATCGCGCTAAGCCAAGGGCTTAGTAAGATAATTCATGCTAAAATGCAATGTCACAAATTAATTACATATATCAATCAAAAGCATATTATTTATTCAATATGTTGCTTTGTTCAATGTCACATCAATATTCATATAATAGCACCATTCATTATACTCATTTAAATTTATCATTATAGCCAACAACTATGACTTTATATACGTACCCTTTCCCAACCAGGTCGGTTGCCCTCCAATCCCAAGGGTCCGCAGGAGGCAAAAAGGCACGTATAACATTATCAGTAACATACCTTTCCCCATCCAGGTCGGTTGTCCAAGTTCGGTTGCCCATTCCAATGGGTCTGCATGGTTCCGCAGGAGGCAAATAGGTACGTATAATACTGACTATATCGAACCTTCCTCCTACCAGATCGGTAGTCCAAGATCGGTTGCCCAACCCACTGGGTCCGCATGGTTCCGCAGGAGACGGATAGGTCCATTCATTAAACTTATCAATACCTTTTCAATTCATTTCTTTTTCACAAGCAAGTTAAGCAATCATTATATACAATATTCATTACATTATCTAAACACTCACATTATTATTCAATCCTATCATCAATGCATGCTTCAATCATATTTCATTTGAATCACTATAACATCTTTGGTATAACATTTCAATGTGCATTACTCATGAAACACATTACCATTCACAATGCATAACATAACATTATTCAATCTCAACAATGCAATTAGGGCAATTCAACCTCTTCACAACCTAATCCAAAAGGAATATTAGCAAAATGACCATATGAATAGTACATTCTGGTTTTAGACTCCATTTTATCCTTATTTTGAAAAATTGTATAAAATAATCTACTTGACTAAAAATTCTAAAGTTTTTACTGAATTTAGTTTTGTATCTTAAAATCATTCCTTTAAAATTTCAGATCAAACTGAACACAAAATCTTGGTCAAATAGTTCACCTAACCAGACTGCCCCAATTGCCCTGCATCCTGGCAGCAATTCTGAACTTTGTGAATTCCATAAATCAAATTCAATCAACGTGGTTCCAAATTATTTTTCTAAAATACTAGACTCACTAAGCAACAACATATCCAAAATTCCATTGGATATGATTTTTCTACATTTTATTAAAAATCCCGAAATACAGCTGTCTCAGTTAAGGTACCTGCTGGAACAGGTCTAATAAAAATAATCTTTCTAAACTCATAACCATTCCAAAATCGAATCAACATATTTTTCGGTCATTCTAGACTCATAGAGACACAACATATCAAAAATTCACTTCAAAAACATTTTTCTATAATTAATTAAAAATCATACAAATCACAGCCTTTACTAATTGTAAAGCAGAAACAATTTCACTAAACACAACTCTTACTCTTCCATCACCAACACCAACCCAACTTCTCATCTATCAAGCAAAATCAATACTTAAAATCACACCATAAGCAACTTAATCATACCATCATCAAATCACAACTCAACTCAAGCATAACTTCAAAAATAACAAGGGTAAACAAGAGCAAACTTACCAAATAATGAAATTCCTTGAAACTCCAACTTGTAACTTTGAAAACTTCCTTCACTTTGAACTTGAAATCATCAAAACCATCACTTGTTCTCTTGCTCTCTTCTCTCTTTGATGAGCCGGCCACCCAACAACAAGAAGAAGAAAAAATGATGAAGAAACACAAAGTCAATAGGCATTAAATACCCATCCAAAAGAAAATTACTATAATACCCTCATCCATTTAACTAAGCTTTTGTCATATCTATACCCATTTAAGTAATTCACAACCAACACAAAAATATCCTCTTTCCTTGACTTTCCATTTTGACCACTTTATATGTTATATATATCACCATATAAGCAACATATACAATTATCTCTAAACCCTCTTTTCTTTCCCAACCACCATACAAAAACATTCTCTTCCCATTTCTCAATTCAAACCAACAACAACAACAACAAAACTTCTAGGGCATGCATAGGGATATTACAATTCTCCCCCTCTAAAAAGAAAATTTCGTCCTCAAAATTACCTGATATCAAAGCTGAAACAACTGCTGATATTGCTCTCGCATGGATTGTTCACTCTCCCAAGTCGCTTCTTCTTTTGCATGATTCTTCCAAAGAATCTTCACCAATGGCACTTGCTTGTTTCTCAATTCTTTCACATCATGTGCCAAGATAGCAACTGGTTCATCTTCAAATGTCAAATCTGGGCTCACTTCGATAGACTCAAATGGCAACACATGAGATGGATCTGACCTATATCTCCTCAACATAGAAACATGGAATACACTATGAATACGATCCAACTCAGGTGGCAAAGCAAGTCGATACGCCACTGGCCCAACTCTTTCTAACACTTCATACGGCCCAATGAAACGAGGACTCAATTTTCCTTTCCGACCGAACCTCAAAATCTTCTTCCAAGGAGACACTTTCAGAAATACCTTATCTCCAACATTAAACTCTATATCTCTCCTTTTCAGATCTGCATAAGATTTCTGTCGGTCTGAAGCTGCTTTTAACCTGCCTCGAATCAACTTTACTTTTTCTTCAGTTTCTTGAATCAAATCAGGACCAACCAACTTATTATCTCCAAGCTCATTCCAACAAAGAGGTGTCCTACACCGTCTGCCATACAATGCTTCAAACGGTGCCATACCAATGCTGGATTGGTGACTGTTGTTGTAAGCAAACTCCACAAGAGGTAAAAACCTATCCCAACTTCCAGAGAAATCGATGACACAGCTTCTCAACATGTCCTCAATAATCTGTATCACCCTCTCTGACTGTCCATCCGTCTGTGGATGAAAAGCAGTGCTGAAGTGCAGTCGAGAACCCAAAGCACTATGCAAACTCTTCCAAAATCTGGAAGTAAACCTGGGATCTCGATCAGACACTAAAGAAGTTGGAACACCATGCAGTTTCACAATCTCATGGATATACAGCTCAGCCAATCTCTCCAAAGAGTAATCCATTCGAACCGGAAGGAAATGAGCTGTCTTAGTCAATCTATCCACAATCACCCATATAGCATCATGCTTCTTTTGTGTCAATGGCAAACCAGACACAAAATCCATTGTCACTCTTTCCCACTTCCATTCTGGCACTGACAATGGTTGAAGCAACCCGGTTGGAACTTGATGCTCTGCTTTAACCTTCTGACAAGTGAGACATTTCGACACAAAATCTGCAATGTCTCTCTTCAACCCAATCCACCAATAATGTTGTCTCAAATCATGATACATCTTCGTATTACCCGGATGCATAGCAAACACTGACTGATGTGCTTCTTCTAAGATGACTCTTTTCAATTCAGCATCATCGGGTACACACAATCAGTTTTTAAACCAGAGACTCCCATCGTCTTTCACAACAAAATCTCTTGTCTTCCCATTCTTACAATCTGAAATAATCTTCTGAATCTTCTTATCGGCCAACTGAGCTTCTTTGATCTGATCTAACAAAATCGGCTTCAATTGCAACTGTGCCAATAATGCACCATCAACACAAGGTACAAAACTGGCATGCAATGCTCTCAACTCAACAAGCAACGAGAGCAAGTAAACTGTTAAACCAGCTAAAGACTTCCGACTCAAGGCATCAGCAACAACATTTGCTTTACCTGGATGATAGTCAATCAAGCAGTCGTAGTCTTTAATCAATTCTAACCATCTCCTCTGACGAAGATTGAGTTCTTTCTGGACACCCAAATACTTCAAACTCTTGTGATCAGTGTAGATGAAACATTTCTCCCCAAACAGATAGTGGCGCCAAATCTTTAATGCAAACACAATGGCAGCCAATTCCAAATCATGTGTCGGATAGTTAAGCTCATGCGATTTCAACTGTCGAGATGCATAAGCTATAACTTTCCCTTCCTGCATCAATACACACCCCAAACCTCTATGTGAAGCATCACTGTAGATCACATATGGTTTGCCTTCAACAGGTAAAGTAAGAACAGGCGCTTGAGTCAACAACTCTCTCAACTGCTCAAAACTAGCCTGACACTGATCTGTCCACACAAATCTCACTCCCTTTCGAAGTAATCTGGTGAGTGGAGTAGCTATCAAAGAAAACCCTTTCACAAACCGTCGGTAATAGCCTGCCAAACCCAGAAAACTTCTAATCTCTGTCACAGACTTAGGTGGACTCCAATTCAGAATAGCTTCAACTTTACTTGGATCAACTCTAATGCCTTCCGCTGAAACAATATGTCCGAGAAAAGCAACTTGATCCAACCAGAACTCACACTTCGACAATTTGGCAAATAACTGCTTCTCTCTCAAAATCTGCAACACAATCCGCAGATGCATATCATGTTCCTCTTCATTCCGCGAATACACCAGTATATCATCAATGAAGACCACTACAAACTGATCCAAATAGGGCCTAAACACCCTATTCATCAAATCCATAAAAGCTGCAGGTGCATTCGTTAGACCAAAAGGCATAACTAGAAATTCATAATGCCCATACCTGGTCCGAAAGGCAGTCTTCGGAACATCCTCAGCTCTTACTCTCAGCTGATGGTACCCAGATCTCAAATCAATTTTAGAAAACACAGCTGCACCTTTCAATTGATCAAAGAGATCATCGATTCTAGGCAAAGGATATTTATTTTTAATAGTCACCTTGTTCAATTGCCTATAATCGATACACAACCTCATAGTACCATCTTTCTTCTTCACAAATAGCACAGGAGCTCCCCAAGGAGAAACACTGGGGCGAATAAATCCTTTGTCCAACAACTCCTGTAATTGCACTTTCAACTCCCTCAATTCTGCTGGTGCCATTCTGTAAGGAGTAATAGAGATAGGAGTGGTACCAGGCAACAATTCAATACCAAACTCCACCTCTCTCTCAGGAGGCAATCCTGGCAACTCCTCTGGAAAAACATCAGGGAACTCTGCAACTGTGGCAATACTATCAATGGAAGAACCCTTCACTCTAGTATCTACCACATGAGCAAGATAGGCTTCACACCCCTTTCTAATCAACCTCCTGGCTGCAATAGCTGAAACAAATAAGGAGGCTAGCTGTTCCTGCTCATTAGATACTATCACCTCTCTACCATCACCCGTTCTCAAAGAAACAATTTTCTTTTTACAATCCACCACAGCTCCATGTCGAGATAGCCAATCCATACCTAAGATCACGTCATATTCCTTAAATGGCATCTCAATCAAATCCCCAAGGAACTCCTCACCCTGCACCACTACTGCACTATCTCTATGCACCTTACTCACAACCACACTATGCCCTAACGGATTTGTCACCAACACATCAAATCCTAGGGACTCAGCATGCACATCAAATACAGGCAAAACAGATGCACTAATATATGAATGCGTGGAACCCGGATCAATCAAAGCAAGTACTGGAGTATTAAATAAAGAAAAAGTACCAGCTATGACTGCCGATGTATCTGGCTGCCTCTGCATAACATACATCCTCTGGGAAGATCCAACCTCCTCTGGTCTACCCTCCCTGGATGTAGCACCTCCTCTAGAACTGAATCCTGGTCTACCTCCCCGGCTGGCACCTCTGCCTCCTCTGCCTCCCCTCACACTAGCTCGAGAAGCAGTAGAATCAACTGGCATCTGCTCCTGCCTCTCAGGACAGTCTCTCACAAAGTGGTCAGGTGATCCACACCTGAAGCATACAGCTGGTCCACCACTCTTCCAACAAACACCTCTATGATAACCCCCACACTGAGCACATCTAGGTGGAGCGGATCTCTGAGTCATAGGGATCGGAGCACTTGCCACTGAAGCTGCAGGTCTAAATCTCTGTCTCTGGAACTGCACAGACCTACCAGCTGGTCTCTGGCTCCTACTACTCCGAGGAACAAAACTTCCTCTACCCCTCTTCGCAGTGGAAGACCCTGCCTCGAACTGGGGCCTTCTAACCCTAACCTCTTCTTCTGAAGCAGCTGCAATAACTTGAGCTCGCTCTACACTTCGAGCTGCTGTCACAAGCTGTGAGAAATCCTGATATCTGGATCCAGCCACTAAGCACATGATCGAGGGCCTCAATCCCTCCTCAAACCTCCTGCATCTATCAATCTCATCAGCAATGATACCCCCAGCATACTGACTCAGTCGAATAAACTCAACTTCATACTCAGTTACGGTCCGATGATCTTGCTTCAAATCTAGAAACTCTCTTTTCTTTCCATCTTTATACTCCCTAGGAGTATACTTCAACTCAAATTGCCTCAGAAAATCAGTGTAAGACAGTGTTGGAGGATCATCCATAGAATGGGGCACCGTCTTCCACCAATCGTAGGCATCTTTCTGCAGCAAAGATCTTGCATAGTCAAATTTTTCCTCAGGGGTAGCTTGTAACTGAATAAAGATCCTCTGTACTTTGTCAAGCCACTGTTCTGCTACAGCTGGATCAGTAGTACCAAGGAAATCCTCCGCTCCATACTTCCTTAGTTTATCATAGTGCCTCACAGATACCAAAGGCTGAGGGGGTGGTGGCACTGGTTGCACTGGTGCTTGTCTCATAACTTCCATCATATGTCTAAACCAGGCTGGCGGAACCTCCTCTCCAGCTGGTCTACCCGACACCGAAGCAGGTGCCTCCTCAACACTATCAACTCTAGCTCCCTCAGCAGGAGCGATACTCTCGGCACTACCCTCAATCGACTGACGTGAGTGAGAATCCATCACAACCTAAGTCTGCAAACACAACATACTACATCTTATTAAAGATCAGAGGTTGCCAATCCCAAACATGTATATTATTTCAAAACCAACTTTTTAAGTAAAATATTCTTTTTATTACATTTTACCTAGGCTGAGAATCTAAAACCTAGGCTCTGATACCAAAAATTGTAACACCCCTTCCCGAACTACGTGTGTAAGCTGAGTAGAGGCGCCACACTAACCTAATGTTGCTACCAATTTTACTTAGTCAAATTTTAGTTCCAATTTTTATAGAAATTTTGCCATAGTTTCACTTAAAAATTGAGTCCCAAGTGTCGACAAAACAGGTTTTTTTTTCTGATTTTTGATAATATTTTTACACAAACCAATGCAACCAAAATCATTCTCAGTACACTTCCAATAAATCCCCCTTATAACCTCAACTACAACCTGCAAAAAGGATTTACACTTCTTGTAACACCCCCATATCCAATGCCCACACACTACAACCACAACAATGTAGCATAAGTGCATCAAACATAGGGATGCTACGGTTTTCTTAATATTCAAAACACTTTAAACTTGATACAATACCCTTATCATTATACATTATAGAAAAGTAGATCATTTACTTATAAAACAAAACATATTAGTTATATATATATACATTTAAATATTACCCAGCGGAAGTTATAAAATATGTACATATTTACAAACACTTGATTACATATTTAAATATATCCATACTTTTACATTATAAACATTACTTTACAAAATATAAAGAAGTATACATGATTGGCAATTCTCTTCTGATCTTTAAGTTCCCAAAATCAACTCTTCAAGGTCTACTCTCACTTGGTCTTGATGAACTCTCGGGTTCGACTCTATCAGCTCTATTACCTGCGCGATCAAACACTATCGCGCTAAGCCAAGGGCTTAGTAAGATAATTCATGCTAAAATGCAATGTCACAAATTAATTACATATATCAATCAAAAGCATATTATTTATTCAATATGTTGCTTTGTTCAATGTCACATCAATATTCATATAATAGCACCATTCATTATACTCATTTAAATTTATCATTATAGCCAACAACTATGACTTTATATACGTACCCTTTTCCAACCAGGTCGGTTGCCCTCCAATCCCAAGGGTCCGCAGGAGGCAAAAAGGCACGTATAACATTATCAGTAACATACCTTTCCCCATCCAGGTTGGTTGTCCAAGTTCGGTTGCCCATTCCAATGGGTCCGCATGGTTCCGCAGGAGGCAAATAGGTACGTATAATACTGACTATATCGAACCTTCCTCCTACCAGATCGGTAGTCCAAGATCGGTTGCCCAACCCACTGGGTCCGCATGGTTCCGCAGGAGACGGATAGGTCCGTTCATTAAACTCATAGAGACACAACATATCAAAAATTCACTTCAAAAACATTTTTCTATAATTAATTAAAAATCATACAAATAACAGCCTTTACTAATTGTAAAACAGAAACAATTTCACTAAACACAACTCTTACTCTTCCATCACCAACACCAATCCAACTTCTCATCTATCAAGCAAAATCAATACTTAAAATCACACCATAAGCAACTTAATCATACCATCATCAAATCACAACTCAACTCAAGCATAACTTCAAAAATAACAAGGGTAAACAAGAGCAAACTTACCAAATAATGAAATTCCTTGAAACTCCAACTTGTAACTTTGAAAACTTCCTTCACTTTGAACTTGAAATCATCAAAACCATCACTTGTTCTCTTGCTCTCTTCTCTCTTTGATGAGCCGGCCACCCAACAACAAGAAGAAGAAAAAATGATGAAGAAACACAAAGTCAATAGGCATTAAATACCCATCCAAAAGAAAATTACTATAATACCCTCATCCATTTAACTAAGCTTTTGTCATATCTATACCCATTTAAGTAATTCACAACCAACACAAAAATATCCTCTTTCCTTGACTTTCCATTTTGACCACTTTATATGTTATATATATCACCATATAAGCAACATATACAATTATCTCTAAACCCTCTTTTCTTTCCCAACCACCATACAAAAACATTCTCTTCCCATTTCTCAATTCAAACCAACAACAACAACAACAAAACTTCTAGGGCATGTATAGGGATATTACAAAGATAAGGAAATGTAATGTTATGAAATATAGCATTGTTGAATATGATCTCTATTGTTGAAAACATGGCATTGACATTGCATTATGCATATTGTTATTATGGTTTGTACCACTAAGCCGTTGGCTTAGCGCGATTGTGGTTCATCGCACAGGTGACAGGGTAGAACCAGAGAGTTCAGCTAGACCGAGTTGAGTCTAGATTCTGAAGTGTCGATAGAGGGCTTAAAGATCAAAGACAAACTGCCAAACATGTATAAACTTTATGTTTTGTAAATGTTTATTGTAATATATATGTATATGTAAATACCACTACATTTTCCGCTGCTTAATAATGAATAAATGTTTTAACTAGTATAGTTTATAATATAATATGAAGTATTTTAAGTTTTCTTGTATTATTGCAGAAGAAGATAAAATGTTTTAAGTTTTCCTCATATTATTGATGAAGAGAAAAATTGGGTTATCTTATATAAATCATAGCACTTCTGTATCTGGTATACGTATAGTACAGATGTAGTAGTATGTAGTGTGCATATACAGGGTATAGGGGTGTTACCATTTTGGGGCATCTCATCACGAGATGAAATGTTTCCAGTCCTTTGGCAATGATCACAACGGTTCACAAATTCGTAGCTATCCCTAAACAAAGTGGGCCAATAAAATCCTGATTCTAGTACCTTTTGAGCAGTCCTATTGGCTCCCATATGACCACCAGCTGGTCCAGCGTGGCATCGACTAAGAATATTCATCGTTTCGGGCCATGCCACACACCGTCGGATCATGTGATCCTTACATAATCTAAACAAAAAGGGGTCCTCCCAAAAATAATATTTTAAATTGGAAAAGAATTTCTTCTTTTCTTGATATGTTAAGTCCTTAGGAAGTTCCCTAATAGCTAAATAATTAGCAAAATCCATAAACCAAGGTGTTTCAAAATTTAAACTACCTACCTCACTTACCATGGCGTACAGCTACTCATCGGGGAAATGATCATCAATGTCCCCTTCTTCAAACCTCTCCAAGGTTGGATTCTCCAAGCGACAAAGGTGATCTGCTGCCAGATTTTCAGCTCCCTTCTTGTCTTGAATCATCAAGTCAAATTCCTACAATAACAAGACCTAACGGATTAGCCTAGGCTTTGCATCAATTTTCGCAAATAAATACCTCAAAGCCGAATGGTCTGTATAAACAATCACTTTTGACAAGATTAGATATGATCTAAACTTGTCAAAAGCAAAAACTACAGCTAGCAGCTCTTTCTCTGTAGTTGTGTAATTAGCTTGAGCTGTGTTCAAAGTCTTGCTTGCATAGTAGATAGGCTAGAAGTATTTCTCTTTGCGTTGACCCAAGACTACTCCCACTATAAAATCACTCGCATCGCACATTAGTTCAAATGGTAGATTCTAATTGGGAGCTACCATGATTGGAGCATGGGTCAATTTCTCCTTAAGAGTTGTGAATGCTCTAAAACATTCCTTATCAAAGACAAAATCCACATCCTTTTCAAGGAGTCTTGTTAGTGGGCGGGCTATCTTAGAAAAATCTCATATGAACCTCCGATAAAAGCCAGCATGTCCTAAAAAACTTCGGATGGCCTTTATAGATGTGGGTGGTGGTAGTTTCTCAATGGTGTCTACTTTAGCCCGATCCACCTCAATGCCCTTGCTTGACATTTTGTGTCCCAACACGATTCCCTCTTGAACCATGAAATGACACTTTTCCCAATTAAGCACTAGATTGGTTTCCTCACATCCAATTAAGGCTCTTTTAAGATTTTTCAAACATCTTTCAAATGAGCTGCCATAGACCGAGAAATCATCCATAAACACCTCCATAATATCCTTGATAAGCTCATTAAAGATTGCCACCATGCACCTCTGAAAAGTCATAGGTGCATTGCATAACCCGAATGGCATTCTTTGATATGCGAATGTCCCATATAGGCAGGTGAATGTAGTTTTCTCCTAGTCTTCTGTGGCAATAGGAATTTCGAAATAGCCTGAAAGACCATCCAAAAAATAGTAATACTCATGCCCGGATAACCTCTCCAACATCTGATCAATGAAGGGCAAAGGAAAATGGTCCTTCCTAGTTGCATAATTCAATTTTCTGTAGTCTATGCAAACCCTCCAACCGGTAACTGTTCTTGTTGGAATCAACTCATCATTTTAATTAGGGACTACCGTCATCCCTCCTTTCTTTGGTACTACCTGTACTGGGCTCACCCAAGAGCTATCCGAGATCGGATAGATAATCCCTACATCAAGTAGTTTTATCACTTTAGCCTTTACTACATCTTTCATCTTCGGGTTTAGTCTCCGTTGTGGTTGTACTGCTGGCTTGAATTCATCCTCCATCAGTATCTTGTGAGTGCAATAGGATGGACTGATACTGTAACACCCCTTCCCGACCTACATGTGTAAGTCGAGTAGAGGCGCCACACTAACCTAATGTGTTAGGAAATTAAGGAGATCACTGCAAACAAAAACACGCAGCGGAAAAATATTTGATCTCTGATTTCCCACCAGGATCCATGCTGTTCGTTTAATTCGACAAAAGTGTTCAAAGAACTAACCTGTTGATGATTCGAAATCACAGTTTTGAAGAGATGCCTCGATCGCGAAACACCCTCTATCGCGTATCCACACGAATGCTACCGTTTGGAGTGCTAGCTCTCTGCAACAACGAAGGCTGGAAAAACGTTTTCTCTAAAAACGTATTAGGGTTACCTTTTTCATTCCTCTTTGTTTTTATTGTTACCTCTTAGAAGACTTAACGTCTGGAGTGAATATAATCACTCCAGAATCCAATTCAAAATTGGATACGGAAAGTCAAATTCAGAATCCAAGTCTAATTAGGATTCTGAATACATTATCTAATAATAAATATAATTGGATAAGGTAAGTCAAATTCAGAATCCAAATCTAATTAGGATTCTGAATATATTATCTAATAATATATATATATAAAAACGAAAATAATAATAATAATAAATATTAATATCTAATATTAATATTATTAATATTATATCCAGCCCAAAACGCATTCTTGTGTGTGACCCGATAGGCCCATATTAATTGGCAGTCAATTTAATCTCTATTAAATCAACAAGTCATAATTGGCCTCTAGCAAGGCGTTACAACTACCCAATTAATATAAGGAATGTCCAATTTGCCTAATAATAGTATATGCATTAATCCCTTTGTCACACGATATCTAGCTTGAACATAAGTCATGGTCAACGTCATACTTATATTGTCCAAACTTATGATTACTCGATCTCCAAGTAGACTGATAAAAACAAATGAAATTGATCACATTATCAATTCATTTGAGCATGGCCATGCATTTCACAGTCTCACTTATCGAGGGGCCCAAAAGATATCTCTCTCAAAGAGAGGGACAAATTCTATCTTGATTGTTCATTATCCTCTACATAATTTCTATCATATATGAACATAACCTTTATTACTATCCAGTTACGGATAATGTTTGATCATGTCAAAATATAATAGTCCTTATATTGAAAACTATGACAATCTCAAGTCAAAGAATTATTACATAACTATCATGAGATTTACTTATGACACTAACCCATGTAGTAATCTCATGATGGGTCTATCCAATACATTGTTCTCTAACAAGTATTTATGAAATTGATTTGTATCACTATACACATAACCATCTGATGATCATCAAATCAATGTTCATACTGGTTAAGAATTATTTATATATTTTTTTTTATCTCTATAACAATAATAAACCAGGGACAAATATCAAAATTGTGTAACATGCAAACAACAATAATGATAATAAAACCTCATTTATTAATAATGAATGTATAACATAAAGATCCAAACAAATGGCCTAGGGCACATACACTAACATAATGTTGCTACCAATTTTACTTAGTCAAATTTTATTTCCGTTTTTTACAGAAATTTTGCCAGAGGTTCGCCTAGAAATTGGATCCCAAATGTCGACAAAACTAGTTTTTCTGATTTTTGAAAATATTTTTACACAAACCAACGTGAACACAATCAATTTTAATACACTCCCAATGAATCCACCTTATAACCTCAACTACAAACTTGCAAGAAGAGTTCACACTTCTAATACAAAATAAAGTAGAGGTTTATTATTATTACATACTACTAACGTACAGTATAACATAGAAATTCTCAATCTTATATATACATATACATGCCACATCTAGCTAACTCATAATGGAAACTAAGAGATCTACCCTGAGATACTGTAGGTCTGGTCGTCGCTTTCCAAAAGTTAGCTACTGCTCCGAACCTACGAGTCAAGGAAAACTTAACTCGCTGAGCAATGTCGCTCAGTGGGTACTTTACCGATGAAAATATAGTTAAAACATGTAAGCATTTGAAATAAATGGAAATAATTAAATCATAAATCAACCAACATTAAACCAATGGAAATTATTGTACATTCAGTGTAAATATGCTTTCAACAAATGTAAAAACCATAATTCAAACTCATGTTGCATTACGTAGTTTAGAAAAAATAATAACCGGACTTTGGCTCTACTGGAATATAGGGAACCATAGCGATAAGGCAGTGGCCCTCACCACTGTAACATAGGTGGCCCTCACCACCGATATCAAATCGGAGGAATGGCCCTCACCATCCTGGTTATAACCAATGGCCCTCACCATTGGCCCCAATGGCCCTCACCATTGAGTTCAGATCATAACAATCCAATCACAATATCAAGCAGCACTGCATAAGTTAGTGTAGTGCACCATACCCTTATCTACTACCCTCACTACCCAGTAGAGCATAAAGGTTAAAATGATTCAATTTAAGTCTCAAACTTCATTTTAGAATGACTCGAGAAATTATTTTAATTTCCGTTGCACTTTGCCATTTATGCCGCGCACCACATTCTTTAGTCAAACCATTACTCTTTTTCACATATTTAACATCCACAATAAACATATCAAACATTTCAAAGCATTCCTCAAAAGATCACAAATTGACTAAATGAATAGTGTCGCGGCACGTAAAATCGGCAACGCAAAAAGGCAAGCGCCAAATGAATAGTAAAATCTGGGTTTTCGTCAAAATTTCAGTCCACTTCAGCCATGTATTTGACCAGGTAAATGATCTTATTTTTGGCTGAAATTTTACAGAAAACTTATTTCATATGTTGACTAATTACACGTAAAATTTCGTTGAAAAATTCATTCATTTGCTACCTCAAACAGCTGCCACAAAAAGAGTCCAGAATTCTGCCATTTTGGAACCATTTCGGCCCAAACATATGAAATACATGGGATAGTTTATTTTTCTTTTTCAAATCAATATGAAGGCTTCTTTAATGATAAAGTGAAGATTCAAACACTTCCCTTTGACAACTTTTGCATGTTTAACTTAAATCAATTAATTAAAGTTTATCAAATCAACTTACCAAAATTTTTCTCAAAACACTTGGTTTAAATTAAATTTAACCAACTCAATTGCCATAAGAAACCAAGAACATAACTCAAACATTTATTTTAAACTCAATCAATACATTTAAGCATCAACATCAAAAATTCCATAAACCAAAGTTTGTAAGAAAAATAAAATTTCTTTTATGGTAAAGTACCAAACCTTGTTCTTTTAATTCCCCTTTGCTTTTCCTTCTTCTCCTTCCTTAATCTTTGTTTCCCCTTCAAGAAATTCAAGAACACAACCTTGAACATAAACCTTAGCAATTTATAACAATAAGCTACCCTCCATTTCTTTTCAAACTAAACCCTAATCTAACCTTATTAAACCTTAGAAACCTTGATTCTTCCATTTAATTAATCAATATCATCATTACTTAAAATTTTCCCAAATCCACCATAAGAACCCTAATTTCCAACCTTCCAATAGGTATATAAATACTTAAAATTTATACTAGAATTGAAATCTACATGCTTTAAAACCTTAAAACTCACCTTGAACTTGAATCCAACTTGACAAAAATTGGAAATTCTTTGGTGTTCTTCCTATGGAGGCCGACGGTTTGGAGGGTTATGAGAGAGAGTTTTTGTTCCTCTTGCTATGATATATATAGTGGAAATGATGTCTACTTTTGGGTTGGATGAATGCCTTAGGGCCATTTGTCCATACTCTTTTTCTTTTCTTCTTTTTATAAATTCTAAATGGCTAATTATGATTGGCCATCAAAAGATTTTTATATTTTACTTCCCAATTAAGTCCTCCAACTTGTCCCTCTTCCCATTTGATACCCCAAATTAGTTCCATGTCACCCATATGGTCCCTACATGGAACCGGGCCCACTTTACGCTCCGACGATTAATCGGTCGTAACTTTTAAACCGTAAAGTTTCACGAGGCAAACCACATATGGTTTTGATCCTCTCGACCTCTACATTCTATTTTTAAGGTCTATTTTAGGTTTCCAAGTCATTTTTAAAAATTACCAATAAGCCCTCGACTTTTTACAAAATTCCCTTTAAGTCCTTTCTTTGCTCGGGTTTTGCCCAGACTCCATTTCTACTGTCGATCATTTCATATTCAACCCCTCGTGTGTTTATTTTCTACTTTGGATTCATGTATAAATTTTAATTAAAATGACCAAAATACCCCTAGTCTACATGTCTTTGTTTCTCTCTAATAGGGCGTTTCCTGGAAAAACCGTTACACGTCGTTGCGACCCCGATTTTTCTCTACTCTCCATTTTTAGAATCTGTTATGTGCATTATTAAGAACCTCCAGTACAACTTTTGGAAATTATAGTTACCTCCCCAAAACTTTTTGAAATTACAGTCACCTCCCCAAAACTTTTTAAAATTATAGTCACCTCCCTAAAACTTTGCATTTTTCTTTAATTAGGTCCCATTGATCCTATAGCCTTATCTGGGGCCGTTGTCATGAATTATCTTCTTCTTTTCCCTTCTCTCACTGTGCACGTGACTATTATGCATAAATGCGGTGGGCGGATGTGACAGATACCCTTGATGTCTGCTATCTTAAGCTGTCACTTTCTTATGCTTCTGCAACAACTGGATGAGCTTTACCTTCTGCTCAGAAGATAGGTGGGAACTAAGAATTATTGGCAATTTCTTTTTCTCTGCCAGAAATCCATACTCAAGGTGATCTGAAAGGGGCCTAAGTTCCATGTTGGGTGGATCAATCACCGACATGAGAAAAAATGAGAAAAGTGAGAAAAGTGAGAAAAATTAGAAAGATGTGAAAAATGAGAAAATGAGAAAAAAATGTGAAAATAAGGCAATGAGCCTAGTTTGATTATGAGAAATAAAATGAGAAATGACTTGTAAAAGTATTTGATAATGAGATAAATGAATTAATTGTGTGCCTAGTATGTTATTCAATTTTCAGAGTTCTGGGTTTGGCGGCATGCCTATGAATTGCTGGGCAGGTGAAAAGACCGGGTCGTAAGCCGAGCCCAGCTGATAAATAATAAATATGATGTTTTTGGGGTGAAAAGACTAGGTCGTAAGCCTCAAAAACCGTAACAGTCTAGTAGGGTTAAGGACCAAGATACTGGGGCCTAAGGGTCTAGCCGGGTTGAGGTTCAAGAGACTGGGGCTGTTACATTATCTATGGATATATATATTGCCTACGAGCTAGACACATGGTGTCATTATGGACCAAAGCAGTAACTCTGAAATTTGAATAGCATATTAGATCCTTTTTGGGCCCATGCTTGTCTTTGCTTTAATGTGAATTATGAATTGTGATACAATTGAGCAATATAATGTTATGAGTTGTGAGTATGAAATATTTGAAAAATATAAGAAAGTGAAATGATGTGACCTCTATATGCATTGTGCATTGGCATTACTTTACATTTTTATTATTATCAAAGTTTGTACCACTAGGCTTCGGCTTAGTGCGATTGTAATTCGTCGCGCAGGTGTCATGGACGTTTTGGTAGAGCTGGAGAGTTTTACTATACCTGGTCGGGTCTAGGTTTGTATTTATTGAGCTTGAAGAGTTGTTTTGGGTACATCAGGATCAGAGCCAGTTGCCAGCATGTACATTTTTTATATTATGTATGTTATGATATGTTTTTGAAGCATGTATTGTAAATTGTAAAGAATGATTTGATTAATTTTTTTTAAGATGGGATTTTATATATAATGTTGATATATATATATATACCTATATATATAAGTATTTTGAGAAATATGGAGAAATTGAGAAGTATTGGTGAATTGGTGTATTGATTTTATTTGGAGTGTTTGTTTTATGCAGGTTGTATTTTGTTGAATTTTGGAAATGTTCAAATTACAAATAAAACTCTGGCGAATTTTTCCCAGATATTTTCACATAAAATATTTATTTTGGATTCCTATAACAAGCAAAGAATATTTATATACTATTTATTCTATATATTAGTATTTGAAATCTTAAAACAGAAATGTAAAAATTTTTATTAAATCGGTCTGTGACATTTTTATACCGTATATGCGTATTTACATATGCTGATAATATGTATTGTACGTGTATAGGGTATAAACGTGTTACATTTATTTTAGTATCAGAGACTAGGCTTGAGGTTCTCGACCTAGGTGGGTTGTTAGAGAGAGAAATTTGGAATTAAAAAAAATTAATTTTCAATTGTGATGCATGCATTGGCACTGGTAATTTATCTGATCCCTGATGTGGCAATGTCCATTTGATATAATGGATATGAGTTGAGTTGGCGTCTGGGTTGCATAGATCAGAGTGGCGTAGTAGAAGCATCATTCTGGACCTTATGGATTAAGAATTTTTGGAACTTCTATTCAAAATTAAGATTCATAGTTGATTCAATTGATGAAAAAGTGGAATTAAAAAAAAATGATTTATGAAATGATTTATGATATGAAATAAAAAGTTTGAGAAATGGACATGAGAGTTGCGGAAAATTTTATAGGTATGCTGTAAAATGATATTGTTGAATTTTTTTTAAATAAATATAGGAATCTTGGATGAGTTTAAAAATTTAATGAAAAGTTTTTATATATGTTAGAATCTAATGTATAAAATTTCATAATTTTTAAAGATGAATTACTAATTAAGAAAGGTAGAAGAACACAGATTGTTGGAGGAGTTCCAGAAACTCAGAATCTGTAGAAATTGAGAAACATATTTAAAAACTATGGAAAACCCACCCAGAAAAATATGAAAATTTACACCCAATATCATATGTATTCCTATAACATATGTTTAAATTTTCATGAAGTTTTATTAAGGTTTGATACCTGAAAAAAATGGACAATCAGGTGCTGCCAGAGAAATTATTAAAGAGACAGATTCTCTGATTTTGGAAGATTTAATTTTTAAATATATTAAATCAACTTGGAAAAATCTAAAACTTTAAATATAAGTCTATATATGTGTCAAGTGCACATGGATAAAAGTTTACAAGCTTTTATAAAGAATTGGTAAGGAATATAAAAATTAAAAGTGAGATTGACATGAAACTAAGGAAGTTATGCAGTTTTGTGTAAGTAAGTAATAAATTAATTTTATGAGACAAATGAATGAAGAAAATTATAAAAATTTATATGCATATGGGTATAAGTATAGAAGGAATATGGAGTTTTTAATAATTTTCAACAAAGAGTTCATAATTAAAATCAAAGAGTGAAATCATATATGATAGCGAATTAGTTATTATGGAACAATGATGCATAATTTAGGGTTGAGTGTGTAAAATTAAAGTATCTAAATGGAAGATGTTAATTATGTTGTGGTTAGAGTGTATAGATATGTTGAATTGATGAATAACCTAAGTAATGTCAAAAGAATGAGAAATGATAATGTTCTCTGAAATGTGATAAATGTTAACTTTGTATAAGTTGTATGTAAAAGAGGAATTGAGTATAATTGTATGATTTGTGTGATGAGATTTTTTTATGAACACAAATATGATATATAAGAAAATGTGGAAAGTAAGTCACATTGTGATTATGACTTACGAAGATGTATGTGGATGATTAAAAAAAATGTTATTGAGTATTTACTACCTTATACAAATACGTGTCTGGTGATATTGAGAATGATATTGCATGTATTAATAGACCTAAGAGAGATTAGGTCTTGAACTGCGTAGGGTTATGTAACACCCCTTCCCGACCTACGTGTGTAAGCTGAGTAGAGGCGCCACACTAACCTAATGTTGCTACCAATTTTACTTAGTCAAATTTTAGTTCCAATTTTTATAGAAATTTTGCCATAGTTTCACTTAAAAATTGAGTCCCAAGTGTCGACAAAACTGATTTTTTTTTTCTGATTTTTGAAAATATTTTTGCACAAACCAATGCAACCAAAATCATTTTCAGTACACTTCCAATAAATCCCCCTTATAACCTCAACTACAACCTGGAAAAAGGATTTACACTTCTTGTAACACCCCCATATCCAATGCCCACACACTACAACCACAACAATGTAGCATAAGTGCATCAAACATAGGGATGCTACGATTTTTTTAATATTCAAAACACTTTAAACTTGATACAATACCCTTATCATTATACATTATAGAAAAGTAGATCATTTACTTATAAAACAAAACATATTAGTTATATATATATACATTTAAATATTACCCAGCGGAAGTTATAAAATATGTACATATTTACAAACACTTGATTACATATTTAAATATATCCATACTTTTACATTATAAACATTACTTTACAAAATATAAAGAAGTATACATGATTGGCAATTCTCTTCTGATCTTTAAGTTCCCAAAATCAACTCTTCAAGGTCTACTCTCACTTGGTCTTGATGAACTCTCGGGTTCGACTCTATCAGCTCTATTACCTGCGCGATTAAACACTATCGCGCTAAGCCAAGGGCTTAGTAAGATAATTCATGCTAAAATGCAATGTCACAAATTAATTACATATATCAATCAAAAGCATATTATTTATTCAATATGTTGCTTTGTTCAATGTCACATCAATATTCATATAATAGCACCATTCATTATACTCATTTAAATTTATCATTATAGCCAACAACTATGACTTTATATACGTACCCTTTCTCAACCAGGTCGGTTGCCCTCCAATCCCAAGGGTCCGCAGGAGGCAAAAAGGCACGTATAACATTATCAGTAACATACCTTTCCCCATCCAGGTCGGTTGTCCAAGTTTGGTTGCCCATTCCAATGGGTCCGCATGGTTCCGCAGGAGGCAAATAGGTACGTATAATACTGACTATATCGAACCTTCCTCCTACCAGATCGGTAGTCCAAGATCGGTTGCCCAACCCACTGGGTCCGCATGGTTCCGCAGGAGACGGATAGGTCCGTTCATTAAACTTATCAATACCTTTTCAATTCATTTCTTTTTCACAAGCAAGTTAAGCAATCATTATATACAATATTCATTACATTATCTAAACACTCACATTATTATTCAATCCTATCATCAATGCATGCTTCAATCATATTTCATTTGAATCACTATAACATCTTTGGTATAACATTTCAATGTGCATTACTCATGAAACACATTACCATTCACAATGCATAACATAACATTATTCAATCTCAACAATGCAATTAGGGCAATTCAACCTCTTCACAACCTAATCCAAAAGGAATATTAGCAAAATGACCATATGAATAGTACATTCTGGTTTTAGACTCCATTTTATCCTTAATTTGAAAAATTGTATAAAATAATCTACTTGACTAAAAATTCTAAAATTTTTACTGAATTTAATTTTGTATCTTAAAATCATTCCTTTAAAATTTCAGATCAAACTGAACACAAAATCTTGGTCAAATAGTTCACCTAACCAGACGGCCCCAATTGCCCTGCATTCTGGCAGCAATTCTGAACTTTGTGAATTCCATAAATCAAATTCAATTAACGTGGTTCCAAATTATTTTTCTCAAATACTAGACTCACTAAGCAACAACATATCCAAAATTCAATTGGATATGATTTTTCTACATTTTATTAAAAATCCCGAAATACAGCTGTCTCAGTTAAGGTACCTGCTGGAACAGGTCTAATAAAAATAATCTTTCTAAAATCATAACCATTCCAAAATCGAATCAACATATTTTTCAGTCATTCTAGACTCATAGAGACACAACATATCAAAAATTCACTTCAAAAACATTTTTCTATAATTAATTAAAAATCATACAAATCACAGCCTTTACTAATTGTAAAACAGAAACAATTTCACTAAACACAACTCTTACTCTTCCATCACCAACACCAACCCAACTTCTCATCTATCAAGCAAAATCAATACTTAAAATCACACCATATGCAACTTAATCATACCATCATCAAATCACAACTCAACTCAAGCATAACTTCAAAAATAACAAGGGTAAACAAGAGCAAACTTACCAAATAATGAAATTCCTTGAAACTCCAACTTGTAACTTTGAAAACTTCCTTCACTTTGAACTTGAAATCATCAAAACCATCACTTGTTCTCTTGCTCTCTTCTCTCTTTGATGAGCCGGCCACCCAACAACAAGAAGAAGAAAAAATGATGAAGAAACACA
This sequence comes from Garcia nutans, assembly GCA_947685225.1. Lineage (NCBI taxonomy): Eukaryota > Viridiplantae > Streptophyta > Magnoliopsida > Malpighiales > Euphorbiaceae > Garcia > Garcia nutans. The sequence continues at coordinate 48,895,036 of CANTUV010000007.1, read as the reverse complement.
AAATCAATAGGCATTAAATACCCATCCAAAAGAAAATTACTATAATACCCTCATCCATTTAACTAAGCTTTTGTCATATCTATACCCATTTAAGTAATTCACAACCAACACAAAAATATCCTCTTTCCTTGACTTTCCATTTTGACCACTTTATATGTTATATATATCACCATATAAGCAACATATACAATTATCTCTAAACCCTCTTTTCTTTCCCAACCACCATACAAAAACATTCTCTTCCCATTTCTCAATTCAAACCAACAACAACAACAACAAAACTTCTAGGGCATGCATAGGGATATTACAATTCTCCCCCTCTAAAAAGAAAATTTCGTCCTCGAAATTACCTGATATCAAAGCTGAAACAACTGCAGATATTGCTCTCGCATGGATTGTTCACTCTCCCAAGTCGCTTCTTCTTTTGCATGATTCTTCCAAAGAATCTTCACCAATGGCACTTGCTTGTTTCTCAATTCTTTCACATCATGTGCCAAGATAGCAACTGGTTCCTCTTCAAATGTCAAATCTGGGCTCACTTCGATAGACTCAAATGGCAACACATGAGATGGATCCGGCCTATATCTCCTCAACATAGAAGCATGGAATACACTATGAATACGATCCAACTCAGGTGGCAAAGCAAGTCGATACGCCACTGGCCCAACTCTTTCTAACACTTCATACGGCCCAATGAAACGAGGACTCAATTTTCCTTTCCGACCGAACCTCAAAATCTTCTTCCAAGGAGACACTTTCAGAAATACCTTATCTCCAACATTAAACTCTATATCTCTCCTTTTCAGATCTGCATAAGATTTTTGTCGGTCTGAAGCTGCTTTTAACCTGCCTCGAATCAACTTTACTTTTTCTTCAGTTTCTTGAATCAAATCAGGACCAACCAACTTATTATCTCCAAGCTCATTCCAACAAAGAGGTGTCCTACACCGTCTGCCATACAATGCTTCAAACGGTGCCATACCAATGCTGGATTGGTGACTGTTGTTGTAAGCAAACTCCACAAGAGGTAAAAACCTATCCCAACTTCCTGAGAAATCGATGACACAGCTTCTCAACATGTCCTCAATAATCTGTATCACCCTCTCTGACTGTCCATCCATCTGTGGATGAAAAGCAGTGCTGAAGTGCAGTCGAGAACCCAAAGCACTATGCAAACTCTTCCAAAATCTGGAAGTAAACCTGGGATCTCGATCAGACACTAAAGAAGTTGGAACACCATGCAGTTTCACAATCTCATGGATATACAGCTCAGCCAATCTCTCCAAAGAGTAATCCATTCGAACCGGAAGGAAATGAGCTGTCTTAGTCAATCTATCCACAATCACCCATATAGCATCATGCTTCTTTTGTGTCAATGGCAAACCAGACACAAAATCCATTGTCACTCTTTCCAACTTCCATTCTGGCACTGACAATGGTTGAAGCAACCCGGTTGGAACTTGATGCTCTGCTTTAACCTTCTGACAAGTGAGACATTTCGACACAAAATCTGCAATGTCTCTCTTCAACCCAATCCACCAATAGTGCTGTCTCAAATCATGATACATCTTCGTATTACCCGGATGCATAGCAAACACTGACTGATGTGCTTCTTCTAAAATGACTCTTTTCAATTCAGCATCATCAGGTACACACAATCGGTTTTTAAACCAGAGACTCCCATCGTCTTTCACAACAAAATCTCTTGTCTTCCCATTCTTACAATCTGAAATAATCTTCTGAATCTTCTTATCGGACAACTGAGCTTCTTTGATCTGATCTAACAAAATCGGCTTCGATTGCAACTGTGCCAATAATGCACCATCAACACAAGGTACAAAACTGGCATGCAATGCTCTCAACTCAACAAGCAACGAGAGCGAGTAAACTGTTAAACCAGCTAAAGACTTCCAACTCAAGGCATCAGCAACAACATTTGCTTTACCTGGATGATAGTCAATCAAGCAGTCGTAGTCTTTAATCAATTCTAACCATCTCCTCTGACGAAGATTGAGTTCTTTCTGGACACCCAAATACTTCAAACTCTTGTGATCAGTGTAGATGAAACATTTCTCCCCAAACAGATAGTGGCGCCAAATCTTTAATGCAAACACAATGGCAGCCAATTCCAAATCATGTGTCGGATAGTTAAGCTCATGCGGTTTCAACTGTCGAGATGCATAAGCTATAACTTTCCCTTCCTGCATCAATACACACCCCAAACCTCTATGTGAAGCATCACTGTAGATCACATATGGTTTGCCTTCAACAGGTAAAGTAAGAACAGGCGCTTGAGTCAACAACTCTCTCAACTGCTCAAAACTAGCCTGACACTGATCTGTCCACACAAATCTCACTCCCTTTCGAAGTAATCTGGTGAGTGGAGTAGCTAAAATTATTGTGTTAAAATATGTGGTAATTGTATAAAGAGTAGGATCAAAGTGAAGATATATAAAATTATTGTGTTAAGATAAAAGTTATTAACATTTGAATTTAAGGTGATGAGAGTATTTTTATAAGATAATGAAGTGATCAGATATCTTGAGTGCAATAGGTTTATGGTGTATATATATTAAGGAGATGAATTAATTTTGCCTAATGACAATTCGATTGAAGATATAATAATCTGTTGTGACTGTTTGAGTAAATAGACAGTATAATGATGTGTTAAGGAATGGTAAAAAGGAAATTAAGAATGAACCTAAGGGGGAGAATAGAAATTATGTAATTTGGTAAAATAATGATTTGGATGATTTATTACTATACTGGATAATTTCGAGGATGAAATTATTTAAGGGGGAGAAAATTATAACATCCGTGATTTTGGAGAAATTAAATAAGTATTTGGAGAGATAAATTGTATATACTCAATATATATATCTAGAGTATACATAACATATACATATGGTATATTAATAGTATATGTTGGATTAATACATTACATACTTAATATTTAATACACACATAAGGTACATTTGATGTGTATATAAGATACACATTACTTGTGCATATGTGTAATATCCTAAAATTTTGAAAAGTGCTAATTTTTGGAAATTTGATAAAATAAATTATAATTTAAATGCATAAATTAAATTAATGGTTTTAAATGAAAAATGAAGGGGTTTTAAATGAAAAAGTGGATAATATATGTGATATATATGTAAAATATACATAACATATAAAAGTCAACACTTTTTAAAAGAAAAGTCCAAGTAAAAGGGTATTTTAGTAATTAAATCTTGGAAATTCAAAATTAATAAAATAATTCAAAAATAAATTATTTTTGAATGGAAGAGGAAATTTATGACTTTTAATTTATTAAATAAATAATTATATAATTAATTATTAAATTATTTTAATATATATATACATGGTTAAAAATAAAAGATGAAAAAAAAAGAAAATTTAAAAGTTTTTATCTTCTTCTTCTTCTCCATCAAGGGCCGGCCACCATGGCTATGGAATTCATGAATTTTGATCTTCCATACTCCACAAATTGAAGGATTCAACAAGTTTAAAGTGGATTTTTGGTGATTTCCACCAAAATTAGTAAGTTCCCAACTTCTTTCTTTGGATTTCATAGGAATTGTGATTATGTTTGTTTTGGGTTTTTAATGTTCTAAGATTTAATTGTCTATTTGGGTATATATGAAGTTATTTTAAGTGATTAACAATGATTTTAAGGTTGGATTAAAGAAATGGTTGAGTTTAGGTAAGATTGGTGAAGAGAGAGAATTTAGGGTTATGTAATTTTTGGGGTTTTGAAATCATGATTTTTAATTTTGTAAATTGATTCCAAATGAGTTGATTTGTTACATAAACAAGTATTTTAAAGTCAAATATTTGATTTGGTTGTGTTTGGTTGGAGTTTGAGAATGGAAGTGGAGATTTAGGGTTTTGGAAAAGTGATTTTCCAAAGTGGTTGAATTGTGTGATTTTATTTGTTTAAGCATGTTGTTTAGTATTAAAAGTGATGAATGTAAGCTTGAAATGAGTAATGGATTGTGTTGGAATGGAAAACCTTCAATGGGGGAAGGTTATGCCATTTTATGGTTTTGTATATAAGAGTGTATTTTTATAATGTGAATGGTTCAAATGTATTAAAATATGCTTCTAATGATATTAATAAACTTAAAACACTAATTTAAATGGCTTGATATGGTTTTCAAAGTTAAAGTGAGGTGAAGCTTAATTTTGGAATTTGGTTTAGAGTGATGTTTAATTATGGTTTGCTGTTGAGAATACCTTAGAATATAATATTAAATGATTATGTATGATCACATTTGGTATAGGCATTGAGGGAGGTTGATTTGCTTCATCCAAGTGGTGAAGGGCAAGTTAGAAGGATAGGATTGGAGGTTGTATTAAGCTTGCTTTGGGTTGCTAGTAGAGGTATTGTTTTATCAGTTTTTGTTATAGATTTGTGTCTTGTTTATGATGATAATTATTGTTTTATTTAGGTATTTTGTTAGTTTTAATCGGTTTGTTTAGTGTTTTCATTAATTTTGGTAGTTTTAGTTTATTTCAGTGTTTATGTTGTTTTTGATCTAGTTTTTAGTATGGTGTTTATATTTTGTTGGTTATTGTTTATTTACTTTTTGTTTACAGTTTGTTTGAGTTTTGTTTTAGGTTAACACAGGCAAGGAAGCAAATTTAAGGAAAAAAGGGACAGTAGCTGACACAGGCAGAGGACACGGCCAAGTCACTGGCCGTGTCCCATACCAAGTTAAAGAAGAAGAGCAAGTCACAGAGAAGGACACAAGCAAGGGACACGGCCAAGTCACTGGCCGTGTCCCTCCAAAAAGGCTCCAACACGGCCAAGTCACTCCAACTTGGCCGTGTCCCACTTAGTTCCAAAGGAAAAGAAGATTAAAATTAAACAGATGCAAACACAGGCAAGGGACACGGCCAAGTCAGTGGCCGTGTCCCTCCAAAATGATCCAACACGGCCAAGTCACTTCCAACATGGCCGTGTCACTCAAACAAAGAAGAGAAGAAGGAAAGCAAGCATAAGTGAACACTTGCAAGGGACATGGCCAAGTCACTGGCCGTGTCCCTCCAATGCACTCCAACATGGCCAAGTCTCCTCTGACTTGGCCGTGTCTCTCATGGACCAAAGGCACGCAGATTTTTAAAAGCAGAGAATTCGTATAAAAGGAAAAGAGAAGCTAGGGTTTGGGGTTGTTGCGATTTTGAGAGCACATTGAGCCGTCAAAGAGAGTTTAGGTTTTTATAACTTTGTTTTCTTTGATTTTTGATTACACTTTGGATTAAACTAGCTTAGATTAGATTGTTCTAGCCATTGATACATCCTTCTTGCAAGATTTGAACAAGAGATTCTTCAGAAGCTTCAAGGAGTTTGTAATTTGGTTTTGTTCTTGAACTTATTCTCTTTATTTTCATTGGAATTGTATTTATGGATATTATCATGTCTAAATTGATTTCTTTGAATATTAATGAGATGATTATGTTTGATAGCATTATGAACTAATTTGATCTAGTTTAGGGTTTGTATGGATCTGCTATGATTGTATGAATTGGTTATTTTCTTAGCTAATAATTTCTTTAGCCTTGATTGAATGAAATATTGTTAATATATAATTGATTGGCCACCAATTATGTGTTTTAGGTATTAGATGATGGATTGAGAGATGAAGTCTAATGCTGAAACAATTCAATTAGGGACTTAGGTGAATTAGAGATATAACCTATTAAAAAGATTATTTCAATTATAACAAGATTAGTTGAAAGAGGTTTGAATGCGAGAGCTTATTTCCTTAACTCGATTAATTGAGTTGTTTGAGATTTAATCTTTGAAATTAGATTAGTTAAGAGGAATAACCGTTCATACATATAAGTAGTAGAGAAGTGCAAACCCTAGACCTTTCTATCAAGTGAATCAAAACATCAGCTTAATTTACTTTTATTCGTTTTAAACTTCAATCAATTTTCTTCATTAGTTAACAATTTAAATTTTCTTCATTACTTGTTATTCATAATCTGATAATCAATTAGCAACTTTAGCTTCCTTGTGAGACGACCTTGGGGTGATCACCTTTGCTACAGCTACCTCGTATACTTGCGAGTGACGCTTTGTGGTAGAGTTAATTCGAGCGCAACAAGTTTTTGGCACCGCTGCCGGGGACGCTAATTGGCGTAATTGTTTATTAGTTTTAGAAATTTTAGATTATTTTTCATTGTTTACTTTTGATTTTATTTTTCTTTGCTTTTAATAATTTCTTTTTCTAGAAATTTTTGTTTATGCAAGGCAGGAGATCACTTGGAGGAGAGCTATAACCAGTCATTCCAGAAATTCAGAGAGTGAAAAGGAGCAGGGAAGAGTTTGAACTGTACATAGGATTTGATACTACAGAGGAGGACACTTCTGATTTTGTGTCAGAATATGCACAATATGTTAAAATGGCTGAAGAAAGGCAAAGAACAATGAGAGACTTTGCTAGACCTGTCATTGGAAATTCTACCTCTTGCATAAGACTGACAGATGCAGCAAGGAACTATGAATTGAAGAACATCCATTACAATATGCTGCCATCATTCTATGGAGTTCCAAATGAAGATCCTTTGAACTTTATTCGGGATTTCTACTCCACCCTCAACACTTTTCCATTGGGAGGATTAACAGAGGATCAGTTGAGGATGAGGTGTTTCCCATATACTTTGAAGGATAGGGCAAAGAGCTGGCTTATGATGTTGCCCGAAAACTCTTTGACAACTTGGGAGCAAGTTTATAATAAGTTCATGGGCAAGTTTTATTCACATCAAAAGACAGCTGAATTGAGAGGGAAGATAGATACATTCTCTCAATTTGAAGGAGAGCCATTTCATAAGGCTTGGGACAGATTTAAGATGCTATTGATCCAGTGTCCACATCATCACTACTCACTTCAACTTCTTAATCAGTTTTTCTATGATGGTCTAACCCAGCAATTTCAGAACACTATTGACAATGCAGCTGGGGGAGCCATGGGAGAAAAGACAGCTGATGAAACATATGATATCTTTGAGATGTTGGGAGCTAATTCTCAACAAAAAAGTGTAAGGGGAAGAAGTAAAGGGGTGAATCAACTGGAGGCCAATAGTGAGATGGTCAATCAGATTGCTGAGTTGACAAGGCAAGTGCAGATGCTGAATATGAAAAACAATTCTCCTTCATCCACTCAAGAAATTTGTGGAATCTGTGGAACTTTAGGGCATGGAGCAAACATTTTCCCCTCTGCATATGAATCATATGGGAATGAAGCTAAGCAAATCAATGCCATGGGGGGATTTCAACCAAGGACCCGAAATGATCCTTATTCAAATTCATACAACCCTGGTTGGAGGAATCACCCAAATTTTTCTTGGGCAACAGATAATTCTCAGCAGCCTTTCCATTTGCTTCAAAGACAGAGCCAAGAGCAGGGAAAATCTTCAAATCAAGGGAAGTCTAAGATAGAGAGTTTGGAGGAAAGTTTACAGGCTTTTATCCAGGTCAGTGCTAAGAATCAAGAGATAACAAACAAGAGGCTGGATTCCTTAGAAGCATCTTTTAAGAAGGTGGAGACTCAAGTAGGACAACTTGCACAACAGATGCAGATTCAACAAAAGGGGAATTTTCCAAGTCAATCTGAGTAGGCACAATCAGTGACTGTTCTTAGAAGTGGTAAGGTAATTGACAATAATGTTGAAGATAATTCTGTGAGTGCAGGTGACCAAGAGAACAAGAAGGAAGGAGAACCAAAGAACGAAGGTGCTGGAGAAAGATTAGTGGAGAATTCCCCTACAGTAGATCTACATAAGGCAAGCAATCCATACCGGCCACCTATACCATTCCCCAGCAGGTTGAAGGATGATAAACCAGATAAGCAATTTTCTAACATCTTCAACATGCTGTCTAAGGTAACTATTAACTTACCCTTACTGGAAGCAATAAAGAACATGCCGGCTTATGCAAAATTCTTCAAAGAGCTTATCACCAAGAAAAAGAGGTATGAGCCGAATGAAAAGGTGATAGTTTCAGAGGTAGCTAGTGCTGTTCTGCAGCATAAACTACCTCCCAAGCTAAAGGATCCTAGTAGCTTTATAATTCAACTTACTATAGGGAATGGAAAGGGGATTGAGGGCATGTGTGATCTAGGAGCTAGTGTGAATTTGATGCCTTATTTTGTGTATAAAGAATTAGAACTAGGGGAATTGAAACCGACCAAAATGGTGTTGCAATTAGCTGATAGATCTTTTAGATTCCCGAAAGGGGTTATCGAAGATGTGTTAGTTAAGGTTGGAGGGTTGATAGTACCAGTGGATTTCATAGTTCTTGACATGGAAGGGAGTAACCATGCACCATCAGCACACACTATATTGCTGGGTAGGCCTTTCATGGCTACTACCAACACCTTAATAGATGTTAAAAATGGTAAGTTGTCAATGACTGTCTTAGGGAAAACTGTTGAATTTTCTATTTTTAACATTTCTCATATTCCTACAACTGCTTTATATGCGGAATGTTCTTTAATTAATAGTGTTGAAGCAGTTGTTTCAGATGTTGTGTGGCAGACAGACTCCCCAGATAAATTGGAGTTGACACTGACTTTAGAAGAGGGGGCTAAATTAGTGAGGGAGAACCAAAGGTGCTTTAACCCAAAGGCATATGAGAGCTCGAGAGTTTACAAGGATCGCACTAAGGCAATTCATGACAGATTTATTGTGCGACAGACATTGAGTCCAGGTATGAAAGTTTTACTTTTTAATTCTCGATTCAGTCTGTTTCAAGGTAAACTCAAATCTCGATGGAGTGGTCCTTTCGAGGTAACTAAGGTATGTCCTTCTGGTGCAATTGAATTGCTTAACTCTAGAACCAATAAGATTTTTAAAGCAAATAGACATAGAGTTAAACTATACAATGAAAGATTTCATGAAGTGAGGATCATTGACAGCACTTTGATCCATGATCCCTAGGCCTTGCATGATGTCCAGCTATATGACATTAAAGATGTAACACCCCTTCCCGACCTACATGTGTAAGCCGAGTAGAGGCGCCACACTATCCAAATGTTGCTACCAATTTTACTTAGTCAAATTGTTGTTCCGATTTTACAGAAATTTTTCCAGAGGTTCGCCTAGAAATTTGGATCCCAAGTGTCGACAAAACTTGTTTTTCTGATTTTTGAAAATATTTTACACATACCAATGTGAATACAATCAGTTTCCAATACACTCCCAATGAATCCACCTTATACCCTCAACTACAACCTGCAAGAAAAATTCACACTTCTAATCCAGACTAAAGTAGAGATTTATTATTATTACATACCAATATCGTACAGTATCACATACTGACTCTCAATCTTATATATACATATACATGCCACAACTAGCTAACTCATAATGGAAACTAAAGGCTACTCTGAGGTGCTGCACTGTGTTGTGCTGCTCGATGCTACTCACCGAAATCTACTGCTCCAAACCTACGAGTCAAGAAAACTCAACTCGCTGAGCGTTGTCGCTCAGTGGGTACTTTACCAATAAAAATAAAAGTAGTATATGAAAGTATTCGAAATCAAAGGAAATAATTAAATCCACAATCAACCAACTTTATACCAATCGAAATTGTGATACATTTAGTGTGATATGCTTTCAATAATGTAAAATTATAATTCAAACTCATTGGCATTATATAGTTTAACGAAAAATAACATGTCTTTGATTCAGGCTCTACTGGTATATAGGGAACCATATTGATAAGGCAGTGGGCCTCCCACTGTAACATAGATGGCCCTCACCACCGATATCAGATCACAGGAATGGGCCTGCCCATCCTGGTTAACCAATGGGCCTCCCCATTGGCTTCAGTGGCCTCACCACTGAATAAAATATCATATCACAATAATGAGCAGTACTGCATGCGTTAGTATAGTGCACCATACCCTTATCTACCACTCCCACTATCCAGTAGAGCAAAAAAGGTTAAAATAATTCACTTTAAGTCTCAAACTTCATTTTAGAATGATTCGAGAAATCATTTTAATTCCCATCGCACTTTGCCATTTATGCCGCGCACCACTTTCTTTGGTCAAACCGTTACTCTTTTTCACATATTTAACATCCACAATAAACATATCAAACATTTCAAAGCATTCCTCAAAAGATCACAAATTGACCAAATGAATAGTGTCGCGGTACGAAAAATCGGCAACGCAAAATGGCATGACCAAATGAATAGTAAAATCTGGGTTTTCGTCAAAACTTTAGTCCACTTCAGTCATGCATTTGACCAAGTAAATGATCTTATTTTTGGCTGAAATTTTACAGAAAACTTATTTCATATGTTGACTAATTGCATGTAAAATTTCGTTGAAAAATTCATTCGTTTGCTGCCTCAAACAGTTGCCACAAAAAGATCCAGAAAGCTGTCACTTTGGGACCATTTCGGCCCAAACATTTGAAATGCATAGGATAGTTTATTTTTCTTTTGCAAATCAATATTAAGGCTTCTTTAATAGGAAAGTGAAGATTCAAACACTTCCCTTTAACAACTTTTGCATGTTTAACTCAAATCAAATTAATTAAAGTCCAAAACAACTTACCAAATCAACTTGCCAAATTTTCTCAAAACATTTGGTTTCAATTAAATTTAAACAACCCAAAATTAATTATTCAAAGGTAAAGTACCAAACCTTATTTCTTTAATTCCTCTTAGCTTTTCCTTCTTCTCCTTCTTTAATTCTTTATTTCTCCTTCAATAAATTCAAAATACAACATAAACCTTAGAAATTTAAAATAATAAGTTATCCTCTATTTCTTTTCCAACCGAAACCCTAATCCAACCTTATTAATCTTTATACATCTTGATTCTTCCATTTAATCAATTAATCTCATCACTTACTTAATATTTTTCCAATTCCACATAAAGACTCTAATCTCCAATCTTCCAATAAATATATAACTACCTAAAAATAATACTAAGATTAAAGTCTACTTACTAGAAAACCTTAAAAACTTACCTTAAAAATCAAATTTGGAGAAACTTGGAAGTCCTTTGGTGTTTCCCTTTGTTGGCCGAAATTTGTAAGTGGAAAAAGAGAGAGTTTGTTCTTCATATCACATATATTTATATACAAAGGAAATGATGATCACCTTATGTGTTGGTTAAACCCTTTAAGACCACTTGTCCACCTTTCTCTTTCTTCATTTATTACTCATGCTAAATGGTTATTTTTGATTGGCCAACATTAGATTTTTATAGTTTCTTTTCCTTTACTTCTTTCCACTTGTCCCTCTTCCCATAGGATATCCTAAAGTTGTCCCGGGTTACCCATACGGTCCCGACACGTAACCGGGCCCACTTTACGTTCCGGCGATTAATCGCTCATATATTTTAAACCGTACAATTTCACGAGTCAAACTACATATAGTTTTGATTCTCTGGACCTCTACTTTCTATTTATAAGGTCTATTCTAGGTTTCCAAGTCATTTTGAAAAATTACCAATAAGCCCTCAACTTTTTAAAAAATTCCCTTTAGGTCCTTTCTTTGCTCGGGTTTTCTCCGGCTCCGTTTCTACTGACGATCGTTTCATATTTAACCCCTCATCATCCTCTACGTACTCATGTTTTTATTTCCTACTTTAAATTCATGTATAACTTTAATTTATAATGACCAAAATGCCCCAAGTCAACACGTCTTCATTTTTCTTTAACGGGACATTTCCTGAAAAAACCGTTACACGTCGTTGCGATCCGATTTTTCTCTGCACTCCATTTTTGGAATCTGTTATATGTACTATTAAGAACATCCGGTGCAACTTTTTTTTGAAATTACATTTACGTCCCTAAAACTTTTAAAAATTACAACTAGGTTCCTTTGGTCATACAACCTTATCTAGGGCTGTTATCAAGAATTATCTTCTCCTTTCCCCTTCTCTCGCTATGCACGTGACTACTCTGCATAAATGTGGTAGGCGGATGTGACAAAAGAAGCGCTAAATGGGAGGCAACCCATCGGTTTGTATTTATTCTTCATAGTTGTAATTTTAAATTTAGCAACTTTTGATTTTTTGTTCGGTTTAAATATATGGAATGGGTGCTTTGATCGGTTTTTATAATGTGTTTCAGGGTTGATCGGAGAAGAGGTTTGCAATTTCTTTGATATTTGTTGATATTTGGTGATATAAAAAAAACTGAAAGTGGCAGAAGGAGACACGGCCAAAGGACTTGGCCGTGTCACTTGGACACGGCCAAGCCTCAACAATTTTCAATCTTTGCACTTTGTCAGAGTGAGTGTCACTTGGACACGGCCAAGCTTCTCTAAATGCCCTTTGATTTTTATTTTGCACCTCTTTTTCCAGTAGCAGACACGCCCATGGGACACGGCCAAGTCACTGGCTGTGTCACTCAACACACACAAGACACGGCCGTGTCTCTTCACTTTCACACACTAGACACGGCCGTGTTAACCCTAACTTGGCCATGTCTCTCACTTTTTCACTTTAAAAAAACACGATTTTTCACCTTTTCCTCATTCAGTCCCTAGTTTCCTGTTTGTTCATCTTCTCGTTCTCTCGTTCTCTCTCTCGCAAACTCCATTCTTTGAGATTCCAAGCTCCAAATCCTCCATTAAACCTCAAATCTCTTCACCAAAACTAGAAATAATCAATTAAAACTTCTTCTTTGCTCATAAAAGTTTGATTTAATCAAGTTTTGGTGTTAAATTTTTCAAATTTCTCAAGATGCCAAGAACAAAGATTGTTTCACACCGCAAGATGAAGAGGCCTACAACCGAAGGAGCTTCTTCCTCTTCATCAATTTCATCTTTGAAGAGAGCAAATCTTTTGGCTCGGGGTTTTTTCCCGACGAGGTATGTTAATGATGAATCCGTTGATGCTCTGCAAATTAGGACTAATTTTTATCGTTATGTGCAAATTCTTGGGTGGGAGAATCTAGTCTCCTTGTGACCTTTGCAGTTTGAGGAGCTGACTTTGGAATTTCTGACATCTCTTAAGGTTGTAAGAGATGATAAAAAAAATTGCACTAGAATGAGTTTTAAATTGCTGGGTAAATCATTTGTGCTTAATATTGAACAATTGAACGATATATATGGTTTCCATCAGCATGGGGAAAGGTCGGTACCTAAAGAATTTAAACAGCAATTTGCTTGGGGAGCATTAGGCTCGGGGACCTATGTGGCCAAATTGGCCAAAGCATCTAGATTAAGGAATTCCGCTTTGAGGTATTTGCATCGGTTTATGTCTTGTGGATTCTTTGCTCGGAAAGAGAGCCCAGGTGTGGTGGAATTGAGTGAGCTATTTTTCCTAGATTGTGCTTTGAATGTAGTGCCTGTTAGTGCCAGCTATTGGTTAGCCGATATTTTTTATACTGTGGCTAATAAAAGGAAGGGGGCAATTTGTGTTGGAGGGTTGATTACCACATTAGCAGTAGCCCTTGTTGAGGATTTTGACCCGAGTACCAGTCGCATGACTAGAATTTTGAGTAATGACTCTTTGGATTTAGCTACACTTGAGAAGATGCACATGGTTGTGCATAGGAGAGGGACTTATATGATGGCTTCAGCTAAGCCAGAAGCACCGGGGGACAGGCAGAAGAGTCAGACTCGGATTCCCTTGATCTATATGAGGATGCTCCGGTCTCGGAACATCAAGAGGTGCTTATTAGGATTGAGGCCCTGGAGGGAAAGGTAGATCGACTGGAGGGCAAGGTGGACCATAACCATGCTGAGGCCTTGCAGCAGTTGGAACAGATTAATAGCAACCTTGCCAAGATCTTGAGTCTTCATCCCTCGGCTGCATCATCTTCACACCAGCCTTTTCCATAGATTTTGAGTTCCTTGCTTTATTTTGTTTAGTGTATTTTTGTTATTATTTTTCATTTTTGTTTTTCATGTTAACATTTTATATTTGGATATTTTATTTTCATAAATTGTACTTTTGTTTTTGAACTTTTGTGTTTGTGATGAAAAGTTAGGGTTTTCCTTCACCAGGGTACGATGGAAAACAAGTTGTCCTTGAACTCTTTTTCTTTATTATTCTTGTTTTCCATTGAGGACAATGTAAATTCTAAAGTGTGGGGTAATCTTTAAACTTTTCTTTAATTTTCGTTTTGTTTGTCGTGTTTTGTTTATTTTGTGTTTGTTGTGCATGGCATAATTGTTGGAAATTTATTGATCTTTTTTGTGATTTTAGCATTATAGTTGAGACTTTAGTATCAGCATAGAGATTAGCATTTGAATTCATTCAGGATCAATTTTCACATTCTGCAATTTATGACATATAAATCTTTGAGAACCCACCTGTGTGAGTTTTGAGCCTCATAGATTGAATTTTATTATCAGTTGATTTTCTTTTCTTAAGTGTGCACCTTCATGATTTTGCATCTCTAGAGTTTGCTTTTGCATACTAATTGAACTCACATTATGATTTAATCTCAAGTTTTAAAATGATGAAGGCAAATTAGGTTAGCCCTTTAGCTTAAAAAGACCTCCCTTAATATTGATTTCCTTAGTGAGCCAAGTTGAGCCTTTGACCTTTTATTGATTGATCAACACAATTCTCAACTTAACATGTTCTTATTATCATCATACCTACATTAAGGAATGGAGTTTTATGATATGACAATAGGGTGGTTTATTTCAAAGTGTGGGGTAAGCAAGTAAAAAAATGGTATTGCTATTTGGGGTTGAAATGCATACTTTGCACATTGTATTGGATTAAGAGTTGATTATTCTTTTCCTCTACATTTTAAGCTAGATTTTCCATGCAATTCTATATTTTGTATATATATGTATAAAAAAAATTGAAAATAAAAAAAAAGAGAGAGAATAAAGAAAAGTTATATATATATATACAAAATTCATATATGTTCTAGCATTGGTTATCAAAAGAGGAATGTCGACTCATGTATTTTTCTTGAAGTATGCAAGTATGTGAAGTATTAATGGATTGTGAGTATGCCATTTGAGGGAGTTATGAATTTCTTAAGCAAGAGTATTGTCTAATGTAAATACTCCATTTCTTGATGCTCCAGCTTAAATGTCTTTTCTCACACCTTTACCTTAACCCCATTACATCCAAATGAAAGACCTTCGGATTATTTCTTGAGAAAATCAGTGAGGGAGATTGGATAATTAAGCAAGTTTATGGTAGTATGCAATCATGAGTGGTTTGAGCGATTAACCTTTGAAATCGAGTGAAACACTTAGAAGAGAGATAAGGTTTGTATGTCTGGATTAAGGAATGAGTTAAGAAAATCTTGATTGAAGGAAATTGCAAATATTTATAGCTGAGTCTTAAAGATTTCATCTTATATGCTGGAATTATAGTTAAGGTTGTTTGAGTTTTTAATTTATGCCATGTGAATTTGCTTGAGGACAAGCAAAGTTTTAAATGTGGGGTAGTTGTTTTATCAGTTTTTGTTATAGATTTGTGTCTTGTTTATGATGATATTTATTGTTTTATTTAGGTATTTTGTTAGTTTTAATCGGTTTGTTTAGTGTTTTCATTAATTTTGGTAGTTTTAGTTTATTTCAGTGTTTATGTTGTTTTTGATCTAGTTTTTAGTATGGTGTTTATATTTTGTTGGTTATTGTTTATTTACTTTTTGTTTAAAGTTTGTTTGAGCTTTGTTTTAGGTTAAAACAGGCAAGGAAGCAAATTGAAGGAAAAAAGGGACAGTAGCTGACACAGGCAGAGAACACGGCCAAGTCACTGGCCGTGTCCCATACCAAGTTAAAGAAGAAGAGCAAGTCACAAAGAAGGACACAAGCAAGGGACACAGCCAAGTCACTGCCCGTGTCCCTCCAAAAAGGCTCCAACACGGCCAAGTCACTCCAACTTGGCCGTGTCCCACTTAGTTCCAAAGGAAAAGAAGATTAAAATTAAACAGAAGCAAACACAGGCAAGGGACACGGCCAAGTCAGTGGCCTTGTCCCTCCAAAATGATCCAACACGGCCAAGTCACTTCCAACATGGTCGTGTCACTCAACCAAAGAAGAGAAGAAGGAAAGCAAGCATAAGTGAACACTTGCAAGGGACACTGTGTAACACCCCTATACCCTGTATACGTACCAAGCATGCTTAAACGATCGTAATATACGTATACTGAATATAGAAAATGCCACGGTTTAAAAAGACAACAATATCTTTGTAAATAAGTGAAACCAATCTCAAACATTTTAAAAGAAATCCAAAAGACACCATATATATAAAAACATTTACTAATTCACAGCGGAAGTTATTACAAATATGTTATAAATCAAAGTTTACAAAACATAGAATATATATACATGATTGGCAGCTCTTCTCTGATCTTTAAGTCCCAAAAGGAAATCCTCAATGTCTAGTCTCACTTGGTCTCGAGGAGCTTTCAGGTTCAACTATGTCACCTGCGCAATCAAACACTATCGCGCTAAGCCAACGGCTTAGTAGTACATAGTATACTAACATTATACTTTAAGGCAATGCAATGTCACACAACTAAATCATAAAGATAATATTATAAGTGGGAAACTAACATCACACCTTTATATTTCATAAAACATACTCATATAAGCATATCATAATTTTCACATCATACTTTGTTAAATGTCATAACAACATTCATATTACATCTTCATAGTTCCATTAATTTCACTATTCAAGAATCACATTAAATACAAAGACAAGCATGGGCCCAAAACACACTAATATGCCATTCAATTTTCAGAGTTAATGCTTTGGTTTTGATATCACATTTATCATTATCATAGACCCAACTAGGCTTCAAGGATTAGGTTCAACCAAGCTTCAAGGGGAACAAAGCATGCTAAGTATCAACCCAATTTGGCTTCAAGAACCAACCCAACCTAGCTTCAAGGGTTGTAACATCTCAATTAGGCTTTAAGGATTCAATCCAACCTAACTTCAAGAGATTGTTACCATTAGGCATGCCACCAACAACAAAACTCTGAAAATGAATAACACATTAGACACACAATTCATTTATTATTTCATTCTCAAATCTCATCATCAATTAGGCAAACATGCCTTATGTCTTCAATTGAATCATCATAGCCAATCACAATGGCTTCACATCATATTTGAGTTATCATAGCCAATCACAATGGCCTCATATCATATCATATCTCACTTCATATTGTACATATAGCATCATTGATATAACATTCCCAAAATACATAATTCATATAACACGTTACCATTCACAATGCATGTAACATAACATTGTTCATATAGTATCATGTGCATCATCATTATCATCAAATGTGTTTTAAAATCTCAACATTATATGAATGTATGTTCCACACATATTCGTTTAGGTCATTCTTTGTTTTAAAAGTGTTTATTTTGAGGTTTAGGTACAAAAGACCTTTGAAGAATCAAAGCAATGTGAGAAAAGCCAAGAACCATCACAGTAGCTAACACCCTCAAGGGACACGGCCAAGCTTGTGGCCGTGTCTCTCAACACCAAATCAAGCCGAGACAGACACGGGCAAGGGACACGGCCGTGTCTCTCAACAAAAAATCAGGCAGTGGCAAACACAGTCAAGGGACACGGCCAAGCCAGTCGCCGTGTCTCTCCAAAATTCATCCAACACTGCCAAATTTCATTAAACTTGGTCGTGTCTCCCAAAATCTTAAGTCTTGGCCGTGCCTCTTCCTTGGTTTGGCCGTGTCTCTCATGAACAAAAACCCTAAATATGGCCAAAACTCTTTTAATTGCATTTAGACACATTGTGCACAACTTAACCTCATTCAAATGGATATAAACAATGTCATTAACACTTATTTTACATATTCATCACAATATTTTCATTAACAAAGCATTAACAACACATTTAAACACATACCACTTCAAAACCCTAAAAACCAACATCATTCTTATTCTTCCAATACCAACTTCCACTTAACTTACCATCCTCAAACCAAAACCAACACCAATTTATCTTACAATCAATTTCAACACTTATAAACACATCTCAACCACACCAAATTATAATCCCAACAAATCAAAACTCACTTCAAACACAACTTCACAAATAACAAAGGACAACAAAGAGAGTACTTACCAAAATTGATGAAATTCCACAAATCTCCAAATTAATCCTTTGATTCTTCCTTCAATTTGAAACTTGGAATAAACAAATCTCACTTTGCTCTCTTGCTAAGGGATGGCCGGCCAACATGGGAAAGAGAAGAAGAGGAAAAATGAAGAAAAGTCAAGTTATCATCTCTTTAAATCTCCACCATGTAATCCAAAATAAGAATTTACCTAAATACCCTTTTCCATTTGTTTTAACTCTCTTTTCACTTACTTGCCCATTTAGGTAATTTCACATATCACAAATAAATATCTTCTTCCATTGACTCCTCATTTGACCCACATATATGTTATATATATTACCATATACCCAACATATACACTTTCTCTCTACACATTACTTTCCTTATTAAACCATACATAAACATTCTCTTTTCAATTTCTTTTCTTATCAACATAACATATACACATAATTCAAACAAACAACAATTATATCCAAACTTCTAGGGCACACATTGGGATATTACAATTCTCCCCCTCTAAAAAGAAATTTCATCCTCGAAATTACCTGATATCAAGTTTGAAACAACTGAGGATACTGATCTCGAATGGTTTGTTCACTTTCCCAAGTTGCCTCTTCTCTTCCATGATTCTTCCATAGAACCTTCACCAAAGGCACTTTCTTATTTCTCAATTCTTTCACATCATTTGTCAAAATAGCAACTGGTTCTTCTTCAAATGTCAGAGCTGGACTCACTTCGATAGATTCAATTGGCAAAACATGAGATGGATCCGACCTGTACCTCCTCAACATAGAAACATGAAATACATTATGGATCCTGTCCAACTCAGGTGGTAAAGCAAGCCGATAAGCAACTAGCCCAACTCTTTCCAAAACTTCATACGGTCCAATGAAACGAGGACTCAATTTTCCTTTCCGACTAAACCTCAAAATCTTCTTCCAAGGAGACACTTTCAAAAATACCTTATCTCCCACATTATATTCAATGTCTCTCCTCTTCAAATCTGAATAAGACTTCTGTCGGTCTGAAGCTATTTTCAATCTATCTCGAATCATCTTCACTTTTTCCTCAGTTTCTTTAACCAGATCAGGACCAATTATCTTACTTTCCCCAAGCTCATTCCAACATAGAGGTGTCCTACACCGTCTACCATACAATGCCTCGAATGGTGCTATACTAATGCTGGATTGATGACTGTTATTGTAAGCAAATTCCACAAGTGGTAAGAATCCATCCCAACTTCCAGAGAAATCAATAACACAGCTTCTCAACATGTCCTCAATAATCTGTATCACCCTCTCAGACTGCCCATCTGACTGGGGATGGAAAGCAGTACTGAAATGCAATCGAGAACCCAATGCATCATGTAAACTCTTCCAAAACCTGGAAGTAAATCGGTGATCTCGATCAGACACTATAGAAATTGGGACACCATGCAACTTCACAATCTCATGGATATATAGCTCAGCTAACCTCTCCAAAGAGTAATCCATCCGAACCGGAAGAAAATGAGCTGTCTTAGTCAATCTGTCAACAATTACCCAAATAGCATCATGTTTCCTTTGTGTCAAAGGTAAACCAGACACAAAATCTATTGTCACTCTTTCCCATTTCCATTCAGGCACTGTTAAAGGTTGAAGTAACCCTGTTGGAACTTGATGCTCAGCTTTTACCCTCTGACATGTGAGACATTTGGATACAAACTCCGCAATGTCTCTCTTCATACCGGACCACCAGTAATACTGCTTCAAATCATGATACATTTTTGTGTTGCCCGCATGCATAGCAAATATTGACTGATGTGCTTCTTCTAAAATGATCCTTCTCAAATTAGCATCACCAGGTACACACAATGTGTTTTTAAACCAAAGACTCCCATCACTTTTCACAATAAAATCTCGACTGTTTCCATTTTGACAATTTGAAACAATCTTTTGAATCTTCTCATCAGCCAATTGAGCCTCTATAATCTGATCCAACAACACTGGTTTCAATAGCAACTGTGCCAACAATGCACCATCATCACAAGGTACAAAACTGGCATGCAAAGCTCTCAACTCAACAAGCAACGAGAGCGAGTAAACAGTCATCCCTGCTAAAGACTTCCGACTCAAGGCTTCAGGAACAACATTTGCTTTACCAGGATGATAATCGATCAAACAGTCGTAGTCTTTAATCAACTCCAACCATCTCCTCTGTCGAAGATTGAGCTCTCTTTGGACACCCAAATATTTCAAACTCTTATGATCAGTATAGATAAAACACTTCTCCCTATACAAATAGTGTCGCCAAATTTTCAATGCAAACACAATGGCTGCTAACTCTAAATCATGGGTCGGATAATTGAGCTCATGCGGTTTCAACTGTCGAGAAGCATAAGCTATAACTTTACCTTCTTGCATCAGAACACAACCCAAACCATGATGTGAAGCATCACTGTAGATCACATATGGTTTATCTTCCACAGGCAGGGTAAGAACAGGCGCTTGAGTCAACACTTCTCTCAACTGATCAAAACTAGCCTGACACTGATCTGTCCACACAAATCTAACTCCCTTTCGAAGCAATCTGGTAAGTGGAGTAGCTATCAAAGAAAATCCTTTCACAAACCGTCGGTAATAGCCTGCCAAACCTAGAAAACTTCTAACTTCAGTTACAGACTTTGGTGGACTCCAATTCAAAATAGCTTCAACTTTACTCGGATCAACTCTAATACCCTCTACTGAAACTATATGACCAAGAAAAGTTACTTGATCAAGCCAAAACTCACACTTCGATAGTTTAGCAAACAATTGCTTCTCTCTCAAAATTTGTAACACAATCCGAAGATGCATATCATGCTCCTCCTTATTACGCGAATACACCAAAATGTCATCAATAAAGACCACTACAAACTGATCCAAATAGGGCCTAAACACCCTATTCATCAAATCCATAAAAACTGCAGGTGCATTCGTCAAACCGAAAGGCATAACTAGAAACTCATAATGCCCATACCTGGTCCGAAAAGCGGTTTTAGGAACATCTTCAGCTCTGACCCTCAACTGATGGTACCCTAATCTCAAATCAATTTTAGAAAACACTGCTGCACCCTTCAATTGATCAAAGAGATCATCAATTCTAGGCAAAGGATATTTATTTTTAATAGTCACCTTGTTCAATTGCCTATAATCAATACACAATCTCATAGTACCATCTTTCTTCTTCACAAACAAAACAGGAGCTCCCCACGGTGAAACACTAGGGCGAACAAACTCTTTATCCAACAACTCCTGCAATTGCACCTTCAATTCTCTCAATTCAGCAGGTGCCATCCTATAAGGAGTAATAGAGATAGGAGTGGTACCAGGCAATAATTCAATACCAAACTCCACCTCTCTCTCAGGAGGCAACCCTGGTAACTCCTCTGGAAACACATCTGGAAATTCTGCAACTGTGGGTATACTATCAAGTTGAGAACCCTTTACTCTAGTATCCACAACATAAGCAAGGTAAGCATCACACCCTTTTCTAATCAATCTCCTAGCTGCAACAGCTGAAACAAACAAGGATGCTAACTGTCCCTGCTTATTAGATACTACCACCTCTCTTCCATCACCAGTTCTCAAAATAACAATTTTCTTTTTACAATCTACTACAGCTCCATGTCTAGATAGCCAGTCCATGCCTAGGATCACATCATATTCCTTAAAAGGCATTTCAATTAGATCTCCAAGGAACTCCTCACGTTGCACCATTACTGCACTATCTCGGTGCACTTTACTAACAATCACACTATGCCCTAAAGGATTTGTCACCAATACATCAAATCCTAGGGATTCAGCATGCACATCAGACACAGGCAAAACAGATGCACAAATATATGAATGAGTGGAACCCGGATCAATCAAAGCAAGTACTAAAATACCAAATAAAGAAAAAGTACCAGCTATGACTGCCGAAGCATCTGGTTGCCTCCGCATTACATAAATCCTCTGAGAAGATCCAGCCTCCTCCGGTCTACTCTCCCTGGATGTAGAACCTCCTCTAGAACTAAACCCAGATCTGCCTCCTCTGCTGAAACCTCTGCCTCCTCGACCTCTCCTCACACTAGATCGAGAAGCTGCAGTATCTACCGACATTTGCTCCTGTCTCTCAGGACAATCTCTCACAAAATGATTGGGAGATCCACATCTGAAACATACCCCTGCTACACCAGTCTTCCAACAAGTACCACCATGTGGCCTACCACAATGAATGCATATGGGTAAAGTGGATCTCTGAATCACTGGGGTCGGAGCACTCGCCACTGAAACTGTAGGCCTAGATCTCTGTCTCTGAAACTGTACTGACCTACCAGCTGGCCTCTGACTCCTACTAACCCGAGGAACAAAACTTCCTTTACCTCTCTTTGCAAACGAAGACCCTGCCTCAAACTGGGGTCTTTTAACCCTGATTTCTTCTTCAGAAGCAGTTGCAATACTTTGAGCTCTCTCCACACTCCTAGCTGCTGCCACAAGCTGGGAAAAATCATGATATCTAAATCCAGCCACAAGACACATAATAGAGGGCCTCAATCCCTCCTCAAATCTCCTGCATCTATCTATCTCATCAGATATAATACCCCCAGCATACTGGCTCAACCGGATAAACTCTAACTCGTATTCTGTCACAGTCCGGTAATCTTGCTTCAAGCTTAGAAACTCCATTTTCTTCACATCCTTATACTCCCTCGGAGTATACTTCAATTCAAACTCTCTTAGAAAATCAGCATAGGTCAAAGTAGGTGGATCATCCATAGCATGAGGCACTGTCTTCCACCAGTTATATGCATCCTTCTGCAACAAGGATCTTGTATAATCAAATTTTTCTTCTAGAGTGGCTTGTAACTGAACAAATATTCTCTGAACTTTGTCTAGCCACTGCTCAGCTACAGCTGGATCAATAGTACCCAAGAAATATTCTGCTCCATACTTTCTTAATTTATCATACTGTCTCACTGATACCAAAGGTTGTGGGGGTGGCGGTGGTTGCACTGGTGCTTGCCTCATAATCTCTACCACATGCCTAAGCCAAACTGGTGGAACATCCTCACCAGCTGGTCCCCCCGACATAGAAACAGGTGCATTTCCAGCACTATCCACTCTAGCTCCATCATCAGGAGCAACACTCTCCGCACTACCCTCAACTGGCTGACACAAATGAGGATCCATCACAACCTATATATGCAAACACAGCAGAATACTTCTCATTAAAGATCAGAGACTGCCAATACCAACATGTATGTTATTCCAAAAATCCACTTTTTAAAATCAAAACATTCCTTTTCTTACACTTGACCTAGGTTGAGAATCTCAAACCTAGGCTCTGATACCAAAACAATTATAACACCCCTATACCCTGTATACGTACCAAGCATGCTTAAACGATCGTAATATACGTATACTGAATATAGAAAATGCCACGGTTTAAAAAGACACAACAATATCTTTGTAAATAAGTGAAACCAATCTCAAACATTTTAAAAGAAATCCAAAAGACACCATATATATAAAAACATTTACTAATTCACAGCGGAAGTTATTACAAATATGTTATAAATCAAAGTTTACAAAACATAGAATATATATACATGATTGGCAGCTCTTCTCTGATCTTTAAGTCCCAAAAGGAAATCCTCAATGTCTAGTCTCACTTGGTCTCGAGGAGCTTTCAGGTTCAACTATGTCACCTGCGCAATCAAACACTATCGCGCTAAGCCAACGGCTTAGTAGTACATAGTATACTAACATTATACTTTAAGGCAATGCAATGTCACACAACTAAATCATAAAGATAATATTATAAGTGGGAAACTAACATCACACCTTTATATTTCATAAAACATACTCATATAAGCATATCATAATTTTCACATCATACTTTGTTAAATGTCATAACAACATTCATATTACATCTTCATAGTTCCATTAATTTCACTATTCAAGAATCACATTAAATACAAAGACAAGCATGGGCCCAAAACACACTAATATGCCATTCAATTTTCAGAGTTAATGCTTTGGTTTTGATATCACATTTATCATTATCATAGACCCAACTAGGCTTCAAGGATTAGGTTCAACCAAGCTTCAAGGGGAACAAAGCATGCTAAGTATCAACCCAATTTGGCTTCAAGAACCAACCCAACCTAGCTTCAAGGGTTGTAACATCTCAATTAGGCTTTAAGGATTCAATCCAACCTAACTTCAAGAGATTGTTACCATTAGGCATGCCACCAACAACAAAACTCTGAAAATGAATAACACATTAGACACACAATTCATTTATTATTTCATTCTCAAATCTCATCATCAATTAGGCAAACATGCCTTATGTCTTCAATTGAATCATCATAGCCAATCACAATGGCTTCACATCATATTTGAGTTATCATAGCCAATCACAATGGCCTCATATCATATCATATCTCACTTCATATTGTACATATAGCATCATTGATATAACATTCCCAAAATACATAATTCATATAACACGTTACCATTCACAATGCATGTAACATAACATTGTTCATATAGTATCATGTGCATCATCATTATCATCAAATGTGTTTTAAAATCTCAACATTATATGAATGTATGTTCCACACATATTCGTTTAGGTCATTCTTTGTTTTAAAAGTGTTTATTTTGAGGTTTAGGTACAAAAGACCTTTGAAGAATCAAAGCAATGTGAGAAAAGCCAAGAACCATCACAGTAGCTAACACCCTCAAGGGACACGGCCAAGCTTGTGGCCGTGTCTCTCAACACCAAATCAAGCCGAGACAGACACGGGCAAGGGACACGGCCGTGTCTCTCAACAAAAAATCAGGCAGTGGCAAACACAGTCAAGGGACACGGCCAAGCCAGTCGCCGTGTCTCTCCAAAATTCATCCAACACTGCCAAATTTCATTAAACTTGGTCGTGTCTCCCAAAATCTTAAGTCTTGGTCGTGCCTCTTCCTTGGTTTGGCCGTGTCTCTCATGAACAAAAACCCTAAATATGGCCAAAACTCTTTTAATTGCATTTAGACACATTGTGCACAACTTAACCTCATTCAAATGGATATAAACAATGTCATTAACACTTATTTTACATATTCATCACAATATTTTCATTAACAAAGCATTAACAACACATTTAAACACATACCACTTCAAAACCCTAAAAACCAACATCATTCTTATTCTTCCAATACCAACTTCCACTTAACTTACCATCCTCAAACCAAAACCAACACCAATTTATCTTACAATCAATTTCAACACTTATAAACACATCTCAACCACACCAAATTATAATCCCAACAAATCAAAACTCACTTCAAACACAACTTCACAAATAACAAAGGACAACAAGAGAGTACTTACCAAAATTGATGAAATTCCACAAATCTCCAACTTAATCCTTTGATTCTTCCTTCAATTTGAAACTTGGAATAAACAAATCTCACTTTGCTCTCTTGCTAAGGGATGGCCGGCCAACATGGGAAAGAGAAGAAGAGGAGAAATGAAGAAAAGTCAAGTTATCATCTCTTTAAATCTCCACCATGTAATCCAAAACAAGAATTTACCTAAATACCCTTTTCCATTTGTTTTAACTCTCTTTTCACTTACTTGCCCATTTAGGTAATTTCACATATCACAAATAAATATCTTCTTCCATTGACTCCTCATTTGACCCACATATATGTTATATATATTACCATATACCCAACATATACACTTTCTCTCTACACATTACTTTCCTTATTAAACCATACATAAACATTATCTTTTCAATTTCTTTTCTTATCAACATAACATATACACATAATTCAAACAAAAAACAATTATATCAAAACTTCTAGGGCACACATTGGGATATTACACACGGCCAAGTCACTGGCCGTGTCCCTCCAATGCACTCCAACACAGCCAAGTCTCCTCTGACTTGGCCGTGTCTCTCATGGACCAAAGGCACGCGGATTTTTAAAAGCAGAGAATTCATATAAAAGGAAAAGAGAAGCTAGGGTTTGGGGTTGTTGCGATTTTGAGAGCAGATTGAGCCGTCAAAGAGAGTTTAGGTTTTCATAACTTTGTTTTCTTTGATTTTTGATTACACTTTGGATTAAACTAGCTTAGATTAGATTGTTCTAGCCATTGATACATCCTTCTTGCAAGATTTGAACAAGAGATTCTTCAGAAGCTTCAAGGAGTTTGTAATTTGGTTTTGTTCTTGAACTTATTCTCTTTATTTTCATTGGAATTGTATTTATGGATATTATCATGTCTAAATTGATTTCTTTGAATATTAATGAGATGATTATGTTTGATAGCATTATGAACTAATTTGATCTAGACTAGGGTTTGTATGGATCTGCTATGATTGTATGAATTGGTTATTCTCTTAGCTAATAATTTCTTTAGCCTTGATTGAATGAAATATTGTTAATATATAATTGATTGGCCACCAATTATGTGTTTTAGGTATTAGATGATGGATTGAGAGATGAAGTCTAATGCTGAAACAATTCAATTAGGGACTTAGGTGAATTAGAGATATAACCTATTAAAAAGATTATTTCGATTATAACAAGATTAGTTGAAAGAGGTTTGAATATGAGAGCTTATTTCCTTAACTCGATTAATTGAGTTGTTTGAGATTTAATCTTTGAAATTAAATTAGTTAAGAGGAATAACTGTTCATACATATAAGTAGTAGAGAAGTGCAAACCCTGGACCTTTCTATCAAGTGAATCAAAACATCAACTTAATTTACTTTTATTCGTTTTAAACTTCAATCAATTTTCTTCATTAGTTAACAATTTAAATTTTCTTCATTACTTGTTATTCATAATCTGATAATCAATTATCCACTTTAGCTTCCTTGTGAGACGACCTTGGGGCGATCACCTTTGCTACAGCTACCTCGTATACTTGCGAGTGACGCTTTGTGGTAGAGTTAATTCGAGCGCAACAGGTATGTACAAACTTTGAGTATAATGTTTATATTTGTATGACATTTGGACTTAACACATTTTGGTTGAAAAATGTGTTAAGCTACTTGGTTCATTGATTGAGTATGAATAATGTGCTATGACATTTGTAATGTCATATATGTGTTAAATGCATTGTGAAAAGCCATTGATAATGGCTAAATTGTGTAAAGTGTGAAATATGCATATTATGTGAAAATACCCTAAGTAATTGGGTAATATGTTGTGAATGCAAAAATGAGATATGTGGAATAATGAAATGAGTTGATATGGATAAAAATGAGAAAAAATGAGAAAAGTGAGAAAAATGAGAAAGATGTGAAAAATGAGAAAATGAGAAAAAAAAAAGTGAAAATAAGGCAATGAGCCTAGTTTGATTATGAGAAATAAAATGAGAAATGAATTGTGAAATTATTTGATAATGAGATAAATGAATTAATTATGTGCCTAGTATATTATTCAATTTTCAGAGTTCTGGGTTTGGCGGCAAGCCTATGAATTGCTGGGCAGGTGAAAAGACCGGGTCGTTAGCCGAGCCCAGCTGATAAATGATAAATATGATGTTTTTGGGGTGAAAAGACTGGGTCGTAAGCCTCAAAAACCGTAACAGTCTAGCCGGATTGAGGACTAAGATATTGGGGCCTAAGGGTCTAGCCGGGTTGAGGTTCAAGAGACTGGGGCTGTTACATTATTCATGGATATATATATTGCCTGCGGGCTAGACACATGGTGTCATTATGGACCAAAGCAGTAACTCTGAAATTTAAATAGCATATTAGATCCTTTTTGGGCCCATGCTTGTCTTTGCTTTAATGTGAATTATGAATTGTGATACAATTGAGCAATATAATGTTATGAGTTGTGAGTAAGAAATATTTGAAAAATATAAGAAAGTGAAATGATGTGACCTCTATATGCATTGTGCATTGGCATTACTTTACATTTTTATTATTATCAAAGTTTGTACAACTGGGCTTCGGCTTAGCGCGATTGTAATTCGTCGCGCAGGTGTCATGGACGTTTTGGTAGAGCTGGAGAGTTTTACTAGACCTGGTCGGGTCTATGTTTGTATTTATTGAGCTTGAAGAGTTGTTTTGGGTACATCAGGATCAGAGCCAGTTGCCAGCATGTAAATTTTTGTTATTATGTATGTTATGATATGTTTTTGAAGCATATATTGTAAATTGTAAAGAATGATTTGATTAATTTTGTTTAAGATGGGATTTTATATATAATGTTGATATATATATACCTATATATATAAGTATTTTGAGAAATATGGAGAAATTGAGAAGTATTGGTGAATTGGTGTATTGATTTTATTTGGAGTGTTTGTTTTATGCAGGTTGTGTTTTGTTGAATTTTGGAAACGTTCAAATTACAAACAAAACTCTGGCGAATTTTTCCCAGAGATTTTCTTATAAAATATTTATTTTGGATTCCTATAACAAGCAAAGAATATTTATATACTATTTATTTTATATATTAGTATTTGAAATCTTAAAACAGAAATGTAAATTTTTTTATTAAATCGGTCTGTGACATTTTTATACCGTATATGCGTATTTATATATGCTGATAATATGTATTGTACGTATATAGGGTATAAACATGTTACATTTACTGGTAGAAATGGTACTGGATTGTGCTCGCTGGCTCTCTTAAGGGAGAGGTCAGGTGTTCGATCCTAGGAGGCGACTCCTTAGGGAGCCAAATAAATAAATCCTGCTGGAGGGCCCGCGAGGGCAGTCCAGTACTGTGGCAGCCTGCCGGGTTTAGGGCTGGGGCTACGGTCCACCTACGGGAGAAAAGGCCCAATAGACCAGCTGTCGTAAGACCGTGTAACACCCCTACATTCAATACATGCACACTACAAACACCACAATGTAGTATACATGCACTAAACATAGAAATGCTACGGATTTTCTTAACATTTAAAACATTTTAAACCATACCATAATCTTTCAATTGTATACATTATAGAAAGATAAGTAGTTAACTTGTAATACAAAACTAAATAGATATATATAGATACATTTAGTTGTTACGCAGCGGAATTTATCAAATATTTACATATATGAAAACATTTAATTTCATATTTACAAATATACACATATGTACATTAAAATCATTACTTTACAAAATATAAAAGAGTTATACATGATTGGCAAGTCTCCTCTGATCTTTAAGTTCCCAAAATCAACTCTTCACTGTCTACTCTCACTCGGTCTCGAAGAGCTCTCGGGTTCAACCCTATTACCTGCGCGATCAAACACTATCGCGCTAAGACAACGGCTTAGTAAGACAAAATGTGCTAGTGTTATGCTTCAGTGCAATGCAATGCCAATTCTCAATCCATATTATACATGTAACACCAAATATGCAAAGCTAACAACATACATTTACCTTTCATATGCCTCATTAGTTATTCATTTAACCATTCATGAACAACATTAAACAAATCATGACTCACATTAAACAAAGACAAGCATTGGGCCCAAGACACACTAATATGCCATTCAATTTTCAGAGTTAATGTTTTGGTTTTGTTATCACATTTATCAATATCATATACCCAACTAGGCTTCAAGGATTAGGTTCAACCAAGCTTCAAGGGGAGCAAAGCATGCTAAGCATCAACCCAACTTGGCTTCAAGAACCAACCCAACCTAGCTTCAAGGGTGGTAACATCTCAATTAGGCTTCAAGGATTCAATCCAACCTAACTTCAAGAGATTGTTACACTTATTAGGCATGCCACCAACAACAAACTCTGAAAATGGAATAACACATTAGCCACACAATTCATTTATTATTCAATTATCATTTCCATTTCCAATTCTCATCAACATTTAGGCAAACATGCCTTCTTTCTTTCAATTGCATCATCATAGCTAATCACAATGGCTTTATAGCATTTCATATCTCAATTCATATTGTGCATATAACATTATTGGTACCACATTTCAAAGTACATTATTCATAATACACATCACCATTCACAAGCCTCACAATACACAATACATAACCTTGTTCATGTAATATCATATGCATTATCAATTCCATATCATCTCATATTTCATGATTCAACAATGATGTTAGACAAATGATCTCTATTTTAATCCTTGACAACTCAAATGGATGATCTATTTAACATGTATATGAGAATCTTGTTGCAGGATTAGATTGCTTCCAATAAGGTGAATAGAACCTTTCTAGCGGTCGCGCCTCACCTGAATACGACCGCCCCATACAATTACAAGATGAAACCTTATTACAGTAGATTTCGCGGTCAGAAGCCCGACCTAAGTCGCGACCGCACTTCACAATCAAAAGATGAAACCTTATTACAGTAGGTTTCGCGGTCAGAAGCCCGACCTAAGTCGAGACCGCACATGAATAATAGCGACCGCACATGAATAATAGCGACCGCCCCAAATTACGTGTCTTTCATGCA
The DNA here is from genome assembly GCA_947685225.1 of Garcia nutans. Classification (NCBI taxonomy): domain Eukaryota; kingdom Viridiplantae; phylum Streptophyta; class Magnoliopsida; order Malpighiales; family Euphorbiaceae; genus Garcia; species Garcia nutans. Next base: position 48,864,517 of record CANTUV010000007.1, on the reverse strand, counting down.
TAAACCCTAAATGTAGCCAAATTTCTTTTGGTTAACTTAAAACACATTGTACACAACATAACCTCATTCAAATGGACATAATCAACATCATTAGCAATTATTTTACATGCTCATCACAATATTTTCATCACCAATATTCATTAACAATACATTTGATACCCTATCACATTTACAAACAAAAGTGTTTTAAGATTAAACAACATATGCATGTTTGTACCCATATAGTTTGTACTTACCTTTAGCACCAATTATACAACTCTAAACACTTTCTTTTCTCCAAGAATTCTTCACTTCTCAAATTAGAGTAAATCACCTTCTTCCAAAACCTAATCCAAAATAACACAATATAATTTATCACTTACCATTTCCAAAACCCTAAAACCAACATCACTCTTAACTTATCATCTTCAAATCCAAAACCAACACCACAACCAATTAAATCCAACATATAATAATCAACACAACCCCACTTTAAAATCCACAATCAACTCACAAACAACTTAACAAACTTACCACAACAAATAACTTAAAAGAATCAAGAGAAACTTACCAAATAAAGTGAATCTTCTTGGATTTCCACTTAACCACTTAAAACTTCTTCAATTTGAGCTTCAAATATCATCAACTCTTATTTTCTCTCTTGTTCTTTAGGTTGGCCGGCCACACGTGAAAAGAAGAAAGGAATTTGATCAAAATAAAAGTCAAACTCTCTATTAATCTCCACCACACAATTTCAAAAGAAGAATTACCAAAATGCCCTCTTTAACATAATTACACTTCCTTTCATTATGCATGCCCTTTATAGTAATTTCAATAACAACCAAAAATATCTTCTTCCACTATATCCAACACCTTGACTCTCCCTTTGACCAACATATATGCCATATATATTGTCATATACACTACATATACATCTTCTCTACACATCACTTATCTTTCAAATAACACATGAACATTCTCTCTTAAATTTTATATCACACAACACATACATTCAATCACATTTTAGACCAACAACAACAACAACAACAACACAATCAAAACTTCTAGGGCATACATGAGGATATTACAATTCTCCCCCTCTAAAAAGAAATTTCGTCCTCGAAATTACCTGATATCAAGTCCGAAATAATTGAGGATATTGCTCTCGCATGATTTGTTCACTTTCCCAAGTTGCTTCTTCCTTTCCATGATTCTTCCATAGAACTTTCACCAATGGCACACTCTTGTTCCTCAACTCTTTCACTTCACGTGCCAAAATAGCAACTGGTTCCTCTTCAAACGTCAAATCTTGATTCACCTCGATAGATTCAATCGGCAACACATGAGATGGATCCGATCTGTATCTCCTCAACATAGAAACATGGAATACATTATGGATACGATCCAACTCAGGTGGCAGAGCGAGTCGATAAGCAACTGGCCCAACTCTTTCCAAAACTTCATACGGTCCAATGAAACGAGGACTTAATTTCCCTTTCCGACCGAACCTCAAAATTTTCTTCCAAGGAGATACTTTCAGAAATACCTTATCTCCAACAACAAACTCTATGTCTCTCCTTTTCAGATCTGCATAAGACTTCTGTCGGTCTGAAGCTGCTTTTAACCTGCCTCGTATCACTTTTACTTTCTCTTCAGTTTCTTGAATCAAATCAGGACCAACCAACTTATTATCTCCAAGCTCATTCCAACAAAGAGGTGTCCTACACCGTCTGCCATACAATGCTTCAAACGGTGCCATACCAATGCTGGATTGGTGACTGTTATTGTAAGCAAACTCCACAAGAGGTAAAAATCTATCCCAACTTCCAAAGAAATCGATGACACAGCTTCTCAACATGTCCTCAATAATCTGTATCACCCTCTCTGACTGTCCATCCGTCTGTGGATGAAAAGCAGTACTGAAGTGTAATCGAGAACCCAAAGCACTATGCAAACTCTTCCAAAATCTTGAAGTAAACCTGGGATCTCGATCAGACACTAAAGAAGTTGGAACACCATGCAACTTCACAATCTCATGGATATACAGCTCAGCCAATCTCTCCAAAGAGTAATCCATCCGAACAGGAAGGAAATGAGATGTCTTAGTCAATCTATCCACAATCACCCATATAGCATCATGCTTCTTTTGTGTCAATGGCAAACTAGACACAAAATCCATCGTCACTCTATCCCACTTCCATTCTGGTACTGATAATGGTTGAAGCAATCCAGTTGGAACTTGATGCTCTGCTTTAACCTTCTGACAGGTGAGACATTTCGACACAAAATCTGCAATATCTCTCTTCAAACCAAACCATCAGTAATGCTGTCTCAAATCATGATACATCTTTGTATTACCCGGATGCATAGCAAACACTGACTGATGTGCTTCTTCTAAAATGACTCTTTTCAAATCAGCATCATCGGGTACACACAATCGGTTCTTAAACCAGAGACTCCCATCATCTCTCACAATAAAATCTTGACTCTTTCCACTCTGGCAACCTGAAACAATCTTTTGAATCTTCTTATCGGCAGACTGAGCCTCTTTAATCTGATTCAACAGAACTAGTTTCAATTGCAACTGTGCCAACAATGCACCATCATCACAAGATACAAAATTGGCATGCAATGCTCTCAACTCAACAAGCAACGAGAGTGAATAAACAATTGTTAGACAAATGACCTTAATTTTGATCCTTGACAACTCAAATGGATGATCTATTTTAACTTGTGTTTGAGAAAGCTTGTTGCAGGATTAGGTTGCTTCAATTAAAGGTGAACAGAACAAGTATAGCGGTCGCACCTCAACTGAATACGACCGCTCCATGCAATTACAGAATGAAACCTTGTCACAGTAGGTTTCGCGGTCAGAAGTTCGACCTATGTCGCGACCGCTCCTACAGAATGGGGACCGTCCGAATATTTGCCCGACCGCTACTCAAGGAACTTAAATCATTACAATCACAGTAAGGTTCGCGGTGACAAGAACGGTGAATGATTCGACCTCGCTTACCACTTTAGTGACCGCCCCATTCAGAGTCGCGACCGCCCAACAATTCAAGAAGAAATTGCTCAAAGAGACAGTAGTGTTCGCGTCCTCAGGTGCGTCCAGAAGTTCGACGTGAGAATGTGAGTTCGACCGCAAAAACCTACCAAGGGCGACCGCGAATATTCAAATTATGGCGGACATCTCTTTTGCTCTGTCAGAAAGTGACACGTGACATGACCGTTGTAAACCCACTTCAATATTCAAAAAGGGCGACCGCACCATTGCTAGGCGTGACCGTCCCGACAAACACAGCATGGGCAAGAAACGGTCCGACAAAAACATCATGGGCAAGATTCCAGCTGTAGAGCACTAAAATTCGACCGTTGAACTTTTTCAAAAGTAGCGACCGTCCCTGGTTAAAAGGACGACCGCGTGAAGCATGAGCGCGACCATCCTTGTATGAAGGGCGACCGCTAAGTGCTTCGGACAGTTTAAGTAAAGAAGGTCTAATCTGCCTAGACTTTATTCTAAACAGCAATAACGGCTAGTAAGACCACATTGGCTATAAATACAATGTTTCCATGAGAAAACAAAAATAATAACATTATTAAGAAAAGATTTTCATAGCCAAGCAACAAATTTCCTTTTGCTTAAACTTGTATTTGAATTGTTATGAATGTTAGGTGTTAGCATTGAAAACACCATTGTATAAGTTTGAGTGTAAGCTTGGGAAACACTTAGGTTGAGAGAGTGAGCCTTGTAAAACTCTTGTTTGGGTTGTAAGTGTGAGCCTAAGAAAAACACTTGTAAAGTTGGAAGTGAGCTTGTGAAAACTTCAAAGACTAGTGGAACCTTAACAAGTTGTTAAGGAAGTGGATGTAGGATTGAAGTAAATCCGAACCACTATAAATCTTGTGTGTTCTTACCTTCCTCCATTACTCAACCAACTCTCTATTCCGCATTTCTTGTTTGTTGAGTTTTTTAAATTGTCATTATTTCTTGACGAAACCAATTCACCCCCCCCCCCCTCTTGGTTGCCATCTTGGGACAACAATTGGTATCAGAGCCCTGAGATTTCTTAAACTTAATTGTGAAATCTGATCCACAATGGCAACTTCTTCTTCATCAAGCTCTCATGGAAATCTTAACTCTATTCTTAGACCCTACTTTGATGGAACGGATTACTCATACTGGAAACACAAAATGTATTTGTTTCTAGACAGTGAAGGGATTGAACTATGGGATTTCGTGGAAAATGAGTGGAAATCTCCTACTCATGAGGTTGACGGTATTCAAGTTCCACTTCCCAAAGCTCAATGGTCAACTAGCAATATCAGAGATCGATTCAAGAACAATAGAGCTGCTTCCATCTTGATGAACTCCATTTCAAGAGAAGAAGGTGGAAGAGTTCAACATTTAACTTGTGCACATTGTATTTGGAAAACACTTGAAAACTACCATGAAGGTACAACTCAAGTAAGATTTACCAAGAAACAAATGCATGTTCATGAGTATGAGCTATTCAAGATGAAACCAAATGAAAATGTCACCGACATGACAAATCGCTTGCTTGCTATTGTCAATGAACTGAAGAAGTATGGCAAGGTATATGATCAAGGTGATGTAAACAGTAAAATCTTGAGAGCCCTAAGAGCTAGAAAGAACTTTGAATCCAAAGTATCATCCATAGAAGAAGCTCATGATCTCAGCACATTAAGAACCGACGAGCTAGTTGGTAAATTACTCACTTTTGAGCTGCACAGTGAAAAAGAAGAAGATCAAGGTGAGAAAGAAAAGAGAAAACCAATTGCACTCAAAGCAATCAAAGAAGTTGAGAGCTCAAGCAATGAAGGTACTGATGATGAAGATGAAATGGCAATGTTCTCAAAAAGAATGAATGAATGGAAAAGGAAGAAAAGACTACAAGCAAACAAAGGTACACCTCCTAAATTCTCCTTCAAAGATAAAGAAAAGAAAAATGAGGTAAAATGCTATGAATGTGGAAAAACCGGTCACATCAAGTCGGATTGCTACAAATTAAAGAACAAAAGGAAATGGGATAAAGAAAAGAAAAAGTCTCTCAAAGCCACATGGGATGACTCTTCCTCAAGTGAAGAAGAAGAAGAGGAAGGAATTGCAAATCTTTGTCTCATGGCTATTGAAGATGACTCCAATGAGGTAAGTACTCAATCCTTTGATCTTGTAGCACATGATGATATAAGTGATATAAATGATAGTGATTTGATTGAGCACATGAATTCTAAAATAGAAAAATATTTCTCTAAAATGATGCTCTATAAAGAGAAAAACTCTAAGTTAGAAAAGGATTTTATATGCTTAAAGAACTCTACCTTAGAATTGAAAACCTCAAATGAACACTTAATGAATACAATAGGAGAATTAAATAAAAGCTCACATGACTTAGAAAAGGTGATTAAAGAAAATGAGACATTGAAGCATGAACTAAAAGAACTAAAAGAATCAATTTCCAGATTTCATAAAGGAAAGGAAGCATTGAACACATTAATTAATAATCAAAGATCACCTTCCTTGAAATATGGATTAGGATTCAATGGCTCAACCAACATTGCACCTAGTAAACCAACTTTTGTGAAAGCATCTACAACTAAAATTTCTGATGTTCATATCAAAGATGCTTGCACCAAGTCTAAAAGAACTTCTTACGGTTCACTAGGAGATAAAGCCAAAAACAATTATGCATTGTTGTTTACTAAACTTGTACAAAAGAAATCACATACTTGTAGTTGTATGTATAATGCAAAAAGAAAAATGCAGAAGCATAGGATACCATGGCAATGCACATATTGCATGAAATTTGGTCACAAAAATTTCTATTGTTATATAAGAAAAGCTCATCTAAATTTAGAAGGCACTCTTTCTACTAACCATCAAGGACCCAACTATATGTGGGTACCTAAAAAAGGATGATCACAAATTCAAATGATGTTATCATATTTAAGGGTACTAGAACAAACAACACTTACAATGTAAGCATACATTCTGATCATACATGTTTAATGTCCACCAATAATGATGCATGGTTATGGCATAGAAGACTAGGACATGCTGGTATGGATCAATTGAAATATATTTGTAATGAGAATTTAGTTGATGGCTTACCTAAGATAAAATATGATAAAGATAGGATTTGTGAACCTTGTCAACATGGTAAGCAACATAAAAGCTCATTTAAAACAAAGAATGTTATAAGCACCTCTAGACCTTTAGAGCTCATTCATTTAGACTTGTTTGGACCAAATAGAGTTACAAGCTTAGGAGGCAAATCATATGCATTTGTTCTTGTTGATGACTACTCTAGATTCACATGGGTTAATTTCTTAGCTCAAAAGAATGAAGCCTTTAATTACTTCAAAACCTTTGCAAAAAAGAGTTCAAAATGAAAAAGGATATGTGATCACATCTATTAGAAGTGATCATGGCAAAGAATTTGAAAATGAAAACTTTGAAAACTTTTGCAATGAAATTGGCATTTCACACAATTTTTCTGCTCCTAGAACTCCACAGCAAAATGGTGTAGTTGAAAGGAAAAATAGAACTTTAATTGAAATGGCTAGAACAATGCTCAATGAATATGATTTACCATCTTATTTTTGGGCGGAAGCCGTTAATACAGCTTGTTACATTGCAAATCGTGTTTATAAAAGGCATTTAACTAATAAAACTTCTTATGAGCTATGGAATGGAAGAATACCCAGAATTGGATATTTTAGAGTATTTGGATGCAAATGCTTCATATTGAATACCAAGGATAATCTTGGAAAATTCTCATCCAAATCAGATGAAGGCATATTCTTAGGATATTCATCATATAGCAAAGCATATAGAGTATTTAATATGAAAACTCTAGTTATAGAAGAATCAATGCATGTTGTATTTGATGAATCATCTAAACTTGATCAAAAGAAAGGTATTACTTTCAATGACCCTGCAGGCACTCTTGAACCTCTTGAATCTATTGATGCTCCAAAGATCAATCAACTTGAAGAAAAGGCTCAAGATCTACCTAAGGATTGGCAATACAAGAAAGATCATCCAAAGGAACTCATCATTGGAGAAACATCAAAGGGAGTAACTACTAGATCTAAAATTAATCATGTTGATGTTAAAGTTGCTTTTGTTTCTCAAATTGAACCAAAAACTATTGAGGAAGCTTTAAATGATGAAAATTGGATAATTGCAATGCAAGATGAACTTAATCAATTTGAAAGAAATAATGTTTGGCAACTTACTCCTAGACCTATAGATCATTCTATAATAGGATGCAAATGGGTTTATAGGAATAAGCTTGATGAAAATGGTCACATCATTAGAAATAAAGCAAGATTGGTAGCCAAAGGTTATAATCAAGAAGAAGGTATTGACTATGATGAAACCTTTGCCCCCGTAGCTAGATTGGAAGCTATTAGAATATTACTTGCTTTTGCATGTCATATGAATTTTAAGCTTTATCAAATGGATGTTAAAAGTGCATTTCTAAACGGACTCATAAATGAAGAAGTTTATGTTGAACAACCTCCTGGTTTTGAAAACTACAAATTTCCTGATCATGTTTTCAAACTTACCAAAGCTTTATATGGATTAAAGCAAGCACCTAGAGCTTGGTATGATAAACTTAGTGCATATTTGCTTGAAAATGGTTTTTCAAAAGGAAAAGTAGACACAACTCTTTTTGTTAAAAAGGATAAGCACAACATTTTGATTGTACAAATTTATGTGGATGACATAATATTTGGAGCTACTAATGAAGCCCTGTGCAAAGAATTTGCTTCTTGTATGACTAGGGAATTTGAAATGAGCATGATGGGTGAACTCAAGTTTTTCCTTGGACTGCAAGTCAAGCAATGTAAAGATGGGATCTTCATCAACCAATCCAAATATACAAAAGAACTCATCAAGAAATTTGGAATGGATGGCTGCAAAACTAGCAAAACTCCTATGAGCACATCATTGAAATTAGGTAAAGATGATAATGGTAAAGCAGTAGATGAGAAGAAATATCGAGGTATCATCGGATCACTACTTTACTTAACTGCTTCTAGGCCTGATATAATGTATAGTGTATGTCTTTGTGCTAGATTTCAAACTAGTCCTAAAGAATCACACTTGAATGCCACTAAGAGAATCTTGAAATATTTGAGCGGTACAATACATTTAGGACTTTGGTATCCTAAAAACACATCATTTCATATTATAGGATTTTCAGATGCAGATTATGCTGGTAGTATATTAGATAGGAAAAGCACAACAGGAGCATGTCACTTTCTTGGTAATTGTCTAGTTTCTTGGCATAGTAAGAAACAAGCATCAGTTGCTTTATCCACAACGGAAGCTGAATATGTTGCAGCATGTTTTTGTTGTACACAAGTATTATGGATGAAACAACAATTGCTTGACTATGGTAAAATGTTTAACAATATCTCCATTAAATGTGACAACACTAGTGCTATCAATTTGTCTAAGAATCCTATCCAACATTCTAGATCCAAACACATAGATATTAGACATCATTTCTTAAGAGAAAATGTACAAAATCATAATATAACCTTAGAATTCATAGATACAGAAAATCAACTTGCTGATGTCTTTACAAAACCCTTGAATGAAGATAGACTTAACTTCATCAAACTCAATTTAGGAATGATTGATGGAATCACTTTGAGTTAATTAGAATTTTTTGCCTTAAAATAAAGTTTCTATGTGCATGAAATTAATTTTTCTTAACACACTTAGAATATCTTCCATCTTTCCTTGAATCTTTTATTTTTGAGTATGTAGCGGTCGCTCCAGTGTTCTTTCGCGCTCGCTACTTCGTCTGCTAGTTTCATTCAATAAAAATCTCTGAGCGCGGTCGAGAAAATTTGTGCGCGATCGCACCAATTTGAATAGTTTCGACCGTTACAGATGTTTTCTTCACTCGCGAGCGTACTGATCATAATAATGGTCGCTGTACACCATTTCGCGATCGCACCTTGTTAAATCTGCGACCGCACCCTGTACACTCTGCTCGAAAATTTATAACCGTTGGCTGTGTGACAGGTCGCAACTCTTAACTCTCAACAGTCATAAACGGCTATTTTCTTTACTTCATCTATTTAAAAGTGTTTTGCAACAGTTTATCTGATATTTTGCCTATCAAAGCACACAAACTTGCTTCTGAAACCCTAAAAAACTTCTACATCTCAATCACCCTCTGTTTTCCAGTTTACTTCTACTCTTTCTAATCTAATGGCTCCCAAAAGAAAAACCACTTCCAAAATTAAAGGTCAAGCTAAGAGAGTTCCAGGAATCACCATTAGAGAACCTGTTGTTGAACCTCCATCTCCTCCACAATCAAAAAGGGGTGAGAAAATTCACAAACCTCATCACCAAACCACTGAGGAAGACATTAGGTATGCCATGCTAAAGAAGAAGAAGGTTGAAGGCACCAAATCACCTTTTGGTGGGATGCTGTCTGCCTTGGGCATCAAGGACGAAATTGAAGGATTGTTGGATGTCCTTGGATGGAGAAATTTTGTCTTTCCAGAAGAGGTAGGTTACTCTAGTCTAAGTAAGGAGTTTCTAATGTCATTCCAGATAGAGAAGAGTGCAAACTCTGCACTAGGGTGGTATGGGGTTAGGTTCAAACTCTTTGATCAGTATCAATTCTTAACCCTTGAAGATTTTGGCAGAATTTGGAACTTCCCTTCTGAAGGTATAACCTCCTACAATGACCAAATCTTCTCAAACCCAACCCTTTCTGATTTCTGGCGAGAAATTTCCATTGAAACTTCCTTTGAAAAGGAATCTAAAGCCAGGCACATCAAATCTCTCACCCACTGGATGCTCCATAGGATTATCACCTATACCATTCACCAAAGAGCAGATGGGAATGAGAAAGTAACCAAGAGAGACCTTATCTTTCTCTATGCTTTCATCCACAACATCAAAATGAACACAACCAAGTTCTTGATTGATACCTTTTATCATCATGCTGTTACAAGAACTGGTACCTTCTTCCTATCCTCTCAAGTTACTCAAATAGCTAGGCACCTAAACCTTCTGAATGATTTGAACTTAGCCACTTTGAGGAACCCTTTCACTCTAGCCTCCAATGCTATCACAATGGATTACTTAGAGCATGCTGGTTGTGTAAGGAAGATAGAAGGGTCATATGTATACTGCTATGGCAAGAAAGGAGTTATGGATAAACAAAAGAAAAGGCCAAGGTATACAATTGAGGAAGAGGGAGATTCTGTAGAAGTTGCAGTAGAACTACCTTCAAAAGCTGCTTCATCAAAAGCTGCTCATGAAACTGCTTCATCCTCCACACAACTCATCCTCCAAGCTATCAAAACTCTCTCCAGGAAACTCACTAAGTTCAAGAAAAGTGTTTCCAAGAGATTCCAGCACTTAAACAAGAGGATAGACCTTATATCCCACATGCACCATGATCTTTATGACATGCAAGGCAAATTGGACTTGCCTCAATGCAATCTTGAAGATTGGGATATAAGTGATCACACCCAAAGCATTGCTGAAGAAGAAGAGTCCATTAGCACTAGCTCTGCCTCTGTTGCACCTCAAGATAAAGGGAAAGCTCCTTTAGTTGAAGAAGAGTTAGACATAGATGATGACTCAGAATAAGCTTAGCTTTAATTTGTTTTTGTTTGCATTTTCATATGTTTACTGCTTATGTTTCATGTCTTGTACTTTCCTTCACTTTAATATATATAATGTTTATATTCCCTTTCATTGTTTCATTTGTTTTTAACATTTGTTTCATTTTGCCTCTGACAATGGGGGAGAAAATATCAAAATGGAATGAAAATACAATAATGGGAAAACATAATGGGAAAACAAGAACAAACAAGAACAATTTGTTACAATCTGTTTGAACATTTGCAAATTTGGGAAAAATGTTTATGGGGGAGTTAATTTCTTGTTGAAATTTATTGAACATTTGCAAATAAGAAAAAATGTTTATGGGGGAGTTAATTTCTTGTTGAAATTTATTGAACATTTGCAAATAAGAAAAAATGTTTATGGGAGAAAAATGTTTGCACCAAGATAAACTACAAATGCTCTTAACCATGATTGTTGCATATGTTAAGGGGGAGCATTTTTAGACTCATTATTTTTCTTATCATTCCATTTGAATTGTCAAAGTCAAAATGGGGGAGATTGTTAGACAAATGACCTTAATTTTGATCCTTGACAACTCAAATGGATGATCTATTTTAACTTGTGTTTGAGAAAGCTTGTTGCAGGATTAGGTTGCTTCAATTAAAGGTGAACAGAACAAGTATAGCGGTCGCACCTCAACTGAATACGACCGCTCCATGCAATTACAGAATGAAACCTTGTCACAGTAGGTTTCGCGGTCAGAAGTTCGACCTATGTCGCGACCGCTCCTACAGAATGGCGACCGTCCGAATATTTGCCCGACCGCTACTCAAGGAACTTAAATCATTACAATCACAGTAAGGTTCGCGGTGACAAGAACGGTGAATGATTCGACCTCGCTTACCACTTTAGCGACCGCCCCATTCAGAGTCGCGACCGCCCAACAATTCAAGAAGAAATTGCTCAAAGAGACAGTAGTGTCCGCGTCCTCAGGTGCGTCCAGAAGTTCGACGCGAGAATGTGAGTTCGACCGCGAAAACCTACCAAGGGCGACCGCGAATATTCAAATTATGGCGGACATCTCTTTTGCTCTGTCAGAAAGTGACACGTGACATGACCGTTGTAAACCCACTTCAATATTCAAAAAGGGCGATCGCACCATTGCTAGGCGCGACCGTCCCGACAAACACAGCATGGGCAAGAAACGGTCCGACAAAAACATCATGGGCAAGATTCCAGCTGTAGAGCACTAAAATTCGACCGTTGAACTTTTTCAAAAGTAGCGACCGTCCCTGGTTAAAAGGACGACCGCGTGAAGCATGAGCGCGACCATCCTTGTATGAAGGGCGACCGCTAAGTGCTTCGGACAGTTTAAGTAAAGAAGGTCTAATCTGCCTAGACTTTATTCTAAACAGCAATAACGGCTAGTAAGACCACATTGGCTATAAATACAATGTTTCCATGAGAAAACAAAAATAATAACATTATTAAGAAAAGATTTTCATAGCCAAGCAACAAATTTCCTTTTGCTTAAACTTGTATTTGAATTGTTATGAATGTTAGGTGTTAGCATTGAAAACACCATTGTATAAGTTTGAGTGTAAGCTTGGGAAACACTTAGGTTGAGAGAGTGAGCCTTGTAAAACTCTTGTTTGGGTTGTAAGTGTGAGCCTAAGAAAAACACTTGTAAAGTTGGAAGTGAGCTTGTGAAAACTTCAAAGACTAGTGGAACCTTAACAAGTTGTTAAGGAAGTGGATGTAGGATTGAAGTAAATCCGAACCACTATAAATCTTGTGTGTTCTTACCTTCCTCCATTACTCAACCAACTCTCTATTCCGCATTTCTTGTTTGTTGAGTTTTTTAAATTGTCATTATTTCTTGACGAAACCAATTCACCCCCCCCCCTCTTGGTTGCCATCTTGGGACAACAACAATTAAACCAGCTAAAGACTTCCGACTCAAGGCATCAGCAACAACATTTGCTTTACCTGGATGATAATCAATCAAACAGTCGTAGTCTTTAATCAATTCCAACCATCTCCTCTGTCGAAGATTAAGCTCTTTCTGAACCCCCAAATATTTCAAACTTTTGTGATCAGTGTAGATGAAACATTTCTCCCCAAACAAATAGTGTCGCCAAATCTTCAATGCAAAAACAATGGCTGCTAGCTCCAAATCATGGGTCGGATAATTAAGCTCATGCGGTTTCAACTGTCGAGAAGCATAAGCTATCACTCTACCTTCTTGCATCAGTACACAACCCAAACCATTATGTGAAGCATCACTGTAGATCACATATGGTTTGCCTTCTACAGGTAAAGTAAGAACAGGCGCTTGAGTCAACATTTCTCTCAACTGATCAAAACTAGCCTGACACTGATCCGTCCACATAAATCTCACTCCCTTTCGAAGTAATCTGGTGAGTGGAGTAGCTATCAAAGAAAATCCTTTCACAAACCGTCGATAATAGCCTGCCAACCCCAGAAAACTTCTAACTTCAGTTACAGACTTGGGTGGACTCCAATTCAGAATAGCTTCAACTTTACTCGGATCAACTCTAATACCTTCTGCTGAAACTATATGACCAAGAAAAGCTACTCGATCAAGCCAGAACTCACACTTCGACAGTTTAGCAAACAATTGCTTCTCTCTCAAGATCTGCAACACAATCCGAAGATGCTTGTCATGCTCTTCCTCATTACGCGAATATACTAGAATATCATCTATAAACACTACCACAAACTGATCCAGATAGGGCCTAAACACCCTATTCATCAAGTCCATAAAAGCTGTAGGTGCATTCGTCAGACCAAAAGGCATAACTAGAAACTCATAATGCCCATACCTGGTCCGAAATGCGGTCTTAGGAACATCTTCAGCTCTGACTCTCAGCTGATGGTACCCTGATCTCAGATCAATTTTAGAAAACACAGCTGCACCCTTCAATTGATCAAAGAGATCATCGATTCTAGGCAAAGGATATTTATTTTTAATAGTCACCTTGTTCAATTGCCTATAATCGATACACAACCTCATATTACCATCTTTCTTCTTCACAAATAGCACAGGAGCTCCCCAAGGAGAAACACTGGGGCGAACAAATCCTTTGTCCAACAACTCCTGCAATTGCACTTTCAACTCCCTCAATTCTGCTAGTGCCATTCTATAAGGAGTAATAGAGATAGGAGTGGTACCAGGCAACAATTCAATACCGAACTCCACCTCTCTCTCAGGAGGTAACCCTGGCAACTCCTCTGGAAACACATCTGGGAACTCTGCAACTGTGGCAATACTATCAATAGGAAAACCTCTTACTCTAGTATCTACCACATGAGTAAGATAGGCTTCACATCCCTTTCTAATCAACCTCCTGGCTGCAACAGCTGAAACAAATAAGGAGGCTAGCTGTTCCTGCTCATTAGATACTATTACCTCTCTACCCTCACCAGTTCTTAAAGAAACAATCTTCTTTTTACAATCCACCACAGCTCCATGTCTAGATAGCCAGTCCATACCTAGAATCACATCATATTCCTTAAATGGCATCTCAATCAAGTCTCCAAGGAACTCCTCACCTTGCACCCTCACTGCACTATCTCGGTGCACCTTACTCACAACCACACTATGCCCTAACGGATTTGTCACCAACACATCAAATCCTAGGGACTCAGCATGCATATCAGACACAGGCAAAACAGATGCACTAATATATGAATGAGTGGAACCCGGATCAATCAAAGCAAGTACTGAAGTATCAAATAAAGAAAAAGTACCAGCTATGACTGCCGAAGCATCTGGCTGCCTCTGCATAACATACATCCTCTGGGAAGATCCAACCTCGTCTGGCCTACTCTCCCTGGATGTAGCACCTCCTCTAGCACTGAACCCAGATCTGCCTCCCCGGCTAACACCTCTGCCTCCTCGACCTCCCCTCACACTAGGTCGAGAAGCTGCAGTATCAACTGACATCTGCTCCTGCCTCTCAGGACAATCTCTCACAAAGTGATTAGGTGATCCACATCTGAACCAAACCCCTACTACACCAGTCTTCCAGCAAGGACCACCATGTGGCCTACCACAATGAATGCAGATGGGAAGAGTGGATCTCTGAATCATTGGGGTCGGAGCACTTGCCACTGAAGCTGCAAGTCTAAATCTCTGCCTCTGTAACTGCACTGACCTACCAGCTGACCTCTGACTCCTACTAACTCTAGGAACAAAGCTTCCTTTACCTCTCTTAGCAGAAGAAGACCCTGCCTCAAACTGGGGCCTCCTAACCCTAACCTCTTCCTCTGAAGCAGCTGCAATAACTTGAGCTCGCTCTACACTTCGAGCTGCTGCCACTAGCTGAGAAAAATCATGGTATCTAGATCCAGCCACCAAATACATGATAGAGGGCCTCAATCCCTCCTCAAATCTCCTGCATCTGTCTATCTCATCAGCTATAATGCCCCCAGCATAATGGCTCAATCTAACAAACTCAACCTCATATTCAGTTACAGTCCTGCTGTCTTGCTTCAAGCTCAAAAACTCCATCTTCTTCATGTCCTTGTACTCCCTAGGAGTATACTTCAATTCAAACTCTCTCAGAAAGTCAGCATAGGACAAGGTTGGTGGATCATCCATAGAATGGGGCACTGTCCTCCACCAGTCATATGCATCCTTCTGTAGCAAAGATCTTGCATAATCAAACTTTTCCTCCGATGTGGCTTGCAACTGAATAAAGATCCTCTGTACTTTATCAAGCCATTGCTCAGCCACAGCTGGATCAGTAGTACCAAGGAAATCCTCTGCTCCATACTTCCTTAGTTTATCATAGTGCCTCACTGATACCACAGGCTGAGGGGGTGGTGGTGGTTGCACTGGTGCTTGTCTCAAAGCCTCTACCACATGCCTAACCCAAGCTGGTGGAACCTCCTCACCAACTGGTCTCCCCGACACCGAAGCAGGTGCCTCCTCAGCACTATCAACTCTAGCTCTATCCTCCGGAGCTACACTCTCCTCACTATCCTCAACCGACTGACGCAAATGAGGATCCATCACAACCTATGTCTGCAAACACAGCAGATTATACCTTATTAAAGATCAGAGATTGCCAATCCCAAACATGTATTTTATTTCAAAACCAACTTTTTAAGTAAAAATATTCTTTTTATTACATTTTACCTAAGCTGAGAATCTCAAACCTAGGCTCTGATACCAAAACAATTGTAACACCCCTACATTCAATACATGCACACTACAAACACCACAATGTAGTATACATGCACTAAACATAGAAATGCTACGGATTTTCTTAACATTTTAAACATTTTAAACCATACCATAATCTTTCAATTGTATACATTATAGAAAGATAAGTAGTTAACTTGTAATACAAAACTAAATAGATATATATAGATACATTTAGTTGTTACGCAGCGGAATTTATCAAATATTTACATATATGAAAACATTTAATTTCATATTTACAAATATACACATATGTACATTAAAATCATTACTTTACAAAATATAAAAGAGTTATACATGATTGGCAAGTCTCCTCTGATCTTTAAGTTCCCAAAATCAACTCTTCACTGTCTACTCTCACTCAGTCTCGAAGAGCTCTCGGGTTCAACCCTATTACCTGCGCGATCAAACACTATCGCGCTAAGCCAACGGCTTAGTAAGACAAAATGTGCTAGTGTTATGCTTCAGTGCAATGCAATGCCAATTCTCAATCCATATTATACATGTAACACCATATATGCAAAGCTAACAACATACCTTTACCTTTCATATGCCTCATTAGTTATTCATTTAACCATTCATGAACAACATTAAACAAATCATGACTCACATTAAACAAAGACAAGCATTGGGCCCAAGACACACTAATATGCCATTCAATTTTCAGAGTTAATGTTTTGGTTTTGTTATCATATTTATCAATATCATATACCCAACTAGGCTTCAAGGATTAGGTTCAACCAAGCTTCAAGGGGAGCAAAGCATGCTAAGCATCAACCCAACTTGGCTTCAAGAACCAACCCAACCTAGCTTCAAGGGTGGTAACATCTCAATTAGGCTTCAAGGATTCAATCCAACCTAACTTCAAGAGATTGTTACACTTATTAGGCATGCCACCAACAACAAACTCTGAAAATGGAATAACACATTAGCCACACAATTCATTTATTATTCAATTATCATTTCCATTTCCAATTCTCATCAACATTTAGGCAAACATGCCTTCTTTCTTTCAATTGCATCATCATAGCTAATCACAATGGCTTTATAGCATTTCATATCTCAATTCATATTGTGCATATAGCATTATTGGTACCACATTTCAAAGTACATTATTCATAATACACATCACCATTCACAAGCCTCACAATACACAATACATAACCTTGTTCATGTAATATCATATGCATTATCAATTCCATATCATCTCACATTTCATGATTCAACAATGATGTTAGACAAATGATCTCTATTTTAATCCTTGACAACTCAAATGGATGATCTATTTAACATGTATATGAGAATCTTGTTGCAGGATTAGATTGCTTCCAATAAGGTGAACAGAACCTTTCTAGCGGTCGCGCCTCACCTGAATACGACCGCTCCATACAATTACAAGATGAAACCTTATTACAGTAGATTTCGCGGTCAGAAGCCCGACCTAAGTCGCGACCGCACTTCACAATCAAAAGATGAAACCTTATTACAGTAGGTTTCGCGGTCAGAAGCCCGACCTAAGTCGAGACCGCACATGAATAATAGCGACCGCACATGAATAATAGCGACCGCCCCAAATTATGTGTCTTTCATGCATAAACCCTAAATGTAGCCAAATTTCTTTTGGTTAACTTAAAACACATTGTACACAACATAACCTCATTCAAATGGACATAATCAACATCATTAGCAATTATTTTACATGCTCATCACAATATTTTCATCACCAATATTCATTAACAATACATTTGATACCCTATCACATTTACAAACAAAAGTGTTTTAAGATTAAACAACATATGCATGTTTGTACCCATATAGTTTGTACTTACCTTTAGCACCAATTATACAACTCTAAACACTTTCTTTTCTCCAAGAATTCTTCACTTCTCAAATTAGAGTAAATCACCTTCTTCCAAAACCTAATCCAAAATAACACAATATAATTTATCACTTACCATTTCCAAAACCCTAAAACCAACATCACTCTTAACTTATCATCTTCAAATCCAAAACCAACACCACAACCAATTAAATCCAACATATAATAATCAACACAACCCCACTTTAAAATCCACAATCAACTCACAAACAACTTAACAAACTTACCACAAAAAATAACTTAAAAGAATCAAGAGAAACTTACCAAATAAAGTGAATCTTCTTGGATTTCCACTTAACCACTTAAAACTTCTTCAATTTGAGCTTCAAATATCATCAACTCTTATTTTCTCTCTTGTTCTTTAGGTTGGCCGGCCACACGTGAAAAGAAGAAAGGAATTTGATCAAAATAAAAGTCAAACTCTCTATTAATCTCCACCACACAATTTCAAAAGAAGAATTACCAAAATGCCCTCTTTAACATAATTACACTTCCTTTCATTATGCATGCCCTTTATAGTAATTTCAATAACAACCAAAAATATCTTCTTCCACTATATCCAACACCTTGACTCTCCCTTTGACCAACATATATGCCATATATATTGCCATATACACTACATATACATCTTCTCTACACATCACTTATCTTTCAAATAACACATGAACATTCTCTCTTAAATTTTATATCACACAACACATACATTCAATCACATTTTAGACCAACAACAACAACAACAACAACAACACAATCAAAACTTCTAGGGCATACATGAGGATATTACAGACCGTGTAGGTGGGGTCGTTACAGTTAAAAAGGCGCCTTTTTAACTGTAACGACCCCACTAGCACAGTCTTACGACAGCTGGTCTATTGGGCCTTTTCTCCCGTAGGTGGACCGTAATCCCAGCCCTCAACCCAGCAGGCCGCCACAGTACTCGTTCACCTCACGGCTCCCGAGCAGGAATTTATTTATTTGGCCTCAAATGAGGTCGCCTCCCTCATTCGAACCCGTGACCTCCTCCCTTAAGAGGAAACCATGAGCTGAATGAGCTCCCAGTGAAGACACGTCCTTGAAGAAGAAGAAGAAGAATATGAAGACTTTTAATATTATTTTCCTTTCATCTTTTTTTTAACCACATATATATTAAAATAATTTAATATTTAATATTTAATTATTTTTAAATAAATTAAAAGTCCTAATTTTTTTCTTCCATTCAAAATTAATTTATTTTTAAATTATTTTATTAATTTTGAATTTATAAGATTTAATTACCAAAATACCCTTTTCTTTTAAAAAGTGTTGACTTTTATATATATTATGTATATTTTGCATATATATCACATATATATTCCACTTTTTCATTTAAAATTCCTTCATTTTTTCATTTAAAACCATTAATTTAATTTATTCTTTTAAATTATAATTTATTTTATCAAATTTTCTAAAAATTAGAAATTTTCAAAAAAATTTGGATGCTACAGAATATGCAATGAAGATAAAATCAGTAATGGATATTCTGTATAAGGCGATAGCAAGGTCACTGAATTTGGAAGAGAAAAGCTTCTCAGGCCAATTTAGTGAAAGATCATTAATGCAAGCAAGATTTAATTTCTATCCAAAGTGTTCAAGACCTGATTTGGTTCTTGGAGTCAAACCTCACACTGATAGATCAGGCATTACCATTATTTTGCAAGATAAACAAGTCCAAGGGCTTCAGATTTTAGTTAATGAGAAATGGGTTCAAGTTCCTGTTATCCTTAATGCTCTTGTTGTCAATCTCAGAGATCGAATGCAGGTATATATAACCCTAATTTCAACTTCTAAACCATTTAAAATTATAGTCTTCCGCGGATAATCGACATTGAATCTATCAAGAGAAAATACACTTACTAATAAAGTCGATAAACACACTTTTTATTTTATAAAACTTAAGAAAATTAATTAATTTTATTAATAATATAAAATTACATATATTTTTCTATTATATTACTTTTTTCAGTATGAGATTTATTTTTTTTAAATTTGATCATCAGAACCCTCTATGAGCATGGACACCCCTAGGTGGTATCAGAGCCTTGTTACTCATCAATGATATGTACAGATTAGTAGAACAGGAAAGAGAATTAAAACACTATGGCAAGTTTTTCAGTACCCACTTCTCATACTTCTTCTTTAATTCTTCCTTCCTCTTGTAAACAGTCACTTACTACTAAAATAGATCACCTTGTAGAAATTACCCATCTTTCAGAAGAAACAAAGGTAGATGACACCAAACTTCCTTTGTTAAACCCCTATGTAATTTTTAAGAAAACCAATTATGTTCGAAGCATCAAGAACCTTATCACTTCTCGATCCCCTCACATAAAAGAAAATGTATAGTCCTCGGCCTTAAGCCATTGTACTCTTTCTTCAACCTCAGCTGAACAGTATGCCACTCTTGAAATTTCAGATCCTTTTATTTCTCAATGGCAGAAACAAGGCTATTCTCATCTCTATCTTGGAGCTATTAGAATAGTTCTTTCTTATCATGGCAGAAAAGGATTACCAGTGACTGCTCGACTTTCTCTCTTGGACACAAGATATATGAATTTTGAAAATGCTGTAATTGGAACTATTTTAACAACACTCAATGCTGGAAGTATTGTTCTTACCTTCTTCCCCAACTATAACTTGTCTTTGGCAGATTCTTTTCTGTCTAAAGCCTTGAAGGTACAGGTTCAAATTACTGGTGCTCCACAAGTTCAGACTTCTGTATCAGCCACACTCCACCATCAACTGGTATATAGGTTGCAAGACCATGCAATCACTATGGCCACACCTGGAGTTTCCTCAGATGCTCTTTACATCTATTCAGTTACAGATTCTACACCAACAATTGTCTAGACTCCTAGACAATTGCCCAGAGAGGAATTGTCTAAGCTCATTCCTTTGGAATGGGTTACCAATTATGAAAAGATGCAGCAGAAGCAGGAACCTGTACAATCTACAGATTCAAGATTCATTAAGCAGATTGATGGAACTGTCAAAACAGTTTTCTCTACACCTTCCAGTTCTGGTTCTTCACCAGCAGTTTTTCATAACTGTATGATCACACCTGTCTCTTTTCCTAGAGAAAAGGGTGTTGCCATCCATAGCTTTGATGTAACTGGTAGAAAAATTTATGCAGCAAAGATGAAGGGACATTTTATTTGGGATTCTCCTGGTTTAGGAAAGTGTGACCCAGGATGCATGTGTTTTAAAGATGGTGAACCTTGCACTCCTCCTATTAGACTTACAAGTCCAAAGAGATTTTTCTCTTCCTGTAAAACTCAGTGTTCTCACAACAACCATCCTCCACCTCCACCAAATAACCAACCCTGGACAGCCATAAAACCAGCTATCCAAAAGAAAGAATACCCTCTTCCTTTATCCTTTTATGATGAAGCTTTAAAGGTTTTAGAAAAAGAAGGATTATTGGAAGTTCTCAAACCTCCAATCATTCAACCTAAAAAGTGTATTCCTAAAACCCCAGTTCCATTCATATCTGCACTGCCTCAGTGTATGATGTTCAAACCACCTTCACCAGAAGATTTTTCTCCACTACAGAAACAAACCAACCCACAAACCAAATAAACTCTAGACCTTACATCCAACACACCACAGTTCTTCCCAGTGGACAGACTGAACAAACCACTCAAGTTAAAGAAGTGCTTAACTGCATTCTTTGAATGTCCAGACTCAGAATCAATGCCTCCAGATGATTGATACAAAGATAGATCATTTGTCTTCTAAATCAGATCAGCATGCAGCAGCTCTCAGCACCATGTCAATTGAGATTCAACAGTGTATCACAGCCTTTCACTAGAATTTCTCAATTAGACACTGATTTAAGACTTATGATTCAGAGAAGAGAATCTGGACCTCTGTTTTATGAAAAAGACAGAGAAATACAAAGATTGAAAGCACAAATCCAGCAAATTGAAAGAGATCTTCAACTTAAACACCAACCTTCCTCACCAGATTACTTTAACCCTTTTTCCAGTATCTCATATTTACCACCTCCAACCTCTCAAACACCATTTGGCTCTTTTTCTGAATTGTTCCCACCAGCAAGACCACAAAAATCATATGTACCATCTTCCTCTGTTCCTCCAACTACAAAAAAACTTTTGCTGAAGTAACCACAAATGATGTACCTACTATCTTCCCTTCCACTTCCAGACAAGATGAAGTCCCTAAAACTTCATTCCAGCAGATGGCCTTTAATGCTACTTCATATGACTCCTCTTTTGACTCTAATTCTTCAGAATTAGACCCTGATTCAGAAACAAAAGTTGATGTTACTCAGTTACTCATGGCTGATCCTCCCAGAAATGAAGACCATAAAAATCCTCCTTCTTCTCATGTTGAAGAATAAGAAGAACAATCAGGAGTTGAAGGAATGGACCACCAGCCAGAGTATATTAATCTCAGTACCAGGCATTCTAGTTCAAATGGTCCTTGGTTTACATTTGATGATCTTCCTCCTTCTAAATGGAGAAGCAGAATTTTGGAGTTTAATGCTTGAATTGATGTTCAAATGGTTAAACATGGCCTCACTCTCCAACAAGCATTACATGAGTTTGTTGTTAGAATAAGAGGATCAATCAGAGAATGGTTCCTTAATCTCAGTGAATATGAAAGACTCCAATTTATCAATAGCCAGTCAGTTGGTGCTGCAATTTCCATCCTTCACAACATTTTCCTTGGAGATTACAATTTGATAGTTAAAGCTGAAAAGCAGGACTTCTACTCCATGAAATGTTGTTCTCTGAAAGAAAGAGATCTTGAGAAGCATTATGAAAGGATGACGAAGAAGTTTTATCAGTTGAAAGGAGCCTCAGATCCTAATATGAAGTTCACATATGTTGCTTCTTTACCAGATGGATTACAACCAGATATCCAAAGAATTGTTCAACAATCTGGGAAAGAAATTTCACAGTTGTCTCTTGGAGAAATTCACCAGATCAGAATCACAGCTGTCAGACGACTTTGTGAACAATAGGAATTCTTTCAGAAATGGAATGATGATAGAACAATTTTGAAGAAAGATTGTAAAAGGCCTAAATTTGAAAAGTAAGTGCAAAGATAAAGACAAAAGATGTGTATGTGGACCAAAGAAGAAATCTCATGTGCAGAGCTATGTTCCCTCTAGAACTTTTCCTAGAAAATCTAGGAAAAGAAAGAGATTCAAGTTTTTTAAGAAGAGATCCTCTTTTCCAAGGAAGCACAGATCTTCAGACAGATGTTTTATTTGTGGCAAGACAGGCCATTTTGCAAAAAGTTATCCGAAGCAGACTACTAAGTCTGTAAAATTGCTCCAGCAGATTCAACATTCCTCTTTGTTATCTCTTTCAGATGATGCAAAAATTGAATCAGTACTTTCTGAACAAGATGAGCCAACAAATGAAACTTTATTTGTTTTAGAAGTTTCTAATACTCATTCAAACTCCCTTGAAGATGCAGATGATGATTACAATCCAATTCTCCATGTTGATCATTCAGATCTTCCTTCAGTTTTACCAGCTGCAAAAGATTTACCAACTCCTTTGGTAAATATTTCATTACTTCCTTCCAAATATGATAAACCAATTCCTTTGAAAGCCTTCATGGATACAGGTGCTCATAAATTTGTGATGAACCCATCCATTTTACCAGACTTATATTGGAAACCTCACACTGAATATTTCAGAGCAGCTGATGGACAAGTATTTTCTACTCACTTGATTACCCGCCAAAAAATTGAAATTCAATTTTTCCCTCCTTGTACAATCTGGACTCATGTCATTGGTTCAGATCTTCTTGACAAAGACCTTCTCATCGGTTTTGATATTTACTGTCAAGCCAAAGCTCTCCAGATCCTTCCCACTGGCCTTAAATACAAAAATATGTTTAAACTCTATACCAACATTGCTAAACTCTATTCATTTGCAGAAATTCCTTCTATTTATAAACATGAGAAAGCATTGCTTCTTCCTTCTTGTGCAAACTCTCACCTAGACTTTAAACACTCTCACCCTTTGTTGAAAAACCCAGACTTTTTATTTCCCTTCCTTTTAAGAAAAATGAAGATATAAATCCTACTAAAGCCTCACACCCTGGAATGTCTCCCTCAGACCTTGCTCTTGCTCGTCAGGAATATCAACAGTTACTGCAACAGGGACTTATTGAGCTCACTAAGTCTAATTGGGCTTGTCAGGCTTTCTATGTAGAAAAAAGAGCTGAACAGAGCAGAGGACAGAAAAGGCTTGTAATTATTATAGGCCTCTTAACTTGTTTTCGGTAGATGACAAGTTTCCTCTACCCAAGATTTCTACTCTCATGGTTCATTTGAAGAATGCTAAAATCTCTCAAAGTTTGATCTTAAAGCAGGATTTTGACAGTTAGATTGTCAGAAGAAGTGTGTTACCCTAAGAACCGGTGATGGTAGAGATGTGATGGTATCTAGTGAGCAGAGACAACTTGTATCCATGTTTGTTTCAGCTATTGCAGCTAGGAGGATTATTCAGAAAGGGTGTGATGCTTATCTTGCTCATGTTGTAGATACCAGAATAGTGGGTTCTCAACTTGATAGAATACCCACAGTTGCTGAATTCCTAGATGTGTTTCCTGAGAAGTTGCCAGGGTTACCCCCTGAGAGAGAGGTTGAGTTTGGTATTGATTTGTTGCCTGGTACCACTCCCATCTCTATTACTCCATATCGAATGGCACCTGCTGAGTTGAGAAAGTTGAAGGTGCAGTTACAGGAGTTATTAGATAAAGGGTTTGTTCGCCCTAGTGTTTCTCCGTGGGGGGCTCATGTTTTGTTTGTGAAGAAGAAGGATGGTACTTTGAGATTGTGCATTGATTATAGGCAGTTGAATAAAGTGACCATCAAGAATAAGTATCCTTTGCCTAGAATAGATGATCTCTTTGATCAGTTGAAGAAGCAGCAGTTTTCTCCAAGATTGATTTGAGATCAGGGTACCATCAGTTGAGAATCAGAGAGGAAGATGTTCCTAAGACAACTTTCTGCACAAGGTATGGGCATTATGAGTTTTTGGTAATGCCTTTTGGATTGACGAATGCACCTGCAGCTTTTATGGATTTGATGAATAGGGTGTTTAGACCCTATTTGGATTAGTTTGTGGTGGTCTTTATTGATGATATTTTGGTTTATTCGCGTAATGAAGAGGATCATGACAAGCATCTGCGGATTGTATTGCAGACCTTGAGAGAGAATTAGTTGTATGCTAAGCTGTTGAAGTGTGAGTTTTGGCTTGATCAAGTGACTTTTCTCGGTCATGTAGTTTCAGCAGATGGTATTAGAGTTGATCCGAGTAAAGTTGAGGCCATTTTGAATTGGAGTCCACCGAAGTTAGTGACTGAAGTTAGAAGTTTTCTGGGTTTGGCAAGCTATTATCGACTATTTGTGAAGGGTTTTTCTTTGATAGCTACTTCACTCACCAGATTACTTCGGAAAGGAGTTAGATTTGTGTGGACAGATCAGTGTCAAGCAAGCTTTGAGCAGTTGAAGGAGATGTTGACTCAAGCTCCTGTTCTTACCTTGCCTGTGGAAGATAAACCATATGTGATTTACAGTGATACTTCACATAATGGTTTAGGATGTGTCTTGATGCAAGAGGATAGAATCATAGCTTATGCTTCTCGGCAGTTGAAGCCGCATGAGTTGAATTACCCGACGCATGATTTAGAGTTAGCAGCTATAGTTTTTGCTTTGAAGATTTGGCGACACTATTTGTATGGGGAGAAGTGTTTTATCTATACGGATCATAAGAGTTTGAAATACTTGGGTGTTCAGAGAGAGCTGAATCTTCGGCAGAGATGGTGGTTGGAATTGATCAAAGACTACGGCTGTTTGATTGAATATCATCCTGGTAAGGTGAATGTTGTTGCTGATGCCTTGAGTCGAAAGTCTTTGGCAGGTTTGACTGCTTATTCGCTCTCATTGCTTGTTGAGTTGAGAGCGTTGCATGCTAGTTTTGAATCATGTGATGATGGTGCATTGTTGGCTCAATTGCAGTTGAGACCGGTGTTGTTGGATCAGATTAAAGAGGCTCAATTGACTGATGAGAAAATTTAGAAAGTTGTGTCAGAATGCCAAAAAGGAGAGAGCCGAGATTTTCTTGTGAAAGATGATGGCAGCCTTTGGTTCAAGGATAGATTGTGTGTTCCTAATGATGTAAGATTGAGAAAGATTATTTTAGAAGAAGCACATCAGTCGGCTTTTGCTACGCACCCTAGGAGTACCAAGATGTATCATGATTCGAAACAAAATTATTGGTGGTCAGGTATGAAGAGGGATATAGCGGAGTTTGTATCCAAGTGTCTCACTTGTCAGAGAGTGAAGGCCGAGCACCACGTTCCAACAGGGTTGCTTCAACCTTTATCAGTGCCTGAATGGAAGTGGGAGCGTGTAACAATGGATTTTGTGACTGGTTTGCCGTTGACTCAGAAGAAGCATGATGCAATTTGGGTGATTGTTGATCGGTTGACGAAGGCAGCTTATTTCCTTCTAGTTCGGATGGACTATTCTCTTGAGAAGTTGGCTGAGCTGTATATCAGTGAGATTGCATGGAGTCCCAATTTCTTTAGTGTCTGATCGAGATTCTCGGTTTACTTCAAGGTTTTGGAAGAGTTTGCATGCTGCTTTGGGTTCTCGATTGCACTTTAGCACTGCTTTTCATCCGAAGACAGATGGGCAGTCAGAGAGACTGATACAGATTTTAGAGGACATGTTGAGAAGCTGTATCATTGATTTCTCTGGAAGTTGGGACAAACTCTTGCCATTGATGGAATTTGCTTACAACAACGGTCATCAATCTAGTATTAGAATGGCACCTTATGAGGCATTGTATGGTAGAAGATGCAGGATGCCTCTATGTTGGAATGAAGTTAGAGAAGGCAAATTGGTTGGTCCCGATTTGATTAATGGGACAGAAGAGAAAGTGAAAATAATTCGGGATCGGTTGAAAGCAGCCTCAGATCGGCAGAAGTCCTATTCAGATTTGAAAAGGAGAGACATAGAGTTTGATGTTGGAGATAAAGTATTTTTAAAAGTGTCTCCTTGGAAGAGAATTTTGAGATTTGGCCGCAAAGGGAAGTTAAGTCCTCGTTTCATTGGACCTTACGAGGTACTGGAGAGAGTTGGACCAGTGGCTTATCGATTAGCTTTGCCTCCTGAGTTGGATAAAATTCATAATGTCTTCCATGTATCTATGCTACAAAGGTACATGTCAGACCTATCTCATGTTTTGTCAGTGGAATCCATTGAGGTGAGTCCGGATTTGACATTTGAAGAAGAACCAGCGGTCATTTTAGCACATGGAGTGAAGAGTTGAGACATAAGAAAGTGCCAATTGTGAAGGTTCTTTGGAAGAATCATGGTAGAGAAGAGGCAACTTGGGAGAGTGAGCAAGCGATGCGAGATCAGTATCCTCAATTATTTCAGACTTGAGAACAGGTAATTTCGAGGACGAAATTTCTTTTTAGAGGGGGAGAATTGTAATATCCCAGAGTATACCCTAAAATTTTGGAGTGTTAATTGTTGTACTGGATTAAATAATTTAAAGTGTATATGTTATGTATATGGAGATAAAAATAATATATATACAAGTCAATGGGTCTTATAAGTCAAAAGAGATATTTTGATTAATTAAATGGATTTAATTATGTTAGTGGATGATGATGTTAGTGGTGAATATTTTATTGTTTAAATGTATGGTGGAGAGTGTTTTGAGGAGAGAGTAGTTGAAGAGTGTTGACTTTCTTTCTTTCTTTCCTTCTTTCTTTCTTTCTTTCTTCTCCCTCGTTCACCTTCATCTTCTTCTTTCCTTCTCTTTGGCCAGCCACCCTTATCAACCAAAGGAGAAGAAATTTTGTTGCTTCCAAGCTCAAAAGATTGAAGGTTTTCAAGAGATCAAGTTGGAGTTTTAAGGATTTTCTTCACTTTTGGTAAGTTTCCAACTTGTTTCTTGGTTTTCTTTTGAGTTTATGTTCTTGAGTTTGTTGGATGGTTGTTGTAGATGTGTTTATGATTATTTTGGTGTGTTTGAAGTGTTTTGTCTTAGTAACTTTGATTTTTGGGTTTGGATTGAAGAGACAAGAGTTGTGGGTGTTGTGAGTTTGAGTTGTGTTATATGGTGGTGTTTGTGTTTGATGTTTGTGATTGAGTTTTTTTAAGGTTTACTCAAGTATTTTTGAGTTGTTGATGGTTTTGGTTGAGTTATGTGTTGTTGATATGCCTATTGGAAGATGAGTGTTGGTTGTGGCTTTGTTGGTGTCGATTTCAGGGTTTTTGGCTTGACACGCCCAGGAGCACGACCATGTCTTTGGGCATGTCGTTGGTTCTGTTTTATGGGTTGGTGACACGAGCAGTGACACGCCCATGTCACTGAGTGTGTCACAACTTCTGTGTTGTAGTAGCATTGACACTGCCAGTGACATGCCCATGTCACTGAGCGTGTCATAGCTACTGTGTTGTTGGAGGATTGACACGGCCAGTGACACGCCCATGTCACTGAGCGTGTCAAAGCTTCTGTATTATGAGTTTAGGGCACGGTCAAGGACACGCCCGTGTTGTAGAGCGTGTCAAGTGTAGAGTTTTTCCTATATAGTTCTCTTTCTTATTTTCTTCTTGTATATTTCTAAGTGAGTGTGTATGATCACCTTTGGATTAGGTTTTGAAGAAAGTTGAGCTACCTTTATTCAAGTGTTGAGAGTTATCTTGGAAGAGGAGTTGATAGAGTGATGTTGTTGCTTTAAGAGGTAAGTACAAACTTTGAATGATTGCATACATGTACATGACATTGGGACTTAACACATTTAGTTGAAAAATGTGTTAAGTTACTTGATACATTGTTGATGAATGAGTTATATGTTGTGATATGTATAATGTGAATTTTTTTAATGTATCAATGCAATTGAGTAAAGTATTGTATATGAAAAGAAATGTGGAACTAGGTGATATGAGATGTGAAAACATAATGTAACCAATTGATATTGAGATGAAATAGAAGAATGGGAAAAGATGATATTATTATAAGGCAATGAGCCTATTTTGATTATGAGAAATAAAATGAGATAAATGAATTAATTGTGTGCCTAGTATGTTATTCAATTTTCAGAGTTCTGGGTTTGGCGGCATGCCTATGAATTGCTGGACAGGTGAAAAGACCGGGTCGTAAGCCGAGTCTAGCTGAAAAATGTGAAATATGATGTTTTTGAAGTGAAAAGACTGGGTCGTAAGTCTCAAAAACTGTAACAGTCTAGCCGGGTTGAGGACCAAGAAACTTGGGCCCTAGGGTCTAGCCGGGTTGAGGTCTAAGAGACTGGGTCTGTTACAATCAATGGATATATATTGCCTAAGGGGCTAGACACATGGTGTTATTATGGACCAAAGCAGTAACTCTGAACTTTGAATAGCATATTAGTTTCATTTTGGGCCCATGTTTGTCTTTGTTTTAATGTGAATTATGAAATGTGATGCAAATGATTAATATATTGAAATATATAATGTAATGAGTTGACATATTCATATGTATTGTGTATGAGCATCACATTGATTTATACTGAATCAAAGTTTGTACCACTAAGCTTTCTGCTTAGCGCGATTGTGGTTTATCGCGCAGGTGACATGGTAGATCCGGTTGTGCCGGAGGGCTCGTCTAGACCGAGTCGAGTCTAGGCTTGAGTTGTGAGAGCAATGTTGAGTTGTGGACATCATGATCAGAGACAAACTGCCAGCATGTATAAATTCATATTTTTGTACTTATTGATTTTGATGTAAACATATATATTTTCCGCTGCTTAATTAATCAATATTTTGAACAGACTGTTTTAGATAAGTTTTTGGGTACTAATGTTATATATATATATGTGTATTTTAACGAATAAATATTTTCTCTATTACTATTTATAATATAGGTTGAATGTTTTAAGTTTATTCGGACTGACTTATGATGCTTATATATTAAAGACTAAAGTTTTGGATTTTTTAGAAATGAAACGTAGCACCCCTTTATCCGGTATGCGTATATCGCTTGTTGTGCGGGCGTATGCGGTGTGCGTATATTGGGTGTGGGGGTGTTACACTATTCCCTCACTCACATGGCTTGTCTCTTTTACTTTTCTGATAAGTGTGTCAGTGTATTATGATGTAAGCGCTTAGGTAATATTTTTTGTTTGTTTCTTTAGTTCTCCTTCTATATAAGGAGTTCAGAATGTAAGAGAGAGTTAAGATTGAGTTTCCACTTTCTTATCCCCTTCAGTATGTTCAATAAACTTATGAGTTTCTAAACTAAATCCTCTCTTTCCTCTATACTTTCCTGCATATTATTTGATGAGTACGATCCATTGATATGAAGAAATACTTCTGAAAGTTTGTTAAAACCAGCATAGAAAATCAAAAGGGCGCTGTCCTGTTAAATGCCTAAGGAGAGGCTGTGTGTGGACTATGCATGAGATTCGTCTGTGTTTGTGTTTATGAGTTTATGCACACCCTTCATCTGTGTTCATAGAGTCAGTATGTTCTGATCAGCTCTGATCATGTATAGGGTTACCTTATACTTGCAGAAGTTTGATCATCAGAACCCTCTGTGAGTATGGACACCCCCAAGTGGTATCATAAATGATATTAAATATAAATATAATAGTGATTTGACATAATTAATAATATATGTGTTATGATTTAGAATAAATAAAAAATCTGTTTATCAATTAAGAACATGTGAAGGATTTTTATAGAATTACTTTTAATTTTTCAATTAATCACCCAAATTTTCCACTCTTTAAAATAACCTCGTTTGTTAATGCCTATATACAGAATGGTAATGGAGTATTCAAAAGCCCAATGCCCAGAGTAGCGACGAACTCAGAAAGGTTAAGGATATCAGTGGCATTATTCCATGAACCAGAACCAGAAAAAGAGATTGGACCTGTGGTTGGCTTGGTGGATGAACAAAGACCAAGATTATACAGAAATGTTAAAAACTATGGAGCTGTCAACTATGAGTGCTACCAAAAGGGGTTGGTCGCAATTGAAACTGTGAAAATTTAATTCTCTTCAATTCTCAACTTATTTGACATCCTCAAACTCACTAATTCATGGGATTTCAAAATTCTCTAATAATGTCACTTACGTTGGATTGCAGATCAATTGCAGTTGATAAGCTATCAGAATTCTCCCCAACTTCATTTGTTCTTTTTTTTTTTCTCTTTTAAATTATCGTTGATTAAAAAAATTGAGTAGCTGTCCAACTATATTGAGATAGAACAGCCACTGATGAAAAAAATAGTAAAGTTTAACAATACACATGCGGTTAAGAATTTCCCAAAATTGATTTAAAAAAAAAAAGAAAAAAGAATTTCCCAAAACTGATTTATTCCAATGCCAATAAAAAAATTCTTTATCAATATAAATACCTGAATTTATTGAAAATTAATTTATTTTTAGTATCAATAAAATCAATAAAGAATTGTTTATCAATATAAGTACTTAAAAATCACTATATATATATATTTGAATATAAATTTGGAAAAAAAAATGCCATATCGAACTCGGGTCTCCTGGGTAAAAGCCGAAAAATCCCATTCGTAGACATCCTAATAGCTGGACGACAATGGAAGTTTGACATTTACTCGACGTCTCGCAATAAAAAATATATCAATGCGGCGGCAGTTGCAGCTACGATGGTGAAAAAACTTACCTGACAATTTGAGGACGACAGCGGCAGCAATGCTACATCTTCACTGGACTGCATCGATGGTGAAAGTTAAGGAAGAGAGAGAGAGAAGCGGTGCTACATCTTCACTAGACGGCATCGACGGAGTAAATTGAGACACACTATGCCTTCAAAAATTAAAACCACAATCGACGATGCAAAAATTAAAATCCCGTGGAACTTGGCAGTCTTCTCATTCATATATACAAATGGAAAAAAAAATAGTTGACGATGCAAAAATTAAAATCCCGTGGAACTTGGCAGTCTTCTCATTCATATATACAAATGGAAAAAAAAATAGTTAAAAGAACCCATATTTTTCTTAAGGACCACTGACAATGGAGGAATGTGGCCGGCTGATGAAAGCGAGAGGAGAACTGTAGAGACAGAGTGAAATTAGTTCTACTTTTATTAATTACACCATATTTATTTTTAACTTTTCAAATTATATAAAAAATTTAAAAAATTTATAATAAAACAAATTAGATGATGAGGTTATATATATATATATATATATGGTATCAATCTCAAGATGAATTTTTTTTCTTAAATAATGACTTCCGGCCAGTTCAAGAATTTAAAATCTTTGTTATTGTCTTTGATATTGGCGTTATTAGGCCATTAGGCGTTATAATTTACAAATTCTCATAGTTTTATTGAAATTGTCGTTTATTTTAAGGCATAACCAATGCCTATTCCACCAAATATTCCACAAAATTTTTTATTAAAAAAATAATATATTAAAATATGTATTCTCTCTTGAAAACTATCTTAACCTCTCACTATTATTTTTCTTCTCAAATCTTTAACCATATATAAATATATCACTTTTGATATAGCACTTGAATAAATCGAATCATCATCGATATCATGTCTAAGTATGTGCAAGAAATGTCTATTGATGGAGATGAACCACCTCCAAACTATATAATCAAGGAAATTCCAAATCTTTCTCCACCGTTAATCTCCATTCCCATCATCAATCTTAGTCTACTACTGTCATCTTCTAAGGAAGGAGGGAACGAGCTTCAAAAACTTAAAGAAGCTCTCATTTCTTGGGGTTGCTTCCAGGTCTTCTTTTTTTAAAAAAATTATTGTCTGCAATATATCATTTACAGGAAATTGGATTTTCTTGATAAATTAATGATCTTATGTTTCTTCTTGATCTTGATTGTGTAAAGACATTTGTGAATTGTTAAATAATTTAGGCTACAGGTCATGGGATTTCAAATGCTTTCCTTGACAAAATACGTGAACTTGCAAGACAATTTTTTGCACTTCCAACAACAAAGAAACAAAAATATGCTCGAGCGGACAACGATGTTGAAGGATATGGGAAAGACCCAGTTCTCTCAGATAAGCAAGTTTATGACTGGTGTGATCGTCTCTTCCTTAACTTGCTCCCACAAGAGTCAAGGAAGCTTCAACTTTGGCCAGCAAATCCCAGTGAATTTAGGTACTTATTACAGTGTCTGTAGCTGCAAGATTTCATTTCTTGAAATTGGTTGTCCTTGAGCTTTTTCCAAGAAACTGATTGGATTCATTTTCATATTTATGAATTTGCTTATTCATAAGATTGCTCAAAATCTTGGCAGAGAAATATTGGATGAATATTCGGTAAAAATGAAGCTCATAGTAGAGCTTCTCCTCAAGGCTATGGCAAGATCACTAAATTTAGAAGAAGATGGTTTCTTGAAACAATATGGAGACCAAGAAACGATGGCAGCAAGATTTAATTACTATCCTACATGTCCAAGACCAGATTCAGTTCTTGGAGTTAAAGCTCATTCTGATGGATCAGCAATAACAGTTCTTTTACAAGACAAAGAAGTTAAAGGTCTTCAAATCTTCAAAGATAGTCAATGGTATAGAGTTCCCATAATTCCTCATGCTCTTGTTGTCAATACGGGTGATCAAATGCAGGTAATTAAGTATTAATTAATATTTTAATAGTTTCCAACGCTCTGGATTCAGACAACAAATTTCACTAGCTTTGACATAAATAAATTAATGAATGATGAATCCTAATAAGGCTTTTATAATCTTAGCCACCTATTTCTAACCAAAAGAAAGTACTCTCCTGCCCATAAATTCAATATAGAAAATTATATATTGGAGAGTCCTTAATCAGTATTAAAAGTTTAAATTATATGCTAAAGTAGTAATTATAGGTAAAATATGACTTGGTGAGTTTCATTTTATGAAGTTGAAATTCCAATCCTAATAAAAACTTGATTAAACGAAACAAGGGAAAAAAAAAAAGAAGTTGAAACTTGAAAGGAGCAATTAGGTTCTTATATGAATTGAAGGATTCTTTAATTATTAGTTAAAACTTGAATAAACGAGGTCCAACTCATTAGTAATAATGATGTTCTAAAGTATTATTATAAGGTTGCAAATTTGAATATAATTAATTGCAACTTGGTTAACCAGATATAGGAAAATAGTTGTTGAAAATTAAAAAAATTGCTAGGCCCTTGAATTGTTCTTAATTTATTAGGGTGCATATTTATAAATTGAAATATAAGAGTATTTGTTTATAATTTAATGCAGATAATGAGTAATGGAATCTTCAAGAGCCCAATGCACAGGGTATCAACAAGCTCACAAAAAGATAGAATATCCCTAGCAATATTCCACTTTCCCAATACAGAAGTAGAGATTGAACCTGTAAAAGACTTGATTGATGAAGAAAGACCACAACAATATAGGAAGCTTAAAAATTATGCTGCTATCAATTTTCAATGCTTCCAAAGTGGGAAAGTGGCACTGGACACTGTGAAAATATAAGTCTCAACTGTTTATTACTGGTCATTATTGATGTTATGGTTGAAAATAAATATCTAATTTCTATTTCTTACTTAATTTTAAAAATCCTCATGTCCTCAAATTTTTGAGGAAAATGGTGAAGTGAGGATTTGCGTAGATTTTCTCAAGTAAAAAACCGTTTTGTCAATGATATGTTCTCTTAGAGCATCCATGGCGCAACCTTTTTTTTTTTTTTTGTCTCAGTCCCTTTATGGGACTGACATCGTATCCTATAATGAACAAGTCTCACTTTCCATCACAAGGAGGGACTGTCTCACTTTGATGAGCTTATTAAAAAAATATAAAATAAAAATTTAAAAATAAATAAAGAATTTTCATAATTTTAATAAAAATAATATTTATATTTGCGTATCACTAAATGCTTATGTGGCATTTTAGTGAGACTCAAATCTTTTCCCATTGTAGATGCTCTAATAATCATGGAAGACGTTTACACTTTACATAAAAATAGCCGTTCTCTTGTGACCATTTGAAAACCGATACTCATGGTAACCTATTTTAAAAAGGAAAAACGTATTTTTTGGCCCCTTGAACTTTATGAATTTTTCGTGTTAAGCTTATGAACTTTTATTTAATAAAATTGAATCCCTCAACTATACTAGTTAGTGACATTGAACCATTTTTTAACAGACGTTACATGCATATTTTTAATTGCCATCAGAATCGCGTGGGTGCTGGAGTAAAATGATGCGCTTTAATGAAAAATTAAGGAATAACACATTTTTGCCTCCCTAAACTTTATGAATTTTGTGCATTAACCCCCTGAACTTTTATTTGGTGACACTGAATCTCTCGATTGATAGCACATGAAAATACACGTTTAACTACTATTATAAAAGGACTCAATATCACCAACTCGTATAGTTGATGGGTACAATTTTACTAAATAAAAGTTTAAGAGCTTAATACGAAAAACACATAAAGTTCAAGGGTCAAAAAATACATTATTCCTTTTAAAAATTAAACCGTAAGTTCTTTTAAACTTATCTATTGTAACAGACAATTCATTTAAAACAACAGTCTTGATTTTTTATTATGCTTAATGAGTGTCAAAGCCGCTAAAAATAAATTCATATTTTCTAAACTAAATTGATTCTAATGGTGATAAATAGGGTCTAATCCATAAGGAATTGATAACTTAATTTTTTTTGAACCAATTAGAAAAATAAAATTAAAAAAGAAAATTTTGTAAATAAGAATTAAAATTAAAATTAAACTAAAAAACAAAACTTAAAATTTAAATGGCAACAAAAATAATTTAGAAAATACTAATAGAAATAAACTCAATTGAAATGATAATTTCAGCTTCAATTATTTGTATTGATTCTTGATACAAAGATAATTCTTTCTAAATTTTTAATAAACTAGTTCTAATTGTTAGAAACACACGAAATAACCAATCTTTTCTTAATTTTAAATTAATTAAGAAATACTTGCTAATTAACCCTTGCTAGTGAATAACTCTAGAAACATCCTTAGAATTTAATTCTGCAGCAACTTTAAAAATTATAAAGACCTAATTCTAAATAAAAAATTCAACCATATGGTTTATTTAAGTCAGATTATATATTTTCTTAATATTGTGAACTCTTAATTTTTCAGCCAATATAAAGAGAGGGTGACTACGGTCCCAATGCATTTTGAATAATTCAAATCGGAAGCCAAATGGGCCCTGAAAGAACATAAAAGGCCTAAAGAGGTTGGGCCGCACACCGGCATAACTAAATGTGCCAGGTGCGGCCAGCCGCACTTCTTACTGAGAAACTGCCGAAACTTTCCTCTGAAAAACCTAATTTTGGGATTTTTTTTCTCCTATAAATAGGGGGCTTTTCTTCAGAGAAAGAGGCCAAATTTTTTTTAAAAAATACTTCAAATTAAATTTATAATCTATCACTCAAAAATTAATTTTCTTTATTTTTCATACTTAAATTTTTTCAATAAATCTTCTTCTTTACAAAGGGAAGTAGATCCCATCAAGAGCGAAGTGGAATTAAGGAGTGGGAAGGCACTCCATTCATCAAGACCAAAAAGAGGAACTCTGCGAAGGTAACTCTCTAATCCATTTTTTTCACGTTTGGTAATAAAAACAACATAATTAATTAACACAAGCCTTTGTATTCAAAGGCGCGAACTACTTACAACTCTGATTACTATTTAAAAAGAATAAGTAGACATACTATGGAATATTATACCAAGTAGTGAGCCCATTTAAAAATCACATAATTAGTTCTCTCTTTTCTTTACTTGCTTTAAATTAATTTGTCTTTTTTATTTAATTTCATTTCTTCGACGATTAATTTGTTTCGAGAGTTTGTCTAATCCAATACCGATAAGGGTTAGAGTTTGACCTATTATCCATAAGGGTTAGAGTTAAAAGTCCCATGTCTATGATAATTCAAGGTTGTAAATTTATTTTTCTTTCCTCATAACCTGAAAGTCGTCTCTTAACCATACCTAAATGAAGAGAAAGGAATTAACATAATGACAAGCAATCCATGGCAAACATGAAAAAGATTAATGAAACCTACCCGAAGAAGTACTAGGATCATAGACCAATCTCCCTCGGCCATATAAACTCTATCCAGGCTCATAATAGTTTCAGCCAAGAGTAATGCATTAATAGATCGGGAATTCTCCATTTGAAAAATCATTGGAGTTAGCTCAATCAAACCCCAATGTGGGTCTCCCCTAAAGATGAATCCATCAGTTAGACAAAAAGCCAAAGCTTTTAGTCTCAACCTCAGCCTCTCCCTATCCTTAGTATCCTCTCAGAACTCAGCCATAAGCGTACATAAGTTTACCTTGTCCTTACTTACCATCAAGGTAGCATCAACCTCACCCAGATAGAACAATCTTTGAAAAGCATGAAAGTACCATTCTTGGCACTCTAGAATAGCCAAGTCAGCCTTTGTTCCACTCACTAGGATAACACTAATATCCTCAAAAGCATGACACATCTCCTCCATCATAGCTCTAAATCTAAACACATGATACATATGATCCCAAAATTTCAGATATGCCTCAATGAAATTCCGATCTATCCGTACCTCCTTAAAAGCAGGAGAAATCCCACATCTTCCCAATTTTTTTTTTGTCCACATTATCTAGACATATAATTCATAAATGTAAGGAATGGCTAAACTAAGGTTCCATAATGGCTCAAAATAGTTGAAAAGATGGCTCAAAATAGTCCAAAGTAATCCAAATTTTCAAAAGCATTGAAAAATCACTGCATAACCATGTCGAGAAGCCCAAAATAGAGAAAAGAAGACCTCTTATGGAAAAATTGGGTTGAGCATGGATGTCCGCATAGCACACAGACAAGTGTGCAATGCATGACAATTGCATGAATTAAAAAAAGATATATCAAATAAATATGTAATATAAATAATATAATAAAATATAACATAAATATACCAATAAAACCAAAAATGCACAATAAAATCTAACAAAGTAAAGATAAACATGCATCATTAAGCATTCTCATACTTGTTCAGAAGTTCTTTTCAACAGTTATGCATTTTTGAAATAGAAGAAAAGAAAAACAATAGGGATAATATTCTACAGTAGAACAAGATTGGTCATCCATAACTTTCGCGACGGCGATGACCATCCCCATGCTTAGTTGTGGATAAATGAGCCAAGCTTTTTAACAGTGCTGCTTCATAATGATGCACCATAGTGTAAGTGTGCTCTGACCACTCAAAGGGCCACTGCAAGAAGAAGGAAAGTGGTTAGCTAAAAGAATTAAGCGAGAAAAGAAGATATCAAAGGGAGAATACATCTTTGGCCTCAATAGGTAAAGGAGGAACAACAACATTAGGTACTTGGAACCATTACAATTATAGACCATCACCTCCCCAATAAGTGACTTCATTTCCCATTTAATAATAGTTCAGAATACTACTAGTAAGAGGGGCAGTAGACTAAGCACTTGCAAAGGCATACTCAGTACCTGCACCAATAAATTGTGCACCAGCAGTAGTATGATGTGCACTAGCCACAGTGGCGCCAATGTCCATTATAAAATCCTTCTCATCATCTAAGGCCACAGTCCTCCTTTGATGAGAAATACGTCTGCTAGCACTAGTTGCACTAGACTCTAGTTGCGAAGCTCTAGAAGAATGGTAGGTGCCATAAGAAGAGCTGTAGGAAGCTGCTACTATATTTGGCATCAAAGATTCCATACATGAAATATTATAGTCTAAGTCTGGTAGTATCAACTCGATGACCTCAATAGCAGAATAAAGATGCGGTCTAGCAACAATCTTGAGACCATCCCTCATATCAGTTGTTGGGGCACATGGGACAACCAGCAACTAATAGTCTAGTTCCATGCTCCAAAAAATAGTATTGAGTCTTATGAGAATGAAATAATACTCGATAGCTTGAAAGAACAATAGTGTGAGCCAAGTGGTTGCCGGACATGATAACCAGCCCAACAAAGGGGAGCCAACAAACCTAAAAGGGGAAATCAGTTAAGCATATGATGATAGAATAACATGACGATAATGAGAAAGATACATCTCAGATTATTAAAAGTGGATCTTAGGCTCCTAAATTTAATGGAAGGAGCGCGAGACCAGTTGCTTTGGACCCACCGATGGCCGACAGGAAATGCATCCAGCTGAGAGTTTCCCAAAAAAAGGGCTATAAAGGGTAGGTACTCATAAGCCCATATCCGCAAGATACATTAATAAAGTTAGAATCAAGAAGAAAAGAAGATATAATGCTAAGAAGCATACCTCCCACATAATGTATGTCCCTCCAATAGAATGAACATCTCCTCGAGAAAGCCTACCCATTTCTTCATACATGGTAGCTAGTAAAGCTCCACCCCGATCATGCTCGGGGATACGAGCTAAGTCCTTCAAACTCATCAAAATACTAGGGTCAATAATATCTTGTCTTGTGTGCCAAAAGCTTCATCCTAGTATTAGAAGAATAACAAAATGTGCAACTTGAGCAAAAAAAAAAAAATCCAAGAATCAATCATTTCTTCTTGACAAGGTATTAATGTGAGATTTCAACCAGTAGCAGGTAAGACACTCATCAACCATCTCTGGAAATTTTCTAGAATGTTTAAGATCTATTTATTTGTCAAACTTTACCCAAGGCTTATCCTCTAGGTTCCTTGGCTTCCTTTCCTAATAAGCTTCATCCAAGGCTTGTCACCTTGACTCCTGATAGTTCCTTATGTATATTAGCACTCAGAATTATCCATTTCTTCCACTCAGTTATAACCTATAAAAATATGTGTCAAAATTAGTAGGAATCCATAACAATAAGCTTAAACACGGACTCAAAATAAGGAATAAATATGAACAATATATTTGTTATAAATACTCATGGTCATGATTGTGCATTGTGCTGTTGCATCTAGTTTTACATGCACAACTTCCATTAAAATTTATTCTATATAACATGTGTTCTTGGGCCAAGCTAGGTCACAATTGTGCTTTCCTTGTTGGAGTTGCGACTTACAGGTTTATTTGCATATTTATGTTTATCTTAGATTTTCTCAAAATCTAACCTTTTCTAATAATTTTGCTAATAAGAAAAATATTTAATTGAAATATTAGATAGATTCAATTTGATTGTCAAAATCAAAATAATGATTGACCAACACTTAGGTCAATAGTGGAATTCTAACATAACCTCTAAGCTTGCTTCAATAAAATAACAATATTGAAATAGTAAAGATTATGAAGTTCTATCCTACCCACTCTCTTAAATGACATCATTTTTACCTAAGAAACCTAGTGAATTTTCCTCTCTTTTTTCTTTTATCTCTACTAAAACCTAGCCATTATATGGCTTATGTTGAGAGCATGAACTTGGACCTAACTCAATCCTAAAAACTAGTTTACGAGGTGAAGATTGTCCAAACCATTATATGGAGCACACCATTATTATATTTAGAAGATGTTTGATACTTAACACACCCCTCACGCCTAAGGCTAAACACATATACGGGTAGCCCACCATTGAAAGATTTGATTGGTGGCTTTGATACCATGTTAAGAAAATGGACTTGGCCTAACTCAATCCCAAAGGCTAGCTCAAGGGGTTGGTGTGCCTAGAGTTTAAATAAACCTTACATCGAAATTCCATACTTTCAATGTGGTATTCTTAAGTCCCATACCTTGGCCAATAGGATCCTAACATATTCCTGTAGTTGAACAACTAACATCCATAGGGGCTCTTACTCCTATCGATACTAGCCTGATGCTTGGATTTTTTTTTTCTCGAGGCTACCAATAATTTTAATTTGGCCTGTAGAGTATCCCTTTCTAAGTTAATATATGGTGAGAGATTACCATCTAAGTGTCTAGTGCTAGACATTTTAGTCATGGCAATACCTAATATACCAATATATGTGTGTTATGACCTTAATACTCTCATATATAATTGTCAACCTCCTTTAATTCGATAATATAATAAAAAAAATTTAATATGGTATTAGAGAAGATTTGTGTTTGATATCCAATCCTAACCATTATGTTTCTTTCCTAGTTTCTCGAGCTGGATGTCCAATCTCAGCCTACCTAGTGTTTCAGGAAAAGTATTTGAATTTCTTTTC
Source organism: Garcia nutans (assembly GCA_947685225.1). Lineage (NCBI taxonomy): Eukaryota > Viridiplantae > Streptophyta > Magnoliopsida > Malpighiales > Euphorbiaceae > Garcia > Garcia nutans. Next base: position 48,823,636 of record CANTUV010000007.1, on the reverse strand, counting down.
TACTTTTTAGAGTTGGATGTCCAACCCAGTCAGTCTAGTGTCTAACCTAAGTGACAATTGAATCGATGTGTATTCCCAATTGTCAGTTAAGGGAAAGTATTAAGGTAATCCCATATTGATTTGGAATGAAAAACTATATGGGTTAATATAATCATCTAAATGTCTAGTGTTAGACATTTTAGTCATGATAATACCCAATTAATATACCAATATGTGTGTTAAGTCCTTAATACTCTCATATATAATTGTCAACCTCCCTCAATTCAATAATAATAATAATAATAATTTAATAGTTATTTTCTTCAATAATTTACATTAGAATTAGGAAGCAAATCATCGTACATGTAGGAATGGCTAGTGCAACTACTTTGGTTAACACTTCTCTTCCTACTTTAAGAGATTCTTTTATTTTTCAACTCTTCAATTTTGTATGGACTCTATCTTATTGATATAAGTATAAGTTTCTTAACTTTCTTATTATCCGATGGGAGACCAATGTACTTACTATGACTATCTACAACTTTCACATCCATCCAACTTTGAATCAAAACTCTCATCTTGTTTGGTACATTTCTAGTGTAGGATAGTTTGGACATGTCCATATTAATCTTCTGAAAAAGTTGCTTCAAAATCCTGCTATATTTTGGCTATATATATAGCCTCTTATATAATGGATCTAATGAAAATTACATAGTTCATGAGAATAAATAAATAAATTACATTGCTCATGAGATTTATGGAGCTTAATGAGAAGTTTTAATACCATGAACCTCTTTTCTCATTTCAACATCCATAATGAGAGATGATAGCCATTTTGCACTTGTAAAAAAAAAGGTAAGGATATAATCGATCATCCTACCTAAACCCTTGGAATACAAAACTAACTAGGACACCCTATTTAATTCATATAGAGTTAGAGAAAGTGGAACACAATGCATTGATAACTCAACCATGACTAGGGGTGTCAAACCGTGTTAATGGGTTGTGTTTGTGTTGGGTTAATAGAAATTGGTGACATGATTAAGCTTAACATGAACACGAACCGTTTATTAATCGTGTCAAAATATCTTAACACTAATACGACATAAAATTTTAATGGGTAACACGACACGACACAACACACTTGACATGTTTATTTTAAATGAGTCTTATATATGTTATATAATATGACACGACCTACTTAACCCACTTAACCCGTATAATTTGTATAACCCACATATTAAAAATACATATAAATATATAAAAATCTAATAAATGTTCATATTAAAAATACACATAAAGTCATAAAAATTCTCAAATAAATCCATCTAAAATATTCCAAATAAAAACAAACACATAGAATTCCTAATTAACTATCATCTAAATTATGGAATTAGATCATGAAGGACCAATAACATCTTTATCCAATTCAAAAGGCTCTAAGTTAAGCTCTGTGATATCTTTTGTAAGTTCTTCAAGTTCCAATTTCTTCATATCTATAAAACAAATAGAAAGTAGTTTATTAGTTAATTTAAGAATAAAATTATTTAAAATATTAAGGCTAAATATACCTTAATCTCCAAATATCTAATCTTTACTACACATTAATAGTCCACATTTAATTTAGTGTGTAGGATAAGAAAATTTTTCCATCATCTACTCTCCTATCAACTCTCTATAATCAAAACATTATTAATAAATAAAAAGGAAGATAAATCAAATGGGGAATTATAAAAAAAATATGAAATTAAAACATTGGCCACCACACATTGAATTAGATTGGTGAAAAATTTTAAATTGAAAAGAATTTAGAAGTATACATTTGGCTAATATAAAAATAAAAAATCAACAATTTGAAATTAAATAGCAGAGAAATTTTTTGAAAATTTTAATTATTTAATCAATCAATTCATAGGTTTAAACTTTAAAATAGTGACTGCACAACTAAGATAATGAATGGAAAAAAAATTATTGGTCTTATATTTTATTGCCAAAATGAGAAAGAATACATCAATCAACTATGCAAATCCCATCATGTATGGAAAAAGAAAAAAAATAGACATGAGCAAACAATATCCATTCATTAGATACAGTAACACCAAACTATTAAACAAATTGTTCCATCTCCACTGCATCAACCCCAACTACTCCCTTTTTTACACATACAAACTTGCAAAAAATACAAATCTATGTATAAATCTGCATAAAAAATTGGAGATCTAAACAATACATTTATATGTATAAACTCTGCAAATCTCATAAAATTTCATAAACCCATTTTCAATAATAGCAAAATTTCATGCCATCCAAGAAAATTCATACAAGAAAATAAGAAACAACCACCTGAACTCATCGAAGATGAAGAGAAATGATGAGTGGGTAGGGTGCTTGCTTCTCTTTATGCTTCTCTTAATGTTCTTTGGCCTTATCAATATCAAATGTGTGCTTGCCTCTTTTATGAGGGAGATGTGAAGTCACGAGGCAAAGAGAGAAGTGAAAGGAGATGGAGGTGAGGTTGTGAGACTGAGAGAGGAGAAAGAGGCTGTGAGAGAAGAGTTAAACTTTAAAATGTGAAATTGTGGAGTATGAAGTGTTAAGTTAAAAAGGATATTAGGTTTATGTTTTTAAAACTCAAAATGACGTAGTTTTGAATGGTATCAAAATGATGTCATTTTAATTAAACGGGTTACAGCGGGTTAACGTGTCAATCCATTACACTACCCATTTTAAAGTGTGTATAAATGGGTCGACCAATTTCTAACAGGAACCCGCTAAGGGTCAACCTTAACCCATTTATTTTGCATATTTTATGTGTCGTGTTCGTGTCATGACCCATTTTGACACCCCTACCTATGACCTTTTGATATTCATTTTATGCATGATGTCTCTTAGGAATTCCCACTTAAACTTATCGATCACATAGTTACTTGAGTGCAACATTACCCATATGTGTCTAGTTCTCTTTTTCTCATAACATGAAAATTTTCACAAAAAAATTGCATTATCTGTGATCAAATGACCTAGGACAACGACAATTGGTTAAAAATAGATGATATGCAGTAAAACATATAAGGGCATGTTAACTATGGTTAATGTTTTGAGGAATTTACATTATTTTCCCTCTTTCAATTTCTTTTTCCAATCTATTGACATATCTTTTTGTTTTCAAATATCTCTCTCTCTTTTTTTTTTAGTTTTAGTTCTTTTTTGTTTTTTTTTTGTTTTGATAGAGAACTTAACAACTTCTCACGTCGATTTGGACACTGTTTTTTTTTCCATTTTTTGTATTTTTTATTTTTATTTATGTTTTTCTATTCAAAAATAATTTTTTAATGTCATATTCTCATAAATATACAACATACATATAACATCTACCAAATATTTACATCTACATAACATATACTAAACATCTATCAAACATATGCAGAATATCTACCAAACATCTATAAAATTTATTTAACATCTTTTAATTTTATTTTTTTCAATTTTATATTTACAAAACATACTCACAACATTCACATAGTATATACATAACAAAAACTTAACATACATACAATATCTACTAAATATTATACCATTTATCAAACATACATAAAATATCTACATAATAAAATTAATATTTTTTTAACTTTTATTATGTATTCTTTTAACATATCCACAATATCTATATAACATGCACACAACATATACAACAAAAACTTAACATACACACAACACCTACCAAATATCTACATAACAAAATTAATATTTTTTAACATTTAATATGTATTCTTTTAATATACATACAATATCTACATAACATGCACTAACATACATAAAAAAAATTTAAGACACACACAACATCTACTAAAAATCTATCAATCATATATAAAATTTCTATCAAACATCTATATAATGAAATTGTTATTTTTTAAAAATTTTTATTATGTATTCTTCTAACATACTCAAAACATCTATAATACAAAAACACCTTTTATTTTATTTTTTCAAATTTTTTATACCTTTTTGTTAGCTAAATCCTTAGCTTAATAAATTTTATTTTGATCTTAGACAATCAAATTGAATAGAACTAATAGTACCAACTAATAGTATGACCGAACTAGAGCTTAAAACTTGAAGAAATTTGTTCAGTAGAGATCACGGTAACTAGCACTCTCAAAATGTCACCATACTAATTAGGGTCCTATCAGACCATATATAGTATGACAAGACTAAAGATGGAAAATTTACCAAAATCATCTAGTAGAGCTCATAGTTACTGGTGCTCTCAAATTTTCAGAGTACCTAGAAATTTTGACCAGATTGTTGTATTACTCTGACCGGACCAAGGCTAGAGAAAAATTCCCAAAAGTTTCAGTGAGTTTCACATCCAATATTACTCTCTTATTTTTAGCGTACCATAACAGTCCGATTGGACCATGAAGAGGCGGGCTAGATCATTCCAATGGAGTTTAAAAATTATAGTCATTATTCTTCCACTCAATTAGTCGATGCCATGTGTACTAGCCATTGGAAGAAAAATTGATTGAAAATCAAAGAGCCCAACCATACCAAGCCAAATCTAGCTGTATTAGAGTCAGTTTGACCACACCAAAGTTGGTTTGACTATGAATTTGCTCTGGACAATAATTGAAGAGGGAAACATGGACCAAACACGTTGGAACCCACCTCAAATGGATATTTGAATACTTAAAGACTATAAATACCTTATGGAACTTCATTTTTCACTAGAATTAAGCATATATGGCCAAACTAAACAACTTTCATTTCTTTACATCAATATTTATATTTATCTTTGAGTATTGGGTGTGAGCATTAAACACCATTGTATAAGTTTAGTGTGAGCTTGGAAACGCTTAGGTTTTAGAGTGAGCTTGAGAAAACTCTTGTTAGGTTATGAGGAAATTCTCAAACCTTGTAAAGTTTGATGTAAGCTTGTGAAAACATTAAGTTAGTATTGAGCTTGTAAAATTCCAAAGTTAGTGAGATTCTCAACTCAAAGTTAGAGAGTGGACGTAGGATTGATTTGACCCGAACCATTATAAATCTCGTGTTCCTTCTTCTCTACTATATTCTCTTTTCATCTTGATTTTTTAACTTTTAATTTGTCATCACTTCTTCAAAACAACCAATTTACCTCTCTCCCTCTTGGTTGCTATATTGGAATAATAGTTGGTATCAGAGCCTCAAAATTTCAAGACGCTTAATTGTGAAATTTAATCCATAATGGTAGCCACTACGCCATCTAGCTCATCTATATCAACTTCTCATTCTCATGGAAATTTAAATTCCCATCTTAGACCTTACTTCGACAAAATTGATTATTCTTTTTGGAAATACAAGATGTATTTGTTCCTAGATAGTGAGAGTATTAAGTTATGGAAGTGTGTAGTTAATAAGTGGAAGCCTCCTACTCAAGAAGATGAAGGTGTCTATGTGCAAACTCCTAGAGCATAATGGACTGATGCTCAAGAGAGGGCTCTTTACAAGAATAATAGAGCAGTGCCCATTTTGGTTAATTCAATGTCTAATGAAGAAGTTGGAAGAGTCTAACATCCTACTACTGCATACACTACAAAAAAACACGCTATCTGCAACGGACAGAATCCGTCGCAGATCCGTCGCAAATCAAGTCCTGCGACCGATCTGCGACCGATATGCGACCGATACGATCCGTTAATAAAAAAGGCATCGCAATTTTCAATTTTGCGACAGGCCGTCGCAGATTGCAACGGATTTGCAAATCTCGCGCTTAAATTTTCGCGGGTAAAGGGCAGACGTCGCAGATTCCGTCACAGATTTTCGTCGCATATTCGTTGCAGATTCTGTCACAGATTACCGTCACAGATTTCGTCACAGATTGTTGTCGCAGTATCTGTCGCAGATTCCGTCATAGATTTCAAATATCCGTCGCAGATTCGTAGCAAATCCGTAGTAATTTAATATTGATTTTTATTGGTACTATTTGTATTATCAATTAATTTAATAAGAACTTTATAAATACATTTGGAACATTTAAACACAATCTAAAAAAACACTAATTACATTGATAAAAATAATTCTTTTATTAATCTTCAATAGAATAAAATATTTTACAATTTAACTATACAAGTGTTAAGAACACTACTATAAATAATCTATCTTGAAAATAACAATATAGATCTTCAATTATCATTTTTCATTGAATCATGACTTGCATCATCATTATTAACCTGCAAATAATATTAAAAAGAGTAAATGAAAAGAATAATATGATACACGTTAACAAAGTAATACTAACCGTGGTGTGTAGGTTTTTTCATTCAACTCGTGTAGCTGCTCAGGAATTTTGTATATACACGAGCTGTTTGTCGTCGGGTGCAGGTTTTCCAGCTCTCTTTGCATTGACTTTGCTAATTCATTCACATCAACTATTGTCTGAACCGCTGGCGCCGTTGCCTGCAACCAGAAGAAAGAGAAATTTTATTTTATTAGAACATATCAATAATTTTGCTTATGCTTCTCATCACATACGAACTAATTGCTACTCGAATAGCTCAATGCAACAACTAAAAGTCTTAAAAGATAATAATTAGTGATAATCAACAGGTATTCTAACAATATTTGATTATTTAAATGATGATTTTTTATAAAAAGAATAAGAAAGTTGAGCTAATTTACATAAATTAACTAAAATTACCTTGGTGCAGCTTTTGCTCCTCAATGACTTGTCTGCCTCTTTTACATGATTAGCTCAACTTCCATGCATTCCATACATGATTAGCTCAATTAAAAAAATTAAATTACTATTTCCACTTTTATTTTAACTGAGCATAAGCTCGAACAAAACAAAGGAAAAGAGCAACAACGCAACCACTAATACTGAATTGGCAGAAGCAAATTCAACAATACAAACAATAGGTTGTCATTTTCAACTGGTGGGCAGTACAAGGTGAATAGAAATGCAATTAATTGAACAACTTGCAACTTTAATTTGAACCGCAAGAAGCCATATTTTGTTAATTTATTGATCATTTTGTTAATGATACAAGTAATCAACACATAAAAACTATAATTAACATTTACGAAAAAATAATTTGCTAATGTACAAATTATATTTATTAACAATTAAAAAAACTGAACTTCAATATTTAAATTCAATTAGAATTAGTTAATTGAACATTTACTCCTAATAACAGAGTGTATTAACCATTTCATCTATTTTGGACATCAACATGGCAGCTTATTGCAAAAGGTGCAACAAAAACATTAGCTGCAATAGGCTAATAGAGGTAATAAAACATACTAGTCCAAGGCAGTAAAAAATCAGATCAACTAATTGAGACTCTAAAATTAGGGCATGGAGAAAATATTGAAAAGTGGCAATATGAGTATTTCTTCAGTGAAACTGAAATAAACAGAAACAAACAGTTGTAACTTTCAGAAAACTATTATTATCACTACTTCGGAATTTTTATTGGTTTTGGAATTCAGGGACAAGCAGTCATATTGTTGCTGTTATTGTAAGGTATTGATTAATTGCATTCAAGAAGAAAGAGCTATACTTTTAGAAACGTTATTGCAACAATAGTAATTTACAGTTTTAATATGTATTATTATGCTCATGCAGAAGCAATCACCTAGTTTTAGCACTCCTAACCTGCAAGAATATGTAGTTTTTTACATCTGCTTTAATAGCAATAAACTATGGTTTTATATTTCTTAATTTTAAAATATTTTTCATTTCCTAAGTGTGCATTTCTCTCATCGCGAGCTAGGCGTAACACATTTACATAAAGATGTCCTTTAAATAGTTCAAATTAACAAAGGTAATCAATATTTTACTTTCTCATGAAATATTGGACAATAATTATTAGTAACTAAAACCAAAACATTTTTCTTGCATCTTTTAGCAATAATCCAATTAAATGGTGGTTTCAACTTTCAAAATAATCCAATTAACTAAAAGCCTAGCGTTTATCTTATTCATGTCCCAAAGTTAATTTTAGAAATCATAGGAACAAGCCAACATAACTATTAGATAATATTAACAATAAATCCACATGGAATTCTCTCCATCAACCAATCCATCCAGTAAACATTAGATAAATATAAATAAAGCTTTGCTTAATTATTCTCAATTTTGATTCTCAATAACATACCAGCACCTCAAACCAGAAAATCACACATTTATACAACCAAAGGCCTAAAATAAAACCAGTAGACTAAAACAAAACAAACAAAACGAAGAAAACTCTCAACATCCCTTACCAGTCAAAAATGCCCTTGAGCTCAAAGTAAGAAGATCAGTAGTGAACTGTAACACTAGCTCATCAACAGTCCAACTAGCAACTGACTCAATAGTAACCCACAGCCAACAGCTATACAATTCACTCACTCCTAAATTTTATTAAACTTTATTTTCTTAAAAAATTTTCAATTGTTGATTTTACATTTAACATTAGAGATTAGACTAATATAGCATCTCGCGTTGATATTATCTTATTATATATATAATATATATTTATATAGATATGTATATTAACGGTTTCATGTCTACATATCTCAATCTCCCTTTGAAAATTCAAAATCCAAAGACGCAAAAACCCGTTGATAAATCCTCTGTTCTGTTATATGCATACATACATATACATATATACATACATACATACATGCATATATATATACATATATATTCAATATTCGCTATCTATTGTATTCATATATAGTTTTAAGCAATTGTTTCATGTGAGAGATAGCATATAAAATATGTTTTAACTATTTTGATGGGGAAAGCTACTGAATATTCGGATTTGATGGCCCATTGATCTGTATCTGCTTATGTTATTTTATATCTTCAAAGGTAATATGAAGAGTTAAAAACATGTCTAATAATATATGGATCTCACCAATTAATAATCTAAATTTTTAAATTTGATTTGAAATTTTTTACATAATATTAAAATCAAGTCTATACCTTTTTTATAATTTTATAATTTATACTTCTTTATACTTATGGTTTGGATATATATTAATAAGTCTAGACACAAGTACTATAAATATGAACCTAACTATTTTTCAGAAAAATAAAAGATTTTCATTAAAGAAAATCAATAAATTAAACAATTATAATAAAATTAGAAGAAAAATCTTAGCATGAAAGGCTAATATTCTGAACAAATTATTTTAACTAAAGCATGAGTCTCATAGTCATGGTCTCCAAACTATTACCATCACAAATCTCCCAATTTATTCTCACGGGCTACATTCTTCTAAGTACCATTAATAATCTTTTAATCTTTGATTATATATGTTTGCATCATTTATTAATTAAGAAAAATATTAAAATTTTAAAAAATTGAAATTTATCACTCAATAACTTCGATTTTAGATTAAATTCTAGGCTTTTCATAAGTAGATCAAATGTTGTGATCCAAATCCAAAATAGAAAAGAAAATAAAAATCGAAAGAAGGGAAGGGCAGTAAAACATTTGATACATGTTCAACTATTTATCACATATCATCTTTTTTTTTTTAGCAGAATCCCATATCATCTTCACATTATTCTTTCATAGCAAAAATATTTATAGAAAAATTCAAAAACAGAAGGCAGCCAAACACACATTGCATGAAAAATATACATTGAATAATGCTAGCCAAACTTTGGATTCAATAGATACACAAAAATATTATGGAAACAAATATTAGATAAGAAGATATAAGACTTGAAAATCTTGAACAGTTCATCAATTTCAGAGTCCCCAGGAAACAAGGGTCGCTGGCTCACCATCTCAGCAAATATGCATCCCGCTGACCACACATCGACTGGTGTTGAGCAATGTCGAGATCCAAGCAAAATTTCTGGTGCTCTATACCACAGGGTTACCACCTAAGGGAGATAATTCATTGAACCCAGACATGACAATCACCAAAGCAGTGTAAGAAGTCACCATTACATATGCATTAGAAGCTAATTGCTAAGTGTGGTTCTCCTGTTAGCCCTTCTAAGGTGAAAATACAGGAGAAAAGTTGATATCCATAAACGGAAAGCAAATATATTTATCAAAGGATCTAACATAAATGATGATCAAGCCAACCTAGAAAGTTCTACAAATTTTAGTGCAAACAACAGCATCCCTTTGAGCAGCTATAATTGGGCATCTAGACTGTGGACGTGTTACGATTTACGAGCTAAGAAACTTGGGCCACAAACAGCATCAACTCACACATTGAAACAGCCATATCCAAGAATGTAGAGAACAAATTCTCTCACTACTCCCCTCGTGGTAGAAATCCAACAAAACTTCCATGCTTACTAAAGTTTTCTAATCAGTTTCAAGATGAGCAACAAGCTTAGACTAATCATAAAGGGAAGCACATCTTTTTGCATGTGTAAATGTTAACATTAAAAAAATTAAACCCAATGCAACAATACCTCATGAGTAAATGTCCTAACAGGTATACCAAATGCTTTGGCCAATCCAAAATCAGCAAGCTTCAGTGAATTTGTACGACGATCTATGAGTAGATTTTGTGGTTTCAAATCTCTATGAAGAACCCTATGAGAATGGCAGTACGCGATGCCACGAAGTATTTGATAATTTTACTGTAGAGAGGAGAAGAGAGGGAGCGGCGCAAATAGAAGGCTGAGATGAAGATGGCAATGCTGCGATGGTGGGCGGAGATGAAGATGGTTGGTTACTGCAGAGAGGAGAAGAGAGGGAGCAGCGCAAATAGGAGACAGTGAGGATTCTGAGATTGGGTTAGGGCAGTAAAACATTTGATACATGTGCCCTTCGAAAATACCCCAAAAATTCAATTTTCTTTGTTAATTTTTAAAATATCATTTTTTCAAATATATATTTAATATATTAAAAATATACTTTATTTTTAAATAGACATAGATTATATATTTAGTATATCAAGTGCATATAAAAAAAATATTTTTTTAAAAAAATAAAAATTGTGTTATACAATATAGTTTCTTAAAAAAAATCAGAATTATCTATATTTATATTCATTTTATTTTGAAGTTAAATTAAAAAATATTTTAATTATTTATATGATGATAAATATTAGACAGTAAATTAGTATAATAAAATATAATTTTATACTATTAATATGTTATACTATTAATTTTACTATTTTAATTTACAAAACACAATTCATTATATTAGTAGTACTATTAGTACTGTTTATTGCTTAATAACTAATAAGTATTTATTATAACCACTAAATACGTAGATCACTTAATAAAAATACCATTTTAATTTAATAAAATATTCATAAATTTGAATTACGAATATGATTCTATCATACTCCACTTTAAGATAATGAATTGCACAAAAAAAATTAAATACTAATTTAAAATTTTATATTAGTGATAATAACTAAAATTTAATTTGTGATTATAAATTATTAAATTAATATCAGTGTAATATATAAAATATTTAAATGAAGCTATACAAATAAATTGATTTGTTGAAATCAAAATATACTTTAAAATAATTAAACAGATACTCAAATATATCATTCATGCTATACGATAAATGCAGGGAAATGAGATAAAATAAAATGCCTATAACGAAATTATGTAAAAAATAAAAATTAGTATTTTTTATATAAAATAAGTCTTCTAACTTATTTCAAATAATTATAATTTCTTTTTTGGGCTCTCGCTAAAAATTTCCTTTCAGTTTTACGACAAAAATTTGCGACAGCTATTTTTTGTCGCAAATTTGCTACAGATTTGCTACCGCTTTGCGACGGATACATATATATATAGTCAAATTTTATTTTCGTCGCAAATCCGTAGCAAATGGGTAGCAAATTTGCAACGAATCTGCGACCAATCTGAGACGGTAAAAATTTTTCGTAAAAATCCTCGGCGGGAGTAATCCCCGCCAACTTTAGCGACGAAACTTTATGATGAACAAAAATCCGTCGCAGATTTATTACGGATTTGCAACCGATTTGCGACGGCTTTCTCAAAATTCCTTCAACTTGTTATTCTGTCGCAAATCCGTTGCAGATCTGTCGCAAATTTGCGACGGAAATTTTCCGTTGCAGATTTTCGTCGCAAAATGCTGAATATTTTTATAGTGAAATTTGCGACGGCAATAGACGGTAGCATATCTCCATTGAAAATTGCTTTTTTTAGTGTTTTCTACAACCAATCTGCCACGGAAAAAATTTTCGTGAAAAAATATACGCGGGTCTCTCTCCCGCCAAGTATCCGCGCCAACTTTTGCGACGATTATTTGCGACGGAATGATTTTCGTCGCAGATTTACTACGGATTTGCAACCGATTTGCGACCAATTTCTCAAAAATCCTCTAACTTGTCCTTCCGTCTCAAATCCGTCGCAGATCCGTAGCAAATTTTCGACGAAAACAAGTCCGTCGCAGATATCCGTCGCAAATACCGAATATTTTTGTAGTGATATAGTATTTGGAAAACTCTTGAGAACTATTATGAGGGTAATACTCAAGTGAGGTTCACCAAGACTCAAATGTTTGTGCATGAGTATGAACTCTTCAAAATGAAGCCAAATGAGAATGTCACTAAAATGACAAATTGGTTACTTGCTATTATCAATGAATTGAAGAAATATGGAAAGGTATATGATCAAGGTGATGTTACCAGCAAAATCTTGAGAGCGCTTAGAGCTTATCTAAAGAAGAACTTTAAGTCAAAGGTTTCTTCAATTAAAGAAGCTCATGACCTTATGATGGGTGTCAAAACCACAAAAAATAAGGTTTCTATTTTTTAAACAAAATAAATTGCAATAGTGGCGAATATGGTCGAATCCACAGGGAATTAACTACTTATTTGAATCTCTTTTGAAAACCAAAATAAAAACAATAAAAATTTAAAAAAAAGGGTGGGGGTTATGAATTAAGAGCTAAAATTAAATTAAAATTGAAAATTAAATTAATAAATTAAAGAATAATAAAACTAAAGTGGGAAAATAACAATGGAAAAGATTTCAGTTGAAGAGAATAATCTTGGTTTCAATTCTTAGATCTGATCATTAATACAAAAATATTTTCCTTTAATTTTTTAGTAAATTTGTTCTAGCCGGGATGCTCACATTAGTAAAACCTTCCTTAGATGATAAATTAGTTAAGAAATACTCTATGAACAATCCTTGTTTTTGAATAATCCTATAGGAATTCTCTTTTAGGATTTAACCCACTAACAACTTTACAATTTTGAAGGACCTAATTAATAAATTCTATTGCAGAATTTATTTAAATTAGATTGTGTATCTTCTTAGTATTATACCTAATTGCTGCAAGTATCAAAAGCTTAACGACAGTTATGGATTCTAAGTTTTGGATGGTGATATATTATTCAACTAATCAAGCAATAGACCCTATTGTTTAATCAGTAAAATAATAGTATAATTGAGCTACAGAAAATATGCAAATAATAAAATTAAAGAAAACAAGTAAAGAGTTCTATTAGATCTCACAAATCTTGGTGAATTGAAAACCTTGATTAGCCTTCAACTGGTTAAGAATTATTTGCATATGATTGAATGAAAGAAAACTTGAAATAAAATAAAAGAAAAACGATGGACAAAAGTCTATACTAAAGTCCTTAACTAAAGTTGCATAGGGTAGATGCCTAATGTTCTATTTAAATCATTACTCTTAAAAGTTTCCTATTCTAACTCTAATTAGGAAAATAGAAATAAAAATACAAATTAATAAAAATTAATCGCTATTAAGATTCATAAATATTGTCTACTTAACATGGGAACAAATAATAATGTCTCTAGAAGTCTACCCAAAATTGGTAGCTCAAGTCTTCAAAATAGACAGGAGTTCCTAGTTGTCAGTTGTTTCCTTCTAGTGTCAGGCCTATCTTGGGCACAACCTTGCCCAAGGCTAACACGCAAGGCCTTTTCCAACAATTTTCTTCATGCTTTCCCTCAATCAACTCACTTTCCACCATTTGATTCTCTTTACACCTTTAAGTTATTTCTTTTGTAAAAACACACTAAAATCAATAGAATCATTTAATAACAAGCCTCAATAATCCCCAAAATATGAATAGATTTTACTTGATTTCACTTAGCACACTGTGAGTGGGGATTTTCGCCCCCACTCCAGGTGGAATGGTTCTTGTGACTTTGGTACTGTTTAGGCTCGGGGCCTTAGAGAACACGGGCCTAAACCCAGAGAAAATGGAGTCTCCACCCAGACAGGCCGGAAAAGAAAAAGGTGGATGACTCAATTCCTAAGGAATCCCCAATCCCCTAATGGGTTCAGAAAGTTAGGTACATGTGGGGAAGGTGAGAAATGGCCCAGCAACCCCACAACGTCCGGTTTATTGGAATCGGCCTCCTTTTCAGGTCTTAATATTATAAAATTCTTAAATATAATGATATTATCCATACTACATGCAAAAATTAAAATAAAGCGTCATTATATTAAAATCAAAATATTGTCCAAAAATAAAGCAAATAAATGGACACCTATCCAAGGATGGAAATATGTCCTTACATTGTCCATGTCTAAAACTAAATAGGGCACCCACCAAAAGGTGGAAACGTGACCTTTACATTAATCCCAAAAATATGAAATAAATTAAATTATATAAAGTTTAAATAATGAGTTACCCAAAAAGTGGAAACATACCTCTTACATTAGTACCAAAATAAATCAATAATAATAAAGAAAATATCCATTCATTCATTCATTTATTACAAATTAAATAAACCAACCACTAAAACATATAATAAACTAAATAATCAAATTTGAAAATAAATAAATTAAAAAAGTATAAGTTTTAGGGTTCACATCTTAAATTAAGGTTTTAAGAAATTAGGGTTTTGGAATTTAGGATTTGGAACTTAGGGTTTTGGAAACTAGAGTTTTGTAATTAGGGTTTTTGAAACTAGGGTTTTGGAATTAGGGTTTTGAAACTAGGGTTTTGGAATTAGGGTTTTGGAATTAAGGTTTTGGAATTAGGGTTTTAGGGTTTAAGGAATTTAGGGTTTTGAGAGAGAAAGATTTATGGGATTAGGGTTTTGATATTCTTGGATTATTGGAAAAAAAGGGTTTAGGATTTTAACTTACTACCTTTGAAAAATAATTTTGGATTCGGAGAAATAAATTAATGTTTTGGAAGAATAATCAAAATTTGGAGTTTAATAATGAAATGGTTTAAGCTTTTGGATAAAAATAGTTTAGGGTTTTGAGTTTCAATAAAATAACTTATGGTTCTTGAGATTTTAGTAAACAAACTAGATTCTGACAATTGATTCAAACCCTCAATAGCTACTGGATGGTTTTAAGTTTTTATAAAACATGCAAGTGAAGTTACGAACACCAACTGATTAATGTATTAACTAAAGCAAACAATTAAAGTTATTAAAACAAAGATCAAGTTTGTAATATCCCAAATGATACCCTAAAATTTTGGGAATGCTAATTGTTGAAATTGAAGTAAATGATTTTAAATTGTATATATGATTAAGTGAAAAGATAAGAGGAAGGAGTGTGCATATGTTGTATCTATAGAGATATATACAACATATACAAGTCAACATTTTATTTATGGTCAAATGATATTTTGTTTATTAATTTAGAAATTAAGTGATGGTGGAGGTTGATATTTTGAGATTATATTATTATAATATATTAATTGCTTGGTGGAAATTAAAAGAGGGTAATCTTGTGGTTAAGAGAGGTGATTTGCTTTGACTTGAGGATAACTATCTTCATCTTCTTCTTTCTTCTCCAAGAGGCAGGCCATCACCATTAGAAAAAGGGAAGAGAGGTTTTGTTGCTTGCTAACTCAAGATATTGAATGATTTTAGGAGATCAAGTTGGAGTTTTAAGGATTTTCTTCACTTTTGGTAAGTTTCCAACTTGTTTCTTTGTTTTCTTTTGAGTTTGTGTATTTAAGTTTGGTGGATGGTTGGTATAGTTGTGTGTATGGTTGATTTTGGTATGTTTGAGGATGTTTTGTGTAATTAACTTTGATTTTGGGGTTGGATTGAAGAGAAAGGGTTAAGTTTGGTGAAGAAAGCAAGAGTTGTGGGTGGTGTGACTTTGAGTTGTGAAATATGGTTGTGATTGTGTTTTGATGTATATAATCGAGTTGTTTTGATGTTTATGTAAGTTTATTATGGTATATTGATGGATGTGGTTTAGTTTGTGTGGTGTTGATAAGGATATTGAAAGATGTTTGTTGGATGTGGCATTTTTGGTGTCAATTTCAGGTTTTTAGCCTGACACGCCCAGTAACACAGCCATGTCTTTGGTTGTGTCATTGGTTCTATTTTTAGTATGGGTGACATGAGCAGTGACACGCTCATGTCACTGAGCGTGTCATAACTACTGTGTTGTTGGGGTATTGACACATCCAGTGACATGCTCATGTCACTGAGCGTGTCATAGCTTCTGTGTTGGAGGAGGATTGACACGTGCAGTGACATGCCCATGTCACTGAGCATGTCAAAGCTTTTGTGTTATGGGTTTAGGGCACGATTAGGGACACACTCGTGTTGTTGAGCGTGTCATGTGTAGAGTTTGTTGTAGATAGTTCTTATTCTTATTTTCTTATGTGTATCACTAAGTGAGTATGTATAATCACCTTTGGATTAGGTTTTGAAGAGATTTGAGTTACCCGAATCTAAGTGTTGAAGAATATCTTATAAGAGGAGGTTGATAGAGTGGTGTTGTTGCTTTTAGAGGTAAGTACAAACCTTACATGATTGTATACATTTACATGACTTTGGAACTTAACACATTTAGTTGGAAAATGAGTTAAGTTACCTATTATATTGTTGGTGTATGAAAATGGTGCTATGATTTGCATTATGTGAACTATTTGAAATATATGTTGAGGATTAAAAATATATGAATAATTTAATTTGTTATGTATACCCTGATGATGATATGTAAAGCCATTGGTGATGGCTATATTGATATAAATGGGATATTTGAGGCATTGTACTTATGATGATCATGAGAAAATAAGATATGATTTGATAATGAAATTATGAAAAAATTGTGTGCCTAGTATGTTATTCAATTTTCAGAGTTTTGTTGTTGGTGGCATGCCTAAAAAGTAACAATCCCTTGAAGCTGGGTTGGGCTTGGTCCTTGAAGCCTAGTTGGGTGATGCTTTGCTCCCCTTGAAGCTGGGTTGGGCCTAGTCCTTGAAGCCTAGTTGGGATGTTACATATGAGGTAATCCTCATTGTGATTATGATTCACCTTCGGGCTAGATAAATGTGATTATTGGACTAAAGCAGTAACTCTGGAATTTGAATGGCATATTAGTTTCTTTTGGGCCCATGCTTGTCTTTGCTTTAATGTGAATTATGAATGATGGAATAATTGAACAATATAATGAGATTTAATGTTATGAAATATGGCATCCTTGAGTATTGTTTCTAATTCTTGAAAGTTTGACATTGGCATTACATTTGAATCATATTGTTATCAAGGTTTGTACCACTAAGCTTTTGGCTTAGCGCGATTGTGATTTATCATGCAGGTGATAGGGTAGATCCGGTTGAGCAGGAGAGTTTAGCTAGACCTAGTCAAGTCTAGGCTTGTGATCCCTTGTGAAGTGTTGATTTTTTTGACTTCAAGATCAGAGATGAACTGCCAGCATGTATAAACTCTATATTTTTGTAAATATTGATTTTGATGTATACATATGTATATTCCGCTGCATTTTCCGCTGCTTATTAAACAAATATTTTGGATAAACTTTTGGGGTAATGAAGATATATTTATATGCATTTTAACAATGGATGTTTCACCTATTACTTTCTATAATATAAGTTAAATGTTTTAAATTTACTCAGACTAATTGATAATGTTTTGATGTTTAAGTCAAAAGATTTGTTTGTTGAAAATGAACTGTGACATTCTTATATCCTCTATACATATATCACATATAGTGTGTATATGTGCTGTATGTATATTGGGTATAGGGGTGTTACAAAGTTACTGCATGTTCTTATTAATCAAAGAAAATGCAGCTACTTTAAACATGAATAATTTATGATTAAAGATCAAACCTCCGTCGTTGGTTCCACCAAAAAATTGATTTCTGGGTGAACAATGTGAAGACAGTATGGACTCTGCCTTCTTCTTTGGTTCTCTTGATATTTCTGTTTATTGTTTCCTTCGTTCTTAAAAACACTGCTGCTGTTCTTCTCTGTTTGTTGCCGTCCCAATGTTGCTAAAAATTTTTGCCCCTGTTAAAGTATTAGGACTTCTTATTTATAGGCAAAACCAATCAAAAACCCCTAAACCTAACTTTGCTAATTTGTCTTTCAGATGAATTCTAAGCTCCTTAGGAAACTCCGATAAAAAAAATCTAAAAAACAAATTGAAACCATGTCGATCTGGGCAACCGGATCGACATGAGTTAAGGCCACGTCGACCTGGTAGTCCAGGTCGACATGAGTCTCACTCATGTTGACCTGGTAGCCTAGGTCGATGTGAGTCCAACCCCAAGTCTATCTGGGCTGCCAGATCGACATGAGCAATTGCTCATATCACACCGGCCGACTTGTATTCTTGTATTTTTTTAACTTATGGGTCGAAAAGTTTTAATTTGGGCTGATTAAACATGATTTTAGGGTTTTACAATTGAATTTTGCCTTTTTAATCCGAATCGACTTATTTAAAAAATATAAACTAGGTTTAAATCTTTTAAAAGTCGGATCAAATTTATTTTGGCATCCTTTAATCAGGACCATATCAAATTGGGGTCAAAATTAAGAGTCTACAGTTTGCCCCCTACTTGAGCAATCTGAGACTACAACAAAAGAGAGCGAAAAGCAATAAGACTTTTAATTTTGGCAAAAATAGGCTTAATTTTCTTGAGATGGTTTGGGTTTTGGGTTCAGGACCTGGTTCGAGTTCTGGACTCGGAAAAGACTTGGGTTCTGGACCCGAGATGATTTGGGTTCTGGACCCAGTTCAAGTTTTGGACTCAGAAAAGACTTAGATTCTAGACCCGAGAGGGTTTGGGTTCTGGGCCCGGTTTGAGTTCTGGACTAAAAAAGACTTGGGTTCTGGACCCGAGACAGTTTGAGTTTTGGACCCGGTTCGAGTTCTGAACTTGAAAAAGACTTGGGTTTTAGACCCAGGAAGATTTGGGTTCTGGACCCGGTTCGAGTTCTGAACTCGGAAAAGACTTGGATTTCTGGCCAGAGACAATTTGGGTTCTAGACCCGGTTCGAGTTCTGAACTCAGAAAATACGTGGGTTCAAAACCCGAGATGACTTGGATTCTGGACTCGGTTTGAGTTCTGAACTCAAAAAAGACTTGGGTTCTGGACCCGAGATAGTTTGGATTCTGGACCCGGTTTGAGTTTTGAACTCGGAAAAGACTTGGGTTCTGGACCTGAGATGGTTTGGGTTTTGGACCCGGTTTGAGTTTTAGACTTGAAAAAGATTTGGATTCTGGACTCGAGATGGTTTGGGTTCTGAATTCGGTTCTAGTTTAGGACTCTAAAAAGACTTGGGTTCTGGACCCGAGATATTTTGGGTTCTGGATCTGGTTTGAGTTTTGGACTCGGAAAAGACTTGGATTATGGACCCAGGATGGTTTGGGTTCTGGACCGGTTTGAGTTCTGGACTCAGAAAAGACTTGGGTTCTGGACTCGAGATGATTTGGGTTTTAGGCCCGGTTCGAGTTCTAAACTCGGAAAAGACTTGGGTTCTAGACCTGAAATATCTGCAAAAATAAATTAGAGTCAGTAAAATATTTTGCAAAAATTAGGTTATTTTTTATTATTATATTTTTTGTTATTTTTTTGTTAGATGTAATAAATATCTATTTTATTATTGAAATTATTTGTACTCATAACACAATACTATGCATATTATTGAAATAGATAAAAGGTGAAGTAGACAATTTTGACTAACTAATGTTAAATGACTTTACATAAAGAAATTTACAATAAATGGCAACAGCAAGTGAACTTGTCCCCCTTTTATTTGATTTTTTTATTTGATATATATTATATTTACTATTTTTGACTTATATACATTTCATTCTTTATAAAGAGGTCATGCTATTTCTCTTCTTGCAAACTAAATACGGTCACACAAAATATCTCAATTCCATTGTAAGATTTTTAAAGCTCAAACACTTACCATGGCAAGCGTCCAACACTCTTCAACGCATAGGACTCGATCAAATAATGAATTGATTTGTTACCTTTGAGACAACGAAGTTGAGCAAATTTCGTTATTACCCGGCATGCATCTCCATCGGAGTTTCAAAGATAAAACACCGGTAAGTGGTACTTTTTTGTACATATAAGTAATTTATTGCAAGGTTTGTTAGTATAATTATGTTCATGTAGATTATACAAGAATAAGTAAGAAAGTTGATATACAAAAATATCTATGTAGCAGAATTTATTTGTATAACAAAATCTACAAATTTATGCATGAAACTTCTGATGTACTAAAATGATTGTATAAGAATGAAACACATCAATTGTTATATGAGAAATTATTTGTCTGTGTCCCTTTTTTCTTACATACATAAATATATTGCTTTATATATTTATATAAAATTATTTTATTTTTTATTATTTAATATATTCTATATTATTTACTATTGTATATTACTATGATTACTTTTTATTTATTTATTATTATAGTTATACTTTTTTCAAAAGTGTGTGAGGGAAATTATGTGTGTACTTACCTGGACTTACCTGTATTTGGACAGCATGATGGTTGCAATATTAAAGTGGGGGAAAATATTCACAAGGCCCATAAGTGGAATGACCAGGCCCCGCCTGCAGTAAAGAGAATGGTGCGGGAAAGTGGTTTTGAGGACTTCATTTTGCAATTACCAGCACGGGGCTATCAAATAGATCGGAGCGTAATCCAAGTGCTTGCAGAATGATGGTTGGACACAACTCATACTTTTCATTTGCCCATTGGAGAGATGACAATTATTCTGGTTGACTTTGCTGCTATAACCGACCTCCGATGTGATGGAATCCCGGTCCTTTTGGCCAATATTATTTTGAAAGAAGAAGAAATCCGACAGTTGATCGGTGTCAAGCCCCGAATAGGAGGTCGTATAAGATCTGATATGAGCCCATTTGAGAGTATTGGGTAAAGTACACTCGACCCATACATGGTGAGAGGGCAAAATAATATACTCAGAGATTTTTGTTATATTTGTTGGGGGCAACCATTTTGGGTATCACCGAGTCTACCATTCACTTATCTATGTTGCGCACCCTTTTTGTCTTGGATCACGTATCTTCTTATGCATGGGGGGAAGCTAGTCTAGCTTGTCTTTATCACTATTTTGATGCACTCTGTAGGAAGAAAAGATCCTTTATTGGTTTCGCAGCCATTGCTGAGGTGCTACTTCCTTTAAAATTATTGATCCACACAACGCATGTGCATAGGCTTAATTTTCTCTTTCATGTACAGGTCTGGGCATATGAGCATAACTTGGTGAGGGTTCCAAACATTACACAGCCATGAGTTACTTTTTTGAGGTTGGATGTTTGGTTGTCGGGTTGCAGGGAAGTGCCCGGGAGTCACCATGTGCACTCTCACCGTTACCACTTGAGTCATCTGACTGGGATCAAGTAAGAAAAATGTTAATATTAATATCAAACCTACAATAAAAGATAAATTACCTATTTGCTTTTCTGCAAGTGGATACAGCCTGGTGGAGAGCCAAAGAGAAAAATGGCTGGATTAGATGCATGACTGATGCAATGCCTTTGCACAACTCTCGTTGAATTATTGCTGGCCGGGTCTCTTGTGGCTAGTTTCTAGGCAAGAGAGAACATGATTAGTTCCTTGGACCTAACCGGCGTAGAGTACCAGTTGATTTTTTGTCATATGTTCTGAACTCTATATGAATGCCAGAGCCCTATTGGAGTTGTTCCCATAATGGTTTCGATGTTCATGACTTTCTACTCTTACCGGATGTGCCATATACTTAATTTATCTAGATCATCTGCTAAGTTTTGAAGTGTCACCTTCTGGTGTCCGTGGGCTGTCTAGAGTTGAAGAAGAAATAGAAGTGGAGTGAGAAGAAGATGAAGAATATGAGGAAGAGGATGAGGATGAGGAAGAAGATGAGGAGGAGCCTTCTTCTCAATCCCATGGAAATTCTGGGGCTGGCACTTTCCAGGTAGCTATCACTTTGTCATTACAACTGTCTCTTCATTTATCTATTCTGATTATTTATATGATCATTGTAGGCTGCTGGTTCCTCTATGGGGCTGTCCCTCTGTATAATACCCCGATACAGTGACAATTTTCTCCATTTGCCCGTTCTCATTTAGATGCACCATCTGATTCACAGAGCTTTGATCTGAGTTACCTAGTCACTCATTCTTATCCCATAATGATGTATGCTTGCATGTATGCATGAAAATGTATGGACTTACCCTTTCGTTTTCTGGCTCACAGCGATGCTTGAGGAGCAAAACAGGAAGCTTCAGGAGGAATTAGCTACGAGTCATCGACATGCGGCCCATTTAGAGGAAATGTATCAACAAGAGGCATGGGACTTCCGATACTTTCAATTTCAGGGCATGAGGGAACCAAATGCCTCTTCATCAAGGGGATCCCAGACTGTTATCCATGATATACCACCTCCCTGTTTAGGAGATGATAGAACTGATTTTTGAAGTCCTGGATATTTCTTCTTTGAGCGGATATTGGACGAATAATATGCCCCCTCCTCTAACAGGGGATGATTTTCTTAGGGCTTTGTCTGATTATGGACCTCCTCCTTCCTCGCAGTGACAAAAATATAAAACTTGTAATAAAATTAAGCAAAAACGGTAATGATGATAATTTTTTTTCTGTACACTTTTTTTTGACTTTTGCTTTTTTTTTAATTAGATACAGTGGCCCAAGACAATCCCAATTTTGCTTTCGTCATGGGAAAAATTCAAGAATTCTAACTCTGAGCGGGAATTTTTGCCCTCACTCCCAGTGAAATGGTTCTTGCGACTTCGACACTGTTTAGGCTCGGGGCCTTAGAGAACACGGGCCTAAGCCCGGAGAAAATGGAGATGCCACCCGAATGGACCGGAAAAAAGAAAGGGGTGGATGGCTTGATTCCTAAGGAATCCCCAACCCCCTAATGGGTTCGAAAAGTTGGGTACGTGTGGGGAAGGTAAGAAATGGTCCAGCACCCCTACAACGCCCGGTTCATTGGAACCGGCCTCCTTTTTAGGTCTTAATATTATGTAATTCTTAAATATCATAATATTATCCATATTACATACAATAATTAAAATAAAGCATTATTATATTAAAATCAAAGCAATGTCCAAACAAAATAAATAAAAGGACACCCATCCAAGGATGGAAACATGTCCTTACATCGTTCATGTCTAAACTAAATAGGACACTCACTAAAAGGTGGAAACATGTCCTTTACATTGGTCAATTTAAATTGCATAGAAATTAATTAATGAGGTACCCATAAAGTGGAAACATACCTCTTACAATATTTGGAAATCTAAATAAATCAATAAAAGTAAATAACCATTCATCATAAATAAATCATTCATTAAAGATATCAAACATCAATCAAAATATATAATAAACATTCATCCAATTTAAATAAAATAATAAATATATTAACTTTAGGGATTCATGCAACAATTAGGGTTTCTAGGGTCTTATGTTCAATAACTAGGGTTTTACATATACTAGTTTAATTTGTGGAGAAATATTTTAAAGTAATAACATAGCTACTAGATTGTTTAAAAGATTTAAGGATTTGGATTTTTTATGAAAATAATTTTACTGTGATTTAAAAAAGTAGGTTTAGTTAGGGTTTTAAGTAAAAATTATGAAATTAGGATTTTGGAACCTTAAGACATTAGGGTTTATAGTTTTAAAAGATTGGGTTTTAGGTTCACTGGTTTAGGGCTTTAGGTGTTGATGAACTTGTCATAAAGTTTTGATGTTTTAAAAATTAGGGTTTAGGAAAACTAGAGTTTACTGGATGGGGTTTTAAGAAGTAATAAGATAGTTTAGGGTTTTTGATATTTTGGAAAACATGTTTGATCTTAGGATTTAAGAAAACAATTTAAAGTTTTATAGAAACAATTATGATTAAAGTTTTTAGAAACTGTAAAGAAGTTTAGGGTTTAGAGATTTAAGAAGACATTTGGAAATTTTGGACAAAAAGTTAGAGTTTAGATGATTAAGAAAATAGTTAGGGGAAAAATAATTTAGGGTTTTTAAAGTTTTGGGAACAGAAGGACAGTTTTAGGGTTTTTGAAGTTTGGAAATAGAAGAGCAGTTTTAGGGTTTTTTGAAGTTTTGAATACAGAAGGATGATTTAGGGTTTTTTGAAGTTTTGATAAATGACTTAGGCTACTGGATGAATGGACTATTTAATCTATAAAACTTATTACTAAGTTTAATAATTTAGGTTACTGACTCAATATCAAAATAAATGATAGAAACATTTAAAAGAAAATATGGAAATAACATTATAAATATAATCAAATCAAAGATTTATAATAAAACCTCTGTTTGTTGGTTCATCCACAATTTGCTTCTGGATGAACAGTGACAAAGGCAATGTTGCTGCCTTTGATGGATTGATGAATGCTTCTTGTTGCTAACTTTTGCCATTTCTTGCTCCTAAGTAAGAAATGCTTCTTGGGTTTCTGTCTTCTTTTTCCTCCCAAGTAAAAATCAAATTTTCGATTCTTAATTCTGTATTTTAATTTAGTATTTATAGGAAAAATAATAAACTTACTCCTAATTATCTAAGGAAATTAAAATTATTTAGGAAAAGAAATCAAAACCAAATAGAATTCGGTTTCGGAAAAAAAACTGCGTTGGAAAAATTACGCTGGCAAAAAAATTGCTGCGGGCAAAAACTGCGAGAGCTGGCGGGCCAGCGCTGGACGGCCAGCCAATTCGCCGCAGGAATTTCCTGCGGCCAATTCACTTTCGATGATGAAATTTTCGATCGTCGATTTTTATTTATTATTATTATATATATATTTAACTTTATTAATATTACCTTTTTTATTTTTATTAAAAATTATAAATAATAAATACTAAAATAAATATTATTTAATTAAAATACAACAAAATTATTTTGGAGTATATAAAAAATATTGGACCAGATTGGGTCAAAAATTATGGGTCTACACTAACATATTCAGTCACTTCCTAAATTTGGACTCCTTTCCTTGCGCGTCTTGGATTCGGATTTCTACGCATTCCACATCGGTTCACCAGCCAACAATTATATAAATGAGCTAATATCCTTCATTTGGGATGTCCCAAACATTTCACAATTAAATTAGAACGTCTGCAATTTGCATTCAAACCCATCGTAATTTATTCAAATAATTTCAAAACCCCTAGCTTAAGCTTTTGCCATTATCAACTTGGATCAATTACTGTTATTTTTGTGCAACAATGATTATTTCATGTAATAATGACTGAGGCCAATTTAAAAAAGATAAAGAATTTATTTAAAGGCATCAAGGCAACACACTGGGAGCAATTATCATGGTCTCAACTCTATGTCTTAAAATACTTTCAAAATGTCAAATTGGATCAACAATTTTTATATGCCATGGCTTCCTTTTGGGATGTGAGAACTAGGACCTTTAAGATAAAAACTTTGAAATTTGTCCTGTGATTGAAGAATTCGAAGCCATTCTTGGATATCCAAGCAACCAGCTAATAGCGTTACCCATACTGACTTCCAAAACACAATAAAAAGATGCAAATGCTATTTCAACTTTCAAAATCCAAAGCTATGCAATTAACTAGAGGTGAGAAAATTCTGCTTGGTCCTTTGATCAATTTTTGCACTTCTAATTTGGCTCTGACCAAAGCTTGGGGACGCATGTTGTGTTTGTGTTTGCTTGGTCAATTCTTACTCATTTATACTAATGGTGACTTTGATCCGTGAGTACTGGACATTGTGGACCAAATGAAAGGAGGCTTGTCGCCAATACCAATAATCTTGGCCGAGACCTTAGTTGGATTGGACCAATTTAAATCAGATTCTTCAAAAAGATTGGCTGGAAGTTCACTGCTGCTTCAGGTAATTATCTAAACTGCCCTTTCGGGTTTTCAATATAGACTGTTGTTCTTATTGCTCTAATTTTTGCCTAGCCTGCCCTTACGGGTTTTCGAAACTAGCGAGTTGTCCTAAATTTTTCCTAGTCCGCCCTTGTGTGTTTTCAACCTAGCAGACTCTTTTTTTTATTTTTTTACATTGCTGCTGGTCTTTACAGATTTGGTTACAAGAGCACCTCTGCTTGCTTGACACTCCATCCATGGATTTCCATAGATATCTGGCTCGACATCATTCTTCAAGGAAGCTTCTTAGACCTGCCTCTTAATATGCTGATTGGATTGACTGGGTTTGCTCACGAGCTGTGATTAACATTGATTGGCTAGTACCTTAGCGGAAGATTACTCACGTCACCATTCAGACATATCTGACATATGTTCCTCTTACCGTTCTTCATCGAGGCACTTGTTATGATCCTCATCATCTTGACCGCCAGTATGGAGCAGAGCCTTGAGGTTCTGAATTCGCTCCCGACCTGGACATGCCTTGTTTGACTGAAGCTTTCTTAGATCGACTGAAGTAAAGCTGGCCTACGCACTACACTTATTATCTGCCATAGATTTTACATTTGTCAATTTTTGGAATAAATAAAGTTAGGATGAACAATAATAAAAAATTTCCTCTCTCCTTTTATAATTTGTCATCAACTTTTGCTATTGTGATATTTTTTTTATCTAATGGTTAGATCATTCAAACCAATGCTCATAAAACACTTTTAACATAAACTCTATTTTATTAAATTAGGGAACAAAAAAAATATTAAACCAGCATACACAAGATTACTCTTGTCGCCAATCAGCCCTTTTGGGTTTTCTAATTGACAATTCACTTTTGTTCATGACTTGTTTCACAAAATATGGCCCTTCCTAGCTTGACCTAAATTTTTCTCTTGGATCAGATACATTAGGCTTACATTGTTTCAACACTAAACCCCCGACTTTGAGTTTTCTGATCTTAACCCTTCTATTATAGGCTCGAGCTATCCTCCTTTGATACGGTTGATAATGATATAGTGCTTTTAACCTTCTCTCATATAGTAAAACTAACTGTGTGTATCTGCTCACTACCCATTCTATCTCAGGCAGTTCAGCTTCTAAGACCACTCTCAATGACTTGATCTCAATTTCAATTGGCAACACTACTTCCATCCCATAAACCAAAGAGAATGGTGTCATTCCAATCTGTGTTCGGACACTTGTTCTGTATCTCCATAAAGTAAAAGGAAGCATCTCTGACCAATCCCTATATGTCTTGGTCATCTTGGATAGGATCTGCTTAATTGTCTTATTGGTTGCTTCTACTGCACCATTAGCCTTTGGTCTATAAGGAGAGAATCAGTGATGATGAATTTGGTACTTCGAGAATAAATCCTTAATTGCTCCTTGAAACTGTACCCATTGTCTGATACCATACTGTGAGGAACCCCATACCTGCAGATGAGATTCTTTTCAATAAATCTAGCCATTTGACTTGCCTCCAGTTTGTTGAAAGATTTGGCTTTGACCCATTTTGAAAAATAATCTACCGCTACTACAATGAAATGGTGACCGTTTGAGGCTGTCGGATGTATCTCTCCTATGATGTCAATCCCCCAAGTGGCAAAGGGCCAGGGTGAAGACATAGAATGCAATTCTTCAGGAGGCATGTGATTCAAATTACCATACATATGACATTGCTGTCACTTCTTTACAAACTCAATACAATCTCTCTCCATGGTCAACCAGTAGTAACCTTATCAAATTATCTTCATAACTAGGGTTAAACCACTCATGTGTGGTTCGCAACTTCCCATGTGTATTTCTGACATGATATGCTCCACTTCAGGCTTCCTTAAGCATCTCAAGTGCACCCCATCAGGCCATCTTTGATATAACTCTCTATGAAAGGTGATGTATTGTAAAGACCATCGCCTTATGGCTCTTCTCTCTTCCTTTGTTGCATCCTGTGGGGGTACTCCTTATTTTTCAAAAATCTCCTTATTGTGTCGTACCACGTATTATGGTCCGTGTTGGTTTCCATGACTATTTCATATTCATAACAAGGAGTCAACGAACTGGTCAAAACCAAAGGCTTAAGGAATAGCTTAATGGGATCTTCCCATACTGAAGCCAGGGTAGCTAAGGCATCGGCCATCTAGTTTTCTTCTCTTGGTAGGTGTATAAACCTACACTCCTTAAAGTTCTTCTTCATCATGGTCAAGTAATGGTGGTATGGTTTTAATTTCTCTTTTTTCAACTCCCACTCCCCATTTACTTGGGATACTACTATCAATGAATCGCCAAAGACTTCCACCTTATCCACCTTCATAATCATTAGGGTTTCCAAACCAAAGATACATGCTTCATATTCCACCATATTATTGGTTGCCCTAAATTTCAGCTTCTTGGCTAATGGGATCAATTTCTCTTCAGGCGATTCTAGTATGACTCCCAAACTTGCTCCTTTCCTATTCACTGCCCCGTCAAAATACATTTTCCATCCTTGTACTTTAATGGCCTCTAAATATTCATCTGGAAATCCCATGACTACCTCTTCGATATCCGGTAATGGTTGTTGGGCTAGAAATTTTGCCACTGCTCTTCCTTTGATTGTTTTCCTGGTTACATACTCAGTCTCAAATTCTTCCAATATTATCAACCATTGCCCATACTTGCCAATCAAAGAGGGTGTCTCCCTTAAGTACTTCATTGGATCCAACCTGGAAATTGTTTGCACACTATAGGATTGAAAATAATGCCGCAACTTCTTAGAAGACCAAACTACAGCTATACAAGTTTTTTCAATGATACTATACTTAATTTCATAAGGTAGGAGCTTTCTACTCAAATAGTAAACTGCATGCTCAATCCCTGGCTCATCTGCTTGGGCTAGCTTGGCTCCTATTAACTCTAGCATGGCTCCTATTAACTCTTCCTCTACTGCTAAGTATAGTAACAAGGGTTTAGGTGGTTTCAAAATAGGTGGATTTAGTAGATATTCCTTTATTCACTCAAAGGCCTTTTGACACTTTTAATTCCAGAGGACTGGCTGATTCTTTTTATGTAATTTGAAGATAGGTTCACAGATTGTGGTGAGCTTTGCTATAAACCTGCTAATGTACTGTAATTTACCAATAAATCCCCAAACTTCTCTCTCCGTCTTAGGGGCTGGCATATCCCTGATTGCTTTAACTTTGTCAAGGTCAATCTCAATGCCATTTGGACCAATTACATGTCCCAATAATTTTCCTGAGGTAACCCTGAACACACACTTCTTTGAGTTTAATCTTAGCTTATATTTTAATGCTCTATCGAAGAATAATTCTAAGTTTTGAAAGTGTTGCTCCCCTTTATCTGATTTCACCATCATATCATCAATATATACTTTGACTTCTTTGTGCATCATGTCGTGAAATAATGTGGTGGCCATCCTTTGTTAGGTTGCTCCAGCATTCTTTAAGCCGAACGACATCACCCTATAACAAAATATACCCATGTAGTAATGAAAGCAGTTTTGGCTTTATCCTCTTGAGCCATTAACACTTGGTTGTATCCGAAAAACCCATCTACAAATGAATGTAGCACGCTAGAGGCTGCACTATCAATGAGAATATCTATATGGGGGTAAAGGAAAATCATCTTTAGGGGAAGCCTTGTTTAAGTCTCTATAGTCCACACAGACCCTAATTCTTCCATCTTTCTTTGGCAAGGGTACTATATTGGTGAGCCAGTCTGGATAATCAATCACTTTAAGAAACTTTACTTTTATTTGTTTAGTGACCTCTTCTTTAACTAATTGAGCCCATTTAGGTCTTAATCGCCTAAGCTTTTATTTGACAGGTTTCATGTGGGTGTAAGTAGGAATGAGATGTTCGGCTATGTCTCGATCTATTCCAGGCATATCCTCATAAGACCAAGTAAATACTTCTTCATATTTTTTAAATATTTTTTCAAATCTCTCTCTCTCATCAGGAGTAAGGTCGGATGCTATGCTAATATTTTTAGGATTTTCGGTTGCTCCCAAATTTAACGACTGTGTATAAACAGAGTTAATATTAAAGATGCTCATGTAACCACTATTTGAATGTATGCAACCATTAAGAGAAATATCACACAAGTAAGCAAAATCAGACTTTATTGCATTCATTTTGGAAAA
The DNA here is from genome assembly GCA_947685225.1 of Garcia nutans. Taxonomy (NCBI): domain Eukaryota; kingdom Viridiplantae; phylum Streptophyta; class Magnoliopsida; order Malpighiales; family Euphorbiaceae; genus Garcia; species Garcia nutans. The sequence goes on along the minus strand of CANTUV010000007.1, from coordinate 48,793,434 downwards.
GAAAACATCATCAAACTCATACAAAGCAGACAAATTAAAATTAAAATCAAAATCATTGTTCACAAAATCATAAAGCAGAACATCTTCAAACTTTTCTTCAATTAGGGTAACAATATCATCTGGAGTCTTGTTAGCTTTCAGGACAGCTTCCTTCTCCGCTTTCGGATTGGGATCCTTGTCGGCTGGCATGGTGAGCTCTTTCTTCACTTGTTCCACTAGCTCGGCAACATCAGCAAAAATTTCAAAATTCAGGATCTACTTTCCCATGAACATGATTGGCTCGGGCTTTCCTTGGAGTGGTCCCATGTCTGAAGCATTGACAAATACTTCTTTGAGTGGTGGGAAACTCATCTTCTCATTCTTCTTTGGCTGAACATCTTTGTTAGCTTCATCATATCTAAACCTTTCTTGGAAGTTTGAGTTTTGAAATCAGGAAATTTTGTCATACCTGTCTTTCCCTTTCCAAGATCGACGCCTGGTAGGTAGTTCATATTCTTCATCATAGACAAGATCTTATGATCCACCACTTCATCACCAGAAATCATAGCTACTTGGAACCCATTGAGAGGCCTCTCAATCATTGGAGTGTTTACCACCTCATTGTCTTTAGCCTCAATAACCACTGTCCCATCCCCATTAGGGAACTTGATCTTTTGATGGAGTGTAGAAGGAACTCCTCCAAGAGGATGAAACCAAGGTCGTCCCAATAGTAGTGCAAAAGTAACAAGTATGTCTAAGACTACAAATTCCACCATGGATTCAATGGGACGAGCTTTCACAATGGTTTTGAAGGTTCTTTCAGCATGCCTCTTGGTACTATCATAAGCCCTAATCATCACTTCAGTTGGGCTTAGATCTCTTTTTGACATAGCAAACTTTGGCAGAATCTTGAGTGGGCACACATTGATAGCAGATCCATCATCAACCATTACACACGGGGTTCTCTTCCCTTTAACTTCTACCTTGATAAAAAGCGGGCGGTTGTGGTCTCTCCCTTCCTCTGGCAGGTCAGCATCTGAAAATGACACCATACCCACATCAACCCTGTTCTTCATTTAATCTCTCTCACATTTTAACACCTTTTCAACTCTTACAAAATTAACCAACTCTTATGGTGTTATGGAAGTAGAAATAGGCATACTAGCCATAGCTTTGGCCATTTTTTCTCGATGCTTCTTTGATGTAGCTAGCAAATCCCATATGCTGATACTAGCTTGTGTTCTTTTCAATTTCTTAAGAACTGCGTCATCTTCTTCTTTTTTGTTTCCAACTTAAACTTCCTTTCCCTTATCAGCTTCCATTTCCTTTTGTGGTGGTCTTGCATAAGACTTACTAGATATGGTGTTCATGACTTCATCTTCTTCTTCCTTCTTGGACTCATAGTCAGAATCACTATCGGTCGAGTCCCAAAACTCATTTACCATAAAAATGGTTGCTACATCTTGCTCCATCTTGTTAAGGATCACTTCTTCTTTAACCGTATCTCCATCTATGTCTTGGAAAGAAGATAGCACAAATCTCTCATTCAAGCCACCCCCAATCATGAAAGTTGCAGGGGTGGAACCCTGTTGAACCTTGGCAACGGATTATCCTTCATGCTTGGCATGTTTGGTTTGGGCAGCTTCCTACTATCAATTAGATTTTGAATTTCATGTCTTAACCTCAAACATTTGTCCGTTTCATCTCCTTGCATTTGGTGGAATTGGAAAAATGCCTTAGCATCAAAATTGGGTGGCAGAGAACTTGGCAATGGACGTGGGGCCAATGGTTGCAACAATCCTTTTTTCTGCAACTTATTAAAAACCCAGGACAGTGGTTTGATCAACTCTGAAAATTTTCTTCTTCCGCCTTGACCAGTCACATTAACATCCACTACCTTCTGTGTGCTTTGATTACTAGACTGGTAGTTACCTTTTTCATTCCTTCTTACAGAAAAGTGGTTCTTCTCCCTCTCCCACTCTTCAATTTGCAAACCAGCTTGAAGAAGGTCCTTGAAATCTCGGATGAGTGTGTGGGACATTCTCTCACATAGACTAGGCAACACCCCTCTCACAATCATCCTGATTTGATCAGATTCATCAGGCCTCTTCTTAAGTAACACGGCCTTGTTTCTCCACCTTTTGACATAGTCCACAAAATTTTCATTTGATCTCTGTCTTATCGACTCAACCTCCATTAAAGAGACCTCCAACTCAGCATTGTACCCATATTGTTGGATGAAAGCCTTGTATAACAACTCCCAGCTTTTTTGAGTACTATCCTCTAAGGTGTTGAACCAATTCTGCACGACTGGGTCCAATGAAAGCAAGAAATACCTCAAAGTTTGAGCCTTGGTAGCTCGGACAGACTGCATAGCAGTGATATATTGCTTTACAAGAAGATGAGGGTTGCTAGTTCCATCAAACTTGGCAAATGATGGCATCTTGAACTTATAAGGGGCTTCATCATCTTGCTCAAAAAGTTTGTCTATCTCAGACATTTCTTCAGTCTTTAGCTTCTTTTCAAACTTCTCCAAATTAGCAATCATCTTCTCGACATCAGCAGCCTCGGTCTTTTCAACAACTGATTTCTCCACAATCTTCGGCTCCTTCTTATCTTAGGGATCTTGAAAGTATTGAGACCAGTATTCATCACCGTCCATTTCTATCTTGTCATCCTCGAAAGCTACTTCACCAACCTTAGCCTTCCCTTTGTTGTTCTACTTCTTGGTACTAGCAGAAGCTTCGGCCATATTCCCACATAAAGTAGCCACTTGGCTTTTCATGGCCTTAGCCAGGACCCCCTTTAGTTCTTCCATCTTGGTGTTGATTGCATTGTCTATCATCATCTGAATCTATTCTTGATCCATTGCTTTTGGTGAAAAGGTGACTGAGTCGTTGCTGGATTCTACGTCGTCAGTGTAGGTTGGATTGTCGTAGGCTCTCGAACTATAATCCGGGGCTGTGAGCCAGAAAAGATCAATGGTATGTGATGTATGTATGAATGGATGCACAATCAAAGAAAATAACAAGTGTAAGGATGTCCTTCCAACCTTATATCACCCACACATGAATGGCAAGTCTCTGTTGTAGGTATATGGCCCACAAAATACCAGCATGGGATATCTTGCTTTCGAATAATTCTCTTGGGCGGTTTAACCAATAATTGAATTTTCAAATTTAGAAGTCGGTCCATGATAACTCCCTTAAATTAAATTTTAATCCATTGAATCAACTGAAAATAGCTTTTATGCTATATTGGATTAAAGTAAAATTAACATGTTTATCATAAATGGATTTTGCATTTGGAAAACAACTATTGATTCATGCTTCAAACATGCCCATGATTAATAAGTCTTAGTGTAAAATAGGCCCACAATTGATTTAAAGTATTCCATAATTGACTTAAATGGTTGTAAGCCCAATAAAAAGGTTTGTTTAAAATGGTTTTACTTCAAAGCCCATTATGAAAATATTTGTTTGGAAATAGATTTGGGTTTTGAATCTTGGGCCATGAGGTAGAAAGAATTTTTAACCCATCTTAAAAAGGTTTTATGTTAAACGACCATCTTTAAAAAGTCTTAAGAATAATTTTGGTCCTTTGGGTTTTAAAAGCTTAAAATCAATTTGGGCTTACAATGTAATTATGTCATATTAGGAAAGAACAAACCAAATAGGCCATGATCCAAACCAAGATATATCAGCCATAGTCAAACAACAAGCATTTGGGTATAAACCTAAGGAAAGTAACTAGGCCAACTATATGGGCTTTAGTCTTTGGGTTGAAAAGCTTAAGTTTCCATAGCAAATATATACCAAATGGTACGAATCTATGAGTGGTTATGCCATGCTTGATCTCCATACATTGGGAGAAAGTACGATATCCCTTACATAACACAACACCGGTAACACATGCATCTTAACTCACGCACACGATGCAAATCTAATATGATGCAATGGATAATATCATGATAAGAAAGAATAGAATAATAAAAAGACCAACAGAATCAACTTCTCTTATCCCCAGTGGAGTCGCCACTGTGAGCAGTAATTTTCTCCCCTAATCCCGGTGGGATGGTTCTTGCAACTTCGGCACTATTTAGGCTATGGGCCTTAGAGAACAAGGGCCTAAGCCTAGAGAAAATGGAGTCCCCACTCGGACGAGCCGGGAAAAAGAAAGGAGTTGATGACTTGATTCATAAGGAATCCCCAATCCCCTAATGGGCTTGAAAAGTTGGATACGTGTGGGGAAGGTGAGAAATGGCCCAGCAGCCCCACAACGCCCGGTTCATTGGAATCGACCTCCTTTTTTGGTCTTAATATTATAAAATTCTTAAATATAATGATATTATCCATACTACATGCAACAATTAAAATAAAGCATCATTATATTAAAATCAAACAATGTCCAAATAAATCAAATAAATGGACACCCATCCGAGGATGGAAACATGTCCTTACATTGTCCATGTCTAAAACTAAATAGGACACCCACCAAAAGGTGAAAACGTGCCCTTTACATTAATCCCAAAAATATGAAATAAATTAAATTACATAAGGTTTAAATAATGAGGTACCCAAAAAGTGGAAACATGCCTCTTACATTAGTACCAAAATAAATCAATAATAATAAAGAAAATGTCCATTCATTCATTCATTTATTACAAATTAAATAGAACAACCACTAAAATATATAATAAACTACATAATCAAATCCAAAAATAAATAAATTTAAAAAAAAGTATAAGTTTTAGAGTTCACATCTTAAATTAAGGTTTTAAGAAATTAGGTTTTTGGAATTTAGGATTTGAAATTAGAGTTTTGTAATTAGGGTTTTTGAAACTAGTGTTTTGGAATTAGGGTTTTGGAATTAAGGTTTTGGAAGTAGGGTTTGGAATTAGGGTTTTAGGGTTTAAGGAATTTAGGGTTTAAGAGAGAAAGATTTATGGGATTAGGGTTTTGATATTCTTGGATTATTGGAAAAAAAGGTTTAGGATTTTAACTTACTGCCTTTGAAAACAATTTTGGATTCGAAGAAATAAATTAAAGTTTTGGAAGAATAATCAAGGTTTTGAAGTTTAATAATGAAATGGTTTAAGCTTTTGTATAAAAATAGTTTAGGGTTTTGAGTTTCAATAAAATAACTTATGGTTCTTGAGGTTTTAGTAAACAAACTAGATTCTGACAATTGATTCAAACCCTCAACAACTGCTGGATGGTTTTAAGTTTTTATAAAACATGAAAGTGGAGTTACGAACACCAACTGATTAATGTATTAACTAAACCAAACAATTAAAGTTATTAAAACAAAGATCAAGTTGCTTCATGTTCTTATTAATCAAAGAAAATGCAGCTACTATAAACATGAATAATTTATGATTAAAGATCAAACCTCCATTGTCGGTTCCACCAAAAAATTGATTTCTGGGTGAACAATGTGAAGACAGTATGGACTCTGCCTTCTTCTTTGGTTCTCTTGATATTTCTGCTTGTTGTTTCCTTCGTTCTCAAAAAAACTGTTGCTGTTCTTTTCTATTTGTGTGGTCCCATTGTTACTAAAAATTTTTGCCCCTGTTAAAGTATTAGGACTTCTTATTTATAGGCAAAACCAATCAAAAAACCCTAAACCTAACTCTACTAATTTGTCTTTCAGAGGAATTCTAAGCTCCTTAGGAAACTCCGGTAAAAAAAATCTAAGAAACCAATTGAAACCGTGTCGATCTAGTCAACCAGATCGACATGAGTTAAGGCCATGTCGACCTGGTTGTCCAGGTTGACATGAGTCTCACTCATGTCAATCTGGTAGCCCAGGTTGACAAGAGTGCAACCCCATGTTGATTTGGGCTGCCAGATCAACATGAGGCATGCTCATGTCGACCTGGGCCCTCCAGGTCTACATGAGCAATTGCTCATATCCCCCTGGCCGGCCTGACTCGAATTATTCTTGTATTTTTTTAACTTATGGACCGAAAAGTTTTAATTTGGGCCGATTCAGCTTGATTTTAGGGTTTTACAATTTAATTTATGCCTGTCTACACACACTAAAGACTGATGAGTTAGTAGGAAGGCTCGTCACCTTTATATGAGGCATTGCCCGAGCATCGAGTCCTGGCCCACAAATGAGGAGGCCAAGGATGCTCTTTTAAGGGGTTATGTCCCACATGACACACTGCGTATGGTCTCCAATCGGTTTGGTAATTATGAATTTAAAATCATCTTTTATTTTGAAAAGAAGACTCTCCTTTTATTTTCAAAAGGATTGGTGACCTTTATTTTGAAATGCTGAAATTGAAGAGCCGCCATCTTTATTTTTTGAGGGAAAATTAAGGAAAACCTATTTTAGTTGACTCCATTAAATTAATTTTTACCCAAAGAGGGCACTAGTCTGCAACCAAGCACAATGTGTCCCGGGCTAAATTTTCTAAACCAATTTTTATTAAAAAATGATCCCTTTTTTTTTCTTTCATTGATTGATTCCAAATTTCCATTTAAATGAGCTTTCAGAAAATGCAATTTTCATGAATCATGTCTCAATGACCATGAATGATAAGATATAGTAATTTATGAGCAATTTATGGCTTGACATTCATCCACATTGCAATATTAAATATGGAATAAATAAATATTATAATGCCCTAAGATGGCAATTCCAGGGGAGCTTCAACTCTAGCCCTTGTGGGTTCTAGGTTGAGCACAAGTCCTCAACTAATATGATAAAGTCAAAAGAAAGAGTAAAAGAAGAAGGAAAGAATAGTCGCACTGCACGTCTTGTGGCTACAACCGGCAGTTTAGGTCATACTTGTGCCATTTTTTTTATATATGTACATATACCTTTCAAATTTCCATTTTCCTAATTATTTAAGCCAAAATGCAAAATTGAAGTTTCACAGTTGTCCCCTATTGCATTAACTTTGGCTGCAAAATTTATGCAATGGTGTGAATTAGGAGAGAGTAAATAGAATGAACCTGATTGGCAAATTATTCCTTTATTTTTAGAGTGCATCTGAACACGTTTGTTGCTTGTGCCATTTGGAATGCCTTTTGGCTGAAAAGCTTATAAATATGGGGGGGGGGGGGGTGAGAAAGGAGTTTGCTTGCCTTGTAACATTCCCTGACAATTCTCATGTAAAACTATCAGAGAATATTACTCAATATACTATCAGTACTCTAATCATCTCATCGGCAAAGTTTCCTTTCAAAGTGTTACTAATAAAAATTTTCAAATAATAATACAATCTGTATAATACATCACTTATAAATCCAATATTTAAACCAATCTCCAATATCTCCAATAAACCAAATACTAATTATAAATCAGATAACCATCATAAGTTTATCAATCCAAAATAAATATATAAAACATTTCTTGATTCGATAATCATTCACACTAATCTAAAACTTCATTCTCTAAATACATATATTTCTTTCACATTTACAAATTTGTACAATCTCTCAAATAGACAAGATAAATTTCATATATATATATACTTCATAACTTACAACTACAATATACAAAAGATCTTTATATGTACTATAGATAATTTTTGAGATCTTTCATTCCACTTCTTAACTTGCTCCAATGACATGATACCTGCGTGTTAGAAAATAATTCTAACACACTAAGCAAAGCTTAGTGGTGCTTGTATAAACATATTTTGTCACTTAATATTAAAGAAAGTTACTTATGAAAATATAGTAATAATACTCAGTTTTAATAAACATTTCAATATATCAAATATTTTCAATAACAAACCAACATAATATTTTAATTACACAAGATAATAACTTTAACTTTATAAAAGTCATCATGCTATACTACACTTTTGGTATTGCAACTTTTCTCTTTTTGAATCATTTTATTTCAGACTTATTTTCTCATTTGTTAACATTGCTCATAGTACACTTATTTATTTTTTAGTAAGTCTTACTTTTTAGTTTCACATATAGGATAATTTCATTTATTCGATAATTTTGGTACTTAGATTTAGTATTATATGCTGGAGCACTTTGTCTCTTATATCATTATATACACTTTCAATCATTATAACACTTATAAATTTATTTATCAATTAAATATTTTGAATGTAACATTTCTATTCCGTGCATTAGAATTTTCACTTGAAATATTAATATATATACATTATCAATCACTTTCACAGTGTAACATAGTAAGTCGATTTTAAATAATTGACTTATATTATTGTTTTGCATTTCTTTGTTATTCATAACATCATATTCACATATATTTTCAATATAGATAACTTCATTAAATATGGCCATACACACTAAATTCAAATCATAGGTTTGGATAATGGGTTAGTGTAGCAATTTTAATGCCAAATCTCAAGAATGTATAATGTCAATTATGCCCATGGTCAATGATGACACAATGTGTCCATTAATGGCATGAGGTGTCCACTATTACTATGGCTATCCTCCCTCTGGCTAGCCATTTAATCCAAAGCTGGATTTAAAATCAATATGATTTGGGAAATTCATTAGTTTTGATTAACATTGTATTATGTATATCACTTCAATGGAATAATTCTTTGATCAATACTTGGTATTACACATATTTATCATATATTCAAATTTTATTTCACTACTTGCTGATTTCAAAAACTTTTACACTTTGAGGCCTTTTAATCATTTAGGCCAGAATCACAAATGAAAGCAAAGAAAAGAACTATTTTGGGCAAATTCTTCAAGTGACACGCTCAACGACATGGGCATGTCAATGACCATATCATTTGCCCATTCTTACAGAAGCTTTGACACTCCCAACGACATGGGCATGTCACTACCTGTGTCACTTAACTTGCATTACAGTAGCTACGACATGCCTAATGACATGGGCGTATCGCTGGCCATGTCATATATCTTTCATCACAGTAGCTATGACACGTCCAATGACACAGGCGTGTTACTGGTCATGTCTCCAATATTGAAACACAGCATCATTGACACACCTAGTGACATGGCCGTGTCATTGGCTGTGTCAGGCAAAATTATACGTTTGGTACACTCAACCACTTAAACACAATATACTTAAGATATATGATAAAAATGAATCAAAAACTAGTTTCTTTGACATATAAAGAGTCTATATCAAATACTTTACTCAAACATTAATTAATCAATCTTTAACCATCACTCATGGCTAAAAATAACATCAAACCACTCAACTCTTATAATGATTGAATTAAGAATCATACTAATCACTACAAGTTCCTTTAACTCATTTTTCAATCATCAATCCATTTAACCAATACTTTTCAGTAATAATTCATTATAGATGACTCAATCAACTAATTCAAACATTAAAATTCATAGAAATTCAAATATTTGTAAATTAAAATACAAAAGCACATACCTCTTTCAAAATCTCTCTTCTTCTCTTTTTTTTCTCTTTTTCTTTGATCACTTGTTGATAATCCCACCTACTCTAACTAATTCTCTTAAAAAAATTATTGGAAAAGATAGATTTCCTTTGATTCTTTTATGAAAGGAAGAAGAAAATAGAGAAGATGGCAATGGTGGTGGTAGATGGCGTGGATGATGGGAGAAGAGGAAAGAAGATTCTACACACACATACATGTCCACACATATATATATAATAAGTTCAATCTAGTGTGGCCAATCTCATCTTAGCTATGGTGCACCCTTACTCTTAATGTTTGATTCCTATTCAATTTTTAGTCTCGTAAAACCGTAAAAATAATTTTTTCAGTAAATTTTTTATATATACTATTCACTATTCTCTACTTATAACAATTATCCATATTACTTTTATCACTATACACTATTAATTATCAATATTAGTTAAAAAGTTCACTGTTTAAAATTTTGGAACATTACATGCCTACTCCTTTTTGTCCCCACCTTCTTCCTAATTTTTCTCTAACTGTCACTTGAAAATATCACAATTCTCCACCTCATCTCTTGAAGCTGTCGAGTAGCCAGCTTGTGGATGCCCTCACACAGGCCTCACAAATGGGTGCTATGCAGATATGTTTTGCTTTATGCGCCTTGTCCTATAAAGAACTGCAATACCCAACTGAAACTACGAGGTTGCTCTAAGCTGAGCAACCCAATCTCCCTAATAAATTGAGGGAACTACTGCTTCTTTCTGGCTTTATGGACCTCTTATCTCTTGATTGTACTGGGTAAGCCAACCATAACCTGCTGTGACCATTGGTTGAGAGGTGGTGGGATATCACTAATTCCTTCCACTTTCCTTGTGGCAAACTAATTATGATGCCCCAAGACCTATATTTGTTGAGCGGCATCCCACCTTATGGAACTATTTCCAAACTGGTGAGGGCTACCTAAAGAGCAGATCATGGATTTGCTTGGTGTCATCCCACCAATCCCTGATGTTGGTTATCCTATGGTCACATGGTCTTGGCTAAGATAACACATTAATTCCTTGATATCTAGACATGGTGACCTTGAGGACCATTCTTTACACATTGCACATAGTGTAGTTTTATTACTACTTGGATGGACTTTTTAGCATACCCGTTGTGATACTATTGATGTTTCTATCTTAATGAGCTTGGGGATCTAACCTATTTTTATGAATATAACTTGGGTGGTGTTGTATTAGCCACTATGTATAAAGAAATGGGTCGATTATCCCGTGGACCGATCCACTCTATTGAGGGAACTCATGTTTTTAAGGAGGTTTATATATATATTTTAACTTTTATCGACTTTTGCAGCTATGGGCATATGAATATTTCCTTGATTTGACACCCACCCTAGGAAGCCCCCAATTAGACATCTTTCCTGTGAGTCGCCGCTGGTTACCTAGCAACAAGTCCAAATCTTACAATATGGAATTTTTGGGGTTTACGAGCTATTTTCAACAATCTAATGATAAACAATATAAGCTTTTTTTTTCTTTTTCATTTCCTCTTTCCTTCTACAGGCAACCAAATGTATCTGGAGTAGGCTTATTTCTATATCACCTATCGGGTAGTTTTTTGCTCACCAAGGACCCAACAGTACTATTTAAGTGAGCAAGTCATACACCAATGTCCATAAGAAGATTGGTTCCATGTGCTCCACCTGCAGATATAAGGCTGTAAAGGAATGTGCCCGTTCATCCCCATTATTGTACTTGACTCCTGGCTTCCAATTTTGTGCTTCCATGGCTGAACTATGAAGACTTTTGTAGGTCTTCCTTGATGTCCTTTATTGAGATCAACTTGAGTAGCCCATCTCACTGCACCATCCCTTCCTTTAAGGCTTCTCGACCTTAGACTAGTATGATTGGGGCTAGCTGGGGCATATCTTATCAAAGAAGGACTGGGGTTTTGACAACCTTTGATTATGAGTATGCTACTCCTTTGGCCGAGGTTCCTCCTATTGGCATACAATCAACATTCACCGAGACCCATTGTGTGCCTCCTGAGGGCGTCCCTCCATATTACTGGTTAGGGAATGCCATTACATATGCTGGTAATGATGACCGAGGCAAAGCTAGGGTTGTTGTGCCCCTGATTCCTATTGCTCCATTGCCAGAGAACCACAATGAGGTAAATATTTTACTTCTCATGGCCTTTCACTTTTGACTCTCATTCACCCTCAACTATATCTTACAGTGGCCTCAGGAATGGTTTGACCATACCTATTTAATGGCATGCCATTATAAGGCTTACATGTCCACCACTTTGAGCTAGCTATTTGTGGAGAGTGGAGGAAGGTACCATCGTGGTAGGAGATGGACTTTTCTTCCAACTGTTTCTTATTTATGTAGGACTTACCCTTTATCAATGCACTATGATGCATGTAATGTCATGGATGACTATATTGGATAATTCATGATTTGGATGTCCTAATATATTATAAATCATTATTACTATAATCATTTTTTCCAAATGTGGAAGTCGCGTGATGTGTGGCGTGTCTACCGAGTGTGCGGATACCTACTCTCTTTTCTGCAGACTCTGTGGATGCTATATTCATAAATTTTAATAGATAGAGTTGGTCATCTATATATAGGGCTACTATTCCTATTTTTTTATCAGTTTACACAATATTGTAGGCCTTCCATGCAGATTTTAATTGATTTTTTGACAATGGAGCCCTTCTTTAGTCATTTTTTACATTTATGGACCTCCCATTTGGATAAAGTAGAAAAAATTAATCTTGGCAGATATGGTATTGCAACGGCCTTACATTGAAAGGAGTTAAATTGGACAATGATTTCATTCAGGTTTTTTTGAAATTCTAGGACCCTGTGGACCATGTATTCAGGTTTGGGGCCATAATGGAAGAGATGTGTTATACTTTTGAGGAATTTATTCCTATCTTAGGATGTAACACTGAATTTGAGATGGCAATCCCTGGGCGTTGCTCTGGCTACTTTCATGCCTTTCAGGTCTTGTTCCTTTTGAGTGATGCTGAGGCTTTGTCCATGCTGAAGGATGATAAAGTGAACTTATGTGCACTTATTGCTGAATTTTGGAAGGATACTAAGGATAGAGTGAGACAGAAATTATGCTTGAGATCTTTGGCATTCTCCTAACCAGTGGTATTTTATTCAGAGGTGAGCCATGTTGGGACCTGATTGATTTAGTTCCTCTAATTCTACAGATGGAGTATTCTCATTCTATTGCTACACTCCTACTTGCTGAGACCATTATTAGCTTTGATAGCGTTTATAGAGTCTAGGGAGATTGGTGCATGACTCCCATCCTTCTTTAGGTGCCTTTTTTTTACTTGCTGCTTGCAAGTTTGGCCGAGGTATCATCTTCACATCATTGCTATGCCATCCAGACTTCCTTATTCTCCCTTTGCTTATCGAGGCAGACAGATCTCAACCATCGAGATTCTAAGAGGGCATAGACTTCTTGGCTATTGGAGCTTGGCCCAAATGAGGTTCAGTGGTACTGCCCTTGGTATCAAATTTGTTCTTTCATGACCATGAGTTTTTGCTATAGGGTTGTCCTTATGCTAGGCTTGTCCATGTCAACCTTTTACCTAGGGGTCCGGATCCTTAGGCAGATGGGTCACCCTCAGGGATTTCCTCCTGATGGTGTTGCTCATATCCCTGCAATCATCACTTATACTTCTGCTTGAACCATTCTGAATGGCTGGGCCTAGGGATTTCATGTCGTGCGTCCATCAAGTATGACCGACACTATTAATGAGTACAAGGGTTGGTTTATTACTATGGTTTGGCCTAAAGAGAAGGTTCAATGACTGAATTTGATTAACAAGCTAGAGAGGGAGGCTACTGAGGTTGCCTAGAGTTTTGGATCTTCTTTCTGGTAGACTATTTAGAAAGTCATTTAGATACTTGATTTAGGACACAAAATGTTTTGTAGGAACTTTTATGAGCATTATGGAATAAAGATCTTTTAGCCTTACTCTCTCTCTCTCTCTCTTGTTTTTAAATTATACTTCTGCATTGCATGGGATGGATGTTGCATGAGCATTTAAACCAGGCCCAAAGAGGGCTTCCTACCTATCTCACTTATATTTTATTACTCTAACTTTTTTGCCCAAGCCACCCATTTGGGTTTTAAACTCGCCGAGCTCTCTTCTTCTTTTTTATTTTATTTTGAGAATTAGGTCCACATAGTTCTATTACAAACATGTTAAAGGAGCTTTAGACAAAATACCTCTTAAGCTGATCTATGCTGCATGGGCTTGAAAAATCAATGCCATCTCTGAAAGTATTGCTGCTCCACCTGATAAGATCCTTTTGATTAAGTATGGTCTAGCACAGTTAGGCTTGAATATTCCTCTTAGATCATGTATTAGGATCTTGATTTCTTTTAAAACCAATTATCCCTCTTGCAGTCCCCGGTCTTTAACTCTTTTTTCATAATGCCTAGCTATCTTCTGTTGATAGCCTTGCATCTTATATAAAGTATCAATCCTCTTCTCTTCAATTGCCATTCATTGATCATGATAGGCCTTGGCCCATTCAATCTCATCGATCTAGATTTTATGGAGTGTTCTGGTTGATCAAATTTTGATCTCTATTGGAAGGACTGCTTATGTTCTGAATACTAAGGAATAAGGGGTTGCCCTGATGGGTGTCATGACTAAAGTTCTGTAACCCCAAAGAGCAAAAGACAGATGTTCATGCCAACTCTTATGACCTTGCATCATCTTTTTTATGATGTTCTTTATGCTTTTGTTTGCTGCCTCAATGGCCCCATTGGTTTGAGGTCTATGGGGAGAAGACCTATAGTGCTATATTTATACTTGGCCATTAACTAGACCACTTCCTTTTGAAAGTGTGATCCATTGTCTGAAATTAACTTGAAAGGCACTCCATACTAACAAATGATGTTAGTATGAATGAACTAGGCCACATTCTTGGCATTGAGGCCAAGATAAGAAGCTTCTTTCGCCCATTTAGTGAAGTAGCCTATGGCTGCCAATATATACTCATGTTGAATTAAGGACTTCGAGGTAATTTTCCCTATCACATCGATACCTCATGTTGCAAATGGCCAAGAGGCTGTAACAAGATGTAAAGGGACTGACGGCTGCTTCTGAAGCTTGGCATATGCTTAATAGTTTTGACATTTCTTGACAAAACTCGAGCAATCCTCCCTCATGGCAAGCCAATAATAACCCAGATTGGTGATTTTTTGAGCCAGAACAATTCCATTCATGTGAGGGCCCTACTCATCGCCATGAACCCATTCCATTATCTGCTGTGCTTCAGTCTTATAGACACACGTGAGATGAATATTATTCCAGGACCTTTTATACAATACATCATTGTTCAAGATGTACTTACTTGCTAATTGCCTTAAAGTCCTTCAATATGTTTTCGAGGCTTGATTAAGGTATTTGGCTTTTTGAATAAAATTAAGGATGTCCCAGAACCATGGCTTCTTTTCCACAGCTTATAGCATAATGTGTTGGCTGAGTTTTCACATTAATGACAATGGTGTGAACTACCATTTCTTCTCCCATTTGGGTCATAGAGGCTAAGGTAGCCAGAGCATCTACAAATTGATTCTTTGTCAGAGGGAGGTAATGGAATGAAACTTCCCCAAATTAATGTGCTAAGTCTTCTAAGCATTGATGGTAAGGAACTAGACTCTCTTCCCTTATTTTTCATTTCCCCAATGCTTGGGATATAATAAGGGTGGAATCTCTATATACTTATAGATTCTTCACCTTTAATTCTAACCTGATTATAAAGGCTTCATATTCTGCCTCATTGTTTATAACTTTAAAAGCCAATTTAATTGCCAATGGTGTTTATTCTCCTTCAGGGGTGATAAGAATAATGCTTGCACCGTAATCTTTGTGACTAGATGCTCCGTCAAAATATATATTCAATATTTCCTTATCGATACCTAGGATATCCTCATCTAGAAATTCTATCTCCTTAACTATATTTATGAATTTGCTTATTCATAAGATTGCTCAAAATCTTGGCAGAGAAATATTGGATGAATATTCGGTAAAAATGAAGCTCATAGTAGAGCTTCTCCTCAAGGCTATGGCAAGATCACTAAATTTAGAAGAAGATGGTTTCTTGAAACAATATGGAGACCAAGAAACGATGGCAGCAAGATTTAATTACTATCCTACATGTCCAAGACCAGATTCAGTTCTTGGAGTTAAAGCTCATTCTGATGGATCAGCAATAACAGTTCTTTTACAAGACAAAGAAGTTAAAGGTCTTCAAATCTTCAAAGATAGTCAATGGTATAGAGTTCCCATAATTCCTCATGCTCTTGTTGTCAATACGGGTGATCAAATGCAGGTAATTAAGTATTAATTAATATTTTAATAGTTTCCAACGCTCTGGATTCAGACAACAAATTTCACTAGCTTTGACATAAATAAATTAATGAATGATGAATCCTAATAAGGCTTTTATAATCTTAGCCACCTATTTCTAACCAAAAGAAAGTACTCTCCTGCCCATAAATTCAATATAGAAAATTATATATTGGAGAGTCCTTAATCAATATTAAAAGTTTAAATTATATGCTAAAGTAGTAATTATAGGTAAAATATGACTTGGTGAGTTTCATTTTATGAAGTTGAAATTCCAATCCTAATAAAAACTTGATTAAACGAAACAAGGGAAAAAAAAAGAAGTTGAAACTTGAAAGGAGCAATTAGGTTCTTATATGAATTGAAGGATTCTTTAATTATTAGTTAAAACTTGAATAAACGAGGTCCAACTCATTAGTAATAATGATGTTCTAAAGTATTATTATAAGGTTGCAAATTTGAATATAATTAATTGCAACTTGGTTAACCAGATATAGGAAAATAGTTGTTGAAAATTAAAAAAATTGCTAGGCCCTTGAATTGTTCTTAATTTATTAGGGTGCATATTTATAAATTGAAATATAAGAGTATTTGTTTATAATTTAATGCAGATAATGAGTAATGGAATCTTCAAGAGCCCAATGCACAGGGTATCAACAAGCTCACAAAAAGATAGAATATCCCTAGCAATATTCCACTTTCCCAATACAGAAGTAGAGATTGAACCTGTAAAAGACTTGATTGATGAAGAAAGACCACAACAATATAGGAAGCTTAAAAATTATGCTGCTATCAACTTTCAATGCTTCCAAAGTGGGAAAGTGGCACTGGACACTGTGAAAATATAAGTCTCAACTGTTTATTACTGGTCATTATTGATGTTATGGTTGAAAATAAATATCTAATTTCTATTTCTTACTTAATTTTAAAAATCCTCATGTCCTCAAATTTTTGAGGAAAATGGTGAAGTGAGGATTTGCGTAGATTTTCTCAAGTAAAAAACCGTTTTGTCAATGATATGTTCTCTTAGAGCATCCATGGCGCAACCTTTTTTTTTTTTTGTCTCAGTCCCTTTATAGGACTGACATCGTGGGATTTATCCTATAATGAACAAGTCTCACTTTCCATCACAAGGAGGGACTGTCTCACTTTGATGAGCTTATTAAAAAAATATAAAATAAAAATTTAAAAATAAATAAAGAATTTTCATAATTTTAATAAAAATAATATTTATATTTGCGTATCACTAAATGCTTATGTGGCATTTTAGTGAGACTCAAATCTTTTCCCATTGTAGATGCTCTAATAATCATGGAAGACATTTACACTTTACATAAAAATAGCCGTTCTCTTGTGACCATTTGAAAACCGATACTCATGGTAACCTATTTTAAAAAGGAAAAACGTATTTTTTGGCCCCTTGAACTTTATGAATTTTTCGTGTTAAGCTTATGAACTTTTATTTAATAAAATTGAATCCCTCAACTATACTAGTTAGTGACATTGAACCATTTTTTAACAGACGTTACATGCATATTTTTAATTGCCATCAGAATCGCGTGGGTGCTGGAGTAAAATGATGCGCTTTAATGAAAAATTAAGGAATAACACATTTTTGCCTCCCAAAACTTTATGAATTTTGTGCATTAACCCCCTGAACTTTTATTTGGTGACACTGAATCTCTCGATTGATAGCACATGAAAATACACGTTTAACTACTATTATAAAAGGACTCAATATCACCAACTCGTATAGTTGATGGGTACAATTTTACTAAATAAAAGTTTAAGAGCTTAATACGAAAAACACATAAAGTTCAAGGGTCAAAAAATACATTATTCCTTTTAAAAATTAAACCATAAGTTCTTTTAAACTTATCTATTGTAACAGTCAATTCATTTAAAACAACAGTCTTGATTTTTTATTATGCTTAATGAGTGTCAAAGCCGCTAAAAATAAATTCATATTTTCTAAACTAAATTGATTCTAATGGTGATAAATAGGGTCTAATCCATAAGGAATTGATAACTTAATTTTTTTTGAACCAATTAGAAAAATAAAATTAAAAAAGAAAATTTTGTAAATAAGAATTAAAATTAAAATTAAACTAAAAAACAAAACTTAAAATTTAAATGGCAACAAAAATAATTTAGAAAATACTAATAGAAATAAACTCAATTGAAATGATAATTTCAGCTTCAATTATTTGTATTGATTCTTGATACAAAGATAATTCTTTCTAAATTTTTAATAAACTAGTTCTAATTGTTAGAAACACACGAAATAACCAATCTTTTCTTAATTTTAAATTAATTAAGAAATACTTGCTAATTAACCCTTGCTAGTGAATAACTCTAGAAACATCCTTAGAATTTAATTCTGCAGCAACTTTAAAAATTATAAAGACCTAATTCTAAATAAAAAATTCAACCATATGGTTTATTTAAGTCAGATTATATATTTTCTTAATATTGTGAACTCTTAATTTTTCAGCCAATATAAAGAGAGGGTGACTACGGTCCCAATGCATTTTGAATAATTCAAATCGGAAGCCAAATGGGCCCTGAAAGAACATAAAAGGCCTAAAGAGGTTGGGCCGCACACCGGCATAACTAAATGTGCCAGGTGCGGCCAGCCGCACTTCTTACTGAGAAACTGCCGAAACTTTCCTCTGAAAAACCTAATTTTGGGATTTTTTTTTCTCCTATAAATAGGGGGCTTTTCTTCAGAGAAAGAGGCCAAATTTTTTTTAAAAAATACTTCAAATTAAATTTATAATCTATCACTCAAAAATTAATTTTCTTTATTTTTCATACTTAAATTTTTTCAATAAATCTTCTTCTTTACAAAGGGAAGTAGATCCCATCAAGAGCGAAGTGGAATTAAGGAGTGGGAAGGCACTCCATTCATCAAGACCAAAAAGAGGAACTCTGCGAAGGTAACTCTCTAATCCATTTTTTTCACGTTTGGTAATAAAAACAACATAATTAATTAACACAAGCCTTTGTATTCAAAGGCGCGAACTACTTATAGCTCTGATTACTATTTAAAAAGAATAAGTAGACATACTATGGAATATTATACCAAGTAGTGAGCCCATTTAAAAATCACATAATTAGTTCTCTCTTTTCTTTACTTGCTTTAAATTAATTTGTCTTTTTTATTTAATTTCATTTCTTCGACGATTAATTTGTTTCGAGAGTTTGTCTAATCCAATACCGATAAGGGTTAGAGTTTGACCTATTATCCATAAGGGTTAGAGTTAAAAGTCCCATGTCTATGATAATTCAAGGTTGTAAATTTATTTTTCTTTCCTCATAACCTGAAAGTCGTCTCTTAACCATACCTAAATGAAGAGAAAGGAATTAACATAATGACAAGCAATCCATGGCAAACATGAAAAAGATTAATGAAACCTACCCGAAGAAGTACTAGGATCATAGACCAATCTCCCTCGGCCATATAAACTCTATCCAGGCTCATAATAGTTTCAGCCAAGAGTAATGCATTAATAGATCGGGAATTCTCCATTTGAAAAATCATTGGAGTTAGCTCAATCAAACCCCAATGTGGGTCTCCCCTAAAGATGAATCCATCAGTTAGACAAAAAGCCAAAGCTTTTAGTCTCAACCTCAGCCTCTCCCTATCCTTAGTATCCTCTCAGAACTCAGCCATAAGCGTACATAAGTTTACCTTGTCCTTACTTACCATCAAGGTAGCATCAACCTCACCCAGATAGAACAATCTTTGAAAAGCATGAAAGTACCATTCTTGGCACTCTAGAATAGCCAAGTCAGCCTTTGTTCCACTCACTAGGATAACACTAATATCCTCAAAAGCATGACACATCTCCTCCATCATAGCTCTAAATCTAAACACATGATACATATGATCCCAAAATTTCAGATATGCCTCAATGAAATTCCGATCTATCCGTACCTCCTTAAAAGCAGGAGAAATCCCACATCTTCCCAATTTTTTTTTGTCCACATTATTTAGACATATAATTCATAAATGTAAGGAATGGCTAAACTAAGGTTCCATAATGGCTCAAAATAGTTGAAAAGATGGCTCAAAATAGTCCAAAGTAATCCAAATTTTCAAAAGCATTGAAAAATCACTGCATAACCATGTCGAGAAGCCCAAAATAGAGAAAAGAAGACCTCTTATGGAAAAATTGGGTTGAGCATGGATGTCCACATAGCACACAGACAAGTGTGCAATGCATGACAATTGCATGAATTAAAAAAAGATATATCAAATAAATATGTAATATAAATAATATAATAAAATATAACATAAATATACCAATAAAACCAAAAATGCACAATAAAATCTAACAAAGTAAAGATAAACATGCATCATTAAGCATTCTCATACTTGTTCAGAAGTTCTTTTCAACAGTTATGCATTTTTGAAATAGAAGAAAAGAAAAACAATAGGGATAATATTCTACAGTAGAACAAGATTGGTCATCCATAACTTTCGCTACGGCGATGACCATCCCCATGCTTAGTTGTGGATAAATGAGCCAAGCTTTTTAACAGTGCTGCTTCATAATGATGCACCATAGTGTAAGTGTGCTCTGACCACTCAAAGGGCCACTGCAAGAAGAAGGAAAGTGGTTAGCTAAAAGAATTAAGCGAGAA
The DNA here is from genome assembly GCA_947685225.1 of Garcia nutans. Taxonomy (NCBI): domain Eukaryota; kingdom Viridiplantae; phylum Streptophyta; class Magnoliopsida; order Malpighiales; family Euphorbiaceae; genus Garcia; species Garcia nutans. Next base: position 48,773,038 of record CANTUV010000007.1, on the reverse strand, counting down.
AAGAAGATATCAAAGGGAGAATACATCTTTGGCCTCAATAGGTAAAGGAGGAACAACAACATTAGGTACTTGGAACCATTACAATTATAGACCATCACCTCCCCAATAAGTGACTTCATTTCCCATTTAATAATAGTTCAGAATACTACTAGTAAGAGGGGCAGTAGACTAAGCACTTGCAAAGGCATACTCAGTACCTGCACCAATAAATTGTGCACCAGCAGTAGTATGATGTGCACTAGCCACAGTGGCGCCAATGTCCATTATAAAATCCTTCTCATCATCTAAGGCCACAGTCCTCCTTTGATGAGAAATACGTCTGCTAGCACTAGTTGCACTAGACTCTAGTTGCGAAGCTCTAGAAGAATGGTAGGTGCCATAAGAAGAGCTGTAGGAAGCTGCTACTATATTTGGCATCAAAGATTCCATACATGAAATATTATAGTCTAAGTCTGGTAGTATCAACTCGATGACCTCAATAGCAGAATAAAGATGCGGTCTAGCAACAATCTTGAGACCATCCCTCATATCAGTTGTTGGGGCACATGGGACAACCAGCAACTAATAGTCTAGTTCCATGCTCCAAAAAATAGTATTGAGTCTTATGAGAATGAAATAATACTCGATAGCTTGAAAGAACAATAGTGTGAGCCAAGTGGTTGCCGGACATGATAACCAGCCCAACAAAGGGGAGCCAACAAACCTAAAAGGGGAAATCAGTTAAGCATATGATGATAGAATAACATGACGATAATGAGAAAGATACATCTCAGATTATTAAAAGTGGATCTTAGGCTCCTAAATTTAATGGAAGGAGCGCGAGACCAGTTGCTTTGGACCCACCGATGGCCGACAGGAAATGCATCCAGCTTAGAGTTTCCCAAAAAAAGGGCCATAAAGGGCAGGTACTCATAAGCCCATATCCGCAAGATACATTAATAAAGTTAGAATCAAGAAGAAAAGAAGATATAATGCTAAGAAGCATACCTCCCACATAATGTATGTCCCTCCAATAGAATGAACATCTCCTCGAGAAAGCCTACCCATTTCTTCATACATGGTAGCTAGTAAAGCTCCACCCCGATCATGCTCGGGGATACGAGCTAAGTCCTTCAAACTCATCAAAATACTAGGGTCAATAATATCTTGTCTTGTGTGCCAAAAGCTTCATCCTAGTATTAGAAGAATAACAAAATGTGCAACTTGAGCAAAAAAAAAAAAATCCAAGAATCAATCATTTCTTCTTGACAAGGTATTAATGTGAGATTTCAACCAGTAGTAGGTAAGACACTCATCAACCATCTCTGGAAATTTTCTAAAATGTTTAAGATCTATTTATTTGTCAAACTTTACCCAAGGCTTATCCTCTAGGTTCCTTGGCTTCCTTTCCTAATAAGCTTCATCCAAGGCTTGTCACCTTGACTCCTGATAGTTCCTTATGTATATTAGCACTCAGAATTATCCATTTCTTCCACTCAGTTATAACCTATAAAAATATGTGTCAAAATTAGTAGGAATCCATAACAATAAGCTTAAACACGGACTCAAAATAAGGAATAAATATGAACAATATATTTGTTATAAATACTCATGGTCATGATTGTGCATTGTGCTGTTGCATCTAGTTTTACATGCACAACTTCCATTAAAATTTATTCTATATAACATGTGTTCTTGGGCCAAGCTAGGTCACGATTGTGCTTTCCTTGTTGGAGTTGCGACTTACAGGTTCATTTGCATATTTATGTTTATCTTAGATTTTCTCAAAATCTAACCTTTTCTAATAATTTTGCTAATAAGAAAAATATTTAATTGAAATATTAGATAGATTCAATTTGATTGTCAAAATCAAAATAATGATTGACCAACACTTAGGTCAATAGTGGAATTCTAACATAACCTCTAAGCCTGCTTCAATAAAATAACAATATTGAAATAGTAAAGATTATGAAGTTCTATCCTACCCACTCTCTTAAATGACATCATTTTTACCTAAGAAACCTAGTGAATTTTCCTCTCTTTTTTCTTTTATCTCTACTAAAACCTAGCCATTATATGGCTTATGTTGAGAGCATGAACTTGGACCTAACTCAATCCTAAAAACTAGTTTACGAGGTGAAGATTGTCCAAACCATTATATGGAGCACACCATTATTATATTTAGAAGATGTTTGATACTTAACACACCCCTCACGCCTAAGGCTAAACACATATACGGGTAGCCCACCATTGAAAGATTTGATTGGTGGCTTTGATACCATGTTAAGAAAATGGACTTGGCCTAACTCAATCCCAAAGGCTAGCTCAAGGGGTTGGTGTGCCTAGAGTTTAAATAAACCTTACATCGAAATTCCATACTTTCAATGTGGTATTCTTAAGTCCCATACCTTGGCCAATAGGATCCTAACATATTCCTGTAGTTGAACAACTAACATCCATAGGGGCTCTTACTCCTATCGATACTAGCCTGATGCTTGGATTTTTTTTTCTCGAGGCTACCAATAATTTTAATTTGGCCTGTAGAGTATCCCTTTCTAAGTTAATATATGGTGAGAGATTACCATCTAAGTGTCTAGTGCTAGACATTTTAGTCATGGCAATACCTAATATACCAATATATGTGTGTTATGACCTTAATACTCTCATATATAATTGTCAACCTCCTTTAATTCGATAATATAATAAAAAAATTTAATATGGTATTAGAGAAGATTTGTGTTTGATATCCAATCCTAACCATTATGTTTCTTTCCTAGTTTCTCGAGCTGGATGTCCAATCTCAGCCGACCTAGTGTTTCAGGAAAAGTATTTGAATTTCTTTTCTACTTTTTAGAGTTGGATGTCCAACCCAGTCAGTCTAGTGTCTAACCTAAGTGACAATTGAATCGATGTGTATTCCCAATTGTCAGTTAAGGGAAAGTATTAAGGTAATCCCATATTGATTTGGAATGAAAAACTATATGGGTTAATATAATCATCTAAATGTCTAGTGTTAGACATTTTAGTCATGATAATACCCAATTAATATACCAATATGTGTGTTAAGTCCTTAATACTCTCATATATAATTGTCAACCTCCCTCAATTCAATAATAATAATAATAATTTAATAGTTATTTTCTTCAATAATTTACATTAGAATTAGGAAGCAAATCATCGTACATGTAGGAATGGCTAGTGCAACTGCTTTGGTTAACACTTCTCTTCCTACTTTAAGAGATTCTTTTATTTTTCAACTCTTCAATTTTGTATGGACTCTATCTTATTGATATAAGTATAAGTTTCTTAACTTTCTTATTATCCGATGGGAGACCAATGTACTTACTATGACTATCTACAACTTTCACATCCATCCAACTTTGAATCAAAACTCTCATCTTGTTTGGTACATTTCTAGTGTAGGATAGTTTGGACATGTCCATATTAATCTTCTGAAAAAGTTGCTTCAAAATCCTGCTATATTTTGGCTATATATATAGCCTCTTATATAATGGATCTAATGAAAATTACATAGTTCATGAGAATAAATAAATAAATTACATTGCTCATGAGATTTATGGAGCTTAATGAGCAGTTTTAATACCATGAACCTCTTTTCTCATTTCAACATCCATAATGAGAGATGATAGCCATTTTGCACTTGTAAAAAAAAAGGTAAGGATATAATCGATCATCCTACCTAAACCCTTGGAATACAAAACTAACTAGGACACCCTATTTAATTCATATAGAGTTAGAGAAAGTGGAACACAATGCATTGATAACTCAACCATGACTAGGGGTGTCAAACCGTGTTAATGGGTTGTGTTTGTGTTGGGTTAATAGACATTGGTGACATGATTAAGCTTAACATGAACACGAACCGTTTATTAATCGTGTCAAAATATCTTAACACTAATACGACATAAAATTTTAATGGGTAACACGACACGACACAACACACTTGACATGTTTATTTTAAATGAGTCTTATATATGTTATATAATATGACACGACCTACTTAACCCACTTAACCCGTATAATTTGTATAACCCACATATTAAAAATACATATAAATATATAAAAATCTAATAAATGTTCATATTAAAAATACACATAAAGTCATAAAAATTCTCAAATAAATCCATCTAAAATATTCCAAATAAAAACAAACACATAGAATTCCTAATTAACTATCATCTAAATTATGGAATTAGATCATGAAGGACCAATAACATCTTTATCCAATTCAAAAGGCTCTAAGTTAAGCTCTGTGATATCTTTTGTAAGTTCTTCAAGTTCCAATTTCTTCATATCTATAAAACAAATAGAAAGTAGTTTATTAGTTAATTTAAGAATAAAATTATTTAAAATATTAAGGCTAAATATACCTTAATCTCCAAATATCTAATCTTTACTACACATTAATAGTCCACATTTAATTTAGTGTGTAGGATAAGAAAATTTTTCCATCATCTACTCTCCTATCAACTCTCTATAATCAAAACATTATTAATAAATAAAAAGGAAGATAAATCAAATGGGGAATTATAAAAAAAATATGAAATTAAAACATTGGCCACCACACATTGAATTAGATTGGTGAAAAATTTTAAATTGAAAAGAATTTAGAAGTATACATTTGGCTAATATAAAAATAAAAAATCAACAATTTGAAATTAAATAGCAGAGAAATTTTTTGAAAATTTTAATTATTTAATCAATCAATTCATAGGTTTAAACTTTAAAATAGTGACTGCACAACTAAGATAATGAATGGAAAAAAAAATTATTGGTCTTATATTTTATTGCCAAAATGAGAAAGAATACATCAATCAACTATGCAAATCCCATCATGTATGGAAAAAGAAAAAAAATAGACATGAGCAAACAATATCCATTCATTAGATACAGTAACACCAAACTATTAAACAGATTGTTCCATCTCCACTGCATCAACCCCAACTACTCCCTTTTTTACACATACAAACTTGCAAAAAATACAAATCTATGTATAAATCTGCATAAAAAATTGGAGATCTAAACAATACATTTATATGTATAAACTCTGCAAATCTCATAAAATTTCATAAACCCATTTTCAATAATAGCAAAATTTCATGCCATCCAAGAAAATTCATACAAGAAAATAAGAAACAACCACCTGAACTCATCGAAGATGAAGAGAAATGATGAGTGGGTAGGGTGCTTGCTTCTCTTTATGCTTCTCTTAATGTTCTTTGGCCTTATCAATATCAAATGTGTGCTTGCCTCTTTTATGAGGGAGATGTGAAGTCACGAGGCAAAGAGAGAAGTGAAAGGAGATGGAGGTGAGGTTGTGAGACTGAGAGAGGAGAAAGAGGCTGTGAGAGAAGAGTTAAACTTTAAAATGTGAAATTGTGGAGTATGAAGTGTTAAGTTAAAAAGGATATTAGGTTTATGTTTTTAAAACTCAAAATGACGTAGTTTTGAATGGTATCAAAATGATGTCATTTTAATTAAACGGGTTACAGCGGGTTAACGTGTCAATCCATTACACTGCCCATTTTAAAGTGTGTATAAATGGGTCGACCAATTTCTAACAGGAACCCGCTAAGGGTCAACCTTAACCCATTTATTTTGCATATTTTATGTGTCGTGTTCGTGTCATGACCCATTTTGACACCCCTACCTATGACCTTTTGATATTCATTTTATGCATGATGTCTCTTAGGAATTCCCACTTAAACTTATCGATCACATAGTTACTTGAGTGCAACATTACCCATATGTGTCTAGTTCTCTTTTTCTCATAACATGAAAATTTTCACAAAAAAATTGCATTATCTGTGATCAAATGACCTAGGACAACGGCAATTGGTTAAAAATAGATGATATGCAGTAAAACATATAAGGGCTTGTTAACTATGGTTAATGTTTTGAGGAATTTACATTATTTTCCCTCTTTCAATTTCTTTTTCCAATCTATTGACATATCTTTTTGTTTTCAAATATCTCTCTCTCTTTTTTTTTTAGTTTTAGTTCTTTTTTGTTTTTTTTTTAGTTTTGATAGAGAACTTAACAACTTCTCACGTCGATTTGGACACTGTTTTTTTTTTTCCATTTTTTGTATTTTTTATTTTTATTTATGTTTTTCTATTCAAAAATAATTTTTTAATGTCATATTCTCATAAATATACAACATACATATAACATCTACCAAATATTTACATCTACATAACATATACTAAACATCTATCAAACATATGCAGAATATCTACCAAACATCTATAAAATTTATTTAACATCTTTTGATTTTATTTTTTTCAATTTTATATTTACAAAACATACTCACAACATTCACATAGTATATACATAACAAAAACTTAACATACATACAATATCTACTAAATATTATACCATTTATCAAACATACATAAAATATCTACATAATAAAATTAATATTTTTTTAACTTTTATTATGTATTCTTTTAACATATCCACAATATCTATATAACATGCACACAACATATACAACAAAAACTTAACATACACACAACACCTACCAAATATCTACATAACAAAATTAATATTTTTTAACATTTAATATGTATTCTTTTAATATACATACAATATCTACATAACATGCACTAACATACATAAAAAAAAATTAAGACACACACAACATCTACTAAAAATCTATCAATCATATATAAAATTTCTATCAAACATCTATATAATGAAATTGTTATTTTTTAAAAATTTTTATTATGTATTCTTCTAACATACTCAAAACATCTATAATACAAAAACACCTTTTATTTTATTTTTTTAAATTTTTTATACCTTTTTGTTAGCTAAATCCCTAGCTTAATAAATTTTATTTTGATCTTAGACAATCAAATTGAATAGAACTAATAGTACCAACTAATAGTATGACCGAACTAGAGCTTAAAACTTGAAGAAATTTGTTCAGTAGAGATCACGGTAACTAGCACTCTCAAAATGTCACCATACTAATTAGGGTCCTATCAGACCATATATAGTATGACAAGACTAAAGATGGAAAATTTACCAAAATCATCTAGTAGAGCTCATAGTTACTGGTGCTCTCAAATTTTCAGAGTACCTAGAAATTTTGACCAGATTGTTGTATTACTCTGACCGGACCAAGGCTAGAGAAAAATTCCCAAAAGTTTCAGTGAGTTTCACATCCAATATTACTCTCTTATTTTTAGCGTACCATAACAGTCCGATTGGACCATGAAGAGGCGGGCTAGATCATTCCAATGGAGTTTAAAAATTATAGTCGTTATTCTTCCACTCAATTAGTCGATGCCATGTGTACTAGCCATTGGAAGTGTAACACCCCTTCCCGACTTACATGTGTAAGCTGAGTAGAGGCGCCACACTAACCTAATGTTGCTACCAATTTTACTTAGTCAAATTTTAGTTCCGATTTTTTTTTCAAAAATTTTGCCATAGTTTCGCCTAAAAATTGAGTCCCAAGTGTCGACAAAACCGGTTTTTTTCTTATTTTTAAAAACATTTTACACAAACCAATGCAAACAAAATCATTCTCAGTACACTCCCAATAAATCCCCCTTGTAACCTCAACTACAACCTGCAAAAAGAATTTACACTTCTAGTGCAACATAACATAAAGGTTTTGTGACAATCCCTATATTTAAATATTACACAGCGGAAGTTATAAAATATTTACATATTTACATACTAAACATTTCTTTACAAAATATAAAGAAATATACATGATTGGCAAATCTACTCTGATCTTTAAGCTCCCAAAATGGATTCTTCAAGGTCTACTCTCACTTGGTCTTGATGAACTCTCGGGTTCAACTCTATCAACTCTATTACCTGCGCGATTAAACACTATCGCGCTAAGCCAAGGGCTTAGTAAGATAAAACATGCTAATGGTATGCTTTAATGTAATGCAATGCCACATATGTTATTGATAAGATCAACATCATAAATATAAAGTTAATCACATAATTATGCATTTCACAAATCATAGTCATATGAGTATACCCCATTTCAACATCTTTCCACATTCAACATTACTCAATCATACTCAATAACCAACATCTCATTTCATTAACTCATAACATTATTTAGGACATTCATATAACCTTGACACCTATGGGCCCAACAAGTATTTAATACGATATTCAGAGTTCAGAGTTACTGATTTGGTTCATAGTCACAATAATCACGCCCGTAGGCAATGTATATACATGTATCTCTATCCATGGATAGTGTAATAGACCCAGTCTCTTGGACCATCACTCAACACATATGAGGAGATCCTCAACCCGGCAAGACTGTTACAAATCATATATCTCATATTCGCAATTCTCATAGTGTAACAGACCCAGTCTCTTGGACCATCAACTCAACACATATGAGGAGATCCTCAACCCGGCAAGACTGTTACCTTTCATCATTTCTTAGGCATGCCACCCAAATCCAGAACTCTGAAACTGAATAACATATTAAACAAACAATTCATTTATTATATAGTTACCATTTCCATTCTCAAATTCTCAACACATTTAGGCAAACATGCCTTCTTTCTTTCAATATCATCATCATAGCCAATCACAATGGCATTGTCTCATATCATGTCTTATTTGAATTATTATTTCAATTTCAATGTATATTATTCATGAAAACATAACCATTCACAATGCATAACATAACATTGTTCAATCTCAACAATGCAATTAGGGCAAAGAACAATTGATATGATTCATATGAATAATACATTCTGGTTTTAGACTCCATTTTATCCTTATTTTGAAAAATTGTATAAAATAATCTACTTGATTAAAAATTCTACAATTTTTACAGAATTTATTTTTGTATCTTAAAATCATTCCTTTAAAATTTCAGATCAAACTGAACACAAAATCTTGGTCAAATAGTTCACCTAACCAGACTGCCCCAATTGCCCTGCATCCTGGCAGCAGTTCTGAACTTTGTGAATTCCATAAATCAAATTCAATCAACGTGGTTCTAAATTATTTTTCTCAAATACTAGACTCACTAAGCAACAACATATCCAAAATTCAATTGGATATGATTTTTCTACATTTTATTAAAAATCCCGAAATATAGCTGTCTCAGTTAAGGTACCTGCTGGAACAGTTCTACTAAAAATAATCTTTCTAAACTCATAACCATTCCAAAATCGAATCAACATATTTTTCAGTCATTCTAGACTCATAGAGGCACAACATATCAAAAATTCACTTCAAGAACATTTTTCTATAATTAATTAAAAATCATACAAGTTACAGCCTTTACTAATTGTAAAACAGAAAAAGAATTCACTAAACACACTCTTACTCTTCCATCACCAACACCAACCTAGCTTCTTATCTTTAATTCCATTTCAACACTTGAGAATAAATCATAAACACATCTCATCATCAAATCATCAAACCCTAATTAACTTCCCATACCACTTCAAAAGTAGGAAAGAAATTAAAGGAAAGATCTTACCTTAGTTAAAACTTCTTGAATCAACACTTAAACACTTAATCTTCCTTCAATTTGAGCTCAACACATCAAGATCCTCTCTTCACCACTTGCTTTCCTTTCTCTATGGAGGAGCCGGCCACACACATGAAGAAGAAGAAGAAATTATGAATAAACCAAAGTCAACTCTTCTTTAAATCTCCACCAAGAGTTCCAATTCAAGCAATTACTTAATTACCCTTAATCATTTAATTTAACTTTTGTCTCATGTATGCCCATGATAGTAATTACACATATCACATAAAAATATCTCTCTTCCTTTGACTCTTCCTTTGACCCATTTATATGTTATATATATCCTCATATACACAATATATACCATTCTCTCTAAACCCTAATTCTTTCCCAATACACATATACACAAGCATTCTCCTCCCAATTTCTTTTCTTATCCCATCATATACATTCAATCCAATTTATAACAATAACAACAACAACAATATGCAAAACTTCTAGGGCATAAATGAGGATATTACAATTCTCCCCCTCTAAAAAGAAAATTTCGTCCTCGAAATTACCTGATATTAAAGCTGAAACAATTACGGATATTGCTCTTGCATGGATTGTTCACTTTCCCAAGTTGCTTCTTCTTTTCCATGATTCTTCCACAAAATCTTCACAAGTGGCACTTTCTTGTTTCTCAACTCTTTCACATCACGTGCCAAAATAGCAACTGGTTCCTCTTCAAATGTCAAATCAGGATTTACTTCAATTGACTCAATCGGCAACACATGAGATGGATCCGACCTATACCTCCTCAACATAGAAACATGAAATACGTTATGAATACGATCCAACTCAAGTGGCAGAGCAAGTCGATACGCCACTGGCCCAACTCTTTCTAACACTTCATACGGCCCAATGAAACGAGGACTCAATTTTCCTTTCCGACCGAACCTCAAAATCTTCTTCCAAGGAGACACTTTCAGAAATACCTTATCTCCAACATCAAACTCTATATCTCTCCTTTTCAGATCTGCATAAGATTTCTGTCGGTCTGAAGCTGCTTTTAACCTGTCTCGAATCAACTTTACTTTTTCTTCAGTTTCTTGAATCAAATCATGACCAATCAACTTATTATCTCCAAGCTCATTCCAACAAAGAGGTGTCCTACACCGTCTGCCATACAATGCTTCAAACGGTGCCATACCAATGCTGGATTGGTGACTGTTGTTGTATGCAAACTCCACCAGAGGTAAAAATCTATCCCAACTTCCAGTGAAATCAATGACACAGCTTCTCAACATGTCCTCAATAATCTGTATCACCCTCTCTGACTGTCCATCCGTCTGTGGGTGAAAAGCAGTGCTGAAATGCAGTCGAGAACCCAAAGCACTATGCAAACTCTTCCAAAATCTTGAAGTAAACCTGGGATCTCGATCAGATACTAAAGAAGTTGGAACACCATGCAACTTCACAATCTCATGGATATACAGCTCAGCCAACTTCTCCAAAGAGTAATCCATCCGCACCGGAAGGAAATGAGCTGTCTTAGTCAATCTATCCACAATCACCCATATGGCATCATGTTTCCTTTGTGTCAATGGCAACCCAGACACAAAGTCCATTGTCACTCTTTCCCACTTCCATTCTGGCACTGACAACGGTTGAAGCAACCCGGTGGGAACTTGATGCTCTGCTTTAACCTTCTGACAAGTGAGACATTTTGATACAAACTCAGCAATGTCTCTCTTTAACCCAATCCACCAATAATGCTGTCTCAAATCATGATACATCTTGGTATTGCCTGGATGCATAGCAAACATCGACTGATGAGCTTCTTCCAAAATAATCTTCTTTAAATCAGCATCATCGGGTACACATAATATGTTTTTAAACCATAGGCTCCCATCACTCTTCACAACAAAATCTCTACTCTTTCCACTCTGACAATCTGAAATAATCTTCTGAATCTTCATATCAGTCATCTGAGCCTCTTTAATCTGATCTAACAAAACTGGCTTCAATTGCAACTGTGCCAACAATGCACCATCATCACAAGGTACAAAACTGGCATGCAATGCTCTCAACTCAACAAGCAACGAGAGCGAGTAAACTGTTAAACCAGCTAAAGACTTCCGACTCAAGGCATCAGCAACAACATTTGCTTTACCTGGATGATAGTCAATCAAGCAGTCGTAGTCTTTAATCAATTCTAACCATCTCCTCTGACGAAGATTGAGTTCTTTCTGGACACCCAAATACTTCAAACTCTTGTGATCAGTGTAGATGAAACATTTCTCCCCAAACAGATAGTGGCGCCAAATCTTTAATGCAAACACAATCGCAGCCAATTCCAAATCATGGGTCGGATAGTTAAGCTCATGCGGTTTCAACTGCCTAGATGCATAAGCTATAACTTTACCTTCCTGCATCAATACACACCCCAAACCTCTATGTGAAGCATCACTGTAGATCACATATGGTTTGCCATCCACAGGTAAAGTAAGAACAGGCGCTTGAGTCAACATATCTCTCAACTGCTCAAAGCTAGCCTGACACTGATCCGTCCACAAAAACCTCACTCCCTTACGAAGCAATCTGGTGAGTGGAGTAGCTATTAAAGAAAACCCTTTCACAAACCGCCGGTAATAGCCTGCCAAACCTAGAAAACTTCTAATCTCTGTCACAGACTTAGGTGGACTCCAATTCAGAATAGCTTCAACTTTACTTGGATCAACTCTAATGCCTTCTGCTGAAACAATATGTCCGAGAAAAGCTACTTGATCCAACCAGAACTCACACTTTGACAATTTAGCAAACAACTGCTTCTCTCTCAAAATCTGCAACACAATCCGCAGATGCATATCATGTTCCTCTTCATTCCGCGAATACACCAGAATATCATCAATGAAGACCACTACAAACTGATCCAAATAGGGCCTAAACACCCTATTCATCAAATCCATAAAAGCTGCAGGTGCATTCGTTAGACCAAAAGGCATAACTAGAAATTCATAATGCCCATACCTGGTCCGAAAGGCGGTCTTCGGAACATCCTCAGCTCTGACTCTCAGCTGATGGTACCCAGATCTCAAATCAATTTTAGAAAATACAGCTGCACCCTTCAATTGATCAAAAAGGTCATCAATTCTAGGCAAAGGATATTTATTTTTAATAGTCACCTTGTTCAATTGCCTATAATCGATACACAACCTCATAGTACCATCTTTCTTTTTCACAAATAGCACAGGAGCTCCCCAAGGAGAAACACTGGGGCGAATAAATCCTTTGTCCAATAACTCCTGTAATTGCACTTTCAACTCCCTTAATTCTGCTGGTGCCATTCTGTAAGGAGTAATCGAGATAGGAGTGGTACCAGGCAACAATTCGATACCGAACTCCACCTCTCTCTCAGGAGGCAATCCTGGCAACTCCTCTGGAAAAACATCAGGGAACTCTGCAACTGTGGCAATACTATCAATAGGAGAACCCTTCACTCTAGTATCCACCACATGAGCAAGATAGGCTTCACACCCCTTCCTAATCAATCTTCTAGCTGCAACAGCTGAAACAAATAAGGAGGCTAGCTGTTCCTGCTCATTAGATACTATCACATCTCTACCATCAACAGTTCTCAAAGAAACAATTTTCTTTTTACAATTAACTACAGCTCCATGTCTAGCTAACCAATCCATGCCTAGGATCACATCATATTCCTTAAATGGCATCTCAATCAAATCTCCAAGGAACTCCTCACCCTGTACCCTCACTGCACAATCCCGGTGCACTTTACTAACCATCACACTATGCCCTAACGGATTTGTCACCAACACATCAAATCCTAGGGACTCTGCATGCACATCAAACACAGGCAAAATAGATGCACTAATATATGAATGTGTGGAACCCGGATCAATCAAAGCAAGTACTGAAAATATCAAATAAAGAAAAAGTACCAGCTATGACTGCCGATGCATCTGGCTGCCTCTGCATAACATACATCCTCTGGGAAGATCCAACCTCCTCTGGTCTACCCTCCCTGGATGTAGCACCTCCTCTAGAACTGAACCCTGGTCTACCTCCTCGGCTGGCACCTCTGCCTCCTCGGCCTCCCCTCGCACTAGGATGAGAAGCTGCTGTATCAACTGACATCTGTTCCTGTCTCTCAGGACAGTCTCTCACAAAGTGATCAGGTGATCCACACCTGAAGCATACCCCTGATCTACTATACCTCCAACAAACGCCCCCATGTCTTCCACCACACTGGTTACACACAGGTAAGGTGGATCTCTGAACTCCAGGAGTAGGAGCACTCGCTACTGAAGCTGCAGGTCTAAATCTCTGTCTCTGTAACTGCACTGACCTACCCACTGGTCTCTGGCTCCTACCACCCCGAGGAACAAAACTCCCTTTTCCTCTCTTTGCAGAAGAAGACCCTGCCTCAAACTGGGGCCTCCTAACTCTAGTCTCTTCCTCTGAAGCAGCTGCAATAACTTGAGCTCTCTCCACACTGCGAGCTGCTGCAACAAGCTGAGAAAAATCATTATATCTTGAACCAGCCACATGACATATAAGAGAAGGCCTTAACCCCTCTTCAAATCTCCTGCATCTATCTATCTCATCAGCAATGATACCCCCAGCATACTGACTCAGTCGAATAAACTCAACTTCATACTCAGTAACAGTCTTGCTGTCTTGCTTCAAGCTCAAGAACTCCATCTTCTTCATGTCTTTATACTCCCTAGGAGTATACTTCAACTCAAATTCCCTCAGAAAATCAGCATATGACAAAGTTGGTGGATCATCCATAGAATGGGGCACTGTCCTCCACCAATCGTAGGCATCCTTCTGCAGCAAAGATCTTGCATAGTCAAACTTTTCCTCAGGGGTGGCTTGCAACTGAACAAATATTCTCTGAACTTTGTCTAACCATTGCTCAGCCACAACTGGATCAGTAGTACCTATAAAATCCTCTGCTCCAAACTTCCTTAGTTTATCATATTGCCTCACTGCTACCAAAGGCTGTGGGGGTGGTGGTGGTGGCTGTGGTTGCACTGATGCTGGCCTCAAAGCCTCTATCACATGCCTAACCCAAGCTAGCAGAACCTCCTCCCCAGCTGATCTCCCTGACACCGAAGCAGGTGCCTCCTCAACACTAACAACCCTAGCTCCATCATCAGGGGCAATACTCTCGGCACTACCCTCAACCGACTGTCGTGAGTGAGAATCCATCACAACCTAAGTCTGCAAACACAACATACTACATCTTATTAAAGATCAGAGGTTGCCAATCCCAAACATATATGTTATTCAAAAACCATTTTTTTAAAAATCAAAATAGTCTTTTTATCACATTTTACCTAGGTTGAGAATCTCAAACCTAGGCTCTGATACCAAAACAATTGTAACACCCCTTCCCGACCTACATGTGTAAGCTGAGTAGAGGCGCCACACTAACCTAATGTTGCTACCAATTTTACTTAGTCAAATTTTAGTTCCGATTTTTTTTTCAAAAATTTTGCCATAGTTTCGCCTAAAAATTGAGTCCCAAGTGTCGACAAAACCGGTTTTTTTCTTATTTTTAAAAACATTTTACACAAACCAATGCAAACAAAATCATTCTCAGTACACTCCCAATAAATCCCCCTTGTAACCTCAACTACAACCTGCAAAAAGAATTTACACTTCTAGTGCAACATAACATAAAGGTTTTGTGACAATCCCTATATTTAAATATTACACAGCGGAAGTTATAAAATATTTACATATTTACATACTAAACATTTCTTTACAAAATATAAAGAAATATACATGATTGGCAAATCTACTTTGATCTTTAAGCTCCCAAAATGGATTCTTCAAGGTCTACTCTCACTTGGTCTTGATGAACTCTCGGGTTCAACTCTATCAACTCTATTACCTGCGCGATTAAACACTATCGCGCTAAGCCAAGGGCTTAGTAAGATAAAACATGCTAATGGTATGCTTTAATGTAATGCAATGCCACATATGTTATTGATAAGATCAACATCATAAATATAAAGTTAATCACATAATTATGCATTTCACAAATCATAGTCATATGAGTATACCCCATTTCAACATCTTTCCACATTCAACATTACTCAATCATACTCAATAACCAACATCTCATTTCATTAACTCATAACATTATTTAGGACATTCATATAACCTTGACACCTATGGGCCCAACAAGTATTTAATACGATATTCAGAGTTCAGAGTTACTGATTTGGTTCATAGTCACAATAATCACGCCCGTAGGCAATGTATATACATGTATCTCTATCCATGGATAGTGTAACAGACCCAGTCTCTTGGACCATCACTCAACACATATGAGGAGATCCTCAACCCGGCAAGACTGTTACAAATCATATATCTCATATTCACAATTCTCATAGTGTAACAGACCCAGTCTCTTGGACCATCAACTCAACACATATGAGGAGATCCTCAACCCGGCAAGACTGTTACCTTTCATCATTTCTTAGGCATGCCACCCAAATCCAGAACTCTGAAACTGAATAACATATTAAACAAACAATTCATTTATTATATAGTTACCATTTCCATTCTCAAATTCTCAACACATTTAGGCAAACATGCCTTCTTTCTTTCAATATCATCATCATAGCCAATCACAATGGCATTGTCTCATATCATGTCTTATTTGAATTATTATTTCAATTTCAATGTATATTATTCATGAAACACATAACCATTCACAATGCATAACATAACATTGTTCAATCTCAACAATGCAATTAGGGCAAAGAACAATTGATATGATTCATATGAATAATACATTCTGGTTTTAGACTCCATTTTATCCTTATTTTGAAAAATTGTATAAAATAATCTACTTGATTAAAAATTCTACAATTTTTACAGAATTTATTTTTGTATCTTAAAATCATTCCTTTAAAATTTCAGATCAAACTGAACACAAAATCTTGGTCAAATAGTTCACCTAACCAGACTGCCCCAATTGCCCTGCATCCTGGCAGCAGTTCTGAACTTTGTGAATTCCATAAATCAAATTCAATCAACGTGGTTCTAAATTATTTTTCTCAAATACTAGACTCACTAAGCAACAACATATCCAAAATTCAATTGGATATGATTTTTCTACATTTTATTAAAAATCCCGAAATATAGCTGTCTCAGTTAAGGTACCTGCTGGAACAGTTCTACTAAAAATAATCTTTCTAAACTCATAACCATTCCAAAATCGAATCAACATATTTTTCAGTCATTCTAGACTCATAGAGGCACAACATATCAAAAATTCACTTCAAGAACATTTTTCTATAATTAATTAAAAATCATACAAGTTACAGCCTTTACTAATTGTAAAACAGAAAAAGAATTCACTAAACACACTCTTACTCTTCCATCACCAACACCAACCTAGCTTCTTATCTTTAATTCCATTTCAACACTTGAGAATAAATCATAAACACATCTCATCATCAAATCATCAAACCCTAATTAACTTCCCATACCACTTCAAAAGTAGGAAAGAAATCAAAGGAAAGATCTTACCTTAGTTAAAACTTCTTGAATCAACACTTAAACACTTAATCTTCCTTCAATTTGAGCTCAACACATCAAGATCCTCTCTTCACCACTTGCTTTCCTTTCTCTATAGAGGAGCCGGCCACACACATGAAGAAGAAGAAGAAATTATGAATAAACCAAAGTCAACTCTTCTTTAAATCTCCACCAAGAGTTCCAATTCAAGCAATTACTTAATTACCCTTAATCATTTAATTTAACTTTTGTCTCATGTATGCCCATGATAGTAATTACACATATCACATAAAAATATCTCTCTTCCTTTGACTCTTCCTTTGACCCATTTATATGTTATATATATCCTCATATACACAATATATACCATTCTCTCTAAACCCTAATTCTTACCCAATACACATATACACAAGCATTCTCCTCCCAATTTCTTTTCTTATCCCATCATATACATTCAATCCAATTTATAACAATAACAACAACAACAATATGCAAAACTTCTAGGGCATAAATGAGGATATTACAGGAAGAAAAATTGATTGAAAATCAAAGAGCCCAACCATACCAAGCCAAATCTAGCTGTATTAGAGTCAGTTTGACCACACCAAAGTTGGTTTGACTATGAATTTGCTCTGGACAATAATTGAAGAGGGAAACATGGACCAAACACGTTGGAACCCACCTCAAATGGATATTTGAATACTTAAAGACTATAAATACCTTATGGAACTTCATTTTTCACTAGAATTAAGCATATATGGCCAAACTAAACAACTTTCATTTCTTTACATCAATATTTATATTTATCTTTGAGTATTGGGTGTGAGCATTAAACACCATTGTATAAGTTTAGTGTGAGCTTGGAAACGCTTAGGTTTTAGAGTGAGCTTGAGAAAACTCTTGTTAGGTTATGAGGAAATTCTCAAACCTTGTAAAGTTTGATGTAAGCTTGTGAAAACATTAAGTTAGTATTGAGCTTGTAAAATTCCAAAGTTAGTGAGATTCTCAACTAAAAGTTAGAGAGTGGACGTAGGATTGATTTGACCCGAACCATTATAAATCTCGTGTTCCTTCTTCTCTACTATATTCTCTTTTCATCTTGATTTTTAACTTTTAATTTGTCATCACTTCTTCAAAACAACCAATTTACCTCTCTCCCTCTTGGTTGCTATATTGGAATAATAGTTGGTATCAGAGCCTCAAAATTTCAAGACGCTTAATTGTGAAATTTAATCCATAATGGTAGCCACTATGCCATCTAGCTCATTTATATCAACTTCTCATTCTCATGGAAATTTAAATTCCCATCTTAGACCTTACTTTGACAAAATTGATTATTCTTTTTGGAAATACAAGATGTATTTGTTCCTAGATAGTGAGAGTATTAAGTTATGGAAGTGTGTAGTTAATAAGTGGAAGCCTCCTACTCAAGAAGATGAAGGTGTCTAAGTGCAAACTCCTAGAGCATAATGGACTGATGCTCAAGAGAGGGCTCTTTACAAGAATAATAGAGCAGTGCCCATTTTGGTTAATTCAATGTCTAATGAAGAAGTTGGAAGAGTCTAACATCCTACTACTGCATACACTACAAAAAAACACGCTATCTGCAACAGACAGAATCCGTCGCAGATCCGTCGCAAATCAAGTCCTGCGACCGATCTGCAACCGATATGCGACCGATACGATCCGTTAATAAAAAAGGCATCGCAATTTTCAATTTTGCGACAGGCCGTCGCAGATTGCGACGGATTTGCAAATCTCGCGCTTAAATTTTCGACGGTAAAGGGCAGACGTCGCAGATTCCGTCACAGATTTTCGTCGCATATTCATTGCAGATTCTGTAACAGATTACCGTCACAGATTTCGTCACAGATTGTTGTCGCAGTATCTGTCGCAGATTCCGTCATAGATTTCAAATATCCGTCGCAGATTCGTAGCAAATCCGTAGTAATTTAATATTGATTTTTATTGGTACTATTTGTATTATCAATTAATTTAATAAAAACTTTATAAATACATTTGGAACATTTAAACACAATCTAAAAAAACACTAATTACATTGATAAAAATAATTCTTTTATTAATCTTCAATAGAATAAAATATTTTACAATTTAACTATACAAGTGTTAAGAACACTACTATAAATAATCTATCTTGAAAATAACAATATAGATCTTCAATTATCATTTTTCATTTAATCATGACTTGCATCATCATTATTAACCTGCAAATAATATTAAAAAGAGTAAATGAAAAGAATAATATGATACACATTAACAAAGTAATACTAACCGTGGTGTGTAGGTTTTTTCATTCAACTCGTGTAGCTGCTCAGGAATTTTGTATATACACGAGCTGTTTGTCGTCGGGTGCAGGTTTTCCAGCTCTCTTTGCATTGACTTTGCTAATTCATTCACATCAACTATTGTCTGAACCGCTGGCGCCATTGCCTGCAACCAGAAGAAAGAGAAATTTTATTTTATTAGAACATATCAATAATTTTGCTTATGCTTCTCATCACATACGAACTAATTGCTACTCGAATAGCTCAATGCAACAACTAAAAGTCTTAAAAGATAATAATTAGTGATAATCAACAGGTATTCTAACAATATTTGATTATTTAAATGATGATTTTTTATAAAAAGAATAAGAAAGTTGAGCTAATTTACATAAATTAACTAAAATTACCTTGGTGCAGCTTTTGCTCCTCAATGACTTGTCTGCCTCTTTTACATGATTAGCTCAACTTCCATGCATTCCATACATGATTAGCTCAATTAAAAAAATTAAATTACTATTTCCACTTTTATTTTAACTGAGCATAAGCTCGAACAAAACAAAGGAAAAGAGCAACAACGCAACCACTAATACTGAATTGGCAGAAGCAAATTCAACAATACAAACAATAGGTTGTCATTTTCAACTGGTGGGCAGTACAAGGTGAATAGAAATGCAATTAATTGAACAACTTGCAACTTTAATTTGAACCGCAAGAAGCCATATTTTGTTAATTTATTGATCATTTTGTTAATGATACAAGTAATCAACACATAAAAACTATAATTAACATTTACGAAAAAATAATTTGCTAATGTACAAATTATATTTATTAACAATTAAAAAAACTGAACTTCAATATTTAAATTCAATTAGATTTAGTTAATTGAACATTTACTCCTAATAACAGAGTGTATTAACCATTTCATCTATTTTGGACATCAACATGGCAGCTTATTGCAAAAGGTGCAACAAAAACATTAGCTGCAATAGGCTAACAGAGGTAATAAAACGTACTAGTCCAAGGCAGTAAAAAATCAGATCAACTAATTGAGACTCTAAAATTAGGGCATGGAGAAAATATTGAAAAGTGGCAATATGAGTATTTCTTCAGTGAAACTGAAATAAACAGAAACAAACAGTTGTAACTTTCAGAAAACTATTATTATCACTACTTCGGAATTTTTATTGGTTTTGGAATTTAGGGACAAGCAGTCATATTGTTGCTGTTATTGTAAGGTATTGATTAATTGCATTCAAGAAGAAAGAGCTATACTTTTAGAAACGTTATTGCAACAATAGTAATTTACAGTTTTAATATGTATTATTATGCTCATGCAGAAGCAATCACCTAGTTTTAGCACTCCTAACCTGCAAGAATATGTAGTTTTTTACATCTGCTTTAATAGCAATAAACTATGGTTTTATATTTCTTAATTTTAAAATATTTTTCATTTCCTAAGTGTGCATTTCTCTCATCGCGAGCTAGGCGTAACACATTTACATAAAGATGTCCTTTAAATAGTTCAAATTAACAAAGGTAATCAATATTTTACTTTCTCATGAAATATTGGACAATAATTATTAGTAACTAAAACCAAAACATTTTTCTTGCATCTTTTAGCAATAATCCAATTAAATGGTGGTTTCAACTTTCAAAATAATCCAATTAACTAAAAGCCTAGCGTTTATCTTATTCATGTCCCAAAGTTAATTTTAGAAATCATAGGAACAAGCCAACATAACTATTAGATAATATTAACAATAAATCCACATGGAATTCTCTCCATCAACCAATCCATCCAGTAAACATTAGATAAATATAAATAAAGCTTTGCTTAATTATTCTCAATTTTGATTCTCAATAACATACCAGCACCTCAAACTAGAAAATCACACATTTATACAACCAAAGGCCTAAAATAAAACCAGTAGACTAAAACAAAACAAACAAAACGAAGAAAACTCTCAACATCCCTTACCAGTCAAAAATGCCCTTGAGCTCAAAGTAAGAAGATCAGTAGTGAACTGTAACACTAGCTCATCAACAGTCCAACTAGCAACTGACTTAATAGTAACCCACAGCCAACAGCTATACAATTCACTCACTCCTAAATTTTATTAAACTTTATTTTCTTAAAAAATTTTCAATTGTTGATTTTACATTTAACATTAGAGATTAGACTAATATAGCATCTCGCGTTGATATTATCTTATTATATATAATATATATTTATATAGATATGTATATTAACGGTTTCATGTCTACATATCTCAATCTCCCTTTGAAAAATCAAAATCCAAAGACCCAAAAACCCGTTGATAAATCCTCTGTTCTGTTATATGCATACATACATATACATATATACATACATACATACATGCATATATATATACATATATATTCAATATTCGCTATCTATTGTATTCATATATAGTTTTAAGCAATTGTTTCATGTGAGAGATAGCATATAAAATATGTTTTAACTATTTTGATGGGGAAAGCTACTGAATATTCGGATTTGATGGCCCATTGATCTGTATCTGCTTATGTTATTTTATATCTTCAAAGGTAATATGAAGAGTTAAAAACATGTCTAATAATATATGGATCTCACCAATTAATAATCTAAATTTTTAAATTTGATTTGAAATTTTTTACATAATATTAAAATCAAGTCTATACCTTTTTTATAATTTTATAATTTATACTTCTTTATACTTATGGTTTGGATATATATTAATAAGTCTAGACACAAGTACTATAAATATGAACCTAACTATTTTTCAGAAAAATAAAAGATTTTCATTAAAGAAAATCAATAAATTAAACAATTATAATAAAATTAGAAGAAAAATCTTAGCATGAAAGGCTAATATTCTGAACAAATTATTTTAACTAAAGCATGAGTCTCATAGTCATGGTCTCCAAACTATTACCATCACAAATCTCCCAATTTATTCTCACGGGCTACATTCTTCTAAGTACCATTAATAATCTTTTAATCTTTGATTATATATGTTTGCATCATTTATTAATTAAGAAAAATATTAAAATTTTAAAAAATTGAAATTTATCACTCAATAACTTCGATTTTAGATTAAATTCTAGGCTTTTCATAAGTAGATCAAATGTTGTGATCCAAATCCAAAATAGAAAAGAAAATAAAAATCGAAAGAAGGGAAGGGCAGTAAAACATTTGATACATGTTCAACTATTTATCACATATCATCTTTTTTTTTTTAGCAGAATCCCATATCATCTTCACATTATTCTTTCATAGCAAAAATATTTATAGAAAAATTCAAAAACAGAAGGCAACCAAACACACATTGCATGAAAAATATACATTGAATAATGCTAGCCAAACTTTGGATTCAATAGATACACAAAAATATTATGGAAACAAATATTAGATAAGAAGATATAAGACCTGAAAATCTTGAACAGTTCATCAATTTCAGAGTCCCCAGGAAACAAGGGTCGCTGGCTCACCATCTCAGCAAATATGCATCCCGCTGACCACACATCGACTGGTGTTGAGCAATGTCGAGATCCAAGCAAAATTTCTGGTGCTCTATACCACAGGGTTACCACCTAAGGGAGATAATTCATTGAACCCAGACATGACAATCACCAAAGCAGTGTAAGAAGTCACCATTACATATGCATTAGAAGCTAATTGCTAAGTGTGGTTCTCCTGTTAGCCCTTCTAAGGTGAAAATACAGGAGAAAAGTTGATATCCATAAAAGGATCTAACATAAATGATGATCAAGCCAACCTAGAAAGTTCTACAAATTTTAGTGCAAACAACAACATCCCTTTGAGCAGCTATAATTGGGCATCTAGACTGTGGACGTGTTATGATTTACGAGCTAAGAAACTTGGGCCACAAACAGCATCAACTCACACATTGAAACAGCCATATCCAAGAATGTAGAGAACAAATTCTCTCACTACTCCCCTCGTGGTAGAAATCCAACAAAACTTCCATGCTTACTAAAGTTTTCTAATCAGTTTCAAGATGAGCAACAAGCTTAGACTAATCATAAAGGGAAGCACATCTTTTTGCATGTGTAAATGTTAACATTAAAAAAATTAAACCCAATGCAACAATACCTCATGAGTAAATGTCCTAACAGGTATACCAAATGCTTTGGCCAATCCAAAATTAGCAAGCTTCAGTGAATTTGTACGACGATCTATGAGTAGATTTTGTGGTTTCAAATCTCTATAAAGAACCCTATGAGAATGGCAGTACGCGATGCCACGAAGTATTTGATAATTTTACTGTAGAGAGGAGAAGAGAGGGAGCGGCGCAAATAGAAGGCTGAGATGAAGATGGCAATACTGCGATGGTGGGCGGAGATGAAGATGGTTGGTTACTGCAGAGAGGAGAAGAGAGGGAGCAACGCAAATAGGAGACAGTGAGGATTCTGAGATTGGGTTAGGGCAGTAAAACATTTGATACATGTGCCCTTCGAAAATACCCCAAAAATTCAATTTTCTTTGTTAATTTTAAAAATATCATTTTTTCAAATATATATTTAATATATTAAAAATATACTTTATTTTTAAATAGACATAGATTATATATTTAGTATATCAAGTGCATATAAAAAAAAATATTTTTTTAAAAAAATAAAAATTGTGTTATACAATATAGTTTCTTAAAAAAAATCAGAATTATCTATATTTATATTTATTTTATTTTGAAGTTAAATTAAAAAATATTTTAATTATTTATATGATGATAAATATTAGATAGTAAATTAGTATAATGAAATATAATTTTATACTATTAATATGTTATACTATTAATTTTACTATTTTAATTTACAAAACACAATTCATTATATTAGTAGTACTATTAGTACTGTTTATTGCTTAATAACTAATAAGTATTTATTATAACCACTAAATACGTAGATCACTTAATAAAAATACCATTTTAATTTAATAAAATATTCATAAATTTGAATTACGAATATGATTCTATCATACTCCACTTTAAGATAATGAATTGCACAAAAAAAAATTAAATACTAATTTAAAATTTTATATTAGTGATAATAACTAAAATTTAATTTGCGATTATAAATTATTAAATTAATATCAGTGTAATATATAAAATATTTAAATGAAGCTATACAAATAAATCGATTTGTTGAAATCAAAATATACTTTAAAATAATTTAACAGATACTCAAATATATCATTCATGCTATACGATAAATGCAGGGAAATGAGATAAAATAAAATGCCTATAACGAAATTATGTAAAAAATAAAAATTAGTATTTTTTATATAAAATAAGTCTTCTAACTTATTTCAAATAATTATAATTTCTTTTTTGGGCTCCCGCTAAAAATTTCCTTTCAGTTTTACGACAAAAATTTGCGACAGCTATTTTTTGTCGCAAATTTGCTACAGATTTGCTACCGCTTTGCGACGGATACATATATATATAGTCAAATTTTATTTTCGTCGCAAATCCGTAGCAAATGGGTAGCAAATTTGCAACGAATCTGCGACCAATCTGAGACGGTAAAAATTTTTCGTAAAAATCCTCGGCGGGAGTAATCCCCGCCAACTTTAGCGACGAAACTTTGTGATGAACAAAAATCCGTCGCAGATTTATTACGGATTTGCAACCGATTTGCGACGGCTTTCTCAAAATTCCTTCAACTTGTTATTCTGTCGCAAATCCGTTGCAGATCTGTCGCAAATTTGCGACGGAAATTTTCCGTTGCAGATTTTCGTCGCAAAATGCTGAATATTTTTATAGTGAAATTTGCGACGACAATAGACGGTAGCATATCTCCATTGCAAATTGCTTTTTTTAGTGTTTTCTACAACCAATCTGCCACAGAAAAAATTTTCGTGAAAAAATATACGCGGGTCTCTCTCCCGCCAAGTATCCGCACCAACTTTTGCGACGATTATTTGCGACGGAATGATTTTCGTCGCAGATTTACTACGGATTTGCAACCGATTTGCGACCAATTTCTCAAAAATCCTCTAACTTGTCCTTCCGTCTCAAATCCGTCGCAGATCCGTAGCAAATTTTCGACGAAAACAAGTCCGTCGTAGATATCCGTCGCAAATACCGAATATTTTTGTAGTGATATAGTATTTGGAAACCTCTTGAGAACTATTATGAGGGTAATACTCAAGTGAGGTTCACCAAGACTCAAATGTTTGTGCATGAGTATGAACTCTTCAAAATGAAGCCAAATGAGAATGTCACTAAAATGACAAATTGGTTACTCGCTATTATCAATGAATTGAAGAAATATGGAAAGGTATATGATCAAGGTGATGTTACCAACAAAATCTTGAGAGCGCTTAGAGCTTATCTAAAGAAGAACTTTAAGTCAAAGGTTTCTTCAATTAAAGAAGCTCATGACCTTATGATGGGTGTCAAAACCACAAAAAATAAGGTTTCTATTTTTTAAACAAAATAAATTGCAATAGTGGCGAATATGGTCGAATCCACAGGGAATTAACTACTTATTTGAATCTCTTTTGAAAACCAAAATAAAAACAATAAAATTTTAAAAAAAAGGGTGGGGGTTATGAATTAAGAGCTAAAATTAAAATAAAATTGAAAATTAAATTAATAAATTAAAGAATAATAAAACTAAAGTGGGAAAATAACAATGGAAAAGATTTCAGTTGAAGAGAATAATCTTGGTTTCAATTCTTAGATCTGATCATTAATACAAAAATATTTTCCTTTAATTTTTTAGTAAATTTGTTCTAGCCGGGATGCTCACATTAGTAAAACCTTCCTTAGATGATAAATTAGTTAAGAAATACTCTATGAACAATCCTTGTTTTTGAATAATCCTATAGGAATTCTCTTTTAGGATTTAACCCACTAACAACTTTACAATTTTGAAGGACCTAATTAATAAATTCTATTGCAGAATTTATTTAAATTAGATTGTGTATCTTCTTAGTATTATACCTAATTGCTGCAAGTATCAAAAGCTTAACGACAGTTATGGATTCTAAGTTTTGGATGGTGATATATTATTCAACTAATCAAGCAATAGACCCTATTGTTTAATCAGTAAAATAATAGTATAATTGAGCTACAGAAAATATGCAAATAATAAAATTAAAGAAAACAAGTAAAGAGTTCTATTAGATCTCACAAATCTTGGTGAATTGAAAACCTTGATTAGCCTTCAACTGATTAAGAATTATTTGCATATGATTGAATGAAAGAAAACTTGAAATAAAATAAAAGAAAAACGATGGACAAAAGTCTATACTAAAGTCCTTAACTAAAGTTGCATAGGGTAGATGCCTAATGTTCTATTTAAATCATTACTCTTAAAAGTTTCCTATTCTAACTCTAATTAGGAAAATAGAAATAAAAATACAAATTAATAAAAATTAATCGCTATTAAGATTCATAAATATTGTCTACTTAACATGGGAACAAATAATAATGTCTCTAGAAGTCTACCCAAAATTGGTAGCTCAAGTCTTCAAAATAGACAGGAGTTCCTAGTTGTCAGTTGTTTCCTTCTAGTGTCAGGCCTATCTTGGGCACAACCTTGCCCAAGGCTAACACGCAAGGCCTTTTCCAACAATTTTCTTCATGCTTTCCCTCAATCAACTCACTTTCCACCATTTGATTCTCTTTACACCTTTAAGTTATTTCTTTTGTAAAAACACACTAAAATCAATAGAATCATTTAATAACAAGCCTCAATAATCCCCAAAATATGAATAGATTTTACTTGATTTCACTTAGCACACTGTGAGTGGGGATTTTCGCCCCCACTCCAGGTGGAATGGTTCTTGTGACTTTGGTACTGTTTAGGCTCGGGGCCTTAGAGAACACGGGCCTAAACCCAGAGAAAATGGAGTCTCCACCCAGACAGGCCGGAAAAGAAAAAGGTGGATGACTCAATTCCTAAGGAATCCCCAATCCCCTAATGGGTTCAGAAAGTTAGGTACATGTGGGGAAGGTGAGAAATGGCCCAGCAACCCCACAACGTCCGGTTTATTGGAACCGGCCTCCTTTTCAGGTCTTAATATTATAAAATTCTTAAATATAATGATATTATCCATACTACATGCAAAAATTAAAATAAAGCGTCATTATATTAAAATCAAAATATTGTCCAAAAATAAAGCAAATAAATGGACACCTATCCAAGGATGGAAATATGTCCTTACATTGTCCATGTCTAAAACTAAATAGGGCACCCACCAAAAGGTGGAAACGTGCCCTTTACATTAATCCCAAAAATATGAAATAAATTAAATTATATAAAGTTTAAATAATGAGTTACCCAAAAAGTGGAAACATACCTCTTACATTAGTACCAAAATAAATCAATAATAATAAAGAAAATATCCATTCATTCATTCATTTATTACAAATTAAATAAACCAACCACTAAAACATATAATAAACTAAATAATCAAATTTGAAAATAAATAAATTAAAAAAGTATAAGTTTTAGGGTTCACATCTTAAATTAAGGTTTTAAGAAATTAGGGTTTTGGAATTTAGGATTTGGAACTTAGGGTTTTGGAAACTAGAGTTTTGTAATTAGGGTTTTTGAAACTAGGGTTTTAGAATTAGGGTTTTGGAATTAGGGTTTTGAAACTAGGGTTTTGGAATTAGGGTTTTGGAATTAAGGTTTTGGAATTAGGGTTTTAGGGTTTAAGGAATTTAGGGTTTTGAGAGAGAAAGATTTATGGGATTAGGGTTTTGATATTCTTGGATTATTGGAAAAAAAGGGTTTAGGATTTTAACTTACTACCTTTGAAAAATAATTTTGGATTCGGAGAAATAAATTAATGTTTTGGAAGAATAATCAAAATTTGGAGTTTAATAATGAAATGGTTTAAGCTTTTGGATAAAAATAGTTTAGGGTTTTGAGTTTCAATAAAATAACTTATGGTTCTTGAGATTTTAGTAAACAAACTAGATTCTGACAATTGATTCAAACCCTCAATAGCTACTGGATGGTTTTAAGTTTTTATAAAACATGCAAGTGAAGTTACGAACACCAACTGATTAATGTATTAACTAAAGCAAACAATTAAAGTTATTAAAACAAAGATCAAGTTTGTAATATCCCAAATGATACCCTAAAATTTTGGGAATGCTAATTGTTGAAATTGAAGTAAATGGTTTTAAATTGTATATATGATTAAGTGAAAAGATAAGAGGAAGGAGTGTGCATATGTTGTATCTATAGAGATATATACAACATATACAAGTCAACATTTTATTTATGGTTAAATGATATTTTGTTTATTAATTTAGAAATTAAGTGATGGTGGAGGTTGATATTTTGAGATTATATTATTATAATATATTAATTGCTTGGTGGAAATTAAAAGAGGGTAATCTTGTGGTTAAGAGAGGTGATTTGCTTTGACTTGAGGATAACTATCTTCATCTTCTTCTTGCTTCTCCAAGAGGCAGGCCATCACCATTAGAAAAAGGGAAGAGAGGTTTTGTTGCTTGCTAACTCAAGATATTGAATGATTTTAGGAGATCAAGTTGGAGTTTTAAGGATTTTTTTCACTTTTGGTAAGTTTCCAACTTGTTTCTTTGTTTTCTTTTGAGTTTGTGTATTTGAGTTTGGTGGATGGTTGGTGTAGTTGTGTGTATGGTTGATTTTGGTATGTTTGAGGATGTTTTGTGTAATTAACTTTGATTTTGGGGTTGGATTGAAGAGAAAGGGTTAAGTTTGGTGAAGAAAGCAAGAGTTGTGGGTGGTGTGACTTTGAGTTGTGAAATATGGTTGTGATTGTGTTTTGATGTATATAATTGAGTTGTTTTGATGTTTATGTAAGTTTATTATGGTATATTGATGGATGTGGTTTAGTTTGTGTGGTGTTGATAAGGATATTGAAAGATGTTTGTTGGATGTGGCATTTTTGGTGTCAATTTCAGGTTTTTAGCCTGACACGCCCAGTAACACAGCCATGTCTTTGGTTGTGTCATTGGTTCTATTTTTAGTATGGGTGACATGAGCAGTGACACGCTCATGTCACTGAGCGTGTCATAACTACTGTGTTGTTGGGGTATTGACACATCCAGTGACATGCCCATGTCACTGAGCGTGTCATAGCTTCTGTGTTGGAGGAGGATTGACACGTGTAGTGACATGCCCATGTCACTGAGCATGTCAAAGCTTTTTGTGTTATGGGTTTAGGGCACGATTAGGGACACACTCGTGTTGTTGAGCGTGTCATGTGTAGAGTTTGCTGTAGATAGTTCTTATTCTTATTTTCTTATGTGTATCACTAAGTGAGTATGTATAATCACCTTTGGATTAGGTTTTGAAGAGATTTGAGTTACCCCAATCTAAGTGTTGAAGAATATCTTATAAGAGGAGGTTGATAGAGTGGTGTTGTTGCTTTTAGAGGTAAGTACAAACCTTACATGATTGTATACATTTACATGACTTTGGAACTTAACATATTTAGTTGGAAAATGAGTTAAGTTACCTATTATATTGTTGGTGTATGAGAATGGTGCTATGATTTGCATTATGTGAACTATTTGAAATATATGTTGAGGATTAAAAATATATGAATAATGTAATTTGTTATGTATACCCTGATGATGATATGTAAAGCCATTGGTGATGGCTATATTGATATAAATGGGATATTTGAGGCATTGTACTTATGATGATCATGAGAAAATAAGATATGATTTGATAATGAAATTATGAAAAAATTGTGTGCCTAGTATGTTATTCAATTTTCGGAGTTTTGTTGTTGGTGGCATGCTTAAAAAGTAACAATCCCTTGAAGCTGGGTTGGGCTTGGTCCTTGAAGCCTAGTTGGGTGATGCTTTGCTCCCCTTGAAGCTGGGTTGGGCCTAGTCCTTGAAGCCTAGTTGGGATGTTACATATGAGGTAATCCTCATTGTGATTATGATTCACCTTCGGGCTAGATAAATGTGATTATTGGACCAAAGCAGTAACTCTGGAATTTGAATGGCATATTAGTTTCTTTTGGGCCCATGCTTGTCTTTGCTTTAATGTGAATTATGAATGATGGAATAATTGAACAATATAATGAGATTTAATGTTATGAAATATGGCATCCTTGAGTATTGTTTCTAATTCTTGAAAGTTTGACATTGGCATTACATTTGAATCATATTGTTATCAAGGTTTGTACCACTAAGCTTTTGGCTTAGCACGATTGTGATTTATCATGCAGGTGATAGGGTAGATCCGGTTGAGCAGGAGAGTTTAGCTAGACCTAGTCAAGTCTAGGCTTGTGATCCCTTGTGAAGTGTTGATTTTTTTTGACTTCAAGATCAGAGATGAACTGCCAGCATGTATAAACTCTATATTTTTGTAAATATTGATTTTGATGTATACATATGTATATTCCGCTGCATTTTCCGCTGCTTATTAAACAAATATTTTGGATAAACTTTTGGGGTAATGAAGATATATTTATATGCATTTTAACAATGGATGTTTCACCTATTACTTTCTATAATATAAGTTAAATGTTTTAAATTTACTCAGACTAATTGATAATGTTTTGATGTTTAAGTCAAAAGATTTGTTTGTTGAAAATGAATTGTGACATTCTTATATCCTCTATACATATATCACATATAGTGTGTATATGTGCTGTATGTATATTGGGTATAGGGGTGTTACAAAGTTACTGTATGTTCTTATTAATCAAAGAAAATGCAGCTACTTTAAACATGAATAATTTATGATTAAAGATCAAACCTCCGTCGTTGGTTCCACCAAAAAATTGATTTCTGGGTGAACAATGTGAAGACAGTATGGACTCTGCCTTCTTCTTTGGTTCTCTTGATATTTCTGTTTATTGTTTCCTTCGTTCTTAAAAACACTGCTGCTCTTCTTCTCTGTTTGTTGCCGTCCCAATGTTGCTAAATTTTTTTGCCCCTGTTAAAGTATTAGGACTTCTTATTTATAGGCAAAACCAATCAAAAAACCCTAAACCTAACTTTGCTAATTTGTCTTTCAGATGAATTCTAAGCTCCTTAGGAAACTCCGATAAAAAAAATCTAAAAAACAAATTGAAACCATGTCGATCTGGGCAACCGGATCGACATGAGTTAAGGCCACGTCGACCTGGTAGTCCAGGTCGACATGAGTCTCACTCATGTTGACCTGGTAGCCTAGGTCGATGTGAGTCCAACCCCAAGTCTATCTGGGCTGCCAGATCGACATGAGCAATTGCTCATATCACACCGGCCGACTTGTATTCTTGTATTTTTTTAACTTATGGGTCGAAAAGTTTTAATTTGGGCTGATTAAACATGATTTTAGGGTTTTACAATTGAATTTTGCCTTTTTAATCCGAATCGACTTATTTAAAAAATATAAACTAGGTTTAAATCTTTTAAAAGTCGGATCAAATTTATTTTGGCATCCTTTAATCAGGACCATATCAAATTGGGGTCAAAATTAAGAGTCTACAGTTTGCCCCCTACTTGAGCAATCTGAGACTACAACAAAAGAGAGCGAAAAGCAATAAGACTTTTAATTTTGGCAAAAATAGGCTTAATTTTCTTGAGATGGTTTGGGTTTTGGGTTCAGGACCTGGTTCGAGTTCTGGACTCGGAAAAGACTTGGGTTCTGGACCCGAGATGATTTGGGTTCTGGACCCGGTTCAAGTTTTGGACTCAGAAAAGACTTAGATTCTAGACCCGAGAGGGTTTGGGTTCTGGGCCCGGTTTGAGTTCTGGACTAAAAAAGACTTGGGTTCTGGACCCGAGACAGTTTGAGTTTTGGACCCGGTTCGAGTTCTGAACTTGAAAAAGACTTGGGTTCTAGACCCAGGAAGATTTGGGTTCTGGACCCGGTTCGAGTTCTGAACTCGGAAAAGACTTGGATTTCTGGCCAGAGACAATTTGGGTTCTAGACCCGGTTCGAGTTCTGAACTCAGAAAATACTTGGGTTCAGAACCCGAGATGACTTGGATTCTGGACTCGGTTTGAGTTCTGAACTCAAAAAAGACTTGGGTTCTGGACCCGAGATAGTTTGGATTCTGGACCCGGTTTGAGTTTTGAACTCAGAAAAGACTTGGGTTCTGGACCTGAGACGGTTTGGGTTTTGGACCCGGTTTGAGTTTTAGACTTGAAAAAGATTTGGATTCTGGACTCGAGATGGTTTGGGTTCTGAATTCGGTTCTAGTTTAGGACTCTAAAAAGACTTGGGTTCTGGACCCGAGATATTTTGGGTTCTGGATCTGGTTTGAGTTTTGGACTCGGAAAAGACTTGGATTATGGACCTAGGATGGTTTGGGTTCTGGACCGGTTTGAGTTCTGGACTCAGAAAAGACTTGGGTTCTGGACTCGAGATGATTTGGGTTTTAGGCCCGGTTCGAGTTCTAAACTCGGAAAAGACTTGGGTTCTAGACCTGAAATATCTGCAAAAATAAATTAGAGTCAGTAAAATATTTTGCAAAAATTAGGTTATTTTTTATTATTATATTTTTTGTTATTTTTTTGTTAGATGTAATAAATATCTATTTTATTATTGAAATTATTTGTACTCATAACACAATACTATGCATATTATTGAAATAGATAAAAGGTGAAGTAGACAATTTTGACTAACTAATGTTAAATGACTTTACATAAAGAAATTTACAATAAATGGCAACAGCAAGTGAACTTGTCCCCCTTTTATTTGATTTTTTTATTTGATATATATTATATTTACTATTTTTGACTTATATACATTTCATTCTTTATAAAGAGGTCATGCTATTTCTCTTCTTGCAAACTAAATACGGTCACACAAAATATCTCAATTCCATTGTAAGATTTTTAAAGCTCAAACACTTACCATGGCAAGCGTCCAACACTCTTCAACGCATAGGACTCGATCAAATAATGAATTGATTTGTTACCTTTGAGACAACGAAGTTGAGCAAATTTCGTTATTACCCGGCATGCATCTCCATCGGAGTTTCAAAGATAAAACACCGGTAAGTGATACTTTTTTGTACATATAAGTAATTTATTGCAAGGTTTGTTAGTATAATTATGTTCATGTAGATTATACAAGAATAAGTAAGAAAGTTGATATACAAAAATATCTATGTAGCAGAATTTATTTGTATAACAAAATCTACAAATTTATGCATGAAACTTCTGATGTACTAAAATGATTGTATAAGAATGAAACACATCAATTGTTATATGAGAAATTATTTGTCTGTGTCCCTTTTTTCTTACATACATAAATATATTGCTTTATATATTTATATAAAATTATTTTATTTTTTATTATTTAATATATTCTATATTATTTACTATTGTATATTACTATGATTACTTTTTATTTATTTATTATTATAGTTATACTTTTTTCAAAAGTGTGTGAGGGAAATTATGTGTGTACTTACCTGGACTTACCTGTATTTGGACAGCATGATGGTTGCAATATTAAAGTGGGGGAAAATATTCACAAGGCCCATAAGTGGAATGACCAGGCCCCGCCTGCAGTAAAGAGAATGGTGCGGGAAAGTGGTTTTGAGGACTTCATTTTGCAATTACCAGCACGGGGCTATCAAATAGATCGGAGCGTAATCCAAGTGCTTGCAGAATGATGGTTGGACACAACTCATACTTTTCATTTGCCCATTGGAGAGATGACAATTGTTCTGGTTGACTTTACTGCTATAACCGACCTCCGATGTGATGGAATCCCGATCCTTTTGGCCAATATTATTTTGAAAGAAGAAGAAATCCGACAGTTGATCGGTGTCAAGCCCCGAATAGGAGGTCGTATAAGATCTGATATGAG
The DNA here is from genome assembly GCA_947685225.1 of Garcia nutans. Lineage (NCBI taxonomy): Eukaryota > Viridiplantae > Streptophyta > Magnoliopsida > Malpighiales > Euphorbiaceae > Garcia > Garcia nutans. The sequence goes on along the minus strand of CANTUV010000007.1, from coordinate 48,738,928 downwards.
CCCATTTGAGAGTATTGGGTAAAGTACACTCGACCCATACATGGTGAGAGGGCAAAATAATATACTCAGAGATTTTTGTTATATTTGTTGGGGGCAACCATTTTGGGTATCACCGAGTCTACCATTCACTTATCTATGTTGCGCACCCTTTTTGTCTTGGATCACGTATCTTCTTATGCATGGGGGGAAGCTAGTCTAGCTTGTCTTTATCACTATTTTGATGCACTCTGTAGGAAGAAAAGATCCTTTATTGGTTTCGCAGCCATTGCTGAGGTGCTACTTCCTTTAAAATTATTGATCCACACAACGCATGTGCATAGGCTTAATTTTCTCTTTCATGTACAGGTCTGGGCATATGAGCATAACTTGGTGAGGGTTCCAAACATTACACAGCCATGAGTTACTTTTTTGAGGTTGGATGTTTGGTTGTCGGGTTGCAGGGAAGTGCCCGGGAGTCACCATGTGCACTCTCACCGTTACCACTTGAGTCATCTGACTGGGATCAAGTAAGAAAAATGTTAATATTAATATCAAACCTACAATAAAAGATAAATTACATATTTGCTTTTCTGCAAGTGGATACAGCCTGGTGGAGAGCCAAAGAGAAAAATGGCTGGATTAGATGCATGACTGATGCAATGCCTTTGCACAACTCTCGTTGAATTATTGCTGGCCGGGTCTCTTGTGGCTAGTTTCTAGGCAAGAGAGAACATGATTAGTTCCTTGGACCTAACCGGCGTAGAGTACCAGTTGATTTTTTGTCATATGTTCTGAACTCTATATGAATGCCAGAGCCCTATTGGAGTTGTTCCCATAATGGTTTCGATGTTCATGACTTTCTACTCTTACCGGATGTGCCATATACTTAATTTATCTAGATCATCTGCTAAGTTTTGAAGTGTCACCTTCTGGTGTCCGTGGGCTGTCTAGAGTTGAAGAAGAAATAGAAGTGGAGTGAGAAGAAGATGAAGAATATGAGGAAGAGGATGAGGATGAGGAAGAAGATGAGGAGGAGCCTTCTTCTCAATCCCATGGAAATTCTGGGGCTGGCACTTTCCAGGTAGCTATCACTTTGTCATTACAACTGTCTCTTCATTTATCTATTCTGATTATTTATATGATCATTGTAGGCTGCTGGTTCCTCTATGGGGCTGTCCCTCTGTATAATACCCCGATACAGTGACAATTTTCTCCATTTGCCCGTTCTCATTTAGATGCACCATCTGATTCACAGAGCTTTGATCTGAGTTACCTAGTCACTCATTCTTATCCCATAATGATGTATGCTTGCATGTATGCATGAAAATGTATGGACTTACCCTTTCGTTTTCTGGCTCACAGCGATGCTTGAGGAGCAAAACAGGAAGCTTCAGGAGGAATTAGCTGCGAGTCATCGACATGCGGCCCATTTAGAGGAAATGTATCAACAAGAGGCATGGGACTTCCGATACTTTCAATTTCAGGGCATGAGGGAACCAAATGCCTCTTCATCAAGGGGATCCCAGACTGTTATCCATGATATACCACCTCCCTGTTTAGGAGATGATAGAACTGATTTTTGAAGTCCTGGATATTTCTTCTTTGAGCGGATATTGGACGGATAATATGCCCCCTCCTCTAACGGGGGATGATTTTCTTAGGGCTTTGTCTGATTATGGACCTCCTCCTTCCTCGCAGTGACAAAAATATAAAACTTGTAATAAAATTAAGCAAAAACGGTAATGGTGATAATTTTTTTTCTGTACACTTTTTTTTGACTTTTGCTTTTTTTTTTTAATTAGATACAGTGGCCCAAGACAATCCCAATTTTGCTTTCGTCATGGGAAAAATTCAAGAATTCTAACTCTGAGCGGGAATTTTTGCCCTCACTCCCAGTGAAATGGTTCTTGCGACTTCGACACTATTTAGGCTCGGGGCCTTAGAGAACACGGGCCTAAGCCCGGAGAAAATGGAGATGCCACCCGAACGGACCGGAAAAAAGAAAGGGGTGGATGGCTTGATTCCTAAGGAATCCCCAACCCCCTAATGGGTTCGAAAAGTTGGGTACGTGTGGGGAAGGTAAGAAATGGTCCAGCACCCCTACAACGCCCGGTTCATTGGAACCGGCCTCCTTTTTAGGTCTTAATATTATGTAATTCTTAAATATCATAATATTATCCATATTACATACAATAATTAAAATAAAGCATTATTATATTAAAATCAAAGCAATGTCCAAACAAAATAAATAAAAGGACACCCATCCAAGGATGGAAACATGTCCTTACATCGTTCATGTCTAAACTAAATAGGACACTCACTAAAAGGTGGAAACATGTCCTTTACATTGGTCAATTTAAATTGCATAGAAATTAATTAATGAGGTACCCATAAAGTGGAAACATACCTCTTACAATATTTGGAAATCTAAATAAATCAATAAAAGTAAATAACCATTCATCATAAATAAATCATTCATTAAAGATATCAAACATCAATCAAAATATATAATAAACATTCATCCAATTTAAATAAACTAATAAATATATTAACTTTAGGGATTCATGCAACAATTAGGGTTTCTAGGGTCTTATGTTCAATAACTAGGGTTTTACATATACTAGTTTAATTTGTGGAGAAATATTTTAAAGTAATAACATAGCTACTAGATTGTTTAAAAGATTTAAGGATTTGGATTTTTTATGAAAATAATTTTACTGTGATTTAAAAAAGTAGGTTTAGTTAGGGTTTTAAGTAAAAATTATGAAATTAGGATTTTGGAACCTTAAGACATTAGGGTTTATAGTTTTAAAAGATTGGGTTTTAGGTTCACTGGTTTAGGGCTTTAGGTGTTGATGAACTTGTCATAAAGTTTTGATGTTTTAAAAATTAGGGTTTAGGAAAACTAGAGTTTACTGGATGGGGTTTTAAGAAGTAATAAGATAGTTTAGGGTTTTTGATATTTTGGAAAACATGTTTGATCTTAGGATTTAAGAAAACAATTTAAAGTTTTATAGAAACAATTATGATTAAAGTTTTTAGAAACTGTAAAGAAGTTTAGGGTTTAGAGATTTAAGAAGACATTTGGAAATTTTGGACAAAAAGTTAGAGTTTAGATGATTAAGAAAATAGTTAGGGGAAAAATAATTTAGGGTTTTTAAAGTTTTGGGAACAGAAGGACAGTTTTAGGGTTTTTGAAGTTTGGAAATAGAAGAGCAGTTTTAGGGTTTTTTGAAGTTTTGAATACAGAAGGATGATTTAGGGTTTTTTGAAGTTTTGATAAATGACTTAGGCTACTGGATGAATGGACTATTTAATCTATAAAACTTATTACTAAGTTTAATAATTTAGGTTACTGACTCAATATCAAAATAAATGATAGAAACATTTAAAAGAAAATATGGAAATAACATTATAAATATAATCAAATCAAAGATTTATAATAAAACCTCTGTTTGTTGGTTCATCCACAATTTGCTTCTGGATGAACAGTGACAAAGGCAATGTTGCTGCCTTTGATGGATTGATGAATGCTTCTTGTTGCTAACTTTTGCCATTTCTTGCTCCTAAGTAAGAAATGCTTCTTGGGTTTCTGTCTTCTTTTTCCTCCCAAGTAAAAATCAAATTTTCGATTCTTAATTCTGTATTTTAATTTAGTATTTATAGGAAAAATAATAAACTTACTCCTAATTATCTAAGGAAATTAAAATTATTTAGGAAAAGAAATCAAAACCAAATAAAATTCGGTTTCGGAAAAAAAACTGCGTTGGAAAAATTACGCTGGCAAAAAAATTGCTGCGGGCAAAAACTGCGAGAGCTGGCGGGCCAGCGCTGGACGGCCAGCCAATTCGCCGCAGGAATTTCCTGCAGCCAATTCACTTTCGATGATGAAATTTTCGATCGTCGATTTTTATTTATTATTATATATATTTAACTTTATTAATATTACCTTTTTTATTTTTATTAAAAATTATAAATAATAAATACTAAAATAAATATTATTTAATTAAAATACAACAAAATTATTTTGGAGTATATAAAAAATATTGGACCAGATTGGGTCAAAAATTATGGGTCTACACTAACATATTCAGTCACTTCCTAAATTTGGACTCCTTTCCTTGCGCGTCTTGGATTCGGATTTCTACGCATTCCACATCGGTTCACCAGCCAACAATTATATAAATGAGCTAATATCCTTCATTTGGGATGTCCCAAACATTTCACAATTAAATTAGAACGTCTGCAATTTGCATTCAAACCCATCGTAATTTATTCAAATAATTTCAAAACCCCTAGCTTAAGCTTTTGCCATTATCAACTTGGATCAATTACTGTTATTTTTGTGCAACAATGATTATTTCATGTAATAATGACTGAGGCCAATTTAAAAAAGATAAAGAATTTATTTAAAGGCATCAAGGCAACACACTGGGAGCAATTATCATGGTCTCAACTCTATGTCTTAAAATACTTTCAAAATGTCAAATTGGATCAACAATTTTTATATGCCATGGCTTCCTTTTGGGATGTGAGAACTAGGACCTTTAAGATAAAAACTTTGAAATTTGTCCTGTGATTGAAGAATTCGAAGCCATTCTTGGATATCCAAGCAACCAGCTAATAGCGTTACCCATACTGACTTCCAAAACACAATAAAAAGATGCAAATGCTATTTCAACTTTCAAAATCCAAAGCTATGCAATTAACTAGAGGTGAGAAAATTCTGCTTGGTCCTTTGATCAATTTTTGCACTTCTAATTTGGCTCTGACCAAAGCTTGGGGACGCATGTTGTGTTTGTGTTTGCTTGGTCAATTCTTACTCATTTATACTAATGGTGACTTTGATCCGTGAGTACTGGACATTGTGGACCAAATGAAAGGAGGCTTGTCGCCAATACCAATAATCTTGGCCGAGACCTTAGTTGGATTGGACCAATTTAAATCAGATTCTTCAAAAAGATTGGCTGGAAGTTCACTGCTGCTTCAGGTAATTATCTAAACTGCCCTTTCGGGTTTTCAATATAGACTGTTGTTCTTATTGCTCTAATTTTTGCCTAGCCTGCCCTTACGGGTTTTCGAAACTAGCGAGTTGTCCTAAATTTTTCCTAGTCTGCCCTTGTGTGTTTTCAACCTAGCAGACTCTTTTTTTTATTTTTTTACATTGCTGCTGGTCTTTACAGATTTGGTTACAAGAGCACCTCTGCTTGCTTGACACTCCATCCATGGATTTCCATAGATATCTGGCTCGACATCATTCTTCAAGGAAGCTTCTTAGACCTGCCTCTTAATATGCTGATTGGATTGACTGGGTTTGCTCACGAGCTGTGATTAACATTGATTGGCTAGTACCTTAGCGGAAGATTACTCACGTCACCATTCAGACATATCTGACATATGTTCCTCTTACCGTTCTTCATCGAGGCACTTGTTATGATCCTCATCATCTTGACCGCCAGTATGGAGCAGAGCCTTGAGGTTCTGAATTCGCTCCCGACCTGGACATGCCTTGTTTGACTGAAGCTTTCTTAGATCGACTGAAGTAAAGCTGGCCTACGCACTACACTTATTATCTGCCATAGATTTTACATTTGTCAATTTTTGGAATAAATAAAGTTAGGATGAACAATAATAAAAAATTTCCTCTCTCCTTTTATAATTTGTCATCAACTTTTGCTATTGTGATATTTTTTTTATCTAATGGTTAGATCATTCAAACCAATGCTCATAAAACACTTTTAACATAAACTCTATTTTATTAAATTAGGGAACAAAAAAAATATTAAACCAGCATACACAAGATTACTCTTGTCGCCAATCAGCCCTTTTGGGTTTTCTAATTGACAATTCACTTTTGTTCATGACTTGTTTCACAAAATATGGCCCTTCCTAGCTTGACCTAAATTTTTCTCTTGGATCAGATACATTAGGCTTACATTGTTTCAACACTAAACCCCCAACTTTGAGTTTTCTGATCTTAACCCTTCTATTATAGGCTCGAGCTATCCTCCTTTGATACGGTTGATAATGATATAGTGCTTTTAAACTTCTCTCATCTAGTAAAACTAACTGTGTGTATCTGCTCACTACCCATTCTATCTCAGGCAGTTCAGCTTCTAAGACCACTCTCAATGACTTGATCTCAATTTCAATTGGCAACACTACTTCCATCCCATAAACCAAAGAGAATGGTGTCATTCCAATCTGTGTTCGGACACTTGTTCTGTATCTCCATAAAGTAAAAGGAAGCATCTCTGACCAATCCCTATATGTCTTGGTCATCTTGGATAGGATCTGCTTAATTGTCTTATTGGTTGCTTCTACTGCACCATTAGCCTTTGGTCTATAAGGAGAGAATCAGTGATGATGAATTTGGTACTTCGAGAATAAATCCTTAATTGCTCCTTGAAACTGTACCCATTGTCTGATACCATACTGTGAGGAACCCCATACCTGCAGATGAGATTCTTTTCAATAAATCTAGCCATTTGACTTGCCTCCAGTTTGTTGAAAGATTTGGCTTCGACCCATTTTGAAAAATAATCTACCGCTACTACAATGAAATGGTGACCGTTTGAGGCTGTCGGATGTATCTCTCCTATGATGTCAATCCCCCAAGTGGCAAAGGGCCAGGGTGAAGACATAGAATGCAATTCTTCAGGAGGCATGTGATTCAAATTACCATACATATGACATTGCTGTCACTTCTTTACAAACTCAATACAATCTCTCTCCATGGTCAACCAGTAGTAACCTTATCAAATTATCTTCATAACTAGGGTTAAACCACTCATGTGTGGTTCGCAACTTCCCATGTGTATTTCTGACATGATATGCTCCACTTCAGGCTTCCTTAAGCATCTCAAGTGCACCCCATCAGGCCATCTTTGATATAACTCTCTATGAAAGGTGATGTATTGTAAAGACCATCGCCTTATGGCTCTTCTCTCTTCCTTTGTTGCATCCTGTGGGGGTACTCCTTATTTTTCAAAAATCTCCTTATTGTGTCGTACCACGTATTATGGTCCATGTTGGTTTCCATGACTATTTCATATTCATAACAAGGAGTCAACGAACTGGTCAAAACCAAAGGCTTAAGGAATAGCTTAATGGGATCTTCCCATACTGAAGCCAGGGTAGCTAAGGCATCGGCCATCTAGTTTTCTTCTCTTGGTAGGTGTATAAACCTACACTCCTTAAAGTTCTTCTTCATCATGGTCAAGTAATGGTGGTATGGTTTTAATTTCTCTTTTTTCAACTCCCACTCCCCATTTACTTGGGATACTACTATCAATGAATCGCCAAAGACTTCCACCTTATCCACCTTCATAATCATTAGGGTTTCCAAACCAAAGATACATGCTTCATATTCCACCATATTATTGGTTGCCCTAAATTTCAGCTTCTTGGCTAATGGGATCAATTTCTCTTCAGGCGATTCTAGTATGACTCCCAAACTTGCTCCTTTCCTATTCACTGCCCCGTCAAAATACATTTTCCATCCTTGTACTTTAATGGCCTCTAAATATTCATCTGGAAATCCCATGACTACCTCTTCGATATCCGGTAATGGTTGTTGGGCTAGAAATTTTGCCACTGCTCTTCCTTTGATTGTTTTCCTGGTTACATACTCAGTCTCAAATTCTTCCAATATTATCAACCATTGCCCATACTTGCCAATCAAAGAGGGTGTCTCCCTTAAGTACTTCATTGGATCCAACCTGGAAATTGTTTGCACACTATAGGATTGAAAATAATGCCGCAACTTCTTAGAAGACCAAACTACAGCTATACAAGTTTTTTCAATGATACTATACTTAATTTCATAAGGTAGGAGCTTTCTACTCAAATAGTAAACTGCATGCTCAATCCCTGGCTCATCTGCTTGGGCTAGCTTGGCTCCTATTAACTCTAGCATGGCTCCTATTAACTCTTCCTCTACTGCTAAGTATAGTAACAAGGGTTTAGGTGGTTTCAAAATAGGTGGATTTAGTAGATATTCCTTTATTCACTCAAAGGCCTTTTGACACTTTTAATTCCAGAGGACTGGCTGATTCTTTTTATGTAATTTGAAGATAGGTTCACAGATTGTGGTGAGCTTTGCTATAAACCTGCTAATGTACTGTAATTTACCAATAAATCCCCAAACTTCTCTCTCCGTCTTAGGGGCTGGCATATCCCTGATTGCTTTAACTTTGTCAAGGTCAATCTCAATGCCATTTGGACCAATTACATGTCCCAATAATTTTCCTGAGGTAACCCTGAACACACACTTCTTTGAGTTTAATCTTAGCTTATATTTTAATGCTCTATCGAAGAATAATTCTAAGTTTTGAAAGTGTTGCTCCCCTTTATCTGATTTCACCATCATATCATCAATATATACTTTGACTTCTTTGTGCATCATGTCGTGAAATAATGTGGTGGCCATCCTTTGTTAGGTTGCTCCAGCATTCTTTAAGCCGAACGACATCACCCTATAACAAAATATACCCATGTAGTAATGAAAGCAGTTTTGGCTTTATCCTCTTGAGCCATTAACACTTGGTTGTATCCGAAAAACCCATCTACAAATGAATGTAGCACGCTAGAGGCTGCACTATCAATGAGAATATCTATATGGGGGTAAAGGAAAATCATCTTTAGGGGAAGCCTTGTTTAAGTCTCTATAGTCCACACAGACCCTAATTCTTCCATCTTTCTTTGGCAAGGGTACTATATTGGTGAGCCAGTCTGGATAATCAATCACTTTAAGAAACTTTACTTTTATTTGTTTAGTGACCTCTTCTTTAACTAATTGAGCCCATTTAGGTCTTAATCGCCTAAGCTTTTATTTGACAGGTTTCATGTGGGTGTAAGTAGGAATGAGATGTTCGGCTATGTCTCGATCTATTCCAGGCATATCCTCATAAGACCAAGTAAATACTTCTTCATATTTTTTAAATATTTTTTCAAATCTCTCTCTCTCATCAGGAGTAAGGTCGGATGCTATGCTAATATTTTTAGGATTTTCGGTTGCTCCCAAATTTAACGACTGTGTATAAACAGAGTTAATATTAAAGATGCTCATGTAACCACTATTTGAATGTATGCAACCATTAAGAGAAATATCACACAAGTAAGCAAAATCAGACTTTATTGCATTCATTTTGGAAAAGAAAACATCATCAAACTCATACAAAGCAGACAAATTAAAATTAAAATCAAAATCATTGTTCACAAAATCATAAAGCAGAACATCTTCAAACTTTTCTTCAATTAGGGTAACAATATCATCTGGAGTCTTGTTAGCTTTCAGGACAGCTTCCTTCTCCGCTTTCGGATTGGGATCCTTGTCGGCTGGCATGGTGAGCTCTTTCTTCACTTGTTCCACTAGCTCGGCAACATCAGCAAAAATTTCAAAATTCAGGATCTACTTTCCCATGAACATGATTGGCTCGGGCTTTCCTTGGAGTGGTCCCATGTCTGAAGCATTGACAAATACTTCTTTGAGTGGTGGGAAACTCATCTTCTCATTCTTCTTTGGCTGAACATCTTTGTTAGCTTCATCATATCTAAACCTTTCTTGGAAGTTTGAGTTTTGAAATCAGGAAATTTTGTCATACCTGTCTTTCCCTTTCCAAGATCGACGCCTGGTAGGTAGTTCATATTCTTCATCATAGACAAGATCTTATGATCCACCACTTCATCACCAGAAATCATAGCTACTTGGAACCCATTGAGAGGCCTCTCAATCATTGGAGTGTTTACCACCTCATTGTCTTTAGCCTCAATAACCACTGTCCCATCCCCATTAGGGAACTTGATCTTTTGATGGAGTGTAGAAGGAACTCCTCCAAGAGGATGAAACCAAGGTCGTCCCAATAGTAGTGCAAAAGTAACAAGTATGTCTAAGACTACAAATTCCACCATGGATTCAATGGGACGAGCTTTCACAATGGTTTTGAAGGTTCTTTCAGCATGCCTCTTGGTACTATCATAAGCCCTAATCATCACTTCAGTTGGGCTTAGATCTCTTTTTGACATAGCAAACTTTGGCAGAATCTTGAGTGGGCACACATTGATAGCAGATCCATCATCAACCATTACACACGGGGTTCTCTTCCCTTTAACTTCTACCTTGATAAAAAGCGGGCGGTTGTGGTCTCTCCCTTCCTCTGGCAGGTCAGCATCTGAAAATGACACCATGCCCACATCAACCCTGTTCTTCATTTAATCTCTCTCACATTTTAACACCTTTTCAACTCTTACAAAATTAACCAACTCTTATGGTGTTATGGAAGTAGAAATAGGCATACTAGCCATAGCTTTGGCCATTTTTTCTCGATGCTTCTTTGATGTAGCTAGCAAATCCCATATGCTGATACTAGCTTGTGTTCTTTTCAATTTCTTAAGAACTGCGTCATCTTCTTCTTTTTTGTTTCCAACTTAAACTTCCTTTCCCTTATCAGCTTCCATTTCCTTTTGTGGTGGTCTTGCATAAGACTTACTAGATATGGTGTTCATGACTTCATCTTCTTCTTCCTTCTTGGACTCATAGTCAGAATCACTATCGGTCGAGTCCCAAAACTCATTTACCATAAAAATGGTTGCTACATCTTGCTCCATCTTGTTAAGGATCACTTCTTCTTTAACCGTATCTCCATCTATGTCTTGGAAAGAAGATAGCACAAATCTCTCATTCAAGCCACCCCCAATCATGAAAGTTGCAGGGGTGGAACCCTGTTGAACCTTGGCAACGGATTATCCTTCATGCTTGGCATATTTGGTTTGGGCAGCTTCCTACTATCAATTAGATTTTGAATTTCATGTCTTAACCTCAAACATTTGTCCATTTCATCTCCTTGCATTTGGTGGAATTGGAAAAATGCCTTAGCATCAAAATTGGGTGGCAGAGAACTTGGCAATGGACGTGGGGCCAATGGTTGCAACAATCCTTTTTTCTGCAACTTATTAAAAACCCAGGACAGTGGTTTGATCAACTCTGAAAATTTTCTTCTTCCGCCTTGACCAGTCACATTAACATCCACTACCTTCTGTGTGCTTTGATTACTAGACTGGTAGTTACCTTTTTCATTCCTTCTTACAGAAAAGTGGTTCTTCTCCCTCTCCCACTCTTCAATTTGCAAACCAGCTTGAAGAAGGTCCTTGAAATCTCGGATGAGTGTGTGGGACATTCTCTCACATAGACTAGGCAACACCCCTCTCACAATCATCCTGATTTGATCAGATTCATCAGGCCTCTTCTTAAGTAACACGGCCTTGTTTCTCCACCTTTTGACATAGTCCACAAAATTTTCATTTGATCTCTGTCTTATCGACTCAACCTCCATTAAAGAGACCTCCAACTCAGCATTGTACCCATATTGTTGGATGAAAGCCTTGTATAACAACTCCCAGCTTTTTTGAGTACTATCCTCTAAGGTGTTGAACCAATTCTGCACGACTGGGTCCAATGAAAGCAAGAAATACCTCAAAGTTTGAGCCTTGGTAGCTCGGACAGACTGCATAGCAGTGATATATTGCTTTACAAGAAGATGAGGGTTGCTAGTTCCATCAAACTTGGCAAATGATGGCATCTTGAACTTATAAGGGGCTTCATCATCTTGCTCAAAAAGTTTGTCTATCTCAGACATTTCTTCAGTCTTTAGCTTCTTTTCAAACTTCTCCAAATTAGCAATCATCTTCTCGACATCAGCAGCCTCGGTCTTTTCAACAACTGATTTCTCCACAATCTTCGGCTCCTTCTTATCTTAGGGATCTTGAAAGTATTGAGACCAGTATTCATCACCGTCCATTTCTATCTTGTCATCCTCGAAAGCTACTTCACCAACCTTAGCCTTCCCTTTGTTGTTCTACTTCTTGGTACTAGCAGAAGCTTCGGCCATATTCCCACATAAAGTAGCCACTTGGCTTTTCATGGCCTTAGCCAGGACCCCCTTTAGTTCTTCCATCTTGGTGTTGATTGCATTGTCTATCATCATCTGAATCTATTCTTGATCCATTGCTTTTGGTGAAAAGGTGACTGAGTCGTTGCTGGATTCTACGTCGTCAGTGTAGGTTGGATTGTCGTAGGCTCTCGAACTATAATCCGGGGCTGTGAGCCAGAAAAGATCAATGGTATGTGATGTATGTATGAATGGATGCACAATCAAAGAAAATAACAAGTGTAAGGATGTCCTTCCAACCTTATATCACCCACACATGAATGGCAAGTCTCTGTTGTAGGTATATGGCCCACAAAATACCAGCATGGGATATCTTGCTTTCGAATAATTCTCTTGGGCGGTTTAACCAATAATTGAATTTTCAAATTTAGAAGTCGGTCCATGATAACTCCCTTAAATTAAATTTTAATCCATTGAATCAACTGAAAATAGCTTTTATGCTATATTGGATTAAAGTAAAATTAACATGTTTATCATAAATGGATTTTGCATTTGGAAAACAACTATTGATTCATGCTTCAAACATGCCCATGATTAATAAGTCTTAGTGTAAAATAGGCCCACAATTGATTTAAAGTATTCCATAATTGACTTAAATGGTTGTAAGCCCAATAAAAAGGTTTGTTTAAAATGGTTTTACTTCAAAGCCCATTATGAAAATATTTGTTTGGAAATAGATTTGGGTTTTGAATCTTGGGCCATGAGGTAGAAAGAATTTTTAACCCATCTTAAAAAGGTTTTATGTTAAACGACCATCTTTAAAAAGTCTTAAGAATAATTTTGGTCCTTTGGGTTTTAAAAGCTTAAAATCAATTTGGGCTTACAATGTAATTATGTCATATTAGGAAAGAACAAACCAAATAGGCCATGATCCAAACCAAGATATATCAGCCATAGTCAAACAACAAGCATTTGGGTATAAACCTAAGGAAAGTAACTAGGCCAACTATATGGGCTTTAGTCTTTGGGTTGAAAAGCTTAAGTTTCCATAGCAAATATATACCAAATGGTACGAATCTATGAGTGGTTATGCCATGCTTGATCTCCATACATTGGGAGAAAGTACGATATCCCTTACATAACACAACACCGGTAACACATGCATCTTAACTCACGCACACGATGCAAATCTAATATGATGCAATGGATAATATCATGATAAGAAAGAATAGAATAATAAAAAGACCAACAGAATCAACTTCTCTTATCCCCAGTGGAGTCGCCACTGTGAGCAGTAATTTTCTCCCCTAATCCCGGTGGGATGGTTCTTGCAACTTCGGCACTATTTAGGCTATGGGCCTTAGAGAACAAGGGCCTAAGCCTAGAGAAAATGGAGTCCCCACTCGGACGAGCCGGGAAAAAGAAAGGAGTTGATGACTTGATTCATAAGGAATCCCCAATCCCCTAATGGGCTTGAAAAGTTGGATACGTGTGGGGAAGGTGAGAAATGGCCCAGCAGCCCCACAACGCCCGGTTCATTGGAATCGACCTCCTTTTTTGGTCTTAATATTATAAAATTCTTAAATATAATGATATTATCCATACTACATGCAACAATTAAAATAAAGCATCATTATATTAAAATCAAACAATGTCCAAATAAATCAAATAAATGGACACCCATCCGAGGATGGAAACATGTCCTTACATTGTCCATGTCTAAAACTAAATAGGACACCCACCAAAAGGTGAAAACGTGCCCTTTACATTAATCCCAAAAATATGAAATAAATTAAATTACATAAGGTTTAAATAATGAGGTACCCAAAAAGTGGAAACATGCCTCTTACATTAGTACCAAAATAAATCAATAATAATAAAGAAAATGTCCATTCATTCATTCATTTATTACAAATTAAATAGAACAACCACTAAAATATATAATAAACTACATAATCAAATCCAAAAATAAATAAATTTAAAAAAAGTATAAGTTTTAGAGTTCACATCTTAAATTAAGGTTTTAAGAAATTAGGTTTTTGGAATTTAGGATTTGAAATTAGAGTTTTGTAATTAGGGTTTTTGAAACTAGTGTTTTGGAATTAGGGTTTTGGAATTAAGGTTTTGGAAGTAGGGTTTGGAATTAGGGTTTTAGGGTTTAAGGAATTTAGGGTTTAAGAGAGAAAGATTTATGGGATTAGGGTTTTGATATTCTTGGATTATTGGAAAAAAAGGTTTAGGATTTTAACTTACTGCCTTTGAAAACAATTTTGGATTCGAAGAAATAAATTAAAGTTTTGGAAGAATAATCAAGGTTTTGAAGTTTAATAATGAAATGGTTTAAGCTTTTGTATAAAAATAGTTTAGGGTTTTGAGTTTCAATAAAATAACTTATGGTTCTTGAGGTTTTAGTAAACAAACTAGATTCTGACAATTGATTCAAACCCTCAACAACTGCTGGATGGTTTTAAGTTTTTATAAAACATGAAAGTGGAGTTACGAACACCAACTGATTAATGTATTAACTAAACCAAACAATTAAAGTTATTAAAACAAAGATCAAGTTGCTTCATGTTCTTATTAATCAAAGAAAATGCAGCTACTATAAACATGAATAATTTATGATTAAAGATCAAACCTCCATTGTCGGTTCCACCAAAAAATTGATTTCTGGGTGAACAATGTGAAGACAGTATGGACTCTGCCTTCTTCTTTGGTTCTCTTGATATTTCTGCTTGTTGTTTCCTTCGTTCTCAAGAAAAATTGTTGCTGTTCTTTTCTATTTGTGTGGTCCCATTGTTACTAAAAATTTTTGCCCCTGTTAAAGTATTAGGACTTCTTATTTATAGGCAAAACCAATCAAAAAACCCTAAACCTAACTCTACTAATTTGTCTTTCAGAGGAATTCTAAGCTCCTTAGGAAACTCCGGTAAAAAAAATCTAAGAAACCAATTGAAACCGTGTCGATCTAGTCAACCAGATCGACATGAGTTAAGGCCATGTCGACCTGGTTGTCCAGGTTGACATGAGTCTCACTCATGTCAATCTGGTAGCCCAGGTTGACAAGAGTGCAACCCCATGTTGATTTGGGCTGCCAGATCAACATGAGGCATGCTCATGTCGACCTGGGCCCTCCAGGTCTACATGAGCAATTGCTCATATCCCCCTGGCCGGCCTGACTCGAATTATTCTTGTATTTTTTTAACTTATGGACCGAAAAGTTTTAATTTGGGCCGATTCAGCTTGATTTTAGGGTTTTACAATTTAATTTATGCCTGTCTACACACACTAAAGACTGATGAGTTAGTAGGAAGGCTCGTCACCTTTATATGAGGCATTGCCCGAGCATCGAGTCCTGGCCCACAAATGAGGAGGCCAAGGATGCTCTTTTAAGGGGTTATGTCCCACATGACACACTGCGTATGGTCTCCAATCGGTTTGGTAATTATGAATTTAAAATCATCTTTTATTTTGAAAAGAAGACTCTCCTTTTATTTTCAAAAGGATTGGTGACCTTTATTTTGAAATGCTGAAATTGAAGAGCCGCCATCTTTATTTTTTGAGGGAAAATTAAGGAAAACCTATTTTAGTTGACTCCATTAAATTAATTTTTACCCAAAGAGGGCACTAGTCTGCAACCAAGCACAATGTGTCCCGGGCTAAATTTTCTAAACCAATTTTTATTAAAAAATGATCCCTTTTTTTTTCTTTCATTGATTGATTCCAAATTTCCATTTAAATGAGCTTTCAGAAAATGCAATTTTCATGAATCATGTCTCAATGACCATGAATGATAAGATATAGTAATTTATGAGCAATTTATGGCTTGACATTCATCCACATTGCAATATTAAATATGGAATAAATAAATATTATAATGCCCTAAGATGGCAATTCCAGGGGAGCTTCAACTCTAGCCCTTGTGGGTTCTAGGTTGAGCACAAGTCCTCAACTAATATGATAAAGTCAAAAGAAAGAGTAAAAGAAGAAGGAAAGAATAGTCGCAATCACAAAATATCCCCTTTGCAAAAGTCTTACCAAAACTTGCAAAGGAAGCCACAAAGATAAAGATAGTAAAAAAATAAAGAGTAATAAGAGAAAAAGAAAGATCCAAATTTGGTTGGAAGGGGGGGGGGGGACTGTTGGTTGTTAAGATTTGGGCTCGCCACTTGGAATGATATTCTAAGTGTGCCTACTTGTCCTGTTTGAATGAGAATCAGAGTCATAAGTAGTTCGGACCTTTGTATGCAAATGGTTTTTGATTAACCAATTTTATTGTTAATTAATTACCGAATTGAAAGAGATTAGACAAGTGTACATTACCTTGTGTAAGCATCTTTTCTTAATGAAGGGTTGAAGAGTCTTACAACTTCAAAGCTCCACTCACACGAAAAATAAGGAAAAATTAATTAACAATAGATTCGAAAGCTTAAAATGATTAAGAGTTAATTTTTTATTAAACCATTTTGCAACAGAAAAGTATTTGGGCAGAGTTCTGGGGTCCTAAAAATTTCCTTAGACAAGAGGGGTGGACTCCTATTAATAGGAGTCTGAATCCTGAACTAGGCTGCTCGCACTGTGGCTAGTCCACAAAGCCCTTGGCTCGCCACCCGGGTTGTAGTGCACTGCACATCTTGTGGCTACAACCGGCAGTTTAGGTCATACTTGTGCCATTTTTTTTATATATGTACATATACCTTTCAAATTTCCATTTTCCTAATTATTTAAGCCAAAATGCAAAATTGAAGTTTCACAGTTGTCCCCTATTGCATTAACTTTGGCTGCAAAATTTATGCAATGGTGTGAATTAGGAGAGAGTAAATAGAATGAACCTGATTGGCAAATTATTCCTTTATTTTTAGAGTGCATCTGAACACGTTTGTTGCTTGTGCCATTTGGAATGCCTTTTGGCTGAAAAGCTTATAAATATGGGGGGGGGGGTGAGAAAGGAGTTTGCTTGCCTTGTAACATTCCCTGACAATTCTCATGTAAAACTATCAGAGAATATTACTCAATATACTATCAGTACTCTAATCATCTCATCGGCAAAGTTTCCTTTCAAAGTGTTACTAATAAAAATTTTCAAATAATAATACAATCTGTATAATACAACACTTATAAATCCAATATTTAAACCAATCTCCAATATCTCCAATAAACCAAATACTAATTATAAATCAGATAACCATCATAAGTTTATCAATCCAAAATAAATATATAAAACATTTCTTGATTCGATAATCATTCACACTAATCTAAAACTTCATTCTCTAAATACATATATTTCTTTCACATTTACAAATTTGTACAATCTCTCAAATAGACAAGATAAATTTCATATATATATATATATACATATACTTCATAACTTACAACTACAATATACAAAAGATCTTTATATGTACTATAGATAATTTTTGAGATCTTTCATTCCACTTCTTAACTTGTTCCAATGACATGATACCTGCGTGTTAGAAAATAATTCTAACACACTAAGCAAAGCTTAGTGGTGCTTGTATAAACATATTTTGTCACTTAATATTAAAGAAAGTTACTTATGAAAATATAGTAATAATACTCAGTTTTAATAAACATTTCAATATATCAAATATTTTCAATAACAAACCAACATAATATTTTAATTACACAAGATAATAACTTTAACTTTATAAAAGTCATCATGCTATACTACACTTTTGGTATTGCAACTTTTCTCTTTTTGAATCATTTTATTTCAGACTTATTTTCTCATTTGTTAACATTGCTCATAGTACACTTATTTATTTTTTAGTAAGTCTTACTTTTTAGTTTCACATATAGGATAATTTCATTTATTCGATAATTTTGGTACTTAGATTTAGTATTATATGCTGGAGCACTTTGTCTCTTATATCATTATATACACTTTCAATCATTATAACACTTATAAATTTATTTATCAATTAAATATTTTGAATGTAACATTTCTATTCCGTGCATTAGAATTTTCACTTGAAATATTAATATATATACATTATCAATCACTTTCACAGTGTAACATAGTAAGTCGATTTTAAATAATTGACTTATATTATTGTTTTGCATTTCTTTGTTATTCATAACATCATATTCACATATATTTTCAATATAGATAACTTCATTAAATATGGCCATACACACTAAATTCAAATCATAGGTTTGGATAATGGGTTAGTGTAGCAATTTTAATGCCAAATCTCAAGAATGTATAATGTCAATTATGCCCATGGTCAATGATGACACAATGTGTCCATTAATGGCATGAGGTGTCCACTATTACTATGGCTATCCTCCCTCTGGCTAGCCATTTAATCCAAAGCTGGATTTAAAATCAATATGATTTGGGAAATTCATTAGTTTTGATTAACATTGTATTATGTATATCACTTCAATGGAATAATTCTTTGATCAATACTTGGTATTACACATATTTATCATATATTCAAATTTTATTTCACTACTTGCTGATTTCAAAAACTTTTACACTTTGAGGCCTTTTAATCATTTAGGCCAGAATCACAAATGAAAGCAAAGAAAAGAACTATTTTGGGCAAATTCTTCAAGTGACACGCTCAACGACATGGGCATGTCAATGACCATATCATTTGCCCATTCTTACAGAAGCTTTGACACTCCCAACGACATGGGCATGTCACTACCTGTGTCACTTAACTTGCATTACAGTAGCTACGACATGCCTAATGACATGGGCGTATCGCTGGCCATGTCATATATCTTTCATCACAGTAGCTATGACACGTCCAATGACACAGGCGTGTTACTGGTCATGTCTCCAATATTGAAACACAGCATCATTGACACACCTAGTGACATGGCCGTGTCATTGGCTGTGTCAGGCAAAATTATACGTTTGGTACACTCAACCACTTAAACATAATATACTTAAGATATATGATAAAAATGAATCAAAAACTAGTTTCTTTGACATATAAAGAGTCTATATCAAATACTTTACTCAAACATTAATTAATCAATCTTTAACCATCACTCATGGCTAAAAATAACATCAAACCACTCAACTCTTATAATGATTGAATTAAGAATCATACTAATCACTACAAGTTCCTTTAACTCATTTTTCAATCATCAATCCATTTAACCAATACTTTTCAGTAATAATTCATTATAGATGACTCAATCAACTAATTCAAACATTAAAATTCATAGAAATTCAAATATTTGTAAATTAAAATACAAAAGCACATACCTCTTTCAAAATCTCTCTTCTTCTCTTTTTTTTCTCTTTTTCTTTGATCACTTGTTGATAATCCCACCTACTCTAACTAATTCTCTTAAAAAAATTATTGGAAAAGATAGATTTCCTTTGATTCTTTTATGAAAGGAAGAAGAAAATAGAGAAGATGGCAATGGTGGTGGTAGATGGCGTGGATGATGGGAGAAGAGGAAAGAAGATTCTACACACACATACATGTCCACACATATATATATAATAAGTTCAATCTAGTGTGGCCAATCTCATCTTAGCTATGGTGCACCCTTACTCTTAATGTTTGATTCCTATTCAATTTTTAGTCTCGTAAAACCGTAAAAATAATTTTTTCAGTAAATTTTTTATATATACTATTCACTATTCTCTACTTATAACAATTATCCATATTACTTTTATCACTATACACTATTAATTATCAATATTAGTTAAAAAGTTCACTGTTTAAAATTTTGGAACATTACATGCCTACTCCTTTTTGTCCCCACCTTCTTCCTAATTTTTCTCTAACTGTCACTTGAAAATATCACAATTCTCCACCTCATCTCTTGAAGCTGTCGAGTAGCCAGCTTGTGGATGCCCTCACACAGGCCTCACAAATGGGTGCTATGCAGATATGTTTTGCTTTATGCGCCTTGTCCTATAAAGAACTGCAATACCCAACTGAAACTACGAGGTTGCTCTAAGCTGAGCAACCCAATCTCCCTAATAAATTGAGGGAACTACTGCTTCTTTCTGGCTTTATGGACCTCTTATCTCTTGATTGTACTGGGTAAGCCAACCATAACCTGCTGTGACCATTGGTTGAGAGGTGGTGGGATATCACTAATTCCTTCCACTTTCCTTGTGGCAAACTAATTATGATGCCCCAAGACCTATATTTGTTGAGCGGCATCCCACCTTATGGAACTATTTCCAAACTGGTGAGGGCTACCTAAAGAGCAGATCATGGATTTGCTTGGTGTCATCCCACCAATCCCTGATGTTGGTTATCCTATGGTCACATGGTCTTGGCTAAGATAACACATTAATTCCTTGATATCTAGACATGGTGACCTTGAGGACCATTCTTTACACATTGCACATAGTGTAGTTTTATTACTACTTGGATGGACTTTTTAGCATACCCGTTGTGATACTATTGATGTTTCTATCTTAATGAGCTTGGGGATCTAACCTATTTTTATGAATATAACTTGGGTGGTGTTGTATTAGCCACTATGTATAAAGAAATGGGTCGATTATCCCGTGGACCGATCCACTCTATTGAGGGAACTCATGTTTTTAAGGAGGTTTATATATATATTTTAACTTTTATCGACTTTTGTAGCTATGGGCATATGAATATTTCCTTGATTTGACACCCACCCTAGGAAGCCCCCAATTAGACATCTTTCCTGTGAGTCGCCGCTGGTTACCTAGCAACAAGTCCAAATCTTACAATATGGAATTTTTGGGGTTTACGAGCTATTTTCAACAATCTAATGATAAACAATATAAGCTTTTTTTTTTCTTTTTCATTTCCTCTTTCCTTCTACAGGCAACCAAATGTATCTGGAGTAGGCTTATTTCTATATCACCTATCGGGTAGTTTTTTGCTCACCAAGGACCCAACAGTACTATTTAAGTGAGCAAGTCATACACCAATGTCCATAAGAAGATTGGTTCCATGTGCTCCACCTGCAGATATAAGGCTGTAAAGGAATGTGCCCGTTCATCCCCATTATTGTACTTGACTCCTGGCTTCCAATTTTGTGCTTCCATGGCTGAACTATGAAGACTTTTGTAGGTCTTCCTTGATGTCCTTTATTGAGATCAACTTGAGTAGCCCATCTCACTGCACCATCCCTTCCTTTAAGGCTTCTCGACCTTAGACTAGTATGATTGGGGCTAGCTGGGGCATATCTTATCAAAGAAGGACTGGGGTTTTGACAACCTTTGATTATGAGTATGCTACTCCTTTGGCCGAGGTTCCTCCTATTGGCATACAATCAACATTCACCGAGACCCATTGTGTGCCTCCTGAGGGCGTCCCTCCATATTACTGGTTAGGGAATGCCATTACATATGCTGGTAATGATGACCGAGGCAAAGCTAGGGTTGTTGTGCCCCTGATTCCTATTGCTCCATTGCCAGAGAACCACAATGAGGTAAATATTTTACTTCTCATGGCCTTTCACTTTTGACTCTCATTCACCCTCAACTATATCTTACAGTGGCCTCAGGAATGGTTTGACCATACCTATTTAATGGCATGCCATTATAAGGCTTACATGTCCACCACTTTGAGCTTGCTATTTGTGGAGAGTGGAGGAAGGTACCATCGTGGTAGGAGATGGACTTTTCTTCCAACTGTTTCTTATTTATGTAGGACTTACCCTTTATCAATGCACTATGATGCATGTAATGTCATGGATGACTATATTGGATAATTCATGATTTGGATGTCCTAATATATTATAAATCATTATTACTATAATCATTTTTTCCAAATGTGGAAGTCGCGTGATGTGTGGCGTGTCTACCGAGTGTGCGGATACCTACTCTCTTTTCTGCAGACTCTGTGGATGCTATATTCATAAATTTTAATAGATAGAGTTGGTCATCTATATATAGGGCTACTATTCCTATTTTTTTATCAGTTTACACAATATTGTAGGCCTTCCATGCAGATTTTAATTGATTTTTTGACAATGGAGCCCTTCTTTAGTCATTTTTTACATTTATGGACCTCCCATTTGGATAAAGTAGAAAAAATTAATCTTGGCAGATATGGTATTGCAACGACCTTACATTGAAAGGAGTTAAATTGGACAATGATTTCATTCAGGTTTTTTTGAAATTCTAGGACCCTGTGGACCATGTATTCAGGTTTGGGGCCATAATGGAAGAGATGTGTTATACTTTTGAGGAATTTATTCCTATCTTAGGATGTAACACTGAATTTGAGATGGCAATCCCTGGGCGTTGCTCTGGCTACTTTCATGCCTTTCAGGTCTTGTTCCTTTTGAGTGATGCTGAGGCTTTGTCCATGCTGAAGGATGATAAAGTGAACTTATGTGCACTTATTGCTGAATTTTGGAAGGATACTAAGGATAGAGTGAGACAGAAATTATGCTTGAGATCTTTGGCATTCTCCTAACCAGTGGTTTTTTATTCAGAGGTGAGCCATGTTGGGACCTGATTGATTTAGTTCCTCTAATTCTACAGATGGAGTATTCTCATTCTATTGCTACACTCCTACTTGCTGAGACCATTATTAGCTTTGATAGCGTTTATAGAGTCTAGGGAGATTGGTGCATGACTCCCATCCTTCTTTAGGTGCCTTTTTTTTACTTGCTGCTTGCAAGTTTGGCCGAGGTATCATCTTCACATCATTGCTATGCCATCCAGACTTCCTTATTCTCCCTTTGCTTATCGAGGCAGACAGATCTCAACCATCGAGATTCTAAGAGGGCATAGACTTCTTGGCTATTGGAGCTTGGCCCAAATGAGGTTCAGTGGTACTGCCCTTGGTATCAAATTTGTTCTTTCATGACCATGAGTTTTTGCTATAGGGTTGTCCTTATGCTAGGCTTGTCCATGTCAACCTTTTACCTAGGGGTCCGGATCCTTAGGCAGATGGGTCACCCTCAGGGATTTCCTCCTGATGGTGTTGCTCATATCCCTGCAATCATCACTTATACTTCTGCTTGAACCATTCTGAATGGCTGGGCCTAGGGATTTCATGTCGTGCGTCCATCAAGTATGACCGACACTATTAATGAGTACAAGGGTTGGTTTATTACTATGGTTTGGCCTAAAGAGAAGGTTCAATGACTGAATTTGATTAACAAGCTAGAGAGGGAGGCTACTGAGGTTGCCTAGAGTTTTGGATCTTCTTTCTGGTAGACTATTTAGAAAGTCATTTAGATACTTGATTTAGGACACAAAATGTTTTGTAGGAACTTTTATGAGCATTATGGAATAAAGATCTTTTAGCCTTACTCTCTCTCTCTCTCTCTTGTTTTTAAATTATACTTCTGCATTGCATGGGATGGATGTTGCATGAGCATTTAAACCAGGCCCAAAGAGGGCTTCCTACCTATCTCACTTATATTTTATTACTCTAACTTTTTTGCCCAAGCCACCCATTTGGGTTTTAAACTCGCCGAGCTCTCTTCTTCTTTTTTATTTTATTTTGAGAATTAGGTCCACATAGTTCTATTACAAACATGTTAAAGGAGCTTTAGACAAAATACCTCTTAAGCTGATCTATGCTGCATGGGCTTGAAAAATCAATGCCATCTCTGAAAGTATTGCTGCTCCACCTGATAAGATCCTTTTGATTAAGTATGGTCTAGCACAGTTAGGCTTGAATATTCCTCTTAGATCATGTATTAGGATCTTGATTTCTTTTAAAACCAATTATCCCTCTTGCAGTCCCCGGTCTTTAACTCTTTTTTCATAATGCCTAGCTATCTTCTGTTGATAGCCTTGCATCTTATATAAAGTATCAATCCTCTTCTCTTCAATTGCCATTCATTGATCATGATAGGCCTTGGCCCATTCAATCTCATCGATCTAGATTTTATGGAGTGTTCTGGTTGATCAAATTTTGATCTCTATTGGAAGGACTGCTTATGTTCTGAATACTAAGGAATAAGGGGTTGCCCTGATGGGTGTCATGACTAAAGTTCTGTAACCCCAAAGAGCAAAAGACAGATGTTCATGCCAACTCTTATGACCTTGCATCATCTTTTTTATGATGTTCTTTATGCTTTTGTTTGCTGCCTCAATGGCCCCATTGGTTTGAGGTCTATGGGGAGAAGACCTATAGTGCTATATTTATACTTGGCCATTAACTAGACCACTTCCTTTTGAAAGTGTGATCCATTGTCTGAAATTAACTTGAAAGGCACTCCATACTAACAAATGATGTTAGTATGAATGAACTAGGCCACATTCTTGGCATTGAGGCCAAGATAAGAAGCTTCTTTCGCCCATTTAGTGAAGTAGCCTATGGCTGCCAATATATACTCATGTTGAATTAAGGACTTCGAGGTAATTTTCCCTATCACATCGATACCTCATGTTGCAAATGGCCAAGAGGCTGTAACAAGATGTAAAGGGACTGACGGCTGCTTCTGAAGCTTGGCATATGCTTAATAGTTTTGACATTTCTTGACAAAACTCGAGCAATCCTCCCTCATGGCAAGCCAATAATAACCCAGATTGGTGATTTTTTGAGCCAGAACAATTCCATTCATGTGAGGGCCCTACTCATCGCCATGAACCCATTCCATTATCTGCTGTGCTTCAGTCTTATAGACACACGTGAGATGAATATTATTCCAGGACCTTTTATACAATACATCATTGTTCAAGATGTACTTACTTGCTAATTGCCTTAAAGTCCTTCAATATGTTTTCGAGGCTTGATTAAGGTATTTGGCTTTTTGAATAAAATTAAGGATGTCCCAGAACCATGGCTTCTTTTCCACAGCTTATAGCATAATGTGTTGGCTGAGTTTTCACATTAATGACAATGGTGTGAACTACCATTTCTTCTCCCATTTGGGTCATAGAGGCTAAGGTAGCCAGAGCATCTACAAATTGATTCTTTGTCAGAGGGAGGTAATGGAATGAAACTTCCCCAAATTAATGTGCTAAGTCTTCTAAGCATTGATGGTAAGGAACTAGACTCTCTTCCCTTATTTTTCATTTCCCCAATGCTTGGGATATAATAAGGGTGGAATCTCTATATACTTATAGATTCTTCACCTTTAATTCTAACCTGATTATAAAGGCTTCATATTCTGCCTCATTGTTTATAACTTTAAAAGCCAATTTAATTGCCAATGGTGTTTATTCTCCTTCAGGGGTGATAAGAATAATGCTTGCACCGTAATCTTTGTGACTAGATGCTCCGTCAAAATATATATTCAATATTTCCTTATCGATACCTAGGATATCCTCATCTAGAAATTCTATCTCCTTAACTATATTTATGAATTTGCTTATTCATAAGATTGCTCAAAATCTTGGCAGAGAAATATTGGATGAATATTCGGTAAAAATGAAGCTCATAGTAGAGCTTCTCCTCAAGGCTATGGCAAGATCACTAAATTTAGAAGAAGATGGTTTCTTGAAACAATATGGAGACCAAGAAACGATGGCAGCAAGATTTAATTACTATCCTACATGTCCAAGACCAGATTCAGTTCTTGGAGTTAAAGCTCATTCTGATGGATCAGCAATAACAGTTCTTTTACAAGACAAAGAAGTTAAAGGTCTTCAAATCTTCAAAGATAGTCAATGGTATAGAGTTCCCATAATTCCTCATGCTCTTGTTGTCAATACGGGTGATCAAATGCAGGTAATTAAGTATTAATTAATATTTTAATAGTTTCAACGCTCTGGATTCAGACAACAAATTTCACTAGCTTTGACATAAATAAATTAATGAATGATGAATCCTAATAAGGCTTTTATAATCTTAGCCACCTATTTCTAACCAAAAGAAAGTACTCTCCTGCCCATAAATTCAATATAGAAAATTATATATTGGAGAGTCCTTAATCAGTATTAAAAGTTTAAATTATATGCTAAAGTAGTAATTATAGGTAAAATATGACTTGGTGAGTTTCATTTTATGAAGTTGAAATTCCAATCCTAATAAAAACTTGATTAAACGAAACAAGGGAAAAAAAAAGAAGTTGAAACTTGAAAGGAGCAATTAGGTTCTTATATGAATTGAAGGATTCTTTAATTATTAGTTAAAACTTGAATAAACGAGGTCCAACTCATTAGTAATAATGATGTTCTAAAGTATTATTATAAGGTTGCAAATTTGAATATAATTAATTGCAACTTGGTTAACCAGATATAGGAAAATAGTTGTTGAAAATTAAAAAAATTGCTAGGCCCTTGAATTGTTCTTAATTTATTAGGGTGCATATTTATAAATTGAAATATAAGAGTATTTGTTTATAATTTAATGCAGATAATGAGTAATGGAATCTTCAAGAGCCCAATGCACAGGGTATCAACAAGCTCACAAAAAGATAGAATATCCCTAGCAATATTCCACTTTCCCAATACAGAAGTAGAGATTGAACCTGTAAAAGACTTGATTGATGAAGAAAGACCACAACAATATAGGAAGCTTAAAAATTATGCTGCTATCAACTTTCAATGCTTCCAAAGTGGGAAAGTGGCACTGGACACTGTGAAAATATAAGTCTCAACTGTTTATTACTGGTCATTATTGATGTTATGGTTGAAAATAAATATCTAATTTCTATTTCTTACTTAATTTTAAAAATCCTCATGTCCTCAAATTTTTGAGGAAAATGGTGAAGTGAGGATTTGCGTAGATTTTCTCAAGTAAAAAACCGTTTTGTCAATGATATGTTCTCTTAGAGCATCCATGGCGCAACCTTTTTTTTTTTGTCTCAGTCCCTTTATAGGACTGACATCGTGGGATTTATCCTATAATGAACAAGTCTCACTTTCCATCACAAGGAGGGACTGTCTCACTTTGATGAGCTTATTAAAAAAATATAAAATAAAAATTTAAAAATAAATAAAGAATTTTCATAATTTTAATAAAAATAATATTTATATTTGCGTATCACTAAATGCTTATGTGGCATTTTAGTGAGACTCAAATCTTTTCCCATTGTAGATGCTCTAATAATCATGGAAGACATTTACACTTTACATAAAAATAGCCGTTCTCTTGTGACCATTTGAAAACCGATACTCATGGTAACCTATTTTAAAAAGGAAAAACGTATTTTTTGGCCCCTTGAACTTTATGAATTTTTCGTGTTAAGCTTATGAACTTTTATTTAATAAAATTGAATCCCTCAACTATACTAGTTAGTGACATTGAACCATTTTTTAACAGACGTTACATGCATATTTTTAATTGCCATCAGAATCGCGTGGGTGCTGGAGTAAAATGATGCGCTTTAATGAAAAATTAAGGAATAACACATTTTTGCCTCCCTAAACTTTATGAATTTTGTGCATTAACCCCCTGAACTTTTATTTGGTGACACTGAATCTCTCGATTGATAGCACATGAAAATACACGTTTAACTACTATTATAAAAGGACTCAATATCACCAACTCGTATAGTTGATGGGTACAATTTTACTAAATAAAAGTTTAAGAGCTTAATACGAAAAACACATAAAGTTCAAGGGTCAAAAAATACATTATTCCTTTTAAAAATTAAACCATAAGTTCTTTTAAACTTATCTATTGTAACAGTCAATTCATTTAAAACAACAGTCTTGATTTTTTATTATGCTTAATGAGTGTCAAAGCCGCTAAAAATAAATTCATATTTTCTAAACTAAATTGATTCTAATGGTGATAAATAGGGTCTAATCCATAAGGAATTGATAACTTAATTTTTTTTGAACCAATTAGAAAAATAAAATTAAAAAAGAAAATTTTGTAAATAAGAATTAAAATTAAAATTAAACTAAAAAACAAAACTTAAAATTTAAATGGCAACAAAAATAATTTAGAAAATACTAATAGAAATAAACTCAATTGAAATGATAATTTCAGCTTCAATTATTTGTATTGATTCTTGATACAAAGATAATTCTTTCTAAATTTTTAATAAACTAGTTCTAATTGTTAGAAACACACGAAATAACCAATCTTTTCTTAATTTTAAATTAATTAAGAAATACTTGCTAATTAACCCTTGCTAGTGAATAACTCTAGAAACATCCTTAGAATTTAATTCTGCAGCAACTTTAAAAATTAAAAAGACCTAATTCTAAATAAAAAATTCAACCATATGGTTTATTTAAGTCAGATTATATATTTTCTTAATATTGTGAACTCTTAATTTTTCAGCCAATATAAAGAGAGGGTGACTACGGTCCCAATGCATTTTGAATAATTCAAATCGGAAGCCAAATGGGCCCTGAAAGAACATAAAAGGCCTAAAGAGGTTGGGCCGCACACCGGCATAACTAAATGTGCCAGGTGCGGCCAGCCGCACTTCTTACTGAGAAACTGCCGAAACTTTCCTCTGAAAAACCTAATTTTGGGATTTTTTTTTCTCCTATAAATAGGGGGCTTTTCTTCAGAGAAAGAGGCCAAATTTTTTTTAAAAAATACATCAAATTAAATTTATAATCTATCACTCAAAAATTAATTTTCTTTATTTTTCATACTTAAATTTTTTCAATAAATCTTCTTCTTTACAAAGGGAAGTAGATCCCATCAAGAGCGAAGTGGAATTAAGGAGTGGGAAGGCACTCCATTCATCAAGACCAAAAAGAGGAACTCTGCGAAGGTAACTCTCTAATCCATTTTTTTCACGTTTGGTAATAAAAACAACATAATTAATTAACACAAGCCTTTGTATTCAAAGGCGCGAACTACTTATAGCTCTGATTACTATTTAAAAAGAATAAGTAGACATACTATGGAATATTATACCAAGTAGTGAGCCCATTTAAAAATCACATAATTAGTTCTCTCTTTTCTTTACTTGCTTTAAATTAATTTGTCTTTTTTATTTAATTTCATTTCTTCGACGATTAATTTGTTTCGAGAGTTTGTCTAATCCAATACCGATAAGGGTTAGAGTTTGACCTATTATCCATAAGGGTTAGAGTTAAAAGTCCCATGTCTATGATAATTCAAGGTTGTAAATTTATTTTTCTTTCCTCATAACCTGAAAGTCGTCTCTTAACCATACCTAAATGAAGAGAAAGGAATTAACATAATGACAAGCAATCCATGGCAAACATGAAAAAGATTAATGAAACCTACCCGAAGAAGTACTAGGATCATAGACCAATCTCCCTCGGCCATATAAACTCTATCCAGGCTCATAATAGTTTCAGCCAAGAGTAATGCATTAATAGATCGGGAATTCTCCATTTGAAAAATCATTGGAGTTAGCTCAATCAAACCCCAATGTGGGTCTCCCCTAAAGATGAATCCATCAGTTAGACAAAAAGCCAAAGCTTTTAGTCTCAACCTCAGCCTCTCCCTATCCTTAGTATCCTCTCAGAACTCAGCCATAAGCGTACATAAGTTTACCTTGTCCTTACTTACCATCAAGGTAGCATCAACCTCACCCAGATAGAACAATCTTTGAAAAGCATGAAAGTACCATTCTTGGCACTCTAGAATAGCCAAGTCAGCCTTTGTTCCACTCACTAGGATAACACTAATATCCTCAAAAGCATGACACATCTCCTCCATCATAGCTCTAAATCTAAACACATGATACATATGATCCCAAAATTTCAGATATGCCTCAATGAAATTCCGATCTATCCGTACCTCCTTAAAAGCAGGAGAAATCCCACATCTTCCCAATTTTTTTTTGTCCACATTATCTAGATATATAATTCATAAATGTAAGGAATGGCTAAACTAAGGTTCCATAATGGCTCAAAATAGTTGAAAAGATGGCTCAAAATAGTCCAAAGTAATCCAAATTTTCAAAAGCATTGAAAAATCACTGCATAACCATGTCGAGAAGCCCAAAATAGAGAAAAGAAGACCTCTTATGGAAAAATTGGGTTGAGCATGGATGTCCACATAGCACACAGACAAGTGTGCAATGCATGACAATTGCATGAATTAAAAAAAGATATATCAAATAAATATGTAATATAAATAATATAATAAAATATAACATAAATATACCAATAAAACCAAAAATGCACAATAAAATCTAACAAAGTAAAGATAAACATGCATCATTAAGCATTCTCATACTTGTTCAGAAGTTCTTTTCAACAGTTATGCATTTTTGAAATAGAAGAAAAGAAAAACAATAGGGATAATATTCTACAGTAGAACAAGATTGGTCATCCATAACTTTCGCTACGGCGATGACCATCCCCATGCTTAGTTGTGGATAAATGAGCCAAGCTTTTTAACAGTGCTGCTTCATAATGATGCACCATAGTGTAAGTGTGCTCTGACCACTCAAAGGGCCACTGCAAGAAGAAGGAAAGTGGTTAGCTAAAAGAATTAAGCGAGAAAAGAAGATATCAAAGGGAGAATACATCTTTGGCCTCAATAGGTAAAGGAGGAACAACAACATTAGGTACTTGGAACCATTACAATTATAGACCATCACCTCCCCAATAAGTGACTTCATTTCCCATTTAATAATAGTTCAGAATACTACTAGTAAGAGGGGCAGTAGACTAAGCACTTGCAAAGGCATACTCAGTACCTGCACCAATAAATTGTGCACCAGCAGTAGTATGATGTGCACTAGCCACAGTGGCGCCAATGTCCATTATAAAATCCTTCTCATCATCTAAGGCCACAGTCCTCCTTTGATGAGAAATACGTCTGCTAGCACTAGTTGCACTAGACTCTAGTTGCGAAGCTCTAGAAGAATGGTAGGTGCCATAAGAAGAGCTGTAGGAAGCTGCTACTATATTTGGCATCAAAGATTCCATACATGAAATATTATAGTCTAAGTCTGGTAGTATCAACTCGATGACCTCAATAGCAGAATAAAGATGCGGTCTAGCAACAATCTTGAGACCATCCCTCATATCAGTTGTTGGGGCACATGGGACAACCAGCAACTAATAGTCTAGTTCCATGCTCCAAAAAATAGTATTGAGTCTTATGAGAATGAAATAATACTCGATAGCTTGAAAGAACAATAGTGTGAGCCAAGTGGTTGCCGGACATGATAACCAGCCCAACAAAGGGGAGCCAACAAACCTAAAAGGGGAAATCAGTTAAGCATATGATGATAGAATAACATGACGATAATGAGAAAGATACATCTCAGATTATTAAAAGTGGATCTTAGGCTCCTAAATTTAATGGAAGGAGCGCGAGACCAGTTGCTTTGGACCCACCGATGGCCGACAGGAAATGCATCCAGCTTAGAGTTTCCCAAAAAAAGGGCCATAAAGGGCAGGTACTCATAAGCCCATATCCGCAAGATACATTAATAAAGTTAGAATCAAGAAGAAAAGAAGATATAATGCTAAGAAGCATACCTCCCACATAATGTATGTCCCTCCAATAGAATGAACATCTCCTCGAGAAAGCCTACCCATTTCTTCATACATGGTAGCTAGTAAAGCTCCACCCCGATCATGCTCGGGGATACGAGCTAAGTCCTTCAAACTCATCAAAATACTAGGGTCAATAATATCTTGTCTTGTGTGCCAAAAGCTTCATCCTAGTATTAGAAGAATAACAAAATGTGCAACTTGAGCAAAAAAAAAAAATCCAAGAATCAATCATTTCTTCTTGACAAGGTATTAATGTGAAATTTCAACCAGTAGTAGGTAAGACACTCATCAACCATCTCTGGAAATTTTCTAAAATGTTTAAGATCTATTTATTTGTCAAACTTTACCCAAGGCTTATCCTCTAGGTTCCTTGGCTTCCTTTCCTAATAAGCTTCATCCAAGGCTTGTCACCTTGACTCCTGATAGTTCCTTATGTATATTAGCACTCAGAATTATCCATTTCTTCCACTCAGTTATAACCTATAAAAATATGTGTCAAAATTAGTAGGAATCCATAACAATAAGCTTAAACACGGACTCAAAATAAGGAATAAATATGAACAATATATTTGTTATAAATACTCATGGTCATGATTGTGCATTGTGCTGTTGCATCTAGTTTTACATGCACAACTTCCATTAAAATTTATTCTATATAACATGTGTTCTTGGGCCAAGCTAGGTCACGATTGTGCTTTCCTTGTTGGAGTTGCGACTTACAGGTTCATTTGCATATTTATGTTTATCTTAGATTTTCTCAAAATCTAACCTTTTCTAATAATTTTGCTAATAAGAAAAATATTTAATTGAAATATTAGATAGATTCAATTTGATTGTCAAAATCAAAATAATGATTGACCAACACTTAGGTCAATAGTGGAATTCTAACATAACCTCTAAGCCTGCTTCAATAAAATAACAATATTGAAATAGTAAAGATTATGAAGTTCTATCCTACCCACTCTCTTAAATGACATCATTTTTACCTAAGAAACCTAGTGAATTTTCCTCTCTTTTTTCTTTTATCTCTACTAAAACCTAGCCATTATATGGCTTATGTTGAGAGCATGAACTTGGACCTAACTCAATCCTAAAAACTAGTTTACGAGGTGAAGATTGTCCAAACCATTATATGGAGCACACCATTATTATATTTAGAAGATGTTTGATACTTAACACACCCCTCACGCCTAAGGCTAAACACATATACGGGTAGCCCACCATTGAAAGATTTGATTGGTGGCTTTGATACCATGTTAAGAAAATGGACTTGGCCTAACTCAATCCCAAAGGCTAGCTCAAGGGGTTGGTGTGCCTAGAGTTTAAATAAACCTTACATCGAAATTCCATACTTTCAATGTGGTATTCTTAAGTCCCATACCTTGGCCAATAGGATCCTAACATATTCCTGTAGTTGAACAACTAACATCCATAGGGGCTCTTACTCCTATCGATACTAGCCTGATGCTTGGATTTTTTTTTCTCGAGGCTACCAATAATTTTAATTTGGCCTGTAGAGTATCCCTTTCTAAGTTAATATATGGTGAGAGATTACCATCTAAGTGTCTAGTGCTAGACATTTTAGTCATGGCAATACCTAATATACCAATATATGTGTGTTATGACCTTAATACTCTCATATATAATTGTCAACCTCCTTTAATTCGATAATATAATAAAAAAATTTAATATGGTATTAGAGAAGATTTGTGTTTGATATCCAATCCTAACCATTATGTTTCTTTCCTAGTTTCTCGAGCTGGATGTCCAATCTCAGCCGACCTAGTGTTTCAGGAAAAGTATTTGAATTTCTTTTCTACTTTTTAGAGTTGGATGTCCAACCCAGTCAGTCTAGTGTCTAACCTAAGTGACAATTGAATCGATGTGTATTCCCAATTGTCAGTTAAGGGAAAGTATTAAGGTAATCCCATATTGATTTGGAATGAAAAACTATATGGGTTAATATAATCATCTAAATGTCTAGTGTTAGACATTTTAGTCATGATAATACCCAATTAATATACCAATATGTGTGTTAAGTCCTTAATACTCTCATATATAATTGTCAACCTCCCTCAATTCAATAATAATAATAATAATAATTTAATAGTTATTTTCTTCAATAATTTACATTAGAATTAGGAAGCAAATCATCGTACATGTAGGAATGGCTAGTGCAACTGCTTTGGTTAACACTTCTCTTCCTACTTTAAGAGATTCTTTTATTTTTCAACTCTTCAATTTTGTATGGACTCTATCTTATTGATATAAGTATAAGTTTCTTAACTTTCTTATTATCCGATGGGAGACCAATATACTTACTATGACTATCTACAACTTTCACATCCATCCAACTTTGAATCAAAACTCTCATCTTGTTTGGTACATTTCTAGTGTAGGATAGTTTGGACATGTCCATATTAATCTTCTGAAAAAGTTGCTTCAAAATCCTGCTATATTTTGGCTATATATATAGCCTCTTATATAATGGATCTAATGAAAATTACATAGTTCATGAGAATAAATAAATAAATTACATTGCTCATGAGATTTATGGAGCTTAATGAGCAGTTTTAATACCATGAACCTCTTTTCTCATTTCAACATCCATAATGAGAGATGATAGCCATTTTGCACTTGTAAAAAAAAAAGGTAAGGATATAATCGATCATCCTACCTAAACCCTTGGAATACAAAACTAACTAGGACACCCTATTTAATTCATATAGAGTTAGAGAAAGTGGAACACAATGCATTGATAACTCAACCATGACTAGGGGTGTCAAACCGTGTTAATGGGTTGTGTTTGTGTTGGGTTAATAGACATTGGTGACATGATTAAGCTTAACATGAACACGAACCGTTTATTAATCGTGTCAAAATATCTTAACACTAATACGACATAAAATTTTAATGGGTAACACGACACGACACAACACACTTGACATGTTTATTTTAAATGAGTCTTATATATGTTATATAATATGACACGACCTACTTAACCCACTTAACCCGTATAATTTGTATAACCCACATATTAAAAATACATATAAATATATAAAAATCTAATAAATGTTCATATTAAAAATACACATAAAGTCATAAAAATTCTCAAATAAATCCATCTAAAATATTCCAAATAAAAACAAACACATAGAATTCCTAATTAACTATCATCTAAATTATGGAATTAGATCATGAAGGACCAATAACATCTTTATCCAATTCAAAAGGCTCTAAGTTAAGCTCTGTGATATCTTTTGTAAGTTCTTCAAGTTCCAATTTCTTCATATCTATAAAACAAATAGAAAGTAGTTTATTAGTTAATTTAAGAATAAAATTATTTAAAATATTAAGGCTAAATATACCTTAATCTCCAAATATCTAATCTTTACTACACATTAATAGTCCACATTTAATTTAGTGTGTAGGATAAGAAAATTTTTCCATCATCTACTCTCCTATCAACTCTCTATAATCAAAACATTATTAATAAATAAAAAGGAAGATAAATCAAATGGGGAATTATAAAAAAAATATGAAATTAAAACATTGGCCACCACACATTGAATTAGATTGGTGAAAAATTTTAAATTGAAAAGAATTTAGAAGTATACATTTGGCTAATATAAAAATAAAAAATCAACAATTTGAAATTAAATAGCAGAGAAATTTTTTGAAAATTTTAATTATTTAATCAATCAATTCATAGGTTTAAACTTTAAAATAGTGACTGCACAACTAAGATAATGAATGGAAAAAAAAATTATTGGTCTTATATTTTATTGCCAAAATGAGAAAGAATACATCAATCAACTATGCAAATCCCATCATGTATGGAAAAAGAAAAAAAATAGACATGAGCAAACAATATCCATTCATTAGATACAGTAACACCAAACTATTAAACAGATTGTTCCATCTCCACTGCATCAACCCCAACTACTCCCTTTTTTACACATACAAACTTGCAAAAAATACAAATCTATGTATAAATCTGCATAAAAAATTGGAGATCTAAACAATACATTTATATGTATAAACTCTGCAAATCTCATAAAATTTCATAAACCCATTTTCAATAATAGCAAAATTTCATGCCATCCAAGAAAATTCATACAAGAAAATAAGAAACAACCACCTGAACTCATCGAAGATGAAGAGAAATGATGAGTGGGTAGGGTGCTTGCTTCTCTTTATGCTTCTCTTAATGTTCTTTGGCCTTATCAATATCAAATGTGTGCTTGCCTCTTTTATGAGGGAGATGTGAAGTCACGAGGCAAAGAGAGAAGTGAAAGGAGATGGAGGTGAGGTTGTGAGACTGAGAGAGGAGAAAGAGGCTGTGAGAGAAGAGTTAAACTTTAAAATGTGAAATTGTGGAGTATGAAGTGTTAAGTTAAAAAGGATATTAGGTTTATGTTTTTAAAACTCAAAATGACGTAGTTTTGAATGGTATCAAAATGATGTCATTTTAATTAAACGGGTTACAGCGGGTTAACGTGTCAATCCATTACACTGCCCATTTTAAAGTGTGTATAAATGGGTCGACCAATTTCTAACAGGAACCCGCTAAGGGTCAACCTTAACCCATTTATTTTGCATATTTTATGTGTCGTGTTCGTGTCATGACCCATTTTGACACCCCTACCTATGACCTTTTGATATTCATTTTATGCATGATGTCTCTTAGGAATTCCCACTTAAACTTATCGATCACATAGTTACTTGAGTGCAACATTACCCATATGTGTCTAGTTCTCTTTTTCTCATAACATGAAAATTTTCACAAAAAAATTGCATTATCTGTGATCAAATGACCTAGGACAACGGCAATTGGTTAAAAATAGATGATATGCAGTAAAACATATAAGGGCTTGTTAACTATGGTTAATGTTTTGAGGAATTTACATTATTTTCCCTCTTTCAATTTCTTTTTCCAATCTATTGACATATCTTTTTGTTTTCAAATATCTCTCTCTCTTTTTTTTTTAGTTTTAGTTCTTTTTTGTTTTTTTTTTTAGTTTTGATAGAGAACTTAACAACTTCTCACGTCGATTTGGACACTGTTTTTTTTTTCCATTTTTTGTATTTTTTATTTTTATTTATGTTTTTCTATTCAAAAATAATTTTTTAATGTCATATTCTCATAAATATACAACATACATATAACATCTACCAAATATTTACATCTACATAACATATACTAAACATCTATCAAACATATGCAGAATATCTACCAAACATCTATAAAATTTATTTAACATCTTTTGATTTTATTTTTTTCAATTTTATATTTACAAAACATACTCACAACATTCACATAGTATATACATAACAAAAACTTAACATACATACAATATCTACTAAATATTATACCATTTATCAAACATACATAAAATATCTACATAATAAAATTAATATTTTTTTAACTTTTATTATGTATTCTTTTAACATATCCACAATATCTATATAACATGCACACAACATATACAACAAAAACTTAACATACACACAACACCTACCAAATATCTACATAACAAAATTAATATTTTTTAACATTTAATATGTATTCTTTTAATATACATACAATATCTACATAACATGCACTAACATACATAAAAAAAAATTAAGACACACACAACATCTACTAAAAATCTATCAATCATATATAAAATTTCTATCAAACATCTATATAATGAAATTGTTATTTTTTAAAAATTTTTATTATGTATTCTTCTAACATACTCAAAACATCTATAATACAAAAACACCTTTTATTTTATTTTTTCAAATTTTTTATACCTTTTTGTTAGCTAAATCCCTAGCTTAATAAATTTTATTTTGATCTTAGACAATCAAATTGAATAGAACTAATAGTACCAACTAATAGTATGACCGAACTAGAGCTTAAAACTTGAAGAAATTTGTTCAGTAGAGATCACGGTAACTAGCACTCTCAAAATGTCACCATACTAATTAGGGTCCTATCAGACCATATATAGTATGACAAGACTAAAGATGGAAAATTTACCAAAATCATCTAGTAGAGCTCATAGTTACTGGTGCTCTCAAATTTTCAGAGTACCTAGAAATTTTGACCAGATTGTTGTATTACTCTGACCGGACCAAGGCTAGAGAAAAATTCCCAAAAGTTTCAGTGAGTTTCACATCCAATATTACTCTCTTATTTTTAGCGTACCATAACAGTCCGATTGGACCATGAAGAGGCGGGCTAGATCATTCAAATGGAGTTTAAAAATTATAGTCGTTATTCTTCCACTCAATTAGTCGATGCCATGTGTACTAGCCATTGGAAGTGTAACACCCCTTCCCGACTTACATGTGTAAGCTGAGTAGAGGCGCCACACTAACCTAATGTTGCTACCAATTTTACTTAGTCAAATTTTAGTTCCGATTTTTTTTTCAAAAATTTTGCCATAGTTTCGCCTAAAAATTGAGTCCCAAGTGTCGACAAAACCGGTTTTTTTCTTATTTTTAAAAACATTTTACACAAACCAATGCAAACAAAATCATTCTCAGTACACTCCCAATAAATCCCCCTTGTAACCTCAACTACAACCTGCAAAAAGAATTTACACTTCTAGTGCAACATAACATAAAGGTTTTGTGACAATCCCTATATTTAAATATTACACAGCGGAAGTTATAAAATATTTACATATTTACATACTAAACATTTCTTTACAAAATATAAAGAAATATACATGATTGGCAAATCTACTCTGATCTTTAAGCTCCCAAAATGGATTCTTCAAGGTCTACTCTCACTTGGTCTTGATGAACTCTCGGGTTCAACTCTATCAACTCTATTACCTGCGCGATTAAACACTATCGCGCTAAGCCAATGGCTTAGTAAGATAAAACATGCTAATGGTATGCTTTAATGTAATGCAATGCCACATATGTTATTGATAAGATCAACATCATAAATATAAAGTTAATCACATAATTATGCATTTCACAAATCATAGTCATATGAGTATACCCCATTTCAACATCTTTCCACATTCAACATTACTCAATCATACTCAATAACCAACATCTCATTTCATTAACTCATAACATTATTTAGGACATTCATATAACCTTGACACCTATGGGCCCAACAAGTATTTAATACGATATTCAGAGTTCAGAGTTACTGATTTGGTTCATAGTCACAATAATCACGCCCGTAGGCAATGTATATACATGTATCTCTATCCATGGATAGTGTAACAGACCCAGTCTCTTGGACCATCACTCAACACATATGAGGAGATCCTCAACCCGGCAAGACTGTTACAAATCATATATCTCATATTCACAATTCTCATAGTGTAACAGACCCAGTCTCTTGGACCATCAACTCAACACATATGAGGAGATCCTCAACCCGGCAAGACTGTTACCTTTCATCATTTCTTAGGCATGCCACCCAAATCCAGAACTCTGAAACTGAATAACATATTAAACAAACAATTCATTTATTATATAGTTACCATTTCCATTCTCAAATTCTCAACACATTTAGGCAAACATGCCTTCTTTCTTTCAATATCATCATCATAGCCAATCACAATGGCATTGTCTCATATCATGTCTTATTTGAATTATTATTTCAATTTCAATGTATATTATTCATGAAACACATAACCATTCACAATGCATAACATAACATTGTTCAATCTCAACAATGCAATTAGGGCAAAGAACAATTGATATGATTCATATGAATAATACATTCTGGTTTTAGACTCCATTTTATCCTTATTTTGAAAAATTGTATAAAATAATCTACTTGATTAAAAATTCTACAATTTTTACAGAATTTATTTTTGTATCTTAAAATCATTCCTTTAAAATTTCAGATCAAACTGAACACAAAATCTTGGTCAAATAGTTCACCTAACCAGACTGCCCCAATTGCCCTGCATCCTGGCAGCAGTTCTGAACTTTGTGAATTCCATAAATCAAATTCAATCAACGTGGTTCTAAATTATTTTTCTCAAATACTAGACTCACTAAGCAACAACATATCCAAAATTCAATTGGATATGATTTTTCTACATTTTATTAAAAATCCCGAAATATAGCTGTCTCAGTTAAGGTACCTGCTGGAACAGTTCTACTAAAAATAATCTTTCTAAACTCATAACCATTCCAAAATCGAATCAACATATTTTTCAGTCATTCTAGACTCATAGAGGCACAACATATCAAAAATTCACTTCAAGAAAATTTTTCTATAATTAATTAAAAATCATACAAGTTACAGCCTTTACTAATTGTAAAACAGAAAAAGAATTCACTAAACACACTCTTACTCTTCCATCACCAACACCAACCTAGCTTCTTATCTTTAATTCCATTTCAACACTTGAGAATAAATCATAAACACATCTCATCATCAAATCATCAAACCCTAATTAACTTCCCATACCACTTCAAAAGTAGGAAAGAAATCAAAGGAAAGATCTTACCTTAGTTAAAACTTCTTGAATCAACACTTAAACACTTAATCTTCCTTCAATTTGAGCTCAACACATCAAGATCCTCTCTTCACCACTTGCTTTCCTTTCTCTATAGAGGAGCCGGCCACACACATGAAGAAGAAGAAGAAATTATGAATAAACCAAAGTCAACTCTTCTTTAAATCTCCACCAAGAGTTCCAATTCAAGCAATTACTTAATTACCCTTAATCATTTAATTTAACTTTTGTCTCATGTATGCCCATGATAGTAATTACACATATCACATAAAAATATCTCTCTTCCTTTGACTCTTCCTTTGACCCATTTATATGTTATATATATCCTCATATACACAATATATATCATTCTCTCTAAACCCTAATTCTTACCCAATACACATATACACAAGCATTCTCCTCCCAATTTCTTTTCTTATCCCATCATATACATTCAATCCAATTTATAACAATAACAACAACAACAATATGCAAAACTTCTAGGGCATAAATGAGGATATTACAGGAAGAAAAATTGATTGAAAATCAAAGAGCCCAACCATACCAAGCCAAATCTAGCTGTATTAGAGTCAGTTTGACCACACCAAAGTTGGTTTGACTATGAATTTGCTCTGGACAATAATTGAAGAGGGAAACATGGACCAAACACGTTGGAACCCACCTCAAATGGATATTTGAATACTTAAAGACTATAAATACCTTATGGAACTTCATTTTTCACTAGAATTAAGCATATATGGCCAAACTAAACAACTTTCATTTCTTTACATCAATATTTATATTTATCTTTGAGTATTGGGTGTGAGCATTAAACACCATTGTATAAGTTTAGTGTGAGCTTGGAAACGCTTAGGTTTTAGAGTGAGCTTGAGAAAACTCTTGTTAGGTTATGAGGAAATTCTCAAACCTTGTAAAGTTTGATGTAAGCTTGTGAAAACATTAAGTTAGTATTGAGCTTGTAAAATTCCAAAGTTAGTGAGATTCTCAACTAAAAGTTAGAGAGTGGACGTAGGATTGATTTGACCCGAACCATTATAAATCTCGTGTTCCTTCTTCTCTACTATATTCTCTTTTCATCTTGATTTTTAACTTTTAATTTGTCATCACTTCTTCAAAACAACCAATTTACCTCTCTCCCTCTTGGTTGCTATATTGGAATAATAGTTG
The DNA here is from genome assembly GCA_947685225.1 of Garcia nutans. NCBI lineage: Eukaryota > Viridiplantae > Streptophyta > Magnoliopsida > Malpighiales > Euphorbiaceae > Garcia > Garcia nutans. The sequence continues at coordinate 48,698,108 of CANTUV010000007.1, read as the reverse complement.
GTATCAGAGCCTCAAAATTTCAAGACGCTTAATTGTGAAATTTAATCCATAATGGTAGCCACTACGCCATCTAGCTCATTTATATCAACTTCTCATTCTCATGGAAATTTAAATTCCCATCTTAGACCTTACTTCGACAAAATTGATTATTCTTTTTGGAAATACAAGATGTATTTGTTCCTAGATAGTGAGAGTATTAAGTTATGGAAGTGTGTAGTTAATAAGTGGAAGCCTCCTACTCAAGAAGATGAAGGTGTCTAAGTGCAAACTCCTAGAGCATAATGGACTGATGCTCAAGAGAGGGCTCTTTACAAGAATAATAGAGCAGTGCCCATTTTGGTTAATTCAATGACTAATGAAGAAGTTGGAAGAGTCTAACATCCTACTACTGCATACACTACAAAAAAACACGCTATCTGCAACAGACAGAATCCGTCGTAGATCCGTCGCAAATCAAGTCCTGCGACCGATCTGCAACCGATATGCGACCGATACGATCCGTTAATAAAAAAGGCATCGCAATTTTCAATTTTGCGACAGGCCGTCGCAGATTGCGACGGATTTGCAAATCTCGCGCTTAAATTTTCGAGGGTAAAGGGCAGACGTCGCAGATTCCGTCACAGATTTTCGTCGCATATTCATTGCAGATTCTGTAACAGATTACCGTCACAGATTTCGTCACAGATTGTTGTCGCAGTATCTGTCGCAGATTCCGTCATAGATTTCAAATATCCGTCGCAGATTCGTAGCAAATCCGTAGTAATTTAATATTGATTTTTATTGGTACTATTTGTATTATCAATTAATTTAATAAGAACTTTATAAATACATTTGGAACATTTAAACACAATCTAAAAAAACACTAATTACATTGATAAAAATAATTCTTTTATTAATCTTCAATAGAATAAAATATTTTACAATTTAACTATACAAGTGTTAAGAACACTACTATAAATAATCTATCTTGAAAATAACAATATAGATCTTCAATTATCATTTTTCATTTAATCATGACTTGCATCATCATTATTAACCTGCAAATAATATTAAAAAGAGTAAATGAAAAGAATAATATGATACACATTAACAAAGTAATACTAACCGTGGTGTGTAGGTTTTTTCATTCAACTCGTGTAGCTGCTCAGGAATTTTGTATATACACGAGCTGTTTTTCGTCGGGTGCAGGTTTTCCAGCTCTCTTTGCATTGACTTTGCTAATTCATTCACATCAACTATTGTCTGAACCGCTGGCGCCGTTGCCTGCAACCAGAAGAAAGAGAAATTTTATTTTATTAGAACATATCAATAATTTTGCTTATGCTTCTCATCACATACGAACTAATTGCTACTCGAATAGCTCAATGCAACAACTAAAAGTCTTAAAAGATAATAATTAGTGATAATCAACAGGTATTCTAACAATATTTGATTATTTAAATGATGATTTTTTATAAAAAGAATAAGAAAGTTGAGCTAATTTACATAAATTAACTAAAATTACCTTGGTGCAGCTTTTGCTCCTCAATGACTTGTCTGCCTCTTTTACATGATTAGCTCAACTTCCATGCATTCCATACATGATTAGCTCAATTAAAAAAATTAAATTACTATTTCCACTTTTATTTTAACTGAGCATAAGCTCGAACAAAACAAAGGAAAAGAGCAACAACGCAACCACTAATACTGAATTGGCAGAAGCAAATTCAACAATACAAACAATAGGTTGTCATTTTCAACTGGTGGGCAGTATAAGGTGAATAGAAATGCAATTAATTGAACAACTTGCAACTTTAATTTGAACCGCAAGAAGCCATATTTTGTTAATTTATTGATCATTTTGTTAATGATACAAGTAATCAACACATAAAAACTATAATTAACATTTACGAAAAAATAATTTGCTAATGTACAAATTATATTTATTAACAATTAAAAAAACTGAACTTCAATATTTAAATTCAATTAGATTTAGTTAATTGAACATTTACTCCTAATAACAGAGTGTATTAACCATTTCATCTATTTTGGACATCAACATGGCAGCTTATTGCAAAAGGTGCAACAAAAACATTAGCTGCAATAGGCTAACAGAGGTAATAAAACGTACTAGTCCAAGGCAGTAAAAAATCAGATCAACTAATTGAGACTCTAAAATTAGGGCATGGAGAAAATATTGAAAAGTGGCAATATGAGTATTTCTTCAGTGAAACTGAAATAAACAGAAACAAACAGTTGTAACTTTCAGAAAACTATTATTATCACTACTTCGGAATTTTTATTGGTTTTGGAATTTAGGGACAAGCAGTCATATTGTTGCTGTTATTGTAAGGTATTGATTAATTGCATTCAAGAAGAAAGAGCTATACTTTTAGAAACGTTATTGCAACAATAGTAATTTACAGTTTTAATATGTATTATTATGCTCATGCAGAAGCAATCACCTAGTTTTAGCACTCCTAACCTGCAAGAATATGTAGTTTTTTACATCTGCTTTAATAGCAATAAACTATGGTTTTATATTTCTTAATTTTAAAATATTTTTCATTTCCTAAGTGTGCATTTCTCTCATCGCGAGCTAGGCGTAACACATTTACATAAAGATGTCCTTTAAATAGTTCAAATTAACAAAGGTAATCAATATTTTACTTTCTCATGAAATATTGGACAATAATTATTAGTAACTAAAACCAAAACATTTTTCTTGCATCTTTTAGCAATAATCCAATTAAATGGTGGTTTCAACTTTCAAAATAATCCAATTAACTAAAAGCCTAGCGTTTATCTTATTCATGTCCCAAAGTTAATTTTAGAAATCATAGGAACAAGCCAACATAACTATTAGATAATATTAACAATAAATCCACATGGAATTCTCTCCATCAACCAATCCATCCAGTAAACATTAGATAAATATAAATAAAGCTTTGCTTAATTATTCTCAATTTTGATTCTCAATAACATACCAGCACCTCAAACTAGAAAATCACACATTTATACAACCAAAGGCCTAAAATAAAACCAGTAGACTAAAACAAAACAAACAAAACGAAGAAAACTCTCAACATCCCTTACCAGTCAAAAATGCCCTTGAGCTCAAAGTAAGAAGATCAGTAGTGAACTGTAACACTAGCTCATCAACAGTCCAACTAGCAACTGACTTAATAGTAACCCACAGCCAATAGCTATACAATTCACTCACTCCTAAATTTTATTAAACTTTATTTTCTTAAAAAATTTTCAATTGTTGATTTTACATTTAACATTAGAGATTAGACTAATATAGCATCTCGCGTTGATATTATCTTATTATATATAATATATATTTATATAGATATGTATATTAACGGTTTCATGTCTACATATCTCAATCTCCCTTTGAAAAATCAAAATCCAAAGACCCAAAAACCCGTTGATAAATCCTCTGTTCTGTTATATGCATACATACATATACATATATACATACATACATACATGCATATATATATACATATATATTCAATATTCGCTATCTATTGTATTCATATATAGTTTTAAGCAATTGTTTCATGTGAGAGATAGCATATAAAATATGTTTTAACTATTTTGATGGGGAAAGCTACTGAATATTCGGATTTGATGGCCCATTGATCTGTATCTGCTTATGTTATTTTATATCTTCAAAGGTAATATGAAGAGTTAAAAACATGTCTAATAATATATGGATCTCACCAATTAATAATCTAAATTTTTAAATTTGATTTGAAATTTTTTACATAATATTAAAATCAAGTCTATACCTTTTTTATAATTTTATAATTTATACTTCTTTATACTTATGGTTTGGATATATATTAATAAGTCTAGACACAAGTACTATAAATATGAACCTAACTATTTTTCAGAAAAATAAAAGATTTTCATTAAAGAAAATCAATAAATTAAACAATTATAATAAAATTAGAAGAAAAATCTTAGCATGAAAGGCTAATATTCTGAACAAATTATTTTAACTAAAGCATGAGTCTCATAGTCATGGTCTCCAAACTATTACCATCACAAATCTCCCAATTTATTCTCACGGGCTACATTCTTCTAAGTACCATTAATAATCTTTTAATCTTTGATTATATATGTTTGCATCATTTATTAATTAAGAAAAATATTAAAATTTTAAAAAATTGAAATTTATCACTCAATAACTTCGATTTTAGATTAAATTCTAGGCTTTTCATAAGTAGATCAAATGTTGTGATCCAAATCCAAAATAGAAAAGAAAATAAAAATCGAAAGAAGGGAAGGGCAGTAAAACATTTGATACATGTTCAACTATTTATCACATATCATCTTTTTTTTTTTAGCAGAATCCCATATCATCTTCACATTATTCTTTCATAGCAAAAATATTTATAGAAAAATTCAAAAACAGAAGGCAACCAAACACACATTGCATGAAAAATATACATTGAATAATGCTAGCCAAACTTTGGATTCAATAGATACACAAAAATATTATGGAAACAAATATTAGATAAGAAGATATAAGACCTGAAAATCTTGAACAGTTCATCAATTTCAGAGTCCCCAGGAAACAAGGGTCGCTGGCTCACCATCTCAGCAAATATGCATCCCGCTGACCACACATCGACTGGTGTTGAGCAATGTCGAGATCCAAGCAAAATTTCTGGTGCTCTATACCACAGGGTTACCACCTAAGGGAGATAATTCATTGAACCCAGACATGACAATCACCAAAGCAGTGTAAGAAGTCACCATTACATATGCATTAGAAGCTAATTGCTAAGTGTGGTTCTCCTGTTAGCCCTTCTAAGGTGAAAATACAGGAGAAAAGTTGATATCCATAAACGGAAAGCAAATATATTTATCAAAGGATCTAACATAAATGATGATCAAGCCAACCTAGAAAGTTCTACAAATTTTAGTGCAAACAACAACATCCCTTTGAGCAGCTATAATTGGGCATCTAGACTGTGGACGTGTTATGATTTACGAGCTAAGAAACTTGGGCCACAAACAGCATCAACTCACACATTGAAACAGCCATATCCAAGAATGTAGAGAACAAATTCTCTCACTACTCCCCTCGTGGTAGAAATCCAACAAAACTTCCATGCTTACTAAAGTTTTCTAATCAGTTTCAAGATGAGCAACAAGCTTAGACTAATCATAAAGGGAAGCACATCTTTTTGCATGTGTAAATGTTAACATTAAAAAAATTAAACCCAATGCAACAATACCTCATGAGTAAATGTCCTAACAGGTATACCAAATGCTTTGGCCAATCCAAAATCAGCAAGCTTCAGTGAATTTGTACGACGATCTATGAGTAGATTTTGTGGTTTCAAATCTCTATAAAGAACCCTATGAGAATGGCAGTACGCGATGCCACGAAGTATTTGATAATTTTACTGTAGAGAGGAGAAGAGAGGGAGCGGCGCAAATAGAAGGCTGAGATGAAGATGGCAATACTGCGATGGTGGGCGGAGATGAAGATGGTTGGTTACTGCAGAGAGGAGAAGAGAGGGAGCAACGCAAATAGGAGACAGTGAGGATTCTGAGATTGGGTTAGGGCAGTAAAACATTTGATACATGTGCCCTTCGAAAATACCCCAAAAATTCAATTTTCTTTGTTAATTTTAAAAATATCATTTTTTCAAATATATATTTAATATATTAAAAATATACTTTATTTTTAAATAGACATAGATTATATATTTAGTATATCAAGTGCATATAAAAAAAATATTTTTTTAAAAAAATAAAAATTGTGTTATACAATATAGTTTCTTAAAAAAATCAGAATTATCTATATTTATATTTATTTTATTTTGAAGTTAAATTAAAAAATATTTTAATTATTTATATGATGATAAATATTAGATAGTAAATTAGTATAATGAAATATAATTTTATACTATTAATATGTTATACTATTAATTTTACTATTTTAATTTACAAAACACAATTCATTATATTAGTAGTACTATTTGTACTGTTTATTGCTTAATAACTAATAAGTATTTATTATAACCACTAAATACGTAGATCACTTAATAAAAATACCATTTTAATTTAATAAAATATTCATAAATTTGAATTACGAATATGATTCTATCATACTCCACTTTAAGATAATGAATTGCACAAAAAAAAATTAAATACTAATTTAAAATTTTATATTAGTGATAATAACTAAAATTTAATTTGCGATTATAAATTATTAAATTAATATCAGTGTAATATATAAAATATTTAAATGAAGCTATACAAATAAATCGATTTGTTGAAATCAAAATATACTTTAAAATAATTTAACAGATACTCAAATATATCATTCATGCTATACGATAAATGCAGGGAAATGAGATAAAATAAAATGCCTATAACGAAATTATGTAAAAAATAAAAATTAGTATTTTTTATATAAAATAAGTCTTCTAACTTATTTCAAATAATTATAATTTCTTTTTTGGGCTCCCGCTAAAAATTTCCTTTCAGTTTTACGACAAAAATTTGCGACAGCTATTTTTTGTCGCAAATTTGCTACAGATTTGCTACCGCTTTGCGACGGATACATATATATATAGTCAAATTTTATTTTCGTCGCAAATCCGTAGCAAATGGGTAGCAAATTTGCAACGAATCTGCGACCAATCTGAGACGGTAAAAATTTTTCGTAAAAATCCTCGGCGGGAGTAATCCCCGCCAACTTTAGCGACGAAACTTTGTGATGAACAAAAATCCGTCGCAGATTTATTACGGATTTGCAACCGATTTGCGACGGCTTTCTCAAAATTCCTTCAAGTTGTTATTCTGTCGCAAATCCGTTGCAGATCTGTCGCAAATTTGCGACGAAAATTTTCCGTTGCAGATTTTCGTCGCAAAATGCTGAATATTTTTATAGTGAAATTTGCGACGACAATAGACGGTAGCATATCTCCATTGCAAATTGCTTTTTTTAGTGTTTTCTACAACCAATCTGCCACAGAAAAAATTTTCGTGAAAAAATATACGCGGGTCTCTCTCCCGCCAAGTATCCGCACCAACTTTTGCGACGATTATTTGCGACGGAATGATTTTCGTCGCAGATTTACTACGGATTTGCAACCGATTTGCGACCAATTTCTCAAAAATCCTCTAACTTGTCCTTCCGTCTCAAATCCGTCGCAGATCCGTAGCAAATTTTCGACGAAAACAAGTCCGTCGTAGATATCCGTCGCAAATACCGAATATTTTTGTAGTGATATAGTATTTGGAAACCTCTTGAGAACTATTATGAGGGTAATACTCAAGTGAGGTTCACCAAGACTCAAATGTTTGTGCATGAGTATGAACTCTTCAAAATGAAGCCAAATGAGAATGTCACTAAAATGACAAATTGGTTACTCGCTATTATCAATGAATTGAAGAAATATGGAAAGGTATATGATCAAGGTGATGTTACCAACAAAATCTTGAGAGCGCTTAGAGCTTATCTAAAGAAGAACTTTAAGTCAAAGGTTTCTTCAATTAAAGAAGCTCATGACCTTATGATGGGTGTCAAAACCACAAAAAATAAGGTTTCTATTTTTTAAACAAAATAAATTGCAATAGTGGCGAATATGGTCGAATCCACAGGGAATTAACTACTTATTTGAATCTCTTTTGAAAACCAAAATAAAAACAATAAAATTTTAAAAAAAAGGGTGGGGGTTATGAATTAAGAGCTAAAATTAAAATAAAATTGAAAATTAAATTAATAAATTAAAGAATAATAAAACTAAAGTGGGAAAATAACAATGGAAAAGATTTCAGTTGAAGAGAATAATCTTGGTTTCAATTCTTAGATCTGATCATTAATACAAAAATATTTTCCTTTAATTTTTTAGTAAATTTGTTCTAGCCGGGATGCTCACATTAGTAAAACCTTCCTTAGATGATAAATTAGTTAAGAAATACTCTATGAACAATCCTTGTTTTTGAATAATCCTATAGGAATTCTCTTTTAGGATTTAACCCACTAACAACTTTACAATTTTGAAGGACCTAATTAATAATTTCTATTGCAGAATTTATTTAAATTAGATTGTGTATCTTCTTAGTATTATACCTAATTGCTGCAAGTATCAAAAGCTTAACGACAGTTATGGATTCTAAGTTTTGGATGGTGATATATTATTCAACTAATCAAGCAATAGACCCTATTGTTTAATCAGTAAAATAATAGTATAATTGAGCTACAGAAAATATGCAAATAATAAAATTAAAGAAAACAAGTAAAGAGTTCTATTAGATCTCACAAATCTTGGTGAATTGAAAACCTTGATTAGCCTTCAACTGATTAAGAATTATTTGCATATGATTGAATGAAAGAAAACTTGAAATAAAATAAAAGAAAAACGATGGACAAAAGTCTATACTAAAGTCCTTAACTAAAGTTGCATAGGGTAGATGCCTAATGTTCTATTTAAATCATTACTCTTAAAAGTTTCCTATTCTAACTCTAATTAGGAAAATAGAAATAAAAATACAAATTAATAAAAATTAATCGCTATTAAGATTCATAAATATTGTCTACTTAACATGGGAACAAATAATAATGTCTCTAGAAGTCTACCCAAAATTGGTAGCTCAAGTCTTCAAAATAGACAGGAGTTCCTAGTTGTCAGTTGTTTCCTTCTAGTGTCAGGCCTATCTTGGGCACAACCTTGCCCAAGGCTAACACGCAAGGCCTTTTCCAACAATTTTCTTCATGCTTTCCCTCAATCAACTCACTTTCCACCATTTGATTCTCTTTACACCTTTAAGTTATTTCTTTTGTAAAAACACACTAAAATCAATAGAATCATTTAATAACAAGCCTCAATAATCCCCAAAATATGAATAGATTTTACTTGATTTCACTTAGCACACTGTGAGTGGGGATTTTCGCCCCCACTCCAGGTGGAATGGTTCTTGTGACTTTGGTACTGTTTAGGCTCGGGGCCTTAGAGAACACGGGCCTAAACCCAGAGAAAATGGAGTCTCCACCCAGACAGGCCGGAAAAGAAAAAGGTGGATGACTCAATTCCTAAGGAATCCCCAATCCCCTAATGGGTTCAGAAAGTTAGGTACATGTGGGGAAGGTGAGAAATGGCCCAGCAACCCCACAACGTCCGGTTTATTGGAACCGGCCTCCTTTTCAGGTCTTAATATTATAAAATTCTTAAATATAATGATATTATCCATACTACATGCAAAAATTAAAATAAAGCGTCATTATATTAAAATCAAAATATTGTCCAAAAATAAAGCAAATAAATGGACACCTATCCAAGGATGGAAATATGTCCTTACATTGTCCATGTCTAAAACTAAATAGGGCACCCACCAAAAGGTGGAAACGTGCCCTTTACATTAATCCCAAAAATATGAAATAAATTAAATTATATAAAGTTTAAATAATGAGTTACCCAAAAAGTGGAAACATACCTCTTACATTAGTACCAAAATAAATCAATAATAATAAAGAAAATATCCATTCATTCACTCATTTATTACAAATTAAATAAACCAACCACTAAAACATATAATAAACTAAATAATCAAATTTGAAAATAAATAAATTAAAAAAGTATAAGTTTTAGGGTTCACATCTTAAATTAAGGTTTTAAGAAATTAGGGTTTTGGAATTTAGGATTTGGAACTTAGGGTTTTGGAAACTAGAGTTTTGTAATTAGGGTTTTTGAAACTAGGGTTTTAGAATTAGGGTTTTGGAATTAGGGTTTTGAAACTAGGGTTTTGGAATTAGGGTTTTGGAATTAAGGTTTTGGAATTAGGGTTTTAGGGTTTAAGGAATTTAGGGTTTTGAGAGAGAAAGATTTATGGGATTAGGGTTTTGATATTCTTGGATTATTGGAAAAAAAGGGTTTAGGATTTTAACTTACTACCTTTGAAAAATAATTTTGGATTCGGAGAAATAAATTAATGTTTTGGAAGAATAATCAAAATTTGGAGTTTAATAATGAAATGGTTTAAGCTTTTGGATAAAAATAGTTTAGGGTTTTGAGTTTCAATAAAATAACTTATGGTTCTTGAGATTTTAGTAAACAAACTAGATTCTGACAATTGATTCAAACCCTCAATAGCTACTGGATGGTTTTAAGTTTTTATAAAACATGCAAGTGAAGTTACAAACACCAACTGATTAATGTATTAACTAAAGCAAACAATTAAAGTTATTAAAACAAAGATCAAGTTTGTAATATCCCAAATGATACCCTAAAATTTTGGGAATGCTAATTGTTGAAATTGAAGTAAATGGTTTTAAATTGTATATATGATTAAGTGAAAAGATAAGAGGAAGGAGTGTGCATATGTTGTATCTATAGAGATATATACAACATATACAAGTCAACATTTTATTTATGGTTAAATGATATTTTGTTTATTAATTTAGAAATTAAGTGATGGTGGAGGTTGATATTTTGAGATTATATTATTATAATATATTAATTGCTTGGTGGAAATTAAAAGAGGGTAATCTTGTGGTTAAGAGAGGTGATTTGCTTTGACTTGAGGATAACTATCTTCATCTTCTTCTTGCTTCTCCAAGAGGCAGGCCATCACCATTAGAAAAAGGGAAGAGAGGTTTTGTTGCTTGCTAACTCAAGATATTGAATGATTTTAGGAGATCAAGTTGGAGTTTTAAGGATTTTTTTCACTTTTGGTAAGTTTCCAACTTGTTTCTTTGTTTTCTTTTGAGTTTGTGTATTTGAGTTTGGTGGATGGTTGGTGTAGTTGTGTGTATGGTTGATTTTGGTATGTTTGAGGATGTTTTGTGTAATTAACTTTGATTTTGGGGTTGGATTGAAGAGAAAGGGTTAAGTTTGGTGAAGAAAGCAAGAGTTGTGGGTGGTGTGACTTTGAGTTGTGAAATATGGTTGTGATTGTGTTTTGATGTATATAATTGAGTTGTTTTGATGTTTATGTAAGTTTATTATGGTATATTGATGGATGTGGTTTAGTTTGTGTGGTGTTGATAAGGATATTGAAAGATGTTTGTTGGATGTGGCATTTTTGGTGTCAATTTCAGGTTTTTAGCCTGACACGCCCAGTAACACAGCCATGTCTTTGGTTGTGTCATTGGTTCTATTTTTAGTATGGGTGACATGAGCAGTGACACGCTCATGTCACTGAGCGTGTCATAACTACTGTGTTGTTGGGGTATTGACACATCCAGTGACATGCCCATGTCACTGAGCGTGTCATAGCTTCTGTGTTGGAGGAGGATTGACACGTGTAGTGACATGCCCATGTCACTGAGCATGTCAAAGCTTTTTGTGTTATGGGTTTAGGGCACGATTAGGGACACACTCGTGTTGTTGAGCGTGTCATGTGTAGAGTTTGCTGTAGATAGTTCTTATTCTTATTTTCTTATGTGTATCACTAAGTGAGTATGTATAATCACCTTTGGATTAGGTTTTGAAGAGATTTGAGTTACCCCAATCTAAGTGTTGAAGAATATCTTATAAGAGGAGGTTGATAGAGTGGTGTTGTTGCTTTTAGAGGTAAGTACAAACCTTACATGATTGTATACATTTACATGACTTTGGAACTTAACACATTTAGTTGGAAAATGAGTTAAGTTACCTATTATATTGTTGGTGTATGAGAATGGTGCTATGATTTGCATTATGTGAACTATTTGAAATATATGTTGAGGATTAAAAATATATGAATAATGTAATTTGTTATGTATACCCTGATGATGATATGTAAAGCCATTGGTGATGGCTATATTGATATAAATGGGATATTTGAGGCATTGTACTTATGATGATCATGAGAAAATAAGATATGATTTGATAATGAAATTATGAAAAAATTGTGTGCCTAGTATGTTATTCAATTTTCGGAGTTTTGTTGTTGGTGGCATGCTTAAAAAGTAACAATCCCTTGAAGCTGGGTTGGGCTTGGTCCTTGAAGCCTAGTTGGGTGATGCTTTGCTCCCCTTGAAGCTGGGTTGGGCCTAGTCCTTGAAGCCTAGTTGGGATGTTACATATGAGGTAATCCTCATTGTGATTATGATTCACCTTCGGGCTAGATAAATGTGATTATTGGACCAAAGCAGTAACTCTGGAATTTGAATGGCATATTAGTTTCTTTTGGGCCCATGCTTGTCTTTGCTTTAATGTGAATTATGAATGATGGAATAATTGAACAATATAATGAGATTTAATGTTATGAAATATGGCATCCTTGAGTATTGTTTCTAATTCTTGAAAGTTTGACATTGGCATTACATTTGAATCATATTGTTATCAAGGTTTGTACCACTAAGCTTTTGGCTTAGCACGATTGTGATTTATCATGCAGGTGATAGGGTAGATCCGGTTGAGCAGGAGAGTTTAGCTAGACCTAGTCAAGTCTAGGCTTGTGATCCCTTGTGAAGTGTTGATTTTTTTTGACTTCAAGATCAGAGATGAACTGCCAGCATGTATAAACTCTATATTTTTGTAAATATTGATTTTGATGTATACATATGTATATTCCGCTGCATTTTCCGCTGCTTATTAAACAAATATTTTGGATAAACTTTTGGGGTAATGAAGATATATTTATATGCATTTTAACAATGGATGTTTCACCTATTACTTTCTATAATATAAGTTAAATGTTTTAAATTTACTCAGACTAATTGATAATGTTTTGATGTTTAAGTCAAAAGATTTGTTTGTTGAAAATGAATTGTGACATTCTTATATCCTCTATACATATATCACATATAGTGTGTATATGTGCTGTATGTATATTGGGTATAGGGGTGTTACAAAGTTACTGTATGTTCTTATTAATCAAAGAAAATGCAGCTACTTTAAACATGAATAATTTATGATTAAAGATCAAACCTCCGTCGTTGGTTCCACCAAAAAATTGATTTCTGGGTGAACAATGTGAAGACAGTATGGACTCTGCCTTCTTCTTTGGTTCTCTTGATATTTCTGTTTATTGTTTCCTTCGTTCTTAAAAACACTGCTGCTCTTCTTCTCTGTTTGTTGCCGTCCCAATGTTGCTAAATTTTTTTGCCCCTGTTAAAGTATTAGGACTTCTTATTTATAGGCAAAACCAATCAAAAAACCCTAAACCTAACTTTGCTAATTTGTCTTTCAGATGAATTCTAAGCTCCTTAGGAAACTCCGATAAAAAAAATCTAAAAAACAAATTGAAACCATGTCGATCTGGGCAACCGGATCGACATGAGTTAAGGCCACGTCGACCTGGTAGTCCAGGTCGACATGAGTCTCACTCATGTTGACCTGGTAGCCTAGGTCGATGTGAGTCCAACCCCAAGTCTATCTGGGCTGCCAGATCGACATGAGCAATTGCTCATATCACACCGGCCGACTTGTATTCTTGTATTTTTTTAACTTATGGGTCGAAAAGTTTTAATTTGGGCTGATTAAACATGATTTTAGGGTTTTACAATTGAATTTTGCCTTTTTAATCCGAATCGACTTATTTAAAAAATATAAACTAGGTTTAAATCTTTTAAAAGTCGGATCAAATTTATTTTGGCATCCTTTAATCAGGACCATATCAAATTGGGGTCAAAATTAAGAGTCTACAGTTTGCCCCCTACTTGAGCAATCTGAGACTACAACAAAAGAGAGCGAAAAGCAATAAGACTTTTAATTTTGGCAAAAATAGGCTTAATTTTCTTGAGATGGTTTGGGTTTTGGGTTCAGGACCTGGTTCGAGTTCTGGACTCGGAAAAGACTTGGGTTCTGGACCCGAGATGATTTGGGTTCTGGACCCGGTTCAAGTTTTGGACTCAGAAAAGACTTAGATTCTAGACCCGAGAGGGTTTGGGTTCTGGGCCCGGTTTGAGTTCTGGACTAAAAAAGACTTGGGTTCTGGACCCGAGACAGTTTGAGTTTTGGACCCGGTTCGAGTTCTGAACTTGAAAAAGACTTGGGTTCTAGACCCAGGAAGATTTGGGTTCTGGACCCGGTTCGAGTTCTGAACTCGGAAAAGACTTGGATTTCTGGCCAGAGACAATTTGGGTTCTAGACCCGGTTCGAGTTCTGAACTCAGAAAATACGTGGGTTCAGAACCCGAGATGACTTGGATTCTGGACTCGGTTTGAGTTCTGAACTCAAAAAAGACTTGGGTTCTGGACCCGAGATAGTTTGGATTCTGGACCCGGTTTGAGTTTTGAACTCAGAAAAGACTTGGGTTCTGGACCTGAGACGGTTTGGGTTTTGGACCCGGTTTGAGTTTTAGACTTGAAAAAGATTTGGATTCTGGACTCGAGATGGTTTGGGTTCTGAATTCGGTTCTAGTTTAGGACTCTAAAAAGACTTGGGTTCTGGACCCGAGATATTTTGGGTTCTGGATCTGGTTTGAGTTTTGGACTCGGAAAAGACTTGGATTATGGACCCAGGATGGTTTGGGTTCTGGACCGGTTTGAGTTCTGGACTCAGAAAAGACTTGGGTTCTGGACTCGAGATGATTTGGGTTTTAGGCCCGGTTCGAGTTCTAAACTCGGAAAAGACTTGGGTTCTAGACCTGAAATATCTGCAAAAATAAATTAGAGTCAGTAAAATATTTTGCAAAAATTAGGTTATTTTTTATTATTATATTTTTTGTTATTTTTTTGTTAGATGTAATAAATATCTATTTTATTATTGAAATTATTTGTACTCATAACACAATACTATGCATATTATTGAAATAGATAAAAGGTGAAGTAGACAATTTTGACTAACTAATGTTAAATGACTTTACATAAAGAAATTTACAATAAATGGCAACAGCAAGTGAACTTGTCCCCCTTTTATTTGATTTTTTTATTTGATATATATTATATTTACTATTTTTGACTTATATACATTTCATTCTTTATAAAGAGGTCATGCTATTTCTCTTCTTGCAAACTAAATACGGTCACACAAAATATCTCAATTCCATTGTAAGATTTTTAAAGCTCAAACACTTACCATGGCAAGCGTCCAACACTCTTCAACGCATAGGACTCGATCAAATAATGAATTGATTTGTTACCTTTGAGACAACGAAGTTGAGCAAATTTCGTTATTACCCGGCATGCATCTCCATCGGAGTTTCAAAGATAAAACACCGGTAAGTGGTACTTTTTTGTACATATAAGTAATTTATTGCAAGGTTTGTTAGTATAATTATGTTCATGTAGATTATACAAGAATAAGTAAGAAAGTTGATATACAAAAATATCTATGTAGCAGAATTTATTTGTATAACAAAATCTACAAATTTATGCATGAAACTTCTGATGTACTAAAATGATTGTATAAGAATGAAACACATCAATTGTTATATGAGAAATTATTTGTCTGTGTCCCTTTTTTCTTACATACATAAATATATTGCTTTATATATTTATATAAAATTATTTTATTTTTTATTTTTTAATATATTCTATATTATTTACTATTGTATATTACTATGATTACTTTTTATTTATTTATTATTATAGTTATACTTTTTTCAAAAGTGTGTGAGGGAAATTATGTGTGTACTTACCTGGACTTACCTGTATTTGGACAGCATGATGGTTGCAATATTAAAGTGGGGGAAAATATTCACAAGGCCCATAAGTGGAATGACCAGGCCCCGCCTGCAGTAAAGAGAATGGTGCGGGAAAGTGGTTTTGAGGACTTCATTTTGCAATTACCAGCACGGGGCTATCAAATAGATCAGAGCGTAATCCAAGTGCTTGCAGAATGATGGTTGGACACAACTCATACTTTTCATTTGCCCATTGGAGAGATGACAATTGTTCTGGTTGACTTTGCTGCTATAACCGACCTCCGATGTGATGGAATCCCGATCCTTTTGGCCAATATTATTTTGAAAGAAGAAGAAATCCGACAGTTGATCGGTGTCAAGCCCCGAATAGGAGGTCGTATAAGATCTGATATGAGCCCATTTGAGAGTATTGGGTAAAGTACACTCGACCCATACATGGTGAGAGGGCAAAATAATATACTCAGAGATTTTTGTTATATTTGTTGGGGGCAACCATTTTGGGTATCACCGAGTCTACCATTCACTTATCTATGTTGCGCACCCTTTTTGTCTTGGATCACGTATCTTCTTATGCATGGGGGGAAGCTAGTCTAGCTTGTCTTTATCACTATTTTGATGCACTCTGTAGGAAGAAAAGATCCTTTATTGGTTTCGCAGCCATTGCTGAGGTGCTACTTCCTTTAAAATTATTGATCCACACAACGCATGTGCATAGGCTTAATTTTCTCTTTCATGTACAGGTCTGGGCATATGAGCATAACTTGGTGAGGGTTCCAAACATTACACAGCCATGAGTTACTTTTTTGAGGTTGGATGTTTGGTTGTCGGGTTGCAGGGAAGTGCCCGGGAGTCACCATGTGCACTCTCACCATTACCACTTGAGTCATCTGACTGGGATCAAGTAAGAAAAATGTTAATATTAATATCAAACCTACAATAAAAGATAAATTACATATTTGCTTTTCTACAAGTGGATACAGCCTGGTGGAGAGCCAAAGAGAAAAATGGCTGGATTAGATGCATGACTGATGCAATGCCTTTGCACAACTCTCGTTGAATTATTGCTGGCCGGGTCTCTTGTGGCTAGTTTCTAGGCAAGAGAGAACATGATTAGTTCCTTGGACCTAACCGGCGTAGAGTACCAGTTGATTTTTTGTCATATGTTCTGAACTCTATATGAATGCCAGAGCCCTATTGGAGTTGTTCCCATAATGGTTTCGATGTTCATGACTTTCTACTCTTACCGGATGTGCCATATACTTAATTTATCTAGATCATCTGCTAAGTTTTGAAGTGTCACCTTCTGGTGTCCGTGGGCTGTCTAGAGTTGAAGAAGAAATAGAAGTGGAGTGAGAAGAAGATGAAGAATATGAGGAAGAGGATGAGGATGAGGAAGAAGATGAGGAGGAGCCTTCTTCTCAATCCCATGGAAATTCTGGGGCTGGCACTTTCCAGGTAGCTATCACTTTGTCATTACAACTGTCTCTTCATTTATCTATTCTGATTATTTATATGATCATTGTAGGCTACTGGTTCCTCTATGGGGCTGTCCCTCTGTATAATACCCCGATACAGTGACAATTTTCTCCATTTGCCCGTTCTCATTTAGATGCACCATCTGATTCACAGAGCTTTGATCTGAGTTACCTAGTCACTCATTCTTATCCCATAATGATGTATGCTTGCATGTATGCATGAAAATGTATGGACTTACCCTTTCGTTTTCTGGCTCACAGCGATGCTTGAGGAGCAAAACAGGAAGCTTCAGGAGGAATTAGCTGCGAGTCATCGACATGCGGCCCATTTAGAGGAAATGTATCAACAAGAGGCATGGGACTTCCGATACTTTCAATTTCAGGGCATGAGGGAACCAAATGCCTCTTCATCAAGGGGATCCCAGACTGTTATCCATGATATACCACCTCCCTGTTTAGGAGATGATAGAACTGATTTTTGAAGTCCTGGATATTTCTTCTTTGAGCGGATATTGGACGGATAATATGCCCCCTCCTCTAACGGGGGATGATTTTCTTAGGGCTTTGTCTGATTATGGACCTCCTCCTTCCTCGCAGTGACAAAAATATAAAACTTGTAATAAAATTAAGCAAAAACGGTAATGGTGATAATTTTTTTTCTGTACACTTTTTTTTGACTTTTGCTTTTTTTTTTTAATTAGATACAGTGGCCCAAGACAATCCCAATTTTGCTTTCGTCATGGGAAAAATTCAAGAATTCTAACTCTGAGCGGGAATTTTTGCCCTCACTCCCAGTGAAATGGTTCTTGCGACTTCGACACTGTTTAGGCTCGGGGCCTTAGAGAACACGGGCCTAAGCCCGGAGAAAATGGAGATGCCACCCGAACGGACCGGAAAAAAGAAAGGGGTGGATGGCTTGATTCCTAAGGAATCCCCAACCCCCTAATGGGTTCGAAAAGTTGGGTACGTGTGGGGAAGGTAAGAAATGGCCCAGCACCCCTACAACGCCCGGTTCATTGGAACCGGCCTCCTTTTTAGGTCTTAATATTATGTAATTCTTAAATATCATAATATTATCCATATTACATACAATAATTAAAATAAAGCATTATTATATTAAAATCAAAGCAATGTCCAAACAAAATAAATAAAAGGACACCCATCCAAGGATGGAAACATGTCCTTACATCGTTCATGTCTAAACTAAATAGGACACTCACTAAAAGGTGGAAACATGTCCTTTACATTGGTCAATTTAAATTGCATAGAAATTAATTAATGAGGTACCCATAAAGTGGAAACATACCTCTTACAATATTTGGAAATCTAAATAAATCAATAAAAGTAAATAACCATTCATCATAAATAAATCATTCATTAAAGATATCAAACATCAATTAAAATATATAATAAACATTCATCCAATTTAAATAAAATAATAAATATATTAACTTTAGGGATTCATGCAACAATTAGGGTTTCTAGGGTCTTATGTTCAATAACTAGGGTTTTACATATACTAGTTTAATTTGTGGAGAAATATTTTAAAGTAATAACATAGCTACTAGATTGTTTAAAAGATTTAAGGATTTGGATTTTTTTTATGAAAATAATTTTACTGTGATTTAAAAAAGTAGGTTTAGTTAGGGTTTTAAGTAAAAATTATGAAATTAGGATTTTGGAACCTTAAGACATTAGGGTTTATAGTTTTAAAAGATTGGGTTTTAGGTTCACTGGTTTAGGGCTTTAGGTGTTGATGAACTTGTCATAAAGTTTTGATGTTTTAAAAATTAGGGTTTAGGAAAACTAGAGTTTACTGGATGGGGTTTTAAGAAGTAATAAGATAGTTTAGGGTTTTTGATATTTTGGAAAACATGTTTGATCTTAGGATTTAAGAAAACAATTTAAAGTTTTATAGAAACAATTATGATTAAAGTTTTTAGAAACTGTAAAGAAGTTTAGGGTTTAGAGATTTAAGAAGACATTTGGAAATTTTGGACAAAAAGTTTGAGTTTAGATGATTAAGAAAATAGTTAGGGGAAAAATAATTTAGGGTTTTTAAAGTTTTGGGAATAGAAGGACAGTTTTAGGGTTTTTGAAGTTTGGAAATAGAAGAGCAGTTTTAGGGTTTTTTGAAGTTTTGAATACAGAAGGATGATTTAGGGTTTTTTGAAGTTTTGATAAATGACTTAGGCTACTGGATGAATGGACTATTTAATCTATAAAACTTATTACTAAGTTTAATAATTTAGGTTACTGACTCAATATCAAAATAAATGATAGAAACATTTAAAAGAAAATATGGAAATAACATTATAAATATAATCAAATCAAAGATTTATAATAAAACCTCTGTTTGTTGGTTCATCCACAATTTGCTTCTGGATGAACAGTGAAAAAGCAATGTTGCTGCCTTTGATGGATTGATGAATGCTTCTTGTTGCTAACTTTTGCCATTTCTTGCTCCTAAGTAAGAAATGCTTCTTGGGTTTCTGTCTTCTTTTTCCTCCCAAGTAAAAATCAAATTTTCGATTCTTAATTCTGTATTTTAATTTAGTATTTATAGGAAAAATAATAAACTTACTCCTAATTATCTAAGGAAATTAAAATTATTTAGGAAAAGAAATCAAAACCAAATAGAATTCGGTTTCGGAAAAAAAACTGCGTTGGAAAAATTACGCTGGCAAAAAAATTTCTGCGGGCAAAAACTGCGAGAGCTGGCGGGCCAGCGCTGGACGGCCAGCCAATTCGCCGCAGGAATTTCCTGCGGCCAATTCACTTTCGATGATGAAATTTTCGATCGTCGATTTTTATTTATTATTATTATATATATATATTTAACTTTATTAATATTACCTTTTTTATTTTTATTAAAAATTATAAATAATAAATACTAAAATAAATATTATTTAATTAAAATACAACAAAATTATTTTGGAGTATATAAAAAATATTGGACCAGATTGGGTCAAAAATTATGGGTCTACACTAACATATTCAGTCACTTCCTAAATTTGGACTCCTTTCCTTGCGCGTCTTGGATTCGGATTTCTACGCATTCCACATCGGTTCACCAGCCAACAATTATATAAATGAGCTAATATCCTTCATTTGGGATGTCCCAAACATTTCACAATTAAATTAGAACGTCTGCAATTTGCATTCAAACCCATCGTAATTTATTCAAATAATTTCAAAACCCCTAGCTTAAGCTTTTGCCATTATCAACTTGGATCAATTACTGTTATTTTTGTGCAACAATGATTATTTCATGTAATAATGACTGAGGCCAATTTAAAAAAGATAAAGAATTTATTTAAAGGCATCAAGGCAACACACTGGGAGCAATTATCATTGTCTCAACTCTATGTCTTAAAATACTTTCAAAATGTCAAATTGGATCAACAATTTTTATATGCCATGGCTTCCTTTTGGGATGTGAGAACTAGGACCTTTAAGATAAAAACTTTGAAATTTGTCCTGTGATTGAAGAATTCGAAGCCATTCTTGGATATCCAAGCAACCAGCTAATAGCGTTACCCATACTGACTTCCAAAACACAATAAAAGATGCAAATGCTATTTCAACTTTCAAAATCCAAAGCTATGCAATTAACTAGAGGTGAGAAAATTCTGCTTGGTCCTTTGATCAATTTTTGCACTTCTAATTTGGCTCTGACCAAAGCTTGGGGACGCATGTTGTGTTTGTGTTTGCTTGGTCAATTCTTACTCATTTATACTGATGGTGACATTGATCCGTGAGTACTGGACATTGTGGACCAAATGAAAGGAGGCTTGTCGCCGATACCAATAATCTTGGCCGAGACCTTAGTTGGATTGGACCAATTTAAATCAGATTCTTCAAAAAGATTGGCTGGAAGTCCACTGCTGCTTCAGGTAATTATCTAAACTGCCCTTTCGGGTTTTCAATATAGATTGTTGTTCTTATTGCTCTAATTTTTGCCTAGCCTGCCCTTACGGGTTTTCGAAACTAGCGAGTTGTCCTAAATTTTTCCTAGTCCGCCCTTGTGTGTTTTCAACCTAGCAGACTCTTTTTTTTATTTTTTTACATTGCTGCTGGTCTTTGCAGATTTGGTTACAAGAGCACCTCTGCTTGCTTGACACTCCATCCATGGATTTCCATAGATATCTGGCTCGACATCATTCTTCAAGGAAGCTTCTTAGACCTGCCTCTTAATATGCTGATTGGATTGACTGGATTTGCTCACGAGCTGTGATTAACATTGATTGGCTAGTACCTTAGTGGAAGATTACTCACGTCACCATTCAGACATATCTGACATATGTTCCTCTTACCGTTCTTCATCGAGGCACTTGTTATGATCCTCATCATCTTGACCGCCAGTATGGAGCAGAGCCTTGAGGTTCTGAATTCGCTCCCGACCTGGACATGCCTTGTTTGACTGAAGCTTTCTTAGATCGACTGAAGTAAAGCTGGCCTACGCACTACACTTATTATCTGCCGTAGATTTTACATTTGTCAATTTTTGGAATAAATAAAGTTAGGATGAACAATAATAAAAAATTTCCTCTCTCCTTTTATAATTTGTCATCACCTTTTGCTATTGTGATATTTTTTTTATCTAATGGTTAGATCATTCAAACCAATGCTCATAAAACACTTTTAACATAAACTCTATTTTATTAAATTAGGGAACAAAAAAAATATTAAACTAGCATACACAAGATTACTCTTGTCGCCAATCAGCCCTTTTGGGTTTTCTAATTGACAATTCACTTTTGTTCATGACTTGTTTCACAACATATGGCCCTTCCTAGCTTGACCTAAATTTTTCTCTTGGATCAGATACATTAGGCTTACATTGTTTCAACACTAAACCCCCGACTTTGAGTTTTCTGATCTTAACCCTTCTATTATAGGCTCGAGCTATCCTCCTTTGATACGGTTGATAAAGATATAGTGCTTTTAACCTTCTCTCATCTAGTAAAACTAACTGTGTGTATCTGCTCACTACCCATTCTATCTCAGGCAGTTCAACTTCTAAGACCACTCTCAATGACTTGATCTCAATTTCAATTGGCAACACTACTTCCATCCCATAAACCAAAGAGAACGGTGTCATTCCAATCTGTGTTCGGACACTTGTTCTGTATCTCCATAAAGTAAAAGGAAGCATCTCTGACCAATCCCTATATGTCTTGGTCATCTTGGATAGGATCTGCTTAATTGTCTTATTGGTTGCTTCTACTGCACCATTAGCCTTTGGTCTATAAGGAGAGAATCGGTGATAATGAATTTGGTACTTCGAGAATAAATCCTTAATTGCTCCTTGAAACTGTACCCATTGTCTGATACCATACTGTGAGGAACCCCATACCTGCAGATGAGATTCTTTTCAATAAATCTAGCCATTTGACTTGCCTCCAGTTTGTTGAAAGATTTGGCTTCGACCCATTTTGAAAAATAATCTACCGCTACTACAATGAAATGGTGACCGTTTGAGGCTGTCGGATGTATCTCTCCTATGATGTCAATCCCCCAAGTGGCAAAGGGCCAGGGTGAAGACATAGAATGCAATTCTTCAGGAGGCATGTGATTCAAATTACCATACATATGACATTGCTGTCACTTCTTTACAAACTCAATACAATCTCTCTCCATGGTCAACCAGTAGTAACCTTATCAAATTATCTTCATAACTAGGGTTAAACCACTCATGTGTGGTTCGCAACTTCCCATGTGTATTTCTGACATGATATGCTCCACTTCAGGCTTCCTTAAGCATCTCAAGTGCACCCCATCAGGCCATCTTTGATATAACTCTCTATGAAAGGTGATGTATTGTAAAGACCATCGCCTTATGGCTCTTCTCTCTTCCTTTGTTGCATCCTGTGGGGGTACTCCTTATTTTTCAAAAATCTCCTTATTGTGTCGTACCACGTATTATGGTCCGTGTTGGTTTCCATGACTATTTCATATTCATAACAAGGAGTCAACGAACTGGTCAAAACCAAAGGCTTAAGGAATAGCTTAATGGGATCTTCCCATACTGAAGCCAGGGTAGCTAAGGCATCGGCCATCTAGTTTTCTTCTCTTGGTAGTTGTATAAACCTACACTCCTTAAAGTTCTTCTTCATCATGGTCAAGTAATGGTGGTATGGTTTTAATTTCTCTTTTTTCAACTCCCACTCCCCATTTACTTGGGATACTACTATCAATGAATCGCCAAAGACTTCCACCTTATCCACCTTCATAATCATTAGGGTTTCCAAACCAAAGATACATGCTTCATATTCCACCATATTATTGGTTGCCCTAAATTTCAGCTTCTTGGCTAATGGGATCAATTTCTCTTCAGGCGATTCTAGTATGACTCCCAAACTTGCTCCTTTCCTATTCACTGCCCCGTCAAAATACATTTTCCATCCTTGTACTTTAATGGCCTCTAAATATTCATCTGGAAATCCCATGACTACCTCTTCGATATCCGGTAATGGTTGTTGGGCTAGAAATTTTGCCACTGCTCTTCCTTTGATTGTTTTCCTGGTTACATACTCAGTCTCAAATTCTTCCAATATTATCAACCATTGCCCATACTTGCCAATCAAAGAGGGTGTCTCCCTTAAGTACTTCATTGGATCCAACCTGGAAATTGTTTGCACACTATAGGATTGAAAATAATGCCGCAACTTCTTAGAAGACCAAACTACAGCTATACAGGTTTTTTCAATGATACTATACTTAATTTCATAAGGTAGGAGCTTTCTACTCAAATAGTAAACTGCATGCTCAATCCCTGGCTCATCTGCTTGGGCTAGCTTGGCTCCTATTAACTCTAGCATGGCTCCTATTAACTCTTCCTCTACTGCTAAGTATAGTAACAAGGGTTTAGGTGGTTTCAAAATAGGTGGATTTAGTAGATATTCCTTTATTCACTCAAAGGCCTTTTGACACTTTTAATTCCAGAGGACTGGCTGATTCTTTTTATGTAATTTGAAGATAGGTTCACAGATTGTGGTGAGCTTTGCTATAAACCTGCTAATGTACTGTAATTTACCAATAAATCCCCAAACTTCTCTCTCCGTCTTAGGGGCTGGCATATCCCTGATTGCTTTAACTTTGTCAAGGTCAATCTCAATGCCATTTGGACCAATTACATGTCCCAATAATTTTCCTGAGGTAACCCTGAACACACACTTCTTTGAGTTTAATCTTAGCTTATATTTTAATGCTCTATCGAAGAATAATTCTAAGTTTTGAAAGTGTTGCTCCCCTTTATCTGATTTCACCATCATATCATCAATATATACTTTGACTTCCTTTGTTAGGTTGCTCCAGCATTCTTTAAGCCGAACGACATCACCCTATAACAAAATATACCCATGTAGTAATGAAAGCAGTTTTGGCTTTATCCTCTTGAGCCATTAACACTTGGTTGTATCCGAAAAACCCATCTACAAATGAATGTAGCACGCTAGAGGCTGCACTATCAATGAGAATATCTATATGGGGGTAAAGGAAAATCATCTTTAGGGGAAGCCTTGTTTAAGTCTCTATAGTCCACACAGACCCTAATTCTTCCATCTTTCTTTGGCAAGGGTACTATATTGGTGAGCCAGTCTGGATAATCAATCACTTCAAGAAACTTTACTTTTATTTTTTTAGTGACCTCTTCTTTAACTAATTGAGCCCATTTAGGTCTTAATCGCCTAAGCTTTTATTTGACAGGTTTCATGTGGGTGTAAGTAGGAATGAGATGTTCGGTTATGTCTCGATCTATTCCAGGCATATCCTCATAAGACCAAGCAAATACTTCTTCATATTTTTTAAATATTTTTCAAATCTCTCTCTCTCATCAGGAGTAAGGTCAGATGCTATGCTAATATTTTTAGGATTTTCGGTTGTTCCCAAATTTAACGACTGTGTATAAACAGAGTTAATATTAAAGATGCTCATGTAACCACTATTTGAATGTATGCAACCATTAAGAGAAATATCACACAAGTAAGCAAAATCAGACTTTATTGCATTCATTTTGGAAAAGAAAACATCATCAAACTCATACAAAGCAGACAAATTAAAATCAAAATCAAAATCATTGTTCACAAAATCATAAAGCAGAACATCTTCAAACTTTTCTTCAATTAGGGTAACAATATCATCTGGAGTCTTTTTAGCTTTCAGGACAGCTTCCTTCTCCGCTTTCGGATTGGGATCCTTGTCGGCTGGCATGGTGAGCTCTTTCTTCACTTGTTCCACTAGCTCGGCAACATCAGCAAAAATTTCAAAATTCGGGATCTACTTTCCCATGAACATGATTGGCTCGGGCTTTCCTTGGAGTGGTCCCATGTCTGAAGCATTGAAAAATACTTCTTTGAGTGGTGGGAAACTCATCTTCTCATTCTTCTTTGGCTGAACATCTTTGTTAGCTTCATCATATCTAAACCTTTCTTGGAAGTTTGAGTTTTGAAATCAGGAAATTTTGTCATACCTGTCTTTCCCTTTCCAAGATCGACGCCTGGTAGGTAGTTCATATTCTTCATCATAGACAAGATCTTATGATCCACCACTTCATCACCAGAAATCATAGCTACTTGGAACCCATTGAGAGGCCTCTCAATCATTGGAGTGTTTACCACCTCATTGTCTTTAGCCTCAATAACCACTGTCCCATCCCCATTTGGGAACTTGATCTTTTGATGGAGTGTAGAAGGAACTCCTCCAAGAGGATGAAACCAAGGTCGTCCCAATAGTAGTGCAAAAGTAACAAGTATGTCTAAGACTACAAATTCCACCATGGATTCAATGGGACGAGCTTTTTGAAGGTTCTTTCAGCATGCCTCTTGGTACTATCATAAGCCCTAATCATCACTTCAGTTGGGCTTAGATCTCTTTTTGACATAGTAAACTTTGGCAGAATCTTGAGTGGGCACACATTGATAGCAGATCCATCATCAACCATTACACACGGGGTTCTCTTCCCTTTAACTTCTACCTTGATAAAAAGCGGGCGGTTGTGGTCTCTCCCTTCCTCTGGCAGGTCAGCATCTGAAAATGACACCATGCCCACATCAACCCTGTTCTTCATTTAATCTCTCTCACATTTTAACACCTTTTCAACTCTTACAAAATTAACCAACTCTTCTGGTGTTATGGAAGTAGAAATAGGCATACTAGCCATAGCTTTGGCCATTTTTTCTCGATGCTTCTTTGATGTAGCTAGCAAATCCCATATGCTGATACTAGCTTGTGTTCTTTTCAATTGCTTAAGAACTGCATCATCTTCTTCTTTTTTGTTTCCAACTTAAACTTCCTTTCCCTTATCAGCTTCCATTTCCTTTTGTGGTGGTCTTGCATAAGGCTTACTAGATATGGTGTTCATGACTTCATCTTCTTCTTCCTTCTTGGACTCATAGTCAGAATCACTATCGGTCGAGTCCCAAAACTCATTTACCATACAAATGGTTGCTACATCTTGCAGCATCTTCTTAAGGATCATTTCTTCTTTAACCGTATCTCCATCTATGTCTTGGAAAGAAGATAGCACAAATCTCTCATTCAAGCCACCCCCAATCATGAAAGTTGCAGGGGTGGAACCCTGTTGAACCTTGGCAACGGATTATCCTTCATGCTTGGCATGTTTGGTTTGGGCAGCTTCCTACTATCAATTAGATTTTGAATTTCATGTCTTAACCTCAAACATTTGTCCGTTTCATCTCCTTGCATTTGGTGGAATTGGAAAAATGCCTTAGCATCAAAATTGGGTGGCAGAGAACTTGGCAATGGACGTGGGGCCAATGGTTGCAACAATCCTTTTTTCTGCAACTTATTAAAAACCCAGGACAGTGGTTTGATCAACTCTGAAAATTTTCTTCTTCCGCCTTGACCAGTCACATTAACATCCACTACCTTCTGTGTGCTTTGATTACTAGACTGGTAGTTACCTTTTTCATTCCTTCTTACAGAAAAGTGGTTCTTCTCCCTCTCCCACTCTTCAATTTGCAAACCAGCTTGAAGAAGGTCCTTGAAATCTCGGATGAGTGTGTGGGACATTCTCTCACATAGACTAGGCAACACCCCTCTCACAATCATCCTGATTTGATCAGATTCATCAGGCCTCTTTATAAGTAACACGGCCTTGTTTCTCCACCTTTTGACATAGTCCACAAAATTTTCATTTGATCTCTGTCTTATCGACTCAACCTCCATTAAAGAGACCTCCAACTTAGCATTGTACCCATATTGTTGGATGAAAGCCTTGTATAACAACTCCCAGCTTTTCTGAGTACTATCCTCTAAGGTGTTGAACCAATTCTGCACGACTGGGTCCAATGAAAGCAAGAAATACCTCAAAGTTTGAGCCTTGGTAGCTCGGACAGACTGCATAGCAGTGATATATTGCTTTACAAGAAGATGAGGGTTGCTAGTTCCATCAAACTTGGCAAATGATGGCATCTTGAACTTATAAGGGGCTTCATCATCTTGCTCAAAAAGTTTGTCTATCTCAGACATTTCTTCAGTCTTTAGCTTCTTTTCAAACTTCTCCAAATTAGCAATCATCTTCTCGACATCAGCAGCCTCGGTCTTTTCAACAACTGATTTCTCCACAATCTTCGGCTCCTTCTTATCTTAGGGATCTTGAAAGTATTGAGACCAGTATTCATCACCGTCCATTTCTATCTTGTCATCCTCGAAAGCTACTTCACCAACCTTAGCCTTCCCTTTGTTGTTCTACTTCTTGGTACTAGCAGAAGCTTCGGCCATATTCCCACATAAAGTAGCCACTTGGCTTTTCATGGCCTTAGCCAGGACCCCCTTTAGTTCTTCCATCTTGGTGTTGATTGCATTGTCTATCATCATCTGAATCTATTCTTGATCCATTGCTTTTGGTGAAAATGTGACCGAGTCGTTGCTGGATTCTACGTCGTCAGTGTAGGTTGGATTGTCGTAGGCTCTCGAACTATAATCTGGGGCTGTGAGCCAGAAAAGATCAATGGTATGTGATGTATGTATGAATGGATGCACAATCAAAGAAAATAACAAGTGTAAGGATGTCCTTCCAACCTTATATCACCCACACATGAATGGCAAGTCTCTGTTGTAGGTATATGGCCCACAAAATACCAGCATGGGATATCTTGCTTTCGAATAATTCTCTTGGGCGGTTTAACCAATAATTGAATTTTCAAATTTAGAAGTCGGTCCATGATAACTCCCTTAAATTAAATTTTAATCCATTGAATCAACTGAAAATAGCTTTTATGCTATATTGGATTAAAGTAAAATTAACATGTTTATCATAAATGGATTTTGCATTTGGAAAACAACTATTGATTCATGCTTCAAACATGCCCATGATTAATAAGTCTTAGTGTAAAATAGGCCCACAATTGATTTAAAGTATTCCATAATTGACTTAAATGGTTGTAAGCCCAATAAAAAGGTTTGTTTAAAATGGTTTTACTTCAAAGCCCATTATGAAAATATTTGTTTGGAAATAGATTTGGGTTTTGAATCTTGGGCCATGAGGTAGAAAGAATTTTTAACCCATCTTAAAAAGGTTTTATGTTAAACGACCATCTTTAAAAAGTCTTAAGAATAATTTTGGTCCTTTGGGTTTTAAAAGCTTAAAATCAATTTGGGCTTACAATGTAATTATGTCATATTAGGAAAGAACAAACCAAATAGGCCATGATCCAAACCAAGATATATCAGCCATAGTCAAACAACAAGCATTTGGGTATAAACCTAAGGAAAGTAACTAGGCCAACTATATGGGCTTTAGTCTTTGGGTTGAAAAGCTTAAGTTTCCATAGCAAATATATACCAAATGGTACGAATCTATGAGTGGTTATGCCATGCTTGATCTCCATACATTGGGAGAAAGTACGATATCCCTTACATAACACAACACCGGTAACACATGCATCTTAACTCATGCACACGATGCAAATCTAATATGATGCAATGGATAATATCATGATAAGAAAGAATAGAATAATAAAAAGACCAACAAAATCAACTTCTCTTATCCCCAGTGGAGTCGCCACTGTGAGCAGTAATTTTCTCCCCCAATCCCGGTGGGATGGTTCTTGCAACTTCGGCACTATTTAGGCTATGGGCCTTAGAGAACAAGGGCCTAAGCCTAGAGAAAATGGAGTCCCCACTCGGACGAGCCGGGAAAAAGAAAGGAGTTGATGACTTGATTCATAAGGAATCCCCAATCCCCTAATGGGCTTGAAAAGTTGGATACGTGTGGGGAAGGTGAGAAATGGCCCAGCAGCCCCACAATGCCCGGTTCATTGGAATCGACCTCCTTTTTTGGTCTTAATATTATAAAATTCTTAAATATAATGATATTATCCATACTACATGCAACAATTAAAATAAAGCATCATTATATTAAAATCAAACAATGTCCAAATAAATCAAATAAATGGACACCCATCCGAGGATGGAAACATGTCCTTACATTGTCCATGTCTAAAACTAAATAGGACACCCACCAAAAGGTGAAAACGTGCCCTTTACATTAATCCCAAAAATATGAAATAAATTAAATTACATAAGGTTTAAATAATGAGGTACCCAAAAAGTGGAAACATGCCTCTTACATTAGTACCAAAATAAATCAATAATAATAAAGAAAATGTCCATTCATTCATTCATTTATTACAAATTAAATAGACCAACCACTAAAATATATAATAAACTACATAATCAAATCCAAAAATAAATAAATTTAAAAAAAGTATAAGTTTTAGAGTTCACATCTTAAATTAAGGTTTTAAGAAATTAGGTTTTTGGAATTTAGGATTTGAAATTAGAGTTTTGTAATTAGGGTTTTTGAAACTAGTGTTTTGGAATTAGGGTTTTGGAATTAAGGTTTTGGAAGTAGGGTTTGGAATTAGGGTTTTAGGGTTTAAGGAATTTAGGGTTTAAGAGAGAAAGATTTATGGGATTAGGGTTTTGATATTCTTGGATTATTGGAAAAAAAGGTTTAGGATTTTAACTTACTGCCTTTGAAAACAATTTTGGATTCGAAGAAATAAATTAAAGTTTTGGAAGAATAATCAAGGTTTTGAAGTTTAATAATGAAATGGTTTAAGCTTTTGTATAAAAATAGTTTAGGGTTTTGAGTTTCAATAAAATAACTTATGGTTCTTGAGGTTTTAGTAAACAAACTAGATTCTGACAATTGATTCAAACCCTCAACAACTGCTGGATGGTTTTAAGTTTTTATAAAACATGAAAGTGGAGTTACGAACACCAACTGATTAATGTATTAACTAAACCAAACAATTAAAGTTATTAAAACAAAGATCAAGTTGCTTCATGTTCTTATTAATCAAAGAAAATGCAGCTACTATAAACATGAATAATTTATGATTAAAGATCAAACCTCCATCGTCGGTTCCACCAAAAAATTGATTTCTGGGTGAACAATGTGAAGACAGTATGGACTCTGCCTTCTTCTTTGGTTCTCTTGATATTTCTGCTTGTTGTTTCCTTCGTTCTAAAAAAAACTGTTGCTGTTCTTTTCTATTTGTGTGGTCCCATTGTTACTAAAAATTTTTGCCCCTGTTAAAGTATTAGGACTTCTTATTTATAGGCAAAACCAATCAAAAAACCCTAAACCTAACTCTACTAATTTGTCTTTCAGAGGAATTCTAAGCTCCTTAGGAAACTCCGGTAAAAAAAATCTAAGAAACCAATTAAAACCGTGTCGATCTAGTCAACCGGATCGACATGAGTTAAGGCCATGTCGACCTGGTTGTCCAGGTTGACATGAGTCTCACTCATGTCAATCTGGTAGCCCAGGTTGACAAGAGTGCAACCCCATGTTGATTTGGGCTGCCAGATCAACATGAGGCATGCTCATGTCGACCTGGGCCCTCCAGGTCTACATGAGCAATTGCTCATATCCCCCTGGCCGGCCTGACTCGAATTATTCTTGTATTTTTTTAACTTATGGACCGAAAAGTTTTAATTTGGGCCGATTCAGCTTGATTTTAGGGTTTTACAATTTAATTTATGCCTCTTTAATCCAAACTGACGTATTTAAAAATTATAAACTAGGTTTAAATCTTTGAAAGTCGGATCAAATTTATTTTGGCATCCTTTAATCAAGACCATATGAAATTGGGGTCAAAATTAAGGGTCTACACACACTAAAGACTGATGAGTTAGTAGGAAGGCTCGTCACCTTTATATGAGGCATTGCCCGAGCATCGAGTCCTGGCCCACAAATGAGGAGGCCAAGGATGCTCTTTTAAGGGGTTATGTCCCACATGACACACTGCGTATGGTCTCCAATCGGTTTGGTAATTATGAATTTAAAATCATCTTTTATTTTGAAAAGAAGACTCTCCTTTTATTTTCAAAAGGATTGGTGACCTTTATTTTGAAATGCTGAAATTGAAGAGTCGCCATCTTTATTTTTTGAGGGAAAATTAAGGAAAACCTATTTTAGTTGACTCCATTAAATTAATTTTTACCCAAAGAGGGCACTAGTCTGCAACCAAGCACAATGTGTCCCGGGCTAAATTTTCTAAACCAATTTTTATTAAAAAATGATCCCTTTTTTTTTCTTTCATTGATTGATTCCAAATTTCCATTTAAATGAGCTTTCAGAAAATGCAATTTTCATGAATCATGTCTCAATGACCATGAATGATAAGATATAGTAATTTATGAGCAATTTATGGCTTGACATTCATCCACATTGCAATATTAAATATGGAATAAATAAATATTATAATGCCCTAAGATGGCAATTCCAAGGGAGCTTCAACTCTAGCCCTTGTGGGTTCTAGGTTGAGCACAAGTCCTCAACTAATATGATAAAGTCAAAAGAAAGAGTAAAAGAAGAAGGAAAGAATAGTCGCAATCACAAAATATCCCCTTTGCGAAAGTCTTACCAAAACTTGCAAAGGAAGCCATAAAGATAAAGATAGTAAAAAAATAAAGAGTAATAAGAGAAAAAGAAAGATCCAAATTTGGTTGGAAGGGGGGGGGGACTGTTGGTTGTTAAGATTTGGGCTCGCCACTTGGAATGATATTCTAAGTGTGCCTACTTGTCCCTTTTGAATGAGAATCAGAGTCATAAGTAGTTCGGACCTTTGTATGCAAATGGTTTTTGATTAACCAATTTTATTGTTAATTAATTACCGAATTGAAAGAGATTAGACAAGTGTACATTACCTTGGGTAAGCATCTTTTCTTAATGAAGGGTTGAAGAGTCTTACAACTTCAAAGCTCCACTCACACGAAAAATAAGGAAAAATTAATTAACAATAGATTCGAAAGCTTAAAATGATTAAGAGTTAATTTTTTATTAAAACATTTTGCAACAGAAAAGTATTTGGGCAGAGTTCTGGGGTCCTAAAAATTTCCTTAGATAAGAGGGGTGGACTCCTATTAATAGGAGTCTGAATCCTGAACTAGGCTGCTCGCACTGTGGCTAGTCCACAAAGCCCTTGGCTCGCCACCCGGGTTGTAGTGCACTGCACGTCTTGTGGCTACAACCGGCAGTTTAGGTCATACTTGTGCCATTTTTTTTATATATGTACATATACCTTTCAAATTTCCATTTTCCTAATTATTTAAGCCAAAATGCAAAATTGAAGTTTCACAGTTGTCCCCTATTGCATTAACTTTGGCTGCAAAATTTATGCAATGGTGTGAATTAGGAGAGAGTAAATAGAATGAACCTGATTGGCAAATTATTCTTTTATTTTTAGAGTGCATCTGAACACGTTTGTTGCTTGTGCCATTTGGAATGCCTTTTGGCTGAAAAGCTTATAAATATGGGGGGGGGGGTGAGAAAGGAGTTTGCTTGACTTGTAACATTCCCTGACAATTCTCATGTAAACTATCAGAGAATATTACTCAATATACTATCAGTACTCTAATCATCTCATCGGCAAAGTTTCCTTTCAAAGTGTTACTAATAAAAATTTTCAAATAATAATACAATCTGTATAATACAACACTTATAAATCCAATATTTAAACCAATCTCCAATATCTCCAATAAACCAAATACTAATTATAAATCAGATAACCATCATAAGTTTATCAATCCAAAATAAATATATAAAACATTTCTTGATTCGATAATCATTCACACTAATCTAAAACTTCATTCTCTAAATACATATATTTCTTTCACATTTACAAATTTGTACAATCTCTCAAATAGACAAGATAAATTTCATATATATATATACTTCATAACTTACAACTACAATATACAAAAGATCTTTATATGTACTATAGATAATTTTTGAGATCTTTCATTCCACTTCTTAACTTGCTCCAATGACATGATACCTGCGTGTTAGAAAATAATTCTAACACGCTAAGCAAAGCTTAGTGGTGCTTGTATAAACATATTTTGTCACTTAATATTAAAGAAAGTTACTTATGAAAATATAGTAATAATACTCAGTTTTAATAAACATTTCAATATATCAAATATTTTCAATAACAAACCAACATAATATTTTAATTACACAAGATAATAACTTTAACTTTATAAAAGTCATCATGCTATACTACACTTTTGGTATTGCAACTTTTCTCTTTTTGAATCATTTTATTTCAGACTTATTTTCTCATTTGTTAACATTGCTCATAGTACACTTATTTATTTTTTAGTAAGTCTTACTTTTTAGTTTCACATATAGGATAATTTCATTTATTCGATAATTTTGGCACTTAGATTTAGTATTATATGCTGGAGCACTTTGTCTCTTATATCATTATATACACTTTCAATCATTATAACACTTATAAATTTATTTATCAATTAAATATTTTGAATGTAACATTTCTATTCCGTGCATTAGAATTTTCACTTGAAATATTAATATATATACATTATCAATCACTTTCACAGTGTAACATAGTAAGTCGATTTTAAATAATTGACTTATATTATTGTTTTGCATTTCTTTGTTATTCATAACATCATATTCACATATATTTTCAATATAGATAACTTCATTAAATATGGCCATACACACTAAATTCAAATCATAGGTTTGGATAATGGGTTAGTGTAGCAATTTTAATGCCAAATCTCAAGAATGTATAATGTCAATTATGCCCATGGTCAATGATGACACAATGTGTCCATTAATGGCATGAGGTGTCCACTATTACTATGGCTATCCTCCCTCTGGCTAGCCATTTAATCCAAAGCTGGATTTAAAATCAATATGATTTGGGAAATTCATTAGTTTTGATTAACATTGTATTATGTATATCACTTCAATGGAATAATTCTTTGATCAATACTTGGTATTACACATATTTATCATATATTCAAATTTTATTTCACTACTTGCTGATTTCAAAAACTTTTACACTTTGAGGCCTTTTAATCATTTAGGCCAGAATCACAAATGAAAGCAAAGAAAAGAACTATTTTGGGCAAATTCTTCAAGTGACACGCTCAACGACATGGGCATGTCAATGACCATATCATTTGCCCATTCTTACAGAAGCTTTGACACTCCCAACGACATGGGCATGTCACTACCTGTGTCACTTAACTTGCATTACAGTAGCTACGACATGCCTAATGACATGGGCGTATCGCTGGCCATGTCATATATCTTTCATCACAGTAGCTATGACACGCCCAATGACACAGGCGTGTTACTGGTCATGTCTCCAATATTGAAACACAGCATCATTGACACACCTAGTGACATGGCCGTGTCACTGGCTGTGTCAGGCAAAATTATACATTTGGTACACTCAACCACTTAAACACAATATACTTAAGATATATGATAAAAATGAATCAAAAACTAGTTTCTTTGACATATAAAGAGTCTATATCAAATACTTTACTCAAACATTAATTAATCAATCTTTAACCATCACTCATGGCTAAAAATAACATCAAACCACTCAACTCTTATAATGATTGAATTAAGAATCATACTAATCACTACAAGTTCCTTTAACTCATTTTTCAATCATCAATCCATTTAACCAATACTTTTCAGTAATAATTCATTATAGATGACTCAATCAACTAATTCAAACATTAAAATTCATAGAAATTCAAATATTTGTAAATTAAAATACAAAAGCACATACCTCTTTCAAAATCTCTCTTCTTCTCTTTTTTTTTCTCTTTTTCTTTGATCACTTGTTGATAATCCCACCTACTCTAACTAATTCTCTTAAAAAAATTATTGGAAAAGATAGATTTCCTTTGATTCTTTTATGAAAGGAAGAAGAAAATAGAGAAGATGGCAATGGTGGTGGTAGATGGCGTGGATGATGGGAGAAGAGGAAAGAAGATTCTACACACACATACATGTCCACACATATATATATAATAAGTTCAATCTAGTGTGGCCAATCTCATCTTAGCTATGGTGCACCCTTACTCTTAATGTTTGATTCCTATTCAATTTTTAGTCTCGTAAAACCGTAAAATAATTTTTTCAGTAAATTTTTTATATATACTATTCACTATTCTCTACTTATAGCATTTATCCATATTACTTTTATCACTATACACTATTAATTATCAATATTAGTTAAAAAGTTCACTGTTTAAAATTTTGGAACATTACATGCCTACTCCTTTTTGTCCCTACCTTCTTCCTAATTTTTCTCTAACTGTCACTTGAAAATATCACAATCCTCCACCTCATCTCTTGAAGCTGTCGAGTAGCCAGCTTGTGGATGCCCTCACACAGGCCTCACAAATGGGTGCTATGCAGATATGTGTTGCTTTATGCGCCTTGTCCTATAAAGAACTGCAATACCCAACTGAAACTACGAGGTTGCTCTAAGCTGAGCAACCCAATCTCCCTAATAAATTGAGGGAACTACTGCTTCTTTCTGGCTTTATGGACCTCTTATCTCTTGATTGTACTGGGTAAGCCAACCATAACCTGCTGTGACCATTGGTTGAGAGGTGGTGGGATATCACTAATTCCTTCCACTTTCCTTGTGGCAAACTAATTATGATGCCCCAAGACCTATATTTGTTGAGCGGCATCCCACCTTATGGAACTATTTCCAAACTGGTGAGGGCTACCTAAAGAGCAGATCATGGATTTGCTTGGTGTCATCCCACCAATCCCTGATGTTGGTTATCCTATGGTCACATGGTCTTGGCTAAGATAACACATTAATTCCTTGATATCTAGACATGGTGACCTTGAGGACCATTCTTTACACATTGCACATAGTGTAGTTTTATTACTACTTGGATGGACTTTTTAGCATACCCGTTGTGATACTATTGATGTTTCTATCTTAATGAGCTTGGGGATCTAACCTATTTTTATGAATATAACTTGGGTGGTGTTGTATTAGCCACTATGTATAAAGAAATGGGTCGATTATCCCGTGGACAGATCCACTCTATTGAGGGAACTCATGTTTTTAAGGAGGTTTATATATATATATTAACTTTTATCGACTTTTGCAGCTATGGGCATATGAATATTTCCTTGATTTGACACCCACCCTAGGAAGCCCCCAATTAGACATCTTTCCTGTGAGTCGCCGCTGGTTACCTAGCAACAAGTCCAAATCTTACAATATGGAATTTTTGGGGTTTACGAGCTATTTTCAACAATCTAATGATAAACAATATAAGCTTTTTTTTTCTTTTTCATTTCCTCTTTCCTTCTACAGGCAACCAAATGTATCTGGAGTAGGCTTATTTCTATATCACCTATTGGGTAGTTTTTTGCTCACCAAGGACCCAACAGTACTATTTAAGTGAGCAAGTCATACACCAATGTCCATAAGAAGATTGGTTCCATGTGCTCCACCTGCAGATATAAGGCTGTAAAGGAATGTGCCCGTTCATCCCCATTATTGTACTTGACTCCTGGCTTCCAATTTTGTGCTTCCATGGCTGAACTATGAAGACTTTTGTAGGTCTTCCTTGATGTCCTTTATTGAGATCAACTTGAGTAGCCCGTCTCACTGTACTATCCCTTCCTTTAAGGCTTCTCGACCTTAGACTAGTATGATTGGGGCTAGCTGGGGCATATCTTATCAAAGAAGGACTGGGGTTTTGACAACCTTTGATTATGAGTATGCTACTCCTTTGGCCGAGGTTCCTCCTATTGGCATACAATCAACATTCACCGAGACCCATTGTGTGCCTCCTGAGGGCGTCCCTCCATATTACTGGTTAGGGAATGCCATTACATATGCTGGTAATGATGACCGAGGCAAAGCTAGGGTTGTTGTGCCCCTGATTCCTATTGCTCCATTGCCAGAGAACCACAATGAGGTAAATATTTTACTTCTCATGGCCTTTCACTTTTGACTCTCATTCACCCTCAACTATATCTTACAGTGGCCTCAGGAATGGTTTGACCATACCTATTTAATGGCATGCCATTATAAGGCTTACCTGTCCACCACTTTGAGCTAGCTATTTGTGGAGAGTGGAGGAA
The DNA here is from genome assembly GCA_947685225.1 of Garcia nutans. Taxonomy (NCBI): domain Eukaryota; kingdom Viridiplantae; phylum Streptophyta; class Magnoliopsida; order Malpighiales; family Euphorbiaceae; genus Garcia; species Garcia nutans. Next base: position 48,660,671 of record CANTUV010000007.1, on the reverse strand, counting down.
GGTACCATCGTGGTAGGAGATGGACTTTTCTTCCAACTGTTTCTTATTTATGTAGGACTTACCCTTTATCAATGCACTATGATGCATGTAATGTCATGGATGACTATATTGGATAATTCATTATTTGGATGTCCTAATATATTATAAATCATTATTACTATAATCATTTTTTCCAAATGTGGAAGCCGCGTGATGTGTGGCGTGTCTACCGAGTGTGCGGATACCTACTCTCTTTTCTGCAGACTCTGTGGATGCTATATTCATAAATTTTAATAGATAGAGTTGGTCATCTATATATAGGGCTACTATTCCTATTTTTTTTATCAGTTTACACAATATTGTAGGCCTTCCATGCAGATTTTAATTGATTTTTTGACAATGGAGCCCTTCTTTAGTCATTTTTTACATTTATGGACCTCCCATTTGGATAAAGTAGAAAAAATTAATCTTGGCAGATATGGTATTGCAACGGCCTTACATTGAAAGGAGTTAAATTGGACAATGATTTCATTCAGGCTTTTTTGAAATTCTAGGACCATGTATTCAGGTTTGGGGCCATAATGGAAGAGATGTGTTATACTTTTGAGGAATTTAGTCCTATCTTAGGATGTAACACTGAATTTGAGATGGCAATCCCTGGGCGTTGCTCTGGCTACTTTCATGCCTTTCAGGTCTTGTTCCTTTTGAGTGATGCTGAGGCTTTGTCCATGCTGAAGGATGATAAAGTGAACTTATGTGCACTTATTGCTGAATTTTGGAAGGATACTAAGGATAGAGTGATACAGAAATTATGCTTGAGATCTTTGGCATTCTCCTAACCAGTAGTTTTTTATTCAGAGGTGAGCCATGTTGGGACCTGATTGATTTAGTTCCTCTAATTCTACAGATGGAGTATTCTCATTCTATTGCTACACTCCTACTTGCTGAGACCATTATTAGCTTTGATAGCGTTTATAGAGTCTAGGGAGATTGGTGCATGACTCCCATCCTTCTTTAGGTGCCTTTTTTTTACTTGCTGCTTGCAAGTTTGGCCGAGGTATCATCTTCACATCATTGCTATGCCATCCAGACTTCCTTATTCTCCCTTTGCTTATCGAGGCAGACAGATCTCAACCATCGAGATTCTAAGAGGGCATAGACTTCTTGGCTATTGGAGCTTGGCCCAAATGAGGTTCAGTGGTACTGCCCTTGGTATCAAATTTGTTCTTTCATGACCATGAGTTTTTGCTATAGGGTTGTCCGCTTGCTAGGCTTGTCCATGTCAACCTTTTACCTAGGGGTCCGGATCCTTAGGCAGATGGGTCACCCTCAGGGATTTCCTCCTGATGGTGTTGCTCATATCCCTGCAATCATCACTTATACTTCTGCTTGAACCATTCTGAATGGCTGGGCCTAGGGATTTCATGTCGTGCGTCCATCAAGTATGATCGACACTATTAATGAGTACAAGGGTTGGTTTATTACTATGGTTTGGCCTAAAGAGAAGGTTCAATGACTTAATTTGATTAACAAGCTAGAGAGGGAGGCTACTGAGGTTGCCTAGAGTTTTGGATCTTCTTTCTGGTAGACTATTTAGAAAGTCATTTAGATACTTGATTTAGGACACAAAATGTTTTGTAGGAACTTTTATGAGCATTATGGAATAAAGATCTTTTAGCCTTACTCTCTCTCTCTCTCTCTCTTGTTTTTAAATTATACTTTTGCATTGCATGGGATGGATGTTGCATGAGCATTTAAACCAGGCCCAAAGAGGGCTTCCTACCTATCTCACTTATATTTTATTACTCTAACTTTTTTGCCCAAGCCACCCATTTGGGTTTTAAACTCGCCGAGCTCTCTTCTTCTTTTTTATTTTATTTTGAGAATTAGGTCCACATAGTTCTATTACAAACATGTTAAAGGAGCTTTAGACAAAATACCTCTTAAGCTGATCTATGTTGCATGGGCTTGAAAAATCAATGCCATCTCTGAAAGTATTGCTGCTCCACCTGATAAGATCCTTTTGATTAAGTATGGTCTAGCACAGTTAGGCTTGAATATTCCTCTTAGATCATGTATTAGGATCTTGATTTCTTTTAAAACCAATTATCCCTCTTGCAGTCCCCGGTCTTTAACTCTTTTTTCATAATGCCTAGCTATCTTCTGTTGATAGCCTTGCATCTTATATAAAGTATCAATCCTCTTCTCTTCAATTGCCATTCATTGATCATGATAGGCCTTGGCCCATTCAATCTCATCGATCTAGATTTCATGGAGTGTTCTGGTTGATCAAATTTTGATCTCTATTGGAAGGACTGCTTATGTTCTGAATACTAAGGAATAAGGGGTTGCCCCGATGGGTGTCATGACTAAAGTTCTGTAACCCCAAAGAGCAAAAGACAGATGTTCATGCCAACTCTTATGACCTTGCATCATCTTTTTTATGATGTTCTTTATGCTTTTGTTTGCTGTCTCAATGGCCCCATTGGTTTGAGGTCTATGGGGAGAAGACCTATAGTGCTATATTTATACTTGACCATTAACTAGACCACTTCCTTTTGAAAGTGTGATCCATTGTCTGAAATTAACTTGAAAGGCACTCCATACTAACAAATGATGTTAGTATGAATGAACTAGGCCACATTCTTGGCATTGAGGCCAAGATAAGAAGCTTCTTTCGCCCATTTAGTGAAGTAGCCTATGGCTGCCAATATATACTCATGTTGAATTAAGGACTTCGAGGTAATTTTCCCTATCACATCGATACCTCATGTTGCAAATGGCCAAGAGGCTGTAACAAGATGTAAAGGGACTGACGGCTGCTTCTGAAGCTTGGCATATGCTTAATAGTTTTGACATTTCTTGACAAAACTCGAGCAATCCTCCCTCATGGCAAGCCAATAATAACCCAGATTGGTGATTTTTTGAGCCAGAACAATTCCATTCATGTGAGGGCCCTACTCATCGCCATGAACCCATTCCATTATCTGCTGTGCTTCAGTCTTATAGACACACGTGAGATGAATATTATTCCAGGACCTTTTATACAATACATCATTGTTCAAGATGTACGTACTTGCTAATTGCCTTAAAGTCCTTCAATATGTTTTCGAGGCTTGATTAAGGTATTTGGCTTTTTGAATAAAATTAAGGATGTCCCAGAACCATGGCTTCTTTTCCACAGCTTATAGCATAATGTGTTGGCTGAGTTTTCACATTAATGACAATGGTGTGAACTACCATTTCTTCTCCCATTTGGGTCATAGAGGCTAAGGTAGCCAGAGCATCTACAAATTGATTCTTTGTCAGAGGGAGGTAATGGAATGAAACTTCCCCAAATTAATGTGCTAAGTCTTCTAAGCATTGATGGTAAGGAACTAGACTCTCTTCCCTTATTTTTCATTTCCCCAATGCTTGGGATATAATAAGGGTGGAATCTCTATATACTTATAGATTCTTCACCTTTAATTCTAACCTGATTATAAAGGCTTCATATTCTGCCTCATTGTTTATAACTTTAAAAGCCAATTTAATTGCCAATGGTGTTTATTCTCCTTCAGGGGTGATAAGAATAATGCTTGCACCGTAATCTTTGTGACTAGATGCTCCGTCAAAATATATATTCAATATTTCCTTATCGATACCTAGGATATCCTCATCTAGAAATTCTATCTCCTTAACTATATCTGACATGGGAGCAGTAACTAACTATTCTACTACTACACTCCCCTTGATTACTTTGCATGCAACAAAATTGAGATCGACGTGGCCAGCACTGTAAGCCATCTCACCATCTTACTAACCAGAATTGGCCTTTCCATAAGGCACTTCAAGGGGCTCTGGTATGTAATTACTTGAGTAGTGTAAGAAGCCATGTAATGACACAATTTAGGACATACCCATACTCGAGCCAAGCATAACCTCTCAATTTTGTTATATTTGAGTTCATAAACTAATAACCTCTTGCTGAGGTAGAAGATGGAGAATTCTCTCTTTAAGCCTTCCTTATTTTGAGCCTGCATTACCCCTATTGCTTCTTCAATTACTAAGAGATAAAGGAGCAAGGGGTCACCAGGCCTTGGTGGTTGTAGCATTGGGGGTGATAGTAGGTATTACTTGACTTTCTCGAATGCTACTTAACATTTATCATTCCATTTGTTTGGGGTGTCCTTCTTAAGTAATTTGAAGATGGGCTTACACAAATCAACCATTTGAGAGATGAATCAGCTAATATACTGTGGACGATGACCTTGGATTTGGCTAGGTCCACTTTGATTCCTCGAGAACTAACCATATGTCCCAAAAATATCCCTGATGCTGCCCCAAAAGCACACTTGGCTGGATTGAGTTTTAAATTGTATTTTTTTTATCTAATAACCATGTCATACACATAGACTTCTACATCTTGGTGCATAATGTCATGGAAGAGTGTAGTGGCCATTCTTTTGTAGGTTACCCTAGCAATTTTTTGACCAAAAGGCATGACCCTGTAGTAGTATGTACCCCATTCTGCAATGAAAGTCATCCTCTCTTTATCAGGAGGATGGGCCAAGATCTAATTATACCCTATATAGAGGTCGGTTAATGAAACCACCTCGGATCCATCTAGTCTATCAACTAAGAGGTCAATGTGGGGTTGTGAGTGGGGATTTTTTCCCCATTCCCATGTGGAATGGTTCTTGTGACTTCGACACTATTAGGCTTAGGGCCTTAGAGAACAAGGGCCTAAACCTGGAGAAAATAAAGTCATCACCTGGACGGGCTGGCTATAGACCCTTGATTTTGGCCCTAGCTAGTTCGGTCCTAATTAAAGAAGGCCTATGTCATGATTTATCCATTCTTAATAAGCTTAAACCTACTGTAAGCTTTTAATTAAACTGGTCTAGCATTTTAAGGCCTAAAATAAGTTCGGTTTAATTTTTTAAAGCCCTGAAATGGTCCAATTTGAGATTGAAACAAGTTTGGTTTGATATGATTCATTCCATATCGAATTAGGCTTATCCAATTCAATATGGTTGGTCCATATCAAATTAGAACATGCCTAATTTGATATGGACCATGTCCATATCAAACTAGGGTTATCCTAATTTTATTTGGTGGTCCATATGGAATTAGAATCACTATAATTTGATATGGACCTTGCTCCATCTCAAAGTAGGTGATTTCTAATTCGATATGGTGGTCCATATTGAAGTAGAATCACTCTAATTTGATATGGACATTGCTCCATATCAAATTAATTAAATTCTAATTCGATATGGGGCTTGTCCATATCAAATTAGACTTTCTAATTCAATATGGACTTTGTTCTATGTTGGATTACACTTGTTTTAATCTGACAAGGTCATAGTTTCTTTCAAATTCAAAATGATTTAATTTGATATGCTTCAAAGAAACCGTGTTTAAATAGAAAATTAAAGGCTTGGTCATAGGGTTTTAACCTAATGTATTTACTATAAATATAGGAGGAAAAGAATAGAGAAAGGATTGGCAACACATCAATTAAAATGGACAAACCAAGCAAATAACAAGGATTATCAAAATAGAAAGAGCAATAATCAAACACATAATACTATCGAATTCATAAAAATAAGGCAGTAGCTACTGTCTTGATTTTGTTCAGCCAAGAGTTTCAAATTGGTGAAAGCAAAAGTTTGGATCAACGTTTAGTTTTGGTGGAATCAACAAATGAAGATTTGTTCTTTAAATTTAATTCATTTAAACTCAGTATGAGAAGCTTTGGTGATGTTTATTTTTAACATTGATCATATTTATTCTTCATCCAAACTAATTCCAGTAGCTTAGACATATCCAATATATATTCATCAGTATATAATCATTAGTTTAAATAAGTCCAGTAGCCATGTCCCATGCAAATATTTATCAAAAATCAATTGTTAAAGTGGCTTGAAAGTTTTTACAGTAACTAAACTTTTACAAAAACCCTAATCTACTTTTTCAAATACCAAAACCCTAAATTTATTTTTCAAATACCAAAATCTTAATTCAGCTTTGTAAAAATCAAAACCCTATTATGTTTTCTAAATACTAAAACCCTAATCATGTTTTATAAAATTAAAACCTAAATACTAAATCTCAAAACCCTAATCCTAAATCTATAATAACCAAAAACCTAAAAACCTAATTCCAAAGTCCTTAATCCAGAACCTTAATTACCTAAACCCTAATTCCAAAGTCCTTAATTCCAAAAATCCTAAATTTCCTTAAAAACATTAATTTTTAAATCAAAACCCTAAAAATTTCAAATTAAAAGCCTAATTTTCCATAAAAACACTAATTTTCAAATCAAAACCCTAATTTCTAAATCAAAACCCTAAATTTTCCTTAAAAACTCTAATTTTTAAATCAATACCCTAAATTTTTTAAAAACCCTAATTTTCTTTAGAAAAGTTTTTATTTAAAAGCCCTAAATTTGTATATTTGATGTTTTATTTAAGATTAAGATTTATGTTTGATTATTTTATGTTTTGATGAATGATTTATTAATGTTTTATTTATTATGGATGATTTTTTCTAGTTTTTCTTATTGTTAATGTTTAAATGGTTTAATTCATTTGGTTAATTATTTTATTATTGATTATTTTGGTTTCAAGGATGTAAGAGGTTTGTTTCAACTTTGTAGGCACCTCATTAGCTAAGTTTGTAATATCCTCATATATGCCCTAGAAGTCTTGGTTATGTTGTTGTTATTGTTGTTGTTGTTATATTGGATTGTATATATATGATAATTGCAAGAGAAAAGAAATTGGGAAAGAAAATAGGGTTTAGAGAGAATGGTATATGTTGTGTATATGATGATATATATAACATATAAATGGGTCAAAGGAAGAGTCAAAGGAAAAGAGATATTTTTGTGTTGAGTGTGTAATTACTTAAATGGGCTTATATGAGACAAAAGGTGAGTTATATGGTTAAGGGCATTGAGGTAATTTACCTTTAGAAATCTCTTGGTGGAGATTAAAAGATGGAAAAGTGTTTGACTTGTGGCTATTTTGTTTTCTTTTCATTATGGGTGCCGGTGATTGAAGGAGAGAAAGAGGAAGAGAAGTGTTCTTGATGCTAGAGTTCAATTGAAGAGGCAATCAAAGAGTTTGGTTAGAGATTTGTGAAATTTCTTTATCTAAGGTAAGAAATCTCTTGTTTTCCTTTGTAAATTTTGAAGTTATGTTTAAAGTGAAGTGTGATTTTTTGATATAATGATTTGGTGTATTTGATATGTGTTTGCAAGTGTTAGAATTGATTTAAAGTTAAAAATTGGAATTGGTGTTGGTTTGGTTGTGATTATGGAAAAATAAGTGAAGATTGATAGTGGAAAATCAAGAGTAAAGTTTGAGTAGGGTTTTGAGATGGTTTGTGTTCAAATGTGTTGTTTAAGTGGTTATTGTGATGAATATGTGTTATGACATGAGTTATATCCATTTGAGTGAGTTTGTGTTGGGAATTATAGGTTAAAATGCATTTGGAAGAGGGTTGGTTACATTTAGGGTTTATGCATGAGAGACACGTAATTTGGGGCGGTCGCTATTATTCAAGTGCGGTCGCGACTTAGGTCGGGCTTTTGGCCGCGAAACCTACTGTAATAAGTCTTCATCTTTTGATTGTGAAGTGCGGTCGCGAATTAGGTCGGGCTTCTGGCCGCGAAACCTACTGTAATAAGGTTTCATCTTGTAATTGTATGGGGCGGTCATATTCAGGTGAGGCGCGACCGCTAAAAAGGTTCTGTTCACCTTATTGGAAGCAATCTAATCCTACAATAAGATTTTCATATACATGTTAAATAGATCATCCATTTGAGTTGTCAAGGATCAAAATAGATATCATTTGTCTAACATCATTGTTGAATCATGAAATGTGAGATGATATGGAATTGATAATGCATATGATATTACATGAATAAGGTTATGTATTGTGTATTGTGAGGCTTGTGAATGGTGATGTGTATTATGAATAATGTACTTTGAAATGTGATACTAATAATGCTATATATATAATATGAATTGAGATATGAAATGCTATAAAGCCATTATGATTGGCTATGATGATATAATTGAATGATGTATGGCGTGTTTGCCTAATTGATGAGAAAGATTGAGAAAGAGTTTGATAAAGAGAATAATGAAATAAGTGTATGTTTAATATGATATTCAGTTTCAGAGTTCTGGTTTTTGGAGGCATGCCTATTTAATGAAAGTTAACAGTCTTGCCGGGTTGAGGATCTCTTCAAATTGAGTTGAATTGAGGTCCAAGAGACTGGGTCTGTTACACTATGAAAATTGATATTATGAGATATTTGATTTGTAACAGTCTTGCTGGGTTGAGGATATCCTCGAGTTAGATGAGTTGATGATCCAAGAGACCGGGTCTGTTACACTATCCATGGATAGAGATATATATATGTATATGTTGCCTACGGGCTTGATAATGGTGTTTATGAACCAAAGCAGTAACTCTGAATTCTGAATATCGTATTAAATACTTGATGGGCCCATAGGTGTCTAGGTTTTATGTATAGCATAAATGTTGTTCTAATGTAATGAAATGTTAATATTACTTATATGATGAAACAGACTATTCACGGAATATTGTTTGTTGAGTATGATCTTTACTAATTGTGTGTGTATCATTGATGTTGATTTATTAATACAAATGTGAAACATTGCATTGCACTAAAGCATAACATTAGCATGAATTGTCTTACTAAGCCCTTGGCTTAGCGCGATAGTGTTTAATCGCGCAGGTGATAGAGTTGAACCCGAGAGCTCTTCTAGACCGAGTGAGAGTAGACATTGAAGAGTTGATTTTGGGAACTTAAAGATCAGAGGAGATTTGCCAATCATGTATAACCCTTTTATATTTTGTAAAGATTTTGTTTATATTGTAAATATATATGTAATGATAAATATGTACTCAAATGTTTTCATATGTGTAAATATTTTATAACTTCCGCTGTGTACTACTTAAATGTATTAATATATCTATAATGTATATTGAGAAAAATGATGGTATTATATAAAAATGTTTTGAATGTTGATGAAAAGCCGTAGCACTCCTATATTCGGTGCACATATGCTACATTGTGGTGTTGTAGTGTGTGTGTACTGAATGTGGGGGTGTTACAATTGTTTTGGTATCAGAGCCTAGGTTTGAGATTCTCAACCTAGGTAAAATGTAAGAAAAAGATTATTTTGATTTTAAAAGTGATTTTTGAATAACATATATTTTTGGGATTGGCAACCTCTGATCTTTAATAAGAAGTATTCTACTGTGTTTGCAGTGTTAGGTTGTGATGGATTCTCACTCACGTCAGTCGATTGAGGGTAGTGCCGAGAGTATTGCTCCTGCTGAGGGAGCTAGAGTTGATAGTGTTGAGGAGGCACCTGCTTCGGTGTCGATTAGACAAGTTGGAGAGGAGGTTCCGCCAGCCTGGTTTAGACATATGATGGAAGTTATGAGGCAAGCACCAGTGCAACCAGTGCCACCACCCCCTCAGCCTGTGGTACCAGTGAGGCACTATGACAAACTAAGGAAGTATGGAGCGGAGGATTTCCTTGGTACTACTGATCCAGCTGTAGCAGAACAGTGGCTTGACAAAGTACAGAGGATCTTTATTCAGTTGCAAGCCACATTGGAGGAAAAGTTTGATTATGCAAGATCTTTGCTACAGAAGGATGCATACGACTGGTGGAGGACAGTGCCCCATTCTATGGATGATCCACCGACCTTGTCATATGCGGATTTTCTGAGAGAGTTTGAATTGAAGTATACTCCTAGGGAGTACAAAGACATGAAGAAGATGGAGTTCTTAAGCTTTAAGCAAGATAGCAAGACTGTAACTGAGTATGAGGTTGAGTTTATTCGATTGAGCCAGTATGCTGGGGGCATTATAGCTGATGAGATAGATAGATGCAGGAGATTTGAGGAGGGATTGAGGCCCTCTATCATGTGTCTAGTGGCTGGATCTAGATATCACGATTTCTCCCAGCTAGTGGCAGCAGCTCGGAGTGTGGAGCGAGCCCAAGTTATTGCAGCTGCTTCAGAGGAAGAGGTTAGGGTTAGGAGGCCCCAGTTTGAGGCAGGGTCTTCTTCTGTTAAGAGAGGTAAAGGAAGCTTTGTTCCTAGAGTTAGTAGAAGTCAGAGGTCAGCTGGTAGGTCAGTGCAGTTACAGAGGCAGAGATTTAGACCTGCAGCTTCAGTGGCGAGTGCTCCGACCCCAGTGACTCAGAGATCCTCTCTACCTGTGTGTGCTCAGTGTGGTGGATCACATAGGGGTGCTTGTTGGAGGTATAGTGGGTCAGCTGTGTGCTTCAGATGTGGATCTCCTGAGCATTTTATTAGAGATTGTCCAGAGAGACAGGAGCGAATGTCAGTTGATACTGCAGCTTCTCGACCTAGTGTGAGGGGAGGTCGAACAGGCAGAGGTAGCAGCCGGGGAGGCAGATCTGGGTTCAGTGTTAGAGGAGGTGCTACATCCAGAGAGAGTAGACCAGAGGAGGTTGGGTCTTCTCAGAGGATGTATGTTATGCAGAGGCAGCCAGATGCTTCGGCAGTCATAGCTGGTACTTTTTCTTTATTTGATACTCCAGTACTTGCTTTGATTGATCCGGGTTCCTCACATTCTTATATTAGTGCATCTGTTTTGCCTGTGTCTGATATGCATGCTGAGTCCCTAGGATTTGATGTTTTGGTGACAAATCTGTTAGGGTATAGTGTGATTGTGAGTAAGGTGCACCGAGATAGTGCAGTGAGGGTGTAAGGTGAGGAGTTCCTTGGAGATTTGATTGAGATGCCATTTAAGGAATATGATGTGATCCTAGGTATGGATTGGCTATCTAGACATGGAGCTGTGGTAGACTGTAAAAGGAAAATTGTTTCTTTGAGAACTGCTGATGGTAGAGAGGTGATAGTATCTAATGAGCAGGAACAGCTAGCCTCCTTATTTGTTTCAGCTGTTGTAGCCAGGAGGTTGATTAGAAAAGGGTGTGAAGCTTATCTTGCTCATGTGATAGATACTAGAGTGAAGGGTTCTCCCATTGATAGTATTGCCACAGTTGCAGAGTTCCCAGATGTATTCCCAGAGGAGTTGCCAGGATTGCCTCCTGAAAGAGAGATGGAGTTCGGTATTGAATTGTTGCCTAGTACCACTCCTATCTCTATTACTCCTTATAGAATGGCACCAGCAGAATTGAGGGAATTGAAAGTGCAATTACAGGAGTTGTTGGATAAAGGATTTATTCGCCCCAGTGTTTCTCCTTGGGGAGCTCCTGTATTATTTGTGAAGAAGAAAGATGGTACTATGAGGTTGTGTATCGATTATAGGCAATTGAATAAGGTGACTATTAAAAATAAATATCCTTTGCCTAGAATCGATGATCTCTTTGATCAATTGAAGGGTGCAGCTGTGTTTTCTAAAATTGATTTGAGATCTGGGTACCATCAATTGAGAGTTAAAGCTGAAGACATTTCCAAGACCGCCTTTCGGACCAGGTATGGACATTATGAGTTTCTAGTTATGCCTTTTGGCTTGACGAATGCACCTGCAGCTTTTATGGATTTGATGAATAGGGTGTTCAGGCCCTATCTGGATCAGTTTGTAGTGGTCTTCATCGATGAAATTCTGGTGTATTCGCGGAATGAAGAGGAACATGATATGCATCTGCGGATTGTATTGCAGATTTTGAGAGAGAAGCAGTTGTTTGCCAAATTGTCGAAGTGTGAGTTCTGGTTGGATCAAGTCGCTTTTCTCGAACATATTGTTTCAGCAGAAGGCATTAGAGTTGATCCGAGCAAAGTTGAAGCTATATTGAATTGGAGTCCACCCAAGTCGGTGACAGAGGTTAGAAGTTTTCTGGGTTTGGCAGGTTATTACCGGCGGTTTGTGAAAGGGTTTTCTTTGATAGCTACTCCACTCACCAGATTGCTTCGTAAGGGAGTGAGATTTGTGTGGACAGATCAGTGTCAGACTAGCTTTGAGCAGTTGAGAGAAATGTTGACTCAAGCGCCTGTTCTTACTTTACCTGTGGAAGGCAAACCATATGTAATCTACAGTGATGCTTCACATAGTGGTTTGGGGTGTGTTCTGATGCAAGAAGGTAAAGTTATAGCTTATGCATCTCGACAGTTGAAACCGCATGAGCTTAACTATCCGACCCATGATTTGGAGCTAGCAGCCATTGTGTTTGCATTGAAGATTTGGCGACACTATCTGTTTGGGGAGAAATGTTTTATCTACACTGATCACAAAAGTTTGAAATATTTGGGTGTTCAAAAAGAGCTCAATCTTTGGCAGAGGAGATGCTTGGAATTGATTAAAGACTACGACTGTTTGATTGATTATCATCCAGGTAAAGCAAATGTTGTTGCTGATGCCTTGAGTCAGAAGTCTTTAGCTGGTTTAACTGTTTACTCGCTCTCGTTGCTTGTTGAGTTGAGAGCTTTGCATGCAAGTTTTGTACCTTGTGATGATGGTGCATTGTTGGCACAGTTGCTTTTGAAACCAGTTTTGTTAGATCAGATCAAAGAGGCTCAGTTGATTGATATAAAGATTCAGAAGATTATTTCAGATTGCAAGAATGGGAAGACTAGAGATTTTGTTGTGAAAGGTGATGGGAGTCTCTGGTTTAAGAACCGATTGTGTGTACCCGATGATGCTGATTTGAAAAGAGTCATTTTAGAAGAAGCACATCAGTCAGTGTTTGTTATGCATCCAGGTAATACAAAGATGTATCATGATTTGAGACAACATTACTGGTGGATTGGTTTGAAGAGAGGTATTGCAGATTTTGTGTCGAAATGTCTCACCTGTCAGAAGGTTAAAGCAGAGCATCAAGTTCCAACTGGATTGCTTCAACCATTATCAGTACCAGAATGGAAGTGGGATAGAGTGACGATGGATTTTGTGTCTGGGTTGCCATTGACACAAAGGAAACATGATGCCATATGGGTGATTGTGGATAGATTGACTAAGACAGCTCATTTCCTTCCGGTTCGGATGGATTATTCTTTGGAAAGGTTAGCTGAGCTGTATATCCATGAGATTGTGAAGTTGCATGGGGTTCCAACTTCTTTAGTGTCTGATCGAGATCCCCGATTTACTTCAAGATTTTGGAAGAGTTTGCATAGTGCTTTGGGTTCTCGATTACACTTCAGCACTGCTTTTCATCCACAGACGGATGGACAGTCAGAGAGGGTGATACAGATTATTGAAGATATGTTGAGAAGCTGTGTCATTGATTTCTTTGGAAGTTGGGATAGATTTTTACCTCTTGTGGAGTTTGCTTACAACAACAGTCACCAATCTAGCATTGGTATGGCACCATTCGAAGCATTGTATGGCAGACGGTGTAGGACACCTCTTTGTTGGAATGAGCTTGGAGATAATAAGTTGATTGGTCCTGATTTGATTCAAGAAACTGAAGAGAAAGTGAAATTGATTCGAGGCAGGTTGAAAGCAGCTTCAGACCGACAGAAGTCTTATGCAGATCTGAAAAGGAGAGACATAGAGTTTGATGTTGGGGATAAGGTATTTCTGAAAGTGTCTCCTTGGAAGAAGATTTTGAGGTTCGATCGAAAAGGAAAATTGAGTCCTTGTTTCATTGGACCGTATGAAGTTTTGGAAAGAGTTGGGCCAGTTGCTTATCGACTTGCTTTGCCACCTGAGTTGGATCGTATTCATAATGTGTTTCATGTTTCTATGTTGAGGAGGTACAGATCGGATCCATCTCATGTGTTGCCATTTGAATCCATCGAAGTGAGCCCAGATTTGACATTTGAAGAGGAACCAGTTGCTATCTTGGCACGGGAAGTGAAAGTGTTGAGAAACAAGAGAGTGCCATTGGTGAAGATTCTTTGGAAGAATCATGCAAAGGAAGAAGCAACTTGGGAAAGTGAGCAAACTATGCGAGAACAATATCCTCAGTTGTTTCAGAGTTGATATCAGGTAATTTCGAGGATCAAATTTTCTTTTTAGAGGGGGAGAATTGTAATATCCTCATATATGCCCTAGAAGTCTTGGTTATGTTGTTGTTATTGTTGTTGTTGTTATATTGGATTGTATATATATGATAATTGCAAGAGAAAAGAAATTGGGAAAGAAAATAGGGTTTAGAGAGAATGGTATATGTTGTGTATATGATGATATATATAACATATAAATGGGTCAAAGGAAGAGTCAAAGGAAAAGAGATATTTTTGTGTTGAGTGTGTAATTACTTAAATGGGCTTATATGAGACAAAAGGTGAGTTATATGGTTAAGGGCATTGAGGTAATTTACCTTTAGAAATCTCTTGGTGGAGATTAAAAGATGGAAAAGTGTTTGACTTGTGGCTATTTTGTTTTCTTTTCATTATGGGTGCCGGTGATTGAAGGAGAGAAAGAGGAAGAGAAGTGTTCTTGATGCTAGAGTTCAATTGAAGAGGCAATCAAAGAGTTTGGTTAGAGTTTTGTGAAATTTCTTTATCTAAGGTAAGAAATCTCTTGTTTTCCTTTGTAAATTTTGAAGTTATGTTTAAAGTGAAGTGTGATTTTTTGATATAATGATTTGGTGTATTTGATATGTGTTTGCAAGTGTTAGAATTGATTTAAAGTTAAAAATTGGAATTGGTGTTGGTTTGGTTGTGATTATGGAAAAATAAGTGAAGATTGATAGTGGAAAATCAAGAGTAAAGTTTGAGTAGGGTTTTGAGATGGTTTGTGTTCAAATGTGTTGTTTAAGTGGTTATTGTGATGAATATGTGTTATGACATGAGTTATATCCATTTGAGTGAGTTTGTGTTGGGAATTATAGGTTAAAATGCATTTGGAAGAGGGTTGGTTACATTTAGGGTTTATGCATGAGAGACACGTAATTTGGGGCGGTCGCTATTATTCAAGTGCGGTCGCGACTTAGGTCGGGCTTCTGGCCGCGAAACCTACTGTAATAAGGCTTCATCTTTTGATTGTGAAGTGCGGTCGCGAATTAGGTCGGGCTTCTGGCCGCGAAACCTACTGTAATAAGGTTTCATCTTGTAATTGTATGGGGCGGTCGTATTCAGGTGAGGCGCGACCGCTAGAAAGGTTCTGTCCAACTTGGCTTCAAGAACCAACCCAACCTAGCTTCAAGGGTTTTAACATCTCAATTAGGCTTCAAGGATTCAATCCAACCTAACTTCAAGAGATTGTTACTATCATTGGGCATGCCACCAATAACAAACTCTGAAAATGGAATAACACATTAGCCACACAATTCATTTACATTTCATTCTCAATTCTCATCAATTAGGCAAACATGCCATATATCTTTTAATTGAATCATCATAGCCAATCACAATGGCCTCCAATCAAACAATATCTCAATTCATATTAATCATATAACATCATTGATACAACATTTCAAAGTACATACCACATTACCATTCACAATGCATATAGCCTAACATTGTTCATATGTTTCATCAATATCAACAAATGTGTGCTACAATCTCAACATCAATGAATGTATGTTCCACATATATTTGATTAGGTCATTCTTATCTTTGAAGTATATTTAAAGTGTTTATGTTTATGTTTAAGTATCAAAAATATCTTTGAAGAATCAAAACCATACAAAAAGAACAAAAATAAAAACAGTAGCCAACACATTTGAGGGACACGGCCAAGCTTGTGGCCGTGTCTCTCAACTTAATTTTGGCATTGACAGACACTGGCATGGGACACAGCCGTGTCTCTTAAAAATCAACCCAACACGGCCAAAATTTCCATGACTTGGTCGTGTCTCTCTTTGCTTTTGGCCGTGTCACTCATGAACAAAACCCTAACCAAAAACCAACACTCTTTCAATTGCATTTCCATACTTTTTGCACAACAATCCTCTCATTCAAATGAACACAATCAATGACATAAACACATATCTTACATAAACATCACAATAATCACTTTAACAATACATTAACATCACATT
This sequence comes from Garcia nutans, assembly GCA_947685225.1. Taxonomy (NCBI): domain Eukaryota; kingdom Viridiplantae; phylum Streptophyta; class Magnoliopsida; order Malpighiales; family Euphorbiaceae; genus Garcia; species Garcia nutans. Next base: position 48,644,736 of record CANTUV010000007.1, on the reverse strand, counting down.
TACATACAAACCATTCCAAAACCCTAAAACCAACATCCTTCAAAATCAACATCTACCACTTCCAACATCAATACCTTTTTAAACTCTTAACTTAACACCAATTTTAACACTTGAAAACACATCACAAACACATATCATCAACTAAGCAACAAACCCTAATTCACTTCAAATACCACTTCAAAAGAATAAAGAAATCAAAGAAAAGAACTTACTTCTTTCATCAATTCATCCTAATATCCAAGATTAAACTAATCAAACACACTTGAGTATAACAAAATCAAGCAACACACTCTTAGATCATCTATCAAATCCACACATCATTTCAAACAAGCAAAAGATCCAAAAGAAAACTTACCAAGGCTATAAACTTCTTGAATCAACACTTAATCACTTCAATCTTCCTTCAATTTGAGTTTAGAACTTCAAACACCTCTCTAGCTCTCTTATTTTCTTTTGTCTTTGGAGGAGCCAGCCACTACCATCAAGAAGAAGAGAAAATGATGAAGAAACAAAGTCAATTTCTCCTTAAATCTCCACCAAGTGATTTCCAAAAGAAAATTACTTTAATACCCTTAACCATTTAACTAGCCTCTTGTCTCTTATATGCCCATTAATGTAATTTCATACTCAACAAGATAAATATCTCTTCCCCCTTGACTCTTCATTTGACCAATTTATATGTTATATATATTACAATATAATAAACATATACACTTTTCTCTAAACCCTCTTTCTTACCCAAAACACATATACACAAGCATTCTCTTTCCAGTTTCTTTTCTTATCACATAACATATACATTCAATTCAATTTTTAAAACAACAACAACAAAAACAACAACAACAACATTCAAAACTTCTAGGGCATATATGGGGATATTACAGTGCCAAATCCCCACTCACAGTGGTGACTCCACTGGGGATAAGAGAAATTGATTCCGTTGGTCTTTATATTATTTTGTTCTTTCTTATTATGATATTGTCCATTACATCATTTAGATTGCATTGTGTGAGTGAGCTAGGCTGTCTATTTAACTCGTGTTATGTTATGTAAGGGATACCATACTTTCACTTAAGGTATGGAGATTGAGCATGGCATAACCACTCATAGCCTCGTTCCTTTTGGTATATACTTGCTTTGAGAGCTTAAACTTGTCAACCCAAAGGCTAAAGCTCATGTAATTGACCTAGTTACTTTTCTTAGGTTTTTACCCAAGTGCTTGTTGTTTGCCTATGAATTAATAAATCTTGATTTGAAGCATGGCTTATTTAGTTTATTCATTTTCTAATATGACCTAATTAAATTGTAAGCTCAAAATAATTTTTATGCCTTTAAGATCAAAAGATCAAAACAAAATTTTCAAAAATTTTCAAGATGGTATTCAAACATAAAAATAGGTCTAAATTTCATTTGTACCTCATGGTTCAAATACAAAACCCAAAATTCATTTTTAAGAAATCCTTTGACATTGGGCTTATAAATAAAATTATTTTTTCATTTCATCTAAAATTACAACTTTTTCTTAAAAGAGCTTATTACGATTTAGGTCAATTATGGAATACTAAAAATCAATTGTGCGCTTAATTTATACTAAGAATTATTAATTATGGGCTTGTTTGTGGCATGAATCATTAGTTACTTTTCCAAATGGGAAATTTATTTATGATAAACCTTTTAATTTAGTTTTAATCCAATAAAGCATAAAAGCTATCTTTTGTTGGACTAATGGATTAGGACTTAATTAAAGGGAATTATCATGGACTAGCTTCTACATTTGAAAATATAATTATTAGTTAAACCGTATGAGTGAATTTTTTGAAAATAAGATATTTAATGTTGGTATTTTATTGACCATATACCTAGGAAAAGAGACTCACCATTCATGTGTGGGTAATATAAGGTTGGAAGGAACATACTAATTATCTTTATTTGTTTGTTACTTGTGCATCCATGCATCCATGCATACACGCATTGGATTACATGGGATTAATCCTTTCTTTCTCACAGACCTAGAGTATGGCAGTTCAAGAGTCTATGCCAATCCAACCAACACCAGTGACATAGAATTCAGTAATGACTCGATCAGGTTCTCATAAAAAGCAATGAAACCATAATAGATTCAAAAGATGGTGGATGACGCCTTCAATGCCAAGATGGAAGAACTAAAGGGGGCCCTAGCTAAGACCATGAAAAGCCAACTGGATGCACTTTTGGGGAACACTGTTGAGGCATCTGCTAGTACTAAAAATCTAAAGGACAAAAGAAAGGTTAAGTTTGGTGAAGTAGCCTTTGATGATGAGAAAGTAATTGTTGATGATGATGATGACTAGGCTCAATACTTCTAAGATCATCAAGATAAGAAGAAAGAGGCAAAAGTTGTGGAAGGCTCAACTTTGGAAAAGACTAAAACTTTAGATGTGGAGAAGATGATTACTAATTTAGAGAAGTTTGAGAAGAAGATGAAAACTAAAGAGATGTCGGAAGTGGACAAATTGTTTGAACAAGATGAGGAAGTCCTGTACAAATTCAAGATGCCTTCTTTTGCTAAGTTTGATTTCATATTCATGTCAAGCAATACATCACTACTATGCAGTCTACTAGAGCAACTAAGGCTCAAACTCTAAGGTACTTCATGCTTTCATTGGATCCTGCTGTGCAGAATTGGTTCAACACTTTCAAAAATAGTACTCTGAAGGATTGGGATTCATTGTACAAGGATTTCATTCAACAATAAGGGTATAATGTTGAATTAGAAGTTACTTTGATGGAGGTAGAGTCAATAAGGCAGGAACAAAATGAGAATTTTGTTGATTATGTGAAAAGGTGGAGAAACAAGGCTACATTGCTCAAGAAAAGGCCCGGCGAATTAGATTAGATTAGGATGATTGTGAGAGGGGTGCTACCTAATCTTCATGAATAGATGTCCCATACCCTTATTAGAGATTTTAAAGATCTCCTTCAAGATGGCTTGCAAATAGAAGAATGGGAAAGAGAGAAGAACCATTTTTCTACAATAAGGAATGAAAAAAGGGAATTATCAATATGGTAATCAAAGCACACAAAAGGCAGTCAATGTTAATGCAACTGTTTAAGGAGGTAGGAGGCAATTTTTGAAGTTGGGAAAGCCACTATCTTTGGTTCTTAATAAGTTACAAAATAAGGGACTATTACAACCTTTGACTCCTCGACCATTGTCAAATCCCTTACCACCTAATTTTGATGCTAAAGTTTTCTGTCAATTCCATCAAATGCAAGGGCATGAGAAAGAAAAATGTTTAAGGTTGAGGCATGAGATCCAAAATTTGATTGATGATGGGAAGTTGCCTGAACTCAAAAAGCCTAGAACAAAGGACAATCCACTGCCAAGGTTCAATAGAGTGCCACCACCAGTAACTTTCACTTGAATTAGAAATTTATTCTTTCTTTCTAAGATGTAGGTGATGAGGCGACTAAATAAGAAGAGATACTTAGCAAGATGGAGTAAGTTGTGGTTAAAAAGGAAGTTTCCATCTGTGTGCGAGTTTTGGGATTCAACTGATAGTGATAATGATTATGAACCAAAGAAGGAGGAGTAGACCCGGTTCAAGCCCGAAGAGGATGAGGTAATGAACACCCGCTCTGGTAAGCCTTCTGCAATACTACCACCAAAGGAAGTAGAAGCTGATAAGGGGAAGGATGCTGAAAAAGAAGTGAAGGAAGATGAAGATGATACAGTCCTTAAGCAATTTTAAAGGACTCAAGCAAGTGTCTACATTTGGGATTTATTGGCCATATCTAAGAAAAAGGACAAGGTGATTCTAGCATGCCAATTTCTACTTCTATAACACCAGATAAGCTAGTTAATTTCTTGAAGGTTGAAGGAGTGATGAAGTGTGAGGATGCTTAGAAAAAGGACAAGGTTGATCTGGGAATGGTATCATTTTCATATGCAGACTTACCAGAAGAGGGAACAAATCACATGTACCCAATTTTTATCAAAGTGGAAGTAAAAGGATAGAGGACTCCATGTGTCATGGTTGATGATGGATCTGCCATAAATGTGTGCCCACTCAAAATGCTACCAAACCTGGCTATGTTAACAAGAGATTTGAGTCCAACCAAGGTGACCATTAGGGCTTATGATAATACTAAAAGGAATGCAAAAGGAACTTTCAAAGCTGTTGTGAAGGTTGGCTCAATTGAATCCTTGGTGGAATTGTAGTCCTAGATATACGTGTCACTTTTAAATTATTGTTGGGTCGACCTTGGTTCTATCCTCTTAGTGGAGTTCCTTCTACGCTCCTTTAGAAGATCAAATTCCCAAATGGGGATGAGAGAGTGGTTATCGAGGCAGAAGATAATGAAGTGGTAAATGCTTTGATGATTGAGAGGCCTCTCAATGGTTTTTAAGTAGATGTTATTTTTGATAATGAGATAATGGGTTCTAGAATTGTGACTATGATAAAGAAAATGAATTATCTACCAGGTACTGGCCTTGGAAAAGGTAAGGCAGGTGTAACAGAGCTTCTGGATTCCATATTTTAAGACTCAAACTTCTAAGAAAGGGTTGGTGTGAGCTGGGATTTTTGACCCCACTCCCGGTGGAATGGTTCTCGCTACTTCAGCATTGTTTAGGCTCGGGGCCTTAGAGAACATGGACCTAAGTCTAGAGAAAATGGAGTCGCTACCTGGACGGGTCGGGAAAAAAGAAAGGGGTGGATGACTCAATTCCTAAAGAATCCCCAACCCCCTAATCGGTTCGAAAAGTTGGGTACATGTGGGGAAGGTGAGAAATGGCCCAGCATCCCCACAACGCCTAGTTCATTGGAACCGGCCTCCTTTATAGGTCTTAATATTATAAAATTCTTAAATATAATAATATTATCCATATTACACGTAACAATTGAAATAAAACATCATTATATTAAAATCAAAACAACGTCCAAGCAAAGTAAATAAATGGACACCCATCCGAAGATGGAAACATGCCCTTACATCATCCATGTCTATGCTAAATAGGACACCCACCATGAGGTAGAAACATGTCATTTGCATTGGTCCAAAATATAAAAGCAATTTAAATTACATAGAACTTAATTAATGAGGTACCCAAAAAGTGGAAACATACCTCTTACAATATTTGGAAATCAAAATAAATCGATAGAAGTAAATAACCATTCATCATAATTAAATCATTCATCAAAGATATTAAACATCAATCAAAATATAAAATAAACATACATCCATGATAAATTAAGTAAATCAAGCATTGAAATTAAATAAATCAACCATCATAACATATAATAAACTACATAATCAAATAAAGCAAGTAAAGATACAAATTAGGGTTACTGTTTCTATTTAAAATTCTTTAATTAATATATTAGGGTTTTGGAATTTTGGTATTTTAGTATTTGTTTAACCTACTGTAAAAGTTTTGGAAAATTGGAATGAATTAGGGTTTCATGAATCAAATTAGGGTTTAGGGGTAACATTATGAAATTAGGATTTTAGGATATTAAAACATTAGGTTCATAGTTCTTGGTTACTGGATTGTTGTTTTTAGGCTTACTGTGTTGAGTTTTAATATTTAGGTTTATAAGATTTTAAGGTTTTGAGGATTAGGGTTTAGAAAAATTAGGGTTTACGATTTTATGGGAATTAGGGTTTAGGTTCACTACTTTGGGGTTTACTATTTTTGGTTTTGAAGTTGAATTAGGGTTTTTAGTGTTTCGGAAAATATATTTGGTTTTAGAATTTGAAAAAAACAGTTTATAGTCTTATAAAGCTTTATGTGATTTTTAGAAACTGTATAGTAAATTTAGAGATTGGATATTTAACAAAACATTTCGGAATTTTGGAAAAAAGTGAGAGGAAAACAGTTTAGGGGTTTTAAAAGCTTTTGGAAATAAGAAAAATGATTTAAGGTTTCTAGAAACAGAAAAGTATTTTTTTAGGGTTTTTGAAAATAAAAGGAAAAATATAGGGTTTTTAAGGTATTTGGAAACAGAAGAAGTCATATATGTTATTGAAATGAAGATCAATTTTACTACATGTTTATAGATCAATATTTTGTGTGTATAATCTTATGAATCAAAGAAACAAAGCTACTGTAAGAAAATAAAAAGATATTAGAGATTCAAACCTTCGTTTGTTGGTTCCACCAAAAATTGCTTCTTGGATGAACAAGGACAAAGGCAAGATTGCTTGCTTGCTAATTCCTCTCCTCTAAAATGTCCGATCGTTAATCCTAGCCAAGTCCCTTGTTAATCTCTTTAAAATCCAGTCCGATCCCAAGATCCTTTGTCCTTGTTAATTTTTTCTCCCCCGATTGTCTCCTCCTCCCTTTATGTGTTTTTTTAGTCTTATTTATAGGAAATTTAGATGATTAATTTTAATTGTTTAAGGAAACTGTATTTAATTAGGAAAAGAAAACGGAAACCAAATAGAATTCGGTTTTGAAAAAAATTGATCGAAAAAATTTTGCTGGCAAAACTTTGTCGGGCTGCGAGGGGCTGCGAGTGCTAGGGGGCTGCGGGCCATTTTGTCCACTGTTTTCGGCGACGAATTTTTTCATCACTGATTTTTATTTTTATTTTTATTTATATGTTTATTATTATTATTATTATTATTTATTATAATAAATTTTTAAAAATTATAAAAAATAAATACTAAAACAAATATTATTTAATTAAGATAACACAAAAATTATTTTGGACTAAATAAAATGTATTAGACCGGATTGGGTCAAAAATTAAGGGTCTACAGTTGGGGTATGATGAAGCAAATGGAGGTGTTCTATTTAAAAAGAATGAGAAGATGATTTTTCCTCCACTTGAATTGATTGAGCACACAATCTACTATTTTAGTAGAAAGATCCTACCTTATAAAATTAAGTATAGTATCATTGAAAAGACTTGTATAGCTGTGGTGTAGTCTTCTAAGAAATTATTGCATTACTTTCAACCTTATAGTGTACAAGCGATCTCTAGGTTGGATCTAGTGAAATATTTAAAGGAGACACCCTCGTTGATTGGGAAATATGGCTGATGGTTGATAATTTTAGAAGAATTTGAGATTGAATATGTAACTGAGAAAACCATCAAAGGTAGAGCAGTAACAGAGTTCCTGGCTCAGTAGCCGATGAATATGTAACCGATAAATATGTATTATTATGATTAATTGGAAATAAAATTATATTAAAGAAGAAGAATGAAGTATTTTAAGGTTAAAAGTGTAATATCCCATATAATACCCAAAATTTTGGAAATACTAATTGTTGAAAATTAATTAAGTGATTAGTGTATATATTTGATTAAGTGAAAAGAAAAGAGAAAAGAAAGATGTGTATATGTTATGTATATGAAGATATATACATTATATACAAATCAACCTTTTATTATGGTCAAATGATATTTAATTATTTAATTAGATATTAATATGTTATGATAGTGGAAGATGATATTATATTATTATATTATATGTGCTTGGTGGAGATTAAAAGAGGATATTTGTGTGGTTTTAAGGAGAGTTTTGAATGAGTTGTTAACTATCTTTATCTTCTTATTTCTTCTCCAAGAGGGCCGGCCACCATCTTCACCCAAAGGAAAAGAGATTTTGCTTCTTGCTAACTCAAGCAATTGAAGGATTTCAAGTGATCAAGTTGGTTTTAAGGATTTTTCTTCATATTTGGTAAGTTTCCAACTTGTTTCTTTGATTTCCTTTGAGAGTGTATTTATGAGTTTGTTTGATGTTGATGTAGTTGTGTTTATGGTTGATTTTGGGTATGTTTGTAGTTCTTGTGTCTAGATAACTTTGAATTTGGGGTTGGATTGAAGAAGAAGGTTAAGTTTGGTGAAGAAAACAAGAGTTGTAGATTGTGTAAGTTTTGAATTGTGAAATATGGTTGTGATTGTGTTTGTTACTTGTAATTGAGTTGTTTTGATGTTATACAAGTTTATTGTGGTATTATGATGGTTTTGGTTGAGTTTGTATGGAGTTGAAAAGGTTAAAGTAAGATGATTTTTGGATGAGGTATTGTTGTGTCTATATCAAGTTTTTGGCCTGACACGCCCAGTGGCACGACCATGTCTTTGGGTGTGTCGATGGTTCTATTTTCAGTGTGGGTGACACGATCAGTGACACGCCCATGTCACTAAGCATGTCATAGCTACTGTATTGGAGGAGTTTTGACACGTGAAGTGACACACCCATGTCACTGAGCGTGTCACAGCTTCTGTGATGCTGGAGGATTGACACGATCAGTGACACGCCCATGTCACTGAGCGTGTCATAGCTTCTGTGTTGTTGATATTTTTACACATGCAGTGACACACCCATGTTACTGAGCATGTCAAAGCTTCTGTGTTGTGAGTTTAGGGCACGATCATGGACACGCCCATTTTGTTGAGCATGCCATGAGTAGATTTTGCCCTAGATAGTTCTTTTCCTTATTTTCCTTTGTGGATCACTTGGCGATTACTTATAATCACATTTGGTATAGGATTGGAAGAGATTTGAGCTATCCTAATCCAAGTGTTGAGGGATATCTTGGAAGAGGAGATTGGAATTAGTGTTAGTTGCTTTAGAGGCAAGTACAAACTTTGAATAATTGTTTATATTTACATGGTATTGGGACTTAACACATTTGGTTGGGAAAATGTGTTAAGCTACTTACTACATTGTTGATGCATGAGTAATATGCTATGATTTGCATAATGTGAACTATGTGAAATATATGATGATGATTCAAAATGTATGGATAATGCAATTTGTTATGTATACACTAATGATGGTATGTGAAGCCATTGGTGATGGCTAAACTGATATAAATGAGATATTTGAGGCATTGTGCCTAATTGATCATGAGAAAATGAGAAAGGATTTGATAATGGAATTATGAAAGAATTGTGTGCCTAGTATGTTATTCAATTTTCAGAGTTTTATTGTTGGTGGCAGACCTAAAAAGTAACAATCCCTTGAAGCTGGGCTGGGCTTGGTGCTTGAAGCCTAGTTGGGATGTTACATATGAGGTAATCCTCATTGTGATTATGATTCACCTTCAGGCTAGACAAATGTTGTATATAGGACCAAAGCAGTAACTCTGAAATTTGAATGGCATATTAAATCCTTTTGGGCCCATGCTTATCTTTGCTTTAATGTGAATTATGAATGGTAGAACAATTGAGCAATATAATGAGATTTAATGTTATGAAATATGATATCCTTATGTATTGTTTCTAGTTCTTGAAAGTTTGACATTGGCATTACATTTGACCTATATTGTTATCAAAGTTTGTACTACTAAGCTTTTGGCTTAGCACGATTGTGATTCATTGCGCAGGTAACAGAGTAGATTTGATTGAGCCGAAGAGTTTAGCTAGACCGACTCGAGTCTAGGCATGAGATTGTGAGTGTAGTGTTGATTGTGGATATCAAGATCAGAGACAAACTGCCAGCATATTTATATATATATAATTCATATTTTTGTACATATTGATTTTGGATGTATATAAATATGTATATTTCGCTTCCGCAATCTATAAAAAATGTCTTGGATAAACCTTTGGTAATAAATTTAAATATGTTTTAACAAGTAATAGATCATTTATTATTTTTATGATGTCGATTGAATGTTTTAAGATTATTCAAATTTTATAATTGAAGATTTGTTTTGTTTTAAAAAGGCTGTGACATTCTTGTATCCTCTATACATATATTAAATATGTTGGGTGCATGTAGTGTACGTATATTGGGTACAAGGGTGTTACAAAAAGAGAGGAAAACATGGGAAGCAAGACAATCATGGCATGTCTATTGGATCCACATGCCCATGCATATAAAAACTTTGCTGGAAATGAAATTAAAAAAGCTGGAAAATCCACATGGCCATGTGGACATATCCACATGTCCATGTGTCTCAAAACTATGTTGGAAATCAAATTTACAGAGATTGGATGATCTACACGGCTGTGTGGAATGATCCACATGCCCATGTGACTTTTCAGACTCCTCTAGTCCCAAAAATCCACTTTTTAACAAGCTAAAAACCACTTCAAACTTCTTTTTTAGCACAAATCAACAACATACTTATACATACCAAAGTTAGCTAGAAATCTAACTCTTCTCATAAAATCTAATAACCATCTTTAACACAAAATTACAATCAATCAATTCTCAGATGCTCAATTCAATCAAAATGATTCAATTAACTTGTTAAATCTTCAAAATTCATGAAAGTTTTACATTTATAGATTATTGATATATAAGCACTCACAAAGAAACTTTTCTCAATAATTACTTTTAATAAGTTTCTTTCTCAAATAATCACTTTAAATCAAGACATAAACATTGTTTAGTGATAAAAATCATAATAGAATCATTCAATAGCAAAATATATCATATACAAGCACTAACCTCTTTTTAGGTGCTCTTCCATCATTCCCTACTTCAATCCTTGATTTAATCATACTTTATTGATGAATCTAGCTTAGAATAGCTAAAATCCATCAAGAATTGATTTTTCTATGAAATCTCCATGATTTCTAAGCTAGAGAATGGAAGAAGAAGAAGGAAAAAGATGAAGATGGCATTGGATGATGAGAATGGCGGTTTGGATGAGGGTGCAAGATAGTAGACCCTCTTTATATAGCTTTTAGGATTTCATTACATATACTCACTCATACTCTTTCTTTGGTACACCCTACTTTCTTATTTGTCTGTTAATTCAACTTATTAATTCCATATAGTGATATAAATGATTATCTTACTTATTTTGAAACCATATTATTCAATTATACCATTTATATTGAATATGTCATTTAAAACTCAACTTCCAAATTTATTTTTCCAGACACGCCTATGTCTCTTCAAACAGACGCCCGTGTGTTTTAACTGACTTAGCCATAGAAAGAATCATTTCATGAATACACGCCCATGTCTATCCATACACACGCCCGTGTGTTTTAAATAGCTTCTGCTACATTTGCAAATTTCCTCAAAACAAGTCTAACACCAATACATTGCTCATGAAATTAAAAAGCCACACTACATACTTACATATACTATATACACTCCAAACTCAAACATTCCAAACAATCCTTTATGTACACTTAACTATGGAAAATCCACAGTTTAAATTTCTTTTCATTACAATTCTCACCCTCTTAAGAAATTTCATCCTTAAAATTTATCTATCATTTGTAAACATTTCCTTTGCGTCAAAATTCTTAAATGTCAATATATTATCTTTCTTTGCAAGAAACAATTCTTTAGAACTCAACATAGTACTTTATAAATTACTTCGTAGCATCCACTTATTAGGTTCACATATCTTAAGCAATAACTTTACTTTCCCATAACCTCACTTGCCAGAACTGCCTAAGACTTGCTCTGATACCACTAAATGTAACATCCCCTGATAATTCTATAGTAGAACTATCAAAGATGCTACTCTAAATACTCATGTTGTTCTGCTCAATTCAACATTTACATTTTAATAAATGTGGATAACACTTAGACAAAAGATTGAAACAATTACTTCTGCACTTTTCACTACTTAAAAATTCCAAACATTTATTACAATAATCTTAAAGTTCTCTCTGAATTTCTATTATTCAAACAAATCTCAATAACTTCAGTAAAACTTCATTAAATAAATAGCATTCAATAACCATGAACAAATTTATGCAGTCTCTAAATGTTTTGAATGAATTATACAACCTTTAGATGTATCAGAAACCATTCGAGCATTTCACATTTATAGTCTTTTCAAAACTCTGCTTCTTTCTTAGTCTTTCACTGATCCACTATACCTGCAAGTTAGAAAAGCCCAACACGCTAAGCTCATTGCTTAGTGGTGCTTGTATAAATATATTTTACCACTTAACATTAAAGAACATATTTATAAAATATGGTAATAAAACTCAAATTTAACAAAACATTTCAATATATCAAGTATTCTCAATAAAAAACTAATGCAATATTTGATTACACAAAATAATAATTTTAACTTTATAAAAACTAATCATGCTACACTACACTTTTGGTATTGCAACTTTACTCTTATTGAGCTATTTCATTTAAAACTTACTTTCACATCTGTTAAAATTGCTCATATTACACTTATTGTATTTTTCAGTAAGTCTCATTTTTCAAATTTATATATATATATAACATTTTCGTTCAATTTTTATAACTTTAGCTCTTTGATTTATTACCATATTTTGGAACATTTTTTTTTCAAATATCACTATATGTACTTTTCATTCGAAATACTATTATATATACTATCACTCACTTTCATATTGCAACACTACAAGTCAATTTTAAACAATTGACTTATAATCTTATTTTACATTTCTTTCCATATTCAAAAAAACATTTACATATATTCTCTTGCCCTCATATATTGAACTAAAAATCTTAGGTCTGGATAGCAGCTTATTGATGGAAAATAAATGCCCACTGTAAGTATATGGCCAAAGGACCACTATAGAGAAGGGACCAAAGGTCCTCTATGATGCAAAGCGTCCACTGATGACATAAATGCCAATAGCACTGGGAACATAGAGATGTCCTCTATAGCACAGAGTGCCCACTGTCACTATGGTTGTCCACCCTCTGGCTAGCTATCTAACCCAAAAACTAGATTTAACATCAGTATAATCAGGCTATATCTTTATTTCACTGTTCCAAGTTAATCCATTAATTATAATATTTATTGTCATAAAGCACTTCCTCCTTAAATTATTTGTTTATCTCAAGACGTTTATAGGATATAAATATTTATTCTGAATACATTTACCATATGATCATTTATATATCATATTTGTTTCCAATTAATTTGACTAATCTTATATATTCCTTAATCATTATCTTTTAATTCACTTTCATATTATCACTATAATAATGAAATATAAATAGATTCCTGCTTCTATTTATTTAGTTCTTCCTTTAATATAGTAAGAATTCATAAATTATTATTTTGCCTTAAGATTTTATATAAATATATAATGCATTTGTTACATTTTATACACACATATACATCAATATATATGTATTTTTATATATACAAATATAGATGCATTTCAGTAGCAGTGCATTTCTATGTTATAAACTCTTATTAATTTCTTGTAACAAAACATTTATTTTCATAAATATATATTACTCATTTGATTTTTGAGATATCATTTCAATAGAAGGATTAAACTACTTTTGAATCTCAATATATTCTTTCTTTTTATATTATCAATTCCTGTTTTCTATTATAATTAATCAATACAATTTAACCCATCAAAACACTTATATATATAATCAATGAATCGTCTTAAATGATCAAACAGTATTGTTGTCAACAATACACAAGGTATATGACTTATGTACTTTTACCTCATGTATTCCTACTATAAAACTAATTACTTTATTCTTCTCTTTACATTCCTTAATTCATTGTCCAAACTATTTAAAATTAGCTATAGTCCTTTAATATATCAATCTTTTTATCTTATTTCCTAATATATAATGCACAATTCACAAATCTCATACCTTTATCTTATATTAATTCTTTAACTATGTACTAATTTTGATCATTGATAAGCATTTTGATCATTAAAGAACATATATTAAGTTCCTCATAAAGAATTCATTTGCTAAAACTAAATAAATAATATAACACTTTCTTCAAATACATATAATTACGTTCAAAGCTTAACTATTAATCAATAATACCTTCATTCCTCATACTTCTTATCATCTTATTTTCACAAAATTTAACCTTATAACTATATGTACACTTTACATATAACTTTATATATAACTTTCTTAACTCAAAGTATTTCTCTAGTGCATTAACCATTTAGTTTCACATACACTTTCAATTATTAAACAATTAGTTCACCACTCCAATTTCCTAAGTAGTAAACTTCAGATAACTATTTGACTTTTAATAATAAATCACTTCTAAACTAAATAACTAACACTTCAATAATTTCAAATAACATAAACTTAACCTTACTTTCAAGATATCAAAATTTTTTAAATCTAAAATATTCCAAACCTTATACTTTCCAAACCTATCTTCTATTAAAAACATATTTACTTGACTTACTATAAAAATCACTTTCCTCCAATCCTTACACTTTTTATCCAATACTAACCTTCCATATTGATAATCTTGCATATTTATGAGATAAATATGTATTATTATGATTAATTGGAAATAAAAATATATTAAAGAAAAGGAATGAAGTATTTTAAAGTTAAAAGAGAGAAAACATGGGAAGAATGACAATCATTGGCGTGTCTATTGGATCCACACGCCCATGCATATAAAAACTTTACTGGAAATGAAATTACAAAAGCTAGAAAATCCACAAGGCCCGTATGGAAATACGCACACGCTTACGTCTGTCAAAACTATGCTAGAAATCAAATTTATAGAGGCTAGATGATCTACACAGTCGTGTGGAATGATCCACACGCCATGTGACTTTTCTAGACTCCTCTAGTCCCAAAAATCCACTTTTTAACAAGCTAAAAACCACTTCAAACTTCATTTTTAGCACAAATCAACAACAACACACTTATACAAATAAAAGTTAGCTAGAAAGCTAACTCTTCTCATAAAAGCTAAATAACCATCTTTAGCACAATCACAATCAATCGATTCTCTATTACTCAATTCAATCAAAATGATTCAATTAACTTGTTAAATCTTCAAAATTCATGAAATTTTTACAATTATAGAGAATTGATATATAAGCACTCACAAAGAATCTTTTCTCAATAAATACTTTTAATAAGTTTCTTTCTCAAATAATCACTTTAAATCAAGACATAAACATTGTTTAGTGATCAAAATCATAATAGAATCATTCAATAGCAAAATATATAATATACAAGCACTAACCTCTTTCTAGATGCTTTTCCATCATTCCCTCCTTCAATCCTTGATTTAACCATACTTTATTGATGAATCTAGCTTAGAATAGCTAAAATCCATCAAGAATTGATTTTTCTATGAAAACTCCATGATTTCTAAGCTAGAGAATGGAAGAAGAAGAAGGAAAAAGATGAAGATGGTGTTAGATGATGAGAATGGCAGTTTGGAAGAGGGTAGAAGACTCTAGACCCTCTTGATATAGCTTTTAGGATTTCATTACATATAGTTACTCATACTCTTTCTTTGGTACACCCTACTTTCTTATTTGTCTCTTAATTTAACTTATTAATTTCATATAGTGATATAAATGATTATTTTACTTATTTTGAAACCATGTTATTGAATTATGCTATTTATATTGAATATAAGTCATTTAAAACTCAATTTCCAGATTTAATTTTCTAGACATGCCCGAGTCTCTTCAAACACACGCTTGTGTGTTTTAATTGACTTAGCGATAGACAAAATCATTTCATGAATGCATGCACGTGTCTATCCATACGCACGCTCGTGTGTTTTAAATAGCTTCTAATACATTTGAAAATTTCCTCAAAATAAGTCTAACACCAATACATTGCTCTTGAAATTCAAAAGCCACACTACATACTTACATATACTACATACACTCCAAACTTATGCAATCCAAACAATCCTTTATGCACACTCAACTGTAAAAAATCCACAGTTGAAATTTCTAATCATTACACAAGTCTTTTGTGATTCATTTCTAGTGGTATCCTAAGTGAATGGAGAGTGGGAGTTAAAAGAGGAGAAGTTAAAACCATACCACAATTATTTGACCTTAATGAAGAAGAATTTTAAGGAGTGCAAATTTATACAGTTACCAAGAGAAGAAAACTAGATGGTTGATGCCCTAGCCACATTGGCCTAATGGAGTGCATTTGATATGTTTGAGGAAGTCTAAAGTTGAGCAGATCATGTCAAAAATACATGTAGGAAGTTGTGGACCACATATGAATGGTTTACCTCTAGTTAAGAAGATAATTCGACAATGTTATTATTGGTTGACCATGGAGAGAGATTGTATTGAGTTTGTGAAGAGGTGCCAGTAGTGGTAGATGTATGGAAACCTAAATCACCTACCTTCTGAAGAATTACATTTTATGTCTTCACCATAGCCTTTTGCAACTTAGGGAATTGACATTATATGAGAGATACATCCGATAGCTTCAAATAGTCACCAATTTTTTGTTTGTGCAGTGGATTATTTTTCAAAATAGTTTGAGGCCAAATATTTCAACAAGTTCGGGGCAAGGGAAATAGCTAGATTTATCGAGAAGAATCTCATTTGCAGGTATGAGGTCTTACATAGCATAGTATCGGACAATGGGTTACAGTTTCAAGGAGCAGTCAAGGACTTATTCTCAATGTACTAGATCCATTATCACCAATCTTTCCCTTATAGACCAAAGGCTAATGGTGCAGTGGAAGAAATAAACAAGAGAATTAAGCAGATTCTATCCAAGATGATCAAGACATATAGGGATTGGTTAGAGTGTAGACCCTTATTTTTTGACCAAGTCCAAGTCCAAGTCCAAAATTTTAAAACAATCAGAAATGATTTTATGTAATAAAAATAAAAATAATATATATATAATATAAAAAAAATCGGACGAATCTGTGAATCGCGGCAGCGCGCGCTGGCAACGGTTGTCAAGTAATTCGTCGCAGGCCGAATTTGCTTGCAGCCAAGGCCTGCGGAGAATTGCTACTCACCCAGCATGCAGGCCTAACATGTAGTAACAGCCCGCAAATGCTCATAGCATCCTCGCCAATCCTCGCAACCCAGCAGGCCGTGGCAGCCCAGCACCCTAGCATCCCACCAGCCCGTGGTAGCCATCCTCGCAGCCTGCGCCTGCCAATTTCGCTGAAACCTTATCAAGCTCTAACTCTTATTTTTTATTTTTTTAATAGGTTTTATTTCATTAATAACCTAGGTTTTATTTGAATGGCCTATAAATAAGTTTTAAATAGAGAAAAAAAGGGGAAAAATTTAGGACTTTGGGACTTTTGCAATTATTGAGAACTGGGATTTTGGACTTTTGAATATTGGAGACTTTTTTTTTTGCAAAAGCTAAGAACTCTAAAACTATAGCAATTTTTAGCAAGAAGATTAAGGTAGCAAGCAAGTAAGCAGTGACTGCCTTGGAGTTAGCTCATCCCAAATTTTCATCCAACGATTTTGGTGGAGCCTTCAAACATAGGTATGTTTATCTAATTTTATTTATTAAAAATCATCTTCATCCATTAGCCATTGATCCATTAAAATTGATAAATTGTAACTCTAAAAGCCTATGCAATAATCCAATGAAAATCAACGGATAATATTTGCTAATTTTTTGAAGACACAGTAGCGTCCCTTAGTTTTTTTAATATTGTCATAGTAGTTATTTCTTCCAATTTTAAAACCTTAATTCTATTTTCATAGAAATCAAAACCCTAATTTATTTAAATCCTAAACTCCAATTTAAATTATACAGTAGCATAATCCTTTTTAAAAAGAATACAATAATATTAATTCCTTAAAACCCCAAAACCCTAGTTTTTAAGTCTAAACTTTCTAAACCCTAAAGTATTAATTTTATTTAAAAACACTAATTCAAGATGTAAAACCTAAACTTATACATTTGTTGCTTTATTTAATTTTAGATTTGATTACGTTATTTATTATATGTTTTGAGGATCAATTTATTTGATTTCAATGTTTGATTTGTTTAATTTATCATACATGAATGCTTTCTTGATTATTATTTATTTATTAAAATTGTAAAAGGTATGTTTCCATGATTGGATACCTCATTAATTAGTCTTTATGTAATTTAAATTATTTTTGTATTTTAGGATTAATGTAAAAGACATGTTTCCACCTTTTGGTGGGTGTTCTATTTAGTTTCGGATATTGGACGATCTAAGGACATGTTTCCATCTTCAGATGGGTGTCCATTTGTTGTTTTTGTTTGAACATTGTTATGATATTTAATAAAGTGGATATTTATTATGATTGCATGTAGTATGGATAATATTGTGTTAATTAAGAATTTTATAATATTAAGACCTAAAAAGGAGGCCGATTCTAATGAACCAAGCACTGTGGGGGTGCTGGGCCATTTCTCACATTTCCCACACATACGCAACTTTCTAAACCCATTAGGGGATTGGGGATTTCTTAGGAATCGAGTCATCCACCCCTTTCTTTTTTCCTGCCTCGTCCAGATCGTGACTCCATTTTCTCTGAACTTAGGCCCGTGTTCTCTAAGACTCTGAGCCTAACAGTGCCTAAAGTTGCAAGAACCATTTCATGTAGGAGTGGGGGCAAAAATCCCCGCTCACACGAAGATGCTTCCTTTTGCTTTATGGATGATACAGGACCGGTGTATGAACCCCAAATGGAATGGCGCCATTTTCCTTGGTTTATGAGATGGAAGTAGTGTTACCAATTGAGATTGAGATCAAATCATTGAGGGTGGTCCTGGAAGCTGAATTGGCTGAGATAGAATGTGTAGTGAGTAAATACTCATAGTTGGCTCTGTTAGAAGAGAGAAGGTATAGACCCTTAATTTTTGACCCAGTCTGGTCCGATATATTTTATGTTGTCCAAAATAATTTTTGTGGTATAATATTTATTTTAGTATTTATTATCTATAATTTTTAATAATAAAATGGTGAAGTTAATAAAATAAAAGAAATAATAATAATAAATAAAAATAAATAAAAATCGGCGACAAAAAAATTGGCGACGAAAAAAATTCAACACCAAATGTCCAATTGGCCAGGCCAATTCGCAAATTTCTTCGCCAGCTCTTGCAGTTTCCAACGCTCGCAGTAAGTTAACACGAGGTAAGTATATCATTATTTCAATACTACTAATTTTTAGGCTAAATTAATTTATATTCTAATTTTAGTCTATCTATTTACTTAATATATTCATCTAATTTATTTTTCCTAAATTTTATTAAAAAACTAATAAATAAAAAATAAATATATAAAAATACGAAAATGAAAAAAAAAGAAAAAAGAAAGAAAAACAACAACAACAAAAAGAAAAGAAAAGAAAATAAAATAAAATAATTTGCTGTTAAAATAAATAATTACCTTGCTCTTTTGATTTGAACTATGATGAAGCGACATCCCGACTAGTAGACCTATATTTCCATCTTCATGCCGCCGAATAAATTCCAATAACTCAGCATTAGAATGAGTTACTGATCTTGAAACATGCATTTTTTTTCAAAACTGTATGCTAAACTTGAAAGGCTTATAGATGAAATGAAACAATTTGCTGTGAATGAAATGTAGAAATCAGTAGAGGAACAACAAAGGAAAAAAAATTCAAAAAGTAAAATTTACTATTCATGAATAGTAGGTTACTATTTACAAATAGTATGATACTATTTATAAATAGTAGATTACTATTTAAAAATAGTAATAACAGTGACTACACAGTAAATAAATAGGAAACTCAATTATTCAATTTAATTATTCAAATACTTGTGTGTATATAAATATTTTTGCACTTTTAAAATATTTTTACACGCAGGGGGCATATATGCATGTGCATGATAAAAATTAGCTAAATTTTTTGCAAATTCCTTTAGTATACTACTGATTATAAGTATTTTTTTCAAACAATTAAAATCTCTCTTAGCTCGGGTCCAGAACCCAAATTATCCTTAGGCCCCGAACCTAAAATCTCTTTTAAGTCCATAACTTAGCTCGAGTCCAGAACCCAAATTACCCTTAGGTCCAGAACCTAAAATCTCTTTTTAGTCCAGAACTTAGCTCGGGTCCAGAACTCAAATTACCCTTAGGTCCAGAACCTAAAATCTCTCTTAAGTTTAGAACTTAGCACGGGTCCAGAACCCAAATTATCCTTAGGTCCCGAACCTAAAATTTCTTTTAAGTCCAGAACTTAGCTCGGGTCTAGAACCCAAATTATCCTTAGGTCCAAAACCTAAAATCTATTTTAAGTCCAGAACTTAGCTCGGGTCCAGAATCCAAATTACGCTTAGGTCTAGAACCTAAAATCTCTTTTAAGTCCAGAACATAGCTCGAATCCAGAACCCAAATTACCTTTAGGTCCAGAACCTAAAATTATCCTTGAGTCCAGAACTCGAACTGGGTCCAGAATCCAAAACCTCAACCATCTCAGAAAAATTAAGTCTTATTGCTTTTCATTATCTTTTTCTATAGTCTCAGATCGTTCAAGAAGGGGCAAACTGTAGACCCTTAATTATTGATTATTTTGGTTTCAAGGATGTAAGAGGTTTGTTTCAACTTTGTGGGCACCTCATTAGCTAAGTTCAATGTAATTTAATTTATTTTGAGTTTTGGATTAATGTAAAGTACATGTTTCCACCAAATAGTGGGTGTCTTATTTTATTTAGTTTAGGACATTGGACATTGTAAGGGCATGTTTTCATCTTGTGTGAGTGCCCATTTATTATTTTGTTCAAACTTATTTTAATTTTAATACAATAATTATTTATTTCAACAACTACATGTAGTATCAATGATTTATAATATTTAAGAATTTAATAATATTTAGAATTGAAAAGGAGGTCGGTTCTAATGACTCGGGCATTTTAGGGGTGCTGGTCATTCTCACCTTCCCCATACGTGCCTAACTTTTTGAACCCATTAGGAGGTTGGGGATTTCTTAGGAATTGAGTCATCCATCACTTTCTTTTTCTCGGCTCGTCCGAGTGGCAAATCCATTTTCTATGGGTTTAGGCCCGTGTTCTCTAAGGCCCTAAGCCTAATAGTGCCAAAGTCGCAAAAACTATTTCACATGGGAGTGGGGGCCTGTAACACCCCCACACCCAATACATACACACTACATACACCACCCTGTAGTATACATGTATCGAATATAGGAATGCTACGGATTTTATTAACATTCAAAACATTTTAAATAATACCATCATCTTTCTCATATACATTACAGAAAATTAGTTATTAACTTATAATATAAAACAAATAGATATATATATAGAATATACATTTACTTAATACGCAGCGGAATATAGAAAATATTTACATTATAAACAATATTTACAAAATATGAAAGAGTTATACATGATTGGAAAATCTTCTCTGATCTTTAAGTTCCCAAAATCAACTCTTCAACGTCTACTCTCACTCGGTCTCGAAGAGCTCTCGGGTTCAACTCTATCAACTCTATCACCTGCGCGATTAAACACTATCGCGCTAAGCCAAGGGCTTAGTAAGACAAATCATGCTAATGTTATGCTTAAGTGCAATGCAATGCAACACACCTTATTAATAAAAGCAACAACATAGGTGAAAAGCTAACATTAATCCTTTGCCTATCACAAATCATATAAGCATACCACAATTCAACATATTTCCACATCCTTCATTAATCAATCAAGTTATCATTCATGACTCACATTAGACATAGACAAGCATGGGCCCAAAACACACTAATATGCCATTCAATTTTCAGAGTTAATGCTTTGGTTTTGTTATCACATTTATCAATATCATTTACCCAACTAGGCTTCAAGGATTAGGTTCAACCAAGCTTCAAGGGGAGCAAAGCATGCTAAGCATCAACCCAACTTGGCTTCAAGAACCAACCCAACCTAGCTTCAAGGGTTTTAACATCTCAATTAGGCTTCAAGGATTCAATCCAACCTAACTTCAAGAGATTGTTACTATCATTGGGCATGCCACCAATAACAAACTCTGAAAATGGAATAACACATTAGCCACACAATTCATTTACATTTCATTCTCAATTCTCATCAATTAGGCAAACATGCCATATATCTTTTAATTGAATTATCATAGCCAATCACAATGGCCTCCAATCAAACAATATCTCAATTCATATTAATCATATAACATCATTGATACAACATTTCAAAGTACATACCACATTACCATTCACAATGCATATAGCCTAACATTGTTCATATGTTTCATCAATATCAACAAATGTGTGCTACAATCTCAACATCAATGAATGTATGTTCCACATATATTTGATTAGGTCATTCTTATCTTTGAAGTATATTTAAAGTGTTTATGTTTATGTTTAAGTATAAAAAATATCTTTGAAGAATCAAAACCATACAAAAAGAACAAAAATAAAAACAGTAGCCAACACATTTGAGAGACACGGCCAAGCTTGTGGCCGTGTCTCTCAACTTAATTTTGGCATTGACAGACACTAGCATGGGACACGGCCGTGTCTCTTAAAAATCAACCCAACATGGCCAAAATTTCCATGACTTGGCCGTGTCTCTCTTTGCTTTTGGCCTTGTCACTCATGAACAAAACCCTAACCAAAAACCAACACTCTTTCAATTGCATTTCCATACTTTTTGCACAACAATCCTCTCATTCAAATGAACACAATCAATGACATAAACACATATCTTACATAAACATCACAATAATCACTTTAACAATACATTAACATCACATTTACATACAAACCATTCCAAAACCCTAAAACCAACATCCTTCAAAATCAACATCTACCACTTCCAACATCAATACCTTTTTAAACTCTTAACTTAACACCAATTTTAACACTTGAAAACACATCACAAACACCTATCATCAACTAATCAACAAACCCTAATTCACTTCAAATACCACTTCAAAAGAATAAAGAAATCAAAGAAAAGAACTTACTTCTTTCATCAATTCATCCTAATATCCAAGATTAAACTAATCAAACACACTTGAGTATAACAAAATCAAGCAACACACTCTTAGATCATCTATCAAATCCACACATCATTTCAAACAAGCAAAAGATCCAAAAGAAAACTTACCAAGGCTATAAACTTCTTGAATCAACACTTGATCACTTCAATCTTCCTTCAATTTGAGTTTAGAACTTCAAACACCTCTCTAGCTCTCTTGTTTTCTTTTGTCTTTGGAGGAGCCGGCCACTACCATCAAGAAGAAGAGAAAATGATGAAGAAACAAAGTCAATTTCTCCTTAAATCTCCACCAAGTGATTTCCAAAAGAAAATTACTTTAATACCCTTAACCATTTAACTAGCCTCTTGTCTCTTATATGCCCATTAATGTAATTTCATACTCAACAAGATAAATATCTCTTCCCCCCTTGACTCTTCATTTGACCAATTTATATGTTATATATATTACAATATAATCAACATATACACTTTTCTCTAAACCCTCTTTCTTACCCAAAACACATATACACAAGCATTCTCTTTCCAATTTCTTTTCTTATCACATAACATATACATTCAATTCAATTTTTAAAACAACAACAACAACAACAACAACAACAACAACATTCAAAACTTCTAGGGCATATATGGGGATATTACAATTCTCCCCCTCTAAAAAGAAAATTTCGTCCTCGAAATTACCTGATATTAAGTCCGAAATAATTGAGGATATTGCTCTCGCATGATTTGTTCACTTTCCCAAGTTGCCTCTTCCTTTCCATGATTCTTCCATAGAACTTTCACCAATGGCACACTCTTGTTTCTCAACTCTTTCACTTCACGTGCCAAGATAGCAACTGGTTCCTCTTCACATGTCAGATCGGGACTCACTTCAATTGATTCAAGTGGTAAAACATGAGATGGATCCGATCTGTACCTTCTCAACATAGAAACATGGAATATATTATGGATCCGATCCAACTCAGGTGGCAAAGCAAGCCGATAAGCAACTGGCCCAACTCTTTCCAAAACTTCATACGGTCCAATGAAACGAGGACTCATTTTCCCTTTCCGACCGAACCTCAAAATCTTCTTCCAAGGAGACACTTTCAAAAATACCTTATCTCCAACATCAAACTCTATGTCTCTCCTCTTCAGATCTGCATAAGACTTCTGTCGGTCTGAAGCTGCTTTTAGCCTGCCTCGAATCAACTTCAATTTCTCTTCAGTTTCTTTAATCAAATCAGGCCCAATTAACTTACTTTCACCAAGTTCACTCCAATAAAGAGGTGTCCGACACCGTCTACCATACAGTGCTTCGAATGGTGCCATACCAATGCTAGATTGGTAACTGTTGTTGTAAGCAAACTCCACAAGAGGTAGAAATCTATCCCAACTTCCAGAGAAATCAATGATACAGCTTCTCAACATATCCTCAATAATCTGTATCACTCTCTCTGACTGTCCATCCGACTGTGGATGAAAAGCAGTGCTGAAGTGCAGTCGAGAACCCAAAGCTCCATGTAAACTCTTCCAAAACCTGGAAGTAAACCGGGGATCTCGATCCGACACTATAGAAGTTGGAACACCATGCAACTTCACAATCTCATGGATATACAGCTCAGCTAACCTCTCCAAAGAGTAATCCATCCGAACCGGAAGGAAATGAGCTGTCTTAGTCAATCTATCCACAATCACCCATATAGTATCATGCTTCCTTTGTGTCAATGGCAACCCAGACGCAAAATCCATTGTCACTCTTTCCCACTTCCATTCAGGTACTGACAACGGTTGAAGTAACCCGGTTGGAACTTGATGCTCTGCTTTTACCTTTTGACATGTGAGACATCTGGATACAAACTCCGCAATGTCTCTCTTCATACCAGACCACCAGTAATGCTGCCTCAAATCATGATACATCTTTGTATTGCCCGGATGCATAGCAAACACTGATTGATGTGCTTCTTCCAAAATGATCCTTTTTAAATTTACATCATCAGGTACACACAATCTATTCTTAAACCAGAGACTCCCATCATTTCTCACAAAAAAAATCTCTACTTTTCCCGTTTTGGAAATCTGACACAATCTTTCGAATCTTCTCATCAGCCAACTGAGCCTCTTTAATCTGATCCAACAAAACTGGTTTCAAATGCAACTGTGCCAACAATGCACCATCATCACAAGATACAAAACTGGCATGCAATGCTCTCAACTCAACAAGCAACGAGAGCGAATAAACAGTTAAACCAGCTAAAGACTTCCCACTTAAGGCATCAGCAACCACATTTGCTTTACCTGGATGATAATCAATCAAACAGTCATAGTCTTTAATCAATTCGAACCATCTCCTCTGTCGAAGATTAAGCTCTTTCTGGACACCCAAATATTTCAAACTTTTGTGATCAGTGTAGATGAAACATTTCTCCCCAAACAAATAGTGTCGCCAAATCTTCAATGCGAACACAATTGCTGCTAGCTCTAAATCATGGGTCGGATAATTAAGCTCATGCGGTTTCAACTGTCGAGATGCATAAGCTATAACTTTACCTTCTTGCATTAGCACACACCCCAAACCACTATGTGAAGCATCACTGTAGATCACATATGGTTTGCCTTCTACAGGTAAAGTAAGAACAGGCGCTTGAGTCAACATTTCTCTCAACTGTTCAAAGCTAGCCTGACACTGATCTGTCCACACAAATCTAACTCCCTTTCGAAGCAATCTGGTGAGTGGAGTAGCTATCAAAGAAAATCCTTTCACAAACCGTCGATAATAGCCTGCCAAACCCAGAAAACTTCTAACTTCAGTCACAGACTTGGGTGGACTCCAATTCAGAATAGCTTCAACCTTACTTGGATCAACTCTAATACCTTCTGCTGAAACTATATGACCGAGAAAAGCTACTTGGTCCAACCAAAACTCACACTTCGACAGTTTAGCAAACAACTGCTTCTCTCTCAAAATCTGCAACACAATCCGCAGATGCTTGTCATGTTCCTCTTTATTCCGCGAATACACCAGAATATCATCAATAAACACTACCACAAACTGATCCAAATAGGGCCTAAATACCCTATTCATCAAGTCCATAAAAGCTGCAGGTGCATTCGTCAAACCAAAAGGCATAACTAGAAACTCATAATGCCCATACCTGGTCCGAAAGGCGGTCTTAGGAACATCTTCAGCTCTGACTCTCAGCTGATGGTACCCTGATCTCAGATCAATTTTAGAAAACACAGCTGCACCCTTCATTGATCAAAGAGGTCATCAATTCTAGGCAAAGGATATTTATTTTTAATAGTCACCTTATTCAATTGCCTATAATCGATACACAACCTCATAGTACCATCTTTTTTCTTCACAAATAGCACAGGAGCTCCCCAAGGAGAAACACTGGGGCGAATAAATCCTTTGTCCAACAACTCCTGCAATTGCACTTTCAAATCCATCAATTCTGTTGGTGCCATTCTATAAGGAGTAATAGAGATAGGAGTGGTACCAGGCAACAATTCAATACCGAACTCCACCTCTCTCTCAGGAGGTAACCCTGGCAACTCCTCTGGAAACACATCTGGGAACTCTGCAACTGTGGCAATACTATCAATAGGGGAACCCTTCACTCTAGTATCTACCACATGAGCAAGATAAGCTTCACACCCCTTTCTAATCAATCTCATAGCTGCAACAGCTGAAACAAATAAGGAGGCTAGCTGTTCCTGCTCATTAGATACTATCACCTCTCTACCATCAGCAGTTCTCAAAGAAACAATTTTCCTTTTACAGTCTACCACAGCTCCATGTCTAGATAGCCAATCCATGCCTAGAATCACATCATATTCCTTAAATGGCATCTCAATCAAATCTCCAAGGAACTCCTCACCTTGCACCCTTACTGCACTATCTCGGTGCACCCTGCTCACAATCACACTATGCCCTAAAGGATTTGTCACCAACACATCAAATCCTAGGGACTCAGCATGCATATCAGACACAGGCAAAACGGATGCACTAATATAAGAATGGGTGGATCCGGGATCAATCAAAGCAAGTACTGAGGTATCAAATAAAGAAAAAGTACCAGCTATGACTGCCGAAGCATCTGGCTGCCTCTGCATAACATATATCCTCTGGGAAGACCCAACCTCCTCTGGTCTACTCTCCCTGGATGTAGAACCTCCTCTAGCACTGAACCCAGATCTGCCTCCCCGGCTGCTACCTATGCCTGCTCGACCTCCCCTCACACTAGGTCGAGAAGCTGCAGTATCAACTGACATCTGCTCTTGCCTCTCAGGACAATCTCTCACAAAGTGATTATGTCACATCCGCCTACTGCATTTATGCAGTGTAGACACGTGCATAGCGAGAGTAGGGAAAAGGAGAAGATAATTCTTGATAACAGCCCTAGATAAGGTTGTATGACAAAAGGGACCTAATTGTAATTTTTAATAAAGTTGGGGACGTAGATGTAATTTCAAAGAAAGTTGCACCGGATGTTCTTAATAGTGCATATAACAGATTCCAAAAATGGAATGTAGAGAAAAATCGGATCGCAAAGACGTGTAACGGTTTTTCCAGGAAATGTCCCGTTAAAGAAAAATGAAGAAATGTTGACTAAGGGCATTTTGGTCATTACCAATTAAAGTTATACATGAATTTAGGGTAGGAAATAAAGACGTGAGTACGTAGAGAATGGCGAGAAGTTAAATATGAAACGATTGTCAGTAGAAACGAAGCCGGAGAAAACCCGAGCAAAAATAGGACCAAAAGGGAATTTTGTAAAAAGTTGAGGGCTTACCGGTAATTTTTCAAAATGACTTAGAAACCTAAAATAGATCTTATAAATAGAAAGTAGAGGTCGAGAGGATCAAAACCATATATAGTTTGACTCATGGAGCTATACGGTTTAAAAGATATGATCGATTAATCGCCGGAACGTAATGTGGGCCTGGTTTCGTGTCGGGACCGGATGAGTAACCCGGGACAACTTTATGAGATCCAATGGGAAGAGAGACAAGTGGAAAGAAGTAAAGGAAAAAGGAAGTTATAAAAATCAAAGGTTGGCCAATCAAAAGAGAACATTTAGCATATGTAATAAATGTGTAATAAATGAAGAAAGAGAAAAAGTGGACAAATGGTCAAGGTGATCATCACTTCCTTTGTATATAAATATAGGTGATATGAAGAGGAAATTCTCTCTTTTCCACTCACCAAATTCGGCCAACAAAAGAAAATACCAAGGGACTTCCAAGTTTTTCCAAACTTTGATTTTTAAGGTAAGTTCTAAGGTTTTTAAGTGTGTAGACTTTAATTTTAGTATTAGTTTTAGGTAGTTATATATATATTGGAAGATTGGGAATTAGAGTCTTATATGGAATTGAAAAAAATAATAATAATAATAAGATTAATTGATTAAATGGAAGAACCAAGATATAGAAAGATTAATAAGGTTGGATTAGGGGTTTCGGTTGGAAAAGAAATAGAGGATAATTTATTATTTTGAAATTCTAAGGTTTATGTTGTATCTTGAATTGATTGAAGGAGAAATAAAGAATTAAAGAAGGAGAAGAAAGAAAAGCCAAGAGGAATTAAAGAAATAAGGTTTGGTACTTTACCTTTGAATAATTACTTTTGATTTGGTGCTTTACAATAAAAGAAATTCTATTTGCTTACAAACTTTGGTTTATGGAAGTTTTGAAATTGATGTTTAAATATATTGATTGAGTTTAAATTAAATATTTGAGTTATGTTCTTGTTTTCTTATGGGAATTGGGTTGTTAAATTTAATTGAAACCAAATGTTTTGAGAAAATTTGGCAAGTTGATTTAGTAAGTTGTTTGGACTTTAATTAGTTTGATTTGAGTTAAACTTGCAAAAATTGCTAAAAGGAAGTGTTTGAATCTTCACTTTACTATTAAAGAAGCCTTAATATTGATTTGGAAAAGAAAAATAAACTATCCTATGCATTTCAAATGTTTGGGCCGAAATGGTCCCAAAGTGACAGCTTCTGGACTATTTTTGTGGCAATTGTTTGGGGCAGCAAACGAATGAATTTTTCAACGAAATTTTACATGAAATTAGTCAACATATGAAATAAGTTTTCTGTAAAATTTCAGCCAAAAATAAGATCATTTACTTGGTCAAATGCATAACTGAAGTGGACTGAAATTTTGACGAAAACCCAGATTTTACTATTCATGTGGTCAAGCCATTTTGCGTTGCCGATTTTTCTCGCCGCAACACTATTCATTTGGTCAATTTGGGATATTTTGAGGAATGCTTTGAAATGTTTAATATGTTTATTGTGGATATTAAATATGCGAAAAAGGGGAATGGTTTAACTAAAGAATGTGTTGCGCGGCATAAATGGCAAAGTGCGATGGGAGTTTAAAATGATTTCGCGAGTCATTCTAAAATGAGGTTTGAGACTTAAATTGAATCATTTTAATCTTTTTGCTCTACTGGATAGTGGGAGTGGTAGATAAGGGTATGGTGCTCTATACTAACGCATGCATTACTGCTCATTATTGTGATATGATATGTTATTTAGTGGTGAGGCCACTGAAGCCAATGGGGAGGCCCATTGGTTAGAACCAGGATGGTGAGGGCCATTCCTGTGATCTGATATCGGTGGTGAGGGCCACCTATGTTACAGTGGTGAGGGCCACTGGCTTATCACTATGGTTCCCTATATACCAGTAGAGCCTGAACCAAAGACATATTTTTCGTTAAACTATGAAATGCAAATGAGTTGAATTATGATTTTACATTATTGAAAGCATATCACACTGAATGTATCAAAATTTCTATTGGTTTAAGGTTGGTTGATTTATGATTTAATTATTTCATATTTTCCAAATGTTTTCATATGTTACTTGTATTTTATTGGTAAAGTACCCACTGAGCGACATTGCTCAGCGAGTTAAGTTTTCCTTGACTAGTAGGTTCGGAGCAGTAGATAAATCTTGGGAAAGCAACGACCAGACCACAGCAAATCTCAGGGGTAGATCTTTTAGTTCCATTATGAGTTAGCTAGTTGTGGCATGTATATGAATAAATATAAAAGAGATTTTCTATGTTATAATTGTATGTTAGTAGTATGTAATAATCATAAATCTTTACTTTATGTTATATTAGAAGTGTGAACTCTTCGTGCAGGTTTGTAGTTGAGGGTATAAGGTGGATTCATTGGGAGTGCATTAAATTTGATGGTAATTATATTGGTCTGTGTAAAATGTTTTTTAAAAAAAAATCAGAAAAACAAGTTTTGTCGACACTTGGGATCCAAATTTCTAGGCGGAACTATGGCAAAATTTCTGTAAAAATCAGAATTAAAATTTGACTAAGTAAATTGGTAGCAACATTAGGATAGTGTGGCGCCTCTACTCGACTTACACATGTAGGTTGGGAAGGGGTGTTACAATTAGTGGTATCAGAGCAAAGGTTTAGCCGGTTCTGGGTAGTTAGTCGAACTAAACCTTAAATGTATGACACATAGGGTTAGAATAGGGGTTTTAATTATATAACTATACATGAGTGTGTCATTGTTAGTTATGTTATTCAACTTATCCAGGAGTAATAATGGGTGACCTAAACGAGGAGGTGAGGGAGCTAAGGATAGAAGTAGAGAGGTTGAGACAGCTAGCGCAGGAGCAAGATGAGACTATAGAAATTTTGGCCGATAGAAGTATACAAGATCGTGAAGACTTGAGAATAAAAGATGAGATGATTTCCTCCTTGATAGATGACGTGCAGATGTTAAAAGAAGACAGGCTTAGTTATAGAGCGGAGTTGGATAGTGTCGGTAGAAGCCTCGAGATAGCACATCAAGAGATTCAAACTTTACAGGAGAGGGTTCAAGAGCTAGGCCAGTACTTACCTAGTGAAGCATCACATGACCCCGATTTTGATCCCGAGATAGTAGAATATTTTTCAGACAGTGCCACTTCACCTAGGGCACCTACTCATTGAGTCTTGAGATGTATTGTGTTTGGTGGTTCTTTTAGTTATATATATGTGAGATAAAGGTATCATGTAAATATTGTATGGTAGTATAATATGGTGATATAATAGTGAGGAGTCCTAAATTTTGCAATGTATATAAGGGCTTCCTAATATTGTAAAACTTTGTGTTTGGAAATAAATAAAAGTTGTGTTGTATATGTGTTAATTAAGAATTTTATATTTATATCATGCCACCTAGGGTAAGATAATGCT
This sequence comes from Garcia nutans, assembly GCA_947685225.1. Taxonomy (NCBI): domain Eukaryota; kingdom Viridiplantae; phylum Streptophyta; class Magnoliopsida; order Malpighiales; family Euphorbiaceae; genus Garcia; species Garcia nutans. Next base: position 48,613,898 of record CANTUV010000007.1, on the reverse strand, counting down.
GTTGGTCTGGGTCGTTAATAATGATGGGATGGTATATGTTTACTCTTTAGATGTCGCAAGCAGCGCAGCGTGATATAGAGGAGGAGGTCGAGTCTCAGGCCTCCCGAGTTGTAGAAATGCGTGTATCTGAGACATCAGCGTCGGAGCAACCACCCGTTGATGCTCCTATTCCCAATGAAATGTTGCAACAAATGGCTGCCGTATTTCGGCAGATAGCCGGCGTTGCCCCAGCACCACCCCCAGCGCCAGCACCCGTACCAGTACCTGCTGTAGGAGGGGAAAGGAAACCCCCAATAGAAAAGATAAGAAAGTATGGTGCGAAGGAGTTTAAGGCTCGAAGGGACGATGATTCTTCAACAGCCGAGTATTGGCTGGAAGGAACAATACGAGCCTTAGATCAGTTACAGTGTACGCCAGAAGAGCGAGTGATATGTGCTACTTCCTTATTAGTGGAAGAAGCATATATATGGTGGGACACAGTTCACCAACGAGTTTCACCGGAACAGAGAACATGGGATTTCTTTGTGAATGAGTTCAAGAGGAAGTTTATATCGGAGGCATACCTAGATGCCAAGAAAAAGGAGTTTCTACACTTAAAGCAAGGTCGACTGACCGTTGCTGAGTACGAGAGGGAATTTACTAGGCTGAGTAGGTATGCCAAGAAGACAATTGAAGATGAACATGATAGATGTAAGCAGTTCCAGGATGGATTGAATAATGAGATTAGGATGCAGCTAATTGCTGCTAATATCAAAGAATTTTCCGAGTTGGTCAATAGGGCTCTAGAAGTAGAGCAATGTCAGTCTGATGAGCAGAATAGACGACAGAAGATGAAACAGAAGAGAGGTACCCAGAACTATTCGGGAAACTACCAATCATCAAGAAAACAATTCCGCGGCAGTGGTTCCACGGGAGGCGGTCAACGTCGAGGTTACAGTCAGGGATCAATTCGCGGTGGCTTAAGTCAAACTACCTCAGTCGCTAGTACGGGACGATCCGGAAGAGGACAAGGAAGAGGATTCAGCCGAAGCGGAGGTAACTTCTTTATCGGTCCGAGAGGTAATGAAGGCGAAAATAATAATCCACGCTGTGATCAATGCGGACGCCGTCACACGGGAGAATGTTGGGGTCGGACATTTGCATGTTATATATGTGGATCTTTAGACCACCTTATGCGAGAGTGTCCCCAGCGAATACAGAATCTACCTAGGGATACTGAGAGATTGCAAGCGGCAGCAGGTCGAGGCCGAGGCAGAGGAAGGAGCGAAAATCCGTCGCGTGTGCAATCTGAAACAGTGAATCGACCAGAAGCAAGGGCTCCTGCTAGAATGTATGCCATGAGGGGGCGAGAAGACGAAGAAGCGCTAGACGTGATTGCAGGTCAGTTGTCTATGTTTGAAGTTCCGCTTTACGTTTTAATAGATCCAGGTTCTTCACACTCATATATATGCACGAAAAATGAAAAACTTGAGGACCTAAAGGTAGAACTAGAGAAAGAAGGAATATTAGTTACTAACCCATTAGGAAATGAGGTGATTACTAGGAAGGTAGTGAAAGATTGTCCCGTAGAGATACACGGACATATCTTTTGGGGAGATTTATTTGAACTACCATTTCAAGAATTTGATGCTATCCTTGGAATGGATTGGTTAGCCAAACACGATGCATTGGTTGACTGTAAACGGAAGAGAGTTACCTTGCATACTGCAGACGGTGACGAAGTGACTCTAGTGGGAAAAAGGAAGGACTATCTAATTAACATCATTTCTGCCATGACGGCTAAGAGGTTAGTGCAAAAAGGCTGCGAGGCATACCTGGTATGTGCATTAGTAGCAAAAGAAGAGGCACCAAAGTTACAAGATATACCTACTGTATGCGATTTTCCCGACGTATTTCCTGACGATTTACCCGGACTACCACCTAAACGAGAGGTGAAATTCACCATAGATGTGTACCCGGGAGCTGCACCAGTATCTATCGCACCTTACCGAATGGCGCCATCGGAGCTAAAAGAATTAAAGGTACAGCTACAAGAACTTTTAGACAAGGGGTTCATAAGGCCAAGCGTGTCACCATGGGGAGCACCAGTATTGTTTGTGAAAAAGAAAGACGGATCCTTAAGGTTGTGTGTAGATTACCGTCAACTTAATAAGCTGACCATCAAAAACAAGTATCTGTTACCTCGCATAGATGATCTGTTTGATCAACTCAAAGGTGCTGGAGTCTTTTCAAAAATTGATCTACGATCGGGTTATCATCAATTGGGAATTAAAGATGAAGACATATCAAAAACCGCATTCAAAACTCGCTATGGACATTATGAATTCATTGTTATGCCTTTCGGATTAACGAACGCACCTGCAGTATTCATGGATCTGATGAATAGAATCTTCCACCCGTATTTGGATCAGTTCGTGGTGGTATTTATTGACGACATATTGGTGTATTCAAAGAATCGAGAGGATCATGATCGTCACCTTAGAATTGTTTTGCAAACCCTGCGTGAGAAGCAGTTATACGCTAAATTCAGCAAATGCGAATTTTGGTTGGAAGAAGTAGCTTTCTTGGGACATATTGTATCGGCAGAAGGAATAAGGGTCGATCCCAAGAAAATAGAAGCAGTATTGGAATGGAAGTCACCTAAGACAGTAACGGAAGTCCGTAGTTTCTTGGGATTAGCAGGATATTATCGGAGATTCGTTAAAGGGTTTTCCATGATCGCCGTACCTATGACCAAGCTACTTCAGAAGAATGCCAAATTCCAGTGGACCGACGCTTGTCAACGGAGCTTTGAAAAGCTGAAACAAAAACTTACTGAAGCACCTATTCTTACACAACCAGAATCAGGAAAAGATTTTGTGATTTATAGCGATGCATCCCATATCGGGTTAGGTTGTGTATTGATGCAGGAAGGCAAAGTCATTGCGTATGTCTCTCGACAGCTCAAGCCACATGAAAAGAATTATCCTACGCATGACTTAGAGCTAGCAGCGATTATTTTGGCTTTCAAGACGTGGAGGCACTACTTATACGGGGAAAAATGTTACATCTTTACGGATCATCAATGCCTGAAATATTTGCCCACGCAGAAAGATTTAAACCTGCGACAGCGAAAATGGATGCAATGGTTAGCCAACTACGACTATACGATTAATTATCACCTGGGCAAAGCGAATGTCGTAGCAGATGCACTTAGTAGGAAGTCAATGCAAGCGCTAAGTGCTATGAGGGTAACGTTAAAACCTACAGAAGATGGAGCTATCTTTGCAGAAATGCACGTGCGACCTAATTTACATCAACAAATACGTGAGGCTCAGAAGGAAGATGAACAAGTGAAGAAGTGGAGTCAACAGGCGCAGGAGAACTGTTCAGGAGACTATCAAATTCGTCCTGATGGTATTCTCTACTACAAGAAGAGAATGGTGGTACCTAAGTCCAAGGAGATGAAGAAACAGATTTTGCAAGAAGCTCATAACAGTCCTTATACAATGCATCCAGGAGTAACGAAAATGTATCGGGACTTGAAGGAGTATTATTGGTGGCCAGGAATGAAAAAGGATATCGTTGATCACGTAACGAAGTGTCTAACCTGTCAGCAAGTGAAGGCGGAACATCAACTACCCTCAGGGTTACTACAACCTATTACGATTCCAACCTGGAAATGGGATCGTATTACTATGGATTTTGTCACAGGATTGCCTATGACAAGGGACAAACATGACGCGATTTGGGTAATCGTAGACCGGCTTACTAAGTCCGCTCATTTCATACCAGTACGTGTGGATTACTCGCTAGACAAGTTGGCAGACTTGTATATCAAAGAGATTATACGTCTCCACGGAGTTCCAACTTTGATCATATCCGATCGAGACCCACGTTTTACGTCAAATTTTTGGCAGAAGTTACAAACAGCCCTTGGAACTCGAACTTACCACAGCACAGCATTTCATCCCCAGACAGACGGACAGTCGGAAAGAGTGATTCAAATTTTGGAAGATATGCTGAGGGCGTGCGTTTTAGAATTTAAAGGTAGTTGGGACAAACACCTAAGCTTAATGGAATTCGCGTACAACAACAGTTATCAATCCAGCATACAAATGGCACCTTACGAAGCACTGTATGGTCGAAAATGCAGAACTCCAGTTTGCTGGACAGAATTGAGTGAGGAAAAGATGTTGGGGCCAGACATAGTTAAGGAAACTGAAGAGAAGGTAGAAATCATTCGAGACCGATTAAAAGCAGCAGCGGACCGGCAAAAATCATACGCGGATCTAAAAAGGAAAGACATACAGTTTGAGGTAGGTGACAGAGTGTTCCTCAAAGTCTCTCCTTGGAAGAAAGTGTTACGATTTAAACAAAAAGGTAAGCTAAGCCCTAGATTCATCGGACCATATGAAATTATTAAACGGGTAGGTCCGGTAGCTTACCAGTTGGCGTTACCACCTGAATTAAATAAAATACATGATGTTTTCCATGTTTCGATGCTAAGGAGGTATCGTTTAGATCCAACCCACGTCATACAAGTTCAAGATATTGAGATTCAGCCTGAAATGACATATGAGGAAGAGCCGGTAGAGATCCTAGCACGTGAAATCAAAGAGTTGCGAAATAAGAAGATTCCATTGGTCAAAGTGCTTTGGAGGAATCACAAAGTAGAAGAAGCTACATGGGAACGCGAAGAAACTATGAAGAAGCAATACCCATATTTGTTTTCACTTGATGAGCTTCGGGACAAAGCTTAAATTAACGAGGAAGGAACTGTCACATCCGCCTACTGCATTTATGCAGTGTAAACACGTGCATAGCGAGAGTAGGGAAAAGGAGAAGATAATTCTTGATAACAGCCCTAGATAAGGTTGTATGACAAAAGGGACCTAATTGTAATTTTTAATAAAGTTGGGGACGTAGATGTAATTTTAAAGAAAGTTGCACCGGATGTTCTTAATAGTGCATATAACAGATTCCAAAAATGGAATGTAGAGAAAAATCGGATCGCAACGACGTGTAACGGTTTTTCCAGGAAATGTCCCGTTAAAGAAAAATGAAGAAATGTTGACTAAGGGCATTTTGGTCATTACCAATTAAAGTTATACATGAATTTAGGGTAGGAAATAAAGACGTGAGTACGTAGAGAATGGCGAGAAGTTAAATATGAAACGATTGTCAGTAGAAACGAAGCCGGAGAAAACCCGAGCAAAAATAGGACCAAAAGGGAATTTTGTAAAAAGTTGAGGGCTTACCGGTAATTTTTCAAAATGACTTAGAAACCTAAAATAGATCTTATAAATAGAAAGTAGAGGTCGAGAGGATCAAAACCATATATAGTTTGACTCGTGGAGCTATACGGTTTAAAAGATATGATCGATTAATCGCCGGAACGTAATGTGGGCCCGGTTTCGTGTCGGGACCGGATGAGTAACCCGGGACAACTTTATGAGATCCAATGGGAAGAGAGACAAGTGGAAAGAAGTAAAGGAAAAAGGAAGTTATAAAAATCAAAGGTTGGCCAATCAAAAGAGAACATTTAGCATATGTAATAAATGTGTAATAAATGAAGAAAGAGAAAAAGTGGACAAATGGTCAAGGTGATCATCACTTCCTTTGTATATAAATATAGGTGATATGAAGAGGAAATTCTCTCTTTTCCACTCACCAAATTCGGCCAACAAAAGAAAATACCAAGGGACTTCCAAGTTTTTCCAAACTTTGATTTTTAAGGTAAGTTCTAAGGTTTTTAAGTGTGTAGACTTTAATTTTAGTATTAGTTTTAGGTAGTTATATATATATTGGAAGATTGGGAATTAGAGTCTTATATGGAATTGAAAAAAAAATAATAATAATAAGATTAATTGATTAAATGGAAGAACCAAGATATAGAAAGATTAATAAGGTTGGATTAGGGGTTTCGGTTGGAAAAGAAATAGAGGATAATTTATTATTTTGAAATTCTAAGGTTTATGTTGTATCTTGAATTGATTGAAGGAGAAATAAAGAATTAAAGAAGGAGAAGAAAGAAAAGCCAAGAGGAATTAAAGAAATAAGGTTTGGTACTTTACCTTTGAATAATTACTTTTGATTTGGTGCTTTACAATAAAAGAAATTCTATTTGCTTACAAACTTTGGTTTATGGAAGTTTTGAAATTGATGTTTAAATATATTGATTGAGTTTAAATTAAATATTTGAGTTATGTTCTTGTTTTCTTATGGGAATTGGGTTGTTAAATTTAATTGAAACCAAATGTTTTGAGAAAATTTGGCAAGTTGATTTAGTAAGTTGTTTGGACTTTAATTAGTTTGATTTGAGTTAAACTTGCAAAAATTGCTAAAAGGAAGTGTTTGAATCTTCACTTTACTATTAAAGAAGCCTTAATATTGATTTGGAAAAGAAAAATAAACTATCCTATGCATTTCAAATGTTTGGGCCGAAATGGTCCCAAAGTGACAGCTTCTGGACTATTTTTGTGGCAATTGTTTGGGGCAGCAAACGAATGAATTTTTCAACGAAATTTTACATGAAATTAGTCAACATATGAAATAAGTTTTCTGTAAAATTTCAGCCAAAAATAGGATCATTTACTTGGTCAAATGCATAACTGAACTGGACTGAAATTTTGACGAAAACCCAGATTTTACTATTCATGTGGTCATGCCATTTTGCGTTGCCGATTTTTCTCGCTGCAACACTATTCATTTGGTCAATTTGGGATATTTTGAGGAATGCTTTGAAATGTTTAATATGTTTATTGTGGATATTAAATATGCGAAAAAGGGGAATGGTTTAACTAAAGAATGTGTTGCGCGGCATAAATGGCAAAGTGCGATGGGAGTTTAAAATGATTTCGCGAGTCATTCTAAAATGAGGTTTGAGACTTAAATTGAATCATTTTAATCTTTTTGCTCTACTGGATAGTGGGAGTGGTAGATAAGGGTATGGTGTTCTATACTAACGCATGCAGTACTGCTCATTATTGTGATATGATATGTTATTTAGTGGTGAGGCCACTGAAGCCAATGGGGAGGCCCATTGGTTAGAACCAAGATGGTGAGGGCCATTCCTGTGATCTGATATCGGTGGTGAGGGCCACCTATGTTACAGTGGTGAGGGCCACTGCCTTATCACTATGGTTCCCTATATACCAGTAGAGCCTGAACCAAAGACATATTTTTCGTTAAACTATGAAATGCAAATGAGTTGAATTATGATTTTACATTATTGAAAGCATATCACACTGAATGTATCAAAATTTCTATTGGTTTAAGGTTGGTTGATTTATGATTTAATTATTTCATATTTTCCAAATGTTTTCATATGTTACTTGTATTTTATTGGTAAAGTACCCACTGAGCGACATTGCTCAGCGAGTTAAGTTTTCCTTGACTCGTAGGTTCGGAGCAGTAGATAAATCTTGGGAAAGCAACGACCAGACCACAGCAAATCTCAGGGGTAGATCTTTTAGTTCCATTATGAGTTAGCTAGTTGTGGCATGTATATGAATAAATATAAAAGAGATTTTCTATGTTATAATTGTATGTTAGTAGTATGTAATAATCATAAATCTTTACTTTATGTTATATTAGAAGTGTGAACTCTTTGTGCAGGTTTGTAGTTGAGGGTATAAGGTGGATTCATTGGGAGTGCATTAAATTTGATGGTAATTATATTGGTCTGTGTAAAATGTTTTTAAAAAAAAATCAGAAAAACAAGTTTTGTCGACACTTGGGATCCAAATTTCTAGGCGGAACTATGGCAAAATTTCTGTAAAAATCAGAATTAAAATTTGACTAAGTAAATTGGTAGCAACATTAGGATAGTGTGGCGCCTCTACTCGACTTACACATGTAGGTTGGGAAGGGGTGTTACAGATTAGGTGATCCACATCTGAAGCATACCCCTGCTACACCAGTCTTCCAGCAAGGACAACCATGTGGCCTACCACAATGAATGCAGATGGGTGGAGTGGATCTCTGAGTCATTGGGGTCGGAGCACTCGCCACTGAAGCTGCAGGTCTAAATCTCTGCCTCTGAAACTGCACTGACCTACCAGCTGGCCTCTGACTCCTACTGACCCTTGGAACAAAGCTTCCTTTACCTCTCTTCGCAGAAGAAGACCCTACCTCAGACTGGGGCCTCCTAACCCTAACCTCTTCCTCTGAAGCAGCTGCAATAACTTGAGCCCGCTCTACACTTCGAGCTGCTGCCACTAGCTGAGAGAAATCGTGATATCGAGATCCAGCCACTAAGCACATGATAGAGGGCCTCAATCCCTCCTCAAATCTCCTGCATCTATCTATCTCATCAGTTATAATGCCCCCAGCATAATGGCTCAATCTAATAAACTCAACCTCATATTCAGTTACAGTCCTGCAGTCTTGCTTCAAGCTCAAGAACTCCATTTTCTTCATGTCTTTGTACTCCCTAGGAGTATACTTCAATTCAAATTCTCTTAGAAAATCCGCATATGACAAGGTTGGTGGATCATCCATAGAATGGGGCACTGTCTTCCACCAGTCGTATGCATCCTTCTGTAGTAATGATATGGCATAATCAAATTTTTCCTCCGAGGTGGCTTGCAACTGAATAAAGATCCTCTGTACTTTATCAAGCCATTACTCCGTTACAGCTGGATCAACTGTACCAAGGAAATCCTCCGCTTCATACTTCCTTAGTTTATCATAGTGCCTCACTGATACTACAGGCTGAGGGGGTGGTGGTGGTTGCACAGGTGCTTGCCTCAAAGCCTCTACCACATGCCTAAGCCAAGCTGGCGGAACCTCCTCACCAACTGGTCTCCCCGACACCGAAGCAGGTGCCTCCTCAGCACTATCAACTCTAGCTCTATCCTCCAGAGCTACACTCTCCTCACTACCCTCAACTGACTGACGCAAATGAGGATCCATCACAACCTATTTCTGCAAACACAACAGAATACATCCTATTAAAGATCAGAGACTGCCAATCCCAAACATATATGTTATTCAAAAATTCACTTTTTAAATAAAAATATTCTTTTTATTACATTTTACCTAGGTTGAGAATCTCAAACCTAGGCTCTGATACCAAAACAATTGTAACACCCCCACACCCAATACATACACACTACATACACCACCCTGTAGTATACATGTATCGAATATAGGAATGCTACGGATTTTATTAACATTCAAAACATTTTAAATAATACCATCATCTTTCTCATATACATTACAGAAAATAAGTTATTAACTTATAATATAAAACAAATAGATATATATATATAGAATATACATTTACTTAATACGCAGCGGAATATAGAAAATATTTACATTATAAACAATATTTACAAAATATGAAAGAGTTATACATGATTGGCAAATCTTCTCTGATCTTTAAGTTCCCAAAATCAACTCTTCAACGTCTACTCTCACTCGGTCTCGAAGAGCTCTCGGGTTCAACTCTATCAACTCTATCACCTGCGCGATTAAACACTATCGCGCTAAGCTAAGGGCTTAGTAAGACAAATCATGCTAATGTTATGCTTAAGTGCAATGCAATGCAACACACCTTATTAATAAAAGCAACAACATAGGTGAAAAGCTAACATTAATCCTTTGCCTATCACAAATCATATAAGCATACCACAATTCAACATATTTCCACATCCTTCATTAATCAATCAAGTTATCATTCATGACTCACATTAGACATAGACAAGCATGGGCCCAAAACACACTAATTAATATGCCATTCAATTTTCAGAGTTAATGCTTTGGTTTTGTTATCACATTTATCAATATCATATACCCAACTAGGCTTCAAGGATTAGGTTCAACCAAGCTTCAAGGGGAGCAAAGCATGCTAAGCATCAACCCAACTTGGCTTCAAGAACCAACCCAACCTAGCTTCAAGGGTTGTAACATCTCAATTAGGCTTCAAGGATTCAATCCAACCTAACTTCAAGAGATTGTTACTATCATTGGGCATGCCACCAATAACAAACTCTGAAAATGGAATAACACATTAGCCACACAATTCATTTACATTTCATTCTCAATTCTCATCAATTAGGCAAACATGCCATATATCTTTTAATTGAATCATCATAGCCAATCACAATGGCCTCCAATCAAACAATATCTCAATTCATATTAATCATATAACATCATTGATACAACATTTCAAAGTACATACCACATTACCATTCACAATGCATATAGCCTAACTTTTTTCATATGTTTCATCAATATCAACAAATGTGTGCTACAATCTCAACATCAATGAATGTATGTTCCACATATATTTGATTAGGTCATTCTTATCTTTGAAGTATATTTAAAGTGTTTATGTTTATGTTTAAGTATCAAAAATATCTTTGAAGAATCAAAACCATACAAAAAGAACAAAAATAAAAACAGTAGCCAACACATTTGAGTGACACGGCCAAGCTTGTGGCCGTGTCTCTCAACTTAATTTTGGCATTGACAGACACTGGCATGGGATACGGCCGTGTCTCTTAAAAATCAACCCAACACGGCCAAAATTTCCATGACTTGGTCGTGTCTCTCTTTGCTTTTGGCCGTGTCACTCATGAACAAAACCCTAACCAAAAACCAACACTCTTTCAATTGCATTTCCATACTTTTTGCACAACAATCCTCTCATTCAAATGAACACAATCAATGACATAAACACATATCTTACATAAACATCACAATAATCACTTTAACAATACATTAACATCACATTTACATACAAACCATTCCAAAACCCTAAAACCAACATCCTTCAAAATCAACATCTACCACTTCCAACATCAATACCTTTTTAAACTCTTAACTTAACACCAATTTTAACACTTGAAAACACATCACAAACACATATCATCAACTAAGCAACAAACCCTAATTCACTTCAAATACCACTTCAAAAGAATAAAGAAATCAAAGAAAAGAACTTACTTCTTTCATCAATTCATCCTAATATCCAAGATTAAACTAATCAAACACACTTGAGTATAACAAAATCAAGCAACACACTCTTAGATCATCTATCAAATCCACACATCATTTCAAACAAGCAAAAGATCCAAAAGAAAACTTACCAAGGCTATAAACTTCTTGAATCAACACTTAATCACTTCAATCTTCCTTCAATTTGAGTTTAGAACTTCAAACACCTCTCTAGCTCTCTTGTTTTCTTTTGTCTTTGGAGGAGCCAGCCACTACCATCAAGAAGAAGAGAAAATGATGAAGAAACAAAGTCAATTTCTCCTTAAATCTCCACCAAGTGATTTCCAAAAGAAAATTACTTTAATATCCTTAACCATTTAACTAGCCTCTTGTCTCTTATATGCCCATTAATGTAATTTCATACTCAACAAGATAAATATCTCTTCCCCCTTGACTCTTCATTTGACCAATTTATATGTTATATATATTACAATATAATAAACATATACACTTTTCTCTAAACCCTCTTTCTTACCCAAAACACATATACACAAGCATTCTCTTTCCAGTTTCTTTTCTTATCACATAACATATACATTCAATTCAATTTTTAAAACAACAACAACAACAACAACAACAACAACATTCAAAACTTCTAGGGCATATATGGGGATATTACAGTGCCAAATCCCCACTCACAGTGGTGACTCCACTGGGGATAAGAGAAATTGATTCCGTTGGTCTTTATATTATTTTGTTCTTTCTTATTATGATATTGTCCATTACATCATTTAGATTGCATTGTGTGAGTGAGCTAGGCTGTCTATTTAACTCGTGTTATGTTATGTAAGGGATACCATACTTTCACTTAAGGTATGGAGATTGAGCATGGCATAACCTCTCATAGCCTCGTTCCTTTTGGTATATACTTGCTTTGAGAGCTTAAACTTGTCAACCCAAAGGCTAAAGCTCATGTAATTGACCTAGTTACTTTTCTTAGGTTTTTACCCAAGTGCTTGTTGTTTGCCTATGAATTAATAAATCTTGATTTGAAGCATGGCTTATTTAGTTTATTCATTTTCTAATATGACCTAATTAAATTGTAAGCTCAAAATAATTTTTATGCCTTTAAGATCAAAAGATCAAAACAAAATTTTCAAAAATTTTCAAGATGGTATTCAAACATAAAAATAGGTCTAAATTTCATTTGTACCTCATGGTTCAAATACAAAACCCAAAATTCATTTTTAAGAAATCCTTTAACATTGGGCTTATAAATAAAATTATTTTTTCATTTCATCTAAAATTACAACTTTTTCTTAAAAGAGCTTATTACTATTTAGGTCAATTATGGAATACTAAAAATCAATTGTGCGCTTAATTTATACTAAGAATTATTAATTATGGGCTTGTTTGTGGCATGAATCATTAGTTACTTTTCCAAATGGGAAATTTATTTATGATAAACCTTTTAATTTAGTTTTAATCCAATATAGAATAAAAGCTATCTTTTGCTGGACTAATGGATAAGGACTTAATTAAAGGGAATTATCATGGACTAGCTTCTACATTTGAAAATATAATTATTAGTTAAACCGTATGAGTGAATTTTTTGAAAATAAGATATTTAATGTTGGTATTTTATTGACCATATACCTAGGAAAAGAGACTCACCATTCATGTGTGGGTAATATAAGGTTGGAAGGAACATACTAATTATCTTTGTTTGTTTGTTACTTGTGCATCCATGCATCCATGCATACACACATTGGATTACATGGCATTAATCCTTTCTTTCTCACAGACCTAGAGTATGGCAGTTCAAGAGTCTATGCCAATCCAACCAACACCAGTGACATAGAATTCAGTAATGACTCGATCAGGTTCTCATAAAAAGCAATGAAACCATAATAGATTCAAAAGATGGTGGATGATGCCTTCAATGCAAAGATGGAAGAACTAAAGGGGGCCCTAGCTAAGACCATGAAAAGCCAACTGGATGCACTTTTGGGGAACACTGTTGAGGCATCTGCTAGTACTAAAAAGCTAAAGGACAAAAGAAAGGTTAAGTTTGGTGAAGTAGCCTTTGATGATGAGAAAGTAATTGATGATGATGATGATGACTAGGCTCAATACTTCTAAGATCATCAAGATAAGAAGAAAGAGGCAAAAGTTGTGGAAGGCTCAACTTTGGAAAAGACTGAAACTTTAGATGTGGAGAAGATGATTACTAATTTAGAGAAGTTTGAGAAGAAGATGAAAACGAAAGAAATGTCGGAAGTGGACAAATTGTTTGAACAAGATGAGGAAGTCCTGTACAAATTCAAGAGGCCTTCTTTTGCTAAGTTTGATTTCATATTCATGTCAAGCAATACATCACTACTATGCAGTCTACTAGAGCAACTAAGGCTCAAACTCTAAGATACTTCATGCTTTCATTGGATCCTGCTGTGCAGAATTGGTTCAACACTTTATAGGATAGTACTCTAAAGGATTGGGATTCATTGTACAAGGATTTCATTCAATAATAAGGGTATAATGTAGAATTAGAAGTTACTTTGATGGAGGTAGAGTCAATAAGGCAGGAACAAAATGAGAATTTTGTTGATTATGTGAAAAGGTGGAGAAACAAGGCTACATTGCTCAAGAAAAGGCCCGACGAATTAGATTAGATTAGGATGATTGTGAGAGGGGTGCTACCTAATCTTCATGAATAGATGTCCCATACCCTTATTAGAGATTTTAAAGATCTCCTTCAAGATGGCTTGCAAATAGAAGAATGGGAAAGAGAGAAGAACCATTTTTCTACAATAAGGAATGAAAAAAGGGAATTATCAATATGGTAATCAAAGCACACAAAAGGCAGTCAATGTTAATGCAACTGTTTAAGGAGGTAGGAGGCAATTTTTGATGTTGGGAAAGCCACTATCTTAGGTTCTTAATAAGTTACAAAATAAGGGACTATTACAACCTTTGACTCCTCGACCATTGTCAAATCCCTTACCACCTAATTTTGATGCTAAAGTTTTCTATCAATTCCATCAAATGCAAGGGCATGAGAAAGAAAAATGTTTAAGGTTGAGGCATGAGATCCAAAATTTGATTGATAATGGGAAGTTGCCTGAACTCAAAAAGCCTAGAACAAAGGACAATCCACTGCCAAGGTTCAATAGAGTGCCACCACCAGTAACTTTCACTTGAATTAGAAATTTATTCTTTCTTTCTAAGATGTAGGTGATGAGGCGACTAAATAAGAAGAGATACTTAGCAAGATGGAGTAAGTTGTGGTTAAAAAGGAAGTTTCCATCTGTGTGCGAGTTTTGGGATTCAACTGATAGTGATAATGATTATGAACCAAAGAAGGAGGAGTAGACCTGGTTCAAGCCCGAAGAGGATGAGGTAATGAACACCCGCTCTGGTAAGCCTTCTGCAATACTACCACCAAAGGAAGTAGAAGCTGATAAGGGGAAGGATGCTGAAAAAGAAGTGAAGGAAGATGAAGATGATACAGTCCTTAAGCAATTTTAAAGGACTCAAGCAAGTGTCTACATTTGGGATTTATTGGCCATATCTAAGAAAAAGGACAAGGTGATTCTAGCATGCCAATTTCTACTTCTATAACACCAGATAAGCTAGTTAATTTCTTGAAGGTTGAAGGAGTGATGAAGTGTGAGGATGCTTAGAAAAAGGACAAGGTTGATCTGGGAATGGTATCATTTTCATATGCAGACTTACCAGAAGAGGGAACAAATCACATGTACCCAATTTTTATCAAAGTGGAAGTAAAAGGATAGAGGACTCCATGTGTCATGGTTGATGATGGATCTACCATAAATGTGTGCCCACTCAAAATGCTACCAAACCTGGCTATGTTAACAAGAGATTTGAGTCCAACCAAGGTGACCATTAGGGCTTATGATAATACTAAAAGGAATGCCAAAGGAACTTTCAAAGCTGTTGTGAAGGTTGCCTCAATTGAATCCTTGGTGGAATTGTAGTCCTAGATATACGTGTCACTTTTAAATTATTGTTGGGCCGACCTTGGTTCTATCCTCTTAGTGGAGTTCCTTCTACGCTCCTTTAGAAGATCAAATTCCCAAATGGGGATGAGAGAGTGGTTATCGAGGCTGAAGATAATGAAGTGGTAAATGCTTTGATGATTGAGAGGCCTCTCAATGGTTTTTAAGTAGATGTTATTTTTGATAATGAGATAATGGGTTCTAGAATTGTGACTATGATAAAGAAAATGAATTATCTACCAGGTACTGGCCTTGGAAAAGGTAAGGCAGGTGTAACAGAGCTTCTGGATTCCATATTTTAAGACTCAAACTTCTAAGAAAGGGTTGGTGTGAGTTGGGATTTTTGACCCCACTCCCGGTGGAATGGTTCTCGCTACTTCAGCATTGTTTAGGCTCGGGGCCTTAGAGAACATGGACCTAAGTCTAGAGAAAATGGAGTCGCTACCTGGACGGGTCGGGAAAAAAGAAAGGGGTGGATGACTCAATTCCTAAAGAATCCCCAACCCCCTAATCGGTTCGAAAAGTTGGGTACATGTGGGGAAGGTGAGAAATGGCCCAGCATCCCCACAACGCCTAGTTCATTGGAACCGGCCTCCTTTATAGGTCTTAATATTATAAAATTCTTAAATATAATAATATTATCCATATTACACGTAACAATTGAAATAAAACATCATTATATTAAAATCAAAACAACGTCCAAGCAAAGTAAATAAATGGACACCCATCCGAAGATGGAAACATGCCCTTACATCATCCATGTCTATGCTAAATAGGACACCCACCATGAGGTAGAAACATGTCATTTGCATTGGTCCAAAATATAAAAGCAATTTAAATTACATAGAACTTAATTAATGAGGTACCCAAAAAGTGGAAACATACCTCTTACAATATTTGGAAATCAAAATAAATCGATAGAAGTAAATAACCATTCATCATAATTAAATCATTCATCAAAGATATTAAACATCAATCAAAATATAAAATAAACATACATCCATGATAAATTAAGTAAATCAAGCATTGAAATTAAATAAATCAACCATCATAACATATAATAAACTACATAATCAAATAAAGCAAGTAAAGATACAAATTAAGGTTACTGTTTCTATTTAAAATTCTTTAATTAATATATTAGGGTTTTGGAATTTTGGTATTTTAGTATTTGTTTAACCTACTGTAAAAGTTTTGGAAAATTGGAATGAATTAGGGTTTCATGAATCAAATTAGGGTTTAGGGGTAACATTATGAAATTAGGATTTTAGGATATTAAAACATTAGGTTCATAGTTCTTGGTTACTGGATTGTTGTTTTTAGGCTTACTGTGTTGAGTTTTAATATTTAGGTTTATATGATTTTAAGGTTTTAAGGATTAGGGTTTAGAAAAATTAGGGTTTACGATTTTATGGGAATTAGGGTTTAGGTTCACTACTTTGGGGTTTACTATTTTTGGTTTTGAAGTTGAATTAGGGTTTTTAGTGTTTCGGAAAATATATTTGGTTTTAGAATTTGAAAAAAACAGTTTATAGTTTTATAAAGCTTTATGTGATTTTTAGAAACTGTATAGTAAATTTAGAGATTGGATATTTAACAAAACATTTCGGAATTTTGGAAAAAAGTGAGAGGAAAACAGTTTAGGGGTTTTAAAAGCTTTTGGAAATAAGAAAAATGATTTAAGGTTTCTAGAAACAGAAAAGTATTTTTTTAGGGTTTTTGAAAATAAAAGGAAAAATATAGGGTTTTTAAGGTATTTGGAAACAGAAGAAGTCATATATGTTATTGAAATGAAGATCAATTTTACTACATGTTTATAGATCAATATTTTGTGTGTATAATCTTATGAATCAAAGAAACAAAGCTACTGTAAGAAAATAAAAAGATATTAGAGATTCAAACCTTCGTTTGTTGGTTCCACCAAAAATTGCTTCTTGGATGAACAAGGACAAAGGCAAGATTGCTTGCTTGCTAATTCCTCTCCTCTAAAACGTCCGATCGTTAATCCTAGCCAAGTCCCTTGTTAATCTCTTTAAAATCCAGTCCGATCCCAAGATCCTTTGTCCTTGTTAATTTTTTCTCCCCCGATTGTCTCCTCCTCCCTTTATGTGTTTTTTTAGTCTTATTTATAGGAAATTTAGATGATTAATTTTAATTGTTTAAGGAAACTGTATTTAATTAGGAAAAGAAAACGAAAACCAAATAGAATTCGGTTTTGAAAAAAATTACGTCGAAAAAATTTTGCTGGCAAAACTTTGTCGGGCTGCGAGGGGCTGCGAGTGCTGGGGGGCTGCGGGCCATTTCGTCCACTGTTTTCGGCGACGAATTTTTTCATCACTGATTTTTATTTTTATTTTTATTTATTTGTTTATTATTATTATTTTTTATTATAATAAATTTTTAAAAATTATAAAAAATAAATACTAAAACAAATATTATTTAATTAAGATAACACAAAAATTATTTTGGACTAAATAAAATGTATTAGACCGGATTGGGTCAAAAATTAAGGGTCTACAGTTGGGGTATGATGAAGCAAATGGAGGTGTTCTATTTAAAAAGAATGAGAAGATGATTTTTCCTCCACTTGAAGAAATATTTGTCAAAGCACCAGAGCTGGGACCACTGTAAGAAAGGCTAGAGCCTATTATGTTCATGGGAAAGATGATCCCTAGGTTTGAGATCTTTGCTGATGTTGCTGAACTAGTGGAATAGAAGGAGAAAAAGCTTGACCTACCAACTGACAAAGAGCCTAGCCTAGAAGAGAAGAAGGAAGCTGCCTTGAAGATCTAGAAGACTTTAGAGGAAATTGCTGCTCTCATCGAAGAACTGTTTGAGAACCTTGTAGTTTATAATGATGAGAACATTGATGTTGATTCTAATTTTGATTTTATTTGTCTACTCTGTATGAGGATGATGATGTTTTCTTTCCCAAAATGAATGCAATAATGTCTAATTTTGCTTGCTTATGTGATGTTTTTTCTGATGGTTGCATACATTCAAATAGTGGTTACATGAGTATTTTTAATATTAACTCTATTGATACATAATCATTAAATTTGGTAATAACTGATAATCCTAAAAACATTAGCATAGCATTCGATCTTACTCCTTATGAGAGAGAGAGAGAGATTAGAAAAAATATTTAAAAATATGAAGAAGTCTTTGCTTGGTCTTATGAGGATATGCCTGGAATTGATCGAGTATAGCCGAGTACATACTCCCACTTACACTCACATGAAACCTGTTAAACAAAAGCTTAGACGGTTAAGGCTAGAATGGGCAGAATTGATCAAAGAAGAAGTCACTAAGTAGATACAATAAAGTTCCTTGAAGTGATAGATTATCTAGAGTGGTTAGCCAATATAGTTCCCGTGCCAAAGAAAGATGGGAGAATTAGGGTTTCTATGGACTATAGAGACTTGAACAAGGCTTCCCCTAAGGATGACTTCTCTTTACCCCATATAGATGTCCTTATTGATAGTGCAACCTCTAATGTGCTACACTCATTCATAGATGTATTTTCGGATACAATAAAATGTTAATGGCCCAAGAGGATAAAGCTAAAATTGCCTTTATTACTACATAGGGTATATTTTGTTATTAGGGTGAAGCCATTTAGGTTAAAGAATGCTAGAGCAACCTACTAGAGGATGGCCACCACCTTGTTTCATGACATGATGCATAACAAAGTTAAGGTCTATGTTGATGAAATAATGGTGAAGTCGGATACAAGAGAGCAGAACTTCCAAAAACTAGAGATATTCTTTGAGAGAGTAGTGAAGTATAATCTAAGGTTGAATCCAAAGAAGTATGTATTTGGAGTTACTTCAGGAAAAATTCTAGGGCACATGATTGGCCCAGATGACATTGAGATTGACCCTGACAAGTTTAAGGCAATAAGGGATGTGCCAACTGTGAGCCTATCTTTAAATTGCTTAAAAAAACCAATCGGTCAAGTGAAATGAAGAATGTCAAAAGGCCTTTGAGCATGAATCCACCGATTTTGAAACCACCTAAACTCGGTAAACCTTTGTTATTGTACTTAGAAGTAGAGTAAAAGTCAATAGGAGCAATGCTAGCCCAAGCAGATGAATCGGGGATTGAGCACACAATCTACTATTTTAGTAGAAAGATCCTACCTTATAAAATTAAGTATAGTATCATTGAAAAGACCTGTATAGCTGTGGTGTAGTCTTCTAAGAAATTATTGCATTACTTTCAACCTTATAGTGTACAAGCGATCTCTAGGTTGGATCTAGTGAAATATTTAAAGGAGACACCCTCGTTGATTGGGAAATATGGCTGATGGTTGATAATTTTAGAAGAATTTGAGATTGAATATGTAACTGAGAAAACCATCAAAGGTAGAGCAGTGACAGAGTTCCTGGCTCAGTAGCCGATGAATATGTAACCGATAAATATGTATTATTATGATTAATTGGAAATAAAATTATATTAAAGAAGAAGAATGAAGTATTTTAAGGTTAAAAGTGTAATATCCCATATAATACCCCAAAATTTTGGAAATACTAATTGTTGAAAATTAATTAAGTGATTAGTGTATATATTTGATTAAGTGAAAAGAAAAGAGAAAAGAAAGATGTGTATATGTTATGTATATGAAGATATATACATTATATACAAATCAACCTTTTATTATGGTCAAATGATATTTAATTATTTAATTAGATATTAATATGTTATGATAGTGGAAGATGATATTATATTATTATATTATATGTGCTTGGTGGAGATTAAAAGAGGATATTTGTGTGGTTTTAAGGAGAGTTTTGAATGAGTTGTTAACTATCTTTATCTTCTTCTTTCTTCTCCAAGAGGGCCGGCCACCATCTTCACCCAAAGGAAAAGAGATTTTGCTTCTTGCTAACTTAAGCAATTGAAGGATTTCAAGTGATCAAGTTGGTTTTAAGGATTTTTCTTCATATTTGGAAAGTTTCCAACTTGTTTCTTTGATTTCCTTTGAGAGTGTATTTATGAGTTTGTTTGATGTTGATGTAGTTGTGTTTATGGTTGATTTTGGGTATGTTTGTAGTTCTTGTGTCTAGATAACTTTTAATTTGGGGTTGGATTGAAGAAGAAGGTTAAGTTTGGTGAAGAAAACAAGAGTTGTAGATTATGTAAGTTTTGAATTGTGAAATATGGTTGTGATTGTGTTTGTTACTTGTAATTGAGTTGTTTTGATGTTATACAAGTTTATTGTGGTATTATGATGGTTTTGGTTGAGTTTGTATGGAGTTGAAAAGGTTAAAGTAAGATGATTTTTGGATGAGGTATTGTTGTGTCTATATCAAGTTTTTGGCCTGACACGCCCAGTGGCACGACCATGTCTTTGGGTGTGCCGATGGTTCTATTTTCAGTGTGGGTGACACGATCAGTGACACGCCCATGTCACTAAGCATGTCATAGCTACTGTATTGGAGGAGTTTTGACACGTGAAGTGACACACCCATGTCACTGAGCGTGTCACAGCTTCTGTGATGCTAGAGGATTGACACGATCATTGACACGCCCATGTCACTGAGCGTGTCATAGCTTCTGTGTTGTTGATATTTTTACACATGCAGTGACACACCCATGTTACTGAGCATGTCAAAGCTTCTGTGTTGTGAGTTTAGGGCACGATCATGGACACGCCCATGTTGTTGAGCATGCCATGAGTAGATTTTGCCCTAGATAGTTCTTTTCCTTATTTTCCTTTATGGATCACTTGGCGATTACTTATAATCACATTTGGTATAGGATTGGAAGAGATTTGAGCTATCCTAATCCAAGTGTTGAGGGATATCTTGGAAGAGGAGATTGGAATTAGTGTTAGTTGCTTTAGAGGTAAGTACAAACTTTGAATAATTTTTTATATTTACATGGTATTGGGACTTAACACATTTGGTTGGGAAAATGTGTTAAGCTACTTACTACATTGTTGATGCATGAGTAATATGCTATGATTTGCATAATGTGAACTATGTGAAATATATGATGATGATTCAAAATGTATGGATAATGCAATTTGTTATGTATACACTAATGATGGTATGTGAAGCCATTGGTGATGGCTAAACTGATATAAATGAGATATTTGAGGCATTGTGCCTAATTGATCATGAGAAAATGAGAAAGGATTTGATAATGGAATTATGAAAGAATTGTGTGCCTAGTATGTTATTCAATTTTCAGAGTTTTATTGTTGGTGGCATACCTAAAAAGTAACAATCCCTTGAAGCTGGGTTGGGCTTGGTGCTTGAAGCCTAGTTGGGATGTTACATATGAGGTAATCCTCATTGTGATTATGATTCACCTTCAGGCTAGACAAATGTTGTATATAGGACCAAAGCAGTAACTTTGAAATTTGAATGGCATATTAAATCCTTTTGGGCCCATGCTTATCTTTGCTTTAATGTGAATTATGAATGGTAGAACAATTGAGCAATATAATGAGATTTAATGTTATGAAATATGATATCCTTATGTATTGTTTCTAGTTCTTGAAAGTTTGACATTGGCATTACATTTGACCTATATTGTTATCAAAGTTTGTACTACTAAGCTTTTGGCTTAGCACGATTGTGATTCATTGCGCAGGTAACAGGGTAGATTCGATTGAGCCGAAGAGTTTAGCTAGACCGACTCGAGTCTAGGCATGAGATTGTGAGTGTAGTGTTGATTGTGGATATCAAGATCAGAGACAAACTGCCAGCATATTTATATATATATATATATATAATTCATATTTTTGTACATATTGATTTTGGATGTATATAAATATGTATATTTCGCTTCCGCAATCTATAAAAAATGTCTTGGATAAACCTTTGGTAATAAATTTAAATATGTTTTAACAAGTAATAGATCATTTATTATTTTTATGATGTCGATTGAATGTTTTAAGATTATTCAAATTTTATAATTGAAGATTTGTTTTGTTTTAAAAAGGTTGTGACATTCTTGTATCCTCTATACATATATTAAATATGTTGGGTGCATGTAGTGTACGTATATTGGGTACAAGGGTGTTACAAAAAGAGAGGAAAACATGGGAAGCAAGACAATCATGGCATGTCTATTGGATCCACATGCCCTTGCATATAAAAACTTTGCTGGAAATGAAATTAAAAAAGCTGGAAAATCCACATGGCCATGTGGACATATCCACATGTCCATGTGTCTCAAAACTATGTTGGAAATCAAATTTACAGAGATTGGATGATCTACACGGCTGTGTGGAATGATCCACATTCCCATGTGACTTTTCAGACTCCTCTAGTCCCAAAAATCCACTTTTTAACAAGCTAAAAACCACTTCAAACTTCTTTTTTAGCACAAATCAACAACATACTTATACATACCAAAGTTAGCTAGAAATCTAACTCTTCTCATAAAAGCTAATAACCATCTTTAACACAAAATTACAATCAATCAATTCTCAGATACTCAATTCAATCAAAATGATTCAATTAACTTGTTAAATCTTCAAAATTCATGAAAGTTTTACATTTATAGATTATTGATATATAAGCACTCACAAAGAAACTTTTCTCAATAATTACTTTTAATAAGTTTCTTTCTCAAATAATCACTTTAAATCAAGACATAAACATTGTTTAGTGATAAAAAATCATAATAGAATCATTCAATAGCAAAATATATCATATACAAGCACTAACCTCTTTTTAGGTGCTCTTCCATCATTCCCTACTTCAATCCTTGATTTAATCATACTTTATTGATGAATCTAGCTTAGAATAGCTAAAATCCATCAAGAATTGATTTTTCTATGAAATCTCCATGATTTCTAAGCTAGAGAATGGAAGAAGAAGAAGGAAAAAGATGAAGATGGCATTGGATGATGAGAATGGCGGTTTGGATGAGGGTGCAAGATAGTAGACCCTCTTTATATAGCTTTTAGGATTTCATTACATATACTCACTCATACTCTTTCTTTGGTACACCCTACTTTCTTATTTGTCTGTTAATTCAACTTATTAATTCCATATAGTGATATAAATGATTATCTTACTTATTTTGAAACCATATTATTCAATTATACCATTTATATTGAATATGTCATTTAAAACTCAACTTCCAAATTTATTTTTCCAGACACGCCTATGTCTCTTCAAACAGACGCCCGTGTGTTTTAACTGACTTAGCCATAGAAAGAATCATTTCATGAATACACGCCCGTGTCTATCCATACACACGCCCGTGTGTTTTAAATAGCTTCTGCTACATTTGCAAATTTCCTCAAAACAAGTCTAACACCAATACATTGCTCATGAAATTAAAAAGCCACACTACATACTTACATATACTATATACACTCCAAACTCAAACATTCCAAACAATCCTTTATGTACACTTAACTATGGGAAATCCACAGTTGAAATTTCTTTTCATTACAATTCTCACCCTCTTAAGAAATTTCATCCTTAAAATTTATCTATCATTTGAAAACATTTCCTTTGCGTCAAAATTCTTAAATGTCAATATATTATCTTTCTTTGCAAGAAACAATTCTTTAGAACTCAACATAGTACTTTATAAATTACTTCGTAGCATCCACTTATTAGGTTCACATATCTTAAGCAATAACTTTACTTTCCCATAACCTCACTTGCCAGAACTGCCTAAGACTTGCTCTGATACCACTAAATGTAACATCCCTTGATAATTCTATAGTAGAACTATCAGAAGATGCTACTCTAAATACTCATGTTGTTCTGCTCAATTCAACATTTACATTTTAATAAATGTGGATAACACTTAGACAAAAGATTGAAACAATTACTTCTGCACTTTTCACTACTTAAAAATTCCAAACATTTATTACAATAATCTTAAAGTTCTCTCTGAATTTCTATTATTCAAACAAATCTCAATAACTTCAGTAAAACTTCATTAAATAAATAGCATTCAATCACTATGAACAAATTTATGCAGTCTCCAAATGTTTTGAATGAATTATACAACCTTTAGATGTATCAGAAACCATTCGAGCATTTCACATTTATAGTCTTTTCAAAACTCTGCTTCTTTCTTAGTCTTTCACTGATCCACTATACCTGCACGTTAGAAAAGCCCAACACGCTAAGCTCATTGCTTAGTGGTGCTTGTATAAATATATTTTACCACTTAACATTAAAGAACATATTTATAAAATATAGTAATAAAACTCAAATTTAACAAAACATTTCAATATATCAAGTATTCTCAATAAAAAAACTAATGCAATATTTGATTACACAAAATAATAATTTTAACTTTATAAAAACTAATCATGCTACACTACACTTTTGGTATTACAACTTTACTCTTATTGAGCTATTTCATTTAAAACTTGCTTTCACATCTGTTAAAATTGCTCATATTACACTTATTGTATTTTTCAGTAAGTCTCATTTTTCAAATTTATATATATATATAACATTTTCGTTCAATTTTTATAACTTTAGCTCTTTGATTTATTACCATATTTTGGAACATTTTTTTTTTCAAATATCACTATATGTACTTTTCATTTGAAATACTATTATATATACTATCACTCACTTTCATATTGCAACACTACAAGTCAATTTTAAACAATTGACTTATAATCTTATTTTACATTTCTTTCCATATTCAAAACAACATTTACATATATTCTCTTGCCCTCATATATTGAACTAAAAATCTTAGGTCTGGATAGCAGGTTATTGATGGAAAATAAATGCCCACTGTAAGTATATGGCCAAAGGACCACTATAGAGAAGGGACCAAAGGTCCTCTATGATGCAAAGCGTCCACTGATGACATAAATGCCAATAGCACTGGGAACATAGAGATGTCCTCTATAGCACAGAGTGCCCACTGTCACTATGGTTGTCCACCCTCTGGCTAGCTATCTAACCCAAAAACTAGATTTAACATCAGTATAATCAGGCTATATCTTTATTTCACTGTTCCAAGTTAATCCATTAATTATAATATTTATTGTCATAAAGCACTTCCTCCTTAAATTATTTGTTTATCTCAAGACGTTTATAGGATATAAATATTTATTCTTAATACATTTACCATATGATCATTTATATATCATATTTGTTTCCAATTAATTTGACTAATCTTATATATTCCTTAATCATTATCTTTTAATTCACTTTCATATTATCACTATAATAATGAAATATAAATAGATTCCTGCTTCTATTTATTTAGTTCTTCCTTTAATATAGTAAGAATTCATAAATTATTATTTTGCCTTAAGATTTTATATAAATATATAATGCATTTGTTACATTTTATACACACATATACATCAATATATATGTATTTTTATATATACAAATATAGATGCATTTCAGTAGCAGTGCATTTCTATGTTATAAACTCTTATTAATTTCTTGTAACAAAACATTTATTTTCATAAATATATATATTACTCATTTGATTTTTGAGATATCATTTCAATAGAAGGATTAAACTACTTTTGAATCTCAATAGATTCTTTCTTTTTATATTATCAATTCCTTTTTTCTATTATAATTAATCAATACAATTTAACCCATCAAAACACTTATATATATAATCAATGAATCGTCTTAAATGATCAAACAGTATTGTTGTCAACAATACACAAGGTATATGACTTATGTACTTTTACCTCATGTATTCCTACTATAAAACTAATTACTTTATTCTTCTCTTTACATTCCTTAATTCATTGTCCAAACTATTTAAAATTAGCTATAGTCCTTTAATATATCAATCTTTTTATCTTATTTCCTAATATATAATGCACAATTCACAAATCTCATACCTTTATCTTATATTCATTCTTTAACTATGTACTAATTTTGATCATTGATAAGCATTTTGATCATTAAAGAACATATATTAAGTTCCTCATAAAGAATTCATTTGCTAAAACTAAATAAATAATATAACACTTTCTTCAAATACATATAATTACGTTCAAAGCTTAACTATTAATCAATAATACCTTCATTCCTCATACTTCTTATCATCTTATTTTCACAAAATTTAACCTTATAACTATATGTACACTTTACTTGACTTACTATAAAAATCACTTTCCTCCAATCCTTACACTTTTTATCCAATACTAACCTTCCATATTGATAATCTTGCATATTTATGAGATAAATATGTATTATTATGATTAATTGGAAATAAAAATATATTAAAGAAAATGAATGAAGTATTTTAAAGTTAAAAGAGAGAAAACATGGGAAGAATGACAATCATTGGCTTGTCTATTGGATCCACACGCCCATGCATATAAAAACTTTACTGGAAATGAAATTACAAAAGCTAGAAAATCCACAAGGCCCGTATGGAAATACGCACACGCTTACGTCTGTCAAAACTATGCTAGAAATCAAATTTATAGAGGCTAGATGATCTACATAGTCGTGTGGAATGATCCACACGCCATGTGACTTTTCTAGACTCCTCTAGTCCCAAAAATCCACTTTTTAACAAGCTAAAAACCACTTCAAACTTCATTTTTAGCACAAATCAACAACAACACACTTATACAAATAAAAGTTAGCTAGAAAGCTAACTCTTCTCATAAAAGCTAAATAACCATCTTTAGCACAATCACAATCAATCAATTCTCTATTACTCAATTCAATCAAAATGATTCAATTAACTTGTTAAATCTTCAAAATTCATGAAATTTTTACAATTATAGAGAATTGATATATAAGCACTCACAAAGAATCTTTTCTCAATAAATACTTTTAATAAGTTTCTTTCTCAAATAATCACTTTAAATCAAGACATAAACATTGTTTAGTGATCAAAATCATAATAGAATCATTCAATAGAAAAATATATAATATACAAGCACTAACCTCTTTCTAGATGCTTTTCCATCATTCCCTCCTTCAATCCTTGATTTAACCATACTTTATTGATGAATCTAGCTTAGAATAGCTAAAATCCATCAAGAATTGATTTTTCTATGAAAACTCCATGATTTCTAAGCTAGAGAATGGAAGAAGAAGAAGGAAAAAGATGAAGATGGTGTTAAATGATGAGAATGGCAGTTTGGAAGAGGGTAGAAGACTCTAGACCCTCTTGATATAGCTTTTAGGATTTCATTACATATAGTTACTCATACTCTTTCTTTGGTACACCCTACTTTCTTATTTGTCTCTTAATTTAACTTATTAATTTCATATAGTGATATAAATGATTATTTTACTTATTTTGAAACCATGTTATTGAATTATGCTATTTATATTGAATATAAGTCATTTAAAACTCAACTTCCAGATTTAATTTTCTAGACATGCCCGAGTCTCTTCAAACACACGCTTGTGTGTTTTAATTGACTTAGCGATAGACAAAATCATTTCATGAATACATGCACGTGTCTATCCATACGCACGCTCGTGTGTTTTAAATAGCTTCTAATACATTTGAAAATTTCCTCAAAATATGTAACACCCCGATACCCTATATAAGTACTATATATATACCTAGTATACATACAGTAAGTATATAAAGTATAAGGATGTCACTTTTCATTACCCTTTTAAAAACCTGTAACAGAGTTTAAACCACAATACGTTAGTTAAATAACATTTACAAAATCTTTCTCTATTTCAAAACTTCACTTATACATATAAATATCCTCTTGTCAGAAATACATCATAATTAAAGTTAAACATGTATGCATTACCCTCTAGTTGGTCTCGACACACCATTATTCTTCTCGTGGCATAACGAAAGACTTCCTATCCTCCACCAAGCTACCTGCGCGATTACATATCCGCGCTAAGCCCAAGAGCTTAGTAGTACAATATAACATATAAACATACATTATAACAACACTAACATATCATGATATATCAATTCCATGTGTCATTAGTTTCTTATCATGTTTTCCTTTTTAAATTGCATCTTTCATAAATCTTAACTAATTTCTTGTCTTATATACATATCATTTTTACCAACCACAATTCACCATTGATAATCACCATCAACATAGTAATACCCACAGTACATCTAATATCATTATCACCAATCATCAATCCAACATGAATACTCACCATCAATATTTCAATATACATATTACATATTATTTCATGTCATTATTTTATTCACAATTCATCAATCATGAACCACATTTCCAATCAATACAATCATAGATCTCATTACTTATTTATTACAACATTTATATATCACTTTGACAACAACGACAGACTCGGGCCCAAACTACACTAATATGCTATTCGATTTTCAGAGTAAATGCTTTGGTTTTATCATCACATTTATCAATATCATAGACCCAACTAGGCTTCAAGGATTAGGTTCAACCAAGCTTCAAGGGGAGCAAAGCATGCTAAGCTTCAACCCAACTTGGCTTCAAGAACCAACCCAACCTAGCTTCAAGGGTGGTAACATCTCAATTAGGCTTCAAGGATTCAATCCAACCTAACTTCAAGAGATTGTTACACTTATTAGGCATGCCACCAACAACAAACTCTGAAAATGGAATAACACATTAGCTATACCATTCATTTATCAATTTTATTCTCAATTGAATTATCATAGCCAATAACAATGGCTTCACATTTCCTTTGAATCATCATAGCCAATAACAATGGCTTCACATCATATCTGAGTCATCATAATCAATAACAATGACTTCACATTATATTTGAATCATCATAGTCAATAGCAATGACTTCACATTATATTTGAATCATCATAGTCAATAGCAATGACTTCACATTATATTTGAATCATCATAGTCAATAGCAATGACTTCACATTATATTATATCTCAAATCATATCATAATATTTCATTATTCAATTATACATAAGCAATTACTTCATCATATCCTTCACAATATATATAGCATCATTGCAATCCACAAGATTCACAATGCATAAAACATAACCTTGTTCATGTGATATCATATGCATTATCAATTCCATTATCACTTCTCATTATCATATTGGCAATCATGCCTTGTTTCATTCAATTAAATCATCATTATAATATGCAACATCAATTACATTAACTAAACAACATACCATTATTAAAGCATTTATTATAATAATTTACATTGCACATACCTCTTTGGATGATCTTCACCTCTTCCACACTATACAAGTCATAATATTAGTCACATTGTTCATATAACATACTACCATTCACATGACTTACAATGCATAAGATAATATTGTTCACACATAATCATATGCATCATCAAATGTGTGTACATTCTCCACAAAACAAGAAGAGCAAAAGACCATCACAGTAGGTTTCGCGGTCAGAAACCCGACCTAAGTCGCGACCGCACTTCACAATCAAAAGATGAAACCTTATCACAGTAGGTTTCGCGGTCAGAAGCCCGACCTAAGTCGCGACCGCACATGAATAATAGCGACCGCACATGAATAAAAGCGACCGCCCCAAATTACGTGTCTCTTATGCATAAACCCTAGAATAGCCAAAACTCTTTCAATTGCATTCAAACACATTATACACAACATAATCTCATCAAAATGGACATAATCAATGTTATTAACACTTATTCATCACAATATTCATATTAACACTATATCAATTACACATTCAATCACTTACCACATCAAATCCTAAACCAACATCAATCTTCTTCTTTCAAAAACAACCTCCACTTAATTTACCATTTTCAAACAAAACCACCACCAATTTAACCCTTTTTATTCACAATCACTTTCTCTACTTATAAACACATCTCAAACATTCTAAATCATGATATTAACCAATCTCAACTTATCTCAAACACCACTTCAAAAATTAACAAGGGAAAACAAGAGAGTACTTACCTAATTTGATGAAATTCCACAAATCTTCAACCAAAACCTTTGATTCTTCCTTCAATTTGCTTCAAGCATCAAGAACACCTCTCTTGTCTCTTTGTTTCTCTTTTTCTATGAAGAAGCCGGCCACACATGAGGAGAAGAGGAAAAGATGAAGAAGCAAAGTCAAATTTCCCTTTTAATCTCCACCACAAGTTTTCCAAAAGAAAATTACCAAAACACCCTTAACCATTTAACTAAACCTTTGTCTCTTATATGCCCATTCATGTAATTTCACACTCAACAAGATAAATATCTCTTCCCCCTTGACTCTCCATTTGACCAACTTATATGTTATATATATGACCATATAATCAACATATACATCTCTCTCTAAACCCTATTTTCTTTCGCCAAACACATATACACAAGCATTCACTTTCCAATATCTTTTCTCTTGCCAATTAACACATACATTCTAACCAATTAAACAACAACAACAACAACAACAACATTCAAAACTTCTAGGGCACACATTGGGATATTACAAAATAAGTCTAACACCAATACATTGCTCATGAAATTCAAAAGCCACACTACATACTTACATATACTACATACACTCCAAACTTATGCAATCCAAACAATCCTTTATGCACACTCAACTGTAAAAAATCCACAGTTGAAATTTCTAATCATTACACAAGTCTTTTGTGATTCATTTCTAGTGGTATCCTAAGTGAATGGAGAGTGGGAGTTAAAAGAGGAGAAGTTAAAACCATACCACGATTATTTGACCTTAATGAAGAAGAATTTTAAGGAGTGCAGATTTATACAGTTACCAAGAGAAGAAAACTAGATGGTTGATGCCCTAGCCACATTGGCCTAATGGAGTGCATTTGATATGTTTGAGGAAGTCTAAAGTTGAGCAGATCATGTCAAAAATACATGTAGGAAGTTGTGGACCACATATGAATGGTTTACCTCTAGTTATGAAGATAATTCGACAATGTTATTATTGGTTGACCATGGAGAGAGATTGTATTGAGTTTTTGAAGAGGTGCCAGTAGTGGTAGATGTATGGAAACCTAAATCACCTACCTTCTGAAGAATTACATTTTATGTCTTCACCATAGCCTTTTGCAACTTAGGGAATTGACATTATATGAGAGATACATCCGATAGCTTCAAATAGGCACCAATTTTTTGTTTGTGTAGTGGATTATTTTTCAAAATGGGTTGAGGCCGAATATTTCAACAAGTTCGGGGCAAGGGAAATAGCTAGATTTATCGAGAAGAATCTCATTTGCAGGTATGAGGTCTTACATAGCATAGTATCGGACAATGGGTTACAGTTTCAAGGAGCAGTCAAGGACTTATTCTCAATGTACTAGATCCATTATCACCGATCTTTCCCTTATAGACCAAAGGCTAATGGTGCAGTGGAAGAAACAAACAAGAGAATTAAGCAGATTCTATCCAAGATGATCAAGACATATAGGGATTGGTTAGAGTGTAGACCCTTATTTTTTGACCAAGTCCAAGTCCAAAATTTTAAAACAATCAGAAATGATTTTATGTAATAAAAATAAAAATAATATATATATAATATAAAAAAAATCGGACGAATCTATGAATCGCGGCAGCGCGCGCTGGCAACGGTTGTCAAGTAATTCGTCGCAGGCCGAATTTGCTTGCAGCCAAGGCCTGCGGAGAATTGCTACTCACCCAGCATGCAGGCCTAACATGTAGTAACAGCCCACAAATGCTCATAGCATCCTCGCCAATCCTCGCAACCCAGCAGACCATGGCAGCCCAGCACCCTAGCATCCCAGCAGCCCGTGGCAGCCATCCTCGCAGTCTGCGCCTGCCAATTTCGCTGAAACCTTATCAAGCTCTAACTCTTACTTTTTATTTTTTTAATAGGTTTTATTTCATTAATAACCTAGGTTTTATTTGAATGGCCTATAAATAAGTTTTAAATAGAGAAAAAAAAAGGGGAAAAATTTAGGACTTTGGGACTTTTGCAATTATTGAGAACTGGGATTTTGGACTTTTGATTATTGGAGACTTTTTTTTTTTTGCAAAAGCTAAGAACTCTAAAACTATAGCAATTTTTAGCAAGAAGATTAAGGTAGCAAGCAAGTAAGCAGTGACTGCCTTGGAGTTAGCTCATCCCAAATTTTCATCCAACGATTTTGGTGGAGCCTTCAAACATAGGTATGTTTATCTAATTTTATTTATCAAAAATCATCTTCATCCATTAGCCATTGATCCATTAAAATTGATAAATTGTAACTCTAAAAGCCTATGCAATAATCCAATGAAAATCAACGGATAATATTTGCTAATTTTTTGAAGACACAGTAGCGTCCCTTAGTTTTTTTAATATTGTCGTAGTAGTTATTTCTTCCAATTTTAAAACCTTAATTCTATTTTCATAGAAATCAAAACCCTAATTTATTTAAATCCTAAACTCCAATTTAAATTATACAGTAGCATAATCCTTTTTAAAAAGAATACAATAATATTAATTCCTTAAAACCCCAAAACCCTAGTTTTTAAGTCTAAACTTTCTAAACCCTAAAGTATTAATTTTATTTAAAAACACTAATTCAAGATGTAAAACCTAAACTTATACATTTGTTGCTTTATTTAATTTTAGATTTGATTACGTTATTTATTATATGTTTTGAGGATCAATTTATTTGATTTCAATGTTTGATTTGTTTAATTTATCATAGATGAATGCTTTCTTAATTATTATTTATTTATTAAAATTGTAAAAGGTATGTTTCCATGATTGGATGCCTCATTAATTAGTATTTATGTAATTTAAATTATTTTTGTATTTTAGGATTAATGTAAAAGACATGTTTCCACCTTTTGGTGGGTGTTCTATTTAGTTTCGGATATTGGACGATCTAAGGACATGTTTCCATCTTCAGATGGGTGTCCATTTGTTTTTTTTGTTTGAACATTGTTATGATATTTAATAAAGTGGATATTTATTATGATTGCATGTAGTATGGATAATATTGTGTTAATTAAGAATTTTATAATATTAAGACCTAAAAAGGAGGCCGATTCTAATGAACCGAGCACTGTGGGGGTGCTGGGCCATTTCTCACATTTCCCACACATACGCAACTTTCTAAACCCATTAGGGGATTGGGGATTTCTTAGGAATCGAGTCATCCACCCCTTTCTTTTTTCCTGCCTCGTCCAGATCGTGACTCCATTTTCTCTGAACTTAGGCCCGTGTTCTCTAAGACTCTGAGCCTAACAGTGCCTAAAGTTGCAATAACCATTTCATGTAGAAGTGGGGGCAAAAATCCCCGCTCACACAGAGATGCTTCCTTTTGCTTTATGGATGATACAGGACCGGTGTATGAACCCCAAATGGAATGGCGCCATTTTCCTTGGTTTATGAGATGGAAGTAGTGTTACCAATTGAGATTGAGATCAAATCATTGAGGGTGGTCCTGGAAGCTGAATTGGCTGAGATAGAATGTGTAGTGAGTAAATACTCATAGTTGGCTCTGTTAGAAGAGAGAAGGTATAGACCCTTAATTTTTGACCCAGTCTGGTCCGATATATTTTATGTTGTCCAAAATAATTTTTGTGGTATAATATTTATTTTAGTATTTATTATCTATAATTTTTAATAATAAAATGGTGAAGTTAATAAAATAAAAGAAATAATAATAATAAATAAAAATAAATAAAAATCGGCGACAAAAAAATTGGCGATGAAAAAAATTCGACACCAAATGTCCAATTGGCCAGGCCAATTCGCAAATTTCTTCGCCAGCTCTTGCAGTTTCCAACGCTCGCAGTAAGTTAACACGAGGTAAGTATATCATTATTTCAATACTACTAATTTTTAGGCTAAATTAATTTATATTCTAATTTTAGTCTATCTATTTACTTAATATATTCATCTAATTTATTTTTCCTAAATTTTATTAAAAAAATAATAAATAAAAAATAAATATATAAAAATATAAAAATGAAAAAAAAAGAAAAAGAAAAAAGAAAGAAAAACAACAACAACAAAAAGAAAAGAAAAGAAAAGAAAATAAAATAATTTGCTGTTAAAATAAATAATTACCTTGCTCTTTTGATTTGAACTATGATGAAGCGACATCCCGACTAGTAGACCTATATTTCCATCTTCATGCCGCCGAATAAATTCCAATAACTCAGCATTAGAATGAGTTACTGATCTTGAAACATGCATTTTTTTTCAAAACTGTATGCTAAACTTGAAAGGCTTATAGATGAAATGAAACAATTTGCTGTGAATGAAATGAAGAAATCAGTAGAGGAACAACAAAGGAAAAAAAATTCAAAAAGTAAAATTTACTATTCATGAATAGTAGGTTACTATTTACAAATAGTATGATACTATTTATAAATAGTAGATTACTATTTACAAATAGTAATAACAGTGACTACACAGTAAATAAATAGGAAACTCAATTATTCAATTTAATTATTCAAATACTTGTGTGTATATAAATATTTTTGCACTTTTAAAATATTTTTACACGCAGGGGGCATATATGCATGTGCATGATAAAAATTAGCTAAATTTTTTGCAAATTCCTTTAGTATACTACTGATTATAAGTATTTTTTTCAAACAATTAAAATCTCTCTTAGCTCGGGACCAGAACCCAAATTATCCTTAGGCCCCGAACCTAAAATCTCTTTTAAGTCCATAACTTAGCTCAGGTCCAGAACCCAAATTACTCTTAGGTCCAGAACCTAAAATCTCTTTTTAGTCCAGAACTTAGCTCGGGTCCAGAACTCAAATTACCCTTAGGTCCAGAAACTAAAATCTCTCTTAAGTTTAGAACTTAGCACGAGTCCAGAACCCAAATTATCCTTAGGTCCCGAACCTAAAATTTCTTTTAAGTCTAGAACTTAGCTCGGGTCTAGAACCCAAATTATCCTTAGGTCCAAAACCTAAAATCTATTTTAAGTCCAGAACTTAGCTCGGGTCCAGAATCCAAATTACGCTTAGGTCTAGAACCTAAAATCTCTTTTAAGTCCAGAACATAGCTCGGATCCAGAACCCAAACTACCTTTAGGTCCAGAACCTAAAATTATCCTTGAGTCCATAACTCGAACTGGATCCAGAATCCAAAACCTCAACCATCTCAGAAAAATTAAGTCGTATTGCTTTTCATTATCTTTTGCTATAGTCTCAGATCGTTCAAGAAGGGGCAAACTGTAGACCCTTAATTTTTGACCTAGTCTGGTCCGATATATTTTATATAGTCCAAAATAATTTTTGTGGCATAATATTTATTTTAGTATTTATTATTTATAATTTTTAATAATTAATGGTGAAGTTAATAAAAAATAAAAA
Source organism: Garcia nutans (assembly GCA_947685225.1). NCBI lineage: Eukaryota > Viridiplantae > Streptophyta > Magnoliopsida > Malpighiales > Euphorbiaceae > Garcia > Garcia nutans. Next base: position 48,578,744 of record CANTUV010000007.1, on the reverse strand, counting down.
TAAAAATAAAAATAAAAATAAAAATAAAAATAAAAATAAAAATCGTCGATGAAAAAATTGGCGACGAAAAAAATTCGTCGCCGAATGTCCAATTGGCCAGGCCAATTCGCATGCAGGAATTTCCTGCGGGCGAAATGGCCTTGGGCCAATTCGCCGCAGGATATTCCTATGGAAAATTGGCTGGCTGCCCAGCCAATTTCGCAAATTTCTTCGCCAGCTCTCGCAGTTTCCAATGCTCGTAGTTTTCGCCAGCGAAATTTTCCAACGCAGTTTTTTCGAAACCAAATTCTATTTGGTTTTGGTTTCTTTTCCTAATTAATTTTAGTTTCCTTAAACAATTAGAATTAGGTTTATGATTTTTCCTATAAATAACACTTTAAAATTCAGAATTAAGGAACTTTGATTAGCAGATAAAAAAATTGGACTTTTGAACTTGGATTGGATCGGAGTAAAAAAGACAGAAAACCCTAGCAAGAGACATTAGCAACAAGCAAGCAATCAACAATTCATCAAAGGTAGCCATACTGCCTTTGTCATTGTTCATCCAGAAAGTAATTTTTGGTGGAACCAATGAATGGAGGTTTGAATCTCTATTTCCTTTATTTATTTCTTTACAGTGGCTTCATCATTCAAATTGAATTAATTGTTTCATCATACAAATTGTTCAAAACCTTAAAAACCCTAAAACATTTCTTCAAAACCTTGAAACCCTAAAATTGTTTCTCTTTTGTTTCCAAAAGCTTTAAAACCATAAATTATTTTCCTTGAACTATTTTCATCTACACCATAACTTTTTGTCTAAAATTTCTTAAATCTCCAAACCCTAGTTCTCTTTACATTTTCTAAAAATCATAATTTTTTTATAAAACTCTAAATTGTTTTCTTAAATCGTAAAACCAAATATGTTTTCTAAAATAACAAAAACCCTAACTTTTTCCCAAATCCAAAACAGTAAACCATAAGTTTTCCTAAACCCTAATTCAGTGAACTTAAAACCCCAATCTAATAAATTTAAACCCTAAAGCCACGATCCAATAAACCTAAAATCACAATCCAGTAGCTATGAATTATAAACCCTAATGTCTTAAGATTCCAAAACCCTAATTTTATGATGTCACCCTTAAACCCTAATTTAATTAACTAAAAAACCTTACTACTTTCTTAAATTCATAAAACCCATTCCAATTTTCCAAAACCTTTACAGTAGCTTAAACAAATAACAATAATAATACTAAAATCCCAAAACCCTAAATATTAATTAAAGAACTTTAAATAGAAACAGTAAACCCTAATTTGTATCTTTACTTATTTTATTTAATTTAAATTTGATTATGTAGTTTATTATATACTTTGATGGTTGATTCATTTAATTTCAATTCTTGATTTATTTAATTTATCATGGATGGATATTCTCTTTATTATTATGATTGTCATTTGTTTGTTTTAGTATTAACTGTAAGAGGTATGTTTCCACTTTGTGGGTATCTCATTAGTTAAATATCATGTAATTTAAATTGCTTTTATATTTTGGACCAATGTAAAGGACATGTTTCCATCTTTCGATGGGTGTCCTATTTATTTTAGGCATGGATGATGTAAGGATATGTTTCCATCCTCGGATGGGTGTCCATGTATTTGCTTTGTTTGGACCTTGCTTTATTTTTAATATAATGATGCTTTATTTTAATTGTTGCATGTAATATGGATAATAATGTTATACTTAAGAATTTTATAATATTAAGACCTGCAAAGGAGGCCGGTTCTAATGAACTGGGCATTGTGGGGGTGCTGGGCCATTTCTCACCTTCCCCACACGTACCCAACTTTTCAAACCCATTAAGGGGTTGGGGATTCCTTAGGAATCGAGTCATCCACCCCTTTCTTTTTTGTGGCCCGTCCGGGTGGCGACTCCATTTTTTCCAGGTTTAGGCCCGTGTTCTCTAAGCCTCGAGCCTAAACAGTGCCAAAGTCACAAGAACCATTCCACCAGGAGTGGGGGCGAAAATTCCCGCTCACAGTGGCGACTCCACTGGGGGATAAGAGAAGTTGATTCCGTTGGTCTTTATATTATTCTATTCTTTCTTATAATGATATTATCCATTGCATCATATTAGATTACATCGTGTGCATGAGTTAGGATGCCCATGCTATGAGTGGTTATGCCATGCTCGATCTCCATACCTTGAGTGAAAGTATGGTAAATACTTGCTATGGGAACCTAAGCCTTTTAACCCAAAGACTAAAGCTCATGTAATTGGCCTAGTTACTTTTCTTAGGTTTTTATCCCAAACGCTTGTTGTTTGACTATGGTTAATTTATCTTGGCTTAAATCATGGCTCATTTGGTTTGATCTTTTTCTAATATGATCTAAGTACATTGTAAGCTCAAAATAAATATTTTCTTTTAAAGTCCAAAAAGACCAAAGCTATTTTCAAAGCTTTTCAAGATGATCTTTGGACATAAAACTTTTTCTAAAAAAATTCTTTTCTCATGACTCAAATACAAAGCCTAAAATCCATTTTTTCTAAAATCTTTTCATAATGGGCTTAGAAACAAAATTATTTTCACCCAACCTTTTCTTACAAAGAGCTTGCAAATTATTTAGGTCAATTATGAAATACCAAAAATCAATTGTGAGCTTAGTTTATACTAAGAATAATTAATCATGGGCTTGTTTTTGGCATGAATCATTAGTTACTTTTTTCAAGTGAGAATTCTATTTATGATTTTTAATCATGATAAGGTGATCATTGATGATGATGATGATTGGGCTCAATACTTCCAAGATCCTCAATACAAAAAGGAGCCGAAGATTGTTGAGAGGGCAACTATTGAAAAGACCAAGACGTCTGATGTTGAGAAGATGAATGCTAATTTAAAAAGGAAATTTGAAAAGAAACTGGAAACCGAAGAGATGTCCGAGACTGATAAACTATTTGAACAAGATGAGAAGGTCCCTTATAAGTTCAAGATGCCATCCTTTGTGAAGTTTGATGGATCTGAAAATCCTCACCTCCATGTGAAGTAGTATATCACTGCCATGCAGTCTGCCCGAGCTACCAAGACTCAAACTCTAAGGTACTTTATGCTCTCATTGTATCCTGTTATCCAAAATTGGTTCAATACCTTAGATGAAGGAACACAAAGGAGTTGGGATCTGCTATACAAGGCCTTCATCTAACAATATGAATATAATGTTGAAATGGAAGTTACCTTAATGGAAGTTGAGTCCATTAGACAAATTCCAAATGGGAATTTTATGGACTATGAGAAAAGATGGAGAAATAAGGCTGCTTTGCTCAAGAAGAGGCCTCAAATAAGGATGATTGTAAGAGGGGTGTTACCTAGTCTTCATGAAAGAATGTCTCATATGCACATCCGTGATTTCAAAGATCTCCTCCAAGCTGGTCTGTAAATTGAAGAATGGGAAAGAGAGAAGAACCATTTTTCAATAAGAAGGAACGAGAAAGGAAACTATCAATCAGGTAGCCAAAGCATGCAAAAGGCAGTTGGTGTTAATGCTACTAGCCAAGGAACAAGGAGGCAGTTTTCAGAATTGGGGAAATCGATGTCTTGGGTTCTCAATAAGCTTCAAAGAAAGGGATTGCTACAACCCTCAAATCCTCATCCTTTGCCTAACCCTCTCCCACCTAATTTCGACACTAAAGCAATTTTCCAGTTTCATCAAATGCAAGAGCACGACATGGATAGATGTGTGAGGCTGAGGTATGAGATCCAAAATTTAATTGATAGTGGGAAGCTACCCCAGCCCAACAAGCCAAACACCAATGACAACCCATTATCGAAGTTCAATAGAGTACCACCACCGGCAACCTTCATGATTGGAGGAGGTTTGGATGAAAGTTTTGTCATGTCTTCTTTTCAAGATGTGGGTGGAGAAGCAACCAAAGAAGAAGAGGTATTTGGCAAAATTAAACAAGCTATGGTGGGTAAAGAAGCAGCAATTTGTGTTGTTAATGGGTTTTGGGATTCAAGCAATAGTGATGATGATCTTGTATCCAAGAAGGAAGAGTGGACCTAGTCCGAGCCCGAGGAAGATAAAGTAATGAACACTAGATCCGGTAAGCCTTATGCAAGGCCATCGCCTAAGGAGATGGAAATTAATAAGGGAAAGGAAGCTGAAGTGGGGAATAAAGAAGAGGAAGATGATACCGTGCTCAAACAACTGAAAAGAACCCAAGCAAGTGTTAGCATTTGGGATTTATTGGCTACTTCTAAAAATCACCGAGAAACTATGGCTAAGGCCTTAGCTAGCATGCCAATTTCCACTTCCATAACACCAGAGGAGCTGATCAACTTCATAAAAATTGAGGGAGTAATGAAATGATAGGATATTCAAGAGAAGAGCGAAGTTAATATGGGAGTGGTATCTTTCTCAGATGCGGATTTACCAGAAGAGGGGAGAGATCACATCCGCCCTCTCTTTATCAAAATAGAAATCAAAGGGAAAAGGACTCCATGTGTAATGGTTGATGATGGGTCCCCCATAAATGTTTGTCCACTTAAAATATTGCCAAAGCTAGCCATGTCAATAAGGGATCTAAACCCAACCGAGGTAACCATTTCGGCCTATGACAATACCAAGAGACATGCCAAAGGAACTTTCAAAGCTGCTGTTAAGGTTGGTCCAATTGAATCTATTATTGAATTTGTTGTTTTGGACATACTTGTTACATTTGCCTTACTCTTGGGATGACCATGGTTTCATCCTCTTGGTGGAGTTCCTTCCACCCTTCATCAAAAGATCAAGTTTTCCAACGAAGATAGGACAGTGGTCATCAAGGTCGAAGATAATAAAGTTGTTAAGGCTCTAATGATTGAGAGGGCTCTCAATGGTTTCCAAGTAGCCACAATTTTTGATGATGAAGTAGTGGACCCCAAAGTCTTAAATATGATGAAGAGCATGAACTACCTTCCCGGAGCTGGTCTTGGAAAGGGAAAGGCCGATCTGACAAAGCTGCCAGATTTTAAAACTCAAACTTTCAAGAAGGGGTTGGGATATGATGAAGCCAACAATGTCCAGCCAAAGAAGAATGAGAAGATGAGCTTCTCGCCACTTGAAGAGATCTTTGTCAAAGTTTCAGATATGGGACCACTCCAAGGAAAGCCTAAGCCAATCATGTTCATGGGAAAGTTGATCCCGGGTTTTGAAATTTTTGCAGATGTTACCGAGCTAGTGGAGCAAGTGAAGAAAGATCTCACCCTGCCAGCCAACAAAGAATCTAATCCAGAAGAGAAGAAGGAAGCTATCTTGAAAGATGAGAAGACCCCAAAGGAGATTGCTTCCCTAGTTAAAGAGAAGTTTGAAGACATTCTGCCTTATGATGCTGAGAACAATGATTTTGATTTTAATTTGTCTGCTTTGTATGAGGATGATGATGTTTTATTTTCCAAAATGAATGCAATAAAGTCTGATTTTGCTTACTTGTGTGATGTTTTTCCTAATGGTTGCATACATTCAAATACCAGTTACATGAGCATCTTTAATATTAATTCTGTTGACACACAATAATTAAATTTGGGAACAATCGAAAATCCTAAAAACATTAGCATAGCATCCGACCTTACTCCTGACGAGAGAGAGAGATTTAAAAAAATATTCAAAAAATATGAAGTATTTGCTTGGTCTTATGAGGATATGCCTTGAATAAATCGAGACATAGGCAAATATCTTACTCCTACTTACACTCACATGAAAACCTGTCAAACAAAAGCTTAGGCGATTAAGACCTGAGTGGGCTGAATTGGTTAAAGGAGAGGTCACTAAATAAATACAAGTGAAGTTCCTTGAAGTGATAGAATATCCAGATTGGCTAGTGAACATAGTACCCGTGCCAAAGAAAGATGGAAGAATAAGGGTCTGTGTATACTATAGAGATTTAAACAAGGCTTCCCCTAAAGATGATTTTCCTTTACCTCGTATAGATGTTCTCTGTAACACCCCTATATCCCGTATACGCATACTACATACCATCACTATCGTAATACACGTATACTGAATATAAGAATGCCATAGTTTTCTAAATAAATAAATCATTACTCTATACAATAGTATGAGCAAACTTAAAACATTTAAGTTATATTATAAACACAATAGATAAAGACGTTCATTCAATACGCAGCGGAAAATGTAGTGATATTTACAAATACATAAACATCAAAACCAAATTTTACAAAACATAAAGTTTATACATGTTTGGCAGTTTGTCTCCAATCTTTAAGCCCTCTATCAACGCTTCAGAATCTAGACTCAACTCGGTCTAGCTGAACTCTCTGGTTCTACCCTGTCACCTGCGCAATGAACCACAAATGCGCTAAGCCAACAGCTTAGTGGTACAAACCACAATAACAATATGCTTCAATGCAATGCCAATGTCACACATTTCAACCATAAAGACAATATTCATAAATGATATAATAATATTTTTCCATAACATTACATTTCATTATCTTATTCAATTCTTTCACCATTCATGAATCACATTGAAACAAAGACAAGCATGGGCCCAAAAGACACTAATATGTTATTCAAAAATGCTATATCTCATAACATTACATTTCCTCATATTATTCAATTGTTTTACCATTTATGATTCACATTGAAACAAAGACAAGCATGGGCCCAAAAGACACTAATATGTTATTCAAAGTTCAGAGTTACAGCTTTGGTCCATAATCACAATCATCAAGCCCGTAGGTGATACATATATATATCTATCCATGGATAGTGTAACAAACCCAGTCTCTTGGACCTCAACCTGGCTAGACCCAAGGGCCCCAGTATCTTTGTCCTCAACCCGGCTAGACTGTTACTATTTTTGAGGCTTACGACCCAGTCTTTTCACCTCAAAAATATCATATTTCACATTTTTCAGCTGGACTCGGCTTACGACCCGGTCTTTTCACCTATCCAGTGAATCATAGGCATGCCGCCAAACCCAGAACTTTGAAAATTGAATAACATATTAAGCTCACAATTATTTCATTTATCTCTTTATCATCCTCTTTCTCAATTCATTTCTCATTTCATATTAAAGCAATTCATCATTAAAGTATACATAACCAAATGCATTGAACATACATTTTGAATGATCATCATATCTTTCACATTATGCAAATCATAACATTAATCAAATGTATTAACAATGAAATGTATTACTTAACACATTTACAATCAAATGTGTTAAGTCTCAAAATCATGTAAATGTATGCAACCATGTAAGTTTGTACTTACCTTAAGAGCAACTCAAACCAATCTATACACTTCCTCTTCCAAGAATTCTTCACTACTAGGGTTAGGGCAACTCAACATCTTCACAACCTAATCCAAAAAGAATAATACACACTTATATAAACATACACAAGAATTCCAATGCAATTATTCACCTACTAGCCTCATACTAGACCCATAGATCACAAATTACAAACCAAAACCACTATCTAGGGCCCCACGGTCGTGGCCTCACAACCCCACGGTCGTGGGTTAGAAAACGAATCTGTCCAATTTGCTCAACACCCCCACGGTCGTGGCATCCAAGGGCCACGGGCGTGGCATCCAAAATGCTTCTGTTTCCAATTAAACTCATGCATTCTATGCTTTTAACTTCATTAAACACAAACATCTTAAAGATCTACCAAAAATAATTGATCAAACTCAATATTGACATCAATTACCAATTCAAAACCATAACATAAACACAACTCTTACTCTTCCATTCAACTCCAAAATCACAATCAATTAAATCCAACACTCTCAAACTCACCACAATCAAACATACTCACACTATCCATAATCAATCATCAAACTCAAATACAACTTAAAATAAAATAAGGAAATCAAATGGAAACTTACCAAAGTTGATGAAATTTCTCAAATTTCCAACTTGATCACTTGAAATCTCCTTTAATCTTGAGCTTGGAAAACAAAAACTCTCTTTCTCTCTATTGCTTAGGTGATACCCGACCAACAAGGAAAGGAAGAAGAGAAGAAGAAAAAATAGCCAAGTCGAACACTCAATATCTGTAAATCTCCACCATGTAAAAAAATAATATTAAAATAATCATAAAATCCTCTTCCACTAACTTAATTTCCATTTTCCACTAATTAATTAAAATCAATATTTCTTCTTTTGACCATATAATAATTTGACTTGTATATGTTGTATATATCTCTATATATACAACATATACACATCTCTCTTTACTTCTTTTCTCTTTCCAATATAACATAAACATTAAATCCAAATACAACAATAATTCCAAAACTTTTAGGGTATACTTTGGGATATTACATTCTCATTGATAGTGCAGCCTCTAGCATGCTACACTCATTTATAGATGGATTTTCCGGATACATCCAAGTGTTAATGGCGCAAGAGGATAAAGCCAAAACTGTTTTCATTACTACATGGGGTTTATTTTGTTATAGGGTTATGCCGTTCGGCTTAAAGAATGCTGGAGCAACCTACTACAGGATGGCCACCACACTATTTCATGACATGATGCACAAAGAAGTTGAAGTATATGTTAATGATATGATGGTGAAATCGGATACAAGGGAACAACACTTCCAAAACTTAGAATTATTCTTCGATAGCGCATTGAAATATAAGCTAAGATTAAACCCGAAGAAGTGTGTGTTTGGGGTTACCTCAGGCAAATTGTTGGGACATGTGATTAGTCCAAATGGCATTGAGATTGATCTTGACAAAGTTAAAGCAATCAGAAGATGCCAACCCCTAAGACGGAGGGAGAAGTTTAGGGATTTATTGGTAAATTATAATACATTAGCAGGTTTATAGCAAAGCTCACAACAATATGTGAGCCTATCTTTAAATTGCTTAAAAAGAATGTCAAAGGGCTTTTGAACGAATAAAAGAGTATTTGCTGAATCCGCCTATTTTGAAACCACCTAAATTCGGTAAACCCTTGTTACTATACTTAGCAGTAGAAGAATAGTCAATAGGAGCCATGCTAGTCCAAGCAGATGAGTCAGGAATTGAGCATGCAGTTTACTATCTAAGTAGAAAGCTCCTACCTTATGAAATTAAGTATAGTATCATTGAAAAGACCTGTATAGCCGTGGTTAGGTCTTCTAAGAAGTTGCAGCATTACTTTCAATCTTATAGTGTGCAAGCAATTTCCAGGTTGGATCCAATGAAGTAATTAAGGGAGACACCCTCTTTGATTGGGAAGTATGGTCGATGGTTAATAATAATAGAAGAATTTGAGATTGAGTATGTAACCAGAAAAATAATCAAAGGTAGAGCAGTGGCAGAATTCCTGGCCTAACAACCATTACCAGATAGCGAAGAGGTAGTCTTGAAATTTCCGGATGAACATTCAGAGGCCATTGAAGTGCAAGGTTGGAAAATGTATTTTGATGGAGCAACAAATAGGAAAGGAGCAGGCTTGGGAGTCATACTAGAATCGCCTGAAGGGGAACTTATCCCTTTAGCCAAAAAGTTGAAATTCAGGGCAACCAATAATATGGTGGAATATGAAGCATGTATCTTTGGTTTGGAAACCCTAATGATTATGAAGGTGGATAAGGTGGAAGTTTTTGACAATTCATTACTAGTAGTATTATGAGCGGGGATTTTTGCCCCCACTCCCGGTGGAATGGTTCTTGCAACTTCGACACTGTTTAGGCTCGGGGCCTTAGATAACATGGACTTAAGTCTGGAGAAAATGGAGTTGCCACCCGGACGGGCCGTGAAAAAGAAAGGGGTGGATGACTCGATTGCTAAGGAATCCCCAACCCCCTAATGGGTTCGAAAAGTTGGGTAAGTGTGGGGAAGGTGAGAAATGGCCTAGCACCCCCCATAACGCCCGGTTCATTGGAACCGGCCTCCTTTACAAGTCTTAATATTATAAAATTCTTAAATATAACAATAGTATCTATATTACACACAATAATTAAAATAAAGCATCGATATATTGAAAATTAAAACAATGTCCAAGCAAAACAAATAAATGGACACCCATCCAAAGATGGAAACATGCCCTTACATAATCCATGCCTAAATAGGACACCCACCGAAAGGTAGAAACATGTCCTTTACATTACTTCTAAAATATAAAATAAATTTAAGTTACATGATATTTAACTAATGAGGTACCCACCAAGTGGAAACATACCTCTTACAACATTTGAAAATCTAAATAAATCGATAAAAGTAAATAACCATTCATCATAAATAAATCATTCATCAAAGATATTAAACATCAATAGAATGTACACATCCATCCATGATAAACTAAATAAATCAAGCATTGAACTTAAATAAATCAACAAAGCATTGAAAATAAATTAAAGCATATAATAGACTGCATAATCAAATATAAAATTTAAATAAAGCAAGAAAAGATTCAAATTAGGGTTACTGTTTCTATTTAAGATTCTTTATTTAATGTGTTTAGGGTTTTGGAATTCATGGGTTTAAGCTACTGTAAATTTTAAAAGAATTGAAATGGATTAAAGTTTTATAATTTAAGAGGTTGATAAAATTATTTGATTAACCAAATTAGTGTTTGAGGAGTGAAATCATGAAATTAGGGTTTGAACACTTTAAAATATTGGATTTATGATTATTAGCCACTTAATTATGGTTTTTAGGCTTACTGTGTTTGAATTTTAATATTTATGTTTATAAAGTTTTAAGGTTTAAAGGATTAGGGTTTAGAAAAATTAGGTTTTAGGTTAGCTAGTTTAGGATTTACTGTTTTGGGTTTTGGAGTTGAATTAGGGTTTCGGAGAATGCATTAGGTTTTAGGATTTGAAAATCAATTGATAATTTTATGAAACTTTATGAAAATAAACAAAACGATTTAAGGTTTATAGGAACAAAAGAGATATTTTTTAGGATTTTTGGAAAGAAACAAATTCAATTTAGGGCTTTGGAAAGAAACATATTCAAATTAGGGTTTTGGTAAATTTTGAAGCAATAAAAACAACAATTTTATGATTTTTGAAAAACAAAGAGTTGAATTATGGTTTTTAAGCTTTAGAAAAGGTAAATTAAGGTTCTAGGGTTTTTGAATCAAAATAGACAATTGGATGGTTTTATGCTACTATGAAGAAAAAATAAATAGAGAAATTCATACCTTCGTTTGTTGGTTCCACCAAAAATCACTTCTTGGATGAACAAGAACAAAGACAAGCTTTGTTGTCTTTGATGAATTAAATTGTTTGTTTGCTTCTCTCAATAAGTTTGATCGATTTCCCTACCAGAAGGAATTCTTCAAATCTTTCAAAGTTTTCCTCCTCAATTTCGGTCTCAAATTTCACCTAAAATCCCTCCATCCCTTTTTATATTGTTTTTGGTCTTATTTATAGAAATTTTTTTTAATTAATTCTAGTTATTCACGGAATCTAACATTAATTAAGAAAAAGAAACTGAAACCTAATTGTATTAGGTTTTGAAAAAAACTGTTGCGAAAAAATTTCGCTGGCGAAAAAAAATTGCTGCGAAAAAATTGCGCCGGAAAAAAAAAAACTGCTGCAGAAAAAATGCGCTGGCTAAAAAACTGCCGTAGCTGGCTGTGGGCTACGGGCGACAATTGGCCTGAGGGCCATTTCGCCTGCAAGAAACTCCTGCGGACAAAATGGCTCACGGCCATTTGTCCCGCGCTGATTTTCGGCAATGATTTTTCATCGCCAATTTTTATTTTTATTTTTTTGTTTATTATTATTATTATTATTATTATTTATTATTAATAAAAATTAGATACTAAAGCAAATATTATTTAATTAAGATAAAAAAATTATTTTGGACTATTTTAAATATATTGGACAACACAAAAATGATTTTGGACTAATTAAAATATATTGGACCGGACTGGGTCAAAAATTAAGGGTCTACAGTTTGCCCCCTGCTTAAACGATCTAAGACTTTAGAGAGTGAAAAGCCACAAGACTTAATTTTTGATGAGATGGTTATTTGAATTTGTTTTGGGTACTTGGACTCAAGACTGAACTTGATTTGGGTACTTGGACCTGAGATTGGATTTGATTTGGGTACTTAGACCCGAGATTGGATTGAATTTGGGTACTTGGACCCAGGATTGGGTACTTGGACCCGAGATTGATTTGATTTGGGTACTTAGACCCGAGATTGGATTGAATTTGGGTACTTGGACTCAGGATTGGGTACTTGGACCCGAGATTGGAATGAATTTGGGTACTTGGACCCGAGATTGATTTGATTTAGGTACTTGGACCAGAGATTGGGTACTTGGACCCAAGAATGATTTGATTTGGGTACTTGGACCCAGGATTAGGTACTTGGACCCGAGCTTGAATTTGACTTGGGTACTTGGACCCAAGATTAGATTGATTTGGGTACTTGGACCTGAGATTGGGTACTTAGACCCGGGATTAATTTGACTTGGGTACTTGGACCCTAGATTAGATTGATTTGGGTACTTGGACCCGAGAATGGGTACTTGGACCCAGGATTAAATTTGATTTGGGTACTTGGACCTGAGATTGGATTGAATTTGGGTACTTGGTCTTGAGATTGAACTTGATTTTAGGGTACTTGGACCCGAGAATGAGTTTGACTAACCTTTTAGTTGAGAAGTCTGACTGCTTCGGCTGTTCTATGCATGGTGGTTCTTCATCCTTTGAGATCGGGTCTTCACCCTTGAAAATGGATCTTCATCCTTTGAGATCAGTTCTTCACCCTTGAAAACAGATCTTCATCCTTTGAGATCGGGTCTTCACCCTTGAAAATGGATCTTCATCCTTTAAGATCGGATCCTCACCCTTGGAACATGGATCTTTATCCATTGGAGGTCGGGTCTTTACCCTTGAAAATGGATCTCCATCCTTTGAGATCAGGTCTTCACCCTTGAAAATGGATCTTCATCCTTTGAACTGGATCTTTATCCTTGGCATTAGGTCTTCACCCTTTGAAAATAGATCTTCATCCTTTGGACTTCGGGTCTTCACCCTTTGAAATTGGATCTTTGTCCATTGGAGATCGGGTCTTTACCCTGGCTTTAGGTCTTTTAGCTGGACTTACCTTTTGTCTTTTGCATTTTCATTCTAATTTTTTTTCTTTTGATTGATGATGATTTTTTATTCTTTTGAGAATTCTTTTTCTTGTTCATTAATTAAACATGAATAAAAAAATTCAGCCTTTTTAGCTAGTCTTCATATCTTCTCCTTGCCCCCTGCGTGGCAAGATATTAAAAATATTTTGTTTATGCATAAACTCAAAAATTGAAAAGGAGAAGGGTTGCCCCCTGTGTAGGCTCAAACCCATGATTTTTCTATGCGGGCTCTGATTGATGTTTTTGCCGTCTAGTTCTTCGTACAAGCACGTATTTCTTCTTTTGCAAACGACTGGAGCTTCCATAAGCAAATAGGCTTTCCATGCCCCCCTGATTTGATATCTTCTTTTGATTCTTTACTTCGCAGGGTGTTTGCTGTTCATTTTGACAAGGAATAGACAACACAAGACAAGAAAGTGTGATGTGATATGCTCATGTATGCATGACAATACTCACAGTCGTTCCATCTACTCACAGACCGAGGTGTTCAGCAGAAGTGTTCTCATTATTTCCTTTCATATACTCGTTTAGGTCTTGCATTGGAATAAAAGAATGCTTCCCATTTATGATTTTTATCTTTGAAATATTGAAAACATGAATAATGGAAGCCCCAAGCAGCAGAGTCAGGGATTAATCTATTTTGAACTATGTTTCGGCATGTCGGTTGATAGCTTCTTCATGACCTTGCTAATAATCATTTCCTTTGCCCAATGTGTCCTTTGGAGGTTCAACATACTTCCCTTAACTTGAAGGCTTTGTATGACAAAATGTTTTGTTTTGTTTTGATTTTTTGATTTTTTGAATTTTAATTTTGAAATCAAATGTTGGCTTTGCCAAATTAATGTCAATGTACCTCAGGACTTGATTTTTCCAAATTAACATATTTATAACATGACAACCCTAGTTACAGTACTAAACTCAGGAATTTTTTCTATTTAAGCAAGAACTGTTGCACTTCAGATAGGCACATACACATTACTTGGCCAAAGGTCTCATTGAGTTTAAATATTATCTATCTCATATGCTTGCTTATCCAAACTATCTCCACTAACAGACTCTACCTACCAAGAGAGATCAACAGGTCTTTGATAGGCTTGAAATGGGGTCTATGAGGGACATGGGTTAAATGAAGGCCATTTTGAGATAGGAGCTGATGTGACACAATGGAGAAACCCTCACACTATAAATTTCTTGTTTAAACTTTAGGCAGTTGGGAGCAATCTTGCTAGACTCTAAATTCTTTCTGTCTTCTTGGCATTAATCTGGATCTTGATTAGGACAGTCTTTGCCCTTGCAAAAAGTTTAAGACCCTAATTCGTTTCTTTTCTTCTTTTCCCTTTTCTTTCTTTTTATTTTTCTTACTCTTTCCTTTCTTTGAGCATTTTGTCCTTCTTCCTTGTAGGACTGTCAAGTACAGAACTTTCAAGAACTGAATGGTCTTTCTCCTTTTTCTCCAATTTTGATTGAATCTTTGGTTGGGTTGGAACAATTCAAGTCAAAATGTCCTTATGAACCAAATGGAAGCCTTTTGCTGCTTTAGGTAAAAGAGAACTCAGTTGGCTTTTTGAACCACCTTTTTAGGCTTTTTTTCTTCTTCTTTTTTTTTCTTTTTTTCTTGTTGTTTTTTGTTTTCTTTTCTTCTTTTTTCTCTTTTTTCTTTTCTTTTATTTTCCTTCTTTTTTTTTATTCTAGCTCAAATAGAGTTGTCTTGTTTGTACCAACATGGGTCTCTAATAATGGATGGATGGAGTGACATAAATCTTCTTTAACAGGGATAAATCATTTGTTACTCCGATGTTATCTTGATATATTGGAGATATTAGAAAAACTTCAACTACCCTTATGGTCGTAAAAACTTCAACTACCCTTATGGTCTTGAGAACTTCAACCATCTTTATTGTCTTGAGAACTTCAACTATCCTCATGATCTTGACTAATCATTGCTTTCTTTGATCTTCTTGCCTCTTCATCTTAGTGATCATAAGACTTGTCAAAAGTATCACAACAACTCAGGATAGGTTATTGGGGTTATATGCCAATGAAAAGAAAGCTAAAATTTTATGAAGGCTCAAGGGGATGACTAGGGATTGATATTTAATAGGGAGGATGCTAGTTGTTGGCTAACCAAACAATGCCTAGATCATTTCTCTCTTAAATAAGTAGAGTTCAATTTCACCTCGAAAGTTTGTCAAAGCATGTTCTAAGACTGACTAGGACCTAGACAAAGATAATTATGCAGGAGCCCTCTCTAAGTAAGCATACATAACTCAATGCTATAGAGCAATTCGCTCATCTAGTAAAGTCATTCAAGTCATGATACCTAGATATATTAATTTATGAATTATCAAGCTAGATTCCTCATTGGTTGAGCACAAAAATGAATAAAGACCAACAAAATTTTGATGAAAATAATTTATTTAAAGCAACTTTAAGTTTGAAAAGCACAATAGTTCCAAAATATTAAAGACAGTAAGATTGAAAAGCAACATTCAAGCTAAGGAAAGTTCATTGAGTTTAAGCTTCTTTTCCTTTCACATCTTCAATATTTCCATCTTGAAAGGATGATAAAATAAAATCTTCTTCCAATCCTTTTCCCACCATGAAGGTTGCCGGTGGAGGTACTCTTCCAAACTTAGGCAAAGGATTGTTCTTGGTATTGGGCTTGTTTTGCTCCGGTAACTTGCCATTATCAATTAAATTTTGGATCTCATGCCTCAACTTCATGCAATTGTCTGTTTCGTGTCTAGGTCTTTGATGGAATTGGCAAAATGCACTAATATCAAAGTTAGGTGGAAGAGGATTAGGCAAAGGATGAGGAGTCAAGGGTTGTAACAATCCCTTCTTTTATAGCTTATTGAGAACCCAAGACAGTGGCTTCCTTAATTTTGAAAACTGTCTCATTCCACCTTGACTAGTGGCATTAACATCAACTTCTTTTTGTGTGCTTTGATTGCCTAACTGGTAGTTCCCTTTCTCATTCCTTTTTATTGAAAAGCGATTTTTCTCCCTTTCCCACTCTTCAATTTGTAGACCAGCTTGGAGAAGATCTTTAAAATCCCTTATAAGGGTGTGAGACATCCTTTCTCGGAGATTAGGCAAGACGCCTCTCACGATCATCCTTATTTGATCAGATTCATCGGGCCTTTTCTTGAGCAAAGTAGCCTTATTCCTCCATCTTTTCACATAGTCCATAAAATTTTCATTTCTCCTTTGCCTAATGGACTCCACTTCCATTAGGGTAACTTCCATCTCGACATTATATCCATATTGCCGGATGAAAGCCTTGTATAGCAAATCCCAACTCTTTTGTGTTCCCTCATCCAAGGTATTGAACCAATTTTGGACAACAGGATCCAATGAGAGCATGAAGTACCTTAGAGTTTGAGCCTTAGTAGCTCGGGCAGACTGCATAGCAGTGATATACTGCTTCACATGGAGATGAGGATTTCTGGTTCCATCAAACTTCGCAAAAGATGGCATCTTGAACTTGTACGAAACTTCTTCATCTAGCTCAAATAATTTGTCAACTTCAGACATCTCTTCGATTTTTAGCTTCTTCTCAAATTTCTTTTCTAAATCCGCGATCATCTTTTCAACATCAGAATTTTCAGTCTTTTCAAAAGTTGCCTTCTCAACAACTTTCGGCTCCTTTTTGTCTTGAGTATCTTGGTAGTATTGAGCCCAATCATCATCATCAATGATCACCTTATCATCATCAAAAGCTACTTCATCAACTTTAGCCTTCCCCTTGACTTTCTTGGTGCTAGCAGATGCTTTGGCATTATTTCCTAAAATTGCAGCTAGTTGATTCTTTATGGTCTAGGCCATGGCCTCTTTTATTTCTTCCATCTTGGCATTGAGGGCATCATCCACCATTCTTTGAATTTTTTCAGGCTCTATTGTTTTTAGTGAACAAGTGATTGAGTCGTTGCTCGATTCTTCGTCTCCGGTGTAGGTCAGATTGTTGTAAGCTTTTGAACTATCGTAATCCAGGGCTGTGAACCAGAGAGGATCAATGATATGAGATGCATGTATGCATAAACAATTAATGAAGAAAGATAATTAGGACATTCCTTCCAACCTTATAACATCCACACATGAATGGCGAGTCTCTTTTTCCTAATTAAATGGTTAATAAAATACCAACATGGGGTACCTTATATTCAAATATTTCCCTCAGACGTTTCAACCAATAATTATATTTTAAAAAATGGAAATAAATTTATGATAATTCCCATTAATTAGGTTTTAATCCATTCAACCAACTAAAGTAGCTTTTATGCTATATTGAATTTAAACAAAATTAAGGGGTTTATAATAAATAGAATTCTCACTTGAAAAAAGTAGCTAATGATTCATGCCAAAAACAAGCCCATGATTAATTATTCTTAGTATAAACTAGGTTCACAATTGATTTTTGGTATTTCCTAATTGACCTAAATATTTTTGCAAGCTCTTTGTAAGAAAAGGTTGGATAAAAATAATTTTATTTCTAAGCCCATTGTAAAAAGATTTTTTAGAAAAAATTGATTTTTAGGCTTAGTATTTGGGCCATGAGCAAAAGAATTTTTGATTTATTTTTAGAAAAGTCTTATGTCCAAAGACCATCTTGAAAAATTTTGAAAATAGCTTTGGTCTTTTGGATTTTAAAGAAAAATTTATTTTGAGCTTACAATATACTTAGGTCATATTAGAAAAAGAACAAACCAAATAAGCCATGATTTAAGCCAAGATAAATTAACCATAGTCAAACAACATGCATTTGGGGTAAAATCTAAGGAAAGTAACTAGGCCAATTACATGAGCTTTAGTCTTTGGGTTAAATGGCTTAGGTTCCCATAGCAAGTATATACCAAATGGTACGAGGCTATGAGTGGTTATGCCATGCTCGATCTCCATACCTTGAATGAAAGTATGGTATCCCTTACATAACACAACACGGGTAACACGGGCATCCTAACTCACGCACACGATGCAATCTAATATGATGCAATGGATAATATCATTATAAGAAAGAATAGAATAATATAAAGACCAACGAAATCAACTTCTCTTATCCCCAGTGGAGTCGCCACTGTGAGGGGGGATTTTCGCCCCCACTCCCGGTGGAATGGTTCTTGCAACTTCGGCACTGTTTAGGCTCGGGGCCTTAGAGAACACGGACCTAAGTCTGGAGAAAATTGTGTCACCACCCGGATGAGCTAGAAAAAAGAAAGGGGTGGATGGTTCGATTGCTAAGGAATCCCTAACCCCCTAATGGATTCAAAAAGTTGGGTACGTGTGGGGAAGGTGAGAAATGGCCCAGCACCCCCATAATGCCCGGTTCATTAAAACCGGCCTCCTTTACAAGTCTTAATATTATAAAATTCTTAAATATAACAATATTATCCATATTACACACAATAATTAAAATAATGCATCGATATATTGAAAATCAAAACAATGTCCAAGCAAAAAAATAAATGGACACCCATCCGAAGATGGGAACATGCCCTTACATAATCCATGCCTAAATAGGACACTCACCGAAAGGTAGAAACATGTCCTTTACATTAGTTCTAAAATATAAAAGCAATTTAAGTTACATGATATTTAACTAATGAGGTACCCACCAAGTGGAAACATACCTCTTACAACATTTGGAAATCTAAATAAATTGATAAAAGTAAATAACCATTCATCATAAATAAATCATTCATCAAAGATATTAAACATCAATAGAATGTAAACATCCATCCATGATAAAATAAATAAATCAAGCATTGAACTTAAATAAATCAACAAAGCATTGAAAATAAATTAAAGCATATAATAGACTGCATAATCAAATATAAAATTTAAATAAATCAAGTAAAGATTCAGATTAGGGTTACTATTTCTTTTTAAGATTCTTTATTTAATGTGTTTAGGGTTTTGAAATTCATGGGTTTAAGCTACTGTAAATTTTAAAAGAATTGAAATGGATTAAAGTTTTATAATTTAAGAGGTTGATAAAATTATTTGATTAACCAAATTAGTGTTTGAGGAGTGAAATCATGAAATTAGGGTTTGAACACTTTAAAATATTGGATTTATGATTATTAGCTACTGAATTATGGTTTTTAGGCTTATTGTGTTTGAATTTTAATATTTATGTTTATAAAGTTTTAAGGTTTAAAGGATTAGGGTTTAGAAAAATTAGGGTTTAGGTTAGCTGGTTTAGGGTTTACTATATTGGGTTTTGGAGTTGAATTAGGGTTTTATAATTTTAGAATTAGGGTTTAGGAGAATGCATTAGGTTTTAGGATTTGAAAAACAAATGATAATTTTATAAAACTTTATGAAAATAAACAAAACGATTTAAGATTTATAGGAACAAAAGAGATATTTTTAGGGTTTTTTTTTGGAAAGAAACAGATTCAATTTAGGGCTTTGGAAAGAAATAGATTCAAATTAGGGTTTTGGTAAATTTTGAAGCAATAAAAACAACAATTTTATGATTTTTGAAAAACAAAGAGACGAGTTAAGGTTTTTAAGCTTTAGAAAAGGTAAATTAAGGTTCTAGGGTTTTTGAATCACAATAGATAATTGGATGGTTTATGCTATTGTGAAGAAAAAATAAATAAAGAAATTCATACCTTCGTTTGTTGGTTCCACTAAAAATCACTTCTTGGATGAACAAGAACAAAGACAAGCTTTGCTGCCTTTGATGAATTAAATTGTTTGTTTGCTTCTTTCAATAAGTTTGATCGATTTCCCTGCCAGAAGGAATTCTTCAAATCTTTCAAAGTTTTCCTCCTCAATTTCGGTCTCAAATTTCACCTAAAATCCCCCCATCCCTTTTTGTGTTATTTTTGGTCTTATTTATAGGAATTTTTTTATTAATTCTAGTTATTCGTAGAATCTAACATTAATTAAGAAAAGGAAACCGAAACCTAATTGTATTAGGTTTCAAAAAAATTTACGTCGGAAAAATTTCGCTGGCAAAAAAAAACTGCTGCGGAAAAATTGCGCTGGTGAAAAAAAACTGCTGAGGAAAAAATGCGCTGGCAAAAAAACTGCCGCGGTTTGCTGCAGGCTACGGGCGAGAATTGGCCTGCGGGCCATTTCGCTCGCAGGAAACTCCTACAGGCGAAATGGCCCACGACCATTCATCCCGCGCTAATTTTCGACGATGATTTTTCGTCGCCGATTTTTATTTTTATTTTTTGTTTCTTATTATTATTTTTAAATTTTTATTATTAAAAATTAGATACTAAAGTAAATATTATTTAATTATGATAACAAAAATTATTTTGTACTAATTAAAATATATTGTACAACACAAAAATGATTTTGGACTAATTAAAATATAGTAAAAAATTAAGGGTCTACAAGTATCCCAAGTAAATGGAGAGTGGGAGTTGAAACAAGAAAAATTAAAACCATACCACCATTGCTTGACCATGATGAAGAAGAACTTTAAGGAGTGTAGGCTTATACACCTATCAAGAGAAGAAAATCAGATGGCTGATGCCCTGGCCATATTGGCTTCGATATGGGAAAATCCTGTCAGTTTATTCCTTAAGCCTTTGATTTTGACCAGTTCATGAACTCCTTGCTATGAATATGAGACAATCATGGAAACTGATACCGACCATGATGCGTGGTATGATACTATAAGATGATTTTTGGAGGAAAGGGAATATTCGTCGGGGGCAACAAAGAAAGAAATAAGAGCCATAAGGCGGTGGTCCTTACAATACATCACCTTCCATGGAGAGTTATATCAAAGATGGCCTGATGGGGTGCATTTGAGTTGCTTGAAGAAGCCTGAAGTGGATCATATCATGTTAAAAATAGTTGCGGGATGTTGCGGTCCATACATGAGTGGTTTGGCCCTAGTTAAGAAGATAATTTGACAAGGTTACTACTGGTTGACCATGGAGAGAGATTGTATAGAGTTCATAAAGAAGTGCCAACAATGTCAATGTATGGTAACTTGAATCATATGCCTCTTGAAGAATTGCATTCTATGTCTTCACCCTGGCCCTTTGCCACTTGGGGTATCGACATTATAGGAGAGATACATCCGACAGCCTCAAATAGTCACCGTTTCATTGTAGTAGCGGTAGATTATTTTTTGAAATGGGTCGAAGCCAAATCTTTCAACAAACTTGGCGCAAGTCAAATGGCTAGATTTATTGAAAAGAATCTCATCTGCAGATACGGGGTCCCGCACAGTGTGATATCATACAATGGGGTACAGTTTCAAGGAGCAGTTAAGGATTTATTCTCGAAGTATCGAATCCATCATCATAGATCCTCTCCTTATAGACCAAAGGCTAATGGTGTGGTAGAAGCAACAAACAAGATAATTAAGCAGATTCTGTCCAAGATGACCAAGACAAACAGGGATTGGTCAGAGATGCTTCCTTTTTCTTTGTGGGGATATAGAACAAGTGTACGAACACCTACTAGAATGACACCATTCTCTTTGGTTTACGGGATGGAAGCAATATTGCCAATTGAAATTGAGATCAAGTCATTGAGAGTAGTCTTGGAAGCTGAACTGCCTAAAATAGAATGGGTAGCGAGCAGATACACGCAGTTAGCTTTATTAGAGGAGAGAAGGTTAAAGGCACTATATCATTATCAGCTATATCAAAGGAAGATAGCTCGAGCCTACAATAGAAGGGTTAAGATCAGAAAACTTAGAGTCGGGGATTTTGTGTTGAAATAATGTAAGCCTAATGTATCTGATCTAAGAGGGAAGTTTAGGCCTAGTTGGGAAGGGCCATATGTCGTGAAACAAGTCATGAACAAGGGTGCAGTGAAGCTATTAGACATGGATGGGAACGACTTTAATGAGCCTTTTTCGCCAGCGCAGTTTTTCTGCAGCAGTTTTTTTTCGCCAGCAAAATTTTTCCGACGCAAATTTTTCGAAACCTAATACAATTAGGTTTTGGTTTCCTTTTCTTATTCAATAAAGATGCTGTGAATAATTAGGAATGAAGGATATAAAAATTCTATAAATATGGATTAAGCAACACAAAAAAGAGGGAGGCCAAAGGGGAGAAAATTGGACAGTAGAGGGAAAATCCAAATCCGTGAAGGAAAAGCCTGAATTCAATTGATTTTTAAAGTAGCAAAAACACGATTTAAGGGATTTAAAAGGAAAAAAGGCTGGTTTTTGGAGCTTGTTCATCCAAGAAGCAATTTTAGTGCAACTTACAAAATAAGGTATGAAATTCTAATTTCTTTATATTTTACACAGTAGCATAAACTAATAAATGATGTCTTTTAATTCAAAAACCCTAAAACCTTAATTCCCTTTGTTCAAAGTTTAAAAACACTAATATGTTACTTTATTTTCCAAAAAGACTTAAAATTGTTATTTTTACCTCTTTAAAATCTTAAAACCTTAATTGAACATGTTTTTCAATAAAACCAAAATTTGATTCTGTTTCTTTCAAAATTTTAAACTATGTTTTGTTTCTTTAAAAAAGCTTTAAAAAACATTTTTTCTATTTATAAAAACTTTAATCTGTTTGTTTAAATTCATAAAACTTCATAAAATTATCAAATTGATTTCTAAATTCTAAAAGCCAATTCATCACCCGAGCCCTAATTTTAAATCCCAAAACCCTAATTCAACTTCCAAACTTAAAATAGTAAACTTTAACCCCTTTAAAACCTTAAACCCTAACTTTTTCTAAACCTTAATCCTTTAAAACATTAAAAACCATAAAACATAAATATTTTTAATTTACACAGTAAGCTTGAAATCACCATTTAAAACTTCAAATCAAAAATATTTTAAAGTGTCTAAAACCCTAGTTTCATGATTTCACCATTCAAATATTAATTTAGTTAATAAAAGAGTCTTACCAACCTTTTAAAACATAAAACCGCAATCTATTTTAATTCCATAAAAAAGTCACAGTAGCTTAATTTTATGAATTCCAAAACCTTAACACATGAGATAAAGAAACCTAAATGGAAATAGTATATAACACCCCTATACCCCGTATACATACACTGCATGCTACAACGATCATAATATACGTATACTGAATATAAGAATGCCACAGTTTCCTAAATAAACAAATCATCCTTTTTTTTATAATATGAGCAAACTTAAAACAATTAAGTTATATTATAAACGCAAAAGATGAAAATGTTCATTCAATACGCAGCGAAAACTATAGTTATATTTACATATATAGACATCAAAATCAAATTTTTACAAAAACATAAAGTTTATACATGTTTGGCGGTTTGCTCTGATCTTTACGCCCACAATCAACACCTCAAAGTCTAGACTCGACTCGGTCTAGAAGAACTCTCTGGCTCTACCCTGTCACCTGCGCGATGAACCACAATCGCGCTAAGCCAACAGCTTAGTGGTACAAACCACAATAACAATATGCTTCAATGCAATGCCAATGTCACACATTTCAACAATTAAGATAATATTCACAATTGATATCTTCATATTGTTCATAACACTACATTTCATTATTCTATTCACTTGTTTCATCATTTATGAATTACATTGAAAAAAAGACAAGCATGGGCCCAAAGGACACTAATATGCCATTCAACTTTCAGAGTTGATGTTTTGGTTTAATTATCACATTTATCATTGTCATTATCCCAACTAGGCTTCAAGGATTAGGCTCAACCAAGCTTCAAGGGGAACAAAGCTTGCTAAGTATCAACCCAACTTGGCTTCAAGAACCAAACCCAACCTAGCTTCTAGGGTTGTAACATCTCAATTAGGCTTCAAGGACTAGACCCAACCAAGCTTCAAGGGGAGTTATGCATGCTAAACTTCAATCCAACTTGGCTTCAAGGATCAAGCGCAACCTAACTTCAAGAGATTGTTACTATAGGCATGCCACCAACAACAAAACTCTGAAAATGGAATAACGCATTAGACACACAATTTATTCATTAATTCATTATCAATTTCATTCTCATTTTCTCATCATCATTTAGGCATTCATGCCTCAATCATCTCATTTGCATCATTATAGCCAACAACAATGGCTTCACATATCATCAATAGAGTATACATAACCAATTACATTGAACATCATCATCTAGGCAAACATGCCTCAATTATCTCAATTCACATTAAAACAACTCATCATTGACGTATTCATCATATCATCATATATTTAGAATCTTCAACATATATTCCACAAAGTTCACATTATGCAAAACATAACATTATTAATATGCATCAACAATGCAATAGATTACTTAACACATTTACAATCAAATGTGTTAAGTCTCAAGATCATATAAAGGTATGCAATAATGTAGGGTTTGTACTTACCTCAAGAGCAACTCACTCCACACCAAACTCCTCTTCTAAGAATCCTCAACACTAGGATTAGAGCAACTCAACTCTCTTCAAAACCTAAACCAAAGGTAATCATACACACTCACTTAGAGATACACATGAGATAAAATAGATAAAACCAACTAGGGCAAACTCTACACATGACAGGCTTAACAACACGGGATTGTCCCTGACCGTGCCCTAACTCCACAACACAGAAGCTTTGACACGCTCATAACCACGGGCGTGTCATTGAACGTGTAATACATTCTGTCTCACAGAAACATTAACACATCCAACAACATGAGAGTGCTCATGGCCGTGTCAATCCTCCCTCAACACAGTAGCTATGACACGCTCAGTGACATGGGCGTGTCACTGCTCGTGTCACCCATCCAGAAAATATAACCATTGACACGCCTAAAGACCTGGCCGTGCTAATGGGCGTGTCAGGCCAAAAATGCATATTCCGGCAACATCAACAACACACCCAACAAACCACTTACTTCCACCATTTTCCACTTCAAATAAACTTAATTAAACACACCCATAAACCATAATAACTTGTAAAAACACCAAAACAACTCAAAACATACATCAAACACAAGTCATAATCATCACCACAAACCCAAAACACAACCACAACACTTTCTCTTCCAACAAACTTAATCTTTCCTTCAATCCAACGCCAAAATCCAAAATCAATTGAACCAAACACTCTTAAACACACCACAATCAAACAAACACATATCAACCACAACCTCAACTCATAAACTCAAAGAAAATCAAAGAATCAAGTGGAAAACTTGCCAAGGATGGAGAAACTCTTAAATTTCCAACTTGATCACTTGAAAACTTCCTTCAATCTTGAGATTGGAAGATCAAATCTCTCTCTTGCTCTCTTGCTAGGGAGTGCCGGCCAAAAGAAAAGAAAAGAAAAGGAAGAGATGAAGATACACGAAGAAGAAGAAAGAAACAAGAAGAAAAGAAAGAAAACAAAGTCAACCCTCAACAACTCTCTCCTGAAAACCCTCTCCTCCAAGCAGTTAATCAATAAAATAATCAAAATATCTCCATCCACTTCCACTCATTCAAATTCCACTTAATTAATTTCCTAATAACTAATTAATAAAAATTAACCCTTTCTTTGACTTTTCACTTCTTTTGACTTGTATATGTTGTATATCTCTCAATATATATATACAACATATACACTCTCCTCAATACCTCATTTCTCTTTCCATTTACACATATACATTAAATCCAAATACAACAAAAATACCAAAACTTTTAGGGCATACTTTGGGATATTACAATTCTCCCCCTCTAAAAGAAATTTCATCCTCAAAATTACCTGATATCAAGTCTGAAACAACTGGGGATACTGATCCCGCATCGCTTGTTCACTTTCTCAAGTTGCCTCTTCCTTCACATTATTCTTCCAAAGAACCTTCACAAGTGGCACTTTATTTTTTCTCAACTCTTTCACTTCATGTGCCAAAATAGCAGTTGGTTCTTCAAATGTCAGATCTGGACTCACCTCAATAGATTCAACTGGTAAAACATGAGATGGGTCTGATCTGTACCTTCGCAACATAGAAACATGGAAGACATTATGGATTCTATCCAACTCAGGCGACAAAGCAAGACGATAAGCAACTGGTCCAACTCTGTCAAATATCTCATACGGTCCAATAAAACGAGGACTTAGCTTCCCTCTTCGACCAAATCTTAAAATCTTTTTCCAAGGAGACACTTTTAGAAATACTTTATCTCCAACATCAAATTCTATGTCTCTCCTCTTCAAATCTGAATAAGATTTCTGCCGATCTGAAGCTGCTTTTAATCGATCCCGAATTATCTTCACTTTCTCTTTCGTCTCTTTAACCAAATCAGGACCAATCAATTTGCCTTCTCCAAGTTCATTCCAATATAAAGGTGTCCTACATCTTCTGCCATACAATGCCTCAAATGGTGCCATACCAATAATGGATTGATGACTGTTGTTATAGGTAAATTCCACAAGTGACAAAAATCTGTCCCAATTTCCAGAAAAATCAATGACACAGCTTCTCAACATATCATCTATAATCTGTATCACTCTCTCTGATTGCCCATCTGTCTATGGATGAAAAGCAGTGCTAAAGTGCAATCGAGAACCCAATGCACCACGTAAACTCTTCCAAATTCTCGAAGTAAACCTAGGATCTCGATCAGACACTAAAGAAATTGGGACTCCATGCAACTTCACTATCTCACTAATATACAGCTCAGCTAACTTCTCAAGAGAATAGTCCATTCAAACTGGAAGAAAATGAGCTGTCTTTGTCAACCGATCAACAATCACCCAAATAGCATCATGCTTCTTCTGAGTCAATGGCAAACCAGACACAAAATCCATCGTTACTCGCTCCCATTTCCATTCAGGCACTGATAAAGGTTGAAGCAACCCTGTCGGAACTTAATGCTCAGCTTTCACCCTCTGACAAGTGAGACACTTGGATACAAATTCCACTGTCTCTCTTCATACCTAACCACCAGTAATGCTGTTTCAAATCATGATACAATTTGGTATTCCCAGGGTGCATAGCAAAAACCGATTGATGTGCTTCCTCTAAAATAATCTTTCTCAAACTAGCATCATCAGGAACACACAACCTATCTTTAAACCAAAGGCTACCATGACTTTTCACATGGAAATCTCGGCTCTCCCCATATTGGCAATCTGACACAATCTTCTGAATTTTCTCATCAGCCAATTGAGCCTCTTTAATTTGATCCAACAACACTGGTCTCAACTGCAATTAAGCTAACAATGCAACATTATCACAAAGCTCAGAATTAGCATGCAATGCTCTCAACTCAACAAGCAACGAGAGTGAATAAACAGTTAAACCTGCTAAAGACTTCCGACTCAGGCATCAGCAACAACATTCGCCTTACCAGGATGATAATCAATCGTAGTCTTTGATCAATTCCAACCACCTTCTCTGCCGAAGATTCAGCTCCCTCTGAACACCCAAATATTTCAAACTCTTATGATCTGTATAAATAAAACACTTCTCTCCATAGAAGTAATGTCGCCAAATCTTTAAAGCAAAAACTATGGCTGCCAATTCCAAATCATGTGTCGGATAATTAAGCTCATGCGGCTTTAACTGCCGAGAAGCATAAGCTATAACTTTACCCTCTTGCATCAAAACACAACCTAAACCATTATGTGAAGCATCGTTGTAAATCACATATGATTTATCTTCCATAGGTAAAGCAAGAACAGGCGCTTGAGTCAACATCTCCTTCAACTGCTCAAAGCTAGCTTGACACTGATCTGTCCACACAAATCTAACTCCTTTTCGAAGTAATCTGGCGAGTGGAGTAGCTATAAAAGAAAAACCTTTCACAAAGCATCGATAATAGCCTGCCAAACCCAGAAAACTTCTAACTTCAGTTACAGACTTCGGTGGATTCCAATTCAAAATAGCCTCAACTTTACTCGGATCAACTCTTATACCATCTGCTGAAACTATATGACCCAGAAAAGTCACTTGATCAAGCGAAAACTCACACTTTGACAGCTTAGCATACAATTGCTTCTCTCTCAAGATCTACAATACAATTCGCAAATGCTTGTCATGCTCCTCTTTATTACGCGAATATACCAAAATATCATAAATAAAAACCACCAAAAACTGATCCAAATAGGGCCTAAACACCCTATTCATCAAATCCATGAAAGCTGCAGATGCATTCGTCAATCCAAAAGGCATCACTAAAAACTCATAATGCCCATACCTTGTGCGAAAAGCTGTCTTAGGAAAATCTTCAGCTCTAACCCTCAACTGATGGTACCCCGATCTCAAATCAATCTTGGAAAACACTACTGGTCCCTTCAACTGATCAAAGAGATCATCAATCCTAGGCAAAGGATACTTATTCTTGATAGTCACTTTGTTCAATTGCCTATAATCAATACACAACCTCAAAGTACCATCCTTCTTCTTCACAAACAAAATAGGAGATTCCCACGGAGAAACACTAGGGCGAACAAACCCTTTATCCAAAAACTCCTGCAACTGCACCTTTAACTCTCTCAACTCAGCAGGCGCCATTCGATAAGGAGTAATAGAGATGGGAGTGGTACCAGGCAACAAATCAATACCAAACTCAACCTCTCTCCGAGGGGGTAACCCTGGCAACTCCTCCGGAAAAATATCTGGGAATTCTGCAACTGTGGGTATACTATCAAGTTGAGAACCCACTATTCTGGTATCCACAACATGAGCAAGATAAGCATCACACCCTTTCCTAATCAACTTCCTAGCTGCTACAGCTGACACAAACAAGGATGCAAGTTGTCTCTGCTCACTAGACACCATCACATTTCTACCATCATTGGTTCTCAAGGTAACACACTTGTTTTGATAGTCTACCACAGCTCCATGCTTAGACAACCAATCCATGCCTAAGATCAAATCATACTCCTTAAAAGGCATTTCAATCAAATCACCCAAAAATTCCTCACCTTGCACCACAACTGCACTATCCCGATGCACCTTGCTAACTACCACACTATGCCCTAAAGGATTTGTCACCAACATATCAAATTCTAAGGATTCTGAATGCAATTCAGACACAGGCAAAATAGATGCACTTATGTATGAATGAGTAGATCCTGGATCAATCAAAGCAAGAACTGAAATACCAAATAAAGAGAATGTACCCGCTATAACTGCTGAAGCATCCGGCTGCCTCTGCATCACATATACTCTCTGAGAAGATCCGGCCTCATCTGTCCTACTACCTCTGGATGAAGATCCTCCTCTCTGACTAAACCCAGGTCTACCACCTCTATTGAAACCTCTGCCCCCTCGACCACCTCTGATGATACTGGGTCGAGAAGCTGCAGTATCAGTCTGTCTATCATCCTGCATCTCAGGGTAATCTTTAATAAAATGAGCTGGTGATCCACATCTAAAGCATACTCCTGATCCACCCGTCTTCCAACAAACACCCCCATGGGTCCTACCACAATGAACACATACAGGTGGAGTAGATCTCTGAACCACTGGAGTCGGAGCACTAGCTACAGAAACTATAGGTCTCGATTTCTGCCTCTGATATTGAACTGACCTACCAGACTGCTTCTGACTCCTACTGACTCTTAGAATAAAACTTCCTTGACCTCTCTTCATAAATGAAGACCCTACCTCAAACTGGGGTCTCCTAACTCTGGTCTCTTCCTCGGTAGCAGCTGTTGCAATGCCCTGTGCTCTCTCAACACTTCTGGCTGCTGCAACCAATTGAGAAAAATCTTGGTACCGGGAACCAGCAACAATACACATAATAGAGGGTCTCAACCCCTCCTCAAACCTCCTACACCAGTCAATCTCATCAGAAATAATCCCACCGGCATAGTGACTCAACCGGATGAATTCTACCTCATACTCTGTCACAGTCCGGTTATCTTGTCTCAAATTCAAAAATTCCATCTTCTTGACATCCTTATACTCCCTTGGAGTATATTTCTGCTCAAACTCCCTTAGAAAATCACTATAAGATAACGTTGGGGGATCATCCATGGCATGAGGAACCGTCTTCCACCAATCATAAGCATCTTTCTGCAGTAAAGATCTAGCATAATAAAATTTCTCTTCAGAAGTGGCTTGCAACTGAATAAATATCCTCTGTACTCTATCCAGCCACTGCTCAGCCACTGCAGAATCTGTAGTACCCAGAAAATCCTCAGCCCCAAATTTTCTCAATTTATCATAGTGCCTCACTGGCACTTGTGGTTGTGGTGGCGGTGGTGCCTGCACTGGAGCATGCCTCAACAATTTTACAACATGCCGTAACCAAACCGGCGGAACCTCGTCAGCAGCTAATCTCTCTGGCACAAAAGCAGGTGCCTCACTAGCTCTCTCAACCCTAGCTCCATCTCTACCCTCTTCAGGAGCTACACTCTCAGCACTACCTTCTACGGACTGACGTGACTGAGACGCCATCACTACCTATGTCTGCAAACACAGCAGAATATACCTCATTAAAGATTAGAGACTGCCAATACCAAAACATGTATCTTATTCAAAAATCCCATTTTAAAAAAAATCAAAATTTTCTTTTTCTTATAATTTACCTAGGTTGAGAATCTCAAACCTAGGCTCTGATACCAAAACAATTGTAACACCCCTATACCCCGTATACGTACACTGCATGCTACAACGATCATAATATACGTATACTGAATATAGGAATGCCATAGTTTCCTAAATAAACAAATCATCCTTTTTTTTTATTTTATAATATGAGCAAACTTAAAACAATTAAGTTATATTATAAAAGCAATAGATGAAAACTTTCATTCAATACGCAGCGGAAACTATAGTTATATTTACATATATAGACATCAAAATCAAATTTTTACAAAAACATAAAGTTTATACATGTTTGGCGGTTTGCTCTGATCTTTACGCCCACAATCAACACCTCAAAGTCTAGACTCGACTCGGTCTAGATGAACTCTCTGGCTCTACCCTGTCACCTGCGCGATGAACCACAATCGTGCTAAGCCAACGACCTAGTGGTACAAACCACAATAACAATATGCTTCAATGCAATGCCAATGTCACACATTTCAACAATTAAGACAATATTCACAATTGATATCTTTATATTGTTCATAACACTACATTTCATTATTTTATTCACTTGTTTCATCATTTATGAATTACATTAAAATAAAGACAAGCATGGGCCCAAAGGACACTAATATGCCATTCAACTTTTAGAGTTGATGTTTTGGTTTAATTATCACATTTATCATTGTCATTATCCCAACTAGGCTTCAAGGATTAGGCTCAACCAAGCTTCAAGGGGAAAAAAGCATGCTAAGTATCAACCCAACTTGGCTTCAAGAACCAAACCCAACCTAGCTTCAAGGGTTGTAACATCTCAATTAGGCTTCAAGGACTAGACCCAACCAAGCTTCAAGGGGAGTTAAGCATGCTAAACTTCAACCCAACTTGGCTTCAAGGATCAAGCCCAACCTAACTTCAAGAGATTGTTACTATAGGCATGCCACCAACAACAAAACTCTGAAAATGGAATAACACATTAGACACACAATTCATTCATTAATTCATTATCAATTTCATTCTTATTTTCTCATCATCATTTAGGCATCGATGCCTCAATCATCTCATTTGCATCATTATAGCCAACAACAATGGCTTCACATCTCATCAAGAGAGTATACATAACCAATTACATTGAACATCATCATCTAGGCAAACATGCCTCAATTATCTCGATTCACATAAAAACAACTCATCATTGACGTATTCATCATATCATCATATATTTAGTGTCACATCCCAAAGTTTAGGTAGTTGAGTATTTGCAAGAAGGACATAAATAAGTGGTCAAATAGAGGCTCTAGATAGTCAAAAACAAAATTGCTGAGCAAAGGAGGCCCGCGAAGTTGACGGGACCTAAAAGTAATTTTTTGAAAGGCCGAGGACCTAAGTGGAAATTTCTCAAAAGTTAGGGGCAACTATGTAAACTTAAAAATTAAGTGTCAGAAGTTCTTAATAGTGCCCATATCCAACCCCGGAAGAATATTCTCGAGATTAATCGGGTCATAACCATGGGTTTCAATTTTTCCCGAAAACGCACAGTTTAAAAGTTACAATCAATTAATCGCTGGAGGGTATTTTGATATTTTCACACCCTAGACTATAAAATTTCAGCACAAGAAAGTTGAGGGGGTCAAAATATGAATAAAAGGAAGCCTAATGGCTTTCCAAATAAATAGATAAAAGAAGAAGGCAAGTGGACCAATTAAAAGTGGCCATTTTTGCTATAAGGTGTACCAATTGGAAGCCAACATCTATACCAACATATTTTCACCACTTATGGCTGCCATTTTGATCAAAATAAGCTAAGGAAAGAAAGTATAAAAGCCCTCTCTTACATGGTGAACTCGTCCAAACCATAAGAGAAGGAAGAAGGAGGTGATTTTTCCAAAGTTTAAGGCTTTTGGTTGAAGATTTTGGTGACAAACAAGATTAAAAGGTAAGAGAAACCTATCTCTAGTTTTAATTTCATGGATTAATGGTTAATTTAAGAGATTGAAATTAGGGTTCATGTAGCTAGATTTGGAGAAAATTGAAGAAATAATTATTTGAAGGATTTGATGAAAGAAATAATGGTGTTTAATGGTGAAAATAAGCTAGCAAGTATTAGAAAAATCATAAGAAAATACTATGTTTATACCTAGGGTTCTTATCTTTGTATATGTGATGTTAAATTTCATAGGAAATCAAGGAGACAAGGAAGGAAAGGAAGTGATATAGATAAAGGACTAAGAAAAAGAAAGGTTTGGTACTTTAACTAATTGTTTGTTCATTTTCTTGAAATTTTTCTGTTTTAGAATTAGTGAAATATTGTGACTTGTATGATTTTTAATTAAATATAGAAAAATGTTATTCAATTGAATTTTGGATATGTTGTTTTTTCAGTGAGTCTAGTATTTGAGAAAAATAATTTGGAACCACATTGATTGAATTTAATTTACGGAATTCACAAAATTCAGAACTGCTGCCAGGATGCAGGGCAACTGGAGCAGTCTGGTTGGGTGAACTACTGGACCAAGATTTTGTGTCCAGTTTGATCTGAAATTTTAAAGGAATGATTTTAAGATGTAAAACTAAATTTTATAAAAAGTTTAGAGTTTTTAGTCTAGTAGATTATTTTATACAATTTTTAAAAATAAGGATCAAGTTGAGTCCGAAACCAGAATTTACTATTCATATGGTCATTTTGCTAATATTCATTTGGTCATTTTTCAAAAGTAATCCAATTGATTCCTTATGCATATAAATGAGCATAATATGTTATTAAAATGACAAAATATGATATTTCACGTTGAAATAATTTAAGAAACATAAGTCGATAATTGTATAATGCATATTTGATTAAGAAATGGCATGAAAATTTTGGCTCCACTTGGTATCTGGGATAGTACTGAGTAGAGTAAGAGTATGATATATCATACTATATGCAGTGCTACTTTAATATAGGACTTCGGTCCGAGTTATATAGGGTGACGGCCCGAGCTATATAGGACTTCGGTCCGAGTTATATAGGGCAATCGCCCGAGTTATATAGGACTCCGGTCCGAGGGCTTCGACCACAGATTCCACAGGGCTTGGTCCGCAATTTTTTTTAGGGCCACAGCCACAAAATATATATACAGTTGTTTCAATTAGTTCCTTACCATACGTTAGTCTACCAAATTACCTTGTGGAGCAAACTGATAAAATGATAATAACTGAATATATGACATGTATGGATTGTTTTTACTGTGATATTATTTTTCAATACGACTCATTGCTTTTAAAAGTGCATTATGCTTTTATTATTTATTTTCCGTAATTAGTTAAAGTACCCACTAAGCAATGCTTAGCGAGTTTAGTTTCTTCTAAACTCATAGGTTATTAGCAAGGAGCCAGTAGCGAGCAGAGAGTTCTGCGATCTGTCGGTCATCAACAAACTTAGGCGGTGCTCTTCATTTTGTATTTTGGTATTAGAAACTGACATGTACTTATTTGAACAATACAAGGAGATAACTTGGTGTAGCATGCAAATCTAGTAATGCATAATAACTGTATGGTTTTAAATTGAGTTGGGTTGTGAATATAGAAGTGTGAATTCTTCTTGCAGGATTATAGTTGAGGTTATAAGGGCGGATTATTTGGAGTGTGCTTGAGTTGAATTGTGAAACAAAATATTTTTCAAAAATAAGAAAAATAAGTTTTATCGACACTTGGGACCTAGAATTTTAAAGGAGTCTCCGTCAAAATTTTGGAAAATTTTTATGAGGAACATTAAGTAAGCTGACATAACCAGAGCTCGTATTTCGATGTAGCATTCCTCCTCGACTTATTCATAGGTCGGGAAGGGGTGTTACATTTAGAATCTTCAACATATATTCCACAAATTTCACATTATGCAAAACATAACATTATTAATATGCATCAACAATGCAATAGATTACTTAACACATTTACAATCAAATGTGTTAAGTCTCAAGATCATATAAAGGTATGCAATAATGTAGGGTTTGTACTTACCTCAAGAGCAACTCACTCCACACCAAACTCCTCTTCTAAGAATCCTCAACACTAGGATTAGAGCAACTCAACTCTCTTCAAAACCTAAAACAAAGGTAATCATACACACTCACTTAAAGATACACATGAGATAAAATAGATAAAACCAACTAGGGCAAACTCTACACATGACACGCTTAACAACACGGGTGTGTCCCTGACCGTGCCCTAACTCCACAACACAGAAGCTTTGACACGCTCATAACCACAGGCGTGTCATTGAACGTGTAATACATTCTATCTCATAGAAACATTAACACGTCCAACAACACGGGAGTGCTCATGGCCGTGTCAATCCTCCCTCAACACAGTAGCTATGACACGCTCAGTGACATGGGCGTGTCACTGCTCGTGTCACCCATCCAGAAAACAGAACCATTGACACGCCTAAAGACCTGGCCGTGCTAATGGGAGTGTCAGGCCAAAAATGCAGATTCCGGCAACATCAACAACAAACCCAACAAACCACTTACTTCCACCATTTTCCACTTCAAACAAACTTAATTAAACACACCCATAAACCAAAATAACTTGTAAAAACACCAAAACAACTCAAAACATACATCAAACACAAGTCATAATCATCACCACAAACCCAAAACACAACCACAACACTTTCTCTTCCAACAAACTTAATCTTTCCTTCAATCCAACCCCAAAATCCAAAATCAATTGAACCAAACACTCTTAAACACACCACAATCAAACAAACACATATCAACCACAACCTCAACTCACAAACTCAAAGAAAATCAAAGAATCAAGTGGAAAACTTACCAAGGATGGAGAAACTCTTAAATTTCCAACTTGATCACTTGAAAACTTCCTTCAATCTTGAGATTGGAAGATCAAATCTCTCTCTTGCTCTCTTGCTAGGGAGTGCCGGCCAAAAGAAAAGAAAAGAAAAGGAAGAGATAAAGATACACGAAGAAGAAGAAAGAAACAAGAAGAAAAGAAAGAAAACAAAGTCAACCCTCAACAACTCTCTCCTGAAAACCCTCTCCTCCAAGCATTTAATCAATAAAATAATCAAAATATCTCCATCCACTTTCACTCATTCAAATTCCACTTAATTAATTTCCTAATAACTAATTAATAAAAATTAACTCTTTCTTTAACTTTTCACTTCTTTTGACTTGTATATGTTGTATATATCTCAATATATATATACAACATATACACTCTCCTCAATACCTCATTTCTATTTCCATTTACACATATACATTAAATCCAAATACAACAATAATACCAAAACTTTTAGGGCATACTTTGGGATATTACATAGTAGCTATAATTTGGATTTTTATTTACCTTATTCAATTCCATATTTGATCATGCTTTGTTTTATTTCTTATGCTTTAATTTATTTAAATTCAATGCTTGGTTTATTTTATTTATCATGGATGGATGTTTACTTTTTATTGATATTTGGTACCTTTGATGAATGATTTATTTATTATGAATGGTTATTTACTTTTATCAATTTATTTAGATTTCCAAATATTGTAAGAGGTATGTTTCCACTTGGTGTGTACCTCATTAGTTAAATATCATGTAATTTAATTTGCTTTTTCTATTTTAGAACCAATGTAAAGGGCATGTTTCTACCTTTCGGTGGGTGTCCTATTTAGGCATGTGATGTAAGGACATATTTCCATCTTCGAATGGGTGTCCATTTATTTGTTTTGCTTGGACCTTGCTCTAATTTTAATATATTGATGCTTTCTTATTATTGTGTGTAATATGGATAATAGTGTATTTAAGAATTTTATAATATTAAGACCTGTAAAGGAGGCCAGTTCTAATAAACCGGGCGTTGTAGGGGTGCTGGGCCATTTCTCACCTTTCCCACACGTACCCAACTTTCCGAACCCATTAGGGGGTTGTGGATTCCTTAGGAATCGAGTCATCCACCCCTTTCTTTTTTCCCGACCCGTCCGGGTGGCGACTCCATTTTCTTTGGACTTAGGTCCGTGTTCTCTAAGGCCCCAAGCCTAAACAGTGCCGAAGTCGCAAGAACCATTCCACCGGGAGTAGGGGCAAAAATCCCCGCTTATAGTGGTGACTCCACTGGGGATAAGAGAAGTTGATTCCATTGGTCTTTATATTATTCTATTCTTTCTTATAATGATATTATCCATTTCATCATCTTAGATTGCATCGTGTGCAAGAGTTAGGACGCCCGTGTTACCCGTGTTATGTTATGTAAGGGATACCATACTTTCACTCAAGGTATGAAGATCGAGCATGGCATAACCACTCATAGCCTCGTACAATTTGGTATATACTTGCTATGGGAACCTAAGCCTTTTTACCCAAAGACTAAAGCTCATGTAATTGGCCTAGTTATTTTCCTTAGGTTTTACCCCAAATGCATGTTGTTTGACTATGGTTTGGCTTAAATCATGGCTTATTTGGTTTGTTCTTTTTCTAATATGACCTAAGTGTATTGTAAGCTCAAAATAAATTTTTCTTTAAAATCCAAAAGACCAAAACTATTTTTAAAATTTTTCAAGATGGTCTTTGGACATAAGACTTTTCTAAAGATAAATAAAAAATTCTTTTGCTCATGGACCAAATACTAAGCCCAAAATCCATTTTTTCTAAAATCTTTTACAATGGGCTTAGAAACAAAATTATTTTTACACAACCTTTTCTTACAAAGAGCTTGCAAAATATTTAGCTCAATTACGAAATACCAAAAATCAATTGTGAGTCTAGTTTATACTAAGAATAATTAATCATGGGCTTGTTTTTGGCATGGATCATTAGTTACCTTTTTCAAGTGAGAAATCTATCTATAATAAATCTCTTAATTTAGTTTTAATCCAATATAGCATAAAAGCTACTATAGTTGGATAACTGGATTAAAACCTAATTAATGGGAATTATTATAAATTGATTTCCATTTTCAAAAATATAACTATTGGTTGTAATGTCCGAGGGAATTATTCGAAAGTAAGGTACCCCATGTTGGTATTTTGTTAACCATATACCTAGGAAAAGAGACTCGCCATTCGTGTGCGGATGTTATAAGGTTGGAAGGAACATCCTAATTATCTTTCTTTGTTGATTGTTTATGCATACATACATGCATACATTTGCATCTCATATCATTGATCCTCTCTGGCTCACAGCCCTGGATTACGAAAGTTCAAAAGCTTACGACAATCTGACCTACACCGGAAGCGAAGTATCTAGCAACGACTCAATCGCTTGCTCACCAAAAACAATGGAGCCCAAACAAATTCAAAGGATGGTGGATGAGGCCCTCAACGCCAAGATGGAAGAAATAAAAGAGGCCATGGCCGAGACCATAAAGAATCAACTAGCTGCAATTTTAGGAAACAATGCCGAAGCATCTGCTAGCACCAATAAAGTCAAGGGGAAGGCTAAAATTGATGAAGTAGCTTTTGATGATGATAAGGTGATCATTGATGATGATGATTGGGCTCAATACTACCAAGATCTTCAAGACAAAAAGGAGCCGAAGGTTGTTAAGAAGGCAACTATTGAAAAGACTGAGACTTCTGATGTTGAAAAGATGATTGCTGATTTAGAAAAGAAATTTGAGAAGAAATTGAAAACTGAAGAGGTGTCCGAGATCGACAAATTGTTTGAGCTAAATGAAGAAGTCCCGTACAAGTTCAAGATGCCATCTTTTGCAAAGTACAATGGCACCGGAAATCCTCATCTCCATGTGAAGCAGTATATCACTGCCATGCAATCTGCCCGAGCTACTAAGGCTCAAACCCTAAGGTACTTCATTCTCTCATTGGACCCTGTTGTCCAAAATTGGTTCAATACATTAGATGAAGGAACACAAAAGAGTTGGAATCTACTTTACAAAGCCTTCATCCAACAATATGGGTATAATGTCGAGATAGAAGATACCTTAATGGAAGTAGAGTCCATAAGACAAAGGCCAAATTAGAATTTTGTGGACTATGTGAAAAGATGGAGAAATAAGGCTGCTTTGCTCAAGAAGAGGCCTGATAAATTTGATCAAATAAGGAGGATCGTGAGAGGCATTTTGCCCAATCTCCGTGAAAGGTTGTCTCACACCCTTATAAGTGACTTCAAAGATCTTCTCCAAGCTGGTCTATAAATTGAAGAGTGGGAAAGGGAGAAGAATCACTTTTCAATAAAAAGGAATGAGAAAAGGAATTACCAGTCGGGCAATCAAAGCACATAAAAAGAAGTTGATGTCAATACAACTGGTCAAGCAAATAGGAGGCAGTTTTCAAAATTAGGGAAGCAACTTTCTTGGGTTCTCAATAAGCTACAAAAGAAGGGATTGTTACAACCCTTGACTCCTCATCCTTTGCCTAATCCTCTTCCACCTAACTTTGAAACTAATGCATTTTTCCAGTTCCATCAAAGGCCTGGACACAAAATGGACAATTGTATGAAGTTGAGGCATGAGATCCAAAATTTAATTGATAATGGAAAGTTGCCTGAGCCGGACAATCCCAATACCAAAGGTAATCCATTTCCAAGGTTCAACAGAGTACCTCCACTGGCAACCTTCATGGTGGCAAAAGGATTGGAAGAAGATTTTATTTTATCATCCTTTCAAGATGGAAATATTGAAGGCGTGAAAGGAAAAGAAGCTTAAACTCAATGAACTTTCCTTAGCTTGAATGTTGTTTTTCAATCTTACTTTCTTTAATATTTTGGAACTATTGTGTTTTTCAAATTTAAAGTTGCTTGAATAATTTACTTTCATCAAAATTTTTGTTGGTCTTTGTTCATTTTGGTGCTCAACCAATGAGGAATTTAGCTTGATGTTAATAAATTAATATGTCTAGGCATCATGACTTGAATGACTTTACTAGGTGAGGGAATTGCTCTATAGCATTGAGTTGTGTATGCTTACATAGAGAGGGCTCCTGCATAATTACCTTTGTCTAGGTCCTAGTCAGTCTTAGAACATGCTTTGACAAACTTTCGAGGAGGAGTTGAACTCTGCTTATTTAAGAGAGAAATGATCTAGGCATTGTTTGGTTAGCCAACAACTAGTATCCACCCAATTAAATATCAATCCCTAGTTGTCCCTTTGAGCCTTCATAAAATTTTAGCTTTCTTTTCATTGGCATACAACCCCAACAACCTGCCCTGAGCTGTTGTGATACTTTTGGCAAGTCTTATGATCACTAAGATGAAGAGGCAAGAAGATTAAAGGAAACAATAATTAGTCCAGATCATGAGGATAAGTGGAGTTATCAAGACCATGAAGATAGTTGAAGTTCTCAAAACCATAAGGGTGGTTGAAGTTCTCAATACCATAAGGGTAGTTGAAGTTTTCCTAATATCTCCAATATATCAAAATCAACATCAGAGTAACAAATGATTTATCCCTATTAAAGAAGATTTATGTTACTTATCCATTATTGGAAGCCTAATTTGGTACAAACAAGACAACTCTTTTAGAGCTAGAACCAAAAAAAAACAAAAAAGACAAAAAGAAAAGAAAAAGAACATGAAAAAAAGAGAAAAAAGGAAAAGAAAAGAAAAAAGATAAAACCCAAAAAGGCGATTCAGAAAGCCAACTGAGTTCTCTTTTACCTAAAGCAGCAAAAGGCTTCCATAAGGACGGTTTTACTTGAATTTGTCCAACCCAACTAAAGATTCAATCAAAATTGGAGAAAAGGAGGGAGACCATCCAGTTCTTGAAAGTTTTATACTTGATAGTCCTAAAAGAAAGAAGGACAAAATGATAAAAGAAAGGGAAGAGTAAGGAAAGAGAAAAAAGGGAAGAGTAAGAAAAATAAAGAAAAAAGAAAGTGAAAAGAAGAAAGGAAATGAATTTGCATCTTAAACTTTTTGCAAGGGCAAAGACTGTCCTAATCAAGATCCAGATTAATGCCAAAAAGATAGAATGATTTTGGAGTCTAGAAAGATTGGTCCCAACTGTCTAAAGTTCCAATAAGAAATTTGTAGTGTGAAGGTTTGTCCATTGTGTCACATCAGCCCCAACTTACAAATAGCCTTCATTTAGCCCATGTCCCTTATAGACCCCATTTTAAGCCTATCAAAGGCCTGCTGATCTCTCTTGGTAGGTAGAGTCTATTAGTGGAGATAGTTTGGATAAGCATGCATATGAGATAGATAATATTTAACCTCAAATGAGACCTTTGGCCGAGTAATGTGTATGTGCCTATCTGAAGTGCAACAATTCTTGCTTAAATAGAAATGATTCATGAGTTTAGTACGGTAACTAGGGTTGTCATGTTATAGATATGTTAATTTGAAAAATCAAGTCCTGAGGTACATTGACATTGATTTGGCAAAGCCAACATTTGATTTCAAAATGAAAATTCAAAAATTTCAAAAAATGTTTTGTCATACAAAGCCTTCAAGTTAAGGGAAGTATGTTGAACCTCCAAAGGATTGGGCAAAGGAAATTATTATTGGCAAAGTTATGAAGAAACTACCAACTGACATGCTGAGACATAGTTCGAAATAGATGAATCCCTAACTCTGCCACTTGGGATCTCCACCACTCATATTTTCAACATCTTGAGGATAAAAGCCACAAATGCAAAAGCTTTTAATCATTCCAATGCAAGATTTGATTAAGCATCAAAACGGAACCAATGAGAACATTTCTGCCGATCACCTTGGTCTGTGAGTCAATAAAATTGTTGTAAGTATCATTCATGCATATCATGCATACATGAGTATAACACATCACACTTTCTTGTCTATTCTTTGGAAAAATGAATAGCAAACACCCTGCGAAGTAAAGAATCAAAATCAAATCAGGGGGGGGGGGCATAGAAAGCCCATTGCTTGAGAAAGCTCTAGTAATCTTGCAAAGAGAAGAAATACGTGCTTGTGCGAAGAACTAGACAACAACAACATCAATCAGAGTCTGCATAGAAGAATCATGGGTTTGATCCTACACAGGGGGCAAAGTTTCTCCTTTTCAATTTTTTGAGTTTATATATAAAACATTTTCAAACTCACTTGCAAATATCTCGCCACGCAGGGGGAAAAGGAGAGGATATGAAGGCTATCTAAAAGTGCTGAATTTTTTGCAAAGGTGCAAAGGAAGAACAAAGAAGAATGGAATAAAAAAGAAAATTAGAATTCTCAAGAGAATGAAGAGGCAAAAGACAAAAGATCAATCCAGCTAAAAGAGCTGAAGCCAGGGTGAAGACCCGATCTCAAAGGATGAAGATCCACTTACAAGGGTGAAGACCCAATCTCAAAGGATGGAGATCCACTTACAAGGGTGAAGACCCGATCTCAAAGGATGAAGATCCATATTTTCAAGGGTGAAGACCTGATCTCCAAGGATGAAGATCCACTTGCAAGGTTGAAGACCCGATCTTAAAGGATGAAGATCCATTTGCAAGGGTGAAGAACCGATCTCAAAGGATGAAGATCCATTTTTCAAGGATAAAGACCCGATGTCAAAAGATGAATATTTATTTTCAAGGATGAAGACCCGATCACAAAGGGTGAAGATCTATTTTGATGGTGAAAAACCATAATGCATAGAATAACCGGAGTAGTCAGATTTCTCAAATGATAAAAGGTTAGTCAAACTCAATCTCAGGTCCAAGCACCCAAATTCAATTCAATCTCGAGTCTAAGCAGCCAAATTCAATTCAATCTCGGGTCCAAGTACCCAATTCCAATTCAATATTGGGTCCAAGCACCCAAATTCAATTCAGTCTTGGGCCCAAGCACCCATTCTCAGATCCAAGTACCCAATTTCGGGTCTAAGTACCCAAATCAAATCTAATATCGGGTCCAAGTACCAAAATTAAATCAATGTCGGCTCCAAGTACCCAATACTGGGTCCAAGAACCCAAATTCCATCCAATCTTGGGTCCAAGTACCCAAATCGAATTCAATCAAATCTCGGGTCCAAGTACCCAATCTCGGGTCCAAGTACCCAATTTCGGGTCCAAGTACCCAAATCAAATCTAATATCGAGTCCAAGTACCCAAATCAAATCAATCTCGGGTCCAAGTACCCAATCCTGGGTCCAAGTACCCAAATTCCATCCAATCTTGGGTCCAAGTACCCAAATCGAATTCAACCCAATCCCGGGTCCAAGTACCCTAAATCAATTCAATCTCAGGTCCAAGTACCCAATCTCGGGTCCAAGCACCCAATCTTAAGTCCAAGTACTCAATCTCGGGTCCAAGTACCCAAATCAAATCAATCTCGGGTGCAAGTACTCGATCTCGGGTCCAAGTACCCAATCTCGGGTCCAAGTACCCAAATCAAATTCAATCTTGGGTTCAAGTACCCAATCTCGGGTCCAAGTACCAAAATT
This sequence comes from Garcia nutans, assembly GCA_947685225.1. Classification (NCBI taxonomy): domain Eukaryota; kingdom Viridiplantae; phylum Streptophyta; class Magnoliopsida; order Malpighiales; family Euphorbiaceae; genus Garcia; species Garcia nutans. The sequence goes on along the minus strand of CANTUV010000007.1, from coordinate 48,535,888 downwards.
AAATCAATCTCGGGTCCAAGTACCCAATCCCGGGTCCAAGTACCCAAATTCAATCAATCTCGGGTCCAAGTACCCAAAAAAAATTTAAATCGCCATCTCAAAATTTAAGTCTAATTGCTTTTTACTCTCTTTCACTTAAGTTTCAGATCATTCAAGCAGGGGGCAAACTGTAGACCCTTAATTTTTGACCCGATCCGGTCCAATATATTTTAATTAGTCTAAAATAATTTTTGTTTGTCCAATATATTTTAGTTAGTCCAAAATAATTTTTATGGTATCTTAATTAATTTCAATATTTATTTTAGTAAAAAATGGTAAAATGAATAAAAATTCAAAAATAATAAAAAATAACAAAAAAAATCGACGACGAAAAAATCGTCGCCGAAAGTCAGCGTGGGCCCGTGGGCATTTCGCCCGCCGAATTTTTCTGCAGGCGAAATGGCCTACAGGCCTGTTCCACGCCCTGCCGCAGCCAGCTGCGGCAGATTTTTTTGCCAGCACAGTTTTTCCGCAGCAGTTTTTTTTTGCTAGCGAAATTTTTCCGACGCAAATTTTTCGAAACCTAATACAATTAGGTTTTGGTTTCATTTTCTTATTCAATAAAGATGCCGTGAATAATTAGGAATGAAGGATATAAAACTTCTATAAATATGGATTAAACAACACAAAAAAGAGGGAGGCCGAAGGGAAGAAAATTGGACAGTAGAGGGAAAATCCAAATCCATGAAGGAAAAGCTTAAATTCAATTGATTTTTAAAATAGTAGAAACACGATTTAAGGGATTCAAAAGGCAAAAAGGCTGGTTTTTGGAGCTTGTTCATCCAAGAAGCAATTTTGGTGCAACTTAAAAAATAAGGTATGAAATTCTAATTTCTTTATATTTTACACAGTAGCATAAACTAATAAATGATGTCTTTTAATTCAAAAACCCTAAAACCTTAATTCCCTTTGTTCAAAGTTTAAAAACACTAATACGTTACTTTATTTTCCAAAAAGACTTAAAATTGTTATTTTTACCTCTTCAAAATCTTAAAACCTTAATTGAACATGTTTTTCAATAAAACCAAAATTTGATTCTGTTTCTTTCAAAATTTTAAACTAGGTTCTGTTTCTTTAAAAAAGTTTTAAAAAACATTTTTTCTATTTATAAAAACTTTAATCCGTTTGTTTAAATTCATAAAACTTCATAAAATTATCAAATTGATTTCTAAATTCTAAAAGCCAATTCATCACCCGAGACCCTAATTTTAAATCCCAAAACCCTAATTCAACTTCCAAACTTAAAATTAAAACCTTAAACCCTAACTTTTTCTAAGCCTTAATCCTTTAAAACATTAAAAACCATAAAACATAAATATTTTAAATTTACACAGTAATCTTGAAATCACCATTTAAAACCAAAAATCAAAAATATTTTAAAGTGTCTAAAACCCTAGTTTCATGATTTCACCATTCAAATATTAATTTAGTTAATCAAAGAGTCTTACCAACCTTTTAAAACATAAAACCTCAATCTATTTTAATTCCATGAAAAAGTCACAGTCGCTTAATTTTATGAATTCCAAAACCTTAACACATGAGATAAAGAACCCTAAATGGAAATAGTAGCTATAATTTGGATTTTTATTTAGCTTATTCAATTCCATATTTAATCATTCTTTGTTTTATTTCTTATGGTTTAATTTATTTAAATTCAATTCTTGGTTTATTTTATTTATCATGGATGGATATTTACTTTTTATTGATATTTGGTACCTTTGATGAATGATTTATTTATTATGAATGGTTATTTGCTTTTATCAATTTATTTAGATTTCCAAATGTTGTAAGAGGTATGTTTCCACTTGGTGGGTACCTCATTAGTTAAATATCATGTAATTTAATTTGCTTTTCTATTTTAGATGTAATATCCCGAAGTAGACCCTAAGAGTTTTGGAGTTATTGTTGTTGTATTTGGATTTAATGTATATGTGTATATGGGAAATATAAAGATAATATATATAAGACATATACATATACATCATATATATATACATGGGATATAAAATGGTGTAGGGAAAGTGAATTGTATATATATTTGTATAATTAAGTAATAATAATAATGATAATAAGGACAAAAAGAAAAGAGAAGAAGAAAGTCAAAGAAAGAATATGTGGTGGAGATTTAAAGTATTAGTATTAGTATTAGTATTATTATTATTATTATTATTATTATTATTATTATTGTTATTGTTATTATTATTATTATTATTATTATTATTTATATATATATATATATAAGATAAGAACGGAAGAAGCAAGAAGTTTCTTTCTTCTTCTGCTTCTTCTTCTTTGTGGTCGAGAGAGAGAGAGAGAGAGAGGATGATTTTGAGAAGATTGAAGATTTTTATTCAAGATTTGGCAAATAACCAAGTAAGTATTCATTCCTTTACATTGATTTCTATGGTTTGAGTTTGAATTTGATGTGGGTAGTTATGAGGATGATGATGAATTGTTGAGATTTGAGGTAGTTAATATGTTAAGATGATGATAGTGAAAGATTGAAAGATATATATAGATTTAAATGGTTATTTGTGAAGATGATGAAGGATTAGTGAAATTGGTGGGTAAGGATTTAATATGTATTAGTTGGAGAATTGAATAATTGATGTATGATTGATGTATGTTTGTGTTTAATGGAGTTTAAAACATAGAATACATGTGTTTGGTCCGGGAACAGAGGTATTTTGGGTGCCACGCCCGTGGCCATTGGACGCCATGGCCGTGGAGGTGTTGAACACAAGAAACAGATTCACTTTATATGCCACGGCCGTGGGGATTGGAAGGCCACGACCGTGGCCATTTTAGAGCATTTGGGCAGAATTGGTTGTTAAGCCACGCCCGTGGGGGAATTGTAGGCCACGGTCGTGGGGCCCTAGAGAGAGAAGTCGGTTTGTAATTTGTGATCTAAAGGTCTAGTATGTGATTAATCTAAGAATAATTGTATTGAGATTCATATATTTTATTATTTGAATGGAATAGGTTGTGAAGAAAATGGATGGCTCTAATTCAAGTGGTGAAGAGTAATTGAAAAAGGAAGTGTGTAGTTTGGTGTAAGTGGTACATAATGTAAGTACAAACCCTATTTGATTGAGTATGTTTATATATTCTTAGATCTTAACACATTTAGCTATAAATGTGTTAAGTAATCTATTATATTGTTGATGCTTATGAATAATGTAAATTGCTATGTATATATATATTATTAATGAAATATGAAATGTGAAAGAGGTGCTGATATGAGGAAATATGACAAGTGAAAGATATGAGAATCATTAAAAGGTATGTGCAATATAATTGATTATAAATTGTAATACAATTGAGATATAAGGAGATGTGTGAAATTAATGTTATAAGCTATAATGATGTAAATGATATGATTGAAGCATGTTTATATGATATGTTTGTTTAATTGATATTCAATATCATTGATGATATATATATATACTTGAATAATGAAGTGTTATATTGTGAAATGAAATGTGAAGCCATTGTGATTGGCTATGATGATTCAAATGAGATATGAAGCCATTGTGATTGGCTATGATGGTTCAATTGAGATAAATGGGGCATGTTTGCCTATATTATGATGAGAATTGGAAATGGAATTGAGAATGAAATAATAAATGAATTGTGTGTGTCTAATATGTTATTCATTTTCAGAGTTTTGTTATTGGTGGCATGCCCAATGATAGTAACAATCTCTTGAAGTTAGGTTGGATTTGATCCTTGAAGCCAAGTTGGGTTGAAGTTTAACATGTTTTACTCCCCTTGAAGCTTGGTTGGGTCTAATCCTTGAAGCCTAATTGAGATGTTACAACCCTTGAAGCTAGGTTGGATTGGTTCTTGAAGCCAAGTTGGGTTGATGCTTAGCATGCTTTGCTCCCCTTGAAGCTTGGTTGAACCTTAATCCTTGAAGCCTAGTTGGGATAATGATAAATGTGAAAATTGAACCAAAACATTAACTCTGAAAGTGGAATGGCATATTAATGTTTTGGGTCCATGCTTGTGTTTGTATATATATGGATTATTGAATAATGGAATAAATGAATAATGTTGAATAATGGAGTAAATGAATAATGAGATATATGTTGTCTTTGTTTTAATGTGAACTATGGAATGAAATATAATGTTATGTGATATATGGTGATAACCATGGATTGAAATATATGATGATAATCATGGAATGAGATGTATACAATATATATATAAGCAAATTATTGAAAGTGAATATAGCTTAAGAAGCTATGTTGAATGGTGAGCTTATAAAATTATAACATGATGTGTAAAATGTATATGGATGTGGAAATGATGAATATTGCTTCATGAAGGTTTTGGGTAGTCATTGAATTGTGAATTATTGAAATGAAGTGTATGTGTCACATCCGCCTACTGCATTTATGCAGTGTAGACACGTGCATAGCGAGAGTAGGGAAAAGGAGAAGATAATTCTTGATAACAGCCCTAGATAAGTTTGTATGACAAAAGGGACCTAATTGTAATTTTTAATAAAGTTGGGGACGTAGATGTAATTTCAAAGAAAGTTGCACCGGATGTTCTTAATAGTGCATATAACAGATTCCAAAAATGGAATGTAGAGAAAAATCGGATCGCAACGACGTGTAACGGTTTTTCCAGGAAATGTCCCATTAAAGAAAAATGAAGAAATGTTGACTAAGGGCATTTTGGTCATTACCAATTAAAGTTATACATGAATTTAGGGTAGGAAATAAAGACGTGAGTACGTAGAGAATGGCGAGAAGTTAAATATGAAACGATTGTCAGTAGAAACGAAGCCGGAGAAAACCCGAGCAAAAATAGGACCAAAAGGGAATTTTGTAAAAAGTTGAGGGCTTACTGGTAATTTTTCAAAATGACTTAGAAAACTAAAATAGATCTTATAAATAGAAAGTAGAGGTCGAGAGGATCAAAACCATATATAGTTTGACTCGTGGAGCTATACGGTTTAAAAGATATGATCGATTAATCGCCGGAATGTAATGTGGGCCCGGTTTCGTGTCGGGACCGGATGAGTAACCCGGGACAACTTTATGAGATCCAATGGGAAGAGAGACAAGTGGAAAGAAGTAAAGGAAAAAGGAAGTTATAAAAATCAAAGGTTGGCCAATCAAAAGAGAGCATTTAGCATATGTAATAAATGTGTAATAAATGAAGAAAGAGAAAAAGGGGACAAGTGGTCAAGGTGATCATCACTTCCTTTGTATATAAATATAGGTGATATGAAGAGCAAATTCTCTCTTTCCACTCACAAAATTCGGCCAACAAGGGAAACACCCAAAAGACTTCCAAGTTTTTCCAAACTTTGATTTTTAAGGTAAGTTCTAAGGTTTTTAAGTGTGTAGACTTTAATTTTAGTATTAGTTTTAGGTAGTTATATATATATTGGATGATTGGGAATTAGAGTCTTATATGGAATTGAAAAAATAATAATAATAATAAGATTAATTGATTAAATGGAAGAACCAAGATATAGAAAGATTAATAAGGTTGGATTAGGGGTTTCGGTTGGAAAAGAAATAGAGGATAATTTATTATTTTGAAATTCTAAGGTTTATGTTGTATCTTGAATTGATTGAAGGAGAAATAAAGAATTAAAGAAGGAGAAGAAAGAAAAGCCAAGAGGAATTAAAGAAATAAGGTTTGGTACTTTACCTTTGAATAATTAATTTTGGTTTGATGCTTTACAAACTTTGGTTTATGAAAGTTTTGTTGTTGATGCTTAAATATATTGATTTGAGTTAAACATGCAAAAGTTGTCAAAGGGAAGTGTTTGAATCTTCACTTTACCATTAAAGAAGCCTTAATATTGATTTGCAAAAGAAAAATAAACTATCCTATGCATTTCATGTGTTTGGGCCGAAATGGTTCCAAAAAGACAGCTTTCTGGACCTTTTTGTGGAAATTATTTGAGGCAGAAAACGAAGGAATTTTTCAACGAAATTTTACATGCAATTAGTCAACATATGAAATAAGTTTTCTGTAAAATTTCAGCCAAAAATAAGATCATTTACTTGATCAATTGCATGATTGAAGTGGACTGAAATTTTGACGAAAATCCAGATTTTACTATTCATTTGGTCATGCCATTTTGCGTTGCCGATTTTTCTCGCCGCAACACTATTCATTTGGTCAATTTGTGATCCTTTGAGGAATGCTTTGAAATATTTGATGTGTTTATTGTGGATGTTAAATATGTGAAAAAGAGTAACGGTTTGACCAAAGAATGTGGTGCGCGGCATAAATGGCAAAGCGTGACGGAAATTAAAATGATTTTTCGAATCATTCCAAAATGAAGTTTGAAACTTAAATTGAATCATTTTTAACCTTTATGCTCTACTGGATAGTGGGAGTGGTAGATAAGGGTATGGTGCACTATACTAACATATGCAGTACTGCTCATTATTGTGATATGATATGTTATTCAGTGGTGAGGCCACTGAAGCCAATGGGGAGGCCCATTGGTTAGAACCAGGATGGTGAGGGCCATTCCTGTGATCTGATATCGGTGGTGAGGGCCACCTATGTTACAGTGGTGAGGACCACTGCCTTATCACTATGGTTCCCTATATACCAGTAGAGCCTGAACCAAAGACATATTTTTCGTTAAACTATGAAATGCAAATGAGTTGAATTATGATTTTACATTATTGAAAGCATATCACACTGAATGTATCAAAATTTCTATTGGTTTAAGGTTGGTTGATTTATGATTTAATTATTTCATATTTTCCAAATGTTTTCATATGTTACTTGTATTTTATTGGTAAAGTACCCACTGAGCGACATTGCTCAGCGAGTTAAGTTTTCCTTGACTCGTAGGTTCGGAGCAGTAGATAAATCTTGGGAAAGCAACGACCAGACCACAGCAAATCTCAGGGGTAGATCTTTTAGTTCCATTATGAGTTAGCTAGTTGTGGCATGTATATGAATAAATATAAAAGAGATTTTCTATGTTATAATTGTATGTTAGTAGTATGTAATAATCATAAATCTTTACTTTATGTTATATTAGAAGTGTGAACTCTTCGTGCAGGTTTGTAGTTGAGGGTATAAGGTGGATTCATTGGGAGTGCATTAAATTTGATGGTAATTATATTGGTCTGTGTAAAATGTTTTAAAAAAAAAATCAGAAAAACAAGTTTTGTCGACACTTGGGATCCAAATTTCTAGGCGGAACTATGGCAAAATTTCTGTAAAAATCAGAATTAAAATTTGACTAAGTAAATTGGTAGCAACATTAGGATAGTGTGGCGCCTCTACTCGACTTACACATGTAGGTTGGGAAGGGGTGTTACAATTAGTGGTATCAGAGCAAAGGTTTAGCCGGTTCTGGGTAGTTAGTCGAACTAAACCTTAAATGTATGACACATAGGGTTAGAATAGGGGTTTTAATTATATAACTATACATGTGTGTGTCATTGTTAGTTATGTTATTCAACTTATCCAGGAGTAATAATGGGTGACCTAAACGAGGAGGTGAGGGAGCTAAGGATAGAAGTAGAGAGGTTGAGACAGCTAGCGCAGGAGCAAGATGAGACTATAGAAATTTTGGCCGATAGAAGTATACAAGATCGTGAAGACTTGAGAATAAAAGATGAGATGATTTCCTCCTTGATAGATGACGTGCAGATGTTAAAAGAAGACAGGCTTAGTTATAGAGCGGAGTTGGATAGTGTCGGTAGAAGCCTCGAGATAGCACATCAAGAGATTCAAACTTTACAGGAGAGGGTTCAAGAGCTAGGCCAGTACTTACCTAGTGAAGCATCACATGACCCCGATTTTGATCCCGAGATAGTAGAATATTTTTCAGACAGTGCCACTTCACCTAGGGCACCTACTCATTGAGTCTTGAGATGTATTGTGTTTGGTGGTTCTTTTAGTTATATATATGTGAGATAAAGGTATCATGTAAATATTGTATGGTAGTATAATATGGTGATATAATAGTGAGGAGTCCTAAATTTTGCAATGTATATAAGGGCTTCCTAATATTGTAAAACTTTGTGTTTGGAAATAAATAAAAGTTGTGTTGTATATGTGTTAATTAAGAATTTTATATTTATATACATGCCACCTAGGGTAAGATAATGTTGTTGGTCTGGGTCGTTAATAATGATGGGATGGTATATGTTTACTCTTTAGATGTCGCAAGCAGCGCAGCGTGATATAGAGGAGGAGGTCGAGTCTCAGGCCTCCCGAGTTGTAGAAATGCGTGTATCTGAGACATCAGCGTCGGAGCAACCACCCGCTGATGCTCCTATTCCCAATGAAATGTTGCAACAAATGGCTGCCGTATTTCGGCAGATAGCCGGCGTTGCCCCAGCACCACCCCCAGCGCCAGCACCCGTACCAGTACCTGCTGTAGGAGGGGAAAGGAAACCCCCAATAGAAAAGATAAGAAAGTATGGTGCGAAGGAGTTTAAGGCTCGAAGGGACGATGATTCTTCAACAGCCGAGTATTGGCTGGAAGGAACAATACGAGCCTTAGATCAGTTACAGTGTACGCCAGAAGAGCGAGTGATATGTGCTACTTCCTTATTAGTGGAAGAAGCATATATATGGTGGGACACAGTTCACCAACGAGTTTCACCGGAACAGAGAACATGGGATTTCTTTGTGAATGAGTTCAAGAGGAAGTTTATATCGGAGGCATACCTAGATGCCAAGAAAAAGGAGTTTCTACACTTAAAGCAAGGTCGACTGACCGTTGCTGAGTACGAGAGGGAATTTACTAGGCTGAGTAGGTATGCCAAGAAGACAATTGAAGATGAACATGATAGATGTAAGCAGTTCCAGGATGGATTGAATAATGAGATTAGGATGCAGCTAATTGCTGCTAATATCAAAGAATTTTCCGAGTTGGTCAATAGGGCTCTAGAAGTAGAGCAATGTCAGTCTGATGAGCAGAATAGACGACAGAAGATGAAACAGAAGAGAGGTACCCAGAACTATTTGGGAAACTACCAATCATCAAGAAAATGATTCCGCGGCAGTGGTTCCACGGGAGGCGGTCAACTTCGAGATTACAGTCAAGGATCAATTCGCGGTGGCTTAAGTCAAACTACCTCAGTCGCTAGTACGGGACGATCCGGAAGAGGACAAGGAAGAGGATTCAGCCGAAGCGGAGGTAACTTCTTTATCGGTCCGAGATGTAATGAAGGCGAAAATAATAATCCACGCTGTGATCAATGCGGACGCCGTCACACGGGAGAATGTTGGGGTCAGACATTTACATGTTATATATGTGGATCTTTAGACCACCTTATGCGAGAGTGTCCCCAGCGAATACAGAATCTACCTAGGGATACTGAGAGATCGCAATGCAATCTGAAACAGTGAATCGACCAGAAGCAAGGGCTCCTGCTAGAATGTATGCCATGAGGGGCGAGAAGATGAAGAAGCGCTAGACGTGATTGCAGGTCAGTTGTCTATGTTTGAAGTTCCGCTTTACGTTTTAATAGATCCAGGTTCTTCACACTCATATATATGCACGAAAAATGAAAAACTTGAGGACCTAAAGGTAGAACTAGAGAAAGAAGGAATATTAGTTACTAACCCATTAGGAAATGAGGTGATTACTAGGAAGGTAGTGAAAGATTGTCCCGTAGAGATACACGGACATATCTTTTGGGGAGATTTATTTGAACTACCATTTCAAGAATTTGATGCTATCCTTGGAATGGATTGGTTAGCCAAACACGATGCATTGGTTGACTGTAAACGGAAGAGAGTTACCTTGCATACTGCAGACGGTGACGAAGTGACTCTAGTGGGAAAAAGGAAGGACTATCTAACTAACATCATTTCTGCCATGACGGCTAAGAGGTTAGTGCAAAAAGGCTGCGAGGCATACCTGGTATGTGCATTAGTAGCAAAAGAAGAGGCACCAAAGTTACAAGATATACCTACTGTATGCGATTTTCCCGACGTATTTCCTGACGATTTACCCGGACTACCACCTAAACGAGAGGTGAAATTCACCATAGATGTGTACCCGGGAGCTGCACCAGTATCTATCGCACCTTACCGAATGGCGCCAGCGGAGCTAAAAGAATTAAAGGTACAGCTATAAGAACTTTTAGACAAGGGGTTCATAAGGCCAAGCGTGTCACCATGGGGAGCACCAGTATAGTTTGTGAAAAAGAAAGACGGATCCTTAAGGTTGTGCGTAGATTACCGTCAACTTAATAAGCTGACCATCAAAAACAAGTATCCGTTACCTCGCATAGATGATCTGTTTGATCAACTCAAAGGTGCTGGAGTCTTTTCAAAAATTGATCTACGATCGGGTTATCATCAATTGGGAATTAAAGATGAAGACATATCAAAAACCGCATTCAGAACTCGCTATGGACATTATGAATTCATTGTTATGCCTTTCGGATTAACGAACGCACCTGCAGTATTCATGGATCTGATGAATAGAATCTTCCACCCGTATTTGGATCAGTTCGTGGTGGTATTTATTGACGACATATTGGTGTATTCAAAGAATCGAGAGGATCATGATCGTCACCTTAGAATTGTTTTGCAAACCCTGCGTGAGAAGCAGTTATACGCTAAATTCAGCAAATGCGAATTTTGGTTGGAAGAAGTAGCTTTCTTGGGACATATTGTATCGGCAGAAGGAATAAGGGTCAATCCCAAGAAAATAGAAGCAGTATTGGAATGGAAGTCACCTAAGACAGTAACGGAAGTCCATAGTTTCTTGGGATTAGCAGGATATTATCGGAGATTCGTTAAAGGGTTTTCCATGATCGCCGTACCTATGACCAAGCTACTTCAGAAGAATGCCAAATTCCAGTGGACCGACGCTTGTCAACGGAGCTTTGAAAAGCTGAAACAAAAACTTACTGAAGCACCTATTCTTACACAAACAGAATCAGGAAAAGATTTTGTGATTTATAGCGATGCATCCCATATCGGGTTAGGTTGTGTATTGATGCAGGAAGGCAAAGTCATTGCGTATGTCTCTCGACAGCTCAAGCCACATGAAAAGAATTATCCTACGCATGACTTAGAGCTAGCAGCGATTGTTTTGGCTTTCAAGACGTGGAGGCACTACTTATACGGGGAAAAATGTTACATCTTTACGGATCATCAAAGCCTGAAATATTTGCCCACGCAGAAAGATTTAAACCTGCGACAACGAAAATGGATGCAATGGTTAGCCAACTACGACTATACGATTAATTATCACCCGGGCAAAGCGAATATCGTAGCAGATGCACTTAGTAGGAAGTCAATGCAAGCGCTAAGTGCTATGAGGGTAACGTTAAAACCTACAGAAGATGGAGCTATCTTTGCAGAAATGCACGTGCGACCTAATTTACATCAACAAATACGTGAGGCTCAGAAGGAAGATGAACAAGTGAAGAAGTGGAGTCAACAGGCGCAGGAGAACTGTTCAGGAGACTATCAAATTCGTCCTGATGGTATTCTCTACTACAAGAAGAGAATGGTGGTACCTAAGTCCAAGGAGCTGAAGAAACAGATTTTGCAAGAAGCTCATAACAGTCCTTATACAATGCATCCAGGAGTAACGAAAATGTATCGGGACTTGAAGGAGTATTATTGGTGGCCAGGAATGAAAAAGGATATCGTTGATCACGTAACGAAGTGTCTAACCTGTCAGCAAGTGAAGGCAGAACATCAACTACCCTCAGGGCTACTACAACCTATTATGATTCCAACCTGGAAATGGGATCGTATTACTATGGATTTTGTCACAGGATTGCCTATGACAAGGGACAAACATGACGCGATTTGGGTAATCGTAGACCGGCTTACTAAGTCCGCTCATTTCATACCAGTACGTGTGGATTACTCGCTAGACAAGTTGGCAGACTTGTATATCAAAGAGATTATACGTCTCCACGGAGTTCCAACTTCGATCATATCCGATCGAGACCCACGTTTTACGTCAAATTTTTGGCAGAAGTTACAAACAGCCCTTGGAACTCGAACTTACCACAGCACAGCATTTCATCCCCAGACAGACGGACAGTCGGAAAGAGTGATTCAAATTTTGGAAGATATGCTGAGGGCGTGCGTTTTAGAATTTAAAGGTAGTTGGGACAAACACCTAAGCTTAATGGAATTCGCGTACAACAACAGTTATCAATCCAGCATACAAATGGCACCTTACGAAGCACTGTATGGTCAAAAATGCAGAACTCCAGTTTGCTGGACAGAATTGAGTGAGGAAAAGATGTTGGGGCCAGACATAGTTAAGGAAATTGAAGAGAAGGTAGAAATCATTCGAGACCGATTAAAAGCAGCAGCGGACCGGCAAAAATCATACACGGATCTAAAAAGGAAAGACATACAGTTTGAGGTAGGTGACAGAGTGTTCCTCAAAGTCTCTCCTTGGAAGAAAGTGTTACGATTTAAACAAAAAGGCAAGCTAAGCCCTAGATTCATCGGACCATATGAAATTATTAAACGGGTAGGTCCGGTAGCTTACCAGTTGGCGTTACCACCTGAATTAAATAAAATACATGATGTTTTCCATGTTTCGATGCTAAGGAGGTATCGTTCAGATCCAACCCACGTCATACAAGTTCAAGATATTGAGATTCAGCCTGAAATGACATATGAGGAAGAGCCGGTAGAGATCCTAGCACGTGAAATCAAAGAGTTGCGAAATAAGAAGATTCCATTGGTCAAAGTGCTTTGGAGGAATCACAAAGTAGAAGAAGCTACATGGGAACGCGAAGAAACTATGAAGAAGCAATACCCATATTTGTTTTCACTTGATGAGCTTCGGGACGAAGCTTAAATTAACGAGGAAGGAACTGTCACATCCGCCTACTGCATTTATGCAGTGTAGACACGTGCATAGCGAGAGTAGGGAAAAGGAGAAGATAATTCTTGATAACAGCCCTAGATAAGGTTGTATGACAAAAGGGACCTAATTGTAATTTTTAATAAAGTTGGGGACGTAGATGTAATTTCAAAGAAAGTTGCACCGGATGTTCTTAATAGTGCATATAACAGATTCCAAAAATGGAATGTAGAGAAAAATCGGATCGCAACGACGTGTAACGGTTTTTCCAGGAAATGTCCCGTTAAAGAAAAATGAAGAAATGTTGACTAAGGGCATTTTGGTCATTACCAATTAAAGTTATACATGAATTTAGGGTAGGAAATAAAGACGTGAGTACGTAGAGAATGGCGAGAAGTTAAATATGAAACGATTGTCAGTAGAAACGAAGCCGGAGAAAACCCGAGCAAAAATAGGACCAAAAGGGAATTTTGTAAAAAGTTGAGGGCTTACCGGTAATTTTTCAAAATGACTTAGAAACCTAAAATAGATCTTATAAATAGAAAGTAGAGGTCGAGAGGATCAAAACCATATATAGTTTGACTCGTGGAGCTATACGGTTTAAAAGATATGATCGATTAATCGCCGGAACGTAATGTGGGCCCGGTTTCGTGTCGGGACCGGATGAGTAACCCGGGACAACTTTATGAGATCCAATGGGAAGAGAGACAAGTGGAAAGAAGTAAAGGAAAAAGGAAGTTATAAAAATCAAAGGTTGGCCAATCAAAAGAGAGCATTTAGCATATGTAATAAATGTGTAATAAATGAAGAAAGAGAAAAAGGGGACAAGTGGTCAAGGTGATCATCACTTCCTTTGTATATAAATATAGGTGATATGAAGAGCAAATTCTCTCTTTCCACTCACAAAATTCGGCCAACAAGAGAAACACCCAAAAGACTTCCAAGTTTTTCCAAACTTTGATTTTTAAGGTAAGTTCTAAGGTTTTTAAGTGTGTAGACTTTAATTTTAGTATTAGTTTTAGGTAGTTATATATATATTGGAAGATTGGGAATTAGAGTCTTATATGGAATTGAAAAAATAATAATAATAATAAGATTAATTGATTAAATGGAAGAACCAAGATATAGAAAGATTAATAAGGTTGGATTAGGGGTTTCGGTTGGAAAAGAAATAGAGGATAATTTATTATTTTGAAATTCTAAGGTTTATGTTGTATCTTGAATTGATTGAAGGAGAAATAAAGAATTAAAGAAGGAGAAGAAAGAAAAGCCAAGAGGAATTAAAGAAATAAGGTTTGGTACTTTACCTTTGAATAATTAATTTTGGTTTGATGCTTTACAAACTTTGGTTTATGAAAGTTTTGTTGTTGATGCTTAAATATATTGATTTGAGTTAAACATGCAAAAGTTGTCAAAGGGAAGCGTTTGAATCTTCACTTTACCATTAAAGAAGCCTTAATATTGATTTGCAAAAGAAAAATAAACTATCCTATGCATTTCATGTGTTTGGGCCGAAATGGTCCCAAAAAGACAGCTTTCTGGACCTTTTTGTGGAAATTGTTTGAGGCAGAAAACGAAGGAATTTTTCAACGAAATTTTACATGCAATTAGTCAACATATGAAATAAGTTTTCTGTAAAATTTCAGCCAAAAATAAGATCATTTACTTGGTCAAATGCATGATTGAAGTGGACTGAAATTTTGACGAAAATCCAGATTTTACTATTCATTTGGTCATGCCATTTTGCATTGCCGATTTTTCTCGCCGCAACACTATTCATTTGGTCAATTTGTGATCCTTTGAGGAATGCTTTGAAATATTTGATATGTTTATTGTGGATGTTAAATATGTGAAAAAGAGTAACGGTTTGACCAAAGAATGTGGTGCGCGGCATAAATGGCAAAGCGTGACGGAAATTACAATGATTTTTTGAATCTTTCCAAAATGAAGTTTGAAACTTAAATTGAATCATTTTTAACCTTTATGCTCTACTGGATAGTGGGAGTGGTAGATAAGGGTATGGTGCACTATACTAACATATGCAGTACTGCTCATTATTGTGATATGATATGTTATTCAGTGGTGAGGCCACTGAAGCCAATGGGGAGGCCCATTGGTTAGAACCAGGATGGTGAGGGCCATTCCTGTGATCTGATATCGGTGGTGAGGGCCACCTATGTTACACTGGTGAGGGCCACTGCCTTATCACTATGGTTCCCTATATACCAGTAGAGCCTGAACCAAAGACATATTTTTCGTTAAACTATGAAATGCAAATGAGTTGAATTATGATTTTACATTATTGAAAGCATATCACACTGAATGTATCAAAATTTCTATTGGTTTGAGGTTGGTTGATTTATGATTTAATTATTTCATATTTTCCAAATGTTTTCATATGTTACTTGTATTTTATTGGTAAAGTACCCACTGAGCGACATTGCTCAGCGAGTTAAGTTTTCCTTGACTCGTAGGTTCGGAGCAGTAGATAAATCTTGGGAAAGCAACGACCAGACCACAGCAAATCTCAGGGGTAGATCTTTTAGTTCCATTATGAGTTAGCTAGTTGTGGCATGTATATGAATAAATATAAAAGAGATTTTCTATGTTATAATTGTATGTTAGTAGTATGTAATAATCATAAATCTTTACTTTATGTTATATTAGAAGTGTGAACTCTTCGTGCAGGTTTGTAGTTGAGGGTATAAGGTGGATTCATTGGGAGTGCATTAAATTTGATGGTAATTATATTGGTCTGTGTAAAATGTTTTAAAAAAAATCAGAAAAACAAGTTTTGTCGACACTTGGGATCCAAATTTCTAGGCGAAACTATGGCAAAATTTCTGTAAAAATCAGAATTAAAATTTGACTAAGTAAATTGGTAGCAACATTAGGATAGTGTGGCGCCTCTACTCGACTTACACATGTAGGTTGGGAAGGGGTGTTACAGTATGTGTATATAATTATGAATAAAACATTAGTAAAAGTATATATGAAAAGTGTATTCACAATGGGAAAACATGATAATAAAATAATGATATGTAAAGTTAATATATAAATATGATTTTATGAAATGTATGTTTATATGAATGTTTTGTATTACTAAGCTCTCGGGCTTAGCGCGGTTGTGTGATCGCGCAGGTGATTATGCGGTTGATTCGGAAGTCAAGCTGTTATGCCACGAGAAGGGTAAGAGTGTTTCGAGACCAACTAGAAGGTGATGCATACATGTATGATTTAATTGTGATGTATTATTCATACTATTATATTCATATGTAATAATGAAGTTTTGGTAAATAAGATTAAGATCATTGAACGTATAATGATTTTGTTAATGTTATTTAAATTAATGTAATATTGTTAGAACTTGATTAAAGGTTCTGAAATTTAAAACTAAAAGTGACATTCTTATATTCTATTTACGTATTGTATGTATACTAAGTATATGTATAGTACTTATATAGAGCATGGGGATGTTACAATTATTTTGGTATCAGAGCTTAGGTTCGAGATTCTCGGCCTAAGTGAAATTAAAAAGAAAATTTTTGAAAAGTTTAAATAAGAATTAAAAAGAAGATTTTGGAAATGCAATTGGTAAAACATACATATGCATTCACACATAGGTTGGTCTCGAACGTGGCATTATGTGAATTGTGAATTGTGATGTATTTGAATTACATGAGATAAATGATAGTGTGTAAATGAGGTTTCTTATGAAAGCAAATTTTGAAATGTTGATAATTGAGAGGTGATTGTGATATAAAGAAATGGTATGGAAGGTATAAGTAAAAAGTTTGATTATTGTTATGTGTATGATATTTAAAGAAATGGCTAGAAGAATAAAGTTGGAAATGAGTTAAAAAAAAAAAGATTAAAGTATGTAATCTTTCCTCTATTATTTGAATCTCTTTCTAGTAAACTTTATGTTTGGATTTATAGAAAGAGGAAATATTGCTGGATGGGTAATATGGAAAGATATATTATGTAAATGCAAAGAGTACAGTGAAATATTGAATGAGTTGATTGGTATAGATTAGGTGTGATAATTTAAGGTGTGGATATGTAAAGTTAAGGTTTTGTTTAAAAGAAAAGGAGATGATGTTGGTTAAGTACAAAGTGATATAGGTGTTGTTTGTATTGTTATTTTAATGCAAACATGGTGATTTCAATATTAGAAATGTGATATGCTTGAATATTGTGAAAGCTCATGTAAATGGTGATGATATGTGATATTTAGATTTTTGGAATGAGTTTAATAATGGTGAAACATATATGTTTTGATGTTGCTTTGTGGTATATACATATAAGATGTTTTAAAGTTGATATTAAGAGAATGAGATGAATAAATTGAAGTTTAAGTAAATTAGTAAGTTGAAAATTTATAGTTTTAATGGAATGTGAATAAAGAGCAATTAAATATTAATAGTTTAATGTATTTACATGAGATATATGAAATGAATATTAGTGCACATGAAAGTATTAGGAATTGGGAGATGTGATTGATAGTAGGAAAATTTGGTTTGAAATGAAAGAAAAGGAATTGAGCAAAAGAAAATGAGTTACTTTAAGTAATTTGATTGGAAAGGATGAAAATGATTATGAAAGATGTGTTAAAGATATTTATAAACAAATGTGAGAGAGATATCACATTGGAAATGTGATTAGGCTCCTTGTGAAATAATATTATAAGTAGAGTGTAATATTTATTGAAGTTAATGAATAACTTAAGTTATGATAAACAAATGAGAATGATGATAGTCAAAGGAAAGTGGTAAATATTAAATTTGTATAAACTATATGAAAAAGAGAAATTTAATAAATTGCATAATTATGTGTATATATATAAAGAGGATATGTGAGATAAACTTTTCGACATGAATGTAATGGTTATATGTAAGAAAGGTGGGAAGTGTGTCACACTATAAATGTGACCTATGAATGTATATATAACATGTTTATTATTTTATACCATTACATGTTTAATGGTATTAGAAATGAGATTGCAAATAGTAATGGACCTAATAGAGATTAAATCTTAATTTTTGTAGAATAGATTATGTGATGAAATAGAAGATGAAAATGGATTTGGGTAATATTGGATAGTGAGATTGTGATGGTAATAACTAAATGAGACTACCATAAGATGTTTTGGAACTCAAAGTATTTATGTGTGGAAATGTTTTATGTATAAGTGTATAATAAGAAATTGTAAGGAAAGAATTGTATATTTGGAATTTTTAGAAGAGATGGATTGGAAACGGAGTAATAAATGGAACTTGTGTAAGATTTGTATCTGATTGAAGGATGGGCATAGAAAATGTTAACTATAACACTATTGCATATGAGTTAGGTTAATGATGATTAAATAGTCAAAAGCAAACTGTTTTGAGATGGAATTAAAATGTGTTAATTCTTGGTGTAATAAAAGTTTAGAGGATAAATATATAATTTTTGTGATACAATCTAGCATTATAGTCGTAAAGACTGGAATTCGAATGATAGAAGAATGATATTGATTTACAAATCTCAAGTGTGATTGTTAATATATCATGGTCATATGATTTGGTTAGTGTGATTAGTTGGTTAGTTTTATTATCTTTAGATTTAGAGCTGAGATGATATACCTGTAGTACAGTTTTGGTGAGATTGATAACTATGTTTCTAGACATATTGGTTAAAAGATATGATTGAATGCTGAGATGTTCTATATAGTTGATGATATATGTGTATACTATTTTGATGTGATGAGAAACCATGATGGTTGAAAATGAATTATAATTGAGGTATAGTGCCTAACTGATTTTGAGAAATGAATTGTGAAAAGATAAATGAACGGACCTATCTGCCTCCTGCGGACCCCTGGGATTGGCAGTGGCCTGAGGCCCAATGGGCAATCGACCTAGTTGGGGAAAGTTCGTTTATGAGGTTATAGTTGTTGGCTATATTGATAAATTTTGTATGAGTATGAGAAATGATGATATAATTTTTGAAATAATGAAATGTATATTTGTAAGCATGATTCTTATTGAGTGAATATATGAATTTGAAAAGACAAGAATTTGAATATAAGTTTGACCTAATGGAATTAGGTTATATATATGTATATATTGTAAAATCCAATGAAAAATTTCGATAAGTTAATTGTTGATTTGAATCAAATAAGGTTGAAATGTTAGTATATTGTGATAGATAGATCGATTGATCTAGATTTCGCTAAAGTTGAAAGTCAATATTGAGATTTAATATGTACAGTTGTACTAGGAGTGTAAAATTGAAATGGTAATGTGTATGATGTAATATTCGGGCATATGAATGAACATAAATAAATTGAATTATATAAATTGTACATGGTGAGAAAAAGAGAAATGTTGTTCACCTGTTAAATAAGTTTAAAAGCATTATGTTAACATTTATATTAAGTGAGAAGCAAGCTAAAGAAGGTAAGGATATTGTTATCCATTGAGGTTTGGTAAATGTTATTTTGAAAGTGATTGTAAGAATGGAATAATCAATGTTAAGATATTAATTAATGACTTTTGAGGTTAAAGTTAAGAGATTATTTATAAAGAGATGAAGTGATATATATATATATATTTTGAATGTAATAGATGTATGGAATATATAGATTATAAGATGAATTGATTATTGTGTAGAAGAACATTCTTTGGGAATGTAATGAGCTATCTGGGTGGCTCTGTTGAGAAAGTTATAAGATAAAAATAGATTGATAATGGTGAGTTATGATTAACTTAAAGGGGGAGAGTAAAAGTTGAGTGATTTGATAAATTATAATGTAAGATATGATTATTTTCATATGAAATTAAAGATTTTAATATGTTAAGAATGGGTTGTTATGGTGTTAGATAATTTCGAGGACGAAATTACTTAAGGGGGAGAGAATTGTAATATCTCGAAATAGACCCTAAGAGTTTTGGAGTTATTGTTGTTGTATTTGGATTTAATGTATATGTGTATATGGGAAATATAAAGATAATATATATAAGACATATACATATACATCATATATATATACATGGGATATAAAATGGTGTAGGGAAAGTGAATTGTATATATATTTGTATAATTAAGTAATAATAATAATGATAATAAGGACAAAAAGAAAAGAGAAGAAGAAAGTCAAAGAAAGAATATGTGGTGGAGATTTAAAGTATTAGTATTAGTATTAGTATTATTATTATTATTATTATTATTATTGTTATTGTTATTATTATTATTATTATTATTATTATTTATATATATATATAAGATAAGAACGGAAGAAGCAAGAAGTTTCTTTCTTCTTCTGCTTCTTCTTCTTTGTGGTCGAGAGAGAGAGAGAGAGAGAGGATGATTTTGAGAAGATTGAAGATTTTTATTCAAGATTTGGCAAATAACCAAGTAAGTATTCATTCCTTTACATTGATTTCTATGGTTTGAGTTTGAATTTGATGTGGGTAGTTATGAGGATGATGATGAATTGTTGAGATTTGAGGTAGTTAATATGTTAAGATGATGATAGTGAAAGATTGAAAGATATATATAGATTTAAATGGTTATTTGTGAAGATGATGAAGGATTAGTGAAATTGGTGGGTAAGGATTTAATATGTATTAGTTGGAGAATTGAATAATTGATGTATGATTGATGTATGTTTGTGTTTAATGGAGTTTAAAACATAGAATACATGTGTTTGGTCCGGGAATAGAGGTATTTTGGGTGCCACGCCCGTGGCCATTGGCTGCCACGACCGTGGCCATTGGAAGCCATGGCCGTGGAGGTGTTGAACACAAGAAACAGATTCACTTTATATGCCACGGCCGTGGGGATTGGAAGGCCACGACCGTGGCCATTTTAGAGCATTTGGGCAGAATTGGTTGTTAAGCCACGCCCGTGGGGGAATGGTAGGCCACGGCCGTGGGGCCTTAGAGAGAGAAGTCGGTTTGTAATTTGTGATCTAAAGGTCTAGTATGTGATTAATCTAAGAATAATTGTATTGAGATTCATATATTTTATTATTTGAATGGAATAGGTTGTGAAGAAAATGGATGGCTCTAATTCAAGTGGTGAAGAGTAATTGAAAAAGGAAGTGTGTAGTTTGGTGTAAGTGGTACATAATGTAAGTACAAACCCTATTTGATTGAGTATGTTTATATATTCTTAGATCTTAACACATTTAGCTATAAATGTGTTAAGTAATCTATTATATTGTTGATGCTTATGAATAATGTAAATTGCTATGTATATATATATATATATTATTAATGAAATATGAAATGTGAAAGAGGTGCTGATATGAGGAAATATGGCAAGTGAAAGATATGAGAATCATTAAAGGGTATGTGCAATATAATTGATTATAAATTGTAATACAATTGAGATATAAGGAGATGTGTGAAATTAATGTTATAAGCTATAATGATGTAAATGATATGATTGAAGCATGTTTATATGATATGTTTGTTTAATTGATATTCAATTGATATTCAATATCATTGATGATATATATATATATATACTTGAATAATGAAGTGTTATATTGTGAAATGAAATGTGAAGCCATTGTGATTGGCTATGATGATTCAAATGAGATATGAAGCCATTGTGATTGGCTATGATGGTTCAATTGAGATAAATGGGGCATGTTTGCCTATATTATGAAGAGAATTGGAAATGGAATTGAGAATGAAATAATAAATGAATTGTGTGTGTCTAATATGTTATTCATTTTCAGAGTTTTGTTATTGGTGGCATGCCTAATGATAGTAACAATCTCTTGAAGTTAGGTTGGATTTGATCCTGGAAGCCAAGTTGGGTTGAAGTTTAACATGTTTTACTACCCTTGAAGCTTGGTTGGGTCTAATCCTTGAAGCCTAATTGAGATGTTACAACCCTTGAAGCTAGGTTGGATTGGTTCTTGAAGCCAAGTTGGGTTGATGCTTAGCATGCTTTGCTCCCCTTGAAGCTTGGTTGAACCTTAATCCATGAAGCCTAGTTGGGATAATGATAAATGTGAAAATTGAACCAAAACATTAACTCTGAAAGTGGAATGGCATATTAGTGTTTTGGGCCCATGCTTGTGTTTGTATATATATGGATTATTGAATAATGGAATAAATGAATAATGTTGAATAATGGAGTAAATGAATAATGAGATATATGTTGTCTTTGTTTTAATGTGAACTATGGAATGAAATATAATGTTATGTGATATATGGTGATAACCATGGATTGAAATATATGATGATAATCATGGAATGAGATGTATACAATATATATATAAGCAAATTATTGAAAGTGAATATAGCTTAAGATGCTATGTTGAATGATGAGCTTATAAAATTATAACATGATGTGTAAAATGTATATGGATGTGGAAATGATGAATATTGCTTCATGAAGGTTTTGGGTAGTCATTGAATTGTGAATTATTGAAATGAAGTGTATGTGTATATAATTATGAATAAAACATTAGTAAAAGTATATATGAAAAGTGTATTCACAATGGGAAAACATGATAATAAAATAATGATATGTAAAGTTAATATATAAATATGATTTTATGAAATGTATGTTTATATGAATGTTTTGTATTACTAAGCTCTCGGGCTTAGCGCGGTTGTGTGATCGCGCAGGTGATTATGCGGTTGATTCGGAAGTCAAGCTGTTATGCCACGAGAAGGGTAAGAGTGTTTCGAGACCAACTAGAAGGTGATGCATACATGTATGATTTAATTGTGATGTATTATTCATACTATTATATTCATATGTAATAATGAAGTTTTGGTAAATAAGATTAAGATCATTGAATGTATAATGATTTTGTTAATGTTATTTAAATTAATGTAATATTGTTAGAACTTGATTAAAGGTTCTGAAATTTAAAACTAAAAGTGACATTCTTATATTCTATTTACGTATTGTATGTATACTAAGTATATGTATAGTACTTATATAGAGCATGGGGATGTTACATTAGAACCAATGTAAAGGGCATATTTCTACCTTTCGGTGGGTTCCCTTTTTAGGCATGAATGTAAGGGCATGTTTCCATCTTCGAATGGGTGTCCATTTATTTGCTTTGTTTGGACATTGCTTTGATTTTAATATAATGATGCTTTCTTTTAATTATTGTGTGTAATATGGATAATAATGTTGTATTTAGGAATTTTATAATATTAAGACCTATAAAGGAGGCCGGTTCCAATAAACCGGGCATTGTGGGGGTGCTGGACCATTTCTCATCTTCCCCACACGTATCCAACTTTCCAAACCCATTAGGGGGTTGGGGATTCCTTAGGAATAGAGTCATCCACCCCTTTATTTTTTCCCGGCCCGTCCGGGTGGCGACTCAATTTTCTCTGGACTTAGGTCCGTGTTCTCTAAGGCCCCGAGCCTAAACAGTGCTGAAGTCGCAAGAACCATTCCACCGGGAGTGGGGGCGAAAATCCCTGCTCACAATAGGCTAGGCAACAATTAGGGCTAAATGAGAGAAAATCATCAATTAGAAAACCCGAAAGGGCTAGTTGGCAACAGGAGTGATCTAATGTATGCTGGCTTTATGTTTAGTTATTCCCCAATTTAATAAAATAGAATTAATGTTAAAATTATTCTATGTGCACTGTTATAAGTATTTGACCAGATATGAATGAAATAAATAAACACAATAGTAAAAGGTGATGACAAATTATAAAAGGAAAAGAAGCATCTTTTATTACTTTAATTATTTTTTCATCCTAACAATACACTTTCTGAATTGGCAAATGTAAAATCTATGGCAGACGATAAGTGTAATGTGCAGGCCAGCTTTCCTTCAGCCGATCCAAGTAGGCTTCAGTCAAGCTAGGCATGTCTAAATGGGGAGTGAATTCAGAATCACGTGGCTCAGCTCCATACTAACGGCCAAGTCGACAGGGATCATAGCAAGTACCTTGACAAAGAGCAGCAAGAGGAACATACATCAAGTATGTTCGCATGGTGATACGAGAAATCTTCCACCAAGGTACCAACCAACGGATGTTGACTTCAGTGCGTGAGTGGATTCAGTCAACCCAATCAACATATGAAGAAGCATGATGGAGTAGCTTCGTAGCGGAATGATGCCGTGGTAGATATCTGGCAAAATCCATGGATGGAGTATCAAGCAAGCAGAGATGCTCCTGAAGCCAAATCTGTGAGGGAAATTAAAATAAAAAAAGGAGTTTGCTAAGTTGAAAACCCACAAGGGTGACTTAGGTAAAAATCAGGACAGCTCGCTAGTTTCGAAAACCCACATGGGCAAACTAGGCAAAAATTAGAGCAATATAAAAAATATATAATAAAAAGAGTCTGCTAAGTTGAAAACCTGCAAGGACGGCTTAGGCAAAAATTAGGACAGCTCGCTAGTTTCGAAAACCCGCATGGGCGGACTAGGCAAAAATTAGAGCAATAAATTAAAATAAAATAAAATGAAGAAGAAGAAAGAGAAAACCTAAATTGAAAACCCGAAAGGGCAGTTTAGGTAATTACCTGAAGCAACAATGGACTCCCAGTCAGTCTCTTTGACAATTCGGATTTAAGTTGGTCTAATCCAACTAAAGTCTCGGTTAAGATCAAGGGTATCGGTGACAAGCCTCCTTCCATTTGGTCCATGATATCCAATACTCATGGATCAATATCGCTGTCAAAAGAAACAAGCAAGAATTTTCCAAGCAAGCAAAGATAAAGCATACATCCCATGCCTTAGTAGGAGCCTAATGAGAGAGACAAAAATCAATCAAGGGAGCAAGTAGAATTTTCTCACCTCTCATCAACTGAAGAACTTCGGGCTTTGAAATTTTGAAATAACATCTGCATCTTCTATTGAGTCTTGGAAATCAATATGGGTAATGCCATTTGTTGATTATTTGGATATCCAAGGATGGCCTCAAATTCTTCAATCAAGGGACATATTTCAAAGCCATTAATTTTAAATGTCTTAGAATCCACATTCCAAAAAGAAGCCATGGCATGTAAAAAGGAATGGTCCAATTTTACATTTTGAAAACACTTTAAAAAATCAATCTTTGACCAAGACATTTGCTTCCAGTGAATGGCATCCATATTCTTAAATAGAATTTTTATTTTCTTCAAATGGAGTTCGATCATCGTGGAAGGATGAAGGAAAATTAGAATTGATAAAAGGAGTTTTTATGTTGAAGTGGAAAATCTCTTGGTTTCTATATGAAATTATGGCGTGAAAAATAATTTATATAGAAGAACCCATGCTATTCCCAAAATTGGTAAGGAAAAAGAGTGAGACCATGATGTATGAGGAAAAAAAATTGGCGACGAAAGGATCTTACATTGCCGCGTTGCATTTGGTTTTATAGTCATATTGTGTAAATGTTAAATGTGGAGAGGAAAGTATAATAATTGTATAGCAGTAATAATCATGATATAAAAAAAGAGAGAAAAAAAGTTGCAGTAAAGTAAAAATTATATATTATCCTTATTATTTTTATACTTATTGTACAATATTTCCTCAATTGGCACAATATTAATACATCACTAAGAAGGAGGTGGTAGATCATCAAATAAAGCTCTGAAAAAATCATCTCTTGTTGGAGGGGGTGGCAAATCACCCGACCTGAGTTCGCCCGAAGTAGACGAAAGGATCTCATGGTCATCAGTTTGAGGGTCTCTAGATGAAGAAGCACTAGGATCTCTCATCTCTTGAAATTGAAAGTCTCAAAAATTTTGCTCTGATTGACGGTACAAATTTTCAAAATGGGAAACCCGTTGAGGACTAGCGGCTAGCTCTTCTTGAAGTTTCTTGTTTTGTTCTTCAAGCATCCGCTGTGAGCCAGAAAGGAAAAGAGTAAGAGCATACATATAGCCTAAATTATCATGGAACAAGAAAATCTACCAGGTAATTCATGTCAACGCCATGTGGATGAGATGGCATATCTGGTGGACTAGAATGAGCAAATGAAGGAGTAGTAAAAGAAGATCCATCCTCATGATCAAATGAGCCAGCAGCCTACAACAATTATTTTAAAAGTTAAAATAAGTTTAGAAGCGATCACAATGGAAAAATGGCAAAAGTTTACCTGAGAAGTGCTAGTCCCGAGATGTGGAACAAACTCTCCTCCCTCTTCATGATGTTCCTCTTCATCTCTACCCTCATTTTCTTCAGAAATTTCCCGTACGCCAACGGGAGATACGTTAAAGCTCAAAAGCCCAATTTGAATAAACTGAGTATATGATGCACCCGGTGGATAGAGAAAGGTTTCAACATCATAACCATGCCGAGCCAACCACCAGGCATCCTCCGACATTGATGTGATATTCAAGGTATACTATGGACAACGCATTGGAATCCTTTACTGCTCGGGACCAAGAAACCACTCATATACTCTCTCTCTGAGAAACCAGTCACTAGACACAAGGCCGGCGGTGACTCGGTGAGTATGTTGAAAAGGCAGTGCGGCATTCATGGAGGAAGTCCAGTTTGTCCACTCTTCTGCGTTCAACCAGGACAAATTCACTTACAAAATGACATAAGGTAAGTAAACTTTCTTATATTAATTTTAAAGTATACTAATATTATTTTACCTGGTCCCAGGTTAGGCGGCTCAAGACAAAGCATTGGGTATGCACATGGTGAGAGCTGGGAACTTCTACACGCTCTGACAACCAGAAATTTATTCTCGAATACTCGACTCTCTCTCAAAAAATGCCAGGCACCCTCACAAGATTGTGCTCATATGCCCATACCTACAACAATAATAAAAATCAAATTCATGCAAGAATAAGAATGGAATTGACATTGGTAGAAGAAGAGTACCTCGAGAGCCACCATAAAGCCAACAAAAGACTTCTTATTTCGGCAATTTTTATCAAGACCATGGTAAAGACAGGCAAGGCCAGCTTCACCCCAGCTGTAAAGTGGTACCATCCTCATATAAGTAAGGGCCCTCAATACTGACAAATGGATGGCGAATTTGGTGCTGCCTAAAATGGTCGACCCGAGCAAATATAACAAAAATCCTTGAGCATACTGTTGGGTTGTGTCTCTGTGAATCCGTCCTTCGTAGTTCATCCAATAACTACGAATTGGCTCAATTTTTATCTTGAAAGGCCCTTTATATGATGGTTCCACACCAATTAATTGTTAAATTTCTTCAAATGTCAGAATATCATTGGTAAGAGTAACTGGAAGACCATCATATCGAATGC
The DNA here is from genome assembly GCA_947685225.1 of Garcia nutans. Lineage (NCBI taxonomy): Eukaryota > Viridiplantae > Streptophyta > Magnoliopsida > Malpighiales > Euphorbiaceae > Garcia > Garcia nutans. Next base: position 48,508,845 of record CANTUV010000007.1, on the reverse strand, counting down.
CAATTATAGCAGCAAAGTCAACTGGACCAATTGTCATCTCTCCAATGGGCAAGTGAAAAGTACGAGTTTTGTCCAACCATCGTTCTGCAAGCGCTTGAACCACACTATGGTCTATCAAATACTCCTCAGATGGTAATTGTAAGATGAAGCTCTCAAAACCACAATCTCGGATAATATGCCTTACCCGATAAGGCGCTACATCATACCATTGTTAGGCTTTGCAAATACAACCTCCGCCCCCGAATAACGCAATGATCACGCTAACACGGAGCCAGCTAAGTTAACACAAGGTAAGTATATCATTATATCAATACTACCGATTTTTAGGCTAAATTAATTTATATTCTATTTTTAGCCTATCTATTTACTTAATATATTCATCTAATTTATTTTTTCTAAATTTTCTTAAAAAACTAATAAATAAAAAATAAATATATAAAAATATGAAAATGAAAAAAAGAAAAAGGAAAGAAAAACAACAGCAAAAAGAAAAAGAAAAGAAAAGAAAAGAAAATAATTTACTATTAAAATAAATAATTACCTTGCTCTTTTGATTTGAACTATGATGAAGCGGCATCCCAGCTAGTAGACCTATATTTCCATCCTCATGCCGCCAAATAAATTCCCATAACTCAGCATTAGAATGAGTTCCTGATCTTGAAGCATGCATTTTTTTTCAAAACTGTATGCGAAACTTGAAAGGCTTATAGATGAAATGAAGAAGTTTGTTGTGAATAAAATGAAGAAATTAGTCATTTATATAGAGGAACGGCAAAGGAAAAAACAAAATTCAAAAAGTAAATTTTACTATTCATAAATAATAGGTTACTATTTACAAATAGTAGGATACAATTTGTAAATAGTAGGTTACTATTTACGAATAGTAATAATAGTGAATACACAGTAAATAAATAGGAAACTCAATTATTCAATTTAATCATTCAAATAATTGCATGTATATAAATATTTTTATACTTTTAAAATATTTTTACACGCAGGGGGCATATATACATGTGCATGATAAAAATTAGCTAATTTTTTTGCAAATTCCTTTAGTATGCTACTGACTATAAGTATTTTTTTCAAACAATAAAAATCTCTCTTAGCTAGGGTCTAGAGCCCAAATTATCCTTAGGTCCCAAACCTAAAATCACTTTTAAGTCCAGAACTTAACTCAGGCCCAGAACCCAAATTGCCCTTAGGTCCAGAACCTAAAATCTTTTAAGTCTAGAACTTACCTTGAGTCCATAACTCAAATTAACTTTAGGTCCAGAACCTAAAATCTTTCTTAAGTCCGAAACTTAGCATGGGCCCAGAACCCAAATTATCCTTACGTCCCGAACCTAAAATCTCTTTTAAGTCTAGAACTTAGCTTGGGTCCAGAACTCAAATTATCCTTAGGTCTAGAACCTAAAATCTCTTTTAAGTCCAGAACTTAGCTCGGGTCCAGAACCCAAATTACCCTTAGGTTCAGAACCTAAAATCTCTTTTAAGTCCAGAACTTAGCTCGGGTCCAGAACCCAAATTACCCTTAGGTCCATAACCTAAAATTATCCTTGAGTCCAGAACTCGAACCGGGTCCAGAACCCAAAACCTCAACCATCTTAGAAAAATTAAGTCTTATTGCTTTTCACTCTCTTTTACTGTAGTCTCAGATTGTTCAAGCAGGGGGCAAACTGTAGACCCTTAATTTTTGACCTAGTCTGGTCCGATATATTTTATATAGTCCAAAATAATTTTTATGATATAATATTTATTTTAGTATTTATTATTTATAATTTTTAATAATAAAAATGGTGAAGTTAATAAAATAAAAAAAATAATAATAATAATAAATAAAAAAATAAAAAAATAAAAATAAAAATCGACGATGGAAAAATTGTCGACGAAAAAAATTCGTTGCTGAATGTCCAATTGGCTAGGCCAATTCGCCACAGGACTAGCCAATTTCGCAAATTTCTTCGCCAGCTCTCTTAGTTTCCAACGCTCGCAGTTTTTGCCAGAGAAATTTTCCAACGCAGTTTTTCCTAAACAAAATTCTATTAGGTTTTGGTTTCTTTTCCTAATTAATTTTAGTTTTCTTAAACAATTAGAATTAGGTTTATGATTTTTCCTATAAATAACACTTTGAAACTCATAATTAAGGGACTTTGATTAGCAGATCAAAAAATTGGTCTTCTGAACTTTATTGGATCGGAGTAAAAAAGACAGAAAACCCTAGCAAGAGACATTAGCTTCAAGCAAGCATTCAACAATTCATCAAAGGTAGCCATACTGCCTTTGTTATTGTTCATCCAAAAAGTAATTTTTGGTGGAACCAACGAACGGAGGTTTGAATATCTATTTTCTTTATTTATTTCTTTACAGTAGCTTCATCATTCAAATTGAATTAATTGTTTCATCATACAAATTGATCAAAACCTTAAAAACCTTAAAACGTTTCTTCAAAACCTTGAAACCCTAAATTTATTTCTCTTCTGTTTCCAAAAGCTTTAAAACCATAAATTATTTTCCTTGAACTATTTTCATCTACACCATAACTTTTTGTCCAAAATCTCTAAATGTTTTCTTAAAGGTCCAAACCCTAGTTCTCTTTACATTTTCTAAAAATCATAAAAATTAAAACTCTAAACTATTTTCTTAAATCGTAAAACCAAATATGTTTTCTAAAATACCAAAAACCCTAACTTTTCCCAAAACCAAAATAGTAAACCATAAGTTCTCCTAAACCCTAATTCAGTGAACTTAAAACCACAATCTAATAAATTTCAACCCTAAAGCCACGATCTAATAAACCTAAAATCACAATCCAGTAGCTATGAATTATAAACCCTAATGTCTTAAGATTCCAAAACCGTAATTTTATGATGTCACCCTTAAACCCTAATTTGATTAACCAAAAAACCTTACTACTTTCTTAAATTCATAAATCCCTAATCCATTCCAATTTTCAAAACCTTTTACAGTAGCCTAAACAAATAACAATAATAATACTAAAATCCCAAAACCCTAAATATTAATTAAAGAACTTTAAATAGAAGCAGTAAACCCTAATTTGTATCTTTACTTGTTTTATTTAATTTTAGATTTGATTATGTATACTTTGATGGTTGATTTATTTAATTTCAATGCTTGATTTATTTAATTTATCATGGATGGATATTCTCTTTATTATTATGATTGTTATTTATTTATTTTAGTATTAATTGTAAGAGGTATGTTTCCACTTTGTGGGTACCTCATTAATTAAATATCATGTAATTTAAATTGCTTTTATATTTTGGGCCAATGTAAAGGATATGTTTCCATCTTTCGATGGGTGTCCTATTTAGTTTAGACATGGATGATGTAAGGACACGTTTCCATCCTCAGATGGGTGTCCATGTATTTTATTTGTTTTGGACCTTGCTTTGTTTTTAATATAATGATGCTTTATTTTAATTGTTGCATGTAATATGGATAATATTGTTATACTTAAGAATTTTATAATATTACGACCTGCAAAGGAGGCCGGTTCTAATGAACCGGGCATTGTGGGGGTGCTGGGCCATTTCTCACCTTCCCACACATACCCAAATTTTCGAACCCATTAGTGGGTTGGGGATTCCTTAGGAATCGAGTCATCCACCCCTTTCTTTTTCCCGGCCCGTCTCGGTGGAGACTCCATTTTTTCCAGGCTTAAGCCCGTGTTCTCTAAGGCCCTGAGTCTAAATAGTGTTGAAGTCGCAAGAACCATTCCACCGTAAGTGGAGGCAAAAATCCCTGCTCACAGAAGGTTAAAGGCATTGTATCATTATCAGTTGTATCAAAGAACGATAGCTCAGGCCTATAATAGGAGGGTTAAGATAAAAAAGTTAAGGTCGGTGACTTGGTGTTAAAATAATGCAAGCCCAATGTTCCTAATCTGAGAGGGAAGTTTAGACCTAGTTGGGAAGGGCCGTATGTTGTGAAGCAAGTCATGAATAGAGGTGTGGTAAGCTATCAGACATGGATGCGAATGAGTTTAGTGAGCCAATGAACATTGACAGGTTGAAGAGATTTTATGTTTAAAAAAAAAGAAAAAAAAAGAAGCTTGCTAGGTTGAAAACCCAAAAAAGAGCAGCCTAAGCAAAAGTTAGAACAATCCGCTAATTCAGAAAACCCAAGAGGGCATGCTAGGCAACAATTAGGGCTCAATGAGAGAAAATTATCAACTAGAAAACCCAATAGGGCTAGTTGGCTATTGAAGTGATCTTGTGTATGCTAGCTTTATGTTTAGTTGTTCCCCAATTTAATAAAATAGAGTTAATAATAAAATTATTCTATATGCACTATTTTGAAATAATCTGACTATTAGGGTTAAATAAATAACACAATAGCAAAAGGTGATGACAAATTATAAAAGGAAAGAAAACATCTTTTATTATTATTGTTGTTCATCCTAACATCATTTTATCAAAAGAATTAACAAAAACAGAATTTATGGCAGACGATAAGTGTAACATGCAGGCCAGCTTTGCTTTAATCGATCCAAGTAAGCTTCTGTCAAATGGGGCATGTCCAAATCGGGAATAAACTAGGAATCTCAAGGCTTGGCTCCATACTAGCTGTCAAGTCGATGAGGATCATAACAAGTGCCTCGACGGAGAGCAACAAGAGGAAGATACATCAGATATGTTTGAATGGTGACATGGGTAATCTTCCGCCAAGGTACCAACCAACGGATGTTAATGACAGTCATGAGTGAATCCAGTCAATCTAGTTGGCATATGAAGAAGAAGGATGGAGTAGTTTCCTAGCAGAATGATGTCATGGCAGATATCTTGTAAAGTCCATAGATGGTGTGTCGAGTAAGTAGAGGCGCTCCTTTAGCAGGATCTGTAAAGGCAAATAATAATTCAATTTTAAAAAGCCAGTTAGAACTAATAAAAAAAAGTCTGCTAAGTTGAAAATGCGCAATGGTGGCTTAGGTAAAAGTTAGGACAACTCACTAATTCCAAAAACCTGTAAGGGTGGGCTAGGAAAAAATTAGAACAATAAAAATAAAAGCCTAAATTGAAAACTAGAAAGGTGGTTTAGGTGATTACTTGAAGCGGCAAGGGACTTCCAGCTAATCTCCGTAAAGAATCTATCTTGAATTGATCCAATCCAACTAGGGTTTCAGCCAAGATCATGGGCATTGGTAAAAACCCTCCCTCCATCTAGTGTATAATATCAAGTGCTCACGGATCTATGTCACCATCAAGAGAAATAAGAAAGAATTGACCAAGCAAGCACAAGCAAAACATGCATCCTCACACTTTGGTGGGAGCCAAATGAGAAGTACAAAAATCTATCAATAGACCAAGCAAGATTTTCTCACCTTTGGTCAGTTGTAGAACTTCAAGTTTCAAGAGTTGAAACAACAGCTGCATCTTTTGATGAGTCTTCGAAGTCAGTATGGGTAATGCCATTGGATGATTGCTTGGATATTTGAGAATAGCTTCAAATTCTTCAATCTTAGGAGAAATTTCAAAGTTGTTTATCATGAAAGTCCTAGTTTTTACATCCTAAAAGGAAGCCATGGTATGCAAAAAGGAATGGTCCAACTTGACATTTTGAAAGCACTTTGTAGCATTGTGTGAGCGAGGATTTTTGCCCCCACTCCCGATGGAATGGTTCTTGTGACTTTGGCATTGTTTAGTACTCGGGACCTTAGAGAACACGGACCTAAGTCTGGAGAAAATGGAGTCACCACCCGGACGGGCCAGGAAAAAGAAAGGGATGGATGACTCGATTACTAAGGAATCCCCAACCCCCTAATGGGTTTAAAAAGTTGGGCACGTGTGGGGAAAGTCAGAAATGGCCCAGCACCTCCACAACACCCGGTTCATTGGAACCGGCCTCCTTTACAGGTCTTAATATTATAAAATTCTTAAATATAACAATATTATCCATATTACACACAACAATTGAAACAAAGCATTGATATATTAAAAATCAAAACAATGTCCAAGCAAAACAAATAAATGGACACCCATCCGAAGATGGAAACATGCCTTTACATCATCCATGTATAAACTAAATAGGATACCCACCAAAAGGTAGAAACATGTCCTTTACATTTGTCTAAAATATAAAAGTGATTTAGATTACATGATATTTAACTAATGAGGTACCCACAAAGCGGAAACATACCTCTTACAACATTTGGAAATCAAAAATAAATCGATAAAAGTAAATAACCATTCATAATAAATAAATCAATATCAAAGATATTAAACATCAATCAAAATATATAATAAGCATTCATCCATGATAAATTAAATAAATCAAGCTTTGCAATTAAATAAATCAACCACCAAGGCATATCATGGACTATATAATCAAATCTAAAATTAAACAAAATATAATTTAAGGTTCGCATCTTAAAATAAGATTTTAGAATTTTAATTACTAAATTAGGGCTTTGGAAAAAGGAAAGCTAAATACACGGATGCATAATACACAAATGAATATTGACCCCTTCGACGAGCCCATACGGCAGCGCCCCAGAAAAGTTTACAAACTGGCTTCTAGGATTGTAGGTTTTGGTGTTGAAAATTAATTTAGAAAATAGGGTTTTGAAATTGGAAGAAACTAATGTTATTTTTAAAAGAATAATGCTTACTGTGTGATTTTGGAAAGAATGATTAATTAGGGTTAAAGCTTTTGATGCTTAAAAAATAAGGCTACTGACTTTTGGAATAGAGATTAGGGTTTTGGGAATTAATAAAACGATTTAGGGTTTTTGGTGTCTTGGAAAATATGTTTGGTTTTAAGATTTGTGAAAAAAGTTTAGAGTTTTATAAAGTTTTTGGAAATAAACAAAACGGTTTAAGGTTTTTGGAAACAGAAAAGTAACGAATTAAGGTCTTTTGGACATAGAAGAAATAAATTTAGAGTTCTTAGGGTTTAAAAGAAATAGAAAAGTATTTTTAGGGTTCTTAAGGTTCTTGGAAGCAGAAAGTAATTTTTTTAGGGTTTTTGGAAATAGAAGAATCAATTTAGGGTTTTAAGGTTTTGAAGAAACAAAAGAAACAAATTTCAATTTTGAGTGATGAAGCTACTGTAAAGAAAATAAATAAAGAAATTAGAAATTCAAACCTTCATTCGTTGGTTCCACCAAAAATTGCTTCTTGGATGAACAAAGGCAAGGTTGTTGTCTTTGATAAATTGTTGATGGCTTTGCTTGTTCTTCTCAAAATCTAAAGTTCCACTATACGATCCAAAGTTCTCTCCTTTTCCTCTTCTTTTAAATTCCGATCGTCCCTCCCCCCTTTATGTGTTTTTTTAGTCTTATTTATAGAAAATTTAGATGATTAATTTTAATTGTTTAAGGAAACTGTATTTAATTAGGAAAAGAAAATCGAAACCAAATAGAATTTGGTTTCAAAAAAAATTGCGTCGAAAAAATTTCACTGGCAAAAACCGAGTCGGGTTGTGAGGGGCTACGAGCGCTGGTGGGCTGCGGGCCATTTTGTCCACTATTTTCGGCGATGAATTTTTTCATCACCGATTTTTCCATCGCCGATTTTTATTTTTATTTATTATTATTATTATTATTATTATTATTATTATTATGTATTACTATAATTATAAAAAATAAATACTAAAACAAATATTATTTAATTAAGATAATACAAAAATTATTTTGGACTAAATAAAATATATTGGACCGGCCTGGGTCAAAAATTAAGGGTCTAGACATTGATTTGAGCCCAAGATGTTTGTTCCCAATGCGTCGCTTTCATGTCCTTAAATAAACCTTTGATTTTCTTTAAATTGAGCTCAGATATTGTTATGGTTTGAAAAGAAATGAAGCTATTTGAATTAAGTGTGCAAAATTTATTTTAAGTTACCGTAGCTAAAATTGTAAGGAAAATTGGCTGTTGGAATGAGAAGAGGGATTAACTTATTTGGAATGAAGGATCACTACTAATTCAAATGGACAAAGGCTTGTAGACCGAAGTGCACAGGGAATAGGTAGTGAATTGAAACCAAGACGTGCAAGGAAAGTCATTTACATTGAGTAGTATTTGGAATATCAAGTTTATCATGGTTTTGCAAACCTTTATCCATGATGAATCCAAATTTGAATTCATCATGGACTTTCTGTGTACATATATATGGTATTATTAAGAAAAAGATACAGAAAAGCAAAAATAAATTATGAAAAGTCAAAAGTTATAGTAAAAGTAATTATTATTATTATTATTATTATTATTATATTACAAGCTTTTTATTTAATATAATACCACTTGATCACAGAGAAGGGGGAGGTGGTCTATAATTAAATAAAGCTCTAAAAAATTCATCACTTGTTAGAGGTGGAGGCACATCATCTGTCCAGTTTCCTCCTGAGGAAGAAGCGCCTGGATCATTGTTATCCTGAAAATCGGTCTCATCATAGTCAATGCCTTAGAAGGGAGGTGGCACATCATGGTCATTCATCCAGGGCCTCCGTGACAAAGACGTACCAGGATCCCTATAGCCTTGAAATCTAAAGTTTTAGAAGTTTCATTCAAGATAATCCACACTCAAAAGACTAGCGGCCAATTCCTCCTACATCTTTCGATTATGCCTTTAAGCTTTTTGTTGTGAGCTAGAAAAGGAAAAGTTAGATTCATACACTTTAGTGCATACATTTAGCATATATAAATATGTTATAGGAATTACAAACCAGATAGCTCAAATTGAAGCCCTGAAACTCAGAAGATGGATCAACATTGGGCACTACGGGCGGCACATATGGCTGCAGTGCAACTACATGAGATGGACCAGCTCCATCATGACTAGGACCACCTGATTGTTCCATCGCCTATAAAAATTCAAGTTAAATGAGTACAATGACAAGGCATGTCCAAGATTCATAAAAGATTATGTCTGATCAACCTGGGAGGAGACAACCATAGCATCAACATGGGGAACATTCCCAGTACCATCTTCCTCTATATCCCTCTCTTCTTCCTCTTCATCCTTATTATCTTCCTCACCATCACCATCATCCTCTTCCTCCTCATTTTCCTCATCTTCTTCCCCCAGTTATCATCATTCTCATCCTTTTCTTCTTCTCCATCCTCTTCTTCCTTGATATCTTCCATACTATCAGGAGAGACCTCAAAGTGCAACAGCTGGTCTCGTATGAACTCATTATATGACAAGTCAAATCGAAGTAGGAATGCATTAACATCATATCCATTTTGGGCATGTCTATAAGAATTCTCCGGCATAGATATGCAGGTCAATATAGATGCAGGGATATTAGCTGGTACCCCGCCTTTGCTCATGGCCAAGGAACCAGTTATGTACCCTCTCACCAAGAAACTAACCACTGAAAATAGGCCCGACAATGATTCGATGAGAGTTCTATAGGGGTCATGCATTATTCATGCCGGTGGTCCAACTCGCTCTCTCCTCAACACTCCACCAAGCAATGTTTACCTGAAAGACAACAACATAGAAAAGTCATTTTTCTTATAAAATTCAATAATAATACTAATTTTGTCTTTTACTTGATCCCAGGTTATGTGGCTCAGCTGGTAGCACTGGGAGTGCATATGTTTTGACGAATGATTTATTAATGTTTTATTTATTATGGATGATTTTTTCTATTTTTGCTTATTGTGAATGTTTGAATTTTTTTAATTCATTTGATTAATTATTTTAGTGTTGATTATTTTGGTGTCAAGGATGTAAGAGGTATGTTTCCACTTTGTGGGTTCCTCATTAGCTAAATTTAATGTAATTTAATTTATTTTGAGTTTTGGATTAATGTAAAGGACATGTTTCCACCAAATAGTGGGTGTCCTATTTTATTTAATTTTTGACATTAGACTTTGTATGGGCATGTTTCCATCTTGTATGGATGTCCATTTATTATTTTGTTTGAACTTGTTTTAGTTTTAATATAGTGATTATTTATTTCAATAATTGCATATAGTATGGATGATTTTATAATATTTAAGAATTTGAAAATATTTAGACCTAAAAAGGATGCCGGTTCCAATGAACCGAGCGTTGTGGGGGTGTTGGGTCATTCTCACCTTCTCCATACGTACCAACTTTCCGAACCCATTAGGGTGTAACACCCCTAAATAGTTTGTACACTTGAATATAAAGAGATGTTGTCAAAACACTCAATTTGATAGAACTTGAAAGAATTATTTTCTTACTTAAGACAGGAACATGCCCGTGTAAACCAAGGCTGAAACGCTCGTGTAATCAACACTGCCTCTTTAAGCAAAAATAAGCAACATGGCCATGTCTGATAGAACGATACACCCGTGCATTTTATTTTAAACTGCCTTTCAAAGAAAATTTCCATTTCTTAAGTTTTTTATACATTCATTCTTCAAACCATCCATTTCTATTGCACCACACAAATCCATGCAAAACCTCAACATAAATTAACATGAACAAACATAATAAATATATACATGCATAAAATTATTGTAATTTTTGAAACTCTCATGCTAGTCCACAAAAACTAGACATACACCCATATATATATAATATACTACCCATACACTTATACAACTGTCATTCAAAATAAATATCTCCTTCATGTGAACAATCTAAAACTCTTTATACAGAATATTTCTTAGAAGATCTTTTTGTGATGCAGTTGATTTGGTTCTCTATAAATCTCACTCAATAGGTTCTTCTCATCTTGTTTGATTTGCGCACAAATCTAATACACCAAGCAAAGCTTGGCAGTGCTTATGTATTCATAATATGCAAGAAAATATTAAGAAAGATAATTTTAAATTATCATTCATGGAAAATAATAAAATCATCACTTTAGTACTTTAATAGAAATTTGATAAATTTGTATATTCGATATACTCAACACAAGAAAACTCAATATTTAATAATTTTAATAAATTAGTCACAAGGTATATTGTTCACATCATATGCAATTCTTTTACTTTGCCTGTACACACTAAATTTAGACCTTAGATTCGAATAACGGGTCACTGTCAGCAATTTAATACCTAATATCAAAAATATGGCTAAAGGCCCACTGTCAAGTACATTTGCTTTTGGCAAATATGCCTACTATCACTGGTAACATGATGTGTCCACTAATGGCACAAAGTACCCACTTCTACTAGGGATATCCACCCTCTGGCTAGCCATTCAATCCTAAGCTAGGTCTAACATCAGTATGGTTTGGGCAATTTATTATTTATTCACCTCTAATAACATTTAATTACATATCACTTCAATAAAATGATACAATAATCCTTATCTAATACTTACAAAATTGAAAGGCTTCTTTTCAAACTAACTTGTAGACATTTTCAAAATTTTAACCTTTAATTTGACAAACTTGCATATTTTTGAGTAACAATTATGTTATAAATGTTAATTGAACAAGAAAATTATATTAATATAAGAAATAAAGTGTTTTGGGGTTGAAAAAGAAGAAAATTAGGGTTATAGAGTGGACAAGGTCGTATCTAGGAAATTCACATGCCCATGCTTTTCTAAACGCTGCTGGAAATAAAGTTAAATCATCTAAAAAATTTACATGCCCGTGTTGATGAAAAACACATGTCCATGTGTGTTTTCCAGAATCTGCCAAACTTAAAAATTCACCTTTATGTGAGCCAAAGTTGTTCCAACTTGCATTTTAAGCCAAAACAACCTAAATAATGAACCAAAAACCAAACTTTCAAATAAAAATAATCCAAAACAAACACTTTACTTAATCCTCAATTAATCAAATCTTTAACAATAAACTTAGTTATTAACACTCCATAGCCATCATTCTTAACCAAAACAATATTATCACACTTATTTCCTACAAAATAGAAATAAAGTTCATATAAAGATTCTTTAATCCTTCCTTATACAACAAATTTTTTTTATTCAATTATTTAGCAAATAACTTAATTAAAATGATTCAATTAACTTATTCAAGCATTAAAATTTAAAGAAAGCCAACTATTTCTAAATTACTCATACACAAGCACATACCTCTTTCAAGAACTCCTCTCCTTCTCTTTTCTCTTTTTCCTCTTTAATTTCTTATGGGTAATCTTGTTTAATCTAACTAATTCTTATAGAGATTAATAACTAGATATAATATTCTCTTGATTTTTACTTGATTTAATGAAAGAAGGATGAAAGAAAATGAAGTTTGTTGATGGTGGTGATTGTTGGCGTGAGATGATGATGGTAGAAGAAATGAGAAATTTCTAGGCTCTCTTATTTATAATATCTATAGACTTGATTATGTAAGGGCAAGCTCATAATAGCTATTGTGCACCCTCTTTCTTAATTTTTAATTCTAATTCAATTTTTAGTCCTGTAAAAATGTAAAAATAGTTTCTCTAGTTAATTTAAAGTACTACAATTTATATTTCATAATCTAACTTGTTAAAATTCACTTCTAGAGTTAAGGGCATTTTTATAAATTTCTATTACTTTAAAATTCTTTTCAAGAAATACCAATTTTGTCCATTCACGGACCAAACTTTCTATTTTTTTAAAATGTTGATTCATCCTACTTTCCCACTTATTTCAAATACCCAAGTCACTTTCATCACTATACACAATCCATTATAAATGGTTAACAGAAATCACTATTTAAAATTTCAAACATTACATAGGGGGTTTGTAATATCCCAAAATGTGCTCTAGAAGTATTGAGGTAATTATTGTTTGATTTGAATTAAATGTATATGTGTTATGGGAAAGGAAAGAGTGTATATAGAGAAGTGTATATGTTGTTTATATGATAATATATATAACATATATGCAAGTCAAAAGAGTGGTAAAGGGAAGAAGATATTTTAATTTGGGATTTGTGAAATGACTAAAGAGGGCATGTGCTTTAAAAGAAATCAAAACAAATGGAAAAAAGGGTGTTTAGGTAATTGCTCATGATGAAATACTTGGTGGAGATTTAAAGAGGAGTTGACTTTGTTTCTTCATTGTTCTTTTCTTCTTTTCTTTTTGTTGTGGCCGGCTCCTCCATAGAAAAGGGAAAGCAAGTGGACAAGAGTGGATTTTGATGTTCTAAGTTCAAATTGAAGGAAGATCTAAGTGATCAAGTTGGTGATTCAAGAAGTTTTATAACTTTGGTAAGTCCTCTTTTGGTATCTTTGCTTATTTGAAGTTGTGCTGTGAAATTAATAGATGATTTAAGAGTGTGTTTTTTGATTTTGATATATTTAAAAGTGTTTGAGTAAATTGATTATGGATTTTGAGGATGGATTGAAGAAAAGAGTGAGTATGTTAAAAGAGATGGTGTTGTGGTGGTGTTTAGGGTTTTGATGATGTTTGTGATTTGTGTTTGATGTGTGTATTTTGGCTTGTTTTGGTATTGTTGCAAGTTTTGAAATGGTTTTAGGGTGTGTGTAGTGAAGTTTGTTTGAAGTGGATGTTGGTGGATAGAAATGCTTTGTTGGATGTTTGGTTGTTTTGGCCGGATTCTGAGTTTTTAGTCTAACACGTCCGGGAGCACGTCCAGCGTCTTAGACGTGTCAATGGTGTTGGAGGCAGTAGGTTTGACACGACCAGTAACACGTCCGTGTTATTGAGTGTGTCATAGCTACTGTGAGATTGGAGAGTTTACACGGCCATGAGCACGCTCATGATGTTGGACGTGTTGATATTTTTCAGAGAGGCAGAATGTATTACACGCCCAGTGACACGCCCGTGGTTCTGAGCGTGTAAAAGCTTCTGTGTTGTGGGGTTAGGGCACGGTCAGGGACACGCCGGTGTGGTTGAGCGTGTCATGTTTAGGGTTTGCCCTAGTTAACTCTTAATTTGATTATCTCATGTGTATCCCTAAGCAAGTGTATGTTATTATTTTTGGATTAGGTCTTGAAGAAAGTGATTTGTCATTGATCTAAGAAGTAAAAGAATCTTGGAAAAGAAAAGTGTTTAGAGTTGTGTGAATTGTTATTGAGGTAAGTACAAACCTTGCATTTTTGCATACATTCACTTGATATGACATTATTGTTATATATGAATAATGTTACGTTTTGCACATTGTGAATCTTGTGAAATGTACTATATGTATAATGTGAAATGAGATAATTGAGACATGTATGCATATATGATTATGCTCAATGTAATTGATTATGAATATGTGAAAGATGATGTATTATATTGTGAATTGAGACATGATGATTCAAATGTGATGAGAAGCCATTGTGAGTGGCTATGGTTATACAAATGAAAGTGTTGAGGCATGATTGCCTATTTGATATTGAGATACAAATTGAGAAAAAGAATAATGATATAATTGTATGTTTAATATGTTATTCAGTTTCAGAGTTCTGGATTTTGGGTGGCATGCCTATGAAATTATGAATAGTAACAGTCTTGCCGGGTTGAGGATCTCTTCAATTTGAGTTGAATTGAGGTCCAAGAGACTGGGTCTGTTACATTATGAGAATTGTGATTATGAGATATATGATTGGTAACAGTCTTGCCGGGTTGAGGATCTCCTCGATTTGTCGAGTTGATGGTCCAAGAGACTGGGTTTGTTACACTATCCATGGATAGAGACATATATATATGTTGCCTACGGGCTTGATTATTGTGATTATGAACCAAAGCGAATTCTAAATATCGTATTAAACACTTGTTGGGCCCATAGGTGTCTATGTCATGTTGATGTTATGAATGATGTGATAATGTGATGAAATAATGTAATATTCATGAAATATTGTATATTGAGTATGATCTTTATGGTTTGATTATCTATCATTGTTATTGATTAAGCATCATAGCATTATGGTTTGTACTACTGAGTTATTGGCTCAGCGCAATTATGATTCATCGCGCAGGTGATAGAGGTGATAGAGTTGAGACGGAGAATTCCTCTAGACCTAATGAGGTTGTTTTGATTGTGAAGAGTTGGATTAAAGCTTAAAGATCAGAGAGTCAAGCTGCCAATCATGTATATATTTCATATTTTGTAATTTTTGAGGTTTAATGTAATTATATTTGTAAGTTTTGGATGTAACTTCCGTTGCATAATAAACAAACGTCTTTATCTATTGTGTCTTATGATTTTCATTTCTCTTTATTTGGTATTTCTTAAATTTTTAGTTTTATTTTAAATATGATTTGTGTATTTTTAAAGTGTGTCATTTTTATATTCAGTATACGTATAATACGATCGTATAAGCATGCTTTGTACGTATACGGGATATAGGGGTGTTACAATTGTTTTGGTATCAGAGCCTAGGTTTGAGATTCTCAACCTAGGTAAAATGAAAGAAAAAGAATATTTTGACTTTAAAAGTTACTTTTTGAATAACATACATGTTTGGTATTGGTAGTCTCTAATCTTTAATGAGATGTATTCTGCTGTGTTTGCAGATATAGGTTGTGATGGATTCTCACTTACGTCAGTCAGTAGAGGGTAGTGCGGAGAGTGTAGCTCCTGATGAGGTTAGAGAGGGAGCTAGAGTGGATAGTGCTGGAGAGGTACCTGCTTCTGTGTCGGGGAGACCAGCTGGTGAGGAGGTTCCGCCAGTTTGGTTTAGACATGTGGTTGATTTGTTAAGGCAAGCACCAGTGCAACCACCGCCACCACCCCCACAGCCTTTAGTATCAGTGAGACATTATGATAAATTAAGGAAGTATGGAGCAGAAGATTTTCTAGGTACTATTGATCCAGCTGTAGCTGAGCAGTGGCTAGATAAAGTACAGAGAATATTTGTTCAGTTACAAGCCACTCCAAAAGAAAAATTTGATTATGCAAGATCATTGTTGCAGAAGGATGCATATGATTGGTGGAAGACAGTGCCCCATGCTATGGATGATCCACCAACATTGTCCTATGATGATTTCCTACGGGAGTTTGAGCGGAAATATACTCCAAGGGAGTATAAAGATGTGAAGAAGATGGAGTTTCTGACCTTGAAGCAAGATCACTGGTCTGTGACGGATTATGAGTTAGAATTTATCCGGTTGAGCCACTACGCCGGGGGAATTATTTCTTACGAGATTGACAGGTGTAGAAGGTTTGAGGATGGATTGAGACCCTCAATTATGTGTCTTGTGACTGGTTCTAGATACCAAGACTTTTCCCAATTGGTTGCAGCAGCTAGGAGTGTGGAAAGAGCTCAGAATATTGCAGCAGCTATTTTTGAGGAAGAGATCAGGGTTAGTAGACCCCAGTTTGAGGCAGGGTCTTCTTCTGTAAAGAGAGGTAGGGGAAGTTTTGTTCCCAGAATCAGTCAGAGTCAGAGACAGGCTGGTAGGTCAGTTCAGTTTCAGAGGCAGAGATCGAGACCTACAGCTTCAGTTGCGAGTGCTCCTACTCCGGTAGTTCAGAGATCCACTCCACTTGTGTGTGCTCAGTGTGGTGGAACACATAGGGGTGCTTGTTGGAGGAATAGTGGACCAGCTGTGTGCTTTAGATGTGGATCTCCGGATCATTTTATTAGAGAGTGTCCAGAGATGCGAGAACAGAGGTCAGCAGATTCTGTAGTTTCTCGACCTAGTGTCAGAGGTGGTCGAGGGGGCAGAAGTTTTAGCAGAGGGGGTAGACCTGGGTATAGTCAGAGAGGATCTTTATCTAGGGATACTAGACCAGATGAGGTTGGACCTTCTCAACGAGTTTATGTGATGCAGAGGCAGCCAGATGCTTCAGCGGTCATAGCTGGTACTTTCTCTTTATTTGGTATTTCAGTACTTGCTTTGATTGATCCAGGATCTACACATTCATATATTAGTGCATCTGTTTTGCCTGTGTCTGAATTGCATGCTGAATCCCTAGGATTTGATGTATTGGTGACAAATCCTTTAGGGCATAGTGTGATTGTTAGTAAGGTGCACCGAGACAGTGCAGTAGTGGTGCAAGGTGAGGAGTTCCTTGGAGATTTAATTGAAATGCCTTTTAAGGAATATGACTTGATCCTAGGCATGGACTGGTTATCTAGACATGGAGCTATGGTAGACTGTCAAAAGAAAGTTGTTACCTTGAGAACTGATGATGGTAGAGATGTGATAGTATCTAGTGAGCAGGAACAATTAGCATCCTTGTTTGTTTCAGCTGTTGCAGCTAGGAGATTGATTAGAAAAGGGTGTGATGCTTACCTTGCTCATATTTTGGATACTAGAGTAAAGGGTTCTCAACTTGATAGTATACCCATAGTTGCAGAGTTTCCAGATGTGTTTCTAGAAGAGTTGCCAGGGTTACCTCCTGAGAGAGAGGTGGAGTTTGGTATTGAATTATTGCCTGGTACCACTCCTATCTCTATTACTCCTTATAGAATGGCACCTGCTGAATTGAAAGAATTGAAGGTGCAGTTGCAGGAGTTGTTGGATAAAGGGTTTGTTCGCCCTAGTGTTTCACCGTGGGGAGCTCCTGTTTTGTTTGTGAAGAAGAAGGATGGTACTATGAGATTGTGTAGCAGTGTTTTCCAAGATTGATTTGAGATCAGGGTACCATCAGTTGAGGGTCAAAGCTGAAGATGTTCCTAAGACAGCCTTTCGTACAAGGTATGGGCATTATGAGTTCCTAGTTATGCCTTTTGGTTTGACGAATGTACCTGCAGTTTTTATGGACTTGATGAATAGGATGTTTAGGCCCTATTTGGATCAGTTTGTGGTAGTTTTTATCGATGATATCTTGGTGTATTCGTGTAATAAGGAGGAACATGACAAGCATTTGCGGATTGTGCTGCAGATCTTGAGAGAGAAGCAATTGTTTGCTAAACTGTCGAAGTGTGAATTTTGGCTTGACCAAGTGACTTTTCTCGGTCATATAGTTTCAGCAGAGGGTATTAGAGTTGATTCGAGTAAAGTTGAAGCTATTTTGAATTGGAGTCCACCAAAATCTGTGACGGAAGTTAGAAGTTTTCTGGGAATGGCAGGCTATTACCGACGGTTTGTGAAAGGATTTTCTTTGATAGCTACTCCACTTACCATATTACTTCGAAAGGGAGTTAGATTTGTGTGGACAGATCAGTGTCAGGCTAGCTTTGAACAGTTGAAAGAAATGTTGACTCAAGCGCCTGTTCTTACTTTACCTGTGGAAGATAAACCATATGTGATTTACAGTGATGCTTCACATAATGGTTTGGGTTGTGTTTTGATGCAAGAAGGTAAAGTTATAGCTTATGCTTCTCGACAGTTGAAACCGCATGAGCTTAATTATCCGACCCATGATTTAGAGCTAGCAGCTATTGTGTTTGCATTGAAGATTTGGTGACACTATTTGTATGGGGAGAAGTGTTTTATCTATACAGATCATAAAAGTTTGAAATATTTGGGTATTCAGAAGGAGCTGAATCTTCGACAGAGGAGATGGTTGGAGTTGATTAAAGACTATGATTGTTTGATTGATTATCATCCTGGTAAAGCAAATGTTGTTGCTGATGCCTTGAGTCGGAAGTCTTTAGCAGGTTTGACTGTTTATTCGCTCTCTTTGCTTATTGAGTTGAGAGCATTGCATGCTAGCTTTGTATCTTGTGATGATGGTGCATTGTTGGCACAGTTGCAATTGAAACCAGTATTATTGGATCAGATTAAAGAGGCTCAATTGGCTGATGAGAAGATTCAAAAGATTGTTTCAGATTGCCAGAATGGAAAGAGTCAAGATTTTATTGTGAGAAGTGATGGGAGTCTTTGGTTTAAGAACAGATTGTGTGTACCTGATAATGCTAATCTGAGAAGGATCATTTTAGAAGAAGCACATCAATCAGTATTTGCTATGCATCCGGGCAATACAAAGATGTATCATGATTTGAAGCAGAATTACTGGTGGTCTGGTTTAAAGAGAGACATTGCAGATTTTGTGTCCAAATGTCTCACATGTCAGAGGGTAAAAGCTGAGCATCAAGTTCCAACAGGGTAACTTCAACCGTTATCAGTGCTTGAATGGAAATGGGATAGAGTAACCATGGATTTTGTATCTGGTTTACCATTGACACAAAGGAAGCATGATGCTATTTGGGTGATTGTTGACAGGTTGACTAAGACAGCTCATTTTCTTCCGGTTCGGATGGATTATTCTCTGGAAAGGTTAGCTGAGCTGTATATCCATGAGATTGTAAAGTTGCATGGTATTCCAATTTCTGTAGTGTCTGATCGAGATCCCCGATTTACTTCAAGGTTTTGGAAGAGTTTACATGGTGCTTTGGGTTCTCGATTACACTTCAGCACTGCTTTTCATCCACAGACAGATGGGCAGTCAGAGAGAGTGATACAGATTATCGAGGACATGTTGAGAAGTTGTGTCATTGATTTCTCTGGAAGTTGGGATAGATTTTTGCCACTTGTGGAATTTGCTTACAATAATAGTCATCAATCCAGCATTTGTATGGCACCATTCGAAGCATTGTATGGTAGACGGTGTAGGAAACCTTTATGTTGGAATGAACTTGGAGAAGGTAAGTTAATTGGTCCTGATTTGGTTAAAGAAACAGAAGAGAAAGTGAAAGTGATTCGAGATCGGTTGAAAACAGCTTCAGACCGACAGAAATCTTATTTAGATTTGAAAAGGAGAGACATAGAGTTTGAGATTGGAGATAAGGTATTTTTGAAAGTGTCTCCTTGGAAAAAGATTTTGAGATTTGGTCGAAGAGGGAAGCTGAGTCCTCGTTTCATTGGACCGTATGAATTTTTGGAAAGAGTTGGGCCAGTTGCTTATCGGCTTGCTTTACCACCTGAGTTGGATAGGATTCATAATGTATTCCATGTTTCTATGTTGAGGAGGTATAGATCGGATCCATCTCATATCTTGCAAGTTGAATCCATTGAAGTGAGTCCAGATTTAACAATTGAAGAAGAACCAATTGCTATTTTGGCACATGAAGTAAAAGAGTTAAGGAATAAAAAGGTGCCATTGGTGAAAGTTCTATGGAAGAATCATGGAAGAGAAGAGGCAACTTGGGAAAGTGAACAAACAATGCGAGATCAGTATCCTCAACTACTTCAGACTTGATATCAGGTAATTTCGAGGACGAAATTTTTTTTAGCGGGGGAGAATTGTAATATCCCAAAATGTGCTCTAGAAGTATTGAGGTAATTATTGTTTGATTTGAATTAAATGTATATGTGTTATGGGAAAGGAAAGAGTGTATAGAGAGAAGTTTATATGTTGTTTATATGATAATATATATAACATATATGCAAGTCAAAAGAGTGGTCAAGGGAAGAAGATATTTTAATTTGGGATTTGTGAAATGACTAAAGAGGGCAAGTGCTTTAAAAGAAATCAAAACAAATGGAAAAAAAAGGGTGTTTAGGTAATTGCTCATGATGAAATACTTGGTGGAGATTTAAAGAGGAGTTGACTTTGTTTCTTCATTGTTCTTTTCTTCTTTTCTTTTTGTTGTGGCCGGCTCCTCCATAGACAAGGGAAAGCAAGTGGACAAGAGTGGATTTTGATGTTCTAAGTTCAAATTGAAGGAAGATCTAAGTGATCAAGTTGGTGATTCAAGAAGTTTTATAACTTTGGTAAGTCCTCTTTTGGTATCTTTGCTTATTTGAAGTTGTGCTGTGAAATTAATAGATGATTTAAGAGTGTGTTGTTTGATTTTGATATATTTAAAAGTGTTTGAGTAAATTGATTATGGATTTTGAGGATGGATTGAAGAAAAGAGTGAGTATGTTAAAAGAGATGGTGTTGTGGTGGTGTTTAGGGTTTTGATGATGTTTGTGATTTGTGTTTGATGTGTGTGTTTTGGCTTGTTTTGGTATTGTTGCAAGTTTTGAAATGGTTTTTGGGTGTGTGTAGTGAAGTTTGTTTGAAGTGGATGTTGGTGGATAGAAATGCTTTGTTGGATGTTTGGTTGTTTTGGCCGGATTCTGAGTTTTTAGTCTGACACGTCCGGGAGCACGTCCAGAGTCTTAGACGTGTCAATGGTGTTGGAGGCAGTAGGTTTGACACGACCAGTAACACGTCCGTGTTATTGAGCGTGTCATACCTACTGTGAGATTAGAGAGTTTACACGGCCATGAGCACGCTCATGATGTTGGACGTGTTGATATTTTTCAGAGAGGCAGAATGTATTACATGCCCAGTGACACGCCCGTGGTTCTGAGCGTGTAAAAGCTTCTGTGTTGTGGAGTTAGGGCACGGTCAGGGACACACCCGTGTGGTTGAGCGTGTCATGTTTAGGGTTTGCCCTAGTTAACTCTTAATTTGATTATCTCATGTGTATCCCTAAGCAAGTGTATGTTATTATTTTTGGATTAGGTCTTGAAGAAAGTGATTTGTCATTGATCTAAGAAGTAAAAGAATCTTGGAAAAGAAAAGTGTTTAGAGTTGTGTGAATTGTTATTGAGGTAAGTACAAACCTTGCATTTTTGCATACATTCACTTGATATGACATTATTGTTATATATGAATAATGTTACGTTTTGCACATTGTGAATCTTGTGAAATGTACTATATGTATAATGTGAAATGAGATAATTGAGACATGTATGCATATATGATTATGTTCAATGTAATTGATTATGAATATGTGAAAGATGATGTATTATATTGTGAATTGAGACATGATGATTCAAATGTGATGAGAAGCCATTGTGAGTGGCTATGGTTATACAAATGAAAGTGTTGAGGCATGATTGCCTATTTGATATAGAGATACAAATTGTGAAAAAGAATAACGATATAATTGTATGTTTAATATGTTATTCAGTTTCAGAGTTCTGGATTTTGGGTGGCATGCCTATGAAATTATGAATAGTAACAGTCTTGCCGGGTTGAGGATCTCTTCAATTTGAGTTGAATTGAGGTCCAAGAGACTGGGTCTGTTACATTATGAGAATTGTGATTATGAGATATATGATTGGTAACAGTCTTGCCGGGTTGAGGATCTCCTCGATTTGTCGAGTTGATGGTCCAAGAGACTGGGTCTGTAACACTATCCATGGATAGAGACATATATATATGTTGCCTACGGGTTTGATTATTGTGATTATGAACCAAAGCAGTAACTCTGAATTCTGAATATCTTATTAAACACTTGTTGGGCCCATAGGTGTCTATGTCATGTTGATGTTATGAATGATGTGATAATGTGATGAAATAATGTAATATTCATGAAATATTGTATATTGAGTATGATCTTTATGGTTTGATTATCTATCATTGTTATTGATTAAGCATCATAGCATTATGGTTTGTACTACTGAGTTATTGGCTCAGCGCGATTATGATTCATCGCGCAGGTGATAGAGGTGATAGAGGTGATAGAGTTGAGACAGAGAATTCCTCTAGACCTAATTGAGGTTGTTTTGATTGTGAAGAGTTGGATTAAAGCTTAAAGATCAGAGAGTCAAGCTGCCAATCATGTATATATTTCATATTTTGTAATTTTTGAGGTTTAATGTAATTATATTTGTAAGTTTTGGATGTAACTTCCATTGCGTAATAAACAAATGTCTTTATCTATTGTGTCTTATGATTTTCATTTCTCTTTATTTGGTATTTCTTAAATTTTTAGTTTTATTTTAAATATGATTTGTGTATTTTTAAAGTGTGTCATTTTTATATTCAGTATACGTATAATACGATCGTATAAGCATGCTTTGTACATATACGGGATATAGGGGTGTTACAGGGTTGGGGATTCCTTAGGAATCGAGTCATCTACCTTTTTTTCGATCCATCTGGGTGACAACTCCTTTTTCTCTGGGTTTTGGCCAGTGTTCTCTAAGGCGCTAAGCCTAACAATGCCGAAGTCTCAAGAACCATTCCACATGGGAGTGGGAACGAAAATCCCCTCTCACACTGGATGACTCGATTCCTAAGGAATCCCCAAACGCTTATTGGGTTTGGAAAGTCAGGTACACATGGGAAGTTGAGGATTAACCCAGCACCCCCATAATAGCCGGTTCATTGGAATTGACCTCCTTTTCATGTCTAAATATTATTAAATTATTAAGTATTATAATATTATCCATATTACATGTAATTATTAATAAAATGGATTCATTCATTAAAATAAGATAAAACAATATATTACAAAATAACATAGATACCCATCCTTAAATGGAAACATACCCTTACAATTCTTAAATGTTCACAAAGAAAATAAATAAAATAGAACACCCACCAAAAGGTAGAAACATGTCCCTTACAATTATCCTAAAGTCTTTAATTAAATTAAAATCTAAACAAATAAGACACCCACATAGTGTGGAAACATGTCTTTTACATTCTTGGAATAAGAATAATCAAATTAAAACAATTAACCAAATACAATTAAACCATTCAAACATTCACAATAATTAAAAGCAAATCATCCATTATAAACCAAATAAAACAAATAATCCATAATAAGTATAAAACAATAAATTAAATAATCAAACCTAGGTTTTAATCTTACATTGAATAATAAATATGTAAAACTAGGGTTTTAATATATGAATTTTGAGGTTTCTTAAAGTTTAGAATGCTAAATTATGTTTTTAGGGTTTTAGAAACAATGATTAGGGTTTTTAGGGTTAAAATATGGCTTTAGGGTTTTAAGATAATCATTAGGGTTTTGGTGATCAAACTAGGGTTTTTAGGGTTCAAATATAATTTTAGGATTCTATGATGATGTGAGCGGGGATTTTTGCCCCCACTCCTGGTGGAATGGTTCTTGCGACTTCGGCACTATTTAGGCTCGGGGCCATAGAGAGCACGGACCTAAGTCCGGAGAAAATGGAGTCGCCACCCCGACGGGCCGGGAAAAAGAAAGGGGTGGATGACTCGATTCCTAAGGAATCCCCAACCCCCTAATGGGTTTGAAAAGTTGGGTACGTGTGGGGAATGTGAGAAATGGCCGAGCACCCCCCACAACGCCCGGTTCATTGGAACCGACCACCTTTATAGGTCTTAATATTATAAAATTATAAAATATTAAAATATTAACCATAACACACACAACAATTAAAATAAATCATTGATATATTGAAAATCAAAACAATATCCAAGCAAAACAAATAAATGGACACCCATCCGAAGGTGGAAACATGCCCTTACATATAGAACACCCACCAAAAGGTAGAAACATGTCCTTTACATTGGTTCTAAAATAGAAAAGAAATTTAAATTACATGATATTTAACTAATGAGGTACCCACCAAGTGGAAACATACCTCTTACAACATTTGGAAAACTAAAAAAATCAATAAAGTAATAACCATTCATCATAAATAAATCAAGCATTGGAATTAAATAAATTAAAGCATATAAAATAAATCAAAGCATAATCACATATAAAATTGAATAAAGCAAATAAAGATTTAAATTAGGGCTACTGTTTCTATTTAAGATTCTTTATTTAATGTGTTTAGGGTTTTGGAATTTATGAGTTTAAGCTACTATGAGTTTTAAAGGAATTGAAATGGATTAAAGTTTTATAATTTAAGAGGTTGATAAAATTATTTGATTAACCAAATTAGTGTTTGAGGAGTGAAATCATGAAATTAGGGTTTGAACATTTTAAAATATTGGATTTATGATTATTAGCTACTGAATTATGGTTTTAAGCTTACTGTGTTTGAATTTTAATATTTATGTTTATAGGGTTTTAAGGTTTAAAGGATTAGGGTTTAGAAAAATTAGGGTTTAAGGTTTTAAGGGAGTTAGGGTTTAAGAAAACTTTAGGGTTTAGGTTGGCTAGTTTAGGGTTTACTGTTTTGGATTTTGGAGTTGAATTAGGGTTTTAGAATTTTAGAATTAGGGTTTCGAAGAATGCATTAGATTTTAGAATTTGGAAAATAATTGATAATTTTATGAAACTTTATGAAAATAAACAAAATGATTTAAGGTTTACATAAACAGAAAAGATATTTTTTAGGGTTTTTGGAAAGAAAAGGATTCAATTTAGGGTTTTGGAAAATTGGAAGGCAGATTAGGGTTTTAAGATTTTGAAGAAATAAAAATAACTATTTTAAGATTTTTGAAAAACAAAGAGACGAATTAAGGTTTTTAAGATTTAGAAAAGGTAAATTAAGGTTCTAGGGTTTTTTGATTTTGAAGAAATAGAAACAACAATTTTTTATCTAGAATGATGTAGCTACTGTAAATTAATGAAACAAATAAAGAAATTCATACCTTCATTTTTTGGTTCCACCAAAAATCACTTCTTGGATGAACAAGAACAAAGACAAGCTTTGCTGCCTTTGATGGATTGAATTGCTTGTTTCCTCTCTCAAAAATTCGATCGATTTCACTGCCAGAAGGAATTCTTAAAATCCGATTTATTTTTCAAAATTTTCCTCCTCAGTTTCGGTCCCAAATTTCACCTCCCCTTTTTGTGTTGTTTTAGTCCTTATTTTATGATTAATTTTAGTTATTCACGGAATCTAACATTAATTAAGAAATGAAAATCGAAACCTAATTGTATTTGGTTTCGGAAAAATATGCGTCGAAAAAATTTCGCTGGCAAAAAAAAAACTGCTGCAGAAAAATTGCGCTGGCGAAAAAGCTGCCGCAGCTGGCTGCCGAGCGAAAATTGGCCTGGAGGCCATTTCGCTGCAACCCTTTTCGGCGGCGAAATTTTTCATCGCCGATTTTTCGTAGCCGATTTTTTTTTTTATTTTTTTATTTGTTTATTATTATTATTTATTTTTATTAATTATAAAAATTAAATACTAAAGTGAATATTATTTAATTAAGATAACAAAAATTATTTTTAACTAATTAAAACATATTGGACAATAAAAATATTTTGGACTAATTAAACTATATTAGACCGGACCGCGTTAAAAATTAAGGTCTACAGTTTACTGCTTGAATGATTTGAGACTTTAGTGAAGGAGAATGAAATGCAATAAGACTTAATTTTTGAGATGGTAGAGGTTTTGGGTTCTGGACCCGGTTCGAATTCTGGACTCAAGGATAATTTTAGGTTCTGGACCTAAGTGTAATTTTGGGTTCTGGACATAAGGATAATTTGGGTTCTGTACCCGAGCTAAGTTATGGACTTAGAAGAGATTCTAGGTTTTGGACCTAAGTACAATTCGGGTTTTGGACCCGAGCTA
The DNA here is from genome assembly GCA_947685225.1 of Garcia nutans. Classification (NCBI taxonomy): domain Eukaryota; kingdom Viridiplantae; phylum Streptophyta; class Magnoliopsida; order Malpighiales; family Euphorbiaceae; genus Garcia; species Garcia nutans. The sequence goes on along the minus strand of CANTUV010000007.1, from coordinate 48,482,877 downwards.
AGTTATGGACTTAGAAGAGATTCTAGGTTCTGGACCTAAGGACAATTTGGGTTCTGGACCCGAGCTATGTTATGGACTTAGAAGAGATTCTAGGTTCTGGACCTAAGGATAATTTGGGTTCTGGACCCAAGCTAAGTTCTGGACATAGAAAAGATTCTAGGTTCTGGACCTAAGGATAATTTGGGTTCTGGACCCGAGCTAACACTACAAAAAATGGCGCAATCACCGATGCATTTTGCGACGACTCTTATTTCGTCGCTGATTAGCGACTTTATCAACAACAACTTTACGACAAAGAATCAAGATAAGCGTCTTTCCAACATTTCGTCGCTGAATGGGTCGCTAAATGTGTCGCTGATTAACGACAAAAAAATGGTCGTAGAATCTATCGTTGAATAGCGATAAAAAGTAGTTTCTCGTTGAATGTGTCGCTGAATTTTGCGCCAAATTTTGGCGCAGACAATCAGCGACGACGTTACGACTAATTTATGACAAATTAGCAAAAGAATGTGTTTATTTTTTATTGGAAAGTTTTTTGTCGCTAATTAGTCTCTAAATTGCTCGCTGATTTGCGAGAAAAATAGTTAGTCGCAGAATTATCGTTAATTTGCGAGAATATAGCGATCAATTAGCGAGAAATTAATTTTATTTTCTAATTTAAAGTAATTGGTCACTAATTAGTCGCTAAATGGCTCGCTGATTTGCGAGAAAAATAGTTAGTCGCAGAATTATCGTTAATTTGCGAGAATATAGCGACCAATTAGCGAGAAATTAATTTTATTTTCTAATTAGCTGTAATTTCAAAAATACTCTTTTTTAATTTTTAATTTTAAAAATACTCCTTTTAGAAGTATATTTTGAATAAACATTCAATATATTAAATATATATTTAATTTTTAAAAGTATATATTAAATATATTTTTAGTATATTAAAAATATTAAAAAATATAAAATATTTTAAAAAAGTTAAAAAATATATTATGCAGCGTAAATTTCTCAAAAAAAAATTAAACTACGCTTTTACATATTAAAAAAAGAAGCTTCTCTGTATATCTCTTTGCTTTTAAAAACAGGAAAAAAAATATATATATATCCATTTTCATTTCGCCCTCTACCTATTCCTAACAGCCGCACGCAAACATAAAGGCAGTCTTTCTCTCTTCTCTTTTAGGGTTTTTGCGGGAAGAGACTCGACGTGTGTCTGACTGACTGCAATGGCTTTCTTCAGTCTTCTTAGATCTTCAGTTACTGCTCCTCTGATCGAGGTTTCTTACGCCGAGCTCTCCCCGTCATCGTCCGATCGGTTTAAGGTTTCACTTTCTCTTGATCGGAAACTTTTTATTGAAACGTATTCTGTTTGTTTTGTGATTTTTAGAACTTTTGGTTTTATCTCTAGTCTGTAGTGTACTGATTTTTTTTTCGTTTGCTTAATTTCTTTACTGATATATATTTTTGTTTATTTTTTGTTCTACATTTTTTTTTTCATTTTCTTTTAATTTTAAAATTCTTAACAGCAATATATTTGATATTGCTTTCGTTTTTCTGTTATTTATTGCCTTTGTTTTCCTTTTGATTTATTTTCTGGTGGTGCAAATATATATATACTCCTACTCTGGCCTTTTGTTTGGTTGGGTAAGAAAACAGTGCGTGGGTTGTTTCTGGATCCGATTTAAGAAAATAAAACCCATCCCCAAACAAGACGCAGTTGCGGATCTTGAATCTGGTGAAAGTGGTTTCTTCCCTATGGTTCTTTTTCAAATCCCCATGTGCAACAAGAAAGAGGTAAATTTCTTTTTTTTTTTAGCATTTTGAACTTTCATTCTACTTGATAAACAAGCTTTTAAGAAATTGTGAATGTTACTGTCAATCTATCTGTCTTGGTTCTTTATCTGGAATTTTAGATTATGTGCTGTAATGCGCTTGTTTTAGGTCAATGTGTTCTGGTACTATGTAATCATTGAAAATTTAGCCATCAATGGAGATAATGTGGTACATTGAACAACTATAATCTACTGCACAGTGGATTGTTTTGTTTCTCTTACCAAGCTAATTCCTTCATAACTGTTTCTCATTTTGCCACTGTGAGACTCTTTTCTTTTCTTTTTTTTTTAAATGCACTTTAGTTTGAAAATTTTCCAATTTCTTGAGACTTAATATTATGAGAAAAATTAATTGTGCATCAGGTTGAGCAGCCAACATTTGGAGTTACTGGAGTGAATAATGAAGAAAATTTGATATGGATTTTGACACAATTAGAAATTGTTGACTTTGGGTATTTCATAGCTATGCTAGTAAGTGAATTACCATCATAAAATTCCTATGATTTTTTTTCTTTTCTTTTCTTAAATTTCTCCATATTTGATTGTGAATTTAATGTGATTATTATTCAAATGGCAGCCTATTATCATAAATTGGCTTAGAGTAAGATGGTACAAGAGAAAGCTTTTTGAGATATACTTACAGTTCATGTTTGTCTTCATTTTCTTTCCAGGGTAGGTCTGCCTCTGTTTTTTCATTTTTCTTTTGTTTTATTTAATTCACAATTATAATTAAAGATTAGTTAATCACCCCATAAAAATCTATCATCTATATATAAAAGCTGAGTAATTGAGACCTTTCTTGAGGTTGTCACATATGCATAGTTTAAGAAAGAGGCAATTTTACAATTTCTCTCTTTTATGTTCAAATTATCAATTTCTCTCTCTATAGTCCCTGAAAATGTAAACCGTTTGCTTTCCCATGATTAAATATTGCACTTTCTAAATAAATGGCAAAAGTACAATTGTCGACCAATCAACTATTTTTCGAAAGCAAATTAAGAACTCGATCAATTTGAAAGGATGAGAGGCCACTTTGTTTCTATATGTATTTTGATCCAGTTGATATCCATCCATTAAATCCCTGATTGCCATTGGTGTTGTTGTTTTGGATTGTAAAGATTCAGATTAGAGCTCAATAACAGGTGGGTCGATTCTTTTTGTTAGTTATTTTTTATGGGTATTATGAAGGAATAGAATATCCGTCGTGCAGTCCCTTTGGCTCTTGGTCTCCTGTGTATTTCAAACTCAAAAGTATTATTTATCATAGTAATTGGCAGTTAATTAGATTTTTTAAACAAGTTTTAATGATGAAATCAAGAAATCTGTGTGGATTACTGTTGTCATTTCATTGTTTTTGTGTTGCAAATGAAAATGTGATTTGTATGAATTACTTCCCAAAAATTAGAGGAATGGGAAGTTTATATGATAACTCCAATTTCATCCCAATCAAGTTTCTTCCAACTATAGAAAATGAGGGGCTTCACTGTGTATGACGAGTTAGTTATTTACTATGTAGCAGGTTAATATAATGGACACACTAAGCAGACTCAGCTGTGATACAGATTCAGAAGTTGCAACGGTGAGATGGAGTTGGTTTGGGTCTAATTTATTTTTTATCCCTTTAGATCTTTCTGTATAAAGGCTGTAATGTTTGTTCTCAATTCTTTATTACATATATTATCATTTTCTCTTTTTTTTATTTTTTTAATTTGGTTAACCCTATCTTTTTTTCATAACTTTACTGTTTCAAATTTACACTTATAGTTGTCCATAATTTTTAAATAATTTCAATATTATTAAGTAAAATTTATTAAGAAATTAATAAAAGTTTAGTATACTTATTGCCACTAATAATTTAATTATGAATGTTGTGTTATTTGATTATTATTGTAATGAATGACTATTTTATAAACATGTTTGGTTATTATATTTGAAATTCAACAGGTTCTTGAAAATGTGTAGACGAAAAAAAATTGGAATATTGGAAACATATAGCCAAACAATTACAAAATTGCGACAAAATTGCGACAAAATCAGCAACCAAAGGTGACAAAAAAAATATTGAATTCTGTGACAAATCAACGACTGAAACAATGAGAAAAATATTGCGACATATTCTACGACACATCAGCGACAAAATTTAGCGAACAAATTAGAGACAAATTCAGCGACTAAATTAACGACCCAAATAGAGATGAATTCAACGACTAACGCTAAATCAGCGATGACTTTCAGCGGGAATAAATAATTTCCACAAAAAATGAAAATGTCGTTGAATTTGTCTATGTTTTGTCGCTGATTTGTCGCTAATCAATGACACACACAATTGGTCGCTAATTTGTCATTGATTTTTTAGCGACCAGGACATTACCGTCCGCTCGATTTTTCTCGTTGTTCGTCGTTGATATTGTCGCTATCGTATTTTGGTCGTTGATTTCGTCGTTAATGGTGTCGTAGATTGCATCGCAGATTGCTGTTTTTTTTGTAGTGTAAGTTCTGGACTTAGAAGAGATTCTAGGTTCTGGACCTAAGAATAATTTGGGTTCTGGACCCGAGCTAAGTTCTGGACTTAGAAGAGATTCTAGGTTATGGACCTAAGGATAATTTGGGTTCTGGACCCGAGCTAAGTTCTGGACTTAGAAGAGATTCTAGGTTATGGACCTAAGGATAATTTGGGTTCTGGACCCGAGATTGAATTTGATTTGGGTACATGGACCCGAGATTGAATTTGATTTGAGTACTTGGACCCGAGATTGGATTGAATTTGGGTACTTGGACCCAAGATTGGGTACTTGGACTTGAGATTGAATTTGATTTAGGTACTTGGACCCGAGGTTGATTTTGATTTAGGTACTTAGACCCAGGGTTGAATTTGATTTGGGTACTTGGACTCGAGGTTGAATTTGATTTGGGTACTTGGACCCGGGGTTGGGTACTTGGACTCGAGATTGGGTACTTGGACCCGATATTGATTTGACTTGGGTACTTGGACCCGAGATTGGGTACTTGACCCTAGACTGATTTTTATATGGGTATTTGGACCCGAGATTGATTTGATTTGGGTACTTGGACCCGAGATTAGATTGATTTGGGTACTTGGACTCGAGATTGAATTGATTTGGGTACTTGGACCCGAGATTGGGTACTTAGACCTGAGATTGGGTACTTGGAACTGAGCTTGAATTGATTTGGGTACTTGGACCAGAGATTGATTTGATTTGGGTACTTGGATCCGAGAATGATTTGATTTGGGTACTTGGACCCGAGAATGGGTGCTTAGACCCGAGAATGTGTACTGGACCCGAGACTGATTTGATTTGGGTGCTTGGATCCGAGAATGATTTGATTAGGGTACTTGGACCCGAGAATGAATTGATTTGGGGATTTGGACCCAAGATTGGATTCTTGGACCCGAGACTGATTTGATTTGGGTACTTGGACCCGAGACTAATTTGATTTGGGTACTTGGACCCGAGACTGGGTACTTGACCCAAGATTAAATTTGATTTTGGTACTTGGACTCGAAAATAGGTACTTAGACCTGAGACTGAATTGAATTTTGGGTGCTTAGACCCGAGACTGAGGTTGACTAACCTTTTATTAGTTGCGAAGTCTGATTGCTCCGGCTGTTCTATGCATTGTGGTTCTTCACCCTCGTAAATGGATCTTCATCATTGGAGATCGTGTCTTCATCCTTGAAAATGGATCTTCATCCTTTGAGATCGGGTCTTCACCCTTGAAAATGGATCTTCATCCTTTGAGATCGGGTCTTCACCCTTGAAAATGGATCTTCATCCTTTGAGATTAGGTCTTCACCTTTGAAAATGGATCTTCATCCTTGGAGATCGGGTCTTTACCCTTGCTTCAGCTTTTTTAGCTGGACTGATATTTTGTCTTTTGCATCTTCATTTTTTTAGAGTTCTAATGTTCCATTCTTTTGTTCTTCCTTTTTGCAAAAATTCAGCTAGTTTTAATTGGACCTTATATCCTCTCCTTGTCCCCCTGCGTGGCAAAATATTTGTAAGTGAGTTTGAAAATATTTTATAAATAGACTCAAAAAATTGAAAAGGAGAAACTTTGCCCCCTGTGTAGGCTCAAACCCATGATTTTTCTATGCAGGCTTTGATTGATGTTTTTGTCGTCTAGTTCATCACACAAGCACGTATTTCTTCTTTTGCAAAATGACTTGAGCTTCCACAAGCAAATAGGCTTTCCATGCCCTCTTGATTCAATATCTTCTTTTGATTCTTTACTTCGCAGGGTGTTTGCTGTTCATTTTGACAAGGAATAGACAACACAAGATAAGAAAGTGCGATGTGATATGCTCATGTATGCATGATTTGCATGAATGATACTTATAGTTATTCCATCAACTCACAGATCGAGGTGTTCAGCAGAAGTGTTCTCACATACTCGTTCAGGTCTTGCATTGGAATAAAAGAATGCTTCCCATTTATGACTTTTATCTTTGAGATATTGAAAACATGAGTAATGGAGGATCCAAACTGTAGAGATACATCCATTTTAAATTATGATTCAGCATGTCAGTTGGTAGCTTCTTCATAACCTTGCAAGTAATCATTCCCTTTGCCCAATGTATCCTTTGGAGGTTCAACATACTTCCCTTAACTTGAAGGCTTTGTATGACAAATTTTTTTTTTTAATTTTGATTTTGAAATCAAATGTTGGCTTTGTCAAATAAATGTCAATGCACCTCAGGACTTGATTTTCCAAATTAACATATCTATAACATGACAACCCTAGTTACCTTACTAAACTAGGGAATTATTTCTATTTAAGCAAGAATTGTTGCACTTCATATAGGAACATACACATTACTTGGCCAAAGGTCTCATTGAGTTTAAATATTGTCTATCTCATATGCATGCTTATTCAAACTATCTCCACTAATAGACTCTACCTACCAAAAGAGATCAATAAGTCTTTAATAGGCTTGAAATGGGGTCTATAAGGGACACATGTTTAAGTGAATGCCATTTTGAGATTGGAGCTGGTGTGACACAATGGACAAACCTTCACACTACAAACTTATTATTTGAACTTTAGGTAGCTTGGAGGCAATCTTGATAGACTCCAAATTCCTTCTATCTTCTTGGCATTAATCTAGACCTCGATTGGAATAGTCTTTGCCATTGCAAAACGTTTGGTACCCAAATTCATTTCTTTTCTTCTTCTACCTTTTCTTTCTTTTTTTTTATTTTTCTTGCTCTTCCCTTTCATTGAGCATTTTATCATTTTGTCCTTCTTCCTTGTAGGACTGTCAAGTATAGGACTTTCAAGGACTGGATGGTCTTTCTTTTTTTCATTGATTTTGATTGAATCTTTGGTTAGGTTGGACCAATTCAAGTCAAATCATCCTTATAAACCAAATGGAAGCCTTTTGCTGCTTTAGGTAAAAGAGAACTCAGATGGCTCTCTGAACCGCCTTTTTAGGTTTTATCTTTTTATCTTTTTTTTTTCCTTTTCTCTTTTCCTTTTCTCTTCTTTTTTTTCTTTTCTTTTTCTTCTTTTTTTTCTTGTTTTTTTGTTCATTTTTTTATTTGGTTCTAGCTCTAAAAGAGTTGTCTTGTTTGTACCAACTTGGGCTTCCAATAATGGATGAGTGGAGTAACATAAATCTTCTTTAACATGGATAAATCATTTGTTAATCTGATGTTGTCTTGATATATTGGAAATACTAAGAAAACTTCAACTACCCTTATGGTCTTGATAACTTCAACTATCTTCATGGTATTGGGAACTTTAACTATCTTCATGGTATTGAGAACTTCAACTATCCTTATGATCTTGACTAATCATTGCTTTCTTTGGTCTTCTTGCCTCTTCATCTTAGTGATCATAAGACTTGTCAAAAGTATCACAATAGCTCAGGTTAGATTGTTGGGCTTATATGTCAAATGAAAAGAAAGCTAAATTTTTATGAAGACTCAAAGGGACAACTAGGGATTGATTATTTAATAGGGTGGATACTAGTTGTTGGCTAACCAAACAATGCCTAGATCATTTCTCTCTTAAATAAATAGAGTTCAATTTCACCTCGAAAGTTTGTCAAAGCATGTTCTAAGACTGACTAAGACCTAGACAAATGTAATTATGTAAGAGCCCTCTCTAAGTAAGCATACACAACTCAATGCTATAGAGCAATTCTCTTATCTAGTAAAGTCATTCGAATCATGATGCATAGATATATTAATTCATGAATTATCAAGCTAGATTTCTCATTGGTTGAGCACCAAAATGAACAAAGACTAACAAAAATTTTTATAAAAGTAATTAATTGGAACACGATAGTTCCAATTAAGAAAGTAAAATTGAAAAGCAACATTTGAAGCTAAGGAAAGTTTATTGGGTTTTCAGCTTCTTTTCCTTTCATATCTTCAATATCCCCACCTTGAAAGGATGATAAAACAAAATCCTCTTCTAATCCTTTTCCTACCATGAAGGTTGTTGGTAGTGGCACCCTGTTGAACCTTGGAAATGGATTACCTTTGGTATTGGGCTTGTTCGGCTCAAGCAACTTGCCATTATCAATTAAATTCTAGATCTCATGTCTCAACTTCATACAATTGTTTGTTTCATGTCTAGGCCTCTGATGGAATTGGCAAAATGCATTAGTATCAAAGTTAGGTGGAAGAGGATTAGGCAAAGAATGAGGAGTCAAGGGTTGTAATAATCCCCTCTTTTGTAGCTTATTGAGAACCCAAGACAGTGGCTTCCCTAATTCTGAAAACTGCCTCATTCCTCCTTAACTAGTGGCATTAACATCAACTTCTTTATGTGTGCTTTGATTGCCCAACTGGTAGTTCCCTTTCTCATTCCTTTTTATTGAAAAGTAATTCTTCTCCCTTTCCCACTCTTCAATTTGTAGACCATCTTGGAGAAGATCTTTGAAATCCCTTATAAGGGTGTGAAACATCCTTTCACGGAGATTGGGCAGGATGCCTCTCATGATCATCCTTATTTGATCAGATTCATCAGGCCTTTTCTTGAGCAAAGCAGCCTTATTTCTCCACCTTTTCACATAGTCCACAAAATTCTCATTTGGCCTTTGTCTAATGGACTCAACTTCCATTAAGGTAACTTCCAACTCAACATTATACCCATATTGCTGGATGAAGGCCTTGTATTGCAAATCCTAACTCTTTTGCGTTCCATCATCTAATGTATTGAACCAATTTTGGACAACAGGGTCTAATGAGAGCATAAAGTACCTTAGATTTTGAGCCTTAGTAGCTCGGGCAGACTGCATAGTAGTGATATACTGCTTCACATGGAGATGAGGGTTTCCAGTACCATCAAACTTTGCAAAAGATGGCATCTTGAACTTCTATGGAACTTCTTCATCTAGCTCAAATAGTTTTCGATCTCGGACATTTCCTTGATTTTCAATTTTTTCTCAAATTTCTTTTCTAAATCAGTAATCATCTTCTTAACATCAGATGTCTTGGTCTTTTCAATACTTTCCTTCTCAACAACCTTCGGCTTCTTTTTGTCTTGAGGATCTTGGTAGTATTGAGCCCAATCATCATCATCAATGATCACCTTATCATCATCAAAAGCTACTTCACCAATTTTAGTCTTCCCTTTGTCCTTTGACTTCTTATTGCTAGCAGATGCTTCGGCATGATTTTCTAAAATTGCAGTCAATTGGTTCTTCATGGTCTCAGATAGGCCCTTTTTTATTTCTTCCATTTTGGCATTGAGGGCTTCATCCACCATTCTTTGAATTCATTCGGGCTCCATTGCTTTTGGTGAGCAAGTGATTGAGTCGTTGCTTGATTCTTCATCTCCGGCGTAGGTCGGATTGTTGTAAGCTTTTGAACTATCGTAATCCAGGGCTTTGAGCCAGAAAGGTTTAATGATATGAGATGCAAATGTATGCATGTATGCATGTATGCACAAACTATTAACAAACAAGGACAAATAGGATGTTCCTTCCAACCTTATAACATCCACACACGAATGGTGAGTCTCTTTTCCTAGGTATATGGTTAACAAAATACCAACATGGGGTACCTTATTTTCAAATATTTCCCTTGGACGTTTCAACCAATAGTTACATTTTCGAAAATTGAAATCAGTTTATGAAAATTCCCATTAATTAGGCTTTAATCCATTCAACCAACTATAGTAGCTTTTATGCTACATTGGATTAAAACTAAATTAAGAGGTTTATTATAGATAGATTTCTCACTTGAAAAAGTAACTAATGATTCATGCCAAAAACAAGCCCATGATTAATTATTCTTAGTATAAACTAGGCTCACAATTGATTTTTGGTATTTCGTAATTACCTAAATATTTTGCAAGTTCTTTGTACGAAAAGGTTGAATGAAAATAATTTTGTTTCTAAGCCCATTGTAAAAATATTTTAGAAAAAATGGATTTTGGGCTTAGTATTTGGGCCATGAGCAAAAGAATTTTTGATTTATTTTAGAAAAATTTTATGTCCAAAGATCATTTTGAAATGTTTTGAAGATAGTTTTGGTCTTTTAGATTTTAAAGAAAAATTATTTTGAGCTTGCAAATGTACTTGGGTTATATTAGAAAAAGAACAAACCAAATAAGCCATGATTTAAGCTAAGATAAACTAACCATAGTCAAACAACATGCATTTGGGGTAAAACCTAAGGAAAGTAACTAGGCCAATTACATGAGCTTTAGTCTTTGGGTTAAAAGGCTTAGGTTCCCATAGTAAGTATATACCAAATGGTACGAGGCTATGAGTGGTTATGCCATGCTCGATCTCCATACCTTGAGTAAAAGTATGGTATCCCTTACATAACACAACACGGGTAACACGGGCATCCTAACTTACGCACATGATGCAATCTAATATGATGCAATGGATAATATCATTAAAAGAAAGAATAGAATAATATAAAGACCAACGGAATCAACTTCTCTTTTCCCCAATGGAGTAGCCACTGTGAGCGGGGATTTTCGCCCCCACTCCCGGTGGAATGGTTCTTGCAACTTCGACACTGTTTAGGCTCGGGACCTTAGAGAACACGGGCCTAAGTCTGGAGAAAATAGAGTCGCCACCCGAATGGGCTGGGAAAAAAATGGGGTGGATGACTCGATTCCTAAGGAATCCCTAACTCCCTAATGGGTTCAAAAAGTTGGGTATGTGTGGGGAAAAAGAAAGGGGTGGATGACTCGATTCCTAAGGAATCCCACAATTCCCGGTTCATTGGAACCGGCCGCCTTTACAGGTCTTAATATTATAAAATTATTAAATATAACAATATTATCCATATTACACACAACAATTAAAATAAATCATCGATATATTGAAAATCAAAACAATGTCCAAGCAAAACAAATAAATGGACACCCATCCGAAGATAGAAACATGCCCTTACATAATCCATGCCTAAATAGGACACACTGAAAGGTAGAAACATGTCCTTTACATTGGTTCTAAAATAGAAAAGCAATTTAAATTACATGATATTTAACTAATGAGGTACCCACCAAGTGGAAACATGCCTCTTACAACATTTGAAAACTAAATAAATCAATAAAGTAAATAACCATTCATCATCAATAAATCATTCACCAAAGACATTAAACATCAATCAAAATATAATATAAACATCCATCCATGATAAATTAAATAAATCAAGCATTGGAATTAAATAAATTAAAGCATATAAAATAAATCAAAGCATAATCAAATATAAAATTGAATAAAGCAAATAAAGATTCAAATTAGGGCTACTGTTTCTATTTAAGAATCTTTATTTAATGTGTTTAGGGTTTTGGAATTTATGAGTTTAAGCTACTGTGAGTTTTAAAGGAATTGAAATAGATTAATGTTTTATAATTTAAGAGGTTGATAAAATTATTTGACTAACCAAATTAGTGTTTGAGGAGTGAAATCATGAAATTAGGGTTTGAACATTTTAAAATATTGGATTTATGATTATTAGCTACTGAATTATGGTTTTTATGCTTACTGTATTTAAATTTTAATATTTATGTTTATAGGGTTTTAAGGTTTAAAGGATTAGGGTTTAGAAAAATTAGGGTTTAAGGTTTTAAGGGAGTTAGGGTTTAAGAAAACTTTAGGGTTTAGGTTAGCTAGTTTAGGGTTTACTGTTTTGGATTTTGGAGTTGAATTAGGGTTTTAGACTTTTAGAATTAGGGTTTGGGAGAATGCATTAGATTTTAGAATTTGGAAAAAAACAATTGATAATTTTATGAAACTTTATGAAAATAAACAAAACGATTTAAGGTTTATAGAAACAGAAAAGATATTTTTAGGGTTTTTGGAAAGAAAGGATTGAATTTAGGGTTTTGGAAAATTGGAAGGCAGATTAGGGTTTCAAGATTTTGAAGAAACAAAAACAACTATTTTAAGATTTTTGAAAAACAAAGAGATAAATTAAGATTTTTAAGCTTTAGAAAAGGTAAATTAAGGTTTTAGGGTTTTTTGATTTTGAAGAAATAGAAACAACAATTTTTTATCTTGAATAAAGAAGCTACTGTAAATTAATGAAACAAATAAAGAAATTCATACCTTTGATTGTTGATTCTACCAAAAATCACTTCTTAGATAAACAAGAACAAAGACAAGCTTTGCTGCCTTTGATGGATTGAATTGCTTGTTTTCTCTCTAAAAAATTCGATCGATTTCACTGCCAGAAGGAATTCTTAAAATCTGATTTATTTTTCAAAGTTTTCCTCCTCAATCTCGGTCCCAAATTTCACCTCCCCTTCTGTCTTGTTTTAGTCCTTATTTATAGAAGATTTTTATGATTAATTTTAGTTATTCGTGGAATCTAACATTAATTAAGAAAAGGAAATTGAAACCTAATTGTATTTGGTTTTGAAAAAAAATCGTGTTGAAAAAATTTCGCTGGCAAAAAAAAAAAAACTGCTGCGGAAAAATTGCGCTGGTAAAAAAGCTGCCACAGCTGGCTGCGGGCTGCGGGGCGAAAATTGGCCTTTTGGCCATTTCGCCTGCAGGAAAATCCTGTGGGCGAAATGGTCCAAGGCCGTTTCGCCGCAACCCTTTTTGGCGACGAAATTTTTTGTTGCCGATTTTTCGTCGCCGATTTTTATTTTTATTTATTTGTTTATTATTATTATTTTTTATTTGTTTATTAATTATAAAAATTAAATACTAAAGTGAATATTATTTAATTAAGATAACAAAAAATGTTTTTGACTAATTAAAACATATTGGACAACAAAAATATTTTGGACTAATTAAAATATATTGGACCGGACTGGGTAAAAAATTAAGGGTCTACAGATGGCAATTAGGGTTTTGGTTTAGAATTAGGGTTTTGAATGTTGAAAACTAGGGTTTTTATTAGATTAGTGTTTTAAAACTATAATTTAAGATTTTGGGTTTTCAAAACAAGCCAATAGGGTTTTAGGTAATTAAATTAAAGGTTTTAATTAATTCCTAAGCTACTGTGAATCTAAAACAATTAAAAGTTATCTAATTAGACTACTGGATAGACAAAGTTAAATGAATTAAGCTATAATAACTTTAAAACCAATGAAAGTGAGCTACTGGACATGTTTTAATGAAACCAATATAAATTGAACTAATGATAAATGAAACTTGCTGTGAATTTATAGGGTTAAAGAAATTAAACCTCCATTTGTTGGCTCCACTAAAACTAAGAGTGTTGGTCGAGTGAAGCAATTTTCTAAGACAATTGTTGTGTGTTGATTCTTGGTTAATTGCTGCTGCTGCTTAGTTTTAAGTGTTACTTTTTTCTCTTGAATATTCGTTGCTTTTAATAATTATGGTTGTCCCCTTGTTTAATTGTTAATCCCCTTATTTATAAGAATCAACTAGGTTAAAACTAGTGAATATCGATCTAAGTCCGAGGTCAATTTAGATTTCTAATTAAAAATATATTTTCTTGAAATCAGGGCTGAAGGCCTTGCAACTTCGTCATGGAGCCTTATAACAAGGTTCATGTTGAATTGGCAAGTGTGTGAGCAAGGATTTTAGCCCCTACTCCCATATGGAATGGTTCTTGCGACTTTAGCACTATTAGGCTCAGGACCTCAGAGAACACGGGCCTAAACCCAGAAAAAATAGAGTTGCTACCTGAACAGGCCAGGAAAATAGAAAGGGGTGGATGACTCAATTCCTAAGGAATCTCCAACCCTCTATTGGGTTCGGAAAGTTGGGTACGTATGGGGAAGGTGAAAATGACCCAGCACCCCCATAACACCCGGTTCATTATAACCAGCCTCCTTTTCAGGTCTAAATATTGTTAAATTCTTAAATATTATAAAATCATCCATACTACATACAGTATTGAAATAAATATTCATTGTATTGAAATCAAAGAATGTTCACACAAACAAATAAAATGGGCACCCATAAAAAGATGGAAACAAGCCCTTACAACCATGTCCAATGTCCAAAACTAAATAAAATAGGACACCCACAATTTGGTGGAAATATGCCCTGTTACTTAATCCAAAACTTAAAATAAATAAATTACATTGAACTTAACTAATGAGGTACCCACAAAGTGAAAATATACCTCTTACATCATTGCAACTTAAATAATCAACATTAAAATATATAACCAAATGAATTAAACCATTCAGACATTTACAGTAATTAAAAGCAAATCATTTCATGATAAATAAAACATAAATACATCACTCATCATAAACATGAAATAATTAAATCTAGGTTTTATATTCAAATTAAGCATCAAATATACAAATTTAAGGTTTGCATATTAAATTAGGGCTGATAGATGATATTATGATTTTATGATTAAATTAGGCTTTTTTGGATGAAATTAGGGTTTTAGTATAAGGATTAGAATTCTAGGGTTTATGGATGAAAATTGGGATTTTAGGATTTTGGAAATAAGATTAGGCTTTTTAGGAATTTGGGAATTAGGGTTTTGATTTTAAATTAGGGTTTTTAATGTTTTAATTTGGAAATTAGGATTTTGATTTGAATACTAGGGTTTTTAGGGTTTCAATGGTGAAATTGGGGTTTTTATTTAAATCTAGAGCTTTTAGGATTTTAATGGTGAATTGGGGTTTTGATTTAAAAACTAGGTTTTTAAGGTTTTAATGCTGAAATTGGGATTTTTGTTTAGAAATTAAGGTTTTAGTGTAACATCCCAAATTCTAGATTGGTAAGAAACAAACATAGAGGATATGATTTAGGCTTAGAACATAACCTATAACTTGAGATCGAATTTCATCCAAGTTAATGACAGAATTAGAGAGTCTCAAAGAAGACTTAATTGTTTATTTGTGTCTTAGCTAGATTTATAACTTGAAATTACTCAATTTAGAGTTGTACATAATAAGATATGATGGATTTAGTAGACAATGTGCAAGCTGCCTCAGGACAGCATAGTAGGCTTGATTTCAAAGGACCGTCAAAAATCAGATATAGCCCGGATCGACCTGAAATTTTGACAAAATATAGCACGGATTTCTAGTTTCAGTGGGAATAAGAATTACTTAATTTGGAGTTTTGAGTAAAACGATATTAATAAAGAAAGACAGCAAGGTCAGGAATGGATATCAAAAGGACCTAAGTGGAAATTTCTCAAAAGTTAGGGGCAACCATGTAAACTTTAAAATTAAGTGTCGGAAGTTCTTAATAGTGCCCATATCTGACCCCGGAAGAATATTCTTGAGATTAATCGGGTCATAATCATGGATTTCAATTTTTCCCGAAAATGCACGGTTTAAAAGTTACAATCGATTAATCGCCGGAACGTAAAGTGGGCCCGGTTTCATGTCGGGACCGGATGAGTAACCCGGGACAACTTTATGAGATCCAATGGGAAGAGGGACAAGTGGAAAGAAGTAAAGGAAAAGAAAACTAATAAAAATCTAATGTTGGCCAATCAAAAGAAAACATTTAGCATGTGTTATAAATGTGTAAAAAAAAGAAGAAAAGAAAAAGAGATGGACAAATGGCCCTAAGGCATTCATCCACCCCAAAAGTGGATCATAAGTAGCCATTTAGCATTTATTAAAAGAAGAAAAGAATTAGAAGAAGGAAAATGGACCAATTAAAAGTAGCCATTTTTGCTATAGGGTGTACCAATTAGAAGAAGGCAAATGGACCAATTAAAAGTAGCCATTTTTGCTATAAGGTGTACCAATTGGAAGTCAACATCTATTCACCACTTATGGCTTCCATTTGCATCAAAATAAGCTAAGGAAAGAAAGTATAAAAGCCCCCTCTTGCATGGTGAATTCGTCCAAACCATAAGAGAAGGAAGAAGGAGGTGAGTTTTCCTAAGTTTAAGGCTTTTGATTTAAAAAGTTTGGTGACAAACAAGATTATAAGGAAATCAAGGAGACAAGGAAGGAAAGGAAGTGATATAGAATAAGGACTAAGGAAAAGCAAGGTTTGGTACTTTAACTAATTGTTTGTTCATTTTCTTGAAATTGTTATTTTATACAAATTTTCTAAAACAAGAATCAAGTTGGGTCAAGAACCAGAGTTTATTGTTCATATGGTAATTTTTCATTATTAACTTGGTCAAAAACTTGGTGTGGGAGTTTTATCATTTTATTTTTGGTATTGAGTTTAAGTATGATATGAAGAATAAATTAGATGGAAAATATGTGAATACATATGATACATATGTGAGTATATGTGGTATTTGTGTGAGGATATACTGTATATACATGGAGAATATGTGGTATATATATACGAAGTGAATGTGTATATATGAAATGTTATATGTGCTCTACTCGGTAAATGAGTAAAACCGGTCTAGAATGGGGATTATATCGTGTGAGACCAAGACCATGGCAATTAGTTGTGTGAGGTCAAGACCACGCAGTTATATCGTGTGAGACCAAGACCATGGCAATTAGTCGTGTGAGGTCAAGACCACGCAGTTATATCGTGTGAGACCAAGACCATGGCAATTAGTCGTGTGAGGTCAAGACCACGCAGTTATATCATGTGAGACCAAGACCATGGCAATTAGTCGTGTGAGGTCAAGACCACGCAGTTATATCGTGTGAGACCAAGACCATGGCAATTAGTTGTGTGAGGTCAAGACCACGCGTAATTCTATACGAGGCCTCATTTCGAGATCGGTGTATTCATAATTACCTTGTGGAGCAACTGATAAAATGATAATAACTGAATATATGACATGTATGGATTGTTTTTACTGTGATATTATTTTTCAATATGATTCATTGCTTTTAAAAGTGCATTATGCTTTTATTATTCATTTTCCGTAATTAGGTAAAGTACCCACTAAGCAATGCTTAGCGAGTTTAGTTTCTTCTAAACTCGTAGGTTATTAGCAAGGAACCAGTAGCGAGCGGAAGAGTCCTGCGATCTACCAGTCATCAACAAGCTTAGGAGGTGCTCTTCATTTTGTATTTTGGTATTAGAAGCTGGCATGTACATATTTGAACAATAAAAAGAGATAACTTGATGTAGCATGTAAAACTAGTAATGTATAATAACTGTATGATTTTGAATTGAGTTGGGTCATGAATATAGAAGTGTGAATTCTTCTTGCAGGATTGTAGTTGAGGTTATAAGGGTGGATTATTGGGAGTGTGCTTGTATTGAATTGTGAAACAAAATGTTTTTCATGAATAAGAAAATTCAGTTTTGTCGACACTTGGGACCACCAATTATAGGGGAAACTCTGGCAAAAGTTTTTTAAAATCTGCACTTAAAATTGGCTAAGTAAAATATTAAGACAAAACCACCATGAGATAACAGTCCATCTTGGTCTATAAACGTAGGCTAAGATGTGGTGTTACATTTAGGATTCAGAATTATGGCTACTAGATGAAGTTTAGTGTTTTTAGAATTTAATGTTTTGGATTAGTGTTTTAGGAATTAGGAATTAAGGAATTAGGGTTTTTCAATGTAAGCAAATAGGGATTTAAGGTTTTGGATATTAAGAATAGATTTTACAGATTAGGGTTTACAGAAAATAGATTATCTAAAGTTACTACTTAGATTTGATTCACGATTTTAAAATGCTGGAACAATTTGCAAAATAATAGATGGAATGAAATTAGGGCATTAGATTATTTACTATAACAATTTTAAAACACCTAATCATGTAAAAATACCAAACATAGCTACTGGATGAATGAGTATATCAATTTGGTTATTGTTATTAAGGTCTATGCAAAGTCACAGCTCAAATTAATTAGCTACTGGATCAATCAACAATCAACCTTCAATGTTTAAAGGAAAAGTATAGCCACTGGACATTAAAATAAATAAAGTTTAGAAAATAAAAACAAAACCTTCATTTGTTGGTTCCTCCAACATTAATATGTTGAATCCAATATGTGCTCCAACCTTGATCTTGGATGAATCGAAGCAAACTTGAGAAAATCATTACTGCCTCTTTTGTTACTATACCTTAATTGTGTTTTTTTATTTTTGTTGCTCTAAACTCTTAATTTCTATTGCTAATGCCTCGTTTCTCTGTGTTAAATCCTTGCCAATCCATGTTTCAATCTTAATCCTTGTTATTTATAGGCAAAGAAATCTTAAAACAAGAACCCTAATATGCTAATGCGACGGTCAAGCTTAGTCCAATCTTAAATAGAAAACTTAATAAACTGAGTTAAGGCCGAGTAATAACAATTAAAACCAAATTTTAAAGACCATGGCAAATCAGGAATTCACAATTTGCCATAGCCATTGGGTCATGGCAAATTGGGAGTCCCAATTCACCATGAGCCATGGTCCATGGCGAATTGGGAGCCAATTCCTCATGGTTTTACTTTTAAAGTGTGGTTCAGCTTAATTTTATATTTTAAAATTGGATCAAACTCATTTTGATCTTTAAATAATAAATAAGACTAGGTTTATGACTTCTAAAATTAAACCAACTTAATTTAGGACTTGAAAAATTGGACCAAACTATCTAAAAGCTATAAACTAGGTTTAAGCTTTTTAAAATTGAACCAAATTTTTCTTAGCCTGATTGGACCAGCCTAGGGCCAAAATTAAAGGGTTATAGTTTTACCCCTTGCTTAAACAATCTGAAACTTTTAGAGAGTGAAAAGAAACATGGCTTTTGAACTAATTCTGGGCAAGAATGGATTCTTGACCCGAGAATTAAATTTTGGATTCTCTATTCGGATTGAGTCTTGGACTCAAAATGGTTTGGGCGCTGGACCTAAGAATGGTTTTGGGTACTTGACCCAAAAATGAATTTGGGTTCTAACCCAGGAGTGAATTTGGCTTCTTAATCTAGGACTGGATTTGGGTCCTCGACCCAAAACTAAATTTGGGTTCTCGACTCGATACTAGATTTGGATTCTCAACCCGATAATGGATTTGAGTTCTCAAACTAACACTGGATTTGGGTTCTCGGCCCATAATTGAATTTGGGTTCTTGACCTAAGACTAGATTTGGATTCTAGACCCAAGTCTAGATTTGAATTCTCTACTTGAGACTGAATTTGAATTCTGGACAGGGATTGAGTTTTGGACTCAAAAATGGTTTGGGTTCTGGACCCAGATTGATTTTGATTTGGGTACTCGACCCATGACTTAAGATCTTCTAGCTTGATTGTCTCTTTGTCATTTAAAAATTCTAGCTTTCTTCTAGCCAACTGGTTCCATTCTTCAATGGATTGTGAGTCTTCACCCTTCAAAATGGATCTTCATCCCTGGACATCGGGTCTCCACCCTTAAAATTGGATCTTCATCTTTGGAGATCGGGTCTTCACCCTTCAAATTGGATCTTCATCATTTGGACATCAGGTCTTCACCCTTCAAAATGTATCTTCATCCTTGGACATTGGGTCTTTACCCTTCAAAATGGATCTTCATCCTTGGACATTTGTCCTATATTGGCTTTAGCTTTTCTAGTTGGACTAATATTTTGTCTTTTACATCATTTTTCTTTTGGGGTTCTTACTTTCTTCTTATTCTGTTCTTTTTATTCTTCCTTTTGCAAAGGACAAAATATTGAAAGTGAGTCTAAAAATGTTTTGTACATGCATAAACTCAAAAATTCAACGGAGAAACTTTGCCCCCTGTGTATACTCAAACCAATGATTTTTTCCCATGCAAGCTCTAATTTATGTTTAAGTATTGATAATAGTTCCTTGTATAAGCATGCATCTTCATTTTTACAAAGTGACTGAATCTTTCTCAAGCAATGGGCCTTCAATGCCTACTGATTTCATATTTGCTTGATACTTGCTTCATAGAGTATTGAGTGGTTCTATTGACAAAGAATAGGTAACATAAGATAAAAATGCAGTGTGATATGCTTATGTATGTGTGATATACATGAATAATACTTACAATGGTTCTATTGACTCACAGACTGAGGTGATCTGCTGAAGTGCTACCATAGATTCCTTCCATATGCTCATTCAAGTCTTGTATTGGTAAGGAAGAAGACTTCACATTTATGGCTTTTATCTTTAAGATGCTGAAAACATGAGTGGTGGGGGCCCAAGCAGCAGAGATACATTCATTTCAAACTATGATTCAACACATCAATTGGCAGCTTCTTCATAACCTTGCAAATAATCATTTATTTTGCCCAACATGTCCTTCAAGGTTTGATGGTGCAACATACTTCCCTTAACTTGAAGGTTTATGCAATAAGAAAATAATTTTTTCAAAAAAAAATTCAAATATTGACTTTGTAAAATCAGTGTCATTGTACCTTAGGACTTGATTTTCCAAATTAACATATCTATAACATAACAACTCTAGTTATTGTACTAAACTCGGGAATCATTTCCATTTAAGCAAGAACTATTGCACTTCAGATAGGCATATACATATTACTTGACCAAAGGTCTCAGTGAGTTTAAATATTATCTATCTCATATGCATGCTTATTCAAACTATCTCCACTAGTAGACTCTACCTACCAAGAGAGATCACCAAGTCTTTAATATGCTTAAAATGGGGTCTATAGGGGATACGAGTTAAATGAAGGCCATCTTTGAGCTGGAGCTAATGCGACACTACTGTCAAACCTTTACACTACAATCTTCTTGTTGGAACTATCTACTATTAGAGGTTCCATTTTCACCTTCTAGGCATCACTTTTTATCTTCTAACTTCATAAAAATACAAAGCCTGAATGTCTTTCCATCTTCTTCATAGAAATTCGAATCTAATTAGTACTATCTTGATCTTTTCCTTTTTGTAAAAACTCAGGACCATTATTTTATCCTTTTCTTCTTTGGAATATCAAGTCTAAGACTTTCAAGATTGTGGACTTAGAGCTGTGTTGGATAAAAGATGGTCTTTCCCTTGTTTCTCTGATTCTATTTGAGTCTTTGGTGGGGATGTACCAATTCAAGTCAATTTATCCTCATAAACTAAGTGGAAGTCTTCTGATGCTTCAGGTAAGAAGAACACTGTTGGCTTTCTAAACTGGCCTTTTGGGTTAACTGCCTTTTTTGAGTTTTTTTTTCTTTTCTTCTTTTTTCCTTTTTTTTCCTTTTTTTCTTTCTCTTTTGTTTTTGGGTCCTAGCTCCAAGAGAATTGTCTTATTTGCACTATTCTATGCTTCTGACTATGGATGAGTGGAGTAGAGTGAGTCTACTTCAGCGAGGATAAATACTTCATTGTCCTGGCTTTATCTCAATGATGGAAGAGATTGAAGATATTAAATTTAGTTCAGGTAAACTTCAACTATCTTTGTGTTCTTGACCATGTATTTTTTCCTTGATATTTTTGCCTTTTTACCTCAGTGGTCATCAGATTTATCAAAAGTATAACAAAAGTTTAGGGTAGGTTATCGAGTCTTTAAGCCAATATAAAGGAAGCTAAAATGTCATGAAGGCTCAAGGGGATAAAGTAAGGATTGAAGTTAACATGGGTGGATAATAGTTGTTGGCTAACCAAAAAATGCCTAGGTCATTTCTCCCTTAAATAAGCATATTTTAATTTTACCTCGAAAGTTCATCAAAGATGTTCTAAGATCGACTAGGACCTAGATAAAGGTAATTATGCAGAAGCCCTCTCTAAGTAAGCACACACAACTAAATACTATATAACAATTCCCTCGCCTAGTAAAGTCATTTGAATTATAATGCATAGATACACTAATTCATGGATATCATGCTAGACTCGTCATTGGTTAAACAATATAATGTCAAAAGCCAGTAAAATTATAAATTCAATTGATGTAATTTATTCAGACAAATTTAATTTAAAAAAACATAATTGTTCCAATAAAATACCAAAGAAAGTAAAATAAAATTAGCAACATTCAAGCCAAGGGAAGTTTGTTAAGTCAAGCCTCTTCTCTCTTCATGTCTTCTACACTCTCATCTTGAAAGGAGGATGAGATAAAATCTTTCTCCAATCCTCACCCTACCATAAAGTTTGTTGGTGGAGGTACTATGCCAAAGTTAGGCAAAGGATAACTCTTAGTACTAGGCTTATCAAGCTCAGGCAACTTTCCACTATCAATCAAATTTGGATCTCATGTCTTAAACAAGCACATTATCTGTCTCATGCCCTTGCATTTGATGAAATTGACAGAAGGCCTTGGCATCAAAGTTTGATGGCATAGGATCATGTAGTGGCTGAGGAGCCAATAGCTGTAATAATCCCTTTTTCTGTAGCTTGTTGAAAACTCCCAAATCTAAAAATTGTCTTCTATTTGCTTAACTAGTTGTTGCATCGACATCTACTGACTTCTGTGCACCTTGGCTGCCAGACTGATACTTCCCCTCTCATTCTTTCTTCCAGAAAAATGGCTCTTTTCCTGTTCCCATTCTTCTATCTATAAGCCATCTTGGAGAAGATCTTTGAAATCCTTTATAAAAGTATGTGACATCCGTTCATACAGGCTGGGTAGGGCACCCCTTACTATCATTCAAATCTGGTCAGACTCATCCGGTCTCTTCTTAAGCAGTGCAACTTTGTTTCTCCACCACTTCACATAGTCAACAAAATTCTCATTTTGCTTTTGTCTAAGAGTTTCCACCTTCATTAGGGTCACTTCCAATTTAACATTGTACCCATTTTGCTGAATGAAGGCTTTATACAACAGATCCCAATATTTTTGGGTGTTTTTGTCTATGGTATTGAACTAGTTTTGCACAATAGGGCCCAATGAGAACATGAAGTACCTTAGAGTTTGAGCTTTAGTAGCTGTGGCAGACTACATGGCAATGATGTACTACTTAACATGTAAGTGAGGATTTCCTATGCCATCAAACTTAGCAAAGGAAGGCATCTTGAACTTATAAGGGACTTCCTCATCTTTTTCAAATAGCTTATCTACTTCCGACATCTCATCAACCTTCAGCTTCTTTTCAAAGTTCTTTTCTAAATCAGCAATCATTTTCTCCACATTTGATGTTTCAGTCTTTTCCATAGTTGCCTTCTCCACTATCTTCGCTTCTTTCTTTTTATCTTGTGAATCTTGGAAATACTAATCCCAATCATCATCATCAATCATTACTTTGTCATCATCGAAGGCTGTTTCACCAACCTTAGCCTTTCCCTTGTCTTTTTGCTTCTTAGTACTAGCAGATGCTTCAATAGTGTTCCCTAATAGTGCAACCAACTGACTTTTTATGGTTTCAGCTAGGGCCTTCTTCAGTTCTTCCATCTTGGAGTTGAGTACGTCATCCACCATCTTTTGAATCTATTTAGGTTCCATTACTTTTGGTGAGAAGCATACTGAGTCGTTACTGGATTTTATGTCACTGGCATAGGTCGGATTGTCGTAAGCCCTTGAACTGCTATACTCCAAGTCTGAGCAAGAAATGATCAATGCTATGTAATGCAATGTATGTATGCTTGTATGCATGGATGCATAAGTAACATATAAATAAAGATAATTAGGATGTTCCTTCTAACTTTAAATCTTCCATACAAAAATGGCTAGTCTCTTTTCCAAGGTATATGGTTAACAAAATATCAACATGGGACATCTTGTTTTTGAAAAATTCACTCAAATGGTTTAATCACTAGTTGTATTCTCAAACATAGAAGTCAGTCCGTAATAATTCTCATTAATTAGGCATTAATCCATTGGATCAACTAAAAATAGCTTTTATGCTATATTATGGATTAAAACTAAATTAAAGGGTTTATCATAAATAGATTTCCTATTTTGGAAAAAAAGCTAATGATTCATTCCACAAACAAGCCCATGATTAACAGTTCTTGGTATAATTTAAGCCCACAATTGATTTTTGATATTCCATAATTGACCTAAATAGTTGTAAGCTCATTTAAGAAGAAGGTCAAGAAAAGTTGTAATTTTGGATGAAGTGAAAAATAATTTTATTTCAAAGCCTATTGTAGAAAGGTTTGTTTAAAAATGAATTGTGGGCTTTGTATTTGGACCATACAGTAGAAAAGAATCTTTGACCCAATTTAGAAAAGTTTTATGTCCAAATACCATCTTGAAAATTTTGAAAATAGTTTTGGTCTTTTGGGCTTAAAGGAATAAAAATTATTTTGAGCTTACAATATAATTAGGTCATATTAGAAAAAAAAAACTAAATAAGCCATGGTTCAAACCAAAATACATCAATTATAGTCAAAAAAAGCATTTGGGTAAAATCCTATGAAAAGTTACTAGGCCAATTACATGAGCTTTAGTCTTTGGGTTGAAAAGTTTAGGCTCCCATAGCAAGTATATACCTAAAGGAATAAGGCTATGAGTGGTTATGCCATGCTTAATCTCTATACCTTGAGTAAAAGTATGGCATCCCTTACATAACACAACACGAGTTATATGGGCGTCCTTACTCAAGCGCACAATGCAAACTAAATGATGCAACAAACAATATCATAATAAGAAAGAATAAAGTAATATAAAGACTAACAGAATCAACTTCTCTTATCCCAGTGGAGTCGCCACTGTGAGCGAAACTTTTTGCCCGCATTACCATGTAGAATAGTTCTTATGGCACTATTAGGCTCGGGGCCTTAGAGAACACGGGCCTTAATCCGGAGAAAATAGAGTTGCCAACCAGATGGGCTGGAAAATAGAAAGGGAAGGATGACTCAATTCCCAAGAAATCCCTAACCCCTTATTGGATTCAAAAAGTTGGGTACACATGGGGAAGGTGAGAAATGGCCCAGCACCCCCATAAAGCCCGGTTCATTAGAACCGGCCTCCTTTTCAGTTCTTAATATTATTAAATTCTTAACTTATTAAAATATCATCCATACTACATGCAATTTAAAATAAATAAATATTTATTGTATTAAAATCAAAGAAGGTCCAAACAAATAAATAAAAATGGGCATCTATACAAGATGGAAATATGCCCTTATAATAGTGTCCAATATCTAAAACTAAATAAAATAGGACATCCCTCATTTGGTGGAAACATGCCCTTTATATTAATCCCAAAATTTTAAAATAAATTAATAAAATTACATTGAGCTTAACAAATGAGGTATCCACAAAGTGGAAACATACCTCTTATATCATTGAAACTAAAATAATCAACATTAAAGTAATTAACCAAATGAATTAAACCATTCAAACATTTACAATAATTAAAAGCAAATCATTCCATGATAAAATAGAACATAAATAAATCACTCATCATAAAATTGAAATAATTAAATCTAGGTTTTAATGTTTAAATTAAGCATCAAATATACAAATTTAGGGTTTGCATATTAAATTAGGACCTTTAGATGATTTTAGGATTTTTATAATTAAATTAGGGTTTTAAGATAAAATTTGGTTTTTAGTATAAGGATTAGAATTTTACTGTTTATGGATGAATATTGGGATTTTAGGATTTTGGAAATAAGATTAGGGTTTTTAGGGATTTGGAAATTAGGGTTTTTAAGGTTTTAATTTTGAAATTAGGGTTTTGATTTGAAAACTAGTGTTTTTAGGGTTTCAATGGTGAAATTGGGGTTTTGATTTAAAAACTAGGGTTTTTAGGGTTTCAATGGTGAAATTGGAGTTTTGATTTAAAAACTACGGTTTTTAGGATTTTAATGTTGAAATTGGGGTTTTGTTTAGAAATTAAGGTTTTAGGGTTTTAGGATTTAGAATTATGGCTACTAGATGAAATTTAGTGTTTTTAGAATTTAGTGTTTTGGATTAGTGTTTTAGAAGTTAGGATTTAAGGAATTAGGGTTTTTCAAAGTAAGCAAATAGGGAGTTAAGGTTTTGGATTTTGGGAATAGATTTTACAGATTAGGGTTTATAAAAAATAGATTATCTAAAGTTATGTTACTTAGATTTGATTCATGATTTTAAAATGCTGGAACAATTTGCAAAATAATAGTTGGAATGAAATTAGGGCTTTATATTATTTATTAGAATAATTTTAAAGCATCCGATCATGTAAAAATACCAAACATAGCTACTGGATGAAAGAGTATATCAATTTGGTTATTGTTATTAAGGTCCATGCAAAGTCACAAATCAAATTAATTAGCTACTGGATCAATCAACAATCAACTTTCAATGTTTAAAGGAAAAGTATAGCCAATGGATAATAAAAATAAAAAGAGTTTAAAAAAAAACAAAAACTGAATTCGTTGGTTGCTCTAATATCAATATGTTGAATCCAGTACGTGCTACTGCCTAATCAACCTTGATCTTGGATGAATCGAAGTGAACTTAATACAATTGTTACTGCCTCTTTAGTTGTTATACTTTATTTGTGTTTTTTTTTAATTTCTATTGCTTTGAACTCTTAATTGCTATTTGCTAATGATTTGCAGCTCCATGTTAAATCCTTGCCAATGCTTACTTCAGTCTTAATCATTGTTATTTACAGGCAATGAAAACTTAAAACAAAAACCCTAATATGCTAATCCGATGGTCGAACCAAGTCCAATCTTAATTAGGAAACTTAATAAATTGAGTTAGGCTAGGTAATAACAATTGAAACCAAATTTTAAAGACCGTGGTGAATCAGAAATTCCTAATTTTCCATGGCTATTGGCTCATGGCGAATTAGGACTCCCCAATTCTCCATGAGCCATTGTTCATGGCGAATTGGGGAGCCAATTTGCCTTGAATGGTTCATGGTGAATTGGGGAGCCAATTCGCCATGAATAACTAGCCATGGAGAATTGGGACTCCCAATTCACCATGAGTCTCCCCAATTCGCCATGAACAATAGCTCATGGCAAATTGAGGAGCCAATTTGCTATGAACAACTAGCCATGGCAAATTAGGACTCCCAATTCACCATGAGCCATGGTTCATGGCTCATGGTGAATTGGGAGCCAATTCATCATGGTTTTATTTTTAAAGTGCGGTCCATCTTATTTTTGTATTTTAAAATTAGATCAAACCCGTTTTGATCTTTAAATAATAATTCGGACATGGTTTATGACTTCTAAAATTAAACCAACTTAATTTTGGACTTGAAAAATTGGATTGAACCATCTAAAAGCTATAAAACTAGTTTTAAGCTTTTTAAAATAGAATCAAATTTAGCTTGGCCTTCTTTAATTGGGATCAGGCAACCTTAGAGCTAAAATTAAGGGCCTACAAAGTGCCAATTCTACATGGTGCCTAGGTTTTGGGTTGAACCAATATGCTTTGGGTCAGATCAAGTCGGCTTATCTTTATTTTGGGCATTAAAAATTAAACTGGACTTAATTCAAGCTGTTTAAGTTTTTAAGATTATACGGGAGTAGGTTCAAACTTTAAAAATTATACAGCACCCCTTTTAATTGGGATTGAATTTAATCCGTGCTAAAATTAAGGGTTTACAATTTTGCCCCCTGCTTTAGCAATTTGAGACTTCAGTAGAAGAGAGCAAAAAGAAACATGACTTTGAGCTGATCTTGGATATGGATGGATTCTAGACCCGAGGTTGGTTTGGATTCTAGACCTGAGAATGGATTGGGTTCTTAACCCTAGACTGGATTAGGTTCTGGACTCGAGGTTAGATTTGCTCATGACCCTAGACTGGATTAGGTTTCTGGACCCAAGGTTGGATTAGGTTATGGACCAGAGACTGGATTAGGTTTTGGACCCGAGGTTGAAATTGGGTTCTTAACCCGATACTAGATTTGGGTTTTGGACCCAATACTGGATTAAATTTGGGTGCTTGGACCTGAGACTAGATTTTGGTTCGAAACCTGGGACTGGTTTGGTTGGATTCTTGACCTGAGACTGGATTTGATACTTCAATGGATTATTGGGAGACTCTAATATCCCGATGAAATCCACCAAGTGAGAAAAAAAACTTAGCAACTCTAATATCTTCAATGGGTCATTGGACAATTCTAATATCCTAATGGGTTTATCAGGTAACTCTAATATTATGATGTCCATGCAACAAAACAATAGAGTGACTCTTATATCTCAATGAGTCATTAGGCAACTCTAATATCCCAATGCGTCTATCGAGTGAATCTAATATCTTGATATAATCACCAAGTGATTCTAATATATTGGTGAGTGAAAATAGCCATTGAGCAATTCTAATATCCCGATGAAATTCACCAAGTGACTCTAATATCTTGGTAAATCAAAGTAGCCATCGAGCGACTCTAATATCTCGATGACAACCACCAACCAACTCTAATATCTTGGTAGGATAGTGAGCGACTCTAATATCTCACTAGAGACATACTTGGATAATTTAACATATCAAGGAAAACTATGCTGTCAGGATACTTTAACAAATCCAATATAGGCTTGAGATTGTGCCATCAGGATACTATAACAAATCCAATATAGGCTGGGTAGTGGATGCTTCAACAAATCCGCTTGAAAATGTCTGCCTTGATAGAAATGAATCTTCATCTTGATTCTCTATTCTCAGGGATAGGCCTTTATCTTGCCTCAACTTCAGCTCTTCTAGCTAGATTGATTTGATCTATATCTTGGACCTTTGTCCTGATCTTTTATCTTTTGTATCTTCATTAGTTTGAGAGTTCTTTCTTTCTTCCTGGTTTATTATTTTGTTCTTACTTTTGCAAAAATTCAGCTATTTTTTAGCAAGTCATCATATCCTCTCTTTGCCCCTTGCATGGTAAAATATTGAGAGTCTCAAAATGTTTTGTACATGCATAAACTCAAAAATTGAAAAGGAGAAGTCTTTCCCCATGTGTAGGCTCAAACCAATGTTTTTTTCATGCATGCTCTGATTGATGTTTGTGTATTGCCTGGTTCTTTACACAAGCATGCATCTTCTCTTTCTTTTTCCAATGGCCTTTTCATGCCCCCCTGATTCTATATCTGCTTTTGATTGTTTACTTCGCTACATCTGTTGTTCACTTTGATAAACAATAGGCAATACAAGATAAAAATATAATGTGATATGCTCATGTATGCATGATATGCATGGGTGATACTTACAGTGGTTCTACTTACTCATAAACTAAGGTGGTCAACTGAATCACTCTCATTGGTTCCTTTCAGATGCTTGTTCAAAATAATAAAAGACATTATAGTTGTGGCTTTGTCTTCCACATGTACAAAGCATGAGTAGTGGATGCCCCAGTAGGGTAGTTAGCAGCACAGAAAATGTTGTTTCAACCCATGATTCAACACATCGATTGGTAACTTTTTCATAACTTTGCAAATGATCTTCATTTGCCCAATATGTCCTTTGAGGTTTGACGTTGCAACATACTTCCCTTAACTTAAAGGTTTGTTCAACAAAAAAATATTTTTTTAATCAAATGTTGACTTTGTCAAATCAGTGTCATTGTACCTCAGGACTAGATTTTTCAAATTAACATATCTATAACATAACAACCAAGTTACTGTAGTAAACCTAGGAATCAATTTCATTTAAGTAAGAACTGTTGCACTTCAGATAGGCACATACACATTACTTGGCCAAAGGTCTCATTGAGTTTAAATATTGTCTATCTCATATGCATGCTTATTCAAACAATCTCCACTAATAGACTCTACCTACCA
This sequence comes from Garcia nutans, assembly GCA_947685225.1. Classification (NCBI taxonomy): domain Eukaryota; kingdom Viridiplantae; phylum Streptophyta; class Magnoliopsida; order Malpighiales; family Euphorbiaceae; genus Garcia; species Garcia nutans. The sequence goes on along the minus strand of CANTUV010000007.1, from coordinate 48,453,194 downwards.
AAAGAGATCAACATGTCTCTATTAGACTTGAAATGGGTCTATAAGGGGCATGGGTCGAAGTTCATTTTTAAACATGGATTTGTCATGACAGAAATGGCAAATCTTCACACTACAACTTTCTTGTTGGAACTGTATACAAAGCTTGATTGTCCTTCATCTTATTGGTATAAATCTAGATCAAATCAGTACTATCTTGATCTTTAGACCACCCTTTTTCTTCCTCTTTCTTTCTACCCTTTTCCCTTTTGGAGTATCAAGTCTAAGACTTTCAGTATTGTTGACATGGAGCTATGTTGGATAAAATGAAAGATGTTCTTTCCCCTTAATTCTCTGATTTTATTTGAATCTTTGACTAGATTAGACCAATTCAAGTCAATTTGTTCTCTTAATCTAAGTGGAAGTCTTCTGCTGCTTTAGATAAAAAAGAACTCGATTGGTTTTCTAAACAACCTTTTTGGATTTTATTTTATTTTCTTTTCCTTTTTTATTTTCTTCTTCTTCTTCTTCTTATCTTTTTCTTTTTTTAGCTCTAAGGGAATTGACATATTTGTACCATCTTATGTATAGACTCTTAATTTTGGCCATGAATGAGTTTAGTTCTAATTAAGAGGTCCAAATTAAGTCTAATGCGATTTTATGATGCCTAAACTTAATCTAGTCCATTTTTTGATGTTTGAATTAAAATCGGTCTCAATGTTGAAGCCCAAATTAACCCGGTTCGATTAAAATAGGTGTGGGCCATTTTAATTCGACATGTGCCTTGCTCATGTCGAATTAAACTTGTCCAAATTCAACATGAGCATGCCTATGTTGAATTAAATCAAGTTTAATTCTACATGGGCACCTATACATGTCTAATTGTACCCAATTCGATATGGCCTCTTAATATCAGCTTGTTTAAGTTTCCCATTCGAGATAATATTAAAGGAGATGAGGGTTTCTAGAGGGATTAGGTTTTGAAAAATAGAATGAAGCCCTAGGATTATCTTATAAATACATAGATTAAGAGCTAAACAGAAGGACAAACACAATAATAAAAAAGAAAACAGAAAGAACTGTGAGCAAAATTAAAAATTTAGAAGCAATAGACAGAGAGTAATTGGAGCTAGAGATTATCAATTGAACCAATTGATATTAGAAAATCAAAAGAGGGGGAGACAAGCAGTAGTACAAAAGAGCAGTTAATAATTAATATCGAGCAACCGACACACGATAGAAGGTAGTAGGCATTGTCTTCACCTTGCTCAGCCAAAACTCTGAATTAGTGCAGGCAGTGGCTTGGATCAAAGTTCTTTAAATTGGTAGTGAGCCAACAAATGGAGGTTTAGTTTCCTTAACTCTTTAAATTTACAATATGCTTCTCTTATTAATATTTCAACCATTGCCTTGCAATTACTTAAACCTCCAGTAAGCAGCTTTCGTTTTAATAAGAAAATAATATCATCATACAATATCTACTTTCACTTTGTTTCATAATTATAATTTCAATCAATATATTCTCATATAATAAAAGTCATTATCCAGTAGTAATAAATTATTACTTCGGGCAGTAACCAAATGTAAGTACTAAACCCTAATAATATAATGAATCCAACTTATTTTGTTCCAAAATCCTAATACATTAGGTGTAGCTTTAAATTGCATGTTCTAATCTAAAACTTGTATATTTTGATCTAACATTCTACTTTATTTTATAAAACCCTAATTTTCCCTTAAAAACACTAGTTTTCATTTAAAAACTCTAATAATGTTTTCCAAAGCATAAAACCCTAATTTACCCTAAAATTCTAAAGTTCCATCCCAAAATCCTAAAAACCCTAAATTTTTACATTTGATACTTTATTTAAGATTAAAATTTAGATTTGATTATTTTATGTCTATGATGAATGATTTATTAATATTTCATTTATTATGGATGATTTGTTCTATTTTGGTTTATGGTGAATGTTTAAATGACTTAATTTTATTTGGTTAAATATTTAAACTTCAAGGAGATAAAGGGTATGTTTCAATTTAGTGAGTACCTCATTTGTTAAGTTCAATGTAATTTTATTAATTTATTTTAATGTTTTGGGATTAATATAAAGTGCATGTTTACACCAAATGGTGGATGTCCTATTTTATTTAGTTTTAGACATTGGACACTGTTGTAAGGGCATATTTCTATCTTGTATGGATGCACATTTTTATTTATTTGTTTGTTTAGACCTTCTTTAATTTTAATAGAATGAATATTTATTTATTTTAAATTGCATGTAGTATGGATGATATTTTAATAAGTGAAGGATTTAATAATATTAAGACCTGAAAGGGAAGCCAGTTCCAATGAACCGGGTGTTATAGTGGTGCTAGGCCATTTCTCACCTTCCCCATACGTACACAACTTTCCAAAATAAATAAGGGGTTAGAGATTTCTTAGGAATCGAGTCATTCACCCCTTTCTATTTTCTCAGCCTGTCCTTATGGTGACTCTATTTTCTCCGGGTTTAGGCCTGTGTTCTCTAAGACCTTGAGCCTAATAGTACCGAAGTCGCAAGAACCATTCGACATGGGAGTGGGGGTAAAAATTCCAGCTCATAGTGGCGACTGCACAGGGGATAAGAGAAGTTTATTTCACTTGTCTTTCTATTATTTTATTCTTTCTTATTATGATATTGTCCATTGCATCATTTAGATTGCATTGTGTGCGTGAGTTAGGATGCTCGTGTAACCTATGTTGTGTTATGTAAGAGATACCATACTTTCACTCTAGGTATGGAGATTGAGCATGACATAACCACTCATAGCCTTGTACCTTTTTATATATACATGGTATGGGAGCCTCAACTTTTCAACCCAAAGACTAAAGCTCATGTAATTGGCATAGTTACTTTCCTTCGATTTTTACCCAAATGCTTGTTATTTGACTATGATTGATATATCTTGCTTGAACCATGGCTTATTTGGTTTATTCTTTTTCTAATATGGCCTAATTATGTTGTAATCTTGAAATGGTTTTATTCTTTAAAAGAAAAAAAACCAAAAATATTTTTAATCTATTTTTCAAATGGTCTTTGAATATGAAAACCTTTTAAGATTGGTCAAAAATCATTTTCTACCTCATGGCCCAAATACAAAACCCAAAATTCATTTTTAAGCAAACCTTTCTATGGGAGGCTTTGAAATAAAATTATTTTTCTTCACTTCATCTAAAATTACAAACCTTCTTCTTAAATGAACTTACAACTATTTAGGCCAATTATGGAATTGCAAAAATCAATTGTGGGCCTAAATTCATACTAAGAATAGTTAATCATGGGCTTGTTTGTGGCATGAATCATTAGTTATTTTTCCAAATAGGAAATCTATTTATGATAAACCTTTTAATTTAGTTTTAATTCATAATATAGCATGAAAGTTATTTTTAGTGAATCCATTGGATTAAAGCTTAATTAATGGAATTATCATGGACCGACTTCTATATTTGAAAATACAACTATTGGTTAAAACCGTCTGAGTGAATTTTTTTGAAAAACAATATCCCCTGTTGATATTTTGTTGGCCATTTAACTAGGAAAAGAGACTCATCATTTGTGTGTGGAAGTTATAAGGTTGGAAGGAATGTCCTAATTATTTTTGTTTATTTGTTGCTTGTGCATCCTTGCATACATACATAAATGCATTGCATTACATGGCATTAATTCTTTATGGCTCATAGACCTAGAGTACGACAGTTTAAGAGCCTATGACAATTTGACCGATGCTAGTGACGTAGAATCCAGTAATGGCCCAGTCAGCTTCTCACCAAAAGCAATGGAACCTGAACAGATTCAGAAGATGGTGGATGATGCAATCAGCTCCATGATTGAAGAATTAAAGGTGGTCCTAGTCGAGACCATGAAAAGCCAATTGCTTGCACTATTAGGGAATACTATAGAAGCATCTGCTACTACTAAGAGTAGAAGGACAAAGGAAAAGCTAAGGTTTGTGAAGTGACCTTTGGTGATGACAATGTAATGATTAATGATGATGATTGGGCTCGGTATTTTCAAGATTTTTAAGATAAGAAGAAAGAGCTAAAGGCTATGGAAAAATCAACTGTTGAAAAGACTAAGACTATTGATGTAGAAAAGTTAATTGCTGACTTGGAGAAGAATTTGAGAAAAAGCTTAAAACTTAAGAGGTGTCGGAAGTGGACAAGCTATTTGGGCAAGATGAAGAAGTTCCTTACAAGTTTAAGATGCCTTCTTTCACTAGGTACTACGGTACAAAAAATTCTCACTTGCATGTTAAGTAGTACATCACTGCTATGTAGTCTGCTAGAGCTACCAAGGCTCAAACTCTAAGGTATTTTATGCTCTCATTGGATCCTATTATGCAAAACTAGTTCAACACCTTAGAGAAAAGTACCCAAAAAGATTTTGATATAATGTACAAAGCCTTCATTCAGTAATATAGGTACAATGTTGAATTGGAGGTGACACTGATGGAGGTGGAAACTATCAGACAAAAACAAAATGAGAATTTCGTTGACTATGTGAATAGGTGAAGAAACAAGGCTGCACTGCTTAAAAACAGACCAGATGAGTCCGACCAAATTTGAATGATAGTAAAGGGTGTCTTACCCAGTATGCATGAATGAATGTCTCACACTCTCATAAGGGATTTTAAAGATCTTCTCCAGGCTAGCTTATTAATAGAAGAATGGGAGCGAGAGAAGAGCCATTTTTCTAAACGAAAGAATGAGAGGGGGAATTATCAGTCCGGTGACCAGAGTACACAAAATGCAGTAGATGTTAATACAACTTGTCAAGCAAATAGAACACAATTTTTAGATCTAGGAAGACCTTTGACTTAGGTTTTCAACAAGCTGCAGAAGAAAGGATTGTTATAGCCATTGGCCCTTAACCTTTGTCAAATCCTTTACCACCAAATTTTGATATTAAGCCTTTTATCAATTTCATCTAACACAAGGACACGAGATAGACAAATGCTTATGACTAAAACATGAGATCTAAGATTTGATTGATAGTGGAAAGTTGCCTGAGCTTGATAAACCCAATACCAAGAGCAATCCTTTACCTAAATTTGGAAGAGTACCTCCACCAGCAACATTCATGGTAGGAGGAGGATTGGAGGAAGATTTTATCTTATCCTCCTTTCAAGATGAGAGTGTAGAAGATGTGAAGAGAGAAAAGGCATGACTCAATAGACTTCCCTTGGCTTGAATGTTGCTCATTTTATTTTACTTTTTTTGATATTTTATTGGAATAATTATGTTTTTTGAAATTAAAATTGTTTGAATAAATTACATTTATTGAATTTATAATTTTTATTGGCTTTTGACATTGTATTGCTTAACCAATGATGAATCCAATTTGATATTCATAAATTAGCATGTCTATGCATCATGATCGAAATGACTTTACTAGGTGAGGGAATTGTTCTATAGCATTGAACTGTGTATGCTTACTTAAAGAGGGCTCCTACATAATTACCTGTGTCTAGATTCTAGTTGGTCTTAGAACATGCTTTAATGAACATTTGAGGAGAAATTGAATTCTACTTATTTCAGAGAGAGATGATCTAGGCATTATTTGGTGAGCCAACAACTAGTATCCCCTATTAATATCAAACCCTAGTTTATCCCTTTGAGCCTTCATGAGATTTTAGCTTTGTTTTCATTGGCTTGTATAAACTAATGAGTAACACCCCTAAATAGTTTGTACACTTGACTATAAAGAGATGTTATCAAAAAACTCAATTTGATAGAACTTCAAAAGTATTTTCTTACTTAAGACATGGACATGCCAATGTCAACCAGGGCTAACACGGCCGTGTGTTTTAAATCAACAATGCCTCTTTAAACAAAAATAAGCAACACGGTCATGTTTGATAGAATGACATGCCCGTACATTTTATTTTAAATCTGCCTTTCAAGGAAAAATTCCATTTCTTAAATTTTTTATACATTCATTCCTAAAACCATCCATTTCTATTACACCATACAAATCCAAGTAAAACCTCAACATAAATTAATATAAACATACATACTTGAAATTATTGTTATTTACAAAACTCTCATGCTAGTCAATAAAAACTTGACATACACCCATATATATATAACATACTAACCATAAACTTATACAACTGTCATTCAAAATAAATATCTCCGCCATGTGAATAGTCTAAAACTCTTTATACAAAATATTTCTTAAAAGACCTTTTTGTGATGTTGTTGATTTGGTTCTCTATAAATCTCACTCAATAGGTTCTTCTCATCTCGTTTGATCTGTGCGTCAGAAATAAATCTAGCATGCTAAGCAAAGCTTAATGGTGCTTGTGTATGCATAATATGCAAGAAAATATTAAGAAAGATAACTTTGAATTATTATTCATGAAAAATAATAAAATTATCACTTTTGTACTTAATAGAAATTTGATAAATTTGTATATTCAATATACTCAATGTTAGTGTATATGCCCTAGGCCATTGATTTGGACCTTAATGTTATTCATTTTGTTATTGATAAAGAAGTTTTTATTATCATTGTTATGTTTGCATGTTATATATAATAATGATTATATCCCTGGTTTATTATTGTTATGGAGATAATAATAAATATAACTAGTGTAATATTGATTTGATAATCATAAGATGATTATAGGTATGAAGATACAAATCAATATTATGGATACATGTTAGAGAACAGTGTATTGGATAGACCAACATAGATATCACTTCATGGTTTAATGTCATAAGTGTATCTCATAATAGTTTTCATTTAATCCTTTGACTTGAGATTGTCATAGTTTCCAAGATAAGGAATATTATGTTTTGACATGATCAAACGTTATCTGTAACTAGATAATTATAAAGGTTATGCTTGAACATGGTATAAATTATGTAGAGGAAAATGAACAATCAAGATGGAATTTGTCCCTCTCTATGAGAGAGATATCTTCTGGGCCCCTCGATAAGTGTAACTAAGAAATGCATGGCCGTGCTCAAATAAGTTGATATAAGATCAATCTTATTTGTTTATCAGTTAACTTGGAGATCGAGTAATCATAAGTTTGGACAATATAAGTATGACATTTACTATGACTTATGTTCAAACTAGATATCGTGTGACAAAGGGATTAATGCATGTACTATTTCAGGTTTTCATTTATAATGATTCTCATGATTAATTGGGTAGTCGTAATGTCTTGCTAGAGGCCAATTATGATTTGTGCATTTCAATAGAGATTGAAATACACTACCAGTTAATATGAGCCTATCGGGTCACACACATAGAACGTAGGCTGTACTTAAATAATAATAATTATATTTTTATTATTGTTGTTAGTATTATTATTATTATTAGATATTAATAATAATATTGTTATAATAATTATTATTAGATAATAATTATTAAAAATGTGGGTCCATATAGGATATGGACAGTTAGGGTTTTGAAAAAAAAATCTTTCAAACGGTTTTAAAAGGGCTAGAGGGATGATGATCTGATCATTATTCGTTTTGAAAGAAAACGGAAGAAGAGAAAAACCTAAAAACCCTAGTTTCATTTTTGAAAAGGTTCAGCCACTGCCGTTGGTGAGCTAGCACTCAGACCGGCGTACGTTCGTGTGGACTTCGCTAGAGGGTGTTCTTCTTCAGAAGGCAGCATCTGTTAATCGATTTGAAGCTACACAAAAGGTTAGTTTCAAATCTCTTTTATCGAACTGAATGGATCACATGGATCCTGGGAATAAATCGAAAGATAATTTTTGTTTTCCGCTGCGGCAAAAGGGTTGCAAATTCTTCTCTATTTACTAACACTCAACACAAGAAAACTCATCGTTCAATAATTTTAATAAATCAGTCACAATTCCTTCAGTTTGCCCATACACATTAAATTTAGACCTTAAATTCAGATAATGGGTCACTGTCAATAATTTAATGCCTAATATAAAAAATATGGCCAAAGGCTCACTCACTATCAAGTGTATTCACTTTTGGCAAATATGCCCACTATCACTGGTGACATGATGTGTCCACTAATGGCATGAAGTGCCCACATTCACTATGGATATCCACCCTTTAGCTAGCCATTCAATCCTAAGCTAGGTCTAACATCAGTATGGTTTGGGCAATTTCTTACTTATTCACCTCTAATAATATTTAATTACATACCATGTCAATAAAATGATACTATATTCCTTATCTAATACTTACAAAATTCCAAGGCTTCTTTGCAAACTAACTTATAGACATTTTCAAATTTTGAACCTTTAATTTGACAAACTTGCATATATTTAAGTAATGATTATGTTATAAATGTTAATTGAATAAGAAAGTAATATTAACATAAGAAATGAAGTGTTTTGGGGTATAAAAAGAAGAAAATTAAGGTTACAGAGTGGACATGGGCATGCCTAAGAAGTCCACACGCCAGTGTGTACCAAAATGTTACTGAAAGTAAAGTTACAAAAGGTAAATAATTAACACGGCTGTGTGGATCAAAGCCACACACCCGTGTGGATTTTTCAGTATCTACCAAACTTAAAAATTTACTTTTTTATGAACCAAAGTTGTTCCAACTTGCATTTTAAGTTAAAACAACCTAAACACATTTAATAACCTTGATAAAAATGAACCAAAAACCAAACTTTCAAATAAAAAGAATCCAAATCAAACACTTTACTCAATTCTAAATTAATCAAATCTTTAGCAATAAATTTAGTTATCAACACTCCATAACCATCACTCTTTAACCAAAAACAATATCATCACACTTATTTCTTATAAAATTGAAGTAAAATTCATATAAAGGTTCTTCTATCTTTCCTTGCACAACATATCATTTATTCAATTCTTTAGCAAAAAAAAACTCAATTAAAATGTTCCAATTAACTTATTCAAGCATTAAAATTCAAAGAAAACCAGCTATTTATAAATTTCTCATACACAAGCAAATACCTCTTTCAAGAACTCCTCTCTTTCTCTTTTCTCTTTAGCCCTTTTTGATTTTTGGTGATAATCTTATTGATTCTTTTCATAAACTAGTGGATTCCTATGAAAATTTAGAGTTATAATTAAAGATCTTCATGTTTTGATGTATGGTACTGGAAGAAGATAGAAGAAAAGAGAAAGATGGTGATGATGAAGAGGTGTTTGGCATGAAGATGGTGGTTGAAGGGAGGAGAAATTCTAGTCTCTCCTATATATAGTATCTAGGTTTTGGTTGAATAAGGTGTGCTTATTACAGCTTTGTTGCACTCCTTTTAATTTAATTCTAATCCTATTTTGAGTTCTGCAAAATCATAAAAATAATTTTTTTAGTTAATTTAAAGTCCTACAATTTATATTTCATAATCTAACTTGTTAAAATTCACTTCTAAAGTTAAGTGCATTTTCATAAATTTCTATCACTTTAAGATTCTTTTTTTAGAAATACCAATTTTTTCTATACCCGGATCAAACTTTTTTATTTTTTTTAAGCCTGATTCATCCTACTTTCCCACTTATTTCAATTACCCAAGTCACTTTCATCATCATACATGTCACATCCGCCTACTGCATTTATGCAGTGTAGACACGTGCATAGTGAGAGTAGGGAAAAGGAGAAGATAATTCTTGATAACAGCCCTAGATAAGGTTGTATGACAAAAGGGACCTAATTGTAATTTTTAATAAAGTTGGGGACGTAGATGTAATTTCAAAGAAAGTTGCACCGGATGTTCTTAATAGTGCATATAACAGATTCCAAAAATGGAATGTAGAGAAAAATCGGATCGCAACGACGTGTAACGGTTTTTCCAGAAAATGTCCCGTTAAAGAAAAATGAAGAAATGTTGACTAAGGGCATTTTGGTCATTACCAATTAAAGTTATACATGAATTTAGGGTAGGAAATAAAGACGTGAGTACGTAGAGAATGGCGAGAAGTTAAATATGAAACGATTGTCAGTAGAAACGAAGCCGGAGAAAACCCGAGCAAAAATAGGACCAAAAGGGAATTTTGTAAAAAGTTGAGGGCTTACCGGTAATTTTTCAAAATGACTTAGAAACCTAAAATAGATCTTATAAATAGAAAGTAGAGGTCGAGAGGATCAAAACCATATATAGTTTGACTCATGGAGCTATACGGTTTAAAAGATATGATCGATTAATCGCCGGAACGTAATGTGGGCCCGGTTTCGTGTCGGGACCGGATGAGTAACCCGGGACAACTTTATGAGATCCAATGGGAAGAGAGACAAGTGGAAAGAAGTAAAGGAAAAAGGAAGTTATAAAAATCAAAGGTTGGCCAATCAAAAGAGAACATTTAGCATATGTAATAAATGTGTAATAAATGAAGAAAGAGAAAAAGTGGACAAATGGTCAAGGTGATCATCACTTCCTTTGTATATAAATATAGGTGATATGAAGAGCAAATTCTCTCTTTTCCACTCACCAAATTCGGCCAACAAAAGAAAATACCAAGGGACTTCCAAGTTTTTCCAAACTTTGATTTTTAAGGTAAGTTCTAAGGTTTTTAAGTGTGTAGACTTTAATTTTAGTATTAGTTTTAGGTAGTTATATATATATTGGAAGATTGGGAATTAGAGTCTTATATGGAATTGAAAAAAAATAATAATAATAAGATTAATTGATTAAATGGAAGAACCAAGATATAGAAAGATTAATAAGGTTGGATTAGGGGTTTCGGTTGGAAAAGAAATAGAGGATAATTTATTATTTTGAAATTCTAAGGTTTATGTTGTATCTTGAATTGATTGAAGGAGAAATAAAGAATTAAAGAAGGAGAAGAAAGAAAAGCCAAGAGGAATTAAAGAAATAAGGTTTGGTACTTTACCTTTGAATAATTAATTTTGGTTTGATGCTTTACAAACTTTGGTTTATGAAAGTTTTGTTGTTGATGCTTAAATATATTGATTTGAGTTAAACATGCAAAAGTTGTCAAAGGGAAGTGTTTGAATCTTCACTTTACCATTAAAGAAGCCTTAATATTGATTTGCAAAAGAAAAATAAACTATCCTAAGCATTTCATGTGTTTGGGCCGAAATGGTCCCAAAAAGACAGCTTTCTGGACCTTTTTGTGGAAATTGTTTGAGGCAGCAAACGAAGGAATTTTTCAACGAAATTTTACATGCAATTAGTCAACATATGAAATAAGTTTTCTGTAAAATTTCAGCCAAAAATAAGATCATTTACTTGGTCAAATGCATGATTGAAGTGGACTGAAATTTTGACGAAAATCCAGATTTTACTATTCATTTGGTCATGCCATTTTGCGTTGCCGATTTTTCTCGCCGCAACACTATTCATTTGGTCAATTTGTGATCCTTTGAGGAATGCTTTGAAATATTTGATATATTTATTGTGGATGTTAAATATGTGAAAAAGAGTAACGGTTTGACCAAAGAATGTGGTGCGCGGCATAAATGGCAAAGCGTGACGGAAATTAAAATGATTTTTCGAATCATTCCAAAATGAAGTTTGAAACTTAAATTGAATCATTTTAACCTTTATGCTCTATTGGATAGTGGGAGTGGTAGATAAGGGTATACTAACGCATGCAGTACTGCTCATTATTGTGATATGATATGTTATTCAGTGGTGAGGCCACTGAAGCCAATGGGGAGGCCCATTGGTTAGAACCAGGATGGTGAGGGCCATTCCTGTGATCTGATATCGGTGGTGAGGGCCACCTATGTTACAGTGGTGAGGGCCACTGCCTTATCACTATGGTTCCCTATATACCAGTAGAGCCTGAACCAAAGACATATTTTTCGTTAAACTATGAAATGCAAATGAGTTGAATGATGATTTTACATTATTGAAAGCATATCACACTGAATGTATCAAAATTTCTATTGGTTTAAGGTTGGTTGATTTATGATTTAATTATTTCATATTTTCCAAATGTTTTCATATGTTACTTGTATTTTATTGGTAAAGTACCCACTGAGCGACATTGCTCAGCGAGTTAAGTTTTCCTTGACTCGTAGGTTCGGAGCAGTAGATAAATCTTGGGAAAGCAACGACCAGACCACAGCAAATCTCAGGGGTAGATCTTTTAGTTCCATTATGAGTTAGCTAGTTGTGGCATGTATATGAATAAATATAAAAGAGATTTTCTATGTTATAATTGTATGTTAGTAGTATGTAATAATCATAAATCTTTACTTTATGTTATATTAGAAGTGTGAACTCTTCGTGCAGGTTTGTAGTTGAGGGTATAAGGTGGATTCATTGGGAGTGCATTAAATTTGATGGTAATTATATTGGTCTGTGTAAAATGTTTTAAAAAAAAATCAGAAAAACAAGTTTTGTCGACACTTGGGATCCAAATTTCTAGGCGGAACTATGGCAAAATTTCTGTAAAAATCAGAATTAAAATTTGACTAAGTAAATTGGTAGCAACATTAGGATAGTGTGGCGCCTCTACTCGACTTACACATGTAGGTTGGGAAGGGGTGTTACAATTAGTGGTATCAGAGCAAAGGTTTAGCCGGTTCTGGGTAGTTAGTCGAACTAAACCTTAAATGTATGACACATAGGGTTAGAATAGGGGTTTTAATTATATAACTATACATGTGTGTGTCATTGTTAGTTATGTTATTCAACTTATCCAGGAGTAATAATGGGTGACCTAAATGAGGAGGTGAGGGAGCTAAGGATAGAAGTAGAGAGGTTGAGACAGCTAGCGCAGGAGCAAGATGAGACTATAGAAATTTTGGCCGATAGAAGTATACAAGATCGTGAAGACTTGAGAATAAAAGATGAGATGATTTCCTCCTTGATAGATGACGTGCAGATGTTAAAAGAAGATAGGCTTAGTTATAGAGCGGAGTTGGATAGTGTCGGTAGAAGCCTCGAGATAGCACATCAAGAGATTCAAACTTTACAGGAGAGGGTTCAAGAGCTAGGCCAGTACTTACCTAGTGAAGCATCACATGACCCCGATTTTGATCCCGAGATAGTAGAATATTTTTCAGACAGTGCCACTTCACCTAGGGCACCTACTCATTGAGTCTTGATATGTATTGTGTTTGGTGGTTCTTTTAGTTATATATATGTGAGATAAAGGTATCATGTAAATATTGTATGGTAGTATAATATGGTGATATAATAGTGAGGAGTCCTAAATTTTGCAATGTATATAAGGGCTTCCTAATATTGTAAAACTTTGTGTTTGGAAATAAATAAAAGTTGTGTTGTATATGTGTTAATTAAGAATTTTATATTTATATACATGCCACCTAGGGTAAGATAATGCTGTTGGTCTGGGTCGTTAATAATGATGGGATGGTATATGTTTACTCTTTAGATGTCGCAAGCAGCGCAGCGTGATATAGAGGAGGAGGTCGAGTCTCAGGCCTCCCGAGTTGTAGAAATGCGTGTATCTGAGACATCAGCGTCGGAGCAACCACCCGCTGATGCTCCTATTCCCAATGAAATGTTGCAACAAATGGCTGCCGTATTTCGGCAGATAGCCGGCGTTGCCCCAGCACCACCCCCAGCGCCAGCACCCGTACCAGTACCTGCTGTAGGAGGGGAAAGGAAACCCCCAATAGAAAAGATAAGAAAGTAAGGTGCGAAGGAGTTTAAGGCTCGAAGGGACGATGATTCTTCAACAGCCGAGTATTGGCTGGAAGGAACAATACGAGCCTTAGATCAGTTACAGTGTACGCCAGAAGAGCGAGTGATATGTGCTACTTCCTTATTAGTGGAAGAAGCATATATATGGTGGGACACAGTTCACCAACGAGTTTCACCGGAACAGAGAACATGGGATTTCTTTGTGAATGAGTTCAAGAGGAAGTTTATATCGGAGGCATACCTAGATGCCAAGAAAAAGGAGTTTCTACACTTAAAGCAAGGTCGACTGACCGTTGCTGAGTACGAGAGGGAATTTACTAGGCTGAGTAGGTATGCCAAGAAGACAATTGAAGATGAACATGATAGATGTAAGCAGTTCCAGGATGGATTGAATAATGAGATTAGGATGCAGCTAATTGCTGCTAATATCAAAGAATTTTCCGAGTTGGTCAATAGGGCTCTAGAAGTAGAGCAATGTCAGTCTGATGAGCAGAATAGACGACAGAAGATGAAACAGAAGAGAGGTACCCAGAACTATTCGGGAAACTACCAATCATCAAGAAAATGATTCCGCGGCAGTGGTTCCACGGGAGGCGGTCAACGTCGAGGTTACAGTCAGGGATCAATTCGCAGTGGCTTAAGTCAAACTACCTCAGTCGCTAGTACGGGACGATCCAGAAGAGGACAAGGAAGAGGATTCAGCCGAAGCGGAGGTAACTTCTTTATCGGTCCGAGAGGTAATGAAGGCGAAAATAATAATCCACGCTGTGATCAATGCGGACGCCGTCACACGGGAGAATGTTGGGGTCGGACATTTGCATGTTATATATGTGGATCTTTAGACCACCTTATGCGAGAGTGTCCCCAGCGAATACAGAATCTACCTAGGGATACTGAGAGATCGCATGCGGCAGCAGGTCGAGGCCGAGGCAGAGGAAGGAGCGAAAATCCATCGCGTGTGCAATCTGAAACAGTGAATCGACCAGAAGCAAGGGCTCCTGCTAGAATGTATGCCATGAGGGGGCGAGAAGACGAAGAAGCACTAGACGTGATTGCAGGTCAGTTGTCTATGTTTGAAGTTCCGCTTTACATTTTAATAGATCCAGGTTCTTCACACTCATATATATGCACGAAAAATGAAAAACTTGAGGACCTAAAGGTAGAACTAGAGAAAGAAGGAATATTAGTTACTAACCCATTAGGAAATGAGGTGATTACTAGGAAGGTAGTGAAAGATTGTCCTGTAGAGATACACGGACATATCTTTTGGGGAGATTTATTTGAACTACCATTTCAAGAATTTGATGCTATCCTTGGAATGGATTGGTTAGCCAAACACGATGCATTGGTTGACTGTAAACGGAAGAGAGTTACCTTGCATACTGCAGACGGTGACGAAGTGACTCTAGTGGGAAAAAGGAAGGACTATCTAACTAACATCATTTCTGCCATGACGGCTAAGAGGTTAGTGCAAAAAGGCTGCGAGGCGTACCTGGTATGTGCATTAGTAGCAAAAGAAGAGGCACCAAAGTTACAAGATATACCTACTGTATGCGATTTTCCCGACGTATTTCCTGACGATTTACCCGGACTACCACCTAAACGAGAGGTGAAATTCACCATAGATGTGTACCCGGGAGCTGCACCAGTATCTATCGCACCTTACCGAATGGCGCCAGCAGAGCTAAAAGAATTAAAGGTACAGCTACAAGAACTTTTAGACAAGGGGTTCATAAGGCCAAGCGTGTCACCATGGGGAGCACCAGTATTGTTTGTGAAAAAGAAAGACGGATCCTTAAGGTTGTGTGTAGATTACCATCAACTTAATAAGCTGACCATCAAAAACAAGTATCCGTTACCTTGCATAGATGATCTGTTTGATCAACTCAAAGGTGCTGGAGTCTTTTCAAAAATTGATCTACGATCGGGTTATCATCAATTGGGAATTAAAGATGAAGACATATCAAAAACCGCATTCAGAACTCGCTATGGACATTATGAATTCATTGTTATGCCTTTCGGATTAACGAACGCACCTGCAGTATTCATGGATCTGATGAATAGAATCTTCCACCCGTATTTGGATCAATTCGTGGTGGTATTTATTGACGACATATTGGTGTATTCAAAGAATCGAGAGGATCATGATCGTCACCTTAGAATTGTTTTGCAAACCCTGCGTGAGAAGCAGTTATACGCTAAATTCAGCAAATGCGAATTTTGGTTGGAAGAAGTAGCTTTCTTGGGACATATTGTATCGGCAGAAGGAATAAGGGTCGATCCCAAGAAAATAGAAGCAGTATTGGAATGGAAGTCACCTAAGACAGTAACGGAAGTCCGTAGTTTCTTGGGATTAGCAGGATATTATCGGAGATTCGTTAAAGGGTTTTCCATGATCGCCGTACCTATGACCAAGCTACTTCAGAAGAATGCCAAATTCCAGTGGACCGACGCTTGTCAACGGAGCTTTGAAAAGCTGAAACAAAAACTTACTGAAGCACCTATTCTTACACAACCAGAATCAGGAAAAGATTTTGTGATTTATAGCGATGCATCCCATATCGGGTTAGGTTGTGTATTGATGCAGGAAGGCAAAGTCATTGCGTATGTCTCTCGACAGCTCAAGCCACATGAAAAGAATTATCCTACGCATGACTTAGAGCTAGCAGCGATTGTTTTGGCTTTCAAGACGTGGAGGCACTACTTATACGGGGAAAAATGTTACATCTTTACAGATCATCAAAGCCTGAAATATTTGCCCACGCAGAAAGATTTAAACCTGCGACAGCGAAAATGGATGCAATGGTTAGCCAACTACGACTATACGATTAATTATCACCCGGGCAAAGCGAATGTCGTAGCAGATGCACTTAGTAGGAAGTCAATGCAAGCGCTAAGTGCTATGAGGGTAACGTTAAAACCTATAGAAGATGGAGCTATCTTTGCAGAAATGCACGTGCGACCTAATTTACATCAACAAATACGTGAGGCTCAGAAGGAAGATGAACAAGTGAAGAAGTGGAGTCAACAGGCGCAGGAGAACTGTTCAGGAGACTATCAAATTCGTCCTGATGGTATTCTCTACTACAAGAAGAGAATGGTGGTACCTAAGTCCAAGGAGCTGAAGAAACAGATTTTGCAAGAAGCTCATAACAGTCCTTATACAATGCATCCAGGAGTAACGAAAATGTATCGGGACTTGAAGGAGTATTATTGGTGGCCAGGAATGAAAAAGGATATCGTTGATCACGTAACGAAGTGTCTAACCTGTCAGCAAGTGAAGGCGGAACATCAACTACCCTCAGGGCTACTACAACCTATTACGATTCCAACCTGGAAATGGGATCGTATTACTATGGATTTTGTCACAGCATTGCCTATGACAAGGGACAAACATGACGCGATTTGGGTAATCGTAGACCGACTTACTAAGTTCGCTCATTTCATACCAGTACGTGTGGATTACTCGCTAGACAAGTTGGCAGACTTGTATATCAAAGAGATTATACGTCTCCACGGAGTTCCAACTTCGATCATATCCGATCGAGACCCACGTTTTACGTCAAATTTTTGGCAGAAGTTACAAACAGCCCTTGGAACTCGAACTTACCACAGCACAGCATTTCATCCCCAGACAGACGGACAGTCGGAAAGAGTGATTCAAATTTTGGAAGATATGCTGAGGGCTTGCGTTTTAGAATTTAAAGGTAGCTGGGACAAACACCTAAGCTTAATGGAATTCGCGTACAACAACAGTTATCAATCCAGCATACAAATGGCACCTTACGAAGCACTGTATGGTCGAAAATGCAGAACTCCAGTTTGCTGGACAGAATTGAGTGAGGAAAAGATGTTGGGGCCAGGCATAGTTAAGGAAACTGAAGAGAAGGTAGAAATCATTCGAGACCGATTAAAAGCAGCAGCGGACCGGCAAAAATCATACGCGGATCTAAAAAGGAAAGACATACAGTTTGAGGTAGGTGACAGAGTGTTCCTCAAAGTCTCTCCTTGGAAGAAAGTGTTACGATTTAAACAAAAAGGCAAGCTAAGCCCTAGATTCATCGGACCATATGAAATTATTAAACGGGTAGGTCCGGTAGCTTACCAGTTGGCGTTACCACCTGAATTAAATAAAATACATGATGTTTTCCATGTTTCGATGCTAAGGAGGTATCGTTCAGATCCAACCCACGTCATACAAGTTCAAGATATTGAGATTCAGCCTGAAATGACATATGAGGAAGAGCCGGTAGAGATCCTAGCACGTGAAATCAAAGAGTTGCGAAATAAGAAGATTCCATTGGTCAAAGTGCTTTGGAGGAATCACAAAGTAGAAGAAGCTACATGGGAACGCGAAGAAACTATGAAGAAGCAATACCCATATTTGTTTTCACTTGATGAGCTTCGGGACGAAGCTTAAATTAATGAGGAAGGAACTGTCACATCCGCCTACTGCATTTATGCAGTGTAGACACGTGCATAGCGAGAGTAGGGAAAAGGAGAAGATAATTCTTGATAACAGCCCTAGATAAGGTTGTATGACAAAAGGGACCTAATTGTAATTTTTAATAAAGTTGGGGACGTAGATGTAATTTCAAAGAAAGTTGCACCGGATGTTCTTAATAGTGCATATAACAGATTCCAAAAATGGAATGTAGAGAAAAATCAGATCGCAACGACGTGTAACGGTTTTTCCAGGAAATGTCCCGTTAAAGAAAAATGAAGAAATGTTGACTAAGGGCATTTTGGTCATTACCAATTAAAGTTATACATGAATTTAGGGTAGGAAATAAAGACGTGAGTACGTAGAGAATGGCGAGAAGTTAAATATGAAACGATTGTCAGTAGAAACGAAGCCGGAGAAAACCCGAGCAAAAATAGGACCAAAAGGGAATTTTGTAAAAAGTTGAGGGCTTACCGGTAATTTTTCAAAATGACTTAGAAACCTAAAATAGATCTTATAAATAGAAAGTAGAGGTCGAGAGGATCAAAACCATATATCGTTTGACTCGTGGAGCTATACGGTTTAAAAGATATGATCGATTAATCGCCGGGACGTAATGTGGGCCCGGTTTCGTGTCGGGACCGGATGAGTAACCCGGGACAACTTTATGAGATCCAATGGGAAGAGAGACAAGTGGAAAGAAGTAAAGGAAAAAGGAAGTTATAAAAATCAAAGGTTGGCCAATCAAAAGAGAACTTTTAGCATATGTAATAAATGAAGAAAGAGAAAAAGTGGACAAATGGTCAAGGTGATCATCACTTCCTTTGTATATAAATATAGGTGATATGAAGAGCAAATTCTCTCTTTTCCACTCACCAAATTCGGCCAACAAAAGAAAATACCAAGGGACTTCCAAGTTTTTCCAAACTTTGATTTTTAAGGTAAGTTCTAAGGTTTTTAAGTGTGTAGACTTTAATTTTAGTATTAGTTTTAGGTAGTTATATATATATTGGAAGATTGGGAATTAGAGTCTTATATGGAATTGAAAAAAAAAAATAATAATAAGATTAATTGATTAAATGGAAGAACCAAGATATAGAAAGATTAATAAGGTTGGATTAGGGGTTTCGGTTGGAAAAGAAATAGAGGATAATTTATTATTTTGAAATTCTAAGGTTTATGTTGTATCTTGAATTGATTGAAGGAGAAATAAAGAATTAAAGAAGGAGAAGAAAGAAAAGCCAAGAGGAATTAAAGAAATAAGGTTTGGTACTTTACCTTTGAATAATTAATTTTGGTTTGATGCTTTACAAACTTTGGTTTATGAAAGTTTTGTTGTTGATGCTTAAATATATTGATTTGAGTTAAACATGCAAAAGTTGTCAAAGGGAAGTGTTTGAATCTTCACTTTACCATTAAAGAAGCCTTAATATTGATTTGCAAAAGAAAAATAAACTATCCTAAGCATTTCATGTGTTTGGGCCGAAATGGTCCCAAAAAGACAGCTTTCTGGACCTTTTTGTGGAAATTGTTTGAGGCAGCAAACGAAGGAATTTTTCAACGAAATTTTACATGCAATTAGTCAACATATGAAATAAGTTTTCTGTAAAATTTCAGCCAAAAATAAGATCATTTACTTGGTCAAATGCATGATTGAAGTGGACTGAAATTTTGACGAAAATCCAGATTTTACTATTCATTTGGTCATGCCATTTTGCGTTGCCGATTTTTCTCGCCGCAACACTATTCATTTGGTCAATTTGTGATCCTTTGAGGAATGCTTTGAAATATTTGATATATTTATTGTGGATGTTAAATATGTGAAAAAGAGTAACGGTTTGACCAAAGAATGTGCTGCGCGGCATAAATGGCAAAGCGTGACGGAAATTAAAATGATTTTTCGAATCATTCCAAAATGAAGTTTGAAACTTAAATTGAATCATTTTAACCTTTATGCTCTACTGGATAGTGGGAGTGGTAGATAAGGGTATGGTGCACTATACTAACGCATGCAGTACTGCTCATTATTGTGATATGATATGTTATTCAGTGGTGAGGCCACTGAAGCCAATGGGGAGGCCCATTGGTTAGAACCAGGATGGTGAGGGCCATTCCTGTGATCTGATATCGGTGGTGAGGGCCACCTATGTTACAGTGGTGAGGGCCACTGCCGTATCACTATGGTTCCCTATATACCAGTAGAGCCTTAACCAAAGACATATTTTTCGTTAAACTATGAAATGCAAATGAGTTGAATTATGATTTTACATTATTGAAAGCATATCACACTGAATGTATCAAAATTTCTATTGGTTTAAGGTTGGTTGATTTATGATTTAATTATTTCATATTTTCCAAATGTTTTCATATGTTACTTGTATTTTATTGGTAAAGTACCCACTGAGCGACATTGCTCAGCGAGTTAAGTTTTCCTTGACTCGTAGGTTCGGAGCAGTAGATAAATCTTGGGAAAGCAACGACCAGACCACAGCAAATCTCAGGGGTAGATCTTTTAGTTCCATTATGAGTTAGCTAGTTGTGGCATGTATATGAATAAATATAAAAGAGATTTTCTATGTTATAATTGTATGTTAGTAGTATGTAATAATCATAAATCTTTACTTTATGTTATATTAGAAGTGTGAACTCTTCGTGCAGGTTTGTAGTTGAGGGTATAAGGTGGATTCATTGGGAGTGCATTAAATTTGATGGTAATTATATTGGTCTGTGTAAAATGTTTAAAAAAAAAATCAGAAAAACAAGTTTTGTCGACACTTGGGATCCAAATTTCTAGGCGGAACTATGGCAAAATTTCTGTAAAAATCAGAATTAAAATTTGACTAAGTAAATTGGTAGCAACATTAGGATAGTGTGGCGCCTCTACTCGACTTACACATGTAGGTTGGGAAGGGGTGTTACAATACACAATCCATTACCAATGGTTAATAGAAAATTACTATTTAAAATTTCAAACATTACAATTCTCCCATTCTTAAGAAATTTCATCCTCGAAATTTACCTATCTCAAACGTTTGAAATAATAGAGGATATTGTTGTCTCATTGTTGCCTCACTTTCCCATGAGGCTTCCTCAGTCAAATGATTCTGCCATAATACTTTTACTAAAGGAATACATTTATTTCATAACTTTTTTTATCTCACGAGCCAAAATAGCAATTGCTTCTTCTTCATAACTCAAATCTGACTGAACTTCAATAGACTCTGCTTGTATCACATACGAAGGGTCTGATCTATATCTTCTAAGTGTCGATACATGGAATACATTATGAATCTTTGCTAGTTCTGGAGGTAAAGCTAGTCGATAGGCTACTGGAGCCACACGCTCAAGTATTTCATATGGTCCAATAAACCTAGGACTTAGTTTCTCTCTCTTTCTAAAACGGAGAGCTTTCTTCCATAGAGATACTTTTAAGAATACCCTATCTCCCACATTATACTCAATATCTTTTCGTTTCAAGTCTGCATAAGATTTTTGCCTATCCATTTCAATCTTCAACTGATTCTTAATAACCTTTACTTTATCCTTAGTTTGCCTAATAAGATCAGGTCCCACAAGCTTGCTCTCACTTAATTCTGTCCAACAAAGTGGAGTTCTACATTTTCTTCAATATAGTGTTTCATATGGTGCCATGCTGATACTTGTCTGGTAACCGTTATTATAACCAAATTCCACTAAAGGAAAATGTCTATCCCAACTACCTTCAAACTAAATTATACAACTTCTTAGCATATCTTCAAGCACCTGTATCACCCTTTCTGATTGACCATCGGTCTGGGGATGAAATGCAGTACTGAAATGAAGTCGAGTTCCCAATGCTTTTTGAAAAATTTCCCAAAATCTCAAAGTAAAGTATAGATCTTGATCTGAAATAATAGACATTGGAACTCTATAAAGCCTGACTATCTCATTAATATACAATTCAGCAAGTCTATTCAAAGTGTAGCGAGTCCGTATTGGAACAAAATGAGCTGATTTAGTTAGTCTATCAATAATCACCCATATTGTATCATGTTTCTTCTGGGTGTTTGGAAGACCAGACCCAAAATCCATGGTGACTTTATCCCACTTCCACTCTGTTATTGAGATGGGTTGTAAAAGACCTGATGGAACTTGGTGTTCTGCTTTGACTTGCCAGAATATCAAACATCGAGTAACATATTCAGTGATATCATTTTTCATGCCAGGCCACCAATAAAAAGGCTTTAAATCTTGATACATCTTTATTACTTCCAGGATGCACAGTATAAGTAGTTTTGTGAGCTTCATTAAGAATATGCTTCTTTAGCTTCTTAGCATCTGGACCAAACAATCGACCCCTATAATGCAAACTACTATCTTCTAGAACAACATAATCTGATTTTTCACCCTTGTGCACTTGTTTTATCACTTCCTATAGCTTTTAACTTTGTTTATGTGCTTTTATAACTTTATGCCTTAAATCTGGTTCTACTCTTAATTCTGTTGTCATAACATACTATATCATTTTAGTTATTTAATGCACACACCTATATTTCTACAATTTATATATATAACATACCTGCTAAAGTTTTTCGGCTTAGTGTATCGGCTACCATATTAGCTTTCCCAGGATGGTAGTTGATGATGTAATCATAATCTTTGATTAGTTCCATCCATCTCCACTGCCTTAAGTTGAGCTCCTTTTGTGTTGGCAAATACTTCAAACTTTTATGATCAGTAAAGATATAACACCTTTCACCATACAGATAATGCAGCCAAATTTTTAGAGTAAACACAATTGCTGCCAGTTCTAAATCATGTGTGGGATAATTTAGTTCTTGAGGTATCAATTTCCTAGAAGCAAAAGCAATTACTTTGCCTTCTTGCATCAATACATAACCAAGTCCTTGATGAAAGGCATCACTATAAATCACATAGTCTTCACTTGGATTTGGTTGTGTCAAAATAAGTGCTTCCGTCAACATAGTCTTCAATTGTTCAAAACTAGATTGACATTGATCATCCCACTTAAATTTATTTTCCTTTCTAAGAATTTTAGTCAATGGAAGTGCTATTTTTGAGAACCCTTGCACAAATCTTCTATAATATCAAGCTAAACCAAGAAAACTTCAAATTTCTTTTATATTCTTTGGTCGCTAACAATTCAAAATAATCTTAATTTTACTAGGATCTACACGGATACCTTCAGTTAATACCATGTGTCCTAGGAATGTCATTTATGTAATCCAGAAATCACATTTTGATAACTTAGCATACAATTGATTCTCCCTCAATGTTTGTAGCACCACTCTCAAGTGTTTAATATGCTCCTCTCTATTCTTAGAATAAACAAGTATATCATCAATAAAAATAACTACAAACTAATCTAAATAAGGTTTAAAGACTCGATTCATCAAGTCCACGAAAGCTGCTGGAGCATTAGTCAAACCAAATGTCATAACAAGAAATTCATAATGTCCATTTTGCATTCTAAAAGCTATTTTTAGAACATCAACTTCCTTAACTTTCATCTAATAGTAACCTATTTTAAGATCAATCTTAGAAAAAGCACCTGCTCCCTTTAACTGGTCGAACAAATCATCTATCCGAGGTAATGGATATTTATTCTAAGCTGTCACCTTATTCAACTATTGATAATTTAGACACAATCTTAGGGTACCATCTTTCATCTTCACAAACAAAACTGGTGCACCCCAAGGTGACACACTAGGTCTTATGAATCCTTTATCAAGCAATTCTTGGAGTTACACCTTTAACTCCTGTAGTTCGAGGTGCCATTCTATAAGGTGGAATAGATATTGGTGTCATACCTGGAATTACATCAATAGCAAATTCTACTTCCCTTTCTGGAGGTACCCCTGGTAACTCTTCTGGGAAGACATCCAAAAATTCACACACTATGGGTATGTCTTCCAAAGTTTTGCTTGAATGTCGAGCATCAATAACATAAGCAAGATAAGCTTCACATTTCTTCCAAACTAACCTTTTAGCTTTGGTAGCTGAAATCAAACTAGAAGGATAGAATTATTTCTCTCCTCGAACAATAATTTCATCATGTCTCGAAATCTTAAAGGTCACAACTTTACTATGACAATCCATAATTGCTTGATGCTCGAATAACCAATCCATTCCCAAAATTACATCACCAAGAAATGGCAGTTCAATTAAATTAGCAAAAAGTTCTTCATCATGAACTCTAATTGGACAATTAAGCTATATTTTGTTTACTCTCTCACTATGGCCTAAGGGATTGGTAACCTCTATCTCAAAGTCAAGTTTTTCAGAATGCATATTCTTCCCTGAGGCTATAGTTGTGCATGTGTAGAACCAGGATCTAACAATGCATATACATCAAGACCAAGTAAAGAGAATTTACCAACTTTAACATCTAGAGCATCCTAGTCCTTCACTGCTCTCGTAGCATAAGTCCTGGCTAGAGTACTACCTCAATTTTGAGGCTATCCACTATTTTAGATCCTCTTTGTTGACTAGTGCTGGGTCAACTGCCTCTACCTGATCTATGGCCTATTCGACACCTCTGCACTAAACTCAGCCTTTCAGCAACTTCAAGTTCTTTTATCATAAGACAATCTCTAATTTTATGCTATTAAGAACCACATTTCAAACAAGCCCCACTTCGATACAAACAATCATCACTTGTATGTCCCTTGCCACAATACTGACAAGGTATGGAAACTGCTCATGAAGATGAGCCTGTAGAAACACTAAACCTACCCGTCGGGATCTTTAAAAAGTAGTTCCACTTACTCTACCAGATCACTGAGTTAGGGTTTGTACTTGAGTACCTCTTTGTCTCTTCTGACCACCCTACTAATGTTCACTAGAAAATCCCTTATGTTGTTGTTGTCTTCTTCCTTGCTCTTGTTTAGTTTCATTTTCAATGGAAATTGCTGCATTAACAAGAGTAGAAAACTCTTTGATTCTCATCGCCACTAGGTGCACCCGAATCTAACTATTCAAACCCTGCTCAAATTGCTTACACTTCTCTTCTTCAGTTGAATCCAACTCAGAAAAATATTTGCTGAGGGGAATGAACAACCTCTCATACTCAAACACAGATGACTGCCTTTTCTTCAAATACAAAAACTCCCTTCACTTATCTTCAATGTAAATCTCACTAATATATTTCTTCTTAAACTCTTCCTGGAAAAATGCCAGTTAAGTCTATCTGTAGGAATAGATTTCTGCTTTGTATCCCATAAACTATAAGCTTGTTCATGTAATAAAGAAATTGCACACTCTAATCTCTCCTCATCCGTACAGTGCAAAAGATTAAAAACTCTTACAATCCCTCCAACCAATACTCTGCCATTGAAGACTCATTACTATCACGTGCTTTGAAATCTTCTACTCCCAATTTTCTAATTCTCTCCAATGGTGTTCTATGGGGCACGGGTGGTGGTGGTTATGCAGAAGGAGCTACTCCTACAATCTGCCTAAGAACTTCCCCTATGTTTCTCCCAAACTGGGGTCAAATGGTACTTGTTATGCTGAAGGCCCAGGCGATTGCTAGTTCCCCACACTTACCTTACTATGTGTGGATGCAGCCTAATTCTCCGCACCCTCACATGATCCAGAAGCCACCTATACCTATAAAAATTTAGAGATCAACTGCATCAAAATACATATTCACTTATAGTTCACATAGCAATGATAGTTGTATTTCACTTTTCTCATAACCCACAAACTTAGAACCGCCTAAACTAGGCTCTAATACCACTAAATGTAACATCCCTAAATAGTTCATACACTTGACTATAAAGAGATGTTGTCAAAACATTCAATTTGATAGAACTTGAAAAGTATTTTCTTACTTAAGACATGGACACGCTCGTGTCAACCAGGGCTAACATGCTCGTGTGTTTTAAATCAACACTGGTTCTTTAAACAAAAACAAGAAACATAGTTGTGCCTAATAGAACAACACACCTGTAACGACCCTCCCCGACCAGGTCGGCTGCCCGGCCCACTAGTGGCTTACGGCCCGGCCTTTTCACCACCTGGGCACGGAGTCCGCAGGAGGCAAGCGATCGCTACAGTATTGGACAGCCCTCGCGACCCACCCAGCAGGATTTGTTTATTTGGCCCCAAGGGGTCGCCTCCCTGGATCGAACCCCTGACCTACCACTTAAGAGAGCCAGCGAGAACCATCCAGTACCATTTCTGCTGCGAGGGCTGTCCAGTACTGTAGCGATCGCTTGCCTCCTGCGGACTCCGTGCCCAGGTGGTGAAAAGGCCAGGCCGTAAGCCACTAGTGGGCCGGGCAGCCGACCTGGTCGGGGAGGGTCGTTATAGTTAAAAAGGCACCTTTTTAACTGTAACAACCCTCCCCGACCAGGTCGGCTGCCCGGCCCACTAGTGGCTTACGGCCCGGCCTTTTCACCACCTGGGCTCGGAGTCCGCAGGAGGCAAGCGATCGCTACAGTACTGGACAGCCCTCACAGCAGAAATGGTACTGGATGGTTCTCGCTGGCTCTCTTAAGTGGGAGGTCAGGGGTTCGATCCAGGGAGGTGACTCCTTAGGGAGCCAAATTAACAAATCCTGCTGGGTGGGCCACGACGGCTATCCAGTACTGTAGCGATCGCTTGCCTCCTGCGGACTCCGAGCCCAGGTGGTGAAAGGGCCAGGCCGTAAGCCACTAGTGGGCCGGGCAGCCGACCTGGTCGGGGAGGGTCGTTACATAATCTTATTATTTGGTGATATAAATGAAGAATATAAGCTTAAAATGATTAATGGAATGTGTTGTAATGGAAAACCTTCAATGGGGGAAGGTTATGCCATTTTAGGGTTTTGTGTTTAAGAGTGTATTTTTGTAATGTAAATGATTTAAATGTATTAAAATGTGTTTCTAATAATATAAATAAACATAATATATTAGAATGAATGGCCTACTATGAGAATCCAAAGTTAAAGTGAGGTTAGCCTTAAATTTTGGATTTTTGCTTGGATGGGGTTTAATTATTGTTTAATATTGGAAATGCCATTAAATGTGATACTAAATGATTATTTGCTATCACATTTGGTTTAGGCATTGAGGAAGGTTGATTTGCTTCATCCAAGTGGTGAAGGGCAAGTTGGAAGGATAGGATTGGAGGTTTTTTTAAGCTTATTTTAGCTGCTATTTGAGGTAAGTACAAACTTTAAATACATTGGTTATATTTGCATGACATTTGGGCTAAACACATTTTGGTTGAAAAATACATTGCTTATGTATGAATAATGTGCTATGACATTTGTAATGTCATATATGTGTTAAATGCATTGTGAAAAGCCATTGATAATGGCTAAATTGTGTAAAATGTGAAATGTGTATTATGTGAAAATGACCCAAAGTGTTTGGATAATGCCATTTGTTGTGTATGCATTAAGTGCATTGTTAAAAAGCCATTGGTATTGGCTAGATTACATTAAATGTGATTAATATGTGAATTATGTGGAAATACCCAAAGTAATTGGGTAATGTATTGTAAATGCAAAAATGTGGTATAAGGTAATGAGATATGTGGAAACATAATTAAATGAATTGATATCGATATAAATGAGAAATATGAATAAATTGTGTGCCTAGTATATTATTCAATTTTCAGAGTTCTGTGTTTAGAGACATTCCTATGATTTGTCTACGGGCTAGACGTTGGGCATCACTGTGAAAATGTTTTTGAGGTGAAATGACCGAGTCATAAGCCTAAAAAATAAGTCCTTGAAGCTAGGCTGGGTGAAATGACCGGGTCGTAAGCTTAGACCTAGTTGGACTATTACATTGATATTTTGCCTACGGAGCTAGACACATGGTGTCATTATAGACCAAAACAGTAACTCTGGAATTTGAATAGTATATTAGTTATCTTTGGGCCCATGTTTGTGTTTGTTTTTATGTGAATTGTGGATTGTGAAATATTTAAAAAGTATGAGAAAATGGAATGATGTGATATTCATATGCATTGTGCATTGGCATTGCATTTGAGTTTTATTGTTATCAAGTTTGTATTACTAGGTTTTTGGCTTAGCGCAATTATTTACATCGCGCAGGTGACAGGATATGTAACACCCCTATATCCCGTATACGTACCAAGCATGCTTAAACGATCGTAAAATACGTATACTGAATATAGAAAATGCCACAGTTTAAAAAGACATAACAATTCTCTTTATAAATAAGTGAAACCAATCTCAAACATTTAAAAGAAATTAAAAAGACACCATATATATATAATGGCCTCATATCATGTTGTATCTCCATTCATATTATTCACCTAGCATCATCATATTATATCTCAATTCCTATTATTCACATAGCATCATTGGTATAACATTTCAAGATACATTATTCATATAACACATTGCCATTCACAAGTTTCACAATGCATATTACATCACCTTGTTCATATAATATCATATGCATTATCAAATGGAAGTTCAAACTCAATCATGTAAGAAGAACAAAAACCAAACACAGTAGCCAACACACTCAAGGGACACGGCCAAGCTTGTGGCCGTGTCTCTCAACCAAAAGCCTCTAAACCAAAAGCAACAGAAGCCAACATGGGCAAGGGACACGGCCGTGTCTGCTCCAAAAATCACCCAACACGGCCAAATTTCCATGGACTTGGCCGTGTCTCTCATGAATTGGCCGTGTCTCTCCTTGCTCTTGGTCGTGTCTCTCATGAATTGAAACCTAACATGTTCAAGTTCCCTTTGGTTGCACTCAATTACATTATACACAATTTAGCATAATCCAAATGAATGTAATCCATATTCTAAACACATATTTCACATGTTTACCACAATATTCACCTTAACAACCCATCATCAACACATTTAATCACCTTCCACTTCAAAACCCTAAAAAGACCAACATCACTTTTAACCTACCATCTTCAACCAAAACCAAACCAACACTAAATTAACTCACAATCAATTTCAACATTTAGAAACTCATCTCAAACATACCAAATCATAATATTATCAAATCACAACACACTTCAAACACATCTTCAAAATACCAAAGGAAAACAAGAGAGTACTTACCTTAGATGAAGAAATTTCACCAATCTCCAACCAAATCCTTTGATTCCTCCTTCAATTTGAAACTTGAATAAGCAAATCTCACTTTTGCTCTCTCTTCCTTTGAAATGGCCGGCTATACCAAGAAAAGAAAAGAAATGAATACAATTCAACCTTCTTTTCTTCTTTAAATACCCACCAAGCAATTCCATTAACATAATTACTTAAATGCCCTTTTCTATTTGTTCACACTTCCTTTAAAACTCTTGCCCTCTTAAGTAATTTCACTCATCCCAAATAAAAATATCTTCTTCCCTTGACTTTACACTTGACCAACATATATGTTATATATATTAACATATATACAACATATACATTCCATTAACAAAATCATTTCCTTTGCTAAAACATATGTACATTTAATTCAAATCAAACAACAATTGAATTAAAACTTCTAGGGCACACATGGGGATATTACAATTCTCCCCCTCTAAAAAGAAATTTCGTCCTCGAAATTACCTGATATCAAGTCTGGAATAGTTGAGGATATTGATCTCGCATTGTTTGCTCACTCTCCCAAGTTGCCTCTTCTCTTCCATGATTCTTCCACAGAACCTTC
Source organism: Garcia nutans (assembly GCA_947685225.1). Taxonomy (NCBI): domain Eukaryota; kingdom Viridiplantae; phylum Streptophyta; class Magnoliopsida; order Malpighiales; family Euphorbiaceae; genus Garcia; species Garcia nutans. Next base: position 48,423,533 of record CANTUV010000007.1, on the reverse strand, counting down.
ACCAAAGGCACTTTCTTATTTCTCAACTCTTTTACATCACGTGCCAAGATAGGAACTGGTTCCTCTTCAAATGTTAAATCTGGATTCACTTCGATAGATTCAATTGGCAACACATGAAATGGATCTGATCTGTATTTCCTCAACATAGAAACATGGAATACATTATGGATCCTCTCCAACTCAGGTGGCAAAGCAAGCCGATAAGCAACTGGTCCAACTCTTTCCAAAACTTCATACGGTCCAATGAAACGAGGACTCAATTTCCCTTTCTGACCAAACCTCAAGATCTTTTTCCTAGGAGACACCTTCAAAAATACTTTATCTCCCACATTATACTCAATGTCTCTCCTCTTCAAATCTGAATAAGATTTCTGTCGGTCCGAAGCTATTTTCAACCTATCTCGAATCATTTTCACTTTCTCTTCAGTTTGTTTAACCAAATCAGGACCAATTAACTTACCTTCACCAAGTTCATTCCAATATCGAGGTGTCCTGCACCGTCTACCATACAATGCTTCGAATGGGGCCATACCAATGCTGGATTGATGACTGTTATTGTAAGCAAATTCAACAAGTGGTAAGAATCCATCCCAACTTCTAGAGAAATCAATGACACAGCTTCTCAACATATCCTCAATAATCTATATCACCCTCTCAGACTGCCCATCTGTCTGAGGATGGAAAGCAGTGCTGAAATGTAATCGAGAACCCAAAGCACCATGTAAACTCTTCCAAAACCTTGAAGTAAATCGGGGATCTCGATCAGACACTATAGAAGTTGGAACACCATGTAGCTTCACAATCTCATAGATATACAGCTCAGCTAACCTCTCCAAAGAGTAATCCATCCGAACCGGAAGAAAATGAGCTGTCTTAGTCAACCTGTCAACAATCACCCAAATAGCATCATGCTTTCTTTGTGTCAATGGCAGACCAGATACGAAATCCATGGTTACTCTATCCCATTTCCATTCCGGCACTGACAAAGGCTGAAGTAACCCTGTTGGAACTTGATGCTCAGCTTTTACCCTCTGACATGTGAGACATTTAGACACAAAATCTGCAATGTCTCTCTTCATACCGGACCACCAATAATGCTGTCTCAAATCATGATACATCTTTGTACTGCCCGGATGCATAGCAAATACTGACTGATGTGCTTCTTCTAAAATGATCCTTCTCAAATTAGTATCATCAGGTACACACATTCTGCTCTTAAACCAAAGACTCCCATCACCTCTCACAATAAAATCTCGACTCTTTCCATTCTGACAATCTGAAACAATCTTTTGAATCTTCTCATCAGCCAATTGAGCCTCTTTAATCTGATCCAACAATATTGGTTTCAATTGCAACTGTGCCAACAATGCACCATCACCACAAGGTATAAAACTAGCATGCAATGCTCTCAACTCAACAAGCAACGAGAGCGAATAAACAGTCAACCCTGCTAAAGACTTCCGACTCAAGGCATCAGCAACAACATTTGCTTTACCCGGATGATAATCAATCAAACAGTCGTAGTCTTTGATCAATTCCAACCATTTTCTCTGTCGAAGATTGAGTTCTCTTTGGACACCCAAGTATTTTAAACTTTTATGATCAGTATAGATAAAACACTTCTCCCCATATAGATAATGTCGCCAAATCTTCAATGCAAACACAATGGCTGCTAATTCCAAATCATGGGTCGGATAATTGAGCTCATGAGGTTTCAACTGTCGAGAAGCATAAGCTATAACTTTACCTTCTTGCATCAGAACACAACCCAAACCACTATGTGAAGCATCACTGTAAATCACATATGGTTTATCTTCCACAGGTAAAGTAAGAACAGGCGCTTGAGTCAACATTTCTCTCAACAGTTCGAAGCTAGCCTGACACTGATCTGTCCACACAAATCTAACTCCCTTTCGAAGCAATCTGGTAAGTGGAGTAGCTATCAAAGAAAATCCTTTCACAAACCGTCGGTAATAGCCTGCCAAACCCAGAAAACTTCTAACTTCAGTCACAGATTTTGGTGGACTCCAATTCAAAATAGCTTCAACTTTACTCGGATCAACTATAATACCCTCTGCTGAAACTATATGACTGAGAAAAGTAACTTGGTCAAGCCAAAACTCACACTTTGATGGTTTAGCAAACAATTGCTTCTCTCTCAAAATCTGCAGCACAATCCGCAGATGCTTATCATGCTCCTCCTCATTACGCGAATACACCAATATATCATCAATAAAGACCACTACAAACTGATCAAGATAGGGCTTAAACACCCTATTCATCAAATCCATAAAAAACAGAAGGTGCATTCGTCAAACCAAAAGGCATAACTAGAAACTCATAATGCCCATATCTCGTACGAAAGGCTGTCTTAGGAATATCCTCAGCTCTGACTCTCAACTGATGGTACCCTGATCTCAAATCAATTTTGGAAAACACTGCTGCACCTTTCAATTGATCAAAGAGATCATCAATTCTAGGCAAAGGATATTTATTTTTAATAGTCACCTTGTTCAATTGCCTATAATCGATACACAATCTCATAGTACCATCTTTCTTCTTCACAAACAAAACAGGAGCTCCCCACGGTGAAACACTAGGGCGAACAAACCCTTTATCTAGCAACTCCTGTAACTGCACCTTCAGCTCTCTCAATTCAGCAGGTGCCATTCTGTAGGGAGTAATAGAGATAGGAGTGGTACCAGGCAATAATTCAATACCGAACTCCACCTCTCTCTTAGGAGGCAACCCTGGCAACTCCTCTGGAAACACATCTGGAAACTCTGCAATTGTGGGTATATCATCAAGTTGAGAACTTTTTACTCTAGTATCCACAACATAAGTAAGGTAAGCATCACACCCTTTTCTAATCAATCTCCTAGCTGCAACAGCTGAAATAAACAAGGATACTAGCTGTCCCTGCTCACTAGATACTAACACCTCTCTACCATCGCTGGTTCTCAGGGTAACAACTTTCTTTTTGCAGTCAACTACAGCTCCATGTCTAGATAACCAGTCCATGCCTAGGATCACATCATATTCTTTAAAAGGCATCTCAATTAAATCTCCAAGGAACTCCTCACCTTGCACCATTACTGCACTATCTCGGTGTACCTTACTAACAATCACACTATGCCCTAAAGGATTTGTAACCAATACATCAAATCCTAGGGATTCAGCATGCACATCAGACACAGGCAAAATAGATGCACTAATATATGAATGTGTGGAACCCGGATCAATCAAAGCAAGTACTGAAATACCAAATAAAGAAAAAGTACCAGCTATGACTGCCGAAGCATCTGGTTGCCTCTGCATCACATAAATCCTCTGAGAAGATCCAACCTCCTCTGGTCTACTCTCCCTGGATGTAGAACCTCCTCTAAAACTGAGCCCAGATCTACCTCCTCTGCTGAAACCTCTGCCTCCACGACCTCCCTTCACACTAGGTCGGGAAGCTGCAGTATCCACTGACATCCGCTCCTGTCTCTCAGGACAATCTCTAACAAAGTGATCAGGCGACCCACATCTGAAACATACACCTGTCACACCAGTCCTCCAACAAGGACCACCGTGTGGTCTACCACAATGAATGCATATGGATAAGGTGGATCTCTGTATCACTGGGGTCGGAGCACTCGCCACTGAAACTGTAGGTCTAGATCTATGCCTCTAAAACTGTACTGACCTACCCGCTGGCCTCTGACTCCTACTAACCCGAGGAACAAAACTTCCTTTACCTCTTTTCACAGATGAAGACCCTGCCTCAAACTGGGGCCTTCTAACCCTGATCTCTTCCTCTGAAGCAGCTGCAATAACCTGAGCTCTCTCCACACTCCTAGCTGCTGCCACATGCTGGGAAAAATCATGATATCTAGATCCAGCCACATGACACATGATAGAGGGCCTCAATCCCTCCTCAAATCTCCTGCATCTATCTATCTCATCAGATACAATACCACCAGCATAATGGCTCAATCGGATAAACTCAACCTCATATTCCGTTACTGACTGGTTGTCTTGTTTCAAGCTTAGAAACTCCATTTTCTTAACATCTTTGTACTCCCTAGGAGTATACTTCAATTCAAACTCTTTTAGAAAATCAGCATAGGACAGTGTTGGTGGATCATCCATAGCATGGGGCACTGTCCTCCACCAGTCATATGCGTCCTTCTGCAACAAGGATCTTGCATAATCAAATTTTTCCTCTGGAGTGGCTTGTAACTGAACAAATATCCTCTGTACTTTATCTAGCCACTGCTCAGCTATAGCTGGATCAATAGTACCCAAGAAGTCTTCTGCTCCATACTTCCTTAGCTTATCATACTGTCTCACTGATACCAAAGGCTGTGGGGGTGATGGCGGTGGTTGCACTAGTGCTTGCCTCAAAGCCTCTACCACATGCCTAACCCAAACTGGGGGAACATCCTCACCAACTGGTCTCCCCGACACAGAAACAGGTACCTCTCCAGCACTATCCACTCTAGCTCCCTCTCTAATCTCATCAGGAGCTATACTCTCAGCACTACCCTCGACTGACTGATGTGAGTGAGAATCCATCACAACCTATATCTGCAAACACAGCAGAATACTTCTCATTAAAGATCAGAGACTGCCAATGCCAAACATGTATGTTATTCAAAAATCCACTTTTTAAAATCAAAACACTCTTTTTCTTACACTTGACCTAGGTTGAGAATCTCAAACCTAGGCTCTGATACCAAAATAATTGTAATACCCCTATATCCCGTATACGTACCAAGCATGCTTAAACGATCGTAAAATACGTATACTGAATATAGAAAATGCCACAGTTTAAAAAGACATAACAATTCTCTTTATAAATAAGTGAAACCAATCTCAAACATTTAAAAGAAATCCAAAAGACACCATATATATATATATATAAACATTTATTATTTCACAGCGGAAGTTATTACAAATATGATATAAATCAAAGTTTACAAAACATAGAATATATACATGATTGGCAGCTTTTCTCCGATCTTTAAGTCCCAAGAATAACTCTTCACTGTCTACTCTCACTCGGTCTCGAGGAGCTCTCAGGTTCAACTCTGTTACCTGCGCGATCAAACACTATCGCGCTAAGCCATCGGCTTAGTAGTACAAAATATACCAACATTATACTTTAAGGCAAAGTAATGTTATACATCTAAATCATAAGGTTAACATCACACCTTTATATTTCATAAACCATACACATAGAAACATATCACATTACCACATCATACTATGTTCAATGTCATAACAATATGTATATTACATCTTCATAGTTCCATTGATTTTATCATTCAAAAATCAAATTATATACAAAGACAAGCATGGGCCCAAAACACACTAATATGCCATTCAATTTTCAGAGTTAATGCTTTGGTTTTGTTATCACATTTATCATTATCATAAACCCAACTAGGCTTCAAGGATTTAGATTCAACCAAGCTTCAAGGGGAACAAAGCATGCTAAGTATCAACCCAACTTGGCTTCAAGAACCAACCCAACCTAGCTTCAAGGGTTGTAACATCTCAATTAGGCTTCAAGGATCAAATCCAACCTAACTTCAAGAGAATGTTACCAATAGGCATGCCACCAACAACAAAACTCTAAAAATGAATAACACATTAGACACACAATTCATTTATTGTTTCATTCTCAATTCTCATCATCAATTAGGCAAACATGCCTTATGTTCTTTCAATTGAATCATTGTAACACCCCTTCCCGACCTATAATAAGCCGAGGAGGAATGCTACATCAAGATACGAGCTCTGGTTATGTCAGCTTACTTAATGTTCCTTATAAAAATTTTTTTTCAAAAAAATTTTGACGGAGTCTCCCTTAAAATTCTAGGTCCCAAGTGTCGACAAAATTGATTTTTCTTATATTTGAAAAAACATTTTGTTTCACAATTCAACTCAAGTACACTCCCAATAATCCATCCTTATAACCTCAACTACAATCCTGCAAGAAGAATTCACACTTCTATATTCACAATCCAACTCAATTTAAAACCATACAGTTATTATACATTACTAGATTTATACATATAAATACTCTCTCGTCAGAAATACATCATAATTAAAATTTATACATGTATGCATAACCCTCTAGTTGGTCTCGACAAACTTTACTCTTCTTGTGGCATAACAAAAGACTTCATATCTTCCATCTAAAAACCTGCGCGAATAAACACCCGCGCTAAGCCCGAGAGCTTAGTAGTCCAAATATAAAATATAAACATATAGTATAGAAGTATTGATATGTAATGATACATCGATTCAATATATAATTAGTTCTTATCATATCTTCTTTTCTTTTTAACTTTATCTTTAATATATCCTAGCTAATTTCATATAAGATGTATATATATATATATAATATTATCACCAACCCCAATGCATCACCAATACTCAAAACCAATATATTAATACCCCTACATTATATATATACCATACCAACCATTATTGCAATACACACATTACACATCATATCACTCATTATTGCAATACACAATCTACATATCATATAAATCATAAATCATATTTCCAATAAAGACAACCTTTATCATCAACCACAATTCATTTTCCTATTACACTTAATAACATTATATTATTCACAATCCACCAAGCATAATTCATTATTAATACTCACAATCAATATTTCAATACTTGCATTTCACATTGACAATAAAGACAGACTCGGGCCCAAAACACTAATATGTTATTCAAAGTTCAGAGTTACTGCTTTGATCCATAATCACAATAATCAAGCCCGTAGGCAACATATATCATATCTCTATCCATGGAGAGTGTAACAGACCCAGTCTCTTGGACCATCCACCCGACTAATCGAGAAGATCCTCAACCCGGCAAGACTGTTACTTTTCATATATTTCACATTTATAATTCATATAGTGTAACAGACCCAGTCTCTTGGACCATCAACTCAACAACTTGAGGAGATCCTCAACCCGGCTAGACTGTTACATTTCATATGTTATAGGCATGCCGTCAAATCCAGAACTCTGAAAGTTGAATTAACATATTAGACACAACTCTTTTCATTTATATCTTTGTACATTTCTTTCTCAATTCATTTCATTTTCAAAACAGGCAACCATGCCTCAATTATAATTCATTTACATTCTCGTAGCCAACACAATGGCTTCACATCTCATTTGATTCATCATAGCCAATCTCAATGGCTTCACCTCTTATCATATTTCAATTCACGTTATAGCACTTCATCATTCAAGTATACATAAACAATTATATTGAGCATATATCTTAAATTCATCATCATATAATCAACATGTCTATTTATTTCATTTCAATCATTATTACCAACCACAATTACAATACATTTCATCATTTCTCAAAACACATTAGCACAATTCATCATTACAATATTTATCATAACAAATTGCATTGTACTTACCTATTTGAATGATCTTCATATCTTTCACATCATCCAATCATAACCTTAATCAAATTATATTGACAATATAGTAATTCACTTAACACATTTACAAACAAATGTGTTAAGTCTTAATTCATGTAAATAAGTGCAATCATATAAACTTTGTACTTACCTTAAAACCAACTTACACCACTCTATACACCTACTCTTCCAAGAATCCTCCACACTTAGATTAGGGCAATTCAACCTCTTCACAACCTAATCCAAAAGGAATATTAGCAAAATGACCATATGAATAGTAAATTCTGGTTTTAGACTAAATTTTATCCTTATTTTGAAAATTTGTATAAAATAATATACTTGACTAAAAACTCTAAAATTTTTACAGAACTTAATTTTACATCTTAAAATCATTCCTTTAAAATTTCAGATCAAACTGAACACAAAATCTTGGTCAAATAATTCACCCAAACAGACTGCCCCAATTGCCCTGCATCCTGGCAGCAGTTCTAAACTTTGTGAATTCCATAAATTAAATTCAATCAACTTGGTTCCAAATTATTTTTCTCAAATACTAGACTCATTAAGCAACAACATATCCAAAATTCAATTGAATATAATTTTTCTACATTTTATTAAAAATCCCGAAATATAGCTGTCTCAGTTAAGGTACCTGCTGGAACAGATCTAATAAAAATAATTTTTCTAAACTCATAACCTATCCAAAATCGAATCATCATATTTTTCAGTCATTCTAGACTCATAGAGGCACAACATATCAAAAATTCACTTCAAGAACATTTTTCTATAATTAATTAAAAATCATACAAATCACAGCCTTTACTAATTGTAAAACAGAAACAATTTCACTAAACACAAACATACATCAATTATTCCATTTTCCAACTCATATATATATCAAACCCTTACTAACCAATTTAATAATCCATCATCATCCTCACAAATAACCATTTAAATCTACACATATCTTTCAATCTTTCACTATTATCATCTTAACATACTAACTACATCCCATATCAACACAATCAATGGAAATCAATTCAAAGAAATGAATACTTACTTGAGTAGTCTTTGCCAAATCTTCAATCTTCACTTCAATTCTCTTTAAGCCCTTAAAAAATTTTGATGTGCATAATTAAAATCTCCTTTCTTTCTTTCTCTCTCTCTCTCTCTCGTAAGAAGAAGAAGAAGAAGGAGACAAGAAGATTTTTCTTCTTTTCTTCATACTTATCCTATATATATATATAATAATAATAATATTAATTATTTCTAAAAATTCTCCACCACAACCTTCATTCAACCCTTTGACTTTCTTTTCTTCTTTCTCTTTTATAAATATTATTATCATTATTATTAATTAATTAATATTATATATATATATATATTCACTTTTCCTACACCACTTTATACATTATGTATATGTGGTGTATATGTGGGTATATGTATATTCCTTTTATATTTCCCATATATTTTCCAAATACCAAATATACATCTCATCCCTCAAATACATCTACCTCTTCATTTCTTTTCTCTTTTCATCAAACATATACATTTAATCCAAATACAACAATAACTCTAAAACTTTTAGGGTATATTTTGGGATATTACAATTCTCTCCCCCTTAAATAATTTCGTCCTCGAAATTATCCAGCACAATAACAATTCATTTATAATAAAACACCATCTTAATTCATATGAAGGTAATCGTATTCTTATATTATGATTTCATCAAATTACATAACTTTTACTCTTCCACCTTTAGTCAATCATCTTTTCCAATTCACAACTTATCATTATATAGCTATATTTATCTTATTACTTTTTCAACAAAACACCCAAAATAACTCATTACATTTCAAAGAAATTTTCTTTTATACAATAATCAAATCATCTTATAATCTATAAATATACCATTCATCTATTACATTCAAGATATTTATCACTTCATTTTTTTGTAGGCAATCTTTTAACTTTAATCTTGGAAATTATTAAATTAAATCTTACTATAGATTATCCTGTTATTACAATCACTTTTGAAAATAACCACTTATCAAACCTTGATTGATAACAATATTTTCATTTCTTATACTTAAATCCCTCTTTACCATGTTTTTCACTTAATATTAATATCGATACAATCTTTATAAATTTACTTTACAGATAATCAACCTTTTTCCTTTCATTATCTTTAATAACTGATATATCATAATTCATTCATGTATCAGCATATCACTTCATATATACTTTATCATATATATCTTATACTCTTAGCATAACTATACATATTAAATCTCGATAATAATTCACAATCTTAATGAATTCTAGATCAATTGATCTAGCTGTCATAAAATAACAACATTTCAATCTTATTCCATTCAAACCAACCATTAACTTATTTAAGTTTATCATCACATATCAATATACATAACACAATTCTATTAGGTCAAACTCATTCTCAACTTCTAATCCCTTAGGATCCATCTGTTCGACTCCTTACTAACAAATTACTTCAAATTATCTTTCAATATTCATATATATCTTCTGCTTTCAATAATAGCAGTGCAATCTCCCATAATTCTCATAATTTTTCTCATACTATAATTATTACCCATAGTTCATTCACTTAACATTGTTTCCATCAATTAATTCATCTTATAACAAAAATATATTCAGTATCATTTTCAATCACATTTCATAAATTTCTCCCATTTATCATATTCTCACATTATCATACCATTACTATGATTACATAATCACTTTTTATTCATTCTTCACAATTCAAGACATTTACACGGTTCTCTTCTCTATTCATATTTTTCATAATTATAAACAAATTTCTAACATAGAATTGATAAGATACCACTTTACCAATCACAACTCCTAACCATATTTCTTGAAACAAAATTATCAATCTCACCCACATAATACTACAATCATATCACCTTAGGCCCAAATCTGCTGATAACAAACTTAACCAGCCAATTACACTAAACAAATTATATAGCCAGAGTATATTAATAGTCACATATGTAGTTTATAAATCAATATTGTTCCTCTATTATTCTTCTTCAAACATTTCCAACTATCTCAAAAGTTGACATAATTCAACTTTGTCTCCAAAACAATTTGTTCTTGATCATATGATTATCATTAGTCTAACTCACATCAACAATATTACTTATAACACTTATGTGTACAACATTCAATCATATACAAACTTTATACAACTTCCATTTCTAACCTATCTCTTATAAAACTTTTCATACATTATACTTTCCATCTTTATTAAACACATATACATATAATATATTTCCACAAGCATAATCCTTCAACCAGAAAGCATTATATGATAGTCTAGCTCAGTTATTATCATAACAATTTCATCGTCCATTGTTACTCGAGTCCTTTTTCACTTTCCATTACAATCCATAGTCTAACTCTTCATAAATCAAAACTTAATTTCTCATAGATCCACTAATACATGCCATATCATTCCTCATACCACTATACAAATAATTATACCACATTCACATACATAGGTCACGTTCACAATGTGACTTGCTTTCATATTTCTTACACTTTACAATTATATTTAATTCCTCTTTTTCATACCATCAATACACATTTAACATTTATTATTTTTCATTGAACAACACCATTTTCATCTTCTTCTTCTTCTTCTTCTTCTTCTTTTTTTTTTTTTTTTTTTTTAATCTTAACTTTACATATTCAAACCTTAAGTTATCACACTTTGTCTATATCAATCAACTCATTCAATATTCCCCCATATTCTCTTCATTATAATTACATATCCATCCATATTATCCATCAACAATATTTCCTCTCCCTTGCAATCCAAACATAAGCTTTATTAGAAAGAGATTCAAATAATAGAGGAAAGATTACATACTTTGATTTTGATTTTGTTTTTAATTCATTTTTTTTTAACTTTATTTTCCTGATCATTTCTTTATATTATAATCATATTTCACATTTTCTTTCCTCAAGGAAACTACCATTCTTTAATTTATCACTTAAACTTACATAAATTTTTCCATCTCATTGCTTTCTTTAAATTTCCATTCATATAGAACTTCATCCACACATTATTATCCATTTCATACAATTCAATACATTTCAATTCATATAATACCACATTCGAGACCAACCTAGATGTTAATGCATATGCATGTATCAAAAATTTCATTCTTTTCATTTTCATTCATCATCATTTTTCTTTTTAAAACATTTCCTTTTTAAATTTACTTAGGCCGAGAATCTCGAACCTAAGCTCTGATACCAAAACAATTGTAACACCCCTTCCCGACCTATAATAAGCCGAGGAGGAATGCTACATCAAGATACGAGCTCTGGTTATGTCAGCTTACTTAATGTTCCTTATAAAAATTTTTTTTCAAAAAAATTTTGACGGAGTCTCCCTTAAAATTCTAGGTCCCAAGTGTCGACAAAATTGATTTTTCTTATATTTGAAAAAACATTTTGTTTCACAATTCAACTCAAGTACACTCCCAATAATCCATCCTTATAACCTCAACTACAATCCTGCAAGAAGAATTCACACTTCTATATTCACAATCCAACTCAATTTAAAACCATACAGTTATTATACATTACTAGATTTATACATATAAATACTCTCTCGTCAGAAATACATCATAATTAAAATTTATACATGTATGCATAACCCTCTAGTTGGTCTCGACAAACTTTACTCTTCTTGTGGCATAACAAAAGACTTCATATCTTCCATCTAAAAACCTGCGCGAATAAACACCCGCGCTAAGCCCGAGAGCTTAGTAGTCCAAATATAAAATATAAACATATAGTATAGAAGTATTGATATGTAATGATACATCGATTCAATATATAATTAGTTCTTATCATATCTTCTTTTCTTTTTAACTTTATCTTTAATATATCCTAGCTAATTTCATATAAGATGTATATATATATATAATATTATCACCAACCCCAATGCATCACCAATACTCAAAACCAATATATTAATACCCCTACATTATATATATACCATACCAACCATTATTGCAATACACACATTACACATCATATCACTCATTATTGCAATACACAATCTACATATCATATAAATCATAAATCATATTTCCAATAAAGACAACCTTTATCATCAACCACAATTCATTTTCCTATTACACTTAATAACATTATATTATTCACAATCCACCAAGCATAATTCATTATTAATACTCACAATCAATATTTCAATACTTGCATTTCACATTGACAATAAAGACAGACTCGGGCCCAAAACACTAATATGTTATTCAAAGTTCAGAGTTACTGCTTTGATCCATAATCACAATAATCAAGCCCGTAGGCAACATATATCATATCTCTATCCATGGAGAGTGTAACAGACCCAGTCTCTTGGACCATCCACCCGACTAATCGAGAAGATCCTCAACCCGGCAAGACTGTTACTTTTCATATATTTCACATTTATAATTCATATAGTGTAACAGACCCAGTCTCTTGGACCATCAACTCAACAACTTGAGGAGATCCTCAACCCGGCTAGACTGTTACATTTCATATGTTATAGGCATGCCGTCAAATCCAGAACTCTGAAAGTTGAATTAACATATTAGACACAACTCTTTTCATTTATATCTTTGTACATTTCTTTCTCAATTCATTTCATTTTCAAAACAGGCAACCATGCCTCAATTATAATTCATTTACATTCTCGTAGCCAACACAATGGCTTCACATCTCATTTGATTCATCATAGCCAATCTCAATGGCTTCACCTCTTATCATATTTCAATTCACGTTATAGCACTTCATCATTCAAGTATACATAAACAATTATATTGAGCATATATCTTAAATTCATCATCATATAATCAACATGTCTATTTATTTCATTTCAATCATTATTACCAACCACAATTACAATACATTTCATCATTTCTCAAAACACATTAGCACAATTCATCATTACAATATTTATCATAACAAATTGCATTGTACTTACCTATTTGAATGATCTTCATATCTTTCACATCATCCAATCATAACCTTAATCAAATTATATTGACAATATAGTAATTCACTTAACACATTTACAAACAAATGTGTTAAGTCTTAATTCATGTAAATAAGTGCAATCATATAAACTTTGTACTTACCTTAAAACCAACTTACACCACTCTATACACCTACTCTTCCAAGAATCCTCCACACTTAGATTAGGGCAATTCAACCTCTTCACAACCTAATCCAAAAGGAATATTAGCAAAATGACCATATGAATAGTAAATTCTGGTTTTAGACTAAATTTTATCCTTATTTTGAAAATTTGTATAAAATAATATACTTGACTAAAAACTCTAAAATTTTTACAGAACTTAATTTTACATCTTAAAATCATTCCTTTAAAATTTCAGATCAAACTGAACACAAAATCTTGGTCAAATAATTCACCCAAACAGACTGCCCCAATTGCCCTGCATCCTGGCAGCAGTTCTAAACTTTGTGAATTCCATAAATTAAATTCAATCAACTTGGTTCCAAATTATTTTTCTCAAATACTAGACTCATTAAGCAACAACATATCCAAAATTCAATTGAATATAATTTTTTTACATTTTATTAAAAATCCCGAAATATAGCTGTCTCAGTTAAGGTACCTGCTGGAACAGATCTAATAAAAATAATTTTTCTAAACTCATAACCTATCCAAAATCGAATCATCATATTTTTCAGTCATTCTAGACTCATAGAGGCACAACATATCAAAAATTCACTTCAAGAACATTTTTCTATAATTAATTAAAAATCATACAAATCACAGCCTTTACTAATTGTAAAACAGAAACAATTTCACTAAACACAAACATACATCAATTATTCCATTTTCCAACTCATATATATATCAAACCCTTACTAACCAATTTAATAATCCATCATCATCCTCACAAATAACCATTTAAATCTACACATATCTTTCAATCTTTCACTATTATCATCTTAACATACTAACTACATCCCATATCAACACAATCAATGGAAATCAATTCAAAGAAATGAATACTTACTTGAGTAGTCTTTGCCAAATCTTCAATCTTCACTTCAATTCTCTTTAAGCCCTTAAAAAATTTTGATGTGCATAATTAAAATCTCCTTTCTTTCTTTCTCTCTCTCTCTCTCTCGTAAGAAGAAGAAGAAGAAGGAGACAAGAAGATTTTTCTTCTTTTCTTCATACTTATCCTATATATATATATAATAATAATAATATTAATTATTTCTAAAAATTCTCCACCACAACCTTCATTCAACCCTTTGACTTTCTTTTCTTCTTTCTCTTTTATAAATATTATTATCATTATTATTAATTAATTAATATTATATATATATATATTCACTTTTCCTACACCACTTTATACATTATGTATATGTGGTGTATATGTGGGTATATGTATATTCCTTTTATATTTCCCATATATTTTCCAAATACCAAATATACATCTCATCCCTCAAATACATCTACCTCTTCATTTCTTTTCTCTTTTCATCAAACATATACATTTAATCCAAATACAACAATAACTCTAAAACTTTTAGGGTATATTTTGGGATATTACAATCATCATAGCCAAACACAATGGCTTCACATCACATTTGAGTTATCATAGCCAATCACAATGGCCTCATATCATGTTGTATCTCCATTCAGATTATTCACCTAGCATCATCATATTATATCTCAATTCCTATTATTCACATAGCATCATTGGTATAACATTTCAAGAGACATTATTCATATAACACATTGCCATTCACAAGTTTCACAATGCATATTACATCACCTTGTTCATATAATATCATATGCATTATCAAATGGAAGTTCAAACTCAATCATGTAAGAAGAACAAAAACCAAACACAGTAGCCAACACACTCAAGGGACACGGCCAAGCTTGTGGCCGTGTCTCTCAACCAAAAGCCTCTCAACCAAAAGCAACAGAAGCCAACATGGGCAAGGGACACGGCCGTGTCTCCTCCAAAAATCACCCAACACGGCCAAATTTCCATGGACTTGGCCGTGTCTCTCATGAATTGGCCGTGTCTCTCCTTGCTTTTGGCCGTGTCTCTCATGAATTGAAACCCTAACATGTTCAAGTTCCCTTTGGTTGCACTCAATTACATTATACACAATTTAGCATAATCCAAATGAATGTAATCCATATTCTAAACACATATTTCACATGTTTACCACAATATTCACCTTAACAACCCATCATCAACACATTTAATCACCTTCCACTTCAAAACTCTAAAAAGACCAACATCACTTTTAACCTACCATCTTCAACCAAAACCAAACCAACACTAAATTAACTCACAATCAATTTCAACATTTAGAAACTCATCTCAAACATACCAAATCATAATATTATCAAATCACAACACACTTCAAACACATCTTCAAAATACCAAAGGAAAACAAGAGAGTACTTACCTTAGATGAAGAAATTTCACCAATCTCCAACCAAATCCTTTGATTCCTCCTTCAATTTGAAACTTGAATAAGCAAATCTCACTTTTGCTCTCTCTTCCTTTGAAATGGCCGGCTATACCAAGAAAAGAAATGAAATGAATACAATTCAACCTTCTTTTCTTCTTTAAATACCCACCAAGCAATTCCATTAACACAATTACTTAAATGCCCTTTTCTATTTGTTCACACTTCCTTTAAAACTCTTGCCCTCTTAAGTAATTTCACTCATCCCAAATAAAAATATCTTCTTCCCTTGACTTTACACTTGACCAACATATATGTTATATATATTAACATATATACAACATATACATTCCATTAACACAATCATTTCCTTTGCTAAAACATATGTACATTTAATTCAAATCAAACAACAATTGAATTAAAACTTCTAGGGCACACATGGGAATATTACAGGATAGATTCGGCTGAGCTAGAGAGTTCTTCTAGACTAGGTCATGTCTAGACTTGTGGTTGTGCTTATAGTGTTGATGTCAAGATCAGAAACACTATCAGCAGCATGTATATATTTTATGTTATTGTATATTTTGGATATTATGCATATTATATCATGTTTTTGGATTTTATGTATGGTAAACTATAAAGAATGTTTGGGTTAAGTTATTCAAAATGGGGGTTTAAATATGTTCTAAATTATATATATATATATATATATATATATTTAAGTGTTTGGAAAACTTGGTGAAATTGAGGAGTACGGGTGAAACGGTGATTAAAATTATTTGGGAGTGTTTTCTGATGCAGGTTGTGTTTTGTTAAATTTTGAGAACGTCCAAATTACAAACAATACTCTGGCGAATTTTTTTCAGAGATTTTTATATAAAATGTTTATTTTAAGTTTCTATAACAAGTAAAGAATATTTGTATACTATTTAATTTTATATATTTAGTATTTGAAATTTTAAATCAAAAATATAAAAATTTTTATTAAACCGATCTGTGATATTTTTGTACCGTATATGCGTATTATATATACTGAAAATATGTATTGTATGTATATAGGGTATAAGGGTGTTATATTTATTTAATTATTTATTAAATAAATTAAAAGACTAAAAATCCATCATCTATTAAAAAATAATTTATTTTTGAATTATTTTATTTATTTTTAATTTCTAAAATTTATTTATAAAAATACCATTGGACTTTGACTTTTCTTTTTAAAAAGTATCGACTTTTATATGTTATGTTTATTTATATATATATATATATCACATATATTCCACTTGGGATATTACAATCTTCGCTGATGACAAGGTAGGTATTGATAATGATGATGATTGGGCTCAAGCTTCCATGATCCTTAAGATAAGAAGAAAGAGCCAATGGTCGTGGAAAAATTAGGTGTGGAAAAGACTAAAACTTCAAATGTTAACAAACTGATTGTCGATTTGGAAAGGAAGTTTGAAAAGAAGCTGAAAACTGAAAAATGTAGGAGGTTGACAAGTTGTTTGAACAAGATGAAGAGGTCCCATACAAATTCAAGATGCCTTCCTTTGCCAAGTTTGATGGAACTGGAAATTCATATCTCTATGTGAAGCAATACATCACTGCTATGCAGTCTGCCTGAGCTACTAGAGCTTAAACTCTTAGGTGCTTCATGCTTTCATTTGACCCTGTTGTCCAGAATTGGTTCAACACCTTAGAGGACGGTACTCAAAAGAGCTGAGATTTACTATACAAAGCCTTCATCCAATAGTATGGGTATAATGTTGAGTTGGAGGTTACTTTTATAGAAGTTGAGTCCATTAGGAAAAGACCAAATAAGAACTTCATTGATTACGTGAAAAGGTGAAGAAATAATGTTGCATTGCTCAACAAAAGACCCGATGAATCGGATCAGATTAGGATGATTGTGAGAGGGGTGCTACCTAATTTTCATGAAAGGATGTCCCTGTAATATCCCAATGTGTGCCCTAGAAGTTGGATACAATTGTTGTTTTGATTTGAATTAAATGTATATATGTATTTGCAAAGGAAATAATTGTGTTAATGGAATGTATATGTTGTATATATGTTAATATATTGAACATATAAGTTGGTCAAAAGATAGTCAAAGAAAAGAGAAGGTGTGGTGAAGGATTTTTGGAAATTATTATTATTATTATTATTATTATTATTATTATTATATATATATATATGTGGTTAACGTGAGAAGAGAAAAAGGAGATTTTCTTTCTTCTTCTTCTCCTTTTGGTTCTTGCACGAGAGAGAGAGAGAGGGATGATAGAGAGGTGATGATCTTCATGAAAACCTTAGGGTTTTAAGAGAATTGAAGATAGAGATTGAAGATTTGTCAAGATACTCAAGTAAGTACTTTCTTGTTTTCTTTTGTTAGTGTTGAAGTTTTGTTTGAAGTGAATTTTGATTTATTGAGACTTTGATTTGGTATGGTTAAGATGTGTTATAAGTGGTGAAAGTGATTATAAGTTAAATTGGAGTTGGTTTTGGTTTGGAAATGGTAAGTTGAATGAATATTGAAATTGAAAGAATAAGAAGGATGTTGGTTTAGGGTTTTGAAATGATATGTGTTTAAATGTGTTGTTAATGATTTGTTAATAAGAATATTGTGATGAATAGATAAAATAAGTGTTAATGATATTGATTATGTCTATTTGAATGAGGTGGTGTTGTGTATAATGTGTTTAAATGAAATTGGAAGAGTTTTGGCCATTTTAGGGTTTTTGTTCATGTGAGACACGGCCAAATCAAAGAAGAGACACGGCCAAGACTTAATATTTTTGGGTGACACGGCCAAGTTGAGGGAAGTTTGGCCGTGTTGGATGGGTTTAGGGAGAGACACGGCCACTGGCTTGGCCGTGTCCCTTGCCCGTGTTTGCCACTGTCTGAGTTTGGTTGAGAGACACGGCCGTGTCCCTTGCCCGTGTCTGCCTCGGTTTGAAATGGAATTGGGAGACACGGCCACAAGCTTGGCCGTGTCCCTTGGATGTGTTGGCTACTGTGATGGTCTTTTGCTCTTCTTGTTTTGTGGAAAATGAACATACACTTGATGATGCATATGATATTAAATGACCAATATTATGTTATGCATTGTGAATTATGTGAATGGTAGTATGTTATATGAATAATGTGACTAACATTATGACTTGTATAGTGTGAAAGAGATGAGGATCATCCAAAGAGGTATGTGCAAGGCAATTTATTATGATAAATGCTTTAATAATGAATGGTGTCAATGTGTTTTGAGAAAGGATGGAATGTAATAATATTATGGTTGATAATAATGATTGAAATGTTATAAAGGAACATGTTATTTATATGATGATGAATTTAATATATATGTGCAATGAAATTGATTATGTATGTTTCATTAATGAAGTGTATAATGTTAATTAAGACATAAAGAGATGTAGAACTAATGTTTTGAGTTACAATGATGTGAAAGATATGATTAAACAATGGTATGTTGTTTAGTTAATGTAATTGATGTTGCATATTATAATGATGATTCAAATGTAATGTGAAGCCATTGTGATTGGCTATGATGATTTAAATGTGATGTGAAGCCATTGTGATTGGCTATGATGATTTAAATGTGATGTGAGGCCATTGTGATTGGCTATGATGATTCAATTGAAAGACATAAGGCATGTTTGTCTAATTGATGATGAGAATTGAGAATGAAATTAATAAATGAATTGTGTAACTAATGTGTTATTCCATTTTCAGAGTTTGTTGTTGGTGGCATGCCTAATAAGTGTAACAATCTCTTGAAGTTAGGTTGGATTGAATCCTTGAAGCCTAATTGAGATGTTACCACCCTTGAAGCTAGGTTGGGTTGGTTCTTGAAGCCAAGTTGGGTTGAAGCTTAGCATGCTTTGCTCCCCTTGAAGCTTGGTTGAATCTAATCCTTGAAGCCTAGTTGGGTCTATGATAATGATAAATGTGATAATTGAACCAAAGCATTACTCTGAAAATTGAATAGCATATTAGTATTGTTTGGGCCCGAGTCTGTCATTACTGTCAATCTGATATATAAATGTTGTAATAAGCGAGTAATGAGATCTATGGGTGTATTCGTTGGAAATGTGACTATGATTGATAAATTATGAATAGAATAATGACATGAAATGATATGTATTATGTACATTGAAATATTGATTGTGAGAATTAATGTTGGATCGATGATTGGTGATAATGATATGATATGTAATGTAGAAATTACTATGTTGATGGTGATTATTAGTAATGAATTGAAGTTGGTGAAAATGGTATGTATATAATATATGAAATTAGTCAAGATATATGAAAGGTGCAATTTAAAAAGGAAAAACATGATAAGAAACTATTGGTACATGGAATTGATAAATAATATTATGTTAGTATTTTTATAATGTATGTTTATATGTTATATTTGTACTACTAAGCTCTCGGGCTTAGCGCGGATGTGTAATCGCGCAGGTAGCTTGGTGGAGGACCGGAAGTCTTTCGTTATGCCACGAGAAGAGTAAGAATTGTCGAGACCAACTAGAGGGTAATGCATACATGTTTAAATTTTAAATTAATGTAATATGGTTTGAACTCGGTTGCAGGTTTTAAAAGGTAACCTCAAGTGGCATCCTTATACTTTATATACTTACTGTATGTATACTAGGTATATGTACAGTACTTATATAGGGTATCGGGGTGTTACAATTATTTTGGTATCAGAGCTTAGGTTCGAGATTCTCGGCCTAAGTGAAATTAAAAAGAAAAAAGTTTTGCAACACTTAAAATGAATTAAAAAAAAAAAAGAAAAGAAAAGAGTTTTGAAATGTAATTGGTAATACATGCATATGCATTGACACCTAGGTTGGTCTCGGATGTGGCATTATATGAATTGTAGAATATCTGTGTTTTATGAGAAGGATGCTAGTGTGTGAATGATGTTTTACATGAATGTAAAGCTAGAGAAAGAAATGATATGAAAACTAAAATAAAAATAAAAATATTGGTTAATGTAAGGAAATATAATGGTGTTGTTTGCATGGTTGTTTTAATGCAAACATTGTAAATCTTATGTGATAATGTGAAATAATATGTTAGTGATCAAAGATTGAGTTAATCACTTGAAAATGTAATGTACGTATAGTATTGCATGTTTGAACCTATATAATTACTTGCCTATTAAGGTTGAGAATGATTACGCTTGCATTGACAACTTGTGCAAAGTCAGGTTGTGTGATAAGATTGATAGTGAAAATTTGATTGAGCAACGTTGGTTCAAGAAACTGAGATTTGTGATAACTAGACTTGGAAAGTTTATAGAGGTTATTGGGCTTAATGTGTATATGATTGGATGTAATGTACATATGTATATTTATGTGAGTGATATATTTATGTGTTGAATAGAAAACAAATGGATATGTAAAGTTAAGGTTTTGTTTAAAGGAAAAAGAGATGATATTGGTTGAGAAAGGATATAAATTGGTATTTTTATTGTAATGCAAATATTATGAATTCAATGTTAGAAATGTGAAATGCTTGGATATTGTGAAAGCTCATGGTAATAGTGATAATATGTGATTCTCTTTGAAATGAGCTTAATAATTGGGGAAAATTTTATGTTTTGATGTTGTTTTGTGATATACATCTATAAGATGTTTTTAATGTAATATTAAGAAAAGATGAGTTTGGCAACTTGAAGTTTAAGTGAAGTAGTAAATTGAAAAGTTAAAGTTTTAGTGGAAATTGATAAAGATTATTTAGATATTGATGGTTTAGTGTATATACAATACATGAGCTAGATGAAATGACTAATATTGCATATGAAAGCATTATGAATTGAGTAATGTGATTGATAGTATGAGAATTTGTCTTGAAGTCAAAAGGGAAGTGGATAAGCAAATGAAGATGAGTTATTTTAAGTCTATATTGAAAAGGGTAAAAGTGGATATGGAATTATATTAAATGATTTTAAAGATGAAAGTGAAAAAGAGGTTATATTGGGAATGTGGTTAAGATGGATGTAAAGTGCTATTATAGTTAGAATATATATATATATATATATTTGTGTGTGTTATGTGAATCAATATTTTATATCATATTGGAAGATTTGGTACTGGATGATTTTCGCTGACCCTCTTAAGGGGAAGGTCAGGTGTTCGATCCAGAGAGGCGACTTGCACTCATGTGTCTTGGGTGTAAGTCAAATAAGCGAATTCTATTGGAAGGCCGTGAGGGCAGTTTAGTACTGTAGTAACCCAGCCAGAGGCCCTGAGGGTTTCTCCGAATAGGAATGGCTTAGCAGGTGAACTGGGACGGTTGTAATACCTCGATTTTGGTGTACATTGTTATAGTAGTTGTGAGAAGATATGTTGATAAAATATGTATAGGAAATATTATAAGATGTTGTCCCAAGATGGCAACCAAGAGGGGGGGTGAATTGGTTTCCTCAAGAATTAATGACAATTAAAAAACTCAACAAACTGGAAATGCGGAATAGAGAGATGGTTGAGTAATGAAAGAAAGAAAGAACACACAGGATTTATAGTGGTTCGGATTTACTTCAATCCTACATCCACTTCCTTAACAACTTGTTAAGGTTCCACTAATCTTTGAAGTTTTTACAAGCTCACTTCCAACTTTGGTGTTTTTCACAAGTTCACACCTAACTTCACAAGTGTTTTTTCTAAGGCTTACACTCAAGAACCTTTAAAGGAGTTTTTAAGGCTCACTCTCACAACCCAAACAAGAGTTTTACAAGGCTTACTCTCACAACCCAAGTGTTTTTCCAAGCTCACACTCAAACTTATACAATGGTGTTTTCAATGCTTACACCTAACATTCATTACAATTCAAATGTGAGTTTAAGTAAAAGAAAGTTTGTTACTTGGCTATGAAATTCTTTTTTTTTTCTTGCTTCTTATTTTCTTTTCTTATAGAAGCAATGTATTTATAGCCAATGTGGTCTTACTAGCCATTATTGATAGTGAAAATAAAGTCTTGGTAGTTTAGACCTTCTTCTTTAAACTGTCCGAAGCATTTCGCGGTCGTCCTTCATATAAGGATGGTCGCGCTATTATCATCTGCGGTCGTCCTTGGACAAGGTACGGTTGCTGAATTTAAAAATGCTTCAACGGTCGAATTTGAGTGCTCTGCAGCAGGAATCTTGCCCATGCTGTGGTTGTCAGGACGGTCGCGCATCACAAAGGTGCGGTCGCCCTTTTTGAATATTGAAGTGTGTTTATAACGGTCATCACACGTGGCATTCTTTGACTGGGCAGAAAAGATGTCCACCAAAATATGAATGTCGCGGTCGCCCTAGGTAACATCTCGCGGTCAAAGTGAGATACTCGAGTCGAACTTCTGGACGCACCTGAGGACGCGAACACTACTATCTCTTCAAGCAAATTTCTCTTGAATTGCTAGAGCGGTCGCGAATATAAATGGGCGGTCGCTAAAGTGATAAGCGAGGCCGTATCATTTGCCGTTCTTGTCACCGCGAACCTTACTATAATTAGAATGATTTGAGTTCCTTGGGTAGCGGTCGTCCATAACTTTGGACGGTCGCTCTTCATTAAGTGTGGTCGTTACTGAGGTCGGGTTTCTGACTGCGAAATCTACTGTGATAAGGTTTCATCCTTTAATTGAATGGTGCGGTCGTATTCAGGTGTTGTGCGACCGCTATAAGTGTTCTGTTCAGCTTTATTTGAAGCAATCTAAGCCTGAAATAAGATTCTCCAAACACATGTTAAATGGATCATTCAATTTGAGTTGTCAAGGATCAAAATTGAGATCATTTGTCTAACAATCTCCCCCATTTTGACTTTGACAATTCAAATGGAATGATAAAAAAATATTAAGTCTAAAATGCTCCCCCCTTAACATATGCATGAATCATGGTTAAGTATATCTTGGTGCATTGATATTATTTGTATATTATTTGATTATCTTAGTGCATTGAATCACAATCATTCCAAACAATCATTCCAAGTTCCAAGTTGTTTACTATTTCTCCCCCATTGTCATAGGCAAAATGCATAAGAAGTAAACATATCAAGCTACAAATAGAGGAAAGTAAACATCTTGTTTGTTAAAAGATAGAGGAAAGTTAACATATTAAGCTACAAAATATATAAAAAACATATTAAGCAACAAACATGAGAATGTAAACTAGTGAGACTAAACATCTTGAAAGTGTAAACTATTCAAAATCATCATCCTCATCTATCTCTTCTTCTACTAAAGGAGCTTTTCCTTTATCAAGAGGAGCAAAAGAGGTAGAGCTAGTACTAATGGACTCTCCTTCTTTAGGAAGACTTTGTGTATGATCACTTATATCCCAATCTTCAAGATTGCATTGAGGCAAGTCTAGTTTGCCTTGCATATCATAGAGATCATGATGCATGTGAGATATAAGGTCGATTCTCTTGTTCAAGTGATGGAATCTCTTGGAGACACTTTTCTTGAATCTAGAGAGTTTCCTGGAGAGAGATTTGATAGCATTGAGGATGAGTTATGTAGAGGATGAAGTAGTTTCTTGAGTAGCTCTTGATGAAGCAGCTTTTAGAGGTAATTCCACAGCAACTTCCAGAGAGTCTCCCTCTTCCTCAATTGTGTACCTTGGCCTTTTCTTTTGTCTATCCACAACTCCTTTTTTGCCAAAATAATACACATATGTACCTTCAATCTTCCTTACACATCCAGCATGTTCTAGATAGTCAATAGTGATGGCACTAGAGGCAAGATTGAAAGGGTTTCTCAATGTAGCTAAGTTCATATCATTTAGTAGGTTCAGGTGCCTAGCTATTTGAGTTATTTGTGAGGATAAGAAGAAAGTTTCAGTTCTTGTAACTGCATGATGATAGAGGGTGTCAATCAAGAACTTGGTGGTGTTCATTTGGATGTTGTGGGTGAAAGCATATAAAAATATGAGGTCTCTTTTTGTTACCTTTTCATTCCCATTAGCTCTTTGATGGATGGTGTAGGTGCTAATCCTATGAAGCATCCAATGGGTGAGAGATTTGATGTGTCTGGCTTTTGATTCTTTTTCAAAGGATGTTTCCACAGAAATTTCTTGCCAGAATGCAGAGAGAGTTTGGTTGGAAAAGGTTTGATCGTTGTAAGAGGTTATACCATCAGCAAGAAAGTCCCAGATTTTGCCAAAGTTTTCTAGGGTTAAGGCTTGGTATTGATCAAATAGCTTAAATTTAACCCCATACCATCCCAGTGCAGAGTTAACACTCTTCTCTATTTTGGAAGACATAAGGAATTCCTTGCTCAAACTGGAATAACCTACCTCCTCAAGAAATACAAGCTTTCTCCATCCAAGAACATCTAATAATCTTTCAATCTAGTCCTTGATATTCAGGGCAGAGAGCATCCCACCAAAAGAAGATTTGGTTCCCTCAACTTTCTTTCTCTTCAGCATGGCATATCTCACATCTTCATCAGAGGTTTGGTGGTGAGGTTTGTGAATTTTCTCACCACTTCTAGACTGTGGAGGAGATGGAGGATCATCTATAGGTTCTCTTATTGTGATTCCTGAAGATCTCTTTCCTTTTTCTTTTACTTTGGAGGTTATCTTCTTTTTGGGAGCCATCAGGATAGGAAGAAAAAGAAGAAAACTGGAAAACAGAGGGTGTTTTGAGAAGCAGATGATTTTGAGAGGATTTTCGAGATTCAGAGGGAAGTTTATATGTTGTAAGAAGTAAAATATCTAAGAAACTAATGTATCATACTCTTA
Source organism: Garcia nutans (assembly GCA_947685225.1). NCBI lineage: Eukaryota > Viridiplantae > Streptophyta > Magnoliopsida > Malpighiales > Euphorbiaceae > Garcia > Garcia nutans. The sequence goes on along the minus strand of CANTUV010000007.1, from coordinate 48,397,803 downwards.
AATAGAAGAAATTAAGAAAATAGCCGTTTATGACTGTTGAAAGTTAAGAGTTGCGACCTGCCACACAGCCAACGGTTACAAAATTTCGAGGAGAGTGTACAGAGTGCGGTCACAGATTTAAAAAGGGTACGATCGCGAAATGTGGTCTAGCGACCATTAACAAGATCAGTGTACTCGCGAGTGAAGAAACTGTCTGTAACGGTCGAAACTATTCAAATTATTGCGTCCGCGCACAAATTTTCTCGACCGCGCATAGAGATTTTTATTTGAATGAATCTGGCAGATGAGATAGCGATCGCTAAGGACACTGGAGCGAACGCGACTGACTTAGAAATGACAGAGTCAAGGAAAGATGTAGGATTTTTCTAATGTTTAGGCAAAAAGTTTATGCACATAGAAACTTCATTGATAGGAAATTTTTTTAATTCAAAGTGATTCCATCAATCATTCCTAAATTAAGTTTAATGAAGTTAAGTCTATCTTCATTCAAGGGTTTTGTAAAGATATCAGCAAATTGATTTTGTGTATCTATAAATTCTAGGATTATATTCTGATTTTGTACATTTTCTCTCAAGAAATGATGTCTAATATCTATATGTTTGGATCTAGAGTGTTGGATAGGATTTTTAGACAAATTGATAGCACTGGTGTTGTCACATTTAATGGAGATATTGTTAATTACTTTACCATAGTCAAGCAATTGTTGTTTCATCCATAATACTTGTGTGCAACAAAAACATGCTGCAACATATTCGGCTTCCATTGTGGGTAAAGCAACCGATGCTTGTTTCTTACTATGCCAAGAAACTAGACAATTACCAAGAAAGTGACATGCTCCTGTAGTGCTCTTTCTATCTAAGATACTACCAGCATAATCTGCATCTAAAAAGCCTATGATATGAAATGATGTGTTTTAGGATACCAAAGACCTAAATGCATTGTACCACTCAAATATTTCAAAATTCTCTTAGTGGCATTCAAGTATGATTCTTTAGGACAAGTTTGAAATCTAGCACAAAGACATACACTATACATTATATCAGGTCTAGAAGCAGTTAAGTAAAGTAGTGATCCAATGATACCTCGATATTTCTTCTCATCTACTACTTTACCATTTTCATCTTTACCTAATTTTAAGGATGTGCTCATAGGAGTTTTGCTAGTTTTGCAGCCATCCATTCCAAATTTCTTGATGAGTTCTTTTGTATATTTGGATTGGTTGATGAAGATCCCATCTGCACATTGCTTGACTTGCAGTCCAAGGAAGAACTTGAATTCACCCATCATGCTCATTTCAAATTCCCTAGTCATACAAGAAGCAAATTCTTTGCACAAGGCTTCATTAGTAGCTCCAAATATTATGTCATCCACATAAACTTGTACAATTAAAATGTTATGCTTGTCCTTTTTAACAAAGAGAGTTGTGTCTACTTTTCCTTTTGAAAAACCATTTTCAAGTAAATATGCACTAAGTTTATCATACCAAGCTCTTGGTGCTTATTTTAATCCATATAAAGCTTTGGTAAGTTTGAAAACATGATCAGGAAATTTGTAGTTTTCAAAACCAGGAGGTTGTTCTACATAAACTTCTTCGCTTATAAGTCCATTTAGAAATGCACTTTTAACATCCATTTGAAAGAGTTTAAAGTTCATGTGACATGCAAAAGCAAGTAATATTTTAATAGCTTCTAATCTGGCTACAGGGGCAAAAGTTTCATCATAGTCAATACCTTCTTCTTGATTATAGCCTTTGGCTACCAATCTTGCTTTATTTCTAACAATGTGACAATTTTCATCAAGCTTATTCCTATAGACCCATTTGCATCCTATTATAGAGTGATTTGTAGGTCTAGGGGTAAGTTGCCAAACATTATTTCTTTCAAATTGATTAAGTTCATCTTGCATTGCAGTTATCCAATTTTCATCATTTAAAGCCTCCTCAATAGTCTTTGGCTCAATTTGAGAAACAAAAGCAAAATTAACATCTATATGATTAATTTTAGATCTAGTAATTACTCCCTTAGATGTTTCTCCAATGATGAGTTCCTTAGGATGGTCTTTCTTGTATTGCCAATCCTTAGGTAGTTCTTGAGTCTTTTCTCCAAGTTCATACTGATTGATCTTTGGAGCATCAATAGATTCAAGAGGTTCAAGAGTACCTGTAGGGTCATTGAAAGTAATACCTTTCTTTTGATCACGTTTAGATGATTCATCAAATACAACATGCATTGTTTCTTCTATAACTAGAGTTTTCACGTTAAATACCCTGTATGCTTTGCTATATGATGAATATCCTAGGAATATGCTTCATCTGATTTGGATGAAAATTTTCAAGATTATCCTTGGTATTTAATATGAAGCATTTGCATCCGAATACTCTAAAATATCCAATTCTGGGAATTCTTCCATTCCATAGCTCATAACAAGTTTTATTAGTTAAATGCCTTTTGTAAACACGATTTGTAATGTAACAAGCTGTATTAACGGCTTCTGCCCAAAAATAAGATGGTAAATCATATTCATTGAGCATTGTCCTAGCCATTTCAATTAAAGTTCTATTTTTCCTTTCAACTACACCATTTTGCTGTGGAGTTCTAGGAGCAGAAAAATTATGTGAAATGCCAAGTTCATTACAAAAACCTTCAAATTTTTCATTCGCAAATTCTTTGCCATGATCACTTCTAATAGATGTGATCACATATCCTTTTTCATTTTGAACTCTTTTTGCAAACGTTTTGAAGTAATTAAAGGCTTCATTCTTTTGAGCTAAGAAATTAACCCATGTGAATCTAGAGTAATCATCATCAAGAACAAATACAAATGATTTGCCTCCTAAGCTTGTAACTCTATTTGGTCCAAACAAATCCAAATGAATGAGCTCTAAAGGTCTAGAGGTGCTTATAACACTCTTTGATTTAAATGAGCTTTTATGTTGCTTACCATGTTGACAAGGTTCACAAATCCTGTCTTTATCATATTTTATCTTAGGTAAGCCATCAACTAAGTTTTCATTACAGATATATTTTAATTGATCCATACCAGCATGTCCTAGTCTTCTATGCCATAACCATGCATCATTATTAGTGGACATTAAACATTTAAATGTATGATTTGAATGTATGTTGATATTATAAGTGTTGTTTGTTCTAGTACCCTTAAATATGATAATATCATTTGAATTGGTGATCTTGCATTCTTTGGAATCAAAATTGACAAAGTATGCTTTATCACAAAGTTAACTAACACTTAGCAAATTATGTTTCAAACCATCAACAAGCCATACATCTTCTATTAAATCCTTACCAATAGAACCAATGGAGCCAACACCAAGAATTTTACCTTTAGCATTGTTTCCAAAAGTTACATTACCTCCATGTTTGTAGGTAATACTTGTAAAGAGCTTTACTGTAACACCCCAATACTCCATATAAATACTATACATATACCTAGTATACATACAGTAAGTATATAAAGTATAAGGATGCCACTTTTCTTTTTACCTTTCAATACCTGTAACAAAATTCAAACCATAATAGGTCAATTTAAAGAACACTTACAAATTATTGTCTTTATCAAAACTTCATTTATACATATAATATAACATACTTAAAGTGGATACATGTATGCATTACCCTCTAGTTGGTCTCGACAAAATCTTACTCTTCTCGTGGCATACCAAAAGACTTCATATCTTCCACCAAGCTACCTGCGCGATAATACATCCGCGCTAAGCTCGAAAGCTTAGCAGTACAAATATAACATACAAACATATATCATGGAAACACTAACATATAAAGATATCTCAATTCCATATACTTTTAGTTCTTATTAAGTTTATCCCTATTCATTTGCACCTTTCATATCTTTCAACTAATCTCATATCTTATACACATATAAACATAACATTTCTACCAAGTCCAACCCATCACTAATATTCACAATCAACATCTCAATACACACATTATACATCATACTAATCATAAGTCACATTTCCAATTAAGACAATCATTGTCATCAACCACAATTCATCAATTGAATTCACAATCAATGCTAATACACACATTATACATCATACCAATCATAACATTTCTTTATTCACAATTCAACATTGATGATTCATCACTAGTGCTCATAATCAATATTTCAATGCACATATTACATATCATCAATCACATGTCCAATGAAGTATACCAAAGATTTCATTATCCACTTCTTTCAACATTTGTATATCACATTGACAACAAAGACAGACTCGGGCCCAACAGACACCACTATGTTATTCAGAGTTCAGAGTTACTGCTTTGGTCTATAATCATAATCATCAAGCCCATAGGCATCATATATCAATATTTCTATCCATGGATAGTGTAACAGACCCAGTCTCTTGGACCATCAACTCATCATGAGGAGATCCTCAACCCGGCAAGACTGTTACCAAACATATATTTCATATTCACAATTCTCATAGTGTAACAGACCCAGTCTCTTGGACCTCAATTCAACTCAATTTGAAGAGATCCTCAACCCGGCAAGACTGTTACCTTTTTCATTTTATAGGCATGCCTCCAAACCCAGAACTCTGAAGACTGAATAACACATTAAACACATATTTCACTTATTGTTTCATTATCAATTTCAATCTCAATGTTCATTATCATCTAGGCAAACATGCCTTATTTCTTTCAATTAGATCATCATAGTCAATCACAATGGCTTCATCTCACATTTGAATCATCATGGCCAATTACAATGGCTTCACAACATATCATATCTCAATCCATATGATACATATAACATCATTGCTATAACATTACAAAGTACCTTATTCATATAGCACAATACAATTCACAAGATTCATAATACACAAAACATAGTATTGTTCATATAGTATCATGTGCATCATCATTATAATACTCAACATCAATTACATTAACCAAATGAACATATCATTATTCAATCACATGATTCACATTATACATATAGCATCATTGCTATAACATTACAAAGTACATTAAAGTAATTCTTCATAAAAGTGTTTATCATAATAAATTTGCATAGCTCATACCTTGTTGAATGATCCTCTTCTCTTTCACACTATACAAGTCACATTAGATTAACAATGTAATAATTTACCTAACATTATTTAATTATACTCAATCAATTGTATTCTCATACATTAATATTCATCAAATCATTCACATCTTTCATTTTCCCATAACACAATTATATATATACATATCATTAATGATATAAACACATCAAAATACATTAGTGATATGCATTAACAATGCAATCATGCAACATTGGTACTTACCTTAATAACATTTCACACCACTCTAAACTCTTCTCCACTCACTAGTTCTTCACTTCACAAATTAGGGCAATTCAACCTCTTCACAACCTAATCCAAAAGGAATATTAGCAAAATGACCATATGAATAGTACATTCTGGTTTTAGACTCCATTTTATCCTTATTTTGAAAAATTGTATAAAATAATCTACTTGACTAAAAATTCTAAAATTTTTACAGAATTTAGTTTTGTATCTTAAAATCATACCTTTAAAATTTCAGATCAAACTGAACACAAAATCTTGGTCAAATAGTTCACCTAACCAGACTGCCCCAATTGCCCTGCATCCTGGCAGCAGTTCTGAACTTTGTGAATTCCATAAATCAAATTCAATCAACGTAGTTCCAAATTATTTTTCTCAAATACTAGACTCACTAAGAAACAACATATCCAAAATTCAATTGGATATGATTTTTCTACATTTTATTAAAATCCCGAAATATAGCTGTCTCAGTTAAGGTACCTGCTGGAACAGGTCTAATAAAAATAATCTTTCTAAACTCATAACCATTCCAAAATCGAATCAACATATTTTTCAGTCATTCTAGACTCATAGAGGCACAACATATCAAAAATTCACTTCAAGAACATTTTTCTATAATTAATTAAAAATCATACAAGTCACAGCCTTTACTAATTGTAAAAGAGAAAAATATTCACTAAACACAACTCTTACTCTTCCATCACCAACACCAATTTAACTTCTTATTTTAAAATCAATTTCAACTCTAATCAACAAATCATCAACACACTTAATCATACTATCAATAACCCTAACTCAACTCACACACATCTTCAAAAATAACAAAGGCAAACAAGAGAAAACTTACTAAAATCATGAAATTCTTGAAATTCCAACTTGTATACTTGAGATCTTCCTTCACTTTTGAGCTTAAAATTCCAAAATCATCACTTGCTCTCTTGCTTTCCTTTGTCTTTGAGTGAGCCGGCCATCAACAAGAAGAAGAAGAAGAAATGATGAAGAAAACACAAAGTCAATAGGCATTAAATACCCTTCCAAAAGAAAATTACTAAACTACCCTCAACCATATAACTAAACCTTTGTCTTTTACAAGCCCATGTTGGTAATTTCACAATCACAAATAAAATATCCTCTTCCCTTGACCAAGCCCTTTGACCAATTTATATTATATATATATGACCATATACACAACATATACACTTCACTCTACACAATGCTTTTCTTCAAACAACATAATTACCACTTATCAATCACACACTCAATTCAATAATAACAACATTATCATAACTTCTAAGCACACTTAGGGATATTACATTTGCATTCCCAGTCATATGCCTTGAGCATCCACTATCCACAAGCCATGTGCTTTCATTGATAGAAGATTTTAGGCATACCTGCAAGGCAATAGTGATCATCTTCTTTTAGGTACCCACATGAAGTTGGGTCCTTGATGGTTAGTAGTAAAAGTGCCTTCTAACTTGAGATGAGCCTTTCTTATATAACAAGAAAATTTTTTTTCCGAATTTCATGCAATATGTGCATTGCCATGGCATTCTATACTTCTGCATTTTTCTTTTTGTATTTAAAGTGTTATGCATACAGCTACAAGTATGTGATTTCTGTTGTGCAAGTTTAGTGTACAAAAATGCATAATTATTTTTGGCTTTATTTTCTAGTGAACCATAAGAAGTTCTTTTGGTACTTTTAGACTTGGTGCAAGCATCTTTGATATGAACATCAGAGATTTCAATTGTAGATGCTTTTACAAATGTTGGTTTGCTTGGTGCAATGTTGGTTGAGCCATTGAATCCTAATCCATATTTTAAGGAACGTGATCTTTGGTTATTAATTAATGTGTTTAATGTTCCTTTCCTTTATGAAATCTTGAAATTGATTCTTTTAGTTCTTTTAGTTCATGCTTCAATGTTTCATTTTCTTTAATAACTTTTTCTAAGTCATGTGAGTTTTTATTTAACTCTCATATCGTATTCATCAAGTGTTCATTTGAGGTTTTTAATTCTAAGGTAGAGTTCTTTAAACATATAAAATCCTTTTCTAACTTAGAGTTTTTCTCTTTATAGAGCATCATTTTAGAAAAATATTTTTCTATTTTAAAGTTCATGTGCTCAATCAAATCACTATCATCTATATCATTTATATCATTATGTGTTGCTAGATCAAAGGATTGAGTACTTACCTCATTGGAGTCATCTTCAATAGCCATGAGACACAGATTTGCAATTCCTTCTTCTTCTTCTTCTTCACTTGAAGAAGAGTCATCCCATGTGGCTTTGAGAGACTTTTTCTTTTCTTTATCCCATTTCTTTTTGTTCTTTAATTTGAAGCAATCCGATTTAATGTGACCAGTTTTTCCACATTCATAGCACTTTACCTCATTTTTCTTTTCTTTATCTTTGAAGGAGAATTTAGGAAGTGTACCTTTGTTTGCTTGTAATATTTTCTTCCTTTTCCATTCATTGATTCTTTTTGAGAACATTGCCATTTCATCTTCATCATCAGTACCTTCATTGCTTGAGCTCTCAACTTCTTTGATTGCTTTGAGTGCAATTGGTTTTCTCTTTTCCTTTTCACCTTGATCTTCTTCTTTCTCACTGTGTAGCTCAAATGTGAGTAGTTTTCCAACTAGCTCGTCGGTTCTTAATGTGCTGAGATCATGAGCTTCTTCTATGGATGATACTTTTAATTCAAAGTTTTTTCTAGCTCTTAGTGGTCTCAAGATTTTACTGTTTACATCACCTTGATCATACACCTTGCCATACTTCTTTAGTTCATTGACAATAGCAAGCAAGTGATTGGTCATGTCGGTGACATTTTCATTTGATTTCATCTTGAATAGCTCATACTCATGGACATGCATTTGTTTCTTGGTAAATCTCACTTGAGTTGTACCTTCATGGTAGTTTTCGAGTGTTTTCCAAATGCAATGTGCACAAGTTAAATGTTGAACTCTTCCACCTTCTTCTCTTGAAATGGAATTCATCAAGATGGAAGCGGCTCTATTGTTCTTGAATCGATCTTTGACATTGCTAGTTGACCATTGTGCTTGGGAAGTGGAACTTGAATACCGTCAACTTCATAAGTGGGAGGTTTCCACTCACTTTCCACGAAATCCCATAGTTCAATCCCTTCACTGTCTAGAAAAAATACATTTTGTGTTTCCAGTATGAATAATCAGTTCCATCAAAGTAGGGTCTAAGAATAGTGTTAAGATTTCCATGAGAGTTTGATGAAGAAGAAGTTGCCATAGTGGATCAAATTTTACAATTAAGTTTAAGAAATCTCAGGCTTTGATACCAATTGTTGTCCCAAGATGGCAACCAAGAGGGGGGTGAATTGGTTTCCTCAAGAATTAATGACAATTAAAAAACTCAACAAACTGGAAATGCGGAATAGAGAGATGGTTGAGTAATGAAAGAAAGAAAGAACACACAAGAGTTATAGTGGTTCAGATTTACTTCAATCCTACATCCACTTCCTTAACAACTTGTTAAGGTTCCACTAATCTTTGAAGTTTTTACAAGCTCACTTCCAACTTTGGTGTTTTTCACAAGTTCACACCTAACTTCACAAGTGTTTTTTCTAAGGCTTACACTCAAGAACCTTTAAAGGAGTTTTTAAGGCTCACTCTCACAACCCAAACAAGAGTTTTACAAGGCTTACTCTCACAACCCAAGTGTTTTTCCAAGCTCACACTCAAACTTATACAATGGTGTTTTCAATGCTTACACCTAACATTCATTACAATTCAAATGTGAGTTTAAGTAAAAGAAAGTTTGTTACTTGGCTATGAAATTCTTTTTTTTTCTTGTTTCTTATTTTCTTTTCTTATAGAAGCAATGTATTTATAGCCAATGTGGTCTTACTAGCCGTTATTGATAGTGAAAATAAAGTCTTGGTAGTTTAGACCTTCTTCTTTAAACTGTTCGAAGCATTTCACGGTAGTCCTTCATATAAGGATGGTCGCGCTATTGTCATCTGCGGTCGTCCTTGGACAAGGTACGGTTGCTGAATTTAAAAATGCTTCAACGGTCGAATTTGAGTTCTCTGTAGCAAGAATCTTGCCCATGCTGTGGTAGTCGGGATGGTCGCGCATCACAAAGGTGCGGTCGCCCTTTTTGAATATTGAAGTGGGTTTATAACAGTCATCACACGTGGCATTCTTTGACTAGGCAGAAAAGATGTCCGCCAAAATATGAATGTCGTGGTCGCCCTAGGTAACATCTCGCGGTCAAAGTGAGATACTCGCGTCGAACTTCTGGACGCACCTGAGGACGCGAACACTACTGTCTCTTCAAGCAAATTTCTCTTGAATTGTTAGAGCGGTCGCGAATATAAATGGGCGGTCGCTAAAGTGATAAGCGAGGCCATATCATTCGCCATTCTTGTCACCTCGAACCTTACTGTAATTAGAATGATTTGAGTTCCTTGGGTAGCGGTCGTCCATAACTTGGGACGGTCGCTCTTCATTAAGTGCGGTCGTTACTGAGGTCGGGTTTCTGACAGCGAAACCTACTGTGATAAGGTTTCATCCTTTAATTGAATGGTGCAGTCGTATTCAGGTGTTGTGCGACCGCTATAAGTGTTCTAATCAGCTTTATTTGAAGCAATCTAAGCCTGCAACAAGATTCTCCAAACACATGTTAAATGGATCATTCAATTTGAGTTGTCAAGGATCAAAATTGAGATCATTTGTCTAACATAAGAGATAGATGTATAGGAAGGATGATATGTATATATGGTATTTGAAAAATATGGGAAATATAAATGCAATATATAAGCGATATACATATAGCAACATATACATCACATATACATGATGTATATATTGGTGTAGGAAAAGTAAGTTATAATAATAATAATAATAATAATAATAATGATAATGATAATGATAATAATGACAAGAGAAAAAGAAGAAAAGAAAGTCAAAGGGAAGGATAAATCTTGTGGTGGAGAATTTTTAGGGATATTTAATTATATTATTATTATATATATATAAGATAAGTTTGAAAGGGAAGAGAAGATTTTCTTTATTTCTTTCTTCTTCTTCTTCTTGAACGAGAAAGAGAGAGAGAGAGAGAGAGAGAGAGAGAGAGAAAGAGAGAGAGAGGTGATTTTGTTGGCATGCACATCAAATTCTTAAGGTCTTTTAGAGAATTGAAGGTGGATATTGAAGATTTGGCAAAGAATTCAAGTAAGTGTTCATTTCTTTGTGTTGATTTCTATTGATTATGTTTATATTTGATATGGTTAGTGTGTGAAGATGATGATAATGAAAGATTGAAGCATATATATATTGAATTGGTATTTAGATGATGATAATATGGTTATTTGTGAGGATGATGATGGATTGTTGAAATTGTTTAGTAAGGGTTTAATATAAATGAGTTGGGGAATTGAATAATTGATATATGGATGATGTATATAATGATTATTATTATGATATGTTGAAGTTATATAAGTGTTAAATTAATTGGTGATTGATGTAAATATTGAGTTTGATCAATTATTATTGTAGATCTTTATGATGTTTGTGTTTAATAAAGTTAAAAGCATAGAATACATGAGAGTGATCCAAAACAGAAGCAAAATGGATGCCACGACCGTGGTCATTGAAGGCCACGACCGTAGGGGTTTTAAGCAAAGTAGCCATATTCGTTTGCTAACCCACGACCGTGGGGGTTGTGAGGCCACGACCGTGGGGACCTAGATAGTGGTTTTGGCTTATTTATGATCTACAAGCCTAGTATGAGACTAATACGTGAATAATTGTATTGAGATTCATGTGTATCTTTAAGTAAGTGTGTATTATTCCTTTTGAATTAGGTTATGGAGAGGTTGAGTTGCCCTAATCCGAGTAGTGAAGAATTCTTGGAAGAGGAAGTGTATAGATTGGTGTGAGTTGTTCTTGAGGTAAGTACAAACTTACATGGTTACATTCATTTACATGATTTTGAGACTTAACACATTTGGTTATAAATGTGTTAAGTAATTTACTATCTTGTTAATATAATTTGATTAATGTTATGATTTGTATAATGTGAAAGATATGATGATCATTCAAAATGAATGTGCAATGCAATTGGTTATGATGAATACTTTAATGATGAATTGCTTTAATGTGAATTGAGATATGATGAGATGTGATGCCATTGTGGTTGGCTATAATGATTCAAATGAAATAAATGGGGCATGTTTGCCTAGATGATTATGAATTTAAAATATATGTCCAATGCAATTGGTTATGTATACTCTATTGATGAGATGTGAAGCCATTGTTGTTGGTTATAATGATACAAATGAGATGATTGAGGCATGGTTGCCTAAATGATGATGAGAAAATGAGAATGAAATTGATAATGAAATAATGAATGAATTGTGTGTCTAATGTGTTATTCCATTTTCAGAGTTTTGTTGTTGGTGGCATGCCTAATGGTAACAATCTCTTGAAGCTTGGTTGGGTCTTGTCCTTGAAGCCTAGTTGAGATGTTACAACCCTTGAAGCTAGGTTGGGTTTGGTTCTTGAAGCCAAGTAGGGTTGATACTTAGCATGCTTTGTTCCCCTTGAAGCTTGGTTGAGCCTAATCCCTGAAGCCTAGTTGGGATAATGATAATGATAAATGTGATAATTGAACCAAAATATTAACTCTGAAAGTTGAATGGCATATTATTGTCTTTTGGGCCTATGCTTGTCTTTGTTTCCAATGTGAATCATAAATGATGAATTAATTGAATAATATAATGACATATAATGTTATGATGTATGATATGATTATGGTACATAGGTAAATTATTGAAAAGGAATGTGGCCTGAGAAGCTATGTTGAATGATGAGATTATGAATGTTCTAATAAGTCATGGAATTGTGGGTTGTGTTATTGATATATGTGTATATGTATATAATTAATAGATTAATAGAAATATATGAAAAGTGTAACTGAAAATGGTAAACATGATAAGAACATAATGATACATGAAGTTAATATATGAGTATGATTTTTTGTAATGTATGTTTATAATATTTATTTGTACTACTAAGCTTTCGAGCTTAGCGCGGTTGTGTAAATCACGCAGGTGAGTAGATGGTTGATCTGGGAGTCAAACCGTTATGCCACAAGAAGGGTAAGAGTATTTTGAGACCAACTAGGAGGTGGTGCATACATGTACAACTTAATTATGTTGTATTTTGATAAAAATGTATTCGTATGTATAAATGAATTTTGGTAAAGACAAGATAATTATATATATATGGAATATCATCTAAAGTATAATAATTTTGTAAATGTTCTTTAAATAAAATGTATTATTGTTTGAACTAAGATAAAAGTTTTAAACTATAATGAAAAGTGACATTCTTATACTTTATATACGTACTACATGTATACAAGGTATATGTATAGTACATATATAGAGTATGGGTGTGTTACAATTATTTTGATATCAGAGCTTAGGTTTGAGATTCTCGGCCTAAGTAGATTTAAAACGAAAAGAGGAAAATTTTTGAAAAGTGAAATTGTGATATATGCGTATGCATTAACGCCTAGGTTGGTCTCGGATGTGGCATTATGTGATTTGTAGTATATCTGAATTATACGAGATGGATGATAGTGTGTGAATGAGGTTTTACATGAAAGTAAAGCTAGAGAAAGAAATTATACAGGAAAATTTGTACAAGTATTATTGATAAATTAAAGAATTGAAGTTTACTTAAGTAAAGTAAATTTTGATTATGGAAGTGTGCTTGTGAAAAAGGTCATAAAGAAATGAATAGGAGAATAATGTTGGAAATGAGTTAAAAAAAATCAAATCAAGATTAAAGTAGTTACTCTTTTCTCTAAAGTTTGGATCTCTTTCTAATAAAGCTTATGTTTGGATTGCTAGAGAGAGAAAATATTGATCGAATGTTAAAATGGATAGATATGTTATTAAATTGAAGAAAGTATGGTGGAATATTGAGTGAGTTGATTGGTATAGACAAAGTGTGACAATTTAAGGTTTGGGTACGTAAAGTTCAGGTTTTTAAAAAAGGGATGGTGTTGGTTAAAGTAAGGAGATATAATGGTATGGTTTGCATTGTTGTTTTGATACAAACATTGTGATTTTAATATTAGAAATGTGATATGTTTAAGTGTTGATAAAGCTCATATTAATGGTGGTAATATGTGAAAGTTGAATTTTTGAAATGAGCTTTAATAATTGTGAAAATGATATGTCTTGATGTTACATTATGGTATATATATAATGCTTTTAAAATTAATATTAAGAAAATGAGATTAGTAAATTGAAGTTTAGGTAAAGTAGTAAGTTGAGAGTTAGAGTTTTAATGGAATTCTAATGAGGATTATTTAGATATCGATAGTTTAATGTATATTAAGCATATGAGCTAATTTGAATGAATATAATTGCATAAGAAAGTACTATGAATTGGGTAATGTGATTGATAATACGAAAATTTGTTTTGAAATAAAGGGAAAACGAATAAGCAAGTGAAAATGAATTATTTTAAGTAATTTGACTGGAAATTATGAAAATGGATATGAAGGGTGTACTAAATGCTTTTAAAAACAAATGTGAGAGAGATGTCACATTAGAAATGTGACTAGGATTTATGTGAAGTATTATTATGGTTAGAGTGTATATATTTGTTGTGTTGATGAATAATTTAAATCATGTCAAAAGAATGAGAATGATGTTGTTCAATGAAAAGTAATAAATGTTAAATTTGTATAGAATGTATGTAAAAGAGGAATTAAATATAATTGCATAATTATGTGTATACATGTATAGGATATGTGAGCTGAGTTTTTCGATATGAATGTAATTGTAATATGTAAGAAATGTGGAAAGTAAGTCACATTATGAATGTGACCTATGAATGTGTATGTGGTATAACTACTGGTCTAGTGATAGTGAGAATGATATTGCATGTATTAGTGGACCTAAGAGAGATTGGGTCTTGACCTGCGCAGAGCTAGATAGACTATGTGATGGAATTGAGAGTAGGAATGGACTCGAGTAATACTGGACAATGAAATTGTTATGGTAATAATTAAACTTGATGATCATATAATGTTTTGGGCCCAAAGTATCTACATGTGGAAAAGTTCTATGTATTTGTATATAATAAGAGATTGTAAAAAAAAATTATATAAGAAATAGATTAGAAATGGAGTAATAAATGGAAGTTGTGTAAAATTTGCATATGATCGAATGTTGTGCATAAGAAATATTAAAGATAATAGTGTTGATCATGAATTAGGCTAATGATGATCAAATGATCAAGAGCAAATTGTTTTTGACACGAAGTTGCAGTGTGTTAACTCTTGGTATAGCAAAAGTTTAGAGAATGAATATATATAATAACTGCAATACAAACTTAGCATTGTAATTTGAAATATTTGAAAAAGAATAATAGAAGGGCAGTATTGATTAATAAGCCTTAGGTGTAACCATTAAAATACTGTAACCATATGTCTGGTTGAGTATTTTTGTTGGTTGGTTAATTTTGTTATCCACAGATTTGAGCCTGAGATAACATGACTGTAGTATAGTTTTGGTGAGATTGATAATTATGTTTCTAGAAACATGGTCAAGAGTTATGATTGGTAAAGTTATACCTTATCCTTTTATGTTAGAAATTTATTTATAATTATAGAAAGTATGGAAGAAAAGAGAACTGTGAAAATGTTTTAAGTTATGGATAATGTGATAGAAAGGTAATTATTGTAAAAATAGTAATGGTATGAAATGTGAGGAAAAGTTAAATGGGAGAAATTACAAAATGTGATTGAAAGTTATACTGAATATGTTTATGGTATAAAGTGAATAAGTGGATGGACTTAAGGTTTAAGTGAGTGAACTATGGGTAATAAATGTGGTATGAGATAATCATAAGAATTTTGTGGAAATTGTACTAAGATAATAGAAAATAAACTATGTGTATATTGAAAGATAATTTGAAGTGATTTGTTATTAATAATCATAATTTCAAAAAGCTGAAAAATGGACCCGAAGAGATTAGAATTTGAATATAAGTTTGACCTAATGGAATTAGGTCATATATACATATATATTGTGAAATCTAATGATAAGTTTAAATAAGTTAATTGTTGGTTTAAATCGAACAAGATTGAAATGTGGGTATATTGTGACAGATAGATCAATTGATTCAGATTTCTCTAAGATTGTGAATTATTGTTGAGATTGAATATGTATAGTTGTATTAAGAGTATAAGATATAAGTGATAATGTATATGATGTAATATTCTGATATATGAATGGACATGAACGAATTGAGCTATATTAGTTGTAAATGATGATAAAAGGGAAAAGGTTGATTACCTGTAAAGTAAGTTTAAAGGCATTGTATTAATATTTATGTTAAGTGAGAAGCATGTTAAAGAAGGAATTAAATGTATGAAAAATAAGAATATTGTTATAAATTAAGATTTGATAAATGTCTATTCTGAAAGTGATTGTAGTGACGGGATAATCAATATTAAGATGATCTGATTCTTGTATAAAGATAAATTAATTGTGAATATAATGAGTTATTTTGAATGCTTTGTTAAGAAAGTAATAAGATATATATATATATAATAATGAGTTATGAAATTTAGAGAAGATGATTGACTCTAAGGGGGAGAGTAGAGGTTATGTGATTTGAGGACATAATAACTTAATAATATAATTAACTTCATATGAAAGTTAAGATGGTATTTTGTTAAGAATGGATTGTTACTGTACTGGATAATTTCGAGGACGAAATTATTTAAGGGGGAGAGAATTGTAATACCCCGATTTTGGTGTACATTGGAATAGTAGTTGTGAAAAGATATGTTGATAAAATATGTATAGGAAATATTATAAGAGATAGATGTATAGGAAGGATGATATGTATATATGGTATTTGAAAAATATGGAAATATAAATGCAATATATAAGAGATATACATATAGCAACATATACATCACATTTACATGATGTATATATTGGTGTAGGAAAAGTAAGTTATTATTATAATAATAATAATAATAATAATAATAATAATAATAATAATAATAATAATAATGACAAGAGAAAAAAAAGAAAAGAAAGTCAAAGGGAAGGATAAATCTTGTGGTGGAGAATTTTTAGGGATATTTAATTATATTATTATTATATATATAAGATAAGTTTGAAAGGGAAGAGAAGATTTTCTTTATTTCTTTCTTCTTCTTCTTCTTGAACGAGAGAGAGAGAGAGAGAGAGAGAGAGAGAGGTGATTTTGTTGACATACACATCAAATTCTTAAGGGCTTTTAGAGAATTGAAGGTGGATATTGAAGATTTGGCAAAGAATTCAAGTGTTCATTTCTTTGTGTTGATTTCTATTGATTGTGTTTATATTTGATATGGTTAGTGTGTGAAGATGATGATAATGAAAGATTGAAGTATATATATATATATTGAATTGGTATTTAGATGATGATAATATGGTTATTTGTGAGGATGATGATGGATTGTTGAAATTGTTTAGTAAGGGTTTAATATAAATGAGTTGGGGAATTGAATAATTGATATATGGATGATGTATATAATGATTATTATTATGATATGTTGAAGTTATATAAGTGTTAAATTAATTGGTGATTGATGTAAATATTGAGTTTGATCAATTATTATTGTAGATCTTCATGATGTTTGTGTTTAATAAAGTTAAAAGCATAGAATACATGAGAGTGATCCGAAACAGAAGCAAAATGGATGCCACGACTGTAGGGGTTTTAAGCAAAGTAGGCAGATTCGTTTGCTAACCCACGACCGTGGGGGTTGTGAGGCCACGACCGTGGGGACCTAGATAGTGGTTTTGGCTTATTTATGATCTACAAGCCTAGTATGAGACTAATACGTGAATAATTGTATTGAGATTCATGTGTATCTTTAAGTAAGTGTGTATTATTCCTTTTGAATTAGGTTGTGGAGAGGTTGAGTTGCCCTAATCCAAGTAGTGAAGAATTCTTGGAAGAGGAAGTGTATAGATTGGTGTGAGTTGTTCTTGAGGTAAGTACAAACTTACATGGTTGCATTCATTTACATGATTTTGAGACTTAATACATTTGGTTATAAATGTGTTAAGTAATTTACTATCTTGTTAATACAATTTGATTAATGTTTTGATTTGTATAATGTGAAAGATATGATGATCATTCAAAATGAATGTGCAATGCAATTGGTTATGATGAATACTTTAATGATGAATTGCTTTAATGTGAATTGAGATATGATGAGATGTGATGCCATTGTGGTTGGCTATAATGATTCAAATGAAATAAATGGGGCATGTTTGCCTAGATGATGATGAATTTAAAATATATGTCCAATGCAATTGGTTATGTATACTCTATTGATGAGATGTGAAGCCATTGTTGTTGGCTATAATGATACAAACGAGATGATTGAGGCATGGTTGCCTAAATGATGATGAGAAAATGAGAATGAAATTGATAATGAAATAATGAATGAATTGTGTGTCTAATGTGTTATTCCATTTTCAGAGTTTTGTTGTTGGTGGAATGCCTAATGGAAACAATCTCTTGAAGCTTGGTTGGGTCTAGTCCTTGAAGCCTAGTTGAGATGTTACAACCCTTGAAGCTAGGTTGGGTTTGGTTCTTGAAGCCAAGTTGGGTTGATACTTAGCATGCTTTGTTCCCCTTGAAGCTTGGTTGAGCCTAATCCTTGAATCCTAGTTGGGATAATGATAATGATAAATGTGATAATTGAACTAAAACATTAACTCTGAAAGTTGAATGGCATATTAGTGTCTTTTGGGCCCATGCTTGTCTTTGTTTCCAATGTGAATCACAAATGATGAATTAATTGAATAATATAATGACATGTAATGTTATGATGTATGATATGATTACGGTACATAGGTAAATTATTGAAAAGGAATGTGGCCTGAGAAGCTATGTTGAATGATGAGATTATGAATGTTCTAATAAGTCATGGAATTGTGGGTTGTGTTATTGATATATGTGTATATGTATATAATTAATAGATTAATAGAAATATATGAAAAGTGTAACTGAAAATGGAAAACATGATAAGAACATAATGATACATGAAGTTAATATATGAGTATGATTTTCTGTAACGTATGTTTATAATATTTATTTGTAATACTAAGCTTTCGAGCTTAGCGCGGTTGTATAAATCGCGCAGGTGAGTAGATGGTTGATCTGGGAGTCAAACCGTTATGCCACGAGAAGGGTAAGAGTATTTCGAGACCAACTAGGAGGTGGTGCATACATGTACAATTTAATTATGTTGTATTTTGATAAAAATGTATTCGTATGTATAAATGAATTTTGGTAAAGACAAGATAATTATATATATATGGAATATCATCTAAAGTATAATGATTTTGTAAATGTTCTTTAAATAAAATGTATTATTGTTTGAACTAAGATAAAAATTTTAAACTATAATGAAAAGTGACATTCTTATACTTTATATACTACTACATGTATACAAGGTATATGTATAGTACATATATAGAGTATGGGGGTGTTACAAAAGTATTATGCCAATTCCATCAAATGTAAGGGCACGAGACGGACAAATGTTTAAGGTTGAGGCATGAGATCAAAAATTTGATTGATAGTGGAAAGTTGTCCGAACCCAATAAACCTAGCACCAAGGACAATCTATTTCTAAGGTTCAACAGAGTACCGCCGCCGGCAACTTTCATGATTGGAGGAGGTTTGAATGAAAGTTTTATCATGTCTTCTTTGCAAGATGTAGATGGAGAGGAAACTAAAGAAGAAATGGTGCTAAGCAAAATGGAGCAAGTCAAAGTTGAAAAGGAAATAGCCATTTGTGTTGTGGTCGAGTTTTGGGATTCAACAAATAGTGATGATGATTCTAAGTCAAAGAAGGAGGAGTGGACCTGGTCCAACCCCGAAGAGGATGAAGTAATGAACACACATTCTGGTAAGCTTTATGCAAGGACACCCCTAAAGGAAGTAGAAACTGACAAGGGGAAGGATGCTGAGAAAGAAGCAAAGGAAGATGAAGATGTCACAGTCCTTAAGCAATTAAAAAGGACCTAAGTAAGTGTTAGCATCTTGGATCTATTTGCTACATCTAAGAAACATCATGAAACTATGGCCAATGCTTTGGTTAGCATGCCAATCTCCACCTTTATAACACCAGATAAGTTGGTTAATTTTGTGAAAATTGAAGGAGTGATGAAGTGTGAAGATGTCCAGAAGAAGGGCGAAGTTGATATTGGAATCGTATCATTTTTGGATGTGGATTTTCTAGAAGAAGGAAGAGATCACATCTTCCCTCTCTTTATTAAGGTAGAGGTCAAACGGAAAAGAACTCCATGTGTAATGGTTGATGATGGGTCTACCATAAAAATCTACCAACTTAAAATCTTGCCAAAGCTTGCTATGTCAACAAGGGATCTAAGCCCAGCAGAGGTAACCATGAGGGCTTATGACAAAACTAAGAGACATGGTGAATGGAGTTTTAAAGCTATAGTGAAGGCTAGTCCAATTGAATCAATGGTTGAGTTTATGGTTTTCGATATACCCGTAACTTTTGCATTGCTATTGGGACGAACCTGGTTTCATCCTCTTAGTGGAGTTCCTTCTACACTTCATCAGAAGATCAAGTTCCCAAATGGAGATGAGATAGTGGTTATTGAGGCTAAGAATAATGAAGTAGTAAATGCTTTGGTGGTTGAGAGGCATCTCAATGGTTTTCAAGTGGATGTTGTTTTTGATAATGAGATGATGGGTTGTAGAATTCTGGCTATGATGAAGAAAATGAACTATCTACCCAGTACTGGCATTGGAAAGGGGAAGACAAGTGTAAAAGAGCTTCAAGATTTCAAGACTCAAACTTCAAAGAAAGGGTTGGGATATGATGAAGCAAATAAAGGTGTTCTGCTGAAAATGAATGAGAAGATAAATTTTCCTACACTTGAAGAAATATTTGTCAAAGCATCAGAATTGGGACCACTCAAAGAAAAGCCAGAACCAATCATGTTTATGGGAAAAATGATCCTTGTATTTGATATCTTTGCTGATGTCGCTGAATTAGTGGAACATAAAGAGAAAAAGCTTGACCTGCCAACGAACAAAGAGCCTAGCCTGGAAGAGAAGAAAGAAACCACCTTGAAGATCTAGAAGACTCTAGAGGAAATTGCTGCTCTCATCAAGGAACAATTTGAATACCTTTTAGCTTATGATAATGAGAACATTAATGTTAATTCTGATTTTGATTTTAGTTTGTCTGCTCTGTATGAGGATGATGATATTTTCTTTTTCAAAATGAATGTAATAAAGTCTAGTTTTGCTTACTTGTGTGATGTTTTTCCTAATGGTTGTATACAATCAAAAAGTGATTACATGAGCATTTTTAATATTAACTCTACTGATACACAAACATTAAATATGGGAACAACCAATGATCCTAAAAACATTAACATATCATCCGATCTTACTTATGATGAGAAGGAGAGATTAGAAAAAATATTTAAAAAATATGAAGAGGTCTTTGCTTGATCTTATGAGGATATGCCTGGAATTGATCAAGATATAGCCGAGTACCTGATTCCCACTTACACTCACATGAAACCTGTCAAAAAAAAGCTTAGACGGTTAGGCCTAAAATGGGCAGAATTGATCAAAGAAGAAGTCACTAAACAAATACAAGTAAAGTTCCTTGAAGTGATAGATTATCCAGATTGGCTAGCCAATATAGTTCCCATGCCGAAGAAAGATGGAAGAATTAGGGTCTTTGTGGACTTTAGAGACATGAACAAGGCTTCCCCTAATGATGACATTCCTTTACCCCATATAGATGTCCTTATTGATACTACAGCCTCTAGCATGCTATACTCATTTGTAGATGGATTTTTCGGATACAATCAAGTGTTAATGGCCCAATAGGATAAAGCTAAAACTACCTTCATTACTACATGTGGTATATTTTATTAAAGGGTGATGCCTTTAGGATTAAAGAATGCTGGAGCAACCTACCAAAGGATGACCACCACCTTATTTCTTGACATGATGAATAAGGAAGTTGAGGTCTATGTTGATGACATGATGGTAAAGTCAGATACAAGAGAATAATATTTCAAAACCTAGAGATATTCTTTGAGAGATTAGTAAAGTATAATCTCAGGTTGAATACAAAGAAGTGTGTGTTTGGAGTTGCTTTGGGTAAAATGCTGGGGCCTGTGATTGGCCCATATGGTATTGAGATTGACCCTGACAAGGTTAAGGCAATCAGGGATTTGCCAGACCCTAAGATGGAGAAGGAAGTTCAAGGGTTCATCGAATGATTGCAGTACATTAGCAGGTTCATAACAAAGCTTACCACAATTTGTGAACCTATCTTTAAATTTTGTTTAAAAAGAACCAGCCAATCAAGTGGAATGAAGAGTTTCAAAAGGCCTTTAAGCGTATAAAAGTGTATATGCTAAATCCACCTATTTTGAAACCACCTAAACCCGGTAAACGTTTATTGCTATACTTAGCAGTAGAGGAAGAGTCAATAGGAGCCATGCTAGCCCAAGCGGATGAATCAAGGGTTGAGCACGCAGTCTACTATTTGTGTAGAAAGCTCCTACCTTATGAGATTAAGTATAGTATCATTGAAAAGACCTGTATAGCTGTGGTTTGGCCTTCTATGAAGTTGTGGCATTACTTTCAGTCTTATAGTGTACAAGCAATTTCCAGGTTAGATGCGGTGAAGTATTTAATGGAGACACCCTCTTTGATTGGGAAGTATGGTAGATGGTTGATAATTTTAGAGGAATTTGAAATTGAATATGTAACCAGGAAAACAATCAAAGGTAGATCAGTAGCAAAATTCCTAGCCCAGCAACCATTGCCGGACAGTGAGGAAATAGTCTTGGAATTTCCCAATGAACATTTAAAGGCCATAGAAGTACAAGGATGGAAGATGTACTTTGATGAAGCAGTAAATAGAAAGGGAGCAGGTTTAGGAGTAATACTAGAACCACCTGAAGGGGAGCTATTCCTCTAACATAGAAGTTGAAGTTCAGGGCAACTGGTAATATAGTAGAGTATGAAGCGTGTATCTTTGGTTTAGAAACCCTGATGATTATGAAGGTGGATAAGGTGTGAGTCTTTGGTGATTCATTATTAGTGGTATCCTAAGTGACTGGAGAGTGGGTGTTAAAAGAATAGAAGTTAAGACCATTCCATGATTATTTGACCATGATGTAGAAGAATTTTATGGAGTGCAGATTCATACACTTACCAAGAGAAGAAAACTAGATGGCCGATGCCCTAGCCACATTGGCTTTGGTGTGGGAAAATCCTGTCAACTTATTTCTTAAGCCGCTGGTTTTGACCAGTTCATCAATTCCTTCTTATGAATATGAAATGATCATGAAAATTGATACATACAATGATGAGTGGTATGGCACCATAAGACAGTTCTTGGAAAATAATGAATACCCGTTGGTGGCAATAAGGGAAGAGAGATGAGCCATAAGGTGATGGTCCTTACAATACCTCACATGAGGTGCACTTGAGATGCTTGAGGATGTCTGATGTTGAGAAAATCATGTCAGAAATACATGCGGGAAGTTGTGGTCCACACATGAATGGGTTAGATTTGGTTAAGAAGATAATCCAACAAGGTTACTACTGGTTGACCATGGAGGGAGATTGGATTGAAATTGTGAAGAAGTGCCAACAATGTCAGATGTATGGTAATTTAAATCACATGCCTCCTGAAGAATTACATTCTATGTCTTCACGTTGGCCTTTTGCAACTTGGGGATTGACATTATAGGAGAGATACATCCGACGGCTTTAAACGGTCACCGTTTTATTATAGTAGCAGTGGATTATTTTTCAAAATGGGTTGAGGCCAAATCTTTCATCAAGCTTAGGGAAAGGCAAATGGCTAGTTATATTGAAAAGAATCTCATATGTAAATATGGGGTCCCACATAGTGTGATATCAAACAATGGGTTACAATTTCAAGGTACAGGTAAGGACTTATTCTTGAAGTACCAAATCCATCATCACTGATCATCCCCTTTAGATCGAAGGCTAATGGCGCAGTGGAAGTAACAAATAAGACAATTAAGCAAATTCTGTCTAAGATGACCAAGATGTACAGGGGTCAAAGATGATTCCTTTTGCTATATGGGCATACAGAACAAGTGTGCAAACACTAATTGGAATGATGCCATTTTTCTTTTTTTATTGGATGGAAGTAGTGTTGCCAATTGAGATTGAGATCAAATCATTAAGGGTGGTCCTGGAAGCTGAATTTCCTGAGACAAAATTTGTAGTGAGCAGATACACAAAGTTAGCTTTATTAGAAGAGAGAAGGTTAAAAGCATTGTATCATCATTAGCTGTATCAAAGAAAGATAGCTCGAGCCTACAATAACAGTGTTAAGATCAGGAAATTTAAAGTCGGTGACTTAGTGTTAATGCAGTGAAAGTCTAATGTGACCGACCCAATTGGAATGTTTAGACCTAGTTGGGAAGGGCCATATGTCATAAAGCAAGTCATGAACAAGGGTGCAGGCAAGCTGTTGGACATGGATGTGAATGAGTTTAGTGAGCCAGTAAACATTGATAGGTTGAAGAGGTTTTATGTATAAAAAAAGAGAGCTCACTTGGTTGCAAAACTAAAAAAGGGCAGCCTAGGTAAAAGTTAGAGCAATCCACTGGTTTCAAAAACCTGAAAGGGCAGGCTAGGCAATAATTAGGGCTAAATGAGAGAAAATTGTCAATTAGAAAACCCAAAAGGTCTGGTTGGTGACAAGAGTAATCTTGTGTATGCTGACTTTATGCTTGGTTGTTCCCTAATTTAATGAAAAAGAGATAATATTAAAATTGTTCATGTGAACTATTTCAAAATAATCTGACCATTAGGATAAAATAAATAACACAATAGTGAAAGGTGATAACAAATTATAAAAGAAAAGAAAACATCTTTTATTATTATTATTATTCATCCTAATATCATTTTTTCTAAAGATTTGACAAGTGTAAAATCTATGGCAGACGATAAGTGTAGCATGCAGGCCAACTTTGCTTTAGTCGATCTAGGAAGGCTTTAATTAGGTAGAGCATGTCCAAATTAGGAATGAACTCAGAACCTCAAGGATCGGCTCCATACTGGTGGCCAAGTCGATGAGGATCATAGCAAGTACCTCGACAAAGAGTAGCAAGAGGAACATACATCGGATATGTCTGATGGTGACATGGTGATCTTCCACCAAGGTACCAACCAACGGATGTTAATCATAGCTTGTGAGCAGGCCCAGTCAATCCAGTTAGCATATAAAGAAGCAAGATGGAGTAATTTCCTAGCAGAATGATGTTGTGGTAGATATCTTGCAAAATCCATAGATGGAGTGTCGAGTAAGCAGAGATGATCCTATAGCTAGATCTGCAAACACAAGCAATAATTAAAAAAAAGAGCCTGTTAGGTTAAAAACCCGTAAGGGTGCGCCCTAAGTAAAAATTAGGATGGTTCGCTAGTTCTGAAAACATGCAAGGATGATCTAGGCAAAAATTAGAGCAAATAAAAAAGGGGTCTGCTAAGTTGAAAACCTGCAAGGCGGCTTAGGCAAAAATTAGGACAGTTCGCTAGTTCCAAAAACCCACAAGGGTGGACTAGGCAAAATTAGATCAATAAAAACAAAAGGCCTAAATTAAAAACCTGAAGGGGCAATTTAGGTAGTTACCTATAGCTACAAAGGACTTCCAGCCAATTTCCTTAAAGATTCTATCTTCAATTGATCCAATCTGATTAGGGATTCAGCCAAGATCACGGGCACTGGTGACAATCCACCTTCCATTTGGTCCACGATATCCAATACTCGTGAATCAATGTCTCCATCAGGAGAAACAAGCAGAAATTGACCATGCAAGAAAAGATAGAACATGCGCCCCCAAGTTTTGGTGGGAGCCAAATGGAATGTGCAAAAGTCAATCAAGGGACCAAGTAAAATTTTCTCACCTTCCATTAACTGCAAAACTTTGGGCTTTGAAAGTTGAAACAACATTTGCATCTTTTGATGAGTTTTGGAAGTCAGTATGGGCAATGCCATTAGTTGATTGCTTTAATATCTAAGGATGGCCTTAAATTCTTCTATCATAGGACATATCTCAAAGTTATTTATCTTGAACGTCCTAGTTTTCACATCCTAAAATGAAGCCATGGCATGTAAAAAGGAATAATCCAATTTGACATTTTAAAAGCACTTTAAAATAATAATTTGAGACCAAGATATTTGTTCCCAATTTATGGCTTTTATGGTTTTAAATAAACCTTTGATTTTCTTCAAATTAAGCTCTATCATTCTTGAAGTTAAAGAAAAGCTCAGAATTGTTGAAATGGTTTTTGTTGCTGTAATAAAAATTATAGAATATTTTGTTGCTTCTTCTAAAATTAGGATTTGTGGCACTAATGGAAAATTGAAATAAGATTTATATAAGAGGTTGGCTTATATACCAAAGTACACAAGGAGTTGGCAGTGACTTGAAACCAAGAACCAAAAAGAAAAGGGGTTTACGTCAAAGTAATTGCTGGACTGCCGCGTTTATCTTGGTTTTATAAATCTAAATCCATAAAAAATTTGGACTTGTGACCTACATACAGATGATTTTGTGCCTAAAAATGATTAAAAAGGATAAAAAAAGAAATATTGAAAAGTCAAAGTTGCATTAAAGTAAACACCATAATTATAATAATAATTATTATTATAATTATTATTATAATTATTATCATTATTATTATTGTTAATTTAAGCTATTTCACTTAACATAATGGTGGATTACTGCGAAGAAGGAGGCAGACCATAATCGAATAAAGCCCTAAAAAAGTCATTGCCTAATGGAGGAGGAGGAATATCACTCGCCTGAGGTCCATTTGAGGAGGAAGCACCTGAATCCCTATTACCTTGAAAGTTGGGTCTATAATATTCACCACCTAAAAAAGGAGGAGGACCCTAATTGGTCATCAGTTTAGGGCCCCTAGAAGATGAAGCACTAGGATCCCTAATTTCTCATAATCTCAGATCAAAGCCTTGCAGATAAGATGGCACCTCTAGTTGAAAGGAAGGAGCTAATGGAGAAAATTGTCGTTGAACTGGTGAAAATTATTGCTGAACCAGAACAATGGAGGAAGGTCTAGGATCTTGACCAAATGAACCAGTAGCTTGCGGTAATCATGAAAATAGTCAGAACAAGTTAAGAAGAAATAGTTGCAATGACAAAATGGTAAATGTTCACTTGAGAGGTACCAGCCGTGGGATAAGAGATAGACTCTCTTCCCTCTCCTTAATATTCCTCTTCATCTCTTCTTTCTTCCTCCTCAGAACTCCTCGGACACTAACAGGAGACATGACAAAGTTTAAGAGGCATTGTAACTTCCCCTGACAATTCTCACATAAAATTATCAGAGAATGCTACTCGATATACTATTAGTACTCTAACCAATTCATTGACAAAGTTTTCTTTCAGAATGTTACTAATAAAAATCTCCAAATAGTAATACAATCTGTATAATACAACACTTATAAATTCAACATTTAAACCAATCTCCAATATCTACAATAATCCAATTATTAATTATAAATTGTATAACCATCATAAGTTTGTCAAATCAAATAAATATATAATACATTGCTTTATTTGATAATCATTCACTAGAATCTCAAACTTCATCCTCTAAATGCACATATTCCTTTCATGTTTACAAATTTATACAATCTCTCAAATAGCCAAACTAAATTGTATATATACATTTAATAATTTATGAGTACAATATATAAAAGATCTCTATATGTACTATAGATAATTTCCTGAGATCCTTAATTCTACTTCTTAACTTGCTCCGATGGCCTGATACCTGCAAGTCAGAAAACAATTCTAACATGCTAAGCAAAGCTTAGTGGTGCTTGTATAATCATATTTTGTTACTTAATATTAAAGAAAAATACTTATGGAAATATAGTAATAACACTTAGTTTTAAGAAATATTTCAATGTATTAACTATTTTCAATAACAAACCAACATAATATTTTGATTACACAAAATAATAACTCTAACTTTATAAAAGTCATCATGCTATACTATACTTTGGAGCACTTGGTATCTTATATCATTATATACACTTTCAATCACTATAAAACATAGAAAGTTATTGATCAATTCAATAAGTTGAGCATAACATTTCTATTCCGTGCATTAAAACTTTCACTTGTTAACATTAATATATACATTACCAATCACTTTCACATTGTAACACAGTAAGTCAATTTTAAGTAATTGACTTATATTATTATTTTGCATTTCTTCCATTATTCATAGCATCATATCCACATATATTTTCAATTTAGATAATTTCATTAAATATGCCTATACATACTGAATTCAGATCATAGGTTTGGATAATAGGTTAGTGTAGCAATTTTAATGCCAAGTCCCAAGAATATATATATAATGGCAATTATGCCAACTGTCACTGATGATACAATGTGTCCATTAATGGCACGAGATACCCACTATCACTATGGCTATCCTTCCTTTGGTTAGCCATTCAATCCAAAGCTAGATCTAAAATCAGTATGATTTGGGCAATTCATTAGTTTTGATTAACACTGAATTGTGTATATCATTTCAATGGTACAATACTTTTACCAACATTTAGTATTATACATATTTGTCACATATCCAAAGTTTATCACTCTTTGCCATACTTTTAACACATACACATGAATTATCAACACAAAAGTAAGAAACATAAACATATTAGCCTCATACTAGGCCCGTATAATACAAAATACAAGCCAAAAACATCATCCAGGTACCCCACGGCCGTGGCATCTCAACCCCACACCCGTGGGATACAAAATGAAGCTGTCAAATGCCTTTGTAGATCCCCACAATTGTGGCATTCAAGGGCCACGGCCGTGGCATTCAGAACAGCTCTGTTTTATCAAAATTTTTAAAGAAACAACCTCACTCTCAACCCTACGGTCGTGGCACTCAATTGCCACACCTATGGCATTTGTTTTGGGTCTATTTTTGGAGTAATTCTTCCTCCAACAGTCCCTACTTTGATACCACGTCCATGGCACCTTTAAGCCATGCCCGTGGCATCCTAAAATCATTTATTTTATACTTTTAACTTCATTAAACATAAATATATTGAAGATCTAAGTTAAAAATGTATCAAGACCTAATTTTTGACATAAAAAGAGTTCATATCAAATAATTCACTGAAACTTCATTTAATCAAACTTTCAACCATCTCACATGGCTAAAACATTATCAAACCAGCCAATTCTCTTAAGAGTTGAATTAAGAATCAAACCCATCACATAAAAGTTATTTTTCACTCATCAATCTATTTAATCAGTACTTTAAAGAAATATTTCATTATAAATAACTCAATTAATCAATTCAAACATTAAAACTCATAAAAATTCATATATTTACAAATTATAATACAAAAGCACATATCTCTTTCAATTTCTCTCTTTTCCCTCTTTTCCTTTGATCACTTACTGATAATCTCACCTTTTCTAGCTTATTCTTTTAAAAACTCATAGCTAGATGTGATTTTCTCTTAAATTTTAGCCAAATCCTTGAAAAGAAGGAAGAAAGAAGGAGCTATAGTGGTGTTGGTGATGATGATCGTGGATGATGAAGCAAGAAGAAAGGAGAGAGTTCTACACACACACATGTCCACACATATATATAATATATTCAATCTAGTATGGTCAATCTCATCTTAGTTATGGTTCACCTTCACCGTTAGCCTTTGATTCAAATTTGATTTTTAGTTCTGTAAAATCATAAAAATAGTTTTTTCAGTAAATTTTAAGATATACTATTCAGTATTCTCTGCTTATAGTATTTATCCACGTTACTTTTATCACTATACATTATCAATTATCAATATTAGCGTGAGCAGGGATTTTTGTCCCCACTCCAAGTGGAATGGTTCTTATGACTTTGGCACTATTTAGGCTCGGGATCTTAGAGAACACGGGCCTAAATCCGAAGAAAATGGAGTCGCCACCCGGATGGGCTGAGAAAAAGAAAGGGTGGATGACTCGATTCCTAAGGAATCCCAACCCCCTACTGGGTTCAAAAAGTTGGGTATGTGTGGGGAAGGTGAGAAATGACCCAGTACCCCCACAACGCCCGGTTCATTGGAACTAGCCTCCTTTTCAGGTCTTAATATTATAAAATTCTTAAATATAATGATATTATCCATACTACATGCAATAATTAAAATAAAGCATCATTATATTAAAATCAAAACAATGTCCAAACAAAGCAAATAAATAGATACCCATCCGAGGATGGAAACATGTCCTTACATCATCCATGTCTAAAACTAAATAGGATACCCACCGAAAGGTTGAAACGTGTTCTTTACATTGGTCCAAAAACTTTAAAATAAAATAAATTACATAAAATTTAACTAATGTGGTGCCCACAAAGTGGAAACATACCTCTTACAATTTTCAAACTAAGATGAATAAAAGAATATTCAATCATCTAATTATTAATAAAAGCAAACCATTCATAAAATAAAATAAACCATTCATCATTAACATATAACAAATCACATAATCAAATAAATAAATAAAATTAGAATTCAATCCATTAAATAAACAAGGTTAAGGTTTAGGATTTAGGATTTAAGAAATTAGGGTTCTGGGATTTAAAGTTTGAAGAAATAGGATTTTGGTATTTAGAATTAGGGTTTTAAAGACTTTTGGATTCGGGAAAAATGATTTAGGGTTTTGGAATCTTAAAGAACTAGTATTATTGTTAGGCTTTTTATTTTAGAAAGATTATGCTACTATGTGATTAAAATTTATAATTTGGGATTGAAGTGAATAAGGTACAAGCCTATGAAAATAAGATTAAAACTTAAATATTTTAAAAAAATAACTACTGTGATAATAAAATAAATAAAATAAATTAAGGTTTTAACAAAATAAATTAGGGTTTAATTTAAATTAGGTTTTGGAATTTTTATGGAAAAGGATTAGGATTTTAAACATGCAATATGGCTTTTTAGGGTTTTAGATGGGAAATTAGAGTTTCTAGGGTTTTTTATCTTTAGAAATACATATTAGGGTTTTATCAAAATATGATTATTATAAAAACACTAAGACCACTTTAACATGGATTTTTGATAAATACTTATATGTAATATGACTACTGGACATTTAAAACATTATTTGAATGATCTAATGCTTTGGTGATTTAATAGAACAAGCTACTGGTCATGCAAACAACAAAACGAAACTACTATGCTTACTCTATATTGGTATATAAATTAAAAGTTAAAAGAGTGAACTTTAATCGAAGAAAATTTGATAGATGAAATAATAATAAGTTATCTCAATATAAATTTAAATGAATTAAGTTAGAAAGACACATCTCCGTTTGTTGGCTCCATCAAAATTATTTTAACGAAATTTTGGATGAGCTTTGGCAAAGACAATGATTACTCTGCCTTTGTATTTTTTGGTTGAATTGAGAACAAGACAGTGAGCTAAGCTACTTACTTGTTTATTGTTTTTTCTGCATGATTTTTTTAGATTCATTGCTCTCTGCTTGATATTTGAGTTTCCTTGCTAATTTCTTTTGTGTTGCTGGTTCTCAAAGTCCCAAAAAATCTTCCTACTCTCTCCTGGCCGAAATCCAATTCTAATCATTTTTGTCCATTTTTTTGTCCTCCTTTTTATTGTGTTAAATACTATTAGTTATAGGAAAACAAAAAGACCTAATCTATTTTAATAAGGAAATACCAACTATTTAGGAAAAATCAAAAAACCGTGTGAAACAAGGTTTGGTAAAAAAAAATTGACAGTGCATGGGCTGCTAGGCCTGCGAGGCTGCTCTAGCAAAACTTGCTGCGAGGATCGGGCTGGGTGAAAGTTGTTTATGTGCGGCAAATTGGGCAGTATGGAAATGGGAACATATCACTATAGATTTCGTCATAGAACTACCAATGACACGAGGCCGGCATGATGTTGTTCGGATAATCGTTGACTGCCTAACTAAGTTAGCTCATTTTCTACTTTTACAAATGGATTATTCAATAGATAAGTTGGTGGAAATGTACGCCAAGGAAATTGTACGATTACACAGGATTCCAATGTCTATCATTTTTGGCAGAGGTCCTGTGAGCGGGGATTTTCGCCCCCACTCTCGGTGGAATGGTTCTTGCGACTTCGGCACTGTTTAGGCTTGGAGCCTTAGAGAACACGGACCTAAGTCTGGAGAAAATGGATTCGCCACCCGAACGGGCCAGCAAAAAGAAAGGGGTGGATGACTCGATTCCTAAGGAATCCGCAACCCCTTAATGGGTTCAGAAAGTTGGGTACGTGTGGGGAAGGTGAGAAATGGCCCAGCACCCCCACAACGCCCGGTTCATTGGAACCGGCCTCCTTTACAGGTCTTAATATTATAAAATTCTTAAATATAATAATATTATCCATATTACACACAATAATTAAAAAAAAGCATCAATATATTAAAATTAAAGTAATGTCCAAACAAAGTAAAACAAATAAATGGACACCCATCCAAGGATGGAAACATGTCCTTACATCACATGCCTAGATAGGACACCCACCAAAAGGTAGAAACATGCCCTTTACATAAGTTCTAAAATAGAAAAGCAAATTAAATTACATGATGTTTAACTAATGAGGTACCCACTAAGTGGAAACATACCTCTTACAACTTTTGGAAGTCTAAATTAATTGATAAAAGTAAATAATCATCCATAAATAAATCATTCATTAAAAGTATTTAAATAAAATAAAATAAACATCCATCCATGATAAATTAAATAAATCAAGTATTGAATTTGAATAAATTAAAGCATAAGAAATAAATCAAAGCATAATCAAGTATGGAATTGAATGAAGCAAATAAAAGTTCAAGTATAGCTACTATTTCCATTTAGGGTTTTTTTTATCTCATGTGTTAAGGTTTTGGATTAGGTTTCAAAAATTTGGGTCAAAAAAATTTACGCTGGCGAAAACTGTCGCAGCGGGCCCGTGGCTGGCCAGCCAGTGGGCGTGCTAGCCTGCAGGAAATTCCTGCGGGTGGCTATTTCGCCCGCGGGAATTTCCTGCGGGCGAAATAACTTGCCCCGCAGGACCTGCGGGCGAAATAACTCGATGGGCCCGACGGGTGAGCTGCTGCTGGCCCAACGGGCCGGCGCGACCACTTTTTGCTGCCGATTTTTTTTTCGACTCCGATTTTTATTTTTATTTTTTGATTTTGATTTGTTTATTTTTATTTTTTATTAATAAAAATTAGATAATAAAGCAAAAACTATTTCATTAAAATTATTTTGGACAAATTAGACAACAAAAATCATTTTGGACTAAATAAAGCATATTGGATCGGATTGGGTCAAAAATTAAGGGTCTACAGGTCCACAGTTCACCATGAATTTATGGAAGAAGTCGCAAACAGATTTTGAAACCCAAACAAATTATAGCACTACCTTTCACCCGTAAACAGATGGACAATTTGAAAGAGTAATCCAAATTTTGGGAGGACGTATTAAGAGTATGTGTTATAGAATTTAAGGGTGGCTGGAATAGGTATTTGAGTTTAATTGAATATGCATATAACAACGACTATTAATTCAGCATACGGTGATGCCATATAAACAATTATATGAAAGAAAACATGGAACACCAGAGTGTTGGACGGAATTAAGTAAAGACAAGATAAAATCATATGCGGGTAGGTAGGAGCAAAATCATATGCGGACTTGAAACGAAGGGACATAGAACTCTAAGTGGAAGACAAGGTTTTTCTTAAGATTTTCCCATGAAAGAAGGTATTAAGATTTAAGCAGAAAAGTAAGTTAAGCCTTAGGCTTATTGGACTATACGAGATCATCGAACGCATAGATCAATAGCCTATCGGTTAACTCTATTACCAGAACTAAACAAAATATATAATGTTTTTCACGTTTCAATGATAAGGCAATATCGTTTGAACTTCACACACGATATAAAGACACAAAACATCAGAGTCCAATCCGACCTAAATTATGAAGAAGAACCAAAAGAAATTTTAGCACAAAAAGTCAAAGGATTAAGAAATAAGAGAATTCCTCCAGTTAAAGTGCGGCGAAGGAACCATAGAATGGAAGAGATAATTTGGGAAAGAGAAGGAATAATGAGGATGGAAGCCTAAATTTTACACCCGATCGGTTTCGGGACGAAGCCTAAATTTTAGAGGGGAAGAAATGTCACGACCTAATTTGTACATATGTACAGTACATCGGCGTACAGTAAGAGGAGCCATCCCTAGAAATCACCAAAGAACACGAAGTGAAAGGAAGCTCTATAGGACAAAAAGGACCTAACTGAAAAGATTGTAAAGTTTTGTGGAGGTGGCCATAATTAACAAAAGTTGTTCTGAAGGTCCTTAATAGTGCCCATAATAGACTCTAAGGATGAAAAGTAGAGAAAAATTGGGTCGAAGCGGAATGCCACGATTTTTCCCGAAAACGCACAGTTTGAGAGATACAGTGGATTCTCGACCAAGGGTATTTTCATCATTCTTGTGATAATAATTTATACACTGGAAAATAAGACACGTAAAGGTATCCAAAGTAAACGTAAGGACTCCGCAGTGATCGATGTTGAAGAATGAACCTAAGTGGAGGCCCGAATCACGTAAGGACCTAAAGGGAATTTTTACAAAAGTCAAGGGCATGAGCGTAATTTTTATAAATTAGTTCAAAATCAAGAATGAATGTCAGAAATGGAAACTAGAGGTTGAAAGGAGGAGAACGGTACATTTTACGAGTCGTAAAACCACCCGGTTAGGAAGAAAAGGCAAAACCTTCAATTGAATGGTATTTTGGCCTTTTCACTTTCACCCAAGCACCAAGTGGGACATGTATGATAATTTAAGGACCATTTTGGTAATTTTCCAAGGAAGGACACATGTTGCAATCTTATCCATTTAACCTTTTGTTTTGGTAAAATCCCATCCACAAGCTAAAAAGGCAAAGAAGGACACATGTTGCAATCTTATTCATTTAGTCTTTTGTTTTGGCAAAATCCCATCCATTAAAAGAAAAAGAAAAAAAAAGGAAATAAATTTATATGTACAAAAGTGTACATATAAGATCCATGCTCTTGAAATCTCTAGAATACAAAAAGCCAAAACACCTTCTCCTTCTCCAAGCAAAGGTGTGGCCTCCAACAAAAACATTCAAGGAATTTCCAAGTTTCTAGGTGAAAGTTTAGAAGAAAGTTACCAATTCCAAGGTAAGGAAATTCATCTATGGTCTCATTTCTTTCATTGCTTATATTATTTGCAAGATACAAATGAAAGAATAAATATGATGCTTATAGAAAAGTTAAGAAAGTGAAGAGAAATTAGATTAAATGATCCATACATGTAGAATTGATGAACAAATGGTAATTAGTAGCTTTAGATAGCAAGAACCAAGGCTTGAACATATGGTTTTTATAATGTTCTTATTATGGGAGTTATGAAAATTATAGGAAATCAAAGGGATAAAGAAGAAGAAGGGAAGAAAGAATAGGACAAGCAAGGGATAAAGCAAATAAACAAGGTTTGGTACTTAAATCATTGCCTTTTCAATTAATTCACATATTTTGCATTATGGGACTTTTGAAATGGTTTTTGAAATGATGTTATTATGTGTAGTAAATATGTGAGAAAGTGCTCTTGAACCATTTGTAATCAATTGATTGTGAAAAGAATGAAAACAAAACAAACTAGCTAAATTTGCTCAATTATCCATATACTTTGATGAACTTTTAATCACCCCTTTGGTTTGATTTTTGATAGAGGGACCCTTTGTAACACCCCTTCCCTACCTACATGTGTAAGTCGAGTAGAGGCGCCACACTATCCTAATGTTGCTACCAATTTACTTAGTCAAATTTTAATTCTGATTTTTACAGAAATTTTGCCATAGTTCCGCCTAGAAATTTGGATCCCAAGTGTCGACAAAATTTGTTTTTCTGATTTTTTTTAATACATTTTACACAGACCAATATAATTACCAGCAAATTTAATGCACTCCCATTGAATCCACCTTATACCCTCAACTACAAACCTGCACGAAGAGTTCACACTTCTAATATAACATAAAGTAAAGATTTATGATTATTACATACTACTAACATACAATTATAACATAGAAAATCTCTTTTATATTTATTCATATACATGCCACAACTAGCTAACTCATAATGGAACTAAAAGATCTACCCCTGAGATTTTGCTGTGGTCTGGTCGTTGCTTCCCCAAGATTTATCTACTGCTCCGAACCTACGAGTCAAGAAAAACTTAACTCGCTGAGCGTTGTCGCTCAGTGGGTACTTTACCAATAAAAATAAGAGTAGTATATGAAAGTATTTGAAATCAAAGGAAATAATTAAATCAACAATCAACCCACTTTATACCAATAGAAATCATGAAACATTCAGTGTGATATTCTTTCAATAATGTAAAATCATAATTCAAACTCATTTGCATTATATAGTTCAACGAAAAATAATATGTCTTTGATTCAGGCTCTACTGGTATATAGGGAACCATAGTGATAAGGCAGTGGCCCTCACCACTGTAACATAGGTGGCCCTCACCACCGATATCAGATCACAGGAATGGCCCTCACCATCCTGGTTCTAACCAATGGGCCTCCCCATTGGCTTCAGTGGCCTCACCACTGAATAACATATCATATCACAATAATGAGCAGTACTGCATGCGTTAGTATAGTGAACCATACCCTTATCTACCACTCCCACTATCCAGTAGAGCATAAAGGTTAAAATGATTCAATTTAAATTTCAAACTTCATTTTGGAATGATTCGAAAAATCATTTTAATTTCCGTCACGCTTTGCCATTTATGCCGCGCACCACATTCTTTGGTCAAACCGTTACTCTTTTTCACATATTTAACATCCACAATAAACATATCAAATATTTCAAAGCATTCCTCAAAGGATCACAAATTGACCAAATGAATAGTGTTGCGGCGAGAAAAATCGGCAACGCAAAATGGCATGACCAAATGAATAGTAAAATCTGGATTTTCGTCAAAATTTCAGTCCACTTCAATCATGCATTTGACCAAGTAAATGATCTTATTTTTGGCTGAAATTTTACAGAAAACTTATTTCATATGTTGACTAATTGCATGTAAAATTTCGTTGAAAATTCATTCGTTTGCTGCCCCAAACAATTGCCACAAAAATAGTCCAGAAGCTGTCACTTTGGGACCATTTCGGCCCAAACATTTGAAATGCATAGGATAGTTTATTTTTCTTTTGCAAATCAATATTAAGGCTTCTTTAATAGTAAAGTGAAGATTCAAACACTTCCCTTTAACAACTTTTGCATGTTTAACTCAAATCAAACTAATTTAAGTCCAAAACAACTTACCAAATCAACTTGCCAAATTTTCTCAAAACATTTGGTTTCAATTAAATTTAACAACCCAATTTCCATAAGAAAACAAGAACATAACTCAAATATTTAATTTAAACTCAATCAATATATTTAAACATCAACTTCAAAACTTCCATAAACCAAAGTTTGTAAGAAAATAGAATTTCTTTTATGGTAAAGCACCAAATCAAAAGTAATTATCCAAAGGTAAGTACCAAACCTTATTTCTTTAACTTCTCTTAGCTTTTCCTTCTTCTCCTTCTTTAATTCTTTATTTATCCTTCAATCAATTCAAAATACAACATAAACCTTAGAATTTCAAAATAATAAATTATCCTCTATTTCTTTTCCAACCGAAACCCCTAATCCAACCTTATTAATCTTTCTATATCTTGGTTCTTCCATTTAATCAATTAATCTTATTATTATTATTATTATTTTTTAATTCCATATAAGACTCTAATTCCCAATCTTCCAATATATATATAACTACCTAAAACTAATACTAAAATTAAAGTCTACACACTTAAAAACCTTAGAACTTACCTTAAAAATCAAAGTTTGGAAAAACTTGGAAGTCCCTTGGTATTTTCTTTTGTTGGCCGAATTTGGTGAGTGGAAAAGAGAGAATTTGCTCTTCATATCACCTATATTTATATACAAAGGAAGTGATGATCACCTTGACCATTTGTCCACTTTTTCTCTTTCTTCATTTATTACACATTTATTACATATGCTAAATGTTCTCTTTTGATTGGCCAACCTTTGATTTTTATAACTTCCTTTTTCCTTTACTTCTTTCCACTTGTCTCTCTTCCCATTGGATCTCATAAAGTTGTCCCGGGTTACTCATCCGGTCCCGACACGAAACCGGGCCCACATTACGTTCCGGCGATTAATCGATCATATCTTTTAAACCGTATAGCTCCACGAGTCAAACTATATATGGTTTTGATCCTCTCGACCTCTACTTTCTATTTATAAGATCTATTTTAGGTTTCTAAGTCATTTTGAAAAATTACCGGTAAGCCCTCAACTTTTTACAAAATTCCCTTTTGGTCCTATTTTTGCTCGGGTTTTCTCCGGCTTCGTTTCTACTGACAATCGTTTCATATTTAACTTCTCGCCATTCTCTACGTACTCACGTCTTTATTTCCTACCCTAAATTCATGTATAACTTTAATTGGTAATGACCAAAATGCCCTTAGTCAACATTTCTTCATTTTTCTTTAACGGGACATTTCCTGGAAAAACCGTTACACGTCGTTGCGATCCGATTTTTCTCTACATTCCATTTTTGGAATCTGTTATATGCACTATTAAGAACATCCGGTGCAACTTTCTTTGAAATTACATCTACGTCCCCAACTTTATTAAAAATTACAATTAGGTCCCTTTTGTCATACAACCTTATCTAGGGCTGTTATCAAGAATTATCTTCTCCTTTTCCCTACTCTCGCTATGCACGTGTCTACACTGCATAAATGCAGTAGGCGGATGTGACAGTTCCTTCCTCGTTAATTTAAGCTTCGTCCCAAAGCTCATCAAGTGAAAACAAATATGGGTATTGCTTCTTCATAGTTTCTTCGCGTTCCATTGTAGCTTCTTCTACTTTGTGATTCCTCCAAAGCACTTTGACCAATGGAATCTTCTTATTTCGCAACTCTTTGATTTCACGTGCTAGGATCTCTACCGGCTCTTCCTCATATGTCATTTCAGGCTGAATCTCAATATCTTGAACTTGTATGACGTGGGTTGGATCTGAACGATACCTCCTTAGTATCGAAACATGGAAAACATCATGTATTTTATTTAATTCAGGTGGTAACGCCAACTGGTAAGCTACCGGACCTACCCGTTTAATAATTTCATATGGTCCGATGAATCTAGGGCTTATCTTGCCTTTTTGTTTAAATCGTAACACTTTCTTCCAAGGAGAGACTTTGAGGAACACTCTGTCACCTACCTCAAACTGTATGTCTTTCCTTTTTAGATCCGCGTATGATTTTTGCCGGTCCGCTGCTGCTTTTAATCGGTCTCGAATGATTTCTACCTTCTCTTCAGTTTCCTTAACTATGTCTGGCCCCAACATCTTTTCCTCACTCAATTCTGTCCAGCAAACTGGAGTTCTGCATTTTCGACCATACAGTGCTTCGTAAGGTGCCATTTGTATGCTGGATTGATAACTGTTGTTGTACGCGAATTCCATTAAGCTTAAGTGTTTGTCCCAGCTACCTTTAAATTCTAAAATGCAGGCTCTCAGCATATCTTCCAAAACTTGAATCACTCTTTCTGATTGTCCGTCTGTCTAGGGATGGAATGCTGTGCTGTGGTAAGTTCGAGTTCCAAGGGCTGTTTGTAACTTCTGCCAAAAATTTGACGTAAAACGTGGATCTCGATCGGATATGATCGAAGTTGGAACTCCGTGGAGACGTATAATCTCTTTGATATACAAGTCTGCCAACTTGTCTAGCGAGTAATCCACACGTACTAGTATGAAATGAGCGGACTTAGTAAGCCGGTCTACGATTACCCAAATCGCGTCATGTTTGTCCCTTGTCATAGGCAATCCTGTGACAAAATCCATAGTAATACGATCCCATTTCCAGGTTGGAATCGTAATAGGTTGTAGTAGCCCTGAGGGTAGTTGATGTTCCGCCTTCACTTGCTGACAGGTTAGACACTTCGTTACGTGATCAACGATATCCTTTTTCATTCCTGGCCACCAATAATACTCCTTCAAGTCCCGATACATTTTCGTTACTCCTGGATGCATTGTATAAGGACTGTTATGAGCTTCTTGCAAAATCTGTTTCTTCAGCTCCTTGGACTTAGGTACCACCATTCTCTTCTTGTAGTAGAGAATACCATCAGGATGAATTTGATAGTCTCCTGAACAGTTCTCCTGCGCCTGTTGACTCCACTTCTTCACTTGTTCATCTTCCTTCTGAGCCTCACGTATTTGTTGATGTAAATTAGGTCGCACGTGCATTTCTGCAAAGATAGCTCCATCTTCTGTAGGTTTTAACGTTACCCTCATAGCACTTAGCGCTTGCATTGACTTCCTACTAAGTGCATCTGCTACGACATTCGCTTTACCCGGGTGATAATTAATCGTATAGTCGTAGTTGGCTAACCATTGCATCCATTTTTGTTGTCGCAGGTTTAAATCTTTCTGCGTGGGCAGATACTTCAGGCTTTGATGATCCGTAAAGATGTAACACTTTTCCCCGTATAAGTAGTGCCTCCACGTCTTGAAAGCCAAAACAATCGTTGCTAGCTCTAAGTCATGCATAGGATAATTCTTTTCATGTGGCTTGAGTTGTCGAGAGACATACGCAATGACTTTGCCTTCCTGCATCAATACGCAACCTAACCCGATATGGGATGCTTCGCTATAAATCACAAAATCTTTTCCTGATTCTGGTTGTGTAAGAATAGGTGCTTCAGTAAGTTTTTGTTTCAGCTTTTCAAAGCTCCGTTGACAAGCGTCGGTCCACTGGAATTTGGCATTCTTCTGAAGTAGCTTGGTCATAGGTACGGCGATCATGGAAAACCCTTTAACAAATCTCCGATAATATCCTGCTAATCCCAAGAAACTACGGACTTCCGTTACTGTCTTAGGTGACTTCCATTCCAATACTGCTTCTATTTTCTTAGGATCGACCCTTATTCCTTCTGCCGATACAATATGTCCTAAGAAAGCTACTTCTTCCAACCAAAATTCGCATTTGCTGAATTTAGCGTATAACTGCTTCTCACGCAGGGTTTGTAAAACAATTCTAAGGTGACGATCATGATCCTCTCGATTCTTTGAATACACCAATATGTCGTCAATAAATACCACCACGAACTGATCCAAATACGGGTGGAAGATTCTATTCATCAGATCCATGAATACTGCAGGTGCGTTCGTTAATCCGAAAGGCATAACAATGAATTCATAATGTCCATAGCGAGTTCTGAATGCGGTTTTTGATATGTCTTCATCTTTAATTCCCAATTGATGATAACCCGATCGTAGATCAATTTTTGAAAAGACTCCAGCACCTTTGAGTTGATCAAACAGATCATCTATGCGAGGTAACGGATACTTGTTTTTGATGGTCAGCTTATTAAGTTGACGGTAATCTACACACAACCTTAAGGATCCGTCTTTCTTTTTCACAAACAATACTGGTGCTCCCCATGGTGACACGCTTGGCCTTATGAACCCCTTGTCTAAAAGTTCCTGTAGCTGTACCTTTAATTCTTTTAGCTCTGCTGGCGCCATTCGATAAGGTGCGATAGATACTAGTGCAGCTCCCGGGTACACATCTATGGTGAATTCCACCTCTCGTTTAGGTGGTAATCTGGGTAAATCGTCAGGAAATACGTCGGGAAAATCGCATACAGTAGGTATATCTTGTAACTTTGGTGCCTCTTCTTTCGCTACTAATGCACATACTAGGTATGCCTCGCAACCTTTTTGCACTAACCTCTTAGCCGTCATGGCAGAAATGATGTTAGTTAGATAGTCCTTCCTTTTTCCCACTAGGGTCACTTCATCACCGTATGCAGTATGCAAGGTAACTCTCTTCCGTTTAC
Organism: Garcia nutans; assembly: GCA_947685225.1. Lineage (NCBI taxonomy): Eukaryota > Viridiplantae > Streptophyta > Magnoliopsida > Malpighiales > Euphorbiaceae > Garcia > Garcia nutans. The sequence goes on along the minus strand of CANTUV010000007.1, from coordinate 48,356,357 downwards.
AGTCAACTAGTGCATTGTGCTTGGCCAACCAATCCATCCCAAGAATAGCATCGAATTCTTGAAATGGTAGTTCAAATAAATCTCCCCAAAAGATATGTCCATGTATCTCTACGGGGCAATCTTTCACTACCTTCCTAGTAATCACCTCATTTCCTAATGGGTTAGTAACTAATATTCCCTCCTTCTCGAGTTCTACCTTTAAGTTCTCAAGTTTTTCATTTTTCGTGCATATATATGAATGTGAATAACCTGGATCTATCAAAATGTAAAGTGAAACTCCAAACATAGACAACTGACCTGCAATCACGTCTAACGCTTCTTCGTCTTCTCGCCCCCTCATGGCATACATTCTAGTAGGAGCCCTTGCTTCTGGTCGATTCACCGTCTCCGATTACACACGTGACGGATTTTCGCTCCTACCTCTGCCTCGGCCTCAACCTGCTGCCGCTTGCGATCTCTCAATATCCCTAGGTAGATTCTGCATTCGCTGGGGACACTCTCGCATAAGGTGGTCCAAAGATCCACATATATATGTCCGACCCCAACATTCTCCTGGGTGACGGCGTCCACATTGATCACAACGTGGATTAGTATTTTCACCTTCAGTACCTCTTGGACCAATAGAGAAGTTACCTCCGCTTCGGCTGAATCCTCTTCCTTGTCCTCTTCCGGATCGTCCCGTACTAGCGACTGAAGTAGTTTGACTTAAGCCACCGCGAATCGATCCCTGGCTGTAACCTCGACGTTGACCGCCTCCCGTGGAACCACTGTCTCGGAATCGTTTCCTCGATGACTGAAAATTTCCGGAGTAGCTTTGGGTACCTCTCTTCTGTTTCATCTTCTGTCGTCTATTCTGCTCATCAGACTGACATTGCTCTACTTCTAGAGCCCTATTGACCAACTCGGAAAATTCTTTGATATTAGCAGCAATTAGCTGCATCCTAATCTCATTATTCAACCCATCCTGGAACTGCTTACACCTATCATGTTCGTCTTCAATTGTCTTCTTGGCATACCTACTCAGCCTAGTAAATTCCCTCTCGTATTCAGCAATGATCAGTCGACCTTGCTTTAAGTGTAGAAACTCCTTTTTCTTGGCATCTAGGTATGCCTCCGATATAAACTTCCTCTTGAACTCATTCACAAAGAAATCTCATGTTCTCTGTTCCGGTGAAACTCGTTGGTGAACTGTGTCCCACCATATATATGCTTCTTCCACTAATAAGGAAGTAGCACATATCACTCGCTCTTCTGGCGTACACTGTAACTGATCTAAGGCTCGTATTGTTCCTTCCAGCCAATACTCGGCTGTTGAAGAATCATCGTCCCTTCGAGCCTTAAACTCCTTCGCACCATACTTTCTTATCTTTTCTATTGGGGGTTTCCTTTCCCCTCCTACAGCAGGTACTGGTACGGGTGCTAGCGCTGGGGGTGGGGCTGGGGCAACGCCGGCTATCTGCCGAAGTACGGCAGCCATTTGTTGCAATATTTCATTAGGAATAGGAGCATCAGCGGGTGGTTGCTCAGATGTTGATGTCTCTGATACATGCATTTCTACAATTCGGGATGCCTGAGATTCGGCCTCCTCCCCTATCTCACACTGCGCTGCTTGCGACATCTAAAGAGTAAACGTATACCATCCCATCATTAGTAACGACCCAGACCAACAGCATTATCTTATCCTAAGTGGCATGTATATAAAGATCCCATCATCAACTAACTACCCAGAACCGGCTAAACCTTTGCTCTGATACCACTAATTGTAACACCCCTTCCCAACCTACATGTGTAAGTCGAGTAGAGGCGCCACACTATCCTAATGTTGCTACCAATTTACTTAGTCAAATTTTAATTCTGATTTTTACAGAAATTTTGCCATAGTTCCGCCTAGAAATTTCGATCCCAAGTGTCGACAAAATTTGTTTTTCTGATTTTTTTTAATACATTTTACACAGACCAATATAATTACCAGCAAATTTAATGCACTCCCAATGAATCCACCTTATACCCTCAACTACAAACCTGCACGAAGAGTTCACACTTCTAATATAACATAAAGTAAAGATTTATGATTATTACATACTACTAACATACAATTATAACATAGAAAATCTCTTTTATATTTATTCATATACATGCCACAACTAGCTAACTCATAATGGAACTAAAAGATCTACCCCTGAGATTTTACTGTGGTCTGGTCGTTGCTTCCCCAAGATTTATCTACTGCTCCGAACCTACGAGTCAAGAAAAACTTAACTCGCTGAGCGTTGTCGCTCAGTGGGTACTTTACCAATAAAAATAAGAGTAGTATATGAAAGTATTTGAAATCAAAGGAAATAATTAAATCAACAATCAACCCACTTTATACCAATAGAAATCATGAAACATTCAGTGTGATATTCTTTCAATAATGTAAAATCATAATTCAAACTCATTTGCATTATATAGTTCAACGAAAAATAATATGTCTTTGATTCAGGCTCTACTGGTATATAGGGAACCATAGTGATAAGGCAGTGGCCCTCACCACTGTAACATAGGTGGCCCTCACCACCGATATCAGATCACAGGAATGGCCCTCACCATCCTGGTTCTAACCAATGGGCCTCCCCATTGGCTTCAGTGGCCTCACCACTGAATAACATATCATATCACAATAATGAGCAGTACTGCATGCATTAATATAGTGCACCATACCCTTATCTACCACTCCCACTATCCAGTAGAGCATAAAGGTTAAAATGATTCAATTTAAATTTCAAACTTCATTTTGGAATGATTCGAAAAATCATTTTAATTTCCGTCACGCTTTGCCATTTATGCCTCGCACCACATTCTTTGGTCAAACCGTTACTCTTTTTCACATATTTAACATCCACAATAAACATATCAAATATTTCAAAGCATTCCTCAAAGGATCACAAATTGACCAAATGAATAGTATTGCGGCGAGAAAAATCGGCAACGCAAAATGGCATGACCAAATGAATAGTAAAATCTGGATTTTCGTCAAAATTTCAGTCCACTTCAATCATGCATTTGACCAAGTAAATGATCTTATTTTTGGCTGAAATTTTACAGAAAACTTATTTCATATGTTGACTAATTGCATGTAAAATTTCGTTGAAAAATTCATTCGTTTGCTGCCCCAAACAATTGCCACAAAAATAGTCCAGAAGCTGTCACTTTGGGACCATTTCGGCCCAAACATTTGAAATGCATAGGATAGTTTATTTTTCTTTTGCAAATCAATATTAAGGCTTCTTTAATAGTAAAGTGAAGATTCAAACACTTCCCTTTAACAACTTTTGCATGTTTAACTCAAATCAAACTAATTTAAGTCCAAATCAACTTGCCAAATTTTCTCAAAACATTTGGTTTCAATTAAATTTAACAACCCAATTGCCATAAGAAAACAAGAACATAACTCAAATATTTAATTTAAACTCAATCAATATATTTAAACATCAACTTCAAAACTTCCATAAACCAAAGTTTGTAAGAAAATAGAATTTCTTTTATGGTAAAGCACCAAATCAAAAGTAATTATCCAAAGGTAAGTACCAAACCTTATTTCTTTAACTTCTCTTAGCTTTTCCTTCTTCTCCTTCTTTAATTCTTTATTTATCCTTCAATCAATTCAAAATACAACATAAACCTTAGAATTTCAAAATAATAAATTATCCTCTATTTCTTTTCCAACCGAAACCCCTAATCCAACCTTATTAATCTTTCTATATCTTGGTTCTTCCATTTAATCAATTAATCTTATTATTATTATTTTTTTTAATTCCATATAAGACTCTAATTCCCAATCTTCCAATATATATATAACTACCTAAAACTAATACTAAAATTAAAGTCTACGCACTTAAAAACCTTAGAACTTACCTTAAAAATCAAAGTTTGGAAAAACTTGGAAGTCCCTTGGTATTTTCTTTTGTTGGCCGAATTTGGTGAGTGGAAAAGAGAGAATTTTCTCTTCATATCACCTATATTTATATACAAAGGAAGTGATGATCACCTTGACCATTTGTTCACTTTTTCTCTTTCTTCATTTATTACACATTTATTACATATGCTAAATGTTCTCTTTTGATTGGCCAACCTTTGATTTTTATAACTTCCTTTTTCCTTTACTTCTTTCCACTTGTCTCTCTTCCCATTGGATCTCATAAAGTTGTCCCGGGTTACTCATCCGGTCCCGACACGAAACCGGGCCCACATTACGTTCCGGCGATTAATCGATCATATCTTTTAAACCGTATAGCTCCACGAGTCAAACTATATATGGTTTTGATCCTCTCGACCTCTACTTTCTATTTATAAGATCTATTTTAGGTTTCTAAGTCATTTTGAAAAATTACCGGTAAGCCCTCAACTTTTTACAAAATTCCCTTTTGGTCCTATTTTTGCTCGGGTTTTCTCCGGCTTCGTTTCTACTGACAATCGTTTCATATTTAACTTCTCGCCATTCTCTACGTACTCACGTCTTTATTTCCTACCCTAAATTCATGTATAACTTTAATTGGTAATGACCAAAATGCCCTTAGTCAACATTTCTTCATTTTTCTTTAACGGGACATTTCCTGGAAAAACCGTTACACGTCGTTGCGATCCGATTTTTCTCTACATTCCATTTTTGGAATCTGTTATATGCACTATTAAGAACATCCGGTGCAACTTTCTTTGAAATTACATCTACATCACCAACTTTATTAAAAATTACAATTAGGTCCCTTTTGTCATACAACCTTATCTAGGGCTGTTATCAAGAATTATCTTCTCCTTTTCCCTACTCTCGCTATGCACGTGTCTACACTGCATAAATGCAGTAGGCGGATGTGACACCCTTAGTCCTTCAATGGTATCAAAAACGGAGTCTAAAAATCAATTTTGCAAGAAAAAAATGAATTTCCCTCAAGTTTTGAAAATTTGGGCCGAATGGTCCCTTTTGGGCACCATTCTGCAGCTTTCATTTTGGGCAGTCCGTTGAAGGGGCAAACGAAGGAATTTTCCGATGAAATTTTACATGCATTTAGTTAACTTATGAAAGTGTTTTCCTGCAAAAATTCAGCCAAAAATAAGTTTTTTTACTTTGTCAAAACTGTTTCCAAAACTGACTGATTTTCAGCAGTAAAAACAGATTTTACCATTTAGTTGACGCGCGCCATTGTGTTGCCGATTTTACGCGCCGCGCCACTATTCAATTGGTCAATTTTTCTAAATGTGTTAAAACTTGAATATTATGATATGGATTGATGTTAAATCATATAAAATGACATGAAGGAGAATTGGAAATGATCAGAAAGGCATCATGACAAGCTATTCCGACAATACATGCATTATGGAAAAATCATAGCTTATTGAATATCATGATCAAATTAATTAATAAATTGTTTACGCTCTACTTGGTTATGACAGAACCCTTGAGATAAGGGTATGATGCATCATACTATTATTACAGTACTGCTCATGACATGACATGATATTCCGGCTGAAGGCCGATGATTACAATGACATGATCAATGATTCAATGAACAATGGCTATTAGCACATGTGCAAGAATTATGATGAAGGATGATGAAATATGCACCATGACGCATATCATCCTGTAATATCTCACCATGATGAGATATGTTTATCATGACCCTTCCTTATCCGCTGATGTTCTGTTAAACCAATAGAGCAACCAAAATGATAAAAGCAAGAAAAATGGTTTAAATTCAAATTATTCAGTCAAGCCTTTTTACCTTCTGTGTTTTGTATTTATTCCCTTCAATTAGTTAAAGTATATAAATGTATGTTCAAGTCATTATTTCATTTTATTTATTTATTGCAATGATTTAAGTACCCACTAAGCAATTGCTTAGCGAGTTTAGTTTCCCTCTAAACTCGTAGGTTAAACGAGGAGACGAGATTGCAGCATGTCCTGCGCAGCTGGTCTTGACTACTACTTTGGGTAGGAGTTTGGATATGATTGATTGTAGCAATATGGCATGTACATAAGCTTGTATGATCTAGCAAATAAATGTATTATATTGAAAAGCTAGAACACATACACTGCTAGTAATCTAATAAATCTTATTTGGATTTAGCACTTATGTATGCAAGTATAGAAGTGTAAAGTTTTAGTGCAGGATTTGGTGGAGGATATAAAGGGTGATGAATATAAAAGTGTTTGAGGAGTGTTGCGATTGTTTGATTGAGATCAAAATTGTTTTCAAAAATCAAAAAAATCAGTTTTGGCGACACTTGGGACCTCCATTTTTAGGGGAGGTTATGGCAAAAGTTTTTAAAATCTGCACTTAAAATTGGCTAAGTAAAATATTAAGACACAACCACCATGAGATAACAGTCCATCTTGGTCTATAAACATAGGCTAAGATGGGGTGTTACAGTCACCACCCGGACAGGCTGGGAAAAAGAACGGGGTGAATGACTCAATTCCTAAGGAATCCCAACCCCCTAATGATTTAATCAATAAGTTATCAATAATTCAACTCAAACAAATTGAGGAAACAAGATCCAACTCTTCAAATCACAATCTAATTTAAATCCAAACTTCCATAACCCTAAAATCTTTCAAACCCTTATTTTCTTCCACAACCTTACATCAACTCATAAATGATTCAATGATAAATTTAATCATTGTTCTAGTTAATAATCTATAAATACACATTTACATATTGTAAGAATAACTTTACTGTCATAGAAGTAATGTTTTATACTCATATTTTTCATAATTATTCAATATACAATATCTTTCACTAGTAATGGTGTTTTATCAATTCACAAATCTCTTTTCATAATAAAAATCAAGATCAATTCAATAAATAGCAAAAAAGCAGAAGTGACAAAATTATTAGATGCAGGAATAATTTATCCTATTTCTGATAGTTCCTGGGTGAGTCCTATACATGTAGTTCCAAAGAAAAGAGGGATGATAGTTATAACAAATGAAAATAATGAATTAATCCCCTCAAGAATAGTCACTGGATGGCATATTTGCATAGATTATAGGAAGTTGAATAAAGCCACTCAAAAGGATCATTTTCCATTACCATTTATTGATCAAATGCTTGAAAGACTTACAGGTAATGTTTATTTTTATTTATTGGATGGTTATTCAAGTTATTTGCAAATTCCTATAGTATCAAAAGATCAAGCGAAGACTACATTCACATATCCATATGGAACTTTTGCTTATTGAAGAATGTCTTTTGTACTATGCAATGCACCAGCCAATTTTTAACGATGCATGATGGCTATATTTCTGATATTGTAGAATCAATTGTTGAAATTTTTATGGATGATTTTACAGTTTATGGTTCCACTTTTGATGACTATTTACAATATTTGGAATAGGTACTTAAAAGATGTGAAGAAATAAACCTTGTCTTCAATTGGGGAAAATGACACTTTATGGTAGAAGAAGGGATTATACTTGGACACAAGGTTTCTAAAGAAGGAATTGAAATAGATAGAGCTAAAATATAAATCATTGAAAAGCTATCATCACCAACTAATGTGAAAGGAGTTTGAAGTTTCTTAGGACATGTAGGGTTTTACAGGCATTTTATTAAAGATTTTTCAAAAATTACTAAATCTTATGTGAATTATTAAATAAAGATGTTGTTTTTAATTTTTTCTAATAAATGTTTAATTGCTTTTAACAGGTTGAAGGTAGCTCTGACAACAACTCCTATTATCTCACCACCAGATTGGTCTTTACCCTTTGAGCTCATGTGTGATGCCAATGATTATGCAATTGGGGGTATTTTGAGTCAAAGAGAGGATAAGAAAATTCATGTCATCTACTATGCAAGCCGAACCCTTGGCGACACTCAAATCAATTATGCTACAGCAGAAAAAGAAATGCTTGCTATAGTTTTTGCTTTGGATAAATTTAGATCTTACCTTTTTGGCTATAAAGTTATTATTTATACTGACCATGCAACAATCAAATATCTTATGAGCAAAAAGGAAGTTGAACCAAGAATGATTAAGTGGATTTTGCTTTTCCAAGAATTTGATCTTGAAATAAAAGATAAAAAGGAGATCAGAAGAATAATTTCTTTCTCTATGAATAACTCTGGTACAATATGACCCCTTTGTCTTCCTTTCGAGCTCATATCATTTGCTTTTCTTTTACTGGCAGATCACTTATCAAGATTGGAAAACCAAATGAATAAAGAAGCACTATCCATCAATGAGTCATTCCCTAATGAATAACTTTTTTCTATTAAAAATTGTATTCCCTGGTATGCTGATTTTGTTAATTATTTGGCAAGTAATATTTTTCCACTAGAACTATCATATGCTCAAAGGAAGAAATTTTTTTCTGACATTAAACATTATATATGGGAAAAACCTCTCCTATTTAAGCATTGTGGGGATGGAATGATTCATAGATGCATACCAGAAGAAGAGATTAAAAGTATTTTGGAGTTCTGTCATTCGAAAGAATGTTGTGGTCACTCTGATGCCTCTAAAACAATTGCTAAAATTTGGCAATCTGGATTCTTCTAGCCAACAATGTATAAAGATACAAAAGTTTTTGTTTAGTCATGTGATCGATGTCAATGAACTAGGAATATTTTAAAAAAAATAAGACATGCCACTAAATTCAATCCTTGAAGTTGAACTCTTTGATGTTTGGGGAATTGATTTTATGGGACCCTTCCACCTTCAATCAGTAATCAATATATCCTAGTGGCAGTTGATTATGTATCCAAATGGGTTGAAGCAATCGCAAGTCCAACAAATAATGCTAAAGTGGTAATTAAGTTCATTAAAAAGAATATTTTCACAAGGTTCAGAGTTCCTACAGCTATGATTAGTGATGGTGATACTCATTTTTGTAATAAGTGCTTTGACACTCTTCTTAAGAAATATAGAGTACACCACAAGGTGGCAACGCCTTAGCACCCTCAGACTAGTGGACAAGTGGAAATATCAAATAGGGAACTTAAATGTATTTTAGAGAAAATAGTTAGCACTTCAAAGAAAGATTGGTCTTTTAAATTAGATGATGCATAAACCCCAATTGGTATGTCTCCTTATCATCTTGTCTTTGGGAAAGCATGTCACCTACCAGTGGAGTTAGAGCATAAAGCATATTGGGCCATCAAACATGAACATGGATATGAAAGTTGCAGGACAAAAGCAACTTCTGTAAATAAGTGAGTTGGATGAAATTTGATTTCATGCTTATGAAAATGCCAAGATTTACAAGGAAAGAATAAAAGCATGGCATGATAAGTCAATCCAACTAAAGCAATTCCATGAAGGATAACAAGTTTTGTTGTACAATTCAAGGCCAAGGCTTTTTCCTGGAAAATTAAAGTTGCATTGGTCAGGACCATTTAAAGTTATAAAAGTTTATCCTTATGGTACAGTTGGCATTTAGAAATCAAGGAGAAGAAACTTTTAAAGTAAATAGTCAATGGTTGAAGTCCTATTACACCGGTGATCCAATAGACGGTGGAAGTGTCTGTCACTTCAAATAACATGTCAAACATCAGAAAATGTCAAGCTAATGACTATAAAATAGTGCTTGTTGGGAGGCAACCCAATAATTTTTATGTTTCTTTGTATTTTCAATAATTTTAATTTTGTTTTTTCTATGACTTTAATTAATGATACTTTTGAATTTGTTTTTCAGACAATTTGAAGATAAAAATCACAAGAAAGTGAAAGAAACTAGATGCCACGACCATGGTATGCTAGCCCACGCCTCCGGGATAAAGATTGAAGCTGTGAAAATTTAGGAGAAAAAAAATTTTAAAAGGCAGTTGGAAACCAAATGCCATGATTGTGGTTAATAAAGACCACGACTATAGACTCCAAGATGAAACTGCCACAATGGATGTATAATGTCATGAAGAAAATGGCAATAGCAAAATCAATGCCACACCTATAGCTAACCTTGGCGATGCCCGTGGCCTTACAAACAAATATGCCGAGATAGGTCTCAGGAGCCAGTTGACCAGTCAAAAGCATCCCTACACCCTTGGGACTCCTTGTCATGGCCGTGGCGCCCCAACTCCTATAAAATATCATATTTTCTCTCTCTTCTCACTTTTGCAAACCTTGACGGCCATTTTTAAATCCCACGACCTTACACTCTCAAACCACACCCAAACACTCCTTTTTAACTAAATTTTCATCAAATTTCATCTACAAATCCACACAAAAGTGCCAAGAAGCAAGACTCAAGCCAAGAAATCTAAGGGAGAAAGCTCTAAGAGGAGGAGACAAGTGAAATCTACATCAACTTCATCTCCATCTTTATCACCACCTCCTCAACTTCCAAATAGGTATCCTCAAATTCAATTCCGAGATGAAGTGCAATGCAAAAGGTACCATGAGCTTAATTCTAGAAAAATAGTGCCCTCTAGATTCATTGATGAAAATGTTGTTGAAAAATTTTCTTGGAATAATGACTTAGTTATACTATTTACTACTGTGAATTGGCTATCATTTGCAACTATGCATTTTCCTTCTTATGCCAAGATCACTTTGGAGTTTTTGAGCACTTTTATGCTCACCCCTCTGGATAGGTTGAGTAGGAACAATGGCAATGTGAATTTTAGATTGGCCAACACTAATTATGATTGGGATATTAATACTTTTGGAGATGCCTTAAGAATTGAAGGATTGCAAGGAACTTTTAGATTTGTTGAATGGTTTAAGGAATAAGAGACTTGGACTAGTTTAAGCGGGCTTAATTGATTTAATAGTAAGAGTTCTAAGGCCACTAATTTTACCAATCCACTCTATAGGTACATTCATATTGTCTTAGCTAATACCATTTTTGGTAGAGGTGAAAGTCAAGGAAATGTTTATTCCAAGGAATTACATTTTTTTTCTATTATGCCTTAGAAAGGGGAACATTTAATGCCGGGTATTGGTTTGCAAAATGGTATAAAGAAGTTGTTAAATCTAGAGGAAAGATACTCATTGGGGGCATAATTACTAAAATTGTGGATTTTATTAGTATTCATTTTGATCATCTTACACCTGTTCCTGGAAAAACAACAATTAACATGATAATGGCTCTTACAATGAGATGGGTAGAAAAGAGAGGACGAAGATATATAGCTGTAGGTCCTGCTAATGCTAATGTGGACATTGATGAGGATGAGTTAATGAGAGAAGTTGATGATTTTGAGGACACCAAAGAGCAACATCATTCTCCTCCTCACCCTTCTGAGGCCGAGCCTTCTGTTCCACCTAATTCATTTGAATATTTTTCTAACAGACTTGATTCTTTTTAGAATGATATGAACCACAGGAATGATTGTAGACCCTTAATTTTTGACCCAATCCGATCCAATATGTTTTATTTAGTCCAAAATAATTTTTGTTGTCTAATTGGTCAAAAATAATTTTAATTAAGTAATTTTTACCTTAGTATCTAATTTTTATTAATAAAAAATGAAAATTAAAAAATAAAAATAAAAATAAAATCGGAGTCGGAAAAAAAAAATTGGCAGCGAAAAGCAGTCGTGCGGGCCCGTGGGCGTTTTGCCCGCAGGAATTTCCTACGGGTGGCACGCCCGTAGGCCCAGCACTTCACCCGCAGGCCTGTGGGAGAGTTATTTCACCCGCAGGAAGTTATTTCGCTCGCAGGAAATTCCTTCAGGCGAAATAACTTCCCGCAGGAATTTCCTGCGGGCTGGCACGCCCACTGGCCCAGCCACGGGCCCGGCTGCCGCAGTTTTCGCCAGCACAAAATTTTTCAACGCAAATTTTTGAAACCTAATCCAATTAGGTTTTAATTTCTTTTTTTATTAATATTACTTGTCATGTATAATTAGGAATAAACAACCTAAAACCATTATAAATAAGGACCAATAGAACCAAATTGAGGAGGAAAAAATTTTACAGTGATATTGGGATTGGAAACCAAATCAAGGAAGGAAAAGCAATAATTCAATTCAACTGATTTTTAAGGGAGTAGCAGCACGAATTAAGGAATTAAAAGGCAACAAAGTCTTGTCTTTGGAGCTAGTTCATCCAAGAAGAATTATTTTTGGAAGAATCAACAAAAGAAGGTAAGTGATTTTCCTTAATTGATTTATGTTACACAGTAGCTAAATTATGGAATTAGGGTTTCTTTAAATCAAAGAATTTAGAACTTTAGTTTAATTCTTCCAAAGTTAAAACACTAAAATGTGACCTTCTTTTCTAAAAAGACTTAAAATTGTTATTTTTTTCTTCTTAAAAATCTTGAAACTTTAATTGAACATATTTTTCTACAAAACCAAAATCAAATTATGTTTCTTTCAAATTTTTAAAGTAGGTTCTATTTCATTCAAAAAAAACATCTTTTCTACTTATAAAAACCTCAATTCATTTGTTTAAATTCACAAAACTTCATAGAATATCAAATTGATTTCTAAAACCCTAAAAATTATCTTTTACCCGAGAACCCTAATTTTAAAGCCTAAAATCCAAAATTTAACTTTTAAACCTAAAATAATGAACCCTAATCCTTTTAAAACCTTAAACCCTAATTTTTATGAACCCTAATCCTTTTAAAACATTAAAAAACATAAAAATATGAAAACCCAAAAATTGCACAGTAGCTTAAAATTCAATAATCACAAATCACAAATTAAAGTATTTTAAGGTATTTAAAACCCTAGTTTCATGATTTCATCATTCAAACCTTAATTTGTTTAATCAAAGAGTCTTACCAATCTTTTAAAACATAAAACCCTAATTTATTTTAATTCCATAAAAAGTCACAGTAGCTTAATTTTAGAAATTTCCAAAACATTAACACATGAGATAAAGAATCTTAAATGGAAATAGTAGCTATAATTTGGACTTTTTATTTACTTTATTCAATTCTATATTTGATTATGTTTTAATTTATTTTATATGCTTTAATTTATTTAAGTTCAATACTTGGTTTATTTTATTTATCATGGATGGATGTTTACTTATTATTTAAATACCTTTGATGAATGATTTATTTATTATGAATGGCTATTTACTTTTATCAATCAATTTAGGTTTCCAAAAGTTGTAAGAGGTATGTTTCCACTTGATGGGTACCTCACTAGTTAAACATCATGAAATTTAATTTGCTTTTCTATTTTAGAACCTATGTAAAGGGCATGTTTCTACCTTTTGGTGGGTGTCCTATTTAGGCATGTGATGTAAGGACATGTTTCCATCCTTGGATGGGTGTCCATTTATTTACTTTGTTTGGACATTGCTTTGATTTTAATATAATGATGCTTTCTTTTAATTATTACGTGTAATATGGATAATGTTATTATACTTAAGATTAAGACCTGTAAAGGAGGCCGGTTCCAATGAAACGTGCATTGTGGGGATGTTGGGCCATTTCTCACCTTCCCCACACGTACCCAACTTTTTGAACCCATTAAGGGATTGGGGATTCCTTAGGAATTGAGTCATCCACCCCTTTCTTTTTCCCGGCCCGTCCGGGTGGCGACTCCATTTTTTCCGGACTTAGGTCCGTGTTCTCTAAGGCCCCGAGCCTAAACAGTGCCGAAGTCGCAAGAACCGTTCCACCATGAGTGGGAGCGAAAACCCCCGCTCACAGTGGCGACTCCACTGGGGATAAGAGAAGTTGATTCCATTGGTCTTTATATTATTCTTTTTCTTTCTTATAATGATATTATCCATTGCATCATATTAGATTGCATTATGTGCGTGAGTTAGGACGCCCGTGTTGCCCGTGTTATGTTATGTAAGGGATACCATACTTTCACTCAAGGTATGGAGATCGAACATGGAATAACCACTCATAGCCTCGTACCATTTGGTATATACTTGTTATGGGAACCTAAGCCTTTTAACCCAAAGACTAAAGCTCATGTAATTGGCCTAGTTACTTTCCTTAGGGTTTTACCCCAAATGCATGTTGTTTGACTATGGATAATTTATCTTGGTTTAAATCATGGCTTATTTGGTTTGTTCTTTTTCTAATATGACCCAAGTACATTTGCAAGCTCAAAATAAATTTTTTCTTTAAAATCCAAAAGACCAAAACTATTTTCAAAACATTTTAAGATGGTCTTTGGACATAAGAATTTTCTAAAAAAAAAATTAAAAAATCCTTTAGCTCATGGCCCAAATACTAAGCCCAAAATCCATTTTTCTAAAATCTTTTACAATGGGCTTAGAAACAAAACTATTTTCACCCAACCTTTTCTTATAAAAAGCTTGCAAAAATATTTAGGTCAATTATGAAATACCAAAAATCAATTGTGGGCCTAGTTTTCACTAAGAATAAATTAACTATGGGCTAGTTACCTCTTTTCAAGTGAGAAATCTATTTATAATAAGCCTCTTAATTTTGTTTTAATCCAATATAGCATAAAAGCTACTTTAGTTGGTTGAATGGATTAAAACCTAATTAATGGGAATTATCATGGATTGATTTCCATTTTCAAAAGTATAACTATTGGTTGAAACGTCCGAGGGAATTATTCAAAAGCAAGATACCCCATGTTGGTATTTTGTTAACCATATACCTAGGAAAAGAGACTCGCCATTCGTGTGTGGATGTTATAAGGTTGGAAGGAACATCCTATTTATCCTTATCTGTTCATTGTTTATGCATACATATATACATGCATACATTTGCATCTCATATCATTGATCCTCTCTGGCTCACAGCCCTAGATTATGATAGTTCTAAAGCTTACAACAATCCAACCTACGTCGGAGATGAAGTATCTAGCAACGACTCAATCACTTGCTCACCTAAAGCAATGGAGCCTGAACAAATTCAAAGGATGGTGGATGAAGCCCTTAATGCCAAGATGGAAGAAATCAAAGAGGCCCTAGCTGAGACCATGAAGAACCAATTGACTGCAATCTTAGAGAATCATGCCGAGGCATCTGCTAGCACTAAGAATCCAAAGGACAAAGGGAAGACTAAAGTTAGTGAAGTGGTTTTTGATGATGAAAAGGTGATCATTGATGATGATGATGATTGGGCTCAATACTACCAAGAGGTTCAAGAAAAGAAGAAAGAACTGAAGGTTGTTGAGAAGGAAACTATTGAAAAGACCAAGACATCCGATTTTGAAAAGATGATTGCTGATTTAGAAAAGAAATTTGAGAAGAAGTTGAAAACCGAAGAGATGTCTGAGATCGACAAACTATTTGAACAAGATGAAGAGGTCCCTTATAAATTCAAGATGCCTTCCTTTGCTAAGTACAATGGCACCGGAAATCCTCATCTTCACATGAAGCAGTACATCACTGCCATGCAGTCTGCCCGAGCTACTAAGGCTCAAACCCTGAGGTACTTAATGCTCTCATTGGACCCTGTTGTCCAAAATTGGTTCAATACCTTAGATGATGGAACACAAAAGAGTTGGGATCTACTTTACAAAGCCTTCATCCAACAATATGGGTATAATGTTGAGTTAGAAGTTACCTTAATGGAAGTGGAGTCTATTAGGCAAAGGCCAAATGAGAATTTTGTAGATTATGTCAAGAGATGGAGAAACAAGGCCGCTTTGCTCAAGAAAAGGCCCGATGAATCTGATCAAATAAGGATGATCGTGAGAGGTGTCTTGCCCAATCTCCGTGAAAGGATGTCTCACACTCTTATAAGGGATTTCAAAGATCTTCTCCAAGCCGATCTGCAAATTGAAGAATGGGAAAGAGAGAAGAAGCGCTTTTAAATAAAGAGGAATGAAAAAGGGAATTACCAGTCCGAAAATCAAAGCACGCAAAAAGAAGTTGATGTTAATATAACCGGTCAAGGGAATAAAAGACAATTCTCAAAATTGGGGAAATCTCTATCTTGGGTTTTTAGCAAGCTGCAAAAGAAAGGGTTGTTACAACCATTAGCTCCTCGACCTTTACATAATCCATTGCCACCAAACTTAGGCCTTCTGTCAATTTCATCAAATACGAGGGCATGAAACAGCTAAATGTGCCCGCCTAAGGCATGAGATCCAAGATTTAATCGACAATGGTAAGCTACCAGAGCTGGATAAGCCCAATACTAAGAACAACCCTTTGCCTAAGTTTGGAAGAGTACCTCCACCGGCAACCTTCATGGTGGGAAAAGGATTGGAAGAAGATTTTGTTTTATCATCCTTTCAAGATGGGGATATTGAAGATGTGAAGGGAAAAGAAGCCTAACTCAATGAACTTTCCTTAGCTTGAATGTTGCTTTTCAATCTTACTTTCTTTAATATTTTGGAAATATTGTGTTTTTCAAATTTAAAGTTGCTTGAATAAATTACTTTCATCAAAATTTTTGTTGGCATTTATTCATTTTAGTGCTCAACCAATGAGGAATCTAGCTTGATAATTCATGAATTAATATATCTAGGCATCATGACTTGAATGACTTTACTAGGTGAGGGAATTGCTCTATAGCATTGAGTTGTGTATACTTACTTAGAGAGGGCTCCTTCATAATTACCTTTGTCTGGGTCCTAGTCAGTCTTAGAACATGCTTTGACAAATTTTCAAGGCAAAATTGAACACTACTTATTTAAGAGAGAAATGATCTAGGCATTGTTTGGTTAGCCAACAACTAGTATCCACCCAATTAAATATCAATCCCTAGTTGTCCCTTTGAGCCTTCATAAAATTTTAGCTTTCTTTTCATTGGCTTACAAACCCCAATAACCTACCTGAGCTATTGTGATACTTTTGACAAGTC
Source organism: Garcia nutans (assembly GCA_947685225.1). NCBI lineage: Eukaryota > Viridiplantae > Streptophyta > Magnoliopsida > Malpighiales > Euphorbiaceae > Garcia > Garcia nutans. Next base: position 48,339,673 of record CANTUV010000007.1, on the reverse strand, counting down.
TTATGATCACTAAGATGAATAAGCAAGAAGATCAAAGAAAGCAATGATTAGTCAAGATCATGAGGATAGTTGAAGTTTCAAGACCATAAAGATAGTTGATGTTTTCAAGACCATAAGGGTAGTTGAAGTTTTCAAGACCATAAGGGTAGTTGAAGTTCACTTAATATCTCTAATATATCAAGACAACATTAGAGTAACAAATGGTTTATCCCTGTTAATGAAGATTTATATTACTCCCCTTATCCATTATTGGAAGCCCTAGTTGGTACAAACAAGACAACTCAGTTTGAGCTAAAAAAAAAAGGAAAACAAAAAAAAAGACAAAAGAAAAGAAAAAGACAAAAAAAAAGAGGGAGAGAAAAAAGAAAAAGAAAACCCAAAATGGTTCAAAAAGCCAACTGAGTTCTCTTTTACCTAAAGCAGCAAAAGGCTTCTATTTGGTTCATAAAGACCTTTTTTTTTAGTTGGTCCAACCCAACCAAAGATTCAATCAAAATTGGAGAAAAGGAGGGAGACCATCCAGTTCTTGAAAGTTTTGTACTTGATAGTCCAACAAGAAAGAAGGACAAAATGACAAAATGATAAAAGAAAGGGAAGAGTAAGGAAAGAGAAAGAAGAAGGAAGAGTAAGAAAAATAAAAAGAAAGAAAAGGGAGAAGAAGAAGAAAAGAAACAAATATGGGAACCAAACTTTTTGCAAGGGAAAAGACTGTCCCTATCAAGATCCAGATTAATGCCAAGAAGATATAGAAAGAATTTAGAGACTAGCAAGATTGCTCCTAGCTGCCTAAAGTTCAAACAAGAAATTTGTAGTGTGAAGGTTTGTCCATTGTGTCACACCAGCTCCTATTTCAAAATGGCCTTCACTTAAACCTATGTCCCTTATAGGCCCCATTTCAAGCCCATCAAAGACCTGTTGATCTCTCTTGGTAGGTAGAGTCTATTAGTGGAGATAGTTTGGATAAGCATGCATATGAGATAGAAAATATTTAAACTCAAATGAGACCTTTGGCCAAGTAATGTGTATGTGCCTATCTGAAGTGCAACAATTCTTGCTTAAATAGAAATGATTCATGAGTTTAGTACGGTAACTAGGGTTGTCATGTTATAGATATGTTAATTTGGAAAATCAAGTCTTGAGGTACATTGACATTAATTTGGCAAAGCCAACATTTGATTTCAAAATCAAAATTCAAAAAAAAAAATGTTTTGTCATACAAAACCTTCAAGTTAAGGGAAGTATGTTGAACCTCCAAAGGACATATTGGGCAAAGGAAATGATTATTGGCAAGCTGCCAATTGACATGCTGAAACATAATTCGAAATGGATGCATCCCTGACTCTACCATTAGGGGTCTCTACCACTCATGTTCTCAACATATAGAAGATAAAAGCCACAAATGCAAAGCTTTCGATCATTCCAATGCAAGACTTGAACAAGCATCAAAACGGAACCAATGAGAACACTTCTACTGATCACCTCGGTCTGTGAGTCAATGGAACAACTGTAAGTATTATTCATGCATATCATGCATACATGAGCATATCACATCATACTTTATTATCTTGTATTGTCTATTCTTTATCAAAGTGAACAGCAAACACTCTGTGAAGTGAAGAATCAAAAGAAGATGTCAAATCAGGAGGGCATAGAAAGCCCATTGCTTGAGAAAGCTCCAGTAATTTTGCAAAGAGAAGAAATGCATGCTTGTGTGAAGAACTAAACAAGAAAAATATCAATCAAAGCTTGCATGGAAAAAATCTTTGGTTTGAGCCTACACAGGGGGCAAAGTTTCTCCTTTTCAGTTTTTTGAGTTTATATATGAAACATTTTTAAAACTCACCTACAAATATTTTGCCACGCAGGGGGGCAAGGAAAGATATGAAGGCTAGCTAAAAAGGGCTGGATTTGTTGCAAAAGTGCAAAGAAAGAATAAAAAGAATGGAATAAAAAAGAAAATTAGAATTTTCAAAGGAATGAAGATGCAAAAGACAAAAAATCAATCCAGCTAAAAGAACTAAAGCCAGGGTGAAGACTCGATCTCAATGGATAAAGACCCATGTTTCAGGGTGAAGACCCGATCTCAAAGGATGAAGATCCATTTTGAGGGTGAAAAACCACAATGCATAGAATAACTGGAGCAGTTAGATTTTTCAAATGATAAAAGGTCAGTCAAACTCAACCTCGGGTCCAAGCACCCATTCTCGGGTCCAAGTACCCAAATCAATTCAAGCTCGGGTCCAAGTATCTCTGGTCCAAGTACCCAAATCAAAGCCAATTTAGGATCGAGTATACCAATCAAGTTTAGGATCGAGTATCCAAATCCATTTAGGATCGAGTATCCAAATCCAATTTAGGATCGAGTATCCAAATCCATTTTAGGATCGAGTATCCAAATCCAATTTAGGATCGAGTATCCAAATCCAGTTTAGGATCGAGTATCCAAATTTGATTTCAGATCGAGTATCCAAATCAAGTTAGGATTGAGTATCCCAATCAAGTTTAGGATCGAGTATCCGAATCCAAGTTAGGATCGAGTATCCAAATCAGTTTAGGATAGAGCATCCAAATCCAGTTTAGGATAGAGTATCCGAATCCAAGTTAGGATCGAGTATCCAAATCAAGTTAGGATCAAGTATCCCAATCCAAGTTAGGATCGAGTATCCAAATCCAGTTTAGGATCGAGTATCAAAATCCAGTTAGGATCGAGTATCCCAATCAAGTTTAAGATCGAGTACCCAAATCTAGATAGGATCGAGTATCCAATTCTAGTTTAGGATCGAGTGTCCAAATCTCTCGGGTCCAGGACCCAAAATCTCAAAAATTAAGTCTTATTGCTTTTCACTCTCTTTCACTAAGGTTTCAGATCATTCAAGCATGGGACAAACTGTATACCCTTAATTTTTGACCCAATCCGGTCCAATATGTTTTATTTAGTCCAAAATGATTTTTGTTGTCTAATTAGTCCAAAATAATTTTAATTAAGTAATTTTTACCTTAGTATCTAATTTTTATTAATAAAAAATGAAAATAAACAATTAAAAATTAAAAATTAAAAATAAAAATAAAATCAGAGTCGGAAAAAAAAATCGGCAGTGAAAAGCAGTCGTGCGGGCCCGTGGGCGTTTTGCCCGCAGGAATTTCCTGCGAGTGGCACGCCTGTAGACCCAGCACTTCACTCGCAGGCCTGCGGGCGAGTTATTTCACCCGCAGGAAGTCATTTCGCTCGCAGGAAATTCCTGCGGGCGAAATAACTTCCCGCGGGAATTTCCTGCGGGCTGGCACGCCCACTGGCCCAACCACAAGCCCGGCTGCCGCAGTTTTTGCCAGCGCAAAATTTTTCAACGCAAATTTTTTGAAACCTAATCCAATTAGGTTTTAATTTCCTTTTTTTATTAATTTTACTTACCGTGTATAATTAGGAATAAACAACCTAAAACCATTATAAATAAGGACCAATAGAACCAAATTGAGGTGGAAAAAATTTCACAGTGATCTTGGGATTGGAAACCAAATCAAGGAAGGAAAAGCAATAATTCAATTCAACTAATTTTTAAGGGAGTAGCAGCAGGAATTAAGGAATTAAAAGGCAACAAAGTCTTGTCTTTGGAGTTAGTTCATCCAAGAAGAATTATTTTTGGAAGAATCAACAAAAGAAGGTAAGTGATTTTCCTTAATTGATTTATGTTACACAGTAGCTAAATTATGGAATTAGGGTTTCTTTAAATAAAAAACTTTAGAACTTTAGTTTAATTCTTCCAAAGTTAAAACACTAAAATGTGACCTTGTTTTCTAAAAAGACTTAAAATTGTTATTTTTTCTTCTTAAAAATCTTGAAACTTTAATTGAACATATTTTTCTACAAAACCAAAATCAAATTCTGTTTCTTTCAAATTTTTAAAGTAGGTTCTATTTCATTCAAAAAAACATCTTTTCTACTTATAAAAACTTCAATTCATTTGTTTAAATTCACAAAACTTCATAGAATATCAAATTGATTTCTAAAACCCTAAAAATTATCTTTTACCTGAGAACCCTAATTTTAAAGCCTAAAATCCAAAATTTAACTTTTAAACCTAAAATAATAAACCCTAATCCTTTTAAAACCTTAAACCCTAATTTTTATGAACCCTAATCCATTTAAAACATTAAAAAACATAAAAACATGAAAACCCAAAAATTGAACGGTAGCTTAAAATTCAATAATCAAAAATCACAAATTAAAGTATTGTAAGGTATTTAAAACCCTAGTTTCATGATTTCATCATTCAAACCTTAATTTGTTTAATCAAAGAGTCTTACCAATCTTTTAAAACATAAAACCCTAATTTATTTTAATTCCATAAAAAGTCACAGTAGCTTAATTTTAGAAATTTCCAAAACCTTAACTCATGAGATAAAGAATCTTAAATGGAAATAGTAGCTATAATTTGGACTTTTTATTTACTTTATTCAATTCTATATTTGATTATGTTTTAATTTATTTTATATGCTTTAATTTATTTAAGTTCAATACTTAGTTTATTTTATTTATCACGGATGGATGTTTACTTATTATTTAAATACCTTTGATGAATGATTTATTTATTATGAATGGGTATTTACTTTTATCAATCAATTTAGGTTTCCAAAAGTTGTAAGAGGTATGTTTCCACTTGATGGGTACCTCACTAGTTAAACATCATGAAATTTAATTTGCTTTTCTATTTTAGAACCTATGTAAAGGGCATGTTTCTACCTTTTGGTGGGTGTCCTATTTAGGCATGTGATGTAAGGACATGTTTCCATCCTTGGATGGGTGTCCATTTATTTACTTTGTTTGGACATTGCTTTGATTTTAATATAATGATGCTTTCTTTTAATTATTGCGTGTAATATGGATAATGTTATTATACTTAAGATTAAGACCTGTAAAGGAGGCCGGTTCCAATGAACCGTGCGTTGTGGGTGATAGTGATATTTACAGTTTGGGGGAGTTTTTCAATTCTGTTTTTGCTGTTGAACTTGTGGTACTTTTATTTTTGGATATTTTATGGTACTTTTATTTTTCTTTTTAGATATTTTATATTCAGCTTATTTTAAGTTTTTATGTGGATGGTTACATTTGGCATTGTTTGGTTTAGCATTTTGAATTTTATTTTATTTATAAGTTTAGTTTGAATTTTTAAGGATGATTTGATTTCTCTAAGTTTTAGAATAAAATTCATTATAAACTACTTATATATTATTTTATGTGTTAAAATTTTTCAATTAAATTTATAAAAATATAAGGTCAAAAATTTGGTAAAATAACTATAACTTATGGATTTTGAACCAAATGAACCCTTTTTATTTAGTTAAAAGTAGTTGATTATGAACATTTGTAAAAGCTTATATTCTTTCATTTTATTTTTTGCCTAGGCCTAGAATATGTTTAAAAGAGCTTTCACGGCGGAATTAAACCTTGCTAAATAAAGGAAAACATGATTTTGGCATTGTTTATCAAACCAAAATCTTATATCATCATATTTAAACATTGGATTTAGTTTACCCCCTTTGAGCTTAAAATAAAGATTTTTAGCTTGAGTTTTTCCTTGATTTAATTTACCTAAACTACTACCCTTTTTAATACTACTTTTCTTTTGAAAAAGTTTTCAAATTTATTCAATTATGGATCCTTTAAATAGATTCTTAATTTTAAAGTTTGGGAGAATTTATATCTATACACATATATATAAACCTAAACCAATAAAAGCAAGCAAGGAGTTAAGGACAAAGGATTCTTAAGAGTGCAAAAATAAGGAAAGCTTTTTAGGAAGGTAACCTATTTCAATTAAGCGTTAATTTAGCCCTCACCTTTATAAACCACATTGTAACCCAATAAAAGTCCTTCAGATTTTCTTTAATTTAGTAAGGTATATTAGTGGAGAAAGCTCAATTAACTATGCATATGAGAATAGACTAAGTTTGCATAAAAAGAATATTTGCTAATCTAAAAGTTTAATGATATATTGCAAATGAATAAATTTCTTGGGTAAAGGAGGAGAGAATGAAATAAGTGGAGTTATGAATCTAAATTTAAGATCTATATTTTGAAGATTTGATTATCTAAATTTTTGCACATAAACATAACTGTGAGCAGGGATTTTTGCCCCCACTTCCGGTGGAATGGTTCTTGCGACTTCGGCACTGTTTAGGCTCGAGGCCTTAGAGAACACGGACCTAAGTCCAGAGAAAATTGAGTCTCTACCCGGACGGGCCGAAAAAAAGAAAGGGGTGGATGACTCGATTCCTAAGGAATCCCCAACCCCTTAATGGGTTCAGAAAGTTGGGTACGTGTGGGGAAGGTGAGAAATGGCCCAGCACCCCCACAACGCTCGGTTCATTGGAATCGGCCTCCTTTACAGGTCTTAATATTATAAAATTCTTAAATATAACAACATTATTCATATTACACACAATAATTAAAAGAAAGCATCAATATATTAAAATCAAAGCAAGGTCCAAGTAAAATAAATAAATGGACACCCACCCGAAGATGAAAACATGTCCTTACATCCCATGCCTAAATAGGACGCCCACCCAAAGGTAGAAACATGTCCTTTACATAAGTTCTAAAATAGAAAAGCAATTTAAATTACATGATATTTAACTAATGAGGTACCCACCAAGTGGAAACATACCTCTTACAACATTTGGAAATTTAAATAAATTGATAAAATAAATAACCATTCACCATAAATAAATCATTCATCAGAGCTATTAATCAAAATATAAAATAAACATCCATCCATGATAAATTAAATTGTCACGACCCAATTTGTACATATGTACAGTACATCCATGTACAGTACATCCGCGTACAGTAACAGGAGCTGTCCCGAGTAATCACCAAAGAACACGAAGTGAAAGGAAGCTCTATAGGACAAAAAGGACCTAACTGAAAAGATTGTAAAAGTTTTGGGGAGGTGACTGTAATTTCAAAAAGTTTTGGGGAGGTAACTATAATTTCCAAAAGTTGTACTGGAGGTTCTTAATAGTGCATATTACAGACTCCATAAATGGAAAGTAGAGAAAAATTGGGTCGAAATGGAACACCACGGTTTTTCCCGAAAACGCATAGTTTGAGAGATACAGTGGATTCTTGACCAAGGGTATTTTTATCATTCTTGTGATAATAATGTATACACTGGAAAACAAGACACGTAAAGGTATCCGAAGTAAACGGAAGGACTCCGCAGTGATCGATGTTGAAGAACGAACCTAAGTGGAGACCCGAATCACGTAAGGACCTAAAGGGAATTTTTACAAAAGTCAAGGGCATGAGCGTAATTTTTATAAATTAGTTCAAAATCAAGAATGAATGTCGGAAATGGAAACGAGAGGTTGAAAGGAGGAGAACAGTACATTTTACGCGTCGTAAAACCACCCGGGTACGAAGAAAAGGCAAAACCTTCCATTGAAGGGTATTATGGTCTTTTCACTTCCACCCATTTTCTAGAAAAGGGACACATGGCATAGTAATTTTCTAGAAGAGGACACATGGAAAAATCTTGTTTAAAGACACTTTTGGGTTGGATTAATCTTAACCCTCCATGTGGCACCATCCTAGTTAAAGATACTTTTGTGGTGGTTACATCTTAACCCTCCAAAATGAAATTAATTAAATAAATGGAAAATGGAAAAATATAAAAAGGGAGAGAAGGATGATTAAAGAACAAAGGACACATTTTTCTCTCCATTTTTGAGAGGTATGGCCGAAATTCTCTCCACCAAAGAGGGAAGGAATTTTTCAAGGGTTCAAGTGGATTTTTGGAAGGAAAAGCTTAATTTTAAGGTAAGGATTCCAATTCTAGCTTTAGTTTATTCATTTGATTGATAGTTTTCAAGTTATCAATGAAAGAAAAGTTATGAAAATTATAGGAAATCAAAGGGATAAAGAAGAATAAGGGAAGAAAGAATAGGACAAGCAAGGAACATAGCAAATAAACAAGGTTTGGTACTTAAATCATTGCCTTTTCAATTAATTCACATATTTTGCATTATGGGACTTTTGAAATGGTTTTGAAATGATGTTATTATGTGTGGTAAATATGTTGGAAAGTGCTCTTGAACCATTTGTAATCAATTGATTGTGAAAAGAATGAAAACAAAACAAACTAGCTAAATTTATGCAATTATTCATAAACTTTGATGAGTTTTTAATCACTCCTTTGGTTTGATTTTTGGAAGAGGGACCCTTAGTCCTTCAATGGTATCACAAAAGGATTCTAAAAATCAATTTTTCAAGAAAAAAATGAATTTCCCTCAAGTTTGGAAAATTGGGCCGAATGGTCCCTTTTGGGCACCATTCTGCAGCTTTCATTTTGGGCAGTCCGTTGAAGGGGCAAACGAAAGAATTTTTTCGACGAAATTTTACATGCATTTAGTTAACTTATGAAAGTGTTTTCCTGCAAAAATTCATCAAAAAATAAGGTTGTTTACTTGGTCAAAACTGTTGCCAAGTTGACTGATTTTCAGTAGTAAAAAACAGATTTTACTATTTAGTTGTCGCGCGCCATTGCGTTGCCGATTTTACGCACTGCGCTACTATTCATTTGGTCATTTTTCTAAATGTGTTAAAACTTGAATATTATGATATGGATTGATGTTAAATCATATAAAGTGACAAGAAGGAGAATCGGAAATGATCGGAAAGGCATCATGACAAGTTATTCCGACAATACATGCATTATGGAAAAATCATGGCTTATTGAATATCATGATCAAATAAAGTAATAAATTTTTTACGCTCTACTTGGTTATGATAGAACCCTTGAGATAAGGGTATGATGCATCATACTATTACTGCAGTACTGCTTATGACATGATATGATATTCTGGCTGAAGGCCGATGATTACAATGACATGATCAATGATGCAATGATAATGGCCATTGGCACATGTGCAAGAATTATGATGAAAGATAATGAAATATGATCATGATGAGATATGTTTATCATGACCCTTCCTTATCCGCTGATGTTCTGTTAAACCAGTAGAGCAACCAAAATTATAAAAGCAAGAGAAATGATTTAAATTCAAATTATTCAGTCAAGCCTTTTTACCATCTGTGTTTGTATTTATTCCTTCCAAGTATTTAAAGTATATAAATGTATGTTCAAATCATTCTTTCATTTTATTTATTTATTGCAATGATTTAAGTACCCACTAAGCAATTGCTTAGCGAGTTTAGTTTCCCTCTAAACTCGTAGGTTAAACGAGGAGACGAGATTGCAGCATGTCCTACGCAGCTGGCCTTGACTACTACTTTGGGTAGGAGTTTGGATATGATTGATTGTAGTAATATGGCATGTACATAAGCTTGTATGATCTAGAAAATAAATGTATAATAATGAAAAGCTAGAACACGTACACTGCTAGTAATTTAATAAATCTTATTTGGGTTTAGCACTTATGTATGCAAGTATAGAAGTGTGAATTCTTCTTGCAGGATTGTAGTTGAGGTTATAAGGGTGAATTATTGGGAGTGTGCTTGAGTTGAATTGTGAAACAAAATTGTTTTCAAAAATCCAGAAAAATCAGTTTTGGCGACACTTGGGACCTCCATTTTTGGGGGAGGATGGCAAAATTTTTTTAAAATCTGCATTTAAAATTGGCTAAGTAAAATGTTAAGACACAACCACCATGAAATAACAGTCCATCTTGGTCTATAAACGTAGGCTAAGATGGGGTGTTACATTTAGTGGTATCAGAGCACCGGTTTAGCCGGTCCTGGAAATTTCAACATAGGAGGATACACATTTTATGTTGGGAGTGGCCATTACCAATGTAAAATGGGATATCCTATAGCTGATAAGAAATGAGAGCATACATCATTTAGGTACGAAATGTCAGTATAGTAGAAAGAATATTATAAATACATAAGTATATAAGGTACATGTGATAAAGGAAAATCTAATAGTGCTTACGTACATGCCATATAGGAAAGTTAATGTGTTGAGTCAAGCCAGCTGCTAATTCTTATCACGATATATGTATACTGTATAAAGTTGCAAGAGGTAGAATCACAAAGAGTTATAGATCAAGAGAAGGAATCACACGCTTTCGTATCCATAAATGTAGAAATGGGTCTCGGATTTATGCCACGACCCGCAACGGTGGCTATGGAAGGCCCCAAAGTTTATTTACGATAGATGACAGTACCATTGCAATAAACGGCAAGAATGGTACCTCTTGCTACCAAAAGAGAAAGAAAGTCTGTAACACCCCTATACCCCGTATACGTACACAACATGCTAATACGATCGTAATATACGTATACTGAATATAGAAATGTCACGGTTACAAAACACACATGACATGACTCTTATATACTATGAACAAATTCAAAACTTTTAAATGAGTTTATAAAACGAAATTGATAGAAAGTTTATTTAAAACGCAGCGGAAAATATAACAAATGTTTCCCAATACATTTGCATCAAAATCAAAAGTTACAAATATAAAATATATACATGAGTGGCAGCTCTTCTCTGATCTTTAAGTCCAAAAATCAACTCTTCAACGCCTAGACTCACTAGGTCTAGAGGAACTCTCGAGTTCAATCCTGTCACCTGCGCGATGAACCACAATCGCGCTGAGCCAACAGCTCAGTAGAACAAACTATAATGATATTATGCTATGTCATACATTCAAACAATATAGATCATACTCAATACACTTTATTTTATGGATGTTACATTTCATTATTTCAATAATTGTATCATCATCCATTACTCACACATTTAACATAGACACACATGGGCCCAACAAGCATTTAATATGATATTCAAAGTTCAGAGTTACTGCTTTGGTTTATAATCACAATGATCAAGCCCGTAGGCAATATATATCATATCTCTATCCATGGATAGTGTAACAGACCCAGTCTCTTGGACCATCAACCCATTAACATGAGGAGATCCTCAACCCGGCTAGACTGTTACTAGTAACAGACCCAGTCTCTTGGACCATCAACCCGACTAATCGAGGAGATCCTCAACCCGGCTAGACTGTTACTTTTCATAAATTTCATTTTCACATTTCATTTAGTGTAACAGACCCAGTCTCTTGGATCATCAATTCAATTCAATTGAAGAGATCCTCAACCCGGCTAGACTGTTACCTTTATATAGGCATGCCACCAAAACCAGTACTCTGAAATTTGAATAAACATATTAGGCACACAACCATTTCATATATCTCTTTATAAATCTTTTTCTCAATTCATTTCTCATTCCACAATCAACTAGGCAAACATGCCTCATTTGAATCAATATAGCCAATCACAATGGCTTTACACATCATCTTATCATCACATCTTTCATTTTCATAACACATACATATACCATATTACATTTCATGAGGTTCATATTGTATAAAACATAACATTATTCAAACATATCAACAATACAATGAAATTACTTAGTACATTCACACTCAAATGTATAAGTTCCAAAATCACATGAATGTATGTTATAATGCAAGGTTTGTACTTACCTCAAAAGAAATCCACACAATTCTAAACACTTCCTCTTAACAAGTTCTTCACCAAATAATTAAGGCAATTCACCTTCTTCACAACCTAATTCAGAACAATGAGGAAACTCACATAAGATCATAAGGCTAAGAATCAATTAGGGCAAACTCTAAACTGGACACGCTCACCCACACGGGCGTGTCCCTGACCGTGCCCTAACTCCACAACACAGAAGCATTTACACGTTCAGGACCACGGGCGTGTCACTGGGCGTGTAATACCTACTGTCTCTCAGAAGTATCGACACGTCCAACATCATGAACGTGTTCCTGGCCGTGTCAATTCCCCAAAATCACAGTAGCTATGACACGCTCACTAACACGGGCGTGTTAATGGCCGTGTCACACCTACTGCCATCCAACACAATTGACACGCCTAAAGACCTGGACGTGCTCCTGAGCGTGTCAGGCCAAAAACCCAGATTCCGGCCAAAACAACAATCCAACCAACAAACAACAATTTTCCACCATCTTCCACTTCAACAAAACTCAACTAGACACACCCAAAACCATAACAACCTTGCAAAAACACCAACACAACTCAAAATAAACATCCAACACCAAATCACAACATCATCAAAAACTCTAAACACAACCACAACTCAATCTTAACCAACAAACTTATTCTTCCTTTCAATCTTACTCTTTTCTTCAATCCAACCCAAGAATCAAAGATCAAGTAAACCCAACACTCTTAAACACAACACACTCAAAGAAAACAAGGGAATCAAGAGGAAACTTACCAAGAATGAAGAAAACTCTTAGATTCCTCCTTGATCTCTTGAAAACTTCTTCAATCTTGAGCTTGGAAGGTCAAATCTCTCCCTCTCTCTTGTTCTCTTGCTGCTGCCGTCCAAAGCAAAGAAAGAAGAAGAAAAGGAAAATGAGAGACACGAGAAGAGAGGAAGAAGGAAGAAAAGGAAAAGAAAGAAAAGTCAAACATTAACCCTCTCTCTCCTCAAAACATTCTCCTCCACACAAATAAAAAATAAAATAATCTCAAACATCACCATCCACCCATCTTAATCCACTAACTCAATTTCAAAATAATTACCTTTATACCCTTCAAATAAATATTTGTATATGTTAAGTATATCACAATATATACAACATATACACATTACTCTAACCTCAACTCTCTTTCCAATAAAATAAATACACTTAATCCAATAATAACAATAATTACTCCAATACTTCTAGGGTACATTTTGGGATATTACAATTCTCCCCCTCTAAAAGAAATTTCGTCCTCGAAATTACCTGAAATCAAGTCTGAAACAACTGAGGATATTGTTCTAGCATCGTTTGCTCATTCTCCCAAGTTGATTCTTCTCTACCATGACTCTTCCAAAGAACCTTCACAATTGGCACTTTCTTATGTCTCAACTCTTTCATCCCATATGCTAAAATAGCAACCGGTTCTTCTTCAAAAGTCAGATCCGGACTCACCTCAATAGATTCCAATGATAACACATGAGATGGGTCTGACCTGTACCTCCTCAACATAGAAACATGGAAGACATTATGGATTCTGTCTAACTCTGGTGGCAAAGCAAGCCGATAAGCAACCGGTCCCAATCTTTCCAATACTTCATATGGTCCAATGAAACGAGGACTCAGCTTCCCTCTTCGATCAAATCTCAAAATCTTTTTCCAAGGAGACACTTTCAAAAATACTTTATCTCCCACATTATACTCAATGTCTCTCCTCTTCAAATCCGAATAAGATTTCTGCCGATCTGAAGCTGTTTTCAACCTATCTCGAATTATTTTCACTTTATCTTCTGTCTCTTTAACCAAATCAGGACCAATTAACTTACCTTCACCAGTCTCATTCCAACATAAAGGTGTTCTACACCTTCTTCCATACAATGCCTCAAATGGTGCCATACCAATACTGGATTGATGACTGTTGTTGTAAGCAAATTCCACAAGTGGCAACAATCTGTCCCAACTTCCTGAGAAATCAATGACACAGCTTCTCAACATATCCTCAATAATTTGTATCACTCTCTCTGACTGCCCATCTGTCTGTGGATGGAAAGCAGTGCTAAAGTGTAATCGAGAACCCAAAGCACCATGCAAACTCTTCCAAAACCTCAATGTGAACCTCGGATCTCGATCAGACACTAAAGAAATTGGGACTCCATGCAATTTCGCAATTTCACAATCTCACTAATATACAGCTCAGCCAATCTCTCAAGAGAATAATCCATCCGAACCGGAAGAAAATGAGCTATCTTAGTCAACCTATCAACAATCACCCAAATGGTATCATGTTTTCTCTGTGTCAATGGTAAACCAGACACAAAGTCCATAGTCACTCTTTCCCATTTCCACTCAGGCACTGATAAAGGTTGAAGCAACCCTGTTGGGACCTGATGCTCTGCTTTAACCCTCTGACATGTGAGACATTTGGATACAAACTCTGCAATGTCTCTCTTCATACCAGACCACCAGTAATGCTGTCTCAAATCATGATACATCTTCGTACTGCCCGGATGCATAGCAAAAACTGATTGATGTGCTTCTTCTAAAATAATCCTTCTCAAACTAATATCATCTGGCACACACAGTCTACTCTTAAACCATAAGCTCCCATCACCTTTCACAAGAAAATCTCGGCTCTCCCCTTTTTGGCAATCTGAAACAATCTTCTGAATTTTCTCATCAATCAATTGAGCCTCTTTAATCTGATCTAACAACACTGGTCTCAGCTGCAATTGTGCCAACAATGCACCATCATCACAAGATATAAAGCTAGCATGCAACGCTCTCAACTCAACAAGCAACGAGAGCGAATAAGCAGTCAAACCTGCTAAAGACTTCCGACTCAAGGCATCAGCAACAACATTTGCTTTACCTGGATGATAATCAATCAAACAATCGTAGTCTTTAATCAATTCCAACCATCGTCTCTGTCGAAGATTAAGCTCTTTCTGAACCCCCAAATATTTCAAACTTTTGTGATCAGTGTAAATAAAACATTTCTCTCCATACAAGTAATGTCGCCAAATCTTCAATGCAAACACAATGGCTGCTAACTCCAAGTCATGGGTTGGATAGTTTAGCTCATGTGGCTTCAACTGTCGAGAAGCATAAGCTATCACTTTACCCTCTTGCATCAAAACACAACCCAAACCACTATGTGAAGCATCACTGTAGATCACATATGGTTTATCTTCCACAGGTAAAGTGAGAACAGGTGCTTGAGTTAACATCTCTTTCAACTGCTCAAAACTAGCTTGACACGGATCAGTCCACACAAATCTAACTCCTTTTCGAAGTAATCTGGTAAGTGGAGTAGCTATCAAAGAAAATCCTTTCACAAAGCGTCGATAATAGCCTGCCAAACCCAGAAAACTTCTAACTTCAGTCACAGACTTTGGTGGACTCCAATTCATAATAGCTTCAACTTTACTCGGATCAACTCTAATGCCATCTGCTGAAACTATATGACCGAGGAAAGTTACTTGATCTAGCCAGAACTCACATTTTGACAGCTTAGCATACAATTGCTTCTCTCTCAAGATTTGCAATACAATCCGCAGATGCTTGTCATGCTCTTCTTCATTACGAGAATACACCAAAATATCATCAATGAAGACTACCACAAACTGATCCAGATAGGGCCTAAACACCCTATTCATCAAATCCATGAAAGCTGCAGGTGCATTCGTCAACCCAAAAGGCATCACTAGAAACTCATAATGCCCATACCTGGTTCGAAAAGCTGTCTTGGGCACATCCTCAGCTCTAACCCGCAACTGATGGTACCCTGATCTCAAATCAATCTTGGAAAATACTGCTGCTCCCTTCAATTGATCAAAGAGATCATCAATTCTAGGCAAAGGATATTTATTCTTGATAGTCACTTTATTCAATTGCCTATAATCGATACACAATCTCATAGTACCATCCTTCTTCTTTACAAACAAAACAGGAACTCCCCATGGCGAAACACTAGGGCGAATGAATCCTTTATCCAGCAACTCCTGCAACTGCACCTTCAACTCTCTCAATTCAACAGGTGCCATTCTATAAGGAGTAATAGAGATAGGAGTGGTACCTGGCAACAAATCAATACCAAACTCTACCTCTCTCTCAGGAGGCAATCCTGGCAACTCCTCTGGAAATACATCTGGAAACTCAGCTACTGTGGGAATGCTATCAAACTGAGAACCCTCTACCCTGGTATCCAAAACATGAGCGAGATAGGCATCACACCCTTTTCTAATCAGCTTCCTAGCTGAAACAGCTGAAATCAACAAGGATGCAAATTGTCTTTGCTCGCTAGATACCATCACAATTCTATCATCACTAGTTCTCAAAGTAATACACTTCTTCTTACAATCTACCACAGCTTCATGTCTAGACAACCAGTCCATGCCCGAAAATGGAGTCGCCACCTGTGAATACTAGAATTTTGATGCTCGAAAAGCCGATTTTCTCAGACTGCAGATGACCGGGCCGGACCGGGGGTCCACGGCAAAAGTTCACCGAAAGTATGTCTTCATGGTACTTGAAATGTCCGGAGCGACGCAAGGATCACGGATATGGTCTCGGAATAATTTTTGGAAGTCCGCAGCTCCTAGAAAATCAGTTTGAACAAAAGGTGCGCATTTCGGTGCCGTTTTCGGGTGAACCGCAGGGACCGGCGGTCCAACCGCCGCCCGCTCTAGCGGTTGGACCGCCCGGACTGGCGGTTCAACAGCCAACCGCAGCGGTCCGACCGCCAGAATCGGTCGGTGTCCTTTTCCCATTTTTTCGAAAAGCCGTCCGGTCCGACCGCTGACCACGGCGGTCCGACCGCCGCCCAGCCCGAAATTTTTCTATAAAATGATGCTAAATTTTCAGAGAGGGGGTTCGGTTTTTCTCGTGTGGGCCTCGTGTTGTCGAATTCTCTATTTTCACACGCTTAAGAACTCTTATTTGACTCTTATTTGCAACTTCTAACCTTGTGTTACAAATAGCAAGGATTATATTTCAAGAAAACAAGATCTGGAACTTAGAAGTGGGAAAATTGTGAACAAGGTAATATCCTAATTCATTATTCGTTAATTCGAGCATATCTTAAGCATTCCACCTTCTTCTTAATTTCTTTTGGTCAAAGGCCTAATCTTTTTAGGTCTAAGGCCTAGTTAACTAATCAACCAATATCTCGGCATTAAGCCACAAATGAATTAATCTTTTGGCAATGGAGCCTAAATTGCATTCTTTTGGTATAAAGTACCTAAATTTTACAATGTTGCACTAAGTGCTAAATCTTACAATTTTGGCAAAAGCCTGACAAATGCACGGAGCATACACACACACATGCATGAAGCATAATCTTTATCGCCTTTAAATAGGCTTTTCCGAACTACATGGGCTTTGATCTCTCATAAAAACGAGAGTATGTAGGCATATTTGGGATTCACCCCAAACAACAAGTCCACAATTTACTAACAATTTGTTCTTCTTCCT
Source organism: Garcia nutans (assembly GCA_947685225.1). Classification (NCBI taxonomy): domain Eukaryota; kingdom Viridiplantae; phylum Streptophyta; class Magnoliopsida; order Malpighiales; family Euphorbiaceae; genus Garcia; species Garcia nutans. The sequence goes on along the minus strand of CANTUV010000007.1, from coordinate 48,322,648 downwards.
TTCTGTTTTCTTTTTAGATTCAATTCTTATTTGGCAAATTAATCAAATACATGACATAGTCCCCGAATCCTCCTTGGGTTCGTAGATTAGAAACCTTTACATTGGATGCATTAATTGGAGTCAAACAAGGGTTTTCTTAGTTTTTCCCTTTGAACAAAATAAACTGAGTGGTGACTCCCGACAACGAGTGAACTTTCATCCGAATCCTTTTTGGGTGGAAACCGAGGTTCACAGATTGGCGACTCCACTGGGGACCATAAAAGTGGTTTATGGGATTCTAGTGGACTACTATTGCTTATTTGATTAATTTGACACTAGGGACCATGAAAATGATTCATGGGATCCTAGTAGACTACTATTATTTATTTGATTAACTTGCCCTTCTTTAGGGTATTTTTATTTATTTTGCAGGTTAGCAATGGTTGTCCTTTCTTTAAGGACATTAGAATTGAAAATTGACTAAAAGAATCTTTCTGGGGACCATAAAAAAAATAAATAATAAGAAAAAAATAATAATAAAAATAATTTATGGGATCCTAGTAGACTATTATTCATTTGACTGATTTGCCCTTCTTTAGGGTACTTTTATTCATTTTGCAGGGTCCCTTAGCAATATATATCCCCTCCTTGGGGATATTGGATTGAAAATTGACAAAAGGAATCTTTTTCCTTTAATGGACCCCTTGTTTGATTAATTGTGCATTTATTTTGTCATTCAGAGAATCTTTTTCTCTTGCATCATATGGGGGAATCCTTTTCCTCCATTGCATAAAAAATTGTTTTCAAATGAATTTCTTCTCTTTCTGTTCAAAATGCTGAGTCTGGATAGCAAGTAGCGCTGACCGGTAGGTCTCCTTGATTATGCTGGCGGACAGCCAAAGTGTCCTCCCTGTTGTCGCAAACCATTCCAATCCTTTTGGAGTGGCCCATGAGTAATCGTACTGTTGGACCCACGCGAAACTCCTTGTTTCACATGTGGTTAGGTATATCTTACTCAAGACTCAAGGGTCCCTACTATAAGCCATTTCTCTATTTTCATGAACAATAGAACCTTCCCTTAGGTTGTATGTACCCAATGATAGTGCCACATTCCATTAAAATGAATTATGATGTGATGAGGTGCATTCATGCAACATGACAACATTATTTTGGGGGAAAATCTTTTGGGGAAAACTTTTGATGTATATAACTGGACCAAGAGTTTTTCCTATCCTACACACTACCCTGATCTCTTGCCCTTAACCTTTTCAGGTATCCACTATCCGTGTGCCTTCACCCACACAAGCTACACCAACTCCAACTGTGCAATCACCCACAAGTCCTGCTACCCCAATTTCACCAACTGCTCCAATTACTGAAATGGCTACTATTGAACAGATTAAGGCCTTGCTAGATGGACAGGTTAAAGAAATTGAAGCTAGGATGCAAGAGAGAATTGATGAAGCTTTGGCTGCCCAAAGGGTAGCCATCCTGGCTGAATTGGGAGGGGCACCAAAGACAGCCTCTACTCCTGGAAATTTAGGAAAGGAACCCATTGTGGGGCAAACTAGTACCCTCATGACTGCTCAGAACAATACCCCTGTCATCAATTTGGAGGATCCACCCTCTAAGAATGAAACTGATGAACTGAAAAAGAAACTTGAATTGCTTGAAAGGTCAATCACTGCCATGAAAACTCATAAAGAGGTGGTAGACATGGATTCCTTATCCTTGTTTCCCCAAGCTAGATTGCCTCCAAAATTCAAGATGCCTGGGATGGACAGATTTGATGGGACCACTTGCCCTAAAACCCATTTGAAGATGTATGTGGGGGCCTTGAGCCCTTGGGGTTTAAATGATGAGCTCTTTGCTCAACTCTTTCAACAATCCTTGACTGGGGCTGCCCTAAAATGGTTTGTAAGCCTGGACCGTGCTAAGATTAAGACCTGGGAAGACATCTGCAATGCGTTTAACACTCAATACCACTACAATATTGAGGTGGATGTCACTAGAAGAGAACTTGAGACTACCAAACAAAACAACAATGAACCCTTCTCCTCATTCCTTACGAGGTGGAGGGCAAAAGCCGCCCAAATGATCAATCGCCCTTCAGAACAGGAGCAGATTGATATTATAATCAGGAATTTAAGGCCTACATATCAAGCTCAACTGCAAACCCAATACCTACCTACTTTCAAATCGCTCATTGCGACTGCAACTAAGGTAGAAGACTTGATACAATTGGGTAAAATAGTAGATGAGGGAGCTACTTTGAAGTATAGAAAATAAGGCCAGCCTACTTCCTCAAGCAAGGTCAATGAAGTGGCCAATATTGCCCCTGCGAATCCTTTACGTGTGGGCAATCTTGGGCAGAGAAATCAGCCAAGAAGGCAATATACCGACCTTGGGGTGCCCCTTCATCTAGTGTTTAAAAAGGCCGTGGAAGGGAAGTATTTGAAGCCTTTGGACCCAAGGCCACCTCCAAACCCATTACCCTCCAGTTATAAGGCCAATGAGTACTGTGAATATCATCAAGGAAAAGGGCATAGAACAGATGCTTGCTGGACTCTGAAAAACCGCATCCAAGATTTGGTGGATAGGGGTGACATCATTCCTCTCAGAAGTCAACCGAACATTAATACTAACCCTTTGCCTAATCATTCCATCCACGCCATCACTACGGAAGAAGATCTGTTTGATCCTTTCAAACTTCTCTTAGAAATGAATGAAGTGTGTGTGTTGGATTTGAATGACCTTGCTGAAGAGGTCGACGCTTTGACAAGAAGCGGAAGGCAATATCAGCCACTCGACTTGGGAAAAGCCCCTACAACCTCAAAACCTCCCCATAAGAAGACACCAGAGCCAAAAGAAGACCCTGTCCTCACTCAGCTTAAACAAACTCAAGCTAAGGTGTCAATTTGGGAGCTCCTTGCTTCCTCATTCCCACACCGTCAGGCTCTCAGCGAAGCTTTAAGTCAACTTGATACATCAGTGGACACAAGCCAGAAGCTTTGGTGGCCACTTTGACTCAATCAACCAAGGCATTGAGTATCCGATTTTCTGATACAGACCTACCAGAAGATGGCAGTAAACACAATGATGCTCTATACATCACCATACAAACTGGGGGAAAGACTGTACCCATGGTTCTCATTGATAACGGGTCAGCCTTAAATGTATGTCCCTTGAAGGTAGCAAGCTGTCTGGGGCTGGAGGCTACAGATCTTACACCTTTTGATCAGATTGTTAGAGCATATGATAACACTCGAAGAGAAATTTTGGGTGTTGCCACTCTGGAAATTGCTATTGGGCTGGTAAAAATGAGAGTGCCCTTCCAAGTCATTGATGTACCCGCGAGCTTTAATCTCCTCCTTGGAAGGTCGTGGATTCATCAGAATAATGCTGTCCCTTCTTCATTACATCAAAAACTTAAGTTCCCTTTTGAAGGAAAAATCATCACTATCAAAGGTGACACCTGTGAAATCAACAAGAGAACCATGGATCAGTCTCTCTTTGAGGTTGTTCCTGGCGAAACCGCCATGACCTTGACTGGTTTCCATTATGATACAGTCCAATGCATTGAAGGAGAAAAACCCAAAGGGCCATTTATTTTATATGATTTTGGAGAGGTCCAAATCAATTGTCTGGTGGGAATGATGCTAAGGGTAGGTCTGCTGCCCGGAATGGAAATGATAAAGTCTGGGAGGAAAACACTCGTAGTTCGGCCATGGGAAGAACCTGAGAATAAGGGAACTTTTGGCCTGGGGTACAAACCCACAGATGAGGAGATAGAAGAGTTTGAGCATGGAAGGAAGAAAAAGAAGAATTGGGGGGCAAGAAGCCTCAAAATGCGCCCTTCCTTTAGAACTCTGAATGGTCACTTCTGTAAACCTGGAAAAGCAGTTCCTTACTGTGGTTTTCAGGAACCATTCTGTTCTCCTATGACTGGAAAGAAGCTACCGGGTTTTGAGATGTTCGATGATGTTTTAGCCATAAAAGAAGAAGAGCCAGAACCTATAGCTGACCCACAAGTGGAAGATTTTATGCGGCCTAGTCTCTTTGATGAGGTTGCTACGATAACCAATTTTGAAGACAAAAGGGACTTCACAAAGCTGATCAAGACCACAGATGGACCACTGATGAACTGGTATGCCGAGGAGGGACAAGCTGCTATAGTCAAACCTAGTCTTGTATCATACCCTGAACCCGAGTCTTGTACCGAGTCTAATCTCGAGTCAAACACCGAGTCAGAGTCCAGTTCTGAGTCTTCCTTAGCTTCAGGAATAGAAAACCCTGATGTCAAAAATGATGTAACTCTGGAGGATGACTCCGCCATTATTAATGAAACTGTTCAAGTTCTTGGTTACCCTGTGTCTTTTGCTTTCCAAGTATTATCTAGCAAAAATGAAATAGATGAAATAAAAGAAATAAATGAAAAAATAATGATTGGCAAAGAAAATGAACATACATACATTGCATATGATTGTATGAATAAGGAACAAGTTGCTGAGTGCATCAGAAGATATGTTGACTGCTTCATGTGGAAGGCAAGTGATGTCACGGGAATAGACCTAGCCATAGCAGTTCATAAGATTCCACTATACCCAAATGCGAAGCCGGTTAAGCAGAAATTGAGAAGAATGAAGCCTGAATGGTCTTTGAAAATTAAAGAGGAGGTTGCCAAGCAACTAGACAATAAGTTCATAGAACCAATTGTCTACCCTTCCTGGTTAGCGAACATCGTGCCAGTCCCGAAGAAAGATGGAAAGGTCAGGATGTGTGTTGACTATAGAGACTTGAATAAGGCCTGTCCCAAGGACGATTTTCCACTACCTCACATCGATTTGCTGATAGACAGGATGGCTGGGCATAGGATGGTTTCCATGACTGACCTCGCGGTTGGGTACAATCAGATCCTAGTGCACCCACCAGACAAAGAGAAGACAGCTTTCATTACAGAATGGGGCACTTTCTGCTACAGGGTTATGCCTTTTGGGTTGATAAATGCAGGAGCTACCTACCAAAGGATGGCGACAACAGTCTTTCATGACATGATTCACAAAGAAGTAGAAGTGTATGTTGATGATATGATTGTTAAGTCAAAATCTCCAGAAGAACACGTTGAAGCACTTGAGAAGTTCTTCCTTAGACTTCGCAAGTACAATTTGAAGCTTAATCCTGCAAAGTGCCTATTTGGAGCAACGTCAGGCTTATTTTTGGGGTATTTGGTCAGCAAGAGAGGAATAGAAGTTGATCCAGCAAAGTCAAAGGCTATTCTGAAAATGCCTCCGCCAAGAACAAAAAAAAGAGATTTGAGGCTTGCTAGGTAGATTACAGTATATCAGTCGATTCATATCACAATTGGCAGAGACTTGTGGTCCAATCTTTAAGCTACTAAGGAAAGGTGCTTCACAAGAATGGAATGAAGACTGCCAAAAGGCCTTCGACAAGATCAAAGAATACTTGTTAAGTCCGCCAATTCTTCAACCTCCCAAAATGGGAAAACCTCTGCTCTTGTATTTGTCTGTAACAGATGAAGCCATGGGTGCAATGCTAGCTCAAGAAGCCGAAAGTACAAAGGTGGAAAATGCAATTTACTACCTCAGCAAAAGGATGCTGGACTATGAGTTAAAGTATAACAAGATTGAGAAGTTGTGTTTAGCTTTGTATTGGACTTGTACGAAGTTACAACACTACTTGTCTTCTTACACTACTTATGTCATCGCAGAACAGAGTCCCTTGAAATTCCTTATGGAGAGGCCTATTTTGGACAGCAAAATGGCTAAGTGGGTGTCAACATTGGCAGCCTTTGACTTAAAATTCATTCAAAGGAAAGCTGTGAAAGGTGGCGCAATAGCTGACCAATTAGCAGAATTACCCGTAAAAGACGAGATGCGCGAAATGGGTTTCCCTGACGAAGACCTCTTGAATGTGGAAAGGAGTATTTGGGAGATGTACTTTGATGGGGCATCCAATTATCATGGAAATGGAATTGGGATTGTGTTCAAAACTCCTTGTGGAGAATACATTCCATTTGCAGTTAAACTTGACTTTAGCTGCACAAACAATGAAGCAGAATATGAAGCTTGCATCAATGGGCTTGAAACCGCCCTGGAATTAGGGATTAAGAACCTAAAGGTCTATGGTGATTCTATTTTAATAGTATCACAAGCTTTAAGGAAATGGAAGATAAGAGAAGAGCGTTTGGTTCCTTACCTACAACGCCTTGATCATTTGGCACAACAATTCGATGATCTGTCCTTCGAATATCTCCCAAGAGCAAAGAATCAGTTTGCTGACGCCCTGGCTACTTTAGCTTCCATGATCAATATCAAGGAGGGGAAAGCCATTCGTCCATTGAAAGTTCAGCTTCAAAAACAACCTGCCCACGTGATGCATTTGGCCGATGGAAAACCATGGTTCTGGGATATCAAGAGTTATCTCAAGGATGGAAGTTATCCGGAGGGATCATCAAGGGTTGATCAAAGGGCCATAAGGCAGCTAGCCATAGGTTACATTCTTAATGGGGATATCCTCTACAAGAGGAGTTGGAATGGAATGCACCTAAGGTGTGTGAATGAAGCAGAGGCTAAGCAGATAATGGAAATGGTACATGGTGGCGAATCAGGGCCACACATGTATGGGATCGCCTTGGCTCGAAAAATTGCCAATCTAGGATATTATTGGTCCACCATGAATGCAGACTATGTGGCATTTGTGCAAGAATGCCATCGGTGTCAGATATTTGCTAAGATGCAGAAGCAACCTCCCGTTGCCCTGAATCCAATCACTTCTCCATGGCCCTTCGCTACTTGGGGAATAGATATAATTGGAAAAATACATCCAAAAGCCTCAAATGGACATCAGTTCATCTTGGTAGCAGTGGATTACTTCACAAAGTGGGTTGAAGCAGCTTCCTATGCAGAATTAAATGCCAAAAAGGCAGCACAGTTTGTCCGAACCAACATCCTTTGTCGGTACGGAACGCCATTTGAGATTATCACCGATAATGGAACTCATTTCCAAGCAGAATTTGCTAAGCTCTTGAAGGATAAGAATGTCCAACATCATAAGTCCTCTCCTTATAGACCTCAAACAAATGGAGCTGTAGAAGCAGCAAACAAGTCTATAAAGGTTATCATACAAAAAATGATCAAGGAACATAGGCGTTGGCATGAGAAGTTACCGCTGGCCTTGTGGGGATATAGAACATCAATTAGAACTCCTACTGGGGCAACCCCGTATTCACTGGTGTACGGAATGGAAGCAGTACTCCCCATTGAACTGGAAGTTCAATCGGCGAGGATAATTCAAGAAAGTCAGATAAATGAAGCTGAATGGGTTAACAATTATCATCATCAGTTGTTGGGTTTGGATGAAAAAAGACTTCAAGCTCTACATCATATTCAAGGGTATCAGAGGCGAATGGCCAGACATTTCAACAAAAAGGTCAAAGATCGAAAGTTGGAAGAAGGCTGTTTGGTTCTGAAAGAGATCAGAACACCCGTTACAGATCCTCGTGGGAAGTTTCGTCCTCATTGGGCGAGACCCTACATTTTGAAGAAAATACTTTCCGGCGGAGCCGTCATCTTGTCTGATTTGGATGGTCTGGAGTTCACAAACCCATGCAATCTGGATCAATTAAAGAAATACTATGTATAATCATGCATTGTAAGGAACTACATTAGACCTGATTCTCGCAAATTAATTCGAGATATGTAGGCAGCTCTCCCTGAGCACGGTCTAAATAAAAATAAAAATCATCCATTCATTTTTCTTTTGCTAATATTATAAAAAAAAATAATAATAAATAAAAAAATGAATAAATAATAATAAATAAAAAAATCCCGCTAAGTTGAAAACCCGCAAAGGGCGGCTTAGGCAAGAATGGGTAAGAGCTCGCTAAGTTGAAAATCCGAAAGGACGGCTTAGGCAAAAATTAGAGCAAATAAATAAAGTAGATAATGCTTGGAAAGCAAACGAAAAAGTCATTCATTAAGAATCATTCATTACAAAAAAGAATCTTTCATTACAAAAAGAGTCGGTCATTACAAAAAAGAGTCAGTCGGTTCATCAAAAGAGTCAGACTACAAGTCCTATACATTCAAGGAACTAAAAAAGGTACAAACAACCCAAAAAGCAGACAATGGAGTCACCCTGGGATCTAAATCCTACGCCTCCTACGTGGGGCAGAGTCTTCGGTATCTTCCTTAGTTCCGGAGCTCTCTGCGACATCTATCTTCTCCTCATTAAGAGGAACCACCTCCTCTCCCTCCAGCTCCTGCAGCAAGGCATACCTCCTGGGTTTTTCAACGGGCCAAACTTCAGCTATAAACCAGGTCCTATACTCTGGAGTAGGCTGAACAAGGGAAGGCTCAGCAAAAGGCCTGATCATCTGATGGTCTCTGACCCAAGTCTGTAGAACAACTCGAGTAACCCCTGGGGTAATAGGGGAAGCAATGGTAAGCCCAACAGGAAGGGGAACCCTCTGATCAATCCCCATCTGTCTAAGGACCCGAGAAGCACTATACCATGTGCTATGAGTGAAACCAAGGAGATAGACATGGTTGTGCATTGCATTCGCCTCCATGAAGCGAGGAATTCTATACCAAGGGACGAACCATAGCAATTCTTCTGGTCCAAGCTCAAACAACCAGATAGTCCACTTGGCCATGGAGGGAAAAGAAATCTGGATTCTCCTGGTGCGGTACTGTGAAGGATTATAAGTCAAGGCGTTGGGAGCAGCAACCACTCAGAGATGGTCTCTCAGCCAAACTTGAAAAGATAGATCCTTTCTATTTACAGACAAAAAAGAGAGACAATGAAATTAGAAGAAGCAAAAGGTATAACAAAATTACCTGAAGAATGATCGGGGTCACAGTCCAGCTCTCAAACCCGAGCACAGCTCTGTCAAGACTCTGAATAGTCTCAGCCAGAATCATACCACCGATGCAATTAAGTTCTTCCATCTGCCTGACCATGGGGCAAAGCTTCAAATCTCCAAAGCCGGGATCACGGTTGAAAAGAAACCCGGCTAACAGGCAGAAAATGAAAGCCCGCATTCTGTGTTTCAGTTGAACTTCATCTTCAAAATCAGCGGTCAGGAATTCATCAATCAGAGGAAGTAGCATCACCTTACTCCCATCCATGATCATAGCTTGAGCTTGAGGCCTTGTAAAATTAAAAAGCCTCTGAAAGGACCCCACATAGCCAATTTGAACCTCATGCCTTACAAGAGGGGCATTTGGATCACATCCAACAATTGAACAGAATTCCTCAAAAAGAGGACACATCTCCTCCATCCGAGCACCAAATCTGAAAACGTGGGCTTGGGGATCCCAAAATCTGATGCAAGCATGCAAAAAATCCCAATCCACAGCTACACCTCTAAGGGTGGTAACAACTTTCAATCTGTACCTTCCCATGTTGATCATTTCAACGTTATGGAGGCTTTTGGTCCAGTTATGCATCACGTGGTTAAAAAGAGGGTTCATTTTTAATAGAAAAATGAAATCTCGTAGTAAAAAATCTGATTTCTGGTCTGAAAATGCGTTTCAACCTCGCTCTATATATAGCCTTGGCCCACACGGCGGCTTGACCGCTGGCCACGGCGGCTTGACCGCCGGCGACGGCGGCTCGGCCGCCGACCACCCCGGCTGACCCGCCGGCCACCAATTTTCAACTCCTGTTTTTTTTGATGTTTTGTAAAATTTTGTGTTTTGGCCCTGTTTAGACTCTTTTAGGTACTATTTTTGGGTTATTTCAGGGATTTATTTCTTTGAAAATAGATTTATAAAAAACGAACATCATATATACATATTTGCTGTTAATACTAACAAATTAATGCAGGTTTGTAATTAAGCTCAAATAACAAGCGAAAAACATGGAAAGTACAAAGTACAGAGTAAGAATAATTCAAATACAACAAATATAATCCAAGGCAAATATGAAAAATCAGCGCCGACCTCTCCGTCTTTGCGACCTGCTCTGCCTCTCATAAGCAGCATCAGTCCAAGCACCTGTCAGCTCATCCGAGAAAGCAGTGATCAGTGCCGCCATTTCAGCAACTAGGCCCTCAGGTACCTGTAAAAAAAGACAATCACAATCAATTTCTAGAAAATTTTATGAATCCTTTTCATGAAAAGTTCTAAAAGAATATACCTGAGTGATGTGAACAAGGCTCCGATAGGGTGCACTCTCCGCACTAATTGGTCGGGTCACCCAACCACCAGGTGCATGATAATGAACAGCATATGGCAGCCTCAAGTCGGCTAAAGCAGGGTCCAATTCACCGGTAGCCGCAAAGACGGATGAGGGAGGCCTCAAATGTGATGAACTGCTGCTTGCTCCAGTATGTGATGGTCCAGCCCTGAAAGCAGAAGCCTCAGCCCTAGAGGAAGAAGGTCTGTCAGCTCACCAGCTGGAAGAGGGACGGTCTCCCGGAGTGCCAGAGGTGGGAGCCGAAGAATGGGAGGACCGGTGGGGTGGTATAGAATCAAACCGTGTCCCAATGTGTGGCATCAGTCGCTGAAGATAGTAGAGATCGTAATCCTCCTCATCCTGGGCATAGGCCGATTCGATGGGATCACCCTCATATTGGGACGCCGTAATAGGCAGAAGCGTTATAGATAGCATATCATCAGGAGGGTCCAGAGGAGCTACCCGGAAACCGGCAATCTGGAAAGTCACTCTCTCAGCAAGATAATACCGTTGATACTCTGGATGGGGAAGTATGAATCGACGGTGAGTCAGGAACTGTGATCACTAAAAGCTGTGATCTTGAGCAATCCACTCTGCCAGCAGGCTAGACATTGCTGTAAATACAACCTGTAAAAATTTATTGTGTTAGTGAATCATTTTCTCTAATACAATAAATGGGGGAAGGGGATAAAGTATTTACCGAGTTCATAGAGCAGTTGCCGAAGAACGATCTCAGCTCTCTGATGGGAAGCTTCCTCTTTGGTGTTTCTACCCTCTCTTTATACCATCTCCAAGCAATGGGAGAAAGAGGATCCACATGGGCAAGTGGCTCCCGAAGAAAAGGGGCGACACTAGGAAAGTACTCGTAAGCCCAAGTCTGGAAAAAATGAAGAAGATATCAGAGTCAATGTATGCAAGAAAAATGAAATGTTCTTTACATTACCTCCCAAAAGTAGTACAAGATGCATGGGGCAATACGGGTATAGCAGAGATCTGACATGTCGTCGTACAACCTACTCAGCATCATGCCAGCCCAATCATATGTCGGAAGTCGTGTTAGGTCAAGAAGACTCTTCAGCACATTAAAACTCACTGCGTCCTTCCTGTTTGCTAAGAAGGAACTAGCAAACAGGAGGATCAGGGTAAATCGGGCCACCTTATCAGCAGAAAGGTCGCCTACCTCGTAGCCAGTATAGATGGTTGGCGCCTGCTCTATGAGCCACCTTCGCTGAATGCAGCGAGGCACCTGGTGTCGAGGATAGTCAACCCCGATCAAAGTGACCATGTCGGATGAAGAAATGTCATGCCGCCAGTCATCATAATACTCCACCATCTCAACACTGAAGGGAATCCCAGAAATGATGGAAAAGTCGGTAGGCGTCATCGTCATCTCCCCCCAAGCAAAATGGAAGGTATCAGTAGTAGGCCACCATCGCTCGGCCAGCGCGCAAATCAAATCCCTGTGAATGTCTCTACCCGCATCTATGGTCCTTAAACGGTGGAGGAAGGCAGGTCTGATAAGATCCCCCACTGGATGCCCGGCATCGAAGATGTAAGCCGGAATAGTGCTCATGGGTCTTTCCGCGAGAGATATCCTAATCGAAGTGTCCTAGAAAAGCAGAGAGAGAAATTTTCTAATTCATCATTGCGTATATTTTGAGGGGCAATTAAAAAAAATTATTAAGTTCTATCCCCAGCCGGGTGTGACCTCCTAGAGGATTATTTCTAAGTTCTTTACTAGAAATAATTACTGATGACAAAACATAATAAAGCCTGGTATTACTCTTGATTCATTACTAGTACATGTAAAGGAAGGATTCTCAAAATTTGTTTCTAAGTTCCTTACTAGAAATAAATAAATTTCCTAGGCATGCATACTAGGTGAGTAAAGGAGAAGGCACTTACCTCATAGCAGCCGGTCCGGGAGCTGTGCTTTTCCTCCTCAAGTAAAAGATTGCAGGGAGGGAGTGGGATCTCGAAGTCTTCAAAGCCGGTGAAATCCATCGTCAAAGGAAAGTTTTAAGGAAAGGAAAGAAGAAGAAAGGATGAAAGCAAATGAAAATTGAATTGAAATGAGCCTATTTATAAGGAAAAGGAAAAAATGCGGGTCTTTTTGCACCTCGTCCAAAATTCTCGTCTTTGACGACCACTGAGCTCCATAAATCATTTTTATGGACCCCAGTGGGGGGCAATTGTGAATACTCAAATTTTGATGCTCGGAAAGTCGATTTTCTCAGACTGCAGATGACCAGGCCGGACCGGGGGTCCACGGCAAAAGTTCACCGAAAGTATGTCTTCATGGTACTTGAAATGTCCGGAGCGACGCAAGGATCACGGATATGGTCTCGGAATAATTTTTGGAAGTCCGCAGCTCCTAGAAAATCAGTTTGAACAAAAGGTGCGCATTTCGGTGCCGTTTTCGAGTGAACCGCAGGGACCGGCGGTCCAACCGTCGCCCGCGCCAGCGGTTCCACCGCCCGTACCGGCGGTTCGACCGCCAACCGCAGCGGTCCGACCGCCAGAACCGGTCGGTGTCCTTTTCCCGTTTTTCCGAAAAGCCGTCCGGTCCGACCGCTGACCACGGCGGTCCGACCGCCGCCCAGCCTTGATTTCAGAGAGGGGGTTTGGTTTTTCTCGGGTGGGCCTCGTGCTGTCGAATTCTCTATTTTCACACGCTTAAGAACTCTTATTTGACTCTTATTTGCAACTTCTAACCTTGTGTTACAAATAGCAAGGATTATATTTCAAGAAAACAAGATCTGGAACTTAGAAGTGGGAAAATTGTGAACAAGGTAATATCCTAATTCATTATTCGTTAATTCGAGCATATCTTAAGCATTCCACCTTCTTCTTAATTTCTTTTGGTCAAAGGCCTAATCTTTTTAGGTCTAAGGCCTAGTTAACTAATCAACCAATATCTCGGCATTAAGCCACAAATGAATTAATCTTTTGGCAATGGAGCCTAAATTGCATTCTTTTGGTATAAAGTACCTAAATTTCACAATGTTGCACTAAGTGCTAAATCTTACAATTTTGGCAAAAGCCTGACAAATGCACGGAGCATACACACACACATGCATGAAGCATAATCTTTATCGCCTTTAAATAGGCTTTTCTGAACTACATGGGCTTTGATCTCTCATAAAAACGAGAGTATGTAGGCATATTTGGGATTCACCCCAAATAGCAAGTCCACAATTTACTAACAATCTGTTCTTCTTCCTTTCTGTTTTCTTTTTAGATTCAATTCTTATTTGGCAAATTAAACAAATACATGACATAGTCCCCGAATCCTCCTTGGGTTCGTAGATTAGAAACCTTTACATTGGATGCATTAACTGGAGTCAAACAAGGGTTTTCTTAGTTTTTCCCTTTGAACAAAATAAACTGAGTGGCGACTCCCGACAACGAGTGAACTTTCATCCGAATCCTTTTCGGGTGGAAACCGAGGTTCACACCATCTGGACGGACCGGGAAAAAGAAAGGGGTGGATGACTCGATTCCTAAGGAATCCCCAACCCCTTAATGGGTTCGAAAAGTTAGGTACGTGGGGGAAGGTGAGAAATGGCCCAGCACCCCCATAACACCCGGTTCATTGGAACCGGCCTCCTTTACAGGTCTTAATATTATAAAATTCTTAAATATAACAACATTATTCATATTACACACAATAATTGAAAGAAAGCATCAATATATTAAAATCAAAGCAAGATCCAAGCAAAATAAATAAATGGACACCCACCCGAAGATGGAAACATGTCCTTACATCCCATGCCTAAATAGGACATCCACCGAAAGGTAGAAACATGTCCTTTACATAAGTTCTAAAATAGAAAAGAAATTTAAATTACATTATATTTAACTAATGAGGTACCCACCAAATGGAAACAGACCTCTTACAACATTTGGAAATTTAAATAAATTGATAAAATAAATAACCATTCACCATAAATAAATCATTCATCAGAGCTATTAATCAAAATATAAAATAAACATCCATCCATGATAAATTAAATAAATCAAGCATTGAAATTAAATAAATCAACCATCAAAAAATATAATAAACTATATAATCAAATCTAAAATAAAATAAAATAATAAATATATAAATTTAGTGTTTTAAAGAATTATCAATTGAATTTAGGGTTTCAAAATTTAGGGTTTTAGAAAGTAAAGTTTTATAATTAAGGTTTTGAAATTAGGATTTTTAGTGTTTTTGAAACTAGGGTTTTGGAATTAGGGTTTTGGAATTAGTGTTTTTGGAATTAGGGTTTTGGAATTAGGGTTTTGGAATTAGCTTACTGCCTAAAAAGAAACAATTTTGGATTTGGAAAAATAAATTAAGGTTTTGGAAAAATAATCAATATTTTGGAGTTTAATAATGAAATGGTTTAGGCTTTTGGATAAAAATAGTTTAAGGTTTTGAGTTTTAATGAAATAACATACGGTTCTCGAAGTTAAAGTAAACAAGATGGATTTTAACAATTAATTGTTGACTACTGGATAGTTTTATGCTTTATGAAATATGCCAGTGGGATTAGGAATACCAATTGATCAATGTGATAATTAAAGCAAAATATTAAAGTTATTAAAACAAAACCAAAACAAACGATTAAAGTTATTAAAATGAAAAAAACAATTTACTGCATGTTCAAAGATCAAGCTACTGTGTGTTCAAAGTTACTGCATGCATGCATGTTCTTATTAATCAAAGAAACAAAACTACTGTAAACATAAATAATTCATGATTAAAGATCAAACCTCCACTCGTTGGTTACTCCACAATTAACTTCTGGATGAACAATTAACAAAGACAGCACTGCTGTCTTTGATGGATTGATTACCGATGAATGTTTAATGCTAATTTTTTCTGTTTGTTGCCATCTCTTTGCTATCTTGTTAATGTCCCTTGTCGTCCCCTCTTAATGTTACCTTGTTAATATTTTTCCTCCCCTTATGAATTCTAAAACATTGTTACTTATAGCCGAACCTCACTCAGAATCCTTAACCTAATATAAAACAGTCCCTAAAACAAATTCTGGTTGAATTAGGAAACATATTGAACCCATGTCGACCTAGTTGCCCTAGGTCGGCATGAGAGCAACCTCATGTCGACCTTGGGCTGCCCAAGTCGACATGAGGCATGATCATGTCAATCTTGGGCTGCCAAGGTCGACATGAGGCATGTTCATGTTGACCTAGCCTCCCAAGGTCGACATGAAGCATGCTCATGTGGACCTAGCTTGCCCAAGTCGACATGAGGCATGCTCATGTCAATCTTGGGCTGCCAAGGTTGACATGAAGCATCCTAATGTCTCCAAGCCGGCCTCAATTAAATTACTCTGACCTTTTTTAACTTATGAATCGAAAAATTTTAATTTGGGCCAATTCCACTTGGTTTTAGGGTTTTACAATCAAATATATGCCTCTTTAATCCGAACCGACTCCTTTTAAAAATTATAAACTAGGTTTAAATATTTAAAGTTGAATCAAATTTATTTTGGTATCCTTTAATTAGGACCATATCAAATTGGGGTAAAAATTAAGGGTCTACAATAACATATGACAAATTCTACAATAATAAATTTCAATTGCTTGAGGACAAGCAATGATTTAAGTTTGGGGGATTTCGATAGAGTGAAATTATGATCAATATTTTATAATTCTTACCATGATTTTAATTATTTTCCAATTGAATTTAATGGATTTTATTTGTTTGAGTTAGAATTATATTATTTATGCTTGGAAAGGCAAGATTCAAGGTTATTAAGGATTATTGCTGCAAACATTGAAGAAAAATAAAAAAAATGAAAAAAATACAAGTTTCATGCCCATGGCTCTTCAAGGCCATGACCATGGGTTTCAACTTGAGTCTGCCTTGTCAAAAGAAGAAGAAAGAGGGAAGTTCCAGAATGAAGTTGGATGCCACGCCTATGGCAATTCAATACCATGCCCGTGTCATTCAAAACCCCACTGCCCAAATGAAAGAAAATGAAGAAAATTTAGAGTTTTCACCTCAATTCAAAAGCCACGCCGTGGCCAACCAGTGCCGCTACCGTGGCTCATCAAAGCGACCTAGGCAACTAAAATTTTTTATGAAACAAGTGAGTGTTCACACATGTCATGCCCGTGACATTCAAAAGCCACGCCCATGGGCGATATTTTATGATTTTTGAGCTGGAAATGTTGAAAATGAACATAACAACCAAGCTTTACTTTAACCTTTTCCAGTTTTTCTCCACTAAAGAAGTCTCCAAGCACTATATTTAAACACCCTTCCTCCAAAGCTTCAAGCACAAGGGAGATATACAAGAATTAGATTAGATTCATCCAAGAAATATATTTAGTTTAGAGTTTCTTAGAGAAGGAGAGTGAACTTTGGTTCAAGAAAGAATTCTAGATCCAAATCAAGTTCTTCTTCAAAGAATTAGAGTTTGATATTTCTTATTCATTAAATTATGTTTTCAATTATCTTCTTTAATATTTGTAATGCTTTTATTTCAATAATGAAGAACTAATCCTCTTTACGATTGGTCCCTTTCATTGAATTTATCACGGAATTATAAATGTTTAGTTGGTTTAATTTAGTTTATCCTTAAATTATTTTGTTATCTTTAATCTTAATACTTTAATTATCTAACCAATAATTAATTTAGTTGAGATTTTATGTGATGGAGCTAGAGCAGAAACACAATATTAGTCCAAGAAGATAACAATCTTAAGTAATTTTCACTTAGAGAAATACTTAAGAGGTTGATTCAAGATTTTTACAAAACCTAATGAATTGATTTAAATTACTTATGATTACAAGAGCAGACATAAGGATTGAAATCAATAATAGTTCTAGTACTTGAGAGAGACTTGAACTTAACTTAGGAGAATCCAACCATTAATCAAAGGAAAACTAAATTAAATTAATACCTTAGAAAAACCATGATAAATTAATAAAGGTGACTAAACCCTAAGTATTAAATTATTAGAAATTTATTCTCATTATGTTTAGTTTAATCAATAATCCATTTTGATTATCCAAATAATAATCAATTTAATTATTTGGTATTTAGAATTATCCTCCTCATGGAAACGATGCTCTACTTATCATTATATTACTTATTAACGATCTATGCACTTGCAGATAGCTAGGCTGTGACCTAACAGAAGGCTTAGATGACACCTATAAATAGGTTACAGATCAGGTTATGAAGGTTGACCAAAGCATTGTTAAATTATCCACGGACTTAGACTTTTGATATTCTTGATGTCACTGGCCAATCCAGCAGCCTGTCCTTCTCCCGCCAACATCAAGGGAGTACTCAATTTTTCATTTACTTTTGCTTACTATTATGCTACATTGAGGATACTATGGATTCTAAGTGTGGGGGAGATTTGATGAGATTTTTGCTTGTATTTTGCTGCTGAACTGATTAATTTGTTAGTTAGATTGATTGTTTTAACCATTAATTATATATATATCCATTTTGTGTATATGTCATAAATATGAGAAAAATAAAATATCATAAAAAGAATAAAGTGAAAAAAAAAAACCAACCCCATAGAAATCCATAAAAGAACTCAAAATCCATAAAAACGAAAACAAAATATACAGAGGCTTAAAAATAAAAACTGAAAAAAGTAATCGTATGTGATGTAAATTTCTCAAAATGAAATCTAATCAAAGAACATCTCAAGCAAAGAAGGATTAGCCCACGGCCCAACCTCAGAACATGGTCACTCTTTTTAGGGATTTTTACAAGATGAATTTACATAATATAAGCTTTTTTGTTTTTGTTTTGTAACACCCCGATACCCTATATAAGTACTATACATATACCTAGTATACATACAGTAAGTATATAGAGTATAAGGATGCCACTTTTCTTTATATTTTTTTTTTAAAACCTGTAACAAAATTCAAACCATAATAGGTCAATTTAAAGAACACTTACAAAATCATTGTCTTTATCAAAACTTCATTTATACATATAATATAACATACTTAAAGTGGATACATGTATGCATTACCCTCTAGTTGGTCTCGACAAAATCTTACTCTTCTCGTGGCATACCAAAAGACTTCATATCTTCCACCAAGCTACCTGCGCGATAATATATCCGCGCTAAGCTCGAAAGCTTAGTAGTATAAATATAAAATACAAACATATATCATGGAAATACTAACATATAAAGATATATCAATTCCATATACTTTTAGTTCTTATTAAGTTTATCCCTTTTCATTTGCACCTTTCATATCTTTCAACTAATTTCATATCTTATACACATATATATACATAACATTTCTACCAATTCCAACCCATCACTAATATTCACAATCAACATCTCAATACACACATTATACATCATACTAACCATAAGTCACATTTCCAATTAAGACAATCATTGTCATCAACCACAATTCATCAATTGAATTCACAATCAATGCTAGTACACACATTATACATCATACCAACCATAACATTTCTTTATTCACAATTCACCATTAATGATTCATCATTAGTGCTCATAATCAATATTTCAACACACATATTACATATCATCAATCACATGTCCAATGAAGTATACCAAAGATTCCATTATCCATTTCTTTCAACATTTGTATATCACGTTGACAACAAAGACAGACTCGGGCCCAACAGACACCACTATGTTATTCAAAGTTCAGAGTTACTGCTTTGGTCTATAATCATAATCATCAAGCCCGTAGGCATCATATATCAATATTTCTATCCATGGATAGTGTAACAGACCTAGTCTCTTGGACCATCAACTCATCATGAGGAGATCCTCAACCCGGCAAGACTGTTACCAATCATATATTTCATATTCACAATTCTCATAATGTAACAGACCCAGTCTCTTGGACCTCAATTCAACTCAATTTGAAGAGATCCTCAACCCGGCAAGACTGTTACCAATCATATATTTCATATTCACAATTCTCATAATGTAACAGACCCAGTCTCTTGGACCTCAATTCAACTCAATTTGAAGAGATCCTCAACCCGGCAAGACTGTTACCTTTTTCATTTTATAGGCATGCCTCCAAACCCAGAACTCTGAAGACTGAATAACACATTAAACACATATTTCACTTATTGTTTCATTATCAATTTCAATCTCAATGCTCATTATCATCTAGGCAAACATGCCTTATTTCTTTCAATTGGATCATCATAGCCAATCACAATGGCTTCATCTCACATTTGAATCATCATGGCCAATTACAATGGCTTCACTACATATCATATCTCAATCCATATGATACATATAACATCATTGATATAACATTTCAAAATATATTATTCATATAATACATTGCCATACACAAGATTCACAATGCATATAACATAACATTTTCTCATTTCTCAAAACACATTAACATCATTCATTACTAGAGCATTTATCATAACAAATTGCACATACCTTAAGAATGATCCTCATATCTTCCTACCTTTTCCATTTCATATTTCATCCTTTATATATATATATATATATAGTAATATACATTCTTCATTTACATTCACAATATAATAGCTTATTTAACACTTTCATCCCAATGTGTTAATATTCAAAGACATATAAGGGTATACAATCAAATAGGGTTTATGCTTACCTTGTTAATGCTCTTCACATCCTTCACATCATTCAATCATCACCTTAGTCCAATTATATTAACAATATAATAAATCACTTAACACATTTGCAAACAAATGTGTTAAGCCTCAAATTATGTAATTAAATACAATCATATGTATTGGTACTTACCTCAAGAACTATTCCCATTCCTCCATACATTTCCTCTTCCAAGAATTCTCAACATATAGGTTAATGCAACACAATCTCTTCAAAACCTAATCCAAAGATCATTATACATAGGTTTAGAATCATCCACATACATTTGATTAGGGCATTCTTTGCTTTAGACATGTTTAAAGTGTTTATGTTTAGGTTTAGGTACCATAATACCTTTGAAGAATCAAAGCCATGCTAAAAGAACAAAGAATAAAAACAATAACCATTACATTTGAGGGACACGGGCAGCCCACTTGAGGGACACGGCCAAGCTTGTGGCCGTGTCACTCATCCTCAAAAACTCCCGAGGCAGACACGGGCAAGGGACACGGCCGTGTCTCTCATATAAAAACAGACAGTAGCAAACACCTTCAAGGGACACGGCCAAGCCAGTGGCCGTGTCACCCCAAAACTTGTCTAACACGGCCAAGATCCTTCCAACTTGGCCGTGTCACCCAAATTTCTCAAGTCTTGGCCGTGTCTCTCCTTGGTTCCAGCCGTGTTACTCAAAAACACAACCCTAATCAAAACCAACACTCTTCCAAAATGCATTTTCACACCCTTTTGCAACAATAATAACTTCATTCAATTGGTTCTAATCAATGTTATTAACACATATCATACATATTCATCACATTAACCACTTAAACAACACATAACCATTACATTAAAACATTCACCAATACCAAAACCCTAAAACCAACTTCCCACTTGATCTTCCACAATCAACCTCCATATATCTAACCATATTCACAACCAAACCAACACCAATTCCATCTTTTAACTTACAATCACTTTAAACACTTATAAACACATATCAAACACACCAAATCATCACATCAACCAATCACAATTTTATTTAGACACAACTTCAAAATTGACAAAGGGAAACAAAAGAATTCTTACCTAAAATGAAGAAATTCCACAAATCTCTTGTCACAACCTTTGATTTCTTCTTCAATTTGCTTCTTGCCTCAAGAACACTTCTCTTTCCCTTTTGTCTAAGGAAGAGTCGGCCACACACAAATGAGAAGATGAAAAGATGAAGAGCAAAAGTCAAATTTTGCTTCTTATATCCACCAAGAGTTTTTAACCTTACAATTACTAAAACACCCTTCACCATTTAACTACCCTTTTGTCTCATATGAGCCCAATTAAGTAATTTCACATGCCACATAAAAATATCCTCTTGCATTGACTCTCCCTTTGACCAATTTATATGTTATATATATCATCATATACCCAACATATAAACTTGTCTCTAAACCCTAAATTTCTTCTCCAAAACACTTATACATATACATTCTCTTTCCATTTCTTTTCTCTTACAATTTAACACATATATACAATCCAATATATAACAACAACAACACTAACCACAACATCAACAACATAATCAAAACTTTTAGGGCATATATGAGGATATTACAATTCTCTCCCCCTTAAATAATTTTGTCCTCGAAATTATCTAGTATAATTGTAATTCATTCATAATACCATACCATCTTAACTTCCATATGAAGTTAATTTTACACTTAAGTCATTATATCATCAAATCATATAGCTTCAACTCTCCTCTTTAGAATCAACCACCTTCTTTAAATTCCTTAACTCATCATTCTATATGTCTATACATCTTATTACTTTCTTGATCAAACATTCAAAAGATCTCATTACATTTCCTATTAATATCTTTATACCAGAATCAGATCATCATATAGCACAAAAATACTTTGTCAAATCTTTATATTTAATATATTTTGTTCTTCACTTCTTTTTAATTACTCTCTTAACTTTTACCTTAAAAACTATAACTTATATCTGAGCATTAATTATCCATTCATTACAATCACTGTCTAAATAGACATCTATCACCCTCAATAGATAACAAAATCCTGATTTTTTTATACATGGAGTTATTTCTTTAGCATGCATTTCACTTAACTTACATATTAATACATTACTTTTCAACTTATTTTATAAATAACCAATCTTTTTCCCTTTTTCTCATGATGATTTATAATTATTATACTCCACTCATTCATGTCCAATCATACTTTAAAATTTACATCATATACATTATCATGTAAATAACTACACTCTTGGTACAACTATACACATTAAATCTCAATAATGATTCATAATCTCAGCCAAATCTAGATCCATTGATTTATCTGTCACAATATATCCACATTCCAATCTTGTGCAACTCCAACCAATAATTAATTTATTCAAACTTATCATGAAATTTCACAATATTCATATATGTATATATTTTTATAACCTAATTCCATTAGGGTAAACATATATACAATTTCTGATCTCTTCCGATCCATATTCAATCAAATTATCATGATAACAAATCACTTCAAATTATCTTTTAATATACACATAATTTATTCTCTATCATCTTATTATAATACCCACCAATTCTCATAAAGGTTTTTATACCATATTTACTATCTACAATTCATGCACTCAAACCTCGAGTTACATATCTTAAACATATTCAATATAACTTTCATAACATTCCATATCATTGTTATATTTATTTTGATTACCTTATTTTCATATCATCCGTAACTCAAAACCTTTCCATAGTTTCTTTTTCCTCTCTTAGTCTTCACAATTATAACCAAAATTATTAACATAAAATGATAATATACAACTTTATCCATCATAACTTTTAACTATACTTCTCAATTATAATTTCAACCTCACCAAATCTGTATTACAATCATTTTATCTAAGATTCAAATCCATGGATAACAATTTAACCGATCAAATATACTGAACAAAACACATGGCTTTAAGGATTAATATTCAAGCCTGGAACTTTTAAATCAATGCTGTCTTTTTTTTTTTTTAATTTCATCCTCAATCTTTACAAATACAGTGCTAAAGTACATATCAAGAATCACTTATTCCTTCTTTACATTTTTGCTATATCAATAGCTAACACATTCCAACTTCGTTTCAAATCAATTGCACTCGATTTATAATCTTTATCCACTTAATTCATGTTTCTACAATATTACTCTATACATATTCAATCATATGGAGTTCCTATACAATTTCTATTTGTCACTTCATTTCTAATCCATTTACAATCTCTTATAATATAACATTACATAGAACTTTCCATATGTGCATACTTTGGAACTCTAAATATCATATGATCATCACATTCAATGCTCACTATAACAATTTCCACTATCCAATATTACTCAAGTCCATTCCATTCTCACTTCCATCACATAATTCATTTAGCTTAACACAATTCAAGACCTAATCTCCCTTAGGTCTTTTAATACACACAACATCATTTCCATATTACTAATTCTATAATAATACCACATACATTTTCATAGGTCACCCTCATAATGTAATTCACCCATTTGTTTAAATGTATATAATTTCATTCACAGTGAAAACTCAATTCACATCTCATATACATGTATACACTTAATTATATGCTCTTGTTTTATTTCCCTTTTTTATACATTCAATACAAATTTAATGTTTATCACTTTCTTTTAAACATTGTCATTCTCATTCTTTCAATATGATGTAAAGCATTTATCCATACTACAATGTATATATATATCCTGACTATACTAATACTTCACATTCATCTTGATCATATTCCCAAAGTGACATCTCTTTCACTTTCATCTTTAAAAACACTTAATATACTTCCATAACCATCTTTACTCTTTGCAGTTAAAATGACTTAAAATAACTCATTTTCATTTGCTTATCCAATTCCCTTTTTTTACTTTAAAACAATTTCTCTTTCTATCAATCACATTACTCAATTCATAATGCTTTAATATGGAATATTAGTCATTTCACCTAACTCATATATTGAATATACATTAAACCATCACTATCCCATTAATCTTTATCAAATTCCACTAAAACTTTAACTTCTCAAATTACTACTTCATTTAAGCTTCAATTTACCAAACTCATCTTTTCTAATATCACTCTAAAACATCTTACAAATATATATCACAAAGCAATATTAAAACTTATAATTTCCACAATCATCAAGCTCACTTCAAAAATCTCAAATATCACCTATTATCACCCTTACCATGAGCTTTCACAATATCCAAGCATTTTACATTTCTAACATTGAATTTACTATGTTCGCATCAAAATAATGATATCAACTTATTTTCTTACTTAACCAATATCATCTCTTTCCTTTAATAAAACCTTAACTTTATATATATATATATATATATATATATTCCAACTTTAACTAGTCACACTTTGTCTATATTAACCAACTCATTCAATATTCCACCATTCTTTCCTCATTTTTAGTAACATATCTTTCAATAATAACAATCCAACAATATTTTCTCTGTCTAGTAACCTCAACATAAACATTATTATAAAGAGATTCAAAGTATAGAGGAAAGAGTGCATACTTTAATCTTGATTTTTGATTTCTATTCATTTTTCAACTTTATTCTTTTTTTTTTATTTCAATTCACATTATGTCCCACATAATATTGCTCATAACCATCAACATTACATTCTATGTTGCACACAACATGATCCGTATGGAAGTAATAAAAAAACTTGACAACTCTCAAACAGATACTAATAATAATTGAGAGAAATATAAGAAAAGGAAAATTTATATTAAAACTTCTCTAAATTCTTCTCCCCTTTTTAATGATTGATATTACAATTATTTATACATACAAAATGGAATGAAAATAGTAAAAAGCTATTAACTAAAAACTAAATAAAACAATTTGCTGTTTTATTTGTATGAATGAGTTTTTCTCGTTCATGCAAATCATTGATTTTAAAATGAATATAAATCATTCATTTTAAAAATAATTAATAATTAATTAATTATAATAATTAAAATAATTATCACTTATTTTTTTTAAAAATATTTATATTATGATCTCCTGATCATTACTCCCCTTTTATAGAAATCCAGCTCCTGATGGATCTCAAAATTCTAAATGGGGAAATATTGATTCTCCTTTTTCTCTAGTGAACCACTTTGCGGCACTAGGCTTTTGTCCTTTCTTTCCAACACGAAATGCTTCTCGCGTTCCTCTGCGTGTTTCTGTTACTTTCCTTTCAAGGATAGTATCTTCTAATAATGGAATCTCATTATTAATTTGTAAATCTTCCACTGAAGGTATAACTTCTCCAAGTTCATCATCTAACATTGATGGTTCAAATGGTTTCAAATTTTCGACGTTGACCACAGAATACATTTCCATGTAAGCAGGCAACTCAAGTTGACATGCATTATCACCAATCTTCTTGATGATTTTAAAAGGACCATAACGGATAGGCTTAAGCTTCTTGCCTTCTCCTTTTAGTCTCTCTTTTCCCAAGTGTAGCCAAACTAGATCTCCAACTTCGAATTTTTCTTCCACTCTATGTCGATCATGTCTAGCCTTATATTTTTGTTGAGCTTTTTGTAATTGATTCTCAACTTCACTATGAACCTTTCGGATACATTCCAGGAATTTCTGGGCCTTCTCGGTACCTGACTTATCTTTTTCTCCTTTTGACGTTGATTCAAATGTGAATTCGATGTCAAATGGACTTTGTGGAAGATATCCAAGACAAACTTCAAATGGTGATTTGTTAGTGGAGCTATGAATAGCTCGATTAAAAGCAAATTGCAAATATGGCAAACTCTCATCCCAAGTTTTAGGGTGTCGAGTATTATATCCTCTAAGAAGATGTACCATTGTTCTATTGACAACTTCAGTCTGGCCATCAGTTTGAGGATGAAAAGCTGTACTTCTATTTAACTTAGTATCCATCATAGACCATAATGATTTCCAGAAGTTTCCAAGAAAACGACTATCACGATCTGAGACTATAGAGTTTGGTAAACCAAAATGAGTCCAAACATGTCTAAAGAAAAGTTTTGCTGTTTCTTCTCCAGTGATGGTCTTCTTGCAAGGCATTAATATAATCATTTTAGAAAATCTATCAACAACTACAAATAGGTAGTCATGTCCTCGTTTAGTAGTTGGTAGACCTCCCATAAAATCCATAGAGATGCTCTCCCATGGTCTACTTGGAACTGGTAAAGGTATGTAAAGCCCAATCTTTCTATTTGATGGCTTTGAAGTGCTACATAACACACATCCTTTAACAAATTGTGCCACATCTTGTTGCATTCGAGGCCAATAGACGTAGCGCTGAAGATTTTGTACAATCTTGTTTACTCCAAAGTGTCCTGCTACCTTTGAAGTGTGAGCCTCTCGTATCCATTTAATACGATCTGCTTCTTTCGGTACACATAGTTGTGACCCTTTATAGAGTAATCCATCTCGTAATGTATACTCTAATAATTTATCTGCTTTTGCTGCAATCAATAAATCCCCAAAATCTGGATCTTGAATATACATGTCAATATATTCTTCATGTATACTCGGTTGGATTTCCATAACCGCAGATAAACAAAGTGTTTTTATTGGTGGCCGAGATAGCATATCGGCTAATTTATTTTGAACTCCTTTTTTATACTTGATGACCAAGTTATATTGTTGAAGATAGGTCATCCATTTCATATGTCGGGCTTGTTGTAGTTTAGATTGTGTTTGAAGGTATTGAAGGGGTCGGTGGTCTGTGTAAACTACAGTTTCTTTGCCCAAAAGATACACACGCCAATGTTTTACAGCTTGATGAAGAGCAAGTAACTCTTTATCATAAGTTGGATAGTTCTTTTGAGAATCTTGAAATAACTCGGAGTAATAAGCAACAGGTCTACCTTCTTGCATTAATACAGCACCCATTGCATACCCGGATGCATCAGCCTCGAGTTCAAAAGGCTTTTGCAAATTTGGCAAGGCTAAAACAGGCGCCTCGCTTATCTTCCTTTTCAAAAGAAGAAATGTGTCCTCATGTTTCTTTGTCCATTCAAAGCGATGATTTGCCTTTGTAAGTTCATGTAAGGAAGCAGCTATCATAGAAAAATTTTGAATAAATTTTCTAACATATTGGCAAGCTCCCATAAAACTACGAACTTCAGTGACATTTGTTGGTTGAGGCCATTCTCGAATGACTTTCACCTTAGTTGGATCAATTTGTAATTCTCCATTACCCACAATAAAACCAAGATATAAGAGTGATTTTTTACCAAACTCGCACTTTTTTTTATTAAGGTAGAGTTGATATTTTTGTAATAACTCAAATACCTTCCTTAAATGGTCAAGGTGCTCCTCCATAGTACGACTATAAATAAGAATGTCATCAAGATAAACAATGACAAATTGATCAATGAAAGGCCGTAGGACATCATTCATTAATCGCATAAATGTAGCAGGTGCATTACAAAGTCCAAATGGCATTACTAACCACTCGAATAAACCCTGCCTTGTCTTGAAAGCTGTCTTCCAAGAATCTTCTTCATGGATTCGCACTTGATGGTAACCAGATTTTAAATCTAGCTTTGTGAAATAATGGGCATGCTTTAACTGATCTAAAAGATCCTCTATTCTGGGAAGAGGATATCGATTCTTTATTGTGATCTTATTTAGAGCACGATAATCAATGCACATACGCCATCCACCATCTTTCTTAGGAACAAGAACAACTGGTGAACCACAAGGTGAATTACTTGGTTTTATAACACCACTTTCAAGTAACTCAGTCACTTGCTTCTTTATTTCCTCGTTCTCCAGTACGGAATAACGGTACATGCTTAAATTTGGAAGTGAGGAGTCTGAGATAAGTTGAATCTCATGTTCCACTTCTCACTTTGTTGGTAAACCTCTTTCTTCATAAAATAAGTCTACATATTCTTCACATAATTTCATTAAAACATTCATCTCCTTCACTTGAGATGGTTTGGAAATGGCCACATGTGTTGGGTTAAAAAAATCTACCTGGAGTATTTTATTTGCTCCCACACATTCCTCATCTTTTGAAGGTCGTACAAATAATAATACAAACCTTTTTGATGCATTAATCATCCGCTTAGCCTGACATGCAGTGATTAGTTCAGTAGTATTCTTTGTCTTTTCACCAGAAAAGATATAATTTATGCCTTCTTTAGTGAACTGGAATCTTTGAGCTCGACGATAATAAATTGCATCGCGATCCCATAAATAAGGATTCCCAAGAATCACTTGACATATATCAAGAGGAACAACGTCACAAGTTACTTCATCAATAAATTGACTGGTGACAGCAAAACGAAAGGTGCATTGTCGATTAACTTGAAGCCCCACATCTTTATGAATCCACCCCAATGGATATGGTTTTGGGTGAGGAGTCGTTGACAAACTCAACTTCTGTACTAATTGTTCAGAAATAAGATTTCTTTGGCTTCCTGTATCTACAATGGCGCTAATTACCTCTTGTTTCACTTGAATTTTTATAACAAATAACTCTTCTCGTTCCTCGGGTCTAGGCACTGTCTCCAAAACTATCTCCTTCGGTCTAGCCATTAGAGATAAGCTTGGATCTGCCCTTTCAATATTATCAACTATGACGTGATCTTTGTCATTAGTTGTTGTTGCTACAGTCTTATCCTTTGGTCTTTGTCTTGGGTTTAACTCTGGATGTAACTTCCAACATTTTTCTTTTACATGACCTTCAATTTTACAATGCTCACAATATCGTGTAGCATTTGGTGTTGATGATGAGGTCAAAGTATTTTTTTTTACCTTTTTATTCTTTGATGAGCTTGACCCTGGCCCATCAAAAGATTTTTCACCACGACCATTTTTCTTCTCAATGGTCATTGCTATGGTACTTGCACTTGAAATATTATTTGGCTGATAAAGTGACATTTCAGTGCTAATACGTGGTGATAATCCTGAGGTATATTTCATAAATATCTCAGGAGAATTCATAGAAATACCTAACGTCACAGCTAGACGTCTGAATTCAGTTGTATATTCTTGCACCGATTGGTCTCGCTTTTGACGTAGGTTGTGCCACCTTCTCCATCGTTCTTCGAGGTAACCCATAGGATAAAATTCTTTTCGGATAAGCTCTAGAAAATTATCCCAGCTTATTTCTTCATCCTCATGGGTCTGTAAATAAGAATTCCACCAAGCCAATGCATGGCTTGTCATTTTTAGTCTTGCAAATGAGACTTTATCTTCACTACTATACCTATATAAGGTAAAGTATGTCTCTAATTGATTAATCCAAGAATCTAATTTCTCGGCATCAATCAAGCCGTCATATGATGGGATATCAATTTTAGCCTCCACCTTAAAAGGTCTTGGCTGCCTCTCCTCATCTCCTTCTTGAGTAGGCTGATCTTTTTTCTTCTTTTTAGAAGAAGTACTAGGACTTTTAATGGTCTCTATAGAATTTTTATCGGAATCATCATGAGATTGATCCTCCATCCAAGCCATAACTTTTGCCATCTGCTCTGACAGACTAGCAATTTGTTTAGCTAATTCGGCGACGTTAGAATCTGTTTCCATTATAACATAGTCAACACTTCTGGTTCTTCTTGAGGGTCTTCGGTGAATGTTAAGGACTGCAAATGGTTCTCCTGTCTCCTCGTAACCAGTTCTTGTCTTAACCATATACAGGTAGGATCGATTTTGCTCTGATACCAACTTGATCCGTATGGAAGTAATAAAAAAACTTGACAACTCTCAAACAGATACTAATAATAATTGAGAGAAATATAAGAAAAGGAAAATTTATATTAAAACTTCTCTAAATTCTTCTCCCCTTTTTAATGATTGATATTACAATTATTTATACATACAAAATGGAATGAAAATAGTAAAAAGCTATTAACTAAAAACTAAATAAAACAATTTGCTGTTTTATTTGTATGAATGAGTTTTTCTCGTTCATGCAAATCATTGATTTTAAAATGAATATAAATCATTCATTTTAAAAATAATTAATAATTAATTAATTATAATAATTAAAATAATTATCACTTATTATTTTTTAAAAATATTTATATTATGATCTCCTGATCACAACATGACATTTTTCATATGCATCATCAATATACATATATCACATTATATTTCACAATTCGTTTCCCATAATCAATTAGGCACTATGCCTCAATTATAATTCATTTCCAACATCATGGTCAACAATCATGGTCTCTCATCACATCAAAATGGTATACACATATATCATCAACTATATTGAACATCTCATATAACACAAATATTCTACAATTCATATAATCCCACATCCGAGACCAACCTAGGTATGAATGCATATGCATGTATTACAAATTTCATTTCAAAACTTTTCCTTTGTAACTATATTTAAGCTTTCCAAAACTTTTCTTTTTAATTCTACTTATACTCTTCAAAAATTCTCTTTTTAGTTTCACTTAGGCCGAGAATCTCGAACCTAAGCTTTGATACCAAAACAATTGTAACACCCCGATACCCTATATAAGTACTATACATATACCTAGTATACATACAGTAAGTATATAGAGTATAAGGATGCCACTTTTCTTTATATATTTTTTTTAAACCTGTAACAAAATTCAAACCATAATAGGTCAATTTAAAGAACACTTACAAAATCATTGTCTTTATCAAAACTTCATTTATACATATAATATAACATACTTAAAGTGGATACATGTATGCATTACCCTCTAGTTGGTCTCGACAAAATTTTACTCTTCTCGTGGCATACCAAAAGACTTCATATCTTCCACCAAGCTACCTGCGCGATAATATATCCGCGCTAAGCTCGAAAGCTTAGTAGTATAAATATAAAATACAAACATATATCATGGAAATACTAACATATAAAGATATATCAATTCCATATACTTTTAGTTCTTATTAAGTTTATCCCTTTTCATTTGCACCTTTCATATCTTTCAACTAATTTCATATCTTATACACATATATATACATAACATTTCTACCAATTCCAACCCATCACTAATATTCACAATCAACATCTCAATACACACATTATACATCATACTAACCATAAGTCACATTTCCAATTAAGACAATCATTGTCATCAACCACAATTCATCAATTGAATTCACAATCAATGCTAGTACACACATTATACATCATACCAACCATAACATTTCTTTATTCACAATTCACCATTAATGATTCATCATTAGTGCTCATAATCAATATTTCAACACACATATTACATATCATCAATCACATGTCCAATGAAGTATACCAAAGATTCCATTATCCATTTCTTTCAACATTTGTATATCACATTGACAACAAAGACAGACTCGGGCCCAACAGACACCACTATGTTATTCAGAGTTCAGAGTTACTGCTTTGGTCTATAATCATAATCATCAAGCCCGTAGGCATCATATATCAATATTTCTATCCATGGATAGTGTAACAGACCCAGTCTCTTGGACCATCAACTCATCATGAGGAGATCCTCAACCCGGCAAGACTGTTACCAATCATATATTTCATATTCACAATTCTCATAATGTAACAGACCCAGTCTCTTGGACCTCAATTCAACTCAATTTGAAGAGATCCTCAACCCGGCAAGACTGTTACCAATCATATATTTCATATTCACAATTCTCATAATGTAACAGACCCAGTCTCTTGGACCTCAATTCAACTCAATTTGAAGAGATCCTCAACCCGGCAAGACTGTTACCTTTTTCATTTTATAGGCATGCCTCCAAACCCAGAACTCTGAAGACTGAATAACACATTAAACACATATTTCACTTATTGTTTCATTATCAATTTCAATCTCAATGCTCATTATCATCTAGGCAAACATGCCTTATTTCTTTCAATTGGATCATCATAGCCAATCACAATGGCTTCATCTCACATTTGAATCATCATGGCCAATTACAATGGCTTCACTACATATCATATCTCAATCCATATGATACATATAACATCATTGATATAACATTTCAAAATATATTATTCATATAATACATTGCCATACACAAGATTCACAATGCATATAACATAACATTTTCTCATTTCTCAAAACACATTAACATCATTCATTACTAGAGCATTTATCATAACAAATTGCACATACCTTAAGAATGATCCTCATATCTTCCTACCTTTTCCATTTCATATTTCATCCTTTATATATATATATATATATAGTAATATACATTCTTCATTTACATTCACAATATAATAGCTTATTTAACACTTTCATCCCAATGTGTTAATATTCAAAGACATATAAGGGTATACAATCAAATAGGGTTTATGCTTACCTTGTTAATGCTCTTCACATCCTTCACATCATTCAATCATCACCTTAGTCCAATTATATTAACAATATAATAAATCACTTAACACATTTGCAAACAAATGTGTTAAGCCTCAAATTATGTAATTAAATACAATCATATGTATTGGTACTTACCTCAAGAACTATTCCCATTCCTCCATACATTTCCTCTTCCAAGAATTCTCAACATATAGGTTAATGCAACACAATCTCTTCAAAACCTAATCCAAAGATCATTATACATAGGTTTAGAATCATCCACATACATTTGATTAGGGCATTCTTTGCTTTAGACATGTTTAAAGTGTTTATGTTTAGGTTTAGGTACCATAATACCTTTGAAGAATCAAAGCCATGCTAAAAGAACAAAGAATAAAAACAATAACCATTACATTTGAGGGACACGGGCAGCCCACTTGAGGGACACGGCCAAGCTTGTGGCCGTGTCACTCATCCTCAAAAACTCCCGAGGCAGACACGGGCAAGGGACACGGCCGTGTCTCTCATCCAAAAACAGACAGTAGCAAACACCTTCAAGGGACACGGCCAAGCCAGTGGCCGTGTCACCCCAAAACTTGTCTAACATGACCAAGATCCTTCCAACTTGGCCGTGTCACCCAAATTTCTCAAGTCTTGGCCGTGTCTCTCCTTGGTTCCAGCCGTGTTACTCAAAAACACAACCCTAATCAAAACCAACACTCTTCCAAAATGCATTTTCACACCCTTTTGCAACAATAATAACTTCATTCAATTGGTTCTAATCAATGTTATTAACACATATCATACATATTCATCACATTAACCACTTAAACAACACATAACCATTACATTAAAACATTCACCAATACCAAAACCCTAAAACCAACTTCCCACTTGATCTTCCACAATCAACCTCCATATATCTAACCATATTCACAACCAAACCAACACCAATTCCATCTTTTAACTTACAATCACTTTAAACACTTATAAACACATATCAAACACACCAAATCATCACATCAACAAATCACAATTTTATTTAGACACAACTTCAAAATTGACAAAGGGAAACAAAAGAATTCTTACCTAAAATGAAGAAATTCCACAAATCTCTTGTCACAATCTTTGATTTCTTCTTCAATTTGCTTCTTGCCTCAAGAACACTTCTCTTTCCCTTTTGTCTAAGGAAGAGTCGGCCACACACAAATGAGAAGAGGAAAAGATGAAGAGCAAAAGTCAAATTTTGCTTCTTATATCCACCAAGAGTTTTTAACCTTACAATTACTAAAACACCCTTCACCATTTAACTACCCTTTTGTCTCATATGAGCCCAATTAAGTAATTTCACATGCCACATAAAAATATCCTCTTGCATTGACTCTCCCTTTGACCAATTTATATGTTATATATATCATCATATACCCAACATATAAACTTGTCTCTAAACCCTAAATTTCTTCTCCAAAACACATATACATATACATTCTCTTTCCATTTCTTTTCTCTTACAATTTAACACATATATACAATCCAATATATAACAACAACAACACTAACCACAACATCAACAACATAATCAAAACTTTTAGGGCATATATGAGGATATTACATGTTTTCATTTATATGGCCCTACATGATTTTTTACATTTTCATACTTTTAAGTTTGCAAATATACAGAATTTTTAAGTTTATTTTTTCTTATTTACATCAAATTTTGTATTGCAGGTTGACTTTTTATGAATCTCGTTGCTTTTTTTCTATTGTTTAATGTTTATGTTGTATTTTTTAGATTTTGATTTTTTTTTTTTTTACATAAATATCAAAAAACTCATTAATGGAGTCTAGGTAATAAAAGAATAATTATAGGAAAGTTAAGAAATACAGTGATATATGGATAGTATAAAAAAATAGAAAAAAATAAAGACAAAAGTAAAAATAAACGACAAAAAAGTTGAAAATATATTATTTTTATTTTTTAATTTTTTTTGGGTTTCAACTATTTTTAATTGGAGATTTTTTTTCTTCAAATTTAATACACTCCACATATTTATTAAAATACTTCAAAAAAATAATTTTTTAATTTTTAGCTTTTTCATCAAAGTTTTTCAATGTCAACAATATAATAAATTATAATAATTCAAATTAAATAAAATATGATATTAAAATTTAATATATAATATATAATCGTTTACACTAAAATATAATACTAAAAAATAACAGTACATATGAATATATATCGATATATGTTATGTATAATTTAATTAAAGAATAATCATATATATATGAGTATATAACTATTATATATATATATATATTTATTTATATATGAGTAAATATTATATATAATTATATATACCTAAAAAAATAATAATATATGTTATATATAATTAGATATATATGAGCATATGTTGTAAAATAATAATAATATATTACATATATATGGATGTATATTATAAAAAAAATAACAATATATATTATAGATAAAGTGACCAACTATAAAAAATACGATGAAGTGACCAACTATAAGAAATACACAAATTGCCAATCAAATTTACCAACAAATAAATTTATATTTTTAATATCAAACGGATACCCACTAAAAAGGAAAAAATGGTAGACCAAGGGCCGGTCAAGGAGCAAGAAATCATATACTAAACTTCCTACAACAACAAATTATAGACACTTTAGCCAAAAAATAAATTGAATTTGAAGCTACATAAGCAAGCTACTTCTTCCCTCTTTGATGAGTCCAATTGACACCGTCTCAGTAAATTTATTTTTATCCTAGTTTAATAAAAATGAAAATAAGAAACATATATAGCTATAGAGAGAGAATGGCTCTTCTATCATTGCATCTCATTCCTTATTAACATTCAATAATGGTCGTTATAAATGCACAAGTTAAGAAAGAAAACCCATGGCCAAAACTGCTAAACCCATTTTTACAAGCAAAACCCAAAAAACAATCCATGAACTAAAATAAAGGATCACCAAATCAACTGAAATGGGTTGATCTTATAAT
The DNA here is from genome assembly GCA_947685225.1 of Garcia nutans. NCBI lineage: Eukaryota > Viridiplantae > Streptophyta > Magnoliopsida > Malpighiales > Euphorbiaceae > Garcia > Garcia nutans. The sequence goes on along the minus strand of CANTUV010000007.1, from coordinate 48,287,417 downwards.
TGGGGGAATCAAAAGCTCCAAAAAAATTGATAATAATGGGTTTAAGCAACTCACGAAAATTGTTCCTGGAGAGACAAGCTTGAATGTCGCAGGCTTCTTTCTTACACAGCTCTTTGCTCGATTGCGCCATTTCTCTATCTCCTATTATTGTCTCTCTCAAATGGCAATGGCAGACTGGAGAAATTCTAATCTTCTAATTGGTGTTGTTGTTTTTGTTTTCCATTCTATGATCTCTATGCTTTTTTTTTCCTTGGCCATCAAATAATCACCGATTCCCCTTGAGATTGATTTTCTTTTCCTTGGCCGTCAATCACCAGTTTTCTGAGGCTTTAAAAAATATTCAAAATTTTCTTTTCAATTCAATTTGTTTAACAATTAATCAATGGCTACTTTGTAAATGGAGCGGTGGAAAAGGAGAAATGAAGAAACAATGGAGAAGAAGAAAGAAAAAGGCAACATATTTGCAGAAGAAAAGTGTACAGAATGAATAGAAAAGACAAAGTATAAGAAGAAAAAACACCGTAGTTTAGAAAAAAAATTTAAAAAAAAATAGAATTGAAAAAGTAAAAAAGTTATAAATGAAAATAAAAAAGTGAAGAGGAAAAATATAAAGAGAAATTAAAAAGTAGTATAAGATGTAATTTCTTCCTCTTCTCTTTTTACACCTAGAAAACAAAGTATCGAAGCAGAGAAAACCATTAAAAAATGTCAAATTTCTATCCTACTAAAATTACAGACTGAAATCCTTATATTCCTACCAGTAAAATCACTCATCAGATTCAGGTACATCTCTAAAAGTTTGTGTTCTTTAATTACTAGCCCTACTTTCATATCCCTTCACCTCAATAAAACCACTACCAAAAAGAGAACTATTTCTCTTTAGATATGCTACCAAGTCATCACCATATCCATCATAATTAAAAAATAGCATTATTTTCTACACCTTGATGAGTATTTCCCTAAAAATTACATAGAGAAACTTATTCTCCCATTTAGGGTTGGGAGCTATATTTAATGGGGTATTCTGTCTAAAAGATCATTCTATTGATAAATGGTAGAATTTATTTGTGGAATCCAAGCATTAGAAAAACTCTGATTATTCCTTCTCACAATCAATACTATACAGGATTACTTGGTTTTTCGTTTAATTCTATTACTAATGACTACAAGATCATTGTTGTATGTCCTAAGCTTATGAAGGGTTACTCAATGATAAAAGGGTGTTGGAGTATGATTAAATGTAAGCTAATTATACTAGTTGTAAGGAGGCTTCTGCTTTCTTGAATGGAGATTGCCATTGTTTCCTTTCTACTTCAAGAAATTTTAATTCTACATTTGATCTTACAGATTTTGATTTGGGAATGAGTCGTTTAGGAAAATGGCAGCTCCATATTATTTGATTGATGAAATTACTCATGATGACCGTGGAATGTGAGTGTGACTATTGAAGCACTTGATGGTCATCTTTTGTTGGTTCTTCTTAAGCAATTTAGAGGTGGGCAATCGGGCAATCTTCTGTTTGGGTGATGAAAGAGTATGGTGTTGTGGAATCTTGGACTACATTTTACAGTTTTAACTCAAATGGTTTGTCAATGGAAAAGGCAATTGTAGTTAGGAGTTATAATGACATTCTATTTGCAAGATATAGTGGAGAGCTAGTTTGTTATGATCCAAATACAACAGATATCAAGGAATCTAAATACACAGACCATATAAATTCCTTTTATTTGGATGCATATGTGGAGAGTCTTGTTTTATTTAACTTAAAGAAGAGTCTAAAGAAGAAGAAGAAAGGGATAGAGCAAATGGAGAGTGAAGAAAGGGGACGGATTGTTGATATCAAAGTAGGTGAAGAAGCACAAAATTAAGGAGAAGAACAACTATAGGTGTTCCTGGACACTAGGTTTTATCAAAGGTAATTCTATACTTTTAAACGAGCTTGTTTAATTGGGCAATTTATTAAGATTTTAGATTTTTTAGCACAGTAGAAATCGAATTTTGATCTATTGTTCAGATCACACATGTAATTGTTGAAATAATTTAATGCATGCAAGGTTTACGGTCAACAAACATAAATGGTCCCACTTAATTGAAAAGAAAACTTATTTACTGTTCAATTCAAATAACAAAGCCCAATATATATTAATAGTACTAAATGAATATATGTTCAAGAAAAAAAAATTAAAAGCAAGTTAAGCTCTGTTCAATTAATTTTTTTAAAAAAATAAATAAATGCTAACTTTCTAAATTAAATTGATGTAAGTAGTTCAATAATAACAAAACAATAAACAATTATTAAATCAACAAAAAAAAAGGTTTATAATAGCCTATAATTTGGGGATTGAAGCATGCCAAAATTTGTATTGTCCTTTGAGAGTAAACAGCCCAACTGTACTGAGTACTTTAATTAATCACATTTTCCTCGCAAGATGCTCTAATCCGCCGAAACTTTTATATGCAGCTAAAAATTTTTCAAACCAGGTTATTCTCAATGTCCGGAATATAAATTTTTATTATAAATATAACAATCCTTTTATTCAACTTTAAAAAGTATAAGAATTGAAAGCCAAAAGATTTGATAAAGATAGTGATGGATGGGGTTTGGAGAGATGGTTTTCATTGATAAAGGCTAAGTAAATAGATTAGTTTTTATAGTTTAAATATATAAGAAATAAAGATGGAGTGGATCGATAGTAATGGCAGTGGCCTTTTTTGAATGAGACAAAGGTATTGCTTTCAATATCAACAATCATTTTTCTCTTGTTTGGAGTTGTCTATCTCCCTTCAAAAATAAATGGTTTGATATATATATATATATATATATATATATATATATATGATAATAATAATAATAGTTTAAGAAAAAGAAAACCACCTAATAATTAGAGTAGTAGTGGGAGAAATATTAGGATGTAAACATTGGTCATAACATTAACATGAATATGTTAACAGTTATAAAAGAGGAAAAAATGGATAGATAGTTGCCCAATATCTTTATTCGTTCCTTAATTTTAGCAACCAAAATTTGCTAAATCAAAACAAATTTTTAATAAAAAAAATTCTAACAATCCACCATGTGATTAAAAATTTAACAAAAGATATTATAAGCATTTAATATTATATAATGGGTGTCAGGTACCTTTAGAGTTTGAACCTATACTTAGTGTTAATGAATCTATCCTGAAGAAACTATAGTAACATTAATATTTTGAACTAGGATCTTTTAACCAAAATAAAATTCATCACACACACAATATGAGAAATCATCCAATTTCTATCAGTTTTGCGCTTTTTGATCATGCTCAATTATCATTTTCATGAGTGTCTTTAGAAAATGATCCAAGTTTTCACAGTAGCGACCCCACCACCACACTCACTAGGTGAACCCTCCAAGAGTAATATGTGATTATCACCCTGCAAAAAATGTCATCAAGTTCATTCAGAAATATAATCTTCCTATACATCACAACAAAGATCATAACACTATAGGAATAGAACCTGGGACATTCCTATAAAAATATTATAGAACTATAAACATGCTCTCCCAAGTTACCAAACAATTTATTATCTGTTAAACTTTATTCATAGGATCACCATACATCTAAAGATAGGTCTCCACTGCGGTAACTAATTATTGGATCTCAGTCTCATTCCCCTTGATGTCTAAAGTATGAGCCGGCCTACCAATCCTTTGGTGAGGGGATCCACAATATCCTTTTTAGACCTAAAAAATCCAAAGAAATTACACAATGAGATAATAAATGGCAAATAAATTTATGTCTAATAATTAAATGCCTTCTTTCCTCATTAAAATATTTTACTTTTAGCCTTAGCAATTATAGCTTGGCTATCACAATGCATAGAAATAAGGGGTAAGGATTTATTTAAAAATGGTATATCAGATAAAAAATTTCTCAACCATTCTACTTCATTGCAAGGTGCATCTAATGCTACTAATTCTGCTTCCATAGTATACAGAGAAATTATGGTTTGTTTAGCAGACTTCTAGGAGACTGCTTTAGCACCCTATTGCTCGAATTGAATTCAGCCCCCAATTAAAAGGGACAAATTAAATCTGGTTTTAATTTAAAAGCCTCTATCAAATTTGGTTTCAATTAGAAGGGCCTCAATTAAATTTAAGTCTAATTAAAAGGCCTAAATCGACTCAGGTCTGATAAAGACCAAAAAGTTGGACCGGCATTAAATTCATATCGAATTGGAAAACTAATTCTACATGTGTCATGCTCATGTCGAATTAGCTTATGCAAATTCAACATGAGCTAAGGCTCATGTCAAAATAAGCTAATGGTCTGGTTCAAAGAATTTTATTTCTAATTGGATTCAAATGATTTGGGGCATCCGAAGGGAGTCAGGATTTTTTGAACACGGTTGCCCTAATATTGCTTATAAATAGCTAACAAATAGTAGCCACAAGCAAGGAAAAAGGGGTCGAAATAAAAAAAAAAAAAAGCAAAATCACAGAAATAGAAAAACAGGAAGGATAGTAACAATAATTAATAATCAAAGAGGTAGAAAGCAATAAAAAAAAAAGGAGAGACAGTAGCAAACGCTTGTGAACACAACAAGTAATCTTTGAATCATAAAATAAAATTGCAAATAGAGATAACGAATTTTGTCAACAATGATACATTTGCAAATTATCTTATTGAGTTTCTTTAATTGAGTTCAAATCAAAACCAAAAACTTTATTTTTTTAAAATAATCATTGATATTATTTTACTTGGATCGAAACTCTAAATTACTACTATCTCAAACTCCCATAACTGCTATTTTCTTGTAGAGAGATTCAAAACATCAAATAAAGAAGTTATAAAATAAAGAAAGGCAAAAAGGTTGTGTGATGTGATAATATGTATACTTTATTTAATCATTTTATTTATAAAAATATGAATATAAATTATTATATAAATTAAGAGCCATAATATGATCACAATTCTAATTTAATAAAATAAATATAATTATTATCTATATCAAAAGAATATACTTATTCTATTTGAACTTTTAAAATAAATATCAGATAAATATCTATTTTAATAAATAATACATTTAATTTAAAATTTTAAGAAATTAGCATAAATAATAAATTTAATTTGAAATATTAAAAATTAAAACTCATGGCGAGATTAAGATAGCGATATGTGATATAATATTATGCTAGCGTTAACTATTTTAGTATAAAATATAGATTATGATTAACCTATTCTATTGCTTAAACCGATACTTAAAAGTTGAGATCTTTCAGTTGCTGATTTGAGTACCATCGAACTAAAAGTTATTTTTTTTTAGAAATTGACTATTTTAAGAAAATAAATTCTTAGTAACAAGTAGACATGACCACGGTTCGGTTTGAGATTGGAACCAAATCGGTCAAAACCAGAATCGTTCCAAATTAGAACTTGAACCTTAATTCATGATTTTGTTTAGGATCATGATTTTTAAAAATCGTTGAACCGACAATTTTCACAGTTTTAAATCGTTGATTCAAACCGTTAAAAATCATCTGTTCAAACTATTAAATTAGTATATTTTACTTAGTGTATTGCATTTGTTTTATTTATTTTTTATTCTTTAATGTTAAATTTTTTACTAACACTATAAATACCACTTATATTTTAAATTTTTTCACATTTCTAAATTTTGATTTATTCTTCAATCTATATTTACATTATAATCTTTAATATTTTCTAGAATTTTTAATTTTTAAATTTACTCTCTAATATTTTCTACAATCTACATTCTCATTTAAAGAAAAAATCTCTACAGTATAATCTTAATCACTTTATTTTATTTTATATTCAAAATTTATTTCTATTGTTTTTATTTTATTCCTATTATTTTTAAATTTTTATCTTATGTATTATTTTTTTATTCAAAATGTTATTATATTATGATTTCTAAAAAAATGACAAATAATCAAGGTTCAAATTTTGGATCAAGAAAGAAATAATATAGTTGATGAATATTTTAGACCAATTGACATAGAAAATATAATCGAAGAAATTGAAATGATGATGATAATTTTCAACAATTGCATAAATATAAAGTAAAAGAAACATGTGAATGTTAATTTCTCTTTAAAATTCAAAAAAATAAGTAAGCAACTTGTCTTTTTTAAGATGTGTATATATATTTTTTATTATTTTTTAGTAACTTAAATTTTTTCTAATTAAAATCACATATAAATTGTCTCCTAAATTATTCCAGACCACTTTGAACCATCGTAAACCGCTTTTGAATTGCCCCTTCAGACTCCCTTCTCATACTGTCTCTCATACCACTTTCGATTCAGGGTTCAAACTAGAATCAGTGGTTCCTCAACCATCTTTGAACCTTCTTATAGAAGGTTCAGTTCAGGTTCAAGAATTTTCTAAATCGAAACCTGTAATATCCCAAAATACACCCTAAAAGTTTGGAATAAATATTGTTGTATATGGATTTAATGTGTATGTTTAATGAAAATCAAAAGAAGAGCAACGAATTATTTTAATACCCCGATTTTGGTGTACATTGGAGTAGTAGTTGTGAGAATTGGTAAAATATGTAAGGATAATATGTATATATGGTATTTGGAAAAATATATGGGAAATATAAAAGTAATATATATGAGATATACATATACCAACATATACATCACATATACCTAATGTATAAAATGGTGTAGAAAAAGTAAGTTTATATAATTAATAAATAATAAATAATAATAATAATAAAAGAAAAAGAAGGGAAGAAAGTCAAAGGATGGATATAAAATGTGTGGTGGAGGATTTTTAAATATAATTATATTATATTATATTATTATTATTAATATATATATATATATATATGTGATAAGTATGAGGAAAAAGAAGAAAAGGCTTTCTTCTTCTTCTTCTTCTTCTTGCACGAGAGAGAGAGAGAGAGAGAGAGAGAGAGAGAGAGAGAGAGAGAGAGAGAGAGAGAGAGAAAGAGAAAGAGAAATGAGATTTTATTTGCATACACATCAAAATTATAAGGGTTTTGAGAGAATTGAAAATGGAGATTGAAGATTTGGTAAAATATTCAAGTAAGTATTCATTTCTTTGAGTTGATTTATATTGATTGTGATTTGGGTAGTGTGTGAAGATGATGATAGAGAAAGATTAAAGTTTATAAATATGTTAGATTGGTATTTAGATGATGATAATATGGTTATTTGTGAGGATGATGATGATTTATTGAAATTGGTTGGTAAGGATTTAATATGTATTAGTTGGGGAATTGAATAATTGATGTATGATTGATGTATATTTGTGTTTAATGAAGTTGAAAACATAGAATACATGTGTTTGGTCCTAAAACAGAGGTATTTTTGATGCCACGCCCGTGGCCTTTGGCTGCCACGACCGTGGCCATTGGAAGCCATGGCCGTGGAGGTGTCGAACAAAGGAGACAGATTCACTTTCTATGCCACGACCGTGCGAGTGGGAAAGCCACGCCCGTGGGGGTTGTTAGAGCAATTAGGCAGGATTGGTTGCTAAGCCACGCCCGTGGGGGTTGGTAGGCCACGACCGTGGGGTCCTAGAGAGAAATGTTGAGTTGTAATTGGTGATTTAGAGGTTTAGTATGAGGTTAATAAGTGAATAATTGTATTGAGATTCATGTATTTTATCCTTTTATTTTGATTAGGTTGTGAAGAAAGTGGATGGCCATAATCCAAGTGTTGGAAGATTCTTGGAAAGAGGAATTTAGATTTGGTGTGAGTTCTCTAGAGGTAAGTACAAACTTACATGGGTGCATTCTTTTACATGATTTTGAGACTTAACACATTTAGTGTAAATGTGTTAAGGAATTTACTATATTGTTAATACAATGTGACTAATGTTATTATTTGTATAGTGTGAAAGCTATGATGATCATTCAAAAAGGTATGTGCAAAGCAATTTGTTATGATAAATGTTTTAATGATGAAATGAGGTCATGTGTCTTGAGAAATGATGAAATGTGATGTCTTATGGTTGATAATAATGATTGAAATGAAATAAATGGAAATGTTGTCTATATGACGATGAATTTAAGATACATGTGCAATGAAATTGAGTATGTATGCTTGAATGATGAAGTGTTATAATGTGAATTGAGATATGATAAGATGTGAAGCCATTGTGATTGGCTATGATGATTCAATTGAAATAAGTGGGGCATATTTGCCTAGATGATGATGAGAATTGTGAATGAAATTGGTAATGAAATAATAAATGAATTGTGTGGCTAATATGTTATTCAATTTCAGAGTTCTGGGTTTGGCGGCATGCCTATAAAATGAAAAAGGTAACAGTCTTGCCGGGTTGAGGATCTCTTCAATTTGAGTTGAATTGAGGTCCAAGAGACTGGGTCTGTTACACTATGAGAATTATGAATATGAAATATATGAAAAGTAACAGTCTTCCGGGTTGAGGATCTCCTCGATTTAGTCGGGTTGATGGTCCAAGAGACTGGGTCTGTTACTAGTAACAGTCTAGCCGGGTTGAGGATCTCCTCGAGTTTAGATGGGTTGAGGTCCAAGAGACTGGGCCTGTTACACTATCCATGGATAGAGATATTTATATATGATGCCTATGGGCTTGATGATTATGATTATAGACCAAAGCAGCAACTCTGAACTTTGAATAACATATTAGTGTCTTGTGGGCCCATGTTTGTCTTTTTTTTCAATGTGTTTTATGAATGTGAAATAGATGAATAATGAGACCTATATTTGCTACTATTGAATAAGTGATTTATGACTGGTGAATTGTGAATAATGAATTAATTGAATAAAGTAAGAACATGTAATGTTATGAAGTATGATATGTAATATGTATATGGATATATTCACTGTGAGTATCAATGATAGAATTGTGGTTGGTGTTAATGATATATATATATATGTTAGAATTTCTGTAGTGTATTTTTATATTATTTATTTGTGCTACTAAGCTCTCTGGCTTAGCGTGGTTGTGTATCCGCGCAGGTGAGTAGGTGATAGATCTAAAGTCAATCGGTATGCCACGAGAAAGGTAAGAGTGTTCTAAGACCAACTAGAAGGTGATGCATGCATGTAAGATTTAATTACGTTGTATTTTGATAAGTAAAAAGGTATTATTGTTTGGAACACTGATAAAAGTTTTTAATCTGTAACAAAAGGTGACATTCTTATACTTTATATATATACTGTATGTATGCTCAGTATATGTATAGTACTTATATAGAGTATGGGGGTGTTACAATTATTTTGGTATCAGAGCTTGGGTTCGAGATTCTCGGCCTAAGTGAAATTTAAAAAAAAAAGTTTTGAAAAGCTTAACTAGAATTAAAAAGGAAAAGTTTTGAAATGAAATTTGTAATACATGCATATGCATTAACACCTAGGTTGGTCTCGAACATGGCATTATGTGATTTTTGATGTATCTGAATTACATGAGATGAATGATAGTGTGTGAATAAGATTTTATATGAAAGTAAAATTGGAAAAAGAAATGATATGAAAAATTGGTACAAGTTTAATTGGTAAGTTCAAGAATGGGAGTTTACTTAAGGAAAGTAAATCTTGAAATATTGATTATTGAAAAGTGATTGTAATATAAAGAAATGAATAGGAGAATAAAGTTGAAAATGATTTGAAAAACAAAATCAAGATTAAAGTATATACTTCTTCCTCTATATTTTGAATCTCTTTATAATAGAGTTTATGTTGGGTTTGTTAGAAAGAAGAAATATTGTTGGATTGTTAATATGGAAGGATATGTTATCAAAATGAAAAGAGTATGGTGGAATAGTGAGTGAGTTGATTGGTATAGACAAAGTGTGATTATGTAAGGTTTGGGTATATCAAGTTAAGATTTTGTTTAAAAGAAAAAGAGATGATGTTGGTTAAATAAGAAGACATATTGGTGTTGTTTGTATGGTTATGTTAATGCAAACATTGTAATTTCAATGTTAGAAATATGATATGTTATGAATATTGAGAAAGCTTATGTTAATGGTGGTAATATGTGATATTTGAGATTTTTGACATGAGCTTGATAATTGTGAAGATTATATGTTTTGATGTTGCTTTGTGGTATATATATAAGATGAGTTTGGAAAATTGAAGTTTAAGTGAAGTAGTAAGTTGAAAGGTTAAAGTTTTAATGGAATTTGATAAAGATTATTTGGATATTGATGGTTTAATGTATATTTAATACATGAGCTATGTGAAATGAATAATATGGCACATGAAAGTATTATGAATTGAGTAATGTGATTGATAGTATGAGAATTTGCTTTGAAGTAAAAAGAAAGTGATTGAGCAAATGAAAATGAGTTACTTTAAGTTATTTGAATTAAAAGGGTAAAAATGGATATGGAGTGTAACACCCCAATACTCCATATAAATACTATACATATACCTAGTATACATACAGTAAGTATATAAAGTATAAGGATGCCACTTTTTTTTTTTTACCTTTCAATACCTGTAACAAAATTCAAACCATAATAGGTCAATTTAAAGAACACTTACAAATTATTGTCTTTATCAAAACTTCATTTATACATATAATATAACATACTTAAAGTGGATACATGTATGCATTACCCTCTAGTTGGTCTCGACAAAATCTTACTCTTCTCGTGGCCTACCAAAAGACTTCATATCTTCCACCAAGCTACCTGCGCGATAATACATCCGCGCTAAGCTCGAAAGCTTAGTAGTACAAATATAAAATACAAACATATATCATGGAAACACTAACATATAAAGATATCTCAATTCCATATACTTTTAGTTCTTATTAAGTTTATCCCTATTCATTTGCACCTTTCATATCTTTCAACTAATCTCCTATCTTATACACATATAAACATAACATTTCTACCAAGTCCAACCCATCACTAATATTCACAATCAACATCTCAATACACACATTATACATTATACTAATCATAAGTCACATTTCCAATTAAGACAATCATTGTCATCAACCACAATTCATTAATTGAATTCACAATCAATGCTAATACACACATTATACATCATACCAATCATAACATTTCTTTATTCACAATTCAACATTAATGATTCATCACTAGTGCTCATAATCAATATTTCAACGCACATATTACATATCATCAATCACATGTCCAATGAAGTATACCAAAGATTTCATTATCCATTTCTTTCAACATTTGTATATCACATTGACAACAAAGACAGACTCGGCCCAACAGACACCACTATGTTATTCAGAGTTCAGAGTTACTGCTTTGGTCTATAATCATAATCATCAAGCCCGTAGGCATCATATATCAATATTTCTATCCATGGATAGTGTAACAGACCCAGTCTCTTGGACCATCAACTCATCATGAGGAGATCCTCAACCCGGCAAGACTGTTACCAATCATATATTTCATATTCACAATTCTCATAGTGTAACAGACCCAGTCTTTTGGACCTCAATTCAACTCAATTTGAAGAGATCCTCAACCCGGCAAGACTGTTACCTTTTTCATTTTATAGGCATGCCTCCAAACCCAGAACTCTGAAGACTGAATAACACATTAAACACATATTTCACTTATTGTTTCATTATCAATTTCAATCTCAATGTTCATTATCATCTAGGCAAACATGCCTTGTTTCTTTCAATTAGATCATCATAGCCAATCACAATGGCTTCATCTCACATTTGAATCATCATGGCCAATTACAATGGCTTCACAACATATCCTATCTCAATCCATAAGATACATATAACATCATTGCTATAACATTACAAAGTACCTTATTCATATAGCACAATACAATTCACAAGATTCATAATACACAAAACATAGTATTGTTCATATAGTATCATGTGCATCATCATTATAATACTCAACATCAATTACATTAACCAAATGAACATATCATTATTCAATCACATGATTCACATTATACATATAGCATCATTGCTATAACATTACAAAGTACATTAAAGTAATTCTTCATAAAAGTGTTTATCATAATAAATTTGCATAGCTCATACCTTGTTGAATGATCCTCTTCTCTTTCACACTATACAAGTCACATTAGATTAACAATGTAATAATTTACCTAACATGATTTAATTATACTCAATCAATTGTATTCTCATACATTAATATTCATCAAATCATTCACATCTTTCATTTTCCCATAACACAACTATATATATATACATATCATTAATGATATAAACACATCAAAATACATTAGTGATATGCATTAACAATGCAATCATGCAACATTGGTACTTACCTTAATAACATTTCACACCACTCTAAACTCTTCTCCACTCAATAGTTCTTCACTTCACAAATTAGGGCAATTCAACCTCTTCACAACCTAATCCAAAAGGAATATAAGCAAAATGACCATATGAATAGTACATTCTGGTTTTACACTCCATTTTATCCTTATTTTGAAAAATTGTATAAAATAATCTACTTGACTAAAAATTCTAAAATTTTTACAGAATTTAGTTTTGTATCTTAAAATCATTCCTTTAAAATTTCAGATCAAACTGAACACAAAATCTTGGTCAAATAGTTCACCTAACCAGACTGCCCCAATTGCCCTGCATCCTGGCAGCAGTTCTGAACTTTGTGAATTCCATAAATCAAATTCAATCAACGTGGTTCCAAATTATTTTTCTCAAATACTAGACTCACTAAGCAACAACATACCCAAAATTCACTTCAAGAACATTTTTCTATAATTAATTAAAAATCATACAAGTCACAGCCTTTACTAATTGTAAAACAGAAAAATATTCACTAAACACAACTCTTACTCTTCCATCACCAACACCAATTTAACTTCTTATTTTAAAATCAATTTCAACTCTAATCAACAAATCATCAACACACTTAATCATACTATCAATAACCCTAACTCAACTCACACACATCTTCAAAAATAACAAAGGCAAACAAGAGAAAACTTACTAAAATCATGAAATTCTTGAAATTCCAACTTGTATACTTGAGATCTTCCTTCACTTTTGAGCTTAAAATTCCAAAATCATCACTTGCTCTCTTGCTTTCCTTTGTCTTTGAGTGAGCCGGCCATCAACAAGAAGAAGAAGAAGAAATGATGAAGAAAACACAAAGTCAATAGGCATTAAATACCCTTCCAAAAGAAAATTACTAAACTACCCTCAACCATATAACTAAACCTTTGTCTTTTACAAGCCCATGTTGGTAATTTCACAATCACAAATAAAATATCCTCTTCCCTTGACCAAGCCCTTTGACCAACTTATATTATATATATATGACCATATACACAACATATACACTTCACTCTACACAATGCTTTTCTTCAAACAACATAATTACCACTTATCAATCACACACTCAATTCAATAATAACAACATTATCATAACTTCTAAGCACACTTAGGGATATTACAATTCTCCCCCTCTAAAAAGAAAATTTCGTCCTCGAAATTATCAATATCGTAACAATTGATTCTTAACAACATACTATCTTAACTTCCGTATGAAGTTAATTATATGTTTAAGTTACTATGTCACCAAATCATATAACTTCAACTCTTTCCTATAGAATCAACAATCTTCTTTAAATTCCATAACTCATCATTCTATAGGTTTATATATCTTGTTACTTCATTGATCAAACATTCAAAAAAACTTATTACACTTCCTATTACTATCTTTATACCAGAATCAGATCATTTTATAGTACACTTATACTTCATCCAATCTTTATATTTAATATATATTGTTCCTTCATCTCTTTATGATTACTCTTTTAACTTTAACCTTAAAAATCATTGGTTATGTCTTAGCATTAATTATCCCATCATTACAATCACTGTCTAAATAGACATTTATCAATCCCTCAATGGATAACAAGATCCTTATTTTCCACAAATGGAGTTACCTCTTTAGCATGCTTTTCTCTTAACTTACATATTAATACATTACCTTTCAACTTATTTTATAAATAACCAATCTTTTCCCTTTTTATCCTGATTTATAACTACTATGACTCCATTCATTCATGTCCATTCACACTTTAATATTTTACATCATATACATTGCCATGTAAATAATTACATTCTTAATACAACTATAGATATTAAATCTCAAGAATAATTCATAATCTTAATCCAATCCAGATCAATTGATTTATCTTACACAATATATCCACTTTCCCATCTTGTTCAATTCCATCCAATGATTAATTTATTTAACTTATCATGAAATTGCACCATATTCATATATGTATATATGATCTAATTCAATTAGGGAAAACTTATATACAATTTCTTGATCTCTTCCAATCCATATTCAATCAAATTATTGTGATAACAAATCACTTCAAATCATATTAGTATAGTTCCCACCAAATCTTATAATAACTTTTTAACTATGCTTCTTAAACAAAATTTTCAATCTCACCAATTTGTACTACAGTCATATTGTCTCAGTCCCAAATTTATGGATACTAAAATTAACCGGCTACACATACTAACCAAATCATATAGCCATAGGAGATGAATGGTCACACACCTGTAACTCATAAATCAATACTGTTTCTCGATTATTCTGTATCCAAACTTTTTAATTACACTATTTAGTTGTATCACAAGAATTATATATCCATTCTCCACACTTATACTACACCAAGAGTTAACACATTTCAACTCCATCTCCATAAATTTTCTCTTGAACATACGATTATCATTAGTCTAACTCACATCAACAATATTATCTATAACATCTTTATACACAACATTTAATCATATACAAATTCCATTTATTACTCCACTTCTAATTTATCTCTTGTAACACTTTTCATACAGTATACTTTTTATTTTATTATATACTTATACATATAGAATTTCTACAAACAAAATCCTTAATCCAGGAAACATTATATGATAGTTTAACTCAGTTATTATCATAACAATTTCATCTTCTAGTGTTACTTGAGTCCTTTCTCACTCTCCATTTCATCCCATAATCTAACTCTACATAGGTTAAAACCTATTCTCTCATAGATCCACTGATACATGCCCTATTATTCTCCACACCACTAAACAAATAATTATATCACATTCACATACTTAGGTCACATTCACAATATGACTTGCTTTCCACATTTCTTACATTTTCATTTACATTCATATCGAAAAGCTCATTCCACATTTTCCATACATGTATACACATAGTCATACAATTATATATAATTCCTCTTTTACATATCTTTAACACAATTTAACATTTATTACTTTTCCTTAATCAACATCATTCTTACCCCTTTTGACATAACTTAAATTATTTATCAACTCAACACATATATATTTCCTAACCATAATAATACTTTACAAATTCTTAGTCACCTTACTAAGGTGACATCTCTCTCACCTTTATTTTGAAATGCATTTAATATATCATCTTTATATCCGTTTGTTTACCATTCAACGTATATATATATATTTTACTCATATATTTATACATATGTACATTACACCTAATAATATACACATTGAGCCTAATAGCTCCTATACACTTAATTATATGCTCTGATTTTTATTTTCCTTTTTCATACATTCACTACAAATTTAGTGTTTATCACTTTCTTTTAAATACTATTATTCTCATTCTTCCAATATGATAAAAAGTATTTAATTACACTACAAATATATATTCTGACTATAATAACACTTCACATCCATCTTGGTCACATTCCCAATGTGACATCTCTTTTACTTTCATCTTAAAAAAAAACATTTAATATATCTTTTTTTTTTTGCAATAAAATGACTTAAAATAGCTCCTTTTCATTTGCTTATCTATTTCTCTTTTTACTTCAAAACAAATTCTCATACCATCAATCACATTACTTAATTCATAATACTTTCATGTGCAATATTAATCATTTCACCTAGCTCAGGTATTGAATATACATTAAACCATCAATATCCAATCAATCTTTATCAGTTTCTAGTAGAACTTTAACTTTTCAACTTACTACTTCGCTTAAACCTTCAATTTACCAAACTCATCTTTTCTTAAAATCAACTTTAAAAACATCTCGGATATATATATATCATAAAGCAATATCAACACATATTTCTTCCCCAATTATTAAGCTCATTTCGAAAAATCTCAAATATCACATATTATTACCATTACCATGAGCTTTCACAATATCCAAGCATCTCACATTTCTAACCTTGAATTCACAATGTTTACATTAAAATAACCATACCAATTTATATTCTTACATAACCAATATCATCTCTTTTTCCTTTAAACAATACCTTAACTTTATATATATACCCCAAACTTTAAATAATCATACCTTGTCTTTACTAATCAACTCATTCAATATTATTTTCCTTTTCATTTCTTTATGCTTCAACACATTTAACACTTCACTTTACTTGCATAAATTTCCATTTTTAATTATCAATTAGACTTATATAAATTCATATCATTCATTATACTCATTTAAATTTATCATTATAGCCAACAACTATGACTTTATATACGTACCCTTCCCCAACCAGGTCGGTTGCCCTTCAATCCCAAGGGTCCGCAGGAGGCAGATAGGCACGTATAACATTATCAGTAACATACCTTTTCCCATCCAGGTCGGTTGTCCAAGTTCGGTTGCCCATTCCAATGGGTCCGCATGGTTCCGCAGGAGACAGATAGGTCCGTTCATTAAACTTATCAATATATTTTTTTTTAAATTCATTTTTTTTTCACAAGCAAGTTAAGTAATCATGCCTCAACATCTCACATTACAACAAAACAATTTTCTCATAACATCATATCATTCACACATTAACATCCATCTCATATAACACAGATATACTATAAATCATATAATGCCACCTCCGAGACCAACCTAGGTGTGAATGCATATGCATGTATTACAAATTTCATTTTCAAAACTCTTCTTTTTAATTCATTTTAAGCGTTTCAAAACTTTTTCTTTTTAATTTTACTTAGGCCGAGAATCTCGAACCTAAGCTCTGATACCAAAATAATTGTAACACCCCAATACTCCATATAAATACTATACATATACCTAGTATACATACAGTAAGTATATAAAGTATAAGGATGCCACTTTTTTTTTTTACCTTTCAATGCCTGTAACAAAATTCAAACCATAATAGGTCAATTTAAAGAACACTTACAAATTATTGTCTTTATCAAAACTTCATTTATACATATAATATAACATACTTAAAGTGGATACATGTATGTATTACCCTCTAGTTGGTCTCGACAAAATCTTACTCTTCTCGTGGCCTACCAAAAGACTTCATATCTTCCACCAAGCTACCTGCGCGATAATACATCCGCGCTAAGCTCGAAAGCTTAGTAGTACAAATATAAAATACAAACATATATCATGGAAACACTAACATATAAAGATATCTCAATTCCATATACTTTTAGTTCTTATTAAGTTTATCCCTATTCATTTGCACCTTTCATATCTTTCAACTAATCTCCTATCTTATACACATATAAACATAACATTTCTACCAAGTCCAACCCATCACTAATATTCACAATCAACATCTCAATACACACATTATACATTATACTAATCATAAGTCACATTTCCAATTAAGACAATCATTGTCATCAACCACAATTCATTAATTGAATTCACAATCAATGCTAATACACACATTATACATCATACCAATCATAACATTTCTTTATTCACAATTCAACATTAATGATTCATCACTAGTGCTCATAATCAATATTTCAACGCACATATTACATATCATCAATCACATGTCCAATGAAGTATACCAAAGATTTCATTATCCATTTCTTTCAACATTTGTATATCACATTGACAACAAAGACAGACTCGGCCCAACAGACACCACTATGTTATTCAGAGTTCAGAGTTACTGCTTTGGTCTATAATCATAATCATCAAGCCCGTAGGCATCATATATCAATATTTCTATCCATGGATAGTGTAACAGACCCAGTCTCTTGGACCATCAACTCATCATGAGGAGATCCTCAACCCGGCAAGACTGTTACCAATCATATATTTCATATTCACAATTCTCATAGTGTAACAGACCCAGTCTCTTGGACCTCAATTCAACTCAATTTGAAGAGATCCTCAACCCGGCAAGACTGTTACCTTTTTCATTTTATAGGCATGCCTCCAAACCTAGAACTCTGAAGACTGAATAACACATTAAACACATATTTCACTTATTGTTTCATTATCAATTTCAATCTCAATGTTCATTATCATCTAGGCAAACATGCCTTGTTTCTTTCAATTAGATCATCATAGCCAATCACAATGGCTTCATCTCACATTTGAATCATCATGGCCAATTACAATGGCTTCACAACATATCCTATCTCAATCCATAAGATACATATAACATCATTGCTATAACATTACAAAGTACCTTATTCATATAGCACAATACAATTCACAAGATTCATAATACACAAAACATAGTATTGTTCATATAGTATCATGTGCATCATCATTATAATACTCAACATCAATTACATTAACCAAATGAACATATCATTATTCAATCACATGATTCACATTATACATATAGCATCATTGCTATAACATTACAAAGTACATTAAAGTAATTCTTCATAAAAGTGTTTATCATAATAAATTTGCATAGCTCATACCTTGTTGAATGATCCTCTTCTCTTTCACACTATACAAGTCACATTAGATTAACAATGTAATAATTTACCTAACATGATTTAATTATACTCAATCAATTGTATTCTCATACATTAATATTCATCAAATCATTCACATCTTTCATTTTCCCATAACACAACTATATATATATACATATCATTAATGATATAAACACATCAAAATACATTAGTGATATGCATTAACAATGCAATCATGCAACATTGGTACTTACCTTAATAACATTTCACACCACTCTAAACTCTTCTCCACTCAATAGTTCTTCACTTCACAAATTAGGGCAATTCAACCTCTTCACAACCTAATCCAAAAGGAATATAAGCAAAATGACCATATGAATAGTACATTCTGGTTTTACACTCCATTTTATCCTTATTTTGAAAAATTGTATAAAATAATCTACTTGACTAAAAATTCTAAAATTTTTACAGAATTTAGTTTTGTATCTTAAAATCATTCCTTTAAAATTTCAGATCAAACTGAACACAAAATCTTGGTCAAATAGTTCACCTAACCAGACTGCCCCAATTGCCCTGCATCCTGGCAGCAGTTCTGAACTTTGTGAATTCCATAAATCAAATTCAATCAACGTGGTTCCAAATTATTTTTCCCAAATACTAGACTCACTAAGCAACAACATACCCAAAATTCACTTCAAGAACATTTTTCTATAATTAATTAAAAATCATACAAGTCACAGCCTTTACTAATTGTAAAACAGAAAAATATTCACTAAACACAAATCTTACTCTTCCATCACCAACACCAATTTAACTTCTTATTTTAAAATCAATTTCAACTCTAATCAACAAATCATCAACACACTTAATCATACTATCAATAACCCTAACTCAACTCACACACATCTTCAAAAATAACAAAGGCAAACAAGAGAAAACTTACTAAAATCATGAAATTCTTGAAATTCCAACTTGTATACTTGAGATCTTCCTTCACTTTTGAGCTTAAAATTCCAAAATCATCACTTGCTCTCTTGCTTTCCTTTGTCTTTGAGTGAGCCGGCCATCAACAAGAAGAAGAAGAAGAAATGATGAAGAAAACACAAAGTCAATAGGCATTAAATACCCTTCCAAAAGAAAATTACTAAACTACCCTCAACCATATAACTAAACCTTTGTCTTTTACAAGCCCATGTTGGTAATTTCACAATCACAAATAAAATATCCTCTTCCCTTGACCAAGCCCTTTGACCAACTTATATTATATATATATGACCATATACACAACATATACACTTCACTCTACACAATGCTTTTCTTCAAACAACATAATTACCACTTATCAATCACACACTCAATTCAATAATAACAACATTATCATAACTTCTAAGCACACTTAGGGATATTACATGGAGGTATATTAAATGCGTTCAAAAACAAAAATGAAAGAGATGTCACATTAAGATTGTGACTAAGATGTATGTGAAGTGTTATTATGGTTGGAATATATATATTTGTTGTGATGATAAATACTTTACATCATATTGAAAGAATGAGAATGATAATGTTCAAAAGAAAGTGATAAACATTAAATTTGTATAGAATGTATGAAAAAGGAAAATAAAATAAGATCGTATAATTAAGTGTATACATGTATAGGATATGTGAGATGAGTTTTTCAATATGAATGAAATTATGATACGTAAGAAATGTGAATCACATTAAGAAGGTGATCTATGAATGTGTATGTGGTATAACTATTGGATTAGCGATATGAATAATGATATTGCATGTATTAGTGAACCTAAGAAAGATTAGGTCATGACTTGAGCAAACTAGATAAATTATATGACGGAATTGAGAGTAAGAATAGACTCGTGTAACATTGGACAGTGAAATTGTTATGGTGATTATTGAATTTGATGATCATATGATATTTAGAATCCCAAAGTATTCACATATGAAAAAGTTCTATGTATTTGTATATTATAAGAGATTTTGAATGGATTAGAAATGGAGTGGCAAATAAAAATTGTGTAAGGACTGCATATGATTGAATATGTATAGAGTAAGAAATGTTCATAGTAATATTGTTGAAACATGAATTAAGTTGATGAAGATCATATAATCGAGTGCAAGTTGGTTTGAAACGGAGTTGGAATGTGTTAACTTCTGGTATAGCAGAAGTTTAAAGAATGAATATGAAATTCTTGTGATCTAAATTAGTTTTGTAATTGGAAAGGTTGGAAACAGAATAATAAAGGAACCATATGGATTTATAAGTTTCAAACATAACCCTTAATCTTTTATAATCCTATGATTTGTTTAGTATATTTTGGTTGATTAGTTTTGTTATCCATAGACTTGGGACCTGAGATAATATGATTATAGCAAAAATTTGATGAGATTGATAATTATGTTTTTAGAAAACATGTTTAAGAGTTATGACTGGTAAAGTTATACTTCATCATTTTATGTTAGAAAATTGGTTATAATTATGAAAAAAAAATGTAAAATGTTTTGAGTTATAGCTAATGTGATAGAAAGTTGATTATGTAAATATTGTAATGGTATGAAATGTGAGGAGATATTATAAAAAGGGGAAAAATTACAAAATGTGACTGAAAATTTATACTGAATATGTTTATAATATAAAGTGAGTAAGTGTATGGACTTAAGGTTTAAGTGAGTGATCTATGGATAGAAAATATGGTATGAGATTTTCATGAAAATTGGTGGAAATTATACTAAGATAATAGAAAATAAATTATATGTATATTGAAGGATAATTTGGAATGATTTGTTATTCTGATAATTTGATTGAATATGGATCTAAAGAGATTAGGATTTGAATATAAGTTTGATCTAATGGAATTAGGTTATATATATAATGTAAGATCTAATGATAAGTTTTAAATAAGTTTGTTGGTTTGGATTGAACAAGATGGGAAAGGTGAGAATTTTGTGACAGATAGATCAATTGATATAGATTCTATGAAGATTATGAATCATTATTGAGATTTAATATGTATAGTTGTACTAAGAGTATGATAATTTACATGATAATGTATATGATGTAAAATTCTAAATTGTGAATGGACATGAATGAATGGAGTTATATCAGTTGTAAATAATGATAAAAGGGAAAAGATTGATTTTCTATAAAATAAGTTGAAAGGCATTATATTAATAGGTAAGTTAAGTGAAAAGCGTGCTAAAGAAGGAAGTCAGTGTGTGAAAAATAAGGTTCTTGTTATCAATTAAGGTTTGATTAACGTCTATTTTGTAAGTGAGTGTAATGACGGGATAATCTCTAGTAAGATATAAATCAATGATTTTTAAGGTTAAAGTTAAGAGAGTAATTATAAAGAGATGAAGGAACAAAATATTTTAAATATAAAGATTGGATGAAGTATAAATGTATTGTAAGATGATCTGATTTTTGTATAAAGGTAAATTCATTGGGAATGTGAAGAATTATCTTGATTGCTTTGTTGAGAAAGTAATAAGACATATAAATATATATAATGATGAATTATGAATTTAGATAAGATGAGCGACTCTAAGGGGGAGAGTTGAAGTTATATGATTGGATGACATAATAACTCAATGATGTATTGAACGTTATATGAAAGTTAAGATGGTATTTTGTTAAGAATAGATTGTTACTGTACTAGATAATTTCGAGGACGAAATTATTTAAGGGGGAGAGAATTGTAATATCCCAAAATACACCCTAAAAGTTTGGAATAATTATTGTTGTATATGGATTTAATGTGTATGTTTAATGAAAATCAAAAGAAGAGCAACGAATTAATTTAATACCCCGATTTTGGTGTACATTGGAGTAGTAGTTGTGAGAATTGGTAAAATATGTAAGGATAATATGTATATATGGTATTTGAAAAAATATATGGGAAATATAAAAGTAATATATATGAGATATACATATACCAACATATACATCACATATACCTAATGTATAAAATGGTGTAGAAAAAGTAAGTTTATATAATTAATAAATAATAAATAATAATAATAATAAAAGAAAAAGAAGGGAAGAAAGTCAAAGGATGGATATAAAATGTGTGGTGGAGGATTTTTAAGTATAATTATATTATATTATATTATTATTATTAATATATATATATATGTGATAAGTATGAGGAAAAAGAAGAAAAGGCTTTCTTCTTCTTCTTCTTCTTCTTGCACGAGAGAGAGAGAGAGAGAGAGAGAGAGAGAGAAAGAGAAAGAGAAATGATATTTTATTTGCATACACATCAAAATTATAAGGGTTTTGAGAGAATTGAAAATGGAGATTGAAGATTTGGTAAAATATTCAAGTAAGTATTCATTTCTTTGAGTTGATTTATATTGATTGTGATTTGGGTAGTGTGTGAAGATGATGATAGAGAAAGATTAAAGTTTATAAATATGTTAGATTGGTATTTAGATGATGATAATATGGTTATTTGTGAGGATGATGATGATTTATTGAAATTGGTTGGTAAGGATTTAATATGTATTAGTTGGGGAATTGAATAATTGATGTATGATTGATGTATATTTGTGTTTAATGAAGTTGAAAACATAGAATACATGTGTTTGGTCCGGAAACAAAGGTATTTTTGATGCCACGCCCGTGGCCTTTGGCTGCCACGACCGTGGCCATTGGAAGCCATGGTCGTGGAGGTGTTGAACAAAGGAGACAGATTCACTTTCTATGCCACGGCCTTGGGAGTGGGAAAGCCACGCCCGTGGGGGTTGTTAGAGCAATTAGGCAGGATTGGTTGCTAAGCCACGCCCGTGGGGGTTGGTAGGCCACGACCGTGGGGGTCCTAGAGAGAAATGTTGAGTTGTAATTGGTGATTTAGAGGTTTAGTATGAGGTTTATAAGTGAATAATTGTATTGAGATTCATGTATTTTATCCTTTTATTTGGATTAGGTTGTGAAGAAAGTGGATGGCCATAATCCAAGTGTTGGAAGATGATAGCGTCGCATTTGCGTGCAAAAATACTTATTTAATTTATATAATTTTGTTTGATATTTTATTATTTTATTATATTTTGTGTTATGTTTGAGTATTATTTACAGATAGTTAATATTTGAAGTAGAAATAAATAAAGAAAGGGCAAAAGTTGAAGTGCAAAACGCGTTCATCTTGCAAGCAAGCGCGGACGCGAAAGGAAGCAAGCGCGGGCGCAAAAGGAAACAAGCGCGGGCGCGTTCCAGTATAAAAGAAGCAAGCACGCGGGCGCGAAGGAAAGCAAGCGCAGGCACGTTCTAGTAGAGGAGAAGCAAGTGCGGGCGCGCTGCACAGTGGAAACAGTGTACCGTTCAGGACCAATGACCAAAAATCATAACCCAATTTGAGTTGTGATTTTTGACCAAAGACTACAACTTTTCATTACACCCTTTTTTTTCAACAATTGTTTTGGTTGGTCTTCTATAAATACAAGGGGCCCATTTCCTTATGAGGAGATAATTTCTTTCATCTTTAGTAAATAAATATTCTGTAATTATTCTAAGTCAACGAAAGGAAGAATTGCAAGTTATTTATAAGAGTGACAAATTCTTTTCCCTTATTCTTTTGTTTTTTTTATATATATTTTCTTCCAACTCTATATTATATTTCGTTTCTTTTACTTTCATCTATTTTATTTCATTTACTTAGTAAATCTGCTTTATAATGTTATTTAAAATGTTTTCTTTTGTTGTTATATTTTGTAACTTAGGCTAAATTCCTATGGTATAATTGGTATTACAATCATGTTAATAAAAATAATAAAATGATCAAAGTGCTTAATTAGGTGTTTAATTAATTTGAGTTTGATTATGACTTAAAATTATAATTGCTTGATCACCATTTATAATAATCTAAGTTGGGTAATTAAATGCGAGAGCTACGTTACTTTAACGGAAAACTAATCAAATTCACCTAGTTCATAAGGGTGGTACGTGACATTCTAATTGGTGCTGCTCTTATGTCTTTGGAGTTAAAAGGTAGAATATAGAACTTGAACATTCATTTTCGTCACTATATTGCGAGAGATCGGGTATAGCCTCCGTCTACGAATATTTTTGATTGCTTAGAGATAAGGATCAAAAGACTTAGATTCTCCTTCCAGTTAATTAATCATCCTTTTTTCAAAGTGATTATTATTTTTAATAACATGACTGTATACTGATTATACAATTTAATTCATTGATATTTTTTTTTATTTGCCATCTTGTTGTTAACTTTGTTTTAATTTCTGTTTTATTTTATCCTTTTCTTAGTTAAATTAATTAATAATAAACATCTTAATTATCGGTAAGCCTAGACATCTTTAGTAATTAATTAAATAATATTCAAGAAAATCGTTCCTAGTGTTCGACCCCTTGCTTAACCACTATATTGGGTAAGGGTTATTATTATTTAAATTTTGTTGTGCAATCCTGCCCGTAGCAAAATTTTGGCGCCGTTGCCGGGGAACGGTTATATTTTTTATATTATTTTGATTGACGAAAAAGTTGCTTTAGGATATTTTATTTTATTTTATTTATTTTTTTTATGAGACGATGTAAAAGCCAAGATAGTGGTTTATTTGATCCTGAAATTGAAAGGACTTTTCGTGCTCTGCGCAGGAAACAAAGATTAATACAAGGAGATCAAAAGAAATCCCCAATGGCCGATCAGCGAAGAACCTTGGCAGACTTTACTATGCCAAATATTACGGATAATGTCGGAGGCATTGTGTCTTGAGAAATGATGAAATGTGATGTCATTATGGTTGATAATAATGATTGAAATGAAATAAATGGAAATGTTGTCTATATGATGATGAATTTAAGATACATGTGCAATGAAATTGAGTATGTATGCTTGAATGATGAAGTGTTATAATGTGAATTGAGATATGATAAGATGTGAAGCCATTGTGATTGGCTATGATGATTCAATTGAAATAAGTGGGGCATGTTTGCCTAGATGATGATGAGAATTGTGAATGAAATTGGTAATGAAATAATAAATGAATTGTGTGGCTAATATGTTATTCAATTTCAGAGTTCTGGGTTTGGTGGCATGCCTATAAAATGAAAAAGGTAACAGTCTTGCCGGGTTGAGGATATCTTCAATTTGAGTTGAATTGAGGTCCAAGAGACTGGGTCTGTTACACTATGAGAATTATGAATATGAAATATATGAAAAGTAACAGTCTTGCCGGGTTGAGGATCTCCTCGATTTAGTCGGGTTGATGGTCCAAGAGACTGGGTCTGTTACTAGTAACAGTCTAGCCGGGTTGAGGATCTCCTCGAGTTTAGATGGGTTGAGGCCCAAGAGACTGGGTCTGTTACACTATCCATGGATAGAGATATTTATATATGATGCCTACGGGCTTGATGATTATGATTATAGACCAAAGCAGTAACTATGAACTTTGAATAACATATTAGTGTCTTGTGGGCCCATGTTTGTCTTTGTTTTCAATGTGTTTTATGAATGTGAAATAGATGAATAATGAGACCTATATTTGCTACTATTGAATAAGTGATTTATGACTGGTGAATTGTGAATAATGAATTAATTGAATAAAGTAAGAACATGTAATGTTATGAAGTATGATATGTAATATGTATATGGATATATTCATTGTGAGTATCAATGATAGAATTGTGGTTGGTGTTAATGATATATATATATATATATGTTAGAATTTTCTGTAGTGTATGTTTAAATTATTTATTTGTGCTACTAAGCTCTCTGGCTTAGCGTGGTTGTGTATCCGCGCAGGTGAGTAGGTGATAGATCTAAAGTCAATCGGTATGCCACGAGAAAGGTAAGAGTGTTCTGAGACCAACTAGAAGGTGATGCATGCATGTAAGATTTAATTACGTTGTATTTTGATAAGTAAAAAGGTATTATTGTTTGGAACACTGATAAAAGTTTTTAATCTGTAACAAAAGGTGATATTCTTATACTTTATATATATACTATATGTATGCTCAGTATATGTATAGTACTTATATAGAGTGTGGGGGTGTTACAAAACCGGTAGTTTCTAAACCGGAATTGATGGTTTGTGAACTGTGGCCATGCCTAGTAACAAGAATGACAAAAATGATTGCTAATTTTATAGTTATCCTTAGAATAAAATCCTATTAAAATATGAATCTTTAGGGTAATGTAACTATTTGCACCCAAAATTAACACAATTTTGGTGATTAAAGAAAGTGTGGAAGTTAATGGAAAAATGGAGAAGGAAAGTGGGGTTGTAACTTGAAGTCATGAATATGGATTTTCTTAAATGCATAAGCAATTTCCAAAATTTTAGGAAGCACAACTCCATAGTCTCACAAAAAATAAAGATATGTTTAGGGGTCTAAAAATTAGGAAGTCATTTTTAAAGAAGATGTTTAAAAGGAAAAAAGGAAAGAAGAGGAGGGGACCATCATTACCAACCAACAATCTGACCAAAAATCAATTTAACAATCAAGAGAATACTCAATTCAAAATGTTAAATCCGCAGAAATTAGAATTCTACAGCAGCTTCTTCAGTTCCACAACAACAACTTTCTAATTTTAATTTAGATTGTCCAATTCTTCATCTCCATTTCACTTAGTTTTAGGTTGTTAAGTTCATTATTTTCCAAGTTTACTATTGTAGTTCACTGTTCGTACTCCAAATTTAGTGAATTTATTCAATTATGTTCCATTTTTTTAGCCAAACTATATTTCTTCCAAAGCTTTCATTAATTAAATTTTTAATTGTAGAATCCAAACAAACTGAGAAAAGGGAGTTTGCGGACTTTGATTTCTCTTTGATCATTAGAAAAATTCACACAATCGTTTGATAGAAGTCAAATGGTCGAGGAACCTAATAATGATTGTTCCATTTGATAATGCCAATTGAATTTTATAATGTTGCTACTATTGGATTTAGAACAGAGGAAATACTCTAATCTTGAACTCTCGGGACAAATGAGGGACTGGCAAAACTTTCTCCCACTAATTTTAGTAGAAACCTTGTTAAGCTTAGATAGAGTTAGCTAAAGTCGATCTGAGAAACATTTAGGAAATCTCCTATTACCTCAGGTAATTCTACTACTACCCCCATAATCTTCATATGGCTTTGCTTCCTTTAATTGATCTTCTTTTCTTCGTTTTAGATTTGGCTACAGGAGTAGTTGATGATAGTTTCCCACATCTCAATCTTCACATCTACGAACCTCAGGACTTTCGACATCACCCCATTCTTTGAAATTACAATATTATAAGCCAATGGACTGTTATTTAACTGACAAGTTGGATAAAACAATCTATTTTACATGTCCATGGTGGAGATTGGAACATATAACTCGAGCCTTTATAAATAATGTTCTGGTGCTAATAGGTCTTTAAAATATCAGTTGGTATTTTCCTGCCAAACTTCTTCGTCGATAGGGCTTCATTAATGCCACCTAGCTTCAAATAAATTATCTCAGATGCATGAGGGAATTTGGAGTTCCCAATTTTTGCATCATTTAGAGGGTATCTACCCTTTTTGACTAATTCATGTTAGGTGGATCTAGATGAAGCTGAAAATAATCTGAGGAGCAACAATGAATGTAGACAATGGGCTTGTGAGCTGAAAGAAGAGCTATGAACTAAACGTAGGGCTCATCAACTTTTATCATTATTTTCTTTTCATTTTTCATTTTATTTTTCTTTTTGTTTTCTTGTCTTCTTTTGCTTTAGTCTAGCAATTTGATGTAATAAAAAGATGGACAACTAATAAATAAAGAAACAGTAAATTTTATTTATTCATTTCAATGTTCACCTTTCAAGTACTTATACATATTATACTTGTGCCATGCAACATTGCTAAACATTAATTTACATTTTAACAAACAAATTCAATCTTTACAAATTATAATTGAACTAGACATAGTACTTTCTAAGCCTATGAACATTCACAAGCTCTTGAAATTTGTTGCCTTCCAGTCAGCCAACCTGGCTACACCACTCTTCATTAATTTCTTAACTACAAATAAGCCCTCCTAATTGGGCCTAAACTTGCCCTTTGGGTATGCTACTCCAGGCCTTAATTACTTTAAAACCAGTTCTCCTTCACTAATCTATTATGGCTTAACTTTCTTGTCAAAGGTTTGAGCCATCCTCTTTTGATAAATCTAATTATGATACAAGACTCGAAATATCTTTTTATCTAGCAAAGCTAGTTGCTCATATGTTTCCCACGTCCACTCAGCTTCTGCAATCTTGAATTCTAATAATACCCTCAAGTACTTAACTTCCATTTCAATTGAGAGGACTGTTTCTGACCCATAAACTAAAGAATATGGTGTAGCCCTCGTTGATGTTCTGACTGTTTTGTGATAACCCTATAAAATAAAAGGCAACTTGTCAACCCAATCTTTGCTTTTTTGAACCAACTTTGAAAGAATCTTCTTCAAGTTCTTGTTAACGACCTCTACTGCTCTATTAGCTTATAGTCTATATGGGGATGACTTGTGGTGTTGAATATTAAAAAATACCTCGTTTCTACCTGAAATTGGACTCCATTATCCGTCACCACATGATGGGCACGTTATATCTACATATTTGTTGTTTTTCAATAAACTTACTTATCTGCTTTGCCCCCAATTTATTGAAAGATTACACTTCTATCCACTTAGAGAAATAATCAATCACCACTACAATATACTTGTGCTTGTTTGTCTAAACTAGCTTGATTTCTCCAATAAAATCTGCAAAAAGGCATGGAAATGAAAAAGTTTTCCAATTTGCGATTTGCATTAGACTTAGTGAAAGATATGAAAATATTTCTCGTGGAATCATCAAGAGGTAAGTAATTTGATACCAATTTCAACTAATTCTGCATTATTTAACACCAAGTGAAACATTATAATTACTTGAATATAATACAATGAACATAGAGAACAAAATAAAGAATGTATTATCGAACGAGAATAAAAATGACACATAATAATAGGGATGAAATCTATTATTAGAATAAAATCCTTAAAAATTATAAAATAAAGAAAAATATAATATACAAAATGCATATGCATAAAATATGCATTTGGATATAGGACCATTTCCCTATATGAACTTTCAAGATAAATATGAAATTACAAAAATTAACAAGTAATTAATGCTTGTGATGCATATATATACATATATATACATATCTTGGGAATAATTACTATATATGAATCTAACAAGTAAATAATTTTCACCATATTTATATATTTTGGCAAGGCTGCGGTTTACTACCAGGGGTAGAAGGAAGTACCACCCTCCTACCAAAAAAAAATCTCTATTGGTATATATCTTCTCTATTACTTCCGTACCCTATTCTATAGGGGACGACAAATCATAATGACATCCCTAATATAAGCGATGATAGTAGTTTCTAAAATGGGGATGATAGTTGTCCCTCATATAAGGACAACTTTAATTGTTATCCCCAATTAAAGGACGACGGTTGTCTCTAAATTTAGGGATGATTATCATCTCTAAAACCAGGGATGAATGTTGTCCATATGTATGGAGATGACAAAAAGGGAAAAAATCGTATTCAAAACTAAGATTCAAAACTAGAGAGGGATGTCATCCTTGATAAAAGGGATGATAGTCATCCTGAAATATAAGTAAGATTATCATTTCTAAATCTAGAAATAAATATCATTTATATATAATCCATAGATAAAATTATTCTAAGTTAAATTAATTTTGTCAACAAATCTTTAATGAATTAAAATTAAAATTACAATAGTAATAAGTGAACATAGTATATATATTTGAAAATCCACAGTATCATTTTTCCATAATAACATTTTTTATAACAAAATCTAGTACAAGAAAAAAAAAACATAACAATACTATAAATAAAAAATAAATACAATAATAATAATCAATAAAATATAAGTTAAACATCCGAGTAGCCAATAACAAAAGTAAAGAAATTAAAAAAAAGATAAGAAAAAAAATAAAAAAGAAAAAAATAATCCAATAACAAGATTCCTATAACTTAATCTAAGTAAAAGGTTGAAAACTCTCATAAGTTATCACATTTCCACTGTGAGATAGGCATACAACTTGGATAAAGACTCCAACTACAATATTTATCCATTCTCTCCTCTAAATGCTTTCACCAATCCCTATTAAAGTTACTATATAAATGAAACATGCCAATTCAGTTAATAAAAAAATTGTTAATAAATTTTGAATAATTCTATATGTACAAATAAAAAAAAGAAGGATTTTTTTTACACTTAATCTCTATTGAACTTATTTGGATTGAGTATGGCACTACATTCTGCATCTAGGCAGCCTTTTATGTGGAACTCAAAGGAATGATATCATTATCTCAAAGAGAATAGGAAAAAAATATATTATTGGTGTTTTAACTTTTTTTATTTTTTCTGTTTAAACTTTTTTTTGTCACTTGGTATCTGAACTTTAATTAATAGCTTTAATTTAGTTGCTTCGACTGATTTCATCCAATGTGGCATATTGATTGATATCTTTGGGGCTCGATTATAATTTAAATTTTTGCCATATTAGATTGTGAATAGTTAGTTGACTAAAATGCCCATCCTTTCAACCTTCCTATTATTTCTTTTTTTTTTCTCTCTTGTATGCCCAAATCTTTGCAAATGCTCAAAATCCTTAACAAACAGCTCCAGTGCTTCTGCTCCCAACTCTGATAGCCGATTCATAGGAGGCCCAAGTCTAAAATTCTTATGAAAAATTTTGGGAAATCAAATCTCAAATTTTAAAATAATATTAAGAAATGAATGACATAAAGGCTTTTCTATTATCCATCTAAATAGCCAATTGGATTCTTTGAAAAATGAAGAGAAGCCTATAAAGATTGCAACTTTTAATATTGCTCTATTCTCAATGGCACCTGTAGTGTATAAGTCAATGAATTCTTCAAGTTTTAACTATGAGAAATAAGATTTTAAAATCACAGAAGGTTTATAAATGTTAATTTTTAAACAAAATCTACAATTGATGGGCCATAGAGCACACTTAAACAATCTCACTTGCATCCTAACTCCATGAATAGTAATGAGAATCTCTTAAAGCAGCAAAAATAGGCCAAATCCAAATTAAGTGTGTCGATTAATTTTTTAGATAATAAGATTTCGTCACTACAAAATAGGAAATTAGGCTTTGTAGAAGAAGAAAAGGAAAAGGAAACTATTTCTTTAGGTACCAAAGTGCAAATTCTATGAGAAATATAGAAAGTGATAGAGCAGATGGAGAGAGCTATATGAGTAAGCAAATCTTGACGTGGACTGTCATATCTGTAATTTTGGAGAAATTAAATAAGTATTTGGAGATATAAAAGTTGTACATAACCAATATATATACCTAGTGTATATATAACATATACATATGGTATATTAATTGTATATGTTGGATATATATATTACATACTTAATATATTTAATACACATATAAGGTAAATTTGATATGTATATAGGAATATTATATGTGCATTTGGGTATTTATATTCATTAAATATAAATTACATGGACATAGTACATACATTACATAAATATGTACATAATGATATATGTGAAATATAAGTAACATATATAAGATATATACATATACATAAAATATACAATATATATATGTGGGATATAATTTGGTGTTGGAAAAGTGAATGATGAAAATCATAATAATAAAATAATATTAGATAGTGGAAGATGATGGAAAAGTGTGATATTTTGTAATTATTAATTAATTAATAATAAGTAAATAAAAATAATTCAATATTAATTTATTTTTGGGTGGTAGAAGATTAAATATATTTATTAATAATTAATTAAATAAATATTTATATATATAAAGCTAGAAATTAAAGAAGAAAGAAATTAAAAAGACAAAAACATAAATAGTAAAGGAGGGGTAAATTCATAAATATACTTTATAAAATTTAAAACTTAATAAAATAATTTAAAAAGAAAATATTTTTGAATGGAAGATGAAAATTGGTATTTTTAAAATAATTAATTAATTAATTAATTAAAATAATATAAAAAATATATATGTGGTCTTAAATGAAGGAAAGAGAAAAAAATCAAAAATTTAAAAAGAATTTTTTTTTCTTCTTCTTCCTCTCTTTGATGTTTTCTCCATGGACGAGGAAGATTGATTTTTGCTTCATTTAAACAACTAATTTCCAAGGATTGTACAAGAACCAAGTGGTTTTGGTGATTTCTTCATAAATTAGTAAAATTTCCTTTACAATTTTGAAGTTCGATCTAAATATATGATTATGTATAATTTGAGATTTTAATGGAGTGTGTTTTAATTGGTTAAATGCATATGAAAGATGCTATTTTGTTTAATTATTAATGATTCTTAAGTTGGATTGAAGAAATGGTTAAGTTTGAGTTAAGTTGGTTGAAAGAGAGAATTTAGGGTTATGGAACATTTGGATTTTTGAAATTATGAATTTTAATTGTGCAAATTGGTTCCAAATGTGTTGTTTTGATGCATAAACAAGGATTTTAAAATCAAATGATAGATTTAGTTAAGTTTGGATAGAGTTTGAAGATGGCAGTATTGATTTAAGGTTTTGGAAAAGTGAATTTTCAAAATATGATTAATTGTTTGATTTTAATGCTTAAATCATGTTATTTAATGATATAAGTGGTGGAAATAAGATTGAAATGATAATTGAATTGAGTTGGAATGGAGATCCTTCAATGGTGAAGGTTATGCCATTTTAGAATTTTGAATATAAGCATGTGGTTAATTAATCTAATTGGTTCAAACATGTTAAAATATGCTTGTAATAATATAAATAAACTCAAAACAATAATTTAATGGGTTAATATGGATTTGCTAAGTTAAAGTAAGGAAAAACTTAATTTTTGAAATTTTGTAGGAGTGTTGTTAAATTAAGGTTTGATGTTGAGAATGCCTTAGAATGTGATATTAAATGATTATTTATGATCACATTTGATATAGGCATTGAGAGGAAGTAGTTTGGCCAATCCAAGTGTTGAAGGGCAACTTGAAAGAGAAAGTTTGTGAGAGTTTTAAGATTATTTAGGTTGCTATTTGAGGTATGTACAAACTTTGAATATATTATTTATATTTGCATGACATTTGGGCTTGACACATTTTGGTTTGAAAATGTGTTAAGTTACTTGGTTCATTGATTGAGTATGAATAATGTGCTATGACATTTGTAATGTCATATATGTGTTAAATGCATTGTGAAAAGCCATTGATAATGGCTAAATTGTGTAGAATGTGAAATATGTATATTATGTGAAAATACCCAAAGTAATTGGGTAATGTGTTGTGAAGGCAAAAATGAGATATGTGGAATAATGAAATGAATTGATATTGATAAAAATGAGAAAAAATGAGAAAAGTGAGAAAAATGAGAAAGATGTGAAAAATGAGAAAAATGAGAAAAAAATGTGAAAATAAGGCAATTTGCCTAGATTGAATATGTGACAATGAGAAAGAGATTAATAATGAGAAAATGAATAATTGAAAAAAAATGAGAAAAAGTTGATATAATAAGGTAATGTGCCTAGTTTGATCAAGAGAAAATGAGAAAAGTTTTGATAAAGAAATTATGAAAGAATTTGATAATGAGAAATATGAATGAATTGTGTGCCTAGTATGTTATTCAATTTTCAGAGTTCTGGATTTGGCAACATGCCTATGATTGCCTACGGGCTAAACACTGGAATGGTGAAAAGACTAGGTCGTAAGCCAGGCCAACTGATAAATATGAT
Organism: Garcia nutans; assembly: GCA_947685225.1. Classification (NCBI taxonomy): domain Eukaryota; kingdom Viridiplantae; phylum Streptophyta; class Magnoliopsida; order Malpighiales; family Euphorbiaceae; genus Garcia; species Garcia nutans. The sequence continues at coordinate 48,252,946 of CANTUV010000007.1, read as the reverse complement.
ATTTTTGGGGTGAAATGACTGGGTCGTAAGCCTCAAAAACTGTAGCAGTCTAGCCGGATTGAGGACCAAGATACTGGGGCCTAAGGGTCTAGCCGGGTTGAGGTCCAAGAGACTGGGGTTGTTACATTATCCATGGAGATATTGCCTACGGGGCTAGACACATGGTGTCATTATAGATCAAAGCTATAACTGTGAAATTTGAATAGCATATTAGATCCTTTTGGGCCCATGCTTGTCTTTGCTTTAATGTAAATTATGAATTGTGATACAATTGAGCAATATAATGAGATATAATGTTATGAGTTGTGATATATATATGTGTTGCGCATTAACATTTCATTTGGACTATATTGTTATCAAAGTTTGTACCACTAGGCTTCGGCTTAGCGCGATTGTAATTCGCCGTGCAGGCGTCATGGACGTTTTGGTAGAGTTGGAGAGTTCTACTAGATCTGGTCGGGTCTAGGTTTGTATTTATTGAGCTTGAAGAGTTGTTTTATGGTACATCAAGATCAGAGCTAGTTGCCAGCATGTACAGTTTTTATATTATAGTACATTTTGATATTATGTATGTTATAATATATTTTTGAAGTATATATTGTAAATTGTAAAGAATGATTTGATTAATTTTGTTTAAGATGAGATTTTATATGGAATGTTGATATATATACACCTATATATAAGTATTTTGAGAAAATATGGAGAAATTGAGAAGTATTGGTGAATTGGTGAATTGATTTTATTTGGAGTGTTTGTTTTATGCAGGTTGTGTTTTGTTGAATTTTGAAAATGTCTAAATTATAGACAAAACTCTGGCGAATTTTTTCCAGAGATTTTCTTATAAATTGTTATTTCGGGTTACTATAGCAAGTAAAGAATATTTATATATTATCTAATTTTATATATTTAGTATTTGAAATTTTCAAACAGAAATGTATAAATTTTTTATTAAATTGATTTGTGATATTTTTATACTGTATATGCATATTTTACATATGCTTAAAATATGTATTGTACGTATATAGGGTATAAGGGTTTTACATTTATTTTGGTATCAGAGCCTAGGTTTGAGGTTCTCGACCTAGGTGAGTTGTTAGAGAGAGAAAATTAAAATTTAAAAAAATAATAATTTCCAATTGTGATGCATGCATTGGCACTGGTAATTTATCTGATCCCTGATGTGGCATGTCCTTTCGACATAATGGATATGAGTTGAGATGACGTCTGAGTTATATAGATCAGAGTGGCACAATAGAAGCATCATTCTAGACCTTATGGATTAAAAATTTTTGGAACTTTTATTCAAAATTAAGATTCATAGTTGATTCAATTGATGAATAAGTGGAATTAAGAAAAATAATTTATGAAATGATTTAAGATATGAAATAAAAAGTTTGAGAAATGGACATGATAGTTACAAAAAAGTTTATAGGTATGTTGTAAAATGATATTATTGAATTTTTAAATAAATATAGGAATGTTGGATGATTTTGAAAATTTAAAGAAAAGTTTTTCTATATGTTAGAATCTAATGTATAAAATTTAATAATTTTTAAAGATGAATTACTAATTAAGAAAGGTAGAAGAACACAGATTGTTGGAGGAGTTCCAGAAACTCAGAATCTGTAGAAATTGAGAAATATATTTAAAAACTATGGAAAACCCACCCAGAAAAATATGAAACTTTACACCCAATATCATATGTATACCTATAACATATGATTAAAATTTCATGAATTTTTATTAAGGTATGATACATGAAAAAAAATAGACAATCGGGTGCTGCCAGAGAAATTATTAAAGAGATAGATTCTCTGATTTTGAAAGATTTAATTTTTAAATATATTAAATCAATTTGGAAAATTCTAAAATTTTAAATATAAGTCCATATATGTGTCAAGTGCACATGGCTAAAATTTTACAAGCTTTTATAAAGAATTGGTAAGTAATATAAAAATTGAAAATGACAGTGACATGAAACTAAGAAAGTCATACAATTTTGTATACATGAGTAATAAATTAATTTCATGAGATAAATGAATGAAGAAAATTATGAAAATTTATATACATAAGGGTAGAAGTTTGAATTAGAAATATGGAGTTTTTAATAATTTGCAACAAAGAGTTCATAATTAAAATCAAAGAGCGAAATCACATATGATAGCTAATTATTTATTATGGAACAATAATGCATGATTTAGGGTTGAGTGTGTAAAATTAAAGTATCTAAGTGGATGAGATTTGGTGAGGTTCATGTTGCTGGTTGTATTATGTGGAATTTGAATTTTTGAAATGGGTTTTCATAGTTGTGAAAGTGATGTACTTTGATGTTATATTAATATATAGGTAATGCTTATAAAGTTAGCTCTTGAATGTGAGATTGATATAATGAAGTTTAAGTAAAGTAGTAAGTTGGAAATTTAGAGTTGTAAGGGAATTTCGATGAGGATTGTTTAGATATTGATAGTTTAATGTTTAATAAGCATGGGAGTAATTCTGAATGAGTAATATTATTTATAAAAGTACTAACTAAGGTTTAATGTGGTTGATAATATAGAAATTTGTTATAAAATAAAGAGAAATGATTAAGCAAGTGAAAATGAGTTACTTTAGGTAATTGAATTGGAAATGATGAAAATGGATATGAAGGGTATAATAATTGAAAAAAAAATGTGTGAGAGAGATGTCACATTGGAAATGTGACTAAGATTTATATGAAGTGTTATATATATATATATAATAAGAAACCTATTTAGAAATGGGCGATTAAATAAAAAAAAGATGTTAATTATATTGTGGTCAGAGTGTATATATATGTTGAATTGATGAATAATTTAAGTAATGTCAAAAGAATGAGAAATGATAATACTCTCTGAAAGGTGATAAATGTTAACTTTGTATAGGTTGTATATAAAAGAGGAATTGATTATAATTGTATGATGTGTGATGAGATTTTTCAATATGAATGCTATTGTGATATGTAAGAAAATGTAGAAAGTAAGTCACATTGTGAATATGACTTACAAAGGTGTATGTGGATGATTAAAAAAAATGTTATCGAGTGTTTGCTACCTTATACAATTACTTGTCTAGTGATATTGAGAATGATATTACATGTATTAATAGACCTAAGAGAGATTAGGTATTAACCTGCATAAAGATAGATCATATGATGAAATTGAGATTGAGATTGGACCCGAGCAGCGTTGGACGGTGAAATTATTATTGTAACAACTAAACTTGATGAATGTGTAGTGTTTTGGGCCCAAAGTATATGCGTATAAATAAGAGATTGTAAGGAAAAGGAAAGTATAATGAAAAAAGTATGGAAGTGAAAAAAAATGAAAATTTTTATAAGAGAGATTAGAAATGGAGTAATAAATGGAAATTGTGTAAAATTAGCATATGAATGAATGTGTATATGTAAGAGATGATAATGATAATATTGTTGAAACATGAGTTAGGCTAATGATGATCAACTGATCAAAAGTAAATTGCTTTGAATCAGAGCTGAAATGTGTTAACTCTTCATGTAGTAAGAGTTTAAAGAACTTATATGTGATTTTAAAATGCCATGGATGTTGACCATTAAGACATGGGTGTAGTTCCGAGATAAGAGCTATTTGAGAAAGAATTATAGTGAAGGCGGTGTTTATTTGTAACCTACAGACGCGGGCTTAAGATGATACAATTGTGAAATATATTGAGTGAAATTGATAGTTTTTATTTCATGAGATACAAGCAAGATTTGTGGCTAGTATAGTTGGACTCATAACCTTATGTAGAAATTTATTTATGACCATAAATAGTGTGAAAACAGAAGAGAATTGTGAAAATATGATAAGCTATAAATGATGTGTAAGAATAGTTATTTTTGTAAATATGGTAACTATAAGAAATATGAGAAAAGGGGTAAATAAAAGGAATTATGAAATGTGCATAAGAGCTATATTGAATGTGCTTGAAAGTGGTATAAAATGAATAAGTTGATGAAAATGACGTTTAAGGTGAATGAGGCTAGGGGAAATGAAAATTATCTGAAATGATGAATTCAAAGAGAATTAAAATTTGAGAATAAATTTGACCTAATAGAATTAGGTCATGAATTGAAAACAGATTGATGAATTTAAAATAGACTAAAGGTTGGTCAGAATAGAATAAGGCTGTGATGGTCATATTGTGATAGTTAGATCAATTGAACTGAAATGTAATAAGTTTATAAATATTTATTGAAATTCAATGTGTGTAGTTGTATTAAGAATAAACAAGCTATATGATAATGTGCATAGTACAACGTTTTGATATGTATATGCACATGAAAGGAGCTAAGTTATGTTAGTTTCAAATAATTATAAGAGAAAATTGTTAGTTATAGTATAATTGGATTGAATCTTACTAAGGAAATAAGATTTTGTTGTTGTATAATGGTGATATTAAATTAATATGTGCTAATTGTATAAAGAGTAGGATCAAAGTGAAGATGTGTAAAATTATTGTGTCAAGATAAAAGTTATTAACATTTGAATTTAAGGTTATGAGAGTATATTTTTAAGATAATAAAGTGATCAAATATCTTGAGTGCAATAGGTGTGTGGTGTATATATATTAAGGAGATGAACTAATTTTGTCTAATGACAATTCGATTGATGAGATGATTAATTTAATATAAGATGTTAAGATTATATTTTGATTTGGATGATTTATTACCGTACTGGATAATTTCGAGGACAAAATTATTTAAGGGGGAGAAAATTATCATATCCGTAATTTTGGAGAAATTAAATAAGTATTTGGAGATATAAAAGTTGTACATAACCAATATATACCTAGTGTATATATAACATATACATATGGTATATTAATTGTATATGTTGGATATATATATTACATACTTAATATATTTAATATACATATAAGGTAAATTTGATGTGCATATAGGAATACTATTTGTGCATATGAGTATTTATATTCATTAAATATACATTACATAGACATAGTATATACATTACATAAATATGTACATAATGATATATGTGAAATATAAGTAACATATATAAGATATATACATATACATAAAATATACAATATATATATATGTGGGATATAATTTGGTGTTGAAAAAGTGAATGATGAAAATTATAATAATAAAATAATATTAGATAGTGGAAGATGATGGAAAAGTGTGATATTTTATAATTATTAATTAATTAATTATTAATAAGTAAATAAAAATAATTCAATATTAATTTATTTTTGGGTGGTAGAAGATTAAATATATTTATTAATAATTAATTAAATAAATAAATATTTATATATATAAGGCTAGAAATTAAAGAAGAAAGAAATTAAAAAGACAAAAACATAAATAGTAAAGGAGAGGTAAATTAGTAAATATACTTTATAAATTTTAAAACTTAATAAAATAATTTAAAAAGAAAATATTTTTGAATGGAAGATGAAAATTGGTATTTTAAAAATAATTAATTAATTAATTAATTAAAATAATATATATATATGTGGTCTTAAATGAAGGAAAGAGAAAAAAAAATAAAAAATTTAAAAAGAATTTTTTTCTTCTTCTTCTTCCTCTCTTTGATGTTTTCTCCATGGATGAGGAAGATTGATTTTTGCTTCATTTAAACAACTAATTTCCAAGGATTTTACAAGAACCAAGTGGGTTTTGGTGATTTCTTCATAAATTAGTAAGTTTTCCTTTACAATTTTGAAGTTCCATCTAAATATATGATTATGTATAATTTGAGATTTTAATAGAGTGTGTTTTAATTGGTTAAATGCATATGAAAGATGCTATTTTGTTTAATTATTAATGATTCTTAAGTTGGATTGAAGAAATGGTTATGTTTGAGTTAAGTTGGTTGAAGAGAGAGAATTTAGGGTTATGGAACATTTGGGTTTTTGAAATCATGAGTTTTAATTGTGCAAATTGGTTCCAAATGTGTTGTTTTGATGCATAAACAAGGATTTTAAAAATCAAATGATAGATTTAGTTAAGTTTGTATAGAGTCTGAAGATGGTAGTATTGATTTAGGGTTTTGGAAAAGTGAATTTTCAAAGAATGATTAATTGTTTAATTTTTAATGCTTAAATCATGTTATTTAATGATATAAGTGGTAGAAATAAGATTGAAATGATAATTGAATTGAGTTGGAATGGAGATCCTTCAATGGTGAAGGTTATGCCATTTTAGGATTTTGAACATAAGCATGTGGTTAATTAATGTAATTGGTTCAAACATGTTAAAATATGCTTGTAATGATATAAATAAACTCAAAACAATAATTTAAAGGGTTAATATCAATTTGATAAGTTAAAGTAAGGAAAGACTTAATTTTTGAAATTATGTAGGAGTGTTGTTAAATTAAGGTTTGATGTTGAGAATGCCTTAGAATGTGATATTAAATGATTATTTATGATCACATTTGATATAAGCATTGAGAGGAAGTAGTTTGGCCAATCCAAATGTTGAAGGGCAACTTGGAAGAGAAAGTTGGTGAGAGTTTTAAGATTATTTTGGTTGCTATTTGAGGTATGTACAAACTTTGAATATATTGTTTATATTTACATGACATTTGGGCTTAACACATTTTGGTTGAAAAATGTGTTAAGTTACTTGGTTCATTGATTGAGTATGAATAATGTGCTATGACATTTGTAATGTCATATATGTGTTAAATGCATTGTGAAAAGCCATTGATAATGGCTAAATTGTGTAGAATGTGAAATATGTATATTATGTGAAAATACCCAAAGTAATTGGGTAATGTGTTGTAAATGCAAAAATGAGATATGTGGAATAATGAAATGAATTGATATTGATAAAAAATGAGAAAAAAAATGAGAAAAATGAGAAAGATGTGAAAAATGAGAAAAATGAGAAAAAAAATGTGAAAATAAGACAATTTGCCTAGATTGAATATGTGACAATGAGAAAGAGATTAATAATGAGAAAAATGGATAAATAAAAAAAAAGAGAAAAAGATGATATAATAAGGCAATGTGCCTAGTTTGATCATGAGAAAATGAAAAAAGTTTTAATAAAGGAATTATGAAAGAATTTGATAATGAGAAATATGAATAAATTATGTGCCTAATATGTTATTCAATTTTTAGAGTTTTGAATTTGGCGGCATGCCTATGATTGCCTACGGGCTAAACGCTAGAATGGTGAAAAGACTGAGTCGTAAGCCAGGCCAGCTGATAAATATGATGTTTTTGGGGTGAAAAGTTTGGATCGTAAGCCTCAAAAACTGTAGCAGTCTAGTCGGATTGAGGACCAAGATATTGGGGCCTGAGGGTCTAGCCGGGTTGAGGACCAAGATACTGGGGCCTAGGGGTCTAGGTGAGTTGAGACCCAAGAGACTGGGGCTGTTACATTATCCATGGATATATTGCCTACGGGGCTAGACACATGGTGTCATTATGGACCAAAGCACTAACTCTGAATTTTCGCATATTAGATCCTTTTGGGCCCATGCTTGTCTTTGCTTTAATGTGAATTATGAATTGTGATACAATTGAGCAATATAATGAGATATAATGTTATGAGTTGTGATATATATATGTGTTGTGAATTGACATTTCATTTGGACTATATTGTTATCAAAGTTTGTACCACTAGGCTTCGGCTTAGCGCGATTGTAATTCGTTGCGCAGGTGTCATGGACGTTTTGGTAGAACCGGAGAGTTCTACTAGATCTGGTCGGGTCTATGTTTGTATTTATTAAGCTTGAAGGGTTGTTTTTGGGTACATCAAGATCAGAGCCAGTTGCCAGCATGTACATTTTTGATATTGTAGTATATTTTGATATTATGTATGTTATGATATGTTTTTGAAGTATATATTGTAAATTGTAAAGAATGATTTGAATAATTTTGTTTAAGATGGGATTTTATATGTAATGTTGATATATATACCTATATATATATGTATTTTGAGAAAATATGGAGAAATTGAGAAGTATTAGTGAATTGGTGAATTGATTTTATTTAGCGTGTTTGTTTTATGCAAGTTGTGTTTTGTAGAATTTTGGAAATGTCCAATTTACAGACAAAACTCTGGCGAATTTTTCCTAGAGATTTTCTTATAAAATGTTATTTTGGGTTACTATAGCAAGTAAAAAATTTTTATATACTATCTAATTTTATATATTTAGTATTTGAAATTTTAAAACAGAAATGTGTAAATTTTTTATTAAATCGATTTGTGACATTTTTATACTGTATATGCATATTTTAAATATGCTGAAAATATGTATTGTACGTATATAGGGTATAAGGGTGTTACACGGACCCCTAGTATAAGGACTAGAGACCTACTCATCTTTATGCTTGGAAGTTACTCTTTGGAAAGCCAAATCAGATTCTTGCCAAGTTTTTAAACCATTCCAACCTGTGGAAAAGAACTTTGGATTTATCTATCACAAAATTGTTAACTTTGACAATAGAAAATCTTCATTCAAGAACGAACCAAGAATAAGAGATGAAGTCTCATCTAAGAATAAAAGTTCTTAACTTTTATTAATCCATAAACTTTTTGTTGTTAACTAAATACAATTTGAAATAAGAGGTATTCATAGCCTCTAAAAATTAACCCCAAACCTAGATACAAAAGGATAAACGAAATCTTAACAAATTATTCAAATCTTAACAAAATAATGAAACACAATTAAATTAAAATTCATTTAGAAATTGGAAGCTAATTATCTATCTGATAAAATTAGAATCTGAGCTTGAGAACTTCATAAGAATTGTATCTTTGGAAGTGTATATAACTTTATAATTTTGAATCACTCAATTTGTGCTTTGGAATCTCAAGTTATGGCCTTTTGAGATAAACTGGTCTGGACAAAAATACTAATCCAATCTGATTCTATGGTTTTGAATTTGTACAAATGTTTGGAGGCCCAAAAGAACTCAGATATGTACAAATAAGCCCATTATGGAAAGCTTGAGATGTCTTCTAGAAACTTCATGAATAATTCTTTCTCATTTTGGAAATCTAGTATTATCAAATTCTCAAGTACATCTTCAAAGGTCAAATCTGCCCTAATATGGAAAATACTAAATATGTCCTTTTAAAGTTTTTTCACCTCTAATGCTTCCATAATCAATATTCTAGCCCTTAAATCAAGTCTCATATTTAGTTTTGGGTCTTCAAAGTTTCTTTTCATTGGCTTTTGTGCATGTGCTTGCATCATTCTCCCCTTCTTTTAAAATGATTCATTCTCGAATCATGCATCAAGATAGTATAGCAGATTGGAACTTCTCTCGATAAGGTTATCCTTCCCTTATTGGTGTGAACTCGTCCTTTAATCTTGAAGTGTGAAGGAAGAAAATTAATTTTGCACAAGGTTGCCATCTTTCTTCCTTCATGATGTTATGGACTTGATGTATGTGAAGACTAGGAGAACTTGCTAAAACAACATCAAGATCAAATCTTCATCAAAATCTATTGGGAATAACAAATCTATTAGAGGAGTTGTTGACAACACAAAAGCAGCAATATTGGGAAGTTCATCAAATTCAAATTCTTAAACATCTTCAACTTGGTGCACTTGGAGTTAACTCAAATCTTCAACTTCCTCCACCTCTACTTGTTGCAATTCTTTCTCTTGCTTAACCTCATGGTATTGAATCAAGTTCTCTTCTGCATCTTCTTCTAGCTCTTATTAATTGACATTTTCTACATCCTCTTTAGGATCATCATCTTCTTCATCTCCCAAATATAGTAAAGAACCTTCATTAGAAAGTTCCAATGGAAGTAATTCTTTGTCTTGGTTTATGACTTCAGCATACACTAATTCTTCTTCAACCTCATCTTCAATCTTTGACTCTATCAATGAAAGCTTATATACTTTTTCCTCTTTAAGCAGAGTCAAAAGTTTTTCCCAACACTCCTCAAAATATTTCTCCTTTAGACAATCTTTGGAAATCTTGTGGGGCTTACTCCATCTTTATGAACAAGCAAGTGTGATGCGGACCCTTAGCAACGATGGCAGCAAACCCAACGTATAACAATGGTAGAGAACTCTTTGAAACTTGATAATCACCTCCTAAGGAACCCAACGCCTATAAAGAGACGCGAACTCACTATGATTGAAGGATTTAGTTGGTAAGAAGAAGGAAAATGCAACAACTCTTGTTGATAAGTAAACCTAATTCTTGATGCAAAGAAAGAATTAAAGAATCCACTCTAATCTCTCTCACACGAAAATTCACAAGAAGAACTTGTAAAAGAATTCAAAAATTTTTATTAATTATTGTATATGAAATTCGGCCTAATAGTGCCTTAAATAAGGGTTACAAAATTCCTAATTGCATATGGAAAATTAAGACTAAAACATTCCTAATTGCATAAGGAAAACATTCCTAATTGCATAAGGAAAACATTCCTGATTGCATAAGGAAAACGGAAAACATTCCTAATTGCATAAGGAAAACATTCCTAAATGCATAAGGAAAACATTAAGTATGGAAACAAAATCCTAATCCACTAAGGAAAATATAAAGTATGGAAACAAAATCCTAATCCACTAAGAAAAATATAAAGTAATCCTAATCCACTAAGGAAAATATAAAGTAATCCTAATCCACTAAGGAAAATATAAAGTATGGAAACAACCAAACTAATCCCTTCAACATAAGAAATGCCCCACACTATTTGGGATGTCCATGGGCCTTAAATTACTTCCCAAGGCTTTATATGAACCCCCATGGACCTTTCTTGCACATTGGACCTTTCTTTAGCTAGCCTTTAGCTTCCACACTAAGCATCATAATCAGCTTTGGTGTGCCTTCTTCAAGCTCCATCTCCATCTTCTTGAATGATAATTCTTGAAGCTCTTTGGAAATCTCTTCTTGAATATGCAAAGCCATACTAGCTTGATATCTCTTTGCCTTGCTCCTAGTGATTGGTCCATTTGCTAGCTTCAAGGGATCCTTTCTTGCATCATTCTCTCCCTCTTCAAAAAGATTTGTCCTCAAATCTGCATCATCAAAAGGAGAAAGATCACTTACATTGAAAGTAGCACTAACATTATACGTACCTGGTAAGTCGATCTTGTAGGCATTGTCATTAATCTTCTCCAGCACTTGGAATGGGCCATCTCCTCTAGCTTGCAACTTGTTCTTCCTTTGGTTAGGAAACCTCTCTTTTCGAAAATGCACCCAAACCCAATCTTCTACTTGAAACTTAATCTCACGTCTCCCTCTATTTGCAGAATCAGCATATCTCTTGTTCCTTTTCTCAATAATCGCCCTTGCTTTCTCATGCATCTCTTTCACCAATTTAGCTTTCTTCTCACCATCTAAACTAACAAGCTCATGAGAAGGTAAAGAAACAAGATCCAAAACTGTTAGTGGGTTAAAACCATAAACAAGCTCAAAAGGTGAATATCCTGTAGAAGAATGAATAGCACGATTATAAGCAAACTCAATAAATGGCAAACAATCTTCCCAAGAACTCAAATTCTTACCCACTAAAGCTCTCAACATGGTACCTAAAGTTCTGTTTACTACTTCTGTTTGTCCATCCATTTGAGGATGACAAGTAGTAGAAAATAACAACTTGGTACCTAACTTTCCCCAAAGCACACGCCAAAAGTGAGACAAAAACTTGGTGTCTCTATCAGAAACTATGGATTTTGGTATCCCATGAATTCGAACCACCTCCCTAAAGAAGAGTTCGGCCACTAAACTAGCATCATCACTCTTATGACATGGGATAAAGTGTGCCATCTTACTAAACCTATCAACAACCACAAATATGCTATCTCTCCCCCTCTTAGTCCTTGGTAATCGTAAAACAAAGTCCATACTAATGTCCATCCAAGGAGAACTAGGAACGGGTAATGGCATATACAAACCATGAGGCATAGATTTAGACTTAGCTTGCCTACAAGCCAAACAAGCCTTACAAATCCGAATCACATCCCTTTTCATATTTGGCCAATAAAAGTGTTCATTCAGCATGTCTAAAGTCTTATCAACTCCAAAATGCCCCCATCAAACCCCCACAATGTGATTCTAATACTAGCAAATCTCTCATAGAACATCTAGGCATGCATAATTTCGAACCCTTAAACAAAAACCATCATGTCTATAGAAAGAATTAAAAGCACCATGCTCACAAGCATCATAAACATTGCCGAAATCAGAATCACCAACATATAAGTCCTTTATACATTCAAATCCAAGAAATTTAGTACTCAAAACATTAAGTAAAGCGTACCTCCTTGAAAGTGCATCTGCCACTATATTGTCTTTACCTTGCTTATATTTGATCACATAAGGAAACTTCTCAATCTTCATAACCCATTTTGCATGTCTTTTATTCAACTTGCCTTGCCCTCTCAAATGCTTCAATGATTCATGGTCTGAATGGATCACGAATTCCTTGGGCAGCAAATAATGCTCCCATACTTCCAATGCTCTCACCAAAGCATATAGCTCCTTGTCATAAGTTGAATAATTCAGCTTTGCTCCATTAAGCTTTTCACTAAAGTATGCAATGGGCTTCTTCTCTTGCATCAAAACAGCTCCAATACCTACACCAGAAGCATCACATTCAATTTCAAAAGTAGAATCAAAGTTAGGTAAAGCTAAAACGGGTGTAGTAGAAAGCTTCTCTTTCAAAGCATCAAATGCTTCTTGTTGCTCCTTGCCCCAAACGAATCCCACTTCTTTCTTGATTATGCTAGTTAAGGGGGCTTCCAATGTAGAGAAATTAGGGGCAAATCTCCTATAGAAGCTTGCCAATCCGTGAAAACTCCTCACTTCTGTGACACTTGAAGGATTCGGCCACTCTTGGATAACTTTCACCTTCTCTTGATCAACTTCAATTCCCTGCATACTTACAACAAAACCAAGAAAAACAACATTATCTAGACAAAAAGAACACTTCTTAAGCTTAGCATAAAGGTTTTGATCCCTAATGATTTCAAGCACTTTCCTAACATGTTCAACATGTTCTTCCTCAGTTTTGCTATAAATCAGAATATCATCAAAGTAAACTACCACAAACTTACCTAAATAAGCTCTCAAAACATGGTTCATTAATCTCATGAAAGTACTAGGTGCATTAGATAAACCAAAAGGCATAACTAACCATTCATACAAACCATATTTTGTTTTGAAGGCAGTCTTCCATTCATCTCCAGGCTTCATGCGAATTTGATGATAACCACTCATAAGATCAATCTTTGTGAAATATTTCGCCCCATGCAATTCGTCCAACATGTCATCAAGTCTAGGAATGGGATGTCTATACTTCACAGTAATATTGTTCATAGCCCTACTATCAACACACATCCTCCAAGAACCATCTTTCTTGGGTACTAATAAGACTGGAACGGCACAAGGACTAAGGCTCTCGCGAACCAAGCCTTTCTCTAAAAGCTCTTCAACTTGTCTTTGCATCTCTTTTGTCTCCATAGGATTGCTCCTATATGCTGGCCGGTTTGAAATTGTAGAACTGGGTATGAAGTCAATTTGATGTTCAATCCCTCTTAATGGTGGCAAACTACTAGGAAGGTCTTCAGGAAACACATCCTTAAAATCCTGCAACAAAGACACAAAACTAGAAGGTAAAGAATCAAGAGATTCTTCACTGTTAGCAAGTAACGATTCTTTATACATAATAATGAGTACAACTTCCCTACATCTATCTCTCTTGCTCTTGCATAAAAAGTATGTTTTGCTTTTTCTCCTTGCTTATTTTCTCTCACCAATGGGCCATTTATTTGTTTGCTCACTTTCTTTTGACTCTCGACCTCTTTTTCCTTCTGCACTCACTCACTTTATTATTTTCTCTCTCCCAACCCTTAGAATTACCCTTAGGTGTTGAAGAAACATCATTGGCCGAATTTGAACCCCCTTGGTTCATGTTGGCCGAAACTTCTTTCTCCCTCTCTAGCATCCTCTTCTGATCTTCATACACCTCTTGAGGTGATAATGGTGCTAGAACAACCTTCTTTCCTTCATAAGTAAAGGTATACTTATTAGAAAAGCCATCATGTTGTGCCCTTCTATCATGCTGCCATGGTCTTCCTAATAGCAAATGTCCAGCTTGCATTGGCACTACATCACACAAAACCTCATCTTTATACCACCCAATGGAGAATGGTACCTTGACTTGCTTCAACACTTTTACTTCCCCAGTGTCATTGAACCATTGTAACTTGTAAGGATTGGGATGTTTAAAACAAGTTAACCCCAATTTATCCACCATTGTAGTACTAGCAGCATTGGTACAACTTCCACCATCAATGATAAGTGTACAAACCTTACCATTCACCAAACACCTAGAGTGGAAAAGATTCTCCCTTTGATCCAAGCCTTCTTCCTTGACTTGAATATTCAAGGCTCTTCTAGTAACAAGCATCTCTCCATGTTCAGCATTCAAGACATGATTCTCCCAAGCCTCTTCATAATATTCGGCCCTATCACCACATTCGGCCTCCTCTTCTTCTTCATGTTTAGATTCTGATTCAATTTCCCCTTCATGGGTAGCAATCATCACCCTCTTATTCGGACATTGAGAAGCAATGTGTCCACTTCCCAAACACTTGTAGCATTTAATTTCCCTAATTGGAGTAGGTCTAGAAGGTGTTTCCTTGGCTATTTTTGCATCCCCATCATTCAACTTCTTGAAATTAAGATTGTAGGAAGAATTCTTTTGGAAAGAACCCTTGCAATCCCCTTTGTAGGAACCTCCACTCGAACTTGAACCCTTGAAGTTTGAAAATTTTCCACTAGCTTTAGAGTAGCCAGTTTTCGAAATAGCTTTATTCTTCAGTCTTCTCTCTATCTTCATGGCCTTTTGAACTAACTCTTCCATTGTGTTGAATTCATACATCTCCAATTCATTGGCTATGTTCAAATTCAATCCCCCAAGAAATCATGACATCTTCTTGTCTTCATCTTCATCAATATTTGCCCTAGCCATGATCATCTCCATCTCTTTGTGGTACTCTTCCACACTTCTTCCACCTTGAACTAGTCTTGCTAGTCGATTGTACAAATCCCGAATGTAGTGAGATGGTACAAATCGGCTGCTCATTAGTTCTTTCAAGGTTGACCATTCAGGAATAGGCCTCATACCTTTCCCTCTTCTATTAGCTTTCAATTGATCCCACCAAAAGGTAGCATACCCCTTGAACTCTACGGCTACCAAAACTGATTTCTTCTCTTCAGTGTAGTTATGGCATTCGAAAATCTGCTCAACTTTCCTCTCCCATTCTATGAACTCTTCTGCATTGTTCTTCCCTTCAAAGGAAGGAATCTTCATCTTGATGGAAGTAAGGTCACCATCAGTGGTAGGTTGATTTCCACCTTCATCTTCATCTTCTACCCTTTCGGCTGCTTCTAGGGCTTCAAGATTTCCTTGCCCTTCTCTCCTAAGCACTCTTCTAGCTCGCATTATGGGATTTGGATGTGCGGCTGGCTGCCCTTGTTGTGCTTGTCGTGCAATCTAGTATATGCTTGTCTTGCTAAATTTGTTGTGCTTGTCGTGCTGCATTCTCTTGCAATCTAGTATCCATCATCTCCATTTGACCAAGCATTGCTGCCAAAGTCTCATTAAGCCTATCCAAGCTTTTGGCCATAGCTCCTTCTTTGCTAGTCTCTTCTCCTTTTCCAGCCATGTTAACAAACAAACAAACTCAAAGAAACAAGATTAGTAATAATCGAAATTCACTCAAGTGTTTAGAATTACCTCACTTTTCTTGTCTTCCTTGATTGCACTTCAGAACCAAGCTCACCAACCAACAATTGTCAAGTCGTTCAAGAAATTAGAACCTAAATCCTAGAACTAGATAGAAAACAAGACAAGTATCCGGAGGCAATGTAAGGTAATTTGCACTACATGATATAAAACCAAGTATCGACACAAGCAAATGATACTTAGCAATGTAATGGAATTAAAATCTAGATAAAGAAATCAGAAACAATGAAGACAATAAACAAGACAAATTTGGATATAATGAATCAAAAACAACCCACACTTGGCAAGCTGCTTTATGGACCTAATCAATTCTACCCAAAATGCTAGCTTCTAGACTCTAATTCCCACCTATAACACTCAAATAACATGAATATTAAGGTCTGATTTTCGAATTCCAAAAGCCCCTCAAAAGGTGAAATTGTTTGCCCAAAAATTTTATTACTTCTCACCCACCTAGATCTGATCCTTAGCACCCAAATAGCAAGAATATCAAACAATTTTTGTTGAGGTGGTTTTGTACTCTTTTTTTTTTCTTCCTCTCACTATCCCCTTGATTCGGGACTTAATTTACTCCCAAGGACTTTTCGAAATCTGGACTTAATTCGCAACCCCAGATTCACTCAAGACCAAATCGAAATCAAACTTGACCACAAACTCTAGCTTTTGCTTTCTTTCAAGAACCCTAATTCTTGGTTTCGAAATTCTCCAAGAATCCTTTCCTAGGTTTCGTTTTCACCCTAAGAATACCCTCCTTCAATTCGACCTTGATCAGAATTGATATATGACTCTTTTTCAAAAATTAAAGACTAGACTCTTTAAGAACCCTAAAACGCAGAAATTTAAAAGACCTAAATTTAAAAGACCTAAATTTAGAAAGACAAAGTAGATAAAAATTACCTTGTAGCAAGGCTCTGATACCAAATGACGCGGACCCTTAGCAACGATGGCAGCAAACCCAACGTATAACAATGGTAGAGAACTCCTTGAAACTTGATAATCACCTCCTAAGGAACCCAACGCCTATAAAGAGACGCGAACTCACTATGATTGAAGGATTTAGTTGGTAAGAAGAAGGAAAACGCCACAACTCTTGTTGATAAGTAAACCTAATTCTTGAGGCAAAGAAAGAATTAAAGAATCCACTCTAATCTCTCTCACACGAAAATTCACAAGAAGAACTTGTAGAAAATTAGAAATTTTTTATTAATTGTTGTATATGAAATTTGGCCTAATAGTGCCCTTAAATAAGGGTTACAAAATCCCTAATTGCATATGGAAAATTAAGAATAAAACATTCCTAATTGCATAAGGAAAACATTCCTAAATGCATAAGGAAAACATTAAGTATGGAAACAAAATCCTAATCCATTAAGGAAAATATAAAGTATGGAAACAAAATCCTAATCCACTAAGAAAAATATAAAGTAATCCTAATCCACTAAGAAAAATATAAAGTAATCCTAATCCACTAAGGAAAATATAAAGTATGGAAACAACCAAACTAATCCCTTCAACATAACACTATTTGGGCTGTCCATGGGCCTTAAATTACTTCCCAAGGCTTTATATGAACCCCCATGGACCTTTCTTGCACGTTGGACCTTTCTTTAGCTAGCCTTTAGCTTCCACACTAAGCATCATAATCAGCTTTGGTGTGCCTTCTTCAAGCTCTATCTCCATCTTCTTGAATGATAATTCTTGAAGCTCTTTGGAAATCTCTTCTTGAATATGCAAAGCCATACTAGCTTGATATCTCTTTGCCTTGCTCCTAGTGATTGGTCCACTTGCTAGCTTCAAGGGATCCTTTCTTGCATCAAAGTGGATCATCATGACCATCGTCTACTGAAATTCTCCTTAGAAATCGCCTACCATGTTGAAAAAGAGTATTGGTTGACGGCTTCCTCATCAGTTAATGCTCAATCTGATCCATCCTTTTAAACATTTTTCCAAGATTCTTTTCCAGGGATTGCACCTCATTCAATATAGCCTGGAAAGAATTGACATCATCTTAAACATTTCTAGGTTGTCCTCCCATCTTAGATCATTTATCATGCTACAACCAAGGGTTAGTGAAAAAAAAAATTCCTCTTTTCACTTCCTCATGTGTTTCATTCAAGTGTAATATTCACTCGAGGACACTCGTGTTTACACTCAATTTCTCTATACTCACCTTTTTTTTAAGATTACACTACCAATATCACACTGCCTTCTAGTAGCTTAAGGACAAGGGTACAACCAAAATAGAGTTGGTACACCCAGACTAGGGCTGGTATGATCAGACTACTGAACAAGACTTGGAAGGGCCGACTAGGAAAGGTTTGGTCCGACTGGGAAGGGAATAGGAAAAATTTTTAAATTTTATATAATAAAGATCACTTTGGAAGTTATGGTGAAAATTTAGGCATGTGGTCAGTTAAAAATTAAAAATTAAAACAATAAGTTTCATGGTGGGTGGTAAAGTGAAAAGTTGGGCGAGACATGTATGGTTCGACCGGACTAGTGGTTGGTATTGTAGGAAAACTGCCTACAAACTGGTTATGAAAATTTTATGGTTTTTAAAAATTTGGCAACTTTTTTTGGCAGCCTATATGGTTTGAAACAATTCCTTGTCATCAACCAACACAATAGAATCACAACTTTGAAGAAAACTCAAGATTAAACTTTATATATATATATAATTGATAAGATTAGACAACGAATAAACACAAGAAAACAATAGAAGAGGCAAAAACATTAGATTTAAAGGAAATGAATTAAAACAATGAATGCGAAGAAGAAGTAATCATAAAGGTAATAAGGATTTTGATTTTGTTAATAAGACAAATGTTGCGCTCTGATTAACTCTACTATAAGCGTCACTCGCAAGTATACGAGGTAGCTGTAGCAAAGGTGATCGCCCCAAGGTCGTCTCACAAGGAAGCTAGATAAACTAATTGATTATCAGATTATAGATAACAAGTAATGAATAAATTTAAATCACTAACAACTAATGAAGAAGATCAATTAAACTTTAAAACAAATAAAAGTAAATTGCACTGATGAATTGATTCACTTAATAGAAAGGTCTAGGGTTTGCACTTCTCTACTACTTATATGTATGAACGGTTATTCCTCTTAACTAATTTAATTTCAAAGATTAAACCTCAAGCAACTTAATTAATCGAATCAAGGAAATAAGCTCTCGCATTCAAACCTCTCTCAAATAATCTTGTTACAATTGAAATAATCTTTTCCTAGGTTATATCTCTAATTCACCTAAGTCCCTAATTGAATTGTTCCAGCATTAGACTTCATTTCTCAATCCATCATCTAATACCTAAAACACATAATTGGTGGCCAATCAATTATATATTAACAATAATCCATTCAATCAAGGCTAAAGAAATAATTAAGTTAAGAGTAATAACCAATTCATACAATCATAGCAGATCCATACAAACCCCAAACTAGATCAAATTAGTTCATAATGATATCAAACATATTCATCTCATTAAAATTCAAGGAAATCAATTTAGACATAATAATATTCATGAATACGATTCCAATGAAATTAAAGAGATAAAGTTCGAGAACAAAACCAAATTAAAAACTTCTTAGCTCTTGAAAAATCTCTTGTTCAGAACTTGCTCGAAGAATGTATCAATGGTAAGAACAAATCTAATCTAGGCTAGTTTAATCAAAGTGTAATCAAAAGATCAAAGAAAATAAGATATGAAAATCTTAATGTTCTTTGAAGGCTAAAACAAAACTCAAACTCTCAACAACCCCCTTTGAAAACCCTAGCTTTAATATTTATACAAAACCTCCGCTCCAAAAATCGGCGTTCTCTTTAATCCATGAGTGACACTGCCAGACTCAAAGGAACTTGGCCGTGTTTGAAGTTCTTGGAGGGACACGGCCACAAGCTTGGTTGTGTCCCCTGAAGGTGTCATCTACTACTTGATTTTCATCTTTCTTTAGCTTTGGACTTGAGTGTGACACGGCCAAGCTTAAACAACTTGGCCGTGTTGGACAATTTTGGAGGGACACGGCCACAAGCTTGGCCGTGTCCCTTGCTTGTGTCACCTTCTGTGTCTTGGTCTTCTTCCTTAGCTTGGTATGGGACACGGCCAGTGGCTTGGCCGTGTCCTCTGCATGTGTCAGCTACTGTCCATTTTTTTATTCTTCTTGGTTCCTTGGCTTTTTAACCTAAAACAAAACTTGAAACAAACTTTAACAAGAAGTAAATAAATATTAACCAACAAAACATGACACCACACTTAAAACTAGGACAAAAATAACAAAAACACTGAAATAAGTTAAAACTACCAAAATTAATGAAAACACTAAATAAACCGATTGAAACTACCAAAATACCTAAAGAAAACAATAATTATCATAATAAATAAGATATAAATCTATAACAAAAACTAATAAAACAACTACCCCACACTTAAAACTTTGCTTGTCCTCAAGAAAATTCACATGGCATAAATTAAAAACTCAAACAACTTAACTATAATTCCATTATATAAGATGAAATCCTTTAAAACTCAGCCATAAACAATTGCAATTTACTTCAATCAAGGATTTTCTTAACTCATTCATTAATCCAGATATACAAATCTTATCTCTCATCTAAGTGTTTCACTCGATTTCAAAGGTTAATTCACTCAAACCACTCATGACTGCATACTACCATAAACTTGCTTAATTATCCAATCTCTCTCACTGATTTTCTCAAGAAATAATCCGAAGGTCTTTTATTTGGATGTAATGGGGCTAAGGTGAAGGTGTGAGAAAAGACATTTAAGCTGGAGCATCAAGAAATGGAGTATCTAAATTAGACAATACTCTTTATCAGAAACTCATAGCTCCCTCAAATGGCATATTCATCAACCCTTGATAATCTTACATACTTGCACACTAAAAGAAAAGTACATGAGTCGACATTCCTCTTTGATAACTAATGCTAGAAAAAATATGAATTTTGTATATGTATACCTTTTCTTTATTTTCTTTTATTTATCTTTTTTCTCTTTTTTTTTATATTTCTCTTTCTTTCTTTTTTTTTTATATATATACAAAATATAAAATTGCATGGAACATCTAGCTTAAAATGAAGAGGAAAAGAATAACCAACTCTTAGCAAATACAATGTGCAAAGTATGCATTTCAACCCCAAATAGCAATATAATTTTTTTTTAATTAATTGCTTACCCCACACTTTTGAATCAAACCACCCTATTGTCATATCATAAGAAACTCCATTCCTTAATGCAGGTATGATGATAATAAGAGAAAGTTGAGTTGTGAATTGTGTTGATCAATCAAGAAAAGGTCAAAGGCTCAACTTGGCTCACTAAGGAATTCAATATTAAGGGAGGTCTTTTTAAGCTAAAGGGCTAACCTAATTTGCCTTCATCATTTTAAAACTTGAGATTAAATCATAATGTGAGTTCAATTAGTATGCAAAAGCAAACTCTAGAGATGCAAAATCATGAAGGTGCACACTTAAGAAAAGAAAATCAATTGACAATAAAATTCAATCTATGAGGCTCAAAACTCACAAAGGTGGGTTCTCAAAGATTTATATGTCATGAATTGCAGAATGTGAAAATTGATCCTGAATGAATTCAAATGCAAATCTCTATGCTGATACTAAAGTCTCAACTATAATACCAGAATCAAAGAAAAGTCAATAAGTTTTCAACAATTATACCATGCACAACACACAATAAAACACACCAAGACAAACAAAGCAAAAATTAAAGAAAAGCTAAAAGATTACCCCACACTTTAGAATTTACATTGTCCTCAATGGAAAACAAGAATAATAAAGAAAAAGGGTTAAGGTTCAACCTATTTTCCATCGGTTCCTGGTGAGGCAAAATCCTAACTTTTCATCACAAACACAAATGTTCAAAAACAAAATACAATATATAAAAATAAAATATCCAAAATATAAAATGTTAACATTAAAAAAACAAAAATGAAAAATAACAAAAATATGCAATAAAACAAGAAAGTAAGGAAAATATCTCCAAAGATTAGAGCCAATGCGATCTACGGTGAAGGAGGATGTGAAGATGATGCATCCGAGGGATGGAGACTCAAAATCTTAGCAAGGTTGCTATTAATTTGATCCAACTATTGCAAGACTGCAGCATGGTTACGGTCTACCTTGCCCTCTAGTGCCTCAATCCTGTTAAGTATCTCTTACCGGAGCATCTTCATCTAAATCAAGAGAATCCAAATCGAACTCCTCTTGAACTCGAGTTCTCTTCTATCTGTCCCCCGGTACTTCTGGCTCAGCTGAAGCCATCATATAAGCCCCTCTCCTATGCACCACCATATGCATCTTCTCTAGTGTAGCCAAATCCAATGAGTCATTACCCGTAATTCTAGTCATGCGACAGGTATTCTGGTCAAAATCATCAAAAAGGGCTATGGCCAATGAGGTAACCAATCCTCCTATACAGATAGCCCCCTTCTTCTTGTTCGCCACACTATCAAAAACATCGGCTAACCAATAGTCAGAACTAATAAGCACTGCATTAACCACACAATCTAAGAAAAATAGTTCACTCAGTTCCACTACACTCGGGCTTTCCTTCCTAGCATAGAATCCGCAAGACATAAAACGATGCAAATACCTCAAAGCGGGATTGCTCAATTTAGTTGCTTTGGCAGATTTGGCCACATAAGTCCCCGAGCCCAAAGCTCCCCAAGCAAATTGTTGTTTAAACTCCTTAGGTACCGACCTTTCACCATGTTGATGGAAACCAAATATACCATTTAATTGTTCAATACTAATCACAATTGATTTTCCAAACAACTTAAAACTCAACCTAGAGCAAATTTTCTGCGCATCTCTTTCAACATTAAGAGAAATTAAGAACTCCAAAGTAAGCTCTTGAAATTGCAAAGGTCGCAAGAAGACTAGGTTCTCCCACCCGAGGGTTTGAAGATATCGATAAAAATTTTCCCTAATATTAAGAGCATTAAGGGACTCATCATTGACATACCTCGTCGGAAAGAAACCCCGAGCCAAAAGATTTGCTCTCTTTAAAGATGAAACCAATGAAGATGAAGATGCACCTTCAGTTGTAGGTCTCTTCTTCTTGCGGTGGGAAACCATCTTTGTTCTTGGCATCTTGTAAGATCTGAAAAATTTGAAACAAAAACTAATTAAAGTGATCTTTTGTGAGAGAAGAAGAAGATTTAATGGATTAATTTTAGTTTTGGTGAAGAAAATTGAGATTTAATGGAGGTTTTGAAGCTTTGAAACACAAACAATGGTGTTTTGGGAGAGAGAAGTCGAGAGAGCGAGAGAGAAAACAAAAGATAGATCTAGGGATTGGAATGAGCAAACAGTGCAGAAATCGTGTTTTTAAAGAGTAAAAGTGGAGGGACACGGCCAAGCTTGGGTGAGCTTGGCCGTGTCTAGTGTGTTTTGAGGGACATGGCCAGTGACTTGGCCGTGTCCCGTAGGTGTGTCACTTACTGTAAGAAGAGATGCAAAAATAAAAACAAAGAAAATTTTAGTGAAGCTCGGCCGTGTCCCATGTGACACGGCCAAGCTCCTTAACTGTGTCACCTAATGTGAAAACAAATCTTGTAAAACAAAAGAAAAGGAGTTTTTGGTGAAGCTTGGCCGTGTCCCATGTGGCACGGCCAAGGACACGGCCAAGCTCCTTGGCCGTGTCACCTTCTGTGTTTTGACTCTCTTTTTTATTTCATTTATTATTTTTTATATATATCACCAAATGTTAAAGAATTTGCAAATCTCTTCTTCGATCAACCCTGAAACACATTAGAAAAATAAAAACCGATCAAAGCACCCATTCCATTTATTTAAATCAATCTTCAAATCAAAATTGCTAAATTTAAAATTACAATATGAAAAAGAAATGCAAACTGATGGGTTGCCTCCCATTTAGCGCTTCTTTAATGTCATATAGCTGGACATCACTTCAAGACTTAGGGATCGTGGATCAAAGTGCTGTCAATGATCCTCACTTCTTGAAATCCTTCATTATATGGCTTAACTCTCTGTCCATTTACTTTAAAAGTCTCATTTGTTCTAGAGTTAAGCAATTCAATGGCACCAGAATGATATACCTGAGTTATCTCGAAAAGACCACTCCACCTAGACTTGAGTTTACCTAGAAATAAACGGAGACGAGAGTTAAAAAGTAAAACTTTCATACCTGGACTCAAAGTCTTTCGCACTATAATTCTGTCATGAAGTGCTTTAGTGCGATCCTTATAAATCCTTGAGTTCTCATAGGCCTCATTCCTCAGCTCATCTAACTCTGAAATTTGCAGAAATTGTTCTCTCTTCGCCTTGTCCAAGTCCAAATTCAGAGTCTTAATTGCCCAATATGCTTTGTGCTCCAACTCCACTGGTAAATGACAAGCTTTACCAAAAACCAATCGGTATGGACTCATACCCAAAGGAGTCTTGAAAGCAGTCCGATATGCCCATAGTGCATCATGCAATCTACTCGCCCAATCTTTTCTTGATAAGTTGACTGTTTTCTCCAGAATACCTTTTATTTGCTTGATGGATGTTTCAACTTGCCCAGAAGTCTGTGGATGGTATGGGGTTGCCACCTTGTGCTTCACACCAGATTTGTGCATTAACTTCTCAAAAAGTCTATTGCAAAAATGGCTTCCCCCATCACTGACTATCACTCTTGGTGTGCCAAATCTGCTAAGAATATTTTCCTTCACAAATTTAACAACCACGTTAGCATCGTTAGTACGGGTGGGGATTGCCTCCACCCATTTTGAAACATAATCAACAGCAACTAAAATATATTCATATCCAAAAGACTTGGGGAAAGGACCCATGAAGTCTATTCCCCATACATCAAACAGTTCAATAACAATATATGATTGAAGGGGCATTTCATTCCTCCTCTCAATGTTACCCAATCTTTGACATCGGTCACAATGCTTGCAATACTCTTGAGCATCTTTGAATAGAGTAGGCCAGTAAAAACCACTTTGAAGCACCTTTTCTGCAGTCTTTCTTCCTCCAAAATGACCACCACAATGAAGGTCATGACAAAATTTAAGAACACTCGGTTGTTCTTCTTCAGATACGCACCTGCGAACTATCTCATCTTTGCAAATCTAGAATAGGTAAGGTTCATCCCAAAAGTAAAATTTACTTACATGCAAAAACCTCTTCTTTTCCTGAAATGACATGTTAGAATGCAATATACCACAAGCAAGATAGTTAGCAATATCTGCAAACCAAGGTGCATCAAATACCACAAACAGCTGCTCA
This sequence comes from Garcia nutans, assembly GCA_947685225.1. Lineage (NCBI taxonomy): Eukaryota > Viridiplantae > Streptophyta > Magnoliopsida > Malpighiales > Euphorbiaceae > Garcia > Garcia nutans. Next base: position 48,227,924 of record CANTUV010000007.1, on the reverse strand, counting down.
TTAGGAAATGCTTCTAAATTTTTATGAATGCTATCAGATGCAAGATTTTCACTAAAGAAGGGTAATCTGGATAAATGATCAGCAACAACATTCTCACTACCCTTAGTATCTTTGATTTGGAAATCAAATTCTTGCAATAACAACACCCATCTAATTAAGTGCGGTTTAGCATGTTGTTTTGTTAAAAGATATTTTAGAGCTGCATGATCAGAATGCACAATAATTTTTGACCCAATTAAATATGCTCTAAACTTATCTAAAGCAAAAACAACAGCTAAAATTTCCTTTTCAGTTGTGGTGTAATTCATTTGCGCACTATTCAGGGTCAAGCTAGCATAATATATTACTCTCAAGAATTTATCAACCCTTTTCCCAAGAACAGCTCCTACTGCATGATTAGAGGCATCACACATGATTTCAAAAGGTAAAGACCAAACAGGAGCTACAATTACCGGTGCACTAGTCAGTTTTTCCTTAAGAGAATTAAAAGCTTGCATGCATTGTGCTGTAAATTCAAATGGAACATCTTTCCCTAGCAAATGGCACAATGGTTGGCTTATTTTAGAAAAATCCTTAATAAACCTGCGGTAAAAACCTGCATGCCCTAGAAAACTTCTTATTCCCTTAACAGAGGTAGGTGGGGGTAATTTAGCAATCAATTTTACCTTGGCCTTATCCACCTCAATCCCCTTACTTGACACAACATGACCTAATACAATGCCCTGAGTAACCATGAAATGACTCTTTTCCCAACTTAAAGTGAGGTTACATTCAATGCATCTCTCAAGCACAAGAACAAGTTTATTGAGGCAATTATCAAAAGAACTACCAAAAATAGAAAAGTCATCCATAAATACCTCAATAAAATCATCTATCATGTCTGAGAAGACAGACATCATGCATCTCTGAAAGGTTGCGGGTGCATTGCACAAGCCAAAGGGCATACGCCGAAATGCATAAGTCCCAAAAGGGCAAGTAAAGGTAGTCTTGGATTGATCCTCTGGCAATATCGACACCTGATAATAACCTGAAAGGCCATCCAAAAAACAATAATGTGAGTGTCCAGAAAGCTTATCTAACATTTGATCAATAAAAGGAAGAGGGAAATGGTCTTTCTTTGTGGCATTGTTCAACTTCCTATAATCGATACACATTCTCCTCCCAGTAGTAGTCCTAGTAGGAACCAATTCATTATTTTCATTTTTCACCACAGTGATTCCTGATTTCTTAGGAACTACATGTACTGGGCTCACCCACTCACTATTAGCAATTGGATAAATTACTCCTTCATCCAGCAATTTGAGCACTTCCTTCTTAACCACTTCACTCATATTTGGGTTAAGGCGCCTTTGGGTCTCCCTCACAGGTTTAGGTCCCTCTTCTAAGGTGATTCTATGCATGCACATTGAAGGGCTAATACCTTTGATGTCACTCAATCCCCATCCTATTGCTCTTTTCAATCTTCTAAGCTCACTTACCAACCTCATCTCCTCCTCTTCACTAAGTTCACTAGATATTATCACAGGCAAGGTATTGTGATCTCCTAAAAACACATATTTCAGATTTTTAGGTAACTCTTTCAGCTCTAACTCAAGTGAAGGGTTCTTCTCTTCTTTTTGAATGGAGGGGAGTTCACATACTGGGTCCTCCTTAAGTTCCTCTATTTCAGCACTCTCTAATGTCTCAAGGCAACTGGCTATTTCTGAATAAAAAATATCTAAACCACCATCTAAGGTCAGTGCCAGCTCCAATTTATCTGAGGAACCTGTCTGCAAGAAAACATCTGAAACAACTGCATCAATACAATCAATTAAAGAGCAATCCTCATATAATGCAGTTGTAGGAATAGGAGAAGTGTTAAAAATAGAAAATTCAACTGTTTATCCTAAGACAGTCATTGTTAATTTACCATTTTTAACATCTATCAAGGTGTTGGTAGTCGCCATAAAAGGCCTACCCAGAAGAATAGTGTGTGCGGATGGTGTAGGGTTACTTCCTTCCATGTCAAGAACTATGAAATTCACAGGTACTATCAACCCCCCAACCTTAACTAACACATCTTCTATAACCCCTTTCGGGAATCTAAGAGATCTATCAGCTAATTGCAACACTATTTTGGTTGGTTTAAGTTCCCCCAGTTCTAATTCAAGACACACAGAATAAGGCATCAAATTTACACTAGCTCCTAAATCACACATGCCATCAGTACCCTTTCCATTCCCCATAGTAATTTGAATTATAAAACTTCCAGGATCCTTTAGCTTTGGAGGTAGTTTATGCTGCAGTACAGCACTAGCTACCTCTGAAACTATCACCTTTTCATTCGGCTCATACCTCTTTTTCTTGGTGTTCAGCTCTTTGATGAATTTAGCATAAGCCGACATGTTCTTTATTGCTTCAAGTAAGGGTAAGTTAATACTTACCTTAGACAGCATGTTGAAGATGTCTGAAAATTGCTTATCTTGTTTATCATTCTTCAACCTGCTGGGGAATGGTATAGGTGGCCGGTATGGATTGCTTGCCTTGTGTAAATCTGCTGTAGGGGACTTCTCCATTAATCTTTCTCCAGTACCTTTGTTCTCTGGCTCTCCTTCCTTTTTATTCTCTTGCTCACCTGCATTCACAGAATTATTTTCAACATTATTGTTGATTACCTTGCCACTTCTAAGAATAGTCACTGATTGTGCCTACTCAGGTTGACTTAGGAATTTCCCCTTTTGTTGAATCTGCATTTGTTGTGCAAGTTGTCCCACTTGGGTCTCCACTTTCTTAAAAGATGCTTCTAATGAATCTAGCCTCTTGTTGTTCATCTCTTGATTTTTAGCACTGACTTGGATAAAAGCCTGTAAACTTTCCTCCAAACTCTCTCTCTTAGGCTGCCCTTGATTTGAAGATTGACCCTGCTGTTGGTTTTGTCTCTGGAGCAAATGGAAAGGCTGTTGCGAATTATTTGTTGCCTAGGAAAAATTAGGATGATTCCGCCAACCAGGATTATAAGAATTGGAATAAGGATCATTCCGGGCCCTTGGTTGATATCCCCCCACAGCATTGACTTGCTCAGCTTCATTCCCATAAGACTCATATGCGGAGGGGCATATATTTGCTCCATGCCCGAAAGTTCCACAAATTCCACAAATTTCTTGAGTGGATGAAGGAGAATTGTTCTTCATGTTCAGCATCTGCACATGCCTTGTCAATTCAGCTATCTGATTGACCATCTCACTGTTGGCTTCCAATTGATTCACCCCTTTACTTCTTCCCCTTACACTTTTCTGTTGAGAATTAGCTCCCAACATCTCAAAGATATCATAAGTTTCAGCTGCTGTCTTTTCTCCCATGGCTCCCCCAGCTGCATTATCAACTGTATTCTGAAATTGCTGGGTTAAACCATCATAGAAAAACTGATTTAGAAGTTGAAGTGGGTAGTGATGATGTGGACACTGGATCAATAACATTTTAAATCTATCCCAAGCCTCATGAAATGGCTCTCCTTCAAATTGAGAGAATGTAGCAATCTTCCCTCTCAATTCAGCTGTCTTCTGATGTGAGTAAAACTTGCTCATAAATTTGTTATAAACTTGCTCCCAAGTTGTCAAAGAATTTTCGGGCAACATCATTAACCAGCTCTTAGCTCTATCCTTCAATGTATATGGGAAACATCTCATCCTCAACTAATCCTCTGTTAATCCTCCCAATGGAAAAGTGTTGAGGGTGGAGTAGAAATCCCGGATAAAGTTCAAAGGATCTTCATTTGGAACTCCATAGAATGATGGCAGCATGTTGTAATGAATGTTCTTCAATTCATAATTTCTTACTGCATCTGTCAATCTTATGCAAGAGGTGGAAGTTCCAATGACAGGTCTAGCAAAGTCCCTCATAGTTCTTTGCCTTTCTTCTCCCATGTTGGTAGATTGTGCATATTCTGACTCAAAATCGGAAGTGTCCTCCTTTGTAGTATCAAATCCGGTGTACAGTTCAAACTCTTCCCTGCTCCTTTTCACTCTCTGAATTTCTGGAATGACTGGGTATAGCTCTCCTTCAAGTGATCTCCTGCCTTGCATAAACAAAATTTCTGGAAAAAAGAAATATTAAAAGCAAAAGACAAATAAAATAAAAAGTAAATAATGAAAAATGGTTAAAAATATCTATGCTAATAAACAATTTCGCCAATTAGCCTCCCTGGCAGCGGCGCCAAAAACTTGTTGCGCTCTAATTAACTCTACTATAAGCGTCATTCCCAAGTATACAAGGTAGCTGTAGCAAAGGTGATCGCCCCAAGGTCGTCTCACAAGGAAGCTAGATAAGCTAATTGATTATCAGATTATAGATAACAAGTAATGAATAAATTTAAATCACTAACAACTAATGAAGAAGATCGGTTAAAGTTTAAAACAAATAAAAGTAAACTGCACTGATGAATTGATTCACTTAATAGAAAGGTCTAGGGTTTGCACTTCTCTACTACTTATATGTATGAACGGTTATTCCTCTTAACTAATTTAATTTCAAAGATTAAACCTCAAGCAACTTAATTAATCAAATCAAGGAAATAAGCTCTCGCATTCAAACCTCTCTTAAATAATCTTGTTACAATTGAAATAATCTTTTCTTAGGTTATATCTCTAATTCACCTAAGTCCCTAATTGAATTATTCCAGCATTAGACTTCATTTCTCAATCCATCATCTAATACCTAAAACACATAATTGGTGGCAAATCAATTATATATTAACAATAATCCATTCAATCAAGGCTAAAGAAATAATTAAGTTAAGAGTAATAACTAATTCATACAATCATAGCAGATCCATACAAACCCCAAACTAGATCAAATTAGTTCATAATGATATCAAACATATTCATCTCATTAAAATTCAAGGAAATCAATTTAGACATAATAATATTCATGAATACAATTCCAATGAAATTAAAGAGATAAAGTTTGAGAACAAAACCAAATTACAAACTTCTTAGCTCTTGAAAAATCTCTTGTTCAGAACTTGCTCGAAGAATGTATCAATGGCAAGAACAAATCTAATCTAGGCTAGTTTAATCAAAGTGTAATCAAAAGATCAAAGAAAACAAGATATGAAAATCTTAATGTTCTTTGACGGCTAAAACAAAACTCAAACTCTCAACAACCCCCTTTGAAAACCCTAGCTTTAATATTTATACGAAACCTCCGCTCCAAAAATCGGCGTTCTCTTTAATCCATGAGTGACACGGCCAGACTCAAAGGAACTTGGCCGTGTTTGAAGTTCTTGGAGGGACATGGCCACAAGCTTGACCGTGTCCCCTGAAGGTGTCATCTACTGCTTGATTTTCATCTTTCTTTTGCTTTGGACTTGAGTGTGACACGACCAAGCTTAAACAACTTGGCCGTGTTGGACAATTTTGGAGGGACACAGCCACAAGCTTGGCCGTGTCCCTTGCATGTGTCACCTTCTGTGTCTTGGTCTTCTTTCTTAGCTTGGTATGGGACACGGCCAATGGCTTGGCCGTGTCCTCTGCATGTGTCAGCTACTGTCCATTTTTTTCTTCTTCTTGGTTCCTTGGCTTTTTAACCTAAAACAAAACTTGAAACAAACTTTAACAAGAAGTAAATAAATATTAACCAACAAAACATGACACCACACTTAAAACTAGGACAAAAATAAAAAAAAAACTCAAATAAATTAAAACTACCAAAATTAATGAAAACACTGAATAAACCGATTGAAACTACCAAAATACCTAAAGAAAACAATAATTATCATAATAAATAAGATACAAATCTATAACAAAAACTAATAAAACAACAAACAAAGAACAAACATAAGATAAGATTAAATAGGATAGTAATAGATAGATTGGGAACCTAATTTAGAGCCTAAGCTCTAATACAAAATTGATGCAAACCCCAGTATAAGGACGAGAGACCCACTCACCTTTATGCTTGGAAGTGACTCTTTAGAAAGCCAGATCAGATTCTTGCCAAGTCCTTGACCCAATTCTAACATGTGGAAGAGAACCTTGGAATTACCCATCACAAAATTGTTAACTTTAACAATAGAAAATCTTGATTTAAGAAAGAACCAAGAACAAGAGATGAATTCTCTTACATGAACAAGTTCTTAACTTTTATTAATCCATAAACTTCTTATTGTTAACTAAATACAATATGAAATACGAGGTATTTATAACCTCTAATAATTAACCCTAAACCTAGTTACAAAAGGATAACATAAATCTTAACAAATTATTCAAATCCTAGCAAAATAAGAGAACAGAATTAAACTAAAATTTGTTCAGAAACTTGGAAGCCAATTATCCATTTGATAAAATGTGAATTTGGGCTTGGGATCATCATAAGAATTGTATCTATGGAAGTTTATATGACTTTAGACTTTTGAATCAATTTGGGCTTTGGAAGCTCAAGTTATGGCCTTTTGAAGTAAACTAGTCTAGATAGAAAGCACAAATATGATATGATTCTGAGGTTCTGAATTTGCACAAATGTTTAGAGGCCCAAAAGAACTCGGATATGTACAAATATGCCTAAAATAAAAAGTTTGATATGTATTCTAAAAACTTCTTGAATAATGCTTTCTCATTTTATAACTCTAGGATCATCAAATTCTCAATTAAATCTTCAAAGTTCAAATCTTCCCTAATCTGAAAATTACAAAATATGTTCCTTTTAAGTTCTTTCACATCTAATATTTCCATAATCAACATTCCAGCCCTTGAATCCAATCTCATATTTAGTTTTGGGTCTTTAAAGTTTCTTTTCATTGGCTTGTGCCTGTGCGTGCATCAAATCCACTCTTTAACTTTTTAGTTTCTTCAGAATTAAAATTGTCTTACAACAACTTCAACACATCTTTATAAACTAGATATACCAATCTAAATATTTGTATACATATTATTCTTTTTCTTCTCCTTCGATTCGATTTCTTTTCTGATTTAAAATTTGAAACCCTAATCCACGAAGGGCAAGAAAATCAATAATTTGGGAAGAAGAAAAATCAATAGGGATAACTTTGCCATATAATCATTTATATTTCGATGTGGCAAAATTTTAAACTGAAATTGGGTCCTATAACTAGCAGTCAGCATGTCAATTAGGATGAAATTGGCCGGAACAACCAATTTAACTCTAAAAACTAAAGTTTAGACACCAAACTGACAAAACAAAGTTTAGACACAAATAACAAAACAGGAAAAAATAGTTTCGGCTTAGACATTTACTAGTAAAACCTAACAAACTCGACAAAAACCAACCGAACCCGTTATTGGTCGATTTTCAAAAATAAATTTTTTCTAAGCAATTAATAATGGTTAGGTTATTCGACTCTTAAAACCTGACTGACCCGATTGATACTCATCCCTAACTCCATATGGGGAGCCTTTTACGTGGAACTCAAAGGAATAATATCATTATCTCAAAGGAAATTATATCATTTGATTTACGCTAATTGAATTCTATAAATTTAAATTCATAGATTTGAAATAAATAAAAAATTTTATTCCAAACAAACAATTCTTGTAATTTAAATAAATTCCATAAAAGTTTATGAAACTCATTCATTCCAAACATTAAACAATAAAAACTTAAATAAAAAATAATTAAAATAAGTAATCTAATTAATATCTATACAGTTTAATTAATATAACAATTAATATAACGAGACTACTTTTTGTTATTGAAAATTATGTAGTAGCTAACATCAACAAAAACAAACCGAATAGAGAAAAGAAATTCAGAAAATGCTAAAGAAAAAGCATAAAATTTTCCATACCATTTTGCTAGAACAAATTATATCATCTTTTTTGTTATTGTAAATCCTTATGTCAAGTACAAATATAATCTAGCTTTTTTTCTTTATTATCAATTTCATATTCAACCCAAAAGCAATTAAATCCAATTTTCACATCAACTCATCTATCACAAAATGCAAACTTATTAACAAATTTATCCCACCTCCAAATAGCTTAACATGGCAACAAATGACTAACATTTTGTCAAAGACAAGAACAATCAATTTTTAATAACCGACAATATAACTATAACTATTTTAAATCATGCTACTGCAAATTATTAAGAACTAACAAATTAAATCATTATACTACAATTTACAATATAACTATTTTTATAAATTAAAAAATAAAAAATTCAAGTAGCAAATGGTGATGGTGAGAGAGGCTTACTTGAAGATGATCGTCAGAGTAGGTTTTCCCTGAAGATGATGGCAAACATGCTAAATTGATGATGATGGTGACTGTAAGAGGTTAGCTTGAAGATAATAGTGGAGAGGTTGAACCATTAATGTTGGATTGGTGATGAAGATGGTGACTGGCTGCTAGCTTAGAAAAGGGAAAGAGGAAAGTTGTTTGATTTTAAGGATTTTTATTTATTGAGAATAAAAAATATATTAATACATTTAATTCAAATAAATAAATAAATAAAACAATGCATGGAAACCGAAAACGAAGCGTTTCCTAATTCTTGTGTAACACCCCCACACCCAATACATACACACTACATACACCACAATGTAGTATACATGTATTGAATATAGGAATGCTACGGATTTTTATCAACATTCAAAACATTTTAAATGATACTGTAAAATTTCTCATTATACATTAGAGAAAAATAAGTAATTAACTTGTAAAATAAAACAAATAGATATATATATACATTTAGTTAATACGCAGCGGAATTTTAAAATCATTACATATATGAAAGCATTTAAATCCATATTTACAAATGTACATATATTCACATTATGAACAATATTTACAAATTATAAAGAAATTATACATGATTGGCAATTGTTCTCTGATCTTTAAGCTCCCAAAATCAACTCTTCAATGTCTAATCTCACTCGGTCTCGAAGAGCTCTCGGGTTCAACTCTATCAACTCTATCACCTGCGCGATTAAATACTATCGCGCTAAGCCAAGGGCTTAGTAAGACAAATCATGCTATTATTAGGCTCTAGTGCAATGCAATGTCAATTTTCAATCCATTTCATGTAACATCATAGATGCAAAGCTAACAACATACCTTTACACTTCATAACCCAACATATATAGACATATCACATTTCAACATCTTTTCATATACCTCATTAGTTATTCATTTAACCATTCATGAACAACACTAAACAAAGACAAGCATTGGGCCCAAAACACACTAATATGCCATTCAATTTTCAGAGTTAATGCTTTGGTTTTATCACATTTATCATTATCACATATACCCAACTAGGCTTCAAGGATTAGGTTCAACCAAGCTTCAAGGGGAACAAAGCATGCTAAGTCTCAACCCAACTTGGCTTCAAGAACCAAACCCAACCTAGCTTCAAGGGTTGTAACATCTCAATTAGGCTTCAAGGACTAGACCCAACCAAGCTTCAAGGGGAGTAAAACATGTTAAACTTCAACCCAACTTGGCTTCAAGGATCAAATCCAACCTAACTTCAAGAGATTGTTACTCATATTAGGCATGCCACCAACAACAAACTCTGAAAATGGAATAACACATTAGCCACACAAGTCATTTATTATTCAATTATCATTTCCATTCTCAATTCTCATCATAGCCAATAACAATGGCCTCATATCACATATAAGTTACCATAGCCAATCACAATGGTATTATATTCCATCACATTTCAAACCACATTATACACATAGCCTTATTGATATCAATTTAACAAAGTACATTACCCATCACAAGAGTTACAATACATAAAGTATAACATTGTTCACATAGTATTTTTATTTTCATTATCATCACATCATATGAATTATATGCAACAATGCATTAGTGCAAAATTTGTACTTACCTCAATAACAATCACAAAACTTTAAACACTTTCCTTTATCCAAGATTCTTCACTTCCCAAACTTAGGGCAAATTACCTTCTTTCAAACCCTAATCCAAACATAATACAATCCATCAATTCCAATACCATTTAATCACCTAATAACTTCATCTTAAAACTTAAATCACAAAGTTACACTTCAACATCATTCATTATAGGCCACGGTCGTGGCCACCATAACCTCCACGGGCGTGGGGTACAAAACAATTCTGCCACCCAAGCTTCCATCCTCCACGGCCATGGCACCAAAAACCTACCAATGACCACGGCCATGGCCAATCAAGGCCACGGGCGTGGCATCAAAAAGGCTACTGCCTTCGGCCAACTTCCCATTTCCAAGCCTAAAATTCCAACAAACACAAACAACAAGAAGATCTTTGAAAATAATGAAGCAAACACAAGGAAAACATCATATAACACTTCAAAATCCTAAAACAATTTCAACTCCAACACTTCCAACAACAACACCTCTTAAACCTCTTCACTTATACTCAAAAATAACAATTGAAAACACATCACAAACACATTTAATCATTATCTCAACAAACCAAAATTCATTTCAAACTCCACTTCAAAAGAATAAAGGAAATCAAGAAAAAGAGCTTACCAAAATTGTTGAATTTCACAAATCTTTCACTTAATTCCTTGAATCTCCTTTCAATTTGAGTTTAGAAAATCAAACTTTCCTCTTGCTCCTTTGTCTTGACAAGGTTCGGCCACCAAAGAAGAAGAAAAGAAATTGAAGAAGCAAAGTCAATCTTTTCCTCTCTTTAAACCTACACCAAGCAATTTCCAAAAGAAAATTACTTAAAACACCCTTAACCATATAACTAGCCTCTTGTCTCTTATGTGCCCATTTATGTAATTTCACACTCAACAAAATAAATATCCTCTTCCATTGACTCTTTCTTTGACTTATGTATATGTTAGTTATATCATCATATAAACAACATATAAACTTGTCTCTAAACCCTCTTTCTTTCCCCAAAACACATTTACATAAGTATTCTTTTTCCAATTTCTTTTCTTATCACATTATATACATTCAATCCAATTTATAACAACAACAACAACAACAACCATATGCAAAACTTCTAGGGCATAAATGGGGATATTACATCTTGTCTATACTTTTTTATTAAATTTTTAATTTTTGATTTTTTAATTCCTAAAACTCCAAATTTATCTCCCATTATATATGTATATATTATTTTTTTTTAAAAAAAAAAAAAGCAGAATCAAAGTTATTTAATAATCATACAAAATATTATTGAATATGGGACTTGTAATTCCAATAAAAATCATCTCCTATTCTAAATGAGAAATAAATTAGGGACAAAATAAATATTGGTCTTCTATATAATTATATATATATATATATATTTTAATTTTCATTACCGTTTAGTTCAAAGTTCAGAATCAGCAACGAAATCAAAATCGTAATGGAATGAAATTGTAATAGGAATAATGATTTATTCTTTTTGTTTGGTTTACATTGAAATTAGAATTAGAATTAAAATGATTATTTTTTTATTATTTAAGAAATTCAAAGATATTATAGTCAAAAAAATAAAAAAATAGATTTATTATATTTTATTTTAAAAATTCAAAAAATTAACTTTTAATTTTATTAAGAAAATTTAAATTTATTTGTTTAAAAATTCAGAGATATTATAATTAAAAAAAATGATAAAAAAAATTAAATTGATTATATATTATTTTAAAATTTTAATTTAATTTTATTAAAAAAATTAAATTTATTTTATTAATTTGATTTTAAAATTAAAAATATGTAGTTTTTAATTTTTAATTCTAGTCAGAAAAATCTAATTAATAATGGAGAAATAGAAAAATACTCATTTTCTTTCTTAGGATAATATGATTTTCATTGCCTCCTCTATTTTATAGAACCAAACAACATCAATGGAAATAACCAACTCTCATTCCTATTCCCAACTCCAACCAAACTCCCTTTAAAGTTATCCTCGATTCTAAATTAGAGCATAATTAGGGACAATAAATATATTAGTCCTAAAATATAGAGAAAAAATGATTTGAGGACAATAAAAAAAAAATTGTCCCCAAAACTTGTTCTTTATACTCAATAATTTTGTATATATATAATATTTATTTATAATTATATAAATTATATATATTTATATATATATAAATATTAGCTTTTTTCTACCATATATGTTTTTTTTTTGTTTTTAATTAGTGAAAATTTTAAATTTTGTGATTAGGTATTTAGATTATTATTAAGATTTTACAATTTGACTATGATTTAGGTAAAATTAATGTTCTCATTTGAAATAATATTTTTATAAAATTTAATTTAATAAAATTTAATAAATAAATTAATAGATCCAAGAATTAAAATAAAAAAATATGTAAAAAATTCAATAAACTTTTAGAATTTAATAAATAATATAAAATTTAAATAGGTAATTTTTTATAGAAATTTGTAAAAAAAATCTAAATTTTACTATAATATTAAATTTTTATTTTTATTTTTAATTCATATGTAATTTTTTTTATTTAGAAAATTTGTTCCTCCTATTCAATTTCTGGTTCTGCCACTGTTTACGATTACTCTAGATAATTAAATAATTATTGTAGATAAGTTTATATATGTTTTTTTATATATAATAACAAAATAAGAACAAAACAAATTGACATCAAACATGTAAAATATAATAAGAACAAATTAAATAGAACAACTATAACATCCCCTGACAATTCTCATTAGAACTATCAGATAATATTACTTAATATACTGTCAGTACTCTAATCAATTCATCGGCAAAGTTTCCTTTCAAAGTGTTACTTACAAAAATCTTCAAATAATAATACAATTCGTATAATATAACACTTATAAATCCAACATTTAAACCAATATCCAATATATCAAATAATCCAAATACTATTTATAAATTAGATAACCATCATAAGTTTGTCAAAACAAATAAATATATAATATATTGCTTTATTTGATAATCATTCACTAGAATCTCAAACTTCATCCTCTAAATACATATATTCCTTTTATGTTTACAAATTTGTACAATCTCTCATAGCCAAATTAAATTGTATATATATATATATATTTCATAACTTATGAGTACAATATACAAAAGATCTCTATATGTATTATAGATAATTTCTGAGATCTTTAATTCTACTACTTAACTTGCTCCGATGACATGATACATGCGTGTCAGAAAATAATTCTAACACGCTAAACAAAGCTTAGTGTGCCTATATAAACATATTTTGTTACTTAATATTAAAGATAAATACATATAGAAATATAGTAATAACACTTAATTTTAAGAAATATTTCAAAATATTAACTATTTTCAATAACAAACCAACATAATATTTTGATTACACAAAATAATAACTTTAACTTTATAAAAGTCATCATATTATACTATACTTTCGGTATTGCAACTTTTCTCTTTATGAATCATTTTATTTAAGACTTACTTTCTCATTTGTTAACATTGCTCATAATATGCTTATTTTGTTTTTCAGTAAGTCTTACTTTTTAGTTTCACATATAGGATAACTTTATTCAATCTATAATTTTTGGCACTTAAATTTAGTACTATACTTTGGGGAACTTTGTATCTTATATCATTATATACACTTTCAATCATTATAACACTTAGAAAGTTATTGATCAATTCAATAACTTAAGCATAACATTTCTATTCCATGTATTAGAACTTTCACTTGTAAACATTAATATATACATTACCAATCACTTTAACATTGTAACATAATAAGTCGATTTTTAAGTAATTGACTTATATTATTATTTTGCATTTCTTCCATTATTCATAATATCATATTCACATATATTTTCAATTTATATAACTTCATTAAATATGTTCATATATACTGAACTCAGATCATAGGTTTGGATAACAGGTTAGTAGAGCAATTTTAATGCCAAATCTCAAGAATATATAATAGCAATTATGCCCACTATCACTAATGCACAATGTGTCCATTAATGGCACAAGGTGTCCACTATCACTATGGCTATCCTCCCTTTGGCTAGCCATTTAATCCAAAGCTAGATCTAAAATCAGTATGATTTGGGCAATTCATTAGTTTTGATTAATACTAAATTCTGTATATCACTTCAATGGAATAATTTTTTGATCAATACATGGTATCATACATATTTATTATATATTCAAAAAATTTATTACACTAATTGTTAGGGTTAATTTCAATAATCCTTTAAGACCTTATAATCATTTAGGCCCAAATTATGGCGGAAAAACAAGAAAAAGAGCTATTTTGGGAAATTTTCTTTAAGTGACAAGCCCAGAAACATGGGCATGTCAATGAACGTGTCATTTACCCATTTTACAGAAGATTTGACATGACCAATGACATGGGCGTGTCACTGCCTATGTAACTTAACTTGCATTATAGTAGCTACAACACGTCCAAAGACATGGATGTGTCACTGGCTGTGTCATTTATCTTTCATCATAGTAGCTATGACACGCCCAATGGGCATGTTCCTGGTCGTGTCATTTAATTATTATCGCAGTAGTTATGACAAGCTCAATAACACGGGTGTGTTACTGATCGTGTCATCAACACTGAAACACAACAGCGTTGATACGCCTAGTGATATGGTCGTGTCACTGGTTATGTCAAGCAAAGTTCTGTATTTTGAACACTTATTAACTTAAACTCCATATATCCAAATGTATGATAACAATGGATCAAAACTAGTTTCTTTAGCATAGAAAGAGCTTACATCAAATATTTTCAGTAAAAACTCTTTAAAGATAACTCAATCAATTACTTTAATCAATAAAATTCATAAAAATTTAGATAGTTGCAAATAAAAAATACATAAGCACATACCTCTTCTGTAATATCCCAAATGATATCCTAAAATTTTGGAAATGCTAATTGTTGAAATTGAATTAAATGATTTTAAGTGTATATATGATTAAGTGGATAGAAAGGAAAAAGGGAAGTGTGTATATGTTGTATATATGAAGATATATACAACATATATAAGTCAACATCTTAATAATAAGATCAAAAGATATATTTAATTATTTAAAATAGAAATTAAATGTTAATGGAAGATGATATTTTATATTTATAATATAATAATAATTTAATTGCATGGTGGATATTAAGTGGAGATTTATGTGGTTAAGTGAAGTGGAGTGGTTTTGACCATTTTCATCATCTTCTTCTTTCTTCTCCAAGAGGGCCGGCCATCACCATTATTAAAGGAAAAAGAGGTTTTGCTTCTTGCTAACTCAAGCAATTGAAGGATTTCAAGTGATCAAGTTAGAGTTTTAAGGATTGTTCTTCATGTTTGGTAAGTTTCCAACTTGTTTCTTTGATTTCCTTTGAGTTTGTGTATTTGAGTTTGGTGGATGGTTGGTGTAGTTGTGTGTATGGCTGATTTTGGTATGTTTGAAGTTGTTTTGTCTTGTTAACTTTGAATTTGGTGTTGGATTGAAGAACGAAAAGGGTTAAGTTGGTGAAGAGAATAAGAGTTGTGGATTGTGTAAGTTTTGAGTTGAGAAGCTATGGCTGTGATAGTGTATTTTTATTTGTTTTGAGTTGTGTGGATGTTTATGGAATTTTATTGTGGTATGTTGATGGTTTTGGTTGAGTTGTGTGGATTTGAAAGGGGGTGAAGAAAGATGTTTGTTGGATGTGGCATTTTTGTGTCGATGGTTCTGTTTTCAGGGCCGGTGACACGTCCAGTGACACGCCCATGTCACTGAGCGTGTCACAGCTACTGTGGTATTGGAGGATTGACACGTCCAGTGACACGCCCCTGTCACTGAGCGTGTCATAGCTTCTATGTTAGAGGAGGATTGACACGTGCAGTGACATGCCCATGTCACTGAGCGTGTCAAAGCTTCTGTGTTGTGGGTTTAGGGCACGTTCAGGGACACGCCCGTGTTGTTGAGCGTGTCATATGTAGAGTTTGCCTTAGATAGTTCTCTTTCTTATTTTCTTATGTGTATCATTAAGTGAGTATGTATAATCACATTTAGATTAGGTTTTGAAGAGATTTGAGTTACCCCAATCCAAGTGTTGAAGGATATCTTGGAAGAGGAGATTGGAATTGGTGTTTGTTGCTCTTAGAGGTAAGTACAAACCTAAAATGATTGGATACATTTACATGACTTTGGGACTTAATACATTTGGTTAGAAAATGTGTTAAGTTACCTACTATATTGTTGGTGTATGAGAATAGTACTATGATTTGCATAATGCGAACTATGTGAAATATATAATGATGATTCAAAATGTATGGATAATGCAATTTATTATGTATACAGTAATGATAGTGTGTGAAGCCATTGGTGATGGCTATATTGATATAAATAAGATATTTGAGGCATTGTGCTTATAATGATCATGGGAAAATGACAAAGGATTTGATAATGAAATTATGAAAGAATTGTGTGCCTAGTATGTTATTCAATTTTCAGAGTTTTGCATTTGGTGGCATGCCTATGAAGTAACAGTCCCTTGAAGCTGGGTTGGGCTTGGTCCTTGAAGCCTAGTTGGGTGTTACATGATCTAGCAGACCCTTGAAGCTGTGTTGGGCCTAGTCCTTGAAGCCTAGTTAGGATGTTACATATGAGGTAATCCTCATTGTGATTATGATTCTCCTTCGGGCTAGATAAATGTGATTATTGGACCAAAGCAGTAACTCTAAAATTTGAATGGCATATTAGATCTCTTTGGGCCCATGCTTGTCTTTGCTTTAATATGTATTATGTTAAAATACCAAGGTAATGTGTTGAAAATGAAAAGAAATGTAATATAATGTTATAAGTTGTGGTATCCATATATGTTGTGCATTAGCATTGCATTTAAACTATATTGTTATCAAGGTTTATACCACTAAGCTTCTGGCATAGCGCGATTATGATTTATCGCGCATGTGACAGGGTAGATCCGGTTGAACTGGAGAGTTTAGCTAGACCGAGTCGAGTCTAGGCTTGGATCTTTGAGTGCAGTGTTGATTGTGGATATCAAGATCAGAGACAAACAGCAAACATGTATAAATTCTATATTTTGTACATATTGATTTTGATGTATACATATGTATATTCCGCTGCTTATTAAACAAATATTTTGGATAAACTTTTGGGTAATGAAGATATATATATATATATTAACAAGGAATGTTTTATCTATTACTTTCTATAATATAAGTTAAATGTTTTAAGTTTACTCAAATTGTCAAAATGATGATTTGATGTTAAAGTTTAAGTTAAAAATTGGTTTGTTTAAAATGGATTGTGACACTCTTGTATCCGGTATACGTATATTACATATGTGGGTGTTTATGGTGTGCGTATATGGGGTACAAGGGTGTTACATTTGTTTTGGTATCAGGGCCTAGGTTTGAAGTTCTCAACCTAGGTGAACTGTAAGAAAGGAAAATGGAGATTTTTTTAAAGGGTTTTTAAATAAGATACATGCATTGGCACTAGCAGTTTTTGATTTTTGATGAGGTAATCTTCTATTGTGTTTGCAGATATAGGTAGTTATGGTGCCTCAGACACGTCAGTCTATAAAGGGTAGTGCTGAGAGTGTAGCTCCTATTGAGGGTAGAGATGGAGATAGAGTTGAGATAGCTAGAAAGACACCTGCTCTTGTGCCAGAGAGACCAGCAGTTGATGAGATTCCGCCGGTTTGGGTACGACATATGGTGGAATTGTTGAGGCAGGCTCCAGTTCAGCCGCTGCCTCCACAACCACAGCCGCAGTTGTCAATAAGGAAGTATGATAAGTTGAGGAAGTTTGGAGCTGAGGACTTCTTTGGCACTACAGATCCTGCAGTAGCTAAGCAGTGGTTAGATAGAGTTCAGAGAGTATTCATTCAGTTGCAAGCTACTCCTGAAGAAAAGTTTGATTATGCCAGATCACTTCTGCAGAGAGATGCATATGATTGATGGAAGACGGTTCCAAATGCGATGGATGATACACCAACCTTGACTTATGATGATTTTTTGCAGGAGTTTGAGCAGAAGTATACTCTGAGGGAGTATAAAGATGCAAAGAAGATGGAGTTTTTGAGTTTGAGACAAGATGCCAGGTAAGTGACAGAGTATGAGATAGAGTTCATCCGGTTGAGTCATTACGCCGGTGGGATTATTTCTGATGAGATTGACCGGTGTCGAAGACTTGAGGAGGGGTTGAGACCCTCTATCATGTGTATTATCACAGGCTCCCAGTATTAAGATTTTTCTCAGTTGGTTGCAGCTGGCAGGAGTGTTGAGAGAGCATAGGGTATTGCAGCAGCTACTACTGAGGAGGAGACTAGAGCTAAGAGACCCTTGAGTGAGGTAGGGTCTTCATCTGTGAAGAGAGGCAGAGGAGGCTATTTTTCATGGTTTAGTGGGAGCCAGAGGTAGTCTTGTAGGTTAGTACAACATCAGAGGCAGAGATCGAGACCTACAGTGTCAGTGGCTAGTGCTTCTACTCCAGTGGTTCAGAGACCAGTTTCATATATATGTGTCCATTGTGGTAGGGCACATGGGGGTGCTTGTTGGAAGACAGGTGGACCAGGAATGTGTTATAGATGTGGGTCACCAGATCATTTCCTCAGAGATTGCCCTGAGCTACCGGAGGATAGACAAACTAATACTGCAGCTTCTCGACTCAGCGTTAGAGGAGGTCAAGGGGGCAGAAGTTTTAGTAGAGGTTGTCGACCTGGGTTTTGTCAGAGAGGAGGTTCTACAACTGGAGGTAGTAGATCAGATGAGGCCGGGCCATCACAGCAAGTGTATGTGATGCATAGGCAGCCGGATGCTTCAGCCATCATTGCGGATACATTTTCTTTATTTAGTATTTCAGTTCTTACTCTAATAGATCCTGGATCTACTCATCCATAAATAAGTGCATCCATCTTGCCTGTGACTGAATTGTATTCTGAGTCCCTAGGATTTGATGTTTTGGTGACAAATCCTTTAGGGCATAGTGTTGTAGTTAGCAAGGTGCATCGTAATAGTTCAGTTGTGGTATAGGATGAGGAGTTCCTTAGTGATTTGATTGAGATGTCTTTCAAGGAGTATGATTTAATTTTAGGCATGGATTGGTTATCTAAGCATGGGGCTATAGTAGACTGTCAAAAGAAGTGTGTTACCCTGAGAACCTATGATGGTAGAAGTGTTATGGTATCTAGGGAGCAGAGACATCTTTCATCCATATTTGTTTCAGCTGTTGTAGCTAGGAAGTTGATTTGGAAGGGATGTAAGGCTTATATTGCTCATGTAGTAGATACCAGAGTAGTGGGTTCTCAGCTTGACAGTATACGCACAGTTGTTGAATTCCCAGATGTTTTTCCTGAGGAGTTGCCAAGGATACCCCCTGAGAGATAGGTTGAGTTTGGTATCGATTTGTTGCCTGGTACTACTCCCATCTCTATTACTCCCTATCATATGACACCTGCTGAGTTGAGAGAGTTGAAGGTGCAGCTGCAGGAATTGTTGGATAAAGGGTTTGTTCGTCCTAGTGTGTCTCCATGGGGAGCGCTTGTTTTATTTGTGAAGAAGAATGATGGTACTTTAAGATTGTGTATTGATTATCGGCAGTTGAATAAAGTGACCATCAAGAACAAGTATCCTTTTCCTAGGATAGATGATCTCTTTGATCAGTTGAAAGGAGTAGTAGTTTTCTCTAAGATTGATCTAAGATCAGGGTACCATCAGTTGAGAGTCAGAGAGGATGATGTACTTAAGACAGCTTTCCGCACAAGGTATGGGCATTATGAGTTCTTAGTAATGCCTTTTGGATTGACGAATGCACCAGCAACTTTTATGGATTTGATGAACAGGGTGTTTAGACCCTATCTAGATCAGCTTGTGGTAGTCTTTATTGATGATATTTTGGTGTATTCATGCAATGAGGAGGATCATGACAAACATTTACGGATTGTATTGCAGACTTTGAGAGAGAAGCAGTTGTATGCTAAGCTGTCTAAGTGTGAGTTTTGGCTTGATCAAGTGACTTTTCTTGGCCATGTGGTTTTAGCAGATGGTATTAGAGTGGATCCGAGTAAAGTTGAGGCCATTTTGAATTGGAGTCCACTGAAGACTGTGATAGAAATTAGAAGTTTTCTGGGTTTGGCAGGCTATTATCGGCAGTTTGTGAAAGATTTTTCTATGATAGCTACTTCACTCACCAGATTACTTCAAAAGGGAGTTATTTTTGTGTGGACAGATCGATGTTAGGCGAGCTTTGAGCAGCTGAAGGAGATGTTGACTTAAGCTCCTGTCCTTACCCTGCCTATAGAAGGTAAACCGTATGTGATTTACAGTGATGCTTCACATAGTGGTTTAGGTTGTGTTTTGATGCAGGAGGGTAGAGTCATAGCTTATGCTTCTCGACAGTTGAAGCCACATCAATTTAATTACCCAACGCATGATTTGGAATTGGCAGCCATAGTTTTTGCTTTAAAGATTTGGCGATATTATTTTCATGGGGAGAAGTGTTTCATTTATACGGATCACAAGAGTTTGAAATACTTGGGTGTTCATAGAGAGTTGAATCTTCGGTAGAGACGGTGGTTGGAGTTGATTAAAGACTATGACTGTTTAATTGATTATCATCCTGGTAAGGCAAATGTTGCTGCTAATGCCTTGAGTCAGAAGTCTTTAACAGGTTTGACTGCTCATTTGCTCTTGTTGCTTATTGAGTTGAGAGTGTTGCATGCTAGTTTTGAATCATGTGATGATGTGCTTTATTGGCTCAGTTGCACATGAGACCGATGTTGTTGGATCATATTAGAGAGGCTCAATTGGCAGATAAGAAAATTCAAAAAGTTGTATCGGATTGTCATAAAGGGGAGAACCGAGATTTTCTTGTGAGAAGTGATGGCAATTTGTGGTACAAGAATAGGTTGTGTGTTCCTAATGATGAAAGATTGAAAAAGGTAATTTTGGAGGAAGCACATAAGTCGGCTTTTGCTATGCATCCTGGGAATACTAAGATGTATCATGATTTGAAGCTATATTACTGGTGGTCAGGTATGAAGAGGGACATAGCAAAATTTGTATCCAAATGACTCACTTGTCAGAGGGTGAAGGCCGAGCACCAAGTTCCTTCGGGGTTGCTCCAACCTTTATCAGTGCCAGAGTGGAAATGGGAGCGAGTAACGATGGATTTTGTGACTAGTTTACCTTTGACTCAGAAGAAATAGGATGCAATTTGGGTAAGAGTTGATCGGTTGACGAAGACATCTCATTTTCTTCCAGTTCGGATGGATTATTCTCTTGAGAGGTTGGCTGGGCTGTATATCAGTGAAATAATAAGATTACATGGAGTCCCAATTTCTTTAGTATCGGATTGAGATCCCCGGTTTACTTTGAGATTTTGGAAGAGTTTACATGATGCTTTGGGTTCTCGGTTACATTTTAGAACTGCTTTCCATCCTCAGACAGATGAACAGTCAGAGAGAGTGATGCAGATTTTATAGGATATGTTGAGAAGTTGTATCATTGATTTATCTGGAAGTTGGGACAGGTTCTTATCACTGATGGAATTTGCTTATAATAACAGTCATCAGTCCAGTATTGGGATGGCACCTTATAAGGCATTGTATGGTAGACGATGTAGGACGCCTCTATGTTGGGATGAGATTGAAGAAGGTAAGTTGATTGGTCCCGATTTGATTAAAGAAATAGAAGAGAAAGTGAAGATAATTCAGGATTATTTCAAAGTAGCTTCAGACCGACAGAAATCCGATTCAGATTTAAAAAGAAGAGACATAGAGTTCAATGTAGGAGACAAAGTATTTTTGAAAGTGTGTCCTTGGAAGAAAATTTTGAGATTTGGCCACAAAGAGAAGTTGAGTCCTCATTTCATTGGACCTTATGAGGTACTGGAGAGAGTTGGACCAGTTGCCTATCGTCTAGCTTTACCTCCTGAGTTGAATCGAATTCACAATGTCTTCCATGTCTCTATGCTACAAAGGTACAGGTCAGATCCATCTCATATTTTATCAGTGGAATCTATTGAGGTGAGTCCTGACCTGACATTTGAAGAAGAACCGGTGGCTATTTTGGCACATGAAGTGAAAGAGTTGAGAAATAAGAAATTGCCACTTGTAAAGGTTCTTTAGAAGAATCATGCTAAGGAAGAGGTAACTTGGGAGAGTGAGCAAGTAATGCGAGATCAATATCCCCAGTTATTCTAGACTTGAGAGTAGGTAATTTCGAGCATGAAATTTATTTGTAGAGAGGGGAGAATTGTAATATCCCAAATGATATCCTAAAATTTTGAAAATGCTAATTGTTGAAATTGAATTAAATGATTTTAAGTGTATATATGATTAAGTGGATAGAAAGAAAAAAGGGAAGTGTGTATATGTTATATATATGAAGATATATACAACATATACAAGTCAACATCTTAATAATAAGTCCAAAAGATATATTTAATTATTTAAAATAGAAATTAAATGTTAGTGGAAGATGATATTTGATATTTATAATATAATAATAATTTAATTGCATGGTGGAGATTAAGTGGAGATTTATGTGGTTAAGTGAAGTGGTGTGGTTTTGACCATTTTCATCATCTTCTTCTTTCTTCTCCAAGAGGGCCAGCTATCACCATTATCAAAGGGAAAAGAGGTTTTGCTTCTTGCTAACTCAAGGAATTGAAGGATTTCAAGTGATCAAGTTGGAGTTTTAAGGATTGTTCTTCATATTTGGTAAGTTTCCAATTTGTTTCTTTGATTTCCTTTGAGTTTGTGTATCTGAGTTTGGTGGATGGTTGGTGTAGTTGTGTGTATGGCTGATTTTGATATGTTTGAAGTTGTTTTGTCTTGTTAACTTTGAATTTGGTGTTGGATTGAAGAAAGAAAAGGGTTAAGTTGGTGAAGAGAATAAGAGCTATGGGTTTTGTAAGTTTTGAGTTGAGAAGTTATGGTTATGATTGTGTATTTTTGTTTGTTTTGAGTTGTATGGATGTTTATGCAAGTTTATTGTGGTATGTTGATGGTTTTTGTTGAGTTGTGTGGATTTGAAAGGAGGTGAAGAAAGATGTTTGTTGGATGTGGTATTTTTGTGTCGATGGTTCAAAATTTGGTGGTGTATGAGAATGTGTTAAGTATTTTTGTGGGACTTAACACATTTGGTTGGAAAATGTGTTAAGTTACCTACTGTATTGTTGGTGTATGAGAATAGTACTATGATTTGCATAATGTGAACTATGTGAAATATATAATGATGATTCAAAATGTATGGATAATGCAATTTGTTATGTATACACTAATGATAGTGTGTGAAGCCATTGGTGATGGCTATATTGATATAAATGAGATATTTGAGGCATTGTGCTTATAATGATCATGGGAAAATGAAAAAGGATTTGATAATGAAATTATGAAAGAATTGTGTGCCTAGTATGTTATTCAATTTTCAGAGTTTTGCATTTGGTGGCATGCCTACGAAGTAACAGTCCCTTGAAGCTGGGATGGGCTTGGTCCTTGAAGCCTTGTTGGGTGTTACATGATATAGCAGACCCTTGAAGCTGGGTTAGGCCTTGTCCTTAAAGCCTAGTTGGAATGTTACATATGAGGTAATCCTCATTTTGATTATGATTCATCTTCGGGCAAGATAAATGTGATTATTGGACCAAAGCAGTAACTCTGGAATTTGAATGGCATATTAGATCTCTTTGGGCCCATGCTTGTCTTTGCTTTAATATGTATTATGTTGAAGTACCAAGGTAATGTGTTGAAAATGAAAAGAAATGTAATATAATGTTATAAGTTGTGGTATCCATATATGTTGTACATTAGCATTGCATTTAAACCATATTGTTATCAGGGTTTGTACCACTAAGCTTCTGGCTTAGCGCGATTGTGATTTATCACGCAGGTGAGAGGGTAGATCCGGTTGAACCGGAGAGTTCAGCTAGACCGAGTCAAGTCTAGGCTTGGATCTTTGAGTGCAGTGTTGATTGTGGACATCAAGATCAGAGACAAACTGCCAAAATGTATAAATTCTATATTTTTTACACATTGATTTTGATGTATACATATATATATTCCGCTGCTTATTAAATAAATATTTTGGATAAACTTTTTGGTAATGAAGATAGACATATGTATTTTAACAAGGAATGTTTTATCTATTAATTTCTATAATATAAGTTAAATGTTTTAAGTTTACTCAAATTGTCAAAATGATGATTTGATGTTAAAGTTTAAGTTAAAAATTGGTTTGTTTAAAATGGATTGTGACACTCTTGTATTCGGTATACGTATAATACATATGTGGGTGTATGTGGTGTGTGTGTATGGGGTACAAGGGTGTTACATCTTCAAACTATTCTTGTTCTTTAATCACTTGCTGATAATCTCAACCTTTTCAGCGAAATCTTATAAAAATCTATAACTAGATGTGATTTTCTCTCAAATTATGGCTAAAGTTCTTGAAAGGAAGGAAGAAAGAAGAAGTTTTGGTTGTGTTGATGATGATGAACGTGGATGGAGGAGGAAGAAGGAAGAAGAAGAAAGAAACTTCTACATAAATACACTTGTCCGTACACTTATATATACAACTTAATCTAGTGTGGCCAATCTCATCTTAGCTATGGTGTACCCTCTTTCTTATCCTTTGATTCTAATTTGATTTTTAGTCTCGTAAAACAGTAAAAATACATAATTTCTTTAGTAAATTTTTAAGATCCGCTATTTACATCACTTATCCATACCACTTGTATCACAATTCACTATTAATTATCTGTATTAAATTAAAAGTTTAGAATTTAAAATTTACAATTCTCCCCACTAAAGAAATTTTGTCCTCAAAATTTTCATATTATGGCAATACGTCATTTAATTCATAACTAGTCTTAAATCTCATAAAAAATCAATTATTTTATTAATTTACATAACTTTTATTTATTATTTTTTTCTTTATCTCTGATATCACTCAATGTGACACTTTCAGAATAATCTTATTATAGAACTGCAGAAGATTCAGCTCTACATACTTATACTATTCAAGCTCAATTCAGTAATTCTGTAACATCCCCTGACAGTTCTTACATAAAAACTATTAGAGAATGTTATTCGATATATTGTCCGTGCTCCAATCAATTCATAGAAAATTTCTCTTTCAACTAATAAAAATTTTTAAATAATAATACAATCTGTATAATACAACACTTATAAAGTTATTGATTAATTCAATACCTTGAGCATAACATTTCCATTCCGTGCATTAGAACTTTCACTTGTAAACATTAATATATATATTAACAATCACTTTTACATTGTAACACAGTAAGTCAATTTCAAGTAATTGACGTATATTATTATTTTGCATTTCTTCCATTATTCACAACTATCATGTTCACATATTTTCAATTTAGATATCTTCATTAAATATGCCCATACATACTAAACTCAAATCTTAGGTTTGGATAACATGTTAGTGTAGCAATTTTAATGCCAAATCTCAAGAATTTATAATGGCAATTATGCCCACTATCACTGATAACACAATGTGTCTATTAATGGCACGAGGTGCCCACTATCACTATGGCTATCCTTCCTCTGGTTAGCCATTCAATCCAAAGCTAGATATAAAATTAGTATGATTTGGGCTATTCATTAGTTTTGATTAACACTAAATTTTTTATATCATTTCACTGGTACAATACTTTTATCAACATTTAGTATGATATATATTTATCACATATCTAAAATTTATCACTCTTTTTCATACTTTTAACACATACACATGAATTCTCAACATAAAAGTAAGAAACATTAACATATTAGCCTCATACTTGGCCCGTATATCACAAAATACAAGTCAAAAACATCATTTAGGTACCCCACGGCCGTGGCATCTCAACCCCACGCCCGTGGGATACAAAATGAAGCTGTAAAATGACTTTGAAGACCCCTATGATCGTGGTCTTCCAGGCCACGGCCGTGGCATTTAGAACTACTCTGTTTTATCAAAATTTTTGAAGAAATAGTCACACTTTCAATTCCACGGTCGTGGCACTCATTTGCCACAACCGTGGCATTGATTTTGGGTCTGTTTTCGGAGTAATTCTTCCTCCAACAGTTCCAAATTTGATGCCACGCCCGTGGTACCTTTAAGCCATGCCCGTGGCATCCCAAAATCATGTATTCTGCACTTTTAACTTCATTAAACAAAAACATATTGAAGATCTAAAATAATAATGTATCAAACTCAAAGTTTTGACATAAAAAGAATTCATATCAAATAGTTTATTACTACTTCACTTAATCAAACTTTCAACCATTTCATATGGATAAAAACAGCATCAAACCCTTCAATTCTCATAAAGGTTGAGTTAAGAATCAAACCCATCATATAAAAGTTATTTTTCACTCATCAATCCATTTAATCAATACTTTCAAGAAATATATCATTATACATAACTCAGTCATTCCATTAAATCATTAAAACTCATAAAAATTTATATATTTGCAAATTATAAATCAAAAGCACATACCTCTTCAAAATTCCTCTTTCTCTTTCTTTTTCTCTCTTTCCCTCTGATTATTTATTGATAATCTTGCCTTTTCTAGTTTATTCTTCTAAAAATCTATACTTATATGTGATTTGCTCTTAATCCTTGATGAATTTGATGAAAGGAAGAAGAAATAGAGAGAAGATGGTGATGATGGTAGAAGGTGGCGTGGAAGATGGAGAAGAAATTAGAAATTTCTACACACACACACATATACACACATATATATATATTATAATATTATTAATCAAGTGAGAGAGGGCTCATAATAAATATGGTGCACCTTCATTCTTAACCGTTGATTCTAAATCGAGTTTTAATCTCGTAAAACCGTAAAAATAATCTCTTCAGTAAATTTTTGAGATATACAATTTACTATCCTCTACTTATAGCATTTATCCACAATACTTTTGTCACCATACACTATTAATTTTTCAATATTAGTTAAAAATTTTCATATTTAAAATCTTGACCATTACAATTCTCCCCCACTAAAGAAATTTCATCTTCGAAATTTACATGCTATGGCAATACGCAATTTAATTTTTAAATAATCTCAAATCTCACATAAAATCAATTATTTTATTAACTTACATAACTTTTATTTATGTCTGATATCAATCCATGTAACACTTTCAGAATAATCTTATTATAGAACAGTAGAAGATTCAGCACTACACACTTACACTGCTCGAGTTCAATTCAGTAATTGCCTTTAATTTTTTTTAGATTTTTCTTTTATAATTTGTATCATTGCATTCCACTGTTATATATATATCTTTCTTTCTCTTATATATTGAACTTTAAATCCTAGTTCCGGATAGCGGGTTACTAATGATAAGTAAATGCCCACTGTATAAATATGGCCAAAGGCCCACTATGGCATGAATGCCCACTGTATATGATGACACAAAGTGTCCACTGAGAGAAAGGAACCAAAGGTTCTGTATGACGCAAAGCCTCCACTGATGGCATAGATGCCAATATCATTGGGACATATATAAAAAATGTCTTCTATGGCACAAAGTGCCCACTTTCAATATGGGACATAAGTGTCCTCTATGGCACAGAGTGCCCACTTTCAATATGGCATAAAATGCCCACTATCACTTTGACCAGTTACCCTTTAGCTAATCCAGAAACTAGATTTAACATCAGTATAATCGATCAATATATTTATTTCATTGTTGAAAATTATTGTCAATTATAATATCTTTTGGAATATAACACTTTCTCTTTGAAGTGTTTGTTTATTACTTTGAATTTATAAGATATGAGCAATTATTTCAAACACATTTATCATATGAACATATATACACATTATATTCGTTTTTGATTAGTTCGAATGATTTTATTTATTCATCAATCTTTATCTTTTCAAATCATTTCCATGTTTCCACTATAATAATGAAATCTAAAAAGATTTCCACTCTTGACTTGTTTAATTCTTTTCTTAACATATTAAGAATTTACAACTATTCTTTCACTTTAAGAGTACATGTCCATTTATAATTTATTCTCTATGTTTAATACACACACTCACACACATATATATATTTCTAACTTGATCTATAATGCATCATTTCACTAGAAGGGTTAAACTACCTTCAAATCTCACTACATTCTTTCCTTTTCACAGTATCAATTCCTTTCTTTCTATTGTATCAATTAGCATCAATTAACTCTTTAACTTATATATATAATCTATAACTTGTCTTTAATCACCAAATAATTTTACTATCACGTATTTTATAAATACACAATATGGAAAATTCACATTCTTACTTTCATTACTCAATCAATTTGTATATACACCTCTTTGTTTTCTTTATCTTGCTCTTCAAACTATGTAAATTCATCAATGATTCATCAATATATCATTCTTCTCACCTTGCTTCGGACATTATCTTATTTCTTCATCAATAATGTTAAATCCACTAATCACTTGTAATCGTCTTTTATCTTTTCTCTAACTTCACACTTATTTTAAATATTCAATTACATTTATCCATACTTTTCTCAAGTTTTCTTCACATCTAAATTTCATCATTTAATGGATTGATTTCATTTCAATCTTATAAGAAATGTTTCATCAATTATAACTGTATCCAAGATGTATTTAATAATTCACTACTAATTCCACCCATAAATTCTACTCTGTGAAAGTATAAGAAGATAGAAATATGCAAGTTTATAGGAATGATCATGTGTCTCACTGTTGGGATTTCTTCTCAAAGTTTGAAGAATAGAAATTTGCACAAACATACGCATGACTATACAAATAATCATGCATGTCTCTACTAGAATTTTCATTTCATGATTTAATCAATAAGTTATCAATAATTCAACTTAAACAAATTGAGGAAACAGGATCCAACTCTTCAAAACACAATCAAATTCAAATCTAAACTTTCATAACTCTAAAATCTTTCAAAATCTTATTTTCTTCCACAACCTTATATCAACTCATAAATGATTCAATGATAGATTTAATCAATGTTCCAGTTAATAATATATAAATATACATTTACATATTGTAAGAATAACTTTACTATCATAGAAGTAAAGTTTTATACTCGTATGTCATAATTATTTCATACACCATATCTTTCACAAGTAATGGTGTTTTATCAATTCACAAATCTCTTTTCATAATAAAAATCAAGATTAATTCAATAAATAGAAAACTAAGTATACGCACTAATCTCTTTAAAATACTCTTCCATCACTTTTCCTTCCAATATTTTGTTTTGATGATGTTTTAGAAAATAATAGAAGACACTAGAAATTTTTAAATAAGTTTTAGGACTTTTATCCAATATACTCACTTATACAATAGTTTTGATGCATTCACTTTCTTTAATTTAATTATCACTTCAATTCTTAACATCGAAACATTATAAAACAATTATTTTTGACACTTTAAAACTTCATTATCCATATTTCACATTCAAATTACAGCTCGAATTCATTTCGAACTATAAAGATATTTTCATAATTTCTTACCTCTTTAAAGACTTTTTCAAACATACGGATATTATCCATAATCGGATTTAATGTTACTCTTAATAAGGCTTATTTAACCTTATCACTATAAGTTCCAAATGCTCGAGCTGCAAATAATATCATAATCAATCCAATTTACACTCATACATTCACTGAATGTAGAAAATCAATACTTAAAATTATAAAGCATGACAATTCTCATTCTCGTAAGAAATCTCATTCTCGAAATTTATCTATCTGTCATAATTTATTTCTCAGATTCCAATAAATTATTACACTTTCACTGTGTTACTTTGACATATCTCTTTAGCTACACATATCTTGTTTTCTTTTCACATCCTTCTTTTTCACAAATAGATCTAGTGCACTCCAAACAATACAATACGAATTCTCAATCAATTCTTAGAAAACATTCTACTATCATAAACATATGGAATATCAATTGCATCAAAACATATTTCCACTTATTCAATTCACATAACTTAGAAAATTGCATTTCACTTCCCCCATAACTCCACATGCCAGAAACGCCTAAACCATGCTCTGATACCACTAAATGTAACATCCCCTGACAGTTCTTACATAAAAACTATCATAGAATGTTATTCGATATACTGTCCATGCTCCAATCAATTCATAGAAAATTTCTCTTTCAACTAATAAAAATTTTTAAATAATAATACAATCTGTATAATACAACACTTATAAAGTTTTTGATTAATTCAATACCTTGAGCATAACATTTTCATTCCGTGCATTAGAACTTTCGCTTGTAAACATTAATATATATATTAACAATCACTTTTACATTGTAACACAGTAAGTCAATTTCAAGTAATTGACTTATATTATTATTTTGCATTTCTTTCATTATTCACAACTATC
Source organism: Garcia nutans (assembly GCA_947685225.1). NCBI lineage: Eukaryota > Viridiplantae > Streptophyta > Magnoliopsida > Malpighiales > Euphorbiaceae > Garcia > Garcia nutans. Next base: position 48,197,610 of record CANTUV010000007.1, on the reverse strand, counting down.
ATGTTCACATATATTTTCAATTTAGATATCTTCATTAAATATGCCCATACCTACTAAACTCAGATCTTATGTTTGGATAACATGTTAGTGCAGCAATTTTAATGCCAAATCTCAAGAATTTATAATGGCAATTATGCCCACTATCACTAATAACACAATGTGTCTATTAATGGCACGAGGTGCCCACTATCACAATAGCTATCCTTTCTCTGGTTAGCCATTCAATCCAAAGCTAGATGTAAAATTAGTATGATTTGGGCTATTCATTAGTTTTGATTAACACTGAATTATTTATATCATTTCACAGGTACAATACTTTTATCAACATTTAGTATGATATATATTTATCACATATCTAAAATTTATCAATCTTTTTCATACTTTTAACACATACACATGAATTCTCAACACAAAAGTAAGAAATATAAACATATTAGCCTAGGCCCGTATATAACAAAATACAAGTCAAAAACATCATTTAGGTACCCCACGGCCATGGCATCTCAACCCCACGCACGTGGGATACAAAATGAAGCTGTAAATTGACTTTGAATACCCCCATGGTTGTGGCCTTCCAGGGCCACGGCCGTGGCATTTAGAACTACTCTGTTTTATCAAAATGTTTTAAGAAATAGTCACGCTTTCAATCCCACGATCATGGCACTCATTTGCCACGACCGTGGCATTGATTTTGGGTATGTTTTCGGAGTAATTCTTCCTCCAACAATTCCAACTTTGATGCCACGCCCGTGGCATCCCAAAATCATGTATTCTGCACTTTTAACTTCATTAAACACAAACATATTGAAGATCTAAAATAATAATGTATCAAACTCAAAGTTTTGACATAAAAAGAATTCATATCAAATAGTTTACTACTGCTTCACTTAATCAAACTTTCAACCATTTCATATGGATAAAAACAATATCAAACCCTTCAATTCTCATAAAGGTTGAGTTAAGAATCAAACCCATCATATAAAAGTTATTTTTCACTCATCAATCCATTTAATCAATACTTTCAAGAAATATATCATTATGCATAACTTAATCATTCCATTAAATCATTAAAACTCATAAAAATTCATATATTTGCAAATTATAAATCAAAAGCACATACCTCTTCAAAATTCCTCTTTCTCTTTCTTTTTCTCTCTTTCCCTTTGATTACTTATTGATAATCTTTCCTTTTCTAGCTTATTCTTCTAAAAATCTATACCTATATGTGATTTGCTCTTAATCCTTGATGAATTTGATAAAAGGAAGACAAAATAGAGAGAAGATGGTGATGATGGTAGAAGGTGGCGTGGAAGATGGAGAAGAAATTAGAAATTTCTACACACACACACACACATATACACACATATATATATTATAATATTTTTAATCAAGTGAGGGAGGGCTCATAATAAATATGGTGCACCCTCATTCTTAACCGTTGATTCTAAATCGAGTTTTAATCTTATAAAACCGTAAAAATAATCTCTTCAGTAAATTTTTGAGATATACAATTTACTATCCTCTACTTATAGCATTTATCCACAATACTTTTGTCACTATACACTATTAATCTTTCAATATTAGTTAAAAAATTTCATATTTAAAATCTTGACCATTACAAATTCCCTTTAATTCTCTTTAGAATATTTTTATATATAATTTGTATCATTACATTCCACTGTTATATATATATTTATTTCTTTATTTCCCTTATATACTGAACTTTAAATTCTAGTTCCGAATAGCGGGTCACTGATGGTAAGTAAATGCCTACTGTAACGATATGGCTAAATGCCCACTATGGCACGAATGCCCGCTGTAATGATATGGCCAAAGGCCCACTATGACATGAATGTCCACTGTAATGATAATGGAATGAAAGATCCTCTATGACGCAAAGCATCCACTGTTGGTATAAAAGTCAATATCACTGGAACATAAAATGTGTTCTCTATGGCACAAAGTGCCCACTGTCACTATGGCATAAAATGCCCACTGTCACTTTGGATATTCACCCTTTAGCTAATTCGAAAACTAGATTTAACATCAGTATAATCGGGCAATACATTTATTTCACTTTTTCAAATTATTTTCAATCATAATATCTTCTGGTATATAAAATTTTCTTTTAAAATTGTTTGCTTATTACTGTGAATTTATAAGATATAAACAATTATTTCAATCACATTTATCATATGAACATATATACACATTATATTTGTTTCTAATTAGTTCAACTATTTTTATTTATTCATCAATCTTTATCTTTCAAATCACTTTTATGTTTTCACTATAATAATGAAATCTAAATAGATTTTCACTTTTACTTGTTTAATTCTTTTCTTAACATATTAAGTATTCACAACTATTCTTTCACTTTAAGAGTATATGTATATATATAATGTATTCACAATGTTTAATACACACACATACACACACACACACACAGAGATATATATATATATATATATTTCTAATTTGATCCACAGTACATCATTTCACTAGAAGGGTTAAATTACCTTCAAATCTCACTACATTCTTTCCTTTTCACATTATCAATTCCTTTCTTTCTATTGTAATCAATTAGTATTAGTTAACTCTTTAACACTTCTATATATAATCTATAACTTGTCTTTAATTACCAAATAATGTTACTATCAAGTATTCCATAAGTACACAAGATGTAAATCTCACATTCTCACATTCTTACTTGATCCACAATCAATTTTGCAAAAGAAAGAAGAAATGCATGCTTGATTCAATGAGCTAGACAATATACAAACATCAACCAAAGCCGCATAGAAAAAATCATGGGTTTGCGCTTACACAGGGGGCAAAGTTTCTCCTTTCACTATTTTTTGAGTTTATGTATGTACAAAATATTTTGAAACTCACTTCCAATATTTTACCATGCAGGGGACAAGGAGAAGATATGAAGGCTAGCTAAAAAAAGGGGCTGAATTTTTTGCACAAGTGCAAATGAATAACAAAAAAGAATGGAAAAAGAAGAAAATTAGAACTCTCAAAAGAATGAAGATGTAAGAAACAAAAGATCAGTCTAGCTAAAAGAGTTGAAGCCAGGGTAAAGACCCGATCTCCAATGGATAAAGATCCATGTTTCAAGGGTAAAGACCCGATCTCCAACTGATAAAGATCCATGTTTCAAGAGTAAAGACCAGATCTCCAATGGATAAAGATCCATGTTTCAAGGGTAAAGACCCGATTTTCAATGGATAAAGATCCATGTTTCAAGGGTAAAGACCCGATTTCCAACGGATAAAGATCCATGTTTCAAGGGTAAAGATCCGATCTCCAATGGATAAAGATCCATGTTTCAAGGGTAAAGACCCAATCTCCAATGGATAAAGATCCATGTTTCAAGAGTAAAGACCCGATATCCAATGGATAAAGATCCATGTTTCAAGGGTAAAGACCCAAATATTTCAATGGATGAAGATTCATGTTTCAAGGGTAAAGACCCAATCTTCAATAGATAAAGATCCATTTTTGGTGTGTAAAGACCCATAATCCATTAAAGAATGGAATAACCAGTTAAGCCAGAATTCTCAACTGATAAAAGATCAGTCTTGGGTCCAAAATCCAAATTATTTTTTAGTCCAGAACTCATTTTGAATCCAGAACCCAAATTATTTTTGAGACCAGAACTCACCTTGGATCTAGAATCTGAATCATTCCGGGTCTAGAACCCAAATTATTCTTTTAAGTTCAGAACTTATAACGGGTCTAGAACCCAAATTTTTTCTTAAGTTCAGAACTTATCCCGGGTCCAGAACCCAAATTATCTTTAAGTCCAGAACTTACCTCGAGTCTAGAACCCAAATCCAAAACTCACCTCGAGTCTAGAATTCAAATTATTTTTTAGTCTAGAATTCAAATCAACCTTGGTTACGGAGTCTAGTATGGCTCTAAATCTAGTCAAAAATCACTTTGATTTTTGCTCTCTTTTGTTGTAGTCTCAGATCACTCAAGCAGGGCAAACTGTAAACCCTTAATTTTTGACCCAGTCCAATTTGATATTTTTAAACAGTCCAAAATAATTTTTGTGGTATTTTAATTAAATAATATTTATTTTAATAATTATTTTTAATAATTATTTTTTAATAAAAATAAAAAAATTAATAATAAAAAGGATAATAAATAATAAATAAATAAAAATCGGCGACGAAAGAATCAGCGATGAAAATTTTTCGTCACGATCGACGAATTGGCTTGGGCCAATTCGCCGTAGATTTTTCTGCGGGGAAATGGCCACAGACCAATTCGCCACAGGAAAATCCTGCGGAGAATTGGCTAGCCCCCGCCCAGTGCCCGCAAAACTTCTTCGCCAGCGCACTTTTGCACGCTCGGCCTGCGCACGGTTTTGCCAAAACCCTATTCTACTTGGTTTTTAATTTTGTTTCCTAAAATATTTTTATTTTCTTAGCTAATTAGTATTAGATTTTTATTTTTTCTTATAAATACCACATTAAAGACACAAAATGGAGGATCTAAATTTTTTTATCGGACTTTGATCTTTTAAAAGGAGATTGGACTTTTGGAAGGATCTGGACTTTTTCATAATAGATTTAGAACCTTGGACTTGAAGGAGGAAGAGGCAGTCAGCAAGCAACAAACAATCCATCAAAGGTAGCCCACATAGTCTTTGCTATTGTTCAACCAGAATTCAAAATTGTGGTGGAACCAACAACGGAGGTTTGAATTTCTATTGACTTATTTATGTTTACAGTAGCTTCATCATTCAAATTGATCAATTATTTAAAGATACAATAGATGATGTTTTTGTTATTTGATCAATTGTTCCACTTACCATCTAAACTCTATTTAAAACCCTAAAAAGTGTTTTTCCAAAACCCTAATACCTTAATACCCGTAAAACTAATTTCTGAAATCTAAAACCCTAATTACACTTTTCTAAAACCACAAATCAATAATCTCTTTCCTTGAAACCTTAACCAAATCTATTTTTCTAAAGATTCACAATAGTTTATTCTTTCCAAATACCTAACTTAAAATACTATTTTCGTGATCTTCAATCTTATTTACTCAAACCTTAAACTTTAATATTATTTCATATACAACTTTCGAAACCCTAAATCCAAAACATCCATTCTTTATACTCAAACCCTAACTTATTTCAAACCTAATCTCTAATTCAAACATCCAGTAGCCTTATTTTTTCAAGTATCAAAAGCTTTAACCCTAATTAATTCTTCTTTCCAAAATCACACAGTAGCATTATTCTTTTAAAAATAACATAAGTTCCTTAAAATTTCAAAATCCTATTTTCTAAATCTTAAACCCTAAAATCTTAATTTTCAATACCAAAACCTACAATCCTAAAAGCCAGATTTCAAAATCTTCTAGAGCGCGGCCCCCGACCCCATAAGGGGCGCTGCCCCCTTGACCCTCACCCGCTAACCGGTTAGCGAAACCTCTGTATGGGCTCGGGTCAATATTTATTTGTGTATTATAAGCCTTTGTGTTTAACTCCCTTTATTTAAAAACCTTAATTTAGTTATTAAAATTTTAAAATCCTAAATTTATACATTTATTACTTCATTTAATTTTAAATTTGATTATGTATTTTATTATATATTTTGATGATTCATTTATTTAATTTCAATATTTGATTTGTTTATCATGGATGGATGATTTCTTTATTATTATTATTATTTGTTAAAATTGTAAGAGGTATGTTTCCATGATTGAGTACCTCATTAATTAATCTGTATGCAATTTAATTTATTTTCATATTTTGGAATTAATGTAAAGGACATGTTTCCACCTTTCAGTGGGTGTCCTATTTAGTTTTAGGCATAGACGATGTAAGGATATGTTTCCATCCTCGAATGGGTATCCATTTATTTATTTTGTTTGGACATTATTGTGATTTTAATAAAGTATTTATTTATTCTTATGATCGCATGTAGTATGGATAATATAATTATATTTAAGAATTTTATAGTATTAAGATCTGTAAAGGAGGCCGGTTCCAATGAACCGGGCGTTGTGGGGGTGCTGGGCTATTTCTCACCTTCCCCACTCCTTAGGAATCGAGTCATCCACCTCTTTCTTTTTTCCAAGCCTGTCCGGGAGGTGACTCCATTTTTTCCTGGCTTAGGCCTGTATTCTCTAGGGCCCTGAGCCTAAACAGTGCCGAAGTCGCAAGAATAATTCCACTAGGAGTGGGGGCAAAAATTCCTGCTCACAGCGTGTTACTGGTCATGTCATCAATACTGAAACACAGCAACGTTGACACGCCCATTGATAACAATGGATCAAAACTAGTTTCTTTAACATAGAAAGAGCTTACATCAAATATTTTTAGTAAAAACTCTTTAAAGATAACTCAATCAATTACTTTAATCAATAAAATTCATAGAAATGCATATAGTTGGAAATAAAAAATACATAAGCACATACCTCTTCAAACTCTTCTTTTTCTCTAATCACTTGTTGATAATCTTAACTTTTTCAGCTTAATCTTCTAAAAACCTATAACTAGATGTAATTTCCTCTCAAATTCTGGCTAAAGTTCTTGAAAAGATGGAAGAAAGAAGAAGTTTTGGTTGTGTTGATTATGATGAACGTGGATGAAGGAGGAAGAAGGAAGAAGAAGAAAGAAACTTCTACATAAATACACCTGTCCATACACTTATATATATAGCTTAATCTAATATGGTCAATCTCATCTTAGCTATGATGTACCCTCTTTCTTATCCTTTGATTTTAATTTAATTTTTAGTCTCGTAAAATCGTAAAAATATATAATTTCTTCAGTAAATTTTTAAAATTCGCTATTTACATCACTTATCCATACCACTTATATCACAATTCACTATTAATTATCTATATTAAATTAAAAAATTAGTATTTAAAATTTTAAACATTACAATAACACAATAAATTGAGTAAAACAAAGGCCATAGCCTATAAATAAATAAAAACCAAACTCACATAAAAATTATAGTTGGTATGTGTTACAAACACTAACAAAAAACACAAATAAATATTACTAAAAACACGGCATCTTGCTATTACATAAGTTAAGATATATATGCATTTCACAAAATAATATTTTCTAGGACTTGAATTTATACTATCATTTGTGAACAGTATAAATTATATGACAAAAAAAAGAGAGGAAAAATAATGAACAACATATTTGTACCAATTACTATTAATAAAATAAGAATGAAGATTACTGGGGTACAGGAGATTTAGAACAAATTTATGAAGATAACGTGTTGTAAAATTAAAAATAAACACTCTAGATGAGCATAAAAAAAATAAAGAGTAAAAACTAGATAACTTGAAAAACAATAAAAGGGAAAGAACTTTTATATTTTCTCACTTTTGTTTGTACATCCAATAAAGTTACAATCTTCTTTGTGTATAAAATTAAAATTTACCTTTAGAATCAAAAAATGAAAATTAAAAAATATAGCAAGTTTCACTACTAAATGTAATTGTAAATGAAATGTTACAAATCTAGTGATGCAATCATAAAACCTGGCTACCCTCTTTCTCTCTTTTCTCATAGGTTTTTCTTTTTTCTTAGTTTGAAAGTGGAGCTGCCACCAGTTTAGTGACAGACAGTAGTCCCGTTCATTTTTCTTTCTAATTTATTATTTAATTTATTATTTTTAATTTGGATATTTTTTGTGTGGTTTATTCTCAAATAATTTTCAGATTAATATAGATCTGAAATTTAACGTTTGTGTCTTATTTTCGTGTTTCTCCATTTTTTTAGAGTAATTGAATACTATACAAGTTTTTATTATGAATATTTGTCATATTTTGCCTGAAGGTTATGTATTCTCTTGAAATAAAAGTTATTTGTTCTTTTTTAATGGATGTTTGTTATTCTCTAATAAAGATTATTTATCATTTTTTAAATGGATGTGTCCTTCTCATTTAAAGATAACATATGACATATGGAATGAGTGTTCCGCTGAAAGTCAGATTACCCGTGGTATATTACTATTATCCACTGTTTGCATCGAAGAAGTTCAACGAGATACAGTTCTAGTAACTTTATTAGTTATGTACATCTTGTATACTTTAAAATTTTAAAATTTTATTTATATTTTGTCGATGTATTTTTTGACTTAATAATAAAAATTTATTTTACATTAAAAAAAGGTGATGCAATCATAAAAGAGATGTTAGAAAAATGAAGATAAATTTATCTCTTCGATTAAAAAAAAACATGTAACAAAAAAAATGTAAGTGGATTAGTTCCACTTCTTTAACATTTCCTCGCCCTTTTATGGCCTTTTTGTTTTTATTATTTTTATTGGTTTTAAGATTACTGTCTTTTGACACGTTACATGCTCTAAGAGGTTTTCCCATTTTTTTTTTACTTTTGTTAACCTTTTAATTTAATATTTTATTTATGAAAATTAATTTTAGATAAATCTTAATTATATTTATATTCTTATTCATAATTCATAAAAAAATTCTTAATTTTAATTTAAAAAATTAAATCATATTCACAATTATATTAAATCATAAAATAAGCTTTTTATAAAATATTTTAAAAAATAAAATTTATCATTAGTTATATTCAAATAAATAATAAATAAAATTAATTTTATGATTGGAAAATAATATTTTGATCTTCTTTAAAAATGAATAATTTATATTAAAATTAAAATTTTTTTTCATTTACATTGAAATTAAGAAAATCTTAATCATAATTCATTTAATATTCAAACCAAAATTAAAAAGCTGATAAAAAAAGAAATATTTCATGTGTATTCTTGCCCATTATTTTAAGCTTGAAACCAATTAATTAATTTACTAATTCAACGAAAAAAATTTCCTCGAGACCATTTTATATATAAACCCCCCAAATCGATCATCTTTACTCTCTCACTCTCAAGACTCTAACCAATACAGATAAACCCGATTTTTGTTTTTCTCCGCTCTAAAATGTTCAATGTCTTCAATGGCGAAACTAAGGATAGCTGGGACATGGGTTGGTGTATTGGAGGTAGAATTGGAGAATTGGACAATTTCTATGTTGAGAGAGGAGGTCTCAAAGCGATCAAACATGGGTATTGACTCGATCAATTTAATATGCGCTGGCAAAGTCTTGAAAGACGGTGATGGCAATGAAAAGCTTAGCCAATTGGGTATTAAAAACAACTCTAAAATTCTTGCCTCTCGTATCTCTGTTGAGGAGGGTAAGTCTTTGAAGCAGGAGTTGATGGCTGATGAGGAACGAAACCGTAGACTCGCTCGAGTCAAGTGAGTTTTGACTGACTTTTTTTTAAACTGTGTTTCTGGTGTTGTATAGACAGGCTGTTATGAGTTTTGGGTTTATTGTACATGTTAAGAGAAATTGGTTTGATGTGTTTAATTTTAAAGTTGAAATTTTGTATATGGGTTTTGTGTAGATTGATCACTCTCTCTGTTTTTTTCATAATTTGTTAAGATTACGTTTTGCATGGTAAAACTGACCTCTATTCGTATTTATGATGAGGTTATATCTGTTCTGCTTTTACAATTTTGTGAGAAGATTAAGTATAAAATCCTTGGAATTCAAAGCAAATGAAATTACACTACATGATTTACTCTCTGTGTGGTTCCTAATACAGATTTAAGAATTTGACTGAAGCATTTCTTCACGAGTTCAACTTTTTTACCTTTTTCTTCATGGAGAACAAATTATGTCTGCTTTCAAATCAGGAACACTTATTTAACAAAATATTCAATTTAGTCATTGGACAAAGAATTTCCATTTAAAATAAAAATTTTATTTCCACTGGCATTTCTTTGGAAGCAAAAAGTTCCACTGCTCTTTGGAAGCAAAATATTCAATTTTATTTCCACTGCTCTTTGGAAGCAAAAAGATCTTTTTTAAGGTGTAGGAACTGTGACATGTGATAAAATTTTAGACTTTTTCTCTAGAACATAAAGTAACTCAACGACGATTGTGCAAGTTGTTTGGATTTTCCATAAAGCAAAGTCCTGACTTATTTGTTCTACATCTGCCATTTGGTAATGAAGCTTAATCCTTCAAATTTACAAATACCTGGGTGCATGTGCTAGTTGGCTTTTACATAGTTTTGTATGTTTCTTGATTGAGAACATTGTTTCAAATAGTATTTGTTTTTACATGTTGGTTTTTTCATAACTTGGCAGGGCAGCTGTTACTGCACTATCTGAAAGACATGGAGATGGTTCGTTACCTGTTGAAAACTTCAATTTAGAACTTGAAGATCAAAGTTGGCAAAAATTGCACTTTTCTGAGACGGATCAACAGTATGCTACTAATACACCAGCTTGTGCTTTCCCAACTAGATTTTGTTCATATGTGTGCAATTGATTTTATTTCTTAGTATTGCAAAGATCTATCTCAAGTTTTGGTTGGAAAACATTTTAACTGTTGGTTATCAGGGAAATAATGATGGGTCTGATGCTTCATGCAAATGGAAAGGGACCAATTAAAAGGCAAATGTTTAAAGATGCACTAGAAGTGCTCACCATGGGATAGGTTTGTTTGCATTTCTATTTGTTTATATGGCTGGATCTTAATGGTCTTTTGTATTTATTTTTCTACTTTCCAAACTAAATCTATCATTTTGAGATAGTAATTGATGATTTATTTTTTCTGGGAATTTGTTACCAAGCTTCGATAAACTTATTTGTTTCTTTTTCTACTTCTGCTCCTAAGTACAGGATAACCCCAATTGTATAGTTGGACTTTTTGAATTAATGGATATACCAGCATCCTCTTCATACCTGTTTTTTTTTCTTTGATTAGCTGAATGGCTGCATTTACCATGGATATTATGCATGTCTGGCCTAACTTTTATGGTTTGATTTATGTTTGAACAATTAACTTTCTATTCTTTCTTTGTTATACTTATCAAATGATTAAGACTCTCATTGAATGCTGTTGTCACGATCTACATTTATTATAAATTCCAAACTTTTTCCCAGTGGTTGAGAATAGAAATCAATGCTGAGTATGTTTATTTCTATCTGGCAGGAGGCTTTCTCACTTTGCAATCCCAAGTCTATTGAAGTGAGTATCCATTGCTTTTATGTTTTCAAAAGATCTTTATTATTATAAAATTTCCTTCAACTTTCAATTATGTGCTGCTTCCAGCTTGTTGACAATATCCCAATGCTGCAAATAGACATGGTGTGGTGCTACTTCATGCTCCGTGACATTGCCTGGCTGTCGGTAGCGGGAGTACGCCTTGGAAAGGCTAGAGAAGGACTTGAACGTGCTCATGGCAAGGACTCCTCTCGTTTTAGGCTCCTTCAAGCAGGTCGCTTATTAGAGGTGGCGCTGTGAATATTTATCTGCAACTATCCTTGTGTCTCTTTGTGTATATATCTATATATTAATTACCAAAACTAGAAATGGTAGTAGTTTTGGTTGGCAATTTGAAGCTAACTCCTTTTAAATAAATATTGTAGATATTTGAGACTGGAGCTGTTGGAAGGAGTAGTGGCATATCATAGTGGCCAATTTGATAAATGTAGGAAGTTTCTGACCTCTGCACAAGCAAGATTCTTCCAGGTTAGGCATAATGCATTCCCTATTTTGTTTGTCCCTGGCTTTGTCCCTCCAACCCCTTCTCTCTCTTACTGATATGAAATTACAGAGAATTAAACATATTGAATATACATATTTAGGGTGGGCTTTGAGGGGGGCGGGATGGCTGCCGGGTTTGAATCTTCAACCGCGAAGCACAATGGTACCATATTGAATAACTAATATTAGCTTTGTTCTCCTAATCTGAGATAACTAATAAGAAATTGGGTCTAAATTGGGTCTGACTTTAATTTTGTCTACTGATAATGTATACATCTTTTGCAACCTTTTCTTTTTGACGAAACACAAAATCTCAGTGCTTGGTTGATGTAGCTACTCTCATGACTCAAACCTCTTGATGAATATTCCACAGAGTGTATCTTTGTGTTTATACATTGACAATTAGATTTATGCATATTCTACGAGTTCTGAATAATACTCAACTTTTTATCTGCTGTGTTTAAAATATTTGCCCTGATTTTCCCCCTTCTAATTGCATTCTTCCTCTTTGTAATTATCTTATGGTGCAAGCACTGTAGCTTCTTTTCAATTTTGTGCTCCTTAATACAATTTCCTGCTGTTGGTTCTAGTTACAAGAGCAAGATGGAGACTTATCAATTGTCATGAGCATGGGCTTTAAGGAACATGATGCAAAGAGGGCATTGAGAATGAGTAATCAGGATGTTGAGAGTGCCATTAATTTCCTTGTTGAGGAGAAGGAAAAAAGAGCATAGAAATGGGAGGATGACATCCGTCGAAGAAAAGAAATTATGTGTATTATAATCTGACATTTCTTTTGTATGATAGTATCTTTTGTTAGTATTCTTACTTGGTCTTATAATTTTGCAGGGAGCAACAACAGTATGGAGCAACACCCTTGAGGAAAGCTGTCGATCTCCAGAGATTGAAAGAGCTGGTCTCTGTAGGGTATGCAGTATAGTTAAATCTTTAGTGATATGCCTATGAAAACTTAAAACCATTTGTTGAAAATTTAATTTGAAAACATAACATGCCTATGAAAACTAATTTGGGGTTAGCATTTGGGACTGTTGATAATATGTCTGAGCTTCTTCATATGGATAATCTAAAATTTACTTGATAACTTTCTTCAGGTGTAGTTTTGTATCTAGTAATTCAGTATTTGACATCTAGGACCCAATAGTGCTTAAATCTGAGGGCATTTCTAACTTCACTAACTGATGTGTTATTATTCATGTCTATCGAGCTAAGAGATTTCAACTTAGCAGGTTTGAAAAGGAACTTGCTGCTGAAGCTCTTCGAAGAAATGAGAATGACACTGAAAAGGCATTGGATGACTTGACAAATCCAGAGACTAATACATCCATCCAGGTTGCCCAAATCTTTCATGAAAATATTGAGTTTGAATTTTATGTTAAATTGCTGTATCACTAACTTCATTTAACCTGCAGCGCGATATAGAATCAAAGAAAAGAAAAAGACAACAAAAAAAAAAAGAAGAGATTACAGTTGAACGGCTTGTATCCATGGGCTTTGAAAGATCAAGAGGTACTAATTTGAAGTTAAATATTCTGATGCCACTAATTTTTAGGCTGTTAGAATTATACCATAATCGGGTCATTAACATGTTTTATTGGCTAAACTCCAGTGATTCAAGCTGTTCAAGCTACTTGCTCTATGGAAGAAGCAATGCAACACTTGCTCACATCATCAAGACTTAACCCCATAGATTCTGCCACCAGTAGTACTCCTGGCTTACCTGCGAATAATGCCTCAGATGGTCTAAGCCAAGATAATTCAAACATCAATAATGATGTTGGAGGCCCATCTGCTAGCGAAATTCAACAAAGAGATGTAGAGATGGAGGATGAAATTGCGGATGAACTAGCCAGACGAGATGCATTGTCTGACTATGACATTGAAGTAACAAAAGAAGGTGAAGCTGTAAATGAGTATATAGCTTTATTGGATTCCATGGACGGGAATAAGGGAGCTTCTTGTTCGCAGTGAGAAATAAAAACAGGCTAAGCACATTTCTGTGAATAGATGTCAATAACTATGATTTTAGCTATGGTGGTGAGATGGGAAGCATTTTAGAAATTAAAAGTTGAAAGTAATGTGAGTAGCAATTGCAAAAACAAAAACTATTTAATGCATATTGACATTCAAATGGTATATGGTAATCCATATTCTATGTTCTAACCTTTTCTATTTACAGTTTTCCAATTTTTTTGTAAGGCTATTGTACATGGGAATCTTTGCTCACTGGATCATAACATTGTCCAATAGCATTGGAACTCAGAATGATCAACCTGCTTAGCTACACTCCGTGTGAGGAAATTTTGGATTCGCTGAGTATCGAGTCATTCAAATTTCAGCTGAAATCAAGTTTATTAAAAATAATATTAATGATAATAACTGAATAAAATCTAATATTTGGTTTAACAATTAAAAGGATTTATTGTTGTGGAAATGGAAACTTGGACCTGCGGCAAAAACTCACATTTGTTCGACCCTGTATCTTGAATTGTTATTCTTAGTTGATAATATAGAACAATAACATATAATTAGTTGATAATATTAAATGCAAGAAAAAAATAAATAGGAGAATTTTTTTCATCAGATACCATGTCATGTCACATAAAATAAAAATAAAGGCGGTTGCATTCAAACTGAATCACCTTCTAGCCCAACGGGTTCAAGCTAATTTAAAGGCTTGGACCAATGGATATCAACCCCTTAAAGATTATAATTAGGGTTGTAAACGAGCCGAGCCGAGCAGGTTTTGACATGCTCAAGCTCAGCTTGACATATAAAACTTAAGCTAGAGCTCAGTTTATACGAATATTGACGCTGGTTTGGCTCGACTCGTGTTTGACTCATTAATATGATAAACGAGCTAAGCTTGAGTTCGAATTCGATTTTAATACTCATAAAAATTGAAACTCGTTATAAGCTCAAGCACGAGCTCGAGCTCAGACTCGAGCTCGTTAACATATCTAGATATATGATAAAATTGAAAAAAAAAACATTGAAAAAAAAACTATCATTATACATCATAATTATATTCAAAATTAAAAATCAAACATTCATTAGAAAAGATATAGAGATAGGCCTAGAAAGAAAGAAAAGGAACAATAAATAATCTCCAAGATAATTTAATTTAAAAAAAAGTACTAAAATTATCCAAACAAATCAAATAAATAATAAATCCAACTTGAGCAACTCCATCTAACACATGACAACTCCATTATATTTGAATTCAACTGTTGCATTGCAACTCCTACATAAATAAAATTGAAAAAATCAAATAGCAATTTTAAACATACAATTAGTTTTGATATGTAAACTCACAAAAAAATTATGAAGCTAAAATAATACATTATAAATGGATAAAATGATCAAGGTATAATATATTCTCGAATATGGTGTGCTTTCCTATAAATATTAAGGAAAAAAATGAGTTAACTACAATTACGTAATAAAAATCATAACTTTCATTGTTCTTTTCCTTCATAAAAATGGAACATACTAACATTTTTCTTGCTTTTTAATCCATAGTAAGCTCGAAACTAATTTTTTCCGCAAAGTAATTTTTGCACTGTATATGTTCCAAGAGATGCATGATGTGAATCTATAACTCTACCCTCAGCACTGAAAGTTGCTTCAGAAGCCACTGTTGTGATAGGAATTGACAATATATCACTTGCCATTCTCGATAAAAACCTATATTTCAATTTATTTGCACTCCACCATTCCAAGGTACCAAATGCCTTATCATTTTCGCAAACATGAATACCTTCTTCCAAATAAATATCTAATTTCGATTTAGCATGCTCAACCACAACATCACCAGATTTTATAAGATGAAAAAAAATATGATTTTTACCTTTTCCTTTATCAACACTATCACCGCTTGAACCTTCTTTTGCAAGTTCATTTCGGGATTCCTTATTAGCATTTTTCGTTCTATAAGCCTCAACATATTCTTTGTAGAGAAAATGTAAAGACTCACTAACTGTTGTAATATGCTCAAAAGAATCAATTCTACTATACATGAGAGGAAAATAAATCTCAATTGATTTCATCTTACTCTTTGGATCTATAACAGCTGCCATAGCTATTAATAAATTACAATCACCCTAATATTTATCAATTTTTTCCTTCATCTTCTTCACCATGTTTTTCATAGCTTCATCATCAAATGCATATATTTCATTAAATTTTCTTTTAACATTATAAAGTTCAAGAATAAATAAATTTGAAGTTGGATACTCACTTCCTGAAATGATATTAGTAGCCTCATAAAATTCTTTAAAAAAATACACAAACTTCCTTAACCTTATTCCAATCTACTTCACTTGGCAAACTACGATAACTTGAATCTTTCATTTGATACCGAGGAAAGACATCTTTATAATCCAAAGCAACAACAAGCATCAAATATATTGCATTCCATCTTGTGCTAACATCCAAACACTACAAAAATATTTGGCATTTGCGACGGATATCTGCGACAGACTTGTTTCCGTCGCAGATTTGCTATGGATCTGCGACGGATTTGCGACGGAAGGACAAGTTAGAGGAATTTTGAGAAATTGGTCGCAAATCGGTTGCAAATCCGTAGTAAATCTGCGACGAAAATCATTCCGTCGCAAATAATCGTCGCAAAAGTTGGCGCGGATACTTGGCGGGAGAGAGACCCGCGCATATTTTTTACCGAAAATTTTTTCCGTCGCAGATTGGTTGTAGAAAACACTAAAAAAAGCAATTTGTAACGGAAATCTGCTACCGTCTATTACCGTCGCAAATTTCACAACAAAAATATTCGGCATTTGCGACAAAAATCTGCAATGGATAATTTCCGTCGCAAATTTGCGACGGATCTGCAACGCATTTTCGACAGAATAACAAGTTGAAGGAATTTTGAGAAAGCCGTCGCAAATCAGTTGCAAATCCGTAATAAATCTGTTCTAATTGGTAATGATTAAATAAAACTTCACAATGTGTTTCAAGGAAAAGCACCCCATTCAATATCTATTAATTAAGTGTTTAAATATCTCACAATATAATGAATTTTTTAGAATTAATAAAAAAAAAACTTCAGCTTTAAACGTTTTCTCATTTTTATTATAATTTTTTTGATAAATTAGTATATGAATTTTTTTTTAATTTTATCTTTTAATAGAGTAATATAAGACAAAGTGATGATCTATCGATAATTTATTATTATTTTTTATTTAAAAAACAAATGAACAAAAATTACTCTTTTATTTTACCAAAACAAAGCTCGTTCTTTTATTCTTTTAAAAAAATAAAAATAACGAGACAAACGGGCGTCAATGCCCATTGCTTTCTGTCTTTTTCACATTTTTGGGACAAAAACTATTGGAACTTCGCAGCCTCTACATTGCTTAACTTACTTTCGAAACCGAAGAATTAAAGCCATAAAAGCTGAAAAGCAATTTTGTAATTTTCCACCAATAACATTAAGAACAATCCATCCCGGGAAAATGGGAAACAAATCCATACCGATACAATATTAGCCATATTCTTAAGAACAACATAATCACAATCAATTTTGACTTTAGTGCATTTTCAGTCTTACCTCTTAAGCTATTACACACTGTTTCAATGTATGAAGGATGTTTTGGTCTTCATATTATTATTAGTGGATCCGCTATCACATGTGTTTAACTAAAATTACTTAAATGGTCTTTACTGTTAAAAAACACTAGCAAAAACGACGTCGTATAACTTTTTTTTTCTAAAAGATTTAACCGTGCACTGCTATTGTCTCTTTTCAACCCACTGACCGATGAAAATCATCTCTCTCGATGCACCATCAGTTCGTCTCCCATCTCCATGATTGAACCCAAATTCAAAATTGAAGCTTTGGGTCTTTCTTTTCTTCTTCACCCACCTCTCGATTAGTTCATCTCCCATTTGACATTCAGCTCATCTCCCATCTCTCTTTATTTTTTTCAGCCTAAAAACGGATCTCTCTTCGCATGTTATCCTTTTGATTCAAAGCCCTCATATATTAAGCCATTGGAGCTTTTTGATCTTCTGCAATTTTTGTGAGCTTTTCCATCTCTGTTTCTTTTTTTTTTTTCTGCAACTTTGGGTGTGTTTCAGATCTGAATTCTTATAGTTGGGTGATTGATCATTGTTTGTTTCAATTTTATATGTGGAATGTGCGTTTATGTGAATGCTGTTTTTAACTTTTGCTGTTTGATTTGGGGAGCTAAGGTCCACTTTTTAGGAAGACTCTAGCGGATTCGAATGCGCCTGTACAAGAGAAGGCTCTTGATGCGTTGATAGCTTTTTTAAGAGCTACGGATGCTGATGCTTTGGGTGGAGCTGGAGGCTGCTGAATTTTTTTTGGTAGACTTATTAATGCTTTATTTTTTAACAGACAAAATTTTTCTTTCGGTTGAGAATGGTCTGATTGATTATCACTTGATGTTGTATTCTCACACTGTAGATACTGATATTTTATGGCATTACTTTAAGGAATATGTTTGCAATAATTTATGTGTTGAAGCATTTTAATTCTACCAAAATGGTGGTTACATAATGTTTGATTTTTTTTCCTATGTTTGGGAATTTAGTGGTGATTTGAGTTGCCAATTTTAGTTTCTTAATCTGGTTGCATGCTCAGTTCTCTTTGTGAAGTTTACTACCCAAGAGGCCTTTCATTAATCATAGAATTTAATAGCACCTTTGTAGGTTATTTTACTCATACACCGTAGCCAGTAAAACCCACCATTAATTGCTTTGCAATATATTAAAACGATAACATTTGGAATTTCAATGCTCTAGGATCTTTTTCATTTTATTCCATCTCTCCTGCTCTGTTTACTTCTCTTCCTACTCTCTTTATCATGATCTTTTATAGTTGCTAGTAGCATTTCAAGATAGAGGGGACAGAAAGTTCATTTGTTAATGATATACACATTGAACTGACCAAAAAACCTAACACACAACAAGATTAATTAGAGAACTGAGTAGAAAAATATTCTAATGCTAAAAAATAGTGGTGCATATGTGAAAGTGGATAGGGAACTAGTGTAAGTGGATTTATTCTTGTGGTATACATCTTAGTGGGCAATCAATTTTGATGGTTGTAAGTTTTGATAGTTGAGAACTTGTAGAAACTTGGTTTCATTGGGAGATAATTTGTGTTTTGATTGAGTCAGAGTGACACGGAAGATTGACAAGGAATAACAAGAAGGAGCGGAGGAAATGGCCATTTGTGAATTACTAGAACTTTTTTTTGAAGTGGTTCTGAAATTTTCTTCTTTTCTTCCTAGATTCCTACTTAATTATTTCTCATATTTGTTTATCATAGGGTTCTGCATATGGTTGATTTTCTTAATGGCCATTCATGAGAATTTCTAGTTGTATTATCGCTGGTCAAGCTTGTTATATTTCATTTTGTCTTATTTATTTCTGTGAGATCAATACAAGCGCATGATGATTGTAGGATGCAATGGAGAAAGCAATTAAAAACAAAGTTGCAAAAGCTGTTGTGCCTGCGATTGATGTCATGTTTCAAGCATTAAGGTTTGTGCATTACATACAATTTTACAAATACTGTCATCTCTTTTATATGTTTATCTAATTGTCAGTTGTCATTTTGCTTGGGATTAGTGAATTTGGAGCCAACGTTGTCCCCCCTAAGAGGATTCTAAAGATGCTTCCAGAATTGTTTGACCATCAGGATCAAAATGTCCATGCCTGCTTCAAAGGATTAACTTTAGAGCTTTGTCGATGGATTGGGAAAGACCCAGTGAAATCGATATTGTTTGAGAAGATGAGGGATACGATGGTATGGTGAATGGCTTGTTATGTTTGTAACATTTCCTGCTGCCTCTGCTGTAACTAATTAACTGGCATTTGTTTGAAGAAAAAAGAGCTGGAGGCTGAGCTTGTTAATGTTACAGGGACATCTAAGCCACCTCGGAAAATTAGGTAAATGTTGTGCATATATACTGCCTCACTATTGAAATATTTTACTTCGTTTTGTGTTGGCTTTCATTTTTCTGATAATTACCTTTGATTATTCAAGTAGAATTAGGATAAAGTTTAACAACTTAACTCTCTTGGTGCATTTGAAACCTTGAGTAATAACATATAGACTTAGATATCAAGTTTCTGATGTTGGAAATCTTTGATTTGTTTTGATCTGTTAAATGTTAAAATATTCATATCTTGGAAGTTAGTTTTATCATATTTGCTTATATTTATATGCATATTGCTTAGATCTGAGCAAGACAAGGAGCCAGAGCCTGAAGCTGTATCAGAAGCTGTGGATCTGGACCATTCAGAAGAAGCTGCAGCTGATGGTATACTTTTTATTTATCATATTCGTATGTGATGAGAAGCATAAGCAAAATTATTGATATGTTCTAATAAAATAAAATTTCTATTTCTTCTGGTTGCAGGCAACGGCGCCAGCGGTTCAGACAATAGTTGATGTGAATGAATTAGCAAAGTCAATGCAAAGAGAGCTGGAAAACCTGCACCCGACGACAAATAGCTTGTGTATATACAAAATTCCTGAGCAGCTACACGAGTTGAATGAAAAAGCCTACACAGTACTACTTTGTTAACGTGTATCATATTATTCTTTTCATTTACTCTTTTTAATATTATTTGCAGGTTAATAATGATGATGCAAGTCATGATTCAATGGAAAATGATAATTGAAGATCTATATTGTTATTTTCAAGATAGATTATTTATAGTAGTGTTCTTAACACTTGTATAGTTAAATTATAAAATATTTTATTCTATTGAAGATTAATAAAAGAATTATTTTTATCAATGTAATTAGTGTTTTTCTTAGATTGTGTTTAAATGTTCTAAATGTATTTATAAAGTTCTCATAAAATTAATTGATAATACAAATAGTTTCAATAAAAATCAATATTAAATTACTACTGATTTGCTACGAATCTGCGACGGATATTTGAAATCTATGACGGAATCTGCGACAGATACTGCGACGACAATCTGCGACGGAATCTGTGACGGCAATCTGCGACGGAATCTGCGACGAAAATCTGTGACGGAATTTGAGACGAAAATCTGCGACGGCTGCCCTTTGCCCACGAAAATTTGAGTGGCAAATTTGCAACCGCCTAGTGGTAGCAAATCGGTCGCAATCTGCGACGACCTGTCGCAAAATTGAAAATTGCGACGCCTTTTTTATTAACGGATCGTATCCGTCGCAGATCGGTCGCAAATCTTGATTTGCGACGGATTTGCGACGGATCTGCGACGGATTCTGTCCGTTGCAGATAGCGTTTTTTTTTTGTAGTGAAAATGAGCTTTTTTAAAGGTAATTTTAATTGTTTCACAATTTCACTGAGCAATCAAAGACGTGCTTCTGACGCAATAATATGTTTTACACTCTCACGAACATTGTGTATTATATCTTCAATCTCAGACAAACTATCTTGAACCAGTAAGTTCAAAATATGTACACAACATCGCACATGAAATAACTTGCCAGAAAGAGGAAGCGGTAATGATGAAGAGAAAGACAAATTTTCCTTTAACATCCTAATAGCAACATCATTATAAGTAGCATTATCTACAGTTATTGTCCATAGCTTATTTTCTATCTCCCATTCTTGAAAGCACTTTTGCAATGCATCACATACAATAATTCCATTATGAGGTGGTGGAATATCACAAAAGTTCAAAGTGCGCTTTTGCAACTTAAAATCAAAATTCACAAAATGAGCAATAACAACCATATATGATATCTTTCGGGCATCAGATTTCCACAAATCTGTGGTCACACTAATCCTAGGGACACTAGCAAGCAATGCCTTGATTTTCTTTTTCTCTATATCATATCAATATCTTTTCTTAATGTTGCCCTACTAATTTTATGAAAACTTGGATTTGCATATTTCATTAACAAATTAAATATCTCATATTCCGCAAAGTTAAAAGGTAACTCATGTACAAGAATCATATGGGAAAACACTTCTCTAATTTTTGCATGATTATACCTTAAATTCTCCACTGCAGCTATACTTTTTGTCTCTTTTATGCGGTTGGTGATGTTGCCCTTTTAGATTTATCACCCTTTGCAAACAATACTTTAAGTGCCTCAAAAATTATGTGGTAGCACCAGTCTTGTTCAAAGCCAGCCGATGTTTATAATGAATACATTCAGCTTTCGTTGTCCCATTTAGAAGCATCACCTCTTTGAATTCATTCCATGCTTTTTGAAGTCTTCTTCCTTTTTTTTGGTGCAAATGGATTGTCGTCTTCTTCAGCGTTTTCTACATCAATAATGGATTCCATACTTTCATTAGTATCAGATATAAAAACAGGTGAAACATCCAAATTTGAAGATGAATCTTGAGTGGAATTTAAATTTGCAAAATTTGTATTAGACATATCCTAAAAAGGAAAAAAGATAACTTTTAGAACCATAAACATTGAATCAAGAGGTAAGTCAATCAAGCCATTTAAGAGTTTGCAATTTAGCTCCTAACCACTATTCATACACAAAAATACTTTCTAATTCAAGTGAATTAATATTTAGCGGCATTAATTAAATTAAATTAAGAAATTCACACATTCAAATCCCTTTGGTAGATAATTGTACCAGTATAAATAAATTAAGTCATACTAGTATAAATAAATTAAGTCAAAAGTTATATATATACTTCCTAAATTCAAGATTCTAAAATTTGAAATAATTAAATATAATTTTATTTTCATACTTAAGCATGATTCAATAGATTCTAAAATTAACAAAGCACAAGGGGAGCAAGATCCGTCATCTTGGGGGTCGTTGGATCTAATTTTTAGCAAGTAAAGTTAGATATGATTTATTTATTTACAGTATACACACATTATGACTGAATAATTCATTTCCATCATTATTAAACATTCTAATATTCTAATTCAAATGAACATTTAAAATATTCTAATTCAACTTATATTCCAATTCAATCTAATTCGTTTCCATCATTATTAAACATTAAAATGTTTAAGTAAATGTTTAGAATTTTTATTTACTAATACCAGCCATTTTACAAATAAACAACCTGAGACAGAGACAAATCCATGGTAGTGTTGGTGGCCGGTGGTCGGAGCTCCCTCTTCGGCCTGCCGTGATTTTCCAACCTGAGACAGAGACAGATAGAGAGCGAGATAGAGACAGAGAGCGAAATAGAGAGAGACAGATATAGAAAGCGAGACATATATAAAGAGCGGGATAGAGATAGAGACAGATAGCGAGACAGAGAGGTGGATGCGATGGAGATGGTTGAGGTGGCTACGATCGAGATACATAGGGAGAGATAGAGAGCGAGACAGAGACAGAGACGGTCTAAATTAGAAATGAAGATGAGCTGGCCGGTGGTCAGAACTCCCTCGTCGGCTCGTTCTCGTTGCCTGTCTCTGGTTCTTTCTTTCGTTCCCCTCTCTAGTTCATTCTTTCTCTGGTTTTGGTTCTTTTGTTCCCTAGTTCTTTCTTTCACTGGTTCTTTCTTTCTTTTTTTTTTTTTCAGCCTGCTGTGTAAGAGGTGGCTGTGATGGAGATTGTAAGATGTTGAGAGTTTGAGAGCAGAGGTGGTTGTGATGGAGATGTTGAGAGTATGGCTGAGTAGCATAAGCATTGCTTTCAAATTTAGTTTAGGGTTTCTTGTTTTTGGTACAGTAAAAAAATTAATATAGTAATTTTTAATTTTTTTATAATACTTAAAAAATTAAATTTAGATTAATTAGTCAAATTATATATAGTATTAAATTATATTTTTTTTTGTGTTTTTATTAATATATTGATTAAGAAATAAAATAAATAAATATATTGATATTTAATTATATAACTAGTATAATAATTATTAACATTATATTTCATTGATAGATAAATAATTGATGATGATAGAATACACATGATACTAAGAAATATATTTTGAGATACTGAGAAATATATTTTGAGATATAAGTTCTTAAATAATAAGACTACTAGTAAAATTAATATATATATTTAATATATATATTTAATTTTTAATATGACTTAATAGTTATAATTACTTAATAAAAAATAATAAAATTAGTACTTAATCAAAATATAGTATTATTTTAGTTTTGAAATTTAAACTATAAGTCGATAACTATCAATTAAAATATAAGTTTAACAAATATTATTGCTAATAATATTATATCAATTAAATTAGTACTTAATCAAAATATTAGACCATAAAGGGTATTATCAAACTTATTCTTATATAAATATTGATATTGTTTATCATAAATATATATATCTAACTATTACTACATAATATATTTGCATGAATAATTTTTTCATATTTATTGTTAGTAAAAATATGTTAAATTTAATAGAATGTGAATATTCTTTTATATTTATTTATTAAAAAATTTATTATAAATTAGTAACTATTAATTAGTAATTATAAAATATTATTATATTCATAATACATAGTTAGTCATATCATACAAGAGACATAATATTAGTAAATATAATTTGAGATATAAGATAGGACTAATAGCAAAATTAATAAATATAATATACTAATATATATATATAAATATATTTTTAATATGACTTAAAAAATGAGCTAGCTCGTGAGCTTATTAATGAGCCAGTTCGCAAGTCTAACGAGCTGAGTATCTATGAGCTTGAGTGTAACATCTGTAAATTTGTTAAAATATTAAAACAAAAATTTAAGAAAAAAAATTAAATAAATAATTTAAAAGGTTAAATAAAGTGATGGAAGTATGAAAATATAAAATGTGTATGTAAGATATAAAGAAAATACATTGGACACGTGATATACACATGATATCTATTTAACATATACATGGAATATATAATGTATACATAATATCAACCTAACATATACACTTTTAGAAAAAGACAAAGTTAGGTTAAAAGTTAAAAAAATAAAAATAAATTATAATTAATATAATTAAATATAATTAATTTAAATTACAATTAAGAAATTATCGATAGAAAAAAATATATCACATTATTTTAATACTTAATTATTTAGTATATATATATATATGAGGGGTATTTTAGGAAAGTTAGAAATATAAAAAAAAATCATCATCTTCTTCCTCCTCTCTCATTTTGGATGAATTTCATGGTGGCTAGGGGAGGATTTTCTTCTTCCAAATACTCAAAATTTCATCAAGTTCTTAAGGATTAAAGGTGATATTGAAGGATTTTCAAGTAATAGTTAAGGATTCTTTGAATTTTATTATGTTTTCTTTGAATATGAATATGTATGAATTGGGTTTCTGAAAAAGTATGTTACAATTGTTGAAATAGATATGTAGGATATTATTTTGATGTGTAAGTAAAAATTTTATGGTTAAATATTAGATTTGATAAGGTTTAGTTAGAGTTTGGAAGAGGTAGTATGAAAGTTAGGGTTTCGGTAAGGGTTTTAGTAAAAAGTAATGGTGCATTTGTTTTTATGATTTGAATTATATTATTTTGTTCTGTTAATAATATAAATGAGCTCAAATTACCATTTGAAATTTGTTAGAATGAAAAATCAAAATCAAAGAGGCTTAGGAAAAAATTTAGAATTTTAATGAAAAAGTGGTATATTATATTTTAATGCTTGAAATGTGTTAAAATATGATGTTTATGGCATATTTAAACTTTAGAATAAAATTGAGATTGATTAGAGTGAAGTTTGGAAGTTGGAGTGTGCTAGGGCACATATTAGTATTTTTGAAGGAATGTGCCTAAATTTATGTTTTATGCTTTAAACGCCTAAAAATATGATACTAATTGATTATTTACATTCACAATTTTAATAGGTGTTGAGTGGGTTATAATTTTACCAGCCTAGTAGTGAAGGGCATTAGAAGATTTTAGAAGTAGAGTGAAGTTTTAACTCTATTTGTAGCTTAATTGAGGTTAGTACATACTTTAGTTTATAATGTGTTTGATTGCATTGATTTTTAGTGTAACATATTGGTTATGTTGACTGTGTTATATTGCTTGATATTTATGAATGTGTGTGTGTGGCATTATTTGGAGTAACAATGCTTGTTTTGTGATGATTATTGCATAATAAGCCATTTGAGAATGGCTAAATGAGATATATGTGCAAAATATGAAAAATACAAATTGTGCATTAACATGTAGAAACGAGCAACATTTGCATTGTATATGATGATAATGTTAAATATGCATTGAAAATATGAAAAAGAAAGTGAAAAGTGAAAATTATAAAAATATAATTGAATGTCACCTTATATAAGGTCTAGTTCTAAAATATTATTGTTGGATATTATTGCGCCCATTGATGAGACAAGCTGGTATCATAGATATTGCTACCCCCTAGGGTGAGACACACTGATGTCGTAGACATTATTACGTCTTCGAGTGAGACATGCTGGTGTTACAGATTTTATACGCCTTCGAGTGAGACACACTGGTGTCTCAAATAATTGAATTAGTCCAAGACAATATTTTTTGAACTAGACTAATATATATGAATTTTTGGGCTCAATGCATTTGGATGATTAATGTGTTGTTGATATGTGTAAAAAGAAATAAATTTTCTGACATTTTTACCATAATACATTTACGACATTGTATGTGTTATGCCATTTATTTATTATATCAAAGTATGTACCACTAAGCATTATGTTTAGCGTGATTGAATTGCATCGCACATGTGATAGAGCTGATTCAGAGAGTGCTGCTAGACCACACCAAGTCTAGATTATAATAGTTTATTTTTGGTGTTTATCGAGCTACCACGGACCAGAGCCATCTGCATCTCATGTATATATTTTAAACTTTGTAAAATTTACTTAAATATGAATATTATGTTTATTATATGTATATGATATAAATTATAAAAGGATGTTTAGTTTTTAAATGTTGAAAATTTGAGAGATGAATTATATGTATTGATATATATATATATATATAAACACTTATGTATTATGTGGTTATGTTGGAGATTTTAGAGAATTAATGTGTTGAATGAATATTTGGCAGTGTATTTTAAATGCAGGTTGAGTAAATTGATATTTTGAAAATATCCAAAATACAGATAAAATTCTAGCGAATTTTTTCCAGAGATTTTCCTTTTAAAATATGTCTTTTTATATTTAAATTACTGAGAAATATTTTTTTATTTTTTTTAAAAATATATATATAGTGTTCTAAATAATTATTTTGGAATACTGGAAGTTTTTAAATGAAAAAAATATATACTTGATATTCTTATATTTTGTATACATATTTTTATACATATAGAGTGTATATATTATATATATATACATACAGTATAATGATGTTATATTTATTTTGATATCAGAGCCTAGGTTTGAGGTTTCAACTTAGGTGAATTTTTGGAGAGAGAAAATGAGATTTTAAATGTGATTTATCATAACATACACGTATTTACACTGGCATTTTATCTGATTTCTAATGTGACAATTCTTTCTGTAATTACAAACGTTAGCAGTTATGGCATCTCAGGAGCATGTTTCTGGTGAGGGGAGCTGTAGACCCTTAATTTTTAACCCATTCAAATCCAATAGTCGAAAATAATTTTTGTGGTATGTTATTTATTTTAATAATATTTTAATTACTGATAATATTTCATAGTTATTTTTAATAAAAATAAAAAATATAAAAAATGAAAAAAATGAAAAAAATAAAAAATCAGACCAATCGGCGAGCGTCGCGCGGTAGCGCTGCCGCGCTGGAGTGCGGCAGCCCAATTCGCCGCAGAAATAATCTGGGGGCGAATTGTGACACCAATTTCGCAGCAAATGCCATCTAGGGGCGAATTGGGCTATCCCATTTCGCCGCAGATGGCATCTGGGGGCAAATTGGCCCGTTGCTCCCATTTTTTTTAGCGCAATTACTGCCAGCATAGCCCACGGGCCCGACAGCCCGTGCGCTGCCGATTTTTTAACTAAACCTTGTTTTACCCATTTTCCTAATTTTTCCTAAACAATTCATATTTCCATATTAAAATAGGATTAGGACTCTTTATTTTCCTATAAATACCACATTAAAACAAGAACAAAATGAGAACAGCGGGACTTTGGAACAAAAACTTGGGAGGATCGGACTGGACTTTGAAAAAAGATTAACAAGAGAACTTTGAATTTGGGACTTCGGATTTGAGAGCAAGAAGCAAGCAATCAAATCCATCAAAGGCAGCCATCTTGCCTTTGTCCTTGTTCATCCAAGAAGTAATTTTTGGTGGAGCCAACAAACGAAGGTATGAATATCTAATCTCTTTTTTTCTTCACAATAGCTTGAATCATTAAATTATTTCTTTTGATTTTAAAAAATCTTAGAACCCTAATTTACTTTTTCTAAAGCTTAGAACCTTAAATCGTCTCCTTTATTTCCAAAAACCTTAAAATTGTTGTTTATGTTTCTTCAAAACCTTAAAACCCTAAATTGATCCTTTTATTTCTAAAAACCCTAAAAAAATACTTTTCTATTTCTAAAAACCTTAAATTGTTTTGCTTATTTCCAAAAACTTTACAAAAACTCTAAACTATTTTCTTCAGTTCTAAAACCAAACATATTTTTTGAAACACTAAAAACCCTAATTCCCTCAAAACCAAAACCATAAACCCTAGTTTTCCTAAACCCTAATCTTAAAAACTTAAAACCTTATAACCTAAATATTAACATCCAATATAGTAAAACCAAAATAACAATCTGTTATCAAACCTATTTATTTTAAATCACAGTAGCATTATTTTCATAAAACATCCAAAACCCTAAATCTTTAAAATGTCCAGTACCATTATTCATTAAAAAAAATAATATTAGTTATTCAAGTTGAAAAGACCGGGTCGTAAGCCGATTCCAGTTGATAAATGTGAAATGTGAATTATAGTAACAGTCTTGCCGGGTTGAGGATCTCCTTGGTTTATCCGGGTTGAGGTCCAAGAGACTGGGTCTGTTACAGGTAACAGTCTTGCCGAGTTGAGGATTTCCTCGAGTTTAGCCGAGTTGAGGTCCAAGAGACTGGGTCTGTTACCCTATCCATGGATAGAGATATATATATCGCCTACGGGCTTAATGATTGTGATTATAGACCAAAGCAGTAACTCTGAACTTTGAATAACATATTAGTGTCTTGTGGGCCCATGCTTGTCTTTGTTTTCAATGTGAATCATGAATGTTTTGATTAATTATTAAATAATGTAAGATTGTGAAATATAATATTCTCTTGAATTGATCTTGAATCTTGATTGTGTGACATTAGCATGGCATTAAAGCATCATAGCACTGTAGTTTGTACCACTAAGCCGTTGGCTTAGCGCGAATGTGATTCTTCGCGCAGGTGACAGGGAAGAACCAGAGAGTTCCTCTAGGTCGAGTCGAGCCTAGATTTTGAAGAGTGAATAGTGGGCTTTAAGATCGAAGACTGACTGCCAAACATGTATAAATTTTATGTGTTGTAAAACTTGAGTTTTGATGTATATGAATTTGTAAATATTGTTACTTTCCGTTGCATAGTGAATAAATATTTTATCTACTGTATTTCATAATAAACCTTTACTTTATTTTGTACTAGAAGTGTAAATCCTTTTTGCAGGTTGTAGTTGAGGTTATAAGGGGGATTTATTGGAAGTGTACTGAGAATGATTTTGTTTGCATTGGTTTGTGTAAAAATGTTTTCAAAAATCAGAAAAAAATCAGTTTTGTCGACACTTGGGATTGAATTTTTAAGCGAAACTATGGCAAAATTTCTGTAAAAATCGGAACAAAAATTTGACTAAGTAAAAGTGGTAGCAACATTAGGATAGTGTGGCGCCTCTACTCAGCTTACACACGTAGGTCGGGAAGGGGTGCTACAAGTTCAGTGTGGGATATAAAGTGTTCTTGATGGTATCTCCATGGAAGAGGATTTTGAGATTTGGTAGGAAAGAAAAGTTAAGTCCTCGATTCATTAGGCTGTATGAGATACTGGAGAGAGTAGGATCAGTGGCCTACAGATTGGATTTGCCACCTGAATTGGAAAAGATTCATAATGTCTTCCATGTATCTATGCTTCAGAGGTATAGATCGGATCCATCTCATATCCTATCAGTAAAGTCGATTGATTTGAATCCAAATCTAACTTACAAAGAGGAACCATTAGAAATTTTGGCATGAGAGGCAAAAGAATTAAAAAACAAAAAGGTGCCATTGGTTAAAGTGCTATGGAGGAATCATTCTATAGAGGAGGTGACTTGGGAGAGTGAGCAGATTATGCAGAGCCAGTATCCCTAACTTTTTCTGAATTGATATCAGGTAATTTCGAGAACGAAATTACTTAAGGGGGAGAGAGTTGTAATATCTGTAAATTTATTAAAATATTAAAATAAAAATTTAATAAAAAAAATTAAATAAATAATTTAAAATGTTAAATAAAGTGATGAAAGTATGAAAATATAAAATGTGTATGTAAGATATAAAGAAAATACATTGGACATATAATATACACATGATATCTACTTAACATATACATGGAATATATAACGTAAACATGATATCTACCTAACATATACACTTTTAGAAAAAGACAAAGCTAGTTTAAAAGTAAAAAAAAAATAAATAAAATAAATATAATTAATTTAAATTACAATTAAGATAATTATTGATAGAAAAAAAATATATCATATTATTTTAATACTTAATTATTTAGTAAATATATATAAGTGAGGGGTATTTTAGAAAAGTGAGAAATATAAAAAAAAAATCATCATCTTTTTCCTCTCTCATTTTGGATGAATTTCATGGTGGCTAGGGGAGGATTTTCTTCTTCCAAATACTCAAAATTTCATCATGTTCTTAACGATTAAAGGTGATATTGAAGGATTTTCAAGTAATAGGTAAGGATTCTTTGAATTTTATTAAGCTTTCTTTGAATATGAATATGTATGAATTGGGTTATTTAAAGAGTATGTTATAATTATTGAAATGGATATGTAGGATGTTATTTTGAAGAGTAAGTTAATATTTTATGGTTAAATATTGCATTTGATAAGGTTTAGTTAGAGTTTGGAAGAGGTAGCATGAAAGTTAGGGTTTTGGTAAGGGTTTTAGTAAAAAGTGATGGTGCATTTGGTTTTATGATTTGAATTGTGTTATTCTATGTTGTTAATAATATAAATGAGCTCAAATTACCATTTGAAATTGGTTAGAATGAAAAATCAAAATCAAAGAGGCTTAGGGAAAAATTTTAGAATTTTGATGGAAAAGTGGTATATTATATTTTAATGCTTGGAATGTTTTAAAATATGATGTTTATGACATATTTAAACTTTAGAATAAAATTGGGATTGATTAGAGTGAAGTTTGAATGTTGGAGTGTGTTAGGGCACATATTAGTATTTTTGAAGGAATGTGCCTAAATTTATGTTTTATGCTTTAAACACCTAGAAATGTGATACTAATTGATTATTTATATTCACATTTTCAATAGGAGTTGAGTAAGTTGTAATTTCACCAACCTAGTAGTGAAGGGCATTAGAAGATTTTAGAAGTTAACTGGAGTTTTACTCTATTTGTAGCTTAATTGAGGTTAGTAATTACTTTGGTTTATAATGTGTTTGATTGCATTGAATTTTAGCGTAACACATTGGTTATGTTGAATGTGTTATGTTGCTTGATATTTATGAATGTGTGTGTGTGGCATTGTTTGAAGTAACAATGCTTGTTGTGTGATGATTATTACATGATAAGCCATTTGGGAATGGCTAAATGGGATATGTGTGCAAAATGTGAAAAATACAAATTGTGCACTAACATGTGGAAATGAGCAACATTTGCATTGTATATGATAATAATGTTAAAGATGCATTGAAAATATATAAAAGAAAGTGAAAAGTGGAAATTATAAAAATATAATTGCATGTCACCTTATATAAGGTCTAGTTCTAGAATATTGTTGTTGGATATTATTACGCCCTTGGTGAGACACGTTGGTGTCATAGATATTGTTACGCCCTGGGTTGAGACACACTGGTGTCATAGATATTATTACGCCTTCGGGTGAGACACACTGGTGTCATAGATTTTAAACACTTTCGGGTGAGACACGCTGGTGTCACAGATGATTGAGTTAGCCTAAGATAATATTTTTTGAACTAGAGTAATATTTAAGAATTTTTAGGCCCAATGCATGTGAATGATTGATGTGTTGTTGATATGTGCAAAAAGAAATAAATTTTTTGACATTTTTATCATAATGCATTTACGACATTGTATGTGTTATGCCATTTATTTATTATAACAAAGTATGTACCACTAAGCATTTGCTTAGTGTGATTGAATTGCATCACACAGGTGATAGAGCTGATTCAGAGAGTGCTGCTAGACCACACCAAATCTAGATTATAATTATTTATTTTTGGAGTTTATCGAGCTGCCACGGATCAGAGTCATCTGCATCTCATGTATATATTTTAAACTTTGTAAAATTTACTTAAATATGAATATTATGTTTATTATATGTATATGATGTAAATTATAAAAGGATGTTTAGTTTTTAAATGTTGAAATTTGGGAGATAAATTATATGTATTGATATATATATATATATATAAACACTGTATTATGTGGTTATGTTGGAGATTTTGGAGAAATGAATGTGTTGAATGAATATTTAGTAGTGTATTTTAAATGCAGGTTGAGTAAATTGAAATTTTGAAAATATCTGAAATATATACAAAATTCTGGCGATTTTTTTTAGAGATTTTTCTTTAAAATGTGTCTTTTTATATTTAAATTACTGAGGAATATTTTTCTTTATTTTTTAAATATATATATAAAGTATTCTAAATAATTATTTTGGAATGTTGAAAGTTTTTTAATGAAAAAAAATCTACGTGACATTCTTGTAGTCTGTATATGTATTTTATACATATAGTGTGTGTATTATATATATATATATAAAGTATAAGGGTGTTACGTTGAGCTGGGCTCATTTAATAAATAAG
Source organism: Garcia nutans (assembly GCA_947685225.1). Lineage (NCBI taxonomy): Eukaryota > Viridiplantae > Streptophyta > Magnoliopsida > Malpighiales > Euphorbiaceae > Garcia > Garcia nutans. The sequence goes on along the minus strand of CANTUV010000007.1, from coordinate 48,165,059 downwards.
CAATTTGGGCCTAACTTATTTTTAAATGAACTCGAGACTAAAAGAGCTTTTACCGAGCCGAGACCCAAACCGAGTTCGAGTAGCTTGTCTCATTTACAACCCTAATTATAATCGTGGTTCATGCTTCCATTGTCTGTATTGACAGTTTACAGCCAAAACTAAATAAATAAAGAGACTAGACTCGCCCTAGCCAACTGTCACTTGTGTAAGTGACCTTTGGACCTTATACCAAACGATCACTTGCATAGGTGAAATTGTTATGGTTAGAGATATTTATACCTCACAAAAACATAAAATATAATTTATTAATAAAAATATTATAAAAATATACTAAAAACTAAAATTATTTTCAAATTTACAGCATGTAAAAAAAGTTTTTGATTTTACATTAAACAAAAGATTTAACTATAAAAATACGGAATGCAAAAAAAAAAAAAAAAGTAAATTTTGTATTAAGTTTTTTTATGCATGAGTGGTACAAACAAAGAAGTAAGGGCCACAAGTTATTTCAGTGAACAAACATATTTTAGCCAAATTCTTTACATGGAATTATGCACTTTCGGATCCCAATCAACATCTAACGGAACTTTTATAAGTAAAAATAATTAATAAAATATTATTATTAAAAAATAATTTAAAAAATTTATTATGAAATAAAATTACTTAGATATTAAATAAAATTTTAAAATATATAAGATTATTATTATTAGATAAACATATATTAAAATTAATAAATTAATTAGTATATTTTTTAAAAGAGAATAAAATGATTCTGTAATTTCCATAATAAAATATATTTATATTTATTTTCCATAAAATAAAAATATAATATAAATTTAGTTATATATTATTATTTGTTACATATACGGGCATATAACTAAATATATAATAGTTTTATACTCTTATTCTTTTAAATTTAATATGATACTCATATATACCCACATACGTTAAACATGTATTATTATTCTTTTGTAATATATATCCACATATATCTAGTTATATGTAATATATGCCAAAATATATTATTATTTTTTTTAGTATTTCTAATTATATGTAACATATATCTACTTATATATATAAATAAAAATAGTTATATACCGATATATATACACATACCCACACATGCTGACATATACTCACATATATTGTTATTCTTTAGTTTAAGTATATGCAACATACACCAATATATACCAACATATGCCAAGTTATATCACATATACCTAAGTTGCATATCTTAGGCTAAATACATATGTAGACCTTTAAACTTGTAGCGTTTAGTCACTTTGCCCCTTAAACTTTTAATTTAACCATGTAGCCCCCCTGAACTTTTATTGTCTTAACTTATAAACACAAACTCGTTGAGTTACACCAAGTTATGCCGAGTTACTGAGGTATCTATTTGGTCAAAATATGCAAATATAAGGGGCAAAGTGATCAATATTCATTAATATAAGTGTCTGTTAGTAAAAACAATTAGACAAGTACAAGGGGTAAAGTGACTAAAAGCGATAAGTTCAAGGAGCTACATATGTATTTGGCCTATATCTTATTATATTAATACGCATAATACATTCATGGCCCCTTCAACTTGGTTGCATTTGTCACTTAGCCCCTTATACTTTTCGAGTAACCAATTAGTCCCTTCAACTCAGCAATTTCATTAACAACTTGGCCACTATCTACTGAAGTGGCACATTGCGTGTAGTGTAACTCTTTACAGCTCGTGAATATACAAATAACTTTGCTGATATATCATAAAATTACATTTATACCCTTAATGTAATTCCCACTTCTTCGTCTCTTTCCTTTTCATAGAAACCAAACATCAATAATATTGGTTTCACTATTAAAAAAGAGCTTTTCTCAACTTTTCCTGCATTTTGTTAGAAGTCAAACATCAACAATACAAAGAGACAAACTTAATTCTATAAACCCAAATAATTAAAAAAAAAAAAAAGAAGGCCAAAACCCCAAAATAAAAGGATAAAAACACACATCTCATTTTTGTTTTCTTTGTTGTACATCTTGTTAAATAAACATAATAAAAATCCCAAAATACATACCAATTTCTAGAATCTTAATTTTTTTTTTTTAAAAAAGAACATAAAACAGAACCATATAAAACCATTAGTATCCTTTTCGTTCAAATTTCTCAGTAATCAAGTAGAAATTCAAGAAAAATTAAACCCAGCAAAACTTTTCCATCCTTTTCCAAGATATTGCAGTGCTCTAGTCCCATCCTCAACAATGATTACCGCTAAAACCCCAGTTAAATTCAACTTTGAAAATGAAACAAATTAGGAGAGAAGCATTTGAAACCTATATGAATTAAAAAAGAGTAAAAGATTAAAGTGGAGAGAACCTATGGAGCTTCAATTGCTAATCAAAATTATCGGACATAAGAATTGAGAGAGAAAAATTTGAAACCCAAACAAATTAGAAAACCAAAAAAACCTAAAAATTAAAATTAGAAGACAAAGAGTTCAAACAAAATTAAAATTTGAAACCCAGATTAAAAAAAAATCCCAAATACAAAGTGGAATGTGAAATTTCAAAGAAAAAATTTTCTTTAGAGAAATAAGTTGAAGTTTGGCTTCCTTGAAAATGAGATAAATTTTTGGTCACCATTATCCGATGAATGACTGAGGTCTTCCATTCTCATCATCACTCTATCTCTCACTATGTTCGGCAGTTACTCTCCAAAATATATCGCTCCATGGTTGATTGAGATTTTTTTCTCGCACTTAACAACAAATAAATCAAGCCTACTCTGTAATTCCTAGAGGAAGAGGGAGAGAAGAAAATATTTAGAAAAAGCTATGGATGAACCCAATTTGAGTAGCACCAAAGTGAAAATTTTAAAAAAGTTGAGAAAGCTTCGGAAATTAGAAAAGAAAAAAATTAAGAGTGAAAGAGAGAGAGAGAGAGAGAGAGAGAGAGAGAGATTTTGAAGGAGGAGAAAATTTATTTTGATGATAGGTTTCAGTTTTTACGGCAAATGATATGTGATTTTTTTTTGTCTTACATGGTGTACATGTGTTCATATCATCAAAGCATTTCAACATCATGCGCTGATAATTGTCTATTTATATTAAATTAAGGGTTAAATTGTTTTAAAAAAAGTTAAGTTGAATGGGCTATTTGGTTACTCAAAAAATATAAGTGGTTAAGTGACAAATACTGATAAGTTAAAGGGTCGCAGATGTATTATGCCTTTCTTAGTATCTTAGTATCTGAATGTATATATAGCATATATCTACATATACGGTATATATTATATACAACTACACAATAAAAAAAAAGTTTTTAAAAATACTACAAAAAAAATTTTTAAAAAAAATACTGCATAAAAAAAAACCATAATTTGTGGACACTTTAAAATAAAAAATAGAAAGAAAAACAAAGAAAAAAGAAATAAATCATAAAAAACAAAAATAAAAATAAAAATAAAATAAAAAGAAAAGAAAAAAGGGTTAAAAAAGAAAGAAAGACTATAAAAATAGGGGACTATATACTCAAATTGTTAAAAAGTAGGAGGATCATATGCTTAAATTGTTGTGGAGATGAGAGAAAATGGGAGACCACATCCATAAATCTGGAAAAAAAAAGAAAAAGCTAAAATGAAAAATAAAAAGTATAAAAGTGAAAAAAAAGTAGGAATAGTAAAATTATAAATGGAACTTAAAAAGTAACATATTGTGTAATTTCCTCTAATTAATATACCCCTATTTTAAAATCTAAAATTTAATTTTTTAATTATTATACCACACCAAAAGACCTTAATACCATTTATATTATTAAATATAATTCATGATTTATGCACCCCACTAATTTAACCTAACTCTCAAAATATAACCAACACTAACAAAGGAAGAAATTTACATTCTTCCAAATCTTTGCATAGGAAGAACCATCTTCTCTCTCAATAATCCATCTTTTTCTTACCTTATCCAAAATTATCAAAGAAGGATTTTGTGAGGTAAGGTCTATTTCTTTGAGTTTTTGGTTTAATCATTTTGTTTTATTTTCAAAATCAATTTATGTTTTGATTGAATTTGGGTTATGAGTATAGGGTATATCTTACGTTTTTTTTTGTTAGGTATGAGTTTTTCATTTTAGATATTCATTTCTTTGTCAACATTTTTTCCATTTTTATTATGTTTTTTGTTGTGCATTATATTGCTTGATGTTAAGTTTACAAGCATAGAACCATCAAAAGCAACATATAACTCAAACTTTATGTCTCAAGATATTCGTTACTTTATGCTTTTCTTTGGTTCTGAAGAATATGTGTGAAAGTATTTTTTTTTATTCTGAAGGATATATATGATAAATTTATCTGGCAATAGTTGATTGAAGAGTGTAATATGTATAGTTACTGTTATCTACATTGATTGCACACTTCAACGGAGAGTTGTTGTAAATATTAAATTATTCAGTTGATAGCAAAATGTTCAGATGAAAGAGGCTTAATAATGTAAAATGTGTGAATCATGTTTATTATTCTTCATTATGTTATAGTATTTTTAAAAATTATTCTATATTCTATCATTTTGTTTTCATAGTCATGGCATGTAACATCCATATACTCTATATAAGTACTATACATATACCCTGTATACATACAATACGTATATAAAATATAAGGATATCACATTTCAGTATTGTTTAAATCCCTTATCTTAGTTTCATAACAATGATATATTTTTAATTAAATAACATTTACAAAACCATTATACTTTTGATTATATTACTTATATATATAAATTACATTATCTTTTTCGAAATTCACTTATGTACATATACATTTTTATCAAAATACAGTTTAATAAAATTGTACATGTATGCACCACCTTCTAGTTGGTCTCGAAATACTCATACTCTTCTCGTGGCATAACTATTTGACTCCTAGATCAACCATCTACTCACCTGTGTGATTTATACAACCGTGCTAAGCTTGAAAGCTTAGTAGTACAAATAAATATTATATACATACATTACAGAAATTCATACTCACATACTAACATCATTTATCATCATATTCTTATCATGTTTTCCATTTTCAATGCACTTTTCATATCCTTTCACTAATTTCATAATTTATATATATCTTTAACACTAGTCACAATTCGATGGCTTATCATAATATTCATGAAACAATACACATAATTTTCACATCCATATACATATTACACATCACATTATATTTCCATAATCTCATTTTCAATATTAAGACTTAGCTCTGCTCAAGTCTTTCAACAATTCATTTCTCATCATTTAGCATATTTTCTTAAGCCATATTCCTTTTCAGTAATTTTCTTATGTATTGTGATCATATCATTCCATGATTACCATCATATATCTCATAACATTATATCTTATTATATTGCTCAATTATTCCACAATTCATAATTCACATAAAAGCAAACAAAAGCATGGGCCCCAAAAGATCTAATATGCCATTCAAATTCAAGAGTTACTGCTTTGGTCCAAGATAACAACATTTTTCCAGCTTCGAAGGCAAATCATAATCACAATGAGAATTACCTCATATGTAACATCCCAACTAGGCTTCAAGGACTAGGCCCAACCCAGCTTCAAGGGTCTGCTACATCATGTAAAACCCAACTAGGCTTCAAGGACCAAGCCCAGCCCAGTTTCAAGGGACCGTTACATCTTAGGCATGCCACCAAACACAAAACTCTAAAAATTGAATAATATACTAGGCACACAATTCTTTTATAATTCCATTATCAATATCTTCTCATTTTCTCAAGATGAAGCTAAGCATAATGCCTCAATTATCTCATTTATATCAATATAGTCATCACCAATGTCTTTACATACTATATTTAATGTATACATAACAAATAACATTACCCATACGTTTCAGGTCATTATCATATTTTACACATAGTTCACATTAAATACAATGCATTTGTGACATCATACAATTCATAGCATATTACTCATGCACCAACAATGTAGTAAGTAACTTAACACATTTTCTAACCAAATGTTCTAAGTCCAAATGTCATGCAAATATATGCAATTATTCCAAGTTTGTACTTACCTTATGAAACACTCTAAAATAAGCTTTAAAACTTCCTCTAACCTTCACTTCCAAGTTGCCTTTCAACACTAAGGTTGGGCAAACTACTCTCTTTCAATGCCTATACCAAATGTGATCATAAACAACCATTTAGTATCATATTCTAAGGCATTCTTAACATCAAAATCATTTAAATAGGAATTACAAATGAAAAACAACAAAAAGAGTTATTCTCAAGTGACACGCCCAACAACACAGACTTGTTGATGACCGTGTCATTAACTCATTCATATAGAAGCATTGACACGTCCAATGACATGAGTATGTCACTGCCCGTGTCATTTATTCTACCTCATAGAAACTTTGACACTCCCAATAACACGGGCGTGTTTATGGTAGTGTCAATTATCTTATCTCACAGTAGCCACAACACGTCCAAAGACATGGCCGTGTTAGTGGTCGTGTCATCAATGTTAAACTTAGCATCATTGACATGCCCAACCATGTCACTGGCCGTGTTAGGCAAAAGTTCAGCATTTCAAAATCTCATCCATATGAACACAATCATTCCAAAATCAATACCACAACACCCTTAATCATCATCTTAATTTCTATTCATAATTCACCCATCAATTCAACACTTATATAACTCCAACATATATAATAATAACCATTATATAATTCATTTATACAATCATCCATGTATCAATTTACTCAATTCCCAACTACTCATCATCATCCTCACAAATAATCATATTTTCATCATCTAAGCACCAATTCAACATATATATATACTTCAATATTTCATTATCATCATAATATTCAATTAATCATCACTTTCTCTCACTAACCATATCACATATAAACTCAAAATCTATAAAAATCAATTCAAATAAAAGAGCACTTACTTGAATTCTTTGCCAAATCTTCAATATCCACCTTCAATTCTCTTAAGACTTTTTATGAATTTGATGTGTATATGAACAAAGTCAAACTCCTCTCTCTCTCTCTCTCACTATTCCCACGTTCAAAGAGGAAGAAGAAGAAGAGAGAAAGAGAGAAAGCCCTCTTCTTAAAATCTCATCCTTATCTTATATATATATATAATAATATAATTATTTTCACCTAAAATTTTCCTACCAATGATATTTGTCCTTCTTTTGACTTTCATTTCTCCTTTCTCTTGTCATTATCATCATTATTATCATTATTATTATTAATTAATTATTTACAATTTACTTTTCCTATACCAATGTATACATCATGTATATATGGTGTATATATTGATATATGTATATGTCTTATATATTGTATTTATATTTTTCCATATATTTCAAATACAATATATATATAACATCCTTCATACACATCTATCTCTTATTATATTTTCTTTACCTATTTCACCAACATACTCTCTCATAACTACTATTCCAAAATACTCTCTCATAACTACTATTTCAATGTACATCAAAAATCGAGGTATTACATGGCATATGGTAAATTCTCATGCATTCAGCTTACGACATTAAAATAATGTCATTATATTTATAAACAAGCTGAAATAATTTCTGAACAACCTATATGAAGAACTACTACAGTATACGAAAGAAGAACTTGTACAACAAGCTAAGGGTTGATGAGAGAGGAATGTGCATGATACTGGCATTTAACATGAGAAATGGATAAAAGTAATTGGATGAACTTATTGGGTGCCACTTGAGATGTTCGAACATGTTGACGACATTACATGCATACACAATCAATTGAAATTGTGAATTATATTTAAAGATATGACTTTTAAGCATAACATTTAATTGTCTTTGCTAATGTTAGTATTAATTTGTAAGGATGACTTTTATGAGTATTAGTATCAGTATTAATTTGTATGGATCGATTTTGTTATTATTGGTACTGATGAATGGATAGCTTTTGTTAGTGTTCGTATTAATTTAAATGGATGGCTTTTGTTTGGTATCCTTTAGGTGTTTATATATATATATATCAACAAATACTCTTATGTCATGTTTACATCTCTTTCTTTATTTTTTCTTTACTTTGTTTATATTACATCCAAATATTTTTTCCCTTTTTAAGTTAGGTGGATAGAATAAAGGAATACAAATTTGGTAATTAATGTCCAAACATAGGTTCAACAAACCAACATTATTAGTTCTACTTCATCGAATCAAAGTTGAACATTTACTTTTGTTTGGCCTTTTGATGAACAACCTAATATATTCAATATTATGCAACTAAATATATTTAATTGTTCAACCACCTTTGGCCGAACTATTTCAATACCATAATCGTTTAATCTTATGTACATTGTTTTAAATCATTAAATATTTATCTTAAACTCTTTAGCAGACTCATAATCCATGTCTTTTTTTAGCTTTAAATAGTAAATGAATGTGGAGTAATTGGAGTAGAAGGTGAAAATTGTTTGAGAGTTAGAAAAATGAACAATGATAGAAGTGAAATAGATTAAAGGGCTGTTAGGATTTAGGATAGGGTATATATAGTAATTTGAGTCGGTGGAGTGTAAATATACATAATAAGATTATAAATATTATAATTCAATATATCTCTAGAGTTGCCATCTACACTTGAATCTTCCTTTTCCCTATTTAAACCCCCTATCTTTCACATCCCTTACCTACTGCCTCATCACCAATATGTGGTTCTTCATTTTCAGGCTCATATGCATCTCTATTTACTTGATGGCCCAAATCCTTTCTAATTATTTCTACTTCCCTCTCTGCCTTGGTCCCAAAGACACCCCCACCCTCAAAAATTGGTTTACCTGTAGAATTTAGGTTGCTAGAATGTTCATTGTTGGTTGCCCTAGTTTCTCTTAAAGATGTATTTAAAGTGGACTCCACCCCATTCAATTCACCTCTACTACACACAGTAACATTTTTTTACTAGGGTCATTTTCACCACATGGAAGTTGAGGTGCTAGTGGGCAAATATCAAGTTTAGATATCACATGGGCCATGAAGACATCAATTATATCACTATTTTTTAACCCCCTAGACAACTCTAACAAATCTGAGTTACTCAACTATATGAAATCTTCACCAAATGGTGACTTACAATACATAGAATTAACAAAATCATAACCATGACCCCTAAGGTAATCACCGGATTCAAACAATGACATTTTATCAGCATCAATATCAAAGTCTATGATATTTATCCCATCCAAATACCTATATTTTCTATTCTTACACTCAAACGTCTTCCTATGGTGCCACCTCACATGGTCTCGTATGTCAGTCATGTAATACATATAGAATTTTGGTGTAATGTGGTCTAAATGTAAAACCTAAACCCTCAATTTACTAACAAGGAGTTTAAATAAATATGGAATCAATTTTTTTTCACCTTAGCATATTCCAACTCACCAAATCAGACAATAACCCCTAATTTTCATACTTAATAACCAAAAAACTAGTAACCCATATAACCCATCTACAAAACACCTAGATTATCTGAATGCCCAGCTCTATACAACATGCAACAAACAAAATTACAAGAAATTCCTAACCTTTCAAATTAAAACACTAAATTTCCTATGAAGATGAATGAATCAAACTAAACAGTAATCAATGTGATCATCCTCTAAGCTCGAATCATTCTTAAATTATAATAGTGATCAATATCAGCTTGCGAAGGCCATGCAACACCTTCATAATTCATTGATTGTAGTAGTTATGGTTTTTAGAATGGGTTAAAGGTTTGAAAGAGAGACTTTGTGTTTTGGTTGATTAGAGAATAATGAGTTTAGTTGTATAGGGTTATTTGGAAAAAATAAAAGGAAAATGATGATGAGCTAAGAACTAGATGAGCTAAGGGCTTATTAATGCTACCTTAAGATAGTAAAAGTGTATCTTTAGACACCCGCATAGTTCAAGAGACTGATAGGATCTTTTATACAAGTATATGTGTTTTTTTACATATTAAGCCTATGGTTTTAGTTAGAAGTCAGCATATGTATAATACATTCACAATATATACAATATGTTCATAACATATACAACATATTTATATTATAGTTAATCGTAATGCATATATTCTCACTTGAAATTCAACATATGAACTATATTTATAAGACATATACATTATTTTAATGAAAATATAAAAGTAGTACATATATTTTCAGCCAGAACTCAATATATACATAATATATATAATATATACATAATATATACTATTTATGAACATTTGAAAAATAACAGAGCTTTTACTTGAATGATGAAATATCGTATTTTGTAAATTTAGAAACTTTAGAAAGGCTTTTAACGACCATATTTAAAAAAATCTTTTTAATGTAGTTTTGTAAAACTACCTATATTCAATTCTAACTTATTAATTGTCAAGGTTAATTGGGAGCCTAATCTTTTGGGCTACATTTTTCTTGATGAAAATGCTTAATGTACTGCCTGGCATGGTCGGAGATATATTTTCTTTCAATCCATTTTGAGTGAGGATAATATTTTTTGTTCAAAGGATAGAATGGATCTCATCATTTGGAAAAATTACACGAAAATGATTCCCTCTTGTCCAAAGGATAAATCTATGGATCATTGATAATCACCTTTTTATTTTCACAAATGTGGAAAAAAAATGAACATGTATTTATTAATCTATGGATCCCTAGTTATTGTTACATATCGTTTATTAACTTCCATAATGGATCACCCATAATCACCAATTTTTTATTATTTTTATTCTTATATTTAACAATAAAATATAAAAATATAAAAATTTCTATTAATTTAAACATATGAAATTTTTAATATCATCAAAACCAAAATAACAGAAAAATAATTTTTAAAATATTTTTTAAACATAAATTTTTAATATATCTAAAAGAAATAGAGGAAATTATACCATATACTACATTTTAAGTTTTATTTTTAATTTTAATATTATTACTTTTTTTTCATTTTAACTTTTTAATTTTTCAATTTTAACATTTTTTTGTATTTTAATTCTACAAAACTACTGTAGCAACTCTTTGCATTCTTTTTTCCTTTCGTCTTCTTCGGTCTCACATCGCATCTTCTTACTCACATCGCAGTCATTCCATGTATCATTGTTCCTTATTCATGTTTTATTTCCTTGCTCATATAAATTTGGGAAAAACCAATCTTAAAACTCATTTTAATTAATGATTTTAAAGTATTTATATTTAACTAATATAAAATAATATTCTCTAACAAATTCAGTGGAATTGTTAATCATTTTGACTTGGAGTGTCAATCGTATTGAATTAAAAAAAAACATTTGAAGATGAAAATGATTCTTACAGTCCAATTCTCCATTTGACAATATAACTTTTCCCTCAGTTTTACCAGTTGCTAAAAATTTATCAACTCCTTTAGTAAATATTTTTGTTACTTTCCAAATATGATAAACATATTCCTTTGGTAGCCTTCATAGATACAAGTGCTCATAAATCCATGATGAACCCATTCATTTTACCAGATTCATATTGGAAGCCCCATACTAAAAACTTTAGAGTAGCTGATGGACAATTATTTTCTACACACTTAATTATCCGCCAAAAAATTAGAATTCAATTTTTCCCTCATTGTATAGTTTGAACTCATGTTATTAGCTCAGATATTCCTGATAAAGACTTTATCATTGGTTTTGATATTTACTGTCAAGTCAAAGATCTTCAGATCCTTTCCACTGGCCTTAAACACAAGAACATGTTTAAAACATACACCAACATTGCTAAACTTTACTCATTTACAGAATTTCAAAGAAAAATTAAAAAGTAACACTGAAGAATGAACCAGTCAAAATACCAGCCAAATTCAACATCATGTCACAATATCATGATCAACTAGACATTAAAATTTAAAAATAAAACTTATTTTCAAGGTAGTTTTTGTAAATGTCCCAAAAAATGATCTTCAAGTGACATTATTTTATCAAAAATGAGCAAAGAGAATTACTATTAACTAGAGAAGTTTATAGTAGCAATCCGTCGTCGTGAGATTTCTGATTCCATCCAACAACATTCAGGAAAGTCTCATTAAAGTCTCATTTCATGAAATGTACAAATAATTTTTCATTCGATTCAGTAGATTTAACTTTTCAAAGCTGCAAAAAATGGCTAGTAAAGCATGCCAAATCATTAAAAAACTTTAACAATACATTTTTGTCAGCTCATTAATTCAGTTAATATTGAAAGAGGTCCGCAGTGCCCACCTATTCTTTTGAATCAGAATTAGATGGATATTCAATGTCTGCGACCATAATAATATGCTTATCTTCAGTTTTGACTCTGCCTGCCTTTGTTTCCTTGGAAAGAACATTGCAGTTGATAGTGTGCCATACTGGTCTCTCTTCTTGGAATAATCTACAGTCACAAAAAATCATAGCAAATACATGAAATAGTATGCGCATAATTCATAGGACAGAAACCCACACTCCATATTTACATTTTATTTTCCTCTTTCATCATTTGTTTTCGAGGAATCTGCTGCAGAGAGATGTTTTACAATGCAGTTTATCATTAAATTAAATGCAACAAGAATGCAATGTTGAAGAAATTGACAACTACAGCCCAAAAAATAAATAACAGTAAGCTACGTATAGCAGCATCATAGTTCATTTTCGCTACTTATTTCTCTTTTTTCTACAGAGACATGAAATGCACCTATTCTATTGGCTAGTTCTGCTTTCTAAGCAAAGACAATTTGTTCATCTACACCAATCAAATTGATCAATTTCAATTGTACTTGTAGAAACAATTTAGCAATAAGTGCATACACAAACCCCCACTGCCCAATACAAATTTTTCAAAGAAGAAGAAAAAGACAGCCCAGCAACTTCAGATAAATTTGCTTTGCAAATAAGTTACAGCTTAAACTGAAGGTATGGCCCTGGAGTTATTTTCAAAGCTATGAGCTTGCAAGTTCAAAACCCAAAAAGCCTACTTAGCCACAAAAAAAAGGCACTTTAACATGCTTTACATGAAGGGGAGCTGTGTGACCTGAGGTCATGGGTTCGAGTCGTGAAAACGGCCTCTTACAATTGTAAGGGAAGGCCGCATACAAAGACCCAATAGGTCCGGCCTTTTTCTGGACTCCGCGCATAGCGGGAGCGTTTGTGCACCGGGCTGCCCTTTTAACATGCTTTACATATTCCACTCTTAGTGTTTAATATTAAAAGTTAGTGCGTCAGAAAAATGTATCATATAAATAGCAGAATATCGAAAAATTTATCATATAAATAGCAGAATATCACCAACAGCTTTTACCCCAACATTAGAGAGAGAAAGAGGGAGAAAGACTTACGAGTGTTTGCAAAGCATTGGACATTGTATTATAAGGGCATACTTGCAAGTGGAAAGCTCTGTGATAGAACTAATCATAGCTCTAGGCTCTGAGCAAACAAATCTCACCTGCTCATTAGAATTGAGGGTAAAGTAATACATAAAAAACAATTATATATATATAACCTGAAAGGCAAAGAGAGATCATTGCTTCAGTCTATACCTCAGTTTCACGTGGCTGATTTGTAAGGTCACACATGGTTCCATTTGTATATTGATGAGCATGATACCTATACAAGCAATTTAAATATTAGTCAACACATTTCCTTCACTTTCCTTTGCCAAAAAGAAATTTCTAAATTTATTAAACTTATCACTACATGCCCATAACCATGCATTCATACTTTTGAGATGCATCTTTTGAGCGAGGATCTTTTAATGTAGAAATATCAGATAGATTCTGGTTGTATGCTGCCGTGGCTCCTTCATCATAAACACCCAAGACAAATTCCTGAACCACCTGTAATGACACCCCACAACTTGGTGATGAAGAAGCATAAGGTTCGCAATGAAACATACTTTTCCAAAATTATAACAATAGTAACAATTGATTAGTACTAGCATATCAGTATGACAAGCACTACATTAGAGACATAGTGAACGTTAGAGTTTGGACATACATAATTATACAACCTAATTAAAATGTTAGCAAATAAATTCACTGCCTATGAAATCAAACTAACCAGGCATAATAAAATTCACTTCACAAACATTAAAATGCTTCCACTTATAAAAGAAAAGAGAATATTGCAAAGTAATAAGAAGAAAAATTTAAAAACTAACGTAAGAAAAACTTAGACATTCTTAAGCAGGTTACCTTATCATTTCCAAATGGACTTGATGTAACTTCTTCTGATAACAGAATTCATAAGACCGCCAACCCTCTTGCTGCACAAAATACAAGCATTAAGTAACACATCGAAAAAGGCAAATTTGTTCAATAAATTATGAGCATTCAAATAATAATAGTTACTTGTAGCCTATCTAATTCCAGCTTAGAAACAATGGTTGTTTTGGTCATATTATACTGAGAAGATGCTAATCATATGGAATGGTCAAGATAGTTGTTGACAGAAGATACTAACTCTGATAAAACATTGATCTTTCAACACTTCAAGTAGCTCATCTGGTGTTTTCAATTTGACCCTTTTCTCAGTTTCCACAATCATGCTGCTCATATTCAGCTGATTAACAGGTTTTCCACTCTTGGTTTTCTGCACCTTGGGCAAGTAACATAAATAATTCTGTCCATTTTTGTTGGGCACAACAACTGACTCCTGGTCCTCATGCTGCATTATTGTTGGCATACATATTTAGGTCAAAACAAAAGCTACTATTGTTCAGCTAACATGCAGAAACAAACAAATATATAAACTTGCATGGGAATAAATCACAGGTTGCAGTGACATCAAAAGATCAAAGTGATTATTAGGCTGATGGGGTAGCACAGTTTTCACAGACAAAACTTACCAGAAATGGACAACGAGATTATGGAAGTTAATATAGTAACATAAACAGCTCAAAACTAGGATAGCGAGAACAACTTACAATGCCCACAGTTATGCATGACAAAGTTAAGTAATTGGAAATCTGATAGGGCTCTGAGTAGTATCAGCCCTTTCTCATATGAAGTTTTAGAAATAATTTGTCATCTTACAAGATCAAAATACCCAAAAAAAATTTTTAAAGCCATAACTACTATAACACCAACAAAAGTCCCAGTCAATATATATAATGTAACATTTAATCTAACAACCTGTGATATAAATACTTAAATTGTAGTCAGAATTGTTAATAAAATGTTACTAACCATAAAATGAAGTTGTAATTTTTTGAGTAAAAAATAGAGGTGCCTAACTTAGGTATTTTTGGTCCAAAATAGAGGTGTCTAACTTAAGTGATGGTGGTAAAAAATGGAGGTGCCTAACTTAGGTAAAAGTGATGCCTAACATTTGACAAATCTCACCAACCATTATGTACATATGTTATAATTTTCCTATATAAATGGCCCTTTGGCCATTGTTATGAATGTGAAAAATTAGAGAGAATAGAAAGAAAATTAATAGAGAGGAAGATCAGAGCGAGTCTAGCAAAAATTAAGTCAAGTAATTTTTGTACTCTTGATCACGTCTACTAGGGAATTTCTTTAAGAAAATTTCTGTTAAAATTTCTTGGGGATAATTAGGTGTGAGGTGTGAGTGTTTGTAAACATGGTATATTTTTCTTCTTAATAGAAGTCTGCAGCAGCTCTGGAGACGTAGGCATAATTGGCCGAACTCCGTTATCAAATTGTGTATTACTATTCCTCATTTATTTTTGCTTTCCTACTAATCTGGTTTAAGAAAAATATAATGATAATATTTATTTCCCAACAACTAGTATCAGAGCCAAGATTCAGAATTCGGCTAAAGTACTATTCATCTGTACGGGGGATACTATTCACTTTTGGAAAATCCAGATTCGAGTGGGAGCAATGGCCGCAGACGAAGGAAAAGTGAGAATTGAAAAGTTTGATGGTGTGGACTTTGGCTTTTGGAAGATGCAGATTGAAGATTATCTGTATCAGAAAAAGCTGTATCAACCTCTTTCACAAACGAAACCAGAAGGCATGAAAGAAGAAGATTGGAACCTTCTTGACAGACAAGCCCTTTGAGTTATTAGATTAACATTATCCCGTAATGTTACTTTCAACATAGCCAAGGAAAAGACCACGGCGGGTCTTATGGAGACTCTCTCCAGCATGTATGAAAAGCCATCGGCCGCAAATAAAGTTCACTTAATAAGGCGGTTATTTAATTTACGAATGGCAGAAGGGGCATCGGTGCCCCAACATCTGAATGAACTCAGCACCGTCACAACCTAGTTGAGTTCAATGGAAATTGAATTTGATGATGAAGTTTGGGCTTTAATTCTCTTATCATCTCTACCAGACAGTTGGAATGCTACCGTTACAGCGGTCAGCAGTTTGTCGGAAAATACCAAATTAAAATTCAACGATGTACAAGATCTGGTATTGAGTGAAGAAATTCGGCGAAGAGAATCAGGAGAAACATCAACCTCTTCTACTCTACACACAGAGTCTAGAGGGAGAACTTCAGACTCTGGTAGATCAAGATCTAGAAGGGGCAAATCTAGATCGGGGAAGAAAGATTTCAAGTGTTATAATTGTGGCAAGAAGGGTCACTTTAAGAAGGATTGCCGAGCTCCGAAGAAAGATACCGGCGCACAGAAATCTGTAAACGTGACTAAGGATGCAGGCGATGCTATGATTCAAAGCATTAACAGTCCGATTGAATCATGGATCTTGAATTTAGGGGCATCTTTTCACTCCACTCCATGCCGAGAAATCATGGAGAACTATGTCAGTGGTGATTTCGGGAAGGTTCATCTAGCCGATGATGAAACCTTCAAAATCATGGAAAAACGAGATGTCAAATTAAAGTTGCCAAATGGAATTGCCTGGAAGCTACAAGGAATGAGACATATTCCTGGTCTCAAAAGGAATTTGATCTCTGTGGGACAACTTGATGAAGAAGGTTATTGTACGACCTTCACAAATTGTGAATGAAAAATTACCAAAGGAGCACTTGTCATTGCTCGTGGTAAGAAGATCGGTACTCTTTATGTAACCTAAAACATAGATAACATCATCGCAATAGCGGATGCTGATTCAAATCTATGGCACCAGAGGCTTGGCCATATTAGCGAGAAAGGGATGAAAGCACTTCTATTAAAGGGAAAGTTGCTAGAACATAAAAGTGTAGATGTCGGTCTATGTGAAGACTGCATCTTTGGGAAACAAATGAAGGTCAGTTTCAAGAAAACTAGTAAGATACTCCAGGAAGAAAAGCTCGAGTTGGTACATACCAATGTATGGGGACCATCTCCAGTTCCATCTCTTGCAGGCTCATTGTATTACGTCACCTTCATCGATGATTCAACAAGAAAGGTATGGGTATATTTTCTGAAGAAGAAATCAGAAGTCTTTGATACATTCAGAAAATGGAATGCCATGGTGGAAAATAAAACTGGCTTGAAAGTCAAGCGATTGAGGTCTAACAATGGAGGAGAGTAC
This sequence comes from Garcia nutans, assembly GCA_947685225.1. Classification (NCBI taxonomy): domain Eukaryota; kingdom Viridiplantae; phylum Streptophyta; class Magnoliopsida; order Malpighiales; family Euphorbiaceae; genus Garcia; species Garcia nutans. The sequence goes on along the minus strand of CANTUV010000007.1, from coordinate 48,147,575 downwards.
AAAGATAGAAAGTTAAGAGAATTTTGCGCAAGCAGCAGAATCAAGATGGAAAAAATAGTTCCTATGACACCGCAGCAAAACAACGTAGTTGAGCGCATGAACAGAACTCTGAATGAACATGCCAGAAGCATGAGGATACACGCCAACTTGCCCAAGAATTTATGGGCTGAATCTGCCAACACCGCAGCTTACCTGATTAACTGTGGGCCTTCAGTACCTCTGGATGGTGAAATATCAGAGGAAGCATGAGTAGAAAAGAGGTAAACCTTTCACACTTAAGAGTGTTTGGTTGTATCTCTTACATACATATAGATTCTACTGGAAGAAGTAAACTTGATGTGAAGTCTAAAAAGTGTGTCTTCGTTGGATATGGTGGTGATTAGTTCGGTTACCGGTTTTGGGATTATAAAAATCGGAAGATCGTAAGAAGCTGAGATGTCATATTCAACGAGAATGTGATGTACAAGGATAGGCTAACAGCATAATCAAGCAGCTCCAAGATAGATGCTGAAAATAAGGAATTTGCTAAGTTCGAGGAGATTTCTGAAAATGATGTTCAGAATAGTCCTGAAGCAGAGGAGCCAAGCATGCCGGAATTGAGACGCTCCTCCAGAATTCCTAGACAAACCCAACGTTACTCACCTTCTTTGCATTACTTGTTGCCGACACACAATGGTGAACCAGAATGCTACGATGAAGCAATGCAAGTGGAGGATTCAGTCAAGTAGGAGTCTGCCATGAAAGATGAGATGGACTCACTCATGTCAAATCAGATATGAGAATTAGCTGAACTACCACAAGGCAAGAAAGCACTCCATAACAAGTGGATTTACATGATCAAAGAAGAGCATGATGGGAGTAGACGCTATAAAGCAAGATTGGTTGTAAAAAGTTTTCAGCAAAAGGAAGGTGTTGACTATACTGAAATTTTTTCTCCAGTCGTGAAGCTTACGACAATCAGACTAGTGTTGAAAATAGTAGCTGCAGAGAATTTACATCTTAAACAGTTAGATGTAAAGACAGCATTCCTTCATGGAGACTTGGAGGAAGAGATCTACATGAAGCAGCCAGAAGGCTTCATTAAGACAGGCAAGAAAAACCTGGTGTGCACGTTGAAGAAGAGTTTATATGGTTTGAAACAAGCTCCTAGACAGTGGTACAAGAAGTTTGATAGCTTTATGGGCAGCAACGGTTTCAAAAGATGTCATGCAGATCATTGTTGCTACATTAAGAAGTTTGACAGTAGCTTTATTATTTTATTGTTATACGTTGATGACATGCTCATTGCAGGTTCAGACATGCAAGAGATTAAAAATTTAAAGCAAAAATTGTCAAAGCAGTTTGCAATGAAAGATCTGGTGCTGCAAAGCAGATTCTTGGAATGAGGATCAAGAGAGACATGAAGTCGGAGACTTTGATGTTATCACAGGCAGAGTACATCACCAAAGTACTAGCCAGATTCAATATGCAAGATGCTAAACCAGTGAGCACACCTTTAGGTGTTCATTTCAGACTCTCCAAAGAACAGTCACCAAAGACGGAGGAGGAACGTGCACACATGGCAAAAGTGCTGTATGCCTCAACAATTGGGAGTTTGATGTATGCCATGGTTTGTACCAGGCCAGATATTGCTCAAGTAGTGGGAGCTGTTAGCAGGTACATGAATAATCCAGGCAAGATACACTGGGAAGCAGTCAAGTGGATCCTCAGATATCTTCGGGGTACCACAGATAAGGCATTTTGTTTTCAAGGTGGAGATACGACAATAACAGGCTATGTGGATGCTGACTTAGCCGAAAATGTTGAATTCAGTAAGAGCACTACATGGTATGTCTATACTATAGGAGGTACCGCAGTGAGCTGGGTCTCTCAACTACAGAAGATAGTTGCTCTCTCCACAACTGAAGCAGAATATGTCGCTGTCACAGAAGCCAGCAAGGAGATGATCTGGCTCTAAAGTTTCTTGGAAGAACTAGGCAAGAAACAAGAAAACAATGTTTTACATTGCGATGGTCAAAGTACCATACATCTAGCAAAGGATCCGTCTTTTCATGCCAGAACGAAGCACATACAGTTGCGATATCACTTTATACAGTCACTTCTGGAAGATGGGATTTTGAAACTTGAGAAGATCAGTGGAACTCAAAATCCAGCAGACATGTTAACGAAGATAGTGTCGACTGACAAACTGAAGCTGTGTTCAGCTTCAGTTGGCCTGCAGTAGAAGTAGATCGTAGAAGAGTTGTTGCATAGATCGAGGTGTGAAGACAGATTGAAATCAGTTTTCAAGTAGGAAATTGTTAATAAAATGTTACTAACCATAAAATGGAGTTGTAATTTTTTGAGTAAAAAATAGAGGTGCCTAACTTAGGTATTTTTTGTCCAAAATGGAGGTGCCTAACTTAAGTGATGGTGGTAAAAAATGGAGGTGTCTAACTTAGGTAAAAGAGATGCCTAACATTTGACAAATCTCACCAACCATTATGTACACATGTTATAATTTTCCTATATAAATGGCCCTTTAGCCATTGTTATGAATGTGGAAAATTAGAGAGATTAGAAAGAAAATTAATAGAGAGAAAGATCAGAGCGGGTTTAGCAAAAATTAAGTCAATTAATTTTTGTGCTCTTGATCATGTCTATTAGGGGATTTCTTTAAGAGAATTTCTGTTAAAATTTCTTGGGGATAATTGGGTGTGAGGTGTGGGTGTTTGTAAACACGGTATATTTTTGTTCTTAATAGAAGTCTGCAGTAGCTCCGGAGACATAGGCATAATTGGCCAAACTCCATTATCAAATTGTGTATTACTATTCCGCATTTATTTTCGCTTTCCTACTAATCTGTTTTAAGGGAAATAGAGTGGTAATATTTTTTTTCCCAACAAGAAGTTTGAGATATTGACAAACAAACTTGCTGAAGAATAATAAGGACAACACAGATTGAGTAGATGATGATGGTCCAAAAAAAATAATTGTAACACCCCTATATTCCGTATACGTACACAACATGCTTAAACGATCGTAATATACGTATACTAAATATAGAAAGGTCACAGTTTACAAATACACAAGGCACATCTTTAATAAAATCAAATAAAACAAATATAAAACGTATAATAGAATTTATAAGTCCCAATAGATAAAAACAAAACGTTTAATGACTCCGCAACGGAAATTTTAGAAATATTTGCAATTTTATATACATTAAGATCAAAGATTACAAAACATAAAATATATACATGATTGGCAGCTTGACTCTCTGATCTTTAAGCTCTAAAGCAACTCCTCAATGTCTAGACTCACTCAGTCTAGCTGAAATCTCGGGTTCTCCTCTGTCACCTGCGCGATGAATCACAATCGCGCTAAGCCAATGGCTTAGTAATACAAGCTATAGTATCATTAAGCTATGATGCAATGTCCATGTCATACAATCAAGTTTTATGCATTGTTCAAAAGAATATTACATTTCAAGTTATATCTTATTCATCATATAATAACCACATTGAAAACCAAGATAGACAGGGCCCACAACACACTAATATGTTATTCAAAGTTCAGAGTTACTGCTTTGGTCCATAATCACAATAATCAAGCCTGTAGGCAACAGATATCATATCTGTATCCATGGATAGTGTAACAGACCCAGTCTCTTGGACCATCAACTCGACTAATCGAGGAGATCCTCAACCCGGCTAGACTGTTACTTTAATTCACATTTCACATTTATCATTTCACATTTTTCAACTGGAATCGGCTTACGGGCCATCCCATTTCACCTATCCAGTGATTCATATTCACATTTTTCAACTAGAATCGGCTTACGGGCCATCCCATTTCGCCTATCTAGTGATTCATAGGCATGCCGCCAAATACAGAACTCTGAAAGTTGAATCAACATATTAGACATATAATTATTTTATTTTAAACTTTATTTCACAATCCACAATCCATTAGGCAATCATGCCTCAACAATCATTATCTCATAACTCATACTTTTCACATTTCCAATTCCATATCATTATAATCAACCACATTAGTTTCACATCTCATATTTCATCATTCAAGTGTATATATATATATGTATGCATAGCAATTCACAATATACACAACATAACATTTACAATCACATATGATAAGCCTCTAGATCATATAAATATATGCATAAATGAAGAACTTGTACTTACCTTAACAACAATCCTCACAACTCTAAACACTTCTTCCTTTAAGAATCTAACACCTCTTGAATTAGGGTAATTCACTTTCTTCACAACCTATTCCAAAAGAATGAAGAAACCCTCATAAGATCATAAGGCTAAGAATCAATTAGGGCAAACCCTAAACTGGACACGCTCACCCACAAGGGCGTGTTCCTGACCGTGCCCTAACTTCACAACACAGAAGCTATTACACGCTCATGACCACGGGCGTGTCACTGGGCGTGTAATACATACTGCCTCACACAAAAACATCGACACGTCCAACAACCTGAACGTGCTCCTGGCCGTGTAAATTCTCCAAAATCACAGTAGCTAAGACACGCTCACTAACACGGGCGTGTTAATGGCCGTGTCACACCTACTGCCACACAGAACATACGACACGCCTAAGGACTCTGGACGTGCTCATGGGCGTGTCCAAGACAACACCACAACCAACAAAACACTTATATCCATCAACATCCACTTCAAATAACCTTAACAAAACATACCCAACAACCATCTCAAACTTACAACAACACCAAAACAAACCAAAACACACATCAAACACAAATCACAAACTTCATCAAAACTCTAAATACAACCACAACTCAATCTATACAAACCAACTTACTCTTTTCTTCAATCCAACCCCAAAATCCAAAACCACTTAAACCAAATACTCTTAAACCCAACACAATCAAACCAAACACATTCTCAAATACAACATCAAACCACAAACCCACATAACTTCAAAAACAACACAAGAAATCAAGAGAGAACTTACCAAAGTTGATGAAATTCCTCAATCTTCAACTTGATCATTTCAAATCTCCTTAGATTTTGATCTTAGAACCATTAATCTCTCTCTTGTTCTCTTCTCTCTTGGTTGTCCGGCCAACAAAGAAAACAAAGAAGAAAATGAAGAAAAAAGAAACAAAGTCAACTCTTAATCTCCACACAAAATTCCTTTAAACCTCCTCCAAGTATTTTAACTATTAAAATAATCCCATTTCTTCTCTTCCACTCATTATTTAATTTCCATTTCCTTTAATTAATTAATTACTTAAAAACACATAAATATCTTCTTCCACTAACCTTCTTTGACCATCACATTTTGACTTATGTATATGTTATATATATTCCATATATACAACATATACACTTCTATCTTAATTTCTTTTCTCTTTCAATTTAACTTATACACATAATCCAATTAAAACAATAATTATATCAAAACTTCTAGGGCACATTTCGGGATATTACATAGCATTCCTATGATATACAGGTTATGAAGCAAATAGATGAGCATAAGACTAAGCTAACTTACGGGATAAAAAGGTGAGTCTTCCGGATGGAACTCAATCTTATACTTTGGTTCACGAGAACTGCGACCAAATGTAGTGTAACACCCCCATATCCAATGCACACACACTACAAGCACAACAATGTAGCATAAGTGCACCAAACATAGGGATGCTACGGTTTCCTTAACATTCAAAACATTTTAAAACTTGATACCATATCCATATCATTATATCTTATTAACAAAATAGATCATTTACTTATAAAACAAAACATATTAGTTATCTATATATATATATACATTTATATATTACACAGCGGAAGTTATAAAATATGTATATATATGAAAACATTTGAATACATATTTACTATTATACATATATTTACATTATCAACAAAACTTTACACAATATAAAAGATTTATACATGATTGGCAAGTCAGCTCTGATCTTTAAGCTTCCAAAATCAACTCTTCAATGTCTACTCTCACTCGGTCTCGAAGAGCTCTCGGGTTCGATTCTATCAGTTCTATCACCTGCGCGATTAAACACTATCGCGCTAAGCCAAGGGCTTAGTAAGATAAAACATGCAATAAACATGCTTAAATGCTATACAATGCCAATTCTAATTTATCATACATGTAATAACATAAATGCAAAGCTAACAACATACTTTTACATTTCATAACCTAACATACATATATGTATATCAGAATTCAACATCTTTGCATATATTTTGTTAGTTAATCATTTAATCATTCATGAACAACACTAAGCAAAGACAAGCATGGGCCCAAGACACACTAATATGCCATTCAATTTTCAGAGTTAATGCTTTGGTTTTGTTATCACATTTATCAATATCATATACCCAACTAGGCTTCAAGGATTAAGTTCAACCAAGCTTCAAGGGGAGCAAAGCATGCTAAGCATCAACCCAACTTGGCTTCAAGAACTAACCCAACCTAGCTTCAAGGGTTGTAACATCTCAATTAGGCTTCAAGGATTCAATCCAACCTAACTTCAAGAGATTGTTACACTCATTAGGCATGCCACCAACAACAAACTCTGAAAATGGAATAACACATTAGCCACACAATTCATTTAGATTTCATTCTCAATTCTCATTATCATTTAGGCAAACATGCCTCATTTATCTCCATTAAATCACCTTAGCCAATAACAATGGCTCCACATTTCATTTCACAATATAACACTTCATTATTCTAGTGTATATTTATCTCACATGACATCATTCATAAATATTAACATTTCATTCCACATTACTCATAAAACACATTACCATTCAAAGTGCATAACATAACATTGTTAATTCTCAACAATGCAATTAGGGCAAAACACAATTGACATGATTCATAGCTTTAGGACCATCCACCTTCATTTGATTAGATCATTCTTGTGTTTGAAACATGTTTATAATGTTCATGTTTAAGTTTAGGAACAATGGAACTTTTGAAGAATTTAAACCATGCAAAGAGAACCAAGAAATCAAACAATGTTCAAATCATTTGAAGGGCATGCCCAACTCACTTGATAGACACGCCCAACCATCTTGAGTGACACGCCCGTGTCCTTAAAAAGAAAAGAGGCAGTAGCTTCCTCAAATAAATGACACGCCCAGCACCTTTGATGGACACGCCCGTGTCACTAAAACCAAAAGAGACAGTAGCCAATTCAAACAATTGACATGCCCACTCCCCTAAGGGACACGCCCACTCCCCTAAAATTGACTTTGGCCGTGCCACCAAATCACAAAACCTTAACTAAAACCAACCCTTTCTCAATTGCACTCAAACACAATATTCATCATAAAAAAAAAACTACTTCACCACACATTAATATCACAATTAAACACATATTCACCACAAAACCCTAAAATCCAACATCCTTCTCCCTCCATCCAAATCAACAACCATCATTTAAACTCATAACTTAAAATCACTTTAACACTTGAAAACACAACCAAACACATCTCAAATCCACCAAATCACAAAATCATCAAACCCTACTTTACTTCCAACCCAACTTCCACATAAGTAAAGAAAACATGAAAATACTTACTTGAAAAGAAGAAATTCCACAAATCCTTTGTCAAAACCTTGGATTGCTTCATCAACTTGCTTCTTGCCTCAAGAACACTTCTCTTTTCCTTTTGCTAATGGAGAGCCGGCCACTTCATGAAGAAAGAAGACAATGATCAAGATACAAAGTCAAATTTTGCTTTTAATCTCCACCAAGTGTTCTTATCCAAGCAATTACTAAAACACCCTCAATCATATAACTAACCTTTGTCTCATATAAGTCCTTATATGTAATTTCATTAACAACCAAAAATATCTTCTTCCACTTAACCATCACCTTGACTCTTCATTTGACCACTTTATATGTTATATATATCATCATATACACAACATATACATTTGTCTCTAAACCCTAATTCTTTCTCCAAAACACATATGCACAAGCATTCTCATCCCAATTCTTTTCTTACCCCATCATATGCATTCAATTCAATTAAACAATAACAACAACAACAACAACAACAATATAATCAAAACTTCTAAGCCACATATGAGGATATTACAATTCTCCCCCTCTAAAAAGAAAATTTCGTCCTCGAAATTACCTGAAATTAACTCTGAAACAACTGAGGATATTGCTCTCGCATCGTTTGCTCATTTTCCCAAGTTGCTTCTTCTTTCCCATGGTTCTTCCAAAGAATCTTCACCAATGGCACTCTCTTGTTTCTCAAATCTTTCACATCACGTGCCAAGATAGCAACTGGTTCCTCTTCAAAAGTAAGTCTGGGTTCACTTCAATTGATTCAAATGGCAACACATGAGATGGATCCGACCTGTACCTCCTCAACATGGAAACATGGAATACATTATGAATACGATCCAACTCAGGTGGTAAAGCAAGTCGATAAGCAACTGTCCCAACTCTTTCTAACACTTCATACGGCCCAATGAAACGAGGACTCAATTTTCCTTTCCGACCGAACCTCAAAATCTTTTTCCAAGGAGACACTTTCAAAAATACCTTATCTCCTACATCAAACTGAATGTCTCTCCTTTTCAGATCTGCATAAGACTTCTGTCGGTCTGAAGCTGCTTTTAACCTGCCTCGAATTAATTTTACTTTCTCTTCAGTTTCTTGAATCAAATCAGGACCAACCAACTTATTATCTCCAAGCTCATTCCAACAAAGAGGTGTCCTACACCGTCTGCCATACAATGCTTCGAATGGTGCCATACCAATGCTGGATTGGTGACTGTTGTTGTAAGCAAACTCCACAAGAGGTAAAAATCTATCCCAACTTCCAGAGAAATCGATGACACAGCTTCTCAACATATCTTCAAGAATCTGTATCACCCTCTCTGACTGTCCATCCGTCTGTGGATGAAAAGCAGTACTGAAGTGCAGTCGAGAACCCATAGCATAATGCAAACTCTTCCAAAATCTTGAAGTAAACCTGGGATCTCGATCAGACACTAAAGAAGTTGGAACACCATGTAGTTTCACAATCTCCTGGATATACAGCTCAGCCAATCTCTCCAAAGTGTAATCCATCCGCACCGGAAGGAAATGAGCTGTCTTAGTCAATCTATCCACAATCACCCATATGGCATCATGTTTCCTTTGTGTCAATGGCAAACCAGACACAAAGTCCATTGTCACTCTTTCCCACTTCCATTCAGGCACTGACAACGGCTGAAGCAACCCGGTTGGAACTTGATGCTCTGCTTTAACTTTCTGACAAGTGAGACATTTCGACACAAAATCTGCAATGTCTCTCTTCAAACCAATCCACCAATAATGTTGTCTCAATTCATTATACATCTTCGTATTACTCGGATGCATAGCAAACATCGATTGATGAGCTTCTTCTAAAATGATTCTTTTCAAATTAGCATCCTCGGGCACACACAATCGGTTCTTAAACCAGAGACTCCCATCATCTCTTACAACAAAATCTCTAGTCTTCCCAATCTTGCAATCTGAAATAATCTTCTGATTCTTCATATCAACCAACTGAGCCTCTTTGATCTGATCTAACAAAACTGGCTTCAATTGCAACTGTGCCAACAATGCACCATCATCACAAGGTACAAAACTGGCATGCAATGCTCTCAACTCAACAAGCAACGAGAGCGAGTAAACTGTTAAACCAGCTAAAGACTTCCGACTCAGAGCATCAGCAACAACATTTGCTTTACCTGGATGATAGTCAATTAAGCAGTCGTAGTCTTTAATCAATTCTAACCATCTCCTCTGACGAAGATTGAGTTCTTTCTGGACACCCAAATACTTCAAACTCTTGTGATCAGTGTAGATGAAACATTTTTCCCCAAATAAATAATGGCGCCAAATCTTTAATGCAAACACAATGGCAGCTAATTCCAAATCATGGGTCGGATAGTTAAGCTCATGCGGTTTCAACTGTCGAGATGCATAAGCTATAACTTTCCCTTCCTGCATCAATACACATCCCAAACCTCTATGTGAAGCATCACTGTAGATCACATATGGTTTGCCTTCAACAGGTAAAGTTAAAACAGGCGCTTGGGTTAACATATCTCTCAACTGCTCAAAGCTAGCCTGACACTGATCCGTCCACACAAATCTCACTCCCTTACGAAGTAATCTGGTGAGTGGAGTAGCTATTAAAGAAAACCCTTTTACAAACCGCCGGTAATAGCTTGCCAAACCCAGAAAACTTCTAATCTCTGTCACAGACTTGGGTGGACTCCAATTCAGAATAGCTTCAACTTTACTTGGATCAACTCTAATACCTTCTGCTGAAACAATATGTCCGAGAAAAGCTACCTGATCCAACCAGAACTCACATTTCGACAATTTGGCAAACAACTGCTTCTCTCTCAAAATCTGCAACACAATCCGCAGATGCATATCATGTTCCTCTTCATTCCGTGAATACACCAGAATGTCATCGATGAAGACCACAACAAACTGATCCAGATAGAGCCTGAACACCCTATTCATCAAATCCATGAAAGCTGCAGGTGCATTCGTCAGACCAAAAGGCATAACTAAAAATTCATAGTGCCCATACCTGGTCCTGAAAGCTGTCTTCGGAACATCTTCAGCTCTGACTCTCAGCTGATGGTACCCAGATCTCAGATCAATTTTAGAAAACACAGCTGCACCCTTCAACTGATCAAAGAGATCATCGATTCTAGGCAAAGGATATTTATTCTTAATGGTCACTTTGTTCAATTGCCTATAATCGATACATAACCTCATAGTACCATCTTTCTTCTTCACAAATAGCACAGGAGCTCCCCAAGGAGAAACACTGGGGCGAATAAATCCTTTGTCCAACAACTCCTGTAACTGCACTTTTAACTCCCTCAATTCTGCTGGTGCCATTCTATAAGGAGTAATAGAGATAGGAGTGGTACCAGGTAACAATTCAATACCAAACTCCACCTCTCTCTCTGGAGGCAATCCAGGCAACTCCTCTGGAAACACATCAGGGAACTCAGCAACTGTGGCAATGCTATCAATGGGAGAACCCTTCACTCTAGTATCTATCACATGAGCGAGATAGGCTTCACACCCCTTTCTAATCAACCTCCTGGCTGCAACAGCTGAAACAAATAAGGAGGCTAGCTGTTCCTGCTCATTAGATACTATCACTTCTCTACCATCAACGGTTCTCAAAGAAACAATTTTCTTTTTACAATCCACCACAGCTCCATGTCGAGATAGCCAATCCATACCTAAAATCACATCATATTCCTTAAATGGCATCTCAATCAAATCTCCAAAGAACTCCTCACCCTGCACCCTCACTACACTATCCCGGTGCACCTTACTCACAACCACACTATGCCCTAACGGATTTGTCACCAACACATCAAATCCTAAGGACTCAGCATGCACATCAGATACAGGCAAGACAGATACACTAACATAAGAATGCGTGGAACCCGGATCAATCAAAGCAAGTACTGGAGTATTAAATAAAGAAAAAGTACCAGCTATGACTGCCGATGCATCTGGCTGCCTCTGCATAACATACATCCTTTGGGAAGAACCAACCTCCTCTGGTCTACCCTCTCTGGATGCAGCACCTCCTCTAGAACTGAACCCTGGCCTACCTCCTCGGCTGACACCTCTGCCTCCTCTACCTCCTCTCACACTAGCTCGAGAAGCAGCAGAATCAACTGGCATCTGCTCCTGCCTCTCAGGGCAATCTCTCACAAAATGGTCTGGTGATCCACACCTGAAGCATACCCCTGCAACACCAGCCTTCCAACAAGGACCACCATGTGGCCTCCCACAATGGATGCAGATGGGAAGAGTGGATCCCCGAATCATCGGGGTCGGAGCACTTGCCACTGAAGCTACAGGTTTAAATCTCTGCCTCTGGAACTGCACTGACCTACCTGCTGGTCTCTGGCTCCTACTACTCCGAGGAACAAAACTTCCTCTACCCCTCTTCGTAGAAGAAGACCCTGCCTCGAACTGGGGCCTTCTCACTCTAACCTCCTCTTCAGAAGCAGCTGAAACTATGGCCTGAGCTCTCTCTACACTCCTAGCTGCTGCAACTAGCTGGGAGAAATCCTGATACCTGGAGCCAGCCACATGACAAATAATTGAGGGCCTCAATCCCTCCTCAAATCGCCGACATCGATCAATCTCATCAGCAATGATACCCCCAGCATACTGACTCAGTCGAATAAACTCTACTTCATACTCAGTAACAGTCTTGCTGTCTTGTTTCAAGCTTAAGAACTCCATCTTCTTCATGTCGTTATACTCCCTAGGAGTATACTTCAACTCAAATTCCCTCAGAAAATCAGTGTAAGACAGTGTTGGAGGATCATCCATAGAGTGTGGCACTGTCTTCCACCAGTCATATGCGTCCTTCTGCAGTAATGACCTGGCATAATCAAACTTTTCCTCAGGGGTGGCTTGTAACTGAATAAAGATTCTCTGCACTTTGCCTAACCATTGCTCAGCCACTGCTGGATCAGTGGTTCCCATAAAATCTTCCGCCCCAAACTTCCTCAATTTATCATACTGTCTCATTTGAACCTGAGGCTGGGGTGGTGGTGGAGGTGGCTGTACTGGTGCTTGTCTCATTACTTCCATCATATGCCTAAACCAAGCTGGCGGAACCTCCTCTCCAGCAGGTCTACCCGACACCGAAGCAGGTGCCTCCTCAACACTATCAACCCTAGCTCCCTCGGCAGGAGCAATGCTCTCGGCACTACCCTCAACTGACTGTCTTGAGTGAGGATCCATCAACACCTAATACTGCAAACACAGCAGATTACATCTTATTAAAGATCAGGGACTGCCAATCTCAAATGTATATGTCATTCAAAACTCACTTTTTAAGTAAAAATATTCTTTTTATTACATTTTTCCTAGGCTGAGAATCTCAAACCTAGGCTCTGATACCAAAACAATTGTAACACCCCCATATCCAATGCACACACACTACAAGCACAACAATGTAGCATAAGTGCACCAAACATAGGGATGCTACGGTTTCCTTAACATTCAAAACATTTTAAAACTTGATACCATATCCATATCATTATATCTTATTAACAAAATAGATCATTTACTTATAAAACAAAACATATTAGTTATCTATATATATATATACATTTATATATTACACAGCGGAAGTTATAAAATATGTATATATATGAAAACATTTGAATACATATTTACTATTATACATATATTTACATTATCAACAAAACTTTACACAATATAAAAGATTTATACATGATTGGCAAGTCAGCTCTGATCTTTAAGCTTCCAAAATCAACTCTTCAATGTCTACTCTCACTCGGTCTCGAAGAGCTCTCGGGTTCGATTCTATCAGTTCTATCACCTGCGCGATTAAACACTATCGCGCTAAGCCAAGGGCTTAGTAAGATAAAACATGCAATAAACATGCTTAAATGCTATACAATGCCAATTCTAATTTATCATACATGTAATAACATAAATGCAAAGCTAACAACATACTTTTACATTTCATAACCTAACATACATATATGTATATCAGAATTCAACATCTTTGCATATATTTTGTTAGTTAATCATTTAATCATTCATGAACAACACTAAGCAAAGACAAGCATGGGCCCAAGACACACTAATATGCCATTCAATTTTCAGAGTTAATGCTTTGGTTTTGTTATCACATTTATCAATATCATATACCCAACTAGGCTTCAAGGATTAAGTTCAACCAAGCTTCAAGGGGAGCAAAGCATGCTAAGCATCAACCCAACTTGGCTTCAAGAACTAACCCAACCTAGCTTCAAGGGTTGTAACATCTCAATTAGGCTTCAAGGATTCAATCCAACCTAACTTCAAGAGATTGTTACACTCATTAGGCATGCCACCAACAACAAACTCTGAAAATGGAATAACACATTAGCCACACAATTCATTTAGATTTCATTCTCAATTCTCATTATCATTTAGGCAAACATGCCTCATTTATCTCCATTAAATCACCTTAGCTAATAACAATGGCTCCACATTTCATTTCACAATATAACACTTCATTATTCTAGTGTATATTTATCTCACATGACATCATTCATAAATATTAACATTTCATTCCACATTACTCATAAAACACATTACCATTCAAAGTGCATAACATAACATTGTTAATTCTCAACAATGCAATTAGGGCAAAACACAATTGACATGATTCATAGCTTTAGGACCATCCACCTTCATTTGATTAGATCATTCTTGTGTTTGAAACATGTTTATAATGTTCATGTTTAAGTTTAGGAACAATGGAACTTTTGAAGAATTTAAACCATGCAAAGAGAACCAAGAAATCAAACAATGTTCAAATCATTTGAAGGGCACGCCCAACTCACTTGATAGACACGCCCAACCATCTTGAGTGACATGCCCGTGTCCTTAAAAAGAAAAGAGGCAGTAGCTTCCTCAAATAAATGACACGCCCAGCACCTTTGATGGACACGCCCGTGTCACTAAAACCAAAAGAGACAGTAGCCAATTCAAACAATTGACACGCCCACTCCCCTAAGGGACACGCCCACTCCCCTAAAATTGACTTTGGCCGTGCCACCAAATCACAAAACCTTAACTAAAACCAACCCTTTCTCAATTGCACTCAAACACAATATTCATCATAAAAAAAAAAACTAATTCACCACACATTAATATCACAATTAAACACATATTCACCACAAAACCCTAAAATCCAACATCCTTCTCCCTCCATCCAAATCAACAACCATCATTTAAACTCATAACTTAAAATCACTTTAACACTTGAAAACACAACCAAACACATCTCAAATCCACCAAATCACAAAATCATCAAACCCTACTTTACTTCCAACCCAACTTCCAAATAAGTAAAGAAAACAAGAAAATACTTACTTGAAAAGAAGAAATTCCACAAATCCTTTGTCAAAACCTTGGATTGCTTCATCAACTTGCTTCTTGCCTCAAGAACACTTCTCTTTTCCTTTTGCTAATGGAGAGCCGGCCACTTCATGAAGAAAGAAGACAATGATCAAGATACAAAGTCAAATTTTGCTTTTAATCTCCACCAAGTGTTCTTATCCAAGCAATTACTAAAACACCCTCAATCATATAACTAACCTTTGTCTCATATAAGTCCTTATATGTAATTTCATTAACAACCAAAAATATCTTCTTCCACTTAACCATCACCTTGACTCTTCATTTGACCACTTTATATGTTATATATATCATCATATACACAACATATACATTTGTCTCTAAACCCTAATTCTTTCTCCAAAACACATATGCACAAGCATTCTCATCCCAATTCTTTTCTTACCCCATCATATGCATTCAATTCAATTAAACAATAACAACAACAACAACAACAACAATATAATCAAAACTTCTAAGCCACATATGAGGATATTACATGTAGTACCTGCCAATTGCAGAAAGTTAAAGTACAATTGAATAGTGAATAAAATGACAAAGGGATCATGTCTTTAAGAAAATAGTACATTTGACAAACTGTCAGCAGGAACATATAGATGGTGATTTGCCTATTAAGACCTGAAGTGATTAACAAGCGAAACACAGGTATATTACTGTCTCCTCATGACTGATAGAATTTGTCAGTAAAGAATCAACGATGGATGCAGTAACCATTGAACCACTCTAGCACTGGCATCCATTGTGGTTTTTAGGCTCATATCCTTGATCAATTTTCTTGTCCTACTCTGGCTGTTCCACGAAAAATGGGCTAGAAATATAGATCAAGTTGCATCTCCTCACTGCATGGGATTGCATATATATGTTAGATTGAAATGTGAGATTATCTATCAACCTTGAGCTGGACATCCACCCTCCATCTAAAAGTAAGAACGCTAGCGGGTAAAATTGACAGCAGCAAAGAAGCCTCTAGACAATTTCGACCCACCCCAGAAATGCTCCAGAAAAAAAAAGATTACAAGAATTCAAACCTTCTGTCCTCATAAAAGATAGCATTGTTAACTTGTGCAATTTATGGTAATGTTGACCGCATAAACACTGAACACCCTGCTATGCTAAACTAAACCTATACAAATTGACAGAGACTTCAAACTAAATTCTCCAGAAGGAAATATATGAAAATAGCAACTTAAAAAGTATATTCTAATATCTCTGAATACATAGCCTTAGCTATGGAAATGGTGGGTATTGAGGTGTACGTACAATAACTATAAGAATTGCAAAATTCAATTAAGTTATTCAGCAAAATCACAAGCTACCATTACCTCACGGGCGGAGGCAGGTGGGGTCGTGTGGGGGCTGACGACCCCCCCTGCCGGCCGCCGGAGGTGTAAAACTGATATGGACAAGCTTCCCTCAGCCCAGCCTCCCTCAGTCCCAGCCTCCCTCAGCCCCCCCTTCAGCCCCTCAGTCCCTCAGTCCCAGCCTCCCTCAGCCCCCTTGACCCCCTCAGCAGCTCAGCTCTCTCAGCCCAGCCCCCCTGCCGGCGGTCCTGGCTCCGCCACTGCATTACCTTCAACTATATATTCTCAATAATATCTTCAAATTCACTCACCCATGCATTAAGTATATTAAAAAAACAAAATAAGCTTCAAAATTTCACCTAAAATACCCTAAAACAGAAAACAGAAGAGAACTATAAAAACCCAAATAAAAACTCTATCTATAAGACCCTTTGAGCTTACATTGATTAAAAAGAAATAAACTGTTGTTTTAAAGAAGCTACAAATTAACAAACAAGTATCAAGTTCGATTATTAAGACTTACCCACTTGACCTGCAAATATCTGATCGGCCAAAACTCGGTTGCTCAAAGTGTATATAACAATAATTAACCATAAATCTCTCATCATTGTCTATTATCGTCAGTATAATAAATTCACCTTCGAAATTGCATAAAAATATTTGCAGCTTTTCTTGGTTTTTTGAGAATCAAGAAGCAGTGCAATTCCTCCCGCGAACGAGCTCGTATCTGGTGTTCTTGACGAGATGACCCCCTCCACGTTTATCAGCCAACCATATTTTGCCACGTAATGAAATCTTATGACTTGTTTGGTTTAATGAAGTGTATTGGTAAAAAAGTTGCTGCAAAGGACAAGAAAATAGCTTTAAAAATCCAGTCCACAATAACCGAGTTTAATGCAAGGCTTTTACCGTAATGAGCTGGAAATACATGCAGATGTTTATCCTTCATTTGCCATCCGGCCATTGATAAAATTATCTGAAAAATAATAATTTTTATTTAAAAAAATAATACAAAAAATTAAAATATTTATACTTTAAAAAAAATTAGATCAAATTTTTAAAAATATTTTACTTCTCACTAAAATAAAATTTTTATTTTTAAAAATACATATTCACTCACTGTAAATAATATTTTACTTTAATTTTCTTTTTTTTTTTTCAAACTTCACTACTAAATAAATATATTAATATAAATTAATATTTTAAATTATATTTTTAGCATATAAAATATATTAATTTTTATAAAATAAATTAATTTTGATTACAAATAATAAATAAACACTCACCAAAAATATAAAAAGCATAATATATAAAAATATATTAATAAAAATTATTAAATTTATTTTTAAATAAATTTTATATATTATACACATAAAAAATAAAATTAAAAATTATTATTTTCATAATATAGATATTGTATAAATATTTGGTTAATATTCTATATATATTTGGTAGATGTTCTATGTATGTTATGTGTTTGTTATGTATGCTATATTTATTTTATATAGATGTTGTGTGAATATAAAATTAAAAAATATTAAAAATATTTTATAGATATTTGGCAGATATTTAGTAAATATTTGACAAATGTTTAGTATATGCTACAAAGATGTTATTATTTGTTGTGTACATATTTATTATTTGTTTAGTATATATTGTGTACATATTTATTTTTTTTGTGAGAATTTAATATTAAAAAATTATTTTTAAATAAAAATATAAATAAAATAAATAGAAAAATAAAACATAAAATATAAAAAAAAATCAATGCCAAAAATGTTTTAAAAAAGCACACCTTTATAGAATTAAAAAAAAAAATGGTTGTGGGTTTTTGAAAACTGAAAAAAGGATATGCAATATAATTTTCTCTTTGTCATATACTCTAACATGGATTTATTTGGTAGAAAATTACTAAGAAAATTATGTATAGCATTTTTTTATTTTAAAAATATTTTATTTTTAGGATGCTTTTAATATATCAAATATTTGATGTATATCTTTGAAAATAGAATATACCTTTAATATATTAATTGTATATTAAAAATATATCTCTAAAAAAGAGTATTTTTAAAATTGAAAGTTAAAAATAAACATTTTTAAAAGAAAAAAAAATAAAAAGTAGATTTTTTTAAAAAATATAATTTTATTTGTAAAGATATTTTTGAAAAATTCTGAAATCATTTCATTTTACCAATAAATTTTTGTCAAGAATTTTGCATGCATATTTTTTTTTGAGAATAAGAATTTTGTATATTATTTTTAAAATATTTTAATATATATAAATTTTTACTAAATTTAATATTATTCTTAACAATTTTTAAATATTAATATAAAAGTTATATTGATTAAATTTATCATAAATGAATAAGTTGAAAATGATAAATTATATATATATATATATATATAGACCACCATTTCAAATTATCAAACTTGATTTTGACATTATAATTGGTATTTTCTAAGTAGTGTATATTTGTTGATAGTATCAATTTAAATATGTATTTTTTAATTATTTTTATTATGAATATCTTTTTAAATTTTTTTAGCAACATTTGATTTTTCTTTTATCTTTTCAATTTTAGAGTTCAATTGGAACTATTTACAAGTTAATGTTTAATTTTTTTCCATCTTCTATTCTCCATTTTTGTTTTTACTAGATTTGGTCTATTGGATTAATTTTGTATTTCTTTTTTTTTTGTGGAGTTCGTCAGTTGTTAAATATGGAGAGTTTTATTTGGGTCACTCTCTTTTAGGCTAGGGATTTAACCTCAAAAAATAAAAACTCTCAATTGCGTCCCGCCCTTAGCTCTTTCTTTTCGTTCTATCCATTTTTCTCTCTTTCACTAAGATGCTACAAGTTTCATCTTCATTTTTTTTTCTAGAATTTTGTTTCCTCTTTTTTTTTTTTTTTTGCATTATCCATCTACTAATATATTGAATTGGTAAGTTCTTTATATATATATATATATTAAACCGAGTTATAAAAAAATGGTCAATCATATTTTTAGCAATGCATGCATGTTTAAATTATTTATAATTGTGACATTACATTAGCTTTGAAGCAATATGAAACATTTGCATGATGTACCCTTTAATGCTCCCCTTGTTTGAACACTTCATTCGAAATCAAGCTGGTTAAAAGCGTGTTAGTTTCAACCTCATCGTTTTTAGCAAAACATTTCTCAATTTTAGCAAGGAACTTTTTAGCATTAGTAATCCCTTTGGATACTGCACCTTTGTCATGTTTCATTATCAGTAGACTCAAGCAATTAGAGCGTTCTCATTTTTCAAAGTTTCGCCTAGTATCAGAAGTACTTTCAACTATTAGAGGAGTGAGTTGCTCAACCATGAACAATTAACATGTTCTCTTTCCAATCCTTAAAGTTTGTCTCATTGAGTATGAGATACTATTTGCATAGGTAGATATTGCAGTAGATGATATAATAGTTGAATAGGGAACAAATCAATTGGTATGTTCACAACATAATCTAAAATAATCTCTAAATTTTGAATAATTATGAAATGCATCTCAAGATACTATCATGACCCTAAATCATGAAGATTTAAATGCAGTAGCAAAGGAGAAGAAGAAGAAGAAGAGTAGAGAAAGAGGAAGAAGGAGAAGAATAGAGAAGCATAGAAGAAGAGAGGGAAAGAGAGAGAGAAATAGTAGAGAATAGATTGTATTGATTAATTAATTGATGATTGATTAATTCCGTACATCAGTACATTTATTTATATCTGCAAAAGCTAAACAAATTCACACAATACTCATTTTCTTAATAATTAACTAACTATTAAATTCTAACTCATCTAACCAATCAATTTAAGTCATGCCACTTTCAATCACCATGTAAATTAATAGTAATTCCACAAAAATCCATCTATAATTTTCCTCGACACCTTGAATTGGCCCAATGCAGTCCAAGTTTCTTCCACCAGAGTCATGACATTACCCGACCTTTAAAATTTTTGAAGAGGTAAGTGCTTGTGTATTGATAATTTACAAATATTTGATTTTCTTTGAATTTTAATGCTTGAATAAGTTAATTGAGTCATATTAATTGAGTTATTTGCTAAATAATTGAATAATTGAGATGTTGTGCAAATAGTTGATTGTAGAACCTTTTATATAAAGAGTTTAGTCTTTTATTTCATTTTTGTTAAGTATTAAATATATTGATATTATTTTTAGCTAAAAGTGAAGGTTGGGATGACTTTTGGTCTATACAAAAATGAATTTTAGAATTTGGAGAAATCTGGGAAAGACACACGGGTGTGTGGATAATTCCACATAGTCATGTGTATTTTTCACCCTCTATAATTGCATTTCCAACAAGGTTTCAATATGTACGAGCATGTGAATAATTCCACATAGCCGTGTGTATTTTTCAGCTTTTGTAATTACTTCCAATAAGGTTTTAATATGCACGGGCATGTGGGTTTCCTAGGTACGTCCGTTTTACTCTGTAACTCTAGTTTTCTTCTTTTTCAACCTCAAAACACTTCATTTTTTTCCTTAAAGTAATTTTACTTTCAACTAACTTTATAACACAAGATTTTCTTAGAAATATACCAGATTTTCAATGTGGAAAGTTAGAGTTTATAAATGTTTATAAGTTGAAAATCCAATGAATTTTATGAATTTTGACAGTGTTGTATGAAGATTATAGTAAGTGATTTATAACAAAATGCTTAATTGAAAACAAATGAGTGATGAATTGGCCAAACCATACTGATATTAAACCTAGTTTGGGATTGAATGGCTAGCCAAAGGGTGGATATCTATAGTGATAGTGGGCACTTCGTGCCATCAGTGGACACATTGTGTCGCTAGTGACAATGGGTATACTTGCCAACATAAGAATATTTCACCAAAGCGGCCTTTGGCTATTTTATTGACAAATGGGCATTTATAAGCCATCACTGACCCATTATCAAAACCTAGGGTTTAAATTTAGTGTGTGTGGGCAAATTAAGAAGAATTGTATAAGGTGAGAATAAAATGTTATGTGACTAATTTGTTAAAGTAACAATATGCTATGTGAATAATTTGTTAAAGTTATTGAACATTGAAATTTCTTATGTTATGTATATTGAATATATAAATTTATTAAATCTCTATTAAAGTTCTAAAGTGTTGATTTTATTACTTTTATAAATGGTAATTCAAAGTTATCTTTCTACTTTATTGTAATATCCCAAATAATACCCTAAAATTTTGAAAATGCTTATTGTTGTAATGGAATTAAATGTTAAGTGTATATTTGATTTTGTGAAAAGATTAAAAGAATGAGTGTGCATATGTTGTATATATAGAGATATATACAACATATACAAGTCAACAAGTGATATGGGGTCAAAGGATATTTGAATTAATTAAATATTAAACATTATTAGTAGAGATGATATTCTATTTATTATAATATTAAAATATATTAATTGCTTGGTGGATATTAAAAGAGGATTTTGTGGTTAAGAGAGGTGGCTTGTTTTGACTTGTTGATAACTATCATTATCTTCTTCTTTCTTCTCCAAGAGCCGGCCACCACCATTTCCAAAGGGAAGGAGAGGTTTTGTTGCTTCCTAACTCAAGATTGAAGGGTGTTTCAAGTGATCAAGTTGGAGTTCTAAGAATTTTCTTCACTTTTGGTAAGTTTCCAACTTGTTTCTTTGTATCCTTTTGAGTTTGTGCATTTGAATTTGGTGGATGGTTGGTGTAGTTGTATTTATGGTTGATTTGGTGCGTTTGAAGTTGTTTTCTTTAATTGACTTTTATTTTGGGGTTGAATTTAAGAGAAAAAGGGTTAAGTTGGTGAAGAAAACAAGAGTTGTGGATTGTGTAAGTTTGAGTTGTAAGATATGGTTGTGATTGTGTTTTGATGTATGCATTTGAGTTGTTTTGATGTTTATGCAAGTTTATTATGCTATATTGATGGTTTTGGTTAAGTTTGTTTGGAATGAAAAAGGGTAAAAGAAAGATATTTATTGGATGTGGTGTTTTGTTGTCGTTGGTTCTGTTTTTAGGATGGGTGACACGACCAGTGACACGTCCATGTCACTGAGTATGTCACAGCTTCTGTGTTGTTATAAGATTGACACATCCAGTGACACACCCATGTCACTGAGCGTGTCATAGCTTCTGTGTTGTGGAGGAGAATTGACACGTGCAGCGACACGCCCATGTCACTGAGCGTGTCAAAGCTTCTATGTTGTGGGTTTAGGGCACGGCCAGGGACACACCCATGTTGTTGAGCATGTCAAGTGTATAGTTTGCCCTAGATAGTTCTTATTCTTATTTTCTTATGTGTATCACTAAGCGAAATTGTATAATCATATTTGGATTACGTTTTGAAGAGTTGTGAGTTACCCCAATCCAAGTGTTGAATGATTCTTGGAAGAGGAGATTAGAATTGGTGTTTGTTGCTCTTAGAGGTAAGTACAAACCTTACATGATTTCATTCATTTACATGACTTTGGGACTTAACACATTTGGTTGGAAAATGTGTTAAGTTACCTATTATATTGTTGATATATGAGAATGGTACTATGATTTTCATTATGTGAACTATGTGAAATATATGTTAAGGATTCAAAATATATGAACAATGTAATTTGTTATGTATACCCTAATGATGATATGTGAAGCCATTGGTGATGGCTATATTGATATAAATGAGATATATGAGTCATTGTGCTTATGATGATTATGAGAAGATGAGAGAAGATTTGATAATAAAATAATGAAAGAATTGTGTGTCTAGTATGTTATTCAATCTTCAGAGTTTCGTTGTTGGTGGCATGCCTAAAAGTAACAATTCCTTGAAGCTAGGTTGGGCTTGGTCCTTGAAGCCAAGTTGGGTTGATGCTGAGCTCCCCATGAAGCTTGGTTGGGCCTAGTCCTTAAAGCGTAGTTAGGATGTTACATATGAGGTAATCCTCATTGTGATAATGATTTGCCTTCGGGCTAGATAAATGTGATTATTGGACCAAAATAGTAACTCTGGAATTTGAATGGCATATTAGTTTCTTTTGGGCCTATGCTTGTCTTTGCTTTAATGTGAATTATGAATAATGTAACAATTGAACAATGTAATGAGATTTAATGTTATGAAATATGGTATCCTTATATATAACTTCTAATTCTTGAAAGTTTGATGTTGGCATTATATTTGAATCATATTGTTATCATGGTTTGTACCACTAAGCTTCTGGCTTATCGTGATTGTGATTTATAGTGCAGGTGATAGGGTAGATTCGTTTGAGCCGGAGAGTTCAGCTAGACCGAGTCGAGTTTAGGCTTGTGACCCCTTGTGAAGTATTGATTCTTGGACTTCAAGATCAGAGATGAACTGCCAGCATGTATAAACTCTATATTTTTAAATATTGATTTTGATGTATACATATGTATATTCCGCTGCTTACTAAACAAATATTTTGGATAAACTTTGAAGGTAATGAAGATATATGTAAATGTATTTTAATAAGGGATGTTTCATTTCCTACTTTTTATAATATAACTTAAATGTTTTTAAGTTACTCAGATTGATTTACAATGATTTGATGTTAAAGTTTAAAGGTTTGTTTGAGTTGTTTAAAATGAACTGTGACATTCTTATATCTTCTATACGTATATTACATATTGTGTGTATATTTGGTGTACATATATTAGGTATAGGGGTGTTACAATTGTTTTGGTATCAGAGCCTAGGTTTGATGTTCTCAACCTAGGTGAATTATAAGAAAAAAGAAAATTTTGATTTTTAAAATATTGTTTTTAAATAAGATACATGCATTGGCATTGGCAGTTTCTGATCTTTGACGAGGTAATTTTCTGCTGTGTTTGCAGAGATAGGTAGTGATGGCGTCTCAGACATGTTAGTCCATAGAAGGTAGTTCTGAGAGTGTTGCTCCTAATGATGGTAGAGATGGAGCTAGGGTTGAGATAGCTGGAGAGGCACCTCCTCCTGTGCCAGAGAGACCAGCAGTTGATGAGATTCCACCGGTTTGGTTACGACATATGGTAGAATTATTGAGGTAGACTCCAGTGCAGCAGTCGCCACCGCAACCTCAGCCACAAGTACCGGTGAGGCAGTATGATAAATTGAGGAAGCTTGGAGTGGAGGATTTCTTTGGTACTACAGATCCTGCAGTAGCTGAACAGTGGTTAGATAGAGTTCAGAGGGTATTTATTCAGCTGCAGGCTACTCCTGAAGAGAAATTTGATTATGCTAGATCCCTTCTGCAGAGAGATGCATATGATTGGTGGAAGACGGTTCCACATGCGATGGATGATCCACCGACCTTGACTTATGGTGATTTTTTGCGGGAGTTTGAGCAGAAGTATACTCCGAGGGAGTATAAAGATGCAAAGAAGATGGAGTTTTTGAATCTGAGACAGGATAACAGGACTGTGACAGAGTATGAGATTGAGTCTATCTGGTTGAGTCACTATGCCGGTGGGATTATTTTAGATGAGATAGACCAGTGCAGGAGATTTGAGGAGGGGTTGAGACCCTTTATTTCATGGTATTAGGATTTCTCCCAGCTAGTTGCAGCAGCCAGGAGTGTTGAGAGAGAGCAGGGTATTGCAGCAGCTGCTACTGAGGAGGAGACTAGAGTTAGGAGACCCCTGAGTGAGGTAGGGTCTTCATCTGTGAAAAGAGGTAGAGGAGGCTATTTTTTGAGGTTCAGTAGGAGCCAGAGGCAGCCTAGTAGGTCTGTACAGTATCAGAGGCAGAGATTGAGACCTACAGTTTCGGTGGAGAGTGCACCAACCCCAGTGGATCAGAGGTCCATTTATTATACATGTGTTCATTGTGGTAGGGCACATGGGGGTTCTTGTTGGAAGACAGGTGGATCAGGAGTTTGTTATAGATGTGGTTCATCGGATCATTTCCTCAGAGATTGCCCTGAGCTACCGAAAGATAGACAGACTGATACTGTAGTTTCTCAACCTAGTGTTAGTCGAGGGGGCAGAAGTTTTAGTAGAGGTTGTCGAGCCGGGATTAGTCAGGGAGGAGGTTCTACATCTGGAGGCAGTAGGCCAAATGAGGCTGGGCCATCTCAGCGAGTGTATGTGATGTAGAGGCAGCCGGATGCTTCGACCGTCATTACAGGTATATTTTCTTTATTTGGCATTTCAGTTCTTGCTCTAATAGATCCTGGATCTACGCATTCATACATAAATTCATCTATCTTGCCTGTGACTGAATTGCATTCTGAGTCCCTAGTATTTGATGTTTTGGTGACAAATTCTTTAGGGCATAGTGTGGTAGTTAGTAAGATGCACCAAGATAGTCCAGTTGTTGTTCAGGAGGAGAAGTTTTTCGGTGACCTGATTGAAATGCCTTTCAAGAAGTATGATCTAATCTTAGGCATGGATTGGTTGTCTAAGCATGGAGCTGTGGTAGACTGTCAGAATAAGTGTGTTACCCTAAGAACTAGTGATGGTTGAAGTGTGATGGTATCTAGTGAGCAGAGACAACTTGCATCTATGTTTATTTCAACTGTTGCAGCTAGGAGGTTGATTCGGAAGGGATGTTAGGCTTATCTTGCTCATGTTGTAGATACTAGGGTAGTGGGTTCTCAGCTTGATAGTATACCCACAGTTACTGAATTTCCAGATGTTTTTCCTGAGGAGTTTCCAGGGATACCCCCTGAGAGAGAGGTTGAGTTTGGTATCAATTTGTTGCCTGGTACCACTCCCATCTCTATTACTCCCTATCGAATGGCACCTGCTGAGTTGAGAGAGTTGAAGGTGCAGTTGCAGGAGTTGTTGGATAAGCCCTAGTGTGTCTCCTTAGGGAGTGCCTATTTTGTTTGTGAAGAAGAAGGATGGTACTTTGAGACTGTGCATTGATTACCGGCAGTTGAATAAAGTGACCATTAAGAACAAATATCCTTTGCCTCGGATACATGATATCTTTGATCAATTGATGGGAGCAATAGTATTCTCTAAAATTGTTTTGAGATCAGGGTACCATCAGTTGATAGTCAGAGCTGAAGATGTATCCAAGACAGCTTTCTGTACGAGGTATGGGCATTATGAGTTTTTGGTAAAGCCTTTTGGATTGACGAATGCACCAGCTGCTTTTATGGATTTGATGAACAGGGTGTTTAGACCCTATCTAGATCAATTTGTAGTGGTTTTCATTGATGATATTTTGGTGCATTCGCATAATGAGGAGGACCATGATAAGCATCTGCGGATTGTATTGCAGACCTTGAGAGAGAAGCAGTTGTATTCTAAGTTGTCTAAATTTGAATTTTGGCTTGATCAAGTGACTTTTCTCGGTCATGTAGTTTCAGCAGATGGTATAAGAGTTGATACAAGTAAAGTTAAAGCTATTTTGAATTGGAGTCCACCGAAGACAGTGATTGAAGTTAGAAGTTTTCTAGGTTTGGCAGGCTATTATCGACGATTTGTGAAAGGTTTTTCTATGATAGCTACTCCACTCACCAGATTACTTCGGAAGGGATTTAGATTCGTGTGGACAGATCGATGTCAAGCAAGCTTTGAGTAGTTGAAAGAGATGTTGACTCAAGCTCCTGTTCTTACTTTGCCTGTGGAAGGTAAACCATGTGTGATTTACAGTGATGCTTCACATAATGGTTTAGGCTGTGTTTTTGATGCAAGAGGGTACATTCATAGCTTATGCTTCTCAGTAGTTGAAGCCACATGAGTTGAATTACCCGGTGCATGATTTGAAATTGGCAGCCATAGTTTTTGTTTTGAAGATTTGGTGACATTACCTTTATAAGGAGAAGTGTTTTATTTATACGGATCACAAGAGTTTGAAATATCTGGGTGTCCAGAGAGAGTTAAATCTTTGGCAAAGAAGGTGGTTGGAGTTGATTAAAGTCTACGACTGTTTGATTGATTATTACCTTGGTAAGGCAAATGTTGTTGCTGATGCCTTGAGTCGGAAGTCTTTAGCAGGTTTGACTGCTTATTCGCTCTCGTTGCTTGTGGAGTTGAGAGCATTGCATGCTAGTTTTGAATCATGTGATGATGGTGCTTTATTGGCTCAGTTGTAATTGAGATTGGTATTATTGGATCATATTAGAGAGGCTCAGTTGGCAAATGAGAAAATTTAGAAAGTTGTATCGGATTGCCAAAAGGGAGAGAGCCAAGATTTCCATGTGAGAAGTGATGGCAATTTATGATACAAAGATAGATTGTGTGTTCCTAATCATGCAAGATTGAAAAAGGTTACATTGGAGGAAGCACATCAGTCGGCTTTTGCTATGCACCCTGGGAATACTAAGATGTATCATGATTTGAAGCAATATTATTAGTGGTCAGGTATGAAGATAGACATAGCGGAGTTTGTATCCAAATGTCTCACTTGTCAGAGAGTGAAGGCCGAGCACCAAGTTTCTTCGGGGTAGCTCCAACCTTTAATGGTGCCAGAATGGAAATGGGAGCGAGTAACGATGAATTTTGTGACTGGTTTGCCGTTGACTCAGAAGAAGCATGATGCAATCTGGGTGATTATTGACCGGTTGACAAAGACAGCTCATTTTCTTCCAGTTCGGATGAACTATTCTTTTGAGAAGTTGGCTGAGCAGTATATCAGTGAGATAGTGAGATTGCATGGAGTCCCAATTTCTTTGGTGTTGGATCGAGATCCCCGGTTTACTTCAAGATTTTGAAAGAGTTTGCATAATGCTTTGGGTTCTCAGTTGCATTTTAGCACTGCTTTCCATCCGCAGACAGATGGGCATTCAGAGAGATTTATACAGATTTTAGAGGATATGTTGAGAAGTTGTTATTGATTTCTCTGAAAGTTGGGACAGGTTCTTACCACTGATGGAATTTGCTTATAACAACAGTCACCAATCCAGTATTAGAATGGCACCTTATGAGGCATTATATGGTAGAAGATGCAGGACGCCTCTATGTTGGGATGAAGTTGGAGAAGGTAAGTTGGTTGGTCCCGATTTGATTAAAGAAACGAAAGAGAAAGTGAAGATAATTCGGGATCGATTGACAGAAATCATATTCAGATTTGAAGAGGAGAGACATAGAGTTCAATGTAGGAGAAAAAGTATTTTTGAAAGTGTCTCCTTGGAAGAAAATTTTGAGATTCAGCCTCAAAGGGAAATTGAGTCCTCATTTCATTGGACCTTATGAGGTACTAGAGAGAGTTGGACCAGTTGCTTATCGACTCACTTTGCTGCCTGAGTTGGATAGAATTCATAATGTCTTTCATGTCTCTATGCTATGGAGGTACAGATCAGACCCATCTCACGTTCTGTCAATTGAATCTATTGTGGTGAGTCCGGATCTAACTTTTGAAGATGAATCAGTGGCTATTTTGGCACATAAAGTGAAGGATTTGAGATATAAGAAAGTGCCACTTGTGAAGATTCTTTGGAAGAATCATGCTAAGGATGAGGCAACTTGGGAGAGTGAGCAAGTGATGCGAGACCAGTATCCCCAATTGTTCCAGACTTGAGATCAAGTAATTTTGAGGACGAAATTTATTTGTAGAGGGGGAGGATTGTAATATCCCAAATAATACCCTAAAATTTTGGAAATGCTTATTATTGTAATGGAATTAAATGTTAAGTGTATATTTAATTTTGTGAAAAGATTAAAAGGAGTGTGTATATGTTGTATATATAGAGATATATACAACATATACAAGTCAACAAGTGATATAGGGTCAAAGGATATTTGCATTAATTAAATATTAAACATTATTAGTGGAGATGATATTTTGTTTATTATAATATTAAAATATATTAATTGTTTGGTGGATATTAAAAGAGGATTTTGTGGTTAAGAGAGGTGGCTTATTTTGACTTATTGATAACCATCATTATCTTCTTCTTTCTTCTCCAAGAGCTGGCCACCACCTTTGCCAAAGAGAAAGAGAGGTTTTGATGCTTCCTAACTCAAGATTGAAGGGTGTTTCAAGTGATCAAGTTGGAGTTCTAAGGATTTTCTTCACTTTTAGTAAGTTTCCAACTTGTTTCTTTGTATCCTTTTGAGTTTGTGTATTTGAATTTGGTGGATGGTTGGTGTACTTATGTTTATGGTTGATTTGGTGTGTTTGAAGTTGTTTTGTTTAATTGACTTTGATTTTGGGGTTGGATTGAAGAGAAAAAGGGTTAAGTTGGTGAAGAAAATAAGAGTTGTGGATTGTGTAAGTTTGAGTTGTAAGATATGGTTGTGATTGTGTTTTGATGTATGTATTTGAGTTGTTTTGATGTTTATGCAAGTTTATTATGCTATATTGATGGTTTGGTTAAGTTTGTTTGGAATGGAAAAGGGTAAAAGAAAGATGTTTGTCGAATGTGGTGTTTTGATTTCATTGGTTCTGTTTTCAGGATGGGTGACACGACCAGTGACACGTCCATGTCACTGAGCATGTCACAGCTTCTATGTTGTTGGAAGATTGACACGTCTAGTGACACGCCCATGTCACTGAGTGTGTCACAGCTACTGTGTTATTGGAAGATTGACACATCCAGTGACACGCCCATGTCACTGAGCGTGTCATAGCTTCTGTGTTGGAGGATAATTGACACGTGCAGTAATACACCCATGTCACTGAGCGTGTCAAAGCTTCTGTGTTGTGAGTTTAGGGCACGGCCAGGGACACGCCCATGTTGTTGAGTGTGTCAAGTGTATAGTTTTCCCTAGATAGTTCTTATTCTTATTTTCTTATGTGTATCACTAAGTGAGAATGTATAATCATATTTGGATTAGGTTTTGAAGAGTTGTGAGTTACCCCAATCCAAGTGTTGAAGGATTCTTGGAAGAGGAGATTAGAATTGGTGTTTGTTGCTCTTAGAGGTAAGTACAAACCTTACATGATTTCATTCATTTACATGACTTTGGGACTTAACATATTTGGTTGGAAAATGTGTTAAGTTACCTATTATATTGTTGATATATGAGAATGGTACTATGATCTGCATTATGTGAACTATGTGAAATATATGTTAAGGATTCAAAATATATGAACAATGTAATTTGTTATGTATACCCTAATGATGATATATGAAGCCATTGGTGATGGCTATATTGATATAAATGAGATATATGAGGCATTGTGCTTATGATGATTATGAGAAGATGAGAAAAGATTTGATAATAAAATAATGAAAGAATTGTGTGCCTAATATGTTATTCAATCTTTAGAGTTTTGTTATTGGTGGCATGCCTAAAATTAACAATCCCTTGAAGCTAGGTTGGGCTTGGTCCTTGAAGCCAAGTTGGGTTGATGCTGAGCTCCCCTTGAAGCTTGGTTGGGCCTAGTCCTTGAAGCCTAGTTGGGATTTTACATATGAAATAATCCTCATTGTGATAATGATTCGCCTTTGGGCTAGATAAATGTGATTATTGGACCAAAACAGTAACTCTGGAATTTGAATGGCATATTAGTTTCTTTTGGACCCATGCTTGTCTTTGCTTTAATGTGAATTATGAATAATGGAACAATTGAACAATGTAATGAGATTTAATGTTATGAAATATGATATCCTTATATATAACTTCTAATTCTTGAAAGTGTGATGTTGGCATTACATTTGAATCATATTGTTATCATGATTTGTACCACTAAGCTTCTTGCTTAGTGCTATTGAGATTTATCACACAGGTGACAGATAGATCCGATTGAGCTGAAGAGTTCATCTAGATCGAGTCAAGTCTAGGCTTGTGACCCCTTGTGAAGTATTGATTCTTGGACTTCAAGATCAGAGACAAACTACCAGTATGTATAAACTCTATATTTTTAAATATTGATTTTGATGTATACATATGTATATTCCGCTGCTTATTAAACAAAAATTTTGGATAAACTTTGAAGGTAATGAAGATATATGTAAATGTATTTTAATAAGGGATGTTTCATTTCCTACTTTTTATAATATAACTTAAATGTTTTTAATTTACTTAGATTTATTTACAATGATTTGATGTTAAATTTTAAAGGTTTGTTTGAGTTGTTTAAAATGAACTGTGACATGCTTATATCTTCTATACGTATATTACATATTGTGAGTATATGTGTGTACGTATATTGGGTATAGGGGTGTTACATTTACTTTCTTGTATATTATGAGTACACAAGCACCATTAAACTTTACTTAGCATGTGATATTTATTTTTAACACTCAGATTAAGCGAGACTAAAAGAGCCTACTGTGTGAGATTTATAAAGATTGAGATCAACTACATTGCCAAGGTCTTAAGATGTGTATTTTATAGTAATGTACTTTGAATAGTTCACATAGTAGAACTTATAAATTTTGAATGACAGTTGTATATATTTGTGGGGAGTGAGAACTGTACACCTATATTTACATTTTTGGATAAACTAGGGACTTTTGTAAGTTACAAAAGTTATATATATATATTATATATATATATATATATATATATTGTATGTACATGTTATCTTAATATTGAGAAATTTGTTTGAATTTGTATTGTTGTTGACAAAAATGGATGATTTTAAGGATTGAATGAACATAAGATGTTGACATGAATTTTCTTAGGAAGTGCAGAGGAAGGCAGTAGCAAAATAAAACGCATGGTTGTGTTTTTTCAATAGACATGGCAGTGCTGCATATTTTCATTTAAGGAGGCAGGGTTGGATTTAAACACATAGACATGTTTGACATGGGTGTGTCCCTATTTTAAGAATCAAAATACTTTTTGATTTGTATAAAGTTGAGAGTTATGTAACATCTCTTTATAGTCAAGTGTACAGTCTATTTAGTGGTGTTACATTTAGTGGTATCATAGCCTGGTTTATGCGGTTCTAATAAGTGGGTTATGCGAAAAGTAAAACATAAATGTCATTGTTATATGAACTATATAAGTGGATATGTAATTTGATGCTATTGATCTTTAAATGTTTATAGGTATAGATGGCTTTTGGATCACGTGAAGGTGTGGAAGAACAAGCTACATCGTCACACAGTCAGACAATTGTGGGGAATCAATAGTCGTCTGAACCTTCTGCAGAATAAGTTCCATTAGACCCTCAGTTTATGTGAAACATTGGGGAAGTTCTTAGGTAGAATGCATGAGTTGTTCCTCCTGCACAACCTCCACCACTAGTGCCCCAAAGACCACCACTAGAAAGAATTAGAAAGTTAGGGGCTGAAGACTGTAAAGCCTGTGATACTGATGAATCCTCAACTACGAAGTATTGGTTGGAGAGGATTATAAGAGTTCTTGATCTACTTCATTGCATTGATGAGGAGAGATTGGAGTGTGTAGTTTCTTTATTATAAGAACAAGCTTATGACTAGTGGGATACGAAGTAGAAAGCTATTCTTGTAGATATACTCACTTGGGCATTCTTCTAAGAAGAGTTTAAAAAGAAGTATATTAGTGAGATTTTACATAGAAGAGAAGCATCGAGAGTTTTTGTATATGAAGAAAAGATAGTTCTCAATGTCTGAGTATGGGAGGTAGTTCATTTGCCTCAGTAAATATTTTTCTGAGTTGGTTTCATCTAAAGAAGAGAAGTGTAAGCGGTTTGAGTAGGGTTTGATTAGTCAGAGTCAAATGTATTTAGTGGCCATATGGATCAATTAGTTCTTTACTCTAGTTAATGCAGTAATTACTATAGAAAATGAAACTAAATAAGAGTAGAGAAGAAGAAAACAATAGAAGAAGCGATCCTCTAGACAACATGGTGGTCCAAAGAGATAGAGAAGTATTCAAGCATAAACCAAGACATAGGGGTATGGTAGAGGAAGTAGAGGTAGTTTTCAGAGATCTTGAGAGGGTACGTTTGGTGTTTCTGCAGGCTCGTCTTCACAGATAGTTTCCATACCTTGTGAGCATTATAGCAAGGGACAAGCAAGTGATGATTGCCGATATCAAAGTGGAGCTTGTTTGAAATGTGGTTCTAAAGAGCATAAAATGAGAGACTGTCCTATGATAAAAGGACCTGAAGTTGCTGAGGAGGAAAAGTTATGTGCAGAGGTCTAAAGTAGCTCATTAGTTGGGCAGAGGTGGTCGACCTAGTGCTAGTTAGTAGAGAGGATCTAAGATAGTAGATAAACCTTAGACTCGAGGTAGTGCTCCAGCTAGAACTTATGCCATGAAAGTAGTGGAGGACTGGGATGTTCTGAATGTGATAGTTAGTAAATTTTCTTTACTTGGTTTTGATGTATATGCATTATTTGATCTTGGTTCTACACATTCATATATATGCACAACTATAGCCTTAGGAAAAATATGCATGCTGACAGTCTTGACTATGAGATTGAGGTTACCAATCCCTTTAGCCATAGTGTAAAGGTAAACAGAGTATACCAGAACTGTTCAATTATAGTTCATGATGTAGAACTTCCAACAGATTTAATTGAACTTCCATTCCATGATTTTGATGTAATCTTGGGATTGGATTAGTTATCTCGCCATCAAGCAGTTATAGATTGTAAAATTTTTCTTAATTTTATAAAAATAATTTAACTTTTAAAATATAATGTAGTAAATTAAATTACATATTTATAATAGTAAATAATAGTTAAAATATAAATTTAAAGGAAAATCTTTGGAAAAAATTTGTCAGAGTTTTGTCTGTATTTTAGACATTTTCTAAAATCACAACTCAACTTGCAAAAGATTTTACACTCCTAATATACATATAATAATCCATTTCTCCAACATTATTCATAAATACTCAAATATTACACATTTTTATAACATTTGTCCAAAAACTTTAAATTAGATTTTTACATGATAACATAAAGTTTATAAACATAACGTATTTAGTCAAAATAAATATTTACATGCTAAGCAGCTGGCTCTGATCCTGTGGCAGTCAATCAAAACTTTTGGTATAGTCTAGAAACCCTAGACCTGATCAGGTCTAGCAAGGCTCTCAGTGCCTATCTTGTCACCTGCACAATAAACAAATCGCACTAAGCTAATAGCCTAGCAGAACATACTTTGATAATAAAAGAAATTATAAAATAATGCAATAAGTCCTTACTTTTTAACTTACAATGTAGCATGCAAATACATTTTTAACTTATGCATTATTTTTATAACTCCACCATATACCACAAACACATGTATTGGGACCCTATATAACATTCAGGTTCCAAAGATATTATTTTGATTTATCTTAACACCCATTGTCTAGCCCGGAGACAAATAAAATCTCAAGCTAGCCCGGAGGTAAATGTCATCATAATTAATGCCTAGCATCTAACCCCGAAAACAAATCACAATATACGCATGTCGTACACAAATCGCCAAACACATAACTTTGGAACATAATATTATATAAAGCTACATACATTATTGAACATTTTCACATAATATAATCGGTTTCACCATTTCTTCATTTTCCAACACTTTTTCATAATAAACAACACATTCCTTGCCACTTTTATAATGTGGCCATATTATACACATTTAATGGTATTAAGCCCTTTTTTCCACAATTAAGTTCAATAATGCCAATGGCCATTTTAAAATGGCCTAGCAATTCATACATTATGAAAGCCACACCTTTAAACACTTAAAACATGTTCTTTACATGTGAATTCTCATATCAAAGTAGCATAACACCGACAACATCATACAAGGTAGCATGTTTTTTCAATGCATTATAATACATAAATACCAAAGTATGTACTAACCTCACAATTAACAAAAATGTAAGCCAAATCTCTACCCAACATCAAGTTTAATCAATTCCCTTCACCACTTTGATATGGAAAATCAAATCTACTCAACTCCTATTCACATCATGAGTTCAAATAATTCATTAGAATCACATTTTTATACACTTTAACTAATAAAACTCAATTCACCACATTTCCTTCAAAGTTTCAGGTTTTGCCCTAATGCACTTTAATTTTGGGAGACTATTCTAAACACTTCCAAATTATGTTTTAAGTTCAATTATGTCTTTAAAACCATATTCTAACACATTTTAAGAATTTAAATTCAATTTACAAGCATTGTTTACAAAGTTTCCATCAAAACCATAAATTCACCTCTTCTTTACCCAAACTTCAACAAAACCTAAACAAATCCTTCAACAAGCTATAAAATCATTGTCTACACATCCAAATAACATCATCCAACACCATTTAAACAATTATCCAAACCTCTTCCAAAAACTTAATTTTCACATATTTCAAAATTCCAAAGAACTTCATAAATTTAAGAAGAAAACTTACTAATTAGTTGATATTTGATCAAAACTTCCTTCAATCCTTGAAAATTCTTGCAAATCTTGGTGTTTATAAGAAGAAAAAATCTCCTCGGACATCCATGGAGAATTTGGCCTTGAAGAGAGAGAAGAAGAAGAAGCGAAAAATGGTATTTTTGATTTTCTTTCTTCTTTAATTCCTAGCCATGTATATATATATTATTTAATTATTTAATAATTAGTAAATATCTAAATTTTTCCATCATCTTTCACTATCAAAAAATTATTTTCATTTTCTTTTTTTTTTTAACTTTTTGCTATTTAACCTTTAACTTTTACCATTTACTTTTTGACATTTCCATTTTCTAGCAACATTTATATGTTATGTATATTTTATTTATATTTCATATATATACTTGCTATTTTCCTCATTCCAACACTTTAGTTTATGTTGCGCTCGAATTAAGTACTACTACAAGCGTCACTCGTAAGTATATGGGGTAATTGTAGCAAAGGTGATCGCCCCAAGGTTGTCTCACAAGGAAGGTGAAGTTCGTAATAGCTTGATTGACAACTAATTTAAAAATGAGAGTTTGTTGTTTGGAATGGTGCAGGAGTAATTTAAACATAAGGGTAATGAGTGTAAGGGTTAATGTGTGTAATGGTTGTACAAGATCAAATCGATTCTTGGGAAGGTACCCAGGGTTATAGGTCCATTCAATCAAAGCTCAATTCTCATATTATCCATTAACTTAACCTTGTAACTAATTTGTTTCTTAAGTTTAATTAGTCAATTACCAATTCATTAGTTTTCACATTCATGAATCAACAACAACCAATTGTTTTACATTTGCAAATTAATGAACCCTAGAACTTATATTTCTAATTCATTCTTAGGGTAGTCGATTGCATAATTCCGATATCCAATTTCACCTCTCGATCCTTCATTCAATATCTAGAGATCAATAGGTAGCTAATCTATCAACCTAGCATACAATCCAATGCAATCAACCGACAACAAGGTACATCAATGGAAATATCAAATCAAAGCATTCAACCAAATATGCTACAAACCCTAGGCATGGGTATTTAGCTCAACATCATCAATTTAAAATATTCATTCAACTCAATATAAATCAAATACAAATTGTTCATTGCAATATCAATTCTCTTAATACAACAAAAATAATATTGAAATGAATTAAAAGAGAGAATAGAAAAACCCCTTGTAGATGCCAAGAGTAGGATTACTAGTCTTCCTCCTAGCTCCAGTTTGATGTATGATGAAGAACTCAAGCCCTCTTCAATGGATGATTCTCCTTTGCAATGTGGAATGGAGCTTTCTTAAGTCACCAATCCTTCAATTGATTATGCCTTTGAGAGATGGAATGGAGCTTTCTCAAGTCACCAATCCTTCAATGAAGCTTCTTCAACCTTTAAGAGCTTGTTAACCCACTTTATCCCAAAGAATCTCAAAGATCTTATCAATGGAAGATGGAGAAGATAGAAATGGAGGATGAAGATGAATGGACAAGGAGAGTGTCACTCTCTCCTCTCCCCAAATCGTGTCTCCCCCCTATTTTTTTTTATTTTTCTTCTTTTTCTCTTTTCTTTTCCGCCCAAAAACCCTAGGCCTTCTCCCCCCGACTTCCCCTTTTTCATGCAAAAGAATTCCAATATATATTAACAGTGACACGGCCAAGCTTGCTTTGGCTTGACCGTGTCTCTCATTTTTCTTTGGGACACGGCCAAGCTTGCTGGCCGTGCCCTTCACTGCCTTCTTTCTTTCTTTCTTTTCTTTCTTTTATTTAGTGTCAAGGGGTGACACGGACAAGCTCCTGGCAGTGTCATGTGACACGGCCAGTGGCTTGGCCGTGTCATGTGAGTGTGTCCTCTTCTATTTCTTTTCTTTGGTCCTTGCTTGCTTTGAGCTTGGGATGGGACACAGCCAGCAAGGACCAAAGAAAAGAAACAGAAGAGGACACACCCACATGACACGCACGGCCAAGCCACTGGCCGTATCACTTGAGTGTGTCAAGTTCTGCTTCTTCATTTTTGCTCTTTCTTTGCTTTGGTTTCTTTGTTTTGCTCCTTGGAGGAGACACGACCATTGGCTTGGCCGTGTCAAGCTTTGCCTTCATTTTCTTTGAGGTGACACGCCCAAGTTTGATTTGGCTTGGCCATGTCTTGCTTGATTCATGCACTTTCTTCATTATTTTGATCTTCCAAGGGAGTTTTTGCACTTAAACCTAAAACAAACACTTCAAACAAACTTTAAACAGAAATCAATCAAAACATTAACTACACGTGTGTCACTGTATGTGTCAATTATCCTCTAACATAGTAGCTATGACACGCTCAGTGATATGGACGTGTCACTTCACATGTCAATTCTACAACATCACAGTAGCTGTGACACGCTCAGTGACATGGGCGTGTCACTACACGTGTCAATACTCCCACAACACAGAAGCTGTGACACGCTCAGTGAAATGGGCATGTCACTGCTCGTGTCACCAACACTGAAAATAGAACCATCGACATGCCCAAAGGCATGGCCGTGTCACCGGGCGTGTCAGGCCAACAAACCTGATATCGACACAAAAATACCACATTCGACTATCATCTTTCATTAACCATTTCAACTCCATACAAACTCAACCAAATCCATTATTATATCACATAATACTTGAATACACATCAACACAACTCAATTTAACATAAAAATACACAATCACAACCATACTTCACAACTCAACAATTACATAATCCACAACTCTTATTCTTTTCACCAAACTTAACACTTTTCATCAATCCAACCCAAAATTCATAACAAACTAGATAAAAGAACTTCAAATATACCAAAATCAACCATATACACAACTACATCAAACATCCAATAAACTCATAAACACACTCTCAAAGGAAAACAAAGAAACAAGTTGGAAACTTATCAAATATGAAGAAAAATCCTTAAAACTCCAACTTGATCACTTGAAATCCTTCAATTGCTTGAATTATCAGGAAGCAAAATCTCTTTCCCTTTAATGATGGTGATGGTCGGCCTCAAGGAGAAGGAAGAAGAAGAAGATGAAAATGGTCAACTCCTCTTTACCAACTAAACCCCTATAACCACACAATTTTCCCTCTTTTAATCTCCACCAAGCATTAATAATATTATATTATAATATCATCTTCCACTATCATAACATATTAATATCTTAATAATTTAAAATATCATTTGACCAACTAAACATGTTGACTTGTATATAATATATATATCTTCATATAAACAACATATACACACTTCCCTTTCTCTCTTTTCTATTCACTTAATTATAAATATAATTTAAATCATTTAATTCATTTTCAACGATTAATATTTATTTCAAAATTTTAGG
This sequence comes from Garcia nutans, assembly GCA_947685225.1. NCBI lineage: Eukaryota > Viridiplantae > Streptophyta > Magnoliopsida > Malpighiales > Euphorbiaceae > Garcia > Garcia nutans. The sequence goes on along the minus strand of CANTUV010000007.1, from coordinate 48,108,727 downwards.
ATATTACATACCTAATCATGGAAACATACCTCTTACAATTTTAATAAACAAATAATAATCAAGAAAATATTCATCCAAGATAAATTAAATAAATCAAACATCGAAATTAAATAAATTGATCATCATATATTAAATAAACCATCTATCAAAACATATAATAAACATGCATCTAACTTAAATAAAAGCGATGAATTTGCAAATTTAGATTTATATCTTGAATTAGGATTTCTTGAATAAAATTAGGGTTTTGTAGGTTTAGATTCAAAAATTAATATTTTAGGGTTTAGATTTAGAAAAGAGGGTTTTGATTTGCAAAACTAATATTATTGTTATTATTTTAAAAATTATTAAGCTACTGTGATGAATAAAATAAGCATAAATATTGCTATTGATTTATTTGAATACCTTGTAAATTAATGCATGAGATAACGATAATGTGGCTTTAATAATTTAAATGAATTAAACATAACAAACAAACATTCGTTTATTGGCTCTGCCGAAATTAAAAGATTTGAACCAAGCTTTTGTTTGATTTTTGCTACCGCTTGAATCAATTACTTCTTTCGGTTGAACTTTGGCAGTGTGGAAATTGCCTTGACACTGCTAGTTGCTTCCCTTGTTCGATGAGTTTTCCTCTCATTTAATTGTTGCTAGGGTTTCTGTTTAAAGTCTCCAGTAGTCCAAAAAGATCCAAAGTCCATAATAGCTACTGCCCTCTTTTTTTGGCCATCCCCCAAAGAAAAAGTCCCCTATTTAATTTTTTAGTGTATTATTTATAGGAAAATAAAAAAAACCTAATACTGTTTGGTTTAAGAAAATATAAACTGTTTAGGAAATAAAATTAAAAATGGAGTAAAATAAAGTTTTGGCAAAAAATTAGCCAACACACTGGCACATTGGATTGGGCCTGCTGCGAGGCGAGCTGCTGCGAGGAATGGGCTGTGTTGCTGCGGGCTGTTGAGGCGCGAGGGCTACTGTGCATTGTGCTGTGGGCTGCTGAGGTGTTCTAGGTGGGGAATTGCTGCAAGTGAGCCACAATTTTCCACAGGCCCAGGCCTACGGTGAACTACTTGCCACGCGGCCGCGGCCGCTGCCGCTGCCATGCGCCGTTCGCCGATTTCTCCGATTTTTATTATTTTTATTTTATTGTTATTATTTTTATTTTTAAAAATAAATTCTATATAAATATTTAAAATTTCTTTTTTCTTTTAATATATTTAAAATAATAAATATTATAAAAATCATTTCAGATTGTTTTTAAATTTTAGACTGGACTTGGTAAAAAAATAAGTGTCTACAGTTTACCCCCTACTTGAACAATCTGAGACTTCAGTAGAACAGAGTGAAAAGCAATATGATTTTGAGCATATTTTGGATGAGGATGGGTTCTCGACCCGAGATTGGCAACAATTGGGTTGATTTGGGTTCTGGATTGGATTTTGGTACTTGAACCCAAGACTGGATTTGACTAGCCTTTTATCAGTTGAGAATTCTGGCTTAATTAGCTATTCCATTCTTTAATGGATTGTGGGACTTTACCCATTAAAAATTTATCTTTATCCATTGGAGATTGATCATTACCCTTGAAACATGGATCTTTATCCATTGGAAATTGGGTCTTTACCCTTGAAACATGGATCTTTATCCATTGGAGATCGGGTCTTTATCCTCAAAACATGGATATCTATCCATTGGAGATCAGATCTTTACCCTTGAAACATGGATCTTTATCCATTGGAGATCGGGTCTTTACCCTTGAAACATGGATCTTTATCCATTGGAGATCGGGTCTTTACTGTTGAAACATGGATCTTTATCCATTGAAAATTGGGTCTTTACCCTTGAAACATGGATCTTTATCTATTGGAAATCAGGTCTTTACCCTAAAACATAGATCTTTATCATTGGAGTTTCGGTCTTTACCCTTGAAACATGGATTTTTATCGATTGGAGATTGGGTCTTGACCCTTAAAACATGGATCTTTATCCATTGGAGATCGGGTCTTTACCCTAAAAACATGGATCTTTATCCATTGGAGATCGGGTCTTTACCCTTAAAATATGGATCTTTATCCATGATCAGGTCTTTACCTTTGAAACATAGATCTTTATCCATTGGAGATCGGGTCTTTACCCTTGAAATATGGATCTTTATCCATTGAAAATTAAGTCTTTACCCTTGAAACATGGATCTTTATCTATTGGAGATCGGGTCTTTACCCTCTAAACATGGATCTTTATCCATTAGAGATTGGGTCTTTACCCTTGAAACATGGATCTTTATCCATTGGAGATCGAGTATTTACCCTTGAAACATGGATCATTATCCATTGGAGATTGGGTCTTTACCCTTGACACATAAATCTTTATCCATTGGAGATCGAGTCTTTACTCTTAAAACATGGATCTTTATCCATTGGAAATCGGGTCTTTACCCTTAAAACATGGATCTTTATCCATTTGGAGATTGGGTCTTTACCCTGGCTTCAACTCTTCTAGCTGGACTGATCTTTTGCCTTTTGCATCATTATTTCTTTTGGGATTCTTACTTGCTTCTTATTTTGTTCTTTTGTTCTTCTTCTTTTTTTTTGTTTTTTGTTTTTTGTTTTTTTTGAAAAAAAAATTCAGCTATTTTTTAGCTGGCTCTTATATCATTTCCTTCCATCTCCTTGCCCCCTGCATGGCAAAATATTGAAAGTGAGTCTAAAAATATTTTGTACATGCATAAACTCAAAAAATTGAAAAGAGAAACTATGCCCCTGTGTAGGCTCAAACACATGATTTTTCTATGCGGGCTTTGGTTGATGTTTGTATATTATCTAGTTCTTTAGACAAGCATGCATTTCTTCTTTTGTAAAATGACTGGAGCTTCCTCAAGCAATGGGCCTTCTATGCCCCCTGATTCCATACCCGCTTCATGGATGCTTCATAGAGTATTGCTGTTTACTTTTGACAAATACTTACAGGTAATACAAATAGGTAATACAAGATAACAAAATACAATGTGATATGATCATGTATGCATGGATAATACTTACAGTGGTTCTATCAACTCACAGACTGAGGTAATCAACTGATGTGCTCTCATTGGTTCCTTCTAGATGCTCATTCAGGTCTTGTAGTGGAATGATAGAAGGCTTTGCATTTATGGCTTTTATCTTCAAGATGTTGAGGACATGAGTGGTGGAGACCCCAGCAGTAGAGATAGAGATACATCCATTTCAAACTATGATTCAGCATGTCAATTGGTAGCTTCTTCATGACCTTGCCAATAATCATTTACTTTGCCCAATGTGTCCTTTGAGGTTCAATGGTTTGGCATACTTTCCTTAACTTGAAGGCTTTGTATAAAATTTTTTTTCTTTCGTTTTTTTTGAATTTTGATTTTGAAATCAAATGTTGGCTTTGCCAAATCAATGTCAATTTACCTTAGGACTTGACTTTTCCAAATTAACACATCTATAACATGACAACCTTAGTTACTGTACTAAACTCGGGAATCATTTCTATTTGGGTAAGAACTATTGCACTTCAGATAGGCACATACACATTATTTGGCCAAAGGTCTCATTGAGTTTGAATATTGTCTATCTCATATGCATGCTTATCCAAACTATCTCCACTAGTAGTGTAACACCCTTATACCCAATATACATACACTACATCTCGACTCGATCTAGCTGAACTCTCTAGCTCAACCGGATCTACCCTGTCACCTGCGTGATGAACCATAATCGCGCTAAGCCAAAGGCTTAGTGGTACAAACTTTGATAACAATATAGTTCAAATGCAATGCCAATGCACAATGCACATGAATATCACATCATTCCATTTTCTCATACTTTTCAAATATTTCAAAATTCACAATTCTCATAAAACAAACACAAACATGGGCCCAAAAGGATCTAATATGCTATTCAAATTCCAGAATTATTGTTTTAGTCTATAATGACACTATGTGTCTAGCCCCATAGGAAATATATCAACGTAATAATCCAACTAGGTGTGAGCTTATGACCCAGTCATTTCACCCAGCCTATCTTCAAGGATTTGTTTTTGAGGCTAACGACCTAGTCATTTCACCTCAAAAATATTTTCATAGTGACGCCCAACGTCTAGCCCGTAGGCAAATCATAGGTATGCTGCCAAACACAGAACTCTGAAAATTAAATAACACACTAGGCACATAATTTATTCATATTTCTCATTATCAATCTCTTTCTCATTGTCACATAATCAAGCTAGGCACATTGCCTTATTTTCTCACTTTTCTCATTTTCCTCATTTATATCAATATCAATTCATTACATTATGTTTCCACATATCTCATTAGATTATACCACATTTCTTTTCATTTACAACACATTACCCAATTACCTTGGGTATTTCAACATAATTCACAATGTACAAATCATAGCATATTATCATGCACCAACAATGTAGTAAGTAACTTAACACATTTTCCAACCAAATGTGTTAAGTCCCAATGTCATGTAAATATAAACAATTATTCAAAGTTTGTACTTACCTCTAAAAGCAACAAACACCAGTTTTAACCTCCTCTTCCAAGATATCCCTTAACACTTGGATGGGTAACTCAAGTCTCTTCAAAGCCTAAACCAAATGTGATTATAAAAAATCACTAAGTGATACGCTTATAGGTATAAATAAAACCTCTCAACACAAGGATAAGATACACAAAGAAAAATTAAGGAAAAGAACTATCTAGGGCAAACTCTATATATGACACGCTCAACAACACGGGCGTGTCAATGACCGTGCCTTAAACCCACAAAACAAAAGCTTTGACATGCTCAATGACATGGGCGTGTCAATGACAAATCCAAAACTCTAACAACACAGTAGCTATGACACGCTCAGTGATATAGGCGTGTCACTGCACGTGTCAAAACTACAACAACATAGTAGCTATGACATGCTCAGTGACATGGGCGTGTCACTACACGTGTCAAAACTCCAACAACATAGTAGCTATGACACGCTCAGTGACATGGGCGTGTCACTACATGTGTCAATACTACAACATCATAGAAGCTGTGACATGCTCAGTGACATGGGTGTGTCACTGCTCGTGTCACCAACACTGAAAAATAGAACCATCAACACGCCCTAAGGCATGGCCGTGTCACCGAGCGTGTCAGGCCAAAAATCCTGATATCCACACACAATTTTCACATCCAACTATTAACTTTTATTAACCTTTTCAACTCCATACAAACTCAATTAAATCCATCATTATACTACCAAATACTCGTGTAAATAATCAAAACAACTCAATTACAAGCAAAAATACACCATTACAACCATGGCTTCTCAACTCAAAAGTTACACAACCCAAAACTTTTTTCTCTTCACCAAACTTAACCTTTTCTTCACTCCAACCCCAAACTTCATAGTTAACTAGAAAAAAAGAACTTCAAACATACCAAAATCAACCATTAACCCAAACTACACCAAACATCCAATTAACACATAAACAAACTTCTATAGAAAATCAAGGAAACAAGTTGAAAACTTACCAAATATGGAGAAAATTCTTAAAATTCCAACTTGAACACTTGAAATCCTTTAATTACTTGAGTTAGGAAGAAGCAAAATCCTCTCTTCCTTTAATGGAGAAAATCGGCCTTCAATGAAGAAAGAAGAAGATAGACACCACTCCTCTTATCCAACAAATCTCTTTAAAACCACACAAACTTTTACTCTTCACCAAGTAAATATATTATTATTATTAAATTAACATAAAATATCATCTTCCACTATCCATTTAATTAATATCTTAAATAATTAAAATATCATTTGTCCTTATTAAAATGTTGACTTGTATATATTATGTATATCTACATATATACATCATATACACACTTTTCCATTTTTACTTAATTATATATATATACTTTTAAATTATTTAATTAATTTTCAAAAGTTAATATTTTCAAAATTTTGGGATATTACAATTCTTCCCCTCTACAAATAAATTTCGCCCTCAAAATTACCTGCTCTCAAGTCTGGAACAGCTGGGGATACTAATTCCACATCATTCGTTCACTCTCCCATGTTGCCTCTTTAGTTGCATAATTCTTCTAAAGAACTTTCATAAGTGGCACTTTCTTATTTCTCAACTCCTTCACTTCATGTGCCAAAATAGCCACTGGTTCTTCCTCATAAGTCATATATGGACTTGCCTCAATAGACTCCATTGACAAAATTTGAGATGGGTCTGGCCTGTATCTCCGAAGCATAGAGACATGGAAGACATTGTGAATTCGATCTAATACAGGTGGTAAAGATAATCTATAAGCCATTGGTCCAACTCTCTCAAGTACCTCATAAGGTCCTATGAAACGAGGACTCAACTTCCCTTTGCGGCCAAATCTCAAAATTTTCTTCCAAGGAGACACGTTCAAAAATACTTTATCTCCTACACTGAACTCTATCTCTTCTTTTTAAATCTGAATATGATTTTTGTCAGTCTGAAGCTTCTTTTAGACAATTCCTAATCACCATTACTTTCTCTTCTATTTCCCTAATCAAATCAGGACCAATCAACTTACCTTCTCCAATCTCATCCCAACATAGAGATGTCCTGCATCTCCTGCCATACAATGCCTCATAAGGTGCCATTCTAATACTGGACTGATGACTGTTGTTATAAGCAAACTCAATCAGTGGTAAGAATCTATCCCAGCTCCTAGTGAAATCGATGATACAACTTCTCAACATGTCCTTTAAAATCTGTATCACTCTCTCTGATTGCCCATCTAACTGAGGATGGAAAGCAGTACTAAAATGTAACCGGGAGCCTAAAGCATCCTGCAAACTCTTCCAAAATCTCGAAGTAAACCAGGGATCTCGATCCGACATCAAAGAAACTAGGACTCCATGAAATCTCACTATCTCACTATTATACAGCTCAGCCAACCTCTCAAGAGAATAATCCATCTGAACTGGAAGAAAATGAGCTATCTTCATCATCCGATCAATAATCACCCAGATGGCATCATGCTTCTTCTGAGTCAAAGGCAATCCAGTCACAAAATCCATTGTCACTCGCTCCCATTTCTACTCTGGCACTAATAATGGCTGAAGTAATCCTGAAGGAACTTAGTGTTCAGGCTTCACTCTTTGACAAGTGAGACATTTGGATACAAACTCTGCTATGTCCCTGTTCATACCTGACCACCAAAAATATTGTTTCAAATCCTGATACATCTTGGTACTCCCAGGGTGCATATCATAAGCTGACTAATGTGCTTCCTCCAAAATTACCTTTTTCAATCTTGCATCATTAGGAACACACAACCTATCTCTGTACCATAAACTGCCATCACTTCTCACATGAAAGTCTTGACTCTCCCCCTTTGGGCAATCTAATACAGCTTTCTGGACTCTCTCATCTGCCAACTGAGTCTCCCTAATCTGATCCAATAACACCGGCCTCAATTGTAACTGAGCCATCAATGCACCATCATCACAAGACTCAAATCTGGCATGCAATGCTCTCAAATCGACAAGCAACAAGAGTGAATAAGCAGTCAAACCTGCCAAAGACTTCCGACTCAAGGCATCAGCAACAACATTTGCCTTACCAGGATGATAATCAATTAAACAGTCATAGTCTTTAATCAATTCTAACCATCATCTCTGCCGAAGATTCAACTTTCTCTGAACACCCACATATTTCAAACTCTTGTAATCCATATAAGTGAAACACTTCCCATACAAGTAATGTCACCAAATCTTCAAAGCAAAAACTATAGCTACTAATTTCAGATCATGCGTCGGGTAATTTGGCTCATGCGGCTTCAACTGTCGAGAGGCATAAGCAATGACTCTACCATCCTGCATCAGAACACAACCTAAACCACTATGTGAAGCATCATTGTATATCACATATGGTTTACCTTCCACAGGTAAAGTAAGGACAGCAGCCTAAGTCAACATCTCCCTCATCTGCTCAAAGCTCGCCTGACACCGATCTGTCCATATGAATCTAACTCGCTTCCAAAGTAATCTGGTGAGTGGAGTAGCTATCATAGAAAAACTTTTCAGAAAACCATCGATAATAGCCTGCCAAACCCAGAAAACTTCTAACCTCTGTCACAGTCTTCGGTGGACTCCAATTCAAAATAGCCTCAACTTTACTCAGATCAACTCTAATACCCTCTGCTGAAACCACATGATCAAGAAAAGTCACTTGATCAAGCCAAAACTCACATTTAGACAGCTTATCATGCAACTGCTTCTCTCTCAAAGTCTATAATACAATCCGCAAATGCTTATCATGATCCTCCTCATTACGTGAATACACCAAAATATCATCAATAAAAATCACCACAAATTCAAATAGATAGGGTCTGAATACCCTATTCATCAAATCCATAAATGCTGCTGGTGCATTCGTTATCTCAAAAGGCATCACAAAGAACCCATAATGCCCATACCTCATACGGAAACCTGTCTTAGGTACATCTTCATCTCTGACTCTCATGGTACCCTGATCTCAAATCAATCTTAGAGAATACTACTGCTCCTTTCAACTGATCAAAGAGATCATCTATCCTAGGCAATGGATACTTGTTCTTAATGGTCACTTTATTCAACTGCCGGTAATCAATACACAATCTTAAGGTACCATCCTTCTTCTTCACAAACAAAATGGGTGCTCCCCATGGAGACACACTAGGGTGAATGAACCCTTTGTCCAATAATTCCTGCAACTATACCTTCAGCTCTCTCAACTCAGTAGGTGCCATACAATAAGGAGTAATAGAGATGGGAGTGGTACCAAGCAACAAATCGATACCAAACTCAATCTCTCTCTCAGGGGGTATCCCTGGCAACTCTCCAAGAAAAACATCTGGAAACTCAGCAACTGTGGATATACTGTCTAGCTGGGAACTTACTACTCTGGTATCTACAACATGAGCAAGATAAGCCTCACATCCTTTTTGAATCATCTTCCTAGGTGAAATAGCTGAAACAAACATGGATGAAAGATGTCTCTGCTTACTAGATACCATCACATTCCTACCATCACAAGTTCTTAGAGTAACACACTTTTGCTAATAATCTATCACAGCCCCATGCTTAGATAACCAATCCATGCCTAAAATTAAATCATACTCCTTGAAAGACATCTAAATCAAGTCACCAAGGAACTCCTCATCTTGAACCACAACCAGACTATTTCGGTGCACCTTGCTAACTACAATACTATGCCCTAAAGGATTTGTCAACAAAACATCAAATCCTAGGAACTTTAAATGCAAATCAGTCACAAGCAAGATAGATGCACTAATGTATGAATGAGTCGACCCAGGGTCTAATAATGCAAGAACTGAAGTACCAATAAAGTAAATGTACCAGTAATAACAGCTGAAGCATCCAACTGCCTCTGCATCACATAAACCCGCTGTGATGGCCCTGCCTCATCTGGTCTACTACCTATGGTAGAACCTCCTCTCTGACCAGACAATGTCCGACCTCCTCTGCTAGAACCTCTGCCACCACGACCCCCTCTAACACTGGGTCGAGAAGCTGCGATATCTGCCTGTCTATCCTCTGGTGGCTCTCGACAATCTTTGATAAAATGGTTTGACGACCCACATCTAAAACACACTCCCGAAGCACCTCTCCACCAGCAGACACCTTCTTGTGCTTTACCACAATGAACACAAGTAGGTGGAGCAGGCCTCTGAGCCACTGGGGTCGGAGCAATAGCCATAGAAACTGTAGGTCTCGATCTCTGCCTCTGCTGCTGTACTGACCTACTAAACTGCCTCTGGCTCATACTGAACCTCAAAAAAATCCTCCTCGGCCTCTCTTCACAGATGAAGACCCTGCCTCACTCTGGGGTCTCCTAGCTTTGGTCTCCTCATCCCTACCAGTTGTTGCAAGTCCCTGTGCTCTCTCAACACTCCTGGCAGCTGTAACCAACTGGGAAAAATCCTGATATCGAGAGACCACAATAATGCACATGATAGAGGGTCTCAACCCCTCCTCAAATCTCCGACACTGGTCAATCTCATCAGAAATAATCCTGCCAGCATATTGACTCAACTGGTTAAACTCTATCTCATACTCCGACACAGTCCTGGTATCCTGCTTCAAACTCAAGAACTATATCTTCTTTGCATCTTTATACTCCCTCGGAGTATACTTCTGCTCGAACTCTCACAGAAAATCATTGTAGGTCAAGATTGGTGGATCATCCAGGGCATGTGGAACCGTCTTCCACTAGTCATATGCATCCCTCTGCAAAAGAGATCTAGCATAATCAAACTTTTTATCTGGAGTAGCCTGCAGCTGGATGAACACTCTTTGGACTCTATCTAGCCACTGCTCAGCTACAGCAGGGTCTGTAGTACCAATAAAGTCCTCCGCTCAAAACTTTCTCAACTTATCATATTTTCTCATCGGTAATTGCGGCTGCGGTGACGACAGCTGCTAAACTGAATCCTGCTTCAACAACTCCACCTTATGCCGTACCAAGCCCGGCAGAATCTCATCAATTGCTGGTCTCTCTGGCATAGGAGTAGGTGCCCCTCCAGCTATCTCAACTCTAGCTCCATCTCTACCCTCAATAGGAGCCACACTCTCTGCACTACCCTCAGCAGACTGAGGTGTCTGAGACGCCATAACTACCTATATCTGCGAACACAGCAAAAATTGCTACATCAGAGATCAGAAATTGCCAGTGCCAATGCATGTATCATATTTAAAAATTTCCATTTTCTTTCTCTAACAACCCACCTAGGTTGAGAACCTCAAACCTAGGCTCTGATACCAAAACAAATGTAACACCCTTTTACCCAATATACGTACACTACATACTCCCAACATATGTAATATACGAATAAAGGATACAAGAATGTCACAACCCATTTTAACGAAATAAACTTTCACTTATAAAATCTGTATAAACTTAAACATTCAACTGATATCATATAAATAATAGATGAAATATTACTTGCTAAAACACATATGTATACTTCATTACCAAAGGTTTATCCAAAATATTTTTGATAGTTTACGGAATATACATATTTATATACATCAAAATCAATATGTACAAAAATATAAAATATATACATGCTGGCAGTTTGTCTCAGATCTTGATGTCCAACAATCAACTCTGCCCTCAAGGTCTCAAGCCTAGACTCGACTTGGTCTAGCTGAACTCTCCGGCTCAATCGGATCAACTCTGTCACTTGCGTGATGAATCACAATCGCGCTAAGCCAAAGGCTTAGTGGTGCAAACTTTAATAACAATATAGTTCAAATGCAATGCCAATGCACATGAATATCACATCATTCCATTTTCTCATACTTTTCAAATATTTCACAATTCACAATTCTCATAAAACAAACACAAACATGGGTCCAAAAGGATCTAATATGCTATTCAAATTCCAGAGTTATTGTTTTAGTCTATAATGACACCATGTGTCTAGCCCCGTAGGCAATATATCAATGTAATAATCCAACTAGGTCTGAGCTTGTGACCCAATCATTTCACCCAGCCTAGCTTCAAGGATTTATTTTTGAGGCTTACGACCCGGTCATTTCACTTCAAAAATATTTTCACAGTGACGCCTAGCGTCTAACCCTTAGGCAAATCATAGGCATGCTGCCAAACACAGAACTCTGAAAATTAAATAACATACTAGGCACACAATTTATTCATATTTCTCACTATCAATCTCTTTCTCATTGTCACATAATCAAGATAGGCACATTGCCTTATTTTCTCACTTTTCTCATTTTTCTCATTTATATCAATATCAATTCATTACTTTATGTTTTCACATATCTCATCACATTATCCCACATTTCTTTTCATTTACAAAAAATTACCCAACTACCTTGGGTATTTCAACATAATTCACAATGTACAAATCATAGCATATTACTCATGCACCAACAATGTAGTAAGTAACTTAACAAATCTTCCAACCAAATGTGTTAAGTCCCAATGTCATGTAAATATAAACAATTATTCAAAGTTTGTACTTACCTCTAAAAGCAACAAACACCACTTTTAACCCCCTCTTGTAACACCCTTATACCCCATATACGTACACAGCATGCTTATACGATCGTAATATACGTATACTGAATATAGAAAATGCCACAGTTTATAAAATACACAAGTCATAACTCGAAAAGAAATAAAAAAAATATATCAAAGGTTTAGAAGAAATTCATAAAACATAATAGATAAAAACGTTTATTAATACGCAGCGGAAATTATAACAAATAAGTACAAATACATTAAAAATCAAAAATTTCAAAACATGAAATATATACATGATTGATAGCTTGACTCTATGATCTTTAAGCTCTAGGCCAACTCTTCAAGCATAAACTCAACTAGGTCTAGAGGAATCTTCCGTCTCAACCCTATCACCTGCGCGATAAATCACAATCGTGCTAAGCCAACGGCTTAGTGGTAGAAACCATAATGATATTATGCAATGTCAATATCAATGTCATACATTCAATAATAATAACATAGACACACATGGGCCCAACAAGTATTTAATATGATATTCAAAGTTCAGAGTTACTGCTTTGGTCTATAATCACAATGATCAAGCCCGTAGGCAATATATCTCGTATCTCTATCCATGGATAGTGTAACAGACCCAGTCTCTTGGACCATCAACTCAACAAGCTTGAGGAGATCCTCAACCCGGCAAGACTGTTACTAGTAACAGACCCAGTCTCTTGGACCATCAACCCGATTGAAATCGAGGAGATCCTCAATCCGGCAAGACTGTTACTTTTCATATATTTCATATCAATAATTCATATAGTGTAACAGACCCAGTCTCTTGGACCTCAATTCAACTCAATTTGAAGAGATCCTCAACCCGGCAAGACTGTTACCTTTCATAGGCATGCCACCAAACCCAGCACTCTGAAAATTGAATAACATATTAGGCATACAATCAATTCATTTACCTCTTTACCATTCTTTCTTAATTCATGTCATCAACATCATTTACAATCTCATAGCCAGCCACAATAGCTTTACATTTCATTCTATTTCAATTCATATTCAAATACTCATAATCAATATACATACATCATATTGCATTTCACAAAGTTCACATTGTATAAAACATAACGTTATTTATATATATCAACAATGCAATATGATTCCTTAGTACATTCATACTCAAATGTATAAGTTCCAAAATCACATGAATGTATGCAATAATGCAAGGTTTGTACTTACGTCAAAACAACTCACACAACTCTATTGACTTCCTCTTCCAAAAATCCTTCACTCCTTAAATTATGGCAAATCCTCTTCTTCACAACCTATTCCAAAAGAATGATGAAACCCACATGAGATCATAAGGCTAAGAACCAACTAGGGCAAACTTTAAACATGACACGCTCAACCACACGGGCGTGTCCCTGACCGTGCCCTAACTCTACAACACAGAAGCATTGACACGCTCAGAACCACGGGCGTGTCACTGGGCGTGTAATACATTCTGTCTCTCAGAAATATTGACACGTCCAACAACATGAGCGTGCTCATGGCCGTGTCAATTCCCCAATAACACAGTGGCTATGACACGTTCAATAACACGGGCGTGTTACTGGCCTTGTCAAACCTACTGCCACACAGAACAATTGACATGCCTAAAGACCTGGACGTGCTCGTGGGCGTGTCAGACCAAAAACCCATATTCCAGCCACAACAACCTCACAACCAACATTTTTCTTCTTACCACCATCATCCACTCCAAACCAACTTAGCCCAAACATACCCAAAACCATATCAAACTAGCAAAAATAACAAAACAACCCAAAATATACATCAAACACAATCCAAAATATCATCACCACCCTAAACACAACCACATCACTTCTAGACCAACAAACTTACTCTTTCCTTCCATCCAACCCCAAAATCCAAAAATCAATAGAACCAAACACTCTTAAACACACCCAAAATCAAACAAACACATTCTCAAACACAACTTCAACTCACAAACCCAAACAAATCAAAGAATCAAGTGGAAAGACTTACCAAGAATGAGGAAACTCTTAAATCTCCAATTTGATCTCTTGAAAACTTCCTTCAATCTTAAACTTGGAAGATCAAAACTCTTCTTGCTCTCTTGCTTCTTTGATGGTCGGACAACAAAAGGAAAAAGAAAGAAAAGGAAAGAGAACCACGATGAAGAAAGAGAGAAAGAAAGAAACCAAAGAAATCAAAGTCAAACTTTTCCTTAAAACCCTCTCATCCAAGCAATAATAATATTAAAATAATCCAAATTAACCTCTTCCATTCATTTAATTTCCCAATTTCCACTAATTAACTTAATTAATTTAAAATAACTAAATATCTTCTTCCACTAACCTTCTTTGACTTTGACTTGTGTATATGTTGTATATATTTTCTTATACACAACATATACATTCTCTATATAATTCTTTTCTCTTACCAAAGAAACATATACATAAAATCCAATTATAACAAATATACCAAAACTTCTAGGGTACATTTTGGGATATTACAATTCTCCCCCTCTAAAAGAAATTTCATCCTCGAAATTACCTGATATCAAGTTTGAAAAAGTTGAGGATATTGGTCTAGCATCGCTTTCTCATTCTCCCAAGTTGATTCTTCTCTACCATGATTCTTCCAAAGAACCTTTACAATTGGTACTTTCTTATGTCTCAATTCTTTCATCCCATATGCTAAAATAGCCACTGGTTCTTCTTCAAAAGTCATATCCGAACTCACCTCAATAGATTCAACAGACAAGATATGAGATGGATCTGATCTGTACCTCCGCAACATAGAAACATGGAAGACATTATGGATTTTATCCAACTCAGGCGGTAAAGCAAGCCGATAAGCAACTGGCCCAATTCTTTCCAATACCTCGTAAGGTCCAATAAAACGAGGACTCAGTTTCCCTTTTCGACCAAATCTCAATATCTTTTTCCAAGGAGACACTTTCAAAAATACTTTATCTCCCACATTATACTCAATGTCTCTCCTCTTCAAATCTGAATAAGATTTCTGCCGATCTGAAGCTGCTTTCAACCTATCCCGAATCATCTTTACTTTCTCTTCTATTTCTTTAACCAAATCAGGACCAATTAACTTGCCCTCTCCGATTTCATTCCAACATAAAGGTGTTTTGCATCTTCTACCATACAATGCCTCAAATGGTGCCATTCCAATACTGGATTGATGACTATTGTTTTAAGCAAATTCCACAAGTGGTAAGAATCTGTCCCAACTTCCAGAAAAATCAATGATACAGCTTCTTAACATATCCTCGATAATCTGTATCACTCTCTCTGACTACCCATCTGTCTGTGCATGAAAAGCAGTGCTAAAATGCAATCGAGAACCCAAAGCCCCATGTAAACTCTTCCAGAACCTCGAAGTGAACCGGGGATCTCGATCCAACACTAAAGAAATTAGGACTCCATGCAACTTCATAATCTCATGGATATACAACTCAGCCAACTTCTCAAGAGAATAATCCATCCAAACAGGAATAAAATGAGCTGTCTTTGTCAATCTATCAATAATCACCCAAATAGCATCATGTTTCCTCTGAGTTAATGGCAAACCAGAAACAAAATCCATTGTCACCCTCTCCCATTTCCATTCAGGCACTGTTAAAGGTTGAAGCAACCCTGTTGGAACTTGATGCTCCGCTTTTACCCTCTGACAAGTGAGACATTTGGACACAAATTCCGCTATGTCTCTCTTCATACCAGACCACCAATAATGCTATCTTAAATCATGGTGCATCTTTGTACTTCCCGGATGCATAACAAACATTGATTGATGTGCTTCTTCCAAAATGATCTTTTTCAAACTATCATCATCAGAAACACACAATCTATCCTTGAACCAAAGACTACCATCATTTTTCACATGAAAATTTCGGCTCTCTCCATTTCGGCAATCTGAAACAATCTTCTGAATTTTCTCATCCACCAATTGGGCCTCCTTTATCTGATCTAACAATACTGGTCTCAACTGCAGCTGAACCAATAATGCACCATCATCACATGCTTCAAAACTAGCATGTAACGCTCTCAACTCAACAAGCAACGAGAGTGAGTAAACAGCCAAACCTGCCAAAGACTTATGACTCAAGGCGTCAGCAACAACATTTGCCTTACCAGGATGATAATCAATCAAACAGTCATAGTCTTTGATCAACTCCAACCATCGTCTCTGCCGAAGATTGAGTTCTCTCTGAACCCCCAAATATTTCAAACTTTTATGATCCGTATAAATAAAACATTTCTCCCCATATAAATAATGTCGCCAAATCTTCAAAGCAAACACTATGGCTGCTAACTCCAAATCATGGGTTGGATAATTGAGCTCATGCGGCTTCAACTGTCAAGAAGCATAAGCTATGACTTTACCCTCTTGCATCAATACACATCCTAAACCATTATGTGAAGCATCACTGTAAATCACATATGGTTTATCTTTTACGGGTAAAGTAAGAACAGGTGCTTGAGTTAACATCTCTTTTAACTGTTCAAAGCTAGCCTGACACTGATCTGTCCACACAAATCTAACTCCCTTTCGAAGTAATCTGGTAAGTGGAGTAGCTATCAAAGAAAATCCTTTCACAAAGCGTCGATAATAGCCTGCCAAAACCAGAAAACTTCTAACTTCGGTCACAGATTTGGGTGGACTCCAATTCATAATAGCCTCAACTTTACTCGGATCAACTCTAATACCATCTGCTGAAACTATATGACCCAGAAAAGTCACTTGATCAAGCCAAAACTCACACTTCGACAGCTTAGCATACAATTGCTTCTCTCTTAAGATCTGCAACACAATCCGCAAATGCTTGTCATGCTCCTCTTCATTACGCGAATACACCAAAATATCATCGATAAAAACTACCACAAACTGATTCAGATAGGGCCTAAATACTCTATTCATCAAATCCATAAAAACTGCAGGTGCATTCGTCAGCCCAAAAGGCATTACTAAAAACTCATAATGCCCATACCTGGTGCGGAAAGCTGTCTTAGAAACAACTTCAGCTCTAACTGTAACACCCCTTCCTAACCTACATATGTAAGCTGAGTAGAGGCGCCACACTAACCTAATGTTGCTACCAATTTTACTTAGTCAAATTTTAGTTCCGATTTTTACAAAATTTTTGCCATAGTTTCGCCTAAAAATTGAGTCCCAAGTGTCGACAAAACCGGTTTTTTTCTTATTTTTAAAAACATTTTACACAAACCAATGCAAACAAAATCATTCTCAGTACACTCCCAATAATCCCCCTTGTAACCTCAACTACAACCTGCAAAAAGGATTTACACTTCTAGTACAACATAAAATAAAGGTTTTGTGACAACCCCCATATTTAAATATTACACAGCGGAAGTTATAAAATATTTACACATTTACAAATTCATATACATCAAAACTCAAGTTTTACTACACATAAAATTTATACATGATTGGCAAGTCTGCTCTGATCTTTAAGCTCCCAAAATGGATTCTTCAAGGTCTACTCTCACTAGGTCTTGATGAACTCTCGGGTTCAACTCTATCCACTCTACTACCTGCGCGATTAAACACTATCGCGCTAAGCCAACGGCTTAGTAAGATAAAACATGCTAACGGTATGCTTTAATGAAATGCAATGCCACATATGTTATTGATAAGATCAACATCATAAATATAAAGTTAACCACACAATTATGCATTTCACAAATCATAGTCATATGAGCATACCACATTTCAACATCTTTTCACATTCAACATTAATCAATCATACTCCATAACCAACATCTCATTTCATTAAACTCATAACATTATTTAGGACATTCATATAACCTTGACACCTATGGGCCCAACAAGTATTTAATACGATATTCAGAGTTCAGAGTTACTGCTTTGGTTCATAGTCACAATAATCACGCCCGTAGGCAATGTATATACATGTATCTCTATCCATGGATAGTGTAACAGACCCAGTCTCTTGGATCATCAACTCAACACATATGAGGAGATCCTCAACCCGGCAAGACTGTTACAAATCATGTATCTCATAGTGTAACAGACCCAGTCTCTTGGACCATCAACTCAACACCTATGAGGAGGTCCTCAACCCGACAAGACTGTTACCTTTCATCATTTCTTAGGCATGCCACCCAAATCCAGAACTCTGAAACTGAATAACATATTAAACAAACAATTCATTTCCATTCTCAATTCTCATCACATTTAGGCAAACATGCCTTCTTTCTTTCAATTACATCATCTTAGCCAATAACAATGGCTTCACATTTCATTTCACAATATAACATCTCATTATTCAAGTATATATATATCTCATCCATGATCACATTATATCTCACATAGCATCATTCATAAATATCAACATTTCATTCCACATTACTCATGAAACACATTACCATTCACAATGCACAACATAACATTGTTCAATCTCAACAATGCAATTAGGGCAAAGAACAATTGATTATAACATTCATTGATTCAAGTGTGTTTAAAGTGTTTAAGGTTAGGTTTAAGGACCAACCTACCTTTGGAGAACCAAAGCAATGCAAGAAGAACAAAGAATTAAAACCCTAACCATAAATAGTACATTCTGGTTTTAAACTCCATTTTATCCTTATTTTGAAAAATTGTATAAAATAATCTACTTGACTAAAAATTCTAAAATTTTTACAGAATTTATTTTTGTATCTTAAAATCATCCCTTTAAAATTTCAGATCAAACTGAACACAAAGTCTTGGTCAAATAGTTCACCTAACCAGACTGCCCCAATTGCCCTGCATCCTGGCAGCAGTTCTGAACTTTGTGAATTCCATAAATCAAATTCAATCAATGTGATTCCAAATTATTTTTCTCAAATACTAAACTCACTAAGCAACAACATATCCAAAATTCGATTGAATATGATTTTTCTACATTTTATTAAAAATCCCGAAATATAGCTGTCCCAGTTAAGGTACCTGCTGGAACAGGTCTAATGAAAATAATTTTTCTAAACTCATAACCATTCCAAAATCGAATCAACATATTTTTCAGTCATTCTAGACTCATAGAGGCACAACATATCAAAAATTCACTTCAAGAACATTTTTCTAAAATTAATTAAAAATCATACAAGTCACAGCCTTTACTAATCCTAAAACAGAAACAATTTCACTAAACACCAATCTTACTCTTCCATCACCAACACCAACCCAACTTCTCATCTATCAAGCAAAATCAATACTTACAATCATACCATAAGCAACTTAATCATACCACTTCAAAAGAATTGAAGAAATTAGAGAAAAGATCTTACCTTAGTTAAAAACTTCTTAAATCAACACTTGAACACTTAATCTTTCTTCAATTTAAGCTTGAAATCATCAAAACCATCACTTGTCTCTTTCTTTCTCTTTGGCTATGGAGGGCCGGCCATCAACAAGAAGAAGAAGAAGAAATGATAAAGAAAACACAAGTCAAACCTTCTTTAAATATCCACCATGTGATTTTATCCAAGCAATTACCAAAGTGCCCTTATTCACATAATTATCTTTTTGTCTTATATGTGCCCAATTAAGTAATTTACCAATCTCAAATAAATATCTTCTCTTGCATTGACCAAGCCTTTTGACCACTTTATATGTCACATATATTAACATATACACAACATATAAATTTTTTTCTAAACCCTATTTCTTCCCAAAATACATATACATATACTTTCTCTTCTCAATTTCTTTTCTCTTACAATTTAACACATATATTCAATCCAATATATAACAATAACAACAACAACAATATGCAAAACTTCTAGGGCATAAATGAGGATATTACACTAACCTTCAATTTGTGGTACCCAGATCTCAAATCAATCTTGGAAAACACTGCTGCTCCCTTTAATTGATCAAAGAGATCATCAATCCTAGGCAAAGGGTATTTATTCTTAATAGTCACTTTGTTCAATTGCCTATAATCAATGCATAACCTCATGGTACCATCTTTCTTCTTCACAAACAACACAAGAGCTCCCCAAGGAGAAACACTGGGGCGAATAAACCCTTTATCCAGCAACTCCTGTAACTGCACTTTCAACTCTCTCAATTCAGCAGGTGCCATGCGATAAGGAGTGATAGAGATAGGAGTGGTACCAGGCAACAAATCGATACCAAACTCAACCTCTCTCTCAGGGGGCAACCCTGGCAACTCCTCTGGAAACACATCTAGAAAATCTGTAACTGTGGTTATAATATCAAGTTGAGAACCTACTACTCTAGTATTCACGACATGAGCAAGATAAGCGTCACACCCTTTTCTAATCAACCTTCTAGCGGTTACAGCTGATACAAACAAGGATGCAAGCTGTTTCTGCTCACTAGATACCAACACAAATCTACCATCATTAGTTCTCAAAGTAACACACTTTTGTTGACAATCTACCACAGCTCCATGTCTAGACAACCAGTCCATGCCCAAAATCAAATCATATTCTTTAAAAGGCATTTCAATCAAATCTCTACGAAACTCCTCACCTTGCACCACAACTGCACTATCTCGGTGCACCTTGCTAACAATCACACTATGCCCTAAAGGATTTGTCACCAAAACATCAAATCCTAGGGACTCAGAATGCAATTCAGACACAGGCAATATGGATGCAATTATATATGAATGAGTAGATCCTGGATCAATCAAAGCAAGAACTGGAATGCCAAATAAAGAGAAAGTACCCACGATGACTGCCGAAGCATCTGGTTGTCTTTGCATCACATATACTCATTGAGAAGGCCCAGCCTCATCTGGCCTACTAACCCTGGATGGAGATCCTCCTCTCTGACTAACTCCAGGTCTACCCCCTCTGCTGAAACCTCTGCCCCCTCGACCACCTCTGACACTAGGTCGAGAAACTGCAGAATCTGCCGGCCTCTGCTCCTGCATCTCAGACACTCTCTAATAAAATGATCAGGAGATCCACATCTGAAGCATACAGCTGGTCCACTATTCTTCCAACAAACACCTCTATGAGAACCCCCACACTGAGCACATATAGGTAGAGTAGATCTCTGAACTACTGGAGTCGGAGCACTCGCTACTTAAACTGTAGGTCTCGATCTCTGTCTCTGAAACTGAACTGACCTACCAGCCTGCCTCTGACTCCTACTGATCCTGGGAACAAAATTTCCTCTACCTCTCTTCACAGATGAAGACCATGCCTCACACTGGGGTCTCCTAACCCTGGTCTCCTCCTCGGTCGCAGCTGTTGCAATACCCTGAGCTCTCTCCACACTCCTAGCTGCTGCAACAAGCTGGGAAAAATCCTGGTATCTAGAACCAGCCACAAGACACATGATAGAGGGCCTCAATCCCTCCTCAAATCTTCTACACCGGTCTATCTCGTCTGAAGTAATTCCCCCAGCATAGTGACTCAACCGGATGAACTCGACCTCATATTCTGTTACAGTCCGGCTGTCTTGCTTCAAATTCAAAAACCCCATCTTTTTCACATCTTTATATTCCCTCGGAGTATATTTCAGCTCAAACTCTCGTAGAAAATCACTGTAGGACAATGTAGGTGGATCATCCATGGCATGAGGAACTGTTTTCCACCAATCATATGCATCCTTCTGTAACAGTGATCTAGCATAATCAAAATTTTCTTTTGGAGTGGCTTGCAACTGAATGAATATCCTCTGTATTCTATCTAACCATTGTTCAACTACTGCTGGATCAATAGTACCCAGAAAATCTTCTGCTCCATACTTTCTTAATTTATCGTAATGTCTCACTGGTACCAATGGCTGTGGGGGTGGTGGCGGCTGTACTGGGGCTTGCCTAAACAATTCTATCACATGTCTAAGCCAACCCGGTGGAGCCTCCTCACCAGCTGGTCTCCCAGACGCAGAAACAGGTACCTCTCCAGCTCTATCCACTCTAGCTCCATCTCTACTCTCTTCAGGAGCTAAACTCTCCGCACTACCCTCAACAGACTGACGTGAATGAGAATCCATTACAACCTATATCTGTAAACACAACAGAATACACCTCATTAAAGATCAGAGACTGCCAATACCAAAAATCTATTTTATTCAAAAACCCACTTTTTAAAATCAAAATACTCTTTTTCTTACAATTAACCTAGGTTGAGAATCTCAAACCTAGGCTCCGATACCAAAATAATTGTAACACCCTTATACCCCGTATATGTACACAGCATGCTTATACGATCGTAATATACGTATACTGAATATAGAAAATGCCACAGTTTATAAAATACACAAGTCATAACTCGAAAAGAAATAAAACAAATATCAAAGGTTTAGAAGAAATTCATAAAACATAATAGATAAAAACGTTTATTAATACGCAGCAGAAATTATAACAAATAAGTACAAATACATTAAAAATCAAAATTTTAAAAACATGAAATATATACATGATTGATAGCTTGACTCTCTGATCTTTAAGCTCTAGGCCAACTCTTCAAGCATAAACTCAACTAGGTCTAGAGGAATCTTCCGTCTCAACCCTATCACCTGCGCGATAAATCACAATCACGCTAAGCCAACGGCTTAGTGGTACAAACCATAATGATATTATGCAATGTCAATATCAATGTCATACATTCAATAACAATAACATAGACACACATGGGCCCAACAAGTATTTAATATGATATTCAAAGTTCAGAGTTACTGCTTTGGTCTATAATCACAATGATCAAGCCCGTAGGCAATATATCTCATATCTCTATCCATGGATAGTGTAACAGACCCAGTCTCTTGGACCATCAACTCAACAAGCTTGAGGAGATCCTCAACCCGGCAAGACTGTTACTAGTAACAGACCCAGTCTCTTGGACCATCAACCCGATTGAAATCGAGGAGATCCTCAATCCGGCAAGACTGTTACTTTTCATATATTTCATATCAATAATTCATATAGTGTAACAGACCCAGTCTCTTGGACCTCAATTCAACTCAATTTGAAGAGATCCTCAACCCGGCAAGACTGTTACCTTTCATAGGCATGCCACCAAACCCAGCACTCTGAAAATTGAATAACATATTAGGCATACAATCAATTCATTTACCTCTTTACCATTCTCTTTCTTAATTCATGTCATCAACATCATTTACAATCTCATAGCCAGCCACAATAGCTTCACATTTCATTCTATTTCAATTCATATTCAAATACTCATAATCAATATACATACATCATTTTGCATTTCACAAAGTTCACATTGTATAAAACATAACGTTATTTATATATATCAACAATGCAATATGATTCCTTAGTACATTCATACTCAAATGTATAAGTTCCAAAATCACATGAATGTATGCAATAATGCAAGGTTTATACTTACGTCAAAACAACTCACACAACTCTATTGACTTCCTCTTCCAAAAATCCTTCACTCCTTAAATTATGGCAAATCCTCTTCTTCACAACCTATTCCAAAAGAATGATGAAACCCACATGAGATCATAAGGCTAAGAACCAACTAGGGCAAACTTTAAACATGACACGCTCAACCACACGGGCGTGTCCCTGACCGTGCCCTAACTCTACAACACAGAAGCATTGACACGCTCAGAACCACGGGCGTGTCACTGTGTGTGTAATACATTCTGTCTCTCAGAAATATTAACACGTCCAACAACATGAGCGTGCTCATGCCGTGTCAATTCCCCAATAACACAGTGGCTATGACACGTTCAATAACACGGGCGTGTTACTGGCCGTGTCAAACCTACTGCCACACAGAACAATTGACACGCCTAAAGACCTGGACGTGCTCGTGGGCGTGTCAGACCAAAAACCCATATTCCAGCCACAACAACCTCACAACCAACATTTTTCTTCTTACCACCATGATACACTCCAAACCAACTTAGCCCAAACATACCCAAAACCATATCAAACTAGCAAAAATAACAAAACAACCCAAACTATACATCAAACACAATCCAAAATATCATCACCACCCTAAACACAACCACAACACTTCTAGACCAACAAACTTACTCTTTCCTTCCATCCAACCCCAAAATCCAAAAATCAATAGAACCAAACACTCTTAAACACACCCAAAATCAAACAAACACATTCTCAAACACAACTTCAACTCACAAACCCAAACAAATCAAAGAATCAAGTGGAAAGACTTACCAAGAATGAGGAAACTCTTAAATCTCCAATTTGATCTCTTGAAAACTTCCTTCAATCTTAAACTTGGAAGATCAAAACTCTTCTTGCTCTCTTGCTTCTTTGATGGTCGGACAACAAAAGGAAAAAGAAAGAAAAGGAAAGAGAACCACGATGAAGAAAGAGAGAAAGAAAGAAACCAAAGAAATCAAAGTCAAACTTTTCCTTAAAACCCTCTCATCCAAGCAATAATAATATTAAAATAATCCAAATTAACCTCTTCCATTCATTTAATTTCCCATTTCCACTAATTAACTTAATTAATTTAAAATAACAAAATATCTTCTTCCACTAACCTTCTTTGACTTTGACTTGTGTATATGTTGTATATATTTTCATATACACAACATATACATTCTCTATATAATTCTTTTCTCTTACCAAAGAAACATATACATAAAATCCAATTATAACAAATATACCAAAACTTCTAGGGTACATTTTGGGATATTACACCTCTTCCAAGATATCCCTCAACACTTGGATTGGGTAACTCAAGTCTCTTCAAAGCCTAAACCAAATGTGACTATAAATAATCACTAAGTGATACACTTATAGGTATAAACAAAACCTCTCAACACAAGGATAAGATACACAAAGAAAAATTAAGGAAAAGAACTATCTAGGGTAAACTCTACACATGACACGCTCAACAACATGGGCGTGTCAATGACCTTGCCTTAAACCCACAACACAGAATCTTTGACACGCTCAGTGACGTGGGTGTCAATGACTGTGCCAAAACTCCAACAATACAGTAGATATGACACACTCAGTGATATGGGCGTGTCACTGCACATGTCAAAACTACAACAACACAATAGCTATGACATGCTCAGTGACATGGGTGTGTCACTGCACGTGTCAAAACTCCAACAACACAGTAGCTATGACACGCTCAGTAACATGGGCGTGTCACTGAACGTGTCTACAACATCATAAAAGCTGTGACACACTCAGTGACATGAGTGTGTCACTGCTCGTGTCACCAACACTAAAAAATAGAACCATCGACATGCCCTAAGGCATGGCCGTGTCACCGAGCATGTCAGGCCAAAAATCCTGATATCCACACACAATTTTCACATCCAACTATTATCTTTCATTAACCTTTTCAACTCCATACAAACTCAACCAAATCCATCATTATACCACCAAATACTTGTGTAAACAATCAAAACAACTCAATTACAAGCAAAAATACACCATCACAACCATGACTTCTCAACTCAAAAGTTACACAACCCAAAACTCTTATTCTCTTCACCAAACTTAACCTTTTCTTCACTCCAACCCCAAACTTCATAGTTAACTAGACAAAAGAACTTCAAACATACCAAAATCAACCATTAACACAAACTACACCAAACATCCAATTAATACATACACAAACTTCCATAGAAAATCAAGGAAATAAGTTGGAAACTTACCAAATATGGAGAAGATCCTTAAAATTTCAACTTGAACACTTGAAATCCTTCAATTACTTGAGTTAGCAAGAAGCAAAATCCTCTCTTACTTTGATGGAGAAAATCTGCCTTCAATGGAGAAAGAAGAAGAAGATGAAGAAGAAGATAGACACCACTCCTCTTATCCAACAAATCTCTTTAAAACCACACAATTCCAACTTTTACTCTCCACTAAGTAAATATATTATTATTATTAAATTAACATCAAATATCATCTTCCACTATCCATTTAATTAATATCTTAAATAATTAAAATATCATTGGACCTTATTAAAATGTTGACTTGTATATATTATATATATCTACATATATACATCATATACACACTTTTCCATTTTCACTTAATTATATATATATACTTTTAAATCATTTAATTAATTTTCAAAAGTTAATATTTTCAAAATTTTGGGATATTACAAATAGACCCTACCTACCAAGAGAGATCAATAGGTCTTTGATAGGCTTAAAACGGGATCTATACGGGACATTGGTTAAATAAAGACCATTGTGACACTATGGGCAAACCCTCACACTACAAATTTCTTGTTTAGACAATTGGAAGCATGAAAAGATAGAGCTTTGAACATTCTTCTTTCTTCTTGAAATGAATCTGGATCTTGATTAGGACAGTTTGGTACCCATATTCCTTTCTTTTTCTTCTTTTCCCTTTCTCTCTCTCTCTCTCTCTCTCTCTCTCTCTCTCTCTTTCTATTTTTTCAGCATCCTATCATTTTATTCTTTTTCCCTATAGGACTATCAAGTATAGGACTTTTAAGAACTAGATGATCTTTCTTCTATCTCTCTAATTTTAGTTGAATTTCTAGTTAGGTTGGACAAATTTAAGTCAAACTATCTTTGCCTTCTACTGCTTTAGGTAAAGGAAAGCTCGTTTGGCTTTCTGAACTGCCTTTTGTGTTTTATTTTATTTTCCTTTTCTTTTTCCTTCTTCTCTTCTTCTCTTCTTCTTTTTTCTTTTTTCTTCTTTTCTTTTTTTCCCTTTTCTTTTTATTCCTTAGTGATCATAAGACTTGTCAAAGGTGTAACAATAGCTCAGGGTAGGTCATTGGGCTTATAAGTCAATAAAGAGAAAGTTGAAATCTTATGAAGGCTTAAAGGAACAACTAAGGATTGATTTTTAATTGGGTGGAAACTAGTTGTTGACTTGTCAAACAATGCCTAGATCATTTCTCCCTTAAATAAGCATAATTCAATTTTGCCTCGAAGGTTCATCAAAGCATGTTCTAAGATTGACTAGGACCTAGACAAAGGTAATTATGCAGGAGCCCTCTCTAAGTAAGCATTCACAACTCAATGCTATAGAATAATTCTCTCACATAGTAAAATCATTCGAATCACAAAACATAGATATACTAATTTATACATATCAAGCTAGATTCATCATTGGTTGGGCACCGAAATGAACAAAGACCATGGAAAATTTGATGAAAATAATTTATTCAAACAAATATAATTTGAAAAATATAATTGTTCTAATTAAATATTAAAGAAAGCAAAATAAAATGAGCAACACTTCAAGCTAAGGAAAGTTTGTTGAGTTGGAGTCTAAGATACTTCATTTATTTAGACATATCAAGGGCAAGGATTTTTTTCATCATCAAGAATCATTACTTCATCATCCACAGTTAGTCCAAGCTTTCTTAGTAGCACATCCTATTTAGCAGTTTCTCTATCCATATCATGACAAGATGATAAGATAAAACTCTTCATAAAGGTTACAAGTGGTGGCATCCTTCCAAATTTAGGCAGAGGATTGTTCTTAGTGTTGGGCTTATCAGGCTCAGGCAACTTTCCACTATCAATTAAATCTTGGATCTCGTGCCTTAATCGAACACATTTATCTATCTTGTGCCCTTGAGTCTGATGAAATTGACAAAAAACTTTGGTATCAAAGTTTGGAGAAAGAGGCTTGTGTAGAGGCTGAGGTGCCAATGGTTGTAGTAAATCCATCTTCATTAGATTTTCTAACATCTTTGGCAAAGGTTCCCCCAAGTCTAAAAATGTATGCTTCTTTGCTGGTTCAGTTGTTGTATTTTCCTCAACACCTCCTGTAATATCCCAAAGTATACCCTAAAAGTTTTAGAGTTATTGTTGTATTTGGATTTAAAGTATATGTTTAATGGAAAGAGAAAGGAAGATAAATTAATAATAAAGGAAATATTATAAGAGATAGATGTATAAGGAGGATAATATGTATACATATGGTATTTGGAAAATATGGAAAATATAAATGTAATATAAAAGAGATATACATATACCAACATATACATCACATATATATAATGTATAAAGTGGTGTACGAAAAAAAAGTTTATATAATAATAATAATAATAATAATAATACTAATAATAATAAAAGAAAAAGAAGAAAGGAAAGTCAAAGGAAGAAAGTGGTGGTGGAGAATATTTTAGGAAATATATATAATTATATTATTTTATATGTATATATATATGATAAGTATGAGAAAAAGAAGAAAAGATCTTCTTTCCTTCTTCTTCTTCTTCTTGCACGAGAGAGAGAGAGAGAGAGAGAGAGAGAGAGAGAGAGAGAGAGAGAGATGTGATTTTGGTTGGTTTATACACCAACTTCTTAAGGGTTTTAAGAGAGTTGAAGTTTGAGATTGAAGATTTGGCATAATATCCAAGTAAGTGTTCATTTCTTTGAGTTGATTCTATTGATTGTGTATCCAAGTAAGTATTCATTTTCTTGTATTGATTTCTATTGATTGAGGTTATATTTGATATGGTTGGTGTGTGAAGATGATGATAATGAAAGATTGAAGTATATAGATGTGTTGAATTGGTATTTAAATGATGATAAGTTGGATTATTTGTGAGGATGATGATGAATTGTTGAAATTGTTGAGTAAGGGTTAGTATAAATGAATTGGGAATTTGAGTAGATGATTCATGGTGATGTATATAATGATTATTATTATGATATATTGAAGTTATATAAGTGTTAAATTGATAGGTAATTGATGAATATAATCAAGATGTTGATTAAGGGTGATGAAGTATGAGTTTTGAAGTGTTTGTGTTTTCATGGATGAGAGTTCGAAATGCATGATTTTTGCCTGACACGGCCAGTGACACAGCCATGTTGTTGGGCGTGTCAACGGTTCTGAGTTTGACTTTTGTGACACGACCATTAACACAGCCATGTTACTGAGCGTGTCATAGCTACTGTGAGAAAAAGTAATTGACACGGCCATGAACACGCCCGTGTTGTTGGGCGTGTCAATGATTCTGTGAGACAGAATGAGTGACACGTTCATTAACACACCCGTGTTACTATGTGTGTCAAAGCTTCTGTATTGTTGGTTTAGGGCACGATCAGGGACACGCCCGTGTTGGTGAGCGTGTCATGTGTAGAGTTTGCCCTAGTTAGTTATCATTCTTATTTTCTTATGTGTATAATTATCTTTGGATTAGGTTTTGAAGAGATTGTGTTGCATTAACCTAAATGTTGAGAATTCTTGGAAGAGGAAGTGTATAGATTGATGGGAGTAGTTCTTGAGGTAAGTATAAACTTACATGGATGCATTCTTTTACATGATTGTGAGACTTAACACATTTAGTTATAAATGTGTTAAGTAATTTACTATATTGTTAATACAATGTGACTAATGTTATGATTTGTATAGTGTGAAAGATATGATGATCATTCAAAAAGGTATGTGCAATGCAATTTGTTATGATAAATACTTTATTGATGAATTCAAAATATATTATGTATATTCTATTGATGAGTTGTTTTAATGTGAATTGAGGCATGATAAGATGCAAAACCATTGTGATTGACTATGATGATTCAAATGAAATAAGTGGGGAATGTTTGCCTAAATGATGATGTTTAATGCAATTGATGATATATACTCTCTTGATGAGATGTGGAGCCATGGTTGTTGGCTATGATGATGCAAATGAGATAATTGAGGCATGGTTGCCTAGTTGATTGTGGAATAAGAAATGAGAAAGAAATTGATAAAGAGATAAATGAAATGATTGTGTGCCTAATATGTTAATTCAATTTTCAGAGTTCTGGGTTTGGCGGCATGCCTATAAAGTACTGGATAGGTGAAAAGACCGGGTCATAAGCCGATTCTAGTTGAATAATGTGAAATGTGAATTAAAGTAATAGTCTAGCCGGGTTGAGAATTTCCTCGGATTTATCCGGGTTGAGGTCCAAGAGACTGGGTCTGTTACAAGTAACAATCTAGCCGGGTTGAGGATCTCCTCGAGTTTAGCCGGTTTGAGGTCCAGGAGACTGGGTCTGTTACACTATCCATGGATAGAGATATATGTGTATCACCTACGGGCTTGATGATTATGATATATGGACCAAAGCAGTAACTCTGAACTTTGAATAACATATTAGTTTCTTTTTAGGCCCATGCTTGTCTTTGTTTAAATGTGATTTATGAAATGTGAAATGGATGAATAATAAGACCTATGTTTACCTTTGTTGGAAATGTGATTCATGACTGGTGAATTGTGAATAATGAAGTAATTGAATAAAATAAGGATATGTAATGTTATGAAGTATGACATGTAATAGGTGTAATTGAAAAGGGAAACCATGATAAGAAACTAATGATACATGAAGTTAATATATATATATATATGTTAGAATTTCTGTAATGTATGTTTATATTATTTATTTGTACTACTAAGCTCTCGGGCTTAGCGCGGTTGTGTAATCACGCAGGTGAGTAGGTGGTAGATCTGAAGTCATTCGTTATGCCACGAGAAGAGTAAGAGTTTGTCGAGACCAACTAGAAGGTGCTGCATACATGTATAATTTAATTAAGCTGTATTTCTAACAAGAATGTATTCATATGTATAAATGAAGTTTTGATAAAGATAAGATTATTATATATATATATAAGATCATTAAAAGGATGATGATTTTGTAAATGTTCTTTATATTAATGTAATATTGTTTAAACTCAGTTAAAGGTTTTTAAATTGTAACAAAAAGTGACATTCTTATATTTTATATATACGTACTGTATGTATACCCGGTATATGTATAATATTTATATAATGTATGGGGGTGTTACAATTATTTTGGTATCAGAGCTTAGGTTCGAGATTCTCGGCCTAAGTGAAATTAAAAGGGAAAAGTTTTGAAAAGCTTAAATAGAATTAAAAAGGAAAAGTTTTGAAATGAAATTTGTAATACATATATATGCATTAACACCTAGGTTGGTCTCAGATGTGGCATTATGTGAATTGTACTGTGTTTGTATTAGAGGAGATGGATGGTATTATGTGGATGAAGTTCTACATAAAAGGAAAATTAAAAAAAAAATTGATATGGAAACATTTATGCAAGTTTAATTGATAAATTAAAGAATGGGAAATTATTTAAGTAAAGTAAAGTAAATTGTTAAATGTGTTTGAAGTATAAAGAAATGAATAGGAGAATAAAGTTGGAAATAAGTTAAAAATAAAATCAAGATTAAAGTATGTACTCTCTCCTCTACAGTTTGGATCTCTTTCTAATAAATCTTATGTTTGGATTATTAGAGGAAGGAAATATTGTTGGATTGTTAATATGGAAAGATATGTTATTGAAATGAAGAGAGTATGATGGAATATTGAGTGAGTTGATTGATATAGACAAAGTGTGATTATTTGAGGTTTGGGTATATAAAGTTAAGGTTTTGTTTAAAAGAAAAAGAGATGATGTTGGTTAAATAAGAAGATATATTGGTGTTGTTTGTATGGTTATTTTAATGCAAACATTGTAATTTCAATGTTAGAAAGGTGATATGCTTGAATATTGTGAAAGCTCATGTTAATGGTGGTAATATGTGACATTTGGGATTTTTGAAATGAGCTTAATAATTGTGAAAATTATATGTTTTGATGTTGCTTTGTGGTATATATATAAGATGTTTTTTTTAAAGTTAATATTAAGAAAGATGAGATTTGCAAATTGAAGTTTAGGTGAGATAGTGATTTGAGAATTTAGAATTTTAATGGAATATTGATAAAGATTATTTATATATTGATAGTTTAATGTACGTTTAATGTATGAGCTATTTGCAATGACTATTATTTCATATGAGAATATTACGAATTGGGTAATGTGATTGATAGTATGAGAATTTGTTTCGAAGTAAAAAGAAAGTGATTGAGCGAGTGAAAATGAGTTACCTTAAATCATTTGATTTAAAAGGGTAAAGATGGATATGGAAATATATTAAATGTTAAAAAAAAATTTAGAGAGATGTCACATTAGAAGTGTGACTATGATGTATGTGAAGTGTTATTATGGTTAGAATGTATATATTTATTGTGTTGAGGAATAATTTAAGTCATGTTAAAAGAACGAGAGTGATAATGTTCAAAGAAAAGTAATAAATGTTAAATTTGTATGGATTGTATGTAAAAGAAAAATTAAAAATACATATATAATTATGTGTATACATGTATAGGATATGTGAAATGAGTTTTTCAATATGACTGTAAATGAAGTATATAAGAAATGTGGAAAGTAAATCACATTATAAATGTGCTCTATTAATGTGTATGTGGTATAACTATTGGTTTAATGATATTAAGAATGATATTGCATATATTAGTGGACTTAAGAGAGATTAAGTCTTGAACTGTGTAAAGCTAGGTTGATTATGTGACGAAATTGAGAATGGAATGGATTCGAGTAATACTAGACAGTGGAAATTGTTATAGTGATCACTGAACTTGATGATCATATAATATATATAAATTTTAAAAGAGATAGAATAGAAATGGAGTAGCAAATGGAAATTTTGTCATATTGGTATATGATTGAATATGTATATGTAAGAGATGTTAATAGTAATATCGTTGAAACATGAATTAAGCTAATGATGATCATATAATTGAGTACAAATTGGGTTGAAACGGAGTTGAAATGTGTTACTCTTGATGTAGCAAAAGTTTAGAGAATGAATATGTAATTCTTGAGATACAACTTAGCATTGTAATTGGAAAGATTGAAAATAGAATAATAGAAGAACAATATTGATTTATAAGTCACAGGCTTGATTATTAATCTCTTAATGCCATATGTTTTGTTTAGTATATTTGGCCAGTTAGTTTTGTTATCCACATATTTGGGACTAAGATAATATGACTGTAATACAGATTTGATGAGATTGATAATTATGTTTTAGAAGTATAGTTAAGAGTTATGATGGGTAAAGTTGTACCTTATCATTTTTTGTTAGAAATTTGGTTATAATTATGAAGGTAAGGAGAGAAAAGAGAATTATTAAAATGTTTTGAGTTATGGATAATGTGATAAAAAGGTAATTAATATAAATATAGAAATGATATGAAATATGAGGAGATATTAAAAAGGGAGAAATTACGAAATGTGACTGAAAGTTATATTAAATATGTTTATGGTATAAAGTGAATAAATGAATGGACTTGAGGTTTAAGTGAATGAACTACAGATAGTAAATATGGTATACAATTTTCATGAGAATTGGTGGGAATTATACTAAGATAATAGAAAATAAACTATATGTATATTAAAGGACAATTCGAAGTGATTTGTTATCATGATAATTTGACTGAATATGGATCTGAAGAGATTAGGATTTGAATATAAGTTTGACCTAATGGAATTAGGTCATATATATATATAATGTGAAATCTAATGATAAGTTTAAATAAGTTAATTGTTGGTTTGAATTGAACAAGATTGAAATGTGGGAATTTTGTGACAGATAGATCAATTGATCTAGATTCTATGAAGATTATGAATCATTATTGAGATTTAATATGTATAGTTGTACTAAGAGTATAAAAATTTACATGATAATGTATATGATGTAAAATTCTAAAATGTGAATGGACATGAATGAATGAAGTTATATCAGTTGTAAATAATGATAAAAGGGAAAATATTGATTATCTATAAAATAAGTTGAAAGGCATTGTATTAATAGGTAAGTTAAGTGAAAAGCATGCTAAAGAAGGAATTAAGTGTGTGAAAAATAAGGATCTTATTATCAATTAAGAAAGTCTATTCTGAAAGTGAGTGTAATGACTGGATAAACAATAATAAGATATAAATCAATGATTTTTAAAGTTAAAATTAAGAAAGTAATTATGAAGAGATGAAGTAGTAAAATATCTTGAAGATAATGATTAGACGAACTATAAGTATATTATAAGATGATCTGATTTTTGTATAAAGGTAAATTCATTGGGAATGTGAGGAATTATCTTGATTGCTTTGTTGAGAAAGTAATAAGATATATAAATATATAATGATGAGCTATAAAATTTAGAGAAGATGATTGACTCTAAGGGGGAGAGTAAAAGTTATATGATTTGATGACATAATAACTTAAGAATATAATTAACTTCATATGGAAGTTAAGATGGTATTGTGTTAAGAATGGATTACTATTATACTAGATAATTTCGAGGACGAAATTATTTAAGGGGGAGAGAATTGTAATATCCCAAAGTATACCCTAAAAGTTTTAGAGTTATTGTTGTATTTGGATTTAAAGGATATGTTTAATGGAAAGAGAAAGGAAGATAAATTAATAATAAAGGAAATATTATAAGAGATAGATGTATAAGGAGGATAATATGTATACATATGGTATTTGGAAAATATGGAAAATATAAATGTAATATAAAAGAGATATACATATACCAACATATACATCACATATATATAATGTATAAAGTGGTGTAGGAAAAGTAAGTTTATATAATAATAATAATAATAATAATAATAATAATAATAATAATAATAATAAAAGAAAAAGAAGAAAGGAAAGTCAAAGGAAGAAAGTGGTGGTGGAGAATATTTTAGGAAATATATATAATTATATATATATATATGATAAGTATGAGAAAAAGAAGAAAAGATCTTCTTTCCTTCTTCTTATTCTTCTTCTTGCACGAGAGAGAGAGAGAGAGAGAGAGAGAGAGAGAGATGTGATTTTGGTTGGTTTATACACCAAATTCTTAAGGGTTTTAAGAGAGTTGAAGTTTGAGATTGAAGATTTGGCATAATATCCAAGTAAGTGTTCATTTTTTTGAGTTGATTCTATTGATTGTGTATCCAAGTAAGTATTCATTTTCTTGTATTGATTTCTATTGATTGAGGTTATATTTGATATGGTTGGTGTGTGAAGATGATGATAATGAAAGATTGAAGTATATAGATGTGTTGAATTGGTATCTAAATGATGATAGGTTGGGTTATTTGTGAGGATGATGATGAATTGTTGAAATTTTTGAGTAAGGGTTAGTATAAATGAATTGGGAATTTGAGTAGATGATTCATGGTGATGTATATAATGATTATTATTATGATATATTGAAGTTATATAAGTGTTAAATTGATAGGTAATTGATGAATATAATCAAGATGTTGATTAAGGGTGATGAAGTATGAGTTTTGAAGTGTTTGTGTTTTCATGGATGAGAGTTCGAAATGCATGATTTTTGCCTGACACGGCCAGTGACACGGCCATGTTGTTGGGCGTGTCAATGGTTCTGAGTTTGACGTTTGTGACACGAGCATTAACACGGCCATGTTACTGAGCATGTCATAGCTACTGTGAGAAAAAGTAATTGACACGGCCATGAACACGCCCGTGTTGTTGGGCGTGTCAATGTTTATGTGAGGCAGAATGAGTGACACTTTCATTAACACGCCCGTGTTACTAAGCGTGTCAAAGCTTCTGTATTGTTGGTTTAGGGCACGATCAGGGACACGCCCGTGTTGGTGAGCGTGTCATATGTAGAGTTTGCCCTAGTTAGTTATCATTCTTTTTTCCTTATGTGTATAATTATCTTTGGATTAGGTTTTGAAGAGATTGTGTTGCATTAACCTAAATGTTGAGAATTCTTGGAAGAGGAAGTGTATAGATTGATGGGAGTAGTTCTTGAGGTAAGTACAAACTTACATGGATGCATTCTTTTACATGATTGTGAGACTTAACACATTTAGTTATAAATGTGTTAAGTAATTTACTATATTGTTAATACAATGTGACTAATGTTATGATTTGTATAGTGTGAAAGATATGATGATCATTCAAAAAGGTATGTGCAATGCAATTTGTTATGATAAATACTTTATTGATGAATTCAAAATATATTATGTATATTCTATTGATGAGTTGTTTTAATGTGAATTGAGGCATGATAAGATGCAAAACCATTGTGATTGACTATGATGATTCAAATGAAATAAGTGGGGCATGTTTGCCTAAATGATGATGTTTAATGCAGTTGATGATATATACTCTCTTGATGAGATGTGGAGCCATGGTTGTTGGCTATGATGATGCAAATGAGATAATTGAGGCATGGTTGCCTAGTTGATTGTGGAATAAGAAATGAGAAAGAAATTGATAAAGAGATAAATGAAATGATTGTGTGCCTAATATGTTAATTCAATTTTCAGAGTTCTGGGTTTGGTGGCATGCCTATAAAGTACTGGATAGGTGAAATGACCGGGTCGTAAGCCGATTCTAGTTGAATAATGTGAAATGTGAATTAAAGTAACAGTCTAGCCGGGTTGAGGATTTCCTCGGATTTATCCGGGTTGAGGTCCAAGAGACTGGGTCTGTTACAAGTAACAGTCTAGCCGGGTTGAGGATCTCCTTGAGTTTAGCCAGGTTGAGGTCTAAGAGACTGGGTCTGTTACACTATCCATGGATAGAGATATACGTGTATCACCTACGGGCTTGATGATTATGATATGGACCAAAGCAGTAACTCTGAACTTTGAATAACATATTAGTTTCTTTTTGGGCCCATGCTTGTCTTTGTTTAAATGTGATTTACGAAATGTGAAATGGATGAATAATAAGACCTATGTTTACCTTTGTTGGAAATGTGATTCATGACTGGTGAATTGTGAATAATGAAGTAATTGAATAAAATAAGGATATGTAATGTTATGAAGTATGACATGTAATAGGTGTAATTGAAAAGGGAAACCATGATAAGAAACTAATGATACATGAAGTTAATATATATATATGTTAGAATTTCTGTAATGTATGTTTATATTATTTATTTGTACTACTAAGCTCTCGGGCTTAGCGCGGTTGTGTAATCGCGCAGGTGAGTAGGTGGTAGATCTGAAGTCATTCATTATGCCACGAGAAGAGTAAGAGTTTGTCGAGACCAACTAGAAGGTGCTGCATACATGTATAATTTAATTAAGCTGTATTTCTAACAAGAATGTATTCATATGTATAAATGAAGTTTTGATAAAGATAAGATTATTATATATATATAAGATCATTAAAAGGATGATGATTTTGTAAATGTTCTTTATATTAATGTAATATTGTTTAAACTCAGTTAAAGGTTTTTAAATTGTAACAAAAAGTTACATTCTTATATTTTATATATACGTACTGTATGTATACCCGGTATATGTATAGTATTTATATAAGGTATGGGGGTGTTACACCTCCTCTTTCTCTTTGACTTTGCCCATTGTAGCTGCCCTTATTGCTCCACTTAGACAACACATGATTCGACAGATCTTATGAAATAGGGATTGACCCCTTATTTCACATTTGATCTCTATTAGTGAACCTGTTCCTCATGAATGCTGCCTTTCCCTTCTTTCTTATGTGGGGGATGCCTCATAAGCATTATTGATGATCTCCAAAATTTCAATCAACTGGGTCTTCATAATTTCAGCCAATTGATCCCATAGCTTGGCCATCCTAGCTTTGGAAACCTCATCAACTATATCCCTTAGTTGGTTCACATCCATCCTTCCAATGAAGCACTTAAATCAAAATCACTGCTACAGGTGGTTTCGTTGTATGCTCTTGAATTGCTGTACTTTAAGTTTGTGAGCTAGAAAGGATCAATGATATGTTATGCAATGCATGTATGCATGTATGCACAAATAACAAACAAACAAAGATAATTAGGATGTCCCTTCTAACCTTATAACTTTCACACACGAATAAAGAGTCTCTTTTCCTAGGTATATGGTTAACAAAATATCAACATGGAATATTTAGCTCTCAAAAAAATCCCTCGGACGATTTAACCAATAGTTATATTTTTGAACATGAAAATCAGTTCATGATAATTCTCGTTAATTAGGCTTTAATCCATCCAATCAACTTAAGATAGATTTTATGCTATGTGGTGGATTAATACTAAATTAAAAATTTTATCATAAATAGATTTCCTATTTTGAAAAAGTAAATAATGATTCATGCCAAAAATAAGCCCATGATTAATAGTTCTTAGCATAAGCTAGGCTCACAATTGATTTTTGGTATTTCATAATTGACATAAATGTTTGTAAGCTCTTTCAAAGGTCATGAAAATAATATTGTTTCTAAGACCATCATAAAAAGATTTTAGAAAAAAATGGATTTTGGGCTTTGTATTCGGGTCATGAGAAAAGAATTTTTAACTTATTTTGGAAAAATTTTATGTCCAAAGACCATTTTAAAAATTTTGAAAATAGTTTTGGTCTTTTGGATTTAGAGAAAAAAACGTTTAAGCTCACAATGTAATTAGGTCATATTAGAAAAAGAACAAACCAAATAAGCCATGATTTAAACTAAGATAAATTAACCATAGTCAAACAATAAGCATTTGGGGTAAAAAACCTAAGAAAAATAACTAGGCCAATTACACGAGCTTAAGTCTTTGGGTTGAAAGGTTTTAGGCTCCCATAGCAAGTATATACCAAAAGGTACAAGGCTATGAGTGGTTATGCCATGCTCGATCTCCATAACTTGAGTGAAAGTATGGTATCCCTTACATAACACAACACGGGTAACACGGCATCCTAACTCATGCACACTATGCAATCTAAATGATGCAATGGACAATATCATAATAAGAAAGAATAAAATAAT
This sequence comes from Garcia nutans, assembly GCA_947685225.1. Classification (NCBI taxonomy): domain Eukaryota; kingdom Viridiplantae; phylum Streptophyta; class Magnoliopsida; order Malpighiales; family Euphorbiaceae; genus Garcia; species Garcia nutans. The sequence goes on along the minus strand of CANTUV010000007.1, from coordinate 48,070,085 downwards.
ATAAAGACCAACAAAATCAACTTCTCTTATCCCTAGTGGAGTCATCACTATGAGCGGGGATTTTCGCCCCCACTTCCATGTGGAATGGTTCTTGCTACTTCGACACTGTTAGGCTCAGGGCCTTAGAGAACACGGGCCTAAACTCGGAGAAAATAGAGTTGCCACCCGGACGGGCTGAAAAAAAGAAAGGGGTGAATGACTCAATTTCTAAGGAATCCCCAACTCCCTATTGGGTTTGAAAAGTTGTGTACGCATGAGGCAGATGAGAAATGACCCAGCACCCCCACAGCACCCGGTTCATTGGAACTGGCCTCCTTTTCAGGTCTTAATATTATAAAATTCTTAACTATAATGACATTATCCATACTACATGCAATCATTAAAAAGCATCATTGTATTAAAATCAAAGTAATGTTCAAACAAAGCAAATAAATGGACACCCATCTGAGGATGAAAACATGTCATTACATTGTCTAATGTCTAAAACTAAATAGGACACCCTTCAAAAGGTGGAAATGTGTCCTTTACATTAATCCCAAAATATGAAAATAATTTAAATTACATGAAGCTTAATTAATGAGGTACCCAATCATGGAAACATACCTCTTATAATTTTAATAGGCAAATAATAATCAAGAAAATATTCATCCAAGATAATTTAAATAAATCAAACATCGAAATTAAATAAATCGATCATCATAGATTAAATAAACCATCCATCAAAACATATAATAAACATGCATCTAACTTAAATAAAGCGATAAATTTACAAATTTAGATTTACATCTTGAATTAGGATTTCTTGAATTAAATTAGGATTTTGTAGGTTTAGATTCAAAAATTAATATTTCAGGGTTTAGATTTAGAAAAGAGGGTTTTGATTTGCAAAACTAATATTATTGTTATTATTTTAAAAATTATTAAGCTATTGTGATGAATAAAATAAACATAAATATTGCTATTGATTTATTTGAATACCTTGTAAATTAATGCATGAGATAAATATGATGTGGCTATTATAGATTAAATGAATTAAACATAACAAAACAAATCTTCATTTGTTGGCTCCATCGAAATTAAAAGATTTGAACCAAGCTTTTGTTTGATTTTTGCTACCGCTTGAATCAATTACTTCTTTCAGTTGAACTTTGGCAATTGCCTTGACACTGCTAGTTGCTTCCCTTGTTCATTGATTTTTTCTCCCATTTAATTGTTGCTAGGGTTGCTGTTTAAAGTCTCCAGTCATTCAAAAAGTTTAAAAGTCCGTAATAGTTGCTGTCCTCTTTTTTTGGCCGTCCCCCAAAGAAAAAGTCCCCTCTTTAATTCTTTTAGTGTGTTATTTATAGGAAAATTGAAAAAGCCTAATACTATTTGGTTTAAGGAAATATAAACTATTTAGGAAATAAAATTTAAAAATCGAGTAAAATAAGATTTTGGCAAAATATCAGCTAATGCATTGGCACATTGGATTGGGCCTGCTGCGAGGCGAGCTACTGTGCTGCTACGAGGAACGAACTGCATTGCTATGGGATGCTGAGCCATGAGGGCTACTGTGCATTACGTTGTGGGCTGCTGAGGCATGCGAGGTGGAAAATTGCATGCGCCGTTCGCCTATTCCTCTGATTTTTATTATTTATTATTTTTATTATTAAAAATAAATACTATATAAATATTTTAATTTTTTTTTCTTTTAATGTATTTAAAATAATAAATAATAAATATTATAAAAATCATTTTGGACTGGACTTGGTCAAAAAATAAGGGTCTACATTAGGGTTTGGATCAAAATATGCAAGTTTAAAGTTTTTTTTTTGAATCCAAACAGCTCATATTAAATCATGTTTTTTAGGTTTGAATCATATTGAATTCAAGATTAAGCCTACTATATGAATGTTTAACAATTAAATAACTAACTTCAAATAATAATTATTTAATATAGTTGAACGATAATTTAATCAAATTAAGTGTAAAAAACCAAACTTGCGTTGTCAGCTCCACCAAATTAAATGTGTTGAACTAAGCTCTTTATTTTGTTTACTACCTGGACCAAATTTGATCTTGGTTGAGTGAAGCAATCTGAAGACAATTGCTTCTACCTCCCTTGGTTGTTGTGTCTTGATTTTATGTGTTTTGGTTTTTTTTTTTTTGTGTTGATTGCTTTTCATTAATTCTTATTCTTGTTTTGATAATTTTGGCTGTTATTTTCTAATTGCTTCTCTCTCACACGGTATGGCTTCCTTTTTCTAATTGTAAGACCTGTATTTATATTCCACGATTAGGTTAAAGCCGGTTTAATCAATCTTAAATTTTCAAAACCCTCTCTGCTTATTCGAGTGTACTTAGAATTTAAACTAAACTCAAATTAAATTTGGCTCAGATTCGGGACCAAAACAAAGACTCATATCGAATTAAACCTTTGTCAATTTGATATGAACCAAAGCTCATATCGAACTGAACCTAGGTCAATTCAATATGACCTTTGTGCTCATATCGAATTGGGTAGCCCAATTCGATATGGGCACAACCCATGTCAAATTAGAATGCCCAATTCAATATGGCATAGCCCATATCGAATTAAACCAAACCGAATGGACCATTTAGGGTTTTAGGAGTTGAACCAGCTTACTTTGGGCCTCTTTTAAAATTGGGCTGACCTACTCTAAAGCTTTAAAGATTCAAGATTTTAAAGCCGGGCTGAATTTGGCTTGGCCTCTATTATTTGGGATTAGACTTGCTTAGGGTCAAAATTAGGGGTCTACAGTTTTGCCTTTTGCTTGAACGATATTGAATTCATTCAATAAATGAAAAGCAATACGACTTTGAGTCGATCTTAGATGAGGATGGGTTATGGACCCAAGACTAAATTTTGGGTTCTGCACCCTGGATTCAATTTGAGTTCTGAACTCGAGACTGAATTTAAGTTTTGGACGCAAATTGGTTTGGGTTATGGACCCTAGACTGAATTTGGCTTCTAGACCCGAGACTGGATTTAGGTTTTATACCCGAGACTGGTTTTGGGTTTTGGATTAGGGTTCTGGACCAGCGAGTGGTTTGGGTTATGGACCTAAATTGATTTTGGTTCTAGATCCGAATTGAGTTATGGACTCATGAATTGATTTGGGTTCTGGACCCGCGAGTGATTTGCGCTCTAGACCCAGATTGAGTTATGGAATTGTGAATTGGTTTGGGTTCTAAACCCATGAATGGATTTGGGTTATAGGCCTAAGACTGGAATTAGGTTCTGGACTCGAGACTATATTTAATTTGGGTTCTGGACACATGAGTGATTTGGGTTCTGGACCCGTGGATGATTTGAATTTTGGATCCGTGGTTTGATTTGGGTTCTGGATGTAAGACTTGGTTTGGTTCTAGACTCATGACTTGATTTGGGTTTTGGACCTGCAATGGACTTCAACTCTTCTAACTTGACCATCCTTTTGTTATTTGAGAATTCTGACTTTCTTCTAGCGACTTGGTTTCATTCTTCAATGGATTGACTTTAGTTCTTCTAGCTGAACTGGAGGGCTTTCTTCTGGGCACATATTCTATTCTTTAATGGATCAACTTTAGCTCTTCTAGCTGGACTGACCTTCTGTCATTTGAGAGTTCTGGCTTTCTTCTAGCTATTAACTTCAGCTCTTTTAGTTGGATTGACCTTCTATTATTTTAGAGTTCTAGCTTTGTTCTAGCCATCTACTTTAAATCTTGTAGCTTAATTGACCTTCTGTCAGTTAAGAGTTTTAGCTTTCTTCTAGCCATCATTTGTTCCATTCTTCAATGGATTATGCTTTGCAAAAAATTTGGCTATTTTTTACCCCTTTAGCCCTCATATCCTCTCTTTGCCTCCAGCATGACAAAACATTGAAAGAGAGTCTGAAAATATTTTGTACATGTATAAAATTAAAATTGGAAAGAGAAGCTCAACTCCCTGTGTAGGCTCAAACTGATGATTTTGTTCCCTATAGGCTTCACCGATACTTTTATCTTGTTCTTTGCTCAAACATGCATCTCTATGATTAGATCTTTCACAAGCAATGGGCCTTTTATGCCCCTTGATTCCATATATGCTTTTGATTATTTACTTCAAGAGTATTAGTTGTTCACTTTGACAAGGATAGGCAACACATGAAAACAAAAGTACAATGTGACATGCTTATGTATGCAAGGGTGATACTTACAATGGTCCTATTGACTCACAGATCAAGATGATAAACTAAGGCACTCCCATTGTTACCTTCAGGATATTCGTGTAGGCCTTGCATTCGATCATCAAGAGATGTCACATTCACAGTTTCATCTTCAAGATATAGAAAACATGAGTAGTGGGGCCTCAAGCAGGATGGTCAAAGATACATGAGATATCTATTTGAAACCATGATTCAGAACATTAATAGATATTTTCTTCATAGCCTTGTGAATGATTCTTACATTACCCTACTTTTACCTAATATGTCCTTTAAGGTTTGACAGTACAACGTACTTCCCTAAGCTTGGAGGCTCATATGACAAGAAAACATTTATTTATTATTTTTTTTAAATCACATGCTGGCTTTGTCAAATTAGTGTCAATATACCTCAAGACTCGACCTTTTCAAATTAACTCATCTATAACATCATAACCCTAGTTACCGTACTAAACGTGGAAATCATTTCTATTTAAGCAAGAATTGTTGCATTTCATATAGGCATATATACATTACTTGGCCAAAGGTCTCATTGAGTGTAAATATTGCCTATCTCATATGCATGCATTTTTCAAAAAATCTCCACTAATAAAATCTACCCACCAAGTGAGATCTACAAGTCTTTAATAGGCTTGAAATAGGGTGTATAAGTGATATGGGTTAAGCGAAGGCCATTTGTAAATTAGAGTTGATGTGGCACTGCTAACAAATCTTCACACTGTAACCTTTCTATTGGAACCATAGGCAGCTCAGAGCAATATTAAACTCTGGGCATCTGGTTATCTTGCTTCATGAAAAGATAGACTTCAATTTCCTTTCATCTCCTCTGTAAAAATCTAAATCTAATTAGGACGAACTTTATCTTATCCTTTTGCTTTCGCACAAACTCAGGACCTGTTTTATTTTTTCCTTTTCTTTCTTCTCTTTCTTCTCTTTTGTTATTTTCTCTTTTTTGTTTGTTTGTTTTTTTTTCTTTTTCCTTTTCTTTTCCTCTTTTTCTTTCTCCTTTCTTTCTTTCTTTCTTTCTTTCTTTCTTTCCTTTCCTTTCTTTTTTTTTTTATTTTTTTGTGTGTCTTAGCCCTAAGAGAGTTTTCTTATTTGTACCATCTTAAGCTTTTAACTATGGAGTAGCACAAGTCTGCTTTAAGGTTGGATCTTTGTAATGTCCTAATGCCATCTTAATGATGAAATAAATCTGAGATATTAGGTCAAGTTCATGTAAACTTCAACTATCCTTATAGTATTGACTAAACATCCCTTTCTTCTATATTCTTGCTTCTTGGTAGTTCAGTGATCATTAGACTTATTATAAGTGTCACAACAACTCAAGGTAGGTGATCGGGCTTTACAAGCCAATAAAAAGCAAGCTAAAATTTTATAAAGGCTCAAAGGAACAAACTAGGGATTGATATCAATAGGATTAATACTAGTTGTTGGCTCACCAAACAATGCCTAGATCATCTCTCTCTTAAATAAGCAGAATTCAATTTTGCCTCAAAAGTTCATTAGAGCATGTTCTAAGATTGACTAGGACCTTGACATATGTAATTATATAGGAGCCCACTCTAAGTAAGCATACATAACTCAAAGCTATAGAACAATTTCCTCACCTAGTAAAGTCATTCAAATCATGATGTATAGATATACTAATTAATAAATATCAAGCTAGATTCGTCATTGGTTGAGCATTAAAATGGCAAAAACAATCAAAATTATAAATTCAAAAAAATAATTTATTTAAATAATCTTAATTTGAAAAAAAAACATAATCGTTCCAATGAAATGCTAAAGAAAGAAAATAAGACAAGTGACACCTAAGCAAGAGGAAGTTTATTGAATGGATTTTCTTCTTCCTTCATATACTCTCAATCTTCCCCCATCATGAAGGTCACCAATGGAGGTACTATTCCAAACATAGGTAAAGGATTATTCTTCGTGCTAGGTTTGTCAGGTTTTGGCAGCTTACCACTGTCAATTAGATCTTGAATCTTATGTCTTAACCTAAAACACTTGTTTGTTTTGTGCTTCTGTGTTTGATGGAATTGACAAAATGCATTGGTATCAAAGTTTAGAGGCATAGGATTGGGTAACGGTCAAGGAGCCAATGGCTACAATAGCCCTTGCCCCTACAGCTTATTGAAAATCCAAGATAAAGATCACCATAGCTTTGAAAATTGCCTCTTATTTTCTTGGCCAGTTGCATTGACATCCACTGCTTTCTGTGTACCTTGATTACCAGACTGGTAACTCACCTTCTCATTACTTCTCCCAGCACAATGGTTCTTCTCCCTTTCCTATTCTTCAATTTGCAATCTAGCTTGGAGAAGGTCTTTGAAATCTCTGATAGGCATGTGAGACAGTCTCCCATGAAAGTTGGGCAGGACACCTATCACTATGATTCTGATCTTGTCAGATTCATCTAGCCTCTTTTTAAGAAGTACAACCTTATTTCTCCATCTCTTCACATAATTAACAAAGTTTCCATTTTTTTTATGTCTAATAGTCTCCACCTCCATTGAGGCCACTTCCAGCTCAACATTGTCTTCATACTATTGAATAAAGGTTTTGTATAGTAGATCCCAATCTTTTTATGTGTTCTCCTCTAAGGTATTGGACTAAATTTGCACAATAGGATCCAAAGAAAGCATGAAATACCGTAGGGTTTGAGTTTTAGTAGCTCTAGCAGACTGCATGGCAGTGATGTATTGCTTAACATGCAAGTGAGGATTTCCTATGCCATTATACATAGTGAAAGTAGTCATTTTGAATTCGTAAGGGATTCCTTCATCATCCTCAAATAGCTTGTCAACTTTTGATACTTCCTTAGCTTTAAGCTTCTTCTCAAACCTCATCTCCAAATCAGCAATTAATTTGGAAAGTAATTGACTCCTCACTGTCTCAGCCAGGGCCCCCTTTAGTTCTTCCATTTTTAAGGGTAGGGCCTTATTCACTAGGTTCTGAATTTGCTCATGATCCATTGGCTTTGGTGTGAAAATGACTAAATTCTCACTAGATTCTGAGTTATAGGTGGGGTTGTCATAAGCCTTGAACTGTCATACTCCAGGTCTGTGAGCCAGAAAGGGTTAATGCGAGTGTAATGCAATGCATGTATGCATGAGTAACAAACAGATAAATAAAGTTAGGACATTCCTTCCAACCTTATATCATCAACACACGAGTGGCGAGTCTCTTTTTCTAGGCATTATGGTCAACAAAAAAAAAACAACAGGGGATACTTTTGTTTTCAAATCACTCAATCGAGATGACCAATAGTTATATTTTCAAATAAGAACTTAATCTATAATAACTCCCACTAATTGAGCCTTAATCCATTAAGTCAATTGGGAAATAGCTTTTATGCTATTTATGGATTAAAACTAAATTAAAGAGTTTATTATAAATAGATTTCTTTGTTTGGGAAAGCAACTATTGGTTCATGCCATAAATAAGCCCATGATTAATAAATCTTGGTATAAATTAGGCCCGCAATTGATTTTAACCTTCCATAATTGGCCTAACTAATTACAAGTCCATTTAAAAAATTTTGAACCTATCTTAAAAAGTGTTTCAAAAAGTTTTATTAAAAAATGAATCTTGGGCCATGATGTGAAAAAAGGATTTTTGGCCCATCTAAAAAGGTTTCCATGCCCAATGTCCATCTTAGAAAGAGTTTTGAAAATAATTTGGTCTTTTAAACTTTTAAAAGAATAATTTAATTTTGAGCTTACATCATAATTAGGTCATAGTAGGAAAAGAAAACCAAATGGGCCATAACTTGGCCCAAGACATGTTAATTATAGACAAACAAAAAGAAATTAGGTCAAACCTAAGGAAAGTTACTAGGCCAACTACATGGGCTTTAGTCTTTAGGGTAAGAAAGCTTAGGTTCCCATGGCAAGTATATACTAAAAGGTACAAGGCTATGAGTGGTCATGCAATGCTCGATCTCCATACCTTGAGTGAAAGTATGGTATCCCTCACATATACAGAACACGGTTTCCATAGGGCATCCTAACTCACACACACATTGCAATCAGAATGATACAATGAATAATACCATAATAATAAAGAATAAAATAATATAAAGACCAATGGAATCAACTTCTCTTATCCTCGGTGAAGTCACCACTTTGAGCAGGGATTTTTACCCCCACCCCCGGTGGAATGTTTCTTACGACTTCGACATTGTTAGGCTCGGGGCCTTGGAGAACATGAGCCTAAGCCCAAAGAATTGGAGTAGCCATTCGGATGGGTTGGGAAAGAAAAGAAAAGAGTGGATGACTTGATTTCTAAGGAATTTCCAACCTCCTATTAGGTTTGGAAAGTTGGGTACACATGGGGAAGGTGAGAATGGCCCATCACTCCCATAGCACCGAGTTCATTGGAATTGGCCTCCTTTTAGGTCTAAATATTATTAAATTCTTAAATTCTTATAATATTAATCACACTACATGCAATTATAAAAATAAATATGCATTGTATTAAAATCAAAATAACCAAATAAAACAAGCACCCATGCTAGATGGAAACATGCCCTTACAATGTCCAATATCAAAAACACAAGTAAATAAAATAGGACACCTACCAATTGGTGGAAACATACCCCTTACATTAATTCTCAAATACAAATAACATAAAGAAATAAATTAAATAACCAAGGCACCCACAATGTGGAAACATTCCTTTTACATCTTTAGAACCCAATTAATGAGAAATTGCAATCCACATAATAAAGAACGATCATGCACATAGTCATTAAACAATAGTAAATTAGGGCTTAAATGAAATGAAATCACAAAAAAAGTGCAATCCATGAGCAAATCTTAATATTAACCCCTTAACAATTATAGTGCGCAACGCATACAACAATCTCGCTAGCCGGTTAGCGGACAGGGGTCAAGGGGGCAGCTCCCTCGAAAGGTAAACAATTTACAAGATATGGGTTTTTTTTTATGAATTTAGGGTTCGGTTGTGAAACTAAAGTTAAATATGTGAAATTAGGATTTTGACAATAAGATTAGGGTTTTAAGATATAAATTCTCACCTTCAAGGTATAAATTAGGGTTTAGGGTCAAAGTATGTAAAACTAGGATTTTCGAATACAAATTAGGGTTTTGAGAAATAATTTAGGGTTTTAAACCTAACCTAGAACTAAATAATAGATTAGGGTTTAGATCAAAATATGCAAGTTTAAGGTTTTTTTTAAATCTAAACAGCTTGTATTAAATCATGTTTTTTAGATTTGAATCAGATTGAATTCAAGAATAAACCTACTATATGAATGTTTAACAATGAAATAACTAACTTCAAACAACAATTATTTAATATAGTTGAAGAATAAGAATGACCAATGATAATTTAATCAAATTGAGTGTAAAAAACCAAGCATGCATTGTTGGCTCCACCAAATTGAATGTGTCTAACGAGCTCTTTGTTTTATTTATTGCCTAGACCAACTTTGATCTTGGCTGAGCGAAGCAATCTGGAGACAATTGTTATTGCCTCCCTTGGTTAATGTGTGTTGATTTTATGTGTTTTGGTTTATGTGTGTTGATTGCTTTTCGTTAATTCTTGTTATTATTTTGATAATTGTGGCTACTGCTTTTTAATTGCTTCTCTCTCGCTCATCGTGGCCCCCTTTTTCTAATTGTAAAACCTATATTTTTATCCCATGATTAGGTTAAAGCTGGTTTAATCAATCTTAAATTTTCAAAACCCTCTCTGCTTATTCGAGTGTAATTAGAATTTAAACTAAACTTAAACTGAATTTGGCTCGAATTAGGGACTAAAACAAAGACTCATATCAAATTAAACCTTTGTCGCTCATATCCAATTGGGTGTCCAATTCGATATGAGCCTATGTCGAATTGGGACACCCAATTTGATATGGCACAACCCATATTGAATTAAACTGAACTGAATGAACTATTTAGGGTTTTAGGAGTTGAACCAGCTTACTTTGGGCCTCTTTTAAAATAGGGTCGACTTACTTTAAAGCTTTAATGATTTAAGCTTTTAAAGTCGGACCAAATTGGCTTGGCCTCTATTATTTGGGATCAAACTTGATCAGAGTCAAAATTAAAGGTCTACACAAAGCCTTATAAGGTGCCATCCCAATGCTGGACTGAAAACTATTGCTGCAAGCAAACTTAATCAGTGGTAAGTGTCTATCCTAGCTTCCTGTATACTTAATGATACGACTCTTCAACATGTTCTCTAGCATCTGTATTACTCTCTTTGTCTACTCATATGTTTGTAGATGGAAAGCAGTGCTGAAGTGTAATCGAGTACCTAAGGCATCTTTCAAAGTCTTCTAAAATCTAGATGTAAATCTAGGATCTTAGTCCGATACTAATGAAATTAGGACTCCATGCAATATAACAATCTCACTCACATAAATCTCATCTAATCTGTTAAGAGAATAATCCATCATGACTGGAAGGAAATGAGCTGCCTTTGTCATCCTGTCAACTACTATCTAGATTGCATCATGCTTCCTCTGAGTCAAAATGGAGTCCAGACACAAAATCCATAGTCACTCGCTCCCACTTTCACTTAGGAACTGATAATAGCTGCAATAACCTTGAAACAACATGGTGCTCAACCTTCACTCTCTGACAAGTGAGACACTTAGATACAAATTCTGCTATGTTCCTCTTCATACCTGACCACCAATAACGCTACTTCAAATTCTGATATATCTTGGTACTTCCAGGGTACATAGCAAAAGGAGATTTGTGTGCCTCCCCTAAAATCTTCTTTCTTAAGTCAACATCATCAGAAACACACAATTGATCTCTGTACCACAAACTGCCATCATCTCTAATATGAAAATCCTTACTCTCCCCCTTGTGACAATCCTCAACTATCTTCTGGAGTTTCACATCTACTTTTTGTTCCTCTTTAATTTAACCAATCAATAATGGGCTCACCTACAACTAAGCCTTAAAGGCACCATCATCACATACCTCAAATCTAGCATGCAACTCTCTGAACTCAACAAGCAAGAAGAGCGAATAGGCAGCCAACCCTGCCATAAACGTTTGACTCAAGGCATCTGCAACCATATTCACCTTACCGGGGTGGTAGTAAATTAGACAGTCATTTATTAGCTCCAACCACCATCTCTGCTAAAGATTTAACTCCTTCTGAATACCCAGTTACTACAAACTCTTATGATCATTGTAGATGAAATATTTTCTCTCCATATAAATGATATCGCCAAATCTTCAATGCAAACACTATGGCTGCCAACTCCAAATAATGAGCCAAGTTTAACTCATGAGGTTTTAACTATCTGGATGCATTTGCAATAATTCTATCGTCATGCATCAACACACATCCCAAACCATTATGTGAGGCATCACTATAAATCAAATATGGTTTACCTTCCACAGGTAGAGTAAGAATAGAAGCTTGAGTCAACATGTCTGCCAACTACTTAGAGCTCGCCTGGCATTAATCTATCCATACAAATCTCACATCTTTTCAAAGTAATATGGTGAGTGGCATAGCTATCATGGAAGATCCCTTCACAAACCGATGATAATAACCTGCCAATCCCAGAGCACTCCTAACTTTTATCACATTCTATGGTGGAATCCAATTCCAGACTGCCTCTACCTTACTGGATAAACTCTAATACTCTCTACTAAAACAACAAGTCTAAGGAAGGTCACTTGATCCAAGTAGAACTCACATTTGGATAATTTGGTATACAACTATTTCTCCCTTAAAGTCTGTAATACAATCTGCAGATGCCTATCATGATCTTCCTTGCTACGTGAATAAACCAAAATGTCATCAATGAATGCCACCATAAATTGATCCAAATATGGCCTGAAGACCTGATTTATCAAATCCATGAATGCTGATGGTGCATTGGTTAGACCAAAAGGCATCACCAAGAACTCATAGTGGTCGTACCTCTTGCAAAAAGCAGTCTTAGGTACATATGCATCTTTAACTATCAGCTGATGATAACTTGTTCTCAAGTCAATCTTGGAGAATACAACTGCCCCCTTCAATTGATCAAAGAGATCATTAATACAAGGCAATCATTACATGTTCTTGACGGTCACTTTATTCAATTGATGGAAACTAATGCATAATCTCAAAGTGTCATCCTTCTTTTTGACATAAAACATTGGTGCCCACAATGAGATACTAGGGTAAATAAACCCTTTATTTAGCAACTCCTGCAACTGCACCTTGATCTCTTTCAATTCTGCAGGTGCCATCCAATAAGGGGTAATAGAGATAGGAGTTGTATTGGGCATCAATAGGAGTGGTACCTAGCATCACATCGATACCAAACTCCACCTCTTACACTGGAGGTAGCCCTAGTAACTCATATGGGAATAGATCCAGAAACTCCGCCACTATAGGAATACTATCAAGCTTGGACCCCTCTGCTCTAGTATCCACTACATGTGCTGCGTGCATCTGACAACAGTATGGAGAAATCTTTGTATTGTACCACTGCTACCTAGAACATGATGGATAGTCACAACCACTCCTCAAATCTCTGGCACCGGTCTATCTCATCTATCTTGAAATCACCTGTATACTTGTTGAGTCAGAGAAAGTCTTTCGCATTGTCTGTAACTGTCTTTGCACCCTACTTCAAATTTAAAAACTCCTTCTTCTTTGCATCCTTATAATCCCTGGGTGTGTACTTCTTCTCAAATTCCCATTGAAAATCATCATACCTCAGTACTGGTGGCTGAACTAACCCATGAGGAACAGTCTTCGATTAGCCATAACCGTCCCCCTACACAAGAGACAATACAAGAGAGTAGAGGTCTCCTGCCTCTACTCTTCTCTATACCAGATGTAGCTGCAAGCCTCCAGGCTTTCTCTACACTACATACAACTGACACTAGCTTGGAGAAATCCTCATAATGTACCACCGCTACGTAGCACATGATGGATGGTCTCAACCCCTCCTCAAATATTCGGCACTAGTCTATCTTATCTGTCTTCAAGTCACCTACGTACTTGCTGAGTCAGAGAAAGTCTTTCCCATATTCTTTAACTATCTTTGCACCCTGCTTCAAAATTAGAAACTCCTTTTTTGCATCCATATAATCCCTGGGTGTGTACTTCTTCTGAAATTCCCGTTGGAAATAATCATACATCAATACTGGTGGCTGAACTAACCCATGAGGAATAATCTTCCACTAGTCATAGGCGTCCCCCTGTAGAAGAGATAAGACATAGTTGAACTTCTCTTCTACAGTGGCTTGCCACTAGATAAATATCCTCTCCACTTTATCCAGCCACTGCTCAAGCTCGATTGGATCAATAATAACAAAAAAGTCTATAGCCCCATACTTCCTCAACTTGTCATATTTCCTGGTCTGCTATTGTTGCTACTGTATTAGGGCTTGTCGAAGCAACTCTACCATCTACTACATCCAGACTGGCAAGACATCCTAAGCTATTGGTCTAGATGATATGATGCCTCCCTAGCAATCTCAACACTAGCTCCAGCTCTACACTCTTCTAGAGCAAAACTCTCGATACTACTCTCACCAGATCCATGTGTCCAAGACGCCATCACAACCCATATCTATTACAATAACAAATTTTGCCACATCAGAAACCAATTTAAATGCCAATGCATATTCATGTATCAAACTTTAAAATCACATTTAAAATTCCCATCCTCTCTCTAATTTTATAGAATACAAGTATGTCACAATACTTCTCATTAGAAAATTTTTCTTAATAGTATAAAAAAAATTTAATGTTTAAAATATAATTTATAAATAAAATTACATATTTATAAATGTAAATAATTATTAAAATATAAATTTAAAGGAAAATCTCTGGGAAAAGTTTTCCTGAGTTTTGTATGTATTTCAAACATTTTCCAAAATCACAACTCAACCTGCAAAAGATTTTACATTCCCAATATACATATAATCATCCATTTCTCCAACATTCTTCATAAATACTCAAATATTATACATTTTTATAACATTTTTCCAAACACTTTAAATTTACAAAATTTTTACATGATAACATATAGCATATAAACATAACATATTTAGTCAAAATAAATATTTACATGCTAAGCAGCTAGCTTTGGTCCTGTTGCAATCAATCAAAACTTATGGTATAGTCTAGAAACCCTAGACCTAATCAAGTCTAGTAGGGCTCTCAATGCCTACCCTATCACCTGAGCAATAAACAAATCGTGCTAAGCTAATAGCCTAGTGGAACATACTTTGGTAATAAAAAAAATTTATAAAATAATGCAATATGTAATATCCCAAAATGTACCCTAGAAGTATTGGAGTATTTTTTTTTTGTTATTATGGGATTAAGTGTATTTATTTTATTAGAAAGAGGATTGAGGTTAGAGTAGTGTGTATATGTTGCATATATTGAGATATACATAACATATACAAACATTTGATTGAAGGGTATATAAGTAATTAATTTGAATTTGAGTTAGTGGATTAAGATGGGTGGATGGTGATGTTTTGAGATTATTTTATTATTATTTGTGTGGAGGGGATTGTTTTGAGGAGAGAGAGGGTTGACTTTTGTCTCTTTCTTCCTTTTTCCTTTTCTTCTTTCTTCCTCCTTCTTCGTGCCTTTCATTTTCTTTCTTTCCTTTGTTTTTGTTGGCCGGCTGTTTCAAGAGAGAGAGCAAGAAAGAGAGGTTTGATTCTACCAAGCTCAAGATTGAAGAAGTTTTCAAGAGATCTAGTAGGAATCTAAGAGTTTTCTTCTTATTTGGTAAGTTTCCTCTTGATTCCCTTGTTTTCTTTGAGTTTGTATTGTGAGTTTGGTGATTGATGGATTGTTGGTATGTTATGGTTGAGTGTGTTGTGTTTAAGAATGTTGGATTTAAGTGATTTTGGGATTTTTGGGTTGGATTGAAGAAAAGAGTAAGTTGGTTGGTATAGATTGAGTTGTGGTTGTGTTTAGAGTTTTGATGATGTTGTGATTTGTGTTTGATGTGTGTTTTAGCTTGTTTTGGTGTTGTTGTAAGTTTGAGATGGTTTTTGGGTATGTTTTGTGAAGTTTGTTTGAAGTGGATGTTGATGGATAGAAGTGTTTTGTTGGTAGTGGTGTTGTCTTGGCCGGAATCTGGGTTTTTGGCCTGACACGCCCAGGAGCACGTGCAGGTTCTTAGGCGTGTCAATTGTTCTAAGTGGCAGTAGGTGTGACACGGCCATTAACACGCCCGTGTTGTTGAGCGTGTCATAGCTACTGTGAGTTTTGAGAATTTACACGGCCATGAGCACGCTCATGATGTTGGACGTGTCGTTATTTCTGAGAGACAGAATGTATTACATGCCCAGTGACACGCCCGTGGTTCTGAGCATGTAAATGTTTCTGTGTTGTGGAGTTAGGGCACGGTCAGGGACACGCCCGTGTGTGTGAGCGTGTCAAGTTTAGAGTTTGCCCTAGTTGATTCTTAACCTTTTTATCTCATGAGAGTTTCCTCATTCTTTTGGAATAGGTTGTGAAGAAGGTGATTTACCCTAACTTAAGTGGTGATAGATTCTTGAAAGTGTAAGTGTTTAGAGTTGTGTGGGTCACATTTGAGATAAGTTTATACTACATTATTGCATACATTCATATGATATTGAGAATTGAGACATAATTGGTTATATGTTGTGATGAGCATGTGAATATATGTGTTAATGCCATTGATGATATCTATGTGATTAAAGAATTGGTTAATGTGATGAAATATAATGTGAAAAATATGAGGCCATGATTGTTGGCTATGATAGTGAAAATGAGATAATTATGGCATGATTGCCTATTTGATTATGGAAATGAAATGCGAAGTGAATTGAGAAAGAAATTAATAAAGAGATAAATGAAATCATTGTGTTTCTAATATGTCTATTCAATTTTCAGAGTTCTGAGTTTGGCGGCATGCCTATGAATAACTGGATAGGTGAAATGGCCGGGCCGTAAGCCGAATCCAGTTGATAAATATGAAATGTGATGTTTTTGGGGTGAAATGACCGGGTCGTAAATCTCAAAAACATATTATTGAAACTAGATTGAGTGATATGACTGGGTCGTAAGCTTCAATCTAGTTGATTATCCATGGATATAAATATTGCCTACGGGGCTAGACACAAGGTGTCAATATGGACCAAAGCAGTAACTCTGAACTTTGAATAACATATTAGTGTGTTTTGGGCCCGTGTCTGTCTTATTTGTAATATGTGATTTATGAATGAAGAAACAATTGAATAATAAGATCTAATGTATAAATATAAAATGTGATATGATTATGTATGATTTATGAAATGTTTAATGGTGACATGTGCATCACATTAAAGCATCATGTTTGTATGAGTTGCACTACTGAGCTATTAGCTCAGCGCGATTGTGGTTCATCGCGCAGGTAACAGAGTTGAACCCGAGAGTTCTTCGAGACCGAGTGAGAGTAGGCATTGAAGAGTTGACTTTTAGGCTTAAAGATCAGAGAAGAGCTGCCAATTATGTATATATTTTATATTTGTGTATTCAGATTTTGATGTATATATATTTGTAAATATTTGTTCTATTTTACCCTGCGTTTCGAAATGAACTTTCTATTTATTTGATTTTATAAACTCTATTAAAAGTTTTTTAATTTGTTTACATTTTTATGAGTGATAACTTGAATGATTTTTAAAATGTGGCATTTCTATATTCAGTATACGTATATTACGATCGTATTAGCATGCTGTGTACGTATACGGGGTATAGGGGTGTTACAATTATTTTGGTATCAGAGCCTAGGTTTGAGATTCTCAACCTAGGTATATTGTAAGGAAAAAGGATATTTTGCTTTTAAAAGTTGATTTTTGAATAAGATATATACTTGATATTGGCAGTCTCTGATCTTTAATAAGGTGCATTCTGCTGTATTTGCAGATATAGGTTGTGATGGATTCTCAATTACGTCAGTCAGTTGAGGGTAGTGCGGAGAGTGTAGCTCCAGATGAGGTTAGAGAGGGAGTTAGAGTGGTTAGTGCTAGAGAGATACCTGTTTCTGTACCAGAGAGACCAGCTGGTGAGGAGGTTCCGCCAGTTTGGTTTAGGCATATGATGGAATTGATGAGGCAAGCCCCAGTACAACAGCCACCACCCCAGCCTCAGGTGTCAGTGAGACAATATGATAAATTAAGGAAGTTTGGAGCAGAAGATTTCTTGGGTACTATTGATCTAGCTGTAGCTGAGCAGTGGCTAGATAAAGTACAGAGAATATTTGTTCAGTTGCAAGCCACTCCGGAAGAAAGATTTGACTATGCTAGATCATTGTTGCAGAAAGATGCATATGACTGGTGGAAGACAGTGCCCCATGCTATGGATGATCCACCTACCTTGTCCTATGCTGGTTTTCTCAGGGAGTTTGAATTGAAGTATACTCCGAGGGAGTATAAAGATGTGAAGAAGATGGAGTTTTTGAGTTTGAAGCAAGACCACAGGACAGTAACCGAGTATGAAGTTGAGTTCATCCGGTTGAGCCATTATGCTGGGGGTATCATATTTGATGAGATTGATAGATGCCGGAGATTTGAGGAAGGATTGAGGCCCTCTCTTATGTGTCATGTGGCTGGTTCCAGATATCATGATTTTTCCCAGCTTGTTGCAGCAGCTAGGAGTGTGGAGAGAGCTCAGGGTATTGCAGCAGTTGCTACAAAGGAAGAGACCAGGGTTAGGAGACCCCAGTTTGAGGCAGGGTCTTCATCTGTGAAGAGAGGCAGGGGAAGCTTTATTCCCAGGATTAGTAGGAGTCAGAGGCCAGCTGGTAGGTCAGTACAGTTTCAGAGGCAGAGATCGAGACCTATAGTTTCAGTGGCGAGTGCTCCGACCCCAGTAATTCAGAGATCTACTCCTCCGGTATGTGAGTATTGTGGTAAGACCCATTGGGGTGTTTGTTGGAGGATCAGAGGATCAGCGGGATGCTATAGATGTGGATCGCCTGATCATTTTGTTAGAGAGTGTCCTGAGTTGCAGGAGCAGAGGTCAGTAGATTCGGCAGTTTCTCGATCTGTTGTGAGGGGAGGTAGAGGAGGCAGAAGTTTCAGCAGAGGAGGGAGATCTGGGTTCAGTTCTAGAGGAGGTTCTACATCTAGGGAGAGTAGACCAGAGGAGGCTGGTTCTTCTCAGAGGATGTATGTGATGCAGAGGCAGCCAGATGCTTCAGCAGTCATAGCGGGTACTTTCTCTTTATTTGGTATTTCAGTACTTGCTTTGATTGATCCAGGATCTACTCATTCATATATAAGTGCATCCATTTTGCCTGTGTCTGAACTGCATGCTGAATCCCTAGGATTTGATGTGTTGGTGACAAATCCTTTAGGGCATAGTGTGATTGTTAGCAAGGTGCGCCGAGATAGTGCAGTAGTGGTTCAGGGTGAGGAGTTTTTGGGTGATCTGATTGAAATGCCATTTAAAGAGTATGATTTGATTCTAGGCATGGAATGGCTATCTAGGCATGGAGCTGTGGTAGACTGTCAAAAGAAATGTGTTACTTTGAGAACCGATGATGGTAGAATTGTGATGGTATCTGGTGAGCAGAGACAGCTTGCATCCTTGTTTATTTCAGCTGTTTCAGCTAGGAGGTTGATTAGAAAAGGGTGTGATGCTTATCTTGCTCATGTTGTGGATACTAGAGTAGTGGGTTCTCGACTTGATAGTATACCCATAGTTGCAGATTTTCCAGATGTGTTTCCAGAGGAGTTGCCAGGGTTGCCTCCTGAGAGAGAGGTGGAGTTTGGTATTGAATTGTTGCCTGGTACCACCCCTATCTCTATTACTCCTTATAGAATGGCACCTGTTGAATTGAGAGAGTTGAAGATGCAGTTGCAGGAGTTGTTAGATAAAGGATTTGTTCGCCCTAGTGTTTCACCGTGGGGAGCTCCTGTGTTGTTTGTGAAGAAGAAGGATGGTACTATGAGATTATGCATCGATTATAGGCAATTGAACAAGGTGACTATCAAGAATAAATATCCTTTGCCTAGAATTGATGATCTCTTTGATCAATTGAAGGGAGCAGCAGTGTTTTCCAAGATTGATTTGAGATCAGGGTATCATCAGTTGAGAGTCAGAGATGAAGATGTTCCTAAGACAGCCTTTCGTACAAGGTATGGACATTATGAGTTTCTAGTTATGCCTTTTGGGTTGACGAATGCACCCGCAGCTTTTATGGATTTGATGAATAGAGTGTTTAGACCCTATCTGGATCAGTTTGTAGTGGTTTTCATCGATGATATTTTGGTGTATTCGCACAATGAGGAGGAGCATGACAAGCATCTGTGGATTGTGTTGTAGATCTTGAGAGAGAAGCAATTGTATGCTAAGCTGTCGAAGTGTGAGTTCTGGCTTGATCATGTGACTTTTCTTGGTCATATAGTTTCAGCAGATGGCATTAGAGTTGATCCGAGTAAAGTTGAAGCTGTTATGAATTAGAGTCCACCAAAGTCTGTGACAGAAGTTAGAAGTTTTCTGGGTTTGGCAGGCTATTATCGGCGCTTTGTGAAAGGATTTTCTTTGATAGCTACTCCACTTACCAGATTACTTCGCAAGGGAGTTAGATTTGTGTGGACAGATCAGTGTCAGGCTAGTTTTGATCAGTTAAAGGAAATGTTGACTCAAGCGCCTGTTCTTACTTTACCAGTAGAAGATAAACCATATGTGATTTTCAGTGATACTTCACATAGTGGTTTGGGTTGTGTCTTGATGCAAGAAGGTAAAGTGATAGCTTATGCTTCTCGACAGTTGAAGCCGCATGAGCTTAATTATCCGACCCATGATTTGGAGTTAGCAGCCATTGTGTTTGCATTGAAGATTTGGCAACACTATTTGTATGGGGAGAAGTGTTTTATTTATACTGATCATAAAAGTTTGAAATATTTGGGGGTTCAGAGAGAGCTTAATCTTCGGCAGAGACGTTGGTTGGAGTTGATTAAAGACTACGACTGTTTGATTGATTATCATCCTGGTAAGGCAAATGTGGTTGCTGATGCCTTGAGTCGGAAGTCTTTAGCAGGCCTGATTGTTTATTCGCTCTCATTGCTTGTTGAGTTGAGAGCATTGCATGCTAACTTTGTATCTTGTGATGATGGTGCATTGTTGGCACAATTACAGTTGAGGCCGGTATTGTTAGATCAGATTAAAAAGGCCCAGTTGATTGATGAGAAAATTCAGAAGATTGTTTCAGATTACCAGAATGGAGAGAGTCGAGATTTCCTGTTAAAAAGTGATGGGAGTCTTTGGTTTAAGAACAGATTGTGTGTACCTGATGATGCTAATTTGAGAAGGATTATTTTGGAAGAAGCACACCGGTCAGTTTTTGCTTTGCATCCGGGCAGTACTAAGATGTATCATGATTTGAGACAGCATTACTGGTGGTCAGGTATGAAGAGAGACATAGCGGAATTTGTATCCAAATGTCTCACATGTCAGAGGGTTAAAGCTGAGCATCAAGTTCCAACAGGGTTACTTTAACCGTTATCGGTGCCCGAATGGAAATGGGAAAGAGTTACAATGGATTTCGTGTCTGGATTGCCATTGACTCAGAGGAAACATGATGCTATTTGGGTAATTGTTGATAGATTGACAAAGACAGCTCATTTTCTTCCGGTTCGGATGGATTATCCTCTCGAGAGGTTGGCTAAGCTATATATCCATGAGATTGTGAAGTTGCATGGTGTTCCAATTTCTTTAGTGTCTGATCGAGATCCCCGGTTTACTTCAAGATTTTGGAAGAGTTTACATGGTGCTTTGGGTTCTCGATTACACTTTAGTACTGCTTTCCATCCGCAGTCAGATGGACAGTCAGAGAGAGTGATACAAATTATAGAGGATATGTTGAGAAGTTGTGTTATTGATTTCTCTGGTAGTTGGGACAGATTTTTGCCACTTGTGGAATTTGCTTACAATAACAGTCATCAGTCCAGCATTGGAATGGCACCATTTGAAGCGTTGTATGGTAGACGGTGTAGGACGCCTTTATGTTGGAATGAAGTTGGAGAAGGTAAATTAATTGGTCCTGATTTGGTTAAAGAAACAGAAGATAAAGTGAAGTCGATTCGGAATAGATTGAAAATAGCTTCAGATCGACAGAAGTCTTATTCAGATTTGAAGAGAAGAGATATAGAGTATAATGTGGGAGATAAAGTATTTTTGAAAGTTTCTCCTTGGAAAAAGATTCTAAGATTTGGTCGAAAAGGAAAGTTGAGTCCGCGTTTTATTGGACCGTATGAAATTTTAAAAAGAATTGGGCCAGTTGCTTATCGGCTTGCTTTGCCACCTCAATTGGATAGAATCCATAATGTTTTCCATGTTTCTATGTTGAGGAGATACCGATCAGATCCATCTCATGTGTTGTCAGTTGAATCTATTGAGATGAATCCGGATCTGACATTTGAAGAAGAACCAGTTGCTATTTTGGCTTATGGAATGAAAGAGTTGAGACATAAGAAAGTGCCAATTGTGAAGATTCTTTGGAAGAATCATGGTAGAGAAGAATCAACTTGGGAGAATGAGCAAGCGATGCTAGACCAATATCCTCAACTGTTTCAGATTTAATATCAGGTAATTTCGAGGACAAAATTTCTTTTTAGAGGGGGAGAATTGTAATATCCCAAAATGTACCCTAGAAGTATTGGAGTATTTTTTTTTGTTATTATGGGATTAAGTGTATTTATTTTATTGGAAAGAGGATTGAGGTTAGAGTAGTGTGTATATGTTGCATATATTGAGATATACATAACATATACAAACATTTGATTGAAGGGTATATAAGTAATTAATTTGAATTTGAGTTAGTGGATTAAGATGGGTGGATGGTGATGTTTTGAGATTATTTTATTATTATTTGTGTGGAGGGGATTGTTTTGAGGAGAGAGAGGGTTGACTTTTGCCTCTTTCTTCCTTTTTCCTTTTCTTCTTTCTTCCTCCTTCTTCATGCCTTTCATTTTCTTTCTTTCCTTTGTTTTTGTTGGCCGGCTGTTTCAAGAGAGAGAGCAAGAAAGAGAGGTTTGATTCTACCAAGCTCAAGATTGAAGAAGTTTTCAAGAGATCTAGTAGGAATCTAAGAGTTTTCTTCATATTTGGTAAGTTTCCTCTTGATTCCCTTTTTTTCTTTGAGTTTGTATTGTGAGTTTGGTGATTGATGGATTGTTGGTATGTTATGGTTGAGTGTGTTGTGTTTAAGAATGTTGGATTTAAGTGATTTTGGGATTTTTGGGTTGGATTGAAGAAAAGAGTAAGTTGGTTGGTATAGATTGAGTTGTGGTTGTGTTTAGAGTTTTGATGATGTTGTGATTTGTGTTTGATGTGTGTTTTAGCTTGTTTTGGTGTTGTTGTAAGTTTGAGATGGTTTTTGGGTATGTTTTGTGAAGTTTGTTTGAAGTGGATGTTGATGGATAGAAGTGTTTTGTTGGTAGTGGTGTTGTCTTGGCCGGAATCTGGGTTTTTGGCCTGACACGCCCAGGAGCACGTGCAGGTTCTTAGGCTTGTCAATTGTTCTAAGTGGCAGTAGGTGTGACACGGCCATTAACACGCCCGTGTTGTTGAGCGTGTCATAGCTACTGTGAGTTTTGAGAATTTACACGGCCATGAGCACGCTCATGATGTTGGACGTGTCGTTATTTCTGAGAGACAGAATGTATTACACGCCCAGTGACACGCCCGTGGTTCTGAGCGTGTAAATGTTTCTGTGTTGTGGAGTTAGGGCACGGTCAGGGACACGCCCGTGTGTGTGAGCGTGTCAAGTTTAGAGTTTGCCCTAGTTGATTCTTAACCTTTTTATCTCATGATAGTTTCCTCATTCTTTTGGAATAGGTTGTGAAGAAGGTGATTTACCCTAACTCAAGTGGTGATAGATTCTTGAAAGTGTAAGTGTTTAGAGTTGTGTGGGTCACATTTGAGATAAGTTTATACTACATTATTGCATACATTCATATGATATTGAGAATTGAGACATAATTGGTTATATGTTGTGATGAGCATGTGAATATATGTGTTAATGCCATTGATGATATCTATGTGATTAAAGAATTGGTTAATGTGATGAAATATAATGTGAAAAATATGAGGCCATGATTGTTGGCTATGATAGTGAAAATGAGATAATTATGGCATGATTGCCTATTTGATTATGGAAATGAAATGCGAAGTGAATTGAGAAAGAAATTAATAAAGAGATAAATGAAATCATTGTGTTTCTAATATGTCTATTCAATTTTCAGGGTTCTGAGTTTGGCGGCATGCCTATGAATAACTGGATAGGTGAAATGGCCGGGCCGTAAGCCGAATCCAGTTGATAAATATGAAATGTGATGTTTTTGGGGTGAAATGACCGGGTCGTAAATCTCAAAAACATATTATTGAAACTAGATTGAGTGAAATGACTGGGTCGTAAGCTTCAATCTAGTTGATTATCCATGGATATAAATATTGCCTACGGGGCTAGACACAAGGTGTCAATATGGACCAAAGCAGTAACTCTGAACTTTGAATAACATATTAGTGTGTTTTGGGCCCGTGTCTGTCTTATTTGTAATATGTGATTTATGAATGAAGAAACAATTGAATAATAAGATCTAATGTATAAATATAAAATGTGATATGATTATGTATGGTTTATGAAATGTTTAATGGTGACATGTGCATCACATTAAAGCATCATGTTTGTATGAGTTGCACTACTGAGCTATTAGCTCAGCGCGATTGTGGTTCATCGCGCAGGTAACAGAGTTGAACCCGAGAGTTCTTCGAGACCGAGTGAGAGTAGGCATTGAAGAGTTGACTTTTGGGCTTAAAGATCAAAGAAGAGCTGCCAATTATGTATATATTTTATATTTGTGTATTCGGATTTTGATGTATATATATTTGTAAATATTTGTTCTATTTTACGCTGCATTTCGAAATGAACTTTCTATTTATTTGATTTTATAAACTCTATTAAAAGTTTTTTAATTTGTTTACATTTTTATGAGTGATAACTTGAATGATTTTTAAAATGTGGCATTTCTATATTCAGTATACGTATATTACGATCGTATTAGCATGCTGTGTACGTATACGGGGTATAGGGGTGTTACAATTATTTAGCAGAAATGGTACTGGATGGTTCTCGCTGGCTCTCTTAAGTGGGAGGTCAGGGGTTCGATCCAGGGAGACGACCCCTTGGGGCCAAATAAACAAATCCTGCTGGGTGGGCCGCAAGGGCTGTCCAGTACTGTAGCGATCGCTTGCCTCCTGCGGACTCCGTGCCCAGGTGGTGAAAAGGCCGGGCCGTAAGCTTCTAGTGGGCCGGGCAGCCGACCTGGTCGGGGAGGGTCGTTACACAATATGTCCTTACTTTGTAACTTATAATGTAGTATGGAAATACATTTTTAACTTATGCATTATTTTTATAACTATACTATATACCACAAACACATGCATTGGGCCCAAATGATCCTATATAATATTTAGGTTCCAGAGATATTGTTTTGGTTGATCTTGACACCCAGTGTGTAATATCCTCATGTATGCCCTAGAAGTCTTGGTTATGTTGTTGTTATTGTTGATGTTGTTGTTAGTGTTGTTGTTGTTATATATTGGATTGAATATATGTGTTAAATTGTAAGAGAAAAGAAATGGGAAGAGAATGTATATGTATATGTGTTTTGGAGAAGAAATTTAGGGTTTAGAGACAAATGTATATGTTGTGTATATGATGATATATATAACATATAGATTGGTCAAATATAGAGTCAATGCAAGAAGATATTTTTGTGGAATGTGCAATTACATATAAGGGCTTAGATGAGACAAAAGGTTAGTTAAATGGTGAAGGGTGTTTTAGTAATTGCAAGGTTAAAAACACTTGATGGATATAAGAAGCCAAATTTGACTTTGCTCTTCATATTTTCTTCTTCTCTTCATGTGTGGCCGGATTCTCCATAGACAAAGAGAGAAAGAGAGGTGATCTTGAGGTTTGAAGCAAATTGAAGAAGGAATCAAGGGTGTTGGTTAGAGATTTGTGGAATTCTTCATTTAAGGTAAGTTTTCTCTTGATTTCTCTTGTTCTATTTGGAATTTTGTTTGAGTTTGATGGAGTGTGTTTGTGTATGGTGTGTGTAAAAGTGTTGAAATGGAATTAAAGATAAGAAGCTAGGTTGGTGTTGGTGATGGAAGAGTAAGAGTTGTGTTTAGTGAATTTTTTTTCTGTTTTACAATTAGTAAAGGCTGTGACTTGTATGATTTTTAATTAATTATAGAAAAATGTTCTTGAAGTGAATTTTTGATATGTTGTTCCTCTATGAGTCTAGAATGACTGAAAAATATGTTGATTTGATTTTGGAATGGTTATGAGTTTAGAAAGATTATTTTTATTAGACCTGTTCCAGCAGGTACCTTAACTGAGACAGCTATATTTCGGGATTTTTAATAAAATGTAGAAAAATCATATCCAATTGAATTTTGGATATGTTGTTGCTTAGTGAGTCTAGTATTTGAGAAAAATAATTTGGAACCACGTTGATTGAATTTGATTTATGGAATTCACAAAGTTCAGAACTGCTGCCAGGATGCAGGGCAATTGGGGCAGTCTGGTTAGGTGAACTATTTGACCAAGATTTTGTGTTCAGTTTGATCTGAAATTTTAAAGGAATGATTTTAAGATACAAAACTATATTCTGTAAAAATTTTAGAATTTTTAGTCAAGTAGATTATTTTATACAATTTTTCAAAATAAGGATAAAATGGAGTCTAAAACCAGAATGTACTATTCATATGGTCATTTTGCTAATATTCCTTTTGGATTAGATTGTGAAGAGGTTGAATTGCCCTAACCGTGTCCCTCAATTGTGTGGGTTAGGGTTTTAATTCTTTGTTCTTCTTGTATTGCTTTGGTTCTCCAAAGGTAGGTTGGTCCTTAAACCTAACCCTAAACACTTTAAACACACTTGAATCAATGAATGATATAATCAAATGCATGTGTAAGGTCCTAAAACTATGAATCATATCAATTGTTCTTTGCCCTAATTGCATTGTTGAGATTGAACAATGTTATGTTATGTATTGTGAATGGTAATGTGTTTCATGAGTAATATACATTGAAATTGAAATGTATATCAAAGATGCAATGATAATTTAAATAAGACATGATATGAGACAATGCCATTGTGATTGGCTATGATGATGATATTGAAAGAAAGAAGGCATGTTTGCCTAAATGTGATGAGAATTTGAGAATGGAAATGGTAACTATATAATAAATGAATTGTTTGTTTAATATGTTATTCAGTTTCAGAGTTCTGGATTTGGGTGGCATGCCTAAGAAATGATGAAAGGTAACAGTCTTGCCGGGTTGAGGATCTCCTCATATGTGTTGAGTTGATGGTCCAAGAGACTGGGTCTGTTACACTATGAGAATTGTGAATATGAGATATATGATTTGTAACAGTCTTTCCGGGTTGAGGATCTCCTCATATGTGTTGAGTTGATGGTCCAAGAGACTGGGTCTGTTACACTATCCATGGATAGAGATACATGTATATACATTGCCTACGGGCGTGATTATTGTGACTATGAACCAAAGCAGTAACTCTGAACTCTGAATATCGTATTAAATACTTGTTGAGCCCATAGGTGTCAAGGTTATATGAATGTCTTAAATAATGTTATGAGTTAATGAAATGAGATGTTGTTTATTGAGTATGATTGATTAATGTTGAATGTGGAAAGATGTTGAAATGTGGTATGCTCATATGACTATGATTTGTGAAATGCATAATTATGTGGTTAACTTTATATTTATGATGTTGATCTTATCAATAACATATGTGACATTGCATTACATTAAAGCATACCATTAGTATGTTTTATCTTACTAAGCCGTTGGCTTAGCGCGATAGTGTTTAATCGCGCAGGTAATAGAGTGGATAGAGTTGAACCCGAGAGTTCATCAAGACCAAGTGAGAGTAGACCTTGAAGAATCCATTTTGGGAGCTTAAAGATCAGAGCAGACTTGCCAATCATGTATATTTCTTTATATTTTGTAAAGAAATGTTTAATATGTAAATATGTATATATTTTATAACTTCCGCTGTGTAATATTTAAATGTATATATATATATAACTAATATGTTTTGTTTTATAAGTAAATGATCTACTTTTCTATAATGTATAATGATAAGGGTATTGTATCAAGTTTAAAGTGTTTTGAATGTTAAGAAAACCGTAGCATCCCTATGTTTGATGCACTTATGCTACATTGTTGTAGTTGTAGTGTGTGGGCATTGGATATGGGGGTGTTACACAGTGTCTAGCTCGAAGGCAAATAAAATCTCAAGTGATTCCTAACGTCTAGCCCTGATGGCAAATCACAATATAGGCATGTCATACACATCAACAAACACAACTCTAGAATAGAATATTATACAAGGCTACACACGTTATTTAATATTTTCACATAACATAATCAATTTCATCATTTCTTCATTTTCCAACACTTTTTCATCATAAACAACACATTCCTTGCGACTTTCATAATGTGGCCATGCTATACACATTTAATGGCATTAAGCCCTTTTTTCCATATTTAATTTCAATAATGCCAATGGCCTAACAATTCATACATTATGCAAATCACACCTTTAAATGCATAATCATGCTTTTTACATGTGAATTCTCACATCAAAGTAGCATAGCACCAACACCTACACACATTGTAGCATGTTATTTCAATACATTTTAATACATGAATACTAAAGTATGTACTAACCTCAATATTAAGAAAAATGTAAGCCAAATCTCCACCCAAAACCAAGTTCAATCAATGACCTTCACCACTTTGATATGGAAAATCTAATCTACTCAACTCCTATTCACATTATGAGTTCAAATAATTCATTAGAATCGCATTTCTATACACTTTAGCTAATAAAACTCAATTCACCATATTTCCTTCAAACTTTCAAGTTTTGCCCTAATGCACTTTAATTTTGGGAAACTATTCTAACCACTTCCAAATTATATTTTAACTTCAATTATGTCTTTAAAACCATATTATAACACATTTTAAACAATTAAATTCAATTTATAAGCATTCTTTACAAATTTTCCATCAAAACCCTAAATTCACCTCTTCTTAACCCAAAGTTCAAACAAACGTGAAAAAATCCTTCAACTAACCATAAAATCATTGTCTACACATCCAAATAACATCTTCCAACACAATTTAAATAATAATCCAAACCTTTTCCAAAAATTCAATTTTCACATATTTGAAAATTCCAAAGAACTTCATAAATTTAAGAAGAAAACTTACTAATTAGTTGAGATTTCACCAAAACATCCTTCAATCCTTGAAAATTCTTTCAAATCTTGGTGTTTAGAAGATGCAAAAATCTCCTTGGACATCTATGGAGAATTCGGCCTTGAAGAAAGAGAAGAATAAGATGAGGAAAATGGTATTTTTGATTTTCTTTCTTCTTTAATTCCTAGCCATGTATATATATATATATTAATTAATTAATTACTAATTAATAAATATATAAAATTTTTTATCTTCTTCCACTATCCAAAAATTATTTTAATTTTCATTTGTTAGCCTTTTACTATTTAACCTTTAACTTTTAGCATTTACTTTTGACTTTTTCATTTACTAGCAACATTTATATGTTATACATATTTATTTATATTTCACATATATACTTGTTATTTTTCTCCTTCCAACACTTTAATTAAACCTCTTAATTATATTCCAATGAAATTATGGGTATTACAATGCTAGCTTTGAGCAATTGAAGGCTATATTGACAGAAGCACCTATTTTGACATAATCAAGTCTAGGAAAAGATTATGTGATTTATAGTGATGCTTCTCACCAGGGACTTGGTTGTGTATTGATGCAATAGGGTAAAGTGATTGCTTATGCTTCTAGATAATTGAAACCTCGTGAATTAAATTATTCCACTCATGATTAAGAGTTGACAACCATTTTGTTTGCTCTAAAGATATGGTGACATTACTTGTATGGGGAAAGATGTTTTATTTTTACTAACCATAAATGTTTAAAGTATTCGCCCATACAAAAGAGCTCAACTTAAGGCTGAGGAGATGGATGGAGTTAATTAAAGATTATGACTGTATTAACTACCATCCTGGAAAAGCTAATGTAGCAGATGATGCTCTAAGTTGAAAGACTTTAACAAGTACTTAATTATTATGTTATAAATGAACTATAATACATATATGTGTTAATTAATTAAAATGATATGATTTCTTATAGTAGCAGAATTGAGGTTGAGCTAACTTTTAAACAAAAAGTTATAAAAGCTCAAAAATAGAACCAAAAGTTATTAGAAGTGGTAGTACAAGTGCACAAAGGTGAAAAACTAGATCATGTTGTTTTGAAAGATAGTGGCTTGCATTATAAGGGTCGATTGTGTGTTCCAGATATAAAGAAGCTGAAGGAGAGTATTCTTAGTGAAGCTCACAGTACTACCTATACTGTGCATCCTAGAAGCAATAAAATGTATCAAGATCTAAAGCCTTTATATTAGTGGCCTGGCATGAAAAGAGATATTACTGAATATGTTACTTGATGTTTAACATGCAGCAAGTCAAAGTAGAATTTCAAGTTCCATCGAATCTTCTACAACCTATCTTGATACTAGAGGGGAAGTGGGATAGAGTCACTATAGATTTTATGACTAGTCTTCCGAACACTAAGAAGAGACATAATGCAATTTGGGTGATTGTTGATAGGTTGACCAAATCTGATCATTTTAGACTTGCATAATTATATATTAATGAGAGAGTCAAGCTTCTTAGAGTGCCAATGTCTATCATTTCAGATCGAGATCTATGCTTTACTTTGAGATATTGGGAAAGTTTTCAGAAAGCATTAAGTACTCGACTTCATTTCATCCCTACATTTCATCCACAGACAGATGGCCAATCAGAAAGAGTGATACATGTACTTGAAGATATGCTTAGAAGTTATGTAATTGAATTAGAAGATAGCTACGATAAATATTTACCTTTAGTGGAATTTGCTTGTAATAATAGTTACCAGACGAGTATTAGAATGGCACCATATGAAGCATTATATGGAAGAAAATGTAGAACTCCACTTTTTTGGACAAAATTGGGTAATGGTAAACTTGTGGGACCTGATTTGATCAGACAAATAGAAGATAAAGTGAAGCATTGAAAGTTATAGTGGATAGGCAAAAATCTTATGTAGATTTAAAGCGGTGAGATATTGAGTACAATGTGGGAGATAAGGTGTTTTTAAAAGTGTCTCCATGGAAGAAAGTTCTTCATTTTAGGAAGAGAGGGAAACTAAGTCCTAGGTTTATTAACCTATATGAGATACTTGAGTGTGTGGGTCTAGTAGCCTATCGACTAGCTTTGCCTCCAGAACTAGTCAAAATTCATAATTTATTCTGTGTCGATGCTTAGAAGATATAGATCAGGTCCTTCACATGTGATACAAGTAGAGTGTATTGAAATTCAAAAAGATTTAAGTTATGAAAAAGAATCGGTGGCTATCTTAGCTCATGAAATAAAGGAGTTGCGAAATAAACACATTCCTTTAGTAAAAGTGTTGTAGAGGAATCATTCGAATGAGGAAACCACATGAGAAAGTGAAGACACAATGAAATATCCTCAATTATTTCAAGTATCGGGAACAATTAAATTTCGATGATGAAATTTCTTTAGAGGGGGAGAATTGTAATGTTTGAAATTTTAAATAGTAATTTTTTTTATAAATATTGATATTGAACTGTGTATAATGATGAGAGTGACTTGAAAATTTGAAATAAGTGGGAAAGTAGGATGAGTTAAGTTAAAAAGTTGAAAATTTGATCCAGGTTTGGATGAAAATGGTATTTTCGAAAAAGAATCCTAAAGTGATAGAAATTTATAAAAATTCCCTATGATCCTAGAATTGAAATTTCACTGAGAATAGAATGTGAAATATAGATAGTAAAGCTTCAAATTAATTAAAGAAATTATTTTTATGGTTTTACAGAACTAAAAATCATATTAGAATAAAAAATTATGAAAGTGGGTGCACTATAGTTATGGTGAGCACACTGTTACTCAATTAAGACTCTAGATATTAAAAAAGGAAGCCTATAAGTTTCTCATTTCTTTTATCATCATCATCCACATGCTTGACCATCACCATCACTATCTTTCCAATTTTCTTCTTCTTTCTTTCATTAATTTGAGTAAGAATCAAGAGAAATCCACATATATTTGCTAATTTCTAAGAGAATTCAATAGAGCAAACAAGCTTATCATCAAATAATCAAGGGGGAAGTGAAACAAGGGAAAGGGAGGAGTTTTTGAAGAGGTAAGTTCTTGTATATTTATAACTTGCTAATATTTACTTTTCTTTGAATTTTAGTGCTTCAATAAGTTAATTGAATCATATTAATTGAGTTATTTTCTAAAGAATTGAATAATTGAGATGTTGTGCAAAGAGTTGATTGTATAACCTTTTATTTGCAAAGTTTGGTCTTTTATTTCATTTTTGTTAAGTATTAAATATATTGATATTATTTTTTGCTGAAAGTGAAGATTGAGGTGACTTTTGGTCTATACAAAAATAAATTTTAGAGTTTGGAAAAATCTGGGAA
Source organism: Garcia nutans (assembly GCA_947685225.1). Classification (NCBI taxonomy): domain Eukaryota; kingdom Viridiplantae; phylum Streptophyta; class Magnoliopsida; order Malpighiales; family Euphorbiaceae; genus Garcia; species Garcia nutans. The sequence continues at coordinate 48,038,272 of CANTUV010000007.1, read as the reverse complement.
AGACACACAGGCTTGTGGATAATTCCACATGGTCTTGTGTATTTTTCAGCCTCTATAGTTGCATTTCCAACAAGGTTTCAATATGCACAGGCGTGTGGATAATTCCATATAGTCGTGTGTATTTTTTAGCTTATATAATTTTACTTCCAGTAAGGTTTTAATATGCACAGGCATGTAGGTTTCCTAAGCATGCCCATGTTTACAGACATGCTTACTCTGTAACTCTAGTTTTCTTCTTTTTCAACCTCAAAACACTACATTTCTTTCCTTAAAATAATTTTACTTTCAACTAACTTTATAACACAAGATTTTCTAAAAAATATGCTAGATTTTCAATGTGGAAAATTAGAGTTTAGAAATTTTTATAAGTTGAAATTCCAAAGAATCTTATGAATTTTGAAAGTGTTGTATGAAGATTATAATAAGTGATTTATTACAAAATGCTTAATTAAAAATGAATAAGTAATGAATTGGCCGAATCATACTGATATTAAACCTAGTTTGGGATTGAATGGCTAGCTAGAGGATGGATATCCATAATGATAGTGGGCACTTCATGCCATCAATGGGCACATTGAGTCGCCAGTGACAATGGGCATACTTGCCAACACGAGAATATTGTATCAAAGTGGGCCTCTGGCTATTTTCTTGAAAAATGGACATTTATAAGCCATCAGTGACCCGTTATCTGAACCTAGGGTTTAAATTCACCGTGTGAGGGAAAAATTAAGAAGAATTGTAAAATATGAGAACAATATGCTATGTGATTAATTTGTTAAAGTTAATGAACATCGAATTTTCTTATGTTACGTGTATTGAATATACAAATTTATCAAATCTCTTTTAAAGTTCTAAAGTGATGATTTTATTAATTTTATAAATCATAATTCAAAGTTACCTTTCTTATTTATTTTATTGTATATTATGAGTACACAAGCACCATTAAGCTTTGCTTAGTATGTTAGATTTATTTTTGACGTGTAGATAAACGAGACTAGAAGAGTCTATTGAATCAGATTTAAAATGATCCAGATCAATTGCATCACAAAGGTCTTAAGAGAAGTATTTTACAGTAATGTACTTTGAATAATTAACATAGTAGAACTTAGATATTTTGAATGACAGTTGTATATATTTGTGGGGAGTGAGAATTGTACACCTATATTTAAATTTTTGGATAAACTAGGGACTTTTGTAAGTTAGGAATGTTACATATTATATATACATCTATTGTATGTCCATGTTATCTTATTGTTGAGAAATTTTGTTGAATTTGTTTTATTATTGATAAAAATAGATGATTTTGAGTATTGAATGAATAAAATATGTTGAAATGAATTTTCTTAGGAAGTGCAGAGGAAGGCAGTAGCAAAATAAAACACATGGGTGTGTCATTCCAATGGACACGACTATGTTGCATATTGTCATTTAAAGAGGTAGTGTTGGATTTAAATACACGGGCATGTCAACCTTATTTAACATGGGCATGTCCTTGTTTTAAGAAACAAAATACTTTTTAAGTTATATAGAGTTGAGAGTTATGTAATATCTCTTTATAGTCAAGTGTACGGTCTATTTAGGGGGTGTTACATTTAGTAGTATCAGAGCCTGATTTAGGTAGTTCTAATAATTGGGTTATGGGAAATGTAAAATACACATTGCTATGTGAACTATATAAGTGGATATCTAATTTGATGCAGTCAATCTTTAAATTTATAGGTATAGTGTCACAACCCAATTTGAACATATGTACAGTACATCCATGTACAGTACATCCGCGTTCAGTAAGAGGAGCCATCCTGAGAAATCACCAAAGAACACGAAGTGAAAGGAAGCTCTATAGGACAAAAAGGACCTAACTGAAAAGATTGTAAAGTTTTGTGGAGGTGGCCGTAATTAACAAAAGTTGTTTTGAAGGTCCTTAATAGTGCCCATAACAGCCTCTAAGGATGAAAAGTAGAGAAAAATTGGGTTGAAGCGGAATGCCACGGTTTTTCCCGAAAACGCACAATTTGAGAGATATAGTGGATTCTCGACCAAGGGTATTTTCATCATTTTTATGATAATAATTTATACACTGGAAAACAAGACACGTAAAGGTATCCGAAGTAAACGGAAGGACTCCGCAGTGATCGATGTTGAAGAACGAACCTAAGTGGAGGCCCGACTCACGTAAGGACCTAAAGGGAATTTTTACAAAAGTAAAGGGCATGAGCATAATTTTAATAAATTAGTTCAAAATCAAGAATGAATGTGTAAAATGAAAACTAGAGGTTGAAAGGAGGAGAACGGTACGTTTTACGCGTCATAAAACCACCCGGTTAGGAAGAAAAGGCAAAACCTTCAATTGAAGGGTATTTTGGTCTTTTCACTTTCACTCAAGCACCAAGTGGGACATGTATGATAATTTAAGGACCATTTTGGTAATTTTTCAAGGAAGGACACATTTTGCAATCTTATCCATTTAACCTTTTGTTTTGGTAAAATCCCATCCACATGCTAAAAAGGCAAAGAATGACACATGTTGCAATCTTATTCATTTAGTCTTTTGTTTTGGCAAAATCCCATCCATTAAAAGAAAAAGAAAAAAAAAGAAATAAATTTATATGTACAAACGTGTACATATAAGATCCATGCTCTTGAAATCTCTAGAATACAAAAAGCCAAAACACCTTCTCCTTCTCCAAGCAAAGGCCGTGGCCTCCAACAAAAACATTCAAGGAATTTCCAAGTTTCTAGGTGAAAGTTTAGAAGAAAGTTACCATTTCCAAGGTAAGGAAATTCATCTATGGTCTCATTTCTTTCATTGGTTATATTATTTGCAAGATACAAATGAAAGAATAAATATGATGATTATAGAAAAGTTAAGAAAGTGAAGAGAAATTAGATTAAATGATCCATACATGTAGAATTGATGAATAAATGGTAATTAGTAGCTTTAGATAGCAAGAATCAAGGCTTGAACATATGGTTTTTATAATGTTCTTATTATGGAAGTTATGAAAATTATAGGAAATCAAAGGGATAAAGAAGAAGAAGGGAAGAAAGAATAGGACAAGCAAGGGATAGAGCAAATAAACAAGGTTTGGTACTTAAATCATTGCCTTTTTAATTAATTCATATGTTTTGCATTATGGAACTTTTGAAATTGCTTTGAAATGACGCCATTATGTGTGGTAAATATGTGGGAAAGTACTCTTGAACCATTTGTAATCAATTGATTGTGAAAAGAATGAAAATAAAACAAACTAGCTAAATTTGCTCAATTATTCATAAACTTTGATGAACTTTTAATCACCCCTTTGGTTTGATTTTTGAAAGAGGGACCCTTAGTCCTTCAATGGTATCACAAAAATAGTCTAAAAATCAATTTTGCAAGAAAAAAATGAATTCCCCTCAAGTTTTGAAAATTGGGCCGAATGGTCCCTTTTGGGTACCATTCTGCAGCTTTCATTTTGGGCAGTCCATTGAGGGGGAAAACGAAGGAATTTTTCGACAAAATTTTACATGAATTTAGTTAACTTATGAAGAGGTTTTCCTGCAAAATTTCAGGCAAAAATAATTTTTTTTACTTGGTCAAAACTGTTGCCAAAGTTGACTGATTTTCAGCAGTAAAAACAAATTTTACCATTTAGTTGTCACGCGCCATTGTGTTGCCAATTTTACGCGCCACGCCACTATTCATTTGGTCATTTTTCTAAATGTGTTAAAACTTGAATATTATGATATGGATTGATGTTAAATCATATAAAATGACATGAAGGAGAATTGGAAATGATCAGAATGGCATCATGACAAGCTATTCCGACAATTCAAGCATTATGGAAAAATCATGGCTTAGTAAATATCATGATCAAATTAATTAATACATTGTTTACGCTCTATTTGGTTATGACAGAACCCTTGAGATAAGGGTATGATGCATCATACTATTATTGCAGTACTGTTCATGACATGATATGATATTCCTTCTGAAGGCCGATGATTACAATGACATGATCAATGATTCAATGAACAATGGCTATTAGCACATGTGCAAGAATTATGATGAAGGATGATGAAATATGCACCATGACGCATATCATCCTGTAATATCTCACCATGACGAGATATATTTATCATGACCCGTGCCTTATCCATTGATGTTCTGTTAAACCAGTAGAGCAACCAAAATGATAAAAGCAAGAAAAATGATTTAAATACAAATTATTCAGTCAAGCCTTTTTACCTTCTGTGTTTTGTATTTATTCCTTTCAATTATTTAAAGTATATAAATGTATGTTCAAGTCATTCTTTCATTTTATTTATTTATTGCAATGATTTAAGTACCCATTAAGCAATTGCTTAGCGAGTTTAGTTTCCCTCTAAACTCGTAGGTTAAACGAGGAGACGAGATTGCAGCATGTCCTGCGCAGCTGGCCTTGACTACTACTTTGGGTAGGAGTTTGGATATGATTGATTGTAGCAATATGGAATGTACATAAGCTTGTATGATCTAGCAAATAAATGTGTTATACTAAAAAGCTAGAACACGTACACTGCTAGTAATCTAATAAATCTTATTTGGATTTAGCACTTATGTATGCAAGTATAGAAGTGTAAAGTTTTAGTGCAGGATTTGGTGGAGGATATAAGGGTGATGAATATAGAAGTGTTTGAGGAGTGTTGCTATTGTTTGATTGAGATCAAAATTGTTTTCAAAAATCAAAGAAAATCAGTTTTGGCGACACTTGGGACCTCCATTTTTAGGGGAGGTTATGGCAAATTTTTTTTTTAAAATCTGCACTTAAAATTAGCTAAGTAAAATATTAAGACACAACCACCATGAGATAACAGTCCATCTTGGTCTATAAACATAGGCTAAGGTGGGGTGTTACATATAGATGGCTTCTTGATCACGTGAAGGTGCGGAGGAACAAGCCGTATCCTCACACAATCAGGCAAGTGTGGGAATCAATAGCCATTTGAACCTTTCGTAGAAAAAGATCCATTGGACCCTCAGTTTGTGAGAAATATGGGGGAAGTTCTTAGGCAGATTGTAGGAGTTGTTCCTCCTACATAACCTTCACCACCAGCATCCCAATGACCTCCACTGGAAAGAATTAAAAAGTTAGGGGCAGAAGACTTTAAAGCTCGTGATACTGATAAATCCTTAACAACAGAGTATTGGTTGGAGAGGATTGTGAAAGTTTTTGATCTACTTCACTGCACTAATAAGGAGAGATTGGAGTGCAGTATCTGTTGCGCTCTACTTAACACTACTAAAAGCAATTATTGCAAGTATACGAGGTTATTATAGTAATGGTGGAACATCCCAAGGTTGTTTCACAAGGAAGTTGTTTGTTTGTAATAATTTGATTAAAATAAAATATTAAATATTAAAGCGTATATTGTTGAAATGCTAAAAGGAGTTTAAAACTAAAAGTGAAGTAAATAACTATTTCCACAGAGTTAATTTAAAATTTTCAGAAGGATAACTAGGATTTACAGTTCGATTCAATCAAAGTTTAATTCTCAAATATCCATTAATATAACCTTGTAAATTAATTTCTTCCTTAATATCAATTATTAATTCATTAGTTCTAACATTCATGAATTAATAAAAACTAATTATTTTAAACTTACTAATTAACTGAACCCTTAGAACTTATATTTGTAATTCATTTATAGGGTAGTTGAATGCATAGTTCCATTATCAAGATTTAGCTCTCGATTTTTACTTAATATCTAGAGATTAATAGGTGGCCAATCTACTAACTTAACATACAATCCAATGCAATCAACTCATAACAAGGCTATGTAATGGAGATTAAATCATTTAATCAAATCTACTGCAAATTCTAGGCATGGATAATTTAGCTCATCATCAAATCAAAATAAAAATTCATCTTAATAGAATTCAAATAAAAAATCTTCATTGAAATATTAATGTATATAAACAACAAAATATGAAAAATGAATTAATTGGGAGAATAGAAAAAACCATTATGAAGATGACTAGAATTGGAACTTCTTGTTCTTCCTCCACCTTCACTTGAAATTGTTGAAGAACCTCCAAACCTCCTTCAAGTTTTTCAAATTAATTCTTCTATCTGTATGAAGATAGAGATGAATCCTCTCCTAATTTTAGAACTGACATTTTTAAGCTAAAAGCCAACCACCCCTCCTTCATTTTTTATCCCTTTTATGCATTTCTTAATTTTTCTTTTCAAAAAGTAGCCCCTATTTTTACTCCAAAAATCATTATGTGTTTTTTACTTATGTGTCTGTCCCATAAAATTTTAAAAATTAGAAGGATTATTTCATAGACACGACCAAGTTTAGATTGTCTTGGCCGTGCCTATTTAATTTTTACTTAGACACAGCCAAGATGGGTGAATGTGTTCAACACTACCTAAATTTTCCTCTTGTTTCCTTGGAATGGGAAATGGATAAGCAAGTCTATAACTTTGAATTGGAGTGTCCCTAAGTAAGGAAATAAAGTATATCAAAACGTTATAATTGGAGTTCATGATGTAGAACTTCCAGCCGATTTGATTGAACTTCCATTCCATAATTTTGATGTCATCTTTGGAATGGATTGGTTATCCCGCCATTAAGCAGTTATGGATTGTCATAGTAAAGCTATGAATTTTAAGATTCTGGGACATGGTGAAGTTGTTGTCTCAGGAGAGAAACAATTTTATCCTTTTAGTTTGATTTTAGCTGCTAAGGCTAGAAGGTTAATTATGAAGAAATGTGAAGCTTATCTTGCCTATGTCATTGACACATGGCATTCAATCAAGACTTTGGAAGACATACCCATAATATGTGAATTTTTTTATGTCTTTCTAGAATAATTACCTGAAGTATTGCAAGAAAGAGAAGTAGAGTTTGTTATTGATGTTGTTCCAGGTATGACACTGATATCCACTCCACCCTATAGAATGGCACCGCCGAAACTAAAGGAGTTAAAGGTGTGTAGACCTCTAATTTTGACCCTAAGCAAGTCCGAATGCAATTAAAAGAGGCCAAGCCAAATTCGGCCCGACTTTAAAAGCTTAAATATTTAAACCCTTAAAGTAAGTTAGCCCAATTTTAAAAAGAGGCCCAAAGTAAGTCGGTTCAACTCCTAAAACCCTAAATGGGTCTAATCCAAAACATTTAATCCTATATAGGCTGTGCCCATATCGAATTGGAAACTTGTAACATCCGTGAATTTATAAAAAAAGTTAAATTAAATAAATAATTTAAATAGAAAATTGAAGGATTATAAGTGAGGAAGTAAAGTGTATATGTGATATATATATATGAAATATATATACATATATACAAAAGTCAACATTTAAAGAAGAAAGTCAATGGTCAAATGGCAAAATTATAAATATACTTTGTAAAATTAAAATTATTTAAATAATTTAAAAATAAATTATTTATGAATGGAAGACAAAAATTATGATTTTTTAAAATAAATAAATAAGTAATTAATTAAAAATAATATTAAATAATATAAATATATGGTCTTGAAATTTTAAGTGGAAAGAAAGAGAAAATAAAAAAAAAATTCATATCTTCTTTTTCTTCTCTATAGAGGCCGAACCTGCATTGAAGGAAAAGAGAGATTGTAGACCCTTAATTTTTGACCCAGTCCAATTCGATATTTTTAAACAGTCCAAAATAATTTTTTGTAGTATTTTAATTAACAAATATTTATTTTAATAATATTTATTTATGATTAAATAAAAAATAAATAAAAGATTAAAAATATAAATAAATAAAAATCGACGACGAAAATCGCTAGCGACGAATTGGCTTGGGCAAATTCACCGCAGGAAAAACTTGCGACGAATTGGCCACAAACCAATTCGCCGCAGGAAAATGTACCCAGCCTGCAGCGCCCTGTAGGAAATTTTTCGCTACCGTAGTTTCGCACGCTAGTAGCTCGGCCCGCACGCAGTTTTTTTGAAACCTATTCTACTTGGTTTTTAATTTTATTTTCTAAACATTTTTTATTTCCTTAACCAATTAGTATTAGGTTTTTATTTTTTCTTATAAATGCCACATTAAAGGCACAGAAAAGGGGATTGGGGGGATTTTTCGGCCAAAGAGAGGATCGGACTTTTGGGATTGAGACTTTTGGAATTTTATTTAAGAACTATTCAAATTTCTTTTGGTAGTTGATTGACAATCTGAAGCTTGAAGGACCAACAGGCAGTAAACAACTTACAACCCATCAAAGGCAGCCCACACTGTCTTTGTTATTGTTCAACCAAAATTCAAAATTGTGGTGGAACCAACAACGGAGGTTTGAATCTTTATTTACTCGTTTATGTTTACAATAGCCTCATCACTCAATTGGATTAACTATTTAAATGTATAACAGATGATCAATTGTTCTACTTACCATCCAAACTCTATTTAAAACCCTAAAAATTATTTTTCAAAACCCTAATGCCTTAATATCCATAAAACATATTTTTGAAATCTAAAACCCTAATTACACTTTTCTAAAACCACAAAACAATAGAATGATTTCTTAAAACCCTAACCAAATCTATTTTTCTGAAAGATTCACAGTAGCCTATTCTTTCCAAATACCTAACATAAAATCCAATTTTCATGATTTTCAATCTTATTTATTTAAACCCTAAACTTTAATATTATTTTCATAAAACTTTCGAAACCCTAAATCTTTAAAACATCCAGTAGCTATATTACTTCTTTTATATTAAATATTTCTCAAATTGATTAATCTAGTAAACTAATACAAGATCCTAATTGTTAAAAATAAAACCAAAGAAACCTAAATTGATGCATGAACCCTAAATTTATATACTTGGATGGGTGTCCATTTATTTATTTTGTTTGGACATTGTTGTGATTTTAATAAAGTATTTATTTATTTTTATGATCACATGTAGTATGTGTGAGCGGGGATTTTTGCCCCCACTCTCGGTGGAATGGTTCTTGCGACTTCGACACTATTTAGGCTCCGAGCCTTAGAGAACAAGGATCTAAGTCCGGAGAAAATGGAGTCGCCATCCAGACGGGCCGGGAAAAAGAAAGGGGTGGATGACTCGATTCCTAAGGAATCCCCAACCCCCTAATGGGTTCGAAAAGTTGGGTACGTGTGGGGAAGGTGAGAAATGGCCAGCACCCCCATAATGCCCGGTTCATTGGAACCAGCCTCCTTTACAGGTCTTAATATTATAAAATTCTTAAATATAACAACATTATCCATGTTACACATAATAATTAAAAGAAAGCATCAATATATTAAAATTAAAGTAAGGTCCAAGCAAACAAATAAATGGACACCCATCTGAAGATGGAAACATGTCCTTACATCACATGCCTAAATAGAACACCCACCGAAAGGTAGAAACATGTCCTTTACCTAGGTTCTAAAATAGAAAAGCAAATTAAATTAAATGATATTTAACTAATGAGGTATCCAACAAGTGGAAACATACCTCTTACAACATTTGGAAATATAAATAAATTGATAAAAGTAAATAATCATTCATCATAAATAAATCATTCATCAAAGATATTAAATATCAATAGAAAGTAAACATCCATCCATGATAAATTAAATGAACCAAGCATTGAACTTAAAATAAATTAAAGCATAAGAAATAAACCAAAGCATAATCAAATATAGAATTGAAAAAGGCAAATAAACATCTAAATTATAACTATTGTTTCTATTTAGGGCTCTTTATTTCATGTGTTTAGGGTTTTGGAATTAATGGAATTTGGCTACTGTGACTTTAAGAGAAATAAAATAGATTAAGGATTTTATGTTTTAAAAGGTTGGTAAGACTCTTTGATTAACCAAACTAGGGTTTATGATGTAAAATTGTGAAACTAGAATTTGGACTCTTTAAAACACTTTTAATTTATGGTTTCAAGTTTACTGTGTGAAATTAAAATATTTGTGTTTTTATGGTTTTTAAAATTTTAAAGGATTAGGGTTTAGAAAAAATTAGGGTTTAAGGTTTTAAAGGGGTTAGGGTTTTACTATTTTAGGTTTGGAAGTTGCATTTGGATTTAGTGTTTTAGAATTAGGGTTTCAGTGGATGTTTAGGTTTTTTAGAATTTGGAAAAAATAATTTGATGATTTTATGAAAGTAGACAAACGATTTAAGGTTTATATAAATAGAAAAGATGTTTTCAGGGTTTGTTAAAAGAAACAAAATCAAATTTTGGTTTTGAAGAAAAACATGTTCAATTAGGATTTTAAGATTTTGAAGAAGTAAAAATAACAATTTTAAGCCCTTTTGGAAAATAAAGCAACGAATTAGTGTTTTTAACTTTAGAAAAACTAAATTAAAGTTCTAGGGTTTTTTATTTTGAAAGAGACAATTTCATAATCTTAGCTACTGTGAAAAAAAAAATAACAATTAATTCATACCTCCTTTTGATGGTTTCTCCAAAAATAATTCTTCTTGGATGAACAAAAAACAAAGGCAGTTGCTGCCTTTAATCAATTGTTAATGGCTTTGCTTCTTCGTCCCTCAAAAAATTAGATTTGATTTCACTGCTTTCCCACTCAATTTCGGTTTCAAACTCTCCCAATTTTCGTCCCAATTTCTGATTCTTTCTTTCTTTTCTTCCTCCTTATTTATAGAAGAATTCTATTATTAATCCTAGTTACTCACGGCATACAATATTGAATAAGAAAAGGAAACTGAAATCTAATTGTATTAGGTTTCAAAAAATTTGTGTCGGAAAATTTTGCTGGCAAAACAAAAACTGTTGTGGAAAAATTGTGCTAGCGAAAAAATTGCGCTGGTGAAACAATTTGCCGCAGTTGGCTGCGGCAGGGGGCGGGGAACGGCCTGTAGGCCAAATGGCCCACGGCCAAGCCCGCTCTGGTTTTCGGCGATGATTTTTTCGTCGCCGAATTTTCTGTCGCCGATTTTTATTTTTATTTTTATTTTTTAATTTTTATTTGTTTATTTTTATTTTTTATTAATAAAAATTAGACTCTAAAGCAAAAATTATTTAATTAAGATCATAAAAATTATTTTAGACCAATTAAAATATATTAGATAACACAAAAATTATTTTAGACTAAATAAAATATATTGGACCGGACTGGGTAAAAAAGTAAGGGTCTACAGTTTGCCTCATGCTTGAATGATCTGAAACTTTAGTGAAAGGGAGTGTGAAAGAGAGTGAAAAGCAATAAGACTTAATTTTTGAGATGGTGGAGGTTTTGGGTTTGGACCCGGTTTGAGTTTTGGACTCAAGGATAATTTTAGGTTCTTGACCTAAGAAAAATTTGGGTTCTGGACCCGATCTAAGTTCTTGGACTTAGAAATAAATTCTAGGTTCTGGCCCTAAGGAAAATTTGGGTTCTGGACCCGATTCGAGTTCTGGTCTCAAGGATAATTCTAGGTTTTGGACCTAGGAAAAATTTGGGTTCTGGACCCGATCTAAGTTCTAGACTTAGAAAAGACTCTAGGTTCTGGACCTAAGGAAAATTTGGGTTCTGGACCCGAGCTAAGTTCTGGACTCAGAAAAGATTTTAGGTTCTGGACCTAAGGAAAAATTTGGGTTCTGGACCCGAGCTAAGTTTTGGACTTAGAAAAGATTCTAGGTTCTGGACCTAAGAAAAATTTGGGTTCTGGACCCGAGCTAAGTTTTGGACCTAGAAAAGATTCTAGGTTCTGGACCTAAGAAAAATTTGGGTTCTGGACCCGAGCTAAGTTCTGGACTTAGAAAAATTCTAGGTTTTGGACCTAAGGAAAATTTGGTTTCTGGACCCGAGCTAATAATTCTAAAAAGTTTGGCTAATTTTTATGCATGTCTTCTTATTGCCCCTGGGTGTAAAAATATTTATATATCCACAATTATTTGAATGATTAAAGTGAATAATTGAATGTAATCACAGTTCATGTACTATTTACTATTTATAAATAGTAAATTTACTATTCACAAATAGTATCAAATAGTATTTACTATTGAAGATAGTACTTTTACAATTCATCAATAGTAATACTATTCATTAATAGTGAAATTTACTATTGATCAATGGTAAAATTTACTATTTATATATAGTAAATTTACTATTTATGAACAATTTTGAATTTTATTTTTTGCTTGTCGTTTCTCTATAAAAAGCCACCATTCCTTCATTTCATTTCACAGCACGATTTCATTTTCATAATTCTCTCAAATTTCTTTCAATTTTTGCACATATTTTTCAAAAACAATGCATGCTTTGAGGTTAGGGACTCATTCTAATGCTGAGTTATTGAAGTTTATTTGGCATTATGAAGATGAAAATTTAGATATACTGGCCGGGATGCCGCTCCATCGTAGTTCCAATAAAAAGAGTGACGTAATTATTTTTTCCTTTTTTATTTCTCTTGATTTTTTTTCATTTTTTTCTTTCTTTTTTTATATATATTTTTTATTATTTTTGATTATTTTGATTATTTTTATATTGTTATATATATTTTTTGTTATTATGCTCTTTTATTATTATTGCATTTGCCTTTATTATTATTTTGTATGTTTATTTTGTATTATTATTTTTTCAGAAAAATAAATTAAATTAAGCAGATAGAATAATATGTACTTACCTGGGTCTATGTTAGCATGATCATTGCGTTGTTCGGGCTGGAGGGTGTATTTACAAAGCCCGACAATGGTACGATGTAGTGCCTTCTCGGGTAAGGCATATTATCCGAAATTGCGGCTTTGGGCAGTTCATCTTACAATTGCCATCCGAGGAATAACAGATAGACCGGAGGGTAGTCCAGGCACTTGTAGAGTGATGGTTGGATACAATCCACACTTTTCACTTCCCTATTGGAGAGATGACAATCGGTCAGGTCAATTTTACAGCCATAACCGGCCTTCGATATGATGGTGTTTTGGTCCCTCTGACCAACGATATTTTAACATTTGAAGAAATTCATTAATTTAATTGATATGGAACCATCATATAAAGGGCCTTTTAAAATAAAAATCGAGCCAATTCGTAGTTATTGGATGAACTATGAAGGACAGGTTGGCAGAGACAGGGCCGAATAGTATGCTCGAGGATTTTTGTTATATCTGCTTGGGTGGAACATCTTAGGCAGTACTGAATCCTCCATTCATTTGTCAATGTTGAGTGCCCTTTCTTATTTTAGAATGGTACCATCTTCTGGCTGGGGTGAAGCTGGTCTCGCGTGTCTTTACCATGGTCTTGATAAGCTTTGTCGAAACAAGAAGTCTTTTGTCGGCTTGATGGCGGTTGTCGAGGTATTCTTGTAACACCCCTATACCTCGTATACGTACACAGCATGCTAGTACGATCGTAATATACATATACAAAATATAGGCATGCCACTATTTATAAACATACAGACAATCCCTTTTTTAAAAATGTGAATAACTTTAAAACATTTTAAAACTAGAAACAACAGATAAAATATTTATTCAAAACACAGCGGAAAATATATAACAAATATTTACAAATACAAATACATCAAAATTCAAGTTTTACAAAAACATTAAACATATACATGTTCGGCAGTATGTCTTCGATCTTTAAGCTTCACTAGCAACACCTCAAGATCTAGCCTCTACTTGGCCTAGAGGAACTCTCCGGCTCTTCCCTGTTACCTGCGCGATAAATTATAATCGCGCTAAGCCAATGGCTTAGTGATACAAACTACAATAATACTATGTTTCGATGCAATGCCAATGTCACAATCAATTTCATACACCATTCAAAAGAATATTACATTTCAACAATTCACCTTGTTCAATATCATATCAAACATTCATATTGTATCTTCATAGTTTCATTAGTTTCACCATTTAAGAATCACATTAAATACAAAGACAAGCATGGGCCCAAAAGACACTAATATGCCATTCAACTTTCAGAGTTAATGTTTTGGTTTAATTATCACATTTATCATTATCCCAACTAGGCTTCAAGGATTTAGGTTCAACCAAGCTTTAAGGGGAACAAAGCATGCTAAGTATCTACCCAACTTGGCTTCAAGAACCAAACCCAACCTAGCTTCAAGGGTTGTAACATCTCAATTAGGCTTCAAGGACTAGATCCAACCAAGCTTCAAGGGGAGTAAAACATGTTAAACTTTAACCCAACTTGGCTTCAAGGATCAAGCCCAACCTAACTTCAAGAGAGTGCCACTATAGGCATGCCACCAACAACAAACTCTGAAAATGGAATAACACATTAGCCACACAATTCATTTATTATTCATTATCAATTTCATTCTCAATTCTCATCATCATCTAGGCAAACATGCCCCACTTATTTCAATTGAGTCATCATAGCCAATCACAATGGCTTCACATCTCATTTGAATCACCATAGCCAATCACAATGGCTTCACATCTCAATTCACAATATAATACTTCATTATTCAAGTATACATAATCAATTCATCATTAAAGTGTATATACAACAAATGACTTAACACACCTTTTACATGCTCACACAACATACACATTATACCAAACAATACATTATTAGTATGCATCAACAATGCATTAGAATTCTTAACACATTTACAATCAAATGTGTGTTAAGTTTCAACATCATATGAGTGTATGCAATAATGTAGTTTGTACTTACCTTAAGCACCACTTATACAAATCTATACACTTCTTTTTTCCAAGAATTCTTCACTTCTCCAATTAGGGCAAATCACCTTCCTCCAAAACCTAGTCCAAGAATGATACAATACATGAATTCCAATATAATTTATCACTAATTAACCTCATCTTAGACCTTTATAACACACATTACAACCCAACACCACATACTAGAGCCCACGGCCGTGGCCACCCCAACCCCCACGGGCGTGGGGTAGAAAACAATTCTGCCCAAATTGTTCCACACCCCCACGGCTATGGCATCTAAGGGCCACGGGCGTGGCATCCAAAATGCTATTGCCTTCAACCAAATTCACATATTCTATGCTTACAACTCCAACAAACATCAACAACATGAAAATCTATGAAAATAATTAACCAAACTCAACATCTACCACAATCATCAACTCAAAACCCTAATTCAAACTCAACTCAACCCTTTCAAAACCAACACCAATATAACTTCTTATTTTTTTTAATTCAATCCCAACACATACAAACACACCACAATCAAACAAAATCACACTATCAAAATCCCCAAATCAACTCAAACCCAACTTCAATAAAAACAAGAAAAATCAAGGGAGAACTTACCAAAGTTGATGAAACTTCAAAATTTTCCAACTCAATCACTTGATTCTTCCTTCAATTAGCTCTTAGAATTCAAAAACCCTCTTTTGCTCTCTTGCTTCCTTGATGTCCGGCCAACACAAAGAGAAAGGAAAAGAAAATGAAAAAGTGTAAGAGACAAAGTCAAATTTCTCATCTCTTTAAACCTCCACCAAGTATTCCAAATAAGACAATTACTTAAATACCCTCTTCTATTTGTTTAACTCCCTTTCCCTTACTTTCTTTTTAGTAATTTCACACATAACAAATTAAATATCTTCTTTAGTTGACCCTCCATTTTGACTTGTATATATGTTATATATATTGCCATATATACAACATATACACTCTCTCTTCACTTCATTTCTCTTTCAATTAAACACACCTATTAAATCCAAATTCAACAATATTTATTTCAAAACTTCTAGGGCACCCTTTGGGATATTACAATTCTTTCTTCCACCAATGTCATTTCCACTCTTTTCTTGCATGAATGAGATCTTTTTTGTTATTATAGGTATGGGCATATGAACACAACCTCGTGAGGGTACCCGGTATTTCCCGAGAGAGAATTGGGTATCCGAGATTAAATTACTGGTTGTCCGATCGTGTGGACGTTCTTGGCTCTCATCATGTGCATACTCATCGCTTTGTGTTGAGCTGCTTAACTTGGGATTAGGTAAAATAACATTAGTATGCTTTAAATTTTATGTGAAAGTTTACTTACCTTATGTTATTTTGCAGGTGAATTTGGCGTGGTGGATCCCAGAAGAGCGAGCAAACTGGTCTCCTTTGATGAGAGTTGTACTGTCTTTCCAACATTCTAGCCGAGTTATTACTGGCCCAGTGTCTAGTGGCTGGTTTCTCGGAGAGAGAGTTTATGAATGGTTTCTCGATCCAGAACAGCGGAGGGTTCCGATGCAAATCCCGGAATATACTTTAAATATTATGTCAATGCTGGAGGATGCATGGTGGCTGGCCCGGTATGGTTATGGTGCTGAGTCATTTCTCCATTTACCGGGTCCATTTAATGCCTATTTTTTTCAAAGAAGACTCTTGAACTTTGATGTATCTCTTATTAGTGTGCGGGAGATTTTCGACGAAAATGAGGGTAGAGATGAAGAAGAACATCATGAAGCTGCAGGGGAGTCTGTTCCACATCTCGGGACTAGTACTTCTCAGGTAAATGGTAGTGTCGCCTGAGTGTGTCATCTTCTGTTTCTCCTTTGGTCTTCTTTGTTCTTTGAAGATGCGAGTGACACGGGCAAGTTCCTGGCCGTGTCATGTGGCACGGCCAGTGGCTTGGCCGTGTCTCCTAGGTGTGTCAGCTTCTATGTCTTTTCTTTGGTTCTTCTTTGCTCTTGGCTTAGGATGGGACACGGCCAAGCTTGTGGCCATGTCATGTGACACGGCCAGTGGCTTGGCAGTGTCGCCTGCCAGTGTCACCTACTGTTTCTTTTCTTTCTTTGCTTGGTCCTTCTTGACTTTGCCCTTTAGGTGAGACACGGCCAGTGGCTTGGCTGTGTCTCCTGCTGGTGTCATGTTCTGCCAAGATTTCCTTTGAGGTGACACGGCCAAGCTTGATTTGGCTTGGCCATGTCTTGCTTGATTCATGCTTTTCTCTCCTTGTTTTGATCTTCCAAGGGAGTTTTTGCACTTTAACCACTTTTTCCCTTGCACCTGCTTTCTCTCTCCTTGATTCTTTAATGATTGTTGCAGGCTGTTGGCTTATTTGATCATGAGGCTGGACCTTCTTTTACTGCCCCTTCGTTTGCTCATTCTAGTCCGTCAGATATGCCATCTCATCCACAGGGCATTGATATAAACTACCTGGTACGTTTCTTATTTCATAGTAGTTTATGCTATATGTATGCATGACTATGTATGCTCTTACCTTTTCCTTCTTGGCTCACAGCGGATGCTTGAAGAACAAAATAGGAAACTTCAAGAAGAGTTGGCTGCAAGTCGTCAGCAGGCTTCTCATTTTGAAAGTTTATATCATCAATCCAAACAACATTTTCGAGACTTCCGATTTCAGGGGATGAGGCATCCCGGCGCTTCTTCATCAAGAGGCCCCCAGACTGATGACCATGAGATCCTTTCGTCTTCTTTTTGATGAGGACCATGACGGATCGAAACTTCAAGGTAATAAAGATTTTGGTGCTCCTGCTTCGGGTGATCCCGGGACGAGAGATTTGCCCCTTACCTTAATAGGCAATGACTTTTTCAAGGCTTTATTTGATGACCTACCACCACCCTCTTAGTGATATGTAAATATTGTAGCAATTGTAAAATATTGTACAATAATGAAAAAAAAATACAATTTTCCTCTTTACTGTAACTTTTTTTTTCGTTACTGCACCACCTTCTTTTTTTTTTTTTATATTACAGTACATCATAATTTACATCCACATCATTTTGCTAAACCAAGTTCAAATTGTGACCAATTCCTTTCCCTATGCCACATGGTCTTTCACTTTCCCATCACCTTTTCCTTTTCACTTTAGGAAAAGGTTTATTTCTTCTATATAAATTACCCTTCATGCCATATTTTAATACAAAAACAAAAATTCTTTCTCTTTCAACGTGAAGACTCCCTTTAACAATTTTAAATTTTTTCTTTATTCATTCACCATGACCGAGCATCATTCAAAGATGATAAAAATTCTATTTAAGAGTATGGATGCCATCCATTGGAAGCAGATTTCATGGTCAAAACTTGATGTTTTAAAATGTTTTCAAAATGTTAAATTGGACCACTCCTTCTTACATGTCATGGCTTCCTTTTGGGATACAGATTCTAGGGTATTTAGGATTAATGGCTTTGAAATATGTCCCTTGATTGAAGAATTTGAGGCCATCCTTGGATATCCAAATAATCAATAAATGGCATTACCCACATTGATTTCCAAGACCCAACAGAAGATGCAGATGTTATTTCAAATTCCAAAACCCAAAGTTCTTCGGCGGTTGATGAGAGGTGAAAAAATTATACTTGCTCCTTTGATTGACTTTTGTCTCTCTCATTTGGCCCTTACTAAGGCATGGGGACTCATGCAATTTCTTTGCTTGCTCGGCCAATTCTTGCTTGTTTCTTCTGACAACGATATTGATCCACGAGTATTGGATATTATGGACCAGATGGAAGGAGGCTTGTCGCCGGTACCTATGATCCTAGCCGAGACCTTAGTTGGATTAGACCGATTTAAATCAAGGTCGTCAAAGAGATTGATTGGAAGTCCATTACTGCTTTAGGTAATTACCTAAACTGCCCTTTCAGGTTTTCAATTTAGGTTTTCTTTTTTCTTCTTTTCTTTATTGCTCTATTTTTTGCCTAGTCCGCCCATGTGGGTTTTCGGAACTAGCGAGCTGTCCTAATTTTTGCCTAAGCTGCCCTTGCGGGTTTTCAACTTAGCGAACTCTTTTTCTTTTTCTTCTTCTTATTTTTTTATTTAATTCTTTCTTCACAGATTTGGCTTCAGGAGCGTCTTTGTTTGCTTGATACTCCATCCATGGATTTTACCAGATATCTGCCATTTCATCATTCTACTAGGAAGCTACTCCATCCTGCTTCTTCATATGCTGACTGGGTTGACTGGATCCACTCACGCTCTGAAGTCAATATCTGTTGGTTGGTACCTTGGTGAAAAATTTCTCGTATCACCATGCGGACATACTTGATATATCTTACCCTTGTTGCTCTTCATCAAGGTACATGCTATGATCCTCGCCGACTTGGCCGTCAGTATGGAGCTGAGCCTCGTGATTCTGACTTTGCTCCTGACTTGGACATACCTTGCTTGACTGAAGCCTACTTGGATCAGCTGAGGCAAAGCTGGCCTGCATGTTACACTTATCGACTACCATAGATTTTACATTATCAATTCAGAAAGTGTATTGTTAGGATGAAAAATAATCAAAGTAATAAAAGATGCTTCTTTTCCATTTATAATTTGTCATCACCTTTTGCTATTGTGTTTATTTATTTCATCCATATCTGATCAAATACTTATAACAGTGCACATAGAACAATTTTAATATTAATTCTGTTTTATTAAATTTGGGAACAACCAAACATAAAGCCAGCATACACAAGATCACTCCTGTTGCCAACTAGCCCTTTCGGGTTTTCTAATTGATGATTTTCTCTCATTTAGCCCTAATTGTTGCCTAGCCAGCCCTTTCGGGTTTTCGAAACTAGCGGACTGCTCTAACTTTTGCCTAGGCTGCCCTTTTTGGGTTTTTAACCTAGCGAGCTCTTTTTCTTTTTTTTTTATCATACATAAAACCTCTTCAACCTTTCAATGTTTACTGGCTCACTAAACTCATTCCTGTCCATGTCTGACAACTTCACCGCACCTTTGTTCATGACTTGTTTCATGACATATGGCCCTTCCCAGCTAGGCCTGAACTTCCCTCTTGGATCAGATACATTAGGATTACATTGTTTCAACACCAAATCACCGATTCTAAATTTTCTGATTTTAACCCTTCTATTGTAGGCCCGAGCTATCTTCTTTTGATACAGCTGATGATGATACAGTGCCTTTAACCTTCTCTCTTCTAGTAGAGCTAATTGTGTGTATCTTCTTGCTACCCATTCCTTTTTAGGCAGTTTGGCTTCCAAGACTACTCTTAACGACTTGATCTCAATTTTGATTGGCAATACTGCTTCCATCCCGTAAACCAAAGAGAATGGTGTCATCCCAGTAGGTGTTCGTACACTTGTCCTATATCCCATAAAGCAAAGGGAAGCATCTCTAACCAATCCCTGTAAGTCTTGGTCATCTTGGATAGAATTTGCTTAATTGTTTTGTTTGTTGCTTCAACCGCACCATTAGCCTTTGGTCTATAAGGAGAGGATCAATGATGATGGATTTGGTACTTCGAGAATAAATCCTTAACTGCCCCTTGAAACTGAACCCCATTGTCTGATATCACACTGTGTGGGACCCCGTATCTACAGATCAGGTTCTTTTCAATAAATTTAGCCATTTGGCTTGTACCCAATTTGTTGAAGGATTCGGCTTTGACCCATTTTGAAAAATAATCTACTGCTACCACAATGAAACGGTGACCTTTTGAAGCTGTCGGATGTATCTCTCCTATAATGTCAATACCCCAGGTGGCAAATGGCTAGGGTGAAGACATTGAATGCAATTCTTCAGGAGGCATGTGATTCAAGTTACCATACATCTGACATTATTGGCACTTCTTGACAAACTCAATACAATCTCTCTCCATGGTCAACCAGTAGTAACCTTGTCGAATAATCTTCTTAACTAGGGCCAAACCACTCATGTGCGGACTGCAACTTCCCGCATGTATTTCTGACATGATGTGCTCCACTTCAGGCTTTCTTAAACATCTTAAATGCACCCCATCAGGCCATCTTTGATATAACTCCCCATGGAAGGTGATGTATTGCAATGACCACCTCCTTATGGCTCTTCTCTCTTTCTTTGTTGCCATCGGCGGGTACTCTCTTTCCTTCAAAAATCGTCTTATAGTATCATACCACGCATCATGGTCTGTATCAATTTCCATGATTGTTTCATATTGTAACGACCCTCTCCGACCAGGTCGGCTGCCCGGCCCACTAGTGGCTTACGGCCCGGCCTTTTCACCACCTGGGCAAGGAGTCCGCAGGAGGCAAGCGATCGCTACAGTACTGGACAGCCCTCGCGGCCCACCCAGCAGGAATTTGTTTATTTGGCTCCCTAAGGAGTCGCCTCCCTGGATCGAACCCCTGACCTCCCACTTAAGAGAGCCAGCGAGAACCATCCAGTACCATTTCTGCTGCCTCCCTGGATTGAACCCCTGACCTCCCACTTAAGAGAGCCAGCGAGAACCATCCAGTACCATTTCTGCTAGTAGCGACTCCTTAGGGAGCCAAATAAACAAATTCCTGCTGGGTGGGCCGCGAGGGCTGTCCAGTACTGTAGCGATCGCTTGCCTCCTGCGGACTCCGTGCCCAGGTGGTGAAAAGGCCGCGCCGTAAGCCACTAGTGGGCCGGGCAGCCGACCTGGTCGGGGAGGGTCGTTACAGTTAAAAAGGCATACCAAAACAATTGTAACACCCCCATATCCAATGCCCACACACTACAACTACAACAATGTAGCATAAGTGCATCAAACATAGGGATGCTATGGTTTTCTTAACATTCAAAACACTTTAAACTTGATACAATACCCTTATCATTATACATTATAGAAAAGTAGATCATTTACTTATAAAACAAAACATATTAGTTATATATATATACATTTAAATATTACACAGCGGAAGTTATAAAATATGTACATATTTACATATTAAACATTTCTTTACAAAATATAAAGAAATATACATGATTGGCAAGTCTGCTCTGATCTTTAAGCTCCCAAAATGGATTCTTCAAGGTCTACTCTCACTTGGTCTTGATGAACTCTCGGGTTCAACTCTATCCACTCTATTACCTGCGCGATTAAACACTATCGCGCTAAGCCAACGGCTTAGTAAGATAAAACATACTAATGGTATGCTTTAATGTAATTCAATGTCACATATGTTATTGATAAGATCAACATCATAAATATAAAGTTAACCACATAATTATGCATTTCACAAATCATAGTCATATGAGCATACCACATTCCAACATCTTTCCACATTCAACATTAATCAATCATACTCAATAAACAACATCTCATTTCATTAACTCATAACATTATTTAAGACATTCATATAACCTTGACACCTATGGGCCCAACAAGTATTTAATACGATATTCAGAGTTCAGAGTTACTGCTTTGGTTCATAGTCACAATAATCACGCCCGTAGGCAATGTATATACATGTATCTCTATCCATGGATAGTGTAACAGACCCAGTCTCTTGGACCATCAACTCAACACATATGAGGAGATCCTCAACCCGGCAAGACTGTTACAAATCATATATCTCATATTCACAATTCTCATAGTGTAACAGACCCAGTCTCTTGGACCATCAACTCAACACATATGAGGAGATCCTCAACCCGGCAAGACTGTTACCTTTCATCATTTCTTAGGCATGCCACCCAAATCCAGAACTCTGAAACTGAATAACATATTAAACAAACAATTCATTTATTATATAGTTACCATTTCCATTCTCAAATTCTCATCACATTTAGGCAAACATGCCTTCTTTCTTTCAATATCATCATCATAGCCAATCACAATGGCATTGTCTCATATCATGTCTTATTTAAATTATCATTGCATCTTTGATATACATTTCAATTTCAATGTATATTACTCATGAAACACATTACCATTCACAATACATAACATAACATTGTTCAATCTCAACAATGCAATTAGGGCAAAGAACAATTGATATGATTCATAGTTTTAGGACCTTACACATGCATTTGATTATATCATTCATTGATTCAAGTGTGTTTAAAGTGTTTAGGGTTAGGTTTAAGGACCAACCTACCTTTGGAGAACCAAAGCAATGCAAGAAGAACAAAGAATTAAAACCCTAACCCACACAATTGAGGGACACGGGCAGCCACTTGAGGGACACGGTTAGGGCAATTCAACCTCTTCACAATCTAATCCAAAAGGAATATTAGCAAAATGACCATATGAATAGTACATTCTGGTTTTAGACTCCATTTTATCCTTATTTTGAAAAATTGTATAAAATAATCTACTTGACTAAAAATTCTAAAATTTTTACAGAATTTAGTTTTGTATCTTAAAATCATTCCTTTAAAATTTCAGATCAAACTGAACGCAAAATCTTGGTCAAATAGTTCACCTAACCAGACTGCCCCAATTGCCCTGCATCCTGGCAGCAGTTCTGAACTTTGTGAATTCCATAAATCAAATTCAATCAACGTGGTTCCAAATTATTTTTCTCAAATACTAGACTCACTAAGAAACAACATATCCAAAATTCAATTGGATATGATTTTTCTACATTTTATTAAAAATCCCGAAATATAGCTGTCTCAGTTAAGGTACCTGCTGGAACAGGTCTAATAAAAATAATCTTTCTAAACTCATAACCATTCCAAAATCGAATCAACATATTTTTCAGTCATTCTAGACTCATAGAGGCACAACATATCAAAAATTCACTTCAAGAACATTTTTCTATAATTAATTGAAAATCATACAAGTCACAGCCTTTACTAATTGTAAAACAGAAAAAAATTCACTAAACACAACTCTTACTCTTCCATCACCAACACCAACCTAGCTTCTTATCTTTAATTCCATTTCAACACTTTTACACACACCATACACAAACACACTCCATCAAACTCAAACAAAATTCCAAATAGAACAAGAGAAATCAAGAGAAAACTTACCTTAAATGAAGAATTCCACAAATCTCTAACCAACACCCTTGATTCCTTCTTCAATTTGCTTCAAACCTCAAGATCACCTCTCTTTCTCTCTTTGTCTATGGAGAATCCGGCCACACATGAAGAGAAGAAGAAAATATGAAGAGCAAAGTCAAATTTGGCTTCTTATATCCATCAAGTGTTTTTAACCTTGCAATTACTAAAACACCCTTCACCATTTAACTAACCTTTTGTCTCATCTAAGCCCTTATATGTAATTGCACATTCCACAAAAATATCTTCTTGCATTGACTCTATATTTGACCAATCTATATGTTATATATATCATCATATACACAACATATACATTTGTCTCTAAACCCTAAATTTCTTCTCCAAAACACATATACATATACATTCTCTTACCATTTCTTTTCTCTTACAATTTAACACATATATTCAATCCAATATAACAACAACAACACTAACAACAACATCAACAATAACAACAACATAACCAAGACTTCTAGGGCATACATGAGGATATTACACATATTCATAGTAAGGAGTTGATGAACTGGTCAAGATCAGAGGCTTAAGGAATAAGCTGACAGGGTTTTCCCATACCAAAGCCAATGTGGCTAGGGCATCAGCCATCTGATTTTCTTCTCTTGATAGGTGTATAAACCTACACTCCTTAAAGTTCTTCTTCATCATGGTCAAGTAATGGTGGTATGGTTTTAATTTTTCTTCTTTCAACTCCCATTCTCCATTTACTTGGGATACTACTAGCAATGAATCGCCATAAACTTCCACCTTATCTACCTTCATAATCATTAGGGTTTCCAAACTCAAAATACAAGCTTCGTACTCCACCATATTATTGGTTGCCCTAAATTTCAATTTCTTGGCTAAAGGGATGAGTTCCCCTTCGGGCGATTCTAGTATAACTCCCAAACCTGCTCCTTTCCTGTTTACTGCTCCATCAAAATACATTTTCCACCCTTGTACTTCAATTGTTTCTAAATGTTCATCCGAAAATTCCAAGATTACCTCTTCGCTTTCTGGTAATGGTTGTTGGGCTAGGAATTCTGCCACCGCTCTACCTTTGATTGTTTTCTTGGTTACATACTCAATCTCAAATTCTTCTAATATTATCAACCATCGACCATATTTCCTAATTAAAGAGGGTGTCTCCCTTAAGTACTTCATTGGATCCAACCTAGAAATTGCTTGCACACTATACGATTGAAAGTAATGCCGCAACTTCTTAGAAGACCAAACCACGGCTATACATGTCTTTTCAATGATACTATACTTAATTTCATAAGGTAGGAGCTTTCTACTCAAATAGTAAACGGCATGCTCAATCCCTAACTCATCTGCTTGGGCTAGCATTGCTCCTATCGACTCTTCTTCTACTGCTAAGTATAGTAATAGAGGTTTGCCGGGTTTAGGTGGTTTTAAAACAGGTGGATTCAGCAAATACTCTCTTATTCACTCAAAGGCCTTTTGACACTCTTCATTCCATATGACTGGCTGATTCTTTCTAAGCAATTTGAAGATAGGCTCACAGATTGTTGTGAGCTTTGCTATAAATCTGCTAATATATTGTAATTTACCGATAAATCCCCGAACTTCTCTCTCCATCTTAGGGGCTGACATATCCCTGATTGCTTTAACTTTGTCAGGATCAATCTCAATGCCATTTGGACCAATCACATGTCCTAATAATTTGCCTAAAGTAACACCGAATACACACTTCTTTGAGTTTAGTCTTAGCTTATATTTCAAAGCTCTATCGAAGAATAATTCTAAGTTTTGGAAGTTTTGTTCCCTTGTATCCGATTTGACCATCATATCATCAACATATACTTCAACTTCTTTGTGCATCATGTCATGAAATAAAGTGGTGGCCATCCTTTGATAAGTCACTCCAGCATTCTTTAAGCCAAACGGCATCATCCTATAACAAAATATACCCCATGTAGTAATGAAAGCAGCTTTGACTTTATCTTCTTGGGCCATTAACACTTGATTGTATCCAGAAAATCCATCTACAAACGAGTGTAGCACGCTAGAGGCTGCACTATCAATGAGGATATCTATATGAGGTAAAGGAAAATCATCTTTAGGGGAAGCCTTGTTCAAGTCTCTATAATCCATACAGACCCTTATCCTTCCATCTTTCTTTGGCAAAGGTACTATGTTTGCTAGCCAATCTGAATATTCTATCACTTCGAAGAACTTCACTTGTATTTGCTTAGTGACCTCTTCTTTAACCAATTCGGCCCACTCAGGTCTTAATCTCCTAAGCTTTTGTTTGATAGGTTTTATGTGAGTGTGAGTTGGAATATGATGCTCGGCTATATCTCGATCTATCCCCGACATATCTTTATAAGACCAAGCAAATACTTCTTCATATTTTTTTGAATATTTTTTCAAATCTCTCTCTCTTATAAGGAGTCAGGTCGGATGCTATGCTAATGTTTTTAGGATTTTCAGTTGTTCCCAAATTTAATGATTGTGTGTTAACATAATTAATATTAAAGATGCTCATGTAACTGCTATTTGAATGTATGCAACCATTAGGAGAAACATCACACAAGTAAGCAAAATCAGACTTTATTGCATTCATTTTGGAAAAGAAAACATCATCATCCTCATACAAAGCAGACAAATTAAAATCAAAATCAAATCATTGTTCTCAAAATCATAAAGCAGGATGTCTTCAAACTTCTCTTCAACCAGGGCAGCAATCTCCTCTGGAGTCTTCTCGGCTTTCTACATAGCTTTATTCTTCTCTTTTGGATTGGATTCTTTGCTGGTTGGCTGAGTTCTTTCTTCATTTGCTCCACTAGCTTGGCAACATCTGCAAAAATTTCAAAACCTGGGATTAACTTACCCATGAACATGATTGGCTCGGGCTTTCCTTGGAGTGGTCCCACATCTGGAGCTTTGACAAAAATTTCTTCAAGTGGTGGGAAGCTCATCTTCTCACTCTTGTTTGGCTGGACATCATTGTCTTCATCATATCCCAACCCCTTCTTGGAAGTTTGAGTTCTAAAATCTGGCAGCTTTGTCAAATCGACCTTCCCTTTTCCAAGACCAGCTTCGGGAAGGTAGCTCATGTTCTTCATCATATTCAAGACTTTGGAGTCCACTACTTCATCATCAGAAATTACAGCTACTTGAAAACCATTGAGAGGCCTCTCAATCATTAGAGCGTTAACAATCTCATTGTCTTCGGCTTCAATGACCACTGTCCCATCTCCGTTGGGGAACTTGATCTTTTGATGAAGGGTGGAAGGAACTCCACCAAGAGGATGAAACCATGGTCGCCCCAAGAGAAAGGAAAAGGTAATCGATAAGTCTAAAACAATAAACTCAATAATAGATTCAATTGGACCAACCTTGACAACCGCTTTGAAAGTCCCTTCGGCATGCCTCTTAGTGTTGTCATAAGCACGAATTGTTACCTCAGTCGGGTTTAGATCCCTTGTCGACATGGCTAGCTTTGGCAATATCTTAAGTGGACAAACATTTATGGTGGACCCATCATCGACCATTACATATGGAGTCCTCTTCCCCTTGACTTCTATTTTGATAAAGAGAAGGCAGATGTGGTCTCTCCCCTCCTCCGGTAAGTCCACATCCGAAAAAGAAACTTCTCCCATATTAACTTCACTCTTTTCTTGAACCTCTTCACATTTCATTACTTCCCCAATTTTTATGAAGTTGATCAACTCCTCCGGTGTTGTGGAGGTAGAAATTGGCATGCTAGCTACGGCTTTGGCCATAGTTTCTCGGTGCTTTTTAGAAGTACCTAACAAGTCCCAAATGCTAATACTTGCTTGGGTTCTTTTCAATTGCTTGAGCACAGCATCATCTTCTTCTACTTCAACTTCCTTTCCCTTATTAGTTTCTACCTCCTTAGGTGGTGGCCTTGCATAAGGATTACCAGATCTAGTGTTCAGTATTTCATCTTCTTTGGGCTTGGACCAAGTCCACTCCTCCTTCTTGGATACAATATCATCATCTGTAATATCCCGGAATAGACCCTAAGAGTTTTGGAGTTATTGTTGTTGTATTTGGATTTAATGTATATGTGTATATGTGAAATATAAGGATAATATATGTAAGACATATACATATGCATCACATATACATGGGATATATATAATGGTGAAGGATAAGTGAGTTGTATATATATTTGTATAACTAAATAATAATAATAATAATAAAGACAAAAAGAAAAGAGAAGAAGAAAATCAAAGAAAGAATATGTGGTGGAGATTTAAAGTATTATTATTATTATTACTATTGTTATTGTTATTGTTATTGTTATTGTTATTATTATTATTATTATTATTATATATATATATATGGATAAGGACAAAGGAAAGAAGTAGAAACTTCTTCTTCCTTCTACTCCTTCTTCGTCTTCTTCGTTCTTCTTGGCCGAGAGAGAGAGAGAGAGAGAGAGAGAGAGAGAGAGAGAGAGAGAGAGAAAGAGAGAAAGATGTGATTTTCTTACCAAATTTCTTAAGGAATTCAAGAGATTTGATGATAGAGATGAAGATTTGATAAAGGATTCAAGTAAGTATTTATTTCTTTAAATTGATTTTCATTGTTTGAGTTGGGTTTGGTATGGTTGATGTGTGATGATGATGATATTGAAAGATTTAAGTATATATATGTGTTGATTTGGTAATTGGATGATGATAATATGATTATTTGTGAAGATGATGATGAATTGTTGAATAAGGGTTGAGTTTAATGAAATTTGGGGATTTGATAAATTGGTATATGAATGAAGTTTATAATGATGATTGGTGTGTGTTTTGAGTGTTGTTGATGTTTTGGTAAGTTTGTTATGGTTTTTGGGTGTGTTTGATGAAGATTGTTTGAAGTGAGTAATGATAAAAAGATGGGTATTGTTGGATGTTGTTGTGTGTTGACCGGAATCTGGGTTTTTAGTCGGACACGCCCAGAGACACGGCCAGTTTGTTAGGCGTGTCGTTGGTTCTGTTTTCTGGAGTTGGTAGCACGAGCAGTGACACGCCCATGTTATTGAGCGTGTCATAAGTTCTGTGTGGCAGTAGAATTGACACGACCAGTAACACGCCCGTGTTATTGAGCGTGTCATAGCTACTGTGAGTTTGGAGAATTGACACGGCCATGAGCACGCTCTTGTTGATTGGACGTGTTGATGTTTTTGAGATACAGAATGTATTACACGCCCAGTGACACGCCCGTGGTTATGAGCGTGTCAATGTTTCTGTGTTGTGGAGTTAGGGCACGATCAGGAACACGCCCGTGTTGATGAGCGTGTCATGTGTTGAGTTTGCCCTAATTGATTCTTATTTGTATTACCTCATGTGTATTTCTAAGTGAGTGTGTATGATTACTTTTGGATTAGGTTTTAAGAGATGGAATTGCCCTAATCCAAGTATTGAAAGATCTATGGAAGAGAAGTTATATGGGAGTGAGTTCTTTAGAGGTAAGTACAAAACCCTATTGGATTGCATATAAGTATATTGTTAAAATAAATATTAATATTGTATACGCAATGAAAAGATAAGAGATATGATAATACATTAATACATATAAGATGTGAAGGCATTCAATATATATATGTTATGAAATGTGAAAGATGTGAGGATATGATTTGTATGATGTGTATTCCAATTTATATGGTAATGCAATTGATTGTGCATACTTGAGTAATGAATGATTATGTATATAAATATCAAAGATGAACTATGAAATGTGATAATGTGATATTGTGATGAACTATGAAATGTGATAATGTGATATTGTGATGAACTATGAAATGTGATAATGTGATATTGTGGTGAACTATGAAATGTGATATTGTGATGGAATATGAAATGTAAATTGAGAGGTGATGATGTATAAAGCCATTGTGGTTGGCTATGATATTGAGAATGAGATAAATGAGGCATGTTTTGCCTAAATGATGCCATTGTGGTTGGCTATGATGATGTAAATGATGATGAGAATGAGAATGAAATTGATAATGAAATAATAAATGAATTGTGTGACTAATGTGTTATTCATTTTCAGAGTTTTGTTGTTGGTGGCATGCCTAATAAGTGTAACAATCTCTTGAAGTTAGGTTGGATTGAATCCTTGAAGCCTAATTGAGATTTTACCACCCTTGAAGCTAGGTTGGGTTAGTTCTTGAAGCCAAGTTGGGTAGAAGCTTAGCATGCTTTGCTCCCCTTGAAGCTTGGTTGAACTTAATCCTTGAAGCCTAGTTGGGTATATGATATTGATAAATGTGATAACAAAACCAAAGCATTAACTCTGAACTTTGAATGACATATTAGTGTCTTTTGGGCCCGAGTCTGTCTTTGTTGTTAATGTGATGTATATACAAGTTGAAATAAATGAGTAATGGGATTTATGTTGCCTTTGTTGGAAATGTGAGTTGTGAATGATGAATTGTGGTTAGTGATATGATTATATAACATACATGAATTATTGAAAGGAGATATGGTTTGTGAAGTTATATGCAATATGCGATTATAAAGTATAAAATGATATATATGATATGTATGAGGTGAAATTGGTAAGTATCATAATATGAAGGTTCTATCAATTTATTGAATTATGTTTGATGGTTATGTTATATGTGTATATGTATATCCTCTATAAGGTTAATAGGATTATATGAAGAATGCATTGAAAAAGGGGAAAACAGAGTAAGAAAATGTTAAAACATGAGACTAAACATATGAGGTATGTTTCCTTTATATTGTATATTTTAATGGTTACTTGTACTACTAAGCTTTCGAGCTTAGTGCGGTTATCTTAATCGCGCAGGTATATAGGTGATGAAGCTGGAGATAAGCTACTATGTCACAACGAGGACAAGTGTAGTTCGAGACCAACTAGATGGTGGTGCATGCATGTAATTATACTGTATTTTCATAAGAATGTATTCATTTGTATAAATGAATCTTTGGAAGAAACAATGTAACTTATATTTATGTATTACCATGATAAGAATAACCATTTTGTAAATACTTTCATATGATTTAAATGTATTATGGTTTTAAAAATTAAAGTAAAGAGTTATAATGGTGATGAAAAGTGACATTCTTATACTCTATATACATATTGTATGTGTACCTGGTATATGTACAGTATTTATATGGGGTATCGGGGTGTTACAATTATTTTGGTATCAGAGCTTAGGTTTCGAGATTCTCGGCCTAAGTAAATTTACAAAGAAAAGTTTAAAAAAAAAATGATGATAAATGAAAATAAAAAGAATGAAAATTTTGATACATGCACATGCATTAACACCTAGGTTGGTCTCGGATGTGGCATAATATGATTTGTAAAATATTTGTGTTACATGAGATGTTTAATATAGTTGATGATATATGTGTATACTATGTTGATGTGAGAAGAAACCATGATTGTTGGCAATGATGTTGGAAATGAATTA
This sequence comes from Garcia nutans, assembly GCA_947685225.1. Taxonomy (NCBI): domain Eukaryota; kingdom Viridiplantae; phylum Streptophyta; class Magnoliopsida; order Malpighiales; family Euphorbiaceae; genus Garcia; species Garcia nutans. The sequence goes on along the minus strand of CANTUV010000007.1, from coordinate 48,007,240 downwards.
TAATTGAGGCATAGTGCCTAATTATTTATGAGAAACGAATTACGAAATGTAATGTGAAATATGCATGTTGATGAGACATATGAAAAATGTTATGTCATGTGCAACATGGAATGTAATATTGATGTTTATGAGTAATATTATGTATGACATAATATGAATTGAAAAATAAAGAAATGGAAAGGAAAATAAAGTTGGAAATGAGTTGAAAATCAAATTAAGATAAGAGTATGTACTCTTTCTTCTATACTTTAAACCTCTTTATAAGAAAGTTTATGTTGAGTTTGCTAGACAGAGGAAATAATGTCGAATTGTGAATATTGAAAGTTATGTTATTTAAATGAAGAGAGTATGGTGGTATATTGAATGAGTTGATGGGTATAGACAAAGTTTGACCATTTATGATTTGAATATGTAAAGTTAAAGTTTTTAAAAGAAAAAGAGATGATGTTGGTTAAATAAGGAAATATAATGGTGTTGTTGCATTGCTGTTTTAAATGCAAACATTGTGATTTTAATGTTAGAAATGTGATACGCTTGAGTGTTGTTAAAGCTCATATTAATGGTGGAAAGATGTGATAATTAGATTTTTGGAAATGAGCTTTAATATTTGTGAAAAGAATATACTTTGAGGTTGTTTTGTAATGTGTATATATAAGATGTTTTTTTTTAAGTTGATATTAAGAACATAAGATGAGTGAATGGAAGTTTAAGTAAAGTAGTAAGTTGTGAAATTATAGTGTTAATGGAATTTGGGTAAAGACTATTTGAGTATTGATAATCTTAATGTAAGTTAAACCCATGAGCTTGTGGAATGAATATTACTGTATATGAGAGTACTATTAAATTGAATAATGTGATTGATAGTATGAGAATGATTATGCTTGCATTGACAAACCTGAGCAAAGCTAGGTCATGGGATAATATTGACAGTAAGAAATGGGATGGATCAATGTGGATTTAAGAAATTGAGATTTGTCATAATTAGACTTGGAGAGTATAAAGAGATTATTGAGCCCAATGTATATATGAGTGGATGTAATGTACATGTGTATAGATATGTGAGTAATATATATATATATATATATCTATGTGTTGAAGAATAAACAAATGGATGTATAGATGGTATACTAATGCATTTAAAAATATATGTGAGAGAGATGTCACCTTAGTAGCGTGACTAAGATTTTGTGAAGTAATATCATGGTGATAATGTATATGTGCTGGGTTGATAAACAACTTAAGTCATGTCAAAAAGGGATAAAAATGATGTTGTTCACGGGATAGTAAAATGTTAAATTGTGTTGAAAATATGTAAAAGAGGAATTAAATATCATTGTATGATTATGTGTATACATGTATAGAAAATGTGGAATGAGTTTTTGATATGAATGTAATTGTAAAATGTAAGAAATGTGGAAAGTAAATCACATTGTGAATGTGATCTATGGATGTGTTATATAATTGCATATTTGATGTATATTGGAAATGACATTGCATGTAGTAGTGGACCTAAGAGAGATTAGGCCTTGATTGACGTAAAGAGTATGTGATGAAATGAAAATAAGAATAAACTTAAGAAATGTTGGATAGTGAAATGGTTATGGAAATAAGGATTAATTTGGGAAATGGTGGACAGTAATATTGTTATGATAATAACTGAATTTGGCTATCATAAATGTTATGATATATGAGTGGATGTAATGTACATGTGTATAGATATGTGAGTAATATATATATATATATATATATCTATGTGTTGAAGAATAAACAAATGGATGTATAGATGGTATACTAATGCATTTAAAAATATATGTGAGAGAGATGTCACCTTAGTAGCGTGACTAAGATTTTGTGAAGTAATATCATGGTGATAATGTATATGTGTTGGGTTGATAAACAACTTAAGTCATGTCAAAAAGGGATAAAAATGATGTTGTTCACGGGATAGTAAAATGTTAAATTGTGTTGAAAATATGTAAAAGAGGAATTAAATATCATTGTATGATTATGTGTATACATGTATAGAAAATGTGGAATGAGTTTTTGATATGAATGTAATTGTAAAATGTAAGAAATGTGGAAAGTAAATCACATTGTGAATGTGATCTATGGATGTGTTATATAATTGCATATTTGATGTATATTGGAAATGACATTGCATGTAGTAGTGGACCTAAGAGAGATTAGGCCTTGATTGACGTAAAGAGTATGTGATGAAATGAAAATAAGAATAAACTTAAGAAATGTTGGATAGTGAAATGGTTATGGAAATAAGGATTAATTTGGGAAATGGTGGACAGTAATATTGTTATGATAATAACTGAATTTGGCTATCATAAATGTTATGAGCCAAAGTATTTGTGTGAGGAAATGTTCTGTGTATATAAATTTAATAAGAAATTATAAGGGAAAAAGAAAGTATAAAGAATGAAATTTATGTAAGATCTGTATAAGATTGAATGATGTGTGAAGGAGAGGTTAAGGATAATATTGTTGTATATGAGACATGCAAATGGTGATCAAATAATTAAGAGTAAATTGTGTTGAGATAGAGTTGACATATGTTAATTTTGGATGTAGTAAAGTTTGGAGAATGGAGATATTATATTTGTGATGCAACTTAGTAGTATAATTGGAAAGTTGGAAATAAAATAATAGAGGAACAGTATTGATTTATAAGTTTCAGATGTGATCATTAATCTCCTATGGCCATATAGTGTATTTATGGTATTTGGCCGATTAACTTTGTTATCCACAGAATTGAGACTAAGAAAGTATAACTGTAATACTACTTTGGTAAGATTGATAATTATGTTTCTAGAAACATGATTAACGGTTATGATTGATGAAGTGTATTTTATGGTTTTTGTGTTAGCAATTTGGTTATAATTCTGGAAAAGAAAAGACAGAAAGAGAATTGTGGAAATACTTTAAGTTATGAGTAATGTGAGAAAAAGGTAATTATTGTTAATATAGTAATGATATGATAAGTGAGAAGATGATAATGAAAGAAGATTGCAGAATGTGTTTGAGAGCTATATTGATTATGTTTATGGTATACGGTGAATAAGTGGATGGGTTTAATATTTGAGTGAGTAAACTATGAATGATAAGCATGGTATGAGATAATTATGAATTTTGGTGAAATTGTATTGAGATAATGAAAGATAAACTATGTGTATATTGAAAGATAAATTAAAGTGGATGGTTATTCATGATAAATTTAGATAAGTGAACTATTGATTTGAATCAAACAAGATTATGATGTTAAGATATTGTGGAGAATAAATCAATTGATCTGGATTTTTGCTATAATTGTGAATTATTATTGAGATTTAATATGTATGGTTGTGCTAAAGGCATAAGAGATAAATAATGATGTATACAATGTAAAATTTTGATAGATGAACGGACATGAATTAATTGAATTATATCAATTTTAATGATGAGAAAAGGGAAGAAGTTGATTTCCTGTAAAGTAAGTTCAAAAGCATTGTATTAATATTGATGTTAAGTGAGAAAATACTAGAGAAGGAATGAAGTGTATGAGAAATAAGAATATTATTATCAATGAAGGTTTGATAAATGTTTGTTTGTAAGGATAATTGTAATGATGGGATAATTAATATTAAGATATAAGTTTATGATCTTGAAAGTTAAAGTTAAGAGAATAGTTATAAAGAGATGAAGTGATAAAATATTTTGAATGTAATAATGGAATGTAACATAAGTATGTTAAAGGATGATTGAATTTTTGCATATAGATAAGGTATTTGAGAGTATAATGAGTTATTTTGAATATTGGATGAGAATGTAATAAGGTATAAAGATTTTTATCGTGACAAGTTGTGGAATTGAATAATATAATTGACTCTAAGGGGGAGAGTGCAAACTATGTGATTTGATGAAAATTTTAAATGGTGTATTGGTAAGAATGGAATGTTATTGTACTGAGTAATTTCGAGGACGAAATTTTTTTTTAGGGGGAGAGAATTGTAATATCCCGGAATAGACCCTAAGAGTTTTGGAGTTATTGTTGTTGTATTTGGATTTAATGTATATGTGTATATGTGAAATATAAGGATAATATATGTAAGACATATACATATACATCACATATACATGGGATATATATAATGGTGAACGATAAGTGAGTTGTATATATATTTGTATAACTAAATAATAATAATAATAATAAAGACAAAAAGAAAAGAGAAGAAGAAAATCAAAGAAAGAATATGTGGTGGAGATTTAAAGTATTATTATTATTATTACTATTGTTATTGTTATTGTTATTATTATTATTATTATTATTATATATATATATATATATATATATATGGATAAGGACAAAGGAAAGAAGTAGAAACTTCTTCTTCCTTCTACTCCTTCTTCGTCTTCTTCGTTCTTCTTGGCCGAGAGAGAGAGAGAGAGAGAGAGAGAGAGAAAGAGAGAAAGATGTGATTTTCTTACCAAATTTCTTAAGGAATTCAAGAGATTTGATGATAGAGATGAAGATTTGATAAAGGATTCAAGTAAGTATTTATTTCTTTAAATTGATTTTCATTGTTTGAGTTGGGTTTGGTATGGTTGATGTGTGATGATGATGATATTGAAAGATTTAAGTATATATATGTGTTGATTTGGTAATTGGATGATGATAATATGATTATTTGTGAAGATGATGATGAATTGTTGAATAAGGGTTGAGTTTAATGAAATTTGGGGATTTGATAAATTGGTATATGAATGAAGTTTATAATGATGATTGGTGTGTGTTTTGAGTGTTGTTGATGTTTTGGTAAGTTTGTTATGGTTTTTGGGTGTGTTTGATGAAGATTGTTTGAAGTGAGTAATGATAAAAAGATGGGTATTGTTGGATGTTGTTGTGTGTTGACCGGAATCTGGGTTTTTAGTCGGACACGCCCAGAGACACGGCCAGTTTGTTAGGCGTGTCGTTGGTTCTGTTTTCTGGAGTTGGTAGCACGAGCAGTGACACGCCCATGTTATTGAGCGTGTCATAAGTTCTGTGTGGCAGTAGAATTGACACGACCAGTAACACGCCCGTGTTATTGAGCGTGTCATAGCTACTGTGAGTTTGGAGAATTGACACGGCCATGAGCACGCTCTTGTTGATTGGACGTGTTGATGTTTTTGAGATACAGAATGTATTACACGCCCAGTGACACGCCCGTGGTTATGAGCGTGTCAATGTTTCTGTGTTGTGGAGTTAGGGCACGATCAGGAACACGCCCGTGTTGATGAGCGTGTCATGTGTTGAGTTTGCCCTAATTGATTCTTATTTGTATTACCTCATGTGTATTTCTAAGTGAGTGTGTATGATTACTTTTGGATTAGGTTTTAAGAGATGGAATTGCCCTAATCCAAGTATTGAAAGATCTATGGAAGAGAAGTTATATGGGAGTGAGTTCTTTAGAGGTAAGTACAAAACCCTATTGGATTGCATATAAGTATATTGTTAAAATAAATATTAATATTGTATACGCAATGAAAAGATAAGAGATATGATAATACATTAATACATATAAGATGTGAAGGCATTCAATATATATATGTTATGAAATGTGAAAGATGTGAGGATATGATTTGTATGATGTGTATTCCAATTTATATGGTAATGCAATTGATTGTGCATACTTGAGTAATGAATGATTATGTATATAAATATCAAAGATGAACTATGAAATGTGATAATGTGATATTGTGATGAACTATGAAATGTGATAATGTGATATTGTGATGAACTATGAAATGTGATAATGTGATATTGTGGTGAACTATGAAATGTGATATTGTGATGGAATATGAAATGTAAATTGAGAGGTGATGATGTATAAAGCCATTGTGGTTGGCTATGATATTGAGAATGAGATAAATGAGGCATGTTTTGCCTAAATGATGCCATTGTGGTTGGCTATGATGATGTAAATGATGATGAGAATGAGAATGAAATTGATAATGAAATAATAAATGAATTGTGTGACTAATGTGTTATTCATTTTCAGAGTTTTGTTGTTGGTGGCATGCCTAATAAGTGTAACAATCTCTTGAAGTTAGGTTGGATTGAATCCTTGAAGCCTAATTGAGATTTTACCACCCTTGAAGCTAGGTTGGGTTAGTTCTTGAAGCCAAGTTGGGTAGAAGCTTAGCATGCTTTGCTCCCCTTGAAGCTTGGTTGAACTTAATCCTTGAAGCCTAGTTGGGTATATGATATTGATAAATGTGTTAACAAAACCAAAGCATTAACTCTGAACTTTGAATGACATATTAGTGTCTTTTGGGCCCGAGTCTGTCTTTGTTGTTAATGTGATGTATATACAAGTTGAAATAAATGAGTAATGGGATTTATGTTGCCTTTGTTGGAAATGTGAGTTGTGAATGATGAATTGTGGTTAGTGATATGATTATATAACATACATGAATTATTGAAAGGAGATATGGTTTGTGAAGTTATATGCAATATGCGATTATAAAGTATAAAATGATATATATGATATGTATGAGGTGAAATTGGTAAGTATCATAATATGAAGGTTCTATCAATTTATTGAATTATGTTTGATGGTTATGTTATATGTGTATATGTATATCCTCTATAAGGTTAATAGGATTATATGAAGAATGCATTGAAAAAGGGGAAAACAGAGTAAGAAAATGTTAAAACATGAGACTAAACATATGAGGTATGTTTCCTTTATATTGTATATTTTAATGGTTACTTGTACTACTAAGCTTTCGAGCTTAGTGCGGTTATCTTAATCGCGCAGGTATATAGGTGATGAAGCTGGAGATAAGCTACTATGTCACAACGAGGACAAGTGTAGTTCGAGACCAACTAGATGGTGGTGCATGCATGTAATTATACTGTATTTTCATAAGAATGTATTCATTTGTATAAATGAATCTTTGGAAGAAACAATGTAACTTATATTTATGTATTACCATGATAAGAATAACCATTTTGTAAATACTTTCATATGATTTAAATGTATTATGGTTTTAAAAATTAAAGTAAAGAGTTATAATGGTGATGAAAAGTGACATTCTTATACTCTATATACATATTGTATGTGTACCTGGTATATGTACAGTATTTATATGGGGTATCGGGGTGTTACAATTATTTTGGTATCAGAGCTTAGGTTTCGAGATTCTCGGCCTAAGTAAATTTACAAAGAAAAGTTTAAAAAAAAATGATGATAAATGAAAATAAAAAGAATGAAAATTTTGATACATGCACATGCATTAACACCTAGGTTGGTCTCGGATGTGGCATAATATGATTTGTAAAATATTTGTGTTACATGAGATGTTTAATATAGTTGATGATATATGTGTATACTATGTTGATGTGAGAAGAAACCATGATTGTTGGCAATGATGTTGGAAATGAATTATAATTGAGGCATAGTGCCTAATTATTTATGAGAAACGAATTACGAAATGTAATGTGAAATATGCATGTTGATGAGACATATGAAAAATGTTATGTCATGTGCAACATGGAATGTAATATTGATGTTTATGAGTAATATTATGTATGACATAATATGAATTGAAAAATAAAGAAATGGAAAGGAAAATAAAGTTGGAAATGAGTTGAAAATCAAATTAAGATAAGAGTATGTACTCTTTCTTCTATACTTTAAACCTCTTTATAAGAAAGTTTATGTTGAGTTTGCTAGACAGAGGAAATAATGTCGAATTGTGAATATTGAAAGTTATGTTATTTAAATGAAGAGAGTATGGTGGTATATTGAATGAGTTGATGGGTATAGACAAAGTTTGACCATTTATGATTTGAATATGTAAAGTTAAAGTTTTTAAAAGAAAAAGAGATGATGTTGGTTAAATAAGGAAATATAATGGTGTTGTTGCATTGCTGTTTTAAATGCAAACATTGTGATTTTAATGTTAGAAATGTGATACGCTTGAGTGTTGTTAAAGCTCATATTAATGGTGGAAAGATGTGATAATTAGATTTTTGGAAATGAGCTTTAATATTTGTGAAAAGAATATACTTTGAGGTTGTTTTGTAATGTGTATATATAAGATGTTTTTTTTTAAGTTGATATTAAGAACATAAGATGAGTGAATGGAAGTTTAAGTAAAGTAGTAAGTTGTGAAATTATAGTGTTAATGGAATTTGGGTAAAGACTATTTGAGTATTGATAATCTTAATGTAAGTTAAACCCATGAGCTTGTGGAATGAATATTACTGTATATGAGAGTACTATTAAATTGAATAATGTGATTGATAGTATGAGAATGATTATGCTTGCATTGACAAACCTGAGCAAAGCTAGGTCATGGGATAATATTGACAGTAAGAAATGGGATGGATCAATGTGGATTTAAGAAATTGAGATTTGTCATAATTAGACTTGGAGAGTATAAAGAGATTATTGAGCCCAATGTATATATGAGTGGATGTAATGTACATGTGTATAGATATGTGAGTAATATATATATATATATATCTATGTGTTGAAGAATAAACAAATGGATGTATAGATGGTATACTAATGCATTTAAAAATATATGTGAGAGAGATGTCACCTTAGTAGCGTGACTAAGATTTTGTGAAGTAATATCATGGTGATAATGTATATGTGCTGGGTTGATAAACAACTTAAGTCATGTCAAAAAGGGATAAAAATGATGTTGTTCACGGGATAGTAAAATGTTAAATTGTGTTGAAAATATGTAAAAGAGGAATTAAATATCATTGTATGATTATGTGTATACATGTATAGAAAATGTGGAATGAGTTTTTGATATGAATGTAATTGTAAAATGTAAGAAATGTGGAAAGTAAATCACATTGTGAATGTGATCTATGGATGTGTTATATAATTGCATATTTGATGTATATTGGAAATGACATTGCATGTAGTAGTGGACCTAAGAGAGATTAGGCCTTGATTGACGTAAAGAGTATGTGATGAAATGAAAATAAGAATAAACTTAAGAAATGTTGGATAGTGAAATGGTTATGGAAATAAGGATTAATTTGGGAAATGGTGGACAGTAATATTGTTATGATAATAACTGAATTTGGCTATCATAAATGTTATGATATATGAGTGGATGTAATGTACATGTGTATAGATATGTGAGTAATATATATATATATATATATCTATGTGTTGAAGAATAAACAAATGGATGTATAGATGGTATACTAATGCATTTAAAAATATATGTGAGAGAGATGTCACCTTAGTAGCGTGACTAAGATTTTGTGAAGTAATATCATGGTGATAATGTATATGTGTTGGGTTGATAAACAACTTAAGTCATGTCAAAAAGGGATAAAAATGATGTTGTTCACGGGATAGTAAAATGTTAAATTGTGTTGAAAATATGTAAAAGAGGAATTAAATATCATTGTATGATTATGTGTATACATGTATAGAAAATGTGGAATGAGTTTTTGATATGAATGTAATTGTAAAATGTAAGAAATGTGGAAAGTAAATCACATTGTGAATGTGATCTATGGATGTGTTATATAATTGCATATTTGATGTATATTGGAAATGACATTGCATGTAGTAGTGGACCTAAGAGAGATTAGGCCTTGATTGACGTAAAGAGTATGTGATGAAATGAAAATAAGAATAAACTTAAGAAATGTTGGATAGTGAAATGGTTATGGAAATAAGGATTAATTTGGGAAATGGTGGACAGTAATATTGTTATGATAATAACTGAATTTGGCTATCATAAATGTTATGAGCCAAAGTATTTGTGTGAGGAAATGTTCTGTGTATATAAATTTAATAAGAAATTATAAGGGAAAAAGAAAGTATAAAGAATGAAATTTATGTAAGATCTGTATAAGATTGAATGATGTGTGAAGGAGAGGTTAAGGATAATATTGTTGTATATGAGACATGCAAATGGTGATCAAATAATTAAGAGTAAATTGTGTTGAGATAGAGTTGACATATGTTAATTTTGGATGTAGTAAAGTTTGGAGAATGGAGATATTATATTTGTGATGCAACTTAGTAGTATAATTGGAAAGTTGGAAATAAAATAATAGAGGAACAGTATTGATTTATAAGTTTCAGATGTGATCATTAATCTCCTATGGCCATATAGTGTATTTATGGTATTTGGCCGATTAACTTTGTTATCCACAGAATTGAGACTAAGAAAGTATAACTGTAATACTACTTTGGTAAGATTGATAATTATGTTTCTAGAAACATGATTAACGGTTATGATTGATGAAGTGTATTTTATGGTTTTTGTGTTAGCAATTTGGTTATAATTCTGGAAAAGAAAAGACAGAAAGAGAATTGTGGAAATACTTTAAGTTATGAGTAATGTGAGAAAAAGGTAATTATTGTTAATATAGTAATGATATGATAAGTGAGAAGATGATAATGAAAGAAGATTGCAGAATGTGTTTGAGAGCTATATTGATTATGTTTATGGTATACGGTGAATAAGTGGATGGGTTTAATATTTGAGTGAGTAAACTATGAATGATAAGCATGGTATGAGATAATTATGAATTTTGGTGAAATTGTATTGAGATAATGAAAGATAAACTATGTGTATATTGAAAGATAAATTAAAGTGGATGGTTATTCATGATAAATTTAGATAAGTGAACTATTGATTTGAATCAAACAAGATTATGATGTTAAGATATTGTGGAGAATAAATCAATTGATCTGGATTTTTGCTATAATTGTGAATTATTATTGAGATTTAATATGTATGGTTGTGCTAAAGGCATAAGAGATAAATAATGATGTATACAATGTAAAATTTTGATAGATGAACGGACATGAATTAATTGAATTATATCAATTTTAATGATGAGAAAAGGGAAGAAGTTGATTTCCTGTAAAGTAAGTTCAAAAGCATTGTATTAATATTGATGTTAAGTGAGAAAATACTAGAGAAGGAATGAAGTGTATGAGAAATAAGAATATTATTATCAATGAAGGTTTGATAAATGTTTGTTTGTAAGGATAATTGTAATGATGGGATAATTAATATTAAGATATAAGTTTATGATCTTGAAAGTTAAAGTTAAGAGAATAGTTATAAAGAGATGAAGTGATAAAATATTTTGAATGTAATAATGGAATGTAACATAAGTATGTTAAAGGATGATTGAATTTTTGCATATAGATAAGGTATTTGAGAGTATAATGAGTTATTTTGAATATTGGATGAGAATGTAATAAGGTATAAAGATTTTTATCGTGACAAGTTGTGGAATTGAATAATATAATTGACTCTAAGGGGGAGAGTGCAAACTATGTGATTTGATGAAAATTTTAAATGGTGTATTGGTAAGAATGGAATGTTATTGTACTGAGTAATTTCGAGGACGAAATTTTTTTTTAGGGGGAGAGAATTGTAATATCCCGGAATAGACCCTAAGAGTTTTGGAGTTATTGTTGTTGTATTTGGATTTAATGTATATGTGTATATGTGAAATATAAGGATAATATATGTAAGACATATACATATACATCACATATACATGGGATATATATAATGGTGAACGATAAGTGAGTTGTATATATATTTGTATAACTAAATAATAATAATAATAATAAAGACAAAAAGAAAAGAGAAGAAGAAAATCAAAGAAAGAATATGTGGTGGAGATTTAAAGTATTATTATTATTATTACTATTGTTATTGTTATTGTTATTATTATTATTATTATTATTATTATTATTATTATATATATATATATATATATGGATAAGGACAAAGGAAAGAAGTAGAAACTTCTTCTTCCTTCTACTCCTTCTTCGTCTTCTTCGTTCTTCTTGGCCGAGAGAGAGAGAGAGAGAGAGAGAGAGAGAAAGAGAGAAAGATGTGATTTTCTTACCAAATTTCTTAAGGAATTCAAGAGATTTGATGATAGAGATGAAGATTTGATAAAGGATTCAAGTAAGTATTTATTTCTTTAAATTGATTTTCATTGTTTGAGTTGGGTTTGGTATGGTTGATGTGTGATGATGATGATATTGAAAGATTTAAGTATATATATGTGTTGATTTGGTAATTGGATGATGATAATATGATTATTTGTGAAGATGATGATGAATTGTTGAATAAGGGTTGAGTTTAATGAAATTTGGGGATTTGATAAATTGGTATATGAATGAAGTTTATAATGATGATTGGTGTGTGTTTTGAGTGTTGTTGATGTTTTGGTAAGTTTGTTATGGTTTTTGGGTGTGTTTGATGAAGATTGTTTGAAGTGAGTAATGATAAAAAGATGGGTATTGTTGGATGTTGTTGTGTGTTGACCGGAATCTGGGTTTTTAGTCGGACACGCCCAGAGACACGGCCAGTTTGTTAGGCGTGTCGTTGGTTCTGTTTTCTGGAGTTGGTAGCACGAGCAGTGACACGCCCATGTTATTGAGCGTGTCATAAGTTCTGTGTGGCAGTAGAATTGACACGACCAGTAACACGCCCGTGTTATTGAGCGTGTCATAGCTACTGTGAGTTTGGAGAATTGACACGGCCATGAGCACGCTCTTGTTGATTGGACGTGTTGATGTTTTTGAGATACAGAATGTATTACACGCCCAGTGACACGCCCGTGGTTATGAGCGTGTCAATGTTTCTGTGTTGTGGAGTTAGGGCACGATCAGGAACACGCCCGTGTTGATGAGCGTGTCATGTGTTGAGTTTGCCCTAATTGATTCTTATTTGTATTACCTCATGTGTATTTCTAAGTGAGTGTGTATGATTACTTTTGGATTAGGTTTTAAGAGATGGAATTGCCCTAATCCAAGTATTGAAAGATCTATGGAAGAGAAGTTATATGGGAGTGAGTTCTTTAGAGGTAAGTACAAAACCCTATTGGATTGCATATAAGTATATTGTTAAAATAAATATTAATATTGTATACGCAATGAAAAGATAAGAGATATGATAATACATTAATACATATAAGATGTGAAGGCATTCAATATATATATGTTATGAAATGTGAAAGATGTGAGGATATGATTTGTATGATGTGTATTCCAATTTATATGGTAATGCAATTGATTGTGCATACTTGAGTAATGAATGATTATGTATATAAATATCAAAGATGAACTATGAAATGTGATAATGTGATATTGTGATGAACTATGAAATGTGATAATGTGATATTGTGATGAACTATGAAATGTGATAATGTGATATTGTGGTGAACTATGAAATGTGATATTGTGATGGAATATGAAATGTAAATTGAGAGGTGATGATGTATAAAGCCATTGTGGTTGGCTATGATATTGAGAATGAGATAAATGAGGCATGTTTTGCCTAAATGATGCCATTGTGGTTGGCTATGATGATGTAAATGATGATGAGAATGAGAATGAAATTGATAATGAAATAATAAATGAATTGTGTGACTAATGTGTTATTCATTTTCAGAGTTTTGTTGTTGGTGGCATGCCTAATAAGTGTAACAATCTCTTGAAGTTAGGTTGGATTGAATCCTTGAAGCCTAATTGAGATGTTACCACCCTTGAAGCTAGGTTGGGTTAGTTCTTGAAGCCAAGTTGGGTAGAAGCTTAGCATGCTTTGCTCCCCTTGAAGCTTGGTTGAACTTAATCCTTGAAGCCTAGTTGGGTATATGATATTGATAAATGTGATAACAAAACCAAAGCATTAACTCTGAACTTTGAATGACATATTAGTGTCTTTTGGGCCCGAGTCTGTCTTTGTTGTTAATGTGATGTATATACAAGTTGAAATAAATGAGTAATGGGATTTATGTTGCCTTTGTTGGAAATGTGAGTTGTGAATGATGAATTGTGGTTAGTGATATGATTATATAACATACATGAATTATTGAAAGGAGATATGGTTTGTGAAGTTATATGCAATATGCGATTATAAAGTATAAAATGATATATATGATATGTATGAGGTGAAATTGGTAAGTATCATAATATGAAGGTTCTATCAATTTATTGAATTATGTTTGATGGTTATGTTATATGTGTATATGTATATCCTCTATAAGGTTAATAGGATTATATGAAGAATGCATTGAAAAAGGGGAAAACAGAGTAAGAAAATGTTAAAACATGAGACTAAACATATGAGGTATGTTTCCTTTATATTGTATATTTTAATGGTTACTTGTACTACTAAGCTTTCGAGCTTAGCGCGGTTATCTTAATCGCGCAGGTATATAGGTGATGAAGCTGGAGATAAGCTACTATGTCACAACGAGGACAAGTGTAGTTCGAGACCAACTAGATGGTGGTGCATGCATGTAATTATACTGTATTTTCATAAGAATGTATTCATTTGTATAAATGAATCTTTGGAAGAAACAATGTAACTTATATTTATGTATTACCATGATAAGAATAACCATTTTGTAAATACTTTCATATGATTTAAATGTATTATGGTTTTAAAAATTAAAGTAAAGAGTTATAATGGTGATGAAAAGTGACATTCTTATACTCTATATACATATTGTATGTGTACCTGGTATATGTACAGTATTTATATGGGGTATCGGGGTGTTACATCATCACTATCACTTGAATCCCAAAACCCGTTGACAACACAAATTGTTTCTTCCCCACCCATCATAGCTTATTTAATTTCACTAAATACCTCTTCTTCTTTGGTTGCTTCTCCATCCACATCTTGAAAAGAAGACATGACAAAATCCTCATGCAAACCTCCTCCAATCATGAAGGTTGCTGGTGGTGGTACCCTATTAAATTTTGGTAATGGGTTATCTTTGGTGTTTGGCTTATTGGGTTCGAGTAGCTTCACATTATCAATTAGATTTTGGATCTCATGTCCCAACCTCACACATCTATCTGTGTCATGCCCTTGCATTTGATGAAACTGACAAAATGCTTTAGTGTCGAAATTAGGTGGGAGAGGGTTAGGCAAAGGATGAGGATTTAAGGGTTGTAGCAATCCCTTTCTTTGAAGTTTATTGAGAACCCAAGACATCGGTTTCCCCAACTCCAAAAATTTTCTCCTCGTTCCTTGGTTAGTAACATTAACACCGACGGCCTTTTGCATGCTTTGGCTACCAGATTGATAATTCTCTTTCTCATTCCTTTTTGTTGAAAAATGGTTCTTCTCCCTTTCCCATTCTTCAATTTGCAAACCAGCTTGGAGAAGGTCTTTGAAATCACGAATGAGTGTATGAGACATCCTCTCATGGAGACTAGGCAACACCCCTCTCACAATCATCCTTATTTGATCGGATTCATCGGGCCTCTTCTTAAGTAAAGCGGCCTTGTTTCTCCATCTCTTGACATAATCTATGAAATTCTCATTTGGCCTTTGCCTAATGGACTCCACTTCCATTAAGGTAACTTCCAACTCAACATTATATCCATATTGTTGGATGAAGGCTTTGTAAAGTAGATCCCAACTCTTTTGTGTTCCATCATCTAAGGTGTTGAACCAATTCTGGACAACAGGGTCCAATGAGAGCATAAAATACCTTAGATTTTGAGCTTTAGTAGCTCGGGCAGATTGCATAGCAGTGATATACTGCTTCACGTGGAGGTGAGGATTTTTGGTGCCATTGTACTTGGCAAGGGATGGCATCTTGAACTTGTATGGGACTTCTTCATCTTGTTCAAATAGTTTATCGATCTCGTACATCTCTTCGGTTTTCAGCTTCTTCTCAAATTTCTTTTCTAAATCAGCAATCATCTTTTCAACATCAGAGGTCTCGGTCTTTTCAATAGTTGCCTTCTCAACAACCTTCGGTTCTTTCTTCTTCTCTTGAACATCTTGGTAGTATTGAGCCCAATCATCATCATCATCAATGATCACCTTTTCATCATCAAAAACCACTTCACCAACTTTGGTCTTTCCTTTGTCCTTTGGCTTCTTAGTGCTAGCGGATGCCTCGGCATGATTCTCTAAGATTGCAGTCAATTGGTTCTTCATGGTCTTAGCTAGGGCCTCTTTTATTTCTTCCATCTTGGCGTTGGGGGCCTCGTCCACCATCCTTTGAATTTGTTCTGGCTCCATTGTTTTTGGTGAGCAAGTGATTGAGTCGTTGCTAGATACTTCGTCTCTGGCGTAGGTCGGATTGTTGTAAGCTTTTGAACTATCATAATCCAGGGCTGTGAGGAAGAGAGGATCAATGATATGAGATGCAAATGTATGCATGTATGTATGTATGCATGAACAATCAATAAACAAGGACAAATAGGATGTTCCTTCCAACCTTATAACATCCACACACGAATGGCGAGTCTCTTTTCCTAGGTATATGGTTAACAAAATACCAACACGGGGTATCTTGCTTTTGAATAATTCCCTCAGATGTTTCAACCAATAGTTATAATTTAAAAAATAGAAATCAGTTTATAATAATTCCCATTAATTACGTTTTAATCTGTTTAACCAACTAAAGTAGCTTTTATACTATATTTGGATTAAAACTAAATTAAGAGGTTTATTATAAATAGATTTCTCACTTGAAAAAGTAACTAATGATTCATGCCAAAAACAAGCCCATGATTAATTATTTTTAGTATAAACTAGGCTCACAATTGATTTTTTGGTATTTCGTAATTGACCAAGATCTTTGTAAGAAAAGGTTGGATAAAAATAATTTTATTTCTAAGCCCATTGTAAAAGATTTATATCCAAAGACCATCTTGAAAAATTTTGAAAATAGCTTTGGTCTTTTTGATTTTCTAAAGAAAAATATATTTTGCGCTTATAATGTACTTAGGTCATATTAGAAAAAGAACAAACCAAATAAGCCATGATTTAAGCCAAGATAGATTAACCATAGTCAAAAAACATGCATTTGGGGTAAAACCTAAGGAAAGTAACTAGGCCAATTACATGAGCTTTAGTCTTTGGGTTAAATGGCTTAGGTTCCCATAGCATGTATATACCAAATGTATGAGGCTATGAGTGGTTATGCCATGCTCGATCTCCATACCTTGAGTGAAAGTATGGTATCCCTTACATAACACAACACGGGTAACACGGGCTCCCTAACTCACGCACACGATGCAATCTAATATGATGCAATGGATAATATCATTATAATAAAGAATAGAATAATAAAAAGACCAACGGAATCAATTTCTCTTATCCCCAATAGAGTCGCCACTGTGAGCAGGGATTTTTACCCCCACTCCCGGTGGAATGGTTCTTGCGACTTCGGCACTGTTTAGGCTCGGGGCCTTAGAGAAGACGGACCTAAGTCTGGTGAAAATAGAGTCGCCACCCGAACAGGCCGAGAAAAAAGAAAGGGGTGGATGACTCGATTCCTAAGGAATCTCCAACCCCCTAATGGGTTCAAAAAGTTGGGTACGTGTGGGGAAGGTGAGAAATGGCCCAGCACCTCCACAACGCCCCGGTTCATTGGAACCGGCATCCTTTACAGGTCTTAATATTATAAAATTCTTAAATATAACAACATTATCCATATAACACACAATAATTAAAAGAAAGCATCAATATATTAAAATTAAAGCAAGGTCCAAGCAAAACAAATAAATGGACACCCATCTGAAGATGGAAACATGTCCTTTCTTCACATGCCTAAATAGGACACCCACTGAAAGGTATAAACATGTCCTTTACATAGGTTCTAAAATAGAAAAGCAAATTAAATTACATGATATTTAACTAATGAGGTATCTAACAAGTGGAAACATACCTCTTACAACATTTGGAAATCTAAATAAATTGATAAAAGTAAATAATCATTCATCAAAGATATTAAATATCAATAGAAAGTAAATATCCATCCATGATAAATTAAATGAACCAAGCATTGAACTTAAAATAAATTAAAGCATAAGAAATAAACCAAAGCATAATCAAATATAGAATTGAAAAAGGCAAATAAACATCTAAATTATAGCTACTGTTTCTATTTAGGGCTCTTTATTTCATGTGTTTAGGGTTTTGGAATTAATAGAATTTGGCTATTGTGACTTTAAGAGAAATAAAATATATTAAGGATTTTATGTTTTAAAAGGTTGGTAAGACTCTTTGATTAACCAAACTAGGGTTTATGACGTAAAATCGTGAAACTAGAATTTGGACTCTTTAAAACACTTTTAATTTATGGTTTCAAGTTTACTGTGTGAAATTAAAATATTTGTGTTTTTATGGTTTTTAAAATTTTAGAGGATTAGGGTTTAGAAAAAATAAGGGTTTAAGGTTTTAAAGGGTTTAGGGTTTTACTATTTTAGGTTTGGAAGTTGCATTTGGATTTAGTGTTTTAGAATTAGGGTTTCGGTGGATGTTTAGGTTTTTAGAATTTGGAAAAAACAATTTGATGATTTTATGAATGTAGACAAACGATTTAAGGTTTATATAAATAGAAAAGATGTTTTTAGGGTTTGTTAAAAGAAACAGAATCAAATTTTGGTTTTGAAGAAAAACATGTTCAATTAGGGTTTTAAGATTTTGAAGAAGTAAAAATAACAATTTTAAGCCCTTTTGGAAAATAAAGCAACGAATTAGTGTTTTTAACTTTAGAAAAACTAAATTAAAGTTCTAGGGTTTTTGATTTTGAAAGACACAATTTCATAATCTTAGCTACTGTGAAAAAAAATAACAATTAATACATACCTTGTAATATCCCAAAGTATACCCTAAAAGTTTTGGAATTATTGTTGTATTTGGATTTAATGTATATGTTTAATGGAAAGAGAAAAGAAGTAAAGAGAGAGTGTATATGTTGTATATATAGATATATATATATAACATATACAAGTCAAAGAAATGGAAGTCAAAAGAAGATAAATTAATTAAAAGGAAATATTATAAGAGATAGATGTATATGAAGGATGATATGTATATAAGGTATTTGAAAAATATGGGAAATATAAATACAATATATAAGAGACATACATATAGCAACATATACATCACATATACATGATGTATATATTGGTGTAGGAAAAGTAAGTAAGTAAGTAAGTAAGTAAGTAAGTAAGTAATAATAATAATAATAATAATAATAATAATAATAATAATAATAATAATAATAATAATAATAATAATAATAATAATAATGACAAGAGAAAAAGAAGAAAAGAAAGTCAAAGGGAAGAATAAATCTTGTGGTGGAGAATTTTTAGAGTTGTTTAATTATATTATTATTATATATATATATATAAGATAAGTTTGAAAGGGAAAAGAGAGGATTTTCTTTATTTTCCTTCTTTCTTCTTCTTCTTCTTCTTGAACGAGAGAGAGAGAGAGAGAGAGAGAGAGAGAGAGAGAGAGAGAGAGAGAGATGTGATTTTGTGGCATATACATCAAATTCTTAAGAGCTTTAAGAGAATTGAAGGTGGATATTGAAGATTGGGCAAAGAATTCAAGTAAGTGTTCATTTCTTTGTGTTGATTTCTATTGATTGTGTTTATATTTGATATGGTTAGTGTGTGAAGATGATGATAATGAAAGATTGAAGTATATATATATGTTGAATTGGTATTTAGATGATGATAATATGGTTATTTGTGAGGGTGATGATGGATTGTTGAAATTGTTTAGTAAGGGTTTAATATAATTGAGTTGGGGAAATGAATAATTGATATATGGATGATGTATATAATGATTATTATTATGATATGTTGAAGTTATATAAGTGTTAAATTAATTGGTAATTGATGTATGTTGGGAGTTTGGTCAATTATTATCTTGGTTTTTCTTTATGTTTGTGTTTATTGAAGTTAAAAAAACACAGAATACATGAGTTTGATCCGAAATAGAAGCAAAATGGATGCCACGACCGTGGCCCTTGGATGCCACGGCCGTGGGGGTTGTAGAGCTAAGTGGGCAGATTCATTTTTTAACCCACGGCCGTGGGGTTGTGAGGCCACGACCATGGGCTCCTAGAGAGTTATGTTGGCTTATAATTTGTGATTTATGGGTCTAGTATGAGACTAATAGGTGAATAATTGCATTGGAATTCATGTATTTGTAAATAAGTGTGTATTATTCCTTTTGGATTAGGTTGTGAAGAGATTGAGTTGCCCTAATCCATATAATGAAGAATTCTTGGAAAAGGAAGTGTATAGATTGGTGTGAGTTGTTCTTGAGGTAAGTACAAACTTACATGGTTGCATTCATTTACATGATTTCGAGACTTAACACATTTAGTTATAAATGTGTTAAGTAATTTACTATATTGTTAATACAATGTGATTAATGTTATGATTTGTATCATGTGAAAGATATGATAATCATTCAAAATGTATGTGCAATGCAATTGGTTATGATGAATACTTTAATGATGAATTGCTTTAATGTGAATTGAGATATGATGAGATGTGATGCCATTGTGGTTGCCTATAATGATTCAAATGAAATAAGTGGGGCATGTTTGCCTAGATGATGATGAATTTAAAATATATGTCCAATGCAATTGGTTATGTATATTCTATTGATGAGATGTGAAGCCATTGTTGTTGGCTATAATGATGTAAATGAGATAATTGAGGCATGGTTGCCTAAATGATTATGAGCAAATGAGAATGGAATTGATAATGAAATGATGAATGAATTGTGTGTCTAATCTATTATTCCATTTTCAGAGTTTTGTTATTGGTGGCATGCCTAATGGTAACAATCTCTTGAAGCTAGGTTGGATTTGATCCTTGAAGCCAAGTTGGGTTGAAGTTTAGCATGCTTAACTCCCCTTGAAGCTTGGTTGGGTCTAGTCCTTGAAGCCTAGTTGAGATGTTACAACCCTTGAAGCTAGGTTGGGTTTGGTTCTTGAAGCCAAGTTGGGTTGATACTTAGTATGCTTTGTTCCCCTTGAAGCTTGGTTGAGCCTAATCCTTGAAGCCTAGTTGGGATAATGATAATGATAAATGTGAAAATTGAACCAAAACATTAACTCTGAAAGTTGAATGGCATATTAGTGTCTTTTGGGCCCATGCTTGTCTTTGCTTTAATGTGAATTATGGAATAAGATATATATGATGATAATTATGGAATGAGATGAATTCGATATGTAATATCCTCATTTATGCCCTAGAAGTTTTGCATATTGTAGTTGTTGTTGTTGTTGTTGTTGTTGTTGGGTTAAATTGGGGGAAAGAAGAGTATATGTATATGTGTTTTGGAAATTTAGGGTTTAGAGACAAGTTTATATGTTGTGTATATGATGATATATATAACATATAAATGGGTCAAAGGAAGAGTCAAAGGAAAAGAGATATTTTTGTGTTAAGTGTGTAATTACATATAAGGGCTTATATGAGACAAGAAGTTAGTTATTTGAGTGAGGGCATTTTGGTAATTGCTTGGATAAAATCACTTGGTGGAGATTAAAAGCAAAATTTGACTCGGTGTGTTCATTATTTTCCTTTTTCTTTCAAGAGGTGGCCAGCCATTGAAGAGAAGAGAGAGCAAGGAAGGTGTTCTTGATGCTTGGAGCAAATTGAAGAAACAATCAAAAGATTTGACAAGGGATTTGTGGAATTTCTTCTTGTAAGTAATCTTTTGTTTTCTTTACTTATTTGGAGGTTGTGTTGGAAGTGAGTTAGGGTTTGGTGATTTTGTGATTTAATGGATTTGAGATGTGTTGTGTGGTGTTCTCAAGTATTAAATTGGTTTTAAGTTAATAGTTTATATAGTTGTGTTGTTAGAAGTGGTAGATGTTGATTTGGAAGGATGGAGAAGGATGTTGGTTTTAGGGTTTTGAGATGTTGTGTGTGCTTAATTGTTATATTAATGTGTTATGAAGTGTTTCTTGTGATGATTATATGTTTAGAACATTGTTTATGTTCATTTGAAACATGTTATATGAGGGATATTGTGTTTGAGTGCAATTGAGAAAGTGTTGGTTTTAGTTAGATTGTGTTTGTGGGTGACACGACCAAATGCTTTAAGGGGACACGGGCGTGTCATTTATTTGAGGAAGCTACTGCTTCTTTTCTTTTTAAGGACACGGGCGTGTCACTCAAGTTGGTTGGGCGTGTCATTTATTTGAGGAAGCTACTGCCTCTTTTGTTGTTAGTGACACGGGCGTGTTCCATCAAGTGGTTGGGCGTGTCCTACAAATGAATTACATATTGTTTTTTTTTACTTTGTTTCTTTTTACATTGTTTTGATTCTTTAAAGGTTCCATTGTTTCTAAACTTACATATGAACATTATAAACATGTTTCAAACACAAGAATGATTTAATCAAATGAATGTGGAAGATCATAAAGCTATGAATCATATCAATTGTGTTTTGCCCTAATTGCATTATTGAGATTTAGCAATGTTATTATGCACTTTGAATGGTAATGTGTTTCATGAGTAATGTATATTGAAATGTTGTATCAAAGATGAAATGATAATTCAAATAAGACATGACATGAGACAATGCCATTGTGTTTGGCTATGATGAATGATGCTTTATGAGATCTAATGTGATCATGGATGAGATAAATATACACTTGAATAATGAAGTGTTATATTGTGAAATGAAATGTGAAGCCATTGTTATTGGCTAATGTGATTCAATGGAAATAAATGAGGCATGTTTGCCTAAATGATAATGAGAATTGAGAATGAAATCTAAATGAATTGTGTGGCTAATATGTTATTCCATTTTCAGAGTTTGTTGTTGGTGGCATGCCTAATAAGAGTAACAATCTCTTGAAGTTAGGTTGGATTGAATCCTTGAAGCCTAATTGAGATGTTACCACCCTTGAAGCTAGGTTGGGTTTTGTTCTTGAAGCCAAGTTGGGTTGAAGCTTAGCATGCTTTGCTCCCCTTGAAGCTTGGTTGAACCTAATCCTTGAAGCCTAGTTGGGTATATGATATTGATAAATGTGATGATAAAACCAAAACATTAACTCTGAAAATTGAATGGCATATTAGTGTATTTTGGGCCCATGCATGTGTTTGCTTAGATGTAAATGTTGAATGGTGAAATGTTTGAATAATGAGATTATGTTTGTCTTTGTTTAGTGTTGACTATGAATGGTTAAATGAACAATAATAAGGTATATGACAAGATATTGAAATGTGACATGCAATGTGAAAGTATGTTGTTAGTTTTGCATATATGATGTTACATGCATGATATGGTTTGAGAAATGACATTGCATTGCACTAAGTCATATCATTTGCATGATTATCTTACTAAGCCCTTGGCTTAGCGCGATAGTGTTTAATCGCGCAGGTGATAGAACTGATAGGATCGAACCCGAGAGCTCTTCGAGACCGAGTGAGAGTAGACATTGAAGAGTTGATTTTGGGAGCTTAAAGATCAGAGCTGACTTGCCAATCATGTATATTTCTTTTATATTTTGTAAAGTAATGTTTATAATGTAAATTTGTAAATATTTTATAACTTCCGCTGTGTAATATTTAAATGTATATGTATATCTAATATGTTTTGTTTTATAAGTAAATGACCTATTTTTCTATAATGTATATAATTGAAAGGTTATGGTTTTCTTTAAAATGTTTTGAATGTTAAGGAAACCGTAGCATCCCTATGTTTGGTACACTTATGCTACATTGTTGTGGTTGTAGTGTGTGTGCATTGGATATGGGGGTGTTACAATTGTTTTGGTATCAGAGCCTAGGTTTGAGATTCTCAACCTAGGTAAAATATAAGAAAAAGAAATATTTTTACTTAAAAAGTGATTTTTGAATAACATATACATTTGAGATTGGCAGTCTCTGATCTTTAATAAGATGTAATCTACTGTGTGTGCAGACATAGGTTGTGATGGATTCACATTCAAGTCAGTCGGTTGAGGCTAGTGCTGAGAGTAATGCTCCTGATGGTGGAGCTAGGGTTGTTAGTACTGGTGAGGCACCTGCTTCTGGGTCAGGTAGACCAGTAGGTGATGAGGTTCCGCCAGCCTGGTTTATGCATATGATGGAAGCTATGAGACAAGCACCTGTGCAACCACAGCCACCACCCCCTCAGCCCTTAGTTTCTGTAAGGCATTATGACAAACTGAGGAAATATGGAGCAGAGGATTTCTTTGGTACAGTTGATCCAGTTGTGGCAGAACAGTGGCTTGATAGAGTTCAGAGGGTATTTGTTCAGTTGCAAGCCACCCCTGAGGAAAAGTTTGACTATGCAAGATCTTTGCTACAAAAAGATGCATATAGTTGGTGGAAAACAGTGCCCCATTCTATGGATGATCCACCAACTTTGTCATATGCTGACTTTTTGAGAGAATTTGAATTGAAGTATACTCCAAGGGAGTATAAAGATGGGAAGAAAAGAGAGTTTTTAGATTTGAGGCAGAATCACCGGACCGTGACAGAGTATGAGGTTGAATTTATTCGGTTGAGTGAGTATGCTGGGGGAATTATAGTTGATGAGATTGATAGATGCAGGAGATTTGAGGAGGGATTGCGGCCTTCTCTTATGTGTCATGTGGCTGGTTCAAGATATACTGATTTTTCCCAGCTTGTGGCAGCAGCTCGCAGTGTAGAGAGAGCTCAAGTTATTGCAGCTGCTTCAGAGGAAGAGACTAGAGTTAGGAGGCCCCAGTTCGAGGCAGGGTCTTCTTCTACGAAGAGAGGAAAGGGGAGTTTTATTCCTCGGGTTGGTAGGAGTCAGAGGCTTACTGGTAGGTCAGTGCAGTCTCAGAGGCAGAGATTTAGACCTGCAGCTTCAGTGGCTAGTGCTCCAACTCCAATGACTCAGAGATCTACTTACCCCATCTGCATTCATTGTGGTAGGCCTCATGGTGGTTCTTGTTGGAAGGCAGGTGTTGCAGGGGTATGCTTCAGGTGTGGATCACCAGATCACTTTGTGAGAGATTGCCCGGAGAGGCAAGAGCCGATGCCAGTTGATTCTGCCGCTTCTCGAGCTAGTGTGAGGGGAGGTAGAGGCAGCAGAGGTGCCAGCCGAGGAGGTAGAGCAGGATTCAGTTCTAGAGGCGGTGCTACATCCAGGGAGGGTAGACCAGAGGAGGTTGGTTCTTCCCAGAGGATGTATGTTATGCAGAGGCAACCTGATGCATCGGCAGTCATTGCGGGTACTTTTTATTTATTTAATACTGCAGTACTTGCTTTGATTGATCCGGGTTCCACGCATTCATATATTAGTGCATCTGTTTTGCCTGTCTCTGATATGCATGCTGAGTCCTTAGGATTTGATGTGTTGGTGACAAATCCGTTAGGGCATAGTGTGGTTGTGAGTAAGGTGCATAGAGATAGTGCAGTAGTGGTGCAGGGTGAGGAGTTCCTTGGGGATTTGATTGAGATGCCATTTAAGGAATATGATGTTATTTTGGGCATGGACTGGTTATCTCGACATGGAGCTGTGGTGGATTGTAAAAAGAAAATTGTTTCTTTGAGAACTGGTGATGGTAGAGAGGTGATAGTATCTAATGAGCAGGAACAGCTAGCCTCCTTATTTGTTTCAGCTGTTGCAGCCAGGAGGTTGATTAGAAAGGGGTGTGAAGCCTATCTCGCTCATGTGATAGATACTAGAGTGAAGGGTTTTCCCATTGATAGCATTGCCACAGTTGCTGAGTTCCCTGATGTGTTTCCAGAGGAGTTGCCTGGATTGCCTCCAGAGAGAGAGGTGGAGTTTGGTATTGAATTGTTACCTGGTACCACTCCTATCTCTATTACTCCTTATAGAATGGCACCAGCAGAGTTGAGAGAGCTGAAGGTGCAGTTATAGGAGTTGTTGGACAAAGGATTTATTCACCCCAGTGTTTCTCCGTGGGGAGCTCCTGTGCTATTTGTGAAGAAGAAAGATGGTACCATGAGGTTGTGTATCGATTATAGGCAATTGAATAAGGTGACTATTAAAAATAAATATCCTTTGCCTAGAATCGATGATCTCTTTGATCAGTTGAAGGGTGCAGCTGTGTTTTCTAAAATTGATCTGAGATCTGGGTACCATCAGCTAAGAGTCAGAGCTGAGGATGTTCCGAAGACAGCTTTTCGGACCAGGTATGGGCATTATGAGTTTTTAGTTATGCCTTTTGGTCTGACGAATGCACCTGCAGCTTTTATGGATTTGATGAATAGAGTGTTTAGGCCCTATTTGGATCAGTTTGTAGTGGTCTTCATCGATGACATTCTGGTGTATTCGCGGAATGAGGAGGAACATGATTTGCATCTGCGGATTGTGTTGCAGATCTTGAGAGAGAAGCAATTGGTTGCCAAATTGTCGAAGTGTGAGTTCTGGTTGGATCAAGTCGCTTTTCTTGGACATATTGTTTCATCAGAAGGTATCAGAGTTGATCCGAGCAAAGTTGAAGCTATTCTGAATTGGAGTCCACCCAAGTCTGTGACAGAGATTAGAAGTTTTCTGGGTTTGGCAGGCTATTACCGACGATTTGTGAAAGGTTTTTCTTTAATAGCTACTCCACTCACCAGATTACTTCGTAAGGGAGTTAAATTTGTGTGGACTGATCAGTGTCAGGCGAGCTTTGAGCAGTTGAGAGATATGTTGACTCAAGCACCTGTTCTTACTTTACCTGTTGAAGGCAAACCTTATGTGATCTATAGTGATGCTTCACATAGAGGTTTGGGGTGTGTTTTGATGCAAGAAGGGAAAGTTATAGCTTATGCATCTAGACAGTTGAAACCGCATGAGCTTAATTATCCTACCCATGATTTGGAATTGGCAGCCATTGTGTTTGCATTGAAGATTTGGCGCCACTATCTGTTTGGAGAGAAATGTTTCATCTACACTGATCACAAGAGTTTGAAGTATTTGGGTGTCCAGAAAGAACTCAATCTTCGCCAGAGAAGATGGTTAGAATTGATTAAAGACTACAATTGCTTGATTGACTATCATCCAGGTAAAGCAAATGTTGTTGCTGATGCTTTGAGTCGGAAGTCTTTAGCTGGTTTAACAATTTACTCGCTCTCGTTGCTTGTTGAGTTGAGAGCATTGTGTGCCAGTTTTGTATCTTGTGATAATGGTGCATTGTTGGCATAGTTGCATTTGAAACCGGTTTTGTTAGATCAGATCAAAGAAGCTCAGTTGGCTGATAAGAAGATACAAAAGATTGTTTCGGATTGTCAGAGTGGAAAGGGTAGAGATTTTGTTGTGAAGAGTGATGGGAGTCTATGGTTCAAGAGCAGATTGTGTGTACCCGATGATGCTGATTTGAAAAGGGTTATTTTGGAAGAAGCTCATCAGTCGATGTTTGCTATGCATCCGGGTAATACGAAGATGTATCATGATTTGAGACAGCATTATTGGTGGATTGGGTTAAAGAGAGACATTGCTGGGTTTGTATCGAAATGTCTCACTTGTCAGAAGGTTAAAGCAGAGCATCAAGTTCCAACCGGGTTGCTTCAACCGTTGTCAGTGCCAGAATGGAAATGGGAAAGAGTGACAATGGATTTTGTGTCTGGGTTGCCATTGACACAAAAGAAACATGATGCCATATGGGTGATTATGGATAGATTGACTAAGACAGCTCATTTCCTTCCGGTGCGGATGGATTACTCTTTGGAGAGGTTGGCTGAGCTGTATATCCATGAGATTGTGAAACTGCATGGTGTTCCAACTTCTTTAGTGTCTGATCGAGATCCCAGGTTTACTTCAAGATTTTGGAAGAGTTTGCATAGTGCTTTGGGTTCTCGACTGCACTTCAGCACTGCTTTTCATCCACAGACGGATGGACAGTCAGAGAGGGTGATACAGATTCTTGAGGACATGTTGAGAAGCTGTATCATCGATTTCTCTGGAAGTTGGGACAGATTTCTACCGCTTGTGGAGTTTGCTTACAACAACAGTCACCAATCCAGCATTGGTATGGCACCATTTGAAGCATTATATGGTAGACGGTGCAGGACACCTCTTTGTTGGAGTGAACTGGGAGATGGTAAGTTGATTGGGCCTGATTTGATTCAAGAAACTGAAGAGAAAGTGAAGCTGATTCGAGGCAGATTGAAAGCAGCTTCAGACCGACAGAAGTCTTATGCAGATCTGAAAAGGAGAGACATTGAGTTTGATGTTGGAAATAAAGTGTTTTTAAAAGTATCTCCTTGGAAGAAGATTTTGATGTTCGGTCGGAAAGGAAAATTGAGTCCTCGTTTCATTGGACCATATGAAGTTTTGGAAAGAATTGGGCCAGTGGCGTATCGGCTTGCTTTACCACCTGAGTTGGATCGTATTCATAATGTATTTCATGTTTCTATGTTGAGGAGATACAGATCGGATCCATCTCACATATTGCCAGTTGAGTCTATTGAAGTGAGCCCAGACTTGACATTTGAAGAAGAACCAGTTGCTATCTTGACACGTGATGTGAAAGAGTTGAGAAATAAGAGAGTGCCATTGGTGAAGGTTCTATGGAAGAACCATGGAAAGGAAGAAGCAACTTGGGAAAGTGAACAAACCATGCGAGAGCAGTATCCTCAGTTGTTTCAGACTTGATATCAGGTAATTTCGAGGACGAAATTTCTTTTTAGAGGGGGAGAATTGTAATATCCTCATTTATTCCCTAGAAGTTTTGCATATTGTAGTTGTTGTTGTTGTTGTTGTTGTTGTTGGGTTAAATTGGGGGAAAGAAGAGTATATGTATATGTGTTTTGGAAATTTAGGGTTTAGAGACAAGTTTATATGTTGTGTATATGATGATATATATAACATATAAATGGGTCAAAGGAAGAGTCAAAGGAAAAGAGATATTTTTGTGTTAAGTGTGTAATTACATATAAGGGCTTATATGAGACAAGAAGTTAGTTATTTGAGTGAGGGCATTTTGGTAATTGCTTGGATAAAATCACTTGGTGGAGATTAAAAGCAAAATTTGACTTGGTGTGTTCATTATTTTCCTTTTTCTTTCAAGAGGTGGCCGGCCATTGAAGAGAAGAGAGAGCAAGGAAGGTGTTCTTGATGCTTGGAGCAAATTGAAGAAACAATCAAAAGATTTGACAAGGGATTTGTGGAATTTCTTCTTGTAAGTAATCTTTTGTTTTCTTACTTATTTGGAGGTTGTGTTGGAAGTGAGTTAGGGTTTGGTGATTTTGTGATTTAATGGATTTGAGATGTGTTGTGTGGTGTTCTCAAGTATTAAATTGGTTTTAAGTTAATAGTTTATATAGTTGTGTTGTTAGAAGTGGTAGATGTTGATTTGGAAGGATGGAGAAGGATGTTGGTTTTAGGGTTTTGAGATGTTGTGTGTGCTTAATTGTTATATTAATGTGTTATGAAGTGTTTCTTGTGATGATTATATGTTTAGAACATTGTTTATGTTCATTTGAAACATGTTATATGAGGGATATTGTGTTTGAGTGCAATTGAGAAAGTGTTGGTTTTAGTTAGATTGTGTTTGTGGGTGACACGACCAAATGCTTTAAGGGGACACGGGCGTGTCATTTATTTGAGGAAGCTACTGCTTCTTTTCTTTTTAAGGACACGGGCGTGTCACTCAAGTTGGTTGGGCGTGTCATTTATTTGAGGAAGCTACTGCCTCTTTTGTTGTTAGTGACACGGGCGTGTTCCATCAAGTGGTTGGGCGTGTCCTACAAATGAATTACATATTGTTTTTTTTTACTTTGTTTCTTTTTACATTGTTTTGATTCTTTAAAGGTTCCATTGTTTCTAAACTTACATATGAACATTATAAACATGTTTCAAACACAAGAATGATTTAATCAAATGAATGTGGAAGATCATAAAGCTATGAATCATATCAATTGTGTTTTGCCCTAATTGCATTATTGAGATTTAGCAATTTTATTATGCACTTTGAATGGTAA
Organism: Garcia nutans; assembly: GCA_947685225.1. Taxonomy (NCBI): domain Eukaryota; kingdom Viridiplantae; phylum Streptophyta; class Magnoliopsida; order Malpighiales; family Euphorbiaceae; genus Garcia; species Garcia nutans. The sequence goes on along the minus strand of CANTUV010000007.1, from coordinate 47,977,535 downwards.
TGTGTTTCATGAGTAATGTATATTGAAATGTTGTATCAAAGATGAAATGATAATTCAAATAAGACATGACATGAGACAATGCCATTGTGTTTGGCTATGATGAATGATGCTTTATGAGATCTAATGTGATCATGGATGAGATAAATATACACTTGAATAATGAAGTGTTATATTGTGAAATGAAATGTGAAGCCATTGTTATTGGCTAATGTGATTCAATGGAAATAAATGAGGCATGTTTGCCTAAATGATAATGAGAATTGAGAATGAAATCTAAATGAATTGTGTGGCTAATGTGTTATTCCATTTTCAGAGTTTGTTGTTGGTGGCATGCCTAATAAGAGTAACAATCTCTTGAAGTTAGGTTGGATTGAATCCTTGAAGCCTAATTGAGATGTTACCACCCTTGAAGCTAGGTTGGGTTTTGTTCTTGAAGCCAAGTTGGGTTGAAGCTTAGCATGCTTTGCTCCCCTTGAAGCTTGGTTGAACCTAATCCTTGAAGCCTAGTTGGGTATATGATATTGATAAATGTGATGATAAAACCAAAACATTAACTCTGAAAATTGAATGGCATATTAGTGTATTTTGGGCCCATGCATGTGTTTGCTTAGATGTAAATGTTGAATGGTGAAATGTTTGAATAATGAGATTATGTTTGTCTTTGTTTAGTGTTGACTATGAATGGTTAAATGAACAATAATAAGGTATATGACAAGATATTGAAATGTGACATGCAATGTGAAAGTATGTTGTTAGTTTTGCATATATGATGTTACATGCATGATATGGTTTGAGAAATGACATTGCATTGCACTAAGTCATATCATTTGCATGATTATCTTACTAAGCCCTTGGCTTAGCGCGATAGTGTTTAATCGTGCAGGTGATAGAACTGATAGGATCGAACCCGAGAGCTCTTCGAGACCGAGTGAGAGTAGACATTGAAGAGTTGATTTTGGGAGCTTAAAGATCAGAGCTGACTTGCCAATCATGTATATTTCTTTTATATTTTGTAAAGTAATGTTTATAATGTAAATTTGTAAATATTTTATAACTTCCGCTGTGTAATATTTAAATGTATATGTATATCTAATATGTTTTGTTTTATAAGTAAATGACCTATTTTTCTATAATGTATATAATTGAAAGGTTATGGTTTTGTTTAAAATGTTTTGAATGTTAAGGAAACCGTAGCATCCCTATGTTTGGTACACTTATGCTACATTGTTGTGGTTGTAGTGTGTGTGCATTGGATATGGGGGTGTTACACGATACATAAGTAAATTACTAAAAATGAATATGGCTTGAAAAACTATGATGAATGATGAGATTATGAAAATACAATATGATGTGTAAAATGTATATGGATGTGGAAATTGTGAGTATTATTTCATGAATGTTCTGGTAAGTCATTGAATTGTGATTTTTTGAAATGATATATGTGTGTATGTGTATATAAATTATGAGATTAGTGGAAATATATGAATAGTACATTGAAAAGGGCAAACATGATAAGAAAATGATGATACATGATGTTAATATATGAAGTATGATTTATTTGTAATGTATATTTAAATTATTTATTTGTACTACTAAGCTTTCGAGCTTAGCGCGGTTGTGTAAATCGCGCAGGTGAGTAGTGGTTGATCTGAAGTCAAATCGTTATGCCACGAGAAGTGTAAGAGTATTTCGAGACCAACTAGAAGGTGGTGCATACATGTATAATTTAATTATGTTGTATTTTGAATAAAATGAATTCATATGTATAAATGAATTTTGATAAAGACAAGATCATTATATATATGTAAGATCATTGAAAGTATAATGATGTTGAAAATGTTCTTTCAATTAAATGTATTATTGTTTGGAACTAGAGTAAAAGTTTTTAATCTGAAATGAAAAGTGATATTCTTATACTTTATATACGTACTGCATGTATACAAGGTATATGTATAGTACTTATATAGAGTATGGGGGTGTTACATACCTCCTTTTGATGGTTTCTCCAAAAATAATTCTTCTTGGATGAACAAAAAATAAAGGCAGTTGCTGCCTTTAATCAATTGTTAATGGCTTTGCTTCTTCGTCTCTCAAAAAGTCAAATTTGATTTCACTACTTTCCCACTCAATTTCGGTTTCAAACTCTCCCAATTTTCATCCCAATTTTTTATTCTTTCTTTCTTTTCTTCCTCCTTATTTATAGAAGAATTCTATTATTAATCCTAGTTACTCACGGCATACAATATTGAATAAGAAAAGTAAACCAAAACCCAATTGTATTAGATTTCAAAAAATTTGCGTCGAAAAATTTCGCTGGCGAAAAAAAACTACTGTGGAAAAATTGCGCTAACAAAAAAAATTGCTGCAGGAAAAATTGTGCTGGCGAAACAATTTACCGCAGTTGGCTGCGGCAGGGGGCAGCCTGTGGGCCATTTTGCCTGCAGGAAATTCTTGCGAGCGAAATGGCCCACGGCCAAGCCCGCGCTGGTTTTCGGCGAGTCGCCGAATTTTCTGTCGCCGATTTTTATTTTTATTTTTATTTTTTGATTTTTATTTGTTTATTTTTATTTTTTGTTAATAAAAATTAGATACTAAAGCAAAAATTATTTAATTAAGATCATAAAAATTATTTTGGACCAATTAAAATATATTAGACAACACAAAAATTATTTTGGACTAAATAAAATATATTGGACCGGACTAGGTCAAAAATTAAGGGTCTACAATATGGATAATATCATTATATTTAAGAATTTTATAATATTAAGACCTGAAAAGGAGGCTGGTCCCATTAAACTAGGCGTTGTGGGGGTGCTGGGCCATTTCTCACCTTCCCAACATGTACCTAACTTTTCGAACCCAATAGGAGGTCGGGGATTCCTTAGGAATAGAGTCATCCACCCCTTTCTTTTTTTCAGCCCGTCCGAGTGGCGACTCCATTTTCTCTGTGCTTAGGCCCGTGTTCTCTAAGGCCCTAAGCTTTAACAGTGTTGAAGTTCTAAGAACCATTCCACCAGAAGTGGGGCAAAAATTTTCGCTCGCAGTGGCGACTCCACTGGGGATAAGAGAAGTTGATTCCATTGGTCTTTATATTATTCTATTCTTTTTTATCATGATATTATCCATTGCATCATATTAGATTGCATCGTGTGTGTGAGTTAGGACACCCATGTTACCCGTATTGTGTTATGTAAGGGATACCATACTTTTACTCAAGGTACGAAGATCGAGCATGACATAATCACTCATAGCCTTGTACCTTTTGGTATATTCTTGCTATGGGAACCTAAGCCTTTTCAACCTAAAGACTAAAGCTCATGTAATTGGTCTAGTTACTTTCCTTAGGTTTTTACCCCAAATGCTTATTGTTTGACTATGTTTAATTTATCTCAACTTGGTTTGTTCTTTTTCTAATATGAAGCCCAAAAGACCAAAGCTATTTTCAAAACTTTTCAAGATGGTCTTTAGACATAAAACTTTTCTAAAAATAAATCAAAAAATTCTTTTCTCATGACTCAAATACAAAGTCAAAAATCCATTTTCTCTAAAAATCTTTTTTACAATGGGTTTTTCAAACAAAACTAATTTTGTATTTCATCTAACCTTTTCTTACAAGGAGCCTGCAAATTATTTAAGTCAATTATGAAATACCAAAAATCAATTATGAGCCTAGTTTATACTAAGAATTATTAACCATGGGCTTATTTTTGGCATGAATCATTAGTTACTTTTTTGAGTGAGAAATCTATTTATAATAAACCTCTTAATTTAGTTTTAATCCAATATATCATAAAAGCTACTATAGTTGGTTGACTGGATTAAAACCTAATTAATGGGAGTTATCATGAACTGATTTCCATTTTTGAAAATATAACTATTGGTTGAACCGTCCGAGGGAACTTTTTGAAAACAAAATATCCCATGTTGGTATTTTTGTTAATCATATACCTAGGAAAAGGACTCACCATTCGTGTGTGGAAATTATAAGATTGGAAGGAACATCTTATTTATCCTTGTTTGTTTATTGTTTGTGCATACATGCATACATGCATCACATGACATATCATTAATCCTTTCTGGCTCACAGACTTGGAGTGCGAAAATCCAAGGGCATACAACGATACCACCTACAACATTGATTTTTGATTGAAGTGCTTCATTGAAAGGATGGATGCAAACCAGCTAAGGGATATAATCGATGAAGTTGTCAAAGCTAGGATGGCCGAGCTATGAGATCAATTGGTTGAAATTATGAAGACCCAATTGATTGAAATTTTGGAGCTCATCAACAATGCTAATGAGGCATCTCGTGTAACACCCTTATACCCTATATACGTACAATAGATATTTCCAGCATATGTAAAATACGCATATACGGTACAAAAATGTCACAGACTGATTTGCTATTTTTTTTACATTTCCAATTTAAAATTTCAAATTCTAAATATATAAAAATTAAATAGAATATAAATATTATGTCCTTGTTATAAGAACCCAAAATAAATAATATATATAAAAATCTCTGAAAAAAATTCGCCAGAGTTTTGTCTGTAATTTAGATATTCCAAAATTTAGCCATTACTCAACCAGCAAAAAGAAAACACTCCCAAATAATTTCCAACCACCATCTCAACCATACTTCTTAATTTCACCAAGTTTCTCAAACATTTATATATATATAGATATATATATAATTTAAAATACACTTACTCTCCCATTTTAAATACATTGACCCAAACATTCTTTAAAATATACAATACGTAAAATTCAAAACATAATATATTATGCATAAAACTCAAAATGTACAATAACATAAAAATATATACATGCTGCTGGTAGTGTTTCTGATCTCGATAGCAACTCAACAATCTCAACTACAAGTCTAGACCTGACTTGGTCTAGATGAACTCTCTGGCTCATCTAAGTCTACCCTGTCACCTACGCGATGGAAATAATCATGCTAAGCCAAAGCGTAGAGTACAAACTTTGATAATAACAATATAACTCAATGCAATACCAAATGCACAATGCATAAAGATGTCGCATCAATCCACTTTCTTATATTTTTCAAAAATTTCATAATTCACAACTCATAACATTATATTGCTCAATTGTATCATAATTCATAATTCACATTAAAACACAGACAAGCATGGGCCCAAAAAGGATCTAATATGCTATTCAAATTTCAGAGTTACTACTTTGGTCTATAATGACACCATGTGTCTAGCCCCGTGGGCAATATATATATCCATGGATAATGTAATAGCCCCAGTCTCTTGAACCTCAACCCAACTAGACCCTTAGGCCCCAGTATCTTGGTTCTTAACCCGGCTAGACTGCTACAATTTTTGAGGCTTACGACCTAGTCTTTTCAGCTGAAAAACATCTTATTTATCAGCTGGCCTAGCTTACGACCCAGTCTTTTCACCATTTCAGCGTATAGCCCGTAGGCAATCATAGGCATGCCACCAAACCCAGAACTTTGAAAATTGAATAACATACTAGGCACACAATTTATTCATATTTCTCATTATTAATCTCTTTCTCATTTTTACATATTCAATCTAGGCACATTACCTTTTTTTCACTTTTTTTTTCACTTTTCTCATTTTTCACATCTTTCTCATTTTTCTCACTTTTCTCACTTTTTTCATTTTTCTCAATATCAATTCATTTCATTATTACACATATCTCATTTTTAAATTCACAACACATTACCCAATTACTATGGGTATTTTCACATAATATGCATATTTCACATTTTACAAAATTTAGCCATTATCAATGGCTTTTCACAATGCATTTAACACATATATGAAATTACAAATGTCATAGCATTTTATTCATACACAATCAATGAACCAAGTAACTTAACACATTTTCCAACCAAAATGTGTTAAGTCCAAATGTTATGCAAATATAAATATTATATTCAAAGTTTGTACATACCTCCACTAGCAACCCAAATCAAGCTAAAAACAACCTTCAATCCAATCTTTCCAACTTGCCCTTCACCATTTGGATGAAGCAAATCAACCTCCCTCAATGCCTAAACCAAATGTGATAGTAAATAATCATTTAGTATCACATTTAATGGCATTTCCAACATTAAACCATAATTACACATCACTCCTACAAATTTCCAAAAATTTAGCCTTTCCTTACTTTAACATTAGAATTTCATTCTACTACAATTAAATTAGTGCTTTAAGTTTATTTATATTATTAAAAACATATTTTAATACATTTAAATCATTTACATTATAAAAATACACTCTTATACACAAAATCTCAAAAATGGCATAACCTTCCCCCATTGAAGGTTTTCCATTCCAACACAATCCATTACTCATTCGAAGCTTATATTCATCACTTTTAACACTAAACAACATGCTTAAACAAATAAAATCACACAATTCAACCACTTTGAAAAATCACTTTTCTAAAACCCTAAATCTCCACTTCCATTCTCAAACTCCAACACAACACCACCAAATCCAATATTTGACTTTAAAATACTTGTTTATGAATCAAAACAACTCATTTGGAATCAATTTGTACAATTAAAGTTCATGTTTTCAAAACCCCAAAAATCCATAACCCTAAATTCTCTCTCTTCACCATTCTTTAACCAAACTCCATCTTCTCTTCAATCTAACCTTAGAATCATTGTTAACTACCCAAAATAACATCATACACACCAATTCCAACAATTATAACATACTACATCAAAATCTCAAAACTCACATAATCTCATCTTCCATGGAATTCAAAGAAAAGAGATGGAAACTTACTAATTTGGTGGAAATCACCAAAAATCCACTTGAAACTTGTTAATTCCTTCAATTTATGGAGTATGGAAGAAGAAAAATCCTTGGTCTTCAAGCTCCCATAGAAGTCACGTCCTTGAAGAAGAAGAAGAAGAAGAAGACTTTTAATATTCTTTTCCTTTCATCTTTTTTTAACCACATATATATATATTAAAATAATTTAATATTTAAATATTTAAATTTTTTTAATAAATTAAAGTCCTAATTTCCCTCTTTCATTAAAAAATAATTTTTTTTGAATTATTTTATTAATTTTGAATTTATAAGATTTAATTACCAAAATACCATTTTCTTTTAAAAAGTGTTGACTTTTATATATGTTATGTATATTTTGCATATATATCACATATATATTCCACTTTTTCATTTAAAATCCCATCATTTTTCATTTAAAACTATTAATTTAATTTATCCATTTAAATTATAATTTATTTTATCCAATTTTTCTAAAAATTAGAAATTTTCAAAAATTTTAGGATGTTACAATTCTCTCCCCCTAAAATAAATTTCGTCATCGAAATTACCTGTCCTCAAGTCTGGAATAAATGGGGAACCTGACTCTGCATCACCTGATCACTTTCCCAAGTCGCCTCCTCAGTGGCATGAATCCTCCAAAGGACTTTCACAAGTGGCACCCTCTTATTCCTCAATTCTTTAACCTCTCGTGCCAAAATCGCCACTGGTTCTTTCTCGTAAGTCAGATCTGAACTCACCTCAATGGACTCCACTGACAAGATATGAGATGGGTCAGACTTGTATCTCCGAAGCATTGAGACATGGAAAACATTATGTATTCAATCCAACTCAGGCGGCAAAGCTAGTCTATAAGCCACTGAACCAACTCTCTCTAACACCTCATATGGTCCTGTGAAACGATGACTCAACTTTCCTTTGCGGCTAAATCTCAAAATCTTCTTCCATGGAGACACCTTCAGAAACACTTTATCTCCCACACTGAACTCTATGTCTCTTATCTTTAAATCTGAATAGGATTTCTGTCGGTCTGAAGCTGCTTTCAAACGACCCCGAATCACCTTCATTGTCTCCTCTATTTCCTTAATCAAATCGGGACCAACCAGTTTACCTTCTCCAACTTCATCCCAACACAAAGGTGTCCAACATCTCCTGTCATATAAAGCCTCATAAGGAGTCATCCCAATACTCGACTGATGACTGTTGTTATAAGCAAACTCAATTATTGGCAAAAATCTGTCCCAATTCCCGATAAAATCAATGATACAGCTCTCCTCAACATATCCTCCAGAATCTGTATCACTCTCTCTGACTGTCCATCTGTCTGAGGATGGAAAGCAGTACTAAAATGCAATCGAGAACCCAAAGCATCATGCAAACTCATCCAAAACCTCAAAGTAAAATGAGGATCTCGATCCGACACCAAAGAAACTGGGACTCCATGCAACCTCACTATCTCATTGATATACAGCTCAGGCAACCTCTCAAGAGAATAATCCATCCGAACTGGAAGAAAATGAGCTGTCTTCATCATCCAATCAACTATCACCCAGATTACATCATGATTCTTCTGAGTCAAAGGTAGTCTAGTCACAAAATCCATTATCACTCGCTCCCATTTTCACTCTGGCACTGATAAAGGTTGGAGTAACCCTAAAGGAACTTGGTGGTCAGCCTTCACTTTCTGGCAAGTGAGACATCTGGATACAAACTATGCTATATCCCTCTTCATACCTGACAACCAATAATGTTGCTTCAAGTCCTGATACATCTTGGTACTCCCAGGGTGCATAGCAAAAAGTGACTGATGTGCTTCCTCTAATATCATTCTTTTCAATTCTGCATCATCAGGAATACACAATCTATCTCTGTACCATAGACTGCCATCATCCCTCACATAAAAGTCTCGACTCTCCCCCTTCTGAAAAACCAGCACAATTTTCTAAATTCTCTCATCTGCCAATTGAGCCTCCCTAATATGATCCAACAAGACTGGCCTCAACTGCAACTGAGCCATCAAAGTGCCATCATCAGAAGACTCAAATCTAGCATGCAATGCTCTCAACTCAACAAGCAACGAGAGCGAATAAGCAGTCAAACCTGCCAAAGACTTTCAACTCAAGGCATCAGCAACAACATTTGCCTTACTAGGATGATAATCAATAAAACAGTCATAGTCTTTAATGAACGCTAACCACCATCTCTGTTGAAGATTTAGCTCTCTCTGAACACCCAGGTATTTCAAACTCTTGTGATCTGTATAAATGAAACACTTTTTCCCATACAAATAATGTCGCCAAATCTTCAAAGCAAAAACTATGGCTGCCAACTCCAAATCATGCATCGGATAATTCAACTCATGCAATTTCAACTGTCGAGAGGCATAAGCAATGACTCTACCCTCCTGCATCAAAACACAACCTAAACCATTGTGTGAAGCATCACTATATATCACATATGGTTTACCTTCCACAGGCAGGGTAAGGACAGGAGCCTGAGTCAACATCTTCCTCAGCTACTCAAAACTCGCCTGACACCGATCAGTTCACATAAATTTAACTCCTTTCCAAAGTAATTTGGTGAGTGGTATAGCTATTATAGAAAAACCCTTCACAAATCGATGGTAATAGCCTGCCAATCCCAGAAAACTTCTAACCTCTGTCACAGTCTTCGGTGGAATCCAATTCAAGATAGCCTTAATTTTACTCGGATCAACTCTAATACCCTCTGCTGAAACCACATGACCAAGAAATACTTGTTTATGAATCAAAACAACTCATTTGGAATCAATTTGCACAATTAAAGTTCATGTTTTCAAAACCCCAAAAATCCATAACCCTAAATTCTCTCTCTTCACCATTCTTTAACCAAACTCAATCATCTCTTTAATCTAACCTTAGAATCATTGTTAACTACCCAAAATAACATCATACACACCAATTCCAACAATTATAACATACTACATCAAAATCTCAAAACTCACATAATCTCATCTTCCATGGAATTCAAAGAAAAGAGATGGAAACTTACTAATTTTAGTGGAAATCACCAAAAATCTACTTGAAACTTGTTAATTCCTTCAATTTATGGAGTATGGAAGAAGCAAAATCCTTGGTCTTCAAGCTTCCATGGAAGCCACGTCCTTGAAGAAGAAGAAGAAGAAGAAGAAGAAGAAGAAGAAGACTTTTAATATTCTTTTCCTTTCATCTTTTTTTTAACCACATATATATATTAAAATAATTTAATATTTAATTATTTAATTATTTTTTTAATAAATTAAAAGTCCTAATTTCCCTCTTCCATTCAAAAATAATTTATTTTTGAATTATTTTATTAATTTTGAATTTATAAGATTTAATTACCAAAATACCCTTTTCTTTTAAAAAGTGTTGACTTTTATATATGTTATGTATATTTTGCATATATATCACATATATATTCCACTTTTTCATTTAAAATCCCTTCATTTTTCATTTAAAACCATTAATTTAATTTATCCTTTTAAATTATAATTTATTTTATCCAATTTTTCTAAAAATTAGAAATTTTCAAAAATTTTAGGATGTTACATCTCACATTGACATAAGAAAGAAGGGAAAGGCAGCATCCACAGAGAACATGTTCACTAATAGAGATCGAATGAAAAATGAGGGATCAATCCCTATTCTATGAGACCAGCCAAATCATGTGCTGTCTAAATGGAGCAATAAGGGCTGCTACCACCCTAGTGGGCAAAGTCAAAGGGAAAGAGAGAAGAACCATTTTTCTGCAAAATGGAATTATCAGCCTAGAAATCAAAATACACAAAAGGAAGTTGATGTCAATGCCATTGGTCAAGAAGGAATGAGGTAGTTTTCAAAAATAGGGAAGCCGCTATCTTGGGTTCTCAATAAGCTACAAAAGAAGGGATTGTTACAACCCTTGACTCCTCGACCTTTGCCAAATTCTTTATCCCCAAAATTTAATACTAAGGGTTTTTGTCAATTTCATCAGAGTCAAGGACATGAGACCGATAGATGTACCTGATTGAAACATGAGATCCAAATCTAATCGACAATGGTAAGCTGCCTAAGCCTGATAAGCACAACACTAAGAATAATCCTCTGCCTAAATTTGGAAGGGCGCCACCGCTTACAACCTTCATGAAGAGTTTTATCTTATCATCCTTTGATGATATGGATAGAGAAGCTGCTAAAGATGATGTGCTACTAAGCAAGCTTGGACTAACTGCGGATGATGAAGCAATGATCATTGATGATGGAAAAAATTCTTGACCTTGATATGTCTAAATAAATGAAATATTTTTTACTCCAACTCAACGAACCTCCCTTAGTTTGAAGTATTGCTCTTTTTTATTTTATTTCACTTTCTTTAGTACTTATTTGGAACAATTATGCTTTTCAAATTATGTTTGTTTGAATAAATTATTTTCAGCAAAATTTTCATGGTCTTTGTTCATTTTGGTGCTCAACCAATGATGAATCTAGCTTGATATTTATAAATTAATATATCTATGCATTATAATTTGAATGACTTTACTAGGTGAGGAAATTATTCTATAGTATTAAGCTGTGTATGCTTACTTAGAAAGGGCTCCTGCATAATTACCTTTGTCTAGCTCCTAGTCAGTCTTAGAATACGCTTTGACAAATTTTTGAGGCAAAATTGAACTCTGCTTATTTAAGAGAGAAATGATCTAGGCATTGTTTGACGAGCCAACAACTAGTATCCACCCTAGTAAATATCAATCCCTAGTTGTCCCTTTGAGCCTTCATAAAATTTTAGCTTTCTTTTCATTGGCTTACAAAACCCAACAACCTACCCTGAGCTATTGTGATACTTTTGACAAGTCTTATGATCACTAAGGTGAAGAGGCAAGAAGATCAAAAAGAAAGGAATGCATAGCCAAGACCATAAGGATAGTTGATGTTCTCAAAACCATAAGGGTAGTTGAAATTCACCTAAATTAGACCAAATATCACAGATAAAGTCAGGACTGAAGCAGATTAAAACCAATCCACTCATCCATTACCAGAAATACAAGTTGGTACAAACAAGATAACTCTTTTGGAGCTAGGACCAAAAAAAAAAAGAAGAAAGAAGAAGAAAGAAAAAGAAAAAAAAATAAAAAATAAAACCTAAAACGGTTCAGAAAGCCAACCAAGTTCTCTTTTACCTAAAGCAACAAAAGACTTGCATAAGGACATTTTGACTTGAATTGGTTTGACTCAATCAAAGATTCAATTAAAATTAGAGAGATAGAAGAAAGGTCATCCAGTTCTTGACAATCCTACAGGGAATAAGGACAAAATGATAAAATGCTCAAAGAAAGGGAAGAGTAAGGAAAAGAAAGAGAAAGAAAAGGAAAAAAAAATGATGATGAATATGGGTACCAAACTTTTTGTAAAGGCAAATACTACCCCAATCAAGATCCAGTTTCATGTCAAAAAGAAAGAAGAACACTCAAAGCTCTATCTATTTATGCTTCCAACTGTCTAAAGTTCCAATAAGAAATTTATAGTGTGAAGGTTTGCCCATTGAGTCACAACGGCTCCAATTTACAATTGGCCTCCGCTTAACCCATGTCCCTTGTAGATCCTATTTTAAGCCTATTAAAGACCTATTGATCTCTCTTAGTAGGTAGAGTCTATTAGTGGAGATAGTTTGGATAAGCATGCATATGAGATAGACAATATTCAAACTCAAATGAGACCTTTGACCAAGTAATGTGTATGTTCCTATCTGAAGTGCAACAATTCTTGTTTAAATAGAAATGATTCCCGAGTTTAGTATAGTAACTAGGGTTGTCATATTATAGATATGTTAATTTTAAAAATTGAGTCCTAAGGTACAATGACATTGATTTGACAAAGTCAACATTTGATTTAAAAAAAAACTTTTTTCGTGTAATAAAAACCTTTAAGTTAAGGGAAATATGTTGAACAGTCGAATCTCGAAGGACACATTGGGAAAAGTAAAGAATTATTTGCAAGGTTATGAAGAAACTACCAACTGACATGCTAAATCATAGTTCAAAATGGATGAATCCCTGGCTATGCTACTTGGGCCTCACCACTCATGTTTTCAACATCTTTAAGATAAAGCCATAAAAGCAAAGCCTTCTGTGAGGCCTGAACGAGCATCTAGAAGGAGTCAATGAGAACACTTCAGCTAAGCACCTCGATCTGTAAGTTAATGGAACCACTGTAAGTATTATTCATGTATATCATGCATACATGAGCATATCACACTCCATTTTTCCTTGTAAAAAATAAACAGTAATATTCTATGAAGTAATCATAAAGCAAATATGGAATCAGGGGGCATGGAAAGCCCATTGCGTGAGGAAGCTCCAGTAATTTTGCAAAAGAAAGAAGAAATGCATGCTTGTTCGATGAGCTAGACAATATACAAACATCAACCAAAGCCGCTTGTGTAATGTTTAAAATGTTAGATACTAAACTTTTAAATGAATAGTGATAATTAATAGGGAATTGTGATATAAATGATATGGATAAGTAATGTCAATAGGGAATCTCAAAAATTTACCGAAGCAATTAATTATTTTTACGGTTTTAAGAGAGTTAAAATCGAATTAGAAGCAATGGTTAAGAAAGAGGCTGCACCATAACTAAGATGAGATTGGCCACACTATATTGAGCTGTATATATATATGTGTGTGTGTGTGTGTGTATGGACAGGTGTAAGAGTGTAGAAACTTCATTTCTTTCTTCATCATTCACGTTCAACACCACCTTCCTCAGTAAAACTCCTTCTTGCTTCCTAACTTCTAAGGTTTTGATCAAAAACAAAGAACAAACAATGTTTAGTTACAAGTTTTGAGAAAATTAAGATAAAATTGAGATTATTAATAAGTAAGTAGAGAAAAGATAAAGAGGTATGTGTTTATGTATTTTAATTTACAAATATTTATGTTTCTTTGAGATTCATGTTTAAATTAGTTGATTGGGTCATTTAGAGGAGATATGTCCTAACTATTGGATAAATGAATTATTGTGTGATATAAGTAGAAATTGAAGTTGTTGATGTTGTTTTTCTTAATTTTGATTGATGATTGGAAAGTTGATGAGTAGATCATTTATTAAATACTTGATTAATTAAAGTTTTAGTAAGATATTAGATATAAATTCTTTTCATGTCAAAACTTTGATGTTGATTCATTTTTATCTTTGATCTTCATTATATTTTTGTTTTATGAAATTACAAGTGTAAAAGACATGATTTTAAGATGCCAAGGGAGTGGTTTTAAGGTTCCATGAGTGTGGGATGGAAGTTTGGAGTGTTGGATGAAGAATTACTCCGAAAATAGTCCCAAAATCAATGCCACGGCCGTGGCCCTGAGCTGCCACGGTCGTGGGCTTGGAAATGATGCTGTTTCATATGCCACGACCGTGGGGGTCTTCAACATCATTTTACAGCTTCCTTTTGCATCCCATGAGCGTGGGGTTGAGTTGCCACGACCGTGGGGGTACCTAAATGATGTTTTTGACTTGTATTTTGTGATATACAGGCCTAGTATGAGGCTATTATGTTTATATTTATTACTTTTGTGTTGTGTAAGTGTTCAAAGTATGAAAAAGAGTGATAAACCTTGAATTTGTGATAAATCTATAGAATACTAAATGTTAATGAAAGTATTGTTTCATAGACATGATATATATATAATTCAGTATCAACACAACTTAATGAATTGCCCTAATCATACTGATTTTAGATCTAGCTTGGGATTGAATGGCTAGCCAAAAGGGAGGATATCCAAAGTGTTAGTGGGCACTCCGTGCCATCAATAGACACTCGGTGTCATCATATTCAGTGGGCATTCTTGCCATAGTGGGCCATTGGCCAAAATTCTATACAGCGGCATTCAATTGCCATCAGTGACCCGTTATCCAAATCTAGAATATGAGTTCAGTGTGTTTGGGCATAATTAAAAATAGTTATCTAGAATGAAAATAATGTGTTCTTCAATGTTGATAAACTAGACAATTCTGAACCTAATTGTATTTAGAATTTCAATTTATAATGAATTTAGTTTGCAAGTCGATGTTTCTGAATTCTTTTATTGCTATATCTCTTTTCTTTAAATTTTCTTGTATATTATAAATACATAAACACCACTAAGCTTTGCTTGGAATTGTTTTCTGACGCGCAGATCAAACAAGGAGAGTTGAAACCGCAGAGTGAGAGACTTACGTTCTTGGACAACTGCATCATCAAGGTTCAATGAACAATATTGTAAATATTGTACTCATTATGGTTCACATAGCAAATCTTTATAAGTTTGTATGACAGTTGTATTAGTTTTGAGTGTAGTTTGAGAATACTTATAATAATGTAAGTTTTTATTAAGAGTTCTTATAAATATATGAAAATATGTGTGTAATATAGAGAACTTAACAGTGGCATTATTGCTTAAAGATATTATGACTTTATTTCTTTAGTACATACATAGATATATAGAATATTTGTGATTGTTAGGTGACATCTCCTATGTAGGTAAGTGTATGGACTATATAGGGGGTGTTACAGCTTGAGCCTACACAGGGGGCAAAGTTTCTCCTTTCAATTTTTTGAGTTTATGCATGTACAAAACATTTTGAGACTCCCTTACAATATTTTGTCATGCAGGGGCAAGGAGAAGATATGAAGGCCAGATAAAAAAAATGGATAAAAAATAAAAAAAGAGTTAAAGTATTATATTAATTATAGTTTACTATTCACAAATTGATTACAACCACTTTGTTTATTTATGTATAATTAATTTCATACAAGCTAGTACAATTAATTTCATACAAGATAATCATTGTGATGGAGGCGACGATCTATAGTCAAATAAAGCACTCAAAAAGTCATCACCAGTTGGAGGAGGAGGCATATCATCTATCCCGAGTCCACCCGAAGCAGGAGCACCTGAACCTCTATTACCTTGGAATTTAGATTTGTATTGGTCCACATCTGAAGTAGATGAAAGAATCTCATGGTCATCAGTTTAGGGTCCCCTAGATGACGAAGCACCAGGATCTCTTATCTCCTGAAACCAAAAGTCTTGAAAATCTTACTCTGACCGGTGATACAATTTTTTAATAAACCCTAAACGATAAAAATTAATCCAACTTTTCGAACCAATTTATAATAAACCTCTTAATTTTGTTTTAATCCAATATAGCATAAAAGCTACTATAGTTGGTCAAATGGATTAAAACCTAATTAATGGGAATTATCATAAACTGATTTCCATTTTTGAAAATATAACTATTGGTTGAAATGTCCGAGGGAAATATTCGAAAACAAGATACTCTATGTTAGTATTTTGTTAACCATATACCTAGAAAAAGAGACTCGCCATTCATGTGTGGATGTTATAAGGTTGGAAGGAACATCCTATTTGTCCTTATTTGTCTATTATTTGTGCATACATGCATACATGCATACATTTGCATCTCATTAATCCTTTCTCGCTCACAGCCCTGGATTACGACAGTTCAAAAGCTTACGACAATCTGACCTATGCTGGAAATGAAGTATCTAGCAACGACTCAATCACTTGCTCACTAAAAACAATGGATCCCGAGCAAATTCAAAGGATGGTGGATGAGTCCCTCAATGCCAAGATGGAAGAAATAAAAGAGGCCCTAGCTGAGACCATCAAGAACCAATTGACTGCAATCTTAGAAAATCATGCTGAGGCATCTGCTAGCACTAAGAAGCCAAAGGACAAAGGGAAGACCAAAGGTTGTGAAGTAGTTTTTGATGATGAGAAAGTGATCATTGATGATGATGATGATTGGGCTCAATACTACCAAGATGCTCAAGACAAGAAGAAAGAGCCTAAGATTGTTGAAAGATCAGCTATGGAAAAGACAAAAACTTCTGATGTTGAAAAGATGATTCCTGATTTAGAAAAGAAATTTGAGAAGAAATTAAAAACTGAGGAAATGACTGAAGTTGACAAATTATTTGAGCTAGATGAAGAAGCCTCGTACAAGTTCAAGATACATAGAGTATCTTGTTTTCGAATATTTCCCTCGGACATTTCAACCAATAGTTATATTTTTAAAAATGGAAATCAGTTTATGATAATTCCCATTAATTAGGTTTTAATCCATTCGACCAACTATAGTAGCTTTTATGCTATATTGGATTAAAACAAAATTAAGAGGTTTATTATAAATTGGTTCGAAAAGTTGGATTAATAACTCCGAATCAGCTCAATTTTTATCTTAAAAGGGCTCTTTTAATGATCGTTCCAAACCGATTAACTATTGGACTTCTTCATTTGTCAGAATGTCATTGGTGAGAGGGACCGGAGGGCCATAGTACCGAATACCAGTTAAGGCTGTATAATCGACTGGGTCAATGGTCATCTCTCCTACAGGTAGGTGAAAAGCATGGGTCATGTCCATCTATTGCTCCAACAATGCTTGACTACACTCCTGTCTATCGGACACTCCTCAGATGGTAATTGCAAAATAAAGCTTTTAAAACTGCAATCTCGGATAATCCATTTTATCTAAGAGGCTGCTACATCATACCATTGTCGAGCTTTATAGACACACCCTCCGCCTCGGATAAAACAACGATATGCTAACACAGAGTCAGGTAAGTTAACACAAGTGTGAATTTTGCCCCCACTCCCGGTGGAATGGTTCTTGCAACTTCGGCACTGTTTAGGCTCGGGGCCTTAGAGAATACAGACCTAAGTTTGGAGAAAATGGAGTCACCACCTGGACGGGCTAGAAAAAAGAAAGGGGTGGATGACTCGATTCCTAAGGAATCCCCAACCCCTAAATGGGTCGGAAAGTTGGGTACGTGTGGGGAAGGTGAGAAATGGCCTAGCACCCCCACAACGCCCAGTTCATTTGAACCGACCTCCTTTACAGGTCTTAATATTATAAAATTCTTAAATATAACAATATTATCCATATTACATGCAACAATTGAAATAAAGCATCGTTATATTAAAATTAAAGCAATGTCCAAGCAAAGCAAATAAATGGACACCATCCGAGGATGGAAACATGTCCTTACATCATTCATGTCTAAACTAAATAGGACACCCACCAAAAGGTAGAAACATGTCCTTTACATTGGTCTAAAATACAAAAGCAATTTAAATTATATGATATTTAACTAATGAGGTACCCACAAAGAGGAAACGTACATCTTACTTTTTTAATACTAAAACAAGCAAATAATAACAATAAAGAAAACATCCATCCATGATAAATTAAATAAATCAAGCATTGAAATTAAATAAATCAACCACCAAAGCATATAATAGACTACATAATCAAATCTAAAAATAAAGCAAGTAAAGATACAAATTGAGGTTTACTGTTTCTATTTAAAGTTCTTTAATTAATATTTAGGGTTTTGGAATCTTAAGATATTATTATTGTTATTTGTTTAGGCTACTGTAAGTTTTAAGAGAATTGAAATGGATTAGGGTTTTATAAATTTAAGAAATTAGTAAGGTTCTTTGATTGATCAAATTAGGATTTGAGGGGCAAAATTATGAAATTAGGCTTTTAGAATATTAAAACATAAGGTTTATAGCTCTTGGTTACTGGATTGTTGTTTTGGATTTACTGTATTGAGTTTGAATGTTTAGGTTTATAAGGTTTTAAGGTTATAAGGATTAGGGTTTTAGAAAACTAGGGTTTACGTATTAGTTTTGAGGGAATTAGGGTTTAGGAAAACTTAGGGTTTAGATTAACTGGTTTGGGGTTTACTATTTTGGTTTTGGAGTTGAAGAAAATAGTTTAGAGTTTTATAAAGTAATTATGATTTTTAGAAACTGTAAGGTGAGTTTAGAGTTTGGATATTTAACAAAGTATTTGGAAATTTTGGAAAAAAAAGTTAGAGGAAAACAGTTTAGGGTTGTTAAAGTTTTTGAAAATAGGAAACGATTTAAGGTTTTTGGAAACAAAAGAAACAAATTAGGGGTTTAAGGTTTAGAAGAAATAGATTAGTGCTCTTAAATTTTAGAAGAAATAGAAAAGTAATTTTTAGGGTTTTTGAAAATAGAAGAAACTATTTAAGGTTCTAAGGTTTAGAAGAAATAAATTAGGGTTCTAAGGTTTTTGGAATCAAAAGAAACAATTTATTAATTTTTAGTGATTGAAGCTACTGTAAGAAAATAAAAAAAAAGAAATTAGAGATTCAAACCTTCGTTCGTTGGTTCCACCAAAAATTGCTTCTTGGATGAACAAGGACAAGGGCAAAGTTGCTGCCTTTGATAAATTGTTGATGGCTTTGCTTGTTCCTCTCAAATCTGAAGTCCCAAGTTCAAGGTTCTAGTCCTAGGTTTTTCTTTTTCTTCCTCCTTTTTTTTTATCCTTCCCTTTTTTTTTGTGTTTTAAAGTGTTATTTATAGGAAAATTTAGAAGATTAATTCCAATTGTTTAAGAAAACTATAATTAATTAGGAAAAGAAAACCAAACCCAAATAGAATTTGGTTTCGAAAAAATTGCGTTGGAAAAATCTCGCTGGCAAAATTGCGAGCGCTGGCTAAAACTGCGAGGAAATTGCGAGAGCTGGGCGCGCTGGCGGGCTGCCAGGCCATTTCGCCGCAGGAATTTCTTGCGAAAAAATGGCCTTGGCCATTTCGTCCACAGGAAGTTTCTGCGTTCGGCGATGAATTTATTCGTCGTCGATTTTTATTTTTATTTTTATTTATTTATTATTTTTATTTATTTATTATTTTTATTTTATTAAAAATTATAAAAAATAAATACTAAAATAAAAATTATTTAACTAAAATACCATAAAAATTATTCTGGACTATATAAGAAATAACGGATCGGACCGGGTTAAAAATTAAGGGCCTATAGTTTGCCCCCTACTTGATAGATATGAGACTTTAGTAAAAGAGAGTGAAAAGCAATAAGACTTAATTTTTCTAAGATAGTTGAGGTTTTGAGTTCTGGACTTAAAGAAAATTTTAGGTTCTGGACCTAAGGGTAATTTTGGGTTCTGGACCCGAACTAAGTTCTAGACTTAAAAGAGATTTTAGGTTCTGGACCTAAGGATAATTTGGGTTCTGGACCTGAGCTAAGTTTTGGACTTAGAAGGAATTTTAGGTTCTGGACCTAAAGGTAATTCGGGTCCTAAACCCGAGCTAAGTTCTGGACCTGAGCTAAGTTCTGGACCCGAGCTAAGTTCTAGACTTAAAAGAGATTTTAGGTTCTGGACGTAAGGATAATTTGGGTTATGGACCCGAGCTAAGTTCTGGACTTAGGAGGAGTTTTAGGTTTTGGACCTAAGGATAATTTGGGTTCTGAACCCAAGCTAAGTTCTGGACTTAAAAAGAGATTTTAGGTTCTGGACCTAAGGGTAATTTGGGTTCTGGACCCGAGCTAAGTTCTGGACTTAGAAGAGATTTTAGGCTCTGGACCTAAGGATAATTTGGGTTCTGGACCCAAGCTAAGTTCTAGACTTAAAAGAGATTTTAGGTTCTAGACCTCAAGATTATTCGGGTTTTGGACCCGAGCTAAGTTCTAGACTTAGGAGGAGATTTTAGGTTCTGGGCCTAAGGATAATTTGGGTTCTGGACCCGAGCTAATGGAGATTTAATTATCTGCAAAAAATAATTATAGTGAGTAGCATATAAATTTTGTTTGCAAAAAATTTATCTAATTTTTATGCACATATCTTCTCCTTGCCCCCTGCGTGTAAAAATATTTTAATAGTGCAAAAGTATTTATATAAACGCAAGTATTTGAATGATTAAATTGAATGATTGAATTTACTGTTTATTTACTGTGTATTCACTGTTTTATGCACTATTTACTATTCAAAAATAGTAACCTACTATTTATAAATAGTATCCTACTATTATAAATAGTAACCTACTATTCATCAATAGTAAAATTTACTTTTTGAATTTTGTTTTTTCTTTTGCCATTCTTCTATATAAATGAACGATTTCTTCATTTCATTCACAGCAAGATCGTTAATTTCATTCATTCATTACTATAATTCTTTCAAATTTAGCATATAGTTTTGAGAAAAAATGCATGCTTCAATATCAGGAACTCATTCTAATGCTGAGTTATTGGAGTTTATCCGACATCATGAAGAAGAAAATATAGGTTTACTAGCCGGGATGCCGGTTCATCGTAGTTCAAATCAAAAGAGCACGGTAATTATTTTTTCTTCTTTTCTTTTCTTTTTTCTTCATTTTTTCTATTATTTTCTTTTTGATTTTTTGTTTTATTTTCTTTTTTGTTTTATTTTATTTTTATTTGTTTTCTTTTGTTCTTATTTTTATTTTTATTTGTTTGTTGTTTTTTTAGTAGAAAATTTAGAAAAAAAATGTATTAATTTAAGAATTTAAGTAGATAGAATAATGATATACTTACCTGGTGTTAACTTACCTAGCTCTGTGTTAGCGTGATCGTTGCGTTGTTCGGGCCGGAGGATGTATCTACAAAGCTCGACAGTGGTATGATGTAGCGCCTTCTCGGGTAAGGCAAATTATCCGAGATTGCAGCTTTGAGAGCTTCATCTTACAATTACCATCTGAGGAGTATTTGATAGACCGGAGCGTAGTCTAGGTGCTTGCAGAATGATGGTTGGACACAACTCATACTTTTCATTTTCCCATTGGAGAGATGACAAGTGGTCCGGTCGACTTTGCTGCTATAACCGGCATTCGATATGATGGTGTTCCGGTTCCTCTTACCAACAATATTTTGACATTTGAAGAAATTCAACAATTAATTGTTATGGAACCATCATATAAAGGGCCTTTTAAGATAAAAATCGAGCCAATTCATAGTTATTGGATGAACTCTGAAGGACGGGTTCACAGAGACACGGCCCAACAGTATGCTCGAGGATTTTTGTTATATTTGCTTGGGTCGACCATTTTAGGTAGTACTGAATCCGCCATCCATTTGTCAGTGTTGAGGGCCCTTTCTTATTTTAGGACAATACCACTTTATGGCTGGGGTGAAGCTGGTCTCGCCTGTCTTTACCATGGTCTTGACAAAATTTGCCGAAATAAGAAGTCTTTTGTCGGCTTTATGGCGGTTGTCGAGGTACTCTTTTTTCACCAATGTTAATTCCATTCTTTTCTTGTATGAATTTGATTTTTATTATTGTTGTAGGCATGGGCATATGAACAAAACCTTGTGAGGGTGCCTGGTATTTCCCGGGAGAGAGTCGGGTATCCGAGATTAAATTTCTGGTTGTCTGATCGCGTAGAAGTTCCCGGTTCTCACCATGTGCATACCCAATGCTTCGTGTTGAGTTGCTTAACCTGGGACCAGGTAAAATAACATTAGTATGGTTTAAAATTTATATGAAAGTTTACTCACCTTATGTTATTTTGCAGGTGAATTTGGCCTGGTGGAACCCAAAAGAGCGGACAAACTGGACTTCCTCCATAAATGTTGCACTGCCTTTTCAACATACTCTAGTGGCTCTGTGTCATCGCTGGCCCTGTTTCTAGTGGCTGGATTATCAGAGAGAGAGTATATGAGTGGTTTCTTGGTCTCGAGTAGCGGAGGGTCCCGATGCATTGGCCGGAATATACTTTAAATATTACATCAATGCCGGAGGATGCATGGTGGTTGGTCTGGCACGGTTATGATGTTGAAACATTTCTCTATCTGCTGGGTGCTTCTTATGCCCATTTTATTTAAATAAGGCTCTTGAACTTTGATGTATCTCCTGTTGGTGTACGAGAAATGTTGCGCTCTAATAAACACTACTAGAACTACACTCGCAAGTATACAAGGTTGCTGTAGTATTTTGGTGAACACCTCAAGGTCGTCTCACAAGGAAGCTAGAATAGCTAATTATTTATCAAATCCTAAATAAAAAATTATCAATAAAATTAACTTGCTAAACAACTAATGAAAATAGAACGAGTTGAATTTAGAACAATGAAAGTAAACTGAACAAATATGTTGATTCACTTAATAGAAAGGTCTAGGGTTTGCACTTCTCTACTAACTTATATGTATGAACGGCTATTCCTCTCAACCAAGTTAATTTCAAAGATCAGATTTCAAGCAACTTAATTAATCGAATCAAGGAAATAAGCTCTCACATTCAAACCTCTTTCAAATAATCTTGTTACAATTGAAGTGATCTTTTTCTTTGGTTTATATTTCTAATTCACCTAAGTCCCTAATTGAATTGTTCCAGCATTAGACTTCATTTCTCAATCCTTCATCTAATACCTCAAACACATAATTGGTGGCCAATCAATTATATATTAACATTAATCCATTCAATTAAGGATAAAAGAAATAATTCAGTTAAGAGCAATAACCATTTCATATAATCATAGTAGATCCATACAAACCCTAGATTAGATCAGAATTGATTTGCCTCCTCCTCCGACAGGCGATGATTTCTTTAGAGCTTTATTTGATGACCTGCCACCACCTTCTTGATGTATAAATATTGTATCAATTGTATAAACATTGTACAATAAGCATAAAAATAATAATGACAATATATAATTTCCATCTTTATTGTAACTTTCTTTTACCATTATTACTGTGCCACAATTATTATATTTTAACATTTACACAGCATCACTACCATAATTATTATATTTTAACATTTACACAGCATCACTACAAAGCCAAATGCAATGCGAAAAAAAAAACTTTCGTCGCCAATTCCTTTCCTCATGCAACATGGTCTCACTCTTTTCCTATCATCTTTTCCTTATCAATTTTGAAAAAGCTTGTTTCCTCTATATAAATCACCTTTCACGCCATAATTTCATACAGAAAACAAGAGATTTTCCACTTCAACGTAAAAACTCTTTTCAACAATTTTGATTTTCCTTCATTCATCAACCATGACCAAACTTCATTTAAAGAAGATAAAAATTCTACTTAAGAATATGAATGCCATTCACTGGAAGCAAATTTCTTGCTCAAAACTTGATATTTTAAAGTGTTTTCAAAATGTTAAATTGAACCATTCCTTTTTACATGCCATGGCTTCTTTCTGGAATGTAGACTTGTAACACCCCATCTTAGCCTATGTTTATAGACCAAGATGGACTGCTAACTCATGGTGGTTGTGTCTTAATATTTTACTTAGCCAATTTTAAGTGCAGATTTTAAAATTTTTTTGCCATAACCTCCCCTAAAAATGGAGGTCCCAAGTGTCGCCAACACTGATTTTTTTGATTTTTGAAAAAACATTTTGTCTCACACTTCAACTCAAGCACACTCCCAATAATCCACCCTTATAACCTCAACTACAATCCTGCAAGAAGAATTCACACTTCTATACTTGCATACATAATTGCTAAATCCAAATAAGATTTATTAGATTACTAGCAGTGTACATATTCTAGCTTTTCAGTATAATACATTTATTTGCTAGATCATACAAGCTTATATACATGCCATATTGCTACAATCAATCATATCCAAACTCCTACCCAAAGTAGTAGTCAAGGCCAGCTGCGCAGGACATGCTGCAATCTCGTCTCCTCGTTTAACCTACGAGTTTAGATGGAAACTAAACTCGCTAAGCAATTGCTTAGTGGGTACTTAAATCATTACAATAAATAAATAAAATGAAAGAATGATTTGAACATACATTTATATACCTTAAATAATTGAAAGGAATAAATACAAAACACAGAAGGTAAAAAGGCTTGACTGAATAATTTGAATTTAAATCATTTTTCTTGCTTTTATCATTTTGGTTGCTCTACTGGTTTAACAGAACATCAGCGGATAAGGAAGGGTCATGATAAACATATCTCGTCATGATCATATTTCATTATCTTTCATCATAATTCTTGCACATGTGCCAATGGCCATTATCATTGCATCATTGATCATGTCATTGCAATCATCGGCCTTCAGCCGGAATATCATATCATGTCATAAGCAGTACTACAGTAATAGTATGATGCATCATACCCTTATCTCAAGGGTTCTGTCATAACCAAGTAGAGCGTAAACAATTTATTAATTAATTTGATCATGATATTCAATAAGCCATGATTTTTCCATAATGCATGTATTGTCGGAATAGCTTGTCATGATGCCTTTCTGATCATTTCCAATTCCCCTTCATGTCATTTGATATGATTTAACATCAATCCATAACATAATATTCAAGTTTTAACACATTTAGAAAAATGACCAAATGAATAGTAGCGCGGTGCGTAAAATCGGCAACGCAATGGCGCGCGACAACTAAATAGTAAAATCTGTTTTTACTGCTGAAAATCAGTCAACTTTGGCAACAGTTTTGACTAAGTAAACAACCTTATTTTTGGATGAATTTTTGCAGGAAAACACTTTCATAAGTTAACTAAATGCATGTAAAATTTCGTCGAAAAATTCTTTCGTTTGCCCCTTCAACGGACTGCCCAAAATGAAAGCTGCAGAATGGTGCCCAAAAGGGACCATTCGGCCCAATTTTCAAAATTTGAGGGAAATTCATTTTTTTTCTTGCAAAATTTATTTTTAGACTCCTTTTGTGATACCATTGAAAGACTAAGGGTCCCTCTTTCAAAAATCAAACTAAAGGAGTGATTAAAATTTCATCAAAGTTTATGGCTAATTGAGCAAAGTTTAGCTAGTTTGTTTTATTTTCATTCTTTTCACAATCAATTGATTACAAATGGTTCAAGAGCACTTTCCCACATATTTACCACACATAATAACATTATTTCAAAATCATTTCAAAAGTCCCATAATGCAAAATATGTGAATTAATTAAAAAGGGCAATGATTTAAGTACCAAACCTTGTTTATTTGCTTTGTTCCTTGCTTGTCCTATTCTTTCTTCCCTTCTTCTTCTTTATCCCTTTGATTTCCTATAATTTTCATAACTTCCATAATAAGAACATGATAAAAACCATATGTTCAAGCCTTGATTCTTGCTATCTAAAGCTACTAATTACCATTTATTCATCACTTCTACATGTATGAATCATTTACTCTAATTTCTCTTCACTTTCTTATCTTTCCCATAATCTTCCCAACTTTTCTTTCATTGATAACTTGAAAACTATCAATCAAATGAATAAACTAAAGCTAGAATTGGAATCCTTACCTTAAAATTAAGCTTTTCCTTCCAAAAATCCATTTGAACACTTTAAAAATTCCTTCCCTTTTTTTTGGTGGAGAGAATTCGGCATGCCTCTAAAAAAATTGGAGAAAAAATGTGTCCTTAGTTCTTTAATCATCCTTCTCTCCCTTTTTATATTTTTCCATTTTCCATTTATTTAATTAATTTCATTTTGGAGGGTTAAGATGTAACCACCACAAAAGTATCTTTAACTAGGATGGTGCCATATGGAGGGTTAAGATTAATCCAACCCAAAAGTGTCTTTAACCAAGATTTTGCCATGTGTCCTTTTCTAGAAAATTACTATGCCATGTGTCCCTTTTCTAGAAAATGGGTGGAAGTGAAAAGACCAAAATACCCTTCAATGGAAGGTTTTGCCTTTTCTTCGTAAACGGGTGGTTTTACGACGCGTAAAATATATCGTTCTCCTCCTTTCAACCTCTAGTTTCCATTTCTGCCATTCATTCTTGATTTTGAACTAATTTATAAAAATTACGCTCATGCCCTTGACTTTTGTAAAAATTTCCTTTAGGTCCTTACGTGATTCGGGTCTCCACTTAGGTTTGTTCTTCAACATCGATCACTGCGGAGTCCTTCCGTTTACTTCGGATACCTTTACGTGTCTTGTTTTCCAGTGAATAATTATTATCACAAGAATGACAAAAATACCCTTGGTCAAGAATCCACTGTATCTCTCAAACTATGCGTTTTCGGGAAAAACCGTGGTGTTCCGTTTCGACACAATTTTTCTCTACTTTCCATTTCTGGAGTCTGTTATATGCACTATTAAGAACCTCCAGTACAACTTTTGAAAATTACAGTTACCTCCCCAAAACTTTTTTAAATTACAGTCACCTCCACAAAACTTTACAATCTTTTCAGTTAGGTCCTTTTTGTCCTATAGAGCTTCCTTTCACTTTGTGTTCTTTGGTGGTTACTTGGGATGGCTCCTCTTAATGTACATGGACGTACTGTACATATGTACAAATTGGGTCGTGACATTTCTTCCCCTCTAAAATTTAGGCTTCGTCCCGAAGCCGATCGGGTGTAAAATTTAGGTTTCCATCCTCATTACTCCTTCTCTTTCCCAAATTATCTCTTCCATTCTATGGTTCCTTCGCCGCACTTTAACTGGAGGAAATTCTCTTATTTCTTAATCCTTTGACTTTTCGTGCTAAAATTTCTATTGGTTCTTCTTCATAATTTAGGTCAGATTGGACTCTGATGTTTTGTGTCTTTATATCGTGTGTGAAGTTCAAACGATATTGCCTTATCATTGAAACGTGAAAAACATTATGTATTTTGTTCAATTCTGGTAATAGAGTTAACTGATAGGCTATTGATCTATGCGTTCGATGATCTCGTATAGTCCAATAAGTCTAAGGCTTAACTTACTTTTCTGCTTAAATCTTAATACCTTCTTTCATGGGAAAGTCTTAAGAAAAACCTTGTCTTCCACTTAGAGTTCTATGTCCCTTCGTTTCGAGTCCGCATATGATTTTGCTCCTACCTACCCGCATATGATTTTATCTTGTCTTTACTTAATTCCGTCCAACACTCTAGTGTTCCATGTTTTCTTTCGTATAATTCTTTATAGGGCGTCACCGTATGCTGAATTAATAGTCGTTGTTATATGCATATTCAATTAAACTCAAATACCTATTCTAGCCACCCTTAAATTCTATAACACATACTCTTAATATGTCCTCCAAAAATTTGGATTACTCTTTCAAATCATCCATCTGTTTACGGGTGAAAGGTAGTGCTATAATTTGTTTGGGTTTCAGAAGCTGTTTACGACTTCTTCCATAAATTCATGGTGAACTGTGGACCTCTGCCTAAAATGATAGACATTGGAATCCTGTGTAATCGTACAATTTCCTTGGCATACATTTCCACCAACTTATCTATTGAATAATCCATTAGTAAAAGTAGAAAATGAGCTAACTTAGTTAGGCAGTCAACGATTATCCGAACAACGTCATGCTGGCCTCGTGTCATTGGTAGTTCTATGACGAAATCCATAGTGATATGTTCCCATTTTCATACCAGAGTGGAAATTAGTTGTAACAGTCCCGATAGTAGTTGATATTTCACTTTTGCTTGTTGACATATTAAACATTTGGTCATAAAATCAACAACATCTCTCTTCATTCTAGGCTACCATTAAAACTTCTTTAGATATTGATACATTTGTAACTCCTGGATGCATTGCGTAGAGACTACTATATGCTTTTCGAAAAAATTTTCTTTCTTATGTCTCCCATTCTTAGTATCATTACTCTATTGTCATAATACAAACTACTGTTCTTAGAAATTTAGAATTTTATATTCTTTCCTCCTTACACTTGCTTGATCCATTTTTGTATTTGTTCATTTTCCTTTTGCACTTGATGAATTTCTTGAAAAGAAACATAGTTTATGCTTGCTTTTATACTACTAGTACTTCCTCTTCCATTGATCTTAAACTGATCTTTATAGCGCCTAAGGCTGGCATCGATTTTCCACCAAGTGCGTTGGCCACCACATTAGCTTTTCCTAGATGATAATTTATAACTTAGCTGTTATTTCCAAAACTTGGGTTTACTTTCCTTACCATAAATTGAGGTCCTCTTGGGTTGGCGGATATTTTAAACTTTTGCGTCTGTATAAATATAACACTTTTCTCCATATAAATCATATCTCCAAATCTTGAAAGCCAATACGATAACTGTTAATTCCAAATAGTGTGCCGGGTTATCATTATTATATATATATATATTTCGTATGGGTTAAATCATCAAAAGACTTATGCGACTATTTTATCCTTTTTGCATAAGCATATAACCTTAACCGATGTGTGAAGCATCACTATATATCACAAATTCTTTGCTGGACACGGGCCGTATGGGTATTGCAACATTCGTTAACTTTTCCTTTAGTTTCTCAAGTTCCTCTAACATTTATCAGTCCATTGGAGTTCGGCATTCCTTTGAAACAACCTTGTCATTGGGATGATAATAATGGAAAACCCTTTTATAAAACATTAATAGTACCTAGCCAGTCCTAAGAAGATTCTTACTTCTATTACTGTCTTTGGTGTTTTCCATTCCAAAATGGCTTTCGTTTTCTTAAGACCTACTTTAATGCCTTATGCTAATATGGTGTGTTCTAATAATGTCACTTTTTCCAATCAAAACTTGCATTTGTCATGTTTGACGTACAACTGCTTCTCTCGCAACATTTGCAATACTATGCAAAAGTATCGATCGTATTCTTCTTTGTTCCTTAAATAAACGAAGGTGTCATCTATGAACACCATTTACAAATTGGTTAAAGTATGGATGAAAGATATGATTCATTAAATCCATGAATACTACTGACACATTTGTGGGCTCAAAAGGCGTTACAAGGAACTTATAACTTCCGTATCGAGTTCTATATGTAGTCTTTGGAATGTCTTTTCCTTTGATCCGCAGCTGCTGATATCCCAGTCGGTGATCTTTTTTTTTTTTTAAACAAAACCTTGGTTCCCTTAAGTTGGTTGAATACATCGTCGATGGATGGTAATAGATATTTATCCTTAATCGTAAGCTCATTCAACTACTATAGTTCACATATGACCTGAAGGATTTACTTTCTTCTTGACGAAGAGTACTGGCATGCCCCATGAAGAAACACTTGGCCGTATAAGACCCTTATCGAGCAGCTCCTATAATTGCGTTTTCATTTCTTTGGGTTCCGCTGGTACCATTCGGTATGAGGCAACCAACACCGGTGCAGTTCCCGGATATACATTTATAGTGAATCCTACTTTTCTCTTAGGTGATAATCCGGGTAGCTCGTCTAAAGAAACATCGAGAAAATCACACATTGTTGATACCTCTTGAATCTTTATCACATTCTTCTTTTTCGTTTGTATGGAATGCCTTGTTGTAACTGCTGCTGTTACGTTGTTTAGGTAATCGGTTCTCTTTCCTACTGCCGTCACTTCCTCCTTATGGGGAGTATGAAGTGTTACTCTTTTTCTTCTTATAATCAACCACTGTTTTATGCCTTGTTAGCCAATCCAATACCAACATTACGTCAAATTCTCAGAATGGTAACTCTATTAAATTTCCTGGAAATGCATTTTCATGTAACTCTATAGAACATTCTTTAATCACTTGTGTGTAACTACCTCGTCTCTTATCAAATTTATAACTAATGTTTCAAACTTAACATATCCTATTGGTAATTCTTCTAAATTTTCATTGCATAGGCTCTGGCTGGTGTACTTGAATTGAGCTAGTCAACGGTCTCTGATTGTGTTCTTTGAAAATTCGAATCACTTTCCTTTCCCCTGCTTCGGCCTCGGCTAAAAGCGGCCCATGATTTTTCTGTCGGTGCGGGTGCATTCACTTGTCTTTCTGGCAGTTTACCCTAACACGATCTGGTGCCCCGCATTCCCAGCATCCATCTGTTAAATACCAGCATTCACTCTTATGTCTTCATCCACAGTGTTTGCATAGAGGAGTAATATATCCTTCAAATCTATATTTCTTTCAAATCCTCCAGTAATTTTTGAATTGTTACTTTTTTCTTTTTCCTTTACCTAGTCCTTGGGTTGTTATTACTTTCATTCTTTCCTTTTTGATCTGATTTTAATTCTGCACTTTCTACCTCTTTGGTTCTTAATTTCTCTCTTTCTTTTTTTTTTTCCATCATTTCCTGAATTCATAAATCTCATATATCTTCTTCTTATAATTTCTTAATTTTGATGATTACATTGGGGCATTTTCAGGAGGAATCACAATACAGTGTTTTGATTAGATTTCATCTAGTTTCTACTCATATGGTACGTCACCTACCTTATTAACACTCACGGGATGGTTACCCATCATCATTGGTCGAGCACGGTTAACTCTGGTTTCCTGCTAAATTTCAACACGACGGTGTCGGGTCAGCAGTATCTCCTTAGTGCGCTTACTTCATCTACTTATGTGAATTTTGTACATGGGGATACTGTACATATTCTCTAGTGGCCGGACATGAGAATTTCTCATATACTTATTTCTGTTCACTCATCTTTGTTATCTAAGTTCTATCTATTTTATCTCTTACCGTCTGGTCTTAACATTTTACGTACTTTTCTTTTATCCTCTTATTATGTTCCTCTTTTTATTCCATTCTTAAAATTTCATTTTCTTATAAACATTTTCATTTTTACATTCATATACGCCTATCTAACCTTCTCCTGGAACCCCCTTATAAGGACCCCGGTATACTGGCTACAGATGTCTGGCGCCTTGAACCTCGGCCGGATCCTTGACTTTGCGATCTCTGGCTTTACTGTGCAAAACTATCTTCACTTCTAAACTTCTTCTCAACTTGTCGAAATCTTCCCAAGCTTTAAGTTTGTACTCTCTTTTGTTGCATACGTTGGTGTCTACTTCTCTAATCTATGTATACCCTCTCTATACCTAAAACTTTCACAACTAATCTTGAAAATTCAAACACGTCCATGACTACTAATTGTACTTTAATTTCATTATTTAATCCTTCCAAAACCTTTGATGTCTTTCTTGCTTTGTTTCTATCATTTTCTTTGCATACTTACTAAGGCAAGTGAACTCTCTATCATACTCAGATACTGTCATTCTTCCTTGCTGTAGATATATAAACTCATTTCTACTTGCGTTTAAGTATGTTTTACCAAGTGTATGTTTCTTCTACCCAAAGGGACATGGCATAAATAAATCTTTTATCTGGCGTGCATCTCAGTTGTTCCAATGCCCTATTGGTACTGTCCAAACAGTACTCAACTTCTTCAAATCCTTCTTCCCTATTAGCCTTAAATTCTTTAGCCCCATATTTCCTTAACTTCTCAATTGGGGACTTCCTTTCTCTTTTGGTAGCAACAGGTACCATTCTTGCCGTTTATTGCAATGGTACTGTCATCTATCTTAAATAGACTTCGAGGCCTTCCACAGCCACCGTTGCGGGTCTTGGCATAAGTCCAAGACCCATTTCTACATTTATGGATACGAAAGCATATGATTCCTTCTCTTGATCTATAACTCTTTGTGATTCTGCCTGTTGCAACCTTATACCGTATACATATATCGTGATAAGAATTAGCAGCTAGCTTGACTCAACACATTAACTTTCCTATATGGCATGTACGTAAGCACTATTAGATTTTCCTTTATCACGTGTACCTCATATACTTATGTATTTATAATAGTCTTTCTACTATACCGACATTTCGTACCTAAATGATATATGCTCTCATTTCTTATCTGCTATAGGATATCCCATTTTACATTGGTAATGGCCACTCCCAACATAAAATGTGTATCCTCCTATGTTGATTTTTCCAGGACCGGCTAAACCGGTGCTTTGATACCACTAAATGTAACACCCCATCTTAGCCTATGTTTATAGACCAAGATGGACTGTTAACTCATGGTGGTTGTGTCTTAATATTTTACTTAGCCAATTTTAAGTGCAGATTTTAAAAAATTTTTGCCATAACCTCCCCTAAAAATGGAGGTCCCAAGTGTCACCAACACTGATTTTTTTGATTTTTGAAAAAACATTTTGTCTCACACTTCAACTCAAGCACACTCCCAATAATCCACCCTTATAACCTCAACTACAATCCTGCAAGAAGAATTCACACTTCTATACTTGCATACATAAGTGCTAAATCCAAATAAGATTTATTAGATTACTAGCAGTGTACGTATTCTAGCTTTTCAGTATAATACATTTATTTGATAGATCATACAAGCTTATGTACATTCCATGTAATATCCCAAAATGTACTTTAGAAGTATGAATATAATTGTTGTTTGATTTGAATTATATGCATATGCTCATTTGAAAGAGAAAAGGATTTAAAAAGGAAATGTATATGTTGTGTATATGCTAATATAACTAACATATATTTAAGTCAATTGAGTGGTCAA
The DNA here is from genome assembly GCA_947685225.1 of Garcia nutans. NCBI lineage: Eukaryota > Viridiplantae > Streptophyta > Magnoliopsida > Malpighiales > Euphorbiaceae > Garcia > Garcia nutans. The sequence goes on along the minus strand of CANTUV010000007.1, from coordinate 47,944,708 downwards.
GGGAAGAAGATATTTTCATTTGGGATTTGTGAAATTACTAAAAAGGGGCAAGTGTGTTTAAGGAAGTTAAAATTAATTTGAAGAGGGTAATAAGGTAATTGTTTAGGTTAAAACACTTGGTGGAGATTAAAAGAAAGTTTGACTTTGTTTCTTGTGGTTCATCTTTTCTTTTCCTTTGTGTGTGGCCGGCTCCTCCATAGACAAGAGAAAGCAAGAGAGCAGAAGAGGATCTTGATGTTCTAAGCTCAAATTGAAGGAAGATCTAAGTGATCAAGATGGTGATTCAAGAAGTTTTATAACTTTGGTAAGTCCTCTTTTGATTTCTTTGTTTATTTGAAGTCTTGATTGAGTTTGATAGATTTTTAAGAGTGTGTTGGTTGATTCTAATATGTTTAAGAGTGTTTGATGGATTTGATTATGGATTTTATAGATGGATTGAAGAAAAGAGTAAGTTGATTGGAAGAGATGGTGTTGTGGTTGTGCTTAGGGTTTGAGATGTTGTTTGTGATTGGTGTTTGATGTGTGTTTTGGTTTGTTTTGGTGTTGTTGCAAGTTTGAGATGGTTTTTGGGTATGTTTTGTTAAGTTTGTTTGAAGAGGATGTTGGTGAAAAGAAGTGTTTTGTTGGGGGTTTTGGTTGTTTTGGCCGGATTCTGGATTTTTGGTCTGACACGCCCGGGAGCACGTCCAGATTCTTAGGTGTGTCAATTGTGTTGGAGGCAATAGGAGTTGCACGCCCAGTAACACGCCCGTGGTTCTGAGCGTGTAAAAGCTACTGTGTTGTAGAGTTAGGGCACGGTCAGGGACACGCCCGTGTGGGTGAGCGTGTCATGTTTAGGGTTTGCCCTAGTTAACTCTTAAATTGTTTATCTCTTGTGGATCCCTAAGCGAGTGTATGTTATTATTTTTGGATTAGGGCTTGAAGAAGGTGATTGATCATTGATCTAAGAAGTAAAAGAATCTTGGTCAAGGAAGTGGTTAGAGTTGTGTAAATTGTTGTTGAGGTAAGTACAAACCTTGCATTATTGCATACATTCATTTAATATAACATTATTAACATATATGAATAACGTTATGTTTGGCACATTGTGAAATGTATTATATGTATAATGTGAAATGAGATAATTGAGGCATGTGTATATATATGATTATGTTTAAAGTCATTGATTATGGATATGTGAAAGATGATGTATTGTATTGTGAATTGAGACATGATGATTCAAATGTGATGAGAAGCCATTGTGAGTGGCTATAGTTATCCAAATGAAATTGTTGAGGCATGATTGCCTATTTGATATTGAGATACAAATTGAGAAAGAGAATGATAAAGAGATTAATGATAATTGTATGTTTAATATGTTATTCAGTTTCAGAGTTCTGGATTTGGGTGGCATGCCTATGAAATTATGAAAGGTAACAGTCTTGCCGGGTTGAGGACCTCCTCAAGTGTGATGAGTTGATGGTCCAAGAGACTGGGTCTGTTACACTATGAGAATTGTGATTATGAGATATATAATTGGTAACAGTCTTGCCGGGTTGAGGATCTCCTCAATTTTGATGAGTTGATGGTCCAAGAGACTGGGTCTGTTACACTATCCATGGATAGAGATATCTATATGTTGCCTACGGGTTTGATTATTGTGATTATGAACCAAAGCAGTAACTCTGAATTCTGAATATCGTATTAAATACTTGTTGGGCCTATAGGTGTCTATGTTATATGGATGTTATGAATGATGTTGTAATGTCATGAGATAAAGTAATGAAGTGTTAGTATTACCTAAATGATGAAATGTAATATCTATGAAATATTGTATATTGAGTATGATCTTTATTGTTTGAATGTATATCATTGATATTGATATAATATAATGGCATTATGGTTTGTACTACTGAGTTGTTAGCTCAGCGCGATTATGATTCATCGCGCAGGTGATAGAGGTGATAGAGTTGAGGCGGAGGATTCCTCTAGACATAGTTGAGTTGCTTTGATTGTGAAGAATTGGATTAAAGCTTAAAGATCAGAGAGTCAAGCTGCCAATCATGTATATATTTCATATTTTGTAATTTTTGAGTTTCAATGTATTTGTATTTGTAAATTTTAAATGAAACTTCCGTTGCGTATTAAAGAAACGTTTTGATTTATTGTGCTTTAAAATTTTCATTTTTCTTTATTTGGTATTTCATGAATTTTTATTTCACTTTAAGTGTGATTTGTGTAATTGTAAGGTATGTCATTTCTATATTCGGTATACGTATGATACGATCGTTTAAGCATGCTTTGTACGTATACGGAATATAGGGGTGTTACATGCCATATTGCTACAATCAATCATATCCAAACTCCTACCCAAATTAGTAGTCAAGGCCAGCTGCGCAGGACATGTTGCAATCTCGTCTCCTCGTTTAACCTATGAGTTTAGATGGAAACTAAACTCGCTAAGCAATTGCTTAGTGGGTACTTAAATCATTGCAATAAATAAATAAAATGAAAGAATGATTTGAACATACATTTATATACCTTAAATAATTGAAAGGAATAAATACAAAACACAGAAGGTAAAAAGGCTTGACTGAATAATTTCAATTTAAATCATTTTTCTTGCTTTTATCATTTTGGTTGCTCTACTGGTTTAATAGAACATCCGCGGATAAGGAAGGGTCATGATAAACATATCTCGTCATGATCATATTTCATTATCTTTCATCATAATTCTTGCACATGTGCCAATGGCCATTATCATTGCATCATTGATCATGTCATTGCAATCATCGGCCTTCAGCCGGAATATCATATCATGTCATAAGCAGTACTGCAATAATAGTATGATGCATCATACCCTTATCTCAAGGGTTCTGTCATAACCAAGTAGAGCGTAAACAATTTATTAATTAATTTGATCATGATATTCAATAAGCCATGATTTTTCCATAATGCATGTATTGTCGGAATAGCTTGTCATGATGCCTTTCTGATCATTTCCAATTCTCCTTCATGTCATTTGATATGATTTAACATCAATCCATAACATAATATTCAAGTTTTAACACATTTAGAAAAATGACCAAATGAATAGTTGCGCGGTGCGTAAAATCGGCAACGCAATGGCGCGCGACAACTAAATAGTAAAATCTGTTTTTACTGCTGAAAATCAGTCAACTTTGGCAACATTTTTGACTAAGTAAACAACCTTATTTTTGGATGAATTTTTGCAGGAAAACACTTTCATAAGTTAACTAAACGCATGTAAAATTTCGTCAAAAAATTCTTTCGTTTACCCCTTCAACGGACTGCCCAAAATGAAAGCTGCAGAATGGTGCCCAAAAGGGACCATTCGGCCCAATTTTCAAAATTTGAGGGAAATTCATTTTTTTCTTGCAAATTGATTTTTAGACTCCTTTTGTGATACCATTGAAAGACTAAGGGTCCCTCTTTCAAAAATCAAACTAAAGGAGTGATTAAAAGTTCATCAAAGTTTATGGCTAATTGAGCAAAGTTTAGCTAGTTTGTTTTGTTTTCATTCTTTTCACAATCAATTGATTACAAATGGTTCAAGAGCACTTTCCCACATATTTACCACACATAATAACATTATTTCAAAACCATTTCAAAAGTCCCATAATGCAAAATATGTTAATTAATTAAAAAGGGCAATGATTTAAGTACCAAACCTTGTTTATTTGCTTTGTTCCTTGTTTGTCCTATTCTTTCTTCCCTTCTTCTTCTTTATCCCTTTGATTTCCTATAATTTTCATAACTTCCATAATAAGAACATGATAAAAACCATATGTTCAAGCCTTGATTCTTGCTATCTAAAGCTACTAATTACCATTTATTCATCACTTCTACATGTATGAATCATTTACTCTAATTTCTCTTCACTTTCTTATCTTTCCCATAATCTTCCCAACTTTTCTTTCATTGATAACTTGAAAACTATCAATCAAATGAATAAACTAAAGCTAGAATTGGAATCCTTACCTTAAAATTAAGCTTTTCCTTCCAAAAATCCATTTGAACACTTTAAAAATTCCTTCCCTTTTTTTTGGTGGAGAGAATTCGGCATGCCTCTAAAAAAATTGGAGAAAAAATGTGTCCTTAGTTCTTTAATCATCCTTCTCTCCCTTTTTATATTTTTCCATTTTCCATTTATTTAATTAATTTCATTTTGGAGGGTTAAGATGTAACCACCACAAAAGTATCTTTAACTAGGATGGTGCCATATGGAGGGTTAAGATTAATCCAACCCAAAAGTGTCTTTAAACAAGATTTTGCCATGTGTCCTTTTCTAGAAAATTACTATGCCATGTGTCCCTTTTCTAGAAAATGGGTGGAAGTGAAAAGACCAAAATACCCTTCAATGGAAGGTTTTGCCTTTTCTTCGTAACCGGGTGGTTTTACGACGCGTAAAATATATCGTTCTCCTCCTTTCAACCTCTAGTTTCCATTTCTGCCATTCATTCTTGATTTTGAACTAATTTATAAAAATTACGCTCATGCCCTTGACTTTTGTAAAAATTCCCTTTAGGTCCTTACGTGATTCGGGTCTCCACTTAGGTTCGTTCTTCAACATCGATCACTGCGGAGTCCTTCCGTTTACTTCGGATACCTTTACGTGTCTTGTTTTCCCGTGTATAAATTATTATCAAAAGAATGACAAAAATACCCTTGGTCAAGAATCCACTGTATCTCTCAAACTATGCGTTTTCGGGAAAAACCGTGGTGTTCCGTTTCGACCCAATTTTTCTCTACTTTCCATTTCTGGAGTCTGTTATATGCACTATTAAGAACCTCCAGTACAACTTTTGAAAATTACAGTTACCTCCCCAAAACGTTTTTAAATTACAGTCACCTCCACAAAACTTTACAATCTTTTCAGTTAGGCCCTTTTTGTCCTATAGAGCTTCCTTTCACTTTGTGTTCTTTGGTGGTTACTTGGGATGGCTCCTCTTAATGTACATGGATGTACTGTACATATGTACAAATTGGGTCGTGACAAGACTTTAGGACATTTAAATTTAAGGGCTTTGAAATATGTCCCTTGATTGAAGAATTTGAGGCCATCCTTGCATATCTGAATAATCAACAGATGGCATTACCCATATTGATTTCCATGACTCAACAGAAGATGCAAATGTTATTTCAAATTTCAAACCTGAAGTTCTTCAGTTGATGAGAGGTGAGAAAATTCTACTTGCTCTTTTGATTGATTTTTGTCTCTCTTATTTGGCTCCCACTAAGGCATAAGGACGCATGCTTTGTCTTTGCTTGCTTGGCCAATTCTTGCTTGTTTCTTCTGATGGCAATATTGATCCATGAGTATTGGATATCATGGACCAAATGGAAGGAGGCTTGTCGCCAATACCTGTGATCTTAGCCGACACTTTAGTTGGATTAGACCAGCTTAAATCAGGATTGACAAAGAGACTGACTGAGAGTCCATTACTGCTTCCGGTAATTACCTAAATTGCCCTTTTAGGTTTTCAATTTAGGTTTTCTTTTTCTTCTTCTCTTTCTTATTGCTCTAATTTTTGCCTAGTCCGCCCATGAGAGTTTTCGGAGCTAGCGAGCTGTCCAAATTTTTGCCTAAGCTGCCCTTGTGGGTTTTCAACTTAGCGGACCTCTTTTATTATATTTTTTTATATTGCTCTAATTTTTGCCTAGTCTGCCCATGTGGGATTTCAGAGCTAGCGAGCTGTCCTAATTTTTGCCTAAGCTGCCCTTGCAGGTTTTCAACTTAGCGGACTCTTTTTTTTTTAATTTAATTCTTTCCTCACAGATTTGGCTTCAAGAGCGTCTCTGCTTGCTTGATACTCCATCCATGGATTTTGCTAGATATCTTCCACGGCATCATTCCGCTAGGAAACTACTCCATCATGCTTCTTCATATGTTGACTGGTTTGGCTGATCCACTCACGCGCTGAAGTCAACATCCGTTGGTTGATACCTTGGTGGAAGATTTCTCGTATCACCATGTGGACATACTTGATGCATGTTCCCCTTACTGCTCTTCGTTAATGTACTTACTATGATCCCCGTCGACTTGGCCGTCAGTATGAGCTGAGCCTCGTGATTCTGACTTTACTCCCAATTTTGACATGCCTTGCTTGACCGAAGCCTACTTGGATCGGCTGAGGCAAAGCTGGCCTGCACATTACACTTATTATCTGCCATAGATTTTACATTCGTCAATTCAGAAAGTTTACTGTTAGGATGAAAAATAATTAAAGTAATAAAAGATGCTTCTTTTCCATTTATAATTTGTCATTACCTTTTGCTATTGTGTTTATTTATTTCATCCATATCTGGTCAAATACTTATGACAGTGCACTTAGAACAACTTTATCATTAATTCTATTTTATTAAATTGGGGAACAACCAAGCATAAAGCCAGCATACACAAGATCACTCTTGTTGCCAACTAGCCCTTTTGGGTTTTCTAATTGATGATTTTCTCTTATTTAGCCCTAATTGTTGCCTAGCCCGCCCTTTCGGGTTTTTGGAACTAGCCGACTGCTCTAACTTTTGCCTAGGCCGCCCTTTTGAGTTTTCAACCTAGTGAGCTATTTTTTATATATACATAAAACCTCTTTAACCTGTCGATGTTCACTGCCTCATTAAACTCATTCCCATCCATGTAGGATGGCTTTACTGTACCCTTGTTCATGACTTGTTTCATGACATATGGCCCTTCCCAACTAGGACTAAACTTCCCTATTGGATCATATACATTAGGCTTACATTGCTTCAACACCAAATCCCTGACTCTGAGTTTTCTGATCTTAACCCTTCTATTGTAGGCCCGAGCTATCTTCTTTTGATACAGTTGATGATGATATAGTGCCTTTAACCTTCTCTCCTCTAGTAAAGCTAACTGCGTGTTCCTGCTCACTACCCATTCTGTTTCAGGCAGTTTAGCTTCCAAGACTACTCTCAATGACTTGATCTCAATTTCAATTGGCAATACTGCTTCCATCTTGTAAACTAAAGAGAACAATGTCATTCCAGTAGGTGTTCGTACACTTGTTCTATATCCCCACAAAGCAAAAGGAAGCATCTCTGACCAATCCTTGTAAGTCTTGGTCATCTTGGACAGAATTTGCTTAATTGTCTTGTTTGTTGCTTCTACTGTCCCATTAGCCTTTGCTCTAGAAGGAGAGGATCTGCGATGATGGATTCGGTACTTCGAGAATAAATCCTTAACTGCTCCTTGAAACTGTACCCTATTTTCGAATATCACACTGTGCGGGACCCCATACCTGCAAATGAGATTCTTTTCAATGAATCTTGCCATTTAACTTGCACCCAGTTTGTTGAAGGATTTGGCTTCGACCCATTTTGAAAAATAATCTACTGCTACTACAATGAAATAGTGATCATTTGAGGCTGTCGGATGTATTTCTCCTATAATGTCGATACCCAAAGTGGCAAAGGGCCAGGGTGAAGAAATAGAATGCAATTCTTCAGGAGGCATGTGATTCAAGTTACCATACATCTGACATTGTTGGCACTTCTTTATGAACTCAATACAATCTCTCTCCATGGTCAACCAGTAGTAACCTTGTCGAATAATCTTCTTTACTAGGGCCAAACCACTCATGTGCGGACTGCAACTTCCCGCATGTATTTTTGACATGATGTGCTCCACTTCAGGCTTCCTTAAACATCTTAAATGCACCCCCATCAGGCCATCTTCGATATAACTCTCAATGGAATGTGATGTATTGCAAAGACCACCGCCTTATGGGTCTTCTTTCTTTCTTTGTTGCCTCCGACGAGTATTCCCTTTCCTCCAAAAATCATCTTATAGTATCATACCACGCATCATGGTCTGCATAAGTTTCCATGATTGTCTCATATTCATAGCAAGGAGTTGATGAACTGGCAAAAATCAGAGGCTTAAGGAATAAACTGACAGGATTTTCTCGTACCAAAGCCAATGTGGCTAGGGCATCAGCCATTTGATTTTCTTCTCTTGATAGGTGTATAAACCTACGCTCCTTAAAGTCTTCTTCATCATGGTCAGGTATTGGTGGTATGGTTTTAATTTTTCCTCTTTTAACTCCCACTCTCCATTTACTTGGGATACTACTAGCAATGAATCGCCAAAAACTTCCACCTTATCTACCTTCATAATTATTAGGGTTTCATAATAAAAAATACAGGCTTCGTACTCCACCATATTATTGGTTGCCCTAAATTTCAATTTTTTGGATAAAGGGATAAGTTCCCCTTCGGGTGATTCTAGTATGACTCCCAAACCTGCTCCTTTCCTATTTGCTGCTCCATTAAAATACATTTTCCACCCTTGTACTTCAATTGCCTCTAAATGTTCATCCAAAAATTCCAAGATTACCTCTTCGCTATCTGGTAATGGTTGTTGGGCCAGGAATTCTGCCACTGCTCCACCTTTGATTATTTTCCTGGATACACATTCAATCTCAAATTCTTCTAATATTATCAACCATCGACCATATTTCCCAATCAAAGAGGGTGTCTCCCTTCAGTACTTCATTGGGTCCAACCTGGAAATTGCTTGCACACTATACGATTGAAAGTAATGCCACAACTTCTTAGAAGACCAAACCATGGCTATACAGGTCTTTTCAATGATACTATACTTAATTTAATAGGGTAGGAGCTTTCTACTTAAATAGTAAACTGCATGCTCAATCCCTAACTCATCTGCTTAGGCTAGCATGGCTCCTATTGACTCTTCTTCTACTGCTAAGCATGGCTCCTATTGACTCTTCTTCTACTGCTAAGTATAGTAATAGAGGTTTGCCGGGTTTAGGTAGTTTTAAAATAGGTGGATTCAGTAAATACTCTTTTATTCGCTCAAAGGCCTTTTGACACTCTTCATTCCATATGACCGACTGATTCTTTTTAAGTAATTTGAAGATAGGCTCATATATTGTTGTGAGCTTTGCTATGAATCTGCTAATGTATTGCAATTTACCGATAAATCCCCAAACTTCTCTCTTCATCTTAGGGGCTGGCATATCTCTGATTGCTTTAACTTTGTCAGGATCAATCTCAATGCCAATCGGGCCAATCACATGTCCCAATAATTTGCCTGAGGTAACCCCGAACATACACTTCTTTGGGTTTAATCTTAGCTTATATTTCAATGCTCTATCGAAGAATAATTCTAAGTTTTGGAAGTGTTGTTCCCTTGTATCCGATTTCACCATCATATCATCAACATATACTTCAACTTCTTTGTGCATCATGTCATGAAATAGTATGGTGGCCATTCTTTGTTAGGTTGCTCCAGCATTCTTTAAGCCGAACGGTATCACCCTATAACAAAATATACCCCATGTAGTAATGAGAGCACTTTTGGCTTTATCCTCTTGGGCTATTAACACTTGGTTGTATCCAGAAAATCCATCTATAAACGAGTGTAGCATGCTAGATGTTGCACTATCAATGAGAACATCTATATGAGGTAAAGGAAAATCATCTTTAGGGGAAGCCTTGTTTAAATCTCTATAATCCACACAGACCCTTATTCTTCCATCTTTCTTTGGCACAGGTACTATGTTGGCTAGCCAATCTGGATATTCTATCACTTCAAGGAACTTCACTTGTATTTGTTTAGTGACCTCTTCTTTAACCAATTCAGCCTACTCAGGTCTTAATCCCCTAAGCTTTTGTTTGACAGGTTTTATGTGAGTGTAAGTAGGAATAAGATGTTCGGGTATGTCTCGATCTATTCCAAGCATATCCTCATAAGACCAAGTAAATACGTCTTCATATTTTTTGAATATTTTTTCAAATCTCTCTCTCTCTCATTAGGAGTAAGGTCGGATGCTATGCTAATGTTTTTAGGATTTTCAATTGTTCCCAAATTTAATGATTGTGTGTTAACAGAATTAATATTAAAGATGCTCATGTAACTGTTATTTGAATGTGTGCAACCATCAGTAGAAACATCACACAAGTAAGAAAAATTAGACTTTATTGCCTTCATTTTGGAAAAGAAAACATCATCATCCTCATACAAAGCAGACAAATTAAAATCAAAATCATAAGGTAGTCTTCAAACTTTTCTTCAACCAGGGCAGCAATCTCCTCTGGAGTCTTCTCGGCTTTCAGGACAACTTCCTTCTTCTCTTCCGGATTGGATTCTTTGTTGGGTGTCAAGGTGAGCTCTATCTTCACTTGCTCCACTAGCTCGGCAACATCTGCAAAAATTTCAAAACCTGGGATCAACTTTCCCATGAACATGATTGGCTCGGGCTTTCCTTGGAGTGGTCCAATATCTGGAGCTTTGACAAAGATCTCTTCAAGTGGTGGGAAGCTCATCTTCTCACTCTTCTTTGGCTGGACATTGTTGTCTTCATCATATCTCAACCCCTTCTTGGAAGTTTGAGTTTTAAAATCTGGCAACTTTGTCAGACCGGCCTTACCCTTTCCAAGACCAGCTCCGGGAAGGTAGTTCATGCTCTTCATCATATTCTAGACTTTGGAGTCCACTACTTCATTATCAGAAAATGCAGCTACTTGGAAACCATTGAGAGGCCTCTCAATCATTAGAGCGTTAACAATCTCATTATCTTCAGCTTCGATGACCACTGTTTCATCTCCGTTAGGGAACTTAATCTTTTGATGAAGGGTGGAAGGAACTCCACCAAGAGGATGAAACCATGGTCATCCCAAGAGTAAGGCGAAGGTAATAGGTATTTCTAAAACAACAAATTCAATAATAGATTCAATTGGATTGACCTTGTAATATCCCAAAGTATGCCCTAGAAGTTTGGTATATAAATTTTGCAATTGGATTGATTGTATATGTGTTTAATTGAAAAGAGAAAAGAAGTGAAGAGAGTGTATATGTTGTATTTATGGAAATATATACAACATATACACAAGTCAAATGGGATGGTCAAAGAAAGATATTTATTGATTTTATATAATTAATGGAAAATGGGAAAAAAAGTAAATAAATGGAAGAGAATTAGTTTGATTATTTTATTATAAATGCTTGGAGGAGAGGGTTTTGAGGAGAGAGAAGGTTGAGTGTTTGACTTTGTTTTCTTTGTTTTCTTTCTTCTTCGTGGTTCACTTTCCTTTCCTTTTCTTTTCTTTTCTTTTCTTTGTTTTGGCCGGCACTCCATAGCAAGAGAGCAAGAGAGAGAGATTTGATCTTCCAAACTCAAGATTGAAGGAAGTTTTCAAGTGATCAAGTTGGACATTTAAGAGTTTCTTCATCCTTGGTAAGTTTTCCACTTGATTCTTTGATTTTCTTTGAGTTTGTGAGTTGAGGTTGGGGTTGATATGTGTTTGTTTGATTATGATGTATTTGAGAGTGTTTGGTTTTATTGATTTTGATGTTGGTGTTGGATTGGAAAGAAGGAGTTAGGTTTGATGTTGAAAGAGTAAGAGTTGTGTGTATGTGATGGTTGTAAAGTGGTGTTTGATGTATGTTTTGAAGTGTTTTGGTGTTTTTTCAAGTTATTATGGTTTATGGGTGTGATTGGTTAAGTTTGTTTGAAGTGGAAAATGGTGGAAGAAAGTGGTTTGTTGGTTGTGTTGTTGATGTTGCCAGAATCTGGATTTTTGGCCTGACATGCCCATGAGCACGACCAGGTCTTTAGGCGTGTCGATGATTCTGTGTTGTTGGTGGTTAGACACGGCCAGTGACACGCCCATGTCACTGGGCGTGTCATAGCTACTGTGTTGGTGAAGAATTGACACGGCCATGAGCACTCCTGTGTTGTTGGACGTGTCAATGTTTCTAGGAGACAGAATGTATTACACGTTCAGTGACACGCCCGTGGTTCTGAGCGTGTCAAAGCTTATGTGTTGTGAGTTTAGGGCACGGTCAGGGACACGCCCGTGTCATGTGATATTCCAGTTCTTGCTTTGATTGATCCAGGATCTACTCATTCATACATAAGTGCATTCATATTGCCTATGTCTAAATTGCATTCAGAGTCCTTAGGATTTGATGTCTTGGTGACAAATCCTTTAGGACATAGTGTTGTGGTGAGTAAGGTGCATCGGGATAGTGCAGTTGTGGTGCAAGGAGAGGGATTTTTAGGTGATTTGATTGAAATGCCTTTTAAGGAATATGATTTGATCTTAGGCATGGATTGGTTGTCTAAGCATGGAGCTATGGTAGACTGTCAAAGAAGTGTGTTACTTTGAGAACCGGTGATGGTAGAAGTGTAATGGTGTCTAATGAGTAGAGACAACTTGCATCCTTGTTTGTATCAGCATTTGCAGCTAGAAAGTTGATTAGAAAAGGGTGTGATGGTTATCTTGCTCATGTTGTGGATACCAGAGTAGTGGGTTCTCAACTTGATAGTATACCCACAGTTGCAAATTTTCCAGATGTGTTTCCTAAGGAGTTGCCAGGGTTACCCCCTGAGAGAGAGGTTGAGTTTGGCATCGATTTGTTGCCTGGTACCACTCCCATCTCTATCACTCCTTATCGAATGGCACCTGCTGAGTTGAGAGAGTTGAAGGTGCAGTTGTAGGAGTTGCTGGATAAAGGGTTTATCCGCCCTAGTGTTTCACCGTGGGGGGCTCCTGTGTTGTTTGTGAAAAAGAAGGATGGTACTTTGAGGTTATGCATCGATTATAGGCAATTGAACAAAGTGACCATCAAAAATAAGTATCCTTTGCCTAGATTTGGTGATCTCTTTGATCAGTTAAAGGGAGCAGCAGTGTTTTCCAAGATTGATTTGAGATCAGGGTACCATCAGTTGTGGGTTTGAGCTGAAGATATTTCTAAGACAGCTTTCCACACAAGATATGGCCATTATGAGTTTTTAATGATGCCTTTTGGATTGACGAATGCACTTGCAGCTTTCATGGATTTAATGAATAGGGTGTTTAGGCCCTATCTGGATCAGTTTGTAGTGGTCTTTATTGATGATATTTTGGTGTATTCACGTGATGAAGAGGAACATGACAAACATTTACGAATTGTATTACAGATCTTGAGAGAGAAGCAGTTGTATGCTAAGCTATCGAAGTGTGAATTCTAGTTTGATCAAGTGACTTTTCTGGGTCATATAGTGTCAACAGATGGTATTAGAGTTGATCCAAGTAAAGTTGAAGCTATTTTAAATTGGAGTCCACCGAAGTCAGTGACTGAAGTTAGAAGTTTTCTGGGTTTGACAGGCTATTATCGACACTTTGTGAAAGGTTTTTCTTTGATAGCTACTCCACTCACCAGATTGCTTCAGAAGGGAGTTAGATTTGTGTGGACAGATCAGTGTCAAGATAGTTTTGAGCAGTTGAAAGAGATGATGACTCAAGTGCCTGTTCTTACTTTACCCGTGGAAGATAAACCATATGTGATTTACAGTGATGCTTCACATAATGGTTTAGGATGTGTTTTAATGTAAGAGGGTAAAGTTGTAGCTTATGCTTCTCGGCAGTTGAAGCTGCATGAACTTAATTATCCGACGCATGATTTGGAGTTGGCAGCTATCATGTTTGCTTTGAAAATTTGGCGACACTACTTGTATGGGGAGAAGTGTTTTGTCTATACCGATCATAAAAGTTTGAAATATTTGGGTGTTCAGAAGGAGCTGAATCTTCGACAGAGACGGTGGCTAGAGTTGATAAAAGACTACGACTGTTTGATTGATTATCATCCTGGTAAAGCAAATGTTGTTGCTGATGCCTTGAGTTGGAAATCTATGGCAAGTTTGACTGTGTATTCGCTCTCGTTGCTTGTTGAGTTGAGAGCGTTGCATGCTAATTTTAAATCATGTGATGATGGTGCACTGTTGGCTCAATTGCAGTTGAGACTACTATTGTTGGATCAGATTAAGGAGGCTCAATTGGCTGATGAGAAAATTCAGAAGATTGTGTCAGATTGTCAAAATGGAGAGAGTCGAGATTTTCATGTGAGAGGTGATGGTAGTCTGTGGTTTAAAGATAGATTGTGTGTTCCTGATGATGCAAGGTTGAGAAAGATTATTTTAGAAGAAGCACACCAATCAGTTTTTGCTATACATCCAGGAAGTACAAAGATGTACCATGATTTGAAGCAGCATTACTGGTGGTCAGGTATGAAGAAAGACATAGCGGAGTTTGTATCCAAATGTCTCACGTGTCAGAGAGTGAAAGCTGAGCATCAAGTTCCAATAGTGTTGCTTCAACCTTTAACAGTGCCTGAATGGAAATGGGAGAGAGTAACAATGGATTTTGTATATGGTTTGCCATTGACTCAAAAGAGGCATGATGCTATTTGGGTGATTGTTGATCGGTTGACGAAAACAACTCATTTTCTTCCAGTTAGGATGGATTATTCTCTTGAGAAGTTGGCTGAGCTGTATATCAATGAGATAGTGAAGTTGCATGGAGTCTTAATTTCTTTAGTGTCTGATCGAGATCCCCGGTTTACTTCAAGGTTTTGGAAGAGTTTGCATGGTGCATTGGGTTCTTGACTACACTTTAGTACAACTTTTCATCCGCAGACAGATGGGCAATCAGAAAGAGTGATCCAGATTATTGAAGATATGTTGAGAAGCTGTGTCATTGATTTCTCTGGAAGTTGGGACAGATTTTTGCCACTTGTGGAATTTGCTTACAACAGCAGTCATCAATCCAGTATTGGAATGGCACCATTTGAGGCATTGTATGGTAGAAGATGTAGGACGCCTTTATGTTGGAATGAACTTGGAGAAGGTAAATTAGTTGGTCCTGACTTGGTTAAAGAGACTAAAGAGAAAGTGAAAATAATTCGAGATCGGTTGAAAGCAGCTTCAGATCGGCAGAAATCTTATTCAGATTTGAAGAGGAGAGACATAGAGTTTGATGTTGGGGATAAAGTATTCTTGAAAGTGTCTCCTTGGAAAAAGATTTTAAGATTTGGTCGAAGAGGGAAGCTGAGTCCTCGTTTTATTGGACCTTACGAGGTATTGGAAACAGTTGGACCAGTTGCTTATCGTCTTGCTTTGCCGCCTGAATTGGATAGAATTCACAATGTCTTCCATGTTTCTATGCTAAGGAGGTACAGATCAGATCCATCTCATGTTTTACCAGTTGAATCTATTGAGGTGAGTTCGGATCTGACATTTGAGGAAGAACCAGTTGCTATTTTGGCAAATGAAGTGAAAGAGTTGAGAAATAAGAAAGTGCCACTAATGAAGGTTCTTTGGAAGAATCATGGTAGAGAAGAGGCAACTTGGGAGAGTGAGCAAGCGATGCGGGATCAGTATCCTCAACCGTTTCAGACTTGATATCAGGTAATTTCGAGGACGAAATTTCTTTTTAGAGGGGAAGAATTGTAATATCCCAAAGTATGCCCTAGAAGTTTGGTATATAAATTTTGCAGTTGGATTGATTGTATATGTGTTTAATTGAAAAGAGAAAAGAAGTGAAGAGAGTGTATATGTTGTATTTATGGAAATATATACAACATATACACAAGTCAAATGGGATGGTCAAAGAAAGATATTTATTGATTTTATATAATTAATGGAAAATGGGAAAAAAAGTAAATAAATGGAAGAGAATTAGTTTGATTATTTTATTATAAATGCTTGGAGGAGAGGGTTTTGAGGAGAGAGAAGGTTGAGTGTTTGACTTTGTTTTCTTTGTTTTCTTTCTTCTTCGTGGTTCACTTTCCTTTCCTTTTCTTTTCTTTTCTTTTCTTTGTTTTGGCCGGCACTCCATAGCAAGAGAGCAAGAGAGAGAGATTTGATCTTCCAAACTCAAGATTGAAGGAAGTTTTCAAGTGATCAAGTTGGATATTTAAGAGTTTCTTCATCCTTGGTAAGTTTTCCACTTGATTCTTCGATTTTCTTTGAGTTTGTGAGTTGAGGTAGGGGTTGATATGTGTTTGTTTGATTATGATGTATTTGAGAGTGTTTGGTTTAATTGATTTTGATGTTGGTGTTGGATTGGAAAGAAGGAGTTAGGTTTGATGTTGAAAGAGTAAGAGTTGTGAGAATGTGATGGTTGTAAAGTGGTGTTTGATGTATGTTTTGAAGTGTTTTGGTGTTTTTGCAAGTTATTATGGTTTATGGGTGTGATTGGTTAAGTTTGTTTGAAGTGGAAAACGGTGGAAGAATGTGGTTTGTTGGTTGTGTTGTTGATGTTGCCGGAATCTGGATTTTTGGCCTGACACGCCCATGAGCACGACCAGGTCTTTTGGCATGTCGATGATTCTGTGTTGTTGGTGGTTAGACACGGTCAGTGACATGCCCATGTCACTGGCCGAGTCATAGCTACTGTGTTGGTGAAGAATTGACACGGCCATGAGCACTCCCGTGTTGTTGGATGTGTCAATGTTTCTGGGAGACAGAATGTATTACACATTCAGTGACACGCCCGTGGTTCTGAGCGTGTCAAAGCTTATGTGTTGTGAGTTTAGGGCACGGTCAGGGACACGCCCGTGTTGTTGAGCGTGTCATGTGTACAGTTTGCCCTAGTTAGACCTTAGTCTTATTATCTCATTTGTATTATTCCTTTTGGATTAGGTTGTGAAGAGTTTGAGTTGCCCTAATCCAAGTATTGAAGGATTCTTGGAAGAAGAGTTTAGTGTTTTATGTGAGTTGCTTTTGGAGGTAAGTACAAACTACATTGTTGCATAAACTTACATGATTTGATACTTAACATATTTGGTTATACATATGTTAAGTAATTGATTATATTGTAAATACATTGATGAATGTTATGATTTGTATAATGTGAATGATTGATGAGCATTTAGAATGTATGTTAATGCAATTGATTGTGTACATTTGAATGAAATTGAGATATAATGAGATGTGAAGCAAATGTGATTGGTTATGATGATTCAAATGAATTAAGTGGGCATTTTTGCTTAGATGATGATATTCAATGCAACTACTTATGTATACTCTATTAATGAGATATGAGGCCATGGTTGTTGGCTATAGTATTGCAAATGAAATATAATGGAGGCATAGTTGCCTATTTGATATTGGGAATGAAATGAAAAGAGATAAATGAAATGATGTGTGCCTAATATGTTAATTCAATTTTCAGAGTTCTGAGTTTGGCGGCATGCCTATGAATTGCTGGATAGGTGAAAAGACCGGGTTGTAAGCCGATTCCAGTTGAAAAATGTGAATTATAGTAATAGTCTTGCCGGGTTGAGGATCTCCTCGAGTTTATCCGGGTTGAGGTCCAAGAGACTGGGTCTGTTATAGGTAACAGTCTTGCCGGGTTGAGGATCTCCTCGAGTTTAGCCAGGTTGAGGTCCAAGAGACTGGGTCTGTTACACTATCCATGGATAGAGATATATATATGTATCGCCTACGGGCTTGATTATTGTGATTATGGACCAAAGCAGTAACTCTGAACTTTGAATAACATATTAGATTCTTTTTGGGCCCATGCTTGTGTTTGTTTAAATGTGATTCTTGAATGGTGAAACAAATGAATAATGAGATGCATATTTGTTTTTGTTTTATTATGAACTATGGAGTGAGATATAATGTTATGAGATGATTATAATACTTAAGTAACTTATTGAAAATGAATGTGGTTTGGGAAGCTATGTTGAGTATGAAACTTGATTTTGTAACATTGGAATTTCATTGAAGCATAATATTATTGTAGTTTGTACCACTAAGCTGTTGGCTTAGCGCGATTGTGGTTCATTGCGCAGGTGACAGGGAAGAACCGGAAAGTTCCTCTAGGCCGAGTAGAGTCTAGATTTTGAGGTGTTGATAGTGGAGCTTAAAGATAAAAGACATACTGCCAAACATGTATATATATTTTATGTTTTGTAAAACTTGAGTTTTGATGTATATGTATTTGTAAATATTTGTTATATTTTCCGCTGCGTTTTGAATAAACGTTTTATCTACTGTATTTTATGATATAACCTAAATGTTTTATGTTTGCTTATATTATTTCAAAAGAAGTGAGTCGTTTGTTTAATAAACAGTGGCATTCATATATTCAGTATATGTATATTACGATCGTAATAGCATGCTGTGTACGTATACGGGGTATAGGGGTGTTACAGACCTTGACAGCGGCTTTGAAAGTTCCTTCGACATGTCTCGTAGTGTTGTCATAAGCCCAAATGGTTACCTCGGTTGGGTTTAGATTCCTTGTTCACATGGCTAGCTTTGGCAATATTTTAAGTGGACAAACATTTATGGCGGACCCATCATCGACCATTACACATGGAGTCCTTTTCCCTTTGATTTCTATTTTGATAAATAGAGGGCAGATGTGATCTCTCCTCTCTTCCGGTAAATCCGCATCTGGGAAAGAAACTGTAGACTCTTAATTTTTTACCCAGTCCGGTCCAATATATTTTAATGAAATAATATTTATTTTAGTATTTATTTTTTATTAATAAAAAATAAATAATAATAATAATAATAATAAAATTCGGCGACAGAAAAATCGGCGACGAAAAAATCATCGCCGAAAACCAGTGCGGGATGAATGGTCGTGGGCCATTTCGCCCGCAGGCCAATTCTCGCCCGCTGCCGCAGCCAGCTGCGGCATTTTTTTTCAACAGCACTTTTTTTCCGTAGCAGTTTTTTTTCGCCAGCGAAATTTTTTCACATAAATTTTTTGAAACCTAATGCAATTAGGTTTCGGTTTTCTTTTCTTAATGAATGTTATATTCCATGAATAACTAAACTTAACCATAAAATTCTTCTATAAATAAGATAAAAAATAACACGAAAAGAGAGGGGAAATTGGGTGTAGAAATTGAGACCGAAATTGAGGAGGAAAACTTTGATTACTTTTGGCAGTGAATCAATCAAACTTATAAATAGAAGCAAACAAGCAATTTAATTCATCAAAGGCAGCAAAGCTTGTCTTTGTTTTTTTTGTTCATCCAATAAAATTTTTTTGGTGGAATCAACAAACGGAGGTATGCATCAATTGTCTAATTTCTTCACATTAGCTTAAATCATCCAATTGTTTTTTAATTCAAAAACCCTAGAACCTTAATTCACCTTTTCTAAAGTTTAAAAACCTTAATTCGTTGCTTTGTTTTCCAAAAAGCTTAAAATTGTTATTTTTGTTTCATCAAAATCTCAAAACCCTAATTTGCTTTCCAAATTTTCAAAATCATAAATTAAATCTGTTTCTTTTCAAAATCCCTAAAAAACATCTTTTTTATTTATATAAACCTTAAATCGTTTTGTTTACTTTCATAAAGCTTCATAAAATTATTAATTGTTTCTTCAAATTCTAAAACCTAATGCATCCTCCGAAACCCTAATTCTAAAATTCTAAAACCCTAATTCAACTCCAAAATCCAAAACAGTAAACCCTAACTCCCTTAAAACCTTAAACCCTAATTTTTTTAAACCCTAATCCTTGGAACTTTAAAACCTTATAAACATAAATATTAAAATTCAAACACAGTAAGCCAAAACAATAATTCATTAACCATAAATCACAAATCTAAACGTTTTAAAGTGTTCAAACCCTAATTTCATGATTTCACTTCTCAAACACTAATTTAGTTAATCAAAGAACTTTATCAACCTATTAAATTCTAAAACTTGACTCCATCTCAATTCTTTTAAAATTCACAGTAGCTTAAACCCATGAATTCCCAAAACCCTAAACATATTAAATAAAGAAACTTAAATAGAAACAATAGCCCTAATTTGGATCTTTATTTGCCTTATTCAATTTTATATTTGATTATGTACTCTATTATATGCTTTAATTTATTTTCAATGCTTTGTTGATTTATTTAAGATCAATGCTTGATTTATTTAGTTTATCATGGATGGATGTTTATTTTGCATTTTGATTGATGTCTTTGATGAATGATTTATTTATTATGAATGGTTATTTACTTTTATCGATTTATTTAGATTTCCAAATGTTGTAAAAGGTATGTTTCCACTTGGTGGGTACCTCATTAGTTAAATATCATGTAATTTAAATTGCTTTTCTATTTTAGAACCAATGTAAAGGACATGTTTCTACCATTCAGTGGGTGTCCTATCTAGGCATGGATTATGTAAGGGCATGTTTCCATCTTCGAATGGGTGTCCATTTATTTATTTTGCTTGGACATTGTTTTGATTTTTTTTAATATATCGATGCTTTATTTTAATTATTGTGTGTAATATGGATAATGTTGTTATATTTAAGAATTTTATTATATTAAGACCTGTAAAGGAGGCCGGTTCCAATGAACTAGGTGTTGTGGGGGTAAAACTCTAAGGTATATCAATGCCACGCGGTATATTAATGCTCATCTCCATGTGAAGCAGTATATCAATGCCACGCAGTCTGCCCGAGCTACTAAGGCTCAAACTCTAAGGTACTTTATGCTCTCATTGGACCCTATTGTCCAAAATTGGTTCAATACCTTAGATGATGGAACATAAAAGAGTTGGGAGCAGGTTTGGGAGTTGTACTAGAATTGCCCGAAGGGGAACTTATCCCTTTAGCCAAAAAGTTAAAATTCAGGGCAATAACAATAATATGGTGGAGTACAAAGCTTGTATTTTTGGCATAAAACCCTAAACGATAAAAATTAATCTAACTTTTCAAACCAATTTATAATAAACCTCTTAATTTTGTTTTAATCCAATATAGCATAAAAGCTACTATAGTTGGTCGAATGGATTAAAACCTAATTAATGGGAATTATCATAAACTGATTTCCATTTTTGAAAATATAACTATTGGTTGAAATGTCCGAGGGAAATATTCGAAAACAAGATACTCTATGTTGGTATTTTGTTAACCATATACCTAGAAAAAGAGACTCGCCATTCATGTGTGGATGTTATAAGGTTGGAAGGAACGTTTTATTTGTCCTTGTTTTGTCTATTATTTGTGCATACATGCATACATGCATACATTTGCATCTCATTAATCCTTTCTGGCTCACAGCCCTGGATTACGACAGTTCAAAAGCTTACGACAATCCGACCTATGCTGGAAACGAAGTATCTAGCTGTTAGGAAATCGAGGAGATCACTGCAAACAAAACATGCAGCGGAAAAAATTTTGATCTTTGATTTCCCATCAGGATCCATGCTGTTCGTTTAATTCGACAAAAGTGTTCAAAGAACTAACCTGTTGATGATTCGAAATCACAGTTTGGAAGAGATGCCTCGATCGTGAAACACCCTCTATCGCGTATCCACACGAATGCTACCGTCTGGAGTGCTAGCTCTCTGCAATGGCGAAGGCTGAAAAACGTTGTCTCTAAAACGTATTAGGGTTTCTTTTTCGTTCTATTTTTATTTTCTAAAGTTACCTATATCAAGACTTAACGTCTGGAGTGAATATAATCACTCCAGAATCCAATTCGAAATTGGATAAGGTAAGTCAAATTCAGAATCCAAATCTAATTAGGATTCTGAATATATTATCTAATAATATATATATAAATGAAAATAATAATAATAATAAATATTAATATCTAATATTAATATTATTAATATTATATCCAGCCCAAAGCGCATTCTTGTGTGTAACCCGATAGGCCCATATTAATTGGCAGTCAATTTAATCTCTATTAAACCAACAAGTCATAATTGGCCTCTAGCAAGGCGTTACAACTACCCAATTAATATAAGGAATGTCCAATTTGCCTAATAATAGTACATGCATTAATCCCTTTGTCACACGATATCTAGCTTGAACATAAGTCATGGTCAACGTCATACTTATATTGTCCAAACTTATGATTACTTGATCTCCAAGTAGACTGATAAATACAAATGAAATTGATCACACTATCAATTCATTTGAGCACGGCCATGCATTTCACAGTCTCACTTATCGAGGGGCCCAAAAGATATCTCTCTCAAAGAGAGGGACAAATTCTATCTTGATTGTTCATTATCCTCTACATAATTTCTATCATATATGATCATAACCTTTATTACTATCCAGTTACGGATAATGTTTGATCATGTCAAAATATAATAGTCCTTATATTGGAAACTATGACAATCTCAAGTCAAAGAATTAATACATAACTATCATGAGATTTACTTATGACACTAACCCATGTAGTAATCTCATGATGGGTCTATCCAATACATTGTTCTCTAACAAGTATCTATGAAATTGATTTGTATCACTATACACAACCATCTGATGATTATCAAATCAATGTTCATACTGGTTAAGAATTATTTTTTATTTCTATAACAATAATAAACCAGGGACAAATATCAAAATTGTGTAACATGCAAACAAACAATAATGATAATAAAACCTCATTTATTAATAATGTATATATAACATAAAGATCCAAATAAATGGCCTAGGGCACATACACTAACACTAGCAACGACTCAATCACTTGCTCACTAAAAACAATGGATCTCGAGCAAATTCAAAGGATGGTGGATGAGTCCCTCAACGCCAAGATGGAAGAAATAAAAGAGGCCCTAGCTGAGACCATCAAGAACCAATTGACTGCAATCTTAGAAAATCATGCCGAGGCATCTGCTAGCACTAAGAAGCCGGACAAAGGGAAGACCAAAGGTTGTGAAGTAGTTTTTGATGATGAGAAAGTGATCATTGATGATGATGATGATTGGGCTCAATACTACCAAGATGCTCAAGACAAGAAGAAAGAGCCTAAGATTGTTGAAAGATCAGCTATGGAAAAGACAAAAACTTCTGATGTTGAAAAGATGATTGCTGATTTAGAAAAGAAATTTGAGAAGAAATTGAAAACTGAGGAAATGATTGAAGTTGACAAATTATTTGAGCTAGATGAAGAAGCCCCGTACAAGTTCAAGATGCCATCTTTCGCAAAGTTTGATGGAACTGGAAATCCTCATCTCCATGTGAAACAGTATATTAATGCCACGCAGTCTGCCCGAGCTACTAAGGCTCAAACTCTAAGGTACTTTATGCTCTCATTGGACCCTATTGTCCAAAATTGGTTCAATACCTTAGATGATGGAACACAAAAGAGTTGGGAGCAGGTTTGGGAGTTGTACTAGAATCGCCCAAAGGGGAACTTATCCCTTTAGAAAAAAAGTTAAAATTTAGGGCAACCAATAATATGGTGGAGTATGAAGCTTGTATTTTTGGTTTGGAAACCCTAATGATTATGAAGGTGGATAAGGTGGAAGGTTTTGGCGATTCATTGCTAGTAGTATCCCAAGTAAATAGAGAGTGGGAGTTGAAAGAGGAAAAATTAAAACCATACCACTATTATCTGACCATGATGAAGAAGAACTTTAAGGAGTGTAGGTTTATGCATCTATCAAGAGAAGAAAATCAGATGGCTGATGCGCTAGCCATATTGGCTTCGGTATGGAAAAATCCTGTCAGCTTATTCCTTAAGCCTCTGATTTTAACCAGTTCATCAACTCCTTGCTATGAATTTGAGACAATCATGGAAATTGATACATACCATGATGCGTGGTATGATACTATAAGGCAATTTTTGGAAGAAAGAGAATACCCGCCGGGGGTAACAAAGAAAGAGAGAAGAGCCATAAGGTGGTGGTCTTTGCAATACATCACATTCCATGGAGAGTTATATCGAAGATGGCCTGATGGGGTGCATTTAAGATGCTTAAGGAAGCCTGAAGTGGAGCGTATCATGTCAGAAATACATGCGGGAAGTTGCGGTCCGTACATGAGTGGTTTGGCCCTAGTTAAGAAGATTATTCGGCAAGGTTACTACTGGTTGACCATGGAGAGAGATTGTATTGAGTTTGTAAAGAAGTGTCAACAATGTCATATGTATGGTAACTTGAATCACATGCCTCCTGAAGAACTGCATTCTATGTCTTCACCCTGGCCCTTTGCCACCTGGGGTATCGACATTATAGGAGAGATACATCTAACAGCCTCAAACGGTCACCGTTTCATTGTGGTAGCAGTTGATTATTTTTCAAAATGGGTCGAAGCTGAATCCTTCAACAAACTGGGTGCAAGCCAAATGGCTAGATTTATTGAAAAGAGCCTCATTTACAGACACGGTGTCTCACACAGTGTGATATCAGGCAATGGGGTACAGTTTCAAGGAGCAGTTAAGGATTTATTCTCAAAGTACCGAATCCATCATCATAGATCCTCTCCTTATATACCAAAGGCTAATGGTGCAGTAGAAGCAACAAACAAAAAAATTAAGCAAATTTTGTCCAAGATGACCAAGACTTACAGGGATTGGTCAGAGATGCTTCCCTTTGCTTTATGGGGACATACACAAGTGTGCAAACACCTACTGGAATGACACCGTTCTCTTTGGTTTACGGGATGGAAGCAGCGTTGCCAATTGAAATAGAGATCAAGCCATTGAGAATAGTCTTGGAATCTAAACTGCTTGAAACAGAATGGGTAGAGAGCAGATACACACAGTTAGCTTTACTAGAAGAGAGAAGGTTAAAGGCATTGTATCATCACCAACTGTATCAAAGGAAGATACCTCGGGCCTACAATAGAAGGGTTAAAATCAGAAAATTCAAAGTCGGGGATTTGGTATTGAAGCAATGTAAGTCTAATGTATCTGATCCAAGGGGGAAGTTCAGGCCTAGCTGGGAAGGCCCATATGTCATGAAACAAGTCATGAACAAAGGTGCAGTGAAGTTATCAGACATGGACAGGAAAGAGTTTAGTGAGCCAGTAAACATTGACAGGTTGAAGAGGTTTTATGTATGAGAAAAAAAGGAGCTCGCTAGGTTGAAAACCTAAAAAGGACGTCCTAGGAAAAAAGTTAGAGCAGTCTGATAGTTTCGAAAACCCGAAAGGGTGGGCTAGGCATCAATTAGGGCTAAATGAGAGAAAATTGTCAATTAGAAAACCCGAAAGGGCTAGTTGGCAACAGGAGTAATCTTGTGTATGATGGCTTTATGTTTGGTTGTTCCCTAATTTAATAAAACATAATTAATGTTAAAATTGTTCTATGTGCAATGTTATAAGTATTTGACCAGATATGGATAAAATAAATAAACACAATAGCAAAAGGTGATGACAAATTATAAATGGAAAAGAAGCATCTTTTATTACTTTAATTATTTTTCATCCTAACAAAACACTTACTGAATTGACAAATGTAAAATCTATGGTGGACGATAAGTGTAATGTGCAGGCCAGCTTTGCCTTAGCTGATCCAAGTAGGCTTCAGTCAAGTAAGGCATGTCTAAATCGGGAGTAAAGTCAGACTCGCGAGGCTCAGCTCCGTACTGACAGCCAAGTTGGCGAGGATCATAGCATGTACCTTAACGAAGAGCAGTAAGGGGAACATACATCAAGTATGTCCGCATGGTGATGCAAGAAATCTTCCACCAAGGTACCAACCAATGAATATTGACTTCAGCGCGTGAGCGGATCCAGTTAACCCAGTCAGCATATGAAGAAGCGGGATGTCATAGTTTCCTAGCAGAATGATGGCGTGGTAGGTATCTGGCAAAATCCATGGATGGAGTATCAAGCAAACAAAGACGCTCCTGAAGCCAAATCTATGAAGAAAGAATTAAATAAAAAAAGAAAAAAATAATAAAAAAAAGAAGAGTCCGCTAAGTTGAAAACCCGCAAGGGTAGCTTAGGCAAAAATTAGGACACCTCTCTAGTTCCGAAAACCCATATAGGCAGACTATGCAAAAATTAGAGCAATAGAAAATATATATAATAAAAGAGGTTCGCTATGTTGAAAACCCGCGAGGGCAGCTTAGGCAAAAATTAGGACAGCTCGCTAGTTCCGAAAACCCATATGGGCGAACTAGGCAAAAATTAGAGCAATAAAAAGAAGAAAAAAAACCTAAATTGAAAACCCAAAAGGGCAGTTTAGGTAATTACCTGAAGCAGCAACGGACTCCCAGTCAGTCTCTTTGACGATCCTGATTTAAGTTGGTCTAATCCAACTAAAGTCTCGGCTAAGATCACAGGTACCGGCGACAAGTCTCCTTCCATTTGGTCCATAATATCCAATACTCGTGGATCAATATCACCGTCAGAAGAGACATGCAGGAATTGGCCGAGCAAGCAAAGACAGAACATACATCCCCATGCCTTAGTAGGGGCTAAATGAGAGAGACAAAAATCAATCAAGGGAGCAATTAGAATTTTTTCATCTCTCATCAACCAAAGAACTTCGGGTTTTGGAATTTGAAATAACATCTGCATCTTCTGTTCAGTCTTGGAAATCAATATGGGTAATGCCATTTGTTGATTATTTGAAAATCCAAGGATGGCCTCAAATTCTTCAATCAAGGGACATATTTCAAAACCATTAATTTTAAATGCCCTGGAATCCATATTCCAAAAGGAAGACATGACATGTAAGAAGGAGTGGTCCAATTTAACATTTTGAAAACATTTTAAAACATCAAGTTTTGACTACAAAATTTGCTTCCAATGAATGGCATCCATATTCTTAAATAGAATTTTTATCTTCTTTAAATGAAGTTCGGTCATGGTGGGTGAAGAAAGAAAAATTAAAACTGTTAAAGGAGTCTTCACATTGAAATGAAAAAATTTTTTTTTGTTTCTATATGAAATAGGGCATAAAAGGAGATTTATATAGAGGAAATAAACTTTTCCAAAAGCGAAAAGGAAAAGATGATGGGAAAGGGTGAAACCATATGGTGTAAGGAAAGGAATTGGCGACAATTTCCTTTACCGCATTGAATTTGGTTTAGCAAAATGGTGCGGCTACGAAAAGGAAATTGTGATGCACTGTTTATGATGTGATAAAAAAAAAGAGAAAAAGTTTAGTAATTGTGATGCAGTAACGATGAAAAGTGAAAAAAAAAGGTGAAAAAGTTACAGTAAAGATGGGAATTGTATTTCTTCATTATTGTACAATGTTTATACAATTGATACAATATTTACATATCACTAAGAGGGTGGTGGTAGGTAATCAAATAAAGCCCTAAAAATTCATTGTCTATTGGGGAGGGGGGGGGGGCAAATCACTCGCCCCGAGTTCGCCCGAAGCGGGAGCACCAAAATTCTGCAAATTACTCATCCCGGGATCACCCGAAGCGGGAGCACCAAAATCTCTATTACCTTGAAGTTCCGATCTATTATGGTCCTCATCATAAGTAGAAGAAAGGATCTCATGGTCAGTAGTCTTGGGGCCTCTTGATGAAGAAGCGCCAGAATCCCTCATCCCCTGAAATCGGAAGTCCCAAAAATTTTGTTCGGATTGGTGATATAAATTTTCAAAATGAGAAGCCTGCTGACAACTTGCAGCCAACTCTTCTTGAAGTTTTCTATTTTGTTCTTCGAGCATCCGCTGTGAGCCAAAAAGGAAAAAGGTAAGAGCATACATAATCATGCATACATATAGCATAAATTACCATGAAATAAGGAACTTACCAGGTAGTTCATATCAATGCCTTGCGGATGAGATGGCATATCTAGCGGGATAGAATGAGCAAACGAAGGGGCAGTAAAAGAAGGTCTAGCCTCATGATCAAATGAATCGATAGCCTACAATAATCATTAAAGAATAAGATAAGAAAGAAGCAGTTGCAAGGGAAAAATGGTAAAAGTTTTACCTGAGAAGTACTAGCCCCGAGATGTAGAACAAACTCTCTTACATCTCCATGATGTTCCTCTTCATCTCTACCCTCATTTTCTTTGGGAATCTCCCGCACACCAACAGGAGATACATCAAAGTTCAAGAGCCTCATTTGAATAAAATGGGCATAAAATGGACCCGGTAGATGGAGAAATGTCTCAACACCATAACCGTATTGAGCCGACCACCATGCATCCTCTGGCATCGACATAATATTTAAAGTATATTCCGGGATATGCATCGGGACCCGCCGCTGCTCTGGACTGAGAAACCACTCATAAACTCTCTCTCTGAGAAACCAACCATTAGACACTGGGCCGATGATGACTCGGCGAGAATGTTGGAAAGATAGCGCAGCCCTCATCAAAGGAGACCAGTTTGTCCGCTCTTTTGGGTTCCACCAGGCCAAATTGACCTGCAAAATAACATAAGGTAAGTAAACTTTCACATAAAATTTAAAGTATACTAATGTTGTTTTACCTGGTCCAAAGTTAAGCGGCTCAACACGAAGCGTTGGGTATGCACATGGTGAGAGCCAGGAATGTCCACATGATCGAAAAATCAGAAATTTAATCTCGGATACCCGACTCTATCTACCGAGTACCCTCACGAGGTTGTGTTCATATGCCCATGCCTACAATAATAGTAAAGATCAAATTCATACAAGAAAGGAATGGAGTTGACATTGGTAGAAGAAGAATACATCGACAATGGCCATCAAGCCGACAAAAGACTTCTTGTTTCGGCAAAGTTTATCAAGACCATGGTAAAGACAGGCGAGACCAGCTTCACCCCAGCCAGAGGATGGTACTGTCCTGAAGTAAGAAAGGGCATTCAACACTGACAAGTGGATGGAGGATTCAGCGCTGCCTAAGATGGTCGACCCAAGAAAATATAACAAAAATCCTCGAGCATACTGTTGGGCCGTATCTCTGTGAATCCGTCCTTCGTAGTTCATCCAATAACTACGAATTGGCTCAATCTTTATCTTAAAAGGCCCTTTATATGATGGTTCCATACCAATTAATTCCTGAATTTCTTCAAATGTTAAAATATCATTGGTCAAAGGAACCGAAACACCATCATATCAAAGGCCGGTTATAGTAGTAAAATCAACCGGACCAATTGTCATCTCTCCAATGGGCAAGTGAAAAGTGTGGGTTGTGTCCAACCATCGTTCTGCAAGCGCTTGGACTACGCTCCGGTCTATCTGATATTCCTCGGATGGCAATTGTAAGATGAACTGCTCAAAGCCGCAATCTCGGATAATCTGCCTTACCCGAGAAGGCACTACATCATGCCATTGTCAGGCTTTGTAAATACACCCTCCAGCCCGAACAACACAACGATCATGCTAACTTAAAGCCAGGTAAGTTAATATCAGGTAAGCACATATTATCTTATCTGCTTAA
This sequence comes from Garcia nutans, assembly GCA_947685225.1. NCBI lineage: Eukaryota > Viridiplantae > Streptophyta > Magnoliopsida > Malpighiales > Euphorbiaceae > Garcia > Garcia nutans. The sequence continues at coordinate 47,915,848 of CANTUV010000007.1, read as the reverse complement.
ATTAATATATTTTTTCCTAAATTTTCTAAAAAAGATAATAATATCATAATACAAAATAAACAAACAAAATAATAATAAAGGCAAACACAATAATAATAAAAACATAAAAAAAATCATCAAACAAAAATAAAAAATAATCATAAATAAAAATTCAAAAATAATAAAGAATAATAATAACAAAAAAATAAAAATAAATAAATTATAATAATAATCAAATATTAAAAAAAATAGAAAGACGAAAAATCAAGAGAAAAGGAAAAGAAAAATAATTACCGTGCTCTTTTGGTTGGAACTTCGGTGAAGCGGCATCCCGGCTAGTATATCTATATTTTCATCTTCATGACGCCGAATAAACTCCAATAACTTGGCATTAGAATGAGTCCCTGACCTTGAAGCATGCATTTTTTTTATAACTACGTGCTAAATTTGAAAGAATTTGAGAGAATTAGAGAAATTAAGAAATTTTTGCTGTAAATGAAATGAAGGATTCGTGGGTTTTTATAGAGAAACGGCAAGAAAAAAACAAAAATTCAAAAGGAAATTTTACTGTTCATGAATAGTAAAGTTTACTATTTATGAATAGTAATTTTATTATTTATAAATAGTAAATTACTATTTATGAATAGTCAATTACTATTTCCAATAGTAAATACTATTTGCTACTATTTTAGCATAGCAAAATTTACTATTTATAAATAGTAAATAGTGCATGAACAGTGGCTACACAGTAAATAAATAATCATTCAATTATTCAATTTAATCATTCAAATACTTGCATATGTATAAATATTTTTACACGTAAGGGGTGAAAAAAAGAACACGTGCATAAAAAGTAGCCAAACTTTTTGGAATTAAAAAAAAAACACATGTGCATAAAAATTAGCCAAACTTTTTGGAATTAAAAAAAAAATTTCGGGTCCAGAACCAAATTTTCCTTAGGTCCAGAACCTAGAATTTCTTCTAAGTCCAGAACTTAGCACGGGTCCAGAACCCAAATTACCCTTAGGTCCAGAACTTAGAATCTTTTCTAAGTCCAGAACTTAGCTCGGGTCCAAAATCCAAATTTTTCTTAGGTCCAGAACCTAGAATCCATTCTAAGTCCAGAACATAGCTCGGGTCCAAAACCCAAATTTTCCTTAAGTCCAGAACCTAGAATCCATTCTAAGTCCAGAACTTAGCTCGGGTCCAGAACCCAAATTGTCCTTAGGTCGAGAACCTAGAATCCATTCTAAGTCCAGAACTTAGCTCGGGTCCAGAACCCAAATTGTCCTTAGGTCCAGAACCTAGAATCCATTCTAAGTCCAGAACTTAGCTCGGGTCCAGAACCCAAATTGTCCTTAGGTCCAGAATCTAGAATCTCTTCTAAGTCCAAAACTTAGCTCAGGTCCAGAACCCAAATTTTTCTTAGGTCCAGAACCTAGAATCCATTCTAAGTCCAAAACTTAGCTCGGGTCCAGAACCCAAATTTTCCTTAGGTCCAGAACCTAGAATCTCTTCTAAGTCCAGAACTTAGCTTGGGTCAAGAACCCAAATTACCCTTAGGTCCAGAACCTAGAATCTTTTCTAAGTCTAGAACTTAGCTCGGGTCCAAACCCAAATTTTCCTTAGGTCCAGAACCTAGAATCTTTTCTAAGTCTAGAACTTAGCTCGGTTCCAAAACTCAAATTTTCCTTAGGTCCAGAACCTAGAATCTCTTCTAAGTCTAGAACTTAGCTCGGGTCCAGAACCCAAATTTTCCTTAGGTCCAGAACCTAAAATTACGCTTAGGTCCAAAACCTAAAATCATCCTTGAGTCCAGAACTCGAACCGGGTCCAGAACCCAAAACCTCAACCATCTCAAAAATTAATTTTTATTGCTTTTCACTCTCTTTCACTAAAGTCTCATATCATTCAAGAAGGGGGAAAACTGTAGACCCTTAATTTTTGACCCAGTCCGGTCCAATGTATTTTAATGAAATAATATTTGTTTTAGTATCTAATTTTTATTAATAAAAAATAAAAAATAATAATAATAAACAAAAAAATAAAAATCTTCGACGAAAAAATTGGCGATGAAAAAATCATCACCGAAAACCAGCGCTGGACAAATGGCCGTGGGCCATTTCGCCCGCAGGCCAATTCTCGCCCGCCACTGCAGCCAGCTACGCCATTTTTTTTTGCCAGTGCATTTTTTCCGCAGCAATTTTTTTTCACTAGCGAAATTTTTCTGACGCAAATTTTTTCGAAACTTAATGCAATTAGGTTTTGGTTTCCTTTTCTTAATGAATGTTATATTCCGTGAATAGCTAAACTTAACCATAAAATTCTTCTATAAATAAGATAAAAAAACAACACAAAAAGAGAGGGAAAATTGGGAGGAGAAATTGAGACTGAAATTGAGGAGGAAAACTTTGATTCCTTCTGGCAGTGAATCAATCAAACTTATTGAGAGAAGCAAACGAGCAATTTAATTCATAAAAGGCAACAAAGCTTGTCTTTGTTTTTTTTTTTTTGTTCATCCAAGAAGAAATTTTTGGTGGAACGAACAAACGGAGGTATGCATCAATTGTCTAATTTCTTCACAGTAGCTTAAATCATCCAATTGTTTCTTTTAATTCAAAAACCCTAGAGCCTTAATTCACCTTTTCTAAAGTTTAAAAACCTTAATTCGTTGCTTTTTTTTTTCTAAAAAGCTTAAAATTATTATTTTTGTTTCTTCAAAATCTCAAAACCCTAATTTGCTTTCCAAATTTTCAAAATCATAAATTAAATTTGTTTCTTTCCAAAAACCCTAAAAAACATCTTTTATATTTATAGAAACCTTAAATAGTTTTGTTTACTTTCATAAAGCTTCATAAAATTAGTAATTGTTTCTTCAAATTCTAAAACCTAATGCATCCTCCGAAACCCTAATTCTACAATTCTAAAATCCTAATTCAACTCCAAAATCCAAAACAGTAAACCCTAACTCTCTTAAAACCTTAAACCCTAATTTTTCTAAACCCTAATCCTTTGAACTTTAAAACCTTATAAACATAAACATTAAAATTCAAACACAGTAAGCCAAAACCACAATTCATTAATCGTAAATCACAAATCTAAATGTTTTAATGTGTTCAAACACTAATTTCATGATTTCACTTCTCAAGCACTAATTTAGTTAATCAAAGAACTTTATCAACCTATTAAATTCTAAAACTTGGCTCCATCTCAATTCTTTTATAATTCACAGTAGCTTAAACCCATGAATTCCCAAAACCCTAAACATATTATGTAACATCCCGAATTACAGATTTGTAAGAAACAGACATAGAGGATATGATTTAGGCTTAGAACAAAGGAGTTTAGAACATGACGGATAACTTGAACTCGAATTTCATCCAAGTTAATGATAGAATTAGAGAGTCTCAAAGAAGCATTAATTGTTTATTTGTGTCTTATCTAGATTTATAACTTAAAATTACTCAATTTGGAGTTGTACAGAATAAGATATGATGGATTCAGTAGACAATGTGCAAGCTGCCTCAGGACAGCATAGTAGGCTTGACTTCATAGGACTGTCAAAAATCAGATATAGCTCGGATCGACCTAAAATTTTGATAAAATGTAGCCCCGGATGTCTAGTTTTAGTGGGAATAAGAATTACTTAATTCAGAGTTGTGAGTAAAATGATATTAATAAAGAAAGACAGCAAGGTCAGGTAGGGATATCAAAAGGACCTATGTGAGAATTTCTCAAAAGTTAGGGACAACTATGTCAACTTAAAAATTAAGTGTCGAAAGTTCTTAATAGTGCCCATATCCAACCCCGGAAGAATATTCTCGAGATTAATCGGGTCATAAAAGTGGGTTTCAATTTTTCCCGAAAACGCACGGTTTAAAAGTTACGATGGATTAATCACCGAAACGCAAAGTGGGCCCGGTTTTGTGTCGGGACCATATGGGTAACACGGGACAACTTTAGAGTATCCAATGAGAAGAGGGACAAGTGGGAAGAAGTAATGGGAAAGAAAACTATAAAAATCTCTTGTTAGCCAATCAAAAGTTACCATTTAGCATGAGTATTAAATGAAGAAAGAGAAAGGTGGACAAGTGGTCTTAAAGGATTTATCCAACACATAAGGTAATCATCATTTTCCTTATATATATATATATCATGAAATGAAGAACAAACCCTCTCTTTTCCACTTACAAATTTCGGCCACAATAGGAAATACCAAAGGACTTCCAAGTTTTTCCAAGTTTGATTTTCAAGGTAAGTGTTTAAGGTTTTCAAGTATGTAGACTTTAATTTTAGTATCAATTTTAGGTATTTATATATTTATTGGGAGATTGGAGATTAGAGTCGTTATGTGGAATTGGAAAAATTTTAAGTAAGTGATGAGATTAATTGATTAAATGGAAGAATCAAGATGTATAAAGTTTAATAAGGTTGGATTAGGGTTTCGGTTGAAAAGAAATGGAGAATAACTTATTATTTTAAATTTCTAAGGTTTATATTTAAGGTTGTGTTCTTGAATATATTGAAGGAAAAACAAAGATTAAGGAAGGAGAAGAAGGAAAAGCAAAAGGGAATTAAAAGAGCAAGGTTTGGTACTTTAACCATTGAACTCCTTTTGAAAGTTTTTCTGTTTTACAATTAGTAAAATGCTGTGACTTGTATGATTTTTAATTAAATATAGAAACATTATCTTGAGTTGAAATTTGGATATGTTGTTGTTTAATAAGTCTAGTATTTGAGAAAAATAAGTTGGAACCACATTGATTGAATTTAATTTATGGAATTTATAAAATTCAGAACTGCTGCCAGGATGCAGGGCAACTGGAGCAGTCTGGTTGGGTGAACTACTTGACCAAGATTTTGTGTCTAGTTTGACCTGAAATTTTAAAGGAATGATTTTAAGATGTAAAACTAAATTCTGTAAAAATTTTAGAGTTTTTAGCCAAGTGTATTATTTTATACAAATTTTCTAAAACAAGGATCAAGTTGGGTCAAGAACCAGAGTTTATTGTCCATATGGTATATATATGCGTGTATATGTTATATATGTGAATACATATGATACATATATGTGGTATTTGTGTAAGTATATATTGTATATACATGGAGAATATGTGGTATATATATGAAGTGAATGGGTATATATGAAATGTTATATATGCTCTACTCGGTAAATGGGTAAAACCGGTCTGGAATGGGGGTTTGGCATGCCATCCTACCGGCAGTACTGTCTTAACGGCTTCGGTCGGGATATTACTTACGCACGCGCGGTTATATTGTGTGAGGTCAAGATCATGGCAACTAGTCATGTGAGACCAAGACCATGCAGTTATTCTATCGTGTGAGACCAAGACCATGGCAATTATTCGTGTGAGGTCAAGACCACGCGTAACTCTATATGAGGCCTCATTTCGAGATCGGTGTATTCATAATTACCTTGTGGAGCGAAATGATAAAATTATAATAACTGAATATATGACATGTATGGATTACTTTTACTGTGATATTATTTTTCAATATGACTCATTGCTTTTAAAAGTGCATTATGCTTTTATTATTTATTTTCCGTAATTAGTAAAAGTACCCACTAAGCAATGCTTAGCGAGTTTAGTTTCTTCTAAACTCGTAGGTTATTAGCAAGGAGACAGTAGTGAGCAGAGGAGTCATGTGATCTGCCGGTCATCAACAAAGTTAGGTGGTGCTCTTCAGTTTGTATTTTGGTATTAAAAACTGGCATGTACTTATTTGAACAATACAAAGAGATAACCTGATGTAGCATGTAAATCTAGTAATGTATAATAACTGTATGATTTTGAATTGAGTTGGGTTGTGAATATAGAAGTGTGAGTTCTTCTTGTAGGATTTGTAGTTGAGGTTATAAGGGTGGATTATTGGGAGTGTGCTTGTATTGAATTGTGAAACAAAATGTTTTTTATAAATAAGAAAAATCAGTTTTGTCGACACTTGGGACCACCAATTATAGGGGAAACTCTGGCAAAATTTTTTTTAAAATCTGCACTTAAAATTGGCTAAGTAAAATATTAAGACACAACCACCATGAGATAACAGTCCATCTTGGTCTATAAACGTAGGCTAAGATGGGGTGTTACATATTAAATAAAGAAACTTAAATAGAAGCAATAGCCCTAATTTGAATCTTTATTTTCCTTATTCAATTTTATATTTGATTATGTAGTCTATTATATACTTTAATTTATTTTCAATGCTTTGTTAATTTATTTAAGATCAATGCTTGATTTATTTAGTTTATCATGGATGGATGTTTATTTTATATTTTGATTGATGTCTTTGATGAATGATTTATTTATTATGAATGGTTATTTACTTTTATCGATTTATTTAGATTTCCAAATGTTGTAAAAGGTATGTTTCCACTTGGTGGATACCTCTTTAGTTAAATATCATGTAATTTAAATTGCTTTTCTATTTTAGAACCAATGTAAAGGACATGTTTCTACCATTCGGTGGGTGTCCTATCTAGGCATGGATTATGTAAGGGCATGTTTCCATCTTCGGATGGGTGTCCATTTATTTGTTTTTCTTGGACATTGTTTTGATTTTTTTAATATATCGATGCTTTATTTTAATTATTGTGTGTAATATGGATAATGTTGTTATATTTAAGAATTTTATAATATTAAGACCTGTAAAGGAGGCCGGTTCCAATGAACATGGCATTGTGGGGGTGCTGGACCATTTCTCACCTTCTCCACACGTACCCAACTTTCTAAACCTATTAGAAGGTTGGGGATTCCTTAGGAATAGAGTCATCCACCCCTTTCTTTTTCCCGGCCCGTCCGGGTGGTGACTCCATTTTCTCCGGACTTAAGTCTGTGTTCTCTAAGACCCCGAGCCTAAATAGTGTCAAAGTAGCAAGAACCATTCCACCGGGAGTGGGGGCGAAAATCCCCGCTCATAGAAACTGCTCCCATATTAACTTCGCTCTTCTCTTGAATATCTTCACATTTCATTACTCCTCCAATTTTTATGAAGTTTATCAGCTCCTCCGGTGTTGTGGAGGTAGAAATTGGCATGCTAGCTAAGGCCTTAGTCATAGTTTCTCGGTGCTTTTTAGAAGTAGCCAATAAATTCCAAATGCTAACACTTGCTTGCATTCTTTTCAATTGCTTGAGTACAGTATCATCTTCCTCTTCTTTATTCCCTACTTCAACTTCCTTTCCCTTATTAATTTCTACCTCCTGAGGTGGTGGCCTTGCATAAGGCTTACCGGATCTAGTGTTCATTACTTCATCTTCTTCGGGCTCGGACCAGGTCCATTTCTCCTTCTTGGATACAAGATCATCCTAACTATCGCTTGAATCCTAAAACCCATTGACAACACAAATTGCTACTTCTTTACCCACCATAGCTTGTTTAATTTCACCAAATACCTCTTCTTCTTTGGTTGCTTCTCCACCCACATCTTGAAAAGAAGACATGACAAAATCTTCATGCAAACCTCCTCCAACCATGAAGGTTGCCTGTAACACCCCTATACCTCGTATACATACACAACATGCTAATACAATCATAATATATGTATACTGAATATAGGTATGCCACTGTTTATAAAACATACAAATAATCCCTTCTTAATAATATAAATAAATTTAAAACATTTAAAGAAATTTATGAAACACAATAGACTCAATGTTTATCAAATACACAGCGGAAAATGTAACAAATATTTATAAATACATATACATTAAAACTCAAGTTTTACAAAAACATAAAATATATACATGTTTGGCAGTATGTCCTCGATCTTTAAGCTTCACTATCAACACCACAAGATCTAGACTCTACTCGGCCTAGAGGAACTCTCTGGTTCTTCCCTGTTACCTGCACGATAAATCATAATCGCTCTAAGCCAACGGCTTAGTGGTACAAACTATAATAATATTATGTTTTGATGCAATGCCAATGTCACACAATCAATTCCATACACCATTCACAAGAAATGTTATACTTCAATATCTTACTTTGATTAAGGTCAGATCAAACTTTTATTCTCAACAAAATACTTATGCAATGTCAACAATCTCATTATTAATTGGTTTCACCATTCATGAATCACATTTAAACAAAAACAAGCATGGGTCCAAAGACACTAATATCCCATTCAACTTTCAGAGTTAATGTTTTGGTTTAATTATCTCATTTATCATTATCATTATCCCAACTAGGCTTCAAGGATTAGGTTCAACCAAGCTTCAAGGGGAACAAAGCATGCTAAGTATCAACCCAACTTGGCTTCAAGAACCAAACCCAACCTAGCTTCAAGGGTTGTAACATCTCAATTAGGCTTCAAGGACTAGACCCAACCAAGCTTCAAGGGGACTAAAACATGTTAAACTTCAACCCAACTTGGCTTCAAGGATCAAGCCCAACCTAACTTCAAGAGATTGTTACTATAGGCATGCCACCAACAACAAAATCTGAAAATGGAATAAAACATTAGCCACACAATTCATTTATTATCTCATTATCAATTTCATTCTCAATTCTCATCATCATCTAGGCAAACATGCCCCACTTATTTCAATTGAATCATCATAGCCAATCACAATGGCTTCACATCTTATCATGTCTCAATTCACATTTAACAACTCATCATAGCTAATTGCATTGCACATATATTTCATATTTCATCATATCATCATATCTTTTACATTTTCAACATACATTTCACAAAGTTCACATTATGCAAAACATAACATTATTAATATGCATCAACAATGCAATAGATTACTTAACACATTTATAATCAAATGTGTTAAGTTTCAAAATCATATAAAGATATGCAATAATGTAGGGTAGGGTTTGTACTTACTTCAAGAACACTCACACAACTCCATACTCTTCTTCTTCCAAGAGTTCTTCACTTCTTAAATTAGAGAAAATCACTTTCTTCCAAAACCTAATTCAAAAATGATACAATACATGAATTCCAATACAATTTATCACTTATTAACCTCATCTTAGACCTTTAGATCACAAATTATAACTCGATACCACATATTAGAGCCTACGGCCATGGCCACGCCAACCCCCACGGGCGTGGGGTAGAAAACAATTCTGCCCAATTTGTTCAACACCCCCACGGCCATGGCATCTAAGGGCCACGGGCGTGACATCCAAGATGCTACTGCCTTCGACCAAAATCACAAATTCTAAGTTTCTAACTTCATAAAATACCAACAACTTAAAGATCAACAAAAATAATTAACCAAACTCAACATCTACCACAATCATCAACTCAAAACCCTAATTCAAACTCAACTCAACATTTCCAAAACCAACACCAATTTAACTTCTTATCTTAAAATCAATTTCAACACTTATAAACACACCACAAACAACCCTAAACCTACCATCAACAACAATTCATCAACCTCAAACACAACTTCAAATAGAACAAAGGAAATTAAGAGAGAGAACTTACCAAAATTAATAGAACTTCACAAATATCCAACTTAATCACTTGAATCTTCCTTCAATTTGATCTTAGAACTCAAAACCTTCCTCTTGCTCTCTTGTCTTGATGATGTCCGGCCACCAAAGGAGAAGGAAAGAAAATGAAGAAACAAAGTCAAACTTTTCATCTCTTTAAACCTCCACCAAGCATTCCAAAATAAGAAATTACCTAAATACCCTCTTCTTATTTGTTTTAACTTCTTTTCACTTACATGCCCTTTTGAGTAATTTCATAATTAACAAAATAAATATCTTCTTTCTTTGACCATCCAATTGACTTGTGTATATGTTATATATATTTCCATATATACAACATATACACTCTCTTTTAAATTCTTTTCTCTTTCCAATTACACATATACATTTTAATTCAAATAAAAACAATAATTATACCAAAACTCCTAGGGCACACCATGGGATATTACAATTCTCCCCCTCTAAAAAGAAATTTCATCCTCGAAATTACCTGATATTATGTCTGAAACAGTTGAGGATATTGATCTTGCATTACTTGCTCGCTCTCCCAAGTTTCCTCTTCTCTCCCAGGATTCTTCCATAGATCCTTCACCAATGGCACTTTCTTATTCCTCAACTCTTTCACTTCATGTGCCAAAATAGCAACTGGTTCTTCTTCAAATGTCAGATCCGGACTTAGTTCAATGGATTCAACTGGCAAGATGTGAGATGGATATGATCTATACCTCCGCAACATAGAAACATGGAATACATTATGGATTCTATCCAACTCAGGTGGCAAAGCAAGACGATAAGCAACTGGCCCAACTCTTTCCAAAACTTCATACGTGTAACACCCCTATACCCATATACATATATAGCATGCTGATACGATCCTAATATACGTATATTGAATATAGAAATGACACGATATACTTAACAAATGACTCATCCTTTTTACCAAAAACATAAACAAATTTAAATCATTTAAAAGAAATTATAAAAGACAAAAGATAAAATGTTTATTTAAAAGCAGCGGAAAATGTAACAAATATTTACAAATATATATACATCAAAATTCAAGTTTTACAAAACAAAAAATATATATACATGTTTGGCAGTACTTCTTTGATCTTTATGCTCCACTATCAACACCTCAAATCTAGACTCTACTCGGCCTAGAGGAACTCTCCGGTTCTTCCCTGTCACCTGCACGATAAACCACAATCGCGCTAAGCCCACGGCTTAGTGGTACAAACTACAATGATATCATGATGAAATGCCAATGTCATACTTTTCAATATACAAGCGATTCTCAAGAATCTCATATCTATTTATTTCATCATTTATAAATCACATGGAAAACAAAGACAAGCAAGGGCCCAAAAAGAAACTAATATGTTATTCAAAGTTCAGAGTTACTTCTTTGGTCCATATCATAATCATCAAGCCCGTAGGTGATACACATATATCTCTATCCATGGATAAGGTAAAAGACCCAGTCTCTTGGACCTCTACTTGGTTAGACTCAAGGAGATCCTCAACCCGGCAAGACTGTTACCATAACAATTGTAACAGACCCAGTCTCTTGGACCTCAACCCGACAAATCTCGAGGAGATCCTCAACCCGGCAAGACTGTTACTTTAATTCATTTTTCACATTTATCATTTCACAATTTTTTCAACTGGAATCGGCTTACGACCCGGTCTTTTCACCTATCTAGTAATTCATAGGCATGCCGCCAAACTCAGAACTCTGAAAGTTGAATAACACATTAGGCACACAATCTTTTCATTTATTTATATCTTTGCACATTTCTTTCTCAATTCATTCCATTCTCATAATCAAATAGTCAATCATGCCTCCATTATCTCATTTGCATTATCATAGCCAACAATCATGGCCTCATATCTCATAATATTTCAAATCACATTAATACAATTCATCATATCATCATATCTTTCACATTTCATATTTCATATAGACAAAGATGCTTTAATCATCTCATTATGTCTCAATTTATCATTTAAGTACTCACAATCATTTACATTGAACATCCATTAAGAATGATCACCATTGATATATATACATAGCAATTTACCTTATTCATAGACTTAGAATCTTCAACATACATTCCACATTATACACAACATAGCATTATTCATATGCATCATTAATGTTCACATTATATCCAACATAACATTATTAATAGGTGTCAACAATACATTGGATTTCTTAACACATTTACAATCAAATATATGTTAAGTCTCAACATCATATGAATGTATGCAATAATGTAGTTTGTACTTACCTTAAGCACCACTTATACAAATCTATACACTTCCTTTTTCCAAGAATTCTTCACTTCTTAAATTAGAGTAAATCACCTTCTTCCAAAACCTAGTCCAAAAATGATACAATACATTAATTCCAATACAATTTATCACTTATTAACCTCATCTTAGACCTTTAGATCACAAATTATAACTCAACACCACTAGCTAGGGACCACAGCCATGGCCACCCCAACCCCCACGGGCATGGGTTAAAGAATGGTTCTGCCTCCCTTGCTCCAAACCTCCACGGCCCTGGCTACAAATGGCCACGGCCATGGCAACCAAGGGCCACGGGCGTGGCATCCAAAACTCTACTGTTTCTAACCAAATTTACATATTCCATGCTTACAACTCCAACAAACATCAACAACATGAAAATCTATGAAAATAATTGATCAAACTCAAGTTAAACATCACTTATCACTTCAAAACCCTAAAACCAACATCACCCTTACTCTTCCAATACCAACATCCACCTATCTTCTTATTTTCAATTCAAAACCAACACCACAATCATATAAATCAAACAAACACCAACATACTACCATCAACACAACCCTACTTTCTAATATCCACAATCAAACTCACAAACAACTTAAAATAAAATAAGAGAATCAAGAGAAACTTACCAAAATAATGAAACTTCTTGGATTTCCACTTAATCACTTGAAAACTCCTTCAATTTTTGAGCTTGAACACAAAACTCACTCTTGCTCTCTCTTGCTTTGGATGGCTGGCCAACAATGGAAATAGGAAAGAAGAAGAAATGAAGAAAAGTCAAATTTCTCATCTCTTTAAACCTCCACCAAGTATTCCAAAATAAGAAATTACTTAAATACCCTTTTCTATTTGTTTTACTTTTCTTTCACTTATTGCCCTTTTTAGTAATTTCACAAATAACAAAATAAATATCTTCTTCCTTTGACCATCACATTTGATTTGTATATATGTTGTGTATATTTCCATATACATAACATATACACTTTCTTTTAAATTACTTTTCTCTTCCAAATTAACATATACATTCAATTCCAATTAAAACAATAATATCAAAACTTCTAGGGCATACATTGGGATATTACAATTCTCCCCCTTTAAAAAGAAATTTTGTCCCCGAAATTACCTGATATTAAGTTTGAAACAATTGAGGATACTGATCTTGCATTGCTTGTTCGCTCTCCCAAGTTGCCTCTTCTCTCCCATGATTCTTCCATAGAACTTTTACTAATGGCACTTTCTTATTTCTCAACTCTTTCACTTCATGTGCCAAAATAGCAACTGGTTCTTCTTCATGTCAGATCCGGACTCACTTCAATGGATTCAACTGGCAAGATATGAGATGGATCTGATCTATACCTTCGCAACATAGAAACATGGAATACATTATGGATTCTATCCAACTCAAGCGGCAAAGCAAGACGATAAGCAACTGGTCCAACTCTTTTTAAAATTTCATACGGTCCAATGAAACGAGGACTCAGATTTCCTCTTCGACCAAATCTCAATATTTTCTTCCAAGGAGACACTTTCAAAAATACTTTATCTCCAATATCAAACTCTATGTCTCTCCTTTTCAAGTCTGAATAAGATTTCTGTCGGTCTGAAGCTGCTTTTAACCGATCCCGAATTATCTTCACTTTCTCTTCAGTCTCTTTTACCAAATCAGGACCAATTAACTTGCCCTCTCCAGTTTCATTCCAACATAGAGGCGTTCTGCATCTTCTACCATACAATGCCTCAAATGGTGCCACACCAATACTAGATTGATGACTGTTGTTATAAGCAAACTCCACAAGTGGCAAAAATCTGTCCCAACTTCCAGAAAAATCAATGACACAGCTTCTCAACATATCCTCAATAATCTGTATCACTCTCTCTAACTGCCCATCTGTCTGTGGATGAAAAGCAGTACTAAAGTACAATCGAGAACACAAAGCCCCATGTAAACTCTTCCAAAATCTCGAAGTAAACCGGGGATCTCGATCAGACACTAAAGAAATTGGGACTCCATGCAACTTCACTATTTCACTTACATACAGCTCAGCCAATCTTTCAAGAGAGTAGTCCATTCTAACAGGAAGGAAATGAGCTGTCTTTGTCAACCGATCAACAATCACCCAAATAGCATCATGTTTCTTCTGAGTCAAATTTTAAACCAGACACAAAATCCATTGTTACTCTCTCCCATTTCCATTCAGGCACTGTTAAAGGTTGAAGCAACCCTGTTGGAACTTGATGCTCAACTTTTACCCTCTGACATGTGAGACACTTGGACACAAATTCCGCTGTCTCTTTTCATACCAGACCGCCAGTAGTGCTGTTTCAAATCATGGTACATCTTTGTACTTCCCGAATGCATAGCAAAAATCGATTGGTGTGCTTCCTCTAAAATAATCTTTCTCAAACTATCATCATCAGGAACACACAACCTATCCTTGAACCAAAGACTACCATCACTTTTCACATGAAAATCTCGGTTCTTACCATTTCGGCAATCTGATACAATCTTCTGAATTTTCTCATCCGTCAATTGAGCCTCCTTTATTTGATCCAACAATACTGGTCTCAACTGCAGCTGAGCCAATAATGCACCATCAGCACCTACTTCAAAACTAGCATGCAACTCTCTCAACTCAACAAGCAACGAGAGCAAATAAACAGCTAAACCTGCTAAAGATTTCTGACTCAAGGCATCTGCAACTACATTTACCTTACTAGGATGATAATCAATCAAGCAGTTGTAGTCTTTAATCAGTTCTAACCATCGTCTTTGCCGAAGATTTAGCTCCTTCTGAACACCCAAATATTTCAAACTTTTGTGATCCGTATAGATAAAACATTTCTCCCCATATAAATAATGTCGCCAAATCTTCAAAGCAAATACTATAGCCGCCAACTCTAAATCATGAGTCAGATAATTAAGCTCGTGTGGCTTCAACTGCCGAGAAGCATAAGCTATAACTTTACTCTCTTGCATCAAAACACATCCTAAACCATTATGTGAAGCATCACTGTAAATCACATAAGGTTTATTTTCCACGGGTAAAGTAAGAACAGAGGCTTGAGTCAACATTTCTTTCAACTGCTCAAAACTAGCTTGACACTGATCCGTCCACACAAATCTAACTTCCTTCCGAAGCAATCTGGTGAGTGGAGTAGCTATCAAAGAAAAACCTTTTACAAACCGTCGGTAATAGCCTGCCAAACCCAGAAAACTCCTAACTTCAGCTACAAAATTTGGTGGACTCCAATTCAAAATAGCTTCAACTTTATTTGGATCAACTCTTATTCCATCCGTTGAAACTATATGACCCAGAAAAGTAACTTGGTCAAGCCAAAATTCACACTTCGACAGTTTAGCAAACAACTGCTTCTCTCTCAAGACCTGTAACACAATCCGCAAATGCTTGTCATGCTCCCCCTCATTACGTGAATACACCAAAATATCATCGATGAAAACCACCACAAATTGATCCAGATAGGGCCTGAACACCCTATTCATCAAATCCATGAAAGCTGCAGGTGCATTCGTCAACCCAAAAGGCATCACCAGAAATTCATAATGTCCATACCTGGTGCGAAAAGCGGTCTTAGAAACATCTTCAGCTTTAACCCTCAACTGATGGTATCCGGATCTCAAATCAATCTTGGAAAACACTGCTGCTCCCTTCAATTGATCAAAGAGATCATCAATTCTAGGCAAAGGATATTTATTCTTAATAGTCAATTTGTTCAATTGCCTATAATCAATGCATAACCTCATAGTACCATCCTTCTTCTTCACAAACAACACAGGAGCTCCCCAAGGAGAAACACTGGGGCGAATAAATCCTTTATCCATCAACTCCTGTAATTGCACCTTCAACTCTCTCAATTCAGCAGGTGCCATTCGATAAGGAGTGATAGAGATGGGAGTGGTACCAGGCAACAATTCGATACCAAACTCAACCTCTCTCTCAAGGGGTAACCCTAGCAACTCCTCAGGAAACACATCTAGAAAATCTGCAGCCGTGGTTATATTATCAAGTTGAGAACCCCTTACTCTAGTATCCACAACATGAGCAAGATAAGCATCACACCCTTTTCTAATCAATCTTCTAGCTGTTACAGCTGATACAAACAAGGATGCAAGTTGTCTCTGCTCACTAGATACTATCACACTCCTACCATCTCTGGTTCTCAAGGTGACACACTTCTTTTGGCAATCTACCATAGCCCCATGCTTAGACAACCAATCCATGCCTAAGATCAAATCATATTCTTTAAAAGGCATTTCAATTAAATCACCAAGAAACTCCTCACCTTGCACCACAACAGCACTATCACGATGCACCTTACTCACCACAACACTATGTCCTAAAGGATTTGTCACTGAGACATCAAATCCTAAGGACTCTGAATGCAATTCAGACACAGGCAAGATAGATGCACTAATGTATGAATGAGTAGATCCTGGATCAATTAAAGCAAGTACTGAAATGCCAAATAAAGAAAATGTACCCGCTATAACTGCTGAAGCATCTGGCTGCCTCTGCATCACATACACTCTTTGAGAAGATCAGGCTTCCTCTGGCCTATTGCCTCCGGATGATGATCCTCCTCTCTGACTATACCCGGATCGACCACCCCTACTGAAACCTCTGCCTCCTCGACCACCTCTGCTGACACTGGGTCGAGAGGCTGCAGACTCAGCCTGCCTATGCTCCTGCATCTCAGAACACTCCCTAATGAAATGGTCAGGCGATCCACACCTGAAGCACACAACTGATCTACTATACTTCCAACAAACACCCCCATGTCTTCCGCAACACTGAACACATACAGGTGGAATAGACCTCTGCATCACGGGAGTCGGGGCACTGGCTAGAGAAGCTGTAGGTCTCGGTCTCTGTCTCTGATACTGCACTGACCTAACCGGCTGTCTCTAACTCCTACTGATCCTCGGAACAAAACTTCCTCTACCCATCTTCATAGATGAAGACCCTGCTTCAAACTGGGGTCTCCTCACTCTAATCTCCTCCTCAGTAGCAGCTGTTGCAATACTCTGCGCTCTCTCAACACTTCTAGCTGCTGCAACTAGCTGAGAGAAATCCTGATACCGAGAACCAGCCACGATGCACATAATAGAGGGCCTCAATCCCTCCTCAAACCTTCTGCACCGATCTATTTCATCAGAGATAATTCCCCCAGCATAACGACTCAACCGGATGTACTCAATCTCATATTCTGTTACCGTCCAGTTGTCTTGCTTTAAATTCAAAAATTCCATCTTCTTAAGATCTTTATACTCCCTCGGAGTATATTTCTACTTGAACTCCCTTAGAAAATCCCCATATGATAATTTAGGTGGATCATCCATGGCATGCGAGAACGTCTTCCACCAGTCATAGGCATCTTTCTGCAGGGGGGATCTGGCATAGTCAAATTTCTCATCTGAAGTGGCTTGCAACTGAATGAATATCCTCTATACCTTATCCAACCACTGCTCAGCCACTGCAGGATCGGTAGTGCCTAAGAAATCTTCAGCCCCATATTTTCTCAACTTGTCATAATGTCTTACTGGCACTTGAGGCTGTGGTGGTGGTGGCTGCACTGGAGCTCCCCTCAACAGTTCTACCACATGCCTTAACCAACCCGGCGGAGCCTCTTCAGCAGCTGATCTCTCTGGCATAGAAATAGGTGCCTCACTAACCCTCTCAATCCCAGCTCCATCTCTACTCTCTTCAGGAGCTACACTTTCCGCACTACCCTCAACAGACTATCGTGAATGAGATGCCATCTCTACCTATATCTGCAAACACAGCAGAATATTCCTCATTAAAGATCAAAGATTGCCATACCAAAACATGTATTTTACTCAAAAACCAACTTTTAAAATCAAAATATTATTTTCCTTACAATTGACCTAGGTTGAGAATCTCAAACCTAGGCTCTGATACCAAAATAATTGTAACACCCCTATACCCATATACGTACACAGCATGCTGATACGATCGTAATATACGTATATTGAATATAGAAATGCCACGATATACTTAACAAATGACTCATCCTTTTTACCAAAAACATAAACAAATTTAAATCATTTAAAAGAAATTATAAAAGACAAAAGATAAAATGTTTATTTAAAAGCAGCGGAAAATGTAACAAATATTTACAAATATATATACATCAAAATTCAAGTTTTACAAAACACAAAATATATATACATGTTTGGCAGTACTTCTTTGATCTTTAAGCTCCACTATCAACACCTCAAATCTAGACTCTACTCGGCCTAGAGGAACTCTCCGATTCTTCCCTGTCACGTGCGCGATAAACCACAATCGCGCTAAGCCCACGGCTTAGTGGTACAAACTACAATGATATCATCCTATAATGAAATGCCAATGTCATACTTTTCAATATACAAGTGATTCTCAAGAATCTCATATCTATTTATTTCATCATTTATAAATCACATGGAAAACAAAGACAAGCAAGGGCCCAAAAAGAAACTAATATGTTATTCAAAGTTCAGAGTTACTGCTTTGGTCCATATCTTAATCATCAAGCCCGTAGGCGATACACATATATCTTTATCCATGGATAGGGTAACAGACCCAGTCTCTTGGACCTCTACTTGGTTAGACTCAAGGAGATCCTCAACCCGGCAAGACTGTTACCATAACAATTATAACAGACCCAGTCTCTTGGACCTCAACCCGACAAATCTCGAGGAGATCCTCAACCCGGCAAGACTGTTACTATAATTCATATTTCACATTTATCATTTCACATTTTTTTCAACTGGAATTGGCTTATGACCCGGTCTTTTCACCTATCCAGTAATTCATAGGCATGCTGCCAAACTCAGAACTCTAAAAGTTGAATAACACATTAGGCACACAATCTTTTCATTTATTTATATCTTTGCACATTTCTTTCTCAATTCATTTCATTCTCATAATCAAATAGGCAATCATGCCTCCATTATCTCATTTGCATTATCATAGCCAACAATCATGGCCTCATATCTCATAATATTTCAAATCACATTAATACAATTCATCATATCATCATATCTTTCACATTTCATATTTCATATAGACAAACATGCTTTAATCATCTCATTATGTCTCAATTTATCATTTAAGTACTCACAATCAATTACATTAAACATCCATTAAGAATGATCATCATTGATATATATACATAGCAATTTACCTTATTCATAGACTTAGAATCTTCAACATACATTCCACATTACACACAACATAGCATTATTCATATGCATCATCAATGTTCACATTATATCCAACATAACATTATTAATAGGTGTCAACAATACATTGGATTTCTTAACACATTTACAATCAAATATATGTTAAGTCTCAACATCATATGAATGTATGCAATAATGTAGTTTGTACTTACCTTAAGCACCACTTATACAAATCTATACACTTCCTTTTTCCAAGAATTCTTCACTTCTTAAATTAGGGCAAATCACCTTCTTCCAAAACCTAGTCCAAAAATGATACAATACACGAATTTCAATACAATTTATCACTTATTATCCTCATCTTAGACCTTTAGATCACAAATTATAACTCAACACCACTAGCTAGGGCCCACGGCCATGGCCACCCCAACCCCCACGGGCGTGGGTTAAAGAATGGTTCTGCCTCCCTTGCTCCAAACCTCCACGGCCCTGGCTACAAATGGCCACGGCCATGGCAACCAAGGGCCACGGGCGTGGCATCCAAAACTCTACTGTTTCTGACCAAATTTACATATTCCATGCTTACAACTCCAATAAACATCAACAACATGAAAATCTATGAAAATAATTGATCAAACTCAAGTTAAACATCACTTATCACTTCAAAACCCTAAAACCAACATCACCCTTACTCTTCCAATACCAACATCCACCTATCTTCTTATTTTCAATTCAAAACCAACACCACAATCATATAAATCAAACAAACACCAACATACTACCATCAACACAACCCTACTTTCTAATATCCACAATCAAACTCACAAACAACTTAAAATAAAACAAGAGAATCAAGAGAAACTTACCAAAATAATGAAACTTCTTGGATTTCCACTTAATCACTTGAAAACTCCTTCAATTTTTGAGCTTGAACACAAAACTCACTCTTGCTCTCTCTTTCTTTGGATGGCCGGCCAACAATGGAAAAAAGGAAAGAAGAAGAAATGAAGAAAAGTCAAATTTCTCATCTCTTTAAACCTCCACCAAGTATTCCAAAATAAGAAATTACTTAAATACCCTTTTCTATTTGTTTTACTTCTCTTTCACTTATTGCCCTTTTTAGTAATTTCACAAATAACAAAATAAATATCTTCTTCCTTTGACCATCACATTTG
This sequence comes from Garcia nutans, assembly GCA_947685225.1. NCBI lineage: Eukaryota > Viridiplantae > Streptophyta > Magnoliopsida > Malpighiales > Euphorbiaceae > Garcia > Garcia nutans. The sequence continues at coordinate 47,895,700 of CANTUV010000007.1, read as the reverse complement.
ATTTGTATATATGTTGTGTATATTTCCATATACACAACATATACACTTTCTTTTAAATTACTTTTCTCTTCCAAATTAACATATACATTCAATTCCAATTAAAACAATAATATCAAAACTTCTAGGGCTTACATTGGGATATTACAATATGGTCCAATGAAACGAGGACTCAGCTTCCCTCTTCGACCAAATCTCAATATCTTTTTCCAAGGAGACACTTTCAAAAATACTTTATCTCCAATATCAAACTCTATGTCTCTCCTCTTCAAATCTGAATAAGACTTCTGTTGATCTGAAGCTGTTTTCAACCGATCTCGGATTATCTTCACTTTCTCTTCAGTTTCTTTAACCAAATCAGGACCAATTAACTTTCCCTCTCCAATTTCATTCCAGCATAAAGGCGTTCTACATCTTCTGCCATACAATGCCTCAAATGGTGCCATACTAATACTGGATTGATGACTGTTGTTGTAAGCAAATTCCACAAGTGGTAAAAATTTGTCCTAACTTCTAGAGAAATCAATGACACAGCTTCTCAACATATCCTCAATAATTTGTATCACTCTCTCTGACTGCCCATCTGTCTGTGGATGAAAAGCAGTACTAAAGTGTAACCAAGAACCCAATGCATCATGTAAACTCTTCCAAAACCTCGAAGTAAACCGGGGGTCTCGATCAGACACTAAAGAAATTGGGACTCCATGCAACTTCACTATTTCACTAATATACAGCTCAGCCAACCTTTCAAAAGAATAGTCCATTCTAACAGGAAGAAAATTAGCTGTCTTTGTCAAATGATCAACAATCACCCAAATAGCATCATGCTTCTTCTGAGTTAATGGCAAACCAGATACAAAATCCATTGTTATTCTCTCCCATTTCCATTCAGGCACTGTTAAAGGTTGAAGTAGCCCTATTGGAACTTGATGCTCAGCTTTCACCCTCTGACAAGTGAGACATTTGGACACAAATTCCGCTATGTCTCTCTTCATACCAGACCACCAGTAGTGCTGTTTCAAATCATGGTACATCTTTGTACTACCTGGATGCATAGCAAAACCAATTGGTGTGCTTCCTCTAAAATGATCTTTCTCAAACCATCATCATCAGGTATACATAACCTATCCTTAAACCAAAGGCTACCATCACTTTTCACACAGAAATCTCGGCTCTCCCCATTTTGGCAATCTGAAACAATCTTCTGAATTTTCTCATCAGCCAATTGAGCCTCTTTAATTTGATCCAACAATACTGGTCTCAACTGCAATTGAGCTAACAAAGCTCCATCAACACACGACACAAAGCTAGCATGCAATGCTCTCAACTCAACAAGCAACGAGAGCGAATACACAGTCAAACCTACTAAAGACTTCCGACTCAAGGCATCCGCGACAACATTCGCCTTACCAGGATGATAATCAATTAAACAGTCATAGTCTTTAATCAACTGTAACCATCACCTTTGCCTAAGATTCGGCTCCTTTTGAACACCCAAATACTTCAAACTTTTGTGATCCGTATAGATAAAACATTTCTCCCCAAATAAATAGTGTCGCCAAATCTTCAAAGCAAATACTATAGCTACCAACTCCAAATCATGAGTCAGATAATTGAGCTCATGCGGCTTCAGCTGTCGAGAAGCATAAGCTATGACTTTACCCTCTTGCATTAAAACACATCTTAAACCATTATGTGAAGCATCACTGTAAATCACATATGGTTTATCTTCCACGGGTAAAGTAAGAACAGGCGCTTGAGTCAACATCTCTTTCAACTGTTCAAAGCTAGCTTGACACTGATCCGTCCACACAAATCAACATCTCTTTCAACTGTTCAACCCAATTGGTGAGTGGAGTAGCTATCAAAGAGAAATCTTTCACAAACCATCGGTAATAGCCTGCCAAACCCAGAAAACTTCTAACTTCAGTTACAGACTTTGGTGGACTCCAATTTAAAATAGCTTCAACTTTACTTGGATCGACTCTTATACCATCTGCTGAAACTATATGGCCCAGAAAAGTAACTTGGTCAAGCCAAAATTCACACTTTGATAGCTTAACATATAACCGCTTCTCTCTCAAGATCTGTAACACAATCCGCAAATGCTTGTCATGCTCTTCCTCATTACGTGAATACACCAAAATATCATCGATGAAAACCACCACAAATTGATCCAGATAGGGCCTAAACACCCTATTAATCAAATCCATGAAAGCTAAAGGTGCATTCATCAACCCAGAAGGCATTACTAAAAACTCAAAATGCCCATACCTTGTGTGGAAAGCTGTCTTAGAAACATCTTCAGCTTTAACCCTCAACTGATGGTACCCGGATCTTAAATCAATCTTGGAAAACACTGCTGCTCCCTTCAATTGATCAAAGAGATCATCAATCCTAGGAAAAGGATATTTATTCTTGATGGTTACTTTATTCAATTGCCTATAATCAATGCATAACCTCATAGTACCATCTTTCTTCTTCACAAACAACACAGGAGCTCCCCAAGGAGAAACACTAGGGCGAATAAATCCTTTATCCAACAACTCCTGCAACTGCACCTTCAACTCTCTCAATTCAGCAGGTGCCATTCTATAAGGAGTGATAGAGATGGGAGTGGTACCAGGTAACAATTCGATACCAAACTCAACCTCTCTCTCAGGGGATAACCCTGGAAACTCCTCAGGAAACACATCTGGAAAATCTGCAACTGTGGTTATATTATCAAGTTGAGAACCTACTACCCTAGTATCCACAACATGAGCAAGATAAGATTCACACCCTTTTCTAATCAACTTTATGGTTGTTACAGCTGATACAAACAAGGATGCAAGTTGTCTCTGCTCACTAGATACTATCACATCCCTACCATCACTGGTTCTCAAGGTGACACACTTCTTTTGACAATCTACCACGGCTCCATGCTTAGATAGCCAATCCATGCCTAAGATCAAATCATATTCTTTGAAAGGCATTTCAATTAGATCACCAAGAAACTCCACACCTTGCACCTCAACTGCACTATCACGGTGCACCTTACTAACAACCACACTATGTCCTAAAGGATTTGTCACCAAAACATCAAATCTTAAGGATTCTGAATGCAATTTAGACACAGGCAATATGGATGCACTTATGTATGAATGAGTAGATCCTGGATCAATCAAAGCAAGTACTGAAATGCCAAATAAAGAAAATGTACCCGCTATAACTGCTGAAGCATCTGGCTGCCTCTGCATCACATATCCTCTCTGAGAAGATCCGGTCTCCTCTAGCCTACTGCCTCCAGATGATGATCCTCCTCTCTGACTGAACCCGGGTCTACCACCTCTACTAAAACCTCTGCCCCCTCCACCACCTCTACTAACACTAGGTCGAGAAACTGCAGTATCCATCTGTCTATCATCTTGCATATCAGGGCAATCTTTAATAAAATGATCTGGTGACCCACATCTATAACATACTCCGGATACACCAGTCCTCCAACAAAAACCTCCATGGGGCCTGCCACAGTGAACACATACAGGTGGAGTAGACCTTTGCATCACAGGAGTCGGGGCACTAGCTACAGAGACTGTCGGTCTCGGCTTCTGCCTCTGATACTGCACAGATCTGCCTGACTGCCTCTGACTCCTACTAATTCTCGGAACAAAACTTCCTCTACCCCTCTTCACAGATGAAGACCCTGCCTCAAACTGGGGTCTCCTTACTCTAGTCTCCTCCTCAGAAGCAGCTGCTGCAATGCTCTGCGCTCTCTCCACACTTCTAGCTGCTGCAACAAGCTGAGAGAAATCCTAGTATCTAGAACCAGCCACAATGCACATGATAGAGGGTCTCAATCCCTCCTCAAATCTTCTGCACCGATCTATTTCATCATAGATAATTCCCCCAGCATAACGACTCAATCGGATGTACTCAATCTCGTATTCTGTCACCGTTCGGTTGTCTTGTCTCAAATTCAAGAATTCCATCTTCTTAATATCTTTATACTCCCTCGGAGTATATTTCTGCTCGAACTCCCTCAGAAAATCCCCATATGATAATGTAGGTGGATCGTCCATGGCATGAGGAACCGTCTTCCACCAATCATAGGCATCTTTCTGTAAGAGGGATCTGGCATAGTCAAACTTCTCATCCGAAGTGGCTTGCAACTGAATGAATATCCTCTGCACCTTATCCAACCACTGCTCAGCCACTGCAGGATCGGTAGTGCCCAAGAAATCTTTAGCCCCATATTTTCTCAACATGTCATAATGTCTTACCGGCATCTGAGGCTGTGGTGGTGGTGGCTGCACTGGAGTTGGCCTCAATAGTTCTATCACATGCCTTAACAAACCCGGCGGAGCCTCCTCTGTAGCTGACCTCTTTGGCACAAAAACAGGTGCCTCACTAATTCTATCAACTCTAGCTCCATCTCTACTCTCTCCTGGAGCTACACTCTCAGCACTTCCTTCTACAGTCTGACGTGAATGAGACTCCATTACTACCTATATCTGCAAACACAGCAGAATATACCTCATTGAAGATCAAAGACTGCCATACCAAAACATGTATTTTACTCAAAAACCAACTTTTAAAATTAAAATATTATTTTCCTTACAATTCACCTAGGTTGAGAATCTCAAACCTAGGCTCTGATACCAAAATAATTGTAATACCCCCATACCCCGTATACGTACACAGCATGCTAATACGATCGTAATATGCGTATACTGAATATAGGTATGCCACTGTTTATAAAACATACAAATAATCCCTTTTCAATAATATAAATAAATTTAAAACATTTAAAGAAATTTATGAAACACAATAGACTCAATGTTTATCAAATACACAGCGAAAAATGTAACAAATATTTATAAATACATATACATTAAAACTCAAGTTTTACAAAAACATAAAATATATACATGTTTGGCAGTATGTCCTCGATCTTTAAGCTTCACTATCAACACCACCAGATCTAGACTCTACTCGGCCTAGAGGAACTTTCTGGTTCTTCCCTGTTACCTGCGCGATAAATCATAATCGCGCTAAGCCAACGGCTTAGTGGTACAAACTATAATAATATTATGTTTTGATGCAATGCCAATGTCGCACAATCAATTCCATACACCATTCACAAGAAATGTTATACTTCAATATCTTACTTTGATTAAGGTCAAATCAAACTTTTATTCTCAACAAAATACTTATGCAATGTCAACAATCACATTATTAATTGGTTTCACCATTCATGAATCACATTTAGACAAAGACAAGCATGGGCCCAAAGACACTAATATGCCATTCAACTTTCAGATTTAATGTTTTGGTTTAATTATCTCATTTATCATTATCATTATCCCAACTAGGCTTCAAGGATTAGGTTCAACCAAGCTTCAAGGGGAACAAAGCATGCTAAGTATCAACCCAACTTGGCTTCAAGAACCAAACCCAACCTAGCTTCAAGGGTTGTAACATCTCAATTAGGCTTCAAGGACTAGACCCAACCAAGCTTCAAAGGGAGTAAAACATGTTAAACTTTAACCCAACTTGGCTTCAAGGATCAAGCCCAACCTAACTTCAAGAGATTGTTACTATAGGCATGCCACCAACAACAAACTCTGAAAATGGAATAACACATTAGCCACACAATTCATTTATTATTTCATTATCAATTTCATTCTCAATTCTCATCATCATCTAGGCAAACATGCCCTACTTATTTCAATTGAATCATCATAGCCAATCACAATGGCTTCACATCTTATCATGTCTCAATTCACATTTAAGAACTCATCATAGCTAATTGCATTGCACATATATTTCATATTTCATCATATCATCATATCTTTTACATTTTCAACATACATTTCACAAAGTTCACATTATGCAAAACATAACATTATTAATATGCATCAATAATGCAATAGATTACTTAACACATTTATAATCAAATGTGTTAAGTTTCAAAATCATATAAAGATATGCAATAATGTAGGGTGGGGTTTGTACTTACTTCAAGAACACTCACACAACTCTATACTCTTCTTCTTCCAAGAGTTCTTCACTTCTTAAATTAGAGAAAATCACTTTCTTCCAAAACCTAATTCAAAAATGATACAATACATGAATTCCAATACAATTTATCACTTATTAACCTCATCTTAGACCTTTAGATCACAAATTATAACTCGACACCACATATTAGAGCCTACGGCCGTGGCCACCCCAACCCCCACGGGAGTGGGGTAGAAAACAATTCTGCCCAATTTGTTCAACACCCCCACGACCATGGCATCTAAGGGCCACGGGCGTGGCATCCAAGATGCTACTGCCTTCGACCAAAATCACAAATTCTAAGTTTCTAACTTCATAAAATACCAACAACCTAAAGTTCAACAAAAATAATTAACCAAACTCAACACCTACCACGATCATCAACTCAAAATCCTAATTCAAACTCAACTCAACATTTCCAAAACCAACACCAATTTAACTTCTTATCTTAAAATCAATTTCAACACTTATAAACACACCACAAACAACCCTAAACCTACCATCAACAACAATTCATCAACCTCAAACACAACTTCAAAAAGAACAAAGGAAATTAAGAGAGAGAACTTACCAAAATTAATAGAACTTCACAAATATCCAACTTAATCACTTGAATCTTCCTTCAATTTGATCTTAGAACTCAAAACCTTCCTCTTGCTCTCTTGTCTTGATGATGTTCGGCCACCAAAGGAGAAGGAAAGAAAATGAAGAAACAAAGTCAAACTTTTCATCTCTTTAAACCTCCACCAAGCATTCCAAAATAAGAAATTACCTAAATACCCTCTTCTTATTTGTTTTAACTTCCTTTCACTTACATGCCCTTTTGAGTAATTTCATAATTAACAAAATAAATATCTTCTTTCTTTGACCATCCATTTGACTTGTGTATATGTTATATATATTTCCATATATATAACATATACACTCTCTTTTAAATTCTTTTCTCTTTCCAATTACACATATACATTTTAATTCAAATAAAAACAATAATTATATCAAAACTCCTAGGGCACACCTTGGGATATTACATTGCCAGTGGTGGTACTCTATTGAACTTTGATAATGGATTGTCTTTGGTGTTTGGCTTGTTGGGCTCGGGCAGCTTCCCACTATCAATTACATTTTGGATCTCATGTCTCAACCTCACACATCTATCCGTGTCATGCCCTTGCATTTGATGAAACTGACAAAATGCTTTTGTGTTGAAATTAGGTGGGAGAGGAATAGGCAACGAATGATCTCTTGGTTACTGGATTGTTGTTTTAGATTTACTGTATTGAGTTTGAATGTTTAGGTTTATAAGGTTTTTAGGATTAGGGTTTAGGAAAACTAGGGTTTACGTATTAGTTTTGAGGGAATTAGGGTTTACGAAAACTTAGGGTTTATATTAACTGGTTTGGGTTTACTGTTTTGGTTTTGGAGTTGAGGAAAATAGTTTAGAGTTTTATAAAGTAATTATGAATTTTAGAAACTGTAAGGTGAGTTTAGAGTTTGGATATTTAACAAAGCATTTGGAAATTTTGGAAAAAAAAAAGTTAGAGGAAAACAGTTTAGGGTTGTTAAAGTTTTTGAAAATAGGAAACGATTTAAGATTTTTGGAAACAAAAGAAACAAATTAGGGTTTTAAGGTTTAGAAGAAATATATTAGTGCTCTTAAGCTTTAGAAGAAACAGAAAAGTAATTTTTAGGGTTTTTGAAAATAGAAGAAACGATTTAAGGTTCTAAGGTTTAGAAGAAATAAATTAGGGTTCTAAGGTTTTTGGAATCAAAAGAAATAATTTATTAATTTTCAGTGATTGAAGCTACTGTAAGAAAAAAAAAAGAAATTAGAAATTCAAACCTTCGTTCATTGGTTCAACCAAAAATTGCTTCTTGGATGAACAAGGACAAAGGCAAAGTTGCTGCCTTTGATAAATTGTTGATGGCTTTGCTTGTTCCTCTCAAATCCGAAGTCCCAAGTTCAAAGTTCTAGTCCTAGGTTTTTCTTTTTCTTCCTCCTTTTTTTCTGTCCTACCCTTTTTTTTGTGTTTTAAAGTGTTATTTATAGGAAAATTTAGAAGATTAATTCCAATTGTTTAAGGAAACTATAATTAATTAGGAAAAGAAAACCAAAACAAAATAGAATTTGGTTTCGAAAAAAATTGCATTGGAAAAATTTCGCTGGCGAAATTGTGAGCGCTGGCCAAAACTGCGAGGAAATTGCGAGAGCTGGGCGCGTTGCCAGGCTGCCAGGCCATTTCGCCCGCAGGAAGTTTCTGCAGGCGAAATTGGCCTTAGCCAATTTCTTTTGGCTATGAATTTTTTCGTCGCAGATTTTTATTTTTATTTATTTATTTATTATTTTTATTTTATTAAAAATTATAAAAAATAAATACTAAAATAAATATTATTTAACTAAAATACCACAAAAATTATTCTGGACTATATAAGAAATAACGGACCGGACTAGGTAAAAAATTAAGGATCTACAACAAGGTAAGTATATCATCATACCAATACCACTATTTCATATACTAAATTTATTCATTATGTTCTAATTTAATCTATCTATTTATTTGTTTATTAAATTCTTAAAAATAGTACACTAATTAATTTATTTTTCCTAATCTTTATTAAAAAATAAAAAAATACCAAAAATTAGATAATAAAATAATAAATAAATATTTGTGCTATTAAAATATTAAGTTGCATTGTTACCTTAGTCTTTTGACTTGAACTGCGATGAACTGCATCCCAGCTAGTAGACTTATAGTTTCATTTTTATGCCATTGAATAAATTCTAATAACTCAGAATGGGATCGAGGTTCTAATCTCGAAGCATGCATTTTCTCCTTAACTCTCTGCTAAATCTCTGCTTTAATTATGAGAATATGTAAATGTGGATGAGTATTGGAGAAATGAGTCGTTTATATAGACAGATTGCAAAGGAAAAGAAAAAAGGAAATGAAGATGAAACTTTCGTGATTTTTAATGAAAAATAAAAAGGAAATGGAAATGGTGTGAGAATACAAAGATAAAAGAGGGTTTATATAGAAAAAAAACTAAGGCAAGAAAACAAAAATAAAAAGTGAAAAATAGTAATTCTAGTGAAAAAAGAAAAAAAAAAGTCAATATCACCGTTGATAAATAGTAAATAAATAGTGAGTAAATAGTGATGAATAATGTCTAAATAGTAAATTCAATTATTTAATTCAATTATCTAGATATTTGCGTGTCAAAAAATATTTTGGCACTTTTAAATATTTTTACACGCAGGGGGCAATAAGATATAGGCATGGTAAAAAATAGCTAAAGTTTTTGCAAATTTCCTTATTATCTTACTGACTACAATCGTTTTTTTAGATAACCAAATTATTGTTTTAAGTTCAAAATTATTCCGGGTCCATAACCCAAATTATTCTAAAGTCAATAACTCATTTCGAGTTCAGAACCCAAATCATTTTTAAGTTCAGAACTTATCTCGGGTCTAGAACCCAAATTATTTTTTAACTCCAAAACTTATTCCAGATCCAAAATCCAAATTATTCTAGAGTCCATAGCTCATTTCGGGTCCAGAACCCAAATCATTTTTAAGTTCAGAACTTACCTCGGGTCTAGAACTCTAATTATTTCTTAAGTCCAGAACTCACCTCGGGTCCAGAACTCAAATTATTTCTTAAGTCCAAAACTTACCTCGGGTCCATAATCCAAAATATTTTTAAGTCCAAAACTTATCTAGGGTCCAGAACCCAAATTATTTTTTTATGTCCAGAACTTACCTCGGGTCCAGAACGCAAATTATTTTTAAGTCCAAAACTTACTCCATGTCCAGAATCCAAATTATTTTTTGAGTTCAGAACTCATCCCGGGTCTAGAACCCAAATTATTTTTAAGTCCAGAACTTATCCCAAGTCTAGAACCCAAATTATTTTTAAAGTCCAGAACTTACCTCGGGTCAAAAACCCATATTATTTTTAAGTCCAAAACTTACCTCGGGTCCAGAACAAAAATTATTTTTAAGTCTAGAACTTATCCCGAGTCTAGAACCCAAATTATTTTTAAAGTCCATAACTTACCTCGGGTCCAGAACCCAAATTATTTTTAAGTCCAGAACTTATTTCGGGTCCAGAACCTAAATTATTTTTTAGTCTAGAACTTATCCTGAGTCCATAACCCAAATTATTTTTTATGTCCAGAACTTACATTGGGTCCAGAACCCAAATTATTTCTTAAGTCCAAAACCTACCTCGGGTCCAAAACCCATATTATTTCTTAAGTCCAGAACTTATCTCGGGTCCAAAATCCAAATTATTTTTTAAGTCCTGATCCCAAATTATTTTTAAAGTTCAAAACTTATCTCGGGTCCAGAACCCAAATTATTTTTAAGTTCATAACTTATCCCGGGTCCAGAACCCAAATTATCTTTAAGTCTAAAACTTACCTCGGGTCTAGAACCCAAATCCAAAACTCACCACAAGTCCAGAACCTAAATTATTTTTAGTCCAGAACTCAAACCAACCTTGGTTACGGAGTTTAGTATGGCTCTAAACCCAGCCAAAAATCACATTGCTTTTCACTCTCTTTTGCTGTACTCTCATATCGCTCAAGCAAGAGGCAAACGGTAGACCCTTAATTTTTGACCCAGTAAAGTCCGATATTTTTAAACAGGCCAAAATAATTTTTTGTGGTATTTTAATTAAAAATATTTATTTTAATAATATTTATTACTTATAATATTTATTTTTGATTAAATAAAAAATAAAAAAAAGATTAAAAATATAAATAAATAAAAATCGGTGATGGAAAAATCGACGATGAAAATCGTTGGCGACGAATTGTCTCCTGCGACAAATTGGACAAAAGCCAACCTACAGCAAAATGGCCACAAGCCAATTCGCCACAGGAAAAACCTAAGGCGAATTGACCACAAGCCAATTAGCCATAAGTTTTACTTGCGGCAATTTGGCCTGTGGCCCATGCCTAGCCCGTAGCGCCCAGCATGAAATTTTTTGCCAGAGCAGTTTCACATGCTAGTAGCCCGGCCCACGTGTAGTTTTTCCAAAACCCTATTTTACTTTGTTTTTAATTTTATTTCCTAAATAATTTTTATTTCCTTAACCAATTAGTATTAGGTTTTCATTTTTTCTTATAACTACCACATTAAAGACACAGAAAAAGGGATTGGGGGGATTTTTCGGCCATAGACAGGATCGAACTTTTGGGATTGAGACTTTTGGAATTTTATTCAAGAACTATCCGAATTCCTTTTGGAAGTTGATTAACAATCTCAAGCTTGAAGGATCAAGAAGCAACAAACAATATACAACCCATCAAATGCAGCCCACACAATCATCTATTGGTCAACTAGAATTCAAAATTATGGTGGAACCAATAACGGAGGTTTGAATCTTTATTTACTCATTTATATTTACAGTAGACTCATCACTCAATTGGATTAATTGTTTAAACGTACAATAGATGATTAATTGTTCTACTTACCATCCAAACTCTATTTAAAACCTTAAAAATTATTTTTCAAAACCCTAATTCCTTAATATCCGTAAAACATATTTTTGAAATCTAAAACCCTAATTACACTTTTCTAAAACCACAAAATAATAGACTGATTTCTTAAAACCCTAACCAAATCTATTTTTCTGAAAGATTCACAGCAGCCTATTCTTTCCAAATACCTAACTTAAAATCCAATTTTTATGATTTTCAATCTTATTTATTTAAACCATAAACTTTAATATTATTTTCATAAAACTTCTGAAACCCTAAATCTTTAAAACAACCAGTAGCTATATTATTTCTTTTATAATAAATATTTCTCAAATTGATTAATTCAGTAAACTAAATTAAAAGATCCTAATTGTTAAACATGAAACCAAAGAAACATAAATTGATGCATGAACCCTAAATTTATATACTTACTATTTTATTTAAATTAGATGAATGTTTATTATATATTTTGATTGATGTTTGATGTCTTTGATGAATGATTTATTTATAATGAATGGTTGGCTATTTTTATTAATTTATTTTGATTTCAAAACATTGTAAGAGGTATGTTTCCATGTTTTGGGTACCTCATGTCGTGAGCATCATGTAATTTATTTTATTTTAAATTGTTTTGGACAAATATAAAGGACACATTTGCACCTTTCGGTGGGTGTCCTATTTAGTTTTAGATATGGATGATGTAAGGACATGTTTCCATCCTTGGATGGGTGTCCATTTATTTGTTTTGTTTGAACATTGTTGTGATTTTAATAAAGTATTTATTTATTCTTATTATCACATGTAGTATGGATAATATCATTATATTTGAGAATTTTACAATGTTAAGACCTGAAAAGGAGGCCGGTTCCAATGAACAGGGTGTTGTGGGGGTGTTGGGCCATTTTTCACCTTCCCCACATGTACCCAACATTTTTAACCTAATAGGGGGTTGGGAATTCCTTAGGAATCGAGTCATCTAGCCCTTTCTTTTTCCCAGCCCGTTCGGGTGGTAACTCCATTTTCTCCGGGCTTAAGCCCGTGTTCTCAAGGCCCTGAGCTTAAACAGTGCCGAAGTTGCAAGAACCATTATTAAAAGACTTAAATAATTAAGTTTGGTTAGAGATTGAGGGAGGTAGTGTTGAATTTAGGGTTTTGGAAGGGAATTTTCAAAGTATAGTTGTTTGTTTGATTTTAATGAATGAATCATGTTATTAAAAGACTTAAATAATGGAACCATAATTTATGAAGGTTATGGCATCTTAGGATTTTATTAAAGAATATGTGTTTATTAGATTTAATTGGTTAAAACATGTTCTAGTATGATTTTAATAATAAAATAAACTTAAGACACCAATTAAAATGTGATGGAATGGAATTCCAATATTAAAATGAGGGAAGGCAAAATTTGGGAAATTAGTAGGAATTTGGTTAATTGGAGTTTGATATTTGAATGTCTTAAAATGTGACTCTAAATGATTTTATTTACTCACATTTTGATTAGGCATTGGGTGGAAGCATTTTTCCCAGCCTTAGTGTTGACGGGCAATTTGGAAGTGGAAGTTAAAGGGATACTTTAGCTTGAATTTGAGTGTTAATTGAGGTAAGTATATACTTTTGATAATTTAAATATATTTACATTTAATTTGGCTTAACACATTTTAGATAGAAAATGTGTTAAGCTACTTGGTTATTTGAGTATGCATTATGTACATTGTGGAAAGCCATTGTTAATGGCTAAAATGAGTAAAATGTGATTTATGTGTATTGTGTGAAAATAACCCAAAAATATTTGGGTAAATGAATGTAGGGATAAATGTCATATATTGTGATAAAATGATGAGATATAATGAATTAAAGTGATTTGGCATTATGATGAATGAGAAAAATGAGAAAAGAGGCAATGAGATAAGGAAAATTGATTATGGAAAATATGAACTATTTGTGTGTTTGCTTAGTATATTATTCAATTTCCAGAGTTCTGTATGGTGGCAAGCCTATGAGAATATTCTCATCATTTGCCTTCGGGGCTAGATGTTGGGCGTCACTGATATATGATTTGCCTTCGAGCTAGACACTGGGCATTACTTGCTTTTAGGCTAGACTCTACTCTCAAAGTAAACCAGAATAGTAACCCTATGATTTGAATAATGTACTGGATTAGTTGGGCTCAATGCTTGTGTATGTATTAATGTAATGCTTTAAAAGATTGATAAAATTGAAATAGAGTGAAATTGCATATTACATTATGAAATATCATAATACAACATAATGCATTGTCTTTCTTTTAAAAGTTTCATTATTCTCAAAGTATGTACTGCTAGGCTTTTAGCTTAGCGCGATTGAATTCATTCTACAGGTGACATGGTTGATCTGGTAGATCTGGAGAGTTCATCTAGACTTGGTCAGTCTAGACTTGAGGTTGATTTGAGATGATTTTACTGCTTCAAGATCAGAGCCAGTTGCCACCAAGTATACATTCTATGTTATAGTACATTTTGTCAGTATGTATATTATGTTTATATTTTTGTGTATATTGTAAATTATAAAGACCCTTTTTGGATAAATTGTATAATGTGGGAATGTGTATATGTGTTTTGATAAATATGCACACACATATGAATGTTTTGAGGAAAATGGGAGAAGATAAAGAAGTTGGGTAAGATGTGTGATTTATTGTTATTGGTAGTGTATTTTCTACAAGTTATGTTTTGTTGAAATTTTTGGGATTTTCAATTTACAGAAAAAACTCTGGTGAATTTTTTCCATAGAATTTTTATATAAAATACTTTTTTTGGAACCAAAAGATAATAAAGAATATTTATTTGTTTATTAAAAATACATTTCGAAGCATTTGGGATTTTAAATTGAGAATGTGGAAAATTTTATTAAACTGAGTTGTGGCTTTCTTATACTTTAGACGCATATTTTACATTTACTGGGTGTATGTATTATACGTATATAGGGTATAAGGGTGTTATAAAACCCAATTAGATATGAGTATGCTCATATCAAATTGGACATTGTCCAATTCGATATGAACCTAGATCCTATCGAATTGAACAACTCATATCGAAATTGACCTAGGTTTAGTTCAATATGAGCTTCGGTTCATATTGATTTGACAAAAGTTTAATTCAATAAGAGTCTTTGTTTTGGTCCCTAATCCAAGCCAAATTTAGTTTTAAGTTTGGTTTAAATTCTAATTACACTCGAATAAGGAGAAAGAGCTTTCAAAATTAAAGTTGATTAATCCATTTTTAACCTAATGGTTACATATAAATACAGGTCTTATAATATAAGAAAAGGAGCCACGCTCAGCTAGAGAAGCAATTAGAAAATAGCAGCCACAATTATCAAAATGAGAGAAGAGCAAAGAAAGAAAAAAGAATAAGCACATAGAAACCAAAACACATAAAATCAATACAAAGCGACCAAGGAGGTAGTAGCAATTGTCTCCAGATTGCTTCGCTCAACCAAGATTAAAGTTGGTCTAGGTAGTAAAAAAAATAAAGTGCTTTGTTTGACACATTCAATCTGGTGGAGCCAATAACATAGGTTTGGTTTTTTACACTCAATTTGATTAAATTACCATTGGTCGTTTTTATTCTTCAAATATATTAAATAATTATTGTTTGAAGTTAGTTATTTAATTATTAAATATTCATACAGTAGGTTTAATCTTTATTTCAATCTGGTTCAAACCTAAACAACATGTTTTAATACAAACTGTTTGGATTCAAAAACCCTAAGCTTGTATATTTTGATCCAAACCCTAATCTATTATGTTTAGCCCTAGGTTAGGTTTATAACCCTAATTTACATCAATAAACTCTAGATTCAAATGTAAAACCCAAATTTTACATTTTTAAAACCTAATTTAAGATTAAACCTGAGATTTGATTATTTTATTTATTATTGTATGATTGTGATGGATAACTACCTTTGATTTCATCTTGTTGTTTATGATGAATGATTGAATGGTTTCATTATGTTTGATTATTTCGGATTTTTAAAGATTGTAAAAGGCATGCTTCCACCTTGTGGGTGCCTTAGTTATTTTTAATTGTGTAATTTATTTTATGAACTTTGGGACTATGTAAAGGACATGTTTCCACCTTGTGGGTGCCTTAGTTATTTTTAATTGTGTAATTTATTTTATGAACTTTGGGACTATGTAAAGGACATGTTTCCACCTTTTGGTGGGTGTCCTATTTTATTTATTCTTATGGATTTCAGATAGTTGTGAGGGCATGTTTTCGTCCTCAAATAGGTTCCCATTTTGATTTATTTGTTTAAATTAATAATATGATGAATGTTTTTAATTTCATGTAATATAAATAATACTATAATAATTTAAGAATCTTATAATATTTATACTTAAAAAGGAGGTCGGTTCCAACCAACCGGGCGTCATGGGGGTACTGAGTCATTCTCACCTTCCCCATGCATACCCAACTTTCTAAACCCAAGTAGAGGGTTGGAGATTCCTTAAGAATTGGGGTCATCCACCCCTTTCTATTTCTTTCCTGACCTATCCGGGCTCTAATTCTCTGGGCTTAAACCCGTGTTTTCTAAGCCTCGGAGCCTAACAATACCAAAGTCGCAAGAACTATTCCACCGGGAGTGGGGGTAAAAATTCCTGCTCACATGTGGAAACTCCACTGGTGATAAGAGAAGTTGATTTTGTTGGTCTTTATATTATTTTATCATTTATTATTATGGTATTATTCATTGCATCACTTTAGATCTGCATTGTGAGTGTGAGTTAGAATGCCTTATGGAAAACCATGTTATGTGTATGTAAGTGATACCATACTTTCATTCAAGTTATGGAGATCGAGCATTGAATAATAATTCATAGCCTAGTACCTTTTGGTATATACTTGCTATGGGGACCTAAGCCTTTTCTGTAATATCCCAATGTGTGCCCTAGAAGTTTGGATATAATTGTTGTTTGTTTGAATTATGTGTATATGTTATGTTGATAAGAAAAGAAATCGAAAAGAGAATGTTTAGGTATTGTTTAAAAAGGAAAGTAATGTGTAGAGAGAAAGTGTATATGTTGGGTATATGGTAATATATATAACATATATGTTGGTCAAAATGAGGAGTCAAGGGAAGAAGATATTTTATTTGTGATATGTGAAATTACTTAAATGGGCATATAAGTGAAAGAAGCTAAGTTAAATGGATGAGGGCATTTAGGTAATTGCTTGGTTAGAATTGCTTGGTGGAGATTTAAAGAAGAAAAGAAGTTTGACTTGTTTTCATTTTCTTTTCTTCTCATGTGTGTGGCCGGCTACCAAAGGAAAGAGAGAGCAAGAGAGGTGTTCTAAATTCTATAATCAAATTGAAGGAAGAATTAAAGGATTAAGTTGGAGATTTGTGGAATTTCCTCAATTTTGGTAAGTACTCTCTTGTTTTCCTTTGTCATTTTGAAGTTGTGTTTGAGGTGAGTTATGATTTGTTGATATTATGATTTGGTGTGTTTGAGATGTGTTTATAAGTGTTGAAATTGAGTGTAAGTTAAAAAGATTGAATTGGTGTTGGTTTTGGTTTGTAGATGGTAAGTTAAGTGGATGTTGATATTGAAAGAATAAGAGTGATGTTGATTTTAGGGTTTTGAAATGGTAAGTGATTAAATGTATTGTTAATGTGAATATTGTGATGAATATGTAAAATAAGTGTTAATGACATTGATTATATCCATTTGAATGAGGTTATGTTGTGCATAATGTGTTTTAATTCAATAAAAAGAGACTTGGCCATGTTTAGGGTTTTCATTCATGAGAGACACGGCCAAACTAAAGAAGAGACACGGGCAAGACTAAAGATTTTTGGGACACACGGCCAAGTTTAAGGAAATTTGGCCGTGTTGGATCAATTTTGGAGAGACACGGCCACTGGCTTGGCCGTGTCCCTTGACTGTGTCTGCCACTGCCTATTTTGGTTGAGAGACACGGCCAAGCTAGGGGAGTCTTGGTCGTGTTGGAGCTTTTGGTTGAGAGACACGGCCACAAGCTTGGCCATGTCCCTTGAGTGTGTTAGCTACTGTGATTGTTCTTTGCTCCTCTTGCATTGTTTTGATTCTTCAAAGGTCTCCTTGCACATAAATATAAAAATAAACACTCTAAACACATTTAATACAAAGAATGATCTAAACAAATATATGTGGAAGATTCTAAATCTATGAATAATATTATATTGTGTATAATGTGGTACACAATGTGAGTATTGATGATGTATATGAATGCTTTTATGATGAATTGCTTTGATAAGAATGGAAATATTATAATATGAATTGAGACATGATATGATATGAGGCCATTGTGATTGGCTATGATAACTCAAATGTGATGTGAAGCCATTGTGATTGGCTATGATGATTCAATTGAAAGAAATAAGGCATGTTTGCCTAGATGATGATGAGAATTGAGAATGGAGATGATAATTAAATAATAAATGAATTGTGTGGCTAATGTGTTATTCCATTTTCAGAGTTTGTTGTTGGTGGCATGCCTAATATTAGTAACAATCTCTTGAAGTTAGGTTGGATTTGATCCTTGAAGCCTAATTGAGATGTTACAACCCTTGAAGCTAGGTTGGGTTGGTTCTTGAAGCCAAGTTGGGTTGATACTTAGCATGCTTTGTTCCCCTTGAAGCTTGGTTGAACCTAATCCTTGAAGCCTAGTTGGGTTTATGATAATGATAAATGTGATGATTGAACCAAAACATTAACTCTGAAAATTGAATAGCATATTAGTGTCATTTGGGCCCATGCTTGTCTTTGTTTCAATGTGATTTATTGGTGTTAAAATAATTGAATAATAAGATCCTTGAAAGGACTTTGAAATGTATTATGCTTTTATGAGTATAAGTTATGAAATATAAAGGTGTGGTATTATCTTTACAACTATATTGTTGTTTATTTATTAATGTGTATGATATTGCATTGCATTAAAGCATAATGTTGGCATACTTTGTACTACTAAGCAGTTGGCTTAGCGTGATAGTGTTGATCGCGCAGGTAACAGAGTTGAACCCGAGAGTTCCTCGAGACCGAGTGAGAGTAGACATTGAAGAGTTTATTTTGGGACTTAAAGATCAGAGAAAAGCTGCCAATCATGTATAACTTCTTTATATTTTGTAAAGTATTGTTTATAATGTGAATATATGTATATTTGTAAATATGGATTTAAATGTTTTCATATATGTAACTATTTTATAAATTCCGCTGCGTATTAAGTAAATGTATTTATATCTATTTTGTTTTATATTACAAGTTAATTACTTATTTTCTATAATGTATACTGATAAAGATTATGGTATCTTTTAAAATGATTTGATGGTTAAAGAAAACCGTAGCATCCCTATGTTCAGTGCACGTATATTACATTGTGGTGTTTGTAGTGTGCTTGTACCGGATGTGGGGGTGTTACATTTTCAACTCAAAGACTAAAGCCCATGTAGTTGACCTAGTAATTTTCCTTAGGTTTACCCTAGTTGCTTATTGATTGATTATGATTAATATGTCTTGTCCTAAGTTATTGATAAGTGTATAATTGTTGATATTTTTGTCCCTATTTCTCAATATATTTATTGTGAAATTGAGTTTAATTTGTTTGTTCAAGTATTTATTAGGGTTGATTCTAGGAACTTTCGACATGTTGGGACCTTAAGGTTATTAAGACCAGAATCACGGATGAAAGACAAGGGAAGAAGCTATTTTGGGCAAATTCTTCAAGTGACACAACTAGTGACATGGGCGTGTCCGTGGTCGTGCCATTCAACTACTTTATAGAAGCTTTGACACCCCCAGAGACATGGACGTGTCACTGAACATGCCATTACTCCTGACTTACAGAAGCTATGACACGCCCAATGAAACAGGCGTGTCCATGACCATGTCCCTAACTTAACATTACAGTAGCAACAACATGCCCAAGGACATGGGCATGTCACTGCCCATGCCATTAAAGTTCGGAACAACACCATTGACATGCCCACAGACACGGGCTTGTCCATGGGTGTGTCAGGAAAAAATATCTGGGCTATGAAATCTGAGCTAAAGAGCGAATTAGGGATATAGAATTTATTTTGCAGAGCTAACCTCCTAAGAAAAAGAGAATTTTTTGCAGCCAAGAGCGAGGGTGAAGACCCAATTCTTGCGAGATTTAAACCAAGATCCGAGGATTGAAGTGAAGAAACACAAATCGTTCATTATGGATTATTTGAATTATTTTACTTATTTCCTCTATTTTGGTTTTCTAGATAAGAACATGAGCTAAACATTTTATCTATCCAGATATCGATGAACCCTAACTTTATTGTATTAATTGAATAGTTCTTATTAAATTAAATCATTTGATTGAGTTATTTTATCCTTTTGATTCTTAATTTCTCATTTCCAATTGATAATAGCATGCTTATTGATTGGTTGCAATTTTCATATTATTCACTTTAGAAAGCTTGATATGAACAGAATGCTCATTAGGATTGAGGATTGATTGGAGTGCTAGAGATAGACTTACAAGACCCTTTGGTTTAAAGTTCCTTGTTCTTATTGCAAGATCTATTTAATTATGCTTGAGAAGAGATTCCTAGCATTCTACTTAGTGATTAGCGATTAATTAACTTGAGAGTGGTTTTAATCTAATTTAGGGGAATGCCAATTCAGCTCTATTATTTGATTTAACTGAATTGATATTCATAAATACTTCTTATGGCTAGGGGGATTCAATATCTGGATAGTATATTCATCACCAACTTTTGTTGCACAATATTCAATTTTTCTTCACTTTAGTTTATTGAGTAATTTGTCTTTTATTTTAATCATCACACAAACTATTGATTCACTAAATAACAGTTAAAATTTGTACTAATATTTGACCTTGTCCCCAGTGGAATGATATCTTACTCACTGTTTTATTCCTTGAGCGACCCGTACACTTGCGGTAACACTGCGATAGCATAGATCTATTGTCAAGTTTTTGGCGCCATCGCTGGGAACAACGGTTTTTAATATTAGTAATATAATCAAGACTATTTATTTAGTGTTTATTTTATTTTTTTTAACATTACTCTTGCTTGTTGATTGTCATTCTAGGTACTTCTTCTTGTTTATGACCCAAGCTAGCTCTTCCCAACTACTTGAATTAGATTAAGAGCTAGAGAGAACATTGAGGAGAAAGCGAAAGGAAGAAGAGGAAGCAGTTCTGGCAGAAATGGAACCAAACTTTAAAGATCTCAGCTCAGAAGAAGAATTGGAAATGATGGAAGGAAATGTGCCAAGGACAATGCAGGAATTTGCTAGGCCTACTCTTAATGGGGCCAATTCCAGTATACAGAGACTGGTAGTTGCTGCAAATAAATTTGAGATAAAGACAAATGTAATTCAAATGGTGTAGTAGACTTGTCAGTTTGATGGGTTCCAAGATGAAGATCCTAATGCACATATTGAGACTTTTCTGGAAATATGTGACACATTCAAGATACAGAATGTCTCTGAAGATGCAATTAGACTGAGATTATTCACATTCATGCTTAGAGATCAACCGAAGAAATGGCTGAAATCTTTCCCCCCAAACACTTTCAGCACATGGGGTCAATTGGCATAAAAATTCCTAGAGAAATATTTTCCATCATCCAAGACTGCCAAGTTGAGGAATGATATTTCATCTTTTCTCCAGCTAGATGGTGAAACTCTTTATGATGCTTAGGAAAGATTCAAAGATTTATTGAGAAGGTGTCCTCAC
Source organism: Garcia nutans (assembly GCA_947685225.1). Taxonomy (NCBI): domain Eukaryota; kingdom Viridiplantae; phylum Streptophyta; class Magnoliopsida; order Malpighiales; family Euphorbiaceae; genus Garcia; species Garcia nutans. Next base: position 47,874,422 of record CANTUV010000007.1, on the reverse strand, counting down.
CATGGGCTACCACTGTGGCTACAAATTCAAACTTTCTATAATGGATTGAATTATGCAAGTAAGCAGTCCATCAATGCAGCTGGTGGAGGTACCATAAATAATAAAACACCTGAACAAGCAAGGGATTTGATTGAAGATATGGCCCTTACCAATTATCAGTGGCAAACTCCAAGGGAACAAGGAAAATTAAGGGTTACTGGTTCACATCAATTAGATCCGGTAGTTGCTTTGACAGCACAGTTGGAAGCAATGAATAAAAAGATTGATCTTTAGCTTTATCTTTAGGCAAATCAATGCAAGTAATATCTTGTGAATGGTGTGGGGGTGGACATCAAAGTCAAGATTGCCAAAGTGGTAATATGTTTGCTAGACAAGTGGAGTATGTTGGAAACATGCCTAGGCAACAACAAAACAACCCCTACAGCAACACATATAATCCAAGGTGGAGAAAACATCCCAATTTCTCCTGGAATAATCAGAATAATCCAAGGCCTCCTGGATTTCAGCAGCCTCAACATCAACAAGTTGCCCCTTCAAGAAAGAACAATTTGGAGGAAATGATGGAGAAGTTTATAGCAGCTTCAGAAACCAGATTTCAATCAACAGAAACTACCCTTAGAAATCAGCAAGCCTCCATTCACAATTTGGAAAATCAGGTGGGGCAAATTGCCAAGTTACTTAGTGAATGACCACAAGGGAGTTTACTTAGCAATACTGAGGCAAACCTGAAGGAGCAGCTAAAGGCAATTCCTCTAAGGAGTGGAAAGGAAATTAAGGGTGGTGTAGTAAAAAAAAAGTGGAGTCACAAGCAAAAGAGGCTGAGACACAAAAAGCAGAAGAAGATAACTCTACTGTCGCTTCAGGAGGGAAGGCTACAGTGGGAAATGAAAAAGAAAATCAACCTCAAGAATCCAGTCCAGTAGTGAAGGAATACTGACCTCGAGTGCCATATCCAGCAAGGTTAAACAAGGACAAGATGGATGCTCAGCTCGGTAAGTTTCTTGAACTCTTTAAACAACTGCACATTAATATTCCATTTGCTGAAGCTTTATCGCAGATGCCCAAATATGCTAAAGAAAGATATCATTTCTAATAGAAGAAAACTTGAGGACGTATCTTTGGTGCAATTGTTAGAAAAGAGTTCAGCAATTTTGCAGAAGAGATTACCTAAGAAATTAAAAGATCCTGGTAGTTTTACTATTCCATGTTTGATGGGTAATCTTGAAGTTCAAAGTGCATTGGCTGACTTGGGGGCTAGCATAAGTGTTATGCCCTATAAGATGTTTAAAGAGTTAGGTGTCAGAGAACCTAAACCAACACTCATGACCATTCAACTTGCTGATAAGTTAGTAATTCACCCTTATGGTATTATAGAGGATGTGTTTGTAAAAGTCGGGGAATTCATTTTCCCCAATGATTTTGCTGTCATTGATGTAGATGAAGATGCGGATGTTTCGCTTATCCTTGGTAGGCCATTTTTGAATATAGCCCGTGCCCTTATCGATGTCCATGATGGCACATTGACCTTAAGTGTAATATCCCAAAGTATGCCCTAGAAGTTTTGGAAAATTTATTGTTACATTTGGATTTAATGTATATGTTGAATTGGAAAGAGAAAAGAAGTTAAGAGAGAGTGTATATGTTGTATATATGGAAATATATACAACATATACAATTCAAATTGTTATATGGTCAAAAGAAGAAGATATTTATTTATTTTAAAGTAATTAATTAATTAAATTGGAAATTAAGTAGTGGAAGAAGATATTTTAGAATATTTTAATACTATTTTTGCTTGGTGGAGGTTTTAAGAGAAAAGTTGACTTTGTTTTTCCCATTCATTTTATTCTTCTTTTCTTTTCCTTGGGTTGGCCGGCCATCAAAGAAACAAGAGAGCAAGAGAGAGATTTGATCTTCCAAACTCAAGATTGAAGGAAGTTTTCAAGTGATCAAGTTGGAAATTTAAGAGTTTCTTCATCTTTGGTAAGTTTCCTCTTGATTCCTTAGCTTTCTTTTAAGATGTGATTGAGCTTGTTGGTTGATTGTTGATGGTATGTGAATATGTTTAATTATGATGCATTTGAGAGTATTTGGTTCAATTGATTTTGGATTTTGGGTTAAGTTGAAGGAAAGAGTAAGTTTGTTGGAAGTGAAAGTGTTGTGGTTGTGTTTTGGGGTTTTTGATGATTATGATTTGTGTTTGAAGTATGTTTTGAGTTGTTTTGGTGTTTTTACAAGTTTGTTATGGTTTTGGGTGTGTTTAGCTAAGTTGGTTTGAAGTGGGAAATGGTGGAAGAAAGTGGTTTGTTGGATGTAGTGTTGTTGTTGTCGGAATCTGTATTTTTGGCCTGACACGCCCATTAACACGACCAGGTCTTTAGGCATGTCAATGGTTTTGTGTTTTTGGATAGGCGACACGAGCAGTGACACGCCCATGTCACTGAGCGTGTCATAGCTACTGTATGGTCGAAGAATTGACACGGCCATGAGCACGTCCGTGTTGTTGGACGTGTCAAAGTTTCTGTGAGATAGAATGTATTACACGTCCAGTGACACGCCCGTGGTTCTGGGCGTGTCAAAGCTTCTGTGTTGTGAGTTTAGGGCATGGTCTGAGACACGCCCGTGTTGTTGAGCGTGTCATGTATAGAGTTTGCCCTAGTTGGTTTTTATCCATAGTATCTCATGTGTATAATCACCTTTGGTTTAGGTTTTGAAAAGAGTTGAATTACCCTAATCCGAGTTGTGAGGATTCTTGGAAGAGGAGTTGGTGTTGTGTGTGAGTTGCTTTTAAGGTAAGTACAAACCCTACCCTACATTATTGCTTATCTTTATATGATCTTAAGACTTAATACATTTAATTATAAATGTGTTAAGTAATCTATTGCATTGTTGATGCATATTAATAATGTTATGTTTTGCATAATGTGAGCTTTGTGGAATGTGTGTTGAAAATGTGAAAGATATGATGAAATATGAAATATATGTGCAATGCAATTAGTTATGATGAATACTTTAAGGATGTTCAATGTAATTGATTATGTATACTTGAATAACAAAGTATTATAATGTGAATTGAGATATGATAAGAGGTGATGCCATTGTGATTGGCTATGATAATTCAATTGAAATAAGTGGGGCATGTTTGCCTAGATGATGATGAGAATTGATAATGAAATTGATAATGAAATAATAAATGAATTGTGTGGCTAATGTGTTATTCCATTTTCAGAGTTTGTTGTTGGTGGCATGCCTATGGTAACAATCTCTTGAAATTAGGTTGGGCTGATCCTTGAAGCCAAGTTGGGTTGAAGTTTAACATGTTTTACTCCCCTTGAAGCTTGGTTGGGTCTAGTCCTTGAAGCCTAATTGAGATGTTACAACCCTTGAAGCTAGGTTGGGTTTGGTTCTTGAAGCCAAGTTGGGTTGATACTTAGCATGCTTTGTTCCCCTTGAAGCTTGGTTGAACCTAAATCCTTGAAGCCTAGTTGGGATAATGATGATGATAAATGTGATAATTAAACCAAAGCATTGACTCTGAAAGTTGAATGGCATATTAGTGTCTTTGGGCCCATGCTTGTCTTTGTTTTCAATGTGATTCTTGAATGGTGAAATCAATGAATAATGAGATACATGTTTGTGAGATATAATGTAATGAGATGATTATAATACATAAGTATCTTATTGAAAATGAATGTGGCATGGGGAGCTATGTTGAGTAATAAAACTATGGAGATATAACATAAATGTTTGGATATGATATTGAACAACGTAAGGTTTTGGAATATACTATTCTTTAGAATGGTGTATGAAAAATTGATTGTGTGACATTGGCATTGCATTGAAACATAGTATTATTGAAGTTTGTACCACTAAGCCGTTGGCTTAGCGCGAGTGTGATTCATCGCGCAGGTGACAGGGAAGAACCGGAGAGTTCCTCTAGGCCGAGTAGAGTCTAGATTTTGAGGTGTTGATATTGGAGCTTAAAGATCAAAGACATACTGCCAATCATGTATATATTTTATGTTTTCTAAATCTTGAGTTTTGATGTATATGTAATTGTAAATATTGGTTATATTTTCCGCTACGTTTTGAATAAACATTTTATCTATTGTATTTTATGTTATAATTTTAATGTTTTGAGTTTGCTTATACTATTTTAAAAGAAGTGAGTCGTTTGTTAAATGAACAGTGGAATTTCTATATTCAGTATACGTATATTATGATCGTATTAGCATGCTGTGTACGTATACGTGGTATAGGGGTGTTACAATTATTTTGGTATCAGAGCCTATGTTTGAGATTCTCAACCTAGGTCAATTGTAAGAAAAAGAAATATTTTGATTTTAAAAGTTGGTTTTTAAATAAAGTACATGTTTTGGTATTGGCAGTCTTTGATCTTTAATGAGGTATATCCTGCTGTGTTTGCAGACATAGGTTCTCAGTCATGTCAGTCTATAGAAGGTAGTGCTGAGAGTGTAGCTCCTGAAGAGGGTAGAGATGGAGCTAGGATTGAGAGAGCTAGAGTGCCAGGGAGATCAGCTGCTGATGAGGTACCGCCGGGTTGGTTAAGGCATATGGTAGAACTGTTGAGGGGAGCTCCAGTGCAGCCACCACCGCCACCACAGCCTCAAGTGCCGGTGAGGCATTATGATAAATTGAGAAAATATGGGACTGAGGATTTCTTGGGCACTACAGATCCTGCAGTAGTTGAGCAGTGGTTGGATAAAGTGCAGAGGATATTTATCCAGTTGCAAGCTACTCCTGATGAGAAATTTTATTATGTAAGATCCCTTCTTCAGAAAGATGCTTATGATTGGTGGAAGACGGTTCCTCATGCCATGGACGATCCACCTACATTATCTTATAGTGATTTTCTGAGGGAGTTCGAGTAGAAATATACTCCGAGGGAGTATAAGGATATTAAGAAGATGGAATTTTTGAATTTGAGGCAAGACAACCGGACAGTGACAGAATATGAGATTGACTATATCCGGTTGAGTCACTATGCCGGTGGGATTATATGTGATGAGATTGACCGGTGCAGGAGGTTTGAGGAGGGATTGAGGCCCTCTATTATGTGCATTGTTGCTGGTTCTCGATACCAAGATTTCTCTCAGCTAGTTGCAGCAGCTAGAAGTGTTGAGAGAGCACAAGGTATTGCAGCAGCTGCTACTGAGGAAGAGACCAGAGTGAGGAGACCCAAGTTTGAGGCAGGGTCTTCATCTATGAAGAGAGGCCGAGGAAGTTTTGTGCCGAGGATCAGTAGGAGCCAGAGGCAGTCTGGTAGGTCAATTCAATATCAGAGACAGAGACCGAGACCTATAGTTTCTGTAGCAAGTGCTCCGACTCCAGTGGTTCAGAGATCTACTCCACCTGTATGTGTTCATTGTGGTAGGACCCATGGGGGTGCTTGTTGGAAGACAGGTGGATCAGGAGTATGCTTTAGATGTGGGTCACCAGCTCAATTTATTAAAGATTGCCCTGAGATGCAGGATGATAGACAGACTGATACTGCAGTTTCTCGACCCAGTGTCAGCAGAGGTGGTCGAGGGGGCAGAGGATTCAGTAGAGGTGGTAGACCTGGGTTTAGTCAGAGAGGAGGATCTTCATCTAGAGGTAGTAGGCCAGATGAGGCCGAATCTTCTCAGAGAGTATATGTGATGCAGAGGCAGCCGGATGCTTCAGTAGTTATAGCGAGTATATTTTCTTTATTTGATATTCCAGTTCTTTTTTTGATTGATCCAGGATCTACTCATTCATACATAAGTGCATCCATATTGCCTATGTCTGAATTGCATTCAGAGTCCTTAGGATTTGATGTCTTAGTGACAAATCCTTTAGGACATAGTGTTGTGATGAGTAAGGTGCATCGTGACAGTGCAGTGGTAGTGCAAGGTGAAGAGTTTCATGGTGATTTAATTGAAATGCCTTTTAAGGAATATGATCTGATCTTAGGCATGGATTGGTTATCTAAGCATGGATCTGTGGTAGACTGTCAAAAGAAGTGTGTTACCTTGAGAACCAGTAGTGGTAAAAGTGTGATGGTATCTGGTGAGTAGAGACAACTTGCATCCTTGTTTGTATCAGCTGTAACAGCTAGTAGGTTGATTAGAAAAGGGTGTGACGCTTATCTTGCTCATGTGGTGGATACCAGAGTAGTGGGTTCTCAACTTAATAATATACGCACAGTTGCTGAATTTTCAGATGTGTTTCCTAAGGAGTTGCCAGGGTTACCCCCTGAGAGAGAGGTTGAGTTTGGTATCGAATTGTTGCCTGGTACCACTCCCATCTCTATTACTCCATATCGAATGGCACCTATTGAATTGAGAGAGTTGAAGGTGCAATTGCAGGAGTTGTTGGATAAAGGGTTTGTTCGCCCTAGTGTTTCTCCATGGGGAGCTCCTGTTTTGTTTGTGAAGAAAAAGGATGGTACTTTAAGGTTGTGTATTGATTATAGGCAATTGAATAAAGTGACTATCAAGAATAAGTATCCTTTACCTAGGATTCATGATCTCTTTGATCAATTGAAGGGAGCAGCAGTGTTTTCAAAAATTAATTTGAGATCAGGGTACCATCAATTGAGGGTTAAAGATGAAGAAGTTTCTAAGACAACTTTTCGCACAAGGTATGGGCATTATGAGTTTTTAGTGATGCCTTTTGGATTGACGAATGCACCTGCGGCTTTCATGGATTTGATGAATAGGGTGTTTAGGCCCTATTTGGATCAGTTTGTTGTGGTTTTCATTGATGATATTTTGGTGTATTCGCGTAATGAAGAGGAGCATGACAAGCATTTGCGGATTGTGTTGCAAATCTTGAGAGAGAAGCAATTGTATGCTAAGCTGTCAAAGTGTGAGTTTTGGCTTGATCAAGTGACTTTTCTGGGTCATATAGTTTCAGCAGATGGTATAAGAGTCGATCCAAGTAAAGTTGAAGCTATTTTGAATTGGAGTCCACTGAAGTCTGTAACTAAAGTTAGAAGTTTTCTGTGTTTGGCAGGCTATAATCGACGTTTTGTGAAAGGTTTTTCTTTGATAGCTACTCCACTTACCAGATTACTTCGGAAGGGAGTTAGATTTGTGTGGACAGATCAGTGTCAAGCTAGTTTTGAGCAGTTGAAAGAAATGTTGACTCAACCGCCTATTCTTACTTTGCCTATGGAAGATAAACCATATGTGATTTACAGTGATGCTTCACATAATGGTTTAGGATGTGTTTTGATGCAAGAGGGTAAAGTCATAGCTTATGCTTCTCGGCAGTTGAAGTCGCATGAGCTTAATTATCCGACGCATGATTTAGAGTTGGCAGCTATAGTGTTTGCTTTGAAGATTTGGCGACACTACTTGTATGGGGAGAAGTGTTTTATCTACACGGATCATAAAAGTTTGAAATATTTGGGTGTTCAGAAGGAGCTGAATCTTCAGCAGAGACGGTGGCTAGAGTTTATCAAAGATTATGATTGTTTAATTGATTATCATCCTGGCAAGGCAAATGTAGTTGCTGATGCCTTGAGTTGGAAGTCTATGGCAGGTATGACTGTGTATTCGCTCTCGTTGCTTGTTGAGTTGAGAACATTACATGCTAGTTTTGAATCATGTGATGATGGTGCATTGTTGGCTCAGTTACAGTTGAGACCGGTATTGTTGGATCAGATTAAAGAGGCTCAATTGGCTGATGAGAAAATTCAGAAGATTGTATTAGATTGCCAAAATAGGGAGAGCCGAGATTTCTTTGTGAGAAGCGATGGTAGCCTTTGGTTCAAGGATAGAATGTGTGTTCCTGATGATGCTAATTTGAAAAAGATTATTTTAGAGGAAGCATACCAATTAGTTTTTGCATGAAGTACAAAGATGTACCATGATTTGAAGCAGCATTACTGGTGGTCAGGTATAAAGAAAGACATAGAGGAGTTTGTATCCAAGTGTCTCACATGTCAGAGGGTGAAAGCTGAGCACCAAGTTCCAACAGGGTTGCTTCAACCTTTAACAGTGCCTAAATGGAAATGGGAGAGAGTGACAATGGATTTTGTATCTGGTTTGCCATTGACTCAGAAGAAGCATGATGCTATTTGGGTGATTGTTGATCGGTTGACAAAGACAACTCATTTTCTTCCAGTTAGAATGGACTATTCTCTTGAGAGGTTAGCTGAGCTGTATATCAGTCAGATAGTGAAATTGCATGGAATCCCAATTTCTTTGGTGTCTAATCGAGATCCCTGGTTCACTTTGAGGTTTTGGAAGAGTTTTCATGGTGCATTGGGGTCTTGATTTCACTTTAGCACTGCTTTTCATCCTCAGACAGATGGCCAGTCAGAGAGAGTGATACAGATTATTGAGGATATGTTGAGAAGCTGTGTCATTGATTTCTCTGGAAGTTGGGACAGATTTTTGCCACTTGTGGAATTTGCTTACAACAATAGTCATCAATCAAGTATTGGTATGGCACCATTCAAGGCATTGTATGGTAGACGATGTAGGATGCCTCTATGTTGGAATGAACTTGGAGAAGGTAAATTGATCGGTCCTGATTTGTTTAAAGAGACTGAAGAGAAAGTGAAGATAATTCGGGATCGGTTAAAAGCAGCTTCAGACCGACAGAAATCTTATTCAGATTTGAAGAGGTGAGACATAGAGTTTGATATTGGAAATAAAGTATTTTTGACAGTGTCTCCTTGGAAAAAGATTTTAAGATTTGGTCATAAAGGAAAACTGAGTCCTCATTTTATTGGACCGTCTGAGATAGTGGAAAGAGTTGGACCAGTTGCTTATCGTCTTGCTTTGCCGCCTGAGTTGGATAGAATCCATAATGTATTCCATGTTTCTATGTTGTGGAGGTACAGATCAGACCCATCTCATATTTTACCAGTTGAATCTATTGAGGTGAATCTGGATCTAACATTTGAAGAAGAACCAATTGCTATTCTGGCAAATGAAGTGAAAGAGTTGAGAAATAAGATAGTGCCATTAGTAAAGGTTCTTTGGAAGAATCATGGTAAAGAAGAGGCAACTTGGGAGAGTGAGCAAGCAATGCGAGATCAATATCCTCAACTGTTTCGAACTTGAGATCAGGTAATTTCGAGGATGAAATTTCTTATTAGAGGGGGAGAATTGTAATATCCCAAAGTATGCCCTAGAAGTTTTGGAAATTTTATTGTTACATTTGGATTTAATGTATATGTTGAATTGGAAAGAGAAAAGAAGTTAAGAGAGTGTATATGTTGTATATATGGAAATATATACAACATATACAAGTCAAATTGTTATATGGTCAAAAGAAGAAGATATTTATTTATTTTAATGTAATTAATTAATTAAATGGGAAATTAAGTAGTGGAAGAAGATATTTTAGAATATTTTAATACTATTTTTGCTTGGTGGAGGTTTAAAGAGAAGAGTTGACTTTGTTTTTGCCATTCATTTTGTTCTTCTTTTCTTTTCCTTGGGTTGGCCGGCCATCAAAGAAACAAGAGAGCAAGAGAGAGATTTGACCTTCCAAACTCAAGATTGAAGGAAGTTTTCAAGTGATCAAGTTGGAAATTTAAGAGTTTCTTCATCTTTGGTAAGTTTCCTCTTGATTCCTTAGCTTTCTTTTAAGATGTGATTGAGCTTGTTGGTTGATTGTTGATGGTATGTGAATATGTTTAATTATGATGCATTTGAGAGTATTTGGTTCAATTGATTTTGGATTTTGGGTTAAGTTGAAGGAAAGAGTAAGTTTGTTGGAAGTGAAAGTGTTGTGGTTGTGTTTTGGGGTTTTTGATGATTATGATTTGTGTTTGAAGTATGTTTTGAGTTGTTTTGGTGTTTTTACAAGTTTGTTATGGTTTTGGGTGTGTTTAGCTAAGTTGGTTTGAAGTGGGAAATGGTGGAAGAAAGTGGTTTGTTGGATGTAGTGTTGTTGTTGTCGGAATCTGTATTTTTGGCCAGACACGCCCATTAACACGACCAGGTCTTTAGGCATGTCAATGGTTTTGTGTTTTTGGATAGGTGACACGAGCAGTGACACGCCCATGTCACTGAGCGTGTCATAGCTACTGTATGGTCGAAGAATTGACACGGCCATGAGCACGTCTGTGTTGTTGGACGTGTCAAAGTTTCTGTGAGACAGAATGTATTACACGTCCAGTGACACGCCCGTGGATCTGGGCGTGTCAAAGCTTCTGTGTTGTGAGTTTAGGGCATGGTCTGAGACATGCCCGTGTTGTTGAGCGTGTCATGTATAGAGTTTGCCCTAGTTGGTTTTTATCCATAGTATCTCATGTGTATAATCACCTTTGGTTTAGGTTTTGAAAAGAGTTGAATTACCCTAATCCGAGTTGTGAGGATTCTTGGAAGAGGAGTTGGTGTTGTGTGTGAGTTGCTTTTAAGGTAAGTACAAACCCTACCCTACATTATTGCATATCTTTATATGATCTTAAGACTTAATACATTTAATTATAAATGTGTTAAGTAATCTATTGCATTGTTGATGCATATTAATAATGTTATGTTTTGCATAATGTGAGCTTTGTGGAATGTGTGTTGAAAATGTGAAAGATATGATGAAATATGAAATATATGTGCAATGCAATTAGTTATGATGAATACTTTAAGGATGTTCAATGTAATTGATTATGTATACTTGAATAACAAAGTATTATAATGTGAATTGAGATATGATAAGAGGTGATGCCATTGTGATTGGCTATGATAATTCAACTGAAATAAGTGGGGCATGTTTGCCTAGATGATGATGAGAATTGATAATGAAATTGATAATGAAATAATAAATGAATTGTGTGATAATTAAACCAAAGCATTGACTCTGAAAGTTGAATGGCATATTAGTGTCTTTGGGCCCATGCTTGTCTTTGTTTTCAATGTGATTCTTGAATGGTGAAATCAATGAATAATGAGATACATGTTTGTGAGATATAATGTAATGAGATGATTATAATACATAAGTATCTTATTGAAAATGAATGTGGCATGGGGAGCTATGTTGAGTAATAAAACTATGGAGATATAACATAAATGTTTGGATATGATATTGAACAATGTAAGGTTTTGGAATATACTATTCTTTAGAATGGTGTATGAAAAATTGATTGTGTGACATTGGCATTGCATTGAAACATAGTATTATTGAAGTTTGTACCACTAAGCCGTTGGCTTAGCGCGAGTGTGATTCATCGCGCAGGTGACAGGGAAGAACCGGAGAGTTCCTCTAGGGCGAGTAGAGTCTAGATTTTGAGGTGTTGATATTGGAGCTTAAAGATCAAAGACATACTGCCAATCATGTATATATTTTATGTTTTGTAAATCTTGAGTTTTGATGTATATGTATTTGTAAATATTGGTTATATTTTCCGCTACATTTTGAATAAACGTTTTATCTATTGTATTTTATGTTATAATTTTAATGTTTTGAGTTTGCTTATACTATTGTAAAAGAAGTGAGTCATTTGTTAAATAAACAGTGGCATTTCTATATTCAGTATACGTATATTACGATCGTATTAGCATGCTGTGTATGTATCGGGGTATAGGGGTGTTACATTAAGAGTGGGAAATGAGAATATACATTATGCTATGAAGCAACCACTTACACTCAATGAGGTGGATTTATGCAATGATATCATTGAGCATGAAACATTAAATTGTATTACTAACATTGTTTCCAAGGATCCCCTTGAGTTGTGTTTATTGTAGGATAATGTTGAGAATCAGGAAGTACTAGAGCAGCTTGCTTATCTTGAAGCAAGCAAGTCATTTTAGAGTCGGGCATATGAAACCATTGAAATGCTAAAAGAACAGAAGCTGCGACCATCTGTGATTGATCCACCTAATTTTGAACTTAAGACCCTTTCGTATCACCTTGAGTATAGATGATTGTACTTTTCACCAGTTCATATTTTTTTTTCTTTTCTTCTTTTTCTTTTTTCTTTTGTTTTTATTTTTTTTATTTCTTTCTATTTTTTTTAAATAAATGAATCTTTACCATTTTGCATGTCAGTTTTTTTGTCATGTAGCTAAGTCGACATCTCAATGCTTTTGGAACCCTATTCATATATGTTGATTCAGGACATGTCAGGGCAATCTTCTCTCTTTTGTTCTTTTTATTATTTTATACACATTGGGGACAATGTGTGTCTTATGTGTGGGGGAGGGGCATATTTTATAAATTGAGCTTTTATTTTCATTTTTTGCCATTGGTTGCGTTTGTCTCAATTAGTTTCTTTGATTTTATTTTTTGGATTCAAGTAAACCAGATTGCTATTATAATATGAAGTGAAATGGTTCCTCTTTTCATTGAAATAATGATTGTTTTAACGAAAGATAATCTCTTGTTGAGGTTGACTCGATTTTCTTAATTGATTGCTAAAAACTAAATGTGATTGTTTGAATTAGGTAGTTGATTGATGAGAGTTGCATATCTAAAGTTTAAAACCTTAGTTAAATTTTTTAGCATAGCTCAATCCTTTAGATACTTGAGTCAAACTTAGTATGACATCTTTATTATCTTAAGTTCTTGACCACTTTGTTATAAAAAAAATAAATTAAACCAATTTTTTAGGAGCTTTGAAAAATTATCCATGTTCCGCTAATTTTGACTCTTGAATTAAAACAAGTGAGTTGGAATCATGAATAGTGCTAGTAGTCATTTGAATGATGATTCTAATTGAGTAACCAGGGGTCGGCATCACACATGTTTACTTTCGCGTCAAAAAGTTAGTATCAGTTCAAACAAATCTATCTCCTTTTGAAAAAAAATTAATGTTTTATGTAATCCATTTTACGAAGGGGTCAAAGAAATTAAGAGAAAACTTACTTCCTTACTTTGTTCATCACTTTTGAGTTCTCGAAATTTTATGCTCAATCTTTTAACTTTGAAATTTTAAATTTTAGATCTATTAGATTTTTGTTTTGAAACTTCTTAATTCAGCTACCATGTTTGGGATTTAGTTTTTGGTTGAGAATGTTGGGTTTTCTAATTCAAGTATTGTAAAAACTTTTGTTTTCTTTGGATATATAGGGGTCTTTCATTTCTACCTATTATAGTGATTTGGTTTGCTTGAGGACAAGCAAAAACTCAAGTATGGGGGAATTTGATAAGTGTATAATTGATGGTATTTTTGTCCCTATTTCTTAATATATTTATTGTCAAATTGAGTTTAATTTGTTTGTTCAAGTGTTTATTAGGGTTGATTCTAGGAACTTTTGACACTTTGGGGCCTTAAGGTTATTTAGGCCAGAATCACGGATGAAAGACAAGGGAAGAAGCTATTTTGGGCAAATTCTTCAAGTGACACGCCCAGTGACATGGGCATATCCGTGGCCATGTCATTCAACTACTTTACAGAAGCTTTGACATGCCTAGAGACATAGGTGTGCCACTGAACATGCCATTACTCCTGACTTACAGAAGCTATGACATGCCTAATGACACGGGCGTGTCTATGACTGTGTCCCTAACTCAACATTGCAGTAGCAACAACACGCCCAAGGTCATTGGCGTGTCATTGCCCATATCATTAAAGTTCAAAACAGCACTGTTGACACGCACACAGACACGGGCGTGTCCATGGGTGTGTCAGGCAAAAATATCTGGGCTATAAAATTTGAGCTAAAGAGAGAATTAGGGATATAGAATTTATTTTGCAGAGCTGACCTCCTAAGAAAAGGAGAATTTTTGGCAGCCAGGAGTGAGGGTGAAGACCCAATTACTGCGAGATTTAAACCAAGATCTGAGGATTGAAGTGAAGAAACACAAATCTTTCATTATGGATTGTTTGCATTCTTTTACTTATTTCCTCTGTTTTGGTTTTTTGGTTATGAACATGAGCTAAACATTTTATCTATCTAGATATTGATGAACCCTAGCTTTATTGTATGGATTAAATAGTTCTTATTAAATTAAATCATTTGATTGAGTTGTTTTATCCTTTTCATTCTTAATTTCTTATTTCCAATTGATAATAGCATACTTATTGATTGGTTGCAATTTTCATATTATTTACTTGAGAAAGCTTAATATGAACAGAATGCTCATTAGGATTGAGGGTTGATTGGAGTGCTAGAGATAGACTTACAAGACCCTTTGGTTTAAGTTCCTTGTTCTTATTGCAAGATCTATTTAATTATGCTTGAGAAGAGATTCCTAGCATTCTACTTAGCGATTAGGGATTAATTCACTTGAGAGAGGTTTTAATATAATTTAGGGGAATGCCAATTCAGCTCTATTATTTGATTTAATTGAATTGATATCCATAAATACTTCTTATGGCTAGGGGGATTCAATATTTGGATATTATCTTCATCACCAACTTTTGTTGCATAATATTCAAATTTTCTTCACTTTAGTTTATTGTGTAATTTGTCTTTTATTTTAATAATAACACAAACTATTGATTCACTAAATAACAGTTAAAATTTGCACTAATATTTGACCTTGTCCCCAGTGAAATGATATCTTACTCAATGTTTTATTACTTGAGCGACCCGTGCACTTGGGGTAACATTGCGATAACATAGATCCGTCGTCAGTTATGGTCCATTTGGTTTCTCTTTTCCTAATATGACATAATTATTCCTTTAAAAGCCCAAAAGACCGAATTATTTTCAAACTCTTTTTAAGATGGAATTTGGGCATGGAAACCTTTTTTATGGGCCAAAAATCTTTTTTCACATCATGGCCCAAATGTAAAGCCCAAGAATTATTCTTCAATAAACCTTTTGAAACACTTTTTAAGATAGGTTCAAAATTGTTTTAATGGGCATGCAACTGGTTAGGTCAATTATGGAATGTTTAAATCAATTGTGGGCTTAATTTATACCAAGGTATGTTAATCATGGGCTTGTTTGTGGCATGAACAATTATTTGCTTTTCCAACAAAGAAATTTATATATGATAAACCCTTTAATTTAGTTTTAGTCCATAATAAATTTGAAAATACAACTATTTGTTAATCCATCTGAGTAGATATTTTCAAAAAAAAAATCCCATGTCGATGTTATGTTAACCATATGGCTAGAAAAATAGACTCGTTGCTCTTGTATGGAAGATATAAGGTCGGAAGGAACATCTTCACCTAACTTTTTTTGTTTGTTTTTTTGATCCACATGCATACATGCATTGCATTACATTCGTACTAATCCTTTCTTACTCATAGACTTGATGTACGACAGTTCAAGGGCTTACAACAACTAATAGACACTTAATTTTGGTAAAGTATAAATTAAGATTAATTTGAAGACCAAATAAAATTTGATTTCAATAACTAGGCCCACATTAAATCATATATTATCTTTAAGCTCGGTTTAGGTCAGATCTATTATTTTTAAGCTTGTTTTAGGTCAGATCCATTTGAATTTGGCCGATTCTTTCAAATTTGACATAGGCTTAGCCTTATGTCGAATTCGTGGACACCAATTCGATATGAGCTGCCCCTCATATCGAATTAGTGAGCCACCAATTCAACATGGACTAAGCCCACACAGATTTAGCTTGGCCTAATCCAAACCAAGCTTGATTCATAGCAGAAATTAACTTCCTAATCATGCTAAAATTGGTAGACACTCGGATTATAATGAGATATCCGAGTAGCAATAGGACTCAAGAAAGTTTTTTCCCTAATGGAACATTATAAATAAAAGATAATAACAAAGAAAAAGGGCAACAACGATTATTAAGAGAGTATTGCAAACACAACAATGAGGGGCTTTTAGCAATCAGTCAACTAAGAGCAATTGAAAGCAAGAATTAATCAAGATAAAAAGGCAAAAAAAGGAGGCAGAAAGCAATTTTCTTCAAATTGCTTCGCTGAACCAAGATTTAGGCTGATTCAGGCTGCAATTAAGATAGAAAACTTGGATCAACACTCTTAATTTTGGTGGAGCCAAGAAATGAATGTTTGGTTTTTAATTTATTTGAATTCACACAAAGCTTCCTTTATCAATATTATTGATTTGTATGAACTATGATTTTCTTTAAGCATGTCCAGGAGCATATAAACATCAGACATAAAATGAATTTAAATATTAAACCCAAATTAGTTCATCCAAAACTTACATGTTTTTATAGCTAAAATCCTAATTTGATCACCCAAAACCCTAATTAATGAAATTGAAGCCCTAAAATACTAATTTGATCCCTGTAACTCTAAATTTTAGTGTAAAACGCTAATCTTGTTTTTCAAAAATCCATAAAATAATAGTTTTCCATCCAAAAAACCCTAATTTTATTTTAAAACCCTAGTTTTCTATCTAGAACCCTAATTTCACCCTAAAAACCCTAGTTTTCCATCTAGAATCCAAATTTTACCCTAAAACCCTAGTTATCCATTTAAAACCCTAATTTTGTTTCCAAAATCCTAAAACCATGTTTTTAATCCTTATAAACCCAAATTTTATATATTCAATGCTTTATTTAAAATTAAAACCTAGATTTGATTATTTGATTCATTATTGTATGCTTATGCGGAATGTTTTATTTTGCATATCGTGAATGTTTGAATGGTTTCATTGCATTTGGTTAATTATTTAAACTTCAAGGATGTAAGAGGTACGTTTTCACTTTTATGGGTACCTTATTTGTTAAGCTCAATGTAATTTAATTTATTTTTAAGTTTCAAGATAAATATAAAGGACATTGTGAGCGGGGATTTTCGCCCCCACTCCCGGTGGAATGGTTCTTGCGACTTTGGCACTGTTAGGCTTAGGGCCTTAGATAACACGGGTCTAAACTCAGAGAAAATGGAGTCGCCACCTGGACTGGTTGGGAAAATAGAAAGGAGTAGATAACTTGATTCTTAAGGAATCCCCAACCCCTTAATGGGTTCAAAAAGTTGGGTACGTGTGGGGAAGGTGAGAAATGGCTCAGCACCCCCACAATGCCCGGTTCACTGGAACCGGCCTCATTGGACCTTATTGAGATTAGGGTCCAATGAGAGAATGAAATATCTTAGAATTTGAGCCTTAGTGGCTTGGGCAGTGGAGATGAGGGTTTCTAGTACCATTGTACCTAGCGAAGGAAGGCATCTTGAACTTATAAGGGACCTCCTCATCTTGTTCAAACAGTTTGTCGATCTTGGACATCTCTTCAGTTTTCAGCTTCTTCTCGAATTTCTTCTCCAAATCAGCAATTAATTTCTCAACATCAGGTGTTTCAGTCTTTTCCACAGTTGCTCTTTCTACAACCCTTGGCTTTTTCCTCTTATCTTGAGGATCTTAGAAGTATTGGGCCCAATCGTCATCATCATCACTGACTACCTTGTCATCATCAAAAGCAACTTCACTAACCTTAGCCTTCCCTTTGTCCTTTGGCTTCTTAGTGCTAGCAGATACTTTGGCATTGCTCCCTAAAATTGTAGCCAATTGGTTCTTCATGGTCTCAGCCAAGGCCTCCTTTAGTTCTTCCATTTTAGCATTGAGCGCGTCGTCCACCATTCTTTGAATTTGTTCGGGCTCCATTGCTTTTGGTGAGAAAGTGATTGAGTTGCTGCTGGATTCTTCGTCAGCGACATAAGTGGGGTTATCGTAGGCTTTTGAATTGTCGTAATCTAGGGCTATGAGCCAGAGAGGATCAATGATATGAGATGCAAATGTATGTATGCATGTATGCACAAACAATGGACAAAGATAAGTAGAACGTCCTTTCCAACCTTATAACTTCCACACACATATGGCGAGTCTCTTTTCCTAAGTATATTGTTGACAAAATACCAACATGGGGTATCTTATTTTCAAAAAATTCTCTCAGACATTTTAACCAATAGTTATATTTTAAAAATGAAAATCAGTTCATGATAATTCCCATTAATTAGGTTTTAATCTATTCAACCAACTATAGTAGCTTTTAAGCTATATTGGATTAAAACTAAATTAAGAAGTTTATTATAAATATATTTCTCACTTGAAAAAATAACTAATGATTCATGCCAAAACAATCCCATTATTAATAATTCTTAGTATAATCTAGGCTCACAATTAATTTTCGGTATTTTCATAATTGACTCAAATATTCATAAGCTCTTTCAAAATATTATGAAAACAAATTTTTTTTAAGCCCATTGTAAAATGATTTTAGAAAAAACAGATTTTGAGCTTTATATTTGGGTCATGAGAAAAGAATTTTCGATTTGTTTTTTTAGAAAAGTTTTATGTCCAAAGACCATCTTGAAAATTTTGAAAATAGTTTTGGTCTTTGGATCTTAAAGGAAAAGAATTATTTTTGAGCTTACAATATAGGTAGATCATATTAGAAAAAGAACAAACCAAATAAGCTATGATTTAAGCCAAGATAAATTAACCATAGTCAAACAACAAGCATTTGGGGTAAAAACCTAAGGAAAGTAACTAGGCCAATTACATGAGCTTTAGTCTTTTGGTTGAAAGGCTTAGATTCTCATAGCAAGTATACACCAAAAGGTACAAGGCTATGAGTAGTTATGCTATGCTCGATCTCCATACCTTATGTGAAAGTATGGTATCCCTTACATAACACAACACGGGTAACATGAGCATTCTAACTCACGCACACGATGCAAATCTAATATGATGCAATGGATAATATCATGATAAGAAAGAATAGAATAATATAAAGACCAACAGAATCAACTTCTCTTATGCCCGGTGCAGTTGCTACTGTGAGCGGGGATTTTCGCACCCACTCTCGGTGGAATGATTCTTGCGACTTCGGTACTGTTAGGCTCAGGGCCTTTTAGATAACACAGGCCTAAACCCAGAGAAGATGGAGTCACCACCCGGACTGGCCGGGAAAAATAAAGGAGTGAATGACTAGATTCCTAAGGAATCCCAAACCCCCTAATGGGTTCAAAAAGTTGGGTATGTGTGGGGAAGGTGAGAAATGACCCAGTACCCCCACAACGCCCAGTTCATTGGAATCAGCCTCCATTTCAGGTCTTAATATTATAAAATTCTTAAATATAATGATATATTTCATATTACATGCAATAATTAAAATAAAGCATTGTTATATTAAAATCAAAGCAATGTTAAAACAAAATAAATAAATGGACACCCATCCGAGGATGGAAACGTGTCCTTACATCGTCCAATGTCTAAAACTAAATAGGACACCAACCAAAAGGTGGAAACGTGTCCTTTACATTAATTCCAAAATATAAAAACAACTTAAATTACATGAAAATTTATTAATAAGGTACCCAATCATGGAAACATACCTCTTATAATTTTAATATCAAGATAAACAAATGATAATAATAATAATAAAGAAAATATCCATCTATGATAAATTAAACATTGAAATTAAATAAATCGATCATCAAAATATATAATAAACTACATGATCCAATCTAAAACTAAATAAAGCAATAAAAATATAAATTTAGGTTTACATCTTGAATTAGGGTTTTTTTTTTTATCAAAATTAGTGTTTGGAATTCTTATGAAAAAGAATTAGGGTTTATGAAAATAGGATTAAATGGAATTAGGGTTTAACTAATTTTAGGTTATGATCTACATATTAGGTGTTTGAAAATAATTTTAGGATTTTAAATAAAGGCTATGGTTTTGGTTAATTAAATTAGGGTTTTATAAATTATAGAATACTTAAACTAAGACTTTAAGCCTTTTGGAAAACTTAATTGGCGTTTACATGTGAAAATTAAGACCTTGAATTATCTAATTATGGTTGGACTCTATAATTTAAGGTTCATATTAAATTAAATGATGAAGATAAGATTTGTTGAATGAAATTTCTGAAGTTATGTTTAAAGCAATAGCATTATGCATAATTTACAAAATAAGGGAATGGACATTTATACTGAATGAATTAATGAAGATGTACCTGTGTCTTAGGCTTCCCCAATTTGAATGTGTTGAATCAAACTCAAAATTTATCAACTGCCTAAATCAGCTTGTAATTGGTGGAGAGAAACAATTGCTTGAGACAATTGTTATGTTCTTGCTATTACTCAATTGCTTTTTTATGGATTTCATAAAACTGCTCTCGTCTCTGCCAATTTATTAATCAAAGTTGTTCCTTTCTTACTCTGTGTCTGTATTGCTTTTTTTTTTTATATATATATAATTAGGGCTTTATAAGACTACTACCGTCTGTTTTTCTTTACTGTCCAATTGTTAATCCCAGTTGCCCCTTTTCCTTTTTATTTTTTGTTAATCACATATTTATAGGAAAACTTACCTTGACCCTAAACCTAATCTGACTCTCATAAGTTAATTAGAAAGTCAATTGGCTGATAAAATTGTGTTTAAGACTTGGATTAAAGGCCAAAATCGACATGGAGTGCACCTCATATCGATTTGGGCTGAACAAACTGATATGAGGCAGATTCCATATCGATTTGGCAAACCAAATTGATATGAAATTGCTTCATATCTATTTGGGCTAGCCAAATCAATATGAGGCACTTCCTATATCAATTTGGCAAAGCTCAAATTGATATGGGCTTTACCCATATCAATTTGCCCCTCCCAAATCGATATGGACAATACCCATATCTATTTGGGAGAACCAACTCGACCAAAACCATTAATTTTGATTCAAAGCGATCCAAAATAATTAAACTTTCAGCCAATATTTTTTCAATTTTGATATAACCTCCAATTTAATTCTAAAATTAGGTTTAAGAAATCTAAATTCATAATAGACCAACATAAACCCTTTAAATTTAAACCGGTCCAAATTTAAGGGTCTACAGACATGTTTCCACCAAATTGTGGGTGCCTTATTTTATTTAGTTGTGGACATTATTGTAAGGAAATATTTCCATTTTGTATGGTGGCCTATTTTTATTTGTTTGTTTAGACCTTTTTTTTAATACAATGACTATTTATTTTAAATATGTAGTATGGATAATATTTTAATAAGTTAAGAATTTAATAATATTTAGACCTGAAAAGGAGGCCAAATATAATGAACTTGGCTCTATGGGGGTGCTGGGTCATTCTCTCCTTCCCCATCCGTACCCAACTTTTTGAACCCAATAAGAGGGTTAGGGATTCAGTAAGAATTGAGTCATCCACCCCTTTCTATTTTCACGGCCTATCTGAGTGGGGACTCTTATTTCTATGAGTTTAGGTTCCTATTCTCCGAAGTCGCAAGAACCATTTCACTGAAAGTGGGGGCAAAAAATCCCTACTCAAAGTGGCAACTCCACTGGGGATAAGAGAAGTTGATTTTGTTGGTCTTTATATTGCTTTATTCTTTATTATTATGGTATTATTCATTGTATCATTTAGATTGCATTGTATGTGTGAGTTAGGATGCCCTATGGAACTCGTGTTGTGTAAATACGAGTGATATCATACTTTCATTCAAGGTATGAAGATTAAGAATTGCATAACAACTCATAGCCCCGTACCTTTTGGTATATACTTACTATGGGAACCTAAGCCTTCTTACCCTAAAAACTAAAGTCCATGTAGTTGGCCTAGTAACTTTCCTTAGGTTTGACCTAATTGTTTGTTGTTTGACTATGGTTAACATGTCTTAATTAAATTATGGCCCACTTGGTTTGTATTTTTCTAATATGACCTAATTATGGTACAAGTTCAATTATTTTATTGTCCAAAAATTCTTTTAAGCCTAAAGCCCAAATCATTTTCAAAATCTTTTCAATGTAAAGCTTAAAACCTTTCTAAGATGGGCCTAATCTTATGTCCCAAATTTAATCTTTTGGAACAAATTTTTTCAAGAAAGGGCTCAAAATCATTTTAGCTTATATCCCATTTTTTTTTAAATTAAGCTTTCATTGGGCTTTAAAATTAAAACTCCTTTGAATAATGGACCAAATTTCTTGAAAGAGGCTTGTAAGTAGTTAGGTTAATTATGGAATGTTAAAATCATTTGTGACCCTAATTTACACCAAAGTTTGTTAATTATGGGCTTGTTTATGGCATGAACCATTAGTTGCTTTTCCAACAAAGAAATCTATTTATGATAAACTCTTTAATTTATTTTTAATCCGTAATATAACATAAAAGCTATTTTCCAGTTGACCCAATGGATTAAGGATCAATTAGTGGGAGTTATCATGGACTAAGTTCTTATTTGATAATACAACTATTGGTTAATCCATTTAAGTGGATATTTTAAAATCAAAGTATCCCCTGTTGATATCTTTGTTGACCATAACACAAAAGAAAAGAGACTTACCACTCGTGTGTTAATGACAAAAGATTGGAAGGGACGTCCTGACTTTACTTGTTTGTTTGCTTGCTACATATGCATGCACAGATGCATACATGCATACATGCATTGCATTACATCACATTAACCTTATTTGGCTCATAGACCTAGAGTACTATAATTCAATCAGTTTCATATAAAAGCAATGGATCCTGAGAAAATTTAAGAGATAGTAAATGATGCCTTCAACTCCAAGATGGAAGAATTGAAGGGGTCTTAGCTGAGACTGTGAGAAGCCAACTATTTTCACTCTTAGAGGATAATAATATTGAAGCATGTGCTAGTAACAATAAGAAAAAAGGACAAGGGAAAGGCCAAGGTAACAGAGGTAGCTTTTGATGAAGACAAGGTGGTAATGGATGATGCTGATTGGGATACATACTTCCAAGACCAACAAGAAAAGCTGAAAGAAAAGAAGACTGTGGAGAAAACTGAAACTACTGACATAGAAAAATTAATTACTGATTTAGAGAAGAAGTTTGAAAAGAAGTTGAAAACTGAAGAGGTGGACAAAATATTTGAAGATGATGAAGCAATTCCTTACAAATTCAAGATGCCTGCTTTTACTAAGTATAATGGAATTGAGAATCCCCATATGCATGTCAAGCAGTACATTACTACCATGCAGTTTGCCAGAGCTACTAAAGCTCAAACTTTGAGGTATTTCATGCTATCTTTAGATCCTAGTGTATAAATTTGGTTCAATACCTTAGAGAAGAACACCCAAAAAGATTGGGATATGTTGTACAAAGCCTTTATTCAGCTATAATACCCTTATACCCTATATACGTACAATACATATTTCTAGCATAAGTAAAATATGCATATACGGTATAAAAATATCACCGACCGGTTTAATAAAATTTTTTTCACATTTCAAATTTAGAATTTCAAATACTAAATATATAAAATTAAATAGTATATAAATATTCTTTGCTCGTTATAGGAACCCAAAATAAACATTTTATATGAAAATCTCTTGGAAAAAAATTTTGCCAAAGTTTTGTCGGTAATTTGGACATTACCAAAATTCAACAAAACACAACCTGCATAAAACAAACACTCCCAGTAAAATCAATTCACCATTTCAACAATACTTTTCAATTTCTCCATATTTTCTCAAAATACTTATATATAGGTATACATATTAACAACACATATAAGATCCCATCCTTACTAAATTACTCAAAACATTCTTTACAATTTACATTATATACTTCAAAAACATATCATAACATATATAATATCAAAATATACTGTAATATCAAATATCTACATGCTGGCAACTGGTTCTAATCTTGATGTATTGAAAAACTCTTCAAGCTCAAAAACTACAAACCTAGACCCGACCAGGTCTAGCAGAACTCTTCGGCTCTACCAAAATGTCCATGTTACCTGCGTAACGAATTACAATCATGCTAAGCCGAAGCCTAGTGGTGCAAACTTTGATAATAATAAAAATGTAAAGTAATGCCAATGCAAAATGCTTATGAACATCACACCATTTCATTTTCTCATACTCTTCAATTATTTCACAATCCACAATTCACATATAAACAAACACAAACATGGGCCCAAAGACAAATAATATGCTATTCAAATTTCAGAGTTACTATTTTGGTCTATAATGACACCATGTGTCTAGCCCCGTAGGCAATATATCCATAGATAATCCAACTAGATCTGAGCTTACGACCCAGTCTTTTCACTCAGTCTAGCTTTAAGGATTTATTTTTGAGGCTTACGACCAGGTCTTTTCACCCCCCCAAAACATCAAATTTATCAGCTGGACCTGGCTTACGACCCAGTCTTTTCACTGCCCAGCGTTTAGCCCGTAGGTAATCATAGGCATGCCGCCAAACACAGAACTCTGAAATTGAATAACATACTAAACACACAATTTATTCATATTTCTCATTATTAATCTCTTTCTCATTTTCACATATTCAATCTAGGCACATTGCCTTATTTTCACTTTTTTTTTCACTTTTCTCATTTTTCACATCTTTCTTATTTTTCTCACTTTTCTCATTTTTATCAATACCAATTCATTTCATTATACCACATATCTCCTTTTTGCATTCACAACACATTACCCAATTACTTTGGGTATTTTCACATAATATGCATATTTCACATTTTACACAATTTAGCCATTATCAATTGCTTTTCACAATGCATTTAACACATATATGACATTACAAATGTCATAGCACATTATTCATACACAATCAATGAACCAAGTAGCTTAACAAATTTTCCAACTAAAATGTGTTAAGTCCAAATGTCATGAAAATATAAACATTATATTCAAAGTTTGTACATACCTCAAATAGCAACCAAAATAATCTTAAAACTCTCACCAACCTTCTCTTCCAAGTTACCCTTCAACACTTGGATCGGCCAAACTACTTCCTCTCAATGCCTATATCAAATGTGATCATAAATAATCATTTAATATCACATTCTAAGGCATTCTCAACATCAATCCTTAATTTAACAACACTCCTACAAAATTTCAAAAATTAAGTCTTTCCTTACTTTAACTTAGCAAATCCATATTAACCCAATAAACTATTGTTTTGAGTTTATTTATATCATTACAAACATATTTTAACATGTTTAAACCAATTACATTAATTAACTACATGCTTATGTTCAAAATCCTAAAATGGCATAACTTTCACCATTGAAGGATCCCCATTCCAACTCAATCCAATTATCATTTCAATCTTATTTCCACCACTTATATCATTAAATAACATGATTTAAGCATTAAAATCAAACAATTGATCATTCTTTGAAAATTCACTTTTCCAAAACCCTAAATCAATACTACCATCTTCAAACTCTATCCAAACTTAACTAAATCCATCATTTGATTTTAAAATCCTTATTTATGCATCAAAACAACACATTTGGAACCAATTTGCATAATTAAAACTCATGATTTTAAAAACTCAGATGCTCCATAACCCTAAATTCTCTCTCTTCACCAATCTTACCCAAACTCAACCATTTCTTTAATCCAACCTTAAAATCATTGTTAATCACTTAAAATAACTTCATCTATACCCAAATAGACAATTAAATCTTACTACTTTTAAAAACCCAAAACAAACATAATCACAATTTCCATGAAATCGAAAGAAAGAAGTTGGGAACTTACTAATTTTGGTGGAAATCACCAAAAATTCACTTTAAACTTGTTAAATCCTTCAATTTGTGGAGTATGGAAGATCAAAATTCTTGAGCTAAATAACCATGGTGGCTGGCCCTTGATGGAGAAGAATAAGATGATGAAAAACTTTTTAATTTCTTTTTTCTTTTCATCTTTTATTTTTAACCATATATATATATATATGCTAAAATAATTTAATAATTAATTATTTAATTATTTATTTAATAAATTAAAAGTCTAAAAATCCCTCTTCCATTCAAAATAATTTATTTTTGAATTAATTTAATAATTTTGAATTTTTAAAATTTAATTACCAAAATACCCTTTTACTTTGACTTTTATTTTAAAAAGTGTTGACTTTTATATGTTGTATATATTTTACATATATATCACATATATATTCCACTTTTTCACTTAAAATCCCTTCATTTTTCATTTAAAACCATTAATTTAATTTATCCATTTAAATTATAATTAATTTTATTAAATTTCCAAAAATTAAAACTTTTCAAAATTTTGGGATATTACAAATATGCACATGTAATGTGTATCTTATATACACATCAAATGTACCTTATATGTATATTAAATATATTAAGTATGTAATGTGTTAATCCAACATGTACAATTAATATACCATATGCATATGTTATATATACACTAGATATATATATATTGTGTATATACAACTTTTATATCTCCAAATACATATTTTATTTCTCCAAAATCACAGATATTACATCAGCAGTATGGGTTTAATGTTGATATGGAAGTGACCCTGATGGAGGTGGAGACTATTAGATAAAAACAAAATGAAAACTTTATTGATTATATGAAGAGATGGAGAAATAAGACTGGACTTCTTAAAAAGAGGCCAAATGGATCTGACTAGATTAAAATGATAGTGTGAGATGTCCTGCCTAACCTTTACAAATGGCTATCTCATACCCTTATCAAAGATTTCAAAGATCTTCTCCAAGCTGGCTTGCAAATAGAAGAATGAGAGAGAGGACCATTTTTCTGAAAGAAGAAATGAGAGGGAAAATTATCAGTCTGGCAATCAGGGTGCATAGAAATTAGTGCATGTCAATGCAACAACTAGTCAAGCAAATAGAAGACAATTTTCAGAGTTGGAAAAATTGCTATCTTGAGTTTTCAACAAGTTACGGAAAAAGGGGCTATTATAGCCATTGGCTCCTCGACAACTACATGATCCTTTACCATCAAACTTTGATGCCAAGGCCTTCTGTCAATTTCATCAAATGTAAGGGCATGAGATAGATAAATGTGCTCATTAAAGGTATGAGATCCAATATTTGATTGACAGTGGAAAGTTGCCTGAGCCTAATACACCCAATACCAAGAGCAATCCTTTGCCTAAATTTGGAAGAGTGCCTCCACCAATAACCTTCATGGTAGGAGGAGGATTGGAGAAAGATTTTATCTTATCCTCCTTTTAAGATGAGAGTATAGAAGATGTACAGAGAGAAGAGGCTCAACTTAACAAACATCCCTTGGCTTGAATGTTACTCATTTTATTTTTCTTTCTTTAGTATTTCATTGTGTGAGCGGGGATTTTTGCCCCCACTCCCTGTGGAATGATTCTTGCGACTTCGGCACTATTAAGCTCAGGGCTTAGAGAACACGGGCTTAAACCTGAAAAAATGGAGTCACCACCCGGACGGGCCAGGAAAAAGAAAGGGTTGTATGACTCGACTCCTAAAGAATCCCCAACCCCTTAATGGGTTCAGAAAGTTAGGTACGTGTGGGGAATGTGAGAAATGGCCGAGCACCCCCACAACACCCGGTTCATTGGACCCAACCTCCTTTTCAGGTCTTAATATTATAAAATTCTTAAATATAATGATATTATCCATACTACATGCAACAATTAAAATAAAATCATCATTTTATTAAAATCAAAGCAATGTTCAAACAAAATAATTAAATGGACACCCATCCGAGGATGGAAACATGTCCTTACATTCTCTAATATCTAAAACTAAATAGGGCACCCATCGAAAGGTGGAAATATGTCCTTTACATTAATCCAAAAGCTTTAAAATAAATTAAATTACATGATGTTCACAATATGAGGTACCCAAAACATGGAAACATACCTCTTACAATGTTTTGAAAAAGCAAATCAATAAAAGTAACCAACCATTCATCATAAATAAAATATTCATCCATGACGTGAAACATCAATAAAAATGTATAATAAAAATTCATCTAATATGACAGTAAGTATATGAATTTAGGGTTTATGCATCTTTTAGGGATTCTTGAATAAAATTAGGGTTTTGTAGGTTTTATGTTTAACAATTAGGGTTTTGTATTTACTGGATTAGGCAACTAAGAAATATTTAATGTAAAAGAAATAACATGGCTACTGGATGTTTGAATTAAAAGATTATGTTTGAAATAAACTAGGGTTTGAATCTAGAGAATGGATGTTTCAGATTTAGGGTTTTGGAAAATAATATTAAGGTTTAGGGTTTAAGTAAATAAAATTGAAGATCATGAAAATATGATTAAAAGTTAGGTATTTCGAAAGAATAGGCTATTGTGAATTTTAGAAAAATAGAGTTGATTACAATTTTAAGAAAACAGATGATTGTTTTGTGGTTTTAGAAAAGTGCAATTAGGGTTTTAGGCTTTAAAAATTAGTTTAATGGTTATTAAGATATTAGAGTTTTGAACAATAACTTTTATGGTTTTAGATAGAAACTAGATGATAAATAAAACAATTGATCAATGTGTTTTAAATAAAAATCTATCCATTGTATGCTTAAACAATTGATCAAATTGAAAAATAATATATAAAAAGTTAATAGAAACTCAAACCTCCGTTGTTGGTTCCACCACAATCTTAATTCTGGTTTAACAATAACAAAGACAGTGTGTGCTACCTTTTATTGATTATTTTGTTGTTTGCTGCCTCTTGATCCTTCAAGTTCGAGGTTATGAATAAATTGCGAAAAAAAATTCGAATAGTTCTTGAACAAAATTCCGATTCCAAAAGTCCCAATCCCATCCAAATATTGTTTTCTATCTATTTCAATGTGGTATTTATAGGTAATTAAAATAAAAAACCTATTATATTAAGAAAATTAAATATTATTTTGGAAATAAAATAAAAAACCAAGTAAAACAAGATTTCAGCGAGAACTGCGTGCGGGCCTGGGCAAAATTGGCGTTGGCCGAGCTGGGAGTGAGCTACGACTTGGACAAGGGCAAAACTGCCCGTGGGGAGCAGTTTTCATCGCAGGTTTTGCCTGCAACAAATTGGGCCATGGAGTCGCAGGTTTTTCTTGGATCTTCATGCTTTAAGCTTCGGGTCTTCACCCTTCAAAGTGGATCTTAATCCTTGGCATCAAGTCTTCACCCTTGAAAATGGATCTTCATCTTTAGAAATTAGGTCTTCACCCTTGAAATTGGATCTTCATCCTTTAAGCTGGATCTTCATCCTTGGAATCGGGTCTTCACCCTTGAAAATGGATCATCATCCATGGAAATTAGGTCTTCACCCCTTAAATTGGATCTTCATCCTTTGGATGTTTGTCCTATATTGGCTTCAGCTGTTCTAGCTGGACTGATCTTTTGAGTTTTGCATCTTCATTCTTTTGATAGTTTTAGTGTTCCATTCTTTTGCACTTTTTCAAAAAATTCAGCCTTTTTTTGTTGGCCCCTTATATCTTCTTCTTGCCCCCAATGATTTTTCTCATACAGGCTCTGATTGATATTTGTGTTGTCTATTTCTTCTCACAAGCATACATCTCTTCTTTCTTTTGCAAAATGACTAGAGCTTCCTCAAGCAATGGGCCTTCCATATCTTCTTTTGATTCTTTACTTCACAGAGTGTTTGTTGTACACTTTGACAAAGAATAGACAATACAATACAAGAAAATGCAATGTGATATGCTTATACATACATGATATGCATGAATAATACTTACAGTGGTTCCATTGACTCGTAGACCGAGGTGATCAATAGAAGTATTCTCATTGGTTCCTTCTAGATGCTTGTTCAGGTCTTGCATTGGAATGATAAAAGACTTTGCTTTTATGGTTTTTATCTTCAAGATAATGAAAACATGAATAATGGAGGCCCCAAGTAGCAGAGATATATCCATTTCAAATTATGATTTAGTATATCAATTGGCAGCTTCTTCATAACCTTGCCAACAATCATTTACTTTGCCCAATGTGTCCTTCGAGGTTCAATGATTTGACATACTTCCCTTAACTTGAAGGCTTTAAATTTTTTTTTGAATTTTGATTTTAAATCAAATGTTGGCTTTGCCAAATCAATGTCAATTTTTTAAATTAACATATCTATAATATGACAACCCTAGTTACTGTACTAAACTCGGGAATCATTTCTATTTAAGCAAGAACTATTACACTTCAAATAGGCACATAAACATCACTTGGTCAAAGGTCCCATTGAGTTTGAATATTGTCTATCTCATATGCAAGCTTATTCAAACTATCTCCACTAATAGACTCTACCTACCAAGAGAGATCAACAGGTCTTTGATAGGCTTGAAATGGGGTCTATAAGGGACATGGGTTAAATGAAAGCCATTTTGAGATCGGAGCTGATGTGACACTGTTGAAAAACCTTCACATTATGATTTTTTTTTGGAACTTTAGACAGTTGGGAGCATGAAAAGATAGAGCTTTGAATGTTCCCCCATCTTCTTAGCATTAATCTGGATCTTGATTGGGATAGATACTAGTTATTGGTTGTTTTGTTAGTTTTTGTTATAGATTTGTGTCTTGTTTATTATAATAATTATTGTTTTATTTAGGTATTTTGTTAGTTTAAATTGGTTTATTTACTGTTTTTGTTAATTTTGTAGTTTTCGTTTATTTCAGTGTTTATATCGTTTTTTATCTAGTTTTTCGTATGGTGTTTATGTTTTGTTGGTTATTGTTTATTTACTTTTTGTTTAAAGTTTGTTTGAGTTTTGTTCTAGGTTAAAAAAGCCAAGGAACCAAGACTGAAGGAAAAATGGACAGTAGCTGACACAGGCAGAGGACACGACCAAGTCACTGGCCGTGTCCCATATCAAGCGGAAAAGAAGCCACAAGACACAGTGATGGACACAGGCAAGGGACACGGCCAAGTCAGTGGCCGTGTCCCTCCAAAGATGCTCCAACACGGCCAAGTCACTCCAACTTGGTCGTGTCTCACCCAGTTCCAAAGGAAAAGAAGAAGAAATCATCACAGTAGGCGACACATGCAAGCGACATGGCCAAGTCACTGGCCATGTCCCTCCAAAATGATCCAACACGGCCAAGTCACCTCAAACATGGCCATGTCCCTCCAATTATGCTCAAACACGGCCAAGTCACCATCAACTTGGCCGTGTCTCACCTAAATCCAAAGCAAAGAAGAGCAATTCTCACAGTAGGTGACACATGCAAGCGACATGGCCAAGTCACTGGCCATGTCCCTCCAAAATGGTCCAACTTGGCCGTGTCACCATCAACTTGGCCGTGTCTCTCCCTCAAATTCACCTCCAACACGGCCAAGTTCACTCTAACTTGGCTGTGTCACTCAAGGATCAATAAAGACGCGCGGAGGTTTCATATAAATATGGAAATTAGGGTTTTTCTTAAGGTTGTTGAGTTTTTGAGACAGGTTTCAGCCGTCAAGAGTGAAGTTAGGGTTTTAACATTTGTTTTCTTTGATTTTGATTTCACTTTTGATTACTTTAGCTTAGATTAGATTGTTCTAGCCATCGAGACATCCTTCTTGCAAGATTTGAACAAGAGATTCTTCAGAGGCTTTTGTTCTTGAACTTATTCTCTTTATTTACATTGAAATTGTATTAATGGATATTATCATGTCTATTTTGATTTCTTTGAACATTAATGAGATGAATATGTTTGATTGCATTATGAACTAATTTGATCTAGTCTAGGGTTTGTATGGATCTGCTATGATTGTATAAATTGGTTATTCTCTTAGCTAATAATTTCTTTAGCCTTTATTGAATGAAATATTGTTAACATATAATTGATTGGCCACCAATTGTGTGTTTTAGGTATTAGATGATGGGTTGAGAGATGAAGTCTAATGCTGGAACAATTCAATTAAGGACTTAGGTGAATTAGGGATATAACCTATTAAAAAGATTGTTTCAATTATAACAAGATTAGTTGTAAGAGGTTTGAATGCGAGAGCTTATTTCCTTGACTCAATTAATTAAGTTGTTTGAGATTTAATCTTTGAAATTAAATTATTTAAGTGGAATAACCGTTCGTACATATCAGTAGTTGAGAAGTGCAAACCCTAGACTATTCTATTAAGTGAATCAAATCGTCAATTCAATTTACTTTTATTTGTTTTTAACTTTAATTAATCTGTTTTCTTTAATTGTTAGCAATTTTAATTTCTTCATTACTTGTTATTTAAAATCTGATAATCAATTAGTCACTTTAGCTTCCTTGTGAGACGACCTTGGGGCGATCACCTTTGCTACAGCTACCTCGTATACTTGCGAGTGACGCTTTGTGGTAGAGTTAATTCGAGCGCAACATTGGCTAACCAAACAATGCATATATCATCTCTCCCTTAAATAAGCAGAGTTTAATTTTGCCTCAAAAGTTTGTCAAAGCATGTTCTAAGACTAACTAGGACCTAGACAAAGGTCATTATGCAGGATCCCTCTCTAAGTAAGCATACACAACTCAATGCTATAGAAAAATTTCTCACCTAGTAAAGTCATTCAAGTCATGATGCATAAATATATTAATTCATAATTATCAAGCTAGATTCATCATTGGTTGAGCACCAAAATGAGAAAAGACCAATAAAAATTTAACAAAAATAATTTATTCAAGAAACTTTAAATTTGAAAAACATGATTGTTTCCATAAAACACCAAATAAACAAAATAAATTAAAAAATCAAATAAGCTAAGGAAAGTTTATTGAGTTAAGCTTCTTCTCCTTTCACATCTTCTATATTCCCATCTTGAAAAGAGGATAAGACAAGATCTTCCTCCAATCCTCCTCCTACCATGAAAGTTGCTAGTAGTGGCACTCTGTTGAACCTAGGTAGATAATTACTTTTGGTATTGGGCTTATCCGGCTTGGGTAGTCTACCATCGTCAATCAAATTTTGGATCTCATGCTTCAATCGGGTACATCTATTGGTCTCATGTACTTGAGTCTGATGAAATTGACAAAAAGCCTTAGTATTAAATTTTGGGGTTAAAGAATTTGGCAAAAGTCGAGGGGCCAATGGCTGTAATAGTCCCTCCTTTTGTAGCTTGTTGAAAACCCAAGACAAAGACTTCCCCAATTTCTAAAATTGCCTCAATCTTCCTTGACCAGTGGCATTAACATCAGCTTCCTTTTGTGTATTTTGATTGCTAGGCTAATAATTCTGTTTTGCAAAAAAATGGTTCTTCTCTCTTTCCCTTTGACTTTGCCCACTGGGGTGATAGCCGCCCTTATTGCTCCACTTAAACAGCACATGGTTTGGCTGGTCTCATAGAATAGGGATTGATCCCTTATTTTTCATTCGATCTCTATTAGTGAACATGTTTCCCATTGATGTTGCCTTTCCCTTCTTTCTTATGTTGATAGGAGATGCCTCATTAGCATTGTTGATGAGCTCCAGAATTTCAATCAACTGGGTTTTCATAATTTCAACCAATTGACTCGTAGCTCGGCCATCCTAGCTTTGACAACTTCATCGACTATGTCCCTTAACTGGTTTGCATCCATCCTTCCGATGAAGCACTTGAATCAAAAAATGAATGTTGTAGGTGGTATCGTTGTATGCTCTTGAATTGCCGTACTCTAGGTCTGTGAGCCAGAAAGGATTAATGATATTTCATGTGATGCATGTATGTACAAACAATAAAAAAACAAGGATAAATAGGACGTTCCTTCCAGACTTATAATTTCCACACACAAATGGCGAGTCTCTTTTTCTTGGTATATGGTTAACAAAAATACCAACACGGGATATTTTATTTTCAAAAAGTTTCCTCGGACGGTTCAACTAATGGTTATATTTTCAAAAAAGAAAATCAGTTCATGATAATTCCTATTAATTAGGTTTTAATCCATTCAACCAACTATAGTAGCTTTTATGTATATTGGATTAAAACTAAATTATGAGGTTTATTAGAAATAGATTTCTCACTTGAAAAAGCAATTAATGATTCATGCCAAAAATAAGCCCATGGTTAATAATTCTTAGTATAAACTAGGCTCGCAATTGATTTTTAGTATTTTGTAATTGACCTAAATAATTTACAAGCTCTTTGTAAAAAATGGTTGGATGAAATGTAAAAATAGTTTTGTTTGAAACACCCGTTGTAAAAAAAGATTTTTTAGAAAAAAATGGATTTTTGACTTTGTATTTCAGTCATGAGAAAAGAATTTTTTTTATTTATTTTTAGAAAAGTTTTATGTCCCAATACTATCTTGAAAAGTTTTGAAAATAGCCTTGGTCTTTTGGATTTAGGGGAAAAAATTATTTGATCTCATAATGTAATTAGGTCATATTAGAAAAAAAAAACAAACAAACCAAATAAGCCCTGATTTAAGCCAAGATAAATTAACCATAGTCAAACAACAAGCATTGGGGGTAAAAACCTAAGGAAAGTAACTAGGCCAATTACATGAGCTTTAGTCATTGGGTTAAAAAGCTTAGGTTCCCATAGCAAGTATATACCAAAAGGTACAAGGCTATGAGTGGTTATGCCATGCTCGATCTCCATACCTTGAGTGAAAGTATGGTATCCCATACATAACACAACACAGGTAACACGGGCATCCTAACTCACGCAAATGATGCAATCTAATATGATGCAATGGATAATATCATGATAAGAAAGAATAGAATAATATAAAGACTAACAGAATCAACTTCTCTTATCCCCAGTGGAGTCGCTAATGTGAGCGGAGATTTTTGCCCCCACTCCTGGTGGAATGGTTCTTGCGACTTTGGCACTGTTAGGCTCAAGGCCTTAGAGAACACGAGCCAAAACCCAAAGAAAATGGAGTCGCCACCCGGACGGGCTGGGAAAAATAAAAGGGTGGATGACTCGATTTTTAAGGAATCCCAAACCCCCTAATGGGTTTGAAAAGTTGGGTACCTGTGGGGAAGGTGAGAAATAGCCCAGGACCCCCACAATGCCCAGTTCATTGGAACCGGCCTCCTTTTCAGGTCTTAATATTATAAAATTCTTAAATATAATGATATTATCCATACTACATGCAACAATTAAAATAAAAGCATCATTGTATTAAAATCAAAGTAATGATCAAACAAAATAAATAAATGGACACTCGTCCAAGGATGGAAAAATATCCTTACATCGTCTAATATCTAAAACTAAATAGGGCACCCACTGAAAGGTGGAAACGTATCCTTTACATTGATCCAAAAACTTTAAAATAAATTAAATTACATGATGCTCACAATATGAGGTACCCAATACATGGAAACATACCTTTTACAATATTTTTGAAACCAAAGCAAATCAATAAAAGTAACCAACTATTCATAATAAATAAAATATTCATCCAGGATATGAAACATTAATAAAAATGTAAAATAAACATTCATCGAATATGATAATAAGTATATGAATTTAGGGTTTATGCATCATTGGCGTTTCTTGAATAAAATTAGGGTTTTATAGGTTTTATGTTTAACAATTTGTATTTACCGAATTAGTCAACTAAGAAATATTTAATGTAAAAGAAATAACATGGCTACTGGATGTTTGAATTAAAAGATTAGGTTTGAAATAAACTAGGGTTTGAATCTAGAGAATGGATGTTTTGGATTTAGGATTTTTGAAAATAATATTAGGTTTAGGGTTTAAGTAAATGAAATTGAAGATCATGAATGTAACACCCCTTCCCGACCTACGTGTGTAAGCTGAGTAGAGGCGCCACACTAACCTAATGTTGCTACCAATTTTACTTAGTCAAATTTTAGTTCCAATTTTTATAGAAATTTTGCCATAGTTTCACTTAAAAATTGAGTCCCAAGTGTCGACAAAACTGGTTTTTTTTTTTCTGATTTTTGAAAATATTTTTACACAAACCAATGCAACCAAAATCATTCTCAGTACACTTCCAATGAATCCCCCTTATAACCTCAACTACAACCTGCAAAAAGGATTTACACTTCTTGTAACACCCCCATATCCAATGCCCACACACTACAACCACAACAATGTAGCATAAGTGCATCAAACATAGGGATGCTACGGTTTTCTTAATATTCAAAACACTTTAAACTTGATACAATACCCTTATCATTATACATTATAGAAAAGTAGATCATTTACTTATAAAACAAAACATATTAGTTATATATATATATATACATTTAAATATTACCCAGCGGAAGTTATAAAATATGTACATATTTACAAACACTTGATTACATATTTAAATATATCCATACTTTTACATTATAAACATTACTTTACAAAATATAAAGAAGTATACATGATTGGCAATTCTCTTCTGATCTTTAAGTTCCCAAAATCAACTCTTCAAGGTCTACTCTCACTTGGTCTTGATGAACTCTCGGGTTCGACTCTATCAGCTCTATTACCTGCGCGATTAAACACTATCGCGCTAAGCCAAGGGCTTAGTAAGATAATTCATGCTAAAATGCAATGTCACAAATTAATTACATATATCAATCAAAAGCATATTATTTATTCAATATGTTGCTTTGTTCAATGTCACATCAATATTCATATAATAGCACCATTCATTATACTCATTTAAATTTATCATTATAGCCAACAACTATGACTTTATATACGTACCCTTTCCCAACCAGGTCGGTTGCCCTCTAATCCCAAGGGTCCGCAGGAGGCAAAAAGGCACGTATAACATTATCAGTAACATACCTTTCCCCATCCAGGTCGGTTGTCCAAGTTCGGTTGCCCATTCCAATGGGTCCGCATGGTTCCACAGGAGGCAAATAGGTACGTATAATACTGACTATATCGAACCTTCCTCCTACCAGATCGGTAGTCCAAGATCGGTTGCCCAACCCACTGGGTCCGCATGGTTCCGCAGGAGACGGATAGGTCCGTTCATTAAACTTATCAATACCTTTTCAATTCATTTCTTTTTCACAAGCAAGTTAAGCAATCATTATATACAATATTCATTACATTATCTAAACACTCACATTATTATTCAATCCTATCATGAATGCATGCTTCAATCATATTTCATTTGAATCACTATAACATCTTTGGTATAACATTTCAATGTGCATTACTCATGAAACACATTACCATTCACAATGCATAACATAACATTATTCAATCTCAACAATGCAATTAGGGCAATTCAACCTCTTCACAACCTAATCCAAAAGGAATATTAGCAAAATGACCATATGAATAGTACATTCTGGTTTTAGACTCCATTTTATCCTTATTTTGAAAAATTGTATAAAATAATCTACTTGACTAAAAATTCTAAAATTTTTACAGAATTTAGTTTTGTATCTTAAAATCATTCCTTTAAAATTTCAGATCAAACTGAACACAAAATCTTGGTCAAATAGTTCACCTAACCAGACTGCCCCAATTGCCCTGCATCCTGGCAGCAGTTCTGAACTTTGTGAATTCCATAAATCAAATTCAATCAACGTGGTTCCAAATTATTTTTCTCAAATACTAGACTCACTAAGCAACAACAAATCCAAAATTAAATTGGATATAATTTTTCTACATTTTATTAAAAATTCCGAAATACAGCTGTCTCAATTAAGGTACCTGCTGGAACAGGTCTAATAAAAATAATCTTTCTAAACTCATAACCATTCCAAAATCGAATCAACATATTTTTTCAGTCATTCTAGACTCATAGAGACACAACATATCAAAAATTCACTTCAAAAATATTTCTCTATAATTAATTAAAAATCATACAAATCACAGCCTTTACTAATTGTAAAACAGAAACAATTTCACTAAACACAACTCTTACTCTTCCATCACCAACACCAACCCAACTTCTCATCTATCAAGCAAAATCAATACTTAAAATCACACCATAAGCAACTTAATCATACCATCATCAAATCACAACTCAACTCAAGCATAACTTCAAAAATAACAAGGGTAAACAAGAGCAAACTTACTAAATAATGAAATTCCTTGAAACTCCAACTTGTAACTTTGAAAACTTCCTTCACTTTGAACTTGAAATCATCAAAACCATCACTTGTTCTCTTGCTCCCTTCTCTCTTTGATGAGCCGGCCACACAACAACAAGAAGAAGAAGAAATGATGAAGAAACACAAAGTCAATAGGCATTAAATACCCATCCAAAAGAAAATTACTATAATACCCTCATCCATTTAACTAAGCTTTTGTCATATCTATACCCATTTAAGTAATTCACAACCAACACAAAAATATCCTCTTTCCTTGACTTTCCATTTTGACCACTTTATATGTTATATATATCACCATATAAGCAACATATACAATTATCTCTAAACCCTCTTTTCTTTCCCAACCACCATACAAAAACATTCTCTTCCCATTTCTCAATTCAAACCAACAACAACAACAACAAAACTTCTAGGGCATGCATAGGGATATTACAATTCTCCCCCTCTAAAAAGAAAATTTCGTCCTCGAAATTACCTGATATCAAAGCTGAAACAACTATGGATATTGCTCTCGCATGGATTGTTCACTCTCCCAAGTCGCTTCTTCTTTTGCATGATTCTTCCAAAGAATCTTCACCAATGGCACTTGCTTGTTTCTCAATTCATTCACATCATGTGCCAATATAGCAACTGGTTCCTCTTCAAATGTCAAATCTGGGCTCACTTCGATAGACTCAAATGGCAACACATGAGATGGATCCGACCTATATCTCCTCAACATAGAAACATGGAATACACTATGAATACGATCCAACTCAGGTGGCAAAGCAAGTCGATACACCACTGGCCCAACTCTTTCTAACACTTCATACGGCCCAATGAAACGAGGACTCAATTTTCCTTTCCGACCGAACCTCAAAATCTTCTTCCAAGGAGACACTTTCAGAAATACCTTATCTCCAACATTAAACTCTATATCTCTCCTTTTCAGATCTGCATAAGATTTCTGTCGGTCTGAAGCTGCTTTTAACCTGCCTCGAATCAACTTTACTTTTTCTTCAGTTTCTTGAATCAAATCAAGACCAACCAACTTATTATCTCCAAGCTCATTCCAACAAAGAGGTGTCCTACACCGTCTGCCATACAATGCTTCAAACGGTGCCATACCAATGCTGGATTGGTGACTGTTGTTGTAAGCAAACTCCACAAGAGGTAAAAACCTATACCAACTTCCAGAGAAATCGATGACACAGCTTCTCAACATGTCCTCAATAATCTGTATCACCCTCTCTGACCGTCCATCCGTCTGTGGATGAAAAGCAGTGCTGAAGTGCAGTCGAGAACCCAAAGCACTATGCAAACTCTTCCAAAATCTGGAAGTAAACCTGGGATCTCGATCAGACACTAAAGAAGTTGGAACACCATGCAGTTTCACAATCTCATGGATATACAGCTCAGCCAATCTCTCCAAAGAGTAATCCATTCGAACCGGAAGGAAATGAGCTGTCTTAGTCAATCTATCCACAATCACCCATATAGCATCATGCTTCTTTTGTGTCAATGGAAAACCAGACACAAAATCCATTGTCACTCTTTCCCACTTCCATTCTGGCACTGACAATGGTTGAAGCAACCCGGTTGGAACTTGATGCTCTGCTTTAACCTTCTGACAAGTGAGACATTTCGACACAAAATCTGCAATGTCTCTCTTCAACCCAATCCACCAATAATGCTGTCTCAAATCATGATACATCTTCGTATTACCCGGATGCATAGCAAACACTGACTGATGTGCTTCTTCTAAAATGACTCTTTTCAATTCAGCATCATCGGGTACACACAATCGATTTTTAAACCAGAGACTCCCATCGTCTTTCACAACAAAATCTCTTGTCTTCCCATTCTTACAATCTGAAATAATCTTCTGAATCTTCTTATCGGCCAACTGAGCTTCTTTGATCTGATCTAACAAAATCGGCTTCAATTGCAACTGTGCCAATAATGCACCATCAACACAAGGTACAAAACTGGCATGCAATGCTCTCAACTCAACAAGCAACGAGAGCGAGTAAACTGTTAAACCAGCTAAAGACTTCTGACTCAAGGCATCAGCAACAACATTTGCTTTACCTGGATGATAGTCAATCAAGCAGTCGTAGTCTTTAATCAATTCTAACCATCTCCTCTGACGAAGATTGAGTTCTTTCTGGACACCCAAATACTTCAAACTCTTGTGATCAGTGTAGATGAAACATTTCTCCCCAAACAGATAGTGGCGCCAAATCTTTAATGCAAACACAATGGCAGCCAATTCCAAATCATGTGTCGGATAGTTAAGCTCATGCGGTTTCAACTGTCGAGATGCATAAGCTATAACTTTCCCTTCCTGCATCAATACACACCCCAAACCTCTATGTGAAGCATCACTGTAGATCACATATGGTTTGCCTTCAACAGGTAAAGTAAGAACAGGCGCTTGAGTCAACAACTCTCTCAACTGCTCAAAACTAGCCTGACACTGATCTGTCCACACAAATCTCACTCCCTTTCGAAGTAATCTGGTGAGTGGAGTAGCTATCAAAGAAAACCCTTTCACAAACCGTCGGTAATAGCCTGCCAAACCCAGAAAACTTCTAATCTCTGTCACAGACTTGGGTGGACTCCAATTCAGAATAGCTTCAACTTTACTTGGATCAACTCTAATGCCTTCCGCTGAAACAATATGTCCGAGAAAAGCAACTTGATCCAACCAGAACTCACACTTCGACAATTTGGCAAATAACTGCTTCTCTCTCAAAATCTGCAACACAATCCGCAGATGCATATCATGTTCCTCTTCATTCCGCGAATACACCAATATATCATCAATGAAGACCACTACAAATTGATCCAAATAGGGCCTAAACACCCTATTCATCAAATCCATAAAAGCTGCAGGTGCATTCGTTAGACCAAAAGGCATAACTAGAAATTCATAATGCCCATACCTGGTCCGAAAGGCAGTCTTCGGAACATCCTCAGCTCTGACTCTCAGCTGATGGTACCCAGATCTCAAATCAATTTTAGAAAACACAGCTGCACCTTTCAATTGATCAAAGAGATCATCGATTCTAGGCAAAGGATATTTATTTTTAATAGTCACCTTGTTCAATTGCCTATAATCGATACACAACCTCATAGTACCATCTTTCTTCTTCACAAATAGCACAGGAGCTCCCCAAGGAGAAACACCGGGGCGAATAAATCCTTTGTCCAACAACTCCTGTAATTGCACTTTCAACTCCCTCAATTCTGCTGGTGCCATTCTGTAAGGAGTAATAGAGATAGGAGTGGTACCAGGCAACAATTCAATACCAAACTCCACCTCTCTCTCAGGAGGCAATCCTGGCAACTCCTCTGGAAAAACATGAGGGAACTCTGCTACTGTGGCAATACTATCAATGGAAGAACCCTTCACTCTAGTATCTACCACATGAGCAAGATAGGCTTCACACCCCTTTCTAATCAACCTCCTGGCTGCAACAGCTGAAACAAATAAGGAGGCTAGCTGTTCCTGCTCATTAGATACTATCACCTCTCTACCATCACCCGTTCTCAAAGAAACAATTTTCTTTTTACAATCCACCACAGCTCCATGTCGAGATAGCCAATCCATACCTAAGATCACGTCATATTCCTTAAATGGCATCTCAATCAAATCCCCAAGGAACTCCTCACCCTGCACCACTACTGCACTATCTCTATGCACCTTACTCACAACCACACTATGCCCTAACGGATTTGTCACCAACACATCAAATCCTAGGGACTCAGCATGCACATCAAATACAGGCAAAACAGATGCACTAATATATGAATGCGTGGAACCCGTATCAATCAAAGCAAGTACTGGAGTATTAAATAAAGAAAAAGTACCAGCTATGACTGCCGATGTATCTGGCTGCCTCTGCATAACATACATCCTCTGGAAAGATCCAACCTCCTCTGGTCTACCCTCCCTGGATGTAGCACCTCCTCTAGAACTGAATCCTGGTCTACCTCCCCGGCTGGCACCTCTGCCTCCTCTGCCTCCCCTCACACTAGCTCGAGAAGCAGCAGAATCAACTGGCATCTGCTCCTGCCTCTCAGGACAGTCTCTCACAAAGTGGTCAGGTGATCCACACCTGAAGCATACAGCTGGTCCACCACTCTTCCAACAAACACCTCTATGATAACCCCCACACTGAGCACATCTAGGTGGAGCGGATCTCTGAGTCATAGGGATCGGAGCACTTGCCACTGAAGCTGCAGGTCTAAATCTCTGTCTCTGGAACTGCACAGACCTACCAGCTGGTCTCTGGCTCCTACTACTCCGAGGAACAAAACTTCCTCTACCCCTCTTCGCAGAGGAAGACCCTACCTCGAACTGGGGCCTTCTAACCCTAACCTCTTCTTCTGAAGCAGCTGCAATAACTTGAGCTCGCTCTACACTTCGAGCTGCTGTCACAAGCTGTGAGAAATCCTGATATATGGATCCAGCCACTAAGCACATGATAGAGGGCCTCAATCCCTCCTCAAACCTCCTGCATCTATCAATCTCATCAGCAATGATACCCCCAGCATACTGACTCAGTCGAATAAACTCAACTTCATACTCAGTTACGGTCCGATGATCTTGCTTCAAATCTAGAAACTCTCTTTTCTTCCCATCTTTATACTCCCTAGGAGTATACTTCAACTCAAATTCCCTCAGAAAATCAGTGTAAGACAGTGTTGGAGGATCATCCATAGAATGGGGCACCGTCTTCCACCAATCGTAGGCATCTTTCTGCAGCAAAGATCTTGCATAGTCAAATTTTTCCTCAGGGGTAGCTTGTAACTGAATAAAGATCCTCTGTACTTTGTCAAGCCACTGTTCTGCTACAGCTAGATCAGTAGTACCAAGGAAATCCTCCGCTCCATACTTCCTTAGTTTATCATAGTGCCTCACAGATACCAAAGGCTGAGGGGGTGGTGGCACTGGTTGCACTGGTGCTTGTCTCATAACTTCCATCATATGTCTAAACCAGGCTGGCGGAACCTCCTCTCCAGCTGGTCTACCCGACACCGAAGCAGGTGCCTCCTCAACACTATCAACTCTAGCTCCCTCAGCAGGAGCGATACTCTCGGCACTACCCTCAATCGACTGACGTGAGTGAGACTCCATCACAACCTAAGTCTGCAAACACAACATACTACATCTTATTAAAGATCAGAGGTTGCCAATCCCAAACATGTATATTATTTCAAAACCAACTTTTTAAGTAAAATATTCTTTTTATTACATTTTACCTAGGCTGAGAATCTCAAACCTAGGCTCTAATACCAAAAATTGTAACACCCCTTCCCGACCTACGTGTGTAAGCTGAGTAGAGGCGCCACACTAACCTAATGTTGCTACCAATTTTACTTAGTTGCTACCAATTTTACTTAGTCAAATTTTAGTTCCAATTTTTATAGAAATTTTGCCATAGTTTCACTTAAAAATTGAGTCCCAAGTGTCGACAAAACTGGTTTTTTTTTTCTGATTTTTGAAAATATTTTTACACAAACCAATGCAACCAAAATCATTCTCAGTACACTTCCAATAAATCCCCCTTATAACCTCAACTACAACCTGCAAAAAGGATTTACACTTCTTGTAACACCCCCATATCCAATGCCCACACACTACAACCACAACAATGTAGCATAAGTGCATCAAACATAGGGATGCGACGGTTTTCTTAATATTCAAAACACTTTAAACTTGATACAATACCCTTATCATTATACATTATAGAAAAGTAGATCATTTACTTATAAAACAAAACATATTAGTTATATATATATATACATTTAAATATTACCCAGCAGAAGTTATAAAATATGTACATATTTACAAACACTTGATTACATATTTAAATATATCCATACTTTTACATTATAAACATTACTTTACAAAATATAAAGAAGTATACATGATTGGCAATTCTCTTCCGATCTTTAAGTTCCCAAAATCAACTCTTCAAGGTCTACTCTCACTTGGTCTTGATGAACTCTCGGGTTCGACTCTATCAGCTCTATTACCTGCGCGATTAAACACTATCGCGCTAAGCCAAGGGCTTAGTAAGATAATTCATGCTAAAATGCAATGTCACAAATTAATTACATATATCAATCAAAAGCATATTATTTATTCAATATGTTGCTTTGTTCAATGTCACATCAATATTCATATAATAGCACCATTCATTATACTCATTTAAATTTATCATTATAGCCAACAACTATGACTTTATATACGTACCCTTTCCCAACCAGGTCGGTTGCCCTCCAATCCCAAGGGTCCGCAGGAGGCAAAAAGGCACGTATAACATTATCAGTAACATACCTTTCCCCATCCAGGTCGGTTGTCCAAGTTCGGTTGCCCATTCCAATGGGTCCGCATGGTTCCGCAGGAGGCAAATAGGTACGTATAATACTGACTATATCGAACCTTCCTCCTACCAGATCGGTAGTCCAAGATCGATTGCCCAACCCACTGGGTCCGCATGGTTCCGCAGGAGACGGATAGGTCCGTTCATTAAACTTATCAATACCTTTTCAATTCATTTCTTTTTCACAAGCAAGTTAAGCAATCATTATATACAATATTCATTACATTATCTAAACACTCACATTATTATTCAATCCTATCATCAATGCATGCTTCAATCATATTTCATTTGAATCACTATAACATCTTTGGTATAACATTTCAATGTGCATTACTCATGAAACACATTACCATTCACAATGCATAACATAACATTATTCAATCTCAACAATGCAATTAGGGCAATTCAACCTCTTCACAACCTAATCCAAAAGGAATATTAGCAAAATGACCATATGAATAGTACATTCTGGTTTTAGACTCCATTTTATCCTTATTTTGAAAAATTGTATAAAATAATCTACTTGACTAAAAATTCTAAAATTTTTACAGAATTTAGTTTTGTATCTTAAAATCATTCCTTTAAAATTTCAGATCAAACTGAGCACAAAATCTTGGTCAAATAGTTCACCTAACCAGACTGCCCCAATTGCCCTGCATC
Source organism: Garcia nutans (assembly GCA_947685225.1). NCBI lineage: Eukaryota > Viridiplantae > Streptophyta > Magnoliopsida > Malpighiales > Euphorbiaceae > Garcia > Garcia nutans. The sequence goes on along the minus strand of CANTUV010000007.1, from coordinate 47,829,832 downwards.
CTGGCAGCAGTTCTGAACTTTGTGAATTCCATAAATCAAATTCAATCAACGTGGTTCCAAATTATTTTTCTCAAATACTAGACTCACTAAGCAACAACATATCCAAAATTAAATTGGATATGATTTTTCTACATTTTATTAAAAATCCCGAAATACAGCTGTCTCAGTTAAGGTACCTGCTGGAACAGGTCTAATAAAAATAATCTTTCTAAACTCATAATCATTCCAAAATCGAATCAACATATTTTTTCAGTCATTCTAGACTCATAGAGACACAACATATCAAAAATTCACTTCAAAAAAATTTCTCTATAATTAATTAAAAATCATACAAATCACAGCCTTTACTAATTGTAAAACAGAAACAATTTCACTAAACACAACTCTTACTCTTCCATCACCAACACCAACCCAACTTCTCATCTATCAAGCAAAATCAATACTTAAAATCACACCATAAACAACTTAATCATACCATCATCAAATCACAACTCAACTCAAGCATAACTTCAAAAATAACAAGGGTAAACAAGAGCAAACTTACTAAATAATGAAATTCCTTGAAACTCCAACTTGTAACTTTGAAAACTTCCTTCACTTTGAACTTGAAATCATCAAAACCATCACTTGTTCTCTTGCTCCCTTCTCTCTTTGATGAGCCAGCCACACAACAACAAGAAGAAGAAGAAATGATGAAGAAACACAAAGTCAATAGGCATTAAATACCCATCCAAAAGAAAATTACTATAATACCCTCATCCATTTAACTAAGCTTTTGTCATATCTATACCCATTTAAGTAATTCACAACCAACACAAAAATATCCTCTTTCCTTGACTTTCCATTTTGACCACTTTATATGTTATATATATCACCATATAAGCAACATATACAATTATCTCTAAACCCTCTTTTCTTTCCCAACCACCATACAAAAACATTCTCTTCCCATTTCTCAATTCAAACCAACAACAACAACAACAAAACTTCTAGGGCATGCATAGGGATATTACAATGAAATTAGGATTAAAAGCTAGGTATTTGGAAAGAATAGGCTACTTTGAATTTTAGAAAAATAGAATTAATTATGATTTTGAGAAAATAGATTATTGTTTTGTGGTTTTAGAAAAGTGTGATTAGGGTCTTAGGCTTCAAAAATTAGTTTAATGGGTATTAAGATATTAGAGTTTTGAAAAAGAATTTTTAGGGTTTTAGATAGAAACTAGATGATAAATAAAATACTTGATCAATGTATTTTTAAATAAAAATCTATCTATTATATGCTTAAACAATTGATCAAATTGAAAAATGAGGCTGCTAGAAATATAAAAAGTTAATAGAAACTCAAACCTCTATTGCTGGTTCCACCACAATTTTAATTCTGGTTCAACAATAACAAAGACAGTGTGTGTTGCCTTTTATGGATTGTTTTGTTGTTCGCTGCCTCTTGATCCTTCAAGTCCGAGGTTTTGAATAAATTTTCAAAAAGAATTCGAATAGTTCTTGAATAAAATTCTGATCCCAAAAGTCCCAATCCCATCCAAATCCTCTTTTCTATCTGTTTTAATATGGTATTTATAGGTAATTAAAATAAAAAAAAACCTAGTATGTTAAGGAAATTAAAAATTATTTTGGAAATAAAATAAGAAACCAAGTAAAATAAGTTTTCGGCGAGAACTGCATGCGGGCCTGGGCAAAATTGGCGCTGGGCGAGCTGGGAGCGAGCTACGGGCTAGACGCGAGCAAAACTACGTGCGAGGCACAGTTTCGTCTCAAGTCTTGCCTGCGACAAATTAGCCCATGGACAATTCACAGCAGACCTGTGGTCAATTCGTCGCAGGTTTTTTTACAGCACTGCGGCGAATTGTCCCAAGCCAATTCGTCGCCAGCGACTTTTGTCGCCGATTTTTTATTTTTTATTTATATATAAAAATAAATAATAAATGAAAAATAAAATAAATATTAAAATAAATAATAAATATTTATAAAAAATGATAAATAAATAAATAATAAATATTAAAATAAATAATTTATACCACAAAAAAATTATTTCAAACTGTTTTAAAATATTTGGAATGGACTGGATCAAAAATTAAGGGTCTACACATTGGAACAATTATGTTTTTCAAATTAAAATTGTTTGAATAAATTACTTTTATTGAATTTATAATTTTGTTGGCTTTTGACATTATAGTGTTCAATCAATGACAAATCTAGCTTGATATTTATAAATTAGTATATATATACATTATGATTCGAATAACTTTACTGGGTGAGGGAATTGTTCTATGGCATTGAGATGTGTATGCTTACTTAGAGAGAGCTCATGCATAATTACCCGTGTCTAGATTCCAGTCTATCTTAGAACATGCTTTGATGAACTCTCGAGGCAAAATTGAACTTTGCTTATTTAAGAGAGAGATGATTTAGACATTATTTTATGAGCCAACAAGTAGTGTCCACCCTGCTAATATCAAACCCTAGTTTATCCCTTTGAACCTTTATGAGACTTTACCTTACTTTTCATTAGCTTATAAACCCTGATAACATACCCTGAGTAGTTATGACACTTACAACAAGTCTAATGATCACTGAGTTACCAAGAAGGCAAGAAGATAGAAGAAAGGGATGCTCAATCAAGATTATGAAGAAAAGTTGAAGTTTACCTGAATTTAGGTCCGATGGAATCAAGAACCATCCTCATTGAAGTAGACTCATGCTACTTCATAAGTCTAAAGCATAAGACAGTGCGAATAAGATGACTTTCTTAGAGTTAGAATGAAAATATTAATAATAATAACAAAATTAAAAAAATGAGAGAAAGAAAAGGGTGAAAAAAGAGAAAGAGAAGAAAAAAAAAGAAAATAACAAAAGTTTAAATTGAAAACCCAAAAAGGCACCTCAAAAAGCCAATAGAGTTCTTTTTACCTTAAATAGTAGAAGGCTTCCACTCAATCTATGAGAAGAAGTTTAACGTGAATTGATCTAGCCCAACTAGAGATCCAACAAAAATAAAAAAAGACCATTTAGTTCATGATATCTAGTATAGCTCTAAGTCAACCATCTTGAAAGTCTTAGACTTGATATTATAAAAGGGGGGAAAAGGTAGATTGATGAAATACCAAAACAAAAATAAAAAGGGAAAGAAAAAAAGGGTAGGTTTTACAAAGGCATAAAAAAAGATTGAAGTTGTCATAATTAGATTAAGATTTCTACCACGAAGATAGAAGAACATTCAAGAAGCAAGATAACAAGGTGCCCAGAAGGTGGAGATGATGAATGCCTCCAATAACATATGGTTCCAACCAAATGTTTGTAGTGTGAAGATTTGTCAGCAGTGTCATGACAACTCCAGTTTAAAAATTGCATTCGCCTAAACAATATCCTTTATAGATCCCATTTCAAGCTTATTAAAGACATGTTGATCTTTTCTGGTAGGTGGAGTCTATTTAGTGGAGATTGTTTGAATAAGCATGCATATTAAATAGATAATATTTAAACACAATGAGACCTTTGGCCAAGTAATGTATATGTGCCTATCTGAAGTGCAACAGTTCTTGCTTAAATGGAAATAATTCTCAAGTTTAGTATGGTAACTAGGGTTGTCATATTATAGATATGTTAATTTGGAAAATCAAGCCTTGAGGTATGTTGACATTGATTTGACAAAGTCGAAATATGATTTGAAAATTTAAAAGAAAAAGAAAAAGAGTGTTTTTGTCATACGAGCCTTCAAGTTTAGGGAAGTATATTGTATTGTCAAACCTTAGAGGATATATTGGGCAAAAGTGATATCACATGGAAGGTCATGTCATGAAGAAGTTGGCAACCAAAAGTGTTGAAATGAATGTCTCTCATGTCTTTAATAATGTTGTTTGGCCCCCTATTACTCATGTTTTCATCTTGAAAATAAAGCCATAGATGTGCAGTCTTTTATTGATCTAATGCAAGACCTGAATGAGCATCTGTAATGAATTAATGGGAGCATTTTAGCATACCATCCAAGTTTGTCAGTTAGTATAATCACTGTAAGTGTCATTCACGTGTATCATGCATACACGCATACATGAGCATGTCACATTGCATTTTTTTTGTCTATTCTTTAAGCAGCCAATACTCTTGAAGCAAACAATGAGAAGCAGACATAGCATTAGGGGGCATGAAAGGCCCTGCTGCTTGACAAAGATCCAATCACTTTGTAAAAATGAAGATGCATTCGGACGTAAAGAATAAGACAAAAGTATCATTTGAAGCATATTGGGCACAAGATCATTAGTTTAAGCCTGCACAGGGGGCAAAGCTTCACCTTTCAAAATTTGATTTTATGCATGTATAAAACATTTTCAAACTCTCTTTCAATGTTCTGCCATGCAGGAGACAAGAGAAGATATGAGGGCTACAGGGCTAAAAAATAGCTAAACTTTTTTTCAAATCAGAAGCCATTAAAGAATCAAATGAAGAATCCATTGAAGAGTGGAACAATTGGCTAAAAGAAAGCTAGAATTATTAATTGACAGAAGGTCGATCAACTAGAAGAACTGAAATTAGTTGGCTAAAAGAATGCTAAAATTCTCAACTGACAGAAGGTCAATCAGCTAGAAGAGTTGAAATTAATTAGCTAAAAGAAAGCCAAAACTCTCTACTGACAGAAGGTCAATAAGCTAGGAGAGTTGAAATTAATTCCCTAAAAGAAAGCAGAACTCTCAACTGACAGAAGGTCAATTAGCTAGAAGAGCTGAAATTAATTGGCTAGAAGAAAGCCAAAACACTCAACTGATAGAAGGTCAGTCAGCTAGAAGAGCTAAAATTTATGGCTAGAAGAAAGCCATAACTCTCAAGTGATAGAAGGTCAGTTGAATCCAGTCTAGGGTCGAGAACCCAAATCCACTCTTGGGTCGAGAACCCAATATCCAGTCTTGGGTCAAGAACCTAAATCCAGTATTGGGTCAAGAATCTAGAACTCAATCTAGGTTCAGAACTCAAACCAATTTGGGTCCAGAACCCAAATCATTTAGAGTCCAGAACTCAATCCGGGTCCAGAACCCAAGCCAACCTCGGTCCAAAATCCTAACTAGTCTCGGATCCAGAACCCAATTTTGCCTCAGATCTAGAGCCCAAACAAATTCTCAGGTCTAGAACTCGAGCCAAATCCCTAGCTAACTCTTGAGTCCAGAACCCAAACCAACCTAGCTTTTCCAAATTAAGTTATTTTTCACTCTCTGAATAAATCCAAAATCATTCAAACAGGGGGCAAGACTATAGACCCTTAATTTTTGTCCAGTTTAAATTTAAGATTAATTTAAGTTTAAATTTAAGTTTGATATGAGATGCCCCTCATATCGAATTGGCAAGCCACCAATTCGATATGAGAGCTCATATCGAATTGGTAGCCACCAATTCGATATGAGCTAGCCCCATATCGAATTGGTGGCTCACCAATTTGATATGGGGGGTCCATGTCGAATTGGTTGCCACCAATTCGATATGGACCAAGTGTAACACCCCTATACCCCGTATACGTACACAGCATGCTAATACGATCGTAATATATGTATACTGAATATAGAAATGCCACAGTTTACAAAACACACAAACCATCCCTTTAATTAATATAAACAATTTTAAAACATTAAGGAAAATTTATAAAATACAATAGACCAAAATGTTTATACAAAACGCAGCAGAAAATATAACAAATATTTACAAATACATATACATCAAAATTCAAATTTTACAAAACATAAAATATATACATGTTTGGCAGTATCTCTTTGATCTTTAAGCTCCACTATTAACATCTCAAGATCTAGACTCTACTCGGCCTAGAGGAACTCTCTAGTTCTTCCATGTCACCTGTGCGATAAATCATAATCGCGCTAAGCCAACGGCTTAGTGGTACAAACTACAATAATATTATGTTTTGATGCAATGCTAATGTCACACAATCAATTCCATACACCATTCAAAAGAATGTTATACTTCAACATCTTACTTTGCTTAATGTCATATCAAACATTCATTCTCAATAAGATACTTATGCATTATAATCAATCTCATTATTCATTGGTTTCACCATTCAAGAATCATATTGAAAACAAAGACAAGCATGGGCCCAAAGACACTAATATGCCATTCAACTTTCAGAGTTAATGTTTTGGTTCAATTATCACATTTATCATCATTGTTATCCCAACTAGGCTTCAAGGATTTAGGTTCAACCAAGCTTCAAGGGGAACAAAGCATGCTAAGTATCAACCCAACTTGGCTTCAAGAACCAAACCCAACCTAGCTTCAAGGGTTGTAACATCTCAATTAGGCTTCAAGGACTAGACCCAACCAAGCTTCAAGGGGAGTAAAACATGTTAAACTTCAACCCAACTTGGCTTCAAGGATCAAGCCCAACCTAACTTCAAGAGAGTGTTACTATAGGCATGCCACCAATAACAAAACTCTGAAAATGGAATAACATATTAGACACACAATTCATTTATTATTTCATTATCAATTTCATTCTCATTTTCTCATTATCACTTAGGCAACCATGCCTCAATCATCTCATTGGCATCATTATCATTTTAGCCAACAACCATGGCTCTACATCTCATCAAGAGAGTATATATATATCATCAATTGCATTAAACATTATCATTTAGGCAAACGTGCCCCACTTATTTCATTTAAATCACCATTACCAATCACATTGGCTACACATCTCATTATATCTCATTTCACATTAATTTAATTCATCATTTAGGAATACATAGTCAATGGCATTAACACATATTTTAGATGTTCATCAATCATTCATATTATACCAAACATAATATTATTAACAAGCATCAACAATGTATTAGATTTCTTAACACATTTACAATCAAATGTATGTTAAGTCTCAACATCATATGAATATATGCAATAATGTAGTTTGAACTTACCTTAAGCACCACTTACACAAACCTATACAATTCCTCTTCCAACTTTTCTTCACCACTTGAATTAGGGCAAATTATCTTCTTCAAGACCTAATCCACAAATGATAAAATACATAAATTCCAATACAAATATTCACTTAATAACCTCTTACTAGACCCTTAAATCACAAATTACAACTCAACACCACTAACTAGGGCCCACGGCCGTGGTCACCCCAACCCCCACGGGCGTGGGTTAGAAAACAATTCTGCCCCAAATTGTTCAACACCCCCACGGTCATGGCATCTAAGGGCCACGGAAGTGGCATCCAAGATGCTACTGCCTCCAACTAAAATCATGTGTTCTAAACTTCTAACTCCACTAAACCCAAACAACAAGAAGATTTATGAAAATAATTGCTCAAACTCAAGTTTAACATCACTTACCACTTCAAAACCCTAAAACCAACATCACTTTTACTTTTCCAAAACCAACATCAACCTAGCTTCTTATCTTATTTTCAAAACCAACACCACAATCAATTAAATCAAACACCTTCCAACATGCTACAATCAACACAACCCTACTTACAAATATCAACAATCAAACTCATATACAACTTCAAAATATAACAAAAGAAATCAAGAGAGAACTTACCAAAGTTGATAAAACTTCACAAATTCCAACTTTATCACTTGAATCTTCCTTCAATTTGAGCTTGGAACAAACACAACTAACCCTTGCTCTCTTGCTTTGGATGGCCGGCCAACAAAAGAAAAGAAGAGAAAAGAAAGGCTAATTAGAGACCAAGTCAAACTTCTCATCTCTTTAAACCTCCACCAAGCATTTCAAATAAGAAATTACTTAAATACCCTCTTCTATTTATTTTAAATTTTCTTTCACTTATTGCCCTTTTTAGTAATTTCATAAATAACAAAATAAATATCTTCTTCCTTTGACCATCACATTTGACTTGTATATATGTTGTATATATTTCCATATACACAACATATACACTTTCTTTTAAATTTCTTTTCTCTTCCAAATTTAACATATACATTCAATCCAATTACAACAATAATATCAAAACTTCTAGGGCATACTTTGGGATATTACACCAAGCCTACATAGATTTAGCTTAGCCTAATCCAAATCAAGTTTGATTCTAAGCAGCAATTAACTTTTAATCGTGCTAAAATTGGCAGACTCTCGGATTACAATGAGATATCCGTGTAGTAGTAGGACTCATGAAAGTTTGTTTGCCCTAATGGAATAGAAGACAATAACAAAGTAGAAGGACAACAATGATTATCAAGAGAGAGTAGTAAACACAACAACAAGGGGCTTTTAGCAATCAGTTAACCACGAGCAATTGAAAGCAGCAATTAATCAAGACTAAAAGGCAAAAAAAGGGAGGTAGGAAGCAATTTTCCTCAAATTGCTTCACTTAACGAAGATTTAAGTTGATTAAGGCAGTAAATAAGGAAAAAAACTTGGATCAACACTCTTAATTTTGGTGGAGCCAACAAATAGAGGTTTGGTTTTTAATTTATTTGACTACCTAGAATGCTTCCTTTATTAATATTATTGATTAGTATGTAATGTGATTTTGTTTAAGCTTGTCCAGGAGCATATAAACTTTAGATAGAAAATGAATTTAAATATTAAACCCTAATTAGTTCATCCAAAACACTACTTACATGTTTTTAGAACAAAAATCATAATTTGATCACCCACAACCATAATTTATGAACTTGAAGCCCTAAAATCCTAATTTGATCCCATAACTCTAAATTTTAGTTTAAAACCCTAAAATCCTAGTTTTCCTTGTAGAACCCTAATTTAAACCTAAAAACCCTAGTTTTTCATCTAAAACCCTATTTTTTTTTCCTAAAACCCTATTTTTTAATTTAAAACCCTAATTTTATTTCAAAAATCCTACACCATGTTTTTAATCCTTATAAACCCAAATTTAACATGTGAACCCTAATTTTGTATATTCAATGCTTTATTTAAGATTAAAACCTAGATTTGATTATTTAATTCATTATTGTATGCTTATGATGAATGATTTATATTGCTTATGGTGAATGCTTGAATGGTTTAATTACATTTAGTTAATTTTTAAACTTCAAGGTTGTAAGAGGTACATTTCCACTTCATGTGTACCTTATTTACTCAGCTCAATGTAATTTAATTTATTTTAAGATTTAGGATCAATGTAAAGGACATGTTTCCACTAAATGGCGGGTGTCCTATTTTATTTAGATTTGGACATTATTGTAAGGGCATTTTTCTATCTTGTATCGGTACCCATTTTTATTTATTTCTTTAGACCTTCTTTGTTTTTAATACAATGAATATTTATTTTAAATTTCATGTAGTATGGATAATATTTTTATAAGATAAGAATTTAATAGTATTTAGACCTGAAAGGTTAAAATGAACTTGGCGCTCTAGGGGAGCTGGGTCATTCTCTCCTTCCCCATGTGTACCCAACTTTCTGAAACCAATAAGAGGGTTGAGGATTCCTTAAGAATCAAGTCATCTACCCCTTTCTATTTTCTTGGCCCTCCAGGTAGCAACTTCTATTTCTCTAGATTTAGCCCCATGTTCTTTAAGGCCCTGAGCCTAATAGTGCCGAAGTCGTGAGAACCATTCTACTGAGAGTGGGGGCAAAAAATCCCCATTCACACAACCCCACCTACAACTCATAATCCAATAAGAATTTAGTCAGTTTCACATCAAAGGCAATTGAACCTGAGCAAATTAAGAAGATGGTAAATGAAGCCCTCAATACTAGGATGGAAGAATTGAAGGGGGCCCTGGCTTAGACCATGAGGAGTTAATTACTTTCGCTGTTGGGGGATAACAATACTGAAGCATCTGCTAGTAACAAGAAGCTAAAAGATAAGGGAAAGGCTAATGTAATCAAAGTGGCCTCTGATGAAGACAAGGAAGCTATGGATGATGAAGACTGGGACCGATACTTGCAAGACCCTCAAGAAAAGAAGAAAGAAAAGAACGCTATAGAGAAGACTAAAACTACTGACATAGAAAAATTAATTGCTAATTTGGAGAAGAAGTTTGAGAAGAAGCTTAAAGATGCGGAGGTGTCAGAGGTAGATAAGCTATTCGAGCAAGATGAAGAGGTTCCTTACAAGTTTAAGATGCCTTCTTTTACTAAATTTGATGGAACTAGGAATCCCCATCTGCATGTCAAGCAGTACATCACTACCATGCAGTCTACCAGAACTATTAAGGCTGAAACTCTGAGGCATTTCATGTTGTCATTAGATCCTGCTGTATAAAACTAGTTCAACACCTTAGAGGAAAGTACTCAAAAGAATTGGGATTTGTTGTATAAATATTTCATCTAACAATATGGTTACAATGTTAAACTGGAGGTGACCTTGATGGAGGTGGAGACTATCAGGCATAAACAAAATGAAAACTTTGTTGATTATATGAAGAGATGGAGAAATAAGGCTGCAATTTTTAAAAGAAGACTCGATGATTCTGACCATATCAGAATGATAGTAAGAGGTAGAGAAATAAGGCTTAACTTCTCCAAAGAAGTCCCAATGAGTCTGACCAGGTTAGAATAATAGTAAGAGGTGTCCTGCCCAACCTCCATGAGAGGCTGTCTCACAAAGTTATAAGGGATTTTAAAGATCTTCTCCAAGCTGGTTTGCAAATAAAAATGTGGGAGAAGGAAAAGAACTATTTTGCTGGAAGAAGGAATGAGAAGGGAAGTTATCAATCTAAGGGCCAGAATATACAAAAAGCAGTGGATGTCAACGAGACTACTGGCTAAGGGAATAAAAAATAGTTTTTAGATTTAGGAAGACCTTTGTCCTTGGTTTTTAATAAGCTACAAAAGAAGGGGATGTTACAGTCGTTGGCCCTACAAACTCTACCAAATCCACTGACGCCGAACTTCAATGTCAAAGCTTTTTACCAATTCCACTAGGTGCAAGGGCATGAGACATATACTTTCATCCGACTAAAGCACAAAATCCAAATCCTGATTAATAGTGAAAAGTTTCCTGAACCCAATAAGCCTAGCACAAAGGGAAATCCTTTGCCTAATTTTAATAGGGTGCCTCCACCAACAACTTTTATGATATGAGAAGGGTTAAACGAAAGCTTTGTTCTATCATCCTTTCAAGACATAGGTGAAGAAGCTACAAGAAGGGAGATTTTGTTTACTGAATTAGCTCTGGGTCAGAAGATGTTGACCATCTGTGTATTGAATGAATTTTGGGATTCAACCAACAGTGATAAAGAGTTAGAAGCAAAGAAAGAAGAATAGGATGGGTCTGAACCTGAAGAGGAAGTGTTGAATACCCATTCAGGTAAGCCTTATGCTAGAGCCCCTCCAAAAGAAGTAGAAGCTGATAGGGGAAAGGACACTGAGAAAGAAAGAAAAGAAGATGAAGATGATGCAGTCCTTAAACAGTTAAAAAGGACCCAAGCTAGCATCAGCATTTGAGACTTATTGGCTACATCCAAGAAGCATCATGAAACTATGGCCAAAGCTTTGGCAAACATACCGATTTCAACTTTTACAACACCAGAGGAGCTGGTTAATTTCATGGGAGTAGAAAGATATGAAGAAGTGATGAAGTGTGAAGAGGTGCAAGAGGGAAACAAGGTTGAAGTTGGGATGGTTTCTTTCTCAGATGTAGATTTACTGAAAGATGGAAGAGACCACATCCGCCCACTTTTCATTAAGGTGGAGGTCAAGGGGAAGAGAACCCCATGTGTCATGGTTGATGATGGCTCTACTATAAATGTTTGCTCACTAAAGATTCTGCCAAAGCTTACCATCACGACTCGTGACTTGAGGCTACCTAATGTAACAATGTGAGCCTATGACAATAGCAAGCTAAAGGAACTTTCAAGGCCTTGGTGAAGGTAGGACCTATTGAATCCATGGTGGAGTTTATAGTTCTGGATATAACAATTACCTTTGAATTACTACTGAGTTGCCCATGGTTTCACCCTCTTGATTGAGTTCCTTCTGCACTCCATCAAAAGATCAAGTTTCCAAGTGATAATGGGATGATAATAATTCAAGCAGAAAGTAGTGAAGTAGTCCATGCCTTTATGGTGGAAAGACCCCTTAATGGTTTCCAAGTAATTAGTATTTTTGAAGATATGATAATGGGTTCTAAGGTTCTGGCTATAATGAAGCAGATGAACTACTTGTCAGGTACTGGACTTAGAAAAGGAAGAGTAGGTGTGGCGAAGCTCCCAAATTTCAAGTCTCAGGTAACAAAGAAGGGGCTAGGTTATAAAGGAACAAATGAAGATACTCTACTAAAAGGAAACATGAAGATGAAATTTCCTCAACTCGAGGAGATATTTTTCAAAGCTCCAGAGTTGAGACCATTGCAAGGGAAACCAGAGCCTATCATGTTCATGGGAAAGATGATCCTTGGGTTTGAGATCTTTGCTGATGTTGCTGAGCTTGCTGAACAGGTGAAGAAGAAGATCACCCCACCAACTAGCCAAGAAGAGGAAAAGAAAGCTGGTCCAAAAGTCCTAAAGACTCTAGAAGAGATCGATGCACTCATTGAAGATCAATTTGAAAACCTTGCAATATGTGATGATGAGAACATTAACTTTGATTCTGATTTTGATTTTGATTTTGATTTGTCTGTTCTTTACGAGGATGATGATGTTATCTTTCCCAAAATGAATGCAATAAAGTCTGATTTTGCTTACTTGTGTAATGTTTTTCCTAATGGTTATATACATCAATGTGATGATTACATAAGCATTTTTAATATTAACTCTATTGACACTTAATCATTAAATTTGGAAACACCAAAAAATCTTTAAAAGATTAGCATAGCATCCGATCTTAATCCTGAAGAGAGAGAGATTAGAAAAAAATATTCAAAAAATATAAAGAAGTTTTTGCTTGGTCTTATGATGATATGCTCAGAATTGATTGGGATATTGCTGAACATATGATCCCTACCTATAATCACATGAAGCCCATCAAGCAGAAGTTGAGGCGCCTATGGCCAGAATGGGCAGAGTTGATAAAGGAATAAGTCACCAAATAGACAAAGGTAAAGTTCTTAGAAGTATTAGATTTACCCTAATTTCTTGGCCAATATTGTCCCTATACCAAAGAAAGATGAGAGACTTAGAGTTTCTGTGGATTACAGAAACATGAACAAGGCTTTCCCTAAGGATGAATTGTAATATCCCTAATTATGCCCTAGTAGTCTTGGTGTTTTTGTTGTTGCACTTGAATTATGTATATATGATAAGTTGATAAGAAATTGGAAGAGAATGTTTTTGTTTGGTGGTTGGGAAAGAAAAGAGGGTTTAGAGATAATTGTATATGTTGCTTATATGGTGATATATATAACATATAAAGTGGTCAAAATGGAAAGTCAAGGAAAGAGGATATTTTTGTGTTGGTTGTGAAATTACTTAAATGGGTATAGATATGACAAAAGCTTAGTTAAATGGATGAGGGTATTATAGTAATTTTCTTTTGGATTGGTATTTAATGCCTATTGACTTTGTGTTTCTTCATCATTTCTTCTTCTTCTTGTTGTTGTGTGGCCGGCTCACCAAAGAGACAAGAGAGCAAGAGAACAAGTGATGGTTTTGATGATTTCAAGCTCAAAGTGAAGGAAGTTTTCAAAGTTACAAGTTGGAGTTTCAAGGAATTTCATTATTTGGTAAGTTTTCTCTTGTTTACCCTTGTTATTTTTGAAGTTATGCTTGAGTTGAGTTGTGATTTGATGATGGTATGATTAAGTTCCTTAGGATGTGATTTTAAGTATTGATTTTGCTTGATAGATGAGAAGTTGAGTTGGTGAAGGTGTTGGAAGTGATTGTGTTGAGTAAGAGTTGTGTTTAGTGAAATTTCTTTCTGTTTTACAATTAGTAAAGGCTGTGACTTGTATGATTTTTAATTAATTATAGAAAAATGTTCTTGAAGTGAATTTTTGATATGTTGTGCCTCTATGAGTCTAGAATGACTGAAAAATATTTTGATTCGATTTTGGAATGGTTATGAGTTTAGAAAGATTATTTTTATTAGACCTGTTCCAGCAGGTACCTTAACTGAGACAGCTATATTTCGGGATTTTTAATAAAATGTAGAAAAATCATATCCAATTGAATTTTGGATATGTTGTTGCTTAGTGAGTCTAGTATTTGAGAAAAATAATTTGGAACCACGTTGATTGAATTTGATTTATGGAATTCACAAAGTTCAGAACTGCTGCCAGGATGCAGGGCAATTGGGGCAGTCTGGTTAGGTGAACTATTTGACCAAGATTTTGTGTTCAGTTTGATCTGAAATTTTAAAGGAATGATTTTAAGATACAAAACTAAATTCTGTAAAAATTTTAGAATTTTTAGTCAAGTAGATTATTTTATACAATTTTTCAAAATAAGGATAAAATGGAGTCTAAAACCAGAATGTACTATTCATATGGTCATTTTGCTACTATTCCTTTTGGATTAGGTTGTGAATGATATAATCAAATGCATGTGTAAGGTCCTAAAACTATGAATCATATCAATTGTTCTTTGCCCTAATTGCATTGTTGAGATTGAACAATGTTATGTTATGCATTGTGAATGGTTATGTGTTTCATGAATAATATACATTGAAATTGAAATGATAATTCAAATAAGACATGATATGAGACAATGCCATTGTGATTGGCTATGATGATGATATTGAAAGAAAGAAGGCATGTTTGCCTAAATGTGATGAGAATTTGAGAATGGAAATGGTAACTATATAATAAATGAATTGTTTGTTTAATATGTTATTCAGTTTCAGAGTTCTGGATTTGGGTGGCATGCCTAAGAAATGATGAAAGGTAACAGTCTTGCCGGGTTGAGGATCTCCTCATATGTGTTGAGTTGATGGTCCAAGAGACTGGGTCTGTTACACTATGAGAATTGTGAATATGAGATATATGATTTGTAACAGTCTTGCCGGGTTGAGGATCTCCTCATATGTGTTGAGTTGATGGTCCAAGAGACTGGGTCTGTTACACTATCCATGGATAGAGATACATGTATATACATTGCCTACGGGCGTGATTATTATGACTATGAACCAAAGCAGTAACTCTGAACTCTGAATATCATATTAAATACTTGTTGGGCCCATAGGTGTCAAGGTTATATGAATGTCCTAAATAATGTTATGAGTTAATGAAATGAGATGTTGGTTATTGAGTATGATTGATTAATGTTGAATGTGGAAAGATGTTGAAATGTGGTATGCTCATATGACTATGATTTGTGAAATGCATAATTATGTGGTTACCTTTATATTTATTGTAACACCCCTTCCCGACCTACATATGTAAGCTGAGTAGAGGCGCCACACTAACCTAATGTTGCTACCAATTTTACTTAGTCAAATTTTAGTTCCGATTTTTACAAAATTTTTGCCATAGTTTTGCCTAAAAATTGAGTCCCAAGTGTCGACAAAACCGGTTTTTTTCTTATTTTTAAAAAACATTTTACACAAACCAATGCAAACAAAATCATTCTCAGTACACTCCCAATAAATCCCCCTTGTAACGTCAACTACAACCTGCAAAAAGGATTTACACTTCTAGTACAACATAAAATAAAGGTTTTGTGACAACCCCCATATTTAAATATTACACAGCGGAAGTTATAAAATATTTACATATTTACAAATTCATATACATCAAAACTCAAGTTTTACAACACATAAAATTTATACATGATTGGCAAGTCTGCTCTGATCTTTAAGCTCCCAAAATGGATTCTTCAAGGTCTACTCTCACTAGGTCGTGATGAACTCTCGGGTTCAACTCTATCCACTCTACTACCTGCGCGATTAAACACTATCGCGCTAAGCCAACGGCTTAGTAAGATAAAACATGCTAACAGTATGCTTTAATGAAATGCAATGCCACATATGTTATTGATAAGATCAACATCATAAATATAAAGTTAACCACACAATTATGCATTTCACAAATCATAGTCATATGAGCATACCACATTTCAACATCTTTTCACATTCAACATTAATCAATCATACTCCATAACCAACATCTCATTTCATTAAACTCATAACATTATTTAGGACATTCATATAACCTTGACACCTATGGGCCCAACAAGTATTTAATACGATATTCAGAGTTCAGAGTTACTGCCTTGGGTTCATAGTCACAATAATCACGCCCGTAGGCAATGTATATACATGTATCTCTATCCATGGATAGTGTAACAGACCCAGTCTCTTGGATCATCAACTCAACACATATGAGGAGATCCTCAACCCGGCAAGACTGTTACAAATCATATATCTCATAGTGTAACAGACCCAGTCTCTTGGACCATCAACTCAACACCTATGAGGAGGTCCTCAACCCGGCAAGACTGTTACCTTTCATCATTTCTTAGGCATGCCACCCAAATCCAGAACTCTGAAACTGAATAACATATTAAACAAACAATTCATTTCCATTCTCAATTCTCATCACATTTAGGCAAACATGCCTTCTTTCTTTCAATTACATCATCTTAGCCAATAACAATGGCTTCACATTTCATTTCACAATACAACATCTCATTATTCAAGTATATATATGTATATCTCATCCATGATCACATTATATCTCACATAGCATCATTCATAAATATCAACATTTCATTCCACATTACTCATGAAACACATTACCATTCACAATGCACAACATAACATTGTTCCATCTCAACAATGCAATTAGGGCAAAGAACAATTGATTATAACATTCATTGATTCAAGTGTGTTTAAAGTGTTTAGGGTTAGGTTTAAGGACCAACCTACCTTTGGAGAACCAAAGCAATGCAAGAAGAACAAAGAATTAAAACCCTAACCATAAATAGTACATTCTGGTTTTAAACTCCATTTTATCCTTATTTTGAAAAATTGTATAAAATAATATACTTGACTAAAAATTCTAAAATTTTTACAGAATTTATTTTTGTATCTTAAAATGATCCCTTTAAAATTTCAGATCAAACTGAACACAAAATCTTGGTCAAATAGTTCACCTAACCAGACTGCCCCAATTGCCCTGCATCCTGGCAGCAGTTCTGAACTTTGTGAATTCCATAAATCAAATTCAATCAACGTGGTTCCAAATTATTTTTCTCAAATACTAGACTCACTAAGAAACAACATATCCAAAATTCAATTGAATATGATTTTTCTACATTTTATTAAAAATTCCGAAATAGAGCTGTCTCAGTTAAGGTACCTGCTGGAACAGGTCTAATAAAAATAATCTTTCTAAACTCATAACCATTCCAAAATCGAATCAACATATTTTTCAGTAATTCTAGACTCATAGAGGCACAACATATCAAAAATTCACTTCAAGAACATTTTTCTAAAATTAATTAAAAATCATACAAGTCACAGCCTTTACTAATCCTAAAACAGAAACAATTTCACTAAACACCAATCTTATTCTTCCATCACCAACACCAACCCAACTTCTCATCTATCAAGAAAAATCAATACTTACAATCATACCATAAGCAACTTAATCATACCACTTCAAAAGAATTGATGAAATTAGAGAAAAGATCTTACCTTAGTTAAAAACTTCTTAAATCAACACTTGAACACTTAATCTTTCTTCAATTTAAGATTGAAATCATCAAAACCATCACTTGTCTCTTTCTTTCTCTTTGGCTATGGAGGGCCGGCCATCAACAAGAAGAAGAAGAAGAAATGATAAAGAAAACACAAGTCAAACCTTCTTTAAATATCCACCATGTGATTTTATCCAAGCAATTACAAAGTGCCCTTATTCACATAATTATCTTTTTGTCTTATATGTGCCCAATTAAGTAATTTACCAATCTCAAATAAATATCTTCTCTTGCATTGACCAAGCCTTTTGACCACTTTATATGTCATATATATTAACATATACACAACATATAAATTTGTCTCTAAACCCTATTTCTTCCCAAAATACATATACATATACTTTCTCTTCTCAATTTCTTTTCTCTTACAATTTAACACATATATTCAATCCAATATATAACAATAACAACAACAACAATATGCAAAACTTCTAGGGCATAAATGAGGATATTACAATTCTCCCCCTCTAAAAAGAAATTTCGTCCTCGAAATTACCTGATATCAACTCTGAAATAGTTGAGGATATTGCTCTCGCATAGTTTGCTCACTTTCCCAAGTTGCTTCTTCTTTTGCATGATTCTTCCAAAGAATCTTCACCAATGGCACTTTCTTGTTCCTCAATTCTTTCACATCACGTGCCAAGATAGCAACTGGTTCTTCTTCAAATGTCAAATCTGGGCTCACTTCGATAGACTCAAATGGCAACACATGAGATGGATCTGACCTGTACCTCCTCAACATAGAAACATGGAATACATTATGAATACGATCCAACTCAGGTGGCAAAGCAAGTCGATATGCAACTGGCCCAACTCTTTCTAACACTTCATACGGCCCAATGAAACGAGGACTCAATTTTCCTTTCCGACCGAACCTCAAAATCTTCTTCCAAGGAGATACTTTCAAAAACACCTTATCTCCAACATCAAACTCTATATCTCTCCTCTTCAGATCTGCATAAGACTTCTGTCGGTCTGAAGCTGCTTTTAACCTGCCTCGCATCAAATTTACTTTTTCTTCAGTTTCTTGTATCAAATCAGGACCAACCAACTTATTATCTCCAAGCTCATTCCAACAAAGAGGTGTCCTACACCGTCTGCCATACAATGCTTCAAACGGTGCCATACCAATGCTGGATTGGTGACTGTTGTTGTAAGCAAACTCCACAAGAGGTAAAAACCTATCCCAACTTCCAGAGAAATCGATGACACAGCTTCTCAACATGTCCTCAATAATCTGTATCACCCTCTCTGACTGTCCATCCGTCTGTGGATGAAAAGCAGTACTGAAGTGTAGTCGAGAACCCAAAGCATTATGCAAACTCTTCCAAAATCTTGAAGTAAACCGGGGATCTCGATCAGACACTAAAGAAGTTGGAACACCATGCAATTTCACAATCTCCTGAATATACAGCTCAGCCAATCTCTCCAAAGAGTAATCCATCCGCACCGGAAGGAAATGAGCTGTCTTCGTCAATCTATCCACAATCACCCATATAGCATCATGCTTCTTTTGTGTCAATGGCAAACCAGACACAAAATCCATTGTCACTCTTTCCCATTTCCATTCTGGCACTGACAATGGTTGAAGCAACCCGGTTGGAACTTGATGCTCTGCTTTAACCTTCTGACAAGTGAGACATTTCGACACAAAATTTGCAATGTCTCTCTTCAAACCAATCCACCAATAATGCTGTCTCAAATCATGATACATCTTCGTATTACCCGGATGCATAGCAAACATTGACTGATGAGCTTCTTCTAAAATGACTCTTTTCAAATCAGCATTATCGGGTACACACAATCGGTTCTTAAACCAGAGACTCCCATCATCTTTCACAACAAAATCTCTAGTCTTCCCATTCTGACAATCTAAAATAATCTTCTGAATTTTCTTATCAGCCAATTGATCCTCTTTGATCTGATCCAACAAAATCGGCTTCAATTGCAACTGTGCCAATAATGCACCATCAACACAAGGTACAAAACTGGCATGCAATGCTCTCAACTCAACAAGCAATGAGAGCGAGTAAATTGTTAAACCAGCTAAAGACTTCCGACTCAAGGCATCAGCAACAACATTTGCTTTACCTGGATGATAGTCAATCAAGCAATCGTAGTCTTTAATCAATTCTAACCATCTCCTCTGATGAAGATTGAGTTCTTTCTGGACACCCAAATACTTCAAACTCTTGTGATCAGTGTAGATGAAACATTTCTCCCCAAACAGATAATGGCGCCAAATCTTCAATGCAAAAACAATGGCAGCCAATTCCAAATCATGGGTCGGATAGTTAAGCTCATGCGGTTTCAACTGTCGAGATGCATAAGCTATAACTTTCCCTTCCTGCATCAATACACACCCCAAACCTCTATGTGAAGCATCACTGTAGATCACATATGGTTTGCCTTCAACAGGTAAAGTTAGAACAGGCGCTTGAGTCAACATTTCTCTCAACTGCTCAAAGCTAGCCTGACACTGATCCGTCCACACAAATCTCACTCCCTTACGAAGCAATCTGGTGAGTGGAGTAGCTATCAAAGAAAACCCTTTCACAAACCGCCGGTAACAGCCTGCCAAACCCAGAAAACTTCTAATCTCTGTCACTGATTTAGGTGGATTCCAATTCAATAGAGCTGAAACAAATAAGGAGGCTAGCTGTTCCTGCTCATTAGATACTATCACCTCTCTACCATCAACAGTTTTCAAAGAAACAGTTTTCTTCTTACAATCTACCACAGCTCCATGTCGAGATAGCCAATCCATACCTAAGATCACATCATATTCCTTAAATGGCATCTCAATCAAATCCCCTAAGAACTCCTCACCCTGCACCACTACTGCACTATCTCTATGCACCTTACTCACAACCACACTATGCCCTAACGGATTTGTCACCAACACATCAAATCCTAGGGACTCAGCATGCAAATTAGAGACAGGCAAAATAGATACACTAACATATGAATGCGTGGAACCCGGATCAATCAAAGCAAGTACTGGAGTATTAAATAAAGAAAAAGTACCAGCTATGACTGCCGATGTATCTGGCTGCCTCTGCATAACATACATCCTCTGGGAAGATCCAACCTCCTCTGGTCTACCCTCCCTGGATGTAGCACCTCCTCTAGAACTGAATCCTGGTCTACCTCCTCGGCTGGCACCTCTGCCTCCTCTGCCTCCCCTCACACTAGCTCGAGAAGCAGCAGAATCAACTGACATCTGCTCCTGCCTCTCAGGACAGTCTCTCACAAAGTGGTCAGGTTATCCACACCTGAAGCATACCCCTGATCTACTATGCCTCCAACAAACGCCCCCATGTCTTCCACCACACTGGTTACACAAAGGTAAGGTGGATCTCTGAACTCCAGGAGTAGGAGCACTCGCTACTGAAGCTGCAGGTCTAAATCTCTGCCTCTGGAACTGCACTGACCTACCTGCTGGTCTCTGGCTCCTACTACTCCGAGGAACAAAACTTCCTCTACCCCTCTTTGCAGAAGAAGACCCTGCCTCAAACTGGGGCCTCCTAACCCTAACCTCTTCCTCTGAAGCAGCTGCAATAACTTGAGCTCGCTCTACACTTCAGGCTGCTGCCACAAGTTGTGAGAAATCCTGATATCTGGATCCAGCCACTAAGCACATGATCGAGGGTCTCAATCCCTCCTCAAATCGCCGACATCTATCAATCTCATCAGCAATGATACCCCCAGGATACTGACTCAGTCGAATAAACTCAACTTCATATTCAGTTACGGTCCGATGATCTTGCTTCAAATCTAAAAACTCTCTTTTCTTCCCATCTTTATACTCCCTAGGAGTATACTTCAACTCAAATTCTCTCAGAAAATCCGCATAAGACAAGGTTGGTGGATCATCCATAGAATGGGGCACTGTCTTCCACCAGTCGTAGGCATCCTTCTGTAGCAAAGATCTTGCATAGTCAAACTTCTCCTCTGAAGTGGCTTGCAACTGCACAAATACCCTCTGAACTCTATCAAGCCACTGTTCTGCTACAGCCGGATCAACTGTACCAAAGAAATCCTCTGCTCCATATTTCCTTAGCTTATCATAGTGCCTTACTGGTACTGAAGGCTGAGGGGGTGGTGGCGGTGGCTGTGGTTGCACAGGTGCTTGTCTTATAGCTTCCATCATAGGCCTAAACCAGGCTGGCGGAACCTCCTCCCCAGCTGGTCTACCCGACACCGAAGCAGGTGCCTCCTCAACACTATCAACCCTAGCTCCCTCAGCAGGAGCAATACTCTCGGCACTACCCTCAATCGACTGACGTGAGTGAGAATCTATCACAACCTAACACTGCAAACACAGCAGATTATATCTTATTAAAGATCAGAGACTGCCAATCTCAAACGTATATGTTATTCAAAACCACTTTTTAAGTAAAAATATTCTTTTTATTACATTTTACCTAGGTTGAGAATCTCAAACCTAGGCTCTGATACCAAAACAATTGTAACACCCCTTCCCGACCTACATATGTAAGCTGAGTAGAGGCGCCACACTAACCTAATGTTGCTACCAATTTTACTTAGTCAAATTTTAGTTCCGATTTTTACAAAATTTTTGCCATAGTTTTGCCTAAAAATTGAGTCCCAAGTGTCGACAAAACCGGTTTTTTTCTTATTTTTAAAAAACATTTTACACAAACC
Source organism: Garcia nutans (assembly GCA_947685225.1). Taxonomy (NCBI): domain Eukaryota; kingdom Viridiplantae; phylum Streptophyta; class Magnoliopsida; order Malpighiales; family Euphorbiaceae; genus Garcia; species Garcia nutans. Next base: position 47,807,569 of record CANTUV010000007.1, on the reverse strand, counting down.
AATGCAAACAAAATCATTCTCAGTACACTCCCAATAAATCCCCCTTGTAACGTCAACTACAACCTGCAAAAAGGATTTACACTTCTAGTACAACATAAAATAAAGGTTTTGTGACAACCCCCATATTTAAATATTACACAGCGGAAGTTATAAAATATTTACATATTTACAAATTCATATACATCAAAACTCAAGTTTTACAACACATAAAATTTATACATGATTGGCAAGTCTGCTCTGATCTTTAAGCTCCCAAAATGGATTCTTCAAGGTCTACTCTCACTAGGTCGTGATGAACTCTCGGGTTCAACTCTATCCACTCTACTACCTGCGCGATTAAACACTATCGCGCTAAGCCAACGGCTTAGTAAGATAAAACATGCTAACGGTATGCTTTAATGAAATGCAATGCCACATATGTTATTGATAAGATCAACATCATAAATATAAAGTTAACCACACAATTATGCATTTCACAAATCATAGTCATATGAGCATACCACATTTCAACATCTTTTCACATTCAACATTAATCAATCATACTCCATAACCAACATCTCATTTCATTAAACTCATAACATTATTTAGGACATTCATATAACCTTGACACCTATGGGCCCAACAAGTATTTAATACGATATTCAGAGTTCAGAGTTACTGCCTTGGGTTCATAGTCACAATAATCACGCCCGTAGGCAATGTATATACATGTATCTCTATCCATGGATAGTGTAACAGACCCAGTCTCTTGGATCATCAACTCAACACATATGAGGAGATCCTCAACCCGGCAAGACTGTTACAAATCATATATCTCATAGTGTAACAGACCCAGTCTCTTGGACCATCAACTCAACACCTATGAGGAGGTCCTCAACCCGGCAAGACTGTTACCTTTCATCATTTCTTAGGCATGCCACCCAAATCCAGAACTCTGAAACTGAATAACATATTAAACAAACAATTCATTTCCATTCTCAATTCTCATCACATTTAGGCAAACATGCCTTCTTTCTTTCAATTACATCATCTTAGCCAATAACAATGGCTTCACATTTCATTTCACAATATAACATCTCATTATTCAAGTATATATATATATCTCATCCATGATCACATTATATCTCACATAGCATCATTCATAAATATCAACATTTCATTCCACATTACTCATGAAACACATTACCATTCACAATGCACAACATAACATTGTTCCATCTCAACAATGCAATTAGGGCAAAGAACAATTGATTATAACATTCATTGATTCAAGTGTGTTTAAAGTGTTTAGGGTTAGGTTTAAGGACCAACCTACCTTTGGAGAACCAAAGCAATGCAAGAAGAACAAAGAATTAAAACCCTAACCATAAATAGTACATTCTGGTTTTAAACTCCATTTTATCCTTATTTTGAAAAATTGTATAAAATAATCTACTAGACTAAAAATTCTAAAATTTTTACAGAATTTAGTTTTGTATCTTAAAATCATCCCTTTAAAATTTCAGATCAAACTGAACACAAAATCTTGGTCAAATAGTTCACCTAACCAGACTGCCCCAATTGCCCTGCATCCTGGCAGCAGTTCTGAACTTTGTGAATTCCATAAATCAAATTCAATCAACGTGGTTCCAAATTATTTTTCTCAAATACTAGACTCACTAAGCAACAACATATCCAAAATTCAATTGAATATGATTTTTCTACATTTTATTAAAAATTCCGAAATAGAGCTGTCTCAGTTAAGGTACCTGCTGGAACAGGTCTAATAAAAATAATCTTTCTAAACTCATAACCATTCCAAAATCGAATCAACATATTTTTCAGTAATTCTAGACTCATAGAGGCACAACATATCAAAAATTCACTTCAAGAACATTTTTCTAAAATTAATTAAAAATCATACAAGTCACAGCCTTTACTAATCCTAAAACAGAAACAATTTCACTAAACACCAATCTTACTCTTCCATCACCAACACCAACCCAACTTCTCATCTATCAAGCAAAATCAATACTTACAATCATACCATAAGCAACTTAATCATACCACTTCAAAAGAATTGAAGAAATTAGAGAAAAGATCTTACCTTAGTTAAAAACTTCTTAAATTAACACTTGAACACTTAATCTTTCTTCAATTTAAGCTTGAAATCATCAAAACCATCACTTGTCTCTTTCTTTCTCTTTGGCTATGGAGGGCCGGCCATCAACAAGAAGAAGAAGAAGAAATGATAAAGAAAACACAAGTCAAACCTTCTTTAAATATCCACCATGTGATTTTATCCAAGCAATTACCAAAGTGCCCTTATTCACATAATTATCTTTTTGTCTTATATGTGCCCAATTAAGTAATTTACCAATCTCAAATAAATATCTTCTCTTGCATTGACCAAGCCTTTTGACCACTTTATATGTCATATATATTAACATATACACAACATATAAATTTGTCTCTAAACCCTATTTCTTCCCAAAATACATATACATATACTTTCTCTTCTCAATTTCTTTTCTCTTACAATTTAACACATATATTCAATCCAATATATAACAATAACAACAACAACAATATGCAAAACTTCTAGGGCATAAATGAGGATATTACATTTATAATGTTGATCTTATCAATAACATATGTGACATTGCATTACATTAAAGCATACCATTAGCATGTTTTATCTTACTAAGCCGTTGGCTTAGCGCGATAGTGTTTAATCGCGCAGGTAATAGAGTTGATAGAGTTGAACCCGAGAGTTCATCAAGACCAAGTGAGAGTAGACCTTGAAGAGTTGATTTTGGGAACTTAAAGATCAGAAGAGAATTGCCAATCATGTATACTTCTGTATATTTTGTAAAGAAATGTTTAATGTGTAAATATGTACATATTTTATAACTTCCGCTGTGTAATATTTAATTATATATATATATAACTAATATGTTTTGTTTTATCAGTAAATGATTTACTTTTCTATAATGTATAATGATAAAGGTATTGTATCAAGTTTAAAGTGTTTTGAATATTAAGAAAACCGTAGCATCCCTATGTTTGGTGCACTTATGCTACATTGTTGTGGTTGTAGTGTGTGTGCATTGGATATGGGGGTGTTACATGAATTCCATTAACACCATATAAATGTTCTAATCGATATTGCAGCCTCTAGTGTGCAACACTCGTTTGTAGATAAATTTTTCGAATACAACCAAGTGGTAATGGCCTAAGAGGATAAAGTCAAAACTACTTTCATAACTATGTGGGGTACATTTTGCTATAGGGTAAAGCCTTTCTGGACTAAAAAATGCTGGAGCAATATATCAGAGGATGCCCACAGCTTTGTTTCATGATATGATGCATAAGGAAGTTGAGGTTTATGTTAATGACATTATGTTAAAGTCATAAACAAGAGAACAACATTTCAAGAACCTAGAAAGTTTCTTTGAAAGGGAAGTTAAATACAACCTTAGGTTAAACCCAAAGAAGTCTATATTTGGAGTTACCTTGGGTAAGATGTTAGGGCATGCCATTAGCTTGAATGGCATTGAGATTGATCCTGACAAAGTTAAGGCAATTAAGGATATGCCAACGCCTAAGACGGAGAAGAAAGTAAGGGGATTCATCAAAAGGTTACAATATATAAGTAGATTCATTGTAAAACTTACGATAATTTATGAACCCATCTCTAAGATGCTCAAGAAGAACCAACTGATAGAATGGAATGATGAGTGCCAGAAGGCTTTAGAATGAATAAAAGAATACATGTTCAATCCACCTATCCTGAAACCACCAAAACCTGGCAGACCATTGATATTGTACCTAGTAGTAGAAGAAGATCAATAGGAGTAATACTACCCCAGGTAGATGAATCAGGAGTGTTTTGATCATATATGTACATATATTTAGGTTAATTTTATTGACTTTTAAGTTAATTTTTCTCTTAATTTGTGTTTAGACTTTTCTTAAAGTGTTCGATTTAGATGGAAGCTCAAAAGAATGAATTGAAGGATCAAAAAAGTTGAAAAGCATGTGACACACCCAAGAGACATGGCCAAGCCATTGGCCATGTCCCTCATCCAAGGCAACACACACATGACACGGCTAGAGTTAACAATCCACTGGGAGAATTGGTAGAAGTAGACACTGGGAGAAGACATTGCCAAGCCACTGGTCGTGTCTCACTTGATGAAGCCAAAGAGTGAAACCAAAGAAGCAAAGGCAGAAGTGAACACACCCAAGAGACACGGCCAAGCCATTGGGTGCATCACATGACACGGCCAAGGCCTTGGCCATGTCTCATCTAAAGAATAAAGCAAGGATGAAAGCAGTGGAGAACTGTAATATCCCAAATGTTACCCTAAAATTTTGAAAATGCTAATTGTTGAAATTGAATTAAATAATTTTAAAGTGTATATATGATTAAGTGGAAATAAAGGAAAAGGGAAGTGTGTGTATGTTGTATATATGAAGATATATACAACATATACAAGTCAACATTTTAATAACAAGGTCAAAAGATATTTGAATTAATATATATTAAATATTGATAGTGGAAGATGATTTTTGTTTATATTATTATAATAATTTAATTTCTTGTTGGAGATTAAAAGAGCGTCTTTGTGTGGTTTAAGAGGATTGTGAGTTTAGTGGAGAATTAACTTCTCATCATTTTCTTCTTTCTTCTCCAAGAGGTCGGCCATCACCATTAGCAAAGGAAAGAGAGGTTTTATTCCTTCCTAACTCAAGCAATTGAAGGATTTCAAGTGATCAAGTTGGAGTTTTAAGGATTTTTCTTCATATTTGGTAAGTTTCCAGCTTGTTTCTTTGATTCTTATGAGCTTGTGTATATGAGTTTGGTTGATTGGTGTAGTTGTGTTTATGGTTGATTTTGGTGTATTTGAGATTGTTTTGTTTAATTAACTTTGATTTGGGGTTGGATTGAAGAAAAATGTTAAGTTTGGTGAAGAAATAAGAGTTGTGGATTGTGTAAGTTTGAGTGGAAAAGGGTTAATATAAGATGTGTGTTGGATGTGGCATTTTTGGTGTCGATTTCTAGTTTTTGGCCTGACACGCCCAGTAGCACCGCCATGTCTTTGGGCGTGTTGTTAGTTCTATTTTCTGTGTTGGTGACACGACCAGTGACACGCCCATATCACTGAGCGTGTCACAACTTCTGTGTTGTTGGTAGATTGACATGTCCAGTGACACGCCCATGTCACTGAGCATGTCATAGCTTCTGTATTACTGGAGATTTGACACGTGCAGTGACATGCCCATGTCACTGAGCGTGTCAAAGCTTCTATGTTGAGGGTTTAGGGCATGGCCAGGGACACGCCCGTGTTGTTAAGCGTATCATATGTAGAGTTTTCCCTAGATAGTTCTTATTCTTATTTTCTTATGTGTATCACTAAGTGAGTATGTGTAATCATCTTTGGATTAGGTTTTGAAGAGATTTGAGTTACCTCAATCCAAGTGTTTAAGGATATTTTGGAAGAGGAGATTGGAATTGGTGTTTGTTGCTCTTAGAGGTAAGTACAAACCTTAAATGATTGCGTACATTTACATGACTTTGGGACTTAACACATTTGGTTGGAAAATGTGTTAAGTTACCTATTATATTGTTGGTGTATGAGAGGGTGCTATGATTTGCATTATGTGAAATATGTGAAATATATGTTGAGGATTCAAAATATATGAATAATGTAATTTGTTATGTATACACTAATGATAATGTGTGAAGCCATCGGTGATGGCTATATTGATAAAAATGGGTATTTGAGGCATTGTGCTTATGATGATCATAAGAAAATGAGAAAGGATTTGATAATGAAATTATGAAAGAATTATGTGCCTAGTATGATATTCAATTTTCAAAGTTTTATTGTTGGTGGCATGCCTAAAAGTAACAATCCCTTGAAGCTGGGTTGGGCTTGGTCCTTGAAGCCTAGTTGGGTGATGCTGTGCTCCCCTTGAAGCTGGGTTGGGCCTAGTCCTTGAAGCCTAGTTGGGATGTTACATATGAGGTAATCCTCATTGTGATTATGATTCGCCTTCGGGCTAGATAAATGTGATTATTGGACCAAAGTAGTAACTCTAGAATTTGAATGGCATATAAGATTCTTTAAGGCCCATGCTTGTCTTTGCTTTAATGTGAATTATGAATGATGGACCAATTGAACAATATAATCAAATTTAATGTTATGAAATATGTTATCCATGTGTATTGTTGCTAGTTCTTGAAAGTTTGACATTGGCATTACATTTGAACCATATTGTTATTAAGGTTTGTACCATTAAGCTTTTGGCTTAGCGCGATTGTGATTTATCGCGCAGGTGACAGGGTAGATCCGGTTGAGATGGAGAGTTCAGCTAGACCGAGTCGAGTCTAGGCTTGAGATTGTGGGAGCAGTGTTGATTTGGACATCAAGATCAGAGATGAATTGCCAGCATGTATAAATTCTATATTTTTATAAATATTGATTTTGATGTAAACATATGTACATTTCGCTTCTTATTTAAAAAATGTTTTGGATAAAATTTTTGGTAATGAAATTAAATATGTTTTAACAAGTAATATATCACCTATTATTTTTATGATGTCAATTGTATGTTTTAATTTTATAGGTGATGATTTGATGTTAAAGTTTAAAGATTGGTTTGTTTAAAATGGATTGTGAAATTCTTGTATCCGGTATATGTATATTACATATGTGGTTGAATGAGGTGTACGTATATGGGGTACAAGGGTGTTACATTTGTTTTGGTATCAGAGCCTAGGTTTTAAGTTCTCAACCTAGGTGAACTGTAAGAAAGAAAAATGGAGATTTTTTTAAATATTTTTTAAATAAGATACATGCATTGACACTGGGAGTTTCTAATCTCTGATGTAGCAAATTCTACTATGTTTGCAGATATAGATAATGGTAGCGTCTCAGACACGTTAGTCCATAGAGAGTAGTGCTGAGAGTGTAGCTTCTGTTGAGGGTAGAGATGGAGCTAGAGTTGAGATAGCTGGTGAGGCACCAGCTCATGTGCCAGAGAGACCAGCAGTGGATGAGATTCCGCCAGTTTGGTTATGGCATATGGTTGAGTTATTGAGGCAGGCTCCAGTGCAGTAGCCGCTGCCACAACCACAGCTGCAGTTGTAGGTAAGGAAGTATGATAAGTTGAGGAAGTTTGGAGCTGAGGACTTCTATGGTACTATAGACCCTGCTGTAGCTGAGCAGTGGCTAGACAGGGTTCAGAGAGTGTTTGTTCAGCTACAAGCTACTCCTGAAGAAAAGTTTGATTATGCCAGATCTCTTCTGTAGAGAGATGCATATGACTGGTGGAAGACGATTCCACATGCGATGGATGATCCACCAACCCTGACTTATGGTGATTTTCTGCGGGAGTTTGAGCAGAAGTATACTTCGAGGGAGTATAAAGATGCAAAAAAGATGGAGTTTCTAAGTTTGAGCCAGGATAACCAGACAGTGACAGAGTATGAGATTGAGTATATCTGGTTGAGTCATTATGCCGGTGGGATTATTTCAGATTAGATAGACCGGTGTCAAAGATTTGAGGAGGGGTTGAGACCCTCTATTATGTGTATTATCGTAGGTTCCCGGTATCAAGATTTTTCTCAATTGGTTACAGCTGCTAGGAGTGTTGAGAGAGCACAGGGTATTGCATCAGCTGCTACTGAGGGGGAGACTAGAGCTAGGAGACCCTTGAGTGAGGCAAGGTCTTCATCTATGAAGAGAGGCAGAGGAGTCTATTTTTCGAGCTTTGGTAGGAGCCAGAGGCAGCCTGGTAGGTCAGTACAGCATCAGAGGCAGAGATCGAGACCTACAGTTTCTGTAGCTAGTGCTCTGACTCCAGTTGTTTAGAGACCAGTTTCTTATATATGTGTCCATTGTGGTAGAGCACATGGGGGTGCTTGTTGGAAGACAGGTGGACCAGAAGTTTGTTATAGATGTGGGTCACCAGATCATTTCCTCAGAGATTGCCCTGAGCTACCGAAAGATAAACAGACTGATGCTGCAGCTTCTCGACCCAGCGTTAAAGGAGGTCAAGGGGGCAGAGGTTTTAGTAGAGGTGGTCGACCTGGAATTAGTCAGAGAGGAGGTTCTACAGCTGGAGGCAATAGACTAGATGAGGCAGGGCCATCACAGTGAGAGTATGTGATGTAGAGGCAGCCGGATGCTTCAGCCGTTATTACAGGTATATTTTCTTTATTTGGCATTTCAGTTCTTGCTTTAATAGATCCTGGATCTACTTATTCATACATAAGTGCATCTATCTTTCATGTGACTGAATTGCATTCAAAGTCCTTAGGATTTGATATTTTGGTGACAAATCCTTTAGGGCATAGTGTGGTAGTTAGCAAGGTGCATCATAATACTTCAGTTGCGGTACAAGATGAGAAATTTCTTAGTGATTTGATTGAGATGCCTTTCAAGGAGTATGATTTGATTTTAGGCATGGATTGGTTATCTAAGAATGGGGCTGTGATAAACTGTCAGAAGAAGTGTGTTACCCTGAGAGCTGGTGATGGTATCTAGTGAGCAGAAACATCTTGAATCCATGTTTGTTTCAGCTATTGCAGCTAGGAGGTTGATTCGGAAGGGGTGTGAGGCTTATCTTGCTCATATGGTAGATACCATAGTAATGGGTTCTCAGCTTGATAGTATACCCACAGTTGCTGAATTCCTAGATGTTTTTCCTGAGGAGTTGCCAAGGGTACCCCCTGAGAGAGAGGTTAAGTTTGGTATCAATTTATTGCCTGGTACTACTCCCATCTCTATTACTCCCTATCGAATGGCACCTGATGAGTTGAGAGAGTTAAAGGTGTAGTTGTAGGAGTTGTTGGATAAAGGGTTCATTCGCCCCAGTGTGTCTCCATGGGGAGCACCTATTTTGTTTTTGAAGAAGAAGGATGGTACTTTGTGATTGTGTATTGATTATCATTAGTTAAATAAAGTGACCATCAAGAACAAGTATCTTTTTCCTAGAATAGATGATCTCTATGATCAGTTGAAAGGAACAGCAGCTTTCTCTAAGATTGATCTGAGATCAGGGTACCATCAGTTGAGAGTCAGAGAGGAAGATGTACTTAAGACAGCTTTCCGAACGAGGTATGGGCATTATGAGTTTTTGGTAATGCCTTTTGGATTGACGAATGCACTAGCAGCTTTTATGAATTTGATGAACAGGGTGTTTAGACCCTATCTAGATCAATTTATGGCAGTTTTTATCGATGATATTTTGGTGTATTTGAATAACGAGGAGGATCATGATAAGCATTTGCAGATTGTATTGCAGACCTTGAGAGAGAAGCAATTGTATGCTAAGCTGTCTAAATGTGAGTTTCCATCTTTGGTGGGTGTCCTATCTAGGCATGGATGTAATGGCATGTTTCCAACTTTGGATGAGTGTCCATTTATTTGTTTTGCTTGGACATTATTTTGATTTTTAATATATTGATGCTTTCTTTTAATTATTGTGTGTAATATAGATAATATTATTATACTTAAGAATTTTATAATATTAAGACTTGTAAAGGAGGCCGGTTCCAATGAACTGGGCGTTGTGGGGGTGCTGGGCCATTTCTCACCTTCCCCACGTGTACCCAACTTTCCGAACCCATTAAGAGGTTGGGGATTCCTTAGGAATCGAGTCATCCACCCCTTTCTTTTTCCCGGCCCGTCAGGTGGCGACTCCATTTTCTCCAGACTTAGGTCCGTGTTCTCTAAGGCCCCGAGCCTAAATAGTGCCGAAGTCCCAAGAACCATTCCACCGAGAGTGGGGGCAAAAATCCCCTCTCACAAAGAGCCAATCAATGTTGGGGATTAAATTGAGTGAGCAAGTTTCTTAGATAATTAGGGTTTGAAGAAAGCTTGATTGGAGTTGAAGCTTGAGAAAGTTACATTCCATCCTTCAAGAGGAGAGCCATTGATTTAATGAGCTTGTAAGTTGTTTATCACACATCAAGGTGGAAGCTAGGAGGAAGACAAGTAGACCAACTTTTGGCATCTACAAGCGGTTTTTCATATTCTCTCTTTTGATTCATTTTTATATTGTTGTTGTTTTATTATGAACATTAATATTACAATGTATAATTTTGATTTGATGAATATTGAGATGGATATTTGTTTTAAATTGATGATGAGCTGATCCACTCATTCCTTGGGTTGTAGTAGATTTAATTAGATGACTTGATTCGATAATTCCATTAGTATATCTTGTTGTTGGTTGATTGCATTGGATTGATTGTTAGGTCAGATGTTCGCTTAGAAATTGGGTCCCAAGTGTCGACAAAACTGGTTTTTCTGATTTTTGAAAACACTTTTACACAAACCAACGCGAACACAATCAATTTTCAATACACTCCCAATGAATCCACCTTATAGCCTTAACTACAAACCTGCAAGAAGAGTTCACACTTCTAATACAAAATAAAGTAGAGGTTTATTATTATTATTATTACATACTACTAACGTACAGTATAACATAGAAATTCTCAATCTTATATATACATATACATGCCACATCTAGCTAACTCATAATGGAAACTAGGAGATCTACCCTGAGCTGCTGTGGGTTTGGTCGTCGCTTCCCCAAAAGTTAGCTACTGCTCCGAACCTATGAGTCAAGGAAAACTTAACTCGCTGAGCAATGTTGCTCAGTGGGTACTTTATCGATGAAAATATAAGTAAAACATGAAAGCATTTGAAATAAAAGGAAATAATTGAATCAAAACTCAACTAACATTAAACCAATGGAAGTTATTGTACATTCAGTGTAAATATGCTTTCAACAAATGTAAAAACCATAATTCAAACTCATGTTGCATTACGTAGTTTAGAAAATAATAATAACCGAACTTTGGCTCTACTGGTATAGGGAACCATAGCGATAAGGTAGTGGCCCTCACCACTGTAACATAGGTGGCCCTCACCACCAATATCAAATCACAGGAATGGCCCTCACCATCCTGGTTATAACCAATGGCCCTCACCATTGGCCCCAATGGCCCTCACCATTGAGTTCAGATCATAACAATTCAATCACAATATCAAGCAGTACTGCATAAGTTAGTATAGTGCACCATACCCTTATCTACCACTCCCAACTACCCAGTAGAGCATAAAGGTTAAAATGATTCAATTTAAGTCTCAAACTTCATTTTAGAATGACTCGAGAAATTATTTTAATTTCCGTTGCACTTTGCCATTTACGCTGCACACCACATTCTTTAGTCAAACCATTACCCTTTTTCACATATTTAACATCAACAATAAACATATCAAACATTTCAAAGCATTCCTCAAAGAGTCACAAATTGACCAAATGAATAGTGTCGCGGCACGTAAAATCGGCAACGCAAAATGGCATGACCAAATGAATAGTAAAATCTGGATTTTCGTCAAAATTTCAGTCCGTTTCAGTCATGCATTTGACCAGGTAAATGATCTTATTTTTGGCTGAAATTTTACAGAAAACTTATTTCGTATGTTGACTAATTACACGTAAACTTTCGTTGAAAAATTCATTCATTTGCTACCTCAAACAGCTGCCACAAAAAGAGTCCAGAAATCTGTCATTTTGGAACCATTTCGGCCCAAACATATGAAATACATGGGATAGTTTATTTTTCTTTTTCAAATCAATATGAAGGCTTCTTTAATGATAAAGTGAAGATTCAAACACTTCCCTTTGACAACTTTTGCATGTTTAACTTAAATCAACTAATTAAAGTTCATCAAATCAACTTGCCAAAATTTTTCTCAAAACACTTGGTTTAAATTAAATTTAACCAACTCAATTGCCATAAGAAACCAAGAACATAACTCAAACATTTAATTTAAACTCAACCAATACATTTAAGCATCAACATCAAAAATTCCATAAACCAAAGTTTGTAAGAAAAATAAAATTTCTTTTATGGTAAAGTACCAAACCTTGTTCTTTTACTTCCCCTTTGCTTTTCCTTCTTCTCCTTCCTTAATCTTTGTTTCTCCTTCAAGAAATTCAAGAACACACCCTTAAACATAAACCTTAGCAATTTAAAACAATAAGCTATCCTCCATTTCTTTTCAAACTAAACCCTAATCTAACCTTATTAAACCTTAGCAACCTTGATTCTTTCATTTAATTAATTAATATCATCACTACTTAGATTTTCCCCAAATCCACCATAAGAACCCTAATTTCCAATCTTCCAATAGATATTTAAATACTTAAAATTGATACTAGAATTGAATTCTACATACTTGAAAACCTTAAAACTTACCTTGAAAATCAAACTTGACAAAAATTTGAAACTCTTTGGTGTTCTTCCTATGGTGGCCGAATTTTTGAGAGAGTTTTTGGGAGAGAGATTTTGCTCCTCTTGTTATGATATATATAGTGAAAATGATGTCCACTTTTGGGTGAATGAATATGTTAAGGCCAAATGTCCACACTTTTTTCTTTTCTTCTTTTTATAAACCCTAAATGGCTAATTTTCATTAGTCCATATGTTTCCTTCTTTTATTTATTTAAAACCCAAGCCCTTAAACTTTCTTTTAATTATATTTTGGCCCCTCCACCTCCTTGTGCTAAAATTTTATGGTCTAAGGTGTGAAAAGACCAAAATACCCTCCGGCGATTAATCGATCGTAACTTTTAAACTGTACAGTCCCACGAGACAAACTACATATGGTTTTGATCCTCTCAACCACTACTTTCTATTTTTAAGGTCTATTTTAAGTTTTCAATTTGTTTTGAAAAATTACCAATAAGCCCTTGACTTTTTACAAAATTCCCTTTAGGTCCTTTCTTTGCTCGGGTTTTGCCCTAGCTCCCTTTCTACTGACGATCGTTTCATATTCAACCCCTCGACGTCCTCTATGTACTCGTGTGTTTATTTCCTGCTTGGATTCATGTATAAATTTTAATTAATAATGACCAAAATGGCCTTAGTCTACACATCTTCGTTTCCCTCTAACGAGGCGTTTCCTGGAAAAACCGTTACGCGTCATTGTGACCCGATTTTTCTCTACTCTCCATTTTTGGAGTCTGTTATGTGCACTATTAAGAACATCCAGTACAACTTTTGGAAATTACAGTCACCTTCCCAAAACTTTTTGAAATTACAGTCACCTCCCCAAAACTTTTTAAAATTACAGTCACCTTCCTAAAACTTTGCATTTTTCTTCAATTAGGTCCCATTGATCCTATAGCCTTATCTAGAGTCGTTGTTAGGAATTATCTTCTCCTTTCCCCTTCTCACACTGTGCACATGACTATTATGCATAAATGCGATGGGCGGATGTGACAACCTATATCAATACCATAATGGAAGTGGGATAGAATCATCATGGATTTTGTGATTGGTCTTCTGAACACCCAAGAGGAGCATGATACAATTTGGGTAATTGTTGATCGATTAACCAAAGCAGCTTATTTCCTTCCCATTTGAGTTAATTATTCAATGGATATACTTGCTAAATTGTATATTAATGAGATAGTCAGGCTTCATGGAGTGCCAATGTCTATTATTTCATATTGAGACCCTCACTTTACTTCAAAATTTTGGGAATGTTTTTAAACAGCATTAGGTACTCGACTTCATTTTAGAACTGCTTTTCATCCACGGAATGATGGTCAATCGAAAAGGGTGATACACGTACTTGAAGATATACTTAGAGGTTGTGTAATAAATTTTGAAGGTAGCTGGGATAGGTATTTGCCTTTAGTAGAATTTGCTTATAACAATAGTTATCAAATGAGTATTGGAATGGCAGTATTGGAAAGGCAGCATATGAAGAACTCTATGGAAGGAAGTGTAGAACTCTATTGTGTTGGGTGGAATTGAATGAGAGCAAAATTGTGGGACTTGATCTCATAAGGCAAACTGAAGACAAAGTGAAGATTATAAAGGATCAATTGCAAATTGCAATGGATAGACAAAAATCATATGCAGATTTGAAATGATGTGACATTGAATATAGCGTGGGAGATAAGGCATTTTTGAAAGTATCACCATGGAAAAAGGTTCTTCACTTTGGAAAGAAAGGTAAACTAAGTCCTAGATTTATTGGACCATATGAAATACTTGAATGCGTATGTCCAGTTGCTTATCGACTAGCTTTGCCTCCAGAACTGGCTATGATTCATAATGTATTCCATGTGCCGATGCTTAGACGATATAGATCAGATCCTTCACATGTGATTCAAATAGAGTCCATTGAAATTCAACCAGATTTGAATTATGAAGAAGAACCGGTGGCTATCTTAGCTCATGGAATAAAAGAGTCTCATAATAAGCTCATTTCTTTAGTGAAAGTGTTATAGAGAAATCATTTGATAGGGGAAGCCACTTAGGAATGTGAAGTTACAAGGAGACAACAATACCCTCAATTATTTCAAGCATCTATAATAGGTAAAATTTGAGGATGGAATTTTTTTTAGTGGGGGAGAATTGTAATGTTTCAAATTTTAAATAGTAAACTTTAAATTTAATATTGATAATTGATAGTAAATAGTGATGAAAGTGACATGGATAAATGATATAAATAGTGGATCTTAAAATTTATTGAAGAAATTATTTTTACGATTTTACGGGACTAAAAATTGAATTAGAATCAAAGGTTAAGAGTGAGGGTGCATCATAGTTAAAATGAGATTAGCCACACTAGATTAAACTATAAATATATATAGATGGATATGTGTGTGTGTAGAATCTTCTTCTTCTCTCTTCTTCCATCTTCCATGCCTATCATCACCATCACCACCAAAACTTCTCCTTTCTCCTTTTCAAAAGTTTAGCCAAAATTTAAAAGGGAAATCATATCTAGTTATAGGTTTTTAGAAGAATAAGCTAGGAAAGGTGAGATTATCAACAAATGATTAAAGAGAAAAGAGGAATTTTGAAAGAGGTATGTGCTTATGTATTTTTAATTTGCAAATATTTGAATTGCAATGAATTTTAATGTTTGAATTGGTTGATTGAGTCATCCAAAATGAATTATTACTCAAAAGTATTGATTAAAGATTGATTAATTAATATTTGAGAAAAGTATTTGAAATAGATTCTTCTATGTCAAAAAAACTAGTTTTTGATTCATTTTTATCATAAATCTTGAATATATTGTGTTTAAGTTGTTTAGTGTGCGAAACACAGAATTTTCGCCTGACACGACCATGTCACTGGGTGTGTCGACGATGCTGTTTTTCAATGTTGATGACATGACCATGTCTCTGGGCGTGTCGTAGCTACTATAATGCAAAATTAATGACAAATGACCAGTGACACGCTCATTTCATTAGGAGTGTCAAAGCTTTTGTAATGCAGGAGTAATGACACAGGCAGTGACACACCTATGTCATTGGGCGTGTTAAAGCTTCTATAAGAATATACAAATGACATGGTCATTGACAAGCCTATGTCCTTGGAGTGTCACTTGAAGGATTTGCCCAAAATAGCTCTTTTCCTCGTCTATCATCTATAATTTCGGCCTAAATGACTAGAAGGCCTCAAAGTATAAAGGATTTTTGAAACCAACCCTAACAAGTAGTGTAATAAATTTTGAATATATGATAAATGTGTAATACCAAGTGTTGGTCAAAAAATTGTTCCATTAAAGTGATATACATAATTCAATGTTAATTAAAAACTAGTTAATTACCTAAATCATACTGATTTTAGATCTAGCTTGGGATTGAATGGCTAGCCAGAGGGAGGATATCCAAACTGATAGTGGGTACATCGTTCCATTAATAGACACATTGTGTCATCAGTGATAATGGGCATATTTGTCATTATACATTCTTGAGATTGGGCATTAAATTGCCAACAGTGGCCCGTTATCCAAACTTATAATCTGAGTTCAGTGTATATGGGTATAATTAATGAAATTATCTATATTAAAAACCAATGTGTTATATGGTTGTTGTTAAATTAACCGATTCTGAATTTAATCATATTTGGTATTTTAAGTTTCAATGAATTTATTAATTTCTTCATTTAATGTTTCGAAAATGATAATTTCCATTTTTTCAAAATTATTTTATGTTTAGTTCTATTTCTTAAAAATTTTCATGCATATTGTAAATACATAAGCACAACTAAGCTTTGCTTAGAGTGTTAGAATTGTTTTATAACGTGCATATCAAACAAGAAGAGTTGAGACTGCAGAGTGAGAATTATACGTTCCTAATCAACTGTATCACAAAGGTTCAAAGAGAACCGTTATAAATATTGTATTTTGTATAGTTCACATGGCAATAATTTTATAATTTTGTATGAAAGTTGTATAAGTTTGAGAGTAGTTTGAGAATCATAATAATGTTTAAAATGTAAGTTAATAATAGAAGTTCTTTGTAAATTAAACAGATCTATGTTTATAATATAGGCATGATCACGATATTTCTTTAAAAGTTTAATAATTGTGTTAATGTATACAAACATTTTGGTTTTATTACTATATTACATATATAGGCTAGTGTGAGTATTTAGGTGACATCACTTATGTAGTTAAGTGTATAGACTATGTAGGGAGGTGTTACATCCTGTCTCCTAGTTACTGTGTTTGCTACTCTCTCTTGATAATTATTGCCAGGGTTTTAATAATCACTGCTGCTATTCTGTGCTGCCTTTCTATCTTATTGCCTCTTTTTCAATCCTTATTTTTTTTCTCTAAGAAAAAACTGACTTGCATTTATAAGTTTTTCCTAGGGAAACTTGGCTTGTCCCTGCTTATCCCAAGCTTATGTGAGTTTTTACCCAAATTAGTAAAGCATGTCATATGATTTTAGGCTACACCGAGGCATAGAGCCTGCCCAAGGCCAATTCAATATAGGGGATTTTCATATCAATTTGGCCTAGGCCAATTTGATATGGAGGCCTTCCATATCGAATTGGCTTGGCCAATTTGATATGGAGGGTATCCATATGGAGTTTGCTTGGACTGTATAAAAATTTATAGGCCTAATTTAGATTGAACTGACCTAATTCAAATTTTATATAATTAGACTTGATTTGGTTTGGTACTTGTTATTTGAACCAAACTTTAATTGAGCTGTCAAATGATAACCATATTTGAACTGGTACCAAAATTAAGGGTCTACAATCTTGCCCCCTGCTTGAACGATCTTGAATTTATTTAAAGAATGAAAAGCAGCTTAATTTTGAGCCGTCCTTAGATCTAGATGAGTTATGGACTCGGGAATTGGTTTGAGTTTTGAACCTGGGAGTTAAGGCAGGTTCTAGACTTGAATCAAGTTCTAGACTCATGAATGGATTTGGGTTCTAGAACTAAAATGGTTTAAGTTCTTAACCATAATTGAATTGGGTTCTAGATCCGGATTGAATTTTGAACTCGAAATGGATTAGGTTCTAGGCCTGGATTGTTTGACTGACCTTCTACTAGTTGAAAGTTATGGCTTTCTTCTAACCATCAATTTCAACTCTTCTAGCTGACTAACCTTTTATCAATTGGGAGTTTTAACTTTCTTCTTTCCATCAACTTCAGCTCTTCTGGCTTGACTAACCTTCTTTCAGTTGAGAATTTTAGCATTCTTCTAGCTAATCAATTTCAACTCTTCCAGCTGACTGACCTTCTATCAGTTGAGAGTTCTGGCTTTCTTCTAGCCACTTACTCCATTCTTTAATGAATTCTGCTTGAGGAATGACCTTCGTCTTGTATTGAC
Organism: Garcia nutans; assembly: GCA_947685225.1. Classification (NCBI taxonomy): domain Eukaryota; kingdom Viridiplantae; phylum Streptophyta; class Magnoliopsida; order Malpighiales; family Euphorbiaceae; genus Garcia; species Garcia nutans. Next base: position 47,789,899 of record CANTUV010000007.1, on the reverse strand, counting down.
TTCAGCTCTTCTAGCTGACTGACCTTCTATCAGTTGAGGGTGTGAGCTTTCTTCTAGCCACTTATTCCATTCTTCAATGAATTGACTTTAGCTCTTCTAGCTGGAATGACCTTCTTTATTGAATTTTTCTTTTGATTCTTTAATGGCTTCCGATTTGCAAAAACGTTCAGCTATTTTTAGCCTTTTAGTCCTCATATCTTTTCTTTTCTCTTGTGTATCAGAACATTGAAAGAGAGTTTAAAAAGGTTTTGTACATGCATAAAATAAAAATTTGAAAGCTGAAGCTTTGACACTATGTAGGCCCAAATCGATGATCTTGTGCCCATTATGCTTCAACCGATACTTTTGTCTTGTTCTTTGTGTAAGTATGCGTCTCCATAATTGCAAAGTTATTGGATCCTTCTCAAGTAAAGGACCTTTCATGCCCTCTGATGCTACGTTTACTTCTCATTATTTGCTTCAAGAGTATTGGCTACTAAAAGAATAGACAATAAAAATGCAATGTGACATGCTCATGTATGCGTGTATGCATGATATGAATGAAATGATACTTACAGTGACTATACTAACTCACAAACTGTGATGGTAGGCCAAAACACTTCCATTGGTACCTTCAAATATTCATGTAGGTCTTGCATTGGATCATCAGGACATGTCACATCAAAAGCTTCATCTAAGATATCGAAAAGAATGAATAGTAGGGGCCTTAGTAGGATGGTCAGAGATATAGGAGACATCTATTATCAAGCAATGATTCAGCACATAACCTTATGAATGATTCTTTCATCAGCCTATTCTTGCCTAGTTTGTCCCTTAAATCTTGACCATACAATGTACTTCCTTATGCTTGAAAGCCCGTGTGATAAAAAAACTATTTTTTTAATTTAATTTTAATTTTAAAATCAAATGTTGGCTTTGTCAAATCAATGTCAATATACTTTAGGACTCGACTTCTCCAAATTAACACATCAATAACACCATAGCACTAGTTACCATACTAAACTTGGGAGTTATTTCCATTTAAACAAGAATTATTGTACTTCAGATAGGCACATACACATTGCTTGACCAAAGGTCTCATTGACTTTAAATATTGTCTATCTCATATGCATGCTTATTCAAACAATCTCCACTAATAGACTCCACCTATCAAGAGAGATCAACTTGTCTTTAATAGGCTAGAAATAGGTTCTATAAGGGACATGGGTTATGCGAGTGAGAATTTTCACCCTCACTCCCATGTGGAATGATTCTTGCAACTTTGACACTGTTACGCTTAGGGCCTTAGAGAACACGGGCCTAAACCTAAAGAAAATGGACTCCCCACCCGGATTGCCCGGGAAAATAGAAAGGGGTGGAAGATTTGATTCTTAAGGAATCCCCAATCCCTTATTGGATTCAGAAAGTTAGGTACATATAGGGAAGGTGAGAATGACCCAGCACCCCCATAATGCCCGGTTCATTGGAAATGGCCTCCTTTTCAGGTCTAAACATTATTAAATTCTTTAGCTTATTTAAATATCATCCGTACTACATGCAATTTAAAATAAAAAATATTCATTGTATTAAAATCAAAGAAGGTCCAAATAAATAAAAAAAATAAAAATGGACATCCATACATGATGGAAACATTCCATTACAATAATGTCCAATGTCCAAAACTAACCAAAATATGACACCCACCATTTGGTGAAAATATGTAACACCCTTTTATCCTATACATGTATAATACACACACCCAGTATATGAAAAATACGTATATACGGTACAAAATGTCACGATTCAGTTTAATAAAATTTTCATATTTCTAATTTAAAATTCCAAACACCTTAAAATGTATAATTTAATAGTAAATAGAATATTCTTTATTAATTATAAGAACCTAAAATAAATATTTCATATAAAAATTTTTGAAAAAAATTTTTCAGAGTTTTATCTGTAATTTGGACATCCCAAAATTTAAACAATTCCATAACCTACATAAAAAAAACTCCCAATAACAATTCATAGATTTTCATCCTAACTTCTCAAATCCTCCATAATTCTCAAAACATTTACATCTATATACATATATACATATACATCAAAACACTATGCACAATCCACATTTTACAATGATTTAAAACATTCTTTATGACTTACATTATATATATACTTTAAAATCTTCATATAATATACATAATATAAAAATATACTATAATATAAGATTTATACATGCTAGCAATGTGTCTCTGATCTCGATGTATCCATAATCAACTCAACAAGAACACTCGAATCTAGACCCGACCTGGTATAGAAGAACTCTCCGGCTCAACCGGATCTCCTCTATCACCTGCACGTTGAAATGCAATCGCGCTAAGCTGAAAGCTTAGAAATACAAACTCTAAAATAATGGTAATGCAATAATGCTCTTATGCCATGTCACAATGTGGCATCCAAGCACACATATTCTTTCATCATTTAAAATTTTATACAAACACATACACAAGTATGGATGTGAGCAAGGATTTTTTCCACTACTCCCATGTGGAATGGTTCTTGCAACTTTGACATTATTAGGCTCAGGGCCTTAGAGAACACCGGGATAAACCTGGAGAAAATGGAGTCACCACCCGGACGGGCCGAGAAAAAGAACAGGGTGGATGACTCGATTCCTAAGGAATCCCCAACCCCTTATTGGGTTTGAAAACTTGGGTACGCGTGGGGAAGGTGAGAATGACCCAACACCCCCACAGCCCCCGGTTTATTGGAACCGGCCTCCTTTTCAGGTCTTAATATTATAAAATTCTTAATTTTAATGATATTATCCATAATACATGCAAATCATAAAAATAAATAATCACTTTATTAAAATCACAAGAAGTTCAACAAAATAAATAAATAGGCACCCATCCATGGATGGAAACATGCTTTTACAATCATCTAATGTCCAAAAGAAAATAAATAAAATAGGACACCCACTAATTGGTGGAAATGTATCATTTACATTGATCCAAAAATTAAATAAATTATATTACATGAGATCTAACAAATGAGGTACCCATAAAATGGAAACATACCTCTTACAATTTCTTGAAACTAAAAATAAACTAATGAAAAAACATTCAAGCATTCATGATGAAAGTAAACCATTTATTATAAATCAAATAAAATAATTAAGATCAAGATATGAAGATATAAACTAAGATTAAAGTATGAAAAGTTGGATTCAAATTGTAACTAAAGACTAAATATACAAACTAGGGTTTTATGAATTAAGGTTTAGGAAAATACAATTAGCGTTTAGGGTTTTTAAAAATAGGATTAGGGTTCTAAGGTTTTCTGAATTAGGGTTAGGGTTTTGGTATTTATTCAAACATGCAGCTCAGGCTTTGAATATTTAAAACTCAATTACTGTAAGCAATTTTGTAAATTGATGATCTCTATATTAGAGATTTTGCTACGTTACTATCCGAGTTATTAAAGTTGTAATTGCAAATCTAAACACATAAATTACTACTGGATGAAATATTAAAAGGGGCCATAGGATATTTTAAAGAAGAAGAATGAACTAACAAAAAATAATTCAAGATAATAATGAGTGAGCTACTGTAAATTTAAAACAGACGAGACAAGGAATTTCAAACCTCCATTCCTTGGTTACTCCGATACTTCACGTAGATACAAGCTTTACATTTGCACTGGTTGTAAAATCTCAGTTTGAACAAAAAGTGGAGACAATATGCTGCTGCCTTCTGGTTTTTTGTGGTTCTGTGTCTTTGTTGATAATCCTTCTCCCGATTCCTTCGCTGCTAGAGTTTTATATTGCTTTTTTTTTGTTTTTGTTATTCTTAAAAGTCCCAAGTCCAAAGTCTCAGAGAAAGTCCCCCACTTAATCTTTCAGTCTGTTATCTATAGGCAATTAATCCAAGACAAAACCTAGTCATTATTTATTAAGGAAATATTTAAAACTTTCCAAATTAAACTAGGTTTAGGAAAAATTGGCAAGCCAATTGCACATGTGCACGGGCTGCGAGCGTTGGGAGCATCTGCGGGGCCAATTCATTCATTTTATTTATTATTATAATTAAAATAAATATTTATAATTTCTTTTTTCTTTCATATATATTATATTTTTAAAGTAAATAATATTTATTAAAAAAATTATTTCAAAATATTTTAAATATTCAGTCTTGACATAATAGCCTTTTAATTAGTGTCAGACTAGACCTGGTAAAAAAATAAGAGTCTACAATTTGCCCCTTGCTTGAACGATTTGGGACTTATAGCGAAAGAGAGTGAAAAGCAACATAATTTTTTACTAGGTTTAGAGCCAGACTGGACTCCGTACTTGAGGTTGTATTGAGTTCTGGACTCAAAAATAATTTGAATATTGGACTCGAAGTGAGTTCTGTACTCAAAAATAATTTAAGTTCTAGACCCAAGGTGAGTTCTGGACTAAAAAATAATTTAAGTTCTGAACCCGAGGTGAGTTCTGGTCTCAAAATTAATTTGGGTTCTGGACCCTAGCTGGATTCAATTTGGGTACTTGGACCTGAGACTGGGTACTTGGACTTGAGACTGGTACTTGGACCCGAGACTGAATTAGATTTGGGTACTTGGACCCAAGACTGGGTACTTAGACCCGAGACTAAATTGGATCTGGGTACTTGGACCCAATACTGAATTTGATTTGGCTACTTGGACTGAGACTAAATTTTAGGTTCTTGACCCAAGATTAGATTTGATTTACCCTTTTTTTAGTTGAGGGTTCTGACTTTCTTATAGCCAATTAATTTTAGCTCTTCTAGCTGATCGATCTTCCATCATGGCTTTCTTCTAGCCACTTGCTCTATTCTTTAATGGGTTGACTCTAGCTCTTCTAACTGGACTGAACTTCTGTCATCTGTGAATTTTTGGCTTTCTTCTGACCGATTGTTCCATTCTTCCATGGATTGTGGGTCTTCACCCTTAAAATGGATCTTCATCCTTGGTCATTGAGTCTTAACCCTTCAAAATGGATCTTCTTCCTTTAGCTTTGGGTCTTCACCCTTCAAAATGGATGTTCATCCTTTGGACTTTGGGTCTTCACCCTTCAAAATGAATCTTCATCTTTGGCATCGAGTTTTCACCTTTCAAAATGGATCTTCATCCTTTGGACTTTGGGTCTTCACCCCTTAAAATTGATCTTCATCCTTTGGATCATTGGGTCTTCACCCTTCAAAATGGATCTTTATCCATTGAAAATTGAGTCTTTACCCTTCAAAAATGGATCTTTATATATTGAAGATTGGGTCTTTACCCTTCAAAATGGATCTTTATCCATTAGAGATCGGTCTTTACCCTTCAAAATGGATCTTTATACATTAGAGATCGGGTCTTTACCCTTCAAAAATGGATCTTTATCCATTGGAGATCAGGTCTTTACCCTTCAAAATGTGGATCTTTATCCTTTGGAGATCAGGTCTTTACCCTTTAAATTGGTTCTTTATCCTTTGGAGATTGGGTTTTTACCCTTCAAAAATGTATCTTTATCTTTTGGAGATTAGGTCTTCACCCTACAAAAATGGATCTTTATCCTTTGGAGATCGGGTATTTACCCTTAAAAAATGGATCTTTATCCTTTGGAGATCGGGTCTTCACCCTACAAAAATGGATCTTTATCCTTTAGAGATCGGGTCTTCACCCTACAAAAATGGATCTTTATCGTTTGAAGATTGGGTCTTTACACTTCAAAAATGGATCTTTATCCTTGGACATTTGTCCTATATTGGCTTCAGCTCTTCTAGCTAGACTGATCTTTTGTCTTTTGCATCTTCGTTCTTTTGGGGTTCTTATTTTCTTCTTATTTTATTCTTTTTGTTCTTCCTTTTGCAAAAAATTAAGCTATTTTTTAGCTGGCCCTTATATATTCTCTTTGCCTCCTGCGTGAAAAAAATATTAAAAGTGAGTTTGAAAATATTTTGGACACCCATAAACTCAAGAATTGAAAAGAGGAAGTTTTGCCCCCTACGTAGGCTAAAACCAATGATTTTTTCCCATGTGGGATCTGATTGATGTTTGCATTTTGTCTGGTTTCATGTACAAGCATGCATCTTCATTTTCATAAAGTGATTGGACCTTCCTCAAGCAATGGGCCTTCCATTCCCCTTATTCCACATTTGCTTCTCATTATTTGCTTCATAGAGTTTTTGTTATTCACCTTGACAAAGAATAGACAACGCAAGACAAAAAATGTAGTGTGATATGCTTATGTATGCATGATATGCATGAATAATACTTACAGTGGTTCCATCGACTCACAGACTGAGGTGTTCAGCTGAAGTGTTCTAATTGGTTCCTTCTAGATGCTCGTTTAGGTCTTGCATTGGAATGACAGAAGGCTTCACATTTAAGGCTTTTTATCTTCAAGATGTTGAAAACATGAGTAGTGAAGGCCCCAAGCAGCAGAGATACATCCATTTCAAATTATGATTCAACATGCCAACTGGTAACTTCTTCATAACCTTGCAAATAATCCTTTTATTTTACCCAATGTGTCCTTCGAGTTTTTGCGGCGCAACATACTTCCCTTAACTTGAAGGTTTATGCAATAAGAAAGTAGTTTTTTTTTAAAATCAAATGTTGACTTTGTCAAATCAGTGTCATTGTACCTTAGGACTTGATTTTTCAAATTAACATATCTATAACATGACAACCCTAGTTACTGTACTAAACTCATGAATCATTTCCATTTGAGCAAGAACTGTTGCACTTCATATAGGCACATGCACATCACTTGGCCAAAGGTCTTTGAATATTGCCTATCTCATATGCATGCTTATTCAAACAATCTCCACTAATAGACTCTACCTACCAAGAGAATGTAGACCCTTAATTTTTTACCAAGTCCAGTCTCATATTTTAAAATAAGTCAGAAATAATTTTTGTGGTATTTATTATTTATTTTATTTTATTTTTTATTTTAATATTTATTTTAATATTTAATATTTATTTTTAATATATATAATATAAGAAATAAAAAATTGAAAGGACCAATCGGTGAGCAACACATGGCAAGGCAGTTTGCCGCAGGAGTTACCTGCAGCGAATTGGCCTGCCCTAATTCGATGCAGCTCTAAACTGCAAAGAATTGGGCAGTGCCTCGTAGGCGCTCACCCAATTGTTTGCATCCCAGCCCGTTGCTCACGTCTCAGCAGCCCGTGCCAGCGCGTTGGCCAATTTTTGCCAAAATTCTATTTTTACTCGGAAACTTGAATTAATTTCCTAAACAATTTTAATTTCCTTAACATATTAGGTTTTGTTTGAAATTCCTATAAATAATAGTTTTAGACACAAAAATATGGGGACAGAAAAAATTACCTAAGAATTATCATTGGACTCTTGATCTTTGAAGCAACCCGAAGCAACCAAACATAAAAAAAAAACTCCAACTCACAAGGCAACAAGGATGTGTTGTCTTGAATCATGCTTCCCTAGAATTTCAACGGTGCAATTGTGGTGGAGCCAAAAAACATAGGTATGTTTATTTAATATTGTTTGTCAAAAATCATCTTCATCCAGTAGCAATAAATTCATTAAAACCCTAGCTAATTCCTTTTTACCTAATTATCACAGTAGCTTAAATCTTTTAAAAATAATGATAATGTTAGTTTTTTTTTTAAATTAAAACCCTAGTTCTAAAAATCAAACCCTAATTAATCATTTTTTTCTTAACTTACACAGTAACTTAAATATTATTTTTTTAGTTTTATAAATCAAATTCTATTTTCTAAATATAAAACCCTAGAATCTAAGGTTTTAAACTAAAAATTCCAAAACCCTATTTTCTAAATCTTAAACCCTAAAATCTTAATTTTCAACACCAAAATCTATAACCCTAAAGATCAAATTTCAAAATTTTATGGGGTGCTGCCCCCGACCCCAAAGGGGCACTAACCCTTAACCCCTCCCACTAATCGGCTAGCGGGACCGTCGTATGGGCTCTTCGAAGGGGTCAATATTTATTTATGTATTATAAGTCTTTGTGTTTAACTTCCTTTATTTTAAATCCTAATTTAGTTATTAAAATTTTAAAAACCTTAATTTAAGATACAAACCCTAAACTTATACATTTATTACTTTATTTTGTTTTAGATTTGATTATGTAGTTTATTATATGTTTTGATGATTGATTTTATTTCGATATTTGATTTGTTTATCATGGATGGATGGTTTCTTTATTATTATTATTATTATTATTATTATTATTATTATTATTATTATTATTATTATTATTATTATCTTGGTATTAAAATTGTAAGAGATATGTTTCCATTATTTGGTACCTCGTTAGTTAATCTTTATGTAATTTAAATTATTTTTATATTTTGAAATTAATGTAAAGGACACGTTTCTACCTTTCGGTGGGTGTCCTATTTAGTTTTAGACATTGGATGATGTAAGGACATATTTTCATCCTTAGATGGGTGTCCATTTATTTATTTTGTTTGGACATTGCTATGATTTTTAATAAAGTATTTATTTATTCTTATGATCGCATGTAGTATGGGTAATGTCATTATATTTAAGAATTTTATAATAATAAGACCTGAAAAGGAGACTGGTTCCAATGAACAGAGCATTGTGGGGGTGCTGGGTAATTCTCACCTTCCCCACACATACCCAACTTTTCGAACCCAATAGGAGGTTGGGGATTCATTAGGAATTGAGTCATCCACCCCTTTCCTTTTTCCAGTCTATTTGGGTGGCGACTCCATTTTCTCCTGGTTTAGGCCAGTGTTCTCTAAGGCCGTGAGCCTAACAGTGCCGAAGTCGCAAGAACCATTCCACATGGGAGTAGGGGTGAAAATCTCCGCTCACAGTGGTGACTCCACTAGGAATAAGAGAAGTTGATTCCGTTGGTCTTTATGTTATTCTATTCTTTCTTTTCATGATATTATCCATTGCATCATATTAGATTGCATCGTGTGCATGAGTTAGGATGCCCGTATTACCCGTGTTGTGTTATGTAAGGGATACCATACTTTCACTCAACCTTTGGGTATATATTTGTTATGGGAGCCTAAACCTTTCAACCCAAAGACAAAAGTTCATGTAATTGTCCTAGTTACTTTCCTTAGGTTTTTTTTACCCCAAATGCTTGTTGTTTGACTATGGTTAATTTATTTTGATTTAAATCATGGCTTATTTGGTTTGTTCTTTTTCTAATATGACCTAATTACATTGTGAGCTCAAATAATTTTCTCCTCTAAATCCAAAAGACCAAAACTATTTTTAAAATTTTTGAATTGGCCTTTAGACATAAAACTTTTCTAGAAATAAGTCAAAAATTCTTTTCTCATAACACAAATACAAATTCCAAAATCCATTTTTTCTAAAATCTTTTTACAATGGGCTTAAAAACAAAATTATTTTCATAACCTTTTTAAAGAGCTTACGAATATTTAGATCAATTATGGAAATACCAAAAATCAATTGTGAGCCTATTTTATACTAAGAATTATTAATCATGGGCTTGTTTCTGGCATGAATCATTAGTTACTATTTTTAAGAGAGAAATCTATTTATAATAAATCTCTTAATTTAGTTTTAATCCAATATAGCAAAAAGCTGCTTTAGTTGATTGGATGTATTAAAGGCTTATTAATGGGAATTATTATGAACTGATTTTCATGTTTGAAAATATAACTATTGGTTGAAACATTTGATGGAATTATTCAACAATAAGATACCCCATGTTGGTATTTTGTTAACCATATACCTAGGAAAAGAGGCTCGCCATTCGTGTGTGGAAGTTATAAGATTGGAAGGGATGTCCTAATTATCTTTGTTGGTTAGTTATTTGTGCATACATGCATACATACATTTGCATCTCATATCATTGATCCTCTCTGGCTCACAGCCCTGAATTACAACAGTTCAAAAGCCCACGATAATCTAACCTATGTCAGTGACAAAGAATCCAGCAGCAACTTAGTTAGCTTCTCACCAAAAATAATGGAACCTAAGCAGATTTAAAAGATGTTGGATGATGCCCTTGAAGTCAAGATGGAAGAACTAAAGGGGGCCCTAGCTAAAATCATGAAGAATCAAAGAGCTGTAATGTTTGGGAACACTGCTGAAGCATCCGTAAGCACTAAGAAAGACAAGAGAAAGGCTAAAATTATTGAAGTAGCTTTCGATGATGATAATATGGTTATGGATGGTGATGAATACTGGGCCGAATACTTCCAAGATCCTCAAGATAAAAAGAAGGAGCCAAAGGTTGTTGAGAAGACAACTATCAAAAAGACCGAGATGTCTGATGTTGAGAAGATGATTGTTGATTTAGAAAAGAAATTTGAAAAGAAGCTAAAAACCGAAGAGATGTCTAAGGTCAACAAGTTGTTCGAGCTAGATAAGGGGGTCCCATACAAGTTCAAGATGCCTTCCTTTGCCGAATTCAATGGAACTAGAAACCCTCATCTCCATGTGAAGCAGTACATCATTGCTATGCAGTCTGCCTGAGCTACTAAGGCTCAAACCCTAAGGTATTTCATACTCTCATTGGACCCCTGTTGTCCAAAACTGGTTCAACACCTTAGAGGAAAGTATCCAAAAAGATTGGGATATGTTGTACAAAGCTTTCATTCAATAGTATGGATATAATGTCAATCTGGAAGTTACCTTGATGGAGGTGGAGAACATCAGTCAAAAACTAAATGAGAACTTTGTTGATTATGTAAAAAGGTGGAGAAATAAAGTTGCATTGCTCTAGAGAAGGCCTGATGATTCAGACCAAATCAGGATGATTGTGAGAGGCATCCTTCCCAACCTTCGTGAGAGGCTATCTCACAACCTTATAAGGGATTTCAAGGACCTCTTCCAAGCTGGTTTGCAAATCAAAGAGTGGGAAAGGGAGAAGAATCGCTTTTCAGCAAGAAGGAATGAGAAATGGAACTACTAGTTGGGTAATCAAAGCACCCAAAAGGAAGCTGATGTTAATGCCACTGGTCAAGGAGGAATGAAGCAGTTTTGAAAATTGGAAAAGCCGCTGTCTTGGGTTCTCAATAAGCTACAAAAGAAGGGATTATTACAACTTTTGACTCCTCGTACTTTGCCTAATCCTCTTCCACCTAACTTTGATACTAATGAATTTTGCCAATTCTATCAAAGGCCTGGACACGAAATGGACAACTGTATGAAGTTCAGGCATGAGATCCCAAATTTAATTGATAGCGGAAAGTTTCCTGAGCCTGATAAGCCCAATACCAGGAGCAATCCTTTGCCTAAATTTGGAAGAGTACCTCCTCCAACAACCTTCATGGTAGGAGAAGGAATGGAGGAAGATTCTGTCTTTGAAGACTGGAATTTTGAAGATGCAAAATGGGTAGAAATTTTATTCAACAAACTTCCCTTAGCTTGAAGTGTTGCTCTTTTTATTTTGATTTCTTTAATATTTAATGGGACAATTATGTTTTTCAAATTATGTTAGTTTGAATAAATTATTTTCATCAAAATTTTCATGGTCTTTGTTCATTTTGGTGCCCAACTGATGACGAATCTAGCTTGATATTTATAAATTAGTATATCTATGCATCGCAATTTGAATGACTTTATTAGGTAAGGGAATTGTTCTACAGTATTGAGTTGTGTTTGCTTACTTAGAGAGGGCTCCTACATAATGACCTTTGTCTAGATCCTAGTCAGTCTTAGAACATGCTTTGATGGACTTTCAAGGCAAAATTGAACTCTGTTTATTTAAGAGAGAGATGATCTAGGCATTGTTTGGTAAGCCAACAACTAGAATCCACCCAATTAATTGTCAATCCCAAGTTGTCCCTTTGAACCTTTATGAGATTTTAGCTTTCTCTTTATTAACTTATAAGCCCAATGACCTACCCTGATCTATTGTTACACTTTTGTAAATCTAATGATCACTAAGGTGAAGAGGCAAAAAGATAAAAGAAAGGAATGCATCGTCAAGACCATATGGATAGTTGAAGTTCTCAAGACCATAAGGGTAGTTGAAGTTCACCCAATATTAAACCTAATATCTCCAATTTATTAAGATGACATCAGGACAATAAATGATTTATCCTTATTGAAATAAGACTCACTCTACTCCACTCATCCATAAACAAAAGTATAGAATGGTGCAAGCGAGATAATCCTTTTGGAGCTAAGACCCAACATAAGAAAAACAAAATAAAAAAAAAAGAATAAGAGAAAAGGAAAAGAGAAAGAGAGAAAAAGCAAAAAAAAACAACAAAAAAAATGGGTCCTGAGTTTGCGCGAAATCGGAAGGAAAAGAAAATACAAATGCTAGTCTAGAACCAACCAAGTTTTCCTTTACCTAAAGCAGTAGAATGCAAAGACAATTTGACTTAAATTGGTCCAACCCAACCAGAAATTCAACTAAAACTAGAGAGATAGAAGAAAGGTCATCTAGTTCTTGAAAGTCCTATACTTGATAGTCCCACAGTGAAGAAGGACAAATTAATAAAGAAGCTAAAAAAAACAAAAAAAAAGAGAAAAAAAAAGAGAAAGAAAAGGGAAAAGAAGAAGCAGAAAGGAATATGGGTACCAAACATTTTACAAAGGTGAATACTATCCTAATCAAGATCCAGATTCATGTCAAGAAGAAAGAATAATGTTCAAAGCTCTATCTTTTCATGCTTTCAACTGTCTAAACAAGAAGTTTGTAGTGTGAGGGTTTGCCCATAGTGTCACAATGGCTCCAACCTAAAATGGCCTTCATTTAACCAGTGTCCCTTATAGATCTCATTTCAAGCCTATCAAAGATCTATTGATCTCTCTTGGTAGGTAGAGTCTATAAGTGAAGATAGTTTGAATAAGCATGCATATGAGATACACAATACTTAAACTTAATGAGACCTTTGATCAAGTAATGTGTATGTGCCTATTTGAAATGCAACAGTTCTTGCTTAAATAGAAATGATTCCCGAGTTTAGTACGGTAACTAGGGTTGCCATGTTATAGATATGTTAATTTGAAACATCTAGTCCTGAGGTAATGTAACACCCCATCTTAGCCTACGTTTATAGACCAAGATGGACTGTTATCTCATGGTGGTTGTGTCTTAATATTTTACTTAGCCAATTTTAAATGCAGATTTTAAAAAAAAAATTTGCCATAACCTCCCCTAAAAATGGAGGTTCCATGTGTCGACAAAACTGATTTTTCTTATTTTTGAAAAACATTTTGTTTTACAATTCAACTCAAGCACACTCCCAATAATCCACCCTTATAACCTCAACTACAATCCTGCAAAAAAAATTCACACTTCTATATCCACAATCCAATTCAATTCAAAACCATACAGTTATTATACATTACTAGATTTACATGCTACATCAAGTTAACTCTTTGTATTGCTCAAATAAGTACATGCCAGTTTCTAACACCAAAATACAAAATAAAGAGCACCACATAAGTTTGTTGATGACCGGTGGATCGCAGGACTCTTCTGCTCGCTACTGGCTCCTTGCTAACAACCTACGAGTTTAGAAGAAACTAAACTCGCTAAGCATTGCTTAGTGGGTACTTTAACCATTGACGAATATAAATAGTGCAAGGAAGGTTGTTGAAACACATATAAAAGTAGAAATACTGCATAATTAAACTATTTTCATATAATCATCATATTTATATTTTCTAATTAAGTTAAGATTCACATTCTGTATGTAAACAACATGTAATATAACTTTATTATAATTATGAGTTACTCTGCTCCACTAGGTAATTATGAATACACCGATCTCGAAATGAGGCCTCATATAGAGTTACGCGTGGTCTTGACCTCACACGAATAATTGTCATGGTCTTGGTCTCACACGATATAGAATAACTGCGTGGTCTTGGTCTCACATGACTAGTTGCCATGATCTTGACCTCACACGATATAACTACGTGGTCTTGGTCTCACACGACTAGTTGCCATGATCTTGACCTCACACGATATAACCGCGCGCGCGTAAGTAATATCCTGACCGAAGCCGTTAAGACAGTACTGCCGGTAGGATGGCATGCCAAACCCCCATTCCAGACCGGTTTTACCCATTTACCGAGTAGAGCATAAATAACATTTCATATATACCTATTCACTTCGTATATATACCACATATTCTCCATGTATATACAATATATATTTACACAAATATCACATATACTCACATATGTATCATATGTATTCACATATTTTCCATCTTAATTTATTCTTCATATCATAATTAAACTCAATACCAAAATTAAAATAATAAAACATCCACACCAAGTTTTTGACCAAGTTAATAATGAAAAATTTCCATATGAACAATAAACTCTGGTTCTTGACCCAACTTAATTCTTGTATTAGAAAATTTGTATAACATAATCCACTTGGCTAAAAACTCTAAAATTTTTACAGAATTTAGTTTTACATCTTAAAATCATTCCTTTAAAATTTCATATCAAACTGGACACAAAATCTTGGTCAAGTAGTTCACCCAACCAGACTGCTCTAGTTGCCCTGCATCCTGGCAGCAGTTATGAATTTTATAAATTCCGTAAATTAAATTCAATCAATGTGGCTCCAAATTATTTTTCTCAAATACTAGACTTACTAAGAAACAACATATCAAAAATTCAACTCAAGATAATTTTTCTATATTTAATTAAAAATCATACAAGTTACAGCAATTACTAATTGTAAAACAGAAAATTTTCAAAAGGAGTTCAATGGTTAAAGTACCAAACCTTGCTCTTTTAATTCCCTTTTACTTTTCCTTCTTCTCCTTCCTTAATCTTTGTTTTTCCTTCAAGATATTCAAAAGCACAATCTTAAATATAAACCTTAGAAAATTAAAATAATAAGTTATCCTCCATTTCTTTTCCAACCGAAACCCTAATCCAACCTTATTAATCTTTATACATCTTTATTCTTCCATTTAATCAATTAATCTCATCACTTAATATTTTTTCCAATTCCACATAAAGATTCTAATCTCCAATCTTCCAATAAATATATAACTACCTAAAATTAATACTAAAATTAAAGTCTACTTACTAGAAAACCTTAAAAACTTACCTTAAAAATCAAATTTTGAAGAAACTTGGAAGGCCTTTGATGTTTCCCTTTGTTGGCCGAATTTTGTAAGTGGAAAAAGAGAGAATTTGGTCTTCATTTCACATATATTTATATACAAAGGAAATGATAATCACCTTAGGTGTTGGTTAACCTCTTAAGACCACTTGTCCACTTTTTCTCTTTCTTCATTTATTACACATTTATTACACATGCTAAATGCTTTCTTTTGATTGGCCAACATTATATTTTTATTAGTTTTCTTTTTCTTTACTTCTTTCCACTTGTTCCTCTTCCCATTGGATCTCATAAAGTTGCCCTGGGTTACTCATCCGGTCCCGACACGAAACCGGGCCCACTTTACGTTCCGGCGATTAATCGATCATATCTTTTAAACCGTATAGTTCCACGAGTCAAACTATATATAGTTTTGATCCTCTCGACCTCTACTTTCTATTTGTAAGGTCTATTTTAGGTTTCCAAGTCATTTTGAAAAATTACCGATAAGCCCTCAACTTTTTACAAAATTCCCTTTAGGTCCTTTCTTTGCTCGGGTTTTGCCCGGGTTCCGTTGCTACTGACAATCGTTTCATATTCAACCCCTCGACGTCCTCTACTTACTCTTATGTTTATTTTCTACTTTGGATTCATGTATAAATCTTAATAAAAATGACCAAAATGCCCCTAGTCTACATGTCTTCATTTCTCTTTAACGGGGCGTTTTCTGGAAAAACCGTTACACGTCGTTGCGATCTGATTTTTCTCTACTTTCCATTTTTGGAATCTGTTATGTGCACTATTAAGAACATCCAGTACAACTTTTTGGAAAATTACTCTTAGGTCCTCGGCCTTTCGAAAAATTACCTTTAGGTCCCGTCGACTTCACGGGCCTCCTTTGCACACTGATTTTGTTTTTGACTATCTCGAGCCTCTATTTGACCACTTATTTATATCCTTCTGGCCTAATACTCGACTACCTAAACTTTGGGATGTGACAGGTAAATTGACATTGATTTGACAAAGCCAATATTTGATTTCAAAATCAAAATTCAAAAACAAAAAACAAAAAAAAATTGTACAAAGCTTTCAAGTTAAGGGAAGTATGTTGAACCATCAAACCTCGAAGGGCACATTGGGCAAAAGAAATAATTATTGGCAAGGTTATGAAGAAGCTACCAACTGGCATACTGAATCATAGTTTGAAATGGATGTATCTTTGCTGCTTGGGCCTCCATTATTCATGTTTTCAACATCTTTAAAATAAAAGCCATAAAAGCGAAGTGTTCTACAATTCCAGTGCAAGACCTAAACGGGCATCTGGAAGGAGTCAATGAGAACACTTTAGCTGATCACCTCGGTATGTGAGTTAATGGAACAATTGTAAGTATAATCCATGCATATCATGCATGCATGAGCATATCACATTGCATTTTGTTATCTTGTGTTACCTATCATTTGTCAAAGTGAACATCAAACACTTTGTGAATGTAAAGAATCAAAAGAAGATATTGAATCAGAGGGCATGGAAGGCCCATTGCTTGAGGAAGCTCCTATCATTTTAAAAAAGAAGAAATGCATGCTTGTGCTAGGAACTAGACAACACAAACATCAATATAAGCCTGCATAGGAAAAATCAGTGGTTTGAGCCTACAAAGGAGGCAAAGTTTCTCCTTTTCAATTTTTGAGTTTATGCGTGTACAAAGCATATTCAAACTCACTTTCAAATATCCTGCCACGCAGGGGGCAATGAGAAGATATAAGGGCAAACTAAAAAATAGCTGAATTTTTTGTAAAAGAAAGCACAAAAGAATGGAGCACTAGAACTTTCAAAAGAATGAAGATACAAAAGATAAAATATCAATCCGGCAAGAAGAGCTGAAGCAAATATAGGACAAATGTTCAAATGGATAAAAATCCATGTTTTAAGGGTAAAGACCCCATCTTCAATAGATAAAGATCCATTTTTGGTGGGTAAAGACACATAATCCATTAAAGAATGGAACAACCAGAATTCTCAACTGATAAAAGGTCAGTCCAAAATTCAATCCCAGGTCCAAGTACCCAAAAAAAAAATTAGTCTCAATCTAAGTACCCCGTCTCAGGTCCATATACCCAGTCTCAGGTCCAAGTACCCAAATAAAATTTAATCTCGGGTTTAAGTACCCAGTCTCGAGACCAAGTACCCAAATCAAATTCAGTCCAAGTCCAAGTACCCAGTCTTGGGTCTAAGTACCCAAATCAAATGTAGTCTTGGGTCCAAGTACTCAATCTCGGGTCCAAGTACCCAAATCAAATTTAGTCTCAGATCTAAATACCTAGACTCGGGTCCAAGTACCCAAATCAAATTCAGTCTTGAGTCTAAGTACCCAGTCTTGAGTCTCCGTACTCAAATCAAATTTAGTCTTAGGTCTAAGTACCCAGTCTTGGGTTCAAGTACCCAAATTAAATTCAATCTCGGGTCCAAGTACCTAGTCTCGGTCCAAGTACCCAAATCAAATTTAGTCTCTGGTCTAAGCACCCAGTCTCGTGTCTAAGTATCCAAATCAAATTCAGTCTCAGGTCCAAGTACCCAAATCAAATTCAATCTTGGGTCTAAGTACCCAGTCTCGGGTCTACGTACCCAAATCAAATTTAGTTTCGGGTCCAAGTATCCAGTTTCGGGTCCAAGTATCCAAATCAAATTTAGTCTCGAGTCTAAGTACCCTATCTTGGGTCTAGGTACCCAAATCAAATTCAGTCTCAGGTCCAAGTACCCAGTCTCAGGTGCAAGTACCCAGTCTCAGGTCCAAGTATCCAAATCAAATTTAGTCTCGGGTCCAAGTATCCAGTCTCGGGTCCATGTACCCAAATAAAATTTAGTCTTGAGTCTAAGTACCTAGTCTCGGGTCCAAGCACCCAAATCAAATTTAGTCTCGTCTCTAAGTACCAGTCTCTAGTCTAAGTACCCAAATCAAATTCAGTTTCGGGTGCAAGTACACAGTCTCGGGTCCATGTATCCAAATTAAATTTAGTCTCGGGTATAAGTACCTAGTCTCCGGTCCACACACCCAAATCAAATTTAGTCTCAAGTCCAAGTACCCAGTCTTGGGTCCAAGTACCCAAATCAAATTTAGTCTCGGGTCCAAGTACCTAGTCTCATCTCCAAGTACCCAAATCTAATTCAGTCTCAGGTTCAAGTACCCAAATCAAATTCACCCTCAGGTCCAAGTACCTAGTCTCGGGTCCAAGTACCCAAATCAAATTCAGTCTCGGGTCCACGTACCCAAATCAAATTCAGTGTTGGGTCTAAGTACCCAAATCAAATTTAGTCTCGGGTACAAGTACCAAGTCTAGGGTCCAAGTAACCAAATCAAATTCAATCTCAGGTCCAAGTACTCAATCTCAAGTCTAAGTACCCAAATTAAATTCAGTCTCGGCTCCAAGTACCCAGTCTCTAGTTCAAGTACCCAAATCTAATTTAGTTTCGGGTGCAAGTACCCAGTCTGGGGTCCAAGTACCCAAATTCAATTTAGTCTCAGATATAAGTACCTAGTCTCGAGTCCACATATCCAAATCAAATTTAGTCTCAGGTCCAAGTATCCAGTCTCGGGTCTAAGTACCCAAATCAAATTTAGTCTCAGGTCCAAGTACCCAAATCAAATTTAGTCTCAAGTACAAGTACCTAGTCTCGTGTCCAAGTACCCAAATCTAATTCAGTCTTGGGTCTAAGTACATAGTCTCGAGTCCAAGTACCCAAATCAAATTGAGTCTCAGGTCCAAGTACATAGTCTCGGGTTCAAGTACCCAAATCAAATTTAGTCTCGGGTTTAAGTATCCAGTCTCAGGTCCATGTACCCAAATCAAATTTAGTCTCAGGTCTAAGTACCTAAATCAAATTTAGTCTCGGGTCCAAGTACCAAGTCTAGGGTCCATGTAACCAAATCAAATTCAATCATGGGTCTAAGAACTCAATCTCGTGTCTAAGTACCCAAATCAAACTTAGTCTCGGGTCTAAGTATCTAGTTTTGGGTCTAAGTAACCAAATCAAATTCAGTCTCAGGTTCAAGCACCCAGTCTTGAGCCCAAGTATCCAAATCAAATTCAGTCTCGGCTTTAAGTACCAGTCTCAGGTCCACGTACCCAAATTTAATTATGTCTTGGGTCTAAGTACTCAAATCAAATTCAGTCTCGGGTCCAAGTACCCAGTCTCAAGTCCACGTAACCATATCAAAATCAGCCTTGGGTCCAAGTACGCAAATTAAATTTAGTCTCAGGTCCAAGTACCTAGTCTCGGGTCCAAATATCCAAATCAAATTTAGTCTCAGGTCTAAGTATCCAGTCTAGGGTCCATGTACCCAAATCAAATTTAGTCTCAGGTCTAAATACCCTATCTTGGGTTAATGTACCCAAATCAAATTTAGTCTTGGGTCTAAGTACCCAAATCTCGAGTCCATATACCCAAATTAAATTCAGTCTCGGGTCCATATGCCCAGTCTCAGGTCTAAGTATCTAGTCTCAGGTCCAAGTACCCAAATCAAATTCAGTCTCGGGTGCAAGTACCCAGTCTCAGGTCTAAGTACCCAAATCAAATTCAGTTTCGGGTCCAAGTACCCAGTCTTGGGTCCATGTACCCAAATCAAATTCAATCTTGGGTCCACGTACCCAGATCAAAATCAGTCTCGGGTCCAAGTACTCAATTCAAATTTAGTCTTGGGTCCAAGTACCTAGTCTTGGATCAATAAATTGAATGAACATAGACATCAAAATTCATTACCGGTGTTGTTGACTCCACCAAACAATTATGTTGATCCAAGCCTTGGCATAACCCCTTTCATGAAGATTGGTGTTGAGTTCTACCTTGATGCTATACAATTGGTTTGGGTCCAACCAATTGTGTTTTAACTACTGTGTCTCTACTTTTTGTTTCTCTTTTGCTCTTTATCTCTCTGGTTTTATTTTTACTCTCATCTATTTTCCTTGCTAATAGTTTCTTTTAGCTCTCCCTTTTTTGATTAATTGATGTCCCTTTTATAATGCTCAATTAAGGTTTTAATTAGGGTTCCTCCCTTAGAGAAGTCCTTATCTTATTAGAAAACCCTCTACTTATCTGAATAAACTCCCAATTTAAGTAGAATTAAGAAGATTTAATGGACTGGGCTTCATAGCAAATTGGCCATAGAATCATGAATTATTCTCCATGGGCCATGGCCAATCTTCCATGAGTAATAAATGCATAACAAAAAAGGATATTGTGAGAGGGGAATTTTGCCCCCACTCCCGGTGGAATGGTTCTTGCGACTTCGGCACTGTTTAGGCTCGGGCAACTTGCCATTATCAATTAAATTATGGATCTCATGCCTCAACTTCATGCAATCGTCTGTTTCATGTCCAGGCCTTTGATGGAATTGGCAAAATGCATTAGTATCAAAGTTAGGTGGAAGAGTATTAGGCAAAGGACGAGGAGTCAAGGGTTATAACAATCCCTTCTTTTGTAGCTTATTGAGAACCCAAGATAGTGGCTTCCCTAGATATGAAAACTGCCTCATTCCTCTTTCACTAACGGCATTAACATCAACTTCTTTTTGTGTGCTTTGATTGCCCGACTGGTAGTTCCCTTTTTCATTCCTTTTTATTGAAAAGCGATTCTTCTCCCTTTCCCATTCTTCAATTTGTAGACCAGCTTAGAGAAGATCTTTAAAATCACGTATGAGTGTATGAGACATCCTCTCACGAAGATTAGGCAACACCCCTCTCACAATCATCCTAATTTGATCGGATTCATCGGGCCTCTTCTTGAGTAAAGCAGCCTTGTTTCTCCATCTCTTGACATAATCTACAAAATTTTCATTTGGACTTTGCCTAATGGACTCAACTTCCATTAAGGTAACTTCCATTTCAACATTGTATCTGTATTGTTGGATGAAGGCTTTGTAAAGTAGATCCCAATTCTTTTGTGTTCCATCATCCAAGGTATTGAACCAATTTTGGACAACAGGGTCCAATGAGAGCATAAATTACCTTAGGGTTTGAGCCTTAGTAGCTCGGGCAGACTGCATGGCAGTGATATATTGTTTCACATGAAGATGAGGATTTTCGGTGCCATTGTACTTAGCAAAGGAAGGCATCTTCAATTTATAAGGGACCTCTTCATCTTGTTCAAATAGTTTGTCGACCTCAGACTTTTCTTTGATTTTCAGCTTCTTCTCAAATTTCTTTTCTAAATCAGCAATCATCTTTTCAATATCAGATGTCTCAGTCTTTTCAATAGTTGCCTTCTCAACAACCTTCGACTCCTTTTTGTCTTGAAGATCTTGGTAATATTGAGCCCAATCATCATCATCAATGATCACCTTATCATCATCCAAAACCACTTTATCAATTTTAGCCTTCCCCTTGACTTTCTTGGTGCTAGCAGATGCTTCGGCATTGTTTCCTAAAATTGTAGCTAATTGATTCTTTATGGTCTCGGCCATGTCCTCTTTGATCTCTTCCATTTTGGCACTGAGGGATTCATCCACCATTCTTTGAATTTGCTCGGGCTTCGTTGTTTTAGGTGAGTAAGTGATTGAGTCGTTGCTAGATGCTTCATCTCCGGCGTAGGTCGGATTGTAAGCTTTTGAACTATCGTAATCCAGGGCTGTGAGCCAGAGAGGATTAATTATATGAGATGCAAATGTATGCATGTATGCACAAACAATAGACAAACAAGGACAAATTAGGGCATTCCTTCCAACCTTATAACATCCACACACGAATGTCGAGTCTCTTTTCCTAGGTATATGGTTAACAAAAATACCAACATGGGGTACATTGCTTTTGAATAATTCCCTCGGACGTTTCAACCAATAGTTATATCCTTGAAAATGGAAATCAATCCATGATAATTCCCATTAATTAGGTTTTAATCCATTCAACCAACTAAAGTTGCTTTTATGCTATGTTGGATTAAAACGAAATTAAGAGGCTTTTTATAAATAGATTTCTCACTTGGAAAGAGGTAACTAGTGATTTATGCCAAAAACAAGCCCATGGTTAATTTATTCTTAGTGTAAACTAGGCCCACAATTGATTTTTGGTATTTCATAATTGACCTAAGTATTTTTGCAAGCTCTTTGTAGAAAATGGTTGGGTGAAATAGTTTTGTTTCTAAGCCCATTGTAAAAGATTTTAGAAAAATGGATTTTGGGCTTATATTTGGGCCATGAGCCAAAGGATTTTTGATTTATTTTTAGAAAATTCTTATGTCCAAAGACTATCTTAAAAAATTTTGAAAATAGTTTTGGTCTTTTGGATTTTAAAGAAAAAATTTATTTTGAGCTTGCAAATGTACTTGGGTCATATTAGAAAAAGAACAAACCAAATAAGCCATGATTTAGACTAAGATAAACTAACCATAGTCAAACAACATGCATTTAGGGTAAAACCTAAGGAAAGTAACTAGGCCAATTACATGAGCTTTAATCTTTGGGTAGAAAGGCTTAGGTTCCCATAGCAAGTATATACCAAACGGTACGAGACTATGAGTGGTTATGCCTTGCTCGATCTCCATACCTTGAGTGAAAGTATGGTATCTCTCACATAACACAACACGGGTAACACGGTACGAGACTATGTTGGATTAAAACGAAATTAAGAGGCTTTTTATAAATAGATTTTTGGTAAGAGGTAACTAGTGATTTATGCCAAAAACAAGCCCATGGTTAATTTATTCTTAGTGTAAACTAGGCCCACAATTGATTTTTGGTATTTCATAATTGACCTAAGTATTTTTGCAAGCTCTTTGTAGAAAATGGTTGGGTGAAATAGTTTTGTTTCTAAGCCCATTGTAAAAGATTTTAGAAAAATGGATTTTGGGCTTATATTTGGGCCATGAGCCAAAGGATTTTTGATTTATTTTTAGAAAATTCTTATGTCCAAAGACTATCTTAAAAAATTTTGAAAATAGTTTTGGTCTTTTGGATTTTAAAGAAAAAATTTATTTTGAGCTTGCAAATGTACTTGGGTCATATTAGAAAAAGAACAAACCAAATAAGCCATGATTTAGACTAAGATAAACTAACCATAGTCAAACAACATGCATTTAGGGTAAAACCTAAGGAAAGTAACTAGGCCAATTACATGAGCTTTAATCTTTGGGTAGAAAGGCTTAGGTTCCCATAGCAAGTATATACCAAACGGTACGAGACTATGAGTGGTTATGCCTTGCTCGATCTCCATACCTTGAGTGAAAGTATGGTATCTCTCACATAACACAACACGGGTAACACGGGCGTCCTAACTCACGCACACAATGCAATTTAATATGATGTAATGGATAATATCATTACAAGAAAGAATAGAATAATAAAAGGACCAACGGAATCAACTTCTCTTATCCCCAGTGGAGTCGCCACTGTGAACTGGGATTTTTGCCCCCACTCCCGATAGAATGGTTATTGCGACTTCGGCACTGTTTAGGCTCGGGGCCTTAGAGAACACGGACCTAAGTCCGGAGAAAATGGAGTCGCCACCCAGACGTGCCGGGAAAAAGAAAGGGGTGGATGACTCGATTCCTAAGGAATCCCCAACCTCCTAATGGGTTTGAAAAGTTGGGTACGTGTGGGGAAGGTGAGAAATGGCCCAGCACCCCCACAACGCTCGGTTCATTAGAACCGGCCTCCTTTACAGGTCTTAATATTATAAAATTCTTAAGTATAATAACATTATCCATATTACACACAATAAAAATAAAGCATCATTATATTAAAATCAAAGCAATGTCCAAACAAAACAAAACGAATAAATAGACACCCATCCAAGGATGGAAACATGTCCTTACATCACATGCCTAGATAGGACACCCATCAAAAGGTAGAAACATGCCCTTTACAAAAGTTCTAAAATAGAAAAGAAAATTAAATGACATGATGTTTAACTAATGAGGTACCCACCAAGTGGAAACATACTTCTTACAACTTTTGGAAATCTAAATTGATTGATAAAAGTAAATAATCATCCATAATAAATAAATCATTCATTAAAAGTAAATCATTCATCAAAGCTATTAATCAAGATATAAAATAAACATCCATCCATGATAAATTAAATAAATCAAGTATTGAATTCAAATAAATTAAAGCATAAGAAATAAATCAAAGGTATAAGTAAATATGGAATTGAATAAAACAAATAAAAGTTCAATTATAGCTACTGTGACTTTTTATGGAATTAAAATAGATTAGGGTTTTATGTTTTAAAAGGTTGGTAAGACTCTTTGACTAAACAAATTAAGGTTTGAATGATGAAATCATGAAACTAGGGTTTTGAATACCTTAAAATACTTAAATTTGTGATTTTTGGTTTATTAAACTTTAAGCTACTGTGCAATTTTTGGGTTTTCATATTTTATGTTTTTTTCTCTTTTAAAGGGATTAGGGTTCATAAAAATTAGGGTTTAAGATTTTAAAAGGTTTAGGGTTTACTATTTTAGATTTAAAAGTTGAATTAGGGTTTTAGGGTTTTGAAATTAGGGTTCTCGGGTAATGAAGAATTTCTAGGGTTTTAGAAATCAATTTGATATTTTATGAAGTTTTATGAATTTAAGCAAAAGGATTGAAGTTTTTATAAGTAGAAAAGTTGTTTTTTTAAAGCTTTTTGAATGAAATAGAATCTACTTTAAAATCTTAAAAGAAACAGAATTTGATTTTGGTTTTGTTAAAGAATTTGTTCAATTACGGTTTTGAGACTTTTGAAGAAGAAAAAATAATAATTTGAAGTATTTTTAGAAGAGAAGATCACATTTTAGTGTTTTAACTTTGGAAAACTAAATTAAAGTTCTAAGATTTTAACTTTTGAAAAACACAAAAAACCCTAGTTTAGCTACTGTGTAAAAAAATAGAATTTAGAATTTCATACCTTTTTTTTGTATGTTGCTCCAAAATTGCTTCTTCTTGGATGAACTAACTCCAAAGACAAGCCTTGGTTGCCTTTGAATTGCTTAATACATGCTACTGCTGCTTTAAAGATCAATTGAATTGTGTTTCCCTTTTCCTTACATGATTTGGTTTCAAGAAAAATCAAGCTACTGTGAAAGTTTTTCCTCCCTTGATTTGGTTTAATTAGTCCTTATTTATAGTGGTTTTTAGGTTGTTTATTCCTAATTCCCCATGGCAATTAATATTAATAAAAAAAATAAATTATAACCTAATTGAATTAGGTTTCAAAAAAATTGCGTTGAAAAATTTTTTGCTGGCGAAAATTGTGGTAGCGGGCCCGTGACGTGCCAGTGTGCCAGCCCGCAGGAATTTCCTGAGGGCGAAATAACTTCGCCCGCAGCCCCCGCAGGAAATTCCTGCGGGAAGTTATTTCGCTCGCAAGCCTGCGGGTGAAGGGCCAGCGCGACCACTTTTTGCTGCCGATTTTTTTTTGACTCCGATTTTTATTTTTTGATTTTTATTTCTTCATTTTCATTTTTTATTAATAAAAATTAGATACTAAAGCAAAAACTATTTAATTAAAATTATTTTGGACCAATTAGACAAGAAAAATCATTTTAAACCAAATAAAACACAATGGACTGGATTGGGTCAAAAATTAAGGGTCTACAGATATACCTCAAATATTTCATCCTCATCTTTACCATTATTATAATCATCAGAATCAGAACCACTAGTAGTAATTTGTTTAACATCTTCATTCCCATCATCCTTACCCTTAAAAAAATAAAATTAAAATAAAGATTAATTATAAAAAATAAAAAAAAATAAAAAGAAAGATAAAAAAATACCTCGGATACCAATTTCTTTGAAATACCAACTAATAAATAAAAAATTTCTATCAATCTCTTACCAAAACTTAAATTTATTGAATAAATTTGTTTCTTCATAGAGATAATTTCTTTCATTATAGAGTTAACATCACTTTGCAATTTATCCTATTTAGCACTAACATTACTCATTTCCTTCTACAATTTAATCAAACCCTCATTTACACCACTATTTAACTTTCTCTTAGTAGAATGACTTGATATCTCATCATTTCAATAACATCGTCATCATTATCATCATGAACTTCCATCTTCATATTATCACCAACACAATCATCTTCATCAACCTTTTTATACTCCAAAATATTATAAAAGTTACCCAACTTCAAAGTCTCCATCTCCTCTATAGTAGGATAAATATTTTATGAAACCAACTATATAAAAAATGAAAATAACAGATAAAAAAAAGAAAAAAATATAGAAAAAATAACAAAAAATACTTCTAAAATGGAATTGGCCATGAGGAATGGCCAATTCATCATGAATTTAGGGCCAATTCGGCAATTTGTGTTTTAATTAGGCTTTTAATTATCATTGGGTTTGATTTGGGCTTTTTTTTTTTCATCTGTGATCGGATTCATCTAGGGCCAAAATTAAGGGTCTACACTTTTACATCCTACTTGAACGATTTTGGATTTATTCAGTGAGTGAAAAGTAATCTGCTTTGAAAAATCTAAATTATTCTTGGATACTTCAATAAATCTGAGCTAGTTCGGGTGTTTCAAATAAACTTGAGCTGGTATGGATACTTTAAATAAATCTAGAATCTTCTAATGGATGTTTTTTAACTATCTACTGTGTTGGGTACTTAAAAAAAATTCAGATTAAATTCTTGATATTCTTTTAAAAATGATTCGGCTGTTTTGGTAAACCCGTAATATCTAAAAAAATCAATTTTAAAAGTCAGCAAAATATTTGCCTATTTTTTAACTATCTACTGCATGGAATACTTCCTTATACACCCCTGCCCCTATATGGAAAAATATTTTGCTGGTAAAAAAAATTTTAGATACGCATAAATTTAGACCAATAGTAAATATTATATTACTGAAGCATTATGACTTTGTAAATTCAGTATTCAATACTGAAGCTCTTTTGACTTTGGTTTAGATGAATTATTTGTCCAACTCCTCTTTTGAATCAATAATGCATATATGGCCAAAGCATCCTCTATTTGAAATTAATAATGCTCCAAAAACAAGTGAGTCATCTGTCCCTTTCTTTCTCCTTTACTTTATGTTTTGTTTTATTACTTTACTTTACCTCATCATATCTCAAACCAATCTCTCTTTTCTCTATACAAAGGCATAGTATAGTGTTTTTATCAATATGCTTCAAAACCTCATTTTTATCCAGAGAGCTATAAACCTCATTTTCAAAACCTCATTTCTTTAGTATTATCATTTTTCCTTCATCTTAAGCCATTCTCACCTTCTTTAATTTATCTTTGATAAATGGAGCGAATCTGTCACACTTCTAGGACTGGCACCCATTCAAATACCAACCTACTCTATTATATTCCGACTCACGAACATGGCAGGATTTTAATTTTGGCTGCATTTTCCCATTACCATAGTCAAGATGAAAAAACTCAAGTAAGTGCTATCATTTTATCACTTTACCACAATTTAATCACTTAAAAGTCATATTATGTTAGTAAATGTAAAAAGAAAATTCATTAGAGAAGATATTAAAGAAAAACTATAAATTAATAGCTTCTTAAAAAATTACTAAGAAAAAATATCCATAAAATAAATTATTAGGACCTATTTATTTTGCATATATAAAAAGGATTAAGGAAAAAAATAAAATACATAAGACAAATTACTAGGGCCTAAATCATAAATCAAATTTCTAGGACTAATTAATTAAAGGGCCATAAAAATGGACTTCTAGGGCCTATTTATGAAAATCTATTTACTTTGCAAATATAAAAAGAATTAAAAGAACAAACTTTTCGAAAAAAAATAACATGCTTAAAAATAAATTATTAAGGTTAAATCATGAAACAAATTTCTAAGACTGATTAATTAAAGGGCCATAAAAATGGACTTCTAGGGCCTATTTGTGAAAAATCTAATTACCTTGCATGTGTAAAAAGAATTAAAAGAACAAACTTCCTAAAAAAATAAAATGCTTAAAATTAAATTATTGGGGCCTAAATCATGAAAAAAAATCTAAGACTAATTAATTAAAGTGCCATAAAAATGGACTTCTAGGGCGTATTTATGAAAAATCTATTTACCTTGCATGTATAAAAAGAATTAAAAGAATAAACTTCCTATAAAAAATTAAAATGCTTAAAAATAAATTATTAGGGCCTATTCTGAAAAAAATCAAGGGTGTAAAACAACACATCAAATTTATTACATGGGAATTGGGTCTTGCTTATTTTGCATGTATAGGAAGAAATAAAATCATAAATTATAACTTATCTGCTTTGTTACAAGCTAATATTTGTGAAGTTCGTGGCCACAGATGCGTTTATAAAGCTTGTGAATGATATAACAGAACTCCTTCTCCAATTAATCCAAGGGTCCAAGAATGTGGATTTGATGGTTTTATTTGGCAATTACTAATAGAAAGATTTTAAATTGATAGAAGTGTGATTCAAGCACTAGCAGTGCAGTAGATGGATACCATACACATCTTCCACTTGCTAGTGGGAGAAATGATGATTGGTCTAGTTGACTTCTCTGCTATAATGGGTATTCCATGTCATAGCATCCTCGTCCCATTTATAGACAAACTTGACTCATGTTGGGATCCGTCATTTGCTAGGCCTTGACCCATCAATAAAGGAACCATCCAAATTTAATAATGAGCCTATTTGAGAATATTAGATGGTGTATACATGGTCGATCTTTTGTAAAAGAGCTGAACAATATACCCTTGTGTTCTTGCTATATTTGCTTGGGTCCACCATCTTGTGTAGTACCAAATCAGCTATCCATTTATTAGTACTATGGGCATTGGCAATCCTTAATCATGTGCCATACTACAACTGGGGGGAAGCCAACCTTTATTGCATTTATCATGGCTTTGACAAACTTTGCCAGAATAAATGTTCATTTATCGACTTCATGGTGATTGCTGAGGCATAATGACTCCCATAGCTTATTGATTCAATCAGCAGATTGCCATAATCATGACTTTGATTAATCTCATAGGTTTAGGCATATGAGCACTGGCTCGTGACAATCCCTATAGTTTTTAGACAGTGAGTCGGGTACCAAGATTGAAGTTCTAGCTATCAAGTCGTAGAGAAAGGCCTAACTCTCAGCATGTGCATTCCCATCACTACTGTTTAAGCAGACTAACCTGGGAAAAGGTAAAAAAAGAATCATTAGCAATATTGAAATTTACAAAAGTCAACTTACCTTCTTTTATAAATTTTGTAGGTGAATACTACATGGTGGGAGTTGATGAGCAGGCAAACTAGACTTCAGCCATGAATGTAGCATTGCCTTGCAATATTCCTATCGATCCTTATTAGGCCATTTCTAGTTGTTGGTTTGTTGGCTAACAAGTATGCAACTGGTTCCCTGGTTGAAGCCAATGAAGGGTTCCTACAGATATCCCCAGATACATATTGAACAGTATATCTATGTTGGAAGATACTTGGTGGCATGGTCGGGGGTGGTTATGGTCGGGGGTGGTTACGATGCAGGGTCTTTTCTATTTTTGCCAACTGAGTCCCCATATGATAATTTTATCTAGGAACATCTTTTGAATTTTTATGTCTCTTCTACTGGCATACAAGGGCTTCTGATGATGAAGTGGAAGAAGAAGAAGAAGAAGAGAAGGAAGAGGAAGAAGCTGATGATGATGATGCAAGGAAGATGAAGAAGAAGATAAAAGTGCTAATAATGATGGAGAGAAGGGTAATGATAGTGATGGGGAGGGCGCTAATAATGGTGATGATAGAGAGGAGGGGGATGAAGAGGAAGAAGAAGAGTCTTCTTCTTATTCACATAGTAATGTTGAGGCTAGGTCATTTCAAGTCAACTTCTCTTATGCAGATATATTGTGCACAAATTTTTTTTTGGATTATCTAATTCCATAAAAAACTTGCAGGAAATTAGATAGTCAAGTGACCTACCATTTTTGTCTACTAGCTTTCCTCATGATCGAGCTAGACCAATCAATGCAGCTTCGGCTTATCCGTAGACGTCTTCATTTGCTCCTTTTATAGCACCAACACCTTATGTTGGCTCATTGCTTAGTCCTCAGGGCTTTGATCTAAATTACATTTTTGTGTTTCTATTTCATGTATACTTATGTTATATGTATGCATGAAAATATGCGTTATTACCTTTTCTCTTTCCAGCACATGGAGGATTTTTGAAGAATAAAATAGAAAGCTACAAGAAGAATTAAATGCAAGTCACTAGAATGCCGCTCATTTTGAGAACTTGTTTCATCAGTTACAACAAAATTTTCAGGACTACTAGTTTTAGGGGTTCAGAGATCCTGGTATTTCTTCTTCGTCAAGGGGACCCCGAGTTGATGACCATGATGTTCTCCCTCCACTTTCATGTGATGATTTCTTTATAGCAAACTTCTGGGACTACCAATTTCAGGGTTTCAAAGATCTTGGTACTCCTTTTTCATCAAGGGGACCTTGAGCTAATATCTATAAAATTCTTCCTCCCCCTTCAAGCGATGATTTCTTTAGAAAATTATTTAATTATGGACCATCTCCTCATTCCCAGTGATTTATTTGTATTTTATTAGATATTAATGGACTTGTAATGAGATATTAATGCACTATATAATATTAATGTCCTCACTTTCACTTTTCACTTTTTTTTTCTTTTTCCTTTTGACTTCTTTTTTCTTTTTAACTAACATATATATATATATATTTACAAAAACCCATGACGAATTGCGATGGGCAATGATGAATTTGTTATCCAAGCGGTGCACTTCCTTTTCCGCTCCTGACTTATAATCCCAAGCCAAAACCAGTTGTTTTCTAATTTGGTCTCCATATTTTCTCTATTTAAACATTTTCATTGCCCTTTTTTGACAACACACATATCAATTATCCTTCTGCATATCACAATAATTTAACTTCGATAAATCGCAATATGTTCAAAGAAAATTTAAAGAAGATGAAGAACTTATTTAAAATTCTTGAAACTATTCATTGAAAACAAATATCTTTGGTTCGAAATTAGTGCTTTTAAGTGCTTCCAAAATATAAAATTTAACCAACTCTTCTTGCATCTTATGGCTTCCTTTTGGAATAGAGAATCTAGGACTTTTAAAATTGGCAACTTTGAGATGTCGCATGATTGAGAAATTTGAAGCCATTCTTGGATATCTAAGTGATCATCAGATAGCCTTGCCCATATTATGTTACTTGGGATCTAACAAATGAGGTACCCATGACATGGAAACATACCTCTTACCATTTCTTGAAACAAAAAATAAATTAATGAACAAACATTCAAGCATTCATTATAAAATCAAATAAAAATAAATCATCCACTAACATGTACAATATTAAGGAATCATCCATTCAAGACATATAATAAGCATGCATCCAAGCTTAAATAAAGCAATAGATATATAAATATAGGGTTTACACTTTAATTAGGGTTTCTTGAATAAAATTTGGGTTTTGAGGGTTTAGGTTTAAAAACTAAAATTTTAGGGTTTAGATTTTAAAAAATAGGGTTTTGATTTGAAAAACTTAAATTTTATACATATTTTTGAAAAATATTAAGCTACTGTATATGTTAAAAAAAGAATTTGGCTACTGGAGAAAATTAACCAAAGAATAAATTAGGATTTAGGGTTTGGATATTTAAAATTATGGATACTAGGGTTAGGGTTTTGAAAAGTTATGAAATTAATTAGGGTTTGAGAAATTAGATCAGTGTTTTGATAATTATATTATTGACTTAAATTGAAACATAAACTACTGTATTAAATAAATCAAAAGGCGAATTGTATAATCAGGATATTGTGATGATAATTTGAAAAGTGAAGGTGATTATTGATTTAATAAATTGAATTTAGATGAACTTACCTACATTTAAAGGCTCTACCAAATTGAAGGAATTGAACCAAGCTACTACTTGCCCAACTTTGATTTATGGCCTGGGCTATCACCAAGACAGTGTCACTGCCTTTGTAAGGTTGTTCTTTTTGATTGATGCTTCTGTCCCATTTTCCCTTTTGATTGCTAAGGTTTTATGTTATTGTTGTTGAAGTTAAAAGTCCCAAGGTCCAAGTCTCAGAAAAAGTCCTTTCTTTCTTCTTTAAGTCTATACTTATAGGCAATTAATCATATAAAAACCTAGTCATTATTGATTAAGGAAATATTTAAAATGTTCCGAATTAAATTAGGTTTAGGCAAAATTGGCAAGGCCAATCGCACACTGGCCCGGGCTGCGAGGGCTGTGGGCTGCGAGCTGCCGACATGGGACAACAAGGGCATGGGACTACAGGGCACAAGCCAATTTGCCGCAGGCATGCCTTGCGGTGAATTGGAGTGCCAATTTGTGCATGTCGGCCTGCCACGTCTCTCATCCATTCATCCATTATTTTTATTATTTTATTATTATTTTATTATTTTTATTTTTATTACTATTATTAAAAATAAATATTATATTTAAAATAAATATTTGTAATTTCTTTTTTCTTTTTATATATTATGTTATTAAAATAAATAATAAATATTATATTATTAAAATAAATAATAAATATCACAATTTTTTTTTTGGATTGTTTTAAATGTTCATACTTGACTTAATTACCTTTTAATTAGTGTCGGACTGGACTTGGTAAGAAAATAATGGTCTACAGTTCGCCTCCTACTTGAGCGATCTGGGACTATAACAAAAGAGAGTGAAAAGCAATAAGATTTTTTACTTAGTTTAGAGCCAGACTACACTTCGTACCTGAGGTTGGGTTGAGTTTTTGACTAAAAAATAATTTAAGTTATGGGCCCAAGGTGAGTTATGGACTAAAAAATGATTTGGGTTCTGGACCAAAGGTGAGTTTGGGTTTTGAACTTGAAAAAAATTTGGGTTCTAGACTCGGAATGGTTGTGCACTGGACCCGAAATGAGTTCTAGATTGGGAAAAGATTAGGGTTCTGAACCCGGAATGAGTTTTGGACTCAAAAATAATTTGGATTATGGGCCCGAGGTGAGTTCTAGACTAAAAAATAATTTGGGTTCTGGACTCGTGGTGGATTTGATTTAGGTACTTGGACCCGAGGATAAATTTGATTTGGGTACTTGGACTCGAGATTGGGTACTTAGACCTAAGACTAAATTTGATTTGGGTACTTGGATCCGAGACTAGGTACCTTGACCCAAGACTAGATTTGATTTAGGTACTTGGACCCGATACTGGATTGGGTTTTTGATCCTAAACTGGATTTGGGTTCTCGACCCGAAAATGAATTTTGGGTTCTCAACTCGAAACTAAATTTTGGGTTCTCGGACAGAAACTAGATTTGGATTCTCGACTCGAAAATGAATTTTGGGTTCTCGACCAAAAACTGGATTTTAGGTTCTCGACTCAAAACTGGATTTGGGTTCTCGATCATAAATTAAATTTTCCTGACCCAAAATTGAATTTGGGTTCTTGACATGAAACTAGATTTCAAGTTCTCAACCCTAAATTGGATTTGGGTTCTCGACCCGGGATTGGATTTTAGGTTCTTGACCCTAAACTGGATTTGGGTTCTCAACCCGAAACTGGATTTTGCTAACCTTTTATCAGTTTAGAATTCTTGCTTTCTTCTAGCTAATAAATTTTAGATCTTCTAGTTGATTGATCTTCTATCATGGCTTTCTTCTATCCACTTGCTCCATTCTTCAATAGATCAACTCCAGCTCTTCTAACTGGATTGACCTTCTGCCATATAGGAATTTTGGCTTTCTTCTAGCCGGTTGTTCCATTCTTCAATGGATTATGGATCTTCACCCTCAAAATGGATCTTCATCCTTGGAGATTGGGTCTTTACCCTTCAAAAATGGATCTTTATCCTTCGAAGATTAGGTCTTCACCCTTTAAAATGGATCTTCATCCTTTGGATGTCGGGTCTTCACCCTTCAAAATGGATCTTCATCCTTTGGACATCGAGTCTTCACCCTTCAAAATGGATCTTTATCCTTTGACATCGGGTCTTCACCCTTCAAAATGGATCTCATCCTTGGAGATCGGGTCTTCACCCTTTAAAATGGATCTTCATCCTTTGGACTTCGTGTCTTCACCCTTCAAAATGGACCTTCATCCTTGGACATTAGGTCTTCATCCTTCAAAATGGATCTTCATCCTTGCCTCCTGTGTGGCAAAATATTGAAAGTGTGTCTGGAAATATTTTGTACACGCATAAACTCAAAATTTGAAAAGAGAAACTTTGCCCCTTGTGTAGGCTCAAACCGATGATTTCTTCCATGCAGGCTCGAATTGATGTTTGTATATTGTCTGGTTCCTTGCATAAGCATGCATCTCTATTTTTAAAGTGACTGGATCTTCCTCAAGCAACGGGCCTTCCATGCCCCCCTGATGCTATATTTGCTTCATGTTTGCTTCATAGAGTATTGTTGTTTACTTTTGACAAAGAATAGATAATACAATACAACAAAATGCATTATGATATGCTCATGT
This sequence comes from Garcia nutans, assembly GCA_947685225.1. NCBI lineage: Eukaryota > Viridiplantae > Streptophyta > Magnoliopsida > Malpighiales > Euphorbiaceae > Garcia > Garcia nutans. The sequence goes on along the minus strand of CANTUV010000007.1, from coordinate 47,755,434 downwards.
ATGCATGATATGCATGAATAATACTTACAGTGGTTCCATTGACTCACAGACTGAGGCGATCAGCTGAAGTGTTCTCATTGGTTTCTTCCAAATGCTCATTCAGGTCTTGCATTGGAATGATATAAGGCTTCACATTTGTGGCTTTTATCTTCAAGATGTTGAAAACATGAGTAGTGGAGGCCTCAAGCAGTTGAGATACATCCATTTCAAATTATGATTCAGCACGCTAGTTGGTAACTTCTCCATAGCCCTACAAATAATCCTTTTATTTTGCCCAATGTGTCCTTCGTGTTTTGGCAATGTAACATACGTCCCTTAACTTGAAGGCTTTGTATGGCAAAAACACATTTTTTTTAATTGTTAAAATCATATTTTAGCTTTATCAAATCAGTGTCATTGTACCTCAGGACTCGATTTTCCAAATTAACATATCTATAACATGACAGCCCTAGTTACCATACTAAACTTGAGAATCATTTCCATTTTGAGCAATAACTGATGCACTTCAGATAGGCACGTACACATTACTTGGGCAAAGGTCTCATTGAGTTTAAATATTGTCTATCTCATATGCATGCTTATTCAAACTGTCTCTACTAATAGACTCTACCTACTAAGAGAGATCAACAAGTCTTTAATGGGCTTGAAATGGGGTCTATAAGTTATATGGTTTAAGTGAAGGCCATTTAGAGATTGAAGCTGATGTGACATTGCTGACAAACCTTCACACCAAAATCTTCTGCTGGAGCCATAGGCAGCTGGGAGCAATCTGGCTAGACTCCAATTTCCTTCTATCTCCTTGGAAGAAAAATAGAACTGATTAAAAGGATCTTCATCTTTTGCTTTTGCTTCTGCATAAACTCAGGTCCCATTTTTTTTCATTTTTTTCTTCTTCTTTTTCTGTCTCTTTTTTTTATATTTTTTTCTTATTTATTTTTTTTTCTCTTTTTCTTTTGAGTCTAACTCTAAAATAATTATTTTCTCTGCACCATTCTATGCTTCTGACTATGGGTGAGTGGAGTGGCTTAAATAATTTGTTGCCCTGATTTCATCTTAATGAATTGGAGATATTATGTCTAGTATCAGGTGAACTTCAACTACCCTTATGGTCTTGAGAACTTCAACTATCCTTATGATCTTGACTATGCATTCCTTTCTTTGATCTTCTTTTCCCTTTTATATTTTTAGTGATCATTAGACTTGTCAAAAGTGTAACAACAACTCAAGGTAGGTCACTGGGTTTACAAGATAATGAAAAGTAAGCTGAAATTTTATGAAGGCTCAAAGGGACAACTAGGGATTGATATTTAATTGGGTAGATACTAGTTGTTGGCTTACCAAACAATGCCTAGATCATCTCTCCCTTAAATAAGTAGAGTTCAATTTTTCCTCAGAAGTTTGTCAAAGCATATTCTTTCACTGACTAGGATCTAAACAAAGGTCATTATGCAGGAGCACTCTCTAAGTAAGTATACACAACTCAATGCTATAGAATAATTTCCTCACCTAGTAAAGTCATTCGAATCATGATGCATGGATACACTAATTTATGAACATCAGGCTAAATTTGTCATCGGTTGAGCACCAAAATGAACAAAGACCAAAATAAATTTAAAAGTAATTTATTCAAACAAACATAATTTGAAAAACATAATTATTCCAATTAAATATTAAAGAAAGCAAAATAGAAGAGCAACATTCAATCTAAGAGAAGTTCGATGAGTTGAGCTTCTTCACACTTCACATCTTGAATACTCTCATCTTGAAAAATTGGATAAGATAAAATCTTACTCCAATCCTCCCTCTATCATGAAGGTTGTTGGCGCTGGAACTCTTCTAAATTCAGGAAAAGGATTACTTTTGGTGTTGGGTTTGTTAGGTTTAGGCAACTCTCCACTGTCAATCAAATTTTAGATCTCATGTTTTAATTATAAGCATTTGTCTGTCTCATGTCCTTGTGTCGGATAAAATTGACAAAAGGCTTTATCATCAAATTTTAGGGGTAAAGGATTCAGTAAAGGTCGAGGGGCCAATGGCTATAATAGTCCTTTCTTTTATAGCTTGTTGAAAATGCAAGATAAAGGTTTCTCCAGATCTGAAAAATGTCTTCTATTTGCTTGACCAGTTGTATTGGCATCAATTTCTTTTATGTGTACTTTGATTGCCATACTGATAATTTTATTTTGCAGAAAAACAATTCTTCTCTCTTTCCCACTCTTCTATTTGTAAGCCAGCTTGGAGAAGATCTTTGAAATCCCTTACAAGGGTGTGAGACAACCTTTCATGGAGGTTGGACAGGATGCCTCTGAATATCATCCTGTTCTGGTCTAACTCATCAGGCCTCCTTTTGAGAAGTGCAGCCTTATTTCTCTATCTCTTCACATAGTCAATGAAGTTCTCATTTGGTCTTTTCCTAATGGACTCAACTTCCATTAAGGTGACTTCTAACTTTGCATTACACTCGTATTGTTGGATGAAAGCCTTGTATAACAAATCCCAGTTCTTTTGTGTACGATCCTCTAAGGTGTTAAACCAATTCTGGATAACATGGTCCAATGAAAGCATGGAGTACCTTAGGGCTTGAGCCTTAATAGCTTGGGCAAACTGTATAGCAGTGATGTATTACTTCACATGGAGATGAGGATTTCTAGTTCCATCAAACTTGGCAAAGGAAGGCATCCTGAATTTGTATGGACCTCTTCATCTTGTTCATCCAACTTGTTGACCTCTGACATTTCTTTAGTTTTCAGCTTCTTTTTAAACTTCTTTTCCAAATCAGCAATCTTCTTCTCAACATTTGAAGTTTTAATCTTTTCAACAGCTGATCTTTTCACAACCTTCGGCTCTTTCTTCTTATCTTACAGATCTTGGAAGTATTGAGCCCAGTCATCATCATCATCAAAAACTACCTTGTCATCATCGAAGGCTACTTCTCCAACCTTAGCCTTCCTGTGAGTGGAGATTTTTACCCCCACTCCCGGTGGAATGGTTCTTATGACTTCGGCACTGTTAGGCTCAGGGCCTTAGAGACCACAGGCCAAAATTTGAAGTAAATGGAGTCTCCACCCAGATGGGTCGAGAAAAAGAAAGGGGTGGATGGCTCAATTCCTAAGGAATCCCCGACCCCTTAATGGGTTTGAAAAGTTGGGTACATGTGGGGAAGGTGAGAATGACCCAGCACTCCCACAATGCCCGGTTCATTGAAATCGGTTTTCTTTTCAAGTCTTAATATTATAAAATTCTTAATTACTATGATATAATCTATACTACATGCAATAATTAAAATAAAATCATCATTGTATTAAAATCAAAGCAATGATCAAATAAAATAAATAAGTAGATGCCCATCCGAGGATGGAAACTTGTCCTTACATTGTCCATGTCTAAAAGTAAATAAGACACCAACCGAAGGGTGAAAACGTATCCTTTACATTAATCCTAAAATATGGAAACAATTTAAACTACATAAAGCTTAATTAATGAGATACCCAAAAAGTGAAAACATACCTCTTACATTATTAAAACCAAGATAAACAAATAATAATAATAAAGAAAACATCCAACCATGATAAATTAAACAAATCAAATATCAAAATCAAATAAATCAATCATCAAAACATATAATAAACTACATAATCAAATATAAAACTGAATAAAGCAATAAGTGTATAAGTCTAGGGTTTACATCTTAAATTAGGGTTTCTTGAACCAAATTAGAGTTTTTAAAACAATAAAGCTAGGGTTTTGAGAAACTCATATTATTGTTATTTTTATTTTTTTATAAAGATTATAGCTACTATGTAATTTTAGAAAAATGAATTAATTAGGGTTTTAGGTTTTAAGAAATTAAAATTTAAGGTTTGAGGTTTTAAGAACTGATTAGGGTTTGAGAAAATGAATTAATGTTTTGATGATTATACTATTGACTAAAATTTAAATCTAAGCAACTATATATAATAAATAAAAAAAAGAATTGTATAATCAACACCTTTGTGATGATAATTTGAGAAGTGAAGATGATTATTGATTTAATAAACTAAATCTAGATTAACTTACCTATGTTTGAAGGCTCTGCCAAAATTATTGGATGAAATTCTATATGAGCTAGCACCAAGACAACACTGGTTGCTGCCTTTCTTTTCCTCCTTTATAGTTTTCCTTTGTTTCTTTTTGTCTCTCTTAGTTGTAAAGTGTAAGATTTGCCATCCCAAAAAAAAATCCAAAAGTCCAGAAAATAAAAGTCGTCCTGAGTCTCTGAAAAATTGCCAAAGACCAAAAGTTGGTAATAGTTGTTGCCCTCATTGTAATATCCTCATTTATGCCCTAGAAGTTTTGCATGTTGTTGTTGTTGTTGTTGTTGTTGTTGTTGTTGTTGTATTGTTGATTTAAATTGAGAAAAGAAAAGTATAAGTGTTTTGGGAAAGAATTTAGGGTTTAGAGACAAGTTTATATGTTGTGTATATTGTGATATATATAACATATACATTGGTCAAAAGAGTTGGTCAAGGCAAGAGGAGATATTTTTTAGGGCATGTGAAATTACCAAAATGGGTAAGAGATAACAAAGAGAATTAAGATATGTATGAGGGCATTATAGTAATTTTCCTTTGGATGGGTATTTAATGAAGTTTGACTTTGTGATTCTTGATCATTTTCTCTTCTTCTTGATGGTAGTGGCCGGCTCTCCATTAGCAAAAGGGAAGGAGAAGTGTTCTTGATAGTAAGATCAAGATTGAAGGGAGAATTGAAGAATCAAGTTGAAGATTTGTGGAATTTCTTCACTTTAGGTAAGTAATTTCTTGTTTTCTTTTATTAATTTGGAAATTGTGGTTAAGGTGTATTGAGAATTGTTGAGATGATGATTTAGTGTGTTGATGTGTGTTTATAAGTGTTAGAGTTGATTGTAAATTAAAAATTGGAGGTTGTGTTGGTTTGGTTGTGATTATGGAAAAATAAGTGAAGATTGATAGTGGAAAATCAAGAGTAGAGTTTGAGTTAGGGTTTTGAGATGGTGTTTGTTTAATTGTGATATTAAGGTGTTTTAAAGTGATTATTGTAATGAATATGTATTTAGAACATTGATGATGTTCATTTGAAGCATGTGGTATGATGTATATTGAGTTTTAATGCATTTGGAAGAGAGTTGGTTAGAATTAGGGTTTTGGTTTTGGGAGACACGGCCAAAGGCCATGTGAGACACGGCCAAGTCATATGATTTTGGAAGTGTTGGATTAATTTTTGGGTGACACAGCCGTGTTCCCAAGCCGTGTGAGCTACTGTGAGTTTTGGTTGAAGAGACACGGCCGTGTCCCTAAGCCGTGTTTGCTACTGCCAAAGTAGAATTGAGAGACACGGCCACAAGCTTGGCCGTGTCCCTCATGTGTGCTGCCCGTGTCCATCAAATGAGTTGGTTAGGGTTTTGTTTCTTTGTTCTTTTTGCATTGTTTTGGTTCTTTAAAGGTGGGTTGGTTCTTAAACCTAACCCTAAAACACTTTAAACACACTTGAATCAATGAATGAACTAATCAAATGCATATGGAAGATCCTAAAGCTATGAATCATATAAGTTGTTCTTTGCCCTAATTGCATTGTTGAGATTTAAACAAGGTTATGTTATGCATTGTGAAAGGTATTGTATTTTATGAGTAATGTACCTTGAAATGTTGTATCAAAGATGAAATGATAATATTGAGAGAATGAAGGCATGTTTGCCTAAATGTTGATGAGAATTGAGAATGGAAATGATAATTGATATGTAAATGAATTGTGTGGCTAATGTGTTATTCCATTTTCAGAGTATGTTATTGGTGGCATGCCTAATGATAGTAACAATCTCTTGAAGTTAGGTTGGATTGAATCCTTGAAGCCTAATTGAGATGTTACCACCCTTGAAGCTAGGTTGGGTTAGTTCTTGAAGCCAAGTTGGGTAGAAGCTTAGCATGCTTTGCTCCCCTTGAAGCTTGGTTGAACTTAATCCTTGAAGCCTAGTTGGGTCTATGATATTGATATTGATAAATGTGATGATAGAACCAAAACATTAACTCTGAAAATTGAATGGCATATTAGTGTGTCTTGGGCCCATGCTTGTCTATGGTTAATGTGAGTCATGAATGATTCTTGCCTTAGCTTTTTGTTGATGATGAATGATTAAATGAATATAAATGAGGTCTATGATAAGATGTGAAGTATAATATGCCTATATATATATATAAATGTTGAGTTATAAAATGGAAAGCTATGTTATCAACTTGGCATATATGATGTTACATGCATAATATGGATTGAGAATTGGTACCGCATTGCATTAAAGCATAACATTAGCATGATTATCTTACTAAGCCGTTGGCTTAGCGCGATAGTGTTTAATCGCGCAGGTAATAGAGTTGTTAGAGTTGATCCCGAAAGCTCTTCGAAACCGACCGAGGGTAGACAGTGAAGAGTTGATTTTGGAGACTTAAAGATCAAAGAAAATTTGCCAATCATGTATAACTCTTTTTATATTTTGTAAAGTATTGATTAAATGTACATATTTGTATATTTGTAAATATGGAATTAAGTGTTTTCAAATATGTAAATATTTTATGACTTCCGCTGTGAAATAACTATATGTATGTATATATATATATCTAATGTGTTTTATTTTAAAAGTAAATGATCTACTTTTCTATATTATATAATGATAATAGTATTGTATCTATTTAAATGTTTTGAATGTTGAAGAAAACCGTAGCATCCCTATGTTTGGTGCACTTATGCTACATGGTTGTAGTTGTAGTGTGTGTGCATTGGATGTGGGGGTGTTACAATTGTTTTGGTATCAGAGCCTAGGTTTGAGATTCTCAACCTAGGTAAAATGTAATAAAAAGAATATTTTGAATTAAAAAGTGAGTTTTTGAAAGAAAATACATGTTTGGGATTGGCAATCTTTGATCTTTAATAAGGTGTGTCCTGTTGTGTTTGCAGTATTAGGTGTTGATGGATTCTCATTTGAGACAGTCAGTTGAGGGCAGTGAGGAGAGTGTTGCTCCTAATGAGGGAGTTAGAGTTGAGAGTGCTGGGGAGGCACCTGCTTCTGGGTCGGGGAGACCAACTGGTGAGGAGGTTCCACCAGCTTGGTTTGTGCATATGATGAAGACTTTCAGGCAAGCACCAGTACAACCAGTGCCACCACCCCCTCAGTCTTTGGTGCCAGTGAGGCACTATGACAAGTTAAGGAAGTATGGAGCTGAGGATTTTATTGGTACCACTGATCCAGCTGTGGCAGAACAGTGGCTTGACAAAGTTCAGAGGATCTTTATTCAGTTACAAGCCACCCCTGAGGAAAAGTTTGACTATGCAAGATCTTTGCTACAGAAGGATGCCTACGATTGGTGGAAGACTGTGCCACATTCCATGGAAGATCCACCAACTTTGTCATATGCAGATTTCTTGAGGGAATTCGAGTTGAAATATACTCCTAGGGAGTATAAGGATATGAAGAAGATGGAATTCTTGAGCTTGAAGCAAGATAACAAGACTGTTACTGAGTATGAAGTTGAGTTTATTCGACTGAGTCAGTATGCTGGGGGTATCATTGCTGATGAGATTGATAGATGCCGGCGATTTCAGGAGGGATTGAGGCCCTCGATCATGTGTTTAGTGGCTGGATCTCGATATCACGATTTCTCTCAGTTAGTGGAAGCAGCTCGAAGTGTAGAGCGAGCTCAAGTGATTGCAGCTGCTTCAGAGGATGAGGTTAGGGTGAGAAGGCCCCAGTTTGAGGCAGGGTCTTCTTCAGTGAAGAGGGGTAGAGGAAGCTTTGTTCCTCGGAGTATTAGGAGCCAGAGACCAGCAGGTAGATCAGTGCAGTTCCAGAGACAAAGATTCAGACCTGCAGCTTCAGTGGCAAGTGCTCCAACCCCTATGGTTCAGAGATCCACCTTACCTATTTGCATCCATTGTGGGAGGCCCCATGGTGGTCCATGTTGGAAAGCTGGTGTTGCTGGGGTATGTTTCAGGTGTGGGTCACCGGATCACTTTGTGAGAGATTGCCCTGAGAGGTAGAGGCAGATGTCAGTTGATTCTGCCGCTTCTCGAGCCAGTGTGAGGGGAGGCAGAGGTGCCAGCCGAGGTGGTAGAGCAGGGTTCAGTTCTAGAGGTGGTGCTGCATCCAGGGAGACTAGACCGGAGGAGGTTGGTTCTTCCCAGAGGATGTATGTTATGCAGAGGCAGCCGGATGCATCGGCAGTCATCGCTGGTACTTTTTCTTTATTTGATACTGCAGTACTTGCTTTGATTGATCCGGGTTCCACCCATTCTTATATTAGTGCATCTATATTGCCTGTGTTTGATGTGCATGCTGAGTCCCTAGGATTTGATGTTTTGGTGACAAATCCGTTAGGGCATAGTGTGATTGTGAGTAAAGTGCATCGGGATAGTGCAGTGAGGGTGCAGGGTGAGGAGTTCCTTGGAGATTTGATTGAGATGCCATTTAAGGAATATGATGTGATTTTAGGCATGGATTGGCTATCTCGACATGGAGCTGTGGTGGATTGTAAAAAGAAGATTGTTTCTTTGAGAACTAGTGATGGGAGAGAGGTGATAGTATCTAATGAGCAGGAACAGTTAGCCTCCTTATTTGTTTCAGCTGTTGCAGCCCGGAGGTTGATTAGGAAGGGGTGTGAAGCTTATCTTGCTCATGTGGTAGATACTAGAATGAGAAGTTCTCCTATTGATAGCATTGCCACAGTTGCAGAGTTCCCTGATGTTTTTCCAGAGGAGTTGCCAGGGTTGCCTCCTGAGAGAGAGGTGGAGTTCGGTATCGAGTTGTTGCCTGGTACTACTCCTATCTCCATTACTCCTTACAGAATGGCACCAGCAGAATTGAGGGAGTTGAAAGTGCAATTACAGGAGCTGTTGGATAAAGGATTCATTCGCCCCAGTGTTTCTCCTTGGGGAGCTCCTGTGCTCTTTGTAAAGAAGAAGGATGGTACTATGAGGTTGTGCATCGACTATAGGCAATTGAACAAGGTGACCATTAAAAATAAGTATCCTTTGCCTAGAATCGATGATCTCTTTGATCAGTTGAAGGGAGCGTCAGTATTCTCTAAGATTGATCTGAGATCGGGGTACCATCAGCTGAGAGTCAGAGCTGAAGATGTTCCGAAGACTGCATTTCGGACCAGGTATGGGCATTATGAATTTTTAGTTATGCCTTTTGGTCTGACGAATGCACCTGCAGCTTTTATGGATTTGATGAATAGGGTGTTTAGGCCCTATTTGGATCAGTTTGTAGTGGTCTTCATCGATGATATTTTGGTGTATTCGAGGAATGAAGAGGAACATGATTTGCATCTGCGGATTGTGTTGCAGATTTTGAGAGAGAAGCAACTATTTGCCAAATTGTCGAAGTGTGAGTTCTGGTTGGATCAGGTAGCTTTTCTCGGACATATTGTTTCAGCAGAAGGCATTAGAGTTGATCCGAGTAAAGTTGAAGCCATTTTGAATTGGAGTCCACCCAAGTCTGTGACAGAGGTTAGAAGTTTTCTGGGTTTGGCAGGCTATTACCGGCGGTTTGTGAAAGGATTTTCTTTGATAGCTACTCCACTCACCAGATTGCTTCGTAAGGGAGTGAGGTTTTTGTGGACAAATCAGTGTCAGGCTAGCTTTGAATAGTTGAGAGATTTGTTGACTCAAGCGCCTGTTCTCACTTTACCTGTAGAAGGCCAACCCTATGTGATCTACAGTGATGCTTCACATAGAGGTTTGGGGTGTGTATTGATGCAGGAAGGGAAAGTTATAGCTTATGCATCTCGACAGTTGAAACCGCATGAGCTTAACTACCCCACCCATGATTTGGAATTGGCAGCCATTGTTTTTGCATTAAAGATTTGGCGCCATTATCTGTTTGGGGAGAAATGTTTCATTTACACTGATCACAAGAGTTTGAAGTATTTGGGTGTTCAGAAAGAGCTCAACCTTCGGCAGAGGAGATGGTTAGAATTGATTAAAGACTACGACTGTTTGATAGATTATCATCCAGGTAAAGCAAATGTGGTTGCTGATGCCTTAAGTCGGAAGTCTTTAGCTGGTTTAACAGTTTACTCGCTCTCGTTGCTTGTTGAGTTGAGAGCATTGCATGCCAGTTTTGTACCTTGTGATGATGGTGCATTATTGGCACAGTTACAATTGAAGCCTGTTTTGTTGGATCAGATCAAAGAGGCTCAGTTAGCTGATAAGAAGATTCAGAAGATTGTTTTAGATTGTGAGAGTGGAAAGACTAGAGATTTTGTTGTGAAGGATGATGGGAGCCTATGGTTTAAGAATAGATTGTGTGTACCCGATAATGCTGACTTGAAGAGGATCATTTTAGAGGAAGCTCATCAGTCTTTATTTGCTATGCATCCGGGTAATACGAAGATGTATCATGATTTGAGACAGTATTATTGGTGGATTGGGTTGAAAAGAGACATTGCTGAGTTTGTATCAAAATGTCTCACTTGTCAGAAGGTTAAAGCAGAGCATCAAGTTCCCACTGGGTTACTTCAACCGTTGTCAGTGCCAGAGTGGAAGTGGGAAAGAGTGACAATGGACTTTGTATCTGGGTTGCCTTTGACACAAAGGAGACATGATGCCATATGGGTGATTGTGGATAGATTAACTAAGACAGCTCATTTCCTTCCGGTTCGGATGGATTACTCTTTGGAGAGGTTGGCTGAGCTATACATCCATGAGATTGTGAGATTGCATGGTGTTCCAACTTCTTTAGTGTCTGATCGAGATCCCAGGTTTACTTCAAGATTTTGGAAGAGTTTGCATGGTGCTTTGGGTTCTCGACTGCATTTCAGTACTGCTTTTCATCCACAGACGGATGGACAGTCTGAGAGGGTGATACAGATCATTGAGGATATGTTGAGAAGCTGTGTCATCGATTTCACTGGAAGTTGGGATAGATTCTTACCTCTTGTGGAGTTTGCTTACAATAACAGTCACCAGTCCAGCATTAGAATGGCCCCATTCGAGGCATTGTATGGCAGACGGTGTAGGACACCTCTGTGTTGGAGTGAGCTTGGTGATGATAAATTGATTGGGCCTGATTTGATTCAAGAAACTGAAGAGAAAGTAAAGTTGATTCGAGGCAGATTGAAAACAGCTTCAGACCGACAGAAGTCTTATGCAGATCTGAAGAGGAGAGATATTCAGTTTGATGTTGGGGATAAGGTATTTTTGAAGGTATCTCCTTGGAAGAAGATTTTGAGGTTCGGTCGAAAAGGGAAATTGAGTCCTCGTTTCATCGGACCGTATGAAGTGTTAGAAAGAGTTGGGCCAGTGGCGTATAGACTTGCTTTGCCACCTGAGTTGGATCGTATTCATAATGTATTTCATGTTTCTATGTTGAGGAGGTACAGATCGGATCCATCTCACGTGTTGCCAATTGAGTCTATTGAAGTGAGCCCAGACTTGACATTTGAAGAGGAACCAGTTGCTATCTTGGCACGGGAAGTGAAAGAATTGAGGAACAAGAGAGTACCATTGGTGAAGATTCTTTGGAAGAATCATGCAAAAGAAGAAGCAACTTGGGAAAGTGAGCAGACTATGCGAGAGCAATATCCTCAATTGTTTCAGAATTGATTTCAGGTAATTTCGAGGACGAAATTTCTTTTTAGAGGGGGAGAATTGTAATATCCTCATTTATGCCCTAGAAGTTTTGCATGTTGTTGTTGTTGTTGTTGTTGTTGTTGTTGTTGTTGTTGTTGTTGTTGTTGTTGTATTGTTGATTTAAATTGAGAAAAGAAAAGTATAAGTGTTTTGGGAAAGAATTTAGGGTTTAGAGACAAGTTTATATGTTGTGTATATTGTGATATATATAACATATACATTGGTCAAAAGAGTTGGTCAAGGCAAGAGGAGATATTTTTTAGGGCATGTGAAATTACCAAAATGGGTAAGAGATAACAAAGAGAATTAAGATATGTATGAGGGCATTATAGTAATTTTCCTTTGGATGGGTATTTAATGAAGTTTGACTTTGTGATTCTTGATCATTTTCTCTTCTTCTTGATGGTAGTGGCCGGCTCTCCATTAGCAAAAGGGAAGGAGAAGTGTTCTTGATAGTAAGATCAAGATTGAAGGGAGAATTGAAGAATCAAGTTGAAGATTTGTGGAATTTCTTCACTTTAGGTAAGTAATTTCTTGTTTTCTTTTATTAATTTGGAAATTGTGGTTAAGGTGTATTGAGAATTGTTGAGATGATGATTTAGTGTGTTGATGTGTGTTTATAAGTGTTAGAGTTGATTGTAAGTTAAAAATTGGAGGTTGTGTTGGTTTGGTTGTGATTATGGAAAAATAAGTGAAGATTGATAGTGGAAAATCAAGAGTAGAGTTTGAGTTAGGGTTTTGAGATGGTGTTTGTTTAATTGTGATATTAAGGTGTTTTAAAGTGATTATTGTAATGAATATGTATTTAGAACATTGATGATGTTCATTTGAAGCATGTGGTATGATGTATATTGAGTTTTAATGCATTTGGAAGAGAGTTGGTTAGAATTAGGGTTTTGGTTTTGGGAGACACGGCCAAAGGCCATGTGAGACACGGCCAAGTCATATGATTTTGGAAGTGTTGGATTAATTTTTGGGTGACACAGCCGTGTTCCCAAGCCGTGTGAGCTACTGTGAGTTTTGGTTGAAGAGACACGGCCGTGTCCCTAAGCCGTGTTTGCTACTGCCAAAGTAGAATTGAGAGACACGGCCACAAGCTTGGCCGTGTCCCTCATGTGTGCTGCCCGTGTCCATCAAATGAGTTGGTTAGGGTTTTGTTTCTTTGTTCTTTTTGCATTGTTTTGGTTCTTTAAAGGTGGGTTGGTTCTTAAACCTAACCCTAAAACACTTTAAACACACTTGAATCAATGAATGAACTAATCAAATGCATATGGAAGATCCTAAAGCTATGAATCATATAAGTTGTTCTTTGCCCTAATTGCATTGTTGAGATTTAAACAAGGTTATGTTATGCATTGTGAAAGGTATTGTATTTTATGAGTAATGTACCTTGAAATGTTGTATCAAAGATGAAATGATAATATTGAGAGAATGAAGGCATGTTTGCCTAAATGTTGATGAGAATTGAGAATGGAAATGATAATTGATATGTAAATGAATTGTGTGGCTAATGTGTTATTCCATTTTCAGAGTATGTTATTGGTGGCATGCCTAATGATAGTAACAATCTCTTGAAGTTAGGTTGGATTGAATCCTTGAAGCCTAATTGAGATGTTACCACCCTTGAAGCTAGGTTGGGTTAGTTCTTGAAGCCAAGTTGGGTAGAAGCTTAGCATGCTTTGCTCCCCTTGAAGCTTGGTTGAACTTAATCCTTGAAGCCTAGTTGGGTCTATGATATTGATATTGATAAATGTGATGATAGAACCAAAACATTAACTCTGAAAATTGAATGGCATATTAGTGTGTCTTGGGCCCATGCTTGTCTATGGTTAATGTGAGTCATGAATGATTCTTGCCTTAGCTTTTTGTTGATGATGAATGATTAAATGAATATAAATGAGGTCTATGATAAGATGTGAAGTATAATATGCCTATATATATATATAAATGTTGAGTTATAAAATGGAAAGCTATGTTATCAACTTGGCATATATGATGTTACATGCATAATATGGATTGAGAATTGGTACTGCATTGCATTAAAGCATAACATTAGCATGATTATCTTACTAAGCCGTTGGCTTAGCGCGATAGTGTTTAATCGCGCAGGTAATAGAGTTGTTAGAGTTGATCCCGAAAGCTCTTCGAAACCGACCGAGGGTAGACAGTGAAGAGTTGATTTTGGAGACTTAAAGATCAAAGAAAATTTGCCAATCATGTATAACTCTTTTTATATTTTGTAAAGTATTGATTAAATGTACATATTTGTATATTTGTAAATATGGAATTAAGTGTTTTCAAATATGTAAATATTTTATGACTTCCGCTGTGAAATAACTATATGTATGTATATATATATCTAATGTGTTTTATTTTAAAAGTAAATGATCTACTTTTCTATATTATATAATGATAATAGTATTGTATCTATTTAAATGTTTTGAATGTTGAAGAAAACCGTAGCATCCCTATGTTTGGTGCACTTATGCTACATGGTTGTAGTTGTAGTGTGTGTGCATTGGATGTGGGGGTGTTACACTCATTTTTTTTGGTCGTCCCCAGTTCTGAACCAAAAATTCCCCATTTTTGTGTTTTAATGTGTTATTTATATGAAAATAAAAAACCAAATACTGGTTGATTAAGGAAATCTAAATTGTTAAGGAAATAAAATCCAAAAACTGAGCTAAATAAGGTTTTGGCTAAATTGACAGGGCACGGGCTGCCACGGGCTGCTGGAGAGCTGGGGCACGGGCCATTGCAAGGCATTGCAGGCTGCTATGTTGTGAGGATCGGTAAGGATTATGCTGGACGAGCAGCATTTCGCCGCAGGCCTAGCCCTGCAGCGAATTACTTATCGCGCTGCCCCGCGTCATTCGCCGATTGGTCCGATTTTTATTTTTCTATTTTTATTTTATTTTATTTTTATTATTAAAAATAAATATTTAAAATTTTTTCTCTTTTTTTCTTTTAATATATTAAATAAGAAATACTAAATATTATAAAAATCATTTTGGTCTGTTTTAAAATTTTAGACTGGATTTGGTCAAGAAAATAATTATCTATAGTTTGCCCCTTGCTTGAATGTTCTGAGATTTTAGTAGAAGAGAGTGAAAAGCAACATGATTTTGAGTAGATTTTGGGTGAGGTTGGGTTCTCGACCCCAAATTAGTAATAGTTGTGTTGATTTGGGTTCTGGATGGGATTTGGGTACTTGGATCTGAGATTAAATTTGATTTGGATACTTGGACCCGAGACTAAATTGGATTTTGGTACTTGGACCAAAGACTGAATTTGATTTGGGTACTTAGACCCGAAACTAAATTTGATTTGGGTACTTGGATTCGAAACTAGGTTCTTGGACCCGCAACTAGGTACCTGAGAGTGAATTTGATTTAGGTACTTGGACTCGAAATTAGATTTGATTTAGGTACTTAGACCTAAAACTGGGTACTTGGACCCACAATTAGGTACTTAGATTCGAGACTGAATTTGATTTAGGTATTTGGACCCAACACTGGATTTGATTTTTGTACTTGGACTCGTGACTAGGTACTTGGATCTGCATCTGGATACTTAGACTCGAGACTAAATTTAATTTAGGTACTTGGACCCGAGACTGAATTTGATTTGGGTACAAGGACCTGAAATTGAATTTGATTTGGGTACTTGGACCCAAGATTGAGTACATGGACCAGAGATTAAATTTGATTTGGGTACTTAGACCTGAGACTGGGTACTTGGACCCAAGATTGAATTTAATTTCACTACTTCTACCAGAGACTAGGCGCTTGAAACCGAGATTGAATTTGATTTAGGTACTTGGACTTGAGACTGGATACTTGGACCTGATATTGAATTTGATTTGGGTACTTGGATTCGAGACTGGGCACTTGGACCCGAGATTGAATTTAATTTGGGTACTTAGACTCGAGACTGGGCACTTAGACATGAGATTGAATTTTATTTGGGTAATTGGACTCGAGACTGGGTACTTAGACCCGAGGTTGAATTTGATTTGGGTACTTGGACTCGAGATTGAATTTGATTTGGGTACTTGGATCAGAGACTGGGTACTTAGACCTGAGACTGAATTTGATTTGGGTACTTAGACCCGAGATTAAATTTGATTTGGCTACTTGGACCTGATGTAATATCCCCATATATGCCCTAGAAGTTTTGAATGTTGTTGTTGTTGTTGTTGTTGTTGTTTTAAAAATTGGATTGAGTGTAGGTGTCAATTTGCAAGAGAAAAGAAATTAAAGGAAAGTGTATATGTTGATTATATTGTAATATATATAACATATAAGTTGGTCAAATGAAGAGTCAAGGGGGAAGAGATATTTATCTTGTTGAGTATGAAATTACCTAAATGGGCTTATAAGTTAAAAGAGAGTTAGAACAAATGGTTAAGGGCATTGAGGTAATTTTCTTTTGGAAATCTCTTGGTGGAGATTTAAAGAAGAAGAGGAAGTTGACTTTATTTATTTTTCTTTTCTTCTCTTTTCCTTAGTGGTGGCCGGCTCTCCAAAACCAAAGAACAAGAGTTGATTTTTGTTGTTCCAAAATCAAGATTGAAGAGAGAAGCAAGGAATCAAGTTTGAGATTTGTGGAATTCAACAACTTTGGTAAGTTCTTTTCTTTGATTTCTTTTATTCTTTTGAAGTGGTATTTGAAGTGAATTAGGGTTTGTTGATTTGATGATGAGAGGTGTTTGTGATGTGTTTTCAAGTGTTAAATTTGGTTTTAAGTTAAGAGGTTAAATAGGTGTTGTTGTTGGAAGTGGTGGATGTTGATTTTGAAAGATTATGAATGATGGTGAATTTAGGGTTTTGAAGTGGTTGTGTTTAAATGTAATGTTAATGTGTTGTTAAAGTGATTATTGTGATGATTGTGTAAGATATGTGTTTATGTTATTGATTGTATCCATTTGAATGAGATTAATGTTGTGCAAAAAGTGTGTAAATGCAATTGAAAGAGTGTTGGCTTTGGTTAGGGTGTTGTTCATGAGTGACACGGCCAAAAGCAAGGAGAGACACGGCCAAGTCATGGAAATTTTGGACGTGTTGGGTTGATTTTTGAGAGACACGGCCGTGTTCCATGCCAGTGTCTGTCACTGCCAAAATTAAGTTGAGAGACACGGCCACAAGCTTGGCCGTGTCCCTCAAGTGTGCTGCCCGTGTCCCTCAAATGTGTTAGTTAATGTTTTTGTTCTTTGCTCTTCATGTAATGTTGTGATTCTTTAAGGGTCTCTTTGCACCTATACATGAAAATGAACATTCTAAATACCCTTAAAACAATAATGATTCAATCAAAGGCATATGGAAGATTATAAATCTATGAACAATGTTATGTTATATACATTGTGAATGGTAATGTGATTCATGAATAATGTACCTTCAAATGTTATAGCAATGATGCTATATGTATAAAATGAGTTGAGATATAATTGTGATATGAAGCCATTGTGATTGGCTATGATGATGAGAATTGAGAATGGAAATGATAACTAAATAATAAATGAATTGTGTGGCTAATGTGTTATTCCATTTTCAGAGTTTGTTGTTGGTGGCATGCCTAATGATAGTAACAATCTCTTGAAGTTAGGTTGGATTGAATCCTTGAAGCCTAATTGAGATGTTACAACCCTTGAAGCTAGGTTGGGTTGGTTCTTGAAGCCAAGTTGGGTAGAAGCTTAGCATGCTTTGCTCCCCTTGAAGCTTGGTTGAACCTAATCCTTGAAGCCTAGTTGGGTATATGATATTGATAAATGTGATAACAAAACCAAAGCATTAACTCTGAAAATTGAATGGCATATTAGTGTGTTTTGGGCCCATGCTTGTCTTTGTTTAATGTGAGTCATGAATGATAACTTGATTGATTAATGAAGGAGATGGAAAGATGTTGAAATGTGGTATGCTTATATGATTATGATTTGTGATGTGCAAAGGTGTGATGTTAGCTTTTCACCTATGTTGTTGCCTTTATTGATAACATGTGTGACATTGCATTGCACTAGAGCATAATATTAGCATGATTTGTCTTACTAAGCCATTGGCTTAGCGCGATAGTGTTGATCGCGCAGGTAACAGAGTTGAACCCGAGAGCTCTTCGAGACCAAGTGAGAGTAGACAATGAAGAGTTTATTTGGGACTTAAAGATCAGAGAAAGCTGCCAATCCTGTATAACTTCTTTATATTTTGTAAATATTGTTTATAATGTGAATATATGTATATTTGTAAATATGGATTTAAATGCTTTCATATATGTAACTATTTTATAAATTCCGCTGCGTACTAAATAAACATATCTATATCTACTTTGTTTTATCTTACAAGTTAATTACTTATTATCTATATTGTATACTGAAAAAGATTATGATATTATTTAAAAAGGTGTTCTTGAATGTTAAGAAAAAATCCGTAGCATTCCTATATTCGATACATGTATACTACATTGTGGTGCCTGTAGTGTGTATGTATTGGGTGTGGGGGTGTTACAATTGTTTTGGTATCAGAGCCTAGGTTTGAGATTCTCAACCTAGGTAAAATGTAAGAAAAATAATATTTTTACTTAAAAAGTGAATTTTTGAATAACATACATGTGTGGGATTGGCAGTTTCTGATCTTTAATAAGATGTATTCTGCTGTGTTTGCAGAAATAGGTTGTGATGGATCCTCATTTGCGTCAGTCAGTTGAGGGTAGTGAGGAGAGTGTAGCTCCGGAGGATAGAGCTAGAGTTGATAGTGCTGAGGAGGCACCTGCTTCGTGTCAGGGAGACCAGTTGGTGAGGAGGTTCCGCCAGCTTGGCTTAGGCATGTGGTAGAGGCTTTGAGGCAAGCACCAGTGCAACCACCACCACCCCCTCAGCCTTTAGTATCAGTGAGGCACTATGACAAACTAAGGAAGTATGGGGCAGAGGATTTCTTTGGTACGGTTGATCCAGCTGTAGCTGAACAGTGGCTAGATAGAGTACAGAGAGTATTTGTTCAGTTGCAAGCCACTTCAGAGGAAAATTTTGATTATGCCAGATCATTGCTACAGAAGGATGCATACGACTAGTGGAGGACAGTGCCCCATTCTATGGATGATCCACCAACCTTGTCCTATGCTGATTTCTTGAGAGAGTTTGAATTGAAGTATACTCTGAGGGAGTATAAGGACATGAAGAAGATGGAGTTTTAGTTTAAAGCAAGATAGCCGGACCATAACTGAATATGAGGTTGAGTTTATTCGATTAAGCCAGTATGCTGGGGGTATTATATCTGATGAGATTGATAGATGCAGGAGATTTGAGGAGGGATTGAGGCCCTCTATCATGTGTCATGTGGCTGGATCTAGATATCATGATTTTCCCCAGCTTATTGTAGCAGCTCGGAGTGTGGAGAGAGCTCAAGTTATTGCAACTGCTTCAGAGGAAGAGGTCAGGGTTAGGAGACCCCAGTTCGAGGCAGGGTCTTCAACTGCTAAAAGAGGTAAGGGAAGTTTTGTTTCTCAGGTTAGTAGGAGTCAAAGACCAGCGGGTAGGTCAGTGCAGTTTCAGAGGCAGAGATTTAGACCTACAGTGTCAGTGGCGAGTGCTCCGACCCCAGTGACTCAGAGATCCACTCTACCCATCTGCATTCATTGTGGTAGGCCACATGGTGGTCCTTGTTGGAAGACTGGTGTAGCAGGGGTATGCTTCAGATGTGGATCACCTAATCACTTTGTGAGAGATTGTCCTGAGAGGCAAGAGCAGATGTCAGCTGATACTGCAGCTTCTCGACCTAGTGTGAGGGGAGGTCGAGGAGGCAGAGGTGTCAGCAGAGGAGGAAGATCTGGGTTCAGTTCTAGAGGAGGTTTTACATCCAGGGAGAGTAGACCAGAGGAGGTTGGATCTTCCCAGAGGATATATGCGATGCAGAGGCAACCAGATGCTTTGGCAGTCATAGCTGGTACTTTTTTCTTATTTGGTTTTTCCGTACTTCCTTTGATTGATCCCGGATCCACACATTCATATATTAGTGCATCTGTTTTGCCTGTGTCTGATGTGCATGCTGAATCCCTAGGATTTGATGTATTGGTGACAAATCCTTTAGGGCATAGTGTGATTGTTAGCAGGGTGCACCGAAATAGTGCAGTAATGGTGCAAGGTGAGGAGTTCCTTGGGGATTTAATTGAAATGCCTTTTAAAGAATATGATGTGATACTAGGCATGGATTGGCTATCTAGACATGGAGCTGTGGTAGACTGTAAAAAGAAAATTGTTTCTTTGAGAACTGGTGATGGTAGAGAGGTGATAGTATCTAATGAGCAAGGACAGCTAGCATCTTTGTTTGTTTCAGCTGTTGCAGCCAGGAGGTTGATTAGAAAGGGGTGTGATGCCTATCTTGCTCATGTGGTAGATACTAGAGTAACAGGTTCTCAAATTGATAGCATTGCTACAGTTGCAGAGTTCCCAGATGTGTTTCCAGAGGAGTTGCCAGGGTTGCCTCCTGAGAGAGAGGTGGAGTTCGGTATTGAATTATTGCCTGGTACCACTCCTATCTCTATTACTCCTTACAGAATGGTACCTGCTGAACTGAGAGAATTGAAAGTGCAATTACAGGAATTGTTGGATAAAGGGTTTATTCGCCCTAGTGTCTCTCCTTGGGGAGCTCCTGTTTTATTTGTGAAGAAGAAATATGGTACTATGAGATTGTGTATCGATTATAGGCAATTGAACAAAGTGACAATTAAAAACAAATATCCTTTGCCTAGAATCGATGATCTCTTTGATCAGTTGAAGGGTGCAGCAGTGTTTTCTAAAATTGATTTGAGATCAAGGTACCATCAGTTGAGGGTCAGAGCTGAAGATGTTCCTAAGACCACCTTTCGGACCAGGTATGGGCATTATGAGTTTCTAGTTATGCCTTTTGGTCTGACGAATGCTCCTGCAGCTTTTATGGACTTGATGAATAGGGTGTTTAGGCCCTATCTGGATCAGTTTGTGGTAGTGTTTATCGATGACATTCTGGTGTATTCGCGTAATGAGGAGGAACATGATAAGCATCTACGGATTGTGTTGCAAATTCTGAGAGAGAAGCAATTGTTTGCTAAACTGTCGAAGTGTGAGTTTTGGCTTGACCAAGTAACTTTTCTCGGTCATATAGTTTCAGCAGAGGGTATTAGAGTTGATCCGAGTAAAGTTGAAGCTATTTTGAATTGGAGTCCACCAAAGTCAGTGACTGAAGTTAGAAGTTTTCTGGGTTTGGCAGGCTATTACCGACGGTTTGTGAAAGATTTTTCTTTGATAGCTACTCCACTCACCAGATTACTTTGAAAGGGAGTGAGATTCGTGTGGACAGATCAGTGTCAGGCTAGTTTTCAACAGTTAAGGGAAATGTTGACTCAAGCGCCTGTTCTTACTTTACCTGTGGAAGGCAAACCATATGTGATCTATAGTGATGCTTCACATAGTGGTTTGGGTTGTGTTCTGATGCAAGAAGGTAAAGTTATAGCTTATGCTTCTAGACAGTTGAAACAGCATGAGCTCAATTATCCGACCCATGATTTAGAGCTAGCAGCAATTGTGTTCGCATTGAAGATTTGGCGACACTATTTGTTTGGGGAGAAATGTTTCATCTACACTGATCACAAAAGCTTGAAATATTTGGGTGTCCAGAAAGAGCTTAATCTTCGACAGAGGAGATGGTTGGAATTGATTAAAGACTACGTGTAACACCCCCATATCCAATGCACACACACTACAACACCCACAATGTAGCATAAGTGCATCGAACATAGGGATGCTACGATTTTCTTAACATTCAAAACATTTTAAAACTTGATACCATAATCTTTATCAATATATATTATAGTAAATAAGTGATCAATTTGTAATACAAAATAAAATAGAGACATTTATTTAAAACGCAGCGGAATTTATAAAATCTTTACATATTTGAAAACACTTAATTCCATATTTACAAATGTGCATATATTTACATTATAAACATTACTTTACAAAATATAAAGAAGTAGTACATGATTGGCAAGTTTCTTCTGATCTTTAAGTTCCCAAAATCAACTCTTCAATGTCTACTCTCACTCGGTCTCGAAGAGCTCTCGGGTTCAACTCTAACAACTCTATTACCTGCGCGATTAAACACTATCGCGCTAAGCCAACGGCTTAGTAAGATAAATCATGCTAATGCTATGCTTTAGTGCAATGCAATGTCAATTCTCAATCCATATTATACATGTAACATCATATACTCAAAGCTAACAACAAACCACATTTCAACATCTTTTCATTAACTCATAACATTGTTTAAGACATTCATATAACCTAGACACCTATGGGCCCAACAAGTATTTAATATGATATTCAGAGTTCAGAGTTACTGCTTTGGTTCATAATCACAATAATCACGCCCGTAGGCAATATATATATATATATATCTCTATCCATGGATAGTGTAACAGACCCAGTCTCTTGGACCATCAACTCAACACATTTGAGGAGATCCTCAACCCGGCAAGACTGTTACAAATCATATATCTCATATTCACAATTCTCATAGTGTAACAGACCCAGTCTCTTGGACCGTCAACTCAACACATTTGCGGAGATCCTCAACCCGGCAAGACTGTTACCTTTCATCATTTCTTAGGCATGCCACCCAAATCCAGAACTCTGAAACTGAATAACATATTAAACAAACAAATCATTTATTATATAGTTACCATTTCCATTCTCAAATTCTCATCACATTTAGGCAAACATGCCTTCTTTCTTTCAATTGCATTATCATAGCCAATCACAATGGCTTTACATCATATCACATCTTTGATACAAGATTTCAATGTACATTACTCATGAAACACATTACCATTCACAATACATAACATAACATTGTTCAATCTCAACAATGCAATTAGGGCAAAGAACACTTAATATCATTCATAGATTTAGGATCTTCCACATCCATTTGATTAGATCATTCCATGCTTTAAGTATGTTTAAAGTGTTTAGGATTAGGTTTAGGTACCAAAGTACCTTTGAAGAATCAAAACATTGCAAAATGAACAAAGAAATAAAACCCTAACCAACACAATTGAGGAACGCGGGCAGCTCACCTTGAGGGAACACGGCCAAGCTTGTGGCCGTGTCTCTCAACTAAAAATCACAGTAGCTAACACGGGCAGATGACACGGGCAAGCTAGTGACCGTGTCACTCAACACCAAAAATCCAGTAACAGACACGGGCAAGGAACACGGCCGTGTCTCTCAACTAAAAACAGACAGTAGCAAACACCTTCAAGGGACACGGCCAAGCCAGTGGCCGTGTCACCCCAAAACTTTCCCAACACGGCCAAGATCCTTCCAACTTGGCCGTGTCACCCAAATTTCTCAAGTCTTGGCCGTGTCTCTCATCGATTCCGACCGTGTCACTCAAAAACACAACCCAAATCAAAACCAACACTCTTCCAAATGCATTTTCACACCCTTTTGCACAACAATAACTTCATTCAATTGGTTCTAATCAATGTTATTAACACATACCATACATATTCATCACATTAACCACTTAAACAACACATAAACATTACATTAAAACATTCACCAATACCAAACCCTAAAACCAACTTCCCACTTGATCTTCCACAATCAACCTCCACATATCTAACCATATTCACAACCAAACCAACACCAATTCCATCTTTTAACTTACAATCACTTTAAACACTTATCAACACATATCAAACACACCAAATCATCACATCAACAAATCACAATTTCATTTAAACACAACTTCAAAATTGACAAAAGGGAAACAAGAGAATTCTTACATTAAATGAAGAAATTCCACAAATCTTCAACTTGGTTCTTCAATTCTCCCTTCAATCTTGATTCTAGCATCAAGAACACTTCTCTTTCCCTTTCTCTTCTTCAATCGTCGACACCCAAAATGAGAGGAAAGAAAAATAATCAAAAGTCAAACCTTCTTTTCTACTTTAAATCTCCACCAAGAGATTTTACCCAAATATTTACCAAAATGCCCTTATTCATATAATTACCTTTTTGTCTCATATATGCCCAATTAAGTAATTATACAAATCTCAAATAAATATCTTCTCTTGCATTGACTCTCCATTTGACTTATGTATATTTTAATTATATCATCATATAAACTACATATAAACTTATCTCTAAACCCTCTTTCTTTCCCACAACACATATACATATACACTTTCCTTTAATTTATTTTCTCTTACAATATAAACAACAACAATAACAACTACAAAATCAAAACTTCTAGGGCATGCATGAGGATATTACAACTCTCCCCCTCTAAAAAGAAATTTCGTCCTCGAAATTACCTGAAATCAACTCTGAAATAGTTGAGGATATTGCTTTCGCATGGTTTATTCACTTTCCCAAGTAGCTTCTTCTTTCATATGATTCTTCCATAAAACCTTCACCAATGGCACTCTCTTGTTCCTCAATACTTTCACATCATGTGCCAAGATAACAACTGGTTCTTCTTCAAATGTCAAATCTGGACTCACTTCGATAGATTCAATTGGCACAATATGAGATGGATCCGACCTGTATCTCCTCAACATAGAAACATGGAATACATTATGAATACGATCCAACTCAGGTGGCAAAGCAAGTCGATACGCCACTGGCCCAACTCTTTCCAAAACTTCATATGGTCCAATGAAACGAGGACTCAATTTTCCCTTCCGACCAAACCTCAAGATCTTCTTCCAAGGAGATACTTTCAAGAACACTTTATCTCCAACATCAAACTGAATGTCTCTCCTTTTCAGATCTGCATAAGACTTCTGTCGGTCTAAAGCTGCTTTTAACCTGCCTCGAATCAACTTCACTTTCTCTTCAGTTTCTTGAATCAAATCAGGCCCAATTATTTTCCCTTCACCAAGTTCACTCCAACAAAGAGGTGTCCTGCACCGTCTACCATACAGTGCTTCAAACGGTGCCATACCAATGCTAGATTGGTGACTGTTGTTGTAAGCAAACTCCACAAGAGGTAAGAATCTATCCCAACTTCCAGAGAAATCGATGACACAGCTTCTCAACATGTCTTCAATAATCTGTATCACCCTCTCTGACTGTCCATCCGTTTGTGGATGAAAAGCAGTACTGAAATGCAGTCGAGAACCCAAAGCACTATGCAAACTCTTCCAAAATCTTGAAGTAAACCTGGGATCTCGATCAGACACTAAAGAAGTTGGAACCCCATGCAACTTTACAATCTCATGAATATACAGCTCAGCCAATCTCTCCAAAGAGTAATCCATCCGCACCGGAAGGAAATGAGCTGTCTTAGTCAATCTATCCACAATCACCCAAATGGCATCATGCTTCCTTTGTGTCAATGGCAAACCAGACACAAAATCCATTGTCGCTTTTTCCCACTTCCATTCAGGCACTGACAACGGTTGAAGCAACCCTGTTGGAACTTGATGCTCTGCTTTAACTTTCTGACAGGTGAGACATTTCGATACAAACTCAGCAATGTCTCTCTTCAACCCAATCCACCAATAATGTTGTCTCAAATCATGATACATCTTCGTATTACCCGGATGCATAGCAAATACAGACTGATGTGCTTCTTCTAAAATGATCCTCTTCAAATCAGCATCATCGGGTACACACAATCTGTTTTTAAACCATAGGCTCCCATCACTTTTCACAATAAAATCTCTACACTTTCCTTTCTGACAATCTAAAATAATCTTCTGAATCTTCATATTAGCCAACTAAGCCTCTTTAATTTGATCCAACAAAACTGGTTTCACATACAACTGTGCTAACAATGCACCATCATCACAAGATACAAAACTAGCACACAATGCTCTCAACTCAACAAGCAACGAGAGCGAGTAAACAGTTAAACCAGCTAAAGACTTCCGACTCAAGGCATCAGCAACAACATTTGCTTTACCTGGATGATAATCAATCAAGCAGTCGTAGTCTTTAATCAATTCCAACCATCTCCTCTGTCGAAGATTAAGCTCCTTCTGAACACCCAAATATTTCAAACTCTTGTGATCAGTATAGATGAAACATTTCTCCCCAAACAGATAGTGGCGCCAAATTTTCAGTGCAAACACAATGGCTGCCAATTCCAAATCATGGGTTGGATAGTTAAGCTCATGCGGTTTCAACTGTCGAGATGCATAAGCTATAACTTTACCTTCCTGCATCAGCACACAACCCAAACCATTATGTGAAGCATCACTAAAAATCACATATGGTTTGCCTTCCACAGGTAAAGTAAGAACAGGCGCTTGAGTCAGCATATCTCTCAACTGCTCAAAGCTAGCCTGACACTGATCTGTCCACACAAATCTCACTCCCTTACGAAGCAATCTGGTGAGTGGAGTAGCTATCAAAGAAAATCCTTTCACAAACCATCGGTAATAACCTGCCAAACCCAGAAAACTCCTAACCTCTGTCACAGACTTGGGTGGACTCCAATTCAAAATGGCTTCAACTTTGCTCGGATCAACTCTAATACCTTCTGTTGAAATAATATGTCCGAGAAAAGCGACTTGATCCAACCAGAACTCACATTTCGACAATTTGGCAAATAACTGCTTCTCTCTCAAAATCTGCAGCACAATCCGCAGATGCATATCATGTTCCTCTTCATTCTGCGAATACACCAGTATATCATCGATGAAAACCACTACAAACTGATCCAAATAGGGCCTAAACACCCTATTCATCAAATCCATAAAAGCTGCAGGTGCATTCGTCAGACCAAAAGGCATAACTAAAAATTCATAATGCCCATACCTGGTTCGAAAGGCTGTCTTCGGAACATCTTCAGCTCTGACTCTCAGCTGATGGTACCCAGATCTCAAATCAATTTTAGAAAACACAGCTGCACCCTTCAACTGATCAAAGAGATCATCAATTCTAGGCAAAGGATATTTATTTTTAATTGTCACCTTATTCAATTGCCTATAATCAATGCACATTCTCATGGTACCATCCTTCTTCTTCACAAATAACACAGGAGCTCCCCAAGGAGAAACACTGGGGCGAATGAATCCCTTATCCAACAACTCCTGTAATTGCACTTTCAACTCCCTCAATTCTGCTGGTGCCATTCTGTAAGGAGTAATAGAGATAGGAGTGGTACCAGCCAACAACTCAATACCAAACTCCACCTCTCTATCAGGAGGCAATCCTGGCAACTCCTCTGGAAACACATCAGGGAACTCTGCAACTGTGGCAATGCTATCAATAGGAGAACCTCTTACTCTAGTATCTACCACATGAGCAAGATAGGCTTCACATCCCTTTCTAATCAACCTCCTGGCTGCAACAGCTGAAACAAATAAGGAGGCTAACTGTTCTTGCTCATTAGATACTATCACCTATCTACCATCACCAGTTCTCAAAGAAACAATTTTCTTTTTACAATCTACCACAGCTCCATGCCGAGATAGCCAATCCATACCCAAAATCACATCATATTCCTTAAATGGCATCTCAATCAAATCCCCAAGGAACTCCTCACCCTGCACCACTACTGCACTATCCCGGTGCACTTTACTAACAATCACACTATGCCCTAAGGGATTTGTTACCAAAACATCAAATCCTAGGGACTCAGCATGCATATCAGACACAGGCAAAACAGATGCACTAATATATGAATGTGTGGAACCCGGATCAATCAAAGCAAGTACTGAAGTATCAAATAAAGAAAAAGTACCAGCTATGACTGCCGATGCATCTGGCTGCCTCTGCATAACATACATCCTCTGAGACGACCCAGCTCCCTCTGGTCTACTCTCCCTGGATGTAGCACCACCTCTAGAACTGAACCCCGGTCTGCCTCCTCTGCTAGCACCTCTGCCTCCTCGGCCTCCCCTCACACTAGGTCGAGAAGCTACAGTATCAACTGACATCTGCTCTTGCCTCTCAGGACAATCTCTCACAAAGTGGTCAGGTGATCCACACCTGAAGCATACAGCTGATATACTATACCTCCAACAAACGCCCCCATGTCTTCCACCACACTGGTCACACACATGTAAGGTGGATCTCTGAACTCCAGGAGTAGGAGCACTCGCTACCGAAGCTGCAGGTCTAAATCTCTGCCTCTGCAACTGCACTGACCTATCGGCTGGTCTCTGACTTCTACCACTCCGAGAAACAAAGCTTCCTCTACCTCTCTTCGCAGAAGAAGATCCTACCTCAAACTGGGGCCTTCTAACCCTGACCTCTTCCTCTGAAGCAACTGCAATAACTTGAGCTCGCTCTACACTTCGAGCTGCTGCCACAAGCTGGGAAAAATCTTGATATCTAGATCCAGCCACTAAGCACATGATCGAGGGCCTCAATCCCTCCTCAAATCGCCGACATCTATCTATCTCATCAGCTATAATGCCCCCAGCATACTGACTCAATCGAATAAACTCAACTTCATACTCAGTTACAGTCTTGCTGTCTTGCTTCAAGCTCAAGAATTCCATCTTCTTCATATCCTTATACTCCCTAGGAGTATACTTCAACTCAAATTCTCTCAGGAAATCAGCATATGACAAGGTTGGTGGATCTTCCATAGAATGTGGCACTGTCTTCCACCAATCGTAGGCATCTTTCTGTAGCAAGGATCTTGCATAGTCAAACTTTTCCTCAGGGGTGGCTTGCAACTGAATAAAGATCCTCTGAACTTTATCAAGCCACTGCTTTGCTACAGCTGGATCAGTGGTACCAAGGAAATCCTCCGCTCCATACTTCCTTAGTTTGTCATAATGCCTTACTGAAACCAAAGGCTGAGGGGGGTGGTGGTTGTAGTTGTACAGGTGCTTGCCTCAAAGCTTCTACCACATGCCTAAGCCAAGCTGGTGGAACCTCCTCACCAACTGGTCTACCCAACACTGAAGCAGGTGCCTCCCCAGCACTATCAACCCTAGCTCCCTCATCAGGAGCAACGCTCTCCTCACTACCCTCAACCGACTGTCTCAAATGAGGATCCATCAACACCTAACACTGCAAACACAAAAGGACACACCTTATTAAAGATCAGAGACTGCCAATCCCAAGCATGTATTTTTATTCAAAAATCCACTTTTTAAAATGAAAACATTCTTTTTATTACATTTTACCTAGGTTGAGAATCTCAAACCTAGGCTCTGATACCAAAACAATTGTAACACCCCCATATCCAATGCACACACACTACAACACCCACAATGTAGCATAAGTGCATCGAACATAGGGATGCTACGATTTTCTTAACATTCAAAACATTTTAAAACTTGATACCATAATCTTTATCACTATATATTATAGTAAATAAGTGATCAATTTGTAATACAAAATAAAATAGAGACATTTATTTAAAACGCAGCAGAATTTATAAAATCTTTACATATTTGAAAACACTTAATTCCATATTTACAAATGTGCATATATTTACATTATAAACATTACTTTACAAAATATAAAGAAGTAGTACATGATTGGCAAGTTTCTTCTGATCTTTAAGTTCCCAAAATCAACTCTTCAATGTCTACTCTCACTCAGTCTCGAAGAGCTCTCGGGTTCAACTCTAACAACTCTATTACCTGCGCGATTAAACACTATCGCGCTAAGCCAACGACTTAGTAAGATAAATCATGCTAATGCTATGCTTTAGTGCAATGCAATGTCAATTCTCAATCCATATTATACATGTAACATCATATACTCAAAGCTAACAACAAACCACATTTCAACATCTTTTCATTAACTCATAACATTGTTTAAGACATTCATATAACCTAGACACCTATGGGCCCAACAAGTATTTAATATGATATTCAGAGTTCAGAGTTACTGCTTTGGTTCATAATCACAATAATCACGCCCGTAGGCAATATATATATATATATATCTCTATCCATGGATAGTGTAACAGACCTAGTCTCTTGGACCATCAACTCAACACATTTGAGGAGATCCTCAACCCAGCAAGACTGTTACAAATCATATATCTCATATTCACAATTCTCATAGTGTAACAGACCCAGTCTCTTGGACCGTCAACTCAACACATTTGAGGAGATCCTCAACCCGGCAAGACTGTTACCTTTCATCATTTCTTAGGCATGCCACCCAAATCCAGAACTCTGAAACTGAATAACATATTAAACAAATCATTTATTATATAGTTACCATTTCCATTCTCAAATTCTCATCACATTTAGGCAAACATGCCTTCTTTCTTTCAATTGCATTATCATAGCCAATCACAATGGCTTTACATCATATCACATCTTTGATACAAGATTTCAATGTACATTACTCATGAAACACATTACCATTCACAATACATAACATAACATTGTTCAATCTCAACAATGCAATTAGGGCAAAGAACACTTAATATCATTCATAGATTTAGGATCTTCCACATCCATTTGATTAGATCATTCCATGCTTTAAGTATGTTTAAAGTGTTTAGGATTAGGTTTAGGTACCAAAGTACCTTTGAAGAATCAAAACATTGCAAAATGAACAAAGAAATAAAACCCTAACCAACACAATTGAGGAACACGGGCAGCTCACCTTGAGGGAACACGGCCAAGCTTGTGGCCGTGTCTCTCAACTAAAAATCACAGTAGCTAACACGGGCAGATGACACGGGCAAGCTAGTGACCGTGTCACTCAACACCAAAAATCCAGTAACAGACACAGGCAAGGAACACGGCCGTGTCTCTCAACTAAAAACAGACAGTAGCAAACACCTTCAAGGGACACGGCCAAGCCAGTGGCCGTGTCACCCCAAAACTTGCCCAACACGGCCAAGATCCTTCCAACTTGGCCGTGTCACCCAAATTTCTCAAGTCTTGGCCTTGTCTCTCATCGATTCCAACTGTGTCACTCAAAAACACAACCCAAATCAAAACCAACACTC
This sequence comes from Garcia nutans, assembly GCA_947685225.1. Lineage (NCBI taxonomy): Eukaryota > Viridiplantae > Streptophyta > Magnoliopsida > Malpighiales > Euphorbiaceae > Garcia > Garcia nutans. The sequence continues at coordinate 47,724,883 of CANTUV010000007.1, read as the reverse complement.
TTCCAAATGCATTTTCACACCCTTTTGCACAACAATAACTTCATTCAATTGGTTCTAATCAATGTTATTAACACATACCATACATATTCATCACATTAACCACTTAAACAACACATAAACATTACATTAAAACATTCACCAATACCAAACCCTAAAACCAACTTCCCACTTGATCTTCCACAATCAACCTCCACATATCTAACCATATTCACAACCAAACCAACACCAATTCCATCTTTTAACTTACAATCACTTTAAACACTTATCAACACATATCAAACACACCAAATCATCACATCAACAAATCACAATTTCATTTAAACACAACTTCAAAATTGACAAAAGGGAAACAAGAGAATTCTTACATTAAATGAAGAAATTCCACAAATCTTCAACTTGGTTCTTCAATTCTCCCTTCAATCTTGATTCTAGCATCAAGAACACTTCTCTTTCCCTTTCTCTTCTTCAATCGTCGACACCCAAAATGAGAGGAAAGAAAAATAATCAAAAGTCAAACCTTCTTTTCTACTTTAAATCTCCACCAAGAGATTTTACCCAAATATTTACCAAAATGCCCTTATTCATATAATTACCTTTTTGTCTCATATATGCCCAATTAAGTAATTATACAAATCTCAAATAAATATCTTCTCTTGCATTGACTCTCCATTTGACTTATGTATATTTTAATTATATCATCATATAAACTACATATAAACTTATCTCTAAACCCTCTTTCTTTCCCACAACACATATACATATACACTTTCCTTTAATTTATTTTCTCTTACAATATAAACAACAACAATAACAACTACAAAATCAAAACTTCTAGGGCATGCATGAGGATATTACACTACGACTGTTTGATTGATTATCATCCAGGTAAAGCAAATGTTGTTGCTGATGCCTTGAGTCGGAAGTCTTTAACAGGTCTAACTGTTTATTTTCTCTTGTTGCTTGTTGAGTTGAGAGCATTGCATACCAGTTTTGTATCTTGTGATGATGGTGCATTGTTGGCACAGTTGCAATTGAAACCAGTTTTGTTGGATCAGATTAAAGAGGCTCAGTTGGCTGATGAGAAGATTCAAATGATTGTTTCAGGTTGCCAGAGTGGAAAGAGTCAAGATTTTATTGTGAGAGATGATGGGAGTCTCTGGTTTAAGAACAGATTGTGTGTACCTGATGATGCTGATTTGAGAAGGATTATTTTAGAAGAAGCACATCAGTCAGTATTTGCTATGCATCCGGGCAATACCAAGATGTATCATGATTTGAAGCAACATTTCTGGTGGTCCGGTATGAAGAGAGACATAGCGGAGTTTGTATCCAAATGTCTCACATGTCAGAAGGTAAAAGCAGAGCATCAAGTTCCAACTGGGTTGCTTCAACCGTTGTCAGTGCCTGAATGGAAGTGGGAAAGAGTGACAATGGATTTTGTGTCTAGTTTGCCATTGACACAAAGGAAGCATGATGCCATATGGGTGATTATTGATAGGTTGACTAAGACAGCACATTTCCTTCCGGTTTGGATGGATTACTCTTTGGAGAGGTTAGCTGAGCTGTATATCCATGAGATTGTAAAGCTGCATGGTGTTCCAACTTCTATAGTGTCTAATCGAGATCCCTGATTTACTTCAAGATTTTGGAAGAGTTTGCATGGTGCTTTGGGTTCTCGATTACATTTCAGCACTGCTTTTCATCCACAGTCGGATGGACAGTCAGAGAGGGTGATACAGATATTTGAGGATATGTTGAGAAGCTGTGTCATCGATTTCTCTGGAAGTTGGGACAGATTTCTACCGCTTGTGGAGTTTGCTTATAACAATAGTCACTAATCCAGCATTGGTATGGCACCATTCAAAGCATTGTATGGCAGACGGTGTAGGACACCTTTATGTTGGAATGAACTTGGTGAAAGTAAGTTAATTGGGCCTGATTTGATTAAAGAAACTGAAGAGAAAGTGAAGTTGATTCGAGGCAGGTTGAAAGCAGCTTCAGACCGACATAAGTCTTATTCAGATTTAAAGAGGAGAGACATTGAGTTTGATGTGGGAGATAAAGTATTTTTGAAAGTGTCTCCTTGGAAGAAGATCTTGAGGTTTTGTCGGAAAGGGAAATTGAGTCCTCGTTTCATTGGACCGTATGAAGTTTTGGAAAGAGTCGGGCCAGTTGCATATCGGCTTGCTTTAGAGTTGGATCGTATCCATAATGTGTTCCATGTCTCTATATTGAAGAGATACAGATCGGATCCATCGCATGTGTTGCCGATTGAATCTATCGAGGTGAATCAAGATCTGACTTTTGAAGAGGAACCAGTTGCTATCTTGGCACGTGATGTGAAAAAGTTGAGAAACAAGAGTGTGCCATTGGTGAAAGTTCTATGGAGGTATCATGCAAAAGAAGAAGCAACTTGGGAAAGTGAGCATACCATGCGAGATCAGTACCCTCAGTTATTTCGGACTTGATATCAGGTAATTTCGAGGACGAAATTTCTTTTTAGAGGGGGAGAATTGTAATATCCCCATATATGCCCTAGAAGTTTTGAATGTTGTTGTTGTTGTTGTTGTTGTTTTAAAAATTGGATTGAGTGTAGGTGTCAATTTGCAAGAGAAAAGAAATTAAAGGAAAGTGTATATGTTGATTATATTGTAATATATATAACATATAAGTTGGTCAAATGAAGAGTCAAGGGGGAAGAGATATTTATCTTGTTGAGTATGAAATTACCTAAATGGGCTTATAAGTTAAAAGAGAGTTAGAACAAATGGTTAAGGGCATTGAGGTAATTTTCTTTTGGAAATCTCTTGGTGGAGATTTAAAGAAGAAGAGGAAGTTGACTTTATTTATTTTTCTTTTCTTCTCTTTTCCTTAGTGGTGGCCGGCTCTCCAAAACCAAAGAACAAGAGTTGATTTTTGTTGTTCCAAAATCAAGATTGAAGAGAGAAGCAAGGAATCAAGTTTGAGATTTGTGGAATTCAACAACTTTGGTAAGTTCTTTTCTTTGATTTCTTTTATTCTTTTGAAGTGGTATTTGAAGTGAATTAGGGTTTGTTGATTTGATGATGAGAGGTGTTTGTGATGTGTTTTCAAGTGTTAAATTTGGTTTTAAGTTAAGAGGTTAAATAGGTGTTGTTGTTGGAAGTGGTGGATGTTGATTTTGAAAGATTATGAATGATGGTGAATTTAGGGTTTTGAAGTGGTTGTGTTTAAATGTAATGTTAATGTGTTGTTAAAGTGATTATTGTGATGATTGTGTAAGATATGTGTTTATGTTATTGATTGTATCCATTTGAATGAGATTAATGTTGTGCAAAAAGTGTGTAAATGCAATTGAAAGAGTGTTGGCTTTGGTTAGGGTGTTGTTCATGAGTGACACGGCCAAAAGCAAGGAGAGACACGGCCAAGTCATGGAAATTTTGGACGTGTTGGGTTGATTTTTGAGAGACACGGCCGTGTTCCATGCCAGTGTCTGTCACTGCCAAAATTAAGTTGAGAGACACGGCCACAAGCTTGGCCGTGTCCCTCAAGTGTGCTGCCCGTGTCCCTCAAATGTGTTAGTTAATGTTTTTGTTCTTTGCTCTTCATGTAATGTTGTGATTCTTTAAGGGTCTCTTTGCACCTATACATGAAAATGAACATTCTAAATACCCTTAAAACAATAATGATTCAATCAAAGGCATATGGAAGATTATAAATCTATGAACAATGTTATGTTATATACATTGTGAATGGTAATGTGATTCATGAATAATGTACCTTCAAATGTTATAGCAATGATGCTATATGTATAAAATGAGTTGAGATATAATTGTGATATGAAGCCATTGTGATTGGCTATGATGATGAGAATTGAGAATGGAAATGATAACTAAATAATAAATGAATTGTGTGGCTAATGTGTTATTCCATTTTCAGAGTTTGTTGTTGGTGGCATGCCTAATGATAGTAACAATCTCTTGAAGTTAGGTTGGATTGAATCCTTGAAGCCTAATTGAGATGTTACAACCCTTGAAGCTAGGTTGGGTTGGTTCTTGAAGCCAAGTTGGGTAGAAGCTTAGCATGCTTTGCTCCCCTTGAAGCTTGGTTGAACCTAATCCTTGAAGCCTAGTTGGGTATATGATATTGATAAATGTGATAACAAAACCAAAGCATTAACTCTGAAAATTGAATGGCATATTAGTGTGTTTTGGGCCCATGCTTGTCTTTGTTTAATGTGAGTCATGAATGATAACTTGATTGATTAATGAAGGATATGGAAAGATGTTGAAATGTGGTATGCTTATATGATTATGATTTGTGATGTGCAAAGGTGTGATGTTAGCTTTTCACCTATGTTGTTGCCTTTTTTTGATAACATGTGTGACATTGCATTGCACTAGAGCATAATATTAGCATGATTTGTCTTACTAAGCCGTTGGCTTAGCGCGATAGTGTTGATCGCGCAGGTAACAGAGTTGAACCCGAGAGCTCTTCGAGACCAAGTGAGAGTAGACAGTGAAGAGTTTATTTGGGACTTAAAGATCAGAGAAAGCTGCCAATCCTGTATAACTTCTTTATATTTTGTAAATATTGTTTATAATGTGAATATATGTATATTTGTAAATATGGATTTAAATGCTTTCATATATGTAACTATTTTATAAATTCCGCTGCGTACTAAATAAACATATCTATATCTACTTTGTTTTATCTTACAAGTTAATTACTTATTATCTATATTGTATACTGAAAAAGATTATGATATTATTTAAAAAGGTGTTCTTGAATGTTAAGAAAAAATCCGTAGCATTCCTATATTCGATACATGTATACTACATTGTGGTGCCTGTAGTGTGTATGTATTGGGTGTGGGGGTGTTACACCCGAGACTGGGTACTTGGACTCGGGATTGAATTTGATTTAGGTACTTGGACCCGAGATTGAATTTTATTTGGGTACTTGGACCTGAGACTAGATTTGACTGACCTTTTAGCAGTTGAGAATTCTGGCTTAACTGGTTGTTCCATTCTTTTTGTTTTTCATTTTGTAAAAAATTCAACTATTTTTAACTGGCCCTTATATCTTCTCCTTGCCCGTGCGTGGCAAAGTATTGAAAGCAAGTCTGAAAATATTTTGTACATGCATAAACTCAAAAAATTAAAAGGAGAAACTTTGCCCCCGTGTAGGCTGAACCCAATGATTTTCCTATGCAGGTTCTGATTGATGTTTGTGGTGTCTAGTTCTTTGTACAAGCATGCATTTCTTTTTTTGCAAAATGACTGGAGCTGCCTCTAACAATGAGCTTTCTGTGCCCCCTGATTCAATATCTTCTTTTGATTCTTTACTTCACAGGGTGTTTGCTGTTCATTTTGACAAATAATATGATATGCTTATGTATGCATGATATGCATGGACAATACTTACAGTAGTTCCATTGACTCACAGACTGAGATGATCAGCTGAAGTGTTCTCATTGACTCTTTCTATATGCCCATTCAGATCTTGCATTGGAAAGACAAAAGGCTTCGCATTTATGGCTTTTATCTTCAAGATGTTGAGGACATGAGTGGTGGAAAGCCGAAGCAGTAGAGTCAGAGATACATCCATTTCAATGTATGATTCAGCATGTCAATTGCTAGCTTCTTTACAACCTTGCCAATAATCATTTTCTTTGCCCAATGTGTCCTTCGAGGTACGATGGTTCGACATACATCCCTTAACTTGAAGGCATTGCAAAATTTTTACCTTTTTTTTCCTTTTTTTTGAATTTTGATTTTGAAATCAAATGTTGGCTTTGGAAAATCAATGTCAACTTACCTCAGGACTCGATTTTCCAAATTAACATATCTATAACATGACAACCTTAGTTACCAAACTAAACTTGGGAATCAATTCTATTTGAGCAAGAACTGTTGCACTTTAGATAGGTACATACACATTACTTAGCCAAAGGTCTCATTGAGTTTAAATATTGTCTATCTCATATGCATGCTTATTCAAACTATCTTCACTAATAGACTCTACCTACCAAGAGAGATCAACATGTTTTTAATAGGCTTGAAACGGGGTCTATAAGGGACATGGTTTAAGTGAAGGTCATTTTTGAGATTGGAGCTGATGTGACACTGCTGACAAACCTTCACTGTAACGACCCCACCTGTACGGTCTTACGACAGCTGGTCTATTGGGCCTTTTCTCCCGTAGGTGGACCATAGTCCCAGCCCTCAACCCGGCAGGCCGCAACAGTACCGGTTCACCTCATGGCTCCCGAGCAGGATTTGTTAATTTGGCCTCAAATAAGGTCGCCTCCCCCATTCGAACACGCGACCTCCCATTTAAGAGAGAACCGCGAGCTGAACAAGTACCATTTCTACTACTCGTTCAGCTCGCAGTTCTCTCTTAAATGGGAGGTCGCATGTTCGAATGGGGGAGGCGACCTCATTTGAGGCCAAATTAACAAATCCTGCTCGGGAGCTGTGAGGTGAACAGGTATTGTGGCGGCCTGCCGGGTTGAGGGCTGGGACTACGGTCCACCTATGGGAGAAAAGGCCCAATAGACCAGCTGTCGTAAGACCGTACAGGTGGGGTCATTACAGTTAAAAAGGTGCCTTTCATGTGCTTAGCATACAACTGCTTCTCTCTTAATGTCAGCAATACAATCTGCAGATGCCTGTCATGATCCTCCTCACTACGCGAATACACTTAAAAATGCCACTAGACTTTGACTATTCTTTTAAAAGAGTTGACTTTTATATATTTTATATATATTTCAAGTGTATTTCACATATACATTCCACTTTTTCACTTAAAATCCTTTCATTTTCCATTTAAATCATTTATTTAATTTATCCAATTTAATTTTAATTTATATTATTTAATTTTTAAAAATTAGGAATATTATAGTTGGACCCATATCATATTCCTTATATGTCATGTGGTTAGGTATATCGTTGTTCTGGTGTGATAGGCACTTAAGACTAAACTGTATAAAGGCCATAGACCTTACCCATAAGTGGCATGCACCATAATAATGCCTTCATACCATGGTTTTCACTCATACAGCCATGCATCATTGCATATCCCTAAAACCTACAAACTGCATTTTTATTTTTGACAAAATCTATCCTAAATGTAACACCTCTATACCCTGTATACGTACCAAGCATGCTCAAACGATCGTAATATACGTATACTGAATATAGAAAATGCCACGGTTTAAAAAGACACAACAAATATCTTTGTAAATAAGTGAAACCAATGTCAAACAAATAAAAGAAATCCAAAAGACACTATATGTAAAATGTTTAATAATTCATAGCGGAAGTTATTACAAATATGTTATAAATCAAAGTTTACAAAACATAGAAAATATACATGATTGGCAGCTCTTCTCTAATCTTTAAGTCCCAAAAGAAAAATCCTTAATTTCTAGTCTCACTTGGTCTCGAGGAGCTCTCAGGTTCAACTCTGTCACCTGAGCGATCAAACACTATCGCGCTAAGCCATCGGCTTAGTAGTACAAAATATACCAACATTATACTTTAAGGCAAAGTAATGTTACACATCTAAATCATAAAGTTAACATCATAAGTGAAAAGCTAACATCACACCTTTATATTTCATAAACCATACACATAGAAGCACATCACATTACCACATCATACTACATTCAATGTCATAACAATATTCATATTACATCTTCATAGTTCCATTGATTTTACCATTCAAGAATCACATTATATACAAAGACAAGCATGGGCCCAAAACACTCTAATATGCCATTCAATTTTCAGAGTTAATGCTTTGGTTTTATTATCACATTTATCATTATCATAAACCCAACTAGGCTTTAAGGATTAGGTTCAACCAAGCTTCAAGGGGAACAAAGCATGCTAAGTATCAACCCAACTTGGCTTCAAGAACCAACCCAACCTAGCTTCAAGGGTTGTAACATCTCAATTAGGCTTCAAGGATCAAATCCAACCTAACTTCAAGAGAATGTTACCAATAGGCATGCCACCAATAACAAAACTCTGAAAATGAATAACACATTAGACACACAATTCACTTATTATTTCATTCATAATTCTCATCATCAATTAGGCAAACATGCCTTATGTTCTTTCAATGGAATCATCATAGCCAATCACAATGGCTTCATATCATTTCATACCTCCATTCATATTATACATATAGCATCATTGGTATAACATTTCAAAGTACATTATTCATATAACACATTACCATTCACAAGATTCACAATGCATAATACATAACCTTGTTCATATAGTATCATATGCATTATCAAATGTAAGTTCAATCTCAACCATGTAAGAAGAGCAAGGAAAAATCACAGTAGCCAACACACTCAAGGGACACGGCCAAGCTTGTGGCCGTGTCTCTCAACCAAAAGCAACAGAAGCAAACATGGGCAAGGGACACGGCCGTGTCTTCTCCAAAATTTATCCAACACGGCCAAATTTCCTAAGACTTGGCCGTGTCTCTCAAAAATCCTTAGTTTGGCCGTGTCTCTTCCTTGGTTTGGCCGTGTCTCTCATGAATAAAACCTTAAACATAACCAAAACTCCTTTGATTGAATTAAGAACACCTTATACACAACATGACCTCATTCAAATGAATATAATCAATGTCATGAACACTTAATTTACATATTCATCACAATATACACACTAACAATACATCAACAATACATTTGATCACTTACCACTTCAAAAAAAATCACCCTTAACTTACCATCTTCAAACCAAAACCAACACCAATTCAACCTTTTAACTTACAATCAATTTAACACTTATAAACACATCTTAAACACACTTATTCATAAAATCAACAATTTATAAATCACCTCAAACACCACTTCAAAATAACAAAGGAAAACAAGAGAGTACTTACCTAAATTGAAGAAATTCCATAAATCCCCAACTTAATCCTTTGATTCTTCCTTCAAATTGAATTTGAATTAAACAAATCTCACTCTTGCTCCCTTCCTTTGAAATGGCCGGCCAACATATGTGAAAGAAGAAGAAGAAAAGAAAAATGAAGACAAGTCAACTTCTCTTCTTCTTTAAATCTCCACCAAGTAATTCTAATAAAGTAAAATTACTTAAATGCCCTCATCCATTTAGCTTAACCTTTGTCACTTATATGCCCATTAAAGAAATTTCACATATCACACATAAATATCCTCTTCCATTGACCATCCCTTTTGACTAATGTATATGTTATATATATAACCATATACCCAACATATATACTTTCTCTCTACACATTACTTTCCTTTTTTAAACAATACATAAACATTCTCTTTTCAATTTCTTTTCTTATCAACATAACATATACAGAAAATTCAAACAAACAACAATTATATCCAAACTTCTAGGGCACACATTGGGATATTACAATTCTCCCCCTCTAAAAAGAAATTTCATCCTCGAAATTACCTGATATCAAGTCTGAAATAGTTGAGGATATTGATCTCGCATTGTTTGCTCACTCTCCCAAGTTGCCTCTTCCTTTGCATGATTCTTCCATAGAACCTTCACTAAAGGCACTTTCTTATATCTCAACTCTTTCACATCATGTGCCAAGATAGCAACTGGTTCTTCTTCAAATGTCAAATCCGGACTTACTTCAATCGATTCAATTGGCAACACATGAGATGGATCTGACCTGTACCTCCTCAACATAGAAACATGGAATACATTATGGATCCTATCCAACTCAGGTGGCAAAGCAAGCCGATAAGCAACTGGCCCAACTCTTTCCAAAACTTCATACGGTCCAATGAAGCGAGGACTCAATTTCCCTTTCCGACCAAACCTCAAGATCTTTTTCCAAGGAGACACCTTCAAAAATACCTTATCTCCCACATTATACTCAATGTCTCTCCTCTTCAAATCTGAATAAGATTTCTGTCGGTCTGAAGATGTTTTCAACCTATCTCGAATCATTTTCACTTTCTCTTCAGTTTCTTTAACCAAATCAGGACCAATTATCTTACCTTCTCCAAGCTCATTCCAACATAGAGGTGTCCTACACCGTCTACCATACAATGCCTCAAATGGGGCCATACCGATGCTGGATTGATGATTGTTATTATAAGCAAATTCCACAAGTGGTAAGAATCTATCCCAACCTCCAGAGAAATCAATGACAGCTTCTCAGCATATCCTCGATAATCTGCATCACTCTCTCTGACTGCCCATCTGTCTGCGGATGGAAAGCAGTACTTGTAACACCCCTTCCCGACCTACATATGTAAGCTGAGTAGAGGCGCCACACTAACCTAATGTTGCTACCAATTTTACTTAGTCAAATTTTAGTTCCGATTTTTACAAAATTTTTGACCATAGTTTTGCCTAAAAATTGAGTCTCAAGTGTCGACAAAACCAGTTTTTTTCTTATTTTTAAAAACATTTTACACAAACCAATGCAAACAAAATCATTCTCAGTACACTCCCAATAAATCCCCCTTGTAACCTCAACTACAACCTGCAAAAAGGATTTACACCTCTAGTACAACATAAAATAAAGGTTTTGTGACAACCCCCATATTTAAATATTACACAGCGGAAGTTATAAAATATTTACATATTTACAAATTCATATACATCAAAACTCAAGTTTTACAACACATAAAATTTATACATGATTGGCAAGTCTGCTCTGATCTTTAGGCTCCCAAAATGGATTCTTCAAGGTCTACTCTCACTAGGTCGTGATGAACTCTCGGGTTCAACTCTATCCACTCTACTACCTGCGCGATTAAACACTATCGCGCTAAGCCAACGGCTTAGTAAGATAAAACATGCTAACAGTATGCTTTAATGAAATGCAATGCCACATATGTTATTGATAAGATCAACATCATAAATATAAAGTTAACCACACAATTATGCATTTCACAAATCATAGTCATATGAGCATACCACATTTCAACATCTTTTCACATTCAACATTAATCAATCATACTCCATAACCAACATCTCATTTCATTAAACTCATAACATTATTTAGGACATTCATATAACCTTGACACCTATGGGCCCAACAAGTATTTAATACGATATTCAGAGTTCAGAGTTACTGCCTTGGGTTCATAGTCACAATAATCACGCCCGTAGGCAATGTATATACATGTATCTCTATCCATGGATAGTGTAACAGACCCAGTCTCTTGGATCATCAACTCAACACATATGAGGAGATCCTCAACCCGGCAAGACTGTTACAAATCATATATCTCATAGTGTAACAGACCCAGTCTCTTGGACCATCAACTCAACACCTATGAGGAGGTCCTCAACCCGGCAAGACTGTTACCTTTCATCATTTCTTAGGCATGCCACCCAAATCCAGAACTCTGAAACTGAATAACATATTAAACAAACAATTCATTTCCATTCTCAATTCTCATCACATTTAGGCAAACATGCCTTCTTTCTTTCAATTACATCATCTTAGCCAATAACAATGGCTTCACATTTCATTTCACAATATAACATCTCATTATTCAAGTATATATATATATATATATCTCATCCATGATCACATTATATCTCACATAGCATCATTCATAAATATCAACATTTCATTCCACATTACTCATGAAACACATTACCATTCACAATGCACAACATAACATTGTTCAATCTCAACAATGCAATTAGGGCAAAGAACAATTGATTATAACATTCATTGATTCAAGTGTGTTTAAAGTGTTTAGGATTAGGTTTAAGGACCAACCTACCTTTGGAGAACCAAAGCAATGCAAGAAGAACAAAGAATTAAAACCCTAACCATAAATAGTACATTCTGGTTTTAAACTCCATTTTATCCTTATTTTGAAAAATTGTATAAAATAATCTACTTGACTAAAAATTCTAAAATTTTTACAGAATTTAGTTTTGTATCTTAAAATCATCCCTTTAAAATTTCAGATCAAACTGAACACAAAATCTTGGTCAAATAGTTCACCTAACCAGACTGCCCCAATTGCCCTGCATCCTGGCAGCAGTTCTGAACTTTGTGAATTCCATAAATCAAATTCAATCAACCTGGTTCCAAATTATTTTTCTCAAATACTAGACTCACTAAGCAACAACATATCCAAAATTCAATTAAATATGATTTTTCTACATTTTATTAAAAATTCCGAAATAGAGCTGTCTCAGTTAAGGTACCTGCTGGAACAGGTCTAATAAAAATAATCTTTCTAAACTCATAACCATTCCAAAATCGAATCAACATATTTTTCAGTCATTCTAGACTCATAGAGGCACAACATATCAAAATTCACTTCAAGAACATTTTTCTAAAATTAATTAAAAATCATACAAGTCACAGCCTTTACTAATCCTAAAACAGAAACAATTTCACTAAACACCAATCTTACTCTTCCATCACCAACACCAACCCAACTTCTCATCTATCAAGAAAAATCAATACTTACAATCATACCATAAGCAACTTAATCATACCACTTCAAAAGAATTGAAGAAATTAGAGAAAAGATCTTACCTTAGTTAAAAACTTCTTAAATCAACACTTGAACACTTAATCTTTCTTCAATTTAAGCTTGAAATCATCAAAACCATCACTTGTCTCTTTCTTTCTCTTTGGCTATGGAGGGCCGGCCATCAACAAGAAGAAGAAGAAGAAATGATAAAGAAAACACAAGTCAAACCTTCTTTAAATATCCACCATGTGATTTTATCCAAGCAATTACCAAAGTGCCCTTATTCACATAATTATCTTTTTGTCTTATATGTGCCCAATTAAGTAATTTACCAATCTCAAATAAATATCTTCTCTTGCATTGACCAAGCCTTTTGACCACTTTATATGTCATATATATTAACATATACACAACATATAAATTTGTCTCTAAACCCTATTTCTTCCCAAAATACATATACATATACTTTCTCTTCTCAATTTCTTTTCTCTTACAATTTAACACATATATTCAATCCAATATATAACAATAACAACAACAACAATATGCAAAACTTCTAGGGCATAAATGAGGATATTACAGTACTGAAGTGTAATCGAGAACCCAAAGCACCATGTAAACTCTTCCAAAACCTTGAAGTAAACCGGGGATCTTGATCAGACACTATAGAAATTGAGACACCATGCAACTTCACAATTTCATGAATATATAGCTCAGCTAACCTCTCCAAAGAGTAATCCATCCGAACCGGAAGGAAATGAGCTGATTTAGTCAACCTGTCAACAATCACCCAAATAGCATCATGCTTCCTTTGTGTCAATGGTAAACCAGATACAAAATCCATGGTTACTCTATCCCATTTCCATTCAGGTACTGATAACGGTTGAAGTAATCCTGTTGGAACTTGATGCTCAGCTTTTACGCTCTGACATGTGAGACATTTAGACACAAAATCTGCAATATCTCTCTTCAGACCAGACCACCAGTAAAGCTGCTTCAAATCATGATACATCTTTGTACTGCCCGGATGCATAGCAAATACTGACTGATGTGCTTCTTCTAAAATGATCCTTCTCAAATTAGTATCATCAGGTACACACAATCTGTTCTTAAACCAAAGACTTCCATCACTTCTCACAATGAAATCTCGACTCTTTCCATTCTGACAATCTGAAATAATCTTTTGAATCTTCTCATCAGCCAATTGAGCCTCTTTAATCTGATCCAACAAAACTGGTTTCAATTGCAATTGTGCCAACAATGCACCATCATCACAAGATACAAATCTAACATGCAACGCTCTCAACTCAACAAGCAATGAGAGCGAATAAATAGTCAAACCTGCTAAAGACTTCCGACTCAAGGCATCAGCAACAACATTTGCCTTACCAGGATGATAATCAATCAAACAGTCGTAGTCTTTAATCAACTCCAACCATCTCCTCTGTCGAAGATTGAGCTGTCTTTGGACACCCAAATATTTTAAACTTTTATGATCAGTATAGATAAAACACTTCTCCCCATATAGATAATGTCGCCAAATCTTCAATGCAAACACAATGGCTGCCAACTCTAAATCATGGGTCGGATAATTGAGATCATGCGGTTTCAACTGTCGAGAAGCATAAGCTATAACTTTACCTTCTTGCATCAGAACACAACCCAAACCATTATGTGAAGCATCACTGTAAATCACATATGGTTTATCTTCCACAGGTAAAGTAAGAACAGGCGCTTGAGTTAACATCTCTCTCAACTGCTCAAAGCTAGCCTGATACTGATCTGTCCACATAAATCTAACTCCCTTTCGAAGTAATCTGGTAAGTGGAGTAGCTATCAAAGAAAATCCTTTCACAAACCGTCGGTAATAGCCTGCCAAACCCAGAAAACTTCTAACTTCAGTCACAGACTTTGGTGGATTCCAATTCAAAATAGCTTCAACTTTACTCAGATCAACTCTAATACCCTCTGCTGAAACTATATGACCGAGAAAAGTAACTTGGTCAAGCCAAAACTCACACTTCGACAGTTTAGCAAACAATTGCTTCTCTCTCAAAATCTGCAACACAATTCGCAGATGCTTGTCATGCTCCTCCTCATTACGCGAATACACCAGAATGTCATCAATAAAGACCACCACAAACTGATCCAGATAGGGCCTAAACACCCTATTCATCAAGTCCATAAAAATTGCAGGTGCATTCGTCAAACCAAAAGGCATAACTAGAAACTCATAATGCCCATACCTGGTTCGAAAGGCGGTCTTAGGAACATCTTCAGCTCTGACTCTCAACTGATGGTACCCTGATCTCAAATCAATTTTGGAAAACACTGCTGCACCTTTCAATTGATCAAAGAGATCATCAATTCTAGGCAAAGGATATTTATTTTTAATAGTCACCTTGTTCAATTGCCTATAATCGATACACAATCTCATAGTACCATCCTTCTTCTTCACAAATAAGATAGGAGCTCCCCACGGTGAAACACTAGGGCGAACAAACCCTTTATCCAGCAACTCCTGTAACTGCACCTTCAGTTCTCTCAGTTCAACAGGTGCCATTCTATAAAGAGTAATAGAGATAGGAGTGGTACCAGGCAATAATTCAATACCAAACTCCACCTCTCTCTCAGGAGGCAACCCTGACAACTCCTCTGGAAACACATCTGGAAACTCTGCAACTGTGGGTATACTATCAAGTTGAAAACCCTTTACTCTCGTATCTACAACATAAGCAAGGTAAGCATCACACCCTTTTCTAATCAATCTTCTAGCTACAACAGCTGAAACAAACAAGGATGCTAGCTGTCCCTGCTCACTAGATACTAACACCTCTCTACCATCACTGGTTCTCAAGGTAACAACTTTCTTTTGGCAGTCAACCACAGCTCCATGTCTAGATAACCAATCCATGCCTAGGATCACATCATATTCCTTAAAAGGCATCTCAATTAAATCTCCAAGGAACTCCTCACCTTGCACCATCACTGCACTATCTCGGTGCACTTTGCTAACAATCACACTATGCCCTAACGGATTTGTCACCAATACATCAAATCCTAGGGATTCAGCATGCACATCAGACACAGGCAAAACAGATGCACTAATATATGAATGCGTGGATCCGGGATCAATCAAAGCAAGTACTGAAATACCAAATAAAGAAAAAGTACCAGCTATGACTGCCGAAGCATCTGGTTGCCTCTGCATCACATAAATCCTCTGAGAAGATCCAGCCTCCTCTGGTCTACTCTCCCTGGATGTAGAACCTCCTCTAGAACTGAACCCAGATCTGCCTCCTCTGCTGAAACCTCTGCCTCCTCGACCTCCCCTCACACTAGGTCGAGAAGCTGCAATATCCACTGACATCCGCTCCTGTCTCTCAAGACAATCTCTCACAAAATGATCAGGAGATCCACATCTGAAACATACCCCTGCTACACCAGTCTTCCAACAAGTACCACCATGTGGCCTACCACAATGAATGCATATGGGTAAGGTGGATCTCTGAGTCACTGGGGTCGGAGCACTCGCCACTGAAACTGTAGGTCTAGATCTCTGCCTCTGAAACTGTACTGACCTACCCGCTGGCCTCTGACTCCTACTAACCCGAGGAACAAAACTTCCTTTACCTCTTTTCACAGACGAAGACCCTGCCTCAAACTGGGGCCTTCTAACCCTGATCTCTTCCTCTGAAGCAGCTGCAATAACCTGAGCTCTCTCCACACTCCTAGCTGCTGCAACCAGCTGGGAAAAATCATGATATCTAGATCCAGCCACCAAACACATGATAGAGGGCCTCAATCCCTCCTCAAATCTCCGGCATCTATCTATCTCATCAGATATAATACCCCCAGCATACTGGCTCAACCGGATAAACTCTAACTCATATTCCGTCACAGTCCGGTGATCTTGCTTCAAGCTTAGAAACTCCATTTTCTTCACATCTTTGTACTCCCTAGGAGTATACTTCAATTCAAACTCTCTTAGAAAATTAGCATAGGACAATCTTGGTGGATCATCCATAGCATGGGGCACTGTCTTCCACCAGTCATATGCGTCCTTTTGCAACAATGATCTTGCATAATCAAACTTTTCCTCTGGAGTGGCTTGCAACTGAACAAATATTCTCTGTACTTTATCTAGCCACTGCTCAGCTACAGCTGGATCAATAGTACCCAAGAAGTCTTCTGCTCCATATTTCCTTAATTTATCATACTGTCTCACTGATACCAAAGGTTGTGGGGGTGGCGGTGGTGGTTGTACTGGTGCTTGCCTCAACAAATCAATCACATGCCTAAACCAACCTGGCGGAACCTCCTCACCAGCTGGTCTCCCCGACACAGAAGCAGGTACCTCTCCAGCACTATCCACTCTAGCTCCCTCTCTAATCTCATCAGGAGCTATACTCTCAGCACTACCCTCGACTGACTGACGTGAGTGAGAATCCATCACAACCTATATCTGCAAACACAGCAGAATACCTCTAATTAAAGATCAGAGACTGCCAATGCCAAACATGTATGTTATTCAAAAATCCACGTTTTAAAATCAAAACACTCTTTTTCTTACACTTGACCTAGGTTGAGAATCTCAAACCTAGGCTCTGATACCAAAACAATTGTAACACCTTTATACCCTGTATACGTACCAAGCATGCTTAAACGATCTTAATATACGTATACTGAATATATAGAAAATGCCACGGTTTAAAAAGACACAACAAATATCTCTGTAAATAAGTGACACCAATGTCAAACAAATAAAAGAAGTCCAAAAGACACTATATGTAAAATGTTTAATAATTCATAGCGGAAGTTATTACAAATATGTTATAAATCAAAGTTTACAAAACATAGAATATATACATGATTGGCAGCTCTTCTCTAATCTTTAAGTCCCAAAAGAAAAATCCTCAATGTCTAGTCTCACTTGGTCTCGAGGAGCTCTCAGGTTCAACTCTGTCACCTGCGCGATCAAACACTATCGCGCTAAGCCATCGGCTTAGTAGTACAAAATATACCAACATTATACTTTAAGGCAAAGTAATGTTACACATCTAAATCATAAAGTTAACATCATAAGTGAAAAGCTAACATCACACCTTTATATTTCATAAACCATACACATAGAAGCACATCACATTACCACATCATACTACATTCAATGTCATAACAATATTCATATTACATCTTCATAGTTCCATTGATTTTACCATTCAAGAATCACATTATATACAAAGACAAACATGGGCCCAAAACACTCTAATATGCCATTCAATTTTCAGAGTTAATGCTTTGGTTTTATTATCACATTTATCATTATCATAAACCCAACTAGGCTTTAAGGATTAGGTTCAACCAAGCTTCAAGGGGAACAAAGCATGCTAAGTATCAACCCAACTTGGCTTCAAGAACCAACCCAACCTAGCTTCAAGGGTTGTAACATCTCAATTAGGCTTCAAGGATCAAATCCAACCTAACTTCAAGAGAATGTTACCAATAGGCATGCCACCAATAACAAAACTCTGAAAATGAATAACACATTAGACACACAGTTCACTTATTATTTCATTCATAATTCTCATCATCAATTAGGCAAACATGGCTTATGTTCTTTCAATGGAATCATCATAGCCAATCACAATGGCTTCATATCATTTCATATCTCCATTCATATTATACATATAGCATCATTGGTATAACATTTCAAAGTACATTATTCATATAACACATTACCATTCACAAGATTCACAATGCATAATACATAACCTTGTTCATATAGTATCATATGCATTATCAAATGTAAGTTCAATCTCAACCATGTAAGAAGAGCAAGGAAAAATCACAGTAGCCAACACACTCAAGGGACACGGCCAAGCTTGTGGCCGTGTCTCTCAACCAAAAGCAACAGAAGCAAACATGGGCAAGGGACACGGCCGTGTCTTCTCCAAAATTTATCCAACACGGCCAAATTTCCTAAGACTTGGCCGTGTCTCTCAAAAATCCTTAGTTTGGCAGTGTCTCTTCCTTGGTTTTGCCGTGTCTCTCATGAATAAAACCTTAAACATAACCAAAACTCCTTTGATTGAATTAAGAACACCTTATACACAACATGACCTCATTCAAATGAATATAATCAATGTCATGAACACTTAATTTACATATTCATCACAATATATACACTAACAATACATCAACAATACATTTGATCACTTACCACTTCAAAACCCTAAAACCAAACATCACCCTTAACTAACCATCTTCAAACCAAAACCAACACCAATTCAACCTTTTAACTTACAATCAATTTAACGCTTATAAACACATCTTAAACACACTTATTCATAAAATCAACAATTTATAAATCACCTCAAACACCACTTCAAAATAACAAAGGAAAACAAGAGAGTACTTACCTAAATTGAAGAAATTCCACAAATCCCCAACTTAATCCTTTGATTCTTCCTTCAAATTGAATTTGAATTAAACAAATCTCACTCTTGCTCCCTTCCTTTGAAATGGCCGGCCAACATATGAGAAAGAAGAAGAAGAAAAGAAAAATGAAGACAAGTCAACTTCTCTTCTTCTTTAAATCTCCACCAAGTAATTCTAACAAAGTAAAATTACTTAAATGCCCTCATCCATTTGACTTAACCTTTGTCACTTATATGCCTATTAAAGAAATTTCACATATCACACATAAATATCCTCTTCCAATGACCATCCCTTTTGACTAATGTATATGTTATATATATAACCATATACCCAACATATACACTTTCTCTCTACACATTACTTTCCTTTTTTAAACAATACATAAACATTCTCTTTTCAGTTTCTTTTCTTATCAACATAACATATACACAAAATTCAAACAAACAACAATTATATCCAAACTTCTAGGGCACACATTGGGATATTACACTAAACCAGTGTCTCAACCACACCGGTTGTGCTCCCCTGAAAATCACTAGCCCAGTCAAAAAGGCCCCACCAGCCTGACCACATCCTTAAAAGCAAATCAAGCATACTCATCAAAATATCGAGCTCTAATTTTAGGATCCTTCACTACTAATTTTAAATCTATGGACCATTCGAAAGAGCTCTCATAAACATGCACAACTTAGCTCCAAAATATGATGGAAAGGTTTGCCAACTCATAAAATACAACTAACCTCTACTTGTTCTTATTCTACAAAAGGTACCCATGGAGCAAACCACTGAAAACCATGAAATGCAAACTTTCGTTAAGGCTATTTTCAGATGCCATGAGGAAAGTTTCATAAACATGCTAGTTGTCCAACATACTGATTTCAACAAGATACTAATTGAGTCATTGAGTGCATAATCCAGCTCGATTATAACTGAGGTACAGAACATATTGCGCGAGAAGCAACCTGACATCAGTTCATCTTCAATTGCAGCTCTACCCATGGTTTGTAACACCCCTATAGCCTATGTACATACTATACACATACCCCATATATGTACAATATGCATATAATACATAAGAATGCTACGTTACTGTGAACCTCGGTTTTCCGCCCGAAAAGGATCCGGGTGAAAGTTCACTCGTTGTCGGGAGTCGCCACTCAGTTTATTTTTGTTCGAAGGGAAAAACTAAGAAAACCCTTGTTTGACTCCAATAACTTGTCCAATGTAAAGGTTTCTAGTCTGCGAACCCAAGGAGGATTCGGGGACTATGTCATGCATTTGACTAACTTGCAAAAAGAACAAATTTAAAAGGAATGAAGAAAAGAAGAGACAGATTGTTAGTAAATTGTGGACTTGCTATTTGGGGTGAATCCCAAATATGCCTACATACTTCCGTTTGAATGGGAGATCAAAGCCCATGTAGTTCGGAAAAGCCTATTTAAAGGCGATGAAAATTATGCTTCATGCATGTGTGTGTGTATGCTTCGTGCATTTGTCAGGCTTTTTGCCAAATTGGTGAGATTTAGCACTTAGTGCTAAATGGTGAAATTTAGGTACTTTGTACCGAAAAGATGCAAATTTTAGGCCTTTGGCCTGCATTGTCGGGCTTTTTGCAAATTTGTGAGATTTAGCACTTAGTGCTAAATGGTGAAATTTAGGTACTTTGTACCAAAAAGATGCAAATTTTAGGCCTCTGGCCTGCATTGTCGGGCTTTTTGCCAAATTTGTGAGATTTAGCACTTAGTGCTAAATGGTGAAATTTAGGTACTTTGTACCAAAAGAGTGCAATATGGCTTCATGCCAAAAGATTGATTGATTGTGAAATTTAGGTACTTCGTACCAAAGTGAGACAATTTAGGCTTCGTGCCAAAAGGTTGATTTTAACTGTGAAATTTAGGTACTTTGTACCAAAATAATGCGATTTAGGCTCCATGCCAAAAACATTGATTGATTCACGGCTAAATGCCGAAATGTTGATTGATTTGTCCATTAGGCCATTAGACCTAAAAGGATTAGGTCTTTGACCGAAAGAAATTTTAGAAGAAGATGGAATGCTTATGACATGTTTAAATTGACAAAGAATTGATTAGAATATTACCTTGCTTAGGATTTTTCCACTTCGAAGTTTCAGATCTCGTTTTCTTGGACCTTGGATTATGATTCTTGATTACGGATTAAATTCGTCAGCATGAGGCCCGGAGTCTCCAAAAACCAACCCTTTTTCTGAAAATCTGAAGCCTATATATAGGCAAAATCGGGCTGGACGGCGGTCGGACCGCCGTGGTTAGCGGTCAGACCGCGCTGTCAGCCGGAAAACTGGGAAAAAATCAACACCGGCGGTCGGACCGCCGCGGTTGGCGGTCGGACCGCCGTTTCTGGCGGTCAAACCGCCGCGCGTTTGGCGGTCGAACCGCCGCGGTTGGCGGTCAGACCGCCGAAATTCGCACTTTTTCGTTCAAACTGATTTTCCGGGAGCTACGGACCTCCAAAAATTATTCCGAGACCATATCCGTGATCCTTGCGTCGCTCCGGACATTTCAAGTACCATGAAGGCATACTTTCGGTAAACTTTGCCGCGGTCGACCGGTCTGGCTCGATTTTTTGCAGTCGGCTTTCCGAGCCTCAAAATTCGAGTGTTCACAATTGCCCCCCACTGGGGTCCATAAAAATGATTTATGGAGCCCAGTGGTCTTCTGAAGAGCGAATTTTGAGCGAGGGGTACAAGATCCGCCTTTTGGCATTTCCGATTGCTTGCAACATTTCTGATTTTTCTGTACCTGCACTTTTGTTACGCACAAACAGTACATATGTATGCATGATGTCCCCTTCTATTTTTGAAAAAGGCTTTTTTCTTTTTTTTCTTTTTTTTTCTACAACCGTTGTATGCACAACTGGACCAAGAGTCTCTATAAGGTTGAAAGGATCAATATGGAAAGATATGGATTGAAAGCTGTCGCTACTCTTAGAGAGATATTGGTGGATTGGGATTTCCTGCGCGCTTGTACCAAATTTTGGGTTCCACAAGCTCATGTCTTCAGGTTTGGTGCCCGGATGGACGAGATGTGTCCTCTTTTTGAGGAATTCTGCTCAATCATTGGATGTGACTCAAATGCCCCCCTTGTAAGGCATGAGGTTCAAATTGGCTATGTGGGACTTTTCAGAGGCTTTGCAATTTTACAAGGCCTCAAGCTCAAGCTATCAGTAGTTATTTCTAGTAAAGAACTTAGAAATAATCCTCTAGGAAGTTCAACTCCACTAGGGAAGAAACTTGAATTTTTCTGAAGTTGCCCCCAAATTATTTCCGGAGTTACTCGAGCTGTTCTTCAAATTTAAGTTAGGGACCATCAGATGATCAGACTTTTTGCAGAGCCTTCCCTTGTTCAGACTACTCCCGAGTACAGAACTTGGTTTATAGTTGAAGTTTAGCCAATTAAAAAAGCCAAGGAGGCTTGCATTGCTGCAGGAGCTGGCGGGAAATGAGGTGGTTCCTCTTAACGAGGAGAAGGCAGACGCTGCAGACTCAGCTCCAAGTAGGAGGCACAGAATTTAGACTCTAGGGTTGACTCTTTTTTTTTTTAAGTTGTCTTTTTACCTTTTTGGTTTTTCTTTCTTTTTGACATTTTGGAGTTATGACTTGACTTTTGACTTTTTTTTTTTGAATGAATGACTCCCTTGGGAATGAATGACTCTTCTTGGCATGACTCTTTCCTTTGCTTTCCAAGCATTATCTACTTTATTTACTTGCTCTAATTTTTGCCTAAGCTGTCCTTTCGGATTTTCAACTTAGCGAGCTCTTACCCATTCTTGTCTAAGCCGCCCTTTGCGGGTTTTCGACTTAGCGGGCCCCACTATTGCCTAAGCCACCCTTTTTGGGTTTTCGACTTAGCGGGATTTTTCTGTTTTTTCTGTTTTTTGTTTTTTTTGTTTTTTTCTTTCTTTTTTGTTTTATTATTTTTTTTCTTGGCAAAAGAAAGATGAATGAATGATTTTTATTAAAATTTAGACCGTGCCCAAGGAGAGCTGCCTACATATCTCGAATTAGTTTGCGAGAATCAGGTCTAATGTAGTTCATTTTTGGAATGCATGATCATACATAATATTTCTTCAGTTGATCCAGATTGCATGGGTTTGTGAACTCCAGACCATCCAAATCAGACAAGATGACGGCTCCGCCGGAAAGTATTTTCTTCAAAATGTAGGGTCCCGCCCAATGAGGACGAAACTTCCCACGAGGATCTGTAACAGGTGTTCTGATCTCCTTCAAAACCAAACAACCTTCTTCCAACTTTTGATCTTTGACCTTTTTGTTGAAATGTCTGGCCATTCGCCTTTGATATACTTGAATCTGATGTAGAGCTTGAAGTCTTTTTTCATCCAAACTCAACAACTGATGATGATAATTGTTGATCCATTCACCTTCATTTATCTGACTTTCTTGAATTATCCTCGCCGATTGAACTTCCAGTTCAATGGGGAGTATCGCTTCCATTCCGTATACCATTGAATACGGGGTTGCCCCAGTAGGAGTTCTAACTGATGTTCTGTATCCCCACAAAGCCAATGGCAACTTCTCATGCCAACGCCTATGTTCCTTGATCATTTTTTGTATGATCACCTTTATAGACTTGTTCGCTGCTTCTACAGCTCCATTTGTTTGGGGTCTATAAGGAGAGGACTTATGATGTTGGATTTTCTTATGCTGCAAGAGTTTAACAAATTCTGCTTGGAAATGAGTTCCATTATCAGTGATAATCTTGAATGGTGTTCCGTACCGACAAAGGATGTTGGTTCGGACAAACTGTGCTACCTTTTTGGCTTCTAATTCTGCATAGGAAGCTGCTTCAACCCACTTTGTGAAGTAATCCACAGCTACCAAGATAAACTGATGTCCATTTGATGCTTTTGGATGTATTTTGCCAATTATATCAATTCCCCAAGTAGCGAAGGGCCATGGAGAAGTGATTGGATTCAGGGCGACGGGAGGTTGCTTCTGCAGCTTAGCAAATATCTGACACTGATGCCATCCTTGCACAAATGCCACACAGTCTGTGTTCATGGTGGACCAATAATATCCCAAATTGGCCTGATGTTACACCAAAGAGTCACTTTGCAGGATTTAAGCTTCAAATTGTACTTGCGAAGTCTAAGGAAGAACTTCTCAAGTGCTTAGATGTGCTCTTCTGGAGATTTTGACTTGACAATCATATCATCAACATACACTTTTACTTCTTTGTAAATCATGTCATGAAAGATTGTCGTTGCCATCCCGTCTATTAGCAAATCGATGTGGGGTAGCGGGAAATCGTCCTTGGGACAAGCTTTATTCAGATCTCTGTAGTCAACACACATCCTGACCTTTCCGTCTTTCTTTGGGATCGGTACAATGTTTGCTAACCAGGAAGGGTAGGCAATTGGTTCTATGAACTTATTGTCCAGTTGTTTGGCAACCTCCTTTTTAATCTTCAAAGACCATTCTGGCTTCATTCTGCTCAATTTTTGCTTAACCGGCTTTGCATCGGGATATAGCGAAATCTTGTGAACTGCTATGGCTGGGTCTATTCCCGTGACATCACTTGTCTTCCACATGAAGCAGTTGGCATACTTTCTGATGCACTCAAGAACCTGTTCCTTATTCACACAATCACATGCAATGTATGTATGGTCATTTTCTTTGCCAATTATTATCTTTTCATTTATTTCTTTTATTTCATTTATATCATTTTTGCTAGATAATACTTGGAAAGCAAAAGACACAGGGTAACCAAGAATTTGAAGAGTTTCATTGATAATGGTGGAGTCATTCTCCAAGATTACATTAAATGTGACATTTGGGTTCTCTAAACCTGAAGCTATAGAGGACTCAAAACTAGACTCTGGCTTGGTGTTTGACTCAGGATTTGACTCGGTACAAGACTCGGGTTCAAGGTGTGACACTGGACTAGTTTTGTCTACAACAGCTTGTCCCTCCACGGCATACCAGTTCATCAGTGGTCCATCTGTTGTCTTGATCAGCTTTGTGAAGTCCCTTTTGTCTTCGGCATTGGTTATCATAGCAACCTCATCAGAGAGACTAGGCTGGATGAAATCTTCCACAGTGATGGCATTGATGGAATGATTGGGCAAGGGGTTAGTGTTAATGTTTGGTTACCTCCTGCGAGGAATGATGTCACCACTATCCACCAAATCCTGGATGCGGTTTTTCAAAGTCCAGCAAGCATCTGTTCTGTGCCCATTTCCTTGGTGGTACTCACAGTACTCATCGGCCCTGTAATTGGAGGGTAATGGGTTTGGAGGAGGCCTTGGGCCCAAAGGCTACAAATATTTCCCTTCCACGGCCTTTTTAAACACTAGGTGAAGGGGCATCCCAATGTCGGTATATTGCCTTCTTGGCTGATTTCTTTGCCCAAGATTGCCCACACGTAAAGGATTCGCAGGGGCAATATTGGCCACTTCATTTACTTCGCTTGAGGAAGCAGCTTGGCCTTGTTTTTTATACTTTGAGATAGCTTCTTCATCTACTATCTTACCCAATTGTATCAGATCTTCTACCTTGGTTGCAGTCGCAATGAGCGATTTGAAAGTAGGTAGGTATTGGGTTTGCAGTTGGGCTTGATATGTAGGCCTTAAATTCCTGATTATGATATCAATTTGCTCTTGTTCTGAAGGGCGATTGATCATCTGGGCGGCTTTTGCCCTCCACCTCGTAAGGAACGAGGAGAAGGGTTCATTGTTGTTCTGCTCGGTGGTTTCAAGTTCTCTTCTAGTGACATCCACCTCAATATTGTAGTGGTATTGAGAGTTGAATGCATTGCAGATATCCTCCCAGGTCTTAATCTTGGCACGGTCCAGGCTTACAAACCACTTGAGGGCAGCACCAGTCAAAGATTGTTGGAATAATTGAGCAAAGAGCTCATCATTTAGACCCCAAGGGCTTAATGCCCCCACATACATCTTGAGGTGAGTTTTAGGGCAAGTAGTCCCATCAAATCTGTCCATCCCAGGCATCTTGAATTTTGGAGGCAATCTAGCTTGGGGAAACAAGGATAAAGAATCCATGTCTACCACCTCTTTATGAGTTTTCATGGCAGTGATTGACCTTTCCAGCAATTCAAGTTTTCTTTTCAGTTCATCTGTTTCATTCTTGGAGGGTGGATCCTCCAAATTGATGACAGGGGTATTAATCTGAGCAGTCACGGGGGTACTAGTTTGCCCCACAATGGGTTCCTTCCCTAAATTTCCAGGAATAGGGACTGTCTTTGGTGCTCCTCCTAATTCAGCCAGGATGGCTACCCTTTGGGCGGCTAAAGCTTCATCAATTTTTTCTTGCATCCTAGCTTCAATTTCCTTAGCCTGTCCATCTAACAAGGCCTTGATCTGTTCAATTGTAGCCATTTCAGGAATTGGAGTGGTTGGTGAAGTTGGAGTGGTAGAGCTTGTGGGTGATTGCCCGGTTGGAGTTGGTGTAGTTTGTGTAGGTGGCGGCACACGGATGGTGGATACCTGAAAAGGTCAAGGGTAAAGGATCAGGGTAGTGTGTAGGGTAGGAAAACTCTTGGTCCACTTGCACATATCAAAAGATTTTTCCCAAAACCGTGTTGTTATCTTGCACTTTTTCGTTCAAACTGATTTTTCTGGAGCTACGGACCTCCAAAAATTATTCCGAGACCATATCCGTGATCCTTGCGTCGCTCCGGACATTTCAAGTACCATGAAGGCATACTTTCGGTGAACTTTGCCGCGGTCGACCGGTCTGGCTCAATTTTTTGCAGTCGATTTTCCGAGCCTCAAAATTCGAGTGTTCACAGTTACAAATCCATTCAAACCTTTCATTATCATATTTATACAAATATAATAATATATATAAGATCATAAGAATATTTTTCATTTAATTACATATATACATTTATATATTGTCTTTCCAAAAATTTACTTATATACATATACATATGGTTAAACTACAAAATAACAAAATGTACATGCATGCACCACCTTCTAGTTGATCTCTGGCACACCCTCAGTCTTCACGTGGCACAAATATCCGACTCTCAAATCAGCAATCTACTTACCTACGTGATTCACATAATAGCGCTAAGCTCCAAAGCTTAGTGGTACATATAAAAAATATTTATATACAAATATATAAATACAATATTGGGATTCAATATACATAAATACAATATTAGGATTCACAT
This sequence comes from Garcia nutans, assembly GCA_947685225.1. Classification (NCBI taxonomy): domain Eukaryota; kingdom Viridiplantae; phylum Streptophyta; class Magnoliopsida; order Malpighiales; family Euphorbiaceae; genus Garcia; species Garcia nutans. Next base: position 47,697,793 of record CANTUV010000007.1, on the reverse strand, counting down.
CCCACTTACACATCATTGCATTATTGAAAATCACATTCCATATTTGTACATGACTATAGGGCTTCACATCCCACTCGCACATCATTCCAATTACTAAGCTCAGCTGTCACACTATCAGTTTCTAACTGGGACCATTTTCAATTTCAATAACATGACCTAGCTCTGTTATGGTCAACTGTCATCTCAAACACATGACCCAGCTCTGCTCTGGACAAGACCTAGCTCTGCTCAGGTCTACTATTATTTCAAATACATGACCCAGCTCTGCTAGGGTCAAGACTTAGCTCTGCTCAGGTCTATTAACATATGCACCTCTAGGCATAGCTCTACTCAGGACCTCTCATGCAAATCTAATCAATCTCAACACAATTAGACAAGTAATGATATAGGTTACATGTATATAACATCACTTTAGTTTATACATTTCCATTGATCATCACCATTCTTGATAACATCACATTACCACTTCACATCATTCATACATAGGTCATATGCATTACCTATACTCATCTTCCATTTCTTTCATATTTTCTCACATTCAACTAGGCACATTGCCTCATTTCTCATTTTTCTCATTCATTTCAATATCATATCATTTCATATAATGATTTCAATGTCATATCATTTCATTTCACCATTTCAATGCCATTTCATTTCATTCATACATTTCAATATCATATCATATCATTATTCATTTATAATTCACACTTGACATCTGACCACATTTTCCCATTTTATACTTTCATCATGCAAGCATAAGCCACACTCACCATATGACTCATCAACATACAAATATGTAGCATAATTAACATATTTTCTAATAATCCTTCAAGTGACACACTTAACTTCTATAACTTTGACACACCCAAGGACATGGGCATGTTAGGCTAAATCTTTGGGTACGCTCATAACATCGCAAAAACACTCTTTCACTCCATTTCATCAATACAATACTCACATATCACATAGCAACTCCAACCCATGTTAAATCAAATATGCACAATCTCAAAATCATATATTTTATTCATACCATCATCCATATATCAATTCATTCAATCCCCAACTCAACTTTACCAAACCCTTACTCTTTTCCTCAATTCCAACTACTCATTTTTATCCCCAGCATCTAATCATATTTTCTTTATCTATGTATCAATTAAACATATATATACATCAATATATCATTGTCATAATATTATTCAATTAATCATCACTTTCTCTCACTAACTATATCATACATATATGAATAAAATCCATAAAATAAGCTCAAGAAGAAAGTACTTACTTCAATTACTTGCCAAATCTTGACTATTTTCTTTAATCCCTCTTGAATCTAATGTAGCATGAAAATTTCACTCTTCCTCACTCTCTCTCTATCCCACATTGAAGAAGAAGAAGAACACTTGTCTTCTCTTTACCCATCCTTATCCTTATATAAATAAAATATTATATACAATTCCCACTTAAATTCTCTACCACTCATCTTCTTCCTTCCTTTGTATTTTTACTTTCCCTTTTATTATTATTATTATTATTATTATTATTATTATTATTATTATTATTATTATTATTATTATTAATGAATTAAATGATTAAAATCAACTTTCCCACCACCAATGCATGCCTCATGCATATGTATAGTATATGTTAGGTATAAATATATGTCTTATATATTCTATTTATCCTTCTCATGTATCTCAAATATATATATATATAGTACATATATAACACCCATCTAATATTTTCTCTACCCATTGCACCCATATGCTCTCCCGTATTTACTATTCTAAAGTACATCAAAAATTGGGATATTACAATTCTCTCCCCCTTAAATAATTTCATCCTCGAAATTATCTATCTCAATGAATAAATCCCATTAATACAATCACTAATCTCTTCTATCCCCCTTCACATCTTTAAACATTTATATAAAAGTCCCAAATAAAATAAATAATCCTCAATTCTAACAATTTCATCCAAGAAAGCACATATGCAATCATTACATATCTAATAATACTAGATAATCAAATTTTTACCTTTATCTAGAATATCATGCTCTCCCTGCATCGCATACATCCTTTACACTGTTCTATCTCTTTTTGATCTATCCACGGTCATAGACCCTTCTCATTGTCTAAATCTTGCCCTGCCACCTCTGCCTCGTCTAGAACCTGGTCCAAAATCAGCAGTCTCCTCCTGACTATTAGTTGGTGGTGTAACATCCTAAAATTTTTGAAAATTTCTAATTTTTGGAAAATTTGATAAAATAAATTATAATTTAAATTAATGGTTTTAAATGAAAAATGAAGGGATTTTAAATGAAAAAGTGGAATATATATGTGATATATTTGAAAAATATACAAAACATATAAAAGTCAACACTTTTTAAAAGAAAAGGGTATTTTGGTAATTAAATCTTATAAATTCAAAATTAATAAAAAAATTCAAAAAAATTACTTTTGAATGGAATAGGGAAATTAGGACTTTTAATTTATTAAAAAAACTTAAATAATTAAATATTAAATTATTTTAATATATATATATGTGGTTTAAAAAAATGAAAGGAAAAGAAATATTAAAGTCTTCTTCTTCTTCTTCTTCTTCTCTTTCCTTTGGTCGAAATTCCATGGGAGCTAGACCAAGGATTCTACTTCTTCCATACTCCATAAATTGAAGAAATTAACAAGTTGCAAGTGGATTTATGGTGATCTCCACCAAAATTAGTAAGTTTCCATTTCTTTTCTTTGAATTCCTTGGAAATTTGGATTATGTGAGTTTTGAGATTTTGATGTAGCATGTTATAATTGTTGGAATCGGTGTGTATGATGTTATTTTGGATAGTTAACAATGATTCTAAGGTTATATTTAAGAGATGATGGAGTTTGGTTAAAGAATGGTGAAAAGAGAGAATTTAGGGTTATGGATTTTTGGGGTTTTGAAAACATGGACTTTAATTGTGAAAATTGGTTCTAAATGAGTTTTTTTGATTCATAAACAAGTATTTTAAAGTCAAATATTGAATTTGGTGGTGTTGGGTTGGAGTTTGAGAATGGAAGTGGAGATTTAGGGTTTTGGAAAAGTGATTTTCCAAAGTGGTTGAATTGTGTGATTTTATTTGTTTAAGCATGTTGTTTAGTGTTAAAAGTGATGAATATAAGCTTGGAATGAGTAATGGATTGTGTTGGAATGGAAAACCTTCAATGGGGGAAGGTTATGCCATTTTTGAGATTTTGTGTATAAGAGTGTATTTTTATAATGTAAATGATTTAAATGTATTAAAATATGTTTTTAATAATATAAATAAACTTAAAACACTAATTTAATTGTAGTAGAATGGAATTATAATGTTGAAGTAAGGAAAGGCTAAATTTTTGAAAATTTGTAGGAGTGATGTGTAATTATGGTTTAATATTGGAAATGCCATTAAATGTGATACTAAATGATTATTTGTTATCACATTTGGTTTAGGCATTGAGGGAGGTTGATTTGCTTCATCCAAGTGGTGAAGGGCAAGTTGAAAAGATTGGATTGAAGGTTGTTTTTAGCTTGCTTTGGGTTGCTAGTGGAGGTATGTACAAACTTTGAATATAATGTCTATATTGCATAACATTTGGACTTAACACATTTTAGTTGAAAAATGTGTTAAGCTACTTGGTTCATTGATTGTGTATGAATAATATGCTATGACATTTGTAATGTCATATATGTGTTAAATACATTGTGAAAAGCTATTGGTAATTGCTAATTTGTGTAACATGTGAAATATGCATATTATGTGAAAATACCCAAAGTAATTGGGTAATGTGTTTTGAATGCAAAAAAAAATGAGATATGTGTAATAATGAAATGAATTGATATTGATAAAAAATGAGAAAAGTGAGAAAAGTGAGAAAAATGAGAAAGATGTGAAAAGTGAGAAAAGTGAGAAAAAAAAGTGAAAATAAGGCAATGTGCCTAGATTGAATATGTAAAAATGAGAAAGAGATTAATAATGAGAAATATGAATAAATTGCATGCCTAGTATATTATTCAATTTTCAGAGTTTTAGGTTTGGCGGCATGCCTATGATTGCCTACGGGCTTTACGCTAGAATGGTGAAAAGACTGGGTCGTAAGCTAGACCAGCTGATAAATATGATATTTTTGGGGTGAAAAGACTGGGTCGTAAGCCTCAAAAACTGTAGCAGTCTAGCCGGGTTGAGGACCTAGATACTGGGGCCTAAGGGTCTAGCCGGGTTGAGGTCCAAGAGACTGGGGCTATTACATTATCCATAGAAATATTGCCTATGGGGCTAGGCACATGGTGTCATTATGGACCAAAGCAGTAACTCTAAAATTTGAATAGCATATTAGATCCTTTTTAGGCCCATGCTTGTCTTTGTTTTAATGTGAATTATGAAATATTTGAAAAAATATAAGAAAGTGGAATGATGTGACATCTATGTGCATTATTCATTGGCATTGCATTGAGTTATATTGTTATTATCAAAGTTTGTACCACTAGGCTTCGGCTTAGCGCGATTGTTTCCATCGCACAGGAGACAGGGTAGACCCAGCTGAGCCAGAGAGTTCTTCTAGACCAGGTCGGGTCTAGACTTGTATTTGAGCTTGTTGAGTTGCTATCGAGATCAGAAATACTACCAGCAGCATGTATATATTTTTTATGTTATTGTGCATTTTGAGTATTATGCATAATATATTATGTTTTGAATTTTACGTATTGTATATTGTAAAAAATGTTTGGGTCAATGTATTTGAAATGGGAGAGTAAGTATGTTTTAAATTATATATATATATCAATATATATAAATGTTTGAGAAACTTGGTGAAATTGAGAAGTATGGTTGAGATGGTGATTGGAAATTATTTGGGAGTATTTTCTTTATGCAGGTTGAGTAATTGCTAAATTTTGGGATATCCAAATTACAGACAAAACTCTGGCAAATTTTTCCCATAGATTTATATATATTATTTATTTTGGATTCTTATAACAAGTAAAGAAATTTTATATTCTATTTAATTTTTATATATTTAGAATTTGAAATTTTAAATTGGAAATGTGAAAAAAAAAATTTGTAAACCGGTATGTGATATTTTTGTACCGTATATGCATATTTTACATAAGCAGAAAATATGTATTGTACGTATATAGGGTATATGGGTGTTACATTTGTTTTCGGATCAGAGCCTAGGTTTAAGGCTCTCGACCTAGGTGGGATGATAGAGAGAGAAAATGGGGGGATTTTAAAATAGATTTTAATTGTAATACATGCATTGGCACTAGTAGTTTCTGATATCTGATATAGTATTTTCTGCTTTGTTTGCATATATAGATAGTTATGGCATCTCGGCCGCATCAGGCTGCTGAGGGTAGTGTAGAGAGTGAGGCTTCAGACGAGGGTAGAGATGGAGCTAGAGTTGTATCTGCTAGTGAGGCATTTGTTTCTGTGCCTGTGAGACCAGTAGGTGATGAGATTTCGCCTGGCTGGGTATGGCATATGGTAGAGTTGTTGAGGCAGGCTCTAGTTCCTCAGCCGCAGCCACAGTTGCCGGTGAGGCAGTATGATAAAGTGAGAAAGTGTGGAGCTGAGGACTTTGTTGGTACTATAGACCATGCTGTAGCAGAGCAATGGCTAGACCGGGTTCAGAGAATATTTATTCAGTTACAGGCTAGTCCAAAAGAGAAGTTTGATTATGCCAGATCTCTTCTGCAGAGAGATGCATATGATTGGTGGAAGACGGTTCCACACGCTTTGGATGTTCCACCACTCCTGACCTATGATGATTTCTTGCGGGAATTTGAGCAGAAGTATACTCTGAGAGAGTATAAAGATGCAAAGAAGATGGAGTTCCTGAGTCTGAGACAGGATACCAGGACAGTAACCGAGAATGAGATCAAGTTTATCTGGTTGAGTCACTATGCTGGTGGGATCATTTCTAACGAGTTTGACAGGTGCAGGAGGTTTGAGGAGGGATTGAGACTCTCTATCATGTGCATCATTGTAGGCTCTCGGTATTAGGATTTTTCCCTATTAGTTGCAGCTGCCAGGAGTGTTGAGAGGGCACAGAGTCTTGCAGCAGCTGCCAGGTTGAGGACACTAGAGTTAGGAGACCCTAAAGTGAGGCAGGGTCTTCATCAGTGAAGAGAGGCTGAGGGGGACATTTTCAGAGGTTTAGTAGGAGTCAGGGGTAGTTTGATAGTTCAGTACAGCAGCAGAGACAGAGGCAGAGACCTGCAGTTTCAGTGGCTAGTGCTCTGACTCCAGTGGATCAGAGACCTACTCCACCTACTTGCATTCATTGTGGTAGAGTAACCGGAGGTGTCTGCTGGTGGAGAGGTGCTTCGGGAGTGTGTTTTAGATGTGGGTCATCAGACCATTTTATCAGAGATTATCCTGAGCCACCAGAGATTAGGAAGGCAGATACTATAGCTTCTCGACCCGGTGTCAGAGGGGGTCATGGTGGCAAAGGTTTTAATAGAGGTGGTCGACCTTGGTTTAGTCAAAGAGGAGGCTCTACATCCGGAGTTAGTAGGCCAGATGAGGCTGGGCCATCTCAGAGGGTTTATGTGATGCAGAGGCAGCCAGATGCTTCAGCCGTTATTGCAGGTATATTTTCTTTACTTGGTATTTCAGTCCTTGCTCTATTAGATCCTGGATCTATGCTTTCATACATAAGTGCATCTATCTTGCCTGTGACTGAATTACATTCTGAGTCCTACGATTTGATAACTTGGTGACAGATCCTTTAGGGCATAGTGTTGTGGTGAGCATGGTACATCGAGATAGTCCAGTTGTTATTCAGGATGAGGAGTTTCTTGGTGACCTGATTGAGATGCCTTTCAGGTAATATGATCTGATTTTGGGCATGGATTGGTTATCCAAGCATGGGGCTGTGGTAGACTGTCAGAAGAAATGTGTTACTTTGAGAACACGGGATGGTAGGGATGTTATAGTATCTAGTGAGCAGAGGTATCTTTCATCCATGTTTGTTTTAGCTGTTTCAGCTGGGAGGATGATTCAGAAGGGATGTGAGGCTTATCTTGCTCATGTTGTAGATATTAGAGTAGTGGGATCCCTACATGAAAGTATACCCACAGTTGCCGAGTTTCCAGATGTTTTCCCTGATGAGTTGCTAGAGGCACCTCCTGAGAGAGAAGTGGAGTTTGGTATCGATTTGTTGCCTAGTACCACTCCTATCTCTATTACCCCTTATCGGATGGCACCTGCTGAGTTGAGAGAGTTGAAGGTGCAGTTGCAAGAATTATTAGATAAAGGGTTTATCCACCCTAGTGTGTCCCCGTAGGGAGCGCCTGTGTTGTTTGTGAAGAAGAAGGATGGCACCATGAGATTGTGTATTGATTATAGGCAGTTGAATAAGGTGACCATCAAGAACAAGTATCCTTTGCCTCGGATAGATGATCTCTTTGATCAGTTGAAGGGAGCAGCAGTATTCTCTAAGATTGATCTGAGATCAGGGTACTATTAGTTGAGAGTCAAAGATGTGGATGTACCCAAGATAGCTTTTCGCACAAGGTATGGGCATTATGAGTTTCTGGTGATGCCCTTTGGATTGACAAATGCACCAGTAGCTTTTATGGATTTGATGAATAGGGTATTCAAACCATTTTTGGATCAGTTTGTGGTAGTCTTCATTGATGACATCTTGGTGTATTCGCATAATGAGGAGGATCATGATAGACATTTGCATATCGTATTATAGACTCTAAGAGAGAAGTAGTTGTATGCTAAGCTGTCTAAATGTGAGTTCTGGCTCGATCAGGTAGCTTTCCTTGGTCATGTGGTTTCAGCAGAGGGTATTAGAGTTGATCCGAGTAAAGTTGAGGCTATCTTGAATTGGAGTCCACCGAAGACTGTGACAAAGGTTAGAAGTTTTATGGTATTGGCAGGCTATTATTGTCGATTTGTGAAGGGTTTTTCTATAATAGCTACACCACTCACCGATTACTTCGGAAAGGAGTTAGATTTGTGTGGACAGATCAGTGTCAGATGAGTTTTGAGTAGCTGGGGGAGATGTTGACACACGCTCCTATCCTTACCCTGCCCGTGGAAGGTAAACCATTTATGATATACAGTGATGCTTCACATAGTGGTTTAGATTGTGTTTTGATGCAGGAGGGTAGAGTCATTACATATGCCTCTCGACAGTTGAAACCGTATGAGCTGAATTGACGCATGATTTGGAATTAGCAGTAATAGTTTTTGTAATATCCCCATATATGCCCTAGAAGTTTTGAATGTTGTTGTTGTTGTTGTTATTGTTGTTTTAAAAATTGGATTGAGTGTAGGTGTCAATTTGCAAGAGAAAAGAAATTAAAGGAAAGTGTATATGTTGATTATATTGTAATATATATAACATATAAGTTGGTCAAATGAAGAGTCAAGGGGGAAGAGATATTTATCTTGTTGAGTATGAAATTACCTAAATGGGCTTATAAGTTAAAAGAGAGTTAGAACAAATGGTTAAGGGCATTGAGGTAATTTTCTTTTGGAAATCTCTTGGTGGAGATTTAAAGAAGAAGAGGAAGTTGACTTTATTTATTTTTCTTTTCTTCTCTTTTCCTTAGTGGTGGCCGGCTCTCCAAAACCAAAGAACAAGAGTTGATTTTTGTTGTTCCAAAATCAAGGTTGAAGAGAGAAGCAAGGAATCAAGTTGGAGATTTGTGGAATTCAACAACTTTGGTAAGTTCTTTTCTTTGATTTCTTTTATTCTTTTGAAGTGGTATTTGAAGTGAATTAGGGTTTGTTGATTTGATGATGAGAGGTGTTTGTGATGTGTTTTCAAGTGTTAAATTTGGTTTTAAGTTAAGAGGTTAAATAGGTGTTGTTGTTGGAAGTGGTGGATGTTGATTTTGAAAGATTATGAATGATGTTAGATTTAGGGTTTTGAAGTGGTTGTGTTTAAATGTAATGTTAATGTGTTGTTAAAGTGATTATTGTGATGATTGTGTAAGATATGTGTTTATGTTATTGATTGTATCCATTTGAATGAGATTAATGTTGTGCAAAAAGTGTGTAAATGCAATTGAAAGAGTGTTGGCTTTGGTTAGGGAGTTGTTCATGAGTGACACGGCCAAAAGCAAGGAGAGACACGGCCAAGTCATGGAAATTTTGGACGTGTTGGGTTGATTTTTGAGAGACACGACCGTGTCCCATGCCAGTGTCTGTCACTGCCAAAATTAAGTTGAGAGACACGGCCACAAGCTTGGCCGTGTCCCTCAAATGTGTTAGTTAATGTTTTTGTTCTTTGCTCTTCATGCAATGTTGTGATTCTTTAAGGGTCTCTTTGCACCTATACATGAAAATGATCATTCTAAATACCCTTAAAACAATAATGATTCAATCAAAGGCATATGGAAGATTATAAATCTATGAACAATGTTATGTTATATACTTTGTGAATGGTAATGTGATTCATGAATAATGTACCTTGAAATGTTATAGCAATGATGCTATATGTATAAAATGATTTGAGATATAATTGTGATATGAAGCCACTGTGATTGGCTATGATGATGAGAATTGAGAATGGAAATTATAACTAAATAATAAATGAATTGTGTGGCTAATGTGTTATTCCATTTTCAGAGTTTGTTGTTGGTGGCATGCCTAATGATGGTAACAATCTCTTGAAGTTAGGTTGGATTGAATCCTTGAAGCCTAATTGAGTTGTTACAACCCTTGAAGCTAGGTTGTGTTGGTTCTTGAAGCCAAGTTGGGTAGAAGCTTAGCATGCTTTGCTCCCCTTGAAGCTTGGTTGAACCTAATCCTTGAAGCCTAGTTGGGTATATGATATTAATAAATGTGATAACAAAACCAAAGCATTAACTCTGAAAATTGAATGGCATATTAGTGTGTTTTGGGCCCATGCTTGTCTTTGTTTAATGTGAGTCATGAATGATAACTTGATTGATTAATGAAGGAGATGGAAAGATGTTGAAATGTGGTATGCTTATATGATTATGATTTGTGATGTGCAAAGGTGTGATGTTAGCTTTTCACCTATGTTGTTGCCTTTATTGATAACATGTGTGACATTGCATTGCACTAGAGCATAATATTAGCATGATTTGTCTTACTAAGCCGTTGGCTTAGCGCGATAGTGTTGATCACGCAGGTAATAGAGTTGACCCCGAGAGCTCTTCGAGACCAAGTGAGAGTAGACAGTGAAAAGTTTATTTGGGACTTAAAGATCAGAGAAAGCTGCCAATCCTGTATAACTTCTTTATATTTTGTAAATATTGTTTATAATGTGAATATATGTATATTTTTAAATATGGTTTTAAATGCTTTCATATATGTAACTGTTTTATAAATTCCGCTGCATACTAAATAAACATATCTATATCTGCTTTGCTTTATCTTACAAGTTAATTACTTATTATCTATATTGTATACTGAAAAAGATTATGATATTATTTAAAAGGTGTTCTTGAATGTTAAGAAAAATCCGTAGCATTCCTATATTCGATACATGTATACTACATTGTGGTGCCTGTAGTGTGTATGTATTAGGTGTGGGGGTGTTACAGTTTTTTCCTTGAAGATTTGGCGGCATTACTTGTATGGGAAAAGTGTTTCATTTATACGGATCACAAGAGTTTGAAATACCTGGGTGTTCAGAGAGAGCTGAATCTTTGGCAGAGGTGGTGGTTAGAGTTGATTAAAGACTACGACTATTTGATTGATTATCATCCTGGTAAGGCAAATGTTGTTGCTGATGCCTTGAGTCGAAAGTCTTTGGCAGGTTTGACTGCTTATTCACTCTCATTGCTTGTTGAGTTGAGAGCATTGCACGCTAGATTTGAATCTTCTGATGATGGTGCTCTGATGGCTCAGTTGCAATTGAGGCCAGTCTTGTTAGATCATATTACGGTGGCTCAGTTGGCAGATGAGAGAATTCAAAAAATTGTGCTGGTTTGTCAGAAGGAGGAGAGTCAAGACTTTTATGTGAGGGATGATGGCAGTCTATGGTACAGAGATAGATTATGTATTCCTGATGATGCAGAATTGAAAAGAATGATATTAGAGGAAGCACATCAGCACTTTTTACTATGCACCTTGGGAGTACCAAGATGTATCAGGACTTGAAGTGACATTATTGGTGGTCAAGTATGAAGAAGGACATAACAGAGTTTGTATCCAGATATTTCACTTGCCAGAAAGTGAAGGTTGAGCACCAAGTTCTTTCAGGGTTGCTCCAACCTTTATCAGTGCCAGAGTGGAAATGGGAGCGAGTGACAATGGATTTTGTGACTGGATTGCCTTTGACCCAGAAGAAGCATGATGTAATCTGGGTGATAGTTGATCGGATGACGAAGACAGCTTATTTTCTTCCAGTTTGGATGGATTATTCTCTTGAGAGGTTGGTTGAGTTATATATCAATGAGATAGTCAGGTTGCATGGAGTCCCAGTTTCTTTGGTGTCGGATCGAGATCCCCGGTTTACTTTGAGGTTATGGAAGAGTATACATGATGCTTTAGGTTCTCAATTGCATTTTAGTACTGCTTTCCATCCTCAGATAGATGGACAGTCAGAAAGAGTGATACAGATTCTGGAGGATATGTTGAGGAGCTGTATCATTGATTTTACTGGGAATTGGGACAGATTTTTGCCATTAATTGATTTTGCTTATAACAATAGTCATCAGTCGAGTATCAGGATAACTCCTTATAAGGCTTTATATGGCAGGAGACACAGGACACCTTGGTGTTGGGATGAAGTTGGAGAAGGTAAACTGGTTGGTCCCGATTTGATTAAGGAAACAGAGGAGAAAGTGAAGGTGATTCGGGGTCATTTGAAAGCAGCTTCAGACCGATAGAAATCCTATTCAGATTTAAAGAGAAGAGACTTAGAGTTCAGTGTGGGAGATAAAGTGTTTTTGAAGGTGTCTCCATGGAAGAAGATTTTGAGATTTGGCTGCAAAGGGAAGTTGAGTCCTCGTTTCATAGGACCATATGAGGTGTTGGAGAGAGTTGGTCTAGTGGCTTATAGGCTAGCTTTACCACCTGAATTGGATCGAATACATAATGTTTTCCATGTCTCGATGCTTTAGAGATATAGGTATAACCCATTTCATGTATTGTCAGTGGAGTCCATTGAGGTGAGTCCAGATATGACTTACGAGGAAGAACCAGTGACAATTTTGGTACGAGAGGTTAAAGAATTGAGGAATAAGAGGGTGCCACTTGTGAAAGTGCTTTGGAGGAATCATGCCACTGAGGAGGTGACCTGGGAAAGTGAGCAGGCGATGCAGAGTTAGTTTCCCCATTTGTTCCAGACTTGAGGACAGGTAATTTCGAGGACGAAATTTGTTTTAGGGGAAGAGAATTGTAATATCCTAAAATTTTTGAAAATTTCTAATTTTTGAAAAATTTGATAAAATAAATTATAATTTCAAAGCATAAATTAAATTAATGGTTTTAAATGAAAAATGAAAGGATTTTAAATAAAAAAAAGTGGAATATATATGTGATATATATGAAAAATATACATAACATATAAAAGTCAACACTTTTTAAAAGAAAAGGGTATTTTGGTAATTAAATCTTATAAATTCAAAATTAATAAAATAATTCAAAAACAAATTATTTTTGAGTGGAAGAGGGAAATTAGGACTTTTAATTTATTAAAAAAATAATTAAATAATTAAATTATTTTAATATATATGTGGTTTAATAAAAAGATGAAAGGAAAAGAAATATTAAAATCTTCTTCTTCTTCTTCTTCTTCTCTTTCCTTTGGCCGAAATTCCATGGGAGCTAGACCAAGGATTCTACTTCTTCCATACTCCATAAATTGAAGAAATTAACAAGTTGCAAGTGGAATTTTGGTGATCTCCACAAAAATTAGTAAGTTTCCATCTCTTTTCTTTGAATTCATTGGAAATTTGGATTATGTGAGTTTTGAGATTTTGATGTAGTATGTTATAATTGTTGGAATTGGTGTGTATGATGTTATTTTGGGTAGTTAACAATGATTCTAAGGTTAGATTGAAGAGATGATGGAGTTTGGTTAAAGAATGGTGAAGAGAGAGAATTTAGGGTTATGGATTTTTGGGGTTTTGAAAACATGAACTTTAATTGTGCAAATTGGTTCTAAATGAGTTGTTTTGATTCATAAACAAGTATTTTAAAGTCAAATATTGGATTTGGTGGTGTTGGATTGGAGTTTGAGAATGGAAGTGGAGATTTAGGGGTTTGGAAAAGTGATTTTCCAAAGTAGTTGAATTGTGTGATTTTATTTGTTTAGTGTTAAAAGTGATGAATATAAGCTTGGAATGAGTAATGGATTGTGTTGGAATGTAAAATCTTCAATGGGGGAAGGTTATGCCATTTTTGAGATTTTGTGTATAAGAGTGTATTTTTATAATGTAAATGATTTAAATGTATTAAAATATGTTTTAAATAATATAAATAAACTTAAAACACTAATTTAATTGTAGTAGAATGGAATTCTAATGTTGAAGTAAGGAAATGCTAAATTTTTTAAAATTTGTAGGAGTGATGTGTAATTATGGTTTAATGTTGGAAATGCCATTAAATGTGATACTAAATGAATATTTGTTATCACATTTGGTTTAGGCATTGAGGGAGGTTGATTTGCTTCATCCAAGTGGTGAAGGGCAAGTTGAAAAGATTGGATTGAAGGTTGTTTTTAGCTTGCTTTAGGTTGCTAGTGGAGGTATGTACAAACTTTGAATATAATGTCTATATTGCATAACATTTGGACTTAACATATTTTGGTTGAAAAATGTGTTAAGCTACTTGGTTCATTGATTGTGTATGAATAATATGCTATGACATTTGTAATTTCATATATGTGTTAAATACATTGTGAAAAGCCATTGATAATGGCTAATTTGTGTAATATGTGAAATATGCATATTATGTGAAAATACCCAAAGTAATTGCGTAATGTGTTGTGAATGCAAAAAAAAAAAAGAGATATGTGTAATAATGAAATGAATTGATATTGATAAAAATGGGAAAAGTGAGAAAAGTGAGAAAAATGTGAAAAAATGAGAAAAGTGAGAAAAAAAAGTGAAAATAAGGCAATGTGCCTAGATTGAATATGTAAAAATGAGAAAGAGATTAATAATGAGAAATATGAATAAATTGCATGCCTAGTATGTTATTCAATTTTCAGAGTTTTGGATTTGGCGGCATGCCTATGATTGCTTACGGGATATACACTGGAATGGTGAAAAGACTGGGTCGTAAGCTAGGCCAGTTGGTAAATATGTTGTTTTTGGAGTGAAAGACTGGGTCGTAAGTATCAAAAACTGTAGCAGTCTAGCCGGGTTGAGGACTAAGATACTGGAGCCTAAAGGTCTAGCCGGGTTGAGGTCCAAGAAACTAGGGCTGTTACATTATCCATGGATATATTGCCTACGGGGCTAGACACATGGTGTCATTATGGACCAAAGCAGTAACTCTAAAATTTGAATAGCATATTAGATCCTTTTTGGGCCCATGCTTGTCTTTGTTTTAATGTGAATTATGAAATATTTGAAAAAAAATATAGGAAAGTGGAATGATGTGACATCTATGTGCATTATTCATTGGCATTGCATTGAGTTATATTGTTATTATCAAAGTTTGTACCATTAGGCTTCGGCTTAGCGCGATTGTTTCCATCGCGCATGTGACAGGGTAGACCCAGCTGAGCTAGAGAGTTCTTCTAGACCAGGTCGGGTCTAGACTTATAGTTGAGCTTGTTGAGTTGCTATCGAGATCAGAAACACTGCCAGCAGCATGTATATTTTTTTTTATGTTATTGTACATTTTGAGTATTATGCATAATATATTATGTTTTGAATTTTACATATTGTATATTATAAAAAAATATTTGGGTCAATGTATTTTAAATGGGAGAGTAAGTGTGTTTTATATTACATATATATCTATATATATAAATGTTTGAGAAACTTGGTGAAATTGAGAAGTATGGTTGAGATGGTGATTGGAAATTATTTGGGAGTGTTTTCTTTTTGCAGGTTGAGTAATTACTAAATTTTGGGATATCCAAATTATAGACAAAACTCTGGCGAATTTTTTCCAAAGATTTATATATATATTATTTATTTCGGGTTCTTATAAAAAGTAAAGAATATTTATATTATATTTAATTTTTATATATTTAGAATTTGAAATTTTAAATTGGAAATGTGAAAAAAAATTTAGTAAACCGGTCTATGATATTTTTGTACCATATATGTGTATTTTACATATGCTGAAAATATGTATTGTATGTATATAGGGTATAAGGGTGTTACACGTGGCTCTGGACAATCTCTCACATAGTGCTCCTGTGATTCACATCTATAACATCCTCGAGAATTGACTCCCCAACAAACATCTCTATGAACTCTACCACACTAACTGCATGTTGATGGAGCAAGTCTCAGAGAACTAAAACTAGGGGTAGTAGCTTCTAATGATATGAGCCTCTGCCCCGACTGAATAGTCCTACTAGGCTGCCCTTGCCCCTCACTATCACTCTGAGGGTATCCCCCTCGGCCTCTCTTCACTGATGAAGACTCTGCCTCACTCTAGGATCTCCTACTTTTGCTCTCCTCATCTCTAGCAGCTACTGCAAGACCCTGTGCTCTCTCAACACTCCTGACTGCTGCATCCAACTGAGAAAAATCGCAATGTCGAGAGCCTGCTCTAAGACACATGATAGAGGGTTTCAACCCGTCCTCAAACCTATGGCATCTTTCAATCTCATCAAATATAATTCCTCCAGCATACTGACTCAGCCGGATGAACTCAGTCTCATACTCAGTCACTGGCCTAGTGTGTAGACCCTTAATTTTTGACCCAGTCCGGTCTAATATATTTTATATAGTCCAAAATAATTTTTGTGTTATTTTAATTAAATAATATTTATTTTAGTATTTATTTTTTATAATTTTTTAAAAAATAAAAATAATAATAAATAATAATAAATAAATAAATAAAAATAGAAATCAGCGATGAAAAAATTTGTCGCCGAAAGTAATTAACCAAGGCCAATTTCGCCTGTAGGAATTTCCTGCGGCGAAATTGTTTGGCCGCGCCAATCCTTGCCTAGCTAGCGCTCGCAGCTCGCAATTTCCTCGCAACCCGTTGCAGTTTTCGCCAGCGAAATTTTTCCAACGCAATTTTTTCCGAAACCAAATTCTATTTGGTTTTGGTTTCTTTTCCTAATTAATATTAGTTTTCTTAAACAATTAGAATTAATCTTATAAATTTTCCTATAAATAACACTTTAAAACACAAATTAGGAGAGAAGAACTTTGGACTGGAACTTAGTGATCGAAATTTGGATTACAGAAAACCCTAGCAATAAGCAAGCAATCAAGAATTCATCAAAGGCAGCAACCTTGTCTTTGTCCTTATTCATTCAGAAAGCAATTTTTGGTGGAACCAACGAACGGAGGTTTGAATCTCTAGTTTCTTTATTTATTTCTTTACTGAAATTGAAAATTACTTTTCTGTTTCTTCTAAACCTTAGAACCCTAATTTATTTCTTCTAAACCTTAAAACCCTAATTCGTTTCTTTTATTTCCAAAAACCTTAAATCTTTTCTTCTATTTCCAAAAACCCTAAAAATTACTTTTCTATTTCTTCTAAAACTTAAGAACCCTAATTTATTTCTTCTAAACCTTAAAATCCTAATTTTTTCCTTCTATTTCCAAAAACCCTAAAAAATACGTGTCTGTTTCCAAAAATCTTAAATCGTTTTTCATATTTCCAAAAACTTTATAAAACTCTAAACTATTTTCTCAAATCCTAAAACCAAACATATTTTTCGAAACACTAAAAAACCCTAATCCTCTCAAAACCAAAACAGTAAACCCTAGTTTCTTAAACCCTAATCCTTAAAACCTTAAAACCTTATAAACCTAAACATTCAAACTCAATACAGTAAATCCAAAACAACAATCCAGTAACCAAGAGCTATAAACCTTATGTTTTAATATTCTAAAACCCTAATTTCATAATTTTACCCCTCAAACCCTAATTTGATCAATCAAAGAACCTTACTAATTTCTTAAATTTATAAAATCCTAATCCATTTCAATTCTCTTAAAACTTACAGTAGCCTAAAAAAATAACAATAATAATAACTTAAGATTCCAAAACCCTAAATATTAATTAAAGAACTTTAAATAGAAACAATAAACCTCAATTTGTATCTTTACTTGCTTTATTTTTTAGATTTGATTATGTAGTCTATTATACGCTTTGGTGGTTGATTTATTTAATTTCAATGCTTGATTTATTTAATTTATCATGGATGGATGTTTTCTTTATTGTTATTATTTGCTTGTTTTAGTATTAAAAGTGTAAGAGGTATGTTTCCACTTTGTGGGTACCTCATTAGTTAAATATCATGTAATTTAAATTACTTTTATATTTTAGACCAATGTAAAGGACACATTTCTACCTTTTGATACATGTCCTATTAGTTTAGACATGGATGGTGTAAGGACATGTTTCCATCCTTGGATGGGTATCCATTTATTTTTTTTATTGGACATTGCTTTGATTTTAATATAATGATGCTTTATTTTAATTGTTACATGTAATATGGATAATATTGTTATATTTAAGAATTTTATAATATTAAGACCTGTAAAGGAGGTCGGTTCTAATGAACTGGGCGTTGTGGGGGTGCTGGGCCATTTCTCACCTTCCTCACACGTACCCAACTTTCCGAACCCATTAGGGGGTTGGGGATTCCTTAGGAATCGAGTCATCCACCCCTTTTTTTTTCTCGGCCTGTCCGGGTGGCAACTCCATTTTCTCCGGGCTTAGGCCCGTGCTCTCTAAGGCCCCCAAGCCTAAACAGTTCCGAAGTCGTAAGAACCATTCCACCTGGAGTGGGGGCGAAAATCCCCGCTCACAGTGGTGACTCCACTGGGGATAAGAGAAGTTGATTCCGTTGGCCTTTATATTATTCTATTCTTTCTTATAATGATATTATCCATAGCATCACATTAGATTGCATCGTGTGAGTGAGTTAGGATGCCTGTGTTACCCGTGTTATTTTATGTAAGGGACACCATACTTTCACTCAAGGTATGGAGATCGAGTATGACATAACCACTCATAGCCTTGTACCATTTGGTATATACTTGCTATGGGAACCTAAGCTTTTTAATCCAATGACTAAAGCTCATGTAATTGGCCTAGTTACTTTCCTTATATTTTACCCCAAATACATGTTCTTTGACTTTGGTTAATTTATCTTGGCTTAAATCATGGCTTATTTGGATTGTTCTTTTTCTAATATGACCTAAATACATTGTGAGCTCAAAATAAAATTTTCTCTAAATCCAAAAGACCAAAGCTATTTTTAAAACTTTTCAAGATGGTCTTTGGACATAAAATGTTTTCTAAAAATAAATCAAAAATTTTTTTCTCAAGACTCAAATACAAAGCCCAAAGCCCATTTTTTCTAAAAATCTTTTTACAATGGACTTAGAAACAATATTATTTTCATCCAACCTTTTCTTACAAAAAGCTTGCAAATTATTTAGGTCAATTACGAAAAACCAAAAATCAATTGTGAGCCTAGTTTATACTAAGAAATAATTAATCATGGGCTTGTTTTTGGCATGAATCATTAGTTTCTTTTTTTAGTGAGAAATCTATTTATAATAAACCTCTTAATTTAGTTTTAATCCAATATAGCATAAAATATGTAACACACCTATACCCCGTACACGCACACTACATACTACTGCATCTGTACTATACGTATACCAGATACAGGAGTGCCACGATTTATATAAGGCAACCCCATTTTTCTCTTCTACAATAATATGAGGAAACTTTAAAACATTTCATATATATATATATATATATTATGGAACATAACAAGTAAAACATTTATTTATTAAGCAGCGAAAAATGTAGCGGTATTTACATATACATATATATCAAAATAAATATTTACAAAACATAAAGTTTATACATGTTTGGCAGTTTGTCTTTGATTTTTAAGCCCACGATCAATACTTCAGAGTCTAGACTCGACTCGGTCTAGCTGAACTCTCCGGTTCTACCCTGTTACCTGCGCGATGAACCACAATCACGCTAAGCCATAGGCTTAGTGGTACAAACCACAATAACAATATGCTTTAATGCAATTACAATGTCATACTTTCAACAATAGAGATCATATTCAAAATGCTATAATTCATAACATTACATTTCATTATCTTATTCAATTGTTTTACCAGTTATGATTCACATTGAAACAAAGACAAGCATGGGCCCAAAAAGGATCTAATATGTTATTCAAAGTTCAGAGTTACTGCTTTGGTCCATAATCACATTCATCAAGCTCGTAGGCGATACATATATATCTATCCATGGATAGTGTAACAGACCCAGTCTCTTGGACCTCAACCTGGCTAGACCCTAGGGCCACAGTATCTTGGTCCTCAACCCGGCTAGACTGTTACTATTTTTAAGGCTTACGACCCGGTCTTTTCACCACAAAAATATCATATTTCATATTTATCAGCTAGACTCGGCTTAAGACCCGGTCTTTTCACCTGTCCAGCAATTCATAGGCATGCCGCCAAACCCAGAACTCTGAAAATTGAATAACATACTAGGCACACAATTAATTCATTTATCTGATTATCAATCTCTTTCACAAATTCTTTTCTTATTTCATTTCTCATAATTAAACTAGGCAATCATGCCCCAATTATTTCATTTGCATCATTATAACCAACACAATGGCTTCACATCTCATCATTAAAGTATACATAGCCAATTGCATTGGACATACATTTTAAATGATCATCATATCTTTCACATTATGCAAATCATAACTGTAGACCCTTAATTTTTGAACCAATCCGATCCAACATGCTTTATTTAGTCCAAAATAATTTTTGTTGTTTAATTGGTCCAAAAT
Organism: Garcia nutans; assembly: GCA_947685225.1. Lineage (NCBI taxonomy): Eukaryota > Viridiplantae > Streptophyta > Magnoliopsida > Malpighiales > Euphorbiaceae > Garcia > Garcia nutans. Next base: position 47,677,847 of record CANTUV010000007.1, on the reverse strand, counting down.
AATTTTAATTAAATAATTTTTACCTTAGTATCTAATTTTTAGCAGTAAAAAATGAAAATAAATAAATAAAAATAAAAAATAAAAATAAAAATCGGAGTCGGAAAAAAATCGGCAGCAAAAAGTGGTCGCGCGGGCCCGTCAGGCAAACAGTGGCTCGCCCGCAGGCTCCTGCTGGCTGGCACGCCGCCCGCAGGAATTTCCTGCGGGCTGGCAAGCCCACGGGCCCGTCGCCAGAATTTTCGCCAGCGCAAATTTTCAGCTGCAATTTTTAGAATTCTAATCCAATTAGGTTTTAATTTCTTTTTTTATTATTATTACTTACCTTAATTAATTACGAATAAACAACCTAAAAACCACTATAAATAAGGACCAATTAAACAAAATCAAGGGGGGAAAAACTTTTCATGATAGCTTTAGGTTTTGAAACCAAATCAAGGAAGGAAAGGGAAAACTCAATTCAATTGATATTTATAGCAGCAGTAGCAGCAGTAGTACGAAAAAGGGGAGAAGAAAAGAGGCAATCAAAGCTTGTCTTTGGAGCTAGTTCATCCAAGAAGAGTTATTTTTTGGAGAATCAACAAAAGAAGTATGTTTTAATTCTTTTGATTTAAGTTTTACAATAGCCAAATCTATAAAATTTAAGGTTTTTAAATAAAAAATCTTAGAGTTTTAATTTAATTTTTCCAAGTTTAGAACATTAAAAACGTGACTTTCTTCTCTAACAAGACTTAAAATTGTTATTTTTTCTTCTTAAAAACCTTAAAACACCTATTTAACATATTTTTCTACCAAACCAAAATAAAATTTTGTTTCTATTAAAATTTTAAATTAGGTTCTTTTTCATTCAAAAAACCTCAAAAAACATCTTTTCTAGTTATAAAAATTTCAATCCATATGTTTAAGTTCATAAAACTTCATAAAATATCAAATTGTTTTTTTTTAAACCCTAAAATTAATACTTTGGCCGAGAACCCCAAATTGAAAGCCTAAAATCCAAAAATCAACTTTTAAACCTAAAATAATGAACCCTAACCCTTTAAAAACTTAAACCCTAACTTTTTCTAAACTTTAAACCCTTTAAAACATAAAAAACATAAAAACATAAAAAACTCAAAAAAGTCACAGTAGCTTAAATCATTATTTAAAAACATGAATTAAAAATATTTCAAAAGTGTCCAAAACTCAAGTTTTATTATTTCATCATTCAAATCTTAATTTGTTTAATCAAAGTGTCTTGCTAACCTTTAAAAAACATAAAACCTAATCTATTTTAATTACCTAAAAAGTCACATAGCTTAAACTTTAGAATTTCCAAAGCCTTAACACATGAGATAAAGAATCCTAAATAGAAATAGTAGCTATACTTGAACTTTTATTTATTTTATTCAATTCCATATTTATTTATACCTTGATTTATTTCTTATGCTTTAATTTATTTAATTTCAATACTTGATTTATTTAATTTATCATGGATGGATGTTTGTTTTATATTTTTGTTAATACTTTTAATGAATGATTTATCTATTATGGATGATTATTTACTTTTATCAATTAATTTAGACTTCCAAAAGTTGTAAGAGGTATGTTTCCACTTGGTGGGTACCTCATTAGTTAAACATCATGTAATTTAATTTTCTCTTCTATTTTAGAACTTATGTAAAGGGCATGTTTCTACCTTTTGGTGGGTGTCCTACTTAGGCATGTGATGTAAGGACATGTTTCCATCCTTGGATGGGTGTCCATTTATTTGTTTTATTTTGTTTGGACATTGCTTTGATTTTAATATAATGATGCTTTCTTTTTATTGTGTGTAGTATGGATAATGTTATTATACTTAAGAATTTTATAATATTAAGACCTGTAAAGGAGGCCGGTTTCAATGAACCGGGCATTGTGGGGGTGCTGGGCCATTTCTCACCTTCCCCACACGTACCCAACTTTCCGAACCCATTAAGTGGTTGGGGATTCCTTAGGAATTGAGTCATCCACCCCTTTCTTTTTCCCGGCCCGTCCGGGTGGCGACTCCATTTTCTCCGGACTTAGGTCCGTGTTCTCTAAGGCCCCGAGCCTAAACAGTGTCGAAGTCGCAAGAACCATTCCACCGGGAGTGGGGGCAAAAATCCCCGCTCACAGTGGTGACTCTACTGGAGATAAGAGAAGTTGATTCCGTTGGTCTTTATATTATTCTATTCTTTCTTATAATGATATTATCCATTGCATCATCTTAGATTGCATTGTGTGCGTGAGTTAGGACGCCCGTGTTACCCGTGTTATGTTATGTAAGGGATACCATACTTTCACTCAAGGTATGGAGATCGAGCATGGCATAACCACTCATAGCCTTGTACCGTTTGGTATATACTTGCTATGGGAACCTAAGCCTTTTTACCCAAAGACTAAAGCTCATGTAATTGGCCTAGTTACTTTCCATAGGTTTTACCCCATATGCATGTTGTTTGACTATGGTTGATTTATCTTGGCCTAAATCATGGCTTATTTGGTTTGTTCTTTTTCTAATATGACCTAAGTATATTGTGAGCTCAAAATAAATTTTTTCTTTAAAATCCAAAAGACCAAAACTATTTTCAAAACTTTTTAAGATGGTCTTTGGACAGAAAAGTTTTCTAAAAATAAATCAAAAATTCTTTGGCTCATGGCCCAAATACTAAGCCCAAAATCCCTTTTTCTAAAATCTTTTATAATGGGCTTAGAAAAAAAACTATTTTCACCCAACCATTTTTTACAAGGAGCTTGCAAAAATATTTAGGTCAATTATGAAATACCAAAAATCAATTGTGGGCCTAGTTTACACTAAGAATAAATTAACTATGGGCTTGTTTTTGGCATGAACCACTAGTTACCTCTTTTCAAGTGAGAAATCTATTTATAATAAACCTCTTAATTTTGTTTAATCCAATATAGCATAAAAGCTACTATAGTTGGTTGAATGGATTAAAACGTAATTAATGGGAATTATCATGGATTGATTTCCATTTTCAAGGATATAACTATTGGTTGAAACTTCCAAGGGAATTATTCGAAAGCAAGGTATCCCATGTTGGTATTTTGTTAACCATATACCTAGGAAAAGAGACTCGCCATTCGTGTGTGGATGATATAAGGTTGGAAGGAATGTCCTAATTATCCTTGTTTGTGGTTTGTGCATACATACATGCATACATTTGCATCTCATATCATTGATCCTTTCTGGCTCATAGACCTGAGGTACAGCAATTCAAGAGCATACAATGATATCACCTACAGCATTGATTTTTGATTCAAGTGCTTCATTCGAAGGATGGATGCAAACCAGCTAAGGGAAATAATCGATGAAGTTGTCAAAGCTAGGATGGCCGAGCTACAAGATCAATTGGTTAGAATTATGAAGACCCAGTTGATTCAAATTCTATAAATCATCAACAATGCTAATGAGGCATCTCCCATTGACATAAGAAAGAAGGAAAAGGCAGCATTAACAAGGAGCATGTCTAATGATAGAGATCGAATGAAAAATGAGAGATCAATCCCTATTCTACAAGACCAACCGAACCATGTGCTATCTAAGTGGAGCAATAAGAGAGGCTATCACCCTAGTGTGCAATGTCAAAGAGAAAAAGGAGGTGTTGAGGAAAATGCAACAACTGAGCCTACAAAGAAGCGTAAATTTTCAAACTTAAGGGAGCCTTTGTCAAAGATGCTAGAAAATCTAATGAAAATGGATTTGCTACAACCATTGACACCTCGACCTCTACATAAGCCTCTACCGCCAAAATTTGATGCCAAAGTCTTATGTCAATTCCATCAAATGCAAGGGCATGAGACAGATAAATGTGTTCGATTAAGGCATGAAATCCAAGATTTAATTAACAGTGGAAAGCTGCTTGAACCTGATAAGCCCAACACTAATAATAATCCTTAGCCTAAAATTGGAAGGGCATCATCACTTACAACCTTCATGAAGAGTTTTATCTTGTCACCTTGTCATGATATGGATAGATAAGCTGCTAAAGATGATATGCTACTAAGCAAGCTTGGACTAACTGTGGATGATGAAGCAATGATCCTTGATGATGGAAAAAATCCGTGCCCTTGAGATGTCTAAATAAATGGAGTGTCTTTAACTTCAATTCAACAAACTTTCCTTAGCTTGAATATTGCTTTTCAATCTTACTTTCTTTAATATTTTGGAACTTTTTCAAATTTGTTTGAATAAATTTTTGTTGGTCTTTGTTCATTTTGATGCTCAACTAATGAGGAATCAAGCTTGATAATTCATGAATTAATATATTTATGCATCATGACTTGAATGACTTTACTAGGTAAGGGAATGGCTCTATAGCATTGAGTTGTGTATGCTTACTTAGAGAGGGCACCTGCATAATTATCATTTTCTAGGTCTTAGTTAGTCTTAGAACATGCTTTGACAAACTTTCGAGGCGAAATTGAACTCTGCTTATTTAAGGGAGAGATGATCTAGGCATTGTTTGATTAGCCAACAACTAGTATCCACCCTATTAAATATCAATCCCTAGTTGTCCCTTTAAGCCTTCATAAAATTTTAACTTTCTTTTCATTGGCATATAACCTCAACAACCTACCTTGAGCTGTTGTGATACTTTTGGCAAGTCTAATGATCACTAAGATAAAGAGGCAATAAGATAAAAAAGGTAATGATTAGTCAAGATCATGAAGATAATTGAAGTTCTCAAGACTATGAAGATAGTTGGAGTTCTCAAGACCATAAAGATAGTTGAAGTTCTCAAGACCATAAAGATAGTGGACATTTTCAAGACCCTAAGGGTAGTTCAAGTTCCCTTAATATCTCCAAAACAACATAAACATTGGAGTAATAAATGATTTATCCCTATTAAAGAAGATTTATGTTACTCCCCTCATCCATTATTGGAAGCCCAAGTTGGTACAAATAAGACAACTCTGTTTGAGCTAGAACCGAAAACAAAAAAGGAGAGAAAGAAAGAAAAACAAGAAAAAAATCAATAGAAAAAGAAAGGAAAAAGTAAAAAAAAAAAGAGTAAAAAAAAACCCAAAATGGTTCAAAAAGCCAACTGAGTTCTCTTTTACCTAAAGCAGCAAAAGGCTTCTATTTGGTTCATAAAGACTTTTTTTTTAAGTTGGTCCAACCCAACCAAAGATTCAATTAAAATTAGAGAAAAGGAGGAAGACCACCCAGTTCTTGAAAGTTCTGTAGTCCAACAAGAAAGAAGGACAAAAAGAGAAAGAAAAGGGAAGAGTAAGAGAAATAAAGAAAAGGGAGAAGAAGAAAAGAAACAAATTTGGGTCTTAAACTTTATGCAAGGGCAAAAAAAAAACTGTCCTAGTAATATCCAGTTTAATGCTAAGAAGATAGAAGAAATTTGGAGTCTAGTAAGGTTGCCTCCAAGCTGCCTAAAATTCCAACAAAAAATTTGTAGTGTGAGGGTTTGTCCATTGTGTCACACCAGCTCCTATCTCAAAATGGCCTTCATTTAACCCATGTCCCTTATAGACCCCATTTCAAGCCTATGAAAGACCTGTTGATCTCTCTTGGTAGGTAGAGTCTATTAGTGGAGATAGTTTGAATAAGCACGCATATGAGATAGACAGTATTTAAACTCAAATGAGACCTTTGGCCAAGTAATGTGTATGTGCCTATCTGAAGTGCAACAGTTCTTGCTTAAATAGAAATGATTCCCGAGTTTAGTACGGTAACTAGGGTTGTCATGTTATAGATATGTTAATTTGGAAAATCAAGTCCTGAGGTGCATTGACATTAATTTGGCAAAGCCAACATTTGATTTCAAAATTAAAATTCAAAAAAAATCAAATAAAAAAATATTTTTGTCATACAAAGCCTTCAAGTTAAGGGAAGTATATTGAACCTCCAAAGGACATATTGGGCAAAGGAAATGATTATTGGCAAGGTCATAATGAAATATAAAAAGAATGTATCCCTAACTCTGCAACTTGGGATCTCCACCACTCATGTTTTCAACATATTGAAGATAAAAAGCCACAAATACAAAGCTTTCGATCATTCTTGAACAAGCGTCAAAAAGGACTCAATGAGAACACTTCTGCTGATCACCTCGGTCTGTGAGTCGATGGAACGACTGTAAGTATTATTCATGCATATCATGCATACATGAGCATGTCACATCACACATTCTTGTCTTGTGTTGTCTATTCCTTGTCAAAATGAACAGCAAGCAATCAAAAGAAGATATCAAATCAGGGGGGCATAGAAAGCCCATTGCTTGAGAAACCTCCAGTAATCTTGCAAAGAGAAGAAATGCCTGCTTATGCAAAGAACAAGACGGCAAAAATATCAATCAAAGCTTGCATGGAAAAAAATCTTTGGTTTGAGCCTACACAGGGGGCAAAGTTTCTCCTTTTCAATTTTTTGGGTTTATATACCAAATATTTTTAAACTCACTTACAAATATTTTGCCACACAGGGGGGCAAGGAGAGGATATATGGTCCAATTAAAAATAGCTAAATCTTTGCAAAAAGGAAGAACAAAAGAATGGAACAATTAGAACTCTCAAAAGGATGAAGATCCATTTTCAAGGGTGAAGACCCGATCTATGAAAATCCATTTTCAAGGGTGAAGACCCGATCTCAAAGGATGAAGATCCATTTTCAAGGGTGAAGACCTGATCTCAAAGGATGAAGATCCATTTTCAAGGGTGAAGACCCGATCTCAAAGGATGAAGATCCATTTTCAAGGGTGAAGACCCGATCTCAAAGGATGAAGATCCATTTTTAAGGGTAAAGACCCGATCTCAAAGGATGAAGATCCATTTTCAAGGGTAAAGACCCGATCTCAATGGATAAAGATCCATGTTCCAAGGGTAAAGACCCGATCTCCAATGGATAAAGATCCATGTTTCAAGGGTAAAGATCCGATTTTCAATGGATAAAGATCCATGTTTCAAAGGGTAAAGACCCAAAGTTCGAAGGATAAAGATCCTTTTTTCAAGGGTAAAGATCTGATTTCAAATGGATAAAGATCCATATTTCAAGGGTAAAGACCCGACCTCCAATGGATAAAGATCCATTTTTACGGGTAAAGACCCAATCTCCAATGGATAAAGATCCATGTTCCTAGGTAAAAGACAGTTTCTAATAGATAAAGATCTATTTTTGGTGGGTAAAGACCTACAATTCGTAAAAATGGAACAACCAGTTATGCCAGAATTCTCAACTGATAAAAGGTCAGATGAGTTAAACCAACCTCTCGGGTCCAGAACCCAAAACCTCAAAAATTAAGTCTTATTGATTTTCACTCTCTTTCGCTAAGGTTTCAGATCATTCAAGCAGGGGGCAAACGGTAGACCCTTAATTTTTGACCCAATCCGATCCAACATGCTTTATTTAGTTCAAAATGATTTTTATTGTTTAATAGGTCCAAAATAATTTTAATTAAATAATTTTTACCTTAGTATCTAATTTTTAGTAGTAAAAAATGAAAATAAATAAAAAATAAAAATAAAAATAAAAATAAAAATCGGAGTCGGAAAAAAATCGGCAGAGAAAAGTGGTCGCGCGGGCCCGTCGGGCCAACAGTGGCTCGCCCGCAGGCCTGCGGGGGTTTCGCCCCTGCGGGCTGGCACGCTCACCGGCCCGTCGCCAGAATTTTTGCCAGCGCAAATTTTTCAGCTGCAATTTTTAGAATTCTAATCCAATTAGGTTTTAATTTCTTTTTTTTATTATTATTACTTACCTTAATTAATTAGGAATAAACAACCTAAAAGCCACTATAAATAAGGACCAATTAAACCAAATCAAGGGGGGAAAAACTTTTCATGATAGCTTTAGGTTTTGAAACCAAATCAAGGAAGGAAAGGGAAAACTCAATTCAATTGATATTTATAGCAGCAGTAGCACGAAAAAGGGGAGAAGAAAAGAGGCAATCAAAGCTTGTCTTTGGAGCTAGTTCGTCCAAGAAGAGTTATTTTTTGGAGAATCAACAAAAGAAGGTATGTTTTAATTCTTTTGATTTATGTTTTACATTAGCCAAATATATAAAATTTAAGTTTTTTAAATAAAAAACCTTAGAGTTTTAATTTAATTTTTCCAAGTTTAGAACATTAAAAACGTGACTTTCTTCTCTAACAAGACTTAAAATTGTTATTTTTTCTTCTTAAAAACCTTAAAACACCTATTTAACATATTTTTCTACCAAACCAAAATAAAATTCTATTTCTATTAAAATTTTAAATTAGGTTCTTTTTCATTAAAAAAAACCTTAAAAAACATCTTTTCTACTTATAAAAACTTCAATCCATATGTTTAAGTTCTTAAAACTTCATAAAAAATCAAATTATTTTTTTTAAAACCCTAAAATTAATACTTTGGCCGAGAACCCCAAATTGAAAGCCTAATATCCAAAAATCAACTTTTAAACCTAAAATAATGAACCCTAACCCTTTAAAACCTTAAACCCTAACTTTTTCTAAACTTTAAATGTAACACCCCCATATCCAATGCACACACACTACAACCACAACAATGTAGCATAAGTGCACCAAACATAGGGATGCTACGGTTTTCTTAATATTCAAAACACTTTAAACTTGATACAATACCTTTATCATTATACATTATAGAAAAGTAAATCATTTACTGATAAAACAAAACATATTAGTTATATATATATATACATTTAAATATTACACAGCGGAAGTTATAAAATATGTACATATTTACACATTAAACATTTCTTTACAAAATATACAGAAGTATACATGATTGGCAATTCTCTTCTGATCTTTAAGTTCCCAAAATCAACTCTTCAAGGTCTACTCTCACTTGGTCTTGATGAACTCTCGGGTTCAACTCTATCAACTCTATTACCTGCGCGATTAAACACTATCGCGCTAAGCCAACGGCTTAGTAAGATAAAACATGCTAATGGTATGCTTTAATGTAATGCAATGTCACATATGTTATTGATAAGATCAACATTATAAATATAAAGGTAACCACATAATTATGCATTTCACAAATCATAGTCATATGAGCATACCACATTTCAACATCTTTCCACATTCAACATTAATCAATCATACTCAATAACCAACATCTCATTTCATTAACTCATAACATTATTTAGGACATTCATATAACCTTGACACCTATGGGCCCAACAAGTATTTAATACGATATTCAGAGTTCAGAGTTACTGCTTTGGTTCATAGTCACAATAATCACGCCCGTAGGCAATGTATATACATGTATCTCTATCCATGGATAGTGTAACAAACCCAGTCTCTTGGACCATCAACTCAACACATATGAGGAGATCCTCAACCCGGCAAGACTGTTACAAATCATATATCTCATATTCACAATTCTCATAGTGTAACAGACCCAGTCTCTTGGACCATCAACTCAACACATATGAGGAGATCCTCAACCCGGCAAGACTGTTACCTTTCATCATTTCTTAGGCATGCCACCCAAATCCAGAACTCTGAAACTGAATAACATATTAAACAAACAATTCATTTATTATATAGTTACCATTTCCATTCTCAAATTCTCATCACATTTAGGCAAACATGCCTTCTTTCTTTCAATATCATCATCATAGCCAATCACAATGGCATTGTCTCATATCATGTCTTATTTGAATTATCATTTCAATTTCAATGTATATTATTCATGAAACACATAACCATTCACAATGCATAACATAACATTGTTCAATCTCAACAATGCAATTAGGGCAAAGAACAATTGATATGATTCATATGAATAGTACATTCTGGTTTTAGACTCCATTTTATCCTTATTTTGAAAAATTGTATAAAATAATCTACTTGACTAAAACTTCTAAAATTTTTACAGAATTTAGTTTTGTATCTTAAAATCATTCCTTTAAAATTTCAGATCAAACTGAACACAAAATCTTGGTCAAATAGTTCACCTAACCAGACTGCCCCAATTGCCCTGCATCCTGGCAGCAGTTCGGAACTTTGTGAATTCCATAAATCAAATTCAATCAACGTGGTTCCAAATTATTTTTCTCAAATACTAGACTCACTAAGCAACAACATATCCAAAATTCAATTGGATATGATTTTTCTACATTTTATTAAAAATCCCGAAATATAGCTGTCTCAGTTAAGGTACCTGCTGGAACAGGTCTAATAAAAATAATCTTTCTAAACTCATAACCATTCCAAAATTGAATCAACATATTTTTCAGTCATTCTAGACTCATAGAGGCACAACATATCAAAAATTCACTTCAAGAACATTTTTCTATAATTAAGTAAAAATCATACAAGTCACAGCCTTTACTAATTGTAAAACAGAAAGAAATTTCACTAAACACAACTCTTACTCAACACAATCACTTCCAACACCTTCACCAACTCAACTTCTCATCTATCAAGCAAAATCAATACTTAAAATCACACCCTAAGCAACTTAATCATACCATCATCAAATCACAACTCAACTCAAGCATAACTTCAAAAATAACAAGGGTAAACAAGAGAAAACTTACCAAATAATGAAATTCCTTGAAACTCCAACTTGTAACTTTGAAAACTTCCTTCACTTTGAGCTTGAAATCATCAAAACCATCACTTGTTCTCTTGCTCTCTTGTCTCTTTGGTGAGCCGGCCACACAACAACAAGAAGAAGAAGAAATGATGAAGAAACACAAAGTCAATAGGCATTAAATACCCATCCAAAAGAAAATTACTATAATACCCTCATCCATTTAACTAAGCTTTTGTCATATCTATACCCATTTAAGTAATTTCACAACCAACACAAAAATATCCTCTTTCTTTGACTTTCCATTTTGACCACTTTATATGTTATATATATCACCATATGAGCAACATATACAATTATCTCTAAACCCTCTTTTCTTTCCCAACCACCATACAAAAACATTCTCTTCCAATCTTATCAACTTATCATATATACATAATTCAAGTGCAACAACAATAACACCAAGACTATTAGGGCATAATTAGGGATATTACATTAAACCCTTTAAAACATAAAAAACATAAAAACATAAAAAAGTCAAAAAAGTCACAGTAGCTTAAATCATTATTTAAAAACATGAATTAAAAATATTTCAAAAGTGTCCAAAACTCAAGTTTTATTATTTCATCATTCAAATCTTAATTTGTTTAATCAAAGTGTCTTGCTAACCTTTAAAAAACATAAAACCTAATCTATTTTAATTACCTAAAAAGTCACATAGCTTAAACTTTAGAATTTCCAAAGCCTTAACACATGAGATAAAGAATCATAAATAGAAATAGTAGCTATACTTGAACTTTTATTTGTTTTATTCAATTCCATATTTATTTATACCTTGATTTATTTCTTATGCTTTAATTTATTTAATTTTAATACTTGATTTATTTAATTTATCATGGATGGATGTTTGTCTTATATTTTGGTTAATACTTTTAATGAATGATTTATCTATTATGGATGATTATTTACTTTTATCAATTAATTTAGACTTCCAAAAGTTGTAAGAGGTATGTTTCCACTTGGTGGGTACCTCATTAGTTAAACATCATGTAATTTAATTTTCTCTTCTATTTTAGAACTTATGTAAAGGGCATGTTTCTACCTTTTGGTGGGTGTCCTACTTAGGCATGTGATGTAAGGACATATTTCCATCCTTGGATGGGTGTCCATTTATTTGTTTTGTTTTGTTTGGACATTGCTTTGATTTTAATATAATGATGCTTTCTTTTTATTGTGTGTAGTATGGATAATGTTATTATACTTAAGAATTTTATAATATTAAGACCTGTAAAGGAGGCCGGTTCCAATGAACCGGGCGTTGTGGGGGTGCTGGGCCATTTCTCACCTTCCCCACACGTATCCAACTTTCCGAACCCATTAAGGGGTTGGGGATTCCTTAGGAATCGAGTCATCCACCTCTTTCTTTTTCTCGGCCCGTCCGGTTGGCGACTCCATTTTCTCCGGACTTAGGTCCGTGTTCTCTAAGGCCCCGAGCCTTAACAGTGCCGAAGTCGCAAGAACCATTCCACCGGGAGTGGGGGCGACCCGCTCACAGACATTAATCAAATGTATTAACAATGTAATAACTTACTTAACATATTTACAACCAAATGTGTTAAGTCTCAAAGTCATGTAAATGTATGCAATAATGTAGGGTTTGTACTTACCTCAAGAGCAACTCACTCCACACCAAACTACTCTTCCAAGAATCCTTCAACACTTGGATTAGGGCAACTCAACTCTCTTCAAAATATAATCCAAAAGGAATAATACACACTCACTTAAAGATACAGATGAGATAATAAAGCTAATAACCAACTAGGGAAAACTCTACACATGACACGCTCAACAACATGGGCATGTCCCTGACCATGGGCGTGTCACTGAACATGTAATACATTCTGTCTCATAGAAACATTGACACGTCCAACAACACGGGCGTGTTCATGGCCGTGTCAATCCTTCACCAACACAGTAGCTATGACACGCTCAGTGACATAGGCGTGTCACTGGACGTGTCAATACTACTACAACACAGAAGCTGTGACACGCTCAGTGACATGGGCGTGTCACTGCTCGTGTCACCCATCCAAGAACACAAAACCATTGACACACCCAAAGACCTGGCCGTGCTCATGGGCGTGTCAGGCCAAAAATTCTGATTCCGGCAACAACAACACATCCAACAAATCTCTTACTTTCACCATTTTTCACTTCAAACAAACTTAACTAAACACACCCATAAACCATAGTAACTTGCAAAAACACCAAAACAATTCAAAACATACATTAAACACCACTTCATAACCATCACATACACACAACTCAAATACAACACTTGTTCTTCCACCGAACCTAACACTTTCTCTTCAATCCAACCCCAAAAAATCAAAATCAAATAAACCAAATACTCTCAAACACCCCACAATCAAACATACTCATACCCTCAACAATCAAACACCAAACACACAACACAAAATTAAAAGAAAACAAGGGAATCAAGTGGAAGCTTACCAAAAATGATGAAACTTCTTAGATTTCCAACTTGATCACTTGAAACATCCTTCAATCTTGAGCTTGGAAAATCAAAAACTCTCTTTCTCTCTTGCTTTGGAGGATGCCGGCCATGAAGGAAAAGAAAAGAAGAAGAAGAAGAACAATAAGAGCCAAAGTCAACTCCTCAACCTCTTTAAACCTCCACCAAGCAATTTAATATTAAAATATTATAAAATATCCTCTTCCACTAATTCAATTTCCTTTTAATTAATTTAATTAATTTAAAATAATTAATTAATCTACTTTTGACTTCTATTCCTTGACTTGAATATGTTGTATATATCACTATATATACAACATATACACTCTTCCCTTACCTCTTTTCTCTTTCCATTTAAACATATACATTTAATCCAAATACAACACTAAAATATTCCAAACTTTTAGTGTATACTTTGGGATATTACAATTCTCCCCCTCTAAAAAGAAATTTCGTCCTCGAAATTACCTGATATCAAGTTTGGAACAACTGGGGATACTGATCTCGCATCGCTTGCTCACTCTCCCAAATTGCCTCTTCCTTTGCATGATTCTTCCAAAGAACCTTTGCAAGTGGAACTTTCATATGTCTCAACTCTTTCACTCCATGTGCCAAAATAGCAACTGGTTCTTCTTCAAGAGTTAGATCCGGACTCACCTCAATAGATTCAATCGACAAAACATGAGATGGATCTGATCTGTACCTCCGCAGCATAGAAACATGGAAGACATTATGAATTCTATCCAACTCAGGCGGCAAAGCGAGTCGATAAGCAACTGGTCCAACTCTTTCTAATACTTCATAAGGTCCAATAAAATGAGGACTTAGCTTCCCTTTTCTGCCAAATCTCAAAATCTTTTTCCAAGGAGACACTTTTAGAAATACTTTATCTCCAACATCAAACTCTATGTCTCTTCTCTTCAAATCTGAATAAGATTTCTGTCGATCTGAAGCTGCTTTCAACCGATCCTGAATTATCTTCACTTTCTCTTCCGTTTCCTTAATCCAATCGGGACCAACCAACTTGCCTTCTCCAACTTCATTCCAACACAGAGGCGTTCTGCATCTTCTACCATACAAAGCCTCAAATGGTGCCGTTCTAATACTAGATTGATGACTGTTGTTATAAGCAAATTCCATCAATGGCAAACATCTATCCCAACTTCCATAGAAATCAATGACACAGCTTCTCAACATGTCCTCCAGAATTTGTATCACTCTCTCTGACTGCCCATTTGTCTGCGGATGAAAAGCAGTGCTAAAGTGCAATCGAGAACCCAAAGCACCATGTAAACTTTTCCAAAACCTTAAAGTAAACCGAGGATCTCGATCAGACACCAAAGAAAATGGAACTCCATGCAATTTTACTATCTCACTGATATATAGCTCAGCCAACTTCTCAAGAGAATAATCTATTCTAACTGGAAGAAAATGAGCTGTCTTCGTCAACCGATCAACAATCACCTAGATAGCATCATGCTTCTTCTGAGTCAATGGCAAACCAGTCACAAAATCCATTGTCACACGTTCCCATTTCCATTCAGGCACTGCTAAAGGTTAAAGCAACCCTGTTGGAACTTGATGCTCAGCTTTTACCCTCTGACAAGTGAGACACTTGTATACAAATTCTGCTATATCTCTCTTCATACCTAACCACCAGTAATTCTACTTCAAATTATGATACATTTTAGTACTCCCAAGGTGCATAGCAAAAACTGATTGATGTGCTTCCTCCAAAATAATCTTTCTTAATCTTGCACCATTAGGAACACACAATCTATCCTTGAACCAAAGGCTACCATCACTTCTCACATGGAAATCTCTGCTCTCCCCATTTTGGCAATCTGACACAACTTTCTGAATTTTCTCATCAGCCAATTGATCCTCTTTAATCTGATCCAACAACACCAGTCTCAATTGCAACTGAGCCAACAATGCACCATCATCACATGATTCAAAACTAGCATGCAACGCTCTCAACTCAACAAGCAACGAGAGCGAATAAATAGTCAAACCTGCCAAAGACTTCCGACTCAAGGCATCCGCAACAACATTTGCCTTATCAGGATGATAATCAATCAAACAATCATAGTCTTTGATAAACTCCAACCACCGTCTTTGCCGAAGATTCAGCTCCCTCTGAATACCCAAATATTTCAAACTCTTATGATCTGTATAAATAAAACACTTCTCCCCATATAAATAGTGTTGCCAAATCTTGAAAGCAAAAACTATAGCTGCTAACTCCAAATTATGCGTCGGATAATTAAGCTCATGCGGCTTCAACTGCCGAGAAGCATAAGCTATGACTTTACCCTCTTGCATCAAAACACAACCTAAACCATTATGTGAAGCATCATTGTAAATCACATATGGTTTATCTTCCACAGGCAAAGTAAGAATAGGAGCTTGAGTCAACATTTTCTTCAACTGCTCAAAGCTTGCTTGACACTGATCTGTCCACACAAATCTAACTCCCTTTCGAAGTATTCTGGTGAGTGGAGTAGCTATCAAAGAAAAACCTTTCACAAACCATCGATAATAGCCTGCCAAACCCAGAAAACTTCTAACTTCAGTCACTGAATTCGGTGGACTCCAATTCAAAATGGCCTCAACTTTATTTGGATAAACTCTTATACCATCTGCTGAAACTATATGTCCCAGAAAAGTCACTTGATCAAGCCAAAACTCACACTTTGACAGTTTAGCATATAATTGCTTCTCTCTCAAGGTCTGCAATACAATCCGCAGATGCTTATCATGTTCCTCTTCATTACGCGAATACACCAAAACATCATCAATGAAAACCACCACAAACTGATCTAGATAGGGCCTAAACACCCTATTCATCAAATCCATGAAAGCTGCAGGTGCATTTGTCAATCCAAAAGGCATCACTAAAAACTCATAATGCCCATACCTTGTGTGGAAAGCTGTCTTAGGAACATCTTCAGCTCTGACTCTTAACTGATGGTACCCTGATCTCAGATCAATCTTGGAAAACACTGCTGCTCCCTTTAACTGATCGAAGAGATCATCTATCCTAGGCAAAGGATACTTATTCTTAATAGTCACCTTATTCAATTGCCTATAATCGATGCATAACCTCAAAGTACCATCCTTCTTCTTCACAAACAAAACAGGAGCTCCCCACGGAGAAACACTAGGGCGAATAAACCCTTTATCCAACAACTCCTGCAACTGCACCTTCAACTCTCTCAACTCAGCAGGTGCCATTCGATAAGGACTAATAGAGATGGGAGTGGTACCAGGCAACAAATCGATACCAAACTCAACCTCTCTCTCAGGGGGTAACCCTGGCAACTCCTTAGGAAACACATCTGAGAATTTTGCAACTGTGGGTATACTATCAAGTTGAGAACCCACTACTCCGGTATCCATAACATGAGTAAGATAAGCATCATACCCTTTTCTAATCAACTTTCTAGCTGCAACAGCTGAAACAAACAAGGATGCAAGTTGTCTCTGCTCACTAGATACCATCACACTTCTACCATCACCAGTTCTCAAGGAAACACACTTCTTTTGATAGTCTACCATAGATCCATGCTTAGACAACCAATCCATGCCTAAGATCAAATCATACTCCTTAAAAGGCATTTCAATCAAATCACCCAAAAACTCTTCACCTTGCACCACAACTGAACTATCACGATGCACCTTACTCACCACAACACTATGTCCTAAAGGATTTGTCACCAAGACATCAAATCCTAAGGACTCAGAATGCAATTCAGACACAGGCAAGATAGATGCACTTATGAATGAATGAGTAGATCCTGGATCAATCAAAGCAAGAACTGAAATGCCAAATAAAGAAAATGTACCTGCAATAACTGCTGAAGCATCTGGTTGCCTCTGCATCACATACACTCGCTGAGAAAGCCCAGCCTCATCTGGCCCACTGCCTCCGGATGTAGAGCTCCCTCTCTGACTGAACCCAAGTCTACCGCCTCTACTAAAACCTTTACTACTTCGACCTCCTCTCACACTAGGTCGAGAAACTGCAGAATATGTCTGCCTATCCTCCTGCATCTCAGGACAATCTCTAATGAAATGGTCAAATGATCCACATCTGAAACACACAGCTGATCCACCAATCTTCCAACAAATACCCCCATTAATCCTACCACAATGGACACATGAAGGTGGAGTAGACCTCTGAACCACTAGAGTCGGAGCACTCGCTACAGAAACTGTAGGTCTCGGCCTCTGCCTCTGATACTGAACTGACCTACCCGACTGCCTCAGGCTCCTACTGACTCTCGAAATAAAACTTCCTCAGCCTCTCTTCATAGACGAAGACCCTACCTCAAACTGGGATCTTATTCAAAAACCATATTTTAAAATCAAAATTTTCTTTTTCTTACAATTGACCTAGGTTGAGAATCTCAAATCTAGGCCCTGATACCAAAACAATTGTAACACCCCTATACCCCGTACACGCACACTACATACTACTACATCTGTACTATACGTATACCGAATATAGGAGTGCCACGATTTATATAAGACAACCCCATTTTTCTCTTCTACAATAATATGAGGAAACTTTAAAACATTTCTTATATATATATATTATGGAACATAACAAGTAAAACATTTATTTATTAAGCAGCGGAAAATGTAGCGGTATTTACATATACATATATATCAAAATAAATATTTACAAAACATAAAGTTTATACATGTTTGGTAGTTCATCTATGATCTTTAAGCCCACAACGAATACTTCAGAGTTTAGATTCAACTCGGTCTAGCTGAACTCTCCAGTTCTACCCTGTCACTTGCGTGATGAACCACAATCGCGCTAAGCCATTAGCTTAGTGGTACAAACCATAATAACAATATGCTTTAGTGCAATTACAATGTCATACTTTCAACAATAGAGATCATATTCAAAATGCTATAATTCATAACATTACATTTCATTATCTTATTCAATTGTTTTACCAGTTATGATTCACATTGAAACAAAGACAAGCATGGGCCCAAAAAGGATCTAATATGTTATTCAAAGTTCAGAGTTACTGCTTTGGTCCATAATCACATTCATCAAGCCCGTAGGCGATACATATATATCTATCCATGGATAGTGTAACAGACCCAGTCTCTTGGACCTCAATCCGGCTAGACCCTAGGGCCCCAGTATCTTGGTCCTCAACCCGGCTAGACTGTTACTATTTTTGAGGCTTACAACCCAGTCTTTTCACCTCAAAAATATCATATTTCATATTTATTAGCTGGACTCGGCTTACGACCCGATCTTTTCACCTGTCCAGCAATTCATAGGCATGCCGCCAAACCCAGAACTCTGAAAATTGAATAACATACTAGGCACACAATTAATTCATTTATCTCATTATCAATCTCTTTCACAATTCTTTTCTCATTTCATTTCTCATAATTAAACTAGGCAATCATGCCCCAATTATTTCATTTGCATCATTATAGCCAACACAATGGCTTCACATCTCATCATTAAAGTATACATAGCCAATTGCATTGGACATTTCACATTATGCAAACCATAACATTAATCAAATGTATTAACAATGTAATAACTTATTTAACACATTTACAACCAAATGTGTTAAGTCTCAAAGTCATGTAAATGTATTCAATAATGTAGGGTTTGTACTTACCTCAAGAGCAACTCACTCCACACAAAACTCCTCTTCCAAGAATCCTTCAACACTTGGATTAGGGCAACTCAACTCTCTTCAAAATCTAATCCAAAAGGAATAATACACACTCACTTAAAGATACACATGAGATAATAAAGCTAAGAACCAACTAGGGCAAACTCTACACATGACACGCTCAACAACACGGGCGTGTCCCTGACCGTACCCTAAACTCACAAGACAAAAGCTTTAACATGCTCAGAACCACGGGCGTGTCACTGAACGTGTAATACAATCTGTCTCACAGAAACATTGACACGTCCAACAACACGGGCGTGTTCATGGCCGTGTCAATCCTTCACCAACACAGTAGCTATGACACGCTCAGTGACATGGGCGTGTCACTGGACGTGTCAATACTACTACAACACAGAAGCTGTGACACACTCAGTGACATGGGCGTGTCACTGCTCGTGTCACCAATCCAAGAACACAAAACCATTGAAATGCCCAAAGACTTGGCCATGCTCATGGGCGTGTCAGGCCAAAAATCCTGATTCCGGCAACAACAACAACACATCCAACAAACCTCTTACTTCCACCATTTTCCACTTCAAACAAACTTAACTAAGCACACCCATAAACCATAATAACTTGCAAAAACACCAAAACAATTCAAAACATACATTAAACACCGCTTCACAACCATCACATACACACAACTCAAATACAACACTTGTTCTTCCACCGAACCTAACACTTTCTCTTCAATCCAACCCCAAAAAATCAAAATCAAATAAACCAAATACTCTCAAACACCCCACAATCAAACATACTCATACTCTCAACAATCAAACACCAAACCCACAACACAAACTTAAAAGAAAACAAGGGAATCAAGTGGAAGCTTACCAAAAATGATGAAACTTCTTACATTTCCAACTTGATCACTTGAAACATCCTTCAATCTTGAGCTTGGAAAATCAAAAACTCTCTTTCTCTCTTACTTTGGAGGATGCCGGCCATGAAGGAAAAGAAAAGAAGAAGAAGAAGAACAATAAGGGCCAAAGTCAACTCCTCAACCTCTTTAAACCTCCACCAAGCAATTTAATATTAAAATATTATAAAATATCCTCTTCCACTAATTCAATTTCCTTTTAATTAGTTTAATTAATTTAAAATAATTAATTAATCTTCTTTTGACTTCTATTCCTTGACTTGAATATGTTGTATATATCACTATATATACAACATATACAGTCTTCCCTTACCTCTTTTCTCTTTCCATTTAAACATATACATTTAATCCAAATATAACACTAAAATATTCCTAACTTTTAGGCTATACTTTGGGATATTACAAAATCTACTATTGTTGGTTGAATGGATTAAAACCTAACTAATGGGAATCATCATGAACTAATTTCCATTTTCGAAAATATAACTATTGGTTGAAACGTCCGAGAAAATTATTCGAAAATAAGATACCCCATGTTGGTATTTTGTTAACCATATACCTAGGAAAAGAGACTCGCCATTTGTGTATGGATGTCATAAGGTTGGAAGGAACATCCTACTTATCCTTGTTTGTTTATTGTTTGTGCATACATGCATACATGCATACATTTGCATCTTATATCATTAATCCTTTCTGGCTCATAACCCTGGATTATGACAGTTCAAAAGCTTATGACAATCCGACCTACACCGAAGATGAAAAATCTAGCAACGACTCAATCTCTTTTTCACCAAAAATAATGGAGCCTGAACAAATTTAAAGAATGGTGGACGAAACCCTCAATGCCAAAATGGAAGAAATAAAAGAGGCCATGGCTGAGACCGTGAAGAATCAATTAGCTACAATTTTAGGGAACAATGCCGAAGTATCTGCTAGCACTAAGAAGCCAAAGGACAAAGGGAAGACTAAAGTTGGTGAAGTGGTTTTTGATGATGAAAAGGTGATCATTGATGATGATGATGATTGGGCTCAATACTTCCAAAATCCTCAAGATAAAAAGGAGCCAAAGGTTGTTGAGAAGACAACTTTTGAAAAGATTGAAAATTCTAATGCTCCCCAAGCAAATTGCTGTTTAAATTCCTTAGGTACCGACCTTTCACCATGTTGATGGAAACCGAATATACCATTTAATTGTTCAATACTAAGCACAATTGATTTTCCAAACAACTTAAAACTCAACCTAGAGCAAATTTTTTGCGCATCTCTTTCAACATTAAGAGAAATTAAGAACTCCAAAGTAAGCTCTTAAAATTGCAAAGGTCGCAAGGAGACTAGGTTCTCCCACCCAAGGATTTGAACATAATGATAAAATTATTCTTAATATTAATAGCATCAAGGGACTCATCATTGACATACCTCGTCGGGAAGAAACCCCGAGCCAAAAGATTTGCTTTCTTCAAAGATGAAACCGATAAAGATGAAGATGCACCTTCAGTTGTAGGTCTCTTCTTCTTGCGGTGGGAAACAATCTTCGTTCTTGGCATCTTGAAAAATCCGAAAAATTTGACACTAAAACTTGATTAAATCGATCTTTTGTGAGAGAAGAAGAAGATTTAATGGATTAATTTTGGTTTTGATGAAGAAAATTGAGATTTAATGGAGGTTTTGGAGCTTTGAAACACAATCAATGGAGGTTTGCGAGAGAGGGATTGAGAGAGACAAACTGTGCAAAAATCGTGTTTTTAAAGTGGAAAAGTGGAGAGACACGGCCAAGTTGGGGTGAACACGGTCGTGTCTTGTGTGTTTTGAGGGACACGACCAATGACTTGGCCGTGTCCCATGGGTGTGTCACTCACTGTAAATAAAATTTTGCAAAAACGAAAGAAAGGTGATTTGGTGGTGAAGCTTGGCCGTGTCCCATGTGACACGGCCAAGGGACACTGCCATGCTCCTTAGTCGTGTCTCCTTCTGCCAATTTTAACACTTTTTTTTATATCACCAAATGTTAAAGAATTTGCAAACCTCTTCTTCGATCAACCCTGAAACACATTAGAAAAATAAAAACCGATCAAAGCACCCATTCCATTTATTTAATATAAACATAAAATCAAAATTGTTGAATATAAAATTATAACTATGAAAAAGAAATGCAAACTGATGGGTTGCCTCCCATTTAGCGCTTCTTTAATGTCATATAGCTGGACATCACTGCAAGACTTAGGGATCGTGGATCAAAGTGCTGTCAATGATCCTCACTTCTTGAAATCCTTCATTGTATGGCTTAACTCTCTGTCCATTTACTTTAAAAGTCTCATTTGTTTAAGAGTTAAGCAATTCATTGGCACCAGAAGGATATACCTGAGTTATCTCAAAAGGACCACTCCATCTATACTTGAGTTTACCTGGAAACAAACGGAGACGAGAGTTAAAAAGTAAAACTTTCATACCTGGACTCAAAGTCTTTCGCACTATAATTCTGTCATGAAGTGCTTTAGTGCGATCCTTATAAATCCTCGAGCTCTTATATGCCTCATTCCTCAGTCATCTAACTCTGAAATTTGCAGAAATCGTTCTCTCTTCGCCTTGTCCAAGTCCAAATTCACAGTCTTGATTGCCCAATATGCTCTGTGCTCCAACTCCACTGGTAAATGACAAGCCTTACCAAAAACCAATCGGTATGAACTCATACCCAAAGGAGTCTTGAAAGCAGTCTGATATGCCCATAGTGCATCATGCAATCTACTCGCCCAATCTTTTCTTGATAAGTTGACTATTTTCTCCAGAATACCTTTTATTTGCTTGTTGGATGTTTTAACTTGCCCAGAAGTCTGTGGATGGTATGGGGTTGCCACCTTATACTTCACACCAGATTTGTGCATTAGCTTCTCAAAACGTCTGTTGCAAAAATGACTTCCCCCATCACTGACTATCACTCTTGGTGTGCCAAATCTGCTAAGAATATTTTCCTTCTCAAATTTAACAACCACATTAGCATCATTAGTACGGGTGGGGATTGCCTCCACCCATTTGGAAACATAATCAACAACAACTAAAATATATTCATAACCAAAAGACTTGGGGAAAGGACCCATGAAGTCTATTCCCCGCACATCAAACAGTTCAACAACAATATATGATTGAAGGGGGATTTCATTACTCCTCCCAATGTTACCCACTCTTTGACATCGGTCACAATGCTTGCAATACTCTTGAGCATCTTTGAATAGCGTAGGCCAGTAAAAACCACTCTGAAGCACCTTTTCTGCAGTCTTTCTTCCTCCAAAATGATCACCACAACGAAGGTCATGACAAAATTTAAGAACACTCAGTTGTTCTTCTTCAGATACGCACCTGCGAACTATCTCATCTTTGCAAATCCGGAATAGGTAAGGTTCATCCCAAAAGTAAAATTTACTTACATGCAAAAACTTTTTCTTTTCCTGAAATGACATGTTAGTACGCAATATACCACAAGCAAGATAGTTAGCAATATCTGCAAACCAAGGTGCATCAAATACCACAAACAGCTGCTCATCAGGAAATGCTTCTAAATTTTTATGAAAGCTATCAGATGCAAGATTTTCACTGAAGAAGGGTAATCTGGATAAATGATTAGCAACAACATTCTCACTACCCTTAGTATCTTTGATTTGGAAATCAAATTCTTGCAATAACAACACCCATCTAATTAAGCGCGGTTTAGCATGCTGTTTTGTTAAAAGATATTTTAGAGCTGCATGATCAGAATGCACAATAATTTTTTACCCAATTAAATATGCTCTAAACTTATCTAAAGCAAAAACAACAGCTAACATTTCCTTTTCAGTTGTGGTGTAATTCATTTGCGCACTATTCAGGGTTAAGATAGCATAATATATGACTCTCAAAAATTTATCAACCCTTTGCCCAAGAACAGCTCCTACTGCATGATTAGAGGCATCACACATAATTTCAAAAGGTAAAGACCAAACAGGAGCTACAATCACCGGTGCACTAGTCAGTTTTTTGTTAAGGGAATTAAAAGCTTGCATGCATTGTGCTGTAAATTCAAATGGAACATCTTTCCCTAGAAAATGGCACAATGGTTGGCTTATTTTAGAAAAATCTTTAATAAACCTGCGATAAAAACCTGCATGCCCTAAAAAACTTCTTATTCCCTTAACAGAGGTAGGTGAGGGTAATTTAACAATCAATTCTACCTTGGCCTTATCCACCTCAATCCCCTTACTTGACACAACATGACCTAATACAATGCCCTGAGTAACCATGAAATGACTCTTTTCCCAACTTAAAGTAAGGTTACATTCAATGCATCTCTCAAGCACAAGAACAAGTTTATTGAGGCAATTATCAAAAGAACTACCAAAAATAGAAAAGTCATCCATAAATACCTCAATAGAATCATCAATCACGTCTGAGAAGACAGACATCATGCATCTCTGAAAGGTTGCAGGTGCATTGTACAAGCCAAAGGGCATACGCCGAAATGCATAAGTCCCAAAAGGGCAAGTAAAGGTAGTCTTGGACTGATCCTCTGGTGCTATCGGCAACTGGTAGTAACCTGAAAGGCCATCCAAAAAACAATAATGTGAGTGTCCAGAAAGCTTATCTAACATCTGATCAATAAAAGGAAGAGGGAAATGGTCTTTCTTTGTGGCATTGTTCAACTTTCTATAATCGATACACATTCTCCACCCAGTAGTAGTCCTAGTAGGAACCAATTCATTATTTTCATTTTTTACCACAGTGATTCCTGATTTCTTAGGAACTACATGTACTGGGCTCACCCACTCACTATTAGCAATTGGATAAATTGCTCCTTCATCCAGCAATTTGAGCACTTCCTTCTTAACCACTTCACTCATATTTGGGTTAAGGTGCCTTTGGGTCTCCCTCACAGGTTTAGCTCCCTCTTCTATGGTGATTCTATGCATGCACATTGAAGGGCTAATACCTTTAATGTCGCTTAATCCCCATCCTATTGCTCTTTTCAATCTTCTAAGCTCACTTACCAACCTCATCTCCTCCTCTTCACTAAGTTCACTAGATATTATCACAGGCAAGGTATTGTGATCTCCTAAAAATACATATTTCAGATTTTTAGGTAACTCTTTCAGCTCTAACTCAAGTGAAGGGTTCTTCTCTTCTTTTTAAATGGAGGGAAGTTCACATACTGGGTCCTCCTTAAGTTCCTCTATTTCAGCACTCTCTAATGTCTCCAGGCAACTGGCTATTTCTGAATAAAAAATATCTAAACCACCATCTAAGGTCAGTGCCAGCTCCAATTTATCTGAAGAACCTGTCTGCAAGAAAACATCTGAAACAACTGCATCAATACAATCAATTAAAGAGCAATCCTCATATAAAGCAGTTGTAGGAATGGGAGAAGTGTTAAAAATAGAAAATTCAACTATTTGTCCTAAGACAGTCATTGACAATTTACCATTTTTAACATCTATCAAGGTGTTGGTAGTAGCCATAAAAGGCCTACCTAAAAGAATAGTGTGTGCAGATGGTGTAGGGTTACTTCCTTCCATGTCAAGAACTGTGAAATCTACAGGTACTATCAACCCACCAGCTTTAACTAACACATCTTCTATAAACCCTTTCGGGAATCTAAGAGATCTATCAGCTAATTGCAACACCATTTTTATAGGTTTAAGTTCCCTAGTTCTAATTCAAGATAAACAGAATAAGGCATCAAATTTACACTAGCTCCTAAATCACACATGCCATCAGTCCCCTTTCCATTCCCCATAGTAATTTGAATTATAAAACTTCCAGGATCCTTTAGCTTTAGAGGTAGTTTATGCTGCAGTACAACACTAGCTACCTCTGAAACTATCACCTTTTCATTGGGCTCATACCTTTTTTTCTTTGTGTTTAGTTCCTTGAAGAATTTGGCATAAGCTGGCATGTTCTTTATTGCTTCAAGTAAGGGTAAGTTAATACTTACCTTAGACAGCATGTTGAAGATGTCTGAAAATTGTTTATCTTGTTTATCATTCTTCAACCTGCTGGGGAATGGTATAGGTGGCCAGTATGGATTGCTTGCCTTGTGTAAATCTGCTGTAGGGGACTTCTCCATTGATCTTTCTCCAGCACCTTTGTTCTCTGGCTCTCCTTCCTTCTTATTCTCTTGCTCACCTCATTCACAGAATTATTTTCAACATTATTGTTAATTACCTTGCCACTTCTAAGAACAGTCACTGATTGTGCCTGTTCAGGTTGACTTGGGAATTTCCCCTTTTGTTGAATTTGAATCTGTTGTGCAAGTTGTCCCACTTGGGTCTTCACTTTCTTAAAAGATGCTTCTAAGGAATCCAGCCTCTTGTTGTTCATCTCTTGATTTTTAGCACTGACTTGAATAAAAGCCTGTAAACTTTCCTCCAAAATCTCTCTCTTAGGCTGCCCTTGATTTGAAGATTGACCCTGCTGTTGGTTTTGTCTCAGGAGCAAATGGAAAGGCTGTTGAGAATTATTTGTTGTCCAGGAAAAATTTGGGTGACTCCGCCAACTAGGATTGTAAGTATTGGAATAAGGATCATTCTGGGCCCTTGGTTGTGTGAATACTCAAATTTTGAGGCTCGAAAAGCCAATTTTCTCAGACTGTTGACGACCGAGCCAGACTGGAGGTCCACGGTAAAGTTCGCCGAAAGTATGTCTTCATGGTACTCGAAATGTCCGGAATGACGCAAGGATCACAGATATGGTCCCGGAATATTTTTTGAGGTCTGTACCTCCCGAAAAATCAGTTTGAGCGAAAAATCGTGCTATTTTGGGGGCTGAACCGCCGCAGGCAGCGGTCCAACTGCCGTGCACAGTGCACGGTGGTCCGACCGCCGGCGTTGACCTTTTCCTGATTTTTCGGTTGACAACGCCGGTCCGACCGCTGACCACGGCGGTCCGACCGCCGTCCAGTCCGATTTTTGGCTATAAAATACGCATATTTTTCAGAAAAAGGGGTTGGCTGTTCGGATCCCGGGCCTCATGCTGACGAATTCTTTATTTACACGCGCTTAAGAACTTTTATTTGCATAAATCTAACCGTGTGCTGTAGGAATCAATCAGTAATCAAGAATCATAATCCCCGGTCCAAGAAAACGAGATCTGGAACTTCGAAGTGGGAAAATCCTAAGCAAGGTAATATCCTAATTCACCCTTTGTCAATTCAAGCATGTTATAAGCATTCTATCTTCATCTTAATTTCTTCCTTTTTGGTCAAAGACCTAATCTTTTTAGGTTTAAGGCTTAATTAAATGATTAAATCACATTTTGGCATGAAGCCACGAATCAATCAACTTTTTGGCACGGAGCCTAAATTGTATTCTTTTGGTACAAAGTACCTAAATTTCACAATGTTGCACTAAGTGCTAAATTTCACAATTTTGGCAAAAAGCCCGACAATGCACGAAGCATAAATTTCATCAATGTTGAACTAAGTGCTCAAAATCTCACAATTTTGGCAAAAAGCCCGACAAATGCACGGAGCATACACACACACATGCATGAAGCATAATCTTTATCGCCTTTAAATAGGCTTTTCCGAACTACATGGGCTTTGATCTCTCATAAAAATGAGAGTATGTAGGCATATTTGGGATTCACCCCAAATAGCAAGTCCACAATTTACTAACAACCTGTTCTTCTTCCTTTCTGTTTTCTTTTAGATTCGATTCTTATTTGGCAAATTAATCAAATACATGACATTGTCCCCGAATCCTCCTTGGGTTCGTAGATTAGAAACATTTACATTGGATGCATTAATTGGAGTCAAACAAGGGTTTTCTTAGTTTTTCCCTTTGAACAAAATAAACTGAGTGGCGACTCCCAACAACGAGTGAACTTTCATCCGAATCCTTTTCGGGTGGAAAATCGAGGTTCACAGATTGGCGACTCCACTGGGGACCATAAAAATGATTTATGGAACTCTAGTGGACTACTATTGCTTATTTGATTAATTTGACACTAGGGACCATGAAAATGATTTATGGGATCCTGGTAGACTACTATGGTTTATTTCATTAACTTGCCCTTTTTTAGGGTATTTTTATTTATTTTGCAGGGTACCTTAGCAGTGGTTGTCCTTTCTTTAAGGACATTAGAATTGAAAATTGACTAAAAGAATCTTTCTGAGGACCATAAAAAAATAAATAAATAAAAAAATAATAATACAAATAATTTATGGGATCCTAGTAGACTATTATTCATTTGACTGATTTGCCCTTCTTTAGGGTACTTTTATTCATTTTGCAGGGTCCCTTAGCAATATATATCCCCTCCTTGGAGATATTGGATTGAAAATTGACAAAAGGAATCTTTTTCCTTTAATGAACCCTTTGTTTGATTAATTGTGCATTTATTTTGTCATTCAGAGAATCTTTTTTTCTTGCATTATATGGGGGAATCCTTTTCCTCCATTGCATAGAAAATTATTTTCAAATGAATTTCTTCTCTTTCTGTTCAAAATTCTGAGTCTGGATAGCAAGTAGCGCTGACCGGTAGGTCTCCTTGATTATGCCGGCGAACAGCCAAAGCGTCCTCCCTATTATCGCAAACCATTCCAATCCTTTTGGAGTGGCCCATGAGTAATCGTATTGTTGGACCCACGCGAAACTCCTTGTTTCACATGTGGTCAGGTATATCTTACTCAAGACTCAAGGGTCCCTACTATAAGCCATTTCTCTATTTTCATGAACAATAGAACCTTCCCTTAGGTTGTATGTACCCAATGATAGTGCCACATTCCATTAAAATGAATTATGATGTGATGAGGTGCATTCATGCAACATGACAACATTATTTTGGGGGAAAATCTTTTGGGGAACACTTTTGATGTATATAACTAGACCAAGAGTTTTTCCTATCCTACACACTACCCTGATCTCTTGCCCTTAACCTTTTCAGGTATCCACTATCCGTGTGCCTTCACCCACACAAGCTACACCAACTCCAACTGTGCAATCACCCACAAGTCCTGCTACCCCAATTTCACCAACTGCTCCAATTACTGAAATGGCTACTATTGAACAGATTAAGGCCTTGCTGGATGGACAGGTTAAAGAAATTGAAGCTAGGATGCAAGAGAGAATTGATGAAGCTTTGGCTGCCCAAAGGGCAGCCATCCTGGCTGAATTGGGAGGGGCACCAAAGACAGCCTCTACTCCTGGAAATTTAGGAAAGGAACCCATTGTGGGGTAAACTAGTACCTCCATGACTGCTCAGAACAATACCCCTGTCATCAATTTGGAGGATCCACCCTCTAGGAATGAAACTGATGAACTGAAAAAGAAGCTTGAATTGCTTGAAAGGTCAATCACTGCCATGAAAACTCACAAAGAGATGGTAGACATGGATTCCTTATCCTTGTTTCCCCAAGCTAGATTGCCTCCAAAATTCAAAATGCCTGGGATGGACAGATTTGATGGGACCACTTGCCCTAAAACCCATTTGAAGATGTATGTTGGGGCCTTGAGCCCTTGGGGTTTAAATGATGAGCTATTTGCTCAACTTTTTCAACAATCCTTGAATGGGGCTGCCCTAAAATGGTTTGTAAGCCTGGACAGTGCTAAGATTAAGACCTGGGAAGACATCTGCAATGCATTTAACACTCAATACCACTACAATATTGAGGTGGATGTCACTAGAAGAGAACTTGAGACTACCAAACAAAACAACAATGAACCCTTCTCCTCGTTCCTTATGAGGTGGAGGGAAAAAGCCGCTCAAATGATCAATCGCCCTTCAGAACAGGAGCAGATTGACATTATAATCAAGAATTTAAGGCCTACATATCAAGCTCAACTGCAAACCCAGTACCTACCTACTTTCAAATCGCTCATTGCGACTGCAACTAAGGTAGAAGACTTGATACAATTGGGTAAAATAGTAGACGAGGGAGCTACTTCGAAGTATAGGAAACAAGGCCAAGCTACTTCCTCAAGCAAGGTCAATGAAGTGGCCAATATTGCCCCTGCGAATCCTTTACGTGTGGGCAGTCTTGGGAAGAGAAATCAACCAAGAAGGCAATATACCGACCTTGGGGTGCCCCTTCATCTAGTGTTTAAAAAGGCCGTGGAAGGGAAGTATTTGAAGCCTTTGGACCCAAGGCCACCTCCAAACCCACTACCCTTCAGTTATAAGGCCAATGAGTACTGTGAATATCATCAAGGTAAAGGGCATAGAACAGATGCTTGTTGGACTCTGAAAAACCGCATCCAAGATTTGGTGGATAGGGGTGACATCATTCCTCTCAGAAGTCAACCGAACATTAATACTAACCCTTTGCCTAATCATTCCATCCACGCCATCACTGTGGAAGAAGAGTTGTTTGATCCTTTCAAACTTCTCTTAGAAATGAATGAAGTGTGTGTGTTGGATTTGAATGACCTTGCTGAAGAGGTCAACGCTTTGACAAGAAGCGGGAGGCAATATCAGCCACTCGACTTGGGAAAAGCCCCTACAACCTCAAATCCTCCCCATAAGAAGACACCAGAGCCAAAAGAAGACCCTGTCCTCACTCAGCTTAAACAAACTCAAGCTAAGGTGTCAATTTGGGAGCTCCTTGCTTCCTCATTCCCACACCGTCAGGCTCTCAGCGAAGCTTTAAGTCAACTTGATACATCAGTGGACACAAGCCCAGAAGCTTTGGTAGCCACTTTGACTCAATCAACCAAGGCATTGAGTATCAGATTTTCTGATACAGACCTACCAGAAGATGGCAGTAAACACAATGATGCTCTATACATCACCATACAGACCGGGGGAAAGACTGTTTCCATGGTTCTCATTGATAATGGGTCAGCCTTAAATGTATGTCCCTTAAAAGTGGCAAGCTGTCTGGGGTTGAAGGCTACAGATCTTACACCTTCTGATCAGATTGTTAGAGCATATGATAACACTCGAAGAGAAATTTTGGGTGTTGCAACTCTGGAAATTGTCATTGGGCCGGTGAAAATGAGAGTGCCCTTCCAAGTCATTGATGTACCCGCGAGCTTTAATCTCCTCCTTGGAAGGCCGTGGATTCATCAGAATAATGCTATCCCTTCTTCATTACACCAAAAACTTAAGTTCCCTTTTGAAGGAAAAATCATCACTATCAAAGGTGACACCTGTGAAATCAACAAGAGAACCATGGATCAGTCTCTCTTTGAGGTTGTTCCTGGTGAAACCGCCATGACCTTGACTGGTTTCCATTATGATGCAGTCCAATGCATTGAAGGAGAAAAACCCAGAGGGCCATTTATCTTGTATGATTTTGGAGAGGTCCAAATCAATTGCCTGGTGGGAATGATGCTAAGGGTAGGTCTGCTGCCCGGAATGGAAATGATAAAGTCTGGGAGGAAAACACCCGTAGTGCGGCCATGGGAAGAACCTGAAAATAAGGGAACTTTTGGCCTGGGGTACAAACCCACAAATGAGGAGATAAAAGAGTTTGAGCATGGAAGGAAGAAAAAGAAGAATTGGAGGGCAAGAAGCCTCAAAATGCGCCCTTATTTTAGAACTCTGAATGGTCACTTCTGCAAACCTGGAAAAGCAGTTCCTTACTGTGGTTTTCAGGAACCATTCTATTCTCCTATGACTGGAAAGAAGCTACCGGGTTTTGAGGTGTTCGATGATGTTTTGACCATAAAGGAAGAAGAGCCAGAACCTATAGCTGACCCACAAGTGGAAGATTTCATGCGGCCTGGTCTCTTTGATGAGGTTGCTATGATAACCAATTTTGAAGACAAAAGGGACTTCACAAAGCTGATCAAGACTACAGATGGACCACTGATGAACTGGTATGCCGAGGAGGGACAAGCAGCTATAGTCAAACCTAGTCATGTGTCATACCCCGAGCCTGAGTCTTGTACCGAGTCAAATCTCGAGTCAAACACTGAGTCAGAGTCTAGTTCTGAGTCTTTCTTAGCTTCAGGAATAGAAAACCCTGATGTCAAATGTAATGTAACTCTGGAGGATGACTCCGCCATTATTAATGAAACTGTTCAAGTTCTTGGTTACCCTGTGTCTTTTGCTTTCCAAGCATTATCTAGCAAAAATGAAATAAATGAAATAAAAGAAATAAATGAAAAAAATAATGATTGGCAAAGAAAATGAATATACATACATTGCATATGATTGTGTGAATAAGGAACACGTTGTTGAGTGCATCAGAAGATATGTCGACTGCTTCATGTGGAAGGCAAGTGATGTCACAGGAATAGACCCAGCCATAGCAGTTCATAAGATTCCACTATACCCAGATGCGAAGCCGGTTAAGCAGAAATTGAGAAGAATGAAGCCTGAATGGTCTTTGAAAATTAAAGAGGAGGTTGCCAAGCAACTGGATAATAGGTTCATAGAACCAATTGCCTACCCTTCCTGGTTAGCAAACATTGTGCTGGTCCCGAAGAAAGACGGAAAGGTCAGAATGTGTGTTGACTACAGAGATTTGAATAAGGCCTGTCCCAAGGACGATTTTCCACTACCACACATCGATTTGCTGATAGACAGGATGGCTGGGCATGTGATGGTTTCCATGACTGACCTCGCGGTTGGGTACAATCAGATCCTAGTTCACCCACTAGACAAAGAGAAGACAGCTTTCATTACAGAATGGGGCACTTTCTGCTACAGGGTTATGCCTTTTGGGTTGATAAATGCAGGGGCTACCTACCAAAGGATGGCGACAATAGTCTTTCATGACATGATTCACAAAGAAGTAGAAGTGTATGTTGATGATATGATTGTTAAGTCAAAATCTCCAGAAGAACACGTTGAAGCACTTGAGAAGTTCTTCCTTAGACTTCGCAAGTACAATTTGAAGCTTAATCCTACAAAGTGCCTCTTTGGTGCAACATCAGGCTTATTTTTGGGATATTTGGTCAGCAAGAAGGGAATAGAAGTTGATCCAGCAAAGTTGAAGGCTATTCTGAAAATGCCTCCGCCAAGAACAGAAAAAGAGATTCGAGGCTTGTTAGGTAGATTACAGTATATCAGTCGATTCATATCGCAGTTGGCAGAGACTTGTGGTCCAATCTTTAAGCTACTAAGGAAAGGTGCTTCACAAGAATGGAATGAAGACTGCCAAAAGGCCTTCGACAAGATCAAAGAATACTTGTTAAGTCCGCCAATTCTACAACCTCCCAGAATGGGAAAGCCTCTGCTCTTGTATTTATCTGTAACAGATGAAGCCATGGGTGCAATGCTAGCTCAAGAAGCCGAAAGTACGAAGATGGAAAATACAATTTACTACCTCAGCAAAAGGATGCTGGATTATGAGTTAAAGTATAACAAGATTGAGAAGTTGTGTTTAGCTTTGTATTGGACTTGTACGAAGTTACAACACTACTTATCTTCTTACACTACTCATGTCATCGCAGAACAGAGTCCCTTGAAATTCCTTATGGAGAGGCATGTTTTGGACAGCAAAATGGCTAAGTGGGTGTCAACATTGGCAGCCTTTGACTTAAAATTCATTCAAAGGAAAGCTGTGAAAGGTGGCGCAATAGCTGACCAATTAGCAGAATTACCCGTGAATGACGAGATGCGAGAAGTGGGTTTCCCTGACGAAGACCTCTTGAATGTGGAAAGGAGTATTTGGGAGATGTATTTTGATGGGGCATCCAATTATCATGGAAATGGAATTGGGATTGTGTTCAAAACTCCTTGTGGAAAATACATTCCATTTGCAGTTAAACTTGACTTTAGCTGCACAAACAATGAAGCAGAATATGAAGCTTGCATCAATGGGCTTGAAGCCGCCCTGGAATTAGGAATTAAGAACCTAAAGGTTTACGGTGATTCTATTTTAATAGTATCACAAGCCTTAAGGAAATGGAAGATAAGAGAAAAGCGTTTGGTTCCTTACCTACGACGCCTTGATCATCTGGCACAACAATTCGATGATTTGTCCTTCGAATATCTCCCAAGAGCAAAGAATCAGTTTGCTGATGCCCTGGCTACTTTAGCTTCCATGATCAATATCAAGGAGGGGAAAGTCATTCGTCCATTGAAAGTTCAACTTCAGAAGCAACCTGCCCACATAATGCATTTGGCCGATGGTAAACCATGGTTTTGGGATATCAAAGGTTATCTCAAGGATGGAAGTTATCCGGAGGGATCATCAAAGGTTGATCAGAGGGCCATAAGGCAGCTAGCCACAGGTTACATTCTTAATGGAGAAATCCTCTACAAGAGAAGTTGGAATGGAATGCACCTAAGGTGTGTGAATGAAGCAGAGGCTAAGCAGATAATGGAAATGGTACATGGTGGCGAATCAGGGCCACATATGTATGGAATCGCTTTGGCTCGAAAATTTGCCAATCTAGGATATTATTGGTCCACCATGAATGCAGACTGCGTGACATTTGTGCAAGAATGCCATCAGTGTCAGATATTTGCTAAGCTACACAAGCAACCTCCCGTTGCCCTGAATCTAATCACTTCTCCATGGCCCTTCACTACTTGGGGAATAGATATAATTGGCAAAATACATCTGAAAGCCTCAAATGGACATTAGTTTATCTTGGTAGCAGTGGATTACTTCACAAAGTGGGTTGAAGCAGCTTCCTATGCAGAATTAAACGCCAAAAAGGCAGCACAGTTTGTCCGAACCAACATCCTTTGTCGGTACGGAACGCCATTTGAGATTATCACTGATAATGGAACTCATTTCCAAGCAGAATTTGCTAAGCTCTTGAAGGATAAGAATGTCCAGCATCATAAGTCCTCTCCTTATAGACCTCAAACAAATGGAGCTGTAGAAGCAGCGAACAAGTCTATAAAGGTGATCATACAAAAAATGATCAAGGACCATAGGCGTTGGCATGAGAAGTTACCGCTGGCTTTATGGGGATATAGAACATCAATTAGAACTCCTACTGGGGCAACCCCGTATTCCCTGGTGTACGGAATGGAAGCAGTACACCCCATTGAACTGGAAGTTCAATCGGCGAGGATAATCCAAGAAAGTCAGATAAATGAAGCTGAATGGATCAGCAATTATCATCATCAGTTGTTGGGTTTGGATGAAAAAAGACTTCAAGCTCTACATCAGATTCAAGGGTATCAGAGGCGAATGGCCAGACATTTCAATAAAAAGGTCAAAGATCGAAAGTTGGAAGAAGGTTGTTTGGTCCTGAAAGAGATCAGAACACCTGTTACAGACCCTCGTGGGAAGTTTCATCCTCATTGGGCGGGACCCTACATTTTAAAGAAAATACTTTCCGACGGAGCCGTCATCTTGTCTGATTTGGATGGTCTGGAGTTCACAAACCCATGCAATCTGGATCAGCTAAAGAAATATTATGTATAATCATGCATTGTAAGGAACTACATTAGACCTGATTCTCGCAAACTAAATCGAGATATGTAGGCAGCTCTCCTTGAGCACGGTCTAAATTTTAATAAAAATTATTGATTCATTTTTCTTTTGCCAACATTAAAAAAAAAAGAGAGAAAAGAAAAAAAAGAAAAATTCCGCTAAGTCAAAAATCCACAAAGGGCGGCTTAGGCAATAGTGGGGGCCTGCTAAGTCGAAAACCTGCAAAGGGCGGCTTAGGCAAGAATGGGTAAGAGCTCGCTAAGTTGAAAATTCGAAAGGACGGCTTAGGCAAAAATTAGAGCAAGTAAATAAAGTAGATAATGCTTGGAAAGCAAACAAAAAGGGTCATTCATCCTAAGAAGGGTCATTCATTCCAAAAGAGTCATTCATTTCAAAAAAAAAGTCAAACCAATCAAAAAGAGTTAAAACATAAGTCCAAAAAAAAAAGAGTCAAACCTAGGATCTAAATCCTACACCTTCTACGTGGGGCAGAGTCTTCGGTATCTTCCTTAGTTCCGGAACTTTCTGCAGCATCTGTCTTCTCCTCGGTAAGAGGAACCACATCCTCACCCTCCAGCTCCTGCAACAATGCACGTCTCCTTGGCTTCTCAATTGGCCAAACTTCAGCAACTTCATTATTGGGAATAATTTGGGGGCAACTTCAGAAAAATTCAAGTTCCTTCCCCAGCCGGATTGACTTCCTAGAGGATTATTTCTAAGTTCTTTACTAGAAATAATTACTGATAGCAGAGCATAGTAAAGCCTGGTAGTACTTCTGGTTCATTACTAGAGCTAGTTCAAGTACATGTAAAGGAAAAATTCCTAAAATTTATTTCTAAGTTCTTTACTGGAAATAAATAAAAATCCCAATCCACCAATATCCCCCACATCTATCCATATTGATCCTTTCCACCTTTTGAAGACTCTTGGTCTAATTGTGCATGCAATAGTTGTAAAGAAGCAAATGAATACCTTTATGAAAATAAAAGAGGACATCATTCATACATATGTGCTGTGTGTGCTAAACAAAAGTGCAGGTACAGAAAAAGTCAGAATACAATCAGAGAAAAATCAGAAGTGTTGCAAGCCATCCAGAAATGCCAAAAGGCAGGTCTTTTACCCCTCGCTCAAAATTCGCTCTTCAGAAGGCCACTGGGCCCCATAAATCATTTTTATGGACCCCAGTGGGGGCAATTGTGAATACTAGAATTTTGAGGCTCGGAAAGCCGATTTTCTCAGACTGTTGACGACCGAGCCGGACTGGAGGTCCACAGTAAAGTTCGCCGAAAGTATGTCTTCATGGTACTCGAAATGTCCGGAACGACGCAAGGATCACGGATATGGTCCCAGAATATTTTTTGGAGGTCTGTAGCTCCCGAAAAATCAGTTTGAGCAAAAAATCGTGCTATTTTAGCGGCTGAACCGCCGCAGGCAGCCGTCCAACCGCCGTGCACGGCGGTCCAACCGCGGCGCACGGCGGTCCAACCGCCGTACACAGTGCACGGCGGTCCGACCGCCGTCGTTGACCTTTTCCTAATTTTTTGGCTGACAACGCCGGTCCGACCGCTGACCACGGCGGTCCGACCACCGTCCAGTCCGATTTTTGGCTATAAAATGCGCAGATTTTTCAGAAAAAGGGGTTGGCTGTTCAGATCCCGGGCCTCATGCTGACGAATTCTTTATTTACACACGCTTAAGAACTTTTATTTGCATAAATCTAACCGTGTGCTGTAGGAATCAATCCGTAATCAAGAATCATAATCACCGGTCCAAGAAAACGAGATCTAGAACTTCGAAGTGGGAAAATCCTAAGCAAGGTAATATCCTAATTCACCCTTTGTCAATTCAAGCATGTTATAAGCATTCTATCTTCATCTTAATTTCTTCCTTTTTGGTCAAAGACCTAATCTTTTTAGGTTTAAGGCCTAATTAAATGATTAAATCACATTTTGGCATGAAGCCACGAATCAATCAACTTTTTGGCACGGAGCCTAAATTGTATTCTTTTGGTACAAAGTACCTAAATTTCACAATGTTGCACTAAGTGCTAAATCTCACAATTTTGGCGAAAAGCCCGACAATGCACGAAGCATAAATTTCATCAATGTTGCACTAAGTGCTCAAAATCTCACAATTTTGGCAAAAAGCCCGACAAATGCACGGAGCATACACACACACATGCATGAAGCATAATCTTTATCGCCTTTAAATAGGCTTTTCTGAACTACATGGGCTTTGATCTCTCATAAAAACGAGAGTATGTAGGCATATTTGGGATTCACCCCAAATAGCAAGTCCACAATTTACTAACAACCTGTTCTTCTTCCTTTCTGTTTTCTTTTAGATTCGATTCTTATTTGGCAAATTAATCAAATACATGACATAGTCCCCGAATCCTCCTTAGGTTCGTAGATTAGAAACCTTTACATTGGATGCATTAATTGGAGTCAAACAAGGGTTTTCTTAGTTTTTCCCTTTGAAAAAAATAAACTGAGTGGCGACTCCCAACAACGAGTGAACTTTCATCCGAATCCTTTTCGGGTGGAAAATCGAGGTTCACAGGTTGATATCCCCCCATAGCATTGACTTGCTCAACTTCAACACCATAAGACTCATATGCGGAGGGGCAAATATTTGCTCCATGCCCGAAAGTCCCACAAATTCCACACACTTCTTGAGTGGATGAACAAGTGTTGTTTTTCATATTCAGCATATGCACTTGCCTTGTCAATTCAGCTATCTGATTGACCATCTCACTATTGGCTTCCAGTTGATTCACCCCTTTACTTCTTTCCCTTACACTTTTTTGTTGAGAATTAGCTCCCAACATCTCAAAGATCTCATAAGTTTCATCAGCTGTCTTTTCTCCCATAGCTCCCCCAGCTGCGTTATCAATAGTGTTCTGAAATTGCTGGGTTAGACCATTATAGAAAAACTGATTAAGAAGTTGAAGTGGGTAGTGATGATGTGGACACTGGATCAATAGCATCTTAAATCTGTCCCAAGCCTCATGAAATGGCTCTCCTTCAAATTGAGAGAATGTAGCTATCTTCCCTCTCAATTCAGCTGTCTTTTGATGAGAGTAAAACTTGCCCATAAACTTGTTATAAACTTGCTCCCAAGTTGTCAAAGAATTTTCGGGCAACATCATAAGCCAGTTTTTTGCCCTATCCTTCAATGTATACGGGAAACATCTCATCCTCAACTGATCCTCTGTTAGTCCTCCCAATGGAAAAGTGTTGAGGTTAGAATAAAAATCCCGAATAAAGTTCAAAGGATCTTCATTTGGAACTCCATAGAATGATGGCAGCATATTGTAATGAATGTTCTTCAACTCATAATTTCTTGCTGCATCTGTCAATCTTATGCAAGAGGTGGAAGTTCCAATGACAGGTCTAGCAAAATCTCTCATAGTCCTTTGTCTTTCTTCTGCCATTTTAACAGATTGTGCAGATTTCGACTCAAAATTAGAAGTGTCCTCCTCTGTAGTATCAAATCCGGTGTACAGTTCAAACTCTTCCCTGCTCCTTTTCACTATTTGAATTTCTGGAATGACTGGGTATAGCTCTCCTCCAAGTGATCTCCTGCCTTGCATAAACAAAATTTCTAGAATAAAAGAATTATTAAAAGCAAAAAATAAAATAAAATAAAATGAAAACAGTGAAAAATAATCTAGAATATCTATTACTAATAAACAGTTACGCCAATTAGCTTCCCCGGCAGCGGCGCCAAAAACTTGTTGCACTTTAATTAACTCTACCACAAAGCATCACTCGCAAGTATACGAGGTAGCTGTAGCAAAGGTGATTGCCCCAAGGTCGTGTAATATCCCAAGATATGCCCTAAAAGTTTTGGAGTTATTGTTGCATTTGGACTTAATGTATATGTATATTTGGGAAA
Organism: Garcia nutans; assembly: GCA_947685225.1. NCBI lineage: Eukaryota > Viridiplantae > Streptophyta > Magnoliopsida > Malpighiales > Euphorbiaceae > Garcia > Garcia nutans. Next base: position 47,638,985 of record CANTUV010000007.1, on the reverse strand, counting down.
TATAATTACAATATAAAAGACATATACATATACATTACATATACATGAGAGATAAATTGGGGATAGGAAAAGTGAGTTATATATATATATAATTAATTATAATAATAATGATGATAAGGACAAAAAGAAAAGTGAAGAAGAAAGTCAAAGGAAATTTATGAGGTGGAGATTAATTGAGAAATTATTATTATTATTATTATTATTATTATTACTATTATTATATATATATATATATATTTGAGATAAGAACGAAAGAAGGAAGAGAATTCATTCTTTCTTTCTTCTTCTTCTTCGTCTTTTCTTCTTTGTGAGAGAGAGAGAGAGAGAAAGAAGCTAGAGAGAGAAAGGTGATTTTGTTTCTATTTACACCAAAGATTAAGGATATCAAGAGATTTGCAAGTGGAGTTGAAGATTTGGCAAGCTATTCATGTAAGTACTCATCTCTTGAGTTGATTTTATTGATTATATATATATGTAAGCCTTTATCTTCTTGTCTTGATTTCTTTTGATTGAGGTTATGGTTGGTGTGTAAGATGATTATAATGAAAGATTGAAGTATGTAAATGTGTTGAATTGATATTTAAGTGATGATAAGTTGGGGTATTTGTGAGGATGATGATAAATTGTTGAGTTAGAGTTTAGTATAAATGAATTGGTACTTTGAGTAATTGATTATAGTGATATATATATATATTGATTATTATGATGATATAATGAAGTTATATAAATGTTAAAGTGATAGGAAATTGATAAATATTAACAAAGATGATGATTAAGATGGTTGTGGTGTGAATTTTAAAGGGCTTGGATGAATTTTTAAGTATTTGGTCTTTAAATCATTGAAGGACACGGCCAAGTTATGAGAGACACGGCCAAGTTAGGGCAAAATTGGCCGTGTTGGATGATTTTGGAGAGACACGGCCACTGGCTTGGCCGTGTCCCTTGACTGTGTTTGCCACTGCCTATTTTATGTTGAGAGACACGGCCGTGTCCCTTGACTGTGTTTGCCACTGCCTATTTTATGTTGAGAGACACGGCCGTGTCCCTTGCCCGTGTCTGCTACTAGATTTTTGGTGTTGAGAGACACGGCCACTGGCTTGGCCGTGTCCATTGCCCGTGTTTGCTACTGTTTGAATTGGTGTTGTGAGACACGGCCACAAGCATGGCCGTGTCCCTTGAGGGTGTTGGCTAAGGATATTTATTCTTGATTATTCTTACATTGTTGAATCCTCCAAAGGTTTTTTTTGTATCTACATTTTAAATATACTTGAACAAAGATGACCTAAACTAATGTATATTGAGGATTCCAAATCTATGAATAAGGTAAATTATATATGTGTATATCAATGATTGATCATACTTTTGATGGTAATGAAGATGCATATGATATTATATAAACAATGTTATGTTATATGCATTGTGAATCTAGTGAATTGTAATGTGTTATATGAATGATGTACTTTATAATGTAAAGGATATGATAAGATAATTGATTATGTATAATTGAATAATGAAATATTATAGTATGATTTGAGACATGATATGATGTGAAGCCATTGTGATTGACTATGATGATTCAAATGAGATATGAAGCCATTGTGATTGGCTATAGTGATTCAAATGAGATGTCAAGCCATTGTTATTGGCTATGATAATTCAATTGAGAATGAAATGAAAATGAAAAGATTTTGAGTCTAATATGTTGATTCAATTTTCAGAGTTCTGGATTTGGCGGCATGCCTAGAAAATGTGAAAATGTAACAGTCTTGCCGGGTTGAGGATCTCTTCAATTTGAGTGAATTGAGGTCCAAGAGACTGGGTCTGTTACACTATGTGAATTATTGATATGAAATACATGAAAGGTAACAGTCTTGCCGGGTTGAGGATCTCTTTGCATTGAGATGAATTGAGATCCAAGAGACTGGGTCTGTTACTTGATAAAATGTGAAATGTGAATTGTAGTAACAGTCTAGCTGGGTTGAGGATCTCCTCGAGTTTAGCAGAGTTGATGATCCAAGAGACTGGGTCTGTTACGCTATCCATGGATAGAGATATGAGATATATTGCCTACGGGCTTGATCATTGTGATTATGGACCAATGCAGAAACTCTGAACTTTGAATAACATATTAGTGTCTGTTGGGCCCGAGTCTGTCTTTGTTGTCAGTGTGATATTTAAATGTTGAAATAAATGAGAAATGAGATCTATGGTTGCCTTTATTGCAAATGTGATTCATGATTGGTATGATATATAATATATGTGTGTATTGATATATTGAAAATGAATATGGGTTGAGGAGCCTTGATAAGAAATGAGTTTATGAAAATATAATATGATGTGTAAATGTATATGAATGTGGAACTTGTAAGAATTGTTTTCATGAAGGTTTGGATAAATCATTGAATGGTGACTTGTTGAAATAACGTATATGGATATGTATATGAGATAGAAATGGTAAGTATTGCTTGGTGAGTGTTCTGTGTAAATATGTGTATAATTTATGAGATTAGTAGGAATATGTGAAGAATGCATTGAGAAAGGAAAACGGGGTAAGAGAAAGAAAATAAAATATGATGCTAAAAATATGAGGTATGATTCTTTAGTAAGGTATATTTTATTATTATTTGTATTACTAAGCTTTCGGGCTTAGCGCGGTTGTGTAATCGCGCAGGTGGTTGCGGTTGATCTGGAAGTCCAGCTTTTATGCCACGAGAAAGGTATGAGTGTCTCGAGACCAACTAGAAGGTGATGCATACATGTGTGATTTTAAATTATATTGTATTTTTGAGTTAATATATATTCATATGGATGAATGAAGTTTTGATAAATAAGAATACTGACTTTTGTAAATGTGTTTTAAATTAATGTTCAATTTTATGAATCTGGATAAAGGTTTTTAAATTGAAACTAAAAGTAACATTCTTATACTTTATATACGTATTGTATGTATACTAGGTATATGTATAGTACTTATAGAGAGTATCAGGGTGTTACAATTATTTTGGTATCAGAGCTTAGGTTCGAGATTCTCGGCCTAAGTGAAATTAAAAAGAGAAAGTTTTGAAAAGCTTAAAGAGAAGTAAAAAGAAAAGTTTTGAATTGAAGTTTGTAATACATGCATATGCATTCACATCTAGGTTGGTCTCGAACGTGGCATTATGTGAATTGTGATGTATTTGAATTACATGAGATAAATGATAGTGTGTAAATTAGGTTTCATATGAAAGCAAATTTTGAAATATTGATAATTGAGAGGTGATTGTGATATAAAGAAATGATATGGAATTTATAAGTAAATAGTTTGATTATTGATATATGTTTGATATATAAAGAAATGGCTAAAAGAATAAAGTTGGAAATGAGTTAAAAATAAAATTAAGATTAAAGTATGTAATCTTTCCTCTATTATTTGAATCTCTTTCCAATAAACTTTATGTTTGGATTTCTAGAAAGAGGAAATATTGTTGGATGGGTAATATGAAAAGATATGTTATTTAAATGAAGTACAGTGAAATATTGAATGAGTTGATTGGTATAGATTAAGTGTGATAATTTAAGGTGTGGATATGTAAAGTTAAGGTTTTGTTTAAAAAGAAAAAGAGATGATGTTGATTAAGTACGAAGAGATATGGGTGTTGTTTGTATTGTTATTTTAATGCAAACATGGTGATTTCAATGTTAGAAATGTGATATGTTTGAATATTGTGAAAGCTCATGTAAATGGTGATAATATGTGACATTTAGATTTTTGGGAATGAGCTTAGTAACGGTGAAACATATATGTTTTGATGTTGCTTTGTGGTATATACATATAAGATGTATTGAAGTTGATATTAAAAGAATGAGATGAATAAATTGAAGTTTAAATAAATTAGTAAGTTGAAAATTTATAGTTGTAAATGGAATGTGGATAAAGATCAATTAAATATTGATAGTTTAATGTATTTAATACATGAGATATATGAAATGTATATTTATAAGCATGATTTCTATTGATTGAGTATATGAATCTGAAAAGACTAGAATTTGAATATAAGTTTGACCTAATGAAATTAGGTTATATATATATATTGTGGAATCCAATGATAAATTTCGATAAGTTAATTGTTTATTTGAATCAGATAAGGTTGAAATGTTAGTATATTGTGATAGGTAGATCGATTGATCTAGATTTCGCTTAAGTTGCGAGTCAATATTGAGATTTAATACGTACTGTTGTATTGGGAGTGTAAAATTGAAATGGTAATGTGTATGATGTAATATTCTGGTTTATGAATGAACATAAATAAATTGAATTATATCAATTGTACTTGGTGAGAAAAAGGGAAATGTTGTTTACCTGTTAGGTAAGTTTAAAAGTATTGTATTAATATGTATATTAAATGAGAAGCAAGCTAAAGAAAGTAAGGATATTGTTATTCATTGAAGTTTGGTAAATATTTATTTTGAAAGTGATTGTAAGAACGAAATAATCAATGCTAAGATATTAATTAATGATTTTTGAGGTTAAAGTTAAGAGAATATCTATAACCAGATAATGTGATAATCTGACTCATATACAAAGATAAAATTCATTGGAAATGTAATAAGTTATCTTGATTGCTTTGTTGAGAAAGTACTAAGATATAAAGATATATATATCTATACAATGATCAATTATGAAAGTCAGAGAAGATGATTGTTTCTAAGGGGGAGAGTAGAAGTTATGTGACTTGATGAAATCATAATGTAAGAATACGAATTATTTTCATATGATGGTGATTTGTTTTAAATGGATTGTTACTATGTAGGATAATTTCGAGGACGAAATTACTTAAGGGGGAGAGAATTGTAATATCCCAAGATATGCCCTAAAAGTTTTGGAGTTATTGTTGCATTTGGACTTAATGTATATGTATATTTGGGAAATATAATTACAATAAAAAAGACATATACATATACATTACATATACATGAGAGATAAATTGGGGATAGGAAAAGTGAGTTATATATATATATATAATTAATTATAATAATAATGATGATAAGGACAAAAAGAAAAGTGAAGAAGAAAGTCAAAGGAAATTTATGAGGTGGAGATTAATTGAGAAATTATTATTATTATCATTATCATTATTATTATTATTATTATTATATATATATATATTTGAGATAAGAACGAAAGAAGGAAGAGAATTCATTCATTCTTTCTTCTTCTTCTTCGTCTTTTCTTCTTTGTGTGTGAGAGAGAGAGAGAGGTGGAGAGAGAGAAAGAAGCTAGAGAGAGAAAGGTGATTTTGTTTCTATTTACACCAAAGATTAAGGATATCAAGAGATTTGCAAGTGGAGTTGAAGATTTGGCAAGCTATTCATGTAAGTACTCATCTCTTGAGTTGATTTTATTGATTATATATATATGTAAGCCTTTATTTTCTTGTCTTGATTTCTTTTGATTGAGGTTATGGTTGGTGTGTAAGATGATTATAATGAAAGATTGAAGTATGTAAATGTGTTGAATTGATATTTAAGTGATGATAAGTTGGGGTATTTGTGAGGATGATGATAAATTGTTGAGTTAGAGTTTAGTATAAATGAATTGGTACTTTGAGTAATTGATTATAGTGATATATATATATATTGATTATTATGATGATATAATGAAGTTATATAAATGTTAAAGTGATAGGAAATTGATAAATATTAACAAAGATGATGATTAAGATGGTTGTGGTGTGAATTTTAAAGGGCTTGGATGAATTTTTAAGTATTTGGTCTTTAAATCATTGAAGGACACGGCCAAGTTATGAGAGACACGGCCAAGTTAGGGCAAAATTGGCCGTGTTGGATGATTTTGGAGAGACACGGCCACTGGCTTGGCCGTGTCCCTTGACTGTGTTTGCCACTGCCTATTTTATGTTGAGAGACACGGCCATGTCCCTTGCCCGTGTCTGCTACTGGATTTTTGGTGTTGAGAGACATGGCCACTGGCTTGGCCGTGTCCATTGCTCGTGTTTGCTACTGTTTGAATTGGCATTGTGAGACACGGCCACAAGCTTGGCCGTGTCCCTTGAGGGTGTTGGCTAAGGATATTTATTCTTGATTATTCTTACATTGTTGAATCCTCCAAAGGTTTTTTTTGTATCTACATTTTAAATATACTTGAACAATGATGACCTAAACTAATGTATATTGAGGATTCCAAATCTATGAATAAGGTAAATTATATATGTGTATATCAATGATTGATCATACTTTTGATGGTAATGAAGATGCATATGATATTATATAAACAATGTTATGTTATATGCATTGTGAATCTAGTGAATTGTAATGTGTTATATGAATGATGTACTTTATAATGTAAAGGATATGATGAGATAATTGATTATGTATAATTGAATAATGAAATATTATAGTATGATTTGAGACATGATATGATGTGAAGCCATTGTGATTGACTATGATGATTCAAATGAGATATGAAGCCATTGTGATTGGCTATAGTGATTCAAATGAGATGTCAAGCCATTGTTATTGGCTATGATAATTCAATTGTGAATGAAATGAAAATGAAAAGATTTTGTGTCTAATATGTTGATTCAATTTTCAGAGTTCTGGATTTGGCGACATGCCTAGAAAATGTGAAAATGTAACAGTCTTGCCGGGTTGAGGATCTCTTCAATTTGAGTGAATTGAGGTCCAAGAGACTGGGTCTGTTACACTATGTGAATTATTGATACGAAATACATGAAAGGTAACAGTCTTGCCGGGTTGAGGATCTCTTTGCATTGAGATGAATTGAGATCCAAGAGACTGGGTCTGTTATTTGATAAAATGTGAAATGTGAATTGTAGTAACAGTCTAGCCGGGTTGAGGATCTCCTCGAGTTTAGCCGAGTTGATGATCCAAGAGACTGGGTCTGTTACGCTATCAATGGATAGAGATATGAGATATATTGCCTACGGGCTTGATCATTGTGATTATGGACCAATGCAGAAACTCTGAACTTTGAATAACATATTAGTGTCTGTTGGGCCCGAGTCTGTCTTTGTTGTCAGTGTGATATTTAAATGTTGAAATAAATGAGAAATGAGATCTATGGTTGCCTTTATTGCAAATGTGATTCATGATTGGTATGATATATAATATATGTGTGTATTGATATATTGAAAATGAATATGGGTTGAGGAGCCTTGATAAGAAATGAGTTTATGAAAATATAATATGATGTGTAAATGTATATGAATGTGGAACTTGTAAGAATTGTTTTCATGAAGGTTTGGATAAATCATTGAATGGTGACTTGTTGAAATAACGTATATGGATATGTATATGAGATAGAAATGGTAAGTATTGCTTGGTGAGTGTTCTGTGTAAATATGTGTATAATTTATGAGATTAGTAGGAATATGTGAAGAATGCATTGAGAAAGGAAAACGGGGTAAGAGAAAGAAAATAAAATATGATGCTAAAAATATGAGGTATGATTCTTTAGTAAGGTATATTTTATTATTATTTGTATTACTAAGCTTTCGGGCTTAGCGCGGTTGTGTAATCGCGCAGGTGGTTGCGGTTGATCTGGAAGTCCAGCTTTTATGCCACGAGAAAGGTATGAGTGTCTCGAGACCAACTAGAAGGTGATGCATACATGTGTGATTTTAAATTATATTGTATTTTTGAGTTAATATATATTCATATGGATGAATGAAGTTTTGATAAATAAGAATACTGACTTTTGTAAATGTGTTTTAAATTAATGTTCAATTTTATGAATCTGGATAAAGGTTTTTAAATTGAAACTAAAAGTAACATTCTTATACTTTATATACGTATTGTATGTATACTAGGTATATGTATAGTACTTATAGAGAGTATCAGGGTGTTACAGGTCGTCTCACAAGGAAGCTAAAGTAGCTAATTGATTATCAGATTATAGATAACAAGTAATGAATAAATTTAAATCACTAACAACTAATGAAGAAGATCGATTGAAGTTTAAAATAAATAAAAGTAAACTGGACTGATGTATTGATTCACTTAATAGAATGGTCTAGGGTTTGCACTTCTCTGCTACTTATACGTATGAACGGTTATTCCTCTTAACTAATTTAATTTCAAAGATTAAATCTCAAGCAACTTAATTAATCGAATCAAGGAAATAAGCTCTCGCATTCAAATCTTTTTCAAATAATCTTGTTACAATTGAAATAATCTTTTCCTAGGTTATATCTCTAATTCACCTAAGTCCCTAATTGAATTGTTCCAACATTAGACTTCATCTCTCAATCCATCATCTAATACCTAAAACACATAATTGGTGGCCAATCAATTATATATTAATAATAATTCCATTCAATCAAGGCTAAAGAAATAATTAAGTTAAGAGTAATAACCAATTCATACAATCATAGCAGATCCATACAAACCCTAGACTAGATCAAATTAGTTCATAATGCTATCAAATATACTCATCTCATTAAAATTCAAAGAAATCAGTTTAGACATGATAATATTCTTAAATACAGTTCCAATGAAATTAAAAAGATAAAGTTTGAGAACAAAACCAAATTACAAACTTCTTAGCTCTTGAAGAATCTCTTGTTCAGAACTTGCTCGAAGAATGTATCAATGGCTAGAACAAATCTAATCTAAGCTAGTTTAATCAAAGTGTAATCAAAAGATCAAAGAAAACAAGATATGAAAACCCTAATGTTCTTTGACGGCTAAAACAAACTCAAACTCTCAACAACCCTTTAAGAAAACCCTAATTCTAATATTTATACGAAACCTCCGCGCGTCTTCATTAATCTATGAGTGACATGGCCAGGCTCAAAGGGACTTGGCCGTGTCTGAGGTCTTTGGAGGGACACGGCCACAAGCTTGGCCGTGTCCCTTGAGTGTGTTCGCTTCTGTGTGATTTTCTTCTTTTCTTCCTTGGAGTGGTTGAATGACATGGCCGTGTTGGACAATTTTGGAGGGACACGACCACAAGCTTGGCCGTGTCCCTTGCATGTGTCTTCTGCCGCTTGATTTTCATCTTTCTTTTGCTCTGGACTTGAGTGAGACACGGCCAAGCAAACACAACTTGGCCGTGTTTGAGCTTTTTTGGAGGGACACGGCCACAAGCTTGGCCGTGTCCCTTGCTTGTATCACCTTCTGTGTCTTGGTCTTCCTCTTTAGCTTGATATGGGACACGGCCAGTGGCTTGGCCGTGTCCTCTGCATGTGTCAGCTACTGTCCAATTTTTCCTTCTTCTTGGTTCCTTGGCTTTTTAACCTAGAACAAAACTTGAAACAAACTTTAAACAAGAATTAAATGAACATTAACCAACAAAACATAAACACACACTAAAAACTAGGACAAAAACAACATAAACACTGAAATAAACTAAAACTACCAAAATTAATGAAAACATTAAATAAACATATTAAAACTAACAAAATACCTAAAGAAAGCAATAATTATCATAACAAATAAGATACAAATCTATAACAAAAACTAATAAAACAGAACTTTAAATAGAAATAATAAACCTCAATTTGTATCTTTACTTGCTTTATTTTTTAGATTTGATTATGTAGTCTATTATATGCTTTGGTGGTTGATTTATTTAATTTTAATGCTTGATTTATTTAATTTATCATGGATGGATGTTTTCTTTATTGTTATTATTTGCTTGTTTTAGTATTAAAAGTGTAAGAGGTATGTTTCCACTTTGTGGGTACCTCATTAGTTAAATATCATGTAATTTAAATTGCTTTTATATTTTAGACCAATATAAAGGACATGTTTCTACCTTTTGGTGGGTGTCCTATTAGTTTAGACATGGATGATGTAAGGACATGTTTCCATCCTCGGATAGGTGTCCATTTATTTATTTTGCTTGGACATTGCTTTGATTTTAATATAATGATGTTTTATTTTAATTGTTGCATGTAATATGGATAATATTGTTATATTTAAGTATTTTATAATATTAAGACCTGTAAAGGAGGCCGGTTCCAATAAACCGGGCGTTGTGGGGGTGCTGGGCCATTTCTCACCTTCCCCACACGTACCCAACTTTCTGAACCCATTAGGGGTTTGGGGATTCCTAAATCAGCTTTCAATGCTATATTTCCCAATGAAAACCAAGATATTTTTCACAAAATTTGTTTCAGTATCAGAAATCCCTTTCAACAGTTTTAGAAATTTTTTCTTTAATTTCAATAATGACAAAAATCAATTTGAAGATAATTAAAGATTTATTTAAAAATATAAAAGCTATTCACTGGAAGCAAATATCTTGGCCTCAAATTAATACTTTGAAGTGCTTTCAAAAAATTAAATTAGACTATTCTTTTCTTCCTGCAATGGTTTCCTTTTGGGATGTGAATTCTAGGACATTCAAGGTAAATGACTTTTAGATATGTCCCATGATTGAAGAATTTGAGGCCATCCTTTCATATCCAAACAATCAACCAATAGTGTTGCCCGTATTGATTTCCAAAACTCAACAAAGGAGACAAATGTTATTTCAAATTTCAAAACCTAATGTCTTGCAATTAACTAGAGGTGAGAAAATTCTGCTTGGTCCCTTGATTGACTTTTGTATTTCTCATTTGCCTCCCACCAAGGCATGGGAATGCATGTTTTGTCTATGCTTGCTTGGATAATTCTTGCTTGTTTCACCTGATGGGGACATCGATCCATGAATATTGGATATTGTGGACCAAGTGGAAGGAGGCTTGTTGTCGATACCTGTCATCTTGGCCGAGACCATAGTTGGATTAGATCAATTCAAATTAGAATCTTCAAGGAGATTGGCCGGAAGTGTAACACCCTTATACCCTATATACGTACAATACATATTTTCAGCACATGTAAAATATGCATATACAGTACAGAAATGTCATAGACCGATTTAATTAAAAAATTTCACATTTCCAATTTAAAATTCTAAATATATAAAAATTAAATAGAATATAAATATTCTTTACTTGTTATAAGAATCCAAAATAAACAATATATATAAAATTATCTGGAAAAATTCGCCAGAGTTTTGTCTGTAATTTGGATATCCCAAAATTTAGCAATTACTCAACCTGCAAAAAGAAAACACTCTCAAATAATTTCCAATCACCATCTCAACCATACTTCTCAAATTCACCAAGTTTCTCAAACATTTGTACATATAGATATATATAATTTAAAACACACTTACTCTCCCATTTCAAATACATTGACCCAAACATTCTTTATAATATACAATACGTAAAATCCAAAACATAATATATTATGCATAAAACTCAAAAATATGTACAATAACTATTTAGATTAATTTTGTATATATTTTCTATGATGTTTTTGTTGATTTTAAGTTAATTTTCATGTTAATTTGTACTTAAGTTTGTTTGAAGTTGTTGATTTAGGTTGAGGTGCATTTGATGGAGTTTTTAACTAAAATTTGGTGGACTTTGTGGAGAAAAGCATGTGACATGGCCAAGCTAGACATGGCTTGGCCGTGTCTCTCATCAAAAGAAGAAGAGATCAAGGACAAGGCAGGACACGGCCAGGATTAACCAAGCTTGGCTGTGTCCCTCAAGCAAAGTTGGACAGAAGCATACACGGCCAAGCCACTGGTCGTGTCACCCCTTGGAAACAAAGAGAAGAACAAGGCAGCAAGGGACACGGCCAGAAGCTTGGCAGTGTCCCAAGAAAGAAAAGAAAAACCAAGAGACACGGCCAACAAGCTTGGCCGTGTCACCCTGGATGACTTGGTATGCTTGCACGAGGTATGGATTAGTGTGGATTAGTGGGGAACAAAAAAGGATAAAAAGGAGTGAAATGTGGAAGGATTGATGGAAGAAATATAAAACAAATTGGAAAGTGGGAGACAAAGAGTGATGGGGTGTCTTAAAAATTTAAAATGGAAGAGCATGGAGGGAATAGAAAATATATTGAATATATTGAGTGGACATTCTCTACACACCATATCATCTTCTTCCTTGGTTCTTGCTTGAGAGAGTAAGACACCATTCTCCCCATCTTCATTCACCATTTCCTTTCACACATCAAGAGCAAAGACAATAGTTGGAATTGAAGTGAGTAGCTAGTTCTTGAGGATTAGGGTTTTAAGAGGCTTGATTGGAGAGTTGTGAACTTGAGAGAGCTATCATTCATCCTTCAAGAAGAGAGCCATTGGTCCAAGAGAGCTTGGAAGTTCATCATCACACATCAAAGAGGGAGCTACGAAAGAGACAAGGAGTCTGATTCTTAGCATCTCCAAAAGGGGTTTTTCAAACTCTTTCTTTTAATCCATTTCTTATGTGTTGTTGTTGTATTAAGAATATTAAGATTGCAATGAATAACTTTGATTTGGTTTATATTGAAATGAGCATTTGTTTAAAGAATATGATGAGCTAATTTACTCATGCTTGGGGTTGTAGTATATTTGATTAAATGATTTGATTTGATGATTCCATTGATATACCTTGTTATTGGTTGATTGCATTGAAATTAAAGATAAATTGATAGATTGGCCACCTATTGATTACTTAATATTGAATGACGGACTGAGAGGAGAAGTTTAATATCAAAACTATGCAATTGACTACCTTAAGAATGAATTAGAAATATAAGTTCTAGGGTTTATTAATTTGCTAATGTAAAATAATTGGTTGTTGTTAATTCATAAATGTGAAAACTGGTGAATTGATAATTGACTAATTAACCTTAAGGAACAAATTAAAATACAAGGTTATATTAATGGATAATTTGATAATTAAACATTTGATTAAATGGACCTACAACCCTAGGCATCATTTCCATAATTGAAATTATCTTGCACAATATAACTCATATAAGTATATAACATAAAAATATATACATGATGCTGGCAGTGTATATACATGATGCTGGCAGTGTTTTTGATCTCGATAGTAACTCAACAAGCTCAACTACATGTCTAGACCCGACCTGGTCTAGAAGAACTCTCTGGCTCAGCTGGGTCTACCCTGTCACCTACACGATGGAAACAATCGCGCTAAGCCGAAGCCTAGTGGTACAAACTTTGATAATAACAATATAACTCAATGCAATACCAAATGCACAATGCATATAAATGTCACATCAATCCACTTTCTTATATTTTTTCAAATATTTCATAATCACAACTCATAACCTTATATTGCTCAATTGTATCATAATTCATAATTCACATTAAAACAAGGACAAACATGGGCCCAAAATGGATCTAATATGCTATTCAAATTTCAGAGTTACTGCTTTGGTCCATAATGACACCATGTGTCTAACCCCGTAGGCAATATATCCATGGATAATGTAACAGCCCCAGTCTCTTGGACCTCAACCCAGCTAGACCCTTAGGCCCCATTATCTTGGTTCTCAACCCGGCTAGACTGCTACAGTTTTTGAGGCTTATGACTCAGTCTTTTCACTAAAAAAACATCATATTTATCAGCTGACCTGGCTTCACATTGCCTTATTTTCAAATTTTTTTCTCACTTTTCTCATTTTTCACATCTTTCTCAAGTTTCTCACTTTTCTCAGTTTTCTCATTCTTATCAATATCAATTCATTTCAATATTACACATATCTCTTTTTTTTTTTTGCATTCACAACACATTACCCAATTACTTTGGGTATTTTCACATAATATGAATATTTCACATGTTACACAAATTAGCCATTATCAATGGCTTTTCACAATGCATTTAACACATATATGACATTACAAATGTCATAGCACATTATTCATACACAATCAATGAACCAAGTAGCTTAACACATTTTTCAACCAAAATGTGTTAAGTCCAAATGTTATGCAAATAGAGACATTATATTCAAAATTTGTACATACCTCCACTAGCAACCCAAAGCAAGCTAAAAAAAACCCTTCAATCCAATCTTTCCAACTTGCCCTTCATCACTTGGATGAAGCAAATCAACCTCCTTCAAAGCCTAAACAAAATGTGATAACAAATAATCATTTAGTATCACATGTAACGGCATTTCCAACATTAAACCATAGTTACACATCACTCCTACAAATTTCCAAAAATTTAGCCTTTCCTTACTTTAACATTAAAATTCCATTCTACTACAATTAAATTAGTGTTTTAAGTTTATTTATATTATTAAAAACATATTTTAATACATTTAAATCATTTACATTATAAAAATATACTCTTATACACAAAATCTCAAAAATGGTATAACCTTCCCCCATTGAAGGTTTTCCATTCCAACACAATCCTTTACTCATTCTAAGCTTATATTCATCACTTTTAACACTAAACAACATGTTTAAACAAATAAAATCACACAATTCAACCACTTTGGAAAATCACTTTTCCAAAACCCTAAATCTCCACTTCCATTCTCAAACTCCAACCCAACACCACCAAATCCAATATTTGACTTTAAAATACTTGTTTATGAATCAAAACAACTCATTTGGAAACAATTTGTACAATTAAAGTTCATGTTTTCAAAACCCCAAAAATCCATAACCCTAAATTCTCTCTCTTCACCATTCTTTAACCAAACTCCATCATCTCTTCAATCTAACCTTATAATCATTATTAACTATGCAAAATAACATCATACACACTAATTCCAACAATTATAACATACTACATCAAAATCTCAAAACTCACATAATCCAAATTTCCAAGGAATGCAAAGGAAAGAGATAGAAACTTACTAATTTTGGTGGAGATCACCAAAAATCCACTTGCAGCTTATTAATTTCTTCAATTTATGGAGTATGGAAGAAATAGAATCCTTGTTCTAGCTCCCATGGAATTTTGGCCAAAGGAAAGAGAAGAAGAAGAAGATGATGACTTTAATATTTCTTTTCCTTTCATCTTTTTTTTTAAACCACATATATATATATATTAAAATAATTTAATTATTTAATTATTTTTTAATAACTTAAAAGTCCTAATTTCCCTCTTCCATTCAAAAATAATTTGTTTTTGAATTAATTTATTAATTTTGAATTTATAAGATTTAATTACCAAAATACCCTTTTCTTTTAAAAAGTGTTGACTTTTATATGTTATGTATATTTTGCATATATACCACATATATACTTCACTTTTTCATTTAAAATCCCTTCATTTTTTATTTAAAACCATTAATTTAATTAATCCTATTAAATTATAATTTATTTTATCCAATTTTCCAAAAATTAGAAATTTTCAAAAATTTTAGAATGTTACAATTCTCTCCCCCTAAAACAAATTTCATCCTCGAAATTACCTGTCCTCAAGTCTGGAACAAATGGAAAACCAACTCTACATCGCCTGCTCACTTTCCCAGGTTGCCTCCTCAGTGGCATGATTCCTCCAAAGGACTTTCACAAGTGGCATCCTCTTATTCCTCAATTCTTTAACCTCTCGTGCCAAAATCGCCACTGGTTCTTCCTCGTAAGTCAGATCTGGACTCACCTCAATGGACTCCACTGACAAGATATGAGATGGGTCAGACCTATATCTCCGAAGCATCGAGACATGGAAAACATTATGTATTTGATCCAATTCAGGCGGCAAAGCTAGTCCAATCACAAAATCCATTGTCACTCGCTTCCATTTCCACTCTGGCATTGATAAAGGTTGGAGCAACCCTGAAGGAACTTGGTGCTCAGCCTTCACTTTCTGGAAAGTGAGACATCTGGATACAAACAGTGCTATGTCCCTCTTCATTCCTGACCACCAATAATGTCACTTCATGTGCTGATACATCATGGTACTCCCAGGGTGCATAGAAAAAAGTGACTGATGTGCTTCCTCTAATATCATTCTTTTCAATTATGCATCATTAGGAATACACAATCTATCTCTGTACCATAGACTGCCATCATCCCTCACATAAAGTCTCGACTCTCCCCCTTTTGACAAACCAACACAATTTTCTGAATTCTCTCATCTGCCAACTGAGCCTCCCTAATATGATCCAACATGACTGGCCTTAACTTCAACTGAGCCATCAGAGCACCATCATCAGAAGATTTAAATCTAGCATGCAACGCTCTCAACTTAACAAGCAACGAGAGCGAATAAGCAGCCAAATCTTCCAAATACTTTCAACTTAAGGCATCAGCAACAATATTTGCCTTACCAGGATGATAATCAATCAAACAGTCGTAGTCTTTAATCAACTCTAACCACCGTCTTTGCCGAAGATTCAGCTCTCTCTGAATACCTAAGTATTTCAAACTCTTGTTATCCGTATAAATGAAACACTTTTCCCCATTCAAATAATGCTACCAAATCTTCAAGGCAAAAACTATTGCTGCTAATTCCAAATCATGCATCGGATAATTTAGCTCATGCGGTTTCAACTGTCGATAGGCATAAGCAATGACTCTACCCTCTTGCATTAGAACAAAACCTAAACCATTATGTGAAGCATCACTGTATATCACATATGGTTTACCTTCCATAGGCAAGGTAAGGATAGGAGCTTGAGTCAACATCTCCCTCAGCTGCTCAAAATTCGCCTAATACTGATCTGTCCACACAAATTTAACTCCTTTCCAAAGTAATCTGGTGAGTGGTGTAGCTATTATAGAAAAACCCTTCACAAATCGACGATAATAGCCTGCCAATCCTAGAAAACTTCTAACCTCTGTCACTGTCTTCGGTGGACTCCAATTTAAGATAGCCTCAACTTTACTTGGATTAACTCTAATACCCTCTGCTGAAACCACATGATCAAGAAAAGCTTCCTGATCGAGCCAGAACTCACACTTAGACAACTTAGCATACAACTGCTTCTCTCTCAGAGTCTGCAATACGATTCGCAAATGCCTATAATGATCCTCCTCATTATGCGAATACACCAAGATGTCATCAATGAAGACTACCACAAACTGATCCAAAAATGGTCTGAATACCCTGTTCATCAAAAGCATAAAAGCTGCTGGTGCATTCGTCAATCCAAAGGGCATCACCAGAAACTCATAATGCCCATACCTCGTGAAAAAAGTTGTCTTGGGTACATCCACATCTCTGACTCTCAAGTGATGGTACCCTGATCTCATATCAATCTTAGAGAATACTGTTGCTCCCTTCAACTGATCAAAGAGATCATCTATCCGAGGCAATGGATACTTGTTCTTGATGGTCACCTTATTTAACTTCCTATAATCAATACACAATCTCATGGTGCCATCCTTCTTCTTCACAAACAATACAGGCGCTCCCCACGGGGACACACTAGGGTGAATAAACCCTTTATCCAACAATTCCTGCAACTGCACCTTCAACTTTCTCAACTCAGTAGGTGCCATCCGATAAGGGGTGATAGAGATAGGAGTGGTACCAGGCAACAAATCAATACCAAACTCCACTTCTCTCTCAGGAGCTACTCCTAGCAACTCATCAGGAAAAACATCTGGAAAGTCGGCAACTGTGGGTATACTTTCAAGCAGGGATCCCACTACTCTAGTATCTACAACATGAGCAAGATAAGCCTCACATCCCTTCTGAATCATCATCCCAGCTGAAACAGCTGAAACAAACATGGATGAAAGATACTGTAACACCCCTATACCCTATATACGCACACTACATACAACCACATCTGTAATATACGTATATTGGACACAGGAGTGTCACGGTTTAAATTAAACAAACCAATCTTTCCTTTTTACAATAATACGAGAAAACTTAATACATTTAAGTTATATTATAAAACACAATAGATAAAACATTTATTAAGCAGCAGAAAATGTAGTGGTATTTACATATATATATATATACATCAAAATCAATATTTACAAAACATAAAGTTTATACATGTTTGGCAGTTCGTCTCTGATCTTGAAGTACAAAAATCAACACTTCAAAGTCTAGACTCAACTCGGTCTAGCTGAACTCTCCGGTTATACCCTGTCACCTGCGCGATGAACCACAATTGCGCTAAGCCAACGACTTAGTGGTACAAACCACAATAACAATATGCTTTAATGTAATACCAATGTCATACATTCAAATATTATAAACAATACATAAGAATATCATATTTCAAAACCTTACATTAAATCTTATTATTCATTTGTTTCACCATTCATGACTCACATTTAAACAAAGACAAGCACGGGCCCAAAAGAAACTAATATGCTATTCAACTTTCAGAGTTAATGTTTTGGTTCAATTTTCACATTTATCATCCCAACTAGGCTTCAAGGATTAGGCCTAACCAAGCTTCAAGGGGAGCGAAGCATGCTAGGCATCAACCTAAGTTGGGTTCAAGGACCAAGCCCAACCCAGCTTCAAGGGTTTGTAACATCCCAACTAGGCTTCAAGGACTAGACCCAACCAAGCTTCAAGGGGAGTTAAGCATGCTAAACTTCAACCCAACTTGGCTTCAAGGATCAAGCCCAACCCAGCTTTAAGGGATTATTACTATTAGGCATGCAACCAACAATAAAACTCTGAAAATTGAATAACACATTAGGCACACAATTCATTCATTATTTCATTATCAATTCCATTCTCATTTTATCGTAATCATTTATGCAATCATGCCCCAATTATTTCATTTGCTTCATTATAGCCAACAACAATGGCTCACATCTCATCATTATAGTATACATAATCAATTGCATTGTACATATAATTTGAATGATCATCATATCTTTCACATTATGCAAATCATAACATTAATCAAATGTATCAGCAATGTAATAGATTACTTAACACATTTACAACTAAATGTGTTAAGTCCTAAGGTTGTGTAAATGTATGCAATAATGTAGGGTTTGTACGTACCTCAAGAGCAACTCATACAACACCAAACTCCTCTTCCAAGAATTCTTCAACACTTGGATTAGGGCAACTCAATCTCTTCAAAACCTAATCCAAAAGGGATAATACACACTCACTTAAAGATACACATGAGATAATAAGGATAAGAACCAACTAGGGCAAACTCTACACATGACATGCTCAACAACACGGGCGTGTCCCTGACCGTGCCCTAAACCCACAACACAGAAGCTCTGACACACTCAGTGACATGGGCATGTCACTGGCCGATCTTCCCTCAACACAGAAGCTATGACACACTCAGTGACATGGGCGTGTCACTGGGTGTGTCAATCCACCAACATCACAGTAGCTATGACACACTCAGTGACATGGGCGTGTCACTGGCCATGTCAATGCTACTATAACACAGAAGTTGTGACACGCTTAGTGACATGGGCGTGTCACTGGTATTGTCACCCATCCAGAAAATAGAACCATTGACATGCCCAAAGACTTGGCCGTGCTCATGGGCATATCAGGCCAAAAATCTTGATTCTGGCAACAACAACACCACATCCAGCAAACCTCTTTCTTTTACCATTTTCCACTCCAAACAAACTTAACCAAACACATCATTAAACCATAATAAACTTGAAAAAAACCAAAGCAACTCAATATATACATCACAACTCATCACATACACAAAACACAACACTTGCTCTCCAACACCAAACTTAACCTTTCCTTTAAACCAACCCCAAAATCAAAGTCAATAAGACTAAACACTCTCAAACACACCACAATCAAACATACACATATCATCAACAACCTCAACAACCTCAATTCACAAACTCCTCTGACCTTTCTTAGCTTCCCACTTAAACATTTATAGAATTATAACATTTAATCCAAATACAACAATAAATATTCCAAAAATTTAGGGTATAGTTTGGGATATTACAATTCTCTCCCTCTATAAATAAATTTTTTCCTCGAAATTACCTGATATCAAGTCTGAAACAGCTAGGGATACTGGTCTCGCATCACTTGCTCACTCTTCCAAGTTGCCTCTTCCTTCGCATGATTCTTCCAAAGAACCTTCACAAGTGGCACTTTCTTATTTCTCAACTCTTTCACTTCACGTGCCAAAATAGCAACTAGTTCTTCTTCAAAAGTCAGATCTGGACTCACCTCAATAGATTCAACTGACAAGATGTGAGATGGGTCTGATCTGTACCTTCGCAGTATAGAAACATGGAAGACATTGTGAATTCTATCCAACTCAGGCGACAAAGCAAGTCAATAAGCAACTGGTCCAAATCTTTCCAATACCTCATAAGGTCTAATAAAACGAGGACTCAGCTTTCCTTTGCCGTCAAATCTCAAAATTTTCTTCCAATGAGATACTTTCATAAATACTTTATCTCCAACATTGAACTCTATGTCTCTCCTCTTCAGATCTGAATAAGATTTCTGTCGGTCTGAAGCTACTTTCAACCGATCCAGAATTATCTTCACTTTCTCTTCCGTTTCTTTAATCAAATCGGGACCAACCAATTTACCTTCTCCAACTTCATCCCAACATAGAGGCATCCTACATCTTCTACCATACAATGCCTCAAATGGTGCCATTTTAATACTAAATTGATGACTGTAGTTGTAAGAAAATTCCATCAATGGCAAAAATCTGTCCCAACTTTCAGAGAAATCAATGACACAGCTTCTCAACATGTCCTCTAAAATCTGTATCACTCTCTCTGACTACACATCTGTCTATGGATGAAAAGCAGTGCTAAAGTGCAATCGAGAACCCAAAGCAGCATGCAAACTCTTCCAAAACCTTAAAGTAAACTGGGGATCTCGATCAGACACTAAAGAAATTGGGACTCCATGTAATCTCACTATCTCACTAATATACAGCTCAGCCAACTTCTCAAGAGAATAATCCATTTTAACTGGAAGAAAATGAGTTGTCTTTGTCAACCGATCAACAATCACCTAAATAGCATCATGCTTCTTCTGAGTCAACTGCAAACCAATCACAAAATCCATCGTTACTCACTCCCATTTCCATTCAGGCACTGATAAAGGTTGAAGCAACCCTGTAGGAATTTGGTGCTTGGCCTTCACTCTCTGACAAGTTAGATATTTGGATACAAACTCCGCTATGTCCCTCTTCATACCTGACCACCAATAATGTTGCTTCAAATCATGATACATCTTTGTACTCCCAGGGTGCATAGCAAAAACCGATTGATGTGCTTCCTCCAAAATAATCTTTCTCCCCATAAAGATACTGTCGCCAAATCTTTAAAGCAAACACTATGGCTACCAACTCCAAATCATGTGTCGGATAATTAAGTTCATGCGGCTTCAACTGCCGATAAGCATAAGCTATGACTCTACCCTCTTGCATCAAAACACAACATAAACCATTATGTGAGGCATCACTGTAAATCACATATGGTTTATCTTCCACAGGCAATGTAAGAATAGGAGCTTGAGTCAACCTTTCCTTCAACTGCTCAAAACTAGCTTGACACTGATCTGTCCACACAAATCTAACTCCCTTTCGAAGTAATCTAGTGAGTGGAGTAGCTATCAAAGAAAAACCCTTCACAAACAGTCGATAATAGCCTGCCAAACCCAGAAAACTTCTAACTTCAATCACAGACTTCGGTGGACTCCAATTCAAAATAGCTTCAACTTTACTCGGATCAACTCTTATACCATCTGCTAACACCGCATCCGGTTGCCTCTGCATCATATACACTCGCTGAGATGATCCAGCCTCATCTGGCCTACTGCCTCCGAATGTAGAGCCTCCTCTCTGACTGATCCCAGGTCGGCCACCTCTACTAAAACCTCTGCCCCCTCGACCTCCTCTGCTAACACTAGGTCGAGAAGCTGTAGTATCAGTCTGTCTATCCTCCTGTAGCTCAAGGCAATCTTTGATGAAGTGAGCTGGTGACCCACATCTAAAACATACTCTTGATCCACCCATCTTCCAATAAGCACCCCCATGTGCCCTACCACAATGAACACATGTAGTAGGAATACACCTCTGAACCACTGGAGTCGGAGCACTAGCTACAGAAACTATAGGTCTCGGTCTCTGCCTCTGATACTGAACTGACCTACCAAACTGCCTCTGGCTCCTACTGACTCTCGAAACAAAACTTCCTGTGCCTCTCTTCATAGATGAAGACCCTGCCTAAAATTGGGGTCTCCTAACTCTAGTCTCCTCCTCAGTAGCAGCTGCTGCAATACCTTGTGCTCTCTCAACACTTCTGGCTGCTGCAAACAACTGAGAAAAGTCTTGGTACCGAGAACCAACAACAATACACATAAAAGAGGGCCTCAACCTTTAGACCCTTAATTTTTAACCCAGTCTGGTCCAGTATATTTAATTAGTCCAAAATAATTTTTGTGTTGTCCAAAATATTTTAATTAGTCCAAAATAATTTTTTGTTATCTTAATTAAAAAAATATTTCCTTTAATATCTAATTTTTTAAAAAAATAATAATAACTAATAATAATAAACAAAAAAAATCGGAGATGGAAAAATCGGCGACGAAAAAATCATCGCCGAAAGTCAGCGAGGGCCCGTGTGCATTTTTCCCGCAGGAGTTTCCTGTGGGCAAAATGGCCCCAGGCCAATTCGCCTGCCGTTGCCGCAGCCAGCTGCGGCAGCTTTTTCTCCAGCGCATTTTTTCCGCAGTAGTTTTTTTTTTGCCAGCGCAATTTTTCCGCAGCAGTTTTTTTTTCCATCGAAATTTTTTCGACGCAAATTTTCCGAAACCTAATACAATTAGGTTTTAGTTTCCTTTTCTTAATGAATGTTATATGCCATGAGTAACTAGAATTAATCAAGAATTCTTCTATAAATAAGGACAATTACAACATAAAAAGAGGGGAAAAAAGGGAAAAAAGAAAATTGAAATTTGGAGGAGAAAATTGAGACCGAAGTTGAGAAGGAAAACATTGAATCAATCTGATTTTTTGAGAGAGCAGAAAAATAATTCAAGCAATTCAAAGGCAGCAAAGCTTGTCTTTGACCTTGTTCATCCAAGAAGCAAATTTTGGTGTAACCTACGAACGAAGGTTTGAAATCTTAATTTTGTTTCTTACAGTAGCTTTGTTCTTTATTTAATTCATAGAACACACACTCAAAACTTCAATCTTTGAAGATGAAATAACTTGATCATTGTTTCCAAAAACCTTAAGTGACTTCCTCTATTTCTAGATACCTTTAAAAACTTTAATCTGTTTCTTTGTTTTTTCCAAAAAACCTTAAATCGTTCTAAAACCCTAAAATCATCCTTCTGTTTCCCTAAAACCTCAAAAACCTAACTTATTCCTTCTACCCCCCAAAACAAACCTTAAATTGTCTCTTTTGTTTTCATAAACTTTAAATCGTTTTCTCTATTTTCAAAAAAAACCCTAAATTGTTTTTTCTGTTTCTTCATAATAAAAAAAACCCTAAATTGTTTTTTTTTCTGTTTCTTCATAATATTAAAACCCTTGGCGCAGCGGTAAGTGTTGTCGCCGTGTGACTTGAGGTCACGGGCCGCATACAAAGACCCAATGGGTCCGACCCTTCCCCGGACCCCGCTCATTCTGGGAGCATTCGTGCACCGGGCTGCCCTTTTTTTTATATAAAACCCTAAATTACTTTTTTTGTTTCAAAAATCCTAAAATCTTAATTCAACTTCAAAACCAAAAAACAGTAAACCCTAACTCCCTTAAAATCTAAACCCTAAAGTTTTCTAAAACCCTAATTCTTTTAAACCTTAAAACCTTATAAACATATTCAAACACAGCAAGCTCAAAATAATAATTCAGTAACCGAAAATCATAAATCAAAGTGTTTTAAAGTATCCAAAATCTAATTTCATGATTTTACATCACAAACCCTAATTTGGTTAATCAAAGAATTTTACCAACTTCTTGAATCATAAAACTTTAATTCATTTTAATTCTCTTAAAATCACAGTAACTGTAATATCCCAAAGTATACCCTAAAAGTTTTCGAATTAGTATTGTATTTGGATTTCATGTATATGTTTTATAGAAAGAGAAAAGAAGTAAAGAGAGAATATATATATATTGTATATATATATATATAGATATATATATAACATATACAAGTCAAAGAAATGGAAGTCAAAAGAAGATAAGTTAATTAAAAGGAAATATTATAAGAGATAAATGTATATGAAGGATGATATGTATATATATAGTATTTGAAAATATGGGAAATATAAAAGTAATATATAAGACATATACATATATCAACATATACATCACATATACATGATGTATATATTGGAGTAGGAAAAGTAAGTGTATATAATTAAATGATAATAATAATAATAATAATAATAATAATAATAATAATAATAAAAGAAAAAGAGGACAAGAAAGTCAAAGGATGGACAAAGTGGTGGTGGAGGATTTTTAGAAATATTTAATTATATTATTATTATTATATATATATATGATAAGTATGAAAAAGAAGAGAAAAGATCTTCTTCTTATTCTTCTTCTTCTTCTTGTTCTTGACGTGGAGAGAGAGAGAGAGAGATGTGATTTTATTTTTATACACATCAAATTCATAGGGATTTTGAGAGAATTGAAGATGGATACTGAAGATTTGGCATAATATTCAAGTAAGTGTTCATTTCTTTGAGTTGATTTCTATTGATTGTGTTTATATTTGATTTGGTTAGTGTGTGAAGATGATGATAGTGAAAGATTAAAGTTTATAGATATGTTAAATTGGTATTTAGATGATGATAATATGGTTAATTGTGAGGATGATGATGGATTATTGAAATTGTTTAATAAGGGTTTAATATAAATGAGTTGGAGAATTGAGTAATTGATATATGATTGATGTATGTTTGTGTTTAAGGAAGTTGAAAACATAAGAATACATGAGTTTGGTCCGGAAACAAAGGCATTTTGGATGCCACGCCCGTGGCCCTTGGCTCCCACGACCGTGGCCATTGGAAGCCATGGCCGTGGGGTGTTGAGCAAGGGAGACAGATTCATTTGCTATGCCACGGCCGTGGGAGTTGGAAGGCCACGACCGTGGGGATTTTAGAAAGATTGGGCAGAATTGTTTGCTATGCCACGCCCGTGGGGGTTGGTAGGCCACGACCGTGGGGTCCTAGAAAGAGAGGTTGGTTTGTAATTTGTGATCTAAGGGTCTAGTATGAGATTAATAAGTGAATACTTGTATTGAATTCATGTGTATCTTAGAGTAAGTGTGTGTTATTCCTTGTGGATTAGGTTGTGAAGAAGTTGTTTTGCCCTAATCCAAGTGTTGAGGATTATTGGAAGATGAGTTTGGTGTGGTGTGATTGCTCATGAGGTAAGTACAAACTACATGGTTGCATGCATTTACATGATTTTGAGACTTAACACATTTAGTTATAAATGTGTTAAGTAATTTACTATATTGTTAATACAATGTGACTAATGTTATGATTTGTATAGTGTGAAAGCTATGATGATCATTCAAAAAGGTATGTACAATGCAATTTGTTATGCTAAATATTTTAATGATGAATTGCTTTAATGTGTCTTGAGAAATGATGAGATGTGATGCCATTGTGGTTGGCTATAATGATTGAAATGAAATAATTGGGGCATGTTGCCTATATGATGATGAATGTAAGATATATGTTCAATGTAATTGCTTATGTATACTTGAATGATGAAGTATTATAATGTGAATTGAGATATGATGAGATGTGAAGCCATTGTGATTGGCTATGATGATTCAAATGAGATGTGAAGCCATTGTGATTGGCTATGATGATTCAATTGAAATAAGTGGGGCATGTTTTCCTAGATGATGATGAGAATTGATAATGGAGTTGATAATGAAATAATAAATGAATTGTGTGGCTAATGTGTTATTCCATTTTCAGAGTTTGTTGTTGGTGGCATGCCTATAGTAACAATCTCTTGAAGTTAGGTTGGGCTTGATCCTTGAAGCCAAGTTGGGTTGAAGTTTAACATGTTTTACTCCCCTTGAAGCTTGGTTGGGTCTAGTCCTTGAAGCCTAATTGAGATGTTACAACCCTTGAAGCTAGGTTGGGTTTGGTTCTTGAAGCCAAGTTGGGTTGATACTTATCATGCTTTGTTCCCCTTGAAGCTTGGTTGAACCTAAATCCTTAAAGCCTAGTTGGGATAATGATAATGATAAATGTGATAATTAAACCAAAACATTAACTCTGAAAGTTGAATGGCATATTAGTGTCTTTTGGGCCCATGCATGTCTTTGCCTTAATGTGAATTATGGAATGAAATATAATGTTATGTGATATATGGTGATAACTATGAAATGAAATATAATGTTATGAGATATATGATGATAATCATGGAATGAGATGTATACAATACATAAGTAAATTATTGAAAGTGAATATGGATTGAGAAGCTATGTTGAATGATTAGTTTATGAAAATATAATATGATGTGTAAAATGTATATGGATGTGAAAATTGTGAGTATTATTTCTTGAAGGTTTTGATAAGTCATTGAATTGTGATTTGTTGAAATGATGTATACGTGTATGTATTTATAAATTATGGGATTGGTGGAAATATATAGAAAGTGCATTGAAAAGGGAAAATATGATAAGAAAATGGTGATACATGATGTTAATATATGAAGTATGATTTATTTGTAATGTATATTTTAAATTATTTCTTTGTACTACTAAGCTTTTAAGCTTAGCGCGGCTATGTAAATCGCGCAGGTGACTAGGTGGTTGATCTGAAGTCAAGTCGTTATGCCACGAGAAGGGTAAGAGTATTTCGAGACCAACTAGAAGGTGATGCATACATGTACAACTTTAATATGTTATATTTTGATAAATATATATTCATATGTATATATGAATTTTGACAAGCTCATTATATATATGTATTATCATTTAAAAGTATAAATGAGTTTCTAAATGTTCTTTAAATAAAATGTATTATTGTTCGGAACTAAAGGAAAGGCTTTTAATCTAAAATGAAAAGTGACATTCTTATACTTTAGATACGTACTGCATGTATACAAGTTATATGTGTGGTACTTATATAGAGTATGGGGGTGTTACAATTATTTTGGTATCAGAGCTTAGGTCTGAGATTCTCGGCCTAAGTAGATTTAAAAAGAGAAAGAGGAAATATTGTTGGATTGTTAAAATGGATAGATATGTTATTAAATTGAAGAGAGTATGGTGGAATATTAAGTGAGTTGAATGGTATAGCCAAATGTGACCATTTAAGGTTTGGGTATATAAAGTTAAGGTTCTGTTTAAAAAAAAGATGATGTTGGTTAACGTAGGGAGATATAATGGTGTTGTTTGCATTGTTATTTTAAAGCAAACATTGTGATTTTAATGTTAGAAATGTGATGTGCTTAAGTGTTGTTAAAGCTCATGTTAATGGAGGTAATATGTGACATTTGGATTTTGAAATGAGCTTTAATAATTGTGAAAATTATATGTTTTGATGTTGCTTTGTGGTATATATACATATATAAGATATTTTTAAAGTTGATATTAAGAAAAATGAGATTAGTAAATCGAAGTTTAAATAATATAGTAAGTGGAGAGTTGGAGTTTTAATGGAATGTTGATAAAGATTATTTAGATATCGAGAGTTTAATGTATGTTAAACATATTAGCTATTTGAAAGAATATTATTACATATGAGAATACTATGAATTGGGTAATGTGATTGATGGTATGAAAACTTGTTTTGAAATAAAAGGAAAGTGAATAAGCAAGTGAAAATGAATTACTTTAAATCATTTGACTGGAAAGGGTGAAAATGGATATAAAGGTATACTAAATGCATTTAAAAACAAATGTGAGAAAGATGTCATATTAGAAATGTGACTAAGATTTTGTGAAATATTATTATGAGTAGAGTGTATATATTTATTGAGTTGATGAATAACTTAAGTTATGATAAAAAGAATGAGAATGATAATGTTTAATGAAAAATAATAAACGTTCACTTTGTATAGATTATATGCAAAAGAGAAATTAAGTAAAATTACATGATTATGTGTATACATGTAGAGGATATGCGAGATGAATTTTTCGATATGAATGTAATTATGATATGTAACAAATGTGAAAATGTGAGTCACATTATGAAGGTGACCTATGACTATGTATGTGGTATAACTATTGGATTAGTGATATGGAGAATGATATTGCATATATTAGTGGACCTAAGAAAGATTAGGTCATGACCTGCACAAAACTAGATAAATTATATGATGGAATTAAGAGTGAGAATGGACTCGCATAATACTAGACAGTGAAATTGTTATGGTGATCACTGAATTTGATGATCATATGATATTTAGAGTCCCAAAGTATTTACGTATGGAAAAGTTCTATGTATTTGTATATAATAAGAGATTGTAAATAGATTAGAAATGGAGTAACAAATGGAAATTATGTAAGATCTGCATATGATCGAATATGTATATGTAAGAAATGTTAATAGTAATATTGTTGAAACATGAATTAGGCTAATGATGATCATATAATTGAGTGTGAGTTGGTTTGAAACGGAGTTGAAATGTGTTAACTATTGGTGTAGCACAAGATTAGAGAATGAATATGTAATCCTTGCGATACAACTTAGCATTTTAATTGGAAAGGTTGGAAGCAGAATAATAAAGGGACAATATTGATTTATAACCATAGGCGTGACCATTAATTTCTTAAGGTCATATGTTATGTTTAGTATATTTGACCGGTTAATTTTTATTATCCACAGATTTGAGCCTGAGATAATATGACTGTAGTACAATTTTGGTGAGATTGATAATTATGTTTCTAGAAGCATGGTCAAGAGTTATAATGGGTAAAGTTATATTTTCTCATTTGATGTTAGAAACTTTTCCATAATTATAGAAAGTATGGAAGGAAAGAGAACTGTGAAAATGTTTTGAGTTATGGATAATGTGATATAAAGATAATTATTGTAAAAATAGTAAAGATATGAAATGTGAGGAGATATTAAATGGGAGAAATTACAAAATGTGATTGAAAGTTATACTGACTATATTTATGGAATAAAGTGAATAAGTGGATGGACTTAAGGTTTAAGTGAGTGAATTATGAGTAATAAATATGGTATGAGATAATCATGAGAATTTTTTGGAAATGGTACTAAGATAATAGAAAATAAACTATGTGTATATTGAAAGATAATTTGAAGTGAATTGTTATTAATAATCATAATTTCAAAAAGTTGAAAAGTGGATCCGAAGAGATTAAAATTTGAATATAAGTTTGACCTAATGGAATTAGGTCATATATATTGCGAAATCTGATGATAAAATTAAATAAGTTAATTATTGGTTTGAATTGACTAAGATTGAGATGTTAGTATATGGTGACAGATAGATCAATTGATCTAGATTCTATTAAGATTACGAATCATTGTTGAGATTTAATATGTACAGTTGTACTAGGAGTATAAAATTTAAGTGATAATGCATATGAGGTAATATTCTGACAAATGAATGGACATGAATGTATTGAGTTATATTAGTTGTAAATGATGATAAAAGGGAAAAGATTGATTACTTGTAAAGTAAGTTTAAGGGCATTGTATTAATATTTATGTTAAGTGAGAAGCATGCTAAAGAAGAATTTTAAGTGTATGAAAAATAAGGATATTGTTATTAATTCAGGTTTGATAAATGTCTATTCTGAAAATGATTATAATGACGGGATAAAAATATTAAGACATAAATCAATGATTTTAAGGTTAAAGTTAAGAGAATATTTATAAAGAGACGAAGTGATAAAATATCTTAAATGTAGTAGATGGACGAAATATATGGATATTATAAGATGATTTGATTCTTGTATAAAGATAAATTAATTGGGAATGTAATGAGTTACTTTGAATGTTTGGTTAAGAAGTAATAAGATATATATATATATAATGGTGAGTTATGAAATTTAGAGAAGATGATTGACTCTAAGGGGGAGAGTAAAAGTTATGTGATTTGATGGCATAATAACTTAATAATATGATTAACTTCATATGAAAGTTAAGATGGTATTTTGTTAAGAATGGATTGTTACTGTACTGGATAATTTCGAGGACGAAATTTTTTAAGGGGGAGAGAATTGTAATATCCCAAAGTATACCTTAAAAGTTTTGGAATTAGTATTGTATTTGGATTTAATGTATATATTTTATAGAAAGAGAAAAGAAGTAAAGAGAGAATATATATATTGTATATATATATAGATATATATATAACATATACAAGTCAAAGAAATGGAAGTCAAAAGAAGATAAGTTAATTAAAAGGAAATATTATAAGAGATAAATGTATATGAAGGATGATATGTATATATATAGTATTTGAAAATATGGGAAATATAAAAGTAATATATAAGACATATACATATATCAACATATACATCACATATACATGATGTACATATTGGAGTAGGAAAAGTAAGTGTATATAATTAAATAATAATAATAATAATAATAATAAAAGAAAAAGAGGACAAGAAAGTCAAAGGATGGACAAAGTGGTGGTGGAGGATTTTTAGAAATATTTAATTATATTATTATTATTATATATATATATGATAAGTATGAAAAAGAAGAGAAAAGATCTTCTTCTTCTTCTTCTTGTTCTTGACGTGGAGAGAGAGAGAGAGAGAGAGAGAGAGAGAGAGAGAGATATGTGATTTTATTTACACATCAAATTCATAGGGATTTTGAGAGAATTGAAGATGGATACTGAAGATTTGGCATAATATTCAAGTAAGTGTTCATTTCTTTGAGTTGATTTCTATTGATTGTGTTTATATTTGATTTGGTTAGTGTGTGAAGATGATGATAGTGAAAGATTAAAG
This sequence comes from Garcia nutans, assembly GCA_947685225.1. NCBI lineage: Eukaryota > Viridiplantae > Streptophyta > Magnoliopsida > Malpighiales > Euphorbiaceae > Garcia > Garcia nutans. Next base: position 47,608,324 of record CANTUV010000007.1, on the reverse strand, counting down.
TTTATAGATATGTTAAATTGGTATTTAGATGATGATAATATGGTTAATTGTGAGGATGATGATGGATTATTGAAATTGTTTAATAAGGGTTTAATATAAATTAGTTGGAGAATTGAGTAATTGATATATGATTGATGTATGTTTGTGTTTAAGGAAGTTGAAAACATAAGAATACATGAGTTTGGTCCGGAAACAAAGGTTTTGATAAGTCATTGAATTGTGATTTGTTGAAATGATGTATACGTGTATGTATTTATAAATTATGGGATTGGTGGAAATATATAGAAAGTGCATTGAAAAGGGAAAATATGATAAGAAAATGGTGATACATGATGTTAATATATGAAGTATGATTTATTTGTAATGTATATTTTAAATTATTTCTTTGTACTACTAAGATTTTAAGCTTAGCGCGGCTATGTAAATCGCCCAGGTGAGTAGGTGGTTGATCTGAAGTCAAGTCGTTATGCCACGAGAAGGGTAAGAGTATTTCGAGACCAACTAGAAGGTGATGCATACATGTACAACTTTAATATGTTATATTTTGATAAATATATATTCATATGTATATATGAATTTTGACAAGCTCATTATATATATGTATTATCATTTAAAAGTATAAATGAGTTTCTAAATGTTCTTTAAATAAAATGTATTATTGTTCGGAACTAAAGGAAAGGCTTTTAATCTAAAATGAAAAGTGACATTCTTATACTTTAGATACGTACTGCATGTATACAAGGTATATGTGTGGTACTTATATAGAGTATGGGGGTGTTACAGTAGCTTAACCCATAAAATTCCAAAACCCTAAACACATGGAATAAAGAATCTTAAATAGAAATAGTAGCCCTAATTTGAATCTTCATTTGCTTTATTCAATTTTATATTTGATTATGCTTTGATATTTTACATGCTTTAATTTATTTAAGTTCAATGCTTGGTTTATTTAGTTTATCATGGATGGATGTTTACATTCTATTGTTATTTAATACCTTTGATGAATGATTTAGTTATGATGAATGGTTATTTACTTTTATCGATTTATTTAGATTCCCAAATGTTGTAAGAGGTATGTTTCCACTTGGTGGGTACCTTATTAGTTAAATATCATGTAATTTAAATTGCTTTTCTATTTTAGAACCAATGTAAAGGACACGTTTCTACCATTCGGTGGGTGTCCTATTTAGGCATGGGATGTAAGGACATGATTCCATCCTCGGATGGGTGTCCATTTATTTGTTTTGCTTGGACATTGCTTTGATTTTAATATAACGATGCTATATTTTGATTATTGTGTGTAATATGGATAATATTGTTATGCTTAAGAATTTTATAATATTAAGACCTGTAAAGGAGGCCGGTTCTAATGAACCGGGCATTGTGGGGGTGCTGGGCCATTTCTCACCTTCCCCACATGTACCCAACTTTCCGAACCCATTAGGGGGTTGGGGATTCCTTAGGAATCGAGTCACCCACCCCTTTCTTTTTCCCCGCTCGTCCGAGTGGCGATTCCATTTTCTCCGAACTTAGGTCCATGTTCTCTAAGGCTCCGAGCCTAAACAGTGCCAAAGTCGCAAGATACATTCCACCGGGACACACCCCCACTCCTGGTTGAATGGTTCTTGCGACTTCGGCACTGTTTAGGCTCGGGGCCTTAGAGAATACGGACCTAAGTCCGGAGAAAATGGAGTCGCTACTCGGATGGGATGGGAAAAAGAAAGGGGTGGATGACTCGATTCCTAAGGAATCCCCAACCCCCTAATGGGTTCGAAAAGTTGGGTACGTGTGGGGAAGGTGAGAAATGGCCCAGCACCCCCACAACACCCGGTTCATTGGAACCGACCTCCTTTACAGGTCTTAATATTATAAAATCCTCAAATATAACACCATTATCCATATTACACACAATAATTAAAATAAAGCATCATTATATTAAAAATCAAAATAATATTCAAGCAAACAAATAAATGGACACCCATCCGAGGATAGAAACATGTCCTTACATCCCATGCCTAAATAGGACACCCACCGGAAAGTAGAAACATGTCCTTTATATTGGTTCTAAAATAGAAAAGTAATTTAAATTACATGATATTTAACTAATGAGGCACCCAACAAGTGGAAACATACCTCTTTCAACATTTGGAAATCTAAATAAATTGATAAAAGTAAATAACCATTCATCATAAATAAATCATTCATTAAAGTTGTTAAACATCAATAGAAAGTAAACATCCATCCATGATAAATTAAATGAACCAAGCATTGAACTTAAATAAATTCAAGTATATAAAATAAATCAAGGCATAATCAAATATAGAATTGAATAAAGCAAATAAAAGTCTAAATTATGGCTACTGTGAGTTTTTTTAAGGAATTAAAATAGATTAAAATTTTATATTTTAAAAGGTTGATAAAATTCTTTGATTAACCAAATTAGGGTTTGAGATGTAAAATCATGAATTTAGAGTTTGGGCTCTTCAAAATACTTTTGATTTGTGGTTTTCGGTTACTCATCAAATTATGGTTTAAAGCTTACTGTGTAAAATTAAATATTTGTGTTTATTTGGTTTTTTAAAGTTTTAAAGGATTAGGGTTTAGAAAAAATTAAAGTTTAAGGTTTTAAGGAGGTTAGGGTTTACTATTTTAGGTTTTGGAGTTGAATTAGGGTTTTAGGATTTTTGAATTTAGGGTTTCGGGTAATGAATTTTATTTTAGGATTTGGAAAGACAATTGACAATTTCATGAAGTTTTATGAATTTAAACAAAAGATTTAAAGTTTATAAGAGCAAAAAATATATTTTTAAGTCTTTTGGAAGGAAACAAAACACAAATTAAAGTTTTGATAATTTGGAAAGCAAATTTTGGTTTTGGGGTTTTGAAGAAATAAAACTAATAGCATTAAACTTTTGGAAAAATAAAGCCACGATTTAAGATTTTCAAACCTTAGAAAAAGTGAATTGAGGTTATAAAGTTTTTGAATTAAAAGAAACCAAAGGATAATTAAGCTACTGTGAAAAGATAAAAAGAAATTAAGAATTCAAACCTTCTTTAGTAAGTTACACCAAAAATTGCTTCTTGGATGAACAAGGTCAAAGACAAGCTTTTTACTTTTGAATTGCTTGAATTGTTTTTCTGCTCTCTCAAAAATCAGCTTGATTCCACTGCTTTCCTACTCAGTTTCGGTTTCAAACTCTCCCAAGTTTCCGTCCAATTTCTTCCTTATTTCTCCTTTTCCTTTTTTGTATTGTTTAGTCCATATTTATATAAGAATTTATGATATAATTCTAGTTATTCACGGTATTTAATCCTAATTAGGAAAAGGAAACCGAAACCTAATTGTACTAGGTTTCGAAAAATTTGCGTCGGAAAAATTTTGCTAGCGAAAAAAACTGCTGCGGAAAAACTGCGCTGGCAAAAAAGTTGCCGCAGCTGGCTGCGGCAGCTCGAACGGAACGAGCCCGCAGGCCATTTCGCCTGCAGAAAAGAGATGGAAACTTACTAATTTTGGTGAAGATCACCAAAAATCCACTTGCAACTTGTTAATTTCTTCAATTTATGGAGTATGGAAGAATCAAATTCTTGGTCTAACTCCCATGGAAAATTCGGCCAAAGGAAGGAGAAGAAGAAGAAGAAAACTTTTAAAATTTCTTTTTCTTTCATCTTTTTTTTTAAACCACACACACATATATATATATATATTAAAATAATTTAATATTTAATTATTTAATTATTTTTTTAATAAATTAAAGTCCTAATTTCCCTCTTCCATTCAAAAATAATTTGTTTTTGAATTATTTTATTAATTTTAAATTTATAAGATTTAATTAGCAAAATACCCTTTTTTTTTAAAAAGTGTTGACTTTTATATGTTATGTATATTTTGCACATATATCACATATATATTCCACTTTTTCATTTAAAATCCCTTCATTTTTTATTTAAAACTATTAATTTAATTTATCCTTTTAAATTATAATTTATTTTATCAAATTTTCCAAAAATTAGAAATTTTCAAAAAAATTTAGGATGTTACAATATATTCATGGATAATCCAACTAGATCTAAGCTTACGACCCAGTCTTTTCACTCGGTCTAGCTTCAAGGATTTGTTTTTAAGGCTTATGACTCGGTCTTTTCACCCCAAAAACATATGATTTATCAGCTGGGCCTGGCTTAAGACCCGGTCTTTTCACCAGCCTAGCCTTTAGCCCGTAGGCAATTCATAGGCATGTCGCCAAATTCAGAACTCTACAAATTGAATAACATATTAGGCACACAATTTATTCATATTTCTCATTATCAAATTCTTTCATGATTCCATTATTGATTCTTTTGTCATTTTCTCATGATCAAACTTGGCACATTGCCTTATTATATCATCTTTTTCTCATTTTCTCATTTTTCTCATTTATGTCAATATCAAATCATTATATTTTGTTTTCACATATCTCATCACATTATACCACATTTCTCTTCATTTACAACACATTACTCAATTACCTTGATACTTTAACATAATTCACATTATGCATTTCATAATATATGTCTCATTCATCAACAATATATTAAGTAACTTAACACATTTTCGCACCAAATATGTTAAGTCCCAATATCATGTAAATGTATGCAATCATTCAAAGTTTGTAGTTACCTCTAAAAGCAACAACACCACTTTAACCTCCTCTTCCAAGATATCCCTCAACTCATGGATTGGGTAACTCAATTCTCTTCAAAACCTATTCCAAAGGTGATTATAAATACTCACTTAGTGATACACAAAAGAAAATAAGGAAGAGAACTATCTAGGGAAAACTCTACACATGACACGCTCAACAACATGGGCATGTCCATGACTATGCCCTAAACCCACAGCATAGAAGCTTTGACATGCTCAGTGACATGGGAGTGTCACTGCACGTGTCAATTCTCCTCCAACACAGTAGCTGTGACACACTCAGTGACATGGACGTGTCACTGGTCGTGTCAATTCTATCACAACATAGTAGCTATGACACGCTCAGTGACATGGCATGTCACTGCTCATGTCACCAACTGAAAATAGAACCATCGACATGCCCTTTGCATGGCTGTGTCACCAAGCGTGTCAGGCCAAAACCTGATATCCACACAATAATGCCACATCTGACTATCATCTTTCTTTACCCTTTTTAACTCCATACAAACTCTACCAAATCCATCATTTTACCACATAATACTTGTATAAACATCAAAACAACTCAATTAAACACAAAAATACACAATCACAACCATACTTCACAACTCAACAATTACACAATCCACAACTCTTATTCTTTTCACCAAACTTAACACTTCCTTCAATCCAACCCAAAATTCATAGCAAACTAGACAAAAGAAATTCAAATATACCAAAATCAACTATAAACACATACCACATGAAACACCCAATAAACTCATACAAACTTCCAAAGGAAAACAAAGAAACAAGTTGGAGACTTACCAAATATGGAGAAAATCCTTAAAATTCCAACTTGATCACTTGAAATCCTTCAATTGCTTAAGTTAGGAAGAAACAAAACCTCTTTTCCCTTTTGATGGTAATGGCGGCCGGCTACCAAGGAGGAGGAAGAAGAAGAAAATAGTCATTCTCCACTCAAACCAACCACTTCTCTATTTAACCACACAAATATCCTCTTTTAATCTCCACCAAGCATTAATAATATTATATTATAATATCATCTTCCACTATCATAACATATTAGTATCTTAATAATTTAAAATATCATTTGACCAACTAAACATGTTGACTTGTATATGATGTATATATCTTCATATATACAACATATACACACTTCCCTTTTTCCTTTTTCCTTTCTTTTCACTTAATTAAATATATACACTTTTAAATCCTTTAATTAATTTTCAACAATTAATATTTATTTCAAAATTTTGGGATATTACATTGATACTTGCAATTGGATAGCGGTTTTTAAAATTTTAAAATTCACAGTACTTAACTTAAGAGCTTTAATCTATTTAATTCAAACCCTAATCAATCTTAAATCTCAAGTTTTGCTTTCTTAAAAAAACTCAAATTCTATTCCCTTATAACAAAAGACCCTAATTAGTTCTTTTTTCAATTAATTATTATAGTAGCTTAAGCTTTAATTAAATAATAATAATTATTATTTTTTCCAAATTATCACAATAACCTATTCTTTCCAAATACTTAACTTTTAAATCCTATTTACATACAACTTTCGAAATCCTAAATCCAAAACATTCATTCTTTAGATTTAAACCCTAATTTATTTCAAACCTAATCTTTGATTCAAACATCCAGTAGCCATATTATTTCTTTTATATTAAATGTCTCTCAATTGACTAATCCAATAATTTAAAAACCCTAATTGTAACACCCTGATACTCCATATACAGACTATACATACAGTAAATATATAAAGTATAAGGATGTCACTTTTCGTTGCAATTTAAAAACCTTTAACAAAGTTCCAAACCACCATACTTCAATTTAAAGAACATTTACAAAATCAATATACTTTTAATGATCTTATAAATATACAATAATCTTATCTTTCTCAAAAAATCATTTATACAAATGAATACATTCTTGATAGAAGTACGTCATAATTAAATTATACATGAATGCATCACCCTCTAGTTGGTCTCGACAAACTCTTACTCTTCTCGTGGCATAACAAAAGACTTCACATCTTCCACCTGGTCACCTGCGCGATCACATAACCGCGCTAAGCCCGAGAGCTTAGTAGTACAAATATAAATTATACACATACATTATAAATTATATTAGCATATAATGATATATCAATTCCATATAACTTTAGCTTATCATATCATTTCTTTAGATTGTATTTTCATATATCTCAACTAAATCATATATCATATATATATATATATATCATTATCACCCATCACCTTTCATCAATAATACTCACTAACAATATTTCAATACACATATTCCACACATACTTCATAACATAGTATTATTCACCATTTACCAATCATGAATAACATTTCCAACAAGGCAATCATTAACACCAACCACAATCCATCACCAATACTCACAATCAACATATCAATACATACACATTACATATCATACGAATCACATTTGCAATAAAGGCAACCATAGATCTCATTTCTCATTTATTTCAACATTTAATTATCACATGGACAACAAAGACAGACTCGGGCCCAACAGATACTAATATGTCATTCAAAGTTCAGAGTCACTGTTTTGATCCAATATCATAATCATAAAGCCCGTAGGCAATTTATATCATATCTCTATCCATGGATAGCGTAACAGACCCAGTCTCTTGGACCATCAACCCATTAACATGGGGAGATCCTCAACCCGGCTAGACTGTTACAAATTCTCAAATGGAAGTGGTTTACGGGTCTCCCATTTCACCATCATTCCATATTCACATTTTACAACTGAAATCGGTTTACGGGCCTCCCATTTCACCTATCCAGTGATTCATAAACATTACTCAAATTGGACTCGGCTTACGGGCCTCCCATTTCGCCTATCCAATGAGTTATAGGCATGCCATCAAACACAGGACTCTGAAAGTTGAATCAACATATTAAGCACATAATCATTTTACATTACTTTCTCAATTCATTTCTCATTTCATTTAAGCAAACATGCCTTGTTTCTTTCAATTGAATTATCATAGCCAATCACAATGGCTTCACATCACATTTGAGTTAACATAGCCAACCACAATGGCTTCACATCACATTTGAGTTAACATAGCCAACCACAATGGCTTCACATTACATTTCAATCTACATTATAGCAATTCATCTTTTACATACATAATCATTTACCTCATCATAACCTTTACATGTCATATTCCATCATTGATATATACCACATTAATTACATTAACTAGGCAAACATGTCATTATTCAATCATATCATTTAGACATGCTTCAATCATATTATTCACATAATTATAAATTGCATTGTACATACCTTTTTGGATGATCCTCATCTTTTTCACTCTTCAAAGTTATTCCCACCAAGCTATCTATAATCAATTACTTCATCCTCTTCTTCACATTTTACATATAGCATCATTGATGTAACATTACAAAGTACATTATTCATATAACAAATTGCCATTCACAAGATTCACAATGCATAATACATAGCTTGGTTCATATAGTATCATATGTATTATCAATTCCATATCATCTCACATTTCATTATTCAACAATGATGTTAGACAAATGATATCTATTTAACATGTATTTGAGAATCTTGTTGTAGAATTAGATTGCTTCCAATAAGATGAACAGAACCTTTCTAGCGGTCGCGCCTCACCTGAGTACGACCGCCCCATACCATTACACAATGAAACCTTATTACAGTAGGTTTCGCGGCCAGAAGCCCGACCTAAGTCGCGACCGCACATGAATAATAGCGACCGCACATGAATAATAGCGACCTCTCCAAATTACGTATCTCTTATGCATAAACCCTAAAATAGCCAAAATTCTTTCAATTGCATTCAAACACATTATACACAACATAATCTCATCAAAATGGACATAATCAATGTTATTAATACTTATTCATCACAATATTCATATTAACACTATATCAATTACATATTCAATCACTTACCACATCAAATCCTAAAACCAACATCAATCTTCTTCTTTCAAAAACAACTTCCACTTAATTTGCCATTTTCAAACAAAACCACCACCAATTTAACCCTTATTTATTCACAATCACTTTCACTACTTATAAACACATCTCAAACATTCTAAATCATGATATTAACCAATCACAACTTATCTCAAACACCACTTCAAAAATTAACAAGGGAAAACAAGAGAGTACTTACCTAATTTGATGAAATTCCACAAATCTTCAACCAAAACCTTTGATTTTTCCTTCAATTTGCTTCAAGAATCAAGAACACCTCTCTTGTCTCTTTGTTTCTCTTTTTCTATGAAGAAGCCGGCCACACATGAAGAGAAGAGGAAAAAAATGAAGAAGCAAAGTCAAACTTTCCTTTTAATCTCCACCACAAGTTTTCCAAAAGAAAATTACCAAAACACCCTTTAACCATTTAACTAAACCTTTGTCTCTTATATGCCCATTCATGTAATTTCACACTCAACCAAAAATATCTTCTTCCACTTAACCATCACTTTGACTCTTCATTTGACCAATTTATATGTTATATATATCATCATATACACAACATATACATTTGTCTCTAAACCCTAAAATTCCCCAAAACACATATACACAAGCATTCACTTTCCAATTTCTTTTCTCTTGCCAATTAACACATACATTCTAACCCATTAACCAACAACAACAACAACAACAACAACAACATTCAAAACTTCTAGGGCATATGTGGGGATATTACAATTCTCTCCCCCTTAAATAATTTCGTCCTCGAAATTATCAGTACCGTAACGATTCATACTTAACAAAATACCATCTCAACTTTCATATGAAGTTAATTATATGCTCAAGTCATAGTGTCATCAAATCATATAACTTCAACTCTTCCCTTTAAAATTAACCACCTTCTTTAAATTTCATAACTCATCATTCTATATAATTAGATATCTTATTACTTTCTTGTGCAAACATTCAAAATAACTCATTACATCTCTTATCAAAGTTTTTACACAAGAATTAGATCATTTTATAATACACTTATACTTCATCCAATCTTTATATTCAATGTATTCTATTCCTTCACTTCTTTGCAATTACTCTCTTAACTTTAACCTTAAAAATCATTGGTTTAAATCTTAGCATTAATTATCCCGTCATTACATTCACTGTCTAAATAGACATTTATCAAACCTCAATGGATAACAAAATCCTTATTTTTCACAAATGGAGTTATTTCCTTAGCATGCTTTTCATTTAAATTGCATATTAATACATTACTTTTCAACTTATTTCATAAATAACTAATCTTTTCCCTTTTTATCATGATTTATAACTACTATAACTCCATCTATTCATGTCCACTCACACTTTAAAATTTACATCATATACATTATCATGTAAATAATTACACTTTTGATACAATTATACACATTAAATCTCAATAACGATTCATAATCTTAGCCGAAACCAGATCAATTGATCTATCTATCACAATATACTCACATTCCAATCTTGTTCAATTCTAACCATCCATTAATTTATCCAAATTCATCATGAAAGTTCACAATATTTATATATGTATATATATATAACCTAATTCCATTAGGGCAAACTTATATACAATTCCTGATCTCTTTCGCTCCATATTCAATCAAACTATCACGATAACCAATCATTTCAAATTAACTTAATATAATTCTCATAATAATTTTATACCATACTCACTACCAATAGTTCTTTCACTTATATCTCAAGTCCACCCATTTATTCAGTACATACCATATACATATTCAGTATAACTTCAGTCATATTACCCATAACTTAACACACTACCATAATTTCCTTTTTCTCTTATTACCTTCATAATTATAACCAAATTCTTAACATAAAATGAGAAGGTACAACTTTATCCATCATAACTTTTAACTATACTTTTCCAACATAATTTTCAATCTCACCAAACTTGTATTACAATCATTTTATCCAAGACCCAAATCCATGGATAACGAATTAACAGATCAAATATACTGAACAAAACACATAGCTTCAAGAGATTAATATTCAAGCTTGAAACTTTCAAATCAATACTGTTCTTATATAATTTTATTCTTAGTCTTTACCAACACAAAGCTAAGGTGTTTCTCAAGAATAACATATTCCTTATCAACTTAATTCAGGTTTCAACAATATTACTATATACATATTCAATCATATTTAGTTCCCATACAATTTCTATTTGTCACTTCATTTCTAGTCCATTTACAATCTCTTATAATATATATTTACATAGAACTTTTCATAAATGAATACTTTGAAACTCTAAATATCACATAACCATCAAGTTCAATGCTCACGATGACAATTTCCACTGTTCACTATTATTCAAGTCCATTCCAGGCTCACTTCCATCACATAATTCATTTAGCTTTATACAATTCAAGATCTAATCTCTCTTAGGTCTACTAATATATACAAAATCATTTCCATATCACTTATTCCATAATTATACCACATATATATTCATAGGTCACCTTCATAATATGATTCACACATTTGTTTATATATATATATATATCAAAATTTCATTCATATTGAAAACTTAATTCACAAATCATATACATGTATACCCTTAATTAGCTACTCTTATTTTATTTTTATTTTTATTTTTTTTTTCACACATTCAATACAAATTCTTATACTATCTATCGCATTACTCAATTCATAATACTTCCATGTGCAATATTAGTCATTTCACCTAACTCAAGTATTGAATATACATTTAACTATCAATATCCAAAGAATCTCTATCAAATTCCACTAAAACATTAACTTTCCAATTTACTACTTTGCTTAAACTTCCATCTTTTCTTAATATCACTTTAGATACATCTTATGTATATATATCACAAAGCAAAGTCAAAACATATACTTTCTCCAATTATTAAGCTCATTTCTGAAATCTCAAATATTATATATTACCATCATAACCAGGAGCTTTCACAATATTCAAGCATCTTACATTTCTAACATTGCATTCACAATGTTTACTTAAAATAACAATATCAACTTATTTTCTTACTTAACCAACATCATCTCTTTTTCCTTTGAACAACACCTTAACTTTATATATGTACATACTTCAAACTTTAAATAATCATACCTTGTCTATATTAATCAACTCATTCCATATCCCACCATTCTCTCCTCATTTTAGTAACATCTCTTTCAATATTAACACTTCAACAATATTTCCTCTATCTCGCAAACCCAACATAAACTTTATAATAAAGAAATTTCAGGTATAAAGGAAAGAATACATACTCTTATCTTAATTTTAATTTCAACTCATATTCACTTTATTCTCTTTATGTTTGAGTTCATATTATGTCCTACATAATATTGCTCATAAACATCAACATTACACTCCATGTTGCACTCAACATGATATTTCATATGCATCATCAATATACATATATCACATTACATTTCATAGCGACCGCACATGAATAATAGCGACCTCTCCAAATTACGTATCTCTTATGCATAAACCCTAAAATAGCCAAAATTCTTTCAATTGCATTCAAACACATTATACACAACATAATCTCATCAAAATGGACATAATCAATGTTATTAATACTTATTCATCACAATATTCATATTAACACTATATCAATTACATATTCAATCACTTACCACATCAAATCCTAAAACCAACATCAATCTTCTTCTTTCAAAAACAACTTCCACTTAATTTGCCATTTTCAAACAAAACCACCACCAATTTAACCCTTATTTATTCACAATCACTTTCACTACTTATAAACACATCTCAAACATTCTAAATCATGATATTAACCAATCACAACTTATCTCAAACACCACTTCAAAAATTAACAAGGGAAAACAAGAGAGTACTTACCTAATTTGATGAAATTCCACAAATCTTCAACCAAAACCTTTGATTTTTCCTTCAATTTGCTTCAAGAATCAAGAACACCTCTCTTGTCTCTTTGTTTCTCTTTTTCTATGAAGAAGCCGGCCACACATGAAGAGAAGAGGAAAAAAATGAAGAAGCAAAGTCAAACTTTCCTTTTAATCTCCACCACAAGTTTTCCAAAAGAAAATTACCAAAACACCCTTTAACCATTTAACTAAACCTTTGTCTCTTATATGCCCATTCATGTAATTTCACACTCAACCAAAAATATCTTCTTCCACTTAACCATCACTTTGACTCTTCATTTGACCAATTTATATGTTATATATATCATCATATACACAACATATACATTTGTCTCTAAACCCTAAAATTCCCCAAAACACATATACACAAGCATTCACTTTCCAATTTCTTTTCTCTTGCCAATTAACACATACATTCTAACCCATTAACCAACAACAACAACAACAACAACAACAACATTCAAAACTTCTAGGGCATATGTGGGGATATTACACTAATTGTTAAGCATAAAACCCATGAATTGTTAAACATAATCTTTTATTCAAGAAATCCTAATTGATGCATAAACCCTAAATTTATATACCTACTACTTTATTTAAGTTGGATGAATGTTTATTATATATTTTAATTGATGTTTGATGTCCTTGATGAATAATTTACTTATGATGAATGGTTGGTTATTTTTATTGATTTGCTTTGGTTGCAAAACATTTAAAAGGTGTGTTTCCATATTTTGGGTACCTCATATTGTGAGCATCATGTAATTTAGTTTATTTTAAAGTTTTTGGATCAATGTAAAGGACACATTTCCACCTTTCGGTGGGTGTCCTATTTAGTTCTAGATATTAGACGATGTAATGACATGTTTCCATCCTCGGATGGGTGTCCATTTGTTTGTTTTGTTTTGTTATTATTATGATTTTAATAAAGTATTTATTTATTCTTATGATCGTATGTAGTATGGATAATATCATTATATTTAATAATTTTATAGTATTAAGACCTGCAAAGGAGGCCGGTTCCAACGAACCGGGCGTTGTGGGGGTGCTGAGCCGTTTCTCACCTTCCCCGCACATACTCAACTTTCCAAACCCATTAGGGGGTTAGGGATTCCTTAGGAATTGAGTCATCCACCACTTTCTTTTTCCCAGCCCGTCCGAGTGGGGACTCCATTTTCTCCAGGCTTAGGCCCGTGTTCTCTAAGGCCTCGAGCCAAACAGTGCCAAAGTTGCAAGAACCATTCCACTGGGAGTGGGGGCAAAAATTCCTGCTCACACTAAGATAATCTGACCTATGCTGGAGACGAGGACTCCAGCAGCAACTCAAATACATTCTCTCCAAAAGCAATGGAGCTCGAACAAATTCAAAGAATGGTGGACGATGCCCTTAATGCTAAAATGGATGAACTAAAGGAGACCCTTGTTGAGACTATGAAGAACCAATTGGCTGCAATTTTAAGGAACAATGCCAAAGCATCTGCTAGCACCAAGAAGCCAAAGGACAAAGGGAAGGCTAAGGTTGGTGAAGTGGCTTTTGATGATGACCATGTAGTCATCGATGATGATGACGACTGGGCTCAATACTTTCAAGATCCTTAAGACAAGAAGAAGGAGCCGAAGGTTGTTGAAAGATCAGCTGTAGAGAAAATTGAAATGTCAGATGTTGAGAAGATGATTGCTGACCTGGAAAAGAAATTTGAAAAGAAGCTAAAAATCGAAGAAATGTCTGAAGTTGACAAGTTGTTTGAGCTAGATGAAGAGATTTCGTACAAGTTCAAGATGCCATCATTTGCAAAGTTTGATGGAACTAGAAATCCTCACCTCTATGTGAAGCAGTTTATCACTGCCATGCAATCTGCCCGAGCTACTAAGGCTCAAACTCTAAGATATTTCATGCTATCATTGGACCCTATTGTCTAAAATTGGTTCAACACCTTAGAGGAAAGTACTCAAAAAGATTGGGACATGTTGTACAAAGCTTTCATTCAGCAGTATGGGTATAAAGTCGAGCTGGAAGTTACCTTGATGGAGGTGGAAGCCATTAGGCAATGACCAAATGAGAATTTAGTGGACTATGTGAAGAAATGGAGGAACAAGGAGTATTTGCTCAAGAAGAGGCCCGATGAATCAGATCAATTCAGAATGATAGCCAGAGGTGTCCTGCCTAACCTTCATGAGAAGCTATCTCACACCCTTGTAAGGGATTTCAAGGACCTCTTACAAGCTGGTTTGCAAAAAGAAGAGTGGGAAAGAGGGAAGAACCATTTTTCTATAAAACAAAGTTATCAATCTGGAAATCAAGGTACACATAAAGAAGTCGATGTCAATACAACTGGTCAAACAAATGGAAGGCAGTTTTTAGATCTAGGGAAGCCTTTGTCTTGGATCTTCAACAAGCTGCAAAAGAAGGGACTATTACAGCTATTGGCCCCTCGACCTTTGCCGAATTCTTTACCCCCAAAAAGTTGATACTAAAGCCTTTTGTAAATTTCATCAGACACAAGGACATGAGACAAACAAATGCTTGTGACTAAAATATGAGATCCAAAATTTAATAGACAGTGGTAAGCTGCTTGAGCTTGATAAGCCCAGCACAAAAGATAATCCGTTGCCAAGGTTTGACAGAGTGCCACCACTAGCAACCTTCATGGTAGGAAAATGATTGGAAGAAGATTTTGTTTTATCCTCTTTTCAACATGAGGGTATTGAAGATGTGGAATAAGGAGAAATTTTGTTCAACAAACTTCTCTTAGCTTAGAGTGTTGCTATATTCTTTCTTTAATATCTAATTGGAACAATTATGTTTTTCAAATTATGTTTGTTTGAATAAATTATTTTCATCAAATTTTTCATGGTCTTTGTTCATTTTAGTGCTCAACCGATGATGAATTTAGCCTGATATTTATAAATTAGCATATCTATGCATCATGATTTGAATGACTTTACTAGGTGAGGGAATTGCTCTATAGTATTGAGTTGTGTATGCTTACTTAGAGAGGGCTTCTACATAGTTATGAGTTTTTAGGTCCTAGTCAATCTTAGAACATGCTTTAACAAACTTTCGAGGCGAAATTGAACTTTGCTTATTTAAGGGAGAGATGATCTAGGCATTGTTTGGTTAGCCAACAACTAGTATCCACCCAATTAAATATCAATCCCTAGTTGTCCCTTTGAGCCTTCATAAGATTTCAACATTCTCTTTATTGACTTATAAGCCCGATAACCCACCTTGAGCTGTTGTTTACACTTTTGACAAGTCTTATGATCACTGAAGTGAAGAGGCAAGAAGATAAAAGAATGAAATGCATAGCCAAGACTGTAAGGATAGTTGATGTTCTCAAGACCATAAGTGTAACATCCCAATAGCCCTGGGCTTACGACTCAGTCTTTTCACCCAGCCCGATTTAAGGGACTGCTATAGTACTGCTTCCCCTCACGGTTCCACATAACTATTTGTTTATTTGGCCCAAGTCAAGGGTCACCTCCCTCGTTCTGATCCCAAGACCTCCTTAAGAGAGTCTTTTTCACTCAACGAGTACCATTTCTTCTAGTAACACCCTTATACCCTTATACCTTTAAGAGAGTATTTTTTTAAGTGGAAAGAAAAAATAAAAGTAATACCCTTATACCCTATACACGTATAATACACACACCAGTATAAGTAGAATACGAAAATATAGTACAAAAATATCACGACTTGTTTAAATAAAAATTTTCACATTTCTAATTTAAAATTTAAAATACTAAATATATAAAATTAAATAGTATATAAATATTCTTTACTTGTTATAGGAATTCAAAATAAACATTTTATATGAAAATCTCTGGAAAAATTTCTCCAGAGTTTTGTTTGCAATTTGAACATCCCAAAATTTATCAATTACACAACCTGCAAAAAGAATACTTCCAATAAACAATAAACCACATCTTCACCTTAACTTCTCAATTTTTTCACATTTTCTCAAAACATTTATACATATTCTTTTATATATATATATATATCCAAAACACACATATAAAAACCCATCCTACACAATTTATCCAAAAGTCTTTATAACTTACAATACATATACTTTAAAATCATAAACATAATATACATGATTTCATAATGTACAAAAACATAACATGTATACATGATGGCAAAAGGCTTGTTCTTGATGTGTCCAAAATTTACTCAATGAGCAATCCCAAATCTAGACTCAGCCCGGCCTAGAAGAACTCTCCGGCTCGACCAGACCTCCCCTATCACCTGCGCGATAAATTACAATCGCCCTAAGCTAAAAGCCTAGTAGTACAACTTTGATAAAAGTAAAACTTTAACACAATGCCAATGCAAAATGCATTTGCATGCTATGCCACAATGTAGTATTTCATTCAATTTAATAGCATAATTTTTCATTTGTTTATGATTAACACAAACTCACATACAAGCATGGGCCCGATAAACTAATACATTATTCAAATTCCAGAGTTACCATTTTGGTCCAAATTGACACAAAGCGTCTAGCCCCGAAGGCAAATCATATCATAGTGACGCCAAGCATCTAGCCTCAAAGGCAAATAGTGAGTATAACCTCATATGTAACATCCCAACTAGGCTTCAAGGGCTATGCCCAACCCAGCTTCAAGTGACTGTTACATCCTAGGCATGCCGCCAAACACAGAACTCTAAAATTGAATAACATACTAGACACACAATTAGTTCATATGTCCCATTCTCAATTCCTTTCTCATATTCTATTTTTCTCATTCATATCAATGTTATTTCATTTCATCACATCACAGGGTATTTCATAATAAAATCACATTCCACACAATTTAGCCATTTACAATGGCTTTTCACAATGTTTATAATGCATACACATCAACTCACATGCCATAACACAATGTATATGGATTTTCAAATGATCAAGTAGCTTAAAATATTTTCCATTTAAAATGTGTTAAGCCAAAATTAAACGCAAGTACTTTAAAACTATCAAAGCATCTACTTACCTCACTAAGCACTTAAATGCAAGCTTAAAATCACCCACCAACCTTCACTTCCAAATTGCTCTTGAACACTAGGATTGAGAAATTCACTTCTCCTTAATGCCTATACACAATGTGATTAAATACAATCATTTAATATCACATTTTAAGGCATTTCCAACATTAAACCCTAATTAAACATCACTCTTATACAAATTCCAAAAATTTAGCCTTTCCTTACTTTAATATTAGAATTCCATTATATTCCATTTAAATTAGTGTTTTAAATTTATTTATATTATTAAAAACATATTTTAACATATTTCATCCATACACATTACTTAAATACTCACTCTTATTCAAAACCCTAAAATGCCATAACCTTCACCAATGAAGGTTTTTCATTCTAACATATTCCAATTATTAATCTAAGCCTATTTCCTTCACTAATACCACGAATTAACATGATTTAAACATTAAAATTCAACAGTTCACCATTCTTCAAAAATTCTCTTTCCAAAACCCTAAACTCAACACTACCTCATCCAAACTCTAACCAAACTTAACCAAATCTACCATTTGACTTTAAAATCCTTGTTTATGCATCAAAACAACACATTTGGAATCAATTTGCACAATTAAAACACATGATTCCAAGAATCCAAAATTTTCAAAACCCTAAATTCTCTCTCTCTTCACCCAACTCATCCCAAACTTAATCCTTTCTTCCATTTAACTTGAAAATCAATAATAATTAATCAAAATAGCTTCATTCATACCCAATTAAACAATTAAATCATGCTAATAGAAAATCCCAAAATCCACATACTCATAATTTCATTGAAAATCAAAAATTAAGAAAAGAAGCTTACTAACATATTGGAAATCCACCAAAACTTCAATTAATTCTTGAAAATTCTTGTCAAAATGAGTATTTGGATGAAGAAAAATTACTCCCATGGCCATGGAATTTCATTTTTTTTTTGTAGAAGAAGACTAATTTTAATTTTCTCTTTCTTTCCACTTAAAAAAATATGACCATATATAAATATTATTTTATTTTAATAAATAATTAATTATTTAATTATTTTAAAACCCCAAATTACCTCTTCCAACAAAAAATAATTTATTTTTAATTTATTTAAAAAATTTTAAGTTTATAAGGTATAATTACCATTTTGCCCTTAGACTTTTGACTTTTCTTTTAAAAGAGTTGACTAGCGAATTGACCCAAGCCAATTCGTCGCTGGCGATGATTTTTGTCGCCAATTTTTATTTATTTATAAATATTTTTTTATCTTTTATTTATTTTAATTAAAAATTAAAAATAAATATTATAAGTAATAAATATTATTATTTAATTAAAATACCGCAAACATTATTATGGACTGTTTAAAAATATCGTACTGGACTGGGTTACAAATTAAAGGTCTATAGTTTGCCCCCTGTTTGAGCGATCCGAGACTACAATAAAAGAGAGCAAAAAGCAATGTAATTTTTGACTGGGTTTGAGTTCTGCACTCAAAAATAATTTGGGTTCTGAGCCCAAGGTGAGTTTTGGATTTGGGTTTTGAACCCGAGGTAAGTTCTGGACTCGAAGTTAAATTGAGCTCTGAACCCAAGATAAGTTCTGGACTTAAAAATAATTTGGGTTCTGGACTCAAAAATAATTTGGATTATGGACCCAAGGTGAGTTATGGACTCACAAAATAATTTGGGTTCTGGACCCGAGGTGAGTTCTGAACTCAAAAAATAATTTGGGTTCTATATCCAAGGTGAGTTACAGACTCCAAAATAATTTGGGTTCTTGACTCGAGGTGAGTTTTGGACTCAAAAAATAATTTGGGTTCTAGACCCAATGTGAGTTCTGGACTCAAAAATGATTTTGGTTCTGAACCTGAGATTGACTTTTTATTAGTTGAGAATTATGGCTTAACTGGCTGTTCCATTCTTTAATGGATTATGAGTTTTTACCCACCAAAAATGGATCATTATCCATGGGAGATCGGTTCTTTACCCTTAAAATATGGACCTTTATCCATTGGAAAATTGGGTCTTTACCCTTGAAATATGGATCTTTATCCATTAGAGATTGGGTCTTTACCTATGAAACATGGATAATTATACATTGGAGATCGGGTCTTTACCCTTGAAACATGGATCTTTATCCATTAGAGATCAGGTCTTTACCCTTGAAACATGGATCTTTATCCATTGGAGATCGGGTCTTTACCATTGAAACATGGGTCTTTATCCATTGGAGATCTGGTCTTTACCCTTGAAACATGGATCTTTATCCATTAGAGATCAGGTCTTACCCTTGAAACATGGATCTTTATCCATTGGAGATCGGGTCTTTACCCTTGAAACATGGATCTTTATCCATTGGAAATAGAGTCTTTAACATTGAAACATGGATCTTTATCCATTGGAGATTGGGTCTTTACCCTGGCTTCAACCTTTTTAGCTTGACTGATCTTTTGTTTTTTGCATCTTCTGTCTTTTGAGAGTTCTAATTTTCTTCTTTTTCAATTCTTTTTTGTTCTTCCTTTGCACTTTTACAAAAAATTCAGCCTTTTTTTAGCTAGCCTTCATATCTTCTCCTTACTCCCTGCGTGGTAAAATATTAGAAGTGAGTCTCAAAATATTTTGTACATATATAAACTCAAAAAATATTGAAAGGAGAAAGTTTGCCCCCTGTGTAGGCTTAAACCCATGATTTTTTCTATGCGGGTTTGGTTGATGTTTGTTTATTGTCTAGCTCATCGAACAAGCATGCATTTCTTCTTTCTTTTGCAAAATTATTGGAGCTTCCTCACGTAATGGGCTTTCCATGCCCCCAGTGGTTCCATTGACTCACAGACCGAGGTGCTCAGCTGAAGTGTTCTCATTAACTCCTTCTAGATGCTCGTTTAGGTCTCACAAAAGGCTTTGCTTTTATGGCTTTTATCTTAAAAATGTTGAAAACATGAGTGGTGAGGCCCAAGTAGCATAGTCAGGGATTCACCCATTTCGAACTATGATTCAGCATGTCAGTTGGTAGCTTCTTCATAACCTTGCAAATAATTATTTACTTTGCCAAATGTGTCCTTCGAGGTTCGACTGTTCAACTTATTTCCCTTAACTTAAAGGTTTTTATGCCAAGAAAATATTTAAAAAAAAAATCAAATGTTGACTTTGTCAAATCAATGTCATTGTACCTCAGGGCTCGATTTTTAGAATTAACATATCTATAGCATGACAACTTGTAATATTCCAAAATTTTTAAAAATTTCTAATTTTTGAAAATTTTGATAAAATAAATTATAATTGAAAAGGATAAATTAAATTAATGGTTTTAAATGAAAAATTAAGGGATTTTAAATGAAAAAGTGGAATATATATGTGATATATATAAAATATACATAACATATAAAAGTCAACACTTTTTAAAAGAAAAGTCAAAGTCCAATGGCATTTTTGTAAATAAATTTTAGAAACTTAAAATTAATAAAATAATTCAAAAATAAATTATTTTTGAATGGAAAAGGGAATTTAGGAATTTTAATTTATTAAATAAATAAATAATTAATTAATTATTAAATTATTTTAATATATATATATATATGGTTTAAAATAAAGATGAAAGGAAAAAAAGAAAATTAAAAAACGTCTTCATCTTCTTCTTCCTCTTCATCTAGGCCAAAACTCCATAACCAACAAGGGGAGATTTTTTCTTCTTCTATACACCAAGGATTGAAAGAATTTTAAGGATTCAAGTGGAGTTTTAGAAGTTTCTTCATCAATTGATAAGTTTCCAACTCTTTTCTTCAAATTCCATGGAAAATTGAATTATGTGAGTTTTGAATTTTTGAAGTAGTATGTTATAATTGTTGGAATTGGTGTATATGATGTTATTTTGGGTAGTTAACAATGATTTTAAGGTTAGATTGAAGAGATGATGGAGTTTGGGTAAAGAATGGTGAAGAGAGAGAATTTAAGGTTATGAAACTTTTGGGTTTGTGAAAACATGAGCTTTAATTGTGCAATTCCAAATGAGTTGTTTTAATGCATAAACAAGTATTTTAAAGTCAAATATTATATTTGGTTGTGTTTGGTTGGAGTTTTAGAATGAAATGGAGATTTAGGATTTTGGAAAAGTAATTTTCCAAAGTTGTTGAATTGTACAAATTTATTTGTTTAATCATGTTGTTTATTGTTAAAAGTGATGAAAATAACCTTGCAGTGGTTAATGAATTGTGTTGGAATGGAAAACCTTCAATTGGGAAAGGTTATGCCATTTTATGGTTTTGTGTATAAGAATGTGTTTTTGTAATGTAAATGGTTTAAATGTATTAAAATATGTTTTTAATAATATAAATAAACTTAAAAAAATAATTTAAATGGAATAGAATGAAATTCTATTGTTAAAGTAAGGAAAGGCTAAATTTTTGGAAATTTGTAGGAGTGATGTTTAATTATGGTTTAATATTGGAAATGCCATTAAATGTGATACTAAATTATTATTTGTTATCACATTTGGTTTAGGCATTGAGGGAGGTTCATTTGCTTCATCCAAGTGGTGAAGGGCAAGATGGAAAGATAGGGTTGGAGGTTATTTAAGCTTGTTTTGGGTTGCTATTTGAGGTATGCACAAATTTTGAATACATTGGTTATGTTTGCATGACATTTAGGCTTAACTCATTTTGGTTGAAAAATGTATTAAGCTACTTGGTACATTGGTTGTGTATGAATAATGTGCTATGACATTTGTAATGTCATATATATGTTAAATGCATTGTGAAAAGCCATTGATAATGGCTAAATTGTGTAAATGTGATTAAAATGTGTATTATGTGGAAATACCCAAAGTGATTGGGTAATGTGTTGCGAATTAAAAAAAATGTAATATAATGTAATCAGATATGTGGAAATATAATGAAATGAATTGATATTGAGATAAATGAGAAAAATGAAAAAAGTGAGAAAAAAAATAAGAAAATAAGGCAATGTGTCTATATTGAATATGTGACAATGAGAAAGATATTAATAATGAGAAAAATGAATAAATTGTATGTCTAGTATGTTATTCAATTTTCATAGTTCTGTGTTTGGCGGCATGCCTATGATTGCCTACGGGCTAGACGCTGGGCGTCATTGTGAAAATATTTTTGAGATGAAATGACCGGGGTTTAAGCTCAAGCCTAGTTGGATTATTACATTGATATATTGCCTACGGGACTAGACACGTGGTGTCATTATAGACCAAAATAGTAACTCTTAAATTTGAATAGCATATTAGTTATCTTTGGGCCCATTTTTGTGTTTGTTTTTATGTGAAATATTTGAAAAGTATAAGAACATGGAATGATATGATATTCATAAGCATTGTGTATTGGCATTGCATTTGTTTTTTTTATTATTATCAAAGTTTGTACCACTAGGCTTCAGCTTAGCACGATTGTTTATATCGCGCAGGTGACAGGGTAGATTCAGCCAAGCCAGAGAGTTCTTCTAGACCAGATCGGGTCTAGACTTGTGGTTGAGCATGTAGAGTTGATATCGAGATCAGAAATAATGTCAGCAGCATGTATATATTTTATGTTATTGTATATTTTGAGTATTATGCATAATTTATTATGTTTTGGATTTTATGTATTGTAAACTATAAAAAAAATTGGGTTAAGTTATTTGAAATGGGAGTGTAAATGTGTTCTAAATTATATATATAAATGTTTGAGAAACTTGGTGAAATTGAGGAGTAAGGTTGAGATGGTGAATCGAAATTATTTGGGAATGTGTTCTTTTTGCAGGTTGTGTTTTGCTAAATTTTGGGAACGTCCAAATTACAGATAAAACTTCGGCGAATTTTTTCTAGAGATTTTCATATAAAATATTTATTTTGGGTTCCTATAACGAGTAAAGACTATTTATCTACTATTTAATTTTATATATTTAGTATTTGAAATTTTAAATTTGAAATGTAAAAATTTTTCATTAAACCGGTCGGTGACATTTTTGTATCGTATATGCATATTTTACATATGCTAGAAATATATATTGTACGTATATAGGGTATAAGGGTGTTACATTTATTTTGATATCAGAGCCTAGGTTTGAGGTTCTCGACCTAGGTGGGTTGATAGAGAGAGAAAATGAGGGATTTGAAAATAGTTTTTAATTATAATACATGCATTGGCACTGGCAGTTTCTGATCTCTGATATAATAATTTCTGTTGTGTTTGCAGATATAGGTAGTTATGGCATCTCAGACGCATCAGACTGCTGAGGGTAGTGCAGAGAGTGTGGCTCCAGATGAGGGTAGAGATAGAGCTAGAGTTGTGTCTGCTGATGAGGCATATGTTTCTGTGCCTGTGAAACCAGCAGCTGATGAGATTCCACTTGGCTGGGTATGGCATATGGTTGAGTTGTTGAGGTAGGCTCCAGTTCAGCAGCCATAATAGCCACAATCGCAGCCGCAGTTGCCGGTGAGGCAGTATGATAAACTGAGAAAGTTTGGAGCTGAGGATTTCGTTGGTACTACAGACCCTGCTGTAGCAGAGCAATGGCTAGACAACGTTCAGTGAGTATTCATTCAGTTGCAAGCTAGTCTAGAAGAGAAGTTTGATTATGCCAGATCTCTTCTGTAGAGGGATGCATATGATTGGTGAAAGACAGATCCACATGCTCTGGATGATCCACCAGTCCTAATCTATGATGATTTCCTGCAGAAATTTGAGCAGAAGTATACTCCGAGGGAGTATAAGGATGCAAAAAAGATGGAGTTCCTGAGTCTGAGATAGGATACCAGGATAGTGACAGAGTATGAGATCGAGTTTATCTGAATGAGTCACTATGTTGGTGGGATCATTTATGACGAGTTTGATAGGTGCAGGAGGTTTGAGGAGGGACTGAGACCCTCTATCATGTGTATCATAGCAGGCTCTCAGTATCAAGATTTTTCTCAGTTGGTTGTAGCTGCCAGGAGTGTTGAGATAGCACAGGGTCTTGCAGCAGCTGCCAGGGCTGAGGAGATCAAAGCTAGGAGACTTCATTAGTGAAGAGAGGCCGAGGGGGATGTTTTTAGAGGTTCAATAGGAGCCAGGGGCAGTTTGGCAGGTCAGTACAATAGAAGAGAAAGAAACCTACATTTTTAGTGGATAGTGCCTCGACCCTAGTGGCTCAGAGGCTTGCTCCACCTACTTGTGTTCATTGTGGTAAAGCACAAGGAGGTGTCTGCTGGTGGAGAGGCACTTCAAGAGTGTGTTTTAGATGTGGGTTGTTAGACCATTTTAACAGAGATTGTCCCAAGCCACCAGAGGATAGACAAACAGATACTGCAGCTTCTCGACTCAGTGTCAGAGGTGGTCGTGGTGCCAGAGATTTTGGTAGAGGTGGTCGATCTGGGTCTAGTCTGAGAGGAGGTTCTACAACTGGAGGTAGTAGACTAGATGAGGCAGAACCATTACAGCGGGTTTATGTGATGCAGAGGCAGCTAGATGCTTCAGCTATTATTACTGGTACTTTTACATTATTTGGTACTTTAGTTCTTACATTATTAGACCCTAGGTGTACTCATTCTTACATCAGTGCATCCATCTTGCCTGTGAGTGATTTGCATTCTGAGTCCTTAGGATTTGATATTTTGGTCATAAATCTTTTAGGTCATAGTGTTGTGGTGAGCAAGGAGCACCGAGATAGTCCAGTTGTTGTTCAGGATGAGGAGTTTCACAGTGACCTGATTAGATGCCTTTCAGGGAGTATGATCTGATTGGGCTGTGGTAGACTGTCAGAAGAAATGTGTTACTTTCAGAACACATGATGGTAGGGATGTGATGGTATCTAGTGAGCAGAGGTATTTTTCATCCATGTTTGTTTCAGCTGTTTCAGCTGGGAGGATAATTTGGAAGGGATGTGAGGCTTATCTTGCTCATGTTGTAGATACTAGAGTAGTGGGGTCCCAGCTTGACAGTATACCCACAGTTGCTGAGTTTTCAGATGTTTTTCCTAATGAGTTGCTAGGGGTACCTCCTAAGAGAGAAGTAGAGTTTGGTATTGATTTGTTGCCTGATACCACTCCTATCTCTATTACCCCTTATCTGATGGCACCTGCTGAGTTGAGAGAGTTGAAGGTGCAGTTGCAGGAGTTGTTGGAAAAAGGTTTTGTCCGCCCTAGTGTGTCCCCATGGGGAGCACCTGTGATGTTTGTGAAGAAGAAGGATAGCACCATGAGATTGTATATTGATTATAGGCAGTTGAATAAGGTGATTGTAGAACCTTAATTTTTGACCCAATTCGGCCCATTGTGTTTTATTTGGTTTGAAATGATTTTTCTCGTCTAATTGGTCCAAAATAATTTTAATTAAATAGTTTTTGCTTTATTATCTAATTTTTATTAATAAAAAATAAAAATCAAAAATCAAAAAATAAAAATAAAAATAAAAATCGGAGTCAAAAAAATCGGCAGCAAAAAACAGTCGCACTGGCCCGGGGGAATTTTGCCCCGCAGGAAAATCCTGCAGGTGAAATTCCTACGGGCTGGCACGCTGACAAGCCCGCGGGCTGGCACGCCACGGGCTCGCTGCCACAATTTTTGCCAGCGTAAAATTTTTCAACGAATTTTTTTGAAACCTAATTCAACTAGGTTTTAATTTCTTTTTTTTATTATTATTAATTTCCGTGGGGAATTAGGAATAAACAACCTAAAAAAATCACTATAAATAAGGACTAATTAAATCAAATCAAGGGAGGAAAAATTTACACAGTGACTTTAGGATTTGAAACCAAATCAAAGAAGGAAAAGTAAGAATTCAATTGAAGTGATATTTAAAGCAGCAGACTCAAGATTTATAGGAAAGGAGGAGAATTCAAAGGCAAACAAAGCTTGTCTTTGGAGCTAGTTCATCCAAGAAGAGTTATTTTTTGGAGAATCAACAAAAGAAGGTATGTTAAATTCTTTTAATTTATGTTTCACAGTAGCCAATCCATAAAGTTTCAGTTTGTTAAATCAAAAATCTTAGAGTTGTAATTTAATTTTTCCATAATCAAAAACCCTAAAACGTGACTTTCTTTTTTAAAAAGACTTAAAATTGTTATTTTTTCTTCTTAAAAACCTTAAAACACTAATTGAACATATTTTTCAACAAAACCAAAATCAAATTCTGTTTCTTTTAAGATTTTAAAGTAGGTTCTATTTCATTCAAAAGGCCTTAAAAAACATCTTTTCTACTTATAAAAACTTCAATCCATGTGTTTAAATTCATAAAACTTCATAAAATAACAAATTGATTTCTAAAACCCTTTAAATAATTCATTACCCGAGAACCCTAATTTCAAAGTTTAAATCCAAAATTCAACTTTTAAACCTAAAACAATGAACCCTAACCCTTTTAACACCTTAAACCCTAATTTTTATGAACCTTAGTCCTTTTAAAACATAAAAAAAAACATAAAAACATAAAAAGTCAAAAAGTCACAGTAGCTTAAATCACCATTTAAAAATCATGAATTAAAAAGTATTTCAAAGTGTCCAAAACCCTAGTTTCATAATTTCACCATTCAAACTTTAATTTGGTTAATCAAAGAGTCTTACCCACCTTTTAAAACCTAAAACACTAATTTATTTTAATTCCATAAGAAGTCACAGTAGCCATAAATTGAACTTTTATTTGCTTTATTCAATTCCATACTTGATATGCTTTAATTTATTTCTTATTTAATTTCAATACTTGATTTATTTAATTTGTCATGGATGGATGTTTATTTTATTGATATTTAAATACTTTTAATGAATGATTTATTTATTATGGATGATTATTTACTTTTATCAATCAATTTAGACTTCCAAAAGTTGTAAGAGGTATGTTTCCACTTGGTGGGTACCTCATTATTTAAACATCATGTAATTTAATTTTCTTTTCTATTTTAGAACCTTTGTAAGGGGCATGTTTCTACCTTTTGGTGGGTGTCCTATCTAGGCATGTGATGTAAGGACATGTTTCCATCCTTGGATGGGTGTCCATTTATTTGTTTTGTTGTGTTTGGACATTGCTTTGATTTTAATATAATGATGCTTTCTTTTTATGGTGTGTAGTATGGATAATATTGTTATATTTAAGAATTTTATAATATTAAGACCTATAAAGGAGGCCGGTTCCAATGAACCGGGCATTGTGGGGGTGCTGGGCCATTTCTCACCTTCCCCACATGCACCTAACTTTCAGAACCCATTAAGGGGTTGGGGATTCCTTAGGAATCGAGTCATCCACCCCTTTCTTTTTTCCCGGCCCATCCGGGTCGACTCCATTTTCTTCAGACTTAGGTCCGTGTTCTCTAAGGCCCCGAGCCTAAACAGTGCCAAAGTCGCAAGAACCATTCCACCGGGAGTGGGGGCGAAAATCCCCGCTCACAGTGGCGACTCCACTAGGGATAAGAGAAGTTGATTTCGTTGGTCTTTATATTATTCTATTCTTTCTTATAATGGTATTATCCATTGCATCATATTAGATTGCATTGTGTGCATGAATTAGGACGCCCATGTTACCTGTGTTGTGTTATGTAAGGGATACCATACTTTCACTAAAGGTATGGAGATCGAGCATGGCATAACCACTCATAGCCTCGTACCATTTGGTATATACTTGCTATGGGAACCTAAGCCTTTTAACCCAAAGACTAAAGCTCATGTAATTGGCCTAGTTACTTTCCTTAGGTTTTACCCCAAATGCATGTTGTTTGACTATGGATAATTTATCTTAGTTTAAATCATGGATTATTTGGTTTGTTCTTTTTCTAATATGACCCAAGTACATTTGCAAGCTCAAAATAAATTTTTTCTTTAAAATCCAAAAGACCAAAACTATTTTCAAAATTTTTCAAGATGGTCTTTGGACATAAGACTTTTTCAAATAAAAAATTCTTTGGCCCATGGCCCAAATACTACGCCCAAAATCCATTTTTCTAAAATCTTTTACAATGGGCTTAGAAACAAAACTGTTTTCACCCAACATTTTCTTATAAAAAGCTTGCAAAAATATTTAGGTCAATTATGAAATACCAAAAATCAATTTTGGGCCTAGTTTACACTAAGAATAAATTAACTATGGGCTTGTTTTTGGCATGAACCACTAGTTACCTCTTTTTAAGTGAGAAATCTATTTATAATAAACCTCTTAATTTCATTTTAATCCAGCATAGCATAAAAGCTACTTTAGTTGGATAAATGGATTAAAACCTAATTAATGGGAATTATCATGGATTGATTCCATTTTCAATGATATAACTATTGGTTGAAACGTCCGAGGGAATTATTTGAAAGCAAGGTACCCCATGTTGGTATTTTTGTTAACCATATACCTAGGAAAAGAGACTCGCCATTCGTGTGTGGATGTTATAAGGTTGGAAGGAACGTCCTAATTTGTCCTTGTTTGTCTATTGTTTGTGCATACATGCATACATTTGCATCTCATATCATCAATCCTCTCTGGCTCACGGCCGTGGATTATGAAAGTACAAAAGCTTACAACAATTCGACTTACGCCGGAGACGAGGTATCTAACAAAGACTCAATCACTTGCTCACCAAAAATAATGGAGCCCGAACAAATTCAAAGAATGGTGGATGAAGTCCTCAATGCCAAGATGGAAGAAATAAAAGAGGCCCTAGCTGAGATCATGAGAAACCAATTGACTGCAATCTTAGAGAATCATGCCAAGGCTTCTGCTAGCACTAAGAAGTCAAAGGACAAAGGGAAGACCAAAGTTAATGAAGTAGCTTTTGATGATGAAAAGGTGGTCATTGATGATGATGATGATTGGGCTCAATACTACCAAGAGGTTCAAGAAACGAAGAAAGAGTCGAAGGCTATCGAGAAGGCAACTATTGAAAAGACCGAGACATCTGATGTTGAAAAGATGATTGCTGATTTAGAAAAGAAATTTGAGAAGAAATTGAAAACCGAAGAGGTGTCCGAGATAGACAAACTATTTAAACAAGATGATGAGGTCCCTTATAAATTCAAGATGCCATCATTTGCTAAGTACAATGGCACCGGAAATCCTCATCTCCACGTGAAGCAATATATCACTGCCATGCAATCTGCCCGAGCCACTAAGGCTCAAACCCTAAGGTACTTTATGCTCTCATTGGACCCTGTTGTCCAAAATTGGTTCAATACCTTAGATGATGGAACACAAAAGAGTTGGGATCTACTTTACAAAGCCTTCATCCAACAATATGGATATAATGTTGAGTTGGAAGTTACCTTGATGGAAGTGGAGTCCATTAGGCAACGGCCAAATGAAAATTTTGTAGATTATGTCAAGAGATGGAGAAACAAGGCTGCTTTGCTCAAGAAAGGCCGATGAATCTGATCAAATAAGGATGATCGTGAGAGGTGTCCTGCCCAATCTCCGTGAAAGGATGTCTCACACCCTTATAAGGGACTTCAAAGATCTTCTCCAAGCTGGTCTACAAATTGAAGAATGGGAAAGGGAGAAGAATCGCTTTTCAATAAGAAGGAATGAGAAAGGAAACAACCAGCCTAACAATCAAAGCACACAAAAAGAAGTTGATGTTAATGTAACCGGTCAAGCAAATAAAAGGCAATTTTCAGATCTGGGGAAGCCTTTGTCTTGGGTCTTCGATAAGCTACAAAAGAAAGGGTTGTTACAACCATTGGCCCCTCGACCTCTACATAATCCACTGCCACCAAACTTCAATGTCGAGGCCTTCTGTCAATTTCATCAAATGCGAGGGCATGAACAAATAAATGTGCTCGTCTAAGGCATGAGATTCAAGACCTAATCGATAGTGGCAAACTACCCGAGCTGGATAAGCCCAACACTAAAGACAATCCATTACCAAGGTTCAATAGAGTACCTCCACCGGCAACCTTCATGGTGGGAAAAGGATTGGAAGAAGATTTTGTTTTATCATCCTTTCAAGATGGGGATATTGAAGATGTGAAAGGAAAAGAAGCCTAACTCAATGAACTTTCCTTAGCTTGAATGTTGCTTTTCAGTCTTACATTCTTTAATATATTGGAACTATTGTGTTTTTCAAATTTAAATTTGTTTGAATAAATTATTTTTATCATAAATTTTTATTGGTCTTTGTTCATTTTGGTGCTCAACCAATGAGGAATTTAGCTTGATGTTTATAAATTAATATGTCTAGGCATCATGACTCGAATGACTTTACTAGATGAGCGAATTGTTCTATAGCATCGAATTGTGTATGCTCACTTAGAGAAAGCTCCTGCATAATTATCTTTGTCTAGGTCTTAGTCAGTCTTAGAACATGCTTTGACAAACTTTCGAGGCGAAATTGAACTCTGCTTATTTAAGGGAGAGATGATCTAGGCATTGTTTGATTAGCCAACAACTAGTATCCACCCAATTAAATAATAATCCCTAGTTGTCCCTTTGAGCATTCATAAAATTTTAGCTTTCTTTTCATTGCCATACAAACCTCAATAACCTACCCTGAGCTATTGTGATACTTTTGACAAGTCTTATGATCACTAAGATGAAGAGGCAAGAAGATCAAAGAAAGCAATGATTAGTCAAGATCTTAAGGATAGTTGAAGCTCTCAAGACCATGAAGATAGTTGATTTTTCAAGACCCTAAGGATAGTTGATGTTCTCAAAACCTTAAGGGTAGTTGAAGTTTCCTTAATATATCAAGACAACATCAACATCAGAGTAACAAATGATTTATCCCTGTTAAGGAAGATTTATGTTACTCCACTCATCCATTATTGAAAGCCCAAGTTAGTACAAACAAGACAACTCTTTTGAGCTAGAACCAAAAAAGAAAAAAAAGAAAAAAAGAATAGAAATATAAAAAAAAAGAAAGAAAAAGAACCTAAAAAGGCGGTTCAAAAAGCCAACTGAGTTCTCTTTTACCTAAGTCAACAAAAAGGCTTCCATTTGGTTTATAAGGACATTTTGACTTGAATTGGTCCAACCCAACCAAAGATTCAATTAAAATTGGAGAAAAAGGAGAAAGACCATTCAGTGCTTAAAAGTTCTGTACTTGACAGTCCTACAAGGAAGAAGGACAAAATGACAAATGATCAAAGAAAGGGAAGAGTAAGAAAAATAAAATGAGAGAAAAGGGAAAAGAAGAAAAGAAATGAATTTGGGTCTTAAACTTTTTGCAAGAACAAATACTGTCCTGATCAAGATTTAGATTAATTCCAAGAAGAATTTGGAGTCTAGCGAGATTGCCTCCAAGCTGCCTAAAATTCAAATAAGAAATTTATAGTGTGAGGGTTTGTCCATTGTGTCACACCAGCTCCTATCTCAAAATGGCCTTCATTTAACCCATGTCCCTTATAGACCCCATTTCAAGCCTATCAAAGACCTGTTGATCTCTCTTAGTAGGTAGAGTCTATCAGTGGAGATAGTTTGAATAAGCATGCATATGAGATAGACAATGTTTAAACTCAATGAGACCAGTGGCCAAGCAATGTGTATGTGCCTATCTGAAGTGCAACAGTTCTTGCTTGAATAGAAATGATTCCCGAGTTTAGTACGGTAACTAGGGTTGTCATGTTATAGATATATTAATTTGGAAAAATCAAGTCCTGAGGTACATTGACATCGATTTGGCAAAACCAAAATTTGATTTCAAAATTCAAAAAAATCAAATAAAAAATATTTTGTCATACAAAGCCTTCAAGTTAAGGGAAGTATGTTGAACCTCCAAAGGACACATTGGGCAAAGGAAATGATTATTGGCAAAGTTATGATGAAGCTATCAGCCGACATGATATGGATGTATCCCTAACTCTGTTGCTTGGGGTCTCCACCACTCATGTTTTCAACATCTTGAAGATAAAAGCCATAAGTGCAAAGCTTTCGATCATTCCAATGCGAGACTTGAACAAGCGTCAAAAGTGAACCAAAGAGAACACTTCTGCTACTCACCTCGGTCTGTGAATTGATGGAATGACTGTAAGTATTATTCATGCATATCATGCATACATGAGCATATCACATCACACTTTCTTGTCTTGTATTGTCTATTCTTTATCAAGGTGAACAGCAAACACTCTGTGAAGTGAAGAATCAAAAGAAGATGTCAAATCAAGGGGCATGGATAGCCCATTGCTTGAGAAAGCTCCAGTCACTTGGCAAATAGAAGAAATACGTGCTTGTGAGAAGAACTAGACAAGAAAAATATCAATCAAAGCTCGCATAAAAAAAATATTTGGTTTGAGCCTACACAGGGGGCAAAGTTTCTCCTTTTCAAATTTTGAGTTTATATACCAAATATTTTCAAACTCACTTGCAAATATTTTGCCACTCAGCAAGGAGAGAATATAAGGTCCGATTAAAAATAGCTAAATCTTTGCAAAAAGGAAGAACAAAAGAATGGAACAATTAGAACTCTTAAAAGAATGAAGATGCAAGAGACAAAAGACCAATCCAGCTAAAAGAGTTGAAGCCAGGGTAAAAACTCGACCTTCAATGGATAAAGATCAATGTTTCAAGGGTAAAGACCCAATGTCAAAAGATAAAGATTCATTTTCAAGGATAAAGACCCGGTCTCAAAGGATGAAGATCCAATTTGATGGTGAAGAATCACAATGCATAAAACAGCCAGAGCAGTCAGACTTCCCAACTAAAAGGTTAGTTAAATCAAATCAATCTCGGGTCCAAGTACCCAAATCAAATCAATCTCGGGTCCAAGGACCCAAATTCAAATCAGCCTCGGGTCCAAGTACCCAATCTCGGGTCCAAGTAACTAATCTCGGGTCCAAGTACCCAAATTAAATCAAAATCAATTCAAATCTCAAGTCAAAGTACCCAGGTTAGGATCGAGTATCCCACTCAAGTTTAGGATCGAGTATCCAAATCAAGTTAGGATCGATTATCCCAATCCAATTTCGGATCGAGTATCCAAATCCGATTTAGGATCAAGTATCCAAATCCAATTTAGGATCGAGTATCCAAATCCAGTTTAGGATAGAGTATCCAAATCAAGTTAGGATCGAGTATCCCAACCCAATTTAGGATCGAGCATCCGAATCCAATTTAGGATCGAGTATCCGAATCCAATTAGGATCGAGTATCCCAATCCATCAAAATTAATATCGAGAATCCAAATCCAGTTTAGGATCGAGTATCCAAATCAAGTTAGGATCGAGTATCCCAACCCAATTTAGGATCGAGTATCCGAATCCAATTTAGGATCGAGTATCCCAACCCAATTTAGGATCGAGTATCCAAATCCAGTTAGGATCGAGTATCCCAATCAAAATTAATATCGAGTATCCAAGTCTAGTTTAGGATTGAGTATCCAAAACCGGGTCCAGAACCCAAATTTCCCTTAGGTCCAGAACCTAGAATTATCCTCGAGTCCAGAACTCAAAACCAGGTCTAGAATCCAAATTTCCCTTAGGTCCAGAACCTAGAATTATCCTCGAGTTCAGAACTAAAATCCGGGTCAAGAACCCAAATTTCCCTTAGGTCCAGAACCTAGAATTATCCTCGAGTCCAGAACTCAAAATCGGGTCTAGAACCCAAATTTCCCTTAGGTCCAGAACCTAGAATTATCCTCGAGTCCAGAACTCAAAACCGGGTTCAGAACCCAAATTTCCCTTAGGTCCAGAACCTAGAATTATCCTCGAGTCCAGAACTCAAAACCGGGTTCAGAACTCAAATTTCCCTTAGGTCCAGAACCTAGAATTATCCTCAAGTCCAGAACTCAAAACCGGGTCCAGAACCCAAATTTCCCTTAGGTCCAGAACCTAGAATTATCCACGAGTCCAGAACTCAAATCCGGGTCCAGAACCCAAATTTCCCTTAGGTCCAAAACCTAGAATTATCCTCGAGTCCAGAACTCAAATCCGGGTCCAGAACCCAAATTTCCCTTAGGTCCAAAACCTAGAATTATCATCAAGTCCAGAACGCGAATCTGGGTCCAGAACCCAAATTTCCCTTAGGTCCAGAACCTAGAACATCCTTGAGTCTAGAACTCGAACCGGGTCCAGAACCCAAATTTTTCTTAGGTCCAGAACCTAGAATCATCCTCGGGTCCAGAATCCAAAACAAGTCGCCACATCAAAAATTAAGTTTTGTTGGTTTTCACTCTCTTTCACTAAGGTTTCAGATCATTGAAGCAGGGGGCAAACTGTAGACCCTTAATTTTTGACCCAATTCAGTCCATTGTGTTTTATTTGGTTTGAAATGATTTTTCTCGTCTAATTGGTCTAAAATAATTTTAATTAAATAGTTTTTGCTTTATTATCTAATTTTTATTAATAAAAAATAAAAAAAAAATAAAAATCGAAGTCGAAAAAATCGGCAGAGAAAAACAGTCGCATGGGCCCGGGGGAATTTTGCCCCACAGGAAAATCCTGCGGGCGAAATATTTGCCCGCATGAATTTCCTCCCAATCCTTCGCCAGCGGGATTTTCCTGCGGGCGAAGTTATTTCGCCTGCAGGAATTTCCTGCGGGCGAAATAACTTCCCGCAGGAAATTCCTGTGGGCTGGCATGCTGACACGCCCACGGGCTGGCACGCCACGGGCCCGCTGCCATAATTTTTGCCAGCGCAAAATTCTTCAACGAATTTTTTTGAAACCTAATTCAACTAGGTTTTAATTTCTTTTTTTATTATTATTAATTGCCGTGGGGAATTAGGAATAAACAACCTAAAAAACCACTATAAATAAGGACTAATTAAATCAAATCAAGGGAGGAAAAATTTACACAGTGACTTTAGGATTTGAAACCAAATCAAAGAAGGAAAAGTAAGAATTCAATTGAAGTGATATTTAAAGCAGCAGACTCACGATTTATAGGAAAGGAGGAGAATTCAAAGGCAAACAAAGCTTGTCTTTGGAGCTAGTTCATCCAAGAAGAGTTATTTTTTGGAGAATCAACAAAAGAAGGTATGTTAAATTCTTTTAATTTATGTTTCACAGTAGCCAATCCATAAAGTTTAAGTTTGTTAAATCAAAAATCTTAGAGTTGTAATTTAATTTTTCCATAATCAAAAACCCTAAAACGTGACTTTCTTTTTTAAAAAGACTTAAAATTGTTATTTTTTCTTCTTAAAAACCTTAAAACACTAATTGAACATATTTTTCAACAAAACCAAAATCAAATTCTGTTTCTTTTAAGATTTTAAAGTAGGTTCTATTTCATTCAAAAGGCCTTAAAAAACATCTTTTCTACTTATAAAAACTTCAATCCATGTGTTTAAATTCATAAAACTTCATAAAATATCAAATTGATTTCTAAAACCCTTTAAATAATTCATTACCCGAGAACCCTAATTTCAAAGTTTAAATCCAAAATTCAACTTTTAAACCTAAAACAATGAACCCTAACCCTTTTAACACCTTAAACCCTAATTTTTATGAACCTTAGTCCTTTTAAAACATAAAAAAAAACATAAAAACATAAAAAGTCAAAAAGTCACAGTAGCTTAAATCACCATTTAAAAATCATGAATTAAAAAGTATTTCAAAGTGTCCAAAACCCTAGTTTCGTAATTTCACCATTCAAACTTTAATTTGGTTAATCAAAGAGTCTTACCCACCTTTTAAAACCTAAAACACTAATTTATTTTAATTCCATAAGAAGTCACAGTAGCCATAAATTGAACTTTTATTTGCTTTATTCAATTCCATACTTGATATGCTTTAATTTATTTAATTTCAATACTTGATTTATTTAATTTGTCATGGATGGATGTTTATTTTATTGATATTTAAATACTTTTAATGAATGATTTATTTATTATGGATGATTATTTACTTTTATCAATCAATTTAGACTTCCAAAAGTTGTAAGAGGTATGTTTCCACTTGGTGGGTACCTCATTATTTAAACATCATGTAATTTAATTTTCTTTTCTATTTTAGAACCTTTGTAAGGGGCATGTTTCTACCTTTTGGTGGGTGTCCTATCTAGGCATGTGATGTAAGGACATGTTTCCATCCTTGGATGGGTGTCCATTTATTTGTTTTGTTTTTTTTTTGGACATTGCTTTTATTTTAATATAATGATGCTTTCTTTTTATTGTGTGTAGTATGGATAATATTTCTATATTTAAGAATTTTATAATATTAAGACCTATAAAGGAGGCCGGTTTCAATTAACCGGGCATTGTGGGGGTGCTGGGCCATTTCTCACCTTCCCCACACGTACCCAACTTTCCGAACCCATTAAGGGGTTGGGGATTCCTTAAGAATCGAGTCATCCACCCCTTTCTTTTTTTCCGGCCCATCCGGGTGGCGACTCCATTTTCTCCGGACTTAGGTTCGTGTTCTCTAAGGGCCCGAGCCTAAACAATGCAGAAGTCGCAAGAACCATTCCACCGGGAGTGGGGACGAAAATCCCCGCTCACAGTGGCCATCGAGAAAAAGTATCCTTTGCCTCGGATAGATGATCTCTTTGATCAATTGAAGGGAACAATAGTATTCTCTAAGATTGATATGAGATCATAGTACCATTAGTTGATATGAGGCTTTTGAAATGTTCAAAACTTTTCAAAATGAAGTACAAAATCAACTTGGTAAAACTATTAAGGCACTTCGATCTGATCGAGGTGGTGAATTTTTGAGCCAAGAGTTTGACGAACATCTAAGAAATTATGGAATTGTTTCACAATTAACTCCTCCAGGAACTCCACAGTGGAATGGTGTTTCTGAAAGAAGAAATCGAACTTTATTAGATATGGTTCGATCTATGATGAGTCAAGCAGATCTTCCATTATCGTTTTGGGGTTATGCCTTGGAAACAGCTGCTTTTGTTTTAAACCGTGTACCATCTAAAGCGGTTGAAAAGATGCCATATGAGATATGGACTGGCAAAACACCTAGTTTGTCTTTTCTTAAGATTTGGGGTTGTGAAGCTTATGTGAAAAGACCAGTTTCAGATAAGTTAGCTCCAAAATCTGCTAAATGTATCTTTGTGGGATATCCTAAGGAAACTAAAGGATATTATTTCTATATTCCATCTGAGAACAAAGTGTTTGTTGCTCGAAATGGAACCTTTTTGGAAAAAGAATTCATTTCTAAAAGAACTAGTGGGAGTACAGTTCAATTAGATGAATTTATAGAACCACAAGAAGATATTGAACCGCCTGTAGAAACAGTTTCAGAACCACAAGCCATTGTGGAAACTGAAAATGTTACACAAGTTCTGCGCAGATCTGATAGACCACGTCATCAGCCTGAGAGATATGGATTTCTCATGACTGAAAGTCGTGAAGTTTTGCTCATAGATCAAGATGAGCCAACTACCTATCTTGAAGCTGTGTCAGGTCCAGATTCAGAGAAATGACTTGGAGCCATGAACTCTGAGATGCAGTCCATGTTTGACAACCAAGTTTGGGCCTTAATTGATCCTCCCGAAGGTATTAAGACTATTGGTTGCAAATGGGTTTTCAAGAAGAAAATTGACATGGATGGAAATGTGCAAACCTATAAAGCAAGGTTGGTTGCTAAAGGTTTCAAACAAACTCATGGTATAGACTATGATGAAACCTTTTCTCCAGTTGCTATGATTAAATCTATTAGGATTCTCCTTGCCATTGCTGCATACTATGATTATGTGATATGGCAAATGGATGTCAAAACTGCTTTCCTTAATGGAAATTTACTCGAGGATGTGTACATGACACAACCTGAGGGTTTTGTAAATCCTGAGAATTCTGGGAAGGTTTGCAAGCTTCAAAGGTCCATTTATGGATTGAAGCAAGCATCTCGAAGCTGGAATCTTTGTTTTGATGAAATAGTTAAGAACTTTGGTTTCATTCAAAATGAAGATGAACCATGTGTTTACAAGATGGTTAGTGGGAGTGCTATCATGTTCTTAGTCCTATATGTAGATGACATATTGATCATTGGAAATGATGTCCCCACTTTACAAAAGGTTAAAGATTGGTTAGGGAATACTTTTTCAATGAAGGACTTGGGTGAGGCTACATATATCCTTGGTATAAGGATCTATAGAGATAGATCTAGAAGGATAATTGGCTTAAGTCAAAGTACATACATTGACAAAGTGTTGAAGAGATTCAGCATGCAAGATTCCAAGAAGGGATTTTTGCCTATGTCACATGGTATTCATCTTAGCAAGAATCAATGTCCTAAGACATCTGATGAGCGAGATAGAATGAATAAGATCCCTTATGCTTCTGCTATTGGATCTATTATGTATGCCATGCTATGTACTAGACCTGATGTCTCATATTCTTTGAGCACAACAAGTAGATATCAAGCTGATCCTGGTGAGGGTCACTGGACAGCTGTTAAGAACATTCTTAAGTATCTAAGAAGAACTAAGGATGCTTTCTTGGTTTATGGAGGTTTGGAAGATGAGCTCGTTGTAAATGGTTACACAGATGCTAGTTTCCAAACTGATATAGATGATTACAAATCGCAGTCAGGTTTTGTATTCACATTGAATGGTGGAGCCATTACTTGGAAAAGTTCCAAGCAGAGTACAGCAGCAGATTCTACAACAGAAGCTGAGTATATAGCAGCATCAGATGCAGCTAAGGAAGCAGTTTGGCTGAAGAAATTCATCACTGAGCTTGGAGTCGTGCCTAGCATTGCTAATCCTATGGCTATCTATTGTGACAACAATGGTGCCATAGCGCAAGCAAAAGAGCCAAGGTCCCATCAGAAATCTAAGCATATACTCAGGCGATTTCACCTCATTCGAGACATCATTGATAGAGGTGATATCAAGATATGCAAAGTTGACACAAATGACAACATAGCAGATCCATTGACAAAACCTCTCTCGCGGGTCAAGCATGATCAGCACACTAGGTCTATGGGCATGAGATATTTGTTAGTCTAGGCCTAGTGCAAGTGGGAGACTGTTAGTGTATATGCCCTAGGCCATTGATTTGGACCTTAATGTTATTCATTTTGTTATTAATAAAGAAGTTTTTATTATCATTGTTATGTTTGCATGTTATATATAATAATGATTATATCCCTGGTTTATTATTGTTATGGAGATAATAATAAATATAACTAGTGTAATATTGATTTGATAATCATAAGATGATTATAGGTATGAAGATACAAATCAATATTATGGATACATGTTAGAGAACAGTGTATTGGATAGACCCATATAGATATCACTTCATGGTTTAATGTCATAAGTGTATCTCATAATAGTTTTCATTTAATCCTTTGACTTGAGATTGTCATAGTTTCCAACATAAGGAATAATATGTTTTGACATGATCAAACGTTATCTGTAACTAGATAATTATAAAGATTATGCTTGAACATGGTATAAATTATGTAGAGGAAAATGAACAATCAAGATGGAATTTGTCCCTCTCTATGAGAGAGATATCTTCTGGGCCCCTCGATAAGTGTAACTGAGAAATGCATGGCCGTGCTCAAATAAGTTGATATAAGATCAATCTTATTTGTTTATCAGTTAACTTGGAGATCGAGTAATCATAAGTTTGGACAATATAAGTATGACATTTACTATGACTTATGTTCAAACTAGATATCGTGTGACAAAGGGATTAATGCATGTACTATTTCAGGTTTTCATTTATAATGATTCTCATGATTAATTGGGTAGTCATAATGTCTTGCTAGAGACCAATTATGATTTGTGCATTTCAATAGAGATTGAAATACACTACCAGTTAATATGAGCCTATCGGGTCACACACATAGAACGTAGGCTGTACTTAAACAATAATAATTATATTTTTATTATTGTTGTTAGTATTATTATTATTATTAGATATTAATAATAATATTGTTATAATAATTATTATTAGATAATAATTATTAAAAACGTGGGTCCATATAGGATATGGACAGTTAGGGTTTTGACAAGGAAAGGTCTTTTAAAACGGTTTTAAAAGGACTAGAGGTCTTGATGATAATTTATATATTTCGTTTTGAAAGAAAACGGAAGAAGAGGAAAAACCTAAAAAACCCTAGTTTCGTTTTTGCAAAAAAGGTTCAGCCACTGCCGTTGGTGAGCTAGCACTCAGAACGGCGTACGTTTGTGTGGACTTCGTTAGAGGGTGTTCGTCTTCAGAAGGCAGCATCTGTTAATCATTTTGAAGCTACGCAAAAAGGTTAGTTTCGAATCTCTTTTATCGAACTGAATGGATCACATGGATCCTGTGAGTAAATCGAAAGAAATTTTTGTTTTTCCGCTGCGGCAAGGGTTGCAGATTCTTCTCGATTTACTAACAGGTTCTTCCCTGCTACCTGCGCGATAAATCATAATCACGCTAAGCCAACAGCTTAGTGGTACAAACAACAATAATACTATGTTTTGATGCAATGGGATGCCAATATAATATGTTCAAACATTATACTTATACATAAGGATATCACCCATCAAAATCTTACATTGAATCTCATTATTCATTAGTCACATTTAAACAAAGACAAGCATGGGCCCAAAGACACTAATATGCCATTCAACTTTCAGAGTTAATGTTTTGGTTTAATTTTCACATTTATCGTTATCCCAACTAGGCTTCAAGGATTTAGGTTCAACCAAGCTTCAAGGGGAACAAAGCATGCTAAGTATCAACCCAACTTGGCTTCAAGAACCAAACCCAACCTAGCTTCAAGGGTTGTAACATCTCAATTAGGCTTCAAGGACTAGATCCAACCAAGCTTCAAGGGGAGTAAAACATGTTAAACTTCAACCCAACTTGTCTTCAAGGATCAAGCCCAACCTAACTTCAAGAGATTGTTACTATAGGCATGCCACCAACAACAAACTCTGAAAGTGGAATAACACATTAGCCACACAATTCATTTATTATTTCATTCTCAATTCCATTCTCAATTCTCATCATTATCTAGGCAAACATGCCCCAATTATTTCAATTGAATCATCATAGCCAATCACAATGGCTTCTCATCACATTTGAATCATCACGGCCAATTACAATGGCTTCACATCTCAATATTCAAGTATACATAATAAATTACATTGAACATCATCATATAGGCATACATGCCTCAATTATCTCAATTCACATTTTGCAAAACATAATATTATTAATATGCATCAACAATACAATAGAGTACTTATCACATTAATAATCATATGGATTAAGTCTCAAGATCATATGAATGTATGCATTAATTTAGGGTTTGTACTTACCTTGAACACCACTTATACAAATCTATATACTTCCTTTTCCAACACTTCTTCACCACTTAAATTAGGGCAAATCAACCTCTTCACAACCTAATCCAAAAGAATAATTCATATGAGATAAAATAGATTAGGTTAACTAGGGCAAACTCTACACATGACACGCTCAACAACACGGGCGTGTCCCTGACCGTGCCCTAAACTCACAACACATAAGCTTTGACATGCTCAGAATCACGGGCGTGTCACTAAACATGTAATACATTCTGTCTCACAGAAATATTGACACGTCCAACAACATGGGCGTGTTCGTGGCTGTGTCAATTCCTCACTAACACAGTAGCTATGACACGCTCAGTGACATGGGCATGTCACTGGACGTGTAAATACTACTACTACACAGAAGCTGTGACACGCTCAATGACATGGGCGTGTCACTGCTCGTGTCACCCATCAAAACATAGAATCATCGACACGCCCAAAATCCTGGTCATGCTCATGGGCGTGTCAGGCCAAAAATACAGATTCCGGCCACAACAACACTTCCTCCAACAAAACCCTTCCTTTCACCAACATCCACTTCAAAAAAAACTTAACCCAACATACCCAAAACTCATAACAAACTTGTAAAAACACTAAAACAACTCAAAACATATATCCATCACAAATCATAAACACAATCACACACTTTCTCTTCCAATCAACTTACTCTTTTCTTCAATCCAAACTCAAAAATCCAAGAATCAAATGAATTAAACACTCTTAAACACAACACAACCAAAACACACTCCTATCATCAACAATAATCTATCAAACTCAAACACAACTTCAAAATAAACAAGAGAAATTAAGAGAGAACTTACCAAAGTTGATGAAACCTCAAAATTTCCAACTCAATCACTTGTTTCTTCCTTCAATTAGCTCTTAGAATTCAAGAACCCCTCTTGCTCTCTTGTGACTTTGATGAGCTAACCAAGCAAAGGAAAAGAAAAGAAAATGAAGAAACAAAGTCAAACTTTTCTTCTCTTTAAACCTCCACCAAGCAATCTAAAAAGAAAATTACTTACACACCCTCTTCTATAAAATTTTTAATTCTCTTTCACCTTATTGCCCTTTTTAGTAATTTCACAAATAACAAAATAAATATCTTCTTCCTTTGACCAACACATTTGACTTGTATATATGTTGTATATATTTCCATATACACAACATATACACTTCCCTTTAAAGTTCTCTTCTCTTTAAAATTTAACATATACATTCAATACAATTACAACAATAATATCAAAACTTCTAGGGCATACTTTGGGATATTACAATTCTCCCCCTCTAAAAAGAAATTTCATCCTCGAAATTACCTGATATCAAGCCTGAAACACTTGAGGATATTGATCTTGCATTGCTTTGTCGCTTTCCCAAGTTGCCTCTTCTTTCCCATGATTCTTCCATAGAACCTTCACCAATGGCACTTTCTTATTCCTTAACTCTTTCACTTCATGTGCCAAAATAGCAACTGGTTCTTCTTCAAATGTCAAATCCAGACTCACTTTAATAGATTCCACTGGCAAGATGTGAGATGGATCTGATCTATACCTCCGCAACATAGAAACATGGAATACATTATGGATTCTATCCAATTCAGGCGGTAATGCTAGACGATAAGCAACTGGCCCAACTCTTTCCAAAACTTCATACGGTCCAATGAAACAATGACTCAGCTTCCCTCTCCGACCAATTCTCAAAATCTTCTTCCAAGGAGACACCTTCAAAAATACTTTATCTCCAATATCAAATTCTATGTCTCTTCTTTTCAAATCTGAATAAGATTTCTGTCGGTCTGAAGTTGTTCTTAACCAATCTCGAATTATCTTCACTTTCTCTTCAGTCTCTTTTACCAAATCAGGACCAACTAACTTGCCCTCTCCCATTTCATTCCAACATAAAGGCGTTCTGCATCTTCTGCCATACAATGCCTCAAATGGTGCCATACCAATACTGGATTGGTGACTATTGTTGTAAGCAAATTCCACAACTGGCAAAAATTTGTCCCAACTTCCAGAGAAATCACTGACACAGCTTCTCAACATATCCTCAATAATCTGTATTACTCTCTCTGACTGCCCATCTGTCTGCGGATGAAAAGCAGTACTAAAGTGTAATCGAGAACCCAAAGCACCATGCAAACTCTTCCAAAACCTTGACGTAAATCGAGGATCTCGATCAGACACTAAAGAAATTGGGACTCCATGCAACTTCACTATCTCACTAATATACAGCTCAACCAACCTTTCAAGAGAATAGTCCATTCTAACAGGAAGGAAATGAGCTGTCTTTGTTAACCGATCAACAATCACCAAAATAGCATCATGTTTCTTCTGAGTCAATGGCAACCCTGATACAAAATCCATTGTCACTCTCTCCCATTTCCATTCAGGCACTGTTAAAGGTTGAAGCAACCCTGTTGGAACTTGATGCTCAGCTTTTACCCTCTGACAAGTGAGACATTTGGACACAAATTCTGCTATGTCTCTCTTCATACCAGACCACCAG
This sequence comes from Garcia nutans, assembly GCA_947685225.1. NCBI lineage: Eukaryota > Viridiplantae > Streptophyta > Magnoliopsida > Malpighiales > Euphorbiaceae > Garcia > Garcia nutans. The sequence goes on along the minus strand of CANTUV010000007.1, from coordinate 47,564,030 downwards.
TAGTGTTGTTTCAAGTCATGGTACATCTATGTACTACCCGGATGCATAGCAAAACTCGATTGGTGTGCTTCCTCTAAAATAATCTTCCTCAAACTATCATCATTAGGTACACACAAACTATCCTTGAACTAAAGACTACCATCACTCTTCACATAGAAATATTGGCTCTCCCCATTTTGACAATCTGACACAATCTTCTGAATTTTCTCATCAGCTAATTGAGCCTCTTTAATCTGATCTAACAATACTGGTCTTAACTGCAGCTGAGCCAATAATGTACCATCATCACAAACTTCAAAATTAGCATGTAACACTCTCAATTCAACAAGCAACAAGAGCGAATACACAGCCAAACCTGCTAAAGACTTTCGACTCAAGCCATCAGCAACCACATTGACCTTACCAAGATGATAATCGATCAGACAGTCGTAGTCTTTAATCAGTTCTAACCATCGCCTTTGCCGAAGATTCAGCTCCTTCTGTACACCCAAATATTTCAAACTTTTATGATCTGTATAGATAAAACATTTCTCCCCATATAAGTGGTGTCGCCAAATCTTCAAAGCAAACACTATTACTGCCAACTCCAAATCATGAGTCGGATAGTTAAGCTCATGCAGCTTCAACTGTCGAGAAGCATAAGCTATGACTTTACCCTCTTGCATCAAAACACATCCTAAACCATTATGTGAAGCATCACTATAAATCACATATGGTTTATCTTCCACGGGTAAAGTAAGAACAGGTGCTTGAGTTAACATTTCTTTCAACTGCTCAAAGCTAGCTTGACACTGATCCGTCCACACAAATCTAACTCCCTTCCGAAGCAATCTGGTGAGTGGAGTAGCTATCAAAGAAAAACCTTTCACAAACCGTCGGTAATAGCCTGCCAAACCCAGAAAACTTCTAACTTCAGTCACTGACTTCGGTGGACTCCAATTCAAAATAGCTTCAACTTTACTTGGGTCGACTCTTATACCATCTGCTGAAACTATATGACCCAGAAAAGTAACTTGGTCAAGCCAAAACTCACACTTTGACAGTTTAGCGTATAACTGCTTTTCTCTCAAAATCTGCAACACAATCCGCAAATGCTTGTCATGCTCCTCCTCATTACATGAATACACCAAAATATCATCGATGAAAACTACCACAAATTGATCCAGATAAGGCCTAAACACCCTATTCATCAAGTCCATAAAAGCGACAGGTGCATTTGTCAACCCAAAAGGCATTACTAAAAACTCATAATGCCCATACCTGGTGTGGAAAGCTGTCTTAGAAACATCTTCAGCTTTAACCCTCAACTGATGGTACCCGGATCTCAAATCAATCTTGGAAAACACTGCTGCTCCCTTCAATTGATCAAAAAGATCATCAATTCTAGGAAAAGGATATTTATTCTTAATAGTCACTCTGTTCAATTGCCTATAATCAATGCATAACCTCATAGTACCATCCTTCTTCTTTACAAACAACACAGGAGCTCCCCAAGGAGAAACACTGGGGCAAATAAATCCTTTATCTAATAACTCCTACAACTGCACCTTCAATTCTCTCAATTCAGCTGGTGCCATTCGATAAGGAGTAATAGAGATGGGAGTGGTACCAGGCAACAGATCGATACCAAACTCAACCTCTCTCTCAGGGGGTAACCCTGGCAACTCCTCAGGAAACACATCCGAAAAATCTGCAACTGTGGTTATATTATCAAGTTGAGAACCCCCTACTCTAGTATCCATAACATGAGCAAGATAAGATTCACACCCCTTTCTAATCAACTTTCTAGCTGTTACTGCTGATACAAACAAGGATGCAAGTTGTCTCTGCTCACTAGATACTATCACATCCCTACCATCACTGGTTCTCAAGGTGACACACTTCTTTTTACAATCCACCACAGCTCCGTGTTTAGACATCCAATCCATGCCTAAGATCAAGTCATATTCTTTAAAAGGCATTTCAATTAAATCACCAAGAAACTCCTCACGTTGCACCACAACAACACTATCACGGTGCACCTTACTAACAACCACACTATGTCCTAAAGGATTTGTCACCAAAACATCAAATCCTAAGGATTCTGTATGCAATTCAGACACAGGCAATATGGATGCACTTATGTATGAATGAGTAGATCCTGGATCAATTAAAGCAAGTACTGAAATGCCAAATAAAGAAAAAGTACCCGCTATGACTGCTGAAGCATTTGGCTGCCTCTGCATCACATACACCCTCTGAGAAGATCCAGCCTCCTCTGGCCTACTGCCTCCGGATGATGATCCTCCTCTTTGACTCAACCCGGGTCTACCACCTCTGCTAAAACCTCTGCCCCCTCGACCCCCTCTGCTGGCACTGGGTCGAGAAACTGTAGTAGCAGTCTGCCTATCATCTTGCATCTCTGGGCAATCTCTAATAAAATGATCTGGTGACCCACATTTATAACATACTCCGGATACTCCAGTCCTCCAACAAGCACCTTCATGAGGCCTGCCACAGTGAAAACATACAGGTAGAGTAGACCTTTGCATCACGGGAGTCGGGGCACTAGCTACAGAGACTGCCGGTCTCGGCCTCTGATACTGCACTGATCTGCCTGACTGCCTTTGACTCCTTCTCATCCTCGGAGCAAAACTTCCTCTACCCCTCTTCACAGATGAGGACTTTGCCTCAAACTGGGGTCTCCTTACCCTAGTCTCCTCCTCAGTAGCAGCTGCGGCTATAATCTGGTCTCTCTCCAAACTACTAGCTGCTGCAACAACCTGAGAGAAATCCTAATACCGAGAACCAGCCACCAGGCAGATGATAGAGGGCCTCAATCCCTCCTCAAATCTTCGGCACCGGTCTATTTCATCGGAGATAATCCCCCCAGCATATCGACTCAACCGGATGTATTCAATCTCGTATTCTGTCACCGTCCGATTGTCTTGCCTCAAATTCAAAAATTCCATCTTCTTAATATCTTTATACTCCCTCGGAGTATATTTCTGCTCAAACTCCCTCAAGAAATCACCATATGATAGTGTAGGTGGATCATCCATAGCATGAGGGACCGTCTTCCACCAGTCATAGGCATCTTTTTGTAAGAGGGGTCTGGCATAGTCAAACTTCTCATCCAAAGTGGCTTGCAACTGAATGAATATCCTCTGTACCTTATCCAACCACTGCTCAGCCACTGCAGGATCGGTAGTGCCTAGGAAATCTTCAGCCCCATATTTCCTCAACTTGTCATAATGTCTTATCGGCACCTGAGGCTGTGGTGGTGGTGGTGGCTGCACTGGAGCTTGTCTAAATAATTCCACCACATGCCTTAACCAACCCGGCGGAGCCTCATCTACAGCTGATCTCTCTGGCACAGAAACAGGTGCCTCACTAATTCTCTCAACCCTAGCTCCATCCCTACTCTCTCCTGGAGCTACACTCTCGACGCTTCCTTCTACTGTCTGATGTGAATGGGACTCCATTACTACCTATATCTGCAAACACAGCATAATATTCCTCATTAAAGATCAAAGACTGCCATACCAAAACATGTATTTTACTCAAAAACCAACTTTTAAAATCAAAATATTCTTTTTCTTACAATTCACCTAGGTTGAGAATCTCAAACCTAGGCTCTGATACCAAAATACTTGTGACACCCCTATAACCCGTATACATACACAGCATGCTTATACGATCGTAATATACGTATACCGAATATAGGTATGCCACCGTTTATAAAACATACAAATAATCCTTTCAACGAAAGTATAAATAAATTCAAAACATTTAAAGGAATTTATGAAACACAATAGACTCAATGTTTATTAAATACATAGCGGAAAATGTAACAAATATTTACAAATACATATACATTAAAACTCAAGTTTTACAAAACATAAATATATACATGTTTGGCAGTATGTCTTCGATCTTTAAGCTTCACTAGCAACACCTCAAGATCTAGCCTCTACTCGGCCTAGAGGAACTCTTCGGTTCTTCCCTGCTACCTGCGCAATAAATCATAATCGCGCTAAGCCAACAGCTTAGTGGTACCAACTACAATAATACTATGTTTTGATGCAATGGGATGCCAATATAATATGTTCAAACGTTATACTTATACATAAGGATATCACCCATCAAAATCTTACATGGAATCTCATTATTCATTAGTCACATTTAAACAAAGACAAGCATGGGCCCAAAGACACTAATATGCCATTCAACTTTCAGAGTTAATGTTTTGGTTTAATTTTCACATTTATCGTTATCCCAACTAGACTTCAAGGATTTAGGTTCAACCAAGCTTCAAAGGGAACAAAGCATGCTAAGTATCAACCCAACTTGGCTTCAAGAACCAAACCCAACCTAGCTTCAAGGGTTGTAACATCTCAATTAGGCTTCAAGGACTAGATCCAACCAAGCTTCAAGGGGAGTAAAACATGTTAAACTTCAACCCAACTTGGCTTCAAGGATCAAGCCCAACATAACTTCAAGAGATTGTTACTATAGGCATGCCACCAACAACAAACTCTGAAAATGGAATAACACATTAGCCACACAATTCATTTATTATTTCATTCTCAATTCCATTCTCAATTCTCATCATTATCTAGGCAAACATGCCCCAATTATTTCAATTGAATCATCATAGCCAATCACAATGGCTTCTCATCACATTTGAATCATCATGGCCAATTACAATGGCTTCACATCTCAATATTCAAGTATACATAATAAATTACATTGAACATCATCATATAGGCATACATGCCTCAATTATCTCAATTCACATTTTGCAAAACATAATATTATTAATATGCATCAACAATGCAATAGAGTACTTATCACATTAATAATCATATGGATTAAGTCTCAAGATCATATGAATGTATGCATTAATTTAGGGTTTGTACTTACCTTGAACACCACTTATACAAATCTATATACTTCCTTTTCCAACACTTCTTCACCACTTAAATTAGGGCAAATCAACCTCTTCACAACCGAATCCAAAAGAATAATTCATATGAGATAAAATAGATTAGGTTAACTAGGGCAAACTCTACACATGACATGCTCAACAACACGGGCGTGTCCCTGACCGTGCCCTAAACTCACAACACAGAAGCTTTGACACGCTCAGAATCACGGGCGTGTCACTGAACGTGTAATACATTCTGTCTCACAGAAACATTGACACGTCCAACAACATGGGCGTGTTCCTGGCCGTGTCAATTCCTCACCAACACAGTAGCTATGACACGCTCAGTGACATGGGCGTGTCACTGGACGTGTAAATACTACTACTACACAGAAGCTATGACACGCTCAGTGACATGGGCATGTCACTGCTCGTGTCACCCATCAAAACACAGAATCATCGACACGCCCAAAATCCTGGTCGTGCTCATGGGCGTGTCAGGCCAAAAATATAGATTCCGGCCACAACACCACTTTCTCCAACAAAACCCTTCCTTTCACTAACATCCACTTCAAAAAAAACTTAACCCAACATACCCAAAATTCATAACAAACTTGTAAAAACACTAAAACAACTCAAAACATATATCTATCACAAATCATAAACACAATCACACACTTTCTCTTCTAATCAACTTACTCTTTTCTTCAATCCAAACTCAAAAATCCAAGAATCAAATGAATTAAACACTCTTAAACACAACACAACCAAAACACACTCCTATCATCAACAATAATCTATCAAACTCAAACACAACTTCAAAATAAACAAGAGAAATCAAGAGAGAACTTACCAAAGTTGATGAAACCTCAAAATTTCCAACTCAATCACTTGATTCTTCCTTCAATTAGCTCTTAGAATTCAAGAACCCCTCTTGCTCTCTTGTGACTTTGATGAGCCGACCAAGCAAAGGAAAAGAAAAGAAAATGAAGAAACAAAGTCAAACTTTTCTTCTCTTTAAACCTCCACCAAGCAATCTAAAACGAAAATTACTTACACACCCTCTTCTATAAAATTTTTAATTCTCTTTCACCTTATTGCCCTTTTTAGTAATTTCACAAATAACAAAATAAATATCTTCTTCCTTTGACCAACACATTTGACTTGTATATATGTTGTATATATTTCCATATACACAACATATACACTTCCCTTTAAAGTTCTCTTCTCTTTAAAATTTAACATATACATTCAATACAATTACAACAATAATATCAAAACTTCTAGGGCATACTTTGGGATATTACAAGATCGGTGTCAGGTGAGTTTTGAGCAGCTAAGGGAGATGTTGACTCAAGCTTCTGTCCTTACCCTGCCTGTGGAAGGTAAACCATATGTGATATGTAGTGATGCTTCACTTAGTGGTTTAGGTTGTGTATTCCTGATAATGCAGAATTGAAAAGAATGATATTAGAGGAAGCACATCAGTCACTTTTTGCTATGCACCCTGGGAGTACCAAAATGTATCAAGACTTGAAATGACATTATTGGTGGTCAGGTATGAAGAGGGACATAGCAGAGTTTGTATCCAGATGTCTCACTTGCCAGAAAGTGAAGGCTGAGCACCAAGTTCCTTCAAGGTTGCTCCAACCTTTATCAGTGCCCGAGTGGAAATGGGACCGAGTGACAATGGATTTTGTAACTAGACTGCCTTTGACCCAGAAGAAGCATGATGTAATCTGGGTGATAGTTGTTCAGATGATGAAGACAACTCATTTTTTTCCAGTTCGGATGGATTATTCTCTTGAGAGGTTGGCTAAGCTGTAAATCAATGGGATGTGAGGTTGCATGGAGTCCCAGTTTCTTTGGTGTCGGATCGAGATCCCCGGTTTACTTTGAGTTTTTGGAAGAGTTTGCCTGATCCTTTGAGTTCTCGATTGCATTTTAGTACTGCTTTCCATCCTCGAACATATGGGCAGTCAGAGATAGTGATACAGATTCTGAAGGATATGTTGAGGAGCTATATCATTGATTTTACTGGGAATTGGGATAGATTTTTGCCACTAATTTAGTTTGCTTATAACAGCAGTTATCAATCCAGTATTGGGATGGATCCTTATGAGGCCTTATATGGCAGGAGATGCAGGACACCTTTATGTTGGGATGAGGTCAGCGAAGGTAAACTGGTCGGTCCCGATTTGATTAAGGAAATAGAAGAGAAAGTGAAGGTGATTTGGGGTCGTTTGAAAGCAGCTTCAGGCCGATAGAAATCCTATTTAGATTTGAACAGAAGAGACATAGAGTTTAGTGCAGGAGATAAAGTGTTTTTGAAGGTGTCTCTATAGAAGAAGATTCTGAGGTTCGGTCGAAAAGGAAAGTTGAGTCCTCGTTTCATAGGACCATATGAGGTGTTGGAGAGAGTTAATCCAGTGGCTTATAGACTAGCATTGCCGCCTGAATTGGATTGAATTCATAATATCTTCCATGTCTCTATGCTTCAGAGATACAAATCTGACCCACCTCATATCATATTAGTGGAGTTTATTGAGGTGAGTCCAGATCTGACTTACGAGGAAGAACCAATGACGATTTTGGCACGAGAGGTTAAACAAGTAAGGAATAAGAGGGTGCCACTTGTGAAAGTCCTTTGGAGGAATCATGCCATTGAGGAGGCGACATGGGAAAGTGAGTAAGCGATGTAGAGTTAGTTTTTCCAATTATTTCAAACTTGAGAACAGGTAATTTCGAGGATAAAATTTATTTTAGGGGAGCGAATTGTAATATCCCAAAATTTTTAAAAATTTCTAATTTTTGGAAAATTTGATAAAATAAATTATAATTTAAAAGGATAAATTAAATTAATGGTTTTAAATGAAAAATGAAGGGATTTTAAATGAAAAATTGGAATATATATGTGATATATATGTAAAATATACATAACATATAAAAGTCAATACTTTTTAAAAGAAAAGTCAAAGTCCAATGGAATTTTTGTAAATAAATTTTAGAAATTTAAAATTAATAAAATAATTCAAAAATAAATTATTTTTGAATGGAAGAGGAAATTTAGGACTTTTAATTTATTAAATAAATAAATAATTAATTAATTATTAAATTATTTTAATATATATATATATATTGTAACACTCTTATACTCTATATACGTACAATACATATTTTCAGCATATGTAAAATATGCATATACGGTATAAAAATGTCACAGACCGATTTAATAAAAATTTTCATATTTCTGTTTTAAGATTTCAAATAATATATAAAATAAATAGTATATAAATATTCTTTGTTTGTTATAGAAATTCAAAATAAATATTTTATATGAAAATCTTTGGAAAAAATTCGCCAGAGTTTTATTTGTAATTTGAACGTTCTCAAAATTCACCAAAACACAACTTGCATAAAAGCAAATACTCTCAATAAAAATCAATTCACCATTTCACCTATACTTCTCAATTTCTCCATATTTTTTCAAAATACTTATATATTGATATATAAATTAACAACACATATAAAATCCCATTTGAACAAATTATTCAAAACATTCTTTACAATTTATATTATATACTTCCAAAAACATATCATAACATATATAATATCAAAATACATTGTAATATCAAATATCTATATGCTGGCAAGTGGCTCTGATATTGATGTACCCAAAAACAACTCTTCAAGCTCAATAAATACAAACCTAGACCCAACCAGGTCTAGTAGAATTCTCCGGCTCTACCGAATCATCCATGACACCTGCGCGACGAATTACAATCGCGCTAAGCCGAAGCCTAGTGGTATAAACTTTGATAATAACAATAAAACTCAATGCAATGCCAATGCACAATGCATATAGATATCACATCATTCTACTTTCTTATATTTGTTAAGTATTTCATAATCACAACTCGTAGCATTATATTGCTCAATTGTATCACAATTCATAATTCACATTAAAGCAAAGACAAGCATGGGTCCAAAAAGGATATAATATGCTATTCAAATTTCAGAGTTACTGCTTTGGTCCATAATGACACCATGTGTCTAGCCCCATAGGCAATATATCCATAGATAATGTAACAGCCCTAGTCTCTTGGACCTCAACCCGGCTAGACCCTTAGGCCCAGTATCTTGGTCCTCAACCCGGCTAAACTGCTACAGTTTTTGAGGCTTACGACCCAGTCTTTTCACCCCAAAAACATCATATTTATCAGCTGGCCTGGCTTACGACCTAGTCTTTTCACCATTCCAGCATTTAGCTCGTATGCAATCATAGGCATGCCACCAAACCCAGAACTCTGAAAATTGAATAACATACTAGACACACAATTTATTCATATTTCTCATTATCAAATACTTTCATAATTCCTTTATCAAAACTTTTCTCATTTTTTCATGATCAAACTAGGCACATTGCCTTATTATATCATCTTTTTCTCAATTTTTTTTCATTTATTTATTTTTCTCATTATTAATCTCTTTCTCATTGTCACATATTCAATCTAGGCACATTGCCTTATTTTCACATTTTTTTTCTCATTTTTCTCATTTTTCACATCTTTCTCATTTTTCTCACTTTTCTCATTTTTTTATTAATATCAATTCATTTCATTATTCCACATATCTCATTTTTGCATTCACAACACATTACCCAATTACTTTGGGTATTTTCACATAATATACATATTTCACATTCTACACAATTTAGCCATTATCAATGGCTTTTCATAATGCATTTAACACATATATGACATTACAAATGCCATAGCACAATATTCATACTCAATCAATGAACCATGTAACTTAACACATTTTCCAACCAAAATGTGTTAAGCCTAAATGTCATGCAAATATAAACAATATATTCAAAGTTTGTACATACCTCCACTAGCAACCCAAAGCAAGCTTAACACAACCTCCAATCCTATCCTTCCAACTTGCCCTTCACCACTTGGATGAAGCAAATCAACCTCCGTCAATGCCTATACCAAATGTGATCATACATAATCATTTAATATCACATTCTCATTAAATATCACTCTAAACCAAATCCCAAAATTAAGCTTCACCTCACTTTAACTTTGAAAATCCATATCAAGCCATTTAAATTAGTGTTTAAAGTTTATTAATATCATTAGAAACATGTTTTAGCATGTTTAAACCAATTACATTAATTAACCACATGCTTATGCTCAAAACCCTAAAATGGCATTATACTTCAGCTCAAACTCCCGTAGAAAATCACTGTAGGACAAAGTAGGTGGATCGTCCAAATCATGCGGAAATGTCTTCCACCAATCATACGCGTCCTTTTGCAACAGTGATCTGGCATAATCAAATTTTTCTGCTGGGGTAGCTTGCAACTGAATGAAAATTCTTTGAACCTTATCCAGCCACTGCTCAGCTACCGCTGGATCAACAGTACCCAGAAAATCTTCTGCTCCATACTTCCTCAGTTTATCGTACTGTCTCACTGGTACCATTGGCTGAGGTGGGGGTGGCGGTGGTTGCACTGGTGCCTGCCTCAATAAATCAACCATATGCCTAAGCCAAACTGGTGGAACCTCCTCACCAGCTGGTCTCCCAGACACAGAAATAGGTACCTCTCCAGTTCTATCCACTCTAGCTCCATCATCCGGAGCTACACTCTCCGCACTACCCTCAACAGATTGCGCGAATGAGGATCCATTATAACCTATATCTGCAAACATAGCAAAATACACCTCATTAAAGATCAGAGACTGCCGACACCAAACATGTATTTTATTCCAAAAACTCACTTTTAAAAATCAAAATATTCTTTTTCTTACACTTGACCTAGGTTGAGAATCTCAAACCTAGGCTCTGATACCAAAATAATTGTAACACCCCTATATATCGTATACGTACCAAGCATGCTTATACGATCATAAAATACATATACCGAATATAGAAAATGCCACTGTTTAAAAATACACAAATCATATCTCAAACGTTTAAAAGAAAATTCAAAAGACACTATATAAAAAAAAGACATTTATAAATTTACAGCGGAAATTATTACAAACTTTTACAAGTCCAAATACATAGAAATCAAAATATACAAAACATAGAATATATACATGATTGGCAGCTTGACTCTCTGATCTTTAAGCTCTAAACCAACTCTTCAAGCTCAAACTCAACTAGGTCTAGAGGAATCCTCAGTCTCAACCCAATCAACTCTACCACCTGCGCGATGAACCACAATCGAGCTGAGCCAACAACTCAGTAGCACAAACCATGATGATAATATGAAATGTCAATATCAATATCATACATTCAACCAATAAAGATCATAATTATAAACATTACATTTCATTATTTCAATAATCATATCATCATCCATTCAATATAGACACCTATGGGCCCAACTAACATTTAATATGATATTCAAAATTCAGAGTTGCTGCTTTGGTCCATAATCACAATAATCAAGCCCGTAGGCAATATACATATCTCTCTATCCATGGATAGGGTAACAGACCCAGTCTCTTGGACCATCAACTCAACAAGCTTGAGGAGATCCTCAACCCGGCTAGACTGTTACCAGTAACAGACCCAGTCTCTTGGACCATCAACCCGGCTAAATTGAGGAGATCCTCAACCCGGCTAGACTGTTACTATTCATATATTTCATATTCACAAATTTCATAGTGTAACAGACCCAGTCTCTTGGACCATCAACCCGACTAAATCGAGGAGATCCTCAACCCGGCTAGACTGTTACTAGTCATAAATATTAAGCATGCCGCCAAATCCAGAACTCTGAAATTGAATCAACATATTAAACATACAATTATTTCATTTGCCTCTTTATCAATCTCTTTCTCAAATATCCCATACTCAAATAGGCAATCATGCTTTATCAATTTCATTTGCATAACCATAGCCAACAACAATGGTTTTATTACATCTCCATTCCCATCAAGACAATTCATCATTATACATATAGCACATTACATTCCACAAGATTCACAATGTACAAAATGTCAAATTATTCATATATATATCAACAATGCCACATCAAATGGATGTATGAAACAATGCAATGTTTGTACTTACCTTAAATGCAATCCACACAATATTAAACACTTCTTCTTCCAATAATCCTTCACTACTCGAATTAGGGTAATTCACCTTCTTCACAACCTATTCCAAAAGGAAGATGAAACTCATATAAGATCATAAGGCTAAGAACCAACTAGGGCAAACCCTAAACTTGACACGCTCAACAACACTGGTGTGTCCATGACCGTGCCCTAACTCCACAACACAGTAGCCTTTACATGCTCAACAACACGGGCGTGTTACTGGGCGTGTAATACATTCTGCCTCTCAACAATATTGACACGTCCAACATCATGAACGTGCTCAAGGCCGTGTCAATTCCCCAAAAACACAGTGGCTATGACACGCTCAATAACACGGGCGTGTTACTGGCCGTGTCAATCCTACTGCCACACAGAAACTATGACACGCTCAGTGACATGGGCGTGTCACTGCTCGTGCCATCCAACCAAAACACAGAGCCATCGACACGCCAAAAATCCTAGACGTGCCCTTTGGACGTGTCAGGCCAAAAACCCAGATTCCGGCCAAAACAACAACACAACCAACAAAACTCTTTCTTTCACCAAAAACCACTTCAACCAAAGTCATCTCAACATACCCAAAAACCATAACAAACTCACAAAAACACCAAAGCAACTAAAACATTCTTCAAATCTCAAATCAAAAATCATCAACACAAACCTAAAACACAACCTCAAAACAATCACTTCCAACAACTTACTCTTTCCTTCAAACCATCCCCAAAAACAAGAAATCAGTTACCCAAACACTCTTAAACAACATATTCACAAACCATCCACAAACTCAACTCAAAAACTCAAAGAAATCAAAGGATCAAGTGAAGAACTTACCAAGGCTGAAGAAATCTCTTAACTTTCCACTTGATCTCTTGAAAGCTTCCTTAGATCTTGAGTTGGAAGATCAAAACTCTTCTTGTTCTCTTGTTTCTTTGTTGTCCGGCCAAACAAAGCAAAGGAAGGAGAAGGAGAAAATGATTCACAACAAGAAGAAAGAAAGAAGAAAGAGAAAGATCAAAGTCAACACCTCTTTTCCTTAAAATCCTCTCAACCAAGCAATATTAAAATATTAAACTAATTCAAATAAACCTCCTCCATTCATTAATTTCCTTAATAATTAATTATTAACTCAAACACAACAAATATCTTCTTCCACTAACTCCATTCTTTAACTATCCATTGACTTAGGTATATGTTATATATATTCTAATATACATCACATATACACTCTCTTTAAAAACCCTTTTCTCTTCAAAAAAAACATATACAATAAATCCAATTAAATTAATAATAAAACCCAAAACATCTAGGGTATATTTTGGGATATTACAATTCTCCCCCTCTAAAAAGAAATTTCATCCTAGAAATTACCTGATGTCAAGTCCGAAACAATTGAGGGTTTTGATCTCGCATTGCTTGTTCACTTTCCCAAGTTGCCTCTTCTCTACCATGATTCTTCCAAAGAACTTTCACCAATGGCACTCTCTTATTTCTCAACTTTTTTACTTCATGTGCCAAAATAGCAACTGGTTCTTCTTCAAATGTCAGATCCGAACTCACTTCAATAGATTCAACTGGCAAAACATGAGATGGATCCGATCTATACCTTCTCAACATAGAAACATGGAAGACATTATGGATCCTATCCAACTCCGGTGGCAAAGCAAGCCGATACGCAACTGGTCCAACCCTTTCCATAATTTTATACGGTCCAACAAAACGAGGACTAAGTTTTCCTTTACGACCAAATCTCAAAATCGTATTCCAAGGAGACACTTTCAAAAATACCTTATCTCCCACATTATACTCAATGTCTCTCCTCTTCAAATTTGAATAGGATTTCTGTCGGTCTGAAGTTGCTTTTAACCGATCCCGAATTATCTTCACTTTCTCTTCAGTCTCTCTAACCAAATCAGGACCAATTAGTTTACCTTCTCCAAGTTCATTCCAACATAAGGGCGTTCTACAACGTCTACCATACAATGCCTCAAATGGTGCCATACCAATGCTTGATTGGTGACTGTTGTTGTAAGCAAATTCCACAAGTGGCAAAAATCTGTCCCAACTTCCCGAGAAATCAATGACACAGCTTCTCAACATATCCTCAATAATCTGTATCACTCTCTCTGACTGCCCATCTGTCTGAGGATGAAATGCAGTACTAAAGTGCATTCGAGAACCCATAGCCCCATGCAAACTCTTCCAAAACCTTGAAGTGAACCGGGGATCTCGATCAGACACTAAAGAAATTGAGACTCCATGTAGCTTCACAATCTCACGGATATACAGCTCAGCTAACTTCTCAAGAGAATAAACCATCCGAACTGGAAGAAAATGAGCTGTCTTAGTCAATCTATCAACAATTACCCAAATAGCATCATGCTTACTCTGAGTTAAAGGCAACCCTGAAACAAAATCCATTGTCACCCTCTCCCATTTCCATTCAGGCACTGTTAAAGGCTGAAATAACCCTGTTGGAACTTGATGCTCAGCTTTTACCCTTTAACAAGTGAAACATTTGGACACAAATTCCGCTATGTCTCTCTTCATACCATACCACCAATAATGCTGTTTTAAACCATGGTACATCTTTGTACTTCCCAGATGTATGGCAAAAACCGATTGATGTGCTTCTTCCAAAATGATCCTTTTCAAGTTATCATCATCAGAAACACACAACCTATCCTTGAACCAAAGACTACCATCACTCTTCACATGAAAATCTCGGCTCTCTCCATTTCGGCAATCTGAAATAATCTTTTGAATTTTCTCATCCATCAATTGAGCCTCCTTAATCTGATCTAACAATACTGGTCTCAACTGCAGCTGAGCTAATAATGCACCATCATTACATACTTCAAAACTAGCATGCAACACTCTCAACTCAACAAGCAACGAGAGCGAATAAACAGCCAAACCTGCTAAAGATTTTCGACTTAAGGCATCAGCAACAACATTTGCCTTACCAGGATGGTAATCAATCAAGTAGTCGTAATCTTTAATCAGTTCTAACCATCGTCTTTGCCGAAGATTCAGCTCCTTCTGAACATCCAAATATTTCAAACTTTTGTGATCTGTATAGATAAAACATTTCTCTCCATACAAATAGTGGCGCCAAATCTTCAAAGCAAACACTATAGCCGCCAACTCCAAATCATGAGTCGGATAGTTAAGCTCATGCGGCTTCAACTGCCGAGAAGCATACGCTAAAACTTTACCCTCTTGCATCAAAACACACCCTAAACCACTATGTGAAGCATCACTGAAAATCACATATGGTTTATCTTCCATGGGTAAAGTAAGAACAGGTGCTTGCGTCAACATTTCTTTCAACTGCTCAAAGCTAGATTGACACTGATCCGTCCACACAAATCTAGATCCTTTCCGAAGCAATCGGGTGAGTGGAGTGGCTATCAAAGAAAAACCTTTTACAAAGCGTCGATAATAGCCTGCCAAACCCAGAAAACTTCTAACTTCAGTCATAGACTTTGGTGGACTCCAATTCAAAATAGCTTCAACTTTACTCGGATAAACTCTAATACCATCTGCTGAAACTATATGACCCAGAAAAGTCACTTGGTCAAGCCAAAACTCACACTTTGATAACTTAGCATACAACTGCTTTTCTCTCAAAATCTGCAACACAATCCTTAAATGCTTGTCATGCTCCTCCTCATTACGCGAATACACCAAGATATCATCGATAAAAACCACCACAAATTGGTCCAGATAGGGTCTAAACACCCTATTCATCAAATCCATGAAAGCTGCAGGTGCATTCGTCAACCCAAAAGGCATTACTAAAAACTCATAATGCCCATACCTGGTGCGGAAAGCTGTCTTAGAAACATCTTCAGCTCTCACTTTCAACTGATGGTACCCTGATCTCAAATCAATCTTAGAAAACACTGAGGCTCCCTTCAATTGATCAAAGAGATCATCAATTCTAGGCAAAGGATATTTATTCTTAATAGTCACTTTATTCAATTGCCTATAATCAATGCATAACCTCATGGTACCATCCTTCTTTTTCACAAACAAAACAGGAGCTCCCCAAGGAGAAACACTGGGGCGAATAAATCCTTTATCCAACAACTCCTGTAACTGCACCTTTAACTCTCTCAATTCTGCTGGTGCCATGCAATAAGGAGTGATAGAGATGGGAGTGGTACCAGGCAACAAATCGATACCAAACTCAACCTCTCTCTCTGGCAACTCCTCTGGAAACACATCTGAAAATCTGAAACTGTGGCTATATCAACAAGTTGAGAACCCCTTACTCTAGTATCCACCACATGAGCAAGGTAAGCATCACACCCTTTTCTAATCATCCTTCTAGCTGATACAGCTGATACAAACAAGGATGCAAGCTGTCTCTGCTCACTAAACACCATTACACTCCTATCATCAATAGTTCTCAAAGTGACACATTTCTTCTCACAATCAACCACGGCTCCATGTCTAGACAACCAGTCCATGCCCAAAATCAAATCATACTCTTTAAAAGGCATTTCAATCAAGTCTCCACAAAACTCCTCACCTTGCACCATAATTGCACTATCTCGATGCACCTTGCTAACAACCACACTATGCCCTAACGGATTTTTCACCAACACATCAAATCCTAGGGACTCAGAATGCATTTCAGACACAGGCAAAATAGATGCACTAATATATGAATGTGTTGAGCCTGGATCAATTAAAGCAAGAACTGAAATGCCAAATAAAGAGAAAGTACCAGCAATGACTGCAGAAGCATCTGGTTGTCTTTGCATCACATAAACTCGTTGAGAAGGCCCAGCCTCATCTGGTCTAGTATCCCTGGATGAAGATCCTCCTCTACCACTATACCCAGGTCTACCCCCTCTGGTGAAACTTCTTCCCCCTCGACCTCCTCTGACACTAGGTCGAGAAACTGCAAAATCTGTCGGCCTCTGCTCTTGCATTTCTAGACACTCTCTAATAAAATGATCAGGAGAACCACATCTGAAGCACACAACTGGTCCACTACTCTGCCAACAAGCACCTCTATGTGACCCTCCACACTGAGCACACACAGGTAGAAGGGATCTCTGAACTACAGGAGTTGGAGCACTCACTACTGAAACTGTATGTCTCGATCTCGGTCTCTGCAACTGAACTGACCTACCAGCCTGCCTCTGACTTCGACTGATCCTGGGAACAAAACTTCCCCTACCTCTCTTCACAGATGAAGACCCTGCCTCAAACTGGGGTCTCCTAACCCTGGTCTCCTCCTCTGTAGCAGCTGCTGCAATATTTTGAGCTCTCTCCAAACTCCTAGCTGCTGTAACAAGCTGGGAAAAATCCTGGTATCTCGAACCGGCCACAAGACACATAATTGAGGGTCTCAACCCTTCCTCAAACCTCCTACAACTGTCAATATCATCTGAAATAATTCCCCCGACGTAGTGGCTCAACCGGATGAACTCTAACTCATACTCTGTTACAGTTCGGTGATCTTGCCTCAAGGTCAGAAACTCCATCTTCTTCACATCCTTATACTCCCTCGGAGTATACTTCAGCTCAAACTCCCTTAGAAAATCACTGTAGGACAAAGTAGGTGGATCGTCCAAAGCATGCGGAACTGTCTTCCACCAATCATACGCGTCCTTCTGCAACAGTGATCTGGCATAATCAAATTTTTCTGCTGGGGTAGCTTGCAACTGAATGAAAATTCTTTGAACCTTATCCAGCCACTGCTCAGCTACCGCTGGATCAACAGTACCCAGAAAATCTTCTGCTCCATACTTTCTCAGTTTATCGTACTGTCTCACTGGTACCATTGGCTGAGGTGGGGGTGGCGGTGGTTGCACTGGTGCCTGCCTCAATAAATCAACCATATGCCTAAGCTAAACTGGTGGAACCTCCTCACCAGCTGGTCTCCCAGACACAGAAACAGGTACCTCTCCAGTTCTATCCACTCTAGCTCCATCATCCGGAGCTACACTCTCCGCACTACCCTCAACAGATTGACGCGAATGAGGATCCATTATAACCTATATCTGCAAACACAGCAGAATACACCTCATTAAAGATCAGAGACTGCCGACACCAAACATGTATTTTATTCCAAAAACTCACTTTTAAAAATCAAAATATTCTTTTTCTTACACTTGACTTAGGTTGAGAATCTCAAACCTAGGCTCTGATACCAAAATAATTGTAACACCCCTATATACCGTATACGTACCAAGCATGCTTATACGATCGTAAAATACGTATACCGAATATAGAAAATGCCACTGTTTAAAAATACACAAATCATATCTCAAACGTTTAAAAGAAAATTCAAAAGACACTATATAAAAAAAAGACATATATAAATTTACAGCGGAAATTATTACAAACTTTTACAAGTCCAAATACATAGAAATCAAAATATACAAAACATAGAATATATACATGATTGGCAGCTTGACTCTCTGATCTTTAAGCTCTAAACCAACTCTTCAAGCTCAAACTCAACTAGGTCTAGAGGAATCCTCAGTCTCAACCCTATCAACTCTACCACCTGCGCGATGAACCACAATCGCGCTGAGCCAACAACTCAGTAGCACAAACCATGATGATAATATGAAATGTCAATATCAATATCATACATTCAACCAATAAAGATCATAATTATAAACATTACATTTCATTATTTCAATAATCATATCATCATCCATTCAATATAGACACCTATGGGCCCAACTAACATTTAATATGATATTCAAAATTCAGAGTTGTTGCTTTGGTCCATAATCACAATAATCAAGCCCGTAGGCAATATACATATCTCTCTATCCATGGATAGGGTAACAGACCCAGTCTCTTGGACCATCAACTCAACAAGCTTGAGGAGATCCTCAACCCGGCTAGACTGTTACCAGTAACAGACCCAGTCTCTTGGACCATCAACCCGACTAAATCGAGGATATCCTCAACCCGGCTAGACTGTTACTATTCATATATTTCATATTCACAAATTTCATAGTGTAACAGACCCAGTCTCTTGGACCATCAACCCGACTAAATCAAGGAGATCCTCAACCCGGCTAGACTGTTACTAGTCATAAATATTAAGCATGCCGCCAAATCCAGAACTCTGAAATTGAATCAACATATTAAACATACAATTATTTCATTTGCCTCTTTATCAATCTCTTTCTCAAATCGTATCCCATACTCAAATAGGCAATCATGCTTTATCAATTTCATTTGCATAACCATAGCCAACAACAATGGTTTTATTACATCTCCATTCCCATCAAGACAATTCATCATTATACATATAGCACATTACATTCCACAAGATTCACAATGTACAAAATGTCAAATTATTCATATATATATCAACAATGCCACATCAAATGGATGTATGAAACAATGCAATGTTTGTACTTACCTTAAATGCAATCCACACA
Source organism: Garcia nutans (assembly GCA_947685225.1). Classification (NCBI taxonomy): domain Eukaryota; kingdom Viridiplantae; phylum Streptophyta; class Magnoliopsida; order Malpighiales; family Euphorbiaceae; genus Garcia; species Garcia nutans. The sequence continues at coordinate 47,544,576 of CANTUV010000007.1, read as the reverse complement.
ATATTAAACACTTCTTCTTCCAATAATCCTTCACTACTCGAATTAGGGTAATTCACCTTCTTCACAACCTATTCCAAAAGGAAGATGAAACTCATATAAGATCATAAGGCTAAGAACCAACTAGGGCAAACCCTAAACTTGACACGCTCAACAACACGGGCGTGTCCATGACCGTGCCCTAACTCCACAACACAATAGCCTTTACATGCTCAACAACACGGGCGTGTTACTGGGCGTGTAATACATTCTGCCTCTCAACAATATTGACACGTCCAACATCATGAACGTGCTCAAGGCCGTGTCAATTCCCCAAAAACACAGTGGCTATGACACGCTCAATAACACGGGCGTGTTACTGGCCGTGTCAATCCTACTGCCACACAGAAACTATGACACGCTCAGTGACATGGGCGTGTCACTGCTCGTGCCATCCAACCAAAACACAGAGCCATCGACACGCCAAAAATCCTAGACGTGCCCTTTGGACGTGTCAGGCCAAAAACCCAGATTCCGGCCAAAACAACAACACAACCAACAAAACTCTTTCTTTCACCAAAAACCACTTCAACCAAAGTCATCTCAACATACCCAAAAACCATAACAAACTCACAAAAACACCAAAGCAACTAAAACATTCTTCAAATCTCAAATCAAAAATCATCAACACAAACCTAAAACACAACCTCAAAACAATCACTTCCAACAACTTACTCTTTCCTTCAAACCATCCCCAAAAACAAGAAATCAGTTACCCAAACACTCTTAAACAACATATTCACAAACCATCCACAAACTCAACTCAAAAACTCAAAGAAATCAAAGGATCAAGTGAAGAACTTACCAAGGATGAAGAAATCTCTTAACTTTCCACTTGATCTCTTGAAAGCTTCCTTAGATCTTGAGTTGGAAGATCAAAACTCTTCTTGTTCTCTTGTTTCTTTGTTGTCCGGCCAAACAAAGCAAAGGAAGGAGAAGGAGAAATTGATTCATGGCAAGAAGAAAGAAAGAAGAAAGAAAGAAGAAAGAGAAAGCTCAAAGTCAACACCTCTTTTCCTTAAAATCCTCTCAACCAAGCAATATTAAAATATTAAACTAATTCAAATAAACCTCCTCCATTCGTTAATTTCCTTAATAATTAATTATTAACTCAAACACAACAAATATCTTCTTCCACTAACTCCATTCTTTAACTATCCATTGACTTAGGTATATGTTATATATATTCTAATATACATCACATATACACTCTCTTTAAAAACCCTTTTCTCTTCCAAAAAAACATATACAATAAATCCAATTAAATTAATAATAAAACCCAAAACATCTAGGGTATATTTTGGGATATTACAACATCAAAACCCCAAACTCAACATAATCCAATTTTCTATAGAATTCAAAGAATAGAGTTTTGAAAACTTACAAATTTTGGTGGAAATCACCAAAAATCAACTTTGAATACTTGAAATCCTTTAATTTTTGGAGTATGGAAGAAGAAAATCCCTCTCTTGAAGCCAAGAAAGTCGGCCTTGAAGGAAAGAAGAAGAAGAAGATGAAAAAAAAAATGATTTCTCTTTCCTCCCACTCACATTTCATCCTTATATATATTATTATTTTAATATATTTTTAATTAATTAATTAATTAATTAATTAATTAAACCCCAAAATATTATCTTCCATCCAAAATTATTTATTTTTGAATTATTTTATTAATTTTAAATTTCTAATATTTATTTACCAAAATACCCTTTTACTTTGACTTTTCTTTTTAAAAGTGTTGACTTTTATATGTTGTATATATTTTACATATATATCACATAAATATTCCAAATTTTCATTTAAAATCCTTAATTTTTCATTTAAAACCATTAATTTAATTTATCCATTTAAATTATAATTTATTTTATCAAATTTTCAAAAATTATAACTTTTCAAAAATTTGGGATATTACACATATGCACAAGTAATGTGTATCTTATATACACATCAAATGTACCTTATATGTGTATCAAATATTAAGTATGTAATGTATTAATCCAACATATATAATTAATATACCATATGTATATGTTATATATACTCTAGATATATATATTGAGTATATATAAAATTTTATATATCTAAAATCACGGATGTGACATATATGGTTTAAAATAAAGATGAAAGGAAAAAAAATAAAAAATGTCTTCATCTTCTTCTTCTTCTTCATCTAAGCCGAAACTCCATAGCCAACAAGGGGAGATTTTTTCTTCTTCTATACACCAAGGATTGAAAGAATTTTAAGGATTCAAGTGGAGTTTTAGAAGTTTCTACATCAATTGGTAAGTTTCCAACTCTTTTCTTTAAATTCAATGGAAAATTGATTTATGTGAGTTTTGGATTTTTGAAGTAGTATGTTTTAATTATTGGAATTGGTGTGTATTGTGTTATTTTGGGTAGTTAACAATGATTTTAGGGTTAGATTGAAGAGATGATGAAATTTGGATAAAGAATGGTGAAGAGAGAATTTAGGGCTATGGAACTTTTGGGTTTGTGAAAACCTGAGCTATAATTGTGCAAATTAATTCCAAATAAGTTGTTTTGATACATAAACAAGTATTTTAAAGTCAAATATTAGACTTGGTTGTGTTTGGTTGGAGTTTGAGAATGGAAGTGGAGATTTAGGGTTTTGGAAAAGTAATTTTCCAAAGTTGTTGAATTGTGTGATTTTATTTATTTAAGCATGTTGTTTAGTGTTAAAAGTGATGAAAATAAGCTTGAAATGATTAATGGATTGTGTTGGAATGGAAAACTTCAATGGGGGAAGGTTATCCCATTTTAGAGTTTTGTGTATAAGAATGTGTTTTTGTAATGTAAATGGTTGAAATGTATTAAAATATATTTTTAATAATATAAATAAACTTAAAATACTAATTTAAATGGAATAGAATGGAATTCTAATGTTAAAGTAAGGAAAGGCTAAATTTTTGGAAATTTATAGGAGTGATGTTTAATTATGGTTTAATATTGAAAATGCCATTAAATGTGATACTAAATGATTATTTGTTATCACATTTGGTTTGGGCATTGAGGGAGGTTGATTTGCTTCATCCAAGTGGTGAAGGGAAAGTTGGAAAGATAGGGTTGGAGGTTGTTTAAGCTTGCTTTGGGTTGCTATTTGTGGTGTGTACAAAATTTGAATACATTGGTTATGTTTGCATGGCATTTGGGCTTAACTCATTTTAATTGAAAAATGTGTTAAGCTACTTGGTACATTGGTTGTGCATGAATAATGTGCAATGACATTTTTAATGTCATATATGTGTTAAATGCATTGTGAAAAGCCATTAATAATAGCTAAATTGTGTAAATGTGATTAAAATGTGTATTATGTGAAAATACCCAAAGTGATTGGGTAATGTGTTGTGAATTAAAAAATTGTGATATAATGTAATGAGATATGTGAAAATATAATGAAATGAATTGATATTGAGATAAATGAGAAAAGTGAGAAAAGTGAGAAAAAAATAAGAAAAAAAAAGGCAATGTGCCTATATTGAATATGTGACAATTAGAAAGAGATTAATAATGAGAAAAATGAATAAATTATATGTCTAGTATGTTATTCAATTTTTAGAGTTCTGTGTTTGGCGGCATGCCTATGATTGCCTACGGGCTAGACGCTGGGCGTCATTGTGAAAATATTTTTGAGGTGAAATGACCGGGTCGTAAGCCTCAAAAATAAATATTTAAAGCTAGGCTGGGTGAAATGACCGAGTCTTAAGCTTAGGCCTAGTTGGATTATTACATTGATATATTGCCTACGGGGATAGACACATGGTGTCAATATAGACCAAAATAGTAACTCTGAAATTTGAATAGCTTATTAGTTATCTTTGGGCCCATGTTTGTTTTTGTTTTTATGTGAAATATTTGAAAAGTATAAGAACATGGAATGATGTGATATTCATAAGCATTGTGTATTGGCATTGCATTTGATTTTTTTTTACCAATGTTTGTACAACTAGGCTTCGGCTTAGCGCGATTGTTTATATCGCGCACGTGACTGGGTAGATTCAGTTGAGCCAGAGCATTCTTCTAGACTAGGTAGTGTCTAGACTTGTGGTTGAGCGTGTAGAGTTGATATCGAGATCAGAAATACTGTCAGCAACATGTATATATTTTATTTTATGGCATATTTTGAGTATTATGCATAATATATTATGTTTTGGATTTTATGTATTGTAAACTATAAAGAAAATTTGGGTTAAGTTATTTTAAATGGGAGTGTAAATGTGTTCTAAATTATATATATGTATATATATATAAATGTTTGAGAAACTTGGTGAAATTGAGGAGTATGGTTGAGATGGTGAATTGAAATTATTTGGGAGTGTGTTCTTTTTGCAGGTTGTATTTTGCTAAATTTTGGAAACGTCCAAATTATAGATAAAACTCTGGCAAATTTTCTCAGAAATTTTCATATAAAATGTTTATTTTGGGTTCTTATAACGAGCAAAGAATATTTATATACTATTTAATTTTATATATTGTGAGCGGCGATTTTTGACCCCACTCACGGTGGAATGGTTCTTGTGACTTCGGCACTATTTATGCTAGGGGCCTTAGAGAACACGGACCTAAGCTTGGAGAAAATAGAATCTCCACCCGGACGGACCGGGAAAAAGAAATGGGTGGATGACTCGATTCCTAAGGAATCCCCAACCCTCTAATGGGTTTCGAAAGTTGGGTATGTGTGGGGAAGGTGAGAAATGGCCCAGCACCCCAACAACGCCCAGTTCATTGGAACCAACCTCCTTTTCAGATCATAATATTATAAAATTCTTAAATATAATAACATTATCCATATTACATGCAACAATTAAAATAAAGCATCATTATATTATAGTCAAAGCAATGTCCAAACAAAACAAATAAATGGACACCCATCAAAGGATGGAAACATGTTCTTACATCATCCATGTCTAAACTAGATAGGACACCCACCGAAAAATGGAAACATGTCATTTACATTGAGCCAAAATATAAAAGCGATTTAAATTATATAATACTTAACTAATAAGGTACCCACAAAGTGGAAACATACCTCTTACAATTTTAATACTAAAACAACCAAATAATAATCATAATAATAAAGAAAATAATCCATCCATGATAAATTAAATAAATAAGCATTAAAAATAAATCAACCATCAAAACATAAAATAAATCACATAATCACATCTAAAATTAAATAAAGTAAATAAAGATACATATTTAGGTTTATGTCTTAATTTAAAGTTCTTTAATTAATAATTAGGGTTTTGGGGATTTTGGAATTATTGTTGTTATTATTTAGGCTACTGTAAAGATTTTGGAAAATTGGAATGAATTAGGTTTTATAAATTTAAGAAAGTAATATGGGTTTTGGTTAATCAAATTAGGGTTTAGGGGTTAACATCATGAAATTAGGGTTTTGAAATCTTAAGACTTTAGGTTTATAATTCATGTTTACTGGATTGTGATTTTAAGTTTGCTGGATCATGGTTTTAGGGTTTAGATTCATTAAATTGGGTTTTAAGTTCACTGATTTAGGGTTTAGGAAAACTTAGGGTATACTGTTTTATTTTTAGACAAAGTTAGAGTTTTTGGTATTTTAGAAAACTTGTTTAGTTTTAGGATTTAAGAAAACAGTTTAGAGTTTTATAAAAATAATTATGATTTTTAGAAAATGTAAAGAGAACTAGGGTTTGGAGATTTAAGAAAACATTTGGAGATTTTGGACAGAAGGTTATGGGTGCAGATGAAAATAGTTGGGAAAACAATTTTAGGGTTTTAAAGCTTTACGGAAACAAAAGAATAGTTTTAAGTTCTTTAAGGTTTCTGGAAAAAGAAAAATAGTTTAGGGTTTTAAGGTTTTTGAAACAGAAGAGTAATTTTAGGGTTTTTAAGGTTTTGGAAACAGAAGAAACACTTTTAGGGTTTTTAAGATTTTTTAAAAGCAGAAAAGATAATTTAGGTTTTTAAGGTTTTGGAAACAGAAGAAATACTTTTAGGGTTTTGAAGTTTTGATCGCTGACTAATGGCTACTGGATGAATGTATGATTTAATGTAAAATATATTATTAAGTTTAATAATTTTGGTTACTCAAAAAAACAAACGATGGAAACATTGTAAATAACATTAAATCAAAAATTTATAATCAAACCTTCATTCGTTGGTTCGTCCACAATTTTCTTCTGGATGAACAAAGACAAAGACGGTGTTGTTGCCTTTGAATGGATTGTTGATTGCTTTCTTTGTTGCTAATCTCTTGTGCTAGGGTTTTTTTTGTCTCTTTTTTACTCCAATAAAGACTAACCTTTCCAATCCAATCCCAGTCCAAAGTCCCTTAATTCTGAGTTTTAATGTGTTATTTATAAGAAAAATCATAAACTTACTTCTAGTTGTTTAAGGAAATTAAAGCCAATTAGGAAAAGAAACCAAAACCAAATAGAATTTGGTTTAAAAAAAAACTGCGTTGGAAAAACTACGAGCGACTGCGGGCGGGCACTGGGGCAGCTGGCCAATTTGCCACAGGAATTGGCCTGGCCAAGCCAATTTTCGACGATGAATTTTTTTCCGTCGTCGATTTTTATTTTTTATTTTTTATTTATTTTTATTTTTATTTTTTATTTTTTTATTTTATTAACTTTACCATTTTTATTTTTATTAAAAATTATAAATTATAAATTATAAAATAAATATTATTTAATTAAAATATCACAAAAATTATTTTGGACTATATAAAAAATATCGGACCAGACTGGGTCAAAAATTAAGGGTCCACAGTTTTCCCTCTGCTTGAACGATCTGAGATTACAGCAAATGAGAGTGAAAAGCAATAAGAATTAATTTTCTGAGATGGTTGAGGTTTTGGGTTTTGGACTCAATTTGAGTTCTGGACTCAAGGATAATTTTAGGTTCTGGACCTAAGAGTAATTTGGGTTCTGGACCCGAGCTATGTTTTGGACTTAAAAGAGATTTTAGGTTATGGACCTGAGGATAATTTGGGTTCTAAACCAGAGCTAAGATTTGGACTTAAGAATAATTAGGATTCTCGATCCTAAACTAGATTTGGATACTCGATCCTAAACTGGATTTGGATACTCGATCCTAAACTAGATTTGGATACTCGATCCTAACTGGACTTGGATACTCGATCCTCAACTGGATTTGGATAGTCGATCCTAAACTGGATTTGGATACTCGATCCTAAAGTGGACTTGGATGCTCGATCCTAACTGGATTTGGATACTCGATCCTTACTGGATTTGGATACTTGATCCTAAATTGGATTTGGATGCTCGATCCTAACTGGATTTGGATGCTCGATCTTAAATTGGATTTAGATGCTCGATCCTAAACTAGTTTTGGATACTCGATCCTAAACTAGTTTTGGATTCTCAATCCTAAACTGGATTTGGATACTCGATCCTAAACTGGATTTCGATACTCGTTCCTAACTGGATTTGGATACTCGATCCTAACTGGATTTGGATACTCGATCATAAAGTGGACTTGGATACTCGATCCTAAACTGGATTTGGATACTCGATCCTAAATTAGATTTTGGATACTCGATCCTGACTAGATTTGGATACTTGATCCTAAACTGGATTTGGATACTCGGCCTTAAATTAGATTTTGGATACTCGATCCTAAACTGGATTTGGATACTCGATCTTAAACTGGACTTGGATACTTAATCCTAAACTTGATTTTGGATACTCGATCCTAAATTGGATTTGGATTTTGGACCAAAATATTTGAAAGCGAGTTTGAAAATATTTTATATATGCATAAACTCAAAAATTAAAACGGAGGAACTTTGCCCCCTGTGTAGTTTCAAACCAATAATTTTTCTCATGCAAGCTTTGATTGATGTTTGTATTTTGTCTTTTTCTTGGCATAAGCATGCATCTCTTCTTTCTTTTGCTAAATGACTAGAGCTTCCTCAAGCAATGGATCTTCCATGCCCTCCTGATTCAAAATCTTCTTTATGATTGCTTCATAGAGTGTCTGTTGTTCACTTTGACAAAGGATAGACAATACAAGACAAGAAAGTGCGATGTGATATGCTCATGTATGCATGATATGCATGAATAATACTTACAATGGTTCCATCTCACAGACCGAGATGATCAGTAGAAGTGTTCTTATTGGTTCCTTTTAGATGCTCATTCAGGTCTTGCAATGGAATGGCAGAAGGCTTCACTTTTATGGCTTTTATCTTTGAGATATTGAAAACATGAATAATAGAGACCCTAAGCAGCAGAGATACATCCATTTCAAACTTTGTTTTAGCATGTCAGTTGGTAGTTTCTTTATGACCTTGCTAATAATCATTTCCTTTGCCCAATGTTTTCTTCGAGTTTTGATGGCGCAACAAACTTTTCTTAACTTGAATGCTTTGTATATTATGTATACATATATATATATATATTTATTTTTTATTTTTTTAAAATTTTTATTTTGAAATCAAATGTTGGCTTTGCCAAATCAATGTCAATATACCTCAAGACTTGATTTTCAAAAGTAACATATCTATAACATGCAACCCTAGTTACCTGTACTAAACTCGGGAATATTTAAGCAACAATTGTTGCACTTCAGATAGGCACATACACATTACTTGGCCAAAGGTCTCATTGAGTTTAAATATTGTCTATCTCATATGCATGCTTATTCAAACTATCTCCACTAATAGACTCTACCTACCAAGAGAGATCAACAGGTCTTTGATAAGTTTGAAATGGGGTCTATAAGGGACACGGGTTCAAGTGAAGGCCATTTTGAGATAAGAGCTGATGTAACACAATGGACAAACCCTCACACTACAAACTTCTTGTTTGAACTTTAGGCAGCTGGGAGCAATCTCGCTAGACTCCAAATTCCTTCTATCTTCTTGGCATTAATTTGGATCTTGATTAGGACTGTCTTTGCCGTTGCAAAAAGTGTGGTACCTAAATTCACTTCTTTTCTTCTTCTCCCTTTTCTTTCTTTTTATTTTTCTTACTCTTCCCTTTCTTTGAGCATTTTATCATTTTGTCCTTCTTCCTTGTAGGACTGTCAAGTACAGAACTTTCAACAACTGGATGGTCTTTCTCCTTAATCAAATCTTTGGTTGGGTTGGACCAATTCAAGTCAAGTTGTCCTTATAAACCAAATGGAAGCCTTTTGCTGCTTTAGATAAAAGAGAACTCAGTTGGCTTTCTGAACCGTTTTGAGTTTTTTTTTCTTTTCTCTTTTTTTTATCTTCTTTTTTTTTCCTTATATTTTTCTTTTTTTTTTGTTTTGTTTTGTTTTCTTCTCTTTTTTTTTCGGTTCTAGCTCTAAAAGAGTTGTCTTGTTTGTACCAACTTGGGTTTCTAATAATGGATGAGTGAAGTGACATAAATCTTCTTTAACAGGGATAAATCATTTGTTACTCTGATGTTGTCTTGATAGATTGGAGATATTAGGTGAACTTCAACTATCCTTATGGTCTTGAGAACATAAACTATCCTTACAGTCTTTGCTATGCATTCCTTTCTTTGATCTTCTTGCCTCTTCACCTCAGTGATCATAAGACTTGTCAAAAGTATCACAATAGCTTAGGGTAGGTTATTGGGGTTATATGCCAATGAAAAGAAAGCTAAAATTTCATGAAGGCTCAAAGGGACAACTAGGGATTGATATTTAATTGGGTGGATACTAGTTGTTGGCTAACCAAACAATGCCTAGATCATCTCTCACTTAAATAAGCAGAGTTCAATTTCGCCTCGAAAGTTTGTCAAAGCATGTTTTAAGACTGACTAGGACCTAGATAAAGGTAATTGTGCAGGAGCCCTCTCTAAGTAAGCATACACAACTTAATGCTATAGAGTAATTCCCTCACTTAGTAAAGTCATTCGAGTCATGATGCATAAATATATTATTTCGTGAATCATCAAGCTAGATTCCTCATTGGTTGAGCACCAAAATGAATTATGACCAACAAAAATTTTGATGAAAGTAATTTATTCAAACAACTTTAAATTTGAAAAACACGATTGTTCCATAAAACACCAAATAAAGAAAATAAAACAAGATAAATAAACAAGCCAAGGGAAGTTCCATGAGTTAAGCTTCTTCTCCTTTCACATCTTCAATGTTTCCATCTTGAAAGGATGATAAAATGAAATCTTCTTCCAATCCTTTTCCCACCATGAAGATTGTGGATGGAGGTACTCTTCCAAACTTGGCAAAGGATTGTTCTTGGTATTGGGCTTGTCGGGCTTGGGCAGCTTACCACTGTCAATCAAATCTTGGATCTCATGTCTTAGACAAGCACATTTATTCGTCTCATGCCCTTGCATTTGATAAAATTGACAGAAGGCCTTGGCATTAAAGTTTGGTGGCAGAGGATTATGTAGCAGTCGAGGAGCCAATGGTTGTAATAACCCTTTCTTTTGTAGCTTGCTAAAAACCCAAGATAGAGGTTTCCCCAATTCTGAAAATTGTCTTTTACTTCCTTGACCGGTCACATTAACATCAACTTCTTTTTGCGCGCTTTAATTACCCGGCTGGTAGTTTCCTTTCTCGTTCCTTCTTGCCAAAAAGTGGTTCTTCTCCCTTTCCCATTCTTCAATTTTCAGACCGGCTTGGAGAAGATCTTTGAAATCACGGATGAGTGTATGAGACATTCTTTCACGAAGACTAGGCAACACCCCTCTCATAATCATCCTTATTTGATCAGATTCATCGGGCCTCTTCTTGAGCAAAGCAGCCTTATTTCTCCATCTTTTGACATAGTCCACAAAATTCTCATTTGGCCTTTGTCTAATGGACTCCACTTTCATTAAGGTAACTTCAAGCTCGACATTGTATCCATATTGTTAGATGAAGGCCATGTATAGCAGATCCCAATTCTTTTGTGTGCCATCATCTAAGGTATTGAACCAGTTTTGGATAATAGGGTCCAATGAGAGCATGAAGTACCTTAGAGTTTGAGCCTTAGTAGCTCGGCCAAACTGCATAGCAATGATATACTGCTTTACATGGAGGTGAGGATATTTGGTTCCCTCAAACTTCGCAAAGGATGGCATCTTGAACTTGTACGAAACTTCTTCGTCTAGCTTAAATAATTTGTCAACTTCGAACATTTCTTTGGTTTTCAGCTTCTTTTCAAATTTCTTTTCCAAATCCGCAATCATCTTTTCAACATCAAAAGTTTCGGTCTTCTCAATAGTTGTCTTCTCATCAACATTTGGCTCCTTTTTATCTTGAGGATCTTGGAAGTATTGAGCCCAATCATCATCATCAATGAGCACCTTATCATCATCAAAAGCCACTTCACCAACCTTAGCCTCCCCTTTATCCTTTGGCTTCTTGGTGCTAGCGGATGCTTCGACATTATTTCCTAAAATTGCAGCCAATTGGTTCTTCATGGTCTCAGCTAGGGCCTCTTTTATTTCTTCCATCTTGGCATTGAGGGTATCATCCACCATTCTTTGAATTTGTTTGGGCTCCATTGCTTTTGGTGAAAAAGAGATTGAGTTGTTGCTAGATTTTTCATCTCCAGCGTAGGTCAGATTGTCGTAAGCTTTTGAACTATCGTAATCCAAGGCTGTGAGCCAGAAAGAATATGAGATGTAAATGTATGCATGTATGCATGTATGCGCAAACAATTGACAAAGAAAGATAATTAGGACATTCTTTCAACCTTATAACTTCCACACACGAATGGCGAGTCTCTTTTCCTAGGTAATATGGTTAACAAAATACCAACATGGGGTATCTTGTTTTCGAATAATTCCCTTGGATGTTTCAACCAATAGTTATATTTTTAAAATGGAAATCAGTTCATGATAATTCCTATTAATTAGGTCTTAATCCATTCAACCAACTAAAGTGGCTTTTATTCTATATTGGATTAAAACTAAATTAAGAGGTTTATTATAAATAGATTTCTCACTTGAAAAAGTAACTAATGATTCATACCAAAAACAAGCCCATGATTAATTATTCTTAGTATAAACTAGGCTCACAATTGATTTTTGGTATTTCGTAATTGACCTAAATAATTTGCAAGCTCTTTGTAAGAAAAGGTTGGATGAATATAATTATGTTTCTAAGCCCATTGTAAAAAGATTTTAGAAAAAACAGATTCTGGGCTTAGTATTTGGGTTATGAGCAAAATAATTTTTGATTCGCTTTTAGAAAAGTTTTATCTCCAAAGACCATCTTGAAAAGTTTTGAAAATAACTTTGGTCTTTTTGGATTTTAAAGAAATATTTATTTGAGCTCACAATGTAATTAGGTCATATTAGAAAAAGAACAAACCAAATAAGCCATGATTTAAACCAAGATAAATTAATTATAGTCAAACAACAAGCATTTGGGGTAAAACCTAAGGAAAGAAACTAGGCCAATTATATGAGCTTTAGTCTTTGGGTTAAAAGGCTTAGGTTCTCATAGCAAGTATATACCAAATGGTACGAGGTTATGAGTGATTATGCCATGCTCGATCTCCATACCTTGAGTGAAAGTATAGTATCCCTTATATAACATAACACGGGTAACACGGGCATCCTAACTCACGCACACAATGCAATTTAAATGTTGCAATGGATAATATCATTATAAGAAAGAATAGAATAATATAAAGACCAACGGAATCAACTTCTCTTATCCCCAGTGGAGTGGCCACTGTGAGCAGAGATTTTTGCCCCCACTCCCGGTGGAATGGTTGTTGCGACTTCGGCACTGTTTAGGCTCGGGGCCTTAGAGAACACGGACCTAAGCCAAGAGAAAATGGAGTCGCCACCCGGACGGGTCGGGAAAAAGAAAGGGATGGATGACTCGATTTCTAAGGAATCCCCAACCTCCTAATGGGTTCAGAAAGTTGGGTACATGTAGGGAAGGTGAGAAATGGCCCAGCACCCCCACAATGCCCGGTTCATTGGAACCGGCCTACTTTGCAGGTCTTAATATTATAAAATTCTTAAATATAATAATATTATCCATATTACATGCAACAATTAAAATAAAGCATCATTATATTAAAATCAAAGCAATGTCCAAACAAAATAAATAAATGAACACCCATCCGAGGATGGAAACATGTCCTTACATCATCCATGTCTAAACTAGATAGGACACCCACCGAAAGATGGAAACATGTCCTTTACATTGATCTAAAATATAAAAGCTATTTAAATTACAAAATACTTAACTAATAAGGTACCCACAAGGTGGAAACATACCTCTTACAATTTTAATACTAAAACAACCAAATAATAATCATAATAATAAAGAAAATAATCCATCCAAGATAAATTAAATAAATCAAGCATTGAAAATAAATCAAACATAAAAACATATAATAAATCACATAATCTCATCTAAAATTAAATAAAGAAAATAAAGATACAAATTTAGGTTTATGTCTTAATTTAGAGTTCTTTAATTAATAATTAGGGTTTTGGGGATTTTGGAATTATTGTTGTTATTATTTAGGCTACTGAAAAAATTTTGGAAAATTGGAATGAATTAGGTTTTATAAATTTAAGAAAGTAATATGGGTTTTGGTTAATCAAATTAGGGTTTAGGGGTTATCATCATGAAATTAGGGTTTTGAAATCTTAAGACATTAGGTTTATAATTCATGTTTACTGGATTGTGATTTTAAGTTTGCTGGATCATGGTTTTAGGGTTTAGATTCATTAAATTGGGTTTTAAGTTCACTGATTTAGGGTTTAGGAAAACTTAGGGTATACTGTTTTATTTTTAGACAAAGTTAGAGTTTTTGGTATTTTAGAAAACTTGTTTAGTTTTAGGATTTAAGAAAACAATTTAGAGTTTTAGAAAAATAACTATGATTTTTAGAAAACGTAAAGAGAACTAGGGTTTGGAGATTTAAGAAAACAATTGGAGATTTTGTACAAAAGGTTATGGTGTAGATGAAAATAGTTGGGAAAACAAATTTAGGGTTTTAAAGCTTTTTGGAAATAGAAGAATAGTTTTAAGGTCTTTAAGGTTTCTGGAAAAAGAAAAATAGTTTAGGGTTTTAAGGTTTTGGAAACAGAAGAGTAATTTTAGGGTTTTTAAGGTTTTGGAAACAGAAGAAACACTTTTAGGGTTTTTAAGATTTTTTAAAAGCAGAAAATATAATTTAGGTTTTTAAGGTTCTGGAAACAGAAGAAATACTTTTAGGGTTTTGAAGTATTGATCGCTGACTAATGGCTACTGGATGAATGTATGATTTGATGTAAAATATATTATTAAGTTTAATAATTTTGGTTACTTAAAAAACAAAAGATGGAAACATTGTAAATAACATTAAATAAAAAATTTATTATCAAACCTCCGTTCGTTGGTTCCTCCACAATTTGCTTCTGGATTAACAAAGACAAAGGCAGTGTTGTTGCCTTTGAATGGATTGTTAATTGCTTTCTTTGTTGCTAATCTCTTGTGCTAGGGTTTTTTTTGTCTCTTTTTTACTCCAATAAAGACTAATCTTTCTGATCCAATCCCAGTCCAAAGTCCCTTAATTCTGAGTTTTAATGTGTTATTTATAAGAAAAATCATAAACCTACTTCTAGTTGTTTAAGAAAATTAAAACCAATTAGGAAAAGAAACCAAAACCAAATAGAATTTGGTTTCGAAAAAAACTGCGTTGGAAAATTGCGCTGACAAAAAAATTGCTGGCAAAAACTGCGAGCGACTGCGGGTGGGAGCTGGGGCGGCTGGCCAATTCCCCACAGGAAATTCCTGCGGGCGAATTGGCCTGGCCAAGTCAATTTTCGGCGACGAATGTTTTTCTTCGCCGATTTTTTCGTCGCCGATTTTTATTATTATTATTTAATTATTATTTTTTTTACTTTATTAACTTTACCATTTTTTATTTTTATTAAAAATTAAAAATAATAAATTTTAAAATAAATATTATTTAATTAAAATACCACAAAAATTATTTTGGACTATATAAAAAATATCGGACCAGACTGGATAAAAAATTAAGGGGCTACATATATTTAGTATTTTAAATTTTAAATTTGAAATGTGAAAATTTTTTATTAAACCGGTCGGTGACATTTTTGTATCGTATATGCATATTTTACATATGCTAGAATTATGTATTATATGTATATAGGGTATAAGGGTTGGCAAGCCAATTCGTTGCCAGCGATTTTCATAGCCGATTCTTCCGTCGTCAATTTTTATTTATTTATATATATTTTTTATTTTTATTTATTTTTTATTTTAATTAAAAATTAAAATAAATATTGTAAGTAATAAATATTACTATTTAATTAAAATACCACAAAAATTATTATGGACTATTTAAAAATATCAGACTGGAATGGGTCAAAAATTAAGGGTCTACACATTGCCTGGGGTGAATTGGCATGGCAAGCCCAATTCGCCGCAGGCGTGCTCACCTAGGCGCTTCGCCCAGAGGCCTCACAGCCCGCAGGCCCATTCGTGAGCTGCCGATTTTTCCAAAACCTTCTTTTACTCAATTTTAAAGTTTTATTTCCTAAACAATTTTATTTCCTTAAATAATTTTATTTCCTTAACCAATTAGTATTAAAATTTTATTTTCTCTTATAAATACAAGATTAAAAGAATTACAGAAGGATCTTGGTTTTTAGGACTTTTGGACTTTTTAGAGACGGACTTTTAGCTGAAGTAAAAGAACTGGGAAGATCAATATCGATTTTCAGCAAGAGGATTAAGGCAACAAGCAAGCAAGCAGTGATTGCCTTGGTATTAGCTCACCCCAAATTTTCATTCAACAATTTTGGTGAAGCCTCCAAACATAGGTATTTATATCTAACGTTTTTAATAAAAAAAATCATCTACATCCATTAATCTTTGATTATTTAAAATTGATGAATTATAATTTTCAAAACTCATGTAATAAAAAACTATGAACATCAATGGATGAATTTGTATATTTCTTTTAAAGAATACAGTAGCCACTAATTAGTTTTTATTAAAGAGAGAATTTTATATAGTAGCTTTTTGTTAATTTAATTATTACAATAGCTTAGTTTTTTGTTAATAAAAAACCATAAATCACTTAAAATTGTAAAATCCTAATTAAATCAATTTTCCAAAATTTTCACAGCAGCTTTTTTTAAAAAAAATAAATATGATAGTGTTAGTTTTCTTAGGAATCCAAACCTTAGTTCAATTCAAATCTTAATCTATTTTAAAACCATAATCAAATTTCCAAAATCATTAAAGTAGTTATTTCTTTTTAAATATTTAAGTTTTAATCTTATTTTCATAGGTTTGTGCATTATTTACTTAAATCCTAAATTCTAATTTTTATTACACAGTAGCATAATTCTTCTAAAAAATAAACCTAACAATAATATTAGTTCTTTAAGATTCTAAAACCCTAGCTTTTAGATATAAATTCCAACACCCTAAATGTTATTTAAGAAACCCTAAATTGATACATAAACCTAAATTTGCATCTTTATTTGTTTTATTAAGTGATTATTTATTATATAGTTTGATTAATGATTTATTTATATTTTCGACTTATGTCTTCAATGAATAATTTATTTATGATAAATGGTTGGTTGGTTGTTTTTATTGATTTGCTTTGGTTTCAATACATTGTAAGAGGTATGTTTCTATGTTTTGGGCACCTCATGTATTAAGCATCATGTAATTTAATTTATGTTCTAATTTTGGGACTAATGTAAAGGACACGTTTCTACCTTTTGGTGGGTGCCCTATTTAGTTTTAGACATTTGGACAATGTAAGGACATGTTTCCATCCTTGGATGGGTGTCCATTTGTTTTTTTTGTTTGGACCTTGCTATGATTTTTAATAAAGTATTTATTTTATTAATCGCATGTAGTATGGATAATATCGTGTTAATTAAGAATTTTATAATATTGAGACCTAAAAAGGAGGCCAGTTCCAATGAACTGGGGCGTTGTGGGGGTGCTGGGCAGTTTCTCACCTTTCCCACACGTACCCAACTTTCTGAACCCATTAGGGGATTGGGGATTTCTTAGGAATTGAGTCATCCAACCCTTTCTTTTTCCTGGCACGTCCGGGTGGTGACTCCATTTTCTCATAGCTTAAGCATGTATTCTCTAAGGCCCTGAGCCTAAACAGTGCCAAAGTCGAAAGAACCATTCCACCGGGAGTGGGGACAAAAATCCCCGCTCACACATATAAAACACATAAATCGACTATATTTATCTATATATGTGTAGACCCTTGATTTTGGCCCTAAGCTAGTCTGATCCTAATTAAGGAACGCCTAGTCAAGTTTAGTCCATTCTTAATAGCTTAAACCTATTTTAAAGCCTTTAATTAGATTGTTTCAATTTTATTAGGCCTAAAATAAGCAGGTTGAATTTGGAATGCCCTAAAAATGGTTTGAGTTGAAGTTAGATGGGTTGGGTGTTGAAACAAGTCAATATGGTACATGTCCATATCGAATTGGAATGTCCAATTCGATATGGACATGGTCCATATCAAATTGGAATGTCCAATTTGATATGGACCATTCCATATCAGTTTGGTAGCACCAAATCAATATGGATTTGGGTCCATATCTAATTGGTTGGCTACCAATTCAATATGGACCATTTTTTTTATTGAATTTGGACTCTTAATTCTGGTCCATATCGAATTAATCTGGTTTTATGAGATTGATCCAAATTAAGCTCGATTTGAATTTGTTTTAAGCCAGTTAGTTTCCTATAAATAGGTGATTAATAAGTTAAACATGGGGGAATGGTATTAAACAGCAAGACGGCAACATTGATTAGCGAACTGTAGCCAAGAAAAGGAGGAAAAGAAATACAGAAGAAAAGAGATAGAAGCATAAACAAAGCAACACAGAGAGAAAGAGAAGAGACAATAGCAGTTTTATCAAACCCTAATTATCAAAACACAATTAATAGGCATCAAACATATAATAATTGTCTCAGGCAGAGGCAGTGGTTTCCCTCAACCAATTACAAAGCAAATCAATTTATCTTGGTTTAAGCCATGGCTTAATTGGTTTACTCTTTTTCTAATATGACCTACCTATATTGTAAGCTCAAAATAATTTTTTTCCTTTAAATCCAAAAGACTAAATACCAAAATTCCAAAATCTTTAAGATAGACTTTTCAAGATAGGTCAAAAATCTTTTTCAACCTTATGGCCCAAACATAAAAGCCTAAGGACTTTGAAACAAAATTATTTTTTACTTCATTCAAAGATTACAAAAAGAGCTTACAAATATTTAGGTCAATTATGAAATACCAAAAATCAATTTGTTAGCCTATCTTATACTAAGAATTATTAATCATGGGCTTATTTTTGGCATGAATCATTAGTTACTTTTTCAAATGAGAAATCTATTAATGATAAACATCTTAATTTAGTTTTAATCTAATATAGTATAAAGCTATTCTAATTGATTGGATGGATTAAAGCATAATTAATGGGAATTATCATGGACTGACTTCCATTTTTGAAAATATAACTTTTGGTTAAAATTGTCCAAGGAAATTTCTCAAAAATAGAATATTCCATGTTGATATTTTGTTGACTATATACCTAGGAAAAGAGACTCGCCATTCGTGTGTGGAAGTTATAAGGTTGGAAGGAACATCCTAATTATCTTTGATTGCTTGATTATGCATACTTGCCTACATGCATACACGCATTGCATAACATGTCATTAATCCTTTTTGGCTCACAGATCTGGAGTACAGCAATTTAAGAGCGTATGACAACCCAACCTATGCCAATATCATAGAATCCAGTAGCAACTATTTAGCTTCTCACCAAGAGCAATGGATCCCGAACATATTCAAAGGATGGTGGACGATGCCCTTAATGCCAAGATGGAAGAACTGAATGAGGTCCTGGCTGAGACTATGAAGAGCCAATTGGTTATGCTTTTGGGGAAGGTTGGTTGGTGAAGTAGCCTTCGATGATGATAAGGTTTTGTTGATGATGATGATGACTAGGCTCAATACTTCCAAGATCCGCAAGATAAGAAGAAAGAGCTGAAGAGTGAAAAGATCAGCCGTAAAAAAGACTAAAACTTTAGATGTTGAGAAATTAATTACTGATTTATAGAATAAATTTGAAAAGAAGCTAAAAATTGAAGAGATGTCAGAGGTGGACAAGTTGTTTGAGCAAGATGAAGAAGTTCCATACAAGTTCAAGATGCCCTCTTTCGCTAGGTACAACGGTATAGGAAATCCTCACTTGCATGTTAAGCAATACATCACTACTATGAAATCTGCTAGAGCTACCAAGGCTCAAACTCTAAGGTATTTCATGCTCTCATTGGATCCTATTGTACAAAACTGGTTCAACACCTTAGAGGAAAGTACCCAAAAAGATTGAGATTTTTTGTATAAGGCCTTCATCCAACAGTATGGGTACAATGCTGAATTGGAAGTGACTTTGATGGAGGTAGAGACTATTAGGCAAAAAATAAAATGAAAGTTTTATCAATATGTGAAGAGATGGAGAAATAAGGCTGCACTTCTCAAAAAGAGGCAAGATGAGTCCGACCATATTAGGATGATTGTGAGAGGGATGCTGTCTAACCTCCGTGAAAGGTTGTCTCACACCCTTATAAGGTATTTCAAAGATCTTCTCCAAGCTGGCTTGCAAATAGAAGAGTGGGAAAGAGTGAAGAACTATTTTTTTGCAAAGCAGAATTACCAGTCTGGCAATCAAAGTGCACATAAGGAAGTCGATGTTACTGCAACTAGTCAAGAAAATAGAAGACAATTTTCAAAATTGGGAAAAACTTTGTGTGAGCGGGGATTTTCACCCACACTCCCATGTGGAATGGTTCTTGCCACATCGGCACTGTTAGGCTCAGGGCCTTAGAGAACATGGGCCTAAACCCAAAGAAAATGGAGTCACCACCCGGACGGGCTAGGAAAAAGAAAGGGGTGGATGACTTAATTCCTAAGGAATCCCCAACCCCCTAATGGGTTTAGAAAGTTGGGTACGCACGGGAAGGTGAGAATGACATAGCATCTCCAAAATGCCTGGTTCATTGGAACCGACCTCCTTTTCATATCTAAACATTATTAAATTCGTAAATATTATAAAATTGTCCATACTACATGCAATTATCAAAATAGATCATCATTGTATTAAAATCAAAGAAAGTCCAAAAAAGAATGGGCAACCATACTAGATGGAAACGTGCCCTTATAATGTCTAATGTCTAAAACTAAATAAAATATGACGTCCACCACTTGGTGGAAATGTGCCCTTTACATTAATCCAAATTCTAAGATAAATCAAATTACATTGGAACTTAATTAATGAGGTACCCACAATGTGTAAAGATACCTCTTTCATAACGAAAACTAAAATAAACAAATAAAAGACACTCAACCATTCATCGTGAAAGTAAACCATTCATTAAAAGTCAAATAAAAGAGTTAAGATCAAGATATAAAGATGTAAACTGAGATTAAAGTATGTAAAGTTGGATTCAAATTGCAACTAAAGACTAAATATAAAAACTAGGGTTTTATGAATTAGGGTTTAGGAAAATACAATTAGGGTTTAGGGTTTTTTCAAATTGCAGGATTAGGGTTCTAAGGTTTTCTGAATTAGGGTTTGGGTTTTGGAATTAAGGTTTTTTCAAAACATATAAACAAATATGTTAATAAAAGTTTCAATATGTTAATAAAAATTTCAATTTAAATATGAACCTATTGTGAGTTTAAAATCAAGCAACACCATCTACTAGATATAAATTGAAATCAATGAATATAAACTTACTAGAAGTATTTTGACAAAAGGATAAATATAATCAGTTTTGAAATAATCATCAAAACATCATGCATTTAATTTAAGTGGATTAAACTTAGAGAACATACCTTAGTTGTTGGCTCTACCAAAATTATATGTTGATTCAAACTATTGCCTACACCAAATTTAACTTCAAGCAGAGCTACCACTAAGATAGAAGACACTACCTTGCCACCTTGCTCTTATAAATGGGATAGTCTCTTGTTACTTATTGCTTGCTAGGGTTTCTTAGATTGTTTTCTCCTCCTCGTTGCTTTCTTTTAATTATGTGTTGCAAATGGTTGCTTTTTTCTGTTGATCAAGATGTTGCTTCCTCCTGTGCTGTCTATTTTTAATTTCCTATTTATAGGACAATGACCCTCTAAACTCCAAACCCTAACCTGATACTAATCCGAAGATTAAAATGAGTCCATATTAATTAAAGAAACCTAATTTCTCCCAAAATCATCATTAAAGCCAAATCAATGTATTGAGGCTTTAATTCGGCATGTCCAATGGTTCGTTGCGAATTAAAGGACACAAATTTGCTGGCGAATTGGAGTCCCAATTTGCCATAGACCTTTGTTCATGGCCATTTGGGACTCCAATTGGCCATGGAGAATGTTCCATGGTGAATTGGAGTCTAATTCGCCATGGTCCAACACTTTTTGACTTTTATGGGTAAACCAGACTTGGTTAGAAACTAGACCAAATTAAATTCAAGATTTTAAAATTGAGTTGAAGTTGATTTGATCCATTAAAATTAAATTATACTAGATTAAGGCTTTAAAAAATTAAACACTCATTTTAGGCCTTTTAAAATTTGATCAACCTATTTTAAAGCTGTAAACTAGGTTTAAACTTTTAAAATCGGACCAAATTCAGCTTGGCCTCTTTTAATTAGGATCAGACTAACTTAGGGCCAAAATTAACTATAGTTTTCCCTCTGCTTGAATGATATGAAACTTCAGTGGAAGAGAGTGAAAAGCAACATGACTTTGAGCTGATTTTGGATGAGAATGGGTTCTCGACCCGAGTTTGATTAGGTTCTAGACTCGAGACTGAATTGGATTTGGGTACTTGGATCCAAGACTAGGTACTTGGACCCGAGATTAAATTTGATTTGGGTACTTAAGCTTGAGATTAATTTTGATTTTGGTACTTAGACCCGAGACTAAATTTGAGTGACCTTTTATTAGTTGAGAATTCTGGCTTTCTTCTAACCAGTTGTTCCATTCTTCAACGGTTTGTGGGTTTTCACCCTCAAAATGGATCTTTATCCTTGGACCTTGGATCTTCATCCTTGGTCATTGGGTCTTCACCCTTAAAAATAGAACTTCATCCTTGGAAATTGGGTCTCCACCCTTGGAAATCAAGTCTTCACCCTTCAAAATGGACCTTCATCCTTTGGAGATTGGGTCTTCACAATTCAAAATGGATCTTTATCCTTTGGAGATCGAGTCTTCACCCTTCAAAATTGATATTCATTCTTAGAGATCAGGTCTTCAACCTTCAAAATGGATCTTCATCCTTGGAAATTAGGTCTTCACCCTCCAAAATGGATCTTCATCCTTTGGAAATCGGGTTTTCACCCTTGGAAATTGGGTCTTCACCCTTCAAAATGGATCTTCATCCTTTGGAGATTGGGTTTTTACCCTTCAAAATGGATCTTCATCCTTCAAAATAGAACTTCATCCTTTGGAGATTGGGTCTTCACCCTTCAAATTGGATCTTCATCCTTAGAGATCAAGTCTTCACCCTTCAAAATGGATCTTCATCCTTTAGAGATCGGGTCTTCACCTTTCAAAATGGATCTTCATCCTTTAGAGATCGGGTCTTCACCCTTCAAAATGGATCTTCATCCTTTAGAGATGTCTTCACCCTTCAAAATGGATCTTCATCCTTAGATATTAGGTCTTCATCCTTTAAAATGGATCTTCATCCTTGGAAATTGGGTCTTCACCTTTCAAAATGGATCTTCATCCTTTGGAGATCGGGTTTTCACTCTTCAAAATGGATCTTCGTCCTTAGAGATCGGGTCTTCACCCTTCAAAATGGATCTTCATCCTTGGATATTGGGTCTTTACCCTTCAAAATTGCATCTTAATAATTTTTGGAATTCTAATTTTCTTCTTTTTTCATTCTTTTTATTCTTCCTTTTGCAAAAAAAATCAACTATTTTTTAGCTAGTCCTTATATCCTTTCTTTGCCCCTACATGGCAAAATGTTGAAAGTGAGTCTGAAAATATTTTATACACACACAAATGTAAAATTTGAAAAGAGGAAGTTTTGCCCCCTGTGTGGGCTCAAACCAATGATTTTTTTCATGCATGCTCTGATTGATTCTTGTATTGTCTAGTTCTTTGCACAAGTATGCATCTCCATTTTTATAAAGTGACTGGATCTTTCTCAAGCAATGGACCTTCTATGCCTAATCCATATCTGCTTCATATTTGTTTTATAGAGTTTCTGTTGTTTACCTTGACAAAGAATAGACAATATAAGATAACAAAATGCATTATGATATGCTCTTGTGTGCATGATATGTATGAATAATACTTATAGTGGTTCTGTTGACTCATAGACCGAGGTGATCAGTTGAAGTGTTCTCATTGGTTCCTTCCAGATGCTCATTCAGGTCTTGAATTGGAATGACAGAAGGCTTCACATTTATGGCTTTTATATTCAAGATGTTGAAAACATAAGTAGTGGAGGCCTCAAGCATGTTAATCAAAGACATGGGAGATACTCGTTTGGATGATAACTGCTTCATGACATGACCTTGCAAGTGATTTTTCATTAGTCCTCTTTGTCCATTGTTTCCTTTGAGTTTCGGTAGTGTGAGCGGAGATTTTTGCCCCCACTCCCAGTGGAATGGTTCTTGCGACTTCTGCACTATTTAGGCTCGGGGTCTTAGAGAACACGGGCCTAAGCTCGGAGAAAATGGAGTCGCCACCCGGATGGGCTGGGAAAAAAAGAGGTGGATGACTCAATTCCTAAGGAATCTCTAACCCCTTAATATGTTCGAAAAGTTGGGTACGTGTGGGGAAGGTGAGAAATGGCGCAGCACCCCCACAATGCCTGGTTCATTGGAACCGGCCTCCTTTGCAGGTCTTAATATTATAAAATTTTTAAATATAATAATATTATCCATACTACATGCAACAATTAAAATAAAGAATCATTATATTAAAATCAAAGCAATGTCCAAACAAAACAAATAAATGGACACCCATTCGAGGATGGAAACATGTCCTTACATCGTCCATGTCTAAAAATAATTAGGACACCCACCAAAAGGTGGAAACGTGTCCTTTACATTAATCTCAAAATATAAGAACAATTTAAATTACATGAAAATTAATTAATGAGGTATCCACAAAGTGAAAACATACCTCTCACAATGTTTTGAAACCTAAGCAAATCAATAAAAGTAAACAACCATTCATCATAAATAAATCATTCATTTAATTTAAACAAAACAATGAGTATATAACTTTAAGGTTTGAGTAAATAAGATTGAAGCTTATGAAAATAAAATAAAATCTTTAGATATTTGAAAGGAACAAGCTACTGTGATGATTTGGAAAATAGAATTAATTAAGATTTATGGTTTGAATAAATTAGGGTTCAGGTTTGTATTTTAATAAAGCTACTGTATTTTTAATAATCATGATAAAGGAGGTCAAACATAAAGACTTACATTACACAAAATTTTTGGAAAGTTGCTTTTAGGGTTGTAGGTTTTGGTGTTGAAAATTAAGATTTTAGGGTTTAAGATTTAGAAAATAGGGTTTCAGAATTGGAAGAAACTAATGTTATTTTTTAAAAGAATAATGTTACCGTGTGATTTTGGAAAGAAGAATTAATTAGGGTTAAAGATTTTGATACTTGAAAAAATAAGGCTACTGGATGTTTGAATTCAAGATTAGGTTAGGGTTTTAAGAACATAGTCTATTATTTTATGGTTTTAGAAAAGTGTAATTAGGGTTTTAGATTTCAAAAATATGTTTTATGGGTATTAAGGCATTAGGGTTTTGAAAAATAGTTTTTAGGGTTAAAAATAGAGGGTAAACAAAATAATTGATCAAAAACATGTATGTTTAAACAATTAAACAAATTGTATGATGAAGCTACTGTGAACATAAATAAATCAATAGAAAATCAAACCTCCATTGTTGGTTCCACCAAAACTTGAATACTGGTTGAACAATAGCAAAGACAGTGTGGGCTGCCATTGATGGGTTGTGTATTGTTTGCTGCCTCTTAATTTTTCAAGCTTGAGATTATGAATAGACTGCAAAAAATAATTTCGAGCTCCAAAGGTTCAGATCCTCTTTTAAGATCAAAAGTCCAAAAGTCCAAGGTCAAGTAAAAAATTTCAGCTCCTTTAATCTGTGTCTTTAATGTGGTATTTATAAGAAAAAATAAAAACCTAATACTAATTGGCTAAGGAAATAAAAACCGTTTAGGAAATAAAATTAAAAACCTAGTAGAATATGGTTTTGGCAAAACTGCGTGTGGGACTGGCGTGCAAAAGTGCACTAGCAAAAAAATTATTACAGGCGCTGGGCGCGGCCCAGCAAATTCATCTTTGGAGAAGAAAATTTTTCGTCGCCGATTTTTATTTATTTATTTTTATCTTTTTTTACTGTTACCTTTTTTTATTGTTATTAAAAATAAATATTCTAATTAATGAATATTAAAATAAATATTATTTAATTAAAATATCACAAAATTTATTTTTTTGGACTATTTAAAAATATCGGACTGGACTGGATAAAAAATTAAGGGTCTACAGGTGGTGAAACATATTTCCCTCAACTTGAAGGTTTATGCAACAAGAAAATAGTTTTTTTTTATTTTATTTTTTTAAATCAAATGTTAACTTTGTCAAATCAGTGTCATTATACATCAGGACTCGATTTTCCAAAATAACATATTTATAACATGACAACCCTAGTTACCATACTAAACTCGGGAATCATTTCGATTAAAGCAAGAATTATTGCACTTCAGATAGGCACATACACATTACTTAGCTAAAGGTCTTATTAAGTTTAAATATTATTTATCTTATATGCATGCTTATCCAAGCTATCTCCACTAATATATTCTACCTACCAAGAGAGATCAACAGGTCTTTAATAGGCTTGAAATGGGGTCTATAAGGTACATGGTTTAAGTGGAGGCCATTTTTAAATTGGAGCCGATGTGACACCACTGACAAACCTTCACATAGAATCTTCTGTTGGAGCCATAAGTAGTTGGGAGCATTCTTGCTAGACTCCAATTTCCTTCTATATCCTTGGAATAAATATAGATCTGATTAAGACGATATTCATGTTTTCCTTTTGCTTTTGCACAAACTCAAGACCCATTTTTTTATTTTTTTTGTCATTTTTTCTTTTTTTTTTGTTGTTTTTTTCTTTCATTTTTTCCTCTCTTTTTTTTTGCTTTTTCACTCTTTTTTCTCTTTTTTCGTATTTCCCCCTTTTTATTTTTTTTGTTGTTATTGGGTCCTAGCTCCAAAAGAATTGTCTTGCTCACACCATTCTATACTTCTGACTATGAATGAGTGGGGTAGAGTGAGTCTACTTCAGTGAGGATAAATACTTTGTTGTCCTAACTTTATCTCAATGATTATAGAGATCGGAGAGATTAAATCTAGTTCAGGTAATCTTTAACTATCCTTGTCGTCTTGACTAAGCATCTTTCCCTTGATCTTCTTTCCCTTTTATTCCTTAGTGATCATAAGAATTATCAAAAGTGTAACAATAGCTCATGGTAGGTCATTGGGTTTACTAGCTAATGAAGAGTAAGCTAAAATTTTATGAAGGCTCAAAGGGCCAACTAGGGATTGATATTTAGTTGGGTGGATACTAGTTGTTGGCTTATCAAACAATGCCTAGATCATCTCTCTCTCAAATAAGCAGAGTTTAATTTTGCCTCAAATGTTTGTCAAAGCATATTTTAAGATTGACTAGGACCTAGACAAAGGTAATTATGCATGAGTCCTCTCTAAGTAAGCATACACAACTCAATGCTATAGAACAATTCCCTTACCTAGTAAAGTCATTCAAATCATGATCCATAAGTATACTAATTTATGAACATCAAGCTAGATTCATCATCATTTGAGCGCCATAATGAACAAAAACCAAAATAAATTTAATGAAAATAATTTATTCGAATAAACATATTTGAAAATATAATTATTCCAATTAAATATTAAAGAAAGCAAAATAGAAGAGTAACATTCAAACTAAGGGAAGTTCATTGAGTTAAGCTTCTTCTCTATTCACATCTTAAATACTCTCATCTTGTAAAGAGGATAAGACAAAACCTTCCTCCAATTCTCCTCCTACCATGAAGGTTGTTGGTGGTGGGATTCTGTTGAACCTAGGTAACAGATTATCCTTTGTGCTGGGCTTATCAGGTCTAAGTAGCTTACCACTGTTATCAGATCTTGGATCTCATGCTTCAATCGGGTGCATCTATCTGTCTCGTGTCCTTGAGTATGATGAAATTGACAAAAAGTCTTCGTATCAAAGTTTGGTGATAAAAGATTCGACAAGGGTCGTGAAGCCAATGGTTATAACAACCCTTTCTTTAGTAGCTTGTTAAAAACCTAAGATAGAGGTTTTCCCAATTTTGAAAACTGTCTTTTATTTTCTTGACCAGTTGCATTAACTTTGACTTCCTTATGTGTACTTTGATTGCCAAACTGATAATTTTGTTTTGCTGAAAAATGGTTCTTCTCTCTTTCCCACTCTTCTATTTTCAAGCCAGCTTGGAGAAGATCTTTAAAATCCCATATAAGGGTGTGAGATAGCCTTTCATGGATGTTAGCCAGCATCTCTCTCACAATCATCCTAATCTGGTCGAACTCATCTTGCCTCTTTCTAAGAAGTGTAGCCTTATTTCTCCATCTCTTTACATAATCGACAAAACTTTCATTTTGTTTTTGCCTAATAGTCTCTACCTCCATCAAAGTAACTTTCAGCTTGGCATTGTACCAATACTACTGGATGAAGGCCTTATACAGCGTATCCCAATCTCTCTGGGTTCTTTCTTCCAAGGTATTGAACCAATTCTGCACAATAGGATCTAATGAGAGCATGAAATACCTTAGAGTTTGAGCTTTAATAGCTCTGGCAGACTGCATGGTAGTGATGTACTGCTTAACATACAAGTGAGGATTTCATGTACCATTATACCAAGAGAAGGACGACATCTTGAACTTGTAAGGGACCTCCTCATCTTGTTCGAACAACTTGTCTATTTCTAACATCTCATCAGCTTTTAGCTTTTTTTTCAAATTTCTTCTCTAAATCAGCAATCATCTTCTCCATATCAGATGTTTTGGTCTTTTCCATAGTTTCTCATTCCACAACCTTTGGCTCTTTCTTCTTATCTTGAGGATCTTAGAAGTATTGAGCCCAGTCATCATCATCATCAACAACTACTTGGTCATCATCCAGGGCTACTTCTCCAACCTTAGCCTTTCCTTTGTCCTTCTGCTTCTTAGTACTAGCAGATGCCTCAATAGTGTTCCCCAAAAGTGCAACCAGTTGGCTCTTCATAGTCTTAACCAGGCCTCTTTCAGTTCTTCCATCTTGGCAATGAGGGATCGTCCACCATCCTTTGAATCTGTTCGGGATCTATTGCTCTTAGGGAGAAGCTAATTGATTTGCTGCTGGATTATACGTCACTGGCATAGGTTAGGTTGTCGTATGCTCTTGAACTACTAAACTCCAGATCTACGAGCTAGAAAGGATCAATGACATGTAATGCAATGTGTGTACGCATGTATGCACAAACAACAAGCAAACAAAGATAATTAGGACCTTCCTTCCAACCTTATAACTTTCACACACAAATGGCGAGTTTCTTTTCCTAGGTATATAGTCAACCGAAAATCAATACGGGATATTTTGTTTTCAAAAAATTCCCTCAAAATATTTTAACCAATAGTTATATTCTCAAACATAGAAGTCAGTCCATGATAATTCCTATTAATTAGGTTTTAATATATTGAATCTCAACTAGAATCGGATTAAAACAAAATTAAGAGGTTTATCATAAATAGATTTTCCTTTCAAAAGAGTAACTAATGATTCATGCCAAAAACAAGCCCATTATTAATTATTCTTGATATAGATTAGGCCCACAATTAATTTTTGGTATCCCATAATTGACATAAAATATTTGTAAGCTCTTTTTGTAAACTTTGGATGAAGTTAGAAATAATTTTCTTTCAAGGCCCTTGGGCTTTGAAAATTTTGGGCAATAAGGTGGAAGAAGATTTTTGACTCATCTTAAAAGTTTTTCATGTCCAAAGACTTCTTGAAAATTTTTAAAATAGTTTTGGTCTTTTGGATTTAAAGAAAAAATTATTTTGAGCTTACAACATAGGTAGGTCATATTAGAAAAAGAACAAACCAAATAATCCATGATTTAAACCAAGATAATTTAATCATAGTCAAACAATAAGCATTTAGGGTAAAAATCTAGGGAAAATAACTACGCCAATTACATGAGCTTTAGTCTTTGGGTTGAAAGGCTTAGGTTCCCATAGCAAGTATATACCAAATGGTACAAGACTATGAGTTGTTATGCCATGCTTGATCTCCATACCTTGAGTGAAAGTATAATATCCCTTACATAACATAACACGGATAACACGGGTACCCTAACTCTCGCACACAATGCAATCTAAATGATGTAAAGGAAAATATCATAATAAGAAATAATAAAATAATTTAAAGACCAATGGAGTCAACTTCTCTTATCCCCAGTGGAGTCGCCACTGTGAGCGAGGATTTTTATTCACACTCCTATGTTGAATGGTTCTTGCGACTTCGACACTGTTAGGCTCAGGGCCTTAGAGAACACAGGCCTAAACCCAGAAAAAATAGAGTCGCCACCCAAACGGGCTGAGAAAAAGAAAGGAGTGGATGACTTCATTTCTAAGGAATCCCCAACCCCCTAATAGGTTCAAAAAGATGGATACATATGGGGAAGGTGAGAATGACCCAACACCCTTACAGTGCCATGTTCATTAGAACCAGCCTCCTTTTCATGTCTATACATAAATTCTTAAATATTATAAAATTGTCCATACTACATGCAATTATCAAAATAGATCATCATTATATTAAAATCACAGAAAGTCCAAACAAAATAAATGAGCACCCATACTAGATGAAAACGTGCCATTACAATGTCCAAAACTAAATAAAATAGGACACCTACCACTTGGTGGAAACGTGCCCTTTACATTAATCCAAATTCTATGATAAATCAAATTACATTGAAACTTAATTAATGAGGTACCGACAATGTGGAAACATAACTCTTACATAATGAAAACTAAATAAACCAATAAAAGATATTCAACCATTCATCATGAAAGTAAACAGGTCATTAAAAGTCAAATAAAATAGTTAAGATCAAGATATAAAGATGTAAACTTAGATTAAAATATGTAAAGTTGGATTCAAATTGCAAATAAATACTGAATATACAAACTAGGGTTTTATGAATTAGGGTTTAGGAAAATACCATTAGGGTTTAGGATTTTTTCAAAAAACATGAATAGGGTTCTAAGGTTTTCTGAATTAGGGTTAGGTTTTTGGAACTAAGGCTTTTTCAAAACATATAAACCAGTATGTAAATAAAAGTTTCAAGCTAAATTTTAAGTCATTATGAATCTTAAACAAATAAAATAAGACTAAATGAGCTACTGGACGAAGCAAGAGTTAAATATGAACCTACTGTGAGTTTAAAATTAATCAACACCATATACTGGATACGTTTTAATAAATACATATAAATTAAAATCAATGAATATAAACTTACTGGAATTATTTTAACAAAAGGATAAATATAATCAGTTTTGAAGTAACATCAAAACATCATACATTTAATTTATATGGATTAAACTTAGAGAACGTACCTTAGTTGTTAGCTCTACAAAAATTATATGTTGATTCAAGCTACTGCCTGCAATAAATTTAACTTCTGACCAAGCTACCACCAAGATAGAAGACACTACCTTGCCACCTTGCTCTTATAAATGGGATAGTCTCTTGTTACTTATTGCTTGCTAGGGTTTCTTGGATTGTTTTCTCCTTCTCATTTCTCACTCTTAATTATGTGTTGCTAATGGTTGCTTTTTTCTATTGATCAAGATGTTGCTTCCTCCCGTGCTTTCTATTTTTAATTTTCTATTTATAGGACAATGACCCTCTAATCTCCAAACCCTAATCTGCTACTAATCCAAATATTAAAATGAGTCCATCTTAATTAAGGAATCCTAATCTATCCAGAAATCATCATTAAATCCAAATCAATGTATTAAGACTTTAATTCGCCATGTCCAATGGATCGTGGTGAATTGAAGGACCCAAATTCACCGTGGACTAAGGTCCATAGTGAATTGGACTTTTAATTCACCATAGACCTTTGTCCATGGTGAATTGCACTTCCAATTATCTCTAGACCTTGTCCACGGTGAATTTGGAGTCCCAATTCACCATGGACAATGTTCCATGGCCAATTGGAGTCCAATTCACCATGGTCCAACACTTTTTGACTTTTTATGGATAAACTGGGCTTGGTTAGACCTGTTCAAACTTTTAAAACTAGAGAAAATTTAGTTCAATCTTTTAAAATTGAGTTGAAGTTGATTTTATCCTTTAAAAATTAAATAGGAGTAGATTAAAACTTTAAAAAATTTACCATACTCATTTCATGCCTTTTAAAATTGGATCGACCTATTTTAAAGCTATAAACTAGGTTTAAGCTTTTAAAATCGGACTAAATTTAGGTTAGTCTCTTTTAATTAGGATCGGACTAATTTTAGACCAAAATTAAGGGTCTACACTTTGTCTTGGGTTTTTAACAAGCTACAAAAGAAGGGACTATTACAACCATTTGGCCCCTCAACCTTTGTTGAATCCTTTACCTCAAAAAATTGATACTAAGGTTTTTTTGTCAATTTCATTAGACTCAAGGACATGAGACAGATAGATTCACCCAATTGAAGCATGTGATCTAAGATCTAATCAACAGTGGTAAGCTACCCGAACCTAATAAGCCCATTACAAAGGATAATCCTTTCCCAACCACCACTAGAAACCTTCGTGGTAGGAGGAGAATTGGAGGAAAATTCTCTCTTATCATTCTTTCAAAATGGGAATATTAAAGATGTGAAGTAAGGAGAGATTTCATTCAACACACCTCCCTTAGCTTGAAAGTATTGCTCATTTTATTTTGTTTTCTTTAGTACTTATTTGGAACAGTTTTGTTTTTCAAATTAAGATTGTTTGCATAAATTACTTTTATTAAATTTATTTTGGTCTTTGTTCACTTTGGTGCACAACCGATGATGAATCTAGCTTGATGTTCATAAATTAGTGTATCTATGCATTATAATTCAAATGACTTTACTAAGCAAGAGAGTTATTTTATTTCATTGAGTTGTGTATGATTAATTAGAGAGGGCTCCCACATAATGACCTTTGTCTAGGTCCTAGTCAATCTTAGAACATGCTTTAACGAACTTTTAGGGTAAAATTGAACTCTATTTACTTAAGGGAGAGATGATCTAGGCATTTTTTGTAAGCCAATAACTAGAATCCACCTAATTAAATGTCAATCCCTAGTTGTCCCTTTGAGCCTTCATGAAGTTTTAGCTTACTCATCAGTGGCTAGTAAACCCAATGACCTACCTTGAGCTGTTGTTACACTTTTGACAAGTCTTATGATCTTTAAGGAATAAAAGGGAAATAAGATCAAGTAAAAGATGCATAGTCAAGACCACAAGGATAGTTAAAGTTCACCTGAACTAGATTTAATATCTCCGATCTATTTCATCACTGAGATAAAGTCAAGAAATCAAAGTATTTATAGATTCACTCTACTTCACTCATTGTGAGCGGGGATTTTTGCCGTCATTCCCGGTGGAATGGTTCTTGCAACTTCGGTACTGTTAGGCTCAGGGCCTTAGAGAACATAGGCCTAAACTCGGAGAAAATGGAGTCGCCATCGGGACTGGCCTGGAAAAGGAAGGGGTGGACTCGATTCCTAAGGAATCACCAACCCCCTATTGGGATTGAAAAGTTGGGTACTTGTGGGGAAGGTCTGGTTCATTAGAACCGGCTTCCTTTTCAGGTCTTAATGTTATAAAATTCTTAAATATAATGATATTTTCCATATTACATGCAATCATAAGAATAAACAAGTGCTTTGTTAATAATCATAGCAATGTTCAAACAAAACAAATAAATAGATACCCATCTGAGGGTGGAAACATATCCTTACATCATCCATGTCTAAAACTAAAAGGGACACCCATCGAAAGGTGGAAACATGTCTTTTACATTAATTCCAAAATATGAAAATAATTTAAATTACATAAAGATTAATTAATGAGGTACCCAATCATGGAAACTTACCTCTTAAAATTTTAATACTAAGATAAACAAATAATAATAATAATAATAATAATAATAATAATAATAATAATAATAATAATAATAATAAAGAAACCGTCATCCATGATAAACAAATCAAATATCAAAATCAAATCAATCAATCATCAAAATATATAATAAACTATATAATCAAATCTAAAATTAAATAAAGTAATAAAAGTATAAATTTAGGATTTTAGAATTTTAATAACCAAATTAGGATTTCTAAATAAAGGGAGTTAAATACAAAGACTTATAATACATAAATAAATATTGACCCCTTCGACGAGCCCATACGGCAATCCTGCTACTCTTTGAAAACTGGCTTATAGGGCTGTAGGTTTTGGTGTTAAAAATTAAGATTTTAGGGTTTAAGATTTAAAAAATAGGGTTTTGGCAATTTTATAAAAATAACATTATTAGGTATAATATTAGCTTTACATGAAAGATATGAATAATCACCAAAACTTAATATGATGTATTTAAATAAATTTAAATTTAGAGACGTACCTTCGTTTGTTGACTCCACCAATAATTAAACGTTGATGCAAATATTTGCTTGCACCAAATTTGTTCTTCTTAGTTGGAAGGAAATCAAGACAGTGAGAGTTTGCTGCTGCCTTGATTGTGTTTGATATCTTCCATCCCTGTTTGATAATAATTTAGAATTAATTCGTTGCTCTGTTCTCTGCCTGAATCCAAAGTCCGCTACTCTTGCTTAAGATTATCCAGTAGCTGCTGCTCCTCTAAAGAAAATTGAAAAGTCCCCTTGAACTGTGTTTTAATTTGTTATTTATAGGAAAAATCAAAACCTAATACTAATTGGTTAATGAAATAATAGACTGTTAAGAAAAAAAAATCAAAACTGACTAAAATAAGGTTTGGGTAGAAATTGCCCGCGGGCTGGCTGCTGTTGAGCCAGGGTGCTGGGGTGCTATGGCTGCTGAGGTGCTGCAAGGAGCTGCTGGGCCAATTGCGAGGATCACTGTGGGCCTATGAGGATTGGGCATGTGAGTGCTGAGAGGATTCGCGAGGTGCTGCACAATTCGCCGCAGGCTTGGGAGTGCTGCTCGCCATTTGGTCCGTCTGATTTTTTATTTTTTGTATATATATATTTTAAAAATAAATATTATATATTTAATTATATTATTAAAAATAAATAATATAAATAAATAATATAAATAATAAATAAAATAAATATTATATTAAAATAAATAATAAATACTATAAAAAATTTTCAAACTATTTTAAAATATCGGGCTAGACTTGGTAAAAAATAAGGGTCTATACTTTGCCCCCTGCTTGAACGATCTAAGACTTCAGTAGAAGAGAGTGAAAAGCAACATGACTTTGAATGGATTTTGGATGAGGATGGGTTCTCGACCCGAGATTGGCAATGGTTTGGGTACTTGGACCCGAAATGAGTTCTGGACTCAGAAAAGATTTAAGTTTTGACCCGGATAGGTTTGATTGGGTTCACGACCTGAGATTAAATTTGATTTGGATACTTGGACCCGATACTGACTTGATTGGATTCTCAACCCAAGATTAAATTTGGATGCTCGATCCTAAACTGAATTTGGATGCTCGATCCAAAATTGGATTTTCAGTGCTTGACCCGAGACTAGATTTGGATTCTCGATCCTAAACTAAATTTGGGTGCTCGACCTAAAATTGGATTGGGTACTTGGACCCAAAATTGGATTGGGTACTTAGACTTGAAACAGGAGTTGGGTGCTCGACCCAAAACTAGATTTTGGATGCTCGACCCTCAATGGGATTTTAGGTGCTCAACCTAAAACTGGATTGGGTACTTAGACCCGAGACAGGAGTTGGGTGCTCGACTCAAAACTGGATTTGGATACTCGATCCTAAACTGGATTTGGGTGCTCAACTTGAAACTGGATTCTTGATCCTAAACTAAATTTGGGTGCTCGACCCAAAACTGGATTTGGGTTCTTAACCTGAGATAGGAGTTGGGTGCTCGACCAAAAACTGAATTTGGATATTCGATCCAAAACTAGATTTGGATGCTCGATCCTAAATTGGATTTGGCTTCTCAACCCGAAATTGGATTTGACTGACCTTTTATTAGTTGAGAATTCTGGTTGAATTGGCTGTTCCATTCTTTTTGTTCTTCCTTTTGAAAACCAATTAGCTATTTTTTAGCCGGCCTTCATATCTTCTCCTTGCCTCCGCATGACAAAATATTTAAAAGTGAGTTTGAAAAGGTTTTGTACACTCATGAACTCTAAAATTTAAAAGGAGAAACTTTGCTCCCTGTGTATGCTCAAACCAATGATTTTTTTCTATGCTGGCTTTGGTTGATGTTTGTGTTGTCTAGTTCTTCATACAAGCATGCATCTCTATCTTTCCTTTGTAAAATGACTGGAGCTTCCTCAAGCAATGCACCTTCTGTGCCCCCTGATTCAATATCTTCTTTTGATTCTTTACTTCCATAGAGTGTTTGCTGTTCACTTTGACAAATTATAGGTAACACAAGATAACAAAATGCAATGTGATATGCTCATGTATACATGATATGCATGGATTATACTTAAAGTGTTCCATTGGCACACAGACTGAGGTGATTAGTTGAAGTGTTCTCACAGATTCCTTCTAGATGCTCGTTCAGGTCTTGCATTGGAATGACAAAGGCTTCACATTTATGGCTTCTTTCTTTAGGATTTTGAAAACATGAGTAGAGAAGACCCTAAGCAGCAGAGATACATCCATTTCAAATTATGATTCAGTATACCAGTTGGTAGCTTCTTCATAACCTTGCTAATAATCTACTTTTCCCAATGTGTTCTTCGAGTTTTGATGATGCAACACACTTCCCTTAACTTAAAGATTTTTTTTAAACAAGAAAACATATTTTTTTGAATCAAATGTTGACTTTGTCAAATTAGTGTCATTGTACCTCAGGACTCGATTTTCCAAATTATCATATATATAACATGACAACCCTAGTTACTGTACTAAACTCAGAAATCATTTCTATTTGAGCAAGAACTATTGCACTTCAGATAGGCACATACACATTACTTGATCAAAGGCCTTATTGAATTTAAATATTGTCTATCTCATATGCATGCTTATTCAAACTATCTCCACTAATAGACTATACCTACCAAGAGAGATCAACAGGTTTTTGATAGGCTTGAAATGGGGTCTATAAGGGACATGGATTAAATGAAGGCCATTTGTAAGTTAGAGTCATTGTGACACTATAGCCAACCCTCACACTACAAATGAAAAGATAGAGCTTTGAATCATCTTCTTTCTTCTTGACATGAATTTGGATCTTGATTAGGACAGTCTTTGCCTTGGCAAAACATTTGGTACCCATATTCCTTTCTTTGACTTCTAATCCCTTTCTCACTCTCTTTTTTCTTTTCTTTTTTTTTTCTTTCTTTTTTTTTCTTTAGCATTTTATATTTTTGTCCTTCTTCCTTGTAGGACTATTAAATATAGAACTTTCAAGAGATAGATGATCTTTCTTCTATCTCTCTAATTTTTGTTGAGTTTCTGGTTGGGTTGGACCAATTTAAGTCAAACTGTATTTGCCTTCTACTATTTTAGGTAAAGGGAAAACTAAGTTGACTTTTCTGAACTACCTTTTGTGTTTTATTTTCTTTTCCTCTTTTATTTTCTTCTTCTCTTATTCTTCTTCTTCTTCTCTTTTATTTTTTCTTTTTTCTTCTCTTTTTTCTTTTTTCCTTTTTATTTTATTTCTTCCTTTTTTTCATGGTGTTGGGTCCCAGCTCTAAAAGAATTGTCTCGCTTGCTCCATTCTATACTTCTGTTTATGGATGAGTGGACTAGAGTGAGACAAGGATAAATCATTTGTCATCATTTTAGTGAATCAGATATATCAGGTCTAATATTAGGTGAACTTCAACTACCCTTATGATCTTGACTATGCATTCCTTTCTTTGATCTTTTTATCTCTTCACCTCATTGATCATTAGATTTGTCAAAAGTGTAACAATAGCTCAGGATAGGTCATTGGGCTTATAAGTCAATAAAGAGAGCTAAAATGTCATAAAGGCTCAAAGGGACAACTAGGGATTGATAATTAATTGGGTGGATTCAAGTTGTTGGCTTACCAAACAATGCCTAGATCATCTCTCCCTTGAATAAACAAAGTTCAATTTCACCTTGAAATGTCCATCAAAGTATGTTCTAAGACTGACCAGGATTTAGACCCTTATAATTATGCAGGAGCCCTCTCTAAGTAAGCATACACAACTCAATGCTATAGAATAATTCCCTCACCTAGTAAAGTCATTTGAATCATGATGTATAAATATATCGATTTATCAAGCTAGATTCATCATCAATTGAGCACCAAAATGAACAAAGACCAATAAATTTAATGAAAGTAATTTATTCAAATAAACATAATTTGAAAAACATAATTATTCCAATTAAATATTAAAGAAAGCAAAATAAATAGAGCAACACTCCAAGCTAAGGGAAGTTTTTTGAGCAAAATTTCTCCTCATTCCACATCTTCAATTATCTCATCTTGAAAAGAGGATAAAATAAAATCTTCCTTCAATCCTTTTCCTACCATGAAGGTTGCTGGTGGAGGTACTCTTCCAACTTTAGACAAAGGATTGCTATTAGCATTGAGCTTGTCCTGCTCAGGTAGCTTTCCACCGTCAATTAAATCTTGAATCTCATGCCTTAAAAGAGTGCATTTATCCATCTTATGCCCTCGCATTTGATGAAATTGACAAAAAGCCTCGGTATTAAAGTTTGGTGGCAAAGGATTATGTAGAGGTCGAGGAGACAAAGATTGTAACAACCTTTTCTTTTGTAGCTTATTGAAAACCCGAGACAGAGGTTTCCCCAGCTTTGAGAACTGTCTTCTATTTTCTTGACCAGTTGCATTAATATCAATTCCTTTTTGGGTGCTTTGATTACCCGACTGGTAATTTCCTTTTCATTTCTTCTTGTAGAAAACTGATTCTTCTCCCTTTCCCACTCTTTGATTTGCAAACCAGCCTGCAAGAGGTCTTTGAAATCCCTTATAAGGGTGTGAGACCGCCTCTCATGAAGGTTGGGCAGGACATCTCTCACAATGATCCTGATTTGGTCCGACTCATCAGGCCTCCTCTTGAGTAATGCAGCCTTATTTCTCCATCGCTTTACATAATCAACAAAGTTCTCATTTGGTCTTTACCTAATGGTCTCTACCTCCATCAAGGTAACTTTCAGCTCAACATTATACCCATACTAGAGAATGAAAGCTTTGTACAACATATCCCAATCTTTTTGGGCACTTTCCTTTAAGTTGTTGAACCAGTTTTGGACAACAGGGTCCAATGAGAGTATGAAATACCTCAGAGTTTGAGTCTTAGTAGCTTGGGCAAACTATATAGCAGTGATGTACGACTTCACATAGAGATGAGGGTTTCCAGTACCATTGTACCTAGCGAAGGAAGGAATCTTGAACTTGTATGGGACCTCCTTGTCTGGCTAAAACAACTTGTCGACCTCAGACATCTCTTCGGATTTTAACTTCTTTTCTAATTTCTTTTCTAAATCAGCAATCATCTTCTCAACATCAGAACCTTCAGCTCCTTCTTCTTGTCTCGAGGATCTTGAAAGTATTAAGCCCAGACATCATCATCATCAATGACTACCTTATCATCATTAAAAGCCACTTCACCAACCTTAGCCTTCCCTTTGTCCTTCAGCTTCTTGGTGCTAGTAGATGCTTTAATATTGTTCCCCAAAATTGTGGCCATTTGACTCTTCATGATCTCAGCTAGGGCCCCTTTTAGTTTTTCCATCTTGACTTTATGGGCATCATCCAATATCTTTTGAATCTGCTCAGGTTCCATTGCTTTTGGTGAGAAGCTAACTGAGTTGTTGCTGGAGTCTTCGTCACCAATGTAGGTCGGATTGTCGTAGGCTTTTGAACTATTGTAATCTAGGGTTGTGAGCCAGAGAGGATCAATGATATGAGATGCAAATGTATGTATGCATGTATGAACAAACAATAAACAAAGATAGTTAAGATGTATTCAATTATAACTTATAACTTCCACACACAAATGGTGAGTCTCTTTTCCTAGGTATATGGTTAACAAAATACCAACATGGGGTATTTTGTTTTTGAATAATTCCCCCAGACATTTCAACCAATAGTTATATTTTCAAACTTGGAAATCAGTTCATGATAATTTCCGTTAATTAGGTTTTAATCCATCCAATCAACTAAAGCAGCTTTTATACTATATTGGATTAAAACTAAATTAAGAGGTTTATTATAAATAGATTTCTCACTTGAAAAAGTAACTAATGATTCATGCCAAAAACAAGCCCATGATTAATAATTCTTAGTATAAACTAGGCTCATAATTGATTTTTGGTATTTTCATAATTGACCTAAATATTCGTAAGCTCTTTCAAACGGTTGTGAAAATAACTTTGTTTCAAAGCCCATTGTAAAAGATTTTAGAAAAAAATGGATTTTGGGCTTTGTATTTGGGTCATGAGAAAAGAATTTTTGACTTGTTTTGGAAAAGTTTTATGTCTAAAGACCATTTTGAAAATTTTGAAAATAATTTTGGTCTTTTGGATTTAGAGGAAAAAAAATTATTTGAGCTCACAATGTAATTAGGTCATATTAGAAAAAGAACAAACCAAATAAGCCATGATTTAAACTAATATAAATTAACCATAGTCAAACAACAAACATTTGAGGTAAAACCTAAGGAAAGTAACTAGGCCAATTACATGAGCTTTAGTCTTTAGGTTGAAGGGCTTAGGTTCCCATAGCAAGTACATACCAAAAGGTACAAGGCAATGAGTGGTTATGCCATGCTCGATCTCCATACCTTGAGTGAAAGTATGGTATCCTTTATATAACACAGCATGGGTAACTCAGGCATCCTAACTCACCCACATGATGCAATCTAAATGGTGCAATGGATAATATCATAATAAGAACAAACAAAATAATATAAAGACCAATGGAATCAACTTCTCTTATCCCCAGTGGAGTCGCCACTATGAGCATGGATTTTTCCCCCACTCCCATGTGGAATGGTTCTTATGACTTTGGCACTATTAGGCTCAGGGCATTAGAGAATATGGGCCTAAACCCAAAAAAAAAATGGAGTCACCACCCGAGTGAGCCAGGAAAAAGAAAGGGGTGGATAACTCGATTCCTAAGGAATCCCCAACCCACTATTGGGTTTGAAAAATTGGGTGCGCATGGGGAAGGTGAGAAATGGCCTAGCACCCCCACAGTGCCCGGTTCATTAGAACCGGCCTCCTTTTCACGTCTTAATATTATAAAATTCTTAAATATAATGATATTATCCATATTATATGCAATCATAAGAATAAAAAAATATTTTATTAATAATCATAGCAATGTTCAAACAAAACAAATAAATTGACATCCATCCGAGGATGGAAACATATCCTTATATCATTTATGTCTAAAACTAAATAGGACACCCACCGGAAAATGAAAACGTGTGCATTACATTAATTCCAAAATATGAAAATAATTTAAATTACATAAAGATTAATTAATGAGGTACCAAGATAAATAAATAATAATAATAATAATAATAAAGAAACCATCCATCCATGATAAACAAATCAAATATCAAAATCAAATAAATCAATCGTCAAAACATATAATAAACTACATAATTAAATCTAAAATTAAATAAAGTAATAAAAGTATAATTTAGAGTTTTTGAATTTTAATAACCAAATTAGGGTTTTTAAATAAAGGGAGTTAAACACAAAGACTTATAATACACAAATAAATATTGACCCCTTTGACGAGCCCATACGGCAGTCCCACTGCTTCTTTGAAAACTTATTTTTTAGGGTTGTAGGTTTTGGTGTTAAAAATTAAGATTTTAGGGTTTAAGATTTAGAAAATAGGATTTTGGGATTTTTATGAAAATAACATTATTAACTATAATATTAGCTTTGCATGAAAGATATGAATAATTACCAAAACTTAATATGATGTATTTAAATAAATTTAAATTTAAAGACGTACCTTCATGTGTTGACACCACCAAGAATTAAACGTTGATGCAAAGTATTTGCTTGCACCAAATTTGTTCTTCTTGGTTGGAAGGAAATCAAGATAGTAAGAGTTTGCTACTGCCTTGATTATGTTTGATATCTTCCGCCCTTGTTTGATAATAATTTAGAATTAATTCATGTTAGTGTATATGCCCTAGGCCATTGATTTGGACCTTAATGTTATTCATTTTGTTATTAATAAAGAAGTTTTTATTATCATTGTTATGTTTCCATGTTATATATAATAATGATTATATCCCTGGTTTATTATTGTTATGGAGATAATAATAAATATAACTAGTGTAATATTGATTTGATAATCATAAGATGATTATAGGTATGAAGATACAAATCAATATTATGGATACATGTTAGAGAACAGTGTATTGGATAGACCCACACAGATATCACTTCATGGTTTAATGTCATAAGTGTATCTCATAATAGTTTTCATTTAATCCTTTGACTTGATATTGTCATAGTTTCCAACATAAGGAATATTATGTTTTGCCATGATCAAACGTTATCTGTAACTAGATAATTATAAAGGTTATGCTTGAACATGATATAAATTATGTAGAGGAAAATGAACAATCAAGATGGAATTTGTCCCTCTCTATGAGAGAGATATCTTCTGGGCCCCTCGATAAGTGTAACTGAGAAATGCATGGCCATGCTCAAATAAGTTGATATAAGATCAATCTTATTTGTTTATCAGTTAACTTGGAGATCGAGTAATCATAAGTTTGGACAATATAAGTATGACATTTACTATGACTTATGTTCAAACTAGATATCGTGTGACAAAGGGATTAATGCATGTACTATTTCAGGTTTTTCATTTATAATGATTCTCATGATTAATTGGGTAGTCGTAATGTCTTGCTAGAGGCCAATTATGATTTGTGCATTTCAATAGAGATTGAAATACACTACCAATTAATATGAGCCTATCGGGTCACACATAGAACGTAGGCTGTACTTAAATAATAATAATTATATTTAATTATTGTTGTTAGTATTATTATTATTATTAGATATTAATAATAATATTGTTATAATAATTATTATTAGATAATAATTATTAAAACGTGGGTCCATATGGGATATGGACAGTTAGGGTTTTGATAAAAAAAGAAGTCTTTTAAAACGGTTTTAAAAAGGACTGGAGGTTTAATGATCTCATTATTCGTTTTGAAAAGAAAAACGTAAGAAGAGAAAAAACCTAAAAAAAAAAAAAACCCTAGTTTTGTTTTAAAAGGTTCAGCCATTGCCGTTGGTGAGCTAGCACTCAGACCGGCGTACGTTTGTGTGGATTTCGTTAGAGGGTGTTCGTCTTCAGAAGGCAGCATCTGTTAATCGTTTTGAAGCTACACAAAAAGGTTAGTTTCGAATCTCTTTTATCGAACTGAATGGATCACATGGATCCTGTGAGTAAATCGAAAGAATTTTTTTTTTTGTTTTCCGCTGCGGCAAGGGTTGCAGATTCTTCACGATTTGCTAACAGTGGTATCAGAGCCTCTTGTTGATTCCATTTAATTCGAAATATACCATGTTGATGTGTTGATATGATCTATTGTTTTTCGAATGGCATGATTGGATTCGTTTTATCATTTGATGATGATTCGAATCTGTTATATGAGATATAACATAAATTGTTGTTGATATATGATGTCAAAGATGACCAATTGTATAAGATACAATTCTGTGAAATCAAATTGGGGTTAGTATACGATCTGTTATGGTTTCGAATTAGGGTTAATATGATTAATTCAATTCGTTTATTCATATTGAATGTATACATAAATTTCGATTTTGATTAATATGATTATTGAGTAAATCATTTCTAAGGTTTCTGGTAATAGTTCTCTGTTAATATGATTAATAGATTACTATTATATTCTGTTTAATATGATTAACAGAATAAGGGTTTTGACAGAAAATAATTAATTGGATTAACAGAATAAGGGTTTTGACAGAATAAGGGACCGCCGTATGT
The DNA here is from genome assembly GCA_947685225.1 of Garcia nutans. NCBI lineage: Eukaryota > Viridiplantae > Streptophyta > Magnoliopsida > Malpighiales > Euphorbiaceae > Garcia > Garcia nutans. Next base: position 47,501,236 of record CANTUV010000007.1, on the reverse strand, counting down.
TCGCGCCCTATAGTTCGTTACCGCGACATTGAGAATGTCAATATATTTGTTTCTATTTAACATGTTAGTGATGAATATGTTATGTTTGTTTGATGTCTTGGCATGGTGCATAGCATGGCCTTATGACCTATGTGATTGGTTTATTTATATCTTAATTTTTTATAAATACGGCCTGCGTGTCGTTTATTTTTGTAACTTTATAATTACTAGTTTAGTAGTTAGTTTTTATTATTAATGTAATAATGAAGACTCAAGCTTGGAGAAGAAGATGAAAATTCCATGGAGATGAAGTTGCCTTTCAAGATATGAAGAAATGTACTATTGCAAATGTTGTAATAGATAGGTTTTCTTTTCACCTAGGGTTGCCTATATGATCTTCATTTGGTCTCATGAAGATCATATCTAGTTTGGCCATGCTATGTCACGTTTATTTTTATCAAATATGTATGAGATGCCATGTTTGATAGTTTATGTATGCATATAGGATATGATATATAAATGTCAATTTTAACATGTTTTCAAAAAAAAATTAAATGGAATGAACCCTCACTATTAATCTAAGTTTTAATGCCATCCATGTCTTAAACACTTATCAAGGCTAAGATCACCTAAATGTAGATTTTGCCAAAGCAATGTACTTTAGGTTATCCTAGCAAGATATGATGAGTAATGGTGCTGCTCATGCGTTTAAAATTGGTTAGACTTAATTAGGCTATCAAAATGGTTTTGGGCCTAAGGCATTAGATGGGGTATAACATGCTATGACATATGATGTCATGATCCCATATTATCTAAGAGTTACATCTGATGTAATTGGTAATGGGTTACCTACCATAATAACTTGATTTTAAGTGTCATGCCAAAACTGACTTAATATTAAGTAAAATTGGATCTTAGCCCACTAAAATGTCATTGTGATGATTGAGGGTTATATTTTAGTGGGAGTTTAATTACTTATCACCTTTTATTAATTAAAATTTGCATATTTTGTAGATTGAAATGGCTACCAACAATAACTCCACTTTATCACTTCGATCCATCCTTGAGAAGGAAAAACTAAAAGAGAATGGGACTAATTTTGTTGATTGGTTTAGGAACCTGAGAATTGTTCTCAAACAAGAAAAGAAGTCCTATGTGCTTGATGAAGCTGTCCCTGAGCCACCTCCTGCTAATGCTTCTAATGCTGATAAGAACAAGCATAAGAAGCATATGGATGATTCCAATGACATTGGATGTCTTATGCTTGCTACTATGTGTCCAGAACTTCAGAAGGATCTGGAACACTTGGAGGCTTATGAGATGAGTGTCCATCTCAAACAAGCTTTCCAACAGCAAGCTAGGAAGGATAGATTAGACACTGCTGTTGCATTATTTGACTGCAAGATGTCAGAGGGCGAATCGGTTAGCGCTCATGTTTTGAAAATGAAGGGCTACATTGATCACCTTGCCCGACTTGGATATCCCTTGAGTTTAGAACTCTCCACGGATTTGATCCTTCATTCTTTGCCCAGCAGTTTTTCACATTTTGTTATGAACTATAATATGAACAACATGGAAAAGTCCATTCCTGAGCTACATGGTATGCTCAAAACTGCTGAAGGGAATATCAAAAGGCCCAATAAGGCTACCCATGTATTGAATGTCAATAAGGGTAAGCCTATGAAGAAAAAAGGCAAGGCAAAGGGTAAAGCAACAGTTGCTACAAAGCCTAAGGGACAGCCCAAGCCAAAAGAACGCAAGGCACCTGTTCCTAAGGAAGGAACTTGTCACCATTGCAAGGAGCCTGGGCATTGGAAAAGAAATTGCCCACTTTATTTGGCTGAATTGAAGAAATCGAAGGGTAGTGCGACTACGTCTTCAGGTATATATGTTATAGAAATTAACTTATCTGCTTCATGGGTATTGGATACTGCATGTGGTTCTCACATTTGTACAAATGTGCAGGGACTCAAAAGGAGTAGATCACTGAAAAGGGGCGAAGTTGACCTACGAGTTGGGAATAAAGCAAGAGTTGCTGCACTAGCTGTAGGATCTTATGAACTTCATATGCCTAATGGCTTTTTGTTAAATTTGAACAATTGCTATTATGTTCCTACTCTGAGTAGGAATCTTATTTCAGTTTCAGTTTTGGATGATGAAGGTTTTTCATTTTTAATTAAAAATAAGACCTGTTCTATTTTTGATAAAGATGATTTGCTTTATGGTATTGCAAGATCTTTTAATGGCCTTTATGTCCTTGACTTAGATGATTCTAGGGAGAATCATATTTATAACATAAACTCTAAGAGAATTAAGCCAAATGACCTAAACCCTACATTTTTATGGCATTGTCGTCTTAGCCATATAAATGAGAGACGCATTTCTAAACTCCATCAAGATGGATTATTAGATTCATTTGATTTTGAATCATTTGATAAATGTGAATCTTGTTTACTTGGCAAAATGACAAAGAATCCTTTCACCGGACAAGGTGAAAGGGCTAATGACTTGCTAGGACTAGTACATACAGATGTATGTGGCCCGTTAAGCATTAGTGCCAGAGGAGGATATAATTACTTCATTACTTTTACTGATGATTTCAGTAGGTATGGCTATGTCTACCTAATGAAACATAAGCATGAGGCTTTTGAAATGTTCAAAACTTTTCAAAATGAAGTACAAAATCAACTTGGTAAAACTATTAAGGCACTTCGATCTGATCGAGGTGGTGAATTTTTGAGCCAAGAGTTTGACGAACATCTAAGAAATTATGGAATTGTTTCACAATTAACTCCTCCAGGAACTCCACAGTGGAATGGTGTTTCTGAAAGAAGAAATCGAACTTTATTAGATATGGTTCGATCTATGATGAGTCAAGCAGATCTTCCATTATCGTTTTGGGGTTATGCCTTGGAGACAGCTGCTTTTGTTTTAAACCGTGTACCATCTAAAGCGGTTGAAAAGACACCATATGAGATATGGACTGGCAAAACACCTAGTTTGTCTTTTCTTAAGATTTGGGGTTGTGAGGCTTATGTGAAAAGACCAGTTTCAGATAAGTTAGCTCCAAAATCTGCTAAATGTATCTTTGTGGGATATCCTAAGGAAACTAAAGGATATTATTTCTATATTCCATCTGAGAACAAAGTATTTGTTGCTCGAAATGGAACCTTCTTGGAAAAGGAATTCATTTCTAAAAGAACTAGTGGGAGCACAGTTCAATTAGATGAATTTATAGAACCACAAGAAGATATTGAACCGCCTGTAGAAACAGTTTCAGAACCACAAGTCATTGTGGAAACTGAAAATGTTACACAAGTTCTGCGCAGATCTGATAGACCACGTCATCAGCCTGAGAGATATGGATTTCTCATGACTGAAAGTCATGAAGTTTTGCTCATAGATCAAGATGAGCCAACTACCTATCTTGAAGCTGTGTCAGGTCCAGATTCAAAGAAATGGCTTGGAGCCATGAACTCTGAGATGCAGTCCATGTTTGACAACCAAGTTTGGGCCTTAATTGATCCTCCCGAAGGTATTAAGACTATTGGTTGCAAATGGGTTTTCAAGAAGAAAATTGACATTAATGGAAATGTGCAAACCTATAAAGCAAGGTTGGTTGCTAAAGGTTTCAAACAAACACATGGTATAGACTATGATGAAACTTTTTCTCCAGTTGCTATGATTAAATCTATTAGGATTCTCCTTGCCATTGCTGCATACTATGATTATGTGATATGACAAATGGATGTCAAAACCGCTTTCCTTAATGGAAATTTACTCGAGGATGTGTACATGACACAACCTGAGGGTTTTGTAAATCCTGAGAATTCTGGGAAGGTTTGCAAGCTTCAAAGGTCCATTTATGGATTGAAGCAAGCATCTCGAAGCTGGAATCTTTGTTTTGATGAAACAGTTAAGAACTTTGGTTTCATTCAAAATGAAGATGAACCATGTGTTTACAAGATGGTTAGTGGGAGTGCTATCGTGTTCTTAGTCCTATATGTAGATGACATATTGATCATTGGAAATGATGTCCCCACTTTACAAAAGGTTAAAGATTGGTTAGGGAATTCTTTTTCAATGAAGGACTTGGGAGAGGCTGCATATATCCTTGGTATAAGGATCTATAGAGATAGATCTAGAAGGATAATTGGCTTAAGTCAAAGTACATACATTGACAAAGTGTTGAAGAGGTTCAGTATGCAAGATTCCAAGAAAGGATTCTTGCCTATGTCACATGGTATTCATCTTAGCAAGAATCAATGTCCTAAGACATCTGAGGAGCGAGATAGAATGAATAAGATCCCTTATGCTTCTGCTATTGGATCTATTATGTATGCCATGCTATGTACTAGACCTGATGTCTCATATTCTTTAAGCACAACAAGTAGATATCAAGCTGATCCTGGTGAGGGTCACTGGACAGCTGTTAAGAACATTCTTAAGTATCTAAGAAGAACTTAGAATGTTTTCTTAGTTTATGGAGGTTTGGAAGATGAACTAGTTGTAAATGGTTACACAGATGCTAGTTTCCAAACTGATATAGATGATTACAAATCACAGTCAGGTTTTGTATTCACATTGAATGGTGGAGCCATTACTTGGAAAAGTTCCAAGCAAAGCACAGTAGCAGATTCTACAACAGAAGCTGAGTATATAGCAGCATCAGATGCTGCTAAGGAAGCAGTTTGGCTGAAGAAATTCATCACTGAGCTTGGAGTGGTGCCTAGCATTGCTAATCCTATGGCTATCTATTGTGACAACAATGGTGCCATAGCGCAAGCAAAAGAGCCAAGGTCCCATCAAAAATCTAAGCACATACTCAGGCGATTTCACCTCATTCGAGACATCATTGATAGAGGTGATATCAAGATATGCAAAGTTGACACAAATGACAACATAGCAGATCCATTGACAAAGCCTCTCTCGCGGGTCAAGCATGATCAGCACACTAGGTCTATGGGCATGAGATATTTGTTAGACTAGGCCTAGTGCAAGTGGGAGACTGTTAGTGTATATGCCCTAGGCCATTGATTTGGACCTTAATGTTATTCATTTTGTTATTAATAAAGAAGTTTTTATTATCATTGTTATGTTTGCATGTTATATATAATAATGATTATATCCCTGGTTTATTATTGTTATGGAGATAATAATAAATATAACTAGTGTAATATTGATTTGATAATCATAAGATGATTATAGGTATGAAGATACAAATCAATATTATGGATACATGTTAGAGAACAGTGTATTGGATAGACCCACACAGATATCACTTCATGGTTTAATGTCATAAGTGTATCTCATAATAGTTTTCATTTAATCCTTTGACTTGAGATTGTCATAGTTTCCAACATAAGGAATATTATGTTTTGACATGATCAAACGTTATCTGTAACTAGATAATTATAAAGGTTATGCTTGAACATGATATAAATTATGTAGAGGAAAATGAACAATCAAGATGGAATTTGTCCCTCTCTATGAGAGAGATATCTTCTGGGCCCCTCGATAAGTGTAACTGAGAAATGCATGGCCATGCTCAAATAAGTTGATATAAGATCAATCTTATTTGTTTATCAGTTAACTTGGAGATCGAGTAATCATAAGTTTGGACAATATAAGTATGACATTTACTATGACTTATGTTCAAACTAGATATCGTGTGACAAAGGGATTAATGCATGTACTATTTCAGGTTTTTCATTTATAATGATTCTCATGATTAATTGGGTAGTCGTAATGTCTTGCTAGAGGCCAATTATGATTTGTGCATTTCAATAGAGATTGAAATACACTACCAATTAATATGAGCCTATCGGGTCACACACATAGAACATAGGCTGTACTTAAATAATAATAATTATATTTAATTATTGTTGTTAGTATTATTATTATTATTAGATATTAATAATAATATTGTTATAATAATTATTATTAGATAATAATTATTAAAACGTGGGTCCATATAGGATATGGACAGTTAGGGTTTTGATAAAAAAAGAAGTCTTTTAAAACGGTTTTAAAAAGGACTGGAGGTTTAATGATCTCATTATTCGTTTTGAAAAGAAAAACGTAAGAAGAGAAAAAACCTAAAAAAAAAAAAACCCTAGTTTTGTTTTAAAAGGTTCAGCCACTGCCGTTGGTGAGCTAGCACTCAGACCGGCGTACGTTTGTGTGGATTTCGTTAGAGGGTGTTCGTCTTCAGAAGGCAGCATCTGTTAATCGTTTTGAAGCTACACAAAAAGGTTAGTTTCGAATCTCTTTTATCGAACTGAATGGATCACATGGATCCTGTGAGTAAATCGAAAGAATTTTTTTTTTGTTTTCCGCTGCGGCAAGGGTTGCTGATTCTTCACAATTTGCTAACAATTCATTGCTCCATTCTCTTCCTCAATCCAAAGTCCGCCACTCTTGCTCAAGATTTTCCAATAGTTGCTGCTCCTCTAAAGAAAATTGAAAAGTCCCCTTAAACTGTGTTTTAATGTGTTATTTATAGGAAAAATCAAAACCTAATACTAATTGGTTAAGGAAATAATAGACTGTTAAGAAAAAAAATTTTCAAAATCGACTAAAATAAGGTTTGGGCAGAAATTGCCAGCGGGTGCTGGCTGCTGGGAGTTGGGCCTGCGTTATGGGGGTGCTGGGGCTGCTGGGGTCTACATGTTGGGCCAATTACGAGGAGCAGCCGGGCCAATTGAGAGGAGCAGCTGGGCCAATTGTGAGGAGCACTGCGGGCCTGTGAGGATTGGGCATGCGAGTGCTGCGAGGATTTGTGATGTGTTGCACAATTCGCTGTAGGCTTGGGTGAAGTGAATTGGGGTAGGCCAATTCGCTGCAAGCCGACCGCGTGCTGCTCACTGATTGGTCCGTCCAATTTTTTATTTTTTAATTTTTTATGTATATATATTTTAAAAATAATATTATATATTTAATTATATTATTAAAAATAAATAAAGATAAATAATAAATAAAATAAATATTATATTCAAAATAAATAATAAATACTACAAAAATTATTTCAGACTATTTTAAAATATCGGGCTGGACTTGGTCAAAAAATAAGGGTCCACACTCATCCATAGTCAAAAGTATAGAATGGTGCAAGAAAGACAATTCTTTTGGAGCTAGAACCCAACAACAACAACAACAACAACAACAACAACAATAACAAAACAAAAAAAAAAGGAAAACACAAAAAAAAGAGAGAAAAATATAGTAAAAGAAAAAAAATAGATCCTAAGTTTGTGCAAAAGCAAAAGGAAAAAGATTAATTAGTACTATATTTCTTCCAAGGAGATAGAAAAAAAATTAAAGTCTAGCAAGATTGCTACCAGTAGCCTATGGCTCCACTAGAAGATCATAGTGTGAAGGTTTGTCAGTAGTGTCGCATCAGCTCTACCTCAAAGATGGCTTTTATTTAACATGTGCCCCTTATAGACCCGAAATTAAGCCTATTAAAGACCTGTTGATCACTCTTGGTAGGTAGAGTCTATTAGTGGAGATAGTTCGAATAAGCATGCATATGAGATTGACAATATTTAAACTCAATGAGACCTTTGACCAAGTAATGTGTATGTGCCTATATGAAATGTAACAATTCTTACTCAAATGAAAATGATTTCAGAGTTTACTATGGTAACTAAGGTTTTCATGTTATAGACATGTTAATTTGGAAAGTCGAGTTTTGAGGTACAATGATACTAATTTGGCAAAGCTAAAATATGATTTTAAGATTTAAATGTATTTTTGTCTTACAAAGCCTTTAAGTTAAGGGTATGTTACATTGTCAAACCTCAAAGGAAATAATGGGTAAAAAAGGGCTAATGAAAGAATCACTTGCAAGGTCATGAAACAGTTATCAATCAAACGGATATCATTCATGTCTTTGGCTACCATGCTTGGGGCCTCCACTACTCATGTTTTCAACATCTTGAAGAAAAAAGTCATAAATGTGAAGCCTTCTATCATTCCAATACAAGACCTGAACAACCATCTGGAAGGAATCTGTGAGTGCACTTCAGCTAATCATCTCAGTCTGTGAGTCAATAGAACTACTATAAGTATCTTTCATGCATATCATGCATACATAAGCATATCACACTGTGTTTTTATCTTGTGCTTCTATTCATTGTCAAGGTAAACAACAATACTCTATGAAGTAAATAATGAGAAGCAAATATGGAATCAGGGGGCATGGAAGGCCCATTGCTTGAGGAAGATCCAGTCACTTTATAACAATAGTGATGCATGCTTATACAAGAAATCAGGCAATACACAAACATCAATTAGAGCCGGAATGAAAAAAATCATTGGTTTGAGCCCACACAGGGGGCAAAGTTTCTCCTTTTAATTTTTGAGTTTATGCGTGTACAAAACATTTGCAAACTCATTTTAAATATTTTTCTACGCAGGGGGCAAAGAGAGAACATGAAGACTAGCTAAAAAATAGCTGAATTTTTTGCAAAAGGAAGAACAAAAAAATGGAACAAGAGAATGAAGATGCAAAAGATAAAAGATTAGTCTAGCTAGAAGAGCTGAAGCCAGTATAGGACAAATCTCCAAAGGATAAAGATCCATTTTGAAGGGTGAAGACCCAATCCCCAAATGATGAAGATCCATTTTGAAGGGTGAAGACCCGATCTCCAAAAGATGAAGATATATTATGAAGGGTGAAGGCCCTGATGTCCAAAGGATGAGATCCATTTTGAATGGTGAAGACCCGATGTCCAAGGATCAAGATCCGAGGTCCGAGGATAAAGATCCATTTTGAGGGTGTGTAGACCCTTAATTTTTGACCCAGTCCAGTCCAATATATTTTAATTAGTCCAAAATAATTTTTGTGTTGTCCAATATATTTTAATTAGTCCAAAATAATTTTTGTTATCTTAATTAAATAATTTTTGCTTTAGTATCTAATTTTTATTAATAAAAAATAATAATAATAAACAAAAAAATAAAAATAAAAATCGGCGATGGAAAAATCAGCGACAAAAAAATCGTCGCCGAAAACCAGCGCGGGACGAATGGCCAAAGCCATTTTGCCCGAAAAAATTTTTCTGCGAGCGAAATCGCCCAGGCTGTTTTCCCTACAGGAATTTCCTGTGGGCGAAATGGCCCACAGGCCAATTAGCCCCCCGCTATTTGCTAGCAAAATTTTTAGCAGCAGTTTTTTTTCGCCAGCAAAATTTTTCCGATGCAAATTTTCTAAAACCTAATACAATTAGGTTTCGGTTTCTTTTTCTTAATCAATATTAGCTTTCGTGAATAACTAGAATTAATCATAAAATTCTTCTATAAATAATACCTAAAAAACAACACAAAGATGAAAAAATTGGGACGAAAATTTGGAGAAAAATTGAGATCGAAACAGAGTAGGAAAGGCTTTGAATCAATCTGATTTTTTTGAGAGAGCAAACAAGAATTCAATCCATCAAAGGTAGCAAAGTTTGCCTTTGTTTTTATTCATCCAAGAAGAAATTTTTGATGGAACCAACAAACAGAGGTATGCATCAATTGTCTAATTTCTTCACAGTAGCTTAAATCATCTAATTGTTTCTTTTAATTCAAAAACCCTAGAACCTTAGTTCCCCTTTTCTAAAGTTTAAAAACCTTAATTCGTTGCTTTGTTTTCCAAAAAGCTTAAAATTGTTATTTTTGTTTCTTCAAAAATTTGCTTTCCAAATTCTCAAAATCATAAATTAAATCTGTTTCTTTCCAAAAAAAACCCTAAAAAACATCTTTTATGCTTCTATAAAATTTAAATCGTTTAGTTTATTCTCATAAAGCTTCATAAAATTATCAATTATTTTTCCAAACTATAAAACCTAATGCATTCTCCTTAACTATAATTTAAAAATTCTAAAACCCTAATTCAACTTTAAAACAAAAAAGTAAACCTTAAACTAGCTAACCTAAACCCTAATTTTTTTTCTAAACTCTAATCCTTTAAAATTTAAAAACCTTATAAACATAAATGTTATAATTTTTACACAGTAAGCTTTCAAACACAATCCAGTGATCGCAAATCATAAATCCAATATTTTAAAATGTCCAAACCCTAATTTCATGATTTCACTTCTCAAACACTAATTTGGTTAATCAATGAACTTCACTAACTTTTTAAATCATAAAACTTTAATCCATTTTAATTCCATTAAAACTCACAGTTGCTTAAACTCATTAATTCACTAAACACATGAAATAAATAAACTTAAATAGAAACAGTAGCCCTAATTTGAATCTTTATTTGCCTTATTCAATTTATATTTGATTATGCTTTGATTTATTTTATATGCTTTAATTTATTTAAGTTCAATGCTTAGTTTATTTAATTTATCATGGATGGATGTTTACTTTCTATTGATGTTTCATACCTTTGATGAATGATTTATTTATGATGAATGATTATTTACTTTTATCAATTTATTTAGATTTGCAAATATTGTAAGAGGTATGTTTCCACTTGGTGGGTACCTCATTAGTTAAATATCATGTAATTTAAATTTCTTTTCCATTTTAGAACCAATGTAAAGGACATATTTCTACCTTTCGGTGGGTGTCCTATTTAGGCATGTGATGTAAGGACATGTTTCCATCTTCGAATGGGTGTCCATTTATTTGTTTTGCTTGGACATTGTTTTGATTTTCAATATATCGATGCTTTATTTTAATTATTATGTGTAATATGGATAATATTGTTATATTTAAGAATTTTATAATATTAAGACCAGTAAAGGAGTCTGGTTCTAATGAACCGTGTAACGACCCCAGCCAGGCCGGGTAGGCTGAGGGCCGAGGGCCTGGCTGGGGTCGTTACAGTTATAGCAGAAATGGTACTGGATTGCGCTCGCTGGCTCTCTTAAGGGGGAGGTCAGGTGTTCGATCCGGGGAGGTGACCTAAGTGTGTGACAATGCCACTTGGGCCAAATTAACAAATCCTGCTGGAGGGCCCGTGAGGGCAGTCCAGTACTGTAGCGGCCCACCAACGGGAGAAAAGGCTGGGTTGCCGGTTGCCGGCCGGGTAGGCTGAGGGCCGAGGGCCTGGCTGGGGTCGTTACAAACCGGGCGTTGTGGGGGTGCTGGGCCATTTCTTACCTTCCCACACGTATCCAACTTTCCGAACCCGTTAGGGGGTTGGAGATTCCTTAGGAATTGAGTCATCCACCCCTTTCTTTTTCCCGGCCCGTCCGGGTGGCAACTCTATTTTCTCCTGACTTAGGTCCATGTTCTCTAAGGCCCCGAGCCTAAACAGTGCCAAAGTCGCAAGAACCATTCCACTGGGAGTGGGGACGAAAATCCCCACTCAAAGTGGTGACTCCACTGGGGATAAGAGAAGTTGATTCCGTTGGTCTTTATATTATACTATTCTTTCTTATAATGATATTATCCATTGCATCATGTGCGTGAGTTACGATGCCCGTGTTACCCGTGTTATGTTATGTAAGGGATACCATACTTTCACTCAAGGTATGGAGATCGAGCATGGCATAACCACTCATAGCCTCGTACCTTTTGGTATATACTTGTTGTGGGAACCTAAGCCTTTTTACCCAAAGACTAAAGCTCATGTAATTGGCCTAGTTACTTTCCTTAGGTTTTTACCCCAAATGCATGTTGTTTGACTATGGTTAATTTGTCTTGGCTTAAATCATGGCTTATTTGGTTTGCTCTTTTTCTAATATGAACTAAGTACATTGCAAGCTCAAATAAATTTTTCTTTAAAGCCCAAAAGACCAAAGCTATTTTCAAAACTTTTCAAGATGGTCTTTGGACATAAAACCTTTCTAAAATTCTTTTGCTCATGGCCCAAATACTAAGCCCAAAATCCATTTTTTCTAAGATCTTTTTACAATGGGCCTAGAAACAAAAGTGTTTTTATCCAACCTTTTCTTACAAAGAGCTTGCAAATTATTTAGGTCAATTATGAAAATACCCAAAAATCAATTGTGAGCCTAGTTTATACTAAGAGTAATTAATCATGGGCTTGTTTTTGTCATGAATCATTAGTTACTTTTTTCAAGTGATAAATCTATTTATAATAAACCTCTTAATTTAGTTTTAATCCAATATAGCATAAAAGCTACTATAGTTGGTTGAATGGATTAAAACCTAATTAATGGGAATTACTATGAATGGATTTCCATTTTCGAAAATATAACTATTGGTTAAAATGTCCGAGGGAATTATTCGAAAACATGGTACCCCATGTTGGTATTTTGTTAACCATATACCTAGGAAAAGACACTCGCCATTCGTGTGTGGATGTTATAAGGTTGGAAGGAGCATCCTAATTATCCTTGTTTGTCTGTTGTTTGTGCATACATGCATATATGCATACATTTGCATCTCATTAATCCTTTCTGGCTCACAGCCCTGGATTATGACAGTTCAAAAGCTTACGATAATCCGACCTACGCCGGAGATGAATTTTCTAGCAACGATTCAATTACTTGCTCACCAAAAGCCATAGATCCCGAACAAATTCAAAGAATGGTGGATGATGCCCTCAATGCCAAGATGGAAGAAATAAAAGAGGCCCTAGCTAAGACCATGAAGAACCAATTGACTGCAATCTTAGAAAATCATGCCGAGGCATCTGCTAGCACTAAGAAGCCAAAGGACAAAGGGAAGACTAAAGTTGGTGAAGTAGTTTTTGATGATGTAAAGGTGATCATTGATGACGATGATGATTGGGCCCAATACTACCAAGATGCTCAAGAGAAGAAAAAAGAACCAAAAGTTGTTGAAAGATCAACTATGGAGAAGACCGAAACTTCTGATGTTGAAAAGATGATTGTTGACTTAGAAAAGAAATTTGAGAAGAAATTGAAAGCCGAGGAAATGTCCGAAGTTGACAAATTATTTGAGCTAGATTAAGAAGTTCCATACAAATTCAAGATGCCATCTTTTGCGAAGTTTGATGGAACTGAAAATCCTCATCTCCATGTGAAGCAATATATCACCGCCATGTAGTCTGCCCGAGCTACTAAGGCTCAAACCCTAAGGTACTTTATGCTCTCATTGGACCTTGTTGTCCAAAATTGATTCAATACCTTAGATGATGAAACACAAAAGAGTTGGGATCTGCTTTACAAAGCCTTCATCCAACAATATGGATATAATGTCGAGATGGAAGTTACCTTGATGGAAGTGGAATCCATTAGGCAAAGGTCGAATGAGAATTTTGTAGATTATGTGAAGAGATGGAGAAACAAGGCCACTTTGCTCAAGAAGAGGCCCGATGAATCCGATCAAATAAGGATGATTGTGAGAGGGGTGTTGCCTAGTCTTCATGAGAGGATGTCTCATAAACTCATCCGTGATTTCAAACATCTTCTTCAAGCCGGTTTGCAAATTGAAGAATGGGAAAGAGAGAAGAACCATTTTTCAACAAGAAGGAATGAGAAAGGGAACTATCAATATGGTAGCCAAAGCATGCAAAAGGCAGTCGGTGTTAATACTACTAACCAAGGAACGAGGAGACAATTTTTGGAATTGGGGAAACCGATGTCTTGGGTTCTCAATAAGCTTCAAAGGAAGGAATTGCTACAACCCTTAAATCCTCACCCTTTGCCTAACCCTTTCCTGCTTAATTTCGACACTAAAGCATTTTGTCAATTTCACCAAATGCAAGGGTACGATATGGATAGATGTGTCTGATTGAGACCTGAGATCCAAAATCTAATTGATAATGGGAAGTTACCTGAGCCCAATAAGCCAAACACCAAAGACAACCCATTACCAAAGTTCAATAGAGTACCACCGCCGGCAACCTTCATGATTGGATGAGGTTTGCATGAGGACTTTGTCATGTCTTCTTTTCAAGATGTGGGTGGAGAAGCAACCAAAGAAGAAGGGGTATTTGGCAAAACTAAACAAGCTATGGTGGGCAAATAAGTAACAATTTGTGTTGTCAATGGGTTTTGGGATTCAAGCGATAGTGATAATGATCTTGTATCCAAGAAGGAGGAGTGGACTTGGTCCGAGCCCGAAGAAGATGAAGTAATGAATACTAGATCCGGTAAGCCCTATGCAAGGCCACCGCCTAAGGAGGTAGAAACTAATAAGGGTAAGGAAGTTGAAGTAGGAAATAAAGAAGAGGAAGATGATGCTGTGCTCAAGCAATTGAAAAGAACCCAAGAAACTGTTAGCATTTGGGACTTATTAGCTACTTCTAAAAAGCACCGAGAAACAATGGCCAAAGCCTTGGCTACCATGCCAATTTCTACCTCCACAACACCGGAGGAGCTGATCAACTTCATAAAAATTGGAGGGGTAATGAAATGTGAAGAGGTTCAAGAAAAGAGTGAAGTTAATATGGGAGCAGTTTCTTTTTCGGATGCGAACTTACCAGAGGAGGGGAGAGATCACATCCGCCCTCTCTTTCTCAAAATAGAAGTCAAAGGAAAGAGGACTCCATGTGTAATGGTCGATGATGGGTCTACCATAAATGTTTCTCCACTTAAGATATTGCCAAAGCTAGCCATGTCAACAAGGGATCTAAACCCGACCGAAGTAACAATTCAGGCTTATGACAACACTAAGAGACACGCCGAAGGGACTTTCAAAGCTGCTGTCAAGGTTGGTCCAACTGAATCTATTGTTGAGTTTGTTGTTTTAGACATACCGGTTACCTTCTCCTTACTCTTGGGGCAACCATGGTTTCATCCTCTGGTGGAGTTCCTTCCACCCTTCATCAAAAGATCAAGTTCCCCAACGGAGATGAGATAGTGGTCATTAAAGCTGAAGATAATGAGATTGTTAACGCTCTAATGATTGAGAGGTCTCTCAATGGTTTTCAAGTGGCTACAATTTTCAATGATGAAGTAGTGAACTCCAAAGTCTTGAATATGATGAAGAACATGAACTACCTTCCCGGAGCTAGTCTTGGAAAGGGTAAAGCCGGTTTGACAAAGCTGCCAGACTTTAGAACTCAAACTTCTAAGAAAGGGTTGGGATATGATGAAAACAATGATGTCCAGCCAAAGAATGATAAGAAGATGAGCTTCCCACCACTTGAAGAGATTTTTGTCAAAGCTCCATATATGGGACCACTCCAAGGAAAGCCCAAGCCAATC
Organism: Garcia nutans; assembly: GCA_947685225.1. NCBI lineage: Eukaryota > Viridiplantae > Streptophyta > Magnoliopsida > Malpighiales > Euphorbiaceae > Garcia > Garcia nutans. The sequence continues at coordinate 47,486,171 of CANTUV010000007.1, read as the reverse complement.
ATGTTCATGGGAAAGTTGATCCCAGGTTTTGAGATTTTTGCAGATGTGGCCAAGCTAGTCGACCAAGTGAAGAGAGAGCTCACCTTGTCAGCCAACAAAGAACCCAATCCAAAAGAGAAGAATGAAGCTGTCTTGAAAGTTGAGAAGACGCCGGAGGAGATTGCTGACCTGGTTGAAGAAAAGTTTGAAGACAACCTGCATTTTGATTTTGAGAACAATGATTTTGATTTTGATTTTAATTTGTCTGCTTTGTATGAGGATGATGATTTTTTATTTTCCAAAATGAATGCAATAAAGTTTGAATTTGATTACTTGTGTGATGTTTCTCCTGATGGTTGCATACATTTAAATAACAGTTACATGAGCATCTTTAATATTAATTCTGTTGACACACAATCATTAAATTTGGGAATAATTGAAAATCCTAAAAACATTAGCCTAGCATCCGACCTTACTCCTGATGAGAGAGAGAGATTTGAAAAAATATTCAAAAAAATATGAAGAGGTGTTTGCTTGGTTTTATGAGGATATGCCTGGAATAGATCGAGACATAGCCAAGCATCATATTCCTACTTACACTCACATGAAATCTGTCAAACAAAAGCTTAGGTGATTAAGACCTGAGTGGGCTGAATTGGTTAAAGAAGAGGTCACTAAGCAAATACAAGTGAAGTTCCTTGAAGTGATAAAATACCCAGATTGGCTAGCCAACATAGTACCCATGCCAAAGAAAGATGGAAGAATAAGGGTTTGTGTGGATTATAGAGATTTGAGCAAGGCTTCACCTAAAGATGATTTTCCTTTACCTCATATAGATGTTCTCATTGATAATGCAGCCTCTAGCGTGCTACACTCATTTGTAGATGGATTTTTCGGATACAACCAAGTGTTAATGGCCCAAGAGGATAAAGCCAAAACTGCTTTCATTACTACATGAGGTATATTTTGTTATAGGGTGATGCCATTCGGCTTAAAGAATGTTGGGGAAACCTACCAAAGGATGGCCACCACACTATTTCATGACATGATGCACAAAGAAGTTGAAGTATATATTGATGATATGATGGTTAAATCGGATACAAGGGAACAACACTTCCAAAACTTAGAATTATTCTTCGATAGAGCTTTGAAATATAAGCTAAGATTAAACCCAAAGAAGTGTGTGTTCGATGTTACCTCAGGTAAATTATTGGGACATGTAATTGGTCCGAATGGCATTGAGATTGATCCTGACAAAGTTAAAGCAATGGGGGATACGCCAGCCCCTAAGACGAAGAGAGAAGTTCGGGGTTTTATTGGTAAATTACAATATATTAGCATATTCATAGCAAAACTCACAACAATTTGTGAACCTATCTTCAAATTGCTTAAAAAGAATCAGCCAATCATATGGAATGAAGAGTGTCAAAAGGCCTTTGAGCGAATAAAAGAGTATTTATTGAATCCACCTATTTTAAAACCACCTAAACCTGGCAAACCTCTATTACTATACTTAGCAGTAGAAGAAGAGTCAATAGGAGACATGCTAGCCCAAGCAGATGAGTCAAGGATTGAGCATGCAGATTATTATTTGAGTAGAAAGCTCCTACCTTATGAAATTAAGTATAGTATCATTGAAAAGACATGTATAGCCGTAGTTTGGTCTTCTATGAAGTTGCGGCATTACTTTCAATTGTATAGTGTGCAAGCAATTATCAGGTTGGATCCAGTGAAGTACTTAAGGGAGATACCCTCTTTGATTGGGAAATATGGTCGATGGTTTATAATATTAGAAGAATTTGTGATTGAGTATGTAACCAGGAAAACAATCAAAGGTAAAGCGGTGGCAGAATTTCTGGCCCAACAACTATTACCAGGTAACGAAGAGGTAATCTTGGAATTTCTGGATAAACATTTAGAAGCAATTGAAGTATAAGGGTGGAAAATATATTTTGATGGAGCAGTAAACAGGAAAGGAGCAGGTTTGGGAGTTATATTAGAATCGCCTGAAGGGGAACTTATCCCTTTAGCCAAAAAGTTGAGATTTAGGGCAACTAATAATATGGTGGAGTACGAAGCTTGTATTTTCAGTTTGGAAACCCTAATTATTATGAAGGTGGATAAGGTGGAAGTTTATGGTGATTCATTACTAGTAGTATCCCAAGTAAATGGAGAGTGGGAGTTGAAAGAAGAAAAATTAAAACCATACCACCATTACCTGACCATGATGAAGAAGAAATTTAAGGAGTGCAGGTTTATACACCTATCAAGAGAAGAAAATCAGATGGTTGATGCCCTAGCCACATTGGCTTCGGTATGGGAAAACCCTGTCAGCTTATTTCTTAATCCTCTGATTTTGACCAGTTCATCAACCCCTTGCTATGAATATGAGACAATCATGGAAATTGATACAGATCATGATGCGTGGTATGATACTATAAGGCAAGAAGAAAGAGAATACCCGCCAGGGGCAACAAAGAAAGAGAGAAGAGCCATAAGGCGGTGGTCATTACAATACATCACGTTCCATGGAGAGTTATATCGAAGATGGCTTGATGGGGTGCATTTAAGATGTTTAAGAAAGCTTGAAGTGCAGCATATCATGTCAGAAATACATGCGGGAAGTTGCGGTCCGCACATGAGTAGTTTGGCCCTAGTTAAGAAGATTATTCGACAAGGTTACTACTGGTTGACCATGGATAAAGATTGTATTGAGTTCGTAAAGAAGTGCCAACAATGTCAGTTGAATGGTAACTTGAACCACATGCCTCCTGAAGAATTGCATTCTATGTCTTCACCCTGGCCCTTAACCACCTGGGGTATCGACATTATAGGAGAGATACATCTGACGGCCTCAAACGGTCATCGTTTCATTGTGGTAGCAGTAGATTATTTTTCAAAATGGGTCGAAGCCGAATCCTTCAACAAACTAGGTGCAAGTCAAATGGCTAGATTTATTGAAAAGAACCTCATCTGCCGGTACGGAGTCCCGCACAGTGTGATAGCAGACAATGGGGTACAGTTTCAAGGAGCAGTTAAGGATTTATTCTCGAAGTACCAAATCCATCATCATCGATCCTTTCCTCATAGACCAAAGGCTAATGGTGCAGTAGAAGCAACAAACAAGACAATTACGCAAATTCTGTCCAAAATGACTAAGACTTACAGGGATTGGTCAGAGATGCTTCCCTTTGCTTTATGGGGATATAGGACAAGTGTACGAACGCCCACTGGAATGACATTCTCTTTGGTTTATGGGATAGAAGCAGTATTGCCAATTGAAATTGAGATCAAGTCATTAAGAGTAGTCTTGGAAGCCAAATTGCCTGAAACGGAGTGGGTAACGAGCAGATACACACAATTAGCTTTACTAGAGGAGAGAAGGTTAAAGGCACTATATCATCACCAACTGTATCAAAAGAATATAGCTTGGGCCTACATTAGAAGGGTTAAAATCAGAAAATTCAGAGTTGGGGATTTGGTGTTGAAGCAATGTAAGCCTAATGTATTTGATCCAAGAGGGAAGTTTAGGCCTAGCTGGGAAGGGCCATATGTCATGAAACAAGTCATAAACAAAGGTGCGGTGAAGCTATCAGACATGGATGGGAACGAGTTTAGTGAGCCAGTAAACATTGACAGGTTGAAGAGGTTTTATGTATGATATAAAAAAAAAAGAGAGCTCGCTAGGTTGAAAACCCAAAAAGGGCGGCCTAGGCAAAAGTTAGAGCAGTCTGCTAGTCCAGAAAACCCAAAAGGGTGGGCTAGGCAACAATTAGGGCTAAATGAGAGAAAATTGTTAATTAGAAAACCCGAAAGGGCTAGTTGGCAACAGGAGTAATCTTGTGTATGCTGGCTTTATGTTTGGTTGTTCCCTAATTTAATAAAACAGAATTAATGTTAAAATTGTTCTATGTGCACTGTTATAAGTATTTGACCATGTATGGATGAAATAAATAAACACAATAGCAAAAGGTGATGACAAATTATAAATAGAAAAGAAGCATCTTTTATTACTTTAATTATTTTTCATCCTAACAATACACTTTCTGAATTGATAAATGTAAAATCTATGGTAGTCGGTAAATGTAACGTGTAGGCCAGCTTTGTGTCAGCCGATCCAAGTAGGCTTCAGTCAAGCGAGGCATGTCTAAATTGGGAGTAAAGTCAGAATCACGAGATCGGCTCCATACTGACGGCCAAGATGTCGAGGATCATAGCATGTACCTTGATAAAGAGCAGCAAGGGGAACATACATCAAATATGTCCGCATGGTGATACGAGAAATCTTCCACCAAGGTACCAACCAACGGATATTGACTTCAGCGCGTTATTGGATCCAGTCAACCCAGTCAGCATATGAAGAACCAGGATGGAGTAGCTTCCTAGCAGAATGATTATGTGGTAGATATCTGGCGAAATCCATGGATGGGGTATCAAGCAAACAAAGATGCTCCTGAAGCCAAATCTGTGAAGAAAGAATTTAGAAAAAAAAAAGAGGTCCACTAAGTTGAAAACCCATAAGGGCAGCTTAGGCAAAAATTAAGACAGCTCGCTAGTTCCGAAAACCCATTTGGGCGGACTAGGCAAAAAATTAGAGCAATAAAAAGAAAAAAGAAAAAAGAAAACCTAAATTGAAAACCCGAAAGGGCAGTATAGACAATTACCTGAAGCAGCAACGGACTCCCACTCAGTCTCTTTGACAACCCCGATTTAAGTCGGTCTAATCCAACTAAGGTCTCGGCTAAGATCACAGGTACCGGTGACAAGCCTCCTTCTTTTTGGTCCATAATATCCAATACTCATGGATCAATATCGTCGTCAGAAGAGATAAGAAGGAATTGGCCGAGCAAGCAAAGACAAAGCATGCGTCCCCATGCCTTAGTAGGAGCCAAATGAGAGAGACAAAAATAATCAAAGGAGCAAGTAGAATTTTTTCACCTCTCATCAACTGAAGAACTTCGGGTTTTAGAATTTGAAATAACATCTGCATCTTCTGTTGAGTCTTGTAAATCAATGTGGGTAGCGCCATTTGTTGATTATTTGGATATCCAAGGATGGCCTTAAATTCTTCAATCAAGGGACATATTTCAAAGCCATTAATTTTAAATACCCTAGAATCCGTATTCCAAAAGGAAGCCACGACATGTAAGAAGGAGTAGTCCAATTTAACATTTTGAAAACATTTTAAAACATTATGTTTTGACCATGAAATTTGCTTCCAATGAATGGCATCCATATTCTTAAATAGAATTTTTATCTTTTTTAAATAATGTTCGGTCATGATTGATAAATGAAGGGAAATCAAAATTGTTAAAGGGAGTTTCTTACGTTAAGATTGAAAGAATTTTGGATTCTGTATGAAATATGGCATGAAAGGTGATTTATATAGAGGCAATAACCTTTTCCAAAATTGATTTGGTAAAGGAGATGGAAAAGGACGAAACCATGTTATGTAAGAAAAAGAATGGGCGACAATTTCCTTTACCGCATTGAAATTAGTTTTAGCAAATGGTGCAACTGTTAAAAGGAAATTGTGATGCACTATTTATGATGTGATAAAAAAAGTGACACAGTAATATTAAAAAAAAGTGAAAAAAAAAGTTACAGTAAAGATGGAAATTGTATTTCTTCATTATTGTACGATGTTTATACAATTGATACAACATTTATACATCACTAAGAGGGTGGTGGTAGGTCATCTAATAAAGCCCTGAAAAAGTCATCACCTATTGGAGGAGGGGGCAAATCACTCATCCCGAGTCTGCCCGAAGCGGGAGCACCAAAATCTAGCAAAATACTCATCCCGGGATCACTCAAAGCGGGGGCACCAAAATCCCTATTACCTTGAAGTTTTGATCCATCACGGTCCTCATCAGAAGCAGACGAAAGGATCTCATGGTCATCAGTCTGGGGGCAGGATCCCTCATCCCCTGAAATCGGAAGTCTCGAAATTTTTGTTCGGATTGATGATACAAATTTTCAAAATGAGAAGCCTGCTGATGACTTGCAGCTAACTCTTCTTGAAGTTTCCTATTTTGTTCTTCGAGCATCCGCTATGAGCCACAAAGGAAAAAGATAAGAGCACCCATAATCATGCATACATATAGCATAAATTACCATGAAATAAGGAATTTACTAGGTAGTTAATATCAATGCCCTGCAGATGAGATGGCATATCTGGTAGGCTAGAATGAGCAAATGAAGGGGCAGTAAAAGAAGGTCCAACCTCGTGATCAAATGAACCAACAGCTTGCAACAATCATTAAAGAATCAAAGAAAGAAAAAAGCAGTTGCAAGGGAAAAATGGTAAAAGTTTTACCTGAAAAGTACTAGCCCCGAGATGTGGAACAAACTCTCCTGTATCTCCGTGATGTTCCTCTTCATCTCTACTCTCATTTTCTTAGGGAATCCCCCGCACACCAACGGGAGATACAACAAAGTTTAAGAGCCTCCTTTGAATAAAATGGGCATAAAATGCACCGGGTAGATGAAGAAATGACTCAACACCATAACAGTACCGAGCCAGCCACCATGCATCCTCCGGCATTGACATAATATTTAAAGTATATTCTGAGATATGCATCGGGACCCTCCGCTGCTCTGGACTGAGAAACCATTCATAAACTCTCTCCCCGAGAAACCAGCCACTAGACACTGGGCCAGTGATGACTCGACAAGAATGTTGGAAAGATAGCGCAGCCCTCATGAAAGGAGACCAGTTTGTCGGCTCTTATGGGCTCCACCAGGCCAAATTCACATGCAAAATAACATAAGGTAAGTAAACTTTCATGTAAAATTTAAAGCATACTAACATTATTTTACCTGGTCCCAGGTTAAATGGCTCAACACAAAGCGATGAGTATGCACATGGTGAGAGCCGAGGACGTCCACACGATCTGACAACCAGAAATTTCACCTCGGATACCCAACCCTATCTCGAGAAATACCGGGTACCCTCACGAGGTTGTTTTCATATGCCCATACCTACAATAATAATAAAGATCAAATTCATGCAAGAAAAGAGTGGAATTGACATTGGTAGAAGAAGAATACCTCGACAACCGCCATCAAGCCGACAAAAGACTTCTTATTTTGGCAAAGTTTAGCAAGACCATGGTAAAGACACGTGAGGCCAGCTTCACCCCAGCCAGAAGATGGTACCATTCTGAAATAAGAAAGGGCACTCAATACTGACAAGTCTATGGAGGATTAAGTGCTACCTAAGATGGTTGACCCAAGCAGATATAACAAAAATCCTCGAGCATATTGTTCAGCCATGTCTCTGCCAACCCGTACTTCGTAGTTTATCCAATAACTACGAATTGGCTCAATTTTTATCTTAAAAGGCCCTTTATATGGTGGTTCCATACCAATTAATTCCTAAATTTCTTCAAATGTTAAAATATCGTTGGTCAGAGGAACCGGAACACCATCATATCGAAGGCCGGTTATAGCAATAAAATCGACCGGACCAATTTTCATCTTTCCAATGGGCAAGTGAAAAGTGTGGGTTGTGTCCAACCATCGCTCTGCAAGCGCCTGGACTACGCTCCGGTCTATCTGATATTCCTCGGATGGTAATTGTAAGATGAACTGCTCAAAGTCGCAATCTCGGATAATTCGCCTTACCCGAGAAGGCACTACATCGTGCCATTGTCGGGCTTTACAAATACATCCTCCAGCTCGAACAACGCAATGATCATGCTAACATCGAGCCAGGTAAGTTAATGCAAGGTAAGTACATACTATCCTAAATTAATTTATTTTTCCTAAAAATTATTATAATATAAAAATGTAAATAAAAATTAGGCAAATACAGTAATAATAAAGGAACATAATATAAAAACATAAATAAAACAATAAAACAAAAATAATAACAGAAAGATGAAAAAATTGAAATAAAAGAAATAAAAAAAGAAAAAAATAACTTGAAAAAATAACAGAAAGACGAGAAGAGAAAAAAATATAAAAAAAGAAATAATAATAAAATAAAAAAGGAAAAAATAATTACCTCACTCTTTTGGTTTAAACTTCGGTGAAGCGGCATCCTGGCTAGTATATCTATATTTTCATCTTCATGATGCCGAATAAACTCTAATAACTTTGCATTAGAATGAGTCCCTGACCTTGAAGCATGCATTTTTTTTTTTAAAACTATGTGCTAAATTTAAAAAAATTTGAGAGAATTATAGAAATTGAGAAATTTTTGTTGTAAATGAAATGAAGGATTCATGGGTTTTTATAGAGAAACGACAAGGAAAAAATAAAAATTCAAAAGTAAGTTTTACTATTTATGAATAGTAAACTTACTATTCATAAATAGTAAATTTTACTATTTATGAATAAAAATTTTTAATATTTATGAATAGTAAATAGTGCATGAACAGTGACTACACAGTAAATTCAATTATTCACTTTAATCATTCAAATGTTTGCGTGTGTATAAATATTTTTTACACATAGAGGGCAAGAAGAAGACATGTGCATAAAAATTAGCCAAACTTTTTAAAATCAAAAAAATTATTAGCTCGGGTCCAGAACGTAGAATCTCTTCTAAGTCCAGAACTTAGCTCAGGTCCAGAACTCAAATTATCTTTAGGTCTAGAACCTAGAATCTTTTCTAAGTCTAGAATTTATCTCGGGTCCAGAACCCAAATTATCTTTAGGTCCAGAACCTAGAATCTCTTCTAAGTCCAGAACATAGCTCTGGTCTAGAACCCAAATTACCCTTAGATCCAGAACCTAGAATCGCTTATCAGTCCAGAACTTAGCTCGGGTCCAGAACCTAAATTATCCTTAGGTCTAGAACCTAGAATCTCTTCTAAGTCCAGAACTTAGCTCGGGTCCAGAACTGAAATTATCTTTAGGTCCAGAACCTGAAATATTTTCTAAGTCTAGAACTTAGCTCGGATATAGAACCCAAATTATCCTTAGGTCCAGAACCTAGAAACTTTTCAAAGACCAGAACTTAGCTCGGGTCCAGAACCCAAATTATCCTTAGGTCCGGAATCTAAAATTACCCTTAGGTCCAGAGCCTAAAATTATCCTTGAGTCCAGAACTCGAACCGGGTCTAGAACCCAAAACCTCAGCCATCTCAAAAATTAAGTCTTATTGCTTTTCACTCTCTTTCACTAAAGTCTCAGATCCTTCAAGCAGGGGGCAAACTGTAGACCCTTAATTTTTTACCCAGTCCGGTCCAATATATTTTAATTAGTCCAAAATAATTTTTGTGTTGTCCAATATATTTTAATTAGTTAAAAATTATTTTTGTTATCTTAATTAAATAATTTTTACTTTAGTATCTAATTTGTATTAATAAAAATAATAATAATAATAAACAAAAAATAAAAATAAAAATCGGTGACGAAAAAATCGTCGCCGAAAACCAGCGCGGGACGAATAGCCGTGGGCCATTTCGCCCGCAGGCCAATTCGCTCCCCGCTGCCGCAGCCAGCTACGGCAGCTTTTTTGCCAGCATAATTTTTCCGCAGCAGTTTTTTTTCTCCAGCAAAATTTTTTCGATGCAAATTTTGCGAAGCCTAATACAATTAGGTTTCAGTTTCCTTTTCTTAATCAATATTAGCTTCCGTGAATGACTAGAATTAACCATAAAATTCTTCTATAAATAATACCTAAAAAACAACACAAAGATGAAAAAATTGGGATGGAAATTTGGAGAAAAATTGAGACCGAAACTGAGTAGGAAAGGCTTTGAATCAATATGATTTTTTTGAGAGAGCAAACAATAATTCAATCCATCAAAGGTAGCAAAGCTTGCCTTTGTTTTTGTTCATCCAAGAAGAAATTTTTGGTGGAACCAACAAACGGAGGTATGCATCAATTGTCTAATTTCTTCACAGTAGCTTAAATCATCTAATTGTTTCTTTTAATTCAAAAACCCTAGAACCTTAGTTCCCCTTTTCTAAAGTTTAGAAACCTTAATTTGTTGCTTTGTTTTCCAAAAAGCTTAAAATTGTTATTTTTGTTTCTTCAAAATCTCAAAACCCTAATTTGCTTTCCAAATTCTAAAATCATAAATTAAATATGTTTCTTTCCAAAAAAAACCCTAAAAAACATCTTTTCTGCTTCTATAAACTTTAAATCGTTTAGTTTATTCTCATAAAGCTTCATAAAATTATCAATTGTTTTTCCAAACTATAAAACCTAATGCATTCTCCGTAACTCTAATTCAAAATTTCTAAAACCCTAATTCAACTTTAAAACAAAAAAGTAAACCTTAAACTAGCTAACCTAAACCCTAATTTTTTTCTAAACTTTAATCCTTTAAACTTTAAAACCTTATAAACATAAATGTTATAATTTTTACACAGTAAGCTTTCAAACACAATCCAATGACTGCAAATCATAAATCTAATGTTTTAAAATGTCCAAACCCTAATTTCATGATTTCACTTCTCAAACACTAATTTGGTTAATCAAAGAACTTTACCAACTGTTTAAATCATAAAAATTAATCCATTTTAATTCCATTAAAACTCACAGTAGCTTAAACTCATGAATTCCCTAAACACATGAAATAAATAAACTTAAATAGAAATAGTAGCCCTAATTTGAATCTTTATTTGCCTTATTCAATTTTATATTTGATTATGCTTTGATTTATTTTATATGCTTTAATTAATTTAAGTTCAATGCTTGGTTTATTTAATTTATCATGGATGAATGTTTACTTTCTATTCATGTTTAATACCTTTAATGAATGATTTATTTATGATAAATGATTATTTACTTTTATCAATTTATTTAGATTTGCAAATATTGTAAGAGGTATGTTTACACTTGGTGGGTACCTCATTAGTTAAATATCATGTAATTTAAATTGGTTTTCCATTTTAGAACCAATATAAAAGACATGTTTCTACCTTTCGATGGGTGTCCTATTTAGACATGTGATGTAAGGACATGTTTCCATCTTCGGATGGGTGTCCATTTATTTGTTTTGCTTGGAAATTATTTTGATTTTTAATATATCGATGCTTTATTTTAATTATTGTGTGTAATATGGATAATATTGTTATATTTAAGAATTTTATAATATTAAGACCTGTAAAGGAGGCCGGTTCCAATGAACCGGGCGTTGTGGGGTTGCTGGGCCATTTCTCACCTTCCCCACACGTACCCAACTTTCTGAACCCGTTAGGGGGTTGGAGATTTCTTAGGAATCGAGTCATCCACCCTTTTCTTTTTCCCGGCCCGTCCAGGTGGCGACTCCATTTTCTCTGGACTTAGGTCTGTGTTCTCTAAGGCTCTGAGCCTAAACAGTGCCGAAGTTGCAAGAACCATTCCACCAGGAGTGGGGGCGAAAATCCCCGCTCATAGGGTGAGGACGCACAATCCATTGAAGAATGGAATAATCAGCTAGAAGAAAGCCAAAATTCCTAGATTACAGAAGGTCAGTCCAGCTAGAAGAGCTAGAGTCAATCCATTGAAGAATGGAGCAAGTGGCTAGAAGAAAGCCATGATAGAATATCAATCAGCTAGAAGAGATAAAATTAATTGGCTATAAGAAATCCATATTTCTTAAATTGATAGAAGGTCAATTAAATCTAGTCTCAGGTCTAAGTACCCAAATCAAATTTAATCTCGGGTCCAAATACCCAAATTAAATCCAGTCTTGGGTTGAGAATCCAAACCCAGCCACGGGTCGAGAATTGATAAGTGTATAATTGATTATATTTTTATCCTTATTTCTTTATATATTTATTGTCAAATTGAGTTTAATTTGTTAGGGTTGATTCCAGGAACTTTTGACATGTTGGGACCATAAGGTTATTTAGGCTGGAATCACAGATGAAAGACAAGGGAAGAAGCTATTTTGGGCAGATTCTTCAAGTGACACACCTAGTGACATGGGCGTGTCTATGGCCGTGTCATTCAACTACTTTACAGAAGCTTCAATACTCCCAGAGACATGGGCGTGTCACTGAATGAGCCATTACTCCTGACTTACAGAAGCTGCGACATGCCTAATGACATGGGCGTGTCCCTGACTGTGTCCCTAACTCAACATTACAGTAGCAATAACACACCCAAGGACATAGGCGTGTCACTCCCCATGTCATTAAAGTTCGAAACAACACCGTTGACACGCCCATAGACACGGGCATGTCTATGGGTGTGTCAGGCAAAAATATCTGGGCTATAAAATCTAAGCTAAAGAGCAAATTAGGGATAGAGTTTATTTTTTAGAGCCAACCTACCAAGAAAAAGAGAATTTTTGGCAGCCAAGAGTGAAGGTGAAGACCCAATTCATGCGAGATTTAATCCAAGATCCAAGGAATGAAGTTAAGAAACACAAATCGTTCATTATGGATTGTTTGAATTTTTTTACTTACTTCCTCTATTTTGGTTTTCTGGTTATGAACATGAGCTAAACATTTTATCTATCTAGATATTAATGAACCCTAGCTTTATTGTATGGATTGAATAGCTCTTATTAAATTAAATCATTTGATTGTGTTGTTTTATCCTTTTGATTCTTAATTTCTTATTTCTAATTGATAATAGCATGCTTATTGATTGGTTGTAATTTTCATATTATTGACTTGAGAAAGTGTGATATGAACAGAATGCTCATTAGGATTGAGGGTTGATTGGAGTGCTAGAGATAGACTTACCCTTTGGTTTAAAGTTCCTTGTTCTTATTGCAAGATCTATTTAATTATGCTTGAGAAGAGATTCCTAGCATTATACTTAGTGATTAGGGATTAATTCACTTGAGAGAGGTTTTAATCTAATTTAGGGGAATGCCAATTTAACTTTATTATTTGATTTAATTGAATTAATATTCATAAATACTTTTTATGGTTAGGGGGATTCAATATCTGGATAGTATTTTCATCACCAACTTTTGTTGCACAATATTCAATTTTTCTTCACTTTAGTTTATTGAGTAATTTGTCTTTTATTTTAATCATCACACAAACTATTGATTCGCTAAATAACAGTTAAAATTTGCACTAATATTTGACCTTATCCACAGTGGAACGATATCTTAATCACTGTTTTATTACTTGAGCGACTTGTGCACTTGCGGTAACACTACGATAGCATAGATCCATCATCAAGTTTTTGGCACCGCTGCCGAGGACAACGGTTTTCAATATTAGTAATATAATCAAGACTATTGATTTAGTTTTTATTTTATTTATTTTAACATTAGTTCTTGCTTGTTGATTGTCATTCTAGGTACTTCTTCCCATTTATGACCCGAGATAGCTCTTCCTAACTACTTGAATTGGATCAAGAGCTAGAGAGAACGTTGAGGAGAAAGCGAAAGGAAGACGAGTAAGCAGTTCCGGAAGAAACAAAAACAAACTTTGAAGATCTCAGCTCAGAAGAAGAACTAGAAATGATGGCAGGAAATGAGCCAAGGATAATGCAGGAATTTGCTAGGCCTACTCTTAATGGGGCTGATTTAAGCATACAAAGACCGGTAGTTGCTGCAAATAAATTTGAGATAAAGACAAATGTAATTCAAATGGTGCAGCAGACTTGTCAGTTTGATGGGTTCCTAGATGAAGATCCTAATGCACATATTGAGACTTTTATGGAAATATGTGACACATTGAAGATACAAAATGTCTCTGATGATGCAATTAAACTGAGGTTGTTCCCATTCTCGCTTAGAGATTTACCGAAGAAATGACTGAAATCTTCCCCCCCCCCCAAACACTTTCACCATATGGGGTCAATTGGCAAAACAATTCTTAGAGAAATATTTTTCCATCATCCAAGACTGCCAAGTTGAGGAATGATATTTCATCTTTTCTCCAACTATATGGTGAAACTTTTTATGATGCTTGGGAAAGATTCAAGGATTTATTGAGAAGGTGTCCTCACCATGGGCTTCCGTTGTGGCTACAGATTCAAACTTTCTACAATGGATTGAATTATGCAAGTAAGCAGTCCATCAATGCAACTAGTGGAGGTACCACAAATAATAAAACACCTGAACAAGTAAGGGATTTGATTGAAGATATGTCCCTTACCAATTATCAGTGGAAAACTCCAAGGGAACAAGGAAAATTAAGGGTTACTGGTTCACATTAATTGGATCCCGTAGTTGCTTTGACAGCATAGTTGGAAGCAATGAATAAAAAGATTAATTCTTTAGCTTCTTCTTCGGAGAAATCAATGCAAGTGATGTCTTGTGAATGGTGTGGGGGTGGACATGAAACTCAAGATTGCCAAAGTGGCAATATGTTTGCTAGACAAGAGCAGGTGGATTATTTTGGAAACATGCCTAGGTAATAGCATAACAACCCTACAGCAATACATATAATCCAGGGTGGATAATTCATCCTAATTTCTCCTAGAATAATCAGAATAGTCCAAGGCCTCCACCTAGATTTCAGCAACCTCAACATCAACAAGCTGCCCCTCCAAGAAAGAAAAATTTAGAGGAAATAATGGAGAAGTTTATAGCAGCTTCGGAAACTAGATTTCAATCAACAGAAACTACCCTTAGAAATCAGCAAGCCTCCATTCACAATTTGGTAAATTAGGTGGGGCAAATTGCCAAGTTACTTATTGAATGACCACAAGGGAGTTTACCTAGCAATACTGGGGCAAACCCGAAGAAGCAGCTAAAGGCAATTACTCTAAGGAGTAGAAAGGAAAATAAGGGTGGTGTAGTTGAAAAAGAAGCAGAGTCACAAGCAAAAGAAGTTGAGACATAGAAAGCAGAAGAAGACAACTCTAATGTTGCTTCAGGAGCGAAAGCTACAATGGGAAATGAAAAAGAAAATCAACCTCAAGAACCCAGTCCAGTAGTGAAGGAATACCAACCTCGAGTGCCATATCCAGCAAGGTTAAACAAGGACAAGATGGATGCTCAGTTTAGTAAGTTCCTTGAAAGATATCCTTTCTAATAGAAGGAAACTTGAGGAAGTATCTTTGGTGCAATTGTCTAAAAAGAGTTCAACAATTTTACAGAAGAGATTGCCTAAGAAATTAAAAGATCCTGGTAGTTTTACTATTCCATGTTTGATAGGTAATCTTGAAGTTCAAAGTGCATTGGCTGACTTGGGGGCTAGCATAAGTGTTATGCCCTACAAGTTATTTAAAGAGTTAGGTGTTGGAGAACCTAAACCATCACTCATGACTGTTCAACTTGCTGATAAGTCAGTAATTCACCCTTGTGGCATTATAGAGGATGTGTTGGTAAAAGTCGGGGATTTCATTTTCCCCAATGATTTTGTTGTCATTGATGTAGATGAGGATGCAGATGTTTCGCATATTTTTGGTAGGCCATTTTTGAATACAATCCATGCCCTTATCAATGTCCATGATCGCACATTGACCTTAAAAGTGGTGTAGACCCTTAATTTTTGACCCAGTCTGTCTGATATTTTTAAAATAGTTCAAAATAATTTTTGTGGTATTTTAATTAAATAATATTTATTTTAATAATGTTTATTATTTATAATATTTATTTTTAATAAAAATAAAAAAGGTAATATTAGAAAAGTTAAAATAAATAATCGGCGACGTAAGAATCGGCGAAAAAAAATTTCATTGCTGGCGAAATTGGCTTGGGCCAAATCGCCGCAGGAAAAACCTGCGACGAATTGGCCACAAGCCAATCCATCTTCATGTAATTTAAATTATTTTTATATTTTGGGATTAATGTAAAGGACATGTTTCCACCTTTCGGTGGGTGTCATATTTAGTTTTAGACATGGACGATGTCAGGACATGTTTCTATCCTTGGATGGGTGTCCATTTATTTATTTTGTTTGGACATTGCTTTGATTTTAATATAATAATACTTTATTTTAATTGTTACTTGTAGTATGAATAATATGATTATATTTAGAAATTTTATAATATTAAGACCTATAAAGGAGGCCAGTTCCAATGAACTGGGCGTCGTGGGGGAGCTGGTGTAGACCCTTAATTTTTGACCCAGTCAAATCCGATACTCTAAAATGATTTTCGTGGTATTTTAATCATTCTAATATTTTGATTACTTATAATATTTAATAGTTATTTTTAATAAATATAAAAAATATAAAAAATGAAAGAAATAAAAATTGGACGAATCGGCGAGCGACGCGTGGTAGCCCATTTCACCGCAAAAATTGTCTGCGACGAATTGGACCCTGCCCAATTCACTGCAGCTGGGGCCCAGCTCTGTGATGAACTGGCTTACCCAGCCCATAGCCCACAACAATTTTTTGCCAACGCAGCCCGCGGGCCTGACAGCCTGCGCGCTGCCGATTTTTTGACCAAACCTTGTTTTGCATGGTTTTGTAATTTTTCCTAAATAGTTAGCATTTCCTTATTAAAATAGGAATAGGTCTTTATTTTTTCTTATAAATACTACATTAAAATTCAATAAAGAGAGGAAAAAAGGGACAAAAAAAGAGACAGAAAAACCAAGAAAGAGCGAAAAACGGAGAAAAACCCTAGAGGGTCGGCAATTAACATTAAGAGGAAAACAACAAAGCAGAAGAGGGGAAAAAAGAAATTAGCAGTAAGAAAGCACTCATCAATCAATCAATCCATCAAAGGCAGCAACACAGCCTTTGTTGTTGTTCATCTAGAAATAAGTTTTTTGGCAGAACCGACTATGCAGGTTTGATCTTTAATCATAAATTATATGTTCACAGTAGCTTCGTTTTCTTTGATCAATAAGAATATGTAGTAACTTGATTTTTGTTTTAATAACTTTAACTTTAATTGTTTACTTTATGTTAATACATTACTCAGTTGGTTTTCAAAACTCCACTTGCTTGTTTTATAAAAACTAAAAACTTAAAACCATCCAGTAGCCTAAGTCATTAATTAAATTATGAAAATCCTAAATCATTATTTTATTTCCAAAATTTTAAAACCATAAATCTTTCTCTCTAGCTTATTTTTCCTAATCATCTAAACCCTAACTTATTTTTTCGAAACTTCAAAATGTCTTCTTAATTCTCTAAACCCTAATCTTCTTTACAGTTTCTAAAAACTTTAATCTTAATTTTTTCTATAAAACTCTAAACTGTTTTTTTAAATCCTAAGATCAACTATGTTCTCCAAAATATCAAAACCCTAACCCAATGTCTTAATTTGCCTTATATTTCCTAAAACCCCAAAATAGCTTTTCAATTATCAAAACCCTAAATTTTTTTCTTAAATTCTAAAATTCCAAGTTGCTTTATTGAATCCTAATTTGTTTTCCAAATATCCAGTAACCTTAAAAATTAATTTTCAAACTTTAGATCTCAAATTCTTAAGTTCTTCTTCCAGAACCATAAATCATTCTTCAAACAAACCCTAAAGTGTTTTATTTTCCAAAAAATCCTAAAACCTTATTTCCTCAAATCGTGAGTCCTAAACCCTAATGTCTTAAAGTTCCAAAACACTAATTTCATGATGTTAGCCCTAAACCCTAATTTGATTAACCAAAAACCTTACTACTTTCTTAAATATATAAAATCCTAATCCATTCCATTATTCCAAAAATCCTCACAGTATCCTAAATAATAAATATAATAATTTCAAAATCCCAAAACCCTAAATGTTAATTAAAGAACCCTAAATTGAGACATAAACCTAAATTTATATATTTATTGCTTTATTTAATTTTAGATTTGATTATGTAGTTTATTATATGTTTTGATGGTTGATTTATTTAATTTCAATGCTTGATTTATTTATGGATAGATATTTTCTTTATTATTATGATTATTATTTGTTTGTTTTGGTATTAAAATTGTAAGAGGTATATTTTCACTTTGTGGGTACCTCATTAGTTAAATTTTATGTAATTTAAATTGCTTTTATATTTTGGACCAATGTAAAGGACATGTTTCCACCTTTAGGTGGGTGTCCTATTTAGTTTTATACATGGACGATGTAAGGACATGTTTAAATAAGTCGCAAGAACCATTCCACCGGGAGTGGAGGCAAAAATCCCTGCTCACAGTGGCGACTCCACTGGGGATAAGAGAAGTTGATTCCACTAGTCTATTTATTATTCTATTCTTTCTTATCATAATATTATCCATTGTATCATATTAGATTGCATCATGTGCATGAGTTAGGACGTTCGTGTTACCCGTGTTGTGTTATGTAAGGGATACCATACTTTCACTCAAGGTATGGAGATCGAGCATGGTATAACCACTCATAGCCTCGTACCTTTTGGTATATACTTGCTATGGGGACCTAAGCCTTTTAACCCAAAGATAAAGCTCATGTAATTGGCCTAGTTACTTTCCTTAGGTTTTACCCCAAATACTTGTTGTTTGACTATGGTTAATTTATCTTGGTTTAAATCATGGCTTATTTGGTTTGTTCTTTTTCTAATATGCCTAAGTACATTTGTAAGCTCAAAATAAATTTTTCTTTAAAGCCCAAAAGACCAAAGCTATTTTAAAAATTTTTCAAAATGCTCTTTGGATATAAAACTTTTCCATAAACAAATTCTTCTCTCATGACTCAAATACAAAGCCCAAAATTCATTTTTTTTTCTAAAATCTTTTTACAATGGTCTTAGAAACAAAATTATTTTCTTCCAACCTTTTTCTTACAAAGAGCTTGCAAATTATATAGTCAATTTTGAAAATACCAAAAATCAATTGTGAGCCTAGTTTATACTAAGAATAATTAATCATGGGCTTATTTTAGTCATTAATCATTAGTTACGTATTCAAGTGAGAAATCTATTTATAATAAATCTCTTAATTTAGTTTAAATCCAATATAGCATAAAAGCTACTTTAGTTGGTTGGATGGATTAAGACCTAATTAATGGGAATTATCATGAACTGATTTTCATTTTTAAAATATAACTATTGGTTGAAATGTTCGAGGGAAATATTGAAAAACAAGATACCCCATGTTGGTAATTTGTTAACCATATACCTAGTAAAAGAGACTCACCATCCATGTGTAGAAGTTATAAGGTGGGAAGGAACGTTCTATTTATCCTTGTTTGTTTATTGTTTGTGCGTACATGCATACATGCAAACATACATCACATCTCATATCATTGATCCTGTAGACCCTTAATTTTTGACCCAGTCCGGTCCAATATATTTTATTTAGTCCAAAATAATTTTTGTGTTATCTTAATTAAATAATATTTTTTTAGTATTTATTTATTAAAATTTTTAAAAATTATTATAATAATAAATAATAATAAAAATAAACAAATAAAAATAAATAAAAATAAAAATCGGCGACGAAAAATTTCATCGCCGAAAGTCATTGAACGAAATGGCCTTGGGCCATTTCGCTCGCAGGAGTTTCCTGTTGGCGAAATGGCTTCAGGCCACCCAGCTCGCAATTTTCCACGCCAATTCTTGCTCGACCAAAATTTCCTCGCAGCCAGCACTCGCAATTTTGCCAGCGAAATTTTACCAATGCAATTTTTTCCGAAACCAAATTCTATTTGGTTTCGGTTTTCTTTTTCTAATTAATGATAATTTCCTTAAACAATTAGAACTAGGCTTATAAATTTTCCTATAAATAACACTAAAAATCACAGAAAAGAGGGGGGGATTAACGATTGGACTGGGAAAAACTGTTGGAGAAAAAAAAGAAAACTTTGAAACTGGGATTATAGAAAACTCTAGCGCTAAGCAAGCAAATCAACGATTCATCAAAGGCAACAAGCTTGTCTTTGTCCTTGTTCATCCAAGAAGTAATTTTTAGTGGAACCAACGAATGAAGGTTTGAATATCTAATTTCTATTTATTTTCTTACAGTAGCTTTGTTTCTTTGATTCATAAGATTATACACACAAAACCTTGATCTATAAATATGTAGTAACATTGATCTTCGTTTCAAAAACCATAAAAAGTATTCTTATGTTTCCAAAAACCTTAAGAGCCCTAAAAACACTTTTATGTTTCTTCTAAACCTTAAAACCCTAATTCACTTCTTTTGTTTCCAAAAACCCTAAATGATTTCTTATGTTTCCAAATACCTTAAAAACCCTAACAAAATACTCTTTTGTTTCCAAAAACCTTAAATCATTTTTCTTATTTCCAAAAGCTCGTAAAAACCCTAAAATGTTTTCCTCTCACTTTTTTCCAAAATATCCAAACTCTAAACTATTTTCTTCAACTTCTAAACCAAAACAGTAAACCTCAAACAAGTTAATCTAAACCCTAAGTTTTCTTAAATCCTAATTCCCTCAAAACCGTAAACCCTAGTTTTCCTGAGCCCTAATCCTTAAAATCTTAAAACCTTATAAACCTAAATATTAAAACTCAACACAGTAAGCCTAAAAATAATAATCCAGTAACCAAGAACTATAAACCTAATATTTTAATATTCTAAAACCCTAATTTCATAATGTTACCCATAAACCCTAATTTGATTCATGAAACCCTAATTCATTCCAATTTTCCAAAACCTTTACGGTAGGTTAAACAAATAACAATAATAATACTAAAATACTAAAATTTCAAAACCCTAATATATTAATTAAAGAATTTTAAATAGAAATAGTAACCCTAATTTGTATCTTTACTTGCTTTATTTGATTATGTAGTCTATTATATGCTTTGGTGGTTGATTTATTTTCAATGCTTGATTTATTTAACTTATCATGGATGAATGAGTGCTTTCTATTTTGATTGATGTTTAATATCTTTGATGAATGGTTATTTATTTCTATCGATTTATTTTGATTTTCAAATGTTGTAAGAGGTGTGTTTCCACTTTGTGGGTACCTCGTTAATCAAGTTCTATGTAATTTAAATTGCTTTTATATTTTGGACCAATGTAAAGGACATGTTTCTACCTTTTGGTGGGTGTCCTATTTAGCTTAGACATGGATGATGTAACAACATGTTTCCATCTTCGGATGGGTGTCCATTTATTTGCTTTGCTTGGACATTACTTTAATTTTAATATAATGATTCTTTATTTTAATTATTGCGTGTAATATGGATAATATGGTTATATTTAAGAATTTTATAATATTAAGACCTGTAAAGGAGGCCGGTTCCAATGAGCCGGGCATTGTGGGGGTGCTGGGCTATTTCTCACCTTCCCCACACATACCCAACTTTTTAAACCCATTAGGGGTTGGGGATTCCTTAGGAATCGAGTCATCCACCCCTATCTTTTTCTCGGCCCGTCCGGGTGGCGACTCCATTTTCTCCGGACTTAGGTCTGTGTTCTCTAAGGCCCCGAGCCTTAACAGTGCAGAAGTCGCAAGAACCATTCCACCGGGAGTGGGGGCAAAAATCCCCACCCACAGATCCTCTCTGGCTCATAGCCCTGGATTACGACAGTTCAAAAGCTTATGACAATCCGATCTACGCCGGAGATGAAGAATCTAGCAATGACTCAATAACTTGCTCACCAAAAGCAATGGAGCCCCAACAAATTCAAAGAATGCTGGATGACGCCATCAATGCCAAGATGGAAGAAATAAAAGAGGCCCTGGCTGAGACCATGAAGAACCAATTAGCTGCAATTTTAGGAAACAATGCTGAAGCATCTGGTAGCACCAAGAAATACAAGGGGAAGGCTAAAGTTGGTGAAGTGACTTTTGATAAAGATAAGGTGATCATTGATGATGATGATTGGGCTCAATACTTCCAAGATCCTCAAGATAAAAAGGAGTCAAAGGTTGTTGAGAAGACAACTGTTGAAAAGACCAAGACATCTGATGTTGAGAAGATGATTACTGATTTAGAAAAGAAATTTGAGAAGAAGCTGCAAACCGAAGAAATGTCCGATGTAGACAAATTATTTGACCTAGATGAAGAAGTTTCGTACAAGTTCAAGATGCCATCCTTTGCAAAGTTTGATGGAACCAAAAATCCTCACCTCTATATAAAGCAGTATATCACTACTATGCAGTCTGCCTGAGCTACTAAGGCTCAAACTCTAAGGTACTTCATGCTCTCCTTGGATCCTGTTATCCAAAACTGGTTCAATACCTTAGATGATGGCACACAAAAGAATTGGGATCTGCTATACAAGGCCTTCATCCAATAATATGGATATAATGTCGAGATGGAAGTTACCTTAATGGAAGTGGAGTCCATTAGATAAAGGCCAAATGGAAATTTTGTGGACTATGTAAAGAGATGGAGGAACAAGGCTGCTTTGCTCAAGAAGAGGCCCTATGAATCTTATCAAATAAGGATGATAATGAGAGGGGTGTTGCCTTGTCTTCGTGAAAGGATGTCTCGTACACTCATCTATGATTTCAAAGATCTTCTCCAAGCTGGTCTGCAAATTGAATAATGGGAAAGGGAGAAGAGCAGCTTTTCGATAAGAAGGAATGAGAAAGGAAATTATCAGCCTAGCAATCAAAGTACACAAAAGGAAACTGATGTTAATGCCACTAGTCAAGAGGAATGAGGTAGTTTTCAAAATTAGGGAAGCCACTGTCTTGGGTTCTCAATAAGCTACAAAAGAAGGGATTGTTACAACCCTTGACTCCTCGTCCTTTGCCTAATCCTCTTCCACCTAACATTGATACTAATGCATTTTGCCAATTCCATCAAAGGCCTGGACATGAAATGGAAAATTGTATGGAGTTAAGGCATGAGATCTAGAATCTAATCGATAGTGGTAAGCTACCTGAGCCAGACAAGCCCAATACCAAGAACAATCCTTAGCCTAAATTTGGAAGAGTGCCACCACCAGCAACCTTCATGGTAGGAAAAGGATTGGAAGAAGATTTTGTTTTATCATCCTTTCAAGATGGAAATATTAAAGATGTGAAAGGAAAAGAAGCTTAACTCAACAAACTTTCCTTTGCTTGAATGTTGCTTTTAAATTTTACTTTCTTTAATATTTAATTGGAACAATCATGTTTTCAAACTTAAATTTGTTTGCATAAATTACTTTCATTAAAATTTTTGTTGATCTTTGTTCATTTTGGTGCTCAACCAATGAGGAATCTAGTGTGATAATTTATGAATTAATATATTTATGCATCATGACTTGAATGACTTAACTAGGTGAGTGAATTGCTCTATAACATTGAGTTGTGTATGCTTACTTGGAGAGGGCTCCTGTATAATTACCTTTGTCTATGTCCTAGTCAGTCTTAGAACATGTTTTGACAAACTTTCGAGGAAAAATTGAACTCTACTTATTTAAGGGAGAAATGATGTAGGCATTGTTTGGTTAGCCAACAACTAGTATCCACCCAATTAAATATCAATCCCTAGTTGTCCCTTTGAGCCTTCATAAAATTTTAGCTTCTTTTCATTGGCTTACAAACCCCAACAACCTACCCTGAGTTGTTATGATACTTTTGACAAGTCTTATGATCACTAAGGTGAAGAGGCAAGAAGATCAAAGAATGGAATGCATAGCCAAAGCCGTAAGGATAGTTGATGTTATCAAGACCATAAGGGTAGTTGAAGTTCTCCTAATATCCCCAATCTATCAAGATGACATCAGAGTAATAAATGATTTATCCCTGTTAAAGAAGATTTAAGTCACTCCACTCATCCATTATTGGAAACCCAAGTTGGTGCAAACAAGATAACTCTTTTAGAGCTAGAACAAAAAAAAGGGAAGAAGAAAAAAGAAGAAAAAAGGATAAAACAAAAAAAAGAAAGATAAAACCTAAAAAGGCTATTCAGAAAGCCAACTGAGTTCTCTTTTATCTAAGACAGCAAAAGGCTTCCATTTGGTTTATGAGGATAGTTTGACTTAAATTGGTCCAATCCAACCAAAGATTCAATCAAAATTGAAGAAAAAGGAGAAAGACCACCCAATTTTTGAAAGTCTTATACTCGACAGTCCTACAAGGAAGAAGGACAAAATGATAAAATGCTCGAAGAAAGGGAAGAGTAAGAAAAATAAAAAGAAAGAAAAGGGAGAAGAAGAAAAGAAGCGAATTTGGGTACCAAACTTTTTGCAAGGGCAAAGACTGTCCTAATCAAGATCCAGATTAATGCCAAGAAGATAGAAGGAATTTGGAGTCTAGCAAGATTGCTCCCAACTACCTAAAGTTCAAACAAGAAATTTATAGTGTGAGGGTTTTCCCATAGTGTCACAACGACTCCAACTTACAAATGGCCTTCATTTAACCCATGTCCATTATAGACCCCATTTCAAGCATATCAAAGACCTATTGATCTCTCTTAGTAGGTAGAGTCTATTAGTAGAGATAGTTTGAATAAGCATGCATATGAGATAGAAAATATTAAAACTCAAATGATATATTTGACTAAGTAATGTGTATGTCCCTATCTGAAGTGTAACAATTCTTGCTTGAATAGAAATGATTCCTAAGCTTAGTACGGTAACTAGGGTTGTCATGTTATAGATATGTTAATTTGGAAAAATCAAGTCCTAAGGTACATTGACATTGATTTGGCAAAGCCAACATTTGATTTCAAGATGAAAATTCAAAAAATCAAAAAATATTTTTGTCATACAAAGCCTTCAAGTTAAGGGAAATATGTTGAACAGTCGAACCTCGAAGGACACATTGGGCAATTGGCAAGGTCATGAAGAAGCTACCAACTGACATGCTGAAACATAGTTTGAAATGGACGTGTCCCTGACTCCACTGCTTGGGCCTCATCACTCATGTTTCCAACATCTTTAAGATAGAAGCCATAAATGTGAAGCATCCTATCATTCCAGTGTAAGACCTGAACGAGCTTCTAAAAGAAATCCGTGAGAACATTTTAGCTGATAATCTCAGTCTGTGAATCGATGGAACCATTGTTAGTATTTTTCATGCATATCATGCATACATGAGCATATCACATCACACTTTCTTGTCTTGTACTGTCTATTCTTTGTCAAAGTGAATAGCAAACACCCTGTGAAGTAAAGAATCAAAATAAGATATTGAATCAAGGAGGCATGGAAAGACTATTGCTTGAGGAAGCTCTAGTCATTTTACAAAAGAAGAAATACATGTTTATGAAAGGAACAGGACAAAATACAAACGTCAATCAAAGCTTACATAAAAAAAATCTTTAGTTTGAGCCTACACAGGGGGCAAAGTTTCTCCTTTTTAATTTTTTGAGTTTACATACAAAACATTTTCAAACTCACTTGCAAATATTTCTCCGTGCAGGGGGGCAAGGAGAAGATATGAGGGCCAGCTAAAAATAGCTGAATTTTTGCAAAAGGAAGAACAAAAGAATGGAAAAACTAGTTTGGCCAGAATCCTCAACTGATAAAAGGTCAGTGAAATCCAATTCAATCTTGGGTCCAAGTACCCAATCACGGGTCCAAGTACCCAAATCAAATTCAATCTCAGGTCCAAGTACCTAATCTCAGGTCCAATTACCCAATCTCGGGTCCAAGTACCCAATCTCAAGTCCAAGTATCCAAATCAAATTTAATCTTGGGTCCAAATACCCAGTCTCGGGTCCAAGTACCCAAATTCAATTCAGTCACGGGTCCAAGCACCCAATGTCGGGTCCAACCACCCAAATTCAATTTAGTCATGGGTCCATGCACCTAAATTCAATTCATTCTCGGGTCCAAGTACTCAGTCATGAGTCCAAGTACCTAAATCCAATCTAGTTTCGGGTTCAAGTACCTAATCTCGGGTCCAAGTAACCAAATTCAATTCAGTCACGGGTCCAAGCACCCAAATTCAATACAGTCAGGGGTTCAAGTATCCAGTCTCGGGTCCAAGCACCCAAATGAAATTCAATCACGGGTCCAAGTGCTCAGTCATGTGTCCAAGTACCCAAATCCAATCCAGTTTTGGGTCCAAGAACCCAATCTCGGGTCTAAGTATCCAAATTCAATTTAGTCTACGGTCCAAGTACCCAGTCTCAGGTCCAAGTACCCAATTCAGTCAAGGGTCCAAGTACCCAAGCATGGGTCCAAAACCCAAATTACTCTTAAATCTAGAACTTAGAACGGGTCCAGAACCCAAATTACTCTTAAGTCCAAAACTTAGCATGGGTCTAGAACCCAAATTACTCTTAAGTCCAGAACATAGCTCGGGTCTAGAACCCAAATTACCCTTAAGTCCAAAACATAGCTTAGGTCCGAAGCCTAAATTACCCTTAAGTCTAGAACTTAGCTCGGGTCCAGAACCCAAACCATCTCGGGTCTAGAACCCAAGTCCTTTTCGAGTTCAGAACTCAAACCGGGTCCAGAACCCAAAACCCAAACCATCTCAGGAAAATTAAAAATTATGTCTTGTTGCTTTTCACTCTCTTCTACCAAGTCTCAGATCATTCAAGCAGGGGGCAAATTGTAGACCCTTAATTTTTTACCCAGTCAAATCCGATAGTCTAAAATGATTTTAGTGGTATTTTAATTATTCTAATATTATAATTACTTATAATATTTAACAGTTATTTGTAATAAAAAAATATAAAAAATATAAAAAAAATGAAAAATATAAAAAATATTTTTGACATATCGGCGAGCGACGCGCGGTAGCCTTCACTGCAGAAATTATCTGCGGCGAATTGGGCAGTGCCCAATTCCCCGTAGCTGGATTCGCCCAGTTCTGTGACAAAATGGCTTGCCTAGCTAGCCCATCATGCCTGTAGCCTACAGCAATTTTTTGCTAGTGCAATTTTTACCAGCGTAGCCGGTGGGCCTGATAGCCTGCGCATTGCTAATTTTTTGACCAAACTTTGTTTTGCATGGATAAATAATTTTTCCTAAATAGTTAGTATTTTCTTATTAAAATAGGATTAAGTCTTTATTTTTTCTTATAAATACCAAATTAAAACACAATAAAGAGTGGAAAAAAGGAAAAAAAAAAGAGACAGAAAACCCTAGAAAGAGAGAAAAACGAAGAAAAACCCTATAGGGTCAGAAATTAACATTAAGAGGAAAACAACAAAGCAGAAGAGGGGAAAAAAGAAATTAGCAGTAAGCAAGCACTCATCACTCAATCAATCCATCAAAGGCAGCAACACTGCCTTTGTTGTTGTTCATCCAGAATTCAGTTTTTTGGCGGAACCGACTACGCAGGTTTGATCTTTAATCATAAATTATATGTTCGCAGTAGCTTCGTTTTCTTTGATTAATAAGAATATCTAGTAACTTGATCTTTGTTTTAATAACTTTAACTTTAATTGTTTGCTTTAAGTTAATACATTACTCAGTTGGTTTCCAAAACTCCACTTGCATGTTTTATAAGAACTAAAAACTTAAAACCATCCAGTAGCCGAAGTCATTAATTAAATTATCAAAACCCTAAATCATTCTTTTATTTCCAAAATTTGAAAACCATAAATCTTTCTCTTTTAAACCCTAAATTTCTTAATTATCTAAATCCTAACTTATTTTTTCAAAATTTCAAAATGTCTTCTTAATTCTCCAAACCCTAATCTTCTTTACAATTTCTAAAAACTTTAATCTTAAATTTTTCTATAAAACTCTAAACTATTTTTTTAAATCTTAAGATCAACTATGTTCCACAAAATATCAAAACCCTAACCCAGTGTCTTAATTTGCCTTATATTTCCTAAAGCCCCAAAATAGCTTTTCAATTATCAAAACCCTAAATTATTTTTTTAAATTCTAAAATTCAAAGTTGCTTTATAGAATCCTAATTTGTTTTCCAAATATCCAGTAACCCTAAAAATTAACTTTCAAACTTTACATCCCAAATTCTTAAGTTCTTCTTCTAGAACCATAAATCATTCTTCAAACAAACCCTAAAGTGCTTTATTTTTCAAAAAATCCTAAAACCTTATTTCCTCAATTAGTGAGTCCTAAACCCTAATATCTTAAGGTTCCAAAACTCTAATTTCATGATGTTATCCCTAAACCCTAATTTGATTAACCAAAAACCTTACTACTTTCTTAAATTTATAAATTCCTAATCCATTCCATTTTTCCAAAAATCCTCACAGTATCCTAAATAATAAATATAATAATTTCAAAATCCCAAAACCCTAAATGTTAATTAAAGAACCATAAATTGAGACATAAACCTAAATTTATATATTTATTGCTTTATTTAATTTTAGATTTGATTATGTAGTTTATTATATGTTTTGATGGTTGATTTATTTAATTTCAATGCTTGATTTATTTATGGATGGATATTTTCTTTATTATTACGATTATTATTTGTTTGTTTTCATATTACAATTGTAAGAGGTATGTTTCCACTTTGTGGGTACCTCATTAATTAAATTTATGTAATTTAAATTGCTTTTATATTTTGGACCAATGTAAAGGACATGTTTCTACCTTTCGGTGGGTGTCCTGTTTAGTTTTAGACATGGACGGTGTAAGGACATGTTTCCATCCTTGGATGGGTGTCCATTTATTTGCTTTGTTTTGACATTGCTTTGATTTTAATATAATGATGCTTTATTTTAATTATTGCATGTAGCATGGATAATATTATCATATTTAAGAATTTTATAATATTAAGACCTGCAAAGGAGGCAGGTTCCAATGAACTGGGCGTTATGGGGGTGCTAGGCCATTTCTTACCTTACCCACACGTACCCAACTTTCCGAACCCATTAGGGGGTTGGGGATTCCTTAGGAATCGAGTCATCCATCCCTTTCTTTTTTCTGGCCCGTCTGGGTGGCGACTCTATTTTCTCCAAGCTTAGGCCCGTGTTCTCTAAGGCCCTGAGGCTAAACAATGTCGAAGTCGCAAGAACCATTCCACAGGGATTGGGGGCGGAAATTTCTGCTTACAACTAGGTCATTTCTCACATTTCCCACACATATCCAACTTTCCAAACCCATTAGGGGGTTGGTGATTCCTTAGGATTCGAGTCTGTTAGTGTATGTGCCCTAGGCCATTTATTTGGATCTTTATGTTATACATTCATTATTAATAAATGAGGTTTTATTATCATTATTGTTTGTTTGCATGTTACACAATTTTGATATTTGTCCCTGGTTTATTATTGTTATAGAGATAAAAAAAAATAATTCTTAACCAGTATGAACGTTGATTTGATAATCATCAGATGGTTATGTGTATAGTGATACAAATCAATTTCATAGATACTTGTTAGAGGACAATGTATTGGATAGACCCATCATGAGATTACTACATGGGTTAGTGTCATAAGTAAATCTCATGATAGTTATGTATTAATTCTTTGACTTGAGATTGTCATAGTTTCCAATATAAGGACTATTATATTTTGACATGATCAAACATTATCTGTAACTGGATAGTAATAAAGGTTATGATCATATATGATAGAAATTATGTAGAGGATAATGAACAATCAAGATAGAATTTGTCCCTCTCTTTGAGAGAGATATCTTTTGGGCCCCTCGATAAGTGAGACTGTGAAATGCATGGCCGTGCTCAAATGAATTGATAGATATCGTGGGACAAAGGGATTAATGCATGTACTATTATTAGGCAAATTGGACATTCCTTATATTAATTGGGTAGTTGTAACGCCTTACTAGAGGCCAATTACAACTTGTTGGTTTAATAGAGATTAAATTGACTGCCAATTAATATGGGCCTATCGGGTCACACACAAGAATGCGCTTTGGGCTGGATATAATATTAATATTAGATATTAATATTTATTATTATTAATATTATATATATATTATTAGATAATATATTCAGAATCCTTATTAGATTTGGATTCTGAATTGGACTTACCTTATCCAATTTTGAATTGGATTCTGGAGTGATTATATTCACTCCAGACATTAAGTCTTCTTAGAGGTAACATTAAAAAAATGAAAGAGAATGAAAACAAAGGAACCCTAATACGTTTTAGAGAAAATGTTTTTCCAGCCTTCGCCGTTGCAGAGAGCTAGCACTCCAGATGGTAGCATTCGTATGGATACGCGATAGAGGGTGTTTCGCGATCGAGGCATCTCTTCCAAACTGTGATTTCGAATCATCAACAAGTTAGTTCTTTGAACACTTTCATCGAATTAAACGAACAGCATGGATCCTGGTGGGAAATCAGAGATAAAAAAATTTTCCACTGCGTGTTTTTGGTTTGCAGTGATCTCCTTGATTTCCTTACACTGGTATCAGAGCCACTTATTGTTTTCGTTTAAGTCGAAAATGCCATGTTGATATGATTACATGAGATATATTAATTTCGTATGGCATGTTAACTATAAAACCCTAATTCATTTTTCATATGATGAGAAAGGATTGGTTTTTTGGTTTCGTTTCTGTAAAACCCTAATTCATTTTTCATATGATGAGAAAGGATTAGTGTTTTTAATTTCGTTTTCATGAGATGATCACGTATATATGAATGGTTGATTAAAATGATTTTCATATGATGAAAATGATTAAGTTTATATGTGATATAAACATTTGGTAATGATTCTGTAATGGGTTGTACATATTCGAAATAAAATAGTAAGAAGGTTAATGAGATTAACGATTCTGTTTTAGGGTTTTGCCAAAGAAAAATGTTAATGAGATTAACGTTTCTGTTTGGCTTCGAGGGGCGCTGCCCCTTCGGAACCCCTCTCGCTGACCGGCCAGTGGGAGCCCCACCCGCTGACCGTCTAGCGGGACCGCCGTATGTTCGCACCCTATAGTTTGTTATCGCGACATTAAGAATGTCAATATATTTGTTTCTATTTAACATGTTGGTGATGAATATGTTATGTTTGTTTGATGTCTTGGCATGGTGCATAGCATGGCCTTATGACCTATGTGATTGGTTTATTCATATCTTAATTTTGGGTAAATACGGCCTGCGTGTTGTTTATTTTGTTGTAATTTATTTTACTAGTAGTTAGATTTTCTTTTATTGTAATAAATGAAGATTCAAGGTACAATGTTTGTGATGGAGATTCATACCAAGAAGAAGATTGTTCCATGGTGATGGAAGCACAAGCTCAAGTTTTGAAGATATGTAATATTGCAAGTGTTGTAATAGATAGGTTTTTCACCTAGGGTTGCCTTTATGATCTTCATTTGGTCTCTTGAAGATCATATTTAGTTTGGCCATGCTATGTCACGTTTACATATTTTTTCATTTGGTATATGATGCTTATGTGATAAATTATATATATGCATATAGGATGCTAAAATATAATGATATGTAATGCAAGACATGATAATAATTTAGTTGAACCCTCAATAATAATTTAAGTCTAAATGCCATCCACGTTTTGAACACCTATCAAAACTAAGATTGTATTAAAGTAGGTATTGCCAAAGCAATATGCTTTAAACATTCCTAGCTAAGTAGGATGAGTAATAGTGCTACTCATATGTTTTAAAATTGGTTAGACTTAATTAGGCTATCAAAATGGTTTTGGGCCTAAGGCATTAGATGGAATTCAACATGCTATGACATATGATGTCAATATTCCATAATTACTAAGAGTTACATGAGATGTAATTGGTAAAGATGTTACCTACCTAAATAACTTGATTTTAAGCGTCACGCCAAAGCTGAGTTTAGAATTAAGTGAAATACGGATCTTAGCCTACTAAAATATTTCTTTAGAGGGTTATATTTTTAGTAGGAGTTTAAATAATTTTAACCTCATTATTAATTAAAATTTGACTTTGCATATTTATTTTGTAGATGGCTGCTAATAACAATTTCACCTTATCACTGCGATCTATCCTTGAGAAGGAAAAACTGAAAGAATGTGGGACTAATTTTTTTGACTGGTTTAGGAACCTAAGAATTGTTCTCAAACAAGAGAAAAAGTCCTACGTGCTTGATGAAGCTGTCCCTGACCCACCTCCTGCTGATGCTTCTAATACTGCTAAGAGTAAGCATAAGAAGCATGTGGATGATTCCAATGACATAGGATGTCTTATGTTGGCTACTATGTGTCTAGGACTTCAGAAGGATCTGGAACACTTAGAGGCTTATGAGATGAGTGTGCATCTCAAACAAGCTTTCCAACAACAGGATAGGCAAGATAGGTTTGACACCGCTGTTGCATTGTTTGACTACAAAATGTCTGAAGGTGAATCTGTTAGTGCTCATGTTTTGAAGATGAAAGGCTATCTAGATCACCTTGCTAGACTTGGATATCCCCTGAGTTTAGAACTCTCCACGGATTTGATCCTACATTCATTGCCTAGCAGTTTCTCACAGTTTGTTATGAACTATAACATGAATGACATGGAGAAATCCATTCCTGAGCTACATGGTATGCTCAAAACTGCTGAGGGGAATATCAAAAAGCCTACCAAAATATTGAATGTCAATATTAAACAAATGAAAAAGAAAGCCAAAGATACTAAAGGCAAGGGTAAGGAAAAAGGTACTAAAGGGTACAAGGGACAAGCTAAACCAAAACCTGAACCTAAGGCTAAAGTTCCTAAGGAAGGGACTTGTTTCCATTGCAACAAGCCTATGCATTGGAAGAGAAATTGTCAACTCTATTTGGATAAGTTAAAGAAGTTGAAGGGTAGTGCGACTACATCTTCAGGTATTTATGTTATAGAAATTAATTTATCTATTCCTTCTTCCTGGGTATTAGATGCCGGATGTGGATCTCATATTTGTACAAATATGCAGGGACTCAAAAGGAGTAGGATGCTGAAGAAGGGCGAAGTGGACCTACGTGTTGGCAATAGAGCAAGAGTTGCTCTATAGCTATAGGAACTTATGAACTTGTTATGCCTAATGGGTTTTTGTTAATTTTGAACAATTGCTTTTTATGTTCCTACTATGAGTAGGAATTTTATTTCAGTATCTGTTTTGGATGATGAAGGTTATTCATTTTTTATTAAGAATAATAAATGTTCTATTTTTGATAAAAATGATTTGCTTTATGGTATTGCAAATTCTTATAATGGCCTTTATATCCTTAATCTTGATGATTCTAATGGTAATGATATCTATAATATAACTTCTAAGAGAACTAAGCCAAATGAGTTAAACCCTACTTATTTATGGCATTGTCACCTTAGCCATATAAATGAGAAACGCATTTCTAAGCTCCATCAAGATGGATTATTAGATTCATTTGATTTTGAATCATTTGAAACATGTGAGTCTTGTTTGCTTGGTAAGATGACAAAGGATCCTTTTACTGGGCATAGTGAAAGGGCTAATGATTTATTGGGCTTGATACATACAGATGTATGTGGTCCTTTTAGCATTAGTGCCAGAGGAGGATTTTGATACTTCATTACTTTTACTGATGATTTCAGTAGGTATGGCTATGTCTACCTAATGAAACATAAGCATGAGTCTTTTGAAATGTTTAGAACTTTTCAAAATGAAGTACAAAATCAACTTGGTAAAACAATTAAATTACTTCGATCAAATTGAGGTGGTGAATATTTGAGCCAAGAGTTTGATGATCATCTAAGGGATTGTGGAATTGTTTCACAACTGACTCCTCCAGGAACTCCACAGTGGAATGGAGTTTCTGTAAGGAGAAATCGAACTCTATTAGATATGGTTCGATCAATGATGAGTCAAGCGGATCTTCCTTTATCTTTTTGGGGTTATGCCTTGGAGACAGCTGCATTCATTCTGAACTGTGTACAATCTAAGGCGGTTGAAAAGACACCATATGAGTTATGGACAGGTAAGACACCTAGTTTGTCTTTTCTTAAGATTTGGGGTTGTGAAGCTTATGTGAAAAGACCAGTTTCAGATAAGTTAGCTCCAAAGTCTATCAAATGTAATTTTGTGGGGTATCCTAAGGAAACTAAAGGATACTATTTCTATACTCCTTCAGAGAACAAAGTGGTTGTTGCTCGAAATGGGATCTTTTTGGAAAAGGAATTTCTTTCTAAGAGAACTAGTGGGAGTATAGTAAAACTTGAGGAAACTCAAGTACCACAAGAAATCATTGAGCCATCTATAGAGCCTATTTCAAAACCACAAATAGTTGTGGAGTCTGAAGATGTAACACAAATCCCTCGCAGGTCTGATAGGACACGTCGTCAGCTAGAGAGATATGGATTTCTTGTGACTGATGATAGTGAAGTAATGCCTCATAGATCAAGATGAGCCTACTACCTATTAAGAAGCCGTGTCAGGTCCAGATTTAGACAAATGGCTTGGAGCCCTAAAATCTGAGATGCAATCTATGTTTGACAACCAAGTTTGGTCTTTAATTAAACCTCCAGAGGGTATTAAGACTATTGGTTGCAAATGGGTTTTTAAGAAGAAAACTGACATGGATGATTTTAGATCGCAGTCAGGTTTTGTATTCACATTGAATGGTGGAGCTGTTAGTTGGAAGAGTTCAAAATAAAGTACTGTGGCTGATTCTACAACAGAGGCTGAGTATATAGCAACATCAGATGCAGCTTGGTTGATGAAATTCATCACTGAGCTAGGAGTGGTGCCTAGCATTGCAAATCCTGTGGACATTTATTGTGACAACAATGGTGCCATAGCACAGGCAAAAGAGCCTAGATCTAATCAAATGTCTAAGCATATACTCTGGCGTTTTCACCTCATTCGAGACATTATCGATAGAGGAGATATCAAGATATGCAAAGTTGACACAAATGATAACATAGCAGATCCATTAACAAAGCCTCTCTCACGGGTCAAGCATGATCAGCACGCTAGATCTATGGGTCTTAGAAATTTGTAGGCCTAGTGCAAGTGGGAGATTGTTAGTGTATGTGCCCTAGGCCATTTATTTGGATCTTTATGTTATACATTCATTATTAATAAATGAGGTTTTATTATCATTATTGTTTATTTGCATGTTACACAATTTTGATATTTGTCCCTGGTTTATTATTGTTATAGAGATAAAAAAAAATATTAACCAGTATGAACATTGATTTGATAATCATCAGATGGTTATGTATATAGTGATACAAATCAATTTCATAGATACTTGTTAGAGAACAATGTATTGGATAGACCCATGATGAGATTACTACATGGGTTAGTGTCATAGGTAAATCTCATGATAGTTATGTATTAATTCTTTGACTTGAGATTGTCATAGTTTCCAATATAAGGACTATTCTATTTTGACATGATCAAACATTATCCGTAACTGGATAGTAATAAAGGTTATGATCATATATGATAGAAATTATGTAGAGGATAATGAATAATCAAGATAGAATTTGTCCCTCTCTTTGAGAGAGATATCTTTTGGGCCCCTCGATAAGTGAGACTGTGAAATGCATGGCCGTGCTCAAATGAATTGATAGTGTGATCAATTTCATTTGTTTTTTATCAGTCTACTTGGAGATCGAGCAATCATAAGTTTGGACAATATAAGTATGATGTTGACAATGACTTATGTTCAAGCTAGATATCGCGTGACAAAGGGATTAATGCATGTACTATTATTAGGCAAATTGGACATTCCTTATATTAATTGGGTAGTTGTAACGCCTTGCTAAAGGCCAATTACGACTTGTTGGTTTAATAGAGATTAAATTAACTGCCAATTAATATGGGCCTATCAGGTCACACACAAGAATGCGCTTTGGGCTGGATATAATATTAATAATATTAATATTAGATATTAATATTTATTATTATTATTATTATTTATATATATATTATTAGATAATATATTCAGAATCCTTATTAGATTTGGATTCTGAATTGGACTTACCTTATCCAATTTTGAATTGGATTCTGGAGTGATTATATTCACTCTAGATGTTAAGTCTTCTTAGAGGTAACATTAGAAAACGAAAGAGAACGAAAACAAAGGAACCCTAATACGTTTTAGAGAAAACGTTTTTCCAGCCTTCGTCGTTGCAGAGAGCTAGCACTCCAGACGGTAGCATTCATGTGGATACACGATAGAGGGTGTTTCGCGATCAAGGCATCTCTTCCAAACTGTGATTTCGAATCATCAACATGTTAGTTCTTTGAATACTTTCATCAAATTAAACGAACAGCATGGATCCTAGTGGGAAATCAGAGATCAAAAATTTTTCCGCTGCGTGTTTTTGGTTTGCAGTGATCTCCTTGATTTCCTTACAGAGTCATCCACCCCTTTCTTTTCTTGGCCCGTCTGGGTGGCAACTCCATTTTGTCTATACTTAGGCCCTTGTTCTCTAAGGCCCCGAGCCTAAACATTGCCAAAGTTGTAAGAACTATTTCACCAGGAGTGGGGGCAAAAATCCCGGCTCACAGTGGCGACACCACTGGGAATAAGAGAAGTTGATTCCATTGGTCTTTATATTATTCTATTCTTTCTTATCATGATATTATCCATTGCATCATTTAGATTGCATCATGTGCGTGAGTTAGGACGCCCGTGTTACCCATGTTGTGTTATGTAAGGGATACCATACTTTCACTCAAGGTATGGAGATCGAGCATGACATAACCACTCATAGCCTTGTACCTTTTGGTATATACTTGCTATGGGAACCTAAGCCTTTCAACCCAAAGACTAAAACTCATGTAATTGGCCTAGTTACTTTCCTTAGGTTTTTACCCCAAATGCTTGTTATTTGACTATGGTTAGTTTATCTTGGTTTAAATCATGCCTTATTTGGTTTGTTCTTTTTCTAATATGACCCAAGTACATTTGTAAGCTCAAAATAAATTTTTCTTAAATCCAAAAGGCCAAAGCTATTTTCAAAACTTTTCAAGGTGGTCTTTCAATATAAAATTTTTGTAAAAATAAATCAAAAAATTCTTTTCTCATGACTCAAATACAAAGCCAAAAATTCATTTTTTCAAAAATTTTTTACAATGGGTTTTTCAAACAAAACTATTTTTGCATTTCATCCAACCTTTTCTTACAAAAAGCTTACAAATTATTTAGGTCAATTATGGAATACCAAAAATTAATTGTGAGCCTAGTTTATACTAAGAATAATTAATCATGGGCTTGTTTTTGGCATGAATCATTAGTTACTTTTTCAAGTGAGAAATCTATTTATAATAAACCTCCTAATTTAGTTTTAATCCAATATAGCATAAAAGCTCCTTCAGTTGGTTGAATGGATTAAAGCCTAATTAATGGGAATTATCATGAACTAATTTCCCTTTTTAAAAATATAACTATTGGCTGAAGCGTTCGAGGGAATTATTTGAAAACAAGATACACCATGTTGGTATTTTGTTAACCATTTACCTAGGAAAAGAGACTCGCCATCCGTGCGTGGAAGTTATAAGGTTGGAAGGTATGTTATACTTATCTTTTTCTATTGTTTATGGATACGTGCATACATGCATCACATGACATATCGTTAATCCTTTCTGGCTCATAGACCTAGAGTATGGCAATTCAAGAGCATACAACGACACCACCTACAACATTGATTTTTTATTCAAGTGCTTCATTGGAAGGATGGATGCAAACCAGCAAAGGGACATAGTCGATGAAGTTGTCAAAGCTAGGATGGCTGAGCTATGAGATCAATTGGTTGAAATTATGAAGACCCAATTGATTGAAATTTTGGAGCTCAGCAACAATGTTAACGAGGCATCTCCCATCAAAATAAGAAAGAAGGGAAAGGAAGCATCAACGGGGAATATGTTCACTAATAGAGATTGAATAAAAAATGAGGGATCAATCCCTATTCTACGAGACCAACCAAACCATGTGCTGTCTAAGTGGAACAATAAGGGCGGCTACCACCCTAGTGGGCAAAGTCAAAGGGAAAGAGAGAAGAACCATTTTTCTGCCAAATAAAATTATTAGCCTAGCAATCAAAATACACAAAAGGTAGCTGATGTTAATGCCACTGGTCAAGGAGGAATGAGATAGTTTTCAGAATTGGAGAAGCCGCTCTCAATAAGCTACAAAAGAAGGGATTGTTACAACCCTTCACTCCTCGACCTTTGCCAAATCCTTTACCCCTAGAATTTGATACTAAGGCTTTTTGTCAATTTCATCAGACTCAAGGACATGAGATCGATAGGTGTACCCAATTGAGGAATGAGATCCATAATTTAATTGATAATGGAAAGCTGATAAGCACAACATTAAGAATAATCCTCTGCCTAAATTTGCAAGGGTGCCACCACTTACAACCTTCATGAAGAGTTTTATCTTGTCATCCTATGATGATATGGATATAAAAGCTACAAAAGATGATGTGCTTAGGCTAACTGTGGGTGATGAAATAATGATCCTTGATCCTTACCCTTAATAAGTCTATATAAATGAAAATTTTTTTACTCCAAATCAATGAATCTCCCTTAGCTTGAAGTGTTGCTCTTTTTATTTTATTTCACTTTCTTTAGTACTTATTTAGATCAATTATGTTTTCTAAATTATTTTGTTTGAATAAATTATTTTCATCAAATTTTTCATGGTCTTTGTTCATTTTGGTTCTAAACCAATGAGGAATCTAGCTTGATATTCATAAATTAATGTATCTAGGCATCATGATTTGAATGACTTTACTAGATGAGGGAATTGTTCTATAGCATTGAGTTGTGTATATTTATTCAGAGAGGGCTGATGCATAATTACCTTTGTCTAGGTCCTAGTCTGTCTTAGAACATGCTTTGACAAACTTTTGAGGCGAAATTGATCTCTGCTTATTTAAGGGAGAAATGATCTAGGCATTGTTTAGTTAGCCAACAACTATTATCCACCCAATTAAATATCAATCCCTAGTTGTCCCTTTGTGCATTCATAAAATTTTAGCTTTAATTTCATTGGCTTACAAACCCCAACAACCTACCTTGAGCTGTTGTAATACTTTTGACAAGTTTTATGATCACTAAGGTGAAGAGGCAAGAAGATCAAAGAATGGAATGCATAGCCAAAGCCGTAAGGATAGTTGATGTTTTCAAGACCATAGGGGTAGTTAAAGTTCACCTAATATCTCCAATCTATCAAGATAACATCAGAGTAACAAATAATTTATTCCTGTTAAAGAAGATTTATGTCACTCCACTCATCCATGATTAGGAACCCAAGTTGGTACAAATAAGATAACTCTTTTAGAGCTATAACCAAAAAAAAAGAAGAAGAAAAGAAAAAAAAAGCAAAAAAAAGACAAAAAAAAAAAGAAAAGAAAAAGAAAAGAAAAGAAAAGAAAACCCAAAATGGTTCAAAAATCCAACCAAGTTCTCTTTTACCTAAGGCAACAAAAGGATTCCATTTGGTTTATAAGGACAGTTTGACTTGAATTGGTCCAACCCAACCAAAGATTCAATCAAAATTAGAGAGATAGAAGAAAGGTCATCCAGTTCTCAAAAGTCCTGTACTTGACAGTCCTACAAGAAAGAAGTACAAAATGACAAAACGCTCAAAGGAAAGGAGTAAGAAAAAGAAAGATAAAGAAAAAAAAGAAAAAAAATAAAGAAATGGATATGGGTACCAAACTTTTTGCAAAGGCAAAGAATATCCCAATCAAGATTCAAATTAATGCCAAGAAGATGGAAAAACACTCAAAGCTCTATCTTATCATGCTTCCAACTCTCTAAAGTTCCAACAAGCAGTTTGTAGTGTGAAGGTTTGTCCATTAGGTCACATCAGCTCTAATCTCAAAATGGCTTTCATTTAACCCATGTCCCTTATAGACGTCATTTCAAGCCTATCAAAGACCTATTGATCTCTCTTGATAGGAAGAGTCTATTAGTAAAGATAGTTTGAATAAGCATGCACATGAGATAGAAAATATTTAAACTCAATAAGACCTTTGGCCAAGTAATGTGTATGTGCCTATCTGAAGTGCAACAATTCTTGCTTAAATATAAATGATTCCCGAGTTTAGTGCGGTAACTAGGGTTGTCATGTTATAGATATGTTAATTTAGAAAAATCAAGTGCTGAGGTACATTGACATTGATTGGCAAAGCCAACATTTGATTTCAAAATCAAAATTCAAAAATAAAAAATATTTTTGTCATACAAAGCCTTCAAGTTAAGAGAAGTTTCTTGAACAATCGAACCTCGAAGGACACATTGGGCAATTGGCAAGGTCATGAAGAAGCTACCAACTAACATGCCAAAATATAGTTTAAAATAGATGTGTCCCTGACTCCATTGCTTGGGTCTCACCACTCATATCCTCAACATCTTGAAATAAAAGCCATAAATGTATAGCCTTCTGTCATTCCAATGAAATATTTGAACAGGCATTTGGAAGGAGTAAATGAGAACACTTCAGTTGATCATCTCGGTCTGTGAGTCGATAGAACCATTGTAAGTGTTATTCATGCATATCATGCATACATGAGTTTATCGCATTGCACTTTTTTTTGTGTTGTATTGTCTATTCTTTGTCAAAGTGAACAACAAACATCCTGTGAAGTAAAGAATCAAAAGAAGATATTGAATCAGGGGGCATGGAAAACCCATTGCTTGATGAAGCTTGTAATATCCTCATATATGCTCTAGAAGTTTTGATTATGTTGTTGATGTTGTTGTTATTGTTGTTGTAGTGATATATTGGATTGAATATATGTGTTAAATTGCAAGAGAAAAGATATTGGAAAGTAAATGCTTGTGTATATGTGTTTTGGGGAAAAGAATTAGGGTTTAGAGAGAATGGTATATGTTGTGTATATGATGATATATATAACATATAAATTGGTCAAATATAGAGTCAATATAAGAGGATATTTTATGTGGAATGTGCAATTACATATAAGGGCTTATATGAGACAAAAAGTTAGTTATATGATTGAGGGCATTTTGGTAATTGCTTGGATAAGATCACTTGGTGGAGATTAAAAGCAAAATTTGACTTTGTGTCTTCATCATTTCCTTCTTTCTTTCAAGAAGTGGCCGGCTCTCCAAAAACCAAAAGGAAAGAGAGGTGTTCTTGATGCTAGAAGCAAATTGAAGAAGCAATCAAAGGATTTGGTTAAAGATTTGTGAAATTTCTTCATTTGAGGT
This sequence comes from Garcia nutans, assembly GCA_947685225.1. NCBI lineage: Eukaryota > Viridiplantae > Streptophyta > Magnoliopsida > Malpighiales > Euphorbiaceae > Garcia > Garcia nutans. The sequence goes on along the minus strand of CANTUV010000007.1, from coordinate 47,445,546 downwards.
AAGATCTTTTCCTTGATTTCTTCTTTTCTTTTGAAGGGGTGTTTGAAGTGAATTAAGGTTTTTAGGATTTGATGATGAGATGTGTTTATGATGTGTTTTCAAGTGTTAAAGTGATTTTAAGTTAAAAGGTTACATAGGTGTTGTGTTGGAAGTGAAGGATGTTGATTTTGGAAGATGGAGAAGGATGTTGGTTTTAGGGTTTTGAAGTGGTTGTGTTTAATTGTGATGTTAATGTGTTATTAAAGTGATTATTGTGATGATTGTGTAAGATATGTGTTTATGTTGTTGAGTATACCCATTTGAATGAATTTGTGTTGTGCATGATGTGTTAAAATACATTTAGAAGATTGTTGGACACATTTAGGGTTTGGTTTTCAAATGACACGGCCAAAAGCAAGGAGAGACACGGCCAAGCCAAGAAAACTTGGGCGTGTTGGAAGGATTTTTGGGAGACACGGCCGTGTCTATTGCCTGTGTTCACTACTGGATGTTGGTGTTGGGAGACACGGCCACAAGCTTGGCCGTGTCCCTTGCCCGTGTTGCTTACTGTCCAATTGGTTTGAGTGACACGGCCACAAGCTTGGCCGTGTCCCTCAAGGGTGCTGCCCGTGTCCCTCAAATGTGTTGGTTAGGGTTTTATTTCTTTGTTCTAATTGTATTGTTTTGGTTCTTCAAAGGTGGGTTGGTCCCTAAACCTAAACATAAACACTTTAAATATACTTAAAGCATGGAAAGCCCTAATCAAATGGATGTGGAAGATCATAAAGCTATAAATGATATAAATTGTTCTTTGCCCTAATTGCATTGTTGAGATTGAACAATATTATGTTATGCAATGTAAATGGTAATGTGTTTCATGAGTAATGTATATTGAAATGTTATATCAAAGATGTTATGATGATTCAAATAAGAAATGATATGATGCAAAGCCATTGTGATTGGCTATGATGATGCAATTGAAAGAAAGAAGGCATGTTTGCCTAAATGTTGATGAGAATTGGAAATGGAAATGATAATTGAATAATAAATGAATTGTGTGGCTAATGTGTTATTCCATTTCAGAGTTTGTTGTTGGTGGCATGCCTAATAAGTGTAACAATCTCTTGAAGTTAGGTTGGATTGAATCCTTGAAGCCTAATTGAGATGTTACCACCCTTGAAGCTAAGTTGGGTTGGTTCTTGAAGCCAAGTTGGGTTGATGCTTAGCATACTTTGCTCCCCTTGAAGCTTGGTTGAACCTAATCCTTGAAGCCTAGTTGGGTATATGATATTGATAAATGTGATAACAAAACCAAAACATTAACTCTGAAAATTGAATGGCATATTAGTGTGTCTTGGGCCCAATGCTTGTCTTTGTTTAATGTGAGTCATGATTTGTTTAATGTTTTTCATGAATGGTTAAATGAATAACTAATGAGGCATATGAAATGTAAAGGTATGTTGTAGCCTTGCATATATGATGTTACATGTATAATATGGATTGAGAATTGGCATTGCATTGCACTAAAGCATAACACTAGCACATTTTTGTCTTACTAAGCCGTTGGCTTAGCGCGATAGTGTTTGATCGCGTAGGTATTAGGGTTGAACCCGAGAACTCTTCGAGACCGAGTGAGAGTAGACAGTGAAGAGTTGATTTTGGGAACTTAAAGATCAGAGGAGACTTGCCAATCATGTATAACTCTTTTATATTTTGTAAAGTAATGATTTTAAATGTACATATGTGTATATTTGTAAATATGAAATTAAATGTTTTCATATATGTAGATATTTGATAAATTCCGCTGCGTAACAACTAAATGTATCTTTATATATATCTATTTAGTTTTGTATTACAAGTTAACTACTTATCTTTCTATAATGTATACAATTGAAAGATTATGGTATGGTTTAAAATGTTTTAAATGTGAAGAAAATCCGTAGCATCTCTATGTTTAGTGCATGTATACTACATTGTGGTGTTTGTAGTGTGCATGCATTGAATGTAGGGGTGTTACAATTGTTTTGGTATCAGAGCCTAGGTTTGAGATTCTCAACCTAGGTAAAATGTAAGAAAAAGACTATTTTGATTTTAAAAAAATGGTTTTTGAATAACATATATGTTTGGGATTGGCAATCTCTGATCTTTAATAAGAAGTATTCTACTGTGTTTGCAGTGTTAGGTTGTGATGGATTCTCACTCACGCCAGTCAGTTGAGGGTAGTGCTGAGAGTATTGTCCCTGATGATGGAGTTAGGGTTGTTAGTGCTGGGGAAGCACCTGCTTCGGTGTCGGGGAGACCAGCTGGGGAGGAGGTTCCGCCAGCTTGGGTTAGGCATGTGGTAGAAGCTTTGAGGCAAGCACCAGTGCAACCAGTGCCACCACCCCCTCAGCCTGTGGTACCAGTGAGGCACTATGACAAACTAAGGAAGTATGGAGCGGATGATTTCCTTGGTACTACTGATCCAGCTGTAGCAGAACAGTGGCTTGACAAAGTACAGAGGATCTTTATTCAGTTGCAAGCCACCTCGGAGGAAAAATTTGATTATGCAAGATCTTTGCTACAGAAGGATGCATATGACTGGTGGAGGACAGTGCCCCATTCTATGGAAGATCCACCAAATTTGTCATATGCTGATTTCTTGAGAGAGTTTGAACCGAAGTATACTCCTAGGGAGTATAAGGACATGAAGAAGATGGAGTTCTTGAGCTTGAAGCAAGATAACAAGACTGTAACTGAATATGAGGTTGAGTTTATTAGATTGAGCCATTATGCTGGTGGCATTATAGCTGATGAGATAGATAGATGCCGGAGGTTTTAGGAAGGATTGAGGCCCTCTATCATGTGCTTAGTGGCTGGATCTAGATATCATGATTTTTCTCAGCTAGTGGCAGCAGCTCGAAGTGTAGAGCGAGCTCAAGTTATTGCAGCTGCTTCAGAGGAAGAGGTTAGGGTTAGGAGGCCCCAGTTTGAGGCAGGGTCTTCTTCTGTTAAGAGAGGTAAAGGAAGCTTTGTTCCTAGAGTTAGTAGGAGTCAGAGGTCAGCTGGTAGGTCAGTACAGTTACAGAGGCAGAGATTTAGACCTGCAGCTTCAGTGGCAAGTGCTCCGACCCCTATGATTCAGAGATCCACCTTACCCGTCTGTATCCATTGTGGTAGGCCACATGGTGGTCCTTGCTGGAAGACTGGTGTAGCAGGGGTTTGTTTCAGATGTGGATCGCCTGATCACTTTGTTAGAGATTGTCCTGAGAGGCAAGAACAGATGTCAGTTGATACTGCAGCTTCTCGACCTAGTGTGAGGGGAGGTCGAACAGGCAGAGGTAACAGACGGGGAGGCAGATCTGGGTTCAGTGCTAGAGGAGGTGCTACATCCAGGGACAGTAGACCAGAGGAGGTTGGATCTTCCCAGAGAATGTATGTTATGCAGAGGCAACCAGATGCATCGGCAGTCATAGCTGGTACTTTTTCTTTATTTGATACTTCAGTACTTGCTTTGATTGATCCGGGTTCCACACATTCTTATATTAGTGCATCTGTTTTGCCTGTATCTGATATGCATGCTGAGTCCCTAGGATTTGATGTGTTGGTGACAAATCCTTTAAGGCATAGTGTAATTGTGAGCAAGGTGCACCGAGATAGTGTTGTGAGGGTGCAAGGTGAGGAGTTTCTTGGAGATTTGATTGAGATGCCATTTAAGGAATATGATGTGATTCTAGGTATGGACTGGCTATCTAGACATGGAGCTGTGGTAGACTGTAAAAGGAAAATTGTTTCTTTGAGAACTGTTGATGGTAGAGAGGTGATAGTATCTAATGAGCAGGAACAGCTAGCCTCCTTATTTGTTTCAGCTGTTGCAGCCAGGAGGTTGATTAGAAAGGGATGTGAAGCCTATCTTGCTCATGTGGTAGATACTAGAGTAAGAGGTTCTTCTATTGATAGCATTGCCACAGTTGCAGAGTTTCCAGATGTGTTTCCAGAAGAGTTACCAGGATTGCCTCCTGAGAGAGAGGTGGAGTTTGGTATTGAATTATTGCCTGGTACCGCTCCTATCTCTATTACTCCTTATAGAATGGCACCAGCAGAATTGAGGGAGTTGAAAGTGCAATTGCAGGAGTTGTTGGATAAAGGATTTATTTTCCCCAGTGTTTCTCCTTGGGGAGCTCCTGTGCTATTTGTGAAAAAGAAAGATGGTACTATGAGGTTGTGTATCTATTATAGGCAATTGAACAAGGTGACTATTAAAAATAAATATCCTTTGCCTAGAATCGATGATCTCTTTGATCAATTGAAGGGTGCAGCTGTGTTTTCTAAAATTGATTTGAGATCTGGGTACCATCAATTGAGAGTTAAAGCTGAAGACATTTTGGACCAGGTATGGGCATTATGAATTTCTAGTTATGCCTTTTGGTCTAACGAATGCACCTGCAGCTTTTATGGATTTGATGAATAGGGTGTTCAGGCCCTATCTGCATCAGTTTGTAGTGGTCTTCATCGATGACATTCTGGTGTATTCGCGGAATGAAGAGGAACATGATATGCATCTGCGGATTGTGTTGCAGATTTTGAGAGAGAAGCAGTTGTTTGCTAAACTGTCGAAGTGTGAGTTTTGGTTGGACCGGGTAGCTTTTCTCGCACATATTGTTTCAGCAGAAGGCATTAGAGTTGATCCGAGCAAAGTTGAAGCTATATTGAATTGGAGTCCACCTAAGTCTGTGACTGAAGTTAGAAGTTTTCTGGGTTTGGCAGGCTATTACCGACGGTTTGTGAAAGGATTTTCTTTGATAGCTACTCCACTCACCAGATTGCTTCGAAAGGGAGTTAGATTTCTGTGGACAGATCAGTGTCAGGCTAGTTTTGAGCAGTTGAGAGAAATGTTGACTCAAGCGCCTATTCTTACTTTACCTGTAGAAGGCAAACCATATGTGATTTACAGTGATGCTTCACATAGTGGTTTGGGGTGTGTGCTGATGCAGGAAGGTAAAGTTATAGCTTATGCATCTCGACAGTTGAAACCGCATGAGCTTAACTATCCGACCCATGATTTGGAGCTAGCAGCCATTGTGTTTGCATTAAAGATTTGGCGACACTATCTGTTTGGGGAGAAATGTTTTATCTACACTGATCACAAAAGTTTGAAATATTTGGGTGTTCAAAAAGAGCTCAATCTTCGACAGAGGAGATGGTTGGAATTGATTAAAGACTACGACTGTTTAATTGATTATCATCCAGGTAAAGCAAATGTTGTTACTGATGCCTTGAGTCGCAAGTCTTTAGCTGGTTTAACTGTTTACTCGCTCTCGTTGCTTGTTGAGTTGAGAGCTTTGCATGCCAGTTTTGTACCTTGTGATGATGGTGCATTGTTGACACAATTGCATTTGAAACCAATTTTATTGGATCAGATCAAAGAGGCTCAGTTGACTGATATGAAGATTCAAAGGATTATTTCAGATTGGAAGAATGGGAAGACTAGAGATTTTGTTGTGAAAGGTGATGGGAGTCTCTGGTTTAAGAACCGATTGTGTGTACCCGATGATGCTGATTTGAAAAGAGTCATTTTAGAAGAAGCACATCAGTCAGTGTTTGCTATGCATCCGGGTAATACAAAGATGTATCATGATTTGAGACAGCATTACTGGTGGATTGGTTTGAAGAGAGATATTGCAGATTTTGTGTCGAAATGTCTCACCTGTCAGAAGGTTAAAGCAGAGCATCAAGTTCCAACTGGATTGCTTCAACCATTATCAGTACCAGAATGGAAGTGGGATAGAGTGACGATGGATTTTGTGTCTGGTTTGCCATTGACACAAAAGAAGCATGATGTTATATGGGTGATTGTGGATAGATTAACTAAGACAGCTCATTTCCTTCCGGTTCGGATGGATTACTCTTTGGAGAGATTGGCTGAGCTGTATATCCATGAGATTGTGAAGTTGCATGGTGTTCCAACTTCTTTAGTGTCTGATCAAGATCCCAGGTTTACGTCAAGATTTTGGAAGAGTTTGCATAGTGCTTTGGGTTCTCGATTACACTTCAGTACTGCTTTTCATCCACAGTCGGATGGACAGTCAGAGAGGGTGATACAGATTATTGAAGACATGTTGAGAAGCTGTGTCATCGATTTCTCTGGAAGTTGGGATAGGTTTTTACCTCTTGTGGAGCTTGCTTACAACAACAGTCACCAATCCAGCATTGGTATGGCACCGTTTGAAGCATTGTATGGCAGACGGTGTAGGACACCTCTTTGTTGGAATGAGCTTGGAGATAATAAGTTGGTTGGTCCTGATTTGATTCAAGAAACTGAAGAAAAAGTAAAGTTGATTCGAGGCAGGTTAAAAGCAGCTTCAGACCGACAGAAGTCTTATGCAGATCTGAAAAGGAGAGATATAGAGTTTGATGTTGGAGATAAGGTATTTCTAAAAGTGTCTCCTTGGAAGATGATTTTGAGGTTCGGTCGGAAAGGGAAATTGAGTCCTCGTTTCATTGGACCGTATGAAGTTTTGGAAAGAGTTGGGCCAGTAGCTTATTGGCTTGCTTTGCCACCTGAGTTGGATCGTATTCATAATGTATTTCATGTTTCTATGTTGAGGAGGTACAGATCGGATCCATCTCATGTGTTGCCAATTGAATCTATCGAAGTGAGCCCAGATTTGACTTTTGAAGAGGAACCAGTTGCTATCTTGGCACATGATGTGAAAGTGCTGAGAAACAAGAGAGTACCATTGGTGAAGATTCTTTGGAAGAATCATGGGAAAGAAGAAGCAACTTGGGAAAGTGAGCAAACGATGCGAGAGCAATATCCTCTGTTGTTTCAGAGTTAATTTCAGGTAATTTCGAGGACGAAATTTTCTTTTTAGAGGGGGAGAATTGTAATATCCTCATATATGCTCTAGAAGTTTTGATTATGTTGTTGATGTTGTTGTTATTGTTGTTGTAGTGATATATTGGATTGAATATATGTGTTAAATTGCAAGAGAAAAGATATTAGAAAGTAAATGCTTGTGTATATGTGTTTTGGGGAAAAGAATTAGGGTTTAGAGAGAATGGTATATGTTGTGTATATGATGATATATATAACATATAAATTGGTCAAATATAGAGTCAATATAAGAGGATATTTTATGTGGAATGTGCAATTACATATAAGGGCTTATATGAGACAAAAAGTTAGTTATATGATTGAGGGCATTTTGGTAATTGCTTGGATAAGATCACTTGGTGGAGATTAAAAGCAAAATTTGACTTTGTGTCTTCATCATTTCCTTCTTTCTTTCAAGAAGTGGCCGGCTCTCCAAAAACCAAAAGGAAAGAGAGGTGTTCTTGATGCTAGAAGCAAATTGAAGAAGCAATCAAAGGATTTGGTTAAAGATTTGTGAAATTTCTTCATTTGAGGTAAGATCTTTTCCTTGATTTCTTCTTTTCTTTTGAAGGGGTGTTTGAAGTGAATTAAGGTTTGTAGGATTTGATGATGAGATGTGTTTATGATGTGTTTTCAAGTGTTAAAGTGATTTTAAGTTAAAAGGTTACATAGGTGTTGTGTTGGAAGTGAAGGATGTTGATTTTGGAAGATGGAGAAGGATGTTGGTTTTAGGGTTTTGAAGTGGTTGTGTTTAATTGTGATGTTAATGTGTTATTAAAGTGATTATTGTGATGATTGTGTAAGATATGTGTTTATGTTGTTGAGTATACCCATTTGAATGAATTTGTGTTGTGCATGATGTGTTAAAATACATTTAGAAGATTGTTGGACACATTTAGGGTTTGGTTTTCAAATGACACGGCCAAAAGCAAGGAGAGACACGGCCAAGCCAAGAAAACTTAGGCGTGTTGGAAGGATTTTTGGGAGACACGGCCGTGTCTATTGCCTATGTTCACTACTGGATGTTGGTGTTGGGAGACACGGCCACAAGCTTGGCCGTGTCCCTTGCCCGTGTTGCTTACTGTCCAATTGGTTTGAGTGACACGGCCACAAGCTTGGCCGTGTCCCTCAAGGGTGCTGCCCGTGTCCCTCAAATGTGTTGGTTAGGGTTTTATTTCTTTGTTCTAATTGTATTGTTTTGGTTCTTCAAAGGTGGGTTGGTCCCTAAACCTAAACATAAACACTTTAAATATACTTAAAGCATGGAAAGCCCTAATCAAATGGATGTGGAAGATCATAAAGCTATAAATGATATAAATTGTTCTTTGCCCTAATTGCATTGTTGAGATTGAACAATATTATGTTATGCAATGTAAATGGTAATGTGTTTCATGAGTAATGTATATTGAAATGTTATATCAAAGATGTTATGATGATTCAAATAAGAAATGATATGATGCAAAGCCATTGTGATTGGCTATGATGATGCAATTGAAAGAAAGAAGGCATGTTTGCCTAAATGTTGATGAGAATTGGAAATGGAAATGATAATTGAATAATAAATGAATTGTGTGGCTAATGTGTTATTCCATTTCAGAGTTTGTTGTTGGTGGCATGCCTAATAAGTGTAACAATCTCTTGAAGTTAGGTTGGATTGAATCCTTGAAGCCTAATTGAGATGTTACCACCCTTGAAGCTAGGTTGGGTTGGTTCTTGAAGCCAAGTTGGGTTGATGCTTAGCATGCTTTGCTCCCCTTGAAGCTTGGTTGAACCTAATCCTTGAAGCCTAGTTGGGTATATGATATTGATAAATGTGATAACAAAACCAAAACATTAACTCTGAAAATTGAATGGCATATTAGTGTGTCTTGGGCCCAATGCTTGTCTTTGTTTAATGTGAGTCATGATTTGTTTAATGTTTTTCATGAATGGTTAAATGAATAACTAATGAGGCATATGAAATGTAAAGGTATGTTGTAGCCTTGCATATATGATGTTACATGTATAATATGGATTGAGAATTGGCATTGCATTGCACTAAAGCATAACACTAGCACATTTTTGTCTTACTAAGCCGTTGGCTTAGCGCTATAGTGTTTGATCGCGCAGGTAATAGGGTTGAACCCGAGAACTCTTCGAGACCGAGTGAGAGTAGATAGTGAAGAGTTGATTTTGGGAACTTAAAGATCAGAGGAGACTTGCCAATCATGTATAACTCTTTTATATTTTGTAAAGTAATGATTTTAAATGTACATATGTGTATATTTGTAAATATGAAATTAAATGTTTTCATATATGTAAATATTTGATAAATTTCGCTGCGTAACAACTAAATGTATCTTTATATATATCTATTTAGTTTTGTATTACAAGTTAACAACTTATCTTTATATAATGTATACAATTGAAAGATTATGGTATGGTTTAAAATGTTTTAAATGTGAAGAAAATCCGTAGCATCTCTGTAACACCCCGATACCCTATATAAGTACTATGCGTATACCTAGTATACATACAGTAAATATATAAAGTATAAGGATGTCACTTTTCGTTACCTTTTAAAAACCTGTAACAGAGTTCAAACCATAATACATTAATTTAAATAACATTTACAAAATCATTATCTTTATTAAAACTTCATTTATACATATAAATACTCTCTCGTCAGAAATACATCATAATTAAAATTTATACATGTATGCATTACCCTCTAGTTGGTCTCGACAAACTTTACTCTTCTTGTGGCATAACAAAAGACTTCATATCTTCCATCTATATACCTGCGCGAATAAACACCCGCGCTAAGCCCGAGAGCTTAGTAGTCCAAATATAAAATATAAACATATAGTATAGAAGTATTGATATATAATGATACATCGATTCAATATATAATTAGTTCTTATCATATCTTCTTTTCTTTTTAATTTTATCTTTAATATATCCTAGCTAATTTCATATATGATGTATATATATACATAATATTATCACCAACCCCAATGCATCACCAATACTCAAAACCAATATATTAATACCCCTACATTATATATATACCACACCAACCATTATTGCAATACACACTTTACATATCATACCAATTATTATTGCAATACACACATTACATATCATACACTCATTATTGCAATACACAATTTACATATCATATAAATCATAAATCATATTTCCAATAAAGACAACCTTTATCATCAACCACAATTCATTTACATATTACACTTAATAACATTATATTATTCACAATTCACCAAGCATAATTCATTATTAATACTCACAATCAATATTTCAATACTTGCATTTCACATTGACAATAAAGACAGACTCGGGCCCAAAACACTAATATGTTATTCAAAGTTCAGAGTTACTGCTTTGGTTCATAGTCACAATCATCACGCCCGTAGGCAATGTATATACATGTATCTCTATCCATGGATAGTGTAACAGACCCAGTCTCTTGGACCATCAACTCAACACATATGAGGAGATCCTCAACCTGGCAAGACTGTTACAAATCATATATCTCATATTCACAATTCTCATAGTGTAACAGACCCAGTCTCTTGGACCATCAACTCAACACATATGAGGAGATCCTCAACCCGGCAAGACTGTTACCTTTCATCATTTCTTAGGCATGCCACCCAAATCCAGAACTCTGAAACTGAATAACATATTAAACAAACAATTCATTTATTATTTCATTATCAATCTCATCATCAATTAGGCCAACATGCCTTATCTCTTTCAATTGAATTATCATAGCCAATCACAATGGCTTCATATCATATCATATCTCAATCCATATGATACATATAGCATCATTGATATCACATTTCAAAGTATATTATTTATATAATACATTGCCATACACAAGATTCACAATGCATATAACATAACATTTTCTCACTTCTCAAAACACATTAACATCATTCATTGCTAGAGCATTTATCATAACAAATTGCACATACCTTAAGAATGATCCTCATTTCTTCCTACCTTTCCCATTTCATATTTCATCCTTTATATATATTCTTCATTTACATTCACAATATAATAGCTTATTTAACACTTTCATCCCAATGTGTTAATGTTCAAAGACATATAAGGATATACAATCAAATAGGGTTTATGCTTACCTTGTTAATGATCTTCACATCCTTCACATCATTCAATCATCACCTTAGTCCAATTATGTTAACAATATAATAGATCACTTAACACATTTGCAAACAAATGTGTTAAGCCTCAAATTATGTAATTAAATACAATCATATGTATTGGTACTTACCTCAAGAACTAGTCCCATCAATCTATACATTTCTTTTCTTTCCAAGAATTCTCCACATTTAGGTTAATGCAACCCAATCTCTTCAAAACCTTTGAGGGACACGGGCAGCACCACTTGAGGGACACGGTTAGGGCAATTCAACCTCTTCACAATCTAATCCAAAAGGAATATTAGCAAAATGACCATATGAATAGTACATTCTGGTTTAAGACTCCATTTTATCCTTATTTTGAAAAATTGTATAAAATAATCTACTTGACTAAAAATTCTAAAATTTTTACAGAATTTAGTTTTGTATCTTAAAATCATTCCTTTAAAATTTCAGATCAAACTGAACACAAAATCTTGGTCAAATAGTTCACCTAACCAGACTGCCCCAATTGCCCTGCATCCTGGCAGCAGTTCTGAACTTTGTGAATTCCATAAATCAAATTCAATCAACGTGGTTCCAAATTATTTTTCTCAAATACTAGACTCACTAAGAAACAACATATCCAAAATTCAATTGGATATGATTTTTCTACATTTTATTAAAAATCCCGAAATATAGCTGTCTCAGTTAAGGTACCTGCTGGAACAGGTCTAATAAAAATAATCTTTCTAAACTCATAACCATTCCAAAATCGAATCAACATATTTTTCAGTCATTCTAGACTCATAGAGGCACAACATATCAAAAATTCACTTCAAGAACATTTTTCTATAATTAATTAAAAATCATACAAGTCACAGCCTTTACTAATTGTAAAACAGAAAAAAAAATTCACTAAACACAACTCTTACTCTTCCATCACCAACACCAACCTAGCTTCTTATCTTTAATTCCATTTCAACACTTTTACACACACCATACACAAACACACTCCATCAAACTCAAACAAAATTCCAAATAGAACAAGAGAAATCAAGAGAAAACTTACCTTAAATGAAGAAATTCCACAAATCTCTAACCAAAACCCTTGATTCCTTCTTCAATTTGATTATAGAACTTCAAACACCTCCCTAGCTCTTTCTCTTCTTCAATGGCCGGCCTCTTCAAGAAAGAAAGAAGAAAATACCAACAAGTCAACCACTTTTCTTCTTTTAATCTCCACCATGCAACTTAACCAAAGAAAATTACCTCCATGCCCTTCATCCATTTAATTAATCTTTTGTATCATATATACCCATATATATAATTTCACATGCCACAAATAAATATCATCTTGTATTGACCAACCCTTTTGACCAATGTATATGTTAGTTATACAACCATATAAACAACATATACACTTCTCTCTACACCCTCTTTTCTTCTCAAAACACAAATACCTATACATTCTTTTCCCAACTTCTTTTCTCTTGTAATTTAACACATATATTCAATCCAATATATAACAATAACATAATCAAAACTTTTAAGGTATACATGAGGATATTACAATTCTCTCCCCCTTAAATAATTTCGTCCTCGAAATTATCTAGCATAATTGTAATCCATTCATAATACTATACCATCTTAACTTCCATATGAAGTTAATTATACGCTTAAGTCATTATATCATCAAATTATATAGCTTCAACTCTCCTCTTTAGAATCAACCACCTTCTTTAAATTCCATAACTCATCATTCTATATGTTTATACATCTTGTTATTTCCTTAATCAAACATTCAAAAGAACTCATTACATTTCTTATTAATGTCTTTATATAAGAATCAGATCATTCTATAGTACATTTATACTCCATCTAATCTTTATATTTAATATATTTTGTTATTTCACTTCTGTATAATTACTCTCTTAACTTTAACATTAAAAATCATTGACTTATATCTGAACATTAATTATCCCTTCATTACAATCACTGTCTAAATAGACATTTATCACCCTCAATAGATAACAAAATCCTGATTTTTCATAAATGGAGTTATTTCTTTAGCATGCTTTTCACTTAACTTACATATTAATACATTATCTTTCAACTTATTTTATAAATAACCAATCTTTTTCTCTTCTTATCATGATTAACAACTACTATACTCCACTCATTCATGTCCAATCATACTTTAAAATTTACATCATATACATTATCATGTAAATACCTATTTTCTTAATACAACTATACACATTAAATTTTATTAATAATCCATAATCTTAGCCAAATCCAGATCAATTAATCTATCTGTCACAATATACCCACTTTCCAATCTTGTTCAATTTCAACCAACGATTAAGTAACCTAACTTATCATGAAATTTCACAATTTTCATATAAGTATAAATATAACTTAATTCCATAAGAGCAAACTTATATTCAATTTCTGCTCTCTTTCAATCTATTTTCAGTCAAATCATCATGATAACAAATCACTTCTAATATCTTTTAATATACACATAGTTTATTCTTTATTATCTTAGTATAATTTCCACCAATTCTCATAAAATGTTATATCATACTTAATATCTATAATTCATTCACTCAAACTTTGAGTTCATTCCCTTAAACCTCAAGTTACATACCATAAACATATTCAGTATAACTTTCATTCATATAATATAATTTCTCCCTTTTACTAACTCTTCACATTTCCTATCATTGGTATATTTATTTTGATTACCTTTTTGTCATATTATCCATAACTCAACACATTTCAAAATTTTTTTTTTCACAGTTATAACCAAATTCTTAACATAAAAAAAAATAATAAGGTACAACTTTAACCATCATAATTTTTAACTATACTACTCAAACAAAATTGTCAACCTCACCAAATCCGTATTACAATCATTATATCTAAGATCCAAATCCATGGATAACAAATTAACCGATCCAAAATACTAAACAAAACACATGACTTTAAGAGATTAATATTCAAACCTAGAACTTTCAATTCAATACTGTTCTTTTATAATTCTATTCTCAATCTTAACATTTTTAGTATAACAGAAGTTAACACATTCCAACTTCATTTCAACCAATTTGTATTCGCTTATATGATCCTTATCAACTTAACTCATGCTTTAACAATATTACTATATACATATTCAATCATATACAGTTCTTATACAATTTCTATTCATCACTTCATTTCTAATCCATCTACAATCTCTTATAATATAATTACATAGAACTTTTCATATGTGAATACTTTGAAACTCTAAATATAATATAATCATCAAGTTCAATACTCATTATAACAATTTCCACTGTCCAATATTACTCAAGTTCTTTCCATTCTCACTTCCATCACATAATCCATCTAGCTTTACACAGTTCAAGACCTAATCTCTCTTAGGTCCACTAATACATATAACATTGTTTTTCCATATCACTAATTCTATAATTATACCACATATATCTTCATAAGCCATCCTCATAATGTGATTCACAAATGTGTTTATATATCATAATTTCATTCATATTGGAAAACTCAATTCACATATCATATACATGTATACACTTAATTATATGCTCTTATAGTATTTTCCTTTTTCATACATTCAATACAAATTTAGTGTTTATCATTTTCTTTTAAACACTATCCTTCTCATTCTTCCAATATGATATAAAGTATTTATTCACACTACAAACATATATATATTCCGACTATAGTAACACTTCATATTCATCTCAGTCACATTCCCAATGTGACATCTCTTTCACTTTCGTCTTTAAAAATATTTAATACACTCCCATATTCATTCTTACCCTGTTCAGTAAAATGACTTAAAATAACTCATTTCTATTTACTTATCCACTTCCTTGATTATTTCAAAACAAATTCTCATACTATCAATCACATTACTCAATTCATAATACTTCCATATGCAATACTAGTCATTTCACTTAGCTCATGCATTGCATATACAGTTAACTATCAATATCCCAATAATCTTTATCAAATTCCACTAAAACTTTAACTTCTCAATTTACTACTTCGTTTAAGCTTCAATTTGCCAAACTCATCTTTTCTATCATCACTTTAAAAACATCTTACAAATATATATCACAAAGCAATATTAAAACATAAAATTTCCACAATCATAAAGCTCACTTCAAAAATCTCAAATATCACATATTATCACCATTACCATGAGCTTTCACAATATCCAAGCATCTCACATTTCTAACATTGAATTTACCATGTTCGCATTAAAATAACAATATCAACTTATTTTCTTACTTAACCAATATCATCTCTTTTTCCTTTAAACAAAACCTTAATTTTATATACATATATCCCAACTTTAAATAATCACACTTTGTCTATACTAACTAACTCATTCACTATTCCACCATTCTTTCCTCATTTTAGTAACATATCTTTCAATAATAACAATCCAGCAATATTTTCTCTGTCTAACAACCTCAACATAAACATTATTATAAAGAGGTTCAAAGTATAAAGGAAAGAATACATATTTTAATCTTGATTTTGATTGCTACTTATTTTCAACTTTATTCTCCTTTTTATTTCTTTATGTTTCAATTCACATTATGCCCTACATAATATTGCTCATAAATATCAACATTACATGTCATGTTGCACACAACATGACATTTTTCATATGCATCATTAATATACAAATATCACATTACATTTCACAATGTGTTTCTCATAATCAATTAGGCACCATGCCTCAATTATAATTCATTTCCAACATCATTGTCAACAATCATAATTTCTTATCACATCAAAATAGTATACACATATATCATCAACTATATTGAACATCTCATATAACACAAATATTCTACAATTTATATTATGCCACATCCGAGACCAACCTAGATGTCAATGCATATGCACGTATTACAAATTTCATTTCAAAACTTTTCCTTTTTATTTCTATTTAAACTTTTCAAAAAAAATTTTTTTTTTAATCTCACTTAGGCCGAGAATCTCGAACCTAAGCTCTGATACCAAAACAATTGTAACACCCCGATACCCTATATAAGTACTATGCGTATACCTAGTATACATACAGTAAATATATAAAGTATAAGGATGTCACTTTTCGTTACCTTTTAAAAACCTGTAACAGAGTTCAAACCATAATACATTAATTTAAATAACATTTACAAAATCATTATCTTTATTAAAACTTCATTTATACATATAAATACTCTCTCGTCAGAAATACATCATAATTAAAATTTATACATGTATGCATTACCCTCTAGTTGGTCTCGACAAACTTTACTCTTCTTGTGGCATAACAAAAGACTTCATATCTTCCATCTATATACCTGCGCGAATAAACACTCGCGCTAAGCCCGAGAGCTTAGTAGTCCAAATATAAAATATAAACATATAGTATAGAAGTATTGATATATAATGATACATCGATTCAATATATAATTAGTTCTTATCATATCTTCTTTTCTTTTTAATTTTATCTTTAATATATCCTAGCTAATTTCATATATGATGTATATATATACATAATATTATCACCAACCCCAATGCATCACCAATACTCAAAACCAATATATTAATACCCCTACATTATATATATACCACACCAACCATTATTGCAATACACACTTTACATATCATACCAATTATTATTGCAATACACACATTACATATCATACACTCATTATTGCAATACACAATTTACATATCATATAAATCATAAATCATATTTCCAATAAAGACAACCTTTATCATCAACCACAATTCATTTACATATTACACTTAATAACATTATATTATTCACAATTCACCAAGCATAATTCATTATTAATACTCACAATCAATATTTCAATACTTGTATTTCACATTGACAATAAAGACAGACTCGGGCCCAAAACACTAATATGTTATTCAAAGTTCAGAGTTACTGCTTTGGTTCATAGTCACAATCATCACGCCCGTAGGCAATGTATATACATGTATCTCTATCCATGGATAGTGTAACAGACCCAGTCTCTTGGACCATCAACTCAACACATATGAGGAGATCCTCAACCCGGCAAGACTGTTACAAATCATATATCTCATATTCACAATTCTCATAGTGTAACAGACCCAGTCTCTTGGACCATCAACTCAACACATATGAGGAGATCCTCAACCCGGCAAGACTGTTACCTTTCATCATTTCTTAGGCATGCCACCTAAATCCAGAACTCTGAAACTGAATAACATATTAAGCAAACAATTCATTTATTATTTCATTATCAATCTCATCATCAATTAGGCCAACATGCCTTATCTCTTTCAATTGAATTATCATAGCCAATCACAATGGCTTCATATCATATCATATCTCAATCCATATGATACATATAGCATCATTGATATCACATTTCAAAGTATATTATTCATATAATACATTGCCATACACAATATTCACAATGCATATAACATAACATTTTCTCACTTCTCAAAACACATTAACATCATTCATTGCTAGAGCATTTGTCATAACAAATTGCACATAACTTAAGAATGATCCTCATTTCTTCCTACCTTTCCCATTTCATATTTCATCCTTTATATATATTCTTCATTTACATTCACAATATAATAGCTTATTTAACACTTTCATCCCAATGTGTTAATGTTCAAAGACATATAAGGATATACAATCAAATAGGGTTTATGCTTACCTTGTTAATGATCTTCACATCCTTCACATCATTCAATCATCACCTTAGTCCAATTATGTTAACAATATAATAGATCACTTAACACATTTGCAAACAAATGTGTTAAGCCTCAAATTATGTAATTAAATACAATCATATGTATTGGTACTTACCTCAAGAACTAGTCCCATCAATCTATACATTTCTTTTCTTTCCAAGAATTCTCCACATTTAGGTTAATGCAACCCAATCTCTTCAAAACCTTTGAGGGACACGGGCAGCACCACTTGAGGGACACGGTTAGGGCAATTCAACCTCTTCACAATCTAATCCAAAAGGAATATTAGCAAAATGACCATATGAATAGTACATTCTGGTTTAAGACTCCATTTTATCCTTATTTTGAAAAATTGTATAAAATAATCTACTTGACTAAAAATTCTAAAATTTTTACAGAATTTAGTTTTGTATCTTAAAATCATTCCTTTAAAATTTCAGATCAAACTGAACACAAAATCTTGGTCAAATAGTTCACCTAACCAGACTGCCCCAATTGCCCTGCATCCTGGCAGCAGTTCTGAACTTTGTGAATTCCATAAATCAAATTCAATCAACGTGGTTCCAAATTATTTTTCTCAAATACTAGACTCACTAAGAAACAACATATCCAAAATTCAATTGGATATGATTTTTCTACATTTTATTAAAAATCCCGAAATATAGCTGTCTCAGTTAAGGTACCTGCTGGAACAGGTCTAATAAAAATAATCTTTCTAAACTCATAACCATTCCAAAATCGAATCAACATATTTTTCAGTCATTCTAGACTCATAGAGGCACAACATATCAAAAATTCACTTCAAGAACATTTTTCTATAATTAATTAAAAATCATACAAGTCACAGCCTTTACTAATTGTAAAACAGAAAAAAAAATTCACTAAACACAACTCTTACTCTTCCATCACCAACACCAACCTAGCTTCTTATCTTTAATTCCATTTCAACACTTTTACACACACCATACACAAACACACTCCATCAAACTCAAACAAAATTCCAAATAGAACAAGAGAAATCAAGAGAAAACTTACCTTAAATGAAGAAATTCCACAAATCTCTAACCAAAACCCTTGATTCCTTCTTCAATTTGATTATAGAACTTCAAACACCTCCCTAGCTCTTTCTCTTCTTCAATGGCCGGCCTCTTCAAGAAAGAAAGAAGAAAATACCAACAAGTCAACCACTTTTCTTCTTTTAATCTCCACCATGCAACTTAACCAAAGAAAATTACCTCCATGCCCTTCATCCATTTAATTAATCTTTTGTCTCATATATACCCATATATATAATTTCACATGCCACAAATAAATATCATCTTGTATTGACCAACCCTTTTGACCAATGTATATGTTAGTTATACAACCATATAAACAACATATACACTTCTCTCTACACCCTCTTTTCTTCTCAAAACACAAATACCTATACATTCTTTTCCCAACTTCTTTTCTCTTGTAATTTAACACATATATTCAATCCAATATATAACAATAACATAATCAAAACTTTTAAGGTATACATGAGGATATTACAATCTCTATGTTTAGTGCATGTATACTACATTGTGGTGTTTGTAGTGTGCATGTATTGAATGTAGGGGTGTTACAAAGCTCTAGTCATTTTACAAAAGAAAGAAGAGATGTATATTGATGAAAAGAACCAGACAAACATCAATCAGAGCCTGCATGAGAAAAATTATTGGTTTGAGCCTACACAGGGGGAAAAGTTTCTCCATTTTAATTTTTGAGTTTATGCATATACAAAATATTTACTCAATTTCAAATATTTTGGTCTAGAATCCAAATCTAGTTTAGGATTGAGTATCCAAATCCAGTTTAGGATCGAGTATCCAAATCCATTTTATCCAAATCTAGTTTAGGATCAAGCATCCAAATCTAGTTTCATGTCGAGCACCCAAAATCTAGCTTAGGACTAGAACCCAAATTACTTTTAAGTCTATAACTTAGCTCGGGTCCAGAATCCAAATTACCCTTACGTCCAGAACTTAGCTCGGGTACAGAATCCAAATTTTCCTTATGTCCAAAACTTAGCTCAGGTCCAGAACCTAAATTACTCTTAAGTCCATAACTTAGCTCGTGTCAAGAACCCAAATTATCCTTATGTCCAGAACTTAGCTCGGGTCCATAACCCAAATTACCCTTAAGTCCAGAACTTAGCTCGGGTTGAGAACCCAAATTACCCTTAAGTCCAGAAATTACTCTTAGGTTCAGAACCTAATTACCTTTAAGTCCAAAACTTAGCTCGGGTCTAGAACCCAATTTGCCCTTAAGTCCAGAACTTAGCTCTAGTCTACAATCCAAATTATCCTTAATTCTAGAACTTAGCTTAGGTCCAAAACCTAAATTACTCTTAAGTCCAGAACTTAGCTCAGGTCTAGAACTTGACCCATGCTCTAATCATGGTAGCTCCTGATTGGAATTTA
Source organism: Garcia nutans (assembly GCA_947685225.1). NCBI lineage: Eukaryota > Viridiplantae > Streptophyta > Magnoliopsida > Malpighiales > Euphorbiaceae > Garcia > Garcia nutans. The sequence goes on along the minus strand of CANTUV010000007.1, from coordinate 47,425,327 downwards.
CCATTCGAACTAATGTGTGATGCAAGTGATATTACAGTGGGGGCAGGTTTGGGTCAACACAAAGAGAAGTATTTCAGCCCATTTATTTTGCAAGCAAGACATTGAATGCAGCCTAGGCCAATTACATAACTACAGAGAAAGAACTTCTAGCTGTGCTTTTTGCTTTTGACAAGTTTAGATCATATCTTATCTTGTTCGAAGTGATTGTACATACAGATCACTCGCCTTTGAGGTATTTATTTGCCAAAATAGATGCAAAGCCTAGGCTAATTCATTGGGTTTTGTTATTACAAGAGTTTGATTTGAAGATTCCAGACAAAAAGGGGGCTAAAAATCTGGCAGTAGATCACCTTTTGCGCTTAGAGAACCCAACGTTGGAGAAGTTCGAAGAATGAAACATTGATGATTATTTCCCTAATGAGCAGCATTATGCCATAGTAAGTGTTTCAACTTTTGATGCACCTTGGTTTGCAGATTTTGCTAATGACTTGGCTGCTAGGGAACTCCCTAAAGATATGACGTATCAAGAGAAGAAGAAATTCTTCTTCGACTTGAAATATTACTTTTGGGAGGATCCTTTCTTGTTTAGAATATGTAAGGACCACATAATCCGGCATTGCATGGCATGGCCTAAAATGTTGAATATTCTTCATCATTGTCATGCTGGACCAGCTGGTGGTCATATGGGAGCCAATAGAACTACTCAAAAGGTTCTAGAATCAGGATTTTATTGGCCCACACTATTTAGGGATAGCTATGATTTTGTGAAATGTTGTGATCATTGTCAGAGAACTGGAAACATGTCCTCTCATGATAAGATGCCCCAAAATGGAATTCTAGTGTGTGAAACCTTTAATGTATGGGGATCGATTTTATGGGACCATTTTCTAGTTCTTTTGGTAACAAATATATTCTTGTAGCTATATACTATGTTTCCAAATGGCCTGAAGCCCAAGCTTTAGCAACAAATGATGCAAGGGTAGTGATGAGGTTTTTGAAAAAGTTGCTTTCAAGATTTGGTACACCAAAAGCAATCATAAGTGATAGGGGTACTCACTTTTGTAACACTTAGCTTGAGAAAGTTTTCAAAAGGCTAGGTGTTACAATAGGTTCTTTACTCCTTACCATCCCCAAACTAGTGGCCAAGTTGAGGACATAAATAGAGAAATAAAAAGGATCCTTAAAAAAATTATAGAGCGATCCTGAAAGGATTGGTCTGAGAAATTAGACAATGCTCTATGGGCCTTTAGGACTGCATTCAAAACTCCATTGGGTACTATGCCATTTAGGCTAGTATATGGAAAGACTTGTCACTTACCTATGGAGATTGAACATAATGCTTATTGGGATATAAACCAGATTAACCTTGATCTAGCTAGTACAGGTGACAGGAGGAAATTGTAGATCAATGAGCTGGATGAATGGAGATTACAATCTTATGACAATGCAAGGATGTATAAGGAGCGAACTAAGAGATGGCATGATGCTCACATTAAGGAACAAAAAGAGTTTCAAGTTGGCGATCAGGTATTATTGTACAATTTCAGGCTTTGACTTTTTCCAGGTAAGTTAAAATCAAGATGCTATGGTCCATTTACAGTCAAAGAAGTTTTTCCCCATGGGACAAATGAAATTACTCACCCAGAGAAAGGGAACTTTAAGGTTAATGGGCAAAGGCTTAAACTGTATTTGGAGGGGGACTTGAGTGAGTTGAAGGAGGTTTTATACCTCCAAGAGTAAAGGCGAACCAATCCCAAATGTCTAACTAATATGATATTGAAGAAGTGTTTTGTGGGAGACAACCCACTATTTTATTTGTTTTGATATTTATTTCTTTAATTTTCAAGTTTTTAGTTTGTTTTGTTATTTTATTTATTTTTATTCATCTATCATTGGATGGTGGTGTGTTTGCCTTGAATTCATTTGAATTTGTACAGGAAATTTTCTTTTGAGGGGTAACTTGAGCCTATTTGGGGACACGCACAAGTGAGTGGGCATGTCATTAATTTTAAAAGACAGTAGCTAGGACATGACCAGTGACACACCTGTGTCACTGGATGTGTCATTTAGATTGCACCACAAAAACTACAACACGCCTAGTGACATGCCCGTGTCACTGGCCATGTTGATTTAAATGAGTCACAGTAGCTACAACACACCCACTGACATGCCCGTGACAGTGAGTGTGTCATTTTTTTCAAAAATAGTAGTTATGACACGGCCATGTCAATGGGTGTGTCCATGAGATTTTAAGTCGAGCCGATTTTGAATCGAACATAATTCCCTCTCTCCTCTTCCCCTCTTTTTCAATTTTTTCTCAATTTTTTCACACTTTCGCACTCGAAATCACATACCCATTCATCTTAGAGGAGATTTTGACTCCCATTTCATGATTTGGAGAGGATTTCATCCATTTTCCCTCGCTTTTATTGCTTTTTTCATGCTATTCAGGTACACACTCTTAACTTTTGAAATGTTATTTTGTTGTTTGTAATTTCTTGCAATTTGTTTAGACCATGTTTGCACCAAATGCTGCCAAGTATCAGCCAAAGGTATCCAAGGCATCAAATTTTGAGTCATTCCCTTGTCGAGTAGTGCATAATATATTGGTTCACACTATTGTGGCTCGGTTTAGCAGTACAGGAGTTGTTGGCCTAAGGGAGCTGGTCTTCTTGAACTGCATGGTCCATAAGATCCAGTGCAACGTTGCTCATGCTATGACACATTTTTTCTATGAGCAGTCCAAGAAAGGGGCACCGGGTAACTTGCACGGTGGCAAGTATGTTACGAGACTCGCTCGCAGCTTGGGGGTGTTGGATGGATGCCTCCTGATGACTTTGAATGGGCTCCCCAAACTGTTGGGCATGGTTACTTTGAAACAGTTGAATTGGGAGAAGGTGGTGGAACTACAGGCACCAACGGATTTCGAGATAGTTCCACCCATGAATTTTGAGCTAGTTACTCCTGCTCCCACTTTTGACATTCCTCCACCTCCACTGACAGACATCCCTGGCCCGTCCACCATTGCTGGACCTTCTTCCTCAACTGGCCTGTCTTTTACTCTAGTCCCTACTTTTAGAGACTGGCATCATTCTGTGTGGGATGATGACAAGAAACTAATGGAGTTTGAGCGCCAGATATGCAGGATACAAGGAAAGATCGAAAACATCGAGCTGAACTAGAATAAGTTATTGACTCAGCAGGATCAAATCCAGCGCTCCATAGAGCAGTACTACTCATCCTTCTAAGCACAATTGGATCACGAGATACTGAGGTGGCAATGGCTCAAGCAATCTATGCTCGAGTTCTAGAGACATCAAGGATTTAACCCTTCGCAACCACCGCTACCACCGTACCAACCTTCAGTGCCCCATGTTGACGTCTCCGACGACGATGATAGTGATGATGCTAGTGCAGACGGTGATAATACCGGTGCTAGTAACGATTCCAGTGCTGAGCCCATGACCGACTAGTTCATTTTATTTATTTATTTTATTTTATTTTATTTTCATTTTTATTTTCTTATGAATTCCTATACGTTTCATTTTTAATATTTTCAGGTTTTGTTTTTTTATTATTATTCTTATTTTTATATATGTCTTTGAACCTTCACCATTCTCTATGTCAATTTTTTGTCCTACAGCTCCTTCGACATCGCAACACTTTTGGAACCCTATTCATATATGTCGATTCAGGACATGCCAGGGTAGTTTTCTCTCTTTTACTCTTTTTATTATTTTACACACATTGGGGACAATGTGTGTCTTAAGTGTGGGGAAGGGGCATATTTTATAAATTGAGCTTTTATTTTCATTTTTGCCATTGGTTGCATTTGTCTCAATTAGTTTTTTGATTTTATTTTTGGATTCAAGTAAACTAGATTGCTATTATATATGAAGTGAAATGGTTCCTCTTGTCAATAAAATAATGATTGATTTAACAAACAACAATCTCTTGTTGAGGTTGACTCAGTTTTTTTAATTGATTGCTATGAGCGGCGATTTTCGCCCCACTCCCGGTGGAATGGTTCTTGCGACTTCGGCATTGTTTAGGCTTAGGGCCTTAGAGAACAAGGACCTATGTCTAGAGAAAATGGAGTCGCCACCCGGACGGGCTGGGAAAAAGAAAGGGGTGGATGACTCGATTCCTAAGAAATCCCCAATTCCATAATGGGTTCAGAAAGTTGGGTACGTGTGGGAAGGTGAGAAGTGGCCAAGCACCCCCACAATGCCCGGTTCATTGGAACCAGCCTCCTTTATAGGTCTTAATATTATAAAATTCTTAAATATAACAATATTATCCATATTACACACAAAAATTGAAATAAAGCACCATTATATTAAAACAAAAGCAATGTCCAAGCAAAACAAATAAATGGATACCCATCCGAGGATGGAAACATGTCCTTACATCATCCATGTCTAAACTAATAGGACACCCACCAAAAGTTAGAAACATGTCCTTTACATTGGTCTAAAATATAAAAGCAATTTAAATTACATGATATTTAACTAATGAGGTACCCATAAAGTGGAAACATACCTCTTACAACATTTGGAAATAAAAAATAAATCGATAAAAGTAAATAACCATTCATCATAAATAAATCATTCATTAAAGAAATCAATCAAAATATATAAAATAAACATCCATCCATGATAAATTAAATAAATCATGCATTGGAATTAAATAAATCAACAAAGCATTGAAAATAAGTTAAAGCATATAATAGACTACATAATCAAATATAAAATTAAAGGAAGCAAGTAAAGATACAATTTAGGGCTACTGTTTCTATTTAAGATTCTTTATTTAATGTTTAGGGTTTTGGAATTTTAGCATATTAAGGTTTATAATTCTTAACTACTGGATTGTTGTTTTTAGGCTTACTGTGTTAAATTTTTAATATTTAGGTTTATAATGTTTTAAGGTTTTAAGGATTAGGGTCTAGGAAAATTAGGGTTTACGGTTTTGGTTTTGAGAGATTTAGGGTTTTTGGTGTTTTGAAAAACATGTTTTGGTTTTATGATTTGAGAAAATAGTTTGTAGTTTTATAAAGTTTTATGTGATTTTTAAAAACTGTAAAGTGAGTTTTGAGTTTGGATATTTAACAAAACATTTGGAATTTTGGAAAAGAATTAGAAGAAAACCAGTTTAGAGTTTCTAAAAGCTTTTAGAAATAAACAAAACGATTTAAGGTTTATAGAAACAGAAAATATATTTTTTAGGGTTTTTGGAAAAAAAAAAAGGATTCAATTTAGGGTTTTAAGGTTTTGGAAAATTGGAAAGCAGATTAGGGTTTTGGTAAATTAAAAAAATAATTTAAGGTTTTGAAAAGTTGGAAAGTAGATTAGGGTTTTAAGATTTTGAAGAAATAGATTAAGGTTCTTAGGTTTTAGAAGAAATAGAAAGTCAATTTTAAGGTTTTTGGAAAATAAGGAAACGAATTAAGGTTCTAGGCTTTAGAAAAAGTAAATTATGGTTCTAAGGTTTTTAAAATCAAAAGAAACAATTTAATGATTCAAGCTACTATAAAGAAAAAAGAGATTAGATATTCATACCTTTGTTTATTGGTTCCACCAAAGATTACTTCTTGGATGAACAAGCACAAAGGCAAGATGGCTGCCTTTGATGGATTTGATTGCTTCCTCTTTTAAAATTTCGATCGATTTGTAAAGTTCCAATTCAAAATTCCAGTCTAAAGTTCGATTCCTCTCTCCTTGTCCTCTCAAGTTCCTCCCTTTTTGTGTTGTTTCTAGTCTTATTTATAGGAAATTTAGATGATTAATTCAACTTGTTTACAGAAACTAACATTAATTAAGAAAAGAAAACTGAAACCAAATAGAATTTGGTTTCGAAAAAAATTGCGTCGGAAAAATTTCGCTGGTGAAAAAAAAATTGCTGCGAAAAAATTTCGCTGGCAAAAAAATTACTGCCAGGATTGCCGTGGAAATTTGCGAGTGTTGGCATGCTGGGCATTTCGCCCACAGGACATTCCTATGGGCGAAATGGCCCAAGGCCATTTCGACCTAACTTTTCAGCGACGAATTTTTTCACCGCCGATTTTTATTTATTTGTTTATTATTATTATTTTTCATTTTTTTTTAATTATAAAAACTAAGACAAATATTATTCAATTAAGATAATGTTTTATTAGTTTTCGTCATAGATTTGTATCTTATTTATTGTGATGATTATTGTTTTCTTTAGGTATTTTAGTAGTTTTAATATGTTTATTTAGTGTTTTCATTAATTTTTGTAGTTTTAATTTATTTAAGTGTTTATGTTATTTTTGTTCTAGTTTTTAGTTTGGTGTTTATTTGTTGTTGGTTAATGTTTATTTGATTCTTGTTTAAAGTGTGTTTCAAGTGTTTGTGTTAGGTTAATATGCAAGGAACCATATTAAGGGCAAAACCAAGGATCAAGAGAGGAAGGAAAGACCAAGGAACCAAGAGGAAGAAAACAATGGACAGTAGCTGACACATGCAGAGGACACGGCCAAGCTTGTGGCCGTGTCCCATACCAAGCTAAGGAGGAAGCCAACAGATCAGAAGCTGACACACTCAAGGGACACGGCCAAGCTTGTGGCTGTGTCCCTCCAAACTTGTCAAACACGGCCAAGTTGTTTAAGCTTGGTCGTGTCACACTCAAGTCCAAAGAAAGAAGAAAGATGAAAATCAAACAGAAGTAGACACCTTCAGGGGACACGGCCAAGCTTGTGGCCGTGTCCCTCCAAGCACCTCAAACACGGCCAAGTTCACTTGAGCTTGGCCGTGTCACTCATGGACTAAAGGAGCGGATTTTTAAGCGGAGGTTTCGTATAAATAATAGAATTATGGTTTTCAAAAAAGTTCAGTTGTTGAGAGATTGAGTTTTGTTCAGCCGTCAAAGAAAGAAGTTAGGGTTTCATATCTTGTTTTCTTTGATATTTATATTACACTTGGATCAAACTGATTAGATTAAATTTGTTTATGCCATTGCCACATTCTTCTAGCAAGATCTGATCAAGAGATTCTTCAGAAGCTTAAAGGGAGTTTGTAATTTGGTTTTGTTCTCAAACTTTATCTCTTAAATTTCTTGGGAATTGTATTCATGAATTCTATTATGTCTAAACTGATTTCTTTGAATTTTAATGAGATGAATATGTTTGATATCATTATGAACTAATTTGATCTAGTCTGGGGTTTGTATGGATCTACTATGATTGTATGAATTGGTTATTGCTCTTAACTGAATTATTTCTTTAGCCTTGATTGAATGGAACTATTGTTAATATATAATTGATTGGCCACCAATTATGTGTTTAAGGTATTAGATGAAGGATTGAGAGATGAAGTCTAATGCTGGAACAATTCAATTAGGGACTTAGGTGAATTAGGAATATAACCTAAGAAAAGGATTATTTCAATTGTAAAAAGATTATTTGAGAGAGGTTTGAATGCGAGAGCTTATTTCCTTGATTCGATTAATTAAGTTGCTTGAGATCTAATCTTTGAAATTAAATTGGTTGAGAGGAATAACCGTTCATACATATAAGTAGTAGAGAAGTGCAAACCCTAGACCTTTCTATTAAGTGAATCAATATATCAGCTCAGTTTACTTTTATTGTTTTTAAACTCCAATCGATCTGTTTTCATTAGTTGTTAGCAATTTAAATTTATTCTAATTTGTTATTTGCATCCCTAATAATCAATTAGCTTATCTAGCTTCCTTGAGAGACGACCTTGGGGCGATCACTTTTGCTACAGCTACCTCGTATAGTTGCGAGTGACGCTTATAGTAGAACTTAATTTGAGCGCTACAAATAACACAAAAAATTATTTTGGACTAATTAAAATATATTGGACTGGACTGGATAAAAAATTAAGGGTCTACAATTGCTAAAGACTAAATGTGATAGATTGAATTAGGTAGTTGATTGATGAGAGTCGCACATCTAAAGTTTAAAACGTTATTTACATTTTTTAACATAGCCCAATTCTTTAGATACTTGAGTCGAACTTAGTATGACATCTTTATTATCTTAAGTTCTTGACCACTTTGCTATAAAAAATAAAATAAAAAATAAATTAAACCAAATTTTCAGAAGCTTTGAAAATTTATCCTTGTTCCACTGATTTTAACGCTTGAATTAAAGCAAATGAGTTGGAATCATGAATAGTGCTAGTAGCCATTTGAATGATACTTCTAACTGAGTAACCGAGGGTCAGCATCACAAATGTTTACTTTCACATCAAAAAGTTAGTATCAATTCAAACAAGTTGGGTTCCTTTTGAAAAAAAATTTAATGTTTCACGCAATGCATTTTACGAAGGGGTCAAAGAACTTAAGAGAAAACTTACACTTCCTTCATTCATGACTTTTGAGTTCTTGGAATTTTATGCTCAATCTTTTAACTTTGAACTTTTAAATTTAGGTCTCTTAGATTTTTGTTTTGAAACTTCTTAATTCAGCTACCATGTTTGAGATTTAGTTTTTGGTTGAGAATGTTGGGTATTCTAATTCAAGTATTGTAAAAACTTTTGTTTTCATTGGATATAGAGGGGTCTTTCATTTCTACCTATTATAATGATTTGGTTTGCTTGAGGACAAGCAAAAACTCAAGTATGAAGGAATTTGATAAGAGTATAATTGATGATATTTTTTACCTATTTCTTAATATATTTATTGTCAAATTGAGTTTAATTTGTTTGTTCAACTGTTTATTAGGGTTTATTCTTGGAACTTTTGACATGCTGGAACCTTAAGGTTATTTAGGCTGGAATCATGGATGAAAGACAAGGGAAGAAGCTATTTTGGGCAGATTCTTCAAGTGACACGCCCAGTGACATGGGCGTGTCCATGGCCGCGTCATTTAACTACTTTACAGAAGCTTCGACAAGCCTAGAGACATGGGCGTGTCACTGAACATGCCATTACTCCTAACTTACAGAAGCTGTGACTTGCCTAATGCACGGGCGTGTCCTTGACCATGTCCCTAACTCAACATTGCAGTAGCAATAACACACCCAAGGACATGGGCGTGTCACTACCCATGTCATTAAAGTTCAAAACAGCACCGTTGACACTCCTACAGACACAGGCGTGTCCATGGGCATGTCAGGCAAAACTATCTGGGCTATAAAATCTAAGCTAAAGAGCGAATTAGGGATAGAGTTTATTTTTCAGAGCTGACCTCCCAAGAAAAAGAGTGCTTTTGGCAGCCAAGAGTGAAGGTGAAGACCCAATTCCTGCAAGATTTAATCCAAGATCCGAGGATTGAAGTGAAGAAACACAAATCGTTCAACATGAATTGTATGAATTCTTTTACTTACTTCCTCTATTTTGGTTTTTTGGTTATGAGCATGAGCTAACCATTTTATCTATCTAGATATTGATGAAACCTAGCTTTATTGTATGGATTGAATAGTTCTTATTAAATTAAATCATTTGATTGATTTGTTTTATCCTTTTGATTATTATTTTCTTATTTCCAATTGATAATAGCATGCTTATTGATTGGTTGTGTAACACCCCTGTACCTAATATACGTACACCACATATACTCTCAATATGTAATATACATATAGAAGATATAAGAATGTCACAGTCTATTTCACATCAAACAAATCTTTAAAACTTTAACATCAAATCTTCATTATAAATAGTAAAAGATAAAACATTCCTGGTTAAAATACATATACATATACTTGTATTACACCCAAAGTTTATCCAAAACATTTGTTTAATAAGCAGCGGAAAATGTAGCGGAATATACATATATATATACATCAAAAACAATATTTAAAAAAAATATAGAGTTTATACATGCTTGGCAGTTCGTCTCTAATCTTGAAGTCCAATAATCAACACTTCACAAGGGATCACAATCCTAGACTCAACCCAGTCTAGCTGAACTCTTCAGTACAACCGGATCTACCCTGTCACCTGCGCGATGAACCACAATCGCTCTAAGCCATAGGCTTAGTGGTACAAACCACGATAACAATATGCTTCAAATGTAATGCCAATGTCAAACTTTCAAGAATTATAAACAATACACAAGGATATCATATTTCATAAACATTACATTTCATTATATTATTCAATTATTTCATCAATCATGATTCACATTTAAGCAAAGACAAGCATGGGCGCAAAAGAAATTAATATGCCATTCAAATTGCAGAGTTACTGCTTTGGTCCAATAATCACATTTATCAAGCCCGTAGGCGAATCATTATCACAATGAGAAACATCTCATATGCAACATCCCAACTAGGCTTCAAGGACTAGGCCCAACCAAGCTTCAACGGGAGCATAACATCAACCCAACCTGGCTTCAAGGACCAAGCCCAACCCTTCTTTAAGGGATTGTTACTTTTAGGCATGCCACCAATAACAAAACTCTAAAAATGGAATATCATATTAGGCACACAATTCTTCCATTATTTAATTTTCAAATCCATTCTCATTGTATCATGATCATATTGGCACAATGCCTCAAATATTTCATTTACATCATTATAGCCAACAACAATGGCTTCACATTTTATCATTTAGTTATACATAACAAATTACATTGTTTATATATATTGAATCCTCAACATATAATTCACATAATGCAAAACATAACACCATTTTCATATATCAACAATATAATAGGTAACCTAACACATTTTCCAACCAAATGTGTTAAGTCCCAAAGTCATGTAAATATATGCAAACATGTAAGGTTTGTTCTTGCCTTAAGAGCTACAAACACCAATCTAACAACCTCCTCTTCCAAGAATCCTCAACACTTGGATTGGTACAACTCTTCTCTTCAAAACCTAATCTATAGATGAATATACACACTCACTTAGTGATAATTATAAGGAGATAAGAATAAGAACTATCTAGGGCAAACTATCACATGACACACTCAACAACGCGGGCGTGTCCTTGATCGTGCCCTAAACCCACAGCACAGAAGCTTTGACACGCTTAGTGACATGGGCGTGTCATTGCACGTGTCAATCCACTAATCAACACAGTAGCTATGACATGCTTAGTGACATGGGCGTGTCACTGGATGTGTCAATACTACACCCACACAGAAGCTGTAACACGCTCAGTGACATGGGCTTATCACTGCTCGTGTCACACACATTGAAAATAGAACCTATGACATGCCCAATGACATGGCCATGTTAATGGGCATGTCAGGCCAAAAACCTGAAATCAATACAAACATACCACATCCAACAAACATCTTTCTTTTACCATTCCAAACAAACATAACCAAAACCATCAATAAACCATAATAAACTTGCATAACATCAAAACAACTCAATAACATGTATCAAAACACAATCACAACCATACTTTACAACTCAACACATATATAATCCACAACTCTTGCTTTCTTCACCAAACTTAACATTTTCCTCAATCCAACCCCAAAATCAAAGCTTACAAAACAACACAACCTCAAACATATCAAATCAACCAAAAACACATCTACAACAACTATTCACCAAACGCAAAGCTCAAACTCCAAAAGAAATCAAAGAAACAAGTTGGAAACTTACCAAAAGTGAAGAAAATCCTTAGAACTCCAACTTGATCACTTGAAATCCTTCAATTTCTTGAGTCAGGAATCAACAAAATCCCTTTTCCTTTGGTTGAAGATGGTGACCAGCCAAAGAGAATATAGAAGAAGAAGAAGAAGATGATGAATAAGAAGTCAAACCAACCTCACATCTTAACCACTTAAATCTTCATTAAATCCCCACCAAGTATTAATATATTATTATGATATAAATATCACCTTCCACTTAAATCTAATTTCTATTTTAAATAATTAATTATCTCATTTGAGCATTAAATAGAAGTTAACTTGTATATGTTGTATATATCTTCATAAATACAACATATAGACACTTTTTTTTTCCTTTCTTATCTTTCCACTTAGTCATATATACACTTAACATTTAATTCCATTTCAACAATAAACATTCCAAAATTTTAGGGTATCTTTTGGGATATTACAATTCTCCCCCTGTATAAATAAATTTTGTCCTCGAAATTACCTGATCTCAAGTCTAGAATAACTGGGGATACTGGTCTCGTATCACTTGCTCACTCTCCCAAGTTGCCTCTTCCTTAGCATGATTCTTCCAAAGAACCTTCACAAGTGGCACTCTCTTATTTCTCAACTCTTTCACTTCATGTGCCAAAATAGCCAATGGTTCTTCTTCAAAAGTTAGATTCAAACTCACCTTAATAGATTCCACTGATAAAATGTGTGATGGGTCTGACCTGTACCTCCGTAGCATAGAGACATGAAAGACGTTATGGATTCTATCCAACTCAGGAGGCAAAGCGTGTCTATAGGCCACTGGTCCAACTCTTTCCAGTACCTTATAAGGTCCAATAAATGAGGACTCAGCTTCCCTTTGCGACCAAATCTCAAAAATCTCTTCCAAGGAGACACTTTCAAAAATACTTTATCTCCAACACTAAACTGAATGTCTCTCCTCTTCAAATCTGAATAAGATTTCTGCCGATCTGAAGCTACTTTCAATCGATCCTGAATTATCTTCACTTTCTCTTCCGTTTCTTTAATCGAATCAGGACCAACCAACTTACCTTCTCCAACTTCATCCCAACATAGAGGCATCTTGCATCTTCTACCATACAATGCCTCATAGGGTGCCATTCTAATACTAGACTAATGACTGTTGTTATAAGCAAATTCCATCAGTGGCAAGAATTTGTCCCAACTTCCAGAAAAATCAATGACACAGCTCCTCAGCATATCCTCTAAAATCCATATCACTCTCTCTGACTGCCATCTGTCTGAGAATGGAAAGCAGTGTTAAAATGCAATCGAGAACCCAAAGCATCATGCAAACTTTTCCAAAATCTTGAAGTGAACCGGGGATCTCGATCAGACATAAAAGAAATTGGGACTCCATGCAATCTCACTATGTCACTGATATACAACTCAGCCAACTTCTCAAGAGAATAGTCCATCCTAACTAGAAGAAAGTGAGCTGTCTTCGTCAATCGATCAACAATCACCCAGATTGTATCATGCTTCTTCTGAGTCAACGGTAAACCGAACACAAAATCCATCGTTACTCGCTCTCATTTCCATTCTGGCACTGATAAAGGTTAGAGCAATCCCGAAGGAAGTTGGTGCTCGGCTTTCACACTATGACAAGCGAGACATTTGGATACAAACTCCACTATGTCCCTCTTCATACCTGACCACCAATAATATTACTTCCAATCATGATACATCTTAGTACTCCAAGGTGCATAGCAAAAGCCGACTGATGTGCTTCCTCCAAAATTATCTTTTTCAGTTTTGCATCATTAGGAACACACAATCTATCTTTATACCAAAGGCTGCCATCACTTCTCACATGAAAATCTATACTCTCTCCTTTTTGATAATCCGAAACAATCTTCTAAATTTTCTCATCTGCCAATTGAGCTTCTCTAATATGATCCAACAAGATTGGCCTCAACTGCAACTGAGCCAACAATGCACCATCACTATAAGGCTTGAAGCTAGCATGCAATGCTCTCAACTCAACAAGCAACAAGAGCGAATAAGAAGTCAAACCTGCTAAAGACTTTCGACTCAAGGCATCAGCAACAACATTTGCCTTGCCAGGATGATAATCAATCAAACAGTCATAGTCTTTAATCAACTCTAATCACCGTCTCTGCCGAAGATTTAACTCCCTCTGAACACCCAAATATTTCAAACTCTTGTGATCTACATAAATGAAACATTTCTCCCCATAAAGATAATGTCGCCAAATCTTCAAAGCAAAAACTATGGTTGCCAATTCTAAATCATTTGTCATGTAATTAAGCTCATGCGGCTTCAACTGCCGAGAAGCATAAGCTATGGCTCTACCTTCCTGCATCAAAACACACCCTAAACCACTATGTGAAGCATCACTGTAAATCACATACGGTTTATCTTCCACAGGCAAAGTAAGAACAGGAGCTTGAGTCAACATATCTTTCAACTGCTCAAAGCTTGCTTGACAACGATTTTTCCAGAAGTAATATGGTGAGTGGAGTAGCTATCAAAGAAAAAAATTTTACAAACCGTCGATAATAGCCTGCCAAACCCAGAAAACTTCTAACTTCAGTCATTGTCTTTGGTGGACTCAAATTCAACATAGCTTCAACTTTACTCGGATCAACTCTTATACCATCTACTGAAACTACATGACCAAGAAAAGTTACTTGATCAAGCCAAAACTCACATTTAGACAACGTAGCATACAACTGCTTCTCTCTTAAGGTCTGCAATACAATCCACAAATGCTTGTCATGCTCCTCCTCATTGCATGAATACACCAAGATATCATCGATAAAGACTGCCACAAACTGATCTAGATAGGGTCTAAACACCCTGTTCATTAAATACATAAAAGCTGCTTGTGCATTCGTCAACCCAAAAGGCATAACCAAGAACTCATAATGCCCATACCTTGTGAGGAAAGCTATCTTAGATACATCTTCAGCTCTGACTCTCAACTGATGGTACCCTGATCTCAAATCAATTTTAGAGAAAACTGCTGCTCCTTTCAATTGATCAAAGAGATCATCTATCCTAGGCAAAGGATACTTATTCTTGATAGTCACCTTATTCAACTGCCTATAATCAACGCACAATCTCAAAGTACCATCCTTCTTCTTCACAAACAAAATAGGTGCTCCCCATGGAGACATACTAGGGTGAACAAAACCTTTATCTAACAACTCCTGCAACTGCACCTTCAACTCTCTCAACTCAGCAGGTGCCATTCGATAGGGAGTAATAGAGATGGGAGTGGTACCAGGCAACAAATCAATATTAAACTCAACACCACTCTCAGGGGGTATCCCCGGCAACTCCTCAGAAGAAACATCTAGAAATTATGCAACTGTGGGTATACTATCAAGCTGAGAACCCACTACTCTAGTATTTACAATATGAGCCAGATAAGCCTCACATCCTTTCCAAATCAACCTCCTAGCTACAACAGCTGAAACAAACATGGATGCAAGTTGTTTCTACTCACTAGATACCATAACACTCCTACCATCACTGGTTCTCAGGGTAACACACTTCTTTTGACAGTCTACCACAGCCCCATGTTTAGACAACCAATCCACACCTAAGATCAGATCATATTCTTTGAAAGGCATTTCAATCAAATCACTCAAGAACTCCTCATCCTGAACCACAACTAAACTATCACGATGCACCTTGCTAACTACCACACGATGCCCTAAAGGATTTGTCACCAAAACATCAAATCTTAGGGACTCTGAATGCAATTCAGTTACAGGCAAGATAGATGCATTTATAGCAAGAACTGAAATGCCAAATAAAGAAAATGTACCCGCAATGACGGCTGAAGTGTCTGGCTGCCTCTGCATCATATACACTCGCTGAGATGACCCAACCTCATCTGGCCTACTGCCTCCGGATGTAGAGCCTCCTCTCTGACTAATCTCGAGTTGACCACCTCTACTAAAACATCTGCCTCCTCGACCACCTCTAACACTGGGTAAAGAAACTATAGTATCAGTCCGTCTATCCTCCGGTACCTTAGAGCAATCTTTGATAAAATGATCTGGTGACCCACATCTAAAACACACTCCTGGTCCACCCGTCTTCCAGCAAGCACCCCCTTGTGCCCTACCACAATGAACACATGTAGGTGGAATAGACCTATGAACCACTGGAGTTGGAGCACTGGCTACAAAAACTGTAGGTCTCGGTCTCTGCCTCTGATACTAAACTGACCTACCAGACTGTCTTTGGCTCCTACTAACCCTAGGAAAATAGCTTCCTCTGCCTCTCTTCATAGTTGAAGACCCTGCCTCACTCAAAGGTCTCCTAGCTCTAGTCTCCTCCTCGGTAGCAGCTATTGCAATACCCTGTGCTCTCTCAACACTCCTGGCAGCTGTAACCAACTGAGAAAAATCTTGGTACCGAGAATCAACAACAATACACATAATAGAGGGTCTCGACCCCTCCTCAAATATCCTGCACCGGTCAATCTCATCTGATAAAATCCCACCGACATAATGACTCAACTGGATATACTCAATCTCATATTCTATCACCGTCTGGTTATCCTGTCTCAAACTCAGAAATTCCATCTTCTTAGCATTCTTATACTCCCTCAGAGTATACTTCTTTCAAACTCCCACAGAAAGACACCATAAGTCAGGGTCGATGGATCATCCATCGCATGTGGAACTGTCTTCCACCAATCATAAGCATCTCTCTGCAGAAGGGATTTAGCATAATCAAAATTTTCCTCAGGAGTAGCTTGCAGTTGAATAAATACCCTCTTAACTCTATCGAACCACTGCTCAGCTACTGCAGGATCTGTAGTACAAAAGAAGTCCTCAGCTCCGAACTTCCTCAATTTATCATATTGCCTCACCAGTACTTGTGGCTATGGTTGCAGTGGCAGTTGCTGCACTAGAGCTTGCCTAAACAATTCTACCATATGCCGTAACCAAACCGGCGGAATCTCATCAGCAGCTAGTCTCTCTGGCACAAGAGCAGGTGCCTCTCCAGCCATCTCAACCCTAGCTCCATCTCTACCCTCATCAGGATCTACACTCTCAGCACTACCTTCTATTGACTGACGTGACTGAAACGCCATCACTAGCTATATCTACAAATACAGCAGAAATTACCTCATCAAAGATCAGAAACTGCCAATGTCAATGCATGTATCTTATTTAAAAACCATATTTTAAAAATCAAAATTTTCTTTTCTTACAATTCACCTAGGTTGAGAACCTCAAACCTAGGCTCTGATACCAAAATAATTGTAACACCCCTATACCTAATATACATACACCACATATACTCTCAATATGTAATATACGTACAGAAGATATAAGAATGTTATAGTCTATTTTACATCAAACAAATCTTTAAAACTTTAACATCAAATCATCATTATTAATAGTAATACATAAAGCATTTCTTGTTAAAATACATATACATATACTTTGATTACACCCAAACATTTCTTGATTACACCCTTTTCCATTCCAAACAAACTTAACCAAAACCATCAATAAACCATAATAAACTTGCATAACATCAAAACAACTCAATAACATGCATCAAAACACAAGCACAACCATACTTTATAACTCAACACATACACAATCCACAACTCTTGCTTTCTTCACCAAACTTAACATTTTCTTCAATCCAACCCCAAAATCAAAGCTAACAAAACAACACAACCTCAAACATATCAAATCAACCAAAAACACATCTACAACAACCATTCACCAAACTCAAAGCTCAAACTCCAAAAGAAATCAAAGAAACAAGTTGGAAACTTGCCAAAAGTGAAGAAAATCCTTCGAACTCCAACTTGATCACTTGAAATCCTTCAATTTCTTGAGTTAGGAATCAACAAAATCCCTTTTCCTTTGGTTGACGATGGTGACCGGCCATGGAGAAGAAAGAAGAAGAAGATGATGAATAAGAAGTCAAACCAACCTCACATCTTAACCACTTAAATCTTCATTAATTCCCCACCAAGTATTAATATATTATTATAATATAAATATCACCTTCCACTTAAATCTAATTTCTATTTTAAATAATTAATTATCTCATTTGACCATTAAATAGAAGTTGACTTGTATATGTTACACACCTTTTTTTTCCTTTCTTATCTTTCCACTTAATCATATATACACTTAACATTTAATTCCATTTCAACAATAAACATTCCAAAATTTTAGGGTATCTTTTCAGATATTACAGGTTGCAATTTTCATATTATTGACTTGAGAAGGCTTGATATGAACAGAATGCTCATTAGGATTGAGGGATGATTGGAGTACTAGAGATAGACTTACAAGACCCTTTGGTTTACAGTTCCTTGTTCTTATTGCAAGATCTATTTAATTATGCTTGAAAAGAGATTCCTAGCATTCTACTTAGTGATTAAGGATTAATTCACTTGGGAGAGGTTTTAATCTAATTTAGGGGAATGCCAATTTAGCTTTATTATTTGAGTTAATTGAATTGATATTCATAAATACTTCTTATGGCTAGGGGGATTCAATATATGGATAGCATTTTCATCACCAACTTTTATTGCACAATATTCAATTTTTCTTCACTATAGTTTATTGAGTAATTTTTTCTTTTATTTTAATCATCACATAAACTATTGATTCGCTAAATAACAATTAAAATTTGCACTAATATTTGACCTTGTCCCTAGTGGAATAATATCTTACTCACTATTTTATTACTTGAGCGACCCGTACACTTGCGGTAACACTGCGATAGCATAGATCCGTCATCAAGAACCCAAATCCAGTCTTGGGTCGAGAACCTAAATCCAGTTTTGGGTCAAGAATCCAAAATTCAATTTCAGGTCCAGAACCCAAAATTTATTTTTGGGCCCAGAACCCAATCCAGTCTCAGGTCGAGAACCCAAATCTAATCTTGGGTCGAGAACCCAAATACAGTTTCAGGTCGAGAACCCAAAATTCATTTTTGGGTTTAGAATCCAATCCAGTCTCGGGTCGAGAATCCAAATCAAGTCTCAGGTCAAGAACCCAAATCCAGTATCTGATCCAGAACCAAAAACAATTTTTGGGAAGAGAACCCAAATAAATCCAGGTCCATAATCCAAATTAACCTCAGGTCGATAATCCATCCTCATCCAAAATCATCTCAAAATCATGTTCCTTTTAACTCTCTTCTACTGAAGACTCAGATTGTTCAAGCAGGGGGCAAACTGTAGACCCTTGATTTTAGTCCTAAACTAGTTCGATACTAACTAAGGAAGGCCTAGTCAAGTTCTGTCCATTCTTAATTGCTTAAAACTATTTTAAAGCCTTTAATTAGATTGGCTCAATTTTATTAGGCCTAAAATAAGCCGATTCAATTTTGAATGCCTTGAAAATGGTCTGATTCAAAGTTAGAAGGGTTGGGAGTTGATCCAAGTCGATATGGGACTTGGCCATATCAAATTGAAGTGTCCAATTCGATATGGACATGGTTGATATTGAATTGGTAGCCAACCAATTCGATATGGACTCCATTCCATATTGATTTGGTAGCTTGAATTGGTTGGCTACCAATTTGATATGGACTATTACATATTTAATTGGTCCACCAATTTGATATGGATAAGTCCCATATTGACTTGGTTGGCTACCAATTTGATATGGACCATTCTATATTGAATTTGGACTCTTAATTCTGGTCTATATCGAATTAATCTGATTTTAATTCGACATGGATACAGTTTTATGAGATTGATTTTATTTTATTTATGATGAATAGTTAAATGCTTTTATTAGTCTATTTTAATATTCAACAATATAAGAGGTATTTTTCCACTTTGTGGGTACCTCATTAGTTAGGTTCAAAGTAATTTAATTTATTTTGGACATTGGACATTGTAAGGGCATGTCTCCATCCAGTATGGGTGCCCATTTATTTTGTTTGAACTTATTGTTATTTTAATAAAGTGATTACTTATTTTTATGATTATATGTAGTATGGATGATATTTTAATAAGTTTAGAATTCAATAATATTTAGACATATGGGGGTCTAGATCATTTCTCACCTTTCCCATACGTACTGAACTTTTTGAACCTAAATAGGGGGTTGGGGATTCCTTAGGAATTGAGTCATCCACCCCTTTCTATTTTCCCAGCCCGTCCGGGTGGCAACTTCATTTTCTCTGGATTTAGACACGTGTTCTCTAAGTCCTATGCCTAACAGTGTCGAAGTAGTAAGAACCATTCCACATAAGAATGGGGCAAAAATACCCACTCACAATATGTTACAAATACTTTACAATATATTATACATAAAACATAAAATGTAATATAAATTAAAAATGTAATGTATGATCTAAAAACAGTAACACAAAAAAGAAAAAAACAACCAAAAATAAACAAATCAAAAACAAAAAAGAATGAAAACAACAAAAACATAAACACACAAACTAAAAAAACAATAGAAAAAACATAAAAAAGATAGAACAAAATAAAAAGATAGAAAAATACCTTTTTTGCAGAAGATTTACCACAATTACCAGACTTTTTTTTATTACTTTCTTATCCAAAGCAGGTTTTTTCCTAAACCTAATAATATGTGAAGGTGTTTTACAAAATGGAATAACAGAAGAAGTACTTCTAACTATTTAGAAACAAAAAACAAACCAATAGAACCATGAAACCCACTAAACAAATGAAGAAAAATGAAAGAAAATCGAAACGTGAAGAAAGTAGTTGAAAAACAAAGCAATAGTAAAAATAATCAAAATCGAAAAACCAATAAAAATACTAACCCTGAAAAGAAAAATGGAAGGGAAAATGAAAAATATGAAATGAAAAGAATAAAACCACTAACCTATAAAAGAAAATGGAAAATGAAATGTGAACTCAAAAGAATGGCGAGAAAGACGATGAAAAAAAAATAGAAAATGGAAAGATGAAGAATCCGATAGAGTAAAAATCAAGACCATAAATCCATATAAATAAAATATAAAAAAAGTTAAAATTGAAAAAGAAAATAGTTAAAAGTAAAAGAAGTAAAATAATAATAATGAAAATGAAAATTACACTAAAAATATAGTATAAGGTTTGAAGACTCGATTTGTCAAGTCCATAAAAGTTGCCGGAGCATTAATCAAACCAAAGGGCATGACCGAAAATTCATAATGTCCATATCGGATTCTAAAAGCTATCTTCAGAACATCAACTTCTTCAACTTTCATATGATAATAACCTGATTTAAGATCAATCTTAGAGAAAACACCTGCTATCTTCAACTGATCAAACAAGCCATCAATCCTAGGTAGCGGATATTTATTCTTAACAATCACCTTATTCTTCACAAAAAACAATGGTACACTCCAAGTTGACACACTAGGTCTAATGAGCCCTTTATCAAGAAACTTTTGAAGTTGCACCTTATGAGTGGGCATTTTTGTGCCCACTCTTGGTTGAATGGTTCTTGCGACTTTGGTACTGTTAGGCTCTGGGCCTTAGAGAACACAGGCCTAAACCTGGAGAATTAGATGGGCCGAGAAAGAAATAGAAAGGGGTGGATGACTCAATTCATAAGGAATTCCTAACCCCCTACATGTGTTCAAAATTTTGGGTACTTATGAGAAAGGCGAGAATGACCCAGCACCCCCATAAAGCCCGGTTTGTTGGAACCGGCCCCCTATTTAGATCTAAATATTATAAGATTCTTAAATTGCGATAGTGTTATTCATATTACAAGAAACTAAAAATATTCATCATATTATTAATTTAAACAAATAAATCAAAATGGGCACCCATCTAAGGATGGAAATATACCCTTACAACTATCTGAAATCCACAAAAATGAATGAAGCAGGACACCCACCAAAAGGTGGAAACATGTCCTTTACATACTCGCAAAGTTCATAAAATAAATTACATAATTAAAAATAACTAAGGCACCCACAAGGTGGAAACATTCCTTTTACAATTTTCAAAAATCCAAAATAATCAAATATAATTAAACCATTCAATCATTCATCATAAAAAACAAGATGAAATCAAAGCTAATTATCCATCACAAGTATATGGTTATAAATTAAATAATCAAATATATGGTTTAATATTAAATTAGATGTTAAACATGTAAAATTAGGGCTTTATATGTGAAACTAGGGTTTATTGATGTAAATTAGGGTTATAGACCTAACCTAGGGCTAAACATAATAGATTAGGATTTGGATCAAAATATACAAGTTTAAGGTTTTTGAATTCAAATAGCTTGTATTAAATCATGTTGTTTATGTTTGAACTGGGTTGAATTCAAGATTAAACGTACTATATGAATTTTCAACAATTACATAACTAACTTCAAACATCAATTATTTAATATAGTTGAAGAATAAAAATGGCCAATCACTGCAAAAAAAAACAGCAATCTGCGACGCAATCAGCGACACCATTAACGACGAAATCAACGACCAAAATGCGATAGCGACAATATCAGCGAGGAACAGCGAGAAAAATTGAGCGGACGGTAATGTCCTGGTCGCTAAAAAATCAATGACAAATCAGCGACCAATTGTGCGTGTCGTTGATTAGTGACAAATCAGTGACAAAACAGAGACAAATTCAACGACATATTCATTTTTGGCGGGAATTATTTATTCCCGCTGAAAGTCGTCGCTAATTTAGCTTTGGTCGTTGAATTCATTGCTACTTGGGTCGTTAATTTAGTCGCTTAATTTGTCGCTAATTTGCTCGCTAAATTTTGTCGCTGATGTGTCGCAGAATATGTCACAATATTGTTCTCGTTGTTTCAGTTGTTGATTTGTCGCAGAATTCAATATTTTTTTTGTCACATTTGGTCGCTGATTTTGTAGCAATTTTGTAATTGTTTGGCTATATTTTTCCAGTATTCCAATTTTTTTTTGTCTACACATTTTCAAGAACCTGTTGAATTTCAAATATAATAACCAAACCTGTTTATAAAATAGTCATTCATTACAATAATAATCAAATAACACAACATTCATAATTAAGTTATTAGTGGCAATAGGTATACATAAACAATTTGAATGTAAAGTTTACCCCTTAGGAAAGTATATTGAACACATAAGGTCTTAATAATCCGACACTCCAAACACAAACAAAGAGAACACCAACTTTAATAATCCAACACTCCAAACACAAACAAAGAGAACACAAACTTTAATAATCCGACACTCCAAACACAAACAAAGAGAACACAAACTTTAATAATCCGACACTCCAAATCTGAGCCTCGTCAATCTCAATAGGCTCGCTGCTCCCCTCCTACGACTGGGACCACTACTCCTTCAGATATAAGTATCACTCCTAAAAAATATATCCAATAAAATCATTAAATAATAATATTAATTCTAAAATATATTTGATTAAGTAATACAAAATAAAAGTATTTTAATTTACATGAATGCTCCTAGCTCTCTCATCTACAAAATCAGAAGTCTCCTTCCTCTTGTGCGTCCTCTGAAAGATCCCAAGGGAATATGGCTCTCTTCCGAGCTCCCTAGCCTGCATGTTTAAAAAATCAAAAGTAGAACTTGTGAAATTTAGCAATTTAAACAATAGAGTCCAAATAAGAAATCAAGGTTTTGCCCTTTGTCGACAATAAAATTCATACAGCAGTCAGCAGGGCCTGTCACCGGGTCCGGGACTGGGGCCAAGTTTGAGTACAATCTGAAATGACTCGTATTCAGATTTGAGATTTTTATAAAATTAAAAAAAATAAATTATAATTAATTAGATTTTCAAATTTATTAATTTTTAATTAATTTATAAATTTACTATACTCATATACTATATACAAAATTTATTATAAATTTATTACGTCCATGATAATTTTTATAAATTTATTATATATTTTTATAAAATAATAACAAAATTTCTGACAAAATAATGTAAAATTTTTTTAAAAATCTGGTGATAATGTAATTTTCCCTTCGAATTTGGACACTCAAAAGAACACAACATATATGATTTTTAGTTTTCATATTTTACACAAGATTTTGCTTGTACATGGCTTCTTTTACCCCCTTTAAACAAGGGATAAATATTCATTATTCAAAAAGCTAAACATACCTGCCTGCCTGATACTACCTCAAGTCTTGACACAATGGATGGCCAGCCAATGGAAACTTCAAAAGGAAGTCGACTTGCTGCTGTAACCAGAAATGGTGGTCTGTCTGACTGACAGTAGATTCAATTACTTAATAATATGATATGGAATCAGAATTCAAGCCAATCAGATTCTGGTTAATATATCCAGAAGAAAAAAAAAAGAAAAAAAAAGGCCAAGCCACCGCATATAGGTTTGATTAAACCATTGCATTGATTACCACTTCGATTGGATCATACTGCATTATCATGCCAAAAGAAAATGGGTGATCAGTGAACTGAAATTCCAAGCATATACACTTCTGAAAATTTCATTTATGGCAAGTAAAAAAAAAATCAAATTTGTCATTAGAACAATGATCCAGAAGGTTTGTCTAAATAATATTACAACAAAATCCCTTTGGAAGAAAGGCATTTATCTAATCAGACACTCATAAATCAATATCAATCAATTAAACATTGAATAAGATTACAAATGCACCTACATTCATTATCTTCTATGTCGCCTGTCAGCATAAGAGACACAATTGCAAACTAGTCCATGGCATCACTTGTCGGGGCACAATTGCAAGACTAAATGCAAGAGATACCAAAGCGGCCATAAAACATGCAAAGATGGAAACTCCACCCAAATAGGCAGGAACCTTTGACTGTGCATCAACAGAAAACTGTTCAACATCACAACAAAACTAAGATAAATAAAAGAATTGTTGAATTAGCAAAGCGAAAAATAAGAATTTTGTTTATGACCATCATCTTTCAGTGAATAATTTTCCTGTGCACAACCGTTCCAATAAAATACAGAACAAAAGAAAGAGGACACTAACATGATTGGCTGAATTGAAGGTAGATGATGAAGAAACACTGGCATAAGCATTGTAGTAGAGGTGCCTGATATCACATAATGGACTCCTACAAAATGTCTGTATCTGCACCGAAAATAATACATTAGATACCTGAATTGAAATTATTCCTATGTGAACATTTGGGTAACAAATAACGACAGAACAACTAACCTGAAGGAATGATTGATAGCAACAGAATAGAACAGCACATAATGGTAACAAGAAAAGAAATTTGACAAGTAGCTCATCATTAGGATTTCTGCCACCTCCAGTTCCAGGAAGGGATTCTAATTCCTATTTTCACAAGAATGAACAATATTCAATTATGAACTTAATCAAAGATATTGCATCACAGCTGGTACTCTCCATTTACACATGGTGCAACAAATATTTTTGATAATAATGGGGCCACTAAAATTGGATCACCACCACAGCAGCAATCATCATAATATCTATGCATCTAGTACCTTATTAGCAAACATGTAGAGACCAACATCTGCATTATACAGAGTAGAGAGACGCTCCATATCAGGTACAGGTCTAGAATTCAAAACTTCTTGGGGTAAATTAGGTTGGAAAACATGTGCATTGGGGAAGTCGGAGTAAAATGAGTTCAGAAACCCATGATCTCCTGTCATTAAAAGAACAAAAGAAAAAATTTAGATGCATGAACACATGAATGATGTTCCCTACATGAACAAAGAAAAGGAAGGGAGATCTTTGGCAAGGATAATAAAATCAAGTAGACTAGATAAACTAGAGTTTTAAGATATAACTAGAGTAAGACAGTCCCATCCCACCGCAGATAAATCCAACTTCAAGGAATATTCATTATTGTATTATATAGACTTAAACCAGAAGGGAACATAAAGGTTCTTTTTTTCCTTAACAAAATAAACATAAAATCCATAGGCTATCCACTGGATGCCCTTTAGCTTTAGTAAAGATAGTAATTCAAAGGTCAAACAGTCAACTAGCAGAACCAAAGACAGTATTTATATGAAAGGTAATGTCACAATTGATAAGCATGATAAAGGCACTGGATTTAAGTAGAAATGATAAATAATAGAATGCTTCACCTTCAATCAACAGACATCAAAATCCAAACAACACAATGCTTCACTCTAGATAAATGAACATTATTTCCAGTTTCAATTTTTTCAATGATTGCCTGGGACTCTGCAAAAATATTACTTGAAATAAAAGGTACTATAATTTTATCGTTGCATTCTGTTAAGTTTGGAGGGCAAGAAATTTACCTTTCTTGTAGTTAGTCATATTAAAAATTTTAAGCTTGGTATATACACCCCAAAACCTCTTTGGCCGAACTTGATTGGGATTCTCCAATAAGCTAATCCTCTCCACTATCCACCCATCAGCCTGTGCAATATACAACCAATAAACTCAAATAAAAGCTGGAATATTGAAAAACTAAGCAATACCTCACTTCACAAATAATTTTGCAACATAACAATGCAAAACTTTAAGGGACAGATGGAATATTTATTTACCTATCCATTTTTGTTTCACAGAAAAATAAAAATTTTCAACCCAATTAGTCCGAAGTACATATTATTCATATTTTATGCGAATCAATTTCCAAAAGTCTAGTCTTTGCGAACAAAAACGAACAGTGATCCATAATACAACAACATTTACCTCGAGAAGTTTGATGGCGTAATCAGAGACACCATCAGAGACCAGAACCACCATGTCTTTCGTTGATCCAGTGTCCCTAATCGACTTCCCCAAAACCCTAATTCCCAACTGGAACAAACAAGCAAAAATCTAAAACCCAAATTAAACTCACTTCAAATCCAGACGATGGCGAGAAGGTGAATGGCAAGCAATGGACTAGACGGCGGCTGAACAAACAAGCAAACAGGACCGCAGAAGGTGAGCTTCAATCGATCTGAACAAACAAGGAAAAAGCTTCGATGTCGGCGAGCTGTGAGAGGAAAAACAAATCGAGGAAACAGGATGCAAGAAGGTGGAGGAGAGACATCGAGGAAGGAATGGGAGGCAAAATGGGGGTAAAAAGCTTTTATATATCAACCCTAATTACCCTGCCTGAAGGTTTTAAAACCAAACCGCACCGTATTGAATATATGTATACAATTATGTACGCATTAAATATATACATAATATAATTATATATTTAAATATATCTATAAATTAATATAAAATAGTTATAAATTTATATATAATTAATATATATATTTATAAATATAATTATAAATATTATATATAAATTAAATAATTATATATATATAACTTTCTTCTTTTATTAATTAGCAATCACGTTGTGATATACCACGTTAGATATAATTATTTATTAATATTCAATAATTTATTGTTTTTTATTTTTTAACAAATATAATCAATAAATTGTATATTATTAATATGAAAATCAACTTTCTCGCTAATTTGTCACAATATTCTCGCAAATCAATGATAACTCTGCGACTAACATTTTTCTCGCTAATTGGTCGCTGTATTCTCGCAAATTAACGATATTTCTGCGACTAACTATTTTTCTCGCAAATCAGCGAGCAATTTAGCGACTAATTAGCGACAAAAAACTTTCCAATAAAAAATAAACACATTCTTTGCTAATTTGTTGTAAATTAGTCGTAACGTCGTCGCTGATTGTTAGCGCCAAAATTTGGCGCAAAATTCAGTGACACATTCAGCGAGAAACGACCTTTTATCGCTATTCAGCGACAGATTCTACGACCATTTTTTTGTCGTTAATCAGCGACACATTTAGCGACCCATTCAGCGACGAAATGTTGGAAAAACGCTTATCTTGATTCTTTGTCGTAAAGTTGTGTTGATAAAGTCGCTAATCAGCGACGAAATAAGAGTTGTCACAGAATGCGTCGCTGATTGCGCTTTTTTTTGTAGTGAATGATAATTTAATCAAATTGAGTGTGAAAAACCAAACATGCATTGTTGGCTCCACCAAATTGATTATGTCAAACCAAGCTCTTTCTTTTTTATACTGCCTAGACCAACTTTGATCTTGGTTGAGCAAAGCAATGTAGAGACAATTGCTACTACCTCCCTTGGTCATTGTGTATTGATTTTATGTGATTTGGTTTCTATGTGTTGATTCTTTTTTCTTTCTTTTCTTTTCTCTCATTTTTTATAATTTTGGCTACCATTTTCTAATTGCTTCCCTAGTTGAGTGTGGTTCTTTCTCTTGTATTATAAGACCTGTATTTATATGTAACCATTAGGCTAAAGTCAACTTAATCAACTTTAATTTTCAAAATTCTTTCTCCTTATCTGAGCGTAACTAGAATTTAAACCCAACATGAACTGAATTTGCTTAGATTAGGGACCAAAACAAAGAGTCATATCAAATTAAACCATTGTCAATTGGACATGAATTGAAGCTCATATCAAACTAAACCTAGGTTAATTTGATATGAGCTAGGCTCATATCAAATTGGACATTGAAATGTCCAATTCAATTGGGCATTGAAATGTCCAATTCAATTGGGCACAACCTAAGTTGAATTGGAATGCCCAATTTGATATGGGCACAACCCATTTGGAATTAAATCGAACCAAATGGATTATGCCTTTGGATCGGACCCATTTAGGGTTTTAGGAGTTGAATTGGCTTACTTTGGGCCTTTTTTTAAAATTGGGCCGATCTACTTTAAGGCTTTAAAGATTTATGCTTTTAAAGTAGGGTCGAATTTGGCTTGGCCTCTATTAATTAGGATTGGATTTGCTTAGGGTAAAAATTAGAGGTCTACAGTTTTTCCCCCTACTTTAAGTATCTTGAATTCATTCAAAGAGTGAAAAGCAATACGACTTTGAGCTGATCTTAGATAAGGATAGGTTATGGACCCGAGACTAGGCTTGGGTGCTAGACCTAAGACTAAATTTGGGTTCTGGACCCAAGACTGAAATTGAGTTATGGACTAGAGATTGGATTTGGGTTTTGGACTCGAGATACCTGTAAAAAATTTATTTAATCAATCAGGAAAAAATTGGCTATTTTTAACCATATATCGGGCTAGATATGATCTCCTATGTACTCTTGCCCCATGCATAAAAAAATATTTATAATTGTAAAAATATTTTTAGACATGCAAAACTACTATTTGCTCATGATGCAGATGAATTTTTTGCGAAGCATATTTATCCATTTCCTCTGTCTAATCACTCTCATTTATTCTTTATTTTACTTTTTACTTTTTACTTTTTCAGTATCTTTCTTTGCATGTACTCTACTTGTTGCTTGTGTGTGATCTTATCCTTTTAGCATATTAATTTCCTATATTAATGATTCATCATTCATTCAATTCATTCATTATTTTAAACAACATTTAAGAAAACCATTCATCCTGCTCGCTTATTTTGTTTTTGAAACATTTCAAACCTTCGATTCAATCAAAGATTATAAATGGCAAGTAACTATCATACATCTAGGAATGGACCTCATCCAAATATCGAGCTACTGACTTTCCTCAAGGCCAGTGGGATCGCTCGAGTCTCGATCTTAGCCGGATCGAATCTCCACCGAAGTAAAAAAATGCAAGCAAGCGTCATTTTGTTGCAATTTAACTATTTAATGGAACATATAAATTTGCAAGAAAATTAATTCTTAAGACTTATTTATCAAAATTATATGATTGAAGTAGAAAAAACTAGTGTAAATGAAGGAAAGAAGTGTCAAAAATAAATATCTAGAGCCTATTAATGCAAAATTATGAAGAAAAAAATAAGCTTAGCTTTTTAGAAAAAGAATAAAGTTACTAAAATGTTAAAAGTAAATTTGTAGGGCTCATTTACTTACCTTGTTTGACAACTATGTAATCCACGGTGAAGGAAATATCCATAAATCCTACCAATGGTATGACCGTGTGACACCTCCAGTAAGGAGGATGATTTGGGAAAATGGCTTCTAGGAATTTGTCCTGTAGTTGCCATCTAAAGGGTTCTAGATTGATAGGGGTGTAATCCAGGCACTCTTAGAATGATGGACGGATACCACCCATACCTTTCATTTTCCCGTGAAAGAGATAACTATCAGTCCAGTTGACTTTTTGGCAATAACAGGCCTCAAATGTGATGGGCTTCTAGTTCCCTTGACGAATAATATTTTGACCAGCTGATTGGCATGAGGCCTATGTACAAGGGACCATGCAAAATCAAATATGAGTATATCCGAGAGCACTAGATGAGATAGACTCGACCAGTAGATGGTGAATGGGAAAGATAGTATACTCACCTGAAGCTGCAATTCATTAGCGTTCACCATTTGGCCATATCTATTAGCATTGACCATCTTGTGCAGCAGTGAAGCTGCCATTCATCATTAGTTTTACGGGC
Organism: Garcia nutans; assembly: GCA_947685225.1. Taxonomy (NCBI): domain Eukaryota; kingdom Viridiplantae; phylum Streptophyta; class Magnoliopsida; order Malpighiales; family Euphorbiaceae; genus Garcia; species Garcia nutans. Next base: position 47,395,443 of record CANTUV010000007.1, on the reverse strand, counting down.
ACTTGCTGATTTTGATCTCATGCCATTTTATGCCTGGGGAGAGGCCGACCTCACCTGTCTTTATCATGATTTTGACAAAATCTATAGGAATAAGAGATCTTTCATTGGCATTATGGTTGTTACTGAGGTAAAAATTCCTACAATTACTGATTTGAGCAATGCCCATATGGAAGCTTGACCTTTTATTATTTATTCTTGTAGGTGTGGGCATATGAAAACAACCTTATTAGGCTTCTAAACATCACCAGATGATGGATCGGTTGCCCAAGGATGAGTTACTAGCTGTCAGGCTGCTGAGAGGTGTCGGGTAGCCATCATATGTATACCCACCGCTATCATCAGTTGTCTAACCTAGGACTAGGTAAATAGATGAAATTAGTATTATTGTTAAAATTTATGAAAATGGAAACTTATCTTCTTTTGCCATTTTGCAGGTAGATGTTACCTAGTGGAGGGAAGGTGAGAGGGCTAACTGGATGCCCTCCATAAACAATGCATTGCCCCCTTCAGAACTCCCATCGGATCATTGCTGGGCCAATTTCTAGTGGATAGTTCCTCGGCGAGTGAGTGCATAACTGATTTCTTCGCCCTGACCAGAAGATGATGCAAGTAGACATTCCTACATTTTTCACTGAATATGTCTATACCAGAGCATTCCTGAAGACATGCTCAGACTGGTTTTAATGTCAATGTTTTCCTGCTCCCACCTAGTGTGTCATATGTTCAATTTATTCATGATGTGCTCTTAAATTTCCAAGTTTCTTATGTTGGTGTTGAATGTCTTGAGGAAAAACAGGAGAATGATGGAGAAGAAGAAGAAAAAAAAATGATGATGGAGAATTGAAAGGAGAAATGGAGGAGGGAGAATAGGAAGGAGAGGAAGATGAAGAGGAAGAGGAGGGGGAGGATGAAGAAGGAGGAGCAGATGATGAGGAAGATGGAAGAGAGTCTTCTTCTCTCCCTTCTCATGATGATCCTGGAGCCAACACTTTTTAGGTGAATGATAACATATTTTTCATCATAACCGCTCACTCTTTAATTTGTTTTGACTCTCTTTATAATCATTGCAGGCTACTAGTTCCTTTGATTATGAAGCTGACCCATTTTATGCTACTCTAACTCAATGGCAATTTTCACCGTTTGCTCCTTCTTCTTATCTAGATAAGCCGTTGCCTTGAATTACCTGGTCTGTCACATCCGTGATTTTGGAGATATAAAATTTTATATATACTCAATATATATATATCTAGAGTATATATAACATATACATATGGTATATTAATTATATATGTTGGATTAATACATTACATACTTAATATATTTCATACACATATAAGGTACATTTGATGTGTATATAAGATACACATTACTTGTGCATATGTGTAATATCCTAAATTTTTTGAAAGTTCTAATTTTTAAAAATTTAATAAAATAAATTATAATTTAAATGGATAAATAAAAATAATGATTTTAAATGAAAAATGAAGGGATTTTAAAAGAAAAAGTTGAATATATATGTGATATATATGTAAAATATATACAACATATAAAAGTCAACACTTTTTAAAAGAAATGTCAAAGTAAAAGGGTATTTTGGCATTTAAATCTTAGATATTTTAAATTAATAAAATAATTCAAAAATAAATAATTTAGGATTGAAGATAATATTTTGGATTTTAATTAATTAAATAATTAATTAATTAAAAATATATTAAAATAATAATATATATAAGGTTGAAAACGTGAGTGGGAGGAAAGAGAAAATCACTTTTTTTTTTCATCTTCTTCTTCTTCTTTCCTTCAAGGCCAATTTTCATAGCTTTAAGAGACGGATTTGCTTCTTCCAAACTCATTTAATTGAAATATTTACAAAGTTTCAAGTGGATTTTTAAGGTTTTCCTCTTTAATTAGTAAGTTTACTCACTTTTTCTTTGGATTTCAATGAAAGTTTGAATATGTGTGTTTTGGGTTTTTGAAGTTTTAAGATTTAATTATCTATTTGGATATGGTTGAAGTTATTTTAAGTGATTAACAATTATTTTAAGGTTAGATTTAAGAAATGGTTGAATTTGAGTTTGGTGAAGAGAGAGAATTTAGGGTTATGGAACATTTGAGTTTTTGAAATCATGAGTTTTAATTGTGCAAATTGGTTCCAAATGTGTTGTTTTGATGCATAAAGAAGGATTTTAAAATCAAATGATGGATTTAGTTAAGTTTGGATAGAGTTTGAAGATGGTAGTATTGATTTAGGATTTTGGAAAAGTGAATTTTCAAAGAATGATTAATTGTTTTATTTTAATGCTTAAATCATGTTATTTAATGATATAAGTGGTGGAAATAAGATTGAAATGATAATTGTATTGAGTTGGAATGGAGATCCTTCAATGGTGAAGGTTATGCCATTTTAGGGTTTTGAGCATAAGCATGTGGTTAATTAATGTAATTGATTTAAACATGCTAAAACATGTTTCTAATGATATTAATAAACTTAAAACACTAATTTAAATGGCTTGATATGATTTTTCAAAGTTAAAGTGAGGTGAAGCTTAATTTTGGGATTTGGTTTAGAGTGATGTTTAATTATGGTTTGATGTTGAGAATACCTTAGAATGTGATATTAAATGATTATGTATGATCACATTTGGTATAGCCATTGAGGGAGGTTGATTTGCTTCATCCAAGTGGTGAAGGGCAAGTTGGAAGGATAGGATTGGAGGTTGTGTTAAGCTTGCTTTGGTTTGCTGGTGGAGGTATGTACAAACTTTGAATATATTGTTTATATTTGCATGACATTTGGGCTTAATACATTTTGGTTGGAAAATTTATTAAGTTACTTGGTTCATTGATTGAGTATGAATATGTGCATGACATTTGTAATGTCATATATGTGTTAAATGCATTGTGAAAAGCCATTGATAATGGCTAAATTGTGTAGAATGTGAAATATGTATATTATGTGAAAATACCCAAAGTAATTGGGTAATGTATTGTGAATGCAAAAAATGAGATATGTGGAATAATGAAATGAATTGATATTGATAAAAATGAGAAAAGTGAAAAAAGTGAAAAAAATGAGAAAGATGTGAAAAACGAGAAAAGTGAGAAAAAAAAGTGAAAATAAGGCAATGTGCCTAGATTGAATATGTGACTAAGAGAAAGAGATTAATAATGAGAAAAATGAATAAATTGTGTGCCTAGTATGTTATTTAATTTTCAGAAATCTGGGTTTGGCTGCATGCCTATGAATGCCTACGGGCTAAATGCTGGAATGGTGAAAAGACTGGGTCGTAAGCCAGGCAAGTTGATAAATATGATGTTTTTGGGGTGAAAAGACTGGGTCATAAGCCTCAAAACTGTAGCAGTCTAGCCGGGTTGAGGACCAAGATACTAGGGCCTAAGGGTCTAGCTGGGCTGAGGTCCAAGAGACTGGGGCTGTTACATTATCCATGGATATATTACCTACGGGGCTAGACACATGGTGTCATTATGGACCAAAGCAGTAACTCTAAAATTTGAATAGCATATTAGATCCTTTTGGGCCCATGCTTGTCTTTGCTTTAATGTGAATTATGAATTTTGATACAATTGAGCAATATAATGAGATATATTATTATGTGTTGTGATATATATACGTGTTGTGCATTGACATTACATTTGGACCATATTGTGATCAAAGTTTGTACCACTAGGACTCATCTTAGCGAGATTGTAATTCGTCGCGCATGTGCCATGGATGATTTGGTAGAGCCGGAGAGTTCTACTAGACCTGGTTGGGTCTAGATTTGTATTTATTGAGCTTGAAGAGTTGTTTTTGGGTACATCAAGATCAGAGCCAGTTGCCAGCATGTAGATATTTGATATTACAATGTATTTATATATTATATATGTTATGATATGTTTTTGGAAGTATATAATGTAAATTGTAAAGAATGTTTTGAATAATTTGTTCAATTGGAATTTTATATGTGTTGTTAATTTATATATCTATATATAAGTATTTTGAGAAAATATGGAGAAATTGAGAAGTATTGGTAAAATGGTGAATTGATTTTTATTGGGAGTGTTTGCTTTATGCAGGTTGTGTTTTGCTGGATTTTGGAAACGTTCAAATTACAAAAAAAACTCTGGCGAATTTTTTCCAGAGATTTTCATATAAAATATTTATTTTGGATTCCTATAATAAGCAAAGAATATTTATATACTATTTATTTTATATATTAGTATTTGAAATCTTAAAACAGAAATGTGAAAATTTTTATTAAATCGGTCTGTGACATTTTTATGCTGTATATGTGTATTTTATATATGCTGAAAATATGTATTATACATATATAGGGTATAAAGGTGTTACATTTATTTTGGTATCAGAGCCTAGGTTCGAGGTTCTCGACCTAGGTGGGTTGTTAGAGAGAGAAAATTGGAATGAAAAAAAATGATTTTCATTTGTGATGCATGCATTGGCACTAGCAATTTATCTGATCCCTGATGTGGCAATGTCCATTTGATATAATGGATATGAGTTGAGATGGCGTCTGAGTTGCATAGATCAGAGCGGCGCAGTGAAAGCGTCATTCTAGAGATTATGGATTAAGAATTTTTGGAACTTTTATTTGAAATTTAAAATTCATAGCTGATTCAATTGATGAATAACCTAAGTAATGTCAAAAGAATGAGAAATGATAATGTTCTCTGAAAGGTGATAAATGTTAACATTGTATAGGTTGTATGTAAAAGAGAAATTGAGTATAATTGTATGATTTGTGTGATGAGATTTTTTTTCAATATGAACACAAATATGATATGTAAGAAAATGTGGAAAGTAAGTCACATTGTGATTATGACTTACAAAGGTGTATGTGAATGATTAAAAAAATGTTATCGAGTGTTTACTACCTTATACAAATACGTGTTTGGTGATATTGAGAATGATATTACATGTATTAATATATCTAAGAGATATTAGGTCTTGACCTGCGTAGAGTTAGGTCATGTGATCAAATTGAGATTGAGGATGGACCCGAGCAGCGTTGAACGATGAAATTATTATTGTAACAACTGAACTTGATGATTGTATAGTGTTTTGGGCCCAAAGTATATGCTTATAAATAAGTGATTGTTATGAAAAGGAAAGTATAATGAAGAAAGTATGGAAGTGAAAAAAAAATGAATGAAAATTTTTATAAGAGATAGATTAGAAATGGAGTAATAAATGGAAATTGTGTAAATTAGCATATGAACGAATGTGTATTTGTAAGAGATGTTAATGATAATATTGTTGAAACATGAGTTAGGCTAATGATGATCAAGTAATCAAGAGTAAATTGCTTTCAAACAAAGCTGAAACGTGTTAACTTTTTGTGTAGCAAAAGATTAGAAAAATGAATCTGTGATATTTACAATGTGAACTTAACATTGTGATTGTAAATGTTTGAAGAAAAATGATAGAGGAGCAGTATTTATTTATAAGCCACAGGCATGACCATTATTATGCCATGGCCATATGATTTGTTTAGTATATTGACTGATTAGTTTTGTTATCCACGAGTATAGGCCTGAGATGATATGACTGTTGGATAGATTTGGTGAGATTGATAGTTATGCTTCAAGAAACATGGTCAAGACTTATGGTTTGCATAATTATATCTTATAATTTTATGTTAGAAATTTGTTTATAATTATAGAAAGTGTGGAACAGAAGAGAATTGTGAAAATATGATGAGCTTTAAATGATGTGTAAGAAAAGTGATTTTTCTAAATATGGTAACTATAAGAAATGTGAGAAAAGGTAAATGAAAGGAATTATAAAATGTGAGTAAGAGCTGTATTGAATGTGTTTGAAAGTGGTATAAAATGAATAAGTTGATGAAAATGATGTTTAAAGTGAATGAGACTAGAGAAAATGAATATTATCTGTAACGATGAATTCGAAGGGAATTAAGATTTGAGAATAAATTTGACCTAATAGAATTAGGTCATGAATGGAAAACAAATTGATAAATTAAAAATAGACAAAAGGTTGGTCAGAATAGAATAAGGTTATGATGGTCATATTGCGATAGTTAGATCAATTGATTTGAAATGTAATAAGTTTACAAGTATTTTTTGAAATTCAATGTGTGTAGTTGTATTAAGAATATGCAAGCTATATGATAATGTGAATAGTACAGCGTTTTGATATGTATATGCATATGAAAGGAGCTAAGTTATATTAGTTTCAAATAATTATAAGAAAAAAGTGTTAGTTATAGTATAATTGGAATGAATCTTAATAAGGAAATAAGATTTTGTTGTTGTATAACGGTGATATTAAATTAATATGTGGTAATTGTATAAAGAGTAGGATCAAAGTAAAGATGTGTAAAATTATTGTGTTAAGATAAAAGTTATTAACATTTGAATTTAAGGTGATGAGAGTATAATTTTAAGATAATAAAGTGATCAGATATATTGAGTGGAATAGGTGTGTGGTGTATATATATTAAGGAGATAAACTAATTTTGTCTAATGACAATTCGATTGAAGATATGATAATCTGTTGTGATTGTTTGAGTAAATAGACAGTATAATGATGAGTTATGGAATGGTAAAAAGGTAATTGAGAATGAACCTGAGGGGAAAATAGAAATTATGTAATTTGATGAAATAATGATTTGGATGATTTATTGTCACATCCCAAAGTTTAGGTAGTCGAGTATTAGGCAAGAAGGACATAAATAAGTGGTCAAATAGAGGTTCGAGATAATCAAAAACAAAATCGGTGTGCAAAGGAGGCCCGTGAAGTCGACGGGACCTAAAGGTAATTTTTTGAAAGGCCGAGGACCTAAGAGTAATTTTCTAAAAAGTTGTGTCGGTTCTTAATAGTGACCCTAACGGATGCCATAAATGTGTTCTCCGGATTAATCGGGTCGTAATGGTAGCGCATGATTTTTCCCGAAAACGCACGGTTTGTAAGTTACGAGCGATTTTTCGACAAGGGCATTTTGGACATTTCCACCGGAGGGGTGATTTTGTAATTAAATATAACTTTGGGGAAAAAATTTAAAAGAACAAAAAGCCACTTTCAAGTGGCCAAATCCTAGCCATTAAGTCCAAATGGGTTGGACAAATCATGGCCATTGAAAATAAATAAATAAATTAAATATAAATTAAATTATAAACAACTACTTTTGGTCTTCCAAACACAAGAAAAGGATCAAAAAACACCACCATCACCACTTTTCTTCTTCCTTAGGTCGTGCTCCCCCCTCCCTTCCATTTTCAAGGAGAAAATTTTCAAGTCTAAGCCATTTTTCAAGTGAAATTCAATAGGAAATAAGGTAAGATACCATCCTAAGTCTTATTCTTTCATTAGAATTAGGTATTAGGCTATGTTTAGGAAGATTTGATATTATGTTCATGTTGGAAAAGTATTAGTAAGTTGATGATTAGGGTGAAAAATGATAAACTACTTAAAGGAAATGATGAAAATTGTGATTATTAGTAAGAATAAGTAAAGGATTGTTAGAAAATCATAAGGTAGCATCATGTTCATATCTAGAGTTTGTTCTTACATATGTGATATGTTAAATTCATAGGAAATCAAGGAGATTAGAGAAGAAAGGAAGTGAAATAGACAAGAAGAGCAAGGAAAAGCAAGGTTTGGTACTTTAACTAATTGTTTGTTCATTTTCTTGAAATTTTTCTGTTTTAGAATTAGTGAAATGCTGTGACTTGTATGATTTTTAATTAAATATAGAAAACTGTTCTTGAAGTGAAGTTTTGATATGTTGTGCCTCAATGCGTCTAGAATGACTGAAAAATATGTTGAGTTGAATTCGGAATGGTTATGATTATGGAAAAATTATTTCTGTTAGACCTGCTCTAGGAGGTATCTTGACTGAGACAGCCATGTTTCCGGATTTTTAATAAACTTTAGAAAACTAAGCTTCACTCGATTTTTGGATATGTTGTTTTTTAATGAGTCTAGTATTTGATAAAAATAATTTGGAACCACCTTGATTGAATTTAATTTACGGAATTCACAAAATTCAGAACTGCTGCCAGGATGCAGGGCAATTGGAGCAGTCTGGTTGGGTGAACTATGTGACCAAGATTTTGTATCCAGTTTGATCTAAAATTTTAGAGGAATGATTTTACGATGTAAAACTAAATTCTGTAAAAATTTTATAGTTTTTAGTCTGGTAGATTATTTTATACAATTTTTCAAAATAAGGATCAAGTTGAGTCCAAAACCAGAATTTACTATTCATATAGTCATTTTGCTAATATTCATTTGGTCATTTTTCAAAAGTAATCCAATTGATTCCTTATGCATATAAATGACCATAATATGTTATTAAAAGGACAAAATATGATATTTCACGTTGAAATAATATAAGAGACATAAGTCGATAATTGTATAATGCATATTCGATTAAGAAATGGCATGAAAATTTTGGCTCCACTGGGTATTTGGGATAGTACTGAGTAGGGTAAGGGTATGATATATCATACTATATGCAGTGCTGCTTTAATATAGGACTTCGGTCTGAGTTATATAGGGTGACGACCCGAGCTATATAGGACTTCGGTCCGAGTTATATAGGGCAATCGCCCGAGTTATATAGGACTCTGGTTCGAGGGCTTCGGCCACAGATTCCACAGGGCCACAGCCACAGAATATATATAGTTGTTTCAATTAGTTCCTTACCATACGTTAGTCTACCAAATTACCTTGTGGAGCGAACTGATAAAATGATAATAACTGAATATATGACATGTATGGATTGTTTTTACTGTGATATTATTTTTCAATACGACATATTGCTTTTAAAAGTGCATTATGCTTTTATTATTTATTTTTCGTAATTAGTTAAAGTACCCACTAAGCAAAGCTTAGCAAGTTTAGTTTCTTCTAAACTCATAGGTTATTAGCAAGGAGCCAATAGCAAGTAGAGAAGTTCTGCGATCAGTCGGTCATCAACAAACTTAGGTGGTGCTCTTCATTTTGTATTTTGATATTAGAAACTGGCATGTACTTATTTAAACAATACAAAGAGATAACTTGATGTAGCATATAAATCTAGTAATGTATAATAACTATATGGTTTTAAATTGAGTTGGGTTGTGAATATAAAAGTGTGAATTCTTCTAGCAGGATTGTAGTTGAGGTTATAAGGGTGGATTATTGGGAGTGTGCTTGAGTTGAATTGTGAAACAAAATGTTTTTCAAAAATTTAGAAAAATCAGTTTTGTCGACACTTGGGACCTAGAATTTTAAGGGAGACTCCGTCAAAATTTTTGGAAAATTTTTTATAAGGAACATTAAGTAAGCTGACATAACCAGAGCTCATATCCCGATGTAGCATTCCTCCTCGGCTTATTCATAGGCGGGGAAGGGGTGTTACAATTTGTGGTATCAGAGCATTGGTTTAGTCGATTCTGGGAGATAGGTAGTAAGTAAGTAACTATGTGTGCCATGTAAGATAAAGTAAGGAGAAAGTTATATGATGAATAGGTAGATGTACATGCCAGATAGGAATTGATAATCGAGTTATATGTTGATGAATTAAGCGGATAGCTATTTATGTCAATGTAGGATGTCTCTAGATTCGTGGCAAGCTATGGAACGAAAAGTAGAATCACAAGCATCTGGGTCTGCAGATGCCGGGGAAGCTCATAGACCAGGGTCAGCAGCAGTTGAAATACCCAGTCCGGAGACTTATCTTAGGCAGATTGCAACAGCTTTTCAGCAAATGGGCGGAAGGGCCCTACTGCTGAGGGAGATAGGAAACCCCCGATCGAGAAGTTAAGAAAGTATGGTGCAAAGGAATTTAAGGCTGGTCGTGAAGAGGGATATGAGGAAGCAGAATATTGGTTTGATAGTATCATTAGAGTTCTTGACCAGCTCCAATGCACTCCGGAGGAAAGAGTGGTTTGTGCTACCTCGCTCCTAACAGAGGAGGCATACATATGGTGGGATACCACACAGCAGCGGGTTCCACCAGAACAACGAACTTGGGAATTCTTCAAGAGTGAGTTTAAAAAGAGGTATATCACTGATGCATATTTGACTGCAAGGCGTAATGAGTTCATTCATTTGAAACAAGGCAGAATGACGGTATCAGAATATGAGAAGGAGTTTACACGCCTTAGTAAGTATGGAAAGAAGTTAATAGAAACTGAAGCTGAGCGATGCGAGAAATTTTTAGAAGGACTTAATGATGAAATTAAGATACAGCTAGTGGCATTGGATAATACAGAGTTTTCAAAGTTGGTGGCTAAAGCATTGGATGTTAAAAAGGTGCAAGTAAATATGAGGAATCGTCAACAGAGAATTCAACAGAAAAGAGAGCAAGCACAGAGTGCCCCAGGTAATCATCAGTCTACTAGCAAGAGAGCTAAGGGTGAAGGATCCTTTATGAGTGTAAAGCAGAATTTAAAACCATCTAAAGGAACTAATTTTCAAGCTACCTCAGTAGCCAACACGGGAGGAATAAGCAGAGGATCAAGTAAAGGTTCTGGAAGGACTGAATATACACCATACCCCTCGTGTGAGCATTATGGACGAAAGCATAGGGGAGAATGTTGGTTAGTTACTGGAGCTTGTATACTTTGTGGTGCCACTGATCACCTTAAGAAGGATTGTCCTAGAAATGTGGCAGAGATTTCAAAAGTTCCTAAAAGAACACAAGTAGCAAGTAGCAGCGGTAAAGGTCGAGAAAGAGGAAGAGGCAGAGAAAATGGTAGCAATAAAATAGGAACAAGATCGGAGACAGTAGATCGCCCTGAATCGAGAGCGCCAGCCAGGATATATTACATGAGGACAGAAGAGAATAATGCAGAAGAAGGAAATGAAGGTACATAAGTTTAAAATCAGTGTCTTGAGTACATATGTGTGTATATGTGATGATTATTAGTTATATTGATGATGTGTAATTACACGTAAGAATCATGCATGAATAAGTAAGTTTCGGGGCGAAACTTAAATTAAGGGAGGTAGAACTGTCACATCCCAAAGTTTAGGTAGTCGAGTATTAGGCAAGAAGGACATAAATAAGTGGTCAAATAGAGGCTCGAGATAGTAAAAAAAAATCAGTGTGCAAAGGAGGCCCGTGAAGTCGACGGGACCTAAAGGTAATTTTTCAAAAGGCCGAGGATCTAAGAGTAATTTTTTGAAAAGTTGTGTCGATTCTTAATAGTGACCCTAACGGATACAATAAATGTGTTCTCGTAATTAATCGGGCCGTAATGGTAGCGCACGATTTTTCCCAAAAATGCACGGTTTGTAAGTTACGGGCGATTTTCCGACAAGGGCATTTTGGACATTTCCCCCGGAGGGACGATTTTGTAATTAAATATAACTTTGGCAGCAAAATTTAAAAGAACAAAAAGCCACTTTCAAGTGTCCAAATCCTAGCCATTAAGTCCAAATGGGTTGGACAAATCATGGCCATTGAAAATAAAAAAATTAATTAAATGGAAATTAAATTATAAACAACTACTTTTGGTCTTCCAAACACAAGTAAAGGATCAAAAAACACCACCATCACCACTTTTCTTCTTCCTTAGGTCGTGTTCCCCCCCTCCCTTCCACTTTCAAGGAGAAAATTTTCAAGTCTAAGCCATTTTTCAAGTGAAATTCAATAGGAAATAAGGTAAGATACCATCCTAAGTCTTATTCTTTCATTAGAATTAGGTATTAGGCTATGTTTAGGAAGATTTGATATTATGTTCATGTTGGGAAAGTATTAGTAAGTTGATGATTATGGTGAAAAATGATAAACTACTTAAAGGAAATGATGAAAATTGTGATTATTAGTAAGAATAAGTAAAGGATTGTTAGAAAATCATAAGGTAGCATCATGTTCATATCTAGGGTTTGTTCTTACATATGTGACATGTTAAATTCATAGGAAATCAAGGAGATTAGAGAGGAAAGGAAGTGAAATAGACAAGAAGAGTAAGGAAAAGCAAGGTTTGGTACTTTAACTAATTGTTTGTTCATTTTCTTGAAATTTTTCTGTTTTATAATTAGTGAAATGCTGTGACTTGCATGATTTTTAATTACATATAGAAAAATGTTCTTGAAGTGAATTTTTGATATGTTGTGCCTCAATGCGTCTAGAATGACTGAAAAATAGTTTTAGTTGAATTCGGAATATTTATGATTATGGAAAAATTATTGTTGTTAGACCTGCTCTAAGAGGTACCTTGACTGAGACAGCCATGTTTCCGAATTTTTAGTAAACTTAAAAAAAATAATCTTCAATTGAATTTTGGATATGTTGTTTTTTAGTGAGTCTCGTATTTGAGAAAAATAATTTGGAACCACATTGATTGAATTTAATTTACAGAATTCACAAAATTCAGAACTGCTGCCAGGATGCAGGGCAACTGTAGCAGTCTGGTTGGGTGAACTACTTGACCAAGATTTTGTGTCCACTTTGATCTGAAATTTTAAAGGAATGATTTTAAGATGTAAAACTAAATTCTTTAAAAAAGTTATAGTTTTTAGTCAAGTAGATTATTTTATACAATTTTTCAAAATAATGATACTATTCATATGGTCATTTTGCTAATATTCATTTGGTCATTTTTCAAAAGTAATCCAATTGATTCCTTATACATATAAATGAGCATAATATGTTTTTAAAATGACAAAATATGATATTTCATATAAGAAACATAAGTCGATAATTGTATAATGCATATTCGATTAAGAAATGGCATGAAAATTTTAGCTCCACTGGGTATCTGGGATAGTACTGAGTAGGGTAAGGGTATGATATATCATACTATATGTAGTACTGCTTTAATATAGGACTTCGGTCTGAGTTATATAGGGTGACGACCCGAGCTATATAGGACTTCGGTCCGAGTTATATAGGGCAATCGCCCGAGTTATATAGGACTCCGGTCCAAGGGCTTCGGCCACAGATTCCACAGGGCTTGGTCCACAATTTTTTAGGGCCACAGCCACAGAATATATATACAGTTATTTCAGTTAGTTCCTTACCATACGTTAGTCTACCAAATTACCTTTTTGAACGAACTGATAAAATGATAATAACTGAATATATGACATGTATGGAATGTTTTTACTGTGATATTATTTTTCAATACGACTCATTGCTTTTAAAAGTGCATTATGCTTTTATTATTTATTTTCCGTAATTAGTTAAAGTACCCACTAAGCAATGCTTAGTGAGTTTAGTTTCTTCTAAACACGTAGGTTATTAGCAAGGAGCCAGTAGTGAGCAGAGAAGTCCTGCGATCGGTCGCTCGTCAACAAACTTAGGTGGTGCTCTTCATTTTGTATTTTGGTATTAGAAACTGGCATGTACTTATTTAAACAATACAAAGAGATAACTTGATATAGCATATAAATCTAGTAATGTATAATAACTGTATGATTTTAAATTGAGTTGGGTTGTGAATATAGAAGTGTGAATTCTTCTTGCAGGATTGTAGTTGAGGTTATAAGGGTGGATTATTGGGAGTGTGCTTGAGTTGAATTGTGAAACAAAATGTTTTTCAAATGTAAGAAAAATCAGTTTTGTCGACACTTGGGACCTAGAATTTTAAGGGAGACTCCGTCAAAATGTTTGGAAAATTTTTTATAAGGAACATTAAGTAAGCTGACATAACCAGAGCTCGTATCCCGATGTAGCATTCCTCCTCGGCTTATTCATAGGCCGGGAAGGGGTGTTACATTTGTAACACCCCGATACCCTATATAAGTACTATACATATACCTAGTATACATACAGTAAGTATATAGAGTATAAGGATGCCACTTTTCTTTATATTTTTTTTAAAACCTGTAACAAAATTCAAACCATAATAGGTCAATTTAAAGAACACTTACAAAATCATTGTCTTTATCAAAACTTCATTTATACATATAATATAACATACTTAAAGTGGATACATGTATGCATTACCCTCTAGTTGGTCTCGACAAAATCTTACTCTTCTCGTGGCATACCAAAAGACTTCATATCTTCCACCAAGCTACCTGCGCGATAATATATCCGCGCTAAGCTCGAAAGCTTAGTAGTATAAATATAAAATACAAACATATATCATGGAAATACTAACATATAAAGATATATCAATTCCATATACTTTTAGTTCTTATTAAGTTTATCCCTTTTCATTTGCACCTTTCATATCTTTCAACTAATTTCATATCTTATACACATATATATACATAACATTTCTACCAATTCCAACCCATCACTAATATTCACAATCAACATCTCAATACACACATTATACATCATACTAACCATAAGTCACATTTCCAATTAAGACAATCATTGTCATCAACCACAATTCATCAATTGAATTCACAATCAATGCTAGTACACACATTATACATCATACCAATCATAACATTTCTTTATTCACGATTCACCATTAATGATTCATCATTAGTGCTCATAATCAATATTTCAACACACATATTACATATCATCAATCACATGTCCAATGAAGTATACCAAAGATTCCATTATCCATTTCTTTCAACATTTGTATATCACATTGACAACAAAGACAGACTCGGGCCCAACAGACACCACTATGTTATTCAGAGTTCAGAGTTACTGCTTTGGTCTATAATCATAATCATCAAGCCCGTAGGCATCATATATCAATATTTCTATCCATGGATAGTGTAACAGACCCAGTCTCTTGGACCATCAACTCATCATGAGGAGATCCTCAACCCGGCAAGACTGTTACCAATCATATATTTCATATTCACAATTCTCATAATGTAACAGACCCAGTCTCTTGGACCTCAATTCAACTCAATTTGAAGAGATCCTCAACCCGGCAAGACTGTTACCTTTTTCATTTTATAGGCATGCCTCCAAACCCAGAACTCTAAAGACTGAATAACACATTAAACACATATTTCACTTATTGTTTCATTATCAATTTCAATCTCAATGCTCATTATCATCTAGGCAAACATGCCTTATTTCTTTCAATTGGATCATCATAGCCAATCACAATGGCTTCATCTCACATTTGAATCATCATGGCCAATTACAATGGCTTCACTACATATCATATCTCAATCCATATGATACATATAACATCATTGATATAACATTTCAAAATATATTATTCATATAATACATTGCCATACACAAGATTCACAATGCATATAACATAACATTTTCTCATTTCTCAAAACACATTAACATCATTCATTACTAGAGCATTTATCATAACAAATTGCACATACCTTAAGAATGATCCTCATATCTTCCTACCTTTTCCATTTCATATTTCATCCTTTATATATATATATATATATATATAGTAATATACATTCTTCATTTACATTCACAATATAATAGCTTATTTAACACTTTCATCCCAATGTGTTAATATTCAAAGACATATAAGGATATACAATCAAATAGGGTTTATGCTTACCTTGTTAATGCTCTTCACGTCCTTCACATCATTCAATCATCACCTTAGTCCAATTATATTAACAATATAATAAATCACTTAACACATTTGCAAACAAATGTGTTAAGCCTCAAATTATGTAATTAAATACAATCATATGTATTGGTACTTACCTCAAGAACTATTCCCATTCCTCCATACATTTCCTCTTCCAAGAATTCTCAACATATAGGTTAATGCAACACAATCTCTTCAAAACCTAATCCAAAGATCATTATACATAGGTTTAGAATCATCCACATACATTTGATTAGGGCATTCTTTGCTTTAGACATGTTTAAAGTGTTTATGTTTAGGTTTAGGTACCATAATACCTTTGAAGAATCAAAGCCATGCTAAAAGAACAAAGAATAAAAACAATAACCATTACATTTGAGGGACACGGGCAGCCCACTTGAGGGACACGGCCAAGCTTGTGGCCGTGTCACTCATCCTCAAAAACTCCCGAGGCAGACACGGGCAAGGGACACGGCCGTGTCTCTCATATAAAAACAGACAGTAGCAAACACCTTCAAGGGACACGGCCAAGCCAGTGGCCGTGTCACCCCAAAACTTGTCTAACACAGCCAAGATCCTTCCAACTTGGCCATGTCACCCAAATTTCTCAAGTCTTGGCCGTGTCTCTCCTCGGTTCCAGCCGTGTTACTCAAAAACACAACCCTAATCAAAACCAACACTCTTCCAAAATGCATTTTCACACCCTTTTGCAACAATAATAACTTCATTCAATTGGTTCTAATCAATGTTATTAACACATATCATACATATTCATCACATTAACCACTTAAACAACACATAACCATTACATTAAAACATTCACCAATACCAAAACCCTAAAACCAACTTCCCACTTGATCTTCCACAATCAACCTCCATATATCTAACCATATTCACAACCAAACCAACACCAATTCCATCTTTTAACTTACAATCACTTTAAACACTTATAAACACATATCAAACACACCAAATCATCACATCAACCAATCACAATTTTATTTAGACACAACTTCAAAATTGACAAAGGGAAACAAAAGAATTCTTACCTAAAATGAAGAAATTCCACAAATCTCTTGTCACAACCTTTGATTTCTTCTTCAATTTGCTTCTTGCCTCAAGAACACTTCTCTTTCCCTTTTGTCTAAGGAAGAGTCGGCCACACACAAATGAGAAGAGGAAAAGATGAAGAGCAAAAGTCAAATTTTGCTTCTTATATCCACCAAGAGTTTTTAACCTTACAATTACTAAAACACCCTTCACCATTTAACTACCCTTTTGTCTCATATGAGCCCAATTAAGTAATTTCACATGCCACATAAAAATATCCTCTTGCATTGACTCTCCCTTTGACCAATTTATATGTTATATATATCATCATATACCCAACATATAAACTTGTCTCTAAACCCTAAATTTCTTCTCCAAAACACATATACATATACATTCTCTTTCCATTTCTTTTCTCTTACAATTTAACACATATATACAATCCAATATATAACAACAACAACACTAACCACAACATCAACAACATAATCAAAACTTTTAGGGCATATATGAGGATATTACAATTCTCTCCCCCTTAAATAATTTCGTCCTCGAAATTATCTAGTATAATTGTAATTCATTCATAATACCATACCATCTTAACTTCCATATGAAGTTAATTTTACACTTAAGTCATTATATCATCAAATCATATAGCTTCAACTCTCCTCTTTAGAATCAACCACCTTCTTTAAATTCCTTAACTCATCATTCTATATGTCTATACATCTTATTACTTTCTTGATCAAACATTCAAAAGATCTCATTACATTTCCTATTAATATCTTTATACCAGAATCGGATCATCATATAGCACAAAAATACTTTGTCAAATCTTTATATTTAATATATTTTGTTCTTCACTTCTTTTTAATTACTCTCTTAACTTTTACCTTAAAAACTATAACTTATATCTGAGCATTAATTATCCATTCATTACAATCACTGTCTAAATAGACATCTATCACCCTCAATAGATAACAAAATCCTGATTTTTTTATACATGGAGTTATTTCTTTAGCATGCTTTTCACTTAACTTACATATTAATACATTACTTTTCAACTTATTTTATAAATAACCAATCTTTTTCCCTTTTTCTCATGATGATTTATAATTATTATACTCCACTCATTCATGTCCAATCATACTTTAAAATTTACATCATATACATTATCATGTAAATAACTACACTCTTGGTACAACTATACACATTAAATCTCAATAATGATTCATAATCTCAGCCAAATCTAGATCCATTGATTTATCTGTCACAATATATCCACATTCCAATCTTGTGCAACTCCAACCAATAATTAATTTATTCAAACTTATCATGAAATTTCACAATATTCATATATGTATATATATTTATAACCTAATTCCATTAGGGTAAACATATATACAATTTCTGATCTCTTCCGATCCATATTCAATCAAATTATCATGATAACAAATCACTTCAAATTATCTTTTAATATACACATAATTTATTCTCTATCATCTTATTATAATACCCACCAATTCTCATAAAGGTTTTTATACCATATTTACTATCTACAATTCATGCACTCAAACCTCGAGTTACATATCTTAAACATATTCAATATAACTTTCATAACATTCCATATCATTGTTATATTTATTTTGATTACCTTATTTTCATATCATCCGTAACTCAAAACCTTTCCATAGTTTCTTTTTCCTCTCTTAGTCTTCACAATTATAACCAAAATTATTAACATAAAATGATAATATACAACTTTATCCATCATAACTTTTAACTATACTTCTCAATTATAATTTCAACCTCACCAAATCTGTATTACAATCATTTTATCTAAGATTCAAATCCATGGATAACAATTTAACCGATCAAATATACTGAACAAAACACATGGCTTTAAGGGATTAATATTCAAGCCTGGAACTTTTAAATCAATGCTGTCTTTTTTTTTTTTTTTTAATTTCATCCTCAATCTTTACAAATACAGTGCTAAAGTACATATCAAGAATCACTTATTCCTTCTTTACATTTTTGCTATATCAATAGCTAACACATTCCAACTCCGTTTCAAATCAATTGCACTCGATTTATAATCTTTATCCACTTAATTCATGTTTCTACAATATTACTCTATACATATTCAATCATATGGAGTTCCTATACAATTTCTATTTGTCACTTCATTTCTAATCCATTTACAATCTCTTATAATATAACATTACATAGAACTTTCCATATGTGCATACTTTGGAACTCTAAATATCATATGATCATCACATTCAATGCTCACTATAACAATTTCCACTATCCAATATTACTCAAGTCCATTCCATTCTCACTTCCATCACATAATTCATTTAGCTTAACACAATTCAAGACCTAATCTCCCTTAGGTCTTTTAATACACACAACATCATTTCCATATTACTAATTCTATAATAATACCACATACATTTTCATAGGTCACCCTCATAATGTAATTCACCCATTTGTTTAAATGTATATAATTTCATTCACAGTGAAAACTCAATTCGCATCTCATATACATGTATACACTTAATTATATGCTCTTGTTTTATTTCCCTTTTTCATACATTCAATACAAATTTAATGTTTATCACTTTCTTTTAAACATTGTCATTCTCATTCTTTCAATATGATGTAAAGCATTTATCCATACTACAATGTATATATATATCCTGACTATACTAATACTTCACATTCATCTTGATCATATTCCCAAAGTGACATCTCTTTCACTTTCATCTTTAAAAACACTTAATATACTTCCATAACCATCTTTACTCTTTGCAGTTAAAATGACTTAAAATAACTCATTTTCATTTGCTTATCCAATTCCCTTTTTTTACTTTAAAACAATTTCTCTTTCTATCAATCACATTACTCAATTCATAATGCTTTAATATGGAATATTAGTCATTTCACCTAACTCATATATTGAATATACATTAAACCATCACTATCCCAATAATCTTTATCAAATTCCACTAAAACTTTAACTTCTCAAATTACTACTTCATTTAAGCTTCAATTTACCAAACTCATCTTTTCTAATATCACTCTAAAACATCTTACAAATATATATCACAAAGCAATATTAAAACTTATAATTTCCACAATCATCAAGCTCACTTCAAAAATCTCAAATATCACCTATTATCACTCTTACCATGAGCTTTCACAATATCCAAGCATTTTACATTTCTAACATTGAATTTACTATGTTCGCATCAAAATAATGATATCAACTTATTTTCTTACTTAACCAATATCATCTCTTTCCTTTAATAAAACCTTAACTTTATATATATATATATATTCCAACTTTAACTAGTCACACTTTGTCTATATTAACCAACTCATTCAATATTCCACCATTCTTTCCTCATTTTTAGTAACATATCTTTCAATAATAATAATCCAACAATATTTTCTCTGTCTAGCAACCTCAACATAAACATTATTATAAAGAGATTCAAAGTATAGAGGAAAGAGTGCATACTTTAATCTTGATTTTTGATTTCTATTCATTTTTCAACTTTATTCATTTTTTTTTATTTCAATTCACATTATGTCCCACATAATATTGCTCATAACCATCAACATTACATTCTATGTTGCACACAACATGACATTTTTCATATGCATCATCAATATACATATATCACATTATATTTCACAATTCGTTTCCCATAATCAATTAGGCACTATGCCTCAATTATAATTCATTTCCAACATCATGGTCAACAATCATGGTCTCTCATCACATCAAAATGGTATACACATATATCATCAACTATATTGAACATCTCATATAACACAAATATTCTACAATTCATATAATGCCACATCCGAGACCAACCTAGGTATGAATGCATATGCATGTATTACAAATTTCATTTCAAAACTTTTCCTTTGTAACTATATTTAAGCTTTCCAAAACTTTTCTTTTTAATTCTACTTATACTCTTCAAAAATTCTCTTTTTAGTTTCACTTAGGCCGAGAATCTCGAACCTAAGCTCTGATACCAAAACAATTGTAACACCCCGATACCCTATATAAGTACTATACATATACCTAGTATACATACAGTAAGTATATAGAGTATAAGGATGCCACTTTTCTTTATATTTTTTTTTTAAAACCTGTAACAAAATTCAAACCATAATAGGTCAATTTAAAGAACACTTACAAAATCATTGTCTTTATCAAAACTTCATTTATACATATAATATAACATACTTAAAGTGGATACATGTATGCATTACCCTCTAGTTGGTCTCGACAAAATCTTACTCTTCTCGTGGCATACCAAAAGACTTCATATCTTCCACCAAGCTACCTGCGCGATAATATATCCGCGCTAAGCTCGAAAGCTTAGTAGTACAAATATAAAATACAAACATATATCATGGAAATAAAGTTTATCCCTTTTCATTTGCACCTTTCATATCTTTCAACTAATTTCATATCTTATACACATATATATACATAACATTTCTACCAATTCCAACCCATCACTAATATTCACAATCAACATCTCAATACACACATTATACATCATACTAACCATAAGTCACATTTCCAATTAAGACAATCATTGTCATCAACCACAATTCATCAATTGAATTCACAATCAATGCTAGTACACACATTATACATCATACCAATCATAACATTTCTTTATTCACAATTCACCATTAATGATTCATCATTAGTGCTCATAATCAATATTTCAACACACATATTACATATCATCAATCACATGTCCAATGAAGTATACCAAAGATTTCATTATCCATTTCTTTCAACATTTGTATATCACATTGACAACAAAGACAGACTCGGGCCCAACAGACACCACTATGTTATTCAGAGTTCAGAGTTACTGCTTTGGTCTATAATCATAATCATCAAGCCCGTAGGCATCATATATCAATATTTCTATCCATGAATAGTGTAACAGACCCAGTCTCTTGGACCATCAACTCATCATGAGGAGATCCTCAACCCGGCAAGACTGTTACCAATCATATATTTCATATTCACAATTCTCATAATGTAACAGACCCAGTCTCTTGGACCTCAATTCAACTCAATTTGAAGAGATCCTCAACCCGGCAAGACTGTTACCTTTTTCATTTTATAGGCATGCCTCCAAACCCAGAACTCTGAAGACTGAATAACACATTAAACACATATTTCACTTATTGTTTCATTATCAATTTCAATCTCAATGCTCATTATCATCTAGGCAAACATGCCTTATTTCTTTCAATTGGATCATCATAGCCAATCACAATGGCTTCATCTCACATTTGAATCATCATGGCCAATTACAATGGCTTCACTACATATCATATCTCAATCCATATGATACATATAACATCATTGATATAACATTTCAAAATATATTATTCATATAATACATTGCCATACACAAGATTCACAATGCATATAAAATAACATTTTCTCATTTCTCAAAACACATTAACATCATTCATTACTAGAGCATTTATCATAACAAATTGCACATACCTTAAGAATGATCCTCATATCTTCCTACCTTTTCCATTTCATATTTCATCCTTTATATATATATATATATAGTAATATACATTCTTCATTTACATTCACAATATAATAGCTTATTTAACACTTTCATCCCAATGTGTTAATATTCAAAGACATATAAGGATATACAATCAAATAGGGTTTATGCTTACCTTGTTAATGCTCTTCACATCCTTCACATCATTCAATCATCACCTTAGTCCAATTATATTAACAATATAATAAATCACTTAACACATTTGCAAACAAATGTGTTAAGCCTCAAATTATGTAATTAAATACAATCATATGTATTGGTACTTACCTCAAGAACTATTCCCATTCCTCCATACATTTCCTCTTCCAAGAATTCTCAACATATAGGTTAATGCAACACAATCTCTTCAAAACCTAATCCAAAGATCATTATACATAGGTTTAGAATCATCCACATACATTTGATTAGGGCATTCTTTGCTTTAGACATGTTTAAAGTGTTTATGTTTAGGTTTAGGTACCATAATACCTTTGAAGAATCAAAGCCATGCTAAAAGAACAAAGAATAAAAACAATAACCATTACATTTGAGGGACACGGGCAGCCCACTTGAGGGACACGGCCAAGCTTGTGGCCGTGTCACTCATCCTCAAAAACTCCCGAGGCAGACACGGGCAAGGGACACGGCCGTGTCTCTCATATAAAAATAGACAGGAGCAAACACCTTCAAGGGACACGGCCAAGCCAGTGGCCGTGTCACCCCAAAACTTGTCTAACACGGCCAAGATCCTTCCAACTTGGCCGTGTCACCCAAATTTCTCAAGTCTTGGCCGTGTCTCTCCTCGGTTCCAGCCGTGTTACTCAAAAACACAACCCTAATCAAAACCAACACTCTTCCAAAATGCATTTTCACACCCTTTTGCAACAATAATAACTTCATTCAATTGGTTCTAATCAATGTTATTAACACATATCATACATATTCATCACATTAAAACAACACATAACCATTACATTAAAACATTCACCAATACCAAAACCCTAAAACCAACTTCCCACTTGATCTTCCACAATCAACCTCCATATATCTAACCATATTCACAACCAAACCAACACCAATTCCATCTTTTAACTTACAATCACTTTAAACACTTATAAACACATATCAAACACACCAAATCATCACATCAACCAATCACAATTTTATTTAGACACAACTTCAAAATTGACAAAGGGAAACAAAAGAATTCTTACCTAAAATGAAGAAATTCCACAAATCTCTTGTCACAACCTTTGATTTCTTCTTCAATTTGCTTCTTGCCTCAAGAACACTTCTCTTTCCCTTTTGTCTAAGGAAGAGTCGGCCACACACAAATGAGAAGAGGAAAAGATGAAGAGCAAAAGTCAAATTTTGCTTCTTCTATCCACCAAGAGTTTTTAACCTTACAATTACTAAAACACCCTTCACCATTTAACTACCCTTTTGTCTCATATGAGCCCAATTAAGTAATTTCACATGCCACATAAAAATATCCTCTTGCATTGACTCTCCCTTTGACCAATTTATATGTTATATATATCATCATATACCCAACATATAAACTTGTCTCTAAACCCTAAATTTCTTCTCCAAAACACATATACATATACATTCTCTTTCCATTTCTTTTCTCTTACAATTTAACACATATATACAATCCAATATATAACAACAACAACACTAACCACAACATCAACAACATAATCAAAACTTTTAGGGCATATATGAGGATATTACAACATTTATTACCGTACTGGATAATTTTGAGGACGAAATTATTTAAGGGGGAGAAAATTGTCACATCCGTGATTTTGGAGATATAAAATTTTATATATACTCAGTATATATATATATATCTAAAGTATATATAACATATACATATGATATATTAATTGTATAAGTTGGATTAATACATTACATACTTAATATATTTAATACACATATAAGGTACATTTGATGTGTATATAAGATACACATTACTTGTGCATATGTGTAATACCCAAATATTTTGAAAAGTTCTAATTTTTGAAACTTTAATGAAATAAATTATCATTTAAATGGATAAATAAAATTGATGGTTTTAAATGAAAAATGATGGGATTTTAAATGAAAAAGTTGAATATATATGTGATATATATGTAAAATAAATACAACATATAAAAGTCAACATTTTTTTAAAGAAAAGTCAAAGTAAAAGGGTATTTTAGCATTTAAATCTTAGATATTTAAAATTAATAAAATAATTCAAAAATAAATAATTTAGGATGGAAGATAATATTTTGGATTTTAATTAAATAAATAAATAAAATATATTAAAATAATAATATATATATAAGGTTGAAAACGTGAGTGGGAGGAAAGAGAAAATCACTTTTTTTTCATCTTCTTCTTCTTCTTTCCTTCAAGGCCAATTTTCATGGCTTCAAGAGAGGGATTTGCTTCTTCCAAACTCATTTAATTGAAATATTTACAAAGTTTCAAGTGGATTTTTAAGGTTTTCCACTTTAATTAGTAAGTTTACTCACTTTTTCTTTAGATTTCCATGAAAGTTTGAATATGTGTGTTTTGGGTTCTTGAAGTTTTAAGATTTAATTATCTATTTGGATATGGATGAAGTTATTTTAAGTGATTAACAATGATTTTAAGGTTAGATTTAATAAATGGTTGAATTTGAGTTTGGTGAAGAGAGAGAATTTAGGGTTATGGAACATTTGAGTTTTTGAAATCATGAGTTTTAGTTATGTAAATTGGTTCCAAATGTGTTTTTTGATGCATAAACAAGGATTTTAAAATCAAATGATGGATTTAGTTAAGTTTGGATAGATTTTGAAGATGGTAGTATTGATTTAGCGTTTTGGAAAAGTGAATTTTCAAAGAATGATTAATTGTTTGATTTTAATGCTTAAATCATGTTAATTAATGATATAAGTGGTGGAAATAAGATTGAAATGATAATTGGATTGATTTGGAATGGAGATCCTTCAATGGTGAAGGTTATGTCATTTTAGGGTTTTGAGCATAAGCATGTGGTTAATTAATGTAATTGGTTTAAACATTCTAAAACATGTTTCTAATGATATTAATAAACTTAAAACACTAATTTAAATGGCTTGATATGGTTTTTCAAAGTTAAAGTGAGGTGAAGCTTAATTTTGGGATTTGGTTTAGAGTGATGTTTAATTATGGTTTGATGTTGAGAATAACTTGGAATGTGATATTAAATGATTATGTATGATCACGTTTGGAATAGGTATTGAGGAAGGTTGATTTGCTTCATCCAAGTGGTGAAGGGCAAGTTGGAAGGATAAGATTGGAGGTTGTGTTAAGTTTGCTTTAGATTGCTAGTGGAGGTATGTACAAACTTTGAATATATTCTTTATTTGCATGACATTTGGGCTTAACACATTTTGGTTGGAAAATGTGTTAAGTTACTTGGTTCATTGATTGTAATATCCCTAAGTGTGCTTAGAAGTTATGATAATGTTGTTATTATTGAATTGAGTGTGTGATTGATAAGTGGTAATTATGTTGTTTGAAGAAAAGAATTGTGTAGAGTGAAGTGTATATGTTGTGTATATGGTCATATATATATAATATAAGTTGGTCAAAGGGCTTGGTCAAGGGAAGAGGATATTTTATTTGTGATTGTGAAATTACCAACATGGGCTTGTAAAAGACAAAGGTTTAGTTATATGGTTGAGGGTAGTTTAGTAATTTTCTTTTGGAAGGGTATTTAATGCCTATTGACTTTGTGTTTTCTTCATCATTTCTTCTTCTTCTTCTTGTTGATGGCCAGCTCTGTAACACCCCCATACTCTATATAAGTACTATACATATACCAAGTATACATACAATACGTATATAAAGTATAAGAATGTCACTTTTCGTTTCCAATTAAAAACCTTTATCCAAGTTTAAGCAATATTGCATTAATTTAAAGAGCATTTACAAAAATCATTATTCTTATAAAAAATACAACATAATTAAAGTCACACATGTATGCATCACCTTCTAGTTGGTCTCGAGACACTCTTACCCTTCTCGTGGCATAACAGCTAGACTTCCAGATCAACCACATAACCACCTGCGCGATTACACCACCGCGCTAAGCTCGAGAGCTTAGTAATACAAATAAATATAAAATATATATACTTTACATAAAGATCATACCTTATACTTTTAGCATCATGTTTTATTGTTTTTTTACCCTGTTTTCCTTTCTCAAAGCATTCTTCATATATTCCCACTGATCTCATAAATCATACACATATTTACATAGAACATTCACAAAACTATACTTACCATTTCTATCTCATATACAGATACATATACATCATTTTAACAAATCACTATTCAATGATCTATCCAAACCTTCATGAGAACAATTCTCACAAATTCCACATTCATAAACATTTTACACATCATACTATATTCTCATAAACTCATATCTCAACAAAACTCCTCAAGCCATATTCATTTTCAATATATCATTACACACATTACCAAATCATACTTCATAACATTATTTTATTCACAAATTTATCAATCATGAAACATACTTCCAACAAAAGCAACCATAGATCTCATTACTCATTTAGTTCAACATTTGGATATCACATTAACAACAAAGACAGACTCGGGCCCAAACAAAACACTAACATGCCATTCCATTATCAGAGTTAATGCTTTGGTTTAATCATCACATTTATCATTATCCCAACTAGGCTTCAAGGATTTAGGTTCAACCAAGCTTCAAGGGGAACAAAGCATGCTAAGTATCAACCCAATTTGGCTTCAAGAACCAATCCAACCTAGCTTCAAGGGTTGTAACATCTCAATTAGGCTTCAAGGATTTGACCCAACCAAGCTTCAAGGGGAGTAAAACATGTTAAACTTCAACCCAACTTGGCTTCAAGGATCAAGTCCAACCTAACTTCAAGAGATTGTTACTCATATTAGGCATGCCACCAATAACAAACTCTGAAAATGGAATAACACATTAGCTATACAATTCATTTATCAATTTCATTCTCAATTGAATTATCATAACTAATAACAATGGCTTCACATGTCATTTGAATCATCATAGCCAATAACAATGGCTTCACATGTCATTTGAATTATCATTGCCAATCACAATGGCCTCATATCTCAATTTATGTTATAACCATTCATTATTCGAGTATACATAATCAATTACCCCATCATATCACTCACATTATACATATCGCATCATTAGTATCACATTTCAAATACATTATTCATATAACACATCACCATTCACAAGACTTACAATGCATAGTACATAACCTTGTTCATATAATATCATATGCATTATCAAATGTAAGTTCAATTCCAATCATTTAAGAAGAACAAAAACCAAACACAGTAACCAACACACCCAAGGGACACGGCCAAGCTTGTGGCCATGTCTCTCAATCCAACACTTCAGTAGCAAACACGGGCACAGGACACGGCCAAGCTTGTGGCCGTGTCTCTCAAAACAAATTGGCAGTGACCAACACTGGCATAGAACACGGCCGTGTCTCCTCAAAATCCACCCAACACGGCCAAAATTCCCTTGACTTGGCCATGTCTCTCATGAATTGGCCGTGTCTCTCCTTGCTTTTGGCCGTGTCACTCATGGATTGAAACCCTAACATACACAAGTCTCCTCTAATTGCACTCAAACTCATCATACACAAAATAGCATGGTTCAAATGAATGGAATCAATGTTCTAAACACAAATTCTACATGTTTATCACAATATTCACCTTATTAAAACACATCCACAAAACATTTAAACACATACTATCTCAAAACCCTAAAACCAACATCCTTCTCCATCTTCCAAAATCAACATCCACCACTTTCAACAACACCACCTATTTAAACTCTTAACTTAAAACCAAATTTAAAACTTGAAAACACATTACAAACACATCTCATCATCAAATCAACAAACCCTCATTAACTTCAAATACCACTTCAAAAGAATAAAAGAAATCAAAGAAAAGAACTTACCTTAGTTATAAACTTCTTGAATCATCACTTGATCACTTAATCTTCCTTCAATTTGAGCTTAACTCTTCAAGATCTTCTCTTTGTCTCTTGCTTTCCTTTGTCTATGGAGGAGCCAGCCAACAATGGAGAAGAAGAAATCATGAAGAAAACAAAGTCAATTCTTCTTTAAATCTCCACCAAGAGTTTTTAACCAAACAATTACCTATATACCCTTATCCATTTAACTAACCTCTTGTCTCTTATATGCCCATATAAGTAATTTCACCTATCACAAATGAAAATATCTTCTTGCATTGACTCTCCCTTGACCAACTTATATGTTATATATATTATCATATAAACAACATATACATTTCTCTCTAAACCCTCTTTTCTCCCAAAACACATATACATAAGCATTCACTTTCCAATTCCTTTTTTTCTTTCAAATCAACATATACATTCAATCCCATTTAAAACAACAACAACAACAACATCAATAACAACAACAACATTCAAAACTTCTAGGGCATATATGGGGATATTACAGGCTCACTCAAAGACAAAGGAAAGCAAGAGAGCAAGTGATGATTTTGGAATTTTAAGCTCAAAAGTGAAGGAAGATCTCAAGTATACAAGTTGGAATTTCAAGAATTTCATGATTTTAGTAAGTTTTCTCTTGTTTGCCTTTGTTATTTTTGAAGATGTGTGTGAGTTGAGTTAGGGTTATTGATAGTATGATTAAGTGTGTTGATGATTTGTTGATTAGAGTTGAAATTGATTTTAAAATAAGAAGTTAAATTGGTGTTGGTGATGGAAGAGTAAGAGTTGTGTTTAGTGAATATTTTTCTGTTTTACAATTAGTAAAGGCTGTGACTTGTATGATTTTTAATTAATTATAGAAAAATGTTCTTGAAGTGAATTTTTTATATGTTGTGCCTCTATGAGTCTAGAATGACTGAATAATATGTTGATTCGATTTTGGAATGGTTATGAGTTTAGAAAGATTATTTTTATTAGACCTGTTCCAGCAGGTACCTTAACTGAGACAGCTATATTTCGGGATTTTTAATAAAATGTAGAAAAATCATATCCAATTGAATTTTGGATATGTTGTTGCTTAGTGAGTCTAGTATTTGAGAAAAATAATTTGGAACCACGTTGATTGAATTTGATTTATGGAATTCACAAAGTTCAGAACTGCTGCCAGGATGCAGGGCAATTGGGGCAGTCTGGTTAGGTGAACTATTTGACCAAGATTTTGTGTTCAGTTTGATCTGAAATTTTAAAGGAATGATTTTAAGATACAAAAATAAATTCTGTAAAAAATTTAGAATTTTTAGTCAAGTAGATTATTTTATACAATTTTTCAAAATAAGGATAAAATGGAGTCTAAAACCAGAATGTACTATTCATATGGTCATTTTGATTATATTCCTTTTGGATTAGGTTGTGAAGAGGTTGAATTGCCCTAATTTGTGAAGTGAAGAACTATTGAGTGGAGAAGAGTTTAGAGTGGTGTGAAATGTTATTAAGGTAAGTACCAATGTTGCATGATTGCATTGTTAATGCATATCACTAATGTATTTTGATGTGTTTATATCATTAATGATATGTATATATATATAATTGTGTTATGGGAAAATGAAAGATGTGAATGATTTGATGAATATTAATGTATGAGAATACAATTGATTGAGTATAATTAAATAATGTTAGGTAAATTATTACATTGTTAATCTAATGTGACTTGTATAGTGTGAAAGAGAAGAGGATCATTCAACAAGGTATGAGCTATGCAAATTTATTATGATAAACACTTTTATGAAGAATTACTTTAATGTACTTTGTAATGTTATAGCAATGATGCTATATGTATAATGTGAATCATGTGATTGAATAATGATATGTTCATTTGGTTAATGTAATTGATGTTGAGTATTATAATGATGATGCACATGATACTATATGAACAATACTATGTTTTGTGTATTATGAATCTTGTGAATTGTATTGTGCTATATGAATAAGGTACTTTGTAATGTTATAGCAATGATGTTATATGTATCATATGGATTGAGATAGGATATGTTGTGAAGCCATTGTAATTGGCCATGATGATTCAAATGTGAGATGAAGCCATTGTGATTGGCTATGATGATCTAATTGAAAGAAACAAGGCATGTTTGCCTAGATGATAATGAACATTGAGATTGAAATTGATAATGAAACAATAAGTGAAATATGTGTTTAATGTGTTATTCAGTCTTCAGAGTTCTGGGTTTGGAGGCATGCCTATAAAATGAAAAAGGTAACAGTCTTGCCGGGTTGAGGATCTCTTCAAATTGAGTTGAATTGAGGTCCAAGAGACTGGGTCTGTTACACTATGAGAATTGTGAATATGAAATATATGATTGGTAACAGTCTTGCCGGGTTGAGGATCTCCTCATGATGAGTTGATGGTCCAAGAGACTGGGTCTGTTACACTATCCATGGATAGAAATATTGATATATGATGCCTACGGGCTTGATGATTATGATTATAGACCAAAGCAGTAACTCTGAACTCTGAATAACATAGTGGTGTCTGTTGGGCCCGAGTCTGTCTTTGTTGTCAATGTGATATACAAATGTTGAAAGAAATGGATAATGAAATCTTTGGTATACTTCATTGGACATGTGATTGATGATATGTAATATGTGTGTTGAAATATTGATTATGAGCACTAGTAATGAATCATTAATGTTGAATTGTGAATAAAGAAATGTTATGATTGGTATGATGTATAATGTGTGTATTAGCATTGATTATGAATTCAATTGATGAATTGTGGTTGATGACAATGATTGTCTTAATTGGAAATGTGACTTATGATTAGTATAATGTATAATGTGTGTATTGAGATGTTGATTGTGAATATTAGTGATGGGTTGGACTTGGTAGAAATGTTATGTTTATATGTGTATAAGATAGGAGATTAGTTGAAAGATATGAAAGGTGCAAATGAATAGGGATAAACTTAATAAGAACTAAAAGTATATGGAATTGAGATATCTTTATATGTTAGTGTTTCCATGATATATGTTTGTATTTTATATTTGTACTACTAAGCTTTCGAGCTTAGCGCGGATGTATTATCGCGCAGGTAGCTTGGTGGAAGATATGAAGTCTTTTGGTAGGCCACGAGAAGAGTAAGATTTTGTCGAGACCAACTAGAGGGTAATGCATACATGTATCCACTTTAAGTATGTTATATTATATGTATAAATGAAGTTTTGATAAAGACAATAATTTGTAAGTGTTCTTTAAATTGACCTATTATGGTTTGAATTTTGTTACAGGTATTGAAAGGTAAAAAAAAAAAAAAGTGGCATCCTTATACTTTATATACTTACTGTATGTATACTAGGTATATGTATAGTATTTATATGGAGTATTGGGGTGTTACATTGATTGAGTATGAATAATGTGCTATGGCATTTGTAATGTCATAAATGTGTTAAATGCACTGTGAAAAGCCATTGATAATGCCTAAATTGTGTAGAATGGGAAATATGTATATTATGTGAAAATACGCAAAGTAATTGGGTAATGTGTTAAGAATGCAAAAAATTAGATATGTTGAATAATGAAATGAATTGATATAGATAAAAATGAGAAAAGTGAGAAAAATGAGAAAGATGTGAAAAATGAGAAACGTGAGAAAAAAAAAGTGAAAATAAGGCAATGTGCCTAGATTGAATATGTGACAAAGAGAAAGAGATTAATAATGAGAAAATTGAATAAATTGTGTGTCTAGTATGTTATTCAATTTTAAGAGTTATGGGTTTGGCAGCATGCCTATGATTGCCTACGGGCTAAATGCTGGCACTACAAAAAAAACGCTATCTGCAACGGACAGAATTCGTCGCAGATCCGTCGCAAATCAAGATTTGGGACTGATCTGCGACGGATACGATCCGTTAATAAAAAAGGCATCGCAATTTTCAATTTTGCGACGGGCCATCGCAGATTGCGACCGATTTGCTACCACTAGGCGGTTGCCAATTTGCCACTCAAATTTTCGCGGGCAAGCAGAAACCGTCGCAGATTGTCGTTGCAGATTTTTCGTCGCAGATTTCGTCGCAAAACTCGTCGCAAATCCGTCACAAAGGCCGTATCAGATGTTCTGGAGTATATATGTCATGGTGTTTTCCGTCTCAAATTCCGTCGTAGATGCCGTCACAGATGTTCTGGAGTATATATATGCAGTGGTGTTTTCCGTCGCAAATTCCGTCGCAGATGCCGTCGCAGATGCCATGAATTTACAAATTTTGTGTCATTATATGGATTTTATATATAAAATACACACCTGTAGTAATAATATTTACAATTTAATTACATAAATCTAAATTTACACCAATTTTCATTTATATAAAATGCAATAGTTAGTTAAACTAACATAATTCAAAAGTCATTACAATATATAAGTTTTAAACATTTCAAAGTATTAAAGTATGAACACTTTCAAAAGTAAAAACTAAGCCGAAGGCATACACTAGTCATCATCTGGATGTTCTGCTGTTACTTGATCTTCTGCTAGTGGGGTTGGTTCTGTTGGAGCCCATCTAGGAGGCTCAGTTGGCCGTCCTAGTAACATATTCTGAATCCAAGTCTGGTTCTCAACCAAAAATCGAGTCATATCTGCAATTTTGGTCTCTAATTTGCTCTCTATATGACTGACTTTATTGCTTATCTCATCACGTATCTCAGTTAACATATTCTCATTCACTTGTTGAGATGTACTTCCACTGCCCTTAAAGATGTGAGAAATCGCTAAATTCCCCAACCCATATATTCTGGCCTTCTTTGTTCCTCCTGCCGCTTCAACAAATAAATCATCATCATCCTTAGTACAAGATTGAACTTCCTCTCCATTTGCCTCTTCTGTAGATTGTGATGCTTTCAATTTCTGAAAGCTTTCCTAAAAAAGAAAATCAAAACAATGTTAGAGTCAAAAGAATCCAGTAGCCAATACACACAATTCACAAGCAATATTCATAAAAAAGCATGTTAACAAGTAAATTTTTAATTGACAAGTAACTAATTAATACACAATTCACAAGAAGTAAACAAAACCAAATTTCCTGAATCCTGCAATTTTATTGCAGAAACCCTTCTACCACCAGTATTAGGTGTCCAAATCGTTGTTTCCCTCTTGTGCAAAGACACTTTACCATCTTCACCAAAGGAGAAATTATCATAATTTGCTACTGGAGAGCCTTTGTTTGCAGACCATATAACATTTAAACTTTTGATGTGCAAGATAACTAATAGATACAATGTGGTATCTTTCATGGGTTGGAAGCCAAAAGCAAAACTGGAACTATTAGATAAAAGAAAAAGCCCATTTTAATCAATCCAGTTCATCTGAGACCCTTGAAACCCAGGAGGAATCTCCCCAGTAGTTTGAAAACCAGCCATGCAAACTTTAACTAGAAGGAGAAAAACTAACCAAATGGAACCCAAAAAAGGAATGAAACCCTGACAATCCATGGCAGCAGCAAGAACCCAAATTTTGGTTATAATTTGCAGAGTCAAAGGATATTCTAGATGAGAAGCACAAATCAACAGATGAAAAAGAAAGGAAATATGCAAATAAATGAAGAAAAGCAAAAAAAGGTTTTAACTTTACATTCTGAAATGAATCTAAAATCAGTACTTCAAACCAAAATTAATTGTTCAAAGGAAGCATATTAGCAGATATCCTAAGATAACAATTCCTAAACAGAAAGGATAGAAACAAGAAATAGCAGGATTTAATATTGAATGTCCAAGCAAGAAAACCCAAGTTATAAACTTTCACACGTGAATTTAGTAATGAAAGATTTCTAGTTAGCCTTTGAATTCAAACATCCAAAAAAGATAAACCAAAATTGGCTAGACAAAGAAGCAAATAAGGAGACATAAGATCACTTGGTTCACAAAGAACTGAAAATTTAGTGTTCTACACATAATTCCAGACCTTAAAAGCAAACAACTACTTTCATGGAATCAACAATTACCAATCCATGATGGGTTCCTTTTAGTGGTCCATGAGATAACCACTAAAAGAACAAGAACAAGAAGGAGAGAACTAAATTATATTAATCTTAAAACTTTTTGATATGTATTTCACTGAAACACTTCCAAACTTCTGGTGAAATCTAGAGTTGTGGAGCTGTTGATGGGATTGCAAAGTCCAGATAGATTGGTGAAATACAGCACTGGCCATTCTGAAAATTCAAGAAAGACCAAGTAATGATTTTAAGATAAAAGTGGATACTTCAATTACTTGAAATATATAAAGAGAGGCATCATGAAGTACAAAATCTGTGCTGGTTCGAAGCATCCCAAAACAGAATATAGCATATCCTTTCGAAGTTCAAAAACGCTACAGTAAGTCATGAAGAATGAATTTATTTAAAGAATAAGGTCAAAAATCAAATCCTTTGTAAAAACTTAATCGCAAATTTAATCAACATTAATCACAAATACAGATCTGTATTTGAATATTTGCTATTAATTACAAACACAAAAGGAGTTAAAACCGGCAAATCCAAAACCACAGCAACAAAAAAGGAAAACAGATATTAAAGAAGCAAATAACCTTGAAAATAACGACCCAGAAATTAAAAATTAGCAAGAACAAAGAAAATGCAAGAAAGAGGCGAACTTTGGGCAATATTAGAAAATGGGTATGAGAATCTAACCTGGTTATATAGGCGCAATGAGAAGAAACCGAGGATCAAGAGAAAATGGGGGGAGAGTGTTTTTTTTTTTTAAATAATGGGGGGAGAGTTTATTACAAGAAAAGGTGGCGGAGAAGAAGATGGGGAAGTGAAAGGCACTAAGCTAAAACTTCCATGTTTCCAATCAAAGCACAGGCAAAAACAGAAGAAGGAAAGTGAAATTTAGTTAAATGGCAATGGGTGTTATGTGTAGAATCAAAATAAAAAAAATATAGAAGAAATCGAAGGTTGTTGTCCTGCTATAAGAACGATGCAATGACAAGTCTCATTACTTTCTCCAGTTGGCAAACGCAGAACGAAATTTGTAGGCGCTTTTTATGATTACGAAATTGGATTTTCATTTCACTCTTTTGTTTTTATATGCAACTTCATTTAAAAAATCTGTTTTTTTTTTTGTCTTTTTATCTCATAGGTTAGTTTACTTTTTTTTTTTGGGCCTTTTTTGTGTATGTTAGAGAAGTGAAAGATATACAATATATTAACTTACATGAACAAGTTCTGATCTCTTATCTATAAACTTCCCCCGATCTTTTTTACTGGTATGGCTATGCTTGAACAATTCATAATTTCCAGGAAACTTTCCCCCATTTGCTGCAGCCTATTTAAATCAATAGGAAACACAAACATAAGATGAAAAAAAATAGTCAATTTATTTAACAAAATAAGATGTAGATTACATACCAAATCCTTCGCATGCTCTTTCATCGATTTCGACCCACAAGTGTGAGTAGATGGCCCTGTTCCTGGTCCAGCAGGCTCAGACAGTCTGTTCTTAGACTGTTGCTCTGATAATTTTTTAGCATCCTCCGTTTCCCAATCTCTTCTCCACTCTTCTACAAATTCGGAAGGCACGGGACAGTTCACTAATCTGTTATGTCTCACATTGTAAATGAAAGTACTGTATGTCCTTGCTGCTTTGCTTTCCCAAGCTTTTCTCATCAAGCCATCTTCAGATGACCTCCAAGTAAATAATTTCTGTAAAGTAAGTAAAAATTCTTAAATATGCTAGCCATTATCATTATTAAAGAATATGAACAAACAAATAAAAATGAATATTAGATAAACATTAACCTTAAACTCTCCGAAGTATAAGTCCTTTGATTGTCGAGATAGTTTTGCCCAAGAGGATCCTGTTTTATCATGATACCGTTGAAAAGCTTCTGTGCATGCATGTGATATGCCCCATAAATCAGGATTAAATCTGAAACAACTTAAGATTATTAATAAAGTGCCAAAATAGTGACTAAATAGGATAAAATTAGTAAATTACCCATCAGCCTTTGACCAACTAATTATTATTCACCCATCAGCATCACGGGCTGGTTCTTGGGATCGAGAGCCTCTACTTATAACGTCATTGTTAACATCAGGTTGAGGTTCATGTTCACTAGAATTAGGAGATGAAGCTGATATTTAGGGATTTTCTATTCCTAATCCGTGCATGTTATCCAGTGAGGGAGTAGAAGAGGGTGGTGTTATAGGATTAGAAGATTCAGATATTCTTCTCCTAGATGTTGGAGTTCCATCTGTGTTAGGATTTGAAGATTCAGAGGTTCTTCTCCCAGATGTTGGAGTTGCTTCTGAATTTGGACTTCCAGCCGCTGGAATTACAGGTGTGGGTTGGGTAGGTGCTATGGCTGTTGGTGTGGGTTGGGTAAGTGCAATGGCTGTTGGTGTGGGTTGGATAGGTACCATGGCTGTTGGTGTGGGTTGGGTAGGTACCATGGCTGCTGGAACTGTACGTGTGGATCGTCCTCTTCCCACTGGTGGTTGAATAATATTGTGACTTTTCCCTCTAGCCATATCTGCAAGAACCCATAAAACATAAGATTAAATATAGAGAAAAAGATTAGCAATATTAGTATTGCGTCCTCTTCCCACTGGTGATTAAATTTTCACAGTAATAAGAAATTCACTTGCTCTTAAATCCAGAACAATCCAACACTAGTTAAGAAGTTCAGTTCCTGCCACAATTAAAGAGCAAAAGAAAACATAGGAAGCAATAATTTTGCCAGAATTTTGACACAAGAAAGCATGCGAAGAATCAAATAATGAAATGAACTTATATATAAAATGTCTGTTTGTACAAGAAAATAATGATATGACTACTGCATGTGATAAATACATATGTAACTACCATGTATGCAGCAGGAATTGACAGCATCTGTAGTAAATTAATAAATTACTGCAAAATTATTATAACATTTCAAAATGGGCCATAAATAGTTCCCAACTCTATAGTATAGTCCAAGTAAACATCAAAACAAGGAAAAAGAACCAAATACTAGTCATTCATCTTCATCATTATTCATCATCTCATCCTCCGAAGAATAATACTGAAATTCTTCATCATTCCCTTCCTCCAAACTCTCACTTATATGCATTACAACACCTTCAGCATCATTTAAAGATTCAGGCATTTCATTGTCATTTACATCAAAAATCTGCCTGGCTGTATCATCTTCTTGGAATGCCATTGCTGTTTGAGAAACATTGGAAGGAGCTATAATTTCTGGCAGCTCAATTACATGTCTAGCTTTAACCTTCACAACAGATAACCAATCACTATCAACCCGTCTTATAGACGAATAAGGAGCATAGTATACCTGTTGTGCTTGGATTGCCAAAATAAAGGGCTCATACTTCCCAAATCTCTTCCTTTTGTGAACATCTACAATATTGTATCCTTTATGACACCTCATACCCACATCTAGCGTTGGATCATACCAATCACAAAGGAACAAAGTTGTCCGCTTAATTGGTAATGCTGGGTACTCTATTTCAATGACCTCCTGTAACCTACCAAAGTAATTGCTTGATTGTTCACTGTAGTTTGTCCCTTTAATACATACACCACTATTCTTGGTAGATCTATTTGCACTTCTTCTCTCTGTGTGGGACTTAAATCCATTCACAAAATACCCAGAATATGCCTTAGCATCATTGTAAGGTCCCTGTGCCAAGTCTTTTATAAATTGGTTGTTCACAGCATTCAACGGGTCATGCACCTATATGAAAAGCATAAATATTCAATACATGTGTCTTAGATAATATTGACTACAAAATGCTAGGTAATAAACTTACATAGGATTTGAACCACTGGGGAAAATTATTATCCAAATGCATATCAATCTCATCCTTGCTAATGTTAGGATTTTGAGTACGTACTTCGCCAATGAACAATCTTCATAATATAAAGGACCATCATTAAGTATATCAAGAATGGGAGTGTAAAACAATATTACTGAAATTCAATTTTAACATACTCGACAAATGCCTCAACTTCTGCACAATTCATGAGAATATACGACTGAGCCGCGTTCCTCTCACGTTCCGTCAATTTTTGATTCTTTGGTTGACCCATCGGTCGACCACAAGACTGGAATATTGATAACATTCCTTTAATCTCCTCCTCAGCCTGACCATCATCGTTCCATGGCACACGATGATGTCTAGTTGATACATGTGGCTCAAGAAAATGGGCACAAAATGCAGCTGCTTCTTTTACCAAGTATGCATTAGCAATTGACCCTTCAACTTGTGCCTTATTTTTTACATCCTTTTTCAAATCACCATTGTAACTGCAAGATGTTCATATAAGGCTTACAATGCATTTATTATTAAAGTAAGCTCAATAAAAGGGTTTAAGGAGAAAAGTAAATTACCGCTCAAATGGATACATCCAACAATATTGTACAGGCCCTGCAATCCGAGCTTCATATGGTAGATGGATAGGAAGATGTTCCATAACATTAAAGAATCCTGGAAGAAAAAACCTCTCTAATTTGCATAGGATTTTAGGAATTTCCTCTTCAAGCCGTATCATATCATCTATGTAATATCCCAATGTGTGACCTATAAGTTTGGATATAATTGTTGTTTGTTTGAATTATGTGTATATGTTATGTTGATAAGAAAAGAAATTGAAAAGAGAATGATTATGTATGGTCTAGTAAGGAAAGTAATGTGTAGAGAGAAAGTGTATATGTTGGGTATATGGTTATATATATAACATATATGTTGGTCAAAATGAGGAGTCAAGGGAAGAAGATATTTATTTGTGATATGTGAAATTACTTAAATGGGCATATAAGTTAAAAGAGTTAAGTTAAATGGATGAGGGCATTTAAGTAATTGTGTTGTTAGAATTGCTTGGTGGAGATTTAAAGAGATGATAATTTGACTTTTCTTCATCATCTTTTCTTCTTTTTCCTTATGGTGGCCGGCTCATCCAAAGACAAAAGAGAGCAAGAGAGCAAGAGAGGATCTTGAAGTTCTAAGCTCAAATTGAAGGAAGAATCAAGTGATTAAGTTGGAGATTTGTGAAATTTCTTCAATTGTGGCAAGTACTCTCTTGTTTTCCTTTGTTATCTTTGAAGTTGTGTTTGAGGTGAGTTATGATTTGTTGTTATAATGATTTGGTGTGTTTGAGATGTGTTTATAAGTGTAATATCCCTATGCATGCCCTAGAAGTTTTGTATGTTGTTGTTGTTGTTGTTGTTGGTTTAAATTGAGAAAAGAAAATATATGTATATGTGTTTTGGGGAAATTTAGGGTTTAGAGACAAGTGTATATGTTGTGTATATGGTGATATATATAACATATAAAATGGTCAAAGAGAGAAAGAGTCAATGCAAGAGGAGATATTTTTATATGGCATGTGAAATTACTTAATTGGGTTTATAAGAGACAAAAGCTAAGTTAAGTGATGAGGGGTATATGAGTAATTGCTGAAAATGAAATGCTTGGTGGAGGATTTTTGGAAATAAGTAATTATATTATTATTATTATTATTATTATATGTGTATATATGTGGCTATCGTGGAAGAGGAAAAAGGAAATCAAGATATTGTCTTCTTCTTCTTCTTCTTCTTCTCCTTTTTGGTTCTTGCACGAGAGAGAGAGAGAGAGAGGTAGAGAGATGAGATGATCTTCACCAAAACCTTAGGGTTTTAAGAGAATTGAAGGAAGAATCAAAGGATTAAGTTGAAGATTTGGTGGAATTCATCAATTGAGGTAAGTACTTACTTGTTTTCCCTTGTTAATGTTTGAAGTGGTGTTTGAGATAGGTTGTGATGGATTGATTTTATGATTTGGTGTGTTATATATGTGTTTACAAGTATTGAAATTGATTATAAGCTAAAGGATTGAATTGGTGTTGATTTTGTTGTGAAGATGGTAAGTTAAGTGGATTTGGATAGTGAAATATCAAGAGTGATGATGATTTTAGGATTTTGAAATGGTAGATGATTCAATGTGTTGTTAATGTGCAATATTGTGATTTATATGCATTTGAATGAGGTTGTGTTGTGTATAATGTGTTTAAATGCAATTGAAAGAGGTTTGGCCACATTTAGGGTTTATGCATGAGAGATACGTAAGTTGGAGCGGTCGCTATTATTTACGTGCGGTCGCTATTATTCATGTGCGGTCGCGACTTAGGTCGGGTTTCTGACCGCGAAACCTACTGTAATAAGGTTTCATTTTATAATTGTATGGGGCGGTCGTATTCAGGTGAGGCGCGACCGCTAGAAAGGTTCTGTTCACCTTATTGGAAGCAATCTAATTCTACAACCAGATTCTCAAATACATGTTAAATAGATCATCCATTTGAGTTGTCAAGGATCAAAATAGATATCATTTGTCTAACATCATTGTTGAATCATGAAATGTGAGATGATATGGAATTGATAATACATATGATACTATAGGAACCAAGTTATGTATTATGCATTGTCAATCTTGTGAATGCCAATTTGTTATATGAATAATGTACATTGTAATGTTACATCAATGATGCTATATGTAAAATGTGAAGAAGAGGATGAAGTAATTGATTATAGATAGCTTGGTGGGAGTAACTCTGAAGAGTGAAAGAGATGAGGATCATCCAAAAAGGTATGTACAATGCAATTTATAATTATGTGAATAATATGATTGAAGCATGTCTAAATGATATGATTGAATAATGACATGTTTGCCTAGTTAATGTAATTAATGTGGTATATATTAATGATGGAATATGACATGTAAAGGATATGATGAGGTAAATGATTATGTATGTAAAAGATGAATTGCTATAATGTGGATTGAAATGTGGTATGAAGCCATTGTGGTTGGCTATGTTAACTCAAATGTGATGTGAAGCCATTGTGATTGGCTATGATGATTCAATTGAAAGAAACAAGGCATGTTTGCTTAAATGAAATGAGAAATGAATTGAGAAAGAAATGTAAAATGATTGTGTATCTAATATGTTGATTCAACTTTCAGAGTTCTGCATTTGGCGGCATGCCTATGAATCACTGGATAGGCGAAATGGGAGGCCCGTAAGCCGAATCCAGTTGAAAAATGTGATTCTTGGAATGATGGTGAAATGGGAGGCCCGTAAACCACTTCCAAATGAAATATGAAATGTGAAGTTTGTGAGGTGAAATGGGAGGCCCGTAAACCTCATAAACAAGTAACAGTCTAGTCGGGTTGAGGATCTCCTCGATTAGTCGGGTTGATGGTCCAAGAGACTGGGTCTGTTACGCTATCCATGGATAGAGATATGATATGATATATGTTGCCTACGGGGCTAGACACATGGTGTCACTATTGACCAAAGCAGTAACTCTGATCTTTGAATAACATATTAGTGTTTGTTGGGCCCGAGTCTGTCTTTGTTGTCCATGTGATATACAAATGTTGAATTAAATGAATAATGAGATCTATGATTGACTTTGTTGACAATGTGACTTATGATTGGTGAATTGTGAATTGAACAATGTTATGAAGTATGATATTTAATGTGTATGTATTGATATGTTGATTAT
Source organism: Garcia nutans (assembly GCA_947685225.1). Classification (NCBI taxonomy): domain Eukaryota; kingdom Viridiplantae; phylum Streptophyta; class Magnoliopsida; order Malpighiales; family Euphorbiaceae; genus Garcia; species Garcia nutans. The sequence continues at coordinate 47,353,711 of CANTUV010000007.1, read as the reverse complement.
GAAGTATGTTGTGGAATGTGTGTTTATGAAATATGATTTAGTTGAGATATATGAAAGGTACAATCTAAAAGAAAAGATATGATAGAAGCTAAGGTTACATGGAATTGATATATCATTATATGTTAGTATTTTTATAATGTATGTGTATATTTTATATTTGTACTACTAAGCTCTCGGGCTTAGCGCGGTTATATGATCGCGTAGGTGACCAGGTGGAAGATATGAAGTCTTTCGTTATGCCACGAGAAGAGTAAGAGTTTATCGAGACCAACTAGAGGGTGATGCATACATGTATAATTTAATTATGATGTATTCTATCAAAAATGTATTCATTTGTATAAATGATGTTTTGAGAAAGATAAGATTATGGTATATTTATAAGATCATTAAAAGTATATCAAATTTGTAAATGTTCTTTAAATTAATGTATTGTGGTTTGAGCTATGTTAAAGGTTTTTAAATTGTAACGAAAAATGACATCCTTATACTTTATATACTTACTGTACGTATACCAGGTATATGTATAGTACTTATATGGAGTATCGGGGTGTTACAATAAGTGTTGAAATTGATTGTGAGTTACAAAGTTAAATTGGTGTTGGTTTTGGTTTGAAGATGGTAAGTTAAGTGGATGTTGATATTGAAAGAATAAGAGTGATGTTGGTTTTAGGGTTTTAAAGTGGTGAGTGATTAAATGTATTGTTAATGTATTGTTAATGTGAATATTGTGATGAGCATGCAAGATATGTGTTAATGACATTGTTTATATCCATTTGAATGAGGTTATGTTGTGCACAATGTGTTTAAATGCAATTAAAAGAGTTTTGGCCATATTTAGGGTTTTTTGTTCATGAGAGACATGGCTATACCAAAGAAGAGACACGGCCAAGACTAAAGATTTTTGGGAGACACGGCCAAGTCTAAGGAAATTTGGTCGTGTTGGATGATTTTTGGAGAGACACGGCCACTGGCTTGGCCGTGTCCCTTGCCCATGTTTGCCACTGCCTGATTTTTGTTGAGAGACACGGCCATGTCCCTTGCCCGTGTCTGCCTCGGCTTGAATTGGTGTTAAGAGACACGGCCACAAGCTTGGCCGTGTCCCTTGAGTGTGTTGGCTACTGTGATTGTCCTTTGCTTTTCTTGCTTTGTGGAGATTGAACATACATTTGATAATGCTTATGATACTATATGAACAATGTTATGCTATATGCATTGTGAATCTTGTGATTGGTAATGTGTTATATGAATAATGTACTTTGAAATGTTATATCAATGATGCTATATGTATAATATGAATTGAGATATGATATGATATGAGGCCATTGTGATTGGCTATGATAACTCAAAGGTGATATAAGGCCATTGTGATTGGCTATGATGATTCAATTGAAAGACATAAGGCATGTTTGCCTAATTGATGATGAGAATTGAGAATGAAATAATAAATGAATTGTGCGTCTAATGTGTTATTCATTTTCAGAGTTTTGTTGTTGGTGACATGCCTAATGGTAACAATCTCTTGAAGTTAGGTTGGATTTAATCCTTGAAGCCTAATTGAGATGTTACAACCCTTGAAGCTAGGTTGGGTTGGTTTTTGAAGCCAAGTTGGGTTGATACTTAGCATGCTTTGTTCCCCTTGAAGCTTGGTTGAACCTAATCCTTGAAGCCTAGTTGGGTCTATGATAATGATAAATGTGATGTCAAAACCAAAGCATTAACTCTGAAAATTGAATGGCATATTAGTTTGTTTTGGGCCCATGCTTGTCTTTGTATTTAATGTGATTCTTGAATAGTGAAATTAATGGAACTATGAAGGTGTAATATGAATGTTGTTATGACATTTAACAAAGTATGATGTGGAATTATGATATGCTTATATGGGTATGGTTTATGAAATATAAAGGTGTGATGTTAGTTTTCCACTTATGATGTTATCTTTATAATTTAGTTGTGTGACATTGCATTGCCTTAAAGTATAATGTTAGTATTCTTTGTACTACTAAGCCGTTGGCTTAGCGCGATAGTGTTTGATCGCGCAGGTGGCAGAGTTGAACCTGAGAGCTCCTCGAGACCAAGTGAGACTAGACATTGAGGATTTCCTTTTGGGACTTAAAGATCAGAGAAGAGCTGCCAATCATGTATATATTCTATGTTTTGTAAACTTTGATTTATAACATATTTGTAATAACTTCCGCTGTGAATTAATAAATGTTTTTTTTATATGGTGTCTTTTGGATTTCTTTTAAAATGTTTGAGATTGGTTCCACTTATTTACAAAAATATTGTTGTGTCTTTTTAAACCGTGGCATTTTCTATATTCAGTATACGTATATTACGATCGTTTAAGCATGCTTGGTACGTATACAGGGTATAGGGGTGTTACAATCTACCCGTATGACTGAACTTGTTAATTGTCTAAAAAATATACTTATTTCAGTTATTGCCTCCCAAACTCTTGCTGGTAATAATTCACGAAAGTCAATCGGGAGTAAACGTTGCATAAACACATGACAATCGTGGCTTTTCATCCCATACATTGTTAATGTTTTCATGTTTACACATCTAGTCATGTTAGAAACATAGCCATCGGGAAACCTTAGTTCTTTTAACCACTCACAAATTGCTTGCTTTCCATGCTTATCCAATGAGTATATTGCTTTTGGATGTTTACCAGTTTGTACATTTTTTTGTAACTCTGGCCTGTCACATAACACCATCATCTCCTCCCTTGCTTTGGCATTATCTTTCGATTTACCGTCGATGTTCATAATGGTGTTGAACAAATTATCAAAGAAGTTTTTTTCAATATGCATCACATCGAGGTTATGCCTAATTAGCAAAGAACTCCAATATGGCAAATCCTAGAAAATACTCCGTTTCTTACATCCACTCCCACTCCGTCTACCAATTGATGCATTAACATCATCTGAGTCTAGATCAGTAACTTTCAGTAAACCAAGAGAATTAAGCTCAGCTAATATTTCTTCCCCGGTTTTCACAGGTGGTGGCATGTCCTTAATTATTTTATTTTTCCTGAACCAAGTTCTATTCTTTCTCCATGGATGGTCAATTGGAAGAAACTTCTTATGATTATCGAACCATGTTTGTTTTGTTCCATTCGGAAGTGTAAAGGCATCTGTCTCTCCCATACAATGAGGACATGGTAGCCTTCCACTAGTACTCCATCCAGAAAGCATTGACAAGGCAGGGAAGTCACTAATAGTCCATAGTAATGCAGCATGCATAACAAAATTTTGCTTCATGGACACATCGTATGTCATAACCCCTACATCCCACAATTGTTTCAATTCGGCAATTAATGGTTGTAGGAACACATCTATTTTCATTTTTGGATTATTAGGCCCTGGCACTAAGACTGTTAAGAACATGTACTCTGACTTACCACACATCCATGGAGGACGATTGTAAGGAGTGATAATGATTGGCCACGATGAGTACGGTTCGCTGTATTTCCCAAATGGCTGGAATCCGTCAGAACTTAACCCGAGCATGACATTTCGAGTCTCATAAGCAAATGAGGGATACAGATTGTGGAAGTGCTTCCAAGTAGGAGATTCAGATGGATGACGCATAACTCCCTCCTCGGACTCGTGTTCTGCATGCCACCTCATGTCTTTTGCGGTGGCATTAGATGTATAGAGCCGTTGCAACCTTGGAATGAGAGGGAAGTAATGCATGACCTTGTATGCCTTCTTAACATTGCCAATTCATTTGTATCTTGCTTGTTGGCAAAACTTGCACACAAGCAAATCTACATCATCACCCCAGTATATCATACAATTATTTCTACAACAATCAATCTTCTGCACTGGGAGGCCCAAACCTTCAATCAATCTTTTCGTTCTATAGAAATTTTCAGGGAATACATTATCCTCTGGCAAAACTTCTTTAACGAATTCTGCTATCTGATCAAAACATCTCTCCGAAAAATGGTGTTTGGCCTTCATGTTGAACATACGAGCCATGGCAGATAACTTCGTATGCTTTACACAACCGGGCAATAGTTCCTCATTAGCCACTTCCAGCATTTGAAATAGCTTTTTAGATTCTTGATTTGGTTCCTCCTCCATGTAATCAGAATGAGAATTAGGAATTCCAAGCCCTTGGAGGACCATTTCACGATATTGTGCACCTGTTTCATTATGCATTTGATCGACCAATCCAGTTTCAAGATCCCTAAAAGCTGTACTTGTATCCTCAGGCCATGGTTCCCCATGTGATACCCACTGATAGTAATTTGGCATAAAACCAAATTTTGTAACGTGGAAGCGGACTTCTTCCACCGGTTTGAAAAATCGGTTTCTACATTTCGGCTTCGAACAAGGACACCTAATTCTGGTTCCATCCATACTTGCTGGATGAGAAATTGCGTAGTCTAAAAACTCTTGTAGTTTTTCTTGAAATACTCTATTCAAACGTCTCCCAGCATACATTTCATACATCCATCCCCGGTCCATACTAATTGTCTTAACCGAATCGTCAAAAATGTACTAAAAGAATAAAAAATCAATAATCAAGCCCAATAAAAAGTGACAAAATATTAACACCTAAAATATTGAATATAATTTTTTAAAAATAATTAAAATAAATAAATTATTTAATTCATTAAATGAGTTCAAATTAATTTAGTTGAAAAATTTATTCTTTTTTTTTTGTATTTGTATATTATCAATATTTAATCAATTTTTTAATTGGTTATAGAATAAATAATTTATTATCTAGAAGACACTGCTGAATTGACTCAATGTATACATACCATATTAAGTAAGACTTACGTATGAAAAAATCCCAAAATTGTTTAATTTAATTTCTTCTTATAATTTTGCAAATGAAACCTAACACAATTAATTTATTTATTTACCTGTTGTCTTGTTAAATTATAATATTTATTTGTTTCCTTATTGAAGACAACAATGGAAAAAATGGTGAAATGCAATTAATCATGGGAGATTATCTATTATGCCCACGCCATAAGTTGTACTTTTCAACAAGTAGGCAAAATGAAGGCAATATTTGAATTTGATTAATCAATGAGTGTTTTGTCACTACATAAGAAAGAGAGAATCCAGCAATATGCAGCACTGACTGCTGATCTTTTTAATTTTTTAAAAAATCTGATTTATTAATTCATAATTTTTTATTAATTAAAATCCACAGCCTAGTTTATGATCAAATCAGCATAAGTTGAAATAAACCTTTTTTTTAGTTTTATTTTAAGAGTATATATTAATTTTTTCTCTAATTCTAAAAAAATGATGTTATATTTTTTATTGCTGTTATATATCAACTTCTAAGAGGATGTGATTGATTCATAGGGAGATAATGTGAATTAACTAAAAAACAAATAGACCTACTTATTACAAATTAAAATAGTGGAAGAGTACCAGAAGCAACTAATTTTAAGTTCAAAGAAGAAGATCAATATTCAAATTCACATTGATTCATTTATAATTAATGGAGACTTTGGTTTGTTAAATAATATAAGGTATGTCCAATCAATTTATATATTTGCATTTGCAAGTATTAAGCTGTAGCTTTCATTTATATTAGTTCTCTTGTGTTATTATATACTTTTTCGTTTAGATTTTTCTGCCTAACAAACTTTTCAATTTCCTTTAATTAAACATATGAATGGAATTTAATTAGTTTCATTCTATTATATTATGAGGTGTTCTTCCATGTACCTAGCTTCAATTTTAAATTAATCACATATTTATTTTGGTAGATGGGGGGAAGGCAGAACTAAAAAGAAATGAAGAATAGGAAAATAAGATAGTATGTGAGACTCATGGATTACAAAAATAGAAAAGATAATAAAAAAATTTTGAAAGAATTGGATTAGAAATACAAGAAAATATTAAGGAGATAAAATGAACAATTAATTGCACCGGGAAATAAACTTGAATTTGTGCTATTCCATAAGTAAGATTTGAATGCAAGTCTATTTTTCATTATTTTTTGTAATAAATTTATTTTTGATTAAAACTCACATTAATAAAGTTTATGGATTTGGAAGTTATATTATTATTAAACCAATGAAGTTATATAATTTACCAATGACATTAATAAGTAAATAAAATTAAACAATCATTATACAATGAAAAATGTACCTCTATTGTCAGCCACTTGGCAACATGAGCAGCTGATGGATTTGATTATTTTGTAGAACAGAGTGCAAAGAAACGACTGAATCTGTAACTGATCACAGCAAAATGCATGGAGCATGAGACACTAAATATGCAAGTGCTCAAATGTTTTAAGATTAAACAAGAGAATCCACAAATAAAGCAGTACAAAGGTGAATCTCGTTATTAACACCTTGAAGATATTTACGGTTTAAAGCAGGTAGTATCCCCTTAATGTAGCATTTTATAATGTCTTAGGAATCAATTGCATAATAGCACTGAACTTAATTAACTATTGCATTCTAGAAATCAAGTCCTCTTTTGTATTCTTAGGCACCAAAAATTGAACAATGAGCAGAGATACTATGGTATCTGCAAACTTTGATAAATTTCCATTACAAACTTCTTAATAATAGGGTAAAGAACATACAAAAGAATCTCTATCATACATATTTAAACTCTCAATTTATATAATTAATTTACACTGTTCATCTACTGTCATATACAAGGAATAAGTTCACTGCAGAGCAGCATACCATAAAACTATGCATAACACGCACATCACAGATTTGATGGCTCAAATATTAGACAAACCATTCCGCCAAAGCCCACACATGATTCACTTCATATTAGTTGAAGTCAAAAGAATAATTGAGAAAAAGAAAATTATATTATATAAAGACAAGTCAAAAGAATTTGCCTTCTAGAGGATGTTCAAATCCAGAATCTACAATGGCTCGAAGAAGCTCTGGCTTCAACAGGAAGTCTCTGAATCCTGAACTGTGAATTCCAATAGCCCCTGGCATTGTTCAAAAAATAAACCAATATCAACGCAAGAAACATTTTAATTGCAAAATGAAAACAAGAGGAATTTCCCCAGTGCAGAGGAAAAACCAGAAACTGAATATGCTACACTGAAACATACACTCGTAATAGCATATTTAAGATTACAAAGGTTTATACAGTTCTCTAAGTAGCACAATGTCATGGTCAAGAATAAAAGTACAATTTCCACTTTTTAAAAAGAAATTAACAAAGTACAAAATTGAAAAAACAAACTTTCAAACAAGGAACAATTTACCAATACAGATAACACCACAGATTCGTACACAAACTCCACACTTTAACCCCATCCTTGTTTTAGCTTAAAAAAAAAATGGGTTTGTGGTTTGCCGACTTTTTTTATTGGGTCGAAACTAGAAAGCATATGCCCTTCAAAGTGTATTTTTATAGAAAGGGGAGATAAGCTCCAGAATTACAAAAGAATGGGCAAAGTTGTAATATCCCCATTTATGCCCTAGAAGTTTTGCATATGGTTGTTGTTGTTGTTGTTATAAATTGGATTGAATGTATATATAATGTGATAAGAAAAGAAATTGGAAAAAGAATACTTATGTAAATGTGTTTTGGGGAAAGAAAGAGGGTTTAGAGAGAAGTGTATATGTTGTTTATATGGTTGTATAATTAACATATACATAAGTCAAAGAAAGAGTCAATGGAAGAGGATATTTATTTTGTTGAGTGTGGAATTACATAAATGGGCACATAAGAGACAAGAGGCTAGTTTAATGATTAAGGGTGTTTTAAGTAATTTTCTTTTGGAAATTGCTTGGTGTAGGTTTAAAGAGAGGAAAAGGTTGACTTTGCTTCTTCAATTTCTTTTCTTCTTCTTTGGTGGCCGAACCTTGTCAAGACAAAGGAGCAAGAGGAAAGTTTGATTTTCTAAACTCAAATTGAAAGGAGATTCAAGGAATTAAGTTAAAGATTTGTGAAATTCAACAATTGTGGTAAGCTCTTTTTCTTAAATTCCTTTATTCTTTTGAAGTGGAGTTTGAAATGAATTTTGGTTTGTTGAGATAATGATTAAATGTGTTTGTGATGTGTTTTCAAATGTTATTTTTTAGTATAAGTGAAGAGGTTTAAGAGGTGTTGTTGTTGGAAGTGTTGGAGTTGAAATTGTTTTAGGATTTTGAAGTGTTACATGATGTTTTCCTTGTGTTTGCTTCATTATTTTCAAAGATTTTCTTGTTGTTGGTGTTTGTTGGAATTTTAGGCTTGGAAATGGGAAGTTGGCCGAAGGCAGTAGCCTTTTTGATGCCACGTCCGTGGCCTTGATTGGCCATGGCCGTGGTCATTGGTAGGTTTTTGGTGCCATGGCCGTGGAGGATGGAAGCTTGGGTGGCAGAACTGTTTTGTACCCCACGCCCGTGGAGTTCATGGTGGCCACGCCCGTGGCCTATAATGTATGATGTTGAAGTGTAACTTTGTGATTTAAGTTTTAAGATGAAGTTATTAAGTGATTAAATGGTATTGGAATTGATGGATTGTATTATGTTTGGATTAGGGTTTGAAAGAAGGTAATTTGCCCTAAGTTTGGGAAGTGAAGAATCTTGGTTAAAGGAAAGTGTTTAAAGTTGTGTGATTGTTATTGAGGTAAGTACAAATTTTGCACTAATGCATTGTTGCATATAATTCATATGATGTGATGATAATGAAAATGAAAATACTATGTGAACAATGTTATACTTTATGCATTGTAACTTTTGTGATGGGTAATGTACTTTGTTAAATTGATATCAATAAGGCTATGTGTATAATGTGGTTTGAAATGTGATGGAATATAATACCATTGTGATTGACTATGATAACTTATATGTGATATGAGGCCATTGTTATTGGCTATGATGAGAATTGAGAATGAAAATGATAATTGAATAATAAATGACTTGTGTGGCTAATGTGTTATTCCATTTTCAGAGTTTGTTGTTGGTGGCATGCCTAATATGAGTAACAATCTCTTGAAGTTAGGTTGGATTTGATCCTTGAAGCCAAGTTGAGTTGAAGTTTAACATGTTTTACTCCCCTTGAAGCTTGGTTGGGTCTAATCCTTGAAGCCTAATTGAGATGTTACAACCCTTGAAGCTAGGTTGGGTTTGGTTCTTGAAGCCAAGTTGGGTTGAGACTTAGCATGCTTTGTTCCCCTTGAAGCTTGGTTGAACCTAATCCTTGAAGCCTAGTTGGGTATATGTGATAATGATAAATGTGATAAAACCAAAGCATTAACTCTGAAAATTGAATGGCATATTAGTGTGTCTTGGGCCCAATGCTTGTCTTTGTTTAGTGTTGTTCATGAATGGTTAAATGAATAACTAATGAGGTATATGAAAAGATGTTGAAATGTGATATGTATATATATGTTGGGTTATGAAGTGTAAAGGTATGTTGTTAGCTTTGCATCTATGATGTTACATGAATAATATGGATTGAAAATTACATTGCATTGCACTAGAGCATAATAATAGCATGATTTGTCTTACTAAGCCCTTGGCTTAACGCGATAGTGTTTAATCGCGCAGGTGATAGAGTTGAAAGAGTTGAACCCGAGAGCTCTTCGAGACCGAGTGAGAGTAGACATTGAAGAGTGGATTTTGGAATTTAAAGATCAGAGAAAGCTGCCAATCATGTATAAATTTTTTTATATTTTGTACATATTGTCTATAATGTGAATATATGTATATTTGTAAATATGGATTTAAATGCTTTCATATATGTAATTATTGTAAAATTTCCGCTGCGTATTATTTAAATATATATATATATATATCTACTTTGTTTTATTTTACAAGTTAATTACTTATTAACTATATGGTATACTGAAAAAGATTATGATATCATTTAAAAAGGTGTTCTTGGATGTTAAGAAAAATCCGTAGCATCCCTATATTCGATACATGTATACTACATTGTGGTGTATGTAGTGTGTATGTATTGGGTGTGGGGGTGTTACAAAAGTTCTTCCCTCCTTATCCAAACAGAGGGTACGAATTAGAAATGTAGGTACAGAAAATAGATGCTGTATTCCTAAGGGTATATCCCTTCCACGTTTAGCTAATTTGTCAGCACAAACATTGGCATAATGAGGAGCATATTGAATAACCAAATTCCAATGACGACCTCTCATACTTCTAATATTATAGACAAGGGCCTGATGCATTCCTTGCCAAGGTTGATTCGAAATGGAGATTTGTACTGCTAATAAAGAGTCAGATTCGAAATGGAGATTTGTACTGCTACAATCCAAATGATCCAAAATGTGTGTGTGGGGGGGGGGGGGGGTGTGGAGGACATACCAGCAGGCTGAGATGAAGATGGAGTTGGCGATGACGGCGGTGACCTCTCTATGAAGGCGAGAGGAGGCTGAGATGAAGATGGCGATGCTGCGATGGTTACTGCAGAGAGGAGAAGAGAGGGAGGGGCGCAAATAGGAGAGTGAGGATTCTAAGATTAGGTTAGGCAGTAAAACATTTGACACATTACCCTTCGAAAATATTTCCCAAATTCAATTTTCTTTGTTAATTTTAAAAATATCATTTTTTTAAATATATATTTAATATATTAAAAATATATTTTATTTTTAAATAGACATAGATTATATATTTAGTATATCAAGTGCATATAAAAAAACAATATTTTTTTAAAAAAATAAAAATTGTGTTATACAATATAGTTTCTTAAAAAAAATCAGAATTATCTATATTTATATTTATTTTATTTTGAAGTTAAATTAAAATATATTTTAATTATTTATATGATGATAAATATTAGACAGTAAATTAGTATAATAAAATATAATTTTTTACTATTATTATGTTATACTATTAATTTTACTATTTTAATTTACAAAACACAATTCATTATATTATTAGTACTATTAGTATTGTTTATTGCTTAATATCTAATAAGTATTTATTATAACCACTAAATACGTAGATCACTTAATAAAAATACCATTTTAATTTAATAAAATATTCGTAAATTTGAATTACGAATATGATTCTATCATACTCCACTTTAAGATAATGAATTGCACAAAAAAAATTAAATACTAATTTAAAATTTTATATTAGTGATAATAACTAAAATTTAATTTGTCATTATAAATTATTAAATTAATATCAATGTAATATATAAAATATTTAAATGAAGCTATACAAATAAATCGATTTGTTGAAATCAAAATATGCTTTAAAATAATTAAACAAATACTCAAATATATCATTCATGTTATACGATAAATGCAGAGAAATGAGATAAAATAAAATGCCTATAACGAAATTATGTAAAAAATAAAAATTAGTATTTTTTTTTATAAAATAAGTCTTCTAACTTATTTCAAATAATTATAATTTCTTTTTTGGGCTTCCACTAAAAATTTCCTTTTAGTTTTACGACAAAAATTTTTGACGGCTATTTTCTGTCGCAAATTTGCTACAGATTTGCCACCGATTTGCGACGGATACATATATATAGTCAAATTTTATTTTCGTCTCAAATGGGTAGCAAATTTGCAACGAATCTGCGACCAAACTGCGACGGTAAAAATTTTTCGCAAAAATTCTCGGCTAGAGTAATCCCCGCCAACTTTAGCGACGAAATTTGTGACGAACAAAAATCCGTCGCAGATTTATTACAAATTTGCAACCGATTTGCGATGGCTTTCTCAAAATTCCTACAACTTATTATTCTGTCGCAAATGCGTTGCAGATCCGTCGCACATTTGCGACGGAAATTTTTCGTTGCAGATTTTCGTCGCAAATGCCGAATATTTTTATAGTGAAATTTGTGACGGCAATAGGCGGTAGCAGATCTCTGTTGCAAATTGATTTTTTTAGTGTTTTCTACAACCAATCTGTGACGAAAAAAAATTTTGCAAAAAAATATACCCGGGTCTCTCTCGCGCCAAGTTTCCGCGCCAACTTTTGCGATGGATTTGCAACGGATTTGTGACCAATTTCTCAAAATTCCTCTGACTCGTCCTTCCATCACAAATCCATCGCAGATCCGTAGCAAATTTGCGACGGAAACATGTCTGTTGCAGATTTCCAGATTTCCGTCGCAAATGCCGAATATTTTTATAGTGAAATTTGCGACGGCAATAGACAGTAGCAGATCTCCGCTACAAATTGGTTTTTTTAGTGTTTTCTCTCCCGCGCCAAGTTTTCGCGCCAACTTTTGCGACGGAATGATTTTTGTTGCAGATCTGCGACGGATTTGCAACGAATTTGCGACCAATTTCTCAAAATTCCTCTGACTTGTCCTTCTGTCGCAAATCCGTCGCAGATCCATAGCAAATTTGCGATGGAAACATGTCCGTCACAGATTTCCGTCGCAAATGCCGAATATTTTTATAGTGTGGAATGGTGAAAAGACTGGGTTGTAAGCCTCAAAAACTGTAGCAGTCTAGCTGCTGGGGCCTAAGAGTCTAGTCAGGTTGAGGTCTAAGAGACTTGAGTTGTTATATTATCCATGGATATATTGCCTACGAGGCTAGACACATGGTGTCATTATGGACCAAAGCAGTAACTATGAAATTTGAATAACATATTAGATCCTTTTGGTCCCATGCTTGTCTTTGCTTTAATGTGAATTATGAATTGTGAGACAATTGAGCAATATAATGAGATATAATATTATGAGTTGTAATATATATGTATATGTGTTGTGCATTGACATTACATTTGGACTATATTGTTATCAAAGGTTGTACCACTAGGCTTCGACTTAGCGCGATTGTAATTCATTATGCAAGTGCCATGGATGATTTGGTAGAGCCGGAGAGTTCTACTAGACCTAGTCGAGTCTAGGTTTGTATTTATTGAGCTTGAAGAGTTGTTTTTGGGCACATCAAGATCAGAGCCAGTTGCCAGCATATAGATATATGATATTACAATGTATTTTGATATTATATATGTTATGATATGTTTTCGGGATTATATAATGCAAATTGTAAAGAATGTTTTGAATAATTTTTTCAGATGGGATTTTATATGTGTTAATTTATATATCTATATATAAGTATTTTGAGAAAATATGGAGAAATTGAGAAGTATTGGTGAAATGGTGAATTGATTTTTATTGGGAGTGTTTGCTTTATGCAGGTTGTGTTTTGCTGGATTTTGGGAACGTTCAAATTACAAACAAAACTCTAGCGAATTTTTCCAGAGATTTTCATATAAAATATTTATTTGGGATTCCCATAATAAGTAAAGAATATTTATATACTATTTATTTTATATATTAGTATTTTAAATCTTAAAACAAAAATGTGAAAATTTTTATTAAATCGGTATGTGACATTTTTATACCGTATATGTGTATTTTACATATGCTGAAAATATGTATTGTACGTATATAGGGTATAAGGGTGTTACATGGTTTGTCATCTTATTTCATGTCGATTTATTCTATATGTATGCTTGAAAATGTATGGACTTACCTTTTCCTTGTCTATATCATAGTGGACGCTTATGGAACATAATAAGAAGCTACAGGAAAGACTAGCTACCAGCTGTCAGTATGCAGCTCGTTTTGAAGGATTATATCGTCAGTAGGAACAGAACTTCTGGGACTTTTGATTTTAGGGCTTGAGGAATCTTAGTGCTTCTTTGTCAAGAGGACCCTAGGCTGATGACCATGACCACAATGTGCCTCCTTCTCTTTCAGGGTGATGACTACTTCAGAGCTAATTATCAGGGCCATAAAAATCCCGACGCTCCTTCATCAAGTAGATCTTGAGCGGATGATGTGCCTCTTCCTCTGTCAGGCGATGATTTCTTTAGGGATTTATTTGAATATAGACCACCTCCCCCTTCTCAGTGATTGACTTGTATTATATTAGATGGGCATGTAAAATAAGAAAAAAATATTAACTTTTGCAACTTTGACTTTTCCTACCTTTTTTTAGCTTTTTTGTAACCCTTTTTTTTTCTACTTTTCTATAACCCTTTTTTTCTTTTTTCTTTTAAATCAAGTACACAATATCAATGTCGAATATGTTTTAAATGAATTTGACATGGACTCCAACTTTCATAATATCATATTGAATTCAACATTTTTCTTTTCCTTGTGCAGTTTGCTCTTCAATCCATTGCCTAAATGCAAATATTTGTTTGATGCAAAGACCATCCGATTTTTTATTACTGAGATGAGTGATTTTTAATTCCCATAAATCCAATAATGATTGAGGCCAATTCAAGGAAGATGAAGAATTTGTTTAAGATACTCGAAGCTATTCATTGGTAACAAATAAATTATTTTCAAATTAATACTTTGAAGTGCTTTCAAAATATTAAGTAAAATCAACCTTTCTTGCATGCCATGACTTCCTTTTGGGATATGAGGTCTAGAACTTTCAAGATTAATGACTTTAAATTTTATTCCATGGTTGAAGAATTTGAAGCTATCCTTGGATATTCGAGTAATTATAAAATGGCTTTACCAATATTATCCTTTAAAGCTCATCAAAAAAGGCAGATGATATTCCATCTTTCAAATCCTGAAGTTCTTCAATTAACCAAAGGTGAGACAATTCTTCTTGGTCCTTTAATTGATTTCTACACATCCCATTTAGCTTTTAAAAGCATGGGGAATCATGTTTTGTTTGTGTCTGCTTTGTCAACTCCTATTTGTTTCGTCTGATCTTGACATTGATTCACTAGTATTAGACATTATGGACCAAATGGAGGGAGGATTTTCACCAATACCTTTGACAATAACTAAAACCTTGGTCGGTTTGTATAGACTGGTTCTTTAAGAAGGTTTGCTAGAAGTCCCTTGCTACTTCAGGTAATTACCTAAACTACCCTTTCAGGTTTTTTATTTAGGTCATTATTCATTTATTGCTATAACTTTTGCCTAGCCTTCCCATATGGGTTTTCAAAACTAGCGAACCTTTATTTTTATTCCGGTCTTAATTTTTTCCTTGTTTGCCCTTGCAGATTTTCAAAGTTAGTGGACCCCCCTAACTTTTGCCTAGGCCTCCCTCGCGGGTTTTCAACCTAACACACTTTTTTTTTACTTATAACTTCTTTCTTTCAGATCTAGCTATAGGAATGCCTTTGCTTTCTTGATATTCTAGCTATAGATCATCCAAGATACTTACCTTGACACCATCCTGCAAGAAAAATTCTGCATCCTGCTTCTTCACTAACTGAATGGATTGAGTGTATCAGTTCAAGAGCTATTATCAACATCCATTGGTTAGTTACTTGGTAAAAAATAATGCATGTTACCACTCAGACATATTTGATGTGTGTTCCACATGCTGCCCTTCTTCGAGGTACTTGCCATGATCCATACCACCTCGTTCGCCAGTATGGAGCTCAACCTTGAGATTCTGACTTTACAGATAATTTGGATATGCCTATGCTAACGGAAGCTTTCTTAGATTGTTTGAGGCAAAGCTAACTTGCATGTTATACCTACCAGCTTCCATGACTTCTGTAATTGTCAATCTTTAAATAAAATGGTGTTAGGATGAAAAACATTTTCTCTTTAGTATGATTTGTCATCACTTTTTGCTATTATGTGATTTATTTTAACCTTTAAGTTGATATTCAAAATGATGCACATAGAATAGTTTTATTAGTAACTTTGTCTCATTTAATTTGGAACAACCATAAACATATAGCATGCGTACACAAAATTACTCTTATCTCCAATTAGTCCTTTCAGGTTTTCTAGTTAACAAATTTCTCTCATTTTTAGCCCCAATTGTTGCCTAGTCTGCCCTTTCAGGTTTTCAAAACTAGCGGGTCGCTCTAACTTTTGCCTAGGCTACCCTTTTGGGTTTTTAACCTAGCAAACTCTTTTTTCGCTTTTTTTAAACATAAAATTTCTTCAATCCGTCTATGTTCACTGGCTCGTTGAACTCATTTTCATCCATGTCAGCTATCTTGACCGCGCCTTTCTTCATTATTTATTTTATAGCATAAGACTCTTCCCAACTTGGTCTGAACTTTACACTTGGATCTAGAACATTTGGTTTTCATTGTTTTAGCACTAGATCACAAGCCTTAAATCTCTAAATGTGGACTCTTTTATTATAATCTCGAGCTATCTTTCTTTGGTAATATTGATGATGATATAGCACTTTTAACCTCTTCTCTTCAAATAAAGCCAACTGTGTGTATCTGCTTGGGACCCATTCTATTTTGGACAACTTAGCTTCAACTACTACCCTTAGAGATTTGACCTCAATTTCAATAGGCACTACCGCCTCCATTCCATAGACCAGGGAAAATGGTGTCATTCTAGTCAGAGTTCACACACTTTTTCTATACCCCCATAAGGCAAACGAGAGCATCTATGGCCAATCTCTATACGTCTTGGTCATCTTAGAAAGAATCTGATTAACTGTCTTATTAGCTACTTCCATTGCACCATTCGCTTTCAGTCTATATGGAGAAGACTGATGATGAGAAATTTTGTAATTAGAAAACAGATCCCTAACAACCCCTTGGAATTGCACTCCATTATCTGATACTATGTTGTGTGGAACTCCATATCTACAGATAAGATTTCTTTCAATAAACTGAGCCATTTACCTTGCTCCAAATTTATTAAAAGATTTGGCTTCTACCCATTTTGAAAATTAATCAATTGCCATAACAATATACTGATGACCATTTGAAGTTGTCGGGTGTATCCCACCAATAATGTCTATTCTCCAAGTTGCAAACAGCCAAGGTGAAGACATAGAATGCAACTTTTTGGGAGGTAAATGGTTCAAATTCCACACAGCTAGCATTGTTGACATTTCCTCATAAAATCAATACAATCTTTTTCCATGGTGAACCAATAGTAGCCTTGTCAGATTATCTTCTTAACTAGGGCTAAGCCATTCATGTGGGGCCTATAAGTTCCTGCATGTATTTTTTACATGATCTACCTAACTTTAGACTTCTTCAGACATCTTAAATGAACCCCGTTAGGCAATCTTCAATACAATTCTCCTTGGAAGGTGATGTATGTAAAGACCATCGCCTTATTGCTCTTTTTTCTTCTTTTGTTGCCGTCGGCAGATAATCACGACTTTCCAAGAACTGCTTGTATCATACCATGCATCATGGTCTATCCTGACCTCCATAATCATCTCAGACTCATAGCAGGGAGTTGATGAGCTAGTCAAAATCAGAGATTTAAGAAATAATTTGGCAGGATCCTCCCATACCGAAGCCAATATGGCTAGGGCATCGGCCATCTGGTTCTCTTCCCTTAGCAGGTGTATGAACCTATAATCCTTGAAGTTCTTCCTCGTCATACTCAAGTAGTCATGGTATGGGTTCAACTTTTCTTCTTTCCATTCCCATTCTCCATTGACTTGGGATATCACCATAATGTGTCACTAAAAACCTGCACTCCATTGACCTCCATCATTATCAAGGTTCCCAAATAAAAAATACATGATTCGTATTCTACCATGTTATTGGTTACCTTGAATTTTAATTTCTTAGACAAGGGAATGAGTTCTCCTTCATGTGACTCCAATATAACTCCTAGCTCAGCTCCCTTCTTATATACATCTCTATCAAAGTATGTCTTCCATTCTTGCACTTCTATTGCCCCCAAGTGCTCGTCCAAAAATTCGAATGTCACTTCCTCACTTTCAGGTAGTGGTTGTTAAGCCAGGAATTCTGCTATTGCTCTTCCTTTAATTGTTTTCCCTATTATATATTCAATTTCAAATTCTTCTAAAATTATCAGCCACCATCCATAATTCCCAATTAAGGAGGGTATTTCTCTATAGTATTTTACTGGATCTAACCTAGAGATTGCTTGTATACTGTAAGACTGAAAGTAATGCCACAACTTTGTAGATGAACAAACCATGGAAAAACAAGTCTTTTCAATGATACTATACTTGACCTCATAAGGCAGGAGTTTTCTACTTAAGTAGCAGATTGCATACTCAACTCCTTATTGTGCTCGACTAATTACTACTATAAGCGACACTCGTAAGTATACGAGGTAGTTGTAGTAACGATGATCGCCCCAAGGTCTTCTCACAAGGAAGAAATTACTTTGCAATAGTTTGATTGACAAGTAAATTTAAAAACAAGAGTGTGATATGTTGGAATGGTGAAAAGTAATTTTAATTTAAAAGTAAACGAGTAGTAGTTATGTAAGATCAATTCAATTCTAGGAATGGTGCCTAGGGTTGTAGATCAATTTAGTCAAAGCTTAATTATTAAATTATCCATTAATATAACCCTATATTTTAATTTGTTCCTTGAGTTTAATTAGTGATTACTAATTCATTACTTTTCACATTCATGAATTAACAATAACCAATTATTTTGAAGTTGCAAATTAATAAACCCTAGAACTTATATTTCTAATTCATTCTTAGGGTATTTGATTAATAGTTCCAATATGAAATTTCACCTCTCGATCCATCGTTCAATATTAAGTGACTAATAGGTAGCCAATCTATCAACCTAACATTCAATCCAATGCAATCAACCAACAACAAGGTATACTAATGGAATTATCAAATTAAGTCATCTAATTAAATCTACTATAACCTAAGGCATGAGTGAATTAGCTCATCATCAATTTAAAACAAATATCCATCTCAATATTCATCAAATCAAAATTATACATTGTAATATTAATGTTCATAATAAAACAACAACAATTTAGAAATGAATCAAAAGAGAGAATATGAAAAACCCCTTGTAGATGCCAAAAGTTGGACTACTTGTCTTCCTCCTAGCTTCCACCTTGATGTGTGATGAACAACTTACAAGCTCCCTAAATCAATGGCTCTACACATAAAGGATGGAAACTTTCTCAAGCTTCAACTCCAATCAAGCTTTCTTCAAACCCTAATTGTCAAAGAAACTTGCTCACTCAATTTAATCCCCAATATTGATTGGCTCTTTTCAATGGAAGAAATGAAGGGTGAATGGGAATGAAGATGAAGAGAGAATGGTGTCTTTCCTCTTAAAAAAATCAAGAACAAAAACTAAGAACCCCCTCCTTCAAAAATAGCCAACGTGTATATACTCCACCACTCTCATCTTCTTTTAATTTTTTAAGAAACATCCATCTCTTGCCAACTCACACACCACACTTTGTCTCCCACCTTTTTCTTTGTTTTATAATTTTTTCCATAAATTAGGCAAACTTTTTTTATCTTTTATTGTTCCTTTTTAAAAGATATCACCCATTGTCCCCCATTTTGTCCCCCAATTTGTGCAAAATGATTGAAAGAATTTTCACAAGACACGACCAAGTCATGATTGACTTGGCCGTGCCACTCATTTTCTTATGGACACAGCCAAGTCATGTGGCAGTGTCCATGGCTACCTCAAAACCTCCTTTCTTTTCCATGTGAGACACGACCAAGGCCCTGGCCATGTCACAGGACACGGCCAGTGGCTTGGCCGTGTCTCTTGAGTGTGCACTCCACTTCCATTCTTACATTGTTCTTTAGATGAGACAAGACCAAGGCCTTGGCCATGTCGTGTGACATAGCCAATGGCTTGGCCATGTCTCTGTTAGTGTATGTGCCCTAGGCCATTTATTTGGATCTTTATGTTATACATTCATTATTAATAAATGAGGTTTTATTATCATTATTGTTTGTTTGCATGTTACACAATTTTGATATTTGTCCCTGGTTTATTATTGTTATAGAGATAAAAAAAAAATTCTTAACCAGTATGAACATTGATTTGATAATCATCAGATGGTTATGTGTATAGTGATACAAATCAATTTCATAGATACTTGTTAGAGAACAATGTATTGGATAGACCCATCATGAGATTACTACATGGGTTAGTGTCATAAGTAAATCTCATGATAGTTATGTATTAATTCTTTGACTTGAGATTGTCATAGTTTCCAATATAAGGAGTATTATATTTTGACATGATCAAACATTATCCGTAACTGGATAGTAATAAAGGTTATGATCATATATGATCGAAATTATGTAGAGGATAATGAACAATCAAGATAGAATTTGTCCCTCTCTTTGAGAGAGATATCTTTTGGGCCCCTCGATAAGTGAGACTGTGAAATGCATGGCCGTGCTCAAATGAATTGATAGTGTGATCAATTTCATTTGTTTTTATCAGTCTACTTGGAGATCGAGTAATCATAAGTTTGGACAATATAAGTATGACGTTGACCATGACTTATGTTCAAGCTAGATATCGTGTGACAAAGGGATTAATGCATGTACTATTATTAGGCAAATTGGACATTCCTTATATTAATTGGGTAGTTGTAACGCCTTGCTAGAGGCCAATTATGACTTGTTGGTTTAATAGAGATTAAATTGATTGCCAATTAATATGGGCCTATCGGGTCACACACAAGAATGCATTTTGGGCTGGATATAATATTAATAATATTAATATTAGATATTAATATTTATTATTATTATTATTATTTTCGTTTATATATATATATTATTAGATAATATATTCAGAATCCTAATTAGATTTGGATTCTGAATTTGACTTACCTTATCCAATTATATATATTATTAGATAATATATTCAGAATCCTAATTAGATTTGGATTCTGAATTTGACTTACCTTATCCAATTTCGAATTGGATTCTGGAGTGATTATATTCTCTCTAGAAGTTAAGTCTTCATATAGGTAACATTAGAAAATTAAAAGAGAACGAAGAAGAAACCCTAATACGTTTTAGAGAAAACGTTTTTCAGCCTTCGCCGTTGCAGAGAGCTAGCACTCCAGACGGTAGCATTCGTATGGATACGCGATAGAGGGTGTTTTGCGATCGAGGCATCTATTCCAACTGTGATTTCGAATCATCAACAGGTTAGTTCTTTGTACACTTTCGTCGAATTAAACGAATAGCATGGATCCTGGTGGGAAATCAGAGATCAAAAAATGTTTTCCGCTGCGTGTTTTGTTTGCAGTGATCTCCTTTATTTCCTAACAGTCTCTTGGGTGTGTTCACTTCTACCTTTTGCTTCTTTGGTTTCACTCTTTGGCTTCATCAAGTGAAACACAGCCAGTGGCTTGGTCATATCTTCTCCCAGTGTCTGCTTCTGCCAATTTGTTTTGAAGGACATGGCCAGTGGCTTATTAACTCAGGCTGTGTCATGTGTGTGTTGCCTTGGATGAGGGACACGGCCAATGGCTTGGCCGTGTCTCTTAGGTGTGTCACATGTTTTTCCACTTTTTTGACCCTTCAATTCATTCTTTTAAGCTTCCATCTAAATCAAACACTTCAAGCAAACTTCAAACACAAATTAAGAGAAAAATTAACTTAAAGTCAATAAAATTAACCTAAATATATGTATATATATGATCCAAACAACTACCCCACACTTAATCCTTTTCATGTCCCCAAGCAAAGTTAAAATCAAAACAAGTAAACAAGAAAATTTAGCCAAGTTCAAGAGTTATATGAGTATATCAAGACTTCCAATTTCTTAAATCCGCAATCAATATCAAACCAAATAAAACCAATACTCATGCAATTTAGTGGTTTTCCACACGTAACCAATATTGGCACTCCCTCAACAACTCTTAAAGTGTTTAAATAGGTAGTGTTTACACTCATAACATTCAATGACAGATTATCACCATAAGCTTGCTTATCAATCAAACTTTCACCACTAAATTTCAATCAATCATCAATCATAATGTCTTTCATTTGGTTGTAATGGGGCTAAGGTAATGGCATAACATTTAGGAAATGTGAGCTGATTCATTAAGTTAAAGAGTACGTCAAGAATGAAGTAAACTATGTGATATAACCGAACAATCCCAACGTACCTCCCAATCACTTAGCACAAGACATAAAAGAACTTTTTAGGAACTCACTTATTAAATATGCAAAGATCATTCCCAAACTCAATTCAACCCTTCCAACAAGAACAATAATTATTCTTATTTTTTATTTTATTTTCTTTTCCTTATTATTTTTACTAATTTTTTTTTAAATTATAATTTGCAACTTAAGAACATAATGGTTTGCTATCTTAAACCTACTAAATTTAACCCCACACTTAATTCAACACAACACTTAGTCATAAATGCTCTGAAAATGCTCTTGACGTAGTAAAAGGTAAGAGACAAAATAGCACGGTTCAAAGTTAGTAGTGTTATGAAAAAGAAAGAAAAGGAGAAACGAAATAGGCTCAAAATTGGCTAACTAAGGCTGAATATAGGGTTGGTCTTTTTAAGCTAAAATTGGTTCACCTAACTGCTTTAATCATCTTGATGCCTAATTGAAATTTTTTATGTAGTCTCAACATGCATATCAAAGCAAGTTCTAGAAATTCATTAATAAAAGATGCTCACACACAATAAAGAATAATAAGTTGATATTCAACTTAATAGGCTCAATTCCTCACTAGTTTAAAAGACAATGCAAGGAATATCCACCAAATCAACAATAAGCACAAATTTTATTAAAATTTCCAATTCATGCTTCAAAAATTAAAAAGGTAATCTATCAACCATCTTATAACAATTGAACTTAAACAATATGTAACGTAAGGCAAAACACTTAACAAAAATGACTAAAATAAAGACTTAATAACAACAACAAGATTACGGAAAACAAAAACTTGCATTTATGAACAAAAAACTTAGCACCCCACACTTTAAGATTGACATTGTCCTCAATGGAAACTAGGATAATTTAAAGAAGGTAAGAGTTAAAGTACAACTTGATTTCCATCATTTTCGTTGTGAGGCAAGTGCTACCTTTCATCTACAAACATTAATTATTCAAAATTAAAAAGCAATAAATATAAAATAACCAAAATAAAACATAAAGATTTAGTAACCAACAACGGTACAAAAAACAACAACTGAAATATTCAACATCTGAAAATAAGAAACATAAGAAGTGTCTTCAAAAGGCAGAAGCTGATATGCTCTACAATAGTGGAGGATATGATGATGAGGCTGCTGAAGGGTGGAGTCTAAGAATCTTTGCACGGTTGCTATTGATTTTTTCTAACTGGGCGAGGACTTCAGCATGATTATGATCTACCTTGCTTTCCAATGCTTCAATCCTACTAATAATCTCCTGATTATCCAACGCCGGAGCATCTTAATCCAAATTGAGTGAATCCGAGTCAGACTCCTCATCAACTCGTGGCCTCTTTTGTCGATCCTCTGGTGAAACCTGCTCATCTAAATGCATAACATAAGCCCCTCTCCTCTTCACAACCATGCGCATCTTTTCAAGGGTAGCAAAATCCAATGAATCACTCCTAAAAATTTTAGTCATTTGGTAAGTGCTCAGATCAAATCCATTAATAAGTGCTATAGCCAAGGTGGTCATCAATCCACCAATGCAAATTGCACCATTTTTTCTATTTGCTACACTATCAAACACATCGGTCAACCAATAGCCGACACTTATGGGTATAGCATTGCTAGCACATTCTAAGAAAAATAGCTCACTTAGTTCCACCACACCCATGCATTCTATCCTTGTAAAGAACCCACAAGACATAAATCGATGCAGATACCTCAAGGCATGATTTATCAATTTGGTTGCTTTGGCCTATTTGGCCACATACATACCCCTGAGCCTATTCCTCCTCATGCATATTGTCATCTAAAACCATTAGGAGTGCATTTTTCTGCTTCTTGGCGAAAACTAAAAATAGGATTTAATTGCTCAATATAAAAAATGCATTGTTTTCCAAGCAATTTAAAGCTAAACCTAGTACAAATCTTCGTTTCATTTCTTTCAACCTTAAGAGAGGTTAAAATTTCTATGGTGAGTTCTTGGAATTTAAAAGGTTTAAGGGAAACTAATTTTTCCCATCCAAGGCTTTGAACATATGTAGCAAAATTTTCTCTAATTTGGACAGTATCAAGGGATTCATCGCTCACGTACCTTTTCGAAAAGAAACCCTGTGCTAGAAGAGTTTACCTCTTTGAAGATTATGAAGAGGATAATGGAGTGGATGATGGAAGTTGCCTCCTCTTATGGTGGGTCACAATTTTTGTTTTAGGAATCTTGATCTTTTTGTTGAAAATCAAACTTTGGTGGATTTTATGGAGTTTTGGGTTGAAAATTGGAAGATTGAGTAGGTTTAATTTAGTTTTGAGTAACAGAAATGAAAGATTTAGTGAGATTTTTATGTTTTGAGAGATGGGATGGAGGTTTAGAGAGAGAGGCAAGAGAAAGAAGAAGGGAAAACCAAGGTTATGGATGAACAAAAAGGATACAATCGGGTTTTAAAGAGGGTGACACGACCATGCTTGAAATGGCTTGGCCGTGTTTGGGCTTTTAGTAGGGGCACGACCAGTGGCTTGGCTGTGTCCTATGGGCGTCTCCTGGTGCATTGCATAGTCCAAATGGCATCCTCCAAAAGGCAAATGTCTCAAAGGGACAAGTAAAGGTTGTCTTTGGTTGATCTTCTGGTGCTATCGGGACTTGGTAGTAACTTGAAAGACCATCAAGAAAATAGTAAAAAGTGTGTCCAGATAACCTATCAAGCATTTGATCAATAAATGGTAAAGGAAAGTGATCATTCTTGGTGACATTATTTAATTTCCTATAATCTATGCACATTCGCCACCCGGTTTGTGTTCGAGTAGGTACCAACTCTCCTTTCTCATTCTGGACCACAGTTAAACCTGCTTTCTTTTGCACGGCATGAATGGGACTAACCCATTCACTATCAGTAATGGGGTAGATTACCCCTTCATTAAGCAATTTACAAACCTCCTTCTTCACTACTTTGCTCATGTTAGGGTTAAGTCTCCTTTAAGCCTCTCTCACCGGTTTAGTCCCTTCCTCTAGAACTATCTTGTGCATGCACATAGAGGGACTAATACCCTTGATATCACTCAACCCACAACCAATAGCTCTCTTGAATTTTTCAACATCCTCATAATTTTATCTTCCTTCTCGCTACCAAGAGTAGCAGAAATGATCACTGGTTGTGAGTTGTTTTCCCCAAGAAAAACATGCTTTAAGTGCTTTGAAAGTTCTTTAAGTTCAACACCCTTTGGTTGAATCTCCTCATTTGAACCTTTAACATCTTCCTCCAAATTTAAATCCCTTTCCAGTTTATCTTCACCACTTTCCTGCAAAGAAAACTTCTTCAACAACATTATTAGTAAAATCAATGAAAGAACAGTCCTCATATAAAGCAGTAGTGGGAATAGAAAAAGTGTTAAAAATTGAAAATTCTACAGTTTGACCTAAAACAGTCATGGTCAATTTTCAATTTTAACATCAATTAATGTGTTAGTTGTGGCCATAAAAGGTCTCCCTAACAAAATTGTATGTTCAAAATCTCTAGGAAGTTCTTCCCCCATATTTAAGACAATGAAATCAACGGGTACAATTAAACTGCCTACCTTAACTCGAACATCTTCTACGATTCCCTTAGGGTATCAAAGAGTTATATCCGCAAGTTGCAAAACCATTTTAGTTGGTTTAAGTTCCCCTAGCTCTAATTTTGAGTAAAAAAAGTATGGCATTGCTCCTAAGTTGCACATACCAATAGTTTCTTTCCCATTCCCCATAGAGATATTAACTATAATGCTTCTAGGATCCTTTAGTTTTAGAGGCAACCTATGTTGTAAAACAGTACTTGTTACTTCTGAGACTATCAGCTTCTCATTCAACTCATATTTTTTTTTCTTTTTTGTGTTATGCTCCTTAAAAAATTTAGCATATGATGGCATATTTTTAATCACCTCAAGTAAGGGAAGGTTAGTATTTACCTTTGAGAGCATATTATAAATTTCAGTAAATTGCTTATCAGGCTTCTTATTTTTTAACCTGCTTGGAAAAGGAATTGGCGGTCTGTATGGATTTGGAGATTTGTTCAGCTTTGGTGCCACTGATGCCTCCTCGCTAACTTTCTTAGGGTCAATTGGTTTTCTCTGATTAATAAGAATATGCATGCAGTAACTTGATCATTGAATACACAGTACCTTGATCTTTGAACATGCAGTAAATTGATCTTTGTTTTAATAACTTTAATTGTTTGCTTGATCAGTTGGTGTTCGTAACCGCACTTGCACGTTTCATAAAAAACATAAAACTATCCAGTAGCCATCGAGGATTTAATTTAATTGTTAAAATCTATTTTGTTTACTTTACCTCAAGAACCATAAATTATTTTATTAAAACTCAAAACCTCAAATTATTTTTATCCAAAAGCCTAAACCATTTCATTATTAAACTCCAAAATATTGATTATTTTTCCAAAACCTTAATTTATCTCTCCAAATCAAAAATTATGTTTTTAAGACAGTAAGTTAAACCCAAGAACCCTAATTCCAAACTTTGAATTCCAAAACCCTAAAAACCAAAGCAACAATCTATTTGCTTAAAACCCTAACCAAACCTATTTTTTAAAATCACAGTAGCATTATTTTCATAAAACATTTCGAAACCCTAAATCTTTTAAAACATGCAGTAGCATTATTCTTTAAAAATAATATTAGTTCCTCAAAATTCCAAAACCCTATTGTCTAAATCCTAAACCCTAAAATCTCAATTTTCAACACCAAAACCTATAACCCTAAAAGCTAGTTTCCAAAATTTTCTGGGGAGCTGCCTCCTTGACCCCCGTATGGTCTCGTCGAAGGGGTCAATATTCATTTCTGTATTATGAGTCAGTGTATTTAACTTTCCTTTTCCAAAGCCCTAATTTAGTAATTAAAATTCTAAAACCCTAGATGTAAACCCTAAATTTTTACATTTATTGCTTTATTTAATTTTAGATTTGATTATGTAGTTTATTATATGCTTTGATGGTTGATTTATTTAATTTCAATGCTTGATTTATTTAATTTATCATGGATGGATATTTTCTTTATTATTATGATTATTATTTATTTATTTTGGTATTAAAATTGTAAGAGGCATGTTTCCATTATTGGGTACCTCATTAATCAATTTTCATGTAATTTAAATTGCTTTTATATTTTGGACCAATGTAAAGGATATGTTTCCACCTTTCAGTGGGTATCCTATTTAGTTTAGACATGAACGATGTAAGGACATGTTTCCATCCTCGGATGGGTGTCCATTTATTTGCTTTGTTTGAACATTGCTTTGATATTAATATAGTGATGCTTTATTTTAATTGTTGCATGTAATATGGATGATATTGGTATACTTAAGAATTTTATAATATTAAGACCTACAAAGGAGGCTGGTTCCAATGAACCGGGCATTGTGGGGGTGCTGGGCCATTTCTCAACTTTCCCACACGTACCCAACTTTTCGAACCCATTAAGGGGTTGGGGATTCCTTAGGAATCGAGTCATTCACCCCTTTCTTTTTCTCGGTCCGTTCGAGTGGTGAATCCATTTTCTTTGGGCTTAGGATCGTGTTCTATAAGGCCCCGTGCCTAAATAACGCAGAAGTCACAAGAACCATTCCACCGGGAGTGGGGGCAAAAATCCCCACTCACACCTGGAAATTTTCCTTTTTGATTAGCTTATAATTTATTAGCCAATTGACCCACTTGCATCTCAACCTTCTTATGTGAGGCATCCAAAGAGTCGAATCATTTGTTGTTCACCTCTTAATTTTGAGTGCTTATTTGAATGAAAGCATTCAAATTGTCTTCAAGTGAAGGTTTATTGACTTACTCATGATTTGAACATTGGCCTTGAGATTGGGGTCCCCTTTGATAAGGTTGGAATGAATGTTGAGGTGGAATTTGTTGTTGGTTCTTCCATGCAAAATAAGGGTGATTTCTCCAACCGGGATTATAAGAATTTGAGTACGGGTCATTCCTTTCCCTTTGTTGGAACCCTTCAAAAGCAAAAGCTTGTTCTTTCCCTTCTTGGAATTGGTCAAAGTTTGAAGGACATTAATTTGCATTGTGGCCTACCACACCACATGATGCACATGATTCTTGGCTTGGCCCCGGCAAGTTTCCTCTAGAATTCAACAATTTAACTTGCCTTGTCAACTCAGAAATTTGCCTTTCCATTTCTGAGTTTGCATTTAGCTCATATGCCCCTCTTCTCCTTTGTCCAATGCTCTTTTGTTGAGAATTGTCTCCCAACATTTCAAATAATGCAACTGTTTCAGCTGCTGTTTTCTTACCCATTGCCCCTCCTGCAACATTATCCACTGTGTTTTGACATTGTTGAGTTAGCCCATCATAGAAGAACTGATTGAGCAATTGTTACGGATAATAATGATGAGGGCATTGAAATAATAGAGATTTGAAGCAATCCCATGCCAATTGAAATGGTTTTCCATCAAATTGGGTAAAAGTTGCAATACTCCCCCTAAGCACCTTAGTTTTATGGTGTGAATAAAATTTTTCCATAAATTTATTGTACACTTTGGTCCAAGCGGTCAAAGAATTTTTCGGTAAGGTCATTAACCACGCTTTTGCCCTATATTTCAAACTATATGGGAAAAAACTCATTTTAAGTTCATCCTCTGATAGTGCTTGCAAAGGGAAAGTATATAGTGTTGTGTAAAAATCTCGAATGAAGTTGAGAGGATCTTCATTCGGTAATCCATGGAAGGATGGCAGCATACTATAATGAGTGTTTTTAAGTTCATAGTTCCTTACTACATTGCTCAACCGGATACACGATGTGGTTACTCCAATGGTCAATGGGGCAAACACCTTCATAGGTGGTTCCTCTATGTCACCCATTTCTACTTCAGTGTCCTCCTCAAATTGCTAGTCGGTTTTTTCTCCTTCCTCTCTCAAGGGATCTACTCCTTTGACTCCTAGAAGTATATGAATATCGTCTATGCAAGGGCCAATTTTTTTTCCTTGAGACCTTTGTCCTTGCATAAATCACCTAGACAGTTCAAAAAGGAACACTTTAAACAATAAAATAATCAAAATAAAAGAATCAAACTACAAATAACAATTGCCCTCTTCGGCAACGACACTAAAAACTTGTTGCGCTCGACTAATTACTACTACAAGTGACACTCGCAAGTATATGAGGTAGTTGTATCAATGATGTTCGCCCCAAGGTCATCTCACAAGGAAGGAATTATTTTGCAATAGTTTGATTGACAAATAAATTTAAAAACAAGAGTGTGATATGTTGGAATGGTGAAAATCAATTTTAATTTAAAAGTAAATGAGTATTAGTTGTGTAAGATCATTTTAATTCTAGGAATGGTTTCTAGGGTTGTGATTTTTTTGTCGCCGATTTTTTCAACTTTGATTTTTATTTTTATTTTTATTTTTTGACTTTTATTTGTTTATTTCTATTTTTTATTAATAAAAATTAGATACTAAAGCAAAAATTATTTAATAAAAATTATTTTGGACCAATTAGACAACAAAAATCATTTTAGACTAAATAAAACATATTGGACCGGATTGGGTAAAAAATTAAGGGTCTACAGGTTGCTATTGATTTGTTCTAAATGGGCGAGGACTTCAACATGATTACAATCTACCTTGCTTTCTAAGTCTTCAATCCTACTAATAATCTCCTGATTATCAGGCGCTGAAGCATCTTCATCCAAACCGAGTGAATCCAAGTCGGACTCCTCATCAACTCGTGGCCTCTTTTGCCGGTCCTCTGGTGCAACCTGCTCATCTAAATGCATAACATAAGCCCCTCTCCTCTTCACAACCATGTGCATCTTTTCAAGGGTAGCAAGATCCAATGAATCACTCCCAAAAATTTTAGTCATTTGGCAAGTGCTCAGATCAAATCCATCAATAAGTGCTACAGCCAAGGTGGTCACTAATCCACCTATACAAATTGCGCCCTTTTTTCTATTTGCTATGCTATCAAACACATCGGCCAACCAATAGCTGATACTTACAGGTATAGCATTGCTAGCACAATCTAAGAAAAATAGCTCACTTAGTTCCACCACACCCGTGCTTTCTTTCCTTGCAAAGAACCCACAAGACATAAATTGATGTAGATACCTCAAGGCAAGATTTATCAATTTAGTTGCTTTGGCCGATTTGGCCACATACATACGCCCCGAGCCTATTCCTTCCTATGCGAATTATTGTCTAAAACCTTTAGGAATGCATTTTGTCCCCTTCTTGGTGAAAACCAAGAATAGCATTTAATTGCTCAATATCAAGAACACATTATTTTCCAAGCAATTTAAAGCCAAACCTAGTGTAAATCTTCGTTTCATTTCTTTCAACCTTAAGAGATGTTAAAAAATTCTATGGTGAGTTCTTGAAATTGCAAAGGTTTAAGGGAAACTAATTTTTCCCATCCATGGTTTTGAACATATGTAGCAAAATGTTCTCTAATTTGGACAGTATCAAGGGATTCATCACCCACATACCTTGTCAGAAAGAAACCCCATGCTAGAAGAGTTGACCTCTTTGTAGATGATGAAGAGGATGATGGAGATTGCCTCCTCTTATGGTGGGACACCATTTTGTTCTAGGCATCTTGATCTTTTTGGTGAAAATCGAACTTTGATGGATTTTATGGAGTTTTGAGTTGAAAATTGGAAGATTGAGTGGGTTTAATTGAGTTTTGAGTAAGAGAAATGGAAGATTTGGTGAGATTTTTAAGTTTTGAGAGATGAGGATGGAGGTTTAGAGAGAGAGGCAAGAGAAAGAAGAAGGGAAATCCAAGGTTAGGGAAGAACAAAAGCTATGCAATCGGGTTTTTAAATAGGGTGACATGGCCAAGCTTGAAATTGCTTGGCCATGTTTGAGCTTTTAGGAGGGACACGGCCAATGGATTGGCCATGTCCTATAGGCATATCCGGGTCTATATGTTTGGGTGTCGGGTAAGGGATTGAGGACACGGGCTGGCACTTGGGCGCGTCTGGGTGACATGGCCAAGGACACGACCAATCCTTCTGGCCGTGTCCACGCCTAGGAATTCTGGGTTTGCTTGACACGGCTAGTGGCTTGGCCGTGTCAAGTGGTCGTGTCCTCTACTGCCAAAATTTTTTATTTTCCCCCCTTTTTTTAAAAAAACAAATGTGTCACCCAAGTCCAAGATATGTACATATCTTCCCGGCTTTACCCTGAAAGTCTGTCAAAAACAAAAACTGATTAATGCACCCATTCTATTCTCTTAAAACAAAATGAAATTTAATTGACAAAACATGAAGATTGAACTATGAAAAGAAATACAAACTGATGGGTTGCCTTCCACTGAGCGCTTCTTTAATATCATGTAGCTAGACATTGTTGCATCATTTATCCATAAACATCAAATTTTCAACAGTTTTTGCAACATCAATTTCTTCAAGATAGGGCTTCACCCTCTGTCCATTTGCCTTAAATGTCTCCTTACTTTTCAAATTGACTAATTCAACAACCTCATATGGGAATGATTGAATTACTTGAAATGGTCCGCTCCAATGGGAATTCAATTTTCTGGGAATCAATCACATTCTTGAATTGAATAGGACTTTCCTTCCCTGTTCGAAAGTTCTTTGAAGGATCATCCTATCATGCATAGCTTTTTCCCTTTCCTTATAGATTCTTGAAATCTCATATGCCTTATTTCTAAGCTCATCAAGGTCAAAAATTTGCAACATTCTTTGCTCCCTTTCTCCTTCTAAGTCCATATTTGTGGTCTTTATTGCCCAATAGGATTTATGCTCCAATTCCACCGGTAGGTGGCAAGCCTTGCCAAAGACCAACCTATATGGACTCATTCCCAATGGTGTTTTGAAAGCAGTTCTATAAGCCCATAATACTTCTTGAAGTCGGATTGACCAATCCTTTCTTGTTGTGCTCACCGTCTTTTCCAAGATCCCTTTAATTTGCTTGTTGGAGATCTCGGCTTGTCCGGATGTTTGAGGGTGGTATAGAGTTGCCACTTTGTGTCGGATGCCCATCTTGGCCATTAACTTCTCGAATGATTTGTTGCAAAAGTGGCTTTCTCCATTACTTACTATTGCTTTTGGGGTTCTGAACCTGCTCAAAATATTCTCCTTCAAAAATTTCAAAACAACATTAGCATCATTAGTCCTAGTGGGGATGACCTCCACTCACTTAGACACATAATCCACTGTAAGAAGAATATATTTAAAACCAAATGACTTAGGAAATGGCCCCATGAAGTCTATCGCCCATACATCAAAAATTTCAACTACAATAAACATATTGAGAAGTTTAAAAAAAGTAGGCCAATACAAACCGCTTTGAAGAATTTTCTCGGCGGTCTTTTTTCCTCCAAAATGTCCTCCTCAATACATGTTGAGGAAAAATTGCAACACTTATTTTTGTTCTTCCTCCGGTACACATCTTGTAATAATTTCATCCCTGGAAATTCTAAACAAATATGGCTCATCTAAAAATAATACTTACATGAATGCAGGAACCTCTTCTTTGCCTGAAAATTCAAATCTGTTCTCACAACACCATAAGAGAGATAGTTAGCAATATCTGTATACCAAGGTGCTTGAGTTAAAGCAAACAAGTGTTCTTTCGAGAGTTTTTCAAAAGCATTTTCACAAGTAATTTCTGCATCATTATCGTGAGAGTTCAATCTGGAGAGATGGTAGGCTACTCCATTCTCACTTGCCTTCCGATCATTGATTTCAACATCGAATTCTTGTAGCATCAATACCCACCTAATGAGCCTGGGTTTAGCTTGTGGTTTGGTCAATAGGTATTTCAAGGTCGTATGGTCCGAAAATACTATGAATTTAGAACCTATCAAGTAGGATCTGAATTTGTCTAGTGCAAAAACCATAACTAACATTTCCCTTTTAGTGGTTGTGCAATTCACTTGTGCATCATTTAAAGATAAACTTGCATAATAAATTACACAATAATTTATTCATTCTTTGGCCCAAAACAGTTCCAATGGCACAATTTGATGCTTCACACATGATTTCGAATGGCAAATCCCAATTTGGGGCAACAATTATAGGAGCGAAAATTAATTTTTCTTTCAAAATTTCAAAAGCTTCTAAGCACTTGCCATAAAAACAAATGGAACATCTTTTCCTAGCAAATGACACAAAGGATGTGAAATTTTTGAAAAATCTTTTATAAACCTCCTATAAAATCCAGCATGTCCCAAAAAGCTTCTACTCCCCTTAACAGTTGTGGGTGGAGGTAGATTCATGATTAATTCAACCTTACCTTATCTACCTCAATCCCTTTGTGAGAAACGACATGTCCTAAAGCAATCCCATGATCGACCATGAAATGACTCTTTTTCCAACTCAAGGTAAGATTACATGCAATATATCTTTGAAGCACGAGAGTCAGTTTTTGAAAACAATCATCAAAAGAGTTACCAAAAAAGAGAACTCATCCATAAACACCTCAATGCATTTGTCCAGCATATCAGAAAAAATCAAAAGCATACATCTTTGAAATGTACCTGGTGCATTGCATAGTCTGAATGGCATCCTCTGAAAGGCAAATGACCCAAAGGAAAAAGTAAAGGTTGTCTTTGGTTGATCTTATGGTGCTATCGGGACTTGGTAGTAACCTGAAAAACCATCAAGAAAACAGTAAAAAGCGTGTCCTGATAACCTATCAAGCATTTGATCAATACATGGTAAAGGAAAGTTATCTTTCTTGGTGACATTATTTAATTTCCTATAATGTATGCACATTCGCCACCCGGTTTGTGTTCGAGTAGGTACCAACTCTCCTTTCTTATTCTGGACCACAGTTAAACCTGCTTTCTTTGGCATGACGTGAACGGGACTAACCTATTCACTATCAGTAATGGTGTAGATTAGCCCTTCATTAAGCAATTTAAGAACCTCCTTCTTCACTACTTTGCTCATGTTAGGGTTAAGTCTCCATTGAGCCTCTCTCACCGGTTTAGCCCCTTCCTCTAGAACTATCTTTTGCATGCACATAGAGGGACTAATACCCTTGATATCACTCAACCCCCAACTAATAGCTCTCTTTAATTTTTTCAACATACTCATAAGTTTATCTTCCTTCTCACTACCAAGAGTAGTAGAAATGATCACTGGTTGTGAGTTGTTTTCCCCGAGAAAAACATGCTTTAAGTGCTTTAGAAGTTCTTTAAGTTCAACCCCATTTGGTTGAATCTCCTCAATTGAACCTTTAACTTCTTCCTCCAAATTTAAAGCCCTTTCCAATTTGCCTTCACCACTCTCTTCAAGAAATATTGAACAATGGGTTTATTAATATTGAACAATGGACCGAGAGGTAAAATTCGATATTGGAACTATGTAACCAACTACCCTAAGAATGAATTAGAAATATAAGTTCTAGGGTTTATTAATTTGCAAATTCAAAATAATTGGGTGTTGTTAATTCATGAATGTGAAAACTAATGAATTGGTAATCACTAATTAAACTCGAGGAATAAATTAAAATATAGGGTTATATTAATGGAAAATTTGAGAATTAAGCTTTGATTAAATTGATCTACAATCCTAGGCACCATTCCTAGAATTGAAATGATCTTACACAACTACTACTCATTTACTTTTAAATTAAAATTTCTTTTCACCATTCCAAGATATCACACTCTCTTTTTTAAATTTACTTGTCAATCAAACTATTGCAAAACAATTCCTTCCTTGTGAGATGACCTTAGGGCGATCATCGCTGCTACAACTACCTTATATACTTACGAGTGTTGGTTATAGTAGTAATTAATTGAGTGCAACAAGTTTTTGGCGCCATTGCCGGGGAGGGCAATTGTTATTTGTAGTTTGATTCTTTTATTTTAATTGTTTTATTGTTTAAAGTGTTCCTTTTTGAATTGCCTAGGTGATTTATGCAAGGACAAAGTTCTCAAGGAAACAAACATGTTCCTTATATAGATGATATTCATAGACTACCAAGAGCCAAAGGAGTAGATCCCTTGAGATAGGAAGGAGAAGAAATGGTGACGTAGAGGGACCACCTATGAAGGAGTTTACCCAACCAATCATTGGAGTAACCACATCATGTATCCAGTTGAGCAACGCAGCAAGGAACTATGTACATAAAAACACTCATTATAGTATGCTGCCATCCTTCCATGGATTACCGAATGAAGATCCTCTCAACTTTATTCGAGATTTTTACACAACATTGCATACTTTCCCTTTGCAAGCACTAACAGAGGATGAACTTAAAATGAGATGTTTCCTATATAGTTTGAAATAATGGGCAAAAACGTAGTTTATGACCTTACCGAAAAATTCTTTGACCACTTGGACCGAAGTGTATAACAAATTTATGGAAAAATTTTATTCACACCAAAAGACCAAGGAGCTTAGGGGCAGTATTGCAACTTTCACCCAATTTGATGGGGAGCCATTTCATGAGGCATGGGATCACTTCAAATCTCTATTATTTTAATGCCCTCATCATTATTATCCACAACAATTGCTCAACCAGTTCATCTATGATGGGCTAACTCAATAATGTCAAAACACAATAGATAATGTTGTAGGAGGGGCAATGGGTGAGAAAATAGTAGCTGAAACGGTTGCATTATTTGAAATGTTGGGAGCCAATTCTCAATAAAAGAGCATTGGAGAAAGGAGAAGAGGGGCATATGAGCTGAATGCAAACTCAGAAATGGCAAGGCAAATTGCCTAGTTGACAAGGCAAGTTAAACTGTTGAATTCTAGAGGAAACTTGCCGGGGCCAAGCCAAGAACCATGTGCATCATGTGGTGTGGTAGGCCACAATACAAATGAATGTTCTTCAAACTTTGACCAATTCCAAGAACGGCAACAACAAGCTTTTGCTTTTGAAGGGTTCCAACAAAGGGGAAGGAATGACCCGTACTCAAATTCTTATAATCTCGGTTGGAGAATTCACCCAAAATTTGAATGGAAGAACCAACAACAAATTCCACCTCAACATTCATTCCAACCTTATCAAAGGGGACCCCAATTTCAAGGCCAATGTTCAAATCATGAGCAAGTCAAGAAACCTTCACTTGAAGACAATTTGAATGCTTTCATTTAAATAAGCACTCAAAATCAAGAGGTGAACAACAAATGATTCGAGTTTTTGGAAGCCTCACTTAAGAAGGTTGAGATGCAAGTGGGTCAATTGGCTAATCAATTACAAGCCAATCAAAAATTAAAATTTCCAAGCCAACTGGAGAAAGCCAAAGCAATCATAGTCCTAAGAAGTGATAAGGTACTTGATAACAAAAATCTGTGATAATAAGATTAATGATTCTTTGGATGTAGGAACAATGTAAGAAGATGGCGATGAAATACAAGGAGGCAAAACTCAACCAATTGAGCTTAAGAAATTTATTGAGGAGGCATCAGTGGCACTAAAGCTGTACAAATCTCCA
The DNA here is from genome assembly GCA_947685225.1 of Garcia nutans. NCBI lineage: Eukaryota > Viridiplantae > Streptophyta > Magnoliopsida > Malpighiales > Euphorbiaceae > Garcia > Garcia nutans. The sequence continues at coordinate 47,317,550 of CANTUV010000007.1, read as the reverse complement.
AATTTGTACAGACCGTCAATTTCTTTTCTAAGCAGGTTAAAAAATGAGAAGCATGATAAGCAATTTACTGAAATTTATAATATGCTCTCAAAGGTAAGTATTAGCCTTCTCTCACTTGAGGTGTTTAAAAATATGCCATCATATGCCAAATTTTTTAAGGAGCTTAACACAAAAAAGAAAAAATATGAGTTGAATGAGAAGGTGATAGTCTCGAAAGTAACACGTGCTATTTTAGAAAACTAAAGGATCCTGGAAGCTTTATAGTTAGTATCTCTATGAGGAATGGGAAAGAAACTATTGGTATGTGTGACTTAGGAGCAAGTATAAATTTGATGCCATACTTTGTTTACTTGAAATTAGAGGTAGGAGAACTTAAACCAACTAAAATGGTTTTGCAACTTGTGGTTAGAACTCTTCGATACCCTAAGGGAATCATAGAAGGTGTTTTAGTTAAGGTAGGTGGATTAATTGTACCCGTTGATTTCATTGTCTTAGATATGGGGGAAGAAATTTCTAGAGATTCTGAACATACAATTTTGTTATGGAAACCTTTTATGGCCACAACTAACACATTAATTGATGTTAAAAATGAAAAATTGACCATGACTGTTTTAGGTCAAACTGTAGAATTTTCATTTTTTAACACTTCCCCTATTTCACACTACTTCACTGATGGCAATTGAATGTCGTTGTATAGAATTTTGGCCAATGGCCCACTATGGCAAGAATGCCCACTGAATATGATGACACCGAGTGTCTATTGATGGCACAGAGTGCCCACTAACACTTGGGATATCCTCCCTTTTGGCTAGCCATTCAATCCCAAGCTAGATCTAAAATCAGTATGATTAGGGAAATTCATTAGTCTGTAGTTAACATTGAATTGTATATATCATTTCAATGAAACAATACTTTCATCAACATTTAGTATTATATATATTTATCACAATTTCAACATGTATCACTCTTTTTCATACTTTCAACACTTACACAACACAAAAGTAATAAATATAAACATAGTAGCCCTTACACACGTAGGCTGGGAAGGGGTGTTACAATTCTTGGTATCAGAACCCCGGTTTAGCCGATTCTGGGTAGTTAGTTGAACTAAACCTTAAATGAATGACACATAGGGCTAGGTTAGGGGTTCTAATTATGTAACTATACATGTGTGTAGTATTGTTAGTTATGTTATGCTAATTATAACAGGAGTAATTATGGGTGATCGAAACGATGAGATGAGGGAGCTGAGGATGGAAGTAGAGAGGTTAAAGCAGAGAGTGCAGGAGCAAGATGATACCCTAGAAATTTTGGCAGATTGAAGTATACAGGATCATGAAGACTTGAGATTAAAAGATGAGATGATTACCTCCTTGATAAGAGATGTGCAGATGTTAAAGGAGGACAGTCTCAGTCATAGAGTGGAGTTTGATAGTGCCTGTAGGAGCCTCGGGGTAGCACATAGAGAGATCCGTGCTTTGCAGGAGAGGGTCCAGGAGCTAGGCCAGTACTTACCTGGTGAAGCATCTCATGACCCAGAGTTTGACCCAGAGATAGAAGAGTATTTGTCTGACAGTGCCACCTCACCTAGGGCACCTACTCACTGAGCTTTGAGATGTGTTGTTTTTATTAGAGGTTCTTTTGGTTATGTACATATGTGACATCGGGGTATCATGTAAATATTGTATGGTAGTATGACATGAGGATATAGTAGTAAGGAGTCCTAAATTTTGGAATGTACATAAGGGCTTCCTAGTAATGTAAATACTTTTGCTTGGAAATAAATAAAAGTTGTATTGTATATGTGTTATTTAAGAGTTTTATCTTTATATACATGCCACCTAGGGTAATATAATGCTGTTGGTCTGGGTCATTATTGATGATGGGATTGTATACGTTTTGCTCTGTTCTTTAGATGTCGCGAGTAGCACTGCGTGATATAGAGGAGGAGGTCGAGTCTCTGGCCTCCCGAACTGTAGGAACACATGTATCAGAGATACCTGCATCTGAGCAACCACTAGCTGATGCTCCTATTCCCAATGAAATGTTACAACAAATGGCTACCGTATTATGACAGATAGCCGGTGTTGCCCCAGCACCACCACCAGTGCCAGCACCCATACCAGTACCTGCTGTAGGAGGGGAAAGGAAACCCCTGATTGAAAAGATAAGAAATTACGGGGTGAAGGAGTTTAGGGCTCGAAGGGACGATGTTTCTTTTATAGCCGAATATTGGCTGGAAGGAACGGTACGAGCCTTAGATCAATTACAGTGTACGCTAGAAGAGCGAGTGGTATGTGCTACTTCCTTATTAGTGGAAGAAGCATATATATGGTGGGACACAGTTCACCAACGAGTTCCACCGGAACAGAGGACATGGGATTTCTTTGTGAATGAGTTCAAAAGGAAGTTTATATTGGAGGCATACCTAGATGCCAAGAAAAAGGAGTTTCTACACTTAAAGCAAGGTCGATTGACCGTTGCCGAATACGAGAGGGAATTTACCGGGCTGAGTAGGTATGCCAAGAAGACAATTGAAGACGAACATGATAGGTGTAAACAATTCCAGGATGGTTTGAATAATGAGATTAGGATGCAGCTAATTACTGCTAATATCAAGGAATTTTCTGAGTTGGTCACTAGGGCTTTGGAAGTAGAGCAATGTCAGTCTAATGAGCAGAATAGAAGACGAAGAAGCACTAGACGTGATTGCAGGTCAGTTATCTATGTTTGGAGTTCCGCTTTATGTTTTAATAGATCCAGGCTCTTCACACTCATATATATGCATGAAAAATGAAAAACTTGGGAACCTAAAGGTAGAACTATAGGAATAGGGAATATTAGTTACTAGCCCATTAGGGAGTGAGGTGATTACGAGGAAGGTAGTGAAAGATTTCCCCGTGGAGATACACGGACGTATCTTTTGGGGAGACTTATTTGAACTACCATTTCAAGAATTCAACGCTATCCTTGGAATGGATTGGTTGGCTAAACACGATGCATTGGTGGACTGCAAACGGAAGAGAGTTACTCTGCATACGTCAGACGGTGACGAAGTGACCTTAGTGGGAAAGAGGAAGGATTATCTAACTAATATCATTTTCGCTATGACGGCTAAGAGGTTAGTGCAAAAAGGCTACGAGGCATACCTTTTATGCACATTAGAAGTGAAAGAAGAGGCACCGAAGCTACAAGATACACCTACTGTTTGTGATTTCCTCGACGTATTTCCTAACGATTTACCCGGATTACCACCTAAACGAGAGGTGGAATTCACCATAGCCGTGTACCCGGGAGCTGCACCAGTATCCATTGCACCTTACTGAATGGCACCAGCAGAGCTAAAAGAACTAAAGGTACAACTATAGGAACTTTTAGACAAGGGGTTCATTAGGCCAAGTGTGTCACCATGGGGAGTGCCAGTATTGTTCGTGAAAAAGAAAGACGGATCCCTAAGGTTGTGTGTGGATTACCTTCAACTCAATAAGCTGACCATCAAGAACAAGTATCCGCTACCTCGTATAGATGATTTGTTTGATCAACTCAATGGTGCTGGAGTCTTTTCAAAAATCGATCTACGATCGAGTTATCATCAATTGGGAATCAAAGATGAAGACATGCCAAAAACCGCATTCAGAACTTGCTATGGACATTATGAGTTCATTGTTATGCCTTTCGGATTAACGAACGCACCTAGAGTATTCATGGATCTGATGAACATAATTTTCCACCCGTATTTGGATCAGTTCGTGGTTGTATTCATTGACAACATATTGGTGTATTCAAAGAATTGAGAGGATCATGATCGCCACCTTAGGATCATTTTACAAACCTTGCGTGAGAAGCAGTTATACGCTAAATTCAGCAAATGCGAATTTTGGTTGGAAGAAGTAGCTTTCTTGGGACATATTGTATCGGCAGAAGGAATAAGGGTCGATCCTAAGAAAATAGAAGCAGTATCGGAATGGAAGCCACCTAAGACAGTAACGGAAGTCCGTAGTTTCTTGGGGTTAGTAGGATATTATCGGAGATTCGTTAAAGGGTTTCCATGATCGCTGCACCTATGACCAAGCTACTTTAGAAGAATGCCAAATTCCAGTGGACCGACGCTTGCCAACAGAGCTTTGAAAGGCTGAAGCAAAAACTTACTGAAGCGCTCATTCTTACACAACCCGAACCAGGAAAAGATTTCGTGATCTATAGCGATGCATCCCACATCAGATTAGGTTGCGTATTGATGCAGGAGGGCAAAGTCATTGTGTATGTCTCTCGACAGCTCAAGCCACACGAAAAGAATTATCCCACGCATGACTTAGAACTAGCAGCGATTGTTTTGGCTTTCAAGACGTGGAGGCACTACTTATATGGGGAAAAGTGTTACATTTATACGGACCATCAAAGCCTGAAGTACCTACCCACACAGAGAGATTTAAACTTGTGACAGTAAAAATGGATGCAATTGTTAGCCAACTATGACTATACGATTAACTATCACCCGGGCAAGGCGAATGTCGTAGCAGATGCACTTAGTAGGAAGTCAATGCAAGCGCTACGTGCAATGAGGGTAGAATTAGAGCCCACAGAAGATGGAGCTATCCTTGCAGAAATGCATGTGCGACCTACCTTACATCAACAAATATGTGAGGATCGGAGGGAAGAAGAAACTATGAAGAAGCAGTACCCATATTTATTTCCGCCTGATGGGCTTCGGGACGAAGCCTAAATTAACGAGGGAGGAACTGTCACATCTGCCCACCGCATTTATGCATAATAGTCACGTGCATAGTGAGAGAAGGGGAAAGGAGAAGATAATTCCTGAAAACTGCTCTAGATAAGGCTATAGGATCAATGGGACCTAATTGAAGAAAAATGCAAAGTTTTAGGAAGGTGACTGTAATTTCAAAAAGTTTTGGGGAGGTGACTGTAATTTCCAAACGTTGTGCTGGATGTTCTTAATAGTGCACATAACAGACTCCAAAAATGGAGAGTAGAGAAAAATTAGGTCGCAATGACGCGTAACGGTTCTTCCAGGAAATGTCTCGTTAGAGAGAAACGAAAATGTGTAGACTAGGGCCATTTTGGTCATTATTAATTAAAATTTATACATGAATCCAAGCAGGAAATAAACACACGAGTGCGTAGAGGACATCGAGGGGTTGAATATGAAACGATCATCAGTAGAAAGGGAGCTAGGGCAAAACCCAAGCAAAGAAAGGACCTAAAGGGAATTTTGTAAAAAGTCAATGGCTTATTGGTAATTTTTCAAAACAAATTGGAAACTTAAAATAGACCTTAAAAATAGAAAGTAGAGGTCGAGAGGATCAAAACCATATGTAGTTTGCCTCGTGGGACTGTACGATTTAAAAGTTACGATCGATTAATCGCCGGAGGGTATTTTGGTCTTTTCACACCTTAGTCCATAAAATTTCAGCACAAGGAGGCAGAGGGAACAAAATATAATTAAAGGAAAGTTTAAGGGCTTGGGTTTTAAATAAATAAAAGAAGGGAACATATGGACTAATGAAAATTAGCCATTTAGGGTTTATAAAAAGAAGAAAAGAAAAAGGTGTGGACATTTGGCCTTAACATATTCATTCACCCAAAAGTAGACATCATTTCCACTATATATATCATAACAAGAGGAGTAAAATCTCTCTCCCAAAAACTCTCTCAAAAATTCGGCCACCATAGGAAGAACACCAAAGAGTTTCAAATTTTTGTCAAGTTTGATTTTCAAGGTAAGTTTTAAGGTTTTCAAGTATGTAAAATTCAATTCTAGTATCAATTTTAAGTATTTAAATATCTATTGGAAGATTGGAAATTAGGGTTCTTATGGTGGATTTGGGGAAAATCTAAGTAGTGATGATATTAATTAATTAAATGAAAGAATCAAGGTTTCTAAGTTTTAATAAGGTTAGATTAGGGTTTAGTTTGAAAAGAAATGGAGGATAGCTTATTGTTTTAAATTGCTAAGGTTTATGTTTAAAGGTGTGTTCTTGAATTTCTTGAAGGAGAAACAAAGATTAAGGAAGGAGAAGAAGGAAAAGCAAAGGGGAAGTAAAAGAGCAAGGTTTGGTACTTTAACATAAAAGAAATTTTATTTTTCTTACAAACTTTGGTTTATGGAATTTTTGATGTTGATGCTTAAATGTATTGATTGAGTTTAAATTAAATGTTTGAGTTATGTTCTTGGTTTCTTATGGCAATTGAGTTGGTTAAATTTAATTTAAACCAAGTGTTTTGAGAAAAATTTTGGCAAGTTGATTTGATGAACTTTAATTAGTTGATTTAAGTTAAACATGCAAAAGTTGTCAAAGGGAAGTGTTTAAATCTTCACTTTATCATTAAAGAAGCCTTCATATTGATTTGAAAAAGAAAAATAAACTATCCCATGTATTTCATATGTTTGGGCCGAAATGGTTCCAAAATGACAGATTTCTGGACTCTTTTTGTGGCAGCTGTTTGAGGTAGCAAATGAATGAATTTTTTAACGAAATTTTATGTGTAATTAGTCAACATATGAAATAAGTTTTCTGTAAAATTTCATCCTAAAATAAGATCCAGATTGAAACGGACTGAAATTTTGACGAAAATCTAGATTTTACTATTCATTTGGTCATGCCATTTTGCGTTGCCGATTTTACGTGCCGCGACACTATTCATTTGGTCAATTTGTGACTCTTTGAGGAATGCTTTGAAATGTTTGATATGTTTATTGTTGATGTTAAATATGTGAAAAAGGGTAATGGTTTGACTAAAGAATGTGGTGCGCGGCGTAAATGGCAAAGTGCAACGGAAATTAAAATAATTTCTCGAGTCATTCTAAAATGAAGTTTGAGACTTAAATTGAATCATTTTAACCTTTATGCTCTACTGGATAGTTGGGAGTGGTAGATAAGGGTATGGTGCACTATACTAACTTATGCAATACTGCTTGATATTGTGATTGAATTGTTATGATCTGAACTCAATGGTGAGGGCCATTGGGACCAATGGTGAGGGCCATTAGTTATAACCAGGATGGTGAGGGCCATTCCTGTGATTTGATATCGGTGGTGAGGGCCACCTATGTTACAGTGGTGAGGGCCACTGCCTTATCGCTATGGTTCCCTATACCACTAGAGCCAAAGTTCGGTTATTATTATTTTCTAAACTACGTAATGCAACATATGTTTGAATTATGGTTTTTACATTTGTTGAAAGCATATTTACACCGAATGTACAATAACTTCCATTGGTTTAATGTTGGTTGAGTTTTGATTCAATTACTTCCTTTTATTTCAAATGCTTTCATGTTTTACTTATATTTTCATCGGTAAAGTACCCACTGAGCGACATTGCTCAGCGAGTTAAGTTTTCCTTGACTCGTAGGTTCGGAGCAGTAGCTAACTTTTGGGGAAGCGACCACCAAACCCACAGCAGCTCAGGGTAGATCTCCTAGTTTCCATTATGAGTTAGCCAGATGTGGCATGTATATATATATAAGATTGAGAATTTCTATGTTATACTGTATGTTAGTAGTATGTAATAATAATTATAATAAACCTCTACTTTATTTTGTATTAGAAGTTTGAACTCTTCTTGCAGGTTTGTAGTTGAGGCTATAAGGTGGATTCATTGGGAGTGTATTGAAAATTGATTGTGTTCGTGTTGGTTTGTGTAAAAGTATTTTCAAAAATTAGAAAAACCAGTTTTGTCGACACTTGGGACCCAATTTCTAAGCGAACCTCTGGCAAATTTTTTGTAAAACCGGAATGAAAATTTGACTAAGTAAAATTGGTAGCAACATTAGGTTAGTGTGGCGCCTCTACTCGGCTTACACACGTAGGCCGGGAAGGGGTGTTACATAAGTTGCAAAAGACTTGATGGAATTTGATGTTCTCCTTTGACTTGTTCAGACACTAAACACCGAGTCACATATTCAGTAATATCTCTCTTTATAATACTGCCAATAATGAGAGTTTAAATTCTAGCACAACTTATTCCTTCTGGGATTTATAATATACTTAGTACTATGAGCTTCACCAAGTATACACTCCTTCAATTCCTTCACATCTAATACACACAATCGACCTCTATAATATAATCGACCATCTTCTAACACAACATAATATGGCTTTTTACCTTTATGCACTTGTTTTAACATTTCTTACAACTTTTGATCTTATTTTTGAGCTCTTATTACTTTTTGCTTAATAGTTGGTTCAACTCTCAATTCTGTTAACATAACACATTATATCATTTAGTTTATTAAATTTATATATACATATAGTTTTATAATATTCTATAAACAACATACCTGCTAAAGTCTTTCGACTTAAAGCATTGGCTATGATGTTAGTTTTTCCAGGATGATAGTCGATGATGCAATCATAATCTTTGATCAATTCCATCCACCTCCTCTACCTTAAGTTTAGTTCTTTTTGTGTTGGCAAGTATTTCAAACTTTTATGGTCAGTGAAAATATAGCCGTTTCACCATACAAGTAATTTTACCAAATCTTAAGAGCAAATACAATAGCAACTAATTCTAAATCATGTGTAGGGTAAATCAATTCATGAGATTTTAATTACCTAGAAACATAAGCAATTACCTTACACTCTTGCATCAATACACAATCGAGTCCCTAATGAGAAGCATCATTGTAGATCACATAGTTTTTTCCTGGGGTCAGTTGTGTCAATACAAGCGCTTCAGTCAACATAGCCTTCAATTGTTCAAAACTAGCTTGACATTGGGCATTTCACTCAAATTTAGTTTCTTTTCTAATGAGCTTAGTTAAAGGAAGTGTTATCTTCGAAAACCCTTATTCAAATCTTCTATAGTAACCAGCTAACCCAAGGAAACTCTGAACTTCTATTATATTCTTTGGTGGCTGCCAATTCAAAATAGTCTCAATTTTACTAGGATCCACATGAATACCATTAACTAATACTAAATGACCTAGAAATGCCACTTTCGTCAACCAAAAATCACATTTTGATAGTTTAGCATACAATTGATTCTACATTAGTTAACCAAAGGGCATAACCAGAAATTTATAATGTCCATATCAAGTTCTGAAAGTTGTCTTCAGAATATCTACTTCTTTAACTTTCATCTAATAAAAACCTAATTTAAGATCAGTCTTAGAAAAAACACCTGCTCCCTTCAACTGATCAAACAAATCATCAATCCTAGGTAACGGGTACTTACTATTAATAGTCACCTTATTCAACTGTCGATAATATATACACAATCTTTAAGGTACCATCCTTCTTCTTTACAAATAAAACCAGTGCATCTCAAGGTGATACACTAAGTCGAATAAAGCCCTTATCAAGTAATTCTTGAAGTTTCACTTTTAACTCTTTTAACTCTAGAGGTGCCATTCTATAAGGTGGAATAGAAATTGGTGTCATATCCGGAACTACATCAATAACAAATTCTACCTCCCTTTGTGGTTGTGAGCGGGGATTTTCACCACCACTCCCATATGGAATGGTTTTTGTGACTTCGGCACTTTTAGGCTTAGGGCCTTAAAGAACACGAGCCTAAACCCGGAGAGAATGGAGTCGCCACCCAGATGGGCAAGGAAAAAGAAAGGGTGGATGACTCGATTCCTAAGGAATCCCCAACCCCCTATAGGGTTCAAAAAGTTGGGTACATATGTAGAAGGTGAGAATGGCCCAACACCCCCATAATGCCCGGTTCATTGGAACCGACCTCCTTTTTAGGTCTAAATATTATTGATTTCTTAAATATTATAATATCATCCATTTTACATGTAATTTATTAATAAAATAGATTTATTCATAAAAAATTATAAAATAGCGCATTACAAAATAACATGGGTACCCATCTTTAGATGAAAATATACCCTTACAATCTTTAAATATTCACATAGAAAATAAATAATATAGGACGCCCACACAAGGTGGAAACATGTCCCTTACAATTATTCCAAAGTCTTTAAATAAATTAAATTACATAAACTAAATAAATAAGGCACCCACACTAAATGGAAACATGCCTTTTAGAATTCCCTTTAAAATATATATAAATCTATGGAAAAGAGTAAAGCAAGGAAAATAATATAACATATATAAAGATAATTGAATAATTTAAAAAAAGACAAAAAATATAAATATTATCCATTAAAGAAATATAGGGCATGACGACGAGGGTCGCGCTTACGGTAATCTCGCTAGCCGATTAGCGGGCGGGTGTTAAGGGGCAACGCCCCCGAAAGGTAAACAGTTTACATGATATGATTTTATTGGGGAATTAGGATTTCTATGTAAGCTAGGGTTTTACGTTTATAGAAATTAGGGTTTTGTATTTTAGGTGAATTAAGGTTTAGGGTTTGTGAGAATTAGGGTTTTTAAAAAGTAATAGTTTAGGGTTTTAAAAAAAATAATTGCTTAGCTGATATTAAAACTTTTAATCAAATAAGCTATTAGGTTTTTTATAAATAAACACAAAGGATAAACTAAAGACAGTTCACTCAAAGACAATTCAATGAGTGAGATAATAATGAATGAACACAATATGAATTTAAAATAGATTGAATAAGGAATTTCAAACCTCCATTTGTTGATTCCACCGATATTTTCGTTGATCCAAACTTTTGTGTTTTTTTCCAGTGTCAAATCTCGATTGAATAACGTGAAGGCAATAATTGTACACTGCCTTCTAGTTTATTGAAATTAGAGTTCCATGTCTCTTTCTTCCTCAGTTATTTTCTTTCTTTCTTAATACTTCTTGCTTCCATGTTGCTCTCCTCGCTTCCGTTCCAATTTCAAAGTCTCAGCCAAAGTCCTCGTGTTGTTTGAAGTTTGTTTTAATCATTACTCCCTTGCTAAAGGTTGCTAAAGTTTATTGTCATCGTTCAAAAGTCTCAAAAGTCCTAAGTTAAAGTCTCAGCCAAAAGTCAAGAAAAAGAGTCCCCAAAAAAACCAATGTCCCATTCTTCATATTTTTAAGTCTGTATTTATAGGTAATTAATCAATGAAAAACCTAGTTATTATCATTTAAGGAAGTATTTAAAATCTGTCTGAGTTAAATAAGGTTTAGAAAAATTGGCAAAGCTGGTACATGGGCATTGCGAGCTGCGACACTGCGAGGACTGCAGGGATTGCGGGCCAATTGGCCGCAGGCTTGGCCTATGGTGAATTAGCGTGCCAATTTGCATAGGCCTCTTGGCCTACAAAAAATTGGCTTGCCAATTTGCGAGGGCAGGCCTGCCGCCTGTGTCTCTCGTTGATTCATTAATTATTTATTATTTTTTATTTTTACTATTATAAAAAATAAATATTATATTTATAATTCTTTTTCTTTTATAAATAATCAATAATAAATATTACAAGAATTATTTGAACTACTTTTAAATCTTTAGACTTTACTTAATCGCTTTTTACTTAGTATTGGACTAGACTTGGTCAAAAAATAAAGGTCAACAGTTTGCCCCCTACTTGAATGATCTGAGACTTCAGTAAAGAGAGTGAAAAGCAACATGTCTTTGAGATGATTTTGGATGAGGATGGGTTCTCGATCTGAGGTTGATTGATTGAGTTCTGGACTCAAAATGTGATTTGGGTTCTCGACCCAAAACTAGATTTTGGGTTCTTGACCCGAAACTGGATTTGATTTGGGTTCTCGACCCTAAACTGAATTTTGGGTTCTCGACTGGAAACTTGATTTGGGTTCTCAACTCGAGATTGGATTTTGGGATCTCAACCCTAAACATGATTTGGGTTCTCGACCGAAGACTAGATTTTGAGATCTCTACCCTAAACTAGATTTGGGTTCTCAACCCAAAACTGAATTTGGATTCTCGATCCAAGACTGGATTGGGTACTTGGACCCGAGACTAAATTTTTGGGTCTCAACCCAAGACTGGATTTTGGGTGCTCGACCTAATAGTAGATTTTGGGTTCTCGACCCAAAACTAAATTTGCAGGTCCTCGCCCCTCAACTAGATTTTGGGTTCTCGACCCAAAACTAAATTTTTGGTTCTCAACCCTAAACTGAATTTTGGGTGCTTGACCCAATACTGGATTTGACTGACCTTTTATTAGTTAAGAATTCTGGCTTCCTTCTAACCGGATGTTCCATTCTTTAATGGACTGTGTGTCCTTATCCACCAAAAATGGATCTTTATTCATTGGAGATCGGGCCTTTACCCTTAAAACATGGATCTTTATCCATTAAAGATCAGGTCTTTACCCTTAAAAGATAGATCTTTATCCACTGGAGGTCGGGTCATTACCCTTAAAATATGGATCTTTATCCGTTGGAGATCGGGTCTTTACCCTTAAAGCATGGATCTTTATCCATTGTAAATTGGGTCTTTACCCTTATAAATGGATCTTCACCCTTGGAGATTAGGTCTTCACCCTTTAAAATGGATCTTCATCCTTTGGACTTTAGGTCATCACCCTTTAAATTGGATCTTCATCCTTTTGGATATTCATCCTATATTTGCTTCAGCTCATCTTGCTGGACTGATCTTTTGTCTTTTGTATCTTCATTTCTTTTGGGGTTCTTATGTTCTTTTTGTTCTTCTTTTTGTAAAAAAATCAGCTATTTTTTACTTGGCCTTTATATCCTCTCTTTGCCCCCCTGTGTAGCAAAATATTGAAAGTGAGTCTAAAAATATTTTGTACTCGCACAAACTCAATAATTGAAAAGAGGAAGTTTTGCCCCCATGTGTAGGCTCAAACCAATGATTTTTCCCATATAGGCTCATATTGATGTTTGTATATTGTCTAGTTCCTTGCATAAGTGTGCATCTTTATTTTTAAAGTGACTAGATCGTCCTCAAGCAATGGGCCTTCCATGCCCCCTGATTCAATATCTTCTTTTGATTCTTTACTTCACAGGGTGTTTGCTATTCACTTTGACAAATAATAGGTAGCACAAGACAACAAAATGCAATATGATATGCTCATGTATGCATGATATGCATGAATGATACTTACAGTGATTTCATCAACTCACAAACCAAAGTGATCAGCCGAAGTGTTCTCATCGGTTCCTTCCAGATGCTCATTCAGATCTTGCATTGGAATGGTAGAAAATTTCACATTTATAGATTTTATCTTCCAAGATGAAATCATGAATAGTGGAGGTCCAAGCAGCATAGTCAGGGATATGTCCATTTCAAACTATGATTCAGCACGTCAATTGGTAGCTTCTTCATAATGTTGCAAATGATTCTTTATTTTGCCCAATGTGTCTTTCGAGATACGACGATGTAACATACTTCCCTTAACTTGAAGGTTTATGCAACAATTTTTTTTTTTGAATTTTGATTTTAAAATCAAATGTTTGCTTTGTCAAATTAGTGTCATTGTACCTCAAGATTCAATTTTATAAATTAACATGACAACCCTAGTTACCGTACTAACCTCGAGAATCATTTTCATATAAGTAAGAATTGTTGCACTTCAGATAGGCACATACACATTACTTGATAAAGGTCTCATCCAGTTTAAATATTGTCTATCTCATATGCATGATTATTCAAACTATCTCCACTAATAGACTCTACCTACCAAGAGAGATCAACAAGTCTTTGATAGGCTTGAAATGGGATCTATAAGTGATGCCGGTTAAATGAAGGCCATTTGTAAGTTGGAGCCATTATGACACAATGGGCAAACCCTCACACTAAACATTTCTTAGTTAGATAGCTGGAAGCATGAAAAGATAGTGCTTTGAACATTCTTCTTTCTTCTTAACATGAATCTAGATCATGATTAGGATAGTCTTTGCCTTTGCAAAAGGTTTGGTATCCATATTCCTTTCCTTTTCTTCTTTTCCCTTTCTCTCTCTCTCTTTTTTACCCCTTTTTTCTTTTGACATTTTATAATTTTGTCCTTCTTTCCTGTAAGACTATCTAGGACTTTTAAGGACTAGATGACCTCTATCTCTATAATTTTTGTTGAATTTTTGGTTAGGTTGGACCAATTTAAGTCAAACTATCTTTGCCTTCTAATGCTTTAGGTGAAGGAAAACTCGGTTGGCTTTCTGAATTGCATTTTGTGTTTTATTTTATTTTCCTTTTCTTTTTTCTTCCCCTCTTCTTCTTCTTTTTTCTTTCTTCTTTTTTCTTCTTTTTTTCTCTTTTTTCCTTTTTATTTTTCTTTCTTTCTTTTTTCCTTTTTTTCTTCTTTTATTTTTGTTCCTTAGTGATCATAAGACTTGCCAAAAGTGTAGGTCAATAGGTTTACTAGCCAATGAAGAGTAAGCTAAAAAATCATGAAGGCTCAAGGAAACAGACTAATAACTGATGTTAACATGGGTGGATACTAGTTCTTGGCTTATCAAACAATGCATAAATCATCTCTTCCTAAAATAAGCAGAGTTCAATTTTACCTCAAAAGCCCATCAAAACATATTCTCAGACTGACTAGGACCTAGACAAAGGTAATTATGTAGGAGCCCTCTCTAAGTAAGCATACATAACACAATGCTATAGAAAAATTTCTTCACCTAGTAAAGTCATTCAAATCACGATACATAGATATGCTAATTTATAAATATCAAGCTAAATTCATCATTGGTTGAGCACCAAAATGAACAAATACCAATAAAAATTTTAATGAATATTATTTATTCAAACAATCTTAATTTGAAAAACATAATTATTCCAATTAAATATTAAAGCAAGCAAAATAGAAGAGCAACATTCAAACTAAGAGAAGTTCATTGAGTTGAGCTTCTTCTCTCTTCATGTCTTGGATACTCTCATCTTGAAAAGAGGATAAGACAAAATCTTCCTCCAATCCTCTTCCTACCATGAAGGTTGCCGATGGAGGTACTCTTCCAAATTTAGACAAAGGATTGCTTTTGGTATTGGGCTTATCCGACTTAGGTAGCTTACCACTGTCAATAAGATCTTGAATTTCATGTCTTAATCGAGCACATTTATTTGTCTCATGTCCTTGCATTTGATGAAATTGACAGAAGGCCATGGCATCGAAGTTTGATGGCAGAGGATCATGTAGCGATCGAGGAGCCAACGGTTGTAATAACCCCTTCTTTTATAGCTTGTTGGAAACCTTCAACTCTTAAAATTGTCTTTTACTTCCTTGACCAGTTGTATTAACATCGACTTCCTTATGTGTACTTTGATTGCCAGACTGATAATTCTATTTTGCAGAAAAACAGTTCTTCTCTCTTTTCCACTCTTCAATTTGCAAGTCAGCTTGAACACCTTTGAAATCCCTTATAAGGGTGTGAGACAACCTTTCACAGTGATTGGTCAGGATACCTCTAACTATCATTCTGATTTGGTCTGACTCATCAGTCCTCCTCTTGAGTAATACGACTTTATTTCTCCAACTCTTCACATAGTCAACAAAGTTCTCATTTGATTTCTGCCTTATCGACTCAACTTCCATCAAAGTGATTCCAACTCTGCATTGCCCACATTGTTAGAAGAAAGCCTTGTATAATAGGTCCCAACTCTTTTGGGTACTTTCTTCCAAGGTATTGAACCAATTATGTACAACATGATCCAATAAGAGCATGAAATACCTTAGATTTTGAGCTTTAGTAGCTCTGGCAGACTGCATGGTAGTGATGTATTACTTAACATGCAAGTGATGATTTCATGTACAATTGTACCTAGCAAAGGAAGGCATCTTAAACTTATAAGGGACCTCCTCATCTTGTTCGAACAGCTTGTCTATAACTTGCATGCAGAATATTTTTAATTTGTAAATATTTGAATTTCTATGAATTTTAATGTTTGAATTGGTTGGTTGAGTCATCCAAAATGAATTATTAGTCAAAAGTATTGGTTAAAGATTGATTAATTGATATTTGAGAAAAGTATTTGAAATTCCTCTTTTCTCTTTAATCACTTATTGACAATCTCACCTTTCCTAGCTTATTCTTCTAAAAACCTATAACTAGATGCGATTTCCCTTCTAAATTTTGGCTAAACTTTTGAAAATAAAAAGAAAGGAGAAGTTTTAGTGGTGATGGTGATGATAGGCGTGGAAGATGGAAGAAGAGAGAAGAAGAAGATTCTACACACATACACACATGTCTATCTATATATATAGTTTAATCTAGTGTGGTCAATCTTATTTTAACTATGATGCACCCTCAATCTTAATCTTTGATTCTAATTCGATTTTTAGTCCCGTAAAACAGTAAAAATAATCTCCTTAGTAAATTTTAAGATCCACTATTTACATCATTTATCTATGTCACTTTTATCACTATTTACTATCAATTATCAATATTAAATTTAAAGTTTACTATTTAAAATTTGAAACATTACACGGGAATCAAAGCTGCCCTCGATTGCAGCTGGCTCAGCCAAAACCTCTGGATTGGTGCATGCAGTAGCTTGGATCAATATTCTTTCAATTTGGTGGAGCCAACAAATGGAAGTTTAGTTTCCTTAATTCTCTAAAATTACAGTAAGCTTCTATTATTTATATTACTTCATATTTATTCCATCCAGTAGTTGTTCTTCCATTTAAATTGATATCATTCACAGTAGCTACGTTTAGTATTATTCCATCTATTATTTTGCGATTGTTCAAGTATTTTAAAGTTGTGAATCCTGCAATACCCTGATTTTTTTATTGAATCTATTTATACATTAATTAGTAAGAGAATGATGATGGTTTAGATAGTAGTGATAGAGATATATACAACATAAAAATAACATAAAAAAGGGGTAAGAGTAAAGTGGTAAAAGAATAAAAAAGATGGAAAGTTAAAATATAAAATAATAATATTTTATATAAAAATATTAATTAAATACTACATATATACTTAGTGGAAAAATATGAGATAGCAAAATATTTTCCAGAAATTTCATTTCTTCTTCTTCCTTGTGCTCTTCTTGTGGCCAACCTCCATGGTTAGAAAAGAGGTGATTTCAATTCTTCAAATTATCAAGAGTTTAGTTAGTTTTTCATAAGGAATGAAGGAAGCTTGGGTTTTAATTCAAGTAACAAGTAAGCTTCTTCAACCTTTAGTGATTTGGAATGATATTGGCTATAGTTAAAGTTAGTAATTAAATATTGAGTTTTTGTAAGAGGATTAGCTAATTCTATTTTAAAGGAGCTTAAAAGAAGTTTATAGTTGTTCATATAAGTTGCTAATACCATTTTTGAAACTATAAATTGATTAGGTATTGATTGAGTTAATTGGTGAAAACAAGAGAAGAAAGTGGAAAGAAGTGAAGTTGTTCCTTCAATTAGAGCTCTAAAAAAAGGTGAGTATATGCTTAGATAATGTTTTTGTCTTTGGTTTACATCATCCTAAGTTGGTATGTGTGTGTTATGTTGATAAAATGGGTGAAAGAGTGATTTTGGGTTGCCATGGGCGTGACCATGCAGTGCCACGGTCTTAAGCTTTGAGGTGGTGTGAAAATGGTGAGGAAAAAGAAGTAAAATGAATGCCACGGGCATGGCCCTTGAATGCCACAACTGTGGGGGTACTCAAAGGTGATTTATAGATTCGTTTCACATCCCGCGGGTGAGAAGTATATAATTTATGATATTTTTGCCCCTATTCCTTGGTATATTTATTGTCAAATTGAGTTTACTTTGTTTGTTCAGTGCTTATTAGGATTGATTTCCAAAATCTTTTACACTTTGAGGCCTTATGGTCATTTAGACTACAATCACGAATGAAAGACAAGGAAAAGAGCTACTTTGGGAAAAAATTTCAAGTGACACGACCAATGACTTGGGTGTGTCAATGATCGTGTCATTCGCCCAACTTATAGAAGCTTTGACACACCTGTGTCACTGGCCATATCCTTAATCATACATCACAGTAGCTATGACATGTCTAGTATCTTGGTCGTATTGTTGACCATATCATCAATGTTGAAAATAATATCATCAACATGCCCAGAAACATAGTCGTGTCACTGGGCATGTCAGGCTAAATCGCTGGGTTATAAAATCTGAGCTAAAGAGCGAATTAGGGATCCAATTTTTATCACTTAAGAGGCAACTTCTTTTAAAAGAGAGAGTTTGGCAACTGAGGTTGGAGGTGAAGATCCAATTTAGGCAAGATTTAAATCAAGAATCAAAGATTGAAGTGAAGAAACACAAATCATTCATCATGGATTGTTTGAATTCTTTTACTTATTTCTTTTATTCTAATTTTTTGGTTATGATCATGAACTAAATTATTTCTTTATAGATATTGATGAACTCTAGCTTTATTGTATGGATTGAATATTTTTTATTAAATTAAATCATTTAATTAAGTTATCTTATTCATATTGTGAACACTCGAATTTTGGGGCTCGGAAAGCCAATTTCCTCAGACCAAGCCAGACCGGGGGACAACGGTAAAAGTCCACCGAAAGTATGTCTTCATGGTACTTGAAATGTCCGGGACGACGTGAGGATCATGGATATGGTCCCGGAATAATTTTTGGAGGCCCGTGGCTCCCGGAAAGTCAGTTTTAGCAGAAATAGCGCGAGTCGCGGTGGGCCAGGACGGCGGCCAAGCCGCCGGGACAAGCGGCCCAGCCGCCGTAGCGCAGGCTGCTCGGCCGCCGTCCAGCCCGATTTTGCCTATAAATAGGCTTCAGATTTTCAAAAAAAAAAAAGAAGACTTTTGGACTTCCTACGCCCAGATGCTGACGAAATTTTTATGCTTAAGAATTTCTAATATTGTGTTGTAGAAAGAAAGAATCATACTCAAAAGTGCAAGGAAACAAGATCTGGAACTTAGAAGTGGAAAAATTCTAATCAAGGTAATATCATAACTCATCTTTGGTCAATTCAAGCATATCATAAGCATTCTAATCTTCTTCTTAATTTCTTCTCGGTCAAAGACCTAATCTTTTTAGGTCTGAGGGCCTAATGGACTAATCAATCACCCTTTCGGCATTAAGCCGTAAATAAAATCAACTCTTTTTTTTGGCACGGAGCCTAAATTGCATCTCTTTGGTACTAAGTACCTAAACGGCACCATTAAAATGAACTTTTGGCATGAAGCCTAAATCGAACTCTTTTGGTACTAAGTACCCGAAATTATACAATTTTTGCACTAAGTGCTAAATCTCACAAATTTGGCAAAAAGCCCGACAAATGCACGAAGCATACACACACACATGCATGAAGCATAAATTTCATCGCCTTTAAATAGGCTTTTCTGAACTACATGGGCTTTGATCTTCCATTCAAACGGGAGTATTTAGGCATATTTGGGATTCACCCCAAGTAGCAAGTCCGCTATTTATTAACTGTAACACCCCGATATCCCATATAAATACTGTACATATACCAGGTACACATACAATATGTATATAGAGTATAAGAATGTCACTTTCCATCACCATTATAACTCTTTACTTTAATTTTTAAAACCATAATACATTTTAATCATATGAAAGTATTTACAAAATGGTTATTCTTATCATGGTAATACATAAATATAAGTTACATTGTTTCTTCCAAAGATTCATTTATACAAATGAATACATTCTTATGAAAATACAGTATAATTACATGCATGCACCACCATCTAGTTGGTCTCGAACTATACTTGTCCTCGTTGTGACATAGTAGCTTAACTCCAGCTTCATCACCTATATACCTGCGCGATTAAGATAACCGCGCTAAGCTCGAAAGCTTAGTAGTACAAGTAACCATTAAAATATACAATATAAAGGAAACATACCTCATATGTTTAGTCTCATGTTTTAACATTTTCTTACTCCGTTTTCCCCTTTTTCAATGCATTCTTCATATAATCCTATTAACCTTATAGAGGATATACATATACACATATAACATAACCATCAAACATAATTCAATAAATTGATAGAACCTTCATATTATGATACTTACCAATTTCACCTCATACATATCATATATATCATTTTATACTTTATAATCGCATATTGCATATAACTTCACAAACCATATCTCCTTTCAATAATTCATGTATGTTATATAATCATATCACTAACCACAATTCATTATTCACAACTCACATTTCCAACAAAGGCAACATAGATCCCATTACTCATTTATTTCAACTTGTATATACTTCACATTAACAACAAAGACAGACTCGGGCCCAAAAGACACTAATATGTCATTCAAAGTTCAGAGTTAATGCTTTGGTTTTGTTATCACATTTATCAATATCATATACCCAACTAGGCTTCAAGGATTAAGTTCAACCAAGCTTCAAGGGGAGCAAAGCATGCTAAGCTTCTACCCAACTTGGCTTCAAGAACTAACCCAACCTACCTTTAAGGGTGGTAACATCTCAATTAGGCTTCAAGGATTCAATCCAACCTAACTTCAAGAGATTGTTACACTTATTAGGCATGCCACCAACAACAAAACTCTGAAAATGAATAACACATTAGCCACACAATTCATTTATTATTTCATTATCAATTTCATTCTCATTCTCATCATCATTTACATCATCTTAGCCAACCACAATGGCATCATTTAGGCAAAACATGCCTCATTTATCTCATTCTCAATATCACAGCCAACCACAATGGCTTTATACATCATCACCTCTCAATTTACATTTCATATTCCATCACAATATCACATTTCATAGTTCACCACAATATCACATTATCACATTTCATAGTTCACCACAATATCACATTATCACATTTCATAGTTCATCACAATATCACATTATCACATTTCATAGTTCATCACAATATCACATTATCACATTTCATAGTTCATCACAATATCACATTATCACATTTCATAGTTCATCATTGATATTTATATACATAATCATTCATTACTCAAGTATGCACAATCAATTGCATTGCCATATAAATTGGAATACACATCATACAAATCATATCCTCACATCTTTCACATTTCATAACATATATATATTGAATGCCTTCACATCTTATATGTATTAATGTATTATCATATCTCTTATCTTTTCATTGCAATACAATATTAATATTTATTTTAACAATATACTTATATGCAATCCAATAGGGTTTTGTACTTACCTCTAAAGAACTCACTCCCATATAACTTCTCTTCCATAGATCTTTCAATACTTGGATTAGGGGCAATTCCATCTCTTAAAACCTAATCCAAAAGTAATCATACACACTCACTTAGAAATACACATGAGATAATACAAATAAGAATCAATTAGGGCAAACTCAACACATGACACGCTCATCAACACGGGAGTGTCCCTGATCGTGCCCTAACTCCACAACACAGAAACATTGACACGCTCATAACCACGGGCGTGTCACTGGGCGTGTAATACATTCTGTATCTCAAAAACATCAACACGTCCAATCAACAAGAGCGTGCTCATGGCCATGTCAATTCTCCAAACTCACAGTAGCTATGACACGCTCAATAACACGGGCGTGTTACTGGTCGTGTCAATTCTACAAACTCACAGTAGCTATGACACGCTCAATAACACGGGCGTGTTACTGGTCGTGTCAATTCTACTGCCACACAGAACTTATGACACGCTCAATAACATGGGCGTGTCACTGCTCGTGCTACCAACTCCAGAAAACAGAACCAACGACACGCCTAACAAACTGGCCGTGTCTCTGGGCGTGTCCGGCTAAAAACCCAGATTCCGGTCAACACACAACAACATCCAACAATACCCATCTTTTTATCATTACTCACTTCAAACAATCTTCATCAAACACACCCAAAAACCATAACAAACTTACCAAAACATCAACAACACTCAAAACACACACCAATCATCATTATAAACATCATTCACATACCAATTTATCAAATCCCCAAATTTCATTAAACTCAACCCTTATTCAACAATTCATCATCATCTTCACAAATACTCATATTATCATCATCCAAATACCAAATCAACACATATATATACTTAAATCTTTCAATATCATCATCATCACACATCAACCATACCAAACCCAACTCAAACAATGAAAATCAATTTAAAGAAATAATTACTTACTTGAATCCTTTATCAAATCTTCATCTCTATCATCAAATCTCTTGAATTCCTTAAGAAATTTGGTAAGAAAATCACATCTTTCTCTCTCTCTCTCTCTCTCTCTCTCTCTCTCTCTCTCTCTCTCTCTCGGCCAAGAAGAACGAAGAAGACGAAGAAGGAGTAGAAGGAAGAAGAAGTTTCTACTTCTTTCCTTTGTCCTTATCCATATATATATATATATAATAATAATAATAATAATAATAATAATAATAATAATAACAATAACAATAACAATAGTAATAATAATAATAATAATAATAATAACAATAATAATACTTTAAATCTCCACCACATATTCTTTCTTTGATTTTCTTCTTCTCTTTTCTTTTTTTGTCTTTATTATTATTATTATTATTATTTAGTTATACAAATATATATACAACTCACTTATCCTTCACCATTATATATATCCCATGTATATGTGATGTATATGTATATGTCTTAAATATATTATCCTTATATTTCACATATACACATATACATTAAATCCAAATACAACAACAATAACTCCAAAACTCTTAGGGTCTATTCCGGGATATTACATTAACAATATGTTTGTTTTTCTTTTCTTCATCCCTTTTGTGTTTATTTCTTTTTTATTATTACAAAGTTAGTCGAATACATGACATAGTCCCCGAATCCTCCTTGGGTTCGCAGACTAGAAACCTTTACATTGGACAAGTTATTGGAGTCAAACAAGGGTTTTCTTAGTTTTTCCCTTCGAACAAAATAAACTGAGTGGCGACTCCCGACAACATGTGAACTTTCGCCCGGATCCTTTTCGGGCGGAAAATCGAGGTTCACAAATTGGCGACTCCACTGGGGAGAGAAAATGATTTATGTGATCCTAGTGGACTACTATTGTTTATTTGACTAACTGGCCCTTCTTTAGGGTATTTTTATTTATTTTGGCAGGGTACCTTAGCAATGGTTGTCTTTTCTTTAAAGACGTTAGTACTGAAAATTGAAAAAAAAATATCTTCCTGGGGACCATAAAAAATAATAATAAATAAAATAATGGCTATACATTACACGAAAAAATAATAATAATAATAATGATTTATGGAATTATAGTAGACTGTTATTATTATTCGTTTAACTGATTTGCCCTTCTTTAGGGTATTTTTATTCATTTTGCAGGGTACCCTAGCATTATATATCCTTTCTTTAAGGATGTTGGATTGAAAGTTGACAAAAGGAATCTTTTTCCTTTAATGGTCCCTTATTTGATAAATTGTGCATTTGTTTTGTCATTCAGAGAATCTTTTTCTCTTGCATATATGGGGGAATCCTTTTCCTCCATTGCATAAAAAATTGTTTTCAAATGAATTTCTTCTCTTTCTGTTCAAAGTTCTGAGTCTGGATAGCAAGTAGCGCTGACCGGCAGGTCTCCTTGATTATGCCGGCGGACAGCCAAAGCGTCCTCCCTGTTGTCGCAAACCATTCCAATCCTTTTGGAGTGGCCTATGAGTAATCGTACTGTTGGACCCACGCGAAACTCCTTGTTTCACATGTGGTTAGGTATATCTTACTCAAGACTCAAGGGTCCCTATGATAAGCCGATTCTCTATTTTTACATAACAATAGAACCTTCCCTTAGGTTGTATGTACCCAATGATAGTGCCGCATTCCATTAAAATGAATTGTGATGTGATGAGGTGCATTCATGCAACATAACAACATTGTTTTGGGGAAAAATTTTGATGTACATAAGTGGACCAAGAGTTTTCCTACCCTACACACCACCCTGATTTTTTTACCCTTGACCTTTTCAGGTACCCTCTGTCCGTGTGCCTTCACCTACACCAGACACATCAACACCAACTGTGCTATCCCCTACGAGTTCTACTACCCCAACTTCACCAACTACTCCAATTACTGAAATGGCCACGATTGAACAGATTAAGGCTTTGCTGGATGGTTAGGTTAAGGAAATTGAAGCTAGAATGCAAGAAAAAATTGATGAAGCTTTAGCCGCCCAAAGGGTAGCCATTCTGGCTGAATTAGAAGTAGCACCAAAGACAGTCCCTATTCTTGGAAATTTGGGGAAGGAACCCATTGTGGGGGCAAACTAGTACCCCCGTGACTGCTCAGATTAATACCCCTGTCATCAATTTGGAGGATCCACCCTCCAAGAATGAAACAGATGAACTGAAAAAGAAACTTGAATTGCTTGAGAGGTCAATCACTGCCATGAAAACTCACAAAGAGGTGGTAGACATGGATTCCTTATCATTGTTTCCCCAAGCCAGATTACCTCCAAAATTCAAGATGCCGGGGATGGACAGATTTGATGGGACCACTTGCCCTAAAACCCATTTAAAGATGTATGTGGGGGCCTTGAGTCCTTGGGGTTTAAATGATGAGCTCTTTGCTCAACTCTTCCAACAATCCCTGACTGGGGCTGCCCTTAAATGGTTTGTGAGTCTAGACCGTTCCAAGATTAAGACATGGGAAGACATCTGCAATGCATTTAACTCTCAATACCACTACAATATTGAGGTGGATGTCACTAGAAGAGAACTTGAGACTACCAAACAAAACAACAATGAACCCTTCTCCTCGTTCCTTACGAGGTGGAGGGCAAAAGCCGCTCAGATGATCAATCGCCCTTCAGAACAAGAGCAAATTGATATCATAATCAGGAATTTAAGACCTACATATCAGGCTCAACTGCAAACCCAATATCTACCTACTTTCAAATCGCTCATTACCACTGCAACCAAGGTAGAAGATTTGATACAGTTGGGTAAAATAGTGGATGAGGGGGCTGCATCGAAATATAAGAAACAAAGCCAAACTCCTTCCTCAAGCAAGGTCAATCAAGTGGCCAATATTGCCCCTGCGAATCCTTTACGTGTGGGCAATCTTGGGCCGAGAAATCAGCCAAGAAGGCAATATACTGACCTTGGGGTACCCCTTCATTTGGTGTTTAAAAAGGCTGTGGAAGGGAAATATTTGAAGCCTTTGGACCCAAGACCTCCTCCAAACCCATTACCTTCCAGTTATAAAGTCAACGAATACTGTGAATGCCATCAAGGGAATGGGCATAAAACAGATGCTTGCTGGACACTGAAAAACCGCATCCAGGATCTGGTGGATAGTGGTGACATCATCCCTCTCAGGAGGCAACCAAATATCAACACTAATCCTTTGCCCAATCACTCCATCCATGCCATTACTGTGGAAGAAGAGCTGTTTGATCCTTTCGAACTTCTCTCAAGAATGAATGAAGTGTGTGTGTTAGATTTGAACGACCTTGCTGAAGAGGTCAGTGCTCTGACAAGAAGTGGAAGACAATATCAGCCACTTGACTTGGGAAAAACCCCTACAACCTCAAATCACCCCCGTAAGAAAACACCAGAGCCAAAAGAAGACCCTGTCCTTACTCAGCTTAAACAAACTCAAGCTAGGGTGTCAATTTGGGAGCTCCTTGCTTCCTCATTCCCACACCGCCAGGCTCTCAGCGAAGCTTTGAGTCAACTTGATACACCAGTGGACACAAGCCCAGAAGCTTTGGTGGCCACTTTGACACAATCAACCAAGGCATTGAGTATCAGGTTTTCTGATTTAGATTTACCAGAAGACGGTAAGAAACACAATGATGCTCTATACATCACCATACAGACTGGGGGAAAGACTGTGCCCATGGTTCTCATTGATAATGGGTCAGCCTTAAATGTATGTCCCTTGAAAGTAGCAAGCTGTCTGGGGTTGGAGACTACAGATCTTACACCTTCTGATCAGATTGTGAGAGCATATGATAACACTCGAAGAGAAATTTTGGGTGTTGCCACTCTAGAAATTGCTATTGGGCCGGTGAAAATGGGAGTACCATTCCAGGTCATTGATGTACCCGCGAGCTTTAATCTCCTCCTTGGAAGGCCGTGGATTCATCAGATTAATGCTGTACCTTCTTCACTACACCAAAAACTTAAATTCCCTTTTGAAGGAAAAATCATCACTATCAAAGGGGACACCTGCGAAATCAACAGGAAAACCATGGATCAGTCTCTCCTTGAGGTTGTTCCTGGTGAAACCGCCATGACCTTGACTGGGTTTCATTACGACACAGTTCAATGCATAGAAGGTGAAAAACCCAAAGGGCCATTTGTCTCATATGACTTTGGGGAGGTCCAAATCAACTGCCTAGTGGGAATGATGCTGAGGGTAGGTCTATTGCCCGGTATGGAAATGATGAAGTCTGGGAGGAAAATACCCGTAGTACGGCCATGGGAAGAGCCTGAGAATAAGGGAACTTTTGGCTTGGGGTACAAACCTACAGACGAGGAAATAGAAGAGCTTGAGCGTGGAAGGAAGAAAAAGGGAAATTGGGGGGCAAGAAGCCTCAAAATGCGCCCTTACTTTAGAACTCTGAATGGTCACTTTTGCAAACCTGGAAAGGCAGTTCATCACCGTGGTTTTCAGGAACCATTCTATTCTCCTATGACCGGAAAGAAGCTACCGGGTTTTGAAATGTTTGTTGATGTTGTGGCTATGAAAGAAGAAGAGCCAGAACCTGAAACTGACCCCCAAATGGAAGATTTCATGCGGCCTGGTCTCTTTGATGAGGTTGCTATGATAACCAATTTTGAAGACAATAGGGATTTCACAAAGCTGATCAAGACCACGGATGGACCGCTGAGAAACTGGTACGCCGAGGAGGGACAAGCTGCTGAGGTTAAACCTTGTAACACCCCCATATCCAATGCCCACACACTACAACTATAACAATGTAGCATAAGTGCATCAAACATAGGGATGCTACGGTTTTCTTAACATTCAAAACACTTTAAACTTGATACAATACCCTTATCATTATACATTATAGAAAAGTAGATCATTTACTTATAAAACAAAACATATTAGTTATATATATATACATTTAAATATTACACAGCGGAAGTTATAAAATATGTACATATTTACATATTAAACATTTCTTTACAAAATATAAAGAAATATACATGATTGGCAAGTCTGCTCTGATCTTTAAGCTCCCAAAATGGATTCTTCAAGGTCTACTCTCACTTGGTCTTGATGAACTCTCGGGTTCAACTCTATCCACTCTATTACCTGCGCGATTAAACACTATCGCGCTAAGCCAACGGCTTAGTAAGATAAAACATACTAATGGTATGCTTTAATGTAATGCAATGTCACATATGTTATTGATAAGATCAACATCATAAATATAAAGTTAACCACATAATTATGCATTTCACAAATCATAGTCATATGAGCATACCACATTTCAACATCTTTCCACATTCAACATTAATCAATCATACTCAATAAACATCTCATTTCATTAACTCATAACATTATTTAAGACATTCATATAACCTTGACACCTATGGGCCCAACAAGTATTTAATACGATATTCAGAGTTCAGAGTTACTGCTTTGGTTCATAGTCACAATAATCACGCCCGTAGGCAATGTATATACATGTATCTCTATCCATGGATAGTGTAACAGACCCAGTCTCTTGGACCATCAACTCAACACATATGAGGAGATCCTCAACCCGGCAAGACTGTTACAAATCATATATCTCATATTCACAATTCTCATAGTGTAACAGACCCAGTCTCTTGGACCATCAACTCAACACATATGAGGAGATCCTCAACCCGGCAAGACTGTTACCTTTCATCATTTCTTAGGCATGCCACCCAAATCCAGAACTCTGAAACTGAATAACATATTAAACAAACAATTAATTTATTATATAGTTACCATTTCCATTCTCAAATTCTCATCACATTTAGGCAAACATGCCTTCTTTCTTTCAATATCATCATCATAGCCAATCACAATGGCATTGTCTCATATCATGTCTTATTTAAATTATCATTGCATCTTTGATATACATTTCAATTTCAATGTATATTACTCATGAAACACATTACCATTCACAATACATAACATAACATTGTTCAATCTCAACAATGCAATTAGGGCAAAGAACAATTGATATGATTCATAGTTTTAGGACCTTACACATGCATTTGATTATATCATTCATTGATTCAAGTGTGTTTAAAGTGTTTAGGGTTAGGTTTAAGGACCAACCTACCTTTGGAGAACCAAAGCAATGCAAGAAGAACAAAGAATTAAAACCCTAACCCACACAATTGAGGGACACGGGCAGCCACTTGAGGGACACGGTTAGGGCAATTCAACCTCTTCACAATCTAATCCAAAAGGAATATTAGCAAAATGACCATATGAATAGTACATTCTGGTTTTAGACTCCATTTTATCCTTATTTTGAAAAATTGTATAAAATAATCTACTTGACTAAAAATTCTAAAATTTTTACAGAATTTAGTTTTGTATCTTAAAATCATTCCTTTAAAATTTCAGATCAAACTGAACACAAAATCTTGGTCAAATAGTTCACCTAACCAGACTGCCCCAATTGCCCTGCATCCTGGCAGCAGTTCTGAACTTTGTGAATTCCATAAATCAAATTCAATCAACGTGGTTCCAAATTATTTTTCTCAAATACTAGACTCACTAAGAAACAACATATCCAAAATTCAATTGGATATAATTTTTCTACATTTTATTAAAAATCCCGAAATATAGCTGTCTCAGTTAAGGTACCTGCTGGAACAGGTCTAATAAAAATAATCTTTCTAAACTCATAACCATTCCAAAATCGAATCAACATATTTTTCAGTCATTCTAGACTCATAGAGGCACAACATATCAAAAATTCACTTCAAGAACATTTTTCTATAATTAATTAAAAATCATACAAGTCACAGCCTTTACTAATTGTAAAACAGAAAAAAATTCACTAAACACAACTCTTACTCTTCCATCACCAACACCAACCTAGCTTCTTATCTTTAATTCCATTTCAACACTTTTACACACACCATACACAAACACACTCCATCAAACTCAAACAAAATTCCAAATAGAACAAGAGAAATCAAGAGAAAACTTACCTTAAATGAAGAATTCCACAAATCTCTAACCAACACCCTTGATTCCTTCTTCAATTTGCTTCAAACCTCAAGATCACCTCTCTTTCTCTCTTTGTCTATGGAGAATCCGGCCACACATGAAGAGAAGAAGAAAATATGAAGAGCAAAGTCAAATTTGGCTTCTTATATCCATCAAGTGTTTTTAACCTTGCAATTACTAAAACACCCTTCACCATTTAACTAACCTTTTGTCTCATCTAAGCCCTTATATGTAATTGCACATTCCGCAAAAATATCTTCTTGCATTGACTCTATATTTGACCAATCTATATGTTATATATATCATCATATACACAACATATACATTTGTCTCTAAACCCTAAATTTCTTCTCCAAAACACAGATACATATACATTCTCTTCCCATTTCTTTTCTCTTACAATTTAACACATATATTCAATCCAATATAACAACTACAACACTAACAACAACATCAACAATAACAACAACGTAACCAAGACTTCTAGGGCATACATGAGGATATTACAATTCTCCCCCTCTAAAAAGAAAATTTCGTCCTCGAAATTACCTGATATCAAAGCTGAAACAACTGCGGATATTGCTCTCGCATGGATTGTTCACTCTCCCAAGTCGCTTCTTCTTTTGCATGATTCTTCCATAGAACTTTCACCAATGGTACACTCTTGTTCCTCAACTCTTTCACTTCTCGTGCCAAGATAGCAACTGGTTCCTCTTCAAATGTCAAGTCTGGGCTCACTTCAATAGATTCAAATGGCAACACATGAGATGGATCCGACCTGTACCTCCTCAACATAGAAACATGAAATACATTATGAATACGATCCAACTCAGGTGGCAAAGCAAGTCGATACGCAACTGGCCCAACTCTTTCTAACACTTCATACGGCCCAATGAAACGAGGACTCAATTTTCCTTTCCGACCGAACCTCAAAATCTTCTTCCAAGGAGACACTTTCAGAAATACCTTATCTCCAACATTAAACTCTAT
Source organism: Garcia nutans (assembly GCA_947685225.1). Taxonomy (NCBI): domain Eukaryota; kingdom Viridiplantae; phylum Streptophyta; class Magnoliopsida; order Malpighiales; family Euphorbiaceae; genus Garcia; species Garcia nutans. The sequence goes on along the minus strand of CANTUV010000007.1, from coordinate 47,287,580 downwards.
ATCTCTCCTTTTCAGATCTGCATAAGATTTCTGTCGGTCTGAAGCTGCTTTTAACCTGTCTCGAATCAACTTTACTTTTTCTTCAGTTTCTTGAATCAAATCAGGACCAATCAACTTATTATCTCCAAGCTCATTCCAACAAAGAGGTGTCCTACACCGTCTGCCATACAATGCTTCAAACGGTGCCATACCAATGCTGGATTGGTGACTGTTGTTGTATGCAAACTCCACAAGAGGTAAAAATCTATCCCAACTTCCAGTGAAATCAATGACACAGCTTCTCAACATGTCTTCAAGAATCTGTATCACCCTCTCTGACTGTCCATCCGTATGTGGATGAAAAGCAGTGCTGAAGTGCAGTCGAGAACCTAAAGCACTATTCAAACTCTTCCAAAATCTGGAAGTAAACCTGGGATCTCGATCAGACACTAAAGAAGTTGGAACACCATGCAGTTTCACAATCTCATGGATATACAGCTCAGCCAACCTCTCCAAAGAGTAATCCATCCGCACCGGAAGGAAATGAGCTATTTTAGTCAATCTATCCACAATCACCCATATAGCATCATGCTTCTTTTGTGTCAATGGCAAACCAGACACAAAATCCATTGTCACTCTTTCCCACTTACATTCTGGTACTGACAACGATTGAAGCAACCCGGTTGGAACTTGATGCTCTGCTTTAACCTTCTGACAAGTGAGACATTTCGACACAAAATCTGCAATGTCTCTCTTCAAACCAATCCACCAATAATGCTGTCTCAAATCATGATACATCTTCGTATTACCCGGATGCATAGCAAACACTGACTGATGTGCTTCTTCTAAAATGACTCTTTTCAATTCAGCATCATCGGGTACACACAATCGGTTTTTAAACCAGAGACTCCCATCGTCTTTCACAACAAAATCTCTTGTCTTCCCATTCTTACAATCTGAAATAATCTTCTGAATCTTCTTATCGGCCAATTGAGCTTCTTTGATCTGATCTAACAAAATCGGCTTCAATTGCAACTGTGCCAATAATGCACCATCAACACAAGGTACAAAACTGGCATGCAATGCTCTCAACTCAACAAGCAACGAGAGCGAGTAAACTGTTAAACCAGCTAAAGACTTCCGACTCAAGGCATCAGCAACAACATTTGCTTTACCTGGATGATAGTCAATCAAGCAGTCGTAGTCTTTAATCAATTCTAACCATCTCCTCTGACGAAGATTGAGTTCTTTCTGGACACCCAAATACTTCAAACTCTTGTGATCAGTGTAGATGAAACATTTCTCCCCAAACAGATAGCGGCGCCAAATCTTTAATGCAAACACAATGGCAGCCAATTCCAAATCATGGGTCGGATAGTTAAGCTCATGCGGTTTCAACTGCCTAGATGCATAAGCTATAACTTTACCTTCCTGCATCAATACACACCCCAAACCTCTATGTGAAGCATCACTGTAGATCACATATGGTTTGCCTTCCACAGGTAAAGTAAGAACAGGCGCTTGAGTCAACATATCTCTCAACTGCTCAAAGCTAGCCTGACACTGATCCGTCCACACAAATCTCACTCCCTTACGAAGCAATCTAGTGAGTGGAGTAGCTATTAAAGAAAACCCTTTCACAAATCGTCTGTAATAGTCTGCCAAACCCAGAAAACTTCTAATCTCTGTCACAGACTTGGGTGGACTCCAATTCAATATAGCTTCAACTTTGCTCGGATCAACTCTAATACCCTCTGCTAAAACTATATGTCCGAGAAAAGCAACTTGATCCAACCAGAACTCACACTTTGACAATTTGGCAAATAACTGCTTCTCTCTCAAAATCTGCAACACAATCCGCAGATGCATATCATGTTCCTCTTCATTCCGCGAATACACTAGTATATCATCAATGAAGACCACTACAAACTGATCCAAATAGGGCCTAAACACCCTATTCATCAAATCCATAAAAGCTGCAGGTGCATTCGTTAGACCAAAAGGCATAACTAGAAATTCATAATGCCCATACCTGGTCCGAAAGGCGGTCTTCGGAACATCCTCAACTCTGACTCTCAGCTGATGGTACCCAGATCTCAAATCAATTTTAGAAAATACAGCTGCACCCTTCAATTGATCAAAGAGGTCATCAATTCTAGGCAAAGGATATTTATTTTTAATAGTCACCTTGTTCAATTGCCTATAATCGATACACAACCTCATAGTACCAACTTTCTTTTTCACAAATAGCACAGGAGCTCCCCAAGGAGAAACACTGGGGCGAATGAATCCTTTATCCAACAACTCCTGTAATTGCACTTTCAACTCCCTCAATTCTGCTGGTGCCATTCTATAAGGAGTAATAGAGATAGGAGTGGTACCAGGCAACAATTCAATACCGAACTCCACCTCTCTCTCAGGAGGCAACCCTGGCAACTCCTCTGGAAACACATCCGGGAACTCAGCAACTGTGGCAATGCTATCAATAGGGGAACCCTTCACTCTAGTATCCACCACATGAGCAAGATAGGCTTCACACCCCTTTCTAATCAACCTCCTGGCTGCAACAGCTGAAACAAATAAGGAGGCTAGCTGTTCCTGCTCATTAAATACTATCACCTCTCTACCATCATCCGTTCTCAAAGAAACAATTTTCTTTTTACAATCCACCACAGCTCCATGTCGAGATAGCCAATCCATACCTAAGATCACATCATATTCCTTAAATGGCATCTCAATCAAATCCCCTAAGAACTCCTCACCCTGCACCACTACTGCACTATCTCGATGCACCTTACTTACAACCACACTATGCCCTAACGGATTTGTCACCAACACATCAAATCCTAGGGACTCAGCATGAAAATCAGATACAGGCAAAACAGATACACTAACATATGAATGTGTGGAACCCGGATCAATCAAAGCAAGTACTGAAATATCAAATAAAGAAAAAGTACCAGCTATGACTGCCGATGCATCTGGCTGCCTCTGCATAACATACATCCTCTGGGAAGATCCAACCTCCTCTGGTCTACCCTCCCTGGATGTAGCACCTCCTCTAGAACTGAACCCTGGTCTACCTCCTCGGCTGGCACCTCTGCCTCCTCTGCCTCCTCTGCCTCCCCTCACACTAGCTCGAGAAGCAGCAGAATCAACTGGCATCTGCTCCTGCCTCTCAGGACAGTCTCTCACAAAGTGGTCAGGTGATCCACACCTGAAGCATACCCCTGATCTACTATGCCTCCAACAAACGCCCCCATGTCTTCCACCACACTGGTTACACACAGGTAAGGTGGATCTCTGAACTCCAGGAGTAGGAGCACTCGCTACTGAAGTTGCAGGTCTAAATCTCTGTCTCTGGAACTGCACTGACCTACCAGCTAACCTCTGACTCCTACTAACTCTAGGAACAAAGCTTCCTTTACCTCTTTTAATAGAAGAAGACCCTGCCTCAAACTGGGGCCTCCTAACCCTAACCTCTTCCTCTGAAGCAGCTGCAATAACTTGAGCTCGCTCTACACTTCGAGCTGCTGCCACAACTTGTGAGAAATCTTGATATCTAGATCCAGCCACTAAGCACATGATAGAGGGCCTCAATCCCTCCTCAAACCTCCTGCATCTATCAATCTCATCAGCAATGATACCCCCAGCATACTGACTCAGTCGAATAAACTCAACTTCATACTCAGTTACGGTCCGATGATCTTGCTTCAAATCTAGAAACTCTCTTTTCTTCCCATCTTTATACTCCCTAGGAGTATACTTCAACTCAAATTCCCTCAGAAAATCAGTGTAAGACAGTGTTGGAGGATCATCCATAGAATGTGGCACTGTCTTCCACCAATCGTAGGCGTCCTTCTGTAGCAAAGATCTTGCATAGTCAAATTTTTCCTCAGGGGTGGCTTGTAACTGAATAAAGATCCTCTGTACTTTGTCAAGCCACTGTTCTGCTACAGCTGGGTCAGTAGTACCAAGGAAATCCTCCGCTCCATACTTCCTTAGTTTATCATAGTGCCTTACAGATACCAAAGGCTGAGGGGGTGGTGGCACTGGTTGCACTGGTGCTTGTCTCACAACTTCCATCATATGTCTAAACCAGGCTGGCGGAACCTCCTCTCCAGCTGGTCTACCCGACACCGAAGCAGGTGCCTCCTCAACACTATCAACTCTAGCTCCCTCAGCAGGAGCGATACTCTCGGCACTACCCTCAATCGACTGACGTGAGTGAGAATCCATCACAACCTAAATCTGCAAACACAACATACTACATCTTATTAAAGATCAGAGGTTGCCAATCCCAAACATGTATATTATTCAAAAACCACTTTTAAAGTCAAAATAGTCTTTTTATTACATTTTACCTAGGTTGAGAATCTCAAACCTAGGCTCTGATACCAAAACAATTGTAACACCCCCATATCCAATGCCCACACACTACAACTACAACAATGTAGCATAAGTGCATCAAACATAGGGATGCTACGGTTTTCTTAACATTCAAAACACTTTAAACTTGATACAATACCCTTATCATTATACATTATAGAAAAGTAGATCATTTACTTATAAAACAAAACATATTAGTTATATATATATATACATTTAAATATTACACAGCGGAAGTTATAAAATATGTACATATTTACATATTAAACATTTCTTTACAAAATATAAAGAAATATACATGATTGGCAAGTCTGCTCTGATCTTTAAGCTCCCAAAATGGATTCTTCAAGGTCTACTCTCACTTGGTCTTGATGAACTCTCGGGTTCAACTCTATCCACTCTATTACCTACGCGATTAAACACTATCGCGCTAAGCCAACGACTTAGTAAGATAAAACATACTAATGGTATGCTTTAATGTAATGCAATGTCACATATGTTATTGATAAGATCAACATCATAAATATAAAGTTAACCACATAATTATGCATTTCACAAATCATAGTCATATGAGCATACCACATTTCAACATCTTTCCACATTCAACATTAATCAATCATACTCAATAAACATCTCATTTCATTAACTCATAACATTATTTAAGACATTCATATAACCTTGACACCTATGGGCCCAACAAGTATTTAATACGATATTCAGAGTTCAGAGTTACTGCTTTGGTTCATAGTCACAATAATCATGCCCGTAGGCAATGTATATACATGTATCTCTATCCATGGATAGTGTAACAGACCCAGTCTCTTGGACCATCAACTCAACACATATGAGGAGATCCTCAACCCGGCAAGACTGTTACAAATCATATATCTCATATTCACAATTCTCATAGTGTAACAGACCCAGTCTCTTGGACCATCAACTCAACACATATGAGGAGATCCTCAACCCGGCAAGACTGTTACCTTTCATCATTTCTTAGGCATGCCACCCAAATCCAGAACTCTGAAACTGAATAACATATTAAACAAACAATTAATTTATTATATAGTTACCATTTCCATTCTCAAATTCTCATCACATTTAGGCAAACATGCCTTCTTTCTTTCAATATCATCATCATAGCCAATCACAATGGCATTGTCTCATATCATGTCTTATTTAAATTATCATTGCATCTTTGATATACATTTCAATTTCAATGTATATTACTCATGAAACACATTACCATTCACAATACATAACATAACATTGTTCAATCTCAACAATGCAATTAGGGCAAAGAACAATTGATATGATTCATAGTTTTAGGACCTTACACATGCATTTGATTATATCATTCATTGATTCAAGTGTGTTTAAAGTGTTTAGGGTTAGGTTTAAGGACCAACCTACCTTTGGAGAACCAAAGCAATGCAAGAAGAACAAAGAATTAAAACCCTAACCCACACAATTGAGGGACACGGGCAGCCACTTGAGGGACACGGTTAGGGCAATTCAACCTCTTCACAATCTAATCCAAAAGGAATATTAGCAAAATGACCATATGAATAGTACATTCTGGTTTTAGACTCCATTTTATCCTTATTTTGAAAAATTGTATAAAATAATCTACTTGACTAAAAATTCTAAAATTTTTACAGAATTTAGTTTTGTATCTTAAAATCATTCCTTTAAAATTTCAGATCAAACTGAACACAAAATCTTGGTCAAATAGTTCACCTAACCAGACTGCCCCAATTGCCCTGCATCCTGGCAGCAGTTCTGAACTTTGTGAATTCCATAAATCAAATTCAATCAACGTGGTTCCAAATTATTTTTCTCAAATACTAGACTCACTAAGCAACAACATATCCAAAATTTAATTGGATATGATTTTTCTACAGTTTATTAAAAATCCCGAAATATAGCTGTCTCAGTTAAGGTACCTGCTGGAACAGGTCTAATAAAAATAATCTTTCTAAACTCATAACCATTCCAAAATCGAATCAACATATTTTTCAGTCATTCTAGACTCATAGAGGCACAACATATCAAAAATTCACTTCAAGAACATTTTTCTATAATTAATTAAAAATCATACAAGTCACAGCCTTTACTAATTGTAAAATAGAAAAAAATTCACTAAACACAACTCTTACTCTTCCATCACCAACACCAACCTAGCTTCTTATCTTTAATTCCATTTCAACACTTTTACACACACCATACACAAACACACTCCATCAAACTCAAACAAAATTCCAAATAGAACAAGAGAAATCAAGAGAAAACTTACCTTAAATGAAGAATTCCACAAATCTCTAACCAACACCCTTGATTCCTTCTTCAATTTGCTTCAAACCTCAAGATCACCTCTCTTTCTCTCTTTGTCTATGGAGAATCCGGCCACACATGAAGAGAAGAAGAAAATATGAAGAGCAAAGTCAAATTCGGCTTCTTATATCCATCAAGTGTTTTTAACCTTGCAATTACTAAAACACCCTTCACCATTTAACTAACCTTTTGTCTCATCTAAGCCCTTATATGTAATTGCACATTCCACAAAAATATCTTCTTGCATTGACTCTATATTTGACCAATGTATATGTTATATATATCATCATATACACAACATATACATTTGTCTCTAAACCCTAAATTTCTTCTCCAAAACACATATACATATACATTCTCTTCCCATTTCTTTTCTCTTACAATTTAACACATATATTCAATCCAATATAACAACAACAACACTAACAACAACATCAACAATAACAACAACATAACCAAGACTTCTAGGGCATACATGAGGATATTACAAACCTAGTCCTGTGTCACACCCTGAACTTGAGTCTTGTACCGAGTCTTGTACTAATTCTGAGTCAAAAACCAAGTCAGAGTCTAATTCTGAGTCTTCTGTAGTTTCAAATTTAGGGAACCCTAATGTCAAATCTAATGTAATCTTGGAGAATGACTCCACCATTATCAATGAAATTGTTCGGATTCTTGGTTACCCTGTATCTTTTGCTTTCCAAGTATTATCTAGCAAAAATGAAATAAATGAAATAAAAGAAATAAATGAAAAGATAATAATTGGCAAAGAAAATGAACATACATACATTGCATATGATTGTGTGAATAAAGAACAGGTGGTCGATTGCATCAGGAAGTATGTCGACTGCTTCATGTGGAAGGCAAGTGATGTCACGGGAATAGACCCAGCTATAGCAGTGCATAAGATTCCGCTATACCCAGAGGCAAAGCCGGTTAAGCAGAAGTTGAGGAGAATGAAGCCAGAATGGTCTTTGAAAATTAAAGAGGAGGTTGCCAAGCAACTGGACAATAAGTTCATAGAACCAATTGCCTACCCTTCCTGGTTAGCAAACATTGTACCGGTCCCGAAGAAAGACGGAAAGGTCAGAATGTGTGTTGACTACAGAGATCTGAATAAGGCTTGTCCCAAGGACGATTTCCCGCTACCTCACATCGATTTGTTGATAGACAGGATGGCTGGGCATATGATGGTTTCCATGACTGATCTTGCGGTTGGGTATAATCAGATCCTGGTGCACCCACCAGACAAAGAGAAGACAGCTTTCATTACAGAATGGGGCACTTTCTGCTATAGGGTCATGCCTTTTGGATTAATAAATGCAGGGGCTACCTATCAAAGGATGGCGACAACAGTCTTTCATGACATGATACACAAAGAAGTAGAAGTGTATGTCGATGATATGATTGTCAAGTCAAAATCTCCAGAAGAACACGTTGAAGCACTTGAGAAGTTCTTCCTTAGACTTCGCAAGTACAATTTGAAGCTTAATCCTGCAAAGTGTCTGTTTGGAGCAACATCGGGCTTATTTTTGGGATATCTGGTTAGCAAGAAAGGAATAGAAGTTGATCCAGCAAAGTCAAAGGCTATTCTGAAAATGCCTCCACCAAGAACAGAGAAAGAGGTTCGAGGCTTGCTAGGTAGATTACAGTATATCAGTCGATTCATATCACAGTTGGCTGAGACTTGTGATCCTATCTTTAAGCTACTAAGGAAAGGTGCTTCGCAAGAATGGAATGAAGACTGTCAGAAGGCCTTTGACAAGATCAAAGAATACTTGTTAAGTCCGCCAATTCTACAACCTCCCAGAATGGGAAAACCTCTGCTCTTGTATTTGTCTGTAACAGATGAAGCCATGGGTGCAATGCTAGCTCAAGAAGCCGAAGATACAAAGGTGGAAAATGCAATTTACTACCTCAGCAAAAGGATGCTGGACTATGAGTTAAAGTATAACAGGATTGAGAAGTTGTGTTTAGCCTTGTATTGGGCTTGCACGAAGTTGCAACACTACTTGTCTTCTTACACTACTTATGTCATGGCAGAACAGAGTCCCTTGAAATTCCTTATGGAGAGGCATGTTTTGGACAGCAAAATGGCAAAGTGGGTGTCAACATTAGCAGCCTTTGACTTGAAATTTGTTCAAAGGAAAGCTGTGAAAGGTGGCGCAATAGCTGACCAATTAGCAGAATTACCCGTGAATGACGAGATGCGAGAAATGGGTTTCCCTGATGAAGACCTCTTGAACGTGGAAAGCAGTGTTTGGGAGATGTATTTTGATGGGGCATCCAATTATCATGGAAACGGAATTGGGATTGTGTTCAAAACTCCTTGTGGAGAATACATTCCATTCGCAGTTAAGCTTGACTTTAGCTGCACAAACAACGAAGCAAATATGAAGCTTGCATTAATGGGCTTGAAGCCGCCCTAGAATTGGGGATTAAGGACCTAAAGGTCTATGGTGATTCTATTTTAATAGTATCACAAGCCTTAAGGAAATGGAAGATAAAAGAAGAGTGTTTGGTTCCTTACCTACAACGCCTTGATCATTTGGCACAACAATTCAATGATCTATCCTTCGAATATCTCCCAAGAGCAAAGAATCAGTTTGCTGATGCCTTGGCTACTTTAGCCTCCATGATCAATATCAGGGAGGGGAAAGTCATTCGTCCATTGAAAGTTCAGCTTCAAAAGCAACCCGCCCATGTAATGCACTTGGCCGATGGTAAACCATGGTTTTGGGATATCAAGACCTATCTCAAGGATGGAAATTATCTGGAGGGATCGTCAAAGGTTGATCAGAGGGCAATAAGGCAGCTAGCCACATGTTACATTCTTAATGGAGATATCCTCTACAAGAGGAGTTGGAATGGAATGCACCTAAGGTGTGTGAGTGAAGCGGAGGCCAAGCAAATAATGGAAATGGTACATGGTGGCGAATCAGGACCACACATGTATGGGATCGCCTTGGCTCAAAAAATTGCCAATCTAGGATATTACTGGTCCACCATGAATGCAGACTGCGTGGCATTTGTGCAAGGATGTCATCAATGCCAGATATTTGCTAAGCTACAGAAGCAACCTCCTGTTGCCCTGAATCCAATCACTTCTCCATGGCCCTTCGCTACTTGGGGAATTGATATAATTGGTAAAATACATCCAAAAGCATCAAATGGACATCAGTTTATCTTGGTAGCAGTGGATTACTTCACAAAGTGGGTTGAAGCAGCTTCCTATGCAGAATTAGACGCCAAAAAGGCAGCACAGTTTGTCCGAACCAACATCCTTTGTCGGTACGGAACGCCGTTTGAAATTATCACTGATAATGGAACTCATTTCCAAGAAGAATTTGCTAAGCTCTTGAAGGATAAGAATGTCCAGCATCATAAGTCCTCTCCTTATAAACCCCAAACAAATGGAGCTGTAGAAGCAGCGAATAAGTCTATAAAGGTGATCATACAAAAAATGATCAAGGAACATAGGCGTTGGCATGAGAAGTTACCACTGGCTTTGTGGGGATACAGAACATCAGTTAGAACTCCTACTGGGGCAACCCCGTATTCACTGGTATACGGAATGGAAGCAGTACTCCCCATTGAACTGGAAGTTCAATCGGCGAGGATAATTCAAGAAAGTCAGATAAATGAAGCTGAATGGATCAGCAATTATCATCATCAGTTGTTGAGTTTGGATGAAAAAAGACTTCAAGCTCTACATCAGATTCAAGGGTATCAAAGGCGAATGGCCAGACATTTCAACAAAAAGGTCAAAGATCGAAAGTTGGAAGAAGGTTGTTTGGTTTTGAAGGAGATCAGAACACATGTTACAGATCCTCGTGGGAAGTTTCGTCCTCATTGGGCGAGACCCTACATTTTAAAGAAAATACTTTCCGGCGGAGCCATCATCTTGTCTGATTTGGATGGTCTGGAGTTCACAAACCCATGCAATCTGGATCAACTAAAGAAATATTATGCATGATCATGCATTCCAAAAATGAACTACATTAGACCTGATTCTCGCAAACTAATTCGAGATATGTAGGCAGCTCTCCTTGAGCACGGTCTAAATTTTAATAAAAATCATTCATTCATCTTTCTTTTGCCAAGAAAAAAAAACAAATAAAAAAAACAACAAAAGATCCCGCTAAGCCGAAAACCCACAAAGGGCAGCTTAGGCAATAGTGGGGCCCGCTAAGCTGAAAACCCGCAAAGGGCGGCTTAGGCAAGAATGGGTAAGAGCTCGCTAAGTTGAAAATCCGAAAGGACGGCTTAGGCAAAAATAAGAGCAAATAAATAAAGTAGATAATGCTTGGAAAGCAAACAAAAGGGTCATTCATTAATAATCATTCATTACAAAAAGAGAATCATCTGTTACAAAAAAGAGTCATTCAGAAAGAATCATTCATCCTATAAAATACACAACTAATCAAAAAGGTCAAGTCATATTCTCCCAAAAACCAAAAAGGTAAAAACAACCCAAAAATAGAAAAGACAATGGAGTCACCCTGGGATCTAAATCCTACACCCCCTCTCCCTCCAACTCCTGCAGCAATGCACACCTCCTCGGTTTCTCAACGGGCCAAACCTCAGCTATAAACCAGGTCCTGTACTCTGGAGTGGGCTGAACGAGGGAAGGCTCTGCACCAGGCCTGATCATCCGATGGTCTCTGACCCAAGTCTGTAGAACAGCCCGAGTAACCCCGGGGGTAATAGGAGAAGCAATGGTAAGCCCGACAGGAAGGGGAACTCTCTGATCAATACCCATCTGCCTGAGGACGCGGGAAGCACTGTACCAAGTACTGTGAGTGAACCCAAGCAGGTAGACATGGTTGTGCATGGCATTTGCCTCCATGAATTGAGGAATCCTATACCAAGGGATGAACCATAATAAATCTTCCGGTCCAAGCTCAAACAGCCAAACAGTCCATTCGGCCATAGAGGGAAAAGAAATCTGAATTTTCCTGGTGCGGTACTGCGAAGGGTTGTAGGTCAAAGTCTGGGGGGCTGCAACCACTCGAAGATGATCTCTCAGCCAAACCTGAAAAAATAGATCCTTTCTATTTTACAAAGGAAAAGAGAGATGATGGAATAAGCAAAAGAAACAAAAGGTATAAATTACCTGAAGGATGACCGGGGTGACGGTCCAACGTTCAAATCCAAGTGCACATCTGTCGAGACTCTGAATAGTCTTAGCCAGGATCATGCCCCTGATACAGTTGAGCTCTTCCATTTGCCTAACCATTGGGCAAAGTCTCAAATCTCCAAAGCCGGGGTCACGGTTGAAGAGGAACCCAGCTAACAGACAAAAGACGAAGGCTCGCATTCTATGCCTCAATTGAACATCGTCTTCAAAATCGGCGGTCAAGAATTCATCAATTAGGGGAAGCAGCATCGCCTTATCCCCATCTACAATCATAGCTTGGGCTTGGGGTTTTGTGAAGCTAAAAAGCCTCTGAAAAGATCCCACATACCCGATTTGGACCTCATGCCTCACAAGAGGGGCATTTGGATCGCACCCAATGATCGAACAGAACTCCTCAAAAAGAGGACACATTTCCTCCATCCGAGCCCCAAATCTGAAAACATGGGCTTGGGGATCCCAAAACCTGATGCAAGAGTGCAAGAAATCCCAGTCTACAGCTACACCTCTGAGGGTGGCGACAGCTTTCAACCCATACCTCCCCATGTTGATCCTTTCAACATTGTGGAGACTTTTGGTCCAATTATGCATCACGTGATTAAAAAGGGGATTCATTGTTATTTGAAAAAAATATAAGATCTTTCAGTAAGAGGATTGCTTTCTGACCCACAGATGTAAGACAACCTTGAGTTTTATACTGGTCTGGCCCGGGCAGCGGCTCGATCGCCGTACACGACCGTCCTGATTTTTCTTTTTTTTGGTGTTTTGTAAAATTCTCATGTTTTGGCCCTGTTTAGGCCCTGTTATGTGCTATTTTTTTTGGGATTGTGTCAGCGATTTATTTTTTAAAATAGATTTCTAAAAAGAAAAAGCATCATGCATACATATGTGCTGTTAATACTAACCTATAAGTGCAGGTTTACAGATAAGTTTAGATAACAGCAGAAAAACATGAAAGGTACAAAGTACAGAAGGGGAATAGTTCAAATACAGCAAGCATAGTTCAAGACAAGTATGAAAAAAAAATCAGTGCCGGCCTCTCCGTCTTTGCGGCCTGCTCTGCCTCTCGTAAGCAGCCTCAGTCCAAGCACCAGACAGTTCATCCGAAAAAGCAGTAATCAGTGCCGCCATTTCCGTGATCAAGCCCTCTGGTACCTGTAAAAGAGACGAAATCATAATCAATCTCAAGAGAATTTTATGAATCCTTTTCATGAAAAGGTCTATGAGAATGTACCTGAGTGACATGAGCAAAGCTCCGATATAATGCACCCTCTGCACTAATTGGTCGGGTCACCCAACCACCAGGTGCATGATAACGAGCAGCATAAGGCAGCCTCAAGTCGGCTAAAATAGGGTCAAATTGGCCGGTAGCTGTAAGGACGGATGCGGGAGGCCTCAAATGAGATGAACTGCTGCTTCCTCCAGTGTGTGATGGTCCAGCCCCAAAAGCGGAAGTCTCAGCCCTAGAGGAAGAGGGTCTGTCAGCTTGCCGGTCGGGAGAAGGATGGTCTCTCGGAGTGCCAGAAGTGGGAGCCGAAGAGTGGGAAGACCGATAAGGAGGTACAGAGTCAAATCGTGTCCCAATGCATGGCATCAGTCGATGAAGGCAGTAGAAGTCATAATCCTCATCTGGGGCATAAGCCGACTCGAAAGGGTCGCCCTCATATTGGGGCACAGTAACAGGCAGAAGTGTTGAAGATAGCATATCATCAGGGGGATCCATGGGAACTGCACGGAAACCGGCGATCTGGAAAGTCACCCTCTCAGCGAGATAATACCGTCGAAACTCTGGATGGGGAAGTATGAATCGACGGCGAGTCAGAAACTCTGATCGCCGAAAGCTGTAATCTTGAGCAATCCACTCTGCCAGTCGGTGAGACATCACTTCAGATGCAACCTGTAAAAATTTGTTATATTAGTGAATCATTTTCTCTAATATAATAAAAAAGATGACGATAAAGCATTTACTGAGTCCATTGGGCAGCTGTCGAAGAATGATCTCAACCCTCTGATGGGAAGTTTCCTCTTTGGTACTTCTACCCTCTCTCTATACCACCTCCAAGCAATGGGGGAAAGAGGATCGGCGGGGGCAGGTATCTCACGAAGAAAAGGGGCGATGCCAGGAAAGTACTCGTAAGCCCAAGTCTGAAAAAAAAATAAAAATAAAAATTAAAAAAAATATATCAGAATTGGTGTATGTCAACATATATAAAGATAGGGGAAATGTTCTTTACATTACCTCCCAGAAGTAATACAAGCCACAGGGAGCAATACGGGTATAGCAGAGGTCAGACATATCGTCATACAACCTACACAGCATCATGCTAGCCCAATCGTACATATGAAGCCGTGTCAAGTCAAGTAGGCTCTTCAGCACATTGAGACTCACTGCATCTTTCCTATTTGATAAGAAAGAGCTAGCAAACAGGAGAAGCAAGGTAAACCTGGCCGCCTGGTCAGCAGTAAGGTTGCCTGTCTCGTAACCAGTGTAGATACCTGGCGCTTGCTCCACAAGCCACCTCCGCTGAATGCAGTGAGGCGCCTGATATCGAGGATAGTCAACCCCGATCAAAGTAATCATGTCGGCTGAAGAAATGTCCTGCCGCCAGTCATCATAGGACTCCACCTTCTCAACGCCAAAGGGAATCCCAGAAATGATGGAAAAGTCAGTAGGCGTCATTGTCATCTACCCCCAAGAAAAATGGAAAGTGTCAGTAGTAGGCCACCAGCGCTCGGCTAAAGCACAGATCAAATCCCGATGGATATCTCTGCCCACATCTATAGCCCTCAAATGGTGGAGGAAAGCAGGTCTGATAAGATCCCCCACTGGGTGCCCGGCAACAAAGATGTAAGCCGGAATAGTGACCATCGGACGCTCAGCTATAGATATCTTGATCGTAGAGTCCTAAAAAAAAATTCAGAAAAGTTGGACAAATTCAGAAAAGATTTAAGTTCTTTCCCCAGCCGGGTGTGGATTCCTAAAGGATTATTTCTAAGTTCTTTACTAGAAATAATTACTGATGACAGAACATAATGAAGCCTGGTACAGATCCTAATTCATTACTAGTACATGTAAAGGAAAGGTTCCTAAAATTTATTTCTAAGTTCCTTACTGGAAATAAATAAAATTCCTAAGCATGCATACTAGATGAACAAACGGAAAGTACTCACCTCATAGCAGCCGGTCCGAGAACTGTGCTTCTCCTCCTCAAGTAAAAGATTGCAGGGAGGGAGTGGGATCTCGAGGTCTTCAAAGCCGGTAAAATCCATCGTCGAAAGAAAATTTGAAAGAAGTGAAAGAAGAAGAATGAATGAAAGCAAATGAAAATTGAATGAAATGAGCCTATTTATAGAAAAATATGAAAATGCGGGTCTTTTTGCACCTCGCTCAAAATTCGCTCTTCAGAAGACCACTGAGTTCCTTAAATCATTTTTATGGACCCTAGTGGGGGGCAATTGTGAACACTCGAATTTTGGGGCTCGGAAAGCCAATTTCCTCAGACCAAGCCAGACCGGGGGACAACGGTAAAAGTCCACCGAAAGTATGTCTTCATGGTACTTGAAATGTCCGGGACGACGTGAGGATCACGGATATGGTCCCGGAATAATTTTTGGAGGCCCGTGGCTCCCGGAAAGTCAGTTTTAGCAGAAATAGCGCGAGTCGCGGTGGGCCAGGACGGCAGCCCAGCCGCCGTTCACCTCGACTCAGCCGCCGTCCAGCCCGATTTTGCCTATAAATAGGCTTCAGATTTTCAAAAAAAAAAAAGAAGACTTTTGGACTTCCTACGCCCAGATGCTGACGAAATTTTTATGCTTAAGAATTTCTAATATTGTGTTGTAGAAAGCAAGAATCATACTCAAAAGTGCAAGGAAACAAGATCTGGAACTTAGAAGTGGAAAAATTCTAATCAAGGTAATATCATAACTCATCTTTGGTCAATTCGAGCATATCATAAGCATTCTAATCTTCTTCTTAATTTCTTCTCGGTCAAAGACCTAATCTTTTTAGGTCTGAGGGCCTAATGGACTAATCAATCACCCTTTCGGCATTAAGCCGTAAATAAAATCAACTCTTTTTTT
Source organism: Garcia nutans (assembly GCA_947685225.1). NCBI lineage: Eukaryota > Viridiplantae > Streptophyta > Magnoliopsida > Malpighiales > Euphorbiaceae > Garcia > Garcia nutans. The sequence goes on along the minus strand of CANTUV010000007.1, from coordinate 47,271,661 downwards.
TTGGGACGGAGCCTAAATTGCATCTCTTTGGTACTAAGTACCTAAACGGCACCATTAAAATGAACTTTTGGCATGAAGCCTAAATCGAACTCTTTTGGTACTAAGTACCCGAAATTATACAATTTTTGCACTAAGTGCTAAATCTCACAAATTTGGCAAAAAGCCCGACAAATGCACGAAGCATACACACACACATGCATGAAGCATAAATTTCATCGCCTTTAAATAGGCTTTTCCGAACTACATGGGCTTTGATCTTCCATTCAAACGGGAGTATGTAGGCATATTTGGGATTCACCCCAAGTAGCAAGTCCGCTATTTATTAACAATCTGTTTGTTTTTCTTTTCTTCATCCCTTTTGTGTTTATTTCTTTTTTATTATTACAAAGTTAGTCGAATACATGACATAGTCCCCGAATCCTCCTTGGGTTCGCAGACTAGAAACCTTTACATTGGACAAGTTATTGGAGTCAAACAAGGGTTTTCTTAGTTTTTCCCTTCGAACAAAATAAACTGAGTGGCGACTCCCGACAACATGTGAACTTTCGTCCGGATCCTTTTCGGGCGGAAAACCGAGGTTCACACATATGATTCTTAATTGTTTATTTTCAATTGATAATAGTATACTTATTGATTGGTTACAATTTTCATATTATAGACTTGAGAAAGCTTGTTATGAACAGAATTCTCATTTGAATTGAGGGTTGATTGGATTGCTAGAGATAGACTTACAAGATCCTTTGGTTTATAATTCTTGGTTCCTATTGCATGATCTATTTAATTATGCTTGAGAAGAGATTCCTAGCATTCTACTTAGTGATTAGGGATTAAGTCACTCGAGAGAGGTTTTGATCTAATTTAGAGGAATGCCAATTTAGCTCTGTGATTTGATTTAATTGAATTAATATTAATAAATACTCTTTATATCTAGGGGGATTCAATATTTGGATAGTGTCTTTATCATCAATTCTTTTTGTCCAATACTCAATCTTTCCTTAATTTAATTTATTAGGTATTTCGTTATTTTTATTTTAATCATCACAAGAATCATTGGATTGCTAAGCAACAGTTGAAGTTTGCATTAGTAATTGACCTTGTCACCATTGGCAAGATATCTTATTTACTAGTTCATTATTTGTGTGACCTGTGCACTTGCGGTAGCATTGCAATAACATAAAGATCACATCAAGTTTTTAGCGCCGTTGTCGAGGACAACGATTTTCAATATTAGTAATATAATTAAGACTGTTGATTTAGGTTTTATTTTATCTTTTTTACATTGGTTATTGGTTGTTGACTGTCATCTCAAGTACTTTTCCTATTTATGACCTGAGCTTGCTCTTCCCATTTACTTGGATTAGATCAAGAACTAGAGAGAACATTGAGGCGAAAACGAAAGGAAGAAAGGTAAATAGTTTTGGCAGAAACAAAAACAAACTTGGAAGACACAAGCTCAGAATAAGAACTTGAAACAATGGCTAGAACATTGCAAGACCATGCTAACTCCACTCTCAATGGGGCTTATTCTAGCATACGGAGGCCGGTAGTTGCTATGAATAACATTGAGATAAAGCCAAATATAATTCAATTGGTGCAGCATACTTGGCAGTTTGATGGGTTCCCAGATGAAGATCCTAACACACATATTGAGAATTTTCTGAAGATATGTGACATGTTCAAGATAGATAATGTCTTAGATGATGCGATTAGGCTGAGGTTGTTCCCATTTTCACTTAGAGACCGACCAAAGAAATGACTTAAATCTTTTCCCCAGGCACTTTCACCACATGGGGTCATATGGCAGAGAAATTTTTAGAAAAATACTTTCCACCTTCCAAGACTGCCAAATTGAGGAATGATATCTCATCCTTCCTTCAGCAAGATGATGATACCCTTTATGATGCTTGGGAGAGGTTTAAAGATGTATTGAGAAGGTTTCCTCATCATAGGCTTCCACTATAGCTTCAGATTCAAACTTTTTGCAATGGATTAAACTATGCAAGTAAGCAATCCATTAATGCCGCAGCTAGGGGTACCATAAACAACAAGACACCTGAACAAGCAAGGGATTTGATTAAAGATATGACCCTTACCAATTATCAATGGCAAGCTCCAAGGGAATAAGGAAAACTGATAGTCACTGGTTCACATTAATTGGATCCTGTGGTGGCTTTGACAACATAATTAGAAGTAATGAACAAAAAGATTGATTCTTTAGCTTCATCTTCAGAGAAATCGATGCAGGTGATATCTTGTGAATGTTTAGGGGTTGACATCAAAGTCAAAATTGCCAAAAAGACAATATGTTTGCTAGATAGGAGCAGGTGGACATTGTTGGGAATATGCCAAGGAAACAGTAGAACAACCTCTACAGCAACATATATAATCCAAAGTGGAGAAATCATCCTAATTTCTCCTGGAATAATCAAACAATTCAAGAGCTCCCCCTAGATTTCAGCAGCCTCAACCCCAATAAGCTGCTCCTCCAAGTAAGAGCAATTTAGAAGACATGATGGAGAAATTCATATTAGCTTCAAAAAATAGATTTCAATCAACTGAAACCACCCTTAAAAATTAGCAAGCCTCTATTCACAATTTGGAAACTCAGTGAAAGACCGCAAGGGAGTTTATCTAGCAATACTGAGGCAAACTTGAAGGAGCAACTAAAGGCAATCACTTTAAGGAGTGGAAAGGAAATTAAGGGTGGTGTGGTTGAGAAAAGAGAAGTGATTAAGGAAGAGGTTGAGGCATAAGAAAAAGGAAAAGAAGATGATTCTACTGTCACTTTGTGAGAAAAGGCTACAGTAGAAAATGAGAAAGGGAACCAATCACAAGCCAGTCCAATAGTGAAGGAATACCAACCTCGAGTGCCATATCCAGCAAGGTTGAACAAGGATAAGATGGATGCTTAGTTCAGTAAGTTTCTTGAACTCTTTAAACAATTGCACATTAATATTCCATTTGCCAAAGCTTTATCGTAAATGCCTAAATATGCTAAATTTTTGAAAGATCACTTTTCTAACAAAATGAAACTTAAGGAAGTATCATTGGTGCATTTGCCAGAAAAGAGTTTGACAATTTTGCAGAAGAGGTTACCTAAGAAATTAAAAGATCCTGCTAGTTTTACTATTCCATGTTTGATATGTAATCTTGAAGTTAAAAATGCATTGGTTGATTTGGAGGCTAGCATAAGCGTTATGCCCTACAAGATGTTTAAAGAATTAGGTATCGAAGAACCTAAACCAACACTAATGACCATTCAACTTGCTAATAAGTCAGTAATCCACCCTCGTGGTATTATAGAGGATGTGTTGGTAAAAGTCAGGGATTTCATCTTCCCCAATAATTTTTTTGTCACTGATATAGATGAGGATGCAGATGTTTCACTTATCCTTGGTTGGCCATTTTTAAATGCCGCATGTGCCCTTATCGATGTCCATGATGGCACGTTAACTTTGAGAGCAGGAAGCGAGAAAGTTGTTTTTCATATACATTATGCTATGAAGCACCCACTTACACTTGATGAGATGGATTCATGCAATGATATTACTGAGCATGAAACCATAAAGTTTGTTACTAACATTGTTTCCAAGGATCGCCTTGAGTTTTTTTTAATGTAGGATAATGTTGAGGATCAAGAAGCAATGGAGCAACTTGCTTATCTTGAAGCAAGCAAGTCATTTAAGTATAGGACATATGAAACCATTGCGATGCTAAAAGAAAAAAGGTTGAAACCATCTGTGATCGATCCACCCAACTTTGAACTCAAAACCCTTTTGGATCACCTTGAGTGTGGATTCCTGGCAGAGGAAAATAAATTGCACAAAATTCTGAGTTCCCACCTATCTTCTGAGCAGAAGGTAAAGCTCATTGAGTTGTTATAAAAGCATAACAAAGTTATTGCTTGGAAGATAGCATACATCAAGGCTATCAATCCATCCTATTGGACTCATAAGAAATTGATGGAGGATGAAATTAAGTCGATGGTGCAACCACAACGAAGATTAAACCCTAAGATGAAAGATGTAGTTAAAGCTGAAGTGATCAATCTACGTGATGCAGGAATTATATATCTGATTTTAGATAGCTCTTGGGTGAGCCTAGTTTAGGTAGTACTAAAGAAAGGAGGGATAAAAGTGGTTCCCAATGAAAATAATGAGCTAATTCCAATAAGAATGGTTATCGGCTGGAGGTTTACATTAACTACCGGAAGTTGAATGATGCAACTAGGAAGGACCATTTTCCATTACCCTTCATTGATCAGATGTTGGAGAGGTTATTCGGGCATGAATACTACTATTTTTTGGATGGTCTTTCGGGCTACTTCCAAATTCCTATTGCCCCAAAAGGCCAAGAGAAAACTACATTCACCTGTCCATATGGGACATTTGTGTATCGAGGAATGCCATTCGGACTTTGCAATGCATCTGAAACTTTTCAATGGTGCATGGTAGCAATCTTTGATGAGCTGATTGAGGATATTATGGAGGTGTTCATGGATGATTTCTCAGTTTATGGTAGCTCATTCAAAGGATGTTTGAAAAATCTTGAGAGGGTGTTGGTAAGGTGTGAGGAACCAAACCTCATGTTTAATTGGGAAAAATGTCATTTCATGGTTCAAGAGGGAATTGTGTTGGAACACATGATCTCAAGCAAGGGTTTGAGGTGGACTAGGCTAAGGTGGAAACCATTGAGAAATTACCACCGCCCACATCAGTCAAGGCCATCATAAGTATTTTAGGACATGCAGGCTTCTATCGGAGGTTCATACAAGATTTTTCTAAGATAGCTCGCCCTCTAACAAGACTCCTTGAGAAGGATGTCAATTTTGTATTTGATGAGGAATGTCTAAGAGCTTTCACAACTCTTAAGAATAAATTGACCCATGCTCCAATCATGGAGGCTCCCAATTGGAATTTACCTTTTGAATTGATGTGTGATGCGAGTGATTTCACAGTGCAAACAGTCTTGGGTCAACACAGGAAGAAGTATTTTTGGCCCATCTATTATGCAAGCAAGACTCTAAATGCTGCTCATGCCAGTTGCACAACTACAGAGAAAGAACTACTAGTTATGGTTTTTGCTTTTGATAAGTTCAGATCATATCTGATCTTGTCAAAAGTGATTGTTTATACAGACCATTAAGCTTTGAGGTATTTATTTGCAAAAACTAATGCAAAGCCTAGGCTAAGTTGATGGGTTTTGTTATTGCATAAATTTGACTTGAAGATTCAAGACAAAAAGGGAGCTAAAAATTTAACAGCAGATTACCTGTCTCACTTGGATAACCTAACCTTGGAGAGGTTTGAAGAAGGAGGCATTAATGACCATTTCCCCTATGAGCAGCTGTATGCCATGGTAAGTGAGGTAAGTAGTACAAACTTTGAAATGCCTTGATTTGCAGATTTTGCTTATAATTTGGCTGTTAGGGAACTCCCTAAGGATCTAACTTATCAAGAAAAGAAGAAATTCTTTTTCGACTTAAAATATTACTTTTTGGGAGGATCCCATTTTGTTTAAGTTATGTAAGGACCATATGATCTGATATTGCATGGAATGGCCCATAATAATGAATATTCTCCGTCAATGCCATGCTGAACTAGCTGGTGGTCATATGGGAGCTAATAGAACTACTCAAAAGGTATTAGAATTAGGATTTTATTGGCTAAATTTGTTCAGGGATAGCTATGACTTTGTGAAATGTTGTGATCATTGCCAAAGAACTGGAAACATCTCATTTCATGATGAGATGCCCCATAATGGAATTCTAGTTTGTGAAATCTTTGATGTATGGGTCATTGACTTTATAAGACCATTTCCTAGTTCCTTTGATAACAAATATATTCTCATAGCATCGACGTGATGAGATGCCCAAGCCTTAGCAACGAATGATGCTAGGGTAGTGAAGAGGTTTTTGAAAAAATTGTTTTCTCGATTTGATATGCCGAAAGTGATCATAAGTGATAAGGGTACTCACTTTTGTAATGCTTAGCTTAAGAAAGTTTTCAAAAGGTTGGGTGTTACACATAAGTTTTCTACTCTGTACCACCTCCAAACTAGTGGACAGGTTGAGAACACATAGGGAGATAAAGAGAATTCTTGAGAAAACTGTGGAGCGATCCTAAAAGGATTGGTCTGAGAAATTGGACAATGCTTTATGGGCCTTTAGGACAGCATTCAAAACTCCTTTGGGTACTACGCCATTTAGGTTAGTATACGGAAAGGCTTGCGATTTACCTGTAGAAATTAAACATAATGCTTATTGGGCTATAAAATGGATTAACCTTGATATAGCTAATGCAGGTGAAAAGAGGAAATTGCAGGTCAATGAGCTGGGTGAATGGAGATTACAAGATTATAATAATGCAAAGATGTATAAGGAGCAGACTAAGAGATGGCATGATGCTTATATTAAGGAACAGAAAGAGTTTCAAGCTGGAGATCAGGTGTTATTATACAATTCGAGGCTTCAACTTTTCCAGATAAGTTAAAATCTTAATGGTCTAGCCCTTTCACGGTTAAGGAAGTCTTTCCCTATGGAATGATTGAACTTACTCATCCGAAAAAAGGGGACTTTAAGGTGAATGGGCAAAGGCTCAAATTATACTTAGGGGGAGAATTGAATGAGTTGAATGAGGTTTTATACCTCCAAGACTAGGGATAAACTACTCATGAACGTCCAACTAATACGACGTTAAAGAAGTGCTGGGTGGGAGACAACCCACCATTTTGTTTGTTTCTTCTCTCACTAATTGGAGGAGTGTTATACTAAGTTCATTTGAATACATAGAGGAAATTTCTCTTTTGTTGGAAAATTTGACTGAGTATTGTGAGGGGAAACTTGAGCTTGTTTTTGGACATGCCCATGTCAAACTGGGCGTGTTATTCATTTTTTGAGATAGTAGCTACAACATGCCCATTGACATGCCCGTGTCACTAGACGTGTCATTTATATTGCACCATAGTAGCTATAACATAGCCAATGACAAGCCCGTGTCACTGGATGTGCCACTTAAATTAAATACAGTAGTTATAACACGTCCATAGACACGCCCGTGTCCCTGGTCATGTCATTTTGATTAAAATTTAAGGAGTCTCAGCAGCATCAACATGCTCAGTGACATGCCTATGTCACTGGACATGTCGTGTTATTTAAATCCCAGTAGCTATAACATGCCCATAGATACGGCGTGTCTACGGGCGTGTCAATGTATTTTTAAGAAAATACCCGATTTGAATTAAACACAATTTCCTCTTTTCCCTCTCACTCTTTGTCGATTTTCTCTCAAACCTTTCATAGTCTTACACTCAAAATCACACACCCACTCATCCTAGAGGGGATTTTGGCTTCCATTCCAAGGTTTGGAGAGGATTTATGTATTATTCCTTCATTTTTGTCGCAATCTTCACTCACATCAGGTACTCACCCTAACTCTTGCAATTTTGTTTCGTTTCCTTTGAAATTTCTTTAGGATTTCTTGTAATTTTTTAGGGATTCTTAGGGATTATGGTGTTTAATCCCAACTCTTAAAGATTTGTTGTGTTTTACTCATTATATTTTTGGGAATTTGTGGCTGGGTCTGTGTTAAGAATGTTTATAAACTATTTGTTGGTTTTTCATGCACCCATTTAGCAATTGCTTTATTTTCACCTGTTGGGCTTTGAAAATGAACAGAACTAGGGTGATGCATTCTGTATTTCATGATTGCTGGATGCATTGATTTAGTTTCTTTTTGTGGATATTGTAACACCCTTATACCCTATAAACATATAATACACACACTCCAGTATGTAAGATACGCATATACAGTATAAAAATATCATAATCCGATTTAATAAAAATTTCCATATTCCCTTATCACTCAAAACATTTGTACAAAAATATATGTATACATATGTAAATACACAAAATTCTTACATTACTTAATTATTTAAACATCCTTTATAATGTACAATGTATAAACATATACTCCCAAAATATAATATAATATACATAATATCAAAATATACTATAAAATAAAATATGTACATGCTGGCAAAGTGGCACTGATCTTGTTGTAGTACAAACACTTCAAGCTCCAATAATACAAGCCTAGACCTGATCTGGTCTGGTAGAACTATCTGGCTCTACCAAATCACCCCTGTGACCTGCGCGATGAGTTACAATCACGCTAAGCCAAAGCCTAGTGGTACAAACTTTGATAATAATAAAATTCAAAAACAATGCTAATGTAGAATGTTCATTATTGCGCTCTAATTAACACTACTAGAACTACACTCGCAAGTATACGAGGTTGCTATAGTATCTTGGTGAACACCTCAAGGTTGTCTCACAAGGAAGCCAAATAAGCTAATTGATTATCAGGTTGCGAATAACAAATTATAATAAATTTAAATTGCTAACAACTAATGAAAACAGATCGAGTGAAGTTTAAAATAATAAAAGTAAACTGAGCTGATATATTGATTCACTTAATAGAAAGGTCTAGGGTTTGCACTTCTCTACTAACTTATATGTATGAATGGTTATTCCTCTCAACCAATTTAATTTCAAAGATTAGATCTCAAGCAACTTAATTAATCGAATCAAGGAAATAAGCTCTCGCATTCAAACCTCTTTCAAATAATCTTGTTACAATTGAAATGATCTTTTTCTTAGGTTTATATTTCTAATTCACCTAAGTCCCTAATTGAATTGTTCCAGCATTAGACTTCATCTCTTAATCCTTCATCTAATACCTCAAACACATAATTGGTGGCCAATCAATTATATATTAACAATTAATCCATTCAATCAAGACTAAAGAAATAATTCAGTTAAGAGCAATAACCAATTCATACAATCATAGTTGATCCATACAAACCCTAAACTAGATCAAATTAGTTCATAATATTGCTATCAAACATATTCATCTCATTAAAATTCAAAGAAATCAATTTAGACATAATATAATTCATGAATACAATTCCAATAAAACTTAAGAGATAAAGTTTGAGAACAAAACCAAATTACAAACTCCCTTTAGCTTCTGAAGAATCTCTTGTTCAGATCTTTGCTAGAAGAATATTGCAATGGCAAAAACAAATTTAATCTAGACTGTTTGCATCAAAGTGTAATCAAAATTCTCTAAGAAAATAAAATGGAAACCTAAAGTTAATGTTTGACGGCTAATCCAAAAAATCCCCTCAAATAAAACCCTAATCCTCTTATTTATATGAAACCCCGCTCCAAAAATTCGCTTTTTCTTTCTTCCTTTAGTCCATGGAGTGACACGGCCAGTGGCTTGGCCGTGTCACTGAATGTGTCCGCTTCTGCTTCATATTTGCTTCTTTGGAATGGAGTGTGACACGCCCAAGCTCCTGGCCGTGTCATGTGACATGGCCAGTGGCTTGGCCGTGTCAAGTGGGTGTGTCACCTACTGATCTCTTTGTTCTTTGCTTTCTTTCCTTTGGTCTTCTTCCTTGGCTATGTGTGGGACATGGCCAAGCTCCTGGCTGTGTCATGTGACACGGCCAGTGGCTTGGCCGTGTCACTTGAGTGTGTCGCTTACTACCAAATTTTCCTTCTCTCTTGGTTCCTTGGTTTTGCCCTCTGCTTCATTCTATTCTTTCTTCTAAGGAAATAATTTGCATATTAACCTAAAAAAAACACTTAAACAAACTTTAAACAAGAATCAAATAAACATTAACCAACAACACATAAACACCACACTAAAAACTAGAACAAAAATGACACAAACACTGAAATAAATTAAAACTACCAAAATTGGTGAAAACACTAAATAAACATATTAAAACTACCAAAATACCTAAAGAAAACAACAATCATCATAATAAATAAGACACAATTCTATGACAAAAACTAATAAAACATTTATTTGCTATGTCATCACATGATATTCACTACCACTTTTGGATATATGCTTTCATTACTTGATATTTCAAACCAACAAATATACAAGCATGGGCCCAAACAACTAATACATCATTCAATTCTCAGAGTTACCATTTTGGTCCATAATGACACCATGTGTCTAGCCTTGAAGGCAAAGTATTAATATAACAATCCAACTAGGCTTGGGCTTACGACTCGGTCTTTTCACCTAGCCAAGCTTCAAGGACCATTTTTTGAGGCTTACAACCTGGTCTTTTCACCTCAAAAATATTTTCACAGTGACGCCGAGCATCTAGCCCTATAGGCAAATATAGGCATGTCGCCAAACATAGAACTCTGAAATTTGAATAACATACTAGGCACACAATTATTTCATATTTCCATTTTCAATCTATTTCTCATGATTAAGCTAGGCACATTGCCTCATTTATCTCATTTATATCAACATCATCATATAATCATAATGTATCTCATTTTATACAATCTAGCCATCACCAATGGTTTTACATAATATCTTTAATGTATACACAACAAAACACATTACCTAAATATTTTGGGTCATTTTCATATTTTGTACATAGTTCACATTTCATTCAATTTAGCCATTAACAATGGATTTTCACAATGCATAATAATGCATACATAGCAATTCACATGTCTTAGCACCATGTTCATGAATACTTAATGTATCAAGTAGCTTAACACATTTTCCATCCAAAATGTGTTAGGCCAAATGTATTGCAATCACATTCCATTTATCAGGAGTTTGTACATACCTTAGAAAACACTCTAAAACAAGCTTTAAAACTTCCTCTAACCTTCTCTTCCAAGTTGCCCTTCAACACTAGGGTTGGGCAAACTACTCTCTCTCTATGCCTATACCAAATGTGGTCATAAACAAACATTTAATATCACATTCTAAGGCATTCTCAACATCAAATCATATAAGAATTGCTAATGAAAAATAAAGAAAAGAGTTTTTCTCAAGTGACACGTTCAACAACACGGGCGTGTTACTGACCGTGTCACTAACCCAATCACACAGAAGCTTTGGCATGTCCAATGACATGGGTGTGTCACTGTTCATGTCATTCATTCTACCTCACAGAAACTTTGACACGCCCAACAACACGGGTATGTTAATGGCGATGCCAATTATCTTATCTCACAGTAGCTATGACAAGCTCAGAGACATGGACATGTTACTAGTCGTGTCATCAACATTGAACTAAGCACTGTTGACAAGCCCAATGACATGGTCATGTCACTGGCCGTGTTAGGCAAAAATCCTACATTTCAAACTCTCAACCATATGAACACAATCATTCCAAACTCAACACTACAACACCCTTAATCATCATCTTAGTTTATATCCATAATTCACCCATCAATTAAACACCTATATAACTCCAACATATCATAACTCTCATCTTATTAAATCAATCATCACTTTCTCTTATAACACATTCAAACAAGAAGAAAGAAAAGAAATCTCTTCTCTTTCAATCCAACCTTGAAAATCATCATTAGCTACTCACAACATCTTCATACACACCCAAATGAGCCATTAAAACATGCTAATACACAATCCCCAAAATTAATATGTCATTCTTCCATAGAATTCCAAAGAAACTTACAAAATGATAAAGGAACTTACCAATTAATGAAAAATCCTCAAAATCTTCACTTGAATCCTTGAGATTACTTCAATTCTTAGTGTATGGAAGAAGAAAGCTTCTTGCTCACTCTCTCTCTCTCTAGCTCATGTTCAAAGAAGAAACAAAATAAGGAGAAAAAGAAGCAAATTTCAATTTCTCTTCCTTTCCATCCTAATATATATATATATATTAATTATGCATATGTTTGGTATATGTATATGTCATATTTACTTAAAATATATTTAAATATACATTTCACTTAAAATCCTTTCATTCTCCATTCAAATTATTTATTTAATTTATCCAAATTTAATTTAATTTATTTAATATTCAAAAATTAGGGGTATTACAGATATTATTGCTATTGTTGGTTTATATGTGTTAGCATCATTGGCATTGTTTTCATTGGAGTATGTTTTATGCTATGTTGTTATAATGCTAGTTTTTCTGTAACACTATCCCATGTTTTTCGTATTGTTGTTGTTTTTTAGAATGGTCTTGTTTATTATATAGATCATGGGTCCTCGTAAACTAGCTTCTAAGTTGCCCACCAAAAGAGCTAGATGGGAAGCAGCTCAAGCTAGCTAAACATCCTATCTCTAAGTTCATGGCTAGCCACAAGTGCATTTGGTTCTCAAATTCAGAAGAAAGGAAGCAGTTTGAAGTATTGGGAAACAAGGATTGGTCTCCTCCTAGGGTTTTGGATTGGGGTGCTATGGAACAACCTAATATCACCGATGAGATCCAGGATTTGATGAACCAACTGGGATAGGAACAACTCTTTTCCATCAATGAGCCTTCATATAGAGAATTAACATTAGAATTCTACTGCAAATTCCAGTTTGACAAAAACAAGATGTCAATTATCAAGCCGATGATGAAGTTTCGGTTGGGAGGGCAGGGAATCCACATGAGTATCAATGAACTTGGCGTGCATTTAGGTCTATTTATTGTAGAGGAGATGCAGACTATTTAGTATCTTAACTCAGAGGTAGACTTTGAAGGGTACGATGTTATTCCTCCCAAGGTTTGGAGCACATTTGCACCGAATGCAGCCAAGTATGTAACATCCTAAAATTTTTGAAAATTTCTAATTTTTGAAAATTTTAATAAAATAAATTATAATTTAAAAGGATAAATTAAATTAAGGGATTTTAAATGAAAAAGTGGAATATATATATGTGATATATATGAAAAATATACATAACATATAAAAGTCAATACTTTTTAAAAGAAAATTGTATTTTGGTAATTAAATCTTATAAATTCAAAATTATTAAATTAATTCAAAAATAAATTATTTTTCAATGAAAGAGAGAAATTAGGACTTTTAATTTATTAAATAAATAATTATTAATTTATTTTAATATATATATATATGGTTTAAAATAAAGATGAAAGGAAAAAAGAAAATTAAAAAGTCTTCTTCTTCTTCTTCTTTTTCACAAGGGCCAAAACTCCATGGGAGTCTAAACCAAGATTTTGATTCTTCCATACACCAAGGATTGAAAGAATTTTAAGGATTCAAGTGGAGTTTTAGAAGTTTCTTCATCAATTAGTAAGTTTCCATCCCTTTTCTTTAAATTCCATGGAATATTGTATTATGTGAGTTTTGAACTTTTGAAGTAGTATGTTATAATTGTTGGAATTGGTGTGTATGATGTTATTTTGGGTAGTTAACAATGATTCTAAGGTTAGATTGAAGAGATGATGGAGTTTGGATAAAGAATGGTGAAGAGAGAGAATTTAGGGTTATGGATTTTTGGGGTTTTGAAAACATGAGCTTTAATTGTGCAAATTGATTTCAAATGAGTTGTTTTGATTCATAAACAAGTATTTTAAAGTCAAATATTTGATTTAGTGGTGTTGGGTTAGAGTTTTAGAATGGAAGTGGAGATTTAGGGTTTTGGAAAAGTGATTTTCCAAAGTTGTTGAATTGTGTGATTTTATGTGTTTAAGCATGTTGTTTAGTGTTAAAAGTGATGAAAATAAGCTTGAAATGAGTAATGGATTGTGTTGGAATGGAAAACCTTCAATGGGGGAAGGTTATGCTATTTTTGAGATTTTGTGTATAATAGTGTATTTTTATAATGTAAATGATTTAAATGTATTAAAATATGTTTTTAATAATATAAATAAACTTAAAACACTAATTTAATTGTAGTAGAATGGAATTCCAATGTTGAAGTAAGGAAAGGCTAAATTTTTGGAAATTTGTAGGAGTGGTGTTTAATTATGGTTAAATGTTGGAAATGCCATTAAATGTGATAGTAAATGATTATTTGCTATCACATTTGGTTTAGGTATTGAGGGAGGTTGATTTGCTTCATCCAAGTGGTGAAGGGTAAGTTGGAAAGATAGGATTAGAGGTATGTACAATGTAACACCCCTACATTTAATACATGCACACTACAACCACCACAATGTAGTATATATGCACTAAACATAGGGATGGTACGGATTTTCTTAACATTCAAAACATTTTAAACGATACCATAATCTTTCAATTGTATACATTATAGAAAATAAGTGATTAGCTTGTAATATAAAACAAAAATAGATATATAGATACATTTAGTTAATACGCAGCGGAATTTATAAAATATTCACATATATGAAAGCTTTAATTCCATATTTACAAATGTGCATATATTTACATTATAAATATTACTTTACAAAATATAAAGAAGTAGTACATGATTGGCAAATCTCTTCTGATCTTTAAGTTCCCAAAATCAACTCTTCAAGGTCTACTCTCACTCGGTCTCTATGAACTCTCGGGTTCAACTCTATTACCTACGCGATTAAACACTATCACGCTAAGCCAAGGGCTTAGTAAGACAAAACATGCTAATGTCATGCTTTAGTGCAATGCAATGTCAATTATCAATCCACATCATACAAGTAACATTATATATGCAAAGCTAACAACATACCTTTACATTTCATAATTCATTATATGTAGACATATCACATTTCAACATCTTTTCATATACCTCATTAATTACTTATTAAACCATTCATGAGCAACACTAAACAAAGACAAGCATTGGGCCCAAGACACACTAATATGCCATTCAATTTTCAGAGTTAATGTTTTGGTTTTGTTATCACATTTATCAATATCATATACCCAACTAGGCTTCAAGGATTAGGTTCAACCAAGCTTCAAGGGGAGCAAAGCATGCTAAGCATCAACCCAACTTGGCTTCAAGAACCAACCCAACCTAGCTTCAAGGGTGGTAACATCTCAATTAGGCTTCAAGGATTCAATCCAACCTAACTTCAAGAGATTGTTACACTTATTAGGCATGCCACCAACAACAAACTCTGAAAATGGAATAACACATTAGCCACACAATTCATTTATTATTCAATTATCATTTCCATTTCCAATTCTCATCAACATTTAGGCAAACATGCCTTCTTTCTTTCAATTGCATAATCATAGCCAATCACAATGGCTTTGCATCATATCATTTCTTATTTGAATCATCATAACATCTTTGATATAACATTTCAATATACATTACTCATGAAACACATTACCATTTACATTGCATAACATAATATTGTTCAATCTCAACAATGCAATTAGGGCAAAGAACAATTTATATCATTTATAGCTTTATGATCTTCCACATCCATTTGATTAGGGCTTTCCATGCTTTAAGTATATTTAAAGTGTTTATGTTTAGGTTTAGGGACCAACCCATCTTTGAAGAACCAAAAAAATACAATTAGAACAAAGAAATAAAACCCTAACCAACACATTTGAGGGACACGGGCAGCACCCTTGAGGGACACGGCCAAGCTTGTGGCCGTGTCACTCAAACCAATTGGACAGTAAGCAACACGGGCAAGGGACACGGCCAAGCTTGTGACCGTGTCTCTCAACCAAAAATCACAGTAGCTAACACGGCTTGGGGACACGGCCGTGTCTCTCAAAACTAATCCAACACGCCCAAAAGTTCCATGACTTGGCCGTATCTCTCCTTTGCTTTTGGCCATGTCACCCATAAACAAACCCTAACCAAATCCAACACTCTTTCAATTGCACTCAAATACAATATACACCATACAACATGTTTCAAATGAACATAATCAATGTTCTAAACACATATTCATCATAAGAATCACTACACAACACATTAATATTACACTTAAACACAAACCATCTCAAACCCTAAAATCACCATCTTTCAAAAATCAACATCCACCACTTCCAACAACAACACCTATTTAAACTCTTAACTTAAAACCAATTCAACACTTGAAAACACAACACAAACACATCTCAAACACACCAAATCACAAAATCAACAAATCTTAATTCACTTCAACACCACTTCAAAATAAGTAAAGAAAACTAGAGAATACTTACATTAGATGAAGAACTTCCACAAATCTCTTGTCAAATCCTTTGATTGCTTCTTTAATTTGCTTCTAGCATCAAGAACACCTCTCTTTCCTTTTGGTTTTTGGAGAGCCGGCCACTTCTTGAAAGAAAGAAGGAAATGATGAAGTCACAAAGTCAAATTTTGCTTTTAATCTCCACCAAGTGATCTTATCCAAGCAATTACCAAAATGCCCTCAATCATATAACTAACTTTTTGTCTCATATAAGCCCTTATATGTAATTGCACATTCCACATAAAATATCCTCTTATATTGACTCTATATTTGACCAATTTATATGTTATATATATCATCATATACACAACATATACCATTCTCTCTAAACCCTAATTCTTTTCCCCAAAACACATATACACAAGCATTCACTTTCCAATATCTTTTCTCTTGCAATTTAACACATATATTCAATTCAATATATCACTACAACAACAATAACAACAACATCAACAACTTAATCAAAACTTTTAGGCCATATATGAGGATATTACATACAAACTTTGAATATAATGTTTATATTTGCATGACATTTGGACTTAACACATTTTGGTTGGAAAATGTGTTAAGCTACTTGGTTCATTGATTATGACTAATGTGCTATGACATTTGTAATGTCGTATATGTGTTAAATGCATAGTGAAAAGCCATTGATAATGGCTAAATTGTGTAAAATGTGAAATATGTATATTATGTGAATATACCCAAAGTAATTGGATAATGTGTTGTGAATGCAAAAATGAGATATGTGGAATAATGAAATGAATTGATATTGATAAAAATGAGAAAAGTGAGAAAAATGAGAAAGATGTGCAAAATGAGAAAAGTGTGAAAAAAATGTGAAAATAAGGCAATGTGCTTAGATTGAATATGTGACAATGAGAAAGAGATTAATAATGAGAAAAATGAATAAATTGTGTGTCTAGTATGTTATTCAATTTTCAGAGTTCTGGGTTTGGCGGCATGCCTATGATTGCCTACGGGCTAAACGCTGGATTGGTAAAAGACTGGATCGTAAGCCAGGCCAGGTGATAAATATGATATTTTTAGGGTGAAAAGACTGGTTGTAAGTCTTAAAAACAAATCTTTGAAGCTAGACTGAGTGAAAAGACTGGGTCGTAAGCTCAGATCTAGTTGGATTATCCATGGATATATTGCCTATGGGGCTAGACACATGGTGTCATTATGGACCAAAGCAGTTACTCTGAAATTAGAATAGCATATTAGATCCTTTTGGGCCCATGCTTGTCTTTGCTTTAATGTGAATTATGAATTGTGATACAATTGAGTAATATAATGTTATGAGTTGTGATTATGAAACATTTGAAAAATATAAGAAAGTGGAATGATGTGACATCTAAATGCATTGTGCATTGGCATTGCATTGAGTTTTATTGTTATTATCAAAGTTTGTACCACTAGACTTTGGCTTAGCGCGATTGTTTCCATCGCGTAGGTGACAGGGTAGACTCAGCTAAGCCAAGAGTTCTTCTAGACCAGGTCGGGTCTAGACTTGTTGTTGAGCTTATTGAGTTATTATCGAGATCATAAACACTGTTAGCAGCATGTATATATTTTTATGTTATTGTACATTCTAAGTATTATGTATAATATATTATGTTTTGGATTTTACGTATTGTATATTATAAAAAAATATTTGGGTCAATGTATTTGAGAAAGGAGAGTAAATGTGTTTTAAATTATATGTATCTATATATAAATGTTTGAGAAATTTGATGAAATTGAGGAGTGTTTTCTTTTTGCAGGTTGTGTTTTGCTAAATTTTTGGATGTCCCAATTACAGACAAACCAAAGATTTTCATATATAATATTTATTTTGGGTTCCTATAACAAGTAAAGAATATTTATATGTTATTTAATTTTATATATTTAGAATTTGAAATTTTAAATTGGAAATGTGAAATTTTTTTATTAAACCGGTCTATGACATTTTTATACCATATATGCGTATTTCACATATGCTGAAAATATGTATTATACGTATATAGGGTATAAGGGTGTTACAAAGTATCAGCCTAAGCTATCCATGTTAGGAAATCATAGAGATCACTGCAAACAAAAACACGCAGCGGAAAAATATTTGATCTCTGATTTCCCACCAGGATCCATGCTGTACGTTTAATTCGACAAAAGTGTTCAAAGAACTAACCTGTTGATGATTCGAAATCACAGTTTTGAAGAGATGCCTCGATCGCGAAACACCCTCTATCGCGTATCCACACGAATGCTACCGTTTGAAGTGCTAGCTCTCTGCAACGACGAAGGCTGGAAAAACGTTTTCTCTAAAAACGTATTAGGGTTACCTTTTTCGTTCCTCTTTGTTTTTTATTGTTACCTCTGAGAAGACTTAACGTCTGGAGTGAATATAATCACTCCAAAATCCAATTCAAAATTGGATACGGAAAGTCAAATTCAGAATCCAAGTCTAATTAGGATTCTGAATACATTATCTAATAATATATATATATAAAAACGAAAATAATAATAATAATAAATATTAATATCTAATATTAATATTATTAATATTATATCCAGCCCAAAACGCATTCTTGTGTGTGACCCGATAGGCCCATATTAATTGGCAGTCAATTTAATCTCTATTAAATCAACAAGTCATAATTGGCCTCTAGCAAGGCGTTACAACTACCCAATTAATATAAGGAATGTCCAATTTGCCTAATAATAGTATATGCATTAATCCCTTTGTCACACGATATCTATCTTGAACATAAGTCATGGTCAACGTCATACTTATATTGTCCAAACTTATGATTACTCGATCTCCAAGTAGACTGATAAAAACAAATGAAATTGATTACACTATCAATTCATTTGAGCACGGCCATGCATTTCACAGTCTCACTTATCGAGGGGCCCAAAAGATATCTCTCTCAAAGAGAGGGACAAATTCTATCTTGATTGTTCATTATCCTCTACATAATTTCTATCATATATGAACATAACCTTTATTACTATCCAGTTACGGATAATGTGTGATCATGTCAAAATATAATAGTCCTTATATTGGAAACTATGACAATCTCAAGTCAAAGAATTAATACATAACTATCATGAGATTTACTTATGACACTAACCCATGTAGTAATCTCATGATGGGTCTATCCAATACATTGTTCTCTAACAAGTATCTATGAAATTGATTTGTATCACTATACACATAACCATCTAATGATTATCAAATCAATGTTCATACTGGTTAAGAATTATTTTTTTTTATCTCTATAACAATAATAAACCAGGGACAAATATCAAAATTGTGTAACATGCAAACAAACAATAATGATAATAAAACCTCATTTATTAATAATGAATGTATAACATAAAGATCCAAATAAATGGCCTAGGGCACATACACTAACAATCCAAAGCATTAAATTTTGAACCTTTTCCTTATCAAGTGGTACATAATCTGTTGGTTCATACTATTGCAGCTCGACTTAGTAGTACCGGCGTTATTAGCTTGAGGGAGTTACTTTTCTTGAATTGCATGGTTCAAAAAATCCAATGCGATATAGCTCATGCTATCATTCATTTTTTCTACGAGCAGTCCAAGAAAGGGGCATCGGGTAACTTACATGGTGGCATGTAAGTCATGAGACTGGCTCACAGTTTAGGTATGCTGGATGGATGCCTTTCGATGACTCTAGATGGGCTCTCTATACTTTTAGGTATGGACACCCTAAAGCGATTGAACCAGGAGAAGGTGGTGAAGCTGCAAGCACCACCTACGGATTTTAAGCCAGTTCCTCCTGCACCCACTTCTGATGTACCTCCACCTCCATTGACAAACTTCCTTGGCCCATCCACCACTGCTGGACCTTCTTCCTAAGCTTGCCCGCCCTTTACTCCAACCCCTACCATAAGAAACTAGCATCATTATGTTGATGTAGAGTGGGATGATGAGAGGAAATCCACCAATTTTGAGCGGTAGATATGCAAGATAGAGGGCAAGATAGGAAACATTGAGTTCAATCATAACAATTTATTGTCTCAGCAGGACCATATCCAGCATTCCATGGAGCAATACTACTCTTCTTTTCAAGTGCAGTTGAATCACAAGTTACTAAGAAGGCAATGGCTGGAGCAGTCCATGCTCGAGTTTTGGAAGTCTCAGGGATTCAGTCTTTCGCAGCCACCTCCTCCACCATATCAGCCCCCAGTGCCACACGTCGATGTTTCGGATGATGATACCAGTGCCAGCAGTGAGGATGTTATGTCCATGGATGACGAACCCACTATTTTTATTTTATTTTATTTTATTTCTTTATTTATTTCTTTCTATTTTTTATTATATATACATGAATCTTCACAATTTTGCATGTTAGTCTCTAATATGTAGCTAATTTGACTTCGCAACACTTTTGGGACCAAATTCATATATGTCATAGGTTAGTTTTCTCTCTCTTTTGTTGTTTTTCTTATTTTACACACATTGGGGACAATGTGCATCTTAAGTGTGGGGGAGAGAAGAGGCACACTTCCTAGATTGAGTTTTTTTGGTATTTGTTTCATTAATATTATTTAATTCATTAGTCTCATCTAGATTCTTTAACTTGTTTCTGGGTTCAAGTAAACTAGATAGCTATAATAGTATGAATTAAAATGGTTCCTCTTTAGATTAAATTAATTATTGATTTACTGAATGACAATATCTTGTTGAGGTTGACTCAGCTTTCTTAATTAATTTCTAAGGATCGAATGTAATAGTCATAATTAGAAAGTTGATTGATGAGAATTGCACACCTGAAGTTTGAAACTTTAGTTACATTTTTTAGCATGCTAAAATTCTTTAGATACTTGATTCGAACTTAGTATGATATATTTAGTATCTTAAGTTCCTGACCACTTGAGTATTCTTAATAATAAATATATATATATATAAATTGCATAAGGAGCTTTGAAAATTATCCATATTTCGCTGATTTTAACTCTTTAATTGAAATGAAGGAGTTGGAATCATAAATAGTGCTAGTAGCTATTTGAACGGTGATTCTAACTGAGTAATCAGGAGTCAGCATCGCAAATGTTTACCTTTGTATCAAAAATCTAGTATCAGTTCAAACAAGTCAAGCTCCTTAGAAAGAATGGTTCAAGTAAGTCAAATAACTTAAGAGAAAATTTACACTTTCTTACATTGTTCATGACTTTTGAGTTCTTAGAATTTTATGCTCAATCTTTTAACTCTGGATTTTTCAATTTTAGATCTGTAATATTTTCATTTTAAAACTTCTTAATTCAGCTGTCATGTTTGAGAATTAGTTTTTGGTTGGGAATGTCGGGTTTTCTAATTCGAGTATTGTGAAACTTTTCTTTTCTTTTTGGATATAGAAGGATCCTTCATTCCTACTTATTATAGTGATTTAGTTAGCTTGAGGACAAGCAAAAATTCAAGTGTGGGAGAATTTAATAAGTATATAATTGATAATATTTTTGCCCCTATTCCTTGGTATATTTATTGTCAAATTGAGTTTAATTCGTTTGTTTAGTGCTTATTAGGGTTGATTTTTGGAATCTTTTACACTTTGAGGTATTATGGTCATTTAGGCTGGAATCACAAATGAAAGACAAGGAAAAGAGCTACTTTGGGCAAATTTTTCAAGTGACATGCCCAACGACATGGGCGTGCCAATGACCGTGTCATTCACCCAACTTACAAAATCTTTGACACGCCCATGTCACTGCCCGTGTCCTCAATCATGCATCATAATAGCCATGACATATCCAACAGCTTGGCTGTGTTGTTGCCCATGTCATCAATGCTAAAAAAAATATCATCGACATGCCCAGAGACATAGCTATGTCATTGGGCGTGTCAGGCTAAATCGGGTTATAAAATCTGAGCTGAAGTGAGAATTAGGGATCTAGTTTTTATCCCTTAAGAGGCGACTTCTTTTAAAAGAGAGAGGTTAGCAACTAAGGTTGGTGGTGAAGTTTCAATTTAGGCAATATTTAAATCAAGAATCAAAGATCAAAGTGAAGAAACACAAATCATTTATCATGGATTATTTGAATTCTTTTACTTATTTCTTTTATTCTGATTTTCTAGTTATGAACATGAACTGAATTATTTCTATCTAGATATTGATGAACCCTATCTTTATTGTATGGATTGAATAGTTTTTATTAAATTAAATTATTTAATTGAGTTGTCTTATTCTTATGATTCTTAATTGTTTATTTCCAATTGATAACGACATGCTTATTGATTGGTTGCAATTTTCATATTATTGACTTGAGAAAGCTTGATATGAAAAAAATTCTCATTTGAATTGAGGGTTGATTGGAGTGCTAGAGATAGACTTGCAAGATCCTTTGGTTTATAATTCTTGGTTCCTATTACATGATCTATTTAATTATACTTCAGAAGAGATTCCTAGCATTCTACTTAGTGATTAGGGATTAAGTCACTCGAGAGAGGTTTTGATCTAATTTAGAGGAATGCAAATTTTGCTCTGTGATTTTGGTTTAATTGAATTAATATTCATAAATACTCTTTATAGCTAGGGGGATTCAATAACTGGATAATGTCTTTATCATCAATTCTTTTTGCATAATACTCAATCTTTCCTTAATTTAATTTATTAGGTATTTCGTTGTTTTTATTTTAATCATCACAAGAATCATTGGATTGCTAAACAACAGTTGAAGTTTGCACTAGTTATTGACCTTGTCCCCAGTAGAACGATATCTTATTCACTATTTTATTACTTGCGAGACCCGTTCGCTTGTGGTAGCATTGCAATAGCACAAAGATCACATCAACGACATGGATAATGAATGCCACGACCGTGGGGTTGGTTTGTTGACATTTATTGACATATTTTACACCATATGGTGTAATAAATGGCTTGCATAGCTAATTCTTTGTATATATTGTATTAAAAATGTATTTGTGATTATAAAGTGGAGAATTATGATAAAATATGTTGATTATATTAATTGTTGATGAATTGATGAGTTACAAGGTGAAAAACTCATGTATGCATAGTGTGGAATGTTGTTTGTTGTCTTATACTTTATCTAGTTGCTAGAAGATTACATTTGGTGATTGTCATGCCATACATGATGGGGTCAGACATTGGGTGTCATAGAGTTGTTACCACACCCTTGAAGGAGACACATGAGGTGTCGTATTGATGATTACACTGTGGATGAGACATTGGGTGTCACAGATGTATTTACATCCACTGGCAAGACACAGAGGTGTCATTATTGATGAGATAGGCCAAAGCAATGGTTCTGGAACTAGGTTATTGTATAAGATTTTTGGGCCCAATGCATGATGATTGTTTATGTATATAATAAAGATGAGAATGTATGTAACATTAAAACCTTATGTATGTTCATATACATTTGTCATAGTAATGTTGCATTGTCAAGTATATACCGCTGAGCTCTAGGCTTAGCGTGATTTATTTATCACATAGGTGATAGGATAGAAGCTGAAAGTCCTTCTAGACCAGGATAGGTCTAGTTAGAGGTTGGATACTAAAAGCCTCTGGTTGCAACAGATCAAGCCTAAGCATAGCATGTAAATATTATTTTGAGTTGATGTGGATGTAACATCTATTTTGTAAAATATAATAAATTGAAACATGATTTAAAGATATTTTGTGTATAAGTAATATCATGTTCACATATTCATAAATGTATGTATGAAAACATGGGATTTAGGGATGTGAGTCTATGGAAATATTTTTTAGAACTATTGAATATTCACAGGTTGAATTGATTGGATTTAGTAATACTCGTAGTTTAATTGAAACTCTGAAAAAATTTCTATAAACTTATTTATTTTTCTTATACCTATTTATTTATCTATATAATACTAATAACTAGTAACTAATGATGATGGGTGATAAAGTAACGTCTTTTGGTAATGCTCTTATACCCTATCTATGCATACTGCATATATGAAAGTGTGTACTATGTATGGATATGTTATAAGGGTGTTACAAATCTAATCTAAATAACATAACTTTAGATAACCTACTTTCTATAAACCCTAAAGGTTTAGTTTTAAACTATATATTCTAACCCTAAATTTATATGTTTTAATCCGAGAACTTTAGTTTGATTACCCAAAACCCCATTTGTATGTTTTTGAAAATCAAAACCCAGTTTGATCATCCAAAACCATAAATATTATTTCCAAAAGATAAAATCCTAGCTTTCATCCCAAAAAAACCCTAAAAACCCTAATTTTCATTGAAAACCCAGTCTTCATTTAAAACCTAGTTTTCATTTAAAAGCCCTAATTTAATCCTAAAACCCTAATTTAATGTTTAAAACCCTAAAAATATTAATTCATACCAATAAGCCCTAATCTTGTATATCTTATGTTTTACTTAAGATTAAAGCTTAGATTTAATTGTTTGGTTCATTGTTATGTGCTTGTGATGGATTATTTACTTTTATGATGAATGGTTGAATGTTTTTATTGGTTTATTTTGATTTAAGGATGTAAAAGATATGTTTCCACTTAATAGATATCTAATTTGTTAAGTTCAATGTAATTTAATTTATTTTAAGTTTTGATATCATTCTAAATGGCATGTTTCCACCAAATGGTGGGTGTCCTATTTTATTTAGTTTTAGACATTGGACATTATTGTAAGGGCATGTTTCCATCTTGTATAGGTGCCCATTTTGTTTGTTTGAACTTCTTTGATTTCAATACAATGAATGTTTATTTATCTTAATTTATATGAAGTGTGGATGATATTTTAAAAAGTTAAGAATTTAATAACATTTAGACCTGAAAATGAGGCCGGTTCCAATGAACTGGGCGCTGTGGGGGTGTTGAGTTATTCTAACCTTCCCCATGTATACTCAACTTTTTAAACCCAATATGGGGTTAGGGATTCCTTAGGAATTGAATCATCCACCCCTTTCTATTTTCCTAGCCCATCCGACTGGCAACTCCATTTTCTCTGGGTCTACGTCGGTGTCCTCTAAGGCCCTGAGCCTAACAGTGTCGAAGTCACAAGAACCATTCCATTGGGAGTGGGGGAGAAAATGCCCTCTCACAAGAACCAATACCTATAATTATTCCTTTGCCATTATTTCCAAATGTTACATTACCTCCTTGCTTGTAAGTAAGATATATGAAGAGTTTTGCATTATCGATCATGTGCCTTGAACATCCACTATCTACAAACCAAACACTTTCATTGATAGTAGACTTTAGGCATACCTACAAACCAATAAAATTTACCTTCCAATAAAATTTACCTTCTTTTAGGTACCCAAATGAACTTGGGTCCTTGGGGGTTAGTGGTATAAGGATCCTCTAATTTGAGATGATCTTTTCTAATGTAACAAAATGTACTTTTATGTCCAAATTTCATTCAATATTGACATTGATACAAGGTTTTATATTTTTGTATTCTTTTTCTATTAAACCTTGAAGAATTAAATTGACACTCACATGTGTGTGTAATAGGATTGTTTATGTGCATACTTGTGGTTGTGTTCATGCCTTGTGTACATGTATGCATAGTTTGCTCTTGGAGTCATAGTTCGAGAGCCTAGAGATGTCTTTTTAGTAATCCTTGGCTTAGTGTGTGCTTGCATATTCTTTGCAACTTCAACACTAGAAGTTTAATTTGTAAAGGCTTTAACAAATGTCGGTGCATTAGATGAAGTAGTAGATGAGACATTAAACGCTAAGCCAAACTCGAAGGAAGGTGGCCTTTGCACACTAATAAGTGTATCCAAAGCTTCCTTACCTTTATGAAACTTTGGAATATAATTTTTAGCTCATCTATTTCTTCTTTCAAAATGTGATTTTCCTTAGAAATTTTCTCTAAACTAGATGAATCTTTCAACATTTCATCTAAATACTTCATTAATTGATATAAAGTCCTTCTCTAGCTTAGAGCATTTTTCTTTATAAAACTTCATTTTAGCAAATTATTTTTGGACTCTTAAGTTCATGTGCTCAAATATATCATCATCCAAAGCATCATCAACATTATCACTATAGACATTAGAGTTTAAGGACTGAGTACCTACCTCATTGGTGTGATCATCATCATCTTCAATAGCCATGAGGCAAAGATTTTCAATTCCTTGTTTTTCCTCCTCTTCTTGTTCACTTGAAGAGTCCTCATCCCATGTGGCTTTAAAAGATTTCTTCTTCTCCTTATCCCATTTCTTTTTGTTCTTAATTTTGAAGCAATCCATTTTGATGTGACCCGATTTTCCACATTCATAACATTTCACTTCACTTTTATTTTCTTTATCTTTGAAAGAGGACTTGGAGGAATTACCACCATTTGCTTTCCATCTCCTCTTTCTTTTCCATTCACTTAATCTCCTATATAGCATGGCCATTTCTTCATCATCATCATCACTATCTTCTTCACTTGAGCTCTCAACATCTTTGGTGACTTTGAAAGGTATGGCTTTCTTCTTATTCTTCTCACCAATATCATCCTCTTTTTCAGTGTGCAATTTAAAGGTGAGGAGCTTGCTAACTAGATCATCGGTTCTTAGTGTGCTAAGATCATAAGCTTCTTCAATTGAAGAGATTTTAATTCAAAGTTCTTCTTGGCTCTTCGTGCTCTCAATATTTTTCTATTGACATCACCTTGATCATAGATCTTTACATATTTCTTCAAGTCACTAACAATAGCATGTAGCCAATTTGTCATTTCATTGACATTTTCATTGGGCTTCACCTTGAAGAGTTCATACTCATGTATAAGCTTTTGGGTTTTAGTGAACCTCACTTGGGTAGTACCCTCATGATATTTCTCAAGAGTTTTCCAAATGCTAGGTACATAAGTAAGATGTTTGACTCTTCCAACTTCTTCTCTATATATGGAATTCACCAAGATGGAGGATGCTCTATTATTCTTGTATTAAGCTCTTTCTTGAGCATCCATCCACTTATCTCTAAGAAGAGGCACTTGAACAACCTCATGAGTATGAGGTTTCCATTCATGTTGTATAAATTTCCAAAGCTCATTTCCCTCACTATCAAGAAACAAATTCATCTTGTATTTCCAATAAGAGAAATCCGCTCCACGGAAGTAGGGTCTAAGAAAAGAATTGAAATTTCCATGAGAAGTAGATGAAGAAGAGGTTGCCATTATGGATCAATTTAATAATTAAGCTTTTTGAAAATTTGAGGCTCTGATACCAATTGTTGTCGCAAGATGGAAACTAAGAGGGGGTGAATTGGTTATTAGAAGAAACAATGGCAAATTAAAAATCAAAAGCAAATTAAATCAAGAGAAGAGTAGAGTAGAGAAGAATAAACACAAGGAGTTTATAGTGGTTCGGATTATCTC
Source organism: Garcia nutans (assembly GCA_947685225.1). Classification (NCBI taxonomy): domain Eukaryota; kingdom Viridiplantae; phylum Streptophyta; class Magnoliopsida; order Malpighiales; family Euphorbiaceae; genus Garcia; species Garcia nutans. Next base: position 47,244,353 of record CANTUV010000007.1, on the reverse strand, counting down.
AATCCTATGTCTACATTCTTAATAACTTGTTAAGGTTTTAATAATTTTGAGTTTTTACAAGCTCAACTCTAACTTGGTGTTTTCACAAGTTCATATCGAACTTTTACAAGGTTTGAGAATTTTCCTTTCAACCCAAACAAGAGTTTTCCCAGGCTTACTCTAAAACCTAAGTGTTTCAAAGCTCACACTCAAACTTACAATGGTGTTTAATGCTCACACCCAACACTCAAAGTAATACAATTAGAAATTTTTATGCAGTCACACAATGCTTAGTTATAGTTTAATTTGAAATCCTTCTTCCATGTGTCCAATTATCATTGTTCCAGCATGTTTGGTGCTAAAAATCAAATTTACTAGTATAATACAGTCGCACAAATTGAATTCCTCACCGCACAACATCAACATTATCTCTTTTGTGGTTTGGTGGAAGTTTTGGTTATTAATGGTGTAGTCACACAAAGTGAGGAGCGGTCGGACCATGGTTTGTGCATCGATGGTCAACCGCACACTTTGGCCGCTATAGCTTCTGTAAATTTTGAGTTTTTTGTTCATAGTTTTGTGAGGTTGCTCATGTAATTTGAGAGATTGCACAATGTGCTTGCAATCTAACTTGGTCATACCAGAGACTGTGATTTCTTCTTTGCTTTCAAGGAGTTTCTTTCCCTTAGCCTTTGTACAGCCGCTTAGGATGTTAGGCGGTCGTATGAGGCCTAAAGGTTTAGTACCTACAAAACAAACTTATTTGAAATTATTAGTATATATCAATTTGATTGTCAATTATCAAAATATAGTTTAATTGTCCAACATCATTTTTATTTCATTTCTTGAGTGTTCGGGAAACACATTTTAACCAGTTTGGTGTGAGCTTGGAAGCACTAGGATAGAGAGTGAGTCTTTTGGTGTACCAAAGGACTTATGAGTGATATTAGAGCCTAATCAACCACAAGTGAAGCTTAAGTGCATGATTTAAGATCCATGGAAGCCATTACACCACCAACTACCTCTTCCTCTATTTCAACATTTGAAAAAAATATCTCTTTTTTTCATCTTTCCTTGTCTTTGCTTTGTGGTTATATTGGAATCATGCCAACAAAACCTAAAGCCTCCAAGAAGAAAGCCACCTCTAAGGAAAAAGCAAAAGATGTTGTGATTAGAGATCCAACTTAAGAATAAGAACCTCCTTCCCCACCACCTAATATAAGAAGTGAGAAAATCCATAAACCTCATCATACCTCCTTACCAAAAAGAAAGAAATAATATATGCTTAAAAAGAAAAAGATGAATCCTCTAGGATGCCTAGCGAAACTATGTTGTTAACTCTAGGCATTAAGGATGAGATATTTAGATAGAATTGGGTGGAGGAATTTTATATTTCCAAATGAGTTAGGTTAACCTTGAGAGACCCATTTAACCCCTCTACCAAGGCATCACTAGGTATCTTAAACATGCTAAATTTATCAAGACAGTTGAAACCAAATATCAATATGCTTTTGGGAGTAAGTTCTTGAGAGAGAGAAAAAAAGAGGCCAAGGTTAAATATAATTGGTGAAGAAGGTGGAGAAGCTATGGAAGTATAATTGGAATAACCTAAAAGAGCCCCTAATCCAACTAAAGAAAAAGGTAAATACTCCTCTTCCAATGCCATCCTTAGAGCCCTTCATTCCCTTCAAAAACAACTTAATCATTTTAAAAGGGATGTGGCTGAGAGGTTCACCAAGTTGAATAAGAAAATATATCTTCTCGCCCATGTGCACCATGATATCTATGACACTCAAGGGAAGTTAGATATCACTCACTATGATATAGGTGAATGGGATGTGAGTGAACATGAGGAAAGCCCTTAAAGAAGAAAAAGTCAATGCTAGTGAAGAGGAAGTTGATCCAAAAATCAAGGGAAAAGAAAAACAAGTGCTTGTACCCTATGATGAGAGTGATTCTGAATGAACCACAAGCTTTCTTTTTCTATTTTCTTTGTGCAGACCTTTAATTTAGCCCCTGAATAAATTTAGTTCCAATTAAAAAGCCTAAATCAAATCCATTCCAATTTTAAAAGCTTGAATTAAGTTCGGTCCAATTTTAAAAGCTCAAACCAAGGCCGGTCTAGTTTAAAAGCCCGAACCAAGCTAGTTAAACTTTAAATAGCTAAATCATGACTAATTGGCCATGGCTAATTTTTCATGAGCCCTTAATTCCAGCCTAATTTAGTTTTAATTCAATTTTAAGTGTCCTAATTATGATCAAATTCAAAGAGACTCAAATAAACAATCAGCTTTTCTAATAGGATTGGGAGTGATTAGCCAGGATTGCCCTAATTCTGCCTATAAATACAAAAGCAAGTGGCAGAAACAGAGAGGATTAGCAATTAGAAAGAGCAACAACTAGCTAGGAATGGCATAGAAACTAATAGCAAATAGAAACGAGAGTAAAAAAGAGATAAAGAATAATTAATCAGAGAGAGGCTAAGTGTAGACCTTTGATTTTGGCCCTAGCTAATTCGATCCTAATTAAAGAAGGCCTAGTCAAGTTGGGTCCACTTTTAATGGCTTAAACTAGTTTTAAAGCCTTTAATTTGATTGGTACAATTCTATGAGGCATAAAATAAGCTAGTTAAACTTTTAAAACCCTTAATAGGTTAGATTTGAAGGTTTCATTGGTTTTTATTCGATATCGACCTTGTATTGGATTCAAAATTCGGTATGGGAGTGCCTATGTCGAATTGGGGCATCCCAATTTGACATGGGAAACCCCATATCGAATTGGGTATCTAATTGGAAGGTCCCCAATTCGATATGAGGTGTCCCTATGTTGAATTAGGACACCCAATTTTATATGGGGCTCCCCAATTCAATATGGGGCTGCCCCATATCGAAATGGGGAAGCCCCAATTTGATATGGGCCAACCAGGGGACTCCATAACGAATTAGGGTAATCCTAATTTGATATGGAGATGTCCATGTTGAATTAGGATTGCCAATTTGATATGGACTTTGATTCCATGTTGGATTGGAATTGTTTTAATTCAACATGATCTTGGTTTGCCTTGAATTAAAGGAGTTTTAATCCGACATGCTCACGATTTTCTCTCAAATTAACTCGATATGCCTCAGGAAACTTTTTTAAGTAGGAAGTTAAATACATGTTTAACCTAATACATTCTTTTATAAATATAGGTTTAAAAATAACAAGAGGAGAAAACAACAAGGGAATTTTGACAGAGCAACAAAGCAACTACAAAACATTATCAAACAGCCAAGAAAAAGATCAAACATTATCAAGGCAGTAGCTCACTATGGTGCAAGCAAAAATGTCAACAAAAAATATTGGTGGAGCCTACAAATGAAGGTTTGAAATTCCTCATTTAATTTGCTTTGAATTTATAGTGGCTAGTTATTTTATTTTTTATTAACGTTATGTTTATATATCATTGTAGCAGTAGAACCTAAATTTTTAAATATATATGGGCAATAAGTTAATTTAGTTTATAATAATCATGCAAACCCTTTGAATCATCCTTGCTAATAATCTAATTAAAATGTCTAGTAGCCTATTAAATATTCAGTAATTTGCTTAGTTTATATCTATAAGAATCGAATTTCACAGTAGCCTATTCAAATGTCCAGTAAAGTATTTAATCTATATCCTTGGAATTTAAGTGTCCCATAGCTTATACTAAAACCCTATTATCTATTTAAAACCCTAGTTTTCAATATTTTAAAATCCTAATATTATTTTCCTAAACCCTAATTTCCTAAAACCTTAAACCCTAATTATGTTTTTTCTAAAACCCTAAAACCTAATTTTCTAAAAAACTCTAAAATCTTGATTGTTTTCCCCAAAACCTAAAAACCCTAATTTCATTCAAAAACCTTAATTTTCATTTATAAACACTAAAAACCATATTTTAACCCTAACCTCTAGCTTTATTTCCAAAACCCTAGTTTTTATTTAGAAGCCTGTGAGCAGATATTTTCACCCCCACTCCTATGTGGAATGGTTCTTGCAACTTCAGCACTGTTAGCCTCAGGGCCTTAGAGAACACAGGCCTAAACTCGAAGAAAATATAGTCGCCACCTTGACGGGCCAAGAAAATAGAAAGGGGTAGATGACTTGATTCCTAAGGAATCCCTAACCCCCTAATGGGTTCAAAAAGTTTGGTATATATGGGGAAGGTGAGAATGACTCAGCACCCCCATAACGCCCGGTTCATTGGAACTGGCCTCCTTTTCAGGTCTAAATATTATGAAATTCTTGGTTATTACAACATTATCCATATTACATGCAATTATAAAAATAAATAAACATCCATTGTATTAAATTGAACTAATCAATCAAAATGGGCCCCCATCCAACTATGGAAAAATGCCCTTACAATCATCCAAGTCCATAAGAATAAATAAAATAGGACACTCACCAAAAGGTAAAAACATGTCCTTTACAAAGTTCCAAAGTCCACAAAATAAATTACATAATTAAGAAAATAACTAAGGCAACCACATAGTGGAAACATGCCTTTTACATATCCATACAAATAATAATTCAATATAAATCAATCATTCATAACAAAAAATTAATCAATAAGTAATCTAAATAAATCATCCATCCATCATAATTGAAAATAATTAAGATCAAGATATGACTGTATAAACTAAGATTAAAATATGTAAAGTTAATTGCAATTAAAGGCTGAATATACAAAGTAGGGATTAAACCTAAAGGATTGAAGTCTCGAGCTAGGGGCTAGGGTTTTGGAAATTATAAAATTTGGATCTTGGACTATGGTTTTAGAAATTAGGGTTTTAGAACTAGGGTTAGGTATTTGAGATTAGGGTTTCAAAGATTAGGGTTAGGTATTAGGGTTAAATATTTAAGGTTAGAGTTTTAAAATAAGGTTTAAACAATTTATACAAAATAAGTTAAATCTATGTTGCTGGTACTTACATGAAATCCTAACCAATATCATTTAACTATTTGATTGAACATTCAAACACTTATTGCCATATTAAATTAAAACTTTTATTCTTACTGTATTAAAACAACTTTCTAATATGCAAACTATTCAATGATGCTATAATGGACAAATAAATATATGAATGTTTCGAATAGATTAAGCTTAAAAACTAAATATGCAAATTGTTTATCATAATAGATGAATGAATCTACTGAGTATTTTAAATAAATTAGGTTGGAGGAAACTAAACCTATGTGTTGGCTCCTCCAATATAAATATGTTGAATCAAACGCATGCTTACTGCCTGACCAACTTTTATCTTGGATGAACAAAGCAAGTTTGAGACAAATCACTGCCTCTTCAGTTGCTTTGTATTTGTTGTGTTTTTTGGTATCCTTTTCTCTTTTGTTTCTTAATTATTTTGTCTTGCTAGATCCTTAATCGAAAGTTGCTCTGTGATAGGTTGATGTGTTCCAATGGACGCTCTTTGTTAATTCTATGTTTTCTTTCTTTTTTTTCCCTCGTTGCTCTGTGTCAATTATTTTTTGGCTCCCTCCCTTTCTGCACTTTTAATCCTATACTTATCGGCAAAGATCGTCTCCTTAAAACCCTAATCGCCTGCTAATCCAAAGGTTATCTAAATTCCAAACTGCATCAGGAATCCTAATCTTTCCCGAAATCATAATCAAAGCCAAATTAAATGTATTAAGGCTTTAATTCTCCATGGATAATGGTCCATGGTGAATTAAAAGACCCAAATTCACCATGGTATCAAGTCCATGGAGAATTTGGGGTCCCCAATTCTCCATGGACAAGGGTCCATGGTGAATTAGAGTCCTAATTGGCCATGGACAATGTTCCATGGCAAATTGGAGTCCAATTTGCTATGGATCAAACACTTTTTAACTTTTATGGGTAAACAAGGCTTGGTCAAAACTGTTTGGGCTTTTAAAGCTATATCAAATTTAATTCAAGCCTTTAAAATTGAGTTGAAGTTGAATTGGTCCTTTAAAAATTAAATCGAACTAGATTAGGGCTTTAAAAATTAAACAAACTTATTTTAGGCCTTTTAAAATTGGACCGACCTATTTTAAAGCTGTAAACTAGGTTTAAGCTTTTAAAATTGAACTAAATTCAGTTTGGCCTCTTTTAATTAGGATCGGACTAACTTAGGGCCAAAATTAAGGGTCTACAAAGCCCTAATTCATATATTTAAAACCCTAGTTTTGCATATCTATTGTTCAATGTAAACTTAGACTTGATTACATAGTTCATTATATACTTATGATGGATGGTTTATTTAATTTGATTGATTATTTAAGTTTTAATAATGTAAGAGATATGTTTCCACTTTGTGGGTACCTCATTTGTTAAGTTTAATGTAATTTTATTTGCTTTAAGTTTTGGATTAATGTAAAGGACATGTTTTCACCAAATGGTGGGTGTCCTATTTTAGTTATTTTGTTTTTGAATATTGGATATTGTTAAGACATGTTTCCATCCACGGATGGGTGCCTGTTTTGTGTGCTTTATTTTAATAAAGATGATGGATGATTATTTATTTTGATAACTGTATGTAATATGGATGATATTGTAATATTTAAGAATTTAGTAATATTTAGACCTGAAAAGGATACCGATTCCAATGAACCAAGCGTTATGAGGGTGATGGGTCATTCTCATCTTCCCCATACATACCCAACTTTCCAAACACAATAGGGGATTGGGGATTCCTTAGGAATCAAGTCATCCACCCTTTTCTATTTTGAAGCATCAAAAGACTTTCACTTAGTTTACAAGGAAAGATTGACTTGAATTGGTCCAATCTAGTCAAAGATTCACATAAATAAGAGAATTAGGGGAAATACCATCTTTGATTTTATCCAACATAGCTCCAAATAAGCCATATTAAAAGTTTTAGACTTCATATTCCAAAAGGAAAAAGGACGGGAAGAAAGAGGAACAAAAAGGGTACTGATTGGATCTAGATTTCTGCCAAGATGATGGAAAGACATTCAAGCTTTGTATTTTCATAAAGTCAGTAGGAAATGATGCCTAGAAGGTGAAAATGGAACCTCTAACAGCGTATGGTTCCATTAGAAAGTCTATAGTGTGAAGGTTTGTTGATGACATTACATCAACTCCAATTTCAAAATGGCCTTCATTTAACCCGTGTCCCTTAGAAATACCATTTCAAGCCTATTAAAGACCTGTTGATCTCTTTTGGTAGGTGAAGCCTATTAGTGGAGATAGTTTGAATAAGCATGCATATGAGATATATAATATTTAAACTCAATGAGACCTTTGGCCTAATAATATGTATGTGCCTATCTGAAGTGCAACAGTTCTTGCTAAAATGGAAATGATTCCTGAGTTTAGTATGATAACTAGGGTTGTCATGTTATAGATGTGTTAATTTGGAAAGCCAAGTCTTGAGGTACAATAACACTGATTTAACAAAGCCAAAATATGATTTAAAATGTGTGTCTTGAAAATAAAATTATTTTCTTGTTGCATAAACCTCATGTTAAGGGGAAGTATGTTGAAATGTCGAAACCTCAAAGGACACATTGGGCAAAGTAAATGAATACTGGTAGGGTTATGAAGAAGCTACCAACTAAAATGTTGAATCATAGTTTGAAATGAATGTATCTCTGACTATGCTGCTTGGGCCCTACTACTCATGATTTCATCTTGGAAGATAAAAGCCATAGATGTGAACGCTTCTGTTATTCTAATGCAAGACCTAAACAAGTGCATTGGCTTATCACCTTGGTCTGCGAGTTAATGGAACTACTGTAAGTATTATTCATGCATATTATGCATACATGAGCATATCATACTACATTTCTTGTCTTGCATTGCCTATTCTTTGTCAAAATGAACAACAGATACTCTATGAAGCAAATAATGAGAAGCAGACATTGCATCAGGGGGCATGAAAGGCCTATTGCTTGAGGAAGATCCAGTCATTTTACAAAAATGGAGATGCATGCTCGTACAAGGAACCAGACAATATACAAACATCAATCAAAGTCTATAGGGGAAAAATCATTGGTTTAAGCCTATACAGGGGGCAAAACTTCTACTTCTCAATATTTGAGTTTATGCATGTACAAAATATTTTTAGACTCACTTTCAATATTTTGCAATGCAGGGGGCAAAGAGAGGATGTAAGGACTAGCTAAAAATAGTTGAATTTTTTACAAAAAGAACAAAACAAGAAGAAAGTAAAAATCCCAAAAAAATGAAGATGCAAAAGACAAAAAATCAGTCCAAATAGAAGAGCTGAGGCCAATATAGGACAAATGTCCAAGGATGAAGTTCCATTTAGAAGGGAGAAGACCCGATGTCCAAAGGATGAAAATCCATTTTGAAGGGTGAAGACCTGATATCCAAGGATGAAGATCCATTTAGAAGGGTGAAGACCCGATGTCTGAAGGATGAAGATCCATTTTGAAGGGTGAAGACCCGATGTCCAAGGATGAAGATCCATTTAGAAGGGTGAAGACCTGATGTCCAAAGGATGAAGATCCATGTTGAAGGGTGAAGACCCGATGTCCAAGGATGAAGATCCATGTTGAGGGGTGAAGACCCAATATCCAAAGGATGAAGATCCATTTTAAAGAGTAAAGACCTGATGTCCAAGGATGAAGATATATTTTACAGGGTGAAGACCTAAAGTCCAAGGATGAAGATCCAATTTGAAGGGTGAGGACCCACAATCCATTGAAGAATGGAATAACTGGCTAGAAGAAAGCCAGAACCCTCAACTGACAGAAGGTTAGTCAGCTAGAAGAGCTGAAACTAATTAACTAGAAGAAAGTTAGAATTCTCAAACAACAAAGGGATGATCATGCAAGAAGAGCTTAAGTCTCAGGTCCAAGTACCTAGTCTCCGGTCCAAGTACCCAAATCAAATCTAGTCTCGGGTCCAATTACCCAAATAAAATCCAAATTTGGGTCCAAAACCCAATCAACATTGGGTCCAAAACCTAACCAATCTAGTTTTGAGTCAAGAACCCAGCCAACCTCGAGTCCAAAACCCAACCAATCAAGTCTTGGCTCAAAAATCTGAACCAGCCTCTGGTCTAGAACCCAACCAATCTAGTCTCGAGTCTAGAACCCAAACTAGATCCCTAGGTCTAGCATCCAATCCTTATCCAAAATCATCTCAAACTCATGTTGTTTTTCACTCTCTGAATAGATTTTAGATCGTTCAAGCAGGGGAAAAACTATAGAACTTTGATTTTGGCCCTAGCTAATATGATTGTAATTAAAGAAGGTCTAGTCAAGTTCGGTCCACTTTTAATAGCTTAAGCCTATTTTAAATCCTTCAATTTGATTGATACAATTCTATGAGGCATAAAATGAGGTCGTTAAACTTTTAAAACCCTAAATAGGTCAAATTTGAAGGTTTGGTTGGTTTTAATTCGATATCGGCCTTATATTGAACTCAAAATTTGGAATGGGAGTGCCTATGTCTAATTAGGGCTTTCCAACTCGACATGGGACATCCCATGTCCAATTGGGACACACAATTCAATATGATGTAGCCCCATATCAAATTGGGGCTTTCCCAATTTGATATGGGTTTCCTAATTCAATATGGGGCTTTTTCCCTTATCGAATTGGGACCCCAATTCGATATGGGGCTAACAAAGGGACTCCATATTGAATTAGGGCAATCCTAATTCGATATGGAGCTGTCAATGTTGAATTAGGATTGCCAATTCGATATGGATTTTGATTCCATGTTGGATTGGGATTGTTTTAATCGACAAGGTCTTGGTTTTCCATGAATTAAAGGAGTTTTAATCCGACATGCTCATGGTTTTCTCTCAAATTAATTTGATATACCTTAGGAAATTTTTTTAAATAGGAAGTTAAATATAGGTTTAACCTAATATAATCTTCTATAAATATAGGATTAAAATTAACAAGAGGAGGAAAAAATATGGGAATTTTGACGGAGCAACAAAGCAAATATAAAACATTATCAAATAGCCAAGAAAAAGATGAAACACTATCAAGGCAGTAGCTCACTATCTTGATTTCATCCGGTCAAGAAGAACAAGGTTGGTGCCAGCAAAAGTTTCATCATAAAATATTGGTGGAGCCTACAAACAGAGGTTTGAAATTCCTCATTTAATTTTCTTTGAATTTACAATGGCTAGTTATTTTATATTTTATTAACATTATTTTTATATATCATGGTAGTAGTAGCAACAAAATTTTTAAATATAAACGAGCAGTAAGTTAATTTAGTTTATGATAATCATGCAAACCCTTTGAATCATCCTTGCATAATAATCTGATTAAGACATCTAGTAGCCTAATAAATATTCAGTAATTTAATTAGATTATATCTATAAGAATTGGATTTCACAATAGCCTATTCGAATGTCCAGTAAAATATTTAATCTATATCCTTAGAATTTCAGGTGTCCCAAAGCTTATACTAAAACCCTATTCTCTACTTAAAACCCTAGTTTTCAATATTTTAAAACCCTAATATTATTTTCCTAAACCCTAATTTTCTAAAACCCTAAACCCTAAGTATGTTTTTCGAAAACCCTAAAACCTAAGTGTAGACCCTTATTTTTTGACCAAGTCCAGCGCAAAAATTTAAAATAGTGCAAAATAATTTTTATAATATTTATTATTTATTTTAGTAATATTAATTATTTATTTTAATAATATAATAAAAAATTATAAAAACTAATTTTTAATAAATAATAAAATAATAATAATAAAATAATAAAAGTGATAATCGATGAATTAGAGAGACGACGCGATGAATTGGAGAGAAGATACGTCGCATGCTCGGCCTGTGTGTGCCAAGGCCTGCTGCAAATTAGCACCCAGTTTGCCATAGGCCTCAGCCTATGGTGAATTGGTGTGTGCCAGTTCACCGCAAACGAATTGGCATGTGCCAGCTGTAGGCTTGCGCTTGCCAGGCCTACACTCTCCAACGCCCACCCTCACAGAAGCTTGCACCCGCGTGCGACTTGCCAATTTTTGCCTAAACCTACTTTTACTAGGATGTTTTAATTTGTTTCCTAATGAGATTATATTTCCTTAATGAACTAGGTTTTATTTGAATTACTTATAAATAAGAGCACTAAACACAGAAACAGTGGAGGGCCAAAAAAAGAGGGCAGCAACTATTACGAACTTTTGAACTTTTTGGACGACTGGAGACTTTAAAATGCAACCCTAGCAAAAAATTAAATGGGAGCAAAAATCATTGAATAAGGGAAGCAACTGGGAGTGTCAAGGCAATTGCCAAATTGCCAAAGTTCAACCGAAAGAAGTAATTGATTCAAGCGGTAACAAAAATCAAACAAAAGCTTCGTTCAAATCTTTTAATTTTGGTGGAGCCAACAAATGAAGTTTTGTTTGTTATGTTTAATTCATTTAAATTATAATAGTCACATTATCATTATCTCATGCATTAATTTACAAGGTATTCAAATAAATCAATAGCAATATTTATGTTTGCTTTATTCATTACAGTAGCTTAATAATTTTTAAAATAATAACAATAATATTAGTTTTGCATATCAAAATCCTCTTTTCTAAAATCTAAACCCTAAAATATTAATTTTTGAATTAAACCTACAAAACCCTAATTTTATTCAAGAAATCCTAATTCAAGATGTAAATCTAAATTTGTATATTATCGCTTTATTTAAGTTAGATGCATGTTTATTATATATTTTGATGGATGATTTATTTAATTTATGATGATCGATTTATTTGATTTCGATGTTTGATTTATTTAATTTATCATGGATGAATATTTTCTTAATTATTATTTATTTATTAAAATTGTAACACGTATGTTTCCATGATTGGGTACCTCATTAATTAAGCTTCATGTAATTTAAATTATTTTCATATTTTGGGATTAATGTAAAGGACATATTTCCACCTTTTGGTGGGTGTCCTATTTAATTTTAGACATTAGACGATGTAAGGAAATGTTTCCATCCTCAGGTGAGTGTCCATTTATTTATTTTGTTTGAACACTGCTATGATTTTTAATGAAGTATTTGTTTATTCTTATCATTGAATGTTATTATGGATAATATCATTATATTCAAGAATTTTATAATATTAAGACCTAAAAAGGAGGTCGGTTCCAATGAACAGGGTACTATAGGGGTGCTGGACCATTTCCCACCTTCTCCACATGTACTCAACTTTCCGAACCCAATAGGGGATTGGGGATTCCTTAAGAATCGAATCACCCACCTCTTTTTTTTTTGCCCGTCCGGGTGGCAACTCTACTTTCTTTGGGTTTAGGCCCGTGTTCTCTAAGACCATGAGCCTAACAGTGCTGAAGTCACAAGAACCATTCCATCAGGAATGGGAGCGAAAATTTCGGCTCACACTAAGTTTCTAAAAAACTCTAAAATCTTGATTGTTTTCCCCCAAAACCCGAAAAACCCTAATTTCATCCAAAAACCTTATTTTTCATTTATAAACACTAAAAACCATGTTTTAACCCTAAAAACTCTAGCTTTCTTTCCAAAACCCTAGTTTTTATTTAGAAGCCCTAATTCATATATTGAAAACCCTAGTTTTGAATATCTCTTATTCAATGTAAACTTAGACTTGATTACTTAGTTTATTATATACTTGTGATTGATGGTTTATTTAATTTGGTTGATTATTTAAGTTTTAAAAATGTAAGATGTATGTTTCCACTTTGTAGGTACCTCATTTGTTAAGTTTAATGTAATTTTATTTGCTTTAAGTTTTGGATTAATGTAAAGGACATGTTTCCACCAAATGGTGGGTATCCTATTTTACTTATTTTGTTTTTGAACGTTAGACATTGTAAAGGCATGTTTCCATCCACGGATGGTTGCCTGTTTTGTGTGCTTTATTTTAATAAAGATGATGGATGATTATTTATTTTGATAATTGTATGTACTATGGATGATGTTATAATATTTAAGAATTCAATAATATTTAGACCTTAAAAGGAGGTCAGTTCCAATGAATCAGGTGTTATGGGGGTGGTAGGTCATTCTCACCTTCCCCATACGTGCCTAACTTTTCAAACCCGATAGGGGATTGGGGATTCCTTAGTATCTAGTCATCCGCCCCTTTCTATTTTCCTGGCCCATCCAAGTGGCAACTCTATTTTCTCCAAGTTTAGGCCCATGTTCTCTAAGGCCCTGAGCCTAACAGAGTCGAAGTCGTAAGAACCATTCCACATAGGAGTGGGGGCGAAAATCCCCACTCACAAAAATTAGACTTTATGACTTCGGCACTGTTAGGCCTTAGAGAACACAGGCCTAAACTCGAAAAAAAAAATAGAGTATCCACCTGGACGGGCCAGGAAAAAGAAAGGGGTGGATAACTCGATTCCTAAGGAATCTCCAACTCCTTAATGGGTTTGAAAAGTTTGGTACATATGGGGAAAGTGAGAATGACCCAGCACACCTATAATGCCTGGTTTATTAGAACCGGCCTCCTTTTCAAATCTAAATATTATAAAATTCTTAAATAATATGATATTATCCATATTATACTTAATTCAAAGGGAATAAACATTAATCATTTTATTAAAATAAAAAAAATAAAATAGGCACCCATCAAATGATGGAAACATGCCTTTATAATATTCAAAGTCCAAAATACAAATACGAAAAAATAGGACACCAACCAATTTGGTGGAAACATGCCCCTTTACATTAATCCCCAAAAGTAAAATAAAAGAAACAAATTAAATAAACAAAGCTCCCACAAAGTGCAAACATGCCTTTTACAACTCCAAATAAATAATTAACCAACTAAACCATCCAAACATAACAACTAAAAATAAAACATCCATTATAAAACAAATAAAATAAATCATTTACCATAAAACCATATAACAAATTAAATAATCAAAACTAGGGTTTAAAGCATTAAATAAACAAAATTAGGGTTTTAGTTGTTTGGGATTAAGGTCTTGGTTTCACGGATTAGGGATTGGGGTTTTAGGTTTTGAGATATTGGTTTTAGTTAGTGGATAACATTTAGGGAACTAGGGTTATAGCTACTGGATGAAGTTTTAGGGTTTTGGAATTTAGTATTTTTGGAATGAGGGTTTTAAGAATTAAGGTTTTTGAATTGAGGTTTCGGGAGTTAAGGATTTTTGGAATTAAGGTTTTTAAGAATTAGGGATTTGGAATTAGGGTTTTGTTTTTGGATTTTTTGGAAATTAAGGTTTAGATTATTTTGGAAAATAGATTAGGGTTTATTTTACTTTGAAAAATAGATTAGGGTTTTAATTATTTTGGAAAACAAATTAGGGTTTTGATTATTTTGGTAAACTAAATAGGGTTTTTGGTTTACATAGAATTAGGGTTTTATATAAACATGATTACTATAAAAACTTTAAGGCCACTTTAACATTGATTCTTGGTAAATAATTACTTTGGACATGGCTAATAGACATATTTAATTGAAGACACGGTCGGCATACATTGATGGAATTATCTGTAATACCCCTAATTTTTGAATACTAAATAAAATAAATTAAATTTGGATACATTAAATAAATAATTTAAATAAAATGAAAGTATTTTAAGTGAAATGTATATTTAAAATATATTTAAAGTAAATATAACATATACATATACCAAACATATGCAACACATATAAAATAATAATAAATATATATATAGAGATAAGGATGAAAGAAAAGAGAAGAGTCTTTTCTTTTCTTCCTTCTTCTTTGGTGTGAGTTTGAGAGAGAGAGAGAGAGAGAGAGTCAATAGGAGAGTTCTTCCAATAATCAAATAATTGAAGGGATTTCAAGGATTCAAGTGAAGATTTTGAGGATTTTTCATCAATTGGTAAGTTCCTTTATCATTTTGCAAGTTTCTTTAGAATTCTATGGAAGAACATGATATTTGGATTTTGGGAATTTTGTATTAGTATGTTTTGATGGCTTATTTGAATATGTATGAAGATGTTGTAAGTAGCTAATGATGATTTTTAAGGTTGGATTGAAAGAGAAAAGATTTCTTTTCTTTCTTCTTCTTTGAATGTGTTGTGAGAGAAAGTGATGATTGGTTGAATAAGATGATAGTTATGATATGTTGGAGTTATATAAATGTTAAATTTATGGGAGAATTATGGATATAAGCTAAGATGATGATTTAGGGTGTTGTATTATTGAGTTTGGAATGGTTGTATTCATTTGGTTGAGAGTTCAAAATGCAGATTTTGCCTGACATGGCCAGTGACACGGCCATGTCATTGGGTGTGTCGACGGTGCTGAGTTCCACGTTGATGACATGACCATTCACATGGCCATATCTCTAAGAGTGTCATAGCTTCTGTAAGGCAAAATAATTGACATGGCTGTTAACACGCTTGTGTTGTTGGACGTGTCAAATGTTCTATGAGGCAGCATGAATGGCAGGGGCAGTGACATGCCCATGTCATTGGACGTGTCAATGCTTTTGTGTGAGTGAGTTAATGACATGGTCAATAACACGCATGTGTTGTTGGGTGTGTCACTTGAGAATAACTCTTTTCTTTATTTTTCATTTGTAATTCCTATTTAAATGATTTGATGTTCAGAATGCCTTGGAATGTGATATTAAAAGGTTGTTTATGATCACATTTGGTATAGGCATTGAGAGAGAGTAGTTTGCCCAACCCTAGTGTTGAAGGGCAACTTGGAAAAGAAGGGTAGAGGAAGTTTTAATGCTTGTTTTAGAGTGTTTTCTCAGGTATGTACAAACTCTTAATAAATGGAATGTGATTGCATTACATTTGGCCTAACACATTTTGGATGGAAAATGTGTTAAGCTAATTGACACATTAAGTATTCATGAGAATGGTGCTAAGACATGTGAATTGCAATGTATGAATTATTATGCATTATGAAAGGCCATTGTTAATGGCTAAATTGAATGAAATGTGAACTATGTGCAAAATATGGAAATGACCCAAAATGTTTAGGTAATGTTGTGTATGCATTAAAGATATTATGTAAAGCCATTGGTGATGGCTAGATTGTATAAAATGAGATAAATGAGGCAATGTGCCTAGTTTGATCATGAGAAAATGAAAAAGAGATTGATAATGGATATATGAAATAATTGTGTGCCTAGTATGTTATTCAATTTTCAGAGTTCTGTGTTTGGCGTCATGCCTATATTTGCCTATGGGGTTAGACGCTTGACGTCATTGTGAAAATATTTTTGAGGTAAAAAGATGGGGTCGTAAGCCTCAGAAACAAGTCCTTGAAGCTGGGCTGGGTGAAAAGAACAGGTCATAAGCCCATGCCTAGTTGGATTGATATATTGATATTTTGCCTTCGGGGCTAGATACATGGTGTCATTATGGACCAAAATGGTAACTCTGAGAATTGAATGATGTATTAGTTGTTTGGGCCCATGTATGTGTATGAGTTTGTGTGAATTGTCAAGTGATGAAAGAATATATCCAAAAATGGTCTTGAATATCATGTGATGACATGGCATATGAACATTCTATATTGACATTGTATTTGAATATTATTATCAAAGTTTGTACCATTAAGCTTCAGCTTAGCGCGATTATAATTCATCACGCTGGTGACAGGGGTGATCCAGTAGAGTCGGAGAGTCCTATTAGGCCAGATCGGGTCTAGGCTTTTGTTAATTAATCTTGAAGTGTTTTTGCTGCAGCAAGATCAGTGTCACTTTGCCAGCATGTATATATTTTATTTTATAGTATATTTTGACATTATGTATATTATATTATGTTTTGAGAGTATATGTATATCTATATACTGTAAATTATAAAAAGTGTTTTAAATAATGAAATAATGTGAGGTATCACGTATTCTAATACATATATATATCTGTATAAATACAAATATTTTAAGTAATAAGAGAATATGGAAGAAGTTTTTATTAAATCGGATTGTGACATTTTTATATCGTGTATACATATCTTACGTACTGAGAGTGAGTGTATTATATGTTTATAGGGTATAAGTGTGTTACATTTATTTTGGTATCAGAGCCTAGGTTTGAGGTTCTCAACCTAAGTGTGTTGTAAGAGAAAGAAAATGGAGATTTTTAAATATTGTTTTCAGTTATGATACATGCATTGGCACTGGTAGTTTCTGATCTTTAATGTGGCAATTTCTGCTATCTTTGCAGATATAGGTAATTATGGCATCTCGAACGCATCAATCTGCAGAGGGTAGTGCAGAGAGTGTGGCTCTTGGTGAGGGTAGAGATGGAGCTAGAGCTGAGATTGCTGAAGAGGCACCTGCTCCTGTGCCTGAGAGACCAGCAGTTGATGAGATTTCACTAGGTTGGGTACATCATATGGTAGAGCTATTGAGGCAAGCCCCATTACAGCAGTCGCCGCCACTGCAGCCGCAGCTGCAGTTATCGATGAGGAAATATGATAAGCTGAGGAAATTTGGAGCTGAGGACTTTATTGGTACTACAGACCCTTCTATAGTAGAGCAGTGGCTAGACAGGGTCCAGAGAGTGTTCATTCAGCTGCTGGCTACTCCAGAGGAGAAGTTTGATTATGCCAGATCTCTTTTGCAGAGGGATGCATATGATTGGTGAAAGACGGTTCCACATGCTCTGGATGATCCACCAGTCCTAACCTATGATGATTTCCTACAGTAATTCAAGCAGAAGTATACTCCGAGGGAGTATAAGGATGCAAAGAAGATAGAATTTCTAAGTTTGAGGCAGGATACTAAGACAGTGTCGGAGTATGAGATAAAGTTTACTAGGTTGAGTCAGTATGCTGATGGGATCATTTCTGATTAGATTGACCAGTGTCAGAGGTTTGAGGAAGGGTTGAGACCGTCTATTATGTGGATTATAGCTGGTTCACGATACCAGGATTTTTTCCAGTTGGTTGCAGCTACCAGAAGTGTTGAGAGAGCATGGATCTTGCAGCAGCTGCTAAGGTTGAGGAGACTAGAGTTAAGAGACTCCAGAGTAAGGCAGGGTCTTCATCAGTGAAGAGAGGCCGAGGGGGATATTTTTAAAGATTCAGTAGAAGCCAGGGGCAGTCTGACAAGTCAGTACAGTAGAAGAGACAGAGGCATAGACCTACAGTTTCAGTGGCTAGTTGACTCAGAGATCTGCTCCACCTACCTATGTTCAATGTGGTTAAGTACATGGAGGTGTTTGCTAAAGGATAGGTGGACAAGCAATATGTTATAGATGTGGATCACCAGATCATTTTATTAGAAATTGTCCAGATCCATCAGATGATAGATAGATAGATAGATACTGCAGCTTCTCGACCCAGTGTTAAAGGAGGTCATAGTAGCAGAGGTTTCGGTAGGGGTGGTAGATCTGGGTTTGATCAGAGAGGAAGTTCTACAACCAGAGCTAGACCTAATGCATGGCCATCGCAGTGAGTCTATGTAATGCAGAGGCAGCCAGATGCTTCAGCCGTTATTGCTGGTACTTTTTTTATTTGGTACTTTAGTTCTTACTTTGATAGACTCTGGGTCGACTCATTCATACATTAGTGCATCTATCTTGCCTATGAGTAATTTGCATTCAGAGTCCCTAGGATTTGATATTTTGGTGACAAATCCTTTAGCAGGTTGCACCAAGATAGTCTAGTTGTGGTTCAGGATGAGAAATTCCTCGGTGACCTGATTGAGATGCCTTTAAGGGAGTATGATTTGATTTTAGGCATGGATTGGTTATCCAAACATGGGGCTATGGTATACTGTCAGCAAAATTGTGTTACCCTGATAACATGTGATGGTAGAAATGTGATGGTATCTAGTGAGCGAGACATCTTTCATCCATGTTTGTTTTAGCTATTTCAGCAAGGAGGATGATTCAGAAGGGATGTAAGGCTTATCTTACTCATATTATAGATACCAAAGTAGTGGGTTCCCAGCTTGACAATATAATCACAGTTACCGAGTTTCCAGATGTTTTTCCTGAGGAGTTGCCAGGGATACCCCCTGAGAGAGACGTTGAGTTTGGTATCAATTTGTTGCCTGGTACCACTCCCATCTCTATTACTCCTTATCATATGGCACCTAATGAGTTAAGAGAGTTAAAGGTGCAGTTGCAGTAGTTGTTGGACAAAGAGTTCATTCTCCCTAGTGTGTCCCCGTGGGGAG
Organism: Garcia nutans; assembly: GCA_947685225.1. NCBI lineage: Eukaryota > Viridiplantae > Streptophyta > Magnoliopsida > Malpighiales > Euphorbiaceae > Garcia > Garcia nutans. The sequence goes on along the minus strand of CANTUV010000007.1, from coordinate 47,225,278 downwards.
CGCCTGTATTGTTTGTGAAGAAGAAGGATGGCACCTTGAGATTGTGTATTGATTACCAATAGTTGAATAAAGTGACCATCAAGAACAACTATTCATTTCCTCAGATAGATGATCTCTTTGATCAATTGAAAGGAGCAACAATATTCTCTAAGATTGACTTGAGATTAGGGTACCATCAGTTGTGAGGCAGAGATGAAGATGTACCTAAGATAGCTTTCCATACGAGGTAAGTGCATTATGAGTTCTTGGTGATGCCCTTTGGATTGACAAATGCACCAGTAGTAGTTATGGATTTGATGAACAGGGTATTCAACCCTATCTAGCTCAATTTATGGTGGTCTTTATTGATGATATTCTAGTGTATTCGCGTGATAAAGAGGATCATGACAGGTATTTATGGATTGTATTATAGACTCTTAAAGAGAAATAGATGTATGCTAAGCTATCTAAATGTGAGGTTTGGCTTGATCAAGTAACTTTTCTCGGTCATTTGGTTTCAGTAGAGGGTATTAGAGTTGATCCGAGTAAAGTTGAGGCTATCTTGAATTGGAGTCCACCTAAGACTGTGATAGAGGTTAGAAGTTTTATGGGTTTGGTAAGCTATTATCGTCAGTTTGTGAAAGGTTTTTCTATGATAGCTACTCCACTCACCAGATTACTTTGGAAGGGAGTTAGATTTGTGTGGATAGATCGGTGTCAGACGAGTTTTGAGTATTTGAGGGAAATGTTAACTCAGGCTCCTATTCTTACTCTACCTGTGGAAGGTAAACCTTATGTGATTTATAATGATGTTTCACATAGTGGTTTAGGTTGTGTTCGGATGTAGGAGGGTAGAGTTATTGCTTATGCCTCTCAATAATTGAAGCCGCATGAGCTGAATTATCCGACTCATGATTTGGAGTTAGCAGCCATAGTTTTTGCATTAAAGATTTAGCGACATTACTTGTATGGGGAGAAGTGTTTCATTTATGCTGACCATAAGAGTTTGAAGTATTTGGGTGATTGATTAACACCCTGGCAAGGCAAATATTGTTGTTGACGCCTTGAGTCAGAAGTCTTTGGCAAATTTGACTGCTTTTTCGCTCTTGTTACTTGTTTTGTTAAGAGCATTGCATCTCAAATTTGAGTCATGTGATAATGGTGCTTTGATGGCTTAGTTGCAATTGAGGCCAGTGTTATTGGATCATATAAGGAAGACTCAGTTGGTAGATGAGAAAATCCAGAAGATTGTATTGGGTTGCCAAAAGGAGGAGAGTCGAGACTTTCATGTAAGAAATGATGGCAGTCTGTGGTTCAGAGATAGGTTATGTATTCCCGACAATGCTGAATTAAATAAGGTGATTTTGGAGGAATCACATTAGTTAATTTATGTTATACACACTAGGAGTACCAAGATGTATCAGGATTTGAAGCAGTATTATTGGTGGTCAGGTATGAAGAGGGACATAGCAGAGTTTGTTTCCAAATGTCTCACTTGTCAAAGAGTGAAAATGGAGCACAAAGTTCCTTCAGGGTTGCTTCAGCCTTTGTCAATACCAAAGTGGAAATGGGAACGAGTAACGATGGACTTTGTCACTGGACTACCTTTGACCTAAAGGAAGCATGATGTGATTTGTAATAGTTGATCGGATGATGAAGACAGCTCATTTTCTTCCATTTTGGATGGATTATTCTCTTGAGAGATTGGTTGAGTTGTATATCAGTGAGATAGTGAGGTTGCATGGAGTCCCAGTTTCTTTGGTATCAGACTGAGATCTCCGGTTTACATCGAGATTTTAGAGGAGTTTACATAATGCATTGGGTTCTCGATTGCATTTTAGTACTGCTTTTCATCCCCAGACAGATGGACAGTCAGAAAGAGTGATACAAATTTTAAAGGATATGTTAAGGAGGTGTATCATTAATTTCAGTGGAAGTTCGGATAGATTCTTGTTATTGATTGAGTTTTCATATAATAACAGTCATCATTCCAGTATTGGAATGGCACCTTATGAAGCCTTGTATGGCAGAAGATGCAGAACACCTTTGTGTTGGGATGAGATTAGAAAAGGTATATTGGCCGGTCCCAATTTGATTAAAGAAACAGAAGAGAAAGTAAAGGTGATTCGGGGTCATCTGAAAGCATCTTCAGATCGATTGAAATCCTATTCAAATTTAAAAAGAAGAGACATATAGTTCGGTATAGGAGATAAAGTGTTTTTGAAAGTGTCTACCCAGAAGAAAATTTTGAGATTTGGCCGTAAAAGGAAGTTGAGTCCTCATTTCATAGGACAATATGAGGTACTGGAGAGAGTTGGTCCAGTAGCCTATAGACTGGCTTTGCCACCTGAGTTGGACCGAATACATAATGTTTTTCATGTCTCTATGCTTCGGAGTTACAGGTCAAACCTGTCTCATATTTTGTTGGTGGAATCTATTGAAATAAGTTCGGATCTAACTTATGAGGAAGAACCAGTAGCGATCATGGCACGAGAAGTAAAAGAGTTGAGAAATAAGAAAGTGCCACTTGTGAAAATTCTTTGGAGCAATAATAACACTAAGGAGGCGACATGGGAGAATGAACAGATGATGCAGAGTCAATATCCTCAATTGTTCCAGAGTTGATAGCAGATAATTTCACAAACGAAATTCTCTCAAGGGGGAGAGAATTGTAATACCCCTAATTTTTGAATATTAAATAAATTAAATTAAATTAAATTTGGATACATTAAATAAATAATTTAAATAAAATGAAGGATTTTAAGTGAAATGTATATTTGAAATATATTTAAAGTAAATATAACATATACATATACCAAACATATACAACACATATAAAAGAATAATTAATATGTAGAGAGAGAGATAAGAATGAAAATAGAAGAGTCTTTTCTTTTCTTCCTTCTTCTTTGGTGTGAGTTTGAGAGAGAGAGAGTCTAGAGGAGAGTTCTTCCATTCATCAAAGAATTGAAGGGATTTCAAGGATTCAAGTGAAGATTTTCAAGATTTTTCATCAATTGGTAAGTTCCTTTATCATTTTGTAAGTTTCTTTGGAATTCTATGGAAGAACATGATATTTGGATTTGGGGAATTTTGTATTTTGCATGTTTTGATGGCTTATTTGAATAAGTATGAAGATGTTGTAAGTAGCTAATGATGATTTTTAAGGTTGGATTAAAAGAGAAGAGATTTCTTTTCTTTCTTCTTCTTTCAATGTGTTGTGAGAGAAAGTGATGATTGATTAAATAAGATGATAGTTATAATATGTTGGAGTTATATTTGTTAAATTTATGGGAGAATTATGGATATAAGCTAAGATGATGATTTAGGGTGTTGTATTGTTGAGTTTGGAATGGTTGTGTTCATTTGGTTGAGAGTTCAAAATGCAAATTTTGCCTGACACAGCCATGCCATTGGGCATGTCGACGGTGCTGAGTTCCACATTAATGACAAGACCATTAACATGGCCATGTCTCTGAGTATGTCGTAGCTTTTGTAAGGCAAAATAATTGACACGGCCATTAACCTGCTCGTGTTGTTGGACTTGTCAAATATTCTGTGAGGCAGCATTAATGACATGGGTAGTGACACACCCATGTCATTGGACATGTCAATGCTTCTGTGTAAGGAGTTAATGACACGGTCAGTAACATGCCTGTGTTGTTGGGTATGTCACTTGAGAATAACTCTTTTCTTTATTTTTCATTTATAATTCCTGTTTAAATTTTTTGATGTTGAGAATGCCTTAGAATGTGATTTTAAATGGTTGTTTATGATCACATTTGATATAGGCATTGAGAGAGAGTAGTTTGCCCAACCCTAGTGTTGAAGGGCAACTTGGAAAAGAAGGGTAGAGGAAGTTTTAATGCTTGTTTTAGAGTGTTTTCTCAGGTATGTACAAACTCTTGATAAATGGAATGTGATTGCATTACATTTGGCCTAACACATTTTGGATGGAAAATGTGTTAAGCTAATTGACACATTAAGTATTCATGAGAATGGTGCTAAGACATGTGAATTGCTATGTGTGAATTATTATGCATTGTGAAAGGCCATTGTTAATGGCTAAATTGAATGAAATGCGAACTATATGCAAAATATGGAAATGACTCAAATTGTTTAGGTAATGTTGTGTATACATTAAAGATATTATGTAAAGTCATTAGTGATGGCAAGATTGTATAAAATGAGATAAGTGAGGCAATGTGCCTAGCTTGATCATGAGAAAATGAAAAAGAGATTGATAATGGAAATATGAAATAATTATGTGCCTAGTATGTTATTCAATTTTCAGAGTTATGTGTTTGGCGGCATGCCTATATTTGCTTATAGGGCTAGACGCTTACATCATTGTAAAAATATTTTTGAGGTGAAAAGACCGGGTCGTAAGCCTCAAAAATAAGTCCTTGAAGCTGGGCTGGGTGAAAAGACCGGGTTGTAAGCCCATGCCTAGTTGGACTGATATATTGATATTTTGCCTTTGGGGCTAGACACATGGTATCATTATGGACCAAAATGGTAACTCTGAGAATTGAATGATGTATGTAACACCCCTATACCCCATTTACATACACTACATACAACACCTGTAATATACGTATACCGAATACAGGAGTGCTACGGTTTATAACTGATCTTTCAATTTAGCAATATTATAAGAAAACTTAAAACATTTAAGTCATATTATAAAATACAACAGATAAAATATTCATTTAATACGCAGCGGAAAATATAGCGGCATTTACAAATATATATACATCAAAAACCAAATTTTTACAAAAAACATGTTTGGCAGTTCATCTCTGATCTTTAAGCCCACTATCATCACCTCAGAATCTAGACTCAACTTGGTCTAACTGAGCTTTCTGGTTCTATCCTGCCACCTGCACGATGAACCACAATCGCGCTAAGCCAACGGCTTAGTGGTACAAACCATAATAACAATATGCTATAATGAAATGCAAATGTCATACTTTCAAACATTATAAACAATTCTCAAGAACATCATATTTCATAACATTACCTTTCATTTTATCATTCAATTGTTTCATCATTCATAAATCACATTTAAGCAAAAACAAACATGGGCCCAAAAAGGATTTAATATGATATTCAAAGTTCAGAGTTACTGCTTTGGTCCATAATCACAATCATCAAGCCCGTAGGCGATATATATATTTATCCATGGATAATCAACTAGATTTGAGCTTACGACCCAGTCTTTTCACTCAATCTAGCTTCAATAATTTGTTTTTGAGGCTTACGACCCAGTCTTTTCACCCCAAAAACATCACATTTATCAGCTGGACTCGGCTTACGACCCGGTCTTTTCACCTATCTAGCGATTCATAGACATGCCACCAAACTCAGAACTCTGAAAATTGAATAACATATTAAGTACACAAATATTTCATTTATCTCTATCATTCTCTTTCTCCATTCATTTCTCATTTCATATTCCATAATTAAATAGGCAATCATGCCCCAATTATTTCATTTGCATTATCATAGCCAACAACAATGGCTTCACATTTCATCATATCTCAATTCACATTAAAGCAATTCATCATTAAAGTATACATAACCAAGTGCATTAAACATACATTTTGAATGATCATCATATCTTCCACATTATGCAAATCATAGCATTAATCAAATGTATTAACAATGTAATAAATTACTTAACACATCCACAACCAAATGTGTTGAATCTCAAAATCATATGAATGTATGCAATCATGCAAGTTTGTACTTACCTCAAGAACAACTCACACCAATCTATACACTTTCTCTTCCAAGAATTCTTCACTACTAGGGTTAAGGCAATTCAACCTCTTCACAACCTAATTCAAAAGGAAAATACACACTTATTTACAAATACATGAATTCCAATACAATTATCCACCTATTAGCCTCATACTAGACCCATAGATCACAAATTACAAACCAAAACACTAACTAAGGCCCCATGGTCATGGCCTCACAACCCCCCACGGTCGTGGGTTAGCAAACGAACCTGTCCAATTGGTCCAACACCCCCACGGTCGTGGCATCCAAGGGCCACGGTCGTGGCATCCAAAATGCTTCTGTTTCGGACCAAACTCATGTATTCTATGCTTTCAACTTCATTAAACACACACATGTTGAAAATCTACAATAAAAATTGCTCAAACTCACAACATACATCAATTACCAATCACAAATTCACAACCCTTACTCTTCCAACACCAAACCTAACTCCTTCTCTTCAATTAAACCCAAAAATCACAATCAATTAAACTCAACACTCTCAAACACACCCCAAACAAACATACTATCAATAACCAACATCAAACTCAATTATAACTTAAAATAAAACAAGGAAATCAAGTGGAAACTTACCAAAGTTGATGAAATTTCTTAGATTTTCCACTTGATCACTTGAAATCTCCTTCAATCTTGAGCTTGGAATATCAAAAATCTCACTTCCTCTGTTGCTTCTTTGATAGCCGGCCAACCCAAAGAGAAAAGAAGAAAAAGAACAACATAAATGGCCAAGTCAAACTGCTCTTCTCTTTAAACCTCCACCAAGAAATTATATAATAAAATAATCTAAAATATTCTCTTCCATTCATAAATTTCCATTTTCCACTAATTAATTAAATTCATTAATCTTCTTTGACTTCCATATTTTGACTTGTATATGTTGTATATATATCACTATATATACAACATATACACTCTCTCTTTTACCTCTTTCTCTTTCCATTACACATATACATTAAATCCAACTACAACAATAATGCCAAAACTTTTGAGGTATACTTTGGGATATTACAATTCTCCCCCTCTAAAAAGAAATTTCGTCCTCCAAATTACCTGATATCAAGTCTAAAATAGTTGAGGATACTGATCTCGCATCACTTGCTCACTCTCCCAAGTTGCGTCTTCTTTTGCATGATTTTTCCAAAGAACTTTCACGAGTGGTACTTTCTTATTTCTTAACTCTTTCACTTCATGTGCCAAAATAGCAATAGGTTCTTCTTTAAAAGTCAGATCTGAACTCACCTCAATAGATTAAACTGGCAAGATATGAGATGGATCTGATCTGTACCTCCGTAGCATAGAAATATGGAAGACATTATGAATTCTATCCAACTCAGGCGGCAAAGCGAGTTGATAAGCAACTGGCCCAACTCTTTCTAATACTTCATAAGGTCCAATAAAACGAGGACTTAGTTTCCCTCTTCGACCAAATCTCAAAATCTTCTTCCAAGGAGACACTTTCAGAAAAACTTTATCTCCAATATCAAACTTTATGTCTCTCCTCTTCAAATATGAATAAGATTTTTGTCGATCTGAAGCTGCTTTCAACCGATCCAGAATTATCTTCACTTTCTCTTCTGTTTCTTTAATCAAATCAGGACCAGCCAACTTGCCTTCTCCAACTTCATTCCAACACAGAGGCATTCTGCATCGTCTACCATACAATGCCTCAAATGGTGCCATCCAATACTGGATTGATGACTGTTGTTGTAAGCAAATTCCACAAGAAGCAAAAATCTGTCCCAACTTCCTGAAAAATCAATGACACAGCTTTTCAAACATATCCTCTATAATCTTTATCACTCTCTCTGACTGCCATCTGTCTGCGGATGAAAAGCAGTGCTAAAGAGAACCCAAAGCACCATGTAAACTTTTCCAAAACCTTGAAGTAAATCGGGGATCTCGATCAGACACTAAAGAAATTGGAACTCCATGCAACTTCACTATCTCATTGATATACAGCTCAGCCAACTTCTCAAGAGAATAATCCATTCTAACTGGAAGAAAATGAGCTATCTTCATCAACCGATCAACAATCACCCAAATAGCATGATGCTTCTTCTGAGTCAATGGCAAACCAGACACAAAATCCATTGTCACTCTCTCCCATTTCCATTCAGGCACTAATAAAGGTTGAAGCAACCCTGTTGGAACTTGGTGCTCAGCTTTCACCCTCTGACAAGTGAGACATTTGAACACAAATTCCGCTATGTCTCTTTTCATACCTAACCACCAATAATGCTGCTTCAAATCATGATACATTTTAGTACTCCCAGGGTGCATAGCAAAAACCGACTGGTGTGCTTCCTCTAAAATAATCTTTCTCAAACTAGCATCATCAGGAACACACAATCTATCTTTGCACCAAAGACTACCATCTCTTCTCACATGAAATTCTTGGCTCTCTCCATTTTGGCAATCTGACACAATCTTTTGAATTTTCTCATCAGCCAATTGAGCCTCTTTAATCTGATCCAACAATATCGGTCTCAAATGCAACTGAGCCAACAATGCACCATCATCACAAAGCTCAAAATTAGCATGCAATGCTCTCAACTCAACAAGCAACGAGAGCGAATAAATAGCCAAACCTGCCAAAGACTTCTAACTCAAGGCATCAGCAACAACATTTGCCTTACCAGGATGATAATCAATCAAACAGTCGTAGTCTTTGATCAATTCCAACCACCGTCTCTGCCGAAGATTTAGCTCTCTCTAAACACCCAAGTATTTCAAACTCTTATGATCCGTGTATATAAAACACTTCTCTCCATACAAATAGTGTCGCCAAATCTTCAAAGCAAAAACTATAGCTGCTAACTCCAAATCATGCGTCGGATAATTAAGCTCATGCGGCTTCAACTGCCGAGAAGCATAAGCTATAACTTTACCCTCTTGCATCAAAACACAACCTAAACCATTATGTGAAGCATCACTGTAAATCACAAATGGTTTATCTTCTATAGGTAAAGCAAGAACAGGAGCTTGAGTCAACATTTCCTTCAACTGCTCAAAGCTTGCTTGACACTGATCTGTCCACACAAATCTAACTCCCTTTCGAAGTAATCTGGTGAGTGGAGTAGCTATCAAAGAAAAACCTTTCACAAAGCATCGATAATAGCCTGCCAAACCCAAAAAACTTCTAACTTCAGTTACAGACTTCGGTGGACTCCAATTCAAAATGGCCTCAACTTTACTTGGATCAACTCTTATACCATTTGCTGAAACTATATGACCGAGAAAAGTCACTTGATCAAGCCAAAACTCACACTTCGACAGCTTAGCATACAATTGCTTCTCTCTCAAGATCTGCAGTACAATCCGCAAATGCTTGTCATGATCCTCTTCATTACGAGAATACACCAAAATATCATCAATAAATCCCACTACAAACTGATCCAGATAGGGTCTAAACACTCTATTCATCAAGTCCATGAAAGCTGTAGGTGCATTCGTCAACCCAAAAGGCATCACTAGGAACTCATAATGCCCATACCTTGTGCGGAAAGCTGTCTTAAGAACATCTTCAGCTCTAACCCTCAATTGATGGTACCCTGATCTCAAATCAATCTTGGAGAACGCTGCTGCTCCCTTTAACTGATCGAAAAGATCATCTATCCTAGGCAAAGGATACTTATTCTTGATAGTTACCTTATTCAATTGCCTATAATCAATGCACAACCTCAAAGTACCATCCTTCTTCTTTACAAACAAAACAGGAGCTCCCCACGGAGAAACACTAGGGCGAACAAACCCTTTATCCAACAATTCCTGCAACTGTACCTTCAACTCTCTCAACTCAGCAGGTGCCATTCGATAGGGAGTAATAGAGATGGGGGTGGTACCAGGCAACAAATCGATACCAAACTCAACCTCTCTCTCAGGGGGTAACCCTGGAAACTCCTTAGGAAACACATCTGAAAATTCCGCAACTGTGGGTATATTATCAAGTTGAGAACCCACTACTCTGGTATCCACAACATGAGCAAGATAAGCATCACACCCTTTTCTAATCAACTTCCTAGCTACAACACCTGAAACAAACAAGGATGTAAGTTGTCTCTGCTCACTAGATACCATCACACTTCTACCTTCACTGGTTCTCAAGGTAACACACTTTTTTTGACAGTCTACCACAGCTCCATGCTTAGACAACCAATCCATGCCTAAGATCAAATCATATTCCTTAAAAGGCATTTCAATCAAATCACCCAAAAACTCCTCACCTTGCACCTGAACTATCACGATGCACCTTACTCACCATAACACTATGTCCTAAAGGATTTGTCACCAACATATCAAATCCTAAGGACTCTGAATGCAATTCAGACACAGGCAAGATAGATGCACTTATGTATGAATGAGTAGATCCTTGATCAATCAAAGCAAGAACTGAAATGCCAAATAAAGAAAATGTACCCGCAATAACTGCTGAAGCATCCGGCTGCCTCTGCATCACATATACTCACTGAGAAGACCCGACCTCATCTGGCCTACTGCCTCCGGATGTAGAGCCTCCTCTCTGACTGATCCCAGGTCAACCACCTCTACTAAAACCTCTGCCCCCTCGACCACCTCTGCTAACACTAGGTCGAGAAACTGCAGTATCAGTCTGTCTATCTTCCTGCATCTCAGGACAATCTCTAATGAAATGATCAGGTGATCCACATTTGAAACACACAACTGATCCACTAATCTTCCAACAAACACCCCCATGTATCCTACCATAATGGACACATGTAGGTTGAGTAGACCTCTGAACCACTGGAGTCGGAGCACTAGCTACAGAAACTGTAGGTCTCGGTCTCTGCCTCTGATACTGAACTGACCTGCCCGACTGCCTCTGGCTCCTACTGATCCTCAGAATAAAACTTCCTCTGCCTCTCTTCATAGATGAAGACCCTGCCTCAAATTGGGGTCTCCTAACTCTGGTCTCCTCTTCAGTAGCAGCTGCTGCAATACCCTGTGCTCTCTCAACACTTCTGGCTGCTACAACCAACTGAGAAAAATCCTAGTACCAAGAACCAGCAACAATACACATAATAGAGGGCCTCAATCCCTCCTCAAACCTCCTACATCGGTCAATCTCATCTGAAATAATCCCCCCGGCACAGTGACTCAACCGGATAAACTCTACCTCATACTCTGTCACAGTCCGGTTATCTTGTCTTAAATTCTGAAATTCCATCTTCTTAACATCCTTATACTCCCTTGGAGTATATTTCTGCTCAAATTCCCACAGAAAATCACTATAAGACAAAGTCGGTGGATCATCCATAGCATGAGGAACCGTCTTCCACCAATCATAAGAATCTTTCTGCAGAAGGGGTCTAGCATAATCAAATTTCTCTTCAGAAGTGGCTTGCTACTGAATAAATACCCTATGCACTCTATCCAACCACTGCTCAGCTATTGCAGGATCTATAGTACCAAAGAAATCCTCAGCCCCAAATTTTCTCAATTTATCATAATGCCTCACCGGTACTTGTGGCTGTGGTGGCAGTGGCTGCTGCACTGGAGCTTGCCTCAACAATTCTACTACATGTCTTAACCAAACTGGCGAAACCTCATCAGCAGCTGATCTCTCTAGCACAGGAACAGGTGCCTCTCCAGCTCTATCAATCCTAGCTCCATCTCTACCCTCTTCTGGAGCTACACTCTCAGCACTACCTTCTATTGACTGATGTGACTGAGATGCCATCTACCTATATCTGCAAACAAAGCAGAATATACCTCATTAAATATCAGAGACTGCCAATACCAAAACATGTATCTTATTCAAAAATCACATTTTAAAAATCAAAATTTTCTTTTTCTTACAATTTACCTAGGTTGAGAATCTCAAACCTAGGTTCTGTTACCAAAACAATTGTAACACCCCTATGCCCCGTTTACGTACACTACATACTACACCTGTAATATACGTATACCGAATACAGGAGTGCTATGGTTTATAATAAGCAACTCGATCTTTCAATTTAGCAATATTATAAGAAAACTTAAAACATTTAAGTCATATTATAAAATACAACAGATAAAACATTCATTTAATACGCAGCGGAAAATATAGCGGCATTTACAAATATATATACATCAAAAACCAAATTTTTACAAAACATAACATTTATACATGTTTGGCAGTTCGTCTCTGATCTTTAAGCCCACTATCAACACCTCAGAATCTAGACTCAACTCGGTCTAACTGAGCTCTCTGGTTCTATCCTGTCACCTGCACGATGAACCACAATCGCGCTAAGCCAACGGCTTAGTGGTACAAACCACAATAACAATATGCTATAATGAAATGCAAATGTCATACTTTCAAACATTATAAACAATTCTCAAGAACATCATATTTCATAACATTACCTTTCATTTTATCATTCAATTGTTTCATCATTCATAAATCACATTTAAGCAAAAACAAACATGGGCCCAAAAAGGATTTAATATGATATTCAAAGTTCAGAGTTACTGCTTTGGTCCATAATCACAATCATCAAGCCCGTAGGCGATATATATATTTATCCATGGATAATCAACTAGATTTGAGCTTACGACCCAGTCTTTTCACTCAATCTAGTTTCAATAATTTGTTTTTGAGGCTTACGACCCAGTCTTTTCACCCCCAAAAACATCACATTTATCAGCTGGACTAGGCTTACGATCCGGTCTTTTCACCCATCTAGCGATTCATAGGCATGCCGCCAAACTCAGAACTCTGAAAATTGAATAACATATTAAGCACACAAATATTTCATTTATCTCTATCATTCTCTTTCTCCATTCATTTCTCATTTCATATTCCATAATTAAATAGGCAATCATGCCCCAATTATTTCATTTGCATTATCATAGCCAACAACAATGGCTTCACATTTCATCATATCTCAATTCACATTAAAGCAATTCATCATTAAAGTATACATAACCAAGTGCATTAAACATACATTTTGAATGATCATCATATCTTCCACATTATGCAAATCATAGCATTAATCAAATGTATTAACAATGTAATAAATTACTTAACACATCCACAACCAAATGTGTTGAATCTCAAAATCATATGAATGTATGCAATCATGCAAGTTTGTACTTACCTCAAGAACAACTCACACCTATCTATACACTTCCTCTTCCAAGAATTCTTCACTACTAGGGTTAAGGCAATTCAACCTCTTCACAACCTAATTCAAAAGGAAAATAAACACTTATTTACAAATACATGAATTCCAATACAATTATCCACCTATTAGCCTCATACTAGACCCATAGATCATAAATTACAAACCAAAACCACAAACTAAGGCCCCACGGTCGTGGCCTCACAACCCCCTACGGTCGTGGGTTAGCAAACGAACCTGTCCAATTTGTCCAACACCCCCACAGTCGTGGCATCCAAGGGCCATGGTCGTGGCATCCAAAATGCTTCTATTTCAGACCAAATCATGTATTCTATGCTTTCAACTTTATTAAACACACACATGTTGAAAATCTACAATAAAAATTGCTCAAACTCACAACATACATCAATTACCAATCACAAATTCACAACCCTTACTCTTCCAACACCAAACCTAACTCCTTCTCTTCAATTCAACCCCAAAATCACAATCAATTAAACTCAACACTCTCAAACACACCCCAAACAAACATACTATCAATAACCAACATCAAACTCGATTATAACTTAAAATAAAACAAGGAAATCAAGTGGAAACTTACCAAAGTTGATGAAATTTCTTAGATTTCCCACTTGTTCACTTGAAATCTCCTTCAATCTTGAACTTGGAATATCAAAAATCTCACTTCCTCTCTTGCTTCTTTGATAGCCGGCCAACCCAAAGAGAAAAGAAGAAAAAGAACAACATAAATGGCCAAGTCAAACTTCTCTTCTCTTTAAACCTCCACCAAGAAATTATATAATAAAATAATTTAAAATATCTCTTCCATTCATAAATTTCCATTTTCCAGTAATTAATTAAATTCATTAATCTTCTTTGACTTCCCTATTTTGACTTGTATATGTTGTATATATATCACTATATATACAACATATACACTCTCTCTTTTACCTCTTTCTCTTTCCATTACACATATACATTAAATCCAACTACAACAATAATGCCAAAACTTTTAAGGTGTACTTTGGGATATTACAATGTATTAGTTGTTTGGGCCCATGTTTGTGTATGTGTTTGTGTGAATTGTCAAGCGATGAAAGAATATATCCAAAAATGGTCTTGAATATCATGTGATGGCATGGCATATGAACATTCTACATGACATTGTATTTGAATATTATTATTATTATCAAAGTTTGTACCACTAAGCTTCGGCTTAGCGTGATTGTAATTCATCACGCAGGTGACAGGGGTGATCCAGTAGAGCCGAAGAGTTCTAATAGGCCAAATCGGGTCTAAGCTTTTGTTGATTAAGCTTGAAGTTTTTTTGCTACAGCGAGATCAGTGTCATTTTGCCAGCATGTACATATTTTATTTTATAATATATTTTGACATTATGTATATTATATTATGTTTTGAGAGTATATGTATATCTATATATTGAAAATTATAAAAAGTGTTTTAAGTAATGAAATAATGTGAGGTATCGCATATTCTGATACATATATATATTTATCTGTATAAATACAAATATTTTAAGTAATATGGAAATCGGAAGAAGTTTTTATTAAATCGGATTATGATATTTTTATACCATATATGCGTATCTTACATACTAGGAGTGTGTGTATCATACGTTTATAGGGTATAAGGGTGTTACATTATCAAATAAAACTCACTGAATATATTTAAGAAAAACCATAATAAGTATGAATTTCATGATATTAATAAACAAGACTTGTTATTATTTTAATGAGTTTAGAAAACAAAACCTGCATTGAAGGCTCCACCAAATTATATGTTGATTCAAGCTTACGCTTGCACTAATTCAGAATTCTGACCAAGAAAAATAAAGATAGTGGTTACTGCCTTTGGTGTATTGTGTTGATAGTTCTTGCTTAATTGCTAATCCATGCTAATTTCTCTGTCTACTGTTTGATAATTGTTGATTCCTTTCATTCTATGTTTAATTGTCTATTTATAGGCAAAAATTGCTTAACTTCTGATAAGTGCACAATTGATGATATTTTGCCCCTATTTATTAATATGATTATTATCCAATTGAGTTTAATTTGTTTGTTCAAGTGCTTTTTAGGGTTAATTTTAGAAATTCTCTATATTTTGAGGCTTATGGTCATTTCGGAGGAATTATGGATGAAAGTAGAGAAAAAGAGCAAAATTCTTCAAGTGACACGCCCATGAACATGGGCGTGTCAATGGACGTGCCCTTGATACTGCCATACAAAAGTATTGACACTCCCAGTGACATGGGCGTGTCACCGAGCATGCCTATTGCAATTATTCACAGTGGTTGTGACACACCAGTGACATGATGTGCCTTATATTCAAAATCCCAGTGGCAATGACACACCAGTGACATGAGCGTGTCACTGGGCGTGTCAGGCAAAAATATCTGCACTATAAAAGCTGAGCTGAAGCACGAATTAGGCATCCGATTTTCATATTTATAACCTAGAGCCGAATTTTAGAGAGAAAAAGAGAGTTTTGGAGCTGAGATTGAAGGTGAAGACATATCCTAAACAAGATCTAAACCAAGATTCAAGGATTCAAGTGAAGAAATACAAATTATTCACCATGGATTGTTTGAATTCTTTTTCTTATTTCTCTTGTTCTAGTTTTCTGGTTTTGAACATGAACTAACTCATTCTTTATCTAGATATTGATGAACCCTAGCTTTATTGTATGGATTGAATAATTTTATTTAATTAAATCATTTGATTGAGTTGTTTTATTCTTATGATGCTTAATAATTTATTTTCAATTGATAATAGCATGCTTATTGATTGGTTGCAATTTTCATATTATTGGCTTGAGAAAGCTTGATATGAATTGAATACTCATAAGGATTGAGGATTGATTAGAGTACTAGAGATAGACTTACAAGATCCTTTGGTTTATGATTTCTTATTCTTAATGCAAGAGCTACTTAATTATGTTTGAGAAGAGATTCCAGCATTCTACTTAGTGATTAGGGATTAATTCACTTGAGAAAGGCTTTAGTCTAATTTAGAGGAACACCAATTCAACTCTATTATTTGGTTTAATTGAATTGATTTTCATAAATATAATTGTGGATAGGGGGATTCAATATCTAGATAGTATTTTCATCATCAATCAATTCATTCAACACTCAATCTCTCTCTATTTTCAGTTATTAAGTTAATTATCTTTAATTACAAAACTTCACAAAACTATTGATTTACTAAACAACAGTTAAAATTTGAACTAGTACTTGGCCTTGTCCCCAGTGGAATGATAACTCACTCACTACTTTATTACTTGAACGACCCGTGCACTTGCGATATTGCAATATCATAGTTTCGCACCATCAAGTTTTTAGCACTATATTAGTAATATAATTACGCTATATCACGGGGACAACGGTTTTCAATATTAGTAATATAATTACGACGGTTGATTTAGTTTTTATTTTATTTTGTTTTAACGTAAGTTCTTGCTTTTTGACTGTCATTCTAGGTACTTCTTCCTGTTTATGACCCGAGCTAGCTCTTCCCAACTCTTTGAATTAGATCAAGAGTTAGAGAGAACATTGAGGAGAAAGCGAAAGGAAGAAGAGGAAACAGTTCTGGCAGAGACGGAACCAAACTTTGAAGATCTCATCTTAGAAGAAGAAATGGCAGAAAATGAGCCAAGGACCATGCAAGAGTTTGCTAGGCCTACTCTTAATGGGGCTAATTCAAGTATACAAAAACCGGTGATTGCTGCAAATAAATTTGAGATAAAGACAAATGTCATTCAAATGGTGCAGCAGACTTATCAGTTTGATGGGTTCCCAAACAAAGATCCTAATGCACACATTGAGACTTTTCTGGAAATATGTGACACATTTAAGATACATAATGTCATTGAAGATGCAATTAGGTTGAGGTTGTTCCCATTCACACTCAGAGACTGACCAAAGAAGTGGCTGATGTCTTTTCCTCCAAACACTTTTACTACATGGGGCCAACTAGCAGAAAAATTCTTAGAGAAGTATTTTCCACCGTCCAAAACTACCAAGTTGAGGAATGATATTTCCTCTTTTCTCCAGCTAGAATGTGAAACCCTGTATGATGCTTGGGAAAGATTTAAGGATTTATTGAGAAGATGTCCTCACCACGGGCTGCCGCTATGGCTTCAGATCCAAACTTTCTACAATGGATTGAGTTACTCAAGTAAGTAGTCCATCAATGTAGTCGTCGGAGGTACCATAAATAATAAAACACCTAAAGAAGTAAGGGATTTGATTGAAGACATGGCCCTTAAAAATTATCAGTGGCAAACCCCAAGGGAACAAGGGAAGTTAAGGGTTGTTGGTTCATATCAATTGGACCCCGCAGTTGCTTTGACAGCACAGTTGGAAGCAATGAACAAAAAGATTGATTCTTTAGCTTCTTCTTCTTCTTCTTCGGGGAAAGTGATGCAGGTGATGTCCTGTGAATGGTGTGGGGGTGGACATCAAAGTTAAGATTGCCAAAATGGCAACTTGTTTGCTAGGCAAGAGAAAGTAGATTATGTTAGAAATATGCCAAGGCAACAGCAAAATAACCCCTACAGCAACACGTACAATCCGGGATGGAGAAATTATCCTAATTTCTCTTGGAATAATCAGAATAATCCAAGGCCTCCCCCTGGATTCCAGCAGCCCCAACATCAACAAGCTGCCCCTCCAAGAAAGAGTAATTTAGAGGACATGATGGAGAAATTTGTAGCTGCTTCTGAAACCAGGTTCCAATCAACTTAAACTACCCTTAGAAATTAGCAAGCCTCTATTCATAATTTGGAGAATCAGGTGGGCCAAATTGCCAAGCTGCTTAGTGAGAGACCACAAGGGAGTTTACCTGGCAACACTGAGGCAAATCCTAAAGAGCATCTTAAGGCAATTACACTAAGGAGTGGAAAAGAGATCCAGGGTAATGTGGATGAGAAAAGAGGAGAAGTGGCAGAGAAAAGCGCTAAAGTACAAGAAAAAGAAAAAGAACATGATCCTCCTGTCACTTCGAGAGAGAAAGCTGCACTAGAAAGTGAGAAAGAGAACCAGCCATAAGAAAGCAGCCCCATAATGAAGGAATACCAACCTAGAGTACCATATCCGACAAGGTTGAATAAGGGCAAGATTGATGCTCAGTTCGGTAACTTTCACATTAATATTCCATTTGCTGAAGCTTTGTCACAGATGCCTAAATATGCTAAATTTTTGAAAGATATCCTTTCTAACAAAAGGAAACTTGAGGAAGTGTCTTTAGTGCATTTTTCTGAAAAGAGTTCGGCAATTTTTTAAAGGAGGTTACCTGAGAATTTAAAAGATCCAGTTAGTTTTACTATTCCATGTTTGATAGGAAACCTTGAGGTTAAAAGTGTATTGGCTAATTTGGGGCAAGCATAAGTGTTATTCCCTACAAAATGTTAAAAGAGTTAGGCATTGGTAAACCCAAACCAACACTTATGACCATCCAACTTGCTGATAAGTCAGTCGTCCACTGTAACACCCCTATACCCCGTATACGTACACAGCATGCTTATACGATCGTAATATACATATACTGAATATAGAAATGCCACAGTATACAAAAGACTCAAGTCATATCTCTAAAAAGAAAAGAAGCAAATATCAAACGGTTGAGTGAAATTCATTAAAACACAATAGATAAAAACGTTTATCAAATATGCAGCGGAAATTATATCCAATATTTACAAGTACAAATACATTAAAATAAAAATTTACAAAACATGGAATATATATACATGATTGGCAGCTTGACTCTCTGATCTTTAAGCTCTAGGCCAACACTTCAAAGTACAAACTCAACTAGGTCTAGAGGAATCCTCCGTCTCAACTCTATCACCTGCGCGATGAATCACACTCGCGCTAAGCCAACAGCTCAGTAGTACAAACCATAATAATATTATGCAATGTCAATATCAATGTCATACATTCAATAATGATAACATAGACACACATGGGCCCAACAAGTATTTAATATGATATTCAAAGTTCAGAGTTACTGCTTTGGTCTACAATCACAATGATCAAGCCCGTAGGCAATATATCTCATATCTCTATACATGGATAGTGTAACAGACCCAGTCTCTTGGACCATCAACTCAACAAGCTTGAGGAGATCCTCAACCCGGCAAGACTGTTACTAGTAACAGACCCAGTCTCTTGGACCATCAACCCGATTGAAATCGAGGAGATCCTCAACCTGGCAAGACTGTTACTTTTCAAATATTTCATATCAATAATTCATATAGTGTAACAGACCCAGTCTCTTGGACCTCAATTCAATTCAAATTGAAGAGATCCTCAACCCGGCAAGACTGTTACTTTTCATATATTTCATAGGCATGCCGCCAAATCCAGAACTCTGAAATTGAATAACATATTAAACATACAATTATTTCATTAATCTCTTTATCATTCTCTTTCTCAATTTGTATCTCATAATCAAATAGGCAATCATGCCTCAATAATTTCATTTGTATAACCATGGCCAACAACAATGGCTTCATTATATCTCCATTCACATCAAAGCAATTCATCATTATATTTCCATTTACACCAAAGCAATTCATCATTATACATATAGTACATTTCATAAGATTCACAATGTGCAAAACATAACATTATTCATATATATATCAACAATGCCATATCAAATGAATGTATGCAACAATGCAAGGTTTGTACTTACTTCAAAAGCAGTCCACACAACTCTAAACACTTTCTCTTTCAAAAGTCTTTCATCAACTGAATTAAGGCAATTCACCTTCTTCACAACCTAATCCAAAACAATGATGAAACACATCAATTCCAATACCATCAATCACTTATTACCCTCATACTAGACCCATAGATTACCATTACAAACCAACAACTCAACCTTAGAGCCCACGGTCGTGGCCACTCAAGACCCCCACGGGCATGGGTTAAGGATTGATTCTGCCCAAAATTATTCAAACCCTCCACGGCCATGGCATCAAAGGGCCATGGGCGTGGCATCCAAGATGCTACTGCCTCCAACCAAAAACATGTATTCCAAGCTTCTAACTCCACTAAACCCAAACATCATGAACATTAACAAATAATTAACCAAACTCAACATTAACAACATTTACCAACTCAAAACCCTAATACAACTTCAACACAAACACTTTCAAAACCAACATCAACTTAACTTACTTCCTTCAAACCAAAATCAACACCACAATTAATTAAATCAACATACTCTAACTTACCACAATCAACACAACCCTAATTTCAAACATCAATAACCAAACTCATACACAACTTCAAATAAACAAGAGAAATCAAGAGAAAGAACTTACCAAAATAATAAATCTTCTTGAACTTTCACTTAATCACTTGAAAACTCCTTCAATTTTGAGCTTGAACACCAAAACTTACTCTTGCTCTCTCTTGCTTTGGGTGGCCGGCCAACAATGGAGAAAGGAAAGAAGAAGAAATGAAGAAAAGTCAACTTTCCCTTCTCTTTAAATCTCCACCAAGCAATTTAAAAAGAAAATTACTTAAATACCCCCTTTTATAAATCCTAACTCCCTTTTTATTCACTTGCCCTTTTTAGTAATTTCACACATAACATATTAAATATCTTCTTCCCTTGACTCTCCATTTTGACTTACATATATGTTATATATATTACCATATATACAACATATACATTTCTTTATACAAATCTTTTCATATCCAAATACACTTATACATTTGATTCAAATAAAACAACAATTATCAAAACTTCTAGGGCACACTTTGGGATATTACATCCACCCTCATGGCATTATAGAAGATGTGTTGGTAAAAGTCGGGGATATCATTTTCCCCAATGATTTTGTTGTCATCGATATCGATGAGGATACGAATGTTTCACTTATTCTTGGTAGGCCATTTTTAAATACAGCTTGTGCCCTTATCGATCTTCATGATGGCACATTAACTTTGAGAGTGGGTGGTGAGAAAGTTATTTTTAGAATACATGATGCTATGAAACATCCACTTTCACTTGATGAGGCAGAATCATGCAATGATATTATTGAGCATGAGATAGTCAATTGTGTTACTAACATTGTTTCCAAGGATCCCCTTGAGTTGTGTTTATTGCAGGGGAAATGTTGATGATCGAGAAGCAATGGAGCAGCTTGCTTTTCTTGAAGCAAGAAAGTCATTCAAATGTCAGGCATACGAAACTATTAAGATGCCAAAGGAGGAAAAGCCAAAACCATCGATGATTGATCCACCCAACTTGGAACTTAAGCCCCTTTCATATCACCTTGAGTATGGATTTCTGGCGGAGAAGAAGAAATTGCCAATAATTCTAAGTTCCCACCTATCTTCTGAGCAGAAGGAAAAGCTTATCCAGTTGTTGCAGAAACATAAGAAAGTGATAGCTTGGAAGATAGAAGACATCAAGGGTATCATTCCATCCTATTGCACTCACAAGATATTGATGGAGGACGAATTCAAGCCAGTAGTGCAACCACAACGGAGACTAAACCCAAAGATGAAAGATGTAGTGAAGGCTGAAGTGATAAAACTACTTGATGCAGGGATTATATACCCGATCTCGGATAGCTCTTGGGTGAGCCCACTTCAGGTAGTACCAAAGAAAGGAGGGATGACGGTGGTCCCTAATGAAAATGATGAGCTGATTCCAACAAGAACAGTTGCCGGTTGGAGGGTTTTCATAGACTATAGGAAAATGAATGATGCAACTAGGAAGGACCATTTTCCTTTACCCTTCATTGATTAGATGTTGGAGAGGTTATTCGGGCATGAGTATTACTGCTTTTTGGATGGTCTTTCAGGCTATTTTCAAATTCCTATCGCCCTGGAAGACCAAGAGAAAACTACATTCACCTGCCCATATGGGACATTCGCATATCGAAGAATGCCATTCGGGTTATGCAATGCTCTTGCGACTTTTCAGAGGTGCATGGTGGCAATCTTTGATTAACTTGTTGAAGATATTATAGAGGTGTTTATGGATGATTTCTCGGTCTATGGCAGCTCATTTGAAAGATGTTTGGAAAATCTTGAAAGAGTCTTGATTAGATGTGAGGAAACCAACCTACTGCTTAATTGGGAAAAGTGTCATTTCATGATTCAAGAGGGAATCGTGTTGGGACAAAAAATTTCAAGCAAGGGCATTGAGGTGGATCGGGCTAAGGTAGACACCATTGAGAAGTTACCACCACCCACATCTGTGAAGGCCATTAAAAGTTTTCTAGGACATGCCGGCTTTTATCGGAGGTTTATACGAGATTTTTCTAAGATAGCCCGCCCACTAACAAGACTCCTTGATAAGGATGTGGATTTTGTTTTGGATGAGGAATGCTTTAGAACATTCACAACTCTTAAGGAGAAATTGACCCATGCTCCAATCATGGTAGCTCCCAATTGGAATCTACCATTTGAACTAATGTGCGATGTGAGTGACTTTATAGTGGGAGCAATCTTAGGTCAATGCAAGGAGAAATAATTCCAGCCTATCTACTATGTAAGCAAGACTTTGAACACAACTCAAGCTAATTACACAGCTACAGAGAAAGAGCTGTTAGTTGTAGTTTTTGCTTTTGACAAGTTTAGATCATATCTAATCTTGTCAAAAGTGATTGTTTATACAGACCATTCGGCTTTGAGGTACTTATTTGCGAAAATTGATGCAAAGCCTAGGCTAATCCGTTGGGTCTTGTTATTGCAAGAATTTGACTTGACGATTCAAGACAAGAAGGGAGCTGAAAATCTGGTAGCAGATCACCCTTCTCGCTTGGAGAATCCAACCTTGGAGAGGTTTGAAGAAGGGGACATTGATGATCACTTCCCCAATGAGCAGTTGTACACCATGGTAAGTGAGGTAAGTAATTTAAATTTTGAAACACCTTGGTTTGCGGATTTTGCTAACTATTTAGCTATAAGGGAACTTCCTAAGGACATAACTTATCAAGAAAAGAAGAAATTCTTTTCCGATTTAAAATATTATTTTTGGGAGGATCCTTTTTTGTTTAGATTATGTAAGGATCACATGATCCGACGGTGTGTGGCATGGCCCGAAACGATGAATATTCTTAGTCAATGCCATGTTGGATCAACTGGTGGTCATATGGGAGCCAATAGGACTACTCAAAAGGTACTAAAATCAGGATTTTATTGGCCCACTTTGTTTGGGAATAGCTACGAATTTGTGAACCGTTGTGATCGTTGCCAAAGGACTGGAAACATTTCATCTCATGATGAGATGCCCCAAAATGGAATTTTAGTGTGTGAAGTCTTTGATGTATTGGGAATCAATTTTATGGGACCGTTTCCAAATTCCTTTGGTAACAAATATATTCTTGTAGCTATAGATTATGTCTCTAAATGGCCTGAAGCCCAAGCCTTGGCAACCAATGATGCTAGGATAGTGATGAAGTTTTTAATGAAGTTGTTCTCTCGATTTGGTACACCGAAAGCATTTATAAGTAATACGGGTACTCACTTTTGTAATGTTCAGCTCGAGAAAGTTTTCAAAAGATTAGGTGTTACACATAGGTTTGCTACTCCTGACCATCCCCAAACTAGTGGCCAAGTTGAGAACACGAATAGGGAGATAAAAAGAATTCTAGAAAAAACTATAGAGCGATCCCGAAAGGATTGGTCTGAGAAATTGGACAATGCTCTATGGGCTTTTAGGACTGCATTCAAAACTCCTTTGGGAACTACGCCGTTTAGGCTAGTATATGGAAAAGCTTGTCATTTACCTATAGAAATTGAACATAATGCATATTTGGCTGTAAAACAGATTAACCTTGATCTAGCTCGTGTAGGTGAAAAGCAAAAATTACAGGTAAAAGAGTTTGATGAGTGGAGATTGCAAGCTTATGAAAATGCAAGAATGCATAAGGAGCGTACTAAGAGATGGCATGATGCTCGCATTAAAGAGCGAAAAGAGTGTCAAGCGGGAGATCAGGTATTATTGTACAATTCAAGGCTTTGACTCTTTCCAGGTAAGTTAAAATCTCGATGGTTTGGTCCTTTTACAGTTAAGGAAGTTTTCCCCTATGGAGTGGTTGAAATAACTCATCCGAAAAAAAGAAGATTTTAAAGTAAATGGGCACATGCTCAAATTATACTTTGGGGGGGAAATACAGGACTTGAAGGAGGTTTTACACCTCCAAGACTAGGGAAATTTTCCCTGACCATCCAATTAATACGACGTTAAAGAAGTGCTAGGTGGGAGACAATCCACCATTTTATTCGTTCTTTAATTTTCATGTCTTTAATTTCTATGTTTTTTTTGTTTGTGTCGTCATTTTATTTTAGTTTTATCCTTCTATCAATGGTTGGTGGTTTGTTTGCCTTGCATTCATTTGAATTTATAGAGAAAATTTGATTTTAAGGGGTAAATTGAGCACATTCTAGGACACGCCTGTGTCATTGGGCGTGTCATTATTTTTAAGAGGCAGTAGCTACAACACACCCAGCAACACACCCGTGTCACTGAGCGTGTCATTTTGAATGAGAAACAGTAGCTATGGCACGCCCATGGACACCCCCGTGTCACTGGTCGTGCCTCAAAAATAAAATTAAAAATATAAAAAAAATGAGCCAGCACGCCCAAAGAACATGCCCATGCTAGTGGGCGTGTCGTTTCCTCTGTTGTCATAGTACATGTGAAACGCCCATTGATACTCCCATCTCATTGGACATGTCATTTATTAATTCATCCAGTCCCTGTGACATGCCCATGGACACGGTCGTGTCCGTGGACATGTTGTAGACACTGTCTCACATTCCATAGGGCACGCCTAGTGACACGGGCGTGTCACTGGGCATGCACTTGTCTTTATATAAAGACCCGAAGCCATTTTACATGCAAACTTCAGTTTTCTTTCTCATTTTCTCTCAAATTTCTTGCACTCCAACCGGCGCATTCACATAACCAATCACTTTAGGAGAGATTCTCACTCCCAGTCTGCATTATTTACGCTGATTTGCTCGATTTCCGTTTTGTTCCACACGATTTTTGCACTTTTCAGGTACGAATTCTTACTTTTGCGATTTTTATGGATTTTGTTCATTTTTCTTATGGATTCTTTGTATTATCTTTTATTTTCCTTAGAATTGATAGATTTATGCTGCGTTTGCTTTATTTTGCTTCATTTTGATTTATCATGATTTTTGAGGCGATTGATTAATTTTGCTTTTATTTTGTTTTTAATTCTGTTTTGATTCGGCATTTGATTTATTTTTGAATTAGTTTGTGTTTGAATTATAAATTGATTGATTTGCTTGTTGGGTTATAGTTAATCGTTATTTTTGGAAAATGAAATCGCTATTGTTGGAATTGCCGTCGTTCGAATTGGTTCATCATTTTTGTTAGTTACGTGTGTGTTGATATAGGTTGCTTAAGCTTGTTTTAAATTGGCTGTTGGCATTAATTTGTTGGGATTTACATTATGCTTCATCGTTATAATGCCGGTATTTCGGTAACTTTGTGCCTGTCTTTTGTTGGTGCTTTGTATCGTGCTATATTTTTATTGTTATTGAGGAATTCTTATTTGTTTTGCAGACAATGGGCCCTCGCAAACAATCAACCTCCCAGCTACCCTCCAAGCGTGCACGAGGGGAAGGCAGTTCCAGCCAACCCACTACACGACCAACTTCTAAGTTCATGGCAAACCACAAATGCCTTAAATTCTCGAATGCTGAGAAAAGAAGGCAATTTGAACTTTTTGGCAATAAGGATTGGTCCCCACCTCGTGTTTTATATTGGGACGCTATGGAACTGGCAAATATTGCAGCAGATATCCGGGAACTAATCAACCAACCAGGATGGGACCAACTGTTCTCCATCAATGAGCCTTCCTACAGAGAGCTAACATTGGAATTCTACTGCACCTTTCAGTTCCAGAAGACCAAGGTTTCAATTACTGAGCCAACAATTAAATTTAGACTGGGAGGGCAGAGATTTCACATGAGCATTAATGACCTTAGGGTGCATCTCGGGTTATATACTGCAGAGGAGGTACAGACTTTCGATTATCTAAATTTCGAGGTGGATTTTGTCGAGTATGAGGTTGCTCCTCCTCGGGTTTGGAGGACCTTTGCACCCACTGCAGATAAATATCTGTGAACACTCGAATTTTAAGGCTCGGAAAGCCGATTGCAAAAAATCGAGCCAGACCGGTCGACCGCGGCAAAGTTCACCGAAAGTATGCCTTCATGGTACTTGAAATGTCCGGAGCGACGCAAGGATCACAGGTATGGTCTCGGAATAATTTTTGGTGGTCCGCAGCTCCCAGAAAATCAATTTGAACGGGAAAACACAGATTTCGGTGCGGTTTTTGGGGTGAGAACCGCCGCCCGACCGCCGTCCTTTTTCCCATTTTTTCGGCGAGCCGCTGGTCCGATCGCGGACCACGGCGGTCCGACCGCCGTCCAACCCAAATTTTGCCTATAAAATGCCTCTACACCAGAAAAAAAAAAAAAAAACTTTTTTCGGGTGGGCCTCATGCTGTCGGATTCTTTTCACGCTTAAAAAACTCTTATTGGACTTTTATTTGCAAGAATCTAACTTTGTGTGGCAGGGATTAAGAATCATATTTCAAGATCTAAGAAAACGAGACCTGGAACTGCAAAGTGGAAGGACTCTAAACAAGGTAGTATGATAATTCATCATTTGTCAATTTAAGCATATCATAAAGCATTCTATCTCCTTCTTAATTTCTTTTCGGTCAAAGACCTAATCCTTTTAGGTCTAAGGCCTAATTAACTAATCAATCAACACCTCGGCATGGAGCCGCAAATCAATCGACTGGGGCTGTGGGAGCCTTAAGTCCTTGGGGTTTAAATGATGAGCTCTTTGCTCAACTCTTCCAACAATCCCTGACTGGGGCTGCCCTTAAATGGTTTGTGAGTCTAGACCGTTCCAAGATTAAGACATGGGAAGACATCTGCAATGCATTTAACTCTCAATACCACTACAATATTGAGGTGGATGTCACCAGAAGGGAACTTGAGACTACCAAGCAGAACAACAATGAACCCTTCTCCTCGTTCCTTACGAGGTGGAGGGCAAAAGCCGCCCAGATGATCAATCGCCCTTCAGAACAAGAGCAGATTGATATCATAATCAGGAATTTAAGACCTACGTATCAGGCTCAACTGCAAACCCAATATCTACCTACTTTCAAATCGCTCATTGCGACTGCAACCAAGGTAGAAGATTTGATACAGTTGGGTAAAATAGTGGATGAGGGGGCTGCATCGAAATATAAGAAACAAAGCCAAACTCCTTCCTTAAGCAAGGTCAATCAAGTGGCCAATATTGCCCCTGCGAATCCTTTACGTGTGGGCAATCTTGGGCCGAGAAATCAGCCAAGAAGGCAATATACTGACCTTGGGGTACCCCTTCATTTGGTGTTTAAAAAGGCTGTGGAAGGGAAATATTTGAAGCCTTTGGACCCAAGACCTCCTCCAAACCCAATACCTTCCAGTTATAAAGTCAATGAATACTGTGAATACCATCAAGGGAATGGGCATAAAACAGATGCTTGCTGGACACTGAAAAACCGCATCCAGGATCTGGTGGATAGTGGTGACATCATTCCTCTCAGGAGGCAACCAAACATCAACACTAACCCTTTTCCCAATCATTCCATCCACACCATTACTGTGGAAGAAGAGCTGTTTGATCCTTTCAAACTTCTCTTGGAAATGAATGAAGTGTGTGTGTTAGATTTGAACGACCTCGCTGAAGAGGTCAGTGCGCTGACAAGAAGTGGAAGACAATATCAGCCACTTGACTTGGGAAAAACCCCTACAACCTCAAATCACCCCCATAAGAAAACACCAGAGCCAAAAGAAGACCCTGTCCTCACTCAGCTTAAACAAACTCAAGCTAAGGTGTCAATTTGGGAACTCCTTGCTTCCTCATTCCCACACCGCCAGGCTCTCAGCGAAGCTTTGAGTCAACTTGATACACCTGTGGACACAAGCCCAGAAGCTTTGGTGGCCACTTTGACCCAATCAACCAAGGCATTGAGTATCAGGTTTTCTGATGTGGATTTACCAGAAGACGGTAAAAAACACAATGATGCTCTATACATCTGTAATATCCTCATTTATGCCCTAGAAGTTTTGCATATTATTGTTGTTGTTGTTATTGTTATATATTGGATTGAATATATGTGTTAAATTGTAAGAGAAAAGAAATTGAGAAGAGAAAGTATATGTATATGTATTTTGGGAAGAAATAGGGTTTAGAGACAAATTTATATGTTGTGTATATGTTAATATATATGACATATAAAGTGGTCAAAAGGCTTGGTCAATGCAAGAGAAGATATTTATTTGAGATTGGTAAATTACTTAATTGGGCACATATAAGACAAAAAGATAATTATGTGAATAAGGGCACTTTGGTAATTGCTTGGATAAAATCACATGGTGGATATTTAAAGAAGGTTTGACTTGTGTTTTCTTCATCATTTCTTCTTCTTCTTCTTGTTGATGGCCGGCCCTCCATATCCAAAGAGAAAGAAAGAGACAAGTGATGGTTTTGATGATTTCAAGCTTAAATTGAAGAAAGATTAAGTGTTCAAGTGTTGATTTAAGAAGTTTTTAACTAAGGTAAGATCTTTTCTCTAATTTCTTCAATTCTTTTGAAGTGGTATGATTAAGTTGCTTATGGTATGATTGTAAGTATTGATTTTGCTTGATAGATGAGAAGTTGGGTTGGTGTTGGTGATGGAAGAGTAAGATTGGTGTTTAGTGAAATTGTTTCTGTTTTAGGATTAGTAAAGGCTGTGACTTGTATGATTTTTAATTAATTTTAGAAAAATGTTCTTGAAGTGAATTTTTGATATGTTGTGCCTCTATGAGTCTAGAATGACTGAAAAATATGTTTATTTGATTTTGGAATGGTTATGAGTTTAGAAAAATTATTTTCATTAGACCTGTTCCAGCAGGTACCTTAACTGGGACAGCTATATTTCGTGATTTTTAATAAAATGTAGAAAAATCATATTCAATTGAATTTTGGATATATTGTTGCTTAGTAAGTCTAGTATTTGAGAAAAATAATTTGGAACCACGTTGATTGAATTTGATTTATGGAATTCACAAAGTTCAGAACTGCTGCCAGGATGCAGGGCAATTGGGGCAGTCTGGTTAGGTGAACTATTTGACCAAGATTTTGTGTTCAGTTTGATCTGAAATTTTAAAGGGATGATTTTAAGATACAAAACTAAATTCTGTAAAAATTTTAGAATTTTTAGTCAAGTAGATTATTTTATACAATTTTTCAAAATAAGGATAAAATGGAGTTTAAAACCAGAATGTACTATTTATGGTTAGGGTTTTAATTCTTTGTTCTTCTTGCATTGCTTTGGTTCTCCAAAGGTAGGTTGGTCCTTAAACCTAACCCTAAACACTTTAAACACACTTGAATCAATGAATGTTATAATCAATTGTTCTTTGCCCTAATTGCATTGTTGAGATTGAACAATGTTATGTTGTGCATTGTGAATGGTAATGTGTTTCATGAGTAATGTGGAATGAAATGTTGATATTTATGAATGATGCTATGTGAGATATAATGTGATCATGGATGAGATATATATATATATATATATACTTGAATAATGAGATGTTATATTGTGAAATGAAATGTGAAGCCATTGTTATTGGCTAAGATGATGTAATTGAAAGAAAGAAGGCATGTTTGCCTAAATGTGATGAGAATTTGAGAATGGAAATGGTAAGTATATAATAAATGAATTGTTTGTTTAATATGTTATTCAGTTTCAGAGTTCTGGATTTGGGTGGCATGCCTAAGAAATGATGAAAGGTAACAGTCTTGCCGGGTTGAGGATCTCCTCAAATGTGTTGAGTTGATGGTCCAAGAGACTGGGTCTGTTACACTATGAGAATTGTGAATATGAAATATATGATTTGTAACAGTCTTGCCGGGTTGAGGATCTCCTTAAATGTGTTGAGTTGATGGTCCAAGAGACTGGGTCTGTTACACTATGAGAATTGTGACTATGAACCAAAGCAGTAACTCTGAACTCTGAATATCGTATTAAATACTTGTTGGGCCCATAGGTGTCAAGGTTATATGAATGTCCTAAATAATGTTATGAGTTTAATGAAATGAGATGTTGGTTATGGAGTATGATTGATTAATGTTGAATGTGAAAAGATGTTGAAATGTGGTATGCTCATATGACTATGATTTGTGAAATGCATAATTGTGTGGTTAACTTTATATTTATGATGTTGATCTTATCAATAACATATGTGGCATTGCATTTCATTAAAGCATACCATTAGCATGTTTTATCTTACTAAGCCGTTGGCTTAGCGCGATAGTGTTTAATCGCGCAGGTAGTAGAGTGGATAGAGTTGAACCCGAGAGTTCATCAAGACCTAGTGAGAGTAGACCTTGAAGAATCCATTTTGGGAGCTTAAAGATCAGAGCAGACTTGCCAATCATGTATAAATTTTATGTGTTGTAAAACTTGAGTTTTGATGTATATGAATTTGTAAATATGTAAATATTTTATAACTTCCGCTGTGTAATATTTAAATATGGGGGTTGTCACAAAACCTTTATTTTATGTTGTACTAGAAGTGTAAATCCTTTTTGCAGGTTGTAGTTGAGGTTACAAGGGGGATTTATTGGGAGTGTACTGAGAATGATTTTGTTTGCATTGGTTTGTGTAAAATGTTTTTAAAAATAAGAAAAAAACCGGTTTTGTCAACACTTGGGACTCAATTTTTAGGCGAAACTATGGCAAAAATTTTGTAAAAATCGGAACTAAAATTTGACTAAGTAAAATTGGTAGCAACATTAGGTTAGTGTGGCGCCTCTACTCAGCTTACATATGTAGGTCGGGAAGGGGTGTTACAACATCACCATACAGACTGGGGAAAGACTGTGCCCATGGTTCTCATTGATAATGGGTCAGCCTTAAATGTGTGTCCTTTGAAAGTAGCAAGCTGTCTGGGGTTGGAGGCTACAGATCTTACACCTTCTGATCAGATTGTGAGAGCATATGATAACACTCGAAGAGAAATTTTGGGTGTTGCCACTCTAGAAATTGCTATTGGGCCGGTGAAAATGGGAGTACCATTCCAGGTCATTGATGTACCTGCGAGCTTTAATCTCCTCCTTGGAAGGCCGTGGATTCATCAGATTAATGCTGTACCTTCTTCACTACACCAAAAACTTAAATTCCCTTTTGAAGGAAAAATCATCACTATCAAAGGGGACACCTGCGAAATCAACAGGAAAACCATGGATCAGTCTCTCCTTGAGGTTGTTCCTGGTGAAACCGCCATGACCTTGACTGGGTTTCATTACGACACAGTTCAATGCATAGAAGGTGAAAAACCCAAAGGGCCATTTGTCTCATATGACTTTGGGGAGGTCCAAATCAACTGCCTAGTAGGAATGATGCTGAGGGTAGGTCTATTGCCCGGTATGGAAATGATGAAGTCTGGGAGGAAAACACCCGTATTGCGGCCATGGGAAGAGCCTGAGAATAAGGGAACTTTTGGCTTGGGGTACCAACCTACAGACGAGGAAATAGAAGAGCTTGAACGTGGAAGGAAGAAAAAGGGTAATTGGGGGGCAAGAAGCCTCAAAATGCGCCCTTACTTTAGAACTCTGAATGGTCACTTTTGCAAACCTGGAAAGGCAGTTCACCACTGTGGTTTTCAGGAACCATTCTATTCTCCTATGACCGGAAAGAAGCTACCGGGTTTTGAAATGTTTGCTGATGTTGTGGCCATGAAAGAAGAAGAGCCAGAACCTGAAACTGACCCCCAAATGGAAGATTTTATGCGGCCTAGTCTCTTTGATGAGGTTGCTATGATAACCAATTTTGAAGACAATAGGGATTTCACAAAGCTGATCAAGACCATGGATGGACCGCTGAGAAACTGGTACGCCGAGGAGGGACAAGCTGCTGAGGTTAAACCTAGTCCTGTGTCACACCCTGAACTTGAGTCTTGTACCGAGTCTTGTTCTGAGTCAAACACCAAGTCAAAGTCTAATTCTGAGTCTTCTGTAGTTTCAGATTTAGGGAACCCTAATGTCAAATCTAATGTAATCTTGGAGAATGACTCCACCATTATCAATGAAATTGTCCGGATTCTTGGTTACCCTGTGTCTTTTGCTTTCCAAGTATTATCTAGCAAAAATGAAATAAATGAAATAAAAGAAATAAATGAAAAGATAATAATTGGCAAAGAAAATGAACATACATACATTGCATATGATTGTGCGAATAAGGAACAGGTTGTTGATTGCATCAGGAAGTATGTCGAATGCTTCATGTGGAAGGCAAGTGATGTCACGGGAATAGACCCAGCCATAGCAGTTCACAAGATTCCGCTATACCCAGAGGCAAAGCCGGTTAAGCAGAAGTTGAGGAGAATGAAGCCAGAATGGTCTTTGAAAATTAAAGAGGAGGTTGCCAAGCAACTGGACAATAAGTTCATAGAACCAATTACCTACCCTTCCTGGTTAGCAAACATCGTGCCAGTCCCGAAGAAAGACGGAAAGGTCAGGATGTGTGTTGATTACAGAGATCTGAATAAGGCTTGTCCCAAGGACGATTTCCCGCTACCTCACATCGATTTGCTGATAGACAGGATGGCTGGGCATATGATGGTTTCCATGACTGATCTTGCGGTTGGGTATAACCAGATCCTGGTGCACCCACCAGACAAAGAGAAGACAGCTTTCATTACAGAATGGGGCACTTTCTGCTACAGGGTTATGCCTTTTGGGTTGATAAATGCAGGGGCTACCTATCAAAGGATGGCGACAACAGTCTTTCATGACATGATTCACAAAGAAGTAGAGGTGTATGTCGATGATATGATTGTTAAGTCAAAATCTCCAGAAGAACACATTCAAGCGCTTGAGAAGTTCTTCCTTAGACTTCGCAAGTACAATTTAAAGCTTAATCCTGCAAAGTGCCTATTTGGAGCAACATCGGGCTTATTCTTGGGATATCTGGTCAGCAAGAAAGGAATAGAAGTTGATCCAGCAAAGTCAAAGGCTATTCTGAAAATGCCTCCGCCAAGAACAGAAAAAGAGATTCGAGGCTTGCTAGGTAGATTACAGTATATCAGTCGATTCATATCACAGTTGGCTGAGACTTATGGTCCAATCTTTAAGCTACTGAGAAAAGGTGCTTCACAAGAATGGAATGAAGACTGCCAAAAGGCCTTCGACAAGATCAAAGAATACTTGTTAAGTCCGCCAATTCTACAACCTCCCAGAATGGGAAAACCTCTGCTCTTGTATTTGTCTGTAACAGATGAAGCCATGGGGGCAATGCTAGCTCAAGAAGCTGAGGATACAAAGGTGGAAAATGTAATTTACTACCTCAGCAAAAGGATGCTGGACTATGAGTTAAAGTATAACAAGATTGAGAAGTTGTGTTTAGCCTTGTATTGGGCTTGTACGAAGTTACAACACTACTTGTCTTCTTACACTACTTATGTCATTGCAGAACAGTCCCTTGAAATTCCTTATGGAGAGGCCTGTTTTGGACAGCAAAATGGCTAAGTGGGTGTCAACATTGGCAGCCTTTGACTTGAAATTTGTTCAAAGGAAAGCCGTGAAAGGCGGGGCGATAGCTGACCAATTAGCAGAATTACCCGTGAATGACGAGATGCGAGAAATGGGTTTCCCTAATGAAGACCTCTTGAACGTGGAAAGCAGTGTTTGGGAGATGTATTTTGATGGGGCATCCAATTATCATGGAAACGGAATTGGGATTGTGTTCAAAACTCCTTGTGGAGAATACATTCCATTCGCAGTTAAACTTGACTTTAGCTGCACAAACAACGAAGCAGAATATGAAGCTTGCATTAATGGGCTGGAAGCCGCCCTAGAATTGGGGATTAAGGACCTAAAGGTCTATGGTGATTCTATTTTAATAGTATCACAAGCTTTAAGGAAATGGAAGATAAGAGAAGAGCGTTTGGTTCCTTACCTACAACGCCTTGATCATTTGGCACAACAATTCAATGATCTGTCCTTCGAATATCTCCCAAGAGCAAAGAATCAATTTGCTGATGCCTTGGCTACTTTAGCTTCCATGATCAATATCAGGGAGGGGAAAGTCATTCGTCCATTGAAAGTTCAGCTTCAAAAGCAACCTGCCCATGTAATGCACTTGGCCGATGGTAAACCATGGTTTTGGGATATCAAGAATTATCTCAAGGATGGAAGTTATCCGGAGGGGTCATCAAAGGTTGATCAGAGGGCCATAAGGCAGCTGGCCACAGGTTACATTCTTAATGGAGATATCCTCTACAAGAGGAGTTGGAATGGAATGCACCTAAGGTGTGTGAATGAAGCAGAGTCTAAGCAGATAATGGAAATGGTACATGGTGGCGAATCAGGACCACACATGTATGGGATCGCTTTGGCTCGAAAAATTGCCAATCTAGGATATTATTGGTCCACCATGAATGCAGACTGCGTGGCATTTGTGCAAGAATGCCATCAATGCCAAATATTTGCTAAGCTACAGAAGCAACCTCCTGTTGCCCTTAATCCAATCACTTCTCCATGGCCCTTCGCTACTTGGGGAATTGATATAATTGGTAAAATACATCCTAAAGCATCAAATGGACATCAGTTTATCTTGGTAGTAGTGGATTACTTCACAAAGTGGGTTGAAGTAGCTTCCTATGCAGAATTAGACGCCAAAAAGGCAGCACAGTTTGTCCAAACCAACATCCTTTGTCGGTACGGAACGCCGTTTGAAATTATCACTGATAATGGAACTCATTTCCAAGCAGAGTTTGCCAAACTCTTGGAGGATAAGAAAATCCAGCATCATAAGTCCTCTCCTTATAGACCTCAAACAAATGGAGCTGTAGAAGCAGCGAACAAGTCTATAAAGGTGATCATACAAAAGATGATCAAGGAACATAGGCGTTGGCATGAGAAGTTACCATTGGCCTTGTGGGGATACAGAACGTCAATTAGAACTCCTACTAGGGCAACCCCGTATTCCCTGGTGTATGGAATGGAAGCAGTACTCCCCATTGAACTGGAAGTTCAATCGGCGAGAATAATTCGAGAAAGTCAGATAAATGAAGCTGAATGGATCAGCAATTATCATCATCAGTTGTTGGGTTTGGATGAAAAAAGACTTCAAGCTCTACATCGGATTCAAGGATATCAGAGGTGAATGGCCAGACATTTCAACAAAAAGGTCAAAGATCGAAAGTTGGAAGAAGGTTGTTTGGTCCTGAAAGAGATCAGAACACCTGTTACAGATCCTCGTGGGATGTTTCGTCCTCATTGGGCGGGACCCTACATTTTGAAGAAAATACTTTCCGGCGGAGCCGTCATCTTGTCTGATTTGGATGGTTTGGAGTTCACACACCCATGCAATCTGGATCAACTAAAGAAATATTATGTATGATCATGCATTGTAATGAACTACATTAGACCTGATTCTCGCAAACTAATTCGAGATATGTAGGCAGCTCTCCTTGAGCACGGTCTAAATTTTAATAAAATCATTCATTCATCTTTCTTTTGCCAAGAAAAAAAAAGAAGAAAAAAAAAACAACAACAAAATAAAAAACAAAAAAAAAAACAAAAGATCCCGCTAAGCCGAAAACCCACAAAGGGCGGCTTAGGCAATAGTGGGGCCCGCTAAGCTGAAAACCCGTAAAGGGCGGCTTAGGCAAGAATGGGTAAGAGCTCGCTAAGTTGAAAATCTGAAAGGACGGCTTAGGCAAAAATAAGAGCAAATAAATAAAGTAGATAATGCTTGGAAAGCAAACAAAAGGGTCATTCATTAAGAATCATTCATTACAAAAAGAGAATCATCTGTTACAAAAAAGAGTCATTCAGAAAGAGTCATTCATCCTATAAAATACACAACTAATCAAAAAGGTCAAGTCATATTCCCTCAAAAACCAAAAAGGTAAAAACAACCCAAAAACAGAAAAGACAACGGAGTCACCCTGGGATCCAAATCCTACACCCCCTCTCCCTCCAACTCCTGCAGCAATGTGCACCTCCTCGGTTTCTCAACGGGCCAAACCTCAGCTATAAACCAGGTCCTGTACTTTGGAGTGGGCTGAACGAGGGAAGGCTCTGCACCGGGCCTGATCATCCGATGGTCTCTAACCCAAGTCTGTAGAACAGCCCGAGTAACCCCGGGGGTAATAGGAGAAGCAATGGTAAGCCCGACAGGAAGGGGAACTCTCTGATCAATACCCATCTGCCTGAGGACGCGGGAAGCACTGTACCAAGTACTGTGAGTGAACCCAAGCAGGTAGACATGGTTGTGCATGGCATTTGCCTCCATGAATTGAGGAATCCTATACCAAGGGATGAACCATAATAATTCTTCCGGTCCAAGCTCAAACAGCCAAACAGTCCATTCGACCATAGAGGGAAAAGAAATCTGAATTTTCCTGGTGCGGTACTGCGAAGGGTTGTAGGTCAAAGTCTGGGTGTCACATCCGCCTACTGCATTTATGCAATGTAGACACGTGCATAACGAGAGTAGGGAAAAGGAGAAGATAATTCTTGATAACAGCCCTAGATAAGGTTGTATGACAAAAGGGACCTAATTATAATTTTTAATAAAGTTGGGGACGTAGATGTAATTTCAAAGAAAGTTGCACCGGATGTTCTTAATAGTGCATATAACAGATTCCAAAAATGGAATGTAGAGAAAAATCGGATCGCAACGACGTGTAACGGTTTTTCCAGGAAATGTCCCGTTAAAGAAAAATGAAGAAATGTTGACTAAGGGCATTTTGGTCATTACCAATTAAAGTTATACATGAATTTAGGGTAGGAAATAAAGACGTGAGTACGTAGAGAATGGCGAGAAGTTAAATATGAAACGATTGTCAGTAGAAATGAAGCCGGAGAAAACCCGAGCAAAAATAGGACCAAAAGGGAATTTTGTAAAAAGTTGAGGGCTTACCGGTAATTTTTCAAAATGACTTAGAAACCTAAAATAGATCTTATAAATAGAAAGTAGAGGTCGAGAGGATCAAAACCATATATAGTTTGACTCGTGGAGCTATACGGTTTAAAAGATATGATCGATTAATCGCCGGAACGTAATGTGGGCCCGGTTTCGTGTCGGGACCAGATGAGTAACCCGGGACAACTTTATGAGATCCTATGGGAAGAGAGACAAGTGGAAAGAAGTAAAGGAAAAAGGAAGTTATAAAAATCAAAGGTTGGCCAATCAAAAGAGAACATTTAGCATATGTAATAAATGTGTAATAAATGAAGAAAGAGAAAAAATGGACAAATGGTCAAGGTGATCATCACTTCCTTTGTATATAAATATAGGTGATATGAAGAGCAAATTCTCTCTTTTCCACTCACCAAATTCGGCCAACAAAAGAAAATACCAAGGGACTTCCAAGTTTTTCCAAACTTTGATTTTTAAGGTAAGTTCTAAGGTTTTTAAGTGTGTAGACTTTAATTTTAGTATTAGTTTTAGGTAGTTATATATATATTGGAAGATTGGGAATTAGAGTCTTATATGGAATTGAAAAATAATAATAATAATAATAATAAGATTAATTGATTAAATGGAAGAACCAAGATATAGAAAGATTAATAAGGTTGGATTAGGGGTTTCGGTTGGAAAAGAAATAGATGATAATTTATTATTTTGAAATTCTAAGGTTTATGTTGTATCTTGAATTGATTGAAGGAGAAATAAAGAATTAAAGAAGGAGAAGAAAGAAAAGCCAAGAGGAATTAAAGAAATAAGGTTTGGTACTTTACTTTTAAATAATTAATTTTGGTTTGATGCTTTACAAACTTTGGTTTATGAAAGTTTTGTTGTTGATGTTTAAATATATTGATTTGAGTTAAACATGCAAAAATTGTTAAAAGGAAGTGTTTGAATCTTCACTTTACTATTAAAGAAGCCTTAATATTGATTTGCAAAAGAAAAATAAACTATCCTATGCATTTCAAATGTTTGGGCCGAAATGGTCCCAAAGTGACAGCTTTCTGGATCTTTTTGTGGCAATTGTTTGGGGCAGAAAACGAATGAATTTTTCAACGAAATTTTACATGAAATTAGTCAACATATGAAATAAGTTTACTGTAAAATTTCAGCCAAAAATAAGATCATTTACTTGGTCAAATACATAACTGAAGTGGACTGAAATTTTGACGAAAACCCAGATTTTACTATTCATTTGGTCATGCCATTTTGCGTTGCCGATTTTTCTCGCCGCAACACTATTCATTTGGTCAATTTGGGATATTTTGAGGAATGCTTTGAAATGTTTCATATGTTTATTGTGGATATTAAATATGCAAAAAAGGGGAATGGTTTGACTGAAGAATGTGTTGCGCGGCATAAATGGCAAAGTGCGATGGGAATTTAAAATGATTTCGCGAGTCATTCTAAAATGAGGTTTGAGACTTAAATTGAATCATTTTAACCTTTTTGCTCTACTGGATAGTGGGAGTGGTAGATAAGGGTATGGTGCACTATACTAACGCATGCAGTACTGCTCATTATTGTGATATGATATGTTATTCAGTGGTGAGGCCACTGAAGCCAATGGGGAGGCCCATTGGTTAGAACCAGGATGGTGAGGGCCATTCCTGTGATCTGATATCGGTGGTGAGGGCCACCTATGTTACAGTGGTGAGGGCCACTGCCTTATCACTATGGTTCCCTATATACCAGTAGAGCCTGAACCAAAGACATATTTTTCGTTAAACTATGAAATGCAAATGAGTTGAATTATGATTTTACATTATTGAAAGCATATCACACTGAATGTATCAAAATTTCTATTGGTTTAAGGTTGGTTGATTTATGATTTAATTATTTCATATTTTCCAAATGTTTTCATATGTTACTTGTATTTTATCGGTAAAGTACCCACTGAGCGACATTGCTCAGCGAGTTAAGTTTTCCTTGACTCGTAGGTTCGGAGCAGTAGATAAATCTTGGGAAAGCAACAACCAGACCACAGCAAATCTCAGGGGTAGATCTTTTAGTTCCATTATGAGTTAGCTAGTTGTGGCATGTATATGAATAAATATAAAAGAGATTTTCTATGTTATAATTGTATGTTAGTAGTATGTAATAATCATAAATCTTTACTTTATGTTATATTAGAAGTGTGAACTCTTCGTGCAGGTTTGTAGTTGAGGGTATAAGGTGGATTCATTGGGAGTGCATTAAATTTGATGGTAATTATATTGGTCTGTGTAAAATGTTTTAAAAAAAATCAGAAAAACAAGTTTTGTCGACACTTGGGATCCAAATTTCTAGGCGGAACTATGGCAAAATTTCTGTAAAAATCAGAATTAAAATTTGACTAAGTAAATTGGTAGCAACATTAGGATAGTGTGGCGCCTCTACTCGACTTACACATGTAGGTTGGGAAGGGGTGTTACACTGGGGGGCTGCAACCACTCGAAGATGATCTCTCAGCCAAACCTGAAAAAAAAATAGATCCTTTCTATTTTACAAAGGAAAAGAGAGATGATGGAATAAGCAAAAAAAGAAATAAAAGGTATAGATTACCTGAAGGATGACCGGGGTGACGGTCCAACGTTCAAATCCAAGAGCACATCTGTCGAGACTCTGAATAGTCTCGGCCAAGATCATGCCCCCGATACAGTTGAGCTCTTCCATTTGCCTAACCATTGGGCAAAGTTTCAAATCTCCAAAGCCGGGGTCACGGTTGAAGAGGAACCCAGCTAGCAGACAAAAGACGAAGGCTCGCATTCTATGCCTCAATTGAACATCGTCTTCAAAATCGGCGGTCAAGAACTCATCAATTAGGGGAAGCAGCATCTCCTTATCCCCATCTACAATCATAGCTTGGGCTTGGGGTTTTGTGAAGCTAAAAAGCCTCTGAAAAGATCCCACATACCCGATTTGGACCTCATGCCTCACAAGAGGGGCATTTGGATCGCACCCAATGATCGAGCAGAACTCCTCAAAAAAAGGACACATTTCCTCCATCCGAGCCCCAAATCTGAAAACATGGGCTTAGGGATCCCAAAACCTGATGCAAGCATGCAAAAAATTCCAATCCACAGCCACACCCCTAGGGGTAGCAACGGCTTTCAGTCCATACCTTCCCATGTTGATCCTTTCGACGTTATGAAGGCTCTTGGTCTAGTTATGCATCACGTGGTTAAAAAGAGGATTCATTTTGGAGGGAAATAAAAATCCTGCAGTGAGAGATCTGTTTTTGGCCCAAAAATGCACTCAAAATCCTATTTTTTTCTCAAATACATATACTGCCCCGGGGTCCCCGGCGGC
Source organism: Garcia nutans (assembly GCA_947685225.1). Classification (NCBI taxonomy): domain Eukaryota; kingdom Viridiplantae; phylum Streptophyta; class Magnoliopsida; order Malpighiales; family Euphorbiaceae; genus Garcia; species Garcia nutans. The sequence continues at coordinate 47,185,019 of CANTUV010000007.1, read as the reverse complement.
TCGACTGCCGCACCCGGCGGTTGAACCGCCGGACGGCGTCTCGACCGCCGCCCACGGCGGTCCGACCGCCGCCCCGGCGGTTGACTCGTCGGACCGGGGGCCCGACCGCCCCCGCACAGCCTCGATTCTCGTTTTATGTATTTATTTTATTTTATTTTATTTTTATTTTTATGTTGTGGAATTCTTGTATTTTGGCCCTGTTTAGATCGTTTTAGGTGCTATTTTTGGGGTTATCTCAGGAATTTACTTTGAAAATAGATTCAAAAAACAAACATCATACATTCATATCTGCTGTTAATACTAACAAATTAGTGCAGGTTTGTACTTAAGTTCAAATGACAGGTGGAAAATACGAAAAGTACAAAGTACAGAGCAAGAATAAACCAAATACTACAAATATAGTCCAAGACAAATATCAGAATTGTAATATCCTCATTTATGCCCTAGAAGTTTTGCATGTTGTTGTTGTTGTTGTTGTATTGTTGGTTTAAATTGAGAAAAGAAAAGTATAAGTGTTTTGGGAAAGAATTTAGGGTTTAGAGACAAGTTTATATGTTGTGTATATTGTGATATATATAACATATACATTGGTCAAAAGAGTTGGTCAAGGCAAGAGGAGATATTTTTTTTAGGGCATGTGAAATTACCAAAATGGGCAAGAGATAACAAAGAGAATTAAGATATGTATGAGGGCATTATAGTAATTTTCTTTTGGATGGGTATTTAATGAAGTTTGACTTTGTGATTCTTCATCATCTTTTCTTCTTTCTTTCAAGAGGTGGCCGGCTCTCCATTAGCAAAAGGGAAGGAGAAGTGTTCTTGATACTAAGATCAAATTGAAGAAACAATCAAAAGATTTGACAAGGGATTTGTGGAATTTCTTCTTGTAGGTAAGTAATCTTTTGTTTTCTTTACTTATTTGGAAGTTGTGTTGGAAGTGAGTTAGGGTTTGGTGATTTTTGTGATTTGATGGATTTGAGATGTGTTGTGTTGTGTTCTCAAGTATTAAATTGGTTTTAAGTTAATAGTTTATATAGTTGTTGTTGTTAGAAGTGATAGAGGTTGATTTGGAAGGATGGAGAAAGATGTTGGTTTTAGGGTTTTGAGATGATGTGTGTGTTTAATTGTTATATTAATGTGTTGTGAAGTGTTTCTTGTAATGAATATGTGTTTAGAACATTGTTTATGTTCATTTGAAACATGTTATATGATGAATATTGTGTTTGAGTGCAATTGAGAAAGTGTTGGTTTTAGTTAGGTTGTGTTTGTGGGTGACACGGCCAAATGCTTTAAGGGGACACGGGCGTGTCATTTATTTGAGGAAGCTACTGCCTCTTTTCTTTTTAAGGACACGGGCGTGTCACTCAAGTTGGTTGGGCGTGTCATTTATTTGAGGAAGCTACTGTCTCTTTTCTTTTTAAGGACACGGGCGTGTCACTCAAGGTGGTTGAGCGTGTCAATCAAGTGAGTTGGGCGTGTCTTTCAAATGATTTGAACATTGTTTGATTTCTTGATTCTTTTTGCATGGTTTGAATTCTTTAAAGGTAGTGTGATCTCTAAACCTCAACATAAACATTTTTAAACATGCTTAAACTAAGGAATGACTTGATCAAACACTTGTGGATGATCCTAAAGCTATAAATAATATAAGTTGTTCTTGCATTGTTGAGATTGAACAAAGTTATGCTATGAATTGTGAATGGTAAAATGTTTCTTGAGTAATGTGAAATGAAATGTTGATATTTATGAATGATGTTATGTGAGATATAATGTGATCATGAATGTGATAAATATACACTTGAATAATGAAGTGTTATATTGTGAAATAAAAAGTGAAGCCATTGTTATTGGCTAAGGTGATTCAATGGAGATGAATGAGGCATGTTTGCCCAAATGATAATGAGAATTGAGAATGAAATCTAAATGAATTGTGTGGCTAATGTGTTATTCCATTTTCAGAGTTGGTTGTTGGTGGCATGCCTAATAAGTGTAACAATCTCTTGAAGTTAGGTTGGATTGAATCCTTGAAGCCTAATTGAGATGTTACCACCCTTGAAGCTAGGTTGGGTTTTGTTCTTGAAGCCAAGTTGGGTTGAAGCTTAGCATGCTTTGCTCCCCTTGAAGCTTGGTTGAACCTAATCCTTGAAGCCTAGTTGGGTATATGATATTGATAAATGTGATGATAAAACCAAAACATTAACTCTGAAAATTGAATGGCATATTAGTGTGTTTTGGGCCCATGCATGTGTTTGTTTAGATGTAAATGTTGAATGGTGAAATGTTTGAATAAGGAGATTATGTTTGTCTTTGTTTAGTGTTGACTATGAATGGTTAAATGAACACTAATAAGGTATATGACAAGATATTGAAATGTGATATGCAATGTGAAAGTATGTTGTTAGTTTAGCATATATGATGTTACATGCATGATATGGATTGAGAAATGACATTGCAATGCACTAAGTCATATCATTTGCATGATTATCTTACTAAGCCGTTGGCTTAGCGCAATAGTGTTTAATCGCGCAGGTAATAGAGTTGAACCCGAGAGCTCTACGAAACCGAGTGAGAGTAGACCTTGAAGAATCCATTTTAGGAGCTTAAAGATCAGAAGAGACTTGCCAATCATGTATATTTCTTTTATATTTTGTAAAGTAATGTTTATAATGTAAATTTGTAAATATTTTATAACTTCCGCTGTGTAATATTTAAATGTATACGTATATCTAATATGTTTTGTTTTATAAGTAAATGACTTATTTTTCTATAATGTATATAATTGAAAGGTTATGGTTTTGTTTAAAATGTTTTGAATGTTAAGGAAACCGTAGCATCCCTATGTTTGATGCATTTATGCTACATTGTCGTGGTTGTAGTGTGTGTGCATTGGATATGGGGGTGTTACAATTGTTTTGGTATCAGAGCCTAGGTTTGAGATTCTCAACCTAGGTAAAATGTAAGAAAAAGATTATTTTGATTTTAAAAAGTGGTTTTTGAATAATATACATGTTTGGGATTGGCAATCTCTGATCTTTAATAAGATGTAGTATGTTGTGTTTGCAGTGTTAGGTTGTGATGGATTCACATTCAAGTCAGTCGGTTGAGGCTAGTGCTGAGAGTAATGCTCCTGATGGTGGAGCTAGGGTTGTTAGTACTGGTGAGGCATCTGCTTCTGGGTCAGGTAGACCAGTAGGTGATGAGGTTCCGCCAGCCTGGTTTATGCATATGATGGAAGTTATGAGGCAAGCACCTGTGCAACCACAGCCACCACCCCCTCCGTCTTCAGTACCTGTAAGGCATTATGACAAGTTAAGGAAGTTTGGAGCTGAAGATTTTATTGGTACCACTGATCCAGCTGTAGCAGAACAGTGTCTTGACAAAGTTCAGAGGATTTTTATTCAGTTGCAAGCCACCCCTGAGGAGAAGTTTGACTATGCAAGATCTTTGCTACAGAAGGATGCTTACAATTGGTGGAAGACAGTGCCACATTCTATGGATGATCCACCAACCTTGTCATATGCTGACTTTTTGAGAGAATTTGAATTGAAGTATACTCCAAGGGAGTATAAAGATGGGAAGAAAAGAGAATTTTTAGATTTGAAGCAAGATCACCGGACCGTAACTGAATATGAGGTTGAGTTTATTCGATTAAGTCAGTATGCTGGGGGCATAATATCAAATGAGGTAGATAGATGTAGGAGGTTTGAAGAGGGATTGAGGCCCTCTATCATGTGTCATGTGGCTGGATCCAGATATCAAGATTTTTCCCAGCTAGTGGCAGCAGCTCGGAGTGTGGAGCGAGCTCAGGGTATTGCAGCTGCTTCAGAGGATGAGGTTAGGGTGAGAAGGCCCCAGTTTGAGGCAGGGTCTTCTTCAGTGAAGAGGGGTAGAGGAAGCTTTGTTCCTCGGAGTATTAGAAGTCTGAGACCAGCAGGTAGATCAGTGCAGTTCCAGAGACAAAGATTCAGACCTGCAGCTTCCGTGGCAAGTGCTCCAACCCCTATGGTTCAGAGATCCACCTTACCTATCTGCATCCATTGTGGGAGGCCCCATGGTGGTCCTTGTTGGAAGGCTGGTGTTGCAGGGGTATGTTTCAGGTGTGGGTCACCTGACCATTTTGTGAAAGATTGCCCTGAGAGGCAAAGGCAGATGTCAGTTGATTCTGCCGTTTCTCGAGCCAGTGTGAGGGGAGGCAGAGGTGTCAGCAGAGGAGGTAGATCAGGGTTCAGTGCTAGAGGAGGTGCTACATCCAGGGAGAGTAGACCAGAGGAGGTTGGTTCTTCCCAGAGGATGTATGTTATGCAGAGGGAGCCGGATGCATCGGCGGTCATAGCTGGTACTTTTTCTTTATTTAATACTGCAGTACTTGCATTGATTGACCCTGGATCCACACACTCTTACATTAGTGCATCTGTGTTACCTGTATCTGATATGCATGCTGAGTCCCTAGGATTTGATGTTTTGGTAACAAATCCGTTAGGGCATAGTGTGATTGTTAGTAAAGTGCACAAAGATAGTGCAGTAGTGGTGCAAGGTGAGCAATTCCCTGGGGATTTGATTGAGATGCCATTTAAGGAATATGATGTGATCCTAGGCATGGATTGGCTATCTCGACATGGAGCTGTGGTGGATTGTAAAAAGAAAATTGTTTCTTTGAGAACTGGTGATGGTAGGGAGGTGATAGTATCTAATGAGCAAGGACAGCTAGCCTCCTTATTTGTTTCAGCTGTTGCAGCTAGGAGGTTGATTAGGAAAGGGTGTGAAGCCTATCTTGCTCATGTGGTAGATACTAGAGTAAGAGGTTCTCCTATTGATAACATTGCCACAGTTGCAGAGTTCCCAGATGTATTTCCAGAGGAGCTGCCAGGATTGCCTCCTGAGAGAGAGGTGGAGTTTGGTATTGAATTGTTGCCTGGTACCACTCCTATCTCTATTACTCCTTACAGAATGGCACCAGCAGAATTGAGGGAGTTGAAAGTACAATTACAGGAGCTGTTGAATAAAGGATTCATTCGCCCCAGTGTTTCTCCTTGGGGAGCTCCTGTGTTATTTGTAAAGAAGAAAGATGGTACTATGAGGTTGTGCATCGATTATAGGTTGAAGCCTAATAAGTGTAACAATCTCTTGAAGTTATGTTGGATTGAATCCTTGAAGCCTAATTGAGATGTTACCACCCTTGAAGCTAGGTTGGGTTTTGTTCTTGAAGCCAAGTTGGGTTGAAGCTTAGCATGCTTTGCTCCCCTTGAAGCTTGGTTGAACCTAATCCTTGAAACCTAGTTGGGTATATGATATTGATAAATGTGATGATAAAACCAAAACATTAACTCTGAAAATTGAATGGCATATTAGTGTGTTTTGGACCCATGCATGTGTTTGTTTAGATGTAAATGTTGAATGGTGAAATGTTTGAATAAGGAGATTATGTTTGTCTTTGTTTAGTGTTGACTATGAATGGTTAAATGAACACTAATAAGGTATATGACAAGATATTGAAATGTGATATGCAATGTGAAAGTATGTTGTTAGTTTAGCATATATGATGTTACATGCATGATATGGATTGAGAAATGACATTGCATTGCACTAAGTCATATCATTTGCATGATTATCTTACTAAGCCGTTGGCTTAGCGCGATAGTGTTTAATCGCGCAGGTAATATAGTTGAACCCGAGAGCTCTACGAAACCGAGTGAGAGTAGACCTTGAAGAATCCATTTTAGGAGCTTAAAGATCAGAAGAGACTTGCCAATCATGTATATTTCTTTTATATTTTGTAAAGTAATGTTTATAATGTAAATTTGTAAATATTTTATAACTTCCGCTGTGTAATATTTAAATGTATACGTATATCTAATATGTTTTGTTTTATAAGTAAATGACTTATTTTTCTATAATGTATATAATTGAAAGGTTATGGTTTTGTTTAAAATGTTTTGAATGTTAAGGAAACCGTAGCATCCCTATGTTTGATGCATTTATGCTACATTGTCGTGGTTGTAGTGTGTGTGCATTGGATATGGGGGTGTTACAAGAATTCAGCGCCGGGCTCTCCGTCTTTGCGGCCTGTTCTGCCTCTCATAAGCAGCATCAGTCCAAGCACCAGCCAGCTCATCTGACAAAGCAGTGATCAGTGCTGTCATATCAGCAACTAGACCCTCAGGTACCTATGAAAAAAAAGACACAATCACAATCAATTTCAAGAGAATTTTATGAATCCTTTTCATGAAAAGTTCTAAAAGAATATACCTGAGTGATGTGAACAAGCCTCCGGTGAGGTGCACTCTCCACACCAATTGGTCGGGACACCCAACCATCAGGTGCATGATAACGAACAGCATATGGCAACCGCAAGTCGGCTAAAGCAGGGTCCAATCGACCGGTACCCGCAAGAATGGATGGGGGAGGCCTCAAGTGTGATGAACTGCTGCTTGCTCCAGTATGTGATGGTCCAGCCCTGGAGGCGGAAGCCCTAGTCCTAGAAGAAGAAGGTTTGTTAGATCGCCAGCTGGAAGAGGGATGGTCTCCCGGGGTACTGGAAGTAGGGGCTGAAGAGTGGGAAGACCGATAAGGTGGTGCAAAATCGAACCGGGCCCCAATGTGTGGCATCAGTCGCTCAAGACAGTAGATATCATAATCCTCTTCATCTGAGGCAAAGGCCGATTCGAAGGGATCACCCTCATACTGGGACGCTGTAACGGGCAGAAGCGCCAGAGTCAGCATGTCATTAGGGGGGTCCAAGGGAACTGCACGGAAGCCAGCAATCTGGAAGGTCACTCTCTCGGCGAGATAGTATCGTCGATACTCTGGATGGGGAAGTATGAATCGACGGTGGGTCAGGGTCTGTGATCGCTGAAAGCTGTGATCTTGAGCAATCCACTCTGTCAGGCGGTTAGACATTGTTGTAAATGCTACCTGTAAAAATTTATTATGTTAGTGAATCATTTTCTCTAATATAATAAATAACGATGAAGATAAGGTATTTACCGAGTCCATGGAGCAACTGTCGAAGAACGATCTCAGCTCTCTGATAGGTAGCTTCCTCTTTGGTGCTGCTATCCTCTCTCTATACCACCTCCAAGCAATGGGAGAAAGAGGATCCACAGGGGCAAGTGGCTCACGAAGAAAAGGGGCGACATCAGGAAAGTACTCATAAGCCCAAGTCTGAAATAAATGAAAAATGATATCAGAGTCGGTTTATGCAAGGTGAAGGAAATGTTCTTTACATTACCTCCTAGAAGTAATACAGGCCACATGGAGCAATGCGGGTATAGCAAAGGTCTGACATGTCATCATACAATTTACACAACATCATGCTAGCCCAATCATATGTCTGAAGTCAGGTCAGGTCGATTAGACTCTTCAACACATTGAGATTCACTGCATCCTTTCTGTTTGCTAAGAAGGAGCTAGCAAACAGGAGGATCAGGGTAAACCTGGCCGCCTGATCAGCAGTAAGATCGCCTACCTCATAGCCAGTATAAATGGCTGGTGCCTGCTCTACAAGCCACCTCCTCTGAATACAGCGAGGCGCCTGATGTCGAGGGTAGTCAACCCCAATTAAAGTGACCATATCGACTGAAGAGATGTCATGCCGCCAGTCATTGTAATACTCCACCATCTCAACGCCAAATGGAATCCCATAGATGACAGAAAAGTCGGTAGGCGTCATCGTCATCTCCCCCCAAGCAAAATGGAAGGTATCAGTAGTGGGCCACCATCGCTCAGCCAGCGCGCAAATCACATCCCCGTAGATGTCTCTACCCGCATCTATGGTCCTCAAACAGTGGAGGAAAGCAGGTCTGATAAGATCCCCCACCGGATGTCCGGCGTCAAAGATGTAAGCCGGAATAGTGCTCATGGGTCTTTCCGCGAGAGATATCCTAATCGAAGTGTCCTAAAAAAAAATCATTGTGGATAATTTCAGGGGCAACTTCAGTAAAATTTAAATTCCATCCCCGGCCGGGTGTGACCTCCTATAGGATTATTTCTAAGTTTCTTACTAGAAATAATTACTAATTGCAGAAAATGGTAAAACCTGGTATTACCCTTGATTCATTACTAGTACATGTAAAGGAAGGATTCTTAAAAATTTATTTCTAAGTTCCTTACTAGAAATAAATAAATTTCCTAAACATGCATACTAGGTAAGCAAAAGATAAGGTACTTACCTCGTAACAGCCGGTCCTGGAGCTATGCTTCTCCTCCTCAAGTAAAAGATTGCAGGGAGGGAGTGGGATCTCGAAGTCTTCAAAGCCAGTGAAATCCATTGTTGAAAGAAAGTTTGAAGGAAATTGAAGAAAAAGAAAGAATAAAAGCAAATGAAAATGGAATTGAATCAGCCAATTTATAAGGAAAATGTGAAATCGCGGGTCTATTCGCACCTCGCCCAAAATTCTCGTTTCATACGACCACTGAGTCCCATAAATTATTTTTATGGGCCCCAGTGGGGGGCAATTGTGAACACTCGAATTTTAAGGCTCGGAAAGCCGACTGCAAAAAATCGAGCCAGACCGGTCGACCGCGGCAAAGTTCACCGAAAGTATGCCTTCATGGTACTTGAAATGTCCGGAGCGACGCAAGGATCACAGGTATGGTCTCGGAATAATTTTTGGTGGTCCGCAGCTCCTAGAAAATCAGTTTGAACGGGAAATCCTAAGGACTCTGAATGCAATTCAGACACAGGCAAGATAGATGCACTTATGTATGAATGAGTAGATCCTTGATCAATCAAAGCAAGAACTGAAATGCCAAATAAAGAAAATGTACCCGCAATAACTGCTGAAGCATCCGGCTGCCTCTGCATCACATATACTCACTGAGAAGACCCGACCTCATCTGGCCTACTGCCTCCGGATGTAGAGCCTCCTCTCTGACTGATCCCAGGTCAACCACCTCTACTAAAACCTCTGCCCCCTCGACCACCTCTGCTAACACTAGGTCGAGAAACTGCAGTATCAGTCTGTCTATCTTCCTGCATCTCAGGACAATCTCTAATGAAATGATCAGGTGATCCACATTTGAAACACACAACTGATCCACTAATCTTCCAACAAACACCCCCATGTATCCTACCATAATGGACACATGTAGGTTGAGTAGACCTCTGAACCACTGGAGTCGGAGCACTAGCTACAGAAACTGTAGGTCTCGGTCTCTGCCTCTGATACTGAACTGACCTGCCCGACTGCCTCTGGCTCCTACTGATCCTCAGAATAAAACTTCCTCTGCCTCTCTTCATAGATGAAGACCCTGCCTCAAATTGGGGTCTCCTAACTCTGGTCTCCTCTTCAGTAGCAGCTGCTGCAATACCCTGTGCTCTCTCAACACTTCTGGCTGCTACAACCAACTGAGAAAAATCCTAGTACCAAGAACCAGCAACAATACACATAATAGAGGGCCTCAATCCCTCCTCAAACCTCCTACATCGGTCAATCTCATCTGAAATAATCCCCCCGGCACAGTGACTCAACCGGATAAACTCTACCTCATACTCTGTCACAGTCCGGTTATCTTGTCTTAAATTCTGAAATTCCATCTTCTTAACATCCTTATACTCCCTTGGAGTATATTTCTGCTCAAATTCCCACAGAAAATCACTATAAGACAAAGTCGGTGGATCATCCATAGCATGAGGAACCGTCTTCCACCAATCATAAGAATCTTTCTGCAGAAGGGGTCTAGCATAATCAAATTTCTCTTCAGAAGTGGCTTGCTACTGAATAAATACCCTATGCACTCTATCCAACCACTGCTCAGCTATTGCAGGATCTATAGTACCAAAGAAATCCTCAGCCCCAAATTTTCTCAATTTATCATAATGCCTCACCGGTACTTGTGGCTGTGGTGGCAGTGGCTGCTGCACTGGAGCTTGCCTCAACAATTCTACTACATGTCTTAACCAAACTGGCGAAACCTCATCAGCAGCTGATCTCTCTAGCACAGGAACAGGTGCCTCTCCAGCTCTATCAATCCTAGCTCCATCTCTACCCTCTTCTGGAGCTACACTCTCAGCACTACCTTCTATTGACTGATGTGACTGAGATGCCATCTACCTATATCTGCAAACAAAGCAGAATATACCTCATTAAATATCAGAGACTGCCAATACCAAAACATGTATCTTATTCAAAAATCACATTTTAAAAATCAAAATTTTCTTTTTCTTACAATTTACCTAGGTTGAGAATCTCAAACCTAGGTTCTGTTACCAAAACAATTGTAACACCCCTATGCCCCGTTTACGTACACTACATACTACACCTGTAATATACGTATACCGAATACAGGAGTGCTATGGTTTATAATAAGCAACTCGATCTTTCAATTTAGCAATATTATAAGAAAACTTAAAACATTTAAGTCATATTATAAAATACAACAGATAAAACATTCATTTAATACGCAGCGGAAAATATAGCGGCATTTACAAATATATATACATCAAAAACCAAATTTTTACAAAACATAACATTTATACATGTTTGGCAGTTCGTCTCTGATCTTTAAGCCCACTATCAACACCTCAGAATCTAGACTCAACTCGGTCTAACTGAGCTCTCTGGTTCTATCCTGTCACCTGCACGATGAACCACAATCGCGCTAAGCCAACGGCTTAGTGGTACAAACCACAATAACAATATGCTATAATGAAATGCAAATGTCATACTTTCAAACATTATAAACAATTCTCAAGAACATCATATTTCATAACATTACCTTTCATTTTATCATTCAATTGTTTCATCATTCATAAATCACATTTAAGCAAAAACAAACATGGGCCCAAAAAGGATTTAATATGATATTCAAAGTTCAGAGTTACTGCTTTGGTCCATAATCACAATCATCAAGCCCGTAGGCGATATATATATTTATCCATGGATAATCAACTAGATTTGAGCTTACGACCCAGTCTTTTCACTCAATCTAGTTTCAATAATTTGTTTTTGAGGCTTACGACCCAGTCTTTTCACCCCCAAAAACATCACATTTATCAGCTGGACTAGGCTTACGATCCGGTCTTTTCACCTATCTAGCGATTCATAGGCATGCCGCCAAACTCAGAACTCTGAAAATTGAATAACATATTAAGCACACAAATATTTCATTTATCTCTATCATTCTCTTTCTCCATTCATTTCTCATTTCATATTCCATAATTAAATAGGCAATCATGCCCCAATTATTTCATTTGCATTATCATAGCCAACAACAATGGCTTCACATTTCATCATATCTCAATTCACATTAAAGCAATTCATCATTAAAGTATACATAACCAAGTGCATTAAACATACATTTTGAATGATCATCATATCTTCCACATTATGCAAATCATAGCATTAATCAAATGTATTAACAATGTAATAAATTACTTAACACATCCACAACCAAATGTGTTGAATCTCAAAATCATATGAATGTATGCAATCATGCAAGTTTGTACTTACCTCAAGAACAACTCACACCTATCTATACACTTCCTCTTCCAAGAATTCTTCACTACTAGGGTTAAGGCAATTCAACCTCTTCACAACCTAATTCAAAAGGAAAATAAACACTTATTTACAAATACATGAATTCCAATACAATTATCCACCTATTAGCCTCATACTAGACCCATAGATCATAAATTACAAACCAAAACCACAAACTAAGGCCCCACGGTCGTGGCCTCACAACCCCCTACGGTCGTGGGTTAGCAAACGAACCTGTCCAATTTGTCCAACACCCCCACAGTCGTGGCATCCAAGGGCCATGGTCGTGGCATCCAAAATGCTTCTATTTCAGACCAAACTCATGTATTCTATGCTTTCAACTTTATTAAACACACACATGTTGAAAATCTACAATAAAAATTGCTCAAACTCACAACATACATCAATTACCAATCACAAATTCACAACCCTTACTCTTCCAACACCAAACCTAACTCCTTCTCTTCAATTCAACCCCAAAATCACAATCAATTAAACTCAACACTCTCAAACACACCCCAAACAAACATACTATCAATAACCAACATCAAACTCGATTATAACTTAAAATAAAACAAGGAAATCAAGTGGAAACTTACCAAAGTTGATGAAATTTCTTAGATTTCCCACTTGTTCACTTGAAATCTCCTTCAATCTTGAACTTGGAATATCAAAAATCTCACTTCCTCTCTTGCTTCTTTGATAGCCGGCCAACCCAAAGAGAAAAGAAGAAAAAGAACAACATAAATGGCCAAGTCAAACTTCTCTTCTCTTTAAACCTCCACCAAGAAATTATATAATAAAATAATTTAAAATATCTCTTCCATTCATAAATTTCCATTTTCCAGTAATTAATTAAATTCATTAATCTTCTTTGACTTCCCTATTTTGACTTGTATATGTTGTATATATATCACTATATATACAACATATACACTCTCTCTTTTACCTCTTTCTCTTTCCATTACACATATACATTAAATCCAACTACAACAATAATGCCAAAACTTTTAAGGTGTACTTTGGGATATTACAATGTATTAGTTGTTTGGGCCCATGTTTGTGTATGTGTTTGTGTGAATTGTCAAGCGATGAAAGAATATATCCAAAAATGGTCTTGAATATCATGTGATGGCATGGCATATGAACATTCTACATGACATTGTATTTGAATATTATTATTATTATCAAAGTTTGTACCACTAAGCTTCGGCTTAGCGTGATTGTAATTCATCACGCAGGTGACAGGGGTGATCCAGTAGAGCCGAAGAGTTCTAATAGGCCAAATCGGGTCTAAGCTTTTGTTGATTAAGCTTGAAGTTTTTTTGCTACAGCGAGATCAGTGTCATTTTGCCAGCATGTACATATTTTATTTTATAATATATTTTGACATTATGTATATTATATTATGTTTTGAGAGTATATGTATATCTATATATTGAAAATTATAAAAAGTGTTTTAAGTAATGAAATAATGTGAGGTATCGCATATTCTGATACATATATATATTTATCTGTATAAATACAAATATTTTAAGTAATATGGAAATCGGAAGAAGTTTTTATTAAATCGGATTATGATATTTTTATACCATATATGCGTATCTTACATACTAGGAGTGTGTGTATCATACGTTTATAGGGTATAAGGGTGTTACATTATCAAATAAAACTCACTGAATATATTTAAGAAAAACCATAATAAGTATGAATTTCATGATATTAATAAACAAGACTTGTTATTATTTTAATGAGTTTAGAAAACAAAACCTGCATTGAAGGCTCCACCAAATTATATGTTGATTCAAGCTTACGCCTGCACTAATTCAGAATTCTGACCAAGAAAAATAAAGATAGTGGTTACTGCCTTTGGTGTATTGTGTTGATAGTTCTTGCTTAATTGCTAATCCATGCTAATTTCTCTGTCTACTGTTTGATAATTGTTGATTCCTTTCATTCTATGTTTAATTGTCTATTTATAGGCAAAAATCGCTTAACTTCTGATAAGTGCACAATTGATGATATTTTGCCCCTATTTATTAATATGATTATTATCCAATTGAGTTTAATTTGTTTGTTCAAGTGCTTTTTAGGGTTAATTTTAGAAATTCTCTATATTTTGAGGCTTATGGTCATTTCGGAGGAATTATGGATGAAAGTAGAGAAAAAGAGCAAAATTCTTCAAGTGACACGCCCATGAACATGGGCGTGTCAATGGACGTGCCCTTGATACTGCCATACAAAAGTATTGACACTCCCAGTGACATGGGCGTGTCACCGAGCATGCCTATTGCAATTATTCACAGTGGTTGTGACACACCAGTGACATGATGTGCCTTATATTCAAAATCCCAGTGGCAATGACACACCAGTGACATGAGCGTGTCACTGGGCGTGTCAGGCAAAAATATCTGCACTATAAAAGCTGAGCTGAAGCACGAATTAGGCATCCGATTTTCATATTTATAACCTAGAGCCGAATTTTAGAGAGAAAAAGAGAGTTTTGGAGCTGAGATTGAAGGTGAAGACATATCCTAAACAAGATCTAAACCAAGATTCAAGGATTCAAGTGAAGAAATACAAATTATTCACCATGGATTGTTTGAATTCTTTTTCTTATTTCTCTTGTTCTAGTTTTCTGGTTTTGAACATGAACTAACTCATTCTTTATCTAGATATTGATGAACCCTAGCTTTATTGTATGGATTGAATAATTTTATTTAATTAAATCATTTGATTGAGTTGTTTTATTCTTATGATGCTTAATAATTTATTTTCAATTGATAATAGCATGCTTATTGATTGGTTGCAATTTTCATATTATTGGCTTGAGAAAGCTTGATATGAATTGAATACTCATAAGGATTGAGGATTGATTAGAGTACTAGAGATAGACTTACAAGATCCTTTGGTTTATGATTTCTTATTCTTAATGCAAGAGCTACTTAATTATGTTTGAGAAGAGATTCCAGCATTCTACTTAGTGATTAGGGATTAATTCACTTGAGAAAGGCTTTAGTCTAATTTAGAGGAACACCAATTCAACTCTATTATTTGGTTTAATTGAATTGATTTTCATAAATATAATTGTGGATAGGGGGATTCAATATCTAGATAGTATTTTCATCATCAATCAATTCATTCAACACTCAATCTCTCTCTATTTTCAGTTATTAAGTTAATTATCTTTAATTACAAAACTTCACAAAACTATTGATTTACTAAACAACAGTTAAAATTTGAACTAGTACTTGGCCTTGTCCCCAGTGGAATGATAACTCACTCACTACTTTATTACTTGAACGACCCGTGCACTTGCGATATTGCAATATCATAGTTTCGCACCATCAAGTTTTTAGCACTATATTAGTAATATAATTACGCTATATCACGGGGACAACGGTTTTCAATATTAGTAATATAATTACGACGGTTGATTTAGTTTTTATTTTATTTTGTTTTAACGTAAGTTCTTGCTTTTTGACTGTCATTCTAGGTACTTCTTCCTGTTTATGACCCGAGCTAGCTCTTCCCAACTCTTTGAATTAGATCAAGAGTTAGAGAGAACATTGAGGAGAAAGCGAAAGGAAGAAGAGGAAACAGTTCTGGCAGAGACGGAACCAAACTTTGAAGATCTCATCTTAGAAGAAGAAATGGCAGAAAATGAGCCAAGGACCATGCAAGAGTTTGCTAGGCCTACTCTTAATGGGGCTAATTCAAGTATACAAAAACCGGTGATTGCTGCAAATAAATTTGAGATAAAGACAAATGTCATTCAAATGGTGCAGCAGACTTATCAGTTTGATGGGTTCCCAAACAAAGATCCTAATGCACACATTGAGACTTTTCTGGAAATATGTGACACATTTAAGATACATAATGTCATTGAAGATGCAATTAGGTTGAGGTTGTTCCCATTCACACTCAGAGACTGACCAAAGAAGTGGCTGATGTCTTTTCCTCCAAACACTTTTACTACATGGGGCCAACTAGCAGAAAAATTCTTAGAGAAGTATTTTCCACCGTCCAAAACTACCAAGTTGAGGAATGATATTTCCTCTTTTCTCCAGCTAGAATGTGAAACCCTGTATGATGCTTGGGAAAGATTTAAGGATTTATTGAGAAGATGTCCTCACCACGGGCTGCCGCTATGGCTTCAGATCCAAACTTTCTACAATGGATTGAGTTACTCAAGTAAGTAGTCCATCAATGTAGTCGTCGGAGGTACCATAAATAATAAAACACCTAAAGAAGTAAGGGATTTGATTGAAGACATGGCCCTTAAAAATTATCAGTGGCAAACCCCAAGGGAACAAGGGAAGTTAAGGGTTGTTGGTTCATATCAATTGGACCCCGCAGTTGCTTTGACAGCACAGTTGGAAGCAATGAACAAAAAGATTGATTCTTTAGCTTCTTCTTCTTCTTCTTCGGGGAAAGTGATGCAGGTGATGTCCTGTGAATGGTGTGGGGGTGGACATCAAAGTTAAGATTGCCAAAATGGCAACTTGTTTGCTAGGCAAGAGAAAGTAGATTATGTTAGAAATATGCCAAGGCAACAGCAAAATAACCCCTACAGCAACACGTACAATCCGGGATGGAGAAATTATCCTAATTTCTCTTGGAATAATCAGAATAATCCAAGGCCTCCCCCTGGATTCCAGCAGCCCCAACATCAACAAGCTGCCCCTCCAAGAAAGAGTAATTTAGAGGACATGATGGAGAAATTTGTAGCTGCTTCTGAAACCAGGTTCCAATCAACTTAAACTACCCTTAGAAATTAGCAAGCCTCTATTCATAATTTGGAGAATCAGGTGGGCCAAATTGCCAAGCTGCTTAGTGAGAGACCACAAGGGAGTTTACCTGGCAACACTGAGGCAAATCCTAAAGAGCATCTTAAGGCAATTACACTAAGGAGTGGAAAAGAGATCCAGGGTAATGTGGATGAGAAAAGAGGAGAAGTGGCAGAGAAAAGCGCTAAAGTACAAGAAAAAGAAAAAGAACATGATCCTCCTGTCACTTCGAGAGAGAAAGCTGCACTAGAAAGTGAGAAAGAGAACCAGCCATAAGAAAGCAGCCCCATAATGAAGGAATACCAACCTAGAGTACCATATCCGACAAGGTTGAATAAGGGCAAGATTGATGCTCAGTTCGGTAACTTTCACATTAATATTCCATTTGCTGAAGCTTTGTCACAGATGCCTAAATATGCTAAATTTTTGAAAGATATCCTTTCTAACAAAAGGAAACTTGAGGAAGTGTCTTTAGTGCATTTTTCTGAAAAGAGTTCGGCAATTTTTTAAAGGAGGTTACCTGAGAATTTAAAAGATCCAGTTAGTTTTACTATTCCATGTTTGATAGGAAACCTTGAGGTTAAAAGTGTATTGGCTAATTTGGGGCAAGCATAAGTGTTATTCCCTACAAAATGTTAAAAGAGTTAGGCATTGGTAAACCCAAACCAACACTTATGACCATCCAACTTGCTGATAAGTCAGTCGTCCACTGTAACACCCCTATACCCCGTATACGTACACAGCATGCTTATACGATCGTAATATACATATACTGAATATAGAAATGCCACAGTATACAAAAGACTCAAGTCATATCTCTAAAAAGAAAAGAAGCAAATATCAAACGGTTGAGTGAAATTCATTAAAACACAATAGATAAAAACGTTTATCAAATATGCAGCGGAAATTATATCCAATATTTACAAGTACAAATACATTAAAATAAAAATTTACAAAACATGGAATATATATACATGATTGGCAGCTTGACTCTCTGATCTTTAAGCTCTAGGCCAACACTTCAAAGTACAAACTCAACTAGGTCTAGAGGAATCCTCCGTCTCAACTCTATCACCTGCGCGATGAATCACACTCGCGCTAAGCCAACAGCTCAGTAGTACAAACCATAATAATATTATGCAATGTCAATATCAATGTCATACATTCAATAATGATAACATAGACACACATGGGCCCAACAAGTATTTAATATGATATTCAAAGTTCAGAGTTACTGCTTTGGTCTACAATCACAATGATCAAGCCCGTAGGCAATATATCTCATATCTCTATACATGGATAGTGTAACAGACCCAGTCTCTTGGACCATCAACTCAACAAGCTTGAGGAGATCCTCAACCCGGCAAGACTGTTACTAGTAACAGACCCAGTCTCTTGGACCATCAACCCGATTGAAATCGAGGAGATCCTCAACCTGGCAAGACTGTTACTTTTCATATATTTCATATCAATAATTCATATAGTGTAACAGACCCAGTCTCTTGGACCTCAATTCAATTCAAATTGAAGAGATCCTCAACCCGGCAAGACTGTTACTTTTCATATATTTCATAGGCATGCCGCCAAATCCAGAACTCTGAAATTGAATAACATATTAAACATACAATTATTTCATTAATCTCTTTATCATTCTCTTTCTCAATTTGTATCTCATAATCAAATAGGCAATCATGCCTCAATAATTTCATTTGTATAACCATGGCCAACAACAATGGCTTCATTATATCTCCATTCACATCAAAGCAATTCATCATTATATTTCCATTTACACCAAAGCAATTCATCATTATACATATAGTACATTTCATAAGATTCACAATGTGCAAAACATAACATTATTCATATATATATCAACAATGCCATATCAAATGAATGTATGCAACAATGCAAGGTTTGTACTTACTTCAAAAGCAGTCCACACAACTCTAAACACTTTCTCTTTCAAAAGTCTTTCATCAACTGAATTAAGGCAATTCACCTTCTTCACAACCTAATCCAAAACAATGATGAAACACATCAATTCCAATACCATCAATCACTTATTACCCTCATACTAGACCCATAGATTACCATTACAAACCAACAACTCAACCTTAGAGCCCACGGTCGTGGCCACTCAAGACCCCCACGGGCATGGGTTAAGGATTGATTCTGCCCAAAATTATTCAAACCCTCCACGGCCATGGCATCAAAGGGCCATGGGCGTGGCATCCAAGATGCTACTGCCTCCAACCAAAAACATGTATTCCAAGCTTCTAACTCCACTAAACCCAAACATCATGAACATTAACAAATAATTAACCAAACTCAACATTAACAACATTTACCAACTCAAAACCCTAATACAACTTCAACACAAACACTTTCAAAACCAACATCAACTTAACTTACTTCCTTCAAACCAAAATCAACACCACAATTAATTAAATCAACATACTCTAACTTACCACAATCAACACAACCCTAATTTCAAACATCAATAACCAAACTCATACACAACTTCAAATAAACAAGAGAAATCAAGAGAAAGAACTTACCAAAATAATAAATCTTCTTGAACTTTCACTTAATCACTTGAAAACTCCTTCAATTTTGAGCTTGAACACCAAAACTTACTCTTGCTCTCTCTTGCTTTGGGTGGCCGGCCAACAATGGAGAAAGGAAAGAAGAAGAAATGAAGAAAAGTCAACTTTCCCTTCTCTTTAAATCTCCACCAAGCAATTTAAAAAGAAAATTACTTAAATACCCCCTTTTATAAATCCTAACTCCCTTTTTATTCACTTGCCCTTTTTAGTAATTTCACACATAACATATTAAATATCTTCTTCCCTTGACTCTCCATTTTGACTTACATATATGTTATATATATTACCATATATACAACATATACATTTCTTTATACAAATCTTTTCATATCCAAATACACTTATACATTTGATTCAAATAAAACAACAATTATCAAAACTTCTAGGGCACACTTTAGGATATTACATCCACCCTCATGGCATTATAGAAGATGTGTTGGTAAAAGTCGGGGATATCATTTTCCCCAATGATTTTGTTGTCATCGATATCGATGAGGATACGAATGTTTCACTTATTCTTGGTAGGCCATTTTTAAATACAGCTTGTGCCCTTATCGATCTTCATGATGGCACATTAACTTTGAGAGTGGGTGGTGAGAAAGTTATTTTTAGAATACATGATGCTATGAAACATCCACTTTCACTTGATGAGGCAGAATCATGCAATGATATTATTGAGCATGAGATAGTCAATTGTGTTACTAACATTGTTTCCAAGGATCCCCTTGAGTTGTGTTTATTGCAGGGGAAATGTTGATGATCGAGAAGCAATGGAGCAGCTTGCTTTTCTTGAAGCAAGAAAGTCATTCAAATGTCAGGCATACGAAACTATTAAGATGCCAAAGGAGGAAAAGCCAAAACCATCGATGATTGATCCACCCAACTTGGAACTTAAGCCCCTTTCATATCACCTTGAGTATGGATTTCTGGCGGAGAAGAAGAAATTGCCAATAATTCTAAGTTCCCACCTATCTTCTGAGCAGAAGGAAAAGCTTATCCAGTTGTTGCAGAAACATAAGAAAGTGATAGCTTGGAAGATAGAAGACATCAAGGGTATCATTCCATCCTATTGCACTCACAAGATATTGATGGAGGACGAATTCAAGCCAGTAGTGCAACCACAACGGAGACTAAACCCAAAGATGAAAGATGTAGTGAAGGCTGAAGTGATAAAACTACTTGATGCAGGGATTATATACCCGATCTCGGATAGCTCTTGGGTGAGCCCACTTCAGGTAGTACCAAAGAAAGGAGGGATGACGGTGGTCCCTAATGAAAATGATGAGCTGATTCCAACAAGAACAGTTGCCGGTTGGAGGGTTTTCATAGACTATAGGAAAATGAATGATGCAACTAGGAAGGACCATTTTCCTTTACCCTTCATTGATTAGATGTTGGAGAGGTTATTCGGGCATGAGTATTACTGCTTTTTGGATGGTCTTTCAGGCTATTTTCAAATTCCTATCGCCCTGGAAGACCAAGAGAAAACTACATTCACCTGCCCATATGGGACATTCGCATATCGAAGAATGCCATTCGGGTTATGCAATGCTCTTGCGACTTTTCAGAGGTGCATGGTGGCAATCTTTGATTAACTTGTTGAAGATATTATAGAGGTGTTTATGGATGATTTCTCGGTCTATGGCAGCTCATTTGAAAGATGTTTGGAAAATCTTGAAAGAGTCTTGATTAGATGTGAGGAAACCAACCTACTGCTTAATTGGGAAAAGTGTCATTTCATGATTCAAGAGGGAATCGTGTTGGGACAAAAAATTTCAAGCAAGGGCATTGAGGTGGATCGGGCTAAGGTAGACACCATTGAGAAGTTACCACCACCCACATCTGTGAAGGCCATTAAAAGTTTTCTAGGACATGCCGGCTTTTATCGGAGGTTTATACGAGATTTTTCTAAGATAGCCCGCCCACTAACAAGACTCCTTGATAAGGATGTGGATTTTGTTTTGGATGAGGAATGCTTTAGAACATTCACAACTCTTAAGGAGAAATTGACCCATGCTCCAATCATGGTAGCTCCCAATTGGAATCTACCATTTGAACTAATGTGCGATGTGAGTGACTTTATAGTGGGAGCAATCTTAGGTCAATGCAAGGAGAAATAATTCCAGCCTATCTACTATGTAAGCAAGACTTTGAACACAACTCAAGCTAATTACACAGCTACAGAGAAAGAGCTGTTAGTTGTAGTTTTTGCTTTTGACAAGTTTAGATCATATCTAATCTTGTCAAAAGTGATTGTTTATACAGACCATTCGGCTTTGAGGTACTTATTTGCGAAAATTGATGCAAAGCCTAGGCTAATCCGTTGGGTCTTGTTATTGCAAGAATTTGACTTGACGATTCAAGACAAGAAGGGAGCTGAAAATCTGGTAGCAGATCACCCTTCTCGCTTGGAGAATCCAACCTTGGAGAGGTTTGAAGAAGGGGACATTGATGATCACTTCCCCAATGAGCAGTTGTACACCATGGTAAGTGAGGTAAGTAATTTAAATTTTGAAACACCTTGGTTTGCGGATTTTGCTAACTATTTAGCTATAAGGGAACTTCCTAAGGACATAACTTATCAAGAAAAGAAGAAATTCTTTTCCGATTTAAAATATTATTTTTGGGAGGATCCTTTTTTGTTTAGATTATGTAAGGATCACATGATCCGACGGTGTGTGGCATGGCCCGAAACGATGAATATTCTTAGTCAATGCCATGTTGGATCAACTGGTGGTCATATGGGAGCCAATAGGACTACTCAAAAGGTACTAAAATCAGGATTTTATTGGCCCACTTTGTTTGGGAATAGCTACGAATTTGTGAACCGTTGTGATCGTTGCCAAAGGACTGGAAACATTTCATCTCATGATGAGATGCCCCAAAATGGAATTTTAGTGTGTGAAGTCTTTGATGTATTGGGAATCAATTTTATGGGACCGTTTCCAAATTCCTTTGGTAACAAATATATTCTTGTAGCTATAGATTATGTCTCTAAATGGCCTGAAGCCCAAGCCTTGGCAACCAATGATGCTAGGATAGTGATGAAGTTTTTAATGAAGTTGTTCTCTCGATTTGGTACACCGAAAGCATTTATAAGTAATACGGGTACTCACTTTTGTAATGTTCAGCTCGAGAAAGTTTTCAAAAGATTAGGTGTTACACATAGGTTTGCTACTCCTGACCATCCCCAAACTAGTGGCCAAGTTGAGAACACGAATAGGGAGATAAAAAGAATTCTAGAAAAAACTATAGAGCGATCCCGAAAGGATTGGTCTGAGAAATTGGACAATGCTCTATGGGCTTTTAGGACTGCATTCAAAACTCCTTTGGGAACTACGCCGTTTAGGCTAGTATATGGAAAAGCTTGTCATTTACCTATAGAAATTGAACATAATGCATATTTGGCTGTAAAACAGATTAACCTTGATCTAGCTCGTGTAGGTGAAAAGCAAAAATTACAGGTAAAAGAGTTTGATGAGTGGAGATTGCAAGCTTATGAAAATGCAAGAATGCATAAGGAGCGTACTAAGAGATGGCATGATGCTCGCATTAAAGAGCGAAAAGAGTGTCAAGCGGGAGATCAGGTATTATTGTACAATTCAAGGCTTTGACTCTTTCCAGGTAAGTTAAAATCTCGATGGTTTGGTCCTTTTACAGTTAAGGAAGTTTTCCCCTATGGAGTGGTTGAAATAACTCATCCGAAAAAAAGAAGATTTTAAAGTAAATGGGCACATGCTCAAATTATACTTTGGGGGGGAAATACAGGACTTGAAGGAGGTTTTACACCTCCAAGACTAGGGAAATTTTCCCTGACCATCCAATTAATACGACGTTAAAGAAGTGCTAGGTGGGAGACAATCCACCATTTTATTCGTTCTTTAATTTTCATGTCTTTAATTTCTATGTTTTTTTTGTTTGTGTCGTCATTTTATTTTAGTTTTATCCTTCTATCAATGGTTGGTGGTTTGTTTGCCTTGCATTCATTTGAATTTATAGAGAAAATTTGATTTTAAGGGGTAAATTGAGCACATTCTAGGACACGCCTGTGTCATTGGGCGTGTCATTATTTTTAAGAGGCAGTAGCTACAACACACCCAGCAACACACCCGTGTCACTGAGCGTGTCATTTTGAATGAGAAACAGTAGCTATGGCACGCCCATGGACACCCCCGTGTCACTGGTCGTGCCTCAAAAATAAAATTAAAAATATAAAAAAAATGAGCCAGCACGCCCAAAGAACATGCCCATGCTAGTGGGCGTGTCGTTTCCTCTGTTGTCATAGTACATGTGAAACGCCCATTGATACTCCCATCTCATTGGACATGTCATTTATTAATTCATCCAGTCCCTGTGACATGCCCATGGACACGGTCGTGTCCGTGGACATGTTGTAGACACTGTCTCACATTCCATAGGGCACGCCTAGTGACACGGGCGTGTCACTGGGCATGCACTTGTCTTTATATAAAGACCCGAAGCCATTTTACATGCAAACTTCAGTTTTCTTTCTCATTTTCTCTCAAATTTCTTGCACTCCAACCGGCGCATTCACATAACCAATCACTTTAGGAGAGATTCTCACTCCCAGTCTGCATTATTTACGCTGATTTGCTCGATTTCCGTTTTGTTCCACACGATTTTTGCACTTTTCAGGTACGAATTCTTACTTTTGCGATTTTTATGGATTTTGTTCATTTTTCTTATGGATTCTTTGTATTATCTTTTATTTTCCTTAGAATTGATAGATTTATGCTGCGTTTGCTTTATTTTGCTTCATTTTGATTTATCATGATTTTTGAGGCGATTGATTAATTTTGCTTTTATTTTGTTTTTAATTCTGTTTTGATTCGGCATTTGATTTATTTTTGAATTAGTTTGTGTTTGAATTATAAATTGATTGATTTGCTTGTTGGGTTATAGTTAATCGTTATTTTTGGAAAATGAAATCGCTATTGTTGGAATTGCCGTCGTTCGAATTGGTTCATCATTTTTGTTAGTTACGTGTGTGTTGATATAGGTTGCTTAAGCTTGTTTTAAATTGGCTGTTGGCATTAATTTGTTGGGATTTACATTATGCTTCATCGTTATAATGCCGGTATTTCGGTAACTTTGTGCCTGTCTTTTGTTGGTGCTTTGTATCGTGCTATATTTTTATTGTTATTGAGGAATTCTTATTTGTTTTGCAGACAATGGGCCCTCGCAAACAATCAACCTCCCAGCTACCCTCCAAGCGTGCACGAGGGGAAGGCAGTTCCAGCCAACCCACTACACGACCAACTTCTAAGTTCATGGCAAACCACAAATGCCTTAAATTCTCGAATGCTGAGAAAAGAAGGCAATTTGAACTTTTTGGCAATAAGGATTGGTCCCCACCTCGTGTTTTATATTGGGACGCTATGGAACTGGCAAATATTGCAGCAGATATCCGGGAACTAATCAACCAACCAGGATGGGACCAACTGTTCTCCATCAATGAGCCTTCCTACAGAGAGCTAACATTGGAATTCTACTGCACCTTTCAGTTCCAGAAGACCAAGGTTTCAATTACTGAGCCAACAATTAAATTTAGACTGGGAGGGCAGAGATTTCACATGAGCATTAATGACCTTAGGGTGCATCTCGGGTTATATACTGCAGAGGAGGTACAGACTTTCGATTATCTAAATTTCGAGGTGGATTTTGTCGAGTATGAGGTTGCTCCTCCTCGGGTTTGGAGGACCTTTGCACCCACTGCAGATAAATATCTGTGAACACTCGAATTTTAAGGCTCGGAAAGCCGATTGCAAAAAATCGAGCCAGACCGGTCGACCGCGGCAAAGTTCACCGAAAGTATGCCTTCATGGTACTTGAAATGTCCGGAGCGACGCAAGGATCACAGGTATGGTCTCGGAATAATTTTTGGTGGTCCGCAGCTCCCAGAAAATCAATTTGAACGGGAAAACACAGATTTCGGTGCGGTTTTTGGGGTGAGAACCGCCGCCCGACCGCCGTCCTTTTTCCCATTTTTTCGGCGAGCCGCTGGTCCGATCGCAGACCACGGCGGTCCGACCGCCGTCCAACCCAAATTTTGCCTATAAAATGCCTCTACACCAGAAAAAAAAAAAAACTTTTTTCGGGTGGGCCTCATGCTGTCGGATTCTTTTCACGCTTAAAAAACTCTTATTGGACTTTTATTTGCAAGAATCTAACTTTGTGTGGCAGGGATTAAGAATCATATTTCAAGATCTAAGAAAACGAGACCTGGAACTGCAAAGTGGAAGGACTCTAAACAAGGTAGTATGATAATTCATCATTTGTCAATTTAAGCATATCATAAAGCATTCTATCTCCTTCTTAATTTCTTTTCGGTCAAAGACCTAATCCTTTTAGGTCTAAGGCCTAATTAACTAATCAATCAACACCTCGGCATGGAGCCGCAAATCAATCGACTGGGGCTGTGGGAGCCTTAAGTCCTTGGGGTTTAAATGATGAGCTCTTTGCTCAACTCTTCCAACAATCCCTGACTGGGGCTGCCCTTAAATGGTTTGTGAGTCTAGACCGTTCCAAGATTAAGACATGGGAAGACATCTGCAATGCATTTAACTCTCAATACCACTACAATATTGAGGTGGATGTCACCAGAAGGGAACTTGAGACTACCAAGCAGAACAACAATGAACCCTTCTCCTCGTTCCTTACGAGGTGGAGGGCAAAAGCCGCCCAGATGATCAATCGCCCTTCAGAACAAGAGCAGATTGATATCATAATCAGGAATTTAAGACCTACGTATCAGGCTCAACTGCAAACCCAATATCTACCTACTTTCAAATCGCTCATTGCGACTGCAACCAAGGTAGAAGATTTGATACAGTTGGGTAAAATAGTGGATGAGGGGGCTGCATCGAAATATAAGAAACAAAGCCAAACTCCTTCCTCAAGCAAGGTCAATCAAGTGGCCAATATTGCCCCTGCGAATCCTTTACGTGTGGGCAATCTTGGGCCGAGAAATCAGCCAAGAAGGCAATATACTGACCTTGGGGTACCCCTTCATTTGGTGTTTAAAAAGGCTGTGGAAGGGAAATATTTGAAGCCTTTGGACCCAAGACCTCCTCCAAACCCAATACCTTCCAGTTATAAAGTCAATGAATACTGTGAATACCATCAAGGGAATGGGCATAAAACAGATGCTTGCTGGACACTGAAAAACCGCATCCAGGATCTGGTGGATAGTGGTGACATCATTCCTCTCAGGAGGCAACCAAACATCAACACTAACCCTTTTCCCAATCATTCCATCCACACCATTACTGTGGAAGAAGAGCTGTTTGATCCTTTCAAACTTCTCTTGGAAATGAATGAAGTGTGTGTGTTAGATTTGAACGACCTCGCTGAAGAGGTCAGTGCGCTGACAAGAAGTGGAAGACAATATCAGCCACTTGACTTGGGAAAAACCCCTACAACCTCAAATCACCCCCATAAGAAAACACCAGAGCCAAAAGAAGACCCTGTCCTCACTCAGCTTAAACAAACTCAAGCTAAGGTGTCAATTTGGGAACTCCTTGCTTCCTCATTCCCACACCGCCAGGCTCTCAGCGAAGCTTTGAGTCAACTTGATACACCTGTGGACACAAGCCCAGAAGCTTTGGTGGCCACTTTGACCCAATCAACCAAGGCATTGAGTATCAGGTTTTCTGATGTGGATTTACCAGAAGACGGTAAAAAACACAATGATGCTCTATACATCTGTAATATCCTCATTTATGCCCTAGAAGTTTTGCATATTATTGTTGTTGTTGTTATTGTTATATATTGGATTGAATATATGTGTTAAATTGTAAGAGAAAAGAAATTGAGAAGAGAAAGTATATGTATATGTATTTTGGGAAGAAATAGGGTTTAGAGACAAATTTATATGTTGTGTATATGTTAATATATATGACATATAAAGTGGTCAAAAGGCTTGGTCAATGCAAGAGAAGATATTTATTTGAGATTGGTAAATTACTTAATTGGGCACATATAAGACAAAAAGATAATTATGTGAATAAGGGCACTTTGGTAATTGCTTGGATAAAATCACATGGTGGATATTTAAAGAAGGTTTGACTTGTGTTTTCTTCATCATTTCTTCTTCTTCTTCTTGTTGATGGCCGGCCCTCCATATCCAAAGAGAAAGAAAGAGACAAGTGATGGTTTTGATGATTTCAAGCTTAAATTGAAGAAAGATTAAGTGTTCAAGTGTTGATTTAAGAAGTTTTTAACTAAGGTAAGATCTTTTCTCTAATTTCTTCAATTCTTTTGAAGTGGTATGATTAAGTTGCTTATGGTATGATTGTAAGTATTGATTTTGCTTGATAGATGAGAAGTTGGGTTGGTGTTGGTGATGGAAGAGTAAGATTGGTGTTTAGTGAAATTGTTTCTGTTTTAGGATTAGTAAAGGCTGTGACTTGTATGATTTTTAATTAATTTTAGAAAAATGTTCTTGAAGTGAATTTTTGATATGTTGTGCCTCTATGAGTCTAGAATGACTGAAAAATATGTTTATTTGATTTTGGAATGGTTATGAGTTTAGAAAAATTATTTTCATTAGACCTGTTCCAGCAGGTACCTTAACTGGGACAGCTATATTTCGTGATTTTTAATAAAATGTAGAAAAATCATATTCAATTGAATTTTGGATATATTGTTGCTTAGTGAGTCTAGTATTTGAGAAAAATAATTTGGAACCACGTTGATTGAATTTGATTTATGGAATTCACAAAGTTCAGAACTGCTGCCAGGATGCAGGGCAATTGGGGCAGTCTGGTTAGGTGAACTATTTGACCAAGATTTTGTGTTCAGTTTGATCTGAAATTTTAAAGGGATGATTTTAAGATACAAAACTAAATTCTGTAAAAATTTTAGAATTTTTAGTCAAGTATATTATTTTATACAATTTTTCAAAATAAGGATAAAATGGAGTTTAAAACCAGAATGTACTATTTATGGTTAGGGTTTTAATTCTTTGTTCTTCTTGCATTGCTTTGGTTCTCCAAAGGTAGGTTGGTCCTTAAACCTAACCCTAAACACTTTAAACACACTTGAATCAATGAATGTTATAATCAATTGTTCTTTGCCCTAATTGCATTGTTGAGATTGAACAATGTTATGTTGTGCATTGTGAATGGTAATGTGTTTCATGAGTAATGTGGAATGAAATGTTGATATTTATGAATGATGCTATGTGAGATATAATGTGATCATGGATGAGATATATATATATATATATATATACTTGAATAATGAGATGTTATATTGTGAAATGAAATGTGAAGCCATTGTTATTGGCTAAGATGATGTAATTGAAAGAAAGAAGGCATGTTTGCCTAAATGTGATGAGAATTTGAGAATGGAAATGGTAAGTATATAATAAATGAATTGTTTGTTTAATATGTTATTCAGTTTCAGAGTTCTGGATTTGGGTGGCATGCCTAAGAAATGATGAAAGGTAACAGTCTTGCCGGGTTGAGGATCTCCTCAAATGTGTTGAGTTGATGGTCCAAGAGACTGGGTCTGTTACACTATGAGAATTGTGAATATGAAATATATGATTTGTAACAGTCTTGCCGGGTTGAGGATCTCCTTAAATGTGTTGAGTTGATGGTCCAAGAGACTGGGTCTGTTACACTATGAGAATTGTGACTATGAACCAAAGCAGTAACTCTGAACTCTGAATATCGTATTAAATACTTGTTGGGCCCATAGGTGTCAAGGTTATATGAATGTCCTAAATAATGTTATGAGTTTAATGAAATGAGATGTTGGTTATGGAGTATGATTGATTAATGTTGAATGTGAAAAGATGTTGAAATGTGGTATGCTCATATGACTATGATTTGTGAAATGCATAATTGTGTGGTTAACTTTATATTTATGATGTTGATCTTATCAATAACATATGTGGCATTGCATTTCATTAAAGCATACCATTAGCATGTTTTATCTTACTAAGCCGTTGGCTTAGCGCGATAGTGTTTAATCGCGCAGGTAGTAGAGTGGATAGAGTTGAACCCGAGAGTTCATCAAGACCTAGTGAGAGTAGACCTTGAAGAATCCATTTTGGGAGCTTAAAGATCAGAGCAGACTTGCCAATCATGTATAAATTTTATGTGTTGTAAAACTTGAGTTTTGATGTATATGAATTTGTAAATATGTAAATATTTTATAACTTCCGCTGTGTAATATTTAAATATGGGGGTTGTCACAAAACCTTTATTTTATGTTGTACTAGAAGTGTAAATCCTTTTTGCAGGTTGTAGTTGAGGTTACAAGGGGGATTTATTGGGAGTGTACTGAGAATGATTTTGTTTGCATTGGTTTGTGTAAAATGTTTTTAAAAATAAGAAAAAAACCGGTTTTGTCAACACTTGGGACTCAATTTTTAGGCGAAACTATGGCAAAAATTTTGTAAAAATCGGAACTAAAATTTGACTAAGTAAAATTGGTAGCAACATTAGGTTAGTGTGGCGCCTCTACTCAGCTTACATATGTAGGTCGGGAAGGGGTGTTACAACATCACCATACAGACTGGGGAAAGACTGTGCCCATGGTTCTCATTGATAATGGGTCAGCCTTAAATGTGTGTCCTTTGAAAGTAGCAAGCTGTCTGGGGTTGGAGGCTACAGATCTTACACCTTCTGATCAGATTGTGAGAGCATATGATAACACTCGAAGAGAAATTTTGGGTGTTGCCACTCTAGAAATTGCTATTGGGCCGGTGAAAATGGGAGTACCATTCCAGGT
Organism: Garcia nutans; assembly: GCA_947685225.1. Classification (NCBI taxonomy): domain Eukaryota; kingdom Viridiplantae; phylum Streptophyta; class Magnoliopsida; order Malpighiales; family Euphorbiaceae; genus Garcia; species Garcia nutans. The sequence goes on along the minus strand of CANTUV010000007.1, from coordinate 47,155,382 downwards.
CATTGATGTACCTGCGAGCTTTAATCTCCTCCTTGGAAGGCCGTGGATTCATCAAATTAATGCTGTACCTTCTTCACTACACCAAAAACTTAAATTCCCTTTTGAAGGAAAAATCATCACTATCAAAGGGGACACCTGCGAAATCAACAGGAAAACCATGGATCAGTCTCTCCTTGAGGTTGTTCCTGGTGAAACCGCCATGACCTTGACTGGGTTTCATTACGACACAGTTCAATGCATAGAAGGTGAAAAACCCAAAGGGCCATTTGTCTCATATGACTTTGGGGAGGTCCAAATCAACTGCCTAGTAGGAATGATGCTGAGGGTAGGTCTATTGCCCGGTATGGAAATGATGAAGTCTGGGAGGAAAACACCCGTATTGCGGCCATGGGAAGAGCCTGAGAATAAGGGAACTTTTGGCTTGGGGTACCAACCTACAGACGAGGAAATAGAAGAGCTTGAACGTGGAAGGAAGAAAAAGGGTAATTGGGGGGCAAGAAGCCTCAAAATGCGCCCTTACTTTAGAACTCTGAATGGTCACTTTTGCAAACCTGGAAAGGCAGTTCACCACTGTGGTTTTCAGGAACCATTCTATTCTCCTATGACCGGAAAGAAGCTACCGGGTTTTGAAATGTTTGCTGATGTTGTGGCCATGAAAGAAGAAGAGCCAGAACCTGAAACTGACCCCCAAATGGAAGATTTTATGCGGCCTAGTCTCTTTGATGAGGTTGCTATGATAACCAATTTTGAAGACAATAGGGATTTCACAAAGCTGATCAAGACCATGGATGGACCGCTGAGAAACTGGTACGCCGAGGAGGGACAAGCTGCTGAGGTTAAACCTAGTCCTGTGTCACACCCTGAACTTGAGTCTTGTACCGAGTCTTGTTCTGAGTCAAACACCAAGTCAAAGTCTAATTCTGAGTCTTCTGTAGTTTCAGATTTAGGGAACCCTAATGTCAAATCTAATGTAATCTTGGAGAATGACTCCACCATTATCAATGAAATTGTCCGGATTCTTGGTTACCCTGTGTCTTTTGCTTTCCAAGTATTATCTAGCAAAAATGAAATAAATGAAATAAAAGAAATAAATGAAAAGATAATAATTGGCAAAGAAAATGAACATACATACATTGCATATGATTGTGCGAATAAGGAACAGGTTGTTGATTGCATCAGGAAGTATGTCGAATGCTTCATGTGGAAGGCAAGTGATGTCACGGGAATAGACCCAGCCATAGCAGTTCACAAGATTCCGCTATACCCAGAGGCAAAGCCGGTTAAGCAGAAGTTGAGGAGAATGAAGCCAGAATGGTCTTTGAAAATTAAAGAGGAGGTTGCCAAGCAACTGGACAATAAGTTCATAGAACCAATTACCTACCCTTCCTGGTTAGCAAACATCGTGCCAGTCCCGAAGAAAGACGGAAAGGTCAGGATGTGTGTTGATTACAGAGATCTGAATAAGGCTTGTCCCAAGGACGATTTCCCGCTACCTCACATCGATTTGCTGATAGACAGGATGGCTGGGCATATGATGGTTTCCATGACTGATCTTGCGGTTGGGTATAACCAGATCCTGGTGCACCCACCAGACAAAGAGAAGACAGCTTTCATTACAGAATGGGGCACTTTCTGCTACAGGGTTATGCCTTTTGGGTTGATAAATGCAGGGGCTACCTATCAAAGGATGGCGACAACAGTCTTTCATGACATGATTCACAAAGAAGTAGAGGTGTATGTCGATGATATGATTGTTAAGTCAAAATCTCCAGAAGAACACATTCAAGCGCTTGAGAAGTTCTTCCTTAGACTTCGCAAGTACAATTTAAAGCTTAATCCTGCAAAGTGCCTATTTGGAGCAACATCGGGCTTATTCTTGGGATATCTGGTCAGCAAGAAAGGAATAGAAGTTGATCCAGCAAAGTCAAAGGCTATTCTGAAAATGCCTCCGCCAAGAACAGAAAAAGAGATTCGAGGCTTGCTAGGTAGATTACAGTATATCAGTCGATTCATATCACAGTTGGCTGAGACTTATGGTCCAATCTTTAAGCTACTGAGAAAAGGTGCTTCACAAGAATGGAATGAAGACTGCCAAAAGGCCTTCGACAAGATCAAAGAATACTTGTTAAGTCCGCCAATTCTACAACCTCCCAGAATGGGAAAACCTCTGCTCTTGTATTTGTCTGTAACAGATGAAGCCATGGGGGCAATGCTAGCTCAAGAAGCTGAGGATACAAAGGTGGAAAATGTAATTTACTACCTCAGCAAAAGGATGCTGGACTATGAGTTAAAGTATAACAAGATTGAGAAGTTGTGTTTAGCCTTGTATTGGGCTTGTACGAAGTTACAACACTACTTGTCTTCTTACACTACTTATGTCATTGCAGAACAGTCCCTTGAAATTCCTTATGGAGAGGCCTGTTTTGGACAGCAAAATGGCTAAGTGGGTGTCAACATTGGCAGCCTTTGACTTGAAATTTGTTCAAAGGAAAGCCGTGAAAGGCGGGGCGATAGCTGACCAATTAGCAGAATTACCCGTGAATGACGAGATGCGAGAAATGGGTTTCCCTAATGAAGACCTCTTGAACGTGGAAAGCAGTGTTTGGGAGATGTATTTTGATGGGGCATCCAATTATCATGGAAACGGAATTGGGATTGTGTTCAAAACTCCTTGTGGAGAATACATTCCATTCGCAGTTAAACTTGACTTTAGCTGCACAAACAACGAAGCAGAATATGAAGCTTGCATTAATGGGCTGGAAGCCGCCCTAGAATTGGGGATTAAGGACCTAAAGGTCTATGGTGATTCTATTTTAATAGTATCACAAGCTTTAAGGAAATGGAAGATAAGAGAAGAGCGTTTGGTTCCTTACCTACAACGCCTTGATCATTTGGCACAACAATTCAATGATCTGTCCTTCGAATATCTCCCAAGAGCAAAGAATCAATTTGCTGATGCCTTGGCTACTTTAGCTTCCATGATCAATATCAGGGAGGGGAAAGTCATTCGTCCATTGAAAGTTCAGCTTCAAAAGCAACCCGCCCATGTAATGCACTTGGCCGATGGTAAACCATGGTTTTGGGATATCAAGAATTATCTCAAGGATGGAAGTTATCCGGAGGGGTCATCAAAGGTTGATCAGAGGGCCATAAGGCAGCTGGCCACAGGTTACATTCTTAATGGAGATATCCTCTACAAGAGGAGTTGGAATGGAATGCACCTAAGGTGTGTGAATGAAGCAGAGTCTAAGCAGATAATGGAAATGGTACATGGTGGCGAATCAGGACCACACATGTATGGGATCGCTTTGGCTCGAAAAATTGCCAATCTAGGATATTATTGGTCCACCATGAATGCAGACTGCGTGGCATTTGTGCAAGAATGCCATCAATGCCAAATATTTGCTAAGCTACAGAAGCAACCTCCTGTTGCCCTTAATCCAATCACTTCTCCATGGCCCTTCGCTACTTGGGGAATTGATATAATTGGTAAAATACATCCTAAAGCATCAAATGGACATCAGTTTATCTTGGTAGTAGTGGATTACTTCACAAAGTGGGTTGAAGTAGCTTCCTATGCAGAATTAGACGCCAAAAAGGCAGCACAGTTTGTCCAAACCAACATCCTTTGTCGGTACGGAACGCCGTTTGAAATTATCACTGATAATGGAACTCATTTCCAAGCAGAGTTTGCCAAACTCTTGGAGGATAAGAAAATCCAGCATCATAAGTCCTCTCCTTATAGACCTCAAACAAATGGAGCTGTAGAAGCAGCGAACAAGTCTATAAAGGTGATCATACAAAAGATGATCAAGGAACATAGGCGTTGGCATGAGAAGTTACCATTGGCCTTGTGGGGATACAGAACGTCAATTAGAACTCCTACTGGGGCAACCCCGTATTCCCTGGTGTATGGAATGGAAGCAGTACTCCCCATTGAACTGGAAGTTCAATCGGCGAGAATAATTCGAGAAAGTCAGATAAATGAAGCTGAATGGATCAGCAATTATCATCATCAGTTGTTGGGTTTGGATGAAAAAAGACTTCAAGCTCTACATCGGATTCAAGGATATCAGAGGTGAATGGCCAGACATTTCAACAAAAAGGTCAAAGATCGAAAGTTGGAAGAAGGTTGTTTGGTCCTGAAAGAGATCAGAACACCTGTTACAGATCCTCGTGGGATGTTTCGTCCTCATTGGGCGGGACCCTACATTTTGAAGAAAATACTTTCCGGCGGAGCCGTCATCTTGTCTGATTTGGATGGTTTGGAGTTCACACACCCATGCAATCTGGATCAACTAAAGAAATATTATGTATGATCATGCATTGTAATGAACTACATTAGACCTGATTCTCGCAAACTAATTCGAGATATGTAGGCAGCTCTCCTTGAGCACGGTCTAAATTTTAATAAAATCATTCATTCATCTTTCTTTTGCCAAGAAAAAAAAAGAAGAAAAAAAAAACAACAACAAAATAAAAAACAAAAAAAAAACAAAAGATCCCGCTAAGCCGAAAACCCACAAAGGGCGGCTTAGGCAATAGTGGGGCCCGCTAAGCTGAAAACCCGTAAAGGGCGGCTTAGGCAAGAATGGGTAAGAGCTCGCTAAGTTGAAAATCTGAAAGGACGGCTTAGGCAAAAATAAGAGCAAATAAATAAAGTAGATAATGCTTGGAAAGCAAACAAAAGGGTCATTCATTAAGAATCATTCATTACAAAAAGAGAATCATCTGTTACAAAAAAGAGTCATTCAGAAAGAGTCATTCATCCTATAAAATACACAACTAATCAAAAAGGTCAAGTCATATTCCCTCAAAAACCAAAAAGGTAAAAACAACCCAAAAACAGAAAAGACAACGGAGTCACCCTGGGATCCAAATCCTACACCCCCTCTCCCTCCAACTCCTGCAGCAATGTGCACCTCCTCGGTTTCTCAACGGGCCAAACCTCAGCTATAAACCAGGTCCTGTACTTTGGAGTGGGCTGAACGAGGGAAGGCTCTGCACCGGGCCTGATCATCCGATGGTCTCTAACCCAAGTCTGTAGAACAGCCCGAGTAACCCCGGGGGTAATAGGAGAAGCAATGGTAAGCCCGACAGGAAGGGGAACTCTCTGATCAATACCCATCTGCCTGAGGACGCGGGAAGCACTGTACCAAGTACTGTGAGTGAACCCAAGCAGGTAGACATGGTTGTGCATGGCATTTGCCTCCATGAATTGAGGAATCCTATACCAAGGGATGAACCATAATAATTCTTCCGGTCCAAGCTCAAACAGCCAAACAGTCCATTCGACCATAGAGGGAAAAGAAATCTGAATTTTCCTGGTGCGGTACTGCGAAGGGTTGTAGGTCAAAGTCTGGGTGTCACATCCGCCTACTGCATTTATGCAATGTAGACACGTGCATAACGAGAGTAGGGAAAAGGAGAAGATAATTCTTGATAACAGCCCTAGATAAGGTTGTATGACAAAAGGGACCTAATTATAATTTTTAATAAAGTTGGGGACGTAGATGTAATTTCAAAGAAAGTTGCACCGGATGTTCTTAATAGTGCATATAACAGATTCCAAAAATGGAATGTAGAGAAAAATCGGATCGCAACGACGTGTAACGGTTTTTCCAGGAAATGTCCCGTTAAAGAAAAATGAAGAAATGTTGACTAAGGGCATTTTGGTCATTACCAATTAAAGTTATACATGAATTTAGGGTAGGAAATAAAGACGTGAGTACGTAGAGAATGGCGAGAAGTTAAATATGAAACGATTGTCAGTAGAAATGAAGCCGGAGAAAACCCGAGCAAAAATAGGACCAAAAGGGAATTTTGTAAAAAGTTGAGGGCTTACCGGTAATTTTTCAAAATGACTTAGAAACCTAAAATAGATCTTATAAATAGAAAGTAGAGGTCGAGAGGATCAAAACCATATATAGTTTGACTCGTGGAGCTATACGGTTTAAAAGATATGATCGATTAATCGCCGGAACGTAATGTGGGCCCGGTTTCGTGTCGGGACCGGATGAGTAACCCGGGACAACTTTATGAGATCCTATGGGAAGAGAGACAAGTGGAAAGAAGTAAAGGAAAAAGGAAGTTATAAAAATCAAAGGTTGGCCAATCAAAAGAGAACATTTAGCATATGTAATAAATGTGTAATAAATGAAGAAAGAGAAAAAATGGACAAATGGTCAAGGTGATCATCACTTCCTTTGTATATAAATATAGGTGATATGAAGAGCAAATTCTCTCTTTTCCACTCACCAAATTCGGCCAACAAAAGAAAATACCAAGGGACTTCCAAGTTTTTCCAAACTTTGATTTTTAAGGTAAGTTCTAAGGTTTTTAAGTGTGTAGACTTTAATTTTAGTATTAGTTTTAGGTAGTTATATATATATTGGAAGATTGGGAATTAGAGTCTTATATGGAATTGAAAAATAATAATAATAATAATAATAAGATTAATTGATTAAATGGAAGAACCAAGATATAGAAAGATTAATAAGGTTGGATTAGGGGTTTCGGTTGGAAAAGAAATAGATGATAATTTATTATTTTGAAATTCTAAGGTTTATGTTGTATCTTGAATTGATTGAAGGAGAAATAAAGAATTAAAGAAGGAGAAGAAAGAAAAGCCAAGAGGAATTAAAGAAATAAGGTTTGGTACTTTACTTTTAAATAATTAATTTTGGTTTGATGCTTTACAAACTTTGGTTTATGAAAGTTTTGTTGTTGATGTTTAAATATATTGATTTGAGTTAAACATGCAAAAATTGTTAAAAGGAAGTGTTTGAATCTTCACTTTACTATTAAAGAAGCCTTAATATTGATTTGCAAAAGAAAAATAAACTATCCTATGCATTTCAAATGTTTGGGCCGAAATGGTCCCAAAGTGACAGCTTTCTGGATCTTTTTGTGGCAATTGTTTGGGGCAGAAAACGAATGAATTTTTCAACGAAATTTTACATGAAATTAGTCAACATATGAAATAAGTTTACTGTAAAATTTCAGCCAAAAATAAGATCATTTACTTGGTCAAATACATAACTGAAGTGGACTGAAATTTTGACGAAAACCCAGATTTTACTATTCATTTGGTCATGCCATTTTGCGTTGCCGATTTTTCTCGCCGCAACACTATTCATTTGGTCAATTTGGGATATTTTGAGGAATGCTTTGAAATGTTTCATATGTTTATTGTGGATATTAAATATGCAAAAAAGGGGAATGGTTTGACTGAAGAATGTGTTGCGCGGCATAAATGGCAAAGTGCGATGGGAATTTAAAATGATTTCGCGAGTCATTCTAAAATGAGGTTTGAGACTTAAATTGAATCATTTTAACCTTTTTGCTCTACTGGATAGTGGGAGTGGTAGATAAGGGTATGGTGCACTATACTAACGCATGCAGTACTGCTCATTATTGTGATATGATATGTTATTCAGTGGTGAGGCCACTGAAGCCAATGGGGAGGCCCATTGGTTAGAACCAGGATGGTGAGGGCCATTCCTGTGATCTGATATCGGTGGTGAGGGCCACCTATGTTACAGTGGTGAGGGCCACTGCCTTATCACTATGGTTCCCTATATACCAGTAGAGCCTGAACCAAAGACATATTTTTCGTTAAACTATGAAATGCAAATGAGTTGAATTATGATTTTACATTATTGAAAGCATATCACACTGAATGTATCAAAATTTCTATTGGTTTAAGGTTGGTTGATTTATGATTTAATTATTTCATATTTTCCAAATGTTTTCATATGTTACTTGTATTTTATCGGTAAAGTACCCACTGAGCGACATTGCTCAGCGAGTTAAGTTTTCCTTGACTCGTAGGTTCGGAGCAGTAGATAAATCTTGGGAAAGCAACAACCAGACCACAGCAAATCTCAGGGGTAGATCTTTTAGTTCCATTATGAGTTAGCTAGTTGTGGCATGTATATGAATAAATATAAAAGAGATTTTCTATGTTATAATTGTATGTTAGTAGTATGTAATAATCATAAATCTTTACTTTATGTTATATTAGAAGTGTGAACTCTTCGTGCAGGTTTGTAGTTGAGGGTATAAGGTGGATTCATTGGGAGTGCATTAAATTTGATGGTAATTATATTGGTCTGTGTAAAATGTTTTAAAAAAAATCAGAAAAACAAGTTTTGTCGACACTTGGGATCCAAATTTCTAGGCGGAACTATGGCAAAATTTCTGTAAAAATCAGAATTAAAATTTGACTAAGTAAATTGGTAGCAACATTAGGATAGTGTGGCGCCTCTACTCGACTTACACATGTAGGTTGGGAAGGGGTGTTACACTGGGGGGCTGCAACCACTCGAAGATGATCTCTCAGCCAAACCTGAAAAAAAAAATAGATCCTTTCTATTTTACAAAGGAAAAGAGAGATGATGGAATAAGCAAAAAAAGAAATAAAAGGTATAGATTACCTGAAGGATGACCGGGGTGACGGTCCAACGTTCAAATCCAAGAGCACATCTGTCGAGACTCTGAATAGTCTCGGCCAAGATCATGCCCCCGATACAGTTGAGCTCTTCCATTTGCCTAACCATTGGGCAAAGTTTCAAATCTCCAAAGCCGGGGTCACGGTTGAAGAGGAACCCAGCTAGCAGACAAAAGACGAAGGCTCGCATTCTATGCCTCAATTGAACATCGTCTTCAAAATCGGCGGTCAAGAACTCATCAATTAGGGGAAGCAGCATCGCCTTATCCCCATCTACAATCATAGCTTGGGCTTGGGGTTTTGTGAAGCTAAAAAGCCTCTGAAAAGATCCCACATACCCGATTTGGACCTCATGCCTCACAAGAGGGGCATTTGGATCGCACCCAATGATCGAGCAGAACTCCTCAAAAAGAGGACACATTTCCTCCATCCGAGCCCCAAATCTGAAAACATGGGCTTAGGGATCCCAAAACCTGATGCAAGCATGCAAAAAATTCCAATCCACAGCCACACCCCTAGGGGTAGCAACGGCTTTCAGTCCATACCTTCCCATGTTGATCCTTTCGACGTTATGAAGGCTCTTGGTCTAGTTATGCATCACGTGGTTAAAAAGAGGATTCATTTTGGAGGGAAATAAAAATCCTGCAGTGAGAGATCTGTTTTTGGCCCAAAAATGCACTCAAAATCCTATTTTTTTCTCAAATACATATACTGCCCCGGGGTCCCCGGCGGCTCGACTGCCGCCCCCGGCGGTTGAACCGCCGGACGGCGTCTCGACCGCCGCCCACGGCGGTCCGACCGCCGCCCCGGCGGTTGACTCGTCGGACCGGGGGCCCGACCGCCCCCGCACAGCCTCGATTCTCGTTTTATGTATTTATTTTATTTTATTTTATTTTTATTTTTATGTTGTGGAATTCTTGTATTTTGGCCCTGTTTAGATCGTTTTAGGTGCTATTTTTGGGGTTATCTCAGGAATTTACTTTGAAAATAGATTCAAAAAACAAACATCATACATTCATATCTGCTGTTAATACTAACAAATTAGTGCAGGTTTGTACTTAAGTTCAAATGACAGGTGGAAAATACGAAAAGTACAAAGTACAGAGCAAGAATAAACCAAATACTACAAATATAGTCCAAGACAAATATCAGAATTGTAATATCCTCATTTATGCCCTAGAAGTTTTGCATGTTGTTGTTGTTGTTGTTGTATTGTTGGTTTAAATTGAGAAAAGAAAAGTATAAGTGTTTTGGGAAAGAATTTAGGGTTTAGAGACAAGTTTATATGTTGTGTATATTGTGATATATATAACATATACATTGGTCAAAAGAGTTGGTCAAGGCAAGAGGAGATATTTTTTTAGGGCATGTGAAATTACCAAAATGGGCAAGAGATAACAAAGAGAATTAAGATATGTATGAGGGCATTATAGTAATTTTCTTTTGGATGGGTATTTAATGAAGTTTGACTTTGTGATTCTTCATCATCTTTTCTTCTTTCTTTCAAGAGGTGGCCGGCTCTCCATTAGCAAAAGGGAAGGAGAAGTGTTCTTGATACTAAGATCAAATTGAAGAAACAATCAAAAGATTTGACAAGGGATTTGTGGAATTTCTTCTTGTAGGTAAGTAATCTTTTGTTTTCTTTACTTATTTGGAAGTTGTGTTGGAAGTGAGTTAGGGTTTGGTGATTTTTGTGATTTGATGGATTTGAGATGTGTTGTGTTGTGTTCTCAAGTATTAAATTGGTTTTAAGTTAATAGTTTATATAGTTGTTGTTGTTAGAAGTGATAGAGGTTGATTTGGAAGGATGGAGAAAGATGTTGGTTTTAGGGTTTTGAGATGATGTGTGTGTTTAATTGTTATATTAATGTGTTGTGAAGTGTTTCTTGTAATGAATATGTGTTTAGAACATTGTTTATGTTCATTTGAAACATGTTATATGATGAATATTGTGTTTGAGTGCAATTGAGAAAGTGTTGGTTTTAGTTAGGTTGTGTTTGTGGGTGACACGGCCAAATGCTTTAAGGGGACACGGGCGTGTCATTTATTTGAGGAAGCTACTGCCTCTTTTCTTTTTAAGGACACGGGCGTGTCACTCAAGTTGGTTGGGCGTGTCATTTATTTGAGGAAGCTACTGTCTCTTTTCTTTTTAAGGACACGGGCGTGTCACTCAAGGTGGTTGAGCGTGTCAATCAAGTGAGTTGGGCGTGTCTTTCAAATGATTTGAACATTGTTTGATTTCTTGATTCTTTTTGCATGGTTTGAATTCTTTAAAGGTAGTGTGATCTCTAAACCTCAACATAAACATTTTTAAACATGCTTAAACTAAGGAATGACTTGATCAAACACTTGTGGATGATCCTAAAGCTATAAATAATATAAGTTGTTCTTGCATTGTTGAGATTGAACAAAGTTATGCTATGAATTGTGAATGGTAAAATGTTTCTTGAGTAATGTGAAATGAAATGTTGATATTTATGAATGATGTTATGTGAGATATAATGTGATCATGAATGTGATAAATATACACTTGAATAATGAAGTGTTATATTGTGAAATAAAAAGTGAAGCCATTGTTATTGGCTAAGGTGATTCAATGGAGATGAATGAGGCATGTTTGCCCAAATGATAATGAGAATTGAGAATGAAATCTAAATGAATTGTGTGGCTAATGTGTTATTCCATTTTCAGAGTTGGTTGTTGGTGGCATGCCTAATAAGTGTAACAATCTCTTGAAGTTAGGTTGGATTGAATCCTTGAAGCCTAATTGAGATGTTACCACCCTTGAAGCTAGGTTGGGTTTTGTTCTTGAAGCCAAGTTGGGTTGAAGCTTAGCATGCTTTGCTCCCCTTGAAGCTTGGTTGAACCTAATCCTTGAAGCCTAGTTGGGTATATGATATTGATAAATGTGATGATAAAACCAAAACATTAACTCTGAAAATTGAATGGCATATTAGTGTGTTTTGGGCCCATGCATGTGTTTGTTTAGATGTAAATGTTGAATGGTGAAATGTTTGAATAAGGAGATTATGTTTGTCTTTGTTTAGTGTTGACTATGAATGGTTAAATGAACACTAATAAGGTATATGACAAGATATTGAAATGTGATATGCAATGTGAAAGTATGTTGTTAGTTTAGCATATATGATGTTACATGCATGATATGGATTGAGAAATGACATTGCATTGCACTAAGTCATATCATTTGCATGATTATCTTACTAAGCCGTTGGCTTAGCGCAATAGTGTTTAATCGCGCAGGTAATAGAGTTGAACCCGAGAGCTCTACGAAACCGAGTGAGAGTAGACCTTGAAGAATCCATTTTAGGAGCTTAAAGATCAGAAGAGACTTGCCAATCATGTATATTTCTTTTATATTTTGTAAAGTAATGTTTATAATGTAAATTTGTAAATATTTTATAACTTCCGCTGTGTAATATTTAAATGTATACGTATATCTAATATGTTTTGTTTTATAAGTAAATGACTTATTTTTCTATAATGTATATAATTGAAAGGTTATGGTTTTGTTTAAAATGTTTTGAATGTTAAGGAAACCGTAGCATCCCTATGTTTGATGCATTTATGCTACATTGTCGTGGTTGTAGTGTGTGTGCATTGGATATGGGGGTGTTACAATTGTTTTGGTATCAGAGCCTAGGTTTGAGATTCTCAACCTAGGTAAAATGTAAGAAAAAGATTATTTTGATTTTAAAAAGTGGTTTTTGAATAATATACATGTTTGGGATTGGCAATCTCTGATCTTTAATAAGATGTAGTATGTTGTGTTTGCAGTGTTAGGTTGTGATGGATTCACATTCAAGTCAGTCGGTTGAGGCTAGTGCTGAGAGTAATGCTCCTGATGGTGGAGCTAGGGTTGTTAGTACTGGTGAGGCATCTGCTTCTGGGTCAGGTAGACCAGTAGGTGATGAGGTTCCGCCAGCCTGGTTTATGCATATGATGGAAGTTATGAGGCAAGCACCTGTGCAACCACAGCCACCACCCCCTCCGTCTTCAGTACCTGTAAGGCATTATGACAAGTTAAGGAAGTTTGGAGCTGAAGATTTTATTGGTACCACTGATCCAGCTGTAGCAGAACAGTGTCTTGACAAAGTTCAGAGGATTTTTATTCAGTTGCAAGCCACCCCTGAGGAGAAGTTTGACTATGCAAGATCTTTGCTACAGAAGGATGCTTACAATTGGTGGAAGACAGTGCCACATTCTATGGATGATCCACCAACCTTGTCATATGCTGACTTTTTGAGAGAATTTGAATTGAAGTATACTCCAAGGGAGTATAAAGATGGGAAGAAAAGAGAATTTTTAGATTTGAAGCAAGATCACCGGACCGTAACTGAATATGAGGTTGAGTTTATTCGATTAAGTCAGTATGCTGGGGGCATAATATCAAATGAGGTAGATAGATGTAGGAGGTTTGAAGAGGGATTGAGGCCCTCTATCATGTGTCATGTGGCTGGATCCAGATATCAAGATTTTTCCCAGCTAGTGGCAGCAGCTCGGAGTGTGGAGCGAGCTCAGGGTATTGCAGCTGCTTCAGAGGATGAGGTTAGGGTGAGAAGGCCCCAGTTTGAGGCAGGGTCTTCTTCAGTGAAGAGGGGTAGAGGAAGCTTTGTTCCTCGGAGTATTAGAAGTCTGAGACCAGCAGGTAGATCAGTGCAGTTCCAGAGACAAAGATTCAGACCTGCAGCTTCCGTGGCAAGTGCTCCAACCCCTATGGTTCAGAGATCCACCTTACCTATCTGCATCCATTGTGGGAGGCCCCATGGTGGTCCTTGTTGGAAGGCTGGTGTTGCAGGGGTATGTTTCAGGTGTGGGTCACCTGACCATTTTGTGAAAGATTGCCCTGAGAGGCAAAGGCAGATGTCAGTTGATTCTGCCGTTTCTCGAGCCAGTGTGAGGGGAGGCAGAGGTGTCAGCAGAGGAGGTAGATCAGGGTTCAGTGCTAGAGGAGGTGCTACATCCAGGGAGAGTAGACCAGAGGAGGTTGGTTCTTCCCAGAGGATGTATGTTATGCAGAGGGAGCCGGATGCATCGGCGGTCATAGCTGGTACTTTTTCTTTATTTAATACTGCAGTACTTGCATTGATTGACCCTGGATCCACACACTCTTACATTAGTGCATCTGTGTTACCTGTATCTGATATGCATGCTGAGTCCCTAGGATTTGATGTTTTGGTAACAAATCCGTTAGGGCATAGTGTGATTGTTAGTAAAGTGCACAAAGATAGTGCAGTAGTGGTGCAAGGTGAGCAATTCCCTGGGGATTTGATTGAGATGCCATTTAAGGAATATGATGTGATCCTAGGCATGGATTGGCTATCTCGACATGGAGCTGTGGTGGATTGTAAAAAGAAAATTGTTTCTTTGAGAACTGGTGATGGTAGGGAGGTGATAGTATCTAATGAGCAAGGACAGCTAGCCTCCTTATTTGTTTCAGCTGTTGCAGCTAGGAGGTTGATTAGGAAAGGGTGTGAAGCCTATCTTGCTCATGTGGTAGATACTAGAGTAAGAGGTTCTCCTATTGATAACATTGCCACAGTTGCAGAGTTCCCAGATGTATTTCCAGAGGAGCTGCCAGGATTGCCTCCTGAGAGAGAGGTGGAGTTTGGTATTGAATTGTTGCCTGGTACCACTCCTATCTCTATTACTCCTTACAGAATGGCACCAGCAGAATTGAGGGAGTTGAAAGTACAATTACAGGAGCTGTTGAATAAAGGATTCATTCGCCCCAGTGTTTCTCCTTGGGGAGCTCCTGTGTTATTTGTAAAGAAGAAAGATGGTACTATGAGGTTGTGCATCGATTATAGGTTGAAGCCTAATAAGTGTAACAATCTCTTGAAGTTATGTTGGATTGAATCCTTGAAGCCTAATTGAGATGTTACCACCCTTGAAGCTAGGTTGGGTTTTGTTCTTGAAGCCAAGTTGGGTTGAAGCTTAGCATGCTTTGCTCCCCTTGAAGCTTGGTTGAACCTAATCCTTGAAACCTAGTTGGGTATATGATATTGATAAATGTGATGATAAAACCAAAACATTAACTCTGAAAATTGAATGGCATATTAGTGTGTTTTGGACCCATGCATGTGTTTGTTTAGATGTAAATGTTGAATGGTGAAATGTTTGAATAAGGAGATTATGTTTGTCTTTGTTTAGTGTTGACTATGAATGGTTAAATGAACACTAATAAGGTATATGACAAGATATTGAAATGTGATATGCAATGTGAAAGTATGTTGTTAGTTTAGCATATATGATGTTACATGCATGATATGGATTGAGAAATGACATTGCATTGCACTAAGTCATATCATTTGCATGATTATCTTACTAAGCCGTTGGCTTAGCGCGATAGTGTTTAATCGCGCAGGTAATATAGTTGAACCCGAGAGCTCTACGAAACCGAGTGAGAGTAGACCTTGAAGAATCCATTTTAGGAGCTTAAAGATCAGAAGAGACTTGCCAATCATGTATATTTCTTTTATATTTTGTAAAGTAATGTTTATAATGTAAATTTGTAAATATTTTATAACTTCCGCTGTGTAATATTTAAATGTATACGTATATCTAATATGTTTTGTTTTATAAGTAAATGACTTATTTTTCTATAATGTATATAATTGAAAGGTTATGGTTTTGTTTAAAATGTTTTGAATGTTAAGGAAACCGTAGCATCCCTATGTTTGATGCATTTATGCTACATTGTCGTGGTTGTAGTGTGTGTGCATTGGATATGGGGGTGTTACAAGAATTCAGCGCCGGGCTCTCCGTCTTTGCGGCCTGTTCTGCCTCTCATAAGCAGCATCAGTCCAAGCACCAGCCAGCTCATCTGACAAAGCAGTGATCAGTGCTGTCATATCAGCAACTAGACCCTCAGGTACCTATGAAAAAAAAGACACAATCACAATCAATTTCAAGAGAATTTTATGAATCCTTTTCATGAAAAGTTCTAAAAGAATATACCTGAGTGATGTGAACAAGCCTCCGGTGAGGTGCACTCTCCACACCAATTGGTCGGGACACCCAACCATCAGGTGCATGATAACGAACAGCATATGGCAACCGCAAGTCGGCTAAAGCAGGGTCCAATCGACCGGTACCCGCAAGAATGGATGGGGGAGGCCTCAAGTGTGATGAACTGCTGCTTGCTCCAGTATGTGATGGTCCAGCCCTGGAGGCGGAAGCCCTAGTCCTAGAAGAAGAAGGTTTGTTAGATCGCCAGCTGGAAGAGGGATGGTCTCCCGGGGTACTGGAAGTAGGGGCTGAAGAGTGGGAAGACCGATAAGGTGGTGCAAAATCGAACCGGGCCCCAATGTGTGGCATCAGTCGCTCAAGACAGTAGATATCATAATCCTCTTCATCCGAGGCAAAGGCCGATTCGAAGGGATCACCCTCATACTGGGACGCTGTAACGGGCAGAAGCGCCAGAGTCAGCATGTCATTAGGGGGGTCCAAGGGAACTGCACGGAAGCCAGCAATCTGGAAGGTCACTCTCTCGGCGAGATAGTATCGTCGATACTCTGGATGGGGAAGTATGAATCGACGGTGGGTCAGGGTCTGTGATCGCTGAAAGCTGTGATCTTGAGCAATCCACTCTGTCAGGCGGTTAGACATTGTTGTAAATGCTACCTGTAAAAATTTATTATGTTAGTGAATCATTTTCTCTAATATAATAAATAACGATGAAGATAAGGTATTTACCGAGTCCATGGAGCAACTGTCGAAGAACGATCTCAGCTCTCTGATAGGTAGCTTCCTCTTTGGTGCTGCTATCCTCTCTCTATACCACCTCCAAGCAATGGGAGAAAGAGGATCCACAGGGGCAAGTGGCTCACGAAGAAAAGGGGCGACATCAGGAAAGTACTCATAAGCCCAAGTCTGAAATAAATGAAAAATGATATCAGAGTCGGTTTATGCAAGGTGAAGGAAATGTTCTTTACATTACCTCCTAGAAGTAATACAGGCCACATGGAGCAATGCGGGTATAGCAAAGGTCTGACATGTCATCATACAATTTACACAACATCATGCTAGCCCAATCATATGTCTGAAGTCAGGTCAGGTCGATTAGACTCTTCAACACATTGAGATTCACTGCATCCTTTCTGTTTGCTAAGAAGGAGCTAGCAAACAGGAGGATCAGGGTAAACCTGGCCGCCTGATCAGCAGTAAGATCGCCTACCTCATAGCCAGTATAAATGGCTGGTGCCTGCTCTACAAGCCACCTCCTCTGAATACAGCGAGGCGCCTGATGTCGAGGGTAGTCAACCCCAATTAAAGTGACCATATCGACTGAAGAGATGTCATGCCGCCAGTCATTGTAATACTCCACCATCTCAACGCCAAATGGAATCCCATAGATGACAGAAAAGTCGGTAGGCGTCATCGTCATCTCCCCCCAAGCAAAATGGAAGGTATCAGTAGTGGGCCACCATCGCTCAGCCAGCGCGCAAATCACATCCCCGTAGATGTCTCTACCCGCATCTATGGTCCTCAAACAGTGGAGGAAAGCAGGTCTGATAAGATCCCCCACCGGATGTCCGGCGTCAAAGATGTAAGCCGGAATAGTGCTCATGGGTCTTTCCGCGAGAGATATCCTAATCGAAGTGTCCTAAAAAAAAATCATTGTGGATAATTTCAGGGGCAACTTCAGTAAAATTTAAATTCCATCCCCGGCCGGGTGTGACCTCCTATAGGATTATTTCTAAGTTTCTTACTAGAAATAATTACTAATTGCAGAAAATGGTAAAACCTGGTATTACCCTTGATTCATTACTAGTACATGTAAAGGAAGGATTCTTAAAAATTTATTTCTAAGTTCCTTACTAGAAATAAATAAATTTCCTAAACATGCATACTAGGTAAGCAAAAGATAAGGTACTTACCTCGTAACAGCCGGTCCTGGAGCTATGCTTCTCCTCCTCAAGTAAAAGATTGCAGGGAGGGAGTGGGATCTCGAAGTCTTCAAAGCCAGTGAAATCCATTGTTGAAAGAAAGTTTGAAGGAAATTGAAGAAAAAGAAAGAATAAAAGCAAATGAAAATGGAATTGAATCAGCCAATTTATAAGGAAAATGTGAAATCGCGGGTCTATTCGCACCTCGCCCAAAATTCTCGTTTCATACGACCACTGAGTCCCATAAATTATTTTTATGGGCCCCAGTGGGGGGCAATTGTGAACACTCGAATTTTAAGGCTCGGAAAGCCGACTGCAAAAAATCGAGCCAGACCGGTCGACCGCGGCAAAGTTCACCGAAAGTATGCCTTCATGGTACTTGAAATGTCCGGAGCGACGCAAGGATCACAGGTATGGTCTCGGAATAATTTTTGGTGGTCCGCAGCTCCTAGAAAATCAGTTTGAACGGGAAAACACGGATTTCGGTGCAGTTTTTGGGGTGAGAACCGCCGCCCGACCACCGTCCTTTTTCCCGTTTTTCCGGCGAGCCGCTGGTCCGATCGCGGACCACGGCGGTCCGACCGCCGTCCAACCCGAATTTTGCCTATAAAACGCCTCTACACCAGAAAAAAAAAAAACTTTTTTCGGGTGGGCCTCATGCTATCGGATTCTTTTCACGCTTAAAAAACTCTTATTGGACTTTTATTTGCAAGAATCTAACTTTGTGTGGCAGGGATTAAGAATCATATTTCAAGATCTAAGAAAACAAGACCTGGAATTGCGAAGTGGAAGGACTCTAAACAAGGTAGTATGATAATTCATCATTTGTCAATTTAAGCATATCATAAAGCATTCTATCTTCTTCTTAATTTCTTTTCGGTCAAAGACCTAATCCTTTTAGGTCTAAGGCCTAATTAACTAATCAATCAACACCTCGGCATGGAGCCGCAAATCAATCGACTTTTTGGCATAGAGCCTGAATTGGACCTTTTGGTACAAAGTACCTAAAAATCACAATTAAAATCAATCTTTTGGCCAAACACCTAAATCGCACTATTTTGGTACAAAGTACCTAAATTTCACAAATTTGCACTAAGTGCTAAAATTAACAACTTTGGCAAAAAGCCCGACAAGTGCACAAAGCATACACACACATATGCATGAAGCATAATTTCCACTGCCTTTAAATAGGCTTTTCCGAACTACATGGGCTTTGATCTCCCATTCAAACGGGAGTATGTAGGCATATTTGGGATTCACCCCAAATAGAAAGTCCGCAATTTACCAACAATCTGTTCTTCATTCCTTTTTGATTTGTTCTTTTTGCAAGTTAGTCGAATGCATGACATAGTCCCCGAATCCTCCTTGGGTTCGCAGACTAGAAACCTTTACATTGGACAAGTTATTGGAGTCAAACAAGGGTTTTCTTAGTTTTTCCCTTCGAACAAAATAAACTGAGTGGCGACTCCCGACAACGATGTGAACTTTCGCCCGGATCCTTTTCGGGCGGAAAACCAAGGTTCACAATATCAACCCAAGGTTTCTAAGGCATCCAACTTTGAGTCCTTCCCCTGCCGAGTGGTGCACAACCTGTTAGTTCATACTCTTACAGGTCGGCTGAGCAGCACAGGGGTGGTAAGCCTGCGAGATCTATTTTTCCTGCACTGCATGGTACAGAAGACCCCGTGCAATGTCGTACACACCATCACACACTTCTTTTACAAGCAGTCTAAAAAGGGAGCATCAGGTACTTTACATGGTGGCATGTATGTCACACGACTCACTCGTCGCTTGGGTGTGTTAGATGGCTGCCTACCTATGACGGTGGATGGTTTGCCCAAATTGTTGGGTATGGATACATTGAAGAGGCTGAACTGGGAGAAGGTAGCTAGGCTGTAGGCACCTCCTATGGATTCAGATATACCAGAGGCAGCCCCTTCTGCTCCTCCTTCGGATATACCATCACCTCCACCGATAGATTTTTTGGGCTCATCCACTGCCGCTGGGCCTTCTTCCACTGCCGCTAGGCCTTCTTCCACTGCTGCACCTTCTTCTTCTACTGGATCATCTTTTGTCCAGACCCCTACATTCCAAGATTGGTGCCAATCAGTTAATGTTGAGAGGGATGATGACAGGAAACCCACAGATTTAGAGTGTCAGATTTGTAGAATCGAAGGGAAGATAGGGAATATCAAGCTGAATCAGAATAAGATCTTAACTCAGCAGGACCAGATGCAGCAGTTCATGCTTAAATAGACTACTTCTTTCCAAGCCCAGCTAGATCACGAGATCTGAAGAAGGCAATAGCTGGAACAATCCATGTTAGAGTTCTGGAGGTATCACGGGTTTCACCCTTCGCAACCACCACCTCCACCATACCAGCCACCTACCCCTACACCTGCACCTCCAGTTGATGTATCCGATGATGAGACTAGCGGTGACAATTCCGATGATGCTCTGATTTTTTACTAGCCTACATTTTATTTCATTTTCTTAACTTATTTACTGTCCTTTTTCTGTTTCTTTATTTTTATTCCTTTTGGACAATTGCATTTTTCTTTAAGAGGTGTTTTATTTGTTTGTTTATTTCATTTCCTTATGTCTTACCTTCATTTTTGTATTTTAGTTTCTGTTTTGAAGCAAATTTGCCTTCACCATACACTTGGCATCGTACTCCTATTTGTCCAATCATGGACATGGAAGGGCAGTTTTTCTCTCTCTTCATTATTTCTTGTTTTGAACACACGTTGAGGGCGATGTGCATCTTAAGTGTGGGGGAGAGGTATACTTTCTTGATTGAGTTTCTATTATTTCATTCTTTCCACTTGATTCATTTGTCTCAATTAAATTCTGCAAATTGTTTTTGGATTTAAGTAAACTAGATTGTTGTAATAGTGTGAATTGAAATGGTTCACCTTTATATGTTAAATTAATTTGTGATTTTCTAAATGACAATTTGTTGTTGAGGTTAACATGGCTATCTTGATCAATTGCTGAGGATCGACTGTAATAGCTATAATTAGGTAGTGGATTGATGGAAATTGGACACATCTGAAGTTTAAAACCTTAGTTACATTTTTTAGCATGTTATAATTCCTTAGATTAGTGAGTCGAACTTAGTATGACCCTTAAGTTTCTGACCCTTAACAGTTAAAAAATATAAATAAATAAATAATTCTAATAAAAGGAGCTTTGAAAATTTATCCCTGTTCCGCTGATTTTTACTCTTAAATTAAAACAAATGAGTTGGAATCATGAATAGTGCTAGTAGCCATTTGAATGGTGATTCTGGCTGAGTAACCGAGGGTCAGCATCACAAATGTTTACCTTCGCGTCAGAAGGTTAGTATCAATTCAAATAAGTTGGGCTCCTTAAAATGTATATATATGTGTATATACAGTAAAAAAATAACAAAAAAATAATATAATAAAATAAGGGGTTAAAGAACTTAAGAGAAAATTTACATTTTTCATACTTTGTTCATGGCTTTTGGATTTTCTAGAATTTTATGCTCAATCTTTTAACTCTGGATTTTTAGGTTTTAGGTCTGTGAAATTTTTGTTTTGAAACTTCTTGATTTAGCTGTTATGATTATGAATTAGTTTTCGGTTGAGAACGTCGGGTTTTCTGATTCGAGTATTGTCAAACTTTTCTTTTCTTTTTGAATATAGAGTGATCCGTCATTTCTGCTTATTATAGTGATTTAGTTTGCTTGAGGACAAGCAAAATCTCAAGTGTGGGGGAATTTAATAAGTGCATAATTGATGATATTTTGCCCTTACTTCTTAATATGATTATTATCCAATTGAGTTTAATTTGTTTGTTCAAGTGCTTTTTAGGGTTTATTTCAGGAATTCTTTGTATTTCGAGGCTTATGGTCATTTCGGAGGAATTACAGATAAAAGTAGAGGAAAAGAGCAAAATTCTTCAAGTGACACGCCCATGAACATGGGCATGTCGATGGAAGTGCCCTTGATATTGCCATACAGAAGTAATGACATGCCCAGTGACATGGGCGTGTCACTGGACATGCCTTATATTCAAAATCCTAGTGGCAATGACACACCCAGTTGTTTTATTAATTTTTGTCATAGATTTATATCTTATTTATTATGATGATTATTGTTTTCTTTAGGTATTTTGGTAGTTTTAATATGTTTATTTAGTGTTTTCATTAATTTTGGTAGTTTTAATTTATTTAAGTGTTTATGTTATTTTTGTCCTAGTTTTTAGTGTGTGTTTGTGTGTTGTTAGTTAATATTTATTTGATTCTTGTTTAAAGTGTGTTTCAAGTGTTTGTGTTAGGTTAATATGCAAGGAACCATATTAAGAGCAAAACCAAGGATCAAGAGAGGAAGGAAAGACCAAGGAACCAAGAGGAAGAAAACAATGGACAGTAGCTGACACATGCAGAGGACACGGCCAAGCTTGTGGCTGTGTCCCATACCAAGCTAAGGAGAAAGCCAACAGATCAGTAGCTGACAAACTCAAGGGAGACTGCCAAGCTTGTGGCCGTGTCCCTCCAAACTTGTCAAACATGGCCAAGTTGTTTAAGCTTGGCCGTGTCACACTCAAGTCCAAAGAAAGAAGAAAGATGAAAATCAAACAGAGGCAGACACCTTCAGGGGACACGGCCAAGCTTGTGGCCGTGTCCCTCCAAGAACCTCAAACACGGCCAAGCTTGTCTAAGCTTGGCCGTGTCACTCATGGATTAAATGAAGAAAGAAAAAGCGGAGTTTTAGGCGAGGTTTCGTATAAATTATACGATTAGGGTTTTCAAGGGGAGCTATTTTTCAGAGAGTTTTTCAACCGTCAAAGAAAGAAGTTAGGGTTTCATATCTTGTTTTCTTTGATTTTTAGATTACACTTTGATTAAACTATTCTAGATTAAATTTGTTTTATGCCATTGCCACATTCTTCTAGCAAGATCTGATCAAGAGATTCTTCAGAAGCTTAAAGGGAGTTTGTAATTTGGTTTTGTTCTCAAACTTTATGTCTTAAATTTCTTGGGAATTGTATTCATGAATTATATTATGTCTAAACTGATTTCTTTGAATTTTAATGAGATGAATATGTTTGATATCATTATGAACTAATTTGATCTAGTCTAGGGTTTGTATGGATCTGCTATGATTGTATGAATTGGTTATTACTCTTAACTAAATTTATTTCTTTAGCCTTGATTGAATGGAATTATTGTTAATATAAAATTGATTTAGATGAAGGATTGAGAGATGAAGTCTAATGCTGGAATAATTTGATTAGGGACTTAGGTGAATTAAAGATATAATCTAAGGAAAAGATTATTTCAATTGTAACAAGATTATTTGAAAGAGGTCTGAATGCTAGAGCTTATTTCCTTGATTCAATTAATTAAGTTGCTTGAGATCTAATCTTTGAAATTAAATTGGTTGAGAGGAATAACCATTCATACATATAAGTAGTAGAGAAGTGCAAACCCTAGACCTTTCTATTAAGTAATATATCAGCTCAGTTTACTTTTATTGTTTTAAACTTCAATCGATCTTCTTCATTAGTTGTTAGCAATTTAAATTTATTCTAATTTGTTATTTGCAACCTAATAATCAATTAGCTTGTCTAGCTTCCTTGAGAGACGACCTTGGGGCATTCACCTTTGCTACAGCTACCTCATATACTTGCGAGTGACGCTTATAGTAGAGTTAATTAGAGCGCAATAAGTTTTTGGTGACGCTTATAATTGTTTATTAGTCATAGATACTTTAGATTATTTTTCATTGTTTACTTTTGATTTTATTTGTCTTTTGCTTTTAATAATTCTTTTGTTCTAGCAATTCTGTTTATGCAAGGCAGGAGATCACTCGGAGGAGAGCTATACCCAGTTATTCCAGAAATTCAGAGAGTGAAAAGGAGCAGAGAAGAGTTTGAACTGTACACAGGATTTGATACTACATAGGAGGACACTTCTGATTTTGAGTTGGAATCTGCCCAATCTACCAACATGGGAGAAGAAAGACAAAGGACTATGAGAGATTTTGCTAGACCTGTCATTGGAACTTCCACCTCTTGCATAAGATTGACAGATGAAGCAAGAAATTATGAATTGAAGAACATCCATTACAACATGCTGCCATCGTTCTATGGAGTTCCAAATGAAGATCCTTTAAAATTTATCCGGGATTTTTATTCTACCCTCAACACTTTTCCATTGGGAGGACTAACAGAGGACCAGTTGAGGATGAGATGTTTCCCGTATACATTGAAGGATAGGGCAAAGAGCTGGCTTATGATGTTGCCCGAAAATTCTTTGACAACTTGGGAGCAAGTTTATAATAAATTTATGGGCAAGTTTTACTCACATCAGAAGACAGCTGAATTGAGAGGGAAGATTGCTACATTCTCTCAATTTGAAGGAGAACCATTTCATGAGGCTTGGAACAAATTTAAGATGTTATTGATCCAGTGTCCACATCATCACTACCCACTTCAACTTCTGAATCAGTTTTTCTACGATGGTCTAACCCAGCAATTTCAGAATACAGTTGATAACGCAGCTGGGGGAGCCATGGGAGAAAAGACAGCAGATGAAACTTATGACATCTTTGAGATGTTGGGAGCTAATTCTCAACAGAAAAGTGTAAGAGGAAGAAGTAAAGGGGTGAATCAACTGGAAGCCAATAGTGAGATGGTAAACCAGATAGCTGAATTGACAAGGCAGGTGCAGATGCTGAACATGAAGAACAATACTTCTTCATCCACTCAAGAAGTGTGTGGAATTTGTGGGACTTTCGGGCATGGAGCAAATATTTGCCCCTCCGCATATGAGTC
The DNA here is from genome assembly GCA_947685225.1 of Garcia nutans. NCBI lineage: Eukaryota > Viridiplantae > Streptophyta > Magnoliopsida > Malpighiales > Euphorbiaceae > Garcia > Garcia nutans. The sequence continues at coordinate 47,131,214 of CANTUV010000007.1, read as the reverse complement.
TTATGGTATTGAAGCTGAGCAAGTCAATGCTATGGGGGGATATCAACCAAGGGCCGGGAATGATCCTTACTCAAATACTTACAATCCTGGTTGGCGGAATCATCCTAATTTTTCCTTGGCAACAAACAATTCTTAACAGCCTTTCCATTTACTCCAGAGACAGAATCAACTGCAGGGTCAATCCTCAAATCAAGGGCAGCTTAAGATAGAGAGTTTGGAGGAAAGTTTATAGGCTTTTATCCAAGTCAGTGCTAAAAATCAAGAGATGACCAACAAGAGGCTGGATTCATTAGAAGCATCTTTTAAGAAAGTGGAGACTCAAGTAGGGCAACTTACACAACAGATGCAGATTCAACAAAATGGAAAATTTCCAAGTCAACCTGAGCAGGCACAATCAGTGACTGTTCTTAGAAGTGGCAAGGTAATTAACAATAATGTTGAAAATAATTCTGTGAATGCAGGTGACCAAGAGAACAAGAAGGAAGGAGAACTAGAGAACAAAGGTGCTGGAGAAAGATCAATGGAGAAATCCCCTTCAGCAGATTTACACAAGGCAAGCAATCTATACCGGCCACCTATACCATTCCCCAGCAGGTTGAAGAATGATAAATAAGATAAGCAATTTTCTAACATCTTCAACATGCTGTCTAAGGTAAGTATTAACTTACCCTTACTTGAAGCAATAAAGAACATGCCAGCTTATGCCAAATTCTTCAAAGAACTGATCACCAAGAAAATGAGGTATGAGCCGAATGAAAAGGTGATAGTTTCAGAGGTAGCTAGTGCTGTTCTACAGCATAAACTACCTCCCAAGCTAAAGGATCCTGGGAGCTTTATAATTCAACTTACTATGGGGAATGGAAAGGGGACTGATGGCATGTGTGATCTAGGAGCCAGTGTAAATTTGATGCCTTATTCTGTGTATCAAGAATTAGAACTAGGGGAACTTAAACCAACCAAAATGGTGTTGCAATTAGCTGATAGATCTCTTAGATTCCCGAAAGGGGTTATAGAAGATGTGTTAGTTAAGGTTGGAGGGTTGATAGTACCTGTGGATTTTATAGTTCTTGACATGGAAGGAAGTAACCCTACACCATCAGTACACACTATTTTGCTGGGTAGGCCTTTTATGGCTACTACCAACACCTTAATAGATGTTAAAAATGGTAAATTATCAATGACTGTCTTGGGATAAACGGTTGAATTTTCTATTTTTAACACTTCTCCCATTCCTACAACTACTTTATATGAGGATTGTTCTTTAATTGATTGTGTTGACGCAGTTGTTTCAGATCTTTTCTTGCAGACAGGTTCCTCGGATAAATTGGAGGTAGCACTGACTTTAGATCGTGGTTTGGATATTTTTTATTCAGAAATAGTCAGTTGCCTTGAGACATTAGAGAGTGCTGAAATCGAGGAACTTAAGGAGGACCCAGTATTTGAACTTCCCTCCATCCAAAAGGAAGAGAAGAATCCTTCACTAGAGTTAGAGCTGAAAGAGTTACCTAAAAATCTGAAATATATGTTTTTAGGAGATCATAATACCTTACCTGCGATAATATCTAGTGAACTTAGTGAAGGGGAGGAGATGAGATTGGTGAGTGAGCTTAAAAGATTGAAAAAAGCAATAGGATGGGGATTGAGTGACATAAAAGGTATTAGCCCTTCAATGTGCATGCATAGAATCACCTTAGGAGAGGGGGCTAAACCAGTGAGGGAGACCCAAAGGCGCTTTAACCCAAAGGCATATGAGAGCCCAAGGATTTACAAGGATCACACTAGAGCACTTCATGACAGAATTATAGTGCGAAAGACATTGAGTCCAGGTATGAAAGTTTTACTTTTTAACTCTCGTCTCCATCTGTTTCCAGGTAAACTCAAGTCTCGATGGAGTGGTCCTTTCGAGATAACTCAGGTATATCCTTCCGGTGCCATTGAATTGCTTAACTCTCAAACAAATAAGACTTTTAAAGTAAATGGACGGAGAGTTAAGCCATACAATGAAGGATTTCAAGAAGTGAGCATCATTGACAGCACTTTGATCCATGATCCCTAGGTCTTGCAGTGATGTCCAGCTATATGACATTAAAGAAGCGCTAAATGGGAGGCAACCCATCGGTTTCCATTTCTTTTTATAGTTATAATTTTATATTCAGCAATTTTGATTTTATGTTTGTTTAAATAAATGGAATGGGTACTTTGATCGGTTTTTATTTTTCTAATGTGTTTCAGGGTTGATCAAAGAAGAGGTTTGCAATTTCTTTAAGATGTGGTGGTTTAAAATAAAAATAAAGGGTTAAAAATGGCAGAAGGTGACACAGCCAACAAGCTTGGCCGCGTCCTTGGCCGTGTCACATGGGACACGGCCAAGCTTCACCAAAATTTCATTTTTTTTTGTTTTTTGCAACCTTTCTATACAGTGGGTGACACGGCCAAGGAGCTTGGTCGTGTCCTTGGCCATGTCACATGGGACACGGCCAAGCTTCACCAAAAAGTCTTTGTTTTTATTTTTGCAACTTTTCTTTACAGTAAGTGACACACTCATGGGACACGGCCAAGTCACTGGCCGTGTCCCTCAAAACACACTAGACACGGCCAAGCTCACCCAAGCTTGGCCGTGTCCCTTCACTTTTACACTTTAAAAACATGATTTTTGCACTGTTTGTCCATTCCAATCCCTATATCTGTTTTTTATTTCTCGCTCTCTCTCTCTCGACTCCTCTCTCACAAACTCCATTGTTTGTGTTTCAAAGCTTAAAAACCTCCATTAAATCTCAATTTTCTTCACCAAAACTAAAAATAATACGTTAAAACTTCTTCTTCTCTCATAAAAGATCAATTTAATCAGTTTTAATTTCAAATTTTTTTTCAAATCTTTCAAGATGCCAAGAACGAAGATGGTTTCCCACCGCAAGAAGAAGAGACCTACAACTGAAGGTGCATCTTCATCTTCATCGTTTTCATCTTTGAAGAGAGCGAATCTTTTGGCTCGGGGTTTCTTCCCGACGAGGTATGTCAATGATGAATCCCTTAATGCTCTTAATATTAGGGATAATTTTTATCATTATGTTCAAACCCTTGGGTGGGAGAACCTAGTCTCCTTGCGACCTTTGCAATTTCAAGAGCTGACTTTGGAGTTCTTAACATCTCTTAATGTTGAAAGAGATGCGCAGAAAATTTGCTCTAGGTTAAGTTTTAAGTTGTTTGGAAAATCATTTGTGATTAGTATTGAACAATTAAATGGTATATTTGGTTTCCATCAACATGGTTAAAGGTCGGTACCTAAGGAATTTAAACAACAATTTGCTTGGGGATGTGGCCGAATCGGCCAAAGCAACTAAATTGAGCAATCCTGCTTTGAGGTATTTGCATTTTTTTATGTCTTGCAGATTCTTTGCTAGGAAGGAAAGCCCAGGTGTAGTTGAACTGAGTGAACTATTTTTCTTAGATTGTGTGGTTAATGCAGTGCCTATTAGTTCCGACTATTGGTTAGCCGATGTTTTTGATAGTGTGGCAAACAAAAAGAAGGGGGCTATCTGTATTGGAGGATTTGTTACCACATTGGCCATAGCCCTCCTCGATGATTTTGACCCGAGTACCTGTCGCATGACTAGAATTATGGGTAATGATTCATTGGATTTAGCTACACTAGAGAAGATGCATATGGTAGTGCACAGGAGAGGGGCTTATATGATAGCTTCAGCTGGGCCAGAAGTACCGGGGGGTAGACAAAAGAGAACATGAGTCCAGGAGGGGTCCGACTCGAATTCTCATGATTTGGAAGAAGATGCTCCAGCTCTGGATAATCAAGAGATACTTAATAGGATTGAGGCACTGGAGGGCAAGGTAGATCGTAACCATGCTGCGGTCTTGCAACAGTTAGACCAAATCAATAGCAACCTTGCCAAGATTCTGAGTCTTCGTCCCTCGGCTGCTTCATCATCACATCCTCCTTCACCGTATTTCTTTCGAGACAATTCCTTTTTTCCTTGTGTTTAGTTATAGCATATTTGTGTTTGTATTTTTCATTTTTTTTTTAACATTTTATATTTTGGATATTTTATTTTTATATATTGTATTTTGTTTTTGAACATTTGCTGTTTGTGATGGAAAGTTAGGTTTTGCCTCACCAGGGTACGTTGGAAAATAGGTTGCACCTTAACTCTTTATCTTTATTATTCTTGTTTTCCATTGAGGACAATGTCATTTATAAGTGTGGGGTAATCTTTAAACTTTCCTTTAATTCTTGTTTTGTTTGTTATTAATTCTTGTTTTGTTTGTCATTTTGTGTTTATATTGTGCGTTGTGCATGGCATGATTGTTGAAAACTTATTGACTTTTCTGTGATTCTAGCATTATAGTTGAGACTTTAGTATCAGCATAGTGATTAGCATTTGAATTCATTTAGGATCAATTTTCACATTCTGCAATTCATGACATATAAATCTTTGAGAACCCACCTTTGTGAGTTTTGAGCCTCATAGATTGAATATTATTGTCAATTGATTTTCTTTTCTTAAGTGTGCACCTTCATGATTTTGCATCTCTAGAGCTTGCTTTTGCATACTAATTGAACTCACATTATGATTTAATCTCAAGTTTTAAAATGATGAAAGCAAATTAGGTTAGCCCTTTAGCTTAAAAAGACCTCCCTTAATATTGAATCCCTTAGTGAGCCAAGTTGAGCCTTTGACCTTTTCTTGATTGATCAACACAATTCTCAACTCAACATCTTCTTATTATCATCATACCTGCATTAAGGAATGGAGTTTCTTATGATATGACAATAGGGTGGTTTAATTCAAAAGTGTGGGGTAAGCAAGTAAAAAAAATAAAAAATAAAAAAATGGTATTGCTATTTGGGGTTGAAATATATACTTTGCACATTATATTTGACTAAGAGTCGCTTATTCTTTTCCTCTACATTTTAAGCTAGATGTTCCATGCAATTTTATATTTTGTATATATCTGTATTAGAGAAAAAAAATTGAATGATAAATATATATATATAAAAGAAAATAAAAGAGAAGATATATATATATATACAAAATTCATATATTTTCTAGCATTAGAGGAATGTTGACTCATGTATTTTTCTTTTAAGTATGCAAGTATGTGAAAGTATCAAGGGTTGGTGAATATGACATTTGAGGGAGCTATGAGTTTCTGAGCAAGAGTATTGTCTAATTTAGATACTCCATTTCTTGATATTCCAGCTTAAATGTCTTTTCTCATACCTTCACCTTAGCCCCATTACATCCAAATAAAAGACCTTCGGATTATTTCTTGAGAAAATTAGTGAGAGAGATTGGATAATTAAGCAAGTTTATGGTAGTATGCAGTCATGAGTGGTTTGAGTGAATTAACCTTTGAAATCGAGTGACACACTTAGATGAGAGATGAGATTTGTATGTCTGGATTAATGAATGAGTTAAGAAAATCTTGATTAAAGTAAATTGCAATTATTTGTGGCTGAGTCTTAAAGGATTTCATCTTATATACTGGAATTATAGTTAAGGTTGTTTGAGTTTTTAATTTATGCCATGTGAATTTGCTTGAGGACAAGTAAAGTTTTAAGTGTGGGGTAGTTGTTTTATTAATTTTTGTCATAGATTTGTATCTTATTTATTATGATGATTATTGTTTTCTTTAGGTATTTTGGTAGTTTTAATATGTTTATTTAGTGTTTTCATTAATTTTGGTAGTTTTAATTTATTTAAGTGTTTATGTTATTTTTGTCCTAGTTTTTAGTGTGTGTTTGTGTGTTGTTAGTTAATGTTTATTTGATTCTTGTTTAAAGTGTGTTTCAAGTGTTTGTGTTAGGTTAATATGCAAGGAACCATATTAAGAGCAAAACCAAGGATCAAGAGAGGAAGGAAAGACCAAGGAACCAAGAGGAAGAAAACAATGGACAGTAGCTGACACATGCAGAGGACACGGCCAAGCTTATGGCCGTGTCCCATACCAAGCTAAGAAGGAAGCAGATCAGTAGTTGACACACTCAAGGGACACGGCCAAGCTTATGGTCGTGTCCCTCCAAACTTGTCAAACACGGCCAAGTTGTTTAAGCTTGGTCGTGTCACACTCAAGTCCAAAGAAAGAAGAAAGATGAAAATCAAACAGAGGCAGACACCTTCAGGGGACATGGCAAAGCTTGTGGTCGTGTCCCTCCAAGAACCTCAAACACGGCCAAGCTTGTCTAAGCTTGGCCGTGTCACTCATGGATTAAACGAAGAAAGAAAAAGCGGAGTTTTAAGCGAGGTTTCGTATAAATTATACTATTAGGGTTTTCAAGGGGAGCTATTTTTCAGAGAGTTTTTCAACCGTCAAAGAAAGAAGTTAGGGTTTCATATCTTGTTTTCTTTGATTTTTAGATTACACTTTGATTAAACTATTCTAGATTAAATTTGTTTTATGCCATTGCCACATTCTTCTAGCAAGATCTGATCAAGAGATTCTTTAGAAGCTTAAAGGGAGTTTGTAATTTGGTTTTGTTCTCAAACTTTATGTCTTAAATTTCTTCGGAATTGTATTCATGAATTCTATTATGTCTAAACTGATTTCTTTGAATTTTAATGAGATGAATATGTTTGATATCATTATGAACTAATTTGATCTAGTCTAGGGTTTGTATGGATCTGCTATGATTGTATGAATTGGTTATTACTCTTAACTAAATTTATTTCTTTAGCCTTGATTGAATGGAATTATTGTTAATATATAATTGAATGGCCACCAACTATGTGTTTTAGGTATTAGATGAAGGATTGAGAGATGAAGTCTAATGCTGGAATAATTTAATTAGGGACTTAGGTGAATTAGAGATATAACCTAAGGAAAAGATTATTTCAATTGTAACAAGATTATTTAAAAGAGGTTTGAATGCGAGAGCTTATTTCCTTGATTCAATTAATTAAGTTGCTTGAGATCTAATCTTTGAAATTAAATTGGTTGAGAGGAATAACCATTCATACATATAAGTAGTAGATAAGTGCAAACCCTAGACCTTTCTATTAAGTAATATATCAGCTCAGTTTACTTTTATTGTTTTAAACATCAATCGATCTTCTTCATTAGTTGTTAGCAATTTAAATTTATTCTAATTTGTTATTTGCAACCTAATAATCAATTAGCTTATCTAGCTTCCTTGAGAGACAATCTTGGGGCGTTCACATTTGCTACAGCTACCTCGTATACTTGCGAGTGACGCTTATAGTAGAGTTAATTATAGCGCAACACCAGTGACATGGGCATGTCACTGGGCGTGTCAGGCGAAAATATATGCACTATAAAAGCTGAGCTGAAGCACGAATTAGGCATCTGATTTTCATATTTTATAACCTAGAGCCGACTTCTAGAGCGAAAAATATAGTTTTGAAGCTGAGATTGAAGGTGAAGACATATCCTAAACAAGATCTAAACCAAGATTCAAGGATTCAAGTGAAGAAATACAAATTATTCTCCATGGATTGTTTGGATTCTTTTTCTTATTTCTCTTGTTCTGGTTTTCTGGTTTTGAACATGAACTAACTCATTCTCTTTCTAGATATTGATGAACCCTAGCTTTATTGTATGGATTGAATAATTTTATTTAATTAAATCATTTGATTGAGTTATTTTATTCTTATGATGCTTAATAATTTATTTCCAATTGATAATAGCATGCTTATTGATTGGTTGCAATTTTCATATTATTGACTTGAGAAAGCTTGATATGAATTGAATACTCATAAGGATTGAGGATTGATTGGAGTACTAGAGATAGACTTACAAGATTCTTTGGTTTATGATTCCTTATTCTTAATCCAAGATCTACTTAATTATATTTGAGAAGAGATTCCAACATTCTACTTAGTGATTAGGAATTAATTCACTTGAGAAAGGCTTTAGTCTAATTTAGAGGAACACCAATTCAACTCTATTATTTGGTTTAATTGAATTGATTTTCATAAATATAATTGTGGCTAGGGGGATTCAATATCTGGATAGTATTTTCATCATCAATCTATTCATTCAACACTCAATCTCTCTCTATTTTCAGTTATTAAGTTAATTATCTTTAATTACAAAACTTCACAAAACTATTGATTTGCTAAACAACAATTAAAATTTGCGCTAGTACTTGGCCTTGTCCCCAGTGGAACGATAACTCACTCACTACTTTATTACTTGAACGACCCGTGCACTTACGGTATTGCAATAGCATAGTTTCGCACCATCAACTTCCAGCCCTAATCTTATTAATTTGAGGGTTATTCCAAAGTCCAACTTGATTAGGAAATTAAAATGGCTGGCTAAATTCTTTTAGAATTAGGATTCATGTCGATTTTGTAACGAACCCCCCCCCCCCCCCCCCCCGACCAGGTTGGTTGCCCAACTGGCACTCGTAAGCGACATGGGTCCACGGGAGGCCGGGCCTACTACAGTATTGGACTGCCCTCACGGGCCCTCCAGCAGAATTTATTTATTTGGCTCTCTAAGGAGTCGCCTCCCCGGATCGAACACCTGACCTCCCACTTAAGAGAGCCAGCAAGCACAATCCAGTACCATTTTTTCCAGTGGATCCTTAATTCTATTAGAAGAAATGGTACTCGTTTAGTATAAAAGACTCTCTTAAGGAGGTCTTGGGATCGAACCAAGGGAGATGACCCTTACTTGGGCCAAATATCTAGAGTGAAAAGACTGGGTCGTAATCCTCAGAAACAAATCCTGTTGTGGAACCGTGAGGGGAAATGGCACTGCAGCAGTCCCTTGAAGCGGGCTGGGTGAAATGTTCGAGTCGTAAGCCCAGGGCCGTTGAAATGTTACAAAACATCCATTGTGAACCAAAAAAAAAATAAATCATTCACTATAAAAGCATATAACAAATTAAATAATCAAAACTAGTTAAAGCATTAAATAAATAAAATTAGGGTTTTAGTTGTTTGGGGTTAAGGTCTTGCTTTCACGGATTAGGGATTGGGGTTTTAGGTTTTGAGATATTGGTTTTAGTTACTGGATAAGGTTTAAGGAACTAGGGTTATAGCTACTGGATGAAGTTTTAGGGTTTTGGAATTTAGTATTTTTGGAATGAGAGTTATAAGAATTAAGCTTTTAGAATTAAGGTTTTGGGAGTTAAGGATTTTTTGAATTAAGGTTTTTAAGAATTAGGGTTTTGGAATTAGGATTTAGTTTTTGGATTTTTTAGAAATTAGGGTTTAGATTATTTTGGAAAACATATTAGGGTTTAGATTACTATGAAAAACATATTAGGGTTTTAATTATTTTGAAAAACAAATTAGGGTTTTGATTATTTTGGAAAACTGAATATGGTTTTTTGTTTTCATAGAATTAGGGTTTTATAAAAACATGATTACTGTGAAAACTTTAAGGCCACTTTAACATTGATTCTTGGTAAATAATTGCATGGGACATGGCTACTGGACATATTTAAATGAAGATACAGTAGGCATACATTGATGGCATTATCAAATAAAAGTCATTAAACATATTTAAGCAAAACCATAATAAGAATGAATTTCATGACATTAATAAACGGGACTTGTTATGATTTTAAAGAGTTAGAAAATAAAACCTACGTTTAAGGCTCCACTAAATTATACGTTGATCCAAGTTGATGCTTGCACTAATTCAGAATTCTGGCTAAGAAAAATAAAGACAATGGTTACTGCCTTTGATGTATTGTGTTGATAGTTCTTGCATAATTGCTAATCCATGCTAATTGCTATGTCTGCTGCTTGATAATTGTTGATTCCTTTCTTTCTATATTTAATAAACCGCTTAACTTCCAACCCTAATCTTGTTAATCCGAAGGTTATTCAGAAGTCCAACTTGATTAGAAAATTAAAATGGCCGGCTAAATTCTTTTCGAATTAGGATTCATGTCTGCTTGGCATAGTGTCTGGCTCATGTCTGCGTGGCATAGTGTGTAATGTTTAAAATTTTAAATAGTAAACTTTTTAATTAATATTGATAATTGATAGTAAATAGTGATAAACGTGATCGGGATAAATGATGTAAATTGTGAATCTTAAAATTTACTGAAAAAAAATATTTTTACGATTTTACGGGACTAAAAATTGAATTAGAATCAAAAGACAAGAAAGAGGTGCACCATGGTTACAATGAGATTGCCCACACTAGATTGAACTTACTATATATATATATATATATATATATATATATATGTGTGTATATAGTCTAGAATTTTCTTTTCTCTTCTCTTCTTTCTCCATCATCCGCGCCATCTACCAACATCATCACCATCTCCTCTACTTTCTTCTTCCTTTCATCAAATTAATCAAGAATCAAAGAAAATTCATGTTATGTTACAAATTTTTAAGAGAATTAGCTAGAGTAGGTGAGATTATCAACAAGTGCTTAAAGAGAAAAAGAAGGATTTTGAAGAGGTATGTGTTTATGTATTTTAATTTGCAAATATTTGAATTTTTATGATTTTAATGTTTGAATTAATTTATTGAGTCATTTATAATGAATTATTTCTTGAAAGTATTGATTAAATGGATTGATGAGTGAAAAATGAATTAAAAGAACTGATATGTGGTGAGTATGATTCTTAATTCAATCTTTATAAGAATTGGGTAGTTTGATGTTATTTTAGCCATAAGTGGTGATTGAAGGCTTGATTAATTGAAGTTTGAGTAAAATATTTGATATGAACTCTTTTTATGTTAGAAATTTGGGTTTGATACATTTTTAACTTAGATTTTTGATATGTTTGTGTTTAATAAAGTTAAAAGTGTAGAAAACACAATTTTGGGATGCTATGGGCATGGCTCATGGGTACCATGGGTGTGGTATTGAATTTTGGATTGCTGGAGGAAGATTTACTCCTAAGGCAGACCCAAAACCAATGCCACGGGAGTGGCAACTGAGTGCCATGACCGTGGAATTAAAAGTGAGGCTATTTTTTAAAAAAATTTAATGAAACAAAGTCGTTCAGAATGCCACGGCCATGGGAGTTGACACTACAAAAATATTCGGCATTTGCGACGAAAATCTGCAACGAAAAATTTTCGTCGCAAATTTGCGGCGGATCTGCAACGTATTTGCAACAGAATAACAAGTTGAAGGAATTTTGAGAAAGCCGTCGCAAATCGGTTGCAAATCCATAATAAATCTGCGACGAATTTTTGTTCGTCAAAAAGTTTCGTCGCTAAAGTTGGCGGGGATTACTCCCGCCGAGGATTTTTGCGAAAAATTTTTACCGTCTCAGATTGGTCGCAGATTCATTGCAAATTTGCTACCCATTTGCTACGGATTTGCGACGAAAATAAGATTTGACTATATATATGTATCCGTCGCAAAGCGGTGGCAAATCCGTAGCAAATTTGCGACGGAAAATAGCCGTCGCAAATTTCCGTCGTAAAACTGAAAGGGGATTTTATTTGTGAGAATTGCTCTACTCGTTCCTGAATTTTAATTTCATATTATGAGAAAAACTTATGAGAAAATAAATTTATTTTATGTTATCTTATTCAGTCCAAAAAAACTTATGAGAAAATAAATTTTTTATCAAATAGTTTACATGATTAGAAATTTTAATAAAATATTTCATTAAATGTATAAATAAGTTATTTTAATATGATCATTATTCAGATAATTTTTTGAGGAAATTATTCAAATAATTTTAGTTTTATTTTTTTTCTAAAAATTAATATACATTTGGGGTAAAGTTTTGGAATTTCAATACACCGAGAATAAAAAATAAAAAAAATAAAAAAAGGCATAAATGAAAATTAGGAAGCGGTTCATTCATTTATACGCCCGTTTTTATTTTGTTTTCTATTTATTTAAATTAAATATTTTAGTATTTATTTTTTATTTTTATTTTTCAGTTTATTGAAACAACGAAACCCTAAATCAAACCTAACCTTGGATCCATTTCCCAAACTAGCAGCTGCCTCTCACCATCTTCATCGCTAAATCCAGCGTGCTCGCCGCTATCTTCATCGCAAACGCATTCCGACCATCTATCTTCAAGCTAGCCTCTCACTATCACCGTCCTCGCCAATCCAGTAGGCTACCATCATCTTCATCGCAAATTCAGCCTCTGACCATTATCTCCAAGCCAGCCTGCTGACGATTTCAAAATATAAAATCACTCCAATATTTCAATGAAAATCTTCTCCTGACGATTTCTCTATTTAATCAATTGCTTCATCCATCGCCATGGAAGCTTTCCTCTAAAATGTTAAATTTTCTGTTTGTTCCTGAGAAAACAAATTAACAAAGTTCTTATTTTGGTTGAATCAGCACTGCTCGCCGTTTGTTTCTTGACGAGTGAGTTTCTTATTGGTTTGTAGATTGTTTTTATTTTGGCTTAATTTGCTGTTTTCGTGTGTGTGCATGTATGTATATATATTTCTTTTGCACCTATAAAAATTATTAGCTGCTTTGTTGTTGGACGAGTGGAGCCTTTGTTTGATTGCTGAATTTGATGAAATATCGGGTGTTCGATTGATGCACTTATAAATTGAAAAGCAGCTATTTCTGGATCTAGGGTTTTTTGTTCATGGTGGAAATTAAGAAATTAGTGAATGAGTTTTTGGATGCAATTTGGTGCGGATTGAACTGATGAATTCATTGTTTGAGCTCCGTGATCTGTATAATTAATACGAGAACATGAATTTTAAGGCACATGTTAGCTTAGTCTTTTTTATGGTTCTGTCATTCTGGGTTGTGCTCTTTCAGGCAATACATTTTTAGGTTTATGTGCAAGTTATAATGTCATATGTTTGTCTAAAATAGATTTCAGTGGGAATTGCTTGCAGTTTGGTTTCTGAATGTTTGTCTTTGGAACTTGGCTTTATTATTAGAATCGGACTACTGATAGTTATTGCTATAACTACACATTTTTGCTTGTTTTGCATCTTAAATTTGGTGAAGTTTATTGATAAATAAGCCAAGCAACAATTGAATTCACAGGCAGTGAGGATGACAACCCCATCAAGGAAGAGACTGATGAGGGATTTTAAGACATTGCAACAAGATCCCCCTGCAGGGATTAGCAGTGCTCCTCAAGACAACAATATTATGCTATGGAATGCTGTTATATTTGGGTACATCTTGAGAAAATGTTCTGTGGTTAACTTGTTTATTTTCCATTTTCTTTCTTTTCAGAATTTTATAATGATTTTAGATAATTATGTGTCCAATAGTTACTTATCCCTTTATTTGCCCAATTTCAGGCCTAATGACACCCCATGGGATGGAGGTAAAAAATTAACAATTCTTAATATCTGACTTGAAGAGCTCAAGAATTTGCAATCTAGTTTCCATTATTAATTTTGCAAATCCTAAGTGATATTTGTGTGCACTTCAAGGACACTATTATCTTGCTCATGTTCATCTTTAAACTCAAAACACATACCACTTTATTGCTAGTTAGTGCTTGGCTCTTATTTTAAAAGGATGTTTCTGATGGTTTACATGCTTTTATCCCTTTTATTATTATTATTATTCCTTGAATTTTGTTTCCTTTGTCTCAGTACATATTTTAGAATTGTTGCTAGCGCTTGTTCATGGATTTACTATGGTTATCTGCTTTCAAAAACATCTGCCACAATCCTTAACCCTGCATGACATTGATGAACCAGCGTTTCTACCATTATCACAATCTGCTGACCCTGGCTTGGGGATTAAATTCATTTTATAGTTCAAGGAAATTCACATTTCCTTCAGATCTAAAACTGAAAGAAGCAATAGAATAAATTTTTTTTCTTCTAATAAATTGGCTTAAATTTCAAGAATATACTCTACTTTGTTTTTCCCTTATCACAATTCTTCAATGATTTTCCTTTTCAATTGCGAATCTTTGCAAGTATTCCAGAAAATGCTTTACTGAAGAGCAGGAGGTTGTTAATCCTTGGACAGTTTAAAGGCATTTTCATGTCCAAATTTTCTTGCCTTGAAAAATAATTCTTGCCATATTCTTTCTTTACAAAGTATTTACAAATTTTATTCTATATCCCTTGTTCTTTGTTTATAGGACTGAATCTCATCATCTTTGTTCTTCAGATTCTGCGTCTCACAAAGCACTTTAGAAATTGGTTCCCAAACTTCTTAACTGCCCCTCATGAAGAATATATAGTCAATCAATTCAATCCCATTTGATGCTATTGAAAGAATGTATTGAGATCAATATGTGGGGAAAATTTTCATAAGAATCACATGAAATTTCCATAATTGGAAGACTTGGTGCCCCTCCAAAAGAGGATAAGCAAAGGCTTCCCAATCCTTCCAAATATGCTTCTTGCCGCTATCTCAACCTTTTAATGATTATACTTCTCAAATGTGAATCTCAAAGACCATTCCAAGTGATTTATTGATAGTGCAAGATCTTTGATCCTTAGACTCATAATCTTCATTGGCATTCCTGGTAGTGATAATATGTGTAGTCAGCGAATATGAATCTACCTCTGGTGCAGGAATAACCATAACCTCTAATTAAGATGTGGAGATGATAATGTTACTTATTGAGTATTCTAAATTTGTATATGTGAGACTTGATTTTCCCTTGATGTAACTCACAAATTTGAGAGCAACCCTACATGGTTAGTAACTCTAGAACTTGAAAAAATGGCATTTACGTAAAGCCAATTGTGGTAAAGTTTGGAATTATGTTACATTTTGGTTATTGAGAGGCATTCTTAATTTGTCAAAGGTTCTTGTATTACTAGAAAACTCATAACTGTATGTCTTTTGAGTTGTTCAGGCACGTTTAAATTGACACTACAGTTTACAGAAGATTATCCAAATAAACCTCCAACAGTGCGCTTTGTTTCTAGAATGTTCCATCCAAATAGTAAGTTCATCTTCACTTAACATCCTAATTTAATTTTGAGGATTGCTTGCAAATCCTAGAAAAATGGTGATTTGTTGTGATCTCTATAGTGTTTATTATGTTCTTTTTTCACACCTGCATGTATTGCAGGTGAGATTCTCTGGGTGTATATGTTTTGCTTATCATTTTTTTTTATCCCCTTTTTGTTATAGTGCTGAAGTGCTTTGATGATATTTCTGTCTATTTTGATTTTATACCTTCATGCACCATCTCTGTAAGCCAAATTTTATGTTTACAA
Organism: Garcia nutans; assembly: GCA_947685225.1. NCBI lineage: Eukaryota > Viridiplantae > Streptophyta > Magnoliopsida > Malpighiales > Euphorbiaceae > Garcia > Garcia nutans. The sequence continues at coordinate 47,116,110 of CANTUV010000007.1, read as the reverse complement.
GACAAATCCTAAATCAATACTGGAATGGAATAAAGTGATAAACTTATCATTAATTCATTATTATGCTTATTATTGGTTGAACTTGAAGAAAAGGAAAGGAACATTTTTTATCTATAAGAAAATAAAATGTGTACTGATTCAGTATAGAGTTAAGTCTTATTATTATTCCAGAGCAGCCACAATATGCTCTGTTCTATCCCTTTGCTTCCTTGGGGGTTTACCATTAGCAATCACTTTTCCTAGTGGTATAGTAATAGGTCCAATTTTATTTGTAAAATACTTTTTCTCTTTAATAAGATAATGGGTGTAGTAATTTGATTTTTACTTAAGAAAATTAGATCAACTACCAATTTGCAGTAGGGATAAATACTGAAATGGAAAAGTGATAAATGTATCCTTATGATTGTCATTGGTTAAACTTAAAGAAAAGGTAAGGAACATTTTTTAATCTATAAGAACATTTCTGTAATGTATGCTGATTGCTTATCATTTTTAATGAATTATTAATGTAAAAGAGGCAGACAAGTCATTGAGGAGCAAAAGTTGCACCAAGGTAATTTTAGTTAATTTATGTAAATTAGCTCAACTTTCTTATTCTTTTTATAAAAAATAATCATTTAAATAATCAAATATTGTTAGAATACCTGTTGATTATCACTAATTATTATCTTTTAAGACTTTTAGTTGTTGCATTGAGCTATTCGAGTAGCAATTAGTTCGTATGTGATGAGAAGCATAAGCAAAATTATTGATACATTCTAATAAAATAAAATTTCTATTTCTTCTGGTTGCAGGCAACGGCGCCAGCGGTTTAGACAATAGTTGATGTGAATGAATTAGCAAAGTCAATGCAAAGAGAGCTGGAAAACCTACACCCGACGACAAACAGCTTGTGTATATACAAAATTCCTGAGCAGCTACACGAGTTGAATGAAAAAGCCTACACACCACGGTTAGTATTAATTTGTTAACGTGTATCATATTATTCTTTTCATTTACTCTTTTTAATATTATTTGCAGGTTAATAATGATGATGCAAGTCATGATTGAAGATCTATATTGTTATTTTCAAGATAGATTATTTATAGTAGTGTTCTTAACACTTGTATAGTTAAATTGTAAAATATTTTATTCTATTGAAGATTAATAAAAGAATTATTTTTATCAATGTAATTAGTATTTTTTTAGATTGTGTTTAAATGTTCCAAATGTATTTATAAAGTTCTCATAAAATTAATTGATAATCCAAATAGTTCCAATAAAAATCAATATTAAATTACTACGGATTTGCTACGAATCTGCGACGGATATTTGAAATCTATGACGAAATCTGCGACAGATACTGCAACGACAATCTGTGACAAAATCTGTGACGGCAATCTGCGATGGAATCTGCAATGAATTTGCGACGAAAATCTGTGACGGTATCTGCGACGGAATCTGCGACGGCTGCCCTTTACCCGCGAAAATTTAAGCGCGAGATTTGCAACCGCCGAGTGGTTGCAAATCCGTCGCAATCTGCGATGGCCTGTCTCAAATTTGAAAATTGCGACGCCTTTTTTATTAACGGATCATATCCATCGCAGATCGGTCGCAAGACTTGATTTGCGACTGATTTGCGACGGATCTGCGACGGATTCTGTCCATTGCAGATAGCGTGTTTTTTTGTAGTGTGAGTGCCACGAATGTGGGGGTCTATAATGGTATTTGGCAGCTTCATTTTGTATTCCACAGGTGTGGGGTTGAGATGCCACGACCGTGGGGTACTTAGATGATGTTTTTGTATTTTTTGATATACGGGCTTGGTATGAGGCTTGTATGTTTGTATTTCTTATCCTTGTGTTGAGAATCCATGTTTATGTGTTAAAAAGTATGGAAAAGAATAATAAACTTTGGATATGTGACAAATATATGTAATACAAAAAGTTGAACAAAGTATTGTTCCATTGAAATGATACACATAATAAAATGTTAACTAAAATTAATGAATTGCCCAAACCATACTGATTTTAGATCTAGCTTGGGATTGAATGGCTAGCCAGAGGGTGGATATCCATAGTGATAGTGGACACATCGTGCCATTTATGGACACATTGTGTCATCAATGACAGTGGACATATTTGCCATTACAGATTCTTTAGATTGGGCATTAAATTGCCAACAGTGACCCATTATCCAAACATATGATCTGAGTTCAGTGTGCATGGGCAAATTTAAAGAAGTTATTTATATTGAAAGTAATGTGTTATGTGATTGTTGTTAAATTAATTAATTCTGGATTTAATCATGTTCAGTGTTTTAAGCTTTAATGAGTTTATTAACTTCTTTATTCATGTTTTAAAGTAATAATTTCTATTGCTTCTAAATTAGTTTATGTATAGTTCTCTTTCCTTTAAATTTCTTGCATATTATAAATACATAAGTACAACTAAGCTTTGTTTAGTGTGTTAGAATTATTTATTGATATTCAGATCAAACCAAAAGAATTGAGATTGCAAAGTGAGAGACATACGTTTCAAACCAACTGCATCACAAAGGTTCAAGGGGCAATATTATAAATATTATATTTTGTATGGTTCACATAGTAATATTTTATAATTTTATATGACAATTGTATAAGTTTGAGGGTAGTAAGAGAATTATAATGACATTTACAATGTAAGTTAATAATAGAAGTTCTTTGTAAATTAAATAGATATATGTATGTAATACAGGCATGATCACAGTATTACTTTTAAAAATTTAATAATTTCATTTATGTATTATAGCATTTTGGTTATAATTATATATTATATTTATAATCAAGTATGAGTACCTAAGTGACATCACCTATGTAGTTAAGTGTATAGACTATATAGGTGGTATTGAAGTTGGGATTGAAGGAGGAAGATTTACTCCAAAGGCAGACCCAAAACTAATGCCACGGGCGTGGTAACTGAGTGCCCCGACAGTGGGATTGAAAGTGAGGTTTTTTGTTTAAAAATTTTAATGAAATAGAGCCATTCAGAATGCCACGGCCATAGGGGATAAGTGCCATGACCGTAGGGGTCTACAATGGTATTTGACAGCTTCATTTTATATCTCGTGGGCGTGGGGTTGAGATGCCATGGCCGTGGGGTACTTAGATGATGTTTTTAGCTTGTATTTTGTGATATACGAGCTTGGTATGAGGCTTGTATATTTGTATTTCTTATCCTTGTGTTGAGAATCCATGTTTATGTTTTAAAAGTATGGAAAAAAATAATAAACTTTGGATATGTGACAAATATATGTAATACAAAAAGTTGAACAAAGTATTGCTCCATTGAAATGGCACACATAATAAAATGTTAACTAAAATTAATGAATTGCCCAAACCATACTGATTTTAGATCTAGCTTGAGATTGAATGGCTAGCCAGAGGGTGGATATCCATAGTGATAGTGGACACATCGTGCCATTTATGGACACATTGTGTCATCAATGACAGTGGACATATTTGTCATTACAGATTCTTTAGATTGGGCATTAAATTGCCAACAGTGACCCATTATCCAAACATATGATCTGAGTTCAGTGTGCATGGGCAAATTTAAAGAAGTTATCTATATTGAAAGTAATATGTTATATGATTGTTGTTAAATTAATTAATTCTGGATTTAATCATGTTTAGTGTTTTAAGCTTTAATGAGTTTATTAACTTCTTTATTCATGTTTTAAAGTAATAATTTCTATTGTTTCTAAATTAGTTTATGTATAGTTCTCTTTCCTTTAAATTTCTTGCATATTATAAATACGTAAGCACAACTAAGCTTTGCTTAGTGTATTAGAATTATTTTCTGATGTGCAGATCAAACCAAAAGAATTGAGATTGCAAAGTGAGAGACATACGTTTCAAACCAACTGCATCACAAAGGTTCAAGGGGCAATATTATAAATATTATATTTTGTATGGTTCACATAGCAATATTTTATAATTTTGTATGACAATTGTATAAGTTTTAGGGTAGTAAGAGAATTATAATGATGTTTACAATGTAATTTAATAATAGGAGTTCTTTATAAATTAAATAGATATATGTAGATAATATAGGCATGATTACAGTATTACTTTTGAAAATTTAATAATTCCATTTATATATTATAGCATTTTGGTTATAATTATATATTATATGTATAATCAAGTATGAGTACTTATGTGACATCACCTATGTAGTTAAGTGTATAGACTATGTTGGAGGTGTTACATAGTGCCTGGCTCATGTCTGCTTGGCATAGTGCCTAGCTCATGTCTGCTTAGCATAGTGCCTTCCTAAATTGGACCAAAGTTAGTTTGGGCTTTCAAAAGTAGACCAAATTAGGTTTAAGCTTTCTAAAATTGGATTGGACTTAATTCGGGCCTCTTAATTATAACTAAGCTCATTCAGGGCCAAAATTTAGGGTCTATAGTTTTACTTTACTTTATTTTGTTTGATCATATATTAAAACCCTAATTTTGCAATTGAAACTTTAATGTTGTGTTTACTCTTTATTTTTTCAATCAAAACCCTAATTGCATGTCTAAAATCCTAATTTTACATATTAAACCTTAGTTTTAGGATAGAAACCCTAATTTTATAACTAAAATCCTAACTTTGCATGTTAAACCCTAGTTTTAGGATAGGGTTTAAAATCCTAATTTATATTCTAGAGGTAGCAACTTATTCAACAAGTATGGTAAATCATTTACCTTTTGAGGGCGCTGCCTTCTTGACCCCCGCCCGCTAACCGGCTAGTGGGACCACCGTGTGCATTGCCCCCTAAATTTCATTAATGGGTTAATATTAAGATCTACTTATGGATTACAATTTTTATGATTAATCTTGATATTCTTTTAATTAAGCCCTAATTTTATAATACTTTTTATGATGATTTTTATGTTTGTGAATTGCAATTTTTATTATTTGGATTTTTAGGTTGTAAAATGCATGTTTTTACTTTGCGGGGTGCCTTATTTATTTAATTTGTTTCTTTTATTTAATTTATATTTGGGGATTAATGTAAGGGACACGTTTTCACTCTTTTATGGGTGTCCCATCTTACTTTATTTGTATTTTGGATATTTAAACATTGTAAGGGTATGTTGCCATCCTTGTATGGGTGCCCATTTTTTTTATTTATTTATTTATGATATAGTTATTCCTTATTTAGTTTAAATTGTTTATAATATGAATAATATTATAAGAATTTAAAATTTTAATAATATTTAGACCTGAAAAGGAGGTCGGTTCCAATGAACCAGGCATTACGGGGGTACTGGGTCACTTCTAACCTTCCTCATGCATACCCAACTTTTTGAACCCAATAGGGATTGAGGATTCCTTAGGAATTAAGTCATCCACCACTTCTATTTTGATATTTGATAACCAAATTAATATGTTCTAATGTTTCCATTAAATGCTTTTGCCTAAGGTATTTAGCTCTCTATGTTTTTTTATTGGTCTGACTACATAAGAGCTAGAGCAACTGAACAAATGCATGATAAAATAACATTTTTACACAGTAGGGTTCGTAATTACTAGGACATACCTCTATAGCAATTGTATGACCATTCAACGTACCTGAGCAACCACCAGTCTAAGATGAAAAACACCAGGACTCCCAGTAAAGTTCGTGTTAAGAGGGATGGTGCTCACCTAGATGGTGAGACATTTTGTGCAACCACCTTATTTTTTGAACAACCGTACAATTCCTAAAGGTATAAGTGAATTTTTTTGCCAAAAAGATTCACAATAGGACAAAACAATGGAATACTTGGCACCAGAAGTGACCTCTCACCACTGTACAATCATGAGAATCATAAAGTCAAAAAGAATTGGGAAATTCTGACTGGCCAATGAGACGAAGACATATGGAAGGATGATATGAGAAGAAAAGTTAACTTTCTAATTGTGTGACCACATAAGGATGTGTGCGACTACTATAATCATAAAGGTGGCATAGAGTGGTTCCTGCCGACCTATCAGACGCTACGTGGACTAGCTATTGGAGCTATCCATTAGACATAGAATGTATATTGCGACTGCCCTAACACCAAAATGACTGCACAAAGCCTCTAGCAACCATACAATAAGGAGTGTGACTGCTATACCCCTTTGACAACATTTATTGCAAGAGATTTTGGATGATGAAGATGTTGATCTTATGTCTCCCAACTCCAACGACTCAAAGGAGTTAAGAGGCCTATAAATACTTCACCAAACTTCATTTATTACAACTTTTGAGCAATTGTTAATAAAACTCTTGAAATTTGTTTTCTTAAAGTTTCCTTGGAATAATTTTTATTGTATTTCTTGAATGTTTGGTTGTGAGCACTAGAAAACACTTTTATACGAGTTTAGTGTGAGCTTGGAAACACTATGTTAGAGAGTGAGCCTTTTGTAAAAACTCTTGCAAGGGTTGTGACAATATCACAAGCCTTGTTAAGTTCGGTGTGATCTTGTGAAAACACCAAGTTATGGTTAAATTTATAAAAACCCAAGAATAGTAAAATATCCAGCTACTTTGTTAAGGAGTGAATGTAGGATTGTCAAATCCTAACAACTATAAATTCTTGTGTCTTTCTTCTTCCCTTAATCTTTAAATTTACCTTAAACTTTCAATTCATCTTCAAAAATTCAAAAAAGACAACAATTCACACCTCTCCCCCCTCCCCCCCCCCCCCCCCCCCCCCTTCTTTGTGTGCCAAAGGACCAATAATTTTTATTATAGTTTTTGATTTATTTTGATTTTAAGAGAGTTGCTAATTTATGATATTTGATAGTTTCTTGTTGTAGTTTTTTATTTTTGGGTTTGTTTTTGGTATGTTAGGACCTCTAATCTCATATTAGTTTTGATTTGTTTTAATTTTATTTTTTTGGTATTTTTTATTATAGTTTTTGTATTTAGCTTATTTGAAATAAATATGTGATTCATTTGTTGTTTGAGGTCCCAGATGTATTATTCAATTTTCTATGTATTATGTTCTGCGTTCTTCAATATTGATTTATTACTTTATTTTTTTTAGCGGTAATAATAAATTGAAAGGAGAACAACTAGTTTGTTAAGTGACAAAAACTAAAAGTAACTGGTTTGATTGAAGAAACATCTCAAAAAGACCAAAAATCATCCAAATGTGTGTCTGGCCTAATAGGCCTCTTCCAACCCGACCGAGTTGGCCTGAGACCTGAGTTCACCTCTGTCCTATTGGTTTAAAGAAGAGCCATGGGTTAGATATTGAAGCTCGAATTAAACTTAGGCCGGACTTTGGGCAGGGGTAAATCCCGCCCTAAGTGCACCCCTATTTTAAGGTGTAATGAGTTGTGAACATAATTCATATACTCTCATTTGATAATTTACTTCTTCAGTTGTTAAACATAGTGGGTACTTCATTATATCTGCTTTTTTTTCTTCAGCTAGATATAAAACATCAAATCATTATCATTTTGAATTTTTATTACTGGATATCCATTAGTAATCTGGTATTGCACTTGTAGTTTTAACTCTTTTATATTTATTTTTAGTTGCAATGAGATCAGTTGCAATATTTCTTCATATGTGTATTCTTCTATAATAAGGATTCCATTTTGTTCAAAATCTTTATAATTCATGTTGTCCAATTTACCATTTTGTTAAATTAATGCTGGAATTACACCCATTTTTTCCTATTTAAGAAAATATAAAAACTTTTTTTATAACATGAATTAAATATAAATATAACAACATATAACAGTTCTACACAACATATACCAACATATAACAGTATATAAATAGTTGCATATTGTTATTCATTTTGTAACTCAACATATATATTTACTTATATATAACATATACTAACATATAACAGCATATACCAGCAGTATATTGTTATTTATTTATCCAAATCAACATATATATATTGTTATATATGACATATACCAACATATAACAGTTGTATAATGTTATTCATTTTGTAACTCAACACATATATTTAGTTATATGTAACATATAATAACATATAACAGTTGTATGCCATTATTCATTTTTCAAATCAACAGATATATATTGTTATATGTAACATATACAAACATATAATAGTATATATTAGTTGAATACAATTATTAATTTCTCTAAATTAATAGATATATGTAGTTATATAACATATACTGTAACACCCCAATACTCCATATAACTACTATACATATACCTAGTATACATACAGTACCTATATAAAGCATAAGGATGTCACTTTTTGTCGCCATTTAAGAAAATCCTTGATCAGAGTTCAAATCACACTATATTAATTAAAAGAAACATTTACGAAATCATTATACTTTAATGATCTTACATATATATTAATCTTACATTTATCAAAATTTCCTTTATACAAATGAATATGCTTCATAAAAAGAATTACATTATAATTCAAAAGATATACATGTATGCATCACCCTCTAGTTGGTCTCGACAAATTCATACTCTTCTCGTGGCTAACCGAAAGACTTCATACCTTCCACCTAGTCACCTGCGCGATAATACATCCGCGCTAAGCCCGAAAGCTTAGTAGTACAAATATAAAATATAAACGTACATTATAGAAATTCTAACATATAAAGATATATCAATTCTAAGTACTATTAATTTCTTATCCTGTTTATATTTTCCTTCTTAATTGCACCCTTCATATGTCTCGTCTAATTTCATATATATATACATATCATTATCACCAATCACAGATCCATCACTAATACTCATCATCAATATATCAACATACATATTACATACCATAATTCATAACATTTCATGTTATTATTCTATTCACAATTCACCAATTATGAATCACATTTCCAACAAAGGCAATCATAAATCTCATTACTCATTTAGTTCAACCTTTAGATAACACATTAAAACAAAGACAGACTCGGGCCCAAAACACACTAATATATTATTCAAAGTTCAGAGTCAACTGCTTTGATCATATTCACAATAATCAAGCCCGTAGGCAACATGTATCATATTTCTATCCATGGATAGTGTAACAGACCCAGTCTCTTGGACCATCAACCCATTAACATGAGGAGATCCTCAACCCGGCTAAACTGTTACAAATGGAAGTGGTTTACGGGTCTCCCATTTCACCATCATTCCATTTTCACATTTCTCATCTGGAATCGGCTTACGGGCCTCCCATTTCGCCTATCCAGGAATTCATATCATAATTACCAATTGGAATCGGTTTACGGGCCTCCCATTTCACCTATCCAATGGTTCATAGGCATGCCATCAAAACAGGACTCTGAAAGTTGAATCAACATATTAGATATACAATTCATTAATTATTTCATTATCAATTTCCATTTCAATTGAATCATCATAGCCAATCACAATGGCATCATATCACATTTGAATCATCATAGCCAATCACAATGGCATCATATCACATTTGAATCATCATAGCCAATCACAATGGCATCATATTAATATACAACATCAATTACATTAATTAAACAAATGTATCATTAATCAATCATATCATTCACCTCATTATAACTCAAAACATTAGTTCACATCTCTTTATGTCTCAATTTACACTAAGGTAATTCATTATAAAAGTAATTATAATAATAATAAATTGCATTGCACATACCTTTGTGAATGATCCTCATCTCTTCCACACTATACAAGTCATAATATTAATCACATTATAACACTTCATCACTCAAGTATACATAATCCAACACATTACACATTCATTAAGAATTATCTCTATTGTGATCCTTGACAACTCAAATGGATGATTTATTTAACATGTGTTTGAGAATCTTGTTGAAAATTTGGTTACTTCAATAAAGTAGAGCAAAACGTTTCTCGCGGTCGCGCCAGACCCAAATACGACCGCGTTACACAGTCAAAAGATGAAACCTTACCACAGTAGGTTTCGCGGTCAGAAGTCCGATCTAAGTCGCGACCGCACCTCACATAATAGCGACCGCACTTCACATAATAGCGACCGCCCCAAATTACGGTTTCTCATGCAAAAACCCTAAATTTAGAAATTTCCTTTTGGCTAACTTCAAACACATTACACAACACAACCTCATTAAAATAGACACAAACAACATCCTCAACACTTAATTACATGCTCATCACAATATTCATATTACCAAAACACATTTACAAATAAAAGCATATTAGGCTTACACATTATATACATGTTTGTAATCAAATGGTTGTACTTACCTTAAGCACCAAAATACACCTTCTAAACACTTTCTTTCTTCAAGAATCCTTCACTTCTCAACTTAAAATAAAGCACCTTCTTCCAAAACCTTATCCAAAACAATACAATACAATACAATTTATCACTACCAAATCAAAACCCTAAAACCAACTTTACTCTTTCTTCAATCAAACCCCAAAATCTAAAATCACAAGAATCAATCACTCACAAACACACTTCACACACTCATCCACACTTCTAACATCACAAACACACCATCAAAATCAACCCAAGCTCAAACAATACAAGAGATCAAGAAATAACTTACCTAAGTTGACAAATCTTCAACTTAATCACTTGATTCTCCCTTCAACTTGAGCTTAGAACTTCAATCTCTCCCTTGGTCTCTTTGTTTTCCTTTGTCTTGTGAGGGAGCCGGCCAAAATGAAAGAAAGAAAGAAAAAGAAAGTGGCTACGGTGAAGAAGAAAGAAAAGAAAGAAACCAAAAAGTCAAAACCACTTTTCCTTCAAATCCTCTCCTCCAAGCAATTTATTTTTATTAAAATAATCCAAACCAACCTCTTCCACTCATAATTCCACTAATTATTTAATTACTCAAAAAAATATAAAAATATCTTCCTCCACTATGTAGCATTGACCATCAAGGTTGACCTATGTATATGTGATATATATTGCTATATACCCAACATATACACTTCTCTCTACACAATATTCACCTTATTAACTTAACACAACATTCTCTTCTCAAATTAACATATACACAAATCAAATAACACAACAACAATATCAAGACTTCTAGGGCATATTTGGAGATATTACAATTCTCCCCCTCTAAAAAGAAATTTCGTCCTCGAAATTACCCAATACAATAACAATTCATTCTTAACAAAACATCACCTTAATCTTCAATAAAAGAAACTTGAATAACCTTCGAGACATAGGACCCCAGTTAAGCTCTTGATTCCAATCACGATGGATAATCTATAATCTTATAACATTGTTGAACATTATCCAAGAAGATTACAATGTATACAAATAGGCTATTTAAAAGCATTGATATACTGCATATAACCACCTAACTGAAAATTCCCAGCATAAGCAGCACTCACAATAGACAAGGATGGGGCAACAGAACTTATATCACCAGGAAAAGATTCTCAGGATACTCAAATTAACGTTTATGTTGAGCAATTAAGGCAAGGGCTCCACTACCAAAATCTGAGACCTAACTGTTTATAACTTCTATTCAATCTTCTAAAAAAAAAAATATCTATACAGAACATACTCAGAGGATTGATAATCCCTAATCTTGTTAACATCATTATAAAAACAATCAGGATTACAAACACAATTCACAATCGGTCTTAAATTAATATATATCCATATTACTTATCTCCTCTTTATCATCACTTTCAGAAAAGACATTTATCACTCCTTAATTGATAATTATATCTTACTATAGCTTATCCTATCATTACAATCATTTTTGAAAATAGCCACTTATCAAATCTTGATTAATAACAATATTTCCATTTTACTTACTCTTAAGTCCTTCTTTACCATGTTTTCATTTAACATAATATTGATACAACCTCTTTAAACTTACGTTACAGATAATCAACCTTTTTCGTTATTTCATCGATTATAATTGATATATTCTAACTCATTCATATATCAACATAGTACCCATCATATACATTATCACATATATTCTATACTCTTAGCACAACTATACATATTAGATCTCCATAATAATAATTCGCAATCTTAGCAAAATTTAGATCAATTGATCTAGCTATCATAATATAACCACATCTCAATATATATGACCCAATTCGATTAGATCAAACTTATTCTCAAATTCTAATCCCTCATGATCCATCTGTTCGACCTTTGAGACCATACTCATTAATAACAATTTACTTCAAATTATTTTATTCATATATATATATTCTGCTTTCTGTAATAGCAGTGTAATCTCACATAATTCTCACAATATAATTATTACCTATAGTTCATTCACTTAACAATGTTTCCATCAATTAATTTATCTTATAACAAAAATATATTCAGTATCATTTTCAATCACATTTCATAATTTCTCCCATCAATCATCTCCTCGTATCATCACATCATTACTATGTTTACATAATCACTTTTCTAACCATTTTTCATAATTCAAAGCATTTACACAGTTCTCTTCTCTTTCCATACTTTTTATAATTATAAACAAATTTCTAACATAGAACTGATAAGATACAACTTTACCATTCATAACTCGTAACCATGTTCCTTGAAATAAAATTATCAACCTTAACCACATAATACTACAATCATATCATCTTAGTCCCAAATCTACTGATAACAAAATTAATCAGCCAATTACACTTACAAATCATACGGCCAGAGTATCTTAATAATCACGTCTGTAGTTTATAAATCAATATTATTTTTTTTATTTTTTATTTTTTTTTATACTTTGCTATTCCCAAGAGTTATCATAATTCAACTTTGTTTCAAAACAATTTACTCATGATCATAAGATCATCGTTAGCTTAACTCATATCAACAATATTACTTATAACACTTTTATGCACAACATTCAATCATATCCAAATTTCATTTATTATTTCATTCTCATTTTCAAAATAGGCAATCATGCCTCAATTATAATTCATTTGCATTCTCATAGCCAACAATCATGACTTTTCATCACATCAATACAATTCATCACATTATCATGTTCCATATTTCATATAGACATGTTTCAATCATCTCACTTCATCATTTAAGTACTCACAAGTAATTACATTGTACATCTATTAAGAATGATCATCATTCATATATATATATATACATAGCAATATACTTTATTCATAGATTTAGAATTTTCATATCTTACCATATTTCAAGGCACAGTAGCACAATTCATCATTTAAAATATTTATCATAATAATTTCATCGTCCAGTGTTACCCGAGCCCTTTCTCACTCTTCATTTCATCTCATAGCCTAACTCCGCATAGATTAAGACCTAATCTCTCATAGGTCCACTAATTCATACTATATTATTCTCCATACCACTAGACAAGTAATTATATCCCATTTACATACATAGGTCACATTCACAATGTGACTTGCTTTCCACATTTCTTACATGTGTACACATAATCATACAATCAATTTAATTTCTCTTTTACATATCATCAACACAATTTAACATCTATTACTTTTCATTGTACAACATCATTCTTATCCCTTTTTGATATGACTTAATTTATTTATCAACTCAACACATATACATTCTAATCATGAGAAAACTTCACAAAATCTTAATCACAATACTGAGGTGACATCTCTCTCACATTTATTTTTAAATGTATTTAGTATACCATCTTTATATCCATTTGTTTACCATTCTATATATATATCACTCATATGTTTATATATATACACATTACATCCAATCATCTACACATTGAGCCCAAAAATCTCTATACAATTTCCAAGTCTAATTATCACAGATCTTAGTTTCTTGAATCAACATTGTTCAATCCAATTCTCACTATCAATCTTATCACATGACCTTACTTCGCACAAGTTTGTCAATGCAAGTGTAATCATTCTCAAAATTAATAGCTATGTAGTTGTATAGGTTACAAACACGCAATACTATGCGTACATTACATTCTCAAGTGATCAACTCAATCCTTGATCACTAACATACTACATCACTTTATCACATTCTAAGTAGTCAACATTATCACGACTATTCCATCAAATTATATATTCGTAATTCATTTTTTAAATATGCAATACTATACAGTCCACATAGCTCATATACTTACTATACATTAAATTGTCAAAATTCAAGTATTCTTTATTGAAATTTTATTTACTAATCTTATTTTATTTTACTTTCCTGCAGAACCTTATTCAATCACTATCATCCTTCTCATATACTTCCAATTTATCACACATCACATAATGCCACATTTGAGACCAACCTAGGTGTTAATGCATATGCATGTTTTACAAATTCTATTTTCAAACTTTTCCTCTTTACTTCTATTTAAACTTTTCAAAACTCTTCTTTTTAATTCATTTTAAGCATCTCAAAACTTTTTCTTTTTAAATTTCACTTAGGCCGAGAATCTCGAACCTAAGCTCTGATACCAAAATATTTGTAACACCCCAATACTCCATATAACTACTATACATATACCTAGTATACATACAGTACCTATATAAAGCATAAGGATGTCACTTTTTGTCGCCATTTAAGAAAATCCTTGATCAGAGTTCAAATCACACTATATTAATTAAAAGAAACATTTACGAAATCATTATACTTTAATGATCTTACATATATATTAATCTTACATTTATCAAAATTTCCTTTATACAAATGAATATGCTTCATAAAAAGAATTACATTATAATTCAAAAGATATACATGTATGCATCACCCTCTAGTTGGTCTCGACAAATTCATACTCTTCTCGTGGCTAACCGAAAGACTTCATACCTTCCACCTAGTCACCTGCGCGATAATACATCCGCGCTAAGCCCGAAAGCTTAGTAGTACAAATATAAAATATAAACGTACATTATAGAAATTCTAACATATAAAGATATATCAATTCTAAGTACTATTAATTTCTTATCCTGTTTATATTTTCCTTCTTAATTGCACCCTTCATATGTCTCGTCTAATTTCATATATATATACATATCATTATCACCAATCACAGATCCATCACTAATACTCATCATCAATATATCAACATACATATTACATACCATAATTCATAACATTTCATGTTATTATTCTATTCACAATTCACCAATTATGAATCACATTTCCAACAAAGGCAATCATAAATCTCATTACTCATTTAGTTCAACCTTTAGATAACACATTAAAACAAAGACAGACTCGGGCCCAAAACACACTAATATATTATTCAAAGTTCAGAGTCAACTGCTTTGATCATATTCACAATAATCAAGCCCGTAGGCAACATGTATCATATTTCTATCCATGGATAGTGTAACAGACCCAGTCTCTTGGACCATCAACCCATTAACATGAGGAGATCCTCAACCCGGCTAAACTGTTACAAATGGAAGTGGTTTACGGGTCTCCCATTTCACCATCATTCCATTTTCACATTTCTCATCTGGAATCGGCTTACGGGCCTCCCATTTCGCCTATCCAGGAATTCATATCATAATTACCAATTGGAATCGGTTTACGGGCCTCCCATTTCACCTATCCAATGGTTCATAGGCATGCCATCAAAACAGGACTCTGAAAGTTGAATCAACATATTAGATATACAATTCATTAATTATTTCATTATCAATTTCCATTTCAATTGAATCATCATAGCCAATCACAATGGCATCATATCACATTTGAATCATCATAGCCAATCACAATGGCATCATATCACATTTGAATCATCATAGCCAATCACAATGGCATCATATTAATATACAACATCAATTACATTAATTAAACAAATGTATCATTAATCAATCATATCATTCACCTCATTATAACTCAAAACATTAGTTCACATCTCTTTATGTCTCAATTTACACTAAGGTAATTCATTATAAAAGTAATTATAATAATAATAAATTGCATTGCACATACCTTTGTGAATGATCCTCATCTCTTCCACACTATACAAGTCATAATATTAATCACATTATAACACTTCATCACTCAAGTATACATAATCCAACACATTACACATTCATTAAGAATTATCTCTATTGTGATCCTTGACAACTCAAATGGATGATTTATTTAACATGTGTTTGAGAATCTTGTTGAAAATTTGGTTACTTCAATAAAGTAGAGCAAAACGTTTCTCGCGGTCGCGCCAGACCCAAATACGACCGCGTTACACAGTCAAAAGATGAAACCTTACCACAGTAGGTTTCGCGGTCAGAAGTCCGATCTAAGTCGCGACCGCACCTCACATAATAGCGACCGCACTTCACATAATAGCGACCGCCCCAAATTACGGTTTCTCATGCAAAAACCCTAAATTTAGAAATTTCCTTTTGGCTAACTTCAAACACATTACACAACACAACCTCATTAAAATAGACACAAACAACATCCTCAACACTTAATTACATGCTCATCACAATATTCATATTACCAAAACACATTTACAAATAAAAGCATATTAGGCTTACACATTATATACATGTTTGTAATCAAATGGTTGTACTTACCTTAAGCACCAAAATACACCTTCTAAACACTTTCTTTCTTCAAGAATCCTTCACTTCTCAACTTAAAATAAAGCACCTTCTTCCAAAACCTTATCCAAAACAATACAATACAATACAATTTATCACTACCAAATCAAAACCCTAAAACCAACTTTACTCTTTCTTCAATCAAACCCCAAAATCTAAAATCACAAGAATCAATCACTCACAAACACACTTCACACACTCATCCACACTTCTAACATCACAAACACACCATCAAAATCAACCCAAGCTCAAACAATACAAGAGATCAAGAAATAACTTACCTAAGTTGACAAATCTTCAACTTAATCACTTGATTCTCCCTTCAACTTGAGCTTAGAACTTCAATCTCTCCCTTGGTCTCTTTGTTTTCCTTTGTCTTGTGAGGGAGCCGGCCAAAATGAAAGAAAGAAAGAAAAAGAAAGTGGCTACGGTGAAGAAGAAAGAAAAGAAAGAAACCAAAAAGTCAAAACCACTTTTCCTTCAAATCCTCTCCTCCAAGCAATTTATTTTTATTAAAATAATCCAAACCAACCTCTTCCACTCATAATTCCACTAATTATTTAATTACTCAAAAAAATATAAAAATATCTTCCTCCACTATGTAGCATTGACCATCAAGGTTGACCTATGTATATGTGATATATATTGCTATATACCCAACATATACACTTCTCTCTACACAATATTCACCTTATTAACTTAACACAACATTCTCTTCTCAAATTAACATATACACAAATCAAATAACACAACAACAATATCAAGACTTCTAGGGCATATTTGGAGATATTACATATACCCATATATAATATCACATAACAATTATATATTGTTATTCATTTCTCCAAATCAATAGTATATATTGTTATATATAACTATAAACCTCCAATTTTGCACCTAAGGGAAATACTCAATTATTGATTCTAAATGAAAGCCCATGTGACCATGATTCCAGTGCAACTGGAATCATTTAAATCATGAATGGCTTTGATCAGGCTATTTGAAGTTTTTCTGCACAAGCCAGGAACTTTGCAACCGTGAACTCTTAATTTTTCATCACTATGGTTACAATACAACTTGAATCACTCAAAATGGATATCGAACAAAAGAGAACATGCCTTTAGAAGTTTACTGCATAGAAATTAGGCTCGAACAGGCCTGTTGAAGGTCCTACCGTAGCTGCCGTAAGAAGCAAGAAATCTGTCGTAACAGCCCAATTTGGTACCATGGTGCTCTAATTCAATTTTTTCTCTATTTTTTATTTTATCCTTTAAAAACTCTATAAATAGACCCTCCACCCCCCCCCCCCCCTCCCCCTCCCACTCCCTCTCTCATTTTTGACACACCAACCAACAAAGCAAACAAACCTAATAACTAGTTGGTTCTCTCTTTCTCCCTCTTTTCTTCTTGAAAGAAAAAGGTTCTTTCTTCCTTAGTAAGAACTGCTTAAAACTTATTTCCTTATCAAGTTTGGGAGTTGGTTAATCAGCCTTTGTTTTCCTTAAACAAGCTCGAGTAAGTTGCTTCTTTAGTAACTAAGAAGTCTCGAACCATGGTGGAACTCCACTTCGGACACGTGCTTCACCACCAAAGCCGCCAGAAAAGGTAAAATCTAAACTTCAATTCTTTTTAAAAGTATGTTTAATATTGGATTTTAGGCATATCCTTTGGACCTACAATTAACCAAACTTGGACCTAACCTTGGGCTTGAACACATCCTTTGGGTTTCGGCCTAAAATCAACTTTTTAATCTAATTTCCACATAAATTTTTATTTTACCAAGTCAAAATCAACCTTAGACTTAGGTTTATCTAGTTAAACCTAATTTTCACATAAATTTTTATTTTACCAAGTTAAAATCAACCTTAGACCTAGGTTTATTTAGTTAAACATAATTTTTACATAAATTTTGATTTTGCCAAGTTAAAATAAACCTTAGACCTAGGTTTATCTAGTTAAACCTAATTTTTACGTAAATTTTGATTTTATCAAGTTAAAATCAACCTTAGACCTAGGATAAGTTAAAATCAACCTTGGACCTAGGTTTATCTAGTTAAACATAATTTTCACATGAACTTTGATTTTATCAAGTTAAATCAACCTTAGGCCTAGGTTTATCTAGTTAAACCCAATCATCACATAAATTTTGTTCTGATTAAGTTAAAATCAAGTCTAGACCTAGATTTATCAAGTCAAACCTAACTTTCAATAAGTCATTAGGTTTTATCAAAAACCTAAAATCAACTTAGACTTAGGTTCAACTAGTTTAGGTTAAACCCCCATTTTGAGTTCAAAACAAACCATTACTTCATGGGTTTTGATTCCTATTTAAATGGGACATGCAGGCCTACTTGGAATATTTATCCAACTACCAGGTCCATTTTGTAAAATAAACATTTTCTTTCAACTTTTAACCTTTTGTCTATTTAAATAATGAACTTCCTTTAATTTTGAGATGTAAAGTTAATTAATTTGATTTTTTCACTTTATCTCTTTGAATGAATGAATGTGTATTGTTGATTTTACTTACCATGCCATATCATAATTGTCATCTTACATAAAATTAATTTTATAAGTTCTTATTTAATTGAAGGCCAAACTAACTTTACTTAAAATAACCCTAAACTTATCCCCTGAATCTGTTCTTTGGTTTGAGGCTAGTATTTTTATCCATGGGAAAAAATTGGAGTCAATTTTATGGGTTTTTCTTAAATTTTCTCCTTTTCAAATAAATTTAAGTGGTGAATCAAGCGTAGCCTACAATGGTAGAGTGATTCAAAACTTTTATGTGGGACTTAGCCCAATTTTTTAGCATTTCAGTATGCATTCTTTACGGGCAGGGCCAAGGCACTTGGGCTCGGGCCTTACAGTAACATATACAAACATATAACAACATATAATAGTTGTATATTGTTGTTCATTTTAGAACTCAACATATATATTTAGTTATATGTAATATATACCAACACATAACAATTGTATATTGTTATTCATTTCTCCAAATCAACATATATATGTTGTTATATATAACATATAAGAATATATATAGTTATATGTAATATATACAAACATATAACAACATATAACAATTGTATACTATTATTTGTTATGAAACTCAACACATATGTTTAGTTATATGTAATATACCAACATATAACAATTGTATACTATTATTCATTTCTCCAAATCAACATATACATGTTGTTATATGTAATATATATGAACATATAACAATATATATAACAGTTGTAAATTGTTATTCATTTTTCTAAATCAACAGAAATATGTGATTATGTGTAACATATACAAACATATAAGAGCATATAACAACTATATATTGATATTATTTTTCCAAAGCAACAGATACATATAATTATATTTAACATATACTAACATATAATACCATATAAAAGTTGTAGACTTTTTATTTAATTCTTCAACTCAACAAAATGTGTAGTTATATGTAATATATATCTACATATAAGTACATATAATAGTTGTATACTGATATTTCTTTTACAAATCAATATATATTTGCAATTATATATAACATATAACTATATATAATTAACATATAATAGATTTATATGTCATATTTCTTCATGTCTATTTAAATAAGATAACTTTAGCTTTAAAGTCTCTTTCGATTTTACCTATATTCTTCTTCAGATCTAGATGTGACAAACCATTTGATAATCGCTTTGTTGTTTATCTTCCTTTTCCAGATTTGCTTTGTTGTTTTAATTCTTTTTCTTAATGTTATTTGATCTTTTATTTTTATTTTTTGATTGATCAACAAGAAATGTTGTTTTTTCAAATTTTTTTTGGATAATATGAAGAAAGTTTGCAATGAAAATTTTTAGTTTTTTTTATCTGCTGCAATTTATGTATTTTGGTTCTTTTGTAAGGTTTTTAACATAAAATTGAAAAAAAAAAAGTTGTTGTTCTATTTTTGAAAAGGGAAGTTATTTTTAGGTTATTTGTGTAATTTTTCCTAAAAATAATTAAGTTGATATTAAATTAGAGTAATTTTTAATTAATGTAAGAAAATAATTTAAATTATTCCATAATAATGTAACATTGAAATAATTCCATATTAAAAAAAAGAGCCATATAAATTTGTTACCTTATAGTCCAAAAATAAATAAATATATAAATAATAAAATGAAATCATGCCTCACAAGAACTTATTATTCCTAATTATCGCAAGACACTAATTCATTATTATGGATAAATTTGGGCTTCAAAAAATGTGATAAGGATCTTGAACATATCACTTATATAGCAAAAATAGGGGGTGAGCATGGTCCAAAATAATCCAAATATTAGAAAATCTGCGGAATTAGATTAAATATTGGAGATTTTTAAAATATCATCTCTAGAATTGAATCAAAACAAAAAAAAATCTCTAAATTGTATTGCTCCAATTTTTCAGAACAATTCAATTTGAAAATTCGGAGATTCGAAGATTATATTTTAACTTTTAAATATATAAAAATAATTAATAAATTATATTTTATTGTTATTCATTTATTTTTAAATTAAATTATAATTAAAGTTATTTTGATTAGTAATAAATTAATATATATATTTAATTACTTAAATTACATATAACTTAACTATTATTTATATTTTTTATTCACATTTATATTTTATTTTGTAATTAAATTAGGAAAATGATTACTTAATTGCTCTTTTATTTACTTATTTTTAAATTAATATTTATTATTGGAAATATAGTTTTTATAGTTTAGAAATGAATATTGTAAAAATATTTTACTGAGATTTGTATATTTAATTAATAAAATAAAAAATAAAAAAAATAAAAAATATATATATATACTTATAAATATATATATATATAATATGATAGAAAATGTCAAAATGAATATATTATATAACATAATATGAAAAATAATTCTAATATATCTTATAAAATGTTAACAATTTATAGTAGTTATATTTAAATTAGTAGTTATATTATTTTCAAACTCATTTATAATTTATTTATCTCCGCAGTCACTAGTACTGCTAATTATTGTCAATATTTATACTTATCATTTTTATTAAAACCTACTAATATTATTATAAATACTGACTTTATAATAGTTATTTATATAAATATGTTGAATACTAATTTAATTTAAAATATTTAATTAATAATTTGATAACAGTTAAATTTTTTAAATTTCATTTATATTTTATTAATTTAACAATCCCGTAAAATATGTAAATCAATATTGATTAGATGAAATATTAAAATTATATATAACCATTAATTATATTTATATTTATTTAAGTTAAATTCAAAATTTTTAATTATATATATAATATTAAGTATTAAGTAATAAATCAATATAATAAAATATTTCAGTATTAGTAATAAATCGATTCTTATTTCAGTTATTTGATTCGATACAGTTTTAGTCGATTCAATACGATTCTCGGTATGAATATATCTTAATCTGCAGAACTACTCCTGCAACACCCTTATACCATATATACGTACAATACATATTTTTAGCATATGTAAAATACGCATATGCGGTACAAAAATGTCACAGACCGGTTTAATAAAAAGTTTTATATTTTTTATTTAAAATTTCAAATACTAAATGTATAAAATTAAATAGTATATAAATATTCTTTACTTATTATATGAACTCAAAATAAACAATTTATATAAAAATCTCTGAGAAAAATTCGCTAGAGTTTTGTCTGTAATTTGGACATTTTCAAAATTCAGCAAAACACAACCTGCATCAGAAAATACTCTCAAATAATTTTAAATCACCATTTCACTCATACTCCTCAATTTCACCAAGTTTCTCAAACATTTATATATATATATATATATTAGAACACATTTAAACCTCCATTTCAAATAACTTAACCCAAACATTCTTTATAGTTTACAATACATAAAATTCAAAAATATGATATAATATGCATAATACCCAAAATATACAATAACATAAAATATATACATACTGCTTGTAACACCCTTATATCCCATGTACGTACACCACATATACCCTCATATGTAATATACGTATACCGGATACAAGAATATCACCATCTATTTAGAACAAACTAATCTTTAAAACTTTAACATCAAATCATCATTATAAATAGTAATAGGTAAAATATTCCTTGTTAAAATATATATACATATATATCTTCATTACACCCAAAGTTTATCAAAAAAATTTATTTAATAAGCAGCGAAAAATATAGCGGAATATACATATGTATATATCAAAATCAGTATTTACAAAAATATAGAGTTTGTATATGCTTGGCAGTTCGTCTCTGATCTTGAAGTCCAAAAATCAACACTTCACTAGGGATCACAAGCCTAGACTCGACTCGGTCTAGCTGAACTCTCCGGTTCAACTGGATCTACCCTGTCACCTGCGCGATGAACCACAATCGTGCTAATCCATAGGCTTAGTGGTACAAATCACAATAACAATATGCTTCAATGTAATGTCGATGTCATACTTTCAAGAATTAGAAACAATACACAAGAATATCATATTTCATAACATTACATTTTATTATATTATTCAATTGTTTCATCATTCATGATTCACATTTAAGCAAAGACAAGCATGGGCCCAAAAGAAACTAATATGTTATTCAAATTTCAGAGTTAATGTTTTAGTCCAATAATCACATTTATCAAGCCCGTAGGCGAATCATTATCACAATGAGAAATATCTCATATATAACATCCCAACTAGGCTTCAAGTACTAGGCCCAACCAAGCTTCAAGGGGAGCATAGCATTAACCCAACTTGGCTTCAAGGACCAAGCCCAACCCAGCTTCAAGGGAGTGTTACTTTTAGGCATGCCACCAATAACAAAACTCTGAAAATTGAATAACATACTAGGCACACAATTCTTTCATTATTTCATTATCAATTCCATTCTCATTTTCTCATAATCATCTAGGAACCATGCCTTAATATTTCATTTACATCATTATAGTCAACATCAATGGCTTCACATTTCATCATTTGAGTGCACATCACAACTTACATTGTTTATATATTTTGAATCCTCAACATATAATTTACATAATGCACATAATACAAATCATTGCACTATTCTCATATATCAACAATATAATAGGTAACCTAACATATTTTCCAACCAAATGTGTTAAGTCCCAAAATCATGTAAATGTATGCAATCATTTAGGGTTTGTACTTACCTCAAGAGCTACACACACCAATCTAACAATCTCCTCTTCCAAGAATCCTTCAACACTTGGATTGTTACCTCAAATCTCTTCAAACCTAATCCAAAGGTGATTATACATACTCACTTAGAGATACACATAAGATAATAAGGATAAGAACCAACTAGGGCAACCTCTACACATGACACGCTTAACAACATGGGCGTGTCCCTAACCATGCCCTAAACCCACAATACAGAAGCTTTGACATGCTCAGTGACATGGACGTGTCACTGCACGTGTCAATTCTCCCCCAACACAATGGCTATGACATGCTCAATGACATGGGCGTGTCACTGGACGTGTCAATTCTACTCCAACACAGAAGTTGTGACACTCTCAGTGACATGGGCATGTCACTGGTCGTGTCACCCATCCAGAAAATAGAACCATTGACACGCCCAAAGACTTGGCCGTGCTCATGGGTGTGTCAGGCTAAAAACTTTGATTCCGACACCAACAACACCACATCCAACAAATATCATACTTTACCCTTTTTCACTCCAAACAATCTTACCCAAAACCATCAATAAACCATATTAGACTTACAAAACATCAAAACAACACAATGCATACATTAAAACATAATCACAACCATCATCACAACTCAACACATACACAATCCACAACTCTTGCTTTCCTTCACCAAACTTAACCTTTCCCCCAAACCAACCCCAAAATCAAAATCAAATAGACAACACACTCTCAAACACATCAAAGTTAACCACACACACATCAACAACAACCATTCAACAACCACAATTCATAAACTCAAAAGAAAACCAAAGAAACAAGTTGGAAACTTACCAAAAGTGATGAAAACCCCTCAAACTCCAACTTGATCTCTTGAAACACCTTCAAATCTTGAGTTAGGAAACAACAAAAATCCCTTTCCTTCTAGCTATGGTGATAGTCGGCCAAAGAAAAGAAAGAAGAAGAAGAAGATGAAAGTTATCAACAAGTCAAACATTCAACCTCTCTTAACAACTCAAATTCCAATTAATCTCCACCAAGCAATTAATATAATATATTAACTAACCAAAATATCATCTTCCACTTATTTTTAATTTCTATTTTAAATAATTAATAATCTCATTTGACCATTAAATAAAAGTTGACTTGTATATGTTGTATATATCTCTATATATACAACATATACACACTTCTCTTTCCTCTTAATCCTTTATACACACTTTAAAATCATTTAATCCAATTTCAACAATAATTATTTTCAAAATTTTAGGGTATAGTTTGGGATATTACACTGTTGATAGTGTTTCTAACCTTGATATCAACTCTACAATCACAACCACAAGTCTAGACCCAATCTGGTCTAGAAGAACTCTCCGGCTCAGCCGAATCTACCCTGTCACCTGCATGATGTAAACAATCGCACTAAGCCAAAAGCCTAGTAATACAAACTTGATAACAATAAAATTCAAATGCAATGCCAATGCACAATGCATATGGATATCACATCATTCCATTTTCTCATACTTTTCAAATATTTCACAATCCACAATTCACATAAAAACAAACACAAGCATGGGCCCAAAGATAACTAATATGCTATTCAAATTTCAGAGTTACTGTTTTGGTCTAGACACCATGTGTCTAGCCGATAGGCAAAATATCAATGTAATATCCCAACTAGGTCTATGCTTATGACCTGGTCATTTCACCCAGCCCAGCTTCAAGGACTTATTTTTTAGGCTTACAATCCGGTCATTTCACCTCAAAAATATTTTTACAGTGACATCCAGCGTCTAGCCCGTAGACAAATCATAGGCATGCCGCCAAATACAGAACTCTAAAAATTGAATAACATACTAGGCACACAATTTATTCATATTTCTCATTTATATCTATATCAATTTATTTCATTATGTTTCCACATATCTCATTACATTATACTACATTTTTATATTTATAACACATTACCTAATTACTTTGGGTATTTTTAGATAATTTACATATTAATCACATTTAATGTAATCTAGCCAATACCAATGACTTTTTAACAATGCACTTAACACATATATGACATCACAAATGTCATAGCACATTATTCATACATAATCAATGTATCAAGTAGCTTAACACATTTTCTAACCATAATGTGTTAAGCCTAAATGCCATGCAAACATAACCAATGTATTCAAAGTTTGTACTTACCTCAAATAGCAACCAAAATAATCTTAAAACAACCTCCAATCATATCCTTCCAACTTGCCCTTCACCACTTGGATAAAGCAAATCAACCTCCCTCAATGTCTAAACCAAATGTAATAACAAATAATCATTTAGTATCACATTTAATGGCATTTTCAATATTAAACCATAATTAAACCTCATCCAAGCAAAAATTTAAAATTTAAGGCTAACCTCACTTTAACTTTGGATTCTCATACTAGGCTATTCATTTTAATATATTCAGTTTATTTATAATATTAGAAATATGTTTTAATACATTTAAACCATTTACATTATAAAAATACACTCTTATACACAAAATCCTAAAATGGCATAACCTTCCCCATTGAAGGTTTTCTATTCCAACACAATCCATTAATTATTTTAAGCTTATATACATCACTTATATCACCAAACAACAAGATTAAACTAATAAAATTATACAATTCAACAACTTTGAAAAAAAATTATTTTCCAAAACCCTAAATCACACTTCCATTCTCAAACTCCAACCAAACACAACCAAATCCAATATTTGACTTTAAAATACTTGTTTAAACACCAAAACAACTCATTTAGAACCAATTTGCACAATTAAAAACTATAATTTATCAAACCCTAAAAGTCCATAACCCTAAATTCTCTCTTCACCATTCTTTATCCAAATTCAACAATTTCTTCAATCCAACCTTAAAATCATTAATAACTACCTAGAATAACTTCATACATACCAATTCCAACAATTATAACATACTATTTCAAAAATCCAAAACTCACATATTCAAAATTTCTATGGAAATCCAAAGAAAAAGCTAAAGAACTTACTTTTTCAAGTGGAAATCTCTAAAAATCCTTTTTGAACCTTTAAAATCTTTCAATTCTTGGAAGCTTGGAAGATCAAAATCGTTAGTCTTGAACATCCATGGTGGCCGGCCATGAGAGAAGAAGAAGTTTAAAAAATAAATTTTCTCTTTCATTTCATCTTTTAATTATAACCATATATATATTTTTTATAATAATTTAATAATTAATTATTTAATTATTTATTAAAGAAATTAAAAGACTAAAAATCCATCATCCATTCAAAAATAATTTATTTTTGAATTTTTTTTATTAATTTTTAATTTTTAAAATTTATTTACAAAATGTCATTTGACTTTGACTTTTCTTTTAAAAAGTATTGACTTTTATATGTTATGTATATTTTATATATATATCATATATATATTCCACTTTTTTTTATTTAAAATTCCTTTATTTTTATTTAAAATCATTAATTTAATTTATCTAATTTAATTATAATATATTTTATCAAATTTTTAAAAATTAGAAACTTTCAAAAAATTTAGGATATTACAACTTTATATTATAAAAATTGGTACAATTTGATTCGAAGAAGGTCAAAAGTCAACGAATTTTTTCAGTTATAGATATTTTTAGTCCGAATATTCAGACTAATTCGAAAAATCTCCAAAATCTGTCAAGCTGTCCTAAGCAAAAGCATGCCCAATTGATACACTCTTCATGTAGCTAGGTTCTTTTCTAGTGAAGAAAATAAAAAAAAAATAAGAATTGCATATATATTGTTTAATTGAGGACTATAACTCTAAAACATGTTTATTTTTGCCTGAGGATTAGTAATTATTAACTTTTAAATATATGAGACATGCATAAGGATTGTAATTTCCTCAACCATAAGTGCACTAGACTGACTTCTAATCAAGATGATGTGTAAAACTCTAAAAAAGAAAAAAAAAAAAAAAAAAGAGTTGAATCCTCAAGCTCTCCATTATGATTCACTTGAATTCCTTAATGATGCAAACTAAAAAAATCTAATGAGAACTTGAGTTGGCCTTAAAATTGATTGGCGAACAAATATATGTTAACAAAATAAAAGCACTGCCAAATACTTTTGAGGACTAAAGCAAACTAGTGGACAAATGTGCAGCTAAAGGACCAATACAAAATAAACTGAATTCCTAAGGACTCGGGTAGATTATTAGACTAATGTGCAATTAAAGACTAAAGCATGTGACTAAATGCTTAAGGATTCAAGCAAATTAGTGCAATTAGTGTGCAGTTGAAGAACAACCAAAAAAATTATTATAAAGAAGAAATAAAACAACTGACTAAAACTTTGGGAACTTAAATAAATTAACAAATCAAGGTATAGTTGAAGAAAGACAAAAACATATTATGTTCAAAACAACATTAAAGTATCTATAAGAACTATTGAGGAATTAAACAAACTACTAATCCTACGCGTTGACAAATAACAACTAAGAACAAAATATATACCTAGAAACTTGGTTGATAGCTAGAAAAAAAATGAGCTTATAGGACAAGACCAACAGAGGCTGAACTACAGTATAATCTAAAGGGAATGGGTCGAAACTTTAAACTAAAACAAGGACTATTGCTAGCAAAGGATTTTGGCAAAGATTTGCTAGTGTGTTTTTCTAGGTGTGAATCGTTGATTTCCTCAGCTCATGACTCCTTTTTTTCTCTCTTCCTCCTATTTTCTCTAGTAGTGGTAGGTCTCTATGTTTTCTTCACTCTTCATGGCTGCAATTTTTTGCTCCTGTTCTTCCTAAGCGGTACTCTTCCACGTTCTTCATTCTCTTTGGACTTGGTTTCCTCATGTATGCTCCCTTGACAGTCTATTCATCAATAATTTGTTTCCTTAATCATACCAAATTCCTCATTCCTCAACTTGCTTGGTTTATCAATCTTTCGTTCATTGACTTTGGGTCAAGCCC
The DNA here is from genome assembly GCA_947685225.1 of Garcia nutans. NCBI lineage: Eukaryota > Viridiplantae > Streptophyta > Magnoliopsida > Malpighiales > Euphorbiaceae > Garcia > Garcia nutans. Next base: position 47,087,412 of record CANTUV010000007.1, on the reverse strand, counting down.
AATATTTTTCTTATGCGAATAGTTTATATATTTTTTTCAATTTTTAATTTTGCCCTTATAAAATTAAAAATTATCAAGTGATCTTTATACATTAATTCTATAAAATCTTAAATATTTCACTGTCCAAATATTAAATTTTATAAATGAGAATTAAAATATTAAACTTTAAGATAGGATCACATGTTTAATTTATATATATGTACCCACATATTAAATTTTTCCTACAATTATTACGAGTGATATCAAACTAGATATATCAATTACCGTTAAATATATGAAACGTTAAACTACATAATAAATAGTAAGAAAATTAAAATTAAAAGTATATACAAAAGTGTAATTGATATTGAAATATAAAGGCAAGTAGTTAGCTAGCATGGCTGTAAATGGATAACAAAAAGAGAGAGTAAATTGTACTCATCATCGCTTAAAAAAATTATTAATGCATAATTTTGTATATACATATTGTAATTATTATTATTCACTATAATATTGAGACTTTGAGAGTAATAATTATTCACAATTCATAAAGATTGTCAATTACAAATGAATGATTCATTAAATTCATATTTTGCTTGCAGCATACGCTATGGGAAATAACATTCTAAATTACACGAAAAAATTATTTCTTATTCCCTAAAACTATATATATATATATATATAGCATTTAAAAATCTACTTTCAATATATAACTTTCCCAAAAAATTAGCTTTTAATAAATATTATGAAATTTATTCGTCAAATGTAAAATTTATTTTTTTAAGAAATAAATAAATTATATTACGTGGGCCACAAACTATATCTTATATGAGAATTGCAAAATTAATTATAAGTGTTGTTATAGTTAGCAATTAAAATTTATCAATTAAAATTTATTTATTTTAATATTAACATTAATATTATTATAGCAATTAACTACAACGGTTAGAAAATCAATTAGTGTTTAGTGGGGTTGGTATAATCATTTACCATATAATTATAAAAAGTTAATTTTTTTTTGAACTGAAAAGGTTAAATATAATTAAGCCAATTGATGTAGTTTTTTTTTTTTTTTATATAATTAATGTGTTTCTGTGCGATGAGAGTTACAATGATCATATTTACACGTGGAATAGCAAAAATATGAGCTTTTGAGATATTGCACTATCAAAGATGCATTGATGATTATATATTTGTTTTACAATTGAAGATTAAATAGTAGATGGTTAAGTAAATACTTTCTGTATTATTAAATTTTATTATATATAATTTTAATATTTTGGTAATTTTTTATTATAATAATTTAATAATATAATATTTAAAATTTATTTTTACTTAAAATAATTTTTAATTAAGCTTTTTGTGAATTATTTTGTTCATTGAACATTAAAATATTATAAATTTTTTTAAAAAAATAAAGTTCAATAAGCACCGCATTCAAGTATAAAAATAGTTAGTTGATAAGAAAAAAAAAGTCGAAAAATTAATTACAAAAGAGCTAAAACATAAATGTTTGCATGCATGAATCTATTTCGTGTTTTAAATTTCGGATTCGAAATTTATGAATTTATAAATATTTATAAATTTAAAAGATATTTAAAATATTAAATTTGTTATGAGATATGTAGATGACTGCTTAATTGGATTAATTTTATCCTATTAGGATTATGATTAATATTATCCTATTCAAATTATGATTAACTTTATAATCTTTTATTCTTATCAAAAGACTATCTACACCACTATATATATCCCATTATGAATAGTATATTTGATATAATTGATAATAAAGAGATCATTCATATTTCTCATTCTCTACAAATTTTTTTTATATTTATAATACGTTATCAGTACTATTTAAATATTTTTTTAAATATTTAATCTTAATCTTCTCTAATAATTTCAGCTCTAGCCAATTTGTTTATTTTAAATATTCAAGTTCAAGGTAAAGCATATAAACATGATATTATGAAGGACAACATATACTTGGTTGACAATGGTACAACTCATACAATTATTCGAGATAAGAAATACTTTTTTACAATTAACATTAGCTGAAATTAATATTAATACAATATATGGTACTGCAAATATAGTTGAAGGCTGAAAGAGTTCATCTTATGTTCCTAAATGAAACAAAGTTATATATTGATAATACATTGTATTCTAGTAAATTCCGAAGAAATTTAATAAGCTTTAAAGATATACGTCGCAATAGATATCATATTGAAATAAAGAATGAGGGTGATATTGAATTTTTATATATCACTACTACTAATTTGAACCAGAAGTTCATATTAGAAAAATTTTCAAGTTTATCAGCTGGATTATATTATAAAAAAATAAAGATGGTTGAGATGTACTATATGTACTAGAAGAACAAAGATTCTAAAATTTGTATACTTTGGCATGATCATCTTGGTCATCCTGGTTCAAACATGATGCGACGTATTGTTGAGAATACAAACATACATCTATTGAAAAATTAGAAAATTTTTTTGTTTGATAATTACTTTTATACTTTTTGTGCTCAAGGTAAATTAATTGTGAGACCTTCACCATCTAAATTACATTTGGAGTCTCTTAAATTTCTACAAAGAATACATAGAGATATTTGTGGCCCTATTCATTCATCTTATGGACCATTTGGATACTTTATAATTTTAATTAATGTTTCAACTCGATGGTCACATGTTTATATATTGTCAACAAGTAATATTACTTTTGTTAAATTTTTTGTTTAAATTATAAAGTTAAGGTCAATATTTTCTGATTATCATATTAAAATAATTCATCTAGATGATGCATGTGAGTACACTTCAAAAGTATTTTTATGATTATTGCATCTCTATAGAAATTACTATTGAATATTTTGTTGTGTATGTTCAAACTCAAAATGGTTTAGCTGAATCTTTTATAAAGCGTTTACAATTAATTGCTAGATCTATACTTATGAAATTAAAACTTTCAGTATCTACTGGGGACATGCTATTGTTCATGCTGCATTTTTAGTTCGTATTCGACTATCTGCATATTATAAGTTTTCACCTTTACAACTTACATTTGACAAACAACCAAATATATCCCATCTTAGAATTTTATGTTCCTATGGTACCTCTCCAAAAAATAAAAATGGATTCCCAACGTCGTCTTGGTATCTATGTAAGTTTTGATTCTCTTTCTATCATTAGATATCTTGAAACTTAACAGGTGATCTTTTTAGAGTAAGATTTTTAGATTGTTAATTTGATGAGTTAGTTTTCTCACTATTAGGCAAAGATAAAAGTAAATGGCTAAAAGCACAAGAAATTAGTTGGAATACACCAACTTTGTCTAATTTTGATACACGCATAAATTAATGTGAACTAGAAGTTCAAAAAATAATTCATTTACAGAATGTTACAAATCAATTGCCAGATATCTTTGCAGACACCCAGAAGGTGTGTATAAATCACATGTTCCAGCTGCTAATACTCTTTCTCGATTGATTGTCCCTATATGACATCCTATTAGTATGGTAGCCAATGAATCTAACACACGCCTGAAGCGTAGTAGACCACTTGGTTCAAAAGATATTGTTCCCCGAAAAATAAGAAAAATAAAAATTTTACAAAATGATACTCCTGAAGATGTCAAAACTAACATAGATCAACAACTTCATATTTTTAGAGAAGTAACTCCACAAGTGGTTTCGTACAAAAAATTATGAGATTTCATTGAAATCTAGAAATATGTGGGGAAGAGATGATATTGTTGTTGATTATGTGTTTGCATATATTGTTGCTTATGAAATAATTAATGATGATGAGTCTGAGACTAAAAATATTGAAGAATGTCGACATAGAAATGATTGGCCAAAATGGAAAGAGGCTATTCAGACTGAGCTAGATTCATTAGCTAAGTGTAAAGTATTTGGGCAAATAGTTTTGACACCAGAAGATGTCAAGCCTATTGGATACAAATGGGTATTTGTCTGTAAGAGAAATGAATTAAATGAAATTGTATGATACAAGATGCGATTTATGGCACAAGGATTCTCACAAAGACTTGAGGTAGATTATGATGAGACATATTCTCATGTTATAGATGCTATTACTTTTAGATTTTTGATCAGTTTGGCAGTCTTTAGAGGGTTTGACATATATTTGATGGATGTTGTGACAACTCACTTATATGGTTCATTGAATAATGATATACATATGAAAATTCAAAAAGAATTTAAGATAAATGAAGCATATAATTTAAAATCTAGACAAATATACTATATTAAACTCCAAAGATCCTTGTATGGGCTAAAGCAATCTGGACAAATATGGTACAATCACCTCAGTGAATACTTAGTGAATAATGGATATGAAAATAATCCTTTTTGCCCATATATTTTTATTAAAAGGATAAATTCATAATTTGCTATAGTTGTAGTTTATATTGAAGATTTAAATATAGTGGAAACTCCACAAGAGATCTTAATTACTGCAGACTGTTTGAGGAATAAATTTGAAATGAACGATCTTAAAAAAATAAAATTTTATCTTGAATTTCAAGTTGAGTATCTGTCAAAAGAAAATTTTCTCCACCAAGCATCATATATCAAAAAAATCTTGAAATAATTTTATATGGATAAATCTTATTTATAAATCACTTTTAATGATTGTTCATTCCCTTGATGTAAAAGGAGATCCCTTATGTCTCCAAGAAGATAATGAAAAGATTCTTAGTCTTGAAGTATCATATCTGAGTGCAATATGATCACTCTTATATCTTGCTAACACCACAAGATCATATATTGCTTTTATAGTTAACTTGCCTGCAAGATTGAGTTCTACACTAATTAGAAGGTATTGGAATGGAGTGAAACATATTTTTCGCTACCTACGTGGCACATCTGATATGGTTTTGTTATTTTCAAAAGGAATAAAGTCTAAATTAATTGAATATGATGATGTTGTATATCTTTCTGATCTTCATAAAGCTCGATCCCAAATTGGTTATGTCTTCACATATAATAATATTGCTATTTCTTGGAAATCTGTGAAGCAAACAATCACTGCTACTTCATCAAATAATTCAAAATTATTAGCTATTCATGAAACTAGTCGTGAATGTATATAGTTGAGAAGCATGATCAAACATATTAGAGGAGTGTGTGGATTACTTATAGAAAGCAAAAAACCAATAATATTGCATGAAGATAATGCAGCGTGTATTGCACAAATCAAGGGAAGCTACATAAAATGTGATAGAACTAAACATATATTACCAAAGTTTTTCTACACTCATGAACTTCTGAAGGAAGAAAAAATAGATATTTGCAAAGTTCGTTCAAGTAATAATCCAGCAGATTTGTTCACAAAGGCACTTACGACGTCAACTTTTAAAAAGCATGTATACAATATTGGAATGCGTTCACTTAAAGATATGTCTTACTTAATTATATTTTCAATGAAAAATTACTTATGAATATTGTTAATTATATTTTCAATGGAAAATTACTTATGAATATTGTACTCTTTTTTTTTGCTAAATTTTTATCCCACTAGATTTTTTTAGTAAGGTTTTAACGAGCCATGTTCATAGGAGCAGTTATCCGAAAAAATGTGTTATGAGATATATGGATAACTACTTAATAAGATTAATCTTATCCTATCAATATTATGATTAATATTATCCTATTTAGATTAAGATTAACTTCATAATATTTTATTCTTATCAAAAGTCTAATGTATATATATATATACACTCTATTATGAATAGTATATTTAATATAATTAATAATAGAGAGATTATTTAAATTTTTTATTTTTTATTTATTTTTTTATATTTAAAACAGAACTGTTATTTTATATAATATTTGTAAATTCAAATCGTCTCAATTATAATGATGAAATAAAAAATTTTGACTCAAAATCTTTCAAAATACAAGCAAATCATAAGTAATTTGATTTCTTATAGTTGGATGTATATCCATTTAATTATGGAATATTTAGTTGAATAAAAATAGAAAAATGCAATTTAGTAAAGTGCCACAAAAGCAAAAGAAAAGAGCGGAGGAGTTGACAACTTAACATCAAATACAAAGGGACGGTGACAGGTGACTTGTACTTCATGCCACGTTTTATTTTTTATTTTTTTAAAAGTTATTTTCTTATTTGTTTATTGTTTATTCTTATTAGGGTTGAAAAAAAAAGGAAAAATCGAACTGATCGAGAAATCGACCGAAAATTGACTAAAAAATTGATTAATCAATTGGTCGGTTTGGTTTTTGATTCTAAATTATATTAAATCGAAAATATTCGGTCGGCCAGCGGATTCATTGCTCTGAAAACTGAACCGACCGAAAACCGACCGAATTTTTTTGGTTTGATGTAAAACCGCTGGTTTAGAATGAAACCGACCGAATTTTTTGTCTAAACCAATTTTTTTGGTCTAAACCGAAACAGACCGAATTTTTTTGGTCTAAATCAATTTTTTCGGTCTGAACCGAAACCGACCGAAAATTTTCGATTCGATTTTTTTTTTTATTAATCGACTGGTCGATTTGGTTTCGGTTACTAATATATTTAATCAGTTTTTATTTGATTTTTACAGATCGATTCGGTTCGGTCAACCGAACCGAAAATGTCTACCCCTACTTCTCATTTGTTGCTTTTTTTTCCCCAAAACGATTGCCGTTTTTGCGGCTGCATTTAAATAGGATTGCCGGTTGTTAGGAGGGGGCCCGCCAGAGTTCGTTACTTTTCTGTTGATGATCACATCAAATGCCTTATTTGCTTTTTAATAAGAATCCACACAACAGCAGCAGCTTTGTCTGTCTACGCTTGTTTTTGCCACAAAAAATGAAAAAAAAAAATCAATTGTATTTGTGTCATCCCAACCCAAAGGCACAAAAAGGAAAAGGCTAATAATGGATGTGACCCTATGGCCTTTTCAATTTGCTCCTCCATTTTGGCTTTATATTATTTCTTATTTTACCAAAATAATTAAAAAACAAAGTGAAACTTATGCATAAATAATTAATTATCTTATATGCACATTGAGATATAGTGTAACTGCATTTACTCTAAATATATTTAAATTTGATTTCTCTTCCCTTCTATTTAAATACAAAAAAAAACATTAACTACATTTCATTTAATTACATTTAAAAAAAATTCTGCTTTTTTATATCGTCGGACCACACACATAATCAAATCATATAAATCTTTAACTACCACTCATTAAATTTATAATTGGGACCTTATAACTGTAAACTAGAGCTAGAGCTCAACGCTAATAGTAATAATTATAAACCTTACAGTTAAAGAGAGAAAACATAGATTTAATTAATGATTAAGTATGAAAAGAAATGAAAACCTTATCTATCATAGAATGTTACAAAAGATAAGAATGATGAAGTTATACGATTTTTAGGCAAACTCTCTACCAATCCCAATTAATGAAACTTATTTAAATTAATCAATGAAAATGATAATCTTATTATTAATTATTTTTAATTTGAGGCTGTAAAGTCTTTTTGTTATTACGATTAAAGTCATGTTAGCTGTTTTTTTTTTTTTCTAAAAATCAAATATCACATTCAAAAGTTGTAAATTTATACTAACCTAATTTATGATGCAAAAAGTGAAACAATATATTATATATCGCATTTCTTATTATAAAAATGTTTAGGATAAAAAATAAAAAATTATTATTAAACACTAACAATGAATGAATTAATCAATCAATCAATCAATCAGCCGTAATTAATACTTAATTGAGAGGCAATAAGAGACAACAAAAATAAAAATGGAAATCTTTGCCTTAAACTTTTCATTAAACGTTCCGAAGATACTTGGAATTCACGGAAACATAGGGTTCCGCTTGTTTGGATTATCATTCTTTTTTGTGGCGTTTTCGTTAAGCTGTGAAAAATCTTTGAGATTGCAAAAGAACAAATCGACAAACATTGGGTCGGTTTTCCGTTTCTTATTTTTCTTCCTAAACGGTCTCTCTGCAAAACTTTTCTCGGAAAATCTCTAATAAACTCTCTCTCTGTCGACAATTCGTTTTTCCCAGATAAGTTTCCAGCCAAAGAAGAAATCTTTCTCTGTCAAATTTTTTATTTGTTCAAGCAATATTTGTTAGCTGAACCAAGTGTCGTTTGTTGTTCTCTGAATTGGGGTTTGTTATTTCTTTTGATGAGCAATAACAAATTCCTGATTTGGAGAGGTATAACACGCTATTACTTTCCATTTCTGTTATTTTATTCTCTGGTTTTCTTCTTCCTTTATATATATATATATATATATATATATATATATATATTCTTGGTTTGTTTACAGAAGAACCCATTTGAGATTTGAAGGGGATTTTTTTTGTGGAAATTGGTACTTGATTAAGGGGTTATATTTGAAATTGGTATATGGGTTCTTTTCTGTAAGAGCTTGGTTTTGTTGTGCTAATTTCTGTGATCTGTTACATGTATAATTTGGACTGGCTTGTGAGTTTGTGTTGTTTGGTAAATACTGAGGAAGTCATGGTATGAAGTCTTTTCCCCCATTTAATTGTTGCCTTTTTTGAAGTTTTTGTGCAATAGTGGTTGTTGGGTTACTGTCGTTCTGTGTCATTGGTCATCAATTACAGAAGAATTACATAGTTAGTTCAGTATTTGGTTGTAGTTGTTGTGCTTCATAATGGGAAAGCAAAAGGGGAAGAACAAGAAACAGGTAGCAGGGTCATCGGGAGATAGTAATGTGAAGCAAACCACAGTTAGGAATAGCAAACCTGAAGTTAATGATAAGGACAATGCGGTTTTCATTTCCATGTCCCAGGAATTAAAAGAGGAAGGAAACAAGCATTTTCAAAAGAGGGACTATGAAGGAGCTTTGATGAAGTATGAGAAAGCCATCAAATTGCTTCCAAGGAATCATATAGATATATCCTCTATTAGGAGTAACATGGCTGCTTGCTATATTCAGATGGGTCTCAGTGAATACCCTAGGGCTATCCATGAGTGCAATTTGTCACTTGAGGTCACACAAAAATATAGTAAAGCACTGTTAAAGAGGGAAAGATGTTGTGAGGCTTTGAATAGGCTTGATTTCGCCCTGAGAGATGTTAGTACTGTTTTGAAAATAGAGCCAAATATTGTCATGGCATTAGAGGTTTCGGAAAGGGTGAAAACTGCACTTGAGCAGAAGGGGCTAAGGGTGAATGACACAGTAATTGAATTGCCACCAGAATATATTGAACCTCCTAGTGCTTCAACTCAGCCAAAAGCAGGGAAAGAGAAGATGAAGAAGAAGAAAACTAAAAAAGTAATGGAGAAGAAGGCTGTAGAAGAAATTGAGGAAAAAAAGGTTGATGGCGAAATCAAGGAGAAACAGACTGAGTATAAGGTGGTTGTGCAAGAGGAAATCAATGGTGCAAAGGAAGAACCTAAGAAGAATGTAAAATTGGTATTTTGTGAGGACATAAGATGGGCTCAGTTGCCTCTTAATTGCAGCCTCCTGCAACCCAGGGAAATCATATCTGATCGATTTCCAGGCTCCGGAGAAGTTCTTATCAAATACAGGGATCAAGAAGGGGATTTGGTAACAATAACAACTGATGAAGCTGAATCAGCAGCTGAATCACAGGCCTCTACCAGATTGTATTTGTTCAAGGTCAATCCTCAACAGGAACGATTCTTTGAGAAACCTGTGGGTGAAGAGAAGGCGCACAAACTGGACATGGAAGAAAATTTTGCCAAAGAAAATGGAAATATAGAAAAGGGAAAGGAAACAGAAAATGGATCCTGTCTTGATGAATGGATAATAGAGTTTGCAAAGCTATTTGAGGACCATGTGGGGTTTGATTCTGATGGGTATTTGGAACTTGGTGTTAAGGTATATTCTGAGGCCATGGAGGAGAAGGTTACAAGTGAAGAAGCACAAGTCCTTTTTAACACAGCAGCAGAGAAGTTCCAAGAGATGGCAGCTCTGGCATTGTTCAACTGGGGAAATGTTCATATGTCTAGGGCAAGGAAAAGGGTATACTTGACTGAAGATACTTCAAGAGAATCAGTGCTTGAACAGATAAAAACTACATATGACTGGGCGCAGAAGGAATATATGGAAGCAGGACAGAAATATGAAGCAGCATTGAGAATCAAACCGGATTTCTATGAAGGTCTTCTAGCTCTTGCATGGCAGCAGTTTGAGCAGGCAAAGCTTTCTTGGTATTACACAATTGGCAACAACGTGAACTTAGAATCATGGCCTTCTGAAGAGGTTGTGCAGCTTTATAATAGTGCTGAGAACAACATGGAGAAAGGCATGAAAATGTGGGAAGAATTGGAATGTCAAGCAAAGGATACGAGTTTGGTTGGGCTATTTAAAGATGTATCAGCAGAAGAAGCAGATCAGCAGGCTAAGAACATAAGGTCTCAGATTAATCTCCTATGGGGAACCATACTCTATGAGAGATCAATTATGGAATTCAAATTAGGGCTACCAGTATGGCATGAATGTCTGGAAATTGCAGTTGAGAAGTTTGAGCTTGCTGGAGCTTCCCCAACTGATATAGCTGTTATGATAAAGAATCATGTTTCAAATGATAATACACTAGAAGGTAACTTAAGACCGCTAAAAAAATTTTTAATCAGAAAAAAAATGTATTTTGAGATGCTAAGTAATACATCTCTTAATTACTTTGATGCAGGTCTAGGATTTAGAATTGATGAAATAGTGCAGGCATGGAATGAGATGTATGATGCTAAAAAGTATGAAAGTGGCGTTCCCTCCTTCCGGCCAGAACCATTACTTAGGCAAAGAGTTTCAAAACTTTATCATGCTTTGGAGCTTACATGAGTTGCATGCTCTTTAGATTAAGACTTCAAACTTCAAATAGAATTGATGATGTCTTGCAGACTAAGGTACATATATGAAAATACTAAGAACTCTCTCTCTCTCTCTCTACACATACACACACACACATCAAACTCACTTGCATATGATGCACAAAGATTTATGAGATACCACCATTTGCGTGATATAGAAGTTTAAATTATGGTATTCTGCTGCTTCTAGAAATAATATTGAAGCTTTTATGAGTAACTGTCTTTATGCAATATATCAACACACCTATGAAGTCACGTCGCTTTTCTATGTGTGTTGTTCTCACCTTTTCTTTTTGAGACACTGGCCACAATCGTACTCTTTATGCTCTTTTGAAAGCTATTAGTTTATAGAATATTTAAATAGAAGTTTCTTGATGAATAGCTGGTCTCCCAAGAGAGCATTGCTTGTTTGTTATATATGGTGTGAGTTTGTAGAATCCAAAATGATATCCATTTAGAGATTGTTGTGAAGTGGAGTCTGGCCAGCCCAGAGGCTAAGCATGATTTTTAAGGTGTAGGCTTGGCTATAAACAAGTGATTAGAGCATTGCTATAGCTGTGATGATGACAATATTATGTCCCAGAGAGATCTGCTGTTATTAAAATTGAAAGATATCAAAATGGTAAACATGCTAACTGAATTCAACTGTTGGAACTAATCCAGCTTATATATTTGAATATATAGAGAAGAATTTAGATTGGACAAGGCATTTCAATAAGGTGCATCCATATTAGTGTCTCAGTATTGAATAATGAGGCATAATAGATAACAGATGAGTAGTGAGTGCACTTGTGAAGACTAGATGAATGGCGAACTTGATATCTTTTCATTTCAAAGCTGCTGATATGTTTGCGCTTCTTTTATTGCTTATTAGTATTGCAGAAGGAATTCTTTTGGTCACTTTCTCTAAGCCTTGCAACTAAAAATTTTCAATAATCTTTTGTTCTGGCCCCTAGTTTAGAAGAGATTTTTTCTTCTTTCTCCATAAACTTGGAAGGAAAATTTAGATTTCCCGCTGAGGCTATCTGTTGTCTCTGCTATATATATATTTCAATTATCTCGTCAAATCTTATTTACATTTGACCGAGCATCTTTTTCTCTCGTGTAACCCTAATTTTATTTATTTGTTCTTCAGGTTTCTTGCAGTGCACCTCTGAGATTGAGTTTGAGGCATGTACCATTAGCAGTATTCTGGAATTGCATTGTGCAATATTAGGAAGTAGGTTGTTCCTTTCTTTTACATTATGGGGACAAGATGAAGTAGCAGGGATTTCCTTTATTTATTAGTTGCAGCTTGCTTTCACTCCGTTTAGTCAAACAGTCAACAGTTCTCAAAATATTGTATTCACCATTCATTTTGTCAATTAGCTGCAATAATTCATATGTAGTTTACCATCTTAACTTGTAGTTTTGAGTTTGACTTGCAACCTTTTTCACTGATGTTAGTAATGTTTGATTAGTGCTAGGAAACATTTATATCATTGACTTATTTTACCAAATTTAAAGCACTTTCAGTTGCTTCTGATACTGATTGTCCGGCAGCTACTTGTGGATTTTAACTTGGAATCTTTTTCTTGTGGATTGTCCCACAAATATATGAAAAAATCCCATAACCTCAAAATACAATTCGGAAAATTAGCAAAATCAAAGAACAAGCCAAATATAATCACAGACTCAAGATACTATCCCTTGTGCATAGCACAACAACAAAGAACAAAAGGAAATATTAACAATAGTGCAACATAAGCAGAAATTCAAGGCCTCAAACTACCAGTAGACTAGAGAGTTGTATAAATACGAAGAACTAGAAAATTGCAGCCACATCTTATAACAGAAATTGCAGCAATATTAAAACACCAGAAATAGCAGGAAGGTTGCGTATAAAATCCTAGCAGACTCCATCTTAATCACATTTATCCCATTTAAATATCTGCATATAGTTTAAACATACTGTTGACAACATGGATTCTGATTGAATGGTTCTAAAAGCTTTTGCATATGCTTAATAGACATGGATTGATGACATCATGAATCAGATATCTACTGATCCTAAGGAATCTTAACTAGTTAGATAAAGCACTATGTTTGCAAGTATTAGCTAAATGAGCCATCAAACTGAATCAATCATTGTACGTAAACAGATATCCCAGATGTCTTCAATGGAACAGTATATCTTCGCCTCAAGCACATGATGAAATTACACCTAGTAGAATGAAAATTCAGAAAATAATATTTTTCACTTATATTTTGGCGTGTTTAATTAATTCCACTGGCAGGGTTTGTGATCCTGCATACTGGAGTTTCATTACAGGGTAGACAGTAGAGTGCACAGAACATAAGCAACTACATACATAGTTCATTCAGTGGCGAGCCATATTTACATGCCACATCCACATTGGCTGTCTATGTATGTATCATACCACCGTGGCCAATCCATCTGGGTTATTAGCAATAAATATTTATTAAACTGTACATGAAGCTATACAAGGTTGATGGCAGGCTATTCACGGAATATCTTACAGTTGTTCTCACTATTCCGGCCGAAAGCTTATCAAATTGGGGAGTGCAGTTGACTGAAGTTTCTTGATTTCTGATGCAGTCACTTTGCAGGACTCTAAGGATAATGAGCGTAGATTCTTCAAGGGCTTCAGATAGCTCAATCCCTCATTGGTTATAAGAGAATTTGAAACATTTAACGACACCAATTCAATCAATCCTGCATTTAAACAAACGCACAAGTATGCAAGTCAATATGGAAAATCTCAGTTTATTTTAGTTGAATTCTGATGAAGGATCATAGGTTTCTCAATTGCAAAAGGGAGGCAGATAGATGCACCCATGGGCCGATCACATTGCAAAACCCCAATGGGAATATCAAACAAAGAGTAAGCTTGCATTCTTCCATTGTCAAGAGGGTAAAGAAAATACGGCAAAAGCAATCATCTCAATCAGTATAGGCTCTGAGCAAATAATAATGGACTGGATATAGTTCTCCATGGTGCAAAACTTTTCCAAGCAAATAATATTTCAACTTATTAACTTACGTAGAACATTTCACTTTTTGGCCATACATACATACATGCATGCATGCGTGCATGCATATATATATATATATAGAGAGAGAGAGAGAGAGAGGGAGAGAGAGAGAGGACAAGAAACAGATTTTACGGTTGCATTTGTTTTGAATCACTAGATCAGCACCATGTGTAAGTAGCAACATATTGGTCATAAAATATGCAATGCAGCATGACAATCCAAGTGGAACTTAATTTACAGATGCTAAAAGAAATCATACACGTGGATGTTAAAATCCTACTTCACATCATATATTCCAAGTGATAAGAAGAAAAATTACCAGAAATCAACTCCAAGGTTTTGTCTGTAAGGTTACTATTTGTGACAGATTCAAAACTCTCAGGTGCGCCAAGTTTTTAATATTATTCACCCCAAAATCAGTTAATTCTCTGCCACAGATTTCAAGGGACTGGAGATTCTTGAAGCCTGCTAGGCAAGAAAGCATTTTGGATTAAAAGCATGTAGAAGTAAGCTGTATAGTTCTCTCGTCCCATAAATGCATAGGTATTACACACATGTGCATGTCACAAATGCAATCACACATAAAAGTAGTAATAAACTACTTTAAACATCTGTTTTAAGTCTTAGAATTTCAAATAACTACAAGAAATTTAAGAAGAAAATCTACTTTCCTATTTTATGTGATACATCTTGGCTGCTATGGTTGAGACATTTTAGCTGAAAATTGCTAAACCAGCCAAAATGGCCGCACAGTCAGACTTTTTACCAAAAAAATATAAGCATTCCCTTTTATGGGCCTGAGAAAGATACTTGTTCTGGCAGTGCAACATTATCGACTACTATTAACTAGAAAATCTATGCAAAAGCAGTACATATTCTTACATTTCAAATAATTGGTCCCAGAATCTGAAATGGAGCCCCCAAAAGATCTAGATGTATTAATCCTGTCAGTCCTGCATTAATAGAAGAACAGCAATAAAGTAAGGCATCATAATCACTAACTAGGAAAGAAATGAAGCCAAGTAAGCTACAATTCAACAATTTACACAATGTCAGACTTTGAAATCGGCTTTTTATAAGAAGTGAAGGTTGCTACATTTGAGCTGGACTTGACTTCGATGGTTTGTGAGTAGATCCAGTATGGACACACGGAAGGAATGCTTACATTCAGTTATAGATATGAATCCACAAGATTACAACACAAGTGAATATAAGATGGTTTTTTTTTCTTATTTTGTTAATAAACAAAGAAATTTGTATTAGAAAAGAGAGACGAGGTTTGGTCAGTTTTCCAATTTACACTGAATAATACGTGCCCCTAAGTACAAAAAGAAGGAAACTGTTTCTTCCCAATAAAAGTAAGAGAAAGAAATGTGACACACATAAAAAATAATAGAAAGAAAAAACTAAATAGCTCTCCAACCATGTTCGCAAATCTGGTTTGCAAACCCTAGGAAAACCAAAATATGAATACCATAACAAGCCATGAAAATTATCTGATATCAGAGTCCCTGCAATATAAAATGGCATTCCTTGAAAAATAATTTTAAGTTGCCATAGCAACATTTCCATGAAAGATCATAAATTGAGCTGCAGAATATGTGGAAGTCAAGGTGCATGAGAAATGGAGAAAAGTGAGGGAAAAAAAGAAAACTAGAAAAGTACCAGAAAATGGCAATGTTAGAAATCAAACATATTAACATGGCTATTTTCATCTGTTCAAATAATCTCTTACATTTATCATATTAATTTGTCTGAGTACTATCCATGTCAACAACTAGAGGGATAATACAGCTGTTCGGGTAAAGATAACATATTAATGTAGAAGGAAATCAAGAAAATTCAAGGTCAAAGACTTTTTTTAAAAAAATTTAGAATTATGGTCCAAATTTTATCTAGAATTTATTTTAGATGTTTTTAAGACTAAGGGTGCAATTTTGTAATTTCTATATTTTTCTGGACAATCTTTCAGATCATTAAGGAGTCTTAGTTTTATTTTAGAATCTTAGTTTTTAGTCCTTAGAATAAAATTATTTTCATAGTTTTCTTTAGAAGTCCAACACTTCAAAAGATTGACACAATTTTGGGTTTCCTTACTTTCAAGTTTAGTGGTAGTTGGGATCTATAAAATAACTATGCCTCTAATGCTTTATTTCATATTTGAATCAATAAAATCCCAACTTTATGATATTCATTTTGAGTTGTATAATGCAATTATAATCCTAGAAAGTGTGATGCTTTCTGGATAGATCCTAATAGTGTGATGCTAGTAGTCATTTTGTTTGTTTAATTTCCTTTATTTTCTAAAGAATTTCAGATCCTTCATACTAATTATCAAGCCTAATTCTTGATTTCTACAACCTTTGCCCTAAAAAAATTCAAGAAGTTCCCAAGCTGTGTTACACTGGTATGTTTGCAACTGTTCTACTTAATATAATTAATATTTTTAGAAATGAGCATCTAAAACAATCAGTAGTCTTATTTAACAGGAGAGCATTCTTTTAATTGGTATTTTGCAGTTCCTGAAGTATTGCATCCTTTCCAGATCTCTATATGTCAGCTATTATTTTTACTTAGTCGAGGTGAACTATCAAGACATTACTGTAGTTCTTGATAATTTATAAGTTTTCAGCAATTAAATTTGAATTTTTTAACACTTCTATACAAGCATTGTAGTTTTCTATGTTAGAGAACATATTTGAGATGATAGTTCTTCATTTTCCAGAAAAGTCTTGACAAAATGTTCATAAGCCTGTCTGTATGCAACCAGGCCCATTGACAGCCTTAGTCCCCACCCCTGCTCCTTTTGTGCTTCCTTTTTCCACTTTATGAGCATTTCCCCTATATAATAGAATCTGAAGCACATTGAGTTGCGAGGAAATATTCATGATTCCCTAATATAATATCCCTGATGGATCCTAAATCCTACAACCCTTAATACTAATTTCAGCTTCCATAATATTTGAATCCTGGACATTTCAAAATAGACAAGTTCGAGGAGCCCACTTATGCTTCTTTTGTTCACTGCTCGAGAAATAAAATTCCCACACTTCCAAAATTGTAAAAACATCAACTAAAAAAGTACACTTGATAAATATAACCACACATATCAACCCCAAACTTCAAGGAACAACTATATCAAATGGTTCAGCTGGTTGCTTAAAGAAAAATACTTGCATTCTCCTGGTTTTCTGTATAGGATGCAGGAGCCTAATAATTTGACTGCCTGTATATAGAAGATAGGGGAATGGATGGGGGTTCTGATGGATGGTGTCTAATTCTGCTGTCTGCTGCTGTACCATTAGTTTTATTTTGTGCAGCAGTAGCTGGGTAAGTGACTTGGTAGGATTGTTTAGTATTGGCCAACCAACTATATATAGGATAGGAGTGTGCTAGGCTTGCTGTATTAGGGAGGTATTGTCCTTGGTAGGACTAGCCTATTGTCTATGGTTTGTTTATTGTGTTTGGATTGTTTTGCTATACAGGTATTCACTTGGCAATAAAATTTGACTCGATTGACCCAAAAAAAAAAAAATACTTCAAGTGAAAAGGCATCTGAAGATATCAAATAATGCTTACTTTTAAGAGCTGCAAGTCCAGCATCTGAAATTTGGCGAGCATCAAAATTGAGTGATCTAAGATATGTCAATCCAGATAACTTTTTTAAACCACTGTCACTAACCAAGGTGAATGACAGATTTAAGTTCTCCAGAAAAGTTAAACCTAAAAGAAGAGAATGAAAGTAGAAGTCGTTCTTTGCATTGTGCATAGAAAATGATCATGCACAAAATAGCTGGCAACATAATTGGTAGAACAATTGACTCATTGTATAAAGACACAGGCACTAGTATGAAAAATGTAAATTCATTCAGAAGTGAAAGAAAGGGAGATAATAGAGAAGATAAGGGGTCCGTAGGAAAGACAATAAGCTAATCTGATGCTTTTTGTGACTTCACTTGCATAATATTTCATAAGTTAGATTTTTCTGCATGTTTTAAGGAAAAGGAAAAACTGGAAAAGAAGAAAAAGGCAAGCAACAGAGAGACATTCAATGCCTTCAGAATCCTCAGAACTTGCATTCAAGAAAAAGTACGCAGCTTTGCTAGAGTTAGTGCCTGTTTGGTTGGGCTTCCAGACACTAGCGATTAGCAATTGGATACTCGGCCATTAAAATAGGATGTCTGATAAAGAAAAAAACAAAAGGTAGCACTTGCATTAATGGGTAGCTTTTAAGTCTATACATAAAAATTGTTTTTGAAACAAAAGCTAGAAATTGTAACTTTTGGACTCAAATGCTAGGTTTCATTTAAAAAAATATCATTAAAGTTTAAACTAATTATGAACCTTCTTGCTAATAATTTAAAATCATATGTATGTGCGTGCATGTCTCTGTGTATTCATGTAGCCAAATTCAAACTAAGCCAAACCAATAAGAATAATAATTAAATAAAATGACAATTTTCTATATGTAAACATAGATATGCATATTGATTATTTATATGAAATTATGTACATCAAAGACAAAGAACTTAATCATAAAAATAAAAAATGCGTAGTTATTTTATTTATATAGATATTTGATAAGTAGAATTCATAAAATAAATATATAAAATAAAATATCCTTTCCATCATTTGACAATCACAATGCAATTTCAACCTCTGAATAATCAAGAAGAAATACAAATAAAATGTAGATATGCATGGAATGTTGTGTAAAAAGAAAAGCAGGACATTGAAAAGAAGACATCAGCATGTAAATACTATAAGGAGGGAAGAAGAAACTGAAGCTGCAGAATTCCCAGCAGTTTATGTCAGTGCTATAGTGAGGCAGACTGAGTAATGAGTCATACAACAGAATGATTGATGGTAATTGGAGTTAGAATACAACCAGAAACATGGCAGAGTCCGTTGCTTCCAACTTCAGTATCAGACAACTCCAAACCTTTAAGAGGAAGGCCTGCAGAGACAACCAAAGAAATAATTAATCACGAACTTTAATCGAGCGCAGTATATTGGAGACAGTTTCTTATGTGTTTCACCTAGCAATTACAAATCACCCAGAGCACCATCTCAATATTTTTTTCTTGACCAGGTGCTATGGTGTATATAACAATATAAATGGGACAAAATCAGCTTATAAAATTATAAGTTGAATGGATTCTTAAGAACGTTTCCATCAATAAGCAAAGCCATTATTTTTGTAGGCATTGAGAATATTGCATCTATAATCACACTAGAATATATCCACAAGTCTAAGAAGACATGGATAGGAGAATTGGGGTGCTGGCATAATAGTAAAATTTTAAAGCTTTCCCCATGAGAATAATGATTTAGGTCTTGAAAAAAATATTGAGAACTTTACATAGGAAGAATACACAGAACAATTTGGAAATATCATAGCATGATATATAGTTTTGCCTGCCAGATTTACCATCTTCTGCTCTCAAGTTACTAGTGAGCATACAAATTGATGCAGCCACATCAAGATTCCTACTCAATTACCTCTACTCAATTTAGGATTTGAATTTGAAGTTAAATTAGGATTTTAAAATAAGCTTAACTTCCTTGTTAATTTAGGTTTTTATTTAGTAAATAGAAATATTTTATTAGGAATTTTCCTTTTAGAATTAAGATTTATCCTAACTACTATTAGGACAACATTATTTAATTTTTGTATCATTACTATTATTTTTAATTCAGATTTTAATTTAGAATTTTTAATTCAGATTTTAATTCAGATTTTTGTATCATTCCTATTATTTTTTGTATCATTCCTGATCATTTTCTTATTCTAACCATAATCGCTATCTTATTTATATTAGTAGCACAAATCTTAATTATAGAAGAAAAATACCTAATAAAATATTTCCATCTACTTATAGAAATTCGAAAACTAAAACTTATTTTAAAATCCTAATGTAACTTCAAATTCAAATCCTAAATTGAGTAGAGGTAATTGAGTGGGAGTAGCATTAATAATCCTAGACTAATTAAGAATCTTGATGTGGCTGCATCACCAATGAATCTGAAATAAAAGAGACGTAATGATGGTATCATTTTTGGTTCTCATTTATGAGTTGTGCAAGGGATCTGTCCACATCATCAGAATAATACATCCAACCATTGATGTTGAAACAGTGAAACTCGATTACATCTTGCCCTACAAAACAGTTCACGCTAGCTAATATGGATTCTTTTCTTACATTATGCAGAATCCGACCACAGATGCAGTAAGTAAATTTATGCAGACATTTCCACTGCTAGTCTGATACTAACTAAAGATTTTTTTTTAATGACTAAAGATTTTTATTCCAAAAAGAATCAGTTATGCAAGAGGAAAACTGAGAACCATATAACAAACATTTTCCCTCTTTGAGAATAAATATGCCATTTTTATTTCTTTTCCCCATCACAATAAACAAAGTTCTGAATAGTGCAGCTGATTTCAGCACTCAACATGGCGAGATGAACATCTTTCTTCTCCTAAGATCCACCAATAAAATGAAAGAAAAAGTAAAATTAATTGGAAAGAACTGACAACAGGCATAGGAGAAACCATCCTTTTGTCACTTCAAATTTTTATACAGTATCAGTCCAATTTTCCATAGCAAATTTGAGGTTGATACAACATCATCATCAAGTTAAAAAGCTTCCTGCCTGCCTTATGATGGACAAGTGGTCTAGAATTTGAAATGATTCTAGAAAAACACAACGAACAGGCACGGAAAGATCATCACTAGATGAAAAAATGTTCAGCATGTAGCAAGCAATCAACTTGGGCTTCATATGAGGAAAAAAATTATGGGCTTCATATGAGGAAAAAAATTAAGTTTCTCTTTCATCTCCTTATAAATTTACTATAGCAGAAAAAAGTCATCATGAAAAACTTATTGAAGACAAGTCATCCCTCATCACATTGCAAAGCAGCAAAACATGAAACATGGAGTGGCATACCTGTTAAATTAGCAAGCCTTCATCACCAATCTTACAAGAATCCAAGTTCAAACTTTCCAAATTCCTTAAACCTGCAAAGTAGCAGAACCAAACTAATTTATGATTATAATAAAGAAAAAAACTACACATTTTACCTATGACACCGAGTGTATAAATGAGCAAGTCGTGTTTTTTTTTTTTAAATCTGAATCCAAGCAGTGGCACTTAAATGGCAATTAGTGTGAAATCAACTGAAGATTCTAGGATATGCATAAAATAGCTGTTAGACCAGGAAAACGATATGATGGTGGTTCTTTAATGATTTGAAAAAATAATTAAAAAAAAGCAGTTACTATTATAATTTTTAAATCATTTGACATGTTTTAGCAATCCAGTTGGCTCCCCTGCCTCCCAAATATTAAGGACTACTCGGCATAAAAGATCTTTGGACTGCAATTGAAAAGAAAAACTTGCATTAAGGTACTTGAGAGATCAAGGACATCAGAGATGATGGGTAATGCTACGTTTTGGGGTCTAACTAGAATTCAAGAGGCCAAGAATAGAAATAAACAAGAAAGAAATCAAGTTTGTTAGCAGTTTAAAAAAGAAAATTTAAACTTTGGGATGTCAGTATTCTATTGTAAAAATTTATATATATAAAAATACAATACTCCCTCCATCCCATAAAAATAGGCTTACTTCTCATTTCACAAGAATTAAGAAATGTTAATTATTTTTATCGGAAATGTAAATTTATATATATATTTTTATTATATCCCTACTTTAATATGAGATATATTTAATAAGTAATATTAAATATGGGTATTATAGAAAATTTACATAATAACTAATTTATTAAAATGGTAAGTGGCTTATAATTTGAGACAATCAAAAAAGAAAAGTAAGTCTATCTTTATGGAACGGAGAGAGTAATATACATATAATGAAAAAAATTAGGAGAACATGAGGCAATATATTATATTTCTAAAGGAAAAAAAATATTAAACGTAAATTTAAACAAATAAAACTTTAAAAAAGAAAAAAAATTATATATATATAGCAATATAAATATCACAATAAAATTATGGAGAAATTGGGACAATATATATATTTCTAAAGGAAAAATATGGAATACATACATTAAAATAAATAAAAGTTTAAAAATTTTGAAGGGTCTAGGTTAGAATTATGAGAAAAGGATCGTGTTCCAGAGCGATTAACTAGGAAATTCAGGTTAATTTACTTTTCCTTCCCTTTATTCAGATTCTTCGAATGCCCTATTTTTATTAATTATTTAAGCTCATCAAAAGGGAACTTAAACCCTAGGGAGAGAGTTCTAGACCTCTATAATTCTTTAGATAAATTCTGCTTAGGCTTTTATTATTTATAAAATCCTTTAACTAAAACAAATCTTCTTACAAAAATAGGAAAGATACATTTTAAGCTTCCTAAACTATACCTTGAGATTCCAAAATAAATAAATCTATTCTAAGAAATACCCAACAGTAAATATGAAATAATCTAACTGTAAATAGGAAAACTAAGGGATTGTTTCGTTGTAGAAAACAAAAATAGAATTTGTTGTTTAGTAAGAAATATTTTCCATTTGGAAAATTAGAAAATAATTTTCTATAGATATTAGGTAATAGTAACTCCGCCTATACATGAGTTTCTTGTGTATAGCCGGTTCCAAGCCCGGGTAAAGGAGGAGGGTTGCGGTAGGTGACAACCAGCGTAAAACTCTTGTCACATCTCATGATATGGATTTTAATAATAATATCGTTGGGGCATTCCCTACTTGCGACGCGCTACATCGGAGCCCGGGTGTAGTGAAGAACAAGCAAGGGCGTAGGGCGTTCCCCGAATGTGACACTCCATGTCGGCACCCGGATGTGGTGCATAATAAACAAGGGTTCTCACATCATGGACGGATGTGGGTAAAGAAGTTAGTCCAAAATACGAATAATAAGAGTAATACGAGAGATACATGTTTAGATAATGGTAAAAGATTTTATAGGAAGAAGCATAAGAAAGAACAATTATGGAGTAAGATCAGAATAGGAACTTGGAATATTGGATCTCTTACAGGTAAACTGAGAGAACTTGTTGATACTATGGAGAAGAGAAAAATTAGTATTGCTTGTATCCAAGAGACTAAATGGGTTGGAGGGAAAAGTAAAGACGTTGAGAATACTGGGTATAAAGTGTGTATACAGGTACAGATAGAAGTAAAAACGGAGTAGGTATAATTTTGGATCGGAACCTAAAGGAGACGGTTATATCGGTGAAAAGAGTAAGCGATAAGATTATTTCAATTAAACTTGTGATCCAGAATGAGACCATCAACATAGTTAGTGCATATGCCCCTCAAGTTGATATGGATGAACTTATGCGAGGGATTCCAAATTATGAAAACATTTTTATAGGAGGAGACTTAAATGGACATATAGGAAAAGACAGAGTAGGTTTTGAGGAGGTACATGGAGGGTATGGTTTTGGAATTAGAAATGAAGAAGGTAAGAGTATCCTTGATTTTGCTTTAGCCTATGGTTTAATTCTGGCAAATACATATTTTATAAAAAGGGAATCAAATCTAGTGACCTTTAAAAGTGGGCAAAATAGAAGTCAGATTGACTTCATACTCACAAGAAAAGCCAATCGAACTCGATGCAAGGATTATAAGGTTATTCCAGGTGAGGCTTTGACCACTCAACATAGGTTAGTAGTTTTGGATATCAAGTTTAAGAAGTTGACTAGTAGGCCAAGGAGGAACAATAGTCCTAAGATTAGGTGGTGGACTTTAAAAGGTGAAAAACAATTGTTGTTCAAGAATGAGTTGGTCAAAGCTGGAGGGTGGGAGGAAGATGTGAGTATGTCATCAAATGATATGTGGATATGTATGTCTACAACAATTAGAAGAGTAGCTAGAAAGATTCTTGGAGAATCTAAAGGGTGTGGACATCCCTCGAAGGAGTCTTGGTGGTGGAATGAGGAAGTGCAAAAAGCGGTAAGAAGTAAAAGGGAATGGTATAAGAGTTTGCCCAAGTGTAATAACAATGATGCTTTTGAGCAGTACAAAAAAGCAAAAAAAGATGTTAAAAAGGCAGTTAGTCAAACAAGAGCGCAATTTTTAGAGAGTTTGTATGAGAAACTTGGAACAAAAGAAGGAGAAAAAACTATCTATAAATTAGCTAAGATAAGAGAAAAGAAATGTCGTGATTTAAACCAAGTTAAGTGCATTAAAAATAAAGAGAATAAAGTTCTGGTTCAAGAAGAGGATATTAAGGAACGATGGAGAAGCTATTTTGAGGAACTTCTTGTTGGGAAATTGAGGTGATTACCACTCTATTCCCTTAAACCAGATTAGTAGGAAAGCGAAAATAAATGCGAAATATTAGCACAGAATTTGATAACGGAGTTCGGCCAATTATGCCTACGTCTCCGGAGCTGCTGCAGACTTATATTAAGGAGAAAAATACAATGTGTTTACAAACACTCACAACCCTCACTCAATTATGAACAAGAATTTTTCCTCACAAAATTCTCTCAAAGACACTCTCTTCTCTTTTTCTTCTTCAAATTTTAAGGTTGTATACTCCAAATGAGGGAGATGGGTTTATATAGGCTTCAAAAAACATGGGTTGGTGAAATTAGTCAATAAATTAGGCACCTCCATTTTGACAATTACCTAAATTAGGTACCTCCATTTTTGACTTTGACAATTCCCCAAATTAGGCACCTCCACTTTTGACAATGTCCTAAATTAGGCACCTCCATTTTTTACAATGTCCTAAATTAGGCACCTCCATTTTTTACTAAAAAATAGTTGGTGCCTACTTCTTTGACAATCTCCCACTTGAAGACCGATTTCAATCTGTCTTCACATCTTGATCAATGCAACAGCTCTTCTACGACCTTGATACTAGTGTAGGCCAACTGAAGCTGAGCACAGCTTCAGTTTATCAATATTCACCGTCTTCGTCAACATGTCTGCCGGATTTTGAGTTCCACTAATCTTCTCAAGTTTCAAAATCCCATCTTCCAGAAGTGACCTGATAAAGTGATACCGCAACTGTATGTGCTTCGTTCTGGCATGAAAAGACGGATTCTTCGCTAGATGTATGGCACTCTGACTGTCACAATGCAAGATATTGTTTTCTTGCTTCTTGCCCAACTCCTCCAAGAAACCTTGGAGCCAAACCATTTCTTTGCTGGCTTCTATGACAGCGACATATTCTGCTTCAGTTGTGGAGAGAGCAACTATCTTCTGTAATTGAGAGACCCAGCTCACTGCGGTACCTCCTAGAGTATAGACATACCCTGTAGTGCTCTTTCTAACGTCAACATTTCCAGCTAAGTCAGCATCCACATAACCTGCTAGTGTCGTATCTCCACTTTTAAAACAAAGCGCCTTATCTGTGGTACCTCGAAGATATCTGAGAATCCATTTGACTGCTTCCCAGTGTGCCTTGCCTGGATTATTCATTTACCTGCTAACAGCTCCCACTGCTTGAGCAATATCTGGTCTGGTACAAACCATGGCATACATCAAACTCCCAATTGCTGAGGCATATGGCACCTTCGTCATGTGTGCACGTTCCTCCTCCGTCTTCGGTGACTGTTCTTTGGAGAGTCTGAAATGAACACCTAAAGGTGTGCTCACTGATTTAGCATCTTGCATGTTGAATCTGGCTAGTACTTTGGTTATGTACTCAGCCTGTGATAACATCAAAGTCCCCGACTTCATGTCTCTCTTGATCCTCATTCCAAGAATCTGCTTTGCAGCACCCAGATCTTTCATTGCAAACTGTTTTGACAATTTCTGCTTTAAATTTTTAATCTCTTGCATGTCTGAACCTGCAACGAGCATATCATCGACGTATAACAATAAAATAATAAAGCTATTGTCAAACTTCTTGATGTAGCAACAATGATCTGCTTGGCATTTTGTGAAACCGCTGCTGCTCATAAAACTATCAAACTTTCTGTACCACTGTCTAGGAGCTTGTTTCAGACCATACAAACTCTTCTTCAACCTGCATACCATGTGTTTGTTGTCTTCCTTAATAAAGCCTTCCGGTTGCTTCATGTAGATCTCTTCCTCCAAATCTCCATGAAGGAATGCTGTCTTCACATCTAACTGTTCAAGAAATAAATTTTCTGCTGCTACGATTTTCAATACCAGTCTGATTGTCGTAAGTTTCACGACTGGAGAGAAAATTTCAGTATAGTCAACACCTTCCTTTTGTTGAAAACCTTTTACAACCAATCTTGCTTTGTAGCGTTTACTTCCATCATGCTCTTCTTTGATCCTGTAAATCCACTTGTTGTGGAGTGCTTTCTTGCCTTGTGGTAGTTCAGCTAATTCCCATGTATGATTTGACATGAGTGAGTCCATCTCATCTTTCATGGCAGACTCCCACTTGATTGAATCCTCCATTTGCATTGCTTCATCATAGCACTCTGGTTCACCATTGTCTGTCAGCAACAAGTAATGCAAAGAAGGCGAGTAACGTTGGATTGGTCTTGTAATTCTTGAGGAGCGTCTCAATTCTGGCGTGCTCGGCTCCTCTACTTCAGGACTATTCTGAACATCATTTCCAGAAATTTCCTCGAACTCAGCGAATTCTTTATTTTCAACATCTATTTTGGAGCTATTTGATTCTGCATTTAATCTGTCTTTGTACATCACATTCTCATTAAATATGACATCCCGGCTTCTGATGATCTTTTGATTTTCATAATCCCAAAACCGATAACCGAACTCATCACCACCATATCCAACAAAGACACATTTGTTTGACTTGGCATCTAATTTACTTCTTCCAGCAGAATCTATATGTATGTAAGAGATACAACCAAACACTCTTAAGTGTGAAAGGTTTACCTCCTTTTTGCTCCATGCTTCCTCTGGTATTCCACCATCCAGAGGTACTGAAGGCCCACGGTTGATTAGGTAGGCAGCGGTGTTGACAGCTTCAGCCCATAAATTCTTGGGCAAGTCAGCATGTATCCTCATGCTTCTGGCACGTTCATTCAGAGTTCTGTTCATGCGCTCAGCTACGCCATTCTGTTGCGGTGTCATGGGAACTGTTTTCTCCATCTTGATTCCGCTGTTTGTGCAAAATTCTCTGAATCTTCTATCTCTGTACTCTCCTCCATTGTCAGACCTCAATCATTTGACTTTCAAACCAGTTTCATTTTCTACCATAGCCTTCCATTTTCTGAATGTATCAAAGACTTCTGATTTCTTCTTCAGAAAATACACCCATACCTTTCTTGTTGAATCGTCAATGAATGTGACATAATACAATGAGCCTGCAAGAGATGGAATTGGAGACGGTCCCCATACATCGGTATGGACCAACTCTAATTTTTCTGCCTTGGGTGTCTTGCCAATCTTTGAAAAACTGACCTTCTTTTGTTTTCCAAAGATACAATCTTCACATAGGCCGACATTGATATTTTTCAGTTCCGGCAACTTTCCTTTTGACAAAAGCGTCTTCATCCCTTTCTCGCTCATATGGCCAAGCCTTTGGTGCCATAGGTTTGATTTTCCATCCGCATCTGCTACTGAAATAACATTCTCTAAGTTTGAGGTTACATAGAGAGTGCCAGTTTTCTTACCACGAGCAATGATGAGTGCTCCTTTGGTAATCTTCCATTCACCGCTTTTGAAGGTTGTACCATAACCATCTTCATCAAGTTGTCCTACAGAGAGCAAATTCCTTTTAAGACCAGGAATATGTCTTACTCCTTGCAGCTTCCAGGTATTCCCGTTTGACAACTTTAATCGGACATCCCCTTTTCCTACGATCTTTAAGGTTTCATTATTAGCTAGATGAACCTTCCCGAAATCACCACTGACGTAGTTCTCCATGATTTCTTGGCATGTGGTAGCGTGAAAAGATGCCCCAGAATCTAAAATCCATGATTCAATTGGACTGTTGACACTTAGAATCATGGCATCACCTGCTTCCTCGGTCACATTTGCAGATCCCTGTGCACCGCTATCTTTCTTTGGCGCTCGGCAATCTTTCTTAAAATGACCCTTCTTGCCGCAGTTATAACACTTGAAATCTTTCTTCCCCGATCTAGATTTGTCTCTTCTAGATTTTGATCTGCCACGATTTGAACTTTTTTCTAAAGTTCTCCCTCTAGATTCTGTGTGTAAAGCTGAAGAGGTAGATGCTTCACCCAATTCTCTTCGTCGAATTTCTTCACTCAACACCAGATCCCAAACATCATCGAATTTTAATTTGGATTTTCCCGATGAGCTGCTGACCGCTGTAACGGTAGCATTCCAACTATCTGGTAGAGATGATAAGAGAATTAAAGCCCGAATTTCAGCATCAAATTCAATTTCTACTGAACTCAACTGGGTTGTGATTGTGTTGAATTCATTCAGATGTTGGGCTACTGATGCCCCTTCTGCCATTTGCAAATTGAATAACCGCTTCATCAAATGAAAGCTGATGGCTTTTCATACATGTTGGAGAGAGCCGCCATTAGACCTGCTGTGGTCTTTTCTTTGGCGATGTTGAAAGCAACATTTCGTGATAATGTCAATCGAATAACTCCAAGGGCTTGTCTGTCGAGAAGATTTCATTCTTCATCTTTCATGCCTTCTGGCTTTATTCCTGAGAGAGGTTGATATAACTTTTTCTGGTACAGATAATCTTCAATCTGCATCTTCCAGAAGCCAAAGTCCGCACCGTCGAACTTTTCAATTCTCACTTTTCCTTCATCTGCAGCCATCGCTCCCACTCGAATCTGGACTCCTTTGGATCGTTTCTGACTGTTTCTGCAAACCACTGTGTACTAGGACACCTTTGTCGACAAATCAGAACTGTCGACAGAATTTTACTATTCACGAAATTCACTATTCATGTGAATAGTAATCTTGCAAAAAATTGACAGAATTTATCACCCAAAGCTCTGATACCAGTTGTTGGGAAATTGAGGTGATTACCACTCTATTCCCTTAAACCAGATTAGTAGGAGAGCGAAAATAAATGCGGAATATTAGCACAGAATTTGATACCGGAGTTCGGCCAATTATGCCTACGTCTCCGGAGCTGCTGCAGACTTATATTAAGGAGAAAAATACAATGTGTTTACAAACACTCACAACCCTCACTCAATTATGAACAAGAATTTTTCCTCACAAAATTCTCTCAAAGACACTCTCTTCTCTTTTTCTTCTTCAAATTTTAAGGTTGTATACTCCAAATGAGGGAGATGGGTTTATATAGGCTTCAAAAAACATGGGTTGGTGAAATTAGTCAATAAATTAGGCACCTCCATTTTGACAATTACCTAAATTAGGTACCTCCATTTTTGACTTTGACAATTCCCCAAATTAGGCACCTCCACTTTTGACAATGTCCTAAATTAGGCACCTCCATTTTTTACAATGTCCTAAATTAGGCACCTCCATTTTTGACTAAAAAATAGTTGGTGCCTACTTCTTTGACACTTCTTAATGGTAACTATAGTGATAACATTGAGGGTTTAGACGTTAGGCCGGAGAAAAATGTGAAATACACTAGACGGATTAGATTTTTGGAAGTTAAAGAAGTTTTGAAGAAGATGAAAGTTGGTAAAGCCTGTGGACCAGATGAGATACCTATTGATGTTTGGAAATGTTTGGGAGATACAGGAGTTACATGGTTGACATCTTTGTTCGATAAGATCTTAAGTTCAAAGAAAATGCCTAATGAATGGAGATAAAGTAATTTGATACCTATTTTTAAGAATAAAGGAGATATTCAGAATTGCTCAAATTATAGAGGTATAAAGCTTATGAGCCACACTATGAAATTGTGGGAAAGAGATGTGGAATACCGTTTGCGGTTAGATACTTGTATCTCCTCAAATCAGTTTGGCTTTATGCCTAGTCGATCAACTATGGAAGCTATTTTTTTTATAAGAGATTTGATGGAAAAGTATAGAGAGATGAAGAAGGATTTACATATGGTTTTTATTGACTTGGAAAAGGCGTATGATAGTCCCTAGAGAAGTTTTATGGTGGGTCCTAGAGCGTAGGGGAATATCTATACGATATATCCAAGTATTGAAGGATATGTATGAGGGAGCTACCACCAGTGTCCGCACCGTGGGAGGGGATACTAAGGATTTTTCTGTTTCTATTGGATTACACCAAGGTTCAGCTTTGAGCCCTTATCTTTTCGCCTTGGTCATGGATG
Source organism: Garcia nutans (assembly GCA_947685225.1). Classification (NCBI taxonomy): domain Eukaryota; kingdom Viridiplantae; phylum Streptophyta; class Magnoliopsida; order Malpighiales; family Euphorbiaceae; genus Garcia; species Garcia nutans. The sequence goes on along the minus strand of CANTUV010000007.1, from coordinate 47,057,397 downwards.
AGCTAACAAGACATATACAGGATGACATCCCTTGGTGTATGATATTTGCAGATGATATTGTATTAATATATGAGATTCAAGCAAGGGTAAATCAAAAGTTGGAGTTATGGAGAAGCACTTTGGAATCTAAGGGTTTTAAGCTAAGTAGGACTAAAACTGAGTATATGCATTGTAGATTTAATAGCGAGAATAGAGAAAGAGGCAAAATTATTTTAGACGGAATAACAATGCCTCATAGTACTTATTTTAGATACCTTGGCTCTATTCTTCAAGAAGATGGGGTTGTGAAGAAGATGTAAATCATATGATTAAAGCTGGTTGGATGAAGTGGAGGGGTGCTACAGGAGTTCTATGTGATCGAAAGATGCCAATTAAATTAAAAGGAAAATTTTACCGCACTGTAATACGGTCTGCTATGATGTATGGTAGTGAGTGTTGGGTAGTAAAAGGACAACACATGAGTAAAATGCATGTTGCGGAATTGAGAATGATAAGATGGATGTGTGGTCACACTAGGGTGGATAAAATTCACAATGAGTGCATTAGAAAAAAAGTGGGGGTAGCATCTATTGAGGATAAGATAAGAGAGCATCGATTGAGGTGGTTTGGCCATGTGAAACGAAGTCCTAGCGATGCGCCAGTTAGAAAAACCGAACAAGTTAGAGTAGATATAGCTAAGAGAGGCAGAGATAGGCCTAAACTGACTTGTCAAAGGTGATCCAAAATGATCTTATGATGTTACATCTATCAGAAGAGATAACCTTAAATCGTATTGAGTGGAAAAGAAGAATCCGTATAGCCGACCCCAATTGACTTGGGATTAAGACTTTGTTGTTGTTGTTGTTGTTGTTGTATTAGGTAATAGTAACTTATAAATGGAAAACACAAAGTGGAATTTATTTCTCATCTCGAATCAAATTGTTTTCTTATTTTTATTTTTTTTATACTTCAATATTTTTATTTGATAAAATATTTTTTATATTTTAAAATGTGAGAATGTTTTTAGGTTGATTTTATAATAATTTAAAATTTTTTATTTTATTTAAAATTATTAAATAATTATAATTTCATTTTTAATTTGAAATATATATAAAAATATTTAGATTATGAAATAATTTAAGTAATTATATTTTTGTATACAATTATTTATAAAAGAAAATTATTTTAATATTATATAAAAAATAAAAATTAGAAAATAAGATTAAGTAAACATGTTTTCCAATTTTTCATTTCAAAAATAGTTGGAAAATGAAAATTTGGAAAATCAAGAAAAGAAAACTAGAAAATGAAAATAAAAATGAAAAATATTTTCCATAATAAAACAAACCCTTAATTAATTAAAATAGGAAACCTAAGCAACTAAAAAATAATAAAATCAGCTGCCATGGTACGGCCCACCAATAAGTTCATAACATTAACCTCCCCTTGAAGAAAGAGCTTGTGCCGAAGCTCAAATTTTGGATAGGCCTGGTAGGAAATGATCCAAACACTCCCATGTGGCATCCATAGCATTTGTACCAACCCACTGAACCAAAATTTCCCAAATTGCACAATTGAGCCGAGCATACAACATAGATTTAAGAGAAGGAATAACCTGTCCATTTTTCACTAGAGATAATGTAGGAGCAAATATTGGTGTGATAAACTTGAAAGGCTTAAGGAGAGAGACATGAAAGACATTATGAAGCCTTGAATCAGAAGGCAACTATACCAATAAGCAATAGTCTCAATGCATTGCACGATCAGAAATGGCCCGTAAAGCTTTGGAGAGAGCCTATGCGGACGCTGACCAATAAGTGAGTGTTGATAGTAAGGTCGCAATCAAAGCCAAACTAGATCACCCACTTGACAAACTGATAGTAGATTCAACCCACTTGACAGGAAAATTTCAATCATAAGGCCAAAAGCTATCTTCCATTTTCACATCTAGGTGAAGAAAACCACTTTGCTCTTTCGCCTTTTACACCTAAAATTCCACAAGTCCTTCAAATTTAATTTTCCATTTATAACCATATAAGCTAGGATTAAATCAATAAACTCCAATATCTTTAGACCAAGCAACCAGCTATGCCAAGGACTATGTGACCTTACAAATTTCTTCAATTATCTCAATCCATTAATTAAAGACATATAATTGGGTTATTTTTAAGCCAATCATGCAATATTATTTATGTTTTACGTTCTGTAGTCATGTCTAATTAGCAATAAAAAGAGATATTCTCCAGTATCTCGTAACATAGACTTTCTCAATTGAATAAAGAATTCCCATTCCCTATCACTACCACTAAGTCATTTTAACCCCTTGTATTGGATGCTACAACTACCCAAGTAGAAATGAAAGCTAAGATATAATCTATACTGAGAGAAGATGCATTTTGGACCTTGATGTTATAACGAGGGCACAAATTTGCCCTTAAACAAAATTTAGAAACAAAAATACCAAGGTTTTGAAAAAAAAAAAACTGATATTCTTGCCCTTGCTCTAACGGTCTTTGTAACTGATTTTTTCCTCCGTTAATTATAGCTAATGTGTCATTTTTTAAGTAACAGTGGATTTCACTATAAATGAATTTTTAACAAGGAAGAAGGTGAAGTTTAGCGGGGCTGGTCAACACTAGTCAAAAAGAGCAAAGGCCCAGATGTTCCCTCTCTGTTTGGTCTCTCTATAAAGCACCCAACCTTCTCATTATTTTTCGCTTCTTTCTCGCCATAACCGAACAAAACAGAGCATTCAACACTAAACTAAATAGAGCATGCACTTCAAGGCCACACAATCTCGCTCTTCTATGAATATTCATCTCCTTGTTTTGCCATATTTTTGTCTGAAATTTGTTCCTTTCTGTCTCTGAAGCTCAACTCAGATTCCCCTTCCATGGCTCAGTCTCAACGCATGAGCAAATCACGTGCTCTGTACTCCAATGTCTCTGCCTATGATTGTCCTTCCTTCTCCAATCTCCTCAAAAGCGTTTTGGGTTCCATATCTTCCACTGTTAGATTTTAGGTGTTTTGAGTTCCATATCTTCCACTGTTAGATTTCAAGTTTCATTTTTCTTCTGGGTAGTAGTAGTAGTAGTAGAGAGAAATAATTATTTTACTTTATTTTTGCGATTTTGAAACTTTGTTTAATATGTTTTGCTTAGAATTTTCATAGAACTTCTCTCTGTAATTTGGTTATTTTGAATTGGGTATTTGTGCTTTTCGAATTTCATTGATGTAATAATATTCTGTTAACTCGTACGATGGCATGATGGAAAGTGGGGTTTCTAGTTCAGTTTAGCCATAAAATTCAAGTCCATTTGGAAATTTCATTTTATCAATTGTTGGGAAGTCAAGTCAACATTTGGAATTTTCTAATGAGGAATCATCAAAATCTCCAGTTAGCTTCGAATGCTCCATGAATTGATGAAATTTTGACCTGGAGATGCTCCAGTTAATATCTCACCATCAACACTTTGTAATTTTATTTTTATTTTTATTTTTATTTTTATTTTAAGTAACAATGGGCTATCCTATTAAAAATTCATTTATATTGAGCCCACCGTTACTTAAAAAATGACACATCAACTACAATTAACAGAGAAAAAAATCAGTTACAAAGACCATTAGAGAAGGGGCAAAAATATCAGTTTTTTTCCAAAACCATCGTATTTTTGTCCCTAAATTTTGTTTAAGGGCAAATCCGTACCTTCGCTATAACATCAAAGGCAAAAATGCACATTCGCCCATCTATATTCCATGAAACCTTTGATCATAGATACTATGTGCTCCAAGCCCTTCGTTAAAACATCCTACTCTAAACTAGTGTCATGGAAGATGTCAAACCCTAATACCAAAACCCTATAATCACATCATATTTCTATTTTAATAAGTTCGTATTCGCGGTTAGAAAACTCATTTCCAATTATCTAAAATTTCCCAGCCAAGGATTTTATATTAAAAGCATCCGATGGCATAAGATCTTAACTTCGTTTAGTTGGAGCACGAAAAGACGCATAGGATCTTAATTTCGTTTAGTTGAAGGAACAAATCTTTTCTTGATTGAGCATCCAACTCATTATATAAGTAGTTAAGGCCACCACGTCATATTTTGATATCTGGCCAACCCCGTCATGCAAGTAGTAATAAATCTTAACCACCCAAATATGACACTATGTATTACTACAAGTCAAAGCATTTTATGCACTATTATGACTTGGACTATTGATTCACAAATAGTATAATTTCATATCTTCATCATTCAAGGTCACAGTTCAACCAGTTAAGTGACAAGTGTCAACATATTTGTCTCAACATCCAGTCAAGTGGTTTGTGACTCACCAACTCCTTCACCATTAATAACCCGTACTAACTAGGAAAACAAATAGAGGTAATGTTATATTCTGCCAAGTGTGGCCCAAGCTAAAAGTTTAATGACCATGAACAGTTTAAAACACTCATTTTTCACTCTTGATAATAGTTCATCTAAGAAGTTAAAGGATAGTATTCTTGTAGGGTCCCGCAAGGAAATTACGAGAATAATTACGGCAGCGGAATAATAAAAATGACACAAAAATTTACGTGGTTCACTCTTAACTTTTTAGGGTTACGTCCACGGGACAAACTCCGAATTTTACTTCCACTATATAGAAAAATAGTAGGCTTACAAAGAGATTAATACAAAAATAGTGGCACTCACGGTGTTTACAAAACACTCCCCAAAAATATTAATCCTCACTATTTTCACTCTCCTAAAATTTTAGGACTCAATTCCTAAAATTTCCTTCACAGATAAATTTTCTATCTGTGGCTTAATTCACTCATCTATGTAAATTTCTTCTCAAACTTTGGCTCTCTATTTATAGAGAAAATGAGCCGAAATGTTAGGTAAATTGCCTAATATTAGGCTGCCTAACACTTTGAACTTTGAAAAATCAAAGTTTATATTTTGACCACGTTTGCAATTGAATCTTTCTCTTTTTTTTTTAATATTATCATGTAGGTCCCACCACTTGAGACCAATAACCAACAAATCTCCCCCTTGGGCTTCAAGTGGAGATGTTAATCGTACTCTCCATCATCCCCGCAGCTAATCGACAAAATTCAAATTTGTCCTTCGGAAGAATCTTCGTCAACATGTCTGATCCATTCTCGTCTGTATGGATCTTCTCAAGCTGTAACTGCTTCATCTCGAATACATCCCTGATCCAGTGATATCTTACATCAATGTGCTTTGATCTAGAATGAAACGAGGAATTCTTCCCCAGATGAATCGCGCTCTGGCTGTCGCAGAACACTAAATACCGTTCTTGATGAATTTCGAGTTCATTCAAGAACTTCTTCATCCACAATAGCTCCTTGCACGCTTCCGTTAGAGCTATAAATTCCGCTTCGGTCGATGAGAGAGCGACACACTTCTGTAATCTCGATTGCCATGACACAGCTCCCCCTGCAAATGTGATTAGATAACCAGATGTAGACTTTCTTGAGTCAACATCACCAGCCATATCTGCATCAGTGTAACCAACTAATACTGGCTTATCTCCTCCAAAACATAAACATGTTTTTGTTGTACCTTTAAGATACCTGAATATCCATTTCACTGCAGCCCAATGTTCTTTTCCTGGATTTGAAAGAAACCGACTCACTACTCCAACTGAGTGAGCTATATCTGGCCGTGTACAAACCATGGCATACATCAAGCTTCCAACTGCTGAAGCATATGGAACTTTTTCCATCTCTTCCTTCTCTCCATCTGTAGAAGGGCACTGTTTTGAACTCAATCTAAAATGATTAGCAAGAGGACAGCTAACCGCTTTAGAATTCTCCATGTTAAACCTTTGAAGTACTTTTTCGATGTACTTCTCCTGTGACAACCATAATTTCTTGGCGCTCCGATTCCTTGTAATTTTCATGCCAAGAATCTGCTTCGCTGGTCCCAAGTCTTTCATGGCAAAAGACTTACTTAGCTGTTTCTTCAAGCTATTAATTCTGGCAGAATTCTGACCAACGATCAACATATCATCCACATAGAGCAAAAGAACAATGTAGTCATCATCAGAGAATTTCTTCACAAAAACACAGTGATCCGAAGTAGTCTTCCTGTAGCCTTGCTCCCCCATAACAGACTCAAACTTCTTATACCACTGTCTCGGTGCCTGTTTTAGGCCATACAAGCTCTTTTTCAACTTGCATACATACTCCTCTTTTCCTTTTTCAATGAAACCCTCTGGCTGCTCCATGTATATTTCTTCTTCCAAATCACCATGTAGAAAGGCAGTCTTCACATCCATTTGCTCGATTTCCAGATCAAAACTGGCGGCCAATCCGAGCACTGTCCGAATGGATGTCATTTTCACAACGGGTGAAAATATCTCATCAAAGTCAATACCCTTTCTTTGACTAAACCCTTTCACCACCAATCTAGCTTTGAACCGTGGTTGGGAGCTGTGTTCATCCTGCTTGATCTTGAACACCCACTTGTTCTTCAAAGCTTTCTTGCCTTTGGGCAACTTCACCAGCTCAAATGTTTGATTCTCATGCAAGGACTTCATTTCATCTTGCATGGCTTCAATCCAGCTCCTTCTATGTTCATTTCCCATTGCTTCTTCAAAGCATTCTGGTTCTCCCCCATCAGTAAGTAAAACATACTCGTTTACTGGATATCTAGTAGATGGTTGTCTGACTCTACTAGATCTTCTTTGAGAACCTTCAGGTGCTGGTGGTTGAATTTGAACATTATCAGAATCATCATTTGGTTCATTCTCATTAGGAACTTCTGGATTTTCTAACTCTGGTACTTGTTCTTGCGGAACATTTTCTTCATCTCCAACTTGTCTCTGTTCTGTTGTTGGAGGAACTATCTGCACATCTGTTGAATCACCATCAGATCTATCGGCAGTCTGCTTCTGAGTTTTATCAACATCTTCAATAGTCTGATTTTCAACAAATACAACATCACGACTTCTTACCATCTTCTTCTGGACTGGGTCATAAAACTTATAGCCAAATTGGTCTTGGCCATAGCCAATGAATACACACTGTTTGGTCTTGACATCAAGTTTAGACCTCTCATCCTTAGGAATATGCACGAAGGCTTTGCAACCAAATACCCGCAAATGATCATAGGAAATATCTTTTCCTGACCATACTCTTTCTGGAGTATCATACTGTAAAGGAACACAGGGTGAACGATTTAAGACATAAACCGCTGTAAGTAGAGCTTCACCCCAAAATCTTTTAGACAACTTTGCATGTGAGAGTAAATATCTGACTCTTTCCATCAAAGTTCTATTCATCCTCTCAGCCAAACCATTCAATTGCGGTGTCTTAGGAGGTGTTGTTTGATGCCGAATACCATGCTCTTTGCAGAAAGCATCAAATGGCCCAGTGTATTCTTCACCATTATCTGTTCTGATGCACTTCAACTTCTTGCCAGTCTGTCTCTCAACCAAGTTTAGAAATTGTTTAAAAACATCTAAAACTTGATCTTTAGACTTCAAGGTGTATACCCATGTCTTCCTAGAATGGTCATCGATAAATGTTGTGAAATACCGATTTCCACCATATGACATCGTCAATGGTCCACACAGATCTGAATGTACCAGATCTAACACATTCTTCATTCTGGAAGGCTGAGATAACTTGAAAGCTACTCTGTTTTGCTTTCCCGCCATGCAATCAGGACACTTCTCTAAATGGACTTTATCCAATCCAGATAACACGTTCTTTCTCGCCAGATTTGTCATTCCTTTCTCACTCATGTGGCTTAGTCGTTTATGCCACAATTCAACTGTACCGTCATTCTCCGCTACATTCAAACTGTCTTGGGAGAGTTTAGCATACATCACGTACAACTTTGGATCTTTCCGTCCTTTAGCTACCACCAATGAACCTTTGGTGAGCTTCCACTGACTATTTTTGAAGGTGCTACAGAAACCTTCATCATCAAGTCTACCAATCGAGATTAAATTTGAACGCATGTCTGGTACATGCACAACATCTTTTAGAATTAATCTCGAACCATTTTCTGTCTCCAAATAAACATCTCCTTTTTCGAAGACTTTTAATAATTTACCGTCCGCCATCTTTACCGCACCTAAATTGCCTGGTGTGTAAGATGAAAAATTCTCTTTTCGAGATGTTGCATGGAGCGTAGCCCCACTATCAATCACCCAACTAGTCTCCTGGGTTGTAAGATTAATAGTATCTTCAATGATAATTTGGAACTCAGCAATGACATTGGCTTCATCGTTACTGCTTTCTTCTTTCTTCGCTTTGCCTTTGATCTTCTCCTGATCACTTTTGAACTTCCGGCAATACCTCTTTATGTGTCCCTTTTTCCCACAATGATGGCACACAATATTAGCAAATCTATTCGATTTACCTCTGCTCTTGTCTCTTGTATTTGAGCTTCTAGATTGGCTCCTCCCCCTGGGATGATTATTTCTTTTAGCGTCTACTAAAAGAATATATGACTGAGATGAAGAAGGATTTTGCACTCTGCGTCTCATTTCTTCATTCAGAACAGCATTTTTAACAAATTCCCAGCTAACTCCACTATTTGGTGTAGAGTTTGTAATTGATATCTTCAAAGTCTCCCACGACTCTGGTAAGGAGGCAAGCACCATAAGGCCAAGGATTTTATCATCAAACTTTATGACCATAGTTGACAACTGATGAATAGTCGCCTGCATTTCACTTAAGTGATCTGCTACAGAAGTGCCTTCTTGATATTTGAAGTTCATCAGTTTCGTCAAATAGAATAACTGGTTATTGCCTGATTTTGAGGCATACAGCTCTTCAAGTTTGTTCCATAATGTCCGGGCATGAGTCTCATTACAAATGTGGTTGTACACATTGTCATCGACAAACTGTCGGATATAGCCGCAGACTTGCTCATGCTCGAAAGCCCATTCTTCATCAGTCTTGTCTTCCGGTTTATTTGTACTAAACACGGGCAGATGCATTTTGGTTACCATGAGGAGATCTCTCATTTTATTTTTCCATATATGGTAATTTGCGCCATTTAGACTGATCATTTTGCTCGTTCTAGCCTCCATAGCTTTTTCAAGAATTTAAGTGAATAGTACCGTATAAGTGAATAGTACCCCGTATACGTGAATAGTAACGTATTTGTGAATAGTATCTGTACACGTGAACAGTACTTGTATCTGTGAATAGTAACTATACACGTGAATAGTACTATACGTGAATAGTGATGGGCTTTCTTTAACGGGCCAAGAATAGTAATGAATAGTACCGTTACTATTATTCACTATTCATCGTTAATTTAATTCTGCAACTGCTTTCCGAGCGAACTGCGTCAAAAAATTCGTCGTAATTTTCTCTTCGTCGTGGTATATTTATTTTTGAAATATAACCACGGATCTGATACCGGTCTCTGACTGGCTGGACTTTAAATCAAGTAATAGATTAACAAAAATTTCTTTCTGATGTGGAAGGTCAGACTAAGCTGCAACCACAGAGCATACTCAGAAAATTTTAATCAAAAAATACTTGAACTCCGATACCGCATTTGTTGAACCGGGCTCTGATACCACTTTGTAGGGTCCCGCAAGGAAATTACGAGAATAATTACGGCAGCGGAATAATAAAAATGACACAAAAATTTACGTGGTTCACCCTTAACTGTTTAGGGTTACGTCCACGGGACAAACTCCGAATTTTATTTCCACTATATAGAAAAATAGTAGGCTTACAAAGAGATTAATACAAAAATAGTGGCACTCACGGTGTTTACAAAACACTCCCCAAAAATATTAATCCTCACTATTTTCACTCTCCTAAAATTTTAGGACCCAATTCCTAAAATTTCCTTCACAGATAAATTTTCTATCTGTGGCTTAATTCACTCATCTATGTAAATTTCTTCTCAAACTTTGGCTCTCTATTTATAGAGAAAATGAGCCGAAATGTTAGGTAAATTGCCTAATATTAGGCTGCCTAACACTTTGAACTTTGAAAAATCAAAGTTTATATTTTGACCACGTTTGCAATTGAATCTTTCTCTTTTTTTTTTTAATATTATCATGTAGGTCCCACCACTTGAGACCAATAACCAACAATTCTAAATACATAAACTTGAATCATAAATAAATAATATATTTTGATGCCACAAGGGAAATTCAATTACAACACACTCACAAGTGTGGCTCTTAGGGCATACTACAGCACCACCATGTTCACCCCTAGTTAGGTTTAAGTCTTTTGCAACCATCTATTTGCTTTTCTAAGGAAAATATGAGATGGTGGTCCCTTCATCAACACAACAATATGTCAAGAAGATGATGACAATAACAGGAATATAGATGCAAGTCTGATACTTTATCAATAAACTAGTAGCAAAAAAAAAAAAAAAAAGTAAATGTGCACATATAAGCTAGACTTTTGATTTGCAATTTCGCTTCTTTCAATAACCACAATTAAACAGAAAACTACTGCAACTGTCATATTTCACATATAAGCAAAATGCATGCAAGTCCTTTATACTTTTTCCAAGAGAAAAATAATGTAATGAAATGGCGAACATTGTAATGGGCTCAGATCAAAGCAACCAACTTGCTTAGATACTAGTAAAATAGGTGAAAAGGATAATAATTGATAGAGAGAGAGAGAACACCTTTTAGATGAACCAAACATGCATCTGTTATATTGTTAAATCCCAAGCTCAACACCTTCAAGTTTTTTAGCACTGCAGGTAAATAACTAATGTTGTGAGCTCAAGAATAGAGTCTCTTCAACCATCCAATATATAGCAAATAAATTGTTTACCGTTAATAATGGGATTGATCCAATACAGTAAGATCATAGATAAGCCCAGTTTTGCTCACCAGAAAACTCATCCCATCCATCATCAGATAAACCACATCTGTTCAGATTTATGTATGAGAGGGTAACAAGAGCTGCAAAAAGAAACATTATTTACTCATAAACTATAATTGATATCACATCCCAAATTAACAAAAGTTATCTTCAATGAAAATGAGTAACTACTTAAGCAATTTTCTTCTAGAAAATCCATGCTAATTTGAGAGGAAAAGATTATGCAAAAGTTATCTTTATTATTTGGATCTCCAAATTTATTCAATTAGTTCAAAGAATCACCAACTTACTTCCCAATTATAGTAGGAATTCACAATTGTAGCAAGCAACATTGATATAGGGAAAGTAAGAAAGACCAATAAATGAAGAGAGAATCAACCAGAGATGGAATCCAAGCATGAAGTGGTAACATTGCACCCCTCTAAGTTTAACATAATAAGCTTCGGCAACCCTGCTAAATCACAAAAGATCCAGTCACTTCTTCTCAAAATATTTCATATTTTCTTGGATAAAGGAAGAATTGAACATTATTATAAAGTGACCAACTTTCGCAATTAGCTTCATATTCAAATAACATATTAGAACCTAGAAAAGACAGCAACAAGTGCAGAACAATATAAGCTCATATACAGAAAGCCTCATGTAATTATGCGAGAGGAAAATTTGACCAGAAAAGTGAAAGAGAACTTCAGAGCACTAAATAAAAGTGGAAAAAGCTATACAAGATAACTAAGTCATCGAGCAAATTAACTAGATTGTTTATTAGAAAGACCATCCAACAGAAAAGGGCAGTCATAACAATCAAAACAAGGCAAAATTTTGCAGCATGGGAGTATAGGAGCAATAAGACATAGCTAGGTGAATGGTGTGAGTGACATAAACTTGGATGACCCCTTTAACACAGCCCAGTTAACAGAAATTAATCAATTTTTGTACTAGTTGTTCCTACATAAAGAGGGTGTTTGGCCTAACTTGTAAAAAAAATTAGCTTATAGCTAATATGGACTTATAAGCATTTAAAATTTTAAATAATTACATATTTGTTTTGAGTGCTTATAAGCGTAGCATGTTTGGTAAAAAATAATTTATGTTTATATGTAAATATACTGCTAAAATGACTAAAAATGATATAAAGTTATATAATCAAAGACATTTATTGAAATAAATAAGCACAATATAGTACATTATTTGGTCAAACTAGCTTATAAGCCAAGTATTTATAAACACTAAAATAAGAGTGTTTGGCCTAGTTTATAAAAATTAGTTTACAAGCACTAAGTATTTATAAGTTAATATGAGCTTATACTCAATTAAAAGTTTAAACAATTACACATTTATTATGAGTGCTTATAAGTGGCTGAGTACCAAACATATTTGATAAAAAATAGTTTATAACTACATTTATTATTAAAATGATCAAAAAGGATATAATATTATATTATCAATAACATTTATTAAAGTAAATAGAGAAAATACAGTAAATTATTTGGTCAAACTAACTTATAAGCATCAAAATAATAAGTCGGTCCCCCCCAACTTATTTTGTAGCTTATAAGCAACTCATAAAATTATCTAAACAAGCGTCTGGACTTAAATTCAGAGCTTATAAGCTAGTTTAACTAGTTTATAAGCTAAGCCAAACGCCTTCTACTAAGTTATTCCCCCCCCCCCCCCCCACACACACACACCATATTTTTTTAACTAATAAATTAGGCTAATAAGTTTATAAAATTGTCTAACCAAATGCGTTTGCTTAAATTTAGAACTTATAAATTAGTTTGATTATTTTATAAGCTAAGCTAAAGACCTTCAAGTTGAGTTTGAAAGTGCGGTCGAAATGACATAACAAGCTCAATGTTGCCTAACTACACTTATGAAACTCATTGGTATATCTTCTGATGCAAAAGCACTAGGATTTTATAAAACTTTGTGAGCCTCTGAAATCTTCAATTGCTCCAAAAATGAGCCATTAAAAACAGCAACAGGTGCTATAGAGGTTCTAGATACAATGCATGACAACTTTAAAGGCTTCGTTTCCATATTTTCTCACATTAAAAACATTGAAGACCTCTTTGCAAATCACCATTACAGCAGTTCCATTGGAAAGGATAAGCCAAATGTGGCATGCAACAAGCATAAAAATATGGAACAATAATAGAAAGAAAAAAAAAGTAGCTGATGTTGATGCCATATGATTATACAGATATTCAAAAAATATATCAGTACCTCTCAAATAAGAAACTCCCAAATAAGTAATGTTACTATTGGAAATTTGTAACTCCTTCAGGTTAGTAAGACCTGCAAATGATAAAATTGAGTTGAACTGACATTAATTCTAAACCAAGCTGAAAAAAAAAAAAGGAAAACAAAAGATGATGAGGATGATGACTGCAAAAGATAAAAAGAAGAAAGAGAGTTGTGCAAGGAAAAAACACGCCAAGTATTATTCAGCTCCTACAAGGTATCTTTCTTTTGAATATAGCCAATGAGAACCCACTTCATTTTGACAATCTCTCAACAATCAATCTCAACCCCAAACATAACAATCTTAATTAATCAATTGCTAAATGGTAGCAAGGCTTGGCATCATCAATACATAGAGTAACTTTATCAATTGGCAAGCAGAGATAAACACACCTAAAAGAAGAGGTAAATTAACATGCAAATGTTCTGCAAAAAATGTAGAAAAAGCAATTACCCGAAAGAGCCTTCATGTCCACATCTGTTATGCATTTACAGCATCTCATATTAAGAGACTCCAGCTTCATTAATCCTGGGGGAAATGCAAAAGAAAAGAGAGAAATAAAATATTGGGGCATAAAAAAACAACTTTAGATGCTCACATGGTAATTTGTAAATGTGATAGACTAATTGCTAAGAGATAACTCTACGAGAAAGTCAAATCACCTTTTCTTAGAATAAAAACTGTAGAAACTACATTTATCTTGAGAGTGTTAGGTCAAATACACATCAATGGCCATACAAATGGTGTTGAATCCCCATCTTACACAAAACCAATTGCATTTACAGCATCTCACTTTATATGTCACCATATTTTATTATCATTTCTTAATGTGGGATTATTTATATTCTCCAGCATTCCCCCTTAAGCGCAACTGAGCTTAGACAAGTTATCACTTGCTAAATATGGATGGCAACCTATTCTTGAAGTCCATCACAAATCTAGACCTATTATATTTAAGATCCTAGGTTAAAAATGGGTCTAGACTCTCTGCTAGACCAAACTCCAGGTCTTCAAGTACAAGCCTAAGATCATCCAGTTATTAATCCATCAAATAGCTCTAATATCATGTGGAACTTAAATGGGTCTTAAGAGTATTGGGCCAAAGAAATGGGGTTAAACGCCCATCTTACACAAAACTAATTGCTTTGTATTAAGATCCAATCTACACCATTTTATATGTCATCGTATATTATTATTATTTCCTAATGAGGGATCATTTATATTCTACAACAAAAACCAAAAGAAAAACTAAGAGTCTAAGAAATTGTGCCCCGGAGGTAGTGATGGTAAAAGGTATACAAGTATTAGAAAGTATGAGAAGAGGAGAGAAGAAGAAGAAAAAAAAAAGTCAAAATAAAAAATGTACTTGCATGCCTGTGTACACAAATTGGTATATTAACACACTCAGGAAATTAAGAGCATGATCAATATTATTCAGACAGTAAAATGTTCAGACACCATAAACAACATTGTTCTCAAAAGACAAGTTTTTGTTCATTCACTTGAAAAGTATAACTACTAGAATCAAAAGATGCAATGTGCTCCGAAAATCATATCAATTAAACAAAAGCATTTGTATCACATGATATGGCGAACCTTTGAGATGAACAAGTCCACCATGAATCCGGGGGCACCTTTCCAAGTCCAGCTTTTCTAAGTTAACTAAACTGGCAAAGGCATGCATCCTTTCAGCAGTAACAGCATTGCACTTTTTAAAACTCAAGGATTTCAAGTTGGTAAAACCTAAAAGAATGGAATCACAATGATCATCTATGTTTATTAGAAAATAATTTTGACTTGTACAGTGACAGAATAATCATTCAAAAGATAGTTACTGAGAAGAGGACACTACAAAAAAAAAAACAATCTGCGACACTATTAACAACGAAATCAACGACCAAAATACGATAGCGACAATATCAGCGACGAACAGCGAGAAAAATCGAGCGGACGGTAATGTCCTGGTCGCTAAAAAATCAACGACAAATCAGCGACAAAACAGAGACAAATTCAACGACATTTTCATTTTTGGCGGGAATTATTTATTCCCGCTGAAAGTCGTTGCTGATTTAGCTTTGGTCGTTGAATTGTCTCTGTTTGGGTCGTTAATTTAGTCGCTGAATTTGTCGCTAATTTGCTCACTAAATTTTGTCGTTGATGTGTCGCAGAATATGTAGCAATATTTTTCTCGTTGTTTCAGTCGTTGATTTGTCGCAGAATTCAATATTTTTTTTTGTCACCTTTGGTCGCTGATTTTGTCGCAATTTTGTCGCAATTTTGTAATTGTTTGGCTATATTTTTTCTAGTATTCCAATTTTTTTTTTGTCTACACATTTTCAAGAACCTGTTGAATTTCAAATATAATAACCAAACCTGTTTATAAAATAGTCATTCATTACAATAATAATCAAATAACACAACATTCATAATTAAGTTATTAGTGGCAATAAGTATACATAAACAATTCGAATGTAAAGTTTACCCCTTAAGAAAGTATATTGAACACATAAGGTCTTAATAATCAGTCACTCCAAACACAAATAAAGAGAACACCAACTATAATAATCCGACACTCCAAACACAAACAAAGAGAACACAAACTTTAATAATCCGACACTCCAAACACAAACAAAGAAAACACCAACTTTGATAATCCGACACTCCAAACACAAACAAAGAGAACACCAACTATCAAGTATATCCTACATACGAACATCGTCTTCCTCCACATTGTCATTTGCCGGAGCAGGAGGAGCATTTGTTTTCCTTCGTTGCTCAGATAAGAATATTTCTCCTGCCAAAGATATATGCAAATCAAATTAAATAAAAACTTTAAGCATAAAAACCAACAACCAGCCAGTTTTAAGCATAATAAATAATAAGAACTGAATAGCAGAACCTGAATACGTTTAAAGGTGAATTGTTTTTCCTATTGAATTGCTTTTCCTATTTTACTGTATTGAGAAACGAAAGATTAGGCCGCGGGTACTTGTGCATTATAATATGATTGGTATGGTTTGATTATATTTGAATTGATAATCTAACAAAAAGGAATTGGTGTGCAATGAGACAACAATTTGATTTCAATCTGCTTATTTCTTCTGCCTAATTCATTACAGAAACATCAGTTACTTTCTTCCATATCGTGTACAGCTCATGGAAGCAACACAACAAATTAATCCATTTGAGCTTTGAAAATTAATCAAGAATCTAAAATTCAAAAATGAAAGAAAGAAAAATCGTATGAGAGAATTTTGCCAGATAATAAACAAAATAATAGAGAGAGAGAAACACCATCCATGTTCCTTCCTCTCTCTCAAACTTTCATCATCACAGCCCACTGTAACCTCGGAGTTGTACTCATTCAAGCCTTGCTTCTCCTAGAATGTTCTTTCCATCTTCTCAAACAAGCTTGAAGCTTCTCAAGAACACTATTTTTTTTTATAAATATCAGAAAGCAAGGACAATCATCTTCATGCAAAACCATTAAGCTAGGACATTTTCCAAAAGATACAGACTTAGGCCTTTCATGTGTTGACAATCAACACATGTTCTCAGCTTAATAAGCAATGAATTAGTTAACCGGACAACAGATCAAGCCCTCTCTCCAACACCATGAAACAATACAACCGAAAAAAAGATTATCTCAAACACCCTTTTTTTCCCGTACTCCCCATTTTAAGCAACTATGATAAATAATAGTATACAAAAGCATCCTCTTTTACTTGACCTCTCAAAAAAACCAAGGCCTAAGTCTTTTTATGGTGTCCACATCTCATTATACGGCTCATAAACACATAAACATTCATAATCCATTCACAACTCAGTGCATGACAAACGATATAACCCACAAATAAAAGAACATAATTTATCAATCAATCACAAATTCAACCAATGCCTCCAAAATCACGCAATACTCAAGAAAACATTAATCTCATACTAAAACTTGTAATTCTAAGGTCATGCACCCACCTGAATTAATGCAAAATGAAATAGATACAACACCCACCTATTCACACAGAAAAATAGAAAATCAACGGAAAAGAAAACCCAGCATAAGTATGGTAAACTAAGCTGCCTACCAATGATGACTATCACTATTTGCAGTGTGTATATAATTGTTTCTCTTTCCAGATTTCTTGCCCATTATTCTTTGGGAAAACTTTTTGACAAGATTCTAATTGAGCTATTACAAACTTCTCGAGTTTTGCAAGCTTCACTGGAGTATCATCATACTCTGTTTCTGCATCAAAAGAAATTTTACACTATTCAATTTGAACCTTGTAGAAAATAATTATAGCCACAATTGTTGATTGATATAAAGGTTGAAGCAAATAAATTCATGAAACTTAATAAATTCTATAATCATTGCAAACAAACATGTCACTACGGAAAAAATACAATATCAGAAGAGAATTTGAGAAAAAAAAAAAGAACTTCATAACTGGAGCAACAATTCATCTTTCACCCGAGCTCTAGGCAAATAATTAAAATCCATAATATCATCAGCTCTTAAACTAGATATTTTGAAGAAACTTTTAAGTAATAAATAGAAATATTTAGTGAAAATACATGTAGGTTATCAACAATAAACAGTCTAAAAAGCTTTCAATGTGCAAGTACCAAGCAATCAACTTTCATGGTGACTTAAAAATCTGCTTGAACCAAACATGCTTCGCAATAGAATGAATACATCACTTAAGCTAAAAGCCAAGCCTGCCACTTCATTCTAGCAGTTAGTTGCAACCACACCCAATTACCTGGGAGAACAAACAAACCAAATTACCTGTGCAAAGTGGCCCGATTACCTACCCAATTCACACAAAGAGAGGAGTGAAAAAACTAGCTCACATATTTAACGGCTCAAAAGAAGAAGCAAACTAAATTAGTAAACCCATATTCTTTAAGATGAATGCTAATAAATAATACTGTGCTCCCAAAATTCTAACCGAAATGTAATAAATACTAACATGGATGTTGTTTCTCATCTTCCTATCTCTGTTTGTTCATTCAAATCCAATTTCAAAACTTTGAATACCACCCACTTATCAAAAACCCTTTTGTAGAAAAGCAATTCAAATTAATTAAATTCCAATGAAAATAAACACACCACTACGCCGGTATGGAACTTTACAAACTGGGCAATCGGAACCCGATTTCATCGACTTCATAATACACGAACTGAAACGAAACAGGGTAGAGTTATTCATTTCTTCTTTCTGCACTAAGACTTTATTATTTTAAAAAAATTGAAAATAGCACTAATAAAAGTGAGCTTACTTGCAAAATACATGATTGCATGTCAGCGAAACAGAGGAATTCAGCAGACTCAAGCTGCAAAAGTAAAAATGGAAAACTATAAATTATACTGTAGAAGCAAATACCCATTACGCAAATTAAACAACCCATGATTAGGATTAGGATTAGCAGCATGCGAACTTAGGGTAAATTGAAATCGCAAAAACAGAAGAAAAAAAAACCAATTTGAAGTTAAATTACCAGATGGGGCACTTAAGCTCTCTGCCCATTTTCTCAAGGTGATTTGGATCTCCCATTTTAGCTGTAAATTAAAAGATTTTACAGATTCGTTTTTTTCTTCGTTGAGAAAGAGAAGAGGAGACTTTCAAAGAAAAAGAAGAAGAATGAATTTGGAGAAAAAAGAGGGAACAAACAAGTTTCAAAATGATTTCAATCATATTTTGAAATCATTTCGACCCGCCAAATCGCATTTTTATCCCCATCTGCATAATATATTTTTTAACTTTTTTAAATTATTTTATATTTTTTAATATTTTTAATATACTAAAAATATATTTAATATATACTTTTAAAAATTAAATATATATTTAATATAAAATTAGCGACTAATCTTCGACTAACTATTTTTCTCGCAAATCAGCGAGCCATTTAGCGACTAATTAGCGACCAATTACTTTAAAATAAAAAATAAAATTAATTTCTCGCTAATTGGTCGTTATATTCTCGCAAATTAGCGACTAATATGCGGCTAACTATTTTTCTCGCAAATCAGCGAGCCATTTAGCGACTAATTAACGACCAATTACTTTAAAATAGAAAATAAAATTAATTTCTCGCTAATTGGTCGCTATATTCTCGCAAATTAACGATAATTCTGCGACTAACTATTTTTCTTGCAAATCAGCGAGCCATTTAGCGACTAATTAGCGACCAATTACTTTAAAATAGAAAATAAAATTAATTTCTCGCTAATTGGTCGCTATATTCTCGCAAATTAGCGACTAATCTGCGACTAACTATTTTTCTCGCAAATCAACGAGCCATTTAGCGACTAATTAGAGACCAATTACTTTAAAATAGAAAATAAAATTAATTTCTCGCTAATTGATCGCTATATTCTCGCAAATTAGCGACTAATCTGCGACTAACTATTTTTCTCGCAAATCAGCGAGCCATTTAGCGACTAATTAGCGACCAATTACTTTAAAATAGAAAATAAAATTAATTTCTCGCTAATTGGTCGCTATATTATCGCAAATTAGCGACTAATCTGCGACTAACTATTTTTTCTCGCAAATCAGCGAGCCATTTAGCGACTAATTAGCGACCAATTACTTTAAAATAGAAAATAAACACATTCTTTGCTAATTTGTCATAAATTAGTCGTAACGTCGTCGCTCATTGTTGGCGCCAAAATCTGGCGCAAAATTCAGCGACACATTCAGCGAGAAACGACCTTTTATCGCTATTCAACGATAGATTCTACGACCATTTTTTTTGTCGTTAATCAGCGACACATTTAGCGACGGAATGTTGGAAAGACGCTTATCTTAATTCTTTGTCGTAAAGTTGTCGTTGATAAAGTCGCTAATCAGCGATGAAATAAGATTTGTCGCAGAATGCGTCGCTGATTGCGTTTTTTTTTTGTAGTGGGAAGAGAAAAGACACTGAACGGTATATGCATGAATTGATAAAAAAAAATAAAAACAATAAACACCATAAATTCATAGCAGGAGATCCAGGACAACATAAACCAAGAAAGCAGCACCTCATGTAGTGTTGGAAAATCGCTATTTTCCCGCCCTTCGGACCGTCTTCAAGTAGGAAAAAATGAGAAAATAAAATAATGACTGTGAAATTAAAGAGAATAAAACACAATGATTTAACGTGGAAAACTCCCGAATGGGGAAAAACCACGGTCGTTGTCTAATGACAACCAAGAAAAATATTCACTATGCGGCAAATTGTTACAACCACAAATTACAAAATATTTTTCTAACCGACACCCACAAAACAACCCCCAAATATTTATACTCCAAGGAACTCAAAGAGATTGATTCTCTAATTCCTAATATAAACTACTTGGTGTTTAACCTATAGCTCTCATTAAGCTATATTTTGTGTTTGCTTGGTATTTCTACAAATGGAGAGAATGAGCCTATTTATAGGCTTCAAATACAAATAATTTGTCAAACTAAATTAGGTGAAAATTAGGCTAAATTAGGCACCTCCCATTTTCACCTCACATTTTTGACAATTTCTTCCTTGTTAGGCACCTTGCATTTTTTACTTTCTTTTTTTTTTTTCATTTTTATTTATCAATTTTGGTGTGCTACCACTAACAATCTCCACTTTGAAAAATAAAAACACAACATTGTCTGTTACCGACAATCATAATTCTTAACGTCAAGAATTAACATACTCCACCATAAAAGAGTATCGCCACTTGGAATTATTTCGCCAACTCCAAGAATTTTCCATCGGCCATGTCGGATCCCGCTAATAGTTTATGGTGCAACCCTCCTGTTGACTTTTCCGAGAGTTCATTAGCCATCGACATCATTTTTCCACCACATGCTTTGCATCAACTGTCAACCAATGTCGCACGCATTTCTGTGGACCAGCTACCAATAATCCGTCCTCTTCCATGGCATCTCAACGGGTAGCAATCATGCCTTGAGGACACACTTCTCTCAACTACAGAGAAAACTCATCATCTCCTTCGCCACGGGAGATCACATTGGCAGCAACAACGTTAGAGCTTCTAGCCGAATCAGCTCCACCGTTCGGGTAATCCTTCCTCACGTGTCCAGTTTGACCACACCCCCAGCAGACAATCTTCCTCTTTCCTGAGCCTTTATTCTTTTTCCTGTTATCGACAGATAAAGCTGAATTCTCATAAGATTTATTTTCCATTTCATTCAATCTTCTCTCCTCAGTAATGAGCTTACTAACCACATCCGCATACACCACTTCCTTACTACCATATTTCAGAACAGGCTTCATGTGCTCATATGTTGAAGGAAGTGACAGGATGAGCCGGAGAGCTTTATCTTCATCTTCGGTTTTCACTCCAAGAGTTTCCAATTCAGAGATGATACCGTTGAGGACACTTAGGTGATCAGACAGCTTTGTATCTTCCGCCATTTTCAACGTATGAAATTGCTCCTTCAAATATAACCTGTTGGATATATTTTTCCCCTGATACAATTCTTCCAGTTTCTCCCACAGCTCCTTTATCGTGGACAATCCAAGCACATTAACAAGAACATTTTTTGCTAGACACATGCGAATTTGACTTGCTGCCTTGATATCCAGCTCCTCCCATTCTTCGTCACTAATCTTGGATTTTTCTGAGTCTCCACTACCACCACATTTTCCTGAATTTCTTCCGCTGACTGGTTTACCCTGCAAAACCTTATGTAGTCCAGATTGTATCAACACGTCTTTGACTTGCACTTGCCACAGTGCAAAATTCATTCTCCCATCAAATTTCTCAATCTCGCATCTCATTGCCGACATGCTTACTTTGTGCTTAATAAATGACCAGAAATAAATATTACACCAGATAAATTTCCAGGTAAGAGGAGGAGTCATAATGGTCTCACTTAAAATCCACTTGCCTTAGACTAAATTCGTGTCGTTTGACAGAATTTACCTCGACATATAATTATTTATCTCACCACCAATACTCAAGCACACCAAAGCAAAACGGCTCCACCTTTTCCAAAACTCCACCAGCTCCAAAGGCTCTACCAGTTTAAAAAACAAAATAATAATTTTTTAACAAAAATCTTTTCTGATGTGGAAGATCAGACCAAGCTGCAACCACAGAGCATACTAAGATTTTTGACAAAAATTATAACACCTAAGCTCTGATACCACTTGTTGGGAAAATCGCTATTTTCCTGCCCTTCGGACCGTCTTCAAGCAGAAACAAATGAGAAAATAAAATAATGACTGTGAAATTAAAGAGAATAAAACACAATGATTTAACGTAGAAAACTCCCGAATGGGGAAAAACCACGGTCGTTGTCTAACGACAACCAAGAAAAATATTCACTATGCGGCAAATTGTTACAACCACAAATTACAAAATATTTTTCTAACCGACACCCACAAAACAACCCCCAAATATTTATACTCCAAGGAACTCAAAGAGATTGATTCTCTAATTCCTAATATAAACTACTTGGTGTTTAACCTATAGCTCTCCTTAAGCTATATTTTGTGTTTGTTTGGTGTTTCTACAAATGGAGAGAATGAGCCTATTTTTAGGCTTCAAATGCAAATAATTTGTCAAACTAAATTAGGTGAAAATTAGGCACCTCCCATTTTCACCTCACATTTTTGACAATTTTTTCCTTGTTAGGCACCTTGCATTTTTTACTTTCTTTTTTTTATTTTTATTTTTCAATTTTGGTGTGCTACCACTAAATGTAGCACAAACAGAACATAAAAGAAGTACTAAGTTAGATTGTCAAACTTTTGCTCCAACTAACATTTGGAGCAGCTCACGACTTTCTGACATTGGTGCTTCAGCAAACATATTGTATAAAGACTGCAACTTTTCATATCACAGTTGTTGACAATTGGTTCATAGATCAATTTGCATTCCAAAAATATCCTCAAAAAAGTATATATTAATACTTATATACTTTTTTTTGGGTATAAGAAACAAGTCAAAATTGAAAAAACAGAGCAACATATGGATACTAGAGATTGACAGAGGATAATTTCAACAAAAAATTGACATCTTTGAATAGCTTGTCTTCTAGTAGTGTATAACCATTTTCTAGTCATGAACTATCTAAATTATTGCATCTTTGCTATTGATCATATAAAAAAAATTCTGTCAAATGAAGAATGGTAAAGGAACATATAGCATTGGAAATCCACATTTTACTGAAGACGGAAAAGACTGTTAAAGTCACCAGAAGGAACTTAACTTCACTTCATAAACAATTATACATGCATGCATGTCCCTGAAAATGACAGCTTTACTACATCCACTTCATTCAGTAAATTTTCTAAGTTAAATATGTTAAAATAAATTTCAGTACAGTGTGGCTATCTTTTCCCTATAAAGAATAATGTTAACAAATTAAATTCCGAGATTTTTAATTTTATTCTGTCAATTATCAAAATAAATCCATGAAAAGAAAGCTAAATCCAACTGATTGGTGGCTATCTTAAGCTAAAGATTCCATTTTACAAAATGCACCTGGTAGTACATTCTTCATCTGAACAGCCTTGAAAGCCACGCAGATTTTCAACCCTGAAATAAATAATGCCTAATTGATCTTGCACCCGAGGGGTTTTATTACAACAGCATGATAGTCAGTTAACAAGATCACATCCAGAAAGCATTTTATTAAGAATAAAAGCCTTGGAAAAATATAGTATTATAAAACAAAGAACAAAAAAAGACACAAAAGTAGCACTGCAATAACCAAACTTGAGAGAGCTAACAGAGTAATACCACTAATATGTTTCATCCCATGTTCGGAAATGCGGTCACAATGGTTTAAGGTAATGGCATGGAGGTTTGAACAATCTTCGAGAAGACCCAATCCAGTATTAGTGACTTCAGAATCAGAAAGATCTACAGAAAGTAAGGATAATCCCTGAGAAGAGACAACATTCATCCAGCTATCCTTTACTCCAGGATATTCACCCAAAAGGACATCCTGTCAATTTCATGTAGAAAGATTATTAGATCCATTCTGTAAATTGAAAAGCAAGTACAGATATTAGCCATATCAAGGATTTCATTTTTTAAAAATATCAATAAATGACACACCTGAAGAGCACAGTCTCTGAATGCTTCAAGAGAAGCATCAGTAAGACAATGTGAGAGTACCAATTCATTAAAAATTTGTTGACTTAGATCCCTTGGTAGCATTGAAAATGAGCTATATTTGTCAATGTCCTATCACAGTTGAGAAAGTAAAAGATTAGATAAAAGGAACAAGGGATAATTTTCAAAGCAAACATCCAAAGCAGGCTAGTAACCTTGCGCATTTTGTATATACACAATTCCATGAGGGATGAACAACTGCCTCCTGGCTGGAGGTCTGCAACCTGTCGAGCAAGTGAGGTTGCCAGCCATTTTGAACTTCCACTTTTACTATACCTCCCAGAGACCCCACTTCGGACCCCATCATCTATAACCTGTTGGTCTCTCTTCCTTGAACAAATTCCACCATTGATCAATATCTCACCAGCTCTGTTTATCTCATTAAGGAAGGCCAAGAATAAATATAACCTGTTACCAACGCAATAAATTTCTTGAAGACTACAGTCAAATGCAATAAGAATTCCAATATGAGGCATTGACAATGGGTCTCTTTGATTAGTTAGCTAATTTCTTTACTTCTTTCGCTATTCTAAAATATAATAGCTATAAAAGAGGATGGAAAAAAAAAAGAGTTCAGCAAACCATGAAGCCTGTACATATAGCATTAGCAAGAGATCAATCAATATTTTCTAAGTGAAATCAATAAAATCACTTGTGCACATGCAATTTCATTAAGTGGTGCAAATACAGAGAAATGGAGATTAACCAACAATAAAATGAACTTTCTTGTCTCAAATTCAAAAAAATCAAAAACAAAATTTCTACCTTTATCACACATGCACATGCAGCCTCTTCAATTAACAACCAAACTGGATACAATATAACATATTTAACAAACTGCTGTTGGTTTTTAAGTCACAACCCAAGAATCTTGACCGATTAAAAAAAGTAGGAGTAATTAATAATTAGCCTAACCATTTGATCACCCCCCAATAACCCCTTTCAATCCTCAAGTCACAACCACCATAATACTCAACCATTGATAAACATTCATATATAAGCTTCATTATAAGCTACACAATAGATAAACTGTTAAAACTCACCTACTACCTATTTTCCAAACCAAACAGAATAAAAAAAAATTGATTTCAACACAAAGCGTCTTATTAATATTGATTAAAATATTAAACCAATGACAAAAAGAAATTATTATTAAAAAGAAGAAGAAGTTAAAGTGCACTGCACCTGTAAGCAAATATATATCCTTGGAGGTGATCAAGTGAGACAGACGATAGATGAACCCATTTTTCAATTATTCTAGAGAAAAACTGAAAGCAAGAAGCTAGGGGAGGGGAGGGTGGGGTCAGAACCATTTGATGAATGACACGTGGGAAGGTGCTGTTGATGAGAAAAGGGACTGTTGATAACCAAGAAAATGAAAGCATTTGTTGTGGGACCTATTTGCTTTATTCGGCGGGAGAAGAATGTGAAGATGACTGTGTTTCATTAACTAATAACACTGTACCAGTATCAAACGACTTGCCTTTTCAATTTAGCCTCGACTATTTATAGGAACTTTTTAAGAAAAATTTATTATTTTTTAATTTAAAAGAATTTAATTCTTTTAGCTATATATTTCAAATATAATCATTGACAAAAAAAATTAAATTAAATTTTCAAAAATTTAAATTTGTAAATAAAACTAAATAAATTAGACTATTAAATATCTAAAAATACATACAAAAATTATAGATAAAAAATATAAAGAGACGGCTATAATTTAATTAGAAATTTTGATTTTGAATTTTAAATATGTTGCTGTGTTAAAATTTAATTTTTAAAAAATAATTTATATTAAAATAAATTAAAGATAAATTTAAAAATAAATATATAACTTTTATTATTAGAATGATTGAATTGTATTCTATTAAATTTATATGAGTATTCCAAATGATGCCAAAAGCTTGTATGCAAAAGAAAAAGAAACGATGAAATTACTTGGAAGAAATAGTTAAAAAAATTGGCATTAGAATACAACAAAAGCTAGACGGCAAATGTCATTTTCTCATTTAGCTAGTTAATATAATTATAGTGTGATGAGTTAGAAATTGAATGGGGCTTACTTTTACGTATTTTGGAAACCTTATATATCACGACATTATCTTGTAACAATCACTTTTTAAGTTGTAGTAATAATAATAATAATAATAATAATAATAATAATAATAATAATAATAATAATAATAACTGCGGTTAGGGCATTGCTTAAATTGCAAATTGCTGTCTCTTTTGAATAAGCACTTCAAAAAGACAAAATTATAAGGGTGCCATTTATGAATTAAGAAAGTATATTTTTTTTTATTGTTAGTCAAATATATATGTAGCTCCCTGAACTTTACTCATTTAGTCAGTTTACTCTATAAATTTTTAATTTAAGCATATAGCCTCATGAATTTATATTTTTCTTAAATTATAAGCACAAATTTAATAATTTATGCTAAGTTATATTGAGTCATATTTTTTTTTAACTTATAAGCATTTTTTCCTTTTCTCTCTAAATCTCATTTCATTTAAAATCTAATCTCTAAATCTAATTCCTAAAATATATTTCATTCAAATAACATATATTACAAAAGAATAAAGTAATTAAATTTCGAGAACAGAAATTCAAGAAACATCAAAACCAACAATATAGTTTCAAAAAAGGATACAAAAATATGTTATAAAAAATAAACAACTTGAAAGGAAGTTTAGAGACTTGACTTTAGGGATTAGATTTTAGATGGTAAGTGATTCATATGAGAAGGAATTTAGAGAGAGAAAAGATGTTTTTATAAGTTTTAAAAAAATATGACTCAGTGTAATTCGGCATAACTTAGCGCGACTCAGAGAATTTGTATTTATAAATTAAAAAATGTGAGTTAATGAGATTATATGGCTAAATTAAAATTTTAAGGAGCAAACTGACTAAATAAGTAAAGTTTAAGGGATTGTATATGTACTTAATGATATTTTCTTATTCTATGATCCTTTATCTTTGCCTTGAATCATTAGATTTGGACATTATTTTGGTGATCTTTAATCGTTTCAAAATGGTAGCAACATACCATTTTTTATAATTTCTTTCTATTAAAGAATTAGGCTCAAGATTGATTTCCATGTGATACACTTCATTTTTTTATCAAAAGAATTTGATTAATTCCATCAGACTTTAGTATTTGATTTGAAACTTGTTCGAATTGCATCATTTCCTTTCTATTTCGATATCTCACCATGTACGAGAATCCTGCAAAATTGTCATGCCAACTAAAAATTGGCCTTTATTATTTTGGGATAAATCACAAGGTAAAATTGTCACGCTAACTAAAAATCCTAATTGAAATGGCAAGCTAATTAAATGTTGATGCAAAAATATTTTATGAGTGATTAATTTGTCGCCTGAATTTCCAATTAAACCATTTAGCTCCCTAAATTCACATTTTTTTTTGTGTTTTATAAACATAATTTTGCTTAGTCAATAAGAAGAGTGAATACATACACGATGAGGCAAGTGATGGCTTTTGTATGTTGATAATGTAGCATTAGTTCACAATTTCATAGTATTTTTTAGGTTACCTTTCCTCTTCCTCCTCCTCCTCCTTTTATTTTATCAATTTTCTTTGTTGTTTGAATTGCTACAATTTTTCTTTCATTCTTCATCTTCTTAATTTGGATTTCTAATATTTATCTGAAATTCTTTTGTTTTTAAGCTTGAATTGGTTATCTTTTTCATTTGAATTGATTTTAACTCATTTGAAATATTATTCCTATGTGTCATTATGGTGAATCAAGTATACTTATAGTTTTTGGGCAGATTCGTATACTAAAAGAAGATTTTTTGGTGTTCTCATTATAGGGTAAGCAAACTTTAAAGGTAAATACTTAAAAATTATTAAATATATGAATTGAGTTTTTGTTGATTTTGGGTTTTTAGTTGATTTTTAGGGAGGTCAAGTTTGTAGCTTCTTCATCTTGCCTATTATGTTTTCTATTGAGATTATTTATTGGATAACACTTGTAATCATCTACTAATTTATAATGTTTTGTTGATTTAATGAAATTTGATATAATGCAAGTTTTCATTTTGCATCTATATAATGAACTTTGTTGTACTAAAACTTAAACTTAATGCAAATGAATGAACTTTATTTTTTGGATTTTTATGAGTTTTTGAATGAATGAATATCCATTACTTTATTTGCTTCAATTTGGTTGTTGTTGGAATGAATATTGCAGTTGTTACATTGAATATTATAAATCTAGATTTTGTTGAAACATATAGATATTATAGTTGCTGCAATAAATATTATTGTTATTGCAATCTAGATTTTTGAGTTTTTGCATAAAAGTTTGGCTTAATTTCTGACTGAGTGAATGAATTCATATTGTGAGATTTCACTGAGAGAGATCAATTTTGTTTGAGATAGAAGAACACTAATTTTTCAACGAAGTTGAAAATTTTTTCAATGAGAATATTCCAAATTAGCGTGCGTGATATACATGTAATATTCCAAAATTTTAGAAATATTAATTTTTAAAAATTAATTAAAGGATTTAAAAGTGTATATATATAACTAAGGGAAAAGAAGAAAGAAAGGGAAGTGTGCATATGTTGTATATATGAGGATATGCATGATATATACAAGTCAATTTCTTCACTAGGTCAAAAGATATTTTAATTATTTAAAATAGATATTAATTAATGGATAGTAAAAGGGGATATTTGAGATTATTTAGTATTATAATAATATATTTCTTGGTGGAGATTAAAAGAGGGGATTGTGTGGTTTTAAAGAGAATTTTGAGATTAGTGGAGTTGTTAACCATTACTATCTTCATCTTCTTCTTTCTTCTCCATGAAGGCCGACCATCATCTTCATCAAGAGAAAGAGATTTTGCTTCTTACTAACTCAAGAAATTGGATTTCAAGTGTTCAAGTTGGAGTTTTAAGGATTTTCTTCATATTTGGTAAGTTTTCAACTTGTTTCTTTTATTTCCTTTGAAGTTTGTGTATATGTAAATTGAATGTTTGATGTAGTTTGTGTTAATAGTTGATTTTGGTATGTTTGAAGTTATTTTGTCAAGTTAACTATGAATTTGGGGTTGGATGAAGAAAATGGTTCAGTTTGGTGAAAAGAATTAGAGTTGTGGATTGTGTAAGTTTTGAGTTGTGAAATATGGTTATGATTGTGTATTGTTGATTTTGTTTGAGTTATTTTGATGTTTACATAAATATTATGTGGTTTGATGATGGATTTGGTTGAGTTTGTATGGAGTTGAAAAGGTTAATGAATGATAATAGTTGGATGTGACATTTTTGCGTCGATATTAGATTTTTGGCCTGACATGCCCGGTGGCACGGCCATATCTTTGGGCATGTCGATGGTTCTGTTTTTAGTGTTGATGACACGAGCAGCGACATGCCCATGTCACTGAGCGTGTCATAGTGATAAGAGTATTTTTGTACTTGTTTTTAGTATGCTTTTTATGTGTTTTTAATTAATGTTTCATTTAATTTTTGTTTAAAGTTTATTTTAAGTTTTTGTTTTAGGTTAAAGTGCAAAAACTCCCTTGGATGATCAAAACAATGAAGGAAGAGCATGAATCAAGCAAGACATGGCCAAGCCAAAGCAAGCTTGGCAGTGTCCCTTAAAAGAATTCCAAGACAGTAGCTGACACGCCCAGCTGACACGGCCAAGCCACTGGTCGTGTCTCACTTGAAGAGAAAAACCAAGAAACTAAAGAAAAGAAGGCAGAAGCTGACACCATCACATGACACGGCCAAGCCGCTGGCCGTGTCACATGACACGGCCAGGAGCTTAGTCGTGTCACCCTTGGAAACAAAGAAAACAAATTGACAAAGCTAGAAGCAGAAGGTGGCACATCCACATGACACGGCCAAGCCACTGGCAGAGTCACATGACAAGGCTAGGAGCTTAGCCGTGTCACTTAGAAGAAAAGAAGGAAAGAAATGGCAGAAGGAGACACGGCCAGCAAGCTTGGCCGTGTCCCAATCAAAGTGAGAGACACGGCCAGCAAGCTTGGCCGTGTCACCTAGGGCAACCTCGAATAATTGAATTATTTTGCAGACAAGTGGAGAACAAAGGCTAGCTTATGCCAAAAGTAATATTAAACAAAAGAAAATCTTGCCTAATTTGAGGAAAAGAAAGATAAAACAAAGGGAATGTGGGAGACAAGGGAGAGTGGTGTGAGTTGGAAGATATGGGTTGTGAGCTGGAAGGTATGGGCTGTGAGCTTTGATGGGAGTTAAAAGGAGAAGAAAATGAAGGGGAGAGGAGACGTGGAACAAGGGAGAAGGAGCCAACTGCTGAAGCAAAGAGGAGAGTCTTGAGCTGAGTTTGAAGAAGGAGATACATCCTATACAAGGCCTAAACCAAGAATCAAGGATTGAAGTGAAGAAATACAAATTATTCGCCATGGATTGTTTGGTTTCTTTTACTCATTTCTCTTGTTCTATTTTTCTGGTTTTGAACATGAACTAATTCATTTTCTATCTAGATATTGATGAACCCTAGCTTATTTGTATGGATTGAATACTCTCATTTAATTAAATCATTTGATTGAGTTGTTTTATTCTTATGATGCTTAATGATTTATTTCCAATTGATAATAGCAAGCTTATTGATTGGTTGCAATTTTCATATTATTGACTTGAGAAAGCTTGATATGAATTGAATACTCATAAGGGTTGAGGATTGATTGGAGTGCTAGAGATAGACTTACAAGATCCTTTGGTTTATAGTTCCTTGTTCTTAATGCAATATCTATTTAATTGTATTTGAGAAGAGATTCCGGCACTCTACTTAGTGATTAGGGATTAATTCACTCGAGAGAGGTTTTAGTCTAAGTTAGAGGAATGCCAATTCAACTCTATTATGTGATTTAATTGAATTGATTTTCATAAATATAATTGTGGCTAGGGGGATTCAATATCTAGATAGTATTATTATCTTCACTCCTTTTTGCACAACATTTAGTTTCCCTTTACTTTCAATTATTAAATTAGTTGTTTTTACTTACAAAACATTACAAAACTATTGATTTGCTAAACAACAGTTAAGATTTGCACTAGTACTTGACCTTGTCCTCAGTGGAACGATAACTCACTCACTACTTTATTACTTGGGTGACCCGTGCACTTGCAGTATTGCTATAGCATTAGGCTCGCGCGCACAACATAGCTACTGTGATGTTGTAGAATTTACACGTGCAGTGACACGCCTATATCACTGAGCGTGTCATAGCTGCTGTGTTGTTAAAATTTTTACATGTACAGTGACACACCCATGTTACTGAGCGTGTTAAAGCTTTTGTGTTGTGGGTTTAGGGCACAGTCATGGACACGCCCGTGTTGTTAAGCGTGTCATGTGTGGAGTTTACCCTAGATGGTTCTTTTCCTTATTTTTCTTTGTGGATTACTTAGTGATTATTTATAATCACGTTTGGTTTAGGTTTGGAAGAGATTTGAGTTACCCTAGTCCAAGTGTTGAGGGATATTTTAGAAGAGGAGGTTGAAGTGGTGTTTTTTGCTCTTAGAGGTAAGTACAAACTTTGAATAATTGTCTATATTTACATGACATTGGGACTTAACATATTTGGTTGGAAAATGTGTTAAGTTCCCTACTACATAATTGGTACATGAATAATATACTATGATTTGTATAATGTTACCAATGTATTACATATAATGTGGACTTGGTGCAAAATATGATAATGATCTAAATGTATGGATAGTGCAAATTGTTTTGTATACATTAAAGATGGTATGTAAAGTCATTGATAATGACTATATTGATATAAGTGAAATACTTGAGCCTTTGTGTCTAATGTGATCATGAGAAAATGAGAAAGGATTTGATAATGAAATGAGATATATGGAAACATGATACAATGAATTGATATTTGGTATAAATGAGAATTAAGAATAAAGTGTGTGCCTAGTATGTTCAATTTTTAAAGTTCTGGGTTTGGCGGCACGCCTATGAATTGCCTATGGGCTAGACGATGGGCGTCAATGTGAAAATATTTTTTGAGGTAAAATGACAGGGTCGTAAGCTTTAAAAACAAATCCTTAGGCTGGGTGAAATGACCGGGTCGTAAACTCAGACCTAATTTGATTTAATCCGTAGATATATTGTCTACGGGTCTAGATACAAGGTGTCATTATAGACCAAAGTAGTAACTCTGGAATTTGAATTGCATATTATATCCTTTTTGGGCCCATGCTTGTCCATGCTTTAATGTGAATTATGAATTGTGGAATAATTGAACAATTTATTAAGATATAATATTCTTATGAACTGTGGAACAATTGTACAAAATAATGAGATGTAATGTCAGGAGATATGTTATCCTTATGTATGGTACATTGGCATGACATTTGAACTATATGTTATCAAAGTTTGTACCACTAAACTTTTGCTTAGCGCGATTGTAATTTATCGCACATGTGACTAGGTAGATCCTGTTAAACCGGAGAGTTTAGCTAGACCAAGTCTAGTCTAGGCTTGAGATTGTGAGTGCAGTGCTGATTGTGGAACATCAAGATCAGAGACAAACTGCCAGCATGTATAAATTTTTTATTTTTGTACATATTGATTTTCATGTATTTATGTATATTCCGCAAACTATCGAAAATGTTTTGGATAAACCTTTGGTAATGAAGTATATATGTGTTTTAACAAGTATTGTTTCATTTACTATTTATATGATATCAATTGAATGTTTTAAGTTTATACATGTTTTTAAAAGTGAAGTTTTGTTTTGTTTAAATGGGTTGTGGCATTTTTGTATTCTATATTCGTATATTACATATGTTGAGAGTATGTAATGTACGTATATTGGGGTATAAGAGTGTTACAATACAAGCTTGCAATAATAAATTAAATTGTGTTAATAGCATGAAAATTGTGAGTTCACAGGGTCTAGGTGATTAAATTGGAAATTTAGATGGCAAATTAACCAATCGTATAACGTTAAGGAGGCTATATATATATTTAGTCATTTTTTTCTACATTTACTCTCACATTCACTCTCTAGCTACTATCCTTCTCTTTGAAAGTATTCCCTCTTTAAAAGATAACAATGATAATGGAGGCAACAATTTTAATTATAAAATAATTGGCAAACAACAAATAGAGAATTACTAGTTATCATGAGAAATTATAAATGATGAAAGTATGAAATTTGAAACTTGTGGTTAAAAATAGAGGTGTCAAAATGGGTCATGATACGCTAATACGACATGTGAAATATGTAAAATTAGCCTGTTAATGTTGACTTTAAATGAATTTAGTGTCAAAAATGGGTCAACTCATTTATGACACAACTTTAAAAGGGTCTTATAATGGGTTAACACGCGAATATGCTATAATCCATTTAACTAAAACTATATTTGTTATATAAAAATAAAAATAAGTGTTATATATTTGTTATATTATTATAATTATATTATTGTATAATGTATTATTATTTATTTAAAAATGGTTTATTTAAATTTTTACTTATTATTATTAAAAATTTATTAATTTTATCTAATTATTAAATTATTTTTAAATATTTTATTAATTTAATTGTTAATTAATTTAAATTTAATTTTTTATGAGTTTTAGAAATTATTTTTCTAAATCAAATGTTAAAAATTAAATAATTTTTATGATTTAAATAATCTAATCTTTTATATTTTGTATCAAATAACTTTTTTAATTTAGAATTTAGAAAAAAATTTATAAAAGAAAATATAATAGAAAAAATAAATAGAAAATAAAATAAAATTTTAAAAAAAATTATTGCAAAATTTATATTGACAACTATACATTATGTCATTAATTTTTTTTCTTTATTACTAAGTTTTAATACTAAAATATAATACTCACTCATTATTTATTTCATATTAATTATATTATATATTTTATTTTTTTAAATAATTTTTATTATTTTAATCACAATTTTATTATATGAATAATTTTTTAATTGATTATTTAATAATATAAAAGTATTTTAAATTAAAAATATTATATGAATTAAACGGATTGTGTCGGATTATGTTACCCATACATAATTCATTTAAGTAAAAGTGTTATATATGTCGTATTCATGTAACTCGTTTAATTTTTATATCATGTTCATGTCGACATAATTAATAAATGGATCATATTCATATTCACCTTAATCGTATCATCAAAATGGATCAACCCGATACAAACACGACCCGCCAACTTATTTTGACACCCCTGATTATAATAGATGAAGTTCTTTAATTTTATTCTTTTTACAATGACAATGAGATACCAATATTTTTTACAAACAATAGTGGAAAGATTCTAGTTTATTCTACAAAAACATAACAGAGACTAAGTTAACATAGAAAAAAAAAATCTAACAACCGTAACCCAACTCCTTTCGATTCAAACACCTTCACATCCCTCCTTATTCTAATATATGAAGATAAGAAAAGACCTCTAAAAAATATCTAAAGCTCCTACCAAAATCAAAATCTTTACCATCTTCAACACCTTATGATATTTACAAACCCACTAGGTTAAATACCACTTGAAATACTTAAATCTCAATAATATCTGAGAGCATCACGAGCTTTAAATAATCAAAATTTTTTGGTGATTTGACGCTCTTAATAGGGACATAGTGAGTTGCCTGACATTGATTACCGTAAAATTTTAGAGAGAGAAGAATAATGGATAAAAAGTGAAAATATGAGAGTAAATGATAGAATTTTTTTTTTGTCTCATGTGTGGTCTCCATAAAATAGTTATATGTCAACTATTAATTGTCTTGCCCCTCCAACAAAGAGTAGCAATGATACCATATAATTTCTCTTGTTTTAGCTCATCACCATGAAAAGCAAACTTGATCATGAGCCAGGCTGCATATATCAATCAATGAAGAAAATTACATATTTGTAAGGTAAGCATTTGAAAAATGGGAGTTTTATAAAACTACACTAAAAAGGAAAAGTTTTTTTTTTTCAAAATACAGTCGTTAAAAAATTTTCAAAAATACTGAAAAAGTCTCTAAAATTATAAAATATGATATGCTGTCATCCCTATAAAAATTTCATTATTTTTTGGACTTTCATAAACAGTTTATATGTTGTGCATATGTTGAGTTCTACCAAAAAAAATATAAATACTATTTTTATATCTTCCTTAAATATGATTCATATATAGCATAAATATAGTTCATATGTTAAATTCTAAATGAAAGTATATACACTGCTATTAACAATACTATTTACATTGCTATTAACAACAGCGTAATATAATATATATGTTATGAATATATATATTTTATATATGTTATGGATATGTTTTGCGTATGTTATATATGCATATATATATATTACTTTTATATTATACTTAATTATGATAGGTTAAATACATACGTAACACCTACACTCTGACTCCTAAATTTTTATTTTAACTATTTTGCCCATTGTGCTTATCTATTTATATTATATATATAAGCCAATGATATAAGAAGTATTAAAAGAGTGATATATCATCAAAATTTTAAAATAATATTCTCTCATTTTTTATTTTTAATTAATTTTATTTAATTTTAATAATTTATATAAAATATAAAACTTAATATTTATTATATTTGTGACTATTAATCTTCAAATAAATAACTATATATTGATATAATTTCATAATATTAAATAGATAAATTATATTTGTGACTTTTAATTTTTAAAAAATTAATTACACATTAATATAATTAAATATTATTAATTAATTTATATATTTTTAAGAAATTTGAAATTTTAAAAACATATGACTCTTACATTTTTTAATAAATTAATTAGAAATTAATTAATTAATTTATAATAATGACTAATTTATAAATTTTTTAGAATTAAAAAAAATAAATAATAAAATATATGATTTTTTTATAAAATATAAATTAATTGCACATAATATAATTTAACAATATATTTATATTTTTTATAAATTATAAAGGTTAAAAATATATAAATTAATTATAAATTAATTTAATTTATTTATAATAATAATAATTAATTTATATGTTTTAAAAATTTAAAAAATCAAACTATAAAATATACGATCTTTGACATTTCTAATCTATATTTAATATATATATATATATATATGTGTGTGTGTGTGTGTGTGTGTGTGTGTGTATGTATGTATGTATGTGTAAATTAAAAAAAAAATTAAAGCATTATATGGTGTCACAAAAAATATATATGCATAATATTAAAAAATAGTATTTATTATATTTAGTAAAAAAAGGTTATCAATATATGAATATAAAAAATCATATATTTAATAAAATATTAATAATATTTTTAACCTAAATTTTTAATTTATAAAAATAAAAGTAATGTTTTTATTAAATTATTAATATATAAAAATAAAAAGCTCATATATTTAATAAACTATTAATATAAATTTAATAATTAAAAATATTAATATTTAAAGATCAAACGTCATATATTTAATAACTTTAATAAATATTTTAACTGAAACTATTAATATTTAAAGATAAAATATCATATATTTAAAAAATTATTAATAAATTAATAATTATTAATAAATATTTAACTGAAACTATTAATATATTTGAAAATAAAAATTCATATATTTGATAAATTATTAATATATAAATATAAAATATCTTATATATAAGATATTTATTGACAAAAATTAAAAAAATAAATAAAAAGTAGATTATTACGTACTATATATACAATACAAAAATGTCATTTGTTATAGTTATTTACTTATTTATATATTATTTATGCATTATAATTTGTTATATAAAACTATTAATATATAAAGATAAAAAATTAGATCACATTTTAATTTTATTTTCTAAAACTATACTAATGATTGTTGATTATATTAAATCTAAAATTTAATGGCTAAAATTATTTGTTGTCCTAAGATGACAATTAAGAGGGAGTGAATTGGTTGTTTTGAAGAAGTGATAGTAAATTTAAAATTTAAAATTAAAAAAAGGCAAGAGAGGAGTAGAGTAGAGAATAACGAACACAAGGAATTTATAGTGGTCCGGATAATCTCAATTCTACATCCACTTCCTTAATAACTTGTTAAGGTTCCACTAATCTTGAGTTTTTACAAGTTCAACTCTAACTTGGTATTTTCGCAAGCTTACACTGAACTTTTACAAAATTTACGAATCTTTCTCACAACCTAGCAAGAGTTTTCTCAAGCTCACTCTATAACTTAAGTGTTTTAAAACTCACACTCAAACTTATAATAGTATTTCAATGCTCACACTCAACACTCAAAGAATACAAGTATAAATTTTGATGCAAGAAAATAAAAAATGTTAAATTTGGCTATTACAATCATAATCTTATGAAAAAATGTGGTTCCTAATGGTATTTATAGCCTTCAAGTCTTCAACTAGCCGTTTGGAGTGGGAGGCATTATGTTTGATTCTTGTCTCCCACTTTAATCACTTTTTCAATCTAGTTCATGGACGGACTGGCTTTGGTCCAGCCGGTTCAGGCTTGGCATGGTCAGACTGCCTTTAGTCCGGTCAGCTCGGGCTCCACATGGTTAGACTGAGCTCGGTCTGGTCATGCTCTTCATATTTTCTGACAGAAGTTCTTCAATGGCTAGTACACGTAGCATCCACTAATTGAGTGGATAAATAACGACTATATTTTTTAAACTCCATACTAATGGTATCCTAGGGACTAGTTTGGTTCGGTCGATCTTCATCTGGTATGCTGAGATTTTGAGAGTATTGAAGACAGTGAGCACTACTGGAACTTTTTGGATTTTTAGCTCTGGCTCGGTAAGGTCGGATTGCATCAGGTCCGGTCGAGACATGTAGTCTATTAACAAAGTGAGAGTGACATTGAGAGTGAGCTCTTCTTGGTACTTTGACTCGAGTTTGGTCTGATATGTTTGTCCTTGATTCTATCAGTTAAGGCTCGGTATTCTCAGCTCGTGCTTTGTCTAGTTAACTCGTGCTTTGTCTGTTCAGCTCGGCCTTGGTACATACTCCAATTCATCAAGCTCGATTTTAGAAAGTTCATGCCTGTCACTTCGTTGCTCGTCAGTTCAGTGTTGGTGCACTGACTTTTAGTCGATTCAGTCAAGAACGATAAGCTATGCTCAGTATAATCATTTCTTAGCTCGGTATCATCATTCCTCAGCTCGGTATGGCGAGCTATTTCTCTGAGTCTGGTCGGCCTGGCTAGTGGTCCGGACGAGCTCTAGAGAAATCTT
This sequence comes from Garcia nutans, assembly GCA_947685225.1. Lineage (NCBI taxonomy): Eukaryota > Viridiplantae > Streptophyta > Magnoliopsida > Malpighiales > Euphorbiaceae > Garcia > Garcia nutans. Next base: position 47,018,966 of record CANTUV010000007.1, on the reverse strand, counting down.
CAATAAACTTAAGTCCCGCAAAATGTAGCTTGGTATAAATATTAGTTCTATTCGATTTGATTGCCTAAGATCAAAATAAAGGCCAATGGTTTGGCTAACATTATTAATATATGAAGATAAAATTTCATATATTTAATAAATTATTAATATATAAAAATAAAACATTATATGTATAATAATTTTTTAAAACATAATAAAAAATCATATCTGCTTTTCACGCTGGCATACAACTAGTTTTGTACTAATAGATATCTATATTAATGAAAATTGGTCACTTTACCCCTTCTATTTATATAGTTTGTATCAAATAAATACTTTAGTGACTCGTCGTGATTCGTTGTGACTCAATGAGTTTATATTTATAAGTTAAGAAAAATATTAGTTTGGGAGAGTTATATGATTAAATTGAAAGTTCAAGGGGCAAAGTACCTAAACACTATAAGTTTAAGGGGGATACACATGTATTTAGCCATTATGATATATATATATATATTGTGTAAATATTATTCATATATTGAATCTCAATTGAGAATATATGTACTACTATTAACAATAACATAAATATGTTTATATATATTGTGAATATGTTATGCTTATATTGTGAATATATGGACTTCTACAACTAATTTCAACACAATTCAAAATATTATCATATTACAAATTAGGTTATCAAGCAATAAAAATCATAAAAAAAAGAAAAAAAAAGGATTTAATAACCAATCAAAAAGAATCTGTAGCAAACGAAAGAAAAAATAAAAGAAAATAGAAAACAAATAAAAAGCAAAATTCTTAAAAATCATAGAAGAAAAAAAAAAGAAAGGATGGAAGAAAGAAAAAGCAAAGGAAAAAAGGAAAAACATAGCAAACACATGAAAAAAGTAACTTTTTTTCCGTAAAAAAATAACACATTTAAAAATAAAAAGATAAAAATGAAAAAATAGCATCGTAAATTTAAAAAAAAAAAAAACACACACACACACACACACTTCCATAGTCAAGCCTTGAAAAATTTATCATTTTCCAGCCTAGGCTTGTAACTAGATCTGCTGAAAAGTAAAGAAGGCACAAGTGAATGTTGTCTAAAATTTAGGGAATTTTAGAAAAAAAACCTAAAAACAAATAAAAAAAATTCTAAAAATGTTATCTAAATAAAAAATTTACATAAATACTTCTTTTTTCTTAAATATTTACATTTATACTATCTTTTCTTTTTCTCTCTCTCTCCCTCTCTCTCCTTCTCTCCTCATCCATTTATACAATTTTTCTTTTTCTCTCCTCCAATTACTATCACTTAAATTTTATTCATCTTTTACTAATTTATATTATTTCTGCCTTTAATTTTTGGGGAAATCACCTAAAAAACCTCCTTGTTTTCACTTAACTCACTTTAGATCTCATTCATCCTAAAAAAACATATTTTGATGTATGTATCTTTAAGTTGTAAAAATAAAACTGCCAATGCACTTTTTTCAACCTTTCATTTTCCATTTTTGAAATTGGTTCTTCAAACACTAAGCTATTTCTCTCAACTCTCTCTAGTAACGTCATAAGTTCTATTTGTCTCAACTTTCTATTTTCTCTCAACTCTTTGCTCTACGTTCTATTCTCTCTCAGTTACCATATGTTCGATTTCGCCATCAACAAGCATTGTGCTTTAACCCATTTCTCTTTCAGTTGAAAAAAATCTCCATTGATGTAAGCCTTAAATAGTATTTTATTTCATTATCTTGGTTGCATATACATTTGAGTAGTGGGTTAATGAGAAGTGCTAGAGGGAATTGGTTCAACAACAAGCTAGTGGGGATAGGTTTAACACGATGTGATGTATTTGCAATTGTTTGTAATAGGTTTAATAACATTGTGAATGGTTTTTTCATTGTTCTATTATTATAACATATATTATAGTATATTATAATGATCAATAATTACACTCTTATGTTCCGAAATAATATTTTTAAACTCTCACATACTACATTGTTACTTTAATTGAATAAAATGATTTTGAATATTGTATATTGTTATAGTCCCAAACCCAAATAACATTAATATTTTTCTAAATTACATTGTCACTATTTGCATAACATTTTTCTGAATACCATAATATAATTATAGAATACCATTACATGATTATATCATACATAATGGGACCAAGAACATTGTTATGCCTATAAATGACAATGATAGTTGGATACATAACAATATTATGTGTAACCATAACAACATAATTTGTTTCATATTGAAGGAAAAAATTAAAGAATTTTTACCAATTAAAAATAAATAATTAAATTCTAATAATATGCCCATAAATTATGTTTGTATTACTGAAAAAGTAAATCATAAGAGGAAATACCTTGGATTTCTATAACCTAAGAGTTATTCCAAGCAAGCAGTCAATTCATCAAAGATAATTTTTTGAGAGAGAGTTTTGTATTTCTTGTTTATTGTATGTATATTTATTTTTTTAACAAAAAGAATTTTTCTCCTTTTTATATAGTAACTGCCTTGAGCAGTTACTTGCACATACCCACATCCTATAAGATGTGGGTAGTTATTAAAATGGATCAACCCACATCCAAATTGGATGTTGATAGGGTATTTTCAGGATTGGGTTGACCCATCATGGCAACCCGACTCGAAATCCATTATCTCTCACTCGCCTATGATGGGCTCAAGTCAAGAACAAGTCTAACTCCTCTCTGCAATTTTCATACTAACTAATATGTCGTGCGACCAACATATTAAGAGAGCCATATGTTATATATTTGTTGGGAAAATATAAAAGCCCTATACTAATTAGGCATATTGTATGAGTATTTTAAAGTATGTAGTACCGTAGATTATTTGCTCATAATTTTTTATTCTTAGATCTCGAAATTTATTATCTTTATATATTCACAATTATGAATAATAACACAAAGCAATCATAATTGGTCGACCATTGAATATAATTAAATATGACATCAAAATGATCTTCCTCTAATCTAATATTTCTCAAATAATTAAATCAACTTGTTCTTCTGAAATATCCCATTAGATTGAATCTATCATAACCATTGGTAATATTCCAAGATAGCAAACATTAAAAAAAATTGGAGAAAAAGATAGAGTCAATGAGGGTATTTATCTCAATATTAAGGGTCTCACACAATCTTTAAAGTCGAGATCAATTCTTTTATTACTGTTATGGTTGATTCAAGCACACGTAGTATGAAATACGTGTTATGATATTTTCTCCTTTCCCATGGAGCATAAGTCTTACCTCTATTTTCAATATCGTACAGATGAAAATTCAGACATACATAATATTTGAATTGAGTTCTTTATGAAAAATTACTCTTTCAATAATCTTAGAACTCACATCTGGCATTAAATAGATTAATGTGAATAGTAAGAATATTCACTTTTGGACATAGTATTATTCGTATGTCCTCATCTTAATTCTTTATTAAGGCAACAATCATGTTTTAAGCTTTGACTCTTATCACATGATTTTAGAGCCAATTATCCGTGTGAGAGGACTAATTATCAATATGTCTGACATAACTTTTGATAAATGCACTAAGCCTCCCAATGCATGTATTAATAACAACCCATAAAAATTGACACTATATATATAATTGTGAACATTATGGGAAATATCAATAATTATTCAGTACATTAACATTTACGTAATCCTAAAGATTTTACATGTCTTATAAATACATCTCTAGAAATTGGATCTGCTATCATACTATGCATAGATATGTATTGTATGCTTACCTCCTTACGTGCAACTATGTCTCTTATAAAATTATATTTAGTATCTATTTGCTTAGTTTTACAATGAAATTTTGGATCTTTTGTATAAACAATCATTGCTTGGCTATAACTTTGACTAGCACTGAATTTGCAGCATTTCTAACTACCTCTAAATGATCAAAGAATCTTCTAAGTCATACTGTTTCTTATGCTGCAACTGAAAATGCTACAAATTCAGCTTCCATTGTTGATAAAGATACACACATTTTTTTCTTCCTACTCTATGATATGGCGCCATTATTTAATAAGAATACAAATTCAGAGATAAATTTTCTCTCATATAAATCACCTCCCTAATCAACATCTATATAGACTTTAATATGCATATCATTTCCTTTATGGAACAACTGATAATCAATAATACCTTTCAGATACCTTAGAATTCTTTTAATGGCTGACCAATGTGCTTGTCCCAGATTAGATTGATATCTGCTTACCATTCCAATAGCAAAATCAGGTATTGTACACATCATTGCATACATTAGACTTCCAACAGCACTAGAATATGGAACTATTTTCATTTTATCTTTCTCTTCTGGAGTCTTAAGACATTGTCTACAACTCAACGCCTCACTCCTTGCAATAGGAGTATTTATGGTTTTACAATTTTGTATATTAAATCTTTCAAGAATTTTCTTTATATATGACTCTTATGACAGAGATAATAATTTCTTTGAACGATCTCTTGAAATCCTAACTCCAAGAATATATGCAGCTTCACCCATATCTTTCATTTCAAAATTAGATGATAACCAATCTTTGATAGAGACAAGAAAGTTTTTATCATTCGTTTCTATTAATATATCATCTACTTACAATGACAAGACAACAAATTTATTTTTGGATCCTTTAACATATACACAATGATCTTTATCTAACATAACAAAGTCATATGTTATGATAGCATTGTGAAATTTAATGTATCACTGTCTAGAAGACTGCTTAAGGCCATAAATTGATTTTAATAATAGACACACTCTATCTTCTTGGCCTTTTTTTTTTAACGAAACTCACTAGTTGTTCCATGTAAATTTCTTCTTCTAATTCTCCATTGAGAAAAACAATCTTTACATCCATTTGATGTAACTCAAGTTCTATGCTTGCTATAATAGCCAAGATGAGGCGTATTAAGGTAAATCTCACAATAAGGGAAAAGGTTTCTTCATAATAATACATTTTTGTTGTGTATACCCTTTTGCCAATAGGCGAGCCTTGTATTTATCAATTGAGCCATCAGATTTTCTCTTGATTTTAATAACCCATTTATTTCAATGTCTTTTCTTCCTTTTGGAAGATCAACCAATTCCCAAACTTGGTTTGACCTCATAAACTCCATCTCTTCTTCCATTGCTTTGATCCATTTTTCCTTAGCAGGATAATCAAGAGCCTCATGTATATTCTTTGGCTCTTCTTCATCTTGTGGAGTAACTATAAAAGCTTTCCCTTCAATTTCAAAACAACGATGAGAAATACTTTTATGACTCATTCATCATATTTGAGATTGGCAAATTGATTTATCAATGTTTATATTACTCCCACTTGGACCAATATTAGTAGTTGGATCCACAACAGTTTGCAATTAAGAATTAGATGAAATTAATTCATGCTCTCTTGAATTGCTCTCACTTGGAAGTGGATCCATTTGAGTTTTTATAGCGGAATAGATTTGGTCTAGAGTTTCATATAGAGTTAGGTCTTGACCTACCTCTCCTTGTTTCAGAAATTTATTCTCTAAAAATGCGACATCTCATTATTCAAATTCAATTACATGGCTGCTTGTTTGCTCTCCAATGAAAACACATCCTTTGGATTGTTCAGAGTATCATGTGAAGATACATTTCTTCCCTCTTGGACCTAATTTTTCATATTTATGGGAAGGTTCATGAGCATAAGCAACACATTCCTAAGGTTTTAGAAAACTTAGGTCTAGTTTACAGTTAGTCTATAACTCATATGGTGTTGATGTAATTGATTTAAAGGGAACACGATTAAGTATAAAAGTGGCAGTTAATAATGCATCACCATAATAGGTGATAGGTAAATTAGTTTGTCCATCATTGACCTAACCATTTCTAACAAAGTTTTGTTTCTGCTTTCCATAACACCATTTTGTTGCGGTATAGTCAACTAGCGTTTTAGTTCTTTTTCATCACAAAAATCCTTAAATTGATTTGATAAGTATTCACATTTTTGATCAATTCTTAAAGCTTTTATTTTCTTATCTAATTGATTTTCAACAAGATTTAAGAATCTTTTGAAGCAACTTAAAGCCTCAGATTTGTAAGATGTCAAATAGACATAACTAAAACAAGTAAAATCATCAAAAAAAAATGTGATGAAATAAACAACTCCATGCTTTTCCCTTAGATTCATTGGACTATAAATGCCAGAATGAATTAATTGCAATGGAATATCAGCTCTAGTTCCTTTTCCAAATGGTTTTCCTACCATTTTTCTAGCTAGACAATATTCACAAGTAGACAAATCTACTTTATTAGTATCACCCAATAAGCCCTCTTTATCTAATGTATTCATTCGATGCTGATCAATATGGCCAAGTTTAGCATGCCACACATTCACATCAATATTCACACATGAATTAGAAGATGTAAATAAAGAAAAGCACACATTACTTATATTATAGTTAACATCCAAGATAATAAAACCATCTAGAAAATATCCAGTACCTTACAAACTTGCACCTAAAAACAAGTTCAAACCATGTTCATGAAAGTTAATACAAAAGCAACCTTAAATAAAACCAACACAGAGATAAGATTCCGATGAATCTCTGGAGCATATAAAACTTCATGTAGGAATAGGCTCCAACCATCATGCATGACCACCTTGCATGTGTCAATCCCTTTCTCTTCTACTCTTGAGTTATTTCCTACATATATCCATCTTGCACCGTGAGGGATTCATCGGTAATCTATAAAGGCACCTTTATCCTTCGCTACATGGTCCATGGCTTCTGAGTCTACAATCCACAAAGGATAAAATTCAGCTAAATAAATAGAACTAGAAACATTTATGGCACTCACAAGTGCATAAAGGTCATTTACCTTTTTGGGCTCATTACAATTATAACCAAAATGTCTCTTGTTTCCACAATTATAACATTTAACTTTAGCCATGTTTGTTTTCATCTTTTTGAAAGAACCATTGCCTTTGTCATTTGGTTAAATTTCTATCTTTTGTTGGCTTCCCCTTTTCCTCCCTTATGCTGAGATACAACTGAAAACTTTTGTTTATTGCCTTTTGCCCCCTTAGAGCTAGAGCCAACTATATACACATCAGTACTTGTCTTGTTGGCTTCAAGAAGCCTTATTGCATCTTTCACTGTCATGATATTCTCATTATGGGTTAGGTGCATTTTCATGTGCTCCTAGCTTTGAGGTAAGGAATGGATGACAGCTTGAACCTGTTGTTCATTTGTCAAGGAATGACCAGCATCTTTAAGTTCACTAACCATATTAGACATTTGTCTTAAGTATTTTTTCATTGAATAATCAGGACGCTTCTTATAAGTATCAAATCTTATGGTTAGAGAATGAATTTTGGCAATAGACGTACCTTAAAACTTCTCTTTCAATGCAGACCACATGACCTTCGCATTGTCATACCTCTTAAACTCCCTCATCACATCATCATCCATGCTACTAAGCAAAGTGATGCGAGCTATGGAGTTTTTTTTTCCAAGCATCATAAGCATAAAGTTCCCTTTTGTGTTGTGTCACCAAGTTCTTATTCCTCCATGAACACATTAAGTACCTCTAGAACCTCTTGCTCCTCAAGCACACATTGGATTTTCATGCTCCAAATCTCATAATTGTCATCGTTAAGTTTTTTTTCCTTTGTTAAGCTCAACAATTATATTTTTAGATGCGGTTGCCATTACAATACAAATTTCTGTTGTATAGAGACATTTTGCACACTAATTAATGCCTAGTAGTGCATCCAATTTAAGTGTATTTTAAGTGCACTTAACAAAAGTGTGAATAATTAATTATGTAGTCAACAATTTCATAATTAGGCTTTAGAGTCGAAAGTTCACTAAGTTTCCAGTCATCATCTAAAATCCTAGAATGAAAAATATTATTAAATAATTAATTATACATAAATTCATGTTCTAAAATAAAATACATTTAATTTAGAACCCCACTCATATAACATTAATAATAAATAATAATACATAAATATATTCAACTTCAATTCATATACAAACTTAATAAAACATACATAAACATAAAGTTTTTATATATATATATATTCATATATACATATCAAGATTCAAATAATCATGTTACGAATAGGAATATACCTAACTAATCAATAATTGAGGTCTTGAGGTAATTCATAACTCACTTTCATCATATTAGAATTTCCTATTATTTTTTTATTTTCTATTAATGTCTATCGACATCCCAAGTGAAAGACTTAAATTCTTTTTAGCAACCCAACTCGCAAAGTCTTTCTAGCAACCCAACTCGCATAGTCCTTAATGAATCATTTGATAAGATTTCTATATGATCCGTTGTTGCCACTATTTTTCTCTCATAATGAATCGAGAACACTTTGTTCAACTGAGTTAGGCATCACTTGCCTAAGAGCCTGATATCTTTGTTTATCAGCTAGTATCCTGTCTTGCTAAATAATATCTAGCAGCTTTTCATTAAATTTAACAATGTGGTTCACTAGACGGACCAAATCATCATTTTTGTTCTTAGGATCTATTCTTAAATTTAATAATGAACTTATCATTTTATTCACCTTAAGATGATGTCTAATCATCCTAGTGACCATTGGAGTTATAGTGATCATTGCCATAATTTTCTGTAATAAATACAAAATATAATTATGTCATTAGGATTTATTTATTCATTAAAAAATAATTTTGGACAATAATAAAAATAATAACTTACTTATAATTATTTTATTTATTTACATAAAATAAATAAAATTAATTATGCCATAACAAATTAAAATGATTGTAACTATTTTATTTATTTACATAAAATAAATAAAATAATTTTGTTTAAAATATAATTAAAAAATAAATTATTTTATTTATTTACATAGAATAAATAAAATAATTCTTTCCAAAATAATTTTATCTAAGAAGATTTTGGACAAAATCAAATCGGTCAAATAGATAGAATTACTTAAGTATCTATCCATTAGCGAGACAAAATATAAGCTTTCGTCTGATGGTAAATGCATTAGGCCTTTGATGCTTATTGTTTGGGTTTGATTCCCAGCAGAAGCACAAAATCATTTTTCCAAAAATGAATTTTTAAGGGGCAAACTTTGAAACCTTATATCTTTCAATTTACTTATCCAAAAATTGCGATTAAATAACCAATCTAAAGCTTAAAATATCTAGTTTTTTTAAGATTTGAATTAAAAGAATTAATTCCTCAAACATACCAACTTATCATGCTTTTGAAAAAAAATTTAGAAGTTAAATTTTAGGTAGTCAACTTTGAGGATCTATAACTTTTACATTCTAAGCCAAAATTTATGTAAAATATGCCATTTTAAAGCTTGTAATATCTACTTTCTAAAGTTCTAAATTAGTCATGTTATCAACCATCATACAGAAAAATAAAACTATATGAAATAAGCCACTTGAACATGAAAAATAAAGAACATAAATATTCTTCTTTCATGTTTAATATGTTATTAACTGCTCATAAAACACAATTAACACCAAAATACAAACACAAAACTAGGCTCTGATGCCAATTGAAGGAAAAAAGTAAAGAATTTTTACCAATTAAACAAATAATTAAATTCTAATAATATGCCCATGAATTATATTTGTATTACTAGAAAGGTAAATCACACGAAGAAATACCTTGCATTCCCACAACCTAAGAGTTATTCCAAGCAAGTAGTCAATTCTTCAAAGAGAATTTTTCAGAGAGAATTTTGTATTTATTGTTTACTGTACGTACATTTTTTTTAACAAAAGGAGTTTTTCTCCTTTTTGTGCAGTACCTGCCTTAAGCAGTTACTTGCACATACCCACATCCTATAGGATGCGGGTAGTTATTAAAATGGATCAACCCACATCCAAATTGGATGTGGGTGGGTTACTTTCTGAATTGGGTTGACCCATCATAGCGACTTGACCTGAAATCCATTACATAGAATTGTTATGATCAAAACATATTATTTGTTTTTATTCCATTTAATTCATTTACTGAGGATTTCTCATATATTATGGCATCAAAATCAAAACCCTCTCTTTAAATGGGATCAAGTTCAAGCCACTCAACTTGAAGTGAGAACTCTCCCATTTCAAGTACTAAGCAATTTTAATAAAAGCCTCTTAAGTTTCAAAGTCAAAAAGCATTGTCAATCACTGTCAAGAGAGGTCTTTCAAAAAAAGGAAAACTGAATCTCTTCCCAATAAGATTAGAAGCAAAGTAAGAGGACAGTTAATTTTTCTTCTAAGGTAATTTATAAAAGGGATAATGTAATAGAAAATGTTTTTTTTTTAATTTGATTACCCTATTGCAAAAGTTTATTTTTTTTACCAAGGAAGATGTGGAGTTATCTCTAAATTAAACCCACCATAATAGGGTGTAGTGTAATATCCTCATTTATGCCCTAGAAGTTTTGCATGTTGTTGTTGTTGTTGTTATTGGATTGTTGGTTTAAATTGAGAAAGAAAAGTATAAGTGTTTTGGGAAAGAATTTAGGGTTTAGAGAGAATGGTATATGTTGTGTATATGTTGATATATATAACATATAAATGGGTCAAAGAAGAGTCAAAGTGTTGGTTAGTGGAAGAAGATATTTTCTTGTTGAGTGTGAAAGTTCATTTATGGGCTCATATAAGACAAAAGGTTAGTTATATGGTTAAGGGCCTTGAGGTAATTTACTTTTGGAAATTTTATGGTGGAGATTAAGAAGGAAAGAGAGGTTGACTTGTGCATTTTCTTTTCTTCTCATGTTTGTGCCGGCCATTGAAGAAGACAAAGGAAAGGAGAAGTGTTCTTGATAGTAAGATCAAGATTGAAGGGAGAATTGAAGAATCAAGTTGAAGATTTGTGGAATTTCTTCACTTTAGGTAAGTAATTTCTTGTTTTCTTTTATTAATTTGAAAATTGTGGTTAAGGTGTATTGAGAATTGTTGAGATGATGATTTAGTGTGTTGATGTGTGTTTATAAGTGTTAGAGTTGATTGTAAGTTAAAAATTGGAGGTTGTGTTGGTTTGGTTGTGATTATGGAAAAATAAGTGAAGATTGATAGTGGAAAATCAAGAGTAGAGTTTGAGTTAGGGTTTTGAGATGGTGTTTGTTTAATTGTGATATTAAGGTGTTTTAAAGTGATTATTGTAATGAATATGTATTTAGAACATTGATGATGTTCATTTGAAGCATGTGGTATGATGTATATTGAGTTTTAATGCATTTGGAAGAGAGTTGGTTAGAATTAGGGTTTTGGTTTGGGTGAGACGGCCAAAGGCCATGTGAGACACGGCCAAGTCATATGATTTTGGACGTGTTGGATTAAATTTTTGGGTGACACAGCCGTGTTCCCAAGCCGTGTGAGCTACTGTGAGTTTTGGTTGAAGAGACACGGCCGTGTCCCTAAGCCGTGTTTGCTACTGCCAAAGTTGAATTGAGAGACACGGCCACAAGCTTGGCCGTGTCCCTCATGTGTGCTGCCCGTGTCCATCAAATGAGTTGGTTAGGGTTTTGTTTCTTTGTTCTTTTTGCATTGTTTTGGTTCTTCAAAGGTGGGTTGGTTCTTAAACCTAACCCTAAAACACTTTAAACACACTTGAATCAAGGAATGAACTAATCAAATGCATATGGAAGATCCTAAAGCTATGAATCATATAAGTTGTTCTTTGCCCTAATTGCATTGTTGAGATTTAAACAAGGTTATGTTATGCATTGTGAAAGGTATTGTATTTTATGAGTAATGTACCTTGAAATGTTGTATCAAAGATGAAATGATAATTCAAATAAGATATGAGACAATGCCATTGTGTTTGGCTATGATGAATGATGATAATATTAAGAGAATGAAGGCATGTTTGCCTAAATGTTGATGAGAATTGAGAATGGAAACGATAATTGATATGTAAATGAATTGTGTGGCTAATGTGTTATTCCATTTTCAGAGTATGTTATTGGTGGCATGCCTAATGATAGTAACAATCTCTTGAAGTTAGGTTGGATTGAATCCTTGAAGCCTAATTGAGATGTTACCACCCTTGAAGCTAGGTTGGGTTAGTTCTTGAAGCCAAGTTGGGTAGAAGCTTAGCATGCTTTGCTCCCCTTGAAGCTTGGTTGAACTTAATCCTTGAAGCCTAGTTGGGTCTATGATATTGATATTGATAAATGTGATGATAGAACCAAAACATTAACTCTGAAAATTGAATGGCATATTAGTGTGTCTTGGGCCCATGCTTGTCTATGGTTAATGTGAGTCATGAATGATGTTTGTTTTGCTTTGTATTGATGATTAAATGAATACTAATGAGGTATATGAAAAGATAATAAAATGTGATATGTAATGTGAAAGTATATTGTTAATTTTGCATATATGATGTTACATATATATTATGGTTTGAGAAATGACATTGCATTGCACGAAGTCATATCATTAGCATGATTATCTTACTAAGCCCTTGGCTTAGCGCGATAGTGTTTAATCGCGCAGGTGATAGAACTGTTAGAATCGAACCCGAGAGCTCTTCGAGACCGAGTGAGAGTAGACATTGAAGAGTTGATTTTGGAGACTTAAAGATCAAAGGAGATTTGCCAATCATGTATAACTCTTTTTATATTTTGTAAAGTATTGATTAAAGGTACATATTTGTATATTTGTAAATATGGAATTAAGTGTTTTCAAATATGTAAATGTTTTATGACTTCCGCTGTGAAATAACTATATGTATGTATATATATATATCTAATGTGTTTTATTTTAAAAGTAAATGATCTACCTTTCTATATTATATAATGATAATAATATTGTATCTATTTAAATGTTTTGAATGTTGAAGAAAACCGTAGCATCCCTATGTTTGGTGCACTTATGCTACATGGTTGTAGTTGTAGTGTGTGTGCATTGGATGTGGGGGTGTTACAATTGTTTTGGTATCAGAGCCTAGGTTTGAGATTCTCAACCTAGGTAAAATGTAATAAAAAGAATATTTTTACTTAAAAAGTGGTTTTAAATAACACATATGTTTGGGATTGGCAACCTCTGATCTTTAATAAGGTGTGTCCTTCTTTTTGTGTTTGCAGTATAGGTGTTGATGGATCCTCATTTGAGACAATCGGTTGAGGGTAGTGAGGAGAGCGTTGCTCCTGAGGATGGAGCTAGGGTTGATAGTGCTGGTGAGGCACCTGTTTCTGGGTCGGGTAGACCAGTAGGTGATGAGGTTCCGCCAGCCTGGTTTAGGAATATGATGGAAGCTATGAGACAAGCACCTGTGCAACCACAGCCACCACCCCCTCAGCCTTCAGTACCAGTAAGGCATTATGATAAACTGAGGAAATATGGAGCGGAGGATTTCTTAGGCACAGTTGATCCAGCTGTGGCAGAACAGTGGCTTGACAGAGTTCAGAGAGTATTTGTTCAGTTGCAAGCCACCTCAGAGGAAAAGTTTGACTATGCAAGATCTTTGCTACAGAAGGATGCCTACGATTGGTGGAAGACGGTGCCCCATTCTATGGATGATCCTCCAACACTGTCTTACACTGACTTCTTGAGAGAATTTGAGTTGAAGTATACTCCAAGGGAGTATAAGGATATGAAGAAGATGGAGTTCTTGAGCTTGAAGCAAGATAGCAAGACTGTAACTGAATATGAGGTTGAGTTTATTAGATTGAGTCATTACGCTGGTGGCATTATTGCTGATGAGATAGATAGATGCCGGAGGTTTCAGGAGGGATTGAGACCCTCTATCATGTGCTTAGTGGCCGGGTCTAGATATCACGATTTCTCCCAGCTAGTGGCAGCAGCTCGAGATGTAGAAAGGGCTCAAGTGATTGCAGCTGCATCAGAGGAAGAGGTCAGAGTGAGAAGGCCTCAGTTTGAGGCAGGGTCTTCTTCAGCAAAGAGGGGTAGAGGAAGCTTTGTTCCTCGGAGTAGTAGGAGCCAGAGACCAGCAGGTAGATCAGTGCAGTTCCAGAGGCAAAGATATAGACCTGCAGCTTCAGTGGCAAGTGCTCCGACCCCTATGGTTCAGAGATCCACCTTACCTATCTGCATCCATTGTGGGAGGCCACATGGTGGTTCTTGTTGGAAGGCTGGTGTTGCAGGGGTTTGTTTCAGGTGTGGGTCACCGGATCACTTTGTGAGAGACTGTCCGGAGAGACAGGAGTTTATGCCAGTTGATTCTGCCGCTTCTCGAGCCAGTGTGAGGGGAGGTAGAGGAGGCAGAAGTGCCAGCCGAGGTGGTAGAGTAGGGTTCAGTTCTAGAGGTGGTGCTACATCCAGGGAAACTAGACTGGAGGAGGTTGGTTCTTCCCAGAGGATGTATGTTATGCAGAGACAGCCGGATGCATCGGCGGTCATAGCTGGTACTTTTTCTTTATTTGATACTGCAGTACTTGCTTTGATTGATCCGGGTTCCACCCATTCTTATATTAGTGCATCTGTATTGCCTGTGTTTGATGTGCATGCTGAGTCCCTAGGATTTGATGTTTTGGTGACAAATCCGTTAGGGCATAGTGTGATTGTGAGTAAAGTGCATCGAGATAGTGCAGTGAGGGTGCAGGGTGAGGAGTTCCTTGGAGATTTGATTGAGATGCCATTTAAGGAATATGATGTGATTTTAGGCATGGATTGGCTATCTCGACATGGAGCTGTGGTGGATTGTAAAAAGAAGATTGTTTCTTTGAGAACTAGTGATGGTAGAGAGGTGATAGTATCTAATGAGCAGGAACAGTTAGCCTCTTTATTTGTTTCAGCTGTTGCAGCCAGGAGGTTGATTAGAAAGGGATGTGAAGCTTATCTTGCTCATGTGGTAGATACTAGAGTGAAGAGTTCTCCTATTGATAGCATTGCCACAGTTGCAGAGTTCCCTGATGTGTTTCCTGAGGAGTTGCCAGGATTGTCGCCTGAGAGAGAGGTGGAGTTTGGTATTGAATTGTTGCCGGGTACCACTCCTATCTCCATTACTCCTTACAGAATGGCACCAGCAGAATTGAGGGAGTTGAAAGTGCAATTACAGGAGCTGTTGGATAAAGGATTCATTCGCCCCAGTGTTTCTCCTTGGGGAGCTCCTGTGCTCTTTGTAAAGAAGAAGGATGGTACCATGAGGTTATGTATCGACTATAGGCAATTGAACAAGGTGACAATTAAGAATAAATATCCTTTGCCTAGAATCGATGATCTCTTTGATCAATTGAAGGATGCAGCTGTGTTTTCTAAAATTGATCTGAGATCTGGGTACCATCAGCTGAGAGTCAGAGCTGAAGATGTTCCGAAGACAGCTTTCAGGACCAGGTATGGGCACTATGAATTTTTAGTTATGCCTTTTGGTCTGACGAATGCACCTGCAGCTTTCATGGATTTGATGAATAGGGTGTTTAGGCCCTATTTGGATCAGTTTGTTGTGGTCTTCATCGATGATATTCTGGTGTATTCGAGGAATGAAGAGGAACATGATTTGTATCTGCGGATTGTGTTGCAGATTTTGAGAGAGAAGCAACTATTTGCCAAATTGTCGAAGTGTGAGTTCTGGTTGGATCAGGTAGCTTTTCTCGGACATATTGTTTCAGCAGAAGGCATCAGAGTTGATCCGAGTAAAGTTGAAGCAATTTTGAATTGGAGTCCACCCAAGTCAGTGACAGAGGTTAGAAGTTTTCTGGGTTTGGCAGGCTATTACCGACGGTTTGTGAAAGGGTTTTCTTTGATAGCTACTCCACTCACCAGATTGCTTCGTAAGGGAGTGAGATTTGTGTGGACGGATCAGTGTCAGGCTAGCTTTGAGCAGTTGAGAGATATGTTGACTCAAGCGCCTGTTCTTACTTTACCTGTAGAAGGCAAACCATATGTGATCTACAGTGATGCGTCACATAGTGGTTTGGGATGTGTGCTGATGCAGGAAGGGAAAGTTATAGCTTATGCATCTCGTCAGTTGAAACCGCATGAGCTTAACTACCCCACCCATGATTTGGAATTAGCAGCCATTGTGTTTGCATTAAAGATTTGGCGCCATTATCTGTTTGGGGAGAAATGTTTCATTTACACTGATCACAAAAGTTTGAAGTATTTGGGTGTTCAGAAAGAGCTCAACCTTCGGCAGAGGAGATGGTTGGAATTGATTAAAGACTACGACTGCTTGATTGATTATCATCCAGGTAAAGCAAATGTAGTTGCTGATGCCTTAAGTCGGAAGTCTTTAGCTGGTTTAACAGTTTACTCGCTCTCGTTGCTTGTTGAGTTGAGAGCATTGCGTGCCAGTTTTGTACCTTGTGATGATGGTGCATTATTGGCACAGTTACAATTGAAGCCTGTTTTGTTGGATCAGATCAAAGAGGCTCAGTTGACTGATAAGAAGATTCAGAAGATTATTGCAGATTGTCAGAGTAGAGAGAGTAGAGATTTTGTTGTGAGGAATGATGGGAGCCTATGGTTCAAGAATAGATTGTGTGTACCCGATAATGCTGATTTGAAGAGGGTCATTTTGGAAGAGGCACATCAGTCGATGTTTTCTATGCATCCGGGCAACACCAAGATGTATCATGATTTGAGACAGCATTATTGGTGGATTGGGTTGAAGAGAGACATTGCTGAGTTTGTATCGAAATGTCTCACTTGTCAGAAGGTTAAAGCAGAGCATCAAGTTCCAACTGGGTTGCTTCAACCGTTGTCAGTGCCAGAATGGAAGTGGGAAAGAGTGACCATGGACTTTGTGTCTGGTTTGCCATTGACACAAAAGAAACATGATGCCATATGGGTGATTGTGGATAGATTGACTAAGACAGCTCATTTCCTTCCGGTTCGGATGGATTACTCTTTGGAGAGGTTGGCTGAGCTATACATCCATGAGATTGTGAGATTGCATGGTGTTCCAACTTCTTTAGTGTCTGATCGAGATCCCAGGTTTACTTCGAGATTTTGGAAGAGTTTGCATGGTGCTTTGGGTTCTCGACTGCATTTCAGTACTGCTTTTCATCCACAGACGGATGGACAGTCTGAGAGGGTGATACAGATTGTTGAGGATATGTTGAGAAGCTGTGTCATCGATTTCTCTGGAAGTTGGGATAGATTCTTACCTCTTGTGGAGTTTGCTTACAACAACAGTCACCAATCCAGCATCGGAATGGCCCCATTCGAGGCATTGTATGGCAGACGGTGCAGAACACCTCTTTGTTGGAGTGAACTTGGTGATAGCAAGTTGATTGGGCCTGATTTGATTCAAGAAACTGAAGAGAAAGTGAAGTTGATTCGGGGCAGGTTGAAAGCAGCTTCCGACCGACAGAAGTCCTATGCGGATCTGAAAAGGAGAGACATTCAGTTTGATGTTGGGGATAAGGTATTTTTGAAGGTATCTCCTTGGAAGAAGATTTTGAGGTTCGGTCGGAAAGGGAAATTGAGTCCTCGTTTCATCGGACCGTATGAAGTGTTAGAAAGAGTTGGGCCAGTGGCTTATCGGCTTGCTTTGCCACCTGAGTTGGATCGTATTCATAATGTGTTTCATGTTTCTATGTTGAGAAGGTACAGGTCGGATCCATCTCATGTGTTGCCATTTGAATCTATTGAAGTGAGCCCAGACTTGACATTTGAAGAGGAACCAGTTGCTATCTTGGCACGGGAAGTGAAAGAATTGAGGAACAAGAGAGTACCATTGGTGAAGATTCTTTGGAAGAATCATGCAAAAGAAGAAGCAACTTGGGAGAATGAGCAAACCATGCGAGAGCAATATCCTCAGCTGTTTCGGCCTTGATATCAGGTAATTTCGAGGACGAAATTTCTTTTTAGAGGGGGAGAATTGTAATATCCTCATTTATGCCCTAGAAGTTTTGCATGTTGTTGTTGTTGTTGTTATTGGATTGTTGGTTTAAATTGAGAAAGAAAAGTATAAGTGTTTTGGGAAAGAATTTAGGGTTTAGAGAGAATGGTATATGTTGTGTATATGTTGATATATATAACATATAAATGGGTCAAAGAAGAGTCAAAGTGTTGGTTAGTGGAAGAAGATATTTTCTTGTTGAGTGTGAAAGTTCATTTATGGGCTCATATAAGACAAAAGGTTAGTTATATGGTTAAGGGCCTTGAGGTAATTTACTTTTGGAAATTTTATGGTGGAGATTAAGAAGGAAAGAGAGGTTGACTTGTGCATTTTCTTTTCTTCTCATGTTTGTGCCGGCCATTGAAGAAGACAAAGGAAAGGAGAAGTGTTCTTGATAGTAAGATCAAGATTGAAGGGAGAATTGAAGAATCAAGTTGAAGATTTATGGAATTTCTTCACTTTAGGTAAGTAATTTCTTGTTTTCTTTTATTAATTTGAAAATTGTGGTTAAGGTGTATTGAGAATTGTTGAGATGATGATTTAGTGTGTTGATGTGTGTTTATAAGTGTTAGAGTTGATTGTAAGTTAAAAATTGGAGGTTGTGTTGGTTTGGTTGTGATTATGGAAAAATAAGTGAAGATTGATAGTGGAAAATCAAGAGTAGAGTTTGAGTTAGGGTTTTGAGATGGTGTTTGTTTAATTGTGATATTAAGGTGTTTTAAAGTGATTATTGTAATGAATATGTATTTAGAACATTGATGATGTTCATTTGAAGCATGTGGTATGATGTATATTGAGTTTTAATGCATTTGGAAGAGAGTTGGTTAGAATTAGGGTTTTGGTTTGGGTGAGACGGCCAAAGGCCATGTGAGACACGGCCAAGTCATATGATTTTGGACGTGTTGGATTAAATTTTTGGGTGACACAGCCGTGTTCCCAAGCCGTGTGAGCTACTGTGAGTTTTGGTTGAAGAGACACGGCCGTGTCCCTAAGCCGTGTTTGCTACTGCCAAAGTTGAATTGAGAGACACGGCCACAAGCTTGGCCGTGTCCCTCATGTGTGCTGCCCGTGTCCATCAAATGAGTTGGTTAGGGTTTTGTTTCTTTGTTCTTTTTGCATTGTTTTGGTTCTTCAAAGGTGGGTTGGTTCTTAAACCTAACCCTAAAACACTTTAAACACACTTGAATCAAGGAATGAACTAATCAAATGCATATGGAAGATCCTAAAGCTATGAATCATATAAGTTGTTCTTTGCCCTAATTGCATTGTTGAGATTTAAACAAGGTTATGTTATGCATTGTGAAAGGTATTGTATTTTATGAGTAATGTACCTTGAAATGTTGTATCAAAGATGAAATGATAATTCAAATAAGATATGAGACAATGCCATTGTGTTTGGCTATGATGAATGATGATAATATTAAGAGAATGAAGGCATGTTTGCCTAAATGTTGATGAGAATTGAGAATGGAAACGATAATTGATATGTAAATGAATTGTGTGGCTAATGTGTTATTCCATTTTCAGAGTATGTTATTGGTGGCATGCCTAATGATAGTAACAATCTCTTGAAGTTAGGTTGGATTGAATCCTTGAAGCCTAATTGAGATGTTACCACCCTTGAAGCTAGGTTGGGTTAGTTCTTGAAGCCAAGTTGGGTAGAAGCTTAGCATGCTTTGCTCCCCTTGAAGCTTGGTTGAACTTAATCCTTGAAGCCTAGTTGGGTCTATGATATTGATATTGATAAATGTGATGATAGAACCAAAACATTAACTCTGAAAATTGAATGGCATATTAGTGTGTCTTGGGCCCATGCTTGTCTATGGTTAATGTGAGTCATGAATGATGTTTGTTTTGCTTTGTATTGATGATTAAATGAATACTAATGAGGTATATGAAAAGATAATAAAATGTGATATGTAATGTGAAAGTATATTGTTAATTTTGCATATATGATGTTACATATATATTATGGTTTGAGAAATGACATTGCATTGCACGAAGTCATATCATTAGCATGATTATCTTACTAAGCCCTTGGCTTAGCGCGATAGTGTTTAATCGCGCAGGTGATAGAACTGTTAGAATCGAACCCGAGAGCTCTTCGAGACCGAGTGAGAGTAGACATTGAAGAGTTGATTTTGGAGACTTAAAGATCAAAGGAGATTTGCCAATCATGTATAACTCTTTTTATATTTTGTAAAGTATTGATTAAAGGTACATATTTGTATATTTGTAAATATGGAATTAAGTGTTTTCAAATATGTAAATGTTTTATGACTTCCGCTGTGAAATAACTATATGTATGTATATATATATATCTAATGTGTTTTATTTTAAAAGTAAATGATCTACCTTTCTATATTATATAATGATAATAATATTGTATCTATTTAAATGTTTTGAATGTTGAAGAAAACCGTAGCATCCCTATGTTTGGTGCACTTATGCTACATGGTTGTAGTTGTAGTGTGTGTGCATTGGATGTGGGGGTGTTACATGTAGGGTTATTGCCACAATAAAATCTTCATTGAAAAAAGTTGGAGATAAAGTTTAGTATCATTATTTTTTATAAGTATATCACTGAATAATTTATTTTATTGACATTATAAGTATACTGATGATTTGTTCTCATACATATTAAATCATTTGATGAATATAATGTAGGCCACCTTCTATGCATAGAGAATACAACCGTCTAGCCTAAATTGAAACACATCATTTTCCTTCATCATGTTTATAATCCAAATGATGATGATCATTTAAATTTAGAGAAAAGGTGGTCTGCTTCAATATCGAGGAATTTTGTTTACTAACAGGACCATCCTATAATGGGAAGAAGGAGAAAAGGTGGTGGGAAAAAGTTCTTAGATATATTTGTCATATTCTCAAAGACTTACCGACAACAAAGGTTTAAACACATGATTTTTAAAAATCATATATTCGCTTGGAATGGCTAACTCTTCAAGAATAAACAATCGAAAAATAGCCTCTCCATTAAAGCAACATCCCTTTTTAATAAAGGATTTTAAGAAATGAAATGTCATCCACAAACATAGGCCTAAGTCATATGCAAGTAAAAAGCCTAGCTGGCAGTTATTAGATTAAATCAAAACCTTTATGAAGAACTTACAATTTCTATTCTTTGTGGACATTATGATGGATAAATTTGCATGTACTATAACAAAGTTGAACCAACTTTCAATTGTTTGACAAAGGGATTAGATTTTGACATGTAGCTCTGTCATGGCCTCACTGACAACATCACCTGCATAGGATGAGATGGATCCTCACCCACATAAGAAATCTTGAATTTCCTCCACCTGTTAGTTAACGTGCGAACATCTAGTGGTTTTAGCTTAATAATTGACACATGTTTAGGCATTAACCATTTTGTGATGTGTGGAACCTAATTAATGACAATTTTGTATGATTTGTAACTATATTCCTTCGAATAATATGGTGAGCACAAATCATAGATGTCATATTAGTTGGTGCTTTTCACAACTACCAACAAATCTTCATACGAAAGTTGATCTAATTGAAACTTCCTACAGTTGCATGTTCAAAGAGACTTACCGACATAATAATTCTAATCTACATTGATCACATCATATTTAAGATCATTTTCATGCTTTACCTACATGAAATAAAAATGTCAAAAATTTCCAAAGGATAAAAAAATAATAATAAAAGGTGATGTATACTTACATTTAATTTTTATGCTTGTTGGATTCATTTGAATAATTTTTTAGATGTATGTCACCATTTTTATTGTGCATATCTATGCCTTATTTTGACATTCATAAAATCATCTTTGACACATCAATTTGATCTCATTAATTAATGGAGTTATTGAAAGCTCCCTTGCCTTTACCAACACAACATTTTTTGCTACTGAAATATTAGTGGTCAAGATGTTGTACCTCGACTAGTCGGATATGGACATGTCCGCCTTTCCAAACCAATCTCCTCCAAGTAATTTTTGGCATCATGAACAGATCTGTATAGTGAATAAAAGAGTTCTTGAAACTCTTTTATTATATCTTCTTTTAAGGTCACATAGTAGGGCATATTCAATGCTTTTGTTTTGCTTTTTTTTTTTACTTGCTCTTCAGGTTATTCAAAAGGTGGTCAATGCAAAAGCCATAGAATATATTTGGAAAAATTTTAAATACAACCTAAATGATACTACGGTGCTTGTCAAAAATAATAACAAGACCAATCCTTTCACCAAAAGCTTCCTTCAACCTCTCTAAAAACTATGTCCATGAAGCATCATTTTCTAAAGCCAAAAGCCAATAGAAAAATATGTTGATTGGCATTGTGACACACAACCATAAATAGCACACCATAATACTTAGACTTCAAGTGGATGGCGTCAATTGTAATTACTACTTGACAATAAGGAAAACCTTTCACTAAAGTATCAAAAGCAATGAAAACATAAAGAAAACAGTCTCCAGCGGTACGATTGAGATTAACAATTATGCCTGGTTTGGATTTGTCAATACATATACATATCTAGGAAGGATATCGTAAGATTGTTCAGGAATAGCCTACCTTAAGTTCTCATAAGCATACTCTCTTTCCCTCCAAGTAATAATATAACTCACATCAACCCTAAATTCTCTCCTCATATCATTTATTACATCTCTTATTTTAATAATCCTTCTACATTTATCAATCTCTTCTTAACATATTCACCAACTACCCAGCTAATTGCTTGCGTATGTCTAGACTAAACGAAATTAGTCAAACAAGTGTGTTCAATTACATATTTAGTGACCATCCAGTAACCATTATTTGGAAGCCCTTTTGCCCTCAATCTCCATGAACAACTCTTAACAATACAATAGACAATCGTGAATAGAGAATTTAACTTGAAGACTTTGAATTTAAATTTTTTGCCTCATTGCAATTATAGATAATATAGTCATTAAATCTTTCTTTGACTTAAATATTTTACACTCTTCAGCCGATATTGTTAGTAAACTCTCCCTATACACCACTTTACTATCAATCCTGAATTCAAATAAATATATATTATTCTCCTCTTCATCAAAGAATGTATTCATAGTAGTACTTGAAACACATTGAGTGAAAGGTGATAATTAAGCCTTTATCAAAGTTTTAGCATAAGTTTCTGATAAACCATTATCTTGTATTACATCATTATCATCATGTAATGCATCTAAATCAAATTCATATTTAGGGGCTTCATAATTGCAGTTGTTAATTGGATTAATATATGTTTGTGCCTCTGTAATAGCATTATCATTAAAATAATGCCAATCTTCTACTGTAGAATTAATGTCGTTTAAATCTCTTTCAGATAATGATATTTTAGCTCAGTAGTATTGTTATTCCCATGACCATATTTATTTTAGGGTTACTAAATTTATGTGTTACCGAGTCCATAGTAACTACCATAGGATTTTTTACCTATTTATCATGAGATATTCAACATACACAAAATGTCCTATTGTTTATAATATCATAAAGAGGCTTCCTGCGATTGTAGACACTTAAATTTTGTATCGATACAAATATGGTTTTCAGTTGAAGGTTGGATAGTTTGAGTCTAATAACAAAACCCAAACTAAATAAGTCTGATCATTTAATATTTGGATTGGGCCAGTTCAGTTTAAATGGGGCCAATGTGATTAAAATATGATTCGGTCCAATTAGTTTAGTTTTAGAATATTCAAACCATGCCAATTCAACATGGGAGTGTAGGTGAAAATCCCTGCTCACAGTGGCGACTCTACTGAGGATAAGAGAAGTTGATTCCGTTGGTCTTTATATTATTTTATTCTTTCTTATTATGATATTGTTCATTGCATCATTTAGATTGCATTGTGTACATGAGTTAGGATGCCCGTGTAACCTGTGTTGTGTTATATAAGGGATACCATACTTTCACTCAAAGTATGGAGATCAAGCATGGCATAACCACTCATAGCCTTGTACCTTTTGATATATACTTGCTATGAGAACCTAAGCTT
The DNA here is from genome assembly GCA_947685225.1 of Garcia nutans. NCBI lineage: Eukaryota > Viridiplantae > Streptophyta > Magnoliopsida > Malpighiales > Euphorbiaceae > Garcia > Garcia nutans. The sequence continues at coordinate 46,995,163 of CANTUV010000007.1, read as the reverse complement.
TTCAACCCAAAGACTAAAGCTCATGTAATTGGCCTAGTTACTTTCCTTAGGTTTTTACCCATATGCTTGGTTTTTGACAATGATTGATATATCTTAGTTTGAACCATGACCTATTTGGTTTATTCTTTTTCTAATATGACCTAATTATATTGTAAACTCAAGATAATTTTTATTCCTTTAAACCCAAAATACCAAACTATTTTCAAAATTTTTAAGATGATCTTTAGACATAAAACTTTTCTAAAACGGATCAAAACTTCTTATCTACCTTATGGCCCAAAATACAAAGCCCAAAATTCATTTTCAAATAAACATTTTTACAATGGGTTTTGAAACAAAATTATTTTTCACTTCATTCAAATTACAACTTTTCTTAACCTTCTTCTTAAATGAGCTTACAACTATTGTGAGCGGGGATTTTTGCCGCCACTCCCGGTGGAATGGTTCTTGCGACTTCGGCGCTGTTTAGGCTCGGGGCCTTGAGAACACGGACCTAAGTCCGGAGAAAATGGAGCCGTCACCAGGACGAGCCGGGAAAAAAGAAAGGGGTGGATGACTCGATTCCTAAGGAATCCCCAACCCCCTAATGGGTTTGAAAAGTTGGGTACGTGTGGGGAAGGTGATAAATGGCCCAGCACCCCCACAACGCCCGGTTCATTGGAATCGGCCTCCTTTACAGGTCTTAATATTATAAAATTCTTAAATACAACAATATTATCCATATTACACACAATAATTAAAAGAAAGCATCAATATATTAAAATTAAAGCAAGGTCCAAGAAAACAAATAAATGGACACCCATCCGAAGATGGAAACATGTCCTTACATCACATGCCTAAATAGGACACCCACCGAAAGGTAGAAACATGTCCTTTACATAGGTTCTAAAATAGAAAAGCAATTTAAATTACATGATATTCAACTAATGAGGTATCCACCAAGTGGAAACATACCTCTTACAATATTTGGAAATCTAAATAAATTGATAAAAGTAAATAATCATTCATAATAAATAAATCATTCATCAAAGATATTAAATATCAATAGAAAGTAAACATCCATCCATGATAAATTAAATAAACCAAGTATTGAAAATAAATTAAAGAATAAGAAATAAAACAAAGCATGATCAAATATGGAATTGAATAAGGTAAATAAAAATCCAAATTATAGCTACTGTTTCAATTTAGGGTTCTTTATCTCATGTGTTAAGGTTTTGAAATTCATAAAATTAGGCTACTGTGACTTTTTTATGGAATTAAAATAGATTGTGGTTTTTTGTTTTAAAAGGTTGATAAGACTCTTTGATTAACTAAATTAAAATTTGAATAGTAAAATCATGAAACTAGGGTTTGAACACTTTGAAATACTTTTGATTTGTGGTTTTAAATGGTGATTTCAAGCTACTGTGTAAAATTAAAATATTTATGGTTTTATGATTTTAATGTTTTAAAGGATTAAGGTTTAGAAAAAGTTAGGGTTTAAGGTTTTTAAAGGGGTTAAAGTTTTACTATTTTAAGTTTGAAAGTTGAATTAGGGTTTTAGGAGCTTTGAATTGGAGTTTCGGGTGATGAATTGGCTTTTAGAATTTGGAAATCAATTTGATAGTTTTATGAATTTTTATGAATTTAAACAAACGGATTAAAGTTTTTATAAATAGAAAAGATGTTTTTTTTAAAGCTTTTTGAAAGAAACAAAACCTAGTTTACAATTTTGAAATAAACAGAATTAAATTTTGGTTTTGTTAAAAAATAAGTTAAATTATAGTTTTAAGATTTTGAAGAAGTAAAAATAATAATTTTAAGTTTTTTTGGAAAATAAAGCAACGGATTAGTGTTTTTAAACTTTGAACAAAGGGAATTAAAGGGTTTTTGAATTAAAAGACGTCATTTATTAGTTTATGCTACTGTGTAAAATATAAAGAAATTAGAATTTCATACCTTATTTTGTAAGTTGCACCAAAATTGCTTCTTGGATGAACAAGCTCCAAAGACAAGCCTTTTTGCCTGTTGACTCCCTTAAATCGTGTTTCTGCTACTTTAAAAATCAATTGAATTCAAGCTTTTCCTTCACGGATTTGGATTTCCCACCTACTGTCCAAATTTTTGTCCCTTTGGCCTCTCCCAATTTCATTGCCTTTGGTCCTTATTTATAGTGGTTTGATATGATTTTTTTTAACTAATCACGGCAAGTAATATTAATAAGAAAAGGAAACCAAAACCTAATTGAATTAGGTTTTAAAAAATTTGCGTTGTAAAAATTACGCCGCCGAAAAAAATTACTGCAGGAAAAAATGCGCTGGCGAAAAAAATCTGCCGCAGGAATTGTGGCAGCGGGCGACCATTTCGCCCACGGATTTTTTCTACAGGCGAAATTGCTTGGGCCATTTCGCCCGCGGATTTTTTCTACGGGCGAAATTGCTTGGGCCATTTCGCCCGCAAGAAATTCCTCTTGCGGGCGAAATTCCCACGGGCCCGCGGGACAATTTTTTCGTCGCCGATTTTTCTGATGCTGATTTTTATTTTTATTTTTTTGACTTTTATTTGTTTATTTTTATTTTTTATTAATAAAAATTAAATAATAAAATAAAAATTAGACAACAAAAATTATTTTGGACCAATTAGACAACAAAAATCATTTTGGACTAAATAAAACATATTGGACCGGACTGGGTCAAAAATTAAGGGTCTACAGTTTGACCCCTGCTTGAATGATCTGAAACCTTAATGAAAGAGAGTGAAAAGCAATAAGACTTAATTTTTGAGATGGTTGAGATTTTGGGTTCTGGACCCGGTTTGAGTTCCGGACTCAAGGATAAATTCTAGGTTCTAGACCTAAGGAAAAATTTAGGTTTTGGACCCGGTTCGAGTTCTGGACTCAAGGGAGATTCTAGGTTCTGGACCTAAGGAAAATTTAGATTTTGGACCCGGTTCGAGTTCTGGACTCAAGGATGATTCTAGGTTCTAGACCTAAGGAAAAATTTAGGTTCTGGACCCGGTTCGAGTTCTGGACTCAAGGGAGATTATAGGTTCTGGACCTAAGGAAAATTTGGGTTCTGGACCCGAGCTAAGTTTTGGACTTAAAAATAATTCTAGGTTTTGGACCTAATGGTAAATTTGGGTTCTGGACCCGGTTCGAGTTCTGGACTCAAAAGAAGATTCTAGATTCTGGACCTAAGAAAAATTTGGATTCAGGACCCGGTTCGAGTTCTGGACTCAAAAGAATAATTCTAGGTTATGGACCTAAGGAAAATTTGGTTTCTGGACTCGGTTCGAGTTCTGGACTCAAAAGAGATTCTAGGTTCTGGACCTAAGAAAAATTTGGATTCTGGACCCGGTTTGAGTTCTGGACTCAAAAGAGATTCTAGGTTCTGGACCTAAGAAAAATTCGGGTTCTGGACCCGGTTCGAGTTCTGAACTCAAGTATAATTCTAAGTTCTAGACCTAAGAGAAAATTTAGGTTCTGGACCCGAGCTAATAATTTTTTATGTCAAAAAGTTTGGCTAATTTTTATGCATATATCTTCTTCTTGCCCCATGCGTGTAAAAATATTTATATACAAGCAATTATTTGAATGATTAAAGTGAATAATTGAATTTACTGTTATTTACTGTGTAGTCACTGTTCATGCACTATTTACTATTCATAAATAGTAATTTTACTATTTGCAAATAGTATGTACTATTAATCAATAGTAATACTATTTATAAATAGTAATATTTACTATTTAACAATAGTCATACTATTAATAAATAGTAATATTTACTATTTATTGTAATTTATAAAATAGTAATATTTACTATTTATCAATAGTAATGCTATTTATAAATAATAATATTTACTATTTATCAATAGTAATACTATTCATAAATAGTAAAATTTACTATTCATGAACAGTTTTGAATTTGACTTTATGCTTGCCGTCCAATCCTTCATTTCATTTCACAATTTCAATTTCAATTTTGTAATTCTCTCAAATTTCTTTTCAATTTTAGCATATATTTTTCAAAAATAATGCATGCTTCGAGGTCGGGGACTCATTCTAATGTCGAATTATTAGAGTTTATTCGGCATCATGAAGACGGAAATCTAGATATACTGGCCGGGATGCCGCTCCATTGCAGTTCCAATCCAAAGAGCGAGGTAATTATTTTTTTCTTTTTTTTTCTTTTTCTTTCTGTTTTGCGCTCTTTTCTTTCTCTCTCTTTTTTTGTTACATATATATATTTATTGTGAGAAATAAATTAATTTAAGTATATAGAATAACACGTACTTACCTGGTATTAACTTACCTGGGTCTGTGTTAGCATGATCATTGTGTCGTTCGGGCTGGAGGGTGTATTTATAAAGCCCGACAATGGTACGATGTAATGCCTTCTCGGGTAAGGCAGATTATCCAAGATTGCGGCTTCGAACAGTTCATCTTACAATTTCCATCCGAAGAATACCAGATAGACCGAAGTGTAGTCCAGGCGCTTGCAGAGCGATGGTTGGGTACAACTCACACTTTTCACTTGCCCATTGGGGAGATGACAATTGGTCCAGTCGATTTTACTACCATAACCGGCCTTCGATATGATGGTGTTCCGGTTCCTCTAACCAATGAAATTTTAACATTTGAAGAAATTCAGAAATTAATTGGTATGGAACCGTCATATAAAGGGCCTTTTAAGATAAAAATCGAGCCGATTCGTAGTTATTGGATTAACTACGAAGGTTAGATTGGCAGAAACAGGGCCGAACAGTATGCTCGAGGATTTTTGTTATATCTGCTTGGGTCGACCATTTTAGGTAGCACTGAATCATCCATTCACTTGTCAGTGTTGAGTGCCCTTTCTTATCTCAGAATGGTACCATCTTCTGGCTGGGGTGAAGCTGGTCTCGCATGTCTTTACCATGGCCTTGATAAGCTTTGCCGAAACAAGAATTCTTTTGTCGGCTTGATGGCGGTTGTCGAGGTATTCTTTCTTCCACCAATGTCTTTTTCCCCTCTTCTCTTGTATGAATGTGATCTTTATTGTTATTGTAGATATGGGCATATGAACACAACCTCGTGAGGGCACCTGGCATTTTTTGAGAGAGAATTGGGTATCCGAGATTAAATTACTAGTTGTCTGATCGTGTGGATGTTCCCGACTCTCATCATGTGCATACTCATCGCTTTGTGTTGAGCCGCTTAACCTGGTGGAATCCAGAGGAGCGAGCAAATTGGTCTCCTTTGATGAGGGCTGCACTGTCTTTCCAACATTCTTTCCGAATTATTGCTGGCCCAGTGTCTAGTGGCTGGTTTCTCGGGGAGAGAGTTTATGAATGATTTCTCGGTCCAAAGCAGCGGAGGTTTCCGATGCAAATCCTAGAATATACTTTAAATATTATATCGATGCCGGAGGATGCATGGTGGTCGGCCCGGTATGGTCATAATGCTGAGTCATTTCTCCATTTACCGAGTCCATTTTATGCCCGTTTTATTGAAATGAGACTCTTGCACTTTGATGTATCCCCTGTCGGTGTGCGGGAGATTTTAGATGAAAATGAGGGTATAGATGAGGAGGAACATCACGGAGATGCAGGAGAGTTTGTTCCACATCTCAGGGCCAATACTTCTCAGGTAAAACTTTTACCACTTTTCCATTGCAACTGCTTTTCCTTGCTTTGATTCTTTAATGATTGTTGCAGGCTGTTGGCTTGTTTGATCATGAGGCTGGACCTTCTTTCACTGCCCCTTCATTTGCTCATTCTAGCCCGCCGGATATGCCATCTCATTCGCAGGATATTGATATGAATTACCTGGTAAGTTCCTTATTTCCTGGTAATTTATGCTATATGTATGCATAATTATGTATGCTCTTACCTTTTCCTTCTTGGCTCACATCGGATGCTTGAAGAACAAAATAAGAAACTTCAAGAAGAATTAGCTGCAAGTCGCCAGCAGGCTTCTCATTTTGAAAGTTTATATCATCAATCAGAACAAAATTTCCATAACTTTCGATTTCAGGGGATGAGGGATCCCAGCGCTTCTTCATCAAGAGGCCCCCAGACTGATGGACATGAGATCCTTTCGTCTGCTTCTGATGAAGACCATGACAAATCAGAACACCAAGGCAATAATGATTTTAGTGCTTCTGCTTCGAGTGATCCCAGGATGAGTAATTTGCCCCCTCCTCTAATAGGCGACGATTTTTTCAAGTCTTTATTTGGTGACCTACCACCACCCTCTTAGTGATATGTAAATATTGTAGCAATTGTAAAACATTATACAATAATGAAAAATATACAATTTTCCTCTTTACTGTAACTCTTTTCTTTTTTTTTTCATTATTTTTTTCGTTACTAAATTTTTTTTTATTATTTTTTTGTTACAGTACATTAATTTAAATCCACTTCTTTTGTTAAACCAAATCCAATATGGTAAAGGAAATTCATTGCCACTTCCTTTCCTTATGCCATATGGTCTTATCCTTTCCCATCATCTTTTCCATTTCACTTTTGGAAAAGGTTTGTTTCCTCTATATAAATCACCCTTCATGCCATATTTTAATTCATAAACCAAAAATCTCTCTCTTTCAAAGTGAAGACTCCCTTTAGCAATTTTGGTTCTCCTTTATTCATCAACCATGACCGAGCACCATTTAAAGAAAATAAAAATTCTATTTAAGAATATGGATGCTATCCATTGGAAGCAAATTTCATGGTCAAAGCTTGATGTTTTAAAATGTTTTCAAAATGTCAAATTGGACCACTCCTTCTTACATGCCGTGGCTTTCTTTTGGGATACAGATTATAGGGTATTTAGAATTAATGGCTTTGAAATATGTCCCTTGATTGAAGAATTTGAGGCCATCCTTGGACATCCCAATAATCAACAAATGGCGTTACCCACATTGATTTCCAAAACTCAATAGAAGATGTACATGTTATTTCAAATTCCAAAACCCGAAGTTCTTCAGTTGATGAGAGGTGAAAAAATTCTACTTGCTCTTTTGATTGACTTTTGTTTCTCTCATTTGGCTCCTACTACTAAGGCATGGGGATGCATGCTTTGTCTTTGCTTGCTTGGCCAATTCTTGCTTGTTTCTTCTGACGGCGATATTGACCCATGAGTATTGGATATTATGGACCAAATGGAAGAAGGCTTGTCGCCGGTACCTGTGATCTTAGCTGAGACCTTAGTTGGATTAGACCGATTTAAATCAGGATTGTCAAAGAGACTGACTGGGAGTCCATTGCTGCTTCAGGTAATTACCTAAACTACCCTTTCGGCTTTTCAATTTAGGTTTTCTTTTTCTTTTTTTGCTTCGTTGCTCTGATTTTTGCCTAGTCCGCCCATGCGGGTTTTCGGAACTAGTGAGCTGTCCTAATTTTTGCCTAAGCTTCCCTTGCGGGTTTTCAACTTAGCGAACTTTTTTCTTTTCTTTTTTTTTAATTCTTTCTTCACAGATTTGGCTTCAGGAGCGTCTTGCTTTGCTTGATACTCCCTTCATGGATATTGCCAGATACCTGCCATGTCATCATTCTACTAGGAAGCTACTCCATCCTGCTTCTTCATATGCTGACTGGGTTGACTGGATCCACTCACGCTCTGAAGTCAATATCCGTTGGTTGGTACCTTGGTGGAAGATTTCTCATATCACCATGCGGACATACTTGATGTACGTTCCCCTTACTGCTCTTTGTCAAGGTACATGCTATGATCCTCGCCAACTTTTGCGTCAGCATGGAGCTGAGCCTCGTGATTCTGACTTTGCTCCTGACCTAGACATGCCTCGCTTAACTGAAGCCTACTTGGATCGGTTGAGGCAAAGCTGGCCTACACATTACACTTATCGACTGCCATAGATTTTACATTTGTCAATTCAGAAAGTGTATTGTTAGGATAAAAAAATAATTAAAGTAATAAAAGATGCTTCTTTTCCATTTATAATTTGTCATCACCTTTTGCAATTATGATTATTATTTCATCCATATCTGGTCAAATACTTATAACAGTGCACATAGAACAAATTTAATCATTAATTCTGTTTTATTAAATTAGGGAACAACCAAACATAAAGTCAGCATACACAAGATCACTCCTGTTGCCAATTAGCCCTTTCGGGTTTTTGAAACTAGCTGACTGCTCTAACTTTTGCCTAGGCTGCCCTTTTTGGGTTTTCAACCTAGCGAGCTCCTTTTTTCTTCTTTTTTTTTTTCTATCATACACAAAACCTCTTCAACCTATCAATGTTTACTGGCTCACTAAATTCGTTCCCATCCATGTCTGCTAACTTCACCGCACCTTTGCTCATGACTTGTTTCACGACATATGGCCCTTCCCAGCTAGGTCTGAACTTCCCTCTTGGATCAGATACATTAGGCTTACATTGCTTCAACACCAAATCCCCAACTCTGAATTTTCTGACCTTGACCCTTCTATTGTAGGCCCGAGCTATCTTCTTTTGATACAGTTGGTGATGATACAACGCCTTTAATCTTCTCTCTTCTAATAGAGCTAATTGTGTGTATCTGCTTGCTACCCATTCCGTTTCAGGCAGTTCAGCTTTTAAGACTACTCTTAGTGACTTGATCTCAATTTCAATTGGCAATACCGCTTCCATCCCATAAACCAAAGAGAACGGTGTCATCCCAGTAGGTGTTCGCACACTTGTCCTATATCCCCATAAAGCAAAGAGAAGCATTTCCAACCAGTCCCTGTAAGTCTTGGTCATCTTGGATAGAATTTACTTAATTATCTTATTTGTTGCTTCCATAGCACCATTAGCCTTTGGTCTATAAGGAGAGGACCGATGATGATGGATTTGGTACTTCAAGAATAAATCCTTAACTGCTCCTTGAAACTGTACCCTATTGTCTAATATCACACTGTGCGGGACCCCATATCTGCAGATGAGGTTCTTTTCGATAAACCTAGCCATTTGACTTGCGCCCAGCTTGTTGAAGGATTCGGCTTTAACCCATTTTGAAAAATAATCAACTGCTACTACAATGAAACAGTGATCGTTTGAGGCTGTCCGATGTATCTCTCCTATAATGTCGATACCCCAGGTGGCAAATGGCCAGGGTGAAGACATTGAATGCAGTTCTTCAGGAGGCATATGATTCAAGTTACCATACATCTAACATTGTTGGCACTTCTTGACAAACTCAATACAGTCTCTCTCCATGGTCAACCAATAGTAACCTTATCGAATAATCTTCTTAACTAGGGCCAAACCACTCATGTGCGTACCGCAACTTCCCGCATGTATTTCTGACATGATGCGCTCCACTTCAGGCTTTCTTAAACATCTCAAATGCACTCCATCAGGCCATCTTCGATATAACTCTCCATGGAAGGTGATGTATTGCAATGGCCACCGCCTTATGGCTCTTCTCTCTTTCTTTGTTGCCCCCGGCGGGTATTCTCTTTCCTCCAAAAATTGCCTTATAGTATATACCACGCATCATGGCCCGTATCAATTTCCATGTTTATTTCCTATTCATAGCAAGGAGTTGATGAACTGGTCAAGATTAAAGGCTTAAGGAATAGGCTGGTAGGATTTTCCCATACTGAAGCCAATGTGGCTAGGGCATCAGCCATCTGATTTTCTTCTCTTGACAGGTGTATAAACCTACATTCCTTAATTCTTCTTCATCATGGTTAGGTAATGGTGGTATGGTTTCAATTTTTCTTCTTTCAACTCCCCCTCTCCATTTACTTGGGATACTACTAGCAACGAATCACCATAAACTTCCACCTTATCCACCTTCATAATCATTAGGGTTTCCAAACAGAAAATACAAGCTTTGTACTCCACCATATTATTGGTTGCCCTAAATTTCAACTTTTTGGCTAAAGGGATAAGTTCCCCTTCGGGCGATTCTAGTATAACTCCCAAACCTGCTCTTTTCCTATTTACTGCTCCATCAAAATACATTTTCCACCATTGTACTTTAATTGCTTTTAAATGTTCATCTGGAAACTCTAAAATTACCTCTTCACTTTCTGATAATGGTTGTTGGGCCAGGAATTCTGCCACCGCTCTTTCTTTGATTGTTTTCCTGGTTACATACTCGATCTCAAATTCTTCTGATATTATCAACCATCGACCATATTTCCCAATCAAAGAGGGTGTCTCCCTTAAGTATTTCATTGGATCCAACCTGGAAATTACTTGCACACTATATGATTGAAAGTAATACCGCAACTTCTTAGAAGACCAAACCACGACTATACATGTCTTTTCGATGATACTATACTTAATTTCATAAGGTAGGAGCTTTCTACTCAAATAGTAAACGGCATGGCTCCTATTGACTCTTCTTCTACTGCTAAGTATAGTAATAGAGGTTTGCTGGGTTTAGGTGGTTTCAAAACAGGTGGATTCAACAAATACTCTTTTATTCGGTCAAAGGCCTTTTGACATTCGTCGTTCCATATGACCGGCTGATTCTTTCTAAGCAATTTGAAGATAGGCTCACAAATTGTTGTGAGCTTTGCTATAAATATGCTAATGTACTGCAGTTTACCAATGAATCCCCGAACTTCTCTCTCCATCTTTGGGGCTGGCATATCCCTGATTGCTTTGACTTTTCAGGATCTATCTCAATATCATTCGAACTAATTACATGTCCCAATAATTTGCCTGAAGTAACACCGAATACACACTTCTTCGGGTTTAATCTTAGCTTATATTTTAAAGCTCTATCGAAGAATAATTCTAAATTCTAGAAGTGTTGCTCCCTTGTATCTGACTTCACCATCATATCATCAACATATACTTCAACTTCTTTGTGCATCATGTCATAAAATAGTGTGGTGGCCATCCTTTGGTAGGTTGCTCCAGCATTCTTTAAGCCGAAAGGCATCACCCTATAACAAAAATATACCCCATGTAGTAATGAAGGCAGTTTTGGCTTTATCCTCTTGGGCCATTAACACTTGATTGTATCCAAAAAATCCATCTACAAACGAGTGTAGCACACTAGAGGCTGCACTATCAATGAGTACATCTATATGAGGTAAAGGAAAATCATCCTTAGGGGAAGCCTTGTTTAGATCTCTATAGTTCACGTAGACCCTTATCCTTCCATCTTTCTTTGGCACAGGTACTATGTTGGCTAGCCAATCTGGGTATTCTATCACTTCAAGGAACTTCACTTGTATTTGCTTGGTGACCTCTTCTTTAACCAATTCAGCCCACTCAGGTCTTAATCACCTAAGCTTTTGTTTGACAGGCTTAATATGAGTGTGAGTAGGAATGTGATGCTCGGCTATGTCTCGATCTATCCCCGGCATATCTTCATAAGACCAAGCAAACACTTCTTCATATTTTTGAATATTTTTTCAAATCTCTCTCTCTCATCAGGAGTAAGGTCGGATGCTATGCTAATGTTTTTAGGATTTTTTAGTTGATCCCAAATTTAATGATTATGTGTTAACAGAATTAATATTAAAAATGCTCATGTAACTGCTATTTGAATGTATGCAACCATCAGGAGAAACATCACACAAGTAAGCAAAATCAGACTTTATTGCATTCATTTTGGAAAAGAAAACATCATCATCCTCATACAAAGCAGACAAATTAAAATCAAAATCAAAATCATTGTTCTCAGAATCATAAAGCAGGATGTCTTCAAACTTTTCTTCAACCAGGGCAGCAATCTCTTCCGGAGTCTTCTCGGCTTTCAGGGCTCCATTCTTCTCTTTTGGATTGGATTCTTTGTTGGTTGACAAGGTGAGCTCTTTCTTCACTTGCTCCACTAGCTCAGCAACATCTGTAAAAATTTCAAAACCTAGGATTAACTTACCCATGAACATGATTGGCTCAGGCCTTTCTTGGAGTGGTCCCATATCTGGAGCTTTGACAAAGATCTCTTTGAGTGGTGGGAAGCTCATCTTCTCACTCTTCTTTGGCTGGACATCGTTGTCTTCATCATATCCCAACCCTTTCTTGGAAGTTTGAGTTCTAAAATCTGGTAACTTTGTTAAACCGGCCTTACCCTTACCAAGACTAGCTCTGGGAAGGTAGTTCATGTTCTTTATCATATTCAAGACTTTGGAGTCCACTACTTCATCATCAGAAATTGCAACCACTTGAAAACCATTAAGAGGCCTCTCAATCATTAGAGCGTTAACAATCTCATTATCTTCAGCTTCAATGACCACTGTCTCATTTCCGCTGGGGAATTTGATCTTTTGATGAAGGGTGGAAGGAACTCCACCAAGAGGGTGAAACCATGGTCGTCCCAAGAGTAAGGCGAAGGTAACCGGTATGTCTAAAACAACAAATTCAATAATAGATTCAATTGGCCCAACCTTGACGGCCGCTTTGAAAGTCCCTTCAACATGCCTTTTAGTGTTATAAGCACGAATTGTCACCTCAGTTGGGTTTAGATCTCTTGTTGACATGACTAGCTTTGGCAATATCTTAAGTGGACAAACATTTATGGCGGACCCATCATCGACCATTACACATGAAGTCCTCTTCCCCTTGACTTCTATTTTGTTAAAGAGAGGGCGGATGTGGTCTCTCCCCTCCTCCGGTAAGTCTGCATCTGAAAAAGAAACTGCTCCCATATTAACTTCACTCTTTTCTTTGACCTCTTCACATTTCATTACTTCCCTAATTTTTATGAAGTTGATCAACTCCTCCGGTGTTGTGGAGGTAGAAATTGGCATGCTAGCTAAGGCTTTGGCCATAGTTTCTTGATGCTTTTTAGAAGTAGCTAACAAGTCCCAAATGCTAACACTTGCTTGGGTTCTTTTCAATTGCTTGAGCACAACATCATCTTCTTCTATTTCGAATTTCTTACCCTTATTAGTTTCTATCTCCTTAGGTGGTGGCCTTGTGTAAGGCTTACCAGATCTAGTATTCATCACCTCATCTTCTTCGGGCTCGGACCAAGTCCACTCCTCCTTCTTGGGTACAATATCATCATCACTATCACTTGAATCCCAAAACCCGTTGACAACACAAATTGCTACTTCTCCACCCATCATAGCTTGTTCAAATGCCTCTTCTTCTTTGGTTGCTTCTCCACCCACATCTTGAAAAGAAGACATGACAAAGGCCTCATGCAAACCTCCTCCAATCATGAAGGTTGCCGGTGGTGGTACCCTATTGAATTTTGGTAATGGGTTGTCTTTGGTGTTTGGCTTATTGGGCTCGGGTAGCTTCCCATTATCAATTAGATTTTGAATCTCATGTCTCAAGCTCACACATCTATCCGTGTCATGTCCTTGCATTTGGTGAAATTGACAAAATGCTTTGGTGTCAAAGTTAGGTGGGAGAGGGTTAGGCAAATGACGAGGATTTAAGGCTTGTTGAGAACCCAAGACATGGGTTTTCCCAATTCTAAAAATTGTCTCCTTGTTCCTTGGTTAGTAGCATTAACATCGATGACCTTTTGCATGCTTTGGCTACCAGGTTGATAGCTCCTTTTCTCATTCCTTTTTGTTGCAAATCGGCTCTTCTCCCTTTCCCATTCTTCAATTTGCAAACCAGCTTGGAGAAGGCCTTTGAAATCATGGATGAGTGTATGAGACATCCTCTCACGAAGATTAGGCAACACCCCTCTCACAATCATCCTTATTTGATAGGATTCATCGGGCCTCTTCTTGAGTAAAGCAGCCTTGTTCCTCCATCTTTTCACATAGTCAACAAAATTCTCATTTGGCCTTTGTCTTATGGACTCTACTTCCATTAAGGTAACTTCCATCTCGATATTATACCCATATTGTTGGATGAAGGCTTTGTAAAGCAGATCCCAACTCTTTTGTGTTCCATCATCTAAGGTATTGAACCAATTTTGGACAACAGGGTCCAATGAGAGCATAAAGTACCTTAGGATTTGAGCCTTAGAAGCTCGGGCAGACTGCATGGAAGTGATATACTGCTTCACGTGGAGATGAGGATTTCCGGTGCCATTGTACTTTGCAAAGGATGGCATCTTGAACTTGTATGGAACTTCTTCATCTTGTTCAAATAGTTTGTCGATCTCAGATATCTCTTTGGTTTTCAGCTTCTTCTCAAATTTCTTTTCTAAATCAGCAATCATCTTTTCAACATTGGATGTCTAGGTCTTTTTGATAATTGCTTTCTCAACAACCTTCGGTTCTTTCTTCTTCTCTTGAAAATCTTGGTAGTATTGATCCCAATCATCATCATCATCAATGATCACCTTTTCATCATCAAAAACCACTTCACTAACTTTAGTCTTCCCTTTGTCCTTTAGTTTCTTAGTGCTAGCAGATGCCTCAGCATGATTCTCTAAGATTGCAGTCAATTGGTTCTTCATGGTCTCAACTAGGGCCTCTTTGATTTCTTCCATCTTGGCATTGAGGGCCTCATCCACCATCCTTTGAATTTGTTCGGGCTCCATTGTTTTAGGTGAGCAAGTGATTGAGTCGTTGCTAGATACTTCATCTCCGGCGTAGGTCGGATTGTTGTAAGCTTTAGAACTATCGTAATCCAAGGCTGTGAGCCAGAGACAATCAATGATATGAGATGCAAATGTATGCATGTATGCACAAACAATCAACAAATAAGGATAAATAGGACATTCCTTCCAATCTTATAACATCCACACACGAATGGCGAGTCTCTTTTCCTAGGTATATGGTTAACAAAATACCAACATGGGGTATCTTGCTTTCGAATAATTCCCTCGGACGTTTCAACCAATAGTTATATTTTCGAAAATGGAAATCAATCCATGATAATTCCCATTAATTAGGTTTTAATCCATTCAACCAACTAAAGTACATTTTATGCTATGTTGGATTAAAACAAAATTAAGAGGTTTATTATAAATATATTTCTCACTTGAAAAAGGTAACTAATGGTTCATGCCAAAAACAAGCCCATGATTAATTTATTCTTAGTATAAACTAGGCCCACAATTGATTTTTGGTATTTCGTAATTGACTTAAATAATTTGCAAGCTCTTTATAAGAAAAGGTTGGATGAAAATAATTTTATTTCTAAGCCCATTGTAAAAATATTTTAGAAAAAATGAATTTTGGGCTTAGTTTTTGGGCCATGAACAAAAGAATTTATTTATTTATTTTTAGAAAAGTCTTATGTCCAAAGACCATCTTGAAAAATTTTGAAAATAGCTTTGGTCTTTTGGACTTTAAAGAAAAATTTCTTTTGAGCTTACAAGATATTTAGGTCATATTAGAAAAAGAAAAAACCAAATAAGCCATTATTTAAGCCAAGATAAATTAACCATAGTCAAACAACATGCATTTGGGGTAAAAACCTAAGGAAAGTAACTAGGCCAATTACATGAGCTTTAGTCTTTGGGTTAAAAGGCTTAGGTTCCCATAGCAAGTATATACCAAATGGTACGAAGCTATGAGTGGTCATGCCATGCTCGATCTCCATACCTTGAGTGAAAGTATGGTATCCCTAACATAACATAACACAGGTAACACGGGCGTCCTAACTCACGCACACGATGCAATCTAAGATGATGCAATGGATAATATCATTATAAGAAAGAATAGAATAAAATAAAGACCAACGGAATCAACTTCTCTTATCCCCAGTGGAGTCGCCACTGTGAGCGGGGATTTTTGCCCCCATTCCCAGTGGAACGGTTCTTGTGACTTCGGCACTATTTAGGCTCGAGGCCTTAGAGAACACGGACCTAAGTCCGGAGAAAATGGAGTCGCCACCCGGACGGGCTGGGATAAAAGAAAGGGGGTGACTCAATTCCTAAGGAATCCCCAACCCCCTAATGGGTTCGGAAAGTTGGGCACTTGTGGGGAAGGTGAGAAATGGCCCAGCACCCCCACAATGCCCGGTTCATTGGAACCGGCCTCCTTTCCAGGTCTTAATATTATAAAATTCTTAAATACAACAATATTATCCATATTACACACAATAATTAAAAGAAAGCATCAATATATTAAAATCAAAGCAAGGTCCAAGCAAAACAAATAAATGGACACCCATCCGAAGGTGGAAACATGTCCTTAAATCACATGCCTAAATAAGACACCCACCGAAAGGTAGAAACATGTCCTTTACATAGGTTCTAAAATAGAAAAGCAATTTAAATTACATGATATTCAACTAATGAGGTACCCACCAAGTGGAAACATACCTCTTACAACATTTGGAAATCTAAATAAATTGATAAAAGTAAATAATCATTCATAATAAATAAATCATTCATCAAAGATATTAAATATCAATAGAAAGTAAACATCCATCCATGATAAATTAAATAAACCAAGCATTGAAAATAAATTAAAGCATAAGAAATAAAACAAAGCATGATCAAATATGGAATTGAATAAGGTAAATAAAAATCCAAATTATAGCTACTGTTTCAATTTAGGGTTCTTTATCTCATGTTTAAGGTTTTGGAATTCATAAAATTAGGCTACTATGACTTTTTTATGGAATTAAAATAGATTGTGGTTTTATGTTTTAAAAGGTTGATAAGACTCTTTGATTAACTAAATTAAAATTTGAATGGTAAAATCATGAAACTAGGGTTTGAACACTTTGAAATACTTTTGATTTGTGGTTTTAAATGGTGATTTCAAGCTACCGTGTAAAATTAAAGTATTTATGGTTTTATGGTTTTAATGTTTTAAAGAATTAAGGTTTAGAAAAAGTTAGGGTTTAAGGTTTTTAAAGGGGTTAAAGTTTTACTATTTTAAGTTTGAAAGTTGAAATAGGGTTTTAGGAGCTTTGAATTGGAGTTTCGGGTGATGAATTGGCTTTTAGAATTTGGAAATCAATTTGATAATTTTATGAATTTAAACAAATGGATTAAAGTTTTTATAAATAGCAAAGATGGTTTTTAAAGCTTTTTGAAAGAAACAGAACCTAGTTTAAAATTTTGAAAGAAATAGAATTAAATTTTGGTTTTGTTGAAAAATATGTTAAATTAGAGTTTTAAGATTTTGAAGAAGTAAAAATAAGAATTTTAAGCTTTTTTGAAAAATAAAGCAACGGATTAGTGTTTTTAAACTTTGAACAAAGGGAATTAAGGTTTTAGGGTTTTTGAATTAAAAGACATCATTTATTAGTTTATGCTACTGTGTAAAATATAAAGAAATTAAAATTTCATACCTTATTTTGTAAGTTGAACCAAAATTGCTTCTTGGATGAACAAGCTCCAAAGACAAGCCTTTTTGCCTTTTGACTCCCTTAAATCGTGTTTCTGCTACTTTAAAAATCAATTGAATTCAAGCTTTTCCTTCATGGATTTGGATTTCCCACCTACTGTCCAAATTTTTGTCCCTTCGGCCTCCCCAATTTCATTGCCTTTGATCCTTATTTATAGTGGTTTGATATGTTTTTTCCTAATTAATCACGGCAAGTAATATTAATAAGAAAAGGAAACCAAAACCTAATTGAATTAGGTTTCGAAAAATTTGCGTCGGAAAAATTGAGCTGCCGAAAAAAATTGCTGCAGGAAAAAATGCGCTGGCAAAAAAAATCTGTCGCAGGAAATTGCGGCAGCGCGATGATTTTTTCATCGCCGATTTTTCCGATGTCGATTTTTATTTTTATTTGTATTTTTTTGAATTTTATTTGTTTATTTTTATTTTTTATTAATAAAAATTAAATACTAAAACAAAAATTAGATAACAAAAATTATTTTGGACCAATTAGACAACAAAAATCATTTTGGACTAAATAAAACATATTGAACCGGACTGGGTCAAAAATTAAAGGTCTACAACTATTTATGTCAATTATGGAATATCAAAAATTAATTGTGGACCTAATTTATACCAAGAATTATTAATCATGGGCTTATTTGTGGCATGAATCATTAGTTATTTTTCCAAATAGAAAATCTATTTATGATAAACCCTTTAATTTGGTTTTGATCCATAATATAGCAGAGAAGCTATTTTTAGTGGATCCAATGGGTTAAGGCTTAATAAATGGGAATTATCATGGATTGATTTCTAAGTTTGGGAATACAACTATTGGTTAAACCATCCCAAGTGAATTTTTTGATAATAAGATTTCCCATGTTGATGTTTTGTTAACCATATACCTATGAAAAGAGACTCATCATTCGTGTTTGGAAGACATAAGGTTGGAAGGAACGTCCTAAAGTATCTTTATTACTTGTGCATCCATGCATACATACATACTTGCATTGCATTACAAGGTTGGTGAAGTGGCTATGGATGATGAAAAAGTAATGATGGATGATGATGATTTGGCTCAGTATTTCCAAAATTCTCAAGATAAGAAGAAAGAAGAGAAGATTGTGGAGAAGGTAACCATGGAAAAGACTAAAACATCGAATGTGGAAAAAATGATTGTTGATTTAGAAAAGAAGCAGAAGGTTGATGAGATATTAGAAGTAGACAAGCTATTTGAACAAGATGAGGAAGTCCCTTATAAGTTCAAGATGCCTTCTTTTGCTAAGTTTGATGGAATTGGCAATCCTCATCTATATGTCAAGTAATACATCACAATCATGTAGCCTGCTCAACCTACTAAGGCTCAAACTCTAAGATACTTTATGCTCTCATTAGATCCTATTGTGCAGAATTGGTTCAACACCTTAGAGGATAGTACTCAGAAGAATTGAGATTCATTGTATAAGGCCTTCATCCAGTAGTATGGGTAGAATGCCGAGTTGAAAGTTACTTTGATGGAGGTAGAGTTAATCAGGCAGAAATAGAATGAGAACTTTATTACCTATGCAAAGACGTGGAGAAATAAGTTTGCACTACTCAAGAAAAGATCAGATGAGTCAGACCAAATTAGGATGATTGTGAGGGGGGTGCTACCTAATCTTCATGAAAGGATGTCCCACACCCTTATCAGAGATTTTAAAGACCTCCTTCAAGCTGGCTTGCAAATAGAAGAATGGAAAAGAGAGAAAAACCATTTTTCTGCAAGAAGGAATGAGAAAGGGAATTATCAGTCTGGCAATCAAAGCATGCAAAAGGCAATCGATATTAATGTAACTAGTCAAGGAAGTAGGAGGCAGTTTTTGGAGTTGGGAAAACCGTTGTCCTAGATTTTCAATAAACTATAAAAGAAGGGACTGTTGCAATCTTTGACTCCTAGCCCATTGTCAAATCCTCTATCACGTAACTTTGATACTAAAGCATTTTATTAGTTCCACCAAATATAAGGGCACGAGATGGAAAAATTTTTGAGATTAAAAATTTGATTAATAGTGGAAAGTTGCATGAACCTAACAAGCTAAGCACGAAAGATAACCATTGCCAAGGTTCAATAGAGTGCCACCAACAACAACTTTCATGATAGGAGGAGGTTTGAATGAGAAGTTTGTTCTATCTTGTTTCCAAGTTGTAAGTGGCAAAGAAAATAAAGAAGAAGAGTTATTTAGTAAGATAGAACCAACTATGGTTAAAAAGGAAGTAGCCATCTATGTTGATCGATAGTGATGATGAGTTAGAACCAAAGGAAGAAGAGTGGACCTGGTTTGAGCCCAAAGAGGACTAAGTGTTGAATACTCTCTCTGGAAAGCCTTACTCAAGGCCTTCACCAAAATAAGAGGAGGCTGATAAGGGAAAGGATGCTAAAAAAGAAGTGAATGAAGATGAAGATGATACAATCCTTAAGCAATTGAAAAGGACTCAAGCAAGCATCAACATTTAGGATCTATTAGCCACGTCCATGAAACATCATGAAACTATGGCCAAAGCTTTGGCTAGCATGCCAATTTCCACTTATGTAACACCAGAGGAGCTGGTTAATTTTGTGAAAATTGAAGGAGTGATGAAGTGTGAGGATGTTTAGAAGAAGAACAAGGTTTATGTGGGAATGGCATCATTTTTAGATGCGGATTTACTAGAAGAGGAAAGAGATCACATCCATCCACTTTTTATCAAAGTAGAAGTCAAAGGAAAAAGGACTCTATGCATCATGGTTGATGATGGATTTGCCACAAATGTGTGCCCACTCAAGATCCTATCGAAGCTAGCTATATCAACAAGAGATTTGAGCTCGACCGAGGTGAGCATAAGGGCTTATGATAATACTAAGAGGCATGTTGAGGGAACCTTTAAAGCTATTGTGAAGGTTGGCATGATTGAATCCATGGTGGAATTTATAGTCCTAGATATACTTGTCACTTTTGCATTACTGTTGGGTCGACCTTGGTTCCATCTTCTTGGTGGAGTTCCTTATACACTCTATCAGAAGAACAAGTTCCCAAATGGAGATGAGACACTGGTTATCGATGTTGAGGATAATGAAGAGGTAAATGCTTAGATGATTGAGAGGCCTTTCAATGGATTTCAAGTGGTTGTTGTTTCTGATAACGAGATAATAAGCTCTAGAATTTTGGCTATGATGAAGAAAATGAACTATTTACCAGGTACTGGTCTTGGGAAAGGGGAGACAGGTGTAACAGAACTTTTAGTTTTCAAGACTCAAACTTTCAAGAAAGGGTTGGGATACGATGAAGCAAATGGAGGTGTTTTGCTAAAAAAGAATGAGAAGATGAGTTTTCCTCCACTTGAAGAAGTGTTCATCAAAGCTCCAGATATGGGACCACTCTAAGGGAAGCCTGAGACAATCATGTTCATGGGAAAGATGATCCATGGATTTGAAATCTTTACTGATGTTGTTGAGCTTGCTGAATAGGTGAAGAAAGAGATCATGCCATTAACTAACCAAGGAAAAAAGAAGAAAGTTGACCCAAAGTCCTGAAGACTCCATAAGAGGTTGTTGCACTCATTGAAGATCAATTTGAGAATCTTGTAATATGTGTGATGAGAACAGTGATGCTAATTTTAATTTTGATTTTGATTTGTCTACTCTGTATGAGGATGATGATGTTTTCTTTTCTTTGTTGAATGTAATAAAGTCTGATTTTGCTTACTTGTGTAATTTTTTCCTAATGGTTACATACATTTAAGTAGTGATTATATGAGCATTTTTAATATTAACTCTGTTGATACAAAATCATTAAATTTGGGAACAGCCGACAATCCTAAAAACTTTAGCATAGATCCGACCTTACTTCTGGAGAGAGAAAGAAAGATTAGGAAAAGTATTTAAAAAAAATATGAAAAAGTCTTTGTTTGGTCTTATGAGGATATGCCTGGAATTGATCGAGATATAACAAAGCACATGATTCGCACTTATAATCATATGAAGCCTGCCAAATAAAAGATTAGACAATTAAGGCCAGAATAGGTAGAGTTGATCAAAGAAGAAGTCAATAAGCAGATACAAGTAAAGTTCTTTGAAGTGATAGATTATCCAGACTGGCTAGCCAACATACTTCCCATGCCAAAGAAAGATAGAAGAATTAGGGTTTATGTGGACTATAGAGACTTAAATAAGGCTTCCCCTAAGGATGACTTTCCTTTACCCTATATAGATGTCCATTGATAGTGCAGCTTCTAACGTGCTACACTCATTCGCAGACGGATTTTTCAGATATAATCAAGTGTTAATGGCCCAAGAGGATAAATCTAAAACTGCCTTCATTACTACATGGGGTATATTTTATTATAGGGTGATGTCGTTTGGGTTAAAGAATGTTGGATCAACCTACCAGAGGATGGCCACCACCTTGTTTCACGACATGATGCATAAGGAAGTTGTGGTCTATGTTGATGATATGATGGTGAAGACGGATACAAGAGAACAACATTTTCAAAACTTAGAGATATTATTTGAAAGAGTAATGAAGTATAATCTAATGTTGAATCCAAAGAAGTGTGTGTTTGGAGTCACTTCAGGCAAAATATTGGGGCATGCAATCGGCCCAAATGGCATTGAGATTGACCCTGATAAGGTTAAGGCAATCAGGGATATGCTAGCCCCTAAGATGGAGAAGGAAGTTTGAGGGGTTCATTGGAAGGTTACAATACATTAGCAGTTTCAGAGCAAAGCTTACCATAATCTGTGAACCTATCTTTAAATTACTTAAAAAGAACCATCCAATCAAGTGGAATGAAGAATGTCAAAAGTCCTTTGAGCGTATAAAAGAGTATTTATTGAATCCACCTATATTGAAATCACCTAGACCCGGTAGACCTTTGTTACTATACCTCGCAGTAGAAGAAGAGTCAATAGGAGCAATTTTAGCCTAAGCAGATGAATCGGGGGTTGAATACGCAATATACTATTTGAGTAGAAAGCTCATACCTTATGAGATCAAGTATAGTATCATTAAAAAGACCTGTATAGTTGTGGTTTGATAATCTAAGAAGTTGTGGCATTACTTTCAGTCTTATAGTGTGCAAGCAATTTTCAGGATGAATCCAGTGAAATATTTAAGGAAAATACCCTCGTTGATTGGGAAGTATGGCCGATGGTTGATATTTTTAGAAGAATTTGAGATTGAGTATATAACCAGGAAAACCATCATAGGTAGATCAATAGCAAAATTCCTAGCTCAACAACCATTGCCTGGCAATGAGGAAGTAATTTTGGAATTCCCATATGAACATTTAGAGGCCATACAAGTACAAGGATGGAAGAAGAATTTTGATGGAGCAGTAAGTAGAAAGGAAGTAGGTTTGGGAGTGATATTGGAATCACCTGAAGGAGAGCTCATCCCTCTTGCTAAGAAGTTAAAGTTCAGGACAACCAACAACATGGTGGAATATGAAGCGTGCATCTTTGGTTTGAAAACCTTGATGATTATAAAGGTTGGTAAAGTACAAGTTTTCGGTGATTCATTATTAGTGGTATCCCAAGTAAATGAAGAATGGGAGTTGAAGGAAGAAAAGCTGAAGCCATACCACGATCACCTAACTATGATGAAGAAGAATTTCAAGGAGTGTAGATTTATATACTTACCAAGAGAGGAAAACCAAATGAACATTCCCTAGACACCCTGGCTTCGGTATGGGAGGATCATGTTAAGCTATTCCTTAAACCCTCATTTTTTACTAGTTCATTGACCCTTTGTTATGATATGAAATGGTCATGGAAACTGACACTGACCATGTGTGATTTGACACTATAAGACGGTTCTTGGAAAGTAGAGAATACCCATTGGGTATAACAAGGGAAGAGAGAAGAGTCATAAGTCAATGGTCCTTGTAATACATCACCTTTCATAGAGAGTTGTATCAAAGATGGCTCGATGGGGGTACACTTGAGATGCCTGAGGAAGTCTGAAGTTGAGCACATCATGTCAGAAATACATGCAGGAAGTTATGGACCCCATGTGAATAGATTAGCCCTAGTTAAGAAGATAATTCAACAAGGTTACTATTGGTTGACCATGGAGAGAGACTGTATTGGTTTTATGAAGAGATGTTACCAGTGCCAGATGTACGAAAACCTAAATCACCTACCTCCCAAAGAATTACATTCTATGTCTTCACCCTGGCTCTTTGCAACTTGGGGGATTGACATTATTGGAGAGATATATCTGACGGCTTTAAACGGTCACTGATTCATTCTAGTGGCAGTGGATTATTTTTCAAAATGGGTTGAGACTGAATCTTTCAACAAGTTGGGGGCAAAGCAAATGGCTTGATTTATTGAGAAAAATCTCATATATTGGCATGGAGTCCCACATAGTGTAGTATCAGACAATGGGGTGCAGTTTCAAGGAGCAATCAAAGATTTATTCTCGAAGTACTAGATCTGCCATCACCGGTACTCTCCTTATAGACTAAAGGCAAATGGTGCAGTGGAAGCAATGAATAAGACAATTAAGCTGATTTTGTCTAAAATGACAAAGACATATAGGGATTGGTCGAAAATGCTTCCTTTTACTTTATGGGGGGTACATAACAAGTGTGTAAACTCGGACTAAAATGACACCATTCTCTTTGGTTTATGGAATGGAAGCAGTGTTGCCGATTGGGATTGAGATCAAGTCACTGAGGGTGATCTTAGAAGCTGAGTTGCCTGAGACAGAATGGGTATTAAGTAGATACATGCAGCTGACCTTGTTAGAAGAACGAAGGTTAAAGGTAGTGTATCATCATCAACTGTATCAAAGAAAGATAGCGCGAGCTTGCAAAAGGAGGGTTAAAATCAGAAAACTTAAATTCAGTGACTTGGTGTTAAAATAATGCAAGCCCAATGTTCCTTATCCAAGAGGGAAGTTTAGACCTAGTAGGTAAGGGTCATTTGTCTTGAAACAAGTCATGAACAAGGGTGCGGTCAAGTTATCAGACATGGATGGGAACAAGTTTAGTGAGCCAGTGAACATTGACATTCTGAAGAAATTCTATGTTTAGAAAAAAGAAAGAGCTCGCTAGGTTAAAAACCCGAAAAGATGGCCTAGGCAATAGTTAGAATAGTCCGCTAGTTTCAAAAACCTGAAAGGGCAGGTTAGGCAACAATTAGGGCTAAAATGAGAGAAAATTATCAGTTAGAAAACCCGCAAGGGCTGGTTGGTGACATGAATGCTCTTGTATATGTTGGCTTTATGTTTTTAGTTATTCCCCAATTTAATAAAATAGAGTTAATAATAAAATTATTCTATATGCACTATTTCAAGTATCTGACCAATATGGTAAAATAAATCATAATAGTGAAAGGTGATAACAAATTATAAAAGGAAAGAAAATATCTTTTATTATTATTATTATTATTATTATTATTATTATTATTATTATTATTATTCATCCTAACATCATTTTATAAAGAATTGGCAAATACATAATTTATGGTAGACTATAAGTGTAACGTACAGGCCAACTTTGCCTCAATCGATCCATGTAGGCTTCTGTCAAACATGGCATGTCCAAATCAGGAAGTAAACTCAGAACCTTGAGGCTCAGCTCCATACTGGCGATTAAGTCAATGAGGATCATAACAACTGCCTCGACAGAGAGCAGCAAGAGGAACATACATCAAATGCATCCGAATAGTGACATGAGTAATTTTCTACCAAGGTACCAACCAACGGATGTTAATTATAGCTTGTGAGTGGATCCAATCAACCCATTCGACATATGAGGCAGTAGGATGAAGCAATTTCCATGCAAAATGATGTCATGGCAAATATCTAGTAAAGTCCATAGATGGGGTGTCGAGCAAGCAGAGGCGCTCCTGTAGCTAGATCTGTAAAGACGAATAATAATTCATTAAAAAAAGCTCGTTAAGTTGAAAACCCGCAATGGCTACCTAAGTAAAAATTAGGATAGTTTGCTAGCTTAGAAAACCCAAAAGGGTGGTCTAGGCAAAAATTAGGATCATTATAAAAAAAGGGTCCGCTAGGTTGAAAACCCGCAAGGGCGGCCTAGACAAAAATTAGGACAACTCACTAGTCTTGAAAACCACCCGAAGAGGCGAGCTAGGTAAAAATTAGAGCAATAAAAATAAAAAGACTAAATTGAAAACCTGAAAGAGCAATTTATATAATCACTTGAAGCAGCAAGGGAGTTTCAGCCAACTTCCTCAAAGAATTTATCTTGAATTGATTCAATCCAACTAGGGTTTCAGCCAAGATCACATGTACTAGTGAAAATCCTCACTCCATTTGGTCCATGATATCCAGTTCGCACATATCAATGTTTCCATGAGAAGAAACAAGCAAAAACTGACCAAGCAAGCACAAGCAAAAGATGTGTCCCCACACTTTGGTAGGAGCCAAATGGGTTGTGAAAAAATCGAACGATGGACCAAGCAAGATCTTCTCACCTTTGGTCAATTGTAGAACTTCAGATTTTAGGTGTTGAAAGTGCATCTGCTTCTTTTGATGAGTCTTTTAAGTTAGCATGGGTAATACAATTGGATGATTGCTTGGGATCTGAGAATAGCTTCAAATTCTTCGATCATAGGACATACTTCAAAGTTGTTTATCTTGAAAGTCTTAGTTTTCACATCCCAAAAGGAGGCCATGGCATGTAAGAAGGAATGGTCCGACTTGACATGTTGGAAGCACTTTAAGGCATTAATTTGAGACTAAGGTATTTGTTCTCAATGTGTAGCTTTAATGGTCTTAAATAAGCCTTTGATTTAGGCATTTGCATGAGAAGTGCAGGCATCAGAATCACCACGAGGAGGGGCAGATGACTCCCTAATGTCATTTCCTTCCTCCTCTCCTTCTTCTTCCTCTTCTTCTTCTCCTCCTTCAGGAAGTCCCCGAACACTAATAGGAGAAACTTTAAAATTCAAAAGTCGCTCCTAGAAAAATTGGGTTTATGACTCAGCGGGTGAGAGAAGATATTATTCGATGTTATATCCATCTCGAGCACGCATCCAAAATTTTTCTGGCATGGACGTGATGTCTAATGTATATGCCAAAATATCCTTAGGAACCCTCCATTCCTCAGAGCCAAAAAACCAATTGTGCACTCTTTCACCGAGGAACCACCCGCTAGATACTAGACCAGCAATAACTCTGCAAAAATTTTGAAGAGGCAAGGCAGCATTCATGAAAGGAGTCCAATTGGCTCGCTCTTTGTTCCCCTACCAAGTGATATCAACCTTTAGAACCAAGGAGAGAAGGTAAGTTAAATTCTTAACAAATTTTAATAGTTACTAATTCCTCTTTACCTAATCACAGGTCAGCCGACTCAAGTGATAGCAACGAGAATGCACATGATGAGAATCGAATGTCATTATACGGCCCACTAACTAAAGGCTCAATCTCAGATACGAGACTCTTTGTTGGGAAATGTTTGGTACCTACACGAGATTATGCTCATATGCCCAAACCTATAGGAATAATGAAGGTCAAACTCATACAAATCCTTTAATTGACTCAACAAATGGTGAGAATTAATACCTCGACAACCACCATGAAGCTGGAAAATGATCTTCTCCTCCGGAAAAGTTTGTCAAAACAGTGATACAAGCAAGCCAGACCAGCCTCTCCCTAGTTGCATAACGACACAAGATCAATATCAACAAGAGCCCGTAATACTAACAAGTGGATGATAGACTTAGTGCTGCATAAAATGGTCATCCCTAGCAAATAGAGCAATAATCCTTGAGCATATTGTTTGATCATTTCTCCACGAATCGGTATGGCATAATTCATCCAATATAAGGAAGGTTCCATGCCTATTAGCTGTCAAATTTCATCACGCGTCAAGATGTTATCAATAAAGCGGACGTGGATCCATGGCACGAGATATCGGTTATGGTAGTAAAATCAACCCGGCTAATAATCATTTCTCCCACTGGCAAGTAGAAGGTATGGGTGGCATCCATCCACCTTTCTACGAGCGCTTGAATTATGCTCCTATCTATCTGGTATTCATTCGACGGCAATTGCATGATAAAGTCCTCGAAGCCTCACTGCCGAATTATCCGCTTTACTCGAGATGGAGCACGATTATACCATTGTCGAACTTTATATATACAACCACCGCCATGAACGATATAGTCGGCATACTGCCACAAAACAGGTAAGTCATAAAAAGGTATGTAAACTCCAAAATTTTAAAATATTTTTCACTTTTGCTCATATATAACAAATAATAAAAATAAAAAAAAATAAAAAAAATATATATGAAAATGAAAATAAATATATAAAAAATAAATAATAAAAATAATAAGACAAAAATAAAAATATATAAAAATAAAAATATATAATAATAATAACTATAAATTAACAGCACATCACTTGTCATATTCAATTATTTTTGCGCAATTAAGTAACTATTTTGTAATAAAAATTATATTTACCTCAGTTTTCTCATTTAACCTATGATGTAACTCCACGCCAGCTAATAACAATACTCTTCCATACTCATGCACCCGAATATGATTAAGAAGTTCGGCATCTGAACGAGGTCTGACCCTAGAAGAATGTTGATTAACTACCATTTATAAGAAAGGTTAATGTTTTAACGAGTTTAAAATGGTAGAATAAGTTTAAAAGATAGAAAGTTATTGAAGGCTCAGAATGCAAACATGTTCATATACTGATTCATATTTATAGATGGAGAGCCATGGAATGAAGATAAGAAAAGCACTTTAATTGCAAGTAAAGTAAAGTATAAAAAAAGCGTAAAGGAAAAGTAAAGTCACTTGCACTACAAAATCAATTACACACTCTGATTGCAAGTAAAGTAAAGTATAAAAAAGCATAAAGGAAAAGTAAAGTCACATGCACTACAGAATCAATTATACACTCTGATTGCAAGAAACATAAAGTATAAAAAAACATAAAGGAAAAGTAAAGTCACATGCACTACAACATCAATTATGCAATTATTTCTCAGATCAATAATTCAAAGTTTACTCTCCATTTCAATAATTCATTTCTGTTTAGATACAACACACATACACACAGTAAATTGATATTTATTGTGATTATACATTTTTTGTGTGTATAAAAATATTTTTTGTACTTACAAATATTTTTTTATGCAGGGGGCAAGAGTACATAGGTACGGTAAAAAATAGCTAAATTTTTTGCAAAACTAACTATTGAAATTATATTTTCACAAATATCTTAGGTCTAGAACCCAAACCATTTTTAAATCCAGAACTCAATCCCGGTCCAGAACCTAAACCATTTTTTAGTCTAAAACTCACTCTGGGTCCAGAACCCAAACTAATTTGGATCCAGAATCCAAATCAATTCGAGTCCAGAACCCAAACTATTTTTTAGTCCAGAACTTAATCCGGGTCCAGAACTCAAACAAATTCGGGTCTAGAACCCAAATTATTTTTGAGTCCAGAACTTAATCTTGGTCTAGAACTTAAGTCAACCTCAGGTCCAAAACCAAAACTAGCCTCTAGTTTAGAACCCAAACCAATTCCTAGGTCCAAAATCCTAACCAAACTGTCTTTCCAAACTATATTGCTTTTCACTCTCTGAATAAATTTAAGATCATTCAAGCATGGGGCAAGACTGTAGACCTTTAATTTTTATACCAGTCCAAATATGGTTTTCATTTGAAGGTTGGATCAAGTTTGAGTCCAATAAAAAAGCCCAAACAAAATAAGTCTAATTATTTAATATTTAAATTGGGTCGATTCAGTTTAAATGGGGCCAATGTGATTAAAATATGATTCAGTTCAATTAGTTTGGTTTCTGAATATGCAATTGACCATTTGACTGTGGCCCATGCCAATTCGACATGAGCAATTGCTCATGCCAAATTGGCATAAGCTAACTCAATATGGGCCTGCATAGCTTGGTTGTGCACAATTTCACCGCCTAGCCTCTCCAAAGTCAACAAGGATTGGCTTCTTTGAAGTCAAGAAGGATTATTAAAGATGCCCTAATATTGCCTATAAAAAGGCAATTAATTATCAAAAAGAAAAAAATTAACATGAAGCAGCAACAAAAGACAGTTGAAAGCAAAACAAATAAACCCTATTAGCAATAAGCAAGCATAAATAAACACACAGCAATTGTTTGACTCAACCAATACTATAATTGATTCAGGTAGACCTGAAGCTTAGCTCAAACATTCAACTTTGGTGGAGTCTTCAAATGCAGGTTTAGTTTTCTAAATTCAATTTACTTATCCAATAGTTACAATTCTCCTTTAAAACATCATCAAATAGTTTGAGCATTGAGAATTCTGTTTCATCTAGTGGCTTGTTCAATCGATATTTATTTGTTTTAGATTTATAGTATGCTTGTTCATCCAGTAGCAATTTATATATGTCGCGCATGTATTTATCCAAATTAATATGCAGTGGCCATAAGTTTATGCATACAATGCCTAAACTTTAGGAATCAAATCCTATTTACATGTTTTTAAAACCCAAAACCCCAATTAGTTCATCTAAAACCCTATTTGCATATTTTTAAAACTAAAACCCTAATTTCCAAACCAAAACCCTTATTTCCAAATAAAACCTTAAAACCCTAATCCATTAGATTTAGGTTTAAATTACATGTTCTAATCCTAATTTTGTTTTAAATCCATAAAACCCTATCTAATTTTTAGATTAAAACCCTAAAATCCTAATTTTCAAACTAAGACCCTAATTTCCAAATTAAATCCTAAAATCCTAATTTTCAAGCCAAAACCCTAGTTTTTCATCCAAAAATCCTAATTTTGTATTTAAAATCCTAAAACCATGTTTAAAATCCTATAAGCCCTAATTTAAGATGTACATCCTAATTTTGTGTATTTAGTACTTTATTTAAGATTAAAACTTAGATTTAATTATTTGGTTCATTGTTATGTGCTTGTGATGGATGATTTACTCTTATTTTATTTATGATGAATGAATGCTTTTATTAATGTATTTTGTTTTAAGGATGTAAGAGGTATGTTTCCACTTAGTGGGTACCTCATTTGTTAAAGTTCAATGTAATTTAATTTATTTTAAGTTTTGGATCAATGTAAAGGACATATTTTCACCAAATGGTGGGTGTCCTATTTTTGTTAGTTTTGCATATTGGACATTATTGTAAGGGCATGTTTCCATCTTGTATGGATGCCCATTTTTATTTATTTATTTGTTTGGACCTTCTTTGATTTTAGTACAATGAATGTTTATTTATTTTAAATTGCATATAGTATGGATGATGTTTTAATAAGTTAAAGAATTTAATAATGTTTAGACCTAAAAAGGAGGCTGATTCCAATGAACTAGGCATTATAGGGGTGCTGGGTCATTCTCACCTTCCCCATACATATCCAACTTTCCGAACTCAATAGGAGGTTGGAAATTTCTTAGGTATCGAGTCATCTACCCCTTTTCTATTTTTCTGGCCCGTTCTGGTGGCAACTCTATTTTCTCTAGGTTTAGGCTCGTGTTCTCTAAGACCATGAGTCTAACAGTGCTGAAGTCACAAGAACCATTCCATATGGGAGTGGGGGAGAAAATCCCTGCTCACAGTGAATAACAGTATTAAAACCCAACCCAACATTTGTTTCATTGTCAATATTGAACAACTTGTATACAGATTCCCTCACACTATAACTAGTTTTATTATTCAATACCATAAATTCATTCCCCCCCCCAATATATTTATAATGTTCATGATCAAATTTTCCACCGTGATGTAAGAAAATAACTATTTTTTTTGTTCCTATAAAAAATATTGCATAAGTAATAAATCTTTTGCAACAATCATTATGAAAATAACATGCTATGAATCAACTTGACACTATAATTTAATATCCTAACATTATTATAAAGCCAACTAAACTATTATGTAACACCATAACATTTATCGCGGCCGCTAGCAAAGTCGTTCATCGTCAATTTCACATTCTTTCACTTGATCAACTTAGGAAGAAGCAACATAGAATGGTTTTAAACAACCAAAGGGATTAGGGAAGAAGAAATTATATGTTTGGGATTTCGCATCACAACACCATGAATTTGGGGAAGAAAGTTCATGTTAGAGATTTGTCAAGCAATGGAAGAAGATTGGGAAACTTCACATTCTCTCCTAAATGTTGTGTTCTGAGATTAAATTATTCCCTTCTTCAAAGCACATTGCACCCATATTGAAGATTTTAATGGTCACACGATTTTAACAGGAGTTGGAAGTCATATGTTTTACCAAAGTTAGAAAAAATAAAAAAGCCTGCAAATACCAATTAATAAGTTCATAGGCTTAAAGTTACTTGCCTAAAGTTTAAGGGATTAATGCAAAATGCACCCAAAGTTCAAGGGCCAAAAAAAGTGTTTTTCCTTTTAACTCTAATAACCATATATTTACAAAAAAAAAAAAAAAAGTTCAACTCATCTTAACTTCATGGACTTGTTTCTCTATTCTTCCTTCACCTTGAGTACCACTTGTATAAAATTTGGTATATATTGAGTATATGATTGGTATACTTTATAGTTCATTTTCAAATTTTAGATTGAAAGACAAAGGTAATCCTAAGACCTAGAAACCTGATATATGTTGAGTATATATTTAGTATATTCCATAGATAATTTTTTAATTTCATATTTGAAAAATAGAGGTAAATTAGAAGTCCGATATAAATTGAGTATATGTTCTAGACATATAATATATGTTAAGCATATATACTAAAAATCTATGATATGTTCAATATATATTCTAGAAACCTAGTAATGTTCTGCATATGGAATAAAAACTTGAAATATATAAAACCCAAACAAAATATCAGAAATATGAATTAATCCAAACGTATACCTAAAATCAAATAAAAACAAACAAATTATATGACCTAAACAAAAAACATTTTTATAAAACAAAACAAAAGATATGTGAGATATAACAATCCAAAACATAAACTAAAAATATAAAATAAACCAGATGTACACAAAAATGAAACAAAAACAACCCAAACAAAATATCAAAAATAAAATAAATCAAACATATACCAATATTAAATAAAAAAAAGCAACAAAAAACAATCCGAATAAAATATCAAAAATGTAAAATAAACTAAACACATGCCAAAATCAATTAAAAAAATAATCAAATTACAATGCCCTAACAAAAACATTTTCATATGACAAAATTAAAAATATGACAAATATAAAGATCGAAACAAAATAATATCAAAGATGTAACATAAAGCAAAAATGTATCAAAGTCAAATTAAAAGTAAAACTTCCATCGATTGAATAATCTTCCCAGTTTTTCATCTTGTATGTATTAATATTACAAAATGAATATTAATTTTTTGTTGGACATATTGTTGAACATTAAATTTGTTTTTTGTAATTCAAATATAAAAATTTCTTATGCAATAGATAAATAACATTTTGAAATGTTATTGCAAAGTAAATTAAATCTATCAACATAGAGTAACTTTTTTCACACAACACAATTCTATTAAGATCCTATCCGCGGAGAATATTTTTGTCAAAAGGAAACATGAAGTGCCTCAATATTTCTTTCAAAAACAAGCCAATACAAAAACCTAAAACTAAGAAATCTAATACTTTACATACCAAGCTCTAATAGAAATTTGCAAAATCATTTTTGAAGCTTAAAAGTTTACATCAAATTTGTTTAAGTCTTCAACTCTAATAACCCAATATTATAACATAATTTAAGTGTTATTTTAGGTCAAACTTGACTCCCCCAACTTATAAAAGAACTATTCACTCATGTTGAAAATTAACTAGATTCCTTAAGTACATGGAAAATAATGTAATAAAATAGTAAACCAAATGCAAACCATCACTTGAGATTTTTTTTTATTTCTGAATTTTATGCCATTGATGTTCATTATAAAATATAGCAATGAGTGAACAAAAAATAATGTTGCAATATAGGGTAGTTGTATTTAGCAGGTGTGAGCAGGGATTTTTGTCCCCACTCCCAGTGGAATGGTTCTTGTGACTTTGACACTGTTTAGGCTCGGGGCCTTAGAGAACACGAGCCTAAGCCCAGAGAAAATGGAGTCGCCACCCAGACGGGCCAGGAAAAAGAGAGAGGTGGATGACTCGATTCTTAAGGAATCCCCAACCCCCTAATGGGGAATGTGAGAAATGGCCCAGCACCCCCACAACGCCCGGTTCATTGGAACCGACCTCCTTTGCAGGTCTTAATATTATAAAATTCTTAAATATAATAATATTATCCATATATTTTTGCAACAATTAAAATAAAGCATCATTATATTAAAATCAAAGCAAGGTCCAAACAAAGCAAATAAATGGACACCCATCTGAGGATGGAAGCATGTTCTTACATCGTCCATGTCTAAACTAAATAGGACACCCATCGAAAGGTGAAAACATGTCCTTTATATTGGTCCAAAATATAAAAGCAATTTAAATTACATAGAAATTAATTAATGAGGTACCCACAAAAATGGAAACATACCTCTTACAATATTTGGAAATCAAGATAAATCGATAAAAGTAAATAACCATTCATAATAAATAAATCATTCATCAAATATATCAAACATCAATCAAAATATATAATAAAAATTCATCCAATTTAAATAAAACAGTAAACATATTAACTTTAGAGGTCATGTATTAATTAGGGTTTCTAGGGTTTTATGTTCAATAACTAGGGTTTTGCATATACTAGTTTAATTTGTGGAGAAATATTTTAAATTAATAAAATAACTACTGTATATTTAAAAGATTTGAGGTTTTGGATGTTTTTATGAAAATAATGTTACCGTGACTTAAAAAAGGTAGGTTTAGTTATGGTTTTAAACAAACATTATGAAAGTAGGGTTTTTAAGACATTAGGGTTTATAATTTTAAAAGATTGGGTTTTAGGTTCACTGGATTATGATTTTAGGTGTTGATGAACTTGTCATAAAGTTTTGATGTTTTAAGAATTAGGATTTAGGAAACTAGGGTTTACTGGATTAGGGTTTTGAGAAAATTAGGGTTTTTAGGTATTTTGGAAAACATATTTGATCTTAGGATTTAAGAAAATAGTTTAGAGTTTTTTAGAAATAATTATGATTAAAGTTTTTAGAAACTGTAAAGAAGATTAGGGAGATTTTAGAAGACATTTGGAAATTTTGGACAAAAAGTTAGAGTTTAGATGATTAAGAAAATATTTCGAGGAAAAGCAATTTAGGTTTTTAAAGTTTTTGGAAACAAAAGAAATAATTTAGGGTTTTAAAGTTTTGGAAATAGAAGAACAGTTTTAGGGTTTTTGAAGTTTTGGAAACAGAAGGATGATTTAATCTGTAAAACATATTACTAAGTTTAATAATTTAGATTACTGACTCAACATCAAAATAAATGGTAGAAGTATTTAAAAGAAAATATGGCAATAACTTTGTAAATATAATCAAATCAAAGACTTGTAATCAAACCTCTGTTCGTTGGTTCCTCCACAATTTGCTTCTGGATGAACAATGACAAAGGCAATCCTTCTAATGCCTTTGATGGATTGATTATTTCTTATTGCTAATGTCTCTTGCTTGCTAGGGCTTTTCTTTTGGCCGATCGAAAGGTTGAGTCTCCGATCCAATCAAACAATTTTTTCTCCTGATCAAAATCCCTTAATTCTGTGTTTTAATGTGGTATTTATAGGAAAAATCAAAAAACTACTTCTAATTGTCTAAGGAAACTAAAACTAATTAGGAAAAGAAACTAAAACCAAATAGAATTTGGTTTCGAAAAAAACTGCGCTGAAAAATTGTACTGGCGAAAAAACGGCTGGTGAAAACTGGGAGCACTGGCTGGAAAAAAACTGGGCAAAAATTGCGAGCTGGCTGGGGTGGGCACCAATTCGCCACAGGGGCCTATGGCTTCCTGCGGGAGAATTGGCTTGTGGCCGATTCACCTTCGGCGATGAAATTTTTCGTCGCCAATTTTTATTTATTTATTTCTATTTATTTAACTTTACTATTTTATTTTTATTAAAAATTATAAATAATAAATACTAAAACAAATATTATTTAATTAAAATACCACAAAAATTATTTTGGACTATATAAAAAAATATCGGACCAGACTGGATCAAAAATTAAGGGCCTACAGTAGGACAGTAATATGATAGCAAAATAACTTCCTTCAAAATTATGATTAGAGGAAAAAGCAACTGGCACAGAGAATTCCTAAAACAATAATCACATTGAAATACCCAACTACCATTATGGACCAAGAAACCACATTCCCCTCAATCATTTCATCAAACACCCTACTACAAATAATATTTCATTGCATTTTCCATAAAAATCAATTAAACTAGACCAGACATAGACATCTCCAATAACCCTAGACATCTCCAATAACCTACTTCTTATGGTTGGCCCATGAATAATTTCGCCTTCCTTTTATTTGCAGTCATTTGAATAGAACCTCATAATCGAAGGATGTTATGTGTATTCACTTTGTTTCATGCAGATAAGAAAGGAATTATATTGTCAAAATGAGGATTTATGGGAATAAATTTAAGGATGATATAGTGGAGGAGGGTATAGATGCAATTTAAGAAAAATGTGGAGTTTGAATCCTTTTGTGGATAATCCGGGCATGAAGCTTTTAGATAGAAGTGATGAATGCTTTTGCAGTATTAAGATCAAAGGAAATATTTAGGTAAAAAGTATAAATGTAAAAATAAATATATATGAAATATAGTATACAAGTCAAAGATGTAACATATAAATGCAAAAAAATAAAGGATTCACAAGAAAAATACCCTTGAGAAATGTATTCAGTCACTTTAGACCCCATTCACCCTAAATAGATCTCTTTTGATATTAATATTACCCTTTTTGTTAAAAAAGAATATCTAACATCTGTCAAAATATTTGAAATCAATCTCTCTCTCTCTCTCTCTCTCTCTCTCTCACTATTTATCATTACAAAAAGATTGTGAAACTCTAGCTACTTAATATAGCAAATAGCAAGCTGTACAAAGCTCTCATGCAGTTTCTCAAGCAACAAAATCTTTTTTATGAATCCCAACTAGTCTCTTATTTTCTCACAAACCAAATTTTTAAGTTACATGTTTATTTTATTTTTTTTTCCTTTCATATGCACTTGATTTTTCACATGTACTAGCATTTTGAAAATTTGGTTATGGTGTAGGTGGGTTCACAAGAGGGGATTTCTCATTAGATTAATGTTAGTCTCTATATATGCATATATTTAGGTGATCGACATGGCCATGTCTGTAGCACACATGGTTATGTTTAATTAATATGTGTTTACTATGAGATTTATATAAATGAAATACTACAGTGTCTTATATAGACATGGTTATGTTGAATATATAAGTATCATATATGAATATGTTTAGGTGATCGACAAGGATATGTTTGTAACATACATAGTCATGTTTAACAAATATGTGTTTAATATGATATCAATATAAATAAAATACTACAATTTCTTACATAGACATTGCCATGTTGAACATATAAGTATTATATATGGATATGTTTAGGTTATCAGCACGACTATATCTGTAACACACATGATCATGTTTAATTAATATGTATCTTATATGAGAGCCATAAACAAAACACAATTGTGCCTTATATAGACATGGTCATATTAAACATATAGGTATTGTATATAGATGTGTTTAGGTCATAGACATGTCCATGTCCATACAAACATAGATGTACTTAATTAATATGTGTCTAATACGATTCATATAAATAAAGGACTACAGTGTCTTACATAGACATGGTTATGTTGAATATATAAGTATCATATATGAACATGTTTAGGTGATCGACAAGGCTATGTCTGTAACATACATAGTCATGTTTAACAAATATGTGTTTAATATGATATCAATATAAATAAAATACTACAATTTCTTACATAGACATTGCCATGTTGAACATATAAGTATTATATATGGATATGTTTATGTTATCAGCACAACTATATCTGTAACACACATGATCATGTTTAATTAATATGTGTTTAATATGATCGTGCAGGTTATCATATTAATATGATCGTGTTTAATATGTGTTTAACACACATGATCGTGTTTAATTAATATGTGTCTTATATGAGAGCCATAAACAAAACACAATTGTGCCTTATATAGACATGGTCATATTAAACATATAGGTATTGTATATAGATGTGTTTAGGTCATAGACATGTCCATGTCCATACAAACATGGATGTACTTAATTAATATGTGTCTAATATGATTCATATAAATAAAGGACTACAATGTCTTATATAGACATGGTCGTGTTGAACATACATGTGTTATATATGGATGTGTTTAGGTGATTCACATAGCCATATCCATAACACATATAGTCATATTGAATTAATATGTGTTTTATATGAGATCTATATAAACGAAACACTACAATATCTTACGTAGATATGATCGCATTGAATATATATACACGTGTTATATATGGACCAAAAATTAAAATAAATCAAATAATGAAGATAACTTAATAGCATAGTTAAAAGCAGTAAAGCTTTAAGGAAGTTGGTGATAATGGCTCAATAATGGCGACATTGTTGATGGTATCAACATTTGATGGGAGATCGGCAGTAATCTTAGAACATATGGGATGACCAACTACAAGTTTGATACGTCTTTTACCCAAGATTGATGAACCTAGATTTGTGTTTTTGATGAAGCCCAATTTTGGGCTCTTTTATCTTTAATTTTGGGAAAATTATTTTATATGTTGCATTTTTAAGTTATTTTTTCTAAAATACCTCATTATTTTAATATATTTTTAATTTAACAAATGCATACAAATTGCTATTTTTGAAATTAAAATTTAAAAAGTGATTATCTTTGAAAAAAAAAAGAAAAAGAAAAGTGTATTTTTTAAAAATATTTTTTAAGTAATTTTAAAGAAATCCCCTTATGTTTTTAGTTTAAAATTTGTTTATTATTTAAAAATATGATTTATAAAATTTTAAATTTTTTATTATTTAAAAATATAATATGAAACCATTATATTCACTTTATTAATTTCGCAAGTAGCTCTATTAATTTTCATCATAGTAAACCGTCAATAGGATGAGAAATAATTAAAGAACTTGTGCATAACTATCTTTATAAAAACACCTAATTTCAAAAATACTATATCTTCAAAAAAGTTTTCAAAGATATATCGATCCTTTTTTTATTTACAAAAATGTCTCGTTCCTCACTTTAAACTATGCTTTTTTTTTTCCTCTCCCACTTCAAATAATATTTACTTTAGTTTTTTTTTTAATTTTACTATTAAATAAATATATCACAATAAAAATAATAAAATTAGTATTTTAAATTACATTTTCAATATATAAAATGTATTAAATTTTCAATAAAGAAAAAATTTTGATTTTGATTTTAAATAAGAAATAATACTCACAAAACTTATATAAAAAGTAAAATATATAAAAAATATTTTTAATAAAATCATTAAAAAAATTTTAAGTAAATTTACACACTATACACATAAAAATAAAGTTAAAAAAAATATTAAGTTTATTGTGTATATATCATATAAATGTTGTATGTATATTATGCATATGTCTATGTATATTGTGTATATGTTATGTATATATATGTGTACTTTGCATATATATAAAGCTAAAAAAAATGAGTTAAAAAAATTAAATTGATAGTGTTTATGCTGTATCTATATCTATATTTGTTATGTGTATACAAAATATATATTGTGTGCATGTTATATATATTTATGTATATTGTATGTATGGTGTGTAAATGTTCTGAATATGTACAATTGATAAGATATATAATTTTTATATATTATTTAATTATATTATTGTGAGCGGGGATTTTTGCCACCACTCTCGGTGGAATGGTTTTTGCGACTTCGGTACTGTTTAGGCTCGGGGCCTCAGAGAATACGGACCTAAGTCCGAAGAAAATGGAGTCGCCACCCGGACGGGCCGAGAAAAAAGAAAAGGGTGGGTGACTCGATTCCTAAGGAATCCCCAACCCCCTAATGGGTTTGGAAAGTTGGGTACGTGTGGGGAAGGTGAGAAATGGCCCAACACCCCCACAATGCCCGGTTCATTGGAACCGGCCTCCTTTACAGTTCTTAATATTATAAAATTCTTAAATATAACAATATTATCTATATTACACACAATAATTAAAAGAAAGCATCATTATATTAAAAATCAAAACAATGTCCAAACAAAACAAAGAAACAGACACCCATCCGAAGATAGAAACATGTCCTTACATCCCATGCCTAAATAGGACATCCATCGAAAGGTAGAAACATGTCCTTTAAATTGGTTCTAAAATAGAAAAGCAATTTAAATTACATGATATTTAACTAATGAGGTACCCAACAAGTGGAAACATACCTCTTACAACATAAATAAATTGATAAAAGTAAATAACCATTCATAATAAATAAATCATTCATCAAAGGTATTAAACATTAATAGAAAGTAAACATCCATTCATGATAAATTAAATAAACCATGCATTGAACTTAAATAAATTAAAGCATATAAAATAAATCAAAGCATAATCAAACATAAAATTGAATAAGGCAAATAAAAATCTAAATTATGACTACTGTTTCCATTTAGGGTTCTTTATTTCATGTGTTTAGGGTTTTGAAATTTGTGGAATTAGGCTACTGTGAGTTTTTAAAGGAATTAAAATATATTAAGGTTTTATGTTTTAAAAGGTTGATAAAGTTTTTTGATTAACCAAATTAGTGTTTGAATGGTGGAATCATGAAACTGGGGTTTGGACACTTTAAAATACTTAGATTTATGGTTTACGGTTATTCATTCAATTATGGTTTCAAGCTTACTGTGTAAAATTATAACATTTATGTTTATATGGTTTTTAAAGTTTTAAAGGATTAGAGTTTTAGAAAAAATTAGGGTTTAAGGTTTTAAGGGGAGTTAGGGTTCACTGTTTTAGGTTTGGAAGTTGAATTAGGGTTTTAGGATTTTTTAATTAGGGTTTCGGAGAATGAATTAGTTTTTATGATTTGAAAATCAATTGATAATTTTATGAACTTTTATGAAAGTAGACAAAACGATTTAAAGTTTATAAAAGCAAAAAAGAAGTTTTTAGGGCTTTTGGAAAGAAACAGAGCTCAATTTAGGGTTTTCAGAATTTGGAAAACAAATTTTGGTTTTGGGGTTTTGAAGAAACAAAACTAATAACTTTAAATTTTTTGAAAAATAAAGCAACGAATTAAGATTTTTAAACCTTAGAAAAAGTGAATTGAGGTTCTAAAATTTTTGAATTAAAAGCAAGAATGAGATGATTTAGCTACTGTGAAAAATAAAAGAAATTAAGAATTCAAACCTTCTTTCGTAGGTTACACCAAAAATTACTTCTTGGATGAACAAGGTCAAAGACAGGCTTTGCTGCCTTTGAATTGCTTGAATTATTTTTCTGCTCTCTCAAAAAATCAGCTTGATTCAAGGTTTTCCTCCTCAGTTTCGGATCCAATTTTCGATCAATTTCTCCTCCGATTTCTTGAATGATTTTTGTGTTGTTTTTTGGTCTTATTTATAGAAGAATTTTATAGTTCATTCCTAATTATTCACGAAACACAATATTGATAAGAAAAGGAAATCGAAACCTAATTGCATTAGGTTTCGAAAAAATTTGCATCGGAAAAATTTCACTGGCAAAAAAAAACTGCTGCGGAAAAATTGCGCTGGTGAAAAACAATTACCGCAGTTGGTTGTGGCAGGGGTGAGGGACTGGCCTATGGGCCATTTCACCCGCAGGAAACTCCTACGGGTGAAATGGCCCATGACCATTCCTCCCGAGCGCCCGCGCGCCCGTTCGCCGATTTTCGGCTACGATTTTTCATTCCCCGATTTTTTATTTTTATTTTTATTTTTTGATTTTTATTTGTTTATTTTTATTTTTTATTAATAAAATTAGATACTAAAATAAAAATTATTTAATTAAGATAACAAAAATTATTTTAGACCAATTAAAATATTTTGGACAACACAATTATTTTGGACTAATTAAAATATATGGGATCGGACTAGGTCAAAAATTAAGGGTCTACAGTTTTCCCCCTGCTTGAATGATCTGAGACTTTAGTGAAAGAGAGTGAAAAAGCAATAAGACTTAATTTTTGAGATGGTTGAGGTTTTGGGTTCTGAACCGGTTCGAGTTCTGGACTCAAGGATAATTCTAGGTTTTAGACCTGAGTGTAATTTTAGGTTCTGGGCCTAAAAATTTGGGTCCCGAGCTAAGTTCTGGACTTAGAAAAGATTCTAGGTTCTGGACCTAAGGATAATTTGGGTTCTGGACCAGAGCTAAGTTCTGGACTTAGAAGAGATTCTAGGTTCTGGACCTAAGGATAATTTGGGTTCCGGACCTGATATTGAATTTAATTTGGGTGCTTGGACCCGAGACTGAGTTTGACTGACCTTTTATCATTTGATAAGTCTGAGTGCTCCGGTTATTCTATGCATTGTAGTTTTTCACCCACAAAATGGATCTTCATCCTTTGAGATCATGTCTTCATCCTTGAAAATGGATCTTCATCCTTTAAGATCGGGTGTTTACCCTTGAAAAATGGGTCTTCATCCTTTGAGATCGAGTCTTCACCCTTGAGAATGGATCTTCATCCTTTGAGATCAGGTCTTCACCCTTGAAAATAGATCTTCATCCTTTGAGATCGGGTCTTCACCATTGAAAATGGATCTTCATCCTTTAAGATCGGGTGTTTACCCTTGAAAAATGGATCTTCATCCTTTGAGATCGGGTCTTCACCCTTGAGAATGGATCTTCATCCTTTGAGATCGGGTCTTCACCCTTGCAAATGGATCTTTATCCTTGGAGATTAGGTCTTCACCCTTGAAAAATGGATCTTCATCCTTGGAGATTGGGTCTTCACCCTTAGAGATTTTTTCTTTTGCATCTTCATTCTTTTGAGAGTTCTAATGTTCCATTCTTTTGTTCTTCCTTATTGCAAAAATTTAACTATTTTTAATTGGACCTTATATCCTCTCCTTGCCCCCCCTGCATGGCAAAATATTTGTAAGTGAGTTTGAAAATATTTTATATATAGACTCAAAAAATTGAAAAGGAGAAACTTTGCCCCCTGTGTAGGCTCAAACCCATGATTTTTCTATGCAGGCTTTGATGGATGTTTTTGCCGTCTAGTTCTTCTCACAAGCATGTATTTCTTGTTTTACAAAATGACTGGAGCTTCCACAAGCTAATAGGCTTTGCATGCCCCTTGATTCAATATCTTCTTTTGATTCTTTAGTTTGCAAGGTATTTGCTGTTCACTTTGACAAGGAACAATACAAGACAAGAAAGTGCAATGTGATATGCTCATGTATGCATGATATGCATGAATAATACTTACAGTCATTCCATCGACTCACAGACCGAGGTGATCAGCATAAGTGTTCTTATTGGTTCCATTTTTGACGCTCGTTCAAGTCTTGCATTGGAATGATCGAAAGCTTTGCATTTGTGGCTTTTATCTTCAAGATATTGAAAACATGAATAATGGAGGCCCCAAGCATCAAAGTCAGGGATTCTTCTATTTTGAACAATGTTTCAGCATGTCAGTTGATAGCTTCTTCATGACCTTGCCAATAATCATTTCCTTTGCCCAATGTGTCCTTTGGAGGTTCAACATACTTCCCTTAACTTGAAGGCTTTGTATGACAAAACACTTTTTTTTGTTTTATTTGAATTTTGATTTTGAAATCAAATGTTGGCTTTGCCAAATTAATATCAATGTACCTTAGGACTTGATTTTTCCAAATTAACATATCTATAACATGACAACCCTAGTTACCGTACTAAACTCGGGAATCATTTCTATTTAAGCAAGAATTGTTGCACTTCAGATAGGCACATACACATTACTTGGCCAAAGGTCTCATTTGAGTTTAAATATTATCTATATCATATGCATGCTTATCCAAACAATCTCCACTAATAGACTCTACCTACCAAGAGAGATCAACAGGTCTTTGATAGGCTTGAAATGGGGTCTATGCGGGACATGGGTTAAATGAAGGCCATTTTGAGATAGGAGCTGATGTGACAAAATGGACAAACCCTTACACTATAAATTTCTTGTTTGAATTTTAGGCAGCTTGGAGGCAATCTTGCTAGACTCCAAATTCTTTCTATCTTCTTGGCATTAATCTGGATCTTAATTAGGACAGTTTTTGCCCTTGCAAAAAGTTTGGTTCCCAAATTCATTTCTTTTCTTCTTCTCCCTTTTCTTTATTTCTCTTACTCTTCCCTTTTCTT
Organism: Garcia nutans; assembly: GCA_947685225.1. NCBI lineage: Eukaryota > Viridiplantae > Streptophyta > Magnoliopsida > Malpighiales > Euphorbiaceae > Garcia > Garcia nutans. The sequence continues at coordinate 46,951,711 of CANTUV010000007.1, read as the reverse complement.
TCTCTTTATTTTCCTTACTCTTCCCTTTCTTTCTCTTTATTTTTCTTACTCCTCCCTTTCTTTGAGCATTTTATCATTTTGTCCTTCTTTCTTGTAGGAATGTCAAGTACAGAACTTTCAAGAATTGGATGGTCTTCTTCCTTTTTCCTCCAATTTTGATCGAATCTTTAGTTGGGTTGGACCAATTGAAGTCAAAATGTCCTTATAAACCAAATGGAAGCCTTTTGTTGTCTTAGGTAAAAGAGAACTCAGTTGGCTTTCTGAACTGCCTTTTTAGGTTTTATTTTTCTTTTTTTCTTTTTTTCTTTTCTTCTTCTTTTCTTTTCTTTTCTTTCTTTTTTCTTTCTTTTCTCTTTTTTCTTTCTTTTTTTTCCTTTTTTTTGGTTCTAGCTCAAACAGAGTTGTCTTGTTTGTATCATCTTTGGCTTCCAATAATGGACGAGTGGAGTAACATAAAGCTCCTTTAAGAGGGATAAATCATTTGTTACTATGTCTTGATATATTGGAGATATTAAGGGAACTTCAATTACCCTTATGGTCTTAAGAGCTTCAACTCTCTTCATGATCTTGACTAATCATTGCTTTCTTTGGATCTTCTTGCCTCTTCATCTTAGTGATCATAAGACTTGTCAAAAGTATCACAACAGCTCAGGGTAGGTTATTGGGGTTTGTAAGCCAATGAAAAGAAAGCTAAAATTTTATGAAGGCTCAAAGGGACAACTAGAGACTGATATTAAATTGGGTGGATACTAGTTGTTGGTTAACCAAACAATGCCTAGATCATCTCTCGCTTAAATAAGCAGAGTTCAATTTTGCCCTAAAAATTTGTGAAAGCATGCTCTAAGATTGACTAAGAACTAGACAAAGGTAATTATGCAGGAGCCCTCTCTAAGTAAGCATACACAACTCAATACTATAGAGCAATTCCCTTATCTAGTAAAGTCATTCAAGTCATGATGCATAAATATATTAATTCATGAATTATCAAGCTAGATTCCTCATTGGTTGAGCATCAAAATGAACAAAGACCAATAAAAATTTTGATGAAAGTAATTTATTTCAAGCAACTTTAAATTTGAAAAACACAATAGTTCCAAAATATTAAAGAAAGTAAGATTGAAAAGCAACATTCAAGTTAAGGAAAGTTCATTGAGTTTAAGCTTATTTTCCTTTCATATCTTCAATATTTCCATTTTGAAAAGAGGATAAAACAAAATCTTCTTCCAATCCTTTTCCCACCATGAAGGTTGCTGGTGAAGGTACTCTTCCAAACTTAGGCAAAGGATTGTTCTTGGTATTAGGCTTGTCCGGCTCCGGTAGCTTACCCCTATCGATTAGATCTTGGACTCAAGCTTCAATCGGGTACATCTATCAGTCTCATGTCCTTGAGTCTGATGAAATTGACAAAAAGCCTTAGTATCAAATTTTGGAGGTAATGGACTAGGAAAAGGTCGAGGAGCTAATGGTTGTAACAACCCTTTCTTTTGCAGCTTGCAAAAAACCCAAGATAGTGGCTTTCCTAATTTTGAAAACTGCCTCATTCCTCCTTGACTAGTGATATTAACATCAGCTTCCTTTTGTGTATTTCGATTCTTCTCCCTTTCCCACTCTTTAATTTGTAGACCAGCTTGAAGAAGATCCTTGAAATCTCTTATAAGGGTGTGAGACATCCTTTCACGGAGATTGGGTAGGACGCCTCTCACAATCATCCTTATTTGATCAGATTCATCGGGCCTTTTCTTGAGCAAAGCGGCCTTGTTTCTCCATCTCTTCACATAGTCCACAAAATTCTCATTTGGCCTTTGCCTAATGGACTCCACTTCCATTAAGGTAACTTCTAACTCAACATTATACCCATATTGCTGGATAAAGGGCTTGTATAGCAAATCCCAATTCTTTTGTGTTCCATCATCTAAGGTATTGAACCAATTTTGGACAACAGGATCCAATGAGAGCATGAAGTATCTTAGAGTTTGAGCCTTAATAGCTCGGGCAGACTGCATAGCAGTGATATACTGCTTTACATGGAGATGAGAATTTTCGGTTCCATCAAACTTCGCAAAAGATGGCATCTTGAATTTGTATGGAACTTCTTCATCTAGCTCAAATAATTTGTCAATCTTGGACATCTCTTCGGTCTTTAGTTTCTTCTCAAATTTATTTTCTAAATCAGCAATCATCTTTTCAACATCAGATGTCTCGGTCTTTTCAATAGTTGCCTTCTCAACAACCATTGGATCCTTTTTATCTTGAGGATCTTGGTAGTATTGAGCCCAATCATCAATGATTACCTTATCATCATCAAAGCTACTTCACTAACTTTAGTCTTCCCTTTGTCTTTCTTGGTACTAGCTGATGCTTCGACCTTGTTTCCTAAAATTGCAGCTAGTTGATTCTTTATGGTCTCGGCCATGGCCTCTTTTATTTCTTCCATCTTGGCGTTGAGGGCATCGTCCACCATTCTTTGAATTTGTTTAGGATCCATTATTTTTGGTGAGCAAGTGATTGAGTCGTTGCTAGATACTTCGTCTCCAGCGTAGGTCAGATTATTGTAAGCTTTTGAACTGGCGTAATCCAGGGCTGTGAGCCAGAGAGGATCAATGATATGAGATGCAAATGTATGCATGTACGCATATATGCACAAACAATAGACAAACAAGGACGGATAGGAAGTTCCTTCCAACCTTATAACATCCACACACGAATGGCAAGTCTCTTTTCCTAGTTATATGGTTAACAAAATACCAACATGGGGTACCTTGCTTTCGAATAATTTCCTCGGATGTTTCAACCAATAGTTATATTTTTGAAAATGGAAATCAGTTCATAATAATTCCCATTAATTAGGTTTTAATCCATTTATCCATCTAAAGTAGCTGCTATGCTATATTGGATTAAAACGAAATTAAGAGGTTTATTATAAATAGATTTCTCACTTGAAAAAGATTTGAAAATTAATTTGATGGTTTTATGAAGTTTTATGAAAATAAACAAACGATTTAAAGTTTTTAAAAGCAAAAAAGTAGTTTTAAAGGCTTTTGGAAAGAAACAGAATATAATTAAGGGTTTTGATGATTTGGAAAGTAAATTAGGGTTTTGGGGTTTTGAAGAAACTAAATTAATAACTTTAAATTCTTTGGAAAATAAAGCAACAAATTAGTGTTTTTAACTTTTGAAAAGCTAAATTAAAGTTCTGGGATTTTGATTTTGAAAGCCACAATTAGATAGTTTATGCTACTGTGAAAAATATAACAAAACAAGAATTTAATACATACCTCCTTTTGATGGTTCCTCCAAAAATAATTCTTCTTGGATGAATTAAAACAAAGGAAATTGCTGCCTTTGATCATTTTTTTAATGCTTAAAATCAGCTTGATTAAAGTTTCCTTCACAGATTCGGTTTCAAACTCTTTCAATTTTTCTCCTAATTTCTAATACCCTTTTCCCTCTCTCTGCCTCCTTATTTATAGAAGTTTTTTTCATGGTTTTTCCTAGTTACTCACAGCATACAACATTTAATAAAAAAAGGAAAATGAAACCTAATTGTATTAGGTTTCGAAAAATTTGCATCGAAAAATTTCGTTGGCGGAAAAATCGTGCTGGCGAAAAAAATTGCCGCAGGAAAAATTGCGCTGGCGAAAAAGCTGCCGGAGCTGGCTGCGGCAGCTGCAAACGAAATGCGCCTGAGGGCCATTTCGCCCGCAGGAAAATCCTACAGGCAAAATGGCCTTCGGCCAATCCAACTTTTTTTTCATTTTTATTTTTTTATCTCTTTATTTATTTATTTATTTATTATATATTTTTTGTTTATTATTTTTGAAGCAAATATTACTTACTTAAAATAACAAAAATTATTTTTTGGACTAAAAAATATATAAGATAACACAAAAATTATTTTGGACTAATTAAATATATTGGACCGGACTGGGTCAAAAATTAAGGGTCTATAGTTTGCCCCCTGCTTGAATGATCTGAAACTTTAGTAAAAGAGAGTGAAAAGCAACAAGACTTAATTTTTGAGCTGGTGGAGGTTTTGGGTTCTGCACCCGGTTCGAGTTCTGGACTCAAAGATAATTCTAAGTTCTGGACCTAAGAAAAATTTGGGATCTGGACCCGAGTTAAGTTCTGGACTTAGAAATAATTCTAGGTTCTGGACCTAATGGTAAAATTGGGTTATGGACTCGAGCTAAGTTATGGACTTAAAAGAGATTCTAGGTTCTAGACCTAAGGAAAATTTGGATTCTGGACCCGAGCTAAGTTCTGGACTAAGAAACAAATTCTAGGTTCTGGACCTAAGGAAAATTTAGGTTTTGGACCCGAGCTAAATTCTGGACTTAGAAGATATTCTAGGTTTTGGACCTAAGGAAAATTGAGTTCTGGACCCGAGCCAAGTTCTGGACTAAGAAACAAATTCTAGGTTCTAGACCTAAGAAAAATTTGGGTTTTGGACCCGAGCTAAGTTCTGGACTTAGAAATAATTCTAGGTGCTGGACCTAATGGTAAAATTGGGTTCTGGACCCGAGCTAAGTTCTGGACTTAGAAATAATTCTAGGTTCTGGACCTAAGGAAAATTTGGGTTCTAGACCCGGTTCGAGTTCTGGACTCGAGGATAATTCTAGGTTCTGGCCTAAGGAAAATTTGGGTTCTGGACCCGAGCTAATAATTTTTATTTCAAAAAGTTTGGCTAATTTTTATGCATATGTCTTCTTATTATCCCCTGAGTGTAAAAATATTTATATACCTGCAATTATTTGAATGATTAAAATGACTAAATGAATTTACTGTTTATTTACTGTGTAATCACTGTTCATGCACTATTTACTATTCGCAAATAGTATCAATTAGTATTTACTATTGGAAATAGTAATTTTACTATTCATCAAAATAGTAAAATTTACTGTTCATCAAAATAGTTTTGAATTTTGTTTTTTGCTTGCCGTTTCTCTATAAAAAGCCACCATTCCTTCATTTTATTTTACAGCACGATTTCAATTTCATAATTCTCTCAAATTTCTTTCAATTTTAGCACATATTTTTCAAAAACAATGCATGCTTCGAGGTCAGGGACTCATTCTAATGCCGAGTTATTGGAGTTTATCCGGCATCATGAAGATGAAAATTTAGATATACTGGCCAAAATGCCGCTCCATCGCAGTTTCAATCCAAAAAGCGAGGTAATTATTTTTTCCTTTTTTATTGCTCTTGATTTTTTTGTCTTTCTGTTTTGCGCTCTTTTCTTCTTCTTTTTTGTCATATATATATTTTTATATTTTTTTGTTATTATTCGTTATTGTGAAAAATAAATTAATTTAAGCAGATAGAATAATATGTACTTACTTGGTACTAACTTACCTGGGTCTATGTTAGCATGATCATTGCGTTGTTCGGGCTGGAGGGTGTATTTACAAAGCCTGATAATGGTACGATGTAGTGCCTTCTCGGGTAAGGCGGATTATCCGATATTGCGGCTTTGAGCAGTTCATCTTACAATTGTCATCCGAGGAATATCAGATAGACCGGAGCATAGTCCAGGCACTTGCAGAGCGATGGTTGGATACAACCCACACTTTTCACTTGCCCATTGGGGAGAGTCCGGTCGATTTTACTACCATTACCGGCCTTCGATATGATGGTGCTCCAGTTCCCCTGACCAACGATATTTTAACTTTTGAAGAAATTCAGGAATTAATTGATATGAAACCATCATATAAAGGACCTTTTAAGATAAAAATCAAGCCAATTCATAGTTATTGGATGAACTATGAAGGACGGGTTGGCAGAGACACGGCCGAACAGTACGCTCGAGGATTCTTATTATATCTGCTCGAGTCGACCATCTTAGGCAGCACTAAATCGTCCATTCACTTGTCTTTGTTGAGTGCCCTTTCTTATCTCAGAATGGTGCCATCTTCTGGCTGGGGTGAAGCTGGTCTCGCGTGTCTTTATCATGGTCTTGATAAGCTTTGCCAAAATAAGAAGTCTTTTGTCGGCTTGACAGCGATTGTTAAGGTATTCTTTTCCTTCACCAATGCTATTTCCACTCTTTTCTTGCATGCATGTGATCTTTATTATCATTGTTGTAGGTATGGGCATATGAACATAACCTCGTGAGGGTACCCAGTATTTCCCGAGAGAGAGTCGGGTATCCGAGATTAAATTTCTGGTTGTCTGATCGTGCAAAAATTCCCGGCTCTCATCATGTGCATACTCACCGCTATGTGTTGAGCCACTTAACCTGGGACAAGGTAAAATAACATTAGTATGCTTTAAATTTTATGTGAAAATTTTACTTACCTTATGTTATTTTGCAGGTGAATTTGGCCTGGTGGAGCCCAGAAGAGCGAGCAAACTGGTCTCCTTTGATGAGGGCTGCACTGTCTTTCTAAAATTCTCGCCAAATTATTGCTGGCCCAGTGTCTAGTGGCTTGTTTCTCGGGGAGAGAGTTTATGAATGGTTTCTCGGTCCAAAGCAGCGGAGGTTTTCAATGCAAATCCCAGAATATACTTTAAATATTATGTCAATGCCGGAAGATGCATGGTGGTCGGCCCGGTATGGTTATAATGCCGAGTCATTTCTCCATTTACCGGGTCCATTCTACTCCTATTTCATTCAAAGAAGACTCTTGAACTTTGATGTATCTCCTGTTGGTGTGCGGGAGATTTCTAACGAAAATGAGGGTAGAGATGAAGAAGAACATCACGGCCCTGCAGGAGAGTCTGTTCCACATCTCGGGGTCAGTACTTCTCAGGTAAATGGTCGTGTCACCTGAGTGTGTCATCTTTTGTTTCTCCTCTGGTCTTCTTTGTTCTTTGAAGATGAGAGTGACACGGCCAAGTGTGACACGGCCAATGGCTTGGCCGTGTCTCCTGAGTGTGTCAGCTTCTGTGTTTTTTTTGTTCTTCTTTATTCTTGGCTTAGGATGGGACACGGCCAAGCTTGTGGCCGTGTCATGTGACACTGCTAGTGACTTGGCCGTGTTGCCTGCCAGTGTCACCTACTGTTTCTTTTCTTTCTTTGCTTGGTCCTTCTTGACTTTACCCTTTAGGTGAGACACGGCCAGTGGCTTGGCTGTGTCTTCTGCCCGTGTCATGTTCTGCCAATATTTCCTTTGAGGTGACACGGCCAAGCTTGATTTGGCTTGGCCATGTCTTGCTTGATTCATGCTCTTCTTTCCTTGTTTTGATCTTCCAAGGGAATTTTTGCACTTTAACCACTTTTCCCTTGCAACTATTTTTTTCTTTCTTAGATTCTTCAATGATTGTTGCAGGCTGTTGGCTCATTTGATCATGAGGCTGGACCTTCCTTTACTACCCCTTCATCTGCTCGCTCTAGCCCGCCAGATATGTCATCTCATTCGCAGAGTATTGATTTGAATTACCTGGTACGTTCCTTATTTCATGGTAACTTATGCTATATGTATGCATGATTATGTATGTTCTTACCTTTTCCTCCTTGGCTCACAGCGGATGCTCGAAGAACAAAATAAGAAACTTCAAAAAAGAGTTGGCTGCAAGTCGTCAGCAGGCTTCTCATTTTGAAAGTTTATATCATCAATCCAAACAACATTTCCGAGACTTTCGATTTCAGGGGATGAGGAATCCCGGCGCTTCTTCATCAAGAGGCCCCCAGACTGATAAACATGAGATCCTTTCATCTGCTTCTGATGAGGACCATGACGGATCGGAACCTCAAGGTAATAGGGATTTGGGTGCCCCTGCTTCGGGTGATCCCGGGATGAGTGATTTGCCCCCTCCTCCAACAGGCGACGATTTTTTCAAGGCTTTATTTGATGACCTACCACCACCCTCTTAGTGATTGTAAAATATTGTACAATAATGAAAAAAAAATACAATTTTCCTCTTTACTGTAACTCCTTTTTTTTTACAGTACACCATAATTTGCATCCACTTCATTTGATAAACCAAATCCAATGTGGTAAAGGAAATTGCCATTAATTCCTTTCCTTATGCCATATGGTCTTATCCTTTCCCATCACCTTTTCCATTTCACTTTTGGAAAAGGTTTGTTTCTTCTATATAAATCACCCTTCATGCCATATTTTAATTCATAAATGAAAATTCTTTCTCTTTCAATGTGAAGACTCCCTTTAACAATTTTAACTTTTTCTTCATTCATTCACCATGACTGAGCATCATTTAAAGAGAATAAAAATTCTATTCAAGAATATGGATGCCATTCATTGGAAGCAAATTTCATGGTCAAAACTTGATGTTTTAAAATGTTTTCAAAATGTTAAATTGGACCACTCCTTACATGCCATAGCTTCCTTTTGGAATACGGATTCCAGGGTATTTAAAATTAATGGCTTCGAAATATGTCCCTTGATTGAAGAATTTGAGGCCATCCTTGGATATCCAAATAATCAACAAATGACATTACCCACATTGATTTCCAAGACTCAACAGAAGATGCGGATGTTATTTCAAATTTCAAAACCCAAAGTTCTTCGGTTGATGAGAGGTGAAAAATTCTACTTTCTCCTTTGATTGACTTTTGTCTCTCTCATTTGGCCCCTACTAAGGCATGGGGATGCATGCTCTGTCTTTGCTTGCTCGTCCAATTCTTGCTTGTTTCTTCTGATGGCGATATTGATCCATGAGCATTGGATACTATGGACTAAATGGAAGGAGGCTTGTATCGGTAACTGTGATCTTAGCCGAGACCTTAGTTGGATTAGACTGATTTAAATCAGGATTGTCAAAGAGACTGACTAGGAGTCCATTGCTGCTTCAGGTAATTACCTAAACTGTCCTTTCGTGTTTTCAATTTAGGTTTTATTTTTTCTTTCTTTTCTTTATTGCTCTAATTTTTGCCTAGTCCGCCCAAGCGGGTTTTCGGAACTAGCGAGCTGTCCTAATTTTTACCTAAGCTGTCCTTCCGGGTTTTCAACTTAGTGGACTCTTTTTTTTTCTTTTTCTTTTTTTTAATTTAATTCTTTCTTCACAGATTTGGCTTTAGGAGCGTCTTTGTTTGCTTGATACTCCATCCATGGATTTTGCCAGATACCTGCCACGTCATCATTCTGCTAGGAAGCTACTCCATCCTACTTCTTCATATGCTGAATGGGTTGACTGGATCGACTCACGCTCTGAAGTCAATATCCGTTGGTTGGTACCTTGGTGGAAGATTTCTCGTATCACCATGCGGACATACTTGTTGTACGTTACCCTTGCTGCTCTTCGTCAAGGTACATGCTATGATCCTCGCCGACTTGGGCGTCAATATGGAGATGAGCCTCGTGATTCTGACTTTGCTCCTAACTTACACATGCCTTGCTTGACTGAAGCCTACTTGGATCTGCTGAGGCAAAGCTGGCCTGCACGTTACACTTATCGACTGCCATAGATTTTACATTTGTCAATTTAGAAAGTGTATTGTTAGGATGAAAAAATAATTAAAGTAATAAAAGATGCTTCTTTTCCATTTATAATTTGTCATCACCTTTTGCTATTTTGTTTATTTGTTTCATCCATATCTTGTCAAATACTTATAACAGTGCACATAGAACAATTTTAACATTAATTCTGTTTTATTAAATTGGGGAACAACCAAACATAAAGCCGGCATACACAAGATTACTCCTGTTGCCAATTAGCCCTTTCGGATTTTCTAATTGATGATTTTCTCTCATTTAGCCCTAATTGTTGCCTAGCCCGCCCTTTCAGATTTTTGGAACTAGAGGACTACTCTAACTTTTGCCTAGGCACCCTTTTTGGGTTTTCAACCTAGCGAGATCTTTTTCCTTCTTTTTTCTATAAAACATAAAACCTCTTCAACCTGTCAATGTTTACTGGCTCACTAAATTCGTTCCCATCCATGTCTGATAACTTCACCGTACCTTTATCCATGACTTGTTTCACAACATATGGCCCTTCCTAGCTAGGTCTGAACTTCCCTCTTGGATCAGATACATTAGGCTTACATTGCTTCAACACCAAATCCCCAACTCTGAATTTTCTGATTTTAACCCTTCTATTGTAGGCCCGAGCTATCTTCTTTTGATACAGTTGGTGATGATATAGTGCCTTTAATCTTCTCTCTTCTAATAGAGCTAATTGTGTGTATCTGCTTGCTGCCCATTCCGTTTTAGGCAGTTCAGCTTCCAAGACTGCTCTCAATGACTTAATTTCTATTTCAATTAGCAATACTGCTTCCATCCCATAAACCAAAGAGAACGGTGTTATTCTAGTAGGTGTTCGCACACTTGTCCTACATCCCCATAAAGCAAAGGGAAGCATCTCTGACCAATCCCTGTAAGTCTTGATTGTCTTGGACAGAATTTGCTTAATTGTCTTGTTTGTTACTTCCATGGCGCCATTAGCCTTTGGTCTATAAGGAGAGGATCTATGATGATGAATTTGGTACTTCGAGAATAAATTCTTAACTTCTCCTTGAAACTGTACCTCATTGTCTGATATAACACTGTACGGGACCCCATATCTGCAGATGAGGTTCTTTTCAATAAACCTAGCCATTTGGCTTGCACCCAGCTTGTTGAAGGATTCGGCTTCGACCCATTATGAAAAATAATCTACTGCTACCACAATGAAATGGTGACCGTTTGAAGCTGTTAGATGTATCTCTCCTATAATGTCGATACCCCAGGTGGCAAATGGCCAAGGTGAAGACATTGAATGCAGTTCTTCAGGAGGCATGTGATTCAAGTTACCATACATCTGACATTGCTGGCACTTCTTTACAAACTCAATACAATCTTTCTCCATAGTCAACCAGTAGTAACCTTGTCGAATAATCTTCTTAACTTGGGCCAAACCACTCATGTGTGGACGGCAATTTCCCGCATGTATTTCTAACATGATGCGCTCCACTTCAGGCTTTCTTAAACATCTCAAATGTACCTCATCAGGCCACCTTCGATATAACTCCCCATGGAAGGTGATGTATTGCAATGACCACAGCCTTATGGCTCATCTTTCTTTCTTTGTTGCCCTCGGTGGGTATTCTCTTTCCTCCAAAAATTATCTTATAGTATCATACCACGCATCATAGTCTGTATCAATTTCCATGATTGTTTCATATTCATAGCAAGGAGTTGACGAACTGGTCAAGATCAGAGGCTTAAGGAATAGGGTAATAGGGTTTTCCCATATTGAAGCCAATGTGGCTAGGGCATCAGCCATCTGATTTTCTTCCCTCGATAGGTGTATAAACCTACACTCCTTAAAATTCTTTTTCATCATGGTCAAGTAATGGTGGTATGGTTTCAAATTTTCTTCTTTCAACTCCCATTCTCCATTTACTTGGGATACAACTAGCAATGAATCGCCATAAACTTCCACCTTATCCACCTTCATAATCATTAGGGTTTCCAAACCAAAAATACAAGCTTCGTATTCCACTATATTATTGGTTGCCCTAAATTTCAACTTTTTGGCTAAAGGGATAAGTTCCCCTTCGAGCAATTCTAGTATAACTCCCAAACCTGCTCCTTTCTTGTTTACTGCTCCATCAAAATATATTTTCCACCCTTGTACTTCAGTTGCTTCTAAATGTTCATCTGGAAATTCCAAGATTACCTCTTCGCTTTCTGGTAATGGTTGTTGGGCCAGGAATTCTGCCACCGCTCTACCCTTGATTGTTTTCCTAGTTACATACTCAATCTCAAATTCCTCTAATATTATCAACCATCAGCCATATTTCCCAATTAAAGAGGGTGTCTCCCTTAAGTACTTCATTGGGTCCAACCTGGAAATTGCTTGCACACTATACGATTGAAAGTAATGCCACAACTTCTTAGAAGACCAAACCACGGCTATACAAGTCTTTTCGATGATACTATACTTAATTTCATAAGGTAGGAGCTTTCGACTCAAATAGTAAACTACATGCTCAATCCCTGATTCATCTGCTTGGGCTAGCATGGCTCCTATCGACTCTTCTTCTACTGCTAAGTATAGTAATAGAGGTTTGCCGGGTTTAGGTGGTTTTAAAACAGGTGGATTCAACAAATACTCTGTAACACCCTTATACCCTATATACGTACAAAACATATTTCTAGCATATGTAAAATATGCATATACAGTACAAAAATGTCACAGAACGATTTACTATTTTTTTTCCAATTTAAAATTTCAAATTCTAAATATATAAAAATTAAATAGAATATAAATATTATTTACTTGTTATAAGAACCCAAAATAAATAATATATATAAAAATCTCTGAAAAAAATTCGCTAGAGTTTTGTCTGTATTTTGGATATCCCAAAATTTAGCAATTGCTCAACCTGCAAAAAGAAAACACTCCCAATAATTTCCAATCACCCTCTCAACCACTTCTCAATTTCACCAATTTTCTCAAACATTTATACATATAGATATATATAATTTAAAACACACTTACTCTCCCATTTCAAATACATTGACCCAAACATTCTTTATAATATACAATACGTAAAATTCAAAACATAATATATTATGCATAAAACTCAAAATGTACAATAACATAAAAATATATACATGTTGCTGGCAGTGTTTCTGATCTCGATAGCAACTCTACAAGCTCAACTACAAGTCTAGACCCGACTTGGTCTAGAAGAACTCTCTGGCTCAACTGGGTCTACCCTGTCACCTGCTCGATGGAAACAACCGCGCTAAGCCGAAGCCTAGTGGTACAAACTTTGATAATAACAATATAACTCAATGCAATACCAAATGCACAATGCATATAGATGTCACATCAATCCACTTTCTTATATTTTTTTTAAATAATTTATAAGCACAACTCATAACATTATATTACTCAATTGTATCACAATTCATAATTCACAGTAAAACAAAGACAAGCATGGGCCCAAAAAGGATCTAATATACTATTCAAATTTCAGAGTTACTGCTTTGGTCCATAATGACACTATGTGTCTAGCCCCGTAGGCAATATATATATCCATGGATAATGTAACAGCCCCAATCTCTTGGACCTCAACCCGGCTAGACCCTTAGGCCCCAGTATCTTGGTCCTCAACCCGGCTAGACTGCTACAGTTTTTGAGGCTTACGACCCAGTCTTTTCACCCCAAAAACATCATATTTATCAGCTGGCCTGGCTTACGACCCAGTCTTTTCACCATTCCAGCGTATAGCCCGTAGGCAATCATAGGCATGCCGCCAAACCCAGAACTCTGAAAATTGAATAACATACTAGGCACACAATTTATTCATATTTCTCATTATTAATCTCTTTCTCATTTTTTACATATTCAATCTAGACACATTGCCTTATTTTTACATTTTTTTCTCACTTTTCTCATTTTTCACATCTTTCTCATTTTTCTCACTTTTCTCACTTTTCTCATTTTTATCAATATCAATTCATTTCATTATTACACATATCTCATTTTTGCATTCACAACACATTACCCAATTACTTTGGGTATTTTCACATAATATGCATATTTCACATGTTACACAAATTAGCCATTATCAATGGCTTTTCACAATGCATTTAACACATATATGACATTACAAATGTCATAGCATATTATTCATACACAATCAATGAACCAAGTAGCTTAACATATTTTCCAACCAAAATGTGTTAAGTCAAAATGTTATGCAAATATAAATATCATATTCAAAGTTTGTATATACCTCAACCCAAAGAAAGCTAAAAACAACCTTCAATCCAATCTTTTTAATTTGCCCTTCACCACTTGGATGAAGCAAATCAATCTCCCTCAATGCCTAAACCAAATGTGATAGCAAATAATCATTTAGTATCACATTTAATGGCATTTCCAACATCAAATCATAATTACACATCACTCCTACAAATTTCCAAAAATTTAGCCTTTCCTTACTTCAACATTAGAATTCCATTCTACTACAATTAAATTAGTGTTTTAAGTTTATTTATATAATTAAAAACATATTTTAATACATTTAAATCATTTACATTATAAAAATACACTCTTATATACAAAATCTCAAAAATGGCCTAACCTTCCCCCATTGAAGATTTTTCCATTCCAACACAATCCATTACTCATTCCAAGCTTATATTCATCACTTTTAACACTAAACAACATGCTTAAACAAATAAAATCATGCAATTCAACCACTTTGGAAAATCACTTTTCCAAAACTCTAAATCTCCACTTACATTCTCAAACTCCAACCCAACACCACCAAATCCAATATTTGACTTTAAAATACTTGTTTATGAATCAAAACAACTCATTTGGAATCAATTTGCACAATTAAAATTCATGTTTTCAAAACCCCAAAAATCCATAACCCTAAATTCTCTCTCTTCACCATTCTTTAACCAAACTCCATCATCTCTTCAATCTAACCTTAGAATCATTGTTAACTACCCAAAATAACCTTATACACACCAATTCCAACAATTATAACATCCTACATAAAAATCCAAACTCTCACATAATCTAAATTTCTAAGGAATTCAAAGAAAGGAGATGGAAACTTACTAATTTTGGTGGAAATCACCAAAAATTCACTTGAAACTTGTTAATTCCTTCAATTTATGGAGTATGGAAGAAGAAAAATCCTTGGTCTTCAATCATCCATGGAAGCCACGTTCTTGAGAAGAAGAAGAAGACTTTTAAATATTCTTTCCTTTTCATCTTTTTTTTAACCACATATATATATATTAAAATAATTTAATATTTAATTATTTTTTTAATAAATTAAAAGTCCTAATTTCCCTCTCCCATTAAAAATTAATTTGTTTTTGAATTATTTTATTAATTTTAAATTTATAAGATTTAATTACCAAAATACTCTTTTCTTTTAAAAAGTGTTGACTTTTATATATGTTATATATATTTTTCATATATATCATATATATATTCCACTTTTTCATTTAAAATCCCTTCATTTTTCATTTAAAACTATTAATTTAATTTATCCTTTTAAATTATAATTTATTTTATCAAATTTTCCAAAAATTAGAAATTTTCAAAAATTTTGGATGTTACATACTCTTTTATTCGATCAAAGGCCTTTTGACATTCTTCATTCCATACGACTGGCTTATTCTTTCTAAGCAATTTGAAGATAGGCTCACAAATTGTTTTGAGCTTTGCTATAAATTAGCTAATATACTGCAGTTTACCAATGAATTCTCGAACTTCTCTCTCCGTCTTTGGGGCTGGCATATCCCTGATTGCTTTGACTTTGTCAGGATCAATCTCAATACCATTTGGACCAATCACATGTCCTAATAATTTTCCTGAAGTAACACCAAATACACACTTCTTTGGGTTTAGTCTTAGCTTATATTTCAAAGCTCTATTGAAGAATAATTCTAAGTTTTGGAAGTGTTAATCCCTTGTATCTGACTTAACCATCATATCATCAATATATACTTTAACTTCTTTGTGCATCATGTCATGAAATAGTGTGGTGGCTATTTTATTAGTTTTTGTTATAGATTTGTGTCTTGTTTATTTTGATAATTATTGTTTTATTTAGATATTTTGTTAGTTTTAATCGGTTTGTTTAGTGTTTTCATTAATTTTGGTAGTTTTAGTTTATTTCAGTGTTTATGTCGTTTTTGTTCTAGTTTTTAGTATTGTGTTTATGTTTTGTTGGTTATTGTCTTTTAAAGTTTGTTTTGAGTTTTGTGTTAGGTTAAAAAAGGCAAGGAAGCAAATTTGAAGAGAAAAGGGGCAGTAGCTGACACAGGCAGAGGACACGGCCAAGTCACTGGCCGTGTCCCATACCAAGCTAAAAAGGAAGAGCAAGTCACAGTAGACGACACAAGCAAGGGACACGGCCAAGTCACTGGCCGTGTCCCTCCAAAGATGCTCCAACACGGCCAAGTCACACCAACTTGGCCCTGTCTCACTTGGTTCAAAGGAAAAGAAGACTAAAATTTCACAGAAGCAAACACAGGCAAGGGACACGGCCAAGTCCTTGTTGGACCCTTTTGGAGGGACACAGCCAAGTTAGTGGCCGTGTCCCTCCAAAAGGGTCCAACAAGGACAAGTCAACCTCCACATGGCCGTGTCACTCAACCAAAGAAGAAAGAAGAAAAAAAGCAAGCAGTAGGTGACACATGCAAGGGACACGGCCAAGTCACTGGCCGTGTCCCTCCAATGCACTCCAACACGGCCAAGTCACTTCTGACTTGGCCGTGTCCCTCATGAACCAAGCACGCAGCGGATTTTAAAGCAGAGAATTCGTATAAAAGAGAAAGAGAAGCTAGGGTTTCGGGACTGTTGAGAGTTAGAGAGCTGGTTTCAGCCGTCAGAGAGCAAAGTTAGGGTTTTAACAATTGTTTTCTTTGATTTTGATTAAACTTTGGATCAAAACTAGCTTAGATTAGATTGTTCATGCCATTGAGACATCCTTCTTGCAAGATTTGAACAAGAGATTCTTCAGAAGCTTCAAGGAGTTTGTAACTTGGTTTTGTTCTCAAACTTATTCTCTTTATTTTCATTGAAATTGTATTAATGGATATTATCATGTCTAATTTGATTTCTTTGAATATTAATAAAATGAGTATGTTTGATTGCATCATGAACTAATTTGATCTAGTCTAGGGTTGTATGGATCTGCTATGATTATATGAATTGGTTATTCTCTTAGCTAATAATTTCTTTAGCCTTGATTGAATGAAATATTGTTAATATATAATTGATTGGCCACCAATTATGTGTTTTAGGTATTAGATGATGGATTGAGAGATGAAGTCTAATGCTGGAACAATTCAATTAAGGACTTAGGTGAATTAGAGATATAACCTATTAAAAAGATTATTTCAATTATAACAAGATTAGTTGAAAGAGGTTTGAATGCGAGAGCTTATTTCCTTGACTTGATTAATTGAGTTGTTTGAGATTTAATCTTTAAAATTAAATTAGTTAAGAGGAATAACCGTTCATACATATAAGTAGTAGAGAAGTGCAAACCCTAGACCTTTCTATCCAGTGAATCAATACATCAGTTTTAGTTTACTTTTATTTGTTTTAAACTTTAATCAATCTTCTTCATTATTTAGCAATTTAAATTTCTCCATTACTTTTTATTTATAATCTGATAATCAATAAGTCACTTTAGCTTCCTTGAGAGACGACCTTGGGGCGATCACCTTTGCTACAGCTATCTCGTATACTTGCGAGTGACGCTTTGTGGTAGAGTTAATTCGAGCGCAACAAGTTTTTGGCGCCGTTGCCGGGGAGGCTAATTCGCGAAATTGTTTATTAGGCAAAAATATTTTAAATTATTTTTCGTTGTTTATTTTTTTTTATTTTGTCTTTTGCTTTTAATAATTTCTTTTTCTAGAAATTTTTGTTTATGCGAGGCAGGAGATCACTCGAAGGAGAGCTATATCCATTCATTCCAGAAATTCAGAGAGTGAAAAGGAGCAGAGAAGAGTTTGAGCTCTACACCGGATTTGATACAGAGGAGGACACTTCTGAATTTGAGTCAGATTCTGCATAATCAGTTAAAATGGCTGAAGAAAGGCAAAGAATGATGAGAGACTTTGCTAGACCTGTCATTGGAACTTCCACCTCTTGCATAAGACTGACAGATGCAGCAAGAAATTATGAGTTGAAGAACATTCACTACAACATACTGCCATCATTTTATGGAGTTTCAAATGAAGATCCTTTGAACTTTATTCGGGATTTCTACTCCACCCTCAACACTTTTCCATTGAGAGGATTAACAGAGGATCAGTTGAGGATGCAGTGTTTTCCATATACTTTGAAGGATAGAGCAAAGAGCTGGCTTATGATGTTGCCCGAGAACTCACTGACAACTTGGGAGCAAGTTTATAATAAATTCATGGGCAATTTCTACTCACATCAAAAGACAGCTGAATTGAGAGGGAAGATTGCTACATTCTCTCAATTTGAAGGAGAGCCATTTCATGAGGCTTGGGACAGATTCAAGATGCTATTGATCCAGTGTCCACATCATCACTACCCACTTCAACTCCTTAATCAATTTTTCTATGATGGTCTAACCCAGCAATTTCAGAACACTGTTGACAATGCAGCTGGGGGAGCCATGGGAGATGTAACACCCCCACATTCAGTACAAGCACACTACAAACACCACAATGTAATATACGTGCACTGAATATAAGGATGCTACGGTTTTCTTTAACCATCAAATCATTTTAAAAGATACCATAATCTTTATCATTATACATTATAGAAAATAAGTAATTAACTTGTAATATAAAACAAAATAGATACAAATACATTTACTTAATACGCAGCGGAATTTATAAAATAGTTACATATATGAAAACATTTAAATCCATATTTACAAATATACATATATTCACATTATAAACAATTCTTTACAAAATATAAAGAAGTTATACATGATTGGCAGCTCTTCTCTGATCTTTAAGTCCCAAAAATAAACTCTTCAATGTCTATTCTCACTTGGTCTCAAGGAACTCTCAGGTTCAACTCTGTCACCTGCGCGATCAACACTATCGCGCTAAGCCAACGGCTTAGTAATACAAAGTATGCTAGCATTATGCTCTAATGCAATACAATGTCACACATTTTATATTTCATAAACCATACACATATATACATATCACATTTCAAAGTCCTTCCATAGATCTCATTATTCATTCATTTCACATTTCATCATTCACATTGGAAACAAAGACTAGTATACGTCTCATTTAAACAAAGACAAGCATGGGCCCAAAGACACTAATATGCCATTCCACTTTCAGAGTTAATGTTTTGGTTAAATTATCACATTCATCAATATCATAATCCCAACTAGGCTTCAAGGATTAGGTTCAACCAAGCTTCAAGGGGAACAAAGCATGCTAAGTATCAACCCAACTTGGCTTCAAGAACCAACCCAACCTAGCTTCAAGGGTTGTAACATCTCAATTAGGCTTCAAGGATCAATTCCAACCTAACATCAAGAGATTGTTACTAATATTAGGCATGCCACCAACAACAAACTCTGAAAATGGAATAGCACATTAGCCACACAATTCATTTATTATTTCATTATCAATTCCATTCTCAATTCTCATTATCAATTAGGCAAACATGCCTCATTAGAGTCATTATAGCCAATCACAATGGCTTTATATTCCATCACACCTCAATCCACATTATAGCAATTCATCTTTCAAGTACACAATCATTTACATCATATCCTTCACATTATACATATGCCATCATTGATATAAACATAACAATGTACATTATTCATATGCATCATCAATATCATCAAATACATGTTAAATCTCAACATTATCTTATGAATGTATGTTCGACATTATATACAACATAACATTATTCATATGAATTAACAATGCAATAATGCAAGATTTGTACTTACCTCAATAACAATTCACACTACTCTAAACACTTTCCTTTTCCAAGATTCCTCACTTCCCAAACTAGGGCAACTCACCTTCTTTCAAATCCTAATCCAAAAATTGAAACAATACCTGAATTTCCATACAATTTATCACTTATTAACTTCATCTTAGACCTTTAGATTACAAAGTATCACTTAACATCACATTTAAAAGCCCACGGCCGTGGCCACCTCAACCCCCACGGGTGTGGGTTAGATTATGATTCTGCCTCCCATGCTCCACACCTCCACGGCCATGGTTAAAATTGACCACGGCCATGGCAACCAAGGCCACGGGCGTGGCATTCACAATGCTACTGTCTTCCATCAAAATCACATATTTTGAGCTTACAACTCCAACTAACACAAACAACATGAAAATCTATGAAAATACTTGATCAAACTCAAGTTACACTTCACTTATCACTTCAAAACCCTAATATAAACACAACTCACTCTTTCAACTCAAACACCAACTAAACTTCTCATTTAAAAATCAACTTCAACACTTATAAACAAATCACAAGCACACCTAATCATAATATTAACAAATCATAACTCAACTCAAACACAACTTCAAAAATAACAAAGGAAACAAGAGAAAGAACTTACCAAAGTTGATGAATTTCACAAATCTCCAACTTAATCACTTAATTCTTCCTTCAATTTGAGCTTAGAACTTCAAGAACCTCTCTTGCTCTCTTGCTTCCTTTTGTCTTTGAAGGAGCCGGCCACACACATGGAAAAGAAGAAAAGATCATGAAGAAAACAAAGTCAACTTCTCTTTAAATCTCCACCAAGTGTTCCAAGAAGAAATTTACTAACATACCCTCTTCTCACTTGTTCTAGCTTTCTTCTAATCAAGTGCCCCTTTAAAGTAATTTCACACATAACAAATAAAATATCTTCTTCCCTTGACCACTCATTTTGACCAATATATATATTATATATATTACCATATACCCAACATATACACTTACTCTCTACACACTACTTTCCTTTTTAAACAATACATAAACATTCTCTTTTCAATTTCTTTTCTCTTGCAAACTAACATATACATTCAATCCAACTTAAAACAACAACAATATTCAAAACTTCTAAGGCATACATTGGGATATTACAATTCTCCCCCTCTAAAAAGAAATTTTGTCCTCGAAATTACCTGATATCAAGTCTGAAATAGTTGAGGATATTGATCTCGCATTGATTGCTCACTCTCCCAAGTTGCCTCTTCCTTTGCATGATTCTTCCACAAAATCTTCACAAGTGGCACTTTCTTATTTCTCAATTCTTTCACTTCACGTGCCAAAATAGCAACTAGTTCTTCGTCAAATGTCAGATCTGAACTTACTTCGATAGATTCCATTGGCAAAACATGAGATGGATCCGACCTGTATCTCCTCAACATAGACACATGGAATACATTATGGATCCTGTCCAACTCAGGTGGCAAAGCAAGCCGATAAGCAACTGGCCCAACTCTTTCCAAAACTTCATACGGTCCAATGAAACGAGGACTCAATTTCCCTTTCCGACCAAACCTCAAGATCTTCTTCCAAGGAGACACTTTCAAAAATACCTTATCTCCCACATTATACTCAATGTCTCTCCTCTTCAAATCTAAATAAGATTTCTGTCGATCTGAAGCTGCTTTCAACCTATCTCGAATCATTTTCACTTTCTCTTCAGTTTCTTTAACCAAATCAGGACCAATTAACTTATCTTCTCCAAGTTCATTCCAACATAGAGGTGTCCTACACCGTCTACCATACAATGCCTCGAATGGTGCCATACCAATGCTGGATTGATGACTGTTGTTGTAAGCAAATTCCACAAGTGGTAAGAATCCATCCCAACTTCCAGAGAAATCAATGACACAGCTTCTCAACATGTCCTCGATAATCTGTATCACCCTCTCAGACTGCCCATCTGTCTGCGGATGAAAAGCAGTGCTGAAATGCAATCGAGAACCCAATGCACCATGTAAACTCTTCCAAAACCTGGAAGTAAATTGGGGATCTCAAATCTAAATCTTCTTTTAATCCTCAAATCTTTTCACCAAAACTAGACATAATCCATTAAAACTTCTTCTTTTCTCATAAAATTTTGATTTGATCAAGTTTTGGTTTGAATTTTTCAGATTTCTAGAGATGCCAAGAACAAAGATTGTTTCACACCGCAAGACGAAGAAGTCTACAACCGAAGGAGCTTCTTCCTCTTCATCAACTTTATCTTTGAAGAGAGCAAGTCTTTTGGCTCGGGGTTTTTACCCAACAAGGTATGTTAATGATGAATCTCTTGATGCCCTGCAAATTAGGACTAATTTTGATCGATATGTGCAAATTCTTGGGTGGGAGACTCTAGTCTCCTTGAGACCTTTGTAGTTTGAGGAGCTTACTTTAGAATTTTTGACATCTCTCAAGGTTTAACGAGATGATAAGAAAGTCTGCACTAGAATGATGTTTAAATTGCTGGGTAAATCATTTGTGCTTAATATTGACCAGTTAAATGATATATATGGTTTTCATCAGCATGGGGAAAGGTCGGTAGCCAAAGAATTTAAACAACAATTTGCTTGGGGAGCTTTAGGCTCGGGTACTTATGTGGCCAAATCGGCCAAAGCATCTAAATTAAGAAATTCCGCTTTGAGGTACTTGCATAGGTTTATGTCTTGCGGATTCTTTGCTCGGAAGGAGAGCCCGGGTGTGGTTGAATTGAGTGAACTATTTTTCCTGGATTGTGCTTTGAATGCAATGCATGTTAGTGCCGGCTATTGGTTAGCCGATATTTTTTATTCTGTGGCTAATAAAAGGAAGGGGGCAATTTGTGTTGGAGGGTTGATTACCACATTAGCATTAGCCCTTGTTGAGGATTTTGACCCGAGTACTAGTCACATGACTAGAATTTTGGGTAATGACTCTTTGGATTTAGCTACACTTGAGAAGATGCACATGGTGGTGCATAGGAGAGGGACTTATGTGATGCCTTCAGATGAGCCTGAAGCACAGGGGGACAGGCAGAAGAGAGCACGGGTCCAAGAGGAGTCCGACTCGGATTCTCTTGACCTAGATGAGGATGCTCCGGTTTCAAAAAGTCAAGAGGTACTTCTGAGGATTGAGGCCCTGTAGGGAAAAGTGGATCGACTGGATAGCAAGGTGGACCGTAACCATGATGAGGTCTTACAACAGTTGGAACAGATTAATAGCAACCTTGCGAAGATCTTGAGTCTCCATCCCTCGGGTGCATCATCTTCACACCCGCCTTTTCCATAGATTTTGAGTTCCTTGCTTTATTATGTTTAGTGTCTTTTTGTTATTATTTTTCGTTTTTGTTTTTCATGTTAACATTTTATATTTGGTTATTTTATTTTTATATATTGTACTTTTGTTTTTGAACTTTTGTGTTTGTGATGGAAAGCTAGGGTTTTGCCTCACCAGGTACGATGGAAGACAGGTTGCCCTTTAACTCTTTTTCTTTATTATTCTTATTTTCCATTGATGACAATGTAAATTTTAAGTGTGGGGTACTCTTTAAGCTTTCCGTTAATTTTTGTTTTGTTTGTCTTGTTTTGCTTATTGTGTTTGTTGTGCATGGCATAATTGTTGAAATCTTATTGATCTTTTCTGTGATTTTAGCATTATAGTTGAGACTTTAGTATCAGCATAGAAATGAGCATTTGAATTCATTCAGGATCAATTTTCACATTCTGCAATTCATGACATATAAATCTTTGTGAACCCACCTGTGTGAGTTTTGAGCCTCATAAATTTGATATTATTGTCAATTGATTTTCTTTTTTTAAGTGTTTACCTTCATGATTTTGCATCTCTAGAGTTTGCTTTTGCATGCTAATTGAACTCACATTATGATTTAATCTCAAGTTTTAAAATGATGAAGGCAAATTAGGTTAGCCCTTTAGCTTAAAAAGACCTCCCTTAATATTGATTTCCTTAGTGAGCCAAGTTGAGCCTTTGACCTTTTCTTGTTTGATCAACACAATTCTCAACTTAACATGTTCTTATTTTCATCATACCTGCATTAAGGAATAGAGTTTTATGATATGACAATAGGGTGGTTTATTTCAAAGTGTGGGGTAAGCAATAAAAAAAATTGGTATTGCTATTTGGGGTGAAATGCATACTTTGCACTTTGTATTTGATTAAGAGTTGACTATTCTTTTCCTCTACATGTTAAGCTAGATGATCTATACAATGTTATATTTTGTATATATATGTATAAAAAAATTATATAAAATAAAAGAAAAAGAAAAAGAGAAAATAAAAAAAAAGGGGGATATATATATACAAAAGTCAAATATGTTCTAGCATTGGTTATCAAAAGAGGAATGTCGACTCATGCATTTTTCTTTGGGTATGCAAGTATGTGAGGTATCAAGGTTTGGTGAGTATGCTAGTTGAAGGAGTTATGAGTTTCTTAGCAAGAGTAGTGTCTAATTTAGATACTCCATTTCTTGATGCTCCAGCCTAAATGTCTTTTCTCACACCTTTACCTTAACCCCATTGCATCCAAATAAAAGACCTTTGGATTATTTCTTGAGAAAATCAGTGAGGGAGATTGGATAATTAAGCAAGTTTATGGTAGTATGCAATCATGAGTGGTTTGAGTAATTAACTTTCGAAATCGAGTGAAACATTTAGATGAGAGATAAGATTTGTATGTCTGGATTAATGAATGAGTTAAGAAAATCTTGATTGAAGGAAATTGCAATTATTTATGTCTGATGTCATGAGGGATTTCATCTTATATGTTGGAATTATAGTTAAGGTTGTTTGAGTTTTTAATTTATGCCATGTGAATTTGCTTGAGGTCAAGCAAAGTTGTAAGTGTGGGGTAGTTGTTTTATTAGTTTTTGTTATAGATTTGTGTCTTGTTTATTTTGATAATTATTGTTTTATTTAGGTATTTTGTTAGTTTTAATCAGTTTGTTTAGTGTTTTCATTAATTTTAGTAGTTTTAGTTTATTTCAGTGTTCATGTCGTTTTTGTTCTAGTTTTTAGTATTGTGTTTATGTTTTGTTGGTTATTGTCTTTTAAAGTTTGTTTTGAGTTTTGTGTTAGGTTAAAAAAAGGCAAGGAAGCAAATTTGAAGAGAAAAGGGGCAGTAGCTGACACAGGCAGAGGATACGGCCAAGTCACTGGCCGTGTCCCATACCAAGCTAAAAAGGAAGAGCAAGTCACAGTAGACGACACAAGCAAGGGACACGGCCAAGTCACTGGCCGTGTCCCTCCAAAGATGCTCCAACACGGCCAAGTCACACCAACTTGGCCGTGTCTCACTTGGTTCCAAAGGAAAAGAAGACTAAAATTTCACAGAAGCAAACACAGGCAAGGGGGACGGCCATGTCAGTGGTTGTGTCCCTCCAAAAGGGTCCAACACGGCCAAGTCAACCTCCACATGGCCGTGTCACTCAACCAAAGAAGAAAGAAGAAAAAAAGCAAGCAGTAGGTGACACATGCAAGGGACACGGCCAAGTCACTGGCCGTGTCCCTCCAATGCACTCCAACACGGCCAAGTCACTTCTGTCTTGGCTGTGTCCCTCATGAACCAAGCACGCAGCGGATTTTAAAGCGGAGAATTCATATAAAAGAGAAAGAGAAGCTAGGGTTTCGGGACTGTTGAGAGTTGGAGAGCTGGTTTCAGCCGTCAGTGACGCGGAACCCTATGGCAATTAAGGCCTCAAACCCCGACGCACTCTTCGATAGAGAATTCAAGAACGAAGGATAAACCACCCTCTATAGCACCCTACGCTTAGCGAAGCTAGAACACTAATAATGGAAGGATTTGGAAGGTCGAATTCAGAATAACGCCACAATCGAAATTGATAAGTAATCCTGATTCGTGATGCAATCAATGAAAGAAGCAATTCACTCACTCACTCTCAAAGAAGGCGAAATTTGCTTAAGAAGCAATCTGAAATTCAATTGATCTGAAAAGTCCCCTTACAAGTATGATAATAAGCCTTTTATAGTGAAAGGCAAAATCCTAATCTGAAAAGGAAAGTAAAAAGGTTAAAAATCCTTTTCCTATAAGGAAAACTATTAACTAAATATTACAATAAAAACCTAATCTGAAAAGGAAAGTATAAAAATCCTTTTCCTATAAGGAAAACTATTAACTAAATATTACAATAAAAACCTAATCTGAAAAGGAAAGTAAAAAGGTCAAAATCCTTTTCCTATAAGGAAAACTATTAACTAAATATTACAATAAGGTCCTAATAAGCAAAATATGGAGGGGACCACTTAAAAGACTCAAAAACACGCCCCAAACATGTGTTAAGAATGCCAAAGTCGTTCTTGCTGAAATCCCTCTCACTACACGATCTCACAGGTACCTGTGAGACTTTCTGGACAAGCAGCACATTTCATAGGTGGTTGTGAAACTGGCTGGACAATTCGCACATTTCAGCACCATGTGTATATTTCAGCACCATGACTAGCTTGGGTTGGTCTTCTAGTTCCTTCTCGCACTTGTCCCATGCTAATTCAGTCACCTCTCTTGTAATAAAGTCTTGAATATGCATTCCAAGAGTGATGCCATACTTCCTTGCTTTATTCCTCGTCAATGGCCCTTGTTGTAGCACCAATGGATCCTTGCTATGCTGGTTCACATCAGTCAGAGAGCAAAGTTAGGTTTTTAACAATTGTTTTCTTTGATTTTGATTAAACTTTGGATCAAAACTAGCTTAGATTAGATTGTTCATGCCATTGAGACATCCTTCTTGCAAGATTTGAACAAAAGATTCTTCAGAAGCTTCAAGGAGTTTGTAACTTGGTTTTGTTCTCGAACTTATTCTCTTTATTTTCATTGAAATTGTATTAATGGATATTATCATGTCTAATTTGATTTCTTTGAATATTAATAAAATGAGTATGTTTGATTGCATCATGAACTAATTTGATCTAGTCTAGGGTTTGTATGGATCTGCTATGATTGTATGAATTGGTTATTCTCTTAGCTAATAATTTCTTTAGCCTTGATTGAATGAAATATTGTTAATATATAATTGATTGGCCACCAATTATATGTTTTAGGTATTAGATGATGGATTGAGAGATGAAGTCTAATGTTGGAACAATTCAATTAAGGACTTAGGTGAATTAGAGATATAACCTATTAAAAAGATTATTTCAATTATAACAAGATTAGTTGAAAGAGGTTTGAATGCGAGAGCTTATTTCCTTGACTTGATTAATTGAGTTGTTTGAGATTTAATCTTTGAAATTAAATTAGTTAAGAGGAATAACCGTTCATACATATAAGTAGTAGAGAAGTGCAAACCCTAGACCTTTCTATCCAGTGAATCAACACATCAGTTTTAGTTTACTTTTATTTGTTTTAAACTTTAATCAATCTTCTTCATTATTTAGCAATTTAGAACTTAAAACAGAAAGTAATGTATGTCTTCGAGACAACGCATCAGCAACAATATTATCTCTTCCTTGCTTGTACTTAATAACATAAGGAAATTTCTCTATTTGTTCAATCCACCTACCATGTCTTTTGTTCAACTTACCTTGTCCCTTCAAGTGCTTGAGCGATTCATGGTCAGTGTGAATAACGAACTCCTTTGGCATCAAATAATGCTCCCACACCTTCAAAGCCCTCACCAAGGCATGCAGCTCCTTGTCATAGGTAGAATAATTCAGCTGTGCACCATTGAGCTTCTCACTAAAATATGCTATTGGCTTCTTCTCTTGCATCAAAACAGCCCCAATACCTACACCTGAAGCATCACATTCAATCTCAAAAGTACAATCAAAATTAGGTAAGGCTAAAACAGGCGCAGTGGTTAGTTTTTCTTTCAAACTTTCAAAAGATCGCTGTTGCTCTTCACCCCATTGAAATCCAACTTCCTTCTTCACAATGCTAGTAAGTGGTGCAGCAATGGTAGAAAAATTCTTAACGAATCTCCTATAGAAACTCGCTAATCCATGGAAACTCCTCACATCAGTTATGTTTTTAGGAACAGTCCATTCCTTTATAGCTTTCACTTTTTCTTCATCAACTTCCAATCCCTGTGCACTAATAACAAAGCCAAGAAAAACAAGCCTATCCATGCAAAATGTGCACTTCTTAAGCTTAGCATATAAGTTTGCTTTTCTCAAAGTTTCTAAAACCATCCTAACATGTTCTATATGCTCACTCTCAGTCTTGCTATAAATCAAAATATCATCAAAATAAACAACTACAAATTTACCCAAATAATCCCTCAAAACATGGTTCATCAATCTCATAAAGGTACTAGGAGCATTACACAACCCAAAAGGCATTACTAACCACTCTTATAAACCATATTTTGTTTTAAAAGCTATTTTCCACTCATCCCCAGGTTTCATTCGAATCTGATGATACCCACTCATAAGGTCAATTTTAGTAAAGTACCTGGCACCATGTAATTCGTCCAACATGTCATCAAGACGCGGTATAGGATGCCGATACTTGACCGTGATCTTGTTCAATGCCCGACAATCAACACAAATCCTCCACGTACCATCTTTCTTTGGAACCAATAGAACAGGAACGGCACACGGACTCAAACTCTCTCGAATCAAGCCTTTCTCCAACAACTCCTCCACTTGTCTTTGCATCTCCTTTGTTTCCATCGGGTTATTTCGATATGCTGGTCTATTTGGGATGGTAGAACCAGGCATGAAATCGATTTGATGCTCAACCCCTAGTAATGGTGGCAAACCACTAGGCAACTCCTCCGGAAACACATCTTGGAAATCCTGCAATAAAGACACAAAACTAGAAGGCAAATGGTCAAGTGGAACATCAGCATTAGTAAACAAACTTTCTTTGTATCTAATGAACAATAAAGGTTGCCCAGTAGATATTGCAAATTTAAGCTCTCTTGGTCTTGCATAAAAAGTTTGTTTTGCCTTCCCTTCTTTCTTGTTTTCTCTCACCAATGGGCCATTAATTTGATTAGTTTCTTTTCTGGCCTCTTTTCCCATTTTCTTCTCACTTTCACTCACCTTATCATGTTCTCTCGCACTCCCCTTGTTTTTGGAAGAAACAGCCCCAACCACTACTTTGGCCGAATCTTGCTTTGCTTTCTCAAGCATCTTTCGATGATCTTCATAAACCTCCAAGGGTGATAATGGAACAAGAGTAACCAGCTTTCCCTCATAGGTAAACGTGTACCTATTTGAATGCCCATCATGCTGTGGTTTCCTATCAAATTGCCAAGGTCTTCCTAATAACATATGGCCTGCTTGCATAGGAACTACATCACACAACACTTCATCTTTATACCAGCCTATAGAGAATTGGTATTCTCACTTGTTTAGTAACCTTCACCTCTCCACTATCATTAAACCATTGTAGTCTATATGGATTGGGATGTTTTAAACAAGTCAATTTCAGCTTCTCCACCATGGTCTCACTTGCGGCATTAGTACAACTACCACTGTCAATAATGAGCATACAAACCTTACCATCAACTAAACATCTAGAATAAAATATGTTATCTCACTGCTCAAGACCCTCTCCCTTCACCTGCATATTCAAAGCACGCCTAGCAACTAACATTTCACCATGTTCAGCCATCAACACATTTTCAACTTGCTCACTACACTCATTATCATCATCATACATGTCATTCACATCATTATCAACATCACTATGATCAAAATCAGAAATTATACCCCCATCATTAGTAGCAATCATAACTCTCCTATTTGGACATTCATAAGCAATATGCCCATTCACTAAACATTTGAAACATTTAATATCTCTACTAGGAGTAGTATTAGAAGTACCTGATTGCTGCCTATTTGGACCACCATTCGTCCCTTTTCCACTTGTAGGTGGAGGATTGTTTTTTTGGAAGGAATTCTTGAAATCTCCACTTCTTGAGGACAAATTGCTACTAGTGTTTTGAGGTCCTCTGTAGGTCGAACTACTTCCACCCATATTCTGAAATTTGCTAGAACCAGACTTGGTGTAATTCTTGCTCTTTAGTCTCCTTTCTATCTTCATGGCCTTTTCAACCAACTCTCCCATGGAATTGTAATCATACATTTCCAGCTCACTTGCTATGTTTGAATTTAGACCCCCAAGGAATCTAGACATCAACCTCTGCTCATCCTCTTCAATATCAGCTCTTGCCATGATCATCTCCATCTCCTTGTGGTATTCTTCAACACTCTTACCACCTTGGATCAGCCTTGCCAACCTATTATACAAATCCCTATAGTAATGAGAAGGGACAAACCTTATTCTCATTAAGTCTTTAAAAGTCTCCCAATCAGGTACGGTCTCAATCCCTTTCCTCTTCTATTAGATTTGAGTTGATCCCACCAGAATGTAGCGTATCCCTTAAATTCCACGGCTGCAATGTGGGACTTCTTCTCTTCTGAATAATTATGGCATTCAAAAATCTACTCCACCTTTCTCTCCCATTCAATGTACTCTTCAGCATTGTTTCTCCCTTCAAAGGAAGGTACCTTCATCTTTATGGAAGTAAGGTCATTGTCATTTGCTGGATTATTTTCACCATCCTCTTCATTAACTCTAGGTGCTCTACGATCTCCTTCACCGATTCTTAGTAGAACCCTTTGTGGTAACCTCACTTGAGCTGCTGGTTGCTGCTCTCTTTCTCTCATCATTAGATTCATGCTCTCTTGTAGAGTAGCCATCATTCTTGCCATCTCAGTCATCCTCTCATTACTTTGCTGCATATATATCTCAAAATTGCTAGAACCTTCTTGGACATTTTCCTCCCCATCTTGCACGTTCTGGTTTCTCCCACTACTCATGATCACAAACACAAACTCACAAAGCAAAGATTAGTAATAAACAAAATTCACTCAAAGTGTTTCGCTCTTACCTCACCTTTGCTGATTCTTCGATTGCACTTTAGAATCGAGGCTCACAAATCAATTTGCCAAGCACGTTCAAGGAAGCTAGAAACCTAATTCCTAGACACCTAGAAAAGAAACTCGACGATTTGGAGGCGACACAAGGAAATTTGTGTCACACTATTATCATAAACCAGAGTGTTGGAACAAGCAAATAACACTCCAGCAACGTAACGAAATCCAAAAAAAAAAAAAGAAACGGTAGCTCAATCAAGAATTAGAAACAAAGAGGTAAAAATATGACAATTTTGGCCAAGATGTATCAAAACCAACCCACCTTTAGCAAGCTGATTTATGGACCTATTGATTCTACCCAAGAAAGCTAGTGTCAAGTCTTCCTAAACTAAAGAGAATTTCGAATTCCCCTTTGCAATGGCAACCCCCACAATTGAATGAGTGAAATTGAATGAGTGAGCAGTAGATTTCACACCCATGTGTGAAAAATCTTAGAATTTCTGAGTTGAGCAGTAGTTTTCACACCCATGTGTGAATGGAAATTTTGTGGCCTAAAAATTTTGATTGCTTCTAACCCACTTCAAACCAACCACGGAACCTTTAATTACTAAGAAACAGAAAAATTTTTGTTGGAGCACTTTTGTACTTTTTTTTTTTGCTTCTATCACTATCCCCTTGATTCGGGACACAATTCACACCACACGAATTTTTTTTTTAAAACTGGACTTAATTTGTATCACAAATTTCACCCATATATTCAATTAAAGGGAAATAATGAATAAAAAAGAGACCGAATTGCTCGCTTGACACAGAAACAAACAAGACAACGATTTGGATGGACAATCCAAGACCTAACAGATTGAAAACGAATTGAACAGAATTAAAACGAATTGAAAACTGAAAACCCTAATGCAATTTCGAAAATTAAGACTCCAAGGACGAAATCAAAATAAGCCCTAGAAAGACAGATAGATAAAGATTTACCTGTTGTTGAGCTCTGATACCAAATGACGCGGAACCCTATGGCAATTAAGGCCTCAAACCCTGACGCACTCTTCGATAGAGAATTCAAGAACGAAGGATAAACCACCCTCTATAGCACCCTACGCTTAGCGAAGCTAGAACACTAATAATGGAAGGATTTGGAAGGTCGAATTCAGAATAACGCCACAATCAAAATTGATAAGTAATCTTGATTCGTGATGCAATCAATGAAAGAAGCAATTCACTCACTCACTCTTAAAGAAGGCGAAATTTTCTTAAGAAGCAATCTGAAATTCAATTGATCTGAAAAGTCCCCTTACAAGTATGATAATAAGCCTTTTATAGTGAAAGGCAAAATCCTAATCTGAAAAGGAAAGTAAAAAGGTTAAAAATCCTTTTCCTATAAGGAAAACTATTAACTAAATATTACAATAAAAACCTAATCTGAAAAGGAAAGTATAAAAATCCTTTTCCTATAAGGAAAACTATTAACTAAATATTACAATAAAAACCTAATCTGAAAAGGAAAGTAAAAAGGTCAAAATCCTTTTCCTATAAGGAAAACTATTAACTAAATATTACAATAAGGTCCTAATAAGCAAAATATGGAGGGGACCACTTAAAAGACTCAAAAACACGCCCCAAACATGTGTTAAGAATGCCAAAGTCGTTCTTGCTGAAATCCCTCTCACTACACGATCTCACAGGTACCTGTGAGACTTTCTGGACAAGCAGCACATTTCACAGGTGGTTGTGAAACTGGCTGGACAATTCGCACATTTCAGCACCATGTGTATATTTTAGCACCATGACTAGCTTGGGTTGGTCTTCTAGTTCCTTCTCGCACTTGTCCCATGCTAATTCAGTCACCTCTCTTGTAATAAAGTCTTGAATATGCATTCCAAGAGTGATGCCATACTTCCTTGCTTTATTCCTCGTCAATGGCCCTTGTTGTAGCACCAATGGATCCTTGCTATGCTGGTTCACATCAGTCAGAGAGCAAAGTTAGGGTTTTAACAATTGTTTTCTTTGATTTTGATTAAACTTTGGATCAAAACTAGCTTAGATTAGATTGTTCATGCCATTGAGACATCCTTCTTGCAAGATTTGAACAAGAGATTCTTCAGAAGCTTCAAGGAGTTTGTAACTTGGTTTTGTTCTCGAACTTATTCTCTTTATTTTCATTGAAATTGTATTAATGGATATTATCATGTCTAATTTGATTTCTTTGAATATTAATAAAATGAGTATGTTTGATTGCATCATGAACTAATTTGATCTATTCTAGGGTTTGTATGGATCTGCTATGATTGTATGAATTGGTTATTCTCTTAGCTAATAATTTCTTTAGCCTTGATTGAATGAAATATTGTTAATATATAATTGATTGGCCACCAATTATATGTTTTAGGTATTAGATGATGGATTGAGAGATGAAGTCTAATATTGGAACAATTCAATTAAGGACTTAGGTGAATTAGAGATATAACCTATTAAAAAGATTATTTCAATTATAACAAGATTAGTTGAAAGAGGTTTGAATGCGAGAGCTTATTTCCTTGACTTGATTAATTGAGTTGTTTGAGATTTAATCTTTGAAATTAAATTAGTTAAGAGGAATAACCGTTCATACATATAAGTAGTAGAGAAGTGCAAACCCTAGACCTTTCTATCCAGTGAATCAACACATCAGTTTTAGTTTACTTTTATTTGTTTTAAACTTTAATCAATCTTCTTCATTATTTAGCAATTTAAATTTCTTCATTACTTTTTATTTATAATCTGATAATCAATAAGTCACTTTAGCTTCCTTGAGAGACGACCTTGGGGCGATCACCTTTGCTACAGCTACCTCGTATACTTGCGAGTGACGCTTTGTGGTAGAGTTAATTCGAGCGCAACAGTGGCCATCCTTTGGCAGGTTGCTCCAGCATTCTTTAATCCGAACGACATCACCCTATAACAAAATATACCCCATGTAGTAATGAAAGCAGTTTTTGCTTTATCCTCTTAGGCCATTAACACTTGATTGTATCCGGAAAATCCATCTACAAACGAGTGTAGCACGCTAGATGCTGCACTATCAATGAGAACATCTATATGAGATAAAGGAAAATCATCCTTAGGGGAAGCCTTGTTTAAATCTCTATAGTCCACGCAAACCCTTATCCTTTCATCTTTCTTTGGCACGGGTACTATGTTGGCTAGCCAATCTAGGTATTCTATCACTTCAAGGAACTTCACTTGTATTTTCTTAGTGACCTCTTCTTTAACTAATTCAGCCCACTCAGGTCTTAATCGCCTAAGCTTTTGTTTGACAGGTTTTATGTGAGTGTAAGTAGGAATATGATGCTCGGCTATGTCTCGATCTATCCCCGGCATATCTTCATAAGACCAGGCACATACTTCTTCATATTTTTTGAATATTTTTTCAAATCTTTCTCTCTCTCATCAGGAGTAAGGTCAGATGCTATGCTAATATTTTTAGGATTTTCAGTTGTTCCCAAATTTAATGATTGTGTGTTAACAAAATTAATATTAAAGATGCTCATGTAACTGCTATTTGAATGTATGCAACCATCAGGATAAACATCACACAAGTAAGCAAAATTAGACTTTATTGCATTCATTTTGGAAAAGAAAACATCATCATCCTCATACAAAGTAGATAAATTAAAATCAAAATCAAAATCATTGTTCTCAAAATCATAAAGCAGGATGTCTTCAAACTTCTCTTCAACCAGGGCAGTAATCTCCTCCGGAGTCTTCTCGGCTTTCGGCACAGCTTCATTCTTGTAACACCCCCACATCCAATACACACACACTACAAACACCACAACGTAGTATACGTGCACTGAATATAGGGATGCTACGGATTTTTCTTAACATTCAAAAACATTTTATATAATACCGTCATCTTTCTCAATATACATTATCGATAATAAGTAAACAATTTGTAATATTAAACAAAATAGATATATAAATACATTTAGTTAATACGCAGCGGAATCTAGAAAATATTTACCTATATGAAAACACTTGAATACATATTTATAATTATACATATATTTACATTATAAACAATACTTTACAAAATATAAAGAAGTATACATGATTGGCAAGTCTGCTCTGATCTTTAAGTTCCCAAAATCAACTCTTCAACGTCTACTCTCACTCGGTCTCGAAGAGCTCTCGGGTTCAATTCTATCTACACTATCACCTGCGCGATTAAACACTATCGCGCTAAGCCAAAAGCTTAGTAAGATAATTCATGCTAATGTTATGCTTTAGTGCAATGCAATGTAAATTGTCAATCCATATTATACATGTAACATCATATATGCAAAGCTAACAACATACCTTTATATTTCACAAACCACACACATAGAAGCACATCACATTACCACATCATACTACATTCAATGTCATAACAATATTCATATTACATCTTCATAGTTCCATTGATTTTACCATTCAAGAATCACATTATATACAAAGACAAGCATGGGCCCAAAACACTCTAATATGCCATTCAATTTTCAGGGTTAATGTTTTGGTTTTGTTATCACATTTATTAATATCATATACCCAACTAGGCTTCAAGGATTAGGTTCAACCAAGCTTCAAGGGGAGCAAAGCATGCTAAGCTTCAACCCAACTTGGCTTCAAGAACCAACCCAACCTAGCTTCAAGGGTTGTAACATCTCAATTAGGCTTCAAGGATTCAATCCAACCTAACTTCAAGAGATTGTTACTATCATTAGGCATGCCACCAATAACAAACTCTGAAAATGGAATAACACATTAGCCACACAATTCATTTACATTTCATTCTCAATTCTCATCAATTAGGCAAACATGCCATATATCTTTCAATTGAATCATCATAGCCAATCACAATGGCCTCAAATCAAACAATATCTCAATTCATATTAATCATATAATATCATTGATACAACATTTCAAATTACATACCACATTACCATTCACAATGCATATAGCCTAACATTGTTCATATGTATCATCAATATCAACAAATGTGTGCTACAATCTCAACATCAATGAATGTATGTTCCCCATATATTTGATTAGATCATTCTTATCTTTGAAATATATTTAAAGTGTTTATGTTTAGGTTTAAGTATCAATAATATCTTTGAAGAATCAAAACCATACAAAAAGAACAAAAATAAAAATAGTAGCCAACACATTTGAGGGACACGGCCAAGCTTGTGGCCGTGTCTCTCAACTTAATTTTGGCAGTGACAGACACTGGCATGGGACACGGCCGTGTCTCCTAAAAATCAACCCAACACGGCCAAAATTTCCATGACTTGGCGGTGTCTCTCTTTGCTTTTGGCCGTGTCACTCATGAACAAAACCCTAACCAAAAACCAACACTCTTTCAATTGCATTTCCATACTTTTTGCACAACAATCATCACATTCAAATGAACACAATTAATGTCATAAACACATATCCTACATAAACATCACAATAATCACTTTAACAACACATTAACATCACATTTAAATACAAGCCATTCCAAAACCCTAAAACCAACATCCGCCACTTCCAACATCAATATCTTTTTAAACTCTTAACTTAACACCAATTTTAACACTTGAAAACACATCACAAACACCTATCATCAACTAATCAACAAACCCTAATTCACTTCAAATACCACTTCAAAAGAATAAAGAAATCAAAGAAAAGAACTTACTTCTTTCATCAATTCATCCTAATATCCAAGATTAAACTAATCAAACACACTTGAGTATAACAAAATCAAGCAACACACTCTTAGATCATCTATCAAACCCACACATCATTTCAAACAAGCAAAAGATCCAAAAGAAAACTTACCAAGGCTATAAACTTCTTGAATCAACACTTGATCACTTAATCTTTCTACAATTTGAGCTTCATTCAACAAGATCTTCTCTTTGTCTCTTGCCTTCCTTTGTCTATGGAGGAGCCGGCCACAACAATGGAGAAGAAGAAAATGATGAAGAAACAAAGTCAATTTCTCCTTTTAATCTCCACCAAGTGATTTCCAAAAGAAAATTACTTTAATACCCTTAACCATTTAACTAGCCTCTTGTCTCTTATATGCCCATTAATGTAATTTCGTACTCAACAAGATAAATATCTCTTCCCCCTTGACTCTTCATTTGACCAATTTATATGTTATATATATTACAATATAATCAACATATACACTTTTCTCTAAACCCTCTTTTCTTTCCCAAAACACATATACACAAGCATTCTCTTTCAAATTTCTTTTCTTATCACATAACATATACATTCAATCCCATTTACAACAACAACAACAACAACAACATAAACAAAACTTCTAGGGCATACATGAGGATATTACAATTCTTCTCTTTTTGATTGGATTCTTTGCTGGTTGGCAGGGTGAGTTCTTTCTTCACTTGCTCCACTAGCTCGGCAACATCTGCAAAAATTTCAAAACCTGGAATCAACTTACCCATGAACATGATTGGCTCAAGCTTTCCTTGGAGTGGTCCTATATGTGGAGCTTTGACAAAAATCTCTTCAAGTTGTGGGAAGCTCATCTTCTCACTTTTTTTTGGCTGGATATCATTGTCTTCATCATATCCCAACCCTTTCTTGGAAGTTTGAGTTCTAAAATCTGGCAACTTTGTCAAACCGGCCTTACCCTTTCCAAGACCAGCTCTGGGAAGATAGTTCATGTTCTTAATCATATTCAAGACTTTGGAGTCCACCACTTCATCATCAGAAATTGTAGCTACTTACAAACCATTGAGAGGCCTCTCAATCATTAAAGTGTTAACAATCTCATTGTCTTCAGCTTCAATGACCACTGTCCCATCTCCGTTGGGGAACTTGATCTTTTGATGAAGAGTGGAAGGAACTCTGCCAAGAGGATGAAACCATGGTCATCCTAAAAGCAAGGCGAAGCTGACTGGTATGTCTAAAACAGCAAACTCAACAATAGATTCAATTGGACTAACCTTGACAGCAGCTTTGAAAGTCCCTTCAGCATGCCTCTTAGTGTTGTCATAAGCACGAATTGTTACCTCGGTTGGGTTTAGATTTCTTGTTGACATGGCTAGCTTTGGCAATATCTTAAGTGGACAAACATTTATGGTGGACCCATCATCGACCATTACACAAGGAGTCCGCTTCCCCTTGACTTCTATTTTGATAAAGAGAGGGCGGATGTGGTCTCTCCCCTCCTCCGGTGAGTCCGCATCTGAAAAAGAAACTGCTCCCATATTAACTTCACTCCTTTCTTGAACCTCTTCACATTTCATTAATTCCCCAATTTTTATGAAGTTGATCAACTCCTCCAGTGTTGTGGAGGTAGAAATTGGCATGCTAGCCAAGGCTTTGACCATAGTTTCTCAGTGCTTTTTAGAAGTAGCTAATAAGTCCCAAATGCTAACACTTGCTTGGGTTCTTTTTAATTGCTTGAGCACAGCATCATCTTCTTCTACTTCAACCTCCTTCCCCTTATTAGTTTCTACCTCCTTAGGTGATGACCTTGCATAAGGCTTACTGGATCTGGTGTTCATCATCTCATCTTCTTCGGGCTCAGACCAAGTCCACTCCTCCTTCTTGGATATAATATCATCATCACTATCACTTGAATCTCGAAACCCATTGACAACACAAATCGCTACTTCTCCACCCATCATAGCTTGTTCAATTTCACCAAATACCTCTCCTTCTTTGGTTGTTTCTCCACCCACATCTTGAAAAGAAGATATGACAAAGTCCTCACGCAAACCTCCTCCAATCATGAAGGTTGTCGGTGGTGGTACCCTATTGAATTTTGGTAATGGGTTGTCTTTGGTGTTTGGCTTATTGGGCTCGAGTAGCTTCCCATTATCAATTAGATTTTGGATCTCATATCTCAACCTTACACATCTATCCGTGTCATGCCCTTGCATTTGGTGAAATTGATAAAATGCTTTAGTGTCAAAATTAGGTGGGAGAGGGTTAGGCAAAGGACTAGGATTTAAGGGTTGTAGCAATCCCTTTCTTTGAAGCTTATTGAGAACCCAAGACATCGGTTTTCCCAATTCTAAAAATTGTCTCCTCGTTCCTTGGTTAGTAGCATAAACACCGATGGCCTTTTGCATGCTTTGGCTACCATATTTATAGCTCCCTTTCTCGTTCCTTTTTGTTACAAAACGGCTCTTCTCCCTTTCCCATTCTTCAATTTGCAAACCAGTTTGGAGAAGGTCTTTGAAATCACGGATGAGTGTATGAGACATCCTCTCACGAAGATTAGGCAACACCCCTCTCACAATCATCCTTATTTGATCGGATTCATCGGGCCTCTTCATGTGTAAAGCGGCCTTGTTTCTCCATCTCTTAACATAATCTATAAAATTCTCATTCAGCCTTTGCCTAATGGACTCCACTTCCATTAAGGTAACTTCTAACTCAACATTATATCCATATTGTTGGATGAAGGCTTTGTATAGCAGATCCCAATTCTTTTGTGTTCCATCATCTAAGGTATTGAACCAATTTTGGACAACAGGGTCAATTGAGAGCAAAAAGTACCTTAGGGTTTGAGCCTTAGTAGCTTGGGCAGACTGCATGGTAGTGATATACTGCTTTACATGGAGATGAGGATTTTCGGTGCCATTGTACTTTGCAGAGGATGGCATCTTAAACTTGTACGAGACTTCTTCATCTTGTTCAAATAGTTTATCAATCTCGGACATCTCTTCGATTTTCAACTTCTTCTCAAATTTCTTTTCTAAATCAAATATCATCTTTTCAACATCGGATGTCTCGGTCTTTTCAATAGTTGCTTTCTCAATAACCTTCCATTCTTTCTTCTTCTCTTGAACATCGTGGTAGTATTGAGCCCAATCATCATCATCATCAATGATCACCTTTTCATCATCAAAAACCACTTCACCAACTTTGGCCTTCCCTTTATCCCTTGGCTTCTTAGTGCTAGCAGATTCCTCGGCATGATTCTCTAAGATTGCAGTCAATTGGTTGTTCATGGTCTCAGCTAGGGCCTCTTTTATTTCTTCCATTTTGACATTGAGAGCTTCATCCACCATCCGCTGAATTTGTTCGGGCTCTATTATTTTTAGTGAGCAAGTGATTGAGTC
Source organism: Garcia nutans (assembly GCA_947685225.1). Taxonomy (NCBI): domain Eukaryota; kingdom Viridiplantae; phylum Streptophyta; class Magnoliopsida; order Malpighiales; family Euphorbiaceae; genus Garcia; species Garcia nutans. Next base: position 46,912,382 of record CANTUV010000007.1, on the reverse strand, counting down.
GTTGCTAGATACTTCATCTCCGGCGTAGGTCGGATTGTTGTAAGCTTTAGAACTATCGTAATCCAGGGCTGTGAGCCAGAAAGGATCAATGATATGAGATGCAAATGTATGCTTGTATGCATGAACAATCAACAAAGAAAGATAATTAGGATGTTCCTTCCAACCTTATAACATCCACACACGAATGGCGAGTCTCTTTTTCTATGTATGTGGTTAACAAAATACCAACATAGGGCATCTTGCTTTCGAATGATTCCCTCGGACGTTTCTGTTAGTGTATGTGCGCTAGGCCATTTATTTGGATCTTTATGTTATACATTCATTATTAATAAATGAGGTTTTATTATCATTATTGTTTGTTTGCATGTTACACAATTTTGATATTTGTCCCTGGTTTATTATTGTTATAGAGATAAAAAAAATAATAATAATTCTTAACCAGTATGAACATTGATTTGATAATCATCAGATGGTTATGTGTATAGTGATACAAATCAATTTCATAGATACTTGTTAGAGAACAATGTATTGGATAAACCCATCATGAGATTACTACATGGGTTAGTGTCATAAGTAAATCTCATGATAGTTATGTATTAATTCTTTGACTTGAGATTGTCATAGTTTCCAATATAAGGACTATTATATTTTGACATGATCAAACATTATCCGTAACTGGATAGTAATAAAGGTTGTGATCATATATGATAAAATTATGTAGAGGATAATGAACAATCAAGATAGAATTTGTCCCTCTCTTTGAGAGAGATATCTTTTGGGCCCCTCGATAAGTGAGACTGTGAAATGCATGGCCGTGCTCAAATGAATTGATAGTGTGATCAATTTCATTTGTTTTTTATCAGTCTACTTGGAGATCGAGTAATCATAAGTTTGGACAATATAAGTATGACGTTGACCATGACTTATGTTCAAGCTAGATATCGTGTGACAAAGGGATTAATGCATGTACTATTATTAGGCAAATAGGACATTCCTTATATTAATTGGGTAGTTGTAACGCCTTGCTAGAGGCCAATTATGACTTGTTGGTTTAATAGAGATTAAATTGACTGCCAATTAATATGGGCCTATCGGGTCACACACAAGAATGCGCTTTGGGCTGGATATAATATTAATATTAGATATTAATATTTATTATTATTATTATTTTCATTTTTTTATATATATATTATTAGATAATATATTCAGAATCCTAATTAGATTTGGATTCTGAATTTGATTTACCTTATCCAATTATATATATTATTAGATAATATATTCAGAATCCTAATTAGATTTGGATTCTGAATTTGACTTACCTTATCCAATTTCGAATTGGATTCTGGAGTGATTATATTCACTCCAGACGTTAAGTCTTCATATAGGTAACTTTAGAAAATAAAAAGAGAATGAAAACAAAGAAACCCTAATACGTTTTAGAGAAAACGTTTTTCAGCCTTCGCCGTTGCAGAGAGCTAGCACTCCAGACGGTAGCATTCGTGTGGATACGCGATAGAGGGTGTTTCGCGATCGAGGCATCTCTTCCAAACTGTGATTTTGAATCATCAACAGGTTAGTTCTTTGTACACTTTTGTCGAATTAAACGAACAACATGGATCCTGGTGGGAAATCATAGATCAAAATTTTTTCCGCTGCGTGTTTTTGTTTGCAATGATCTCCTTGATTTCCTAACAGTGGTATCAGAGCCAGGTTGTTGTTTTCATTTAAGTCGAAAATGCCATGTTGATATGATTACATGATATATATTGATTTCATATGGCATGTTAACTATAAAACCCTAATTCGTTTTTCATATGATGAGAAAGGATTGGTTTTTGGTTTCGTTTCTGTAAAACCCTAATTTGTTTTTCATATGATGAGAAAGGATTGGTGTTTTTAATTTCGTTTTCATGAGATGATCACGTATATATGATTGGTTGATTAAAATGATTTTCATATGATGAAAACGATTAAGTTTATATGTGATATAAACATTTGGTAATGATTCTGTAATGGGTTGTACATATCCGAAATAAAACAGTAAGAATGTTAATGAGATTAACGATTCTGTTTTAGGGTTTCGCCAAAGAAAAATGTTAATGAGATTAACGTTTCTGTTTGGCTTCGAGGGGCCCTATAGTTCGCGTATGTTCGCGCCCTATAGTTCGTTACTGCGACATTAATAATGTCAATATATTTGTTTTTATTTAACATGTTGGTGATGAATATGTTATGTTTGTTTGATGTCTTGGCATGGTGCATAGCATGGCCTTATGACCTTTGTGATTGGTTTATTCATATCTTAATTTTGGGTAAATACGGCCTGCGTGTCGTTTATTTTGTTGTAATTTATTTTACTAGTAGTTAGATTTTCTTTTATTGTAATAAATGAAGATTCAAGCTACAATGTTTGTGATGGAGATTCATACCAAGGAGAAGATGGTTCCATGGTGATGGAAGCACAAGCTCAAGTTTTGAAGATATGTAATATTGCAAGTGTTGTAATAGATAGGTTCTTTCACCTAGGGTTGCCTTTATGATCTTCATTTGGTCTCTTGAAGATCATATTTAGTTTGGCCATGCTATGTCACGTTTACATATTTTGTCATTTGGTATATGATGCTTATGTGATAAATTATATATATGCATATAGGATGCTAAAATATAATGATATGTAATGCAAGACATGATAATAATTTAGTTGAACCCTCATTAATAATTTAAGTCTAAATGCCATCCACGTTTTGAACACCTATCAAAACTAAGATTGTATTAAAGTAGGTATTGCCAAAGCAATATACTTTAAACATTCCTAGCTAAGTAGGATGAGTAATAGTGCTACTCATATGTTTTAAAATTGGTTAGACTTAATTAGGCTATCAAAATGGTTTTGGGCCTAAGGCATTAGATGGAATTCAATATGCTATGACATATGATGTCAATATTCCATAATTACTAAGAGTTACATGAGATGTAATTGGTAAAGATGTTACCTACCTAAATAACTTGATTTTAAGCGTCACGCCAAAGCTGAGTTTAGAATTAAGTGAAATACGGATCTTAGCCTACTAAAATATTTCTTTAGAGGGTTATATTTTTAGTAGGAGTTTAAATAATTTTAACCTCATTATTAATTAAAATTTGACTTTGCATATTTATCAACAGATGGCTGCTAATAACAATTCCACCTTATCACTGCGATCTATCCTTGAGAAGGAAAAACTGAAAGAATGTGGGACTAATTTTGTTGACTAGTTTAGGAACCTGAGAATTGTTCTCAAACAAGAGAAAAAGTCCTACGTGCTTGATGAAGTTGTCCCTGACCCACCTCCTGCTGATGCTTTTAATGCTGTTAAGAGTAAGCATAAGAAGCATGTGGATGATTCCAATGACATAGGATGTCTTATGTTGGCTACCATGTGTCCAGGACTTCAGAAGGATCTGGAACACTTAGAGGCTTATGAGATGAGTGTGCATCTCAAACAAGCTTTCCAACAACAGGCTAGGCAAGATAGGTTTAACACCGCTGTTGCATTATTTGACTGCAAAATGTCTGAAGGTGAATCTGTTAGTGCTCATGTTTTGAAGATGAAAGGCTATCTAGATCACCTTGCTAGACTTGGATATCCCCTGAGTTTAGAACTCTCCACGGATTTGATCCTACATTCATTGCCTAGCAGTTTCTTACAGTTTGTCATGAACTATAACATGAATGACATGGAGAAATCCATTCCTGAGCTACATGGTATGCTCAAAACTACTGAGGGGAATATCAAAAAGCCTACCCAAATATTGAATGTCAATATTAAACAAATGAAAAAGAAAGCCAAATATACTAAAGGCAAAGGTAAGGCAAAAGGTGCTAAAGGGTCCAAGGAACAAGCTAAACCAAAACCTGAACCTAAGGCTAAAGTTCCTAAGGAAGGGACTTGTTTCCATTGCAACAAGCCTGGGCATTGGAAGAGAAATTGTCAACTCTATTTGGATGAGTTAAAGAAGTTGAAGGGTAGTGCGACTACATCTTCAGGTATTTATGTTATAGAAATTAATTTATCTATTCCTTCTTCCTGGGTATTAGATACCGGATGTGGATCTCATATTTGTACAAATATGCAGGGACTCAAAAGGAGTAGGATGCTGAAGAAGGGCGAAGTGGACCTACGTGTTGGCAATAGAGCAAGAGTTGCTGCTATAGCTGTAGGAACTCATGAACTTGTTATGCCCAATGGGTTTTTGTTAATTTTGAACAATTGCTTTTATGTTCCTACTATGAGTAGGAATCTTATTTTAGTATCTGTTTTGGATGATGAAGGTTATTCATTTTTTATTAAGAATAAGAAATGTTCTATTTTTGATAAAAAAAAATGATTTGCTTTATGGTATTGCAAATTCTTATAATGGCCTTTATATCCTTAATCTTGATGATTCTAATGGTAATGATATCTATAACATAACTTCTAAGAGAACTAAGCCAAATGAGTTAAACCCTACTTATTTATGGCATTGTCGCCTTAGCCATATAAATGAGAAACACATTTCTAAGCTCCATCAAGATGGATTATTAGTTTCATTTGATTTTGAATCATTTGAAACATGTGAGTCTTGTTTGCTTGGTAAGATGACAAAGGATCCTTTTACTGTGCATAGTGAAAGGGCTAATGATTTATTGGGCTTGATACATACAGATGTATGTGGTCCTTTTAGCATTAGTGCCAGAGGAGGATTTCGATACTTCATTACTTTTACTGATGATTTCAGTAGGTATGGCTATGTCTACCTAATGAAACATAAGCATGAGTCTTTTGAAATGTTTAGAACTTTTCAAAATGAAGTACATAATCAACTTGGTAAAACAATTAAACTACTTCAATCAGATCGAGGTGGTGAATATTTGAGCCAAGAGTTTGATGATCATCTAAGGGATTGTGGAATTGTTTCACAACTAACTCCTCCAGGAACTCCACAGTGGAATGGAGTTTCTGAAAGGAGAAATCGAACTCTATTAGATATGGTTCGATCAATGATGAGTCAAGCGGATCTTCCTTTATCTTTTTGGGGTTATGCCTTGGAGACAGCTGCATTCATTTTGAACCGTGTACCATCTAAGGCAGTTGAAAAGACACCATATGAGATATGGACAGGTAAGACACCTAGTTTGTCTTTTCTTAAGATTTGGGGTTGTAAAGCTTATGTGAAAAGACCAGTTTCAGATAAGTTAGCTCCAAAGTCTATCAAATGTAATTTTGTGGGGTATCCTAAGGAAACTAAAGGATACTATTTTTGTACTCCTTCAGAGAACAAAGTGTTTGTTGCTCGAAATGGGATCTTTTTGGAAAAGGAATTTCTTTCTAAGAGAACTAGTGGGAGTATAGTAGAACTTGAGGAAACTCAAGTACCACAAGAAATCATTGAGCAGTCTATAGAGCCTATTTCAGAACCACAAATAGTTATGGAGTTTGAAGATGTAACACAAATCCCTCGCAGGTCTGATAGGACACGTCGTCAGCCAGAGAGATATGGATTTCTTGTGACTGATGATAGTGAAGTAATGCTCATTGATCAAGATGAGCCTACTACCTATCAAGAAGCTATGTCAGGTCCAGATTCAGACAAATGGCATGGAGCCATGAAATCTGAGATGTAATCTATGTTTAACAACCAAGTTTGGTCTTTAATAGATCCTCCAGAGGGTATTAAGACTATTGGTTGCAAATGGGTTTTCAAGAAGAAAACTGACATGGATGGGAATGTGCAGACCTATAAAGCAAGGCTTATTGCAAAAGGTTTCAAGCAAACTCATGGTATAGACTATGACGAAACCTTTTCACCAGTTTCTATGCTTAAGTCTGTTAGAATTCTCATTGCCATTGCAGCATTCTATGATTATGAGATATGGAAAATGGATGTCAAAACCTCTTTCCTTAATGGAAACTTGCTTGAGGATGTGTATATGACACAACCTGAGGGTTTTGTAAATCCTAAGAATTCTACAAAGGTTTGCAAGCTTCAAAGATCCATTTATGGATTGAAGCAAGCATCTCGAAGCTGGAATCTTCATTTTGATGAAATAGTTAGGAACTTTGGTTTCATCAAGAATGAAGATGAACCTTGTGCTTACAAGATGGTTAGTGGGAGTGCAGTAGTGTTTTTAGTCTTATATGTGGATGACATATTACTCATTGGGAATGATATCCCTACCTTGCAAAAGGTTAAGACTTGGTTAGGGAATTCTTTCTCAATGAAAGACTTAGGTGAGGCTGCCTATATCCTTGGTATGAAGATCTATAGAGATAGATCTAGAAGGATAATTGGCCTGAGTCAAAGTACATACATAGATAAAGTGTTGAAGAGGTTCAACATGCAAGATTCCAAAAAGGGATTCTTGCCTATGTCTCATGGCATTCATCTCAACAAGAGTCAATGTCCTATGACATCTGATGAGCGAGATCGAATGAATAAGATTCCTTATGCTTCTGCTATAGGATCTATTATGTATGCCATGTTATGTACTAGACCAGATGTCTCATATCCATTAAGCGCAACTAGTAGATTTCAAGCTGATCCTGGTGAAGGTCACTGGACAGCTGTCAAGAATATTCTTAAGTACCTTCGAAGGACTAAAGATGTATTCTTGGTTTATGGAGGTTTGGAAGATGAACTAGTTGTAAATGGTTACACAGATGCTAGTTTCCAAACTGACATAGATGATTTTAGATCGCAGTTAGGTTTTGTATTCATATTGAATGGTGGAGCTGTTAGTTGGAAGAGTTCAAAACAAAGCACTGTGGTTGATTCTACAACAGAGGCTGAGTATATAGCAGCATCAGATGCAGCTAAGGAAGCAGTCTGGTTGAAGAAATTCATCACTGAGTAGGAGTGGTGCCTAGCATTGCAAATCCTGTGGACATTTATTATGACAACAATGGTGCCATAGCACAGGCAAAAGAGCCTAGATCTCATTAAAGGTCTAAGCATATACTCAGGCATTTCACCTCATTCGAGACATTATCGATAGAGGAGATATCAAGATATGCAAAGTTGACACAAATGATAACATAGTAGATCCATTAACAAAGCCTCTCTCACGGGTCAAGCATGATCAGCACACTAGATCTATGGGTCTTAGAAATTTGTAGGCCTAGTGCAAGTGGGAGATTGTTAGTGTATGTGCCCTAGGCCATTTATTTGGATCTTTATGTTATACATTCATTATTAATAAATGAGGTTTTATTATCATTATTGTTTGTTTGCATGTTACACAATTTTGATATTTGTCCCTGGTTTATTATTGTTATAGAGATAAAAAAAAATAATTCTTAACCAGTATGAACATTGATTTGATAATCATCAGATGGTTATGTGTATAGTGATACAAATCAATTTCATAGATACTTGTTAGAGAACAATGTATTGGATAGACCCATCATGAGATTACTACATGGGTTAGTGTCATAAGTAAATCTCATGATAGTTATGTATTAATTCTTTGACTTGAGATTGTCATAGTTTTCAATATAAGGACTATTATATTTTGACATGATCAAACATTATCCGTAACTGGATAGTAATAAAGGTTATGATCATATATGATAGAAATTATGTAGAGGATAATGAACAATCAAGATAGAATTTGTCCCTCTCTTTGAGAGAGATATCTTTTGGGCCCCTCGATAAGTGAGACTGTGAAATGCATGGTCGTGCTCAAATGAATTGATAGTGTGATCAATTTCATTTGTTTTTTCTCAGTCTACTTGGAGATCGAGTAATCATAAGTTTGGACAATATAAGTATGACGTTGACCATGACTTATGTTCAAGCTAGATATCGTGTGACAAAGGGATTAATGCATGTACTATTATTAGGAAAATAGGACATTCCTTATATTAATTGGGTAGTTGTAACGCCTTGCTAGAGGCCAATTATGACTTGTTGGTTTAATAGAGATTAAATTGACTGCCAATTAATATGGGCCTATCGGGTCACACACAAGAATGCGCTTTGGGCTGGATATAATATTAATATTAGATATTAATATTTATTATTATTATTATTTTCATTTTTTTATATATATATTATTAGATAATATATTCAGAATCCTAATTAGATTTGGATTCTGAATTTGATTTACCTTATCCAATTATATATATTATTAGATAATATATTCAGAATCCTAATTAGATTTGGATTCTGAATTTGACTTACCTTATCCAATTTCGAATTGGATTCTGGAGTGATTATATTCACTCCAGATGTTAAGTCTTCATATAGGTAACTTTAGAAAATAAAAAGAGAATGAAAACAAAGAAACCCTAATATGTTTTAGAGAAAACATTTTTCAGCCTTCGCCATTGCAGAGAGCTAGCACTCCAGACGGTAGCATTCGTGTGGATACGCGATAGAGGGTGTTTCGCGATCAAGGCATCTCTTCCAAACTGTGATTTCGAATCATCAACAGGTTAGTTCTTTGTACACTTTTGTCGAATTAAACGAACAGCATGGATCCTGGTGGGAAATCATAGATCAAAAATTTTTCCGCTGCGTGTTTTTGTTTGCAGTGATCTCCTTGATTTCCTAACAGTTTCAACCAATAGTTATATTTTTTAAAATGGAAATCAATCCATGATAATTCCCATTAATTAGGTTTTAATCCATTCAACCAACTAAAGTAGGTTTTATGATTTCGTATGATTAAAACTAAATTGAAATGTTTATTATAGATAGATTTCTCACTTGAAAAAGGTAATTAATGATTCATGCCCAAAACAAGTCCATGGTTAATTAATTCTTAGTGTAAACTAGGCCCACAATTGATTTTTAGTATTTCATAATTGACCTAAATATTTTTGCAAGCTCTTTGTAAGAGAAGGTTGGGTGAAAATAGTTTTATTTCTAATCCCATTGTAAAACATTTTAGAAAAATGGTTTTTGGGCTTAGTATTTGGGCCATGGGCCAAAGAATTTGATTTGTTTTTAGAAAAATCTTATGTCCAAAGACCATCTTGAAAAATTTTGAAAATAGTTTTGGTCTTTTGGATTTTCTAAAGAAAAATTTATTTTGAGCTTACAATGTACTTATGTCATAGTAGAAAAAGAACAAACCAAATAAGCCATGATTTAAGCCAAAATAAATTAACTATAGTCAAACAACATGCATTTGGGGTAAAACCTAAGGAAAGTAACTAGGCTAATTACATAAGCTTTAGTCTTTGGGTAAAAAGGCTTAGGTTCCCATAACAAGTATATACCAAATGGTACGAGGCTATGAGTGGTTATGTCATGCTCGATCTCCATACCTTGAGTGAAAGTATGGTATCCCTTACATAACACAACACGGGCATCCTAACTCACGCACATGATGCAATCTAATATGATACAATTAATAATATCATTATAAGAAAGAATAAAATAATATAAAGACCAACGGAATCAACTTCTCTTATCCCAAGTGGAGTCGCCACTGTGAGCAGGGATTTTCGCCCCCACTCCCGGTGGAATGGTTCTTGCGACTTCGGCACTGTTTAGGCTCGGGGCCTTAGAGAACACGGACCTAAGTCCGGAGAAAATGGAGTCGCCACCCGGACGGGCCGGGAAAAAGAAAGGGGTGGATGACTCGATTCATAAGGAATCCCCAACCCCCTAATGGGTTCGAAAAGTTGGGTACGTGTGGGGAAGGTGAGAAATGGCCCAGCACCCCCATAACGCCCAGTTCATTGGAACCGGCCTCCTTTACAGGTCTTAATATTATAAAATTCTTAAATATAACAACATCATCTATATTACACACAATAATTAAAAGAAAGCATCAATATATTAAAATCAAAGCAAGGTCCAAGCAAAACAAATAAATAGACATCCATCCGAAGATGGAAACATGTCCTTACATCACATGCCTAAATAGGACACCCACCGAAAGGTAGAAACATGACCTTTACATTGGTTCTAAAATAGAAAAGTAATTTAAATTACATGAATTTAACTAATGAGGTACCCACCAAGTGGAAACATACCTCTTACAACATTTGGAAATCTAAATAAATTGATAAAAGTAAACAATAAATCATTCATCAAAGGCATTAAATACCAATAGAAAGTAAACATCCATCCATGATAAATAAAATAATCCAAGCATTGAACTTAAATAAATTAAAGCATGTAAAATAAATCAAAACATAATCAAATATGGAATTGAATAAGGCAAATAAAAATCCAAATTATAGCTACTGTTTCCATTTAGGATCCTTTATTTCATGTGTTTAGGGTTTTGGATTTTCATAGGTTTAAGCTACTGTGACTTTTTAAAGAATTAAAATAGATTAAAAATTTTATGTTTTAAAAGGTTGGTAAGACACTTTGATTAACCAAATTAAGGTTTGAATAGTGAAATCATGAAACTAGGGTTTTTGACACTTTAAAATACTTTTGATTTGTGGTTTTAAATGATGATTTCAAGCTTACTGTGTAAAATTAAAATATTTGTGTTTATATTATTTTTAAGGTTTTAAAGAATTAGGGTTTAAGGCTTTAAAGGGGTTAGGGTTTTACTATTTTAGGTTTGGAGTTGAGTTAGGGTTTAGTGTTTTAAAATTAGGGTTTCGGTGGATGCATGAAGCTTTTTGGGTTTGAAAATTAATTTGATGGTTTTATGAAGTTTTATGAAAATAAATAAACAATTTAAAGTTTATAAAAGCAAAAAAGAAGTTTTTAAGGCTTTTGGAAAGAAACAGAATATAATTTAAGGGTTTTGATGATTTGGAAAGTAAATTAGGGTTTTGGGGTTTTGAAAAAACTAAATTAATAACTTTAAATTCTTTGGAAAATAAAGCAACGAATTAGTGTTTTTAACTTTTGAAAAGCTAAATTAAAGTTCTGGGATTTTGATTTTGAAAGCCACAATTAGATAGTTTATGCTACTGTGAAAAATATAACAAAACAAGAATTTAATACATACCTCCTTTTGATGGTTCCTCCAAAAATAATTCTTCTTGGATGAATTAAAACAAAGGCAATTGCTACCTTTGATCATTTTTTAATGCTTAAAATCAGCTTGATTAAAGTTTCCTTCACAGATTCGGTTTCAAACTCTTTCAATTTTCTTCATAATTTCTGATCCCCTTTTCCCTCTCTCTGCCTCCTTATTTATAGAAGTTTTTTTCATGGTTTTTCCTAGTTACTCACGGCATACAACATTTAATAAAAAAAGGAAACCAAAACCTAATTGTATTAGATTTCAAAAATTTTTCATTAAAAAATTTCGCTGGCAAAAAAAACTGCTGCAGAAAAATCGCGCTGGCGAAAAAAATTGTCCCAGGAAAAATTGCGCTGGCGAAAAAGTTGCAGCAGCCCCAGGAAAATCCTGCGAGTGAAATGGCCTTCGGCCAATCCGACTTTTTTTTTTCATTTTTATTTTTTTATCTCTTTATTTATTTATTTTATACATATTTTTTTTGTTTATTATTTTTGAAGCAAATATTACTTAAAATAATAAAAATTATTTTTTGGACTAAAAAATATATTAGACAACACAAAAATTATTTTGGAATAATTAAATATATTAGACCAGACTGGGTCAAAAATTAAGGGTCTACAGACACGTGAGTAGCTTCTAGGTTCAGTAGTAAGTGGGTCGAATGGATCCTGTGAACCCCTGTTGTGATGATCAGATTCATCATCGAAATGCTTATCAATCAGTCGAGGTCATTTTGGCAAAGAACTTGAAGATGGGCCACCACGCCTTGCGCATGACTTGGTCCTCATATTGATGGGTATTATAGACCCTTAATTTTTGACCCAGTCCGGTCCAATATATTTTATTTAGTCTCAAATAATTTTTGTATTATCTTAATTAAATAATATTTATTTTAGTATTTATTTTTTATAATTTCTAAAAATTATTATAATAAACAAATAATAATAAACAAATAAATAAAAATAAAAATAAATCGGCGACGGAAAAATTCATCGCCGAAAACAGTGGACGAAATGGCCCGCAACCTGCCCCTTGCAGTTTTTCGCTCGCCAGCCGTCGCAAGTTTTCGCCAACGCAATTTTTTTTCGAAACCAAATTCTATTTGGTTTTGGTTTCCTTTCCTAATGAATTTTAGTTTTCTTAAACAACTAGGATTAATCATAAAAGTTTTCCTATAAATAACACTAAAAATCACAAGAGCAGGGAGGAGGAAGAAACTTTGGACGATCAAACTGGATTTTGAACTTTGGATTAGACTTGAATTGTGGAACTTCATATTTGAGAGGGATAAGCAAGCAAGCAATCAAGCCATCAAAGGCAGCAATCCTGCCTTTGTCCTTGTTCATCCAAGAAGTAATTTTTGGTGGAACCGACAAACGAAGGTTTGAATATTTAATCTCTTTTTTTTCCTTACAGTAGCTTGAATCATTAAATTGTTTCTTTTGATTCTAAAAACCTTAGAGCCCTAATTTACTTTCCAACTTTCCAAAACCTTAAATCATTTTATTAATTCCCAAAACCCTAATCTGTTTTCCAAAACCTTAAAACCCTAAATTTACCTTACAGTTTCTAAAAATCAAAAAGCTTTTTAAAAAGCTATAAGCTATTTTCTCAAATTCTAAAACCAAATATATTTTTTGACACACTAAAAAATCCTAATTCAACTTCAAAATCAAAAACAGTAAACCCCAAACTAGTAAGCCTAAACCCTAATTTTTCTAAACCCTAATCCTTAAAATCTTAAAACCTTATAAACCTAAATATTAAAATTCAACACAGTAAGCCTAAAAACAATAATTCAGTAGCTAATAATCATAAACCTAGTATTTTAATATTCAAACACTAATTTCATGATATTACCCCCTCAAACCTAATTTTGTTAATCAAAGAACCTCATCAATCTCTTAAATTATAAAACTCTAATCCATTTCAATTCTCTTAAAACTTACAGTAGCCTAAACTAATAAATTTCAAAACCCTAAATATTAATTAAAGAACTTTAAATGAGAAATAGTAAACTTCAATTTGTATCTTTACTTACCTTATTTGATTATGTAGTTTATATTATGCTTTGATTTATTTAAGTTCAATGCTTGATTTATTTAATTTATCATGGATGAATGTTCATTATATATTTTGATTGATGTTTAATATCTTTTATGAATGATTTATTTATGATGAATGGTTATTTACCTTTATCAATTTATTTTGATTTCCAAATATTGTAAGAGGTATGTTTCCACTTTGTGGGTACCTCATTAATTAAGTTCTATGTAATTTAAATTGCTTTTATATTTTAGACCAATGTAAAGGATATGTTTCTACCTCATGGTGGTGTCCTATTTAGCTTAGACATGGATGATGTAAGGGCATGTTTCCATCTTCGGATGGGTGTCAATTTATTTATTTTGTTTGGACATTGCTTTAATTTTTAATATATCGATGTTTTATTTTAATTATTGCGTGTAATATGGATAATATTGTTATATTTAAGAATTTTATAATATTAAGACCTGTAAAGGAGGTCGGTTACAATGAACTGGGCGTTGTGGGGGTGCTGGCCATTTCTCACCTTCCCCACACATACCCAACTTTCCGAACCCATTAGGGGGTTGGGGATTCCTTAGGAATCCAGTCATCCACCCCTTTCTTTTTCCCGGCCCTTCCGGGTGGCGACTCCATTTTCTCCATACTTAGGTCCGTGTTCTCTAAGGCCCCAAGCCTAAACAGTGCTGAAGTCGCAAGAACCATTCCACCGGGAGTGGGGGCACAAATCCCCGCTCACATTGGCGACTCCACTGGGGATAAGAGAAGTTGATTCCATTAGTCTTTATATTATTCTATTTTTTCTTATAAGGATATTATCCATTGCATCATATTAGATTGCATTGTGTGCGTAAGTTAGGATGCCTGTGTTACCCATGTTGTGTTATGTAAGGGATACCATACTTTCACTCAAGGTATGGAGATCAAGCATGGCATAACCAATCATAGCCTCATACCATTTGGTATATACTTTGTAATATCCCAAAGTGTGACCTAGAAGTTTGGATATAATTGTTGGTTGTTTGAATTATGTGTATATGTTATGTTGATAAGAAAAGAAATTGAAAAGAGAATGTTTATGTATTGTTTAAAAAGGAAAGTAATGTGTAGAGAGAAAGTGTATATGTTGGGTATATGGTAATATATATAACATATACATTAGTCAAAATGGATAGTCAAGGGAAGAAGATATTTAATTGTTGTATGTGAAATTACTATAAAGGGCACTTGATTAAGAAGGAAGCTAGAACAAGTGAGAAGAGGGTATGTTGGTAATTGTCTTTTTGGAACACTTGGTGGAGATTTAAAGAGAAGTTGACTTTGTTTTTTTTCATCATCTTTTCTTCTTTTCCATATGTGTGGCCGGCTCATCCAAAGACAAAAGAAAGCAAGAGAGCAAGAGAGGATCTTGAAGTTATAAGCTCAAATTGAAGGAAGAATCAAAGGATTAAGTTGGAGATTTGTGAAATTTCTTCAATTTTGGTAAGTACTCTCTTGTTTTCCTTTGTTATTTTTGAAGTTGTGTTTGAGGTGAGTTATGATTTGTTGATATTATGATTAGGTGAGTTTGAGATGTGTTTTTAAGTGTCGAAATTGATTGTAAGTTAAAAAGTTAAATTGGTGTTGGTTTTGGTTTGAAGATGGTAAGTTAAGTGGATGTTGATATTGAAAGAATAAGAGTGATGTTGGTTTAAGGGTTTTGAAGTGGTAAGTGATTAAATGTATTGTTGATGTATTGTTAATGTGAATATTGTGATGATGAACATGTAAAATAAGTGTTAATGACATTGATTATATCCATTTGAATAAGGTTATGTTGTGCACAATGTGTTTTAATTCAATCAAAAGAGACTTGGCCATGTTTAAGGTTTTTATTCATGAGAGACACGGCCAAACTATAGAAGAGACACGGCCAAACTAAAGATTTTTGGGAGACACGGCCAAGTTTAAGGAAATTTGGCCGTGTTGGATCAATTTTGGAGAGACACGGCCACTGACTTGGCCGTGTCCCTTGCCCGTGTCTGCTACTGCATGATTTTGTGTTGAGAGACACGGCCACAAGCTTGGCCGTGTCCCTTGAGTGTGTTAGCTACTGTGATTGTTCTTTGCTCTTCTTGCATTGTTTTGATTCTTCAAAGGTCTTTTTGCACCTAAACATAAAAATAAACATTTTAAACACACTTAAAACAAAAATGATCCAAACAAATGTATGTGGAAGATTCTAAATCTATGAATAATGTAAATTGTTAGGTATATATCAATGATGAAATATGAAATGTGAATTGAGATAATTGAGGCATGTATGCCTATATGATGATGTGTAATGAAATTGATTATGGTAAATTTGAATATTGAGATGTGAAGCCATTGTAATTGGCCATGATGATTCAAATGTGATATGAAGCCATTGTGATTGGCTATGATAATTCAATTGAGATATGTGAGGCATGTTTGCCTAAATGATGAAGAGAATTGAAAATGATATTGATGATGAAATAATCAATGAATTGTGTGGCTAATGTGTTATTCTATTTTCAGAGTTTGTTGTTGGTGGCATGCCTGTAGTAGCATTCTCTTGAAGTTAGGTTGGGCTTGATCCTTGAAGCCAAGTTGGGTTGAAGTTTAACATGTTTTACTCCCCTTGAAGCTTGGTTGGGTCTAGTCCTTGAAGCCTAATTGAGATGTTACAACCCTTGAAGCTAGGTTGGATTGGTTCTTGAAGCCAAGTTGGGTTGATACTTAGCATGTTTTGTTCCCCTTGAAGCTTGGTTGAACCTAAATCCTTGAAGCCTAGTTGGGATAATGATAAATGTGATAATTTAACCAAAACATTAACTCTGAAAGTTGAATGGCATATTAGTATTTTTGGGCCCATGCTTGTCTTTGTATTTAATGTGATTCTTGAATGGTGAAATTAATGGAATTATGAAGATATAATATGAATGTTGTTATGACATTGATCAAAGTATGATGTGGAATTGTAATATTCTTTTAAATGATGTATGAGATTAATTGTGACATTATATCATATTAAAGCATAATGTTAGTATACTTTGTACTACTAAGCCGTTGGCTTAGCGCGATAGTGTTTGATCGCGCAGGTGACAGAGTTGAACCTGAGAGCTCCTCGAGACCAAGTGAGACTAGGCATTGAAGGATTTATTTTTGGAACTTAAAGATCAGAGAAGAGCTGCCAATCATGTATATATTCTATATTTTGTAAACTTTGATTTATAACATATTTGTAATAACTTCCGCTGTGAATTAATAAACATTTTTATATATGGTGTCTGTTGGATTTCTTTTAAATGTTTGAGATTGGTTTCACTTATTTACAAAGATATTTGTTGTGTATTTTTAAACTGTGGCATTTTCTATATTCAGTATACGTATATTACGATCGTTTAAGCATGCTTGGTACGTATACGGGATATAGGGGTGTTACAATTGTTTTGGTGTCAGAGCCTAGGTTTGAGATTCTCAACCTAGGTCAAATGTAAGAAAAAGAATGTTTTGATTTTAAAAAGTGGATTTTTGAATAACATACATGTTTGGCAATGGCAATCTCTGATCTTTAATGAGAGGTATTCTGCTGTGTTTGCAGATATAGGTTGTGATGGATTCTCACTTACGTCAGTCAGTAGAGGGTAGTGCTGAGAGTATAGCTCCTGATGAGGTTAGAGATGGAGCTAGAGTGGATAGTGCTGGGGAGGTACCTGCTTCTGTGTCAGGGAGACCAGCTGGTGAGGAGGTTTCGCCAGTTTGGCTTAGGCAGGTGGTAGAGGTATTGAGGCGAGCACCAGTGCAACCACCGCCACCACCCCCACAGCCTTTGGTATCAGTGAGACATTACGATAAATTAAGGAAGTATGGAGCGGAAGATTTTCTAGGTACTATTGATCCAGCTGTAGCTGAGCAGTGGCTAGATAAAGTACAGAGAATATTTGTTCAGTTACAAGCCACTCCAGAAGAAAAATTTGATTATGCAAGATCATTGTTGCAGAAGGGTGCATATTACTGGTGGAAGATAGTGCCCCATGCTATGGATGATCCACCTACCTTGTCCTATGCTGATTTTCTAAGAGAGTTCGAATTGAAGTTTACTCCAAGGGAGTATAAAGATGTGAAGAAAATGGAGTTCTTGAACTTGAAGCAAGATCATCGGACTGTGACAGAATATGAGCTAGAGTTTATCTGGTTGAGCCAGTATGCTGGGGGTATTATATCTGATGAGATAGATAGATGCAGGAGATTTGAGGAGGGATTAAGGCCCTCTATCATGTGCATGGTAGCTGGATCTAGATATCATGATTTTTCCCAGCTTGTTGCAGCAGCTCGAAGTGTGGAGCGAGCTCAGGGCATTGCAGCAGTTGCTTCTGGGGAAGAGATCAGGGTTAGAAGACCCCAGTTTGAAGCAGGGTCTTCATTTGTGAAAAGAGGTAAAGGAAGTTTTGTTCCTTGGGTTAGTAGGAGTCAGAGGCCAGCTGGTAGGTCAGTACAGTTTCAGAGGCAGAGATCGAGAACTACAATTTCAGTGGCGAGTGCTCCAACCCCAGTAATTCAGAGATCCACTTTACCCATATGTATTCATTGTGGTAGACCACATGGTGGTACTTGTTGGAAGACTGGTGTGGCAGGGGTATGCTTCAGATGTGGATCACTTGATCATTTTGTTAGAGATTGTCCTGAGAGGCAGGAACAGATGTCGGTAGATTCTGCAGCTTCTCGATCTAATGTGAGGGGAGGTCGAGGAGGCAGAAATGTCAGCAGAGGGGGCAGATCTGGGTTCAGTCCTAGAGGAGGTTCTACATCCAGGGAGAATAGACCGGAGGAGGCTAGATCTTCTCAGAGGATATATGTGATGCAGAGGCAGCCAGATGCTTTGGCAGTCATAGCGGGTACTTTCTCTTTATTTGGTATTTCAGTACTTGCTTTGATTGATCCCGGATCCACTCATTCATATATTAGTGCATCTGTTTTGCCTGTGTCTGAGTTGCATGCTGAGTCCCTAGGATTTGATGTGTTGGTGACAAATCCGTTAGGGCATAGTGTGATTGTTAGCAAAGTGCACCGAGATAGTGCAGTTATGGTGCAAGGTGAGGAGTTTCTTGGAGACTTGATTGAAATGCCTTTTAAGGAATATGATTTAATCCTAGGCATGGACTGGTTATCTAGACATAGAGCTGTGGTAGACTGTCAAAAGAAAGTTGTTACCTTGAGAACTGGTGATGGTAGAGATGTGATAGTATCTAGTGAGCAGGGACAGTTAGCATCCTTGTTTGTTTCAGCTGTTGCAGCTAGGAGATTGATTAGAAAAGGGTGTGATGCTTACCTTGCTCATATTCTAGATACTAGAGTAGTGAGTTCTCAAATTGATAGTATACCTACAGTTGCAGAGTTTCCAGAGGAGTTGCCAGGGTTGCCTCCTGAGAGAGAGGTGGAGTTTGGTATTGAATTATTGCCTGGTACCACTCCTATCTCTATTACTCCTTATAGAATGGCACCAACTGAATTGAGAGAGTTGAAGGTGCAGTTACAGGAGTTGTTGGATAAAGGGTTTATTCACCCCAGTGTTTCTCCGTGGGGAGCTCCTGTATTGTTTGTGAAAAAGAAGGACGGTACTATGAGATTGTGTATTGATTATAGGCAATTGAATAAGGTGACGATCAAGAATAAATATCCTTTGCCTAGGATTGATGATCTCTTTGATCAATTAAAGGGAGCAGCAGTGTTTTCTAAAATTGATTTGAGATCTGGGTACCATCAGTTGAGGGTTAAGGCTGAAGATGTATCTAAAATAGCTTTTCGTACCAGGTATGGGCATTATGAGTTTCTAGTTATGCCTTTTGGTTTGATGAATGCACCTGCAGCTTTTATGGACTTGATGAATAGGGTGTTTAGGCCCTATTTGGATCAGTTTGTGGTGGTTTTCATTGATGATATCTTGGTGTATTCACGTAATAAGGAAGAGCATGACAAGCATTTGCGAATTGTGCTGCAAATTTTGAGAGAGAAGCAATTGTTTGCTAAACTGTCGAAGTGTGAGTTTTGGCTGGACCAAGTAACTTTTCTCGGTCATATAGTTTCAGCAGAGGGTATTAGAGTTGATCCGAGTAAAGTTGAAGCTATTCTGAATTGGAGTCCACCAAAGTCTGTGACTGAAGTTAGAAGTTTTCTGGGTTTGGCAGGCTATTACCGACGGTTTGTGAAAGGATTTTCTTTGATAGCTACTCCACTTACCAGATTACTTTGAAAGGGAGTTAAATTTGTGTGGACAGATCAGTGTCAGGCTAGCTTTGAACAGTTGAGAAAAATGTTAACTCAAGCGCCTGTTCTTACTTTACCTGTGGAAGATAAACCATATGTGATTTACAGTGATGCTTCACATAGTGGTTTGGGTTGTGTTCTGATGCAAGAAGGTAAAGTTATAGCTTATGCTTCTCGACAGTTGAAACCGCATGAGCTCAATTATCCGACCCATGATTTAGAGTTAGCAGCCATTGTGTTTGCATTGAAGATTTGGCGACACTATTTGTATGGGGAGAAGTGTTTTATCTATACAGACCATAAAAGTTTAAAATATTTGGGTGTCCAGAGAGAGCTCAATCTTCGACAGAGTAGATGGTTGGAGTTGATTAAAGACTACGACTGTTTAATTGATTATCATCCTAGTAAGGCAAATGTTGTTGCTGATGCCTTGAGTCAGAAGTCTTTAGCAGGTTTGACTGTTTATTCGCTCTCGTTGCTTGTTGAGTTGAGAGCATTGCATGCTAGTTTTGTATCTTGTGAGGATGGTGCATTGTTGGCACAGTTGCAATTGAAACCAGTATTGTTGGATCAGATTAAAGAGGCTCAATTGGTGGATGAGAAGATTCAAAAGATTGTATCAAATTGCCAAAATGGAGAGAGCTGAGATTTTCATGTGAAGAATGATGGTAGTCTTTGGTTCAAGGATAGGTTGTGTGTACCTGATGATGATAGTTTGAGAACGATCATTTTAGAGGAAGCACACCAATCGGTTTTTGTTATGCATCCGGGTAGTACAAAGATGTACCATGATTTGAGACAGCATTATTGGTGGTCTAGCATGAAGAGAGATATAGCGAAATTTGTGTCTAAATGTCTCACCTGTCAGAGGGTAAAAACTGAGCATCAAGTTCCAACAGGGTTGCTTCAACCTTTGACAGTGCCTGAATGGAAGTGGGAGAGAGTGACAATGGATTTTGTGTCTGGTCTACCATTGACACAAAGGAAGCATGATGCTATATGGGTGATTGTTGATAGGTTTAAAGCAGCTTCAGACCGACAGAAGTCTTATGCAGATTTGAAGAGGAGAGATATAGAATTTGATGTTGGAGATAAAGTATTTTTGAAAGTGTCTCCTTGGAAAAAGGTATTGACATTTGGTCGGAAAGGGAAGCTGAGTTCTCGTTTTATTCGACCATATGAAGTTTTGGAAAGGATTGGACCAGTTGCTTATCGGCTTGCTTTGCCACCTGAGTTGGATAAGATCCATAATGTATTTCATGTTTCTATGTTGAGAAGGTACAGGTCGGATCCATCTCATGTTTTACCAATTGAATCTATTGAAGTGAGTCCAAATCTGACATTTGAAGAAGAACCAGTTGCTATTTTGGCATATGAAGTGAAAGAGTTGAGAAATAAGAAAGTGCCTTTGGTGAAGGTTTTATGGAAGAATCATGGAAGAGAAGAAGCAACTTGGGAGAGTGAGCAAGCAATGCGAAATCAGTATCCTCAACTGTTTCAGAGATGATATCAGGTAATTTCGAGGACGAAATTTCTTTTTAGAGGGGGAGAATTGTAATATCCCAAAGTGTGCCCTAGAAGTTTGGATATAATTGTTGGTTGTTTGAATTATGTGTATATGTTATGTTGATAAGAAAAGAAATTGAAAAGAGAATGTTTATGTATTGTTTAAAAAGGAAAGTAATGTGTAGAGAGAAAGTGTATATGTTGGGTATATGGTAATATATATAACATATACATTAGTCAAAATGGATAGTCAAGGGAAGAAGATATTTAATTGTTGTATGTGAAATTACTATAAAGGGCACTTGATTAAGAAGGAAGCTAGAACAAGTGAGAAGAGGGTATGTTGGTAATTGTCTTTTTGGAACACTTGGTGGAGATTTAAAGAGAAGTTGACTTTGTGTTTTTTCATCATCTTTTCTTCTTTTCCATATGTGTGGCCGGCTCATCCAAAGACAAAAGAAAGCAAGAGAGCAAGAGAGGATCTTAAAGTTATAAGCTCAAATTGAAGGAAGAATCAAAGGATTAAGTTGGAGATTTGTGAAATTTCTTCAATTTTGGTAAGTACTCTCTTGTTTTCCTTTGTTATTTTTGAAGTTGTGTTTGAGGTGAGTTATGATTTGTTGATATTATGATTAGGTGAGTTTGAGATGTGTTTATAAGTGTCAAAATTGATTGTAAGTTAAAAAGTTAAATTGGTGTTGGTTTTGGTTTAAAGATGGTAAGTTAAGTGGATGTTGATATTGAAAGAATAAGAGTGATGTTGGTTTAAGGGTTTTGAAGTGGTAAGTGATTAAATGTATTGTTGATGTATTGTTAATGTGAATATTGTGATGATGAACATGTAAAATAAGTGTTAATGACATTGATTATATCCATTTGAATAAGGTTATGTTGTGCACAATGTGTTTTAATTCAATCAAAAGAGACTTGGCCGTGTTTAGGGTTTTTATTCATGAGAGACACGGCCAAACTATAGAAGAGACACGGCCAAACTAAAGATTTTTGGGAGACACGGCCAAGTTTAAGGAAATTTGGCCGTGTTGGATCAATTTTGGAGAGACACGGCCACTGACTTGGCCGTGTCCCTTGCCCGTGTCTGCTACTGCATGATTTTGTGTTGAGAGACACGGCCACAAGCTTGGCCGTGTCCCTTGAGTGTGTTAGCTACTGTGATTGTTCTTTGCTCTTCTTGCATTGTTTCGATTCTTCAAAGGTCTTTTTGCACCTAAACATAAAAATAAACATTTTAAACACACTTAAAATAAAAATGATCCAAACAAATGTATGTGGAAGATTCTAAATCTATGAATAATGTAAATTGTTAGGTATATATCAATGATGAAATATGAAATGTGAATTGAGATAATTGAGGCATGTATGCCTATATGATGATGTGTAATGAAATTGATTATGGTAAATTTGAATATTGAGATGTGAAGCCATTGTAATTGGCCATGATGATTCAAATGTGATATGAAGCCATTGTGATTGGCTATGATAATTCAATTGAGATATGTGAGGCATGTTTGCCTAAATGATGAAGAGAATTGAAAATGATATTGATGATGAAATAATCAATGAATTGTGTGGCTAATGTGTTATTCTATTTTCAGAGTTTGTTGTTGGTGGCATGCCTGTAGTAGCATTCTCTTGAAGTTAGGTTGGGCTTGATCCTTGAAGCCAAGTTGGGTTGAAGTTTAACATGTTTTACTCCCCTTGAAGCTTGGTTGGGTCTAGTCCTTGAAGCCTAATTGAGATGTTACAACCCTTGAAGCTAGGTTGGATTGGTTCTTGAAGCCAAGTTGGGTTGATACTTAGCATGTTTTGTTCCCCTTGAAGCTTGGTTGAACCTAAATCCTTGAAGCCTAGTTGGGATAATGATAAATGTGATAATTTAACCAAAACATTAACTCTGAAAGTTGAATGGCATATTAGTATTTTTGGGCCCATGCTTGTCTTTGTATTTAATGTGATTCTTGAATGGTGAAATTAATGGAATTATGAAGATATAATATGAATGTTGTTATGACATTGATCAAAGTATGATGTGGAATTGTAATATTCTTTTAAATGATGTATGAGATTAATTGTGACATTATATCATATTAAAGCATAATGTTAGTATACTTTGTACTACTAAGCCGTTGGCTTAGCGCGATAGTGTTTGATCGCGCAGGTGACAGAGTTGAACCTGAGAGCTCCTCGAGACCAAGTGAGACTAGGCATTGAAGGATTTATTTTTGGAACTTAAAGATCAGAGAAGAGCTGCCAATCATGTATATATTCTATATTTTGTAAACTTTGATTTATAACATATTTGTAATAACTTCCGCTGTGAATTAATAAACATTTTTATATATGGTGTCTGTTGGATTTCTTTTAAATGTTTGAGATTGGTTTCACTTATTTACAAAGATATTTGTTGTGTATTTTTAAACTGTGGCATTTTCTATATTCAGTATACGTATATTACGATCGTTTAAGCATGCTTGGTACGTATACGGGATATAGGGATATTACATACTTGCTATGGAAACCTAAGCCTTTTAACCCGAAGACTAAAGCTCATGTAATTGGCCTAGTTACTTTCCTTAGGTTTTTACCCCCAAATGCATGTTGTTTGACTATGGTTAATTTATCTTGGTTTAAGTCATGGCTTATTTGGTTTGTTTCTTTTTCTAATATGACCTAAGTACATTGTGAGCTCAAAATAAAATTTTCTTTAAAATCCAAAAGACCAAAACTATTTTTAAAACTTTTCAAAATGGTCTTTGGACATAAAACTTTTCTAAAAACAAATCAAAAATTCTTTTGCTCATGACCCAAATACTAAGTCCAAAATCTATTTTTTCTAAAATTCTTTTTACAATGGGCTTAAAAACAAAATTGCTTTCCAAAGAGCTTGCAAGTTATTTAGGTCAATTACGAAATACCAAAAATCAATTGTGAGCCTAGTTTACACTAAGAATAATTAATCATGGGCTTATTTTTGGCATGAATCATTAGTTACCTTTTTTCAAGTGAGAAATCTATTTATAATAAACCTCTTAATTTAGTTTTAATCCAATATAGTATAAAAGATACTTTCGTTGGATAAATGGATTAAAACCTAATTAATAGGAATTATTATGAACTGATTTCCATTTTTAAAAATATAACTATTGGTTGAAACATCCGAGGGAAATATTCAAAAATAAGATACCCCATGTTGGTATTTTATTAACCATATACCTAGGAAAAAAGACTCGTCATTTGTGTGTGGATGTTATAAGGTTGGAAGGAACGTCCTAATTATCTTTCTTCGTTGATTGTTTGTGCATACATGCATACATTTGCATCTCATATCATTAATCCTTTCTGGCTCACAATCCTGGATTACGACAGTTCAAAAGCTTACGACAATCCGACCTACGCCGGTAGCAAAGAATCTAGCAACGACTCAATCACTTGCTCACCAAAAGCAATGGAACCCGAACAAATTCAAAGAATGGTGGATGAAGCCCTCAATGCCAAAATGGAAGAAATAAAAGAGACCCTAGCTGAGACCATAAAGAACCAATTGACTGCAATTTTAGAAAATCATGTCGAAGCATCTGCTAGCACTAAGAAGCCAAAGGACAAAGGGAAGACTAAAGTTGGTAAAGTGGTTTTTGATGATGAAAAGTTGATCATTGATGATGATGATGATTGAGCTCAATACTACCAAGATCCTCAAGATAAAAAAGAGCCTAAGGTTGTTGAGAAGACAACTGTTGAAAAGACCGAGACATCTGATGATGAAAAGATGATTACTAATTTAGAAAAGAAATTTGAGAAGAAGTTGAAAACCAAGAAATATCCAAAGTTGACAAATTATTTGAGCTAGACGAAGAAGTTCCATACAAATTCAAGATGTCATCTTTTGCGAAGTTTGATGGAACCAGAAATCCTCACCTCCATGTGAAGCAGTCTATCACTGCTATGCAGTCTGCCCGAGCTACTAAGGCTCAAACTCTAAGATACTTTATGCTCTCATTGGATCCTGTTATCCAAAATTGGTTCAATACCTTAGATGATGGAACACAAAAGAGTTGGGATTTGCTATACAAGGCCTTCATCCAACAATATGGTTGCAATGTCGAGATGGAAGTTACCTTAATGGAATTGAGTCTATTAGACAAAGGCCAAATGAAAATTTTGTGGACTATGTGAAAAGATGAAGGAATAAGGCTGCTTTGCTCAAGAAGAGGCCTGATGAATCTGATCAAATAAGGATGATCATCAGAGGCGTCCTGCCCAACCTTCGTGAAAGGCTGTCTCACAACCTTATAAGGGACTTCAAAGATCTTCTCCAAGATGGTCTACAAATTAAAGAGTAGGAAAGGGAGAAGAATCACTTTTCAATAAAAAGGAATGAGAAAGGGAACTACCAGTCGGGCAATCAAAGCACACAAAAAGAAGTTGATGTTAATGCCACTAGTCAAGGAGGAATGAGACAGTTTTCAGAATTAGGGAAGCCACTATCTTGGGTTCTCAATAAGCTACAAAAGAAGAGATTGTTACAACCCTTGACTCCTCATCCTTTGCCTAATCCTCTTCCACCTAACTTTGATACTAATGCATTTTGCCAATTCTATCAAAGGCCTGGACACGAAACGGACAATTTTATGAAGTTGAGGCATAAGATCCAAAATTTAATCGACAATGGTAAGCTACCTGAGCCAGAAAAGCCCAATACCAAGAATAATTCTTTGCCTAAGTTTGGAAAAGTACCTCCACCGGCAACCTTCATGGTAGGAAAAGGATTGGAAGAAGATTTTGTTTTATCATCCTTTCAAGATGGAAATATTGAAGATGTGAAAGGAAAAGAAGCTTAACTCAACAAACTTTCCTTAGCTTGAATGTTGCTTTTCAATTTTGCTTTCTTTAATATTTAATTGGAACAATCTTGTTTTTCAAATTTAAATTTATTTGAATAAATCACTTTCATCAAAAAATTTGTTGGTCTTTGTTCATTTTGGTGCTCAACCAATGAGGAATCTAGCTTGATAATTCATGAATTAATATATTTGTGCATTATGACTTGAATGACTTTACTAGATGAGGGAATTACTTTATAGCATTGAGTTGTGTATGCTTACTTAGAGAGGGCTCCTGCATAATTACCTTTGTCTAGGTCCTAGTCAGTCTTTGAACATGCTTTGACAAACTTTTGAGGCTAAATTGAACTCTGCTTATTTAGGGAGAGATGATCTGGACATTGTTTGGTTAGCCAACAACTTGTATCCACCCTATCAAATATCAATCCCTAGTTGTCCCTTTGAGCCTTCATAAAATTTTAGCTTTCTTTTCATTGGCTTACAAACCCCAACAACCTACCCTGAGCTGTTGTGATACTTTTGACAATCCTTATGATCACAAAGGTGAAGAGGCAAGAAGATCAAGGAATGGAATGCACAGCCAAAACTGTAAGGATAGTTGATGCTATCAAGACCATAAAGATAGTTGAAGTTCTCAAGACCATAAGGGTAGTTGATGTTTTCAAGACCATAAGGGTAGTTGAAGTTTTCAAGACCATAAGGGTAGTTGAATTCACTTAATATCTCCAATATATCAAGACAACATTAGAGTAACAAATGATTTATCCCTGTTAAAGAAGATTTATGTTACTCCACTTATCCATTACTGGAAACCCAAGTTGGTACAAACAAGACAACTATGTTTGAGCTAGAACCAAAAAGGAAAAAGAAAAGAAAAGAAAAAAGTACAAAAGAAAAAAGGAAAAAAAAAAGATAAGACCTAAAAAGGCGGTTCAGAAAGCCAACTGAGTTCTCTTTTACCTAAAGTAGGAAAAGGCTTCCATTTGGTTCATAAGGACATTTTGACTTTAATTGGTCCAACCCAACTAAAATTGGAGAAAAAAGGAGGAAGACCATCCAGTTCTTGAAAGTTTCGTATTTGACAGTCCTACAAGGAAGAAGGACAAAATGTTAAAATGCTCAAAGAAAGGGAAGAGTAAGAAAAATAAAAGGAAAGAAAAGGGAGAAGAAGAAAAGAAGCGAATTTGGGTACCAAACTTTTTGCAAGGGCAAAAACTGTCCTAATCAAGATCCAGATTAATACCAAAAAGATAGAAAGAATTTAGAGTCTAGCAAGATTGCTCCCAGCTGCCTAAAGTTCAAATAAGAAGTTTGTAGTGTGAAGGTTTGTCCACTGTGTCACATCGGCTTCAACTTACAAATGGCCTTCATTTAACCCATATCCCTTATAAACCCCATTTCAAGCTTATCAAAGACCTGTTGATCTCTCTTGGTAGGTAGAGTCTATTAATGGAGATAGTTTGAATAAGCATGCATATGAGATAGACCATATTCAAACTCAAATGAGATCTTTGACCAAGTAATGTGTATGTGCCTATCTGAAGCGCAACAATTCTTGCTTAAATAGAAATGATTCTCGAGTTTAGTATGGTAACTAGGGTTGTCATGTTATAGATATGCTAATTTGGAAAATCAAGTCCTGAGGTACATTGACATTAATTTGGCAAATCCAACATTTGATTTCAAATTCAAAAAAAAATTACAAAGACTTCAAGTTAAGGGGAGTATGTTGAACTATCGAACCTCGAGGGACACATTGGGCAAAGAAAATGATTATTGACAAGGTCATGAAGAAGCTACCAATTAACATACTGAATCATAATTTGAAATGGATGTATCTCTGCTGTTTTGGGGCCTCCATTATTCATATTTTCAACATCTTGAAGATAAAAGCCATAAATGTGAAGCATCCTGTCATTCCAAAGCAAGACCTGAATGGGCACCTCAAAGGAGTCAATGAGAACGCTTCTGCTGATACCTCGGTCTGTGAGTCAATAAAACCGCTGTGAGTATTATCATGCATACATGAGCATATCACATTGCACTTTCTTGTCTTGTATTGTCTATTCTTTGTCAAAGTGAACAGCAAATACCCTGCGAAGTAAAGAATCAAAAGAAGATATTGATCAAGGGGGCATGGAAAGCCTATTGCTTGAGGAAGCTCCAGTAATTTTGCAAAGAGAAGAAATGCGTGCTTGTGCGAAGAATTAGACAACAAAAACATTAATCAGAACCCGCATAGATAAATCATGGGTTTGGGCCTACACAGGGGGCAAAGTTTCTCCTTTTCAATTTTTTGAGTTTATATATAAAGCATTTTCAAACTCACTTGCAAATATTTCACCACGCAGGGGCCAGGAGAGGTTATAAGGTCCAATTAAAAATAGCTGAATTTTTGTGAAAAGGAAGAACAAAAGAATGGAACATTAGAACTCTCAAAAGAATGAAGACGCAAAAGACAAAAGATCAGTCTAGCTAAAAGAGCTGAAGCAAGGGTAAAGACCCAATTTTCAATGGATAAAGATTCATGTTTCAAGGGTAAAGACCCAATTTTTGATGGATAAAGATCCATATTTCAAGGGTAAAGACTCGATTTTCAATGGATAAAGATCCATATTTTAAGGGTAAAGACCCAATTTCCAATGGATAAAGATCCATATTTCAAGGGTAAAGACCCAATCTCTAATGGATAAAGATCCAATTTCAAAGGGTGAAGACCCGAAGTCCAAAGGATGAAGATCCGTTTTCAAAGGGTGAAGACCCGATGTCAAGGGTAAAGACCCGATCTCAAAGGATGAAGATCCATTTTCAAGGGTGAAGACCTGATCTATAAGGATGAAGATCCATTTACAAGGGTGAAGACCCGATCTCAAAGGATGAAGATCCATTTTCAATGGTGAAGACCCTATCTCAAAGGATGAAGATCCATTTTCAAGGGTGAAGACCTAATCTCAAAGGATGAAGATCCATTTTGAGGGTGAAGAACCACAATGCATAGAACAGCCGGAGCAGTCAGACTTCTCAACTGATAAAAGGTTAATCAAATTCAGTCTCTGGTCTAAGTACCCAAAGCAAATTCAATCTCGGGTCTAAGTACCCAATCCCGAGTCCAAGTACCCAAATTCAATCTAGTCTCGGGTCTAAGTACCCGAATTCAATCTAGTGTCGGGTCCAAGCACCCAAATTCAATTCAGTCTCGGGTCCAAGTACCCATTCTTGGGTCCAAGAACCCAAATCAAATCAGCCTCGGGTCCAAGTATCCAATCTCGGGTCCAAGTACGCAATCTCGGATCCAAGTACCCAAATCCAATTCAATCTCGGGTCCAACTACCCAAAATCAAGTTCAATCTCAGGTCCAAGTACCCAAATCCAATTCAAGCTCGGGCCCAAGTACCCAAATCAAATTTAATCTCGGGTCCAAGTACCCAAATCAAACTCAATCTCGGGTCCAAGTACCCAAATCAAGTTCACTCTCAGGTCCAAGTACCCAAATCAAATTCAGTCTTGGGTCTAAGTACCCAATCTCGGGTCCAAGTACCCAAATCAAATCAGTCTCAGGTCCAAATACCCAATCTCGAGTCCAAGTACCCAAATCAAATCAATCTCAGGTCCAAATACCCAATCCCGGGTCCAAGTACCCAAATTCAATCTAGTCTCGGGTCCAAGTACCCAAATTCAATCTAGTCTCGGGTTCAAGTACCCAATCTAGGGTCCAAGTATCCAAATTCAATCCAATTTTGGGTCCAAGTACCTAAATCAAATTCAATCTCGGGTTCAAGTACCCAAATCAAACCCAATCTCGGGTCCAAGTACCCAAATCAAGTACATTCTTGGGTCCAAGTACCCAAATCAAATTCAGTCTTGGGTCCAAGTACCCAATCTCGGGTCTAAGTACCCAAATCAAATCAGTCTCGGGTCCAAGTACCCAAATTAAAATAAGCTCGGGTCCAAATACCCAAATTCAATCTGGTCTCGGGTCCAAGTACCCAAATTCAATCCAATTTCGGGTCCAAATACCCAAATCAAATTTAATCTCGGGTTCAAGTACCCAAATCAAATTCAGTCTCGGGTCTAAGTACCCAATCTCGAGTCCAAGTATCCAATCTCGGGTCCAAGTATCCAATCTCGGGTCCAAGTACCCAAATCAAATCAAATTCAATCTCAGGTTCAAGTACCCAAATCAAATTCAGTCTTGGGTCCAAGTACCCAATCTCGGGTCCATGTACCCAAATCAAATCAATCTCGGATCCAAGTACCCAATCTCAGGTCCAAGTACCCAAATCAAATCAAATTCAATCTCGGGTCCAAGTACCCAAATCAAATTCAGTCTCGGGTCTAAGTACCCAATCTCAGGTCCAAGTACCCAAATCAATTCAGACTCAGGTCTAAGTATCCAATCCCGAGTCCAAGTATCCAAATTCGATCTAGACTTGGGTCCAAGTACCCAAATCAAGTTCAATCTCGGGTCCAAGTACCCAAAACAAAGTCAAATAACCATCTCATCAAAATTAAGTCTTATTGCTTTTCACTCTCTTTTACTAAAGTCTCAGATCGTTCAAGCAGGGGGCAAACTGTAGACCCTTAATTTTTGACCCAGTCCGGTCCAATATATTTTATTTAGTCCAAAATAATTTTTGTGTTATCTTAATTAAATAATATTTATTTTAGTATTTATTTTTTATAATTTTTAAAAATTATTATAATAAAAAATAATAATAAACAAATAAATAAAAATAAATCGGCAATGAAAAAATTTGTCGCCGAAAACAGTGGATGAAATGGCCCGCAACCCGCCCCTCGCAGTTTTTCGCTCGCCAGTCCTCGCAGCCAGCCGTCGCAAGTTTTCGCCAGCAAAATTTTTCCAACGTAATTTTTTCCGAAACCAAACTCTATTTGGTTTTGGTTTCCTTTCCTAATGAATTTTAGTTTTCTTAAACAACTAGGATTAATCATAAAAATTTTCCTATAAATAACACTAAAAATCACAAGAGCAGGGAGGAGGAAGAAACTTTGGACGATCGGACTGGATTTTGAACTTTGGATTAGACTTGAGCTGTGGAACTTCATATTTAAGAGGGATAAGCATGCAAGCAATCAAGCCATCAAAGGCAGCAATCTTGTCTTTGTCCTTGTTCATCCAAGAAGCAATTTTTGGTGAAACCAACAAACGAAG
This sequence comes from Garcia nutans, assembly GCA_947685225.1. Lineage (NCBI taxonomy): Eukaryota > Viridiplantae > Streptophyta > Magnoliopsida > Malpighiales > Euphorbiaceae > Garcia > Garcia nutans. The sequence goes on along the minus strand of CANTUV010000007.1, from coordinate 46,881,565 downwards.
GTTTGAATATCTAATCTCTTTTTTTCTTTACAGTAGCTTGAATCATTAAATTGTTTCTTTTGATTCTAAAAACCTTAGAGCCCTAATTTACTTTCCAACTTTCCAAAACCTTAAATCATTTTATTAATTCCCAAAACCCTGATCTGTTTTCCAAAACCTTAAAACCCTAAATTTACCTTACAGTTTCTAAAAATCCAAAAGCTTTTTAAAAAGCTATAAACTGTTTTCTCAAATTCTAAAACCAAATATATTTTCCGAAACACTAAAAAACTCTAATTCAACTTCAAAACCAAAAACAGTAAACCCCAAACTAGTAAGCCTAAACCCTAATCCTTAAAACCTTAAAACCTTATAAACCTAAATATTAAAATTCAATACAATAAACCTAAAAACAACAATCCAGTAGCTAATAATCATAAACCTAATGTTTTAATATCCAAACCCTAATTTCACGATTTTACCCCTCAAACCCTAATTTTGTTAATCAAAGAACCTAATCAATCTCTTAAATTATAAAACTCTAATCTATTTCAATTCTCTTAAAACTTACAGTAGCCTAAACCAATAAATTCCAAAACCCTAAATATTAATTAAAGAACTTTAAATGAGAAATAGTAAACTTCAATTTGTATCTTTACTTACCTTATTTAATTATGTAGTTTATTATATGCTTTGATTTATTTAAGTTCAATGCTTGATTTATTTAATTTATCATGGATGAATGTTCATTATATATTTTGATTGATGTTTAATATCTTTTTTGAATGATTTATTTATGATGAATGGTTATTTGCCTTTATCAATTTATTTTGATTTCCAAATATTGTAAGAGGTATGTTTCCACTTTGTGGGTACCTCATTAATTAAGTTCTATGTAATTTAAATTACTTTTATATTTTAGACCAATGTAAAGGACTTGTTTCTACCTCATGGTGGGTGTCCTATTTAGCTTAGACATGGATGATGTAAGGGCATGTTTCCATCTTCAGATGGGTGTCCATTTATTTATTTTGTTTGGACATTGCTTTGATTTTTAATATATCGATACTTTATTTTAATTTTTGCGTGTAATATGGATAATATTGTTATATTTAAGAATTTTATAATATTAAGACTTGTAAAAGACGTCGGTTCTAATGAACCGGGAGTTGTGGGGGTGCTGAGCCATTTCTCACCTTCCCCACACGTACCCAACTTTCCGAACCCATTAGGGGGTTGGGGATTCCTTAGGAATCGAGTCATCCACCCCTTTCTTTTTTTCGGCCCATCCGGGTGGCGACTCCATTTTCTTCAGACTTAGGTCTGTATTTTCTAAGGCCCCGAGCCTAAACAGTGCCGAAGTCTCAAGAACTATTCCAACGGGAGTGGGGGAGAAAATCCTCGCTCACAGGTATGCTGCACTTTTTTTATTATTTTTTTATTTTTTGAAAAGAATAATACTGAAAAACTTAAACAAAAATAGACAAAAATTTAAATTAAACTAGTAAAAAGAACTTCAAATCGTGCAAGGTCGGTGACTGCGACTGTCTCTCCTGCATGATGGGACTACTGTGGGTCTAGTGGTTCAGTCGTTGGTGTCACGACCCAATTTGTACATATGTACAGTACATCCATGTATCGTACATCCGCGTACAGTAACGGGAGCCATCCCGAGTAATCACCAAAGAACACGAAGTGAAAGGAAGCTCTATAGGACAAAAAGGACCTAACTGAAAAGATTGTAAAAGTTTTGGGGAGGTGACTGTAATTTCAAAAAGTTTTGGGGAGGTAACTATAATTTCCAAAAGTTGTACTGGAGGTTCTTAATAGTGCATATAACAGACTCCAGAAATGGAAAGTAGAGAAAAATTGGGTCGAAATGGAACACCACGGTTTTTCCCGAAAACGCATAGTTTGAGAGATACAGTGGATTCTTGACCAAGGGTATTTTTGTCATTCTTGTGATAATAATATATACACTGGAAAACAAGACACGTAAAGGTATCCGAAGTAAACGGAAGGACTCCGCAGTGATCGATGTTGAAGAACGAACCTAAGTGGAGACCCGAATCACGTAAGGACCTAAAGGGAATTTTTACAAAAGTCAAGGGCATGAGCGTAATTTTTATAAATTAGCTCAAAATCAAGAATGAATGTCGGAAATGGAAACGAGAGGTTGAAAGGAGGAGAACGGTATATTTTACGCGTCGTAAAACCACCCGGGTACGAAGAAAAGGCAAAACCTTCCATTGAAGGGTATTTTGGTCTTTTCACTTCCACCCATTTTCTAGAAAAGGGACACATGGGATAGTAATTTTCTAGAAAAGGACACATGGCAAAATCTTGTTTAAAGACACTTTTGGGTTGGATTAATCTTAACCCTCCATATGGCACCATCCTAGTTAAAGATACTTTTGTGGTGGTTACATCTTAACCCTCCAAAATGAAATTAATTAAATAAATGGAAAATGGAAAAATATAAAAAGGGAGAGAAGGATGATTAAAGAACAAAGGACACATTTTTCTCTCCATTTTTTAGAGGTATGGCCGAAATTCTCTCCATCAAAAAAGGGAAGGAATTTTTCAAGTGTTCAAGTTGATTTTTGGAAGGAAAAGCTTAATTTTAAGGTAAGGATTCCAATTCTAGCTTTAGTTTATTCATTTGATTGATAGTTTTCAAGTTATCAATGAAAGAAAAGTTATGAAAATTATAGGAAATCAAAGGGATAAAGAAGAATAAGGGAAGAAAGAATAGGACAAGCAAGGAACAAAGCAAATAAACAAGGTTTGGTACTTAAATCATTGCCCTTTTCAATTAATTCACATATTTTGCATTATGGGACTTTTGAAATGGTTTTGAAATAATGTTATTTTGTGTGGTAAATATGTGGGAAAGTGCTCTTGAACCATTTGTAATCAATTGATTGTGAAAAGAATGAGAACAAAACAAACTAGCTAAACTTTGCTCAATTATCCATAAACTTTGATGAACTTTTAATCACTCCTTTGGTTTGATTTTTGGAAGAGGGACCCTTAGTCCTTCAATGGTATCACAAAAGGATTCTAAAAATCAATTTTGCAAGAAAAAAATGAATTTCCCTCAAGTTTGGAAAATTGGGCCGAATGGTCCCTTTTGGGCACCATTCTGCAGCTTTCATTTTGGGCAGTCCGTTGAAGGGGCAAACGAAAGAATTTTTTGACGAAATTTTACATGCATTTAGTTAACTTATGAAAGTGTTTTCCTGAAAAAATTCAGCCAAAAATAAGTTTGTTTACTTGGTCAAAACCGTTTCCAAAGTTGACTGATTTTCAGCAGTAAAAACAGATTTTACCATTTAGTTGTCGCGCGCTATTGCGTTGCCGATTTTACGCGCCGCGCTACTATTCCTTTGGTCATTTTTATTTATGTGTTAAAACTTGAATATTATGATATGGATTGATGTTAAATCATATAAAATGACATGAAGGAGAATTGGAAATGATCAGAAAGGCATCATGACAAGCTATTCCGACAATACATGCATTATGGACAAATCATGGCTTATTGAATATCATGATCAAAGTAATTTAATAAATTATTTATGCTCTACTTGGTTATGACAGAACCCTTGAGATAAGGGTATGATGCATCATACTATTATTGCAGTACTGCTTATGACATGATATGATGTACCGGCTGAAGGCCGATGATTACAATGATATGATCAATGATGCAATGATAATGGCCATTGGCACATGTGCAAGAATTATGATGAAAGATAATGAAATATGATCATGACGAGATATGTTTATCATGACCCTTCCTTATCCGCTGACGTTCTGTTAAACCAGTAGAGCAACCAAAATGATAAAAGCAAGAGAAATGATTTAAATTCAAATTATTCAGTCAAGCCTTTTTACCATCTGTGTTTTGTATTGATTCCTTTCAAGTATTTAAAGTATATAAATGTATGTTCAAATCATTCTTTCATTTTATTATTTTATTGCAATGATTTAAGTACCCACTAAGCAATTGCTTAGCGAGTTTAGTTTCCCTCTAAACTCGTAGGTTAAACGAGGAGACGAGATTGCAGCATGTCCTGCGCAGCTGGCCTTGACTACTACTTTGGGTAGGAGTTTGGATATGATTGATTGTAGTAATATGGCATGTACATAAACTTGTATGATCTAGCAAATAAATGTATAATAATGAAAAGCTAGAACACGTACACTGCTAGTAATTTAATAAATCTTATTTGGGTTTAGCACTTATGTATGCAAGTATAGAAGTGTGAATTCTTCTTGCAGGATTGTAGTTGAGGTTATAAGGGTGGATTATTGGGAGTGTGCTTGAGTTGAATTGTGAAACAAAATATTTTTCAAAAATTAAAAAAATCAGTTTTGGCGACACTTGGGACCTCCATTTTTAGGGGAGGTTCTGGCAAAATTTTTTTAAAATCTGCACTTAAAACTGGCTAAGTAAAATGTTAAGACACAACCACCATGAAATAACAGTCCATCTTGGTCTATAAACGTAGGCTAAGATGGGGTGTTACATTTAGTGGTATCAGAGCACTGGTTTAGCCGGTCCTGGAAAATTCAACATAGGAGGATACACATTTTATGTTGGGAGTGGCCATTACCAATGTAAAATGGGATATCCTATAGCAGATAAGAAATGAGAGCATATATCATTTAGGTACAGAATGTCGGTATAGTAGAAAGAATATTATAAATACATAAGTATATAAGGTACATGTGATAAAGGAAAATCTAATAGTGCTTACGTACATGCCATATAGGAAAGTTAATGTGTTGAGTCAAGCCAGCTGCTAATTCTTATCACGACATATGTATACGGTATAAGGTTGCAAGAGGCAGAATCAGAAAGAATTATAGATCAAGAAAAGGAATCACACGCTTTCGTATCCATAAATGTAGAAATGGATCTTGGACTTATGCCACGACCCGCAACGGTGGCTGTGGAAGGCCCCAAAGTTTATTTAAGATAGATGATAGTACCATTGCAATAAACGGCAAGAATGGTACCTGTTGCTACCAAAAGAGAAAGGAAGTCCCCAATTGAGTAGTTAAGGAAATATGGGGCTAAAGAATTTAAGGCTAGTAGGGAAGAAGGATTTGAAGAAGTTGAGTACTGTTTGGACAGTACCAGTAGGGCATTGGAACAACTGAGATGCACGCCAGATAAAAGATTTATTTATGCCATGTCCCTTTTGGTAGAAGAAACATACACTTGGTAAAACATACCTAAACGCAAGGAGAATTGAGTTTATATATCTACAGCAAGGAAGAATGACAGTATCTGAGTATGATAGAGAGTTCACCCGTCTTAGTAAGTATGCAAAGAAAATGATAGAAACAAAGCAAGAAAGACGTCAAAGGTTTTGGAAGGATTAAATAATGAAATTAAAGTACAATTAGTAGTCATGGATGTGTTTGAATTTACAAGATTAGTTGTGAAAGTTTTAGGTATAGAGAGGGTATACATAGATTAGAGAAGTAGAGACCAACGTATGCAACAAAAGAGAGTACAAACTTAAAGCTTGGGAAGATTTTGACAAGTTGAGAAGAAGTTTAGAAGTGAAGATAGTTTTACACAGTAAAGTCGGCGATTGCAAAGCCAAGGATCCGGCCAAGGTTCAAGGTGCCAGACATTCGTAGCTAGTATACCGGGGTCCTTATAAGGGGTTCCAGTAGAAGGTTAGATAGGCATATATGAATGAAAAAAATGAAAATGTATATAAGAAAATGAAATTTGAAGAATGGAATAAAAAGAGGAACAGAATAAGAGGAAAAAAGAAAAGTACGTAAAATGTTAAGACCAAATGGTAAGAGATAAAATAGATAGAACTTAGATAACAAAGATGAGTGAACAGAAATAAGTATATGAGAAATTCTCATGTCCGGCCACTATAGAATATGTACAGTAACCCCATGTACAATATTCACATAAGCAGATGAAGTAAGCGCACTAAGAAGGTCATGTTGAAATTTAGCAAGAAATCAGAGTTAAACGTGCTCAACCAATGATGATGGGTGACCATCCCGTGAAGTCTTAATAAGGTAGGTGACGTAATATATGAGTAGAAACTAGACGAAATCTAATCAAAACACTGTATTGCGATTTTTCCTGAAAATGCCCCAATGTAATCATCAAAATTAAGAAATTATAAGAAGAGGATATATGAGATTTATGAATTCAGTCAATGATGGAAAAAAAAAAAGAAAGAAGAGAAAGAGAGAAATTGAGAACTAAAGAGGTAGAAAGTGCAAAATTAAAATTAGATCAAAAAGGAAAGAATGAAAGTAATAACAACCCAAGGACTAGGTAAAGGAAAAAGGAAAAAGTAACAATACAAAAATTACTAGAGGATTGGAAAGAAATATAGATTTGAAGGATATATTACTCCTCTATGCAAACACAGTGGATGAAGATATAAAAGTGAATGCTAGGATTTAACAGATGGATGCTGGGAATGCGGGGCACCAGATCATGTTAGGGTAAACTGTCAGAAAAACAAGTGAATGCAACCACACCGACAGAAAAATCATGACCCGCTTTTGGCCGAGGCCTAAGCAGGGGAAAGGAAAGTGATTCAAATTTTCAAAGAGCACAATCAATCAGAGACCGTTGACTAGCTCAATTCAAGTACACCAGCCAGAGACTACGTGATGAAAACTTAGAAGAATTATCAGTAGGATATGTTAAGTTTGAAACATTAGTTATAAATCCGATAAGAGACGAGGTAGTTACACACAAGTGATTAAAGAATGTTCTATAGAGTTACATGAAAATGCATTTCCAGAAAATTTAATAGAGTTACCATTCTGAGAATTTGACGTAATGTTGGTATTGGATTGGCTAACAAGGCATAAAACAGTGGTAGATTATAAGAAGAAAGAAGTAACACTTCATACTCCCCATAAGGAGGAAGTGACGGTAGTAGGAAAGAGAGCCGATTACCTAAACAACGTAACAGCAGCAGTTACAACAAGGCATTCCATACAAACAGATGTGAGGCACACTTGGTAAGCACTATGGAAGCAAAGAAGAATGTGATAAAGATTCAAGAGGTATCAACAATGCGTGATTTTCTCGATGTTTCTTTAGACAAGCTACCCGGATTATCACCTAAGAGAAAAGTAGGATTCACTATAAATGTATATCCGGGAACTGCACCGGTGTCGGTTGCCTCATACTAAATGGTACCAGCGGAACCCAAAGAAATGAAAACACAATTATAGAAGCTACTCGACAAGAGTCTTATACGGCCAAGTATTTCTTCATGGGGCATGCCAGTACTCTTTGTCAAAAAGAAAGATAAATCCTTAAGGTCATATGTGAACTATAGTAGTTGAATGAGCTTGCGATTAAGGATAAATATCTATTACCATCCATTGACGATGTATTCAACCAACTTAAGGGAACCAAGGTTTTGTTTAAAAAAAAATAGATCACCGATTGGGATATCAGCAGCTGCGGATCAAAGGAAAAGACATTCCAAAGACTACATCTAGAACTCGATACGGACGTTATAAGTTCCTTGTAACGCCTTTTGAGCCCACAAATGTGTCAGTAGTATTCATGGATTTAATGAATCATATCTTTCATCCATATTTTGACCAATTTGTAAATGGTGTTCATAGATGACACCTTTATTTATTTAAGGAACAAAGAAGAATACGATCGATACTTTTGCATAGTATTGCAAATGTTGCGAGAGAAGCAGTTGTACGTCAAACATGACAAATGCGAATTTTTATTGGAAAAAGTGACATTCTTAGAACACACCATATTAGCATAAGGCATTAAAGTAGGTCTTAAGAAAACAAAAGCCATTTTGGAATGGAAAACACCAAAGACAGTAATAGAAGTGAAAATCTTCTTAGGACTGGCTGGGTACTAATAATGTTTTATAAAAGGGTTTTCCATTATTATCATCCCAATGGCAAGGTTGTTTCAAAGGAATGCGAAACTCCAATGGACTGATAAATGTTAGAGGAACTTTGAGAAACTAAAGGAAAAGTTAACGAATGTTGCAATACCCATACGGCCCGTGTCCAGCAAAGAATTTGTGATATATAGTCGGTTAAGGTTATATGCATATGAAAAAGGATAAAATAGTCGCATAAGTCTTTTGATGATTTAAACCATACGAAAATAATAATAATAATAACCTGGCACACTGTTTGGAATTAACAGTTATCGTATTGGCCTTCAAGATTTGGAGATATGATTTATATGGAGAAAAGTGTTATATTTATACAGACGCAAAAGTTTAAAATATCAGCCAACCCATGAGGATCTCAATTTATGGTAAGGAAAGTAAGCCCAAGTTTTGGAAATAACAGCTAAGTTATAAATTATCATCTAGGAAAAGCTAACGTGGTGGCCGATGCACTTGGTGGAAATTTGATACCAGCCTTAGGCGCTATAAAGATCAGTTTAAGAGCAATGGAAGAGGAAGTACTAGTAATAGAAATGCAAGCATAAACTATGTTTCTTTTCAAGAAATTCATCAAGTGCAAAAGAAAAATGAACAAATACAAAAATGGATCAAGCAAGTGCAAGGAGGAAAGGATATAAAATTCTAAATTTCTAAGAACAGTGGTTTCTATTATGACAATAGAATAATGATACGAACAATGGGAGACATAAGAAAGAAAATTTTTTTCGAAAAGCATATAGTAGTCTCTACGCAATGCATCCAGGAGTTACAAAAGTATCAATATCTAAAGAAGTTTTAATGGTAGCCTGGAATGAAGAGAGATATTGTTGATTTTATGACCAAATGTTTAATATGTCAACAAGCAAAAGCGAAATATCAAATCCTATCGGGACAGTTACAACTAATTCCCAGTCTGGTATGGAAGTGGGAACATATCACTATGGATTTCATCATAGAAGTACCAATGACACGAGGCCGGCAGGACATTGTTCGGATAATCATTGACTGCCTAACTAAGTTAGCTCATTTTCTACTTTTACTAATGGATTATTCAATAGATAAATTGGTAGAAATGTACGCCAAGGAAATTGTACGATTACACAGGATTCCAATGTCTATCATTTTAGGCAGAGGTCCACAGTTCATCATGAATTTATGATAGAAGTCGCAAACAGCTTCTGAAACCCAAACAAATTATAGCACTGCCTTTCACCCGTAAACAGATGGACGATTTGAAAGAGTAATCCAAATTTTTGGGAGGACATATTAAGAGTATGTGTTATAGAATTTAAGGGTGGCTGGAATAGGTATTTGAATTTAATTTAATATGCATATAACAATGACTATTAATTCAGCATACGGTAACTCCCTATAAAGAACTATACAAAAGAAAACATGGAACACCGATGTGGGTAGGTTAACGTATGCTGAATTAATAGTAACACCGATATAGGGTAACGCCCAGTGTGTTGGATGGAATTAAGTAGAGACAAGATAAAATCATATGCGGGTAGGTAGGAGCAAAAGCATATGCGGACTCGAAACGAAGGGACATAGAACTCTAAGTGGAAGACAAGGTTTTTCTTAAGACTTTCCTATGAAAGAAGGTATTAAGATTTAAGCAGAAAAGTAAGTTAAGCCTTAGGCTTATTGGACTATACGAGATCATCGAACGCATAGATCAATAGCCTATCGGTTAACTCTATTACCAGAACTGAACAAAATACATAATGATTTTCACGTTTCAATGATAAGGCAATATCGTTGAACTTCACACACGATATAAAGACACAAAACATCAGAGTCCAATCTGACCTAAATTATGAAGAAGAACCAATAGAAATTTTAGCATGAAAAGTCAAAGGATTAAGAAATAAGAGATTTCCTCCAGTTAAAGTGCGGCGAAGGAACCATAGAATGGAAGAGATATTTTGGGAAAAAGAAGGAATAATGAGGATGGAAGCCTAAATTTTACACCCGATCGGCTTCGGGACGAAGCCTAAATTTTAGAGGGGAAGAAATGTCACGACCCAATTTGTACATATGTACAGTACATCCATGTATCGTACATCCGCGTACAGTAACGGGAGCCATCCCGAGTAATCACCAAAGAACACGAAGTGAAAGGAAGCTCTATAGGACAAAAAGGACCTAACTGAAAAGATTGTAAAAGTTTTGGGGAGGTGACTGTAATTTCAAAAAGTTTTGGGGAGGTAACTATAATTTCCAAAAGTTGTACTGGAGGTTCTTAATAGTGCATATAACAGACTCCAGAAATGGAAAGTAGAGAAAAATTGGGTCGAAATGGAACACCACGGTTTTTCCCGAAAATGCATAGTTTGAGAGATACAGTGGATTCTTGACCAAGGGTATTTTTGTCATTCTTGTGATAATAATATATACACTGGAAAACAAGACACGTAAAGGTATCCGAAGTAAACGGAAGGACTCCGCAGTGATCGATGTTGAAGAACGAACCTAAGTGGAGACCCGAATCACGTAAGGACCTAAAGGGAATTTTTACAAAAGTCAAGGGCATGAGCGTAATTTTTATAAATTAGCTCAAAATCAAGAATGAATGTCGGAAATGGAAACGAGAGGTTGAAAGGAGGAGAACGGTATATTTTACGCGTCGTAAAACCACCCGGGTACGAAGAAAAGGCAAAACCTTCCATTGAAGGGTATTTTGGTCTTTTCACTTCCACCCATTTTCTAGAAAAGGGACACATGGGATAGTAATTTTCTAGAAAAGGACACATGGCAAAATCTTGTTTAAAGACACTTTTGGGTTGGATTAATCTTAACCCTCCATATGGCACCATCCTAGTTAAAGATACTTTTGTGGTGGTTACATCTTAACCCTCCAAAATGAAATTAATTAAATAAATGGAAAATGGAAAAATATAAAAAGGGAGAGAAGGATGATTAAAGAACAAAGGACACATTTTTCTCTCCATTTTTTAGAGGTATGGCCGAAATTCTCTCCATCAAAAAAGGGAAGGAATTTTTCAAGTGTTCAAGTTGATTTTTGGAAGGAAAAGCTTAATTTTAAGGTAAGGATTCCAATTCTAGCTTTAGTTTATTCATTTGATTGATAGTTTTCAAGTTATCAATGAAAGAAAAGTTATGAAAATTATAGGAAATCAAAGGGATAAAGAAGAATAAGGGAAGAAAGAATAGGACAAGCAAGGAACAAAGCAAATAAACAAGGTTTGGTACTTAAATCATTGCCCTTTTCAATTAATTCACATATTTTGCATTATGGGACTTTTGAAATGGTTTTGAAATAATGTTATTTTGTGTGGTAAATATGTGGGAAAGTGCTCTTGAACCATTTGTAATCAATTGATTGTGAAAAGAATGAGAACAAAACAAACTAGCTAAACTTTGCTCAATTATCCATAAACTTTGATGAACTTTTAATCACTCCTTTGGTTTGATTTTTGGAAGAGGGACCCTTAGTCCTTCAATGGTATCACAAAAGGATTCTAAAAATCAATTTTGCAAGAAAAAAATGAATTTCCCTCAAGTTTGGAAAATTGGGCCGAATGGTCCCTTTTGGGCACCATTCTGCAGCTTTCATTTTGGGCAGTCCGTTGAAGGGGCAAACGAAAGAATTTTTTGACGAAATTTTACATGCATTTAGTTAACTTATGAAAGTGTTTTCCTGAAAAAATTCAGCCAAAAATAAGTTTGTTTACTTGGTCAAAACCGTTTCCAAAGTTGACTGATTTTCAGCAGTAAAAACAGATTTTACCATTTAGTTGTCGCGCGCTATTGCGTTGCCGATTTTACGCGCCGCGCTACTATTCCTTTGGTCATTTTTATTTATGTGTTAAAACTTGAATATTATGATATGGATTGATGTTAAATCATATAAAATGACATGAAGGAGAATTGGAAATGATCAGAAAGGCATCATGACAAGCTATTCCGACAATACATGCATTATGGACAAATCATGGCTTATTGAATATCATGATCAAAGTAATTTAATAAATTATTTATGCTCTACTTGGTTATGACAGAACCCTTGAGATAAGGGTATGATGCATCATACTATTATTGCAGTACTGCTTATGACATGATATGATGTACCGGCTGAAGGCCGATGATTACAATGATATGATCAATGATGCAATGATAATGGCCATTGGCACATGTGCAAGAATTATGATGAAAGATAATGAAATATGATCATGACGAGATATGTTTATCATGACCCTTCCTTATCCGCTGACGTTCTGTTAAACCAGTAGAGCAACCAAAATGATAAAAGCAAGAGAAATGATTTAAATTCAAATTATTCAGTCAAGCCTTTTTACCATCTGTGTTTTGTATTGATTCCTTTCAAGTATTTAAAGTATATAAATGTATGTTCAAATCATTCTTTCATTTTATTATTTTATTGCAATGATTTAAGTACCCACTAAGCAATTGCTTAGCGAGTTTAGTTTCCCTCTAAACTCGTAGGTTAAACGAGGAGACGAGATTGCAGCATGTCCTGCGCAGCTGGCCTTGACTACTACTTTGGGTAGGAGTTTGGATATGATTGATTGTAGTAATATGGCATGTACATAAACTTGTATGATCTAGCAAATAAATGTATAATAATGAAAAGCTAGAACACGTACACTGCTAGTAATTTAATAAATCTTATTTGGGTTTAGCACTTATGTATGCAAGTATAGAAGTGTGAATTCTTCTTGCAGGATTGTAGTTGAGGTTATAAGGGTGGATTATTGGGAGTGTGCTTGAGTTGAATTGTGAAACAAAATATTTTTCAAAAATTAAAAAAATCAGTTTTGGCGACACTTGGGACCTCCATTTTTAGGGGAGGTTCTGGCAAAATTTTTTTAAAATCTGCACTTAAAACTGGCTAAGTAAAATGTTAAGACACAACCACCATGAAATAACAGTCCATCTTGGTCTATAAACGTAGGCTAAGATGGGGTGTTACAGTTGGACTGTCGTTCGAGCGGCGTGGTGGAGATAATGGTTGGGTGTGATGTGCACTGGTGCTCACGCAATTCGGTGATGATGGCAGAGGCAGTGACTGGAGGGGCTCGATTCAGATCATGCATAGTGGGAAGGAGCTGCGAGTCTAGGTGTCGGTCGATCAGGTTTGGTGGCTGGGCGACCGGGCTGCTGGAAATTGCTTGGTCAATGAGAGGGCTGACAAGGGATGAGCTTGGGTTGGCAGCAGCAATCTGCTGGTGTCGCTTGTTGCGAGGGCTGGGCTTCATGGATCGGTGGTGGTGATGGTGATGGTTTGTAAAGTTTGGTAGTTGGGAAGTAGAGGAAGAGAAGGAAAAGAAAGGGAAAATAAAAATAAAAAAAAATAAGGTAGGGTTGAGGTTAGTGTATGTCCAAATGCCCATTATGCCCCTGGACTTGTCAATGCTTGTTTAACTGCTCTTTTCTAGTTTTATAATTTTAAAACAACTGCCCCAGAAAGAAGTATAATAACTTTGCTCCCTCGCTCTCCATTATAAACCTGGAAAGGAAATAAGAGTAATGTAAGCAGACTCCTAAAGAAGAGGACGATGAACAGTAAATTTTTTTTTTTTAAAATTTTTTATTATCATCATTATTTTTTTAAATAAGTGAACAAAAGTAAAGAAAAACAAAAATTAATGGAAAAATAATAAAATAAGGAGAAACAAGAATTAACATAAAGCTAAAACTAAAATCAATTAAATTAATGAAAATGAAAGCAAAAGAAATAAAATAGAGAAAAAGAAACAAAATGCAGAAGGAGAAAAGAGAAATGGGTTGCCTCCCATTAGCGCCTTCATTTAAAGTCTTCGACTAGACTTTTATCCTCCACTCAAGTGTCATCCAAAGGACATTGCAGCTGCACATCCTCTACAGTAGATGAGCGAAAACCTTCATAAAATGGTTTCAAGCGATGTCCGTTGACTTTAAAAATTTTACCAATGTCTGCACTTCTAATTTCTACTGCTCCATGGGAAATAAGTTGGTGATGACAAAGGGTCCTATCCATATATTCCTCAACTTTCCAATAAACAATTTAAGCCTGGAGTCATAGAGTAACACTTTTTGTCCCACCATAAACTGCTTCTTGGAAATCATCTTATCATGAAAAGCCTTTGTTTTAGCCTTGTTAATTTTTGAATTCTCATAGGCCTCATTCCTAATTTCTTTTAACTCCTGGAGCTGCAACTTCCTCTGTCCTCCTATTGCTTCTAAGTTTAAATTGCATTGCTTGATAGCCCAGTATGCTCTGTATTCTAACTCAACAGGTAAATAACAAGATTTATCGAACACTAACCGATATGGAGACATACCGATTGATTTCTTATAAGCAATTCTATAGGCCCACAATGCATCATCTAAACACAAGCTCCAATCATTCTTATTGGGATTTACTATCTTTTCAAGGATGGACTTAATCTCCCGATTAGAAATTTCAGCTTGGTCATTGGTCTATAGGGGGTACGCTGTTGAAGTGCGATGAACAACATTGTATTTTCAAAGAAGAGCTTCCATCACCTTGTTACAAAAATGCATCCCTCTATCACTGATAAGCACTCTTAGATTTCCAAACCTAACAAAAATGTGTGATTTGACAAAATCTACAACAACCTTAGCATTTTCAGTTTGGGTAGCTTTAGCTTTTACCCATTTCAAAACATAATCAATAGCAAGTAAAATATAATAATTGCCAAAAGAAGAAGGAAACGAACCAATAAAATTAATACCCCAGACATCAAAAATTTCACAAATTAAAATAGGCATAAGAGGATCTGATTTCTATTACTCAAAGTACCAGTCTTTTGACAATTCTCACAAGACTTGCAATGCATATAAGAATAATGAAATAGGAAAGGCCAAAATAAACCACACTATAATATTTTACGGGTTGTTCACTTAGGACCAAAGTGTCCTCCATATGCATATGAACGAGCAAAATTTAAAATAGAAGTGATCTCACTTTCACCGACGCATCTCCTAAATATCTGATCAGAACAATATTTCCATAGATAAGGATCATCCCAAATATAGTATCTAGCCTCTCTCTTGATTTTATCCTTTTCAACTCTAGAATATCATTTGGAAAAAAATTAGAAGTTAGAAAATTTATAATGTCAGCATACCAGGGAGTCGATTGTTGAACAGAAAAGAGGTGTTCATCCAGAAATTCATCTTTAATTGGAATTAGTCCCTCGTTCACCAACAGTCAACTGAGATGATCTACTGCTAAATTTTATGACCCCTTCTTGTCTCTTATTTCTAAATCAAACTCTTGTAGCATGAGTACCCACCAAATAAGTCACGGCTTGGCATCTTTCTTCTTAAGTAGATATTTTAAAGTTGCATGATCAAAATAAATGATAACTTTAGTACCAAGAAGATAAGAATGGTATTTTTCTAAAGCAAAAACTATAGCTAGAAGCTCTTTTTCCGTAGTGGAGTAATTCGATTGGGTTTCATTGAGGGTCCTTGATGCATAGTAAATAACATGAGGTTTGCTTCCACTTCTTTGCCTGAGCACTGCTCCCACAGCGTGATTGCTAGAATCACACATTATTTCAAAGGGCAAATTCCAATCTGGTGGCTATATAATTGGGGAAGAGATCAGCATGTCTTTGAGTATATCAAATGCTTTCTATCAAGAATCATTGAAAGTAAACTCCACTTCTTTTTACAGCAACTGGAACAAGGGTTGAGAAATTTTTGAAAAATCCTTGATGAAGAGCCTGTAGAAACATGCATGGCCAAGGAAAGATCAAACTTCTCGCACACTTGCAGGGTAAGATAAAGATTTAATTACATCAACCTTTGCCTTATCAACTTCAATTCCTCTCTTTGACATAATATGTCCTAAAAATAATCCTTGATCAACCATAAAATGACACTTTTTTATAGTTTAACACAAGGTTTGACTCTAAGCATCTTTCAGGAATTTTAGTCGGGTTAGACATTCATCAAAGGTATTCCCATATATGGTAAAATCATCCATGAAAACCTCTATAATGTTCTCAATATATTCAAAAAAATATATACTTACCATACACCTCTGAAATGTAGTTGGGGCATTACAAAGACCAAATGACATTCGCCGGTAGGCAAAGGCTCCAAATGGGCAAGTGAAAGTAGTCTTCTCTTGGTCCTCTGGTGCTACTAGAATCTGATAAAAGTCTGAATAGCCATCAAGACAATAGTAATAGGTCTTACCTGTAAGACGTTCCAGCATCTGATCAATAAATGGGAGGGAGAAGTGGTCCTTTCTTGTAGCTGCGTTTAGTTTTCTATAATCAATTAAACTCTCCACCCGTTTTGAACACGAGTTGGGACCAATTCATCATCTGCAGAGAATTTTTAAAATAAATTAAACTGATTAATATTATATTGTAGAGAATTTTTTAAAAAAATGAGGATATAGATTGTAGAAAATATTAGAGAGTAAATTTAAAAAAATAAAAATTCTAGAGAATATAAAATATTATAATGTAAATAGATTGAAGAATAAAAAGATAAATAAGAGAAATTAAAATTTAGAAATGTGAAAAAAATTGAAATATAAGTGGTATTTATAGAGTTGGTAAAAAAATTTAAAATTTAAAATTAAAGAATAAAAATAAACAAAATAAATATAATAATTTAAATAAAATGTACTAATTTAATAGTTTGAACCGACAGTTTTTAACGATTTGAACCTATAATTTCAAAACGTGAAAATCGTCGGTTCGATGGTTTTAAAAATTATGAACCTGAACCAAATCATGAATTAAGGTTCAAGCTCCGATTTGAAATGATTTCAGTTTGGACTAATTTTAATTTCAATTTTAACCGGTTCAATTTCAATTTAATTTTAATTTTAATCAGAACCGTAGCTATATCTATGCAGCAGCTATGTTATTGTCATGTGACATCAACATCATATTTAATGGGCCAATAATAAATATTAATATATTGTCAAATTCTTAAAAAATATAACATGTAAAACTAAGTCATCATACCAATATGTTGACGTGGTATCACATTAGTGGTCTAATATTTATTAGGTTAATAAAAATTTTGTAACTAATAGCATTAGTTATACAATTTGAAGCACATCCCAATTTATTTTAAAGTTATTATTCTATATTTAATTAAAATTTATTCATTGAATATTTAAAAATATTCCACTCAATTATTATTAAAATAAATAAATATATAATATATAATTTATTAATCATAAAATTAATTCTATAAATTATTATTTTATTATAATTATTTATTATAATTTTTATTACAAAGTAATAATTTAACAATAATAATAATAATAATAATAATAATAATAATAATAATAATAAAACTCATAACTCTCGAGATTATCTTGAAATTTTAATTAGTTAATTTTAAAATGTAAAAATAAAATTATTAAAATAAAATATTAAAATTAAAAAAATTCAAAATTAAAAATATCAAAATGAATCATGACACGTAAATTTAATATGTAAAACATATAAAATTAATAAATTATGATTGACCTTAATAAATTAGTGTAAAAAATGGAATAATTATTTATGATAATACATATAATGTCATGTAACGAGTTGGCACATTAATATATTACAATTCAATTCATCAAAATGACTTATTTTAATAAAAATTTAAAATTATGTCATTTAATTATAATTTATCCTAAAAAAAATAAAAATGTCATATTTTATTATATCATTATAATTCTGTAATTATATAATATATTATTATTTTGTTAAGATATTTAATTTAAAAATAGTATATTTAAAATTTTAATTATTCTTATTAATAATTTATTAATTTAATTTAATTTAATTATTAATTACTTTAAATTTATTTTTTTATAAATTTTTAGAAATTATTTTATAAATCAAAAAAATTTTGTAATTTAAATAATATAGTCTTTTAAACGTTACATCAAGTAACTTTTTTAATTTAGAATATAGATTAAAATTTATAAAAAGAAAATAGTATAAAAGTAAATAAAATAAAATATTTTTTTCAAAAACTTTTCTTGCAAAAGACATCAACTCCCCAATTCTTTTTCTTTACCATAAATGCTAATGATAAAATATAAAATACACTTATTATCCTCTCCGCACCCTTTTAATCACGATTTTATTTTATAAATAATATTTTAATTAATTATACAAAAATATAAAATTATTTTAAATTATAAATATTATACAAGTCAAATAGATTATGCATAATCTGTTTAAATAAACATTATGTTATACATGACATATTTATATAATCCGTTTTTGTGTTAAAATTAATAAATAAATAAATTATATTTATATTGACTTTAATTATATTACTAGGATTGATCATTATAACACGAGCATAATCTATCAACCCATTTTGACACACCTACCCAGAATCTGGGGAAAATTTGAAAAAGGAAAAATTAAAGTGATATGGTCGAATTTCTAATGCGAAATTTCAGATTTAAATCTTACTAAATTGAATGGGAACCAATGGCAAAAAGAGACTCCGTTGTATAGGCCATCCAGAGAAATCAACGAGGAAGAAGAAGCTGAGCTGTTAGGAGGAGCTCACAGTCAGTGCTCCCGTTTTCTCTGCATTTTTCAAGAGTTGCTGAATGCCAAATCTGCCATTAAAAACAGACGGCCACTACAACTTTACGAGTAATAATTTGTACAAGAATTGAACGCCATTTACGGACAAAAAAGAACATCAATTAAATTACAAAAGCTAATCAGATGCGGTATGATACAACACACATCAGTTTCAGAAAGTATCATATTGGCACAACATCATGAAGCTGCAACAGTACGAGCAGAGCTCCGTCCAAGACCAAGACCCAGACCTAAGGGAATGCCATCTGTTTTGGACTTTCCATGGTTATTATGGGAGCAATGAGAAGAATGGGAATGACCCTGATGGACTTTAGTGTCTGGATTCACATTAATTGCAACATGGCCATTGCCGTTGATGTGAGGAGAGTGTACACCCCCATTTTGGACGTTTGAATTCCTTACCATATGCATCATTCCAATCCCTTCAGAATGTATAGAATCTTCAGTATACTCAACATCTTCATTGTATCCATTGATCAAGAAATCTGAACAATTCCTTCTGAAGCCATGATCATATGGGTTTCTGAAGCGACCACCTGGGCCTCTAAGATAGCTATAACGCATTGCATTTGCCATTTCATTTGTTGTTATATTGCGGGATATCTGTGCAAGGAAAAGAATGGGATTAGCAGGTATTGAAGTGACAACGCAAATCAAATTGGATTTCGTACGTAACACTACTTGACAACAAAATGGAACACTTACTACACAAATAGAAGTTCAAAGAAAAAATTGTCCTCCCAATTGACATGTCTCAATACCTCTATTCAACTATGCATATCTTGTTTCTCAC
Organism: Garcia nutans; assembly: GCA_947685225.1. Lineage (NCBI taxonomy): Eukaryota > Viridiplantae > Streptophyta > Magnoliopsida > Malpighiales > Euphorbiaceae > Garcia > Garcia nutans. The sequence goes on along the minus strand of CANTUV010000007.1, from coordinate 46,862,252 downwards.
ATATCATCTCAACTTAGACACAAGAGTAAATATTCACCAGTGTTGCAACAACTGATCAAAGAAACACCACAAAAATAAATCCCCGTCACCTATCTAGATGTGTGTGAATGTAAAGGCAACACAATCCCACAGCTAGATCTCAGTTAGGTAATCCCAGTGCAAGTGCAGACACACCACTCATAGTGACGAACTTATTAGTTCTCCAAGGTATATGCATAAAGTAATAAAGGATGATAGAGACCTGAGAAGCTTGCACAACTGTTAATACTGCCACACCAAAGAACAGGAAAAAATCCACAATCAGAAATGAAATAGCACCAATATGATGAGTCCCAGCATAATTTATCCATGCTCCAAATGTAGAGGGAGCTGCTGGATCAGTCAGAACTCCTGCATCCAGAAAAGTATTTTGTATCAGCAAAGTACAGAAACCCCCCCTTAGGCCGACCACCAAAAAGCTTTTAAAAAATGAGAGAGGTTGAAAGATAGTTTGGACTCGAGAAACCAATCAATCTCATACTTGTAATAGCAGCTACACCAGTAATCAACATTGCTGCAACTTCTAGGACAAGAAACATAAAGAAATCCCATTTGTTTTTCTGCATCAAAAGCAGGAGATAAGCCATGCGGGTTAACAACATGATAATGCTATCAAACTTGAGAGTGAAGCATAAAAGTGTTGGCACAGTCCTACCTACTTTCAATCATGTGTATTACACAATTCATGTAACTATCCATTGTTCATATCATAATTATGGGTGAATTACTAGTTGCCCTGAGGTTTGACAAAACTCACTAATTAGGACTTTATTTTAAAATGAAACTGAATGATCCCTTATGTTCGTTTTTCACTTTGTCATACTAAGCTGTAATAAATTGATTTGAGGCTGAAATCTCATCGTATTAATAGCTGGTGGGATGAAATGAGTCACTTTCCAGTTTACATCTTCCTGAAAAGATAACTAGTATATTGTCCTTGACAGCAAAACAACAAATGGAAAATGTGAGATCAATTCATTATGCATTTAACAATGTATACACACCTTGCCAATGCAATTAGATACCCAAGGGCAATGATGATCAAATTGTTCAACACAACGATCGCATGTGGAACAATGCTTTGCACGAAGTGGCCTAACAATCTGGTTGGAGAAAAATACAAAATCACAGTAAGAAAAAACGCAATATAAGCCTTGGAACAGACAGACAATGGATCACATCATTAATAATGAAAAGGCAACCAGCAAAAAAATAACATGTAATACCTTGCAAGTTGGACAGAGTTGAGACCAATTTCCAGCTAGCAAAGCAGGATTGTTTATTTCGATCTTCAAAAGAGGTTCCTGAAAAAAATAAAAAAAATAAAAACATTGATAAGTAATAGAGAACATGCAATGCCTTCTTTGCTCTCCTTTCTATGAGGAAAAATGAAAGAGAAGGTTGACTTAGATTGAAAAAAAGAAACACATATTTTTATGGATGATTGATAAAGAAATAATTGCATTTTTTTTCCCCTACTTGTGCAGGTGCAAAACTAGACTTAAAAAATTGCAGACAAAAAGTAAAGATGATAGAAAAAATAAATTATGAGGCAAGGTGAACAAATTTCAAATTCCGGTGCATCATAATTCTGAAAATACGTACTAAATATGAGTGAAAAATAAAATTCAAGAGAATTTGATGGCTGGTATAATATTTTCAAAAGAAAAACATATTAAGTATAAGTAATAAATAAAATTTTGAAAAATTGAGGGGATACTTCATATGCTTTTAAAACAAAATTTAAAATTTATGGGGGGAAAGCTAAACATGTTGAACATTATGGAGGTTAATGTGCATATCTTTAAGAGAATAGTAAAAATTTTAGGGTGGAACACTGAATTTTTGCAAAGCTTGGGGGTGCATTCTGCCCCTACGTTTGAGCATATCTTTAAAAGAATAGTAAAAATTTTAGGGTGGAACACTGAATTTTTGCAAAGCTTGGGGGTGCATTCTGCCCCTACGTTAGAGCATGTACATGTTGGGGCTTGAGGATGATAGGGGTTTTAGTCAGGAGGGAATGAGTAATACAAAACATAAGCTGAAATAAGATGAAACGCACATCATCTTTCATGTTCTCTAGATCATGTACATTAATTCTAATGTAACCTGGATCCTTCCTGCAAAAAGGTGATAGAGAGACAGTCAAGTCAAATGAGATTAGCATATATTTCATGCAGGGAGCAGACCAAGATAGAGCAATGTTAACATATATTTCATGCAGGGAGGAGAAAAAGATAGAGCAAAAATAAGGGACAACGTCAAGTTCTCTCACCAATATTTATCAGCATGGATGTGTGTGCAAGTTTAGATGGACATTATTTACCAAATATTACCAAGTCGATTTCATGTTCAACCAAATCTGGCAAATATATAATTTCAATATATCTTCATCATTAGCACTTCCTAGCACATTTTCCAACAAAAATGTCAAATTCTCTGTCTATATAGCAACAATAATATGAGATGGCAAGAAATGCACAGTTCTGTATTTAACAGTACCGTGCTATATAAAGTGGATCTTTGTACAAATAAACCATAATTCATGGTCAACATTTACAATATTAAGCTTATTTATAGTAGTTAATTTTTATTTGGCATCAAAAGTACTTGTAACTAAACAAATTCTTAGGACCTGATAAAGCAGGCATAAATAAATTCAACTGCAACCCAAAAAGTTAACCATATAGCATACCTGCTACACCTATAAAACATGAATAGTCCAGCGGTTGCTAGGAAAACACCCAACCAAGCAAAAAGGCCAAAGCCAGCTGTTAACCTTGGTAAATTAGAATCTACAGCCATAGAAATTAAAATAAAAATTAAAAAATAATTTAAAAAATATAATCTTGATGATTCAGGTGAGGAACTATCCAATGAAAAGATAGGAGCAAATACCCATGATGACAGAATTAATATAGGTCACTAAAAGTAGTACTATTATAAGCCAAAGTACAGGAGCAAGTCCCAACTTTGAGAGACGTCCCAGGCGGCTATTCCCATCACAACGTTTCTCAAGCAACCTCCTAGCATTTCCCTGCATAACCATATGTATTAAAACATAGAATTTACAGTAGTCTAAACTTAAGCAAATCTAATCAGAATAAGCAAATTTAATAAGAACATTCAAAATTTCTTTGAAAGATACATGCAAAAATCAGATAGAAAAAACATTATTTGCAATTAAAATAAGTATCATCCCAAGCTTCAATGTATGCAGAACAGTAAGTTATTTCACAAACTGCATTTCCCATCATAAAGGTAGAACTTTACCCTATTAGTAGCAAGGAAATGAGAGTGTGGAGCTCCATAGAGCTCAACTTCATGTTACAGGAATCCTGTTGGAAGAGGATAGTTGGCCATGGGTACAATAATTTGTCACTTACAAAAATTTTGGAAAATAGGTGAGTTTGTTCTCAGACATGTACCCATATTCAACACCCATGAGTCCAAGCAACATCGTATACAAGGCAAAATAATAGCAAGAACATAGATAATGGTTCAAGCACATAGAGAACCTACTATTCTACTGTATCTACCAATTCAAAAAGTTCCAACAGCAATTTGAGGTATATCTTTCTTTAATCATCGCATATATTAAATTGTTGTAGCATTGTAAATTAGTTTGCATGAGATTCTTCCCAACTGAATATAAAAGAGAGCAGTACAACAGAATTTTTTACCCAGAAAATCATGTATTAGCAGGACAACAGTAGTTTGACCAAGAAAATAAAGTATTCATAACAATAAGTTGGTAACATCAAGTCAATGAATATAAAGGTCCTAAAACTGAGACTAGTAAACATCAAGAAAAACAAGAAACTATTTGTCTGAGCAATCTTACTAACCAAGTTAAAAGTATTTTGGTTATGGAGCACCTACAAGGAAAAAAGCAACTTGTCTGTGATTCTTGTCAGAAGCAAGCTGGGCTGGTGTAAGGCCAGTGTAATCAGTAACTACTAAGTCTTCTTTCTTGCCAGCCTGTACTAGCACTGTGCATGCTTCCAAGTTACCCCTAATTGCAGCCCAATGGAGAGGAGTACAACCTGATGTGCAAATATGAAAGAAAAAGATCAAGCAATAGGAAATTAGTCATGTACCCATGCAGATCCATGCAAGAATGTTTATCTTCCCCACTATAACATAGACAAAATGAAATTATCTTAAGAAATTAATCAAAGCATGAACAAGTACCCTCTTTATCCTGACGTCCCCTATAAGCATCCAGAAACAATAGAAGGCGTATACAATCAGCAAAACCTTTATAAGCAGCCCTAAAATTCTCCAAAAAGAAACAAATGGACAAAATAAAAAATCATCATGTAAATCACTGAATAAGCAAATATGAAGAAGTTATTTAGCTATGGAACAATCGAATATAATCACAAGAAAGGAAGTGAAATTAGCTTAAGATTTAATATGACGAGTAAAAAAGAGAATATATTGATTCAAGCACATAAATCAAAAATATATTTGCCGATGGTATGACACAGAAATACGTATTTTCACAAATCACATACCATGACATATATCCCCAGGACCAGAGAGCAGGGATGATCCACTAAAATAAAAGGGACTCAAGACTCCTCACCTTCAGACATATCTAACTGGTATTGATCTCCTTTTTCTTTGGTTTTTCTTTCCTAGCGGCTAGGCTATATATCTGGATGGTTACCCCAAGGGTGAGAAGGATTCAAATCTGTCTCTTGAGATAGTATCAAGAGTTTTTGCGGCCCAGGCTACATGATAGTAACACAGGTCACGTATAAATCTATAAATCCATTCAAATGACAAGGCCATGAAAGATAAATCAAATTTTATGGAGACTTGTACAGTCACCAAAAAACTAAAAATAAAATAATGGATTACATAGAAGACAGAAAGTTCATAAATTACCATCCCTATGTGCAAAGAGAGAGAGGAGATAAAGAATAGAAAAAATTATACATCCAAAAACACAAAAACAAGAATTCAAAGTCTCAAGTAATCAAGATGTAAAAGTACAAATAAAAAAATTGAAATAGACAATCACACAAACTAATGAATGGCATTTCACAAACCAAGTGCTAATCATTTTCATGACCATAATTGAAAAAAACTAGAGTAAATATATCAAGAAAATATAAAGTAACAAGAACAGCATTTCAAGATATTACAACCCTTTCAACAATTTGGTAAGGACACAGCAGAAGTTCTCATTTACCAGTGTAAAGGGCTCCTTCCATCATTGTCTGGAACATCAGGGTCAGCATTCCATTTTGAAACAACGTGATAGAGGAAAGCTGTCTGACCATATTGTGCCGCAACATGTGTTGCCTGCAATCATTTGGAATTAGTAATCAATATTTTGTTAGTCATCTCAATAATTCATAGGCATAGAACTCCAACTTATAGTGATTAACATCCTCCAATATTTTGTCACTCATCAATATTTTGTTAGTCATCCTAATAATTCACAGGCAAATAGAACTCCTACTTATAGTAGTTAACATCGTCCAATTTTGTAGCAAAATGAACTCAATTATGAAAATATACCAAATGACTTGCTTATGTTTCATTCTAGATTGCTGTTTACTTTTCATGCATATCTTCTTAGCTGAGTTTAAAAACTTGCCTGCCAGCTGCTTGAATATAAATGTAACTTGCTTATAGTAGCTCACTGGTCATTTTATCATCCTAGCCTCTCTGATTTAATTTTCATGCCAAATTATTGCATTGCTTTGGGTTAGCAGACAACGCCAAAATGTAAAAGTTTCAAATGCAGGGTGATAGCATGCGCTTTCCTGAGCCCTTAGAGAGTTAATTGTTTCAAAAGACTAGGAATAAGATTGCAGTTGCACATTGATTATGTACGCTACTAAATTGTTTTCATAAACTATAGCATGAGACCTCTTTGAGATGCTGCCACCTCAAAAACTAAACGGGTAAAAATAAAATGGCACATGATACCAGTGAATGTGGTTTTCATCCAGTTTGAAGCGCGAATATTTTTTTCAGATCACAAAACATTTCTAACTTGCAACCATAATCAAGAAAAAACATGCTTAGCTTTCCCTTGGATTTAGTATAACTATACTTATAAAATAAGTAAGAAGATGACGCAGACCTGATATCCATACATATCAGCAGCAGTAATTCGAGCACCCTCTTGGAGTAAAAGCTCTGCAACTTGGATTGCACCTCGAACTGCACTCCAGTGCAATGCTGTCTGCCCAGTATGATCTATGGCGTTTACATGTCCTCCATGCTGGCAATTAAGAATTCACAATCGCAAATAAGTTGACACTGAAATCCTCTGATTAATATTATTAGAAAAAATATGCATTTAAACCCATTAAAAAAATATTATCATTAAACTGAATTATCTCCTAACCAATAACAATACACTTCTGTAAAACACGCATTAAGAAGGGTGGATTGAGTTGCCTTTCTAAGATGTAATCTGTCGTCAGCATCAACCTCAAATTCACCATCACCAATTAAGTGATCCAAACTTACAAAAAATACTTCGATCTCAAATAGAAACTCAAGAAACACACTGAACAACCTCCACTACAATCAAATTATAAGCCTAACCCAATCACACCGATAAAGTGAATTCATTAAATCTTCAAAGAAATAAGACTTTGATACAAACAAACACAATGCAATAAATCAATCAATATAGAAATCCAAGGAAAAAGGAGGAGAACCTACAGTCGCGTGGCAGAAAGAACAATAAAAATTGAATCCATCAACCCCAAAATGCCCAAAAAAAACTATGAGTACGATGACAAATTAAGAAATAGAAACCTCGATAATATACTGAGCAGCGGCAGTCCGATTATTCAAAGCGGCCCACTGTAACGCGTAGTATCCAAGGCCATCAGGCTCAGAGACAGAGCAACCTTCACTCTCCACCAATCTCTGAAGTTTCTCCATATCTCCATAAGCAGCAGCGGTATAAACATCATTCTTCAAGCTATCCTCGGCAACAGCACCATTAACGATCTCATTGGCAGAAGATGCCGTCTCCCCGTTGATAAACGGCGCGCCCTCTTCGACCACCTCAATCTCCGATGACATTTTTGGGTTGGATTTGGATGGATTTAGGTTGGGGCTGACTTTGATCAAAGAATAACTAAAATTGGAATATAAAATTGAATTGAATAAGGAATTTACAAATGGAAAGTCTTTAGGGTTTTTCCTGGAAGGAGAAGGTAAGGTTTGGATTTGGTTGGGTCTTATAGCCGGCCGTGTTGACTGGAACATTATACCCCATCTACACAAAGATAACAGAGCCACATTAACATTGCCTTTGCCTATTCATTTCCGAAACCCAAAGAATTGTTTGGATATTTTTATATTTTCAATATTTACTTTTTTTAAAACTCTAACATCCCCTTTGGGAAGATTGAATTTATTATAAACAAATTTAATTAAACTCAAATTTCTAATTACAAAATTTCATACTTTTAGCAACATTTATATATATATTAAATAGTATTTTTAATATAACAAATATAATTAGAAAAAAAATGAAACAGTTGAAACATTATTATAAAGAATAAATAAAAAAAAAGCATAGAATACAATAAATAAGATTTCGTCCTATTTTGATTCAACAAACTAGAGGATATAACTTAATCTAATAAAAGGAATGAGTAAGGGATATATTAAACTATGAGTTAACGAATATTCATAATTTTTATCACTATTCATAACATTTCTTTTCTGATATTATTTTTTATAAACACACATTTCTAATACAGATTTCCACGAAATAATACTTGTAAAACAAAGATATACTAGTTTCGTCTCAGTTATTGTTTTAATGTGGTATCCGTTATTATGAGTATCTATAAACTTAATTTTTGTGAGATTTTGAAAAAAAAAATAGTGAATTATATATAGGGCTATATTTAGATTGAGCCGGGTTAGATTTAGCCTTTGTCTATAGCTAAGTATTTTGGATTTTTTTTATAAAAATATAAAAAAAAAACTAAAAATATTTTTAAATTTATCATATTTATAAATTATTTATCAAAATATCAAAATTTATAAAATATTTATCAAATACCAGATTATCATTAGTTTACAAAGAGTTTCCAATAAATTTATTATAGATTTATTATGAGTTTATAAATTTTTTATAGTTTACAATGAGTTTATAATAAAATGACTAAAATACCCTTAAAAATAAAAATTTTAAAAAATATAATGGTAGGGTATCATTTTTTTCAAATACTTTTCAGGGCTACACATAGAAACTTAAAGTCTAACCTGTGATCGTAGTGGCTAGGCCACTCAGGCCAACGGGCCAGGCAACTTAGACTCAAATAATTTTCCAACTTACTTTAAAAAAAATTAAAACCTTCTTCACTTATTTTTATAATTTATAATTTCTATTGCACAAAACATTATATATAAACATAATTATTTATTAAAAAATTCAATATTAATAAAAACATGCAATCAAATAAAACATATAATCAAAATATTATACATAAATGTAATTATTTATAAAAAAAAATCAATATTAATAAAAACATGAAACTAAATAAAAATGTTGTCCTGTAGGCCATTAAGAGAGGTAAATTGGCTCTTTTTGAAGATTGATGGGAAAATTAAAAATAAAAGGATTAGGGAAGAAGAATAACTTGTACAAAAATTTATAGTAGTTCAAATAAGAGTATTCTAGTTCCACTTCTCAACCTATTAATTGAATATTTTACTATTTTATGAGTTTTTATAAGTTTAACTCTAATTTTATGTTTTACAATGTCACACCAAACTTTTACGAGGTTTGTGCTTCTTCACACTTAAACACTCAAGAATTACAAATAAAAGTATAAGGCAATTTAAGAATTCAAAGTGTAAGAGTTTGGCTAATAATTGTTCAAAAGAATATATTAAATGAAGTTTGGTGAGGTATTTATAACTTTCATAACTCCATGTAGTTGTAAGAATTGTGTACCAAAAGATCAAGCATTCATTAAACAAAATCTCTTGCACTTATTATTATTATAAGCTTCTCACGGTCGCATGCCGTGTGTTGCGGTCGCGAGGCAGCTTTGGCAATGAATTTTGATATTTTCATGGTCGTTAGACAGCTATTATGTCTATCGGCTAGTTCCAACAACTAATTTACATGGTACTGACAAGTCGATGAGAATTACTCCGTGTCATCTTTATGATTCTCGCGGTCAATCTTTCTCCATTGCGGTCACAAGATCAAATGGGTTGACCGTTCTTCTAAATTTTCCATTCCATGCTCTCTCTCATTTGTTGGTCAAAGTATCGCCAAGAACTTCTGACTCTTTGGATATCACAGTCGCGCCATGTCCATATTGTAGTGGCTGATTGATTCTGGTGCTGAGCCTTTGGAAGTGAGGACTAGCTACAAACATTATTGCTAGTTTGGCCAACATGTCATCATGTCACTCTACAATGGAGACAATTGCAAGATGACTCTAGCAGTCTTAAGAAGATGTTGCGCCACTGAATGTGAACCTTACTGTGATTGGATGACTTTCTCGCCTTAAGAAGATGGTTACGCTATAAACGTCATGGTCACGCCACACTGTCTCGTGGTCAAACTTATGTTCTCCAACCATTCTGTGAGATGAACAACTTTAAGGATTGAAGGGCGCAGTCCCATTGTCTGTAGCGTGGTCGCGACATTCAAGTTCTACAGAGAACTTGAAAATTCTTAAACCCTGAAGCAAAAACACTTAGCGCAAAAGTTAGAATTCTTCAATTTGATTGCTAAAGATCAAAATAGAGTTTATTGTCTAAGGATTTAGCCAAGAAAAATATTATACATAAACATAAGTATCTATAAAAACTTGCAAGTGAGAAAAAAAAATAAAAACATACAACCACAATATTATTTTCTAAAAAAAATTTTACCTCAGACTGAGCTAGATTAGCCAGAGGTAATTTACCTCAAGCCCAAGGCCCGACCCGAGGTACCTCGAGTTTTATAGAAAAAGTCCAAGGCATGGCCTGCTCTTTTTGAAGTCCAGCCTAACTCAGTCGAGCCTGACTGGGTCAACTAGGTTTGCGCGCCGGCTAAATAGCCTTAATTATTTATAATAAATTGTTATTCCTCTTAATAATAAAATATCAATTGTTCCAAAACTTTCAATTATTTTTTTACCCATTTTTAACGAAGACAAATATTTTAAAATTTTATTATATAAAAAATATTTTAAAATATTCCAATACTCATATTTTTTTTGTTAAAATAAAATAAAATATATTATAAAAAATACAACTAATTAATAAGACAAAACAATATATATAAACTAAAAATATATATATTAGAATGAAGTGAAAAGCAATCCAAACAGAAAATAAAATAAAATAAAGAGTTAGACACAAAATAAACATTTATGATATATTGATATCCCTTAATATGAACATGTTTGAACAAAATTAACTATATCCAAATTTGTTATATTAACATATTAATTATTTTGAAAACCAATTTATTTTTTATGCATACTCTCTCCTTCTTTAATTTTATATTTGATAAATTCAATAAGATGCTTAAATGTAACTTTACTCGGTGTAGTTAGTTTGTGTTTTGAATTTCAATTTAACTACATAACTCCTGAATTCATATTTTTTTAACTTATAAACACAACTCATTGAGTCATGCTAATGAAAGAAATATAGACTATTACGTAATGTAAATATACAGTATAAAAATTTCTTATGTTATAGTTATTTAAGGCTGATGAACTTGATGGTTGGGCCTAAGACTTTATCCACAGCAAACAAGAATGTGAATTGCAACACCTCTATGGATATTGAGATGGATAATGGAGGGATGATTGTTGTTGTGAATTTGAGCTCGCAGGAGCAACAGTTGTTTTGGTGGGTTGTGGTTGGATAGCCAATATTTTCACCATCCCCAATAGTTGATCCATCTGCATCTGGATCTCCTTTTGAGCTAGATGTTGAGATTCAAATTTCTCATAAACTTCCCTTATGAACTGCTGATTTCTCTGATCAATAGCCTAAACTTATTCCTCCATGAATTGCATTTGTTGCTTGGTATTAAGAATAGGATTGGAATTATGTGAGATTTGATTGGCTATTAAAAGCTGTTATTTTATTATTCAATTAGAGGAGTTATTTGTTACTTTAATCACAACTAAATATTTTCTAAGAGAAATTATTATAAATAAGGAGCAATTATTATAAATAAGGAACAATTGTATTGATGAGAATTATTGATTGATGAAATTACAATTGAATTCTCCTCATCTATCTCGTTCTAATCTCTAATTTTTATCTCTTCTTTATCTTTCTCTTCATTCTTCTAATTCTTCTTCTTCTTTAATTACTTCTCTTCCTCTTCCTTTGCTTCTCTTCTTTTTCTTCTGCCATTCATTCTCTATTAATCTCATAGGTACCTGACAATAAATTGTCCTATATATGATAAAATTGTTAATTGAATTATTAATTGGTATAATGATCGAAAATAAATAGTTTAAAAGTTAATATTTATAATCACATTATATATTTAATTCCAACAATTATTTTATGATAAAATAAAATATTATATCCGCTCATGGCAAAACTCTATTACTAATTTATTAAACAGTGAAAGAGCCATAAAGAGCCATGAGCTATTCTAAATCAGACACTTCAAAATCATTCTAATATTCTTTTTTTTTTTTCCTTTAAAAAGCTCAACTCCGAAATACGGTTTTTATGGGAATCGAACCACTGTTCTCTCAATTGAGAGTAACAATAGGTGGCCAGCTGAGCTACCCCAGCTGGTTATCATTCTAATATTCTTATTATATATATATATATATATATAATATTTTTCAATAATCAACTGCAAGTTGATTTTTATTAATTTTTTTAAATGTCAATTTAATCCTTTATAGTATAAAAGAAATTTATTTTTTTTTCTCAAATATAATAAAAATGTAAAATGTGTCACTTCCACCCTCTAAGTTTTGCTCATTTCTATTGGTAAATTTTTTAAAATAATGAAAGTTATTATAAAAATGAAATAAATCTTTTTATAATAATTTTAAGAATTACGAATGATGATTTAGATTTAAATAAAAATCTATCTTTGACAAATTACAGTAAATTTGTAAATAAATTTTTTATTCCTATTTGATTAAAAAATTGATATTTTTTATATTTACAAATTACAAAAAAAAATTACCATAAAATTAATGTGTTTGATTAGCATATTTTTTAAAATTTTATAAGATTGTAAAATGAATTTATAAATTTTAGAATTATAATTGTTAAACTTTTATTTGCTTTATATATATATATATATAAAAGTTAGACAATTGAAAGTAAAAAAAAGTTAAAATTTACGAATGAGGTCAACTTCCAATTGAACAAGACAGTAAAAATGGCAAAAGAGCGGGAGTAGGCTAATCCATTATAACCATACTCTAACAGAATATAAAATAAACTATATGTTGGGATATGCATTATTCAGTTTTAATTATCAAATCAATAAAATTTGATTTTTTTTATAATAAAATTTTCAGTTTGATTTTATTTTTAATTTAAAATATTATCAGTTTTCGGTTTTCTATTCAAATATCTTTAAATTAATAACCAAACTAACTTAAATAATCAAATTTTTATTATTATTATATTAAATATATTTTTTATTATAGTAATGTATTATTTATTATGAGTTTTTTTACCATTAATATTACGTATACCACATTGATTAAATATAATAAATATGTGCTCTTTATAATGATTTAGATAATTCTCACCTTATAAGCTAGTTTTTTAAATTGAGTTAGGCTCATATAATATCTCAATATATGTTTGACTCTGGGTGTGTGTTGAGTATCCTATATTATTTAAATATAATAATAGCTTGGACAATTTTCGTATATGCTTTTTATAATAGATTGGACAATCGTCACCTTGTAAGCTATCTTTTAAAATTGAGTTAAGCATAAGTTTATTTTTTTAATAATTAATATTTTTAATAATAAATTTTATTTTTAGATAAAATGACGGGATAAGTTTGAATTTTTAAATTATCTTTTTTTAAAAAAAGTGGATTATCTTAATTGTATTAAAATTTTACATTTTTATATATTATATATTTTATCTAAAAAAATATTCAAGATTAATTTTCAAAAGTTATTCAGAAAAAAATTAGAAAATTTAGTTTTCAATTATATTTGGAAAATTATCCATGTTTAATGTTTTTAGTTTGGAATACAACTCCTTGGATATCCAACGCAATTTGGAAATATTTTTAACTAATTTCCCAAATCCAACTTATAAATTAAATAACATGGAAAATTCACCTCTAATTTTTCAGTCATCTCGGAATAATTTTTTTTTTAAAAAATCAGCATTATATTTTTCTTTTAAACAATTAAACAAGGACATAATATTTTATCATAAAATTCTTAAAAAATTTCTGGGAAAAATCTAGTTTTATTTTAATTAATTTCCATCCACTATTTTTAGTATATATGCTTGCACATTTTGATTTAATGATTTTGAAATTGTTTTCAAGTTGAAATACCTCGAATGTAAATTTCAGCTAAGTTAGATTTTGGAGAACCAAAGTATTCTCTTTCATATTCTTTTAATGCATCATTTATGGGTCCAATGGAATTTATAAATATAGGAAGAAGCCAGTCAAATAGAGTTTTTTTTTTAAAAAAAAAATTGAATATTGCCGATTGAAGTAAAATAAAATTTTAAAAAAAATCGTAGAAATAAGATAATGAAAATATAAATAAAATGGGGTAATCTTTATTAACGTAATAATAGTGAAAGAGATACAATAATCATAGTCCAACTGAAGCTAAAGGGACAAAAACTACGGAAATGGTATAATCTAATAACTCCTAAAACCACCTTAATGCTATTAATTATAACTGCAAACTAATTAAAATTAAAAAGGTGATGGAGAAGGAGCTGGTTTATGAGCACAATATTCCTTCAAGAGAAGACCAAAGAATGGATTATTGAATCGAGAAAAAACAGGTCCAACACAATCTTCCTCAACTTGTTGAATCGATTGGCAACATTGAGGCCCAAGATTCACAATACCAGTCCTGAATGATATTAATATCTCATGAACACATATTCTTTCTACTCTGAATGCTTTCAAGCATTCTATAATTTTTGGGTCAAAAAATGGTGGTTGTGTCCATGAAAATGGATTTTCATTATCAACGTCATCGTTTACTGATTCAGTTCGGCAATGTAGTTGATTTGGCATTGGATACCATGGCCATTTTGGTGGCTCATTTAGTGGCTGCGCTGCCTTCATCGCCGCCGCTTCTGCTGCTTGACAGGTGGCTGAGCTTACAAGGAAAAATAACAAAATAGCAACTGCACCTTTCTTCATCATATTTGCTTTGTTTAATTACTTTCACTCTCGAAATGATGAAAGAGGAGAATAAATTATGAGGAAGATGGTGAATTGTTGGCCATTTTATAGGGTTTAAAAGATCACTTACACTGTTTTTTTAGTTACATTTCATTGATCTTTACTCAATCTTATTAGTCATTAATTAAATTTCAAAATCTCTTTTTTTTTTTCAAATAATTCCAAAGTCATTTTGCTATTGATATAGTTATCCATAGGCTTGAGCATATCAGTATTTCAATTTGATTTTTTTTACCAATAGAATACTGATTTTAGAGCTTAAAGTTTTATAAACTTATATATGTACTTTTATAATAAAAAAATTTGATTTTTAAATTTTATTTTAGACCAGTGAAATTTTTGAGCCGCTTGTAAATTTCAGTTTTAATAGATAAATATATATATTAAGTCTCCCTAAACTAATTTGTAGGGAGTCAGTATGGATTTACTTAATTATTATATTAATATAAGCATATATAATAGCACATTTTGGTTTGGGTACGAATATAAATCAAGATTATAAGATTAAACTTGAAGCAACAACAACTCAATCCAAAAGGGCTAGTCCCAAATGTGTATAATGTAATGCATTTAATTTGTAATTATATTATAATAAGTTTAAGATTTCTCACTCATTATGATTTATGAATTTTAATGCAACTATTTATAATTTTTTTTAAAATTTTAGGAAGGGAGAATTTAATTATAGTTATTCATAATTAATTAATCAAGACTCGACCTTTTAGTGGATTTTTATTTAGTTTATGTTTTCTTAAAATATTTTAATATATGTGAGTTATTGTTATTTTTTATTAAATTTAAATATTTCTTTTTGATATTTTAATATTAATATAAAATCTTAGGTATTGAATTGGAGTCTTAGGTGTTTTTCTCACATATAATTAATAAAAAAAATATAAATTTATTAAATTTATTATATGTGATCCATTAAAAATAATAAAATATTTTTTATCTATTGAATTTTATAAATTTTAACTGAAATATATATATATATATATATATATATGAAAATATAATAAAAAAGATAAATCTCTAGATTTCATATATGGTCATATTAAAATAAACTCATTACGAAAATTAAACCTTAGGTTTACAAATAGAAGGTCATATTGTCACTTATAATTAAAATTTGCATGCTCCTGTAATTGAGCTCTAATCTGAGTCTAAAAAAAAGGTGATTTAAACATATATTATTATTATTATTATTATTATTATTATTATTATTATTATTATTATTATTATTATTATTATTATTATTATTATTATTATTATTATATGAAATTGGTGCGGCAAGCAAGCAATAAAAGTCCAAATGACTTGTAAAGAACACTAGGATTTCTTGTTCACTATAATTGTTTCATACGTCGTAAGTGACTTTCATATCATATCTAAATTAAGGAATATTTATGTATTAATATATAATTATAATTCATATATTGATAAATGATTAATACATAAAAATAATATTATATACATAAATGCACATAATGTTAAAAATTTTTAATTTATATACTCTAAAAATATTTATAATAAGATATGTATAATGTATTAAGCTTTTTTTTAATTAAATTTGATTAAAAAATCAAAATATTAATTTTTATTTTATTTCTTTAATTAAAATTTTTAAAATTTTTGAAATTTTTATTAATTAAAATATTAACTAAAATTTTATTATAAATCCAATTATAATATAATAATAACATTTCCATTTTAAATTATTTTTAAAATAAATAAATCTATATTACCCATTAAAAAGTTAAAAAAATAATAAAAATTTTAAAATTTTAAAATGTAATTATTCTAAGAATTAATAATTTCTAAAATATAATAATAATAATAATAATAATAATAATAATAATAATAATAATAATAATATAGCTTATGAGTTAAAAAAGGAAATTAAATCAATTAATAACAAAATATAATACTCATAAATTGAAAAAGAAAATAAAATCAACTAAGAGTAAAAATATAAATACTATATTTAAAATTTAATATTTTTAATTAATTTTATATTTAAATGATTAAATATAAAGAGAAGAAGATAAAAATATATATGTAACTAAAGTAAGGACATATTTTATTCTATAAAATTAAATTTGAATCTTAAATAATTTTTATTGAAATATTTTTCAAGTTATCAACAATTTAAAAAATGAAAAAGAAAAAAAGGAAGAAAAATAAAAAATAAAAAAAGAAAAATAGTAAAACTGAAAAATAAGAAAAAAAATGGTTGGTTTTTTTTGGAATTTTACTATTCATTAGATAAAAATAAAAAAGAAGAAAAAGAAAAAGAAAAAGAAAAATGGTAAAATTAAAAATTTTTTTAAAAAAAGTTGGTTGTAAGGACATATTTTTATCTTATAAAATTAAATTTGAATTTTAATTACTTTTTATTGAAATATTTCTTAAGTTATCAAAAGGTTAAAAAAATGAAAAATGAAAAAAAGGAAGAAAATAAAAAAATGGTAAAACTGAAAATTAAAAAAAAAAGTTGGTTTCTTGGGATTTGACTATTCGTTAGATGAAAATAAAAAAAGGAAGGAGAATAAAAAAAAGAAATAAAAGCAAAAAAAATGGTAAAACTGAAAATTAAAAAAAAAGTGTTGGTTGGAAGGACATATGTTATCTTATAAAATTAAAATTGAATCTTAAATATTTTATATTGAAATATTTCTCAAGTTATTAAAATGTTAAAAAAAATAATAAAAGAAATAAAAGAAAAAAATGAAAATTAAAAAAATAGTTTTTTTATATTTTTACTATTAATTAGATGAAAGATAAAAAAAGGAAGAAAAATAAAAAAAGAAATAAGAAAAAAAAGAAAATAGTAAAATTAAAAATTAAATAAAAGGTTGTTTTTTTGGAATTTTACTATTCATTAGGTGTTGGTGTTTGAGTGTAATGTTTGAAAATTTTAAACGATAACTTTTTATATTAAGTATATATATAAGTGCATATCGGACTGATTATGATATTATGTGTAGTTTGAAAATTTATAATTAATAAAAATAAAATTGGATAAGCCTTAAGAAGTGAAAAAATAAATTAGGATATGTATTTAATTGGTATTTTTAAAAATAATTTTAAAGTGAAAAGAAGATTATGAAAATATTCATGTGGCCTTAAAATAAATTTTATGGTAATTGAGATATAAAATATAGGTAATAAGACTTTAAAATAATTAAATAATTAATTTTATGATTTTATGAAATTAAAAACTAAGTTAAAAGATAATTAAAAAAAATAGATATGCCAAAATTAAGATACGAGCATTGTATGAGATAAAAACTCAAAATATTTTAAAAAAAGCCAATGTTGACTTTTCTCCTTCTTCTTATTCCTTAAGAACCCATAGCCTTCATCATTCCTATCTCCATCTTCTTCATTCTTCTTCTTCTTCCAAAACTTTACTTAAAAACCATATATCCTTTTTGTTGTGCAGCGAAAGTAAATAGTATTGCGCTTAAATCAACACTATCACAAGCGGCACTCGCAAGTATACGAGGCTATTGTAGTGACGGTGATCGCCCCAAGGTCGTTTCCCAAGGAAGGACTTGTATGTAATAGTTCAATTAACATAAAATTATAAACTCGATTGTGAGATTGGATTGGTGAATTATAGTTAACCTTAGAAATGAAAACGATTGATTTTATGCAAGAGAAATTCAATTATGGAAGTGATGCCTAGGGTTGTAGGTCTATTTAATCAAATGTTCAATTATCCGATTATCCATTAATATAACCTTGAATATTAATTTGTTTCTTAAGATTTAATTAGCCAATTATCAATCCACTAGTTCTCACATTTATGAATTAACAATAACCAATTATTTAACATTAGAAAATTAATAAACCCTAGAACTTATATTTCTAATTCATTCTTAGGTAGTCAATTGCATAGTTCCGATATTAAACTTCTCCTCTCGGTCCGTCATTCAATATTAAGTAATCAATAGGTGGCCAATCTATCAATTTACCTTTAATTTCAATGCAATCAACATATAACAAGGTATATCAATGGAATAATCAAATCAAATCATTTAATCAAATATACTACAACCCCAAGCATGAGTAAATTAGCTCATCATATGTTTTAAACAAATACTCATTTCGAAATAAACCAAATCAAAATTATACATTGCAATATTAATGTTCTTAATACACAACAACAAATAAGAAATGGAATAAAAGAAAGAGTTAGAAAAACCCCTTTATGAAGATGCTAAAAATTGGACTCTTGTCTCTTTCGCGGCTCCTTCTTGGTGCGTGATGATGAACTTCCAGCTCTCTTGAACAAATGGTTCTCTTCTTGAAGGAGTAGATGATAGCTTTCTCAAATTCTCAACTCTCCAATCAAGCCTCTTAAAACCCTAATTCTTAAGAACTGATAACTCATTTCAAAACCAACAATTGTTTTTGTTCTTGGTGTGTGAAAAGAAATGGTGAATGAAGATGGTGAATGGTCTTACTCCCTCCAACAAGAACCAAGGAAGAAGATGAGTAAGATGAAGAACAAGTGGAAGAGTGTAGAGAATGTCCACTAAATTTATTCAAAAATCCATTTTTTAATCCCATGCTCTTCCACTTTGAATTGTTTAAGACACCCATCATGCCTTGTCTCCCACTTACTAATCTCTTTATACCTTTCTTCCATAAAATCCTCCCACTTTTCACTCTTTTTTTATTCTTTTTGTCACCCACTAAAACACACCAGCTCATTTCTCATGCAAGCCAGCTAAGGACTCAGGGTTTCTTTCTTGGGGGACACGACCAAGCTTTTGGCCGTGTCCCATTCTGTATGCTTTGCCCTTGTAAGACACGGCCGTGTCATGTGACACGGCCAGTGTCCTGGCCGTGTCCAGTGATGGTGTCTGTCTCTGTGTAATTCTTTTCTTTCTTTGCTTTCTTTGCTCTTTTGTTCCTTTGGAGAGACACGGCCAGTGGCTTGACCGTGTCTCATGGCCGTGTTTGCTACTGGAATTGTTTCCTTGAGGGACACGGCCAAGCCATGTTAATCCTGGCCGTGTCTCATAATTTTCCTTGTTTCTGCTTCTTTTGATGAAGGACACGGCCAAGCCATGACAAGCTTGGCCGTGTCACTTGATTTTCTCCACAAATTCCACCAATTTTGATCAAATGGATCCATCGAGTGTACTCCAACCTAAATCAACAACTTCAAACAAACTTAAGTGCAATTTAACATGAAAATTAACTTAAAATCAACATAAACATCATAGAAAATATATACAAAATTGATCTAAACAAATAGCACACAAGTTACTTATTATTATACAAGTAAATAGTATATGAAATATTATACTAAAAATAAATATCAAGAAAATTCTCAAGAAAGGCTGGAGGAGTCATAGACGGTCTCGCTTAAAACCCAGTCTCCTTATACAGAATTTTACTCGGATAATTAATAGCACAATATAACAAAACAACTACCCTTGATAATAGCTATAAAACTGAGAGAAAATAGGACATCATATTTAACGTGGTTCACCCTTTTACTTTGGGCTACGTCCATGGGACAAACTCCAAAAAATATTCTTCCACTATTAAAATAGTAGGCTTACAAGAGAGAATTCTCTATAAATATTTCTAGATATACAATTATTACAATTGAGATATATCCAAAATAGTGGCACTCAAGTGTTTCCTAAACACTCCAAAATAAAACTTCACTATTTTGTCACTCCTTATATAATTCACTCTCTCAATTTTCACTCGAACTCATCAAAGCAATTTTGCTTTGGCTTACACCATTTCTTATCACCAATTTTTCTTCTCTCAATTATTGTTATTGAATTGGAGGAGGAAAGGCCTAAAGGCCTTTCCCTTCAACTGCACCTCTCTCTCTTTCTTTTGGTGTCTTTTTGGTGTCTTTGATTTTTGAGTGTGTGCTAGAAGAGGAAGGGAATGTCATATATATAGGCTTTCCCATATAGTTGTTGGCCTAACTAATTAGGCAATTCAACATTCAACAATGGTGGCTTCAAAATTGGTGGTTTGTGATGGTTTCAAAAATGGTGGCTTGTTGATATAATTGTCAAAAATAGTGGCTTATTTCTCATGTGGTTGGGTACCACCTTTCAATTCTCCTCCTACCAACCACATGAGTTAACTGTTATTCCTGTAGATGATCAACAAAACTAAAACTTTTTCCTTGGTAGAATCATATCTGATATATTTTCATCAGTATAGATTTTCTCAAACTGTAATTGTTTCTTCTCCAACACATCTCTGATATCTCAAATCAATATATTTTGATCCTGAGTGAAAGGAGAAATTTTTTCCAAGGTAGATAACACTCTGACTATCAAAATAAAGTGAATATCTGTCCTGCTGAAACCAAGTTCATCTAAGAACTTTTTCATCCACAAGAGCTATTTGCATGCTTTAATTACAACAATGAATTCTGCTTCAGTTGCAGAGAGCAATACACTTTTGTAACCTTAACTGCCATGTCTGCATCTGTGTTGCCAACTAACATAGATTTTCCATCTCCAAAGCATAAACATATTTTAGAGGTACCACAAAGATATCTCAGAATTCATTTCACTGCAGCCCAATGTACCTTACTAGATTTTGAAAGGAACCGACTCACTACTCTCATTGTGTGAGCAATAACTGGCTGTGTGTACATTACAACATACATCAAACTCTCAACTGCTGAAGCATATGGAATTCTATCCATCTCTTCCTTCTCCTTCTCCATTGAAGGACTTTGTTTGGAACTAAGCTTAAAAGTGATTAGTAAGAGGACAACTAACCTTTAGCTTTGTTCACGTTGAACCTTTGAAGTACTTTCTCAGTGTACTTCTCTAGTGATAACCATAACTGCTTGGCACCTCTATCTCTGATTATCTTCATGTCAAGAATTTGTGTTCCTGGCCCTAAGTCTTTCATAGCAAAAGACTTGCTTAACTGCTTCTTCAAATTGTTAATTCTGGAAATGTTCTGGCCAACGATTAACATGTCATCCACATAGAGTAATAAAATTATAAAATCATCATCAGAGAATTTCTTCACAAATACACAGTGATCTGAAGAGGTCTTTTTGTAGCCTTGCTCCCCCATAACTGACTCAAACTTCTTGTACCACTGTCTCGGTGCCTGCTTCAAGCCATACAAGTTTTTTCTTTAACTTGCAAACATAATTCTCTTTTCCTTTTTCTTTGAAACCCTCTGGTTGTTCCATGTATATCTCTTCCTCCAAGTCACCATGAAGAAAGGCAGTCTGTACATCCATCTGCTCAATCTCCAAGTCGATACTTGCAGCTAATCCCAGTACTGTACGAATGGATGTCATCTTCACCACCGGTGAAAAAATCTCATTAAAGTCAATCCCTTTCCTTTGGCTGAATCCCTTAACAACTAATATGGTTTTGAATCATGGCTAGGAACTGTGTTCATCATACTTTATCCTGAACACCCATTTATTCTTCAAAGCCCTCTTGTCTGTTGGCAACTTCACCAGCTCAAATGGTTTATTCTAATACAAGAATTTCAACTCATCTTGCATGGCTTCTAGGAAATCCTCAGGTTCTCCCCCATCAGTAAGTAATACATACTGATCACTGGAGTATCTAGTAGAAGCTTATCCGACTCTAATAGATCTCCTCAATGGTTTATGAGTTTTATCTGGTACTGGTGACTAAAAACTTCTTCATCACAATCTACATTCGGTTGATTCTGGATGGGAGCATCATCATCAGCAGTATTTTGCTGGTCTTCTTCAATTTCATCTCCAATCTACCTCGGCACCACTTTTTGGAGGAACTAATTCAAGATTAGTCAAATTACCATCGGATCTAGAAACATTCTAGGCTTTCTCAATATCTTCGATGGTCTCACTTTCAACAAACCGCATCACGACTTCCAACAAGCTTCTTCTGAACTGGATCATAGGATCAATAGCCAAGCTCATCTTGACCATACCCAACAAACACACATTGTTGTGTTTTAGCATCCAGCTTCTGCCGCTCATCCTTTGGTATGTGCACAAATACCTTGCACCCAATTGCTCTTAAGTGATTATAAGAGACATTCATTCTAGACCATATTCTTTCTGGAATGTCAAACTTCAAAGGAACACACAGTGAAAGATTCAGAATATGAACTGCTACACTCAATGCTTCTGCCCAAAATGTCTTTTAAAGCTTTGCATGCGATAGCAAACTGTTTTATTAGTTTTTGTCATAGATTTGTATCTTATTTATTATGATAATTATTGTTTTATTTAGGTATTTTGGTAGTTTTTATCTGTTTATTTAGTGTTTTCATCAATTTTGGTAGTTTTAATTTATTTCAGTGTTTATGACATTTTTTTATCTAGTTTTTAGTGTGGTGTTTATGTGTTGTTGGTTAATGTTTATTCGATTTCTGGTTAAAGTTTGTTTAAGTGTTGGTTTAGGTTAATATGCAAGGAACCAAGAGAGGAAGAAAAAATCAAGGAGTCAAGAGAAAGGAAAAGTTGGGCAGTGACTGACACATTCAGGGGACACGGCCAAGCTTGTGGTCGTGTCCCATACCAAGCTAAGGAAGAAGACCAAGAGTTCAGAAGGTGACACATTCAAGGGACATGGCCAAGCTTGTTGTCGTGTCCCTCCAAACATGACAAACACGGCCAAGTTGTCTAAGCTTGGCCGTGTCACACACCACTCCAAGGAACAAGAGGTGAAAATCAAACAGAAGTGGACACACTCAAAGGACACGGCCAAGCTTGTGGCCGTGTCCCTCCAAATTTGTCAAACACGGCCAAGCTTCCAAAGAAACATATATGAAGGCAGAAGCAGACACCTTCAGGGGACACGGCCAAGCTTGTGGCCGTGTCCCTCCAAGCACCTCAAACACGGCCAAGTTTGCCTAAGCTTGGCCGTGTCACTCATGGATTAAACGAAGAAAGGAAACGCGGATTTTTAGAGCGGAGGTTTCGTAAAAATAATAGAATTAGGGTTTTCAAAAAGGGGTTCGAAGTTTTGAGTTTGGAGACTCTGGATCAGCCATCAAAGATAACTTAGGGTTTCCATATTTTGTTTTCTTTTAGATTATTGATTACACTTTGATTCAAACAGATTAGAT
The DNA here is from genome assembly GCA_947685225.1 of Garcia nutans. Classification (NCBI taxonomy): domain Eukaryota; kingdom Viridiplantae; phylum Streptophyta; class Magnoliopsida; order Malpighiales; family Euphorbiaceae; genus Garcia; species Garcia nutans. The sequence continues at coordinate 46,838,719 of CANTUV010000007.1, read as the reverse complement.
TAAATTTGTTCTAGCCATTGCAACATTCTTCTAGCAAGATCCAAACAAGAGATTCTTCAGAAGCTTCAGGGAGTTTGTAATTTGGTTTTGTTCTCAAACTTTATCTCTTAAATTTCTTAGGAATTGTATTCATGAATTCTATTATGTCTAAACTGATTTCTTTGAATTTTAATGAGATGAATATGTTTGATATCATTATGAACTAATTTGATCTAGTCTGGGGTTTGTATGGATCTACTATGATTGTATGAATTGGTTATTGCTCTTAACTGAATTATTTCTTTAGCCTTGATTGAATGGAATTATTGATAATATATAATTGATTGGCCACCAATTATATGTTTAAGGTATTAGATGAAGGATTGAGAGATGAAGTCTAATGCTGGAACAATTCAATTAGGGACTTAGGTGAATTAGAAATATAACCTAAGAAAAAAAAGATTATTTCAATTGTAACAAGATTACTTGAAAGAGGTTTGAATGCGAGAGCTTATTTCCTTGATTCAATTAATTAAGTTGCTTGAGATCTAATCTTTGAAATTAAATTGGTTGAGAGGAATAACCGTTCATACATATAAGTTAGTAGAGAAGTGCAAACCCTAGACCTTTCTATAAGTGAATCAATACATCAGCTCAGTTTACTTTTATTGTTTTAAACTCCAATCGATCTGTTTTCATTAGTTGTTAGCAATTTAAATTTATTAATTACTTGTTATTTATAATCTGATAATCAATTAGCTATTCTAGCTTCCTTGTGAGACAACCTTGGGGCGATCACCTTAGCTACAGCTACCTCGTATACTTGCGAGTGACGCTTTGTAGTAGAGTTAATTAGGCGCAACAAGTATTTGGCGCCGCTGCTGGGGAAGCTAATTGGCTTAATTGTTTATTAGGCATAAATATTATAGATTATTTTTCATTGTTACTTTTGATTTTATTTGTCTTTTGCTTTTAATAATTCTTTCTTTCCAAAAATTTTGTTTATGCAAGGCAGGAGATCACTCGGAGGAGAGCTATACCCATTTATTCCAGAAATTCAAAGAGTGAAAAGGAGCAGAGAATAGTTTAAACTATACACCGGATTTGATACTACAGAGGTGGACACTTCTGATTTTGAGTCGGAATCTGCACAATCTACCAATATGGGAGAAGAAAGGCAAAGAACTATGAGAGATTTTGCTAGACCTGTCATTGGAACTTCCACATCTTGTATAAGATTGACGGATGCAGCAAGAAATTATGAATTGAAGAACATCCATTACAACATGCTGCCATCATTCTATGGAGTTCCAAATGAAGATCCTTTGAATTTTATCCGGGATTTTTATTCTACCCTCAACACTTTTCCATTGGGAGGACTAACAGAGGATCAGTTGAGGATGAGATGTTTCTCGTATACATTGAAGGATAGGGCAAAGAGTTGGCTTATGATGTTGCCCGAAAATTCTTTGACAACTTGGGAGCAAGTTTATAATAAATTTATGGGCAAGTTTATTATATGAGGATTGCTCTTTAATTGATTGTATTGATGCAGTTGTTTCAGATGTTTTCTTGCAGACAGGTTCCTCGGATAAATTGGAGCTGGCACTGACCTTAGATGGTGGTTTAGATATTTTTGATTCAGAAATAGCCAGTTGCCTTGAGACATTAGAGAGTGCTGAAATAGAGGAACTTAAGGAGGACCCAGTTTGTGAACTTCCCTCCATCCAAAAAGAAGAGAAGAATCCTTCACTTGAGTTAGAGCTGAAAGAGTTACCTAAAAATCTGAAATATGTGTTTTTAGGAGATCACAACACTTTACCTGTGATAATATCTAGTGAACTTAGTGAAGGGGAAGAGATGAGGTTGGTAAGTGAGCTAAAAAGATTGAGAAGAGCAATAGGATGGGGATTGAGTGACATCAAGGGTATTGGCCCTTCAATGTGCATGCATAGAATCACCTTAGAAGAGGGAGCTAAACCTGTGAGGGAGACCCAAAGGCGCCTTAACCCAAACATGAGTGAAGTGGTTAAGAAGGAAGTGCTCAAATTGCTTGATGAAGGGGTGATATACCCAATAGCTAATAGTGAGTGGGTGAGCCTAGTACATGTAGTGCCTAAGAAATCTGGAATCACTGTGGTGAAAAATGAAAATAATGAATTGGTTCCTACTAGGACCACTACTGGGTGGAGAATGTGTATCGATTATAGGAAGTTGAACAATGCAACAAAGAAAGACCATTTCCCTCTTCCTTTTATTGATCAGATGTTAGATAAACTTTCTGGACACTCACATTATTGCTTTTTGGATGGCCTTTCAGGTTATTATCAGGTGTCGATATCGCCAGAGGATCAATCCAAGACTACCTTTACTTGCCCTTTTGGGACCTATGCATTTCGGCGTATGCCATTTGGCTTGTGCAATGCTCCTGTGACTTTTCAGAGATGCATGATGTCTGTCTTCACAGACATGATAGATGATTTTATTGAGGTATTTATGGATGACTTTTCTATTTTTGGTAGTTCTTTTGATAATTGCCTCAATAAACTTGTTCTTATGCTTGAGAGATGCATTGAATGTAACCTTACTTTGAGTTGGGAAAAGAGTCATTTCATGGTTACTCAGGGCATTGTATTAGGTCATGTTTTGTCAAGTAAAGGGATTGAGGTGGATAAGACCAAGGTAGAATTAATTGCTAAATTACCCCCACCTACCTCTATTAAGGGAATAAGAAGTTTTCTAGGGCATGCAGGTTTTTACCGGAGGTTTATTAAGGAATTTTCCAAAATAAGCCAACCATTGTGCCATTTGCTAGGGAAAGATGTTCCATTTGAGTTTACTGCACAATGCATGTAAGCCTTTAATTCCCTTAAGGAAAAACTGACTAGTGCACCGGTGATTGTAGCTCCTGTTTGGTCTTTACCTTTCGAAATCATGTGTGATGCATCTAATCATGCAGTAGGAGCTGTTCTTGGGCAAAGGGTTGATAAATTCTTGAGAGTAATATATTATGCTAGCTTGACCCTGAATAGTGCGCAAATGAATTACACAACCACTGAAAAGGAAATGTTAGCTGTTGTTTTTGCTTTAGATAAGTTTAGAGCATATTTAATTGGGTCGAAAATTATTATGCATTCTGATCATGCAGCTCTAAAATATCTTTTGACAAAACAACATGCTAAACCGCGCTTAATTAGATGGGTGTTATTGTTGCAAAAATTTGATTTTCAAATCAAGGATACTAAGGGAAGTGAGAATGTTGTAGCTGATCACTTATCTAGATTACCTTTCTTCAGTGAAAATCTTGCATCTGATAGCATTCATAAAAATTTAGAAGCATTTTCTGATGAGCAGCTGTTTGTGGTAATTGATGCACCTTGGTTTGCAGATATTGCTAACTATCTTGCTTGTGGTATATTGCGTTCTAACATGTCATTTCAGGAAAAGAAAAGATTTTTGCACGTGAGTAAATTTTATTTTTGGGATGAACCTTACTTATTCCGGATTTGTAAAGATGAGATAGTTCGCAGGTGTGTATCTGAAGAAGAACAACTGAGTGTTCTTAAATTTTGTCATTACCTTCACTGTGGTGGTCATTTTGGAGGAAGGAAGACTGCAGAAAAGGTGCTTCAAAGTGGTTTTTACTGGCCTACTCTATTCAAAGATGCTCAAGAGAATTGTAAGCACTGTGATCGCTGTCAAAGAGTGGGTAACATTGGGAGGAGGAATGAAATGCCCCTTCAATCATATATTGTTGTTGAACTATTTGATGTGTGGGGGAATAGACTTCATGGGTCCTTTCCCCAAGTCTTTTGGTTATGAATATATTTTAGTTGCTGTTGATTATGTTTCAAAATGGGTGGAGGCAATCCCCACCCGTACTAATGATGCTAATGTGGTTGTTAAATTTGTGAAGGAAAATATTCTTAGCAGATTTGGCACACCAAGAGTGATAGTCAGTGATGGGGGAAGTCATTTTTGCAACAGACTTTTTGAGAATTTAATGCACAAATATGGAGTTAAGCACAAGGTGGCGACCCCATATCATCCACAGACTTCTGGGCAAGTTGAAACATCTAACAAGCAAATTAAAGGTATTCTGGAGAAAACAGTCAACTTATCAAGAAAGGATTGGGCGAGTAGATTGCATGATGCATTATGGGCATATCGGACTGCTTTCAAAACTCCTTTGGGTATGAGTTCATACCGATTGCTTTTTGGTAAGGCTTGTCATTTACCAGTGGAGTTGGAGCACAAAGCATATTGGGCAATCAAGACTCTGAATTTAAACTTGGACAAGGCAAAGTGAGAGCATTTTCTGCAAATTTCAGAGTTAGATGAGCTGAGGAATGAGGCATATGAGAGCTCGAAGATTTATAAGGATCGTACTAAAGCACTTCATGACAGAATTATAGTGCGAAAGACATTTAGTCCAGGTATGAAATTTTTACTTTTTAATTCTCGTCTCTGTCTTTTTCCAGGTAAACTCAAGTCTCGATGGAGTGGTCCTTTCGAGATAACTCAGGTATATCCTTTTGGTGCCATTGAATTGCTTAACTCTTGAACAAATGAGACTTTTAAAGTAAATGGACAGAGAGTTAAACCATACAATGAAGGGTTTCAAGAAGTGAGGATCATTGACAGCACTTTGATCCACGATCCCTAAGTCTTGCAGTGATGTCCAGCTTTATGACATTAAAGAAGCGCTAAATGGGAGGCAACCCATCGGTTTGCATTTCTTTTTCATAGTTGTAATTTTAAATTTAGCAATTTTGATTTTATGTTTGGTTTAAATAAATGGAATGGGTGCTTTGATCAGTTTTTATTTTTTCTAATGTGTTTCAGGGTTGATCGAAAAAAAGGTTTGCAATTTCTTTAAGATTTGGTGATATAAAATAAAAATAAATAAAAAAAAGAAAGAGTCAAATGGCAGAAGGTGACACGCACGGCCAAGCTTCACCTCAAGTCTCTTGTTTTTGTTTTTGCACACTTTTCTTCACAATAGGTGACACGGTCAACAAGCTTGGCCGTGTCCTTGGCCGTGTCACATGGGACACGACCAAGCTTCACCAAAATTCACTTTGATTTTATTTTTGCAACTCTTCTTTACAGTTTCAAGAGCTTACTTTGTAATTTTTGACATCTCTTAAGGTTGGAAGAGATGAACAAAAAATTTACTCTAGGTTGAGTTTTAAATTGCTTGGAAAATCATTTGTGGTTAATATTGAACAATTGAATGTTATATTTGGTTTCCATCAACATGGTGAAAGGTTGGTACCTAAGGAATTTAAACAATAAATTGCTTGGGGAGCATTGGGCTCGGGAACTTATGTGGCCAAATCGGCCAAAGCAACTAAATTGAGCAATCTCGCTTTGAGGTATTTGCATCGTTTTATGTCTTGCGGATTCTTTGCTAGGAAGGAAAGCCCGGGTGTAGTGGAACTGAGTGAACTATTTTTCTTAGATTGTGCGTGTAATTCAGTGCCTATTAGTTCCGGCTATTGGTTAGCCGATATTTTTGATAGTATGGCAAACAAAAAGAAGGGGGCTATCTGTATTGGAGGATTGGTTACCACATTGGCCATAGCCCTCCTTGATGATTTTGACCCGAGTACCTGTCGCATGACTAGAATTACGGGTAATGATTCATTGGACTTAGCTACACTAGAGAAGATACATATGGTAGTGCACAGGAGAGGGGCTTATATGATGGCTTCAGCTGAGCCAGAAGTTCCGGGGGGCAGACAAAAGAGAACACGAGTCCAGGAGGGGTCCAACTCGGATTCTCTTGATTTGGAAGAAGATGCTCTAGCTCCGGATAATCAAGATATACTTAATAGGATTGAGGCACTAGAGGGCAAGGTATATCTTAACCATGCTGCGGTCTTGCAATAGTTAGACCAAATCAATAGCAACCTTGCCAAGATTCTGAGTCTTCATCCCTCGGCTGCTTCATCATCACATCCTCCTTCACCGTAGATTACTTTGGCTCTAATCTTTAGAGAGATTTCTTTATTTTCTTGTGTTTAGCATATTTTTGTTGTTATTTTTCGTTTTTGTTTTTAATGTTAACATTTTATATTTTGGATATTTTATTTTATATATTTTATTTTATTTTTTGAACATTTGCTATTTGTGATGAAAAGGTAGAGTTTGCCTCACAAGGGACCGATGGGAAACAGATTGTACCTTAACTCTTTATCTTTATTATCCTTGTTTCCATTGAGGACAATGTCATTTATAAGTGTGGGGTAATCTTTAAATTTTCCTTTAATTCTTGTTTTGTTTGTCGTTAATTCTTGTTTTGTTTGTCATTTTGTGTTTATATTGTGCGTTGTGCATGGTATAATTGTTGAAAACTTATTGACTTTTCTGTGATTCTAGCATTATATTTGAGACTTTAGTATCAGCATAGAGATTAGCATTTGAATTCATTCAAGATCAATTTTCACATTCTGCAATTCATGACATATAAATCTTTGAGAACCCACTTTTGTGAGTTTTGTGAGTTTTGAGCCTCATAGATTGAATATTATTGTCAATTGAATTTCTTTTCTTAAGTGTGTACCTTCATGATTTTACATCTCTAGAGCTTGCTTTTGCATACTAATTGAACTCACATTATGATTTCATCTCAAGTTTTAAAATGATGAAGGCAAATTAGGTTAGCCCTTTAGCTTAAAAAGACCTCCCTTAATTATGAATTCCTTAGTGAGCCAAATTGAGCCTTTGACCTTTTCTTGATCAACACAATTCACAACTCAACTTTTTCTTATTATCATTATACCTGTATTAAGGAATGGAGTTTCTTATGATATGACAATAGGGTGGTTTAATTCAAAAGTGTGGGGTAATCAATTTTTTTTTAAAAAAAAAAATTGGTATTGCTATTTGGGGTTGAAATGCATACTTTGCACATTGTATTTGACTAAGAGTCGATTATTCTTTTCCTCTACATTTTAAGCTAGATGTTCCATGTAATTGTATATTTTGTATATATATATATATATATTAAAAAAATGATAAAAATAAAATAAAAAAAAGAAAGAAAATAAAAGAGAAGATATATATATATATATATATACAAAATTCATATATTTTCTAGCATTAGTCATCAAAAGAGGAATGTCGACTCATGTATTTTTCTTTAAGTATGCAAGTATGTGAGATTATCGAGGGTTGGTGAATATGCCATTTGAGGGAGCTATGAGTTTCTGAGCAAGAGTATTGTCTAATTTAGATACTTCATTTCTTGATGTTCCAACTTAAATGTCTTTTCTCATACCTTCACCTTAGCCCCATTACATCCAAATAAAAGACCTTCAGATTATTTCTTGAGAAAATCAGTGAGGGAGATTGGATAATTAAGCAAGTTTATGGTAGTATGCAGTCATGAGTGGTTTGAGTGAATTAACCTATGAAATCGAGTGAAACACTTAGATGAGAGATTAGATTTGTATGTCTGGATTAATGAATGAGTTAAGAAGATCTTGATTGAAGGAAATTGCAATTATTTATGGCTGAGTCTTAAAGAATTTCATCTTATATGCTGGAATTATAGTTAAGGTTGTTTGAGTTTTTAATTTATGCCATGTGAATTTGCTTAAGGACAAGCAAAGTTTTAAGTATGGGGTAGTTGTTTTATTAGTTTTTGTCACAGATCTGTATCTTATTTATTATGATAATTATTGTTTTTTTTAGGTATTTTGGTAGTTTTAATCTGTTTATTTAGTGTTTTCATCAATTTTGGTAGTTTTAATTTATTTCAGTGTTTATGACATTTTTTATCTATTTTTTAGTGTGGTGTTTATGTGTTGTTGGTTAATGTTTATTTGATTTATGGTTAAAGTTTGTTTAAGTGTTGGTTTAGGTTAATATGCAAGGAACAAAGAGAGGAAGAAAAAATCAAGGAGTCAAGAGAAAGGAAAAGTTGGGCAGTGACTGACACACTCAGGGGACACGGCCAAGCTTGTGGCCGTGTCCCATACCAAGCTAAGGAAGAAGACCAAGAGTTCAGAAGGTGACACATTCAAGGGACACGGCCAAGCTTGTGGCCGTGTCCCTCCAAACATGACAAACACGGTCAAGTTGTCTAAGCTTGGCCATGTCACACACCACTCCAAGGAACAAGAGGTGAAAATCAAATAGAAGTGGACACACTCAAAGGACAGGGCCAAGCTTGTGGCCGTGTCCCTCCAAATTTGTCAAACACGGCCAAGCTTCCAAAGAAACATATATGAAGGCAGAAGCAGACACCTTCAGGGGACACGGCCAAGCTTGTGGCCGTGTCCCTCCAAGCACCTCAAACACGGCCAAGTTTGCCTAAGCTTGGTCGTGTCACTCATGGATTAAATGAAGAAAGGAAACGCGAATTTTTGGAGCGGAGGTTTCGTATAAATTATAGAATTAGGGTTTTCAAAAAGGGGTTCGAAGTTTTGAGTTTGGAGACTTGGATCAGCCGTCAGAGATAACTTAGGGTTTCCATATTTTGTTTTCTTTTAGATTATTGATTACACTTTGATTCAAACGGATTAGATTAAATTTGTTCTAGCCATTGCAACATTCTTTTAGCAAGATCCGAACAAGAGATTCTTCAGAAGCTTCAGGGAGTTTGTAATTTGGTTTTGTTCTCAAACTTTATCTCTTAAATTTCTTGGGAATTGTATTCATGAATTCTATTATGTCTAAACTGATTTCTTTGAATTTTAATGAGATGAATATGTTTGATATCATTATGAACTAATTTGATCTAGTCTGGGGTTTGTATGGATCTACTATGATTGTATGAATTGGTTATTGCTCTTAACTGAATTATTTCTTTAGCCTTGATTGAATGGAATTATTGATAATATATAATTGATTGGCCACCAATTATATGTTTAAGGTATTAGATGAAGGATTGAGAGATGAAGTCTAATGCTGGAACAATTCAATTAGGGACTTAGGTGAATTAGAAATATAACCTAAGAAAAAAAAAGATTATTTCAATTGTAACAAGATTACTTGAAAGAGGTTTGAATGCGAGAGCTTATTTCCTTGATTCGATTAATTAAGTTGCTTGAGATATAATCTTTGAAATTAAATTGGTTGAGAGGAATAACCGTTCATACATATAAGTTAGTAGAGAAGTGCAAACCCTAGACCTTTCTATAAGTGAATCAATACATCAGCTCAGTTTACTTTTATTGTTTTAAACTCCAATCGATCTATTTTCATTAGTTGTTAGCAATTTAAATTTATTAATTACTTGTTATTTATAATCTGATAATCAATTAGCTATTCTAGCTTCCTTGTGAGACGACCTTGGGGCGATCACCTTAGCTATAGCTACCTCGTATACTTGCGAGTGACGCTTTGTAGTAGAGTTAATTAGAGCGCACAAACATCTAACCCTCTCAATGAGAGTCCTATTCGTTCTCTCAGTTACACCATTTAACTGAGTAGTTTTTGGTGGTGTCAGCTTGTGTCAAATGCCCTGCTCCTTGCAATATCTCTGAAGTGATCCAATATACTCACCCCCATTATCTGACTTAATACACTTCAATTTCTTCCCAGAAACCTCTTTCAACTAGGGCATGAAACTGTTTAAATACCTTTACAACTTGATCTTTATTTTTCAAGGCATAAACCCACAGTTTCCTTGAACAGTCATCAATGAAAGTCATGAAATAAGAGGAGCCACTTTTCACTAATTTCATTAGGAGCAGAATTTGTTAATAAAATCTTCAGAGTTTCTCAAAACTCTGGCAATGAAAAAGCACTATCAAAGCAAGCACCTCATGCTTACTCATGCTCTCATTCTTCAATTATCTTGTTGTCAGGTTTAGTCACACTAAATACCGATAAATGCATCTTCATCACAAATAGGAGATCATTCATTTTGTTTCTCCATATGTGATAATTCGAGCCATTTAGGCTGATAATCCTGCTTAACTTTGTCTCCATCTCTTTAACGCAAAGAGGTTAGCTCCAACACTGAATGCTTGACCAGGCTCTGATACCACTTGTTGTACAACGGAAGTAAATAGCACGCAAGTTACTTACTATTATACAAGTAAATAGTGTATGAAATATTATACTAAAAATAAATATCAAGAAAATTCTCAGGAAAGACTGGAGGGGTCACAGACGGTCCCCCTTAAAACTCAGTCTCCTTAGACAGAATTTTACTCGGATAATTAATAGCACAATATAACAAAACAACTACCCTTGATAATAGCTATAAAACTGAGACAAAATAGGACATCATATTTAACGTGCTTCACCCTTTTACTTTGGGCTACGTCCACGGAATAAACTCCAAAAAATATTCTTCCACTATTAAAATAGTAGGCTTACAAGAGAGACTTCTCTAGAAATATTTCTAAAGGTACAATTATTATAATTGAGATAAACCCAAAATAGTGGCACTCAAGTGTTTCCCAAACACTCCAAAATAAAATCTCGCTATTTTGTCACTCCTTAAATAATTCACTCTCTTAATTTTCACTCGAACTCATCAAAGCAATTTTGCTTTGGCTTACACTATTTTTCATCACCAATTTTTTTCTCTCAATTCTCGTCATTGAATTAGAGGAAGAAAGGCCTAAAGGTCTTTCCCTTTAACTACACCTCTCTCTCTTTCTTTTGGTGTCTTTTTGGTGTCTTTGATTTTTGAGTGTGTGCTAGAAGAGGAAGGGAATGCCATATATATAGGCTTTCCCATATGGTTGTTGGCCTAACTAATTAGGCAATTCAACATTCAAGAATGGTGGCTTCAAAATTGATGGTTTGTGATGGCTCAAAAATGGTGGCTTGTTGATCTAATTGTGAAAAATGGTTGCTTGTTTCTCATTTGGTTAGGTACCATCTTTCACTTTTAAGGAAATCACTAAAGAACCAAGAAATAGGAGAAAAGAGCAGGGGAAAAGAGGTAATTGAAAGGGCATGTGCTTGTATATTATATACTTCATTATTAATTGAAATCTTTCTTGATTTTTAATTGTTTATAGAAGTTGTGATTTGATTAAATGAAATCATTCAAGAAAGTAACTGATTATGCCTAACTTGTGATAGTGATTGAATATGGACTAGTTATTGAAAATATTTGATTATAGAATAATTTATGAAAATAATTGATTATGGACTAATTGGAGATAACACTTGATTATAGATTGAATTGTAATAATAATGGATTATGATATGGTTTGTGAAAAATAGTGATTATGGATTAAATTGTGAAAGTAATTGACTATGAATTAATTTGTGAAAGAAATGATTATGAAATTTTATATTTTTGATAGAATAAATATATGTAATATTTAAAAGTATGTTTGATAGATATTTAGCTTAAACCAAGTTTAATTGAATATTTGAACTTATTATAGTGTAGAATCGTGTTGAATTTAATGATTATGGAAGAATTAATTAATAGGAAAGAGAACCCTTCCTTAATAAATATGGTTTAAATATAACTTTGAGTTTTTAAAGTGTTGAATTCAATAGTTATGGAAGGGAAAGGATTATAGAACAAAGAGATTATTTGAAGTATGAGTGATAATTAAGGATCAAATTATATATTTATTTAGAATTAATTGGAATAGAATTTAATCATTTATATTATTAAAGTATGAGTACATATTAGTTGGTGAGAAAAATAAATAAATAATCAAATAAGTTATAGTAGCTAAATTTAGTAAACAATATTTAAATATACAAACTATATACCCATTGTATACCTAATAGTAACATTTTTCTGGTGATTTAAAATAATTCATAAATTATATGTGGACGTATTTGATAAACTAAAATATTACTGTTTGTCAAATAATTAGTAAAAAAGAAGTAGTGTAACTATGAATTTAAAAAGAAGATAGTTTTGAAGAGAAAATATACATAATGTATACACAGTATATTCATAGGATATACACTTTTAGAATGATGATGATAATTTATGAAATTTAAATGTTTAGAAGGAGCTAATTAAGGGAAACTATAGTATCCATTTAGATTTTAATTATTGCAAGTGGAATGTGAAATATGAGTTTAGAAAAATGAAATTGTTATACGTACCAAGTTGGTTAAATGATATCAATTTATGTACATTTAATGCAGTATAGAAAATTTATTAATGAAGGGTTTAAAGATAATTTATGGAAATATGTTAAAGTTAATTGATATAAAGTTTATTTAATTAAATTGTTAAAGTTTGATTGTTATTTGATTAATGAAAAAATAATTAGATTACCTAAATGTACTGGTGAAAAATCTAGTATTGGATAGAATGATTAACCAGATGGTAGATGTCTATAATGTTAACAAACACTATGTGCCATCAGTTGACACTTTATATTATTAGTGTTATTAGGCATTCGTGCCACTAGTAGGCCTTTAGCCATATCTAATATCTGAAAGTGAACATTTATTTGCCAACAATAAACTCATTATTCGAGTCTAGAATTTTAAGATTAGTATACGAGGGAAAATAAATGATATTTATTGAAATAAGTGATAATTTACTAAAATAAGTGGAATTTAATGAAACAAGTGAAATTTACTGAAATAAATGAAAAGTGAAATTTATTATAATAGATTGTATTAGAATGAAATTTTGATTTTGATTTTAATCTATAGTATTTTGATGGAGCAAGATAAAAGATGCCAAAAATATTATTTTAATGTTACATGCAAGGTAGATATGTTAATGATTTATGATAATATAACTTTAAATTGCGGTATGATATCATAGTATGTATTGAAATATATGTTTAAATGTGATATAGTGATATTTCATGTAGTAATGAATGACAAACAATTAGTTTCTGTGGATAATGAATGGCACATTAAAAGCTTGAATGGAAAAGTAAGAAAAAAACTCTAAAAGTATTAATCTTGGCTAAAAATAAGATAGTAATGATAATTATTTTATGTAAAAATAAATGATTAAATAAATTTATATGAAAATAGAATTATAATTACATATAATAAGATTATTAAATGATCGAGAGTTATGTGGTTAAAAAATAAAATTTTAATTTTCTATTAACAACCAAATATATTTATTTAATTATGTAGAACTTTCTAAATTATTATACATGAGAAGGTAAATAAAGTTAATCTTTGGAATGTATGAATAGTTAATAAATTTGGATAATGTTAAGTTAAAGAATATTGAGTTGTTCTCATAAAAGTACACATGATTCCAATAAATATATCATATTTTGATTTATTTAAATCAACCCTAAAACCTAAATTGATTTTACAATTTTATAAAGTAAAGTAAGATAATAATAAATTTATTATATTAATCATATTAAATGATAATCATTTGTATTAATTTACATGCGTGTGATAATTAAGGGAATAAGTTATAATATTATATGATTAATATAGTGATTATCTATCGAATCATTACTATTTTAAAATGAGTATTAATAAGTTCATACCAAATTGTTTATTAATTGAATAATAATATTTTCTTAAGAAGATAATCAAACGATTGTTAATATAAATAATTATATATGTTTCATTGATTATTTTAATAAATTACTCGTGATATTAAATAATAAATTATAGATAAACAAGCATTACTAAGCATTATGCTTAGCATATTAGATTTTTCTAACACGCAGATAAGACAGATTGGAGCAGATTTTGGCAATTAAAGGTTTAGATTTTCAAAGATCAAATGTAAAACAGATGATGTCTTTTTGTAAAGTTTATTGTATTATATATTATATATAGTTTTCATAGTGGTATTGTGGTTTAAATGATAACTGATTATTAGTTAAGTTTATAGATTGTAAATGTTGTAAGTGTTGGACGAGATTCTTATTTATTCTGAAATTTGTGTTTGCATTATAAAGATTTATTGTGGAGAATGTATAGTAATATATATATATATATATAATTTGATATAGTAGATAATTTTGGATGTGGATTGTGATTGATTGTTGATTATTTGAAGAAACTAAAGTTAAATTTGATTGAACGGAAGATAGAAATGTTTTTTTGCAGGTGGAGTTAGGTTGAAATAAATTTAGACAGTGAATACTACAGAGGAGACTAAGTCAAAATTTTTAGTTAATTTGTTTTCTTGAAACTGAATATTGAATTGGTATAGGATTGTTTAGTGTATTAAATAGTATTTTCTGATAGTTATTTGAGAAGATTGCCAGGGGATGTTATATTTAATATATTACATAATTTACATATAGGTCTAGATGACCATAACAATAAAGAATTTATGAAATTTGAAATTAGAGAAACAATAATAAATCACAATCCTTGACTCCAGTGGCAGTTTAAAAAATAATTAAATATATAAAATTTATATTTAGATATAAATTATATTGTCTAGTACTATACATATGTTGGCCCTTTAATGAGTTAATTAAATATTAACTTTATAGGTTCTCAAATCTTTTTAAAAGACTAATGAATTAATTAAATATCTAAAGTATTATTTTTGAAAAGAAAAGATTTGATTGGTGTGTAAAAATAATTACCCTAATGAATTAATAAAATTAAAATTCCTCATCTTTCTTTTTAAGAATAAAAAATAAAGGAGCCTTAATTATATTAAAACTTCTACTTTTTTCTCTTTGTCTCTTTTGGCTCTCAATTAGAATTTTTTTCCTTTTTTTATTATTCAATTAGAGCTCAATTGTTAAAAATTATACTCAATAAATCTTTAATTTAAAAGGTATATCTTTTTTATTTATGAAATTTTAATTTAATATAGTTATTTTTAAAAAATTTAAACTAGCAATTGTATTGACAAATTAATTAAATAATTATTGTAATATAAAATACCATCATTGCACATCATGTCAGGTTAGACTTCATTGTTTGTTAATAATAATATTTTTTTATTGAAAAAAAAGTTGTCTGGAAATAATTTGTTTCCTCTCTTTATAGTGCATAGTTCTAAGTCTTCATCAGTTTGAGTTTTAAAACCACTGTTAGTACATGAATGTGCCAATGTATCTATTTTTAGTTTGAATATGTTCTTTAAGAATAGAAGAAAAAAATTTATACTTAATAGAAATTATTGAAAAATTTAAGATTGATTTTCTCAGAGATTCTTTAATTATTTATATCAAAAAATAAATTGCTAAAAAATTTATGATTAATAAGATTATAAATGACTTTTATTTGATAAAAGAGCTACGAACATAACTTAAATGATGAGAAATAATGATGCTTTTGTGTATTTGTAATATTTTCTTTCATACAACTTATTATTAGTAATATTTAAAAAATTTTATTATAGTATTTTTTTAATGAATCATTTATGGCCTCCTTGAAGAGCTTTCTGGCTCCACCCCTACTTACCTAAGACTCAAGGCAGTAGCATTGTGGATGCCACGCCCGTGGCCTTGGTTGCCATGGCCGTGGTCATTTGTAGCCATGGCCGTGGAGGATTGGAGCAAGGGTGGCAGAACCATTCTTTAACCCACGGCCGTGGGGGTTGAGGTGGCCATGGCCGTGGGCTTTTAAATGTGATGTTAAGTGATACTTTGTAATCTAAAGGTTTAAGATGAAATTAATAAGTGATAAATTGTATTGAAATTCATGTATTGTATCAATTTTTGGATTAGGTTTTGAAAGAAGGTGATTTGCCCTAATTTGGGAAGTGAAGAATCTTGGAAAAAGGAAAGTGTTTAGAGTTGTGTGAATTGTTATTGAGGTAAGTACAAATCTTGCATTATTGCATTGTTAATTCATATGAGTAATGTTATGTTGTGTACAATGTGGAACATACATTTGATGATATTGATAATGCATATGAATATTGTATGTTGTTATGTTATATCAAAGATGACATATGTATAATGTGAAGGATATAATGTAAATGATTGTGTATTTGAAAGATGAATTGTTATAATGTGGATTGAGATGTGATGGAATATAAAGCCATTGTGATTGGCTATAATGACTCTAATGAGGCATGTTTGCCTAATTGATAATGAGAATTGAGAATGGATTTGATAATGAGATAATAAATGGATTGTGTGTCTAATATGTTATTCCATTTTCAGAGTTTTGTTGTTGGTGGCATGCCTATTAGTAACAATCTCTTGAAGTTAGGTTGGAATTAATCCTTGAAGCCTAATTGAGATGTTACAACCCTTGAAGCTAGGTTGGGTTTGGTTCTTGAAGCCAAGTTGGGTTGATACTTAGCATGCTTTGTTCCCCTTGAAGCTTGGTTGAACCTAATCCTTGAAGCCTAGTTGGGATTATGATATTGATGAATGTGATAATTGAACCAAAACATTAACTCTGAAAGTGGAATGGCATATTAGTGTCTTTTGGGCCCATGCTTGTCTTTGTTTAAATGAGACTTTTACTTGTATTTGTTTTCAATGTGAACGATGAAATGTGAAATGAATGAATAATGATATCTATGGAAGGACTTTGAAATGTGATATGTATATATGTGTATGGTTTATAAACTATAAAATGTGTGACATTGTATTACATTAAAGCATAATGTTAGTATACTTTGTACTACTAAGCCGTTGGCTTAGCGCGATAGTGGTTGATCGCGCAGGTGACAGGGTTGAACCCGAGTGTTCCTCGAGACCGAGTGAGAGTAGACATTGAAGGTTTTATTTTGGGACTTAAAGATCAGAGAAAAGCTGCCAATCATGTATAACTTCTTTATATTTTGTAAAGTATGGATTCTAATGTAAATATATGTATAATTGTAAATATGGATTCGAATGTATTCATATATGTAAATATTTTATAAATTCCGCTGCATATTAAGTAAACGTATATATATCTATTTTGTTTTATATTACAAGTTAATTACTCTATTTTCTATAATATATAATGAGAAAGAATATCTTATCATCTAAAATGATTTAAATGTTAAAGAAAACTGTAGCGTCCCTATATTCAGTGTACGTATATTACATTGTGGTGTTATGTAGTGTGCGTGTACAGGATGTAGGGGTGTTACAATTGTTTTGGTATCTCAAACCTAGGAAAGATGTAAGGAAAAAAGAATATTTTGACTGTAAAAGTTAGTTTTTGAATAATATACATGTCTGGTATTGGCAGTCTCTGATCTTTAATGAGATGTATTCTGCTGTGTTTGCAGATATAGGTTGTGATGGATTCTCACTTATATCAGTCAGTAGAGGGTAGTGCGGAGAGTGTCGCTCCTAATGAGGTTAGAGAGGGAGTTAGAGTGGATAGTGCTAGAGAGGTACCTACTTCTGTGTCGGGGAGACCAGCTGGTGAGGAGGTTCCGCCAGTTTGGCTTAGGCATGTGGTAGAGATATTGAGGCAAACACCAGTGCAACCACCGCCACCACCCCCACAACCTTTGGTAGCAGTGAGACATTATGATAAATTAAGGACGTATGGAGCAGAAGATTTTCTAGGTACTATTGATCCAGCTGTAGCTGAGCAGTGGCTAGACAAAGTACAGAGAATATTTATTCAATTACAAGCCACTCCAGAAGAAAATTTTGATTATGCAAGATCATTGTTGCAGAAGGATGCATACGACTGGTGGAAGACAGTGCCCCATGCTATGGATGATCCACCTACATTGTCCTATGCTGATTTTCTAAGAGAGTTTGAATTGAAGTATACTCCAAGGGAGTATAAAGATGTGAAGAAAATGGAGTTTTTAAGCTTGAAGCAAGATCACCGGACTGTGACAGAATATGAGCTAGAGTTTATCCGGTTGAGCCAGTATGCTGGGGGTATTATATCTGATGAAATAGATAGATGCAGGAGATTTGAGGAGGGATTGAGGCCCTCTATCATGTGCTTGGTGGCTGGATCTAGATATCATGATTTTTCCCAGCTTGTTGCAGCAGCTAGGAGTGTGGAGAGAGCTCAGGGTATTGCGGATGCTTCTGAGGAAGAGACCAGGGTTAGGAGACCCCAGGTTGAAGCAGGGTCTTCATTTGTGAAAAGAGGTAAAGGAAGTTTTGTTCCTCGGGTTAGTAGGAGTCAGAGACCAGCTGGTAGGTCAGTACAGTTTCAGAGGCAAAGATCGAGACCTACAGTTTCAGTGGCGAGTGCTCCAACCCCAGTGATACAGAGATCCACTCTACCCATATGTATTCATTGTGGTAGGCCACATGGTGGTACTTGTTGGAGGACTGGTGTGGCAGGGGTATGTTTCAGATGTGGATCGCCTGATCATTTTGTGAGAGAGTGCCCTGAGAGGCAGGAGCAGATGTCGGTAGATTCTGCAGCTTCTCGACCTAGTGTGAGGGGAGGTCGAGGAGGAAGAAGTTTCAGCAGAGGAGGCAGATCTGGGTTCAGTCCTAGAGGAGGTTCTACATCTAGGGAGAGTAGACCAGAGGAGGCTGGATCTTCTCAGAGGATATATGTGATGCAGAGGCAACCAGATGCTTCGGCAGTCATAGCTGGTACTTTCTCTTTATTTGGTATTTCAGTACTTGCTTTGATTGATCCAGGATCTACACTTTCATATATTAGTGCATCTATTTTGCCTGTGTCTGAATTGCATGCTGAATCCCTAGGATTTGATGTATTGGTGACAAATCCTTTAGGGCATAGTGTGGTTGTTAGTAAGGTGCACCGAGATAGTGCAGTAGTGGTGCAAGGTGAGGAGTTCCTTGGAGATTTAATTGAAATGCCTTTTAAGGAATATGATTTGATCCTAGGCATGGACTGGTTATCTAGACATGGAGCTGTGGTAGACTGTCAAAAGAAAGTTGTTACCTTGAGAACTGATGATGGTAGAGATGTGATAGTATCTAGTGAGCAGGGACAGTTAGCATCCTTGTTTGTTTCAGCTGTTGCAGCTAGGAGGTTGATTAGAAAAGGGTGTGATGCTTACCTTGCTCATATTCTGGATACTAGAGTATTGAGTTCTCAAATTGATAGTATACCTACAGTTGCAGAGTTTCCCGATGTGTTTCCAGAAGAGTTGCCAGGGTTACCTCCAGAAAGAGAGGTGGAGTTTGGTATTGAATTATTGCCTGATACCACTCCTATCTCTATTACTCCTTATAGAATGGCACCTGCTGAACTGAGAAAATTGAAGGTGCAGTTGCAGGAGTTGTTAGATAAGGGGTTTGTTCACCCTAGTGTGTCACCGTGGGGAGCTCCTGTTTTGTTTGTGAAGAAGAAGGATGGTACTATGAGATTGTGTATCGATTATAGGCAATTGAACAAGGTGACTATTAAAAATAAATATCCTTTGCCTAGAATTGATGATCTCTTTGATCAATTGAAGGGTGCAGCGGTGTTTTCCAAGATTGATTTGAGATCAGGGTACCATTAGTTAAGAGTCAGAGCTGAAGATGTTCCTAAGACAGCCTTTCATACAAGGTATGGGCATTATGAGTTTCTAGTTATGCCTTTTGGTTTGACGAATGCACCTGCAGCTTTTATGGATTTGATGAATATGGTGTTTAGGCCCTATTTGGATCAGTTTGTGGTAGTTTTTATCGATGATATTTTCGTGTATTCGCGTAATGAGGAGGAGCATGACAAGCATCTGCGAATTGTGTTGCAAATTTTGAGAGAGAAGCAATTGTTTGCTAAACTGTCGAAGTGTGAGTTTTGGCTTGATCAAGTAACTTTTCTCGGTCATATAGTTTCAGTAGAGGGTATTAGAGTTGATCCGAGTAAAGTTGAAGCTATTTTGAATTGGAGTCCACCAAAGTCTGTAACTGAAGTTAGAAGTTTTCTGGGTTTGGCAGGCTATTACCGACGGTTTGTGAAAGGATTTTCTTTGATAGCTACTCCACTTACCAGATTACTTCGAAAGGGAGTTAGATTTGTGTGGACAGATCAGTGTCAGGCTAGCTTTGAACAGTTGAGAGAAATGTTGACTCAAGCACCTGTTCTAACTTTTCCTGTGGAAAATAAACCATTTGTGATCTACAGTGATGCTTCACATAGTGGTTTGGGTTGTGTGCTGATGCAAGAAGGTAAAGTTGTAGCTTATGCTTCTCGGCAGTTGAAGCCGCATGAGCTCAATTATCCGACCCATGATTTGGAGTTAGCAGCCATTGTGTTTGCATTGAAGATTTGGCGACACTATTTGTATGGGGAGAAGTGTTTTATCTATACAGACTATAAAAGTTTGAAATATTTGGGTGTTCAGAAGGAGCTAAATCTTCGACAGAGGAGATGGTTGGAACTGATTAAAGACTATGACTGTTTGATTGATTATCATCCTGGTAAAGCAAATGTTGTTGCTGATGCCTTGAGTCGAAAGTCTTTAGCAGGTTTGACTGTTTATTCGCTCTCGTTGCTTGTTGAATTGAGAGCATTGCATGCTAGTTTTATATCTTATGATGATGGTGCATTGTTGGCACAGTTGCAATTGAAACCAGTATTGTTGGATCAGATTAAAGAGGCTCAGTTGGCTGATGAGAAGATTCAAAATATTGTTTCAGATTGCCAGAATGGAAAGAGTCGAGATTTTATTGTGAGAAGTGATGGGAGTCTTTGGTTTAAGAACAGATTGTGTGTACCTGATGATGCTATTTTGAGAAGGATCATTTTGGAAGAAGCACATTAATCAGTATTTGCTATGCATCCGGGCAATACAAAGATGTATCATGATTTGAAGCAGAATTACTGGTGGTCTGGTTTGAAGAGAGACATTGCAGATTTTGTGTCTAAGTGTCTCACATGTCAGAGAGTAAAAGTTGAGCATCAAGTTCCAACAGGGTTACTTCAACCGTTATCAATGCCTGAATGGAAATGGGATAGAGTAACCATGGATTTTGTATCTGGTTTACCATTGACACAAAGGAAGCATGATGCTATTTGGGTGATTGTTGACAGGTTGACTAAGACAGCTCATTTTCTTCCGGTTCGAATGGATTATTCTCTAGAAAGGTTAGCTGAGCTGTATATCCATGAAATTGTGAAGTTGCATGGTGTCCCAATTTCTGTAGTGTCTGATCGAGATCCCCAATTTACTTCGAGGTTTTGGAAGAGTTTACATAGTGCTTTGGGTTCTCGATTACACTTCAGCACTGCTTTTCATCCGTAGACAGATGGGCATTCAGAGAGAGTGATACAGATTATCGAGGACATGTTGAGAAGTTGTGTCATTGATTTCTCTGGAAGTTGGGATAGATTTTTGTCACTTGTGGAATTTGCTTACAATAATAGTCATCAATCCAACATTGGTATGGCCCCATTCGAAGCATTGTATGGTAGACAGTGTAGGACACCTCTATGTTGGAATGAACTTGGAGAAGGTAAGTTAATTGGTCCTGATTTGGTTAAAGAAATTGAAGAGAAAGTGAAAATGATTCGAGATAGGTTGAAAACAGCTTCAGACCGACAGAAATCTTATTCAGACTTGAAAAGGAGAGACATAGAGTTTGATGTTGGAGATAAGGTATTTTTGAAAGTGTCTCCTTGGAAGAAGATCTTGAGGTTTGTTCGGAAAGGGAAATTGAGTCCTCGTTTCATTAGACCGTATGAAGTTTTAGAAAGAGTTGGGCCAGTTGCTTATCGGCTTGCTTTGCCACCTGAGTTGGGTAGGATCCATAATGTATTCCATGTTTCTATGTTGAGAAGATACAGGTCGGATCCATCTCATGTATTGCCAATTGAATCTATTGAAGTGAGTCCAGATCTAACATTTGAAGAAGAACCAGTTGCTATTTTGGCACATGAAGTGAAAGAGTTGAGAAATAAGAAAGTGCCTTTGGTGAAGGTTCTATGGAAGAATCATGGAAGAGAAGAAGCAACTTGGGAGAGTGAGCAAGCAATGCGAGATCAATATCCTCAGTTGTTTCAGACTTGATGACAGGTAATTTCGAGGACGAAATTTCTTTTTAGAGGGGGAGAATTGTAATATCCCAAAGTGTGCCCTAGAAGTTTTGATATAATTGTTGTTTGTTTGAATTATGTGTATATGTTATGTTGATAAGAAAAGAAATTGAAAAGAGAATGTTTATGTATTGTTTAAAAAGGAAAGTAATGTGTAGAGAGCAAGTGTATATGTTGGGTATATGGTAATATATATAACATATATGTTGGTCAAAATGAGTGATCAAGGGAAGAAGATATTTTAATTGTTGTATGTGAAATTACTATAAAGGGCACTTGATTAAGAAGAAAGCTAGAACAAGTGAGAAGAGGGTATGTTGGTAATTGTCTTTTTGAAACACTTGGTGGAGATTTAAAGAGGAGTTGACTTTGTTTCTTCTTCATCTTTTCTTCTTTTCCATGTGTGTGGCCGGCTCATCCAAAGACAAAAGAAAGCAAGAGATCAAGAGAGGTTCTTGAAGTTCTAAGCTCAAATTGAAGAAAGAATTAAGTGATTAAGTTGGAGATTTGTGAAATTCATCAACTTTGGTAAGTTCTTTCTCTTGATTTCCTTTGTTCTTTTGAAGTTGTGTTTGGGGGTTGATGAATTATTATGGATAGTATGATTAGGTGTGCTTGTGATTTGTTTATAAGTGTTGTAGTTGATTTTTAAATGAGAAGTTAAGTTGGTGATTGAGTTGAAAGAGTAAGTTGTGTTTGTATTAGGGTTTTGAAGTGATAAGTGAAGTGTAACTTGAGTTTGATCAAGTATTTTCATAGATTTGCATGTGGTTGATGTTTGTTGGAGTTGTAAGCTTAGGAAATGAGAATTTGACCAAAGGCAGTAGCATTGTGGATGCCACGCCCGTGGCCTTGGTTGCCATGGCCGTGGTCATTTGTAGCCATGGCCGTGGAGGATTGGAGCAAGGGTGGCAGAACCATTCTTTAACCCACGCCCATGGGGGTTGAGGTGGCCACGGCCGTGGGCTTTTAAATGTGATGTTAAGTGATACTTTGTAATCTAAAGGTTTAAGATGAAATTAATAAGTGATAAATTGTATTGAAATTCATGTATTGTATCAATTTTTGGATTAGGTTTTGAAAGAAGGTGATTTGCCCTAATTTGGGAAGTGAAGAATCTTGGAAAAAGGAAAGTGTTTAGAGTTGTGTGAATTGTTATTGAGGTAAGTACAAATCTTGCATTATTGCATTGTTAATTCATATGAGTAATGTTATGTTGTGTACAATGTGGAACATACATTTGATGATATTGATAATGCATATGAATATTATATGTTGTTATGTTATATCAAAGATGACATATGTATAATGTGAAGGATATAATGTAAATGATTGTGTATTTGAAAGATGAATTGTTATAATGTGGATTGAGATGTGATGGAATATAAAGCCATTGTGATTGGCTATAATGACTCTAATGAGGCATGTTTGCCTAATTGATAATGAGAATTGAGAATGGATTTGATAATAAGATAATAAATGGATTGTGTGTCTAATGTGTTATTCCATTTTCAGAGTTTTGTTGTTGGTGGCATGCCTATTAGTAACAATCTCTTGAAGTTAGGTTGGAATTAATCCTTGAAGCCTAATTGAGATGTTACAACCCTTGAAGCTAGGTTGGGTTTGGTTCTTGAAGCCAAGTTGGGTTGATACTTAGCATGCTTTGTTCCCCTTGAAGCTTGGTTGAACCTAATCCTTGAAGCCTAGTTGGGATTATGATATTGATGAATGTGATAATTGAACCAAAACATTAACTCTGAAAGTGGAATGGCATATTAGTGTCTTTTGGGCCCATGCTTGTCTTTGTTTAAATGAGACTTTTACTTGTATTTGTTTTCAATGTGAACGATGAAATGTGAAATGAATAAATAATGAGATCTATGGAAGGACTTTGAAATGTGATATGTATATATGTGTATGGTTTATAAACTATAAAATGTGTGACATTGTATTGCATTAAAGCATAATGTTAGTATACTTTGTACTGCTAAGTCGTTGGCTTAGCGCGATAGTGGTTGATCGCGCAGGTGATAGGGTTGAACCCGAGAGTTCCTCGAGACCGAGTGAGAGGAGACATTGAAGGTTTTATTTTGGGACTTAAAGATCAGAGAAAAGCTGCCAATCATGTATAACTTCTTTATATTTTATAAAGTATGGATTCTAATGTAAATATATGTATAATTGTAAATATGGATTCGAATGTATTCATATATGTAAATATTTTATAAATTCCGCTGCGTATTAAGTAAACGTATATATATCTGTTTTGTTTTATATTACAAGTTAATTACTCTATTTTCTATAATATATAATGAGAAAGAATATCTTATCATCTAAAATGATTTAAATGTTAAAGAAAACTGTAGCGTCCCTATATTCAGTGTACGTATATTACATTGTGGTGTTATGTAGTGTGCGTGTACAGGATGTAGGGGTGTTACACTATCCGTGTGCCTTCACCTACACAAGCAACACCAACTCCAACTGTGCAATCACTCACAAGTCCTACTACCCCAATTTCACCAACTACTCCAATTACTGAAATGGCTACTATTGAACAGATTAAGGCCTTG
The DNA here is from genome assembly GCA_947685225.1 of Garcia nutans. Classification (NCBI taxonomy): domain Eukaryota; kingdom Viridiplantae; phylum Streptophyta; class Magnoliopsida; order Malpighiales; family Euphorbiaceae; genus Garcia; species Garcia nutans. The sequence goes on along the minus strand of CANTUV010000007.1, from coordinate 46,814,387 downwards.
CTAGATGGACAGGTTAAGGAAATTGAAGCTAGGATGCAAGAAAGAATTGATGAAGCCTTGGCGGCCCAAAGGGTAGCCATCTTGGCCGAATTGGGAGGAGCACCAAAGACAGCCACTACTCCTGGAAATCTAGGGAAGGAACCTATTGTGGGACAAACTAGTACCCCCATGACTGCTCAGAATAATACTCCTGTCATCAATTTGGAGGATCCACCCTCTAAGAATGCTACTGAAACTGATGAACTAAAAAAGAAACTTGAATTGCTTGAAAGGTCAATCACTGCCATGAAAACTCATAAAGAGGTGGTAGACATAGATTCCTTATCCTTGTTTCCCCAAGCCAGGTTGCCTCCAAAATTCAAGATTCCTGGGATGGACAGATTTGATGGGACTACTTGCCCTAAAACCCACCTGAAGATGTATGTGGGGGCCTTAAGCCCTTGGGGTTTAAATGACGAGCTCTTTGCTCAACTCTTCCAACAATCCTTGACTGGTGCTGCCCTTAAATGGTTTGTAAGCCTGGATCGTGCCAAGATTAAGACCTGGGAAGACATCTGCAATGCATTTAACACTCAATACCACTACAATATTGAGGTAGATGTCACTAGAAGGGAGCTTGAGACTACCAAGCAAAACAACAATGAACCCTTCTCCTCGTTCCTTACGAGGTGGAGGGCAAAGGCTGCCTAAATGATCAATCGCCCTTCAGAATAGGAGCAAATTGATATCATAATCAAAAATTTAAGGCCTACATATCAAGCTCAACTGCAAACCCAATACCTACCTACTTTCAAATCGCTCATTGCGACTGCAACTAAGGTAGAAGATTTGATACAGTTGGGTAAGATAGTGGATGAGAGAGCTGCTTCAAAGTATAAGAAACAGGGCCGAGCTGCTTCCTCAAGCAAGGTCAATGAAGTGGCCAATATTGCCCCTGCGAATCCTTTACGCGTGGGCAATCTTAGGCAGAGAAATCAGCCAAGAAGGCAATATACCGACCTTGGGATGCCCCTTCATCTGGTGTTTAAAAAAGCCGTGGAAGGAAAGTACTTGAAGCCTTTGGACCCGAGGCCTCCTCCAAACCCATTACCCTCCAATTATAGGGCCAATGAGTACTATGAATACCACCAAGGAAATGGGCATAGAACATATGCTTGTTGGACTCTAAAAAACCGCATCCAAGATCTGGTGGATAGTGGTGACATCATTCCTCTCAGGAGTCAACCAAACATTAATACTAACCCTTTGCCCAATCATTCCATCCACGCCATCACTGTGGAAGAAGAGTTGTTTGATCCTTTCAAACTTCTCTTGGAAATGAATGAAGTATGTGTGCTGGATCTGAATGACCTCGCTGAAGAGGTCGATGCTTTAACAAGAAGTGGAAGGCAATATCAGCCACTTGACTTGGGGAAGGCCCCTAAAACCCCAAATCACCCATATAAGAAGACACCAGAACCAAAAGAAGACCTTGTCCTCTCCAAGCTTAAACAAACTCAAGCTAAGGTGTCAATTTGGGAGCTCCTTGCTTTCTCATTCCCACACCGTCAGGCTCTCAGTAAAGCTTTGAGTCAACTTGATACATCAGTAGACACAAGCCCAGAAGCTTTGGTGGCCACTTTGACCCAATCAACCAAGGCATTGAGTATCCGATTTTCTGATGTAGACCTACCAGAAGATGGCATGAAACACAATAATGCTTTATACATCACCTTACAAGCTAGGGGAAAGACTGTGCCCATGGTTCTCATTGATAATGGGTCAGCCTTAAATGTATGTCCTTTGAAAGTAGCAAGCTGTCTGGGATTGGAGGCTACAGATCTTACACCTTCTGATCAAATTGTTAAAGCATATGATAACACTCGAAGAGAAATTTTGGGTGTTGCTACTTTGGAAATTTCTATTGGACCTTTAAAAATGGGAGTGCCGTTCCAGGTCATTGATGTACCCGTGAGCTTTAATCTCCTCCTTGGAAGGCCGTGGATTCATCAGAATAATGCTGTACCTTCTTCATTACATCAAAAACTTAAGTTCCCTTTTGAAGGGAAAATCATCACTATTAAAGGAGACACATGTGAAATCAACAAGAGAACCACGGATCGGTCTCTCTTTGAGGTTGTTCATAGTGAAACTGCTACGGCCTTGACTGGGTTCCATTATGACACTGTTCAATGCATTGGAGGAGAAAGGCCCAAAGGACCATTTATCCTATATGACTTTGGGGAGGTCCAAGTCAATTGCCAGGTGGGAATGATGCTAAGGGTAGGTCTGCTACCAGGGATGGAAATGGTAAGGTCTGGGAGGAAATCATCCATAGTGCGGCCATGGGAAGAGCCTGAGAATAAGGGAACTTTTGGCTTGGAGTACAAACCCACAGACGAGGAGATAGAAGAGTTTGAGCATGGGAAGAAGAAAAAGAAGACTTGGGGGGCAAAAAGCCTCAAAATGCGCCCTTACTTTAGAACTTTGAAAGGTCACTTTTGCAAACCTGGAAAAGCAGTTCCTTACTGTGGTTTTCAGGAGCCATTATATTCTCCTATGACTGGAAAGAAGTTACCGGGTTTTGAGATGTTCACTGATGTTTTAGCCATAAAGGAAGAAGAGCTAGAACCTATAACTGACCCACAAGTGGAAGATTTCATGCAGCCTGGTCTCTTTGATGAGGTTGCTATGATAACCAATTTTGAAGACAAAAGGGACTTCACAAAGCTGATCAAGACAACAGATGGACCACTGATGAACTGGTATGCCGAGGAGGGACAAGCAGCTACAGTCAAACCTAGTCATGCGTCATACCCTGAACTTGAGTCTTGTACTGAGTCAAATCTTGAGTCAAACACAGAGTCAGAGTCCAGTTCTGAGTCTTCCTTAGCTTCAGGAATAGAAAACCCTGATGTCGAATATAATGTAACTCTGGAGGATGACTCCGCCATTATTAATGAAACTCTTCAAGTTCTTGGTTACCCTGTGTCTTTTGCTTTCCAAGTATTATCTAGCAAAAATGAAATAAAAGAAATAAAAGAAATAAATGAAAAGATAATAATTGGCAAAGAAAATGAATGTACATACATTGCATATGATTGTGTGAATAAAGAACAGGTTGTTGAATGCATCAGAAAGTATACCGACTGCTTCATGTGGAAGACAAGTGATGTCACGGGAATAAACCCAGCCATAGCAGTTCATAAGATTCCGCTGTACCCCGATGCAAAGCCGGTTAGGCAGAAGTTGAGAAGAATGAAGCCGGAATGGTCTTTGAAAATTAAAGAAGAGGTTGCCAAGCAATTGGATAATAGGTTCATAGAACCAATTGCCTACCCTTCCTGGTTGGCGAACATTGTGCCGGTCCCGAAGAAAGACGGAAAGGTCAGGATGTGTGTTGACTATAGAGATTTGAATAAGGCTTGTCTCAAGGACGATTTCCCTCTACCACACATCGATTTGCTAATAGACAGGATGGCTGGACATGTGATGGTTTCCATGACTGACCTTACGGTTGGATACAATCAGATCATGGTGCACCCACCAGACAAAGAGAAGATAGCTTTCATTACAGAATGGGGCACTTTCTGCTATAGGGTTATGCCTTTTGGATTGATAAATGCAGGAGTTACCTACCAAAGGATGGCGACAACAGTCTTTCATGACATGATTCACAAAGAAGTAGAAGTGTATGTTGACGATATGATTGTTAAGTCAAAATCTCCAGAAGAACACGTTGAAGCACTTGAGAAGTTCTTCCTTAGACTTCGCAAGTACAATTTGAAGCTTAATCCTGCAAAGTGCCTCTTTGGAGCATGTGAACCTCGGTTTTCCGCCCGAAAAGGATCCGGGCGAAAGTTCACTCGTTGTCGGGAGTCGCCACTTAGTTTATTTTGTTCGAAGGGAAAAACTAAGAAAACCCTTGTTTGACTCCAATAACTTGTCCAATGTAAAGGTTTCTAGTCTGCGAACCCAAGGAGGATTCGGGGACTATGTCATGCTTTTGATTAACTTGCAAAAATGGAACAAATTTAAAGACAAAAAGATGGTTGGTAGTTTGGTGGACTTGCTATTTGGGGTGAATCCCAAACATGCCTACATACTCCCGTTTGAATAGGAGATCAAAGCCCATGTAGTTCGGAAAAGCCTATTTAAAGGCGATAAAAATTTATGCTTCATGCATGTGTGTGTGTATGCTTCGTGCATTTGTCGGGCTTTTTGCCGAATTGGTAAGATTTAACAGTTAGTGCTAAATGTTGAAATTTAGGTACTTTGTACCAAAAGAGTGCAATATGGCTTCATGCCAAAAGATTGATTGATTGTGAAATTTAGGTACTTCATACCAAAGTGAGACAATTTAGGCTTCGTGCCAAAGATTCATTTTAATAATGCCGTTTAGGTACTTAGTACCAGAGAGGTGCAATTGAGGCTCCGTGCCAAAAGTTGACTTTAATTGTGAAATTTAGGTACTTTGTACCTAAAGGGGATTCAATTTAGGCTTCGTGCCAAAGAGGCTGATTGATTAGTTTATTAGGCCCTCGGACCTAAAAGGATTAGGTCTTTGACTGAGAAGAAATTGAGAAGAAGATCAGAATGCTTATGATATGCTCGAATTGACTGAATATGAATTATGATATTACCTTGATTAGACTTTTTCCGCTTCTAAGTTCCAGATCTTGTTTCTTGCACTTTTGAGTATGATTCTTGCTTTCTACAACACAATATTAGAAATTCTTAAGCATAAAAATTTCGTCAGCATATGGGCGTAGAAAGTCCAAAAGTCTCCTTTCTTTTGAAAATCTGAAGCCTATTTATAGGCAAAATCGGGCTAGACGGCGGCCGGGCCGCCAGCCACAGCGGACGAACCGCGGTGAACAGCAGACGAGCCGCGGCGAACAGCGGCTGAGCCGCCGTCAACACGGCGGCCGGGCCGCCGTGGGCGGCGGCTAGGTCGCCGGAAACACGGCGGCTGGGCCGCCGTCCTGGCCCACCGCGACTTGCGCTACTTCTTCTAAAACAGACTTTCCGGGAGCTACGGGCCTCCAAAAATTATTCCGAGACCATACCCGTGATCCTTGCGTCGCACCGTACATTTCAGGTACCATATTGATATATTTCCGGTGAACTTTACCGGGGACGTCCGGTCCGGCCCGGTTTTCAGTAGTTTGAGAAAATTGGCCTTCCGAGCCTCAAAATTCTAGTGTTCACAATTGCCCCCCACTGGGGTCCATAAAAATGATTTATGGAACTCAGTGGTCTTCTGAAGAGCGAATTTTGAGCGAGGTGCAAAGAGACCCGCGTTTTCACTTTTTCCTATAAATAGGCTCATTTCATTCAAATTTCATTTGCTTTCATTCATTCTTCTCTTTCACCTTTTTCAAATTTTCTTTCGACGATGGATTTCACCGGCTTAGAAGACCTCGAAATTCCACTCCTTCCCTACGATCTTTTACATGAGGAGGAGAAGCACAGTTCTCGGACCGGCTGCTATGAGGTGAGTACTCTCCCGTTTGTCCATCTAGTATGCATGCTTAGGAATTTTATTTATTTCCAGTAAGGAACTTAGAAATAAATTTTAGGTACTTTTCCTTTACATGTACTAGTAATGAAATAGGATCTGTACCAGGCTCCATTATGTTCTGTCATCAGCAATTATTTCTAGTAAAGAACTTAGAAATAATCCTTTAGGAATCACATTCGGTTGGGGAAAGAACTTGAATTTTTTCTGAAGTCGCCCCCAAATTTTCTGATTATTATTATTATTATTATTATTATTATTTTTTTTTTAGAACTCTACGATCAAGATATCTATAGCTGAGCGTCCCATGACCACTATTCCGACTTACATCTTTGATGCCGGGCATCCGGTGGGGGACCTTATCAGACCTTCTTTCCTTCACCATTTGAGGGCTATAGATGTGGGCAGAGATATCCACCGAGACTTGATCTGTGCTTTAGCCGAGCGCTGGTGGCCTACTACTGACACTTTTCATTTTTCTTGGGGGGAGATGACGATGACGCCTACTGACTTTTCCATCATTTCTGGAATTCCCTTTGGCGTTGAGATGGTGGAGTCCTATGATGACTGGCGGCAGGACATTTCTTCAGCCGACATGATTACTTTGATCGGGGTTGACTATCCTCGATACCAGGCGCCTCGCTGCATTCAGCGGAGGTGGCTTTTGGAGCAAGCGCCAGGTATCTACACTAGTTACGAGACAGGCCACCTTACTGCTGACCAGACGGCTAGGTTTACCTTGCTTCTCCTGTTTGCTAGCTCTTTCTTAGCAAACAGGAAAGATGCAGTGAGTCTCAATGTGCTGAAGAGCCTACTTGACCTTCCCGGCTTCATACATACGATTGGGCTAGCATGATGCTGTGTAGGTTGTATGACGACATGTCAGGCCTCTGCTATACGTGTATTGCTCCGTGTGGCTTGTATTACTTCTGGGAGGTAATGTAAAGAACATTTCCCCTATCTTTATATATGTTGACATACACCAACTCTGATATCTTCTCATTTTTTTTATTTTTTATTTTTTTTTTTTTTAGACTTGGGCTTACGAGTACTTTCCTGGCATCGCCCCTCTTCTTCGTGAGATACCTACCCCCGCCGACCCTCTTTCCCCCATTGCTTGGAGGTGGTATAGAGAGAGGGTAGAAGTACCAAAGAGGAAACTTCCCATCAGAGGGCTGAGATCATTCTTCGACAACTGCCTGATGGACTCAGTAAATGCTTTATCGTCATCTTTTTTATTATATTAGAGAAAATGATTCACTAATATAACAAATTTTTACAGGTTGCATCTGCAGTGATGTCTCACCGACTGGCAGAGTGGATTGCTCAAGATTACAGCTTTCGGCGATCAGAGTTTCTGACTCGCCGTCGATTCATACTTCCCCATCCAGAGTTTCGACGGTATTATCTTGCTGAGAGGGTGACTTTCCAGATTGCCGGTTTCCGTGCAGTTCCCGTAGATCCCCCTGATGATATGCTATCTTCAACACTTCTGCCTGTTACTGTGTCCCAGTATGAGGGCGACCCTTTCGAGTCGGCTTATGCCCCGGATGAGGATTATGACTTCTACTGCCTTCATAGACTGATGCCATGCATCGGGACACGATTTGACTCTGTACCTCCTCATTGGTCTTCCCACTCTTCGGCCCCCACTTCTGGCACTCCGAGAGACCATCTCTCTCCCGACCGTCAAGCTGACAGACCCTCTTCCTCTAGGACTGAGACTTCCGCTTTCGGGGCTGGAGCATCACACACTGGAGGAAGCGACAACTCATCCCATTTGAGGCCTCTCGCATCCGTCCTTACAGCTACAGGCCAGTTTGACCCTATTTTAGCAGACTTGAGGTTGCCTTATGCTGCTCGCTATCATGCACCTGGTGGTTGGGTGACCCGACCAATTAGAGCAGAGGGTGCATTATATCGGAGCTTTACTCATGTCACTCAGGTATATCCTCATAGAACTTTTCATGAAAAGGATTCATAAAATTCTCTTGAGATTGATTGTAATTTTGTCTCTTTTACAGGTACCAGAGGGTGTGATCACGGAAATGGCGGCCCTGATTACTGCTTTTTCGGATGAACTGTCTGGTGCTTTGACTGAGGCTGCTTATGAGAGGCAGAGCAGGCCGCCAAGACGAAGAGGCCGGCACTGATTTTTTCATGCTTGTCTTGAACTATGCTTGCTGTATTTGAACTATTTCCCTTCTGTATTCTGTACCTTTCATGTTTTTTTCAGCTGTTATCTGAACTTATCTGTAAACCTGCACTTATTTGTTAGTATTAACAACACATATGTATGCATGATGCTTTTTCTTTTTAGAAATCTATTTTAAAAATAAATCCCTGACACAATCCCAAAAAAATAGCACATAACAGGGCCAAAACAGGGCCAAAACATGAGAATTTTATAAAACATCAAAGAAAAGAAGAAACAGGACGGTTGGACGGTCGGCGGCGGCCGAAACGCCGTGTACGGCGGCTGAGCCGCCGTGTGTGGCGGCCGAGCCGCCGTGCTATCGGCGGCTGAGCCGCCGTGTATGGCGGCCGAGCCGCCGTTTTCTGCAGCCGATCCGCTACTCTCGGCGGCCGAGCCGCCACTCTCGGCGGCCGAGCCGCTGCCCGGGCCAGACCAGTATAAAGCTCAAGGTTGCTTTACATCTGCGGGCCAGAAAGCAATCCTCTTACTGAAAGATCTTATATATTATTTTTTTTTTCAAATAACAATGAATCCCCTCTTTAATCACGTGATGCATAATTGGACCAAAAGTCTTCACAATGTTGAAAGGATCAACATGGGGAGGTATGGGCTGAAAGCTGTCGCCACCCTCAGAGGTGTGGCTGTAGACTGGGATTTCTTGCACTCTTGCATCAGATTTTGGGATCCCCAAGCCCATGTTTTCAGATTTGGGGCTCGGATGGAGGAAATGTGTCCTCTTTTTGAGGAGTTCTGCTCGATCATTGGGTGCGACCCAAATGCCCCTCTTGTGAGGCATGAGGTCCAAATCGGGTACGTGGGATCTTTTCAAAGACTTTTTAGCTTCACAAAACCCCAAGCCCAAGCCATGATTGTAGATGGGGACAAGGCGATGCTGCTTCCCCTTATTGATGAATTCTTGACCGCCGATTTTGAAGACGATATTCAATTGAGGCATAGAATGCGAGCTTTCGTCTTTTGTCTATTAGCCGGGTTCCTCTTCAACCGTGACCCCGGCTTTGGAGATTTGAAACTTTGCCCAATGGTGAGGCAAATGGAAGAGCTCAACTGTATCGGGGGCATGATCCTGGCTGAGACTATTCAGAGTCTCGACAGATGCGCACTTGGATTTGAACGTTGGACCGTCACCCCGGTCATCCTTCAGGTAATTTATACCTTTCGTTTTTGCTTATTCCATCATCTCTCTTTTCCTTTGTAAAATAGAAATGATCCATTTATTTTTTTTTTTTAGGTTTGGCTGAGAGATCATCTTCGAGTGGTTGCAGCCCCCCAGACTTTGACCTACAACCCTTCGCAGTACCGCACCCGGAAAATTCAGATTTCTTTCCCCTCTATGGCCGAATGGACTGTTTGGCTGTTTGAGCTTGGACCGGAAGAATTATTATGGTTCGTCCCTTGGTACAGGATTTCTCAATTCATAGAGGCAAATGCCATGCACAACCATGTCTACCTGCTTGGGTTCACTCACAGTACTTGGTACAGTGCTTCCCGCGTCCTTAGGCAGATGGGGATTGACCAGAGAGTTCCCCTTCCTGTCGGGCTTACCATTGCTTCTCCTATTACCCCCGGGGTTACTCGGGCTGTTCTACAGACTTGGGTCAGAGACCATCGGATGATCAGGCCTGGTGCGGAGCCTTCCCTCGTTCAGCCTACTCCAGAGTACAGGACCTGGTTTATAGCTGAGGTTTGGCCCGTTGAGAAACCGAGGAGGTGCGCATTGCTGCAGGAGTTGGAGGGAGAGGAGGTGTAGGATTTGGATCCCAGGGTGACTCCATTGTCTTTCCTGTTTTTTGGGTTGTTTTTACCTTTTTGGTTTTTTGAATGTATAGGACTTGTAGTCTGACTCTTTTTTGTAATGACCGACTCTTTTTGTAATAGATGATTCTCTTTTGTAATGAATGATTCTTAATGGATGACCCTTTTGTTTGCTTTCCAAGCATTATCTACTTTATTTATTTGCTCTTATTTTTGCCTAAGCCGTCCTTTCGGATTTTCAACTTAGCGAGCTCTTACCCATTCTTGCCTAAGCCGCCCTTTGTGGGTTTTCGACTTAGCGGGCCCCACTATTGCCTAAGCCGCCCTTTGTGGGTTTTCGGCTTAGCGGGATCTTTTGTTTTTGTTTTTTTTTTGTTTTATTATTATTTTTTCTTGGCGAAAGAAAGATGAATGAAAGATTTTTATTAAAATTTAGACCGTGCTCAAGGAGAGCTGCCTACATATCTCGAATTAGTTTGCGAGAATCAGGTCTAATGTAGTTCATTACAATTCATGATCATGCATAATATTTCTTCAGTTGATCCAGATTGCATGGGTTTGTGAACTCCAGACCATCCAAATCAGACAAGATGACGGCTCCGCCGGAAAGTATTTTCTTCAAAATGTAGGGTCCCGCCCAATGAGGACGAAACTTCCCACGAGGATCTGTAACAGGTGTTCTGATCTCTTTCAGGACCAAACAACCTTCTTCCAACTTTCGATCTTTGACCTTTTTGTTGAAATGTCTGGCCATTCGCCTTTGATACCCTTGAATCTGATGTAGAGCTTGAAGTCTTTTTTCATCCAAACTCAACAACTGATGATGATAATTGCTGATCCATTCAGCTTCATTTATCTGACTTTCTTGAATTATCCTCGCCGATTGAACTTCCAGTTCAATGGGGAGTACTGCTTCCATTCCGTATACCAGTGAATACGGGGTTGCCCCAGTAGGAGTTCTAACTGATGTTCTGTATCCCCATAAGGCCAATGGCAACTTCTCATGCCAACGCCTATGTTCCTTGATCATTTTTTGTATGATCACCTTTATAGACTTGTTCGCTGCTTCTACAGCTCCATTTGTTTGAGGTCTATAAGGAGAGGACTTATGATGTTGGATTTTCTTATCTTGCAAGAGTTTAGCAAATTCTGCTTGGAAATGAGTTCCATTATATGTGATAATCTCGAATGGTGTTCCGTACCGACAAAGGATGTTGGTTCGGACAAACTGTGCTGCCTTTTTGGCGTCTAATTCTGCATAGGAAGCTGCTTTAACCCACTTTGTGAAGTAATCCACTGCTACCAAGATAAACTGATGTCCATTTGATGCTTTTGGATGTATTTTACCAATTATATCAATTCCCCAAGTAGCGAAGGGCCATGGAGAAGTGATTGGATTCAGGGCAACAGGAGGTTGCTTCTGTAGCTTAGCAAATATCTGACATTGATGACATCCTTGCACAAATGCCACGCAGTCTGCATTCATAGTGGACCAGTAATATCCTAGATTGGCAATTTTTCGAGCCAAGGAGATCCCATACATGTGTGGTCCTGATTTGCCACCATGTACCATTTCCATTATTTGCTTGGCCTCCGCTTCATTCACACACCTTAGGTGGATTCCATTCCAACTCCTCTTGTAGAGGATATCTTCATTGAGAATGTAACATGTGGCAAGTTGCCTTATTGCCCTCTGATCAACCTTTGATGATCCCTCCGGATAACTTCCATCCTTGAGATAGGTCTTGATATCCCAAAACCATGGTTTACCATCGGCCAAGTGCATTACATGGGCGGGTTGCTTTTGAAGCTGAACTTTCAATGGACGAATGACTTTCCCCTCCCTGATATTGATCATGGAAGCTAAAGTAGCCAAGGCATCAGCAAACTGATTCTTTGCTCTTGGGAGATATTCGAAGGACAGATCATTGAACTGTTGTGCCAAATGATCAAGGCGTTGTAGGTAAGGAACCAAACGCTCTTCTCTTATCTTCCATTTCCTTAAAGCTTGTGATACTATTAAGATAGAATCACCATAGACCTTTAGGTCCTTAATCCCCAATTCCAGGGCGGCTTCAAGCCCATTAATGCAAGCTTCATATTCTGCTTCGTTGTTTGTGCAGCTAAAGTCAAGCTTAACTGCGAATGGAATGTATTCTCCACAAGGAGTTTTGAACACAATTCCAATTCCGTTTCCATGATAATTGGATGCCCCATCAAAATACATCTCCCAAACACTGCTTTCCACGTTCAAGAGGTCTTCATCAGGGAAACCCACTTCTCGCATCTCATCTTTTATAGGTAATTCTGCTAATTGGTCAGCTATTGCCCCGCCTTTCACAGCTTTCCTTTGAACAAATTTCAAGTCAAAGGCTGCCAATGTTGACACCCACTTAGCCATTTTGCTGTCCAGAACAGGCCTCTCCATAAGGAATTTCAAGGGACTCTGTTCTGCAATGACATAAGTAGTGTAAGAAGACAAGTAGTGTTGTAACTTTGTACAAGCCCAATATAAGGCTAAACACAACTTCTCAATCTTGTTATACTTTAACTCATAGTCCAGCATCCTTTTGCTGAGGTAGTAAATTGCATTTTCCACCTTTGTATCTTCAGCCTCTTGAGCTAGCATTGCCCCCATGGCTTCATCTGTTACAGACAAATACAAGAGCAGAGGTTTTCCCATTCTGGGAGGTTGTAGAATTGGCGGACTTAACAAGTATTCTTTGATCTTGTCGAAGGCCTTCTGACAGTCTTCATTCCATTTTTGTGAAGCACCTTTTCTCAGTAGCTTAAAGATTGGACCACAAGCCTTAGCCAACTGTGATATGAATCGACTGATATACTGTAATCTACCTAGCAGGCCTCGAATCTCTTTTTCTGTTCTTGGCGGAGGCATTTTCAGAATAGCCTTTGACTTTGCTGGATCAACTTCTATTCCTTTCTTGCTGACCATATATCCCAAAAATAAGCCCGATGTTGCACCAAAGAGGCACTTTGCAGGATTAAGTTTCAGATTGTACTTGCGAAGTCTAAGGAAGAACTTCTCAAGTGCTTCAATGTGTTCTTCTGGAGATTTCGACTTAACAATCATATCATCGACATACACCTCTACTTCTTTGTGAATCATGTCATGAAAGACTGTTGTCGCCATCCTTTGGTAGGTAGCCCCTGCATTTATCAACCCAAAAGGCATAACCCTGTAGCAGAAAGTGCCCCATTCTGTGATGAAAGCTGTCTTTTCTTTGTCTGGTGGGTGAACTAGGATCTGATTGTACCCAACCGCGAGGTCAGTCATGGAAACCATCACATGCCCAGCCATCCTGTCTATCAGCAAATCGATGTGAGGTAGCGGAAAATCGTCCTTGGGACAAGCCTTATTCAGATCTCTGTAGTCAACGCACATTCTGACCTTTCCGTCTTTCTTCGGGACCGGTACAATGTTTGCTAATCATGAAGGGTAGGCAATTGGTTCTATGAACTTATTGTCCAGTTGCTTGGCAACCTCCTCTTTAATTTTCAAAGACCATTCTGGCTTCATTCTTCTCAATTTTTGCTTAACCGGCTTTGCCTCTGGGTATAGCGGAATCTTGTGAACTGCTATGGCTGGGTCTATTCCCGTGACATCACTTGCCTTCCACATGAAGCAGTCAACATATCTTCTGATGCACTCGACAACCTGTTCTTTATTCACACAATCATATGCAATGTATGTATGTTCATTTTCTTTGCCAATTATTATCTTTTCATTTATTTCTTTTATTTCATTTATTTCATTTTTGCTAGATAATACTTGGAAAGCAAAAGACAAAGGGTAACCAAGAATTTGAAGAGTTTCATTGATAATGGCGGAGTCATTCTCCAAGATTACATTAGATTTGACATTAGGGTTCCCTAAATCTGAAACTACAGAAGACTCAGAATTAGACTCTGACTTGGTTTTTGACTCAGAATTAGTACAAGACTCGGTACAAGACTCAAGTTCAGGGTGTGACACTGGACTAGGTTTAACCTCAGCAGCTTGTCCCTCCTCGGCGTACCAGTTTCTCAGCGGTCCATCCGTGATCTTGATCAGCTTTGTGTAGTCCCTTTTGTCTTCAAAATTGGTTATCATAGCAACCTCATCAAAGAGACTAGGTCGCATAAAATCTTCCATTTGGGGGTCAGTTTCAGGTTCTGGCTCTTCTTCTTTCATGGCTACAACATCAGCAAACATTTCAAAACTCGGTAGCTTCTTTCCGGTCATAGGAGAATAGAATGGTTCCTGAAAACCGCGGTGATGAACTGCCTTTCCAGATTTGCAAAAGTGACCATTCAGAGTTCTAAAGTAGGGGCGCATTTTGAGGCTTCTTGCCCCCCAATTTCCTTTTTTCTTCCTTCCACGCTCAAGCTCTTCTATTTCCTCGTCTGTAGGTTTGTACCCCAAGCCAAAAGTTCCCTTATTCTCAGGCTCTTCCCATGGCCGTACTACAGGTGTCTTTCTCCCAGACTTGATCATTTCCATTCCGGGCAATAGACCTACCCTCAGCATCATTCCCACTAGGCAGTTGATTTGGACCTCCCCAAAGTCATATGAGACAAATGGCCCTTTTGGCTTTTCACCTTCTATGCATTGAACTATGTCGTACTGAAACCCAGTCAAGGTCATGGCGGTTTCACCAGGAACAACCTCAAGGAGAGACTGATCCATGGTTTTCCTGTTGATTTCACAGGTGTCTCCTTTGATAGTGATGATTTTTCCTTCAAAAGGGAATTTAAGTTTTTGGTGTAGTGAAGAAGGTACAGCATTAATTTGATGAATCCACGGCCTTCCAAGGAGGAGATTAAAGCTCGCGGGTACATCAATGACCTGGAATGGTACTCCCATTTTCACCGGCCCGATAGCAATTTCTAGAGTGGCAACACCCAAAATTTCTCTTCGAGTGTTATCATATGCTCTCACAATCTGATCAGAAGGTGTAAGATCTGTAGCCTCCAACCCCAGACAGCTTGCTACTTTCAAGGGACACACATTTAAGGCTGACCCATTATCAATGAGAACCATGGGCACAGTCTTTCCCCCAGTCTGTATGGTGATGTATAGAGCGTCATTGTGTTTACTGCCACCTTCTGGTAGGTCTGTATCAGAAAATCGGATGCTCAATGCCTTGGTTGATTGGGTCAAAGTGGCCACCAAAGTTTCTGGACTTGTATCCACTGGTGTATCAAGTTGACTCAAAGCTTCGCTGAGAGCTTGGCGGTGTGGGAATGAGGAAGCAAGGAGTTCCCAAATTGACACCTTAGCTTGAGTTTGTTTAAGCTGAGTGAGGACAGGGTCTTCTTTTGGCTCTGGTGTTTTCTTATGGGGGTGATTTGAGGTTGTAGGGGTTTTTCCCAAGTCAAGTGGCTGATATTGTCTTCCACTTCTTGTCAGAGCACTGACCTCTTCAACGAGGTCGTTCAAATCTAACACACACACTTCACTCATTTCCAAAAGAAGTTTGAAAGGATCAAACAGCTCTTCTTCCACAGTAATGGCGTGGATGGAATGATTGGGTAAAGGGTTAGTGTTAATATTTGGTTGCCTCCTGAGGGGGATGATGTCACCACTATCCACCAGATCCTGGATGCGGTTTTTGAGTGTCCAGCAAGCATCTGTTTTATGCCCATTCCCTTGATGGTATTCACAATATTCATTGACTTTATAACTGGAAGGTAATGGGTTTGGAGGTGGTCTTGGGTCTAAAGACTTCAAATATTTCCCTTCCACAGCCTTTTTAAACACCAAATGAAGGGGTACCCCAAGGTCAGTATATTGCCTTCTTGGCTGATTTCTCGGCCCAAGATTGCCCACACGTAAAGGATTCGCAGGGGCAATATTGGCCACTTGATTGACCTTGCTTGAGGAAGGAGTTTGGCTTTGTTTCTTATATTTCGATGCAGCTCCCTCATCCACTATTTTACCCAACTGTATCAAATCTTCTACCTTGGTTGCAGTTGCAATGAGTGATTTGAAAGTAGGTAGATATTGGGTTTGCAGTTGAGCCTGATATGTAGGTCTTAAATTTCTGATTATGATATCAATCTGCTCTTGTTCTGAAGGGCGATTGATCATTTGGGCGGCTTTTGCCCTCCACCTCGTAAGGAACGAGGAGAAGGGTTCATTGTTGTTTTGTTTGGTGGTCTCAAGTTCTCTTCTAGTGACATCCACCTCAATATTATAATGGTATTGAGAGTTAAATGCATTGCAGATGTCTTCCCATGTCTTAATCTTGGAACGGTCTAGACTCACAAACCATTTAAGAGCAGCCCCGGTCAGGGATTGTTGGAAGAGTTGAGCAAAGAGCTCATCATTTAAACCCCAAGGACTCAAGGCCCCCACATACATCTTCAAATGAGTTTTAGGGCAAGTGGTCCCATCAAATCTGTCCATCCCCGGCATCTTGAATTTTGGAGGTAATCTGGCTTGGGGAAACAAGGATAAGGAATCCATGTCTATCACCTCTTTGTGAGTTCTCATGGCAGTGATTGACCTCTCAAGCAATTCAAGTTTCCTTTTCAGTTCATCAGTTTCAGTTTTGGAGGGTGGATCCTCCAAATTGATGACAGGGGTATTAATCTGAGCAGTCACAGGGGTACTAGTTTGCCCCACAATGGGTTCCTTCCCCAAATTTTCAGGAGTAGGGACTGTCTTTGGTGCTCCTCCTAATTCAGCCAGGATGGCTACCCTTTGGGCGGCTAAAGCTTCATCAATTTTTTCTTGCATTCTAGCTTCAATTTCCTTAACCTGACCATCCAGCAAAGCTTTAATCTGTTCAATTGTGGCCATTTCAGTAATCGGAACAGTTGGTGAAGTTGGGGTAGTAGAACTTGTAGGGGATAGCACAGTTGGTGTTGGTGTGTCTGGTGTAGGTGAAGGCACACGGACAGAGGGTACCTGAAAAGGTCAAGGGCAAAAAAAAAATCAGGGTGGTGTGTAGGGTAGGAAAACTCTTGGTCCACTTATGTACATCAAAATTTTTTCCCCAAAACGATGTTGTTATGTTGCATGAATGCACCTCATCACATCACAATTCATTTTAATGGAATGCGGTACTATCATTGGGTACATACAACCTAAGGGAAGGTTCTATTGTTATGTAAAAATAGAGAATCGGCTTATCATAGGGACCCTTGAGTCTTGAGTAAGATATACCTAACCACATGTGAAACAAAGAGTTTCGCGTGGGTCCAACAGTACGATTACTCATAGGCCACTCCAAAAGGATTGGAATGGTTTGCGACAACAGGGAGGACGCTTTGGCTGTCCGCCGGCATAATCAAAGAGACCTGCCGGTCAGCGCTACTTGCTATCCAGACTCAGAACTTTGAACAGAAAGAGAAGAAATTCATTTGAAAATAATTTTTTATGCAATGGAGGAAAAAGATTCCCCCATATATGCAAGAGAAAAAGATTCTCTGAATGAGAAAATAAATGCACAAGTAGTAAAAATATATATATATATCCATCAAAGGAAAAAGATTCTTTTCTTCAATCTTCAGTCCAATATCCTTGAAGAAAGGATATATAATGCTAGGGTACCCTGCAAAATGAGTAAAAATGCCCTAAAGAAGGGCAAATTGGTTAAACAAATAATAATAATCTACTAGGATCCCATAAATCGTTTTTGTGGTCCTTAGTGTCAAATCAATCAAATAAGCAATAGTAGTCCACTTAGAATCCCATAAATCATTTTTATGGTCCCCAGTGGAGTCGCCAGATTGTGAACCTCGGTTTTCCGCCCGAAAAGGATCCGGGCGAAAGTTCACTCGTTGTCGGGAGTCGCCACTTAGTTTATTTTGTTCGAAGGGAAAAACTAAGAAAACCCTTGTTTGACTCCAATAACTTGTCCAATGTAAAGGTTTCTAGTCTGCGAACCCAAGGAGGATTCGGGGACTATGTCATGCTTTTGATTAACTTACAAAAATGGAACAAATTTAAAGACAAAAAGATGGTTGGTAGTTTGGTGGACTTGCTATTTGGGGTGAATCCCAAACATGCCTACATACTCCCGTTTGAATAGGAGATCAAAGCCCATGTAGTTCGGAAAAGCCTATTTAAAGGCGATAAAAATTTATGCTTCATGCATGTGTGTGTGTATGCTTCGTGCATTTGTCGGGCTTTTTGCCGAATTGGTAAGATTTAACAGTTAGTGCTAAATGTTGAAATTTAGGTACTTTGTACCAAAAGAGTGCAATATGGCTTCATGCCAAAAGATTGATTGATTGTGAAATTTAGGTACTTCATACCAAAGTGAGACAATTTAGGCTTCGTGCCAAAGATTCATTTTAATAATGCCGTTTAGGTACTTAGTACCAGAGAGGTGCAATTGAGGCTCCGTGCCAAAAGTTGACTTTAATTGTGAAATTTAGGTACTTTGTACCTAAAGGGGATTCAATTTAGGCTTCGTGCCAAAGAGGCTGATTGATTAGTTTATTAGGCCCTCGGACCTAAAAGGATTAGGTCTTTGACTGAGAAGAAATTGAGAAGAAGATCAGAATGCTTATGATATGCTCGAATTGACTGAATATGAATTATGATATTACCTTGATTAGAATTTTTCCGCTTCTAAGTTCCAGATCTTGTTTCTTGCACTTTTGAGTATGATTCTTGCTTTATACAACACAATATTAGAAATTCTTAAGCATAAAAATTTTCGTCAGCATATGGGCGTAGAAAGTCCAAAAGTCTCCTTTCTTTTGAAAATCTGAAGCCTATTTATAGGCAAAATCGGGCTAGACGGCGGCCGGGCCGCCAGCCACAGCGGACGAACCGAGGTGAACAGCAGACGAGCCGCGGCGAACAGCGGCTGAGCCGCCGTCAACACGGCGGCCGGGCCGCCGGCATCACGGTGGCCGGGCCGCCGCGGGCGGCGGCTAGGCCGCCGGAAACCCGGCGGCCGGGCCGCCGTCCTGGCCCACCGCGACTTGTGCTACTTCTTCTAAAACAGACTTTCCGGGAGCTACGGGCCTCCAAAAATTATTCCGAGACCATAGCCGTGATCCTTGCGTCGCACCGTACATTTCAGGTACCATATTGATATATTTCCGGTGAACTTTACCGGGGACGTCCGGTCCGGCCCGGTTTTCAATAGTTTGAGAAAATTGGCCTTCCGAGCCTCAAAATTCTAGTGTTCACAGAGCAACATCAGGCTTATTTTTGGGATATTTGGTCAGCAAGAAAGGAATAGAAATTGATCCAGCAAAGTCAAAGGCTATTCTGGAAATGCCTCCACCAAGAACAGAAAAGGAGATTCGAGGCCTGCTAGGTAGACTACAGTATATCAGTCGATTCATATCGCAGTTGGCAGAGACTTGTGGTCCTATCTTTAAGATATTAAGGAAAGGTGCTTCACAAGAATGGAATGAAGACTGCTAGAAGGCCTTCGACAAGATCAAAGAATACTTGTTAAGTCCGCCAATTCTGCAACCTCCCAGAATGGGAAAACCTCTGCTCTTGTATTTGTCTGTAACAGATGAAGCCATGGGTGCAATGCTAGCTCAAGAGGCCGAAGGTACAAAGGTAGAAAATGCAATTTACTACCTCAACAAAAGGATGCTGGACTATGAGGTAAAGTATAACAAGATTGAGAAGTTGTGTTTAGCATTGTATTGGACCTGCACGAAGTTACAATACTACTTGTCTTCTTACACTACTTATGTCATCGCAGAACAGAGTCCTTTGAAATTCCTTATGGAGAGGCCTGTTTTGGACAGCAAAATGGCAAAGTGGGTGTCAACATTGGCAGCTTTTGACTTAAAATTCATTCAAAGGAAAGCTGTGAAAGGTGGGGCAATAGCTGACCAGTTAGCAGAATTACCCGTAAAAGACGAGATGCGAGAAATGAATTTCCCTGACGAAGACCTCTTGAATATGGAAAGGAGTGTTTGGGAGATGTACTTTGATGGGACATCCAATTATCATGGAAATGGAATTGGGGTTGTGTTCAAAACTCCTTATGGAGAATACATTCCCTTTGCAGTTAAACTTGACTTTAGCTGTACTAACAATAAAGCGGAATATGAAGCTTGCATCAATGGGCTCGAAGCCGCTCTGGAATTGGGGATTAAGAACCTAAAGGTCTACGGTGATTCTATTTTAATAGTATCACAAGCTTTAAGGAAATGAAAATTAAGAGAAGAGCATTTGGTTCCTTACCTATAACGTATCGATCATTTGGCGCAATAATTTGATGATTTGTCCTTCGAATATCTCCCAAGAGCAAAGAATCAGTTTGCTGATGCCCTGGCTACTTTAGCTTCCATGATCAATATCAAGGAGGGGAAAGCCATTCGTCCATTGAAAGTTCAACTTCAGAAGTAACCTGCCCACGTAATGCATTTGGCCGATGGTAAACCATGGTTCTGGGATATCAAGAGTTATCTCAAGGATGGAAGTTATCCGGAAGGATCATCAAGGGTTGATCAGAGAGCAATAAGGCAACTAGCCACGGGTTACATTCTTAATGGAGATATCCTCTACAAAAGAAATTGGAATGGAATGCACCTAAGGTGTGTGAATGAAGCAGAGGCTAAACGGATAATGGAAATGGTGCATGGTGGCGAATCAAGACCGCATATGTATGGGATTGCCTTGGCTTGAAAAATAGCCAATCTAGGATATTATTGGTCCACCATGAATACAGACTGTGTGGCATTTGTGCAAGAATGCCATCAGTGTCAGATATTTGCTAAGCTACAGAGGCAACCTCCTGTTGCTCTGAATTCAATCACCTCTCCATGGCCCTTCGCTACTTGGGGAATAGATATAATTGGAAAAATACATCCAAAAGCCTCGAATGGACATCAGTTTATCTTGGTAGCGGTGGATTACTTCACGAAGTGGGTTGAAGCAGCTTCCTATGCAGAATTAGACGCCAAAAAGACAGCGCAGTTTGTCCGAACCAACATCCTTTGTCAGTACGGAACGCCATTTGAGATTATCACTGATAATGGAACTCATTTCCAAGCAGAATTTGCTAAACTCTTGAAGGATAAGAAGGTCCAGCATCATAAGTCCTCTCCTTATAGACCTCAAACAAATGGAGCTGTAGAAGCAGCAAATAAGTCTATAAAGGTGATCATACAAAAAATGATCAAGGAACATAGGTGTTGGCATGAAAAGTTACCACTGGCTTTGTAGGGATATAAAACATCAATTAGAACTCCTACTGGGGCAACCCCATATTCACTGGTGTACGGAATGGAAGCAGTACTCTCCATTGAACTGGAAGTTCAATCGGCGAGGATAATTTAAGAAAGTCAGATAAATGAAGCTGAATGGATTAGCAATTATCATCATCAGTTGTTGGGTTTGGATGAAAAAAGACTTCAAGCTCTCCATCAAATTCAAGGGTATCAGAGGCGAATGGCCAGATATTTCAACAAAAAGGTCAAAGATCGAAAGTTGGAAGAAGGTTATTTGGTTCTGAAAGAGATCAGAACACCTGTTACAGATCCTCGTGGGAAGTTTCGTCCTCATTGGGCTGGACCCTACATTGTAAAGAAAATACTTTCCGGCGGAGCCGTCATCTTATCTGATTTGGATGGTCTGGAGTTCACAAACCCATGCAATCTGGATCAATTAAAGAAATATTATGTATAATCATGCATTGTAAGGAACTACATTAGACCTGATTCTCGCGAACTAATTCGAGATATGTAGGCAGCTCTCCTTGAGCACGGTCTAAATTTTAATGAAAATCATTGATTCATTTTTCTTTTACCAATATATAAAAAAAAAGGAAGAAAGAAAAATCCCGCTAAGTCGAAAACCCACAAAGGGCGGCTTAGGCAATAGTGGGGCCCACTAAGTCGAAAACCCGCAAAGGGCGGCTTAGGCAAGAATGGGTAAGAGCTCGCTAAGTTAAAAATCCGAAAGGACGGCTTAAGCAAAAATTAGAGCAAGTAAATAAAATAGACAATGCTTGGAAAGCAAATAAAAGAGTCATTCATTCCGAAAAGAGTCAGTCATTCCAAAAAGAGTCATCCATTCCATGAAATATCAAACCAATCAAAAGAGTCAAACCATAAGTCCAAAACGTCAAATGAACAAAAAAAGAGAGTAGACAATAGAGTCAACCCTAGGATCTAAATCCTACGCCTCCTACGTGGGGCAGAGTCTTCGGTATCTTCCTTAGTTCCGGAACTCTCTGCAACATCTATCTTCCCCTCATTAAGAGGAACCACATCCTCACCCTCCAGCTCCTACAACAATGCATGCCTCCTTGGCTTTTCAATTGGTCAAACTTCAGCTATAAACCAAGCTCTGTACTCTGGAGTAGGCTGAACAAGGGAAGGCTCAGCAAAAGGTCTGATCATCTGATAGTTCCTAACCCAAGTTTGAAGAACAGCTCGAGTAACTCCGGACGTAATAGGGGCAGCAACAGTAAGCCCAACAGGAAGAGGAACCCTCTGATCAATCCCCATCTGCCTAATCATAAGGCAAAGCTTTAAATCTCCAAAGCTAGGGTCACGGTTGAAAAGAAACCCAGCTAACAGGCAGAAAATAAAAGCTCGCATCCTATGCTTCAGTTGAATCTCATCTTCAAAATTAGCAGTCAGGAATGCATCAATCAAAGGAAGCAAAATCGCCTTATTCCCATCCACAATCATAGCTTGAGCTTCAGGCCTTGTAAAGTTGAAAAGCCTCTGAAAAGACCCCACATAGCCAACTTGAACCTCATGCCTTACAAGAGGGGCAATTGGGTCACATCCAATAATTGAGCAGAATTCCTTAAAAAGAGGACACATCTCCTCCATCCAGGCACCAAATCTGAAAACGTGAGCTTGGGGATCCCAAAATCTGATACAAGCATGCAAGAAATCCCAATCTACAGCTACGCCTCTAAGAGTAGCAACAGTTTTCAATCCATATCTTCCCATATTGATCCTTTCAACATTATGGAGGCTCTTGGTCCATTCATGCATCACATGGTTAAAAAGAGGGTTCATTGTTGAGGGTCCATATTGCACCTTGCTCAAAATTCTCATATATGATGACCACTGGGCCCCATAAATCATTTTTATGGACCCCAGTGAGGGGCAATTGTGAATACTCGAATTTTAAGGCTCGGAAAGCCGATTTTCTCAGACTGCAGACGACTGAGCCAGACCAGAGGTCCATGGTAAAGTTCATCGAAAGTATGTCTTCATGGTACTTGAAATGTCCGGAATGACGCGAGGATCACAAATATGGTCCCGGAATAATTTTTGGAGGTCTGTAACTCCCGAAAAATCAGTTTGAACGAAAAACGTGCGAGTTTTTGTGCCATATTGGGGGCTGAACCGTCGGGACCGGTGGTCGGACCGCCGCCGTTTTTGCTTTTTCACGTTTTCCCAGGCTGTCACTTCCACGGCGGTCCGACCGCCGTCCGGGTCCGATTTTGTCTATAAAAGGCTGTTAAATTCTCAGAAAAAGGGTTCTGCTTTAGGGTCGGTTTTTTTGGATTGCTTCGGGCGGACAGATTCTCTACTTTCATACGCTTAAGAACTCTTCTTGGACTTTTCTTCGCATAAATCTAACCTTGTGCTGCAGGAATAAAGAATCATAATCCAAGGTCTAAGAAAACAAGATCTGAAACTTCGAAGTGGGAAAATCCTAAACAAGGTAATATCCTAATTTATCCTTTGTCAATTCAGGCATATCATAAGCACTACATCTCCTTCTTAATTTCTTTTTGGGTCAAAGACCTAATCTCTTTTGGCATGAAGTTTATCCAAGTTAAAATCAATCTTTGGCATGAAGTCGATCTCAACTAAAATCAACTTTTTGGCACGGAGCCTAAATTGCATTTTTTTGGTACCAAGTACCCAAATCTCATCAAAATTAGCACTAAGTGCTCAAAATCTCACAATTTTGGCAAAAAGCCCGACGATGCACGAAGCATACACACACACATGCATAAATGCATGATTGCCTTCAAATAGGCTTTTCCGAACTACATGGGCTTTGATCTCTCATAAAAACGAGAGTATATAGGCATATTTGGGATTCACCCCAAATAGCAAGTCCACAATTTACTAACAATCTGCTTGTCTTCTTTTCATCATCCCTTTTGGATTTGTTTCTTTTGGGCAAATTAATCAAATAATGACATAGTCCCCGAATCCTCCTTGGGTTCGTAGATTAGAAACATTTACATTGGATGCATTAATTGAAGTCAAACAAGGGTTTTCTTAGTTTTTCCCTTTGAACAGAAAAAACTGAGTGGCGACTCCTAACAACAAGTGAACGTTCCTCCGAATCCTTTTCCGGTGGAAACTGAGGTTCACAAAAGTTTATTAATTTATAGATTTTAATTTATTATTTTATTGATTAAGTTAATTATTTTGGAATTTGATTATGAATTATGATTTAAGGTTTTAATAATTAGGTTAATTATTTTAGAATTTGATTATGATATGAATTGAGAATTTGGGATTTATTGATTATGTTAATTATTTTGGGATTTGATTATGATATGAATTGGGAATTTAAGATTTATTGATTATGTTAGTTATTTTACAATTTGATTATCAATTGGGTTTAGGTTTTTTGTGATTAGAATAATTATTTTTAAAAAAAAAATTCTATCATATAAATTTATTAAAAAATAATTAGTTTAAATAATTTTTTTAAAATTTCTCAAAAACTATGTAAATATTATTTTTAAAAATATATATTGTATAATTTTTCAAGTAATATTTAAATGCTAAAATAAAAATAAAAAATTCTAACATTTAAATATTTAATATGAAAATAAAACTAAATATAAATTCGTCTGTAATTTTTTTTTACTAAGAAATTTTGTACCTTCTTTCATCTAAATCATGACTCCACCACTGGCCTAAGCTTTTTTTATATATATATATATAGCTACAATTAGGATTCTAATAAAATCTGAAATAGAAAAAAGTTCATAATGAAAAAAAAGAAAAAAAAATGAGGTGATCCGGAATTGTCGCATTTATACAATAAAAATATATGTCCAGAAAAAGCATAATGATCTTGCAATGAAAACCTTAATGTGGATAATAATATTAGCTATACACTATTTACCATACAAAGGAATCCCAATTCTCATTTTAAATTTTACAATAAACGAAGATAACCTTTTGTTTTAATTAAGGTGATAAATTTGAGACCAAGGAAACTAATGAAAAACTAAGACTTGATTATATAATAAAATATGTTACTAATTTTTTTTTAATTCTTTATCCAATTAACTTCTTTATATACACTTAGTAAAAAGACCAAATTTATACGCTTAAGAAGCAAAACTAGCCAAGCAATATTGTTTAAAGTATTTCTACTGATAATGGATAGCTTAATATTTAGTGCAGGTTTCGCCTCAATAAGGACTTTAGAATAGTATTTCTAATATGGTTAAAGTTCAAATTTTCCACAAAAGTTTCATGACTCGATCCCCCAAGGTTTCGAATGAAGTAAACCATTTGTGAACAATTTAAAATAAAAACAAAAAATCTTCTTTATGTTTACTTATTGACTATATTAAAAAAAAACTGAAATATTCTTCAAGTTAATTTGAGAAATAAGTTGATTTTGGACAAAATTAAGCAAAAAAATCAATTTCAAGGGAAAATTTATATAAAAGAATTCACTTATATAGAGGCTTATTTGCAAAACTTCATTTTAAATTATATAAATTCAGTTTGATGAATCTCCCCAGTCCTCCTTTACCTTACTAGAAAATGAAAATAAAAATTATTATCTTGTGATAATACGAATATTTTAAACAATATAATCACTTTTCGTTTAGTTTTATTCGCTGGAGTTCTTTTTAGCATATGCAATTGTTTAGATATAATAAAAGTTAGCTTATCATTACTTTTTTTTAGCATATATTCAAAAAGTTTATTTTTTAACAAAAAGAATCTTGAATCTCTTTAGAGTTCTTTAATGTTTAAATACTATAAAGCTAAAATTTTTCGTGCAAATGACAATATCCATACCCAACTCCACATAAATTATAGGGTTATTTATTAAAATAAATTAAAAACTAAAGTCTTTTTCAAATTTATAGTACATCAAAAAAAATTTTAAAGTTACGGGAAGCTATTCTTTCAATTTGTAAAAGTGCGGAGTAGCTGCCAGCCTGCCACATAAAAAAGATGGGGTTTTAAAGGGAAAAGCTACCAAAGCTCTTACCAACGATAAAGGGACGATAAAGAAAGTATTTAAGATTTTCCTTAGAATCTCCTTAAATTAAAGTCGATCGCAGGCCATTTTGCTTCCTCTCCCAATTTTATTAATAATAGATACTCTCTTTCGTTAAGTGCATTGCGTATGTGTCCAGTCATACGGTCTGACCCTCTGTGGTTACTCCCCTCTGCCATTGGGGTCAATGCCCGGGTTGGGGATCCTGCTCTGTCCCTCATCTCGACCAGAGTTTCTCCTCCAAAAATGGTCGAAAGAATGAATTTTAAATATATATATATATATATTAACGGCTGGCTGGTTTTTATGCAAAAAAGACAAATCGGGATTGGATTTCCACTCATAAGGTTAGATACTTTTGACAAGGTTGTCTTTTTGGTTGAAATGGGATGGTGTTCAAACTCCTGAAATGCAGTCTAGACAGCGGGCCTTCCCCTTTATGGCAGCCGCATTAAGGATTTTAAGCTTTCGGATGCGATTGTTTATTCTTATTTGAGTAATTTGAGATTTATAATGGCTCTTTGTTTAATTCCCACATAATAGAGTACAATCGACGCTCTAGCCCTCGCTACTGCTCAACCTTGCTATCGTATTGATTACTGCCGACCCTTACATCTTCCAATTCCTTATTGAGATCGAGATCTTCTTCCGCCTAGCTGCCGTTGAAATTCCATCTATAAATGGATAAGACGTCGGTCTTAGTGTGTACGAGTTCTTGTGAAAACTAAAAAAAATGAGCAATAGCCAATTTAGCCTGCCACATATAGTTGATTGTATGCTTAAGTGTTTGTAATATAAGTTGCAGGCTTAAAAGAAGTGCCCATTGTTTTTAAAATGGCTATTGTTTTCTATTTGTATTTATTTTTTTAATGGCTATTGTTTTTCATTTGTTTTTATTTTTTAATTTCAAAATATTTTTTAAAATATTAAATTACAAAATTTATATTAAATTTCTATTTATATAAAATAAATATCCACGTATATAATTTATATTTATATTTTTATTAATATATTTTATTTAATTTATATTTTTTAAAATAATTTTAATATATACTATAAAATTATTTAAAAATATTTTTAATATAAAATTATAAAATAGCATTTTATATGAATTATATAATATTATAAGAATTATATAATATTTTTCTCTCAATAAAAGTGTTACAGTTAATTATTTTGTGACTATTCATTTACCGACAGAAAATATTTCTGTCGATATTACCAAAAAAAATGAATGTCTCTCGATAAATGGCTAATAAATGACGGCAAAACTCCCGTCATTTTATTATTTATTTATCAAGAGAAAAAATTCTCTCAATAATACTGATAGAAGCCAGTTTTTGTCGATAAAGGTCTCAATAAAAGTGTCACAGTTAATTATCTTGCAACTATTCATTTATTTTCTATCGGTATTACCCAAAAAAATGAATATCTCTCAGTAAATGGCTAATAAATGGCAGCAAAAATCTCACCATTCTATTATTCATTTATCGAGATAAAAAAAATTCTTTTGATAATACCGACAGAAATTAGTTTTTGTCGATAAATGAATAGTCATAAGATAATTAACTGCTGCACTTTTGGTGAGACTTTTATTGATATAAACTAATTTTTTGTCGGTATTACCGATAAATTTTTTTTTCAGGCAGTAATGTTATCGAGAGAAATAAGTTTCTCTCGGTAATACCGATAAAAGCATATTTCTATTGAAAAAAGAATAGTCACAAGCAAAATTAGTGCTTGTCTGTTTGTGAAAAATTTACTGAAAGAAAGACTCTTCTCTCGGTATTACCGACGGAAGCACGATTTCTGTCAGTAACTAAACTCGCCATCCGTTGGTACCATTATTGTCGATAAAATTTCTAACAATAAATTTTCTGTCATTATTTAATCGGTAATCTATCGGTGTATTTTTTTTGTGTTTTTTTAATATATTTTTTTCGGTATTCTCTCGGTGTTACCAATAAAAATTTTTATGTCGGTAAATTTCTCTCAGTAATTCGCTATATTTTTATAGTGTTAGGATTCTCAGGTCGGATTTTTGACTTGTCCATAACTTATATGGTGTTGTTGGGATAGAATTTGAGGGCACACAATTAAGTATATATGTGGCAGTCAATAATGCATCGCTCCAGAAGGCAATGGGCAATTTAGCTTATGCCATCATTGACCTAATCATTTCGAAGACAGTCCTATTTCTCCTTTCAGCAGTACCATTTTGTTACGAATTTTGAGAAATAATCAATTGATGCTCTATTCCTTTTCCATCACATAATTGTTTGAATTGATCAGATAAATATTTACGACCTCTATCATTTCAAAGTGCTTTCACTTTCTTGTCTAATTGATTCTCAACTAAGTTTAGGTAATTATTGAAGTAATTTAAAGCTTCATATTTATGTGCAATCAAGTATACATGACCATAATTAGTATAGTTATCTATGAAGGTGATGAAATAGTAGGCGTCATCCCTTACCCTCACATTTATTGGACCACAAGCGTCTGAATGTATAAGTTGCAAAGGAATGATAGCTCTTTTGCCTTTTTCAAAGGGTTTTCTTGTAGCTTTTCCCACTAGAAAGAATTCATAAGTAGGTAATTCTACTTTACTAAAGTTTAATATGATACCAGCCTTAGCTAATCTATCCATGTGTTGTTGGCCAATATGACCTAGTCTAACATGCCATACATTCACATCATTATCAAAGTTACTTGAAATAGTGATACAAAAAAAGTTGTTAGTAGATATAGAACCATGTTCAATTTCCAACATGAAAAAGTTGTCTAAAATATATCCAAAACCATAAAAAGTTTGTCCCAAATTTAAAAGTATTGTGTTATTACGAAAATTCAATGGAAAACCTAGTTTGAGCAAAACAATAACACAAATAAGATTTTGCCTTATTTGTAGGACATAGAGAATATCGTGAAGAAGCAAGGTTTGACTTTCATGCAGCATTAGTTTGCAAGTGCCAATCCCTTTTGCCTCAATGTGAGTGTTATTCCCCACAAAAATCCATCTCACCCCGATGAGTAGTTGACAGAATTCAACGAAGGCTTCATGATCTTTCGTTAGATGGCCGGTGGCTTCTGAATCTACAACCCACAAAGGATTAGTTTTAGTTAACAATATTGAACTTGAAACCATAATTCCATTTACACATGAGTTAATAGATTATACATTCTTAGGTGCAGTACAGTCCTTAGCATAATCACCCTTATTTTCACAATTGAAATATTTGACCTTCGTAACATTTCTCTTCTTAGGACGCTTCCTCTTATTTTGCTTTGCCTTTTTGTTATCCTAACCATCATTTGTTGTACTTTTGCCTTTGTTATTATAATACTTGCACTTAGTGCCAGGATTTCCATTTGGACTGCTTGGATGAGAAGCCCCTCCTCACCAAGTTGCATAGCTGCAAGTCTGTCAACCTCTAATTCAAAGTGATGGGAGACATTAACAAAGGTCTTAATAGCCAGATTATATGTCAGGTGCATCCTCATATTCTCCCAGCTATCTGCTAAGGATTTAATAACTGCTTGGATCTTTTGCTCTTTAGTTAGCTCATGACTGGCATTATGAAGCTCACTTATCATATTATCTCTTGGAGATGTTTCCTCATGGTATGTTTAGGATGCTTTTTGTAAGTGTCAAACTTGATAGTAAACGACTATAGCTTAGTTAGAGAAACTTCACTGAATTTTTTCTTGAGGGCCACCCACATGTCCCTTGCATATTCATAGTTGCAAAACTCTTTTATAATGTCATAGTAAAGTGATGCGAGCATGTGAGTTTTTCCTCTTCCAAATAGTGAAGGCATTGCGATCACGCCTATGTTGGGCCGTGGTTCCTTCTTGGTCAGGTATATTCATGAAGGAACTTAGAGGTTCTAGTGCCTCCTGCTCTTTTAGCACGTACTAAATTTTCATGCTCCAGATGTTGTAGTTATCCCCAGATAACTTAGCATCCTTATTTAGTTAAGTGATAACGTTCTTAGAAGCAGACGACATTTTGCTATTGAAAAGGGAGGATTCACACTAGACATTATATACATGAAATTATTAATGCTACAGTTTACATATCATTATAATTTTATAGGCAATTTATACATTAATATTAACACACATACAATCTCAAGTCAAAAGGTCACTAGATTTTCAATCATCGTCTCGATTATATATGAGGATTAGTATTAATATAAAATATATATGCAAAATTATACAATTATTCAAACCAAGTTAAAAAAAAAACTATATATTGAATAATTATAAAATTTGATTAATTAATGTCATACATTTAAAAAAATAATTATACTAAATAATTATTAAAAGAAAAATACATATTCCATTAATAAAAAAATTTATATTTTATCAACCATAACAATCAAACTTGGACAAAATAATTCCATTGAAAACATCCTTATTTTTATAACTGATCTAAAAAATAAGAATAACTTAGGATTTTAAAAAAAAGTTAGATTAGAAAACTACGAATGATCTGACTCCTTATAGGAGCTGAAACCAGAGGACATTCCTCAGGTCAATAGGTAAAGAATATATAGTGTCTCTTAAAAATCTTTTAACTACTAATTTAGTCCCACTGTGAAGTGTCATACCCTTATGTCTAAAGTGACTTCTCACCACTCCTAGTGAATACCAAAATCTAAAGAAAGAAATGAGAACAACACGTTATGTTCTATGTTCTTTAGCCCATTCCAGATCAAGTAGCTCACAAAGTGCCGTATGAATAAACAAATTCCTCAATTCTAGGTACATTAATCTTTGAAAACTTATCTTCATTAGCCACACCATCTTTTGAAAAAAATTTTATGTATGTGTAATACATGACGTAAGAGAAAATCTAGATTGTAAATATGACTATTAGAACTTATTTTTTGAGCTTTCAGTTTATTTTTTAAAACCACTAATTTCGCCTTTCTCTTAGCTCTAAGCTCAGGTGAACATATCACAGCTGAGAATGATAGCCATATATTGTAACTTTTCACAATGAAAAGTTGGTTAGAAGACACTATAGTATAATTAATAAATTTAATAAAAAATATATTCTTCATTAAAAAAAGGGGCACAAATAAATAAAAAATATTTTATAGATATAAAAAATTTTTAGATCAAAAAATAATTTTTTTTCATGTGAAAAAATAATTTTGTTTCTAATTAAAAACTAATTTTTATTGATAAAAATTATTATTTGAAATAAAAAATAATTTTTAAGCTTTTGAAAAAATAAAATAAATATTTTTAAAAAATTCAGAAGACACTTCAAAATAATCTATGAAAAAACAATGAAAAAATGAGATTTGAATCAATTTTTAATAATAAAAAATTAATTTTTGGCTAACCTGGTGCAGCCATGTGGCAACACCTGATAAGCCTGGAGTGTTATACTGGCACGTTTCACGCTACAGTATGCTACAGTCATTTAGCTTTGGGCTGGAGTGGCCCAGGAGACGTACGTGACCCTATAGGCTGGGAAGCCAGTAGCATACGTGGTGTGTCAAGATGATTCGGCCAAACGGGTTTTTTCGGTGGGGAATTTTTGGGGTCTATATTCTCTTTGTGTGATCAAAATAATTTTAAAACACCCTAACCTATCATTCTAGCTTAACAATAGATTAATCTTTTAATTAAAGTTAATCAAATAGATTAAGGTTTTCCAATTTCGAGTTCTCAATTTTAAAAGGTCATGTCTTTCTCAATTTAACTCTAAATTTTACAAATAATATACTAAATCAAAACTCTACATGTCTACTTTAATATAAAATTACAAAATTATATAAATAGAAGAAAAAAATATAGTGTTTTTCATGCCTAAACATGCTCATATGAATTGATTATCAAAGTTCACAAATAATTCATCAAAAATTATTTTTAAACTACTAATCAACCTAATTATTTAAAAAAAAAATGGAGCACAAATAACTTAAGCTCTAATACCAATGTTGCAAAATTAAATCTACATAAGTCGAGGTTCGGATCTTACATCTGACAATGTCCATGGGTAATTCACTGCAACATTCAATTTTTTTATACTAAAATAAATTAAATAAATAATTGGAAAGGTTAGTTAAGGCATTGAAAGGTAGAAAATATAAAATGTATATATAAAATATATATTAAATATACACAATATATAAAGTCAAATGGTAATTAGTAAAAGTTAAAAAGTTAAATAGTAAAAAGTTAAAAGCTAAAAAATAATAATAATAATAAAATAATAATAATAATAATTAATAAAATAATTCAAAAAGAAATTATTTTTTTAATGAAAGAAGGAAATTAGGATTTTTATATAATTAATTAATTAAAATAATAAAATAATATATATATATATATGTGTGGTTAGTAAATGAAAGAAGGAAAATTAAAACTCTTCTTCTTCTTCCTCTTTTCTCTCCAAGCTGATTTTCCTCCATGGCTAAGGGATAATTTTGCTTTATCCAAATACTAATTTTTGGAAGCATTTTTAAGAATTAAAGGGAGTTTTGGTGGATTTTCTACTAACTAGTAAGTTTCTTTCTTGAATTTATGAAATTTCTTTGGAATTATGAATATGTGAGAAATGGGTTTTTGATGGAGTGTGATATAATTATTCAAATGGTTTTAAATTATGTTAATTTGATGAGGAGATAATGATTTTATAGTTAAATGGTTAATTTGTTTAGGTTTGGTAAGGGTTTAGATGAAGTAGTGATGAATTTAGGATTTTGGATGAACTTAGTTTAAATCAAGTTATAATATGGTTCTAATGGTCGAAATGAGCTTAAAACTCACTTTGGAATTGATTAGTATGGTTTTCCAAAATCAAAGAAGATTAGGGAAAAATTTAAAAGTTTGAAGGAAATGTGCTAAATTGATGTTTACTAGTTAAAATGCAAGAAACATGATTCTATTGTATTATATACATTCACATTTTGATTAGGTGTTGAGTAAATAATATTTGTTCAAGCCATGTAATATCCCAAAGTATGCCCTAGCAGTTTTGATATTATTGTTGTAATTGGATTGAATGTATATGTTAAATTTGAAAGAGAAAAGAAATTTAAAAGAAAGTGTATATGTTGTGTATATGGAAATATATACAACATATATACAAGTCAAATGTGATGGTCAAAGGAAGAATATATTTATTTTTTTATTTATGAAATTACTAAAAAGGGCAATAAGTGAAAGAGAATTAAAATAAATAGAAGAGGGTATTTAAGTAATTTCTTATTTGGAATGCTTGGTGGAGGTTTAAAGAGATGAGAAGTTTGACTTTGCTTCATTTCTTCTTCTTTCCTTTTCCTTTGTTGGCCGGCCATCCTAAGCAAGAGAGAGCAAGAGTGAGTTTGTGGTTAAAGCTCAAAAATTGAAGGAGTTTTCAAGTGATTAAGTGGAAATCCAAGAAGTTTCATTATTTTGGTAAGTTCTCTCTTGGTTTCTCTTGTTTTATTTGAAGTTGTGTGTGAGTTTGATTATTAATATTTGAAAGTAGATTTGTATTGATGGTAGTATGTTGGTGTGTGTTTGATTTAATTGATTGTGGTGCAGTTACAGGAGTTGTTGGATAAAGGGTTTATTCGCCCCAGTGTTTCTCCTTGGGGAGCTCCTGTGTTGTTTGTGAAGAAGAAGGATGGTACTATGAGGTTATGCATTGATTATAGGCAATTGAACAAAGTGACTATTAAGAATAAATATCCTTTGCCTAGGATTGATGATCTCTTTGATCAATTGAAGGGAGCAGCTGTGTTTTCCAAGATTGATTTGAGATCCGGGTACCATCAGTTGAGGGTTAGAGCTGAAGATGTTCCTAAGACAGCCTTCCGCACAAGGTATGGGCATTATGAGTTTTTAGTAATGCCTTTTGGATTGACGAATGCACCTGCAGCTTTTATGGATTTGATGAATAGGGTGTTTAGGCCCTATCTGGAACAGTTTGTGGTGGTTTTCATTGATGATATTTTGGTGTATTCATGTAATAAGGAGGAGCATGACAAGCATCTTCGGATGGTATTACAGATTTTGAGAGAGAAGCAGTTGTATGCCAAGTTGTCAAAGTGTGAGTTTTGGCTTGACCAAGTTACTTTTCTGGTTCATATAGTTTCAGCAGATGGTATAAGCGTTGATCCAAGTAAAGTTGAAGCTATTTTGAATTGGAGTCCACCAAAGTCAATGACTGAAGTTAGAAGTTTTCTGGGCTTGGCAGGCTATTACCGACGGTTTGTAAAAGGCTTCTCTTTGATAGCTACTCCACTCGCCAGATTGCTTCGGAAGGGAGTTAGGTTTGTGTGGATGGATCAGTGTCAAGCTAGCTTTGAGCAGTTGAAAGAAATGTTGACTCAAGCACCTGTTCTTACTTTACCCGTGGAAGATAAACCTTATGTGATTTACAGTGATGCTTCACATAATGGTTTAGGATGTGTCTTAATACAAGAGGGTAAAGTTGTAGCTTATGCTTCTCGGCAGTTGAAACCGCACGAGCTTAATTATCCGACTCATGATTTGGAGTTGGCAGCTATAGTGTTTGCTTTGAAGATTTGGCGACATTACTTGTATGGGGAGAAATGTTTTATCTATACGGATCATAAAAGTTTGAAATATTTGGGAGTTCAAAAGGAGCTGAATCTTCGGCAAAGGCGATGGTTAGAATTGATTAAAGACTACGACTGTTTGATTGATTATCATCCTGGTAAGGCAAATGTTGTTGCGGATGCCTTGAGTCGGAAGTCTTTGGCAGGTTTGGCTGTTTATTCGCTCTCGTTGCTTGTTGAGTTGAGAGCGTTGCATGCTAGTTTTGAAATATGTGATGATGGTGCATTATTGGCTCAGTTGCAATTGAGACCATTATTGTTGGATCAGATTAAGGAGGCTCAATTGGTAGATGAGAAAATTCAGAAGATTATTTCAGATTGTCATAATGGGGAGAGCCGAGATTTCTATGTGAAAAGTGATGGTAGCCTTTGGTTCAAGGATAGGTTGTGTGTTCCTGATGATGATAGTTTGAGAAAGATTATTTTAGAGGAAGCACACCAATCGGTTTTTGCTATGCATCCGGGAAGTACAAAGATGTACCATGATTTGAAACAGCACTACTGGTGGTCTGGTATGAAGAGAGACATAGCGAAATTTGTGTCCAAATGTCTCACGTGTTAGAGGACAAAAGCTGAGCATCAAGTTCCAACAGGGTTGCTTCAACCTTTAACGGTGCCTGAATGAAAATGGGAGAGAGTGACAATGGATTTTGTGTCTGGATTGCCATTGACTCAGAAGAGGCATGATGCTATTTGGGTGATTGTTGATCGATTGACTAAGACAACTCATTTTCTTCCAGTTCGGATGGACTATTCTCTTGAAAGATTGGCTGAGCTGTATATATGTGAAATAGTAAGGTTGCATGGAGTCCTAATTTCTTTAGTGTCTGATCGAGATCCCCGATTTACTTCGAGGTTTTGGAAGAGTTTACATGGGGCTTTGGGTTCTCGATTGCACTTTAGTACTGCTTTTCATCCACAGACAGATGGGCAGTCAGAGAGAGTGATACAGATTATTGAGGATATGTTGAGAAGTTGTGTTATTGATTTCTCTGGAAGTTGGGATAAATTTTTGCCACTTGTGGAATTTGCTTACAACAACAGTCATCAATCCAGTATTGGTATGGCACCATTTGAGGCATTGTATGGTAGAAGATGTAGAACGCCTTTATGCTGGAATGAAATTGGAGAGGGCAAGTTAATTGGTCCTGATTTGGTTAAAGAAACTAAAGAGAAAGTGAAGATAATTCAGAATCGGTTAAAAGCAGCTTCGGATCGGCAGAAATCTTATTCAGATTTGAAAAGAAGAGACATAGAATTTGATGTTGGAGATAAAGTATTTTTGAAAGTGTCTCCTTGGAAAAAGATATTGAGATTTGGTCGAAGAGGGAAGCTGAGTCCTCGTTTCATTGGACCATATGAAGTTTTGGAAAAAGTTGGGCCAGTTGCTTATCGTCTTGCCTTGCCACCTGAGTTGGATAGAATCCATAATGTTTTCCATGTTTCTATGTTGCGGAGGTACAGATCAGATCCATCTCATATCTTGCCAGTTGAATCTATTGAGGTGAGTTCGGATCTGACATTTGAAGAAGAACCAGTTGCTATTTTGGCACATGAAATGAAAGAGTTGAGAAATAAAAAAGTGCCACTTGTAAAGGTTCTTTGGAAGAATCATGGTAGAGAAGAGGCAACTTGGGAAAGTGAACAAGCAATGTGAGATCAGTATCCTCAACTGTTTCAGACTTGATATCAGGTAATTTCGAGGACGAAATTTCTTTTTAGAGGGGGAGAATTGTAATATCCCAAAGTATGCCCTAGAAGTTTTGATATTATTGTTGTAATTGGATTGAATGTATATGTTAAATTTGAAAGAGAAAAGAAATTTAAAAGAAAGTGTATATGTTGTGTATATGGAAATATATACAACATATATACAAGTCAAATGTGATGGTCAAAGGAAGAAGATATTTATTTTGTTATTTATGAAATTACTAAAAAGGGCAATAAGTAAAAGAGAATTAAAATAAATAGAAGAGGGTATTTAAGTAATTTCTTATTTGGAATGCTTGGTGGAGGTTTAAAGAGATGAGAAGTTTGACTTTGCTTCATTTCTTCTTCTTTCCTTTTCCTTTGTTGGCCGGCCATCCTAAGAAAGAGAGAGCAAGAGTGAGTTTGTGGTTAAAGCTCAAAAATTGAAGGAGTTTTCAAGTGATTAAGTGGAAATCCAAGAAGTTTCATTATTTTGGTAAGTTCTCTCTTGGTTTCTCTTGTTTTATTTGAAGTTGTGTGTGAGTTTGATTATTAATATTTGAAATTAGTTTTGTATTGATGGTAGTATGTTGGTGTGTGTTTAATTTAATTGATTGTGGTGTTGGTTTTGAATTGAAAATAAAAAGGTTAAATTGATGTTGGTTTTGGAAAAGTAAAAGTGATGTTGGTTTTAGGGTTTTGAAGTGGTAAGTGATGTTAAACTTGAGTTTGAGCAATTATTTTCATAGATCTTCTTGTTGTTTGGGTTTAGTGGAGTTAGAAGCATAGAATACATGAATTTGATGGGAAACAGTAGCATCTTGGATGCCACGCCCGTGGCCCTTAGATGCCATGGCCGTGGGGGTGATGAACAATTTGGGGCATAATTGTTTTCTAACCCACGCCCGTGGGGGTTGGGGTGGCCACGGCCGTGGGCTTTAGTTAGTGGTGTTGAGTGGTAATTTGTGATCTAAAGGTCTAAGATGAGGTTAATAAGTGATAAATTGTATTGGAATTCATGTATTGTATCATTTTTGGACTAGGTTTTGGAAGAAGGTGATTTGCCCTAATTTAAGAAGTGAAGAATTCTTGGAAAAAGAAGAGTATAGAGTTGTGTGAGTGTTCTTGAGGTAAGTACAAAATACATTATTGCATATATTCATATGATGTTGAGACTTAACATCCATTTGATTGTAAATGTGTTAGGAAATCTAATGCATTGTTGATGCTTATGAATAATGTTATGTTTGGTATAATGTGAATGATTGATGAGCATCTAAAATGTGTGTTAATGTCAATGACTATGTATAACTAAATGATGAATTGATTTAATGTGAAGTGGGACATAATGAGATGTGAAACCAATGTGATTGGTTCTAATGATATAAATGATGTTTAATGCAATTGGTGATATATATATGTATTCTCTTGATGAGATGATTGAGGCATGGTTGCCTAAGTGATAATGAGGAAATGAGAATGAAATTGATAATGAAATAACAAATGAATTGTGTGTCTAATATGTTATTCCATTTTCAGAGTTTTGTTGTTGGAGGCATGCCTATAGTAACACTCTCTTGAAGTTAGGTTGGGCTTGATCCTTGAAGCCAAGTTGGGTTGAAGTTTAACATGTTTTACTCCCCTTGAAGCTTGGTTGGGTCTAATTCTTGAAGCCTAATTGAGATGTTACAACCCTTGAAGCTAGGTTGGGTTGGTTCTTGAAGCCAAGTTGGGTTGATACTTAGCATGCTTTGTTCCCCTTGAAGCTTGGTTGAACCTAAATCCTTGAAGCCTAGTTGGGATAACAATGATGATAAATGTGATAATTAAACCAAAACATTAACTCTGAAAGTTGAATGGCATATTAGTGTCTTTGGGCCCATGCTTGTCTTTGTTTTCAATGTGATTCTTGAATGGTGAAACCAATGAATAATGAGATTGATTATAATGCATAAGTACCTTATTGAGAATGAATGTTTGATATGACATTAAGCAAAGTAAGATGTTGAAGTATAACATTCTTTTGAATGGTGTATGGAATTGATTGTGTGACATTGGCATTGCATCAAAACATAATATTATTGTAGTTTGTACCACTAAGTCGTTGGCTTAGCGCGATTATGATTTATCGCGTAGGTGACAGGGAAGAACCAGAGAGTTCCTCTAGGCCGAGTAGAGTCTAGATCTTGAGGTGTTGATAGTGGAGCTTAAAGATCAAAGAGATACTGCCAAACATATATATATTTTTTGTTTTGTAAAATTTGAATTTTGATGTATATGTATTTGTAAATATATATAAAATGTTATATGTTCCGTTGCGTTATAAATAAACGTTTTATCTTTTGTGTTTTATATTTCTAAAAGGGATGATTTATGTGTTTTATAAACCGTGGCATTTCTATATTCAGTATACATATATTACGATCGTATTAGCATGCTGTGTACGTATACGGGATATAGGGGTGTTACAAGCCAAGTGGTGAAGGACATTGTGGGAAAGTGTTAAGGAAGTTGTGATTTTTAGCTTTAAAGTAGCTTGAATAAATGTTGGTATATACTTTGAAATTTATTTTAATTAATTGATTTGGTTAAAACATGGCAAATTGCATGGGAATATATGTGTTATGTTACTTGAACATGAGTACACGTATGTGTTAAGCATTGCTTGTAATAATAATGCATGATTTGATTTAATTATGGCATGTTAAGCTATTAAAGAATGGCTAATAGTGGTGATATGTGTAAATTAGACGTGTCAAAATGGGTCATAATATACGAACACGACACGTAAACACACTCAAAATTAATGGGTTAGGGTTAATCCTTAACAGATTTATGTCAGAAATGGATTGACCCATTTATGATATGGTTTAAAATAGATTGTATAGTGGATTGACGTGCGAATCCACTATAACCCATTTAATAAAAATAATGTCATTTTAATATAATTCAAAACTATGTAATTTTGAGTTTTAAAAACCTAAACCTAAAATCCTTTTTTATTTCTTTCATAGTTCAAAGTTTAAGAAATCACAACTTCACATCCGCCTCTTTCTCATCTCTCACAACCTCTCCTCTATCTTCTTTCCTCTCTCTTTTGCTCACAACCTCACATCTCTCTCATAAAAAAAAATATAATTCTTAAGAGAAGCACACATCTGATAAGGGATAAGAATCTTAAGGGAAGCAAATCTCAACTTAACAAGTTCAGGTATTTTTCTTCATCTTTGACATAATCTGGTGGTTTCTAATTTTGTAGGTGGTTTTTGATTTTTCTTCTATGGATTTGCTTGGATGGTATGAAATTTTACATATTATTGAAAATAGGTTTCTGAAATTAA
Source organism: Garcia nutans (assembly GCA_947685225.1). Lineage (NCBI taxonomy): Eukaryota > Viridiplantae > Streptophyta > Magnoliopsida > Malpighiales > Euphorbiaceae > Garcia > Garcia nutans. The sequence continues at coordinate 46,775,122 of CANTUV010000007.1, read as the reverse complement.
ATTGTTATTTAAACTGTTATTTGGATTTATAGATTCAACAAATGCAAAAAACTTGAAGAAAGGGATTATTGAAAATGGGTCTTTGAAATTTAATTAAAACCTGGTTAATGGGTATTATTTATTATAATGTGATTTTTAATTGTAATAGTTGAATAGATGAAGGGGATGGAGATGTCAGATGTGTATTGTAATTTATAAGAGAAAGGAATGCGCTAATTACAACACTTTTAAACAAGCTAGGAAGAGAAGAAATTTAAAACCAACTATTTCTTTTTTAAATGTTGTAAGCTGTAGCTTCGAAGAAGATAGGTTTCTTTCTTTCTTTCTTGTTAAATTAGATAGTCATATATATATATATATATATATATATATTATCAACTCTGTGTGTGCCTACCTTTGCTAGCTAGTAGAAGAAACTATATTTATTTATTTTGATCTTTGTTCTTATATATGGCCTTAATCATTATAAGCTAAAAGAAAATTTTTTATTAAAAATAATGAATGAAGATTAGAGATTTTAGGTGAAACAGATCAGTAGAATGTAATAATGTCATTGTAGTGCATATAATTATTTTAGTAATGCCCCCATTCAAGCTAATCGCTCTCAATTTATTTAAGAAGGTGCTGCATATATTCCAACTTTCACTTATAGTTATAGATTTGCACAAATGTCTCATAGTTTTACATGCTTATTATTTTTATGGTAGTGCAGTACTATATTTTTATAAATAAAAGTGTGTAAAGTACACTTAATTAATAAGTTTCACACTTAATTATCAGTTAATGGTTTGTTTTGCTTGTAACTAGATATAGATATAATTAACTGAATTAATTAATATGAGAAAAGAGGTGAGAAAAATGAAAAAAAAAAAGGGACAATGGTCATAAGAAAAAAAGTGCAAAAAAACAAAAATTTTAAATTTAAAAAGTCAAATATGGTAGGTAAATGTAGAGTAAAAAAAAAGAGACAGTACCCATGAGAGAAAAAAGTGCAAAAAATAAAAATTTTATATTTAAAAAGTCAAATATGGTAGCTAAATGTAAGTACCGATCTTACTATATTTGTTAGCTTATTATTAGATATTATATGCATGAATTATTATTTTGTTTGGTGTTTGCTATGGTGTTTAGTTTGCCATCAATTGTTATTTAGTTTTGATGTATTTTTTTTGGAAATAACTCAATAATTTCAGCATAAAATCAAATTTAAATATAGAAACTTTTAAGTTAAGCTATTTTATTGTAGATTGTTGCTACTCAATCCGATTCAATTGAGGTTAATTAGGAGAATCTTAATTTAGATGAAGATGATGATGTTTTGGAGTTAGAAGAACATCCTAATGGAATGGCAGTGAAAAAGGCAAAAAGACTAAGGGAATTATCTTTAGTTGTATGAAAGTATTTTGAGCTAGTGGATGAAAAGATTAAGAAAAAAAGTGCAAGATGCAAAGCTTGTGGAAAAGTTTATTTAACTGATAACAGGTATGAGACATATAACATGAAACGTCACTTAACTGTATGTCCTAGAAAAGATACTAGAGATGTAGGTCAAACTTTAATATCTCAAGGTGATGGGTCTATTGTGAATGAAAATTTTGTGTGATGAATTTGGAGAATTAACTGTTGTTGCTATTATTATGCATAATTTGCCATTTCAATTCGTTGAGTGGGTAGGAATGAGAAAAATATTTTATTATTTAAGACCTGGTTTGCATCTATTAAGGAACACTTGCAGGTCATATTTTGTGAAGATATTCAATAGGAAAATGATTAAAGTAAAATTTATGCTGGAGTCAACATTAGAAAGGATATGTTTAACTTTTGATTGTTGGTCTTCTATGACTACTGATGGGTATAGTTGTTTAACTAGGCATTTCATTGACAAGGATTGTCATTTGCAAAAGAAAATCTTAAACTTTTGTTTTATGCCTCCTTCTCATAATGGAGTAGCTTCGTGTGAAAAAATTCATAATTTCTTATGCAATTGGAAAATTGATACTAGAATATTTTCCGTTACTTTGGATAATGCAATTGCCAATAATGTGTGTGTTGATTTATTAAAAAGTCTTTTGGTTGGTAAGGGGGACTTTTGAGTCAATGAGACTTTTTTCACATCAGATACTCTGCTCATATCTTGAACTTGATAGTTCAAGATGGCTTGAAAGATATTGATAATTCAGTCGTGAAAATTAGGGAAAGTGTTAAGTATGTAAAGGGTTCTTAAGGTAGAAAAATAAAATTTTTGGAGTGTGTTGGTCTTTGCGATTTAGATTCAAGAAAAGTTTTGAGACAAGATGTTCCTACTAGATAGAATTCAACATATTTAATGCTTAATAGTGCTTTGTATTACCAAAATACTTTTATGCATCTTCAAATGAGTGACTCTAATTTCAAGCATTGTCCATCATTTGATGATTGGGCTAAGGTAGAAAAAAATTATAAGTTTTTGCGAGTCTTTAGTGATATCACATGTCTCTTTTCTAGCAACAAATACCTAATAGCAAAATTATATTTTTCCTTTGGTTTTTACTGCTCATTTGACTTTGAAAGAAAGTATGTCTAGTGAAGATGCATACATGAAATCAATGGGGGAGAAGATATTTAAAAGATTTAAGAAGTATTGATCTGAATATAGTAGAATTTTGGCTATTGCTGTGATTTTAGATCCTAGGTTCAAGTTGAATTTTGTAGAATGGTGCTATAAGAAGCTCTACAGTGATAAGAGGTTACTTGAGGTTTCTAAGGTTAATCTCATTATGTTATGAGTATGCAAATGATGTTAAGCTCTAAAATGTAAGTGTTGAGACAAGTAGTGAAGCTTATGCAACCAAAACCATGCAAAGAACAGAATACAATGCAACATGATCTTCATTTGCAAAAGAGGAACTACAGGTATCGAATCTTTTATTAATTTTTTATTTTTAGTTTATATTCTTTTTTATTTCCTATATTTAAATATGAAAATAAGTTAATAACTATTTTTCATATTGTTTTAAGAGTTTGATTCGTTTGAGTGTGATGATGTTATTCAACAAAAAAGTCCATTGAAACTTTTTCATTAAGGTAGATGTATTGTCATATTGGAAAGCAAACTAGTATAAGTATCATCAAATAATAGCTATGGCTCGTGATGTTCTGACTATTCCTATCACCACTGTAGCTTCTGAACGTGCATTTAGCATGGTGAAAGAGTTCTTGATTAATACAGGAGTGCACTTAAGGCTGATGTGGTGGGAGCCTTAGTGTGTTTTAGAGATTGGATATTAGGAGATCAAGGTATATCTAGTATTAAACTTTGAAATAATTTTTATTCTTATTTTCAACAAATTAACTCTTTTTTATTTGCTTTATAGACACAGAGAAATTTGAGCTTGACGAACTTATAAATGTTATCACAGAGTTTAAATTAGAGCCTTCTGAAATGGATAAAGTTTTTATTTGTCATTCATCATCTAATTCTATAATTTAGATGATATTTATTTAGAAATTCTATGTGTTTATTTTTATTTGGAATATTTTAATTGTTTTATTTGAGATTTTTATGACTTTATGTGTATTTTTAATATGAATATTTATTTGATTTTTATGGCTTTATGTATATTTTTTTAATAGGTGAGTTATACAGGTTATACAGATTGAGTGGGTTATACGGGTTAAGTGGGTTATGGGTTGTGTCATATTTTATGACCCATATAAGATTTATTTAAAATAAATTTGTTATGTGCGTCGTGTCGTATTACCCACCCATTAACATTTTCGTGATGTATTAGTGTTAAAAAATTTTGGCATGATTAATAAACGGGTTGTTCGTGTTGAATATAAGCGTGTCACCAGTGTCCATCAACCCAACATGAACACGATCCATTAACATGAATTGACACCCCTAGTATAAATTATGAAAAGTGCTAATTATGCTTTAAAATGTGAAATTGGCCGCATTTGCAAAATAAATGATAATTATGTTAAATATGTATGGAAAATTTAAAAAAAGTATATAAAATGTGGAAAAACATGAAAAAAAAATAGAATATAAGGAATGTGAATTGCGTGTTGCCTTATATAATGCCTAGTTCTGAGAATTTATTTTTGGATTTGGTTTAATATTGTTGTGCGTCTTTGGGCGAGACACGCTGGTGTCACATATATGATTATACCTTCGGACGAGACACACTAATATCACGATTATGAATACGTCGTTAGGCAAGACACATTAGTGTCATTGCTATTGAGATGAAACACAATAATATTTCTAGAACTTATTCACTGTATAGGGATTTGTTGGGCTCAATGTGTATTAGTGATGGTTATGTTGATAAATTGTATGTATTTTGCTTGACATTGAAGCATTATGCATTTTTTTTATTTTAAATCTAAAATGTCATTTTTAGTACCAAAGTATGTATCGCTAGGCATTTAACTTAGCGCAATTGCATTTTATTATGCAGGTAACAAGGTAGATTCAGAGGGTCTGGAGAGGTCTACTTGACCCGCTAAGGTCTAGATTTTGGATAGTGTACTTGAAGTTACTTTTGCCATGAGACCAGACAGCCAACATTTCATGTATATATTTCTGTTTTATACTTAAATATGTGCATACAGCATAATAACTTGTATAAACATTATAAAGTTTAAAGTTTGTTAATGTAAATTAAGTATTTGAATATTTTGTATATATATGCATATATATAGTAGTGTTGAAAGATTGTTGAGCCATTGGGCATTTTTTGGAGATATGGATGAATAAATAAAATTTTGGGAGTGTATTTTTATACAGGCTGTGGTTGTTTGATATTTTGAGAACATTCGAAATACAAATAAAATTTTAACGAATTTTTTTCAAAAATTTTTCTACACTATTTGTATTTTTGGTAATTAATTAATTATGTATATATTTATTTATCTATTAAAATATATTTTAATATTTTAAATATTTTCTTATAATTATAGAAATATTAGAAAGTCTAGGATTATGACATTTTTATATTCTTTATACATATTTTATATATACTAGATATATGTATTGTATATATACAAGGTATAAGGATGAATTAGCAACATTTTATATAAGGTAAAAGTGCTAAGTATGCTCTAAAATGTGGAATTGGCCACATTTGCAAAATAAATGATAATGATGTTAAATATGTATGGAAATTAAAAAAAAGTATATAAAATATGGAAAAACATGAGAAAAATAGAATATGAGGAATGTGAATTGTGTGTTGCCTTATATAATGTCTAGTTCTGAGAATTTATTTTTGGATTTGGTTTAATATTGTTGTGCGCCTTTGGGCGAGACAGGCTGATATCACAGATATGATTATGCATTCGGACGAGACACACTGGTGTTACGATTATGAATACGTCATTGGACAAGACACATTAGTGTCATTGCTATTGAGATGAACTAAAAATAATATTTCTAGAACTTGTTCACTGTATAAGGATTTGTTGGGCTCAATGTGTATTGGTGATGGTTATGTTGATAGATTATATATATTTTTCTTGACATTGAAGCATTATGCATTTTCGGATTTTAAATCTAAAATGTCATTTTTAGTACCAAAATATGTATCGCTAGACTTTTAGCTTAGCGCGATTGTATTTTATTGTGCATGTGACAAGGTAGATTCGGAGGGTCCGGAGAGATCTACTTGACCTGCTCAGATCTAGATTTTGGATAGTGTACTTGAAGTTATTTTTGCCACGAGACCAGACAGCCAACATATCATGTATATATTTCTATTTTATACTTAAATATATCATATAATAACTTGTATAAATATTATAAAGTTTAAAGTTTGTTAATGTAAATTAAGTATTTGAATATTTTGTATATATATACATATATACATACATATATATATATATATATATATATATATAGTAGTGTTGAATGATTGTTGAGCCATTAGGCATTTTTAGAGATATGGATGAATAAATAAAATTTTGGAAGTGTATTTTTATACAGACTGTAGTTGTTTGATATTTTGAGAATGTTCGAAATACAAATATAATTTTAGCAAATTTTTTTTAGAGATTTTTTTATACAATTTGTATTTTTGGTAATTAATTAATTATGTATATATATTTATCTATTAAAATATATTTTAAGATTTTAAATATTTTTTATAATTATAGAAATTTTAGAAAGTCTAGGATTATGATATTTTTATATTCTGTATGCATATTTTATATATACTAGAGTTATATATTGTACATATATAAAGTATAAGGGTGTTACATTCACTTTGTATTTATATTTTCAGTCTTAAAAAATAAGCACCAAAGAGAAAAGATTTTCAATTTTCACATTTTAAGAATCAAGTCTTAATATTTTAATATCACTTTTTTAGTATATGGAGTTAAGGGAAAGACATTTAGCAAAAAAAAAAAAAAATACTAGAAGAGCTTAGAAATATTTATATATTTATAGTGATAATATCTTTCTCTTAAAATGATTTAAGTTTGATTTTAGAGATAAAATTAAACTCCTTGAGTTATACTAATTATTCAATATTATTTATTTTCTTCTAATTAAATAATATTTTAATATTATTTTAATAATAATAATAATATTATACTTAAATAATATTTATAATTATATTAGGTCTATAAATTTATTCACTGATTATGGATGGACCCGATTCGAAATTAACAATAACAATAATAATAATAATAATAATAATAATAATAATAATAATAATAATAATAATAATAATAATAAATTTTTTAAGCAATCTTTCCATTAGAGATGTAATTGTAACAATATTATAAGAAAATTATTGAAAAAGCAACCCATTATAGCAGACAATTGAAGGTTACGAATAGAGAAAATATTAAAATAATAATAATTAATGCTATAAGAAAATTATTTTTTAAGCAATCCTGCGCCATACAAGTCGTGTAAGCAATAAACACAAAAATGTTCCACAAATACAAAAAAGAAGCGAGATTATGCCTTAAAAAAAGAAATATTGTTATTAAAAAAAATATTACAATAATATATGTACATCTTCAATTATATTCATTTGTGGATACGTCATATGTTATCCTAAATACTAACATAGATTTTTGGATTGGACATTCTTTTCAGTCAACGACAAAGAACAAGCCATCTATGATTTTTCCATCCATTTCAATAGCTAATTATTTAAAATAATTAAATATTTAAAATTTAATTAATATTACGTCTATATTTTATAATTTTATATTTAAATTTTAATTTTGTAGTATAAATAATTATTTATACAAACACTCTTAAATTATATGATATGTAATTTTTAAATTATATGTTAAGGGTGGTAAAAAAATCAATTAAATCAAAACTGATTAAATCAAATAAAAAATTATGATTAATTAAATTGATGGTTTAAATTTTAGTTTTTAATTTTTAATTTTTTTGAATTTTAATTTTAATTTTAATTTTTATTATTAAAAATTTATTCACTTTGATTAATTAAACCGAATAGTTAATCATAAATTATATATATTAAATATATAAATAATTTATAAATTTATAATTATATTATAATTTATATATATTTATTATAAATTATGTATGAATTATATATATTATACATAAATTATAAAATATATATAATTTTATAGAATAAATATAAATTATATATATTAAATTATTTTGATGAATTACATTTGAATTTAAAATATGATTTTATATTTTAATTGTGTGTTTATGTTAAGATTAAATTTTGTAATGAGTTATATTTTATTTTTTCATTAAATATGTATAAAATTTATTAAATTTAAATTTTATTTATATATATAATATAATGTTAAAAATTAAAAATAATAGTTAATCATCTATTTTGTGCAATTAACTGATAATCGATTAACTATTTATTTTAGGTTTGATTTAAATTTAAAATTTTTCTAAACCAAAATCAATTGATCAGTTTTTTTTTCCGTACCTAACCTCAAGCATACCTATGGCATGTAACATTTTAATTTTTTTTTTAATATATCCTATTCTTTTTAAAAAATTTTAAAAATATAGATATTTTTAAATTTAACTAATAATATATTATATGTATATTTTGATACATTAGATGCATAAGATTTATATTAAATGAATAACTCTAAAAATGCAATTACTTTTGAAATAGAAAGTTAAAAATTTAATAATTTTAAGAAAGGTAATTACACTATATAGCATTGTTCTTAACTTTTTTTTTTTTCAAAACAACTTTTGTTTAGCATATTTCAATATATACTAAATATATATTCAATATATACTTTTAAAAATAGTGTATACTTTTAGTTTATTAAATATATATAAAAAATATATTTCTGCAAAAGTGTATTTTTGAAATTAAAAATTTAAAATGGGTATTTCTAAAAAGGAAAAAGAAAAATTGATTTTTTTGAAAATATTTTTATTTTTAAGGTATTTTTGAAGAAATCCCTTAACAAATGGGTAATTTTGAAATTATATTCAATGTAAAATATATGAAAACTTAATTGGCTTTGTTGGGTTTGGATAATACAAAGAGAAAATTATATAAATTATCTTTTTTTTTTTAAGTTTATTTTAAAAAAAAGTACATTTTCTTTTTCATTTATAATTTTTTCTTTATTTTTTTTCAATTTATGATTTTTAACTGTGATAAAGATTTGAAAGAATATTTTATAAATAAAAACTGAAATACAACACATTCGTCTATATGAAGATTGAAATATAATATATTTACATTATATATAAAATATATATGTAATATTTACACAATATATTACGGTGTTATGGTGGGTTTTGAAGAGAAAAGGAGTCAGCGGCAAATATATCAACATCATCAAGGACATGTATGAGAATGCATCAACTAGTATGAAAACACCTGGTGGAAACACTGAGGCTTTCCCCATTACTATCGGATTGCATCAATGTTCGGCCATGAGTCCATATTTATTTACCCTGGTTATGGACGAGCTAACCAGAAGCATACAAGACGATGTTCCTTGGTGTATGTTGTTTGCTGATGACATTATTTTAATTGATGAGACTAGTGCTGGTGTAAACCGTAAGTTGGAAGTGTGGAGAAAAACCCTCGAGGACAAGAGTTTTAAGTTAAGTAGGAGTAAAACGGAATATATGCACTGTGAGTTCAGTCTAAGGAAAAAGCAGGAACATGAGGTTAAGTTGGATGGAGTTTTGGTTCCTAAAACCAAGCAGTTCAAATATTTGGATTCGGTGTTTCAGAATGATGGCTGTATAGATGAAGATGTGGCTCACAGAATACAGGTAGGGTGGTTGAACTGAAAGGGTGCGACTGAGGTTCTATGTGATAAGAAAATACCTCTGAAAGTGAAAGGTAAATTCTATAGGACGGTTGTTAGACCTGCGATGCTCTATGGTAGTGAGTGTTGGGCACCAACGGGACAACATTTGCATAAGATGAGTGTGGCAGAAATGATGATGCTAAGATGGATGTGTGGACGTATCGGACTGGACAAAATTAAGAATGTTCATATTCGACAAAAAGACCAAGTAGCGGATGTCGGAGATAAGGTGAGGGAAGGAAGACTTAGATGGTGTGGGCATGTTTTAAGAAGATCTCCTAATGCTGCGGTTCGTAAGTGTGAGAATTTATTGATTGAGGGGGCTAGAGGTCGTGGAAGACCTAAAACTGTGTGGAATGAGGTGATAGCAAGAGACTTACGTGCCTTAGATATTGATGCGGATTTGATTAATGATAGACTTGAATGGAGACGTAAAATCTGTGTCTTGGAAAGGGCCTAAGGCTGGAGTATCTTTTTTTGGTGTCTTTTGAGCTTATTTTGTTGAGGATCCATACGACCGACCCCAACTTGTTTGGGACTACGGCTTAGTTGTTGTTATTGTTGTTGATTCATAATATATACACTATAATAAACAACATATTAAGACTAAAAGATAATATATCCGTAATATATACACACTATAATTAAGCAATATTTTAAAATTGTATAATATATAAAAACTGAAAGAAAAACACAAATGCAACATTACATAACATATCTATTTATACAAAAGCTGGAACATAATATATCTATAATATATTCATAATACATATTTAACATATAAAACAATATTATAAATAATGCTATTAAGGTTTTTTTAAAGAAATTTTTATAAAATAATATTATTTTTTTTTAAAAAAAAGCTATTATTTTACAAAACAATATTTGAAATAAACTTAGTTTATATATACATATTGCTTTAAAATTTTTATAATTTATACATAATATATATATGTAACATATATATAATATATATAAATCTAACAGAGCTTTTTATAAATGACAATATTCCATATTGTCGTAACTTTAATTATTTTCATATTTTTAAATTTTTTAAACTTTCGCATTTTCTTTTTAAAATTCGTTTGAATGTAGTTTTGCAAAATTCCCTAATCCAAACCCAACAAAGCTCAAAGTGGAAAATAATAATATTTTGTTAGAAACCCCATGTAAATTCTATAGCACTTATGTGATGAATGGCTTTTACAGTTTTAATGAAAATTTAAATTAAAATTCATTATCAATTTGTTTACATATTTATCATTATATTGTTTTATGTATTTATAATTATGTTTATAATTAGATGCGCTTAATTTCCAAATGCTTTACAATTACCATCACTTTTTTTTTTAATATCTTTTTCTTCACGTAAGGGAGGCTTAAAATTTATTTCCTTTCAATGGATTTTTTATCCTCCCTGAGTCTAATTTGTCCCCTTTAAATTAATGAAAAAGAAAGGAAAAATTACAATTTAGTAATTGCAAGGCTACCAAATCATGCATAGTCTTCACCAATCAAAACAAGGCATCGGCTTAGGGTCATTTTAAAATGACAAATTTCAGAATCGCATTGGGTACATGCTCGTAATCACATGTTTTTGTGATTGTTACTAATGTGAATTTCTAGCACAAGATCCAAAGCTTCGCCTAAAAATATTTGCTTAAATATTTTAAATATTTTTATTTTCTTATATTTTTTTTTGATAATAGTTAATAATTAATATATTTAAAAAAAAAATAAATCACTATTTCCAAGACTATTTTCCATACTTTCATGACACGTTATGCACCAAAATAAAACAAGTCTGGAACTTTCTTGTCTGGAATAAAAGAAAATAGATCTGGCAATATCAGATTTAGTCACAAAACCCCTAATCGGACCAAACCCTAGGGTTTACCCTAACCGGATCCAGACCCGAGAGCCAATCAGGTCCCCTTTTTCTCTCTCTCTCTCTCTCTCTCTCTCTGAGTCTCTGTCAAACCTTCTCTTTCTCTCTCTAACCTACCTACTGATTTTTATTTTTTTTTTGTTGAGTGTAGTAAATTTTTCGCGAGCAATGGAGGTGGGTAGTGTCAATTCTGTGGAGACGATCTTGTGGGCATCCTCTGTTGTGGAAGCCATGATGGTGGAGACTGCTTTTACTGCTTTGAAGTCTCTTACTTGCCTGTTCTCTGTGGTATATCTTCCATTAACCCTTTTATTATAGAAAAAAATTGTGTTGTTGAGGTCTCTGGCTGCTCTTGTGCTTCTTATCGTCGTTTATTTCCATTTTTTTTTTTGGTTTAAGGGTTAATTTTTCCTTTTCTGGTTAATAATGAACTGCGTTTTGTCAATTAGGGTTTTGTTGCCTTACTAATGTGAGCATGAGTATGACTGTTATTGAAATTTCTTAGTTTTTTCGTTTCTTCTTTGACAAATACAGAACTTCAATCTAGCAGTTAAATGTGTTTTATGTTGAAACTGTGCCTTCTATCAATTATGGCCTTATGAAGCTGTGTTTGTAAGAAGAGTTTTGTTTGCTCTAGCTACTTAGGTTGTAGTTCTGGACTGATACTGTATTTTGGGGCACAATTTTCCTGTTCTGTAATCCTTTTTAAAATTTAATTACTGGGGTTTATTTAGGAAACTCAGACAGCACATTCTTCTTATTCTTGTTCAGCTAATTGCTTGTACCTTTCTGGTTTTTATGGAGTTGTCTCTTTTATTTGTGGTCTGAAACAGTACTTGGGGTTGTCCAGAGTTATTGGTTTTCTTACGTGTATCCTGATTGTCGTGCTTCATTCTTATTTTTAGGAAATAGGATGCTGTAATGATTTTTATGCTAGCCTAATCATTATAGTCTCAAAGCTTTGAATGTGTCAATACTTTCTTGCTTCTGTAGTCAATATTGATGGTTACACAGTTTGTATGTTGGTAGATGCTTGAGAGGCCCTACTATTTTTGGATTTTAGTTTGCCTAGAATATGTTGGTTGTAATACGCTACTTTTAGTTCTTGCACTTTAACCTCATAAGGATGTTGCCCTGTACTTTTTGGTACTTGCTTTATATACTATTTCGTTTGTTTATTTTTAAATAGTATTTTCCGTTTTATTCCACTTGATTGATAAGATTCTATTTGAGAATTTTAGAGAACAAAATTAAACGACTAGTATAAACGTAGCTTTAACTGAAAATGCAGCCTTGGCTACTTGGAAGGTGGTTTTTCGAGACTTAACTCTTTTGCTTTGATTTTCAGAGCGTGGTTTCAATATGGTGCTGCTATTTATTTATCTAGCACGGCAATTGAATGCAAAATTATCTTCTTTTTAAGACGTATATCTCCTTTGACTTACTTTTGGACATAGTTTATTTTTATTTTATACAAAAAAAGGTTATCTTCTAATTGCATGCCATTTTCAGAAGTTACTGAGATAGCAAGATGGTAAGTGGTTTTGCCATTTTTTGGCATTTCAAATCATCTGAGTATTTGGCCGCCTTTCCTGCAAAAATGTGCCTGAATTTTTTTTTTTAGCAACCTGATGTAGAGATGTTAACTGAATCAACTGATATCAATTTGTATTCCTTGGGTTCCTTTTGCAGGGTAATATGTGTGTGTGTGTGTGTGTATAGCCCATTATGTTGATTCTCTTTTTGTAGATTTTTTACTGGATAAAAGGATAGGCTAACTACTTATGGTTCTTTAACTTCTTTTTGCAATTTGCAATTTGATTTTGTTGTTTTTTCAGGCTGGATCATTGCTGAATGATATCAACATATCACCTAAGCTGACTGCAGTGGATGAGAGGTAAACTAGAAGATCTCTTTTTTTGTCTCATTTCACTTCTGCTTTGTTTGCTTGTAAAGAGGGATTCAATTAATGGTAGTGCAACTCCCATTGTAGGTTTCCTTTTGATGAACTTTTCAAGAAGCAGCGCCCTGTTGCAGAAAACAAAGATGTTAGTGATTCAGAAAACGATGATGATGAAGAAGAAGATGATGATAATCCAGATGATCAGGATGATGATGCTGGAGATGGGGATTTCTCAGGGGAAGAGGGAGAGGAGGAAGCAGATCCTGAGGATGATCCTGAAGCCAATGGTGATGGAGGAAGTGATGATGAGGATGAGGATGACGATGATGACGATGATGGTGATGAAGATGATGATGAAGAGGATGGGGAGGATGAGGAGGAAGAAGAGGAGGAAGAAGTTCCCCAGCCACCTACTAAGAAGAGAAAGTGAGAGTAATTGTAGGTCTCGTGTTTCCCTGTTGGGGTAGGTAGCTTTTAGTAGGCCGGGGATTCAGATTGTCAGTATGCATAGAGTAGAATTTACCTTACTTTTTCTGAATGAACCTCTGCTCCGCTGGTGTAATGTTGTCACAGATTATTGTGATGTGTAATGTTTTATTTTCTCTGAACTACGTTTTTTTTTATCAATTTTTTTAGGTTAGCGGCAGCCAGGGATCTTAAATCAAGTAGTTCAAGAAAATTAATCTTTATTCATTGTTAGTCCATGGTTACAAATGTTGAATGGGTCGACAGGGATTTTGAAATTGTGCTGTCTACCGAAGTTTAGAGCCTCTACTATTGTTTTATAGATCTTTTTGTCATTGTCTATCATCTGGTACCGCAGTTAGCAGACCTATGACCTTCAATACGTTTCACAGCCTGTGGCAGATACAAACTCGTCCCGCCGAGCTTTACGTTGGAGCATTGTGCAATTTATTAAGAATGCTGAAAAATGAATGATAGTGCAATTAATGAAGAATCGTGAAATTTATTGATAAGAAAGTTGTTCCTCATCGGCAGGACGCTGCTATTGCATAAAATAAGATTGTATTTGCATTAGCCTTGGCTCACTAGAATTGTCTCTTTGACAATATATCCGAACAGAACTTGCAGGGCAATATTGCTTCTTGTTTTGTGCAACTAAGTTTTGGATCTAAATGGACAAAGTTAGCAATGATGAATAAAACCATGTGACAGCAATTGATGCGGAAATGATAAAAAACTTCTACATTTTTATGATATAAGGTTGCTAGACAAATAGTTCTTCCTTGAAGTTCACAAGATAACGCTACACAAAAAATTGATGTTTGCTGTCGATTGAATGTCCACCGTGAACTTAGTTGCCTTGAACATAAGATGCACTAGACGGAAAAATAAATCTTTGTTCTCTGCCAAATTATATTATCCCCTTTCCACTACCAGGATCCTTTCACTGCAGTCATTTTGGGACGACCTACAAAACAGTGAGTTACACAAATAAGTTACCTTTTACAGATGCCACTAATAAATTCATTTTCAGATCCATTAATATTGCAATTTTAATAGGGATCACTATAATTCATTAAAAAAAAAAAAACAGCACAATGTTATCAACTCGCCAAATTCCAAGCACCGATGTCCCTTCTCTTTGAAAAACCTCGACATTGCACATTTCCAGATAACCAAGTAAAAAAAAAGAACAAACAAAGAAAAGCAAAAAGAGGAAAAAAAGATTGCAGGTTTATTGTCATTCTTGTCCATAACATTCAAGACATCTGCGATGAAAAACTACAAGTCCACCCAAGGTCAAGTATCCTCAAAAAAGTCTAGTTAGATGAATGGCTAATGACATCAGTACTGACCAGTGTAAGGAAATTTTGACATTGCAACTGATGGTAGGCAATCACTTCTACTGACATCAGTACTGAACAGTGTAAGGAAATTTTGACAATGCAACTGATGGTAGGCAATCACTTCTGGTGGTAAGCTACTCGAAAAGCTAATCAACATTGGATTGTGCAAACTTTTTGCTTGCTGCAAGCATGGACGAGCTCATGGGATCCTCAAAACTATGAATTAGCTTCGAGGAGGTCCTAGCAATGGCTATTTTTATTCTCTTATCGGTAACAGAAGGAGAGAAAAACCCTCGAGGACAAGGGTTTTAAGTTAAGTAGGAGTAAAACGGAATATATGCACTGTGAGTTTAGTCTAAGGAAGAAACAGGAACATGAGGTTAAATTGGATGGAGTTTTGGTTCCTAAAACCAAGCAGTTCAAATATTTGGGTTCGGTGTTCCAGAATGATGGCCGTATAGATGAAGATGTGACTCACAGAATACAAGTAGGGTGGTTGAAGTGGAAGGGTGCGACTGGGGTTCTATGTGATAAGAAAATACCTTTGAAAATAAAAGGTAAATTCTATAGGACGGTTGTTAGACCTGCGATGCTCTATGGTAGTGAGTGTTGGGCACCAACGGGACAACATTTGCATAAGATGAGTGTGGTAGAAATGAGGATGCTAAAATAGATGTGTGGACATACCAGACTGGACAAAATTAAGAATGTTCATATTCGACAAAAAGTCCAAGTAGCGGATGTCGGAGATAAGGTGAGGGAAGGAAGACTTAGATGGTATGGGCATGTTTTAAGAAGACCTCCTAATGCTGCGGTGCGTAAGTGTGAGAATTTATTGATTGAGGGGGCTAGAGGTCGTGGAAGACCTAGAACTGTGTGGAAGGAGGTGATAGCAAGAGACTTACGTGCCTTAGATCTTGATGCGGATTTGATTAATGACAGACTTGAATGGAGACGTAAAATCCGTGTCTTGGAAAGGGCCTAAGGCTGGAGTATCTTTTTTGGTGTCTTTTGAGCTTATTTTGTTGAGGATCCATACAGCCGACCCCAACTTGTTTGGGACTAAGGCTTAGTTGTTGTTGTTGGTAACAGAAGGAGAGAGGAAAACATGGGCTTAAAAGTAGGCCTTCCCAAGTTTTAAAAACGAAATGAAGTATCATATGCAAGAAAACAGAGAAAACTCCAAAGATGTAGACCTAGATTCCACAACACAAATTCTTGTAGCTTCCACCTTTTCTGTCGAGGGGATATATACAGTAAAATTTAATTGCCGAGGTCAAATTGAAGGCCTATTAATATTGTCAAGTTAGTTACCAAAATGAGAAACTTGAAAACAAAAATCAACAGGCATTGGAAAAGAAAAAGGGAGCTAGCTGCATGTGATATCAACAAAAGTAAAAGACAGATCTCTTAACAAGAAGAAATAGCATCATAAAACCAGCAATTATAACTCCAGAAAAGCATGTATAATTAATAAGTATTTAAAAAATCAACAGCCAATTAACTTCTCTTTTCCAAAATAGTTGAGTCAGCCATACAGAAGAATATAATTGGGATCAAAATAAGAAATGTAAACTCTCATTATCATCCCTAAATTTGCATTAGCAGCAATTTCTAAATGACAAAACTCAACACATTTGCTTTTCAGGCTTGTATGGAGTATGGAAATAGATAAATCAAAGAACTGATTAACTATTCTGAATCACATCCATGATCAAATACCTTTCACAATTCCCATGCAGTTGCATCTCTTGCTACTTGATTTTTAGAAAAAAACTATAAACCACCACAAGTTTTGTTTAACTACAGAACTATAAAGCTGTATGAGACTAAGTCTTGTCTTTAACACTTTTAACTTAGGGTTGCCCATTTTCAGGTATTAAGGCAAGGACGAACTACTTGGCAACAAACCTCTATTAATTAATCAATTCTCGCTCAAGTTTCGATCTACTAGCAAGCAAATTATCATTATAAGACAATTGTCAAAAACGAGAAATAGGAAATAAGATTTTTTTTTCTTTTTTAGAGATCTCGTTCTTTAGAAGCAGGATCTATTGCTTATCACACCAACCAATGCTCTGCTCTCAGAGTTGTTAACGCTGAACAAAGCCATAAAAATGCTAAACATCTTATTGCCTACGAACAAAAATCTTTCTTAAAACATGCGATAACCAATAAAAAAGAAAAAGGATTAAACACTCAACTAGTTGACAATTAAACTTGATAAAGTTTGCAAATTTTGAAAGCAACATCAATTTGCACCAAAGAAACAACAAGCATTGGCCAACAACTTAATATAATTCATTTTCACTTCAAGATCGTTTAACCATTATATTATCTCCAAATCAGCAATGGCGATGAGATCAATCATTTAGTCAACTTACTAAGGCAGCTTTCCAGATCGAAAAACTGCAAACTTGGACATCTCTGAGTACTTATAATCGATCCCATTCTCTTTGAGAAATCTCTCCAGCTCTCTCTTAACCTGTTCAGGATGATCAGTCTCACACTCCACCTCATAACAAACCCCAAAGCTATGCTTAGTCTCATCCACTTCCAGTTTCAACCCTTTCCACTCATAAACTTCTCTCACGTTCTGAAATCCACCCAAACACACAAAACCCATTTCATCCAAAACCCCAAACTCATCTTTGCACCTCCTCAAAATCCTAGATTCGATCGAACTTAACTTCAACGGATCAGCCACGCTTTCACGACCAATAAACGGATCAATTTCCTCTTCATCTTCTTCAACACGGCTCACACCATTAATTAGTACAGGTTTGGCTTTGAGGGAGAGAACACAGCGCGAGTCTTTGTCAAAGAAACGCATGCGCAGCACAGCACGTTGAGAGGAAAGAGTAGCAGCGTCAGAATCAAAGAACAAATTTTGCTGGTTAAGGGTTTTAAGGTGAAACGGTGAAAGAAGGGAATTAAGGCGGCTGAAGTTGGCTTCATCTAGGATACGCAATTTCACCTCCACCTCCATGATATATGTGTGGAGGTGATGTGTGGAGGTGAGGGTACGTATTTATACTTTCAAGGAGAAAGGCCGATACGGTGGGATTTAGAGGAGGGGTTGGTTTGGTTGCGGTCAAGCAGGTAGAGGAGAGAGGTTGAGGCGGTGCTAGAGGTACTGGCTGTTACGGAGGTTGCGGCGGAGCGTTTGCGGGCTTCTTCGAGTTCTTCTTTGTCTTCGATTTTGACTTCGATTTTGGTTGGTTTTCTCCTCAACATTTTAGTTGCGAGAATCACAGAGGAGCATTCGGCATCTGAGAAGCTTTTCACAAAGCTTAATTTGCAATTTGGGCATCATAAACGGGTCCGATCAGTGTATATATACAAACACGGGCCAAGTCTGATTTTTTTTACGAAGAGCTGTCAAATAAAAATATCATATATTTTTAAAAAAATTAAAAAAAAAATATTAAATATTTTAAATATTTTAATAATATATATATATATATTTTAAAATAAAATGAGATAAGTGTACCTTTTAATATGAGTATCTTCGTCCATATATATATATATATATATTTTGGGGGAATCAGTATATCTTTCAAATGAGCAAATTCCATTGTACATTTAAGCGGAGATTATTCTATACAGCATACTTTTAAATTTTTTTTAAAATATTTTATATATTTAAAAATATTTTTTATATATTTTTTATATTTTTTATATATATTTTTAATATATATTCAAAATATATTTAAAAAAGATATTTTTAAAATTACAAAATTAAAAAATAGATATTTTTAAAAATATTTTTAAAAAAATCTAATATTTAATTTTAAGTTTCATTCTCATTTTTATTAAATTTTTTTACTTTTAACTTTCCTTATTTTCAACGTGATCTGTTTTTTATATTATTTTTTTTTGTTTTTAATTATATGGTATTTGCTTTTTACTGTACTATTCTTCTTCTTCTTCTTTATATTTCTACCATAATTTTCTATTTCTTTTTAATTTTGGCAGTTTTTTCTTTTTCACCGATTACTCATTACACGTTTCTTCTCTTATTCTTCTCATTCTTCCTATTTTTCTCTTTCTTTTGTGGGTTATTGGTTTTATTGCAGTTAATTTTCATGTTTTACATTTTCCATTCTATTTTTCTTTTTGTGATTTAATGCTTTTTGTTGGTTTAGTGGTTAGTTTCTTCTTCATTTCAACTAATTGTCTTCATGTTTTTATTTTTTTTTAGTAGGTTTTGTGGGTTTATTGATTTGTTTTTATTTTTAAATGGTTAAGAGTGCTTCATCTATTATTCCATATCGTAGGAGTATTTCTCAGATTGTTAAGTAAAAGTAAAAGCCTACTATAGTTAAAAAATCAAAGAAAAAAATTGGTAGTTCTAGCAAATCTTTTTAGAAGAATGTATTTTTTCTGTGTTTTTATGTTTTTTTTTTGTGGTTGCATGTGTTATGTTTTTTCATTTTTATTCATTTTTTTGTTGTTTTTGATTTGTTTTTGTTATTTTTGTTAATAAGTTGTTCAAATTAACTATATATATATGATTAATTAACGTATATATGTTCATATATGTATCATATATAAGTATATAATAGCATATAATATTTGTCTACTGTTAATCATTTTTGTAAATCAATTATGATATGGCACTTATATGATCAACAAAAATTTTTCACTGATTATGTTTGTAGTTATAGCTGGAGTGGTTGGCACAACTGCAACATTTATATCAATTCTTATAATAGACAAACTTGGTCAATGAAAGATGCTCATATTTGGGGGTGTACATATGTTTCTTCACAAATAATAATTGGAGTTTTATGGCAGCTGATCTTGGTGATCATGGCATTAAGGATATGCTTTTTTGTGGTCACGGCACAAATTAAAATTCCAGATCAAGTCTACAATTTTATTTGTTTTTGGGGTATGGGTTGCTATGATGATTGCATTTGTTTACGTATTGTTGCCTGAATATAAGAATATTCCATTTTAGCTAATGGATAGGGTGTGGAAAGAGCATTGGTTTTGGAAGAGAATTGTAGGGGGAAGTGGATGAGAATTGTTGGAGCTGTAATTTAATTATAATATATTTTGTTATACGTAACATATGTTAACATATAACATCATATAATAGTTGTATATTGTATTTTTCTTTTTTAAGTTATCTGACGTATTTTTTTATATGTAATATATATCAACATATAACAATATATAATAGTAACATATACATTTTAATAATATATAACAACATATAATAATATGTAACTTATACAAATATATTATTTTATATGTTTTATTTTGTATATATATATATGAGCGGAAGTTTTTGCCTTTAACTCCCGGTGAAATGGTTCTTTTGACTACGACACTGTTAGGCTCAGGGCCATAGAAAACACATGTCTAAATCTGGAGAAAATGGAGTTGTCATCCGGACGGGCTGGGAAAAAAAAGAAATGAGTGGATGACTCGATTCCTAAGAATCTCCAACTCCCTATTGGGTCAGAAAGTTGGGTACGCATGGGGAATGTGAGAATGACTTAGCATCCCCATAACGTCTGGTTCATTGGAACCGACCTCCTTTTCAGGTGTAAATATTATTAATTCTTAACTTATTAAAATATCATCCATACTACGTGCAATTTAAAATAAATAAACATTCATTGTATTGAAATCAAAGAAGATCCAAACAAACAAACAAATAATGGGCCAATATAAGATGAAAACATGCCTTTACAATTATATCCAATGTCTAAAACTAAATAAAATAGGATATCCACCATTCAGTGGAAAAATGTCATTACATTTATCCCAAAATTTAAAATAAATTAAATTATATTGATCTTAACAAATGAGGTACCCACGAGTGAAAACATATCTCTCACATCCTTGAAGTTTAAATATTTAACTAAATATAATTGAACCATTCAAACATTCATCATAGGCAAAATAATAATAAATCATCCATCGTAAGTATATAATAATGGATCAAATAATTAAATCTAAGTTTTAATCTTAAATAAAGCATAAGATATACAACATTATGATTTATTGGTATGGATTAGGATTTCTAGGATTTTAAATTGCCAAATCAAGATACTAATTAGGGTTCAAAATACTAATTAGGGTTTTAACATGAAAATTAGGGTTTTAATCATGCAAACTAGTGTTTTTGTGTGCAATTCTAGGATTTAATAAGTAAACTAAGATTAAAAGGCAACAATTTAGGGTTTTGAAAAATAAACTTAGGCTAAATCATGAAATTTAGGGTTTTATAAAAAAATCTAAGGCTAAAACATGCAATTTAGGGTTTTATAAAATAATCTAAAGCTAACACATGCAATTTAGGGTTTATGATAAGCTAGGGTTTTGGATGAACTAATTATGGTTTAATATTTAAAATTTAGTTTCTGCCTAAAGTTCATATGTAACACCCCCATATCCAATGCACACACACTACAACCACAACAATGTAGCATAAGTGCACCAAACATAGGGATGCTACGGTTCTCTTAACATTCAAAACACTTTAAAACTTAATACAATACCCTTATCATTATACATTATAGAAAAGTAGATCATTTACTTGTAAAACAAAACATATTAGTTATATATATATATATATATACACATTTAAATATTACACAGCGAAAGTTATAAAATATGTACATATTTACATATTAAACATTTCTTTACAAAATATAAAGAAGTATACATGATTGGCAAGTTTGCTCTGATCTTTAAGCTCCCAAAATGGATTCTTCAAGGTCTACTCTCACTTGGTCTTGATGAACTCTCGGGTTCAACTCTATCAACTCTATTACCTGCGCGATTAAACACTATCGCGCTAAGCCAAGGGCTTAGTAAGATAATTCATGCTAATGTTATGCTTTAATGCAATGCAATGCCAATTCTCAATCCATATTATACATGTAACATCATATATGCAAAGCTAACAACATACCTTTACATTGCATAACTCAACGTAAATAGACATATCATATTTCAACATCTTATTATATACCTCATTAGTATTCATTTAATCATTCATAATCAATACTAAACAAAGACAAGCATGGGCCCAAAACACACTAATATGCCATTCAATTTTCAGAGTTAATGTTTTGGTTTTATTATCACATTTATCAATATCATAAACCCAACTAGGCTTCAAGGATTAGGTTTAACCAAGCTTCAAGGGGAGCAAAGCATGCTAAGCATCAACCCAACTTGGCTTCAAGAACCAACCCAACCTAGCTTCAAGGGTGGTAACATCTCAATTAGGCTTCAAGGATTCAATCCAACCTAACTTCAAGAGATTGTTACACTTATTAGGCATGCCACCAACAACAAACTCTGAAAATGGAATAACACATTAGTCACACAAATCATTTATTATTTAATTATCATTTCCATTCTCAACTCTCATCATAGCCAATAACAATGGCCTCATATCACATATAAGTTACCATAGCCAATCACAATGGCATTTTATTCCATCACATTATACATATAGCATTATTGATATAAACATAACCAAACACATTACTCATCACATGAGTCACCATACATGAAATATCACATTGTTCACATAGTATCATATACATTGCCATTATCATCATATGCAACAATGCAATAATACAAGATTTGTACTTATTTTACTAACAATTCATACAACTCCTAACATTTCCTTGTCCAAGATTCTTTAACCTCTTAGATCAATGATCAATCACTATCTTCAAGACTTAAATCAAAAGTAATAGCATATACTTGTTTAGGGATACACAAGAGATAATCCAATTAGGAATTAATTAGGGCAAACCTCAACCCTGACACGTTCACCCACACGGGCGTGTTCATGGCCGTGCCCTAACTCCACAACACAAAAACATTTACACACTCAACAACATGGGCGTGTTTCTGGGCATGTAAATTCTCAAATTTACAGTAGCTATGACACGCTCAATAACACGGGCGTGCTACTGGTCGTGTCAAACCTACTGCCTCCAACACAATTGACACGCCTAAAAACCCTGGACGTGCTCATGGGCGTGTCCGGCCACAAATCAAGACTCCAATAAAAAACAACCATACACTCAACAACACACTTCTATACATTAACATCCTCTTCAAATAATCTTAACAAAATATACTCAAAACTCATCTCAAACTTGCAATACACCCAAAACAAACCAAGACACACATCAAACACCAAACACAAAATCATCTCAAAACCCTTACCACATATACAACATCATCTCTTCCAACCACTTACTCTTTTCTTCAATCCATACTCAATATCCATCATCCAATCACTCAAACACCCCTCACATCTCAAAATCAACCAACACACTCTTAAAAAAAATCTATCAAACTCAAATATCATTTCAAATAAACACAAAGATCACAAGAGAACTTACCAAAGTTACAAAACTTCTTGAATCACCAACTTGATCACTTAATCTTTCTTCAATTTGAGCTTCACTCAACAAGATCTTCTCTTTGCCTCTTGCTTCCTTTGTTTAAGGAGGAGCCGGCCACAATGGAAAAGAAGAAGAAAAATATCAAGAAGCAAAGTCAAATTTTGCTTTTAATCTCCACCAAGTGATCTTATCCAAGCAATTACCAAAATGCCCTCAATCATATAACTAACTTTGTCTCATATAAGCCCTTATATGTAATTACACACTCAACACAAATAAATATCTCTTCCATTGACTCTTCATTTGACCAATTTATATGTTATATATATCATCATATACACAACATATACCATTCTCTCTAAACCCTAATTCCTTTCCCTAAAACACATATACACAAGCATTCACTTTCCAATATCTTTTCTCTTGCAATTAACACATATATTCAATCCAATATATCACTACAACAACAATAACAACAACATCAACAACATAATCAAAACTTCTAGACCATATATGAGGATATTACATCATATGCTGATGGACATGCTTAAAAATCATAGTAAATACAAATCAATAATATTAATAAAGGAAGCTTTCTGTAAATTCAAATAAGTTAAGAACCAAACCTCCGTTTGCTGGCTCTACCAAAATTAAGAGTGTTGATCCAAGTTTTCTGTTTGAATCAACTTTGAGTGTTGGTTAAGCAAGGCAATTTGAAGACAATGTCTACTTCTTTCTCGGTTGCTGTGTGTTTTGAATTTTATTGATTGTTGTTTGTTGTTAAATGATTGCTATTCAGTATTGTTGTGCTTACTATTGCCTACTTTTGATAATTGTCGCTTCTGTCTTCCTTTCTTTGTTGTTTAAACCTGTTTTTGTACGAAAAATTAGGTTAAATTAAGTGAAGACCGAGCTTAATCCGGATTTTCAAATTAATCACGGCTCGGATTAAGTACCCAAAAACAAAACCATATCGAATTAAAATTAATTTATTTCGACATGAACTCGTCCATATCGAATTAAACCTTAATTAATTTGATATGGACCAACCATATCGAATTGGATTGCATCCAATTCAATATGGATGGTGTCCATATCGAATTGGATGACTCCAATTCAATATGGACACCACCATATCAAATTGGATGGCATCCAATTAGATATGGAAGCTATCCATATCCAATTGGATGGTCTAATTTGATATGGATGTTGTCCATATCAAATTAGACACATCCAATTTGATATGGACAATGTCCATATCGAATTGGATAGGCCAAATTCGACACTGCATGGCCCATATCCAATTTATGCTGAACCAAACCCATTTGAACTTTTGGATCGGACCATTTTAGGGCTTTAAAGGTTGAACTGGCTTATTTTAGGCCTTATAAAAATAGACCAATCTAATTAAAAGCTTTAAACTAGGTTTAAGCCATTGAGAATGGACCGAACTTGACTAGGACTCTATTAATCGAGATCAAACTAGCTTTAGGGCCAAAGTTAAGGGTTTACAGTTTTTCCCCCCTGCTTGAATGATCTTAAATTAATTATAAGAGTGAAAAGTGACATGACTTTGAGCTAATTTTGGATGAGGATCGGTTCTGAATCCGAGACTTGGTTTAGGTTCTCGATCCGAGACTTGGATTTGGGTTTTTGACCTGATATTGGATTTGGATTCTCAATCCGAGACTGTATTTGGATTCTCAACTTGAGACTTGGATTTGGGTTCTCGACTTGAGACTCGATTGGGTTCTCGACCCTATATGGGATTCAACTAACTTTTTATCAGTTGAGAGTTCTTGTAACACCCCCAACGGTCATGTGGTAGAAATGGTACTCGGCTAGGCACGCTAAATCTCTTGTAGTAGAGGTCGCATGATCAAACCGGGGGAGGCGACTTACGCCCATGACCGTTGGGGTAAGCCAAATAAACAAATCCTGCCATGAAATCGTGAGGGGAAGTGGTACTGTAGCATGCCCATGACTGTTGGGGTGTTACATTAAAAAGGCACCTTTTTAATGTAACACCCCAACGGTCATGGGCGTGCTACAGTACCACTTCCCCTCACGGTTTCATGGCAGAATTTGTTTATTTGGCTTACCCCAACGGTCATGGGCATAAGTCGCCTCCCCCGGTTCGAACACGCGACCTCTACTACAAGAGATTTAGCATGCCTAGCCGAGTACCATTTCTACCAATTGTAATATCCCAAACTATACCCTAAAATTTTAGAGTGTTAATTGTTGTATTGGATTAAATAATTTAAAGTGTATATGTTATGTATATGGAGATAAAAATAATATATACAAGATTATGTCTTTTTGGTCAAAAGATATTTTGTATTTAAATGGATTGGTTTAATGTTAATGGAAGATGATGTTTGTGGGTGTTTATTATATTGTTTTAATTTATGGTGGAGAGTGATTTGGGGAAAAGTGGTTTGGTTAAAAGAGAAGAGTGGTTGACTTTCTTTCTTTCTTTCTTTCTTCTTCTTCATTCATCTTCATCTTCTTCTTTTCTTCTCTTTGGCCGGCCACCCTTAGCAACCAAAGGAAAAGAGATTTTGTTGCTTCCAAGCTCAAGAGATTGAAGGATTTTAAGAAATCAAGTTGGAGTTTTAAGGATTTTCTTCATTTTTGGTAAGTTTCCAACTTGTTTCTTGGTTTTCTTTTGAGTTTGTGTTCTTAGGTTTGTTGAATGATTATTGTAGATGTGTTTATGGTTATTTTGGTGTGTTTGAAGTGTTTTGTCTTGGTAACTTTGAGTTTTGGGTTTGGATTGAAGAGAATAAGGGTTAAGTTGGTGAAAGAGGCAAGTGTGTGGATGTGTGATTGTTGAGTTGTGATTACGGTTGTGTTTGTGTTTGATGTTTGTAATTGAGTTATTTTAAGGTTTACTCAAGTATTATTGGGTTGGTGATGGTTTTGATTGAGTTTGTGTGTTGTTGTTATGGCTTTTGGAAGATGATTGTGGGTTATGGCTTTGTTGGTGTTGATTTCAGGGTTTTTGGCCTGACACGCTAAGGAACACGGCCATATCTTTGGGCGTGTCATTGGTTATGTTTTCTGGGTTGGTGTCATGAGCAGTGACACGCCCATGTCACTGAGCGTGTCACAGCTTCTGTGTTGTAGTAGCATTGACACGGCCAGTGACACGCCCATGTTACTGAGCGTGTCACAGCTACTGTATTGTTGGTTGATTGACACGTCTAATGACACGCCCATGTCACTGAACGTGTCATAGCTTTTGTGTTGTTAGAGGATTGACACGGCCAGTGACATGCCCATGTCACTGAGCATGTCAAAGCTTCTGTGCTGTGGGTTTAGGGCACGGTCAGGGACACGTCCGTGTTTTTTAGCGTGTCAAGTGTAGAGTTTGCCCTAGATAGTTCTCTTTCTTATTTTCTTCTTGTGTATCACTAAGTGAGTGTGCATGATCACATTTGGATTATGTTTTGAAGAGATTCGAGCTACCTTAATTCAAGTGTTGAGAGTTATCTTGGAAGAGGAGTTGTTAGAGTGGTGTTGTTGCTCTTAGAGGTAAGTACAAATTTTGATTGATTGCATACATTTATATGACATTGGGACTTAACATATTTAGTTGAGATATGTATTAAGTTACTTGATATATTGTTGATGAATGAGTTTTATGTTATGATATGCATAATGTGAATTATATTGATGTATCAATGCAATTGAGTAATGTATTGTATATGAAAAGAAATTTGGAAAAATGTGATATGAGATGTAAAAACATAATGTAACCAATCGATATTGAGATAAAATAGAAGAATGAGAAAAATGAGAAAAGATGATATACTAAGGCAATGAGCCTAGTTGATTATGAGAAATGAAATGAGATAAATGAATTAATTGTGTGCCTAGTATGTTATTCAATTTTCAGAGTTCTGGGTTTGGCGGCATGCCTATGAATTGCTGGGCAGGTGAAAAGACTGGGTCGTAAGCCGAGCTCAGCTGATAAATGTGATGTTTTTGGGGGTAAAAAGACCGGGTTGTAAGCCTCAAAAACTGTAATAGCCTAGCCGGGTTGAGGACCAATATACTGGGGCCCCAGGGTCTAGTCGGATTGAGGTCCAAGAGACTGGGTTTGTTACATTATCCATGGATATATATATCACCTACGGGCTTGATAAATGTGATTATAGACCAAAGCAGTAATTCTGAACTTTGAATAGCATATTAGTTTCGTTTTGGGCCCATGCTTGTCTTTGCTTTAATGTGAATTATGAAATATGATGCAAATGATTAATATGTTGAGATATAATGCAATGAGTTGATATATTCATATATATTGTGCATGAGCATCACATTGATCTATATTGAATCAAAGTTTGTACCACTAAGCTTTCTGCTTAGCGCGATTGTGGTTCATCGCGCAGGTGACAGGGTAGATCCGATTGTGCCGGAGAACTCGTCTAGACCAAGTCGAGTCTAGGCTTGAGTTTGTGATAGCAGTGTTGAGTTGTGGACATCAAGATCAGAGATGAACTGCCAGCATGTATAAATTCTATAGTTTTGTAAACATTGATTTTGATGTAAACATATGTATTTTCCACTGCTTATTAAAAAAATATTTTGGATAAACTTTTGGGTGCTAATGTTATATAAATATGTATTTTAACAAGGAATGTTTTATCTATTACTATTTATAACATAGGTTAAATGTTTTAAGTTTATTCAGACTGACTTATGATAATAATATGTTTAAAGATTAAAGATTGGTTTGTTTAAAATGAAATGCACTGTGGCACCCTTGTATCCGGTATGCGTATATCGCGTGTTGTGCGGGTGTATGCGGTGTGCGTATATTGGGGTACGGGGGTGTTACAACTGTTTTGGTATCAGAGCTTAGGTTTGAGATTCTCAACCTAGGTGAATTGTAAGAAAAAGAAAATCTTGATTTTAAAATATGATTTTTAAATAAGATACATGCATTGGCACTGGTAGTTTCTGACCTTTAATGAGGTATTTTCTGCTATGTTTGCAGATATAGGTAGTGATGGCGTCTCAGTCACGTTAGTCTGTAGAAGATAGTGCTGAGAGTGTAGCTCTTGTTGAGGGTAGAGATGGAGCTAGGGTTGTGTTAACTGGTGAGGCACCTGATCCTGTGCCAGAGAGACCCGCTGTTGATGAGATTCCGCTGGTTTGGTTACGACATGTGGTAGATTTGTTGAGGTAAGCTCCAGTGCAGCAGCCACCACCGCAACCATAGCCACAAGTATCGGTGAGGCAGTATGATAAATTAAGGAAGTTCGGAGCTGAGGACTTCTTTGGTACTACAGATCTTGCAGTAGTTGAGCAGTGGTTGGATAGAGTTCAGAGGGTATTTATCCAGTTGCAAGCCACTCCTAAAGAGAAGTTTGATTGTGCTAGATCCCTTCTACAGAGAGATGCTTATGATTGGTGGAAGACAGTTCCACATGCCATGGATGATCCACTGACCTTATCTTATGGTGATTTTCTGCGGGAGTTTGAGCAGAAGTATACTCTGAGGGAGTATAAAGATGCTAAGAAGATAGAGTTTTTTAATCTAAGGTAGGATAACCGGACAACGACAGAGTATGAGATTGAGTTTATTCGGTTGAGTCATTATGCCAGTGAGATTATTTCAGATGAGATAGATTGGTGCAGGAGATTTGAGGAGGGGTTGAGGCCCTCTATTATGTGTATTGTTGCTGGTTCCCAGTATCAGGACATTTCCCAGCTTGTTACAGCGGCCCGGAGTGTTGAGAGAGCGCAGGCTATTGCAGCAGCTGCTACTGAGGAGGAGACTAGAGTTAGGAGACCCCAGTTTGAGGCAGGGTCTTCATCTGCAAAGAAAGGCCGAGGAGGTCAATTTCAGAGGTTCAGTAGGGGCCAGAGGCAGCCTGTTAGGTCAGTGCCACATCAGAGGCAGAGATCGAGACCTACAGTTTCTATGGCTAGTGCATTGATCCCAGTGGCTCAGAGATCTGCTCCACCTACATGTGTCCATTGTGGTAGGATACATGGGGGTGTTTGTTGGAAGATTGGTGGACCAGCTGTATGTTTCAGATGCGGATCACCTGACCATTTCATCAGAGATTGTCCCGAGCTACAGGAGGATAGGCAGGCAGATTCTGCAGTTTCTCGACCTAGTGTGAGAGGAGGTTGAAGTGGCAGAGGTTTTAGTAGAGGTGGTAGACCTGGGCTTAGTCAGAGAGGAGGCTCTACATCCGGAGGCAGTAGGCCAGATGAGGCTGGGCCTTCTTAGCGAGTGTATGTGATGCAGAGGCAGCCGGATACTTCAGCTGTCATTGCGGGTACATTTTCTTTATTTGGCATTTCTGTTCTTGCTTTGATTTATCCAAGATCTACTCATTCATATATAAGTGCATCCATTTTTCCTGTGTCTGAATTGCATTCTGAGTCCCTAGAATTTGGTGTCTTGGTGACAAATCCTTTAAGGCATAGTGTTGTAGTGAGTAAGGTGCACTGAGATACTCCAGTTGTTGTTTAGGATGAGGAGTTTCTTGGTCATTTGATTGAAATGCCTTTTAAGGAGTATGATTTGATCTTAGGCATAGATTGGTTGTCTAAGCACGGGGCTGTAGTAGATTGTCAGAAGAATTGTGTTACCCTGAGAACCGGTGATAGTAGAAGTGTTATGGTATCTAGTGAGTAGAGACAACTTGCATCCTTGTTTGTTTCAGCTGTTGCAGCTAGTTGGATGGTTCGAAAAGGGTGTGATGCTTATCTTGCTCATGTTGTGTGTAATATCCTCATTTATGCCCTAGAAGTTTTGCATATTTTTGTTGTTGTTATTGTTATATATTGGATTGAATATATGTGTTAAATTGTAAGAGAAAAGAAATTGAGAAGAGAAAGTATATGTATATGTATTTTGGGAAGAAATAGGGTTTAGAGACAAATTTATATGTTGTGTATATGTTAATATATATGACATATAAAGTGGTCAAAAGGCTTGGTCAAGGCAAGAGAAGATATTTATTTGAGATTGGTAAATTACTTAATTGGGCACATATAAGACAAAAAGATAATTATGTGAATAAGGGCACTTTGGTAATTGCTTGGATAAAATCACATGGTGGATATTTAAAGAAGGTTTGACTTGTGTTTTCTTCACCATTTCTTCTTCTTCTTCTTGTTGATGGCCGGCCCTCCATAGCCAAATAGAAAGAAAGAGACAAGTGATGGTTTTGATGATTTCAAGCTTAAATTGAAGAAAGATTAAGTGTTCAAGTGTTGCTTTAAGAAGTTTTTAACTAAGGTAAGATCTTTTCTCTAATTTCTTCAATTCTTTTGAAGTGGTATGATTAAGTTGCTTATGGTATGATTGTAAGTATTGATTTTGCTTGATAGATGAGAAGTTGGGTTGGTGTTGGTGATGGAAGAGTAAGATTGGTGTTTAGTGAAATTGTTTCTGTTTTAGGATTAGTAAAGGCTGTGACTTGTATGAATTTTAATTAATTTTAGAAAAATGTTATTGAAGTGAATTTTTGATATGTTGTGCCTCTATGAGTCTAGAATGACTGAAAAATATGTTGATTCGATTTTGGAATGGTTATGAGTTTAGAAAGATTATTTTCATTAGACCTGTTCCAGCAGGTACCTTAACTGGGACAGCTATATTTCGTGATTTTTAATAAAATGTAGAAAAATCATATCCAATCGAATTTTGGATATGTTGTTGCTTAGTGAGTCTAGTATTTGAGAAAAATAATTTGGAACCACGTTGATTGAATTTGATTTATGGAATTCACAAAGTTCAGAACTGCTGCCAGGATGCAGGGCAATTGGGGCAGTCTGGTTAGGTGAACTATTTGACCAAGATTTTGTGTTCAGTTTGATCTGAAATTTTAAAGGGATGATTTTAATATACAAAACTAAATTCTGTAAAACTTTTAGAATTTTTAGTCAAGTAGATTATTTTATACAATTTTTCAAAATAAGGATAAAATGGAGTTTAAAACCAGAATGTACTATTTATGGTTAGGGTTTTAATTCTTTGTTCTTTTTGCATTTCTTTGGTTTTCCAAAGGTAGGTTGGTCCTTAAACCTAACCCTAAACACTTTAAATACACTTGAATCAATGAATGTTATAATCAATTGTTCTTTTCCCTAATTGCATTGTTGAGATTGAACAATGTTATGTTGTGCATTGTGAATGGTAATGTGTTTCATG
Source organism: Garcia nutans (assembly GCA_947685225.1). NCBI lineage: Eukaryota > Viridiplantae > Streptophyta > Magnoliopsida > Malpighiales > Euphorbiaceae > Garcia > Garcia nutans. The sequence goes on along the minus strand of CANTUV010000007.1, from coordinate 46,743,651 downwards.
AGTAATGTGGAATGAAATGTTGATATTTATGAATGATGCTATGTGAGATATAATGTGATCATGGATGAGATATATATATATACTTGAATAATGAGATGTTATATTGTGAAATGAAATGTGAAGCCATTGTTATTGACTAAGATGATGTAATTGAAAGAAAGAAGGCATGTTTGCCTAAATGTGATGAGAATTGAGAATGGAAATGAATTGTTTGTTTAATATGTTATTCAGTTTCAGAGTTTTGGATTTGGGTGGCATGCCTAAGAAATGATGAAAGGTAACAGTCTTGCCGGGTTGAGGACCTCCTCATAGGTGTTGAGTTGATGGTCCAAGAGACTGGGTCTGTTACACTATGAGATATATGATTTGTAACAGTCTTGCCGGGTTGAGGATCTCCTCATATGTGTTGAGTTGATGATCCAAGAGACTGGGTCTGTTACACTTGCCTACGGGCGTGATTATTGTGACTATGAACCAAAGCAGTAACTCTGAACTCTGAATATCGTATTAAATACTTGTTGGGCCCATAGGTGTCAAGGTTATATGAATGTCCTAAATAATGTTATGAGTTAATGAAATAAGATGTTGGTTGTTGAGTAATGTTGAATGTGGTATGCTCATATGACTATGATTTGTGAAATGCATAATTATGTGTTAACTTTATATTTATAATGTTGATCTTATCAATAGCATATGTGGCATTGTATTGCATTAAAGCATACTATTAGCATGTTTTATCTTACTAAGCCGTTGGCTTAGCGTGATAGTGTTTAATCGCGCAGGTAATAGAGTGGATAGAGTTGAACCCGAGAGTTCATCAAGACCTAGTGAGAGTAGACCTTGAAGAATCCATTTTGGGAGCTTAAAGATCAGAGCAGACTTGTCAATCATGTATAAATTTTATGTGTTGTAAAACTTGGGTTTTGATGTATATGAATTTGTAAATATGTAAATATTTTATAACTTCCGCTGTGTAATATTTAAATATGGGGGTTGTCACAAAACCTTTATTTTATGTTGTACTAGAAGTGTAAATCCTTTTTGCAGGTTGTAGTTGAGGTTACAAGGAGGATTTATTGGGAGTGTACCGAGAATGATTTTGTTTGCATTGGTTTGTGTAAAATGTTTTTAAAAATAAGAAAAAAATCGGTTTTGTCGACACTTGGGACTCAATTTTTAGGCGAAACTATGGCAAAAATTTTGTAAAAATCGGAACTAAAATTTGACTAAGTAAAATTGGTAGCAACATTAGGTTAGTGTGGCACCTCTACTCAGCTTACATATGTAGGTCGGGAAGGGGTGTTACAATTTTTGGTATCAGAGCCTAGGTTTGAGATTCTCAACCTAGGTAAAATGTAATAAAAAGAATATTTTTACTTAAAAAGTGGTTTTGAATAACATATACGTTTGAGATTGGCAGTCTCTGATCTTTAATAAGATATAATCTGCTGTGTTTGCAGTGTTAGGTTGTGATGGATTCTCACTCACGTTAGTCGATTGAGGGTAGTGCCGAGAGTATTGCTCCTGCTGAGGGAGCTAGGGTTGATAGTGTTGAGGAGGCACCTGCTTCGGTGTCGGGTAGACCAGCTGGGGAGGAGGTTCCGCCAGCCTGGTTTAGGCCTATGATGGAAGCTATGAGACAAGCACCTGTGCAACCACAGCCACCGCCACCACCCCCTCAGCCTTCAGTACCAGTAAGGCACTATGATAAGCTAAGGAAATATGGAGCAGAGGATTTCTTTGGTACAGTTGATCCGGCTGTAGCAGAACAGTGGCTTGATAGAGTTCAGAGGGTATTTGTGCAGTTGCAAGCCACTTCAGAGGAGAAGTTTGACTATGCAAGATCTTTGCTACAGAAGGATGCCTACGACTGGTGGAAGACAGTGCCCCATTCTATGGATGATCCTCCAACACTGTCTTACACTGATTTTCTGAGGGAATTTGAGTTGAAGTATACTCCTAGGGAGTATAAAGATGGGAAGAAAAGAGAGTTTCTAGATTTGAAGTAAGATCATCGGACCGTAACTGAATATGAAGTTGAGTTTATTCGACTGAGTCAGTATGCTGGGGGTATCATTGCTGATGAGATTGATAGATGTCGGCGATTTGAGGAGGGATTGAGGCCCTCGATCATGTGCTTAGTGGCTGGATCCAGATATCAGGATTTCTCACAGCTTGTGGCAGCAGCTCGAAGTGTAGAGCGAGCTCAAGTTATTGCAGCTGCTTCAGAGGAAGAGGTTAGGGTTAGGAGGCCCCAGTTTGAGGCAGGGTCTTCTTCTGCAAAGAGGGGTAGAGGAAGTTTTGTTCCTCGGAGTAGTAGGACCCAGAGACCAGCGGGTAGGTCAGTGCAGTTCCAGAGGCAGAGATTTAGACCTGCAGCTTCGGTAGCGAGTGCTCCTACTCCTGGAGTTCAGAGATCCACCTTACTTGTGTGTAACCAGTGTGGTGGAAGACATGGGGGCGTTTGTTGGAGGCATAGTAGATCAAGGGTATGCTTCAGGTGTGGATCACCTGACCACTTTGTGAGAGACTGTCCTGAGAGGCAGGAGCAGATGCCAGTGGATTCTGCTGCTTCTCGAGCTAGTGTGAGGGGAGGCAGAGGAGGCAGAGGTGCCAGCCGGGGAGGTAGACCAGGATTCAGTTCTAGAGGAGGTGCTACATCCAGGGAGGGTAGACCAGAGGAGGTTGGATCTTCCCAGAGGATGTATGTTATGCAGAGTTCCCAGATGTGTTTCCAGAGGAGTTGCCAGGGGTACCTCCTGAGAGAGAGGTGGAGTTCGGTATTGAATTGTTGCCTGGTACAACTCCTATCTCTATTACTCCTTATAGAATGGCACCAGCAGAATTGAGGGAGTTGAAAGTGCAATTACAGGAGTTGTTGGACAAAGGATTTATTCGCCCCAGTGTTTCTCCTTGGGGAGCTCCTGTTCTATTTGTGAAAAAGAAAGATGGTACTATGAGGTTGTGTATCGATTATAGGCAATTGAATAAGGTGACTATTAAAAATAAATATCCTTTGCCTAGAATCGATGATCTCTTTGATCAGTTGAAGGGAGCGTCAGTGTTCTCCAAAATTGATTTGAGATCTGGGTATCATCAGTTGAGAGTCAAAGCTGAAGATGTTCCTAAGACCGCCTTTCGGACCAGGTATGGGCATTATGAATTTTTAGTTATGCCTTTTGGTCTGACAAATGCACCTGCAGCTTTCATGGATTTGATGAATAGGGTGTTTAGGCCCTATTTGGATCAGTTTGTAGTGGTCTTCATTGATGATATACTGGTGTATTCGCGGAATGAAGAGGAACATGATATGCATCTGCGGATTGTGTTGCAGATTTTGAGAGAAAAGAAGTTATTTGCCAAATTGTCGAAATGTGAGTTCTGGTTGGATCAAGTAGCTTTTCTCGGACATATAGTTTCAGCAGAGGGTATTAGAGTTGATCCGAGCAAAGTTGAAGCTATATTGAATTGGAGTCCACCCAAGTCTGTGACTGAGATTAGAAGTTTTCTGGGTTTGGCAGGCTATTACAGGCGGTTTGTGAAAGGGTTTTCTTTGATAGCTATTCCACTCACCAGATTGCTTCGTAAGGGAGTGAGATTTGTGTGGACGGATCAGTGTCAGGCGAGTTTTGAGCAGTTGAGAGAATTGTTAACTCAAGCGCCTGTTCTTACTTTACCTGTTGAAGGTAAACCTTATGTGATCTACAGTGATGCTTCACATAGAGGTTTGGGGTGTGTATTGATGCAAGAAGGTAAAGTTATAGCTTATGCATCTCGATAGTTGAAACCGCATGAGCTTAACTATCCAACCCATGATTTGGAATTGGCTGCCATTGTGTTTGCATTGAAGATTTGGCGCCACTATCTGTTTGGGGAGCAATGTTTCATCTACACTGATCACAAGAGTTTAAAGTATTTGGGTGTCCAGAAAGAACTCAATCTTCGTCAGAGGAGATGGTTGGAGTTGATTAAAGACTATGACTGTTTGATTGTCTATCATCCAGGTAAAGCAAATGTTGTTGCTGATGCCTTAAGTCGGAAGTCTTTAGCTGGTTTAACAGTTTACTCGCTCTCGTTGCTTGTTGAGTTGAGAGCATTGCATGCCAGTTTTGCACCTTGTGTTGATGGTGCATTATTGGCACAGTTGCAATTAAAGCCGATTTTGTTAGATCAGATCAAAGAAGCTCAGTTGGCTGATAAGAAGATACAGAAGATTGTTTCAGATTGTCAGAGTGGAAAGGGTAGAGATTTTATTGTGAAGAGCGATGGGAGTCTCTGGTTTAAGAACCGATTGTGTGTACCCGATGATGCTGATTTGAAAAGGGTCATTTTGGAAGAAGCTCATCAATCAATGTTTGCTATGCATCCGGGTAATACGAAGATGTATCATGATTTGAGACAGCATTATTGGTGGATTGGTTTGAAGAGAGACATTGCAGATTTTGTGTCGAAATGTCTCACTTGTCAGAAGGTTAAAGCAGAGCATCAAGTTCCAACCGGGTTGCTTCAACCATTGTTAGTGCCAGAATGGAAGTGGGAAAGAGTGACAATGTATTTTGTGTCTGGTTTGTCATTGACACAAAAGAAGCATGATGCTATATGGGTGATTGTGGATAGATTGACTAAGACAACTCATTTCCTTCCGGTTCGAATGGATTACTCTTTGGAGAGATTGGCTGAGCTGTATATCCATGAGATTGTGAAACTGCATGGTGTTCCAACTTCTTTAGTGTATGATCGAGATCCCAGGTTTACTTCCAGATTTTGGAAGAGTTTGCATAGTGCTTTGGGTTCTCGACTGCACTTCAGCACTGCTTTTCATCCACAGGCGGATGGACAGTCAGAGAGGGTGATACAGATTATTGAGGACATGTTGAGAAGCTGTGTCATCGATTTCTCTGGAAGTTGGGATAGGTTTTTACCTCTTGTGGAGTTTGCTTACAACAACAGTCACCAATCCAGCATTGGTATGGCACCGTTTGAAGCATTGTATGGCAGACGGTGTAGGACACCTCTTTGTTGGAATGAGCTTGGGGATAATAAGTTGGTTGGCCCTGATTTGATTCAAGAAACTGAAGAAAAAGTAAAGTTGATTCGAGGCAGGTTAAAAGCAGTTTCAGACCGACAGAAGTCTTATGCAGATCTGAAGAGGAGAGATATAGAGTTTGATGTTGGAGATAAGGTATTTTTGAAAGTGTCTCCTTGGAAGAAGATTTTGAGGTTCGGTCGGAAAGGAAATTGAGTCCTCGTTTCATTGGGCCGTATGAAGTGTTAGAAAGAGTTGGGCCAGTGGCGTATCGACTTGCTTTGCCACCTGAGTTGGATCGTATTCATAATGTATTCCATGTTTCTATGTTGAGGAGATATAGGTCGGATCCATCTCATGTGTTGCCTTTTGAATCTATTGAAGTGAGCCCAGACTTGACATTTGAAGAGGAACCAGTTGCTATCTTGGCACGGGAAGTGAAAGAGTTGAGAAACAAAAGAGTGCCATTGGTGAAGATTTTGTGGAAAAATCATGGAAAAGAAGAAGCAACTTGGGAAAGTGAACAATCCATGCGAGATCAGTATCCGCAGTTGTTTCAGAGTTGATATCAGGTAATTTCGAGGACGAAATTTTCTTTTTAGAGGGGGAGAATTGTAATATCCTCATTTATGCCCTAGAAGTTTTGCATATTGTTGTTGTTGTTATTGTTATATATTGGATTGAATATATGTGTTAAATTGTAAGAGAAAAGAAATTGAGAAGAGAAAGTATATGTATATGTATTTTGGGAAGAAATAGGGTTTAGAGACAAATTTATATGTTGTGTATATGTTAATATATATGACATATAAAGTGGTCAAAAGGCTTGGTCAAGGCAAGAGAAGATATTTATTTGAGATTGGTAAATTACTTAATTGGGCACATATAAGACAAAAAGATAATTATGTGAATAAGGGCACTTTGGTAATTGCTTGGATAAAATCACATGGTGGATATTTAAAGAAGGTTTGACTTGTGTTTTCTTCACCATTTCTTCTTCTTCTTCTTGTTGATGGCCGGCCCTCCATAGCCAAAGAGAAAGAAAGAGACAAGTGATGGTTTTGATGATTTCAAGCTTAAATTGAAGAAAGATTAAGTGTTCAAGTGTTGCTTTAAGAAGTTTTTAACTAAGGTAAGATCTTTTCTCTAATTTCTTCAATTCTTTTGAAGTGGTATGATTAAGTTGCTTATGGTATGATTGTAAGTATTGATTTTACTTGATAGATGAGAAGTTGGGTTGGTGTTGGTGATGGAAGAGTAAGATTGGTGTTTAGTGAAATTGTTTCTGTTTTAGGATTAGTAAAGGCTGTGACTTGTATGATTTTTAATTAATTTTAGAAAAATTTTCTTGAAGTGAATTTTTGATATGTTGTGCCTCTATGAGTCTAGAATGACTGAAAAATATGTTGATTCGATTTTGGAATGGTTATGAGTTTAGAAAGATTATTTTCATTAGACCTGTTCCAGCAGGTACCTTAACTGGGACAGCTATATTTCGTGATTTTTAATAAAATGTAGAAAAATCATATCCAATCAAATTTTGGATATGTTGTTTCTTAGTGAGTCTAGTATTTGATAAAAATAATTTGGAACCACGTTGATTGAATTTGATTTATGGAATTCACAAAGTTCAGAACTGCTGCCAGGATGCAGGGCAATTGGGGCAGTCTGGTTAGGTGAACTATTTGACCAAGATTTTGTGTTCAGTTTGATCTGAAATTTTAAAGGGATGATTTTAAGATACAAAACTAAATTCTGTAAAAATTTTAGAATTTTTAGTCAAGTAGATTATTTTATACAATTTTTCAAAATAAGGATAAAATGGAGTTTAAAACCAGAATGTACTATTTATGGTTAGGGTTTTAATTCTTTGTTCTTTTTGCATTGCTTTGGTTTTCCAAAGGTAGGTTGGTCCTTAAACCTAACCCTAAACACTTTAAACACACTTGAATCAATGAATGTTATAATCAATTGTTCTTTGCCCTAATTGCATTGTTGAGATGGAACAATGTTATGTTGTGCATTGTGAATGGTAATGTGTTTCATGAGTAATGTGGAATGAAATGTTGATATTTATGAATGATGCTATGTGAGATATAATGTGATCATGGATGAGATATATATATATATATATACTTGAATAATGAGATGTTATATTGTGAAATGAAATGTGAAGCCATTGTTATTGGCTAAGATGATGTAATTGAAAGAAAGAAGGCATGTTTGCCTAAATGTGATGAGAATTGAGAATGGAAATGAATTGTTTGTTTAATATGTTATTCAGTTTCAGAGTTTTGGATTTGGGTGGCATGCCTAAGAAATGATGAAAGGTAACAGTCTTGCCGGGTTGAGGACCTCCTCATAGGTGTTGAGTTGATGGTCCAAGAGACTGGGTCTGTTACACTATGAGATATATGATTTGTAACAGTCTTGCCGGGTTGAGGATCTCCTCATATGTGTTGAGTTGATGATCCAAGAGACTGGGTCTGTTACACTTGCCTACGGGCGTGATTATTGTGACTATGAACCAAAGCAGTAACTCTGAACTCTGAATATCGTATTAAATACTTGTTGGGCCCATAGGTGTCAAGGTTATATGAATGTCCTAAATAATGTTATGAGTTAATGAAATAAGATGTTGGTTGTTGAGTAATGTTGAATGTGGTATGCTCATATGACTATGATTTGTGAAATGCATAATTATGTGTTAACTTTATATTTATAATGTTGATCTTATCAATAGCATATGTGGCATTGTATTGCATTAAAGCATACTATTAGCATGTTTTATCTTACTAAGCCGTTGGCTTAGCGCGATAGTGTTTAATCGCGCAGGTAATAGAGTGGATAGAGTTGAACCCGAGAGTTCATCAAGACCTAGTGAGAGTAGACCTTGAAGAATCCATTTTGGGAGCTTAAAGATCAGAGCAGACTTGCCAATCATGTATAAATTTTATGTGTTGTAAAACTTGGGTTTTGATGTATATGAATTTGTAAATATGTAAATATTTTATAACTTCCGCTGTGTAATATTTAAATATGGGGGTTGTCACAAAACCTTTATTTTATGTTGTACTAGAAGTGTAAATCCTTTTTGCAGGTTGTAGTTGAGGTTACAAGGGGGATTTATTGGGAGTGTACTGAGAATGATTTTGTTTGCATTGGTTTGTGTAAAATGTTTTTAAAAATAAGAAAAAAACCGGTTTTGTCGACACTTGGGACTCAATTTTTAGGCGAAACTATGGCAAAAATTTTGTAAAAATCGGAACTAAAATTTGACTAAGTAAAATTGGTAGCAACATTAGGTTAGTGTGGCACCTCTACTCAGCTTACATATGTAGGTCGGGAAGGGGTGTTACATTGTGGATACCAGAGTAGTGATTTGCCAGCTTGATAGTATACCCACAGTTGCTGAATTCCCAGATGTGTTTCCCGAGGAGTTGCCAGGGATGCCCCCTGAGAGAGAGGTTGAGTTTGATATCGATTTGTTGCCTAGTACCACTCCTATCTCTATTACTCCCTATTGAATGGCACCTGCTGAGTTGAGAGAATTGAAGGTGCAGTTGCAGGAGTTGTTGGATAAAGGGTTTGTTCGCCCTAGTGTTTCTCCGTGGGGAGCTCCTGTTTTGTTTGTGAAGAAGAAGGATGGTACTTTGAGATTGTGCATTGATTATAGGCAGTTGTATGCTAAGCTATCTAAGTGTGAGTTTTGGCTTGATCAAGTGACTTTTCTGGGTCATGTGGTTTCAGCAGATGGTATTAGAGTTGATCCGAGTAAAGTTGAAGCTATTTTGAATTGGAGTCCACCGAAGTTTGTGACTGAAGTTAAAAATTTTCTGGATTTGATAGGCTATTATCGATGATTTGTGAAGGGTTTTTCTTTAATAGCTACCCCACTCACCATATTGCTTCGGAAGGGAGTTAGATTTATGTGGACAGATCAGTGTCAAGCAAGCTTTGAGCAGTTGAAGGAGATGTTGACTCAAGCTCCTGTTCTTACCTTGCATGTGGAAGATAAACCATATTTGATTTACAGTGATGCTTCACATAACGGTTTGGGTTGTGTCTTAATGCAAGAAGGTAGAGTCATAGCTTATGCTTCTCGACAGTTAAAGCCGCATGAGTTGAATTACCCGATGCATGATTTAGAGTTAGTAGCCATAGTGTTTGCTTTGAAGATTTGGCGATACTACTTGTATGGGGAGAAGTGTTTCATTTATACTGATCACAAGAGTTTGAAATACTTGGGTGTTCAGAGAGAGCTGAATCTTCGGCAGAGATGGTGGTTAGAGTTGATCAAAGACTACGACTGTTTGATTGATTATTATCCTGGTAAGGCAAATATAGTTGTTGATGCCTTGAGTCGAAAGTCATTGGCAGGTTTGACTGCTTATTCGCTCTCATTGCTTGTTGAGTTGAGAGCGTTGCATGCTAGTTTTGAGCCTTGTAGTGATGGTGTTTTGTTGGCTCAGTTGCAGTTGAGGCCAGTCTTGTTGGATCATATTAAAGAGGCTCAGTTGGCAGATGAGAAAATTCAGAAGATTGTTTTGGATTGTCAGAAGGAGGAGAGCCGAGACTTTCAGGTGAGAAGTGATGGTAGTTTATGGTTCAAAGATAGATTGTGTGTTCCTAATGATGCAAGATTGAGAAAGATTATTTTAGAAGAAGAACATCAGTCGGCTTTTGCTATGCACCATGGGAGTACCAAGATGTATCATAATTTGAAGTAACATTATTGGTGGTCAGGTATGAAGAGAGACATAGCGGAGTTTGTATCCAAATGTCTCACTTGTCAGAGAGTGAAGGCTGAGCACCAAGTTCCTTCACTCCTACCTTTATCAGTGCCATAATGGAAATGGGAATGTGTATCGATGGATTTTGTGACTGGTTTGCTGTTGACTCAGAAGAAGCACGATGCAATTTGGGTGATTGTTGATCGATTGACAAAGACAACTCATTTCCTTCCAGTTCGGATGGATTATTCTCTTGAGAAGTTGGCTGAGCTGTATATCAGTGAGATAGTGAGGTTCCATGGAGTCCCAATTTCTTTAGTGTCTGATTGAGATCCTCAGTTTACTTTAAGGTTTTGGAAGAGTTTGCATGCTGCTTTGGGTTCTCGATTGCACTTTAACACTGTTTTCATCCGCAGATAGATGGGCAGTCAGAGAGAGTGATACAGATTTTGGAGGACATGTTGAGAAGTTGTGTCATTGATTTCTCTAGGAGTTGGGACAGATTCTTGCCATTGATTGAGTTTTCTTATAATAATAGTCATCAATCCAGTATTAGAATGACACCATTTTAGGCATTGTATGGTAGAAGATGCAGAACACCTCTATGTTGGAATGAGGTTGGAGAAGGTAGGTTGGTTGGTCCCATTTCGATTAAAGAAACGGAGGAGAAAGTGAAGATAATTCAAGATCGTTTAAAAGCAGCTTCAGATCGGCAGAAATCTTATTCGTATTTGAAGAGGAGAGATATAGAGTTTAGTGTTGGAGGTAAAGTATTTTTGAAAGTGTCTCCTTGGAAGAGAATTTTGAGATTTGGCCGCAAAGGGAAGTTAAGTCTCCTTTTCATTGGACCTTATAAGGTACTGGAAAGAGTTGGACCAGTTGCTTATAGACTCGCTTTGCCGCCTGAGTTGGATAGAAGTCACAATGTCTTCCATGTTTCTATGCTACGGAGGTATAAGATAGACCCATCTCATGTTTTGTCAGTGGAATCCATTAAGGTGAGTCCGAATCTGACTTTTGAAGAAGAACCAGTGGTTATTTTAGCACATGGAGTGAAAGAGTTGAGACATAAGAAAGTGCCAATTGTGAAGGTTCTTTGGAAGAATCATGCTAGAGAAGAGGCAACTTGGGAAAGTGAGCAAGCGATGCGAGATCAGTATACTCAATTATTTCAGAAGTGAGAACAGGTAATTTCGAGGGCGAAATTATTTTGTAAAGGGGAGAATTGTAATATCCCAAACTATACCCTAAAATTTTAGAGTGTTAATTGTTGTATTGGATTAAATAATTTAAAGTGTATATGTTATGTATATGGAGATAAAAACAATATATACAAGATTATATCTTTTTGGTCAAAAGATATTTTGTATTTAAATGGATTGGTTTAATGTTAGTGGAAGATGATGTTAGTGGGTGATTATTATATTGTTTTAATTTATGGTGGAGAGTGATTTGGGGAAAAGTGGTTTGGTTAAAAGAGAAGAGTGGTTGTCTTTCTTTCTTTCTTTCTTTCTTTCTTTCTTTCTTTCTTTCTTCTTCGTTTATCTTCATCTTCTTCTTTTCTTCTCTTTGGCCAGCCACCCTTAGCAACTAAAGGAAAAGAGATTTTGTTGCTTCCAAGCTCAAGAGATTGAAGGATTTCAAGAGATCAAGTTGGAGTTTTAAGGAATTTCTTCATTTTTGGTAAGTTTCTAACTTGTTTCTTGGTTTTCTTTTGAGTTTGCATTCTTGGGTTTGCTGAATGATTATTGTAGATGTGTTTATGGTTATTTTGGTGTGTTTGAAGGGTTTTGTTTTGGTAACTTTGAGTTTTGGGTTTGGATTAAAGAGAATAAGGGATAAGTTGGTGAAAGAGGCAAGTGTGTGGATTGTGTGATTGTTAAGTTGTGATTATGGTTGTGTTTGTGTTTGATGTTTGTAATTGAGTTGTGTTAAGGTTTACTCAAGTATTATTGGGTTGGTGATGGTTTTGAATGAGTTGTGTGTTGTTGTTATGGCTTTTGGAAGATGATTGTGGGTTATGGCTTTGTTGGTGTCAATTTCAGGGTTTTTGGCCTGACACGCCCAAGAACACGGCCATGTCTGTGGGCGTGTCGTTGGTTCTATTTTCTAGGTTTGTGACACGAGCAGTGACACTCCCATGTCACTGAGCATGTCACAGCTTCTGTGTTGTAGTAGCATTGAAACAGCCAGTGGCATGCCCATGTCACTGAGCGTGTCATAGCTACTGTGTTGTTGGTTGATTGACACATCCAGTGACACGCCCATGTCACTGAGCATGTCATAACTTCTATGCTGTTGGAGGATTGACATGGCCAGTGACACGCCCATGTCACTGAGCGTGTCAAAGCTTCTATGTTATGGGTTTACGGCACGGTCAGGGACATGCCCGTGTTGTTGAGCGTGTCGAGTGTAGAGTTTGCCCTAGATAGTTCTCTTTCTTATTTTCTTCTTGTGTATCACTAAGTGAGTGTGTATGATCACATTTGGATTAGGTTTTGAAGAGATTTGAGCTACCTTAATTCAAGTCTTGAGAATTATTGTGGAAGAGGAGTTGTTAGAGTGGTGTTGTTGCTCTTAGAGGTAAGTACAAACGTTGATTGATTGCATATATTTATATGACATTGGGACTTAATACATTTAGTTGAGAAATGTGTTAAGTTACTTGATATATTTTTGATGAATGAGTTATATGTTATGATATGCATAATGTGAATTATATTAATGTATCAATGCAATTGAGTAATGTATTGTATATGAAAATAAATGTGGAAAAATGTGATATGAGATGTGAAAACATAATGTAACCAATCGATATTGAGATGAAATAGAAGAATGAGAAAAGACGATATACTAAGGCAATGAGCCTAGTTGATTATGAGAAATGAAATGAGATAAATGAATTAATTGTGTGCCTAGTATGTTATTCAATTTTCAGAGTTCTGAGTTTGGCGGCATGCTTATGAATTGCTGGGCAGGTGAAAAGACCGGGTCATAAGCCGAGCCCACCTGATAAATGTGATGTTTTTGGGGTGAAAAGATCGGGTCGCAAGCCTAAAAAACTGTAACATTCTAGCCGGGTTGAGGATCAAGATACTGGGGCCCTAGGGTCTAGTCGGGTTGAGGTCCAAGAGACTGGGTCTGTTACATTATCCATGGATATATATATCGCCTACAGGCTTGATAAATGTGATTATGGACCAAAGCAGTATCTCTGAACTTTGAATAGCATATTAGTTTTGTTTTGGGCCCATGCTTATCTTTGCTTTAATGTAAATTATGAAATATGATGCAAATGATTAATATGTTGAGATATAATGCAATGAGTTGATATATTCATATATATTGTGCATGAGCATCACATTGATCTATACTGAATCAAAGTTTGTACCACTAAGCTTTCTGCTTAGCGCGATTGTGGTTCATCGCGCAGGTGACAGGGTAGATCCGGTTGTGCTGGAGAACTCGTCTAGACCGAGTAGAGTCTAGGCTTGAGTTTGTGATAGCAATGTTGAGTTGTGGACATCAAGAACAGAGACGAACTGCCAGCATGTATAAATTCTATAGTTTTGTAAACATTGATTTTAATGTAAACATATGTATTTTCCGCTGCTTATTAAAAAAATGTTTTGGATAAACTTTTGGGTGCTAATGTTATATAAATTTGTATTTTAACAAGGAATTTTTTATCTATTACTATTTATAATATAGATTAAATGTTTTAAGTTTATTCGGACTGACTTATGATAATAATATGTTTAAAGATTAAAGATTGGTTTGTTTAAAATGAAATGCACTGTGACACCCTTATATCCAGTATGCGTATATCGCGTGTTGTACGAGTGTATGCTGTGTGCGTATATTAGGGTACGGCGGTGTTACAGTTCTGGCTTTCTTCTAGCCATAAATTTCAGCTCTTCTAGTTGACTTGATTTCTATCAGTTGAGATTTCTGGCTTTCTTCTAGCTAAACAATTTTAGCTCTTCTAGCTGGACTGACCTTCTATCAGTTGAGGGTTCTAATTTTTTTCTAGTCAAATAATTTTAGCTCTTCTAGCTGGACTGAACTTCTGTCAGTTGAGGGTTCTGGCTTTCTTCTAGCCAAATAATTTTAGCTCTTCTAGCTAGACTGACCTTCTGTTAGTTGAGACTTTTGGCTTTCTTCTAGCCAAACAATTTCATCTCTTCTAGCTGGCCGACCTTTTATTAGTTTGAGAGTTATGGCTTTCTTCTAGCCAATCAATTTCAGCTCTTCTAGCTTACTGATCATCTATCATGAATTTCTTCTAGCCACTTGCTCCATTTTTCAAAGGATCAACTTCAACTCTTTTAGCTGGATTGACTTTCTGTCATTTGAAAGTGCAGGCTTTCTTCTAGCCACTTCTTCCATCCTTCAATTTATCAACTTTGATTCTTCTAACTTGATTGACCTTCTATCAATTAAGAGTTCTAGCTTTCCTCTAACCAACTGCTCCATTCTTCAATGAATTCTGCTTGAGGATAGACCTTCCTCTTGTATTAACTTTAGCTCTTCTAGCTGACTGACCTTCTATCATTTGAGAGTGCATGCTTTCTTCTAGCCATTTATTCTATTATTCAATGGATCGACTTCAGCTCTTCTAGCTTAAATGACTTTTTGTTATTTGAGAGTGTGGGATTTCTTCTAGCCACTTGATCCATTCTTTAATGGATCTACTTCAGCTCTTCTAGCTGGACTAACCTTCTATCAGTTGTATCTTCATTCATTTGTTCCATTTTTTAATATATTCTACTTTTGATTCTTTAATGGCTTCCGCTTTGCAAAAAGTTCAGCTATTTTTTTCCCCTTTAGCCCTCATATCCTCTCTTGTCTCCTATATGGTAGAATAATAAAAGAGAGTTTGAAAATATTTTGTACATGTATAAATTAAAAATTGAAAGGTGAAGCTTTGCCCCCCTGTGTAGGCTCAAACTGATGATTTTATGCCCATTATGCTTCAACCGATACTTGTATCTTGTTCTTTTTGTAAGCATGCGTCTCAATTTTTGCAAAGTGATTGGATCTTTCTGCAACAATGGGCCTTTCATGCCCCCCTGATGCTATGTTTGCTTCTTATTATTTGTTTTAAGAGTATTAGCTGCTTAAAGAATAGATAAAAAAAAAAGCAATGTGACATGCTCATGTATTCATATATGCATGATATACATGGGTGATACTTATAGTAATTCTATTAACTCACAGACTATAATGGTAGGCCGAAGCACTCCCATTGGTACCTTCAAGAATATTCATGTAGGTCTTGCATTGGATCATCAGGACAGGTCATATCTATAGCTTCATCTTTAAGACATAGAAAATAATGAGTAGTAGGGGGCCTGAGTAGGATGGTCAAAGATAAAGGAGACATCAATTTTCAAACCATGATTTAGCAACTAACCTTATGAATGATTCTTTCATCAGCTCACTCTTACCCAGTAAGTCCTTTAAAGCTTGACCATGCAATATACTTCCTTATTCTTGAAAGCCCATGTGACAAAAAATACCTTTTTTATTTTTTTTATAATTTTGATTTTTTTGATTTTGAATTTTTTAAATTTTGAAATCAAATGTTAGCTTTGCCAAATCAGTGTCAGTATGCCTCAAGACTCGCCTTTTTTAAATTAATACATCTATAACATCATAACCCTAGTTACCGTACTAAACTTGGGAATCATTTCCATTTAAGCAAGAACTGTTGCACTTTAGATAGGCACATAGACATTACTTAGACAAAAGTCTCATTGAGTTTAAATATTGTCTATCTCATATGTATACTTATTCAAATAATCTCCATTAATAGACTCTACCTACCAAGAGTGATCAACAGGTTTTTAATAGGCTTGAAATAGGGTCTATAAGAGACATGGGTTAGATGAAGACCATTTATAAATTGGAGTTGATGTGACACTGCTAACAACTCTTCACACTACAAACTTTTTGTTGGAACCATAGGCTGCTGGGAACAATATTAAACTTTGGGCATCTTGTTATTTTACTTCATGAAAAGATAGACTTCAATTTCCTTCCATCTCATTGGAAGAAATCTAGATCTGATTAGGACGATCCTTTTGCTTTTGCACAAACTTAGGACCTGTTTTCTCTCTTTTTTTCTTTTTTGTTATTTTCTTCTTTTTTTATTTTTTTTCATTTTATTTTATTTCTTTTGGTATTTCATCATTTTGTCCTTTTTCTCTGTGGGACTATCAAGTGCAGAATTCTCAAGATTACTGACTTGGAGCTGTGATGGGTATCATGAACTTGATGGTATTTTTCCTATTTTTCTGATTTTTACTAAATCTTTGGCTGGGCTAGAACAATTCAAGTCAAACTTCTTCTACCAGGCTGAGTAGAAGTCTTCTATTATTTCAAGTAGAAAGAACTAGGTTGGCTTTCTGAACCGCTCTTTCAAACTTTTGTAATTTTATTTTTCTTCTTTTTTTTCTTTACTTTCTTTTTTTTCCTCCTTAATTTTATTTATATTTTTTAAAGCTTTAAGAGAGTCTTCTTGTCCATACTTCCTTATGCTTCTAACTATAGAGCCGCACGAGTCTGCTTCAATGAGGATGAATTCTTTGTAATCTTGATGTCATTGGACCTTCAACTTTTCATCATAATCTTGATTGAGCGTCCCTTTCTTCGGCCTTCTTGCCTTTTTGGTAACTCAATGATTATTAGACTTGTCATAAGTGTCATAACAACTCAGATTAGGTTATCAGAGTTTATACACCGATGAAAAGCAAGCTAAATCTCATGAAGACTCAAAGGGATAAACTAGGGGTTTATATTAATAGAGTTGATACTAGTTGTTGGCTCACCAAACAATGCCTAGAGCATCTCTCTCTTAAATAAATAGAGTTCAATTTTGCCTCAAAAGTTCATCAAAGTATGTTCTAAGATTGACTAGGACCTAGACACATGTAATTATGCAGGAGCCCTTTCTAAATAAGCATACACATCTCAATGCTATAGAACGATTTCCTCACTCAGTAAAGTCATTCAGATCATGATGCATAAACATACTAATTTATGAATATCAAGCTAGATTCATCATCGGTTAAGCATTAAAATGGCAAAAACCAACAAAATTATAAATTCAACAAAAGTAATTTATTTAAACAATCTTAATTTGAAAAACATAATTTTTCCAATTTAAATATCAAAGAAAGAAAAGTAAAATGAGCAACACTCAAGCTAAGGGAAGTTCATTGAGTTGAGCCTCTTCTCTCTTCACATCTTCTACACTCTCATCTTGAAAGGATGATAAGTCAAAATCTTCTTTAATCCTCCCCCTATCATAAAGGTTGCTGGTGGAGGTACTCTGCCAAACTTAGACAAAGAATTATCCTTTGTATTGGGCTTATTAGGCTCAGACAACTTTTCACTGTCAATCAAATCTTGGATCTCGTAACTTAAACGAGTACATTTATCTATCTCATGCCCTTGCATTTGATGAAATTGATAGAAAGCCTTGGCATCAAAGTTTGATGGCAGATGATCATGTAGTGGTCAAAGAGCCAATGGCTGTAATAACCCCTTTTTTTGTAACTTTTTAAAAACCCAAGATAGAGATTTTTCCAACTTTGAAAATTATCTTCTATTTGCTTGACCAGTTGTTGCATCGACATCCACCGCTTTCTGTGCACTTTGATTACCAGATTAGTAATTTTCCTTCTCATTCCTTTTTCCAGAAAAATGATTCTTCTCCCTTTTTCACTCTTCTATTTGCAAGCCAGCTTGGAGAAGATCTTTGAAATCTCTAATAAGCTTGTGAGACAGTCTCTCATGAAAGCCGGGCAAGACTCCTCTTACTATCATTCTGATATGGTCATATTCATCCACCTCTTTTTAAGAAGTGCTGCTTTATTTCTCCATCTCTTCACATAATCAATGAAGTTTTCATTTTGTTTCTGTCTAATAGTCTCCACCTCCATTAGGGCCACTTCCAGCTCAACATTATACCCATACTACTGCATAATGACTTTGTACAACAAATCCCAATCTTTTTGGGTGTTTTCTTCTAAAGCATTGAACCAGTTTTGCACAACAAGATCTAGTGAAAGTATGAAATACCTTAGAGTTTAACCCTTAGTAGTTCTAGCAGACTGCATGGCAGTGATATACTGCTTAACATGCAAGTAAGAATTTTCTGTGCCATTGTACTGAGCAAAAGCAAGCATCTTGAATTTGTAAGGAACTGCTTCATTATCTTCAAATAATTTGTCCACCTCTGACACCTCTTCAGTTTTCAGCTTCTTTTTAAACTTCTTCTCCAAATCAACAATCATCTTCTCGACATCGGTGGATTCAACCTTCTTTTATGTAGTCTTCTTTTCTTTCTTATTCTCTTTTTGGAATTTTGTTCCCATTCATCATCATCCATCGCTTCTTTGTCTTCATCAAAGGCCACTTTGATTACTTTAGCCTTTCCCTTATCTTTTGGTTTTTTATTACTGGCAGATGCCTCAGCATTGTTATCCTCCAACAGTGAAAGCAGTTGACTCCTCACGGTCTCAGCCTGGGCCCTCTTCAATTTTTCCCTCTTGGAGTTGAGGGGGTCATTTACCATCTTCTAAATTTGCTCAGATTCCATTGCTTTGGATGTGAAACTAACTGAATTCTCACTAGATTCTGAGTCATAGGCGAGGTTGTTGTAAGCCCTTGAACTGTGATACACCAGGTCTGTAATCCAAAAAGTATTAATACAAATGTAATGCAAATGCATGTATGCATATGAAGCAAACAAACAAACAAGTAAAGTCAGGACCTCTCTTTCAACTTTATATCATCAACACACGAGTGGCGAGTCTTTGTTTCTAGGCATATGGTCAACATAACATCAACATGGGATGTTTTATTTTTGAAATATCCACTTAGACGGATTATCCAATAGTTATATTTTCAAATAAGAACTCAGTCCATGATAAACTCCCACTAATTAAGATTTAATCCAATGGGTCAACTAGGAAATAACTTTTATGCTATATTGTAGATTAAAACTAAATTAAAGGGTTTATCATAAGTAGATTTCTTAGTTGAAAAGTGATAACAAGTAAAATCTATTCATATTTGAGGGATTATTGAGGCTTGTTATTAAATGATTCTACTAATTTTAATGTGTTTTTACAGAAGAAATAACTTAAAAGAGTAAAGAGAGTTAAATAGTAGAAAGTGAGCTGATTGAGGGAACACATAAAGAAAAATGCTGGAAAAAGCCTTGGGTGTAACCCTTGAGCAAGGCTTGTGTCAAGGGGGGTCTGATACTTGAAGATTATATATACCAACTGGGAATGCTGATTTGCTTGAGACACTTAAGATTTGATTTTGAGCAGATTTTTAGAGATATTGTGATTTATTTATTTCCTTATTAAGTAGATAATACTTAGGAATTTTAATAACTATTATTTTTATTGTTTGTATTTCTATTTTCCTAATTAGACTTTAAATAGGAAATTTCTACTAGAGTTAGAGTAAGATTTTAATTTAGGAGTTATAAATAGAACATATGGGCAACAACCCTAGATGACTTTAGTTAGGAACTTTGCTCCATAACTTCTGTCCATTTTTTTCTTTATTTTAATTTTAGTTTTCTTCTTTCAAGTATGTAACTAAACTCTATTCAGTTGAAGAGGTAATCAAGGTTTTCAATTCGTCAAGATTTGTGAGATCGAATTAACTCTCTACTTGCTTTCTTTAAATTTAGTATTTATGTTTTCTCTATAGCTTATTACTATTATTATTTTGTTGGTTAAACAATAAGGCCCATTGCTTGATTAGCTGAATAATATATCACCATTCAAAATTAAGAATCCATAATTATTCTTAAGCTTTTGATACTTGTGACAATTAGACGTAGTACTAAGAGAGTACATAATCTAATTTAAATAAATTTTACTGTAGAATTTATTGTTAAAAATTAGGTTTTTCTAAATCTTAAAGCTGTTAGTGGGTTAAATCCTAAAGGGTGTCCCTATAGGGTTATAACGGGTTAGTTATAGAGCATCTCTTAGCTAATTTATTATCTAAGGAAGGATTGGCTAATACGAGCATCTCGGTTAGTTAGAACTAATTTACTACAAAATTAAAGAAAATTATTTTCGTATCAATAATCAAATCTAAGAATTGAATTTAAGATTATTCCCTTTGACTGAAATCTCTATTATTGTTATATTCCCAATTTAGTTTTATGGTTCTTTAATTTATTGGTTTAATTTTTAGTTTTAATTTAATTTTAGTTCTTAATTTATAAATCCCCCATTTTTAATTTTTATTATTTTATTTTGGTTCTCAAAAGAATTTAAATAAGTAGTCAATTCCCTGTGGATTCGACACTATTCACTGCTATTGCAATTGAAAGTAACAGACTCTAGTGTTGTTTAAATCATTTTGAGCAAAGTCGAGATACCAAAATTGGAAGTAATAGACTCCAGTGTTGCAATCAAGAAGGATCTATTATGCCCAATACCGAAGGGATTAATTTAGGATGTCCACTAAAGCTCAAAGGTAACGTTTAGCCAAAGACTCTAAACAATAGCGCTAATGGGAGGCAACCCATTTTCTTTTCTTTCCCCTCTTCTATGTTGAATTTTTTTATTCCATTTCATATATTAATGCTCTTTCTTTAAATTTTAGTTGATTTAAATTTATTTTGGTCCCTTTTTAATTTTAATTTTTCAATTTATTTTGGTCTTATTTTGTTATATTATGTTCAAATTCAAAAAAAAAAAAAAAACTCGCGGTCGCATAAGACTGCATGATCACAATGCCTAGTAGCATGAGCTACTGTCACAATCGTGCATAATGGCGTGATCACGATGAAAGGATGACCAGAGGAAGGCAAGCCACTGTCCTAATCACGCCAGTAAGCACAATCGCGACGGGTCAGTTTGAAATTTTTTTCTCTTTTCTTTTTCTATATGCTACTATTTATCTTCTCCTTCCTTGGGCAACATCTAATATTTTTGTCTTGCTTACGTTTTAAGTCTGTAATGAAACTAAGGGGCAGTGAGCATATTTTTTATTCTTAAGGATAGTGGCCTTAGCGGATGAGAGGAAACAAACATTTAAAGAAGATGAAAAGTGAAATAACAAAAGGGACAAAATGGGTATTTAGGCTTTACAACTACTTAAAACCTAAAAATACATTTTCTCTTTCTCCCACTCTTTTCATTTCAGCCGCCAAACACCTCTCTCTCACTATCTCTCCATCGAGCCACACTAGACCACCAACAACCTCGCCTAGAGCACCGAACACCAATACCCGACCAATTCTTTTTCGCCGCTTTCTCTCTCCATTGAGGGAGCACCGATTGAGCGCTGCACCAAATCCAAAACAAATCAGTCTTGCATTCGAAAAGAGAAATTTATGTCTCAATAATTGAAGGTGGGTTTGATTAGGAACCTTGAAGTCAGAATTGGTATGCTATCATTTGTGGTCTGTCAATCTTTCCAGGTAAGTATACCAATTTTTCCACTTTTGGGTCTTTGGTTATTACCAATAAAGTTATTGAATTGATAAATGAATAGATTGGAAATCTTACTTTGTGCTTAATTGCTTTATATATGTGGAATTAGTTAAGGAGTTTTATTCTTCTTTTCAATTTATGAAATCTGCAACTTTTGATTTGAAAACTCTTGATTTAAATTTCACTTGATAAATAAGAGATTCAACCTCTCAATTACTGATTTTAATACTGCCATAGGTATCCTGACTGAGACTGATTATTGTGGTGTTTATGAATGACTTAAAGTTGCTAAGATATACAGCAACTTTGTGAAAATACACCTGATTAGTATGACCCAAACAAGTCTAAGGACATGTACTCTAAAGATACAAAATTTTAAAAATCATAAGTTCTTAAGCTTACTTTGTTTCAAGTAAGAAAGATGCAGAAGGTATCATGTTTTAAATTGAATTATTTTTTTCTATAGTGCATGAGTTAGGAAAAAGAAAGTTAACTTAGGATTTGGTTAGCGAGATAATTTGATAATGTTATTTCTTTTAAAATACCATTAATCCTAGGTTGAGTTATCATTTGGCTCTCACAGGAAAGTTAGTTAATTTAACAATGATGATTTACACTTTTACATCTTTGGATTGGAAAATTTTGGATGAGATGGGTTTATTGTGCAAGGAGAATGGTGTTTTTGGCCTAACTTTAGCAGGTCTTTTTGTACTAAGAGAACAAAAGTGTTTAGAAAAAGCTAAAAGAAGTGCCACCATTGTTGGTACACCTGTTGTGATGTCAGACCATCTTTTGATACTCTCCAATTGCAATTACGACAACTAGAAAGGAAAAAAATTAGATAGTGGCACAACCCACTAAGATGGAGCAAATACTTATCAGTATAGCATAAAGCTTTGTTTGGCTTCTCTAGCAATATTGACGTGCGCTCCGCATCGCTCTCCCTTAAAGAAATTTAGGAGAGTCCTATGTTCTTATATTTGTTTTATATTTACTCTTACATTGAGGACAATGCAAGATTTAAGTATGGGGGAGGGATACACAATGTTTGGTTTTAAATTTTGAAATTTTTGATTCTTTAATACTTTTTGGTTAATAATTTTTAAAATTTCTTGAGTTTTGCTACTACCCTTTTTGTCACTTAATAGTTTTAAATAAAAAGTCTCATTTTGTCTTTGAAATAATTCAGATGTGATACTTTGAAAAACAAATGTTATGGCAACCTTTAACTAGTTTTTCTAGATTGATTTTTATTTTTTCACCTGTTATGAATAGTTATTTTTGATAGGTATTATTTATATAAAATGTTTTGAATTTTTCTCTAACTAACCTGATTAATCAATATTAAATAGTCATCAATACATAGTTAGTCTTTACTTGATTTACCATGATTGGTGCTTAAATTTTAAAAGACTTGTGTTGAGAACTAAATAAACAAATGAAAAAAATAAGAGCATAAACAGTTCAAAAATGAACAATTTACTCCACTAGTCAAAAGACAATGAGTAGAGCTAGTAGCCACTTGAAATTGTGATCAATTGAGTAACTGGGTGCATACATCACAAATATTTGTCCTCACATCAAAAGGTTGTTAACATTTCAGGCAAGCCTTAAAAGTGCTCAAGTAAACTAAACTGAAATTTCTTGCTTCTTGGCATAAGTCTAACATGTGAAATATATATATATATATATATATCTTGGTGGATTGAGTGTTGTTTTGCTATGTATTGATTGACTTTCAAGTGAAAACTAAAATACACACTAACATTTTTGCAAGACTATTTTTACATTTTATGTTTGTAAGATTTATCAAATTAATTATTCATTCTTGTGGAATTATGAAAATCTTATTGCTATGAGCTGTTAGTTTTTGGTTGTCTTTCAATTTGAGTTTTGAAATATTGCAGGATGGGTTATGATTGGATGAATGTGGGCATGATGGTTTGAGATTGTGAAGTGTTTGAGGGCAAGCATGATTTAAGTGTGAAAAAATTTGATAACAAGTAAAATCTATTTATATTTGAGGGATTATTGAGGTTTGTTATTAAATGATTCTACTAATTTTAATGTATTTTTGCAGAAGAAATAACATAAAGGAGTAAAGAGAGTCAAATAATAGAAAGTCAGTTGATTGAGGGAAAGCATAAAGAAAATTACTAGAAAAAGCATTGGGTGTAACCATTGGGCAAGTCTTGTGCCCAAGGGGGTCTGATACTTGAAGATTATATATGCCAGTTGAGAATCTTGATTTATTTGGGATACTTGAGATACCATTTTTTAGCAGATTTCTAGAGATATTGTGATTTAGTTATTTCCTTATTAAATAGATAATACTTAGGAATATTAATGACTATTATTTTTTATTATTTATATTTCTATTTTCCTAATTAGACTTTAAATAGGAAACTTCTATTAGAGTTAGAGTAGAATTTTAATTAAGGAGTTATAAATAGAACATATGGGCAACAACCTAGAGGACTTGGTTGGAAATGTTTCTCCATATCTTCTGCCCATTGTTTTTCTTTCTTTTAATTTTAGTTTTCTTCTTTCAAGTATGTAACTAAACTCTATTTAGTTGAAGGGGGTAATCAAGGTTTTCAATTTATCAAGATTTATGAGATCTAATCAACTCTTTACTTGCTTTATTTAAATTTAATATTTATGTTTCTTATAGATTATTACTATTATTATTTTGCAAGTTAAATAATAGGGTATGTTGCTTAATTAGTTGAATAATATATCGACATTCAAAACTAAGAATCCATAATTATTCTTAAGATTTTGATACTTATGGAAATTAGGTGTAGCACTAAGAGGGTGCATAATCTAATTTAAATAAAATTTGTGGTAGAATTTATTGATTAAAATTAAGTCGTTCTAGATCTTAAAGCTCTTAGTAGGTTAAATCCTAAAGGGTGTCTCTATAGGGTTATTCAATAACAAGGGTTAGTTATAAAGTGTATCGTAACTAATTTATTATCTAAGGAAGAATTGGTTAATGCGAGCATCTCAGTGAGCTAAAACTAATTTGCTGAAAAAATAAAGGAAATTATTTTTGTATCAATGATTAAATCTAAGTATTGAAACCAAGATTATTCCCTTTGACTGAAATCTCTACTATTATTATTTTCCCAATTTAGTTTTATGGTTCTTTAATTTATTCGTTTAATTTTTAGTTTTAATTTAATTTTAGTTCTTAATTTATAAATCCCCCCTTTTTAATTTTTATTGTTTTATTTAAGAGTGTTGATCCAAGTTTTCTATCTGAATCAACTTTGAGTGTTGGTTGAGCGAGGCAATCTAAAGACAGTGTCTACTGCCTTCTCGGTTGCTGTATGTTTTGAATTATTTTTTACTGCTGTTTGTTGTCAACTGATTGCTATTTAGTGTTGCTGTGTTTGCTACTGCCTGCTTTTGATAATTTTTCTCCTATCTCCCTTTCTTTGTTGTTTAACATGTATTTATAGGGACAATTACGTTAAATCCAGTGAAGATTGAGCTTCAATCCGGATTTCCAAATTAATCACGGCTCAGATTAAGTATCCAAAAAATAGAACCATATCGAATTAAAATCAATTTATTTTGATATGAACCCATCCATATCGTGTTAAACCTTAATTAATTCTATATGGACCAACCATATCGAATTGGATTGTCCAATTCGATATGGATGTTGTCCATATCAAATTTGATAGGCTAAATTTGACACTGCATGGCCCATATCCAATTTAAGATGAACCAAACCTATTCAAACTTTCAGATTTGACTATTTTAGGGTTTTAAAGGTTGAACCGGCTAATTTTAATCCTTATAAAACTAGACTAGTCTAATTAAAAGCTTTAAACTAGGTTTAAGCCATTAAGAATGAATCAAACTTGACTAGGTCTCTATTAATCTAGATTAAACTAGCTTTAGGGCCAAAGTTAAGGGTCTACAATATATATATATATATATATTACAGAAATCGACTCCTAAGAAGATCAATGATGTTCATTTTGTAATAATTGGTTATGAGTTGAGGTACAAGGTGATTAGTAATTTGGGGTTTGTATTGTCCTCAAATCAATTGGAATTGTTTCACCAGCCACCATTTGTGTTTTTGTTAGATATGCATCTTTTTAAAATTTAGACACATCTTTTTTATTTGTTGGCTTTAAGGGAGATGAAGTAGTCCAATCCTAAAGTGATGTTGTGTAACACCCTTATATCCTATATAGTACAATACAAATTCCTTGTATATATAAAATAGGTACACATAATACAAGTATATTACAATATTTCTCATTAGAAAAATTCTCTTATTATTATAAAAATACTTTAACTTTTAAAATATGATTTAGTAAATAAAATTATAATAGTAAATAATTGTTAAAAATATAAATTTAATAAAAAATTTCCGGGAAAATTTCTCCAAATTTTATATGTATTTTTGGATATTTTCCAAAATCATAACTCAACCTACAAAAGATTTTACACTCTCAAATATCACACCAACTTAATGCTTGAACATTTGTCCAAAACATTCAGCATCATATACTCACAAAAACATACATATATATAAAGTATTTAAATTTTTACATTCCACAAACCCAACATTTCACTTGTGTAGTTATATACCATAGTATAATGTACATAAAATAAAAAAGTTCACAAACTAGTTATTTACATAATATGTGGATGGCTCTGGTCTGGTGACAATAAATCAGACTTCTAGTACAATCCAAAAACCCTAGACCTAGTCAAGTCTAATAGGGCTCGCGGTGCCTACCTTGTCACTTGCACGATAAGCAAATCGTGCTAAGTTAATAGCTTAGTGGTACATACTTTTGTAATAAAAGAAATTTGTAAAACAATGTAATATGTCCTTACTTTGTAACTTACAATGTAGCATGTAAATACATTTTAAACTTATGCATTATTTTTGTAACTCCATCGTAGATCACAATCACATGCATTGGGTCCAAATGACCTTATGTAATATTTAGTTTTCAAAGATATTATTTTGGTTTATCTTGATACCTAGTGTCTAGCCTGAAGGCAAATAAAATCACAAGTGACGCCTAGCTTCTAGCTCAAATATTATAATTGACGCCCAACATCTAATCCCAAAGGCAAACCACATTATAGGCATGCTGTACATAAATCACCAAACACATAACTCTGGAACAAAATATTATATAAGGCTACACACATTATTCAACATTTTTACATAACTTAGTCAATTTCATTATTCCTTCATTTTTCCAACACTTTTTCATCATAAACAACACATTCCTTGCCACTTTCATAATATGGTCATACTATACACATTTTGTATCATCCGTAATTTTTATAAATAAAATAAATTAAAATAAATTAAAATAAATGATTTAAATAAAAATTAAAGGATTTTAAGTGAAAAAGTAAAGACTATATATGAAATATATATAAAATATACATAATATATATAAAAGTCAACACTTTTAAAAGAAAAGTCAAAGGTCAAGTGGCAAAATTGTAAATATACTTTAAAAATTAAAATTATTTAAATAAATTAAAAATAAATTATTTTTGAATGAAAGATGTAATTTATAGTTTTTTTAAATAAATAAATAATTAATTAATTAAAAATATAATAAAATATATTATATATACGGTCAAATTTAAAGTCGAAAGAAAGGAAAATTTTAAAAAAGTCTTCATCTTCTTCTTCTTCCTTAAGCTAGCCAAACCTCCATAGCCATACAAGAGAAGGTTTTTTCTTCTTCCAAGCTTCCATAATTGAAAGGATTTCAAGGATTCAAGTGGGATTTTGGTGATTTCCTCTTGAAATAGTAAGTTTTCAACTTATTTCTTTGGATTTCCATAAAAATTTGAATATGTTAAATTTGAGATTTTGACTTAGCATGATTTAATGGCTTGAATGAGTTTGTATGAAGTTATTTTGATTGATTATTAATGAGTTTTTAAGCTGGATTGAAGAAATGGTTAAGTTTGAGTGGAGTTTGATGAAGAGAGAGAATTTAGGATTGTGGAACATTTGTACTTTTGAAATCCTATGTTTTAATTGTAAAAATTGATTTCAAATGTGTTTTTTTGATACATAAACAAGGATTTTAAAGTCAAATAATGGATTTGGTTAAGTTTGGTTAGAGATTGGATGAGGTAGTATTGAATTTAGGGTTTTGGAAAGGGAATTTTCAAAGAATGGTTAATTGTTTGATTTTAATATTTAAATCATGTTATTTAATAACATAAGTGATGAAAAGAAGCTTGGATTAACCATTGGAATGAGTTGGAATGAAGAACCTTTATTGATGAAGGTTATGCTATTTTAGAGTTTTGTTTAAGAGTGTCTATTTAATTAAGGTGAATGATTGAAACATGTTATAATATATTTTTAATAATATAAATAAACTTAAAACTCTAATTTAAATGAATTTTCAAAGTTAAAGCAAAGAAAGGCTAAGTTTTGGAAATTTATAGGAGTGATGTTTAAATAGGGTTTAATATTAAAAATGCCTTAAAATGTGATATTAAATGATTATATTTGATCACATTGTGTATAGGCATTAAGAAGAAGTAGATTGCCCAACCCTAGTGTTGAAGGGCAAGTTGAAAGTGAAGGTTTGTGGGAGATTTTAAGCTTGCATTTGAGTGCTTATTGAGATAAATACAAACTTTTGATAAATTAGATATGTGTAGACCCTTAATTTTTGACCAAGTCCAGTCCGATATTTCTAAACAGTCCAAAATAATTTTTTGTGGTATTTTAATATTTATTATTTATTTTAATAAATTTTATTTTTAATAATATTTATTACTTATAATATTTATTTTATTTATTGTTTATTATTCATTTTTATAATATTTAATAGTTATTTTTAATAAAAATAAAAAATATCAAAAAAGATAAAAAATAAAAAAATCGGCGACGACAGAATTGGTGACGATTGCAACAAATGTGACAAATTAGCTTAGGCCAATTCGCCGCAGGAGTGCTTGTGGCAAAATTGTGCCCTAGCCCTCAGTTTTGCCTGGTACCTAGCAGCAGTTCGCCCCCAGCTCGCCCAACGCCAGTCTCGCGCAGGCCTGCGAGCAGTTTTCGCCAAAAGCTTATTTTACTTGATTTTTGATTTTATTTCCAAAACAGTTTTTAATTTCCTTAACATACTAGATTTTTTATTTTAATTGCCTATAAATACCACATTAAAACCATACAAAAAAGAATTGGGGGGGGGGGGGGGGGGGGAAAGGGACTCAAGAATTATTTGAACTTTTCTTAGCAATTTACCTAGATCTTTGGTCTTTGGCCTTTGGATTGGCTCCTGGAACTCTGAAAAATTCAGTATCCATCAACAAAAACCCTAAGCAAGATTCATCAACTTGAAACAACAAGCAACAAAGCAGTAAAAATGAGAGAGAAGCATCAAACCGTTTGAACAATTTTACAAAGGCAGTGATACACTGTCTTGGTTTTTGCCCAGCCAGAGTTTAAGTTATTAAATTGTGGTGGAGTCTTCAAACGCAGGTAAAACCTTCTAAACTCTCTAAAATCATAACGAGTTCTGTTCACTAATATTATGAAGTTCATATATGTTGTTTAGTTTAAACATGTCCAATAAAGTTCTGTTTGATAACATTATCAATTTATATCCACAGTGTCTTCATTGAAATATATTCAATATTCATGTCTCGTACTAGTATCAATATTAAAAGTTATTAGGGTTTACACTGTAACCATGTTTTTATCAAAACCCTAAACCCTAGCACTGTCTTCGTAAAAGCTCCAAGTTTTTATCAAAACCCTAACCCTAATTTCTAAACTAAAAACCCTAGACTTATTTTCCAAAACCCTAATCATATTTTTCTCAAACCCTAAAACTAATTTTCAAAATTTTCAACAACAAGTGATGACAATAATGTAAATATATTTATTTGTATATTATAAGCCTTTGTGTTTAACTCCCTTTATTTAAAAATCATAGTTTGGTTATTAGAATTCTAAAACCTTAGACTTATACATTTATTGCTTTATTTAGTTTTAGATTTGATTACGTAGTTTATTATATATTTTGATGATTGATTTATTTAATTTCTATATTTGATTTTTTTTTATCATGAATGGATGGTTATTATTATTATTATTATTTATTTATTTTGGTATTAAAATTATAAGAGGTATGTTTCCATGATGGGGTACCTCATTAATTAATTTTCATGTAATTTAAATTATTTTATATTTTGGAATTAATGTAAAGGACTTGTTTTTACCTTTTAGTGGGTTTCTTATTTAGTTTTAGATATTGGACCATGTAAGGACACGTTTCCATCCTCAGATGGGTGTCCATAAAATAAAGCATCATTATATTAATATCATTATACTTAATAATTTTATAATATTAAGACCTGAAAAGGAGGCTGGTTCCAATGAACCGGAAGTTGTGGGGGTGCTGGTCCATTTCTCACCTTCCCTACACGCACCCAATTTTTCAAACCCATTAGGGGGTTGGGAATTCCTTAGGAATCGAGTCATCCACCCATTTCTTTTTTCGGGTCTGTCCGAGTGGTGACTCCATTTTCTCTAGATTTAGGCCCGTGTTCTCTAACGCCCTGAGCCTAACAGTGCCGAAGTCGCAAGAATTATTCCACCGGAAGTGGGGGCGAAAATCCTCGCTCACAATATGTTTGCATTAAATTGGGCTTAACACATTTTGGATGAAAATTGAGTTAAGCTACTTGATACATTGAACAATTATGAACATTGTTCTATGACATGTAAATTATTATGTATACATTATATGCATTATGAAAAACTATTATTAATGGCTAAATTGAATAAAATGTGAATTATGTGAAAATAACCCAAAATATTTGGGTAATGTGATTTTGATGTGAAATGTCATACATTATGATAAAATGATGAATTAAAGTGATTGACATTGATATGAATGAGAAAAATGACAAAATGAGGCAATGTGCCTAGTTGATTATAGAAAAATGAGAAAAAGTTGATTATGAAAAATATGAATTATTTGTGTGCCTAGTATTTTATTCAATTTTGAGAGTTCTGTATTTGGCGGCATGCCTATGAGGTTATCCTCATTATTTGCCTTCAGAGTTAGATGCTAGGTGTCACAAATACATTATTCACCTTCAAGGCTAGACGCTAGGCATCACTGATATATGATTTACCTTCGGGGCTAGACACTTGGTTTTAATATGGACCAAAACAATAACTTTGAGATTTGAATAATATATTAGTTTGTCTGGGCCTATGTTTATGTATGTGTTTATGTGAATTATAAATTAAAGATTATGTTTTAAAGTGGAATTGAGTGCCACATTGTGACATATCATACAATTATTTTAGGCATTGGCATTGTATTAAAGTTTTATTGTTATCAAGTTTGTACCGCTAGGCTTTTAGCTTAGCACGATTATAATTCATCACACAGGTAACAGAGGTTATTCGGTAGAGCTGGAGAGTTCTATTAGAATTGGTCGGGTCTAGGCTTGTGTTTGTTGAGCTTGAAGTATTTTTGCTACTACAAGATCGAGCCAGTTGCTATAATGTATATATTTTATATAGTAGTACATTTTGTTGTTTTGTATATTTTGTTTATGTTTTTGAGTACCTTGTAAATTATAAAGAATATTTTGGACAAATTGTATAATGTGGGTTGTGTATATGTATTTTGATATATATATATATATATATATGTATATAGATATAAATGTTTTGAGAAAATATGGAGGATTTGAGAAGTTGAGGTGGAAATGTGTGATTTATTTTATTGGGAGTATTTTTATGCAGGTTATGTAACTGTTGAATTTTTAGGATATCCAAATTACAGATAAAATTTTGGTGAATTTTTTCTAGAGGTTTTCATATAAAATACTTATTTTGGAACCTATAATTTATAAAGAATATTTTATTTATTATTTAAAATTACATTTTAAAGTATTTGAGATTTTAAATTAGAAATATGAAAATGTTGTATTAAATCGGGTTGTGGCATTCTTATACTTTATATGCGTATTTTACATATACTGGGTGTATGTATTATACATATATAGGGTATAAGGGTGTTACATTAATTTTGGTATCAGAGCCTAGGTTTGAGGTCCTCGACCTAGGTGGATTGTTAGAGAGAGAAAATGAGAATTTTAAATATGATTTTGAATTGTGATATATGCATTGGCACTCACATTATATCTAATCTTTGATGTGGCAATTTCTGTTGTATTTGTATATATAAGTAGTTATGGTGTCTAGGACGCACTAGTTTGCAGAGGGTAGTGTAGAGAATATAGCTCCTGATGAGGGTAGAGTTAGAGCTAGAGTTTAGTCTGCTGGAGAGGCATATGCTTCTATGCCAGTTAGACCAGCAGCTGAGGAGGTTCTGTCTAGCTGGGTATAGCATATGGTGGAGCTATTAAGGCAAGCTCCAGTTCAGCAGCCACAGCTACTACCACAGCTGCAGCTTTGGCAGCAGTTTCTGACATGGAAGTATGATAAGCTAAGAAAGTTTGGAGCCACAGATTTTGTCAACACTACAGACCCCGCTGTACCAAAGCAGTGGTTGGACAGGGTCTAGAGAGTGTTCATTCAGTTGGATGCTAGTCCAGAGAAGAAGTTTAATTATTGCTAGATCTCTTCTTCAAGGGGATGCATATAAGTGGTGGAAGATGGTTCCTCATGGTACATATGATCCACCAGTTTTAACTTATGCCAATTTCCTACGGGATTTCGAGAAGAAGTATACTCCCAGGGAGTATAAGGATGATAATAAGATAGAGTTTTTGAGTTTGAGGCAGGACACAAGGACAGTGACTGAGTATGAGATTTAGTTTATCCGGTCGAGCCAGTATTCTAGAGGGATTATATGAGATGAGTTTGATAGATGCCGGAGGTTTGAGAGGGGTTAAGACCCTCTATCAAATGTTTAGTGGCAGGCTCTCGGTATCAGAATTTTTCTCAGTTGGTTACAGCTGCCAGGAGTATAAAGAGGGCACAAGGTATTGTAGCAGGTGCTAGAGCAAATGAGAGTAGAGTTAGGAGACCCTAGGGTGAGGCAGGATCTTCATCATCGAAGAGAGGTTGAGGGGGATATTCTCAGATGTTCAGTAGGAGCCAGGGAAAGCCTGGCAGGTCATCACAGCAGCAGAGACAGAGACAGAGACAGAGATTTATAGCCTCAGTGGCTAGTGCCTTGACCCCAGTAACTCAGAGCCCTGCTCCACTGACTTGTGCTCATTGTGGTAGGGCACATGGGGGTGTCTGTTGGAGGAATGATGCACTAGCAGTATGTTACAGATGTGGATCACCATACCAATTTCTCAAAGACTACTCAGAGCCACCAGATGACAAATAGACAAATATAGCAGCTTCTAGACCCAGTGTTAGAGGGGTCGTGGTGGCAGAGATTTTGGTAGAAGTGGTCGATCATGGACTATTCAGAGAGGAGGTTCTACAATAGGGAGTAGACCAGATGATACATGACCATCATAGTGGGTTTATGTGATCCAGAGGCAACTAAATGCTTCAACTATCATAGCCGGTATTTTTACTTTATTTGGTACTTTTATTTTTACATTGATAGACCCTGGGTCAACGAATTCCTACATTACTACATCCATTTTGCCTATAAGTGATTTACATTTAGAGTCCTTAGTATTTGATGTGTTGGTTACAAATTCTTTAGGGCACAGTGTTATGGTTAGCAAGGTGCACCGAGATAGTGCAGTTGTTCAGGATGAGAAGTTTCTCGGTAACCTGATTGAGATGTCTTTTAAGGAGTATGATCTTATTCTGGATATGGATTGGTTATCTAGGCAAAGGGCTATGGTAGACTGTCAGCAAAAATGTGTTACCCTGAGAACACATGATGGTAGAGATGTGGTGGTATATAGTGAGCAGAGACACCTTTCATCCATGTTTATTTCAGCTGTATCAGCTAAGAGGATAATCTGGAAGGGATGTGAGGCTTATCTTGCTCATGTTATAGATACCAGAGTAGTGGGGTCCCAGCTTGACAGTATACTCATAGTTGTCGAGTTTTCAGATATTTTTCCTGATGAGTTTCCAGGGGTAGCTCCTGAGAGAGAGGTGGATGTTGGTATTGATCTGATGCCTGGTACCACTCCCATCTCTATTACCCTTTATCAAATGGTACCTGCAGAATTGAAGGAGTTGAAGGTGAAGTTGCAGGAGTTGCTTAATAAAGGGTTCATCCGCCCTAGTGTGTCACCGTAATGAGTGCCTGTCTTATTTGTGAAGAAGAAGGATGACACCTTAAGATTATGTATTAATTAAAGGCAGTTGAATAAGGTGACTATCAAGAATAAGTACCCTTTACCTCGGATAAATGATCTTTTTGATCAGTTAAAGGAAGCAGCAATATTCTCTAAGATTGATCTGAGATTAGGGTACCATCAGTTGAGAGTTAGAGATAAAGATGTACCTAAGATAGCTTTTTCCACGAGATATAGGCATTATGAGTTTCTAGTGATGCCCTTTGGATTGACAAATACACAGTGACATTTATGAATTTGATGAACATAATGTTTAAACCATGCTTAAATCAGTTTGTAGTGGTGTTCATTGATGATATTCTGGTGTATTCGCGTGTTGAGGAAGATTATGGCAGGCATCTGCAGATTGTACTGCAGACTTTGAGAGAGAAGCAGATGTATGCTAAGTTGTCTAAGTATGAGTTCTGGCTCAATCAAGTGGCTTTTCTCGATCATGTGGTATCAACAGAGGGTATTAGAGTTGATCTGAGTAAAGTCGAGGCTATCTTGAATTGGAGTCCACCAAAGACTGTGATAGAGGTTAGAAGTTTTCTGGGGTTAGCAGTCTATTATCGTCGACTTGTGAAGGGTGTTTCTATGATAGCTACACCACTCACCAGACTGCTTTAGAAAGGAGTTAGATTTGTGTGGACAAATAGCTGTCAGGCGAGTTTTGAGCAGTTGAGGGATATGTTAACTCAAGCTCCTGTTCTTACTCTACATGTAGATGGTAAACCCTATATGATATATAGTGATGCTTCACATAGTGGTTTAGGTTGTGTTTTAATGTAGGAGGGTAGAGTCAATTCTTATGCATCTCAACAGTTGAAGCCACAAGAGTTGAATTACCTGACTCATGATTTAGAGTTAAAAACCATAGTTTTTTCATTGAAAATTTGGCGGCATTACTTGTATGGGGAGAAATGCTTCATTTATATGGATCATAAGAGTTTGAAGTGTCTCAGTGTTCAAAGAGAGCTAAATTTGAGACAGAGATGGGGGTTAGAGTTAATTAAAGACTATGACTATTTGATTAATTATCATCCTAGCAAGGCAAATGTTGTAGCGGATGCCTTGAGTCGGAAGTTCATGGAAAGTTTGACTACCTATTCGCTCTCGTTGCTTGTTGAGTTGAGAGCTTTGCATGCCAAATTTGAGTCATCTGATGATGGTTCATTGATGGCTCTGTTGCAGTTGAGACCAGTCTTGTTGGAATAGATTAGGAAAGCCTAGTTGGCAGATGAGAAAATTAAGAATATTGTGATGGTTTGCCAAAAGGGGGAGAGTCGAGACTTTCATATGAGAGAGGATGGCCGTTTGTGGTAGAGATATAGGTTGTGCATTTTTTATGAAGCAGAATTGAAGAGGAAGATTTTAGAGGAAGCACATCAGTAATTCTATGCAATGTATCCTGATAGTACCAAAATGTATCAAGATTTGAAGTAGCATTACTGGTAGTCAGGTATGATGAAAGACATAGCAGAATTTGTATCTAGATATCTCACTTGCCAGAGAGTGAAGGCTGAGCACCAAGTTCCTTCAGGATTGCTTCAGCCATTATCATTACTGAAGTGGAAATGGGAGCGAGTGACGATGGACTTTGTGACTAGACTGCCTTTAACCCAGAAGAAGCATAATGCAATCTGTGTGATAGTTGATTGAATGATGAAGACAACTCATTTTCTTCCAGTTCAGATGGATTACTTACTTGAGAGGTTGGCTGAACTGTATATCAGTGAGATAGTGAGGTTGCATGGAGTCCCAGTTTTTTTAGTATCGGATCGAGATCCCCATTTTACATCGATATTTTAGTGGAGTTTGCAAGATGCATTGTGTTTTCGATTGCATTTTAGTACTGCTTTCCATCCTCAGACAAATGAGCAGTCAGAAAGAGTGATGCAGATTCTAGAGGATATGTTGAGGAGTTATATCATTGATTTTACTAGGAGCTAGGATAGATTTTTGCCATTGATTAAGTTCACCTACAATAACAGTCATCAGTCTAGTATTAGGATGACACCTTATGAGGCCTTGTATGACAGAAGGTGCAGGACACCATTATGTTGGGATGAGGTTGGAGAAGGTAAACTGGTTGGTCCCAATTTGATTAAAGAAACGAAAGAGAAAGTGAAGGTAATTCGGGATCATTTGAAAGCAGCTTCAGACTGATAGAAATCCTATACGGATTTGAAGAGGAAAGACATAAAGTTCAATGTGGGAGATAAGGTATTCTTAAAGGTGTCTCTGTGGAAAAAGATTCTAAGATTTGGTCTTAAAGGGAAGTTGAATCCTCACTTCATAGGACCTTATGAGGTACTGGAGAGAGTTGGTCTTGTGGCTTACAGGTTGGCTCTGCCGCCCGAGTTAGACCTGATATGTAATGTTTTTTATGTCTTTGTGCTTCAGATATACAGGTCAGACCCATCTTATATCTTATCAGGTGAATCTATTGAGGTGAGTCCGGATCTAACTTACAAAGAAGAACCAGTGGCGATCTTGGCACGAGAGGTGAAAGAGTTGAGGAATAAGAAGGTGCCACTTGTTAAAGTCATTTGGAAAAAATCATGCCACTGAAAAGGCAACATGGGAGAGTGAGCAGACGATGCGAAGCCAGTATCTTCAGTTATTCCAGAGTTGATATCAGATAATTTTGCGAATAAAAATTTTTTTAGGGGGAGAGAATTATAACATCCGTAATTTTTATAAATAAAATGATTTAAATAAATGATTTAAATAAAAAATTGAAGGATTTTAAGTGAATTAGTAAAGACTATATATGAAATATATATAAAATATACATAATATATACAAAAGTCAACACTTTAAAAAGAAAAGTCAAAGGTCAAATAGCAAAATTGTAAATATACTTTGGAAATTTAAAATTATTTAAATAAATTTAAAATAAATTTTTTGAATGGAAGATGTAATTTATAGTTTTTTTTAAATAATTAATTAATTAATTAAAAATATAATAAAATATATTATATATGGTCAAATTTAAAGTGGAAAGAAAGAGAAATTTTAAAAAATGTCTTCATCATCTTCTTCTTCCTTAAGCTTGCAAACCTCCATAACCATCCAAGAGAAGGTTTTTTCTTCTTCCAAGCTTCCATAATTGAAAGGATTTGAAGGATTCAAGTGGGATTTTGGTGATTTCCTCTTGAAATAGTAAGTTTTCAACTTATTTCTTTGGATTTCCATAAAGATTTGAATATGTTGAATTTGGGATTTTGACTTAGCATGATTTAATGGCTTGAATGAGTTTGTATGAAGTTATTTTGATTAGTTATTAATGATTTTTAAGTTGGATTGAAGAAATGATTAAGTTTGAGTGGAGTTTGATGAAGAGAGAGAATTTAGGGTTATGGAACAATTGTACTTTTGAAATCTTATATTTTAATTGTGCAAATTAATTCCAAATGTGTTGTTTTGATGCATAAACAAGGATTTAAAGTCAAATGATGAATTTGGTTAAGTTTGGTTAAAGATTGGATGAGGTAGTGTTGAATTTAGGGTTTTAAAAAGGGAGTTTTCAAAGAGTAAAATGACATTTATTAGTAAAGGGTAAAATGGTAAAAAGCTAAAAAGATAAAGTAAAAAGTTAAAGAATAATAATGAATAAAATAAATAATAATGAATAAAATAAATCAAAATTAAAAATAATTTTGAATAGTGAAAGATGATGGAAATTTAGATATTTATTAAATATTAATTAATTAATTATATTATTATAATATATATGTGGTTGAAAATGAAAGAAGAAAAAATTTAAAAACTCATAATTTGTTCATCTTTTTCCTCTTCTTCTCTATTGGTCGAGAGTTCCATGGAGGTTTGGGGAAGTTTTTAATTCTTCTAAACACTCAAGATTTCATCAAAATTTCAAGGATTAAGGGTGGATTTCAATTATTCAATCAATGAGAGTTTTGGTCTTTTCCTTTTTTTTTTTAAAAAAAGGGTGGATTTGGAAAAAATCCTTATCTAAAGGTAAGAATTTTCTTATTTTTAAAGGATTTTCTTTTAGTTTATGAATATGTAAAAATTCTAATTTTGAAGGAGGATGTTATAATTGTTTAAATGGTGTTAAGTGATAGTATTTGGATGTGTAGATAATGATTTTATAGTTGATGGATTAGTTTTGGTTTGGTAGAAGTTTGAGAGAGATAGTAGTGAATTTAGGGTTTTAATGGAGAGTTTATAAAGAATTGATGTTTATTGAATTTAATTGCTTAAATTATGTTATATTATGATTCTAATAGTATAAATAAGCTTAAACTCAATTTGAAATTGATTGGAATGGTTTTCTAAAATTAAAGAAGGTTAGGGAAAAAACTTGAAATTTTATAAGAATGTGTTAAATTAAGTTTAAATAGTTAAAGTATGTAGAAGTGTGATGCTAATGAAGAATTTAAATCGAAATTGTGGTTAGGTATTGAGTAGATAATATTTTTCTAGATCAAGTGGTGAAGGACACATTGAATAGTGAAGGGAAAGGTGTGTTTTAGCATGGAAGTGGCTTAAGTGTAGCTATGTACATACTTTGATAAATATGTATTGAAATGCATTAAAATGACATGCTAGATTGTATGTTGATATTGACACTATGCTACTTTAGTGTGTGTATTCACATGTTAAGTGCATAGTTATATGATTAAAGATATGATTTGTATAATATATGAATTTTTAAGCCATTTTAAGATGGCTATTGGTATTGTTGAATGTGTTTGTGTGAAAAATGTACTTTATGTCAATTTAAGGGTATATTTTGGCCACATTGTATAAGTGGCATGAAATTTGATGCCTGTGATGAAAATGTATAGAAAAGTGATGAAATAATGAAAAAAAATGCCAAAAAGATGAAAATTGATAAAATTAGAAAAGTTATATTAAAGTGTGAAAAATGCTTGTTGCCTTATATAATATTCCATTCCGGAGTTTTGTGTTTGACAATATGGTTATAGAACTCCTATGAGATGATTTTTCTTATGACTAGACGTTGGGCATCACTATTAATGACACTTGCCTTTAAGCTAGGCGATGGGCATCAATTGTGAAAATGTTACCTTCGGGCTAGACACTGGTGTTAATAGACCAAAATAATATCTCTGAAATCTGAATATTATATAGAGTCATTTGGGCCCAATACAACATGGTCGTGTTATATGATAAGATTATATGAGTGATGTATGAATTTTGAATGTGTTGGTATGCTATATTGTGTGTTTAGAAGAGAAAGAGGCGTATTGCATTAATTTTTTAGAATTTCTTATTTTATCAAAATATGTACCACTAAGCTAGATACTTAGTGCGATTGAATTTCATAGCACAGGTGGCAGGGTAGACCCTAAGGGTTCTACTATACCTAATCAAGTCTAGGATACTTAAAGTGTTTTATTGCCACTGGACCAGAGCCTTATGCATATCATGTAACTAACTATATTGTTAACTTTTTAATAATACGTACATTATACTATAATACAAAAATTGTATTGAAATAGAGTGGGGTTATGATATGTAAATTTGGAATACTTTATATATATACGTGTGATTTTATGATGTTGGATGATTTTTACCCTTTTGGCATTCCTAGAGAAATGGATGAATAAAATAATATTGGGAGTGTTTTTGTGCAGGTTGTGAATGTTTGAATTTTTGGGAAATGTCTGATTTAGAGATAAAAGTCTGACGATTTTTTTAAAAAAAATTTCTTATAAAGTTGGTAATATTAATAATTAATTACTAATTTTTTTATTTATATTCTTAATAAAATATCTTTTAAGTATTAAAAATATTTTTCTTTAAATTATGGAAATTTTCAAATGATATGGAAGTTGACATTCTTATATTTTGTATACATATTTTACATATACAAGATATATGTACTGTATGTATATATGGTATAAGAGTGTTACATTTATTTTGATATTAGAGCCTAGGTTTGACATTCTCAACCTATATGGATTTTAAAAGAAAATGAAGGGGAATTTAAAAATATGAATTTAGTTGTAATACATGCATATGCACTGACACTTATGTTGGTCTTTGATGTGGCAGTATCTATATATGGAAAATTTTGCTTTAGTGAAAATAAGACTAAGGCTAGATTGGGAGTGAGTAAAAAGGATAAATGAGAAGTTTATTAGTTGAGTTGATTACTAAAAGAAGTTTTATTTTGATTAAGTAAGATTAATTGTGAAGAAAATTATTTATGAAGTAATTTGTATAGTGGATGATTGTGGGAACTGGTTTCTTTGGAATAAATTATTATTGTAATACATGAAGATTGTTTTTAGTGTAAGTTATTAGAAATCAAATTTGGGAATAATAATAGAATTGAACTATAAGATTATGGAAAGAAATGATTATGGAGTTAAATGATATGATGAAGTACCTTTGTTAATTATAGTTTAAATGGTTTATGTTTAAAGTCAACATAAATTGTAGCAGAAGTTATTGAATTATATTGCTAAAGTGTACCTGTTTATGGATCTGGAGATGGAAGAGAAAAGAAAATGAAATTGAAGGAAGATTAAAATGGAAAAAAATAAATAATAATCATTATTTGGGAATTGAAATATGAATTACTTACTTATGGATAAGAAATGTATATGAAGTTAGATGGCTATTATATATATATGAGATGATGTTGGATTAAATGAGTTATGTCTGAATTTGAATGTGATTGTGATTATAATATTATATAATTAAGACATGTATAAGTAAGAGATTGAAGGAAAAGAGAAAGAAAAGTGTCGTTAAATGAGAATTGAAGATAAGAAAGACTAGTATTCAATTGAATGAAGATTTAAGGTAAGTGCATTGAATGATATTTGGTTGATTAATTTATGGAAGATAGAGTGGAATTAAATTGAGTTTTTGATGTGCTAAATATTATTTATTTGATTTAATTGGATGGAATTAATGAAGACTCGGTGAGTAAATTTTGGGAGTATTTGTAATTATTGATAGATTGTTTCTAAGATTGCAATACGACCAATATAATAGATAGTAAGACTTAGAAGTGAGGAAAATTTAAGAAAGATATTAATTTGTGTAATTGGATGCTCAAATGGATGTATAACTAGAGAACAAATATGTATTAATTATATGTGATTAGCAAATTATAAGGATGTTTTGGAAAAAGCAAGAGTAAATTTGATAATTAAGGTAAGGGAGTTGATAAAATGATTGAGAATTAATGATTTGGAATAGTTTGAAAGAATGTTAATGGAATATAAGAAAAAGAGAAATGAAGGAATCAAATGAGTTGTGGAAACTAAATGATGCAAATAATGTTAGAAATACAAATCGTATATCTATTGTGTGCTTGGCAGCAATATCATTTGGAGAATTATGGTAATTTGTAAATTATATATGAAAGTGGTTGGTAAGCTAAATTACACTTATTATGATTAGTTAGAGAAAAGGAAGAGGTTGCATATAAGAAAAATCTAATGAGGAGCAAATTAAAATAAATTATGATGATGTTATATGGATTAAGAGGAAAAAAATATTTAAAATATGAGATTAGTGCATGAAGAGATTTAGTAAGATAATGGTAGAGTTTTGGTGGAAAATATAAACTATAGAATATGTATATACATAAAATATGCATAGTATAAACACAAGATATACATTCATGGAATGAAGTTGATAATTTGTAGAATTCATATATTTGAATTGAGCTAATAAAGTGAAATTGAAGTTTTTATTTAGAATTTATTTGTTACAAGTAGAACATGAAAGGTGGGATTGAGAAAATAGAATTATATGATGAGAAGTGTGCAGAAGAGTTAAAATTGATATAAAAACAAAGCTAGACGAATTATTTTAGTATATGTATTTTTAATATACATGACAAATGGAAGTGAAAAGATTATCCATAATTAATAAAACTTATAAAGACGTATAGAGTAATTTAAGAAGGAATTATATAAACATATAAGTATAATAAAGAGGGAGTAGATAGCATGTGAGAAGCTTGAAAATAAATGTATGCATACTTATGATATATATTTAAAGGTAATGGCATTGAAATTTAAAGATAATCTAAGAAATGTATTTAAAATTAATTAGAAAATGGTTTATTATAATGTATTGCCAAAAGAATTATAAGTAGGGGAAGCATCATGAAAGTTATCAAAGAAATTAACAGAGAATTAATTTATTGGATAGTAAAATTTAGATAAGGGCAACGACATGATAAAAAATATTTTGATAAATGTATTTGAATAATTGGAGTGAGTATATATATATTAAAGGAGTGGATAGATATTATTTGTAAATGACTAATAAGTTAATATAGTATACTAAAGGGAATTAATAGAGAATAAGTGATAGAATGATTGTAAATAATGTTTAAGTATATAAATTGTATACATACTATGTACCTAATAGTAATATTATTAGGTGACAAAAGATAGTTGGTTATATAAATATAGAATTATAGAGTGAGTTAAATCATATTAGTTGTAAAAAAAAGAAAAAAAAAAGAGGAAGGAGCTAGCACGAGTAAAGGAAACTTGGTAAAAATTAAATTTTAATGTACTGTAGTGATATTGAAATTGAGGCAAAGATATTAATTTATTTGTAAGTTAAGTGTGTAAGAGACAAGATGGTTTGCATGAAAGAAATAATTAAATAATAAAGGGAAATGTATAAATTAGACAATAAGATTTATTGATTGGAAATTGATGTTGCTCTTATTCACAGTATTACAAGTATTTTTTAAAAGTATTTAGCTCAGAAAGATGAGTTTGCATTAGTAGGAAGACAAGAAGGGCTAGGGCTTTGTAATACTCACTACTTGACAATATTATGTATGTATTAATTGATTTTTAGTAGGCTCCTTCTTATATCAAGGTATCAATTATATTGGTAATGGAATGTATTTTAAGTCTTTATAGTAAGATGCGATAGGCATTAATTATTTCTCTCTATAAGGTATAAATAGTAGTTAGTAAAGTGTGATGAATTGTCTTAAAGTGATATATACTATTGAATTCTTAAGTATAGAGAAAAGATTTGAAATTCCATATCACAATTTAGGAGATTCATAAAGGAGGAGGGGGGAGGGGGGGGGGGGGGGAGAGAAAAGATTATGTAGTTAGAAATGGTAGAAGATTCCACTGATAATAGTGTAGTTGATTATATAGAGAATGGAGATGAATGTTTGAGTATGATGAAGTTGTTCGCTATATCAGGTAATTTTGATGACGAAATTATTTAAGGAATAGAGAGTTGTAACACCAGCAATTTTATTAGAATGTAATTATATAAACAATTTAGAGGTTAATTAAAGTGTTAGAAGGTGTAAAAGATGGAATGTATATATAAAATATATGTTATATATACCTAACGTATAAATGTTATTAGTAAATGGTAAAAACTAAAAAAGGTTAAAGTAAAAAGTAGAAAAAAAATAAATAATAATGAATAAAATAAATCAAATTAAAAATAATTTTGGATAGTGGAATATGATGGAAATTTAGATATTTATTATATATTAAGTAATTAATTAATTATATTATTAAAATATATATGTGGTTGAAAAGGAAAGAAGGAAAAAATTTAAAAACTCATAATTTGGTGATCTTTTTCCTCTTCTTCTCTAGTTGGCCGAGAATTCCATGGAGGTTTGGGAAAGTTTTTAATTCTTCTAAATACTCAAGATTTTATCAAGATTTCAAGGATTAAGGGTGGATTTGGAAAAAAAAAATCTTATCTAAAGGTAAGAATTTTCTTCTTTTTAAAGGATTTTCTTTTAGTTTATGAATATGTAAAAATTCCAATTTTGAATGTTGATATTATAATTATTTAAATGTTGTTGGGTGATGTTATTTGGATGTGTAGACAATGATTTTATAGTCAGATGATGGATTAGTTTAGGTTTGGTAGAAGTTTGAGAGAGGTAGTAGTAAATTTAGGGTTTTGATGGAGAGTTTGTAAAGAATTGATGTTTGTTGAATTTAATTTCTTAAATTATGTTACAATATGATTCTAATAGTATAAATGAACTTAAACTCAATTTGAAATTGATTGGAATGGTTTTCTAAAATTAAAGAACGTTAGGGCAAAAACTTGGAAATTTGTAAGAACGTGTTAAATTAAGTTTAAACAGTTAAAGTATGTAGAAGTGTGATGTTAATGAAGAATTTAAATTGAAAATATGGTTAGGTGTTGAGTATATAGTATGTGTCCAAATCAAGTGGTGAAGGACACATTGGAATAGTGAAG
This sequence comes from Garcia nutans, assembly GCA_947685225.1. Taxonomy (NCBI): domain Eukaryota; kingdom Viridiplantae; phylum Streptophyta; class Magnoliopsida; order Malpighiales; family Euphorbiaceae; genus Garcia; species Garcia nutans. The sequence continues at coordinate 46,699,900 of CANTUV010000007.1, read as the reverse complement.
GGAAATGTGTGCTTTTAGCTTGGAAGTGATTTAAGTGAAGGTAAGTACATATTTTGATAAATATGTATTGAAATGCATTAAAATGACATGCTACATTGTATGTTGATATTGACGCTATGCTACTTTGGTGTGTGTATTCACATGTTAAGATAGTTGTATGTTTAAAGATACGACTTGCATAATGTATGAATTTTTAAGCCATTTAAAGATGGCCATTGGCATTATTTAATGTGTTTGTGGGAAAAAGGTACTTTATACCAATTTAAGGGCATATTTCAGCCACATTGTATAAGTGGCATGAAATATGATGCCTATAATGAAAATGTATGGAAAAGAGATGAAATAATGAAAAAAGTGCCAAAAAGATGAAAAATGATAAAATTGGCAAAGTTATATTAAAGTGTGAAACAATGTTTGTTACCTTTTATAATATCCATTCTAGAGTTTTGTGTTTGCGATATGGTTATGACATGCCTAGGACATGATTTACCTTCGGGCTAGACGCTAGGTATTACTTTTAATGATATTTGCTTTCGGGTTAGATGTTGAGTGTCAATTGTGAAAATCTTATCTCCGGGCTAGACACTAGGTGTCAATAGACTAAAACAATATCTCTGAAATTTAAATATTATATAGAGACATTTGGGTCCAATACATGTGGTCATGTTATATGATGAGATTATATAAGTGATGCATGAATTTTGAATGTGTTGGTATGCTACGTTGTATGTTAGAAGAGAAAGAGGCATATTGCATTTTTTTTTTTTAGAATTTCTCATTTTTTCAAAGTATACACCATTAAGTTGGATACTTGGCACGATTGAATTTTATCACCCAGGTGACAGGGTAGACCTAGAGGGTTCTACTATACCTAATCAAGTATAGGATACTTGAAGTGTTTTATTGCCATTGAACTAAAGCCTTTTGCATATTATGTAAATAACTATTTTGTTAACTTTTTAATAATATGTACATTATACTATAATGCAAAATTGTATTGAAATAGAGTGGGGGTTTATGATATGTAATTTGGAATACTTTATATATATTTATATATATCTATATATACATGTGATTTTAAGATGTTGGATGATTTTTACCCATTGGGCATTCTTGGAGAAATGGATGAATAAAAGAATATTAGGAGTGTTTTTGTGTAGGTTGTGAATGTTTGAATTTTTAGGAAACGTCTTATTTACAAATAGGACTCTAACGAAATTTCTCAGAGATTTTCTTATAAATTGGTAATATTAATAATTAATTACTATTTTTTTTATTTATGAACTTAATAAAATATCTTTTAAGTATTAAAATATTTTTCTTTAAATTATGAAAATTTTCAAATGATACGGAAGTTGACATAGGGTATAAGGGTGTTACAAATGCATATGTGTGAGCGGAGATTTTTGCCCACACTCTCGATAGAATGATTCTTATGACTTCGACACTATTAGGCTCTAGGCTTTAGAGACTACGGGCCTAAACTTGAAAAATTTGGAGTCGCTACCTGGACGAGCCAAAAAAATTAAAGGGCTGGATGAATGAATTCCTAAAGAATCCCCAACCTCGGCTAGGTTCGAAAAGTTGAGTACGTATGAAAAATGTGAGAAGTGACCCAGCACCCCCCATAACGCCCTGTTTATTGGAACTGACCTCCTTTTCAGGTCTAAATATTATTAAATTCTTATATTATTATAATATTATTCGTACTGCATGCAATTGTAGAAAATAAATAATCATCATATTATAAATTAAGCAAACAAATAAAAAAATAAAATGGGAACCTATACAAAGATGAAAACATACCCTTGCAATGTCCCAAAGTCCATACAAATAAATAAAATAGGACACGTACCAATTGATGGAAATATATCCTTTACAATAGTCCAAAATTCTTAAATAAACAATTAAAATAAACAAGGCACCCATGAAGTGAAAACATGCTTTTACAATCTTTAAAATCCAAATAATGGTGAAGAAACACAATCCAATCATCTATTATAAAATTAAAGCTCATCACCCACCATCAAGCACATAATAATAAATAGAACTAAATTGATAAAATAAAGGTTCCATCAACAAATTAAAGTTTCAATCACAAGATTAGGGTTTAATTTTGTAAATTATAGGTTTGAATCCTAAACTAGGGCTAAAACATGTAAAATTAGGGTTTTATGCTAAGTACTAAGGTTGGATATGCAATTTAGGGTTTTGGTTCAAAGTTAGGGTTAGGAAAAACTTTATTATGCAATTAGGGTTTTAAATTCACAAAACACAGTTAAAACGTACGATTGATCTTTGATTAATTTTAATCCTAAACCTATAGCTTACTTTAAAGGAATTGCAAAATCCCATCTATAATTTGGTAACATATATAGATGAAGTATTAAAGATAATCAATAAATTCAATTGAATTGGTTAATAGAAATTATACCTGCGTTGTTGGCTCCACTAAATTTAATACACTGAACCAAGTTTGATGGTACTACTGCTTGGATCAAATTCAATTTTGGCTACTGCTTCGATGATCCAAGGATCAATAGATGTCTTGGGCTACTGTCTCTTTTTTTCTTTTTTGTACTCTGGCTCTCTGGGATATTGGTTATTTATACCTAATTTTCTTAATTGCTTGTGGCTTGGTTGCTTTTGCTAATTGTTGCTCCTTTTTCTTTAATTATTGCTGGTTTAATAATTATAGTTGCCTCCCTTTTGCTGATCACCTTTTGTATTTATAAGCAAGGATTAGGGCAACCTCGATTCCAACACTTTCTCTGCTTATCCCTATCTTATTAGAGTTTAAATGCAATTAACACTTAATCTAGCAATAGTCAGGGACTCATGGCAAATTGACCAATCCCAATTCACCGTGGATGGACCTCATGGCGAATTGGCCAATGTCAATTCATCATGGATGGGCCTCATGATGAATTAGCCTTAGCCAATTCGCTATGGATGGCCCTCATGGCGAATTGGCAAGGCTAATTCATCATGATCTTGCATTTTGGAGTTGGTCCGACTCAATTTTGGCTTTCAAGATTGGACCGGACCTGATTTAGGTTTCTAAAATTGAACCAGACTAGGTTTAAACTTTTAAAATTGAATTGGATCACATTTAAGCTTTTAAACTTGGATCGGATCTCTTTTAATTGGGACTGAACTTATTTAAGGCCAAAATTAAGGGTCTACAATCTTGCCCCCTGCTTGAATGATCTTAAATTTACTCAATAGGCTTCAAGATAAGTTCGAGCTGGCTTGAAAAAATCTAGGCATTTTGATATGTTGGGTTTTGGACCCGATATATTTTGGTCTGGGTTCTAGACCAGTGAGTAAATTTTGGATTCTAGACTTGTGAATTGGTTTTGGGTTTTGGACATGTGAGTTGGTTTTGGATTATGGATCCGCAATATCTTAGTTTTGGGTTATGGACCCGCGATATCTTGGTTTGAATTCTGGACCTGGACTGGTTTAGGTTTTAGACACATAATATATTTGTTTAGGTTTTGGACCCAGACTGGTTTGGATTCTGGACCCGCAATATCTTGGTTTGAGTTTTGGATCTGGACTGGTTCAAGTTCTAAACCCATAATATCTTGGTTTGGATTCTAGACCCACAATATTTTGGTTTAGGTTCTAGACCCAGACTTGTAGTTCTAGACCCGTGAGTTGATTTTGGGTTCTGGGCTAGTAAATTAGTTTTGGGTTTTGGACCCATAAGTTGGTTTTGGGTTCTGAACTCTTGAATTGGTTTTGGGTTCTGGACCCATGAGTTGGTTTTGGGTTCTGGACCCGCAACATCTTGGTTTGAGTTCTGGACCCGTAATATCTTAGTTTGGGTTCTGAACTCGGACTAATTCAGGTTCTGGACCCACAACATCACCTTTGTATTTATAAGCAAGGATTAGGGCAACCTCAGCTCACTAATCCTCGCCCGATTCCCACATTTTCTCTGCTTATCCCCATCTTATTAGAGTTTAAGTGCAATTAAAACTTAATCTAGCCATAATCAGGGACTCATGGCGAATTGGCCAATACCAATTCACCGTGGATGGGCCTTATGGCGAATTAGCCTTGGCTAATTCGCCATGGATGGCCCTTCATGGCAAATTAGCTAGGCCAATTCATCATGATCTTGCATTTTGGTGTTGGTCCGGCTCGATTTTGGCTTTCAAGATTGGATCGGACCTGATTTAGATTTTTAAAATTGGACCAAACTAGGTTTAAGCCTTTAAAATTGGATTGGATAAGGTTTAAGCTTTTAAAATTGGACCGAATCAGATTTGACCTCTTTTAATTGAGACTGAACTTATTTAGGGTCAAAATAAGAGATCTACAGTCTTGTCCCCCTACTTGAATGATCTTAAATTTACTCAGAGAGTGAAAAGCAATTTGTCTTAATAGGCTTTAAGATAAGTTCAAGACGATTTGGAAAAATCTGGGTATTTTGAGATGTTGGGTTCTGGACCAGATATATTTTGGTTTGGGTTATGGATCTGTGAGTTAATTTTGAGTTCTAGACCCGTGAATTGATTTTGGCTTCTGGACCCGTGAGTTGATTTTAAGTTCTGGACCCACAATATCTTAGTTTGGGTTTTGGACCCGGACTAGTTTGGATTTTGGACCCACAATATCTTGGTTTGGATTCTAGACTCGAACTGGTTTGGGTTCTATACCCGCAATTAATTAGTGGTCAGTTAATTGAAAATATTAAATAATTATAAACAATTGCAAAAGTAAAGAAAACTAATTAGATAAAATTAAAGATATAAGAATTTAAGCTACATCAAAGATATCCCTAAAAGAAATTTAATTGATAGTGCTCATGTTAAAAATCCAAGATAATAAATCAAATTGAAAAACATAAGAAAATCAAACTTTGAACTTGAATTAAGAATCCTGGTGTTGCGGCTTCAAACTTGTATAATCTTCTTCTCTAAATCTCCTTCCTCTTTGCTGTTCTTGGACTCTTCTTCTTGGACTCTTTCCTTAGACTCTTGATCATCTTTCAATCTTCAAATTTTTTTCTCTTTTATAGGGAAAAATCCTCTTCTAAATATGAAGAAACTCTATCTCTTGATTAAACTAAAACTCTAGTTGGAATAGAGAATTCTAGTTCAAGAAGGATTTATTAATTCATCTATATCCAATTCAGATTATATCTTTAAAATAGTCCAAGCTTCCATTTTTGTTAAAATAAGACCTAAAATTACAAAATTTAATTAATTTAGCCACTATTAAAATAAAAACACTAAAACTAAAATTTAATTAAAAAGTAAATAAAATCTAACAAATTTTTAAGAAATAAAATCTAACAAATATACTTAAAAATTAACTAAAAATAAATTAAAATAAATATAATAGTATACTCTAACGTTAGGCCTTATTAATTGAGTTCAAAGAACTTGGTTGTTCTTCTAGCCAATCAAATCAAGTCTTTCTTGAGGAAGCATTTTCTCTCTCATCCATATTCCAATATAAATAGGACTCTTATGAGTAAATAAGGCCAAGTCTTCCGTAGAGAGTGTTTTGTGAGAAGATTTACCCTAGCTATTTTATTTCTTCCCTTATGTTAGTATTTTCTCTTCTCCTTTGTAACTTCATGAGATTTGAGCTCATTGGGTGTATTTGGATTAAAGTTTTAGATTATTTTCTCTTATTTTATATCACTTTCTAATTATCAGTGAATTTGCTCCCATCCTTTGTCGTGGACTTAAGTTAACATCAAATCATGTAAATTTATATATTCTTATTTATCTTCTCATTATTTTCTCTATTATGTTTGTCGCATTTTGTCCAGATAAATATTTCGCTTCTGCATTCCACCCTAACACATACATAAATTGTTATTTAACCCATATGTGAATTATATGTAATGAGATAAAACAAATATATGTAAATAGATATTTTATTTAAAAATTAGCTTAAGATTAAATATAAAAAAATGGACAATTAATAATAATAAAACAATCTTTAAATTGCTTTCACACACTTCTAAATGTTATTAATTATCCCTAAGCTAATAGAGCTACTCATGATAATAAGTTGGCAAGATGAACGTTTCTTTATCAAAATATATGAACAAGAAGGATTTCGGCAGTAATTATTGGCTAAGAATCAAAAGAGTTGCCAACAACAACGAAACACCACAAATCACATTCAAAGCCCCAAAGCATGCAAACGGACAAGCAATGCCCAACAACACAAATTTGAGTTGACCGTTATTTTTAACTTTTTTAGTTTTCAAACTTTAAAAATAATTTCACCTTACTTAGTCATTTTCCTATATTTATATCATCCCTTTTTCTAAGTTAACTCTTGTTAGATGTTTCTAGTTATTATAAATAAGTCATCATTGAGAAATAATAATTCGAGCAAAACTAAACAAATAAATTTAAAAATAAAATTAGATGAGTAAAGAATGGCGATCATGACCTATCACTTGTAATGATAGTGATTCTAATCTCCACTTTTATTTCTCATTAAAATTATCTTAAAAATAATTTAATTATTTTTGTTTGAAAATACTGTTTCAGAGTAGTTCTGTCCAAAGAGAATAAATATGTCTATGCATACAAAATTCAATCAAATCAATGTAAATTCTTCCTTTATCTAGTATATTATTCGATATTTCTTTTTAAATTTTCATTGATGTTGAATATTAAGGTATAAAAAATGAATAAAAAAAATTGAATATTGTACAGGTTCTGAAGAATGTCTGCATCATAATCCTTGTGGGATCATGTGTTGCCGGGATAGTAGAAAGTAGAAATGTAATGGTCAATAAATACACAGTGCAGTACTCAGCAATAAAATGTCGTAAGCATAGCGCATCTCTAACAGATTTTGGAGGAGTTGGCGATGGAAAAACATTAAACACAAAAGCATTTCAAGATGCCATTGCTAATCTAAGCCAGTATGCTAAACATGGTGGTGCACAGCTTATTGTAACTCCTGGGAGATGGTTAACTGGAAGCTTCAATCTCACTAGCCATTTCACACTTTTCCTCCATAAGGATGCTGTTATTCTTGCATCTCAGGTAACCCCCCTTTATCAAAAATTTTCTTTTGGATGCTACTAATTCAATGGCAGCCATATAAAATATTTTGTATTTTTTTTCTAACAATATAAACTTAGAAGATCTTATATATGAGCAGAATGAAGCACATTGGCCTAAAATTGCTTCACTGCCTTCTTATGGGGTAGATAAATTGTTTCCCGAACCAAGATTTGGTAGTCTCCTCTTTGGAACAAACCTCACCGATGTTGTAATTACTGGTAATGAATTAATGTTTCTCATTCCTGCATGGTTGACTATATATATCCAAATTTTAATGCTTTCATTAATTAACTGGGATTGTTTTTTTCCTAATCATCAGGTAACAATGGCACAATTGATGGGCAAGGTGCCCCCTGGTGGGAGAAGTTCAAGAGGGGTGAATTTAAGTCGACCCGTCCATACTTGCTTGAGATTATGCACTCTTCTCATATCCAAATATCAAACATTACTTTCTTGAATGCTCCATTTTGGAATGTCCATCCTATTTATTGCAGGTTTGTTAATCTTTATATTATCTGCAATTTTATGAGCTTTTTAACTTACCATTGTCTGTTATTTTATAATGCCGGATTATTTCTAATGAAAGTCGAAATATGCAGTAATGTGCTGGTCAAAGGGGTGACAATTCTTGCTCCATTTGAAGTTCCCAATACAGACGGGATTAACCCAGGTTGGTTTCTTCTTTTCTTTTTGATTTATAGAAAATTCTTTAAGGGATTAATTATTGGAAGTATAGATGATATACTGTTCATATACGATCGGGTTTTGATGACAATTAAGCCTTTTTATTTCTGTACTTTTTCTTTTTCAGATTCATGTTCCAATTGTCTGATAGAAGATTGCTACATTGTTTCTGGAGATGATTGTGTTGCTGTCAAAAGTGGATGGGATCAGTATGGAATTAGAACTGCAATGCCCACACAGTATAGAAGTCGATGGTATTTGAAAACACTGTTACTGTGTGTTGTGTATTTCATTCATATATATAGCGTACAAATATAGCTAACTGTACAGCTAGTATAGTTATAAGAGATAACAACAAATACATTCAAATAACAGTAATAGTTATCATAACCTTATCAGGCCCCCTCAATTCGAGATTCGGGTGTCGAAGAACGAATTGTTAACTGTTGCATTAATGCTTGGTGTCGCGCCTTGGCCAAAGGTTTGGTTAAAATATCTGCTACTTGATCTTTAGAACATATGAATCGAACTTGAACCTCATTTTTTTGAACTTTGTCACCTACAAAGTGGAAATTCACTTCCAGATGCTTCGATCTGGCATGGAAAACAGGGTTTGCTGTAAGATAATTAGCTCCAATATTATCGCACCATAATTTGGGAACCTGAGTGGACATGGAACCAATTTCATTTAAGAGAGACGTAATCCATGTAAGTTCAGTAACTGCAAGTCCGATAGCCCTATACTCAGCCTCTGTGGATGATTTGGCAACTGTTTGTTGCTTTTTCGAATTCCAAGATATAATGTTTCGCCCCAGAAAAATTACATATCCTGAAGTCGATTTTCGATCATCCACACTACTAGCCCAGTCAGCATCTGAATAAACATTAAGATCTGTAGCTAAAGATTTAGAGAAAAAGATGCCATAACTAGAAGTGTCTTTCAAATACCGAAGTATGCGTTTCACAAGTGCCCAATTGTCGACTGTTGGAGCTTGCATGAACTGTGAAACTCGGTGAACCGAAAAACACACATCTGGCCTTGTCAAACTTAAATATTGTAACCCTCCAACAATACTCCTGTATAAAGTGGGGTCTTCAAACAAGCTGCCATGTGCCGTGGCTTTTTCCTTTGAACTCGCCGGAGTCTTGATTCCTTTGCAAGTGGACATTTTTGCTTTGGAAATCAAATCTGATATATATTTCTGCTGTGTGAGCACTAGACCATTAGGCAACCAATGTGCTTCCATGCCAAGAAAATAATCAAGTCTTCCCAAATCTTTTAGCATAAATTCATATTGGAGGGATTTAATTATATGCTGAATAAATCCTTCATCCGAGCCAGTCATGATGATGTCATCGACGTAGATAAGCACATAAACAATAATATTATCTTTGTCAAAGATAAACAAAGAAGAATCAGCTGCAGAATTTCGAAAACCAAGTGAAATGAAAGTAGAGAATAGCTTTTTGTACCATTGCCTTGGAGCTTGGCGCAACCCATATAGAGATCGCTTCAATCGACATACATGATTTGGTTTGGATTGATCATGAAATCCCGGGGGTTGTTCCATATAAACTGCCACATCAAGATTGCCATGCAGAAAAGCGTTGGAGACATCAAGTTGCCGTACAAACCAACCCTTGGAAACAACAATGGAAAGAATTATTTGTACTGTTGTTGGCTTGACGACAGGAGAAAATGTGTCCACAAAATCTATACCAGGGCGTTGATGGAACCCTTTTGCAACCAAGCGCGCTTTATAGCGATCAATCGATCCATCTGCTTTTTGTTTAATCCGAAACACCCACTTGCAACCTACAATATTCTGTGCTTGTTGCCTTGGTACAAGATCCCAAGTTGTCGTTTGAATTAGAGCGTTTAACTCACTTATCATGGCTTCTCTCCAATGGGAGTGCTTTATAGCTTGAGAGTAACAAGTAGGGACTGTAGGAAGAACACTCACATTATTAATCTTCGGAGACCAAGGCTGTTTTGGTTGCAAAGAACCAGTTTGTTGTCGAGTCACCATAGGATGTATCTTATGCGAAACAGCTGGTACAAAAGAGAGGTTTTGGTCGTTCATTGTATGAGGAATTATTGCAGCTGAACTATCATCTATGGTGGGTTCTGAATTATCGCCAGATTCTATGTTGTGAATTGGAGTGATTCGGGAAGTAGCTCGAATGATCTCCAGAGGCATGTAATCAGACCGACCTTCAGGCGTGTGAACTGGGCTGGGCTGCTGGTCTGAATTACGAGGCTCATTAAAATTATTAGCAGGAAATAGTCGTGGGACTGTAGCAGTATTGCGATTGGGGGCAGATCCAAGAATTCCAGCCGATGGTTGAACAAAGGGAATAGGAGGCAGCGGAATTGATGTTGGTGAAGCAGGTGTCCTGGTGCTATTATCATTTGGCTTCTGAAAAGGAAATTCCTGTTCATAGAATAAAACATGTCGTGAGACAAACTTCCGAAAGGAAGACATATCAAGACAAACATAGCCCTTATGAACTTTACTATATCCCAGAAAAACACATCGACTTGATTTGGGTGCCAATTTATGAGGAGAGTATGGTGTCAGCCATGGGTAACAGAGGGAACCAAAAACACGCAACTCATTATAATTTGGTTTAGCTTTGAACAAAATTTCGAATGGGGTTTTGTAAAAATTATGAGACGTTGGAAGTCTGTTCATAGTATAAACTGCTGTATCGAAAGCATATGTCCAGTAAGAGTAAGGAACGGAGGCATTATGTAAAAGAGATCTCCCAAGTTCTACTATATGCCTGTGTTTACGCTCAGCGCACCCATTTTGTTCTGGTGTGTGTGGACATGAAATCCTATGTGTAATCCCATTATCTCTCAAATATGAATGTAGTTTTTGAAACTCACCACCCCAATCTGATTGAAAACACTTAATAGGCAGCCCAAAAATATTTTTCAACTAAACCTCGGAATTGAACAAAAACAGAAAAAACTTCAGATTTCTGCTTGAGAAAATACACCCAACAATATTTGCTAAAGTGATCAAAGAACAACACATAATATCTGTAACCATCAATAGACATAACAGGGGACGGTCCCCAAACATCCGAACATACCAACTCTAAAGGCTTAGAAGCATGAAATAAAGAATCAACAAATGGCAGTTTGTGAGACTTGCTCACATTACAGGCATGACAATAATCAAAAGAGGTACTTGAATCATAAGAAATTTTATTGGACTGAAGAACATGTTTAACAATCCTAATATTAGCATGGCCGAATCGCTCATGCCAAAGAGACATAGAAGCTGGAAATGCCTTTGGTGAAAAAGATTGAACAGACTGCATAGGAAAATGGTAGAGCCCATCCTTACTCCGGCCTTGGTAAAGTACCTGCCTCGTGGGGATATCCTTTACAAAATAACGATCAGGGAAAAACTCAATAGATGCATTATTTTGGTGAGTAAAAGAAGAAACTGAAAGGAGATTATTAGTAATATCAGGAGAATAAAGCACATTATCAATTGCAAAAGAATGACCATTGACAAATGAACGAGAAGAGCCACGAGAATAAATAGGGAGTGTTTTACCATCGGCTATTGTGAGAGTATGATTGTCGGTCACTGGAACAGGACGAACAAGATGTTGTGGATCAGCCACCAAATGATAATTAGCACCAGAATCAACTGTCCAGGATTGTGCTTGTGGATCTGCCTCGGTTTTTACTGCGTTAACCTGTGGAGCCATTTTTGGAGATGGGCATTGACGTGACATATGACCAGTGCCATTGCAATTGTAACAAGTTAACACATTAGTTTGTGCATAACGTCCTCCATTATAAGAGTGTTGTCCACCACGACCAGTCTGTTGTCCTCTTCCACCACGATTTCCTCTACCTCGAGTCCAGCCTCCATTTCCTCGACCAGCATTCCCATACATTGCAGTTGGTGGAACTGCTGAATTAACAGCAAGAGTATCTAAACGCAGCTGCGTTTCTTCACTTAGCAACAAAGAATAAAGTTCATCAAAAGATACAGGTACATGACGAGCTTCAATCGAACGAGTAAAGGGTCTATATTCTGGACCCAATCCAGCAAGCACATCACAGACAAGATTATCATCAGAAATAGGATGAGCAAAAGCACTTAATTGATCAGAAATAGACCTGGCTTTCTTCATATAATCATCAATATTGTCAGTGCCCTTGTTCAGATGTTTTAGTTCTTTCCGCAGCTGCTGGATCTTGGTCCTAGCACCCGTCGAATAGATCGTATGAATCTTATCCCAAGCCTCCTTCGCAGTAGAGCATCGTGTTATCTGAATCATAATAGACTCAGAGATAGAGCTGTTTATCCAGCTTTTGACAATCTGATCTCTGGAAAACCAGTCTACATAATCTGGATTTAGTCCGCCTCCTTCCAGATACTTTGATGGCGATGGAACAGAACCATCAATATGCGATGCAAGCTTGTAACCGTGGAGTAGAGGCATGATTTGAGCCTCCCAGATGAGGTAGTTTGAAGAGGTAAGCTTAATTGTGATAAACTGAGATATATTCGGTATTTGGAGTGGAGACGTAATAGGAGAAGAAACAACTGCAGTTGCAGAGGAACCAGAGGTAGGTGATTGAGAGGAATTTGGCGTCTCAGCCATTGTTTGAGAAGAAATAGAAATTAGGGAAAGATGAGAAGCAAGAAATAAAGACTATTTTAGCCCTAAGGGCTCTGATACCATATAGAAGTCGATGGTATTTGAAAACACTGTTACTGTGTGTTGTGTATTTCATTCATATATATAGCGTACAAATATAGCTAACTGTACAGCTAGTATAGTTATAAGAGATAACAACAAATACATTCAAATAACAGTAATAGTTATCATAACCTTATCACACAGCACCTTGTGATAAGAAGACTAACCTGCATTTCCCCTGACAGTGCTACCATTGCTCTTGGTAGTGAAATGTCTGGTGGAATCCAGGATGTTAGAGCTGAAGATATCACAGCAATCAACACACAATCTGCTATCAGAATCAAAACTGCACCTGGAAGAGGTGGCTTTGTTAGAGACATTTTTGTGAGAAGAATGACATTGAAGACTATGCATTATGTTTTCTGGATGTCAGGTGCTTATAAAACACACCCGGATAATGGGTTTGATCCAAAAGCATTGGGTGATATTAGAAACATAAACTACAGAGACATTGTTGCAGATAATGTTACCGTTTCAGGAGCACTTGATGGATTTGCTACAAATCCATTCTCTGGAATATGCATTTCCAATGTGACTATGACATTGAGTGAAAATGCCAAAAAGCTGCAATGGAACTGCACTAATATAAATGGAGTTTCAAGTCATGTGACTCCTAAACCATGCGATGCATTACCTGAAAAAGGAACTAAATGCGCTTTCCCTGAAGACAAGCTGCCAATTGAAACAGTTAATATGCAAACTTGTTTTGCTACATTTTAAAGTTTATTATTATTTATATGGCTATGATTTATCCCTCTTTAAGGGCAATGACTTAAATGAATAAAGAAAGAAAAATTTTGCATTTTCTTTCGCTATTTGTACCATATAATTTCTTGTTATTTAGCTTGTTCTGGTTCATAAAACATTAAATAGTATATAGAAATAAGATGAATACTCTTAAGAAGCATTATATATCATTCTGAGCTTCAATTCTTATGTCCATTGATAATTAATAAAAGGTTTAACACCCAGAAAAATCTCAAACTTTTTGACAAGTCTCAGTTTAATTTTAAGCTATAATTTATTAAAATTAAATACTAAACTTTATATTATTTTAATCAGTTTTATTCATCCAACTTAAGATGCATGCCATAACATGATATGACGCCTTAGATGGCAAATAAATAATGTGATTATAAATATATTATTACACTTATTAGAAAATTTTATATTTTAAAATTTACAAAATAAGGGATCAATTTATAAACAAAAAAAAATTAAGAAGAAGAATAAAAAAAATAATCACGCAAGATACAAAGATTTACGTGGTTCAACAATTTACCTACATCCATAAGAAACTTCTCACTTTATTTCTTGGAGAGAAAATATAACTGACATTTTTCTTTTCTTATAATATATTATGTATATATTTTTACCACCTAAGATATTTTATATATAGTGTTTATTTTACCCTCAATGTATGATAAAATCCTTTTCTAATTCTAACATCTTTTTGTTGTTCAAACTCTATTATAAAAATAATAATTCTCCTCTTTGTTTGAACTCCTAATACAAAATTTATTTTAATTATGAGTTATTATTTAACAATACATATGGCTTGTTTTATATATTTAATTATATTATGATTTATTTATGTCTTTCTGATATGAATTAATTATTGAGTGTAATTCAAAGACATATACAATATTTTAAGCAAAGGAATTGTGGTCATTGCATCTACCCTAATTGGAAGAAGGCTTACAATGGTCAAAAGCTTAAAAAATTATTCTAGAGTAATATTTTAACACATGCCTCAAATTGATTAGATAAAATTGATCCAAACAATGCAAAGTTTATTGTTTAATTATAACATATTATAGTTTAAAATTAAACTGAAGCTTTTGGAAAAATTTGAAAATTTTCTGGATATTAAACCTTAATAAAATTAATCAATCAACTAAAATCTCATAATTTTAACATGAACAACGTAAATTTGATAGAAAGTGAGTTGTCACATTCTCTTGAGCAAATATATACCGAATTGGCAAATTTACTTATTATCATTATTTTCTTAAATATATTCATTAAAACTTAATCATTAATTTCATTAAATTAACATTATTAATTGATTATGTTTAGATGTTTGTTTTGAATGTAACAATTTATGTTGCTTATAAATTTAGTAAATTGTTTGTAACGAGTCATACAATAAAATAAGCCGTTTGAACCTTTTATATTATCCATTGCCTTCACTTATTATATTAACTATTTGGAAATTACTGTGATATTTAATATTCATATAGTAATTCTTTTGACTGTTTCATGTAATTCCAGTGAATTTCGAGCTCAAGACAAATGTATATTCATCAATATAGTAGCTTTAAATTTTATAATACACAGGCACACAAATAAAAATGTCAATCTGAAATAATATTATACAATAAATCTTTATTTTAATTAATTTTATTAGCTAATTGACTGTTTTATATTAATATTATGTTTTAAAAAAACGACACAAGATAAAACATAAGGGTATGTAATTTTTACTAGATAAACAATTAAATTTATTTCGATAAAAGTTTGAAAATGTTTTTTAGGATGTTTTTTTTTTGTTCTCTATAAACAATATAAAACAAATAGTAAGTGATAAAAATTTTTGCGTTAAGTTTTTAGATTTATGTACTTTACTGATGTAACTCTAATAAATTAAAAAACAAACAATTAGTTTTATGAATATATAATTCTTTTATAATCATGCATAGAACAGAAGATCGATTTAAATAATTTTTTCTATAAATTTCACATTTTAAACGATTTACAAGTGAGTTATATGTTGATTTTTCTAATGATAGATATAGGTTGGATTGATAAGTAATTGAATATCTTTATTATTTTTTAGGCCTAACCACCTAAAAAAATACTCTAAAATACGGGTTTTCTCAATTAAATTTTTTTTTTTATTTCAGTTGGTGCAATAAGTTACTTTTTTACTTCAAATCCATCTTGACAGGTTAGGAAATTATGGAGCCTAAGGCTCAGATTATTTGCTTCAAAAACAGGAAACCCACCAGCGCCACCACTTCCACCTCCACTACCTCTTTGCTGCCATTGCACCACCAATTGAATCACCATTTCTGGTTTTCTATCTCCAATTTCTTTCAAAACCATCAAAATTAACACAAAACAAAGATATGTTTGCTGCAAATTAAACGAATTAATTCATACCCTTCTACTGTTTGTTTGTTTTTTCAAATTTCACAAAACATTACCCATTTTGTTCCCTCCCTCATTATCGAGTAGAATTATGAACGGAATGGGTTTTTCATCATCCATACATATCTGTTACATGCAGCCAATTTTCGTGAGAGGACAAGACCTCTGGTTTAGAAACATTAATCATTGCACCTCTACAGTCTCCCCAACATCATTAAATGATAAACCTACTTCTTTTATAGCATGAACAACAGAAAAAAAAAATCTCAAATCCCATTTCAATAAGCTTTGCAATCACTTCATATCAGAAAATAAACTATTAGAAAAAATAGAAATGGAATGGAAATTTGAGGAAGATGAAGGAAACCCAAAAGTCAAACCCTTCAAATACACTAAAGACTACCGATTAAGCGGTGGAAGCCATAGCCAGATTAAAGGTTGTCGATTGAAATTCATCCTTCAATTTCAGCTCTGCCTTAAGCTTGATTTAGCCAGTGGGCATTTTAGAGTGTGTTGCGCTGCAAGGTGGTGGTGGAGGTGGAAGTGAGGGTGCTGGTTTGTTCCAAAACAATGTGCTTTGGTGAAAGAAGGATTATTTCAAAGGCCAAAACGGTGTGTTTTGGTGAAAGAATTGGAAAATATCAAGGCCAAAACAGTGAGTTTTGGTTTTTGAAAGCAAATAACCCAAGCCTTAGGTTCGGTAAATTTCCGAACCTAGCATGGATAGATTTAAAGCAAAAAAATAACTTGTTGCACCAACTGGCAAAAAATAATAATAATAATAAGTTTAAACTGAGAAATTATGTATTTTATTTAAAGGATTTTTCAAGTGGTTAAGCCTATTTTTTATTAGGAGCTAGTTGAGCTAGTTTGTTGTTTTTTTTTCATTCAACAATTATTATGTTAAAAAAAATCGATAATCTAATAATATAATGAATGCTTAAAATATATTTTTAAACGAAATTACTTTGATCAGTTTAATTTGTTATATATTTTAGAATAAGCAAATTAAGTTTGATTGACTTTATTATATAATTAAAGTTTTTCATCTAATTATTTTACTAGAATTGATTACAAAAAAAATTAAGTTATATTTTTAAATTATAAGTTTGATTTTTGTATTTCATTTTCTCGTAGAAGTCATTACGTTTAAATATATAGTGTATCCAAATATACAGTTATATGATTCTCCTAAAAAAATTTTAAAAAAATGTGTGCAATGAGAGATTTTTTATTGGCTTAATGTATATGCACAATATACTACTTTATAGAGTTGACTTATTTAATTTAGAAAATATCTGGTTTTGTTTGTCTAATTCCATCCTTTAATTTTTTTTTCATTAGTGTCGTACCTTTAACATTTTCTGTTAAAATTATGGCACTTAAGTTTACAGAAGAGCAGTGGTGAATCTAGACACTCATTAGAGGGGCAAACTTTTCACCGTTAACTAATTAGCGAGGCTCTCTCACTGTCCGTGTCAGTAGCCGCCTCTCGCCCTTCGTCCCTCCCTCCCTTCTACTTTTGTTTTTTTTTTTTTTTGCTTCTGCAACGAGCCAGGGGGCTCGTCTCCCTGCACCCTGCTGGCTACTATCATTATTGGAGGCCAGAAGTACATCCCTTATATGTGCTTCTGACTGCCGGTGAGGGGGGATCGTTTGCCCCCTCCCCCCAACAACCCCCTAGGTCCATCGCTGCGAATGAGCTAGCAGGCTCAATTAAGAGTGACAATGAATAAAGTATCCGTGAAATTAATTTGCTCTACTCGAGCTCATTTAAATTTAAACTATTTGTATCCATCTCAAACTCGATTATAGTTATAATTTTACTATCCATACTTATCGCACCCGATTATAGTTATAATTTTATTGTTCATACCCATCATAAATATGTTTAATACAATCTATTTATTAGTCGTACCCATTTAACTACTCGTGCAAGTATAAAAATTTAAAATTATTATAAAATTAAAATTATAAAATTATAATTTTCTTAATTAAATGATTACAAATAAAAATTTAATACTAACACAATTTTATGAGAAATAATTTTATGCCACACAATTTTATAATTAAAACAAAATACAATAAATATATGACTGAAATTTCATTAAATACAAATAATATGTATAACTAGGATCAGATAGCAAGTACCCATGAGTATGTACCTAAACCTATAATGGATAGTAAAATTACTATTCGTACTTGTCCAAACCCGTTTATAATCTATCTATACCCTAATTAAACAGATCAAGATGTATCTGGTATCTAAAAATACCTAACTCATTGTCATCCCTAAGCTCGATTAGAAAGAGGCTTTCTAACTTGAATCCCTAGAATATCGGTCAAACTTTAGTACTTTGATTGCTTTTTAACCCAGGCTGATTCGTTGAGTTTCTTGAAATATATCACTTTGATAACTCATCAAACATAACCAACTCCAACATTTCACCAACTTATTTGCATAATTAATTGCATAGAACTGGTAATGACAAATCAACACATAGAATTGGTAATGACACATCCATCCATAAAAAACAACACTTATATCTTAATTAGGTCAAAATCGAATCCAATTTTTGTTTTGTTTTTATTTTTATTTATTTATTTATTTATTTATTGTTTTAACAAATGTGTCACCTAAGTCTAATATAGTCACTTTTCTTCCTGGCTTTACCCTAAAACTCCATCAAAAATAAAAATTGATCAACGCACCCATTCTATTCTCTTAAAATCAAAATGAAATTTAAATGAAAAAACACGAAGATTTAACTATGAAAGAAAATACAAACCGATGGGTTGCCTCTCACTGAGCGCTTCTGTAATATCGTGTAGCTGGACATTGTTGCATCATTTGTCTACAAACATCAAACTTTCAATAGATTTTGCAACATCAATCTCTTCAAGGTAGGGCTTTACCCTTTGTCCATTTACCTTAAATGTCTCATTGGTTTTCAAATTGAGTAACTCAACAACCCCATATGGGAATGTTTGAATTACTTGAAATGGTTCGCTCCAACAGGACTTCAATTTCCTTGGGAACAATCGCATTATGGAATTGAAAAGGAGGACTTTTATTCCCGGTTCGAAAGTTCTTCGAAGGATCATCCTATCATGCATAGCTTTTGTCCTTTCCTTATAAATTCTTGAACTCTCATAGGCCTCATTCCTAAGCTCATCAAGCTCAGAAATTTGCAATATTCTTTGCTCTCTTACTACTTCTAAGTCCATATTTGTGGTCTTTATTGCCCAATAAGATTTATGCTCTAATTCCACCGGTAGGTGGCAAGCATTGCCAAAGAACAATCTATATGGACTCATTCCCAATGGTGTTTTAAAAATAGTTCTATAAGCCCATATTGCTTCTGAAAGTCGGATTGACCAATCCTTTCTCATTGTGCTCACTGTCTTTTCCAAGATCCCTTTAATTTGCTTGTTGGAGATCTCGGCTTGTCCAGATGTTTGAGGGTGGTATGGAGTTGCCACTTTATGTTAGATGTCCATCTTGGTCATCAACTTCTTGAACCATTTGTTACAAAAGTGGCTTCCTCCATCACTTACTATTGCCTTTAGAGTTCCGAACCTGCTCAAAATATTCTCCTTCAAAAATTTCAAAACAATATTAGAATCATTAGTCCTAATGGGGATAACCTCCACCCACTTAGACAAATAATCCAATGCAAGAAGAATCTATTCAAAACCAAATGACTTGAAAAATGACCCCATGAAGTCTATTTCCCATACATCAAAAATTTCAACCACAATACAAAATATTGAGAGGCATTTATTTCCTTTTGCTAATGTTTCCTACTCTTTGGCATTTATCACATCTTGTACAAAAATTATGAGCATCCTTAAAAAGAGTTGGCCAATACAAATCGTTTTGAAAAACTTTCTCGGCGGTTTTCTTTCCTCCAAAATTCCCTCTACAATACATATTGTGATAAAATTGCAGCACTTGTTTTTGTTCTTCCTCCGGTACACATTTTCTTATGATTTCATCCCTGCAAATTCTAAACAAGTATGGCTCATCCCAAAAATAATACTTACATGAATGCAGGAACCTCTTCCTTACCTGAAAATTCAAATCCTTTCTCAAAATACCACAAGAGAGATATTTAGCAATATTTGCATACCCAGGTGCTTGAGTTAAAACAAAAAAGTGTTCATCCGGAAATTTTTTAAAAGCATTTTCACAAGCAATTTCTCACAAGCAATTTCTGCATCATTATCGTGAGAGTTCAACCTAGAAAGATGGTCAGCTACTCCATTCTCACTTCCCTTTCGATCTTTGATTTCAACATCAAATTCTTGCAACATCAATACCCACCTAATGAGCCTAGGTTTAGCTTGTGGTTTGGTCAATAGGTATTTCAAGGCCGTATGGTTCGAAAATACTATGACTTTAGAGCCTATCAAGTAAGATCTAAATTTTTCCAGTGCGAATACCACAACTAACATTTCCCTTTCAGTGGTTGTGTAATTCACTTGTGCATCATTTAAGGATAAACTTGCATAATAAATTACACACATTAATTTATTCACCCTTTGGCCCAAAATAGCTCTAATGGCATAATTCGATGCATCACACATGATTTCAAATGGCAAATCCCAATTTGGGGCAGCAATTATAGGAGCAAAAGTTAATTTTTCTTTTAAAATTTCAAAAGCTTCTAAGCACTCATCATAAAAAACAAATGGAACATCTTTTCCTAGCAAATGACATAAAGGATGTGAAATGTTTGAAAAATCTTTTATAAACCTCCTATAAAATTTAGCATGTCCCAAAAAGCTTCTAATCCCCTTAACAGTTGTGGATGGAGGTAGATTCATGATTAATTTAACCTTAGCTTTGTCTACCTCAATCCCTTTGTGAGAAATGACATGACCCAAAATAATCCCATGATCAACTATGAAATAACTCTTTTTCCAACTCAAGGTATGTAGACCCTTAATTTTTGACCCAGTCCGGTCCAATATATTTTAATTAGTCCAAAATAATTTTTATGTTGCCCAATATATTTTAATTAGTCCAAAATAATCTTTGCGTTGTCTTAATTAAACAATATTTGTTTTAGTATTTAGTTTTTTTAATTAATAAAAAATAAACAAATAATAATAATAAACAAATAAATAAAAATAAAAATCGGAGACGGAAAATCGGCGATAAAAAATTTTGTCGCCGAAGAGGGGCCGGACGAAATGGCCTGTAGGCAATTTCGGCCCCGTAGCCCGCAAATTCCCACGGCAGTTTTTTTCGCCAGCGAAATTTTTCCGCAGCAGTTTTTTTTGCTAGCGAAATTTTTTCGACGTAATTTTTTTAGAAACCAAATTCAATTTGGTTTCGGTTTTCTTTTCTTAATTAATGTTAGATTCCGTAAATAATTAAGATTAGTCATCAAAATTTTCTATAAATAGGACTAAAAACAACACAGAATGGGGATCGAAAAAAGGAGGAGGAAAATTTTAGAGGGATCGAGAGAGGACTTTTGGAAAAAAACTTTGAGGGATCGGACTCGAATTCTTTTTGAACTCAGAACTTTGGGAGACTTTTGATTAGGTGGTCGAAACTCAGTAAACCGAAGCAATAAGCAAGCAACTATAATTCATCAAAGGTAGCAAAGCTTGTCTTTGTTCTTGTACATCCAAGAAATAATTTTTGGTGGAACCAAAAAACGAAGGTATGAATTTCTTTATGTATTTTTCTTTACAATAGCTTCGTCACTCAAGATTGAAAATTATTGTTTCTGTTTCTTCAAAATCTTAAAACCCTAATCTACTTTCTAACTTTTCAAAACCTTAAATCGTTTCATTAATTTACCAAACCCTAATATGCTTTTCAAATTTTCAAAACCCTAAATTGAATCCTTTTATTTCCAAAAACCCTAAAAAAGATCTTTTCTGTTTCTATAAACCTTAAATCATTTTGTTTATTTTCAAAAAACACCATAAAACTCTAAACTAGCTTTCTTCTAATTCTTTTCCAAAATTCCAAATGTTTTGTTAAATAACCAAACTCAAACTCACTTTACAGATTCTAAAAATCACATAAAGCTTCATAAAACTATAAATTGTTTTTTCCTAATTCTAAAATCAAATACATTCTCCGAAACACTAAAAACCCTAATTCAACTTTAAAACCAAGACAGTAACCTCAAACTAGCTAACCTTAAACCCTAATTCCCTTAAAACCTTAAACTCTAATTTTTCTAAATCTTAATCCTTAAAACTCTAAAACCTTATAAACCTAAATATTAAAATTCAACATAGTAAGTAGCTAATAATCATAAATCTAACATTTTAAAGTATCCAAACCCTAATTTCATGATTTCACTCCTCAAACACTAATTTGGTTAATCAAAGAACTTTATCAACCTCTTAAATTATAAAACTTTAATCCATTTCAATTGCTTTTAAAACTTACAGTAGCTTAAACCCATAAATTTCAAAACCCTAAACATATTAAATAAGGAATCTTAAATAGAAACAGTAGCCCTAATTTGAGTCTTTACTTGCTTTATTTAATTTTATATTTGATTGTGTAGTTCATTATATACTTTGATTTATTTTATATGGTTTGATTTATTTAAGTTCAATGCTTGGTTTATTTAAATCATCATGGATGAATGTTTATATTTTGATTGATGTTTAATATCTTTGGTGAATGATTTATTTATGATGAATGGTTATTTACCTTTATCGATTTACTTTTGATTTCCAAGTGTTGTAAGAGGTATGTTTCCACTTTGTGGGTACCTCATTAGTTAAATATCATGTAATTTAAATTGCTTTTATATTTTAGACCAATGTAAAGGACATATTTCTACCTTTCGGTGGGTGTCCTATTTAGGCATGGGATGTAAGGACATGTTTCCATCCTCGGATGGGTGTCCATTTATTTTCTTTCTTTGGACATTGTTTTGATTTTCAATATATCGATGCTTTATTTTAATTATTGTGTGTAATATGGATAATATTGTTATATTTAAGAATTTTATAATATTAAGACCTGTAAAGGAGGCCGGTTCCAATGAACGGGGTATTGTGGAGGTGCTGGGCCATTTCTCACCTTCCCCACACGTACCCAACTTTCCAAACCCATTAGGGGGTTGGGGATTCTTTAGGAATCGAGTCATCCATCCCTTTCTTTTTCCCGGCCCTTCCGGGTGGCGACTCCATTTTCTCCGAACTTAGGTCTGTGTGCTCTAAGGCCCCGAGCCTAAACAGTGCAGAAGTCGCAAGAACCATTCCACCGGGAGTGGGGGCGAAAATCCCCGCTCACAAGGTAAGATTACATTCAATACATCTTTCAAGCACGAGAGTCAATTTTTGCAAACAATCATTAAAAGAATTACTAAAAACAGAGAAATCATCCATAAATACCTCAATGCATTTGTCAAGCATATCAGAAAAAATCAAAAGTATACATCTTTGAAATGTACCTGGTGCATTGCAAAGTCCGAATGGCATCCTCCGAAAGGCAAATGTCCCAAAGGGACAAGTAAAGGTTGTCTTTGGTTGATCTTATGGTGCTATTGGAACTTGGTAGTAACCCGAAAGACCATCAAAAAAATATTAAAAAACATGTCCAGATAACCTATCAAGCATTTGATCAATAAATGGTAAAGGAAAGTGATCTTTCTTGGTGACATTATTTAATTTTCTATAATCTATGCACATTCACCACCCGATTTGTGTTCGTGTAGGTACCAACTCTCCTTTCTCATTCTGGACCACAGTCAAACGTGCTTTCTTTGGCATGACATGAACATGACTAACTCATTCACTATTAGCAATGGGGTATATTACCCCTTCATTAAGCAATTTTAGAGCTTTCTTCTTCACTACTTCTCTCATATTAGTAAGCCTCTTTTGAGCCTCACTCACCGTTTTAGCCCCTTCCTCTAAAACTATCTTGTGCATGCACATAGAGGGACTAATACCCTTGATATCACTCAACCCCCAACCAATAACTCTCTTGAATTTTTTCAACATCCTCACAAGTTTATCTTCCTTCTCACTACTAAGAGCAGCAGAAATTATCACTGGTTGTGAGTTATTTTCCCCAAGAAAAACATGCTTTAACTGCTTTGCAAGTTCTTTAAGTTCAACCCCCTTTGGTTGAATCTCCTCATTTGAACTATTAACTTCTTCCTCCAGATTTAGAGCCCTTTCTAATTTGTCTTCACCACTCTCCTGCAAGAAAACTTCTTTAACAACATTATCAGTAAAATCAATGAAAGAGCAGTGCTTATATAAAGCATTAGTGGGAATATAAAAAGTGTTAAAAATTAAAAATTCTACAGTTTGACCTAAAATAGTCATGGTCAATTTTTCATTTTTAACATCAATTAATGTGTTAGTTGTGGCCATAAAAGGTCTTCCTAACAAAATTGTATGCTCAGAATCTCTAGAATTTTCTTCCCCCATGTCTAAGATAATGAAATCAACGGGTACAATTAAACCACCTACCTTAACTAGAACATCTTCTATGATTCCCTTAGGGTATCGAAGAGTTCTATCCGTAAGTTGCAAAACCATTTTAGTTGGTTTAAGTTCCCTTAGCTCTAACTTCAAGTAAACAGAGTATGGCATCAAATTTATACTTGCTCCTAAATCACACATAATAATAGTTTCTTTCCCATTCCCCATAGAGATACTAACTATAAAGCTTCCAGGATCCTTTAGTTTTGGAGGTAATCTGTGTTGTAAAACATCACTTGTTACTGCTGAAACTATCACCATCTCATTTAACTCATACTTTTTCTTTTTTGTGTTAAGCTCCTTAAAAAATTTGGCATATGATGGCAAGTTTTTAATCACCTCAAGTAAGGGGAGGTTAATATTTACCTTTGAGAGCATATTATAAATTTCAGTAAATTGCTTGTCATGCTTCTCATTTTTTAACCTGCTTGAAAAAGGAATTGGCAGTCTATACAGATTTGGAGATTTGTGCAGCTTTGGTGCCACTGATGCCTCCTCACTATCTTCCTTCAGCTCAATTGGTTGAGCTTTGCCTTCTTGTATTTCCTCGTCATCTTCTTCCAATGTTCTTACATCCAATGAATCATTAATGTTATTATCGCCGATTTTGTTATCAAGTACCTTACCACTTCTTAGGACTGTGATTGATTTGGCTTGCTTCAGTTGGCTTGGAAATTTTCCTTTTTGATTAGCTTGCAATTGATTAGCCAATTGACTCACTTGAGTTTCAACCTTCTTAAGTGAGGCTTCCAAAGAGTTGAATCATTTGTTGTTCACCTCTTGATTTTGAGTGCTTATTTGAATGAAAGTATTCAAATTGTCTTCAAGTGAAGGTTTCTTGACTTGCTCATGATTTGAACCTTGCCCTTGAAACCTTTGATAAAGTTGGAATGAATGTTGAGGTGGAATTTGTTTTTGGTTCTTCCATGCAAAATTAGGGTGATTTCTCAAACTAGGGTTATAAGAATTTGAGTATGGGTCATTCCTTCCCCTTTGTTGGAATCCTTCAAAAGCAAAGGCTTGTTCTTGCCCTTCTTGAAATTGGTCAAAGTTTGAAGGACATACATTTGTATTGTGGCCTATCACACCACATGATGCACATGATTCTTGACTTGTCCCCGGCAAGTTTCCTCTAGCTTTCAACAATTTTACTTGCCTTGTTAACTCAGCAATTTGCCTTGCCATTTCTGTGTTTGTATTCAGCTCATATGCCCCTCGTCTCCTTTGTCCAATGCTCTTTTATTGAGAATTTTCTCTCAACATTTCGAATGATGCAACCGTTTTAGCAGCTATTTTCTCACCCATTGCCCCTCCTGCAGCATTATCCACTATGTTTTGACATTGTTGAGTTAGCCCATCATAGAAGAACTGATTGAGCAATTGTTGTGGATAATAATGATGAGGGCATTGAAACAATAGAGATTTGAAGCAATCCCACGCCTCATGAAATGGCTCCCCATCAAATTGGGTGAAAGTTGCAATACTCCCCCTAAGCTCCTTTGTCTTTTAGTGTGAATAAAATTTTTCCATAAATTTGTTGTACACTTCGGTCCAAGTGGTCAAAGAATTTTTCGGTAAGGTCATCAACCATGCTTTTCCCCTATCTTTCAAACTATATGAGAAACATCTCATTTTGAGTTCATCCTCTGTTAGTGCTTGTAAAGGGAAAGCATGTAGTGTTGTGTAAAAATCTTGAATGAAGTTGAGAGGATCTTCATTCGGTAATCCATGAAAGATGGCAGCATACTATAATGAGTGTTTCTAAGTTCATAATTCCTTGTTGCGTTGCTCAACCGGATACACGATGTGGTTACTCCAATGATCGGTCAGGCAAACTCCTTCATAGATGGTTCCTCTATGTCACCCATTTCTACTTTCGTGTCCTCCTCAAATTGCTCGTCGGTTTCTTCTCCATCTTGTCCCAAGGGATCCACTCCTTCGGTTCTTGGTAGTCTATGAATATCGTCTATATATGGAACAAGTTCATTTTCTTGAGACCTTTGTCCTTGCATAAATCACCTAGGCAATTCAAAAAGGAACACTTTAAACAATAAATTTCCAAATAACAATTGCCTTCCCCGGTAGCGGCGCTAAAATCTTAATGCGCTCGACTAACACTACTACAAGCGACACTCGCAAGTATAAGAGGTAATTATAGGAACAGTGATCGCCCTAAGATATGTCACAAGGAAGAAATTATTTTACAATAGTTTGATTGACAAGTAAATTTAAAAGCAAGAGTGTGATATGTTGGAATGGTGAAAAGCGATTTTAATTTAAAAGTAAAATGAGTGGTAGTTGTGTAAGATCATTTCAATTCTAGGAATGGTGCCTAGGGTTATAGGTCAATTTAATCAAAGCTTAATTTTCAAATTATCCATTAACATAACCTTGTATTTTAATTTATTTCTTGAATTAAATTAGTAATTACCAATTCATTAGTTTTCACATTCATGAATTAACAACAACCAATTGTTTTGAAATTGCAAATTAACAAACTCTAGAACTTATATTTCTAATTCATTCTTAGGGTGGTTGATAACATAGTTCCAATATCAAATTTCACCTCTCGGTCCATCGTTCAATATTAAGTGATTAATAGGTGGCCAATCTATCAACCTAACATTCAATTCAATATAATCAACCAACAACAAGGTATACTAATGAAATTATCAAATCAAGTCATCTAATTAAATCTACTACAACCGAAGGCATGAGTAAATTATCTCATTACCAATTTAAAATAAATATCCATATCAATATTCATCAAATCAAAATTATGCATTGTAATATTAATGATCATAATAAAACAACAACAATATAGAAATGAATTAAAAGAGAGAATATGAAAAACCCCTTGTAGATGCCAAGAGTTGGACTACTTGTCTTCCTCCTAGCTTCCACCTTGATGTATGATGAACAACTTCCAAGCCCTCTCA
Organism: Garcia nutans; assembly: GCA_947685225.1. NCBI lineage: Eukaryota > Viridiplantae > Streptophyta > Magnoliopsida > Malpighiales > Euphorbiaceae > Garcia > Garcia nutans. The sequence continues at coordinate 46,672,851 of CANTUV010000007.1, read as the reverse complement.
ATCAATGGCTCTCCTCTTGAAAGATAGAATGTAACTTCCTCAAGCTTCAACTCCAATCATGCTTTCTTCAAACCCTAATTGTCTAAGGAACTTGCTCACTCAATTTAATCCCCAAACTTGATTGAGTCTTCTCTATGAAACAAATGAAGGATGAATGGTAATGAAGATGAAGAGAGAATTGTGTCTCTCCTCTTCTAAAACTGAAAACAAAAACTAAGAAAAAAAACTCCCCCCAAAACCAAGATAGCTCACGTGTATATACTCCTCCCACTACCATCTCCTTTCAATTTTTCTTAGAAACCAACCATCTCTTGCCAACTCGCACACCACACTTTATCTCCCTCCTTTTTCTTTATTTTATATTTCTTCCCATAAATTAGACAACCTTTTTGTTCTTTTATTATTTCTTTTTAAAAGACATCACTTATTGTCCCCCATTTTGTGTAAAGTGATTGAAAGAATCTTTACAAGATACAGCCAACTCATGAGTAACTTGGTCGTATCACTCATTTTCTTATGGACACTGCCAAGTCATATGATTGTGTCCATGGCTGCCTCACTAACTTCTTCTTTTTTCAAGTGAGACACGGCTAATGGCTTGGTTGTGTTTCCATTGTCCATCCTTGCATTTGCTCTTTAGATGGGACACGGCCAAGGACTTGGCCGTGTCATGTGACACGACCAGTGCCTTGGTCGTGTCTCTTGGGTGTGTTCACTTCTGCCTTTGCTTCTTTGGTTTTGCTCTTTAGCTTCAATTTGTGAGACACGACCAGTGGCTTGGCCATGTCTTCTCCCAGTGTCTGCATCTGCCAATTTATTCTGAAGGACACGGCCAGTAGCTTGTGAACCTTAAGCCGTGTCATGTAAGTGTTGCCTTGGATGAGGGACACGGCCAAGCCATGAAGTGCCTTGGTTGTGTCACATCCTTTTCCACCTTTTTGGTCCTTCAATCCATTCTTTTGCGCTTCCATCTAAATCAAACACTTCAAGCAAACTTTAAACAAAAATTAAAAGATAAATTAACTTAAAGCCAATAAAATTAACCTAAATATATGTACTTATATGATCAAAACAGATGACCTTTTAATTTTTGAATCTTGAATTGGAGAATTGGATAAAATTGGTGATTATTGTTGATTTGGTGGATATTGCCTTTTAAAATTTGTGAGGAATTGAGCCTATTAAGTTGATTTGTGTGTAACATCTTTGATTGATGAATTGCTATGTAACACCCCTTCCCGACCTACATATGTAAGCCGAGTAGAGGCGCCACACTATCCTAATGTTGCTACCAATTTTACTTAGTCAAATTTTTAGTTCCAATTTTTACAGAAATTTTGCCATAGTTTTGCCTAAAAATTTAGTCCCAAGTGTCGACAAAACTGGTTTTTTTTTTCTGATTTTTAAAAACATTTTACTCAAACCAATGCAAACAAAATCATTCTCAGTACACTCCCAATAAATCCCCCTTATAACCTCAACTACAACCTGCAAAAAGGATTTACACTTCTAGTACAACATAAAGTAAAGGTTTATTATGAAATACAGTAGATAAAATATTTGTTCACTATGCAGCGGAAAATAAAAATATTTACAAATTCATATATATCCAAACTCAAGTTTTACAACCCATAAAATTTATACATCTCTTTGGCAGTCAGTCTTTGATCTTTAAGCCCACTATCAACACCTCAAAATCTAGACTTGACTCGGCCTAGAGGAACTCTCTGGTTCTTCCCTGTCACCTGCGCGAAGAATCACATTCGCGCTAAGCCAACGGCTTAGTTGTACAAATTACAGTGCTATGATGCTTTAATGCCATGCTAATGTCACACAATAAAGTTTCAAGATCAATTCAAGAGAATATTATATTTCAAATCTTACCGGTTTCAATAATGTATGTATAGTAGTCATCTCATTATTCATTTGTTTCACCATTCAATAGTCACATTTAAACAAACACAAGCATGGGCCCAAAAATAATATAATATGTTATTCAAAGTTCAGAGTTACTGTTTTGGTCTATAATAATAATCATCAATACATTTATCCATGGATATTCAACTATATTTGAGTTTACGACCCAGTCATTTCACCCAATCTAGTTTTAATAATTTGTTTTTGAGGTTTACGACCCGGTCATTTCACCCCAAAAACATCACATTTCACATTTTTCAACTGGAATCGGCTTACGACCCGGTCATTTCACCTATCCAGTGATTCATAGGCATGCCGCCAAAACCAGAACTCTGAAAATTGAATAAACATATTAGGCACACAATCATTTCATTTATCTCATTATCAATTTCTTTTCATTTCATTTCTCATAATTAATTAGGCAACCATGCCTCATATCTCATATGATCTCAAATCACAATAGGGCAATTCTTCATAATATCATATCTTTCACATTTCATTTCATCATCACATCTTTTACATTTCATATTCCCTATTTCATTTCATCATTCAAATGGATATAATCAATGGCATTAACACATATTTTACATACTCATCACAACATTCACATCATACCAAACATACATTATTAATATGCATTAACAATGCATTAGATTTCTTAACACATTTACAATCAAATGTATGTTAAATCTCAACATCATATGAATTTATGAAATAATGTAATTTGTACTTACCTTAAAACCAACTCACACCAATCTATACACTCACTCTTCCAAGAATCCTCAACACTTAGGTTAGGGCAATTCAACCTCTTCACAACCTAATCCAAAAGGAGTATTAGCAAAATGACCATATGAATAGTACATTCTGGTTTTAGACTCTACTCTATCCTTATTTTGAAAATTTGTATAAAATAATCTACTTGACTAAAAATTCTAAAATTTTTACAGAACTAAATTTTACATCTTAAAATCATTCCTTTAAAATTTCAGATCAAACTGAACACAAAATCTTGGTCAAATAGTTCACCCAACCAGACTGCCCCAATTGCCCTGCATCCTGGCAGCAGTTCTGAACTTTGTGAATTCCATAAACTAAATTCAATCAACGTGGTCCCAAATTATTTTTTTCAAATACTAGACTCACTAAGAAAAAACATATCCAAAATTCAATTGAATATTATTTTTCTACATTTTATTAAAAATCCCGAAATATAGCTGTCTCAAATAAGGTACCTGCTGGAACAGGTTTAGTAAAAATAATCTTTCCAAAATTATAACCATTCCAAAATCGAATCAACATATTTTTCAGTCATTCTAGACTCATAGAGGCACAACATATCAAAAATTCACTTCAAGAACATTTTTCTATATTTAATTAAAAATCATACAAGTCACAGCCTTTACTAATTGTAAAACAGAAAAAATTTTTCACTAAACACAACTCTTACTCTTCCATCACCAACACCAACCTAACTTCTTATCTTTAAACTAAAACCAACACCATAATTAATTAAATCAAACATACTTCAACATACTACAACCAACACACTCCTAATTCAAACATCTACCATCAAACTCAAACCTTACTTCAAGAAAACAAAAGAAATCAAAAGAGAGAACTTACCAAAATAATAAAACTTCTTGGAGTTTCACTTAATCACTTGAAAACCCCTTCAATTTTGAGCTTGAACATCAAAACAAAACTTGCTCTCTCTTGCTATAGGGTGGCTGGCCATGGAAAGAGAAAGGAAAGAAGAAGAAAAAATGAGAAAAGTCAACTTCCTCTTCTCTTTAAATCTCCACCAAACAATTCAAAATGAAAATGACTAAAATACCCTCTTTAAAACATTCCAACTCTTATATCATTCATTTGCCCTTTTTAGTAACTTCACACTTCACAAATTAAATATCTTCTTACCTTGACCCACCATTTTGACCAACATATATGTTACATATATTATCATATATACAACATATACATTCTCTTTAAATAATCTTTTCCTTTTTAATAACACATATACATTAGATTCAAATGAAATAACAATTATATCAATACTTCTAGGGCACATTTTGGGATATTACATGCTAGAACTTGTTTTGACATACATTTTAAGACTACATAAAAATTTTAATTAGACATCAATATGATTAAGGCAATTAGGTGAACCCATTTTGGCTTAAAAATGTCAACCTTATATTCAACCTTATCCAATTTTGAGCCTATTTCATTTCTCCTTTTCTTTCTTTTTCACAACACTACTAGCTTTGAACCATGCTATTTTGTCTCTTACCCTTTCATTAGGTCAAGAGCATTTTAAGAGCATTTATGATTGAGTGTTGTGTTAAATAAAGTGTGGGGTTAAATTTAGTGGATTTAAAAATGCAAACCATTTTATTCTTTAGTTGCAAATCATAATTTATAAAAAAAGAAAAATAATAAATTAAAAAATTAAAAAAAATTAAAAGGCTAAAATTTGTTGTTCTTGCTGGAAGGGTTGAATTGAATTTGGGAATAATCTTTGCAAATTTAATAAGTGAAGTTCCTAAAAAGTTCTTTAATAGCTAGTGCTAAGTGATTGGGAGGTACGTTGGGATTGTTGGTCGCATTACATTGTTTACTTCACTCTTAAAGTGTCCTTGAACTTAGTGGATAAACTCACACTCCCAAATGTCATGCCCTTACCTTAGCCCCATTACAACCAAATGAAAGACCTTATGATTGATGATTGATTAGAATTTAATGGTGGAAGTTTGATTGATAAGCAAGATTATTGTAATAATCTTTCATTGAATGTTATGAGTGTAAACACTACCTTATTAAATACTTTAAAGAGTTGGTGAGGGAGTGACAACATTGGTTATGCATGAGTATTAGTTTTGTTTGATTTGATATTGATTGCGGATTTAAGAAATTGGAAGTCTTGATACATTCTTATAACTCTTGAACTTGGCTAAATTTTCTTATTTAGCTTGTTTTAATTTTAACTTTTCTTAGGGAAAAAGCAAAGGATTAAGTGTGGGATAGTTGTTTTGATCAAATATGTATACATGTTTAGGTTAATTTTATTGGCTTTAAGTTAGTTTTTCTTTTAATTTCTATTTAAAGTTTACTTGAAGTGTTTGATTTAGATGGAAGTACAAAAGAATGGAATGAAGGATCAAAATGGTGGAAAAACATGAGACACAGCCAAGACACTTCATGGCTTAGCCGTGTCCCTCATCCAAGGCAAGAGGCATGAACCACTCACATGACACGGGCTGAGGCAACTTAGCTTGGTCGTGTCCTTCAAAAAAATTGGGCAGAGACAGACACTGGAAGAAGACATGACCAAGGCCTCAGCCGTGTCCCACTTGATGAAACCAAAGAGCAAAGCGAATGGCAAAGGTAAACACAAGCAGAAGACACGGCCAAGCCATTGGCTGTGTCACATGACACGGCCAGTGACTTGGCCGTGTCACACCTGGAAAAGAAGAAGAAAGATGGGCATCTATGGACACGACCTCAAGGCTTGGTCATGTCCCAAGAAGAATGAGTGACACAGCCAAGTCACTCAAGGCTCGGCCGTGTCTCATATGGTCCCTTTAAATTATTTTGTACGAAGTGAGGGATAATTGGGGGGAAAAAAGACTTTCTTTTTTAAAAAAAGAAATATTAAAAATGAGTAAAAGGTGGATGAATTTATGGGAAGAAATAAGAAAAACAAAGAAAAAGAGTGAGACAAAGAGTGGTGTGTGAGTTGGCAAGACATGGTTGGTGTCTTAAAAAATGGAAAGGAATTGGAAGTGGAGGGAATGGAATGACATACACATTTGGGCTTATTTGGAGAGAGCTATCTAGTTCTTAGTTTTATTCTTGTTTTGGAGGGGGTGACACCATTCTCTCTTCATCTTTATTTTCCATTCATCTTTCATTTTCTTCCATAGACAAGACTTAATCAAGTTTGGGATAAATTTGAGTAAGCAAGCTCCTTAGAAAATTAGGGTTTAAAGAAAGCTTGATTGGAATTGTAAGCTTAGAGTTACTGTCATATCAGTAATTTAGGAGAAATTAAATAAATACTTGGAAATATAAAAGTTATATATACCCAATATATATACCTAGTGTATATGCAACATATACATATGGTATATTAATTGTATATGTTGGATATATACATTACATAATTAATATATTTAATACACATATAAGGTACATTTGATGTGTATATAAAAAACACATTATTTGTGCATGCGTAATATCCCAATTTTTTTTAAAAAATTTTTTGATTTTTGGAAATTTGATAAAATATATTATAATTAAATTGAATAAATTAAATTAATGGCTTTAAATAAAAAATGAAGGGATTTTAAATGAAAAAGTGGAATATATATGTAAAATATATACAACATATAAAAGTCAACACTTTTTAAAGAAAAAGCCAAAAGTCAAAGTAAAAAGGGTATTTTGGTAATTAAATCTTAAAAAATTTAAATTTATTAAATTAATTCAAAAATAAATAATTTTTAAATGGAAGAGGGATTTTTGGATTTTTAATTTATTAAATAAATAATTAAATAAATAATTATTAAATTAAATTAAATTAAATAATATATATATGGTTGAAATTAAAAGATGAAAGGAAAGAGAAAATCAAAAGTCATTTTCATCTTCTTCTTCTTCCTCCTTGGCCGAAATCTCCATTGATGGTGTCCAAGGAATTTTTCTCTTCCATACTCAATTTATTGAAGGATTTAACAAGTTTAAAGTTAATTTTTGGTGATTTTCACTAAATTTGGTAAGTTTCCAACTCCTTTCTTTGAATTCCATGGAAATTTTGATTATGTGTGATTTTGAATTTTTAAATAGTATGTTATAATTATTTGAATTAGTGTGTATGATGTTATTTTGGGTAGTTAACAATTATTTTAAGATTCGATTGAAGAAATGGTTGAGTTTGTGTAAGATTGGTGAAGAGAGAGAATTTAGGGTATGTAATTTTTGGGGTTTTGAAATCATGGTTTTTAATTGTGCAAATTAATTTCCAAATGAGTTCTTTTGATGCATAAACAAGTATTTTAAAGTCAAAAATTGGATTTGGTTGTGTTTGGTTGGAGTTTGAGAATGGAAGTGTGATTTAGGCTTTTGAAAAATGATTTTTTCAAAGTTGTTGAATTGTATAATTTTATTGGTTTAATCTTGTTATTTGGTGATATAAGTGATGAATATAAGCTTACAATGATTATTGGATTGTGCTGGAATGAAAAACCTTCAATGGGGGAAGGTTATGCCATTTTAGGGTTTTGTGTATAAGAGTGGGTTTTTATAATGTAAATAGTTTAAATGTATTAAAATATGTTTCTAATAATATAAATAAATTTAATATATTAAAATGAATGGCCTAGTATGAGAATCTAAAGTTAAAGTGAGGTTAGCCTTAAATTTTGAATTTTTGCTTGGATGGGGTTTAATTATGGTTTAATATTGAAAATGTCATTAAATGTGATACTAAATGATTATTTGCTGTCACATTTGATTTAGGCATTGAGGGAGGTTGATTTGCTTCATCCGAGTAGTGAAGGGCAAGTTGGAAGGATAAGATTGGAGATTGTTTTAAGCTTGTTTTGGTTGTTATTTGAGGTAAGTACAAACTTTGAATACATTGGTTATGTTTGCATGACATTTGGGCTTAACACATTTCGGTTGAAAAATGTGTTAAGCTACTTGGTACATTGGTTATGTATGAATAATATGCTATGACATTTGTAATGTCATATTTATGTTAAATGCATTGTGAAAAGTCATTGATAATGGCTAAATTGTGTAAATGTGATTAATATGTGAATTATGTGAAAATACCCAAAGTAATTGGGTAATGTGTTGTGAATGGAAAAATATGGTATAATGTAAGGAGATATGTGAAAACATAATGAAATGAATTGATATTGATATAAATGACAAAAATGAGAAAAGTGAGAAAAAGATGAGAAAATAAGGCAATGAGCCTAGCTTGATTATGTGACAATGAGAAAGAGATTGATAATGAGAAATATGAATAAATTGTGTGCCTAGTATATTATTTAATTTTCAGAGTTCTATGTTTGGCGGTATGCCTATGATTTGCCTACGGGCTAGATGTTGAGCATCACTGTGAAAATGTTTTTAAGGTGAAATGACCGGGTCGTAAGCCTCAAAAATAAGTCCTTGAAGCTAGGCAGGGTGAAATGGTCGGGTCGTAAGCTCAGACCTAGTTGGACTATTATATTGATATTTTACCTACAGGGCTAGACACATGGTGTCATTATAGACCAAAATAGTAACTCTGGTATTTGAATGGCATATTAGTTATCTTTGGGCCCATGTTTGTGTTTGTTTTTATGTGAATTGTGGATTGTGAAACATTTGAAAAGTATGAGAAAATGGAATGATGTGATATCCATAAGCATTTTGCATTGGCCTTACTTTTACAGTTTTATTATTATCAAAATTTGTGCTGCTAAGCTTGTAGCTTAGCGCGATTGTAATTCGTCACGTAGGTGACATGGACGATTTGGTAGAGCCGGAGAGTCCTACTAGACCTAGTCGTGTCTAGGCTTGCATTTATCGAGCTTGAAGTATTTTTGGGTACATCAAGATCAAAGCCATTTGCCATCATGTACATATTTGATATTATAGTGTATTTTGATATTATGCATATTATGTTTGTTTTTGAAGTATATATTATAAATTGTAAAGAATGTTTGGGATAATTTGTTTAAAATGGAATTCTATATGTGTTGTTGATATATATATATATATCTATGCATAAATATTTTGAGAAAATATAGAGAAATTGAGAAGTATTGGTGAAATGGAGATTTGATTTTATTGGGAGTGTTTGTTTTATGCAGGTTGAGTTTATTAAATTTTGGGATGTCCAATTTACAGACAAAACTCTGGCGAATTTTTTTCCAGAGATTTTCATATTAAATGTTTATTTTGGGTTCCTATAACAAATAAAAATATTTATATACTATTTAATTTTATATATTTAGTTTTGAAATTTTAAATCAGAAATGTAAAATTTTTTTATTAAACAGGTTTGTGATATTTTTGTACCATATATGTGTATTGTAAAAAAAAATATACTGACAATATGTATTGTACGTATATAGGATATAAGGGTGTTACATTTATTTTGGTATCAAAACCTAGGTTTGAGGTTCTTGACCTAGAAGGGTTGTTAGAGAGATAAAATTGGGATTTAAAAAAAATAAATTTCAATTATGATACATGCATTGGCACAGGCAATTTATTTGATCCCTGATGTGGCAATGTCCATTTGATATACCGGATATGAGTTGAGATGACGTTTGAGTTATATAAATCAGAGTGACATAATAGAAGCGTCATTTTGAAGCTTATGGATTAAGAATTTTTGGAACTTTTATTCGAAATTAAGATTCATAGTTGATTGAATTGATGAATAAGTGAAATTTAAAAAATAATCTAGGAAAAGATTTAAGATATGAAATAAAAAGTTTGAGAAATGGACATGATAGTTACAGAAAATTCTATATGTGTACTGCAACGTGATATTATTTGAATTTTTGGATAAATCTAGAAATTTTGGATAAGTTTGAAAATTTAATGAAAAGTTATTCTATATGTTAGAATCCAATGAATAAAAAAAATTCATAATTTTTAAAGATGGATTTCTAATTAAGAAAAATAGAAGAACACGTGTTGTTGGAATAGTTCCAGCAACTCAGAATATGTAAAAAATGAGAAAAATATTTAAAAGCTATTGCAAACCAACCCAAAAAAAAATCTAAAAATTTACATACAATATTATATGTATTCCTATAATATATGGTTAAAAGTTTACGAATTTTTATTAAGGTTTAATACTTAAAAAAAAATGGATAACTGGGTGCTTCTAGAGGAATTATTAAAGAGACAAATTCTGCGGGTTTGGAAGATTTAATTTTTAAATATAGTAAATCAGCTTGAAAAAATCTAAAATTTTAAATATAAATCCATATATGTGTCAAGTGCACATGGCTAAAATTTTACAAGCTTTTATAAAGAACTGGTAAGGAATATAAAAATTGAAAGTGAGATTGACATGAAACTAAGGAAGTCATACAATTTTGTGTACATGAGTAATAAATTAATTTCATGAGACAAATGAATAAGAAAATTTATGAAAATTTATATACAAATGGGTAGAAGTATGAAGAAGGAATATGGAGTTTTTAATAATTTAGAACAAAGAGTTCATAATTAAAAAAAATCAAAGAGAGAAATGATATGTGATAGTGAATTGTTTATTATGAAAAAAAAGTAGATAAGGGCAACTTGTCTTAAAACAGAATTGACACGCATTAACTCTTCATGTAGTAAGAGTTTAAAGAACTAATATGTGATTTTGAAATACCACAGGTGTGTGGCCATTGAGACATGGGCGTAGTTTCGAGATAAGAGCTATTTGAGAAAGAATTATAGCGAAGGCAGTGTTTATTTGTAACCCATAGACGTGGGCTTAAGATGATACAATTGTGAAATATATTTAGTGAAATTGATAGTTTTTATTTCATGAGATATAAGCAATATTTATGGCTGGTATAGTTGGACTCATAACCTTATGTAGAAATTTATTTATATCCATAGATAGTATGAAAACAAAAGAGAATTGTGAAAATATGATGAGCTATAAATGAATTTGTAAGGAAAATGATTTTTGTAAATATGGTAACTATAAGAAATGTGAGAAAAATGATAAATGAAAAAAATTATGAAATGTGAGTAAAAGTTAATGTGTTTGAAAGTGGTATAAAATAAATAAGTTGATGAAAATGACGTTTAAAGTGAATGAGACTAGGGAAAATGAATATTATTTGTAATGGTGAATTTGGAGAGAATTAAGATTTGAGAATAAATATGACCTAATAGAATTGGATCATGAATTGAAAACAGATTGATGAATTTAAACTAGACTAAAGGTTGGTCAGAATTGAATAAGGCTTTGATGGCCATATTGTGATAGTTAGATCAATTGATCTGAAATATAATAAGTTTACAAGTATTTATTGAAATTCAATATATGTAGTTGTATTAAGAATATGCAAGCTATATGATATTGTACATAATACAGCGTTCTGATATGTATATGCATATGAAAGGAGCTAAGTTATATTAGTTTCAAATAATTATAAGAGAAAAATGTTAGTTATAGTATAATTGGAATGAATCTTAATAAGCAAATAAGATTTTGTTGTTGTATAATGGTGATATTAAATTAATATGTGGTAATTGTATAAAGAGTAGGATCAAAGTGAAGATGTGTAAAATTATTGTGTTAAGACTTATTAGTTGGAATTGGGAGTTGTTATCATTTGTGGTTTTTACAAATAACTATTTATAAATATAAGCAAGGTGGTAATTAAACAGAGATACAATTTTGAAAATGACTATGATGACAAAATAGACAGTGTTAAGATATAAGTTATTAACATTTGAATTTAAGGTTATAAGAGTATATTTTTAAGATAATGAAGTGATCAAATATCTTGAGTGCAATAGGTGTGTAGTGTATATATATTAAAGAGATGAACTAATTTTGTCTAATGACAATTCGATTGATGATATGATAATCTATTGTGACTGTTTGAGTAAATAGACAGTATAATAATGAGTTATGGAATGGTAAAAAAATAATTGAGAATGAACCTAAGGGGGAGAGTAGAAATTATGTAATTTGATGAAATAATGATTTGATGAGAAGATTAATTTAATATGAGATTTTAAGATTATGTTTTGATTTGGATAATTATTATCGTACTGGATAATTTAGAGACGAAATTATTTAAGGGGGAGAAAATTATCATATCCGTGATTTTGGAGAAATTAAATAAGTACTTGGAGATATAAAAGTTGTATATACCTAATATATATACCTAGTGTATATATAACATATACATATGGTATATTAATTGTATATGTTGGATATATACATTACATACTTAATATATTTAATTCACATATAAGGTACATTTCATGTGTATATAAGATACACATTATTTGTGCATATGTGTAATATCCTAAATTTTTTTTGAAAATTTCTAATATTTGAAAATTTGATAAAATATATTATAATTAAATTGGATATATGTATTATATATATATAATATATACAATATATAAAAGTCAACACTTTTTAAAGAAAAAGTCAAAAGTCAAAGTAAAAATGGTATTTTAATAATTAAATTTTAAAAATTCAAAATTATTAAATTAATTCAAAAATAAATAATTTTTGAATGGAAGAGAAATGTTTGGAATTTTAATTTGTTAAATAAATAATTATTAAATTAAATTAAATAATATATATATGGTTGAAATTAAAAGATGAAAGGAAAGAGAAAATCAAAAGCCATTTTCATCTTCTTCTTCTTCCGCCTTGGCCGAAACCTCCATTGATGGTTTCCAAGGAATTGTGCTCTTCCATACTCAATTTATCGAAGGATTTAACAAGTTTAAAGTTAATTTTTGGTAATTTCCACTAAATTTGGTAAGTTTCCAACTCCTTTCTTTGAATTCCATAAATTTTTTTATTATGTGTGATTTTAGATTTTTAAGTAGTATGTAATAATTATTGAAATTGGTGTGTATGATGTTATTTTGGGTAGTTAACAATGATTTTAAGGTTGGATTGAGGAAATGGTTGAGTTTGGGTAAGATTGGTGAAGAGAGAGAATTTAGGATTATATAATTTTTAGAATTTTGAAATCATGGTTTTTAATTGTGCAAATTGATTTCAAATGAGTTGTTTTGATGCATAACAAGTATTTTAAAGTCAAAAATTAGATTTGGTTGTGTTTGGTTGGAGTTTGAGAATGAAAGTGTGATTTAGGGTTTTGAAAAATGATTTTTTACAAGTTATTGAATTGTATAATTTTATTGGTTTAATCTTGTTGTTTGGTGATATAAGTGATGAATATAAGCTTAAAATGATTATTGGATTGTGTTGGAATGGAAAACCTCCAATGGGGGAAGGTTATGCCATTTTAGGATTTTGTGTATAAGAGTGGGTTTTTGTAATGTAAATGGTTTAAATGTATTAAAATATATTTCTAATAATATAAATAAATTTAATATATTAAAATAAATAGCCTAGTATGAGAATCCAAAGTTAAAATGAGGTTAGCCTTAAATTTTGAATTTTTGCTTGGATGGGGTTTAATTATGGCATATAAATTTTGAATATGTTTTTAATAATATAAATAAACTTAAAACACTAATTTAATTGTAGTATAATGGAATTCTAATGTTGAAGTAAGGAAAGGCTAAATTTTTAAAAATTTGTAGGAGTGATGTGTAATTATGGTTTAATGTTGGAAATGCCATTAAATGTGATACTAAATGATTATTTGCTATCACATTTGGTTTAGGCATTGAGGGAGGTTGATTTGCTTTATCCAAGTGGTGAAGGGCAAGTTGGAAAGATTGGATTGAAGGTTGTTTTTAGCTTGCTTTAGGTTGCTAATGGAGGTATGTACAAACTTTGAATATAATGTCTATATTTGCATAACATTTGGACTTAACACATTTTTTGTTGAAAAATGTGTTAAGTTACTTGGTTCATTGATTGTGTATGAATAATATGCTATGACATTTGTAATTTCATATATGTGTTAAATGCATTGTGAAAAGCCATTGATAATGGCTAATTTGTGTAGCATGTGAAATATGCATATTATGTGAAAATATCCAAAGTAATTGGGTAATGTGCTGTGAATGCAAAAATGAGATATGTGTAATAATGAAATTAATTGATATTGATAAAAATGAGAAAAGTGAGAAAAATGAGAAAGATGTGAAAAATGAAAAAATGAGAAAAAATGAGAAAATAAGGCAATATGCCTAAAATGAATATGTAAAAATGAGAAAGAGATTAATAATGAGAAATATGAATAAATTGTGTGCCTAGTATGTTATTCAATTTTCAGAGTTCTGGGTTTGGTGGCATGTCTATGATTAACTACGAGCTATAGCTGGAATGGTGAAAAGACTGGGTCGTAAGCCAGGCTAGCTGATAAATATGATGTTTTTGGGGTGAAAAGATTGGGTCGTAAGCCTCAAAAACTGTAGCAGTCTAGCCGGGTTGAGGACCAAGATATTGGGGCCTAAGGGTCTAGCCGGGTTGAGGTCCAAGAGACTGGGGCTATTACATTATCCATGGATATATTGCCTACGGGGCTAGACACATGGTGTCATTATGGACCAAAGCAGTAACTCTGAAATTTGAATAGCATATTAGACACTTTTTGGGCCCATGTTTGTCTTTGTTTTACTGTGAATTATGAATTATGATACAATTGAGTAATATAATATTATGAGTCGTGCTTATGAAATATTTGAAAAATATAAGAAAGTGGATTGATGTGACATCTATATGCATTGTGCATTTGGTATTGCATTGAGTTATATTGTTATTATGAAATTTTGTACCACTAGGCTTCGGCTTAGCGCGATTATTTCCATAGCGTAGGTGACAGGGTAGACCCAGTTGAGCCAGAGAGTTATTCTAGACCAGGTCGGGTCTAGACTTGTAGTTGAGCTTGTTGAGTTACAATCGAGATCAGAAACATTGCCTGAAGCATGTATTTATTTTTATGTTATTGTATATTTTGAGTTTTATACATAATATATTATGTTTTGAATTTTACGTATTGTATATTATAAAGAATGTTTGGGTCAATGTATTTGAAATGGGAGAGTAAGTGTGTTTTAAATTATATATATCTATATGTATAAATGTTTGAGGAACTTGGTGAAATTGAGAAATATGGTTGAGATGGTGATTGGAAATTATTTAGGAGTGTTTTCTTTTTTGCAAGTTGTGTTTTGATATATTTTGGGATGCCCAAAATACAAATAAAACTCTGGCGAATTTTTTTCAAAGATTTTTATATATATTATTTATTTTGGGTTCTTATAATAAGTAAAGAATATTTATATTCTATTTAATTTTTATATATTTAGAATTTAAAATTTTAAATTGGAAATGTGAAAAATTTTTATTAAACCGGTCTGTGACATTTTTGTACCGTATATGCGTATTTTACATATGCTAGAAACATGTATTGTACGTATATAGGGTATAAGGGTGTTACATTTATTTTGGTATCAGAGCCTAGGTTTGAGGTTCTCGACCTAGGTGGGATGATAGAGAGAGAAAATGGGGGATTTGAAAAATAGTTTTTAATTGTAATACATGCATTGGCACTGGCAGTTTTCTGCTTTGTTTGCAGATATAGGTAGTTATGGCATCTCGGCCGCATCATGCTGCTGAGGGTAGTGCAGAGAGTGTGGCTCCAGATGAGGGCAGAGATGGAGCTAGAGTTGTATCTGCTAGTGAGGCGTCTGTGTTCTGTGCCTGTGAGACCAGCAGCTGATGAGGTTCCGCCAGGCTAGGTATGGCATATGGTAGAGTTGTTGAGGCAGGCTCCAGTTCCGCAGCCGCCACAGCCACAGCCGCAGCCGCAGTTGCCGGTGAGGCAGTATAATCAATTGAGAAAGTATGGGGCTGAGGACTTTGTTGGTACTACAGATCCTGCTTGTAGCAGAGCAGTGGCTAGACCGGGTTTAGAGGATATTTATTCAGTTACAAGCTAGTCCAGAAGAGAAGTTTGATTATGCCAGATCTCTTCTGCAGAGAGATGCATATGATTGGTGAAAGACGGTTTCACATGCTCTGGATGATCCACCAGTCCTAACCTATGATGATTTTCTGCGGAAATTTGAGCAGAAGTATACTCCGAGAGAGTATAAAGATGCAAAGAAGATGGAATTCCTGAGTCTGAGACAGGATACCAGGACAGTGACTGAGTATGAGATCTAGTTTATCCGGTTGAGTCACTATGCTGGTGGGATCATTTCTGACGAGTTTGACAGGTGTAGGAGGTTTGAGAAGGGACTGAGACCCTCTATCATGTGCATCATCACAGGCTCTCGGTATCAGGATTTCTCCCAGTTAGTTGCAGCTGCTAGGAGAGTTGAGAGGGCATAGAGTCTTGCAGCAGCTGCCAGAGTTGAGGAGACTAGAGTTAGGAGACCCTAGAGCTGAGGCAGGGTCTTCATCAGTGAAGAGAGGCCGAGGGGGACATTTTTAGAGGTTTAGTAGGAGTCAGGGACAGTTTAGCAGGTCAGTACAGCAGCAGAGACAAAGACAGAGACCTGCAGTTACAGTGGCTAGTGCTCCGACTCCAGTGGCTCAGAGACCTACTCCACCTACTTGCGTTCATTGTGGTAGAGTACACATAGGTATCTGCTGGTGGAGAGGTGCTTCGGGAGTATGTTTTAGATGTGGGTCGTCAGACCATTTTATCATAGATTTTTCCGAGCCACCAGAGGTTAGCCAGGCAGATACTGCATCTTCTCAACCTAGTGTCAGAGGTGGTCGTGGTGGCAAAGGTTTTAGTAGAGGTGGTCGACTTGGGTTTAGTCAGAGAGGAGGCTCTACATCCGGAGGCAGTAGGCCAGATGAGGCTCGGCCATCTCAGCGGGTTTATGTGATGCAGAGGCAGCCGGATGCTTCAGCCGCCATTGCAGGTACATTTTCTTTATTTGGTATTTCAGTCCTTGCTCTATTAGATCATGGATCTATGCATTCATATATAAGTGCATCCATCTTGCCTGTGTCTGAATTGCACTCTGAGTCCCTAGGATTTGATGTCTTGGTGACAAATCCTTTACGGCATAGTATTATGGTGAGCAGGGTGCACCGAGATAGTCCAGTTGTTGTTCAGGATGAGGAGTTTCTCGGTGACCTGATTGAGATGCCTTTCAGGGAATATGATCTGATTTTGGGCATGGATTGGTTATCCAAGCATGGGGCTGTGGTAGACTGTCAGAAGAAATGTGTTACTTTGAGAACAAGGGATGGTAGGGATGTTATAGTATCTAGTGAGCAGAGGTATCTTTCATCTATGTTTGTTTTTGCTGTTTCAGCTGAGAGGATGATTCAGAAGGGATGTGAGGCTTATCTTGCTCATGTTGTAGATACTAGAGTAGTGGGATCCCTGCTTGAAAGTATACCCACAGTTGCTGAGTTTCTATATGTTTTCCCTGATGAGTTGCCAGGGGTACCTCCTGAGAGAGAAGTGGAGTTTGGTATCGATTTGTTGCCTGGTACCACTCCTATCTCTATTACCCCTTATCGGATGGCACCTGCTGAGTTGAGAGAGTTGAAGGTGCAGTTGCAGGAGTTATTGGATAAAGGGTTTATCCGCCCTAGTGTATCCCCGTGTGGAGCGCCTGTGTTGTTTGTGAAGAAGAAGGATGGCACCATGAGATTGTGAATTGATTATAGGCAGTTGAATAAGGTGACCATCAAGAACAAGTATCCTTTGCCTCGGATAGATTATCTCTTTGATCAGTTGAAGGGAGCGGCAGTATTCTTTAAGATTGATCTGAGATCAGGGTACCATCAGTTGAGAGTCAGAGATGTGAATGTACCCAAGACAGCTTTTCACAAGAGGTATGGGCATTATGAGTTTCTGGTGATGCCCTTTGGATTGACGAATGCACCAGCAGCTTTTATGGATTTGATGAACAGGGTATTCAGACCATATTTAGATCAGTTTGTGGTGGTCTTCATTGATGACATTTTGGTGTATTCGCGTAATGAGGAGGATCATGATAGACATTTGCGGATCGTATTGTAGACTCTGAGAGAGAAGTAATTATATGCTAAACTGTCTAAGTGTGAGTTCTGGCTCGATTAGGTAGCTTTTCTTGGTCATGTGGTTTCAGCATAGGGTATTAGAGTTGATCCGAGTAAAGTTGAGGCTATCTTGAATTGGAGTCCACCGAAGACTATGATAAAGGTTAGAAGTTTTCTGGGATTGGCAGGCTATTATCGTCGATTTGTGAAGGGTTTTTCTATAATACCTACACCACTCACCAGAGTACTTCAGAAAGGAGTTAAATTTGTGTGGATAGATCGGTGTCAGGCGAGTTTTAAGCACCTAAGGGAGATGTTGACTCAAGCTCCTATCCTTACCCTGCCTATGGAAGGTAAACCATATGTGATATACAGTGATGCTTCACACAGTGGTTTAGGTTGTGTTCTGATGCAGGAGGGTAGAGTCATTGCTTATGCCTCTCGACAATTGAAACCACATGAGCTGAATTATCCGACGCATGATTTGGAATTAGCAGTAATAGTTTTTGCCTTGAAGATTTGGCGGCGTTATTTGTATGGTGAAAAGTGTTTCATTTATACGGATCATAAGAGTTTGAAATACCTGGGTGTTCAGAGAGAGCTGAATCTTTGGCAAGTTTGATTGCTTATTCACTCTCGTTGCTTGTTGAGTTGAGAGCGTTGCACGCTAGATTTGAATCTTCTAATGATGGTGCTCTGATGGCTCAGTTACAGTTGAGGCCAGTCTTGTTGGATCATATTAGGGAGGCTCAATTAGTAGATGAGAGAATTTAGAAAATTGTGTTGGTTTGTCAGAAGGGGGAGAGCCGAGACTTTTATGTGAGGAATGATGGCAGTCTATGGTGCAGAGATAGATTATGTATTCTTGATGATGCAGAATTGAAAAGAATGGTATTAGAGGAAGTACATCAGTCACTTTTTACTATGCACCCTGGGAGTACCAAGATGTTTCAGGACTTGAAGCGACATTATTGGTTGTCAGGTATGAAGAGAGACATAGTAGAGTTTGTATCCAGATGTCTCACTTGCCAGAAAGTGAAGGCCGAGCACCAAGTTCCTTCAGGATTGCTCCAACCTTTATCAGTGCCAGAGTAGAAATGGGAGCGAGTGACAATGGATTTTGTGACTGGACTGCCTTTGACCGAGAAGAAGCATGATGCAATCTGGGTGATAGTTGATCGGATGATGAAGATAGCTCATTTTCTTCTAGTTCGGATGGATTTTTCTCTTGAGAGGTTGGCTGAGCTGTATATCAATGAGATAGTCAGGTTGCATGGAGTCCCAGTTTCTTTGGTGTAGGATCAAGATCCCCGATTTACTTTGAGGTTTTGGAAGAGTTTGCATAATGCTCTGGGTTCTCGATTATATTTTAGTACTGATTTCCATCCTCAGACAGACGAATAGTCAGAGAGAGTGATACAGATTCTAGAGGATATGTTGAGGAGCTGTATCATTGATTTTGCCGAGAATTAGGACAGATTTTTGCTATTAATTAAGTTGCTTATAACAACAGTCATCAGTCGAGTATTGAGATGACTCCTTATGAGGCTTTATATGGCAGGAGATGCAGGACACCTTTGTGTTGGGATGAAGTTGGAGAAGGTAAACTGGTTGGTCCCGATTTGATTAAGGAAACAGAGGAGAAAGTGAAGGTGATTCAGGGTCGTTTGAAAGCAGCTTCAAACCAATAAAAATCCTATTCAGATTTAAAGAGAAGAGACATAGAGTTTAGTGTGGGAGATAAAGTGTTTCTAAAGGTGTCTCCATGGAGGAAGATTTTGAGATTTGGCCGCAAAGGGAAGTTGAGTCCTCGTTTCATAGGACCATATGAGGTGTTGGAGAGAGTTGGTCCAGTGGCTTATAGACTAGCTTTGCCGACTGAGTTGGATCGAATACATAATATTTTCCATGTCTCGATGCTTCGGAGATATAGGTTTAACCCATCTCATATCTTGTCAGTGGAGTCCAGATCTGACTTACGAGGAAGAACTAGTGGCGATTTTGGCACGAGAGGTTAAAGAATTGAGGAATAAGAGGGTGCCACTTGTGAAAGTCCTTTGGAGGAATCATGCCACTAAGGAGGCGACATGGGAAAGTGAGCAGGCGATGCAGGGTCAGTTTCCCCAATTGTTCCAAACTTGAGGACAGGTAATTTCGAGGATGAAATTTATTTTAGGGGGAGAGAATTGTAATATCCTAAAATTTTTGAAAATTTCTAATTTTTGAAAAATTGGATAAAATAAATTATAATTTAAAAGGATAAATTAAATTAATGGTTTTAAATGAAAAATGAAGGGATTTTAAATGAAAAAGTGGAATATATATATGATATATATGCAAAATATACATAACATATATAAAAGTCAACACTTTTTAAAAGAAAAGGGTATTTTAGTAATTAAATCTTATAAATTCAAAATTAATAAAATAATTTAAAAATAAATTATTTTTTAATGGAAGAGGAAAATTAGGACTTTTAATTTATTAAAAAAATAATTAAATAATTAAATATTAAATTATTTTAATATATATATATATATTAGTGGTTAAAAAAAAGATGAAAGGAAAAGAATATTAAAAGTCTTATTCTTCTTCTTCTTCAAGAAAGTGGCTTTCATGGGAGTTTGAAGACCAAGAATTTTGCTTCTTCCATACTCCATAAATTGAAGGAGTTAACAAGTTTCAAGTGAATTTTTGGTTATTTCCACCAAAATTAGTAAGTTTCCATCTCTTTTCTTTGAATTCCATGGAAGATGAGATTATGTGAGTTTTGAGATTTTTATGTAGTATGTTATAATTGTTGAAATTGGTGTGTATGATGTTATTTTGGGTAGTTAACAATGATTTTAAAGTTAGATTGAAGAGATGATGGAGTTTGGTTAAAGAATGGTGAAGAGAGAGAATTTAGGGTTATGGATTTTTGGGGTTTTGAAAACATGAACTTTAATTGTGAAAATTGATTCCAAATGAGTTGTTTTGATTCATAAACAAGTATTTTAAAGTCAAATATTAGATTTGGTGGTGTTGGGTTGGAGTTTGAGAATGGAAGTGGAGATTTAGGGTTTTGGAAAAGTGATTTTCCAAAGTGGTTGAATTGTGTGATTTTATTTGTTTAAGCATGTTGTTTAGTGTTAAAAGTGATGAATATAAGCTTAGAATGAGTAATGGATTATGTTGGAATGGAAAACCTTCAATGGGGGAAGGTTATGCCATTTTTGAGATTTTATGTATAATAGTGTATTTTATAATGTAAATGATTTTAATGTATTAAAATATGTTTTTAATAATATAAATAAACTTAAAACACTAATTTAATTGAAGTAGAATGTAATTCTAATGTTGAAGTAAGGAAAGGCTAAATTTTTGAAAATTTGTAGGAGCGATGTGTAATTATGGTTTAATGTTGGAAATGCCATTAAATGTGATACTAAATGATTATTTGCTATCACATTTGGTTTAGGCATTGAGGGAGGTTGATTTGCTTCATCCAAGTGGTGAAGGGCAAGTTGGAAAGGTTCAATTGAAGGTTGTTTTTAGCTTGCTTTGGGTTGCTAATGGAGGTATGTACAAACTTTGAATATAATGTCTATATTTGCATAACATTTGGACTTAACACATTTTGGTTTAAAAATGTGTTAAGTTACTTGGTTCATTGATTTTGTATGAATAATATGCTATGACATTTATAATGTCATATATGTGTTAAATGCATTGTGAAAAGCCATTGATAATGGCTAATTTGTGTAACATGTGAAATATGCATATTATGTGAAAATACCCAAAGTAATTGGGTAATGTGTTGTGAATGCAAAAATGAGATATGTGTAATAATGAAATTAATTGATATTGATAAAAATGAGAAAAGTGAGAAAAGTGAGAAAAATGAGAAAGATGTGAAAAATGAGAAAAATGAGAAAAAGAATGTGAAAATAAGGCAATATGCCTAGATTGAATATGTAAAAATGAGAAAGAGATTAATAATGAAAAATATGAATAAATTGTATGCCTAGTATGTTATTCAATTTTCAGAGTTCTGGGTTTGGTGGCATGCCTATAATTGCCTACGGGCTACACACTGGAATGGTGAAAAGACTGGGTCGTAAGCTAGGCCAGCTGATAAATATGATGTTTTTTGGGTTGAAAAGACTAGGTCATAAGCCTCAAAAACTGTAGCAGTCTAGTCGAGTTAAGGACCAAGATACTGGGCCTAATGGTCTAGCCGGGTTGAGGTCCAAGAGACTGGGGCTGTTACATTATCCATGGATATATTGCCTACGGGGCTAGACACATGGTGTCATTATGGACCAAAGCAGTAACTCTGAAATTTGAATAGCATATTAGATACTTTTTGGGCCCATGCTTTTCTTTGTTTTACTATGAATTATGAATTATGATACAATTGAGTAATATAATGTTATGAGTTGTGCTTATGAAATATTTGAAAAATATAAGTAAGTGAATTGATGTGACATCTATATGCATTGTGCATTTGGTATTGCATTGAGTTATATTATTATTATGAAAGTTTGTACCACTAGGCTTCGGCTTAGCGCGATTGTTTCCATCGCGCAGGTGACAGGGTAGACCCAGTTGAGCCAGAGAGTTCTTCTAGACCAGGTCGGGTCTAGACTTGTAGTTGAGCTTGTTGAGTTGCTATCGAGATCAGAAACATTGCCTGCAGCATGTATATATTTTTATGTTATTGTACATTTTGAGTTTTATGCATAATATATTATGTTTTGAATTTTACATATTGTATATTATAAAGAATGTTTGGGTCAATGTATTTGAAATGGGAGAGTAAGTGTGTTTTAAATTATATATATCTATATGTATAAATGTTTGAGGAACTTGGTGAAATTGAGAAATATGGTTGAGATGGTGATTGGAAATTATTTGGGAGTGTTTTCTTTTTTGCAGGTTGTGTTTTGATAAATTTTGGGATGTCCAAAATATAGACAAAACTCTGGCGAATTTTTTCCAGAGATTTATATATATATTATTTATTTTGGGTTCTTATAATAAGTAAAGAATATTTATATTCTATTTAATTTTTATATATTTAGAATTTAAAATTTTAAATTGGAAATGTGAAATTTTTTTATTAAACCGGTCTGTGACATTTTTGTACCGTATATACGTATTTTACATATGCTAGAAATATGTATTGTACGTATATAGGGTATAAGGATGTTACATGATATATTGGTTATGTATGAATAATGTGCTATTGCATTTGTAATGTCATATTTGTATTAAATACATTGCGAAAAACCATTGATAATAACTAAATTGTGTAAATGTGATTAATATGTGAATTATGTGGAAATATCCAAAGTAATTGGGTAATGTGTTGTGAATGCAAAAATGTGGTATAATGTAAGAAGATATGTGGAAACATAATGAAATTAATTGATATTGATATAAATGAGAAAAATAAGAAAAGTGAGAAAAAGAGGAGAAAAAAAGGCAATATGCCTAGCTTGATTATGTGACAATGAGAAAGAGATTGATAATGAGAAATATGAATAAATTGTGTGCCTAGTAAGTTGTTCAATTTTTAGAGTTCTGTGTTTATGATTTGCCAACGGGCTAGACGCTGGGCGTCACTGTAAAAATATTTTTGAGGTAAAATGACCGAGTCATAAGCCTCAAAAATAAGTCCTTGAAGCTGGGCTGGGTGAAATGACCGAGTCGTAAGCTCAGAACTAGTTAGACTATTACATTGATATTTTGCCTACGGGGCTAGACACATGGTATCATTATAGACCAAAATAGTAACTTTGAAATTTAAATAGTATATTAGTTATCTTTGGGTCCATGTTTGTGATTGTTTTTATGTGAATTGTGGATTGTGAAATATTTGAAAAGTATGAGAAAATGGAATGATGTGATATTCATAAGCATTTTGCATTGGTCTTACTTTACAGTTTTATTATTATTAAAATTGTGGATTGTAATTCATCGCGTAGGTGACATGGACGATTTGGTAGAACCGGAGAGTCCTATTAGACCTAGTCGTGTCTAGGCTTGCATTTATCGAGCTTGAAGTATTTTTGGGTACATCAAGATCAGAGCCATTTTCCAACATGTACATATTTGATATTATAGTATATTTTGATGTTATGTATATTATATTTATTTTTGAAGTATATATTGTAAATTGTAAAGAATGTTTTGGATAATTTGTTTAAAATGGGATTCTATATGTTGTTTTGATATATATATATATATGTATAAAAATTTTGAAAAAATATAAAAAAATTGAGAAGTATTGGTGAAATGGAGATTTGATTTTATTGGGAGTGTTTGTTTTATGCAGATTGCGTTTATTAAATTTTGGGATGTCCAATTTACAAACAAAACTCTGGCGAATTTTTTTCAGAGATTTTCATATTAAATGTTTATTTTGGGTTCCTATAACAAATAAAGAATATTTATATACTATTTACTTTTATATATTTAGTTTTTAAAATTTTAAATCAGAAATGTGAAAATTTTTTATTAAACAGGTCTGTGATATTTTTGTACTGTATATGTGTATTGTACATATGCTGAAAATGTGTATTATATGTATATAGGGTATAAGGGTGCTACAGTTACCATTTCATCTTTCAAGAGGAGAGCCATTGATTAAAGAGGGCTTGAAAGTTGTTCATTATACATGAGAAAGACAAGTAGGTCAACTCTTAGAGTCTACAAGGGGTTTTTCATATTCTCTTTTTTAATTTATTTCTAGATTGTTATTGTTTTATTATGAACATTAATATTACAATGTATAATTTTGATTTGATGAATATTGAGATGGATATTTGTTTTAAATTGATGATGAGCTAATTTACTCTTGCCTTGGGTTGTATTAGATTTGATTAAATGACTTGATTTGACAATTTCATTAGTATACCTTGTTATTGGTTGATTACATTGGACTTAAAGTTAGTTTGATAGATTGGTCACCTATTAATCACTTAATATTGAACAATGGACCGAGATGTGAAATTCGATATCGGAACTATGTAATCAACCACCCTAAGAATGAATTAGAAATATAAGTTCTAGGGTTTATTTAATTTATAATTTCAAAACAATTGGTTGTTGTTAATTCATGAATGTGAAAACTAATGAATTGGTAATTACTAATTGAACTCAAAGGACAAATTAAAATACAAGGTTATATTAATAGATAATTTGAGAATGAAGATTTAATTAAATTGATCTACAACCCTAGGCGTAATTCCTAGCATTGAATTAATCTTACGCACTACTACTCATTTTTACTTTCAAATTTTAATTACAACTCACCATTTCAACAACATACTCAATTTTAATTTATTTGTTAATCAAACTATTGCAAAATAATTCTTTCCTTGTGAGACGATCTTGGGGCGGTAACTGTTGCTACAATTACCTAGTATACTTGTGAATGTTGCTTTGTAGTAATAATTAATCGAGCGCAACAATCCTTAAATGTTTTAAAACCAGAGTTGGTAGTTTCACAACCCCCGACTCAAATTATTTCTTCAAATTATAATTTTCAATTAAAGTCAAAATGGTTTGTAAAAACTTTTAGGGATACATAATTAATAATAGAAGATGGGTTCATACATCAAAACCCATGGAAAATTATTAAATCTGCTTATCCTAAAAATTAATTTTTTAAACATGATGATTTGTCAAAACCTCAAGAATGCTATTTAGCTATCCTTAAGGATACAGACTTAATAAAGCTAAAACACAACTATGATCCCAAAGATAAAACCATTATATCTCATTTCTCTATTCAAATAAAGAACTTTCTCCATCATTCTGATTGGAAAAAACCTCTACATACTCCTAGATCCTTTAAAACCAATTTCCTTTCATATAAATCCACTTATTCTTTGTATGCATATTGGGACTATGTTCATGCCTGGACAAAGGCCCTTTATTTTCAAAACCCTATAAATATTTATTCTTGGTTACTGTATTTTGATACAAATATCAAGACTTATAAATCCCTATGTGGTTTATTGATTGGTGGTATTACTATAGTAATGATGATAAAACATTATCACTAGAAGCCCTAGCAGCATACTAATATTTTAGAACTAATACCCATCCTTCCTTATATGAAAAGCAATTTCCCTCTTTCCTACTCTTTTGTATGAAATTCTTTATACCTTGGGTATATCAATGGTACTTTGAACTAGCCTATCAGTCAGGTACCAATATACGTGTGGTATCAAGAATAAATAAATTCAAATGATGGAATGCCTTTAGAAATAAAATCATTGAATTAATTGTAAAAAAATGGTACCTCGAAAGGAAATATGGTAAGATTGATCCACAACAAGCCATTATCTTTGGAGCCCAAAAATTCCATTGTCAAGCTCTTATGGCAGCTGCAAAGACTGCTGAAGAATATAAAGTCATTATGGAATAGATGGTTGAGTCCATTCCCTCAACCTTTGACCCCATAACCATAAAGCATTCTTCTTCTAGTTCCTCCACTAAAATCCAGTCAAAGAAGAAATCTAAAGCCAATTCTAAAGCCCAGTCTAGAAGAAGAAAGTATCCTTCATCTTCTTCTGACTCTTTATCTACCTCATCAATGATGTCATCATCATTTGACTCATCTTCTAACTCTGGCGTAGATTTAGTCTATGCACCCAGTAATGAAGATGACTGTTATGAAATTTTATCTCCTGTAAAGATAAAGATAAAGATAAAGATAAAAGAAATAAAAAAAGATAAAAGAAAAATAAAAAGAAATAAAAAAGGAAAAAGGAAAAAAAATAAAAGTTTGTCCGATTAAAGGCAGAAGGAACCTCATTCATTCATATGGTTACAATAAAAATAGTACTAACAGAATATTGTTCATTAACAGTATAAAGTAGTACTATTCATCCACAGTAAAAACACAAATAATATTTTGACAATGTATTATTCATCTACAATATCAGATGGATGAAAATATTTGCATACCTGATATAGTACTATTCTTCTACAGTACCAGACATGTGAAAAGCACATTAAAACAACACAGTAAAGTTCAAGACTTCTGTCTATTTAAAGAACCTCTTCTAAAGCTTGAAAGACATCTTTTTTTTTTTTACTTGATAACTCTTTCAACTCTAAAGAAATACTCTCAAGCTTAGTTTAAGTTTTTTTCTCCCCTGTCAAATCAAACCACTTTTGTTCCCTATTATTGTAAAATTCTCTTGTAAATTTTAATCCTGTTTTTATTTTTGTATAATTTATTTCTGTATTTTATTTTAAAATCTATATTTTGCATAAGTATACTATGTACCTATAACTTAGTCCGATCTGATACATCAAAAACTGTTTGTAAATTTTATTTGTGTTTTGTATAATACTTAAACAATTTGTATATCGGATAGAAATCCAGACATAAATTCACGAGCTGAATCCGAATAGACAGTGTTCCTGTCTGTACTTGGGTATAACAATTTCACATGTCAGTATTCTTCTATTTGTACCTTTGTATGATTTTATATTTTATTAATAAAATAGCTATATATATTTATACTAAAGATGTACACCATCTTCACATATATACATTCAGAACTTTTTTCAGTATTTTTTAAGATATTGATACTAAATATATCAAAACATAAGGGTTTTAAAAAAGAATATAGTATACTATATAATATAATTTTTTTCTTAATCATATCTAACAATCTCTATATTTCTTTATTATGAGTAGTATTAAATCCTTAACAAGCCATAAGCATGATTGAGTTCAAATCCTTCACAAGCCAATGAAAATGACAAGTATTAGATGCAGTACATGTAAAGTTGATGTCATCAATCCAGTTATGAACTCAGAAAAACTCATCCTTCTCCTTACTCTTTATCAGAAATCCTAATTTGTCTTGCATTATCATGGTTTGTGCGTGGGCTTGAATGGACACATTATTACATTATATATATATATATATATTCCATCGGCGAGGACTTTTCGTGAACCACACATTATATTTTACTATGCCGTATATATATATATATATATATTCCATTAAACCCGCTGGGTTAGCCCAGCAAGCCACCTGTTGTTACTCCTATGGAAGGGCAGGGGTTCGATCCTCAAAAACGTATTTCCGAGAGTCGAGCTTTTAAAAAAAAAATATTCCATCAGTGAGGACCTTTCGTGAACCACACATTATATTTTACTATGCTGTGTGTGTGTGTATATATATATATATATTCCATCAGTGAGGACCTTTCGTGAACCACACATTATATTTTACTCTGCCGGCCAAGTGAAGGTTCCATCCAAAATCCATAAGCATTTATTGATCAGAAGTTGTGAAAGAAAATTAGCAAATTTTTAAGGTTTTTTTTTAGAAAATTATCAGAAAAATAAAAAATTATAAGATTTATTAATCTTTTTAAATTTATCAGAAATTTTTTATTAATTTATAAATTTATTAAATTCATATAATATATATATATAATTTGTTGTGAATTTATCACACAAATGATAAGCTCAATAAAGTTATTATGAGTTTTTATATACTTTTTTAAAATATCAAAAAAGTCTAATAAAACATATAAAAAATTTTAAAAAATTAATGAAAAAACATAATTGTTTCAAAGTTTTATTTGAAAATGAGAAAGTTGAAAAAAGTTATCTAGTCCATTGGCATATATATGCCTAAATAAGTTAGCAGAACTTCTTTGATTTCTTTCCTTTTTTTAAAAGGAAAAAAAATCAATCATTTATGAGCTGTTTTTGCTCTTCTTCTTCTTCTTCTTCTTCTTCTTTTTTATTTGGCAGCTACATTTTAATATTTATGAAAGGAATATAAAGACATTACTTCATCGTTAAACATTTTAATTTTAGATTAGCAGTAGGATAATCAAATATCGTATCATCCATTAATAAAGGGGGGTAAGATTTAAGTTTTAGTACACTAATGTAAAGAATAAATTTTTAAAAAATATATATTTATATCATTATAATTCAACTTCCATTTTAAATTGATAAATATACTTGTTTATTTATCACAAATTATATAATTTATTTAATATTATAATAAATTAATTAACTTATTAAATCTCTATTATATAAATATATATTCAATGATATCCAATAAAAATATTTTATAATTAAAATAAAAAATAATTAATTTTTCTTAATTTTTAAAAAATATAAAATGTATCTATCAACTTGAAATGAAAAGTATCATAACAAATTTATAAATATTGATTAATTAACACCATAACATGTTAATATATGTTAATATTTAATAATATTATCAACTTTAATTAACTTATTATTATAAGAATATACACCTACTATTGAACCTTAGTTTCATTTAAATAAATAATGTGTTGGATCATATATTGAGTAATAATTTAATATCTAATTATTTCAATAACGAAATTAATATCTAATTAATATATATATTTATATATTTCCCCATGTATATAGGAGATATTTACAACTAATTAACAATGTTCATTTTATTATTTAATTCTTTGCATGCTCGCCCTTTTTGATCAAAAAGCAAGAGCTAAATAACCTTGAGAATAGGAGATATTTATTCCATAAAATGTAGCCATTTTCCTTTTACTAGGGGATTTCATTTAGTGGATAACAACTTGAAGCGATCATCATTAGTTTCCAAATAAAATACAAAAGGTGTTAGGTTGGAATATAACTAAATTCCACCAAATAGAAACTAAGGCTGAATATAATGGATTAGGTTTTGTTTTACTTAATTGTAACATCCTTATACCT
The DNA here is from genome assembly GCA_947685225.1 of Garcia nutans. NCBI lineage: Eukaryota > Viridiplantae > Streptophyta > Magnoliopsida > Malpighiales > Euphorbiaceae > Garcia > Garcia nutans. Next base: position 46,643,503 of record CANTUV010000007.1, on the reverse strand, counting down.
TATACATATATAATATACATATTCAATATATATAAAATACGTATATACGGTACAAAAATATCACGATCCGGTTTAATAAAAAAATTTATATTTTTAATTTAAAATTTTAAATACTAAATATATAAAATTAAATAGTATATAAATATTCTTTACTTGTTATAGGAATTTAAAATAAACATTTTATACGAAAATCTCTAGAAAAAATTCGCCAGAATTTTGTCTGTAATTTGAACATTCTCAAAATTCAGCAAAATACAACTTGCATCAGAAAACACTCTCAAATAATTTTAAATTATCATTTCACCCATATTCTTCGATTTCACCAAGTTACTTAAACATTTATATATATATATATTTGAACATATTTAAACCCCCATTTAAAATAACTTAACTCAAATATTCTTTATAGTTTACAATACATAAAATCCAAAAACATAATATAATATGCATAATATCCAAAATATACAATAATATAAAATATATACATGCTGCTGATAGTGTTTTAGATATTGATATCAACTCTACAAGCAGAACTACAAGTCTATACCCCACCTGGTCTAGAAGAACTCTTCGGCTCAGCCGAATCTACCTGTCACTTGCGCGATGTAAACAATCGTGCTAAGCCAAAAGTCTAGTGATACAAACTTGATAACAATAAAACTCCAATGCAATGCTAATGCACAATGCATATGGATATCACATCATTATATTTTCTCATACTTTTTAAATATTTCACAATCCACAATTCACATAAAAATAAATACAAACATGGGCCCAAAGATAACTAATATGCTATTCAAATTTCAGAGTTACTGTTTTGGTATATAATGATACCATGTGTCCAGCCCCGTAAGCAATATATCAATGTAATAATCCAACTAGGTCTGAGCTTATGACCCGATCATTTCACTTAGCCTAGTTTTAAGGACTTATTTTTGAGGCTTACGACCTGGTCATTTCACCTCAAAAATATTTTCACAATGACACCCAGCGTCTCGCCCGTAGGCAAATCGTAGGTATGCTGTTAAACACAGAACTCTAAAAATTGAATAACATACTAGGCACACAATTTATTCATATTTCTCATTTATATCGATATCAATTCATTTCATTATGTTTCCACATATCTCATTACATTATACCACATTTTTGCATTTACAACACATTACCCAATTACCTTAGGTATTTCAACATAATTCGCATATTAATCACATTTAATGTAATCTAGCCAATACCAATGACTTTTTAACAATGCACTTAATGCATACACAATAAATGACATTACCCAAACACTTTGGGTCATTTTTACATAATACACATATTTCACATTTTACACAATTTAGCCATTATCAATGGCTTTTCACAATGCATTTAACACATATATGACATTACAAATATTATAGCACATTATTCATACATAATCAATGTATCAAGTAGTTTACCACATTTTTTAACCAAAATGTATTAAGCCCAAATGTCATGCAAATATAACCAATGTATTCAAAGTTTGTACTTACCTCAAACAGCAACCAAAACAAGCTTAAAACAACCTCCAATTCTATCCTTCCAACTTGCCCTTCACCACTTGGATGAAGTAAATCAGTCTCCCTCAATGCCTAAACCAAATGTGATAGCAAATAATTATTTAGTATTACATTTAATGACATTTCTAATATTAAACCATAATTAAACCCCATCCAAGCAAAAATCCAAAATTTAAGGCTAACCTCACTTTAACTTTGGATTCTCATACTAGGCCATTCATTTTAATATATTAAGTTTATTTATATTATTTGAAACATATTTTAATACATTTAAACCATTTACATTACAAAAACACACTCATATACACAAAACCGTAAAATGGCATAACCTTCCCCCATTGAAGGTTTTCCATTATTAATCATTTTAATCTTATATTCATCACTTAAATCACCAAACAAAAAGACTAAACTAATAAAAATATACAATTCAACAACTTTGGAAAAATCATTTTTCAAAACCCTAAATCACACTTTCATTCTCAAACTCCAACCAAACACAACCAAATTCAATATTTGACTTTAAAATCCTTGTTTATGCACCAAAACAACTCATTTAGAATCAATTTTCACAATTAAAACACATGATTTAAAGAATTCAAATTTTCCATAACCCTAAATTCTCTCTCTTCATCTAACTCATCCCAAACTTAATTCTTTCTTCCATTTAACTTGAAAATCATTAATAATTAATCAAAATAGCTTCATTCATACCCAATTAAATAATTAAATCATGCTAATAGAAAATTTGAAAATTCATATATTCATACTTTCATAGAAAATCAAAAATTAAGAAAAGAAGCTTACTAACCTATTGGAAATCCACTAAAACTTCAATTAATTCTTGAAAAGTCTTGTCAAAATGAGTATTTGGATGAAGAAAAATCACTCCCACGGCCATGAAATTTAATTTTTTTTTGAAGAAGAAGACTAATGTTAATTTTATCTTTCTTTCCACTTAAAAAAATATGAACATATATAAATATTATTTTATTTTAATAATAAATAATTATTTAATTATTTTAAAACTCCAAATTACCTCTTCCAATAAAAAATAATTTATTTTTAATTTATTTAAATAATTTTAAATTTATAAGATATAATTACCATTTTGCCCTTAGACTTTTGACTTTTCTTTTAAAAAGTATTGACTTTTATATATTGTATATATATCATATATATATATTTCACTTTTTTTTATTTAAAATCCCTTCATTTTTCCTTTAAAACCATTAATTTAATTTATCCAATTTAATTATAATATATTTTATCAAATTTTCAAAAATAAGAAATTTAAAAAAAAAAGGGATATTACAATTTTCTCCCCCTAAAATAAATTTCGACCTCGAAATTACATGCTCTCAAGTCTGAAACAATTAGAAAAACTGACTCTGCATCGTCTGCTCACTCTCCCATGTTGCCTCCTTAGTGACATGATTCCTCCAAAGGACTTTCACAAGTGGCACCCTCTTATTCCTCAATTCTTTAACCTCTCGTGCCAAAATCACCACAGGTTCTTCCTCGTAAATTAGATATGGACTCACCTCAATAGACTCCACTGATAGGATATGAGATGGGTCAGACCTGTATCTCCGAAGCATCAAAATATGGAAGAAATTATGTATTAGAAACAACTCAGGTGGCAAAGCTAGTCTATAAGCCATTGGACCAACTCTCTCTAACACCTCATATGGTCCTATGAAACGAGGACTCAACTTTTCTTTTCTACTGAACCTCAGAATCTTCTTCCATGGAGACACCTTCAGAAACACTTTATCTCTCACACTAAACTCTATGTCTATTCTCTTCAAATCTGAATAGGATTTCTATCAGTCTGAAGCTGCTTTCAAACGACCCCGAATCACCTTCACTCTCTCTTCTGTTTCCTTAATCAAATCGGGACCGACCAATTTACCTTCTCCAACCTCATCCTAACACAAAGGTGTCCTGCATCTTCTGCCATACAAGGCCTCATAAGGAGCCATCTCAATACTGGACTGATGACTGCTGTTATAAGCAAACTCAATTAGTGGCAAAAATCTACCCCAATTCCCGGTAAAATCAATGATACAGCTCCTCAATATATCCTCTAAAATCTGTATCACTCTCTCTGACTGCCCATCTGGCTAAGATGGAAAGCAGTACTAAAATACAACTGAGAACCCAAAGCATTATACAAACTCTTCCAAAACCTCAAAGTAAACTGGGGATCTCCATCCGACACCAAAGAAACTGGGACTCCATGCAACCTCACTATCTCACTGATAAGACTCTACCCTCCTGTAACTGAGCCATCAAAGTACCATCATCATAAGACTCAAATCTAGCATGCAACGCTCTCAACCCAACAAGCAACGAGAGTAAATAAGCAGTCAAACCCTCCGAAGATTTACGACTCAAGGCATCGGCAACAACATTTACCTTACTAGGATGATAATCAATCAAACAGTCGTAGTCTTTAATCAACTCTAACCACCGTCTTTGTCAAAGATTCAGCTCTCTCTGAACACCCAGGTATTTCAAACTCTTGTGATCTATATAAATGAAATACTTTTTTCCATACAAGTAATTTCGCCAAATCTTCAAGGCAAAAACTATAGCTGCTAATTCCAAATCATGCGTCGGGTAATTCAGCTCATGTGGCTTCAAATATCGAGAGACATAAGCAATGACTCTACCCTCCTGCATAAGAACACATCCTAAACCATTATGTGAAGTATCACTGTACATCACATATGGTTTACCTTCCACAGGCAGGGTAAGGACAGGAGACTGAGTCAACATATCCCTTAGCTGCTCAGAACTTGTTTGACACTGATCTGTCCATATAAATCTAACTCCTTTTTGAGCCAATCTGGTGAGTGGTGTAGCTATCATAGAAAAACCATTCACAAACCGATGATAATAGCCTGCCAATCCCAGAAAACTTCTAACCTCTGTCACAGTCTTCGGTGGACTCCAATTCAAGATAGCCTCAACCTTACTTGGATTGACTCTAATACCCTCTACTGAAACCACATGACCAAGAAAAGCTACCTGATCAAGCTAGAACTCACACTTAGACAGCTTAGCATACAATTGCTTTTCTCTCTTAGAGTCTGCAATACAATAAACAAATGCTTATCATGATCCTCCTCATTATGCGAATACACCAAAATGTCATCAATGAAGACCACCACAAATTGATCTAAATATGGTCTGAACACCCTGTTCATCAAATCTGTAAAAGCTGCTGGTGCATTCATCAATCCAAAGGGCATCACTAAAAACTCATAATGCCCATACCTCATTCGAAAAGTTGTCTTGGGTACATCCACATCTCTGACTCTTAACTGATGGTACATTGATCTCAGATCAATCTTATAGAATACTGCTGCTCTCTTCAATTGATCAAAGAGATCATCTATCTGAGGCAAAGGATACTTGTTCTTGATGGTCACCTTATTCAACTGCCTATAATCAATACATAATCTCAAGGTGCCATCCTTCTTCTTCACAAACAAAATAGGTTCTCCCCACGGAGACACACTAGGGCGAATGATTTATCTAACAACTCCTGCAATTACACCTTTAACTCTCTCAACTCAGCAGGTTCCATGTGATGAAGAGTAATAGAGATAGGAGTGGTACCAGGAAACAAATCGATACCAAACTCCACTTCTCTCTTAGGAGGTACCCCTGGCAACTCATCAGGAAAAATATCTGAAAACTCGGCAACTGTAGGTATACTGTCAAGCTGGGACCCCACTATGCTGATATCTACAACATGAGCAAGATAAGCCTCACATCCCTTTGGAATCATCCTCCCAGCTGAAACAGCTGAAATAAACATGGATGAAAGATATCTCTGCTCACTAGATACTATCACATCCCTTCCATTATGTGTTCTAAAAGTAACACATTTTTTTTATAATCTACCGCCGCCCCATGCCTAAAATCAGATCATACTCCTTGAAAGGTATCTCAAGCAGGTCATCGAGAAACTCCTCATCCTGAACAATAACTGGACTATCTTGGTGCACCGTGCTCACCACAATACTATGCCCTAAGGATTTGATACCAAAACATCAAATCCTAAGGACTCAAAATACAAATCACTCATAGGCAAGATAGATGCACTGATGTAAGAATGAGTCGACCCAGGGTCTAATAATGTAAGAACTGAAGTACCAAATAAAGTAAAAGTACCAGCAATAGCTGAAGCATCTGGCTGCCTCTGCATCACATAAACCCACTATGATGGCTCTGCCTCATCTGGTCTACTATCTCCGGCTGTAGAACCTCCTCTCTGACTAGTTCCAGATCGACCACCTCTACCAAAACCTCTGCCACCACGACCCCCTCTGACATTGGGTCTAGAAGTTGCAGTATTTGCCTGTCTATCCTCGGGTGGTTCTGGATAATCTCTGATAAAATATTCTGATGACCCACATCCAAAACACACTCCCGAAGCACCTCTCCACCAGCATACACCTCCGTGTGCTTTACCACAATGAATACAAATAGGTGGAGTAGGCCTCTGAGCCACTAGTGTCGGAGCACTAGCCACTGAAATGGCAGGTCTTTGTCTCTGTCTCTGCTACTGTACTGACCTGCCAAGCTACCCCTGGCTCCTACTGAACCTCTAAAAATATCTCCCTCGGCCTCTCTTCACTGATGAAGACCCTACCTCACTCTGGGTTCTCTTAGCTCTGGTCTCCTCAACTCTGGCAGTTGCTGCAAGACTCTGTGCTCTCTCTACACTCCTAGTAGCTGTAACCAACTGAGAAAAATCTTAATATCGAGAGTCTACTATGATACACATGATAGAGGGTCTCATTCCCTCCTTAAATCTCCTGCACCTGTCAATCTCGTCAGAAATGATTCCACCAGTATAATGACTCAACCGGATAAAGTCGATCTCATTCTCTGTCACTGTCTTGGTATCCTATCTCAGACTCAGGAACCCCATCTTCCTCGCATCCTTATACTCCCTCGGAGTATACTTCTGCTCAAATTCCCGCAGGAAATCATCATAGGTCAAAGCTGGTGGATCATACAGAGCATGTGAAACCGTCTTCCACCAATCATATGCATCCCTCTGCAGAAGAGATCTGACAATATCAAACTTCTCTTCCGGACTAGCCTGCGACTGAATGAACACTCTCTGAACCCTGTCTAGCCACTACTTTGCTACAGTAGGGTCTATAGTACCAACGAAGTCCTCAGCTCTGAACTTTCTCAACTTATCATACTTCCTCACCGGCAACTGCGGCTGCAACTACTGAACTATAGCCTGCCTCAACAATTCTACCATATGTCATACCCAGCCAGATGGAATCTCATTAGCTGTTGGTCTCACAGGCATATAAACAGACGCCTCACCAGCAGACACAACTCTAGCTCGATCTCTACCCTCATCAAGAGCCACACTCTCTACACTACCCTTTGCAGACTAATGCGTCCGAGATGCCATAACTACCTATATCTGCAAACACAACAGAAATTACTATATCAGAGATCAGAAATTGCCAGTGTCAATGCATGTATTACAATTGAAAACTATTTTCAAATCCCCCATTTCCTCTCTCTATCAACCCACCTACGTCGAGAACCTTAAACCTAGGCTTTGATATCAAAATAAATGTAACACCCTTATACCCTATACATGTATAATATACACACTCAGTATATGTAGAATACACATATATGGTACAAAAATGTCACGAACCGATTTAATAAAAATTTTCACATTTCTAATTTAAAATTTCAAATACTTAATATATAAAATTAAATAGTATATAAATATTTTTTACTTGCTATAGGAATTCAAAATAAACATTTTATATGAAAATCTCTGGGAAAAAATCGCCAGAGTTTTGTCTGTAATTTGAAAATTTTTCAAAATTCAGCAAAACACAACTTGTATCAGAAAATACTCCCAAATAATTTCAAATCACCATTTCACCCATACTCTTCGATTTCACCAAGTTTCTCAAACATTTATATATATATATATATACATATATATATAATTTAGAACATATTTAAACCCCCATTTTAAATAACTTAACTCAAACATTTTTTATAGTTTACAATACATAAAAACCAAAACCAAAAACAAGATATAATATACATAATACCCAAAATATACAATAACATAAAATATATACATGCCGCTGATAGTGTTTCTGATCTTGATATCACATCTACAAGCACAACCACAAGTCTAGACCCAACCTGGTCTAGAAGAACTCTTCGGCTCAGCTGAATCTACCCTGTCACCTGCGCGATATAAACAATCGCGCTAAGCCAAAAGCCTAGTGATACAAACTTGATAATAATAAAACTCTAATGCAATGCCAATGCACAATGCATATGGATATCACATCATTCCATTTTCTCATACTTTTTAAATATTTAACAATCCACAATTCACATAAAAATAAACACAAACATGGGCCCAAAGATAACTAATATGTGTAGACCCTTAATTTTTTACCAAGTCTGGTCCGTTATTTTTTTATATAGTCCAAAATAATTTTTGTGGTATTTTAATTAAATAATATTTATTTTAGTATTTATTATTTATAATTTTTAATAAAAATGGTAAAGTTAAAAAAATAAAAAATAAAAAATAAAAAATAAAAAATAAAAATCGGCGACCAAAAAAATTCATCGCTGAAGGTTGAATTGGCCAGGCCAATTCGCCGCAGGAAATTCCTGCGGTGAATTGACTGGCCGCCCAGCGCCCGCCTGCAACAATCCTCGCAGTTTTCACCAGCAATTTTTTCGCCAGCGTAATTTTTCAACGCAGTTTTTCCGAAACCAAATTATATTTGGTTTTGGTTTCTTTTCCTAATTGGTTTTAATTTCCTTAAACAATTAGAAGTAGGTTTATGATTTTTCTTATAAATAACACATTAAAACTCAGAATTATGGGATCGAAAAGATTAGTTTTTACTGGAGTAAAAAAGAGACAAAAAAACCCTAGCACAAGAGACATTAGAAATAAGAAGCAATCAACAATCCATTCAAAGGCAGCAACACTGCCTTTGTCATTGTTCATCGAGAAATCAATTTTGGTAGAACCAACGAATGGAGGTTTGATTATAAATCTTTGCTTTGATTATATTTACAATGTTATTGCCATATTTTCTTTTAAGTACATCTATCATTGATTTTTGTTTCATTAACTTAAATCATTAAACTTGGTAATATGTTCATCTAGTAACCTTAATAAGTGATCAAGACTTCAAAACCCTAAAACTATTCTTCTCTTTTCGGAAACCTTAAAACCCTAAGGTATTTCTCTCCTGTTTCCAAAAACCTTAATAACCCTAAATTGTTTCTTCTATTTCCTAAAACCTTAATACCCTAAACTGTTTTTCTTTTTCCAGAAACCTTAAAGACCTTAAAATTATTCTTCTGCTTCCAAAAGCTTTAAAACCCTAAAATTGTTTTTCCAAACTATTTTCATCTAAACCATAACTTTTTGTCCAAAATTTCCAAATGTTTTCTTAAATCTTTAAACCCTAATCTTCTTTACATTTTCTAAAAATCATAATTATTTTTATAAAACTCTAAAATATTCTCTTAAATCCTAAAACCAAATATGTTTTCTAAAATATCAAAAATCCTAATTCTCTAAAAAATAAATACAGTAAACCCTAGTTTTCCTAAACCCTAAATTCTTAAAGCATCAAAACTTTATGAAAAATTCAATAACACCCTAAACCTTAATCCAGCGAACTTAAAAATCCAATCTAATAAATCTAAACCTTAAAACTCAATCCAGTAAAACTAAAATAACAATCTAGTAAACATGAATTATAAACCATAATATCTTAAGGCTCCAAAACCCTGATTTCATGATGTTACCCTTAAACCCTAATTTGATCAATCAAAGAACCTTACTAACTTCTTAAATGTATAAAATCCTAATTCATTCCAATTTTCCAAAATCTTTATAGTAGCCTAAATAATAACAATAATAATTCAAAAATCCCAAAACCCTAAATGTTAATTAAAGAACTCTAAATTGAAATAGTAAACCCTAATTTATATCTTTACTTGCTTTATTTAATTTTAGATTTGATTATGTAGTTTATTATATATTTTGATGGTTGATTTAATTTCAATGCTTGATTTATTTAATTTGTCATGGATGAATATTTTCTTATTGTTATAATTATTATTTGTTTGTTTTATTAAAATTGTAAGAGGTATGTTTCCACTTTGTGGGTACCTCATTAGTTAAATATCACGTAATTTAAATTTCTTTTATATTTTGGACCAATGCAAAGGACATTTTTCCACCTTTCGGTGGGTGTCCTATTTAGTATAGACAAGAACGATGTAAGGACATGTTTCTATCTTCGGATGGGTGTCCATTTATTTGTTTTGCTTGGATATTGCTTTGATTTTAATATAGTGATGCTTTATTTTAATTGTTGCATTTAATATGGATATTATTATTATATTTAAGAATTTTATAATATTAAGACCTGCAAAGGAAGTCGGTTCCAATGAACCGGGCGTTGTGAAGGTGCTGGGCCATTTCTTACCTTCCTCACACGTACCCAACTTTCCGAACCCATTAGGGGGTTGGAATTCCTTAGGAATTGAGTCATCTTCCCCTTTCTTTTTTTTTTGGCCCATCCGAGTGGCGACTCCATTTTCTCCTGGCTTAGGTCCGTGTTCTTTAAGGCCCCGAGCCTAAACAATGCCGAAGTTGCAAGAACCATTCCATCGGGAGTGGGGGCAAACATCCCCGCTCACAGTGGTGACTCCACTAGGGATAAGAGAAGTTGATTCTATTGGTCTTTATATTATTCTATTCTTTCTTATAATGATATTATCCACTGCATCATATTAGATTGCATCGTGTGTGTGAGTTAGGATGCCCGTGTTACCCGTGTTGTGTTATGTAAGGGATACCATACTTTCACTCAAGGTATGGAGATCGAGCATGGTATAACCACTCATAGCCTTGTACCATTTTGTATATACTTGCTCTGTGAACCTAAGCCTTTTAACCCAAAGACTAAAGCTCATGTAATTGGCCTAGATACTTTCCTTAGGTTTTACCCCAAAAACATGTTGTTTGACTATGGTTAATTTATCTTGGCTTAAATCATGGCTTATTTGGTTTTGTTCTTTTTCTAATCTGACCTAAGTATATTGTAAGCTCAAAATAAATTTTTCTTTAAAATCCAAAAGACTAAAACTATTTTTAAAACTTTTCAAAATGGTCTTTGGATGTAAAACTTTTCTATAAACAAATCAAAAAATCTTTTGCTCAAGACTCAAATACAAAGCCCAAAATCCATTTTTTTAAAAATATCTTTACAATGGGCTTAGAAATAAAATTATTTTCATCCAGCTTTTTCTTACAAAGAGCTTGCTAGGTCAATTACGAAATACCAAAAATCAATTGTGAGCCTAGTTTATACTAAGAATAATTAATCATGGGCTTATTTTTAGCATGAATCATTAGTTACTTTTTCAAGTGAGAAATCTATTTATAATAAACCTCTTAATTTAGTTTTAATCCAATATAGCATAAAAGCTACTATAGTTGGTTGAATGGATTAAAACCTAATTAATGGGAATTATTATGAACTGATTTTCATTTTTGAAAATATAACTATTGGTTGAAACGTCCGAGGGAAATATTCAAAAACAAGATACCCCATGTTGGTATTTTGCTAACCATATACCTAGGAAAAGAGACTCGTCATTCGTGTGTGGATGTTATAAGGTTGGAAGGAACGTCCTATTTGTCCTTGTTTGTTAATTGTTTGTGCATACATGCATACATTTGCATCTCATATCATTGATCATTTCTGGTTCACAACCCTAGATTATGATAGTTCAAAAGCTTACAACAATCCGACCTACGTCAGAGATGAAGAATCTAGTAATGAGTCAATCTCTTTTTCACCAAAAGCAATGGAGCTCAAACAAATTCAAAGAATGGTGGATGATGCCCTCAATGCCAAGATGGAAGAAATAGCCCTAGCTGAGACCATGAAGAACCAATTGGCTGCAATTTTAGGAAATCATGCCGAAGCATCTACTAGCACTAAGAAGCCAAAGAACAAGGGGAAGGCTAAAGCTGGTGAAGTGGTTTTTGATGATGATAAGGTGATCATTGATGATGATGATGATTGGGCTCAATACTTCCAAGATCCTCAAGACAAGAAGAAAGAACCAAAGATTGTTGAAAGATTAGCTATAGAGAAAATCGAAACTTCTGCTGTTGAAAAGATGATTGCAGATTTAGAAAAGAAATTTGAAAAGAAACTGAAAATCGAAGAAATGTCTGAAGTTGACAAATTATTTGAGCTAGATGAAGAAGTGCCATACAAATTCAAGATGCCATCCTTTGCAAAGTTTTATGGAACCGGAAATCCTCACCTTCTTGTGAAGTAGTATATCACTGCTATGCAGTCTGCCCGAGCTACTAAGGCTCAAACTCTAAGGTATTTTTTGCTTTCATTGGATCCTATTATCGAAAATTGGTTCAATACCTTAGAAGAAGGAACACAAAAGAGTTAGGATCTGCTATACAAGGCATTCATCCAATAATATGGATACAATGTTGAAATGGAAGTTACCTTAATGGAAGTTGAGTCTATTAGGCAACGACCAAACGAAAATTTTGTGGACTATGTGAAAAGATGGAGAAATAAGGCCGCTTTGCTAAAAAAAGGCCCGATGAATCCGATCAAATAAGGATGATTATGAGAGGGGTGTTGCCTAGTCTTCATAAAAGAATGTCTCATACACTCATCCATGATTTCAAAGATCTTCTCCAAGCTAGTCTGCAAATTGAAGAATGGGAAAGAGAGAAGAACCATTTTTCAATAAGAAGGAATGAGAAAGGAAACTATCAGTCTGGTAACCAAAGTATGCAAAAGGCAGTTGGTGTTAATGCTACTAACTAAGGAACAAGAAGATGGTTTTCAGAATTGGGGAAACTGATGTCCTGGGTTCTCAATAAGCTTCAAAGGAAGGGATTGTTACAACCCTTAAATCCTCATCCTTTGCCTAACCCTCTCCCACCTAATTTTGACACTAAAGCATTTTGTCAATTTCATCAAATGCAAGGGCACGACATGGATAGATGTGTGAGGTTGAGGCATGAGATCCAAAATTTGATTGATACTGGGAAGCTACCTGAGCCCAACAAGTCGAACACCAAACACAACCCATTATCAAGGTTCAATAGAGTACCACCACCGGCAACCTTCATGATTGGAGGAGGTTTGCATGAAAGTTTTGTCATGTATTATTTTCAAGATGCGGGTGGAGAAGCAACCAAAGAAGAAGAGGTATTTGGCAAAATTAAACAAGCTATGGTGGGTAAAGAAGTAGCAATTTGTGTTGCGAATGGGTTTTGGGATTCAAGGGATAGTGATGACAATCTTGTATCCAAGAAGGAAGAATGGATCTAGTCCGAGCCCGAGGAAGATGAAGTAATAAACACTAGATTCGGGAAGCCTTATGCAAGGCCACCGCCTAAGGAGATAGAAATTAATAAAGGAAAGGAAGTTGAAGTAGGGAATAAAGAAGAGGAAGATGATACCATGCTCAAGAAATTGAAAAGAACCCAAGCAAGTGTTAGCATTTGGGATTTATTGGCTACTTCTAAAAAGCACCGAGAAACTATGGCCAAGGCCTTGGCTAGCATGCCAATTTCTACTTCCATAACACCGAAGGAGCTTATCAACTTCATAAAAATTGAGGGAGTAATGAAAAGTGAAGATATTCAAGAGAAGAGCGAAGTTAATATGGGAGTGGTATCTTTCTCAGATGCGGATTTACCAGAAGAGGGGATAAACAATCATAAAATTAGGGCTTAACTAATGAAATTAAAATCAACCATAAAAATTGCAATCCACAAGTAAATCTTAATATTAGCACCTTAAGAAATTATAATGTGTAATGTACACGGTGGTCCTACTAGCCGGTTAGTGGGTGGGGGTCAAAGGGATAGTGCCCCTTGCGGGAAATCAGGGACAGTGCCCCTTGCGGGGAATCGTGGGCAGTGCCCCCAAAAGGTAAATGATTTACAAGATAGGGTTTTGCTGTAGAATTAGGGTTTGGTTGTGGAATTAGGATTTAAAAATATAAATTAGGGTTTTAGATCATTGTGTAAACACAACCAAACAATAATAAGTTAAAAAGAAAAACACAATGAACTTGCATAAAAAAGATGACATTCTGTTAAATTAAATAATGAATAATTCATACCTTTATTTGTTTGCTTCACAAAATTAATTCTACTGAACCAAACTTTTTTTGAACACCTCAATCCATAGAAAATTGAACCGTGATGATGTTACTGTCTGCTTGGATCAATTGGTTTTGGTTGAGTGAAACAATCTTTGGATTGTCATTATTTAGTTACTGCCTCCTTTGTTTTCGTCTTTTTTTCATTTTGCTTTCTGTCTCTCATTTGTTTTTAATTCTCGAAATCTAATTACTAGGCTCTCTGTGACGTGTGCTTGTTCAAGGTGGCCTCCACTTTATTTCTTATTTTCCTTTCGTATTTATAGGCAATCCTAGGGTTAATTAGGTTTTATAAGTTCTATATCTATCGAAAGACCTCTTGATTATCCGAACCCTTTGGCATTTTAACCTAATTAGGATACTGAATTATGCCGACTTTGCTTGGCTCATATCAAATTAGATCGTGGCCAATTTGATATGAGCATAAGCTCATATCGAATTTGGACTTTCCCAAATTCAATATATGAGCATAGCCCATATGAGCTCATATAGAATTGTCCAATTTGACAATTCGATATGAGCATAGCCCATATCAAATTAAACCAAACTAAGTCAATTTTAATTTGAATCGGACCTGATTCAAACTTTAAAAATTGGACGGGTTTAATTTGGATCTTTCAAAATTGGATCGATCTAATTCAAGCCTTTAAACCAAGTTTAAGCTTTTAAAATTGGACCAAATTTGGCTTGGCCTCATTTAATTGGGACCAAACTTATTTAGGGCCAAAATTAAGGGTCTACACTAAGTATCCAGAAAAAGGGCTATATATGAAGGAACAGATGGAGATATTCTACTAAAGGAAGTAAAGGAGATGAAATTTCCACCACTTGAGAAGATATTTGTTAAAGCTCCAGAGTTGGGACCTCTATAAGGAAAGCTAGAGCCTATTACATTCATAGGGAAAAAGATTCCAGTTTTTTAGATCTTTGCTGATGTTGCTGAGCTTGCTGAATAGGTGAAGAAGAAGATCACCTCACCAACTAAACAGAAACTTAGCCAAGAAGAGAAGTAGGAAGCTGGCTTGAGAATCTAAAAGACACTAGAGGAGATTACTACTCTCATCGAAGGCCAATTTGAAGATTTTGTAATCTATAATGAGGAGAACATTGACTTTGATTTTAATTTTGATGTTGATTTGTCTGCTCTTTATGAGAATGTTATTTTCTTTTCTAAAATGAATGCAATAAAGTCTAATTTTACTTACTTGTGTGATGTTTTTCCCGATGGTTGCATTCATACGTGTGGTGATTACATGGCATTATTAATATTAACTCTGTTAACACTCAATCATTAATTTGGAAATACCTGAAAATCCTAAAAATATTAGTGTAGACTCTTAATTTTGGCCCTAAATGAGTTTAGTCCCAATTAAAAGGTCCAAATCAAATCAAATCAAATCCAATTTAAAAAGCTTAAATCAATCCTATATCAATTAAAAGCCCAATTAAAAGAAACTAAATTGTTGAAACAATGACAAATTAGCCTTGACCAATTCGCCATGAGCCTAATTCGTCATAAGCCTTAATTCTAGGCATATTTGTTGGTTTTAAGTGTCCTAATTGGTTCAAACTCAAATTTATTAGGATAGGCAGTATCTTTTCTAAGAGGATTGAGATTGTTAAATAAAAAACCTAGCCGGGTTCTTGCCTATAAATTCAAGGCAATTAGGCAGTATCAAAGGGCAGCCACAAGCAATTAAAGATAGCCATAATCAGTAGTTAGAGAGCTCCACTCAGCAACTAAAAAGCAATAAAAACCCTAGATGACAATTAGTAATTATTAGGATACAACAACCCAAAAAAAGCAAAAAGAAATAGGCAGTGACTAGGGAAAATCCAAGAAGAACATGAAGAGCAAATAGCAACCAAAAAGAGAGCAGAAAGTAAACACAACAATCTTTGAGCCATGTGTTCAATCCAAATCTCAGTTGATCAAACCTACAGAATTTGTGCAAGGCAAAAACAATTGTGCAATTGCAAGGCTTGTTTCAACATTTGAACTTTTGGTGGAACTAATAATGTCAGTATGATCTTCTATACTCTTCCTTGTTTAATTTAACAAGTTAGCATCTTTTGTTTGTTCTTATTCTATAACTTTGCAAAATCTACCTTTATTTTATTTAATTTTATATGTTAAACCCCTAATTTTACATTTTTGCAACCAAAACCCTAAATTGATATTCAAACCCTATTTTTGCATATTAAATCCTAAATTGATATCAAAACCCTAGTTTTGTAAATTAAACTATAAATTATGATTTTAAACCCTAATTTCTATTCTGGAGATAACAACTCATTCAATGAGTAACTGCCGCCTTGACCCTCGCCCCCTTCATCCCTGTCCACTAACCGGCAAGCAGGATTGCCGTGTGCATCACGCACTATATTTCGTTAATGGGTTAATATTAAAATTTGCTTGTGAATTACAATTTTTGTGATTAATCTTAATTTCTTTTTAATTAAACTCTAATTTTATAATTTTTTATATGATGATTTATATGTCTGTGGATTGCAATTTTTATTAATTTGATTTTGATATGTAAAAGGCATATTTCCACTTGTGGGTGCCTTATTTATTAAATTTATTAAATTTATTTTTATATTATGAAATTTTGGATTATTGTAAAGAAAATATTTTCACCTTTTAGTGGGTGTCCTATTTTATTTCTTATGGACATTTGGACAGTGGAAGGGCATGTTTCCATCTTGTATGGGTGCCCATTTTGTTTGATTGTTTTGATTTTTGATATGATGGATGTTTATTTCAATATTGCTTGTAATATAAATAATGCCATAGTTATTTAATATTTAGACCTGAAAATGAGGCCAGTTCCAATGAATCTGGCATTAATTAGGCCCATGTTCTCTAAGGCTCAAAGCCTAACAGTGCCAAAGTAGCAATAACCATTCCACCGGGAGTGGGGATGAAAATCTTCACTCATAATTAGCATAGCATCTGACCTTACTCCTGAAGAGAGAGAGAGATTTGAAAAAATATTTAAAAATATAAAGAAGTTTTTGCTTGGTCTTATGAAGATATGCCATGGATTGATCAAAAAATAGCTCAACACATTATTTCTACCTACACTTACATAAATCCTGTTAAGCAAAAGCTAAGGCGCCTAAGGCTAGAATGGGCAGAATTAATAAAGAAAGAAGTCACCAAGCAAATAGAAGTGAAGTTTCTAGAGGTGATAGAATACTCTGTTTGACTGGCCAATATCATTCCCATATCGAAGAAGGATAAAAGGATTAGGGTTTGTGTAGACTATAGGGACTTGAATAAGGCCTCCTCAACAGATGATTTTCCTTTACCTCATATAGATGTCCTAATTGATAGTGTAGCCTCTAGTGTGCTACCCTCATTTGTAGATGGATTCTCCAGATACAATCAAGTGTTAATGGCCTAAGAGGATAAAGCTAAAACTATCTTCATAACTACATTGGGTATATTTTGCTATTGGGTGATGCCATTTGGATTGAAGAATGTTGGAGTGACCAATTAAAGGATGGCCGCCACTTTTGTTTTATGATATGATGCATAAGAATGTTGAGGTATATGTTGATGATATGATGGTGAAGTCAAAAATAAGAGAACAACATTTCCAAAAACTAGAAAGCTTCTTTGAAAGGGCAGTTAAGTATAATCTTAGGCTAAACAAAAAAGCAGTGTGTGTATAGGGTTACCTCAGGTAAGATGTTGGGACACTTAATCAGCCCAAACGACATTAACATTGACCTAGACAAAGTTAAGGCAATTAGACATATGTCAACCCCTAAGATGGGAAGGAAGTTAGAGAATTTATCGGAAGGTTACAATATATAAGTAGGTTCATTGCAAAACTCACAACCATTTGTGAACCCATCTTCAAGCTGCTCAAGAAGAATCAACTGATTGAATGGAATGACGAATGTTAAAAGGCTTTTGAGCGCATAAAAGAGTACTTGTTGAATCCACCTATTTGAAAACCACCTAAACTAGGTAGATTGTTGATACTGTACTAAGTGGTAGAAGAAAAGTCAGTTGGGGCAATGTTGGCTCAAGCAGATGAAACAAGAGTTGAGCATGTAATTTATTACTTAAGTAGAAAACTTTTGCCCTATGAGATAAAGTATAGTATTATTGAAAAGACTTGCATTGTCGTGGTTTGGTCATCAAAGAAATTGTGGCACTACTTCTAATCCTATAGTGTGTATGCAATTTCTAGGTTGGATCCAGTCAAATATTTTAGGGAAACACCTTCACTAATTAAGAAATATGGACGATGGTAGATAATCTTAGAAGAATTCAAGATTGAATGCATAACCAGGGAAACTATTAAAGGGAAGAGTAGTAGCAGAATTTTTGGCTCAATAACCACTGCTTGAAAGTGAGGAGGTAACCTTTGAATTTTCAAATGAACACTTGGGAGCATAGAAGTGCAGGAATGGAAGATGTACTTTGCTGGAGCTGTAAATAGAAAGGGAGCTTAATTGGGAGTGATATTGGAATCACCCGAAGGAGAAACTCATCCCCTTGGCTAAAAAATTAAAATTCAAGGTAACCAATAACATGATGAAATATGAAGCATGCTTTTTTTGCTTGGAAACCTTGATAATTATGGGGGTTAATAAAGTCTAAGTTTTTGGAGGTTCACTGCTGGTAATATCCCAAGCAAGCGGAGAATGGGAGTTGAAAGAAGAGAAGCTAAAGTCGTACCATGATTATTTAATAATAATAAGGAGGAATTTCAAGGATTGTAGGTTTCTACACCTACCAAGGGAAGAAAACTAAATTGTCGATGCCCTAGTGGCTTTGATACGGGAAGATCCTGTCAAATTATTCCTTAAACCTCTGATTTTGACCGGATCATCAACTCCTTACTATGAATATGAATTGATCATGGAGACTAAGACAGATCAGATGGATGGCATGATAACATTAAGTAGTTCTTAGAAAGCAGAGGTTATCTGCCGGGGGCAATAAAGGAAGAGAGAAGAGCTATAAGGTGACGCTCATTGTAGTATGTCACTTTTCAAGGGGAGTTGTATTACATGTGGCCAGACAGGGTACATTTGAGATGTTTGAGAAAGTATGAAGTCGAAAAAATCATGTCAAAGATACATGCAGGCACCGGTAGACCTCACATGAGTGGCCTAACTCTAGTTAAGAAGATAATTCAGCAAGGCTACTAATGGTTGACCATGGAGAAAGATTGTATTGATTTTGTGCAAAAATGCCAACAATGTCAACTGTATGGAAATTTGAACCATTTAACTCCTGAGGAGTTACACTCTATGTCTTCGCCTTGGCTATTCGAGACATGGGGAATAGATATTATTGGAGAGATTCATCCAACAGCTTCAAATGGCCATCGATACATAGTAGTGGCAATTGGTTACTTTTCAAAGTGGGTTGAAACTTATTAACCAAACCCTCCTATTTTTTATCTTATGCAATCAAATTGAATTTAACTAACACATGCACCAAGTTACATTTTACAGGAAGTTATTTCTTTTGAAGAAACTATGACAAGTCCGATTGGACCACCTAGAAGCCCGACTAGACCATTGATGACCAAATGAGCCAAAAGACACAGAAGGTTTCACGGTGGAGAATACTCCTAAAATCTCACTATACCACATCAAATCTGACCGGACCACCACATCAAATCCGACCGGACCATATATCATACCGACTAGACCTTTGAATGAGAAAAGAGCAAAAACACATAGAAAGATTCACGGTTAGAAGTACTCCCACTTTCTCAGAGTACCACAAAAGTCTGACCAAACTTCAAGAAAATTTGACTGGACCAGTAAAGCTAATTTTCTCTAAGTTATCCAGTAGGTTTCCAGACCAAGGGTACGTCCAAAAATTAGATGGACCAAGGATAGTCCGACTGGATCTTATTCAAGTCCAATCGGACTATTTTAAAATTACATAAGTTAGAAGCTGTTGCATCTCCACTCAATAAGTGGAAGCCATGTGGACCAACTGTTGGAAGAGTATTGAGCAGAATTTCAATTACTCCAACCAAACCATGCAAAATTCGATCGGCATCACTGATTCCAACTGGACCCTGATGAGTCTGACCATTAAATTGCTTTAGTAGAGAAATTAATGGAAGACAAGAATCAAATATGTTGGCCCCAACATCTAATGGCTATTTCATGGCTTGAAGGCTATAAAAACCATAAGTACTTCATTTTTAAGTAAGATTGTGATTGTAATAGCCTACTTTAACATCTTTCTTTCCTGCATCAAAATCACTTTTGTATTAATTGATTCTTGGGTTTGAGCATTAAACACTATCTTAAATTTGAGTGTTAGCTTGGAAACACTTAGGTTGTGAGAGTGAGCTTGGGAAAACTCTTATAAGGGTTGTAAGGAGTGATCTCTAACCATTGTATTAGTTTGGTGTGAGCTAGAGAAAACACTAAGTTAGAGTTAAGCTTGTAAAAACTCAAAGCTAGTGAAAACTTAACAAGTTATTAAGGCAGTGGATCAAGGTAAATCCGAGCCACTATAAATCTTTGTGTTCATTGTTCCATCTTCTACTTAATCTTCTTGTACATCTTCTACTTTTCTTGTCCTTTTTTATTTTGAATTTGCCATCTGTGAGTGGAGATTTTCTCCTCCACTCCCGGTGGAATGGTTCTTGTGACTTCGGCACTGTTTAGGCTCAGGGTCTTAGAGAACGTGGGCCTAAGCCCGGAAAAAATGGAGTCGTCACCCGGACGGGCCGGGAAAATAGAAAGGAGTGGATAACTTAATTCTTAAGGAATCCCTAACCTCCTAATGGGTTCGAAAAGTTGGGTACGTGTGGGGAAGGTGAAAAATGGCCCAACATCCCCACAATGCCCGGTTCATTACAACCGGCCTCCTTTTCAGGTCTTAATATTATAAAATTCTTAAATATAACGATATTTTCCATACTACATGCAATCATAAGAATAAACAAATACTTTATTAAAATCACAATAATGTCCAAATAAAACAAACAAATAGGCACCCATCCATGGATGGAAACATGCCTTTAGAATTATCCAATGACCAAAACTAAGTAGGACACCCACTGAAAGGTGGAAACATGCCCTTTATATAAATCTCAAAATATGAAAGTAATTTAAATTAAATGAAGCTTAGATAATGAGGTACCCAATCATGGAAACAGAACTCTTACATTATTAATAGATATAATAATAAATAAAATATTCATTCATGATAAACAAATCAAACATTAAAAATAAATTGATTATCAAAACATATAATAAACTACATAATTAACTCTAGAATTAAATAAAGTAATAAATATATAAGTCTAGAGTTTATATATTAAATTAGAATTTTGGAATTAATATAAATATTATTTAGAATATTTAGGTAACTGTAAAGATTTTGAAAAGGTGGAGTTACTTGGGGTTTTATGGTTTAGATTTACAAAATTAATATTATTATCATAACTTTAAAAATATGAGGCTACTGTGAAAGTTTTAGAAAATATAATCAATTAGAATTTTAGTGTTTTAAGAAGAAAAAAGGATTTAGGGTTTAAATAAATTGTGAAAATGGGATCAAAATTTTGGAAATTAGAAAAAGATAAGTTACTGTATAAATTAAACTAACAGTTAACAAACATATTCAATGTTTTAAAATTATCAAAACATGTTATAAATTAATTTAAAATGTACCTTCATTATTGGCTCCTCCAAAATTAATTTGTTAATTCAAAAATTTGTCTGAATCACCTTAGTTTTTGGTTGAGGGAAACCAATGCTTCTGCCTGAAACAATAGTTATATAACTGCTGCCTTTTGCTTGTTTTTCTGTGTTGAAGTCCTTTGTCTCTCCTTTGTTGATGACAAATTGCTAAAGCTTCGTTGCTCTCTACCTTTTCTTTTGTTTTTATGTTTCTGCTCGAAAAAAAGAAAAAAGGCAAAAATCCAATTGCTACTGCCTCCCCAAAATTTCAGTCCGAATCCTCCCCCTCCTTATTTTTTTAAAGTGGTATTTATAAGAAAAAATAAAAAAAACATAATACTAATTGGTTAAGAAAATAAAATCGTTTAAGGGAATAAAATTGTTTAGAAAAATAAAATTTAAAACCGAGTAAAACACTGATTTGTCAAAAATTAGGCCCGGGCCTAGGCTGGCAAGGAACGGGCTACTGGAGCGCAATTTCGCTAGGCGAGCTGACGAAAAACGGGCTACTGGGGCACAATTTCGCTGGGCGAACTGGCAAGGAATGTGCTACTGGGCCGCAATTTTATTGGGCGAACTGGCGAGGAATGTGCTACTGGGGCGAGAGTCGCTGGTGAGAATCTTTGCCTGCGGCGAATTGGCTTGCGGCAGGCCAATTGCTACCTGCCATGCGTCGCTCGTCGATTTGTCTAATTTTTTATTTTTTATTTTATTTTTATTAAAAATAAATATTATTATATTATTAAAAATAAAATAAAAAATAAATAAATAAAATTATAAATAATAATAAATATTATATTATTAAAATAAATAGTAAATATTTAAATATTTAAATAAAAAATATTTAAATAAAAAATAAATACCACAAAATTTATTTTGTACTGTTTTAAAATCTTTGGACTAGACCTGGTAAAAAATTAAGGGTCCACAGTTTGCCCCTACTTGAACGATTTGAGACTTTCAGTTGAAGAGAGTGAAAAGCAACATGACTTTGAGCAGATTTTGGGTGAGGATGGGTTCTCGACCCAAGGTTAGAGGTTGGTTGGGTTATTGAACCAAAAAATAATTTGGGTTCTTGACCTGAGGTGAGTTCTGGACTCAAAAATAATTTAGATTCTGGACCTGAGGTGAGTTCTAGACTCAAAAAATAATTTGGGTTCTGGGCCCGCGATGAGTTCTGGACTTGAAAATAATTTGAGTTCTGGACCTGTGGCGAGTTCTGGACTTAACAATAATTTGGGTTTTGGACCCGAGGAGAGTTCTGGACTCAAAAATAATTTGGATTCTGGACCCGAGATGAGTTCTGGACTCAAAAATAATTTGGGTTCTAGACCCGAGGCGAGTTTTGGACTCGAAAATAATTTAGGTTCTGGATCCAAGGATGAGTACTTAGACCCGAGACTGAATTTAATTTGGGTACTTAGACCTGAGACTGGGTACTTGGATCTGAGACTGAATTGGATTTGGATACTCAGACCTGAGATTGGGTACTTGGACCCGAGACTGAATTAGATTTAGGTACTTGGACCCAAGACTGGGTACTTAAACCCGAGACTAAATTGGATTTGGGTACTTGGATCCGAGATTGGGTACTTGGACCCAAAACTGAATTGGGTACTTGGACCTAAAACTGAATTGGGTACTTGGACCTGAGACTGAATTTGATTTACCTTTTATCAGTTGAGAATTCTGGCTGCTCTGGCTATTCCATTTTTTAATGGATTATGGGTCTTCACCCTCAAAATGGATCTTCGTCCTTGGACCTTGGATCTTCATCCTTGGCTTCAGGTCTTCACCCTTGAAAATGGATCTTCATCCTTGGAGATTGGGTCTTCACCCTTGAAAGAGGATCTTCATCCTTGGCATCGGGTCTTCACCCTTGAAAACAGGTCTTCATCCTTGGAGATCGGGTCTTCACCCATAAAAGTGGATCTTCATCCTTTAAGATGGATCTTCATCCTTGGCAGGGTCTTCACCCTTCAAAATGGATCTTTATCTTTTAGACTTCGGGTCTTCACCCTTCAAAATGGATCTTCATCCTTGGAGATTGGGTCTTCACCTTTGAAAGCGGATCTTTATCCTTGGTAACGGGTCTTCACCCTTCAAAATGAATCTTCATTCTTGGAATCGAGTCTTCACCCTTGAAATCAGATCTTCATCCTTTTAACTTTTGTCCTATATTCGCTTTAGCTCTTCTAACTGGACTGATCTTTTTATTTTTTGCATCTTCATTCTTTTGAGAGTTTTAATTTTCTTCTTTTTTTCATTCTCTTTGTTCTTCATTTGCACTCTTACAAAAAATTCAACCATTTTTTAGCTGACCTCTTATATCTTCTCCTTGCCCCCTGTGTGGCAAAATATTTGAAAGTGAGTTTGAAAATATTTTGTATATGCATAAATTAAAAAATTGAAAAGGAAAAATTTTGCCCCCCTGTGTAGGCTCAAACCAATGATTTTTTCGGGTAGGCTTTGATTGATGTTTGTATTTTGTCTAGTTCCTTGCATAAGCATGCATTTCTTCTTCTACAAAATGACTTGGAGCTTCCTCAAGCAATGGGCTTTCCATGCCCCCCTGATTCAATACTCACTTCATCTTTGCTTCATAGAGTATCTGTTGTTCACTTTGACAAATAATAGACAATACAATATAAGAAAATGCAATGCAATATGGTCATGTATGCATGATATGTATGAATAATACTTACAGTGGTTCTATCGACTCACAGATCGGGATGATCAACTGAATTGTTCTCATTGACTCCTTCTAGATGCCTGTTCAGGTCTTATTTTGGAATGACAGAATGCTTCACATTTATGGCCTTTATCTTCAAGATGTTGAGAACATGAGTGGTGAGGCCCAAGCAGCATAGTCAGGGATACATCCATTTCAAACTATGTTTCAGCATGTCAGTTGGTAACTTCTTCATGACCTTGCCAATAATCATTTACTTTGCCCAATGTGTCCTTTGAGGTTCGATGGTTCAACATACTTTCCTTAACATGAAGGCTTTGTACGAATTTATTTTTCTTTTTACATTTTGATTTTAAAATAAAATGTTGTTTTTGTCAAATCAATTTCAATTTACCTTAGGACTCGAATTTTCATATTAACATATCTATAACATGGCAACCCTAGTTACTGTACTAAACTCAGGAATCATTTCTATTTAAGCAAAAACTGTTGCATTTCATATAGGCACATACACATTACTTGTTCAAAGCTCTCATTGAGTTTGAATATTGTCTATCTCATATGCATGCTTATTCAAACTATCTCCACTAATAGACTCTACCTACCAAGAGAGATCAACATGTCTTTGATAGGCTTGAAATGGGGTCTATAATGGACACGGGTTAAATGAAGGCCATCTTTGAGCTGGAGCAGATGGGAGACTGTTGAAAAATCTTCACACTATAAATTTCTTGTTGGAACTTTAGGCAGTTGGGAGCATGAAAAAATAGAGCTTTGGATGTTCTCCCATCTTCTTGGCATTAATATAGATCTTGATTGGGACAGTCTTTGCCTTTGCAAAAACTTTGGTACCCATATTAATTTCTTTTCTTCTTTTCCCTTTTCTTTCTCTTTCTTTTTCTTACTCCTTTTCTTTGAGCATTTTATCATTTTATCCTTCTTTCCTGTAGGACTGTCAAGTACAGGACTTTCAAGAACTGGATGGTCTTCCTCCTTTTTCTCTGATTTTGATTGAATATTTAGTTGGGTTGGACCAATTCAAGTCAAACTGTCCTTATAAACCAAATGGAAGTCTTTTGCTACTTTAGGTAAAAGAGAACTCGATTGGCTTTATAAACCGTTTTGGGTTTTATTTTATTTTATTTTTCTTCTTTTTTTGTTTGATTTCTTCTTTTTTTTTGTTCATGCTTTTTTTCTTTTTCTTTTCGGGTCCAACTCTAAAAGGATTATTCTACCTGCACCATTCTATTCTTCTGACTATGGATGAGTGGAGTAGAGTGAGTTTGCTTCAACAGGGATAAATCATTTGTTATCCTGATGTCATCTTAATAAATTGGTGATATTAGGTCTAATTCAGGTGTCCTTCAACTATCCTCATGGTCTTGAATATGCACTCCTTTTTTTTTCTTGCCTCTTTCCCTTAGTCATCATTAGATTCTTCATAAGCATCACAACAGCTCAAGGTAGGTTGTTAAGGTTTGTAAGCCAATGAAAAGAAAGCTAAAATTCTATGAAGGCTCAAAGGGACAACTAGAGATTGATATTTAATTGGGTGGATACTAGTTGTTGGCTAACCAAACAATGCCTAGATCATCTCTACCTTAAATAAGTAGAGTTCAATTTCACCTCAAAAATCCGTCAAAGCATGTTCTAAGACTGACTAAGGCCTAGACAAAGGTAATTATGCAAGAGCCCTCTCTAAGTAAGCATACACAACTTAATCCTATAGAACAATTCCCTCACCTAGTAAAGTCATTCGAATCATGATGCATAGATGTGCTAATCAAGTTAAATTCATCATCGGTTGAGCACCAAAATGAACAAAGACTAATAAAATTTTTGACAAAAATAATTTATTTCAAGCAACTTTAAATTTGAAAAACACGATTGTTCCATAAAACACCAAATAAAGAAAATAAAACAAAAAAACAAACAAGCCAAGGGAAGTTTGTTGAGTTAAGCTTCTTCTCCCTTCACATCTTCAATATTCCCATCTTGAAAAGAGGGTAAGACAAGATCTTCCTCTAATCCTCATCCTGTAACAACCCCCCTTGCCCCAGGCCCACAGAGGGGTCGAGCCAGACCCGCGCTGGTGGATTGGGCTAGCCTTGCAGGAATCCCGCCAGTCGCTGCAGTACTGGACTGCCCTCACGGGCCCTCCAGCAGGATTTGTTTATTTGGCTCCCTAAGGAGTCGCCTCCCCAGATCGAACACCTGACCTCCCACTTAAGAGAGCCAGCGAGCGCAATCCAGTACCAATTAATTGGTACTGGATTGCGCTCGCTGGCTCTCTTAAGTGGGAGGTCAGGTGTTCGATCTGGGGAGGCGACTCCTTAGGGAGCCAAATAAACAAATCCTGCTGGAGGGCCCGTGAGGGCAGTCCAGTACTGCAGCGACTGGCGGGATTCCTGCAAGGCTAGCCCAATCCACCAGCGCGGGTCTGGCTCGACCCCTCTGTGGGCCTGGGGCAAGGGGGGTTGTTACACATCCTACCATGAAAGTTGCTAGTGGTGGCACTTTGTTAAACCTAGGCAGAGGATCACTTTTGGTATTGGGCTTATCCGGCTCAGATAGCTTACTATTGTCGAATAGATCTTGGATCTCATGCTTCAATTGGGTACATCTATCAGTCTCATATCCTTGAGTTTGATGAAATTGACAAAAAGCCTTAGTATCAAATTTTGGGGGTAAAGGATTTGGCAAAGGTCGGGGGGCCAATGGCTGTAATAGTCCCTTCTTTTGTAGCTTGTTGAAAATTTAAGATAGAGGTTTTCCCAACTCTGAGAACTGTCTTTTATTTCCTTGACCAGCTGCATTAACATCAACTTCCTTTTGTGTGCTTTGATTGCCCGACTGGTAGTTCCCTTTCTCATTCATTCTTATCGAAAAGTGGTTCTTCTCCCTTTCCCATTCTTCAATTTATAGACCAGCTTGGAGAAGATCTTTGAAATTCCGGATGAGTGTATGAGACATCTTTTCACAAAGACTAGGCAACGCCCTTCTCACAATAATCGTAATATGATCTGACTCATCAGGCCTCTTCTTGAGCAAACTAGCCTTATTTCTCCATCTCTTTACATAATCAACAAAGTTCTCATTTGGTCTTTGCCCAATGGTCTCCACCTCCATCAAGGTAACTTTCAGCTTGACATTGTACTCATACTGTTGAATGAAGGTTTTGTACAACATGTCCCAATCTTTTTGGGTACTTTCTTCCAAGGTATTGAACCAATTTTGCACAACAGGATCCAATGAGAGCATAAAATACCTCAGAGTTTGAGCTTTAGTAGCTCTGGCAGATTACATGGCAGTGATGTATTATTTGACATGCAAGCGAGGGTTTCCAGTTCCATCGAATTTGGCAAAGGAAGGCATCTTGAACATATAAGGGACCTCCTCATCTTATTCGAACAACTTGTCTGCCTCTGACATTTTTTTAGTTTTCAGCTTCTTTTCAAACTTCTTTTCCAAATTGACAATTAGCTTCTTGACATCAGAAGTATCAGTCTTTTCGATAGTTGCTCTTTCTACAACCTTCGGCTCTTTCTTCTTATCTTAAGGATCTTGGAAGTATTGTTCCCAGTCGTCATCATCGATCATTACCTTGTCATCATCAAAAGCCACTTCACCAACCTTAGCCTTCCCTTTGTCCTTCGGCTTCTTGGTGCTAGCAGATGCCTCGACATTGTTCCCTAAAATTGCAGCCAATTGGCTCTTCATAGTCTCAGCCAGGGCCTCCCCTAGTTCTTCCATTTTGGCATTGATGGCATCGTCCACCATTCTTTAAATTTGTTCGGGCTTCATTGCTCTTGGTGAGAAGGTAATTGAGTCACTGCTGGATTCTATATCACTAGCATAGGTAGGGTTGTCGTATGCTCTTGAATTACTATACTCCAGGTCTGTGAGCCAGAAAGGATTAATTATATGTTATGCAATGTGTGTATGGATGTATGTATGCACAAACAACAAACAAACAAAGATAAATAGGACGTTCCTTCCAACCTTATAACTTCCACACACAGATGGCTAGTCTCTTTTTCTAAGTATATGGTTAATAAAATACCGACATGGGGTATCTTGTTTTCGAATAATTCCCTCGGACGTTTCAACCAATAGTTATATTTTTGAACATGGAAATCAGTTCATGATAATTCTCATTAATTAGGTTTTAATCCATCCAATCAACTAAAGCAACTTTTATGCTATATTGGATTAAAACTAAATTAAGAGGTTTATTATAAATAGATTTCTCACTTGAAAAAGTAACTAATGATTCATGCCAAAAACAAGCCCATGATTAATAATTCTTAGTATAAACTAGGCTCACAATTTGATTTTTGGTATTTCCATAATTGACCTAAATATTCGTAAGCTCTTTCAAAAGGTTGTGAAAATAATTTTTTCCTAAGCCCATTGTAAAAAGAATTAAAAAAAAAAAGATTTTGGGCTTAGTATTTGGGTCATGAGAAAATAATTTTTGTCTCATTTTTAGAAACGTTTTATGTCTAAAGACCAATTTGAAAATTTTAAAAATAGCTTTGGTCTTTTGGATTTAGAGAAAAAAATTATTTTAGCTCATAATGTTTAGAAAAAGAACAAACCAAATAAGCCATGATTTAAACCAAGATAAATTAACCACAGTCAAACAACAATCATTTGGGGTAAAAACCTAAGGAAAGTAACTAGGCCAATTACATGAGCTTTAGTCTTTGGGTTTAAAAGTTTAGGTTCTCATAGCAAGTATATACCAAAAGGTATAAGGCTATTAGTGGTTATGTCATACTCGATCTCCATACCTTGAGTGAAAGTATGGTATCCCTCACATAATACAACACAGGTAACACGGGCATCCTAACTCGCGCACACGATGCAATCTAAATGATGCAATGGATAATATCATAATAAGAAAGAATAAAAAAATAAAAAGACTAATGGAATCAACTTCTCTTATCTCTTAGTGGAGTCGTCCCCACTCCCGGTGGAATGGTTCTTGCGACTTCGGCACTGTTTAGTCTCAGGGCCTTAGAGAACATGGGCCTAAGCCCAGAAAAAAAGGAGTCGTCTCCCGGAGGGCCCGGGAAAATAAAAAGGGGTGGATGACTCGATTTCTAAGGAATCCCCAACCCCCTAATGGATTCAAAAAGTTAGGTACGTCTGGGAAAGGTGAGGAATGAGCCAACACCCCCACAATGCCCGGTTCATTGGAACCGGCCTCCTTTCCAGGTCTTAATATTATAAAATTCTTAAATATAATGATATTATCCATACTACATGCAATCGTAAGAATAAACAAATACTTTATTAAAATCACAACAATGTCCAAATAAAACAAACAAATAGGCACCTATCCATGGATGGAAACATGCCTTTACAATTGTCCAATGTCCAAAACAAAGTAGGACACCCACCGAAAGGTAGAAACGTCTCCTTTACATTAATCTCAAAATATGAAAGTAATTTAAATTACATGAAGCTTAGATAATGAGGTACCAAATTATAGAAACATACCTCTTACATTATTAATAGACAAATAATAATAAAGAAAATATTCATCCATGATAAAAAATTAAACATTAAAAATAAATTGATTTTTTTTAGTAAAGGTGGAAAGCACCACCGCAGAATTTAAAAATAAATTGATTATCAAAACATATAATAAACTACATAATTAAATCGAGAACTAAATAAAGTAATAAATATATAAGTCTAGAGTTTATATATTAAATTAGGGTTTAGAAATTAATATAAATATTATTTAGAATATTTAGGCTACTATAAAGATTTTAAAAAAGTGGAGTTACTTGGGGTTTTATGGTTTAGATTTATAAAATTAATATTATTATCATAACTTTAAAAATATGAGGCTACTGTAAAAGTTTTAGAAAATATAATCAATTAGAATTTTAGTGTTTTAAGAAGAAAAAAGGATTTAAGGTTTAAATAAAAATAGGATCAAAATTTTGAAAATTAGAAAATGATAAGCTATTGTATAAATTAAACTAACAGTTAAACATATTCAATGTTTTAAAATTATGAAAACATGTTATAAATTAATTTAGAATGTACCTTTGTTGTTGGCTCCTCCAAAATTAATTTGTTGATCCAAGAATTTGTCTGAATCACCTTAGTTTTCTATTGAGGGAAACCACTGCTTCTACTTGAAACAATGGTTATATATTTGCTGCCTTTTGCTTATTTTTTTGTGTTGAAGTCTCCTTTGTCTCTCCTTTATTGATGACAAATTGTTGAAGCTTCGTTACTCTCTGCCTTTTCTTTTATTTTTATGTTTCTGCCCGAAAAAAAGAAAAAAAGCAAAACTCTAATCTCTACTGCCTCTCTAAAATTTCAGTCCAAATCTTTCCCCTCCTTATTTTTTAATGTGGTATTTATAAGAAAAAATAATAATAAAAAAACCTAATACTAATTGGTTAAGAAAATAAAATCGTTTAAGGGAATAAAATTGTTTAGGAAATAAAATTTTAAAACCGAGTAAAACACTTATTCGTCAAAAATTGGGTGCGGGCTTGGGCTAGCAAGGAACGGGCTGCTGAGGCGCAATTTTGGTAGTTGAGCCGACGAGGAATGTGCTGCTGGGGCGCAATTTTGCTGGGCAAACTAGCG
Organism: Garcia nutans; assembly: GCA_947685225.1. Taxonomy (NCBI): domain Eukaryota; kingdom Viridiplantae; phylum Streptophyta; class Magnoliopsida; order Malpighiales; family Euphorbiaceae; genus Garcia; species Garcia nutans. Next base: position 46,612,687 of record CANTUV010000007.1, on the reverse strand, counting down.
AGGAATGTGCTGCTGGGGCGCAATTTCGCTGGGTGAACTGGCGAGAAATGTGCTGCTGGGGCGAGAGTCGCTGGCGAGAATCTTGATTCGCCATAGGCAAAGCCTGTGGCAAATTGGACAGTGGCACGCCAATTCGTTGCAGGCCACGCCTGCTGTGAATTGACCTGCAGCAGGCCAATTGCTGCCTGTCGCGCAGCAGTGCTGCTGCGTCGCTCGCCGATTCGTCCGATTTTTAATTTTTTACTTTTAATTTTATTTTTTATTAAAAATAAATTATAAATAATAAATAAAATAGATATCATAAATAATAATAAATAAAATAAATATTATATTATTAAAATAAATAGTAAATATTAAAATAAATAAATAATAAATATTAAAATAAATAATAAATATCACAAAATTTATTTTGGACTGTTTTAAAATCTTTGGAATGGACCTGGTAAAAAATTAAGGGTCTACATCATCATCTTTTAAACCAAACCAATTCAGCTCCCATCTTGGTTGCTATCTTGGGACAATAATTAGTATCAGAGCTTGTTAATTTCTTAAACTTAATTGTGAAATTTGATCCAAAATAGCAACCTCTTCTTCATCTAACTCTTATGGAAATCTTAACTCTCTTCTTAAATCATACTTTGATGGAATCGATTATTCCTATTGGAAACACAAAACGTGTTTGTTTCTAGATAGTGAGGGAATAAAGCTTTGGGATTATGTTAAAAGTGAGTGAAAACCTCCTACTCATGAAGTTGAGGGTGTCTAAGTTCCTCTTCCCAAACCACAATAGTCAAATGCTAACATAAAAGATAGATCCAAAAACAATAGGACAGCCTCCATCTTGATGAATTCTATTTCAAGAGAAGAAGGTGGGAGAGTCCAACATCTCTCTTGTGCTCATTGCATTTGGAAAACTCTTGAGAACTATCATGAGGGTACTACCCAAGTGAGGCTCACCAAGAAGCAAATGTATATACATGAGTATGAGCTATTCAAGATGAAGCCCAACGAAAATGTTGCCGACATGAAGAATCATTTGCTTGCCATCGTCAACGAATTAAAGAAATATGGTAAGATATATGATCAAGATGAAGTCAATAGTAAAATCTTGAGTACACTTAGAGCCAAGAAGAACATTGAGTCTAAGGTTTCTTCAATTGAAGAAGCTCATGATCCAAGCTCCTTGAGAACCGATGAACTTGTTGGAAAACTACTCACCTTCAAATTGCACACCGAAAGAGATGAAGAACAAGGTGAGAAGGATAAGTGAAAAGTAATAGCTCTCAAAATAACCAAAGAAGTTGAGAGCTCAAGCAGTGAAGATAGTGATGATGAAGAAGAAATGACAATGTTTTCAGAAAGAATGATTGATTGGAAGAGAAAGAGAATATTACAAGCTAACAAAGGTACACTTTCTAAAACTTCCTTCAAAGATAAAAAGAATGAAGTAAAATGCTATGAATGTGGCAAATCCGGTTATATCAAGTCGGATTGCTTCAAATTGAAGAATAAAAAGAAGTGGGATAAAGAAAAGAAGAAATCACTCAAAGCTACATGGGATGACTCTTCCTCAAGTGAAGAAGAAGAAGAGGAAGAGGAAGAAATTACCAATCTATGTCTCATGGCTATTGAGGATGAAAAAGCCTCCAATGAGGTAGGTACCCAACCCTTAAATTTAACTGGATATGATGATAATGATATTGATGCTTTGGATGATAGTGATATGATTGAACATATGAATCTTAGGATACAAAAATATTTTTCTAAGATGAAATTTTATAAGGATAAATGCTCTAAGTTAGAAAAGGACTTTGTGAGCTTAAAAAATTATACCATAGAATTATAAACCTCAAATGAACAATTGTTGAAATCCATTGATGCAAAGAATAAGAATTCACTTAGCTTAGAAAATGTGATCAAGGAAAATGAAATTTTGAAGCATGAACTAAAGGAACTTAAGGAATCAATTTCAAAATTTCATAAAGGAAAAGAAGCATTAGATACATTAATTGATAATCAAAGGTCACCTTCCTTGAAACATGGTTTAGGATTCAATGGATCATCCCAAAACTACATCTAGTACACCCATATTTGTAAAAGCATCTACAGCCCAAGCATCTAGTGTTGGAGTTGTAAAGAACACAAATACACAAATTAAGCCTAAAAATGTTAAAAGGATTACATTGGGACACAAAACTCTAAAACTAAAGTTCCAAGAGCAAATCATGCATTCATGTACACTAGGCATGAATACAAACATAAAAATGCACAAAAACAAACTCATTCAACACATACTTGTAATTGTGTGCATAGTTCATTGAATCCCAGCATGAAAGTGCATAAGTATAGAACATTATATCAATGCACATATTGTATGAAATTTGGGCATAAAAGTATATTTTGCTATATTAAGAAGGCTCATCTCAAGTTAGAAGATCCTTCTACTACTAACCCTCAAGGACCCAACCTTATTTGGATACCTAAAAGAAGATTAACACTGTTGTTTTTATAGGTATGCCTAAAATCTACTATCAATGAGAGTTCTTGGTTTGTGGATAGTGGATGTTCAAGGCATATGACGGGAAATGCAAAACTTTTTACAACTCTCACTTACAAGCATGAAGGTAATGTTACTTTTGGAAATAATGCTAAATGTAAAATAATTGGCATTGGCTCCATTGGCATGCTTGGTAAAAATTTGATTGAAAATGTTTGGCTTGTTGTGTAACACCCTCTACAGACATGACTGAGATGACATCACTACCTATATCTGCAAACACAGCAGAATATACCTCATCAAAGATCAGAGACTGCCAGTGCCAAAGTATGTATCTTATTTAAAAATCATATTTTAAAAATCAAAATTTCTCTTTTTCTTACAATTCACCTAGGTTGAGAATCTCAAACCTAGGCTCTGATACCAAAATATCTGTAACACTCCTATACCCAATATACGCATGCTACATACAACCACATCTGTAATATACGTATACCGGATACAGGAATGTCACGGTTTATATTAAACAAATCAATCTTTCCTTTTAGCAATAATATGAGAAAACTTAAAACATTTAAGTTATATTATAAAACATACTAGATAAAATATTTATTTACTATGCAGCAGAAAATGTAGCAGTATATACATATATTTACATCAAAATCAATATTTACAAAATATAAAGTTTATACATGTTTGGCAGTTCGTCTCTGATCCTTTAGTCCACAATTAACACTTCACAAGCCTAGACTCGACTTGGTCTAGATGGACTCTTTGGTTCTACCCTGTCACCTGTGCGATGAACCACAATCGCGCTAAGCCAACGGCTTAGTGGTACAAATGATGATAACAATATGCTTTAATGTAATGCACAAGAACATCATATTTCATAACATTACATTTCATTATATTATTCAATTGTTTCATCATTCATGATTCACATTTAAGCAAAGACAAGCATGGGCCCAAAAGAAACTAATATATCATTCAACTGCCAGAGTTAATGTTTTGGTTCAATTATCACATTTATCATTCCAACTAGGTTTCAAGGACTAGGCCCAACCAAGCTTCAAGGGGAGTGAAGCATGCTAAGCATCAACCCAACTTGGCTTCAAGGACCAAGCCCAACCCAGCTTCAAGGGTTTGTAACATCCCAACTAGGCTTTAAGGATTAGGCCCAACCAAGCTTCAAGGGGAGTTAAGCATGCTAAACTTCAACCCAACTTGGCTTTAAGGACTAAGCCCACCCAGCTTCAAGAGATTATTACTATTAGGCATGCCACCAACAACAAAACTCTGAAAATTGACTAACATACTAGGCACACAATTCTTTCATTATCAATTCCATTCTCATGTTCTCATAATTACCTAGGCAAACATGCCCCAATTATTTTATTTGCATCATTATAGCCAACAACAATGGCTTCACATCTCATCATTAGAGTATACATAACCAATTGCATTGGACATACATTTTGAATGATCATCATATCTTTCACATTATGCAAATCATAACATTAATCAAATGTATCAACAATGCAATAGATTACTTAACACAATTACAACCAAATGTGTTAAGTCCCAAAATCATGTAAATGTATGCAATCATGTAGGTTTGTACTTACCTCAAGAGCAACTCACACAACACCAAACTTTTCTGCCAAGAATCCTTCAACACTTGGATTAGGGCAACTCAATCTCTTCAAAACCTAATCCAAAAGGGATAATACATACTCACTTAAAGATACACATGAGATAATAAGGCTAAGAACCAACTAAGGCAAACTCTACACATGACACGCTCAACAACACGGGCGTGTCCCTGACCGTGTCCTGAACTCATAACACAGAAGCTTTGACATGCTCAGTGACATGGACGTATCACTGGCCGCGTCAATCCTCCCTCAACATAGTAGCTATGACATGCTCAGTGACATGGGCATGTCACTGGACGTGTCAATCCATAACCATCACAGTAGCTATGACACGCTTAGTGACATGGGCGTGTCACTGGCCGTGTCAATGCTACTACAACACAGAAGCTGTGACATGCTCATTGACATGGGTGTATCACTGGTCGTGTCACCCATCCAGAAAACATAACCATGGACACGCCCAAAGACTTGGCCATGTTCATGGGCGTGTCAGGCCAAAAATATTGGTTCCGGCAACAACAACACCACATCCAACGAACCTCTTTCTTTTATCATCTTCCACACCAAACAAACTTAACCAAACACACCAATAAACCATAATAAACTTACAAAAACACTAAAACAACTCAATACATACATCAAAACACAATTCACAATCATCATCACAACTCATCACATACCCAAAATACAACACCTGCTTTCCAACACCAAACTTAACCTTTCCTTCAAACCAACCCCAAAATCAAAGCCAAATAGACAACATAATTTCAAACAAATCAAAATAACCATACACATATCATCAACAACCATACAACAACCTCAATTCACAAACTCAAAAGAAAACCAAAGAATCAAGTGGAAAACTTACCAAAAGTGATGAAAACCCTTAGAATTCCAACTTGATCACTTGAAACACCCTTCAATCTTGAGTTAAGAAGAGCAAACTCTCTCTTTCTCTCTTGCTATGGAGATAGTCGCAAACAAAGAAAGAAGAAGAAGAAGATGAAGAAAGAAGAGCAAAGTTAACTACTCGCAACCACTCTTAACCATACAATTCTCTTTAAATCTCAACCAAGCAATTATAATAATATAATATATAAATATCCACTTCCACTTAACTCAATTTCCATTTCAATTAATTCAATTAAAAGTAAATATTTCTTTTGACCTTAATTAAATGTTGACTTGTATATGTTGTATATATCTCCATATATACAACATATACACACTCCTCTTTCCTTTCTTATCTTCCCACTTAAACATATATATACAATTATAACATTTAATCCAAATACAATAATAAATATTCCAAAAATTTTAGGGTATAGTTTGGGATATAACACCCTCATACCTTATTTACATTGTAACACCCCTTCCCGACCTATGAATAAGCCGAGGAGGAATGCTACATCGGGATACGAGTTCTGGTTATGTCAGCTTACTTAATGTTCCTTATAAAAAATTTTCCAAAAATTTTGACGGAGTCTCCCTTAAAATTCTAGGTCCCAAGTGTCGACAAAACTGATTTTTCTTATTTTTGATAAACATTTTGTTCACAATTCAATTCAAGCACACTCCCAATAATCCACCCTTATAAACTCAACTACAATCCTGCAAGAAGAATTCACACTTCTATATTCACAACCCAACTCAATTTAAAACCATATAGTTATTATACATTACTAGATTTATATGCTACATCAAGTTATCTCTTTGTATTGTTCAAATAAGTACATGCCAGTTTCTAATACCAAAATACAAAATGAAGAGCACCACCTAAGTTTGTTGATGACCGACAGATCGCAGGACTTCTCTGCTCGCTACTGGCTCCTTGCTAATAACCTACGAGTTTAGAAGAAACTAAACTCGCTAAGCATTGCTTAGTGGGTACTTTAACTAATTACGGAAAATAAATAATAAAAGCATAATGCACTTTTAAAAGCAATGAGTCGTATTGAAAAATAATATCACAATAAAAACAATCCATACATGTCATATATTCAGTTATTATCATTTTATCAGTTCGCTCCACAAGGTAATTTGGTAGACTAACGTATGGTAAGGAACTAACTGAAACAACTGTATATATATTTTGTGGCTGTAGCCCAAAAAAAATTGCGGACCAAGCCCTGTGGAATCTGTGGCCGAAGCCCTCAGACCGGAGTCCTATATAACTCGGGCAATTACCCTATATAACTCAAACCGAAGTCCTATATAGCTCGGGTCGTCACCCTATATAACTCGGACTGAAGTCCTATATTAAAGCAGCACTGCATATAGTATAATATATCATACACCTTACCCTACTCAGTACTATCCCAGATACCAGTGGAGCCAAAATTTTCATGCTATTTCTTAATCGAATATGCATTATACAATTATCGACTTATGTTTCTTATATTATTTCAACGTGAAATATCATATTTTGTCATTTTAATAACATATTATGCTCATTTATATGCATACGAAATCAATTGGATTACTTTTGAAAAATGACCAAATGAATATTAGCAAAATGACCATATGAATAGTAAATTCTGGTTTTGGACTCAACTTGATCCTTATTTTGAAAAATTGTATAAAGTAATATACTTGACTAAAAACTCTTAAATTTTTACAAAATTTAGTTTTACATCTTAAAATAATTCCTTTAAAATTTCAGATCAAACTGGACACAAAATCTTGGTCAAGTAGTTCACCCAACCAGACTGCTCCAGTTGCCCTGCATCCTGGCAGAAGTTCTGAATTTTGTGAATTCCGTACTTTAAATTCAATCAATGTGGTTCCAAATTATTTTTTTCAAATACTAGACTCACAAAACAACAACATATCCAAAATTCAATTGAATATTATTTTTCTAAATTTTATTAAAAATCCGGAAAGATGGCTGTCTCAGTCAAGGTACCTGCTGGAGCAGATCTAAAACAATAATTTTTCCAAAATCATAACCATTCCAAATTCAACTCAACATAATTTTCAGTCATTCTGGACTCATTGAGGCACAACATATCAAAAATTCATTTCAATAACATTTTTCTATATTTAATTAAAAATCATACAAGTCACAGCATTTCACTAATTCTAAAACAGAAAAATTTCAAGAAAATGAACAAACAATTAGTTAAAGTACCAAACCTTGCTATTTCTTAGTCCTTTATCTATAGAACTTGTAATATCCCGGAATAGACCCTAAGAGTTTTGGAGTTATTGTTGTTGTATTTGGATTTAATGTATATGTGTATATGTGAAATATAAGGATAATATATGTAAGACATATACATATACATCACATATACATGGGATATATATAATGGTGAAGGATAAGTGAGTTGTATATATATTTGTATAACTAAATAATAATAATAATAATAAAGACAAAAAGAAAAGAGAAGAAGAAAATCAAAGAAAGAATATGTGGTGGAGATTTAAAGTATTATTATTATTATTACTATTGTTATTGTTATTGTTATTATTATTATTATTATTATTATATATATATATATATATGGATAAGGACAAAGGAAAGAAGTAGAAACTTCTTCTTCCTTCTACTCCTTCTTCGTCTTCTTCGTTCTTCTTGGCCGAGAGAGAGAGAGAGAGAGAGAGAGAGAGAGAGAAAGAGAGAAAGATGTGATTTTCTTACCAAATTTCTTAAGGAATTCAAGAGATTTGATGATAGAGATGAAGATTTGATAAAGGATTCAAGTAAGTATTTATTTCTTTAAATTGATTTTCATTGTTTGAGTTGGGTTTGGTATGGTTGATGTGTGATGATGATGATATTTAAAGATTTAAGTATATATATGTGTTGATTTGGTAATTGGATGATGATAATATGATTATTTGTGAAGATGATGATGAATTGTTGAATAAGGGTTGAGTTTAATGAAATTTGGGGATTTGATAAATTGGTATATGAATGATGTTTATATTGATGATTGGTGTGTGTTTTGAGTGTTGTTGATGTTTTGGTAAGTTTGTTATGGTTTTTGGGTGTGTTTGATGAAGATTGTTTGAAGTGAGTAATGATAAAAAGATGGGTATTGTTGGATGTTGTTGTGTGTTGATCGGAATCTGGGTTTTTAGTCGGACACGCCCAGAGACACGGCCAGTTTGTTAGGCGTGTCGTTGGTTCTATTTTCTGGAGTTGGTAGCACGAGCAGTGACACGCCCATGTTATTGAGCGTGTCATAAGTTCTGTGTGGCAGTAGAATTGACACGACCAGTAACACGCCCGTGTTATTGAGCGTGTCATAGCTACTGTGAGTTTGGAGAATTGACACGGCCATGAGCACGCTCTTGTTGATTGGACGTGTTGATGTTTTTGAGATACAGAATGTATTACACGCCCAGTGACACGCCCGTGGTTATGAGCGTGTCAATGTTTCTGTGTTGTGGAGTTAGGGCACGATAAGGGACACGCCCGTGTTGATGAGCGTGTCATGTGTTGAGTTTGCCCTAATTGATTCTTATTTGTATTATCTCATGTGTATTTCTAAGTAAGTGTGTATGATTACTTTTGGATTAGGTTTTAAGAGATGGAATTGCCCCTAATCCAAGTATTGAAAGATCTATGGAAGAGAAGTTATTTGGGAGTGAGTTCTTTAGAGGTAAGTACAAAACCCTATTGGATTGCATATAAGTATATTGTTAAAATAAATATTAATATTGTATATGCAATGAAAAGATAAGAGATATGATAATACATTAATACATATAAGATGTGAAGGCATTCAATATATATATGTTATGAAATGTGAAAGATGTGAGGATATGATTTGTATGATGTGTATTCCAATTTATATGGTAATGCAATTGATTGTGCATACTTGAGTAATGAATGATTATGTATATAAATATCAAAGATGAACTATGAAATGTGATAATGTGATATTGTGATGAACTATGAAATGTGATAATGTGATATTGTGATGAACTATGAAATGTGATAATGTGATATTGTGATGAACTATGAAATGTGATAATGTGATATTGTGGTGAACTATGAAATGTGATATTGTGATGGAATATGAAATGTAAATTGAGAGGTGATGATGTATAAAGCCATTGTGGTTGGCTATGATATTGAGAATGAGATAAATGAGGCATGTTTTGCCTAAATGATGCCATTGTGGTTGGCTATGATGATGTAAATGATGATGAGAATGAGAATGAAATTGATAATGAAATAATAAATGAATTGTGTGGCTAATGTGTTATTCATTTTCAGAGTTTTGTTGTTGGTGGCATGCCTAATAAGTGTAACAATCTCTTGAAGTTAGGTTGGATTGAATCCTTGAAGCCTAATTGAGATGTTACCACCCTTGAAGCTAGGTTGGGTTAGTTCTTGAAGCCAAGTTGGGTAGAAGCTTAGCATGCTTTGCTCCCCTTGAAGCTTGGTTGAACTTAATCCTTGAAGCCTAGTTGGGTATATGATATTGATAAATGTGATAACAAAACCAAAGCATTAACTCTGAACTTTGAATGACATATTAGTGTCTTTTGGGCCCGAGTCTGTCTTTGTTGTTAATGTGATGTAGATACAAGTTGAAATAAATGAGTAATGGGATCTATGTTGCCTTTGTTGGAAATGTGAGTTGTGAATGATGAATTGTGGTTAGTGATATGATTATATAACATACATGAATTATTGAAAGGAGATATGGTTTGTGAAGTTATATGCAATATGCGATTATAAAGTATAAAATGATATATATGATATGTATGAGGTGAAATTGGTAAGTATCATAATATGAAGGTTCTATCAATTTATTGAATTATGTTTGATGGTTAGGTTATATGTGTATATGTACAGTATTTATATGGGGTATCGGGGTGTTACAGAACTTCCTTTCCTTCCTTGTCTCCTTGATTTCCTATGAAATTTAACATCACATATACAAAGGTAAGAACCCTAGGTATAGACATAGTCTTATCTTATGATTTTTCTAATGGTTGCTAGCTTATTTTCACCATTAAACACCATTATTTCTTTCATCAAATCCTTCACATAATTATTTCTTGAATTTTCTCCAAATCTAGCTACATGAACCCTAATTTCAATCTCTTAAATTCACCATTAATCCATGAAATTAAAACTAGAGATAGGTTTCTCTTACCTTATAATCTTGTTTGTCACCAAAATCTTCAACCAAAAGCCTTAAACTTTGGGAAAATCACCTCCTTCTTCCTTCTCTTATGGTTTGGACTAGTTCACCATGTAAGAGAGGGCTTTTATATTCTTTCCTTAGCTTATTTTGATCCAAATGGCAGCCAATAGAGGTTAAGATGTGTTGGTGTAAGTGTTGATTTCCCATTGGTACATCTTATGGCAAAAATGGCCACTTTTAATTGGTCCAAATGTCTCTTTCTTTTATTTATTTAAAACCCAAGCCATTGGGCTTTCTTTTATTCATATTTTTGTGTTGTAATTTTATAGTCTAGGGTGTGAAAAATACCAAAATACCCTCGAGCGATTAATCGATTGTAACTTTTAAACCGTGCATTTTCGGAAATATTGAAACCCACGGTTATAACCCGATTAATCTCGAGAATATTCTTCCAGGGTCGGATATGGGCACTATTAAGAACTTCCGACACTTAATTTTTAAGTTTGCATAGTTGCCCCTAACTTTTGAGAAATTTCCACTTAGGTCCTCGGCCTTTCAAAAAATTACTTTTAGGTCCCGTCGACTTCACGGGCCTCCTTTGCACACTGATTTTGTTTTTGACTATCTCGAGCTTCTATTTGACCACTTATTTATGTCCTTCTTGTCTAATACTCGACTACCTAACTTTGGGATGTGACAGTTCTATACCTCCCTTAATTTAAGTTTCGCCCCGAAACTTGCTTGTTCATATATGTAAATACGTTGCTCATATAATTAATAACAGTCATTTGTTAGAATGCTGCTGCTATCTGCCTAAGGTAAGTTTCCGGACCGGGTATTTCAGCTGCTGCTGACCTTGGTCTATGAGCTTCCGCGGCATCTGCAGACCCAGATGCTTGCGATTCTACATTTCGTTCCATAGCTTGCCACGAATCTAGAGACATTCTACATTGACATAAATAGCTATCTGCTTAATTCATTAACATATAACTCGATTATCAATTCATATCTGGCATGTACATCTACCTATTCATCATATAACTTTCTCCTTACTTTATCTTGCATGGCACACATAGTTACTTACTTACTACCTATCTCCCAGAATCGTCTAAACCAATGCTCTGATACCACAAATTGTAACACCCCTTCCCGACCTATGAATAAGCCGAGGAGGAATGCTACATCAGGATACGAGTTCTGGTTATGTCAACTTACTTAATGTTCCTTATAAAAATTTTCCAAAAATTTTGACGGAGTCTTCCTTAAAATTCTAGGTCCCAAGTGTCGACAAAACTAATTTTTCTTATTTTTGAAAAACATTTTGTTCACAATTCAACTCAAGCACACTCCCAATAATCCACCCTTATAACCTCAACTACAATCCTGCAAGAAGAATTCACACTTCTATATTCACAACCCAACTCAATTTAAAACTATACAGTTATTATACATTACTAGATTTATATGCTACATCAAGTTATCTCTTTGTATTGTTCAAATAAGTACATGCCAGTTTCTAATACCAAAATACAAAATGAAGAGCATCACCTAAGTTTGTTGATGACCGACAGATCACAGGATTTCTCTGCTCACTACTGGCTCCTTGCTAATAACCTACGAGTTTAGAAGAAACTAAACTCGCTAAGCATTGCTTAGTGGGTACTTTAACTAATTACGAAAAATAAATAATAAAAGCATAATGCACTTTTAAAAGCAATGAGTCGTATTGAAAAATAATATCACAATAAAAACAATCCATACATATCATATATTCAGTTATTATCATTTTATCAGTTCGCTCCACAAGGTAATTTGGTAGACTAACGTATGGTAAGGAACTAACTGAAATAACTATATATATATTCTGTGGCTATGGCCCAAAAAAAATTGCGGACCAAGCCCTGTGGAATCTGTGGCCGAAGCCCTCGGACCGGAGTCCTATATAACTCGGGCGATTGCCCTATATAACTCGGACCGAAGTCCTATATAGCTCGGGTCGTCACCCTATATAACTCGGACCGAAGTCCTATATTAAAGCAGCACTGCATATAGTATGATATATCATACCCTTACCCTACTCAGTACTATCCCAGATACCCAGTGGAGCCAAAAGTTTCATGCCATTTCTTAATCGAATATGCATTATACAATTATCGACTTATGTTTCTTATATTATTTCAACGTGAAATATCATATTTTGTCATTTTAATAACATATTATGCTCATTTATATGCATAAGGAATCAATTGGATTACTTTTGAAAAATGACCAAATGAATATTAGCAAAATGACTATATGAATAGTAAATTCTGGTTTTGGACTCAACTTGATCCTTATTTTGAAAAATTTTATAAAATAATATACTTGACTAAAAACTCTAAAACTTTTACAGAATTTAGTTTTACATCTTAAAATCATTCCTTTAAAATTTCAGATCAAACTGGACACAAAATCTTGGTCAAGTAGTTCACCCAACCAGACTGCTCCAGTTGCCCTGCATCCTGGCAGCAGTTCTGAATTTTGTGAATTCCGTAAACTACATTCAATCAATGTGGTTCCAAATTATTTTTCTCAAATACTAGACTCACTAAAAAACAACATATCCAAAATTCAATTGAAGATTATCTATCTAAATTTTATTAAAAATCCGGAAAGATGGCTGTCTCAGTCAAGGTACCTGCTGGAGCAGATCTAATAAAAATAATTTTTCCAAAATCATAACCATTCCAAATTCAACTCAACATATTTTTCAGTCATTCTAGACTCATTGAGGCACAACATATCAAACATTCATTTCAATAACAGTTTTATATATTTAATTAAAAATCATACAAGTCACAACATTTCACTAATTCTAAAACAGAAAAATTTCAAGAAAATGAACAAACAATTAGTTAAAGTACCAAACCTTGCTATTTCTTAGTCCTTTATCTATAGCACTTCCTTTCCTTCCTTGTCTCTTTGATTTCCTATGAAATTTAACATCACATATACAAAGGTAAGAACCCTAGGTATAGACATAGTCTTATCTTATGATTTTTCTAATGGTTGCTAGCTTGTTTTCACCATTAAACACCATTATTTCTTTCATCAAATCCTTCACATAATTGTTTCTTGAATTTTCTCCAAATCTAGCTACATGAACCCTAATTTTAATCTCTTAAATTAACCATTAATCCATGAAATTAAAACTAGAGATAGGTTTCTCTTACCTTATAATCTTGTTTGTCACCAAAATCTTCAACCAAAAGCCTTAAATTTTGGAAAAATCACCTCCTTCTTCCTTCTCTTATGGTTTGGACGAGTTCACCATGTAAGAGAGGGCTTTTATATTCTTTCCTTAGCTTATTTTGATCCAAATGGCAGCCAAAGAGGTTAAGATGTGTTGGTGTAAGTGTTGATTTCCCATTGGTACACCTTATGGCAAAAATGGCCACTTTTAATTGGTCCAAATGTCTCTTTCTTTTATTTATTTAAAACCCAAGCCATTGGGCTTTCTTTTATTCATATTTTGACCCCCCTCAACTTTCTTGTGCTGTAATTTTATAGTCTAGGGTGTGAAAATACCAAAATACCCTCGAGCGATTAATTGATTGTAACTTTTAAACCGTGCGTTTTCGGGAAAAATTGAAACCCACGGCTATGACCCTATTAATCTCGAGAATATTCTTCCGAGGTCGAATATGGGCACTATTAAGAACTTCCAACACTTAATTTTTATGTTTACATAGTTGCCCCTAACTTTTGAGAAATTTCCACTTAGGTCCTCGGCCTTTCGAAAAATTACCTTTAGGTCCCGTCGACTTCACGGGCCTCCTTTGCACACCAATTTTGTTTTTTACTATCTCGAGCCTCTATTTGACCACTTATTTATGTCCTTCTTGCCTAATACTCGACTACCTAACTTTGGGTTGTGACATACATACTATACAGTGACCCCATATATGTACAATATGCATATAAGACATAAGAATGCTACGTTACAAATCCTTTCAAACCTTTCATTATCATTTTCATACAGATACATATATATATAAGAACATAAGAACATTTTTCATTTAATTACATATATACATATATACATTATCTTTCCAAAAATTTGCTTATATACATATACATATGGTCAAACTACAGAATAACAAAGTGGACATGCATGCACCGCCTTCTAGTTGGTCTCTAGCACACCCTCAGTCTTCACGTAGCACAAATATCCAATTTTCAAATCAGCATCTACTTACTTGTGCGATTCACACAACCGCGCTAAGCTTCACAGCTCAGTGATACATATAAACAATATTTATATACAAATACACAATTACAAAATAGGGATTCACATCTCACTTACACATCATTACACTATTAAAAATCACATTCTATATTCGTACATAACTATTGGCTTCACATCCCACTCACACATCATTGCAATTTATTAAGTTCAGTTGTCACGCTTTCAGTTTCTCGACCCAGCTTTGTTTGGGTCAAATTTCAATTTCAATCACATGACCTAGCTCTGCTCAGGTCAATCATCATTTCAAACACATGACCCAGCTCTGCTCGGGTCAAGACCTAGCTCTGCTCAGGTCTATTAAGATATGCACATCTAGGCCTAGCTCTGCTCAGGACCTCTCATGCATATCCAATCAATCGTAACACAATTAGACAAGTAATGATATAGGTTACATGTATATAATATCACTTTAGTTTATACTTTTCCAGTGATCATCACCATTCTTGATCACATCACATTACTAGTTCACCTCATTCATACATAGGTCACATGCTTTATTTCTCATTCATTTAAATATCATATCATTATTCATTTACAATTCACACTTGACATCTAACCATATTTTCCAATTTTATACTTTTACAATGCAAACATGAGCCACACTCACCATATGACTCATCAACATACCAATATGTAGCATAATTAGCATATTTTCTCATAACTCTTCAAGTGACACACTCAACTTCTACAATTTTGACACGCCCAGAGACATGGGCGTGTCACTGCCCGTGTCTTTAATATTGCCTTACAGTTGCTATGACACGCCTAGAGACATGGATGTGTTACTGCCTGTGTCATTCATTCTGTCTTATAGAAACTTTGACATGCCCAATAACACGGGCGTGTTAATGGCCGTGTCAATTATACTACCTTTCAATATCTACGACACGCTCAGAAACATGGGCGTGTCACTGCACGTTTCTTTAATTCTATATCACACTGGCTACGACATGCCTAGGGACATGGGCATGTCAGGCTAAATCTCTGGGTACGCCCATGACATCACAAAAGTACTCTTTCACTCCATTTCATCAATACAATACTCACATATCACATAGCAACTCCAACCCATGTTAAATCAAATATGCACAATCTCAAAATCATACATATAAACTCAAGATCATATATACAAACCAAAGAAGTTATACATACAAATCTTTAGTTATTCCTAAGCATACTCTTCTTTCCTTTTTTCTTATTAATCTAAACACAAAATCATAAGAATAATAATCATATATTGTATTCATACCATTATCCATATATCAATTCATTCAATCCCCAACTCAACTTTACCAAACCCTTGTTCTTTTCTTTAATTCCAGCTACTCATTATTATCCCCAACATCTAATCATATTTTCTTTATCTATGTATCAATTCAACATATATATATATATACATTAATATATCATTGTCATAATATTATTCAATTAATCATCACTTTCTCTCACTAACTATATCATACATATATACATAAAATCCATAAAAACAAGTTTAAGAAGAAGGTACTTACTTGAATTACTTGCCAAATCTTAACTATTTTCTTTAATCCCTCTTCAATCTCATGTAGCATGAAAAATTCACTCTTCCCCACTCTCTCTCTAACCCACATTGAAGAAGAAGAAGAAGAAGAAGACTTATCTTCTCCTTACCCATCCTTATCCTTATATAATTAAAATATTATATAAAATTTCCACTTAATTCCATTTTGGGGCATCTCATCACTAGAGGAGATATTTCCAGTTCTTTGACAATGATCACAACAGTTCACAAAATCATAGCTATCCCTAAACAGCATGGACCAATAAAATCCTGATTTTAGCACCTTTTGAGTAGTCCTATTTGCTCCCATATGACCACCAACTGGTCTAGCATGACAATGATGAAGAATATTCATCGTTTTAGGCCATGCCATGCAACGCCAGATCATGTGGTCTTTATATAACCTAAATAAGAAAGGATCCTCCCAAAAGTAATATTTCAAGTCAAAAAAGAATTTCTTCTTCTCTTGATAAGTCATATCTTTAGGGAGTTCCCTAGCAGCCAAGTAATTAGCAAAATCTGCAAACCAAGGCACTTCAAAAGATGAAACACTTACCTCACTTAACATGGCATAAACCTGCTCATCAGGGAAATGATCGTCAATGTTCCCTTCTTCGAACTTCTCTAAGGTTGGGTTCTTCAAACGAGAAAGGTGATCCATTGCCAAATTTTTAGCTTCCTTTTTGTCTTGAATCTTCAAATCAAATTCATGCAATAACAAAACCCAACGAATTAGCCTAGGCTTTGCATCTATTTTGGCAAATAAATACATCAAGTTGAGTGGTCCGTATACACAATCACTTTGGACAAGATCAGATATGATCTAAACTTGTCAAAAGCAAAAACTACAGTTAGAAGTTCTTTCTCTGTAGCTGTGTAATTGGCCTGGGCTGCGTTCAACATCTTGCTTGCATAATAAATGGGCTGAAAATGCTTATCTTTGCATTAACCCAAAATTGCCCCCACTACAATATCACTTGCATCACACATCAGTTAAAATGAAAAATTCCAATCGGGAGCTACTGTGATTAGAGCATGGGTCATTTTCTCCTTAAGAGTCGTGAAAAATCTTAAACATCCCTCGTCAAACCAAAAATCAATATCCTTCTTAAGGAGTCTTGTTAGAGGACGAGCTATCTTAGAAAAGTCATATATAAACCGCCGATAGAAGCCTACATGTCATATCCATGATTTTGGAGACATTAAATAAGTACCTGGAGATATAAAAGTTGTATATACCCAATATATATATCTAGTGTATATATAACATATACATATGGTATATTAATTATATAAGTTGGATATATACATTACATACTTAATATATTTAATACACATATAAGGTACATTTGATGTGTATATAAGATACACATTATTTGTGTATGTGTAATATCCCAAATTTGTTTTTGAAAATTTCTAATTTTTGAAAATTTGATAAAATATATTATAATTAAATTAAATTAATGGTTTTAAATAAAAAAATGAAGGGATTTTAAATGAAGAAGTGGAATATATATATGTGATATATATGTAAAATATATATACCATATAAAAGTCAACACTTTTTAAAGAAAAAGTCAAAAGTCAAAGTAAAAAAGGGTATTTTGGTAATTAAATCTTAAAAATTCAAAAATTTTAAATTAATTCAAAAATAAATAATTTTTGAATGGAAGAGGGATTTTTAGACTTTTAATTTATTAAATAAATAAATAAATAAATAATTATTAAATTAAATTAAATAATATATATATGGTTGAAATTAAAAGATGAAAGGAAAGAGAAAATCAAAAGCCATTTTCATCTTCTTCTTCTTCATCCTTGGTCGAAATCTCCATTGGTGGTGTCCAAGGAATTTCGCTCTACCATACTCAATTTATTGAAGGATTTAACAAGTTTAAAGTTAATTTTTGGTGATTTCCACTAAATTTGGTAAGTTTCCAACTCTTTTCTTTGAATTCCATGGAAATTTTAATTATGTGTGATTTTTGATTTTTAAGTAGTATGTTATAATTATTGGAATTGGTGTGTATGATGTTATTTTGGGTATTTAACAATGATTTTAAGGTTGGATTGAAGAAATGGTTTAGTTTGGGTAAGATTGGCGAAGAGAGAGAATTTAGGGTTATGTAATTTTTGGGGTTTTCAAATCATGGTTTTTAATTGTGCAAATTGTTTCCAAATGAGTTGCTTTGTTCCATAAACAAGTATTTTAAAGGCAAAAATTGGATTTGGTTGTGTTTGGTTGGAGTTTGAGAATGGAAGTGTGATTTAGGGTTTTGGAAAATGATTTTTTCAAAGTTATTGAATTGTATAATTTTATTGGTTTAATCTTGTTGTTTGGAGATATAAGTGATGAATATAAGCTTAAAATGATTAATGGATTGTGTTGGAAGGGAAACCTTCAATGGGGGAAGGTTATGCCATTTTAGGGTTTTGTGTATAAGAGTGTTTTTGTAATGTAAATAGTTTAAATGTTTTAAAATATGTTTCTAATAATATAAATAAACTTAATATATTAAAATGAATGGCCTAGTATGAGAATCCAAAGTTAAAGCGAGGTTAGCCTTAAATTTTGGATTTTTGCTTGGATGGGGGTTTAATTACGGTTTAATATTGAAAATGCCATTAAATGTGATACTAAATTATTATTTGCTATCACATTTGGTTTAGGCATTGAGGGAGGTTGTTTTGCTTCATCCAAGTAGTGAAGGGCAAGTTGGAAGGATAGGATTGGAGGTTGTTTTAAGCTTGTTTTGGTTGCTATTTGAGGTAAGTACAAACTTTGAATACATTGGTTATGTTTGTATGATATTTGGTCTTAACACATTTTGGTTGGAAAATGTGTTAAGCTACTTGATACATTGGTTATGTATGAATAATGTGCTATGATATTTGTAATGTCATATATGTGTTAAATGCATTGTGAAAAGCCATTGATAATGGCTAAATTGTGTAAATGTGATTAATATGTGAATTATGTGAAAATACCCAACGTAATTGGGTAATGTGTTGTGAATGCAAAAATGTGGTATAATGTAAGGAGATATGTGGAAACATAATGAAATGAATTGATATTGATATAAATAAGAAAAAATGAGAAAAGTGAGAAAAAGTGAGAAAAAGATGAGAAAATAAGGCAATGTGTCTAGCTTGATTTTGTGACAATGAGAAAGAGATTGATAATGAGAAATATGAATAAATTGCGTGCCTAGTATGTTATTCAATTTTCAGAGTTCTTTATTTGGCAGCATACCTATGATTTGCCTATGGGCTAGACGCTGGGCGTCACTGTGAAAATATTTTTGAGGTGAAATGACCGGGTTGTAAGCCTCAAAAATAAATCCTTAAAGCTGGGCTGGGTGAAATGACCGGGTCATAAGCTCAGACCTAGCTGGACTATTACATTAATATTTTGCCTACGGGGCTAGACACATGGTGTCATTATAGACCAAAACAATAACTCTGAAATTTGAATAGCATATTAGTTATCTTTGGGCCCATGTTTGTGTTTATTTTTATGTGAATTGTGGATTGTGAAATATTTGAAAAGAATGAGAAAATGGAATGATGTTATATCCATAAGCATTTTGCATAGGCCTTACTTTACAGCTTTATTATTATTAAAATTCATACCTCTAAGCTTTTAGCTTAGCATGATTGTAATTCATCGCGTAGGTGATATGGGCGATTTGGTAGAGCCGGAGAGTCCTACTAGACCTAGTCATGTCTAGGTTTGCATTTATCGAGCTTGAAGTATTTTTGGGTACATCAGGATCACAGCCATTTGCTAGCATGTACATATTTGATATTATAGTATATTTTGAAATTATGTATATTATGTTTTTTTTAAGTATATATTGTAAATTGTAAAAAAAGTTTTTGATAATTTGTTTAAAATGGGATTCTATATGTGTTGT
Organism: Garcia nutans; assembly: GCA_947685225.1. Classification (NCBI taxonomy): domain Eukaryota; kingdom Viridiplantae; phylum Streptophyta; class Magnoliopsida; order Malpighiales; family Euphorbiaceae; genus Garcia; species Garcia nutans. The sequence goes on along the minus strand of CANTUV010000007.1, from coordinate 46,592,680 downwards.
TGATATATATATATATGTATAAATATTTTGAGAAAATATGGAGAAATTGAGAAGTATTGGTGAAGTGGAGATTTGATTTTATTGGGAGTGTTTGTTTTATGCAGATTGAGTTTATTAAATTTTGGGATGTCCAATTTACAGACAAAACTCTGGCGATTTTTTCCCAGAGATTTTCATATAAAATGTTTATTTTGGGTTCCTATAACAAATAAAGAATATTTATATATTATTTAATTTTATATATTTAGTTTTTAAAATTTTAAATCAGAAATGTGAAAAATTTTTATTAAACAGATTTGTGACATTTTTGTACCGTATATGCGTAATATACATATGCTGAAAATATATATTATACGTATATAGGGTAAGGGTATTATATTTATTTTGGTATCAGAGCCTAGGTTTGAGGTTCTAGACCTAGGCGGGTTTTTAAAGAGAGAAAATTAGAATTAAAAAAAAATAGTTTTCAATTATGATACATGCATTGGCACTAGCAATTTATTTGATCCCTGATGTGGCAATGTCCATTTGATATACCGAATATGAGTTGAGATGATGTCTGGGTTATATAGATTAGAGTGGCACAATATAAGCATCATTCTGGAGCTTATGGATTAAGAATTTTTGGAACTTTTATTTGAAATTAAGATTTATAGTTGATTGAATTGATGAATAAGTGAAATTTAGAAAAATAATCTAGGAAATTATTTAAGATATGCAATAAAAAGTTTGAGAAATGGGCATGATAGTTACAGAAAATTCTATATGTGCACTGCAACGTGATATTATTCAAATTTTTGGATAAATCTAGAAATTTTGGATAAGTTTGAAAATTTAATGGAAAGTTATTCTATATGTTAGAATCCAATGAATAAAAAAATTCATAATTTCTAAAGATGGATTTCTAATTAAAAAAAAATAGAAGAACACGGGTTGTTAGAACAGTTCCAGCAACTAAGAATATGTAAAAATTGAGAAAAATATTTAAAAGCTATGGCAAACAAAACCAAAAAAAAAATCTAAAAAATTACATACAATATTATATGTAGTCCTAGAACATATGGTTAAAAGTTTATGAATCTTTATTAAGGTTTAATACCTAAAAAAATGGATAACCGGGTGGCTCTAGAGGAATTATTAAATAGACAAATTCTGCGTGTTGGAAGATTTAATTTTTAAATATAGTAAATCAGCTTGGAAAATTTGAAATTTTTAAATATAAATTTATATATGTGTTAAGTGCACATGGCTAAAATTTTACAAGCTTTTATAAAGAACTAGTAAGGAATTATTGAAAGTGAGATTAACGTGAAACTAAGGAAGTCATACAACTTTGTGTACATGAGTAATAAATTAATTTCATGAGACAAATGAATAAAAAAAATTATGAAAATTTATAATACAGACGGGTAGAAGTATGAAGAAGGAATATGGAGTTATTAATAATTTAGAATAAAAAGTTCATAATTATAAAAACTCAAAGAGGGAAATGATATGTGATAGTGAATTATTTATTATGAAAAAAAATGAGGCATGATTTAGGGTTTGAGTATGTAAAATTAGGATATCTAAATGGATGATATTAATTAGTGTAATGAAATGAATTAGTGTTGTTTAAAAGTAAATGTTATGATCTTAAGATTGGGAATGTGACATGGATGAGATTTGGTGAGGTTCATGTTGTTGGTTGCATTATATGAAATTTGAATTTTTGAAATGGGTTTCCATAATTGTGAAAGTCATGTGTTTTGATGTTACATTAATATAAAAATAATGTTTATAAAGTTAGCTCTTGCAAATGAGATTAATAGAATGAATTTTAAGTAAAGTAGTAAGTTGGAAATTTAGAGTTGTAAGGGAATTTCAATGAAGATTGTTTAGATATTGATAGTTTAATGTTTAATAAGCATGAGAGTAATTTTGAATGAGTAATATTACTTATGAAAATATCATGTAATGTGTAATGTGGTTGATAGTATAGATACTGGATATGAAATAAAGAGAAATGATTAAGAAAGTGAAAATATATATATGAAAAGTATGGTAGTGTATGGAAAATGTGAGAGAGAAGTCACATTTGAAATGTGACTAATAATTATGTAAAAAAATGATGAATGAGGATAATTTATTTATTATATAAGAATGAGAAATGATAATATTCCATGAAATGTGATAAATGTTCAATATATATATATATATATATAAAGTTGAGTATAATTGTGTGATTGTATGTATACACGTATATGATATGTGTGGTGAATTATCCAATACGGACACTAAAATGATATGTAAGAAAATGTGGAAAGTAAGTCACATTATGAATGTGACTTATGGATATGTATGTGGATGATTTAAAAATATGAAAATATTTAAAATGTAAAATAATATGAATTTGTGAGATGAAGGTGATCATGATAAGGTTGATCACCTAGAAATTATGACAATGTGATGTAATGTGAAAGTGATCAAATATTGAGTTGATTACTTAAAGATGTGAAAAAGTATTATTGAAGTATTATGGTATGTTTGTAACCCTATATAATTATTTATTTCATTTAAGAAGGAGAAATTGGTAAAAAAAAAATTGTTGAATAAGTTGAGATATAATTGGTAATTATTAGTAAATGGATTTTAAAATTGGAAAAGGAGTTTTTGTGAAATAATTGTATAAAATTAGTATATAAATATATGAGTTGTTGATGATAATGTTAATGGATCATGTGTTTAGGCTAATAAAAATAAGTGGATAAGGGTAACTTGTCTTAAAACAGAATTGATACGCATTAACTCTTCATGTAGTAAGAGTTTAAAGAACTAATATGTGATTTTGAAATGCCACGGGTGTGTGACCATTGAGACATGGCCGTAGTTTCTAGATAAGAGCTGTTTGAGAAAGAATTATAGTGAAGGCGGTGTTTATTTGTAACCAACAAAAGTGGGCTTAAGATGATACAACTGTGAAATATATTTAGTGAAATTGATAATTTTTATTTCATGAGATACAAGCAAGATTTGTGGTTGGTATAGTTGGACTCATAACCTTATGTAGAAATTTATTTATGACCATAGATAGTGTGGAAATAGAAGAGAATTGTGAAAATATGATAAGCTATAAATGATGTGTAAGGAAAGCGATTTTTGTAAATATGGTAACTATAAGAAATGTGAGAAAATGATAAATGAAAGGAATTATGAAATGTGAGTAAGAGTTATATTGAATGCACTTGAAAGTGGTATAAAATGAATAAGTTGATAAAAATGACATTAAAGTGAATGAGATTAGGGAAAATAAATATTATCTGTAATGATGAATTCGAAGAGAATTAAGATTTGAGAATAAATTTGACCTAATAGAATTAGGTCATGAATTGAAAACAGATTGATGAATTTAAAATAGACTAAAGGTTGGTCAGAATAGAATAAGATTGTGATGGTCATATTGTGATAGTTAGAACAAGTGATCTGAAATGTAATAAGTTTACAAGTATTTATTGAAATTCAATATATGTCGTTGTATTAAGAATATACAAACTATATGATAATGTGCATCATACAACGTTCTAATATGTACATACATATGAAAGGAACTAAGTTATATTAGTTTCAAATAATTATAAGAGAAAAATATTAGTTATTGTATAATTGGAATGAATCTTAATAAGGAAATAAGATTTTGTTGTTGTATAACGATGATATTAAATTAATATGTGGTAATTGTATAAAGAGTAGAATCAAAGTGAAAATGTGTAAAATTATTGTGTTAAAACTTATTAGTTGGAATTGGGAGTTGTTATCATTTGTGGTTTTTACAAATAACTATTTGTAAATATAAGTAAGGTGGTGATTAAACAGAGATATAATTTTGAAAATGACTATGATGACAAAATAGTCAGTGTTAAGATATAAGTTATTAACATTTGAATTTAAGGTTATAAGAGTATATTTTTTAAGATAATGAAGTGATCAAATATCTTGAGTGCAATAGGTGTGTGGTGTATATATATTAAAGAGATGAACTAAATTTGTCTAATGACAATTCGATTGATGATATGATAATCTATTGTGACTGTTTGAGTAAATAGACAGTATAATGATGAGTTATGAAATGGTAAAAAGGTAATTGAGAATGAACCTAAGGGGGAGAGTAGAAATTATGTAATTTGATGAGATGATTAATTTAATATGAGATTTTAAGATTATGTTTTGATTTGGACGATTTATTACCATACTGGATAATTTCGATGATGAAATTATTTAAGGGGGAGAAAATTATCATATCCGCAATTTTGGAGACATTAAATAAGTACATGGAGATATAAAAGTTGTATATATCCAATATATATACCTAGTGTATATATAACATATACATATGGTATATTAATTGTATATGTTGGATATATACATTACATACTTAATATATTTAATACACATATAAGGTACATTTGATGCGTATATAAGACACATTATTTGTGCATATGTGTAATATCCAAATTTTTTTTTAATTTCCAATTTTTGAAAATTTGATAAAATATATTATAATAAAATTGAATAAATTAAATATATGGTTTTAAATGAAAAATGAAGAGATTTTAAATAAAGAAGTGGAATATATATGTGTTATATATGTAAAATATACACAACATATAAAACTCAACACTTTGTAAAGAAAAAGTCAAAAGTCAAAGTAAAAAGGGTATTTTAGTAATTAAATCTTAAAAATTCAAAATTATTAAATTAATTTAAAAATAAATAATTTTTGAATGGAAGAGGGATTTTTGGACTTTAATTTATTAAATAAATAAATATTAAATTAAATTAAATAATATATATATGGTTGAAATTAAAAGATGAAAGAAAAGAGAAAATCAAAAGCCATTTTCATCATCTTCTTCTTCATCCTTGGCCAAAACCTCCATTGGTTGTGTCTAAGGAATTTTGTCTTCCATACTCAATTTATTGAAGGATTTAACAAGTTCAAAGTTAATTTTTGGTGATTTCCACTAAATTTGGTAAGTTTCTAACTCCTTTCTTTGAATTCCATGAAAATTTTGATTATGTGTAATTTTGAATTTTGAAATAGTATGTTATAATTATTGGAATTGGTGTGCATGATGTTATTTTGGGTAGTTACCAATGATTTTAAGGTTGGATTGAAGAAATGGTTGAATTTGGGTAAGATTGGTGAAGAAAGAGAATTTAGGGTTATGTAATTTTGGGGTTTTGAAATCATGGTTTTTAATTGTGCAAATTGATTCCAAATGAGTTTTTTAGTTGCATAAACAAGTATTTTAAAGGCAAAAATTAGATTTGATTGTGTTTGGTTGGAGTTTGAGAATGGAAGTGTGAATTAGGATTTTGGAAAATAAATTTTTTTTAAAGTTATTGAATTGTATAGATTTATTGGTTTAATCTTGTTGTTTGGTGATTTAAGTGATGAATATAAGCTTAAAATGATTAATGGATTGTGTTGGAATGGAAAACCTTCAATGGGGAAAGGTTATGCCATTTTAGGATTTTGTGTATAAGAGTGTGTTTTTGTAATGTAAATAGTTTAAATGTTTTAAAATATGTTTCTAATAATATAAATAAACTTAATATATTAAAATGAATGGCCTAGTATGAGAATCCAAAGTTAAAGCGAGGTTAGCCTTAAATTTTGGATTTTTGCTTGGATGGGGGTTTAATTACGGTTTAATATTGAAAATGCCATTAAATGTGATACTAAATTATTATTTGCTATCACATTTGGTTTAGGCATTGAGGGAGGTTGTTTTGCTTCATCCAAGTAGTGAAGGGCAAGTTGGAAGGATAGGATTGGAGGTTGTTTTAAGCTTGTTTTGGTTGCTATTTGAGGTAAGTACAAACTTTGAATACATTGGTTATGTTTGTATGATATTTGGTCTTAACACATTTTGGTTGGAAAATGTGTTAAGCTGCTTGATACATTGGTTATATATGAATAATGTGCTATGATATTTGTAATGTCATATATGTGTTAAATGCATTGTGAAAAGCCATTGATAATGGCTAAATTGTGTAAATGTGATTAATATGTGAATTATGTGAAAATACCCAACGTAATTGGGTAATGTGTTGTGAATGCAAAAATGTGGCATAATGTAAGGAGATATGTGGAAACATAATGAAATGAACTGATATTGATATAAATGAGAAAAAAATGAGAAAAGTGAGAAAAAGATGAGAAAATAAGGCAATGTGCCTAGCTTGATTATGTGACAATGAGAAAGAGATTGATAATGAGAAATATGAATAAATTGTGTGCCTAGTATGTTATTCAATTTTTAGAGCTCTGTGCTTGGTGGCATGCCTATGATTTGCCTACGAGCTAGACGTTGGGCATCACTGTGAAAATATTTTTGAGGTGAAATGACCGGGTAAGGTCAGACCTAGTTGGACTATTACATTGATATTTTGCCTACGGGGCAAGACACATGGTGTCATTATAGGCCAAAATAGTAACTTTGAAATTTGAATAGCATATTAATTATCTTTGGGCCCATGTTTGTGTTTGTTTTTATGTAAATTGTGGATTGTGAAATATTTGAAAAGTATGAGAAAATGGAATGATGTTATATCCATAAGCATTTTGCATTGGCCTTACTTTACAGCTTTATTATTATTAAAATTTATACCTCTAAGCTTTTAGCTTAGCATGATTGTAATTCGTCGCGTAGGTGACATGGCCGATTTGGTAGAGCCGGAGAGTCCTACTAGACCTAGTCGTGTCTAGGCTTGCATTTATCGAGCTTAAAGTGTTTTTGGGTACATCAAGATCAGAGCCATTTGCCAGCATGTACATATTTGATATTATAGTATATTTTGATATTATGTATATTATGTTTGTTTTTGAAGTATATATTGGAAATTGTAAAGAATGTTTTGGATAATTTGTTTAAAATGGGATTCTATATGTGTTGTTGATATATATATATATATATCTATGTATAAATATTTTGAGAAAATATGGAGAAATTGAGAAGTATTGGTGAAATGGAGATTTGATTTTATTAGGAGTTCTTGTTTTATGCAGGTTGAGTTTATTGAATTTTGGGATGTCCAATTTACAGACAAAACTCTGGCAAATTTTTTCCAGAGATTTTCATATAAAATGTTTATTTTGGGTTCCTATAACAAATAAAGAATATTTATATACTATTTAATTTTATATATTTAGTTTTTGAAATTTTAAATCAGAAATGTAAAATTTTTTTATTAAACAGGTTTGTGACATTTTGTATCGTATATGCGTATTGTACATATGCTGGAAATATGTATTATACGTATATAGAGTATAAGGGTGTTACACTGCATGTCCCAAAAAACTTCTGATGGCCTTGACTGATGTGGGGGGTGGTAGTTTTTCAATGGTTTCCACCTTAGCACGGTCTACCTCAATACCCTTGCTTAAAATCTGGTGTCCCAACACGATTCCTTCTTGAACCAAGAAATGGCATTTTTCCCAATTAAGTACTAGGTTTGTTGCCTCACATCTTATCAAGACCCACTCAAGGTTTTCCAAACAACCTTTGAATGAGCCGTCATCAATCGAGAAATCATCCATGAACACCTCCATAATATCCTCAGTAAGCTCATCAAAGATTGCCACCATGCAATGTTGAAATGTTGCAGGTTCGTTGCATAATTTAAATGGCATCCTTCGATATGCGAATGTCCCACATGGGCATGTGAATGTAGTTTTTTCTTGGTCTTCTGGGACAATAGGAATTTAGAAGTAGCCTGAAAGGCCATCCAAAAAGCAGTAGTACTCATGCCCGGACAATCTCTCCAACATCTGATCAATGAAGGGCAAAGGAAAATGGTCCTTCCTAGTTGCATCATTCAACTTCCTATAGTCGATGCAAACCTTCCAACTAGTAACTGTTCTTGTTGGAATTAGCTCATTATTTTCATTGGGAACCACCATTGTCCCTCTTTTCTTTGGTACTACCTGAACCGGGCTCACCCAAGAGCTATCCAAAATTGGATATATAATTTCCCCATCAAGTAGGTTGATTACTTCAGCTTTAACTACTTCTTTCATCTTAGGGTTTAGTCTCCGTTGTGGTTGCACCACTGGCTTGAATTCATCCTCCATCAATATTTTGTGAGTGCAATAGGATGAACTAATACCCTTGATGTCTACTATCTTCCAAGCTATAACTTGTTTATGCTTTTGTAACAACTCGATGAGTTTTACCTTCTGCTCAGAAGATGGGTGGGAACTCAAAATAATTGGCAATTTATTCTCCTCTCCCAGGAATCCATACTCAAGATGATCTGGAAGGATCTTAAGTTCTACATTGGTGGATCAATCACAGATGGTTGCAGCTTCTGTTCTTTTGGCTTTTCAATGATTTCATATGCCCGACTCTTAAATGATTTGCTTACTTCAAGATAAGCAAGCTGCTCCAGTGCTTCCTGATCCACAACATTATCCTGCAACAAACACAACTCAAAGGGATCCTTGGAAACAACGTTAGTAACACAATTTAAGGTTTCATGCTCAATGATATTATTGCATGAATCCACCTCATTGAGTGCAAGTGGGTGCTTCATAGCATAATGTATATTGAAAACAACTTTCTCGCTTCCAACTCTTAAGGTCAATATGCCATCATGGACATCGATAAGGGAATGGGTTGTATACAAAAATAGCCTACCAAGGATAAGCGAAACATTCACATCCTCATCTATATCAATGACAATAAAATCATTGGGGAAAATGAAATCCCTAACTTTTACCAACACATCCTCTATAATACCATGAGGGTGAATTACTGACTTATCAGGAAGTTAAATGGTCATGAGTGTTGGTTTAGGTTCTTCGACTCCTAACTCTTTAAACATCTTATAGGGCATAACACTTATGCTACCCCCCAAGTCAGCCAATGCACTTTAAACTTCAAGATTACCTATCAAACATGGAATAGTAAAACTACCAGGATCTTTTAATTTCTTAGGCAACATCTTCTGCAAAAATTTTTGAACTCTTTTTCGATAATTGCACCAAAGATACTTTCTCAAGTTTCCTTTTATTAGAAAGGATTTCTTTCAAAAATTTGGCATATTTGGGCATCTGCAATAAAGCTTCAGTAAATGAAATATTAATGTGCATTTGTTTAAAGAGTTCAAGAAACTTACCAAACTGAGCATCCATCTTGTCCTTGTTCAGCCTTGTTGGATATGGCACTCGAGGTTGGTATTTCTTCAGTACTGGACTGGGTTCTTGAGGTTGATTTTCTTTCTCATTTTCCACTGTAGCTTTCTCACCCGAAGTGATAGTAGGGTTATCTTCTTCTTCTTTCTGTGTCTCAACCTCTTCTGCTTGTGACTCAGCCTCATTTTCAACCACACCATCCTTAATTTCCTTTCCACTCCTTAGAATAATTGCCTTCAACTGCTCCTTCAGATTTGCCTCAGTATTGCTAGGTAAGCTCCCTTATGGTCATTCAATGAGTAACTTAGAAATTTGCCCGACTTGATTTTCCAAATTATGAATGGAGGCTTGCTGGTTTCTAAGGGTAGTTTCTATCGATTGAAATCTGGTTTTTGAAGCTACTATAAACTTCTACATCATGTCCTCCAAGTTGCTCTTTCTTGGAGGGGCAGCTTATTGATGTTGAGGCTACTGAAATCCAGGGAGAGGCCTTGGATTATTTTGATTATTCCAGGAGAAATTAGGATAATTTCTCCACCTTGGATTATATGTGTTGCTATAAGGGTTGTTCTATTGTTGCCTAGGCATATTTCCAACATAATCCACCTGCTCCTGTCTAGCAAACATATTGCCACTTTGGTAATCTTGACTTTGATGCCCACCCCTACACCATTCACAAGACATCACTTGCATTGATTTCCCCGAAGATAAAGCTAAAGAATCAATGTTTTTATTCATTGCTTCCAACTGTGCTGTCAAAACAACCGCGGGATCCAATTGATGTAAACCAGTGACCTTCAGTTTTCCTTGTTCCCTTGGAGTTTTCCACTGATAATTGTTAAGGTCCATATCTTTAATCAAATCCCTTGCTTGTTCAAGTGTCTTATTATTTATGGTACCTCCGCCAGCTGCATTGATGGATTGCTTATTTCCATAATTCAATCCATTATAGAAAGTACGAATCTGGAGCCACAGTGTAAGCCCATGATGAGGACACCTTCTTAATAAGTCTTTGAACCTCTCCTAAGCATCATAAAGAGTCTCACCATCCAGCTGGAGAAAAGATGAAATACCATTCCTCAACTTGGCAGTCTTGGACGGTGGGAAATATTTTTCTAAGAACTTTTTTGCCAATTGACCACATGTAGTGAAAGTGTTTGGGGCAAAAGATTTTAGTCATTTCTTTGGTCGATCTCTAAGTGTGAATGGGAACAACCTCAGCCTAATTGCATCTTCAGAGACATTCTGTATCTTGAATGTGTCACATATTTCCAGAAAAGTCTCAATATGTGCATTAGGATCTTCATCAAGGAACCCATCAAATTGGCAAGTCTGTTACACCATTTGAATTACATTTGTCTTTATCTCAAATTTGTTTATAGCAACTGCCGGTCTTTGTATGCTCGAATCAGCCCCATTAAGAGTGGGCCTAGCAAATTCCTGCATTGTCCTTGGCTCATTTCCTAACATCACTTCAAGTTCTTCTTCTAAGCTGAGATTTTCAAAGTTTGGTTCCATTTCTGCCAGAACTACTTCCCTTTCTTCCTTTTGCTTTCTCCTCAATCTTCTCTCTAGCTCCGAATCTAATTCAAGTAATTGGGAAGAGCTAGCTCGGGTCATAAACGGAAAGAAGTTCCTAAAATGACAATCAACGAGCAAGAACTAATGTTAAAACAAATAAAAATAGAAACTAAATCAACAGTCTTAATTATATTACTGATATTGAAAACCGTTGTCCCCAGTAACAACGCCAAAAACTTGATGGTGAATATATGGTATCGCAGTGTTATCGTAAGTGCATGGGTCGCGCAAGTAATAAAATAGTGAGTAAGATATCATTCCAATGGGGACAAGGTCGAATATTAGTTCAAATTTCAACTATTGTTTAGCGAATCAATAGTTTTTATGATGATTAAAATAAAAGATGAATTACTTAATAGATTAAATTAAAGAAAAATTGAATATTGTGCAACAAAAGTTGATGATGAAAATACTATCCAAATATTGAATCCCCCTAGCCATAAAAAGCATTTATGAATATCAATTCAATTAAATCAAATAATAGAGTTGAATTGGCATTCCCCTAAACTAGATTAAAACCTCTCTCAAGTGAATTAATCCCTAATCACTAAGTAGAATGCTAGGAATCTCTTCTCAAGCATAATTAAATAGATCTTGCAATAAGAACAAGGAACTTTGAACCAAAGGGTCTTGTAAGTTTATCTCTAGCACTCCAATCAACCCTCAATCCTAATGAAAATTTTGTTAATATCAAGCTTTCTCAAGCCAATAATATGAAAATTGCAACAAATCAATAAGCATGCTATTATCAATTGGAAACAAGAAATTAAGAATCAAAAGGATAAAACAACTCAATCAAATGGTTTAATTTAATAAGAACTATTCAAACCATACAATAAAGCTAGGGTTCATCAATATCTAGATAGATAAAATTTAGCTCATGTTCATAACCAGAAAACCAAAACAGAGGAAATAAGTAAAAGAGTTGAAACAATCCATAATGAACAATGTGTGTTTCTTCACTTCAATCCTCGAATGTTGGATTAAATCTCGCATGAATTGGATCTTCACCTTCACTCTTAGCTGCCAAAAGCTCTCTTTTTTCTCAGGAGGTCGACTCTAAAAATAAAACTGGATCCCTAATTTGCTCTTTAGCTCAGATTTTATAGCCTAGAGATTTTTTCCTAACACGCCCATGGACACCCCCATGTCTGTGGGCATGTCAACGGTGTTGTTTTGAACTTTAATGACATGGACAGTGACATGCCCATGTCTTTGGGTATGTCATTGCTGTTGTAATGCTGAGTTAGGGACATGGTCAGGGACACACCCGTGTCATTAGGCGTGTCACAGCTTCTATAAGTCAAGAGTAATGGCACTGTAAGTGGGGATTTTTGCCCCCACTTTCGGTGGAATGGTTCTTGCTACTTCAGTACTGTTTAAGGTCGAGCCCTTAGAGAACACGGACCTAAGCCCGGAGAAAATGGAGTTACCACCCGGACGGGCTGGAAAAAAGAAAGGGGCGGATGACTTGATTCATAAGGAATCCCCAGCCCCCTAATGGGTTCAGAAAGTTGGGTACGTGTGGGGAAGGTGAGAAATGGCCCAGTACCCCCACAATGCCCAGCTCATTGGAACCGGCCTCATTTGTAGGTCTTAATATTATAAAATTCTTAAATATAATAATAATATCCATATTACATGCAACAATTAAAATAAAGCATCACTATATTAAAACCAAAGCAATGTCTAAGTAAAACAAATAAATGGACACCCATCCGAAGATGGAAACATGTCCTTACATCGTTCGTGTCTATACTAAATAGGACACCCACCGAAAGGTGGAAACATGTCCTTTACATTGGTCCAAAATATAAAAGAAATTTAAATTACATGATATTTAACTAATGAGGTACCCACAAAGTGGAAACATACCTCTTACAATTTTAATAAAACAAATAAATAATAATCATAATAATAAAGAAAATATTCATTCATGATAAATTAAATAAATCAAGCATTGAAATTAAATCAACCATCAAAATATATAATAAACTACATAATCAAATCTAAAATTAAATAAAGCAAGTAAAGATATAAATTAGGGTTTACTGTTTCAATTTAGAGTTCTTTAATTAACATTTAAGGTTTTGGGATTTTAGAATTATGATTGTTATTATTTAGGCTACTATAAAGATTTTGAAAAATTGGAATGAATTAGGGTTTTATACATTTAAGAAGTTAGTAAGGTTCTTTGATTTATCAAATTAGGGTTTAAGGGTAACATCATGAAATTAGGGTTTTGGAATCTTAAGACATTAGAGTTTATAATTCCTAGTTAATGTATTGTGATTTTAGGTTTATTGGATTATGGCTTTAGGGTTTAGATTTATTAGATTGGATTTTTAAGTTCACTAGATTAGGGTTTAGGGTGTTGTTGAATTTGTCATAAATTTTTGATGCGTTAAGAATTTAGAGTTTAGGAAAACTAGGGTTTACTGTATTTGGTTTTGAGAGAATTAGGGTTTTTGGTATTTTGGAAAACATATTTGATTTTAGGATTTAAGAAAATAGTTTAGGTTTTATAGAAATAATTATGATTATTAGAAAACGTAAAGAAGATTAGGGTTTGAAGATATAAGAAAACATTTGGAAATTTTGGACAAAAAGTTATGGTTAAGATGAAAATAGTTCGGGAAAAAATAATTTAGGGTTTTAAAGCTTTTGGAAATGGAAGAGAAATACTTTAGGGTTTTTAAGATTTCTAAAAAGAGAAGAATAGTTTTAGGGTTTTGAAGTCTTGATCACTGATTAAGGTTACTGGATGAACATATTACCAAATTTAATGATTTAGGTTACTGAAACAAAAATCAATGATAGATGTATTTAAAAGAAAATATGGCAATAACATTGTATATATAATCGAAGCAAAGATTTATAATCAAACCTCCGTTCATTGGTTCCACCAAAATTGATTTCTGGATGGACAATGATAAAGACAGTGTTGCTGCCTTTGAATGGATTGTTGATTGCTTCTTGTTGCTAATGTCTCTTGTGCTAGTGTTTTTCTGTCTCTTTTTTTACTCCAGCAAAAACTAATCTTTTCGGTCCCTTAATTCTGAGTTTTAATGTGTTATTTATAAGAAAAATCATAAACCTACTTCTGATTGTTTAAGGAAATTAAAACTAATTAGGAAAAGAGACCAAAACCAAATAGAATTTGATTTCGAAAAAATTGCGTTAGAAAATTGCGCTGGCAAAAAAATTACTGGCAAAAACTGTCAGGATTTGTGAGGATCATTGCGGGCGGGCGCTGTGCGGCCAGCCAATTTGCCGCAGGAATTTCCTGTGGCAAAATGGCCTCCGTAGGAAATTTCTGACTCAAGGATAATTTTAGGTTCTGGACCCGAGCTAAGTTCTAGACTTAAGAGAGATTTTAGGTTCTTGACCTAAGGGTAATTTGGGTTCTGGACTCGAGCTAAGTTCTAGACTTAAGAATAATTAGGGTTCTAGACCCAAGCTAAGTTCTGGACTTAAGAATAATTAGGGTTCTGGACCCGAGCTAAGTTCTGGACTTAAGAGGAATTTTAGGTTCTGGACCTAAGAATAATTAGGGTTCTGGACCCGAACTAAGTTTTGGACTTAAAGAGAAATTTTAGTTTATGGACCTAAGGATAATTTGACAGTAATATACTAAAGGAATTTGCAAAAAATTTAGCTAATTTTTTCCATGCACACGCACATATTTTCTCCTTGCCCCATGAGTGTAAAAATATTTTAAAAGTATAAAATATTTATATACACGCAAGTATTTGAATGATTAAATTTAATAATTGAGTTTCCTATTTATTTACTGTGTAGTCATTGTTCATGCATTATTCATTACTATGCATTTACTATTTATAAATAGTAACTTACTATTTATAAATAGTAACTTACTATTCATCAATAGTGAAATTTACTTTTTGAATTTTATTTTTTTCTTTGCCATTCCTCTAAATAAACACAGCACTCAGCTCTTCATTTCATTCGCAGCAAACTTCTTTATTTCATAACTATAAATCTTTCATTAGAGAGTTTAGCATAGAGTTTTGGAGAAAATGCATGATTCAAGATCAGAAACTCGATCTAATGCTGAGTTATTAGAGTTTATTCGACAACATGAAGATGAAAATATAAGTCTATTAACCGGGATGCCGCTTCATCGTATTTCAAGTCAAAAGAGCAAGATAATTATTTAATTATTTATTTTAACAGCAAATTATTTTTTGTAGTTTGTGTTTTTGTTATATTCGTTTTTGTTATTATTAATTATTTTGTTTTTGTTTTATATATTCATTTTCCTTTTCCTTTTCTATTTCTTTTTTTTTTGTTTTTTGTTTTTTGTTTGTTTTCTTTTCTTTTTATTTTTATATGTTTTCTGTTTTCTTTTTTTCTATATTTTGTTTTCTTTTTCTTTTTGTTTTTTTAGGAAAAATAAATTAATTAGATGAATATATTTAAGAATTTAAGTAAATAGAATATAAATAGAATATAAATTAATTTAGCCTAAAAATTGGTGGTATTGATATAATGATATACTTACCTTGTGTTAACTTACCTGGCTCCGTGTTAGCATGATCGTTGCGTTATTCGGGGCGAAGGGTGTGTCTACAAAGCCCGACAATGGTATGATGTAGCGCTTTCTTGGGTAAGGCAGATTATCCGAGATTGCGGTTTTGAAAGCTTCATCTTACAATTACCATCCGAGGAGTATCCTACAGACCGGAGCATGATCCAGGCGCTTGCAGAATGATGGTTGGACACAATTCATACCTTTCATTTGCCCATTGGAGAGATGACAATTGGTCCAGCTGACTTTGCTGCTATAACCGGCATTCGGTATGATGGTCTTCCGGTTCCTCTTACCAATGATATTCTGACTATTGAAGAAATTCGACAATTAATTGGTATAGAACCATCATTTAAAGGGCCTTTCAAGATAAAAATTGAGCCAATTCGTAGTTATTGGATGAACTACGAAGGACGGGTTCACAGAGACACAGTCCAACAGTATGCTCAAGGATTTTTGTTGTATTTGCTCGGGTCGACCATTTTAGATAGCACCGAATCCGCCATCCATTTGCCAGTGTTGAGGGCCCTTACTTATACAAGGATGGTAACACTTTACAGCTGGGGTGAAGCTGGTCTTGCATGTCTTTACCATGGTCTTGACAAAATTTGCAGAAATAAGAAGTCCTTTGTTGGCTTTATGGTGATTATCGAGGTACTCTTTTTCCACCAATGTTAATTCCATCCTTATTCTTACATGAATTTGATTTTTATTATTGTTGTAGGCATGGGCATATGAGCACAATCTTGTGAAGGTGCCTAGCATTTTCTGAGAGAGAGTTGGGTATCCGAGATTAAATTTCTGGTTGTCAGATCACGTAGAAGTTCCCGGCTCTCACCATGTGCATACCCAACGCTTTGTCTTAAGCTGCTTAACCTGGGACCAGGTAAAATAGCATTAGTATACTTTTAAATTTATGTGAAAGTTTACTTACCTTATATCTTTTTGTAGGTCAATTTGGCCTGGTGGAACACAGAAGAGCGGATGAACTGGACTTCCTCCATGAATGCTTGGTGCGCAAGAGCTGCGCTATAGCAATACCGCAAGTGCATGGGTCGCCCAAGTAATATAGTAGTGAGTGAGTTATCGTTCCACTAAGGACAAGGTCAAGTACTAGTGTAAACCTCAACCATTGTTTAGCAAATTAATAGTTGTATGATAATTTGTAATTAAAAACAACTAATTTAATAACTGAAAGTAAAGGGAAATTAAATGTTGTGCAAGTAGGATTGATGATAATAGTACTATCCAGATATTGAATCCCCCTAGCCTCAATGATATTTATGAACAATCAATTCAGTTAAATCATTCAAAAGATTTGAGTTGGCATTCCTCTAAATTAGACTAAAACCTCTCTCGAGTGAATTAATCCCTAATCACTAAGTAGAGTGCCGGAATCTCTTCTCAAACACAATTAAATAGATCTTGCATTAAGAAAAAGGAACTATAAACCAAAGAATCTTGTAAGTCTATCTCTAGCACTCCAATCAATCCTCAACCCTTATGAGTATTCAATTCATATCAAGCTTTCTCAAGTCAATAATATGAAAATAGCAACCAATCAATAAGCATGCTATTATCAATTGGAAATAAATCATTAAGCATCATAAGAATAAAACAACTCAATCAAATGATTCAACTAAATATAATTATTCAATCCATACAAATAAGCTAGTGTTCATCAATATCTAGATAGAGAAGGAATTAGTTCATGTTCAAAACTAGAAAAATAGATCAAGAGAAATGAGTAAAAGAAACCAAACAATCCATGGCGAATAATTTGTATTTCTTCACTTCAATCCTTGATTCTTGGTTTAGGTCTTGTATAGGATGTATCTCCTTCTTCAAACTCAGCTCTAAACTCTCCTCTTTGCTCCAGCAATTGGTTCCTTCTCCCTTGTTCCAGCCTCTACGTCCAAAATTCTAGCCCCCCTTCACAACTCCTTCCTCCTCTATTTTTAATTCCCTCTAAAAATCAAGCCATGCTTCCAACTCACTTCCAACTCACACCACACTCCCTTGTTCCCCACATTCTCTTTGTTTAATATTGCTTTTGGCAAGCACAATGTCTTGTTCCCCACTTGCCTACAAAAGAAATTCAAATATTCAAAGTTTACCTAGGTGACACGGCCAAGCTTGCTGGCCGTGTCTCTCACTTTGCTTGGGACACGGCCAAGCTTGCTGGCCGTGTCTCCTTCTGCCCTTTCTTTCCTTCTTTCCTTCTAGGTGACACGGCCATGCTCCTGGCCGTGTCATGTGACACGGCCAGTGGCTTGGCCATGTCATGTGGGTGTGTCACTCACTGCTTTTAGCTTTGCTCTTCACTTGTTCTTTGGCTTAAGTTGTGGCCGTGTCATGTGACACGGCCACTGGCTTGGGCGTGTCACCAGCCAGTGTCAGCTTCTGCCTTCAGTTCTTTGATTTCTTGGTTTTGTTCCTTGGGTGAGACACGGCCACTGGCTTGGCCGTGTCTCTTGGGTGTGTCCGCTACTATCTTGGAATTCATTTGAGGGACACGACCAAGTTTGCTTTGGCTTGGCCATGTCTTGCTTTATTCATGTTCTTTCTTCATTGTTTTGATCATCCAAGGGAGTTTTTGTACTTTAACCTAAAACAAACACTTAAAACAAACTTTAAACCAAAATCAAATGAAACATTAACTAAAAACACATAGAAATCATTCTAAAAATAAGTATAAAAATGCTCTTATCAAATACCCCACACTTAATTCCTTGCTTGTCCCCAAGCAAGGCTAAAATCAAAACAAGCTAAATACAAATAAATTTTTTTTTTTCAAGTTCAAGAGTTATAAAATAGCGTCAAGACTTCCCTATCCCTAAATCCGCAATCAATATCAAATCGAACAAAATCAATACCAATGCAATTAAGTGGCTTTCCATGCATAACCTACATTGTCACTCCCTCACCAACTCTTAGAAAGTGTTTGATCAAGGTGGTGTTTACACTCATAACAATCAATGAAAGATTATTGACATAGGCTTGCTTGTCTATCAAATCTCCACCACTTAATTACAATCAAGCATCAATCAAAAGGTCTTTTATTGGGTTGTAATGGGGTTAGGGTAAAGGCATGGCATTTAGGAAATGTGAGCTTAATCATTAAGTTCAAGAGCACTTCAAGAATGAAGTAACTGATCATATGTATAACCTAATGATCTCAAAACACCTTCCTCCTATCTACCCCTTGACATTAAAGAACTTTTCAAGGGAACTCACTTATTACATCTTGTAATGATTATTCCTAAAACATATTCCAACCATTTCAATAATAACAACAATTATTCTTATTATATATATATATATTTTCTTTCTTTTTTTTTATTTGATTTTTTTTATTTTTGCAATCTTAAACCTACTAAATTTAACCCCACACTTAATTCAACACAAAACTTGGTCATAAACGCTCTTAAAATGCTCCTGACCTAATGAAAGGGTAAGAAATAGAATAGTATGATTCAAAGTTGGTAGTGTTACGAAAAATAAAGAAAAGGAGAAACGAAAGTGGGTTCACCTAAAAATTAGGGTTGGTATTTTTAAGCCAAAGTGGGTTCACCTAATTGCCTTAATTATCCTTATGCCAAATTGAAATTTTTATGTAATCTTAAAATGCATGTCAAAGCAAGTTCTAGCAATTCATCAATCAAAGATGTTTTCCCACAAAAAGAATAATAAGTTGATGGCTCAATTCCTCACTAGGTTGATGGTGATGCAAAGAAAAACCAACAAAATTGACAATAAGCACCAATTCTACTCAATTCTCAAATTCATGCTTCAAAAATTCAAAGGTCATCAATCACCAATTTATAACAATTGAACTTTCCAAAATTTATTCATTCAAACAAAAACAAAAAAAACATTAACTAAATTTAAACTAAAAAAAGTAAAAGTAAAAACACAAAATTCACCCCACACTTAAAAATTCACATTGTCCTCAATGTGAGCATGCATAAACTAAAAGAGAGTTTAGATGAAACCCCCTTTTTTTTTTCACAAACCAAAAATACAAGAATTAAAGACATAAAAATTAAAGAACGAATAAAATGGTGGGTTGCCTCCCACCCAGCACTTCTTTAACGTCGTATTAGTTGGACGTTCAGTGTAGATGCCCCTAGTCTTGGAGGTGTAAAACCTCCTTTAGGTCCTGTATTTCCCCTCCAAAATAAAATTTGAGACTCTGCCCATTGACTTTAAAATCTCCTTTTTCTGGGTGAGTTATTTCAACCACTCCGTAGGGGAAAACTTCCTTGACAGTAAAAGGACCAGACCATCGAGATTTCAACTTACCTGGAAAGAGTCGAAGCCTTGAATTGTACAGTAATACCTGATCTCCTACTTGAAACTCTTTCCGTTCCTTAATGTGAGCATCATGCCATCTCTTGGTACGTTCCTTATACATTTTCGCATTGTCATAAGCTTGCAATCTCCACTCGTCTAACTCGTTTACCTGTAATTTTCGCCTTTCACCTGCACAAGCTAGATTAAGGTTAATCTGTTTTATGGCCCAATATGTATTATGCTCTATTTCGACAGGTAAATGGCAAGCTTTTTCATATACCAACCTAAATGGTGTAGTGCCCAAGGGAGTTTTGAATGCAGTCCTAAAAGCCATAGAGCATTGTCTAATTTCTCGGACCAATCCTTTCGGGATCGCTCTACAGTTTTTTCCAAAATTCTTTTAATCTCCCTATTCGTGTTCTCAACTTGGCCACTAGTTTGGGGATGATAGGGAGTAGCAAACCTATGTGTAACTCCTAATCTTTTAAAAAATTTTGCAAGCTGAAAGTTACAAAAGTGAGTACCCCTATCACTTATAATTGATAGAGAAAACAACTTCTTCAAAAATTTCACCATAACCCTAGCATCATTGGTTGCCAATTCTTGGGCTTCAGGCCATTTGGATACATAGTCTATAGCTACAAGAATATATTTGTTACCAAGGAAATTTGGAAAGGGTCCCATAAAATTGATTCCCCAAACATCAAAGATTTCACAAACTAAAATCCCATTTTGGGGCATCTCATCACGAGATGAAATGTTTCCAGTCCTTTGGCATCGATCACAGTGGTTTACAAATTCGTAGCTATCCCTAAATAAAGTGGGCCAATAAAATCCCGATTCTAGTACTTTTTTGTGCATTTCTATTGGCTCTCATATGACCACCAGCCGGTCTAGCATGGCATTGACAAAGAATGTTCATTGTTTCGGGCCATGCCACACATCGTCAGATCATGTGATCCTTACATAATCTAAACAAAAAGGGATCCTCCCAAAAATAATATTTTAAATCAGAAAAGAATTTCTTCTTTGCTTGATAAGTTAAGTCCTTAGGAAGTTCCCTAACAGCTAAATAGTTAGCAAAATCTGCAAACTAAGGTGTTTCAAAATTTAAGTTACTTACCTCACTTACCATGGCGTACAGTTGCTCATCGGGGAAGTGATCATCAATGTCCCCTTCTTCAAAACTCTCCAAGGTGGGATTCTCCAAGCAAGAAAGATGATATGCTGCCAGATTTTCAGTTCCCTTCTTGTCTTGAATTGTTAAGTCAAATTCCTGCAATAATAAGACCCAACAGATTAGCCTAGGCTTTGCATTAATTTTCATAAATAAGTACCTCAAAGCCGAATGGTCTGTATAAACAATTACATTTGACAAGATTAGATATGATCTAAACTTGTCAAAAGCAAAAACCACAGCTAGCAGCTCTTTCTCTATAGTTGTGTAATTAGCTTGAGCTTTGTTCAAGGTCTTGCTTGCATAGTAGATAGGCTGGAAGTATTTCTCCTTGCGTTGACCCAAGAGTGCTCCCACTGCAAAGTCACTTGCATCGCACATTAGTTCAAACTGTAGACTCCAATTGGGAGCTACCATGATTGGAGCATGGGTCAATTTCTCCTTAAGAGTTGTGAATGCTCTCAAACATTCCCCATCAAAAACAAAGTCCACATCTTTCTCAAGGAGTCTTGTCAATGGACGGGCTATCTTAGAAAAATCTTTAATGAACCTCCGATAAAAATTTGCATGTCCTAGAAAACTTCTGATGGCCTTCACAGATGTGGGTGGTGGTAACTTTTCAATGATGTCTACTTTTGCCCGATCTACCTCAATGCCCTTGCTTGAAATTTTGTGTCCCAACACGATTCCCTCTTGAACCATGAAATGACACTTTTCCCAATTAAGCACTAAGTTGGTTTCCTCACATCTCATCAAGACTCTTTCAAGGTTTTCCAAACATCTTTCAAATGAGCTGCCATAAACCGAGAAATCATCCATAAACACCTCCATAATATCCTCTATAAGCTCATCAAAGATTGCTACCATGCACCTTTGGAAAGTTGCAGGTGCATTGCACAACCCAAATGGCATTCTTCGATATGCGAATGTTCCATATGGGCAGGTGAATGTAGTTTTCTCTTGGTCTTTCGGGGCAATAGGAATTTGGAAATAGCCTGAAAGACCATCCAAAAAGCAGTAGTACTCATGGCTGGATAACCTCTCTAACATCTGATCAATGAAGGATCCTTTCTAGTTGCATCATTCAATTTTCTGTAGTTAATGCAAACCCTCCAACAGGTAACTGTTCTTGTTGGGATCATCTCATCATTTTCATTAGGGATCACTGTCATCCCTCCTTTCTTTGGTACTACTTGAATTGGGCTCACCCAAGAGCTATCCGAGATCGGATAGATAATCCCTGCATCGAGTAGTTTTATCACTTCAGTCTTCACTACATCTTTCATCTTTGGGTTTAGTCTCCGTTGTGGTTGCACTACTGGTTTTAATTCATCTTTCATCAGTCTCTTATGAGTGCAATAGGATGACTGATACCCTTGATGTCTGCTATCTTCCAAGCTATCACTTGCTTATGTTTCTGCAACAACTGGATAAGCTTCTCCTTCTGCTCAAAAGATAGGTGGGAACTCAAAATTATTGGCAGTTTCTTTTTCTCCGCCAGAAATCCATATTCAAGGTGATCTGGAAGAGGATTCAGATCCAAGTTGGGTGGATCAATCACCGATGGTTTTGGCTTTTCTTCCTTTGGCATCTTAATAGTCTCATATGCCCTGCATTTGAACGATTTGCTTGCTTCAAGAAAAGCAAGCTGCTCCATTGCTTGTTGACCCTCAACATTTTCCTGCAATAAACACAACTCAAGGGGATCCTTGGAAACAATGTTAGTAACACAATTTACGGTCCATTGCATGATTCCGCCTTATCAAGTGAAAGTGAATGTTTCATGGTATCTTGTATCCTAAAAATAACTTTCTCATCACCCACTCTCAAAGTTAATGTGTCATCATGAACATCGATAAGGGCACGGGCTTTATTTAATAATGGCCTACCAAGAATAAGTGAAACATCCACATCCTCATCAATATCAATGACAACAAAATCATTGGGGAAAATGAAATCCCCGACTTTGACCAACACATCTTCTATAATGCCACGAGGGTGGACTACCGATTTATCAGCAAGTTGGATGGTCATGAATGTTGGTTTAGGCTCTCCAATATCTAGCTCTTTAAATATTTTGTAGGGCATAACACTTATGCTAGCCCCCAAATCAGCCAATACACTTTTAACCTTAAGATTACCTATCAAACATGGAATGGTAAAACTACCTGGATCTTTTAATTTCTTAGGTAACCTCCTTTGAAAAATTTCTGAACTCTTTTCAGACAAATACACTAAAGACACTTTCTCAAGTTTCCTTTTGTTAGAAAGGATATCTTTAAAAAATTTAGCATACTTAGGCATTTGTGGCAAAGCTTCAGTAAATGGAATATTAATGTGCAATTGTTTAAAGATTTTAAGAAACTTACCGAACCGAGTATCAATTTTGTCCTTGTACAGCCTTGCCGGATATGGTACTCTAGGTCGCTATTCCTTCAGTATGGGGCTGCTTTCTTGTGGCTGCTTATCTTTCTCACTTTCTAGTGCAGCTTTCTCTCTCGAAGTGACAGTAAGATCATCTTCTTTTTCTTTTTCTTGTTCTTCAATCCCTCTCTCCGCCACTTCTTCTCTTTTTTCAACCACACTGCCCTTGATCTCTTTTCCACTCCTTAGTGTAATTGCCTTAAGTTTCTCTTTAGGATTTGCCTCAGTGTTGCTAGGTAAACTCCCTTGTGGTCTCTCACTAAGCATCTTGGCAATTTGCCTCACCTGCTTCTCCAGATTATGGATAGAGGCTTGCTAATTTTTAAGAGTGATTTCAGTTGATTGACGCTTGGCTTCAGACTCTGCTATGAATTTCTCCATTATGTCCTCTAAATTGCTCTTTCTTGGAGGGGCTGTTTGTTGATGTTGGGGCTGCTGGAATCCAGGGGGAGGTCTTGGATTGTCCTGATTATTCCATGAGAAATTAGGATGATTTCTCCACCCTGTATTGTATGTATTGCTGTAGGGGTTATTCTTTTGTTGCCTTCGCATATTTCCCACATAATCTACTTGTTCTTGCCTAGCAAACATGTTGCCACTTTGGCAATCTTGACTTTGATGTCCACCCCCACACCATTCACAAGACATCACTTACATTACTTTCCCAGAAGAGGAGGCCAAAGAATCAACTTTTTTTATTCAGTGCTTCCAATTGGGCTGTCAAAGCCACCATAGGATCTAATTGGTGTGAACCCATGACTTTCAGCTTTCCTTGCTCCCTTAGGGCTTGCCACTGATAATTGGTGATAGCCATGTCCTCAATTAAATCCCTTGCTTGTTCAGGTGTCTTGTTGTTTATGGTACCACCAGCTGCTGCATTAATGGATTGCTTACTTACATAATTCAACCCGTTGTAAAATGTTTGAATTTGAAGCCATAGTGGAAGTCCATGATGAGGACACCTTCTCAACAAATCTTTAAATCTTTCTGAAGCATCATAAAGGCTCTCACCATCTTGCTGCAGAAAGGATGAGATATCATTCCTCAACTTAGCAGTTTTGGACGGTGGGAAGTATTTTTCTAGGAATTTTTCTGCCAACTGATCCCATGTGGTAAAAGTCCCTGGAGGAAAAGATTTCAGCCACTTCTTTGGTCTATCTCTAAGGGAAAATGGGAACAACCTCAGCCTAATTGTATCATCTGAGACATTATTTATCTTGAATGTGTCACAAATCTCCAGAAAATTCTCAATATGTGCATTAAGATCTTCATCAGGAAACCCATCGAACTGACAAGTCTGCTGCACCATTTGAATTACATTTGCTTTTATTTCGAAGTTGTTTGCAGCAACTGTAGGCCTCTGGATACTAGATTCAGCCCCATTTAGATTGGGCTTAGCAAACTCCTGCATTGTTCTTGGTCCAGCTCCTTCCATCACTTCAAATACTTCTTCTTGTTCTATTTTCAGATTTATTTCTATTTCTGCGTCTTCCAAAACGGCCTCCCCTTCTTCCTTTCGCTTCCTCCTCAACATTCTCTCTAGCTCTGGGTCTAACTCAAACAATTGGGATGAGTTACCTCTGGTCATAAATGGGAGGGAATACCTAAAATGATGGTGAATAAGCAAGAACCAATGTTAAAAACAAATAAAAATAAAACTAAATCAACAGTCTTAATTATATTACTAATATTGAAACCGTTGTCCCCGGCAGCGGAGCCAAAAACTTAGTGCGCGCGAGCTGCACTATAGCAATACCGCAAGTGCACGGGTTGCCCAAGTAATATAGTAGTGAGTGAATTATCATTCCACTGAGGACAAGGTCAAGTACTAGTGCAAACCTTAACCGTTGTTTAGCAAATTAATAGTTGTATGATGCTTTGTAATTAAAAACAATTAATTTAATAACTAAAAGTAAAGGGAAATTAAATGTTGTGCAAGTAGGATTCATGATAATAGTACTATCCAGATATTGAATCCCCCTAGCCTCAATGATATTTATGAACAATCAATTTAGTTAAATCATTCAAAAGATTTGAGTTGGCATTCCTCTAAATTAGACTAAAACCTCTCTCGAGTGAATTAATCCCTAATCACTAAGTAGAGTGCCGGAATCTCTTCTCAAACACAATTAAATAGATCTTGCATTAAGAACAAGGAACTATAAACCAAAGGATCTTGTAAGTCTATCTCTAGCACTCCAATCAATCCTCAACCCTTATGAGTATTCAATTCATATCAAGCTTTCTCAATTCAATAATATGAAAATGGAAACCAATCAATAAGCATGCTATTATCAATTGGAAATAAATCATTAAGCATCATAAGAATAAAACAACTCAATCAAATGATTCAACTAAATATAATTATTCAATCCATACAAATAAGCTAGGGTTCATCAATATCTAGATAGAGAAGGAATTAGTTCATATTCAAAACCAAAAAAACAGAACAAGAGAAATGAGTAAAAGAAACCAAACAATCCATGGCGAATAATTTGTATTTCTTCACTTCAATCCTTGATTCTTGGTTTAGGTCTTGTATAGGATGTATCTCCATCTTCAAACTCAGCTCTAAACTCTCCTCTTTGCTCCAGCAATTGGCTTCTTCTCCCTTGTTCCAGCCTCTACGTCCAAAATTCTAGCCCCCCTTCACAACTCCCTCCTCCTCTCTTTTTAATTCCCTCTGAAGCTCAAGCCATGCTTCCAACTCACTTCAACTCACACCACACTCCCTTGTTCCCCACATTCTCTTTGTTTAATATTGCTTTTGGCAAGCACAATGTCTTGTTCCCCACTTGTCTGCAAAAGAAATTCAAATATTCAAAGTTGCCCTAGGTGACACGGCCAAGCTTGCTAGCCATGTCTCTCACTTTGCTTGGGACACGGCCAAGCTTGCTGGCCGTGTCTCCTTCTGCCCTTTCTTTCCTTCTTTTCTTCTAGGTGACACGGCCAAGCTCTTGGCCGTGTCATGTGACACGGCCAGTGGCTTGGCCGTGTCATGTGGGTTTGTCACTCACTGCTTTTAGCTTTGCTCTTCACTTGTTCTTTGGCTTAGGTTGGGACACGGCCAAGCTTGTGGCTGTGTCATGTGACACGGCCACTGGCTTAGGCATGTCACTAGCCAGTGTCAGCTTCTGCCTTCAGTTCTTTGATTTCTTGGTTTTGTTCCTTGGGTGAGACACAGCCACTGGCTTGGCCGTGTCTCTTAGGTGTGTCAGCTACTTTTTTGGAATTCATTTGAGGGACACGGCCAAGCTTGCTTTGGCTTGGCCATGTCTTGCTTTATTCATGTTCTTTCTTCATTGTTTTGATCATCCAAGGGAGTTTTTGCACTTTAACCTAAAACAAACACTTAAAACAAACTTTAAACCAAAATCAAATGAAACATTAACTAAAAACACATAGAAATCATACTAAAAATAAGTATAAAAAAATGCTCTTATCAATGCCACACTGCCTTTTCAACATACTCACCGAGTCATCGTCGGCCCTGTGTCCAGTGGTTGGTTTCTCGGAGAGAGAGTATATGAGTAGTTTCTTGGTCTCGAGCAGCGGAGGATCCTGATGCATTGCCTGGAGTATACCTTAAATATCACATCAATGCCGGAGGATGCATGGTGGTTGGCTGGGCACAGTTATGATGTTGAAACCTTTCTCTATCCACCGGGTGCATCTTATACCAGTTTATTCAAATTGTACTTTTGAACTTTGACGTATCTCCTGTTGGTGTATGGGGAATTTCTGAAGAAAATGAGGATAGAGATGAAGAGGAACATCATGGAGAGGGAGGAGAGTTTGTTCCACATCTCGGGGCTAGCACTTCTCAGGTAAATTTTTACCATTTTTCCATTGCAATTGCTTCTTTCTTAACTTGTTTTTGACTTTTTTTAATGATTGTTGCAGGCTACTGGCCCATTTGATCATGAGGCTAGACCTTCTTTTGCTGCTCCTTCATTTTCTCATTCTAGTCCACCGGATATGCCATCTCATCCACAGGGCGTTAACATGAATTACCTGGTAGATTTTCTTGTTCCATGATAATTTATGCTATATGCATGCATGATTTATGCATGCTCTTACTCTTTTCCTTTCTGGCTCACAGCGGAAGCTTGAAGAACAAAATAAGAAACTTCAAGAAGAGCTGGCTGCTAGTCGTCAATAGGTTTCCCATTTTGAAAATTTGTACCGTCAATCAGAGCAAAATTTTTGAGACTTTCGATTTCAGGGGATGAAATATCCTGGTGCTTCTTCATCTAGAGGCCCCCAAACTGATGACCATGAGATCCTTTTGTCTACTTCTGATGAGGACCGTTACAGATTGGAACTCCAAGGTAATAGAGATTTGGGTGCTCCTACTTCAGGCGGGCTTGGGATGGGTGATTTGCCTCCTCCTCCAATAGGCAATGATTTTTTTAGAGCTTTATTTGATGATCCTTCTTAGTGATGTATAAATATTGTGTCAATTGAGGAAACATTGTAAAATAAGTATAAAAATAATAATGATAATATATAATGTTTATTTTACTGTAACTTTTTTCTTCTTTTTTTTTCTTTTTTTTATCATCATTATTGCGCCACAATTTTCCTTTTCACATTAACAGCTGCACCAATTAACTAAAACCAAATGCAACACGGCAATTAAAGAAATTGCATCGCTAATTTTTTTTTGTCATGCATCACGGTCTCATGCTTTCCTTATCAATTTTGGAATGGCATAATCCTCTTATATAAATCACTTTTCATGCCATAATTTCTACAGAAGCCAAGAGATTTTCCACTTCAACATAAAAACTCTTTTTATCAATTCTAATTTTTCTTTCGCCTTCCACAATGACCGAACTCCATTTAAAGAAAATAAAAATTTTATTTAAGAATATGAATGTCATTCATTGGAAGCAAATGTCTTGGTCAAAAATTGATACTTTGAAGTGCTTTCAAAATGCTAAATTGGACCATTCTTTTTTACATGCCATGACTTCTTTTTGGAATGTGGATTCTAGGACATTTAAAATTAATGGCTTTGAAATATGTCCCTTGATTGAAGAATTTGAGGCCATCCTTGGATATCCAAATAATCAACAAATGGCATTACCTATATTGATTTCCAAGACTCAACAGAAGATGCAGATGTTATTTCAAATCTCAAAGCCCGAAGTTCTACAATTGATGAGAGGTGAGAAAATTCTGCTTGGTCCCTTAATTGACTTTTGCCTTTCTCATTTGGCTCCTACTAAGGCATGGGAACGTATGCTTTTTCTTTGCTTGCTTGGCCAATTCTTTCTTGTTTCTTCAGATGGCGATATTGATCCACAAGTATTGGATATCATGGACCAAATGGAAGGAGACTTGTCACCGATGCCCGTTATCTTAGTTGAGACTTTAGTTGGTTTAGACCAACTTAAATCAGGATTGTCAAAGAGACTGACCGGGAGTCCATTGTTGCTTCAAGTAATTACCTAAACTGCCCTTCCGGGTTTTCAATTTAGGTTTTCTCTTTCTTCTTCTTCTTTTTTTTATATTGCTATAATTTTTGCCTAGTACGCCATGCGGGTTTTCGGAACTAACGAGCTATCCTAACTTTTGCCTAAGCCGCCCTTGCAGGTTTTCAACTTAGCGGATCCCTTTTTCTTTATATATTGCTCTAATTTTTGCCTAGTCCGCCCATGCGGATTTTCGAAACTAGCAAGCTGTCCTAATTTTTGCCTAAGCTGCCCTTGCGGGTTTTCAAATTAGCAGAATTTTTTTTAATTTAATTTCCCTCACATATTTGGCTTCAGGAGCGTCTCTACTTGCTTGATACTGCATCCATGGATTTTGCCAGATATCTACCACAACATCATTCTGCTAGGAAACTACTCTATCCTACTTCTTCATATGCTGACTGGGTTGACTGGATCCACTCACGCGCTAAAGTCAACATCCGTTGGTTGGTACCTTGGTGGAAGATTTCTCGTATTACCATGTGAACATACTTGATGTATGTTCCTCTTGCTGCTCTTCGTCGAGGTACTTGCTATGATCCTCGCCGGTTTAGCCATCAGTATGGAGCTGAGCCTTGTGGTTCTGAATTTACTCCAAATTTAGACATGCCTTGCTTGACTGAAGCCTACTTGGATCGGCTGAGGCAAAGCTGGCCTGCACGTTAAACTTATCATCTGCCATAGATTTTACATTTTTCAATTCAGAAAGTGTATTGTTAGGATGAAAAAATAATTAAAGTAATAAAAGATACTTCTTTTCCTTTTATAATTTGCCATCACCTTTTGCTATTGTGTTTATTTATTTCATCCATATTTGGTCAAATACTTATAATAGTGCACATAGAACAATTTTAACAATAATTTTGTTTTATTAAATTGTGGAACAATCAAACATAAAGCCAGCATACACAAGATCACTTCTGTGGCGAACTAGCCCTTTTGGGTTTTCTAATTGACAATTTTCTCTCATTTATCTCTAATTGTTGCCTAGCTCGCCCTTTCAGGTTTTTGAAACTAGTGGACTGCTCTAATCTTTTGCCTAGGAAGCCCTTTTTTGGGTAGCAAGCTCTTTTTTATATATATATAAAACCTCTTCAACCTGTCAATGTTCACTGGCTTACTAAACTCATTCATGTCCATGTCTGATAACTTCACTGCACCTTTATTCATGACTTGTTTCATAACATATGGCCCTTCCCAGCTAGGCCTAAACTTCCCTCTTGGATTAGATACATTAGGCTTACATTGTTTCAACACTAAATCCCCGACTTTGAGTTTTCTGATCTTAACTCTTCTATTATAAGCCCGAGCTATCTTCCTTTGATACAGTTGATGATGATACAGTGCCTTTAACCTTCTCTCCTCTAGTAAAGCTAACTGTGTGTATCTACTCACTACCCATTCCATTTTAGGCAGTTCAGCTTCCAAGACCACTCTTAATGACTTGATCTCAATTTCAATTGGCAATA
Organism: Garcia nutans; assembly: GCA_947685225.1. Lineage (NCBI taxonomy): Eukaryota > Viridiplantae > Streptophyta > Magnoliopsida > Malpighiales > Euphorbiaceae > Garcia > Garcia nutans. Next base: position 46,562,523 of record CANTUV010000007.1, on the reverse strand, counting down.
CTGCTTCCATCCCATAAACCAAGGAGAATGGTGTCATTCCAGTAGGTGTTCGTACACTTGTTCTATATCCTCATAAAGTAAAAGGAAGCATCTCTGATCAATCCCTGTACGTCTTGGTCATCTTGGACAGAATTTGCTTAATTGTCTTGTTTGTTGCTTCTACTGCACCATTAGCCTTTGGTCTATAAGGAGAGGATCAGTGATGATGGATTTGGTACTTTGAGAATAGACCCTTAACTGCACCTTGAAACTATACCCCATTGTTTGATATCACACTGTGCGAGACCTCATACCTGTAGTTGAGATTCTTTTCAATAAATCTAGCCATTTGGCTTGCACCCAGTATGTTGAAGGATTCGGCTTCGACCCATTTCAAAAAATAATTTGCTGCTACTATAATGAAACGGTGACTGCTTGAGGTTGTCGGATGTATCTCTCCTATAATGTCAATACCCCAAGTGGCAAAGGGCCAGGGTGAAGACACAGGGTGAAGACATAGAATACAATTCTTTAGGAGGCATGTGATTCAGGTTACCATACATCTGACATTGTTGACACTTCTTTACGAACTCTATATAATCTCTCTCCATGGTCAACCACTAGTAACCTTGTTAAATAATCTTCTTAACTAGGGCCAAACCACTCATGTGTGGACTGTAACTTCCCGCATGTATTTATGACATGATATGCTCCACTTCAGGCTTCTTCAAGCATCTCAAATGCATTCCATCAGGCCATCTTCGATATAACTCCCCATGGAATGTGATGTATTGCAAAGACCACCACCTTATGGCTCTTCTTTCTTTCTTTGTTACCTCCAGAAATCATCTTATAGTATCATACCACGCATCATGGTCTGTATCATTTTCCATGATTGTCTCATATTCATAGCAAGGAGTTGATGAACTGGTCAAAATCAGAGGCTTGAGGAATAAGTTGACAGGATTTTCCCATACCAAAGCCAATGTGGCTAGGGCATCAGCCATCTGATTTTCTTCTCTTGATAGGTGTATAAACCTGCACTCCTTGAAGTTCTTCTTCATCATGGTCAAGTAATGGTGGTATGGTTTTAATTTCTCATCTTTTAACTCCCACTCTCCATTTACTTAGGATACTACTAGCAATGAATCGCCAAAAACTTCCAACTTATCCACCTTCATAATCATTAGGGTTTCCAAACCAAAGATACATGCTTTGTACTCCACCATATTATTGGTTGCCCTGAATTTCAACTTTTTGGCTAAAGGGATAAGTTCCCCTTTGGGCGATTCTAGTATGACTCCCAAACCTGCTCCTTTCCTGTTTATTGCTCCATCAAAATACATCTTCCAACGTTGTACTTCAATGGCTTCTAAATGTTCATCCAAAAATTCCAAGACTACCTCTTCGCTATCTAGTAATGGTTGTTGGGCCAGGAATTCTGCCACTGCTCTACCTTTGATTGTTTTCCTAGTTACATACTCAATCTCAAATTCTTCTAATATTATCAACCACCGACCATACTTCCCAATCAAAGAGGGTGTCTCCCTTAAGTACTTCATTGGATCCAACCTGGAAATTGCTTGCACATTATATGATTGAAAGTAATTTCGCAACTTCTTGGAAGACCAAACCATGGCTATACAGGTCTTTTCAATGATACTATACTTAATTTCATAAGGTATGAGCTTTCTACTCAAATAGTAAACTGCATGCTCAATCCCTGACTCATCTGCTTGGGCTAGCATGGCTCCTATTGACTCTTCTTCTACTGCTAAGTATAGTAACAAGGGATTACTAGGTTTAGGTGGTTTCAAAATAGGCAGATTCAACAAATACTCTTTTATTAATTCAAAGGCCATTTGACATTCTTCATTCCACAGGACTGGCTGATTCTTTTTAAGCAATTTGAAGATAGCCTCACAGATTGTTGTGAGCTTTGCTATAAATCTGCTAATGTATTATAATTTACCAATGAATCCCCAAACTTCTCTCTTCATCTTAGGGGCTGGCATATCCCTAATTGCTTTAACTTTGTCAGGATCAATCTCAATGCCATTCGGACCAATCACATGTCCCAACAATTTGCCTGAGGTAACCCCAAACACACATTTCTTCGGGTTTAATCTTAGCTTATATTTCAATGCTCTATCAAAGAATAATTCTAAGTTTTAGAAGTGTTGTTCCCTTGTATATGATTTCACCATTATATCATCAACATATACTTCAACTTCTTTGTGCATCATGTCATGAAATAGTATGGTGGCCATCCGTTGTTATGTTGCTCCAGCATTCTTTAAGCCGAACGGCATCACCCTATAGCAAAATATACCCCATGTAGTAATGAAAGTAGTTTTGGCTTTATCCTCTTAGTCCATTAACACTTGGTTGTATCCGGAAAATCCATCTACAAATGAGTGTAGCAAGCTAGAGGCTGCACTATCAATGAGAACATCTATATGGGGTAAAGGAAAATCATCTTTAGGGGAAGCCTTGTTTAAATCTCTATAGTCCACACAGACCCTTATTCTTCCATCTTTCTTTGGCACGGGTACTATATAGGCTAGCCAATCTAGATATTCTATCATTTCAAGGAACTTTACTTGTATTTGTTTAGTGACCTCTTCTTTAATTAATTCAGCCCACTCAGGTCTTAATCGCCTAAGCTTTTGTTTGACAGGTTTCATGTGAGTGTAAGTAGGGATAGGATGTTTGGTTATGTCTCGATCTATTCCAGGCATATCCTCATAAGACCAAGCAAATACTTCTTCATATTTTTTGAATATTTTTTCAAATCTCTCTCTCTCATCAGGAGTAAGGTCGGATGCTATGCTAATGTTTTTAGGATTTTTGATTATTCCAAAATTTAATGATTGTGTATCAACAGAATTAATATTAAAGATGCTTATGTAACTACTATTTTAATGTATGCAACCATCAGGTGAAACATCACACAAGTAAGCAAAATCAGGCTTTATTGCATTCATTTTGGAAAAGAAAACATCATCATCCTCATACAAGGCAGACAAATTAAAATTAAAATCAAAATCATTGTTCTCAAAATCATAAGGCAGAATGTCTTCAAACTTCTCTTCAACCAGGGCAGCAATCTCCTCCGGGGTCTTTTCGGCTTTCAGGACAGCTTCCTTCTTCTCTTCTGGATTGGACTCTTTATTGGATGGCAGGGTGAGCTCTTTCTTCACTTGCTCCACTAACTTGGCAACATCTGCAAAAATTTCAAAACATGGGATCAACTTTCCCATGAACATGATTGGCTCTGGCTTTCCTTGGAGTGGTCCCATGTCTGGAGCTTTGACAAAGATTTTTTCAAGTGGTGAAAAGCTCATCTTCTCATTCTTCTTTGGCTGGACATCTTTGTTGGCTTCATCATATCCCAACCCCTTCTTGAAAGTTTCAATTTTAAAATCTGGAAGCTTTGTCAAACCGGCCTTGCCCTTTCCAAGACCAGCTTCGGGAAGGTAGTTTATGTTCTTCATCATATTCAAGACTTTAGAGTCCACTACTTCATCATTAGAAATTGCAGCTATTTAGAAACCATTGAGAGGCCTCTCAATCATTAGAGATTAACAACCTCATTATCTTCGACCTTGATGACCATTGTCTCATCTCCGTTAGGGAACTTGATCTTAAGGAACTCCACCAAGAGGATGAAACCATGGTCATCCCAAGAGTAAGGAAAAGGTAACAGGTATGTCCAAAATAACAAATTCAACAATAGATTCAATTGGACCAACCTTGACAGCAGCTTTGAAAGTCCCTTCGGCATGTCTCTTGGTGTTGTCATAAGCCCGAATGGTTACCTCTGTTAGGGTTAGATCCCTTGTTGACATGGCTAGTTTTGGCAATATTTTAAGTGGACAAACATTTATGGTGGATCCATCATCAACCATTATAGATGGAGACCTTTTCCCTTTGATTTCTATTTTGATAAAGAGAGGGCGGATGTGATCTCTCCCCTCTTGCGGTAAATTCGCATCTGAGAAAGATACCGTTCCTATATTAACTTCGCTCTTTTCTTGAATATCTTCACATTTCATTACTCCCTCAATTTTTATGATGTCGATCAGCTCCTCCGGTGTTATGGAAGTAGAAATTGGCATGCTAGCCAAGGCCTTGGCCATAGTTTCTCGGTACTTTTTAGAAGTAGCCAATAAGTCCCAAATGCTAACACTTGCTTGGGTTCTTTTCAATTGCTTGAGCATGGTATCATCTTCCTCTTCTTTATTCCCTACTTTAACTTCCTTTCCTTTATTAACTTCTACTTCCTTAGGCGGTGCCTTGCATAAGGCTTACCGGATCTAGTGTTCATTACTTTATCTTCCTTGGGCTCGAACCAGGTCCATTCTTCCTTCTTGGATACAAGATCGTCATCACTATCGCTTGAATCCCAAAACCCATTGACAACACAAATTGCTACTTCTTTACCCACCATAGCTTGTTTAATTTTGCCAAATACCTCTTCTTCTTTGGTTGCTTCTCCATCCACATCTTGAAAAGAAGACATGACAAAACTTTCATGCAAACCCCCCGCCAATCATGAAGGTTGCCAGTGGTGGAACTCTATTGAACCTCGATAATGGGTTGTCTTTGGTGTTCGGCTTGTTGGGCTCGGGTAGCTTCCTACTATCAATCAAATTTTAGATCTCATGCCTCAACCTCACACATCTATCCATGTCGTGCCCTTGTATTTGATGAAATTGACAAAATGCTTTAGTGCCAAAATTAGGTGGGAGAGGGTTAGGCAAAGGACGAGGATTTAAGGGTTGTAACAATCTCTTCCTTTGAAGCTTATTGAGAACCCAAGACATCGGTTTTCCCAATTCTGAAAACTGTCTTCTTGTTCCTTGGTTAGTAGCATTAACACCAAATGCCTTTTGCATGCTTTGGTTACTAGATGATAGTTTCCTTTCTCATTCCTTCTTGTTGAAAAATGGTTCTTCTCTCTTTCCCATTCTTCAATTTGCAGACCAGCTTGAAGAAGATCTTTGAAATCACGGATGAGTGTATGAGACATTCTTTCACGAAGACTAGGCAACACCCTTTTCACAATCATCCTTATTTGATCGGATTCATCAGGCTTTTTCTCAAGCAAAGCGGCCTTATTTCCCCATCTTTTGACATAGTCCATAAAATTCTCATTTGGCCTTTGTCTAATGGACTCAACTTCCATTAAGGTAACTCCAATTTCAACATTGTATCCATATTATTGGATGAAGGCCTTGTATAGCAGATCCCATGTAATATCCCAAACTGTGCCTTAGAAGTTGTGATATTATTGTTATAAGGGGATTGAACGTATATATGTTAAGTTGATAAGACAAGAAAATTTAAGAGAGAATGTTTATGTGTTGTTTGAAAAGAAAGCAATGTGTGGAGAGAATGTATATTTAGTGTATATGGCAATATATATAACATATATGTTGGTCAAATGGAAAGTCAAGAAAAGAAGATATTTATTTTATGGATTGTGAAATTACTAAAAAGGGTATTTGATTATAAAGAAAGAAAGTTTTGGTGAAAGATATTTTAGTAATTATTATTATTATATATATATATTGGGGATAAGAACAAAGAAAAGAAGATTCTTTCTTCTTCTTCTTCTTCTTCTTCTTCGTGTACGAGAGAGAGAGAGATGATTTATACACCAAATTCTTAAGGATTTTTAGAGGATTGAAGATGGAGATGAGGATTTGACAAGATATTTAAGTAAGTTTCTTCTTGATTCTCTTGTTTCTTTGAGTTGTGTGGATATTTGATTGGGTTTGGTGATTGATGATTGTTGGTAAATTATGTGTGTGTGTGTTGAATTGGTAATTTGATGGTGATAATATGATTAATTGATATGGATGATGATGAATTGTTGAGTAAGGGTTTAGTTTAATGAATTTGGGGATTTGATTAATTAATACATGGATGATGTTTATAATGATGATTGGTGTGTGTTTTAAGTGTTGTTGGTGTTTTTGTAAGTTTGTTATGGTTTTGGGTGTGTTTGGTGAAGATTGTTTGGAGTGGATGATGGCTAAAAGAAGTGTTTTGTTAGATGTTGTTTTGTGTTGATCGGAATCTGGGTTTTTAGCCTGACACGCTCATGGTCACGGCCAGATTGTTAGGCGTGTCGTTGGTTCTGTTTTTGGGTTTTGTAACACGAGCAGTGACACGCCCATGTCACTGAGCGTGTCACAAGTTCTGTGTGACAGTAGAATTGACACGACCAGTAACACGCCCGTGTTATTGAGCGTGTCATAGCTACTGTGAGTTTGGAGAATTGACACGGCCATGAACACGTTCATGTTGTGGGACGTGTCAATATGTTTGAGATACAGAAGGTATTACATGCCCAGTGACACGCCCGTGGTTATGAGCGTGTCAATGTTTCTGTATTGGGGAGTTAGGGCACGATCAGGAACACGCCCGTGTGGGTGAGCGTGTCATGTGTTGAGTTTGCTCTAGTTGATTCTTATTTATATTATCTCATGTGTATGATCACTTTTGGATTAGGTTTTTAAGAGATTGAATGGCCCTAATCCAAATATTGAAGAATCTAAGGAAGAGAAGTCTAAGTGGGTGTGAGTTTCTTTGAAGGTAAGTACAAAACCTTATTTGCTTATATATATTTATATGACTTGGAACATTAGTACATTTGATGATAAATGTATTAAGTAATCTATTATATAATTGATAAATATGTATATAAATAATGTATATGTTATGAAATACAAAAGATATGAGGGTATAATCAAATATGTGAAATGTGAAAGCATCCAATGTATATATGTGTTATGAAAGGTGAAAGGTGTGAGGATAGGATAATGCAATTGATTGTGTATACTTGAATGATGAATGGTTATGTATATGTATATATGTATATATATATATATAAGATGAAGTATGAAATGTATGTGATATGGAATATGAATGATATGATTTGCATGATGCAAATGATATGATGAATGATTATATATGTGTTAAGGGTGAAATATGAAATGTGGATTGAGAAATGATGATGAATGAAGCCATTGTGATTGGCTATAAAGATTTGAAAGAAACAATTGAGGCATGTTTGCCTAAATGATGCCATTGTGATTGGCTATGATGATGTAAATGATGATTGAGGCATGTTTGCCTAAATGATGATAAGAATGAGAATGAAATTGATAATGAAATAATAAATGAATTGTGTGTCTAATATGTTATTCATTTTCAGAGTTTTGTTGTTGGTGGCATGCCTATTAGTAACAATCTCTTGAAGTTAGGTTGGATTTGATCCTTGAAGCCAAGTTGGGTTGAAGTTTAACATGTTTTACTCCCCTTGAAGCTTGGTTGGGTCTAGTCCTTGAAGCCTAATTGAGATGTTACAACCCTTGAAGCTAGGTTGGGTTTTGTTCTTGAAGCCAAGTTGGGTTGATACTTAGCATGCTTTGTTCCCCTTGAAGCTTGGTTGAACATAATCCTTGAAGCCTAGTTGGGATAATGATAATGATAAATGTGATATATAAACCAAAACATTAACTCTGAAAGTTGAATGGCATATTAGTGTCTTTGGGCCCATGCTTGTGTTTGTTTAAATATGATTTATGAATGGTGAATAATGGATAATGAATTAAATGAATGAGATGTGATATTATGAAGTATGACATGATAAGTAAATGTAATGTTGTGATATGATTATATAACATAAATGAATTATTGAAAGGAGATGTGGTTTGTGAAGTTATATGAAATATGCAATTATGAAGTATAAAACGATATATATGATATGTATGAAATGAAATTGGTAAGTATCATTATATGAAGGTTCTATCAATTTATTGAACTATGTTTGATGGTTATGTTATATATATGTATATGTAAATCATATATGAGATTAATAGGAATGTATGAAGAATGCATATATAAAAGAAGAAAACAGAGTAAGAAAATGATAAAACGTGAGGCTAAACATATGAGGTATGTATCCTTTGTATTGCATATTTTAATGTTTACTTGTTCTACTAAGCTTTCGAGCTTAGCGCGGTTATGTTAATCGCGCAGGTAAATGGGTGATGGAGCTGGAGTTAAGTCAGTATGTCACGAAGAGAGCAAGTATAGTTCGAGACCAACTAGATGGTGATGCATGCATGTAACAGTTAATTATATTATATTTTCACAAGAATGTATTTATATGTATAAATGAACCTATTGAAGAGACAATGTAATATATATATATATATGTATTATTATCAAAAGGATATTGATTTTGAAAGTACGTTTATATATTTCAATATAATGATATGATTTTGGAATGAAAGTAAAGATTTTAAATTTGTGATAACTAGTGACATCTTTATACTTTATATACCTACTGTATGTATACGATGTATATGTATAGTACTTATATAGAGTATCGGGGTGTTACATCCCAACTCTTTTGTGTTCCATCATCTAAGGTATTGAACCAATTTTGGATAACAGGATCAAATGAGAGCATAAAGTACCTTAGTGTTTGAGCCTTAGTAGCTTGGGCAGACTGCATAGCAGTGATATACTGCTTCACATGGAGGTGAGGATTTTCGGTTCCATCAAACTTCGCAAAGGATGGCATCTTGAATTTGTATGGAACTTCTTCGTCTAGCTCAAATAATTTGTCAACTTCGGACATTTCTTCGATTTTCAATTTCTTCTCAACTAAATCTGCAATCATCTTTTCAACATCAGAAGTTTCGATTTTCTTCATAGATGATCTTTCAACAATCTTTGGTTCTTTGTTCTTGTCTTGAGGATCTTGGAAGTATTGAGCCCAATCATCATCATCATCAATGATCACCTTATCATCATCAAAAACCACTTCACCAACTTTAGCCTTCCCCTTGTCCTTTGGCTTCTTAGTGCTAGCAGATGTTTCGGCATGATTTCCTAAAATTGCAGCCAAATGGTTCTTCATGATCTCAGCTAAGGCCTCTTTTATTTCTTCCATCTTTGAATTTGTTCTGGCTCCATTGCTTTTGGTGAGCAAGAGATTGAGTCATTGCTAGATTCTTCATCTCTGGCTTAGGTCGGATTGTCGTAAGCTTTTGAACTATCGTAATCCAGGGCTGTGAGCCAGAAAGGATCAATGATATGAGATGCAAATGTGCACATGTATGCACAAACAATTAACAAATAAGGACAAATAGGATGTTCCTTCCAACCTTATTACATCCACACACGGATGGCGAGTCTCTTTTCCTAGGTATATGGTTAACAAAATACCAACATGGGGTATCTTGTTTTCGAATAATTCCCTCGACGTTTCAACCAATAGTTATATTTTCAAAAATAAAAATCAATTCATGATAATTCCCATTAATTAGGCTTTAATCCATCCAAAGTAGCTTTTATGCTATATTAGATTAAAACTAAATTAAGAGGTTTATTATAAATAGATTTCTCACTTGAAAAAGTAACTAGTGATTCATGCCAAAAATAAGCCCATGATTAATTATTCTTAGTATAAACTAGGCTCATAATTGATTTTTGGTATTTCGTAATTGACCTAAATAATTTGCAAGCTCTTTGTAAGAAAAGGTTGCATAAAATAATTTTGTTTCTAAGTCCATTACAAAAGGATTTTAGAAAAAATGGATTTTGGGCTTAGTATTTGAGTTATGAGCAAAAGAATTTTTGATTTGTTTTTAGAAAAGTTTTATATCCAAAGATCATCTTGAAAAGTTTTGAAAATAGCTTTGGTCTTTTGGATTTAGAGAAAATTTTATTTTGAGCTTACAAATGTACTTGGGTCATATTAGAAAAAGAACAAACCAAATAAGCCATGATTTAGAATAAGATAAACTAACCATAGTCAAACAACATGCATTTAGGGTAAAAACCTAAGGAAAGTAACTAGGCCAATGAGCTTTAGTCTTTGGGTTAAAAGGCTTAGGTTTCCATAGCAATTATATACCAAATAGTACAAGGCTATGAGTGGTTATGCCATGCTTGATCTCCATACCTTGAGTGAAAAGTATGGTATCCCTTACATAACACAATATGTAATATCCCAATGCATGCCCTAAAAGTTTTGATTATGTTGTTGTTGTATATTGGATTGAATGTATATGTTTTATTTAAAGAGAAAAGGTTCTTTAAAGAGAGTGTATATGTGATGTATATTAGAATATATATAACATATACCTAGGTCAATGGAAAGTCAAAGAATGGAGATAGTGGAAGAAGATATTTGTTTGTGTTTGAATTTATAATTAATTAATAAGGAATTAATGAATGGAGGAGGTTTATTTGAATTGTTTAATATTTTAATTACTTGGATGAGAGAGTTTTAAGGAAAAAGGGAAATTTGACTTTGGGCTTCTCATTCTTCTTTCCTTCTCTTTGCCGTGGATCATCATCTTCTTCTTCTTTTCTTTGCATTGTTTGGTTGGCTAACAAAGGGAAAGAGAGAGCAAGAGAGGATTTGATGTGCTAAGCTCAAATTGAAGGAAATCCAAGTGATCCAGTTGTTGATTCAAGAAGTTTTATAACTTTGGTAAGTTCTCTTTTGATATCTTTGTTTATTTGAATGATATTTGGATTTGATAGATGATTTTAAGAGTGTGTTGTTTGTTTGTGAGATGTTTAGAAGTGTTTGGTTGATTTGATGATGGATTTTGAGGATGGATTGAAGAAAAGAGTAAGTGGCTGGAAGAGATGATGTTGTATATGTGGTTTGGGTTTTGAGATGATTATGTGATTTGTGTTTGATGTGTGTTTTGGTTTGATTTGGTGTTTTTGTAAGTTTAAGGTGGGTTTTGAGTATGTGTTGCTAAAATTGTTTGAAGAGGATGTTGGTGTATAGAAGTGTGTTGTTGAGTTTTTGGTTGTTTTGGCCGGATTCTGAGGTTGTGGTCGGACACGCCCATGAGCACGTTCAGGGTTTTTAGGCGTCTCAATTGTGTTGGAGGCAGTAGGTTTGACACGACCAGTAACACGCCCGTGTTATTGAGCGTGTCATAGCTACTGTAAGATTTGAGAATTTACACGCCCAGGAACACGCCCATGTTGTTGAGCGTGTAAATGCTTATGTGTTGTGGAGTTAGGGCACGGTCATGGACACGCCCGTGTGGGTGAGCGTGTCAGGGTTAGGGTTTGCCCTAATTAATTCCTAATTGGATTATCTCTTGTGTATCCCTAAGCAAGTATATGCTATTACTTTTGATTTAGGTCTTGAAGATAGTGATTGATCATTGATTTAAGAGGTAGAAGGATCTTGAACAAGGAATTGTTAAGAGTGGTGTGATTTGCTTTTGAGGTAAGTACAAAACCTATATGATTGTATGTAAGTACAAATGTGGCATTACTACATTGTTAATTTATATGAGGAATGTGTGTTGTTATGTTTATATCAATGATGATATATATATATATATATATATGAATAATGTGAATGACATGATGATGCAAATGATTGTGTATATGAAAGATTGAAATGCTATGATGTGAATTGAGATGAAATGGAATATAAAGCCATTGTGATTGGCTATGATAATTCAAATAAAATGTAGAGCCATTGTGATTGGCTATGATAATTCAAATAAAATGTAGAGCCATTGTGATTGGCTATGTTGATTCATTTGAGAATGAAATTGATAACAAATTAATAAATGAGTTGTGTGGCTAATGTGTTATTCTATTTTCAGAGTTTGTTGTTGGTGGCATGCCTAATGATAGTAACAATCTCTTGAAGTTAGGTTGGGCTTGATCCTTGAAGCCAAGTTGGGTTGAAGTTTAACATGTTTTACTCCCTTTGAAGCTTGGTTGGGTCTAGTCCTTGAAGCCTAATTGAGATGTTACAACCCTTGAAGCTAGGTTGGGTTTGGTTCTTGAAGCCAAGTTGGGTTGAGACTTAGCATGCTTTGTTCCCCTTGAAGCTTGGTTGAACCTAATCCTTGAAGCCTAGTTGGGTATATGTGATAATGATAAATGTGATAAAACCAAAGCATTAACTCTGAAAATTGAATGGCATATTAGTGTGTTTTGGGCCCATGCTTGTCTTTTTTTATATGTGATTCATTGATGGCAAAATAATTAAATAATGAAATTCATGAAAGGACTTTGAGATGTGATATGCTTATATGATTATGATTTGTGAAAGGCAAAGGTTTGATGTTAGCTTTTCACTTATGATGTTGATATTAATGGAATGTGTGACATTGCATAGCATACAAGCATAATGTTAGCATGTTTTGTACTACTAAGCCCTTGGCTTAGTGCGATAGTGTTAATCGCACAGGTGATAGAGTTGATAGAGTTGAACCCGAGAGTTCTTCGAGGCCGAGTGAGAGTAGACATTGAAGAGTTGATTTTGGGACTTAAAGATCAGAGAAGATTTGCCAATCATGTATAACTTCTTTATATTTTATAAAGTATTGTTTATAATGTGAATATATGTACATTTGTAAATATAAATATTTAAATGTTTTCCTATATGTAAATAGTTGATAAATTCTGCTGCGTAATAAGTATATATATATATCTACTTTATTTTATATTACAAATTAATCACTTATTTTCTATAATGTATAATGAGAAAGATTATAGTATCATTGGAAATGTTTTTGAATGTTAAGAAAAATTCGTAGCATTCCTATATTCGATGCATGTATACTACATTGTGGTGTATGTAGTGTGTATGTATTGGATGTGGGGGTGTTACAATTGTTTTGGTATCAGAGCCTAGGTTTGAAATTCTCAACCTAGGTAAAGTGTAAGAAAAAGAGTGTTTTGATTTTAAAACGTGGATTTTTGAATAACATACATGTTTGGCATTGGCAGTCTCTGATCTTTAATGAGAGGTATTCTGCTGTGTTTGCAGATATAGGTAGTGATGGATTCTCACTCACGTCATTCAGTTGAGGGTAGTGCTGAGAGTATAGCTCCTGAGGAGATTAGAGAGGGAGCTAGAGTGGATAGTGCTGGAGAGATACCTGCTTCTGTATCGGGGAGACCAGCTGGTGAGGAGGTTCCACCAGTTTGGCTTAGGCATGTGATAGAGGCTTTGAGACAAGCACCAGTGCAACCACCGCCACCACCCCTACAACCTTTGGTATCAGTAAGACAGTATGATAAGCTAAGGAAGTTTTGTTCCTCGGGTTAGTAGGAGTCAGAGGCCAGCTGGTACGTCAGTACAGTTTCAGAGGCGGAGATCTGGACCTGCAGTTTCAGTGGCGAGTGCTCCGACCCCGGTGACTCAGAGATCCACCTTACCCATATGCATTCATTGTGGTAGGCCACATGGTGGTACTTGTTGGAAGACTGGTGTAGCAGGGGTATGTTTCAGATGTGGATCTCCTGATCATTTTGTTAGAGTTTGTCCTGAGAGACAGGAGCAGATGTCAGTGGATACTGCAGCTTCTCGACCTAGTGTGAGGGGAGGTCGAGGAGGCAGAGGGTTTGGTAGAGGAGGCAAATCTGAGTTCAGTTCTAGAGGAGGTTCTACATTCAGGGAGAGTAGACCAGAGGAGGCTGGATCTTCTCAGAGGATTTATGTTATGCAGAAGCAACCGGATGCTTCGGCAGTCATAGCTGGTACTTTTTCTTTATTTGATACTTCAGTACTTGCTTTGATTGATCCGGGTTCCACACACTCATATATTAGTGCATCTGTTTTGCCTGTGTCTGATGTGCATGTTGAATCCCTAGGATTTGATGTATTGGTGACAAATCCGTTAGGGCATAGTGTGATTGTTAGTAAGGTGCACCGAGATAGTGCAGTAGTGGTTCAAGGTGAGGAGTTCCTTGGAGATTTGATTGAGATGCCTTTTAAGGAATATGATGTGATTCTAGGCATGGATTGGTTATCTAGACATGGAGCTGTGGTTGATTGCAAAAAGAAAGTTGTTACCTTGAGAACCAGTGATGGTAGAGAGGTGTTAATATTTAATGAGCAGGAACAGCTAGCATCCTTGTTTGTTTCAGCGGTTGCAGCTAGGAGATTGATTAGAAAGGGGTGTGATGCTTATCTTGCTCATGTGGTGGATACTAGAGTAAGGAGTCCTCAAATTGATAGCATTGCCACAGTTGCAGAATTCCCAGACGTGTTTCCAGAAGAGTTCCCAGGGTTGCCTCCTGAGAGAGAGGTGGAGTTTGGTATTGAATTATTGCCTGGTACCACTCCTATTTCTATTGCTCCTTATCGAATGGCACCAGCAGAATTGAGGGAGTTGAAAGTGCAATTACAAGAGTTGTTGGATAAAGGACTTATTCGCCCCAGTGTTTCTCCTTGGGGATGTAACACCCCCACATCCATTACATGCACACTACAATACCACAATGTAGCATACATGCAATAAACATAGGGATGCTACGGATTTTCTTAACATTCAAAACATTTTATATACTACCATAATCTTTATCATTATATATTATAGAAAAGAAGTCATTAAATTGTAGTATAAAATAAATTCAATATATACATACATTTAATTATTACACAGCGGAAGTTATAAAATTATTTACATATATGAAAACATTTAAATCTGTATTTACAAATATACATATATTTACATTATAAACAATATTTTACAAAACATAAAGAAGTTATACTTGATTGGCAAGTCTGCTCTGATCTTTAATTCCAAAATCAACACCTCAATGTCTACTCTCACTAGGTCTCGAAGAGATCTCGGGTTCAACTCTATCACCTGCGCGATTAACACTATCGCGCTAAGCCAACGACTTAGTAAGACAAATCATGCTAATGTTATGCTTTAATGCAATGCAATGCCATACATATTATTAATAAACATGCAACATAGGTGAGAAGCTACATCTTTGAATTTCACCACTCATAATCATATAAGCATATCATATTTCAACATACTTTTACATTTCATAAATCACAATATATAAACATATTACATTGCAACATCCTTCCATATTCCTCATTTATCAATCATGTTATCATTCATGAATCACATTAAACAAAGACAAGCATGGGCCCAAAATACACTAATATGCTATTCAATTTTCAGAGTTAATGCTTTGGTTTTGTTATCACATTTATCAATATCATATACCCAACTAGGCTTCAAGGATTAGGTTCAACCAAGCTTCAAGGGGAGCAAAGCATGCTAAGCTTCAACCCAACTTGGCTTCAAGAACAAAATCCAACCTAGCTTCAAGGGTGGTAACATCTCAATTAGGCTTCAAGGATTCAATCCAACCTAACTTCAAGAGATTGTTACACTTATTAGGCATGCCACCAACAACAAACTCTGAAAATGGAATAACACATTAGCCACACAAGTCATTTATTATTTAATTATCATTTCCATTCTCAATTCTCATCATAGCCAATAACAATGGCCTCATATCACATATAAGTTACCATAGCCAAACAAAATGGCATTATATTCCATCACATTTCAAATCACATTACAATACTTCATCTTTCAAATACACAATCATATCCTCAACATATCCATCACATTATACATATAGCATTATTGATATAAACATAACAAAACACATTACTCATCACATAAGTCACAATACATGAAATATCACATAGTATCATATGCATTACCATTATCATCATATATATGTTCAATCTCAACTTCATATGCATCATCAATGCAATGTCACATGTATGCATCAACACAAGATTTGTACTTACCTCAATCACAAGTCACACAACTCTAAACACCTTCCTTCTTGCAAAGTTCTTCACTTCACAAATTAGGGCAAAACACCTTCTATCAAACCCTAATCCAAAGAATGATATAATCCATCAATTCCAATACCATTTAATCACTTAATAACTTCATCTTAAACCTTAAATCACAAAATTACACTTCAACATCATTCATTATAGGCCACGGTCGTGGCCACCATAACCACTACGGGCGTGGGGTACGAAACAATTCTGCCACCCAAGCTTCCATCCTCCACGGCCATGGCACCAAAAGCCTACCAATGGCCACGGCCATGGCCAATCAAGGCCACGGGCGTGGCATCCAGAAGGCTACTGCCCTCGGCCAAAATCCCATTTCCAAGTCCAAAATTCCACCAAACACCAACCACAAGAAGATCTTTGAAAATAATGAAGCAAACACAAGGAAAACATCATGTAACACTTCAAAACCCTAAAACAATTTCAACTCCAACACTTCCAACAACAACACCTCTTAAACTTCTTCACTTAAAATCAAAAACAACATTTAAAAACTCATCACAAACACATTTAATCATCATCTCAGCAAACCAAAAATTCATTTCCAACTCCACTTCAAAAGAATAAAAGAAAATCAAGAGAAAGGACTTACCAAAGTTGATGAATTTCACAAATCTTCCACTTAATTCCTTGAATCTCCTTTCAAATTGAGTTTAGAACTTTAAGCCCTCTCTAGCTTTTTCTCTTCTTCAATGGCCGGCACACACATGAGAAAAGACAAGAAAATAAACTCAGGTCAACCACTTCTTCTTCTTTTAATCTCCACCATGCAATTCCTACAAGGAAAATTACCAAAACACCCTTAACCATTTATTCTAGCTTTTGTCCCTTGCATACCCATATATGTAATTTCACATATCCCATAAAAATATCTCTCTTCCATTGACCTTGCATTTGACCAACTTATATGTTATATATATTAACATATAAACAACATATACACTTTTCTCTAAACCCTATTTTCTTTCCCAAAACACATATACATAACCATTCTCTTCTCAATTTCTTTTCTTCTCACATAACATATACATTCAATCCAATTTAAAACAACAACAACAACAACAACATAGTCAAAACTTCTAGGGCATACATGAGGATATTACAGGGGAGCTCCTGTGTTATTTGTGAAGAAGAAAGATGGTACAATGAGATTATGTATCGATTATAGGCAATTGAACAAGGTGACAATCAAAAATAAATATCCTTTGCCTAGAATTGATGATCTCTTTGATCAATTAAAAGGTGCAACAGTGTTTTCTAAGATTGATTTGAGATCAGGGTACCATCAGTTGAGGGTTAGAGCTGAAGATGTTCCTAAGACAGCCTTTCGGACCAGGTATGGGCATTATGAGTTTCTAGTTATGCCTTTTGGTTTGACGAATGCACCTACAGTTTTTATGGACTTGATGAATAGGGTGTTTAGGCCCTATCTGGATCAGTTTGTGGTAGTGTTTATCGATGATATTCTAGTGTATTCGCGTAATGAGGAAGAACATGACAAGCATCTGCGGATTGTGTTGCAAATTTTGAGAGAGAAGCAATTGTTTGCTAAATTGTCAAAGTGTGAGTTTTGGCTTGATCAAGTTACTTTTCTCGGTCACATAGTTTCAGCGGAAGGTATTAGAGTTGATCCGAGTAAAGTTGAAGCTATTTTGAATTGGAGTCCACCAAAGTCTGTGACTGAAGTTATAAGTTTTTTGGGTTTGGCAGGCTATTACCGACGGTTTATGAAAGGATTTTCTTTGATAGCCACTCCACTTACCAGATTACTTCGAAAGGGAGTTAGATTTGTGTGGACAGATCAGTGTCAGGCTAGTTTCGATCAGTTGAAAGAAATGTTGACTCAAGCGCCTGTTCTTACTTTACCTGTGGAAGATAAACCATATGTGATTTATAGTGATGCTTCACATAGGGGTTTGGGTTGTGTTATGATGTAAGAAGGTAAAGTTATAGCTTATGCTTCTCGACAGTTGAAACCGCATGAGCTAAATTATCCGACCCATGATTTAGAGTTGGCAGCCATTGTGTTTGCACTGAAGATTTGGCGACACTATTTGTTTGGGGAGAAATGTTTTATCTACACTGATCATAAAAGTTTAAAGTATTTGGGTGTCCAAAAAGAGCTTAATCTTTGACAAAGGAGATGGTTGGAATTGATTAAAGACTACGACTGTTTGATTGATTATCATCCGGGTAAAGCAAATGTTGTTGCTGATGCCTTGAGTCGGAAGTCTTTAGCAGGTTTGACTATTTATTCGCTCTCGTTGCTTGTTGAGTTGAGAGCATCGTGTGCTAGTTTATATCTTGTGATGATGGTGCATTGTTGGCACAGTTGCATTTAAAACCAGTATTGTTGGAGCAGATTAAAGAAGCTCAATTGTTGGATGAGAAGATTCAAAAGATTGTTTCAGATTGTAGGAATGGGAGGAGTAGAGATTTTGTTGTGAAAGATGATGGGAGTCTTTGGTTTAAGAACAGATTGTGTGTGCCGGATGATGTTAATTTGAGAAGGATCATTTTAGAAGAAGCACATCAGTCAGTGTTTGCAATGCATCCGGGCAATACCAAGATGTATCATGATTTGAAACAGCATTACTGGTGGTTTGGTTTGAAGAGAGACATTGCTGATTTTGTATCCAGATGTCTCACCTGTCAGAAGGTAAAAGCAGAGCATCAAGTTCCAACAGGGTTACTTCAACCTTTAGCAGTGCCTGAATGGAAATGGGATAGAGTAACCATGGATTTCGTGTCTGGTTTGCCATTAACACAAAGAAAGCATGATGCTATTTGGGTGATTGTTGATAGGTTGACGAAGACAGCTCATTTTCTTCCAGTTCGGATGGATTACTCTTTGGAAAAGTTAGCTGAGCTGTATATCCATGAGATTGTGAAGTTGCATGGTGTTCCAACTTCTATAGTGTCTGATCGAGATCCCCGGTTTACTTCAAGGTTTTGGAAGAGTTTACATGGTGCTTTGGGTTCTCGATTACACTTCAGTACTGCTTTTCATCCACAGACAGATGGACAGTCAGAGAGAGTGATACAGATTATTGAGGACATGTTGAGAAGTTGTGACATTGATTTCTCTGGAGGTTGGGATAGATTCTTACCACTTGTGGAATTTGCATACAATAATAGTCATCAATCTAGCATTGGTATGGCACCATTTGAAGCATTGTATGGTAGAAGGTGTAGGACACCTCTATGTTGGAATGAACTTGGTGAAGGTAAGATAATTGGTCCTGATTTGGTTAAAGAGACTGAAGAGAAAGTGAAAGTGATTCGAGATAGATTGAAAGCAGCTTCAGACCGATAGAAGTCTTATTCAGATTTGAAAAGGAGAGACATAGAGTTTAATGTGGGAGATAAAGTCTTTTTGAAAGTGTCTCCTTGGAAAAAGATTTTGAGGTTTGGTCGAAAAAGAAAGCTGAGTCCTCATTTCATTAGACTGTATGAAGTTTTGGAAAGAGTTGGGCCAGTTGCTTATCGACTTGCTTTGCCACCTGAGTTGGATAGGATCCATAATGTATTCCATGTTTCAATGTTGAGGAGATATAGATCAGATCCATCACATGCGTTGCCAATTGAATCTATCGAAGTAAGTCCTGATTTGACATTTGAAGAGGAACCAATTGCTGTCTTGGCACGTGAAGTGAAGGAATTGAGAAATAAGAAAGTGCCACTTGTGAAGATTTTGTGGAAGAATCATGCAAAGGAAGAGACAACTTGGGAAAGTGAGCAAACAATGCGAGAGCAATATCCTCAATTGTTTTCGGACTTGATATCAGGTAATTTCGAGGGCGAAATTTCTTTTTAGAGGGGGAGAATTGTAATATCCCAATGCATGCCCTAAAAGTTTTGATTATGTTGTTGTTGTATATTGGATTGAATGTATATGTTTTATTTAAAGAGAAAAGGTTCTTTAAAGAGAGTGTATATGTGATGTATATTAGAATATATATAACATATACCTAGGTCAATGGAAAGTCAAAGAATGGAGATAGTGGAAGGAGATATTTGTTTGTGTTTGAATTTATAATTAATTAATAAGGAATTAATGAATGGAGGAGGTTTATTTGAATTGTTTAATATTTTAATTACTTGGATGAGAGAGTTTTAAGGAAAAAGGGAAATTTGACTTTGGGCTTCTCATTCTTCTTTCCTTCTCTTTGCCGTGGATCATCTTCTTCTTCTTCTTTTCTTTGAATTGTTTGGTTGGCTAACAAAGGGAAAGAGAGAGCAAGAGAGGATTTGATGTGCTAAGCTCAAATTGAAGGAAATCCAAGTGATCCAGTTGTTGATTCAAGAAGTTTTATAACTTTGGTAAGTTCTCTTTTGATATCTTTGTTTATTTGAATGATATTTGGATTTGATAGATGATTTTAAGAGTGTGTTGTTTGTTTGTGAGATGTTTAGAAGTGTTTGGTTGATTTGATGATGGATTTTGAGGATGGATTGAAGAAAAGAGTAAGTGGTTGGAAGAGATGATGTTGTATATGTGGTTTGGGTTTTGAGATGATTATGTGATTTGTGTTTGATGTGTGTTTTGGTTTGATTTGGTGTTTTTGTAAGTTTAAGGTGGGTTTTGAGTATGTGTTGCTAAAATTGTTTGAAGAGGATGTTGGTGTATAGAAGTGTGTTGTTGAGTTTTTGGTTGTTTTGGCCGGATTCTAAGGTTGTGGTCAGACACGCCCATGAGCACGTTCAGGGTTTTTAGGTGTGTCAATTGTGTTGGAGGCAGTAGGTTTGACACAACCAGTAACACGCCCGTGTTATTGAGCGTGTCATAGCTACTGTAAGATTTGAGAATTTACACGCCCAGGAACACGCCCATGTTGTTGAGCATGTAAATGCTTCTGTGTTGTGGAGTTAGGGCACGGTCATGGACACGCCCGTGTGGGTGAGCGTGTCAGGGTTAGGGTTTGCCCTAATTAATTCCTAATTGGATTATCTCTTGTGTATCCCTAAGCAAGTATATGCTATTACTTTTGATTTAGGTCTTGGAGATAGTGATTGATCATTGATTTAAGAGGTAGAAGGATCTTGAACAAGGAATTGTTAAGAGTGGTGTGATTTGCTTTTGAGGTAAGTACAAAACCTATATGATTGTATGTAAGTACAAATGTGGCATTACTACATTGTTAATTTAAATGAGCAATGTGTGTTGTTATGTTTATATCAATGATGATATATATATATATATATATATGAATAATGTGAATGACATGATGATGCAAATGATTGTGTATATGAAAGATTGAAATGCTATGATGTGAATTGAGATGAAATGGAATATAAAGCCATTGTGATTGGCTATGATAATTCAAATAAAATGTAGAGCCATTGTGATTGGCTATGTTGATTCATTTGAGAATGAAATTGATAACAAATTGATAAATGAGTTGTGTGGCTAATGTGTTATTCTATTTTCAGAGTTTGTTGTTGGTGGCATGCCTAATGATAGTAACAATCTCTTGAAGTTAGGTTGGGCTTGATCCTTGAAGCCAAGTTGGGTTGAAGTTTAACATGTTTTACTCCCCTTGAAGCTTGGTTGGGTCTAGTCCTTGAAGCCTAATTGAGATGTTACAACCCTTGAAGCTAGGTTGGGTTTTGTTCTTGAAGCCAAGTTGGGTTGAGACTTAGCATGCTTTGTTCCCCTTGAAGCTTGGTTGAACCTAATCCTTGAAGCCTAGTTGGGTATATGTGATAATGATAAATGTGATAAAACCAAAGCATTAACTCTGAAAATTGAATGGCATATTAGTGTGTTTTGGGCCCATGCTTTTCTTTGTTTATATGTGATTCATTGATGGAAAAATAATTAAATAATGAAATTCATGAAAGGACTTTGAGATGTGATATGCTTATATGATTATGATTTGTGAAAGGCAAAGGTTTGATGTTAGCTTTTCACTTATGATGTTGATATTAATGGAATGTTGGACATTGCATAGCATACAAGCATAATGTTAGCATGTTTTGTACTACTAAGCCCTTGGCTTAGCGCGATCGTCTTAATCGCGCAGGTGATAGAGTTGATAGAGTTGAACCCGAGAGTTCTTCGAGTCCGAGTGAGAGTAGACATTGAAGAGTTGATTTTGGGACTTAAAGATCAGAGAAGATTTGCCAATCATGTATAACTTCTTTATATTTTATAAAGTATTGTTTATAATGAGAATATATGTACATTTGTAAATATAAATATTTAAATGTTTTCCTATATGTAAATAGTTGATAAATTCCGCTGTGTAATAAGTATATATATATCTACTTTATTTTATATTACAAATTAATCACTTATTTTCTATAATGTATAATGAGAAAGATTATAGTATCATTGGAAATGTTTTTGAATGTTAAGAAAAATTCGTAGCATTCCTATATTCGATGCATGTATACTAC
This sequence comes from Garcia nutans, assembly GCA_947685225.1. Lineage (NCBI taxonomy): Eukaryota > Viridiplantae > Streptophyta > Magnoliopsida > Malpighiales > Euphorbiaceae > Garcia > Garcia nutans. Next base: position 46,540,433 of record CANTUV010000007.1, on the reverse strand, counting down.
ATTGTGGTGTATGTAGTGTGTATGTATTGGATGTGGGGGTGTTACACAATACGGGTAACACGGGCATCCTAACTCACGCACACGATGTAATCTAATATGATTCAATGGATAATATCATTATAAGAAAGAATAGAATAATATAAAGACCCACAGAATCAACTTCTCTTATCCCCAGTGGAGTTGCCACTGTGAGCAGGGATTTTTGCCCTTACTCCCGGTGGAATGGTTCTTGCGACTTCGGCACTGTTTAGGCTCGAGGCCTTAGAGTACGCAGACCTAAGCCCGGAGAAATTGGAGTTGCCACTCGAATAGGTCGGGAAAAAGAAAGGGGCGGATGACTCGATTCTTAAGGAATCCCCAACCCCCTAATGGGTTTGGAAAGTTGGGTACGTGTGGGGAAGGTGAGAAATGGCCCAACACCCCCACAATGCCAGGTTCATTGGAACCGGCCTCCTTTGCAGGTCTTAATATTATAAAATTCTTAAATATAATAATAATATCCATATTACATGCAACAATTAAAATAAAGCATCACTATATTAAAATCAAAGCAATGTCCAAGCAAAATAAATAAATGGATACCCATCCGAAGATGGAAATATGTCCTTACATCGTTCGTGTCTATACTAAATAGGACACCCACCGAAAGGTGGAAACATGTCCTTTACATTGGTCCAAAATATAAAAGAAATTTAAATTACATGATATTTAACTAATCAGGTACCCCCAAAGTGGAAACATACCTCTTACAATTTTTATAAAACAAACAAATAATAATCATAACAATAAAGAAAATATTCATCCATGATAAATTAAATAAATCAAGCATTGAAATTAAATCAACCATCAAAATATATAATAAACTACATAATCAAATCTAAAATTAAATAAAGCAAGTAAAGATATAAATTAGGGTTTACTGTTTCAATTTAGAGTTTTTTAATTAACATTTAGGGTTTTGGAATTTTAGAATTATTATTGCTATTATTTAGGCTACTGTAAAGATTTTGGAAAATTGGAATGAATTAGGGTTTTATACATTTAAGAAGTTAGTAAGGTTCTTTGATTGATCAAATTAGGGTTTAAGGGTAACATCATGAAATTAGGGTTTTGGAATCTTAAGACATTAGAGTTTATAATTCTTGGTTAATGGATTGTGATTTTAGGTTTATTGGATTATGGCTTTAGGGTTTAGATTTATTAGATTGGATTTTTAAGTTCACTGGATTAGGGTTTAGGGGATGTTGTTGAATTTGTCATAAAGTTTTGATGCTTTAAGAATTTAGGGTTTAGGAAAACTAGGGTTTACTGTATTTGGTTTTGAGAGAATTAGGGTTTTTGGTATTTTGAAAAACATATTTGATTTTAGGATTTAAGAAAATAGTTTAGAGTTTTATAGAAATAATTATGATTATTAGAAAATGTAAAGAAGATTAGGGTTTGAAGATTTAAGAAAATATTTAGAAAATTTGGACAAAAAGTTATGGTTTAGATGAAAATAGTTCGGGGAAAAATAATTTAGGGTTTTAAAGCTTTTGGAAACGGAAGAGAAATACTTTAGGGTTTTTAAGGTTTCTGAAAAGAGAAGAATAGTTTTAGGGTTTTGAAGTCTTGATCACTGATTAAGGTTACTGGATGAACATATTACCAAGTTTAATGATTTAGGTTACTGAAACAAAAATCAATGATAGATGTACTTAAAAGAAAATATGGAAATAACATTGTACATATAATCGAAGCAAAGATTTATAATCAAACCTCCATTCATTGGTTCCACCAAAATTGATTTCTGGATGGACAATGTCAAAGGCAGTGTTGCTACCTTTGAATGGATTGTTGATTGCTTCTTGTTGCTAATGTCTCATGTGCTAGGGTTTTTCTAGTAAAATATAATCTTTTCAGTCCCTTAATTCAGAGTTTTAACGTGTTATTTATAAGAAAAATCATAAACCTACTTCTGATTGTTTAAGGAAATTAAAACCAATTAGGAAAAGAAACTAAAACCAAATAGAATTTGATTTCGAAAAAACTGAATTTGAAAATTGCACTGGCAAAAAAATTGCTGGCGAAAACTACGAGGATTTGTGAGGATCGTTGCGGGCGGGTGCTGGGCGGCCAGCCAATTTTCCGCAAGAATTTCCTATGGGGAATTGGCCCAAGGCCATTTCGCCCGCAGGAAATTCCTGTGAGCGAATTGGCCTGGCCAATTCAACCTTCGGCGACAAATTTTTTTCGTCACCTATTTTTCCGTCGCTGATTTTTATTATTTTTTATTTTATTATTATTTTTATTATTATTTTTTAAAATTTAGCATTTTTATTAAAAATTATAAATAATAAATACTAAAATAAATATTATTTAATTAAAATACCACAAAATTATTTTAGACTATATAAAAAAATAACGGACCAGTCTGGGTCAAAAATTAAGGGTCTACAGGCACATTCAGTGACATGCCCATGTCTTCGGGCATGTCAAAGCTTCTATAAAGTAGTTGAATGACATGGCCACTGACACTCCCATGTCACTAGGTATGTCAATTGAAGAATTTGCCCAAAATAGCTTCTTTCCTTGTCTTTTGTCCATGATTCCGGCCCAAATAACCTTAAGGTCTCAATGGGTCAAAAGTTCTTGGAATCAACTCTAATAAACACTTGAATAAACAAATTAAATTCAATTTAACAATAAAAATATTAAGAAATAGGGGCAAAAATATCATCAATTATAAACTTATCACTAATAGTTCCCAAAAGTTAAAGTCCTCCCAAAAGTCCCCCCATAAGGTTTTAAAACCTACCTTTATATAAGGGTATAGTAGGTTAAACATAACGAAAGCTTCCCAATTTAAAAATGGATTCCTGATGCATATTGAATTGGTGATTTTTTAATTCAACACAAACCATCACCATGTCCGATTTAAACCACTTCAATTCGAGGCAAACCGAGACTATATTGAATTAAAGTGACCCTAATCCAATATGGAATCAAAGTCCATATCAAATTGGCAATCAAATTCGATATGGAGTACCCTAAAATTGCCCCATATCAAAGTGGGAGAGCCCCATTTCAATATGGAGCTGCCCCATATTGAAATGGGGCTTCCCAATTTGATATGAGAGCCAAACTAAGGTCCCATATCCAATTGGGAAGGTCCTAATTTGATATGGGACTATCCCATATCGAATTGGGGCATCCTAATTCGATATGGGTTGTCCCATATGGAATTGGAAGGCGCAGTTTGACTTGGATACACCCCTGAATGCCCTAACATTGAATTAGACCCGACTGAACCTTTAAAACAAACCTCTTTAGGGTTTTAAAGGTTCAACCATTATACCATCTAATCAAAAGGTTTATGACTTAGGCAACGGACTAGTCAAGGCTAAAATTAAGGGTCTACAGTTTGCCCCCTGCTTGAATGATCTGAGACCTCAGTAGAAGAGTGTGAAAATCAACATGATTTTGAGCTAATTTTGGGTAAGGATGGGTGTAGACCCTTAATTTTTGACCCAATCCGGTCCAATATGTTTTATTTAGTTTAAAATGATTTTTGTTGTCTAATTGGTCAAAAATAATTTTTATTAAATAATTTTTGCTTTAGTATCTAATTTTTATTAATAAAAAATAAAAATAAACAAATAAAAATCAAAAAATAAAAATAAAAATAAAAATCACCCGCAGGAAATTCCTGCGGGCGAAATCACTGTGCTATTTCTCACGCAGAAATTTTCTGCTTGCGAAATAGCTTACGGGCCCGCTCCGCTCGCGCTGCCACAACCAGCTGCAGCAGATTTTTTTGCCAGCGCATTTTTTCCGCAGCAGTTTTTTTTCGGCAGCGCAAATTTTTCGACGCAAATTTTTTGAAACCTAATCCAATTAGGTTTTGGTTTCTTTTTTTTTTTATTAATATTACTTACCTTAGCTAATTAGGAATAAACAACCTCAAACCACTATAAATAAGGACCAAAGGCAATTAATTTAGGGGAGGCAAAAATACAAGAGTAGTTTTGAAAATTAAATTCAACTCTTTTCTGGAACAACAGCAGCACTATTTAGAGGATTCAAAGGCAAAAAAGGCTTGTCTTTGGAGCTAGTTCATCCAAGAAGAATTATTTTTGGAGAAATCATCAAAAGAAGGTATGTGTTAATTAATTTTCTTTAATTGTTTCTTTTACACAGTAGCAAATTTATGAAATCAAAATTAAAAACCTTTGAACTTTAATTTAGTTTTTATAAAGCCAAAAAAACCCTATTTCATTAGTTTATCTTCCAAAGGCTTAAAATTGTTATTTTTTCTTCTTAAAAATCTTAAAATTCTAATTGAACATATTTTTCAACAAAACTATGATGTAAATTCTGCTTTTTTTAAAATTTTAAAGTAGGTTCTATTTCATTCAAAAAGTCTTCTAAAACATCTTTTCTACTTATAAAAACTTTAATTTATTTGTTTAAATTCATAAAATTCCATAAAATATCAAATTGATTTCCAAATTCCTAAAAATTATTCACCACCCGTGACCCTACTTCTAAAATATCAAATCCAAATTCAACTTCCAAAATTCAAAATAATAAACACTAACCCTTTTAAAACCTTAAACCCTAATTTTTATGAACCCTAATCCTTTTAAAACATAAAAAAAACATAAAAACCTAAATTTTACACAGTAGCTTAGGAACCCAATAACCAAATATCACAAATTAAAGTATTTTAAAGTGTTTAAAACCCTAGTTTAATGATATCATCATTCAAACCTTAATTTTGTTAATCAAAGAGTCTTACCAACCCTTTAAAACATAAAACCCTAATTTATTTTAATTCCGTAAAAAGTCACAGTAGCCATAATTGGACTTTTATTTGCTTTATTCAGTTCCATACTTGATTATGCTTTGATTTATTTCTTATGATTTAATTTATTTAATTTCAATACTTGATTTATTTAATTTATCATGGATGGATGTTTATTTTCTATTTTGATTAATAGCTTTGATGAATGATTTATTTATGATGAATGATTATTTACTTTTATCAATTAATTTAGATTTCCAAAAGTTGTAAGAGGTATGTTTCCACTTGGTGGGTACCTCATTAGTTAAACATCATGTAATTTAATTTGCTTTTCTATTTTAGAACCTATGTAAAGGGCATGTTTCTACCTTTTGGTGGGTGTCCTATTTAGGCATGTGATGTAAGGACATGTTTCCATCCTTGGATGGGTGTCCATTTATTTGCTTTGTTTGGACATTACTTTGATCTTAATATATTGATGCTTTCTTTTAATTATTGTGTGTAATATGGATAATATTGTTATATTTAAGAATTTTATAATATTAAGACCTGTAAAGGAGGCCGGTTCCAATAAACCGGGCGTTGTGGGGGTGCTGGGCCATTTCTCACCTTCCCCACACGTACCCAACTTTCCGAACCCATTAGGGGGTTGGGGATTCCTTAGGAATCGAGTCATCCACCCCTTTCTTTTTCCCGGACCGTCCGGGTGGCGACTCCATTTTCTCTAGACTTAGGTCTATGTTCTCTAAGGCCCCGAGCCTAAACAATGCCAAAGTCGCAAGAACCATTCCACCGGGAGTGGGGGCGAAAATCCCCGCTCACAGTAGCGACTCCACTGGGGATAAGAGAAGTTGATTCTGTTGGTCTTTATATTATTCTATTCTTTCTTATAATGATATTATCCATTGCATCATCTTAGATTGCATCGTGTGTGTGAGTTAGGACGCCCGTATTACCCGTGTTATGTTATGTGAGGGATACCATACTTTCACTCAAGGTATGGAGATCGAGCATGGCATAACCACTCATAGCCTCATACCATTTGGTATATACTTGCTATGGGAACCTAAGCCTTTTTTTTTTTACCCAAAGACTAAAGCTCATGTAATTGGCCTAGTTACTTTCCTTAGGTTTTACCCCAAATGCATATTGTTTGACTATGGTTAGTTTATCTTAGTCTAAATCATGGCCTATTTGGTTTGTTCTTTTTCTGATATGACCTAAGTATATTGTAAGCTCAAAATAAATTTTTCTTTAAAGTCCAAAAGACCAAAACTATTTTCAAAATTTTTCCAAGATGGTCTTTGGATATAAGACTTTTTCTAAAAACAAATCAAAAAAATTCTTTGGCCCATGGCCCAAATACTAAGCCCAAAATCCATTTTTCTAAAATATTTTACAATGGGCTTAGAAACAAAACTATTTTCACCCAACCATTTTTTACAAAGAGCTTGCAAAAATATTTAGGTCAATTATGAAATACCAAAAATCAATTATGGGCCTAGTTTACACTAAGAACAAATTAACCATGGGCTTGTTTTTGGCATGAATCATTAGTTACTTTTTCAAGTGAGAAATCTATCTATAATAAGCCTCTTAATTTAGTTTTAATCCAATATAGCATAAAAGCTACTTTAATTGGTTGGATGGATTAAAACCTAATTAATGGGAATTATCATGGATGGATTTCCACTTTCGAAAATATAACTATTGGTTGAAACGTCCGAGGAAATTATTCGAAAGCAAGATACCCCGTGTTGGTATACCTAGGAAAAAGAGACTCGCCATTCGTGTGTGGATGTTATAAGGTTGGAAGGATCGTCCTAATTACACTTGTTTATTGGTTAATTGTGCATACATGCATACATGCATACATTTGCATCTCATATCATTGATCCTCTCTGGCTCATAGCCCTGGATTACGAAAGTTCAAAAGCTTACGACAATCTGACCTACGCCGAAGACGAAGTATCTAGCAACAACTCAATCACTTACTCACCTAAAACAATGGAGCCTGAACAAATTCAAAGGATGGTGGATGAATCCCTTAATGGCAAAATGGAAGAAATCAAAGAGGCCCTAGCTGAGACCATGAAGAACCAATTGACTGCAATCTTAGAGAATCATGCCGAGGCATCTGCTAGCACTAAGAAACCAAAGGACAAAGGGAAGACCAAAGTTAGTGAAGTGGTTTTTGATGATGAAAAGGTGATCATTAATGATGATGATGATTGGGCTCAATACTACCAAGAGGTTCAAGAAAAGAAGAAAGAACCGAAGGCTGTTGAGAAGGCAACTATTGAAAAGACCGAGACATCCGATGTTGAAAAGATGATTGCTGATTTAGAAAAGAAATTTGAGAAGAAGCTGAAACCGGAAGAGAAGTCTGAGATCGACAAACTATTTGAACAAGATGATGAGGTCCCTTATAAGTTCAAGATGCCTTCCTTTGCTAAGTACAATGGCACTGGAAATCCCCATCTTCATGTGAAGCAGTATATCACTGCCATGCAATCTGCCCGAGCTATTAAGGCCCAAACCCTAAGGTACTTTATGCTCTCATTGGACCTTGTTGTCCAAAATTGGTTCAATACCTTAGATGATGGAATACAAAAGAGTTGGGATCTACTTTACAAAGCCTTCATCCAACAATATGGATATAATGTTGAGTTAGAAGTTACCTTGATGGAAGTGGAGTCCATTAGGCAAAGGCCGAATGAGAATTTTGTGGACTATGTGAAAAGGTGGAGAAACAAGGCCGCTTTACTCAAGAAGAGGACCGATGAATCTGATCAAATAAGGATGATTATGAGAGGGGTGTTGTCTAGCCTTCATGAGAGAATGTCTCATACACTTATCCGTGATTTCAAAGACCTTCTTCAAGCTGGTTTGCAAATTGAAGAATGGGAAAGGGAGAAGAGCCGATTTGCGACAAAAAGGAATGAGAAAGGGAGCTATCAACCTGGTAGCCAAAGCATGCAAAAGGCCGTCGGTGTTAATGCTACTAACCAAGGAACAAGGAGACAATTTTCAAAATTGGGAAAACCGATGTCTTAGGTTCTCAACAAGCTTCAAAGAAAAGGATTACTACAACCCTTAAATCCTCGTCCTTTGCCTAACCCTCTCCCACCTAATTTTGACACCAAAGCATTTTGTCAATTTCACCAAATCCAAGGGCATGACACGGATAGATGTGTGAGGTTGAGACATGAGATTCAAAATCTAATTGATAATGGGAAGCTATCCGAGCCCAATAAGCCAAACACCAAAGACAACCCATTGCCAAAATTCAATAGGGTACCACCGCCGGCAACCTTTATGATTGGAGGAGGTTTGCATGAGGACTTTGTCATGTCTTCTTTTCAAGATGCGGATGAAAAAGCAATCAAAGAAGAAGAGGCATTTGTCAAAATTGAACAAGCTATGATGGGTGGAGAAGTAGCAATTTGTGTTGTCAACGGGTTTTGGGATTCAAGTGATAGTGATGATGATATCATACCCAAGAATGAAGAGTGGACTTGGTCCGAGCCCGAAGAAGATGAGGTGATGAACACTAGATCTGGCAAGCCTTATGCAAGGTCACCACCTAAGGAGGTAGAAACTAATAAGGGGAAGGAAGTTGAAGTGGAAGAAGATGATGCTGTGCTTAAGCAATTGAAAAGAACCCAAGCAAGTGTTAGCATTTGGGACTTGTTAGCTACTTCTAAAAAGCACCGAGAAACTATGGCAAAAGCCTTAGCTAGCACGCCCATTTCTACCTCCGCAACACCGGAGGAGTTGATCAACTTAATAAAAATTGAGGAAGTAATGAAATGTGAGGAGATCCAAGAAAAGAGTGAAGTTAGTATGGGAGCAGTTTCTTTCTCAGACGCGGACTTACCGGAGGAGGGGAGAGACCACATCCGCCCTCTCTTTATCAAAATAGAAGTCAAGGGGAAAAGGACTCCATGTGTAATGGTCGATGATGGGTCTGCCATAAATGTTTGTCCACTTAAGATACTGCCAAAGCTAGCCATGTCAACAAGAGATCTAAACCAAACCGAGGTGACAATTTGTGCTTATGACAACACTAAGAGGCATGCCGAAGGGACTTTCAAAGCGGCTGTCAAGGTTGGTCCAATTGAATCTATTGTTGAGTTTGTTGTTTTAGACATACCAGTTACCTTCGCCTTGCTCTTGGGGCGACCATGGTTTCATCCTCTTGGTGGAGTTTCTTCCACCCTTCATAAAAAGATCAAATTCCCCAATGGAAATGAAATAGTGGTCATTGAAGCTGAAGATAATGAGATTGTTAACGCTCTAATGGTTGAGAGGCCTCTTAATGGTTTTCAAGTAGCTGTAATTTCTGATGATGAAGCAGTGGACTCTAAAGTCTTGAATATGATGAAGAACATGAACTACCTTCCCGGAGCTGGTCTTGGAAAGGGTAAGGCCAGTTTAACAAAGTTGCCAGATTTTAGAATTAACACTGCTCCCATAATCTCAAGCCTAGACTCGACTCGGTCTAGCAGAACTCTTCGACTCAACCGGATCTACCCTGTCACCTGCGGCATAAATGACAATCGTGCTAAGCCAGAAGCGTAGTGGTATAAACCTTGATAACAATATGGTTTAAATGCAATGCTAATGCACAACATATATGGATACCATAACTTATAACATTATATTACATTTCTTTTCATTTTCAACACATTACCTTGGTACTTCAACATAATACATATTAAAGTAAAGACAAGCATGGGCCCAAAGAGATCTAATATGCCATTCAAATTCCAGAGTTACTATTTTGGTCCAATAATCAAATTTATCTAGCCCGAAGGCAAATCATAATCACAATGAGGATTACCTTATATGTAACATCCCAACTAGGCTTCAAGGAGTAGGCCCAACCTAGCTTCAAGGGTCTGCTACATCATGTAACACCCAACTAGGCTTCAAGGATCAAGCCCAGCCCAGCTTCAAGGGATTGTTACTATTTAGGCGTGCCACCAAATGCAAAACTCTAAAAATTGAATAGCATACTAGGGACACAATTCTTCCATAATTTCATTATCAAATCCTTTTTCATTTTCTCATGATCATTATAAGCACAATGCCTCAAATATCCCATTTATATCAATATAGCCATCATCAATGGCTTCTCACACTATCATTAGTGTATACATAACAAATTGCATTATCCATACATTTTGAATCATCATTATATATTTTACATAGTTCACATTATGCAAATTATAGCACTATTCTCATACACCAACAATATAGAAGGTAACTTAAAATATTTTCCAACCAAATGTGTTAAGTCCCAAAGTCATGTAAATATATGCAATCATTTAAGGTTTGTACTTACCTCTAAGAGCAACAAACACCAATTTCAATCTTCTCTTCCAAGATATCCTTCAACACTTGGGTTGGATATCTTCAAAACCTAATCCAAATGTGATTATACATACTCACTTAGTGATACACATAAGAAAATAACAATAAGAAGCATATAGGGAAAACTCTACACATGATACACTGAACAACAAGTGCGTGTCCCTGACCGTGCCCTAAACCCACAACATAAAAGCTTTGACACGCTCAGTGATATGGGCATGTCACAAGACGTTTCAATCCTCCTCCAATACAGAAGCTATGACACGCTTAGTGATATGGGCGTGTCATTCTTCCTCCAACTTAGAAGCTATGACACGCTCAGTGACATGGGCGTGTCACTGGACATGTCAATCTCTAACACCACAGTAGCTATGACATGCTCAGCGACATGGGCGTGTCACTGGACGTGTCACCAGTCCTAAAAACAGAACCATCGACACAAAAATGCCACATCCAACAAACATATTTCATCACCCCCTTTTAAATCCACACAACTCAACTAAAACCATCAAGATACCACAATAAACTTGCATAAACATCCAAACAACTCAAAACAAACAAAAATACACAATCACAACCATAACTTCTCAATTCAAAACTTACACAATCCATAACTCTTATTCTCTTCACCAACTTAACCCTTTCTTCAATCTAACACCAAATTCAAAGTTAACAAGACAAAACAACTTCAAACATACCAAAATCAGCCATACACATAACTACACCAACCATCCACCAAACTCAAATACACAAACTCAAAGGAAATCAAAGAAACAAGTTGGAAACTTACCAAATATGAAGAAAAATCCTTAAAACTCCATCTTGATCACTTGAAATCTTTCAATTGCTTGAGTTAGCAAGAAGCAAAACCTATTTTCCCTTTGATAATGGTGATGGCCGGCCCTCTTGGAGAAGAAAGAAGAAGATGATGAAAATGGTCAAAACCACTCCACTTCACTTAACCACATAAATCTCCACTTAATCTCTGCCATGCAATTAAATTATTATTATATTATAAATATCAAATATCATCTTCCACTAACATTTAATTTCTATTTTAAATAATTAAATATATCTCTTGACCTTATTATTAAGATGTTGACTTGTATATGTTGTATACATCTTCATAAATACAACATATAAACACTTCCCTTTTTCCGTTCTATCCACTTAATCATATATACACTTAAAATCATTTAATTCAATTTCAACAATTAGTATTTCCAAAATTTTAGGATATCATTTGGGATATTACAATTCTCCCCCTCTACAAATAAATTTCATCCTCGAAATTACCTGCTCTCAAGTCTAGAACAACTAGGGATACTGATCTCGTATTACTTGCTGACTCTCCCAAGTTCCCTCTTCCTTAGCATGATTCTTCCAAAGAACATTCACAAGTGGCACTTTCTTATTTCTTAACTCTTTCACTTCATGTGCCAAAATAGCCACTATTTCTTCTTTAAAATTCAGATCCATACTCACCTCAATAGATTCCATTGACAAAATATGAAATGGGTCTGACCTATTCCTCCGTAGCATAGAGACATGGAAGACATTGTGAATTCAATCCAATTCAGGCGGCAAAGCGAGTCTATAGGCTACTGGTCCAACTCTCTCCAGTATCTTATAAGGTCTAATGAAACGAGGACTCAACTTCCCTTTGTGGCCAAATCACAAAATTTTCTTCTAAGGAGACACTTTCAAAAATACTTTGTCTCCTACATTGAACTCTATGTCTCTTCTTTTTAAATCTGAATAGGATTTCTGTCGGTCTAAAGCTGCTTTCAAACAATCCCGAATTATCTTCACTTTCTCTTCTGTTTCTTTAATCAAATCGGGACCAACCAACTTACCTTCTCCAATCTCATCCCAACATAGAGGCATCCTACATCTTCTACCATACAATGCCTCATAAGGTGCCATTCTAATACTGGACTGATGACTGTTGTTATAAGCAAATTCAATCAATGGTAAGAATCTATCCCAACTCCCAGAGAAATCAATGATACAACTTCTCAACATATCTTCTAAAATCTGTATCATTCTCTCTGACTGTCCATCTGTCTGAGTATGGAAAGTAGTGCTAAAATGCAACCGAGAACCTAAAGCATCATGCAAACTTTTCCAAAATCTCGAAGTAAACCGGGGATCTCGATCCGATACCAAAGAAATTGGGACTTCATGTAACCTTATTATTTCACTGATATACAGCCTAGCCAACCTCTCAAGAGAATAATCCATCCGAACTGAAAGAAAATGAGCTGTCTTTGTCAACCGATCAACTATCACCCAAATTGCATCCTTCTTCTTATGAGTCAAAGGTAAACCAGTGAAAAAAATCCATCATTACTTGCTCCCATTTCCACTCCGGCACTGATAAAGGCTGGAGCAACCTCGAAGGAACTTAGTGCTCAACCTTCACCCTCTGACAAGTGAGACATTTGAATACAAATTCCGCTATGTCCCTCTTCATACCTGACCACTAGTAATATTGCTTCAAATCATGATACATCTTGGTACTCCCAGGGTGCATAGCAAAAGCTGACTGATGTGCATCCTCCAAAATTATATTTCTTAATCCTGCATCACCAGGAACACACAATTTATCTTTGTACCATAAACTGCCATCATTTCTCATAAGAAAATCTAGACTCTCACCCTTTTGGCATTCCATTACAATCTTCTGGATTTTCTCATCTACCAATTGAGCTTCTCTAATATGATCCAACAACACCGGCCTCAACTGCAACTGAGCCAACAAAGCACCATCATCACATGATTCAAAACTAACATGCAACGCTCTCAACTCAACAAGCAATAAGAGCGAATGAACAGTCAAACCTGCTAAAGACTTTTGACTCAAGGCATCAGCAACAACATTTGCCTTACCAGGATGATAATCAATTAAACAATCATAGTCTTTAATCAACTCTAACCATCGTCTTTGCCGAAGGTTCAACTCTCTCTGAACACCCAAGTATTTCAAACTCTTGTGATCTGTATAAATGAAACACTTCTCCCCATACAAATAATGTCGCCAAATCTTCAAAATAAAAACTATGGCTGTGTAACACCCCGATACCCTATATAAGTACTATACATATACCTAGTATACATACAGTGAGTATATAAAGTATAAGGATGCTACTTTTCGTTACCTTTTAAAAACCTGTAACAAAGTTTAAACCATAATACGTTAATTTAAATAACATTTACACAATTATTATCTTTATCAAAACTTCATTTTTACATATAAATACTCTCTCATCAGAAATACATCAAAATTAAAAGTTATACATGTATGCATCACCCTCTAGTTGGTCTCGACAAACTTTTACTCTTCTTGTGGCATAACGAAAGACTTCATATCTTCCACCTATTCAACTGCGCGAATACACACCCGCGCTAAGCCCGAGAGCTTAGTAGTCCAAATATAAAATATAAACATATAGTATAGAAGTATTAACCTATAACGATATATCAATTCAATGTATAATTAGTTCTTATCATATTTTCTTTTCTTTTTAATTGCATCTTTCATATATCCTAGCTAATTTCATATATGATGTACATATATACATAATATTATCACCAATCCCAATGCATCACCAATACTCAAAATCAATATATTAATACACCCATTATATATCATACCCATCATGAATCATGTTTCCAATGAAGACAACCATTATCATCAACCACAATTCATTTACATATCACACTTCATAACATTATCTTATTCACAATTCACCAATCATGATTCATTATTAATACTCACAATCAATATTTCAATACACACATTACATATCATACCAATTATGAATCACATTTCCAATGGAATCCACCATAGATCTCATTTATTTCAACACTTGTATTTCACATTGGCAACAAAGACAGACTCGGGCCCAAAACACTAATATGCCATTCGACTTTCAGAGTTAATGCTTTGGTTTAATTATCACATTTATCATTATCCCAACTAGGCTTCAAGGATTAGGTTCAACCAAGCTTCAAGGGGAACAAAGCATGCTAAGTATCAACCCAACTTGGCTTCAAGAACTAATCCAACCTAGCTTCAAGGTTTGTAACATCTCAATTAGGCTTCAAGGGCTAGACCCAACCAAGCTTCAAGGGGAGTAAAACATGTTAAACTTCAACCCAACTTGGCTTCAAGGATCAAGTCCAACCTAACTTCAAGAGATTGTTACTATTAGGCATGCCACCAACAACAAAACTCTGAAAATGAATAACATATTAGACACATAATTCGTTGATCATTTCATCATCAATATCATTCACAATTTCTCATCATCATTTAGGCAAACATGCCTCACATATCTCAATTGAATTGTCATAGCCAATCACAATGGCTTCATATCACATTTGAATTATCATGGCCAATTACAATGGCTTCACAACATATCATATCTCAATCCATATGATACATATAGCATCATTGATATAACATTTCAAAGTATATTATTCATATAATACATTGTCATTCACAATGCATATAACATAACATTTCATCATTTCTCAAAACACACTAACACCATTCATTATTAGAGCATTTATCATAACAAATTGCACATACCTTAAGAATGATCCTCATTTCTTCCTATCTTTCCCATTTCATATTTCATCCTTTATATATATATATATATATACATCAATTTACATTATTCATTTACATCCACAATATAATAGAGTATTTAACACATTCATCCAAATGTGTTAAGGTTCAAAGACATATAAGGATATACAATCAAATAGGGTTTATGCTTACCTTTTTAATGATCTTCACATCATTCAATCATCACCTTTGTCAAATTATATTAACAATATAGTAAACCTCTTAACACATTTGCAAACAAATGTGTTAAGCCTCAAATCATGTAAATAAATACAATCATATGTATTGGTACTTACCTCGAGAACTATTCCCATCAATCTATACATTTCCTTTCTCCAAGAATTCTCCACATTTAGGTTAATGCAACACAATCTCTTCAAAACCTAATCCAAAGATCATTATTCATAGGTTTAGAATCATCCACACACATTTGATTAGGGCATTCTTTGTTTTAGACATGTTTAAAGTGTTTATGTTTAGGTTTAGGTACCAAAATACCTTTGAAGAATCAAAACCATACAAAAAGAACAAAGAATAGAAACATTAACCAACATATTTGAGGGACACGGGCAGCACCACTTGAGGGACACGGCCAAGCTTGTGGCCGTGTCTCTCAACCTCAATTGACAGTAGGCAACACGGGCAAGGGACACTGCCAAGCTTGTGGCCGTGTCTCTCAACTTAATTTTGGCAGTAACAAACACTGGCATGGGACACGGCCGTGTCTCTCAAAAATCAATCCAACACGTCCAAAATTTCCATGACATGGCCGTGTCTCTCATGAATTGGCCGTGTCTCTCCATACTTTTAAAACCCTAACATGCACAACTCTCCTCTAATTGCACTCAATCACAATATACACTATATAACATGTTTCAAATGAATATAATCAATGTTCTAAACACATATTCATCACAAGAATCACTTCACAATACATTAATATTACATTTAAACACAAACCATCTCAAAATCCTAAAACCAAATTCCACTCTTGATCTTCCACTTAACTTACCATATTCAAAACCAAACCCACACCAATTCCATCTTATAACTCACAATCCATTTTAAAACTTATAAACACATCACAAACAGATTTAATCATCAAATCAACAAACCCTAATTCACTTAAAACACCACTTCAAAAGAATAGAAGAAATCAAGGAAAAGAACTTACCAAAGTTGTTGAATTCCACAAATCTTCAACTTAATTCCTTGATTCTCCCTTCAATCTTGATGTTAGAAACCAAAACACTTCAATTGCTCTCTCTTCTCTTTGGATAGCCGGCCACCACTTCAAGCAAAGAAAAGAAATAACATGTCAACCTTTCTTTCCTTCTTTTAATCTCCACCAAGAGATTTTCCAAAAGAAAATTACCCCAATGCCCTTAACCATTTACTTTAGCTCTCTTTTAACTCACATGTCCTTTATAGTAATTTCACATATCATAAATGAAAATATCTTCTTGCATTGACTCTCCCTTTTGACCAACTTATATGTTATATATATTAACATATAAACTACATATACATTTCTCTCTAAACCCTCTTTTCTTTCCCAAAACACATATACATAAACACCCTTTTCAAATTTCTTTTCTTATCACATATCATATACATTCAATTAAATTTTAAACCAACATAATCAAAACTTCTAGGGCATACATTGGGGTATTACAATTCTCTCCCCCTTAAATAATTTCGTCCTCAAAATTATTAGTACCATAACAATCCATTCATAAGAAAATACTATCTTCACTTCCATATGAAATTAATTATATGCTTAAGTTATTATGTCATCAAATTATATAACTTCAACTCTCCCCTTTAGAATCAAATCTTCTCTACATTCCATAACTCATCATTCTATACATTTATACATCTTATTACTTCCTTGATCAAACATTCAAAAGATCTTATTACATTACTTATTAATATCTTGATACAAGAATCATATCATTTTATAGTACACTTATACTTCATCCAATCTTTATATTTAATATATATATATATATATATATTTTAACTTCTTTGTAATTACTCTCTTAACTTTAACCTTAAAAACCATTGACTTATATCTGAGCATTAATTATCCCATCATTACAATCACTATCTAAAAAGACATTTATCACCCTTAATAGATAACAAAATCCTGATTTTTCCATAAATGAAGTTATTTCTTTAGCATGCTTTTCACTTAACTTACATATTAATACATTACCTTTCAACTTATTTTATAAATAACCAATCTTTTTCCCTTTTTCTCATGATTTACAACTACTATAATTCCATTCATTCATCCAATCACACTTTAAAAATTTTACATCATATATATTACCATGTAAATAATTACACTCTTGGTACAACTATACACATTAAATCTCAATAATGATTCATAATCTTAGCCAAATCTAAATCCATTGATCCATCTGTCACAATATATCCACATTCCAATCTTGTTCAGCTCCAACCAACAATTAATTTATTCAAACTCATCATGAAATTTCACAATATTCATATATGTATATATATATATAACCTAATTCCATTAGGGTAAACATATATACAATTCCGGATCTCTTCTGATCCATATTCAATCAAATTATCATGATAACAAATCACTTTAAATTATCTTTTAATATACACATAATTTATTCTCTATCATCTTATTATAATTCCCACCAATTCTCATAAACATTTTATACCAAATTTACTATCTATAATTCATTCATTTACTCATTATACATCATAAACATATTCAATATAACTTTCAGTCATATTTTATAACTTCTTCTTTTTTTTTATATATATATCTCCTCTCATTCTATATCATTGTTATATTTATTTTGATTACCTTATTGTCATATCATCCATAACTCAAAACATTTCCATAATTTCTCTTTCCTCTCTTAAGCTTCACAATTATAACCAAATTTTTAACATAAAATGATAAAGTACAACTTTATCCATCATAACTTTTAACTATACTTCTCAAACAAAATTTTCAATCTCACCAAATCTGTATTGCAATCATTTTATCTAAGATCCAAATCCATGGATAACAAATTAACAGATCAAATATACTGAACAAAACACATGGCTTTAAGGGATTAATACTCAAGCCTGGGACTTTCAAATCAATACTGTTCTTCTCATAATTTTATTCTCAATCTATACAAATACAAGGCTAAGGTATATCTCAAGAATTACATATTCCTTCTTTGCATTTTTGCTATATCAGAAGTTATCACATTCCAATTCTATTTCAAACCAATTTGCACTCGAATAAATGATCTTTATCAACTTTAGTCATGTTTCAACAATATTACTATATACACATTCAATCATCTGCAACTCCTATACAATTTCTATTTGTCACTTCATTTGTAATCCATTTACAATCTCTTATAACATATAATTATATAAAACTTTCCATATGTAAATACTTTGGGACTCTAAATATCATATAATCATCAAGTTCAATGCTCACCCTAACAATTTCCACTATCCAATATTACTCAAGTCCATTCCATACTTACTTCCATCATATAATCTATCTAGCTTTACACAATTCAAGACCTAATCTCTCTTAGGTCCACGTAATACATACAACATCATTTTCCATATCATTAACTTCATAATGATACCATATACATATTCCTAGGTCATCTTCATAATATGATGTAAAGTATTTATTCACATTACAAATATATATATATATATATATATATATATATTCTGACTATAATAACACTTCACATCCATCCTGGTCACATTCCCAATGTGACATCTCTTCCACTTTCGTTTTTAACACATTTAATATACTTCCATATCCATTTTTACTCTTTGCAGTAAAATGACTTAAAATAGCTCATTTTCATTTGCTTATCCACTTTCCTTTTTACTTCAAAACAAATTCTCATACTATCAATCACATTACTCAATTCTTAATACTTTCTTATGCAATATTAGTCATTTCACCTAGCTCATGTATTGTTTATATATTAAACTATCAATATCCCGATAATCTTTATCAAATTCCAATAAAATTTTAACTTCTCAATTTACTACTTTGCTTAAACTTCAACTTGCCAAACCCATCTTATATATATATATATGTATATCACAAAGCAATAACAAAACATATAATTTTCCCAATTATCAAACTCATTTCAAAGAATCTCAAATATCACATATTACCACTATTACCATGAGCTTCCACAATATCCAAACATCTCACATTTCTAACATTGAATTCACAATGTTTACATTAAAATAACAATACCAATTTATATTTTTACTTAACCAATATCATCTCTTTTTCCTTTAAACAAAACCTTAACTATATATATATATATATCCCAAACTTTAAATAATCACACTTTATCTATACAAATCAACTCATTCAATATTCGACCATACTCTCCTCATTATAATCACATATCTTTCAATATTAACAATCCCACAATATTTCCTCTATCTAGCAAACCCAATATAAACTCTATTAAAAAGAGATTTAAAGTGTAGAGGAAAAAGTACATACTTTTATCTTGATTTTGATTTCAACTCATGTTCAACTTTATTCTCCTTTTCATTTCTTTATGTTTCAATTCACATTATGTCCTACATAATATTGCTCATAAACATCAACATTACATTCCATGTTGCACACAACATGACATTTTCATATGCATCATCAATATACATATATCACATTACATTTCACAATTCGTTTCTCATAATCAATTAAGCACTATGCCTCAATTATAATTCATTTACAACATCATTGCCAACAATCATGGTTTCTCATCACATCAAAATGGTATACACATATATCATCAACTATATTAAACATCCCATATAACACAAATATTCTACAATTCATATAATGCCACATCCGAGACCAACCTAGGTGTCAATGCATATGCACGTATTACAAATTTCATTTCAAAACTTTTCCTTTTTACTTCTATTTAAACTTTTCAAAACTTTTTCTTTTTAATTTCACTTAGGCCGAGAATCTCAAACCTAAGCTCTGATACCAAAATAATTGTAACACCCCGATACCCTATATAAGTACTATACATATACCTAGTATACATACAGTGAGTATATAAAGTATAAGGATGCTACTTTTCGTTACCTTTTAAAAACCTGTAACAGAGTTTAAACCATAATACGTTAATTTAAATAACATTTACACAATTATTATCTTTATCAAAACTTCATTTTTACATATAAATACTCTCTCATCAGAAATACATCAAAATTAAAAGTTATACATGTATGCATCACCCTCTAGTTGGTCTCGACAAACTTTTACTCTTCTTGTGGCATAACGAAAGACTTCATATCTTCCACCTATTCAACTGCGCGAATACACACCCGCGCTAAGCCCGAGAGCTTAGTAGTCCAAATATAAAATATAAACATATAGTATAGAAGTATTAACCTATAACGATATATCAATTCAATGTATAATTAGTTCTTATCATATTTTCTTTTCTTTTTAATTGCATCTTTCATATATCCTAGCTAATTTCATATATGATGTACATATATACATAATATTATCACCAATCCCAATGCATCACCAATACTCAAAATCAATATATTAATACACCCATTATATATCATACCCATCATGAATCATGTTTCCAATGAAGACAACCATTATCATCAACCACAATTCATTTACATATCACACTTCATAACATTATCTTATTCACAATTCACCAATCATGATTCATTATTAATACTCACAATCAATATTTCAATACACACATTACATATCATACCAATTATGAATCACATTTCCAATGGAATCCACCATAGATCTCATTTATTTCAACACTTGTATTTCACATTGGCAACAAAGACAGACTCGGGCCCAAAACACTAATATGCCATTCGACTTTCAGAGTTAATGCTTTGGTTTAATTATCACATTTATCATTATCCCAACTAGGCTTCAAGGATTAGGTTCAACCAAGCTTCAAGGGGAACAAAGCATGCTAAGTATCAACCCAACTTGGCTTCAAGAACTAATCCAACCTAGCTTCAAGGTTTGTAACATCTCAATTAGGCTTCAAGGGCTAGACCCAACCAAGCTTCAAGGGGAGTAAAACATGTTAAACTTCAACCCAACTTGGCTTCAAGGATCAAGTCCAACCTAACTTCAAGAGATTGTTACTATTAGGCATGCCACCAACAACAAAACTCTGAAAATGAATAACATATTAGACACATAATTCATTGATCATTTCATCATCAATATCATTCACAATTTCTCATCATCATTTAGGCAAACATGCCTCACATATCTCAATTGAATTGTCATAGCCAATCACAATGGCTTCATATCACATTTGAATTATCATGGCCAATTACAATGGCTTCACAACATATCATATCTCAATCCATATGATACATATAGCATCATTGATATAACATTTCAAAGTATATTATTCATATAATACATTGTCATTCACAATGCATATAACATAACATTTCATCATTTCTCAAAACACACTAACACCATTCATTATTAGAGCATTTATCATAACAAATTGCACATACCTTAAGAATGATCCTCATTTCTTCCTATCTTTCCCATTTCATATTTCATCCTTTATATATATATATATATATATATACATCAATTTACATTATTCATTTACATCCACAATATAATAGAGTATTTAACACATTCATCCAAATGTGTTAAGGTTCAAAGACATATAAGGATATACAATCAAATAGGGTTTATGCTTACCTTTTTAATGATCTTCACATCATTCAATCATCACCTTTGTCAAATTATATTAACAATATAGTAAACCTCTTAACACATTTGCAAACAAATGTGTTAAGCCTCAAATCATGTAAATAAATACAATCATATGTATTGGTACTTACCTCGAGAACTATTCCCATCAATCTATACATTTCCTTTCTCCAAGAATTCTCCACATTTAGGTTAATGCAACACAATCTCTTCAAAACCTAATCCAAAGATCATTATTCATAGGTTTAGAATCATCCACACACATTTGATTAGGGCATTCTTTGTTTTAGACATGTTTAAAGTGTTTATGTTTAGGTTTAGGTACCAAAATACCTTTGAAGAATCAAAACCATACAAAAAGAACAAAGAATAGAAACATTAACCAACATATTTGAGGGACACGGGCAGCACCACTTGAGGGACACGGCCAAGCTTGTGGCCGTGTCTCTCAACCTCAATTGACAGTAGGCAACACGGGCAAGGGACACTGCCAAGCTTGTGGCCGTGTCTCTCAACTTAATTTTGGCAGTAACAAACACTGGCATGGGACACGGCCGTGTCTCTCAAAAATCAATCCAACACGTCCAAAATTTCCATGACATGGCCGTGTCTCTCATGAATTGGCCGTGTCTCTCCATACTTTTAAAACCCTAACATGCACAACTCTCCTCTAATTGCACTCAATCACAATATACACTATATAACATGTTTCAAATGAATATAATCAATGTTCTAAACACATATTCATCACAAGAATCACTTCACAATACATTAATATTACATTTAAACACAAACCATCTCAAAATCCTAAAACCAAATTCCACTCTTGATCTTCCACTTAACTTACCATATTCAAAACCAAACCCACACCAATTCCATCTTATAACTCACAATCCATTTTAAAACTTATAAACACATCACAAACAGATTTAATCATCAAATCAACAAACCCTAATTCACTTAAAACACCACTTCAAAAGAATAGAAGAAATCAAGGAAAAGAACTTACCAAAGTTGTTGAATTCCACAAATCTTCAACTTAATTCCTTGATTCTCCCTTCAATCTTGATGTTAGAAACCAAAACACTTCAATTGCTCTCTCTTCTCTTTGGATAGCCGGCCACCACTTCAAGCAAAGAAAAGAAATAACATGTCAACCTTTCTTTCCTTCTTTTAATCTCCACCAAGAGATTTTCCAAAAGAAAATTACCCCAATGCCCTTAACCATTTACTTTAGCTCTCTTTTAACTCACATGTCCTTTATAGTAATTTCACATATCATAAATGAAAATATCTTCTTGCATTGACTCTCCCTTTTGACCAACTTATATGTTATATATATTAACATATAAACCACATATACATTTCTCTCTAAACCCTCTTTTCTTTCCCAAAACACATATACATAAACACCCTTTTCAAATTTCTTTTCTTATCACATATCATATACATTCAATTAAATTTTAAACCAACATAATCAAAACTTCTAGGGTATACATTGGGGTATTACAGGCTGCCAATTCCAAATCATGCGTTGGGTAATTAAACTCATGTGGCTTCAACTACTGAGAAGCATAAGCTATGACTCTACCCTCCTGCATCAAAACACAACCTAAACCACTATGTGAAGCATCACTGTAAATCACATATGGTTTACCTTCTATAGGCAGGGTAAGGACAGGAGCTTGAGTCAACATCTCCTTCAACTGCTCAAAGCTCGCCTGACACTGATCTGTCTACACAAATCTAACTCCTTCCTGAAGTAATCTGGTGAGTGGAGTAGCTATCATAGAAAAACCTTTCACAAACAGCCGATAATATCGTACCAAACCCAGAAAACTTCTAATTTTTGTCACAGTCTTCGGTGGACTCCAATTCAAAATGGCCTCAACTTTACTCGGATCGACTCTAATACCATCTGCTGAAACCACATGACCAAGAAAAGTCACTTGATCAAGCCAAAACTCACACTTAGATAGCTTAGCATACAACTGCTTCTCTCTCAAAGTTTACAATACAATCCGTAAATTTTTATCATGATCCTCCTCATTGCATGAATACACAAAAATATCATCAATAAAGACCACCACAAACTGATCTAGATAGGGTCTAAACACCTTATTCATCAAATCCATAAAAGCTGCTGGTGCATTCATCAATCCAAAAGGCATTACCAAAAACTCATAATGCCCACACCTCGTGCGGAAATCTATCTTAATTACATCTTTCTCTCTGACTCTCAACTGATGGTACCCTAATCTCAGAGCAATCTTAGAGAAAACTGCTGCTCCTTTCAACTGATCAAAGAGATCATCAATCCTAGGCAAAGGATACTTGTTCTTGATGGTCACTTTATTCAACTGCCGGTAATCAATGCACAGTCTCAAAGTACCATCCTTCTTGTTTACAAACAAATAAGGCGCCTTTTTAACTGTAACGACCCTCCCCGACCAGGTCGGCTGCCCGGCCCACTAGTGGCTTACGGCCCGGCCTTTTCACCACCTGGGCACAGAGTCCGCAGGAGGCAAGCGATCGCTACAGTACTGGATAGCCATCGCGGCCCACCCAGCAGGATTTGTTTATTTGGCCCCAAGGGGTCGCCTCCCTGGATCGAACCCCTGACCTCCCACTTAAGAGAGCCAGAGAGAACCATCCAGTACCATTTCTGCTAAAATAATTGTAACACCCCTATACCCCGTATACGTACATAGCATGCTAATACGATCGTAATATACGTATACTGAATATAGAAATGCCACATTTTAAAAATCATTCAAGTTATCACTCATAAAAATGTAAAAAAATTAAAAACTTTTAATAGAGTTTATAAAATCAAATAAATAGAAAGTTCATTTCAAAACGCAGCGGAAAATAGAAAAAATATTTACAAATATTTATACATCAAAATCCGAATACACAAATATAAAATATATACATAATTGGCAGCTCTTCTCTGATCTTTAAGCCCAAAAGTCAACTCTTCAATGCCTACTCTCACTCGGTCTCGAAGAACTCTCGGGTTCAACTCTGTTACCTGCGCGATGAACCACAATCGCGCTGAGCTAATAGCTCAGTAGTGCAACTCATACAAACATGATGCTTTAATGTGATGCACATGTCACCATTAAACATTTCATAAACCATACATAATCATATCACATTTTATATTTATACATTAGATCTTATTATTCAATTGTTTCTTCATTCATAAATCACATATTACAAATAAGACAGACACGGGCCCAAAACACACTAATATGTTATTCAAAGTTCAGAGTTACTGCTTTGGTCCATATTGACACCTTGTGTCTAGCCCCGTAGGCAATATTTATATCCATGGATAATCAACTAGATTGAAGCTTACGACCCAGTCATTTCACTCAATCTAGTTTCAATAATATGTTTTTGAGATTTACGACCCGGTCATTTCACCCCAAAAACATCACATCTCATATTTATCAACTGGATTCGGCTTACGGCCCGGCCATTTCACCTATCCAGTTATTCATAGGCATGCCGCCAAACTCAGAACTCTGAAAATTGAATAGACATATTAGAAACACAATGATTTCATTTATCTCTTTATTAATTTCTTTCTCAATTCACTTCACATTTCATTTCCATAATCAAATAGGCAATCATGCCATAATTATCTCATTTTCACTATCATAGCCAACAATCATGGCCTCATATTTTTCACATTATATTTCATCATCACATTAACCAATTCTTTAATCACATAGATATCATCAATGGCATAAACACATATATTCACATGCTCATCACAACATATAACCAATTATGTCTCAATTCTCAATATCATATGAATGTATGCAATAATGTAGTATAAACTTATCTCAAATGTGACCCACACAACTCTAAACACTTACCTTTCAAGAATCTATCACCACTTGAGTTAGGGTAAATCACCTTCTTCACAACCTATTCCAAAAGAATGAGGAAACTCTCATGAGATAAAAAGGTTAAGAATCAACTAGGGCAAACTCTAAACTTGACACGCTCACACACACGGGCGTGTCCCTGACCGTGCCCTAACTCCACAACACAGAAACATTTACACGCTCAGAACCACGGGCGTGTCACTGGGCGTGTAATACATTCTGTCTCTCAGAAATAACGACACGTCCAACATCATGAGCGTGCTCATGGCCGTGTAAATTCTCAAAACTCACAGTAGCTATGACACGCTCAACAACACGGGCGTGTTAATGGCCGTGTCACACCTACTGCCACTCAGAACAATTGACACGCCTAAGGACCTGGACGTGCTCCTGGGCGTGTCAGGCCAAAAACCCAGATTCCGGCCAAGACAACACCACTACCAACAAAACACTTCTATCCATCAACATCCACTTAAAACAAACTTCACAAAACATACCCAAAAACCATCTCAAACTTACAACAACACCCTAAAACACACATCAAACACAAATCACAACATCATCAAAACTCTAAACACAACCACAACTCAATCTATACCAACCAACTTACTCTTTTCTTCAATCCAACCCAAAAATCCCAAAATCACTTAAATCCAACATTCTTAAACACAACACACTCAACCATAACATACCAACAATCCATCAATCACCAAACTCACAATACAAACTCAAAGAAAACAAGGGAATCAAGAGGAAACTTACCAAATAAGAAGAAAACTCTTAGATTCCTACTAGATCTCTTGAAAACTTCTTCAATCTTGAGCTTGGTAGAATCAAACCTCTCTTTCTTGCTCTCTCTCTTGAAACAGCCGGCCAACAAAAACAAAGGAAAGAAAGAAAATGAAAGGCACGAAGAAGGAGGAAGAAAGAAGAAAAGGAAAAGGAAGAAAGAGGCAAAAGTCAACCCTCTCTCTCCTCAAAACAATCCCCTCCACACAAATAATAATAAAATAATCTCAAAACATCACCATCCACCCATCTTAATCCACTAACTCAAATTCAAATTAATTACTTATATACCCTTCAAGCAAATGTTTGTATATGTTATGTATATCTCAATATATGCAACATATACACACTACTCTAACCTCAATCCTCTTTCCAATAAAATAAATACACTTAATCCCATAATAACAAAAAAAAATACTCCAATTCTTCTAGGGTACATTTTGGGATATTACAATTCTCCCCCTCTAAAAAGAAATTTCGTCCTCGAAATTACCTGATATTAAATCTGAAACAGTTGAGGATATTGGTCTAGCATCGCTTGCTCATTCTCCCAAGTTGATTCTTCTCTACCATGATTCTTCCAAAGAATCTTCACAATTGGCACTTTCTTATGTCTCAACTCTTTCATTCCATAAGCCAAAATAGCAACTGGTTCTTCTTCAAATGTCAGATCCGGATTCATCTCAATAGATTCAACTGACAACACATGAGATGGATCTGATCGGTATCTCCTCAACATAGAAACATGGAAAACATTATGAATTCTATCCAATTGAGGTGGCAAAGCAAGCCGATAAGCAACTAGCCCAATTCTTTCTAAAATTTCATACGGTCCAATAAAACGCGGACTCAGCTTTCCTTTTCGACCAAATCTTAGAATCTTTTTCCAAGGAGACACTTTCAAAAATACTTTATCTCCCACATTATACTCTATATCTCTCCTCTTCAAATCTGAATAAGGCTTCTGTCGATCTGAAGCTGTTTTCAATCTATTCTGAATCAACTTCACTTTATCTTCTGTTTCTTTAACCAAATCAGGACCAATTAATTTACCTTCTCCAATTTCATTCCAACATAGAGGCGTCCTACACCGTCTACCATATAATGCTTCAAATGCTGCCATTCCAATGCTGGACTGATGACTGTTATTGTAAGCAAATTCCACAAGTGGCAAAAATCTGTCCCAACTACCAGAGAAATCAATAACACAGCTTCTCAACATATCCTCTATAATCTGTATCACTCTCTCTGACTGTCCATCTGACTGCGGATGGAAAGAAGTACTAAAGTGTAATCGAGAACCCAAAGCACCATGTAAACTCTTCCAAAATCTTGAAGTAAACTGGGGATCTCGATCAGACACTAAAGAAATTGGAACACCATGCAACTTCACAATCTCATGGATATACAGCTCAGCCAACCTTTCGAGAGGATAATCCATCCGAACCGGAAGAAAATGAGCTGTCTTTGTCAATCTATCAACAATTACCCAAATAGCATCATGTTTCCTCTGAGTCAATGGCAATCCAGACACAAAATCCATTGTAACTCTTTCCCATTTCCATTCAGGCACTGATAACGGTTGAAGTAACCCTGTTGGAACTTGATGCTCAGCTTTAACCCTCTGACATGTGAGACATTTGGATACAAATTCCGCTATGTCTCTCTTCATACCTGACCACCAGTAATGCTGTCTCAAATCATGATACATCTTAGTACTGCCCGGATGCAAAGCAAAAACTGACTGGTGTGCTTCTTCCAAAATAATCCTTCTCAAATTAGCATCATCAGGTACACACAATCTGTTCTTAAACCAAAGTCTCCCATCACTTCTTACAATAAAATCTCGACTCTCTCTATTCTGGCAATCTGAAATAATCTTCTGAATTTTCTCATCAACCAACTGGGCTTCTCTAATCTGATCCAACAATACCGGCCTCAACTGTAATTGTGCCAACAATGCACCATCATCACAAGGTACAAAACTAGCATGCAACGCTCTTAACTCAACAAGCAACGAGAGCGAATAAACAGTCAAACCTGCTAAAGACTTCCGACTCAAGGCATCAGCAACCACATTTGCCTTACCAGGATGATAATCAATCAAACAGTCGTAGTCTTTAATCAACTCCAACCAACGTCTCTGCCGAAGATTAAGCTCTCTCTGAACCCCCAAATATTTCAAACTTTTATGATCAGTATAGATAAAACACTTCTCCCCATACAAGTAGTGTCGCCAAATCTTCAAAGCAAACACTATGGCTGCTAACTCCAAATCATGGGTCGGATAATTAAGCTCATGCGGCTTCAACTGTCGAGAAGCATAAGCTATAACTTTGCCTTCTTGCATCAAGACACAACCCAAACCACTATGTGAAGCATCACTGTAGATCACATATGGTTTATCTTCTACTGGCAAAGTAAGAACAGGTGCTTGAGTCAACATCTCTCTCAACTGTTCAAAACTAGCCTGACACTGATCTGTCCACACAAATCTAACTCCCTTTCGAAGTAATCTGGTAAGTGGAGTAGCTATCAAAGAAAATCCTTTCACAAAGCGTCGATAATAGCCTGCCAATCCCAGAAAACTTCTAACTTCAGTTACAGACTTTGGTGGACTCCAATTCATAACAGCTTCCACTTTATTCGGATCAACTCTAATGCCATCTGTTGAAACTATATGACCGAGAAAAGTCACATGATCAAGCCAGAACTCACACTTCGACAGCTTTGCATACAATTGCTTCTCTCTCAAGATCTGCAACACAATCCACAGATGCTTGTCATGCTCCTCCTCATTGCGCGAATACACCAAAATATCATCGATGAAAACCACTACAAACTGATCCAGATAGGGTCTAAACACCCTATTCATCAAATCCATGAAAGCTGCAGGTGCATTCGTCAACCCAAAAGGCATAACTAGAAACTCATAATGTCCATACCTTGTACGAAAGGCTGTCTTAGGAACATCTTCATCTCTGACTCTCAACTAATGGTACCCTGATCTCAAATCAATCTTGGAAAACATTGCTGCTCCCTTCAATTGATCAAAGAGATCATCAATTCTAGGCAAAGGATATTTATTCTTGATAGTCACCTTGTTCAATTGCCTATAATCGATGCATAATCTCATAGCACCATCCTTCTTCTTCACAAACAACACAGGAGCTCCCCACGGTGAAACACTAGGGCGAACAAATCCTTTATCTAACAACTCCTGCAACTGCACCTTCAACTCTCTCAATTCAACAGGTGCCATTCTATAAGGAGTAATAGAGATAGGGGTGGTACCAGGCAACAATTCAATTCCAAACTCCACCTCTCTCTCAGGAGGCAACCCTGGCAACTCCTCTGGAAACACATCTGGAAAATCTGCAACTGTGGGTATACTATCAAGTTGAGAACCCACTACTCTAGTATCCACAACATGAGCAAGATAAGCATCACACCCTTTTCTAATCAACCTCCTAGCTGAAACAGCTGAAATAAACAAGGATGCAAA
Organism: Garcia nutans; assembly: GCA_947685225.1. Lineage (NCBI taxonomy): Eukaryota > Viridiplantae > Streptophyta > Magnoliopsida > Malpighiales > Euphorbiaceae > Garcia > Garcia nutans. Next base: position 46,510,652 of record CANTUV010000007.1, on the reverse strand, counting down.
CTGTCTCCGCTCACCAGATACCATCACAATTCTACCATCATCGGTTCTCAAAGTAACACATTTCTTTTGACAGTCTACCACAGCTCCATGCCTAGATAGCCAGTCCATGCCCAGTATCAAATCATACTCTTTAAATGGCATTTCAATCAAATCACCCAAGAACTCCTCACCCTGAACTACTACTGCACTATCTCGGTGCACCTTGCTAACAATCACACTATGCCCTAAAGGATTTGTCACCAACACATCAAATCCTAGGGATTCAGCATGCAGTTCAGACATAGGCAAAATGGATGCACTTATATATGAATGAGTAGATCCTGGATCAATCAAAGCAAGTACTGAAATACCAAATAAAGAGAAAGTACCAGCTATAACTTCTGAAGCATCTGGCTGCCTCTGCATCACATACATCCTCTGAGAAGATCCAACCTCCTCTGGTCTATTCTCCCTGGATGTAGAACCTCCTCTAGGACTAAATCCAGATCTACCTCCTCTATTGAAACTTCTACCTCCTCTACCTCCCCTCATACTAGGTCGAGAAACTGCCGAATCTACTGACCTCTGCTCCTGCAACTCAGGACACTCTCTAACAAAATGATCTGGCGATCCGCATCTATAGCATACAGCTGATCCTCTGATCCTCCAACAAACACCCCAATGGGTCTTACCACAATACTCACATACCGGAGGAGTAGATCTCTGAATTACTGGGGTCGGAGCACTCGCCACTGAAGCTGTAGGTCTTGATCTCTGCCTCTGAAACTGAACCGACCTACCAGCTGGCCTTTGACTCCTACTAATCCTGGGAACAAAGCTTCCCCTGCCTCTCTTCACAGATGAAGACCCTGCCTCAAACTGGGGTCTCCTAACCCTGGTCTCTTCCTCTGTAGCAACTACTGCAATACCCTGAGCTCTCTCCACACTCCTAGCTGCTGCAACAAGCTGGGAAAAATCATGATATCGAGAACCAGCCACATGACACATGAGAGAGGGCCTTAATCCCTCCTCAAATCTCCTGCATCTATCAATCTCATCAGATATGATACCCCCAGCATAATGGCTCAACCAGATGAACTCAACTTCATACTCGGTTACTGTCCTGTAGTCTTGCTTCAAACTCAAAAACTCCATCTTCTTCACATCTTTATACTCCCTCGGAGTATACTTCAATTCAAACTCCCTGAGAAAATCAGCATAGGTCAAGGTAGGTGGATCATCCATAGCATGGGGCACTGTCTTCCACCAGTCGTATGCATCCTTCTGCAACAATGATCTAACATAGTCAAATCTTTCTTCTGGAGTGGCCTGTAACTGAACAAATATCCTCTGTACTTTATCTAGCCACTGTTCAGCTACAGCTGGATCAATAGTACCCAAGAAATCCTCTGCCCCAAACTTCCTTAATTTGTCATACTGCTCATTGACACCTGAGGCTGGGGTGGTGGTGGTGGCTGCTGTACTGGGGCTTGCCTCATCAATTCCATCATATGCCTAAACCAAACTGGCGGAACCTCATCACCAACTGGTCTCCTTGACACAGAAGCAGGTATCTCTCCAGCACTAACCACTCTAGCTCCCTCTCTAACCTCATCTGGAGCTACACTCTCCACACTACCCTCAACTGACTGACGTAAATGAGAATCCATCACAACCTATATCTGCAAATACAGCAGAAGACACCTTATTAAAGATCAGAGACTGCCAATATCAAGTATATATCTTATTAAAAAACCAACTTTTAAAAGCAAAATATCATTTTTCCTTACAATATACATAGGTTGAGAATCTCAAACCTAGGCTCTGATACAAAAATAATTGTAACACCCCTATACCCCGTATACGTACATAGCATGCTAATACGATCGTAATATACGTATACTGAATATAGAAATGCCACATTTTAAAAATCATTCAAGTTATCACTCATAAAAATGTAAACAAATTAAAAACTTTTAATAGAGTTTATAAAATCAAATAAATAGAAAGTTCATTTCAAAACGCAGCGGAAAATAGAAAAAATATTTACAAATATTTATACATCAAAATCCGAATACACAAATATAAAATATATACATAATTGGCAGCTCTTCTCTGATCTTTAAGCCCAAAAGTCAACTCTTCAATGCCTACTCTCACTCGGTCTCGAAGAGTTTGGCGGCATGCCTATGAATAACTGGATAGGTGATTTCATTTATCTCTTTATTAATTTCTTTCTCAATTCACTTCACATTTCATTTCCATAATCAAATAGGCAATCATGCCATAATTATCTCATTTTCACTATCATAGCCAACAATCATGGCCTCATATTTTTCACATTATATTTCATCATCACATTAACCAATTCTTTAATCACATAGATATCATCAATGGCATAAACACATATATTCACATGCTCATCACAACATATAACCAATTATGTCTCAATTCTCAATATCATATGAATGTATGCAATAATGTAGTATAAACTTATCTCAAATGTGACCCACACAACTCTAAACACTTACCTTTCAAGAATCTATCACCACTTGAGTTAGGGTAAATCACCTTCTTCACAACCTATTCCAAAAGAATGAGGAAACTCTCATGAGATAAAAAGGTTAAGAATCAACTAGGGCAAACTCTAAACTTGACACGCTCACACACACGGGCGTGTCCCTGACCGTGCCCTAACTCCACAACACAGAAACATTTACACGCTCAGAACCACGGGCGTGTCACTGGGCGTGTAATACATTCTGTCTCTCAGAAATAACGACACGTCCAACATCATGAGCGTGCTCATGGCCGTGTAAATTCTCAAAACTCACAGTAGCTATGACACGCTCAACAACACGGGCGTGTTAATGGCCGTGTCACACCTACTGCCACTCAAAACAATTGACACGCCTAAGGACCTGGACGTGCTCCTGGGCGTGTCAGGCCAAAAACCCAGATTCCGGCCAAGACAACACCACTACCAACAAAACACTTCTATCCATCAACATCCACTTAAAACAAACTTCACAAAACATACCCAAAAACCATCTCAAACTTACAACAACACCAAAACAAGCTAAAACACACATCAAACACAAATCACAACATCATCAAAACTCTAAACACAACCACAACTCAATCTATACCAACCAACTTACTCTTTTCTTCAATCCAACCCAAAAATCCCAAAATCACTTAAATCCAACATTCTTAAACACAACACACTCAACCATAACATACCAACAATCCATCAATCACCAAACTCACAATACAAACTCAAAGAAAACAAGGGAATCAAGAGGAAACTTACCAAATAAGAAGAAAACTCTTAGATTCCTACTAGATCTCTTGAAAACTTCTTCAATCTTGAGCTTGGTAGAATCAAACCTCTCTTTCTTGCTCTCTCTCTTGAAACAGCCGGCCAACAAAAACAAAGGAAAGAAAGAAAATGAAAGGCACGAAGAAGGAGGAAGAAAGAAGAAAAGGAAAAGGAAGAAAGAGGCAAAAGTCAACCCTCTCTCTCCTCAAAACAATCCCCTCCACACAAATAATAATAAAATAATCTCAAAACATCACCATCCACCCATCTTAATCCACTAACTCAAATTCAAATTAATTACTTATATACCCTTCAAGCAAATGTTTGTATATGTTATGTATATCTCAATATATGCAACATATACACACTACTCTAACCTCAATCCTCTTTCCAATAAAATAAATACACTTAATCCCATAATAACAAAAAAAATACTCCAATACTTCTAGGGTACATTTTGGGATATTACAGAATCATCATTATATATTTCACATAGTTCACATTATGCAAATTATAGCACTATTCTCATACACCAACAATATAGAAGGTAATTTAAAACATTTTCCAGCCAAATGTGTTAAGTCCTAAAGTCATGTAAATGTATGCAATCATTTAAAGTTTGTACTTACCTCTAAGAGTAACAAACACCAATTTCAATCTCCTCTTCCAAGATATCCTTCAACATTAGGATTGGGGTAACTCAAATCTCTTCAAAACTTAATCCAAATGTGATTATACATACTCACTTAGTGATACACATAAGAAAATAAGAATAAGAACCATCTAGGGCAAACTTTACACATGACACGCTCAACAACACGGGCATGTCCCCGACCGTGCCCTAAATGTAACACACCGATACTCCATATAAATAGTATACATATACCTTGTATACATATAGTAAGCATATAAAGTATAAGGATGTCACTTTTCGTTACACTTTAAAAACCTTTAACTGAGTTCAAATCATATCTTTCATAAAGTATTTCTTTTAATGATCTTATACTTAAATATAATAATAATCTTGTCTTTAACAAAACTTCATTTATACATATGAATACATTCTTGTAGTAAAATACAGCATAATTAAATTATACATGTATGCAACACACTCTAGTTGGTCTCAGAACACACTTACCTTATTCGTGGCATACCGATTGACTTTTAGATCAACCACCTATTTACCTGCGCGATTTACATAACCACGCTAAGCTAAAAAGCTTAGTAGTACAAAGAAATAATTTAAAATATACATTTCAAATAAATCATATTTCATATATTAACATCATGTATTACCATTTTCTTATCATATTTACCCTTTTTAATGCACTCTCTATATATTTCCACCATTCTCATAATATATATATATATATATTCTCCTATACATCATTCCAACAAATCACAATTCAATAACTTAACAAAAACTTCATGAAATAATGCTCACAATTTCCACATCCATAAACATTTTACATATAATATTATGTTTTCATAAACTCATCATTCAACATAGCTTCTCAAGCCATATTCACTTTCAATCATTTACTTATGTATTGTATACATCTCATTCCATGATTATCATCATATATCACATAATGTTATATTTCATTCCATAATTTACATTAAAACAAAGACATGCATGGGCCCTCAAGACACTAATATGCCATTCAACTTTCAGAGTTAATGTTTTGGTTTAATTTTCTCATTTATCAATATCCCAACTAGGCTTCAAGGATTAGGTTCAACCAAGCTTCAAGGGGAACAAAGCATGCTAAGTATCAACCCAACTTGGCTTCAAAAACAGATCCAACCTAGCTTCAAGGGTTGTAACATCTCAATTAGGCTTCAAGGACTAGACCCAACCAAGCTTCAAGGGAAGTAAAACATGTTAAACTTCTACCCAACTTGGCTTCAAGGATCAAGCCCAACCTAACTTCAAGAGATTGTTACTATAGGCATGCCACCAACAACAAACTCTGAAAATGGAATAACACATTAGCCACACAATTCATTTATTATTTCATTATCAATTCCATTCTCAATTCTCATCATTATCTAGGCAAACATGCCCCACTTGTTTTAATTGAATCATCATAGCCAATCACAATGGCTTCACTTGTCATTTGAATTATCATAACCAATCACAATGGCTTCACATGTTATTTGAATTATATCTCAATTCACATTACAACACTTCATCATTCAAGTATATATAATCAATTTCATTGAACATATAGACAATATGTCCATTTATTTCATTGCAATCACTATTACCAACCATAATGACATCACATTTCATCACTTCTCAAGGCACATTAATATAATTCATCATTAAAATATTTATCATAACCAATTGCATTGCACATACCTTTTTGAATGATCACCATAGCTTTCACACGATACAATTAATAACATTAGTCACATTGTATTAACCATATAATAAATTACTTAACATTGTTGTAGGTCACAAAATCATATAAAAGAATGCATCTTACCTCAAGAACTACTCCCATTAGAGTTCTCACATTAGGTTAGTGCAATATAATCTCTTCCAAACCTAATCCAAAGATAATTACACCCATAAGAAGTAAGAATGATGACTGACTAGAGCAAACACAACACATGACACGCTCACCAACACGGGCATGTTCCTGATCGTGCCCTAAACCAACAATACAAAAGCTTTGACATGCTCAATAACACGGGCGTGTTAATGGACATGTCACTCATTCTGCCTCACAGAAACATTGACACACCCAACAACACGGGCGTGTTCATGGCCGTGTCAATTACTTTTTCTCACAGTAGCTATGACACGCTCAGTAACATGGCTGTGTTAATGGTCGTGTCGCAAACATCCAAACTCAGTACCATTGACACGCCCAACATTGTGGCCGTGTCACTGGCCGTGTCAGCCAAAAAAATCATGAATTTGAACTCTCATCCATGAAAACACAAACACTTCAAAACTCATACTTCATCACCCTTAATCAACATCTTGGTTATATTCATCAATTACCTATCAATTTAACACTTATATCACTTCAATATATCATAATAATAATCATTATATACACCACCATATATCAACTACTCAATTTCCCCAATTCATTCATATGAAACCCTTACTCAATAATTTCAACAATTCATCATCATCCTCACACATCAATCATATCAAATCCAAACTCAAACAATAGAAATCAATACAAGGAAATGAATACTTACTTGACTATTATGTCAAATCTTCAATAACAATCTTCAATTCTCTCAAAACCCATAAGAATTTGGTGTATATGTAGATAAAATCACCTCTCTTTCTCTCTATCCCTCTTTCTCTCTCTCTCTCTCTCTCGTCCAAGAAGAAGAAGAAGATGAAGAAGATGAAAAGAAGATATTTTCTTCTTTTTCTCATGCTTATCATATATATATATATATATATTAATAATTAAATACCTTCAAATCTTCACCATACACTTGTCACTCTTTGACTTTCTTTCTTCTTTTTCTTTTAATTATTATTATTATTAATTAATTAAGCTTACTTTCCCACACCACTTTATACCTCATGTATATGTGATGTATATGTTGGTATATGTATATTTCTTATATATCACTTTTATATTCCCATATATTTTCCCAAATACCATATATACATATTATTCTTACATATATTACCAACATATCTTCTCACAGCTACTACTCCAATGTACACCAAAATCGGGGTATTAAATTAATTCGTTACTCTTCTTTTGATTTTCAATAGACATTCACATTAAATCCATATACAACAATAATTACTCCAAACTTTTAGGGTATATTTTGGGATATTACAATTCTCTCCCCCCTTAAATAATTTCATCCCCGAAATTATCTAGTATCATATCAATCCATTCTAAACAAACTACCATCTTAACTTTTATAATAAATTCAGTACATCATTAAGTTATTATGTCATCCAATCATATAACTTCAACTCTCCCCCTTAGAGTCATTCATCTTATCTAAATTTCATAGTTCATCATTATATATATATTTATATGTCTTATTACTTTCTTAACAAAGCAATCAAGATAATTCTTCACATTCCCAATGAATTTATCCTTATACCACAATCAGATCGTCTTATAATACATTTATGCTTTATCCAATCTTTATATTTAAAATATTTTATTCCTTCACCTCTTAATAATTACTCTCTTAACTTTAACCTTAAAAATTACTGATTTATATCTTAGTATTGATTATCCCGTCATTACAATCACTGTCAAAATAGACATTTATCAAATCTCAGTGGATAACAAGATCCTTATTTTATAAATAATGAATCGTTTCCCTTTTATTAAATTTTTTATAACTAATATAACTCCATTCATTCATGTCCAATCACATTTTAAAATTTTACATCATATACATTATCATGTAAATTTTATACTCTGAGTACAACTATTCATATTAAATTTCCATAATGATTCATAATTTTCGTAAAATCTAGATCAATTGATCTATCTGTCACAAAATATCCACATTTCAATCTTGTTCAAATCAAACCAACAATTAACTTATTTAAACTCATCGTTAGTTTTCACATTATATAGATGACCTAATTCCATTAGATCAAACTTATTTTCACATCCTTATCTCTTTAGATTCATATTCAGTCAAATTATCATGAAAACAAATCACTCCAAATTGTCCTTTAATATACATATAGTTTATTTTCTAGTATCTTAATAAAATTTCCATCAATTCTCATGATAAATTTTTTTACCATATTTACTATCTATAGTTCATTCAATTAAACCTTAATTCCATTCATTTATTCACTTTATACAATAAACATATTCAGTATAACTTTCAATCACATTTGTAATTTTTTTCTCTTTTTAACATCTTCTCACATTTCACATCATTGCTATCTTTACAATAATTGTTATCCATAACTCAACACATTTTCATAATTCTCTTCTTTTTCCTTACGATTCATAATTATAAACAAATTTCTAACATAAAATGATAAGATATAACTTTACCAAATCATAATTCTTGACCATATTTCTAGAAACAAAATTATCAATCTCATCAAATGGTTGCTATAATCATATTATCTCAGGTCCCAAATCTGTAGATAACAAAACTAATCAACCAAAATATACTAAACAAATCATAGGATTATAAAAGATTAAGGGTCATGTTTAAAACTTATTAATCCATATGGTTTCTCTATTATTCTGTTTCCAACCTTTCCAATTACAGAACTAAATTAGATCACAAGAATTCCATATTCATTCTTTAAACCCTTGCTATACCAGAAGTTAACACATTCCAACTCCGTTTCAAACCAATTTGCACTCGATTATATGATCTTCATCAACTTAATTCATGTTTCAACAATATTACTATGAACATTTCTTACTATATACATATTCAATTATATGCAGTTCTTACACAATTTCTATTTATCACTCCATTTCTAATTCATTCACAATCTCTTATAATATACAAATATATAGAACTTTTCATATGTGAATACTTTGGGATTCTAAATATCATATGATCATCAAATTCAGTGATCACCATAACAATTTCATTGTCCAATATTACACGAGTCTATTCTTACTCTCAATTCCGTCATATAATTTATCTAGTTGCTCAAATCATAACCTAATCTTTCTTAGGTTTACTAATACATGCAATATCATTCTCCATATCACTTATCCAATAGTTATACCACGTACACATTCATAGATCACTTTCATAATGTGATTCACATTTCTTACATATCATAATTTCATTCATTTTGAAAAACTCAGCTCACATATCCTATACATGTATACACTTAATTATATGCTCTTATTCTATTTTCTTCTTCATACATTCCATACAAATTTAATGTTTATCACTTTCCTTTGAACACTATCATTTTCATTCCTTCAATATGATGTAAAGTATTTATCATCAAAATAAGTATATATATATATATATATTCTAACCATAATAACAATTCACATACATCTTAGTCACATTCCTAATGTGACATCTCTTTCACTTTTGTCTTTAAAAGCATTTAATATACCTTTATATCCACTTTTATCCTTTCTACTCAAATAACTTAAAATAACTCATTTTCACTTACTTACTCACTTTCTTTTGACTTCAAAAAAATTTTCATACTATCAATCACATTATTCAATTCATAATACTTTCATGTGCAATTTTATTCATTTCACATAGCTTATGTATTGAATATACATTAAACCATCAATATCCAAATATTCTTTATCAAATTCCATTTAAAACTTTAACTTTTCAACTCACTACTTTACTTAAACTTCAATTTGCCAAACTCATCTTTTCTTAATATTAACTTTAAAAACATCTTATATATATACCATAAAGCAACATCAAGACATATAACTTTTACAATTATCAAGCTCATTTCAAAAATCTCAAATATCACATATTACCACCATCAACATGAGCTTTCACAATATTCAAAGCATATCACATTTTTAACATTGAAAATTACAATGTTTGCATTAACATAACCATACAAACAACACCAATATGTCTTCTTATTTAACCAGCATGATCTCTTTTTCTTTTAAACAAAATCTGAACTTGATATACCCGAACCTTACATAATCACACTTTGTCTATACCAATCAATTCACTCACTATTCCACCATACTCTTTTCATTTTAATAACATATTCTTCCATATTAACAATCCAACAATATTTCCTCTTTCTAGCAAACCCAACATAAACTCTATTATAAAGAGATTTAAAATATAGAGGAAGAAGTATATACTTTATTCTTGATTTTATTTTTCAAATCATTTTCAACTTTATTCTCCTATTCATTTCTTTATATTACAATCACTTTTCAATAATCAATATTTCAAAATTTACTTTCCTTAAGTAAATTCCCATTCTTGAACTTACCAATTAAACTTGTACCAATTTTTCATATCATTTCTTTTTCCAACATTACTTTCATATAAAATCTTATTCACACACTATCATCCATCTCATGTAATTCAGATACATCACAAATCACATAATGCCATGTTCGAGACCAACCTAGGTGTTAATGCATATGCATGTATTACTCATTTACATTTCAAAACTCTTCCTTTCAATTCTATTTAAATTTTTTTTAAAACCTTTTTCCTTTTTAATTCCACTTAGGCCGAGAATCTCGAACCTAAGCTCTGATACCAAAATAATTGTAACACCCCGATACTCCATATAAATACTATACATATACCTTGTATACATACAGTAAGCATATAAAGTATAAGGATGTCACTTTTCGTTACACTTTAAAAGCCTTTAACTGAGTTCAAATCATATCTTTCATAAAGTATTTCTTTTAATGATCTTATACTTAAATATAATAATAATCTTGTCTTTAACAAAACTTCATTTATACATATGAATACATTCTTGTAGTAAAATACAGCATAATTAAATTATACATGTATGCAACACACTCTAGTTGGTCTCAGAACACACTTACCTTATTCGTGGCATACCGATTGACTTTTAGATCAACCACCTATTTACCTGCGCGATTTACATAACCACGCTAAGCTAAAAAGCTTAGTAGTACAAAGAAATAATTTAAAATATACATTTCAAATAAATCATATTTCATTTATTAACATCATGTATTACCATTTTCTTATCATATTTACCCTTTTTAATGCACTCTCTATATATTTCCACCATTCTCATAATATATATATATATATATTCTCCTATACATCATTCCAACAAATCACAATTCAATAACTCAACAAAACCTTCATGAAATAATGCTCACAATTTCCACATCCATAAACATTTTACACATCATATTATGTTTTCATAAACTCATCATTCAACATAGCTTCTCAAGCCATATTCACTTTCAATCATTTACTTATGTATTGTATACATCTCATTCCATGATTATCATCATATATCATATAATGTTATATTTCATTCCATAATTTACATTAAAACAAAGACAAGCATGGGCCCTCAAGACACTAATATGCCATTCAACTTTCAGAGTTAATGTTTTGGTTTAATTTTCTCATTTATCATTATCCCAACTAGGCTTCAAGGATTAGGTTCAACCAAGCTTCAAGGGGAACAAAGCATGCTAAGTATCAACCCAACTTGGCTTCAAAAACCAATCCAACCTAGCTTCAAGGGTTGTAACATCTCAATTAGGCTTCAAGGACTAGACCCAACCAAGCTTCAAGGGGAGTAAAACATGTTAAACTTCTACCCAACTTGGCTTCAAGGATCAAGCCCAACCTAACTTCAAGAGATTGTTACTATAGGCATGCCACCAACAACAAACTCTAAAACTGGAATAACACATTAGCCACACAATTCATTTATTATTTCATTATCAATTCCATTCTCAATTCTCATCATTATCTAGGCAAACATGCCCCACTTGTTTCAATTGAATCATCATAGCCAATCACAATGGCTTCACATGTCATTTGAATTATCATAACCAATCACAATGGCTTCACATGTTATTTGAATTATATCTCAATTCACATTACAACACTTCATCATTCAAGTATATATAATCAATTTCATTGAACATATAGACAATATGTCCATTTATTTCATTGCAATCACTATTACCAACCATAATGACATCACATTTCATCACTTCTCAAGGCACATTAATATAATTCATCATTAAAATATTTATCATAACCAATTGCATTGCACATACCTTTTTGAATGATCACCATAGCTTTCACGGTATACAATTAATAACATTAGTCACATTGTATTAACCATATAATAAATTACTTAACATTGTTGTAGGTCACAAAATCATATAAAAGAATGCATCTTACCTCAAGAACTACTCCCATTAGAGTTCTCACATTAGGTTAGTGCAATATAATCTCTTCCAAACCTAATCCAAAGATAATTACACCCATAAGAAGTAAGAATGATGACTGACTAGAGCAAACACAACACATGACACGCTCACCAACACGGGCGTGTTCCTGATCGTGCCCTAAACCAACAATACAGAAGCTTTGACACGCTCAGTAACACGGGAGTGTTAATGGACGTGTCACTCATTCTACCTCACAGAAACATTGACACGCCCAGCAACACGGGCGTGTTCATGGCCGTGTCAATTACTTTTTCTCACAGTAGCTATGACACGCTCAGTAACATGGCCGTGTTAATGGTCGTGTCGCAAACATCCAACTCAGTACCATTGACACGGCCACAATACGTCCAACATTGTGGCCGTGTCAGCCAAAAAAATCATGAATTCGAACTCTCATCCATGAAAACACAAACACTTCAAAACTCATACTTCATCACCCTTAATCAACATATTGGTTATATTCATCAATTACCTATCAATTTAACACTTATATCACTTCAATATATCATAATAATAATCATTATATACACCACCATATATCAACTACTCAATTTCCCCAATTCATTCATATGAAACCCTTACTCAATAATTTCAACAATTCATCATCATCCTCACACATCAATCATATCAAATCCAAACTCAAACAATAGAAATCAATACAAGGAAATGAATACTTACTTGACTATTATGTCAAATCTTCAATAACCATCTTCAATTCTCTCAAAACCCATAAGAATTTGGTGTATATGTAGATAAAATCACCTCTCTTTCTCTCTATCCCTCTTTCTCTCTCTCTCTCTCTCGTCCAAGAAGAAGAAGAAGATGAAGAAGATGAAAAGAAGATATTTTCTTCTTTTTCTCATGCTTATCATATATATATATATATTAATAATTAAATACCTTCAAATCTTCACCATACACTTGTCACTCTTTGACTTTCTTTCTTCTTTTTCTTTTAATTATTATTATTATTAATTAATTAAGCTTACTTTCCCACACCACTTTATACCTCATGTATATGTGATGTATATGTTGGTATATGTATATTTCTTATATATCACTTTTATATTCCCATATATTTTCCCAAATACCATATATGCATATTATTCTTACATATATTACCAACATATCTTCTCACAGCTACTACTCCAATGTACACCAAAATCAGGGTATTAAATTAATTCGTTACTCTTCTTTTGATTTTCAATAGACATTCACATTAAATCCATATACAACAATAATTACTCCAAACTTTTAGGGTATATTTTGGGATATTACACTAAACCCATAACACAGAAGCTTTGACATGCTCAGTGACATGGGCGTGTCACAGGACGTGTCAATCCTCCTCCAACAAAGAAGCTATGACATGCTCAGTGGTATGGCTGTGACACTGGATGTGTCAATCCTCCTCCAACAACAGAAGCTATGACACGCTCAGTGACAAGGGCATGTCACTGGACGTGTCAATCTCCAACACCATGGTAGCTGTGACATGCTCAGCGACATGGGAGTGTCACTGGACGTGTCACCAACCCTGAAAACAGAACCATTGACACAAAAATGCCACATCCAACAAACATCTTTCATCATCCGCTTTCAAATCCACACAACTCAACCAAAACCATCAACATACCACAATAAACTTTCATAAACATCAACACAACTCAAAACAAACAAAAATACACAATCACAACCATAACTTCTCAATTCAAAACTTACACAATCCACAACTCTTATTCTCTTCACCAACTTAACCCTTTCTACAATCCAACACCAAATTAAAGTTAACAAGACAAAACAACTTCAAACATACCAAAATCAGCCATACACACAACTACACCAACCATCCACCAAACTCAAATATACAAACTCAAAGGAAATCAAAGAAACAAGTTGGAAACTTACCAAATATGAAGAAAAAAATCCTTAAAACTCCAACTTGATCACTTGAAATCTTTCAATTGCTTGAGTTAGCAAGAAGTAAAACCTCTTTTCCCTTTGATAACAGTGATGGCCGGTCCTCTTGGAGAAGAAAGAAGAAGATGATGAAAATGGTTAAAACCACTCCACTTCACTTAACCACATAAATCTCCCCTTAATCTCCACCATGCAATTAAATTATTATTATATTATAAATATCAAATATCATCTTCCACTAACATTTAATTTCTATTTTAAATAATTAAATATATCTTTTGACCTTATTATTAAGATGTTGACTTGTATATGTTGTATATATCTTCATATATACAACATATACACACTTCCCTTTTTCCTTTCTATCCACTTAATCATATATACACTTAAAATCATTTAATTCAATTTCAACAATTAGCATTTCCAAAATTTTCAGATATCATTTGGGATATTACAGGAACAACTAGGGATACTAACTCCGCATCATCTGCTCACTCTCCCATGTTGCCTCCTCAGTGGCATGATTCTTCCAAAGAATTTTCACAAGTGTTACTTTCTAATTTCTCAACTCTTTTGCTTCCTGTGACAAAATAGCCACTAGTCCTTCCTCATAAGTCAAATCTGGCCTCACCTCAATTAACTCTACTGACAAAATGTGCGATGGGTCTGACCTGTATCTCTGAAGCATAGAGACATGGAAGACATTATGAATTTGACCCAACTCAGGCGGCAAAGCTAGCCTATAGGCCACTGGCCCAACTCTCTCCAGTACCTCATAAGGCTCTATGAAACGAGGACTCAACTTCCCTTTGCGGCCGAATCTCAAAATTTTTTTCCAAGGAGACACCTTCAAAAACACTTTATCTCCCACACTGAACTATATGTCTCTTCTTTTTAAATCTGAATAAGATTTCTATCGGTCTAAGGCTGCTTTCAGATAATTTCAAAATCACCTTTACTTTCTCTTCTGTTTCTTTAACCAAATCAAGACCAATCAACTCACCTTCTCCAATCTCATCCCAACATAGAGGTGTCCTGCACCTCCTACCATACAATACCTCATAAGGTGCCATCCCAATACTGGACTGATGACTGTTGTTATAAGCAAACTCAATCAGTGGAAAGAATCTGTCCCAGCTCTGAGTAAAATCGATGATATAGCTCCTCAACATGTCCTTTAAAATCTGTATCACTCTCTCTGACTGCCCATCTATCTGAGGATGGAACGCAGTGCTAAAATGTAACCGAGAGCCTAAAGCATCCAGTAAACTTCTCCATAATCTTGATGTAAATTGGGGATCTCGGTCAGATACTAAAGAAATTGGGACTCCATGTAACCTCACTATCTCACTGATATAAAGTTACAGTTGAGTGAAAAAGACTCTCTTATGGGGGAGGTCTTAGGATCGAAACGAGGGAGGCGACCCTTGTCTTGGGCCAAATAAACAAATTCTGCTGTGGGATTTTAAATGAAAAAGTGGAATATATATATGATACCAAATAAAAAGGCGCTGTAATATCCCAAATTTTTTTGAAATTTTATAATTTTTAAAAATTTGATAAAATATATTATAATTAAATTGGATAAATTAAATTAATAGTCTTAAATGAAAAAATGAAGGGATTTTAAATGAAAAGGTGGAATATATATGTGATATATATGTAAAATATACATAACATATACAAGTCATCACTTTTTAAAAGAAAAGTCAAAGTCTAATGGCATTTTTATAAATAAATTTAAAAATTAAAAATTAATAAAATAATTCAAAAATAAATTATTTTTGAATGGATGATGTATTTTTAGTATTTTAATTTCT
The DNA here is from genome assembly GCA_947685225.1 of Garcia nutans. NCBI lineage: Eukaryota > Viridiplantae > Streptophyta > Magnoliopsida > Malpighiales > Euphorbiaceae > Garcia > Garcia nutans. Next base: position 46,494,690 of record CANTUV010000007.1, on the reverse strand, counting down.
TTAATAAATAATTAAATAACTAATTATTAAATTATTATAAAATATATATATATGTGGTTATAATTAAAAGATGAAAGGAAAGAGAATTTATTTTTAAACTTCTTCTTCTTCTTCTTTTCTCATGGCCGGCCATTATGGCTGTTCAAGACCAAGGATTTTGATCTTCCAAGCTTCCAAGAATTAAAAGATTTCAAAAGTTCAAAAAGGATTTTTAGAGATTTTCCGCTTGAAAAAGTAAGTTCTTTAGCTTTTTCTTTAGATTTCCATAGAAATTTTTAATATGTGAGTTTTGGATTTTTGAAGTGGTATGTTATAATTGTTGGAATTGGTGTGTATGAAGTTATTTTGGGTAGTTATTAATGATTTTAAGGTTGGATTGAAGAAATGATTGAATTTGGATAAAGAATGATGAAGAGAGAGAATTTAGGGTTGTGGACTTTTAGGGTTTGAAAAATCATGGTTTTTAATTGTGCAAATTGGTTCTAAATGAGTTGTTCTTGTAATATCCTAATTTTTTTAAAAAAATTTCTAATTTTTAGAAATTTGATATAATATATTATAATTAAATTGGATAAATTAAATTAATGATTTAAATAAAAATGAAAGGATTTTAAGTGAAAAAGTATAATGTATATGTGAAATATACCTAGCATATATATAACATATAAAAGTCAACACTTTTTAAAAGAAAAGTCAAAAGTCAAAGTAAAAAGGGTATTTTGGTAATTAAATCTTAAAAAATTCAAAGTTATTAAATTAATTTAAAAATAAATAATTTTTGAATGGAAGAGGGATTTTTGGACTTTTAATTTATTAAATAATTAATTATTAAATTATTATAAAATATATATGGTTATAATTAGGGATGAAAGGAAAGAGAAAATTAAAATTAGTCTTCTTCTTCTTCTTCTTCAAAAAAAAATAAATTCCATGGCCATGGGAGTGATTTTTCTTTATCCAAATACTCATTTTGACAAGAATTTTTCTTTATCCAATAGGTTAGTAAGCTTCTTTTCTTAATTTTTTTTTCTATGAAAGTATGAATATGTGGATTTTGAGATTTTCTATTAGCATGATTTAATTGTTTAATTGGGTTTGAATGAAGCTATTTTTATTAATTATTAATGATTTTCAAGTTAAATGGAATAAAAAAATTAAGTTTGGGATGAGTTGGGTGAAGAGAGAGAATTTAGAGTTATGGAAATTTTGGATTCTTGGAATCATGTGTTTTAATTGTGCAATTTTGGTTCTAAATGAGTTGTTTTGGGGCATAAAAAAGTATTTTAAAGTCAAATATTGGATTTGGTTGTGTTTGGTTGGAGTTTGAGAATGGAAGTGGAGATTTAGGGTTTTGGAAAAGTGATTTTCCAAAGTTGTTGAATTGTTTGATTTTATTTATTTAAGCATGTTGTTTAGTGTTAAAAGTGATGAATATAAGCTTGAAATGATTAATGGATTGTGTTGGAATGGAAAACCTTCAATGGGGGGAGGTTATGTCATTTTAAAGTTGTGTATAAGAGTGTGTTTTTGTAATGTAAATGGTTTAAATGTATTAAAATATGTTTCTAATAATATAAATAAACTTAATCTATTAAAATGAATGGCCTAGTATGAGAATCCAAAGTTAAAGTGAGGTTAGCCTTAAATTTTGGTTTTTTGCTTGGATGGGGTTTAATTATGGTTTAATATTGAAAATGCCATTAAATGTGATACTAAATGATTATTTGCTATCACATTTGGTTTAGGCATTGAGGAAGGTTGATTTGCTTCATCCAAGTGGTGAAGGGCAAGTTGGAAGGATAGGATTGAAGGTTGTTTTAAGCTTGTTTTGGTTGCTATTTGAGGTAAGTATAAACTTTGAATACATTGGTTATGTTTGCATGACATTTGGGCTTAACACATTTTGGTTGAAAAATGTGTTAAGCTACTTGATACATTAGTTATGCATGAATAATGTGCTATGACATTTGTAATGTCATATATGTGTTAAATGCATTGTGAAAAGCCATTGATAATGGCTAAACTGTGTAAATTGTGTAAAATGTGAAATATGTGTATTATGTGAAAAACACCCAAAGTGTTTGGGTAATGCCATTTGTTGTGTATGCATTAAGTACATTGTTAAAAAGTCATTGGTATTGGCTAAATTACATTAAATGTGATTAATATGTGAATTATGTGAAAATAACCAAAGTATTTGGGTAATGTGTTGTAAATGCAAAAATGTGGTATAATGTAATGAGATATGTGGAAACATAATGAAATGAATTGATATTGATATAAATGAGAAATAAGAATAAATTGTGTGCCTAGTATGTTATTCAATTTTTAGAGATTTATGTTTGGCAGCATGCTTATGATTTCCCTATAGGATAAACGCTGGGCATCACTGTGAAAATATTTCTGAGGTTAAATGACCAGCTTGTAAGCCTCAAAAGTAGGTCCTTAAAGCTGGGCTGGGTCAAATGATCGGGTCGTAAGCTCAGATCTAGTTTGGACTATTACATTGATATTTTGCCTACGGGGCTAGACTCATGGTGTCATTATAGACCAAAACAGTAACTCTGGAATTTGAATAGCATATTAGTTATCTTTGGGCCCATGTTTGTGTTTGTTTTTATGTGAATTATGAATTGTGAAATATTTAAAAAGTATGAGAAAATGGAATGATGTGATATCCATATGCATTGTGCATTGGCATTGCATTTGAGTTTTATTGTTATCAAGTTTGTATTACTAGGCTTTTGGCTTAGCACGATTGTTTAAATCGCACAGGTGATAGGGTAGATTCGGCTAAGCCGAAGAGTTCTTCTATACCAGGTCGGGTCTTGACTTTGTGGTTGTGCTTGTAGAGTTGATATCAAGATCAAAAACACTATCAGCAACATGTATATATTTTATGTTATTGTATATTTTGGGTATTATGCATATAATATCATGTTTTTGGATTTATGTATTGTAAACTATAAAGAATGTTTGAGTTATGTTATTTGAAATGGGGTTTAAATATGTTCTAAATTATATCTATATAAATGTTTGAGAAACTTGGTGAAATCGAAAAGTATGGGTGAAATGGTGATTTGCAATTATTTGGGAGTGTTTTCTGATGCAGGTTGTGTAATTGATAAATTTTAGGATGTCTAAATTACAAACAAAACTCTGGCGAATTTTTCCTAGAGATTTTCATATAAAATATTTATTTTGGGTTCCTATAACAAGTAAAAAATATTTATATACTATTTAATTTTATATATTTAGTATTTTAAATTTTAAATCATAAATGTCAAAATTTTTATTAAACTGGCCTGTGACATTTTTATACCGTATATGCATATTTTACATATGCTGAAAAATATGTATTATACATATATAGGGTATAAGGGTGTTACAGTTATTTTGATATCAGATTCTAGGTTTAAGGTTCTCGACCTAGGTGGGTTGATAGAGAGAGAAAATGGGGGATTTGAAAATAGTTTTCAATTGTAATACATGCATTGGCACTGGCAGTTTCTAATCTCTGATATAGTAATTTCTGCTGTGTTTGCAGATATAGGTAGTTATGGCATCTCGGACGCATCAGTATGCAGAGGGTGGTACAGAGAGTGTGGCTCCTGATTATGGTAGAGATGGAGCTAGAGTTGTGTCTGCTGATGAGGCATCTATTTCTGGGCCTGTGAGACCAGCAGCTGATGAGATTTCACCTAGCTGGGTATGACATATGGTAGAGTTGTTAAGGCAGGCTCTAGTTCAGCAGCCGCCGCTGCCACAGCCACAGCCGCAATTGCCGGTGAGGAAGTATGATAAGCTGAGAAAGTACAAAACTGAGGACTTCATTGGTACTACAGACCCTGCTGTAGCAAAGCAGTGACTAGACAGGGTTCAGAGAGTGTTCATTCAGTTGCAGGCTATTCTGGAAGAGAAGTTTGATATGGTTTATTGTTTATTGGAAAAATTGTGGAAAAATTTAGAAGTTAAGGTGAAGATATGGTTTATCGTTTATTGGAAGTGTTCTTTTTGCAGGTTGTGTAATTAATAAATTTTGGGATGTCCAAATTACAGACAAAACTCTGGTGAATTTTTTTCAGAGATTTCCATATAAAATGTTTATTTTGGGTTCCTATAACAAGTAAAGAATATTTATATACTATTTAATTTTATATATTTAGTATTTGAAATTTTAAATCAGAAATGTAAAATTTTTTATTAAATCGGCCTGTGACATTTTTGTACCGTATATGCATATTTTGCATATACTGAAAATATGTGTTGTACGTATATAGGGTATAAAGGAGTTACAAATAATCCATCCAAACTGGAAAAAATGAGTTGCCTTCGTCATTCGATTAACTATTATCCAAATAGTATCATGCTTCTTCTGGATCAAAGGCAATCTAGTCATAAAATCTATCGTCACTCGCTTCCATTTCTACTCTAGCACTAATAATGGCTGAAGCAATCCTGAATGAACCTGGTGCTCAGCCTTCACTTTATGATAAGTGAGACATCTGGATACAAACTCTGCTATGTCCTTCTTCACACCTGACCACCAATAATACTGCTTCAAATCCTGATACATTTTGACACTCTCAGGGTGCATAGCATAATAGCTTACTGATGTGCTTCCTCCAAAATTACCCTTTTTAGTCCTGCATCATCAGGAACACACAACCTATCTCTATACCATAAACTACCATCACTTCTTATATGAAAGTCTCGACTCTCCCCCTTTTGGTAATCCAATACAAGCATCTGGATTTTCTCATCTACCAACTGAGTCTCCATAATCAGATCCAATAACACTGGCCTCAACTGCAACTGAGCCATTAAAGCACCATTATCACAAGACTCAAATCTGGCACGCAACGCTGTCATCTCAACAAGCAACAAGAGCGAATAAGCAGTCAAACTTACCAAAGACTTCTGACTCAAGGGATCAGTAACAACATTTGCCTTGCCAAGATGATAATCAATTAAACAATTGTAGTCTTTAATCAATTCTAACAACTCTCTTTGCTGAAGATTCAATTTTCTCTGAACACCCAGATATTTCAAACTCTTGTGATTCATAAGAATGTAACACTTCTCCCCATACAAGTAATGCCACCAAATCTCCAAGGCAAAAACTATAGCTGCTAACTCCAAATCATGAGTTGGGTAATTCAGCTCATGCGACTTCAACTGTCAAGGCATAAGCAATGACTCTACCCTTCTACATTAGAACACAACCTAAACCACTATGTGAAGCATCACTGTAAATCACATAAGGTTTACCTTCCACAGGAAGGGTAAGGATAGGAGCTTGAGTCAACATCTCTCTCAGTTGCTCAGAACTCGCCTGACACCGATCTATCCCACATAAATCTAACTCCCTTCCGAAGTAATCTGGTGAGTGGAGTAGCTATCATAGAAAAACCTTTCACAAATCGATGATAATAGCCTGCCAAACCCAGAAAACTTCTAACCTCTGTCACAGTCTTTGGTGGACTCCAATTCAAAATAGCCTCAACTTTACTCGGATTAACTCTAATACCCTCTGTTGAAATCACATGACTGAGAAGAGTCACTTGATCAAGCCAAAACTGACATTTAGATAGATTAGCATACAACTGCTTCTCTCTCAGAGTCTGCAATACAATTCTCAAATGTTTGTCATGATCCTCCTCATTATATGAATACACCAAAATATCATCAATAAAAACTACCACAAACTGATCTAGATAGGGTCTAAATACCCTGTTCATCAAATCCATAAATGTTGCTGGTGCATTCATCAATCCAAAGGGCATCACAAAGAACTCATAATGCCCATACCTTATGCGAAAAACTATCTTAGATACATCTTCACCTCTGACTCTCAACTGATGGTACCCTAATATCAAATCAATCTTAGAGAAAACTACTACTCCTTTCAACTGATCAAAGAGATAATCTATCCGAGGCAATGGATACTTGTTCTTGATGGTCACCTTATTCAACTACCGGTAATCAATACACAATCTCAAGATACCATCCTTCTTCTTCACAAACAAAAATGGGGCTCCCTACGGGGACACTAGGGCAAATGATATCCTTTATCCAACAACTCCTGCAACTGCACCTTCAACTCTCTCAACTCAGTAGGTACCATATGATAAGGAGTAATAGAGATGGAAGAGGTACCAGGCAACAAATTGATACCAAACTCAACCTCTCTCTCAAGGGGTATCCCTGAAAACTCCTTAGGAAAACAATTTGGAAACTCGGCAACTATGGATATACTGTCAAGTTGGGAACCCATTACTCTGGTATCTACAACATGAGCAAGATAAGCCTCACATCCCTTCCGAATCACCCTCCTCACTGAAACAACTAAAACAAACATGGATGAAAGATGTCTCTGCTCACTTGATACCATCAAAGGTTCTCAAGGTAACACACTTTTGCTCACAATCTACCATAGCCCCTTGCCTGGATAACCAATCCATTTCTAAAATTAAATCATACTCCCTGAAAGGCATATCAATTAGGTCACTAAGGAATTCCTCATCCTGAACCACAATCAGACTATCTCGGTGCATCCTGCTAACCAAAATACTATGCCCTAAAGGATTTGTCACCAAAACATCAAATCCTAGAAACTCTGACTGCAAATCACTCACAGGCAAGTTGGATGTAGTAATGTATGAATGATTCAACCCATGGTCTATCAAAGCAAGAACTAAAGCACCAAATAAAGAAAAAGTATCAGCAATAACGGCTAAAGCATCTGGCTGCCTCTACATCACATATACCCATTGTGATGGCCCTACCTCATCTGGTCTACCTCCAACTATAGAACCTCCTCTCTATCCAGACCCAGATCTACCACCCTGTGAGCGGGGATTTTCACCCCACTCCCGGTGGAATGGTTCTTGCGACTTCGGCACTGTTTAGGCTCGGGACCTTAGAGAACATGGGCCTAAGCCCGGAGAAAATGAAGCCGCCACCTGGACAGGCCAGGAAAAAGAAAGGGGTGAATGACTCGATTCCTAAAGAATCTCTAACCCCCTAATGGGTTCAAAAAGTTGGGTACGTGTGGGGAAGGTGAGAAATGGCCCAACACCCCCACAACGCCCGGTTCATTGGAACCGACCTCCTTTGCAGGTCTTAATATTATAAAATTCTTAAATATAACAATATTATCCATACTACATGCAACAATCAAAATAAAGAATCATTATATTAAAATCAAAGCAATATCGAAACAAAGAAAATAAATGGACACCCATCCGAGGATGGAAACATGTCCTTACATCGTTCAAAATATAAAAGTAATTTAAATTATATAAAATTTAACTAATGAGGTACCCACAAAGTGAAAACATACCTCTTACAATTTTAATACCAAAACAAATAAATAATAATCATAATAATAAAGAAAATATCCATCCATGATAAATTAAATAAATCAAGCATTGAAATTAAATAAATCAACCATCAAAACATATAATAAACTATATAATCAAATCTAAAATTAAATAATGCAAATAAAGATACAAATTTAGGTTTATGTCTCAATTTAAGGTTCTTTAATTAACATTTAGGGTTTTGGGATTTTGGAATTATTGTTATTATTATTTAGGCTACTTTGAGAATTTTTAAAAAAATGCGATGGATTAGGGTTTTATAAATTTAAGAAAGTAGTAAGGTTTTTGGTTAATCAAATTAAGGTTTAGGGCTAACATCATGAAATTAAAGTTTTGGAACCTTAAGACATTAAGGTTTAGGACTCACGGTTAAGATATTAGGGTTTTAGGGTTTAAGGAATTTAAGGTTTAAGAGAGAAAGATTTATTGGATTAGGGTTTTGATATTCTTAGATTATAAAAAAAAGGGTTTAGGATTTTAACTTACTGCCTTTGAAAAAAAATTTTGGATTTGGAGAAATAAATTAAAGTTTTGGAAGAATAATCAAGATTTTGGAGTTTAATAATGAAACGGTTTAAGTTTTTGGATAAAAATAGTTTAGGGTTTTGAGTTTCAATAAAATAACTTATGGTTCTTGAGGTTTTAGTAAACAAACTAGATTCTGACAATTGATTCAAACCCTCAACAGCTACTGGATGGCTTTAAGTTTTTATAAAACATGCAAGTGGAGTTACAAATACCAACTGATTAATGTATTAATTAAAGCGAACAATTAAAGTTATTAAAACAAAGATCAATTTACTGCATGTTCTTATTAATCAAAGAAAATAAAGCTACTGTAAACATGAATAATTTATGATTAAAGATCAAACCTCCGTCGTCAATTCCACCAAAAAATTAATTTCTAGGTGAACAATGTGAAGACAGTATGGACTTTGCCTTCTTCATTGGTTGTCTTGATATTTTTGTTTGTTGTTTCCTTCGTTCTCAAAAAACTGTTGCTGTTCTTCTAGGGTTTTTTCTCCTCTCTTTCTTTAGAGTTTTTCGTGTTCTCTTCCTCCTTTACTAGTGCATTTAATGTGGTAATTATAGGAAAAAAAAATAAAAACCTAATCCTTTTTTAATAAGGAAATACTAACTATTTAGGAAAAATTACAAAACCGTGTAAAATGAGGTTTGGTCAAAAAATCGGCAGCTTGCGCGGGCTACTGGCATGCGGGCTGCATTGGCCAAAAAATTGTTGCGGGCTATGAGCGGGGGCCATGCGAGTTGGGCAAGCCAATTCATCATAGAACTGGGTAAGCCCAGCTGCGGTGAATTGGCACTGCAAAATTCGCCGCAGATATTTGTTGTGACGAATTCCCTTGCCGCGCGTCTCTCGCTAATTCGTCCGTTTTTTTATTTTTTTATTTCTATGTTTCATTTTTATTAAAAATAAATATTAAATATTATTAGTAATTAAAATATTATTTAAATAATTAAAATACCACAAAAATTATCTTGAACTATCGGATTGGACTAGGTAAAAAATTAAGGGTCTATAGTTTGCCCCCTGCTTGAACGATCTAAGACTTTCAGTAGAAGAGAGTGAAAAGCAACATGACTTTGAGTAGATTTTGAATGAGGATGGATACATGGATTTGATATGGGTACTTGAACCTGGGGTAAGTTCTGGACTTAAGGGTAATTTGGGTTCTGGACCTGAGCTAAGTTCTGGACTTAAGGGTAATTTGGGTTCTGGACCCGAGCTAAGTTTTGGACTTAAGAGGAAATTTAGGTTCTGGACCTAAGCTAAGTTCTGGACTTAAGGATAATTTGAGTTCTAGACCTAAGCTAAGTTCTAGACTTAAGAGGGAATTTAGGTTTTGGACCTAAGATAAGTTCTGGACTTAAGGATAATTTGGGTTCTGGACCCAAGCTAAGTTCTAGACTTAAAAGGGAATTTCAGTTCTGGACCTAAGCTAAGTTCTGCACTTAATGATAATTTGGGTTCTAGACTTGAACTAAGTTCTAGACATAAGAGGGAATTTAGGTTCTAGACCTAAGCTAAGTTTTGGACTTACGGGTAATTTTGGTTCTAGACCCGAACTAAGTTCTGGTCTTAAGAGATAATTTAGGTTTTGGACCGAAGCTAAGTTCTAGACTTAATGAAAATTTGGGTTCTGGACCCAAGCTAAGTTCTGGACTTAAGAGGGAATTTAGGTTCTGGACCTAAGCTAAGTTCTGGACGTAATGATAATTTTGGTTTTGGACTCGAGCTAAGTTCTGGACTTAAGAGAGAATTTAGGTTCTGGACCTAAGCTAAGTTCTGGACTTAAGGGTAATTTGGGTTCTGGACTTAAGAGAGAATTTAGGTTCTGGACCTAAGCTAAGTTCTGGACTTAAGGATAATTTGGGTTCTAGACCCGAGCTAAGTTCTGGACTTAAGAGGGAATTTAGGTCCTGAACTTAAGCTAAGTTCTGGACTTAATGATAATTTGGGTTTTGGACCCGAGCTAAGTTCTGGACTTAAGAGGGAATTTAGGTTTTGGACCTAAGCTAAGTTTTGGACTTAAGGGTGATTTGGGTTTTGGACTTGAGCTAAGTTCTGGACTTATGAGGGAATTTAGGTTCTAGACCTAAGCTAAGTTCTGGACTTAATGATAATTTGGGTTTAGGACCTGAGCTAAGTTCTGAACTTAATGATAATTTAGGTTTTGGACCCGAGCTAAGTTCTGGACTTAAGAGGAAATTTAGGGTTTGGACCTAAGCTAAGTTCTGGACTTAATGATAATTTGATTATCTATAAAAATAATTGTAGTTAGTAGGATATTAAAGAAATTTGCAAAAAAATTAGCTATTTTTAACATGCCTATATCTTCTTGCCCCCTGTGTGGTAAAATATTGGAAGTGAGTTTCAAAATGTTTTGTACATACATAAACTCAAAAAATATTGAAAGGAGAAACTTTGCCCCCTGTGTAGGCTCAAACCCATGATTTTTTCTATGCGGCTTTGGTTGATGTTTGTATATTGTCTAGCTCACCGAACAAGCATGTGTGAGCAGGGATTTTCGCTCCCACTCCCGGTGGAATGGTTCTTGTGACTTCGGCACTGTTTAGGCTCGGGGCCTTAGAGAACACGGACCTAAGTCCAGAGAAAATGGAGTCGCCACCCGGACAGGCCGGGAAAAAGAAAGGGGTGGATGACTCGATTCCTAAGGATTCCCCAACCCCTTAATCGGTTCAAAAAGTTGGGTACGTGTGGGGAAGGTGAGAAATGGCCCAGCACCCCCACAACGCCCGGTTCATTGGAACCGGCCTCCTTTATAGGTCTTAATATTATAAAATTCTTAAGTATAATAACATTATCCATATTACACACAATAATTAAAAGAAAGCATCATTATATTAAAATCAAAGCAATGTCCAAACAAAGTAAATAAATGGACAGCCATCCAAGGATGGAAACATGTCCTTACATCACATGCCTAGATAGGACACCCACCAAAAGGTAGAAACATGCCCTTTGCATAAGTTCTAAGATGGAAAAGCAAATTAAATTACATGATATTTAACTAATGAGGCACCCACCAAGTGGAAACATACCTCTTACAACTTTTGGAAATCTAAATTGACTGATAAAAGTAAATAATCATTCATCAAAAGTATTTAACCAAAATATAAAACAAACATCCATCCATGACAAATTAAATAAATCAAGTATTGAAATTAAATAAATTAAAGCATAAGAAATAAATTAAAGCATAATTAAGTATGGAATTGAATAAAGCAAATAAAAGCTCAAGTATAGCTACTATTTCCATTTAGGGTTCTTTATCTCATGTGTTAAGGTTTTGGAAATTCTAAAATTAAGCTACTGTGACTTTTTATGGAATTAAAATAGATTAGGGTTTTAAGTTTTAAATGGTTGGTAAGATTCTTTGATTTACCAAATTAAGGTTTGAATGGTGAAATTATGTAACTAGGGTTTTGAATACCTTAAAATATTTAAATTTGTGATTTTTGTTTTATTGAACTTTAAGCTACTGTGCAATTTTTGGGTTTTCATGTTTTTATGTTTTTTTTTTATGTTTTAAAGGGATTAGGGTTCATAAAAATTAGGGTTTAAGATTTTAAAAGGATTAGGGTTTATTATTTTAGGTTTAAAAGTTGAATTATGGATTTTAGGCTTTAAAATTAGGGTTCTCGGGTAAAAGATAATTTTTAGGGTTTTGAAAATCAATTTGATATTTTATGAATTTAAACAAATGGATTGAAGTTTTTATAAGTAGAAAAGATATTTTTTTAAGGTTTTTTTGAATGAAATAGAACCTACTTTAAAAATTTGAAAGAAACAGAATTTGATTTTGGTTTTGTAGAAAAATATGTTAAATTAAAGTTTTAAGATTTTTAAGAAGAAAAAATAACAATTATAAGTCTTTTTAGAAAAGGAGGTCACGTTTTAGTATTTTAGCTTTTGAAGAATTAAACTAAATTTCTAAAGTTTTTGATTTAAAGAAACCCTAATTCCATAATTTAGCTACTGTGTAATATAAATCAATTAAGGAAAATCACTTACCTTCTTTTGTTGATTCTTCCAAAAATAATTCTTCTTGGATGAACTAGCTCCAAAGACAAGACTTTGTTGCCTTTGAAAATCCCTTAATCTGTGCTGTTACTCCCTTAAAAATCAGTTGAATTGAATTGTTGCTTTTCCTTCCTTGATTTGGTTTCCAATCCCAAGCTCACTGTGAAATTTTTTCCTCCCTCAATTTGGTTCTATTGGTCCTTATTTATAATGTTTTTTAGGTTGTTTATTCCTAATTACACACGACAATTAATATTAATAAAAAAAGAAATTAAAACCTAATTGGATTAGGTTTCTAAAAATTGGGTCAAAAAATTTTGCGCTGGCAAAAACTGTGGCAGCGGGCCCGTGGCTGGGGACAGTAGGCGTGCCAGTCCGCAGTGGGCATGCCAGCCCGCAGGAAATTCCTGCGGAAGTTATTTCGCTTGCAGGAATTTTCTGTGGGCGAAATAACTCGCCCTGCAGGAAGTTATTTCCCCCACAGGAATTTTTTGCCGGAGAAATAACTCGCCCGCAGAATGCTGGGCCTACGGGCGTGCCGCCCGCAGGGGCAAAACGCCCACTGGCCCGCACGACCGCTTTTCGCTACCGATTTTTTTTCGACTCTGATTTTTATTTTTATTTTTATTTTTTGATTTTTATTTGTTTATTTTTATTTTTTATAAATAAAAATTAGATAATAAAGCAAAAACTATTTAATTAAAATTATTTTGGACCAATTAGACAACAAAAATCATTTTGGACTAAATAAAGCATATTGGATCGGATTGAGTTAAAAATTAAGGGTCTACAGTTTGCCCCCTACTTGAATGATCTAAAACCTTAGTGAAAGAGAGTGAAAAGCAATAAGACTTAATTTTTGACATGGCGACTTGTTTTGGGTTCTGGACCCGAGGATGATTCTAGGTTCTGGACCTAAGAAATATTTGGGCTCTAGACCCGGTTCGAGTTCTGGACTCAAGGATGACTCTAGATTCTGGACCTAAGTAAAATTTGGATTCTAGACCCGGTTCGAGTTCTGGACTCAAGGATGTCTCTGGGTTCTAGACCGAAGGGAAATTTGGGTTCTAGACCCAAGTTAAGTTCTGGACTTAGAAAATTCTAGGTTCTAGACCTAAGGAAAATTTGGGTTCTGGACCCGAGCTAAGTTCTGACTTAGAAAAGATTCTAGGTTTTGGACCTAAGGGTAATTTGGGTTATGGACCCGAGCTAAGTTCTGGACTTAGAAAATTCAAGGTTCTGGACCTAGGAAAATTTGGGTTCTGGACCCGAGCTAAGTTCTGGACTTAGAAAATTCTAGGTTCTGGACCTAAGGAAAATTTGGATTCTGGACCCGAGCTAAGTTCTGGACTTAGAAAAGATTCTAGGTTCTGGACGGTAATTTGGGTTCTGGACCCGAGCTAAGTTCTGGACTTGGAAAATTCTAGGTTCTAGACCTAAGGAAAATTTGGGTTCTAGACCTGAGCTAAGTTCTGGACTTAGAAAATTCTAGGTTCTGGATCTAAGAAAAATTTGGGTTCTGGACCCGAGCTAAGTTCTGGACTTAGAAAATTCTAGGTTCTGGACCCGAGCTAAGTTCTGGACTTAGAAAATTCTAGGTTCTGGACTTAAAAAGTTTAGCTATTTTTTAGGCATATGTCTTCCTATTGCCCACTGGGTGTAAAAATATTTGTATACTCGCAATTATCTGAATGATTAAATTGAATAATTGAATTTTCTGTTTATTTACTGTGTAGTACTGTTCATGCACTATTCACTATTCATAAATAGTAAATTTACTATTTGGAAATAGTATCAAATAGTATTTAGTATTGGAAAAGTGATTTTACTATTCACCAATAGTAATACTATTCATGAATAGTAAATTTACTATTTATGAATAGTAATACTATTCATAAATAGTGATATTTACTATTTATCAATAGTAATACTATTTATAAATAGTAAAATTCACTATTCATGCACAGTTTTGAGTTTGTTTTCGTCTGCTTGCCGTTCCTCTATAAAAGGCCATCAATTCTCCAGAAAATTTCAAAATTTCAATTTCAGTTTTGTAATCCTTTCAAATTTCTTTTCAATTTCAGCACATATTTTTCAAAAACAATGCATGCTTCGAGGTCGCGGACTCATTCTAATGCCGAATTATTGGAGTTTATTCGGCATCATGAAGACAGAAATCTAGATATACTAGCCGGGATGCCGCTTCATCGCAGTTCCAATCAAAAGAGCGAGGTAATGATTTTTTTACTTATTTTTTTTACTTTTTATTATTATTATGAAAAATAAATTAATTTAAATAGATTGAATAATGCGTACTTACCTGGTATTAACTTACCTGGGTCTGTGTTAGGTTGATCGTTGTGTTGTTCAGGCCGGAGGGTGTATTTACAAAGCTCGACAATGGTATGATGTAGTGCCTTCTTGGGTAAGGCGAATCATCCGAGATTGCGGCTTTGAGCAGTTTGTCTTACAATTGCCATCCAAAGAATATCAAATAGACCGAAGCGTGGTCCAGGCGTTGGCAGAGCGATGGCTGGATACAACTCACACTTTTCACTTGCCCATTGGGAAGATGACAATTGGTCCGGTCGATTTTACTGCCATAACCGGCCTTCGATATGATGGTGTTCCGGTTCCTCTGACTAATGAAATTTTAACCTTTGAAGAAATTCAGGAATTAATTGGTATGGAACCGTCATATAAAGGACCTTTTAAGATAAAAATTGAGCTGATTCGCAGTTATTGGATTAACTACGAAGGTCGGATTGGCAGAAACAGGGCCGAACAGTATGCTCGAGGATTTTTGTTATATCTGCTCGGATCGACCATCTTTGGCAGCACTGATTCATCCATTCACTTATCAGTGTTGAGTGCCCTTTCTTATCTCAGGATGGTACCATCTTCTGGCTGGGGTGAAGCTGGTCTCGCATGTCTTTATCATGGCCTTGATAAGCTTTATCGAAACAAGAATTCTTTTGTTGGCTTGATGGTGGTTTTCGAGGTATTCTTTCTTCCACCAATGTCTTTTCCCTTTTTCTCTTGTGATCTTTGTTGTTATTGTAGATATGGGCATATCAACACAACCTCGTGAGAGTACCCGGCATTTCCTGAGAGAGAATCAGTATCCGAGATTAAATTTCTGGTTGTCCGATCGTGTGAACGTTCCCGGCTCTCATCATGTGCATACTCATCGCTTTGTGTTGAGCCACTTAACCTGGGATCAGGTAAAATAACATTAGTATGCTTTAAATGTTTTGCAAAAGTTTTACATACCTTATGTTATCCTGCAGGTGAATTTGGCCTGGTGGAATCCAGAAGAGCGAGCAAATTGGTCTCCTTTGATGAGGGCTGCACTGTCTTTTTAACATTCTCGGTTAATTATTACTGGCCCCAGTGTCTAGCGGCTGGTTTCTCGGGGAGAGAGTTTACGAGTGGTTTCTTGGCCCAGAGCAGTGGAGCTTCCCGATGCAAATCCCAGAATACACTTTAAATATTATGTCGATGCCGGAGGATGCTTGGTGGTCGGCCTGATATGGTTTTAATGCCGAGTTATTTCTCGATTTACTGGGTCCATTTTATGCTCGTTTTATTCAAATGAGACTCTTGCACTTTGATGTATCTCCTGTCGGTGTGCATGAGATTTCTGATGGAAATGAGGAGAGATGAGGAGGAACATCACGGAGATGCATGAGAGTCTGTTCCTCTTCTCGGGACCGATACTTCTCAGGTTAAACTTTTACCCCTTTTCTATTGCAACTGCTTTTCTTTCTTTGATTCTTTAATTATTGTTGCAGTTTATTGGCTCGTTTGATCATGAGGCTGGACCTTCTTTTACTCCCCCTTCATTTGTTCATTCTAGCCTGCCGGATATGCCATCTCATCCGTAGGGTATTGATATGAATTACCTGGTAAGTTCCTTATTTCATAATAGTTTATGCTATATGTATGCATGATTATGTATGCTCTTACCTATTCCTTCTTGGCTCACAGTGGATGCTCGAAGAACAAAACAAGAAGCTTCAAGAAGAGTTAGCTGTAAGTCGTCAGCAGGCTTCTCATTTTGAAAATTTATATCATTAATCCAAACAAAATTTCCGTGACTTCCGATTTCAAGGAATGAGGGATCCTAGTGCTTCTTCATCGAGAGGCCTCCAGGCTGATAACCATAAAATCCTATCGTCTGCTTCTGATGAGGACCATGACAAATCCGAACTCCAAGGTAATAGGAATTTTAGTGCTTCTGCTTCGGATGATCCCGGGATGAGTAATTTGCCCCTTACTCCAACAGGCGATGACTTTTTCAAGTCTTTATTTGGTGACCTACCACCACCCTCTTAGTGACATGTAAACATTATAGCAATTATACAATAATGAAAAATATGCTCTCTTTTTCTCTTCTCTCCTCTTTTTTTTTTCGCTACTGCCATTTTTTTTTAGTTACCGCCAAAATTATTTTTTATTATTATTTATTATTTATTATATATATATAATACATCATAATTAATATCCACTTCTTTTGTTAAACCAAATCCAAAATGGAAAAAGAAATTGTGACCACTTCCTTTCCTTGTGCCATATGGTCTTATCCTTTTCCATCATCTTTTCCATTTCACTTTTGGAAAGGATTTATTTTCTTCTATATAAATCACCTTGCATGCCATATTTCAATTCATAAGCCAAGAATCTCTCTTTCAAAGTGAATACTCTCTCTTTAGCAATTTTGGTTCTCCTTTATTCATCAACCATGACCGAGCACCATTTAAAGAAAATAAAAATTCTATTTAAGAATATGGATGCCAACCATTGGAAGCAAATTTCATGGTCCAAGCTTGATGTTTTAAAATGCTTTCAAAATATCAAATTGGACCACTCTTTCTTACATGTCGTGGCTTCCCTGTGGGATACGGATTCTAGGGTATTTAGAATTAATGGCTTTGAAATGTGTCCCTTGATTGAAGAATTTGAGGCCATCCTTGGACATCCCAATAATCAACGAATGGCGTTACCCACATTGATTTCCAAAACTCAACAGAAGATGCAGATGTTATTTTAAATTCTGAAACCCGAGATTCTTCGGTTGATGAGAGGTGAAAAAATTATACTTGCTCCTTTGATTGACTTTTGTCTTTCCCATTTGTCTTTGCCTGCTCGGCCAATTCTTACTTGTTTCTTCTGACGGCGATATTGACCCACGAGTATTGGATATCATGGATCAAATGGAAGGAGGCTTGTCGCCGGTACCTGTGATCTTAGCCGAGACCTTAGTTGGATTAGACCGATTTAAATCAGGATTGTCAAAGAGACTGACTGGGAGCTCGTTGCTGCTTCAGGTAATTACCTAAACTGCCCTTCCAGGTTTTTAATTTAGGTTTTTTTTTTATCGCTCTAACTTTTGCCTAGTCTGCCCATGCGGGTTTTCGGAACTAGCGAGCTGTCCTAATTTTTGCCTAAGCTGCCCTTGCGGGTTTTCAACTTAGCGGACCTCTTTTTTTTTTTTAATTCTTTCTTCATAGATTTGGCTTCAGGAGCGTCTTTATTTGCTTGATACTCCCTCCATGGATTTTTCCAAATACCTTCCACGTCATCATTCTACTAGGAAGCTGCTCCATCCTGCTTCTTCATATGCTGACTGGGTTGACTGGATTCACTCATGCTCCGAAGTCAATATCCGTTGGTTAGTACCTTGGTGGAAGATTTCTCATATTACCATGCGGACATACTTGATGTACGTTCCTCTTGATGCAGTTCGTTAAGGTACATGCTATGATCCTCACCGACTTGGGCGTCAGTATGGAGCTAAGCCTCATGATTCTGACTTTGTTCCTGACTTAGACATGCCTTGCTTGACTGAAACCTACTTGGACCGACTGAGGCAAAGCTGGCCTGCACGTTACACTTATCGACTACCATAGATTTTACATTTGTCAATTTAGAAAGTGTTTTGTTAAGATGAAAAAATAATTAAAGTAATAACAGATGCTTCTTTTCCATTTATAATTTGTCATCACCTTTTGCAATTATGATTATTTATTTCATCCGTGTCTGGTCATATACTCATAACAGTGCACAAAGAGCAATTTAATCATTAATTCTGTTTTATTAAATTGGGGAACAACCAAACATAAAAGCCTGCAGACACAAGATTACTCCTGTTGCCAATCAACCCTTTCGGGTTTTCTAATTAACGATTTTCTCTCATTAGCCCTAATTGTTGCCTAGCCCGCCCTTTCGGGTTTTCAAAACTAGCGGACTGCTCTAACTTTTTCCTAGGCCGCCCTTTCTGGGTTTTCAACCTAGCGAGCTCTTTCTTTTTCATTTTTCATACATAAAACCTCTTCAACCTGTCAATGTTTACTGATTCACTAAATTCGTTCCCATCCATGTCTGATAACTTCACCGCACCTTTGCTCATGACTTGTTTCACGACATATGGTCCTTCCCAGCTAGGTCTGAACTTCCCTCTTGGATCAGATACATTAGGCTTACATTGCTTCAATACCAAATCCCCAACCCTGAATCTTCGAATTTTGACCCTTCTATTGTAGGCCCGAGCTATCTTCTTTTGGTACAGTTGGTGATGATACAGTGCCTTTAGCCTTCTCTCTTCTAATAGAGCTAACTGAGTGTATCTGCTTGCTACCCATTCTGTTTCAGGCAGCTCCGCTTCCAAAACTACTCTCAATGACTTGATCTTAATCTCAATTGGCAATACTGCTTCCATCCCATAAACCAAAGAGAACAGTGTCATTCCAGTAGGTGTTCGCACACTCATCCTATATCCCCATTGTAACACCCCTTAACCCGACTATTTCCAGCCGAGCCAAGTGTGCTACAGTATATGCAACATGGTATACAGAACATGTACTAAATAAAATTTTTTTCCTTTTTATTACAAATAATAATAATTTACACATTTCTTTAATTGTTATAATTACATTTTGAAAGTCCTTAACAGTACATGCCAAGCTAAACTTTGCTTTGCTCCTCACTTCGCCTCCTGTTGCGCACTCTGGTGCTCCTTTGTAGCTTCCTATTTGTCAGCTTGAACTCCATAACCTACGAGTTTAGAAAACTAAACTCGCTAAGCATATAGCTTAGTGGGTACTTTAACCGTTAAGTAGAAATTAGATGCAAACCACACAATGTTACAGATATGGCACCAGTGATTAAGAATCTGACTATTTTTATCCTAAATCAGCTCAATAGAACTAATTTATAGTTCAAAATTTTCATTCCGGGCCTTTGGGCCAGACTGCACTTTTTAGGTCACACCGGGTTTTACAATACTGCAAAAATCCCTCGTTGGGCTTTTAAAATCTAAATAAAACACAATTGGGATGTGATTTTCAAAAAACGAAAAATGCTATCTTGTTCTTAATTGGTCAAGCTTTCAAGAGCATATTTTTGATAATTTATTTCATTCCAAACGAATATTTTATCTCAATTATACCTCATTTATTTCTTACCAAATGAACAGTGAATTCTAGCATTTAGTTTCTTATGTACCTTGTTATTTTATTTCCCCAATAACTTTTGTTCTACTAATCCGAATGTAAATATTCTTGGTTTCACTTGAACTAGACTCATATGAGTCCTTATGGTTAAATTTCTAGATTTAAATTTGTTACACATAATTCTTGATGACTCCTTGAACTCTTCCCTCGTCAATTGGTTACTCAAGTCTGTGCAATGCGTACTTTTTCATTTATAACTTTACCTAAGAAACTCAGATTGAGACATTTCTTATCTTAAATTAAAATAGACACATAAGTAAAAATTTCAGCTTAAAACAGGCAACACGTGATGTTTGGCACATTTTCTAATTCAGCCCTGCAGTCTGCTAGTGTCTGCCTGCGCATGTTTCGCTCATTCATGTGTAACTTCTACATTTTAAGTCCAATCGAGATGAATCCAACTCCTATGATTCACCAACATACAAGGATTCATTTATATCTTCTATCACAACATCTAATTCCTGAGGTAAATGGACCAAAACCTGGACTCAAGGCACAAATCTCAGTCTGTCCGGTTTCACAATTCCAGTGTGCATGAGTTATACTCTTTTGATCATATCTTTTTATCTACAAGTGGGATTTAGGAAATTCCAAATTATATGGTTTCCTAACACAAAAGGGTACATTTAAGTCTTCTTTCACAGCTTCTAAATGTGTCATTAAGGTCACCTGGACTCAAGGCACAAATCTCAGTCTGTCCGATTTCACAATTCCAGTGTGCATGAATTATACTCTTTTGATCATATCTTTTTATCTACAAGTGGGATTTCGGAAATTCCAAATTCTATGGTTTCCTAACACATAAGGGTACATTTAAGGTTTCTTTCACAACTTCTAAATGTGTCATTAAGGTCACCTAAACGTAGTCCCAAGTCACAGGTTACTGACTGAGGAATCTCAGTTTTTCAGTTTGTACGCCTGGTATCATTTTGATCATAACATTCATTCCACACATGAAAATGAGTTGGTTCCAAAGCCTATGGTTTAATGAATTAATGTAGAACAATTAAGTCTTATTTTTCAATTTCTAGTTCTATCATTTTGCTAGTCTAAATTTCGGTTGAAGTTCCAGAAAAATGCAGGACACATGGCTGGCTGCAACAAAACAACACAACATAGCACTCCCATATTTACCTCCCTTTTAACCTCAACCCCAAAATCAATCAATACACAACAAACACTTCTATATCATCATCAATCTCAACCACATAACCACCACAACTCAAGCACATGAACAATTATAACAATTACACATCCAAATGCAAAGGCAATAGAGATCACTAATTCAGGAAGGTTAAAGTACCAAACCTTTTTCCCCTTTGTTTTCCTTAGCTCATCTTTGATCTTTTTATTCTTTCTCCTTTAGCTTTTCTTGATTTCCTATAAGAATTCCAGCATACACACTTTAAACATACATCCTATGGTTTGAAAACATAAGCTACCAATTTTTTTCTTGCCAATTTTTCCTCAATCTAATCTCCTCTAACCTTAAAACCATTATTTCTTTCATCAAATCCTTTAAATAATTATTCCTTGAATTTTCTCCAAATCTAGCTACATGAACCCTAATTTCAATCTCTTAAATTAACCATTAATCCATGAAATTAAAACTAGAGATAGGTTTCTCTTACCTTATATTCTTGTTTGTCACCAAAATCTTCAACCAAAAGCCTTAAACTTTGGAAAAATCACCTCCTTCTTCCTTCTCTTATGGTTTGGACGAGTTCACCATGTAAGAGAGGGCTTTTATTTTTTTTCCTTAGCTTATTTTGATCCAAATGGCAGCCATAAGTGGTGAAAATATGTTGGTATAGATGTTGACTTCCAATTGGTACACCTTATAGCAAAAATGGCCACTTTTAATTGGTCCACTTGCCTTCTTCTTTTATCTATTTATTTGGCAAGCCATTAGGCTTCCTTTTATTCATTTCTTGTGCTGTAATTTTATAGTCTAGGGTGTGAAAATATCAAAATACCCTCCAGCGATTAATCGATTGTAACTTTTAAACCGTGCGTTTTCGAAAAAAATTGAAATCCACGGTTATGACCCGGTTAATCTCGAGAATATTCTTTCGGGGTCTGATATGGGCACTATTAAGAACTTTCGACACTTAATTTTTAAGTTTACATAATTGCCCCTAACTATTGAGAAATTTTTACTTAGGTCCTTTTGATATCCCTTCCTGACCTTTCTGTCTTTCTTTATTAATATCTTTTTACTCACAACTCAAAATTAAGTAATTCTTATGCCCACTGAAACTACACATCTGGGGATACATTGTGTCAATATTTCAGGTCGATCCGAGCTATATCTGAGTTTTGACGGTCCTTCGAATTCAAGCCTACTATGATGTCCTGAGGCAGCTTGCACATTGTCTACTAAATCCATCATATCTTATTCTGTACAACTCCAAATTGAGTAATTTCAAGTTATACATCTAGATAAGACACAAATAAACAATTAAGTCTTCTTTGAGACTCTCTAATTCTGTCATTAACTCGGATCAAATTCGAGCTCAATTTATAGGTCATGTTTTAAACTCCTTTGTTCTAAGCCTAAATCATATCCTCTATGTCTGTTTCTTACCAATCTGGGATTTGGGATGTTACAATTCTATCCTCCTTAATTTAAGCTTTGTCCCAAAGCTTACTCATTCTATATACTTGACCTTATTCACTTGATTGCTCTCTGTCATCTCTCTATATTGTTTACGCATTCCCTTATTTTGACACTTATTCATTTACTGGGATTAACTATTTTAAGATTCAACATGTTTTACCTTTTGTATTTTGTTTTCTTCCCATCTCTGCTCACTTGCTGTTTATTATTCTACAAGATTGTCCAATAGACTATTATGTGGTTAAACATGCTTTGACTTTTGTCACGATTTCTCATTCGAAGCGTTATTATTATTCACTTATGTTTTCTTTAACTTTGATTTAAATTTGTTCTTTTCCATTCTTTCTTGTACAATTTTCATTCTCTGCTATATTCATTTCTAAGCTTCCTTCTCTTTGCATTGTGGTTATTCTTTATTTATTTCTTACTGAATTTGTATGTCCTATGTATATTCGTGCAGTGTGGTGGCATTCCTTAAGTATCGGCTCATCTGACTTTCCTTGTGTTGTCATATATACATCTCGAATAATAGCTCATGGGTGATCAGTCCATGATACCATTATTCTCGAAGTACTATTTATTTCATTACGTGTCTCGCTCTATGTTGGTTACGGTTGATCCCAACATAAGGTGAGAACATCTTTCCTTTTTTATTACATTTCAAACTCTTTCTTTCCTTTCTTTTTCGAATATGTTTCAATTCACTTTCTGTTTATTTTCATATATACTTTTTTTTCATCTGTATATTATCACATATTTTTCTTACTTAGCTCCTCAAGGTAATAACAGTAAAATCAAAGTGGGATGACGCAATACCATATGGAACCAGCATGGCACGGGTGGCCCTCACCACCGTTTCATTTCCATGGCACAGGTGGCCCTCACCACCATTTTCATATCACAGGAGTGGCCCTCACCACTCTATAATCAACTAATGGCCCTCACCATTGGCTCCAGTGGCCCTCACCACTGAGTTCATATCAATGTCATCATATCACAAGAGTGGCCCTCACCACTTTTTTTTCATCAAACCAATGGCCCTCACCATTGTCCCCAGTGGCCCTCACCACTGAGTATATATATCGGTGCCAGATAAATATCAAACCAGTGGCCCTCACCACTGGCCCCAATGGCCCTCACCATTGAGTATAAATGTTAATGCCATATAAATACACTCATCCCAACTCTGATTCAATCTGAATTACCAAGGTAAGCATATCTTTCTAATATTTTATGCTCTTTCCTTCATTCTTTCCTGCTTTCTATATGCACGGATTGCCATATGTTTCATATGTATTCACATCTGCATGGATGTCACCATATCATATCTCGAGCAATTTCTTGGCTCATTCACAATGCTCAGTGGCATATACGGGCTCATTGGCATTTTTATCCACTCATACTGTCATATTATTTATTTCCCCTTATGAGCCTTATATTTTTCAAGTATCAGGCTTTCCACTGTTTCATCTCTTTATTCTCTTTCTGCATATGCATTATTTAGCACGTCTTTATGTATGTATGGTATGTCTTTCTGTTTGTACAGTGTATGTTACATTTTATGTGAAGACATTTAAATATTGTATGTATAGTACTCAGTATGTCTCACATAAGTATAGATATTATATGCACCGTGTTCGGTATGTCTCACATGGATATGTTTTGTACAATATATGATATATCACATGTACATTGATTTGCGGGTCCAATCATTCATAGCTTTATTTTCAATTCAGCAACCATAACATTCCCATAATAAGTCAATCACATAATATTGGCATAGTAATCAAACTCATTTAACATGATTGAATCACATTCATATCAATGCACACATAGGCACAAAAAAAAAAAATTCTCAAGTTGTCAGAACACATTACCAAACATTTCCAGCACAAGTTTAAATAGTTCATTATATAAGGAACACATGATTTCAACCAGGTAAAGCATTAATCCTGGAGAATCTAATTAGTTTTGCTTCCTTTTCTTAGTTCTCAATTTTATTTTCTATGATTTTTTTTCTTGCCGTACTATTATTCTTCACTCTTTCAATTTTAGACTCTTGTATTATGGTCGGTATTCTATTCATTATTATTCTTTCGGTGCTTTTACTACTTACCTCTCATAATTGCCTTAACCTTTATTGCATATATTTCGGTCTTTAACATACTTGTTTTTGCCCTTATGTGTATTTATCTTGCTCATATAAATTTTTGGTTTCTATTCTTAACTTACTGTTCATTCTTTTTAACCTTCTGAATGTCTGCCACTATCTAATTTCTTTCTATTATACTATGTATCTGTATATATATGCACCTTTCGGTCTACTTTCTATCATTTCTTACTGACCGTCTATTCCAATTGTCATATATTTCTCAATTTCTAACTAGTACAGGGCTTACTATTTCGTGTTAATCATATTCACTCATTGCATTAACCTCTTTCTACCTGATATCTTTCTATCTCACTCCGTTTACCTTTTCTCCGTATCGTAATTGGCACGTACTTTCCTATGGTTAACCGCCCAGGAACGGCTAAACCAATGCTCTGATACCAAAAATTGTAACACCCCTTAACCCGACTATTTCCAGCCGAGCCAAGTGTGCTAAAGTATATGCAACATGGTATGCAGAACATGTACTAAATAAAAATTTTTTTCCTTTTTATTACAAATAATAATATTTTACACATTTCTTTAATTGTTATAATTACATTTTGAAAGTCCTTAACAGTACATGCCAAGCTAAACTTTGCTTTGCTCCTCACTTCGCCTCCTGTTGCGCACTCTGGTGCTCCTTTGTAGCTTCCCATTTGTCAGCTTGGACTCCATAACCTATGAGTTTAGAAAACTAAACTCGCTAAGCATATAGCTTTGTGGGTACTTTAACCGTTAAGTAGAAATTAGATGCAAACCACACAATGTTACAGATATGGCACCAGTGATTAAGAATCTGACTATTTTTATCCTAAATCAGCTCAATAGAACTAATTTGTAGTTCAAAGTTTTCATTCCGGGCCTTTGGGTCAGAATGCACTTTTTAGGCCACACCGGGTTTTACAATACTGCAAAAATCCCTTGTTCGGCTTTAAAATCTAAATAAAACACAATTGGGATGTGATTTTCAAAAAACGAAAAATGCTATCTTGTTCTTAATTGGTCAAGCTTTCAAGAGCATATTTTTGATAATTTATTTCATTCCAAACGAATATTTTATCTCAATTATACCTCATTTATTTCTTACCAAATGAACAGTGAATTCTAGCATTTAGTTTCTTATGTACCTTGTTATCTTATTTCCCCAATAACTTTTGTTCTACTAATCTGAATGTAAATATTCTTGTTTTCACTCAAACTAGACTCATATGAGTCCTTATGGTTAAATTTCTAGATTTAAATTTTGTTACACATAATTCTTGATGAATCCTTGAACTCTTCCCTGGTCAATTGGTTACTCAAGTCTGCGCAATTCATAATATTTCATTTATAACTTTACCTATGCAACTCGAATTGAGATGTTTCTTATCTTAAATTAAACTAGACACATAAGCTATATTCAGTAAAAATTTCAGCTTAAAACAGGCAACACGTGATTTTTGGCACAATTTCTAATTCAGCCCTGCAGTCTGCTAGTGTCTGCCTGCGTATGGTTCGCTCATTCGTGTGTAACTTCTACATTTTAAGTCCAATCGAGATGAATCCAACTCCTATGATTCACCAACATACAAGGGTTAATTTATATCTTCTATCACAACATCTAATTCCTGAGGTAAATGGACCAAAACCTGGACTCAAGGCACAAATCTCAGTCTGTCCAGTTTCACAATTCCAGTGTGCATGAGTTATACTCTTTTGATCATATCTTTTTATCTACAAGTGGGATTTAGGAAATTATAAATTCTATGGTTTCATAAAACATAAGGGTAAATTTAAGTCTTCTTTCACAGCTTCTAAATGTATCATTAAGGTCACCTGGACTCAAGGCACAAATCTCAGTCTGTCCGATTTCACAATTCCAGTGTGCATGAATTATACTCTTTTGATCATATCTTTTTATCTACAAGTGGGATTTAGGAAATTCCAAATTCTATGGTTTCTCTAATACATAAGGGTACATTTAAGGTTTCTTTCACATCTTCTAAATGTGTCATTAAGGTCACCTAAACGTAGTCCTAAGTCACAGGTTACTGACTGAGGAATCTCAGTTTTTCAGTTTGTACGCCTGGTATCATTTTGATCATAACTTTCATTTCCCACATGAAAATGAGTTGGTTCTAAAGCCTATGGTTTACTGACTTAATGGAGAACAATTAATTCTTCTTTGTCAAGTTCTAGTTCTATCATTTTGATAGTCTAAATTTCGGTTGAAATTCCAGAAAAATGCAGGACACATGGCTGGCTGCAACAAAACAACACAACATAGCACTCCCATATTTACCTCCCTTATAACCTCAACCCCAAAATCAATCAATACACAAAAAACACTTCAATATCATCATCAATCTCAACCACATAACCACCACAACTCAAGCACATGAACAATTATAACAATTACACATCCAAATGCAAAGGCAATAGAGATCACTAATTCAAGAAGGTTAAAGTACCAAACCTTTTTCCCCTTTGTTTTCCTTAGCTCATCTTTGATCTTTTTCTTCTTTTTCCTTTAGCTTTTCTTGATTTCCTACAAGAATTCCAGCATACACACTTTAAACATACATCCTATGGTTTGAAACATAAGCTACCAATTCATTTCTTGCCAATTTTTCCTCAATCTAATTTCCTCTAACCTTAAAACCATTATTTCTTTCATCAAATCCTTCAAATAATTATTTCATGAATTTTCTCCAAATCTAGCTACATGAACCCTAATTTCAATCTCTTAAATTAACCATTAATCCATGAAATTAAAACTAGAGATAGGTTTCTCTTACCTTATAATCTTGTTTGTCACCAAAATCTTCAACCAAAAGCCTTAAACTTTGGAAAAATCACCTCCTTCTTACTTCTCTTATGGTTTGGACGAGTTCACCATATAAGAGAGGGCTTTTATTTTCTTTCCTTAGCTTATTTTGATCCGAATGGCAGCCATAAGTGGTAAAAACATGTTGGTATAGATGTTGACTTCCAATTGCTACACCTTATAGCAAAAATGGCCACTTTTAATTGGTCCACTTGCCTTCTTCTTTTATCTATTTATTTGGAAAGCCATTAGGCTTCCTTTTATTCATATTTTGACCCCCTCAACTTTCTTGTGCTGTAATTTTATAGTCTAGGGTGTGAAAATATCAAAATACCCTCCAGCGATTAATCGATTGTAACTTTTAAACCGTGCGTTTTTGGAAAAAAACTGAAACCCACGGTTATGACCCGATTAATCTTGAGAATATTCTTCTGGGGTCAGATATGGTCACTATTAAGAACTTTTGACACTTAATTTTTAAGTTTACATAGTTGCCCCTAACTTTTGAGAAATTTTCACTTAGGTCCTTTTGATATCCCTTCCTGACCTTGCTGTATTTCTTTATTAATATCTTTTTACTCACAACTCCAAATTAAGTAATTCTTATTCCCACTGAATCTAGACATCCACGGCTAGATTGTATCAAAAGTTCAGGTCAATATGAGCTATATCTGATTTTTGACGGTCCTTTGAAGTCAAGCCTACTATGCTGTCCTGAGGCAGCTTGCACATTGTCTACTAAATCCATCATATCTTATTCTGTACAACTCCAAATTGAGTAATTTCAAGTTATACTTCTACCTACGACACAAATAAACAATTAAGTCTTCTTTGAGACTCTCTAATTCTGTCATTAACGTGGATCCTATTTGAGCTCAAGTTATAGGTCATGTTCTAAACTCCTTTGTTCTAAGCCTAAATCATATCCTCTATGTCTGTTTCTTACCAATCTGGGATTTGGGATGTTACACCCATAAAGCAAAGGGAAGCATTTCTGACCAGTCCCTGTAAGTCTTGGTCATCTTGGATAGAATTTGCTTGTCTTGTTTGTTGCTTTCACTGCACCATTAGCCTTTGGTCTATAAGGAGAGGATCGGTGATGATGGACTTGGTACTTGGAGAATAAATCCTTAACTGCTCCTTGAAACTGTACCCCATTGTCTGATATCACACTGTGCGGGACCCCATATCTATAGATGAGATTCTTTTTGATAAACCTAGCCATTTGACTTGCACCCAGCTTGTTGAAGTATTCGACTTCGACCCATTTTGAAAAATAATCAACTGCTACCACAATAAAACGGTGCCCGTTTGAAGCTATCAGATGTATCTCTCCTATAATGTCAATACCCCAGGTGGCAAAGGGCCAGGGTGAAGATATTGAATGCAGTTCTTTAGGAGGCATATGATTCAAGTTACCGTACATCTGACATTGTTGGCACGTCTTGACAAACTCAATACAGTCTCTCTCCATGGTCAACCAATAGTAACCTTGTCGAACAATCTTCTTAACTAGGGCCAAACCACTCATGTGTAGACCGCAACTTCCCGCATGTATTTCTGACATAATGCGCTCCACTTCAGGCTTTCTTAAACATCTCAAATGCACCCCATCGGGCCATCTTCGATATAACTCCCCATGGAATGTGGTGTATTGCAATGACCACCGCCTTACGGCCCTTCTCTCTTTCTTTGTTGCCCCCGGTGGGTATTCTCTTTCCTCCAAAAATCTCCTTATGGTATCATACCATGCATCATGGTCTGTATCAATTTTCATGATTGTTTCATGTTCATAGCAAGGAGTTGATGAACTAGTCAAGACTAGAGGCTTAAGGAATAAGCTAACAGGATTTTCCCATACTGAAGCCAATGTGGCTATGGCATCAGCCATCTGATTTTCTTCTCTTGACAAGTGTATAAACCTACACTCCTTAAAATTCTTCTTTATCATGGTCAGGTAATGATGGTATGGTTTCAATTTTTCTTCTTTCAACTCCCACTCTCCATTTACTTGGGATACTACTAGCAATGAATCACCATAAACTTCCACCTTATCTACCTTCATAATCATTAGGGTTTCCAAACCAAAAATACAAGCTTCATACTCCACCATATTATTTGTTGCCCTAAATTTCAACTTTTTGGGTAAAGGGATGAGTTCCCCTTCGGGCGATTCTAGTATAACTCCCAAACCTGCTCCTTTCCTATTTGCTGCTCCATCAAAATACATTTTCCACCCTTGTACTTCAATTGCTTCTAAACGTTCATCTGGAAATTCCAAGATTACCTCTTCACTTTCTGGTAATGGTTGTTGGCCAGAAATTCTGCCACCGCTCTACCTTTGATTGTTTTTCTGGTTAAATACTCGATCTCAAATTCTTCTAATATTATCAACCATCGACCATATTTCCCAATTAAAGAGGGTGTCTCCCTTAAGTATTTCATTGGATCCAACCTGGAAATTACTTGCACACTATATTATTGAAAGTAATGCCACAACTTCTTAGAAGACCAAACCACGACTATGCATGTCTTTTCAATAAAAATATACTTAATTTCATAAGGTAGGAGCCTTCTACTTAAGTAGTAAATGACATGCTCAATCTCCGACTCATCTGCTTGGGCTAGCATGGCTCCTATCGACTCTTCTTCTATTGCTAAGTATAGTAATAGAGGTTTGCCTGGTTTAGGTGGTTTCAAAATAGGTGGATTCAACAAATACTCTTTTAATCCATCAAAGCCCTTTTGACATTCTTCGTTCCATACGACCGGCTGATTCTTCCTAAGCAACTTGAAGATAGGCTCACAGATTGTTGTGAGCTTTGCTATAAATCTACTAATGTACTATAGTTTACCAATGAATCCCCGAACTTCTCTCTCCGTCTTAGGGGCCGGCATATCCCTGATTGCTTTGACTTTTTCAGGATCTATCTCGATGCCATTCGGGCCAATTACATGTCCCAACAATTTACCTGAGTTAACACCGAATACACACTTCTTCGGGTTTAATCTTAGCTTATACTTCAAAGCTCTATCAATGAATAATTCTAAATTCTGGAAGTGTTGGTCCCTTGTATCCGACTTAACCATCATATCATCAACATATACTTTAACTTCTTTGTGCATCATGTCATGAAATAATGTGGTGGTCATCCTTTGGTAAGTTGCTCCAGCATTCTTTAAGCCGAAAGGCATTACCCTAAAACAAAATATACCCCATGTAGTAGTGAAGGCAGTTTTGGCTTTATCCTTTTGGGCCATTAACACTTGATTGTATCCGAAAAATCCATCCACAAATGAGTGTAGCACACTAGAGGCTGCACTATCAATGAGTACATCTATATGAGGTAAAGGAAAATCATCCTTAGGGGAAGCCTTGTTTAAATCTCTATAGTCCACGCAGACCCTTATCCTCCCATCTTTCTTTGGCACAGGCACTATGTTGGCTAGCCACTCTGGGTATTCTATCACTTCAAGGAACTTCACTTGTATTTGCTTAGTGACCTCTTCTTTAACCAATTCAGCCCACTCAGGTCTTAGTCGCCTAAGCTTTTGTTTGACAGGTTTAATGTGAGTGTAAGTAGGAATATGATGCTCAGCTATGTCTCGATCTATCCCAGGCATATCCTCATAAGACCAAGCAAACACTTCTTCATATTTTTTAAATATTTTTTCAAATCTCTCTCTCTCATCAGGAGTAAGGTTGGATGCTATGCTAATGTTTTTAGGTTTTTCAATTGTTCCCAAATTTAATGATTATGTGTTAACAGAATTAATATTAAAGATGCTCATGTAACTGCTATTTGAATATATGCAACCATTAGGAGAAACATCACACAAGTAAGCAAAATCAGACTTTATTGCATTCATTTTGGAAAAGAAAACATCATCATCCTCATTCAAAGCAGACAAATTAAAAATCAAAATCATTGTTCTCAGAATCATAAAGCAGGATGTCTTCAAACTTTTCTTCAACCAGATTAGCAATCTCTTCTGGAGTCTTCTCGGCTTTCAGGGTAGCTTCATTCTTCTCTTTGTTGATTGACAGGGTGAGCTCTTTCTTCACTTGCTCCACTAGCTCAGCAACATCTGCAAAAATTTCAAAATTGGGGATTAACTTACCCATGAACATGATTGGCTCAGGCTTTCCTTGGAGTGGTCCCATATCTGGAGCTTTGACAAAGATCTCTTCAAGTGGTGGGAAGCTCATCTTCTCACTCTTCTTTGGCTGGACATTGTCATCTTCATCATATCCTAACCCTTTCTTGGATGTTTGAGTTCTAAAATCTGGCAATTTTGTCAAACCAACCTTACCCTTTCCAAGACCAGCTCCGGGAAGGTAGTTCATGTTCTTCATCATATTCAAGACTTTGGAGTCCACTACTTCATCATCAAAAATTTCAACCACTTGAAAACCATTGAGAGGCCTTTCAACCATTCGGGAGTTAACAATCTCATTATTTTCAGCTTCAATGACCACTGTCTCATTTCCGTTGGGAAATTTGATCTTTTGATGAAGGGTGGAAGGAACTCCACCAAGAGGGTGAAACCATGGTCGCCCCAAGAGTAAGGCAAAGGTAACTGGTATGTATAAAACAACAAACTCAACAATAGATTCAATTGGACCAACCCTGACGGCCGCTTTGAAAGTCCCTTCGGCATGCCTCTTAGTGTTATCATAAGCACGAATTGTTACCTCGGTTGGGTTTAAATCTCTTGTTGACATGGCCAGCTTTGGTAGTATCTTAAGTGGACAAACATTTATGGCTGAGCCATCATCGGCCATCACACAAGGAGTCCTCTTCCCCTTGACTTCTATTTTGATAAAGAGAGGGCGGATGTGGTCTCTACCTTCCTCTGGTAAGTCCGCATCGGAAAAAGAAACTGCTCCCATATTAACTTTGCTCTTCTCTTGAACCTCTTCACATTTCATTACTTCCCCAATTTTTATGAAGTTGATCAACTCCTCCGGTGTTGTGGAGGTAGAAATCGGCATGCTAGCCAAGGCTTTGGCCATAGTCTCTCGGTGCTTTTTAGAAGTAGCTAACAGGTCCCAAATGCTAACACTTGCTTGGGTTCTTTTTAATTGCTTGAGTACAACATCATCTTCTTCTATTTCAACTTCCTTCCCCTTATTAGTTTCTACCTCCTTAGGTGGTGGTCTTGTATAAGGCTTACCGGATCTAGTATTAATCACCTCATCTTCTTCGGGCTCGGACCAAGTCCACCCCTCCTTCTTGGGTATATCATCATCACTGTCACTTGAATCCAAAAACCTATTTACAACACAAATTGCTACTTCTCTACCCATCATAGTTTGTTTAACTTCATTAAATTCCTCTTCTTCTTTGATTTCTTCTCCTCCCACATCTTGAAAAGAAAACATGACAAAATCCTCATGCAAACCTCCTCCAATCATGAAGGTTGCTGGTGGTGGTACTCTATTGAACTTTGGCAATGGGTTGTCTTTGGTATTTGGCTTGTTGGGTTCGGGTAGCTTCCCATTATCAATTAAGTTTTGGATCGCATGTCTCAATCTCACACATCTATCCGTGTCATGTCCTTGCATTTGGTGAAATTGACAAAATGCTTTGGTGTCAAAATTAGGCGGGAGAGGATTAGGCAAAGGACGAGGATTTAAGGGTTGTAGCAATCCCTTTCTTTGAAGCTTGTTGAGAACCCAGGACATCAGTTTTCCCAATTCCAAAAATTGTCTCCTTGTTCCTTGGTTAGTAGCATTAACACCGACGGCCTTTTGCATGCTTTGGCTACCAGGTTGATAGCTCCCTTTCTCATTCCTTTTTGTTGCAAAGCGGCTCTTCTCCCTTTCCCATTCTTCAATTTGTAAACCAGCTTGGAGAAGATCTTTGAAGTCCCTTATAAGGGTGTGAGACATCCTTTCGTGGAGATTGGGCAGGACACCTCTCACAATCATCCTTATTTGATCAGATTCGTCGGGCCTTTTCTTGAGCAAAGCAGCCTTGTTTCTCCATCTCTTGACGTAATCTACAAAATTCTCATTCGGTCTTTGCCTAATGGACTCCACTTCCATCAAGGTAACTTCCAATTCAACATTATATCCATATTGTTGGATAAAGGCTTTGTAAAGTAGATCCCAGCTTTTTTGTGTTCCATCATCTAAGGTATTGAACCAATTTTGGACAACAGGGTCCAATGAGAGCATAAAGTACCTTAGGGTTTGAGCCTTAGTAGCTCGGGCAGATTGCATGGTAGTGATATATTGCTTCACATGGAGATGAGGATTTCCAGTGCCATTGTACTTAGCAAAGGAAGGCATCTTGAATTTATAAGGGACTTCTTCATCTTGTTCAAATAACTTGTCAACTTCTTCGGTTTTCATCTTCTTCTCAAATTTCTTTTCTAAATCAGCAATCATCTTTTCAACATCAGATGTCTCGGTCTTTTCAATAGTTGCCTTCTCGACAGCCTTCGGTTCTTTCTTCTTTTCTTGAACCTCTTGGTAGTATTGAGCCCAATCATCATCATCATCAATGACCACCTTTTCATCATCAAAAGCTACTTCATTAATTTTAGTCTTCCCTTTGTCCTTTGGTTTCTTAGTGCTAGCAGATGCTTCGGCATGGTTTTCTAAGATTGCAGTCAATTGGTTCTTCATGGTCTCAGCTAGGGCCTCTTTGATTTCTTCCATCTTGGAATTGAGGGCTTCATCCACCATCCTTTTAATTTGTTCGGGCTCCATTGTTTTAGGTGAGCAAGTGATTGAGTCGTTGCTAGATACTTCGTCTCCGGCGTAGGTCGGATTATCGTAAGCTTTTGAACTTTCGCAATCCAGGGCTGTGAGCCAGAGAGGATCAATGATATGAGATGTAAATGTATGCATGTATGTATGTATGCACAAACAATAGACAAACAAGGACAAATTAGGACGTTCCTTCCAACCTTATAACATCCACACACGAGTGGCGAGTCTCTTTTCCTAAGTATATGGTTAACAAAATACCAACATGGGGTACCTTGCTTTCGAATAATTCCCTCGGATGTTTCAACCAATAGTTATATCCTTGAAAATGGAAATCAATCCATGATAATTCCCATTAATTAGGTTTTAATCCATTCAACCAACTAAAGTAGCTTTTATGCTATATTGGATTAAAACGAAAATAAGAGGCTTATTATAAATAGATTTCTCACTTAAAAAGAGGTAACTAATGATTCATGCCAAAAACAAGCCCATGGTTAATTTATTCTTAGTGTAAACTAGGCCCACAATTGATTTTTGGTATTTCATAATTGACCTAAATATTTTTGCAAGCTCTTTGTAAAAAATAGTTTTGTTTCTAAGCCCATTGTAAAAGATTTTAGAAAAATGGATTTTGGGCTTAGTATTTGGGCCATGGGCCAAAGAATCTTTGATTTGTTTTAGAAAAGTCTTATGTCCAAAGACCATCTTGAAAGATTTTGAAAATAGTTTTGGTCTTTTGGATTTTAAAGAAAAAAAAATTTATTTTGAGCTTGCAAATGTACTTGGGTCATATTAGAAAAAGAACAACATGCATTTAGGGTAAAACCTAAGGAAAGTAACTAGGCCAATTATATGAGCTTAGTCTTTGGGTAGAAAGGCTTAGGTTCCCATAGCAAGTATAGACCAAATGGTACGAGGCTATGAGTGGTTATGCCATGCTCGATCTCCATACTTTGAGTGAAAGTATGGTATCCCTCACATAACACAACACGGGCGTCCTAACTCAAGCACACAATGCAATCTAATATGATGCAATGGATAATATCATTATAAGAAAGAATAGAATAATAAAAAGACCAACGGAATCAACTTCTCTTATCCCCAGTGGAGTCGCCACTGTGAGCGGGGATTTTCGCCCCCACTCCTGGTGGAATGGTTCTTGCGACTTCGGCACTGTTTAGGCTCGGGCCCTTAGAGAACAAGGACCTAAGTCCGAAGAAAATGGAGTCGCCACCTAGATGGGCCGGGAAAAAGAAAGGGGTGGATGACTCGATTCCTAAGGAATCCCCAACCCCTTAATGGGTTCGAAAAGTTGGGTACGTGTAGGGAAGGTGAGAAATGGCCCAGCACCCCACAATGCCCGGTTCATTAGAACCGGCCTCCTTTACAGGTCTTAATATTATAAAATTCTTAAGTATAATAACATTATCCATATTACACACAATAATTAAAAGAAAGCATCATTATATTAAAATCAAAGCAATGTCCAAACAAAGTAAATAAATGGACAGCCATCCAAGGATGGAAACATGTCCTTACATCACATGCCTAGATAGGACACCCACCAAAAGGTAGAAACATGCCCTTTACATAAGTTCTAAAATAGAAAAGCAAATTAAATTACATGATGTTTAAATAATGAGGTACCCACCAAGTGGAAACACACCTCTTACAACTTTTAGAAATCTAAATTGATTGTAAAAGTAAATAATCATTCATCATAAATAAATCATTCATCAAAAGTATTTAACCAAAATATAAAACAAACATCCATCCATGACAAATTAAATAAATCAAGTATTGAAATTAAATAAATTAAAGCATAAGAAATAAATTAAAGCATAATCAAGTACGGAATTGAATAAAGAAAATAAAAGTTCAAGTATAGCTACTATTTCCATTTAGGGTTCTTTATCTCATGTGTTAAGGTTTTGGAAATTCTAAAATTAAGCTACTGTGACTTTTTATGGAATTAAAATAGATTAGGGTTTTAAGTTTCAAATGGTTGTTAAGATTCTTTGATTAACCAAATTAAGGTTTGAATTGTGAAATTATGAAACTAGGGTTTTGAATACCTTAAAATACTTAAATTTGTGATTTTTGGTTTATTGACCTTTAAGCTACTGTGCAATTTTTGGGTTTTCATATTTTTATGTTTTTTTTTATGTTTTAAAGGGATTAGGGTTCATAAAAATTAGGGTTTAAGATTTTAAAAGGATTAGGGTTTATTATTTTAGGTTTAAAAGTTGAATTTTGGATTTTAGGCTTTAAAATTAGGGTTCTCGGGTAAAAGATAATTTTTAGGGTTTTAAAAATCAATTTGATATTTTATGAAATTTTATGAATTTAAACAAATGGATTGAAGTTTTTATAAGTAGAAAAGATGTTTTTTAAGGTTTTTTTTGAATGAAATAGAACCTACTTTAAAATTTTGAAAGAAACAGAATTTGATTTTGGTTTTGTAGAAAAATATGTTCAATTAAAGTTTTAAGATTTTTAAGAAGAAAAAATAACAATTTTAAGTCTTTTTAGAAAAGGAGGTCACGTTTTAGTGTTTTAGCTTTGGAAGAATTAAACTAAAGTTCTAAAGTTTTTGATTTAAAGAAACCCTAATTCCATAATTTAGCTACTGTGTAATATAAATCAATTAAGGAAAATCACTTACCTTCTTTTGTTGATTCTTCCAAAAATAATTCTTCTTGGATGAACTAGCTCCGAAGACAAGACTTTGTTGCCTTTGAAAATCCCTTAATCCGTGCTGCTACTCCTTTAAAAATCAGTTGAATTAAATTGTTTCTTTTCCTTCCTTGATTTGGTTTCCAATCCCAAGCTCGCTATGAAATGTTTTCCTCCCTCAATTTGGTTCTATTGGTCCTTATTTATAATGGTTTTTAGGTTATTTATTCCTAATTACACACGGCAATTAATATTAATAAAAAAAGAAATTAAAACCTAATTGGATTAGGTTTCTAAAAATTGGGTCAAAAAATTTTGCGCTAGCAAAAACTGTGGTAGCGAGCCCGTGGCTGGGGCCAGTAGGCATGCCAGCCCGCAGTGGGCGTGCCAGCCCGCAGGAAGTTATTTCGCCCGTAGGAATTTCCTGAGGGCGAAATAACTTGCCCGCAGGAAATTCCTGAGGGCAAAATGCCTACGGGCCGCACGACCGCTTTTCGCTGCTGATTTTTTTTCCAACTTTGATTTTTATTTTTATTTTTATTTTTTGATTTTTATTTATTTATTTTTATTTTTTATAAATAAAAATTAGATAATAAAGCAAAATCTATTTAATTAAAATTATTTTGGACCAATTAGACAACAAAAATCATTTTGGACTAAATAAAGCATATTGGATCGGATTGAGTCAAAAATTAAGGGTCTACTGCATGCATTTCTTCTTTCTTTTGCAAAATTACTGGAGCTTCCATGCCCCCTGATTCAATATCTTTATTTGATTGCTTTATAGAATATTACTATTTATTTTTTACAAAGAAAAATGGAGTGTGATATGCTCATGTATGCATGATATGCATGGATAATACTTACAGTGGTTCCATCGACTCACAGACCGAGGTGATCAGCTGAAGTGTTCTCATTGACTCCTTCCAGATGCTTGTTCAATTCTTGCTTTGAAATGATAGGATGCTTCACATTTATGGCTTTTATCTTTGGGATATTGAAAATATGAGTGGTGGGGACCCCAAGCTTGCAGAGTCAGGGATACATCCATTTCAAACTATATTTTAACATGTCAGTTGGTAACTTCTTCATGACCTTGCCAATAATCATTTACTTTGCCCAATGTGTCCTTTGGAGGTTCAATGATTCGACATGCTTCCCTTAACTTGAAGGCTTTGTAAATTTTTTTTTTGAATTTTCAATTTTTAATTTTGATTTTGAAATCAAATGTTGGCTTTGCCAAATTAATGTCAATGTACCTCAGGACTTGATTTTCCAAATTAACATATCAATAACATGACAACATTAGTTACCATACTAAACTCAGGAATCATTTCTATTTAAGCAAGGATTGTTGCACTTTAGATAGGCACATACACATTACTTGGCCAAAGGTCTCATTTTTAAATGTTGTTTATCTCATATGCATGCTTATCCAAACTATCTCCACTAATAGACTTTGCCTACCAAGAGAGATCAACGGGTCTTTGATAGGCTTGAAATGGGGTCTATAAGGGACATGGTTTAAATGAAGGTCATTTGTAAGTTGGAGCCGTTGTGACACTATGGGCAAATCCTCACACTACAAATTGCTTGTTAGAACTTTAGACAATTGGGAGCATGAAAAGACAGAGCTTTGAACATTCTTCTTTCTTTTTGGCGTTAAACTAAATCTTGATTGGGATAGTCTTTGCCTTTCCAAAAAGTTTGGTACCCATATTCATTTCTTTCTTTCTTTTCTTTTCTTTATCTTTCTTTTTCTTACTCCTTCTTTCCTTTGAGCATTTTATCATTTTGTCCTTCTTTCCTGTAGGACTGTCAAGTACAAGACGTTTGAGAACTGGATGACCTTTCTTCTATCTCTCTAATTTTGATTGAGTCTTTGGTTGGGTTGGACCAATTCAAGTCAAACTGTCCTTATAAACTAAATGGAAGCCTTTTGTTGCCTTAGGTAAAAGAGAACTCAGTTGGCTTTCTGAACTGCCTTTTTAGGTTTTATCTTCCTTTTTTTCTTTTTTTTCTTTTTTTCTCCTTTTCATTTTTTTTCCTGTTTTTTTTTCTTGTCTTTTTGTCTTTTTTCTTTTTTCTTGTTTGTCTTTTTTTCTTTTCTTTTCTTTTTCTTTTTTTTTGGTTCTAGCTCTAAAATAATTATCTTGTTTGTACCAACTTGGGTTTCTAATAATGCATGAGTAGAGTGACATAAATCTCCTTTAACAGGGATAAATCATTTGTTACTCTGATGTTATCTTGATAGATTGGAGATATTAGGTGAACTTCAACTACCCTTATGGTCTTGAGAACATCAACTATCCATATGATCTTGAATATTCATTCCTTTCTTTGATCTTCTTGCCTCTTCACCTTAGTGATCATAAGACTTGTCAAAACTATCACAAAAGCTCAAGGTAGGTTGTTGGGGTTATATGCCAATGAAAAGAAAGCTAAAATTTTATGAAGGTTCAAAGGGACAACTAGGGATTGATATTTAATAGGGTGGATACTAGTTGTTGGCTAACCAAATAATGCCTAGATCATCTCTCTCTCAAAGTTCAATTTCGCCTTGAAAATTCATCAAATCATGTTCTAAGACTGACTAGGACCTAGACAAAGGTCATTATGCAGGAGCCCTCTCTAAGTAAGCATACACAACTTCAATGCTATAGAATAATTCCCTCGCCTAATAAAGTCATTCGAATCATGATGCCTAGATACATTAATTTATGAACATCAAGCTAGATTCCAAATTTGTTGAGCACCAAAATGAACAAAAGCCATGAAAAATTTGATGAAAAATAATTTATTCAAACAATCTTAATATAAAAAACATAATTGTTCTAAATAAGTACTAAAGAAAGTGAAATAAAATAAAAAGAGCAACACTTCAAGCTAAGGGAGATTCATTGAGTTGGAATGAAAAATATTACATTTATTTACACATATTAGGGTCAAGGATTTTTCCATCATCAAGGATCATTGCTTCATCATCCACAATTAGTCCAAGCTTGCTTAGTAGCAAATTATCTTTAGCAGCTTCTCTATCCATATCATCACAGGATGATAAGATATAACTCTTCATGAAGGTTATAAGTGGTGGTGCCCTTTCAAATTTAGGCAGATGATTATTCTTAGTGTTGGGCTTATCAGGCTCAGGCAGCTTACCATTGTCGATTAGATCTTGGATCTCATGCTTCAATCGGGTACATCCATTGGTCTTATGTCCTTGAGTCTAATGAAATTGACAAAAAGCCTTAGTATCAAATTTTGGGGGTAAAGGATTTGGCAAAGGTCGAGGAGTCAAAGGTTGTAACAATCCCTTCTTTTGTAGCTTATTGAGAACCCAAGATAGCGGCTTCCCCAATTTCGAAAACTGCCTCATTCCTCCTTGGCATGTGGCATTAACATCAACTACCTTTTGTGTATTTTGATTGCTAGGGTAGTAGCTGCCCGTATTACTCCACTTAGACAGCACATGGTTCGGCTAGTCTCATAGAATAGGGATTGATCCCTCATTTTTCATTCAATCTCTATTAGTGAATGTGTTCTCCATGGATGCTGCCTTTCCCTTCTTCCTTGTGTCAATGTGAGATTGTGAGTGGGGGTTTTTGCTCCCACGCCCGGTGAAATGGTTCTTGCGACTTCAGCACTGTTTAGGCTCGGGGCCTTAGAGAACACGGACCTAGGTCCGAAGAAAATGGAGTCGCCACCCGGACAGGCTGGGAAAAAGAAAGGGGTGGATGACTTGAAAAGTTGGGTACGTGTGGGGAAGGTGAGAAATGGCCCAGCACCCCCACAACGCCCGATTCATTGGAACCGACCTCCTTTGCAGGTCTTAATATTATAAAATTCTTAAGTATAGCAATATTATCCATATTACACGCAACAATTGAAATAAAGCATCATTATATTAAAATTAAAGCAATGTCCAAACAAAGCAAATAAATGGACACCCATCCGAAGATGGAAACATGTCCTTACATCATCCATGTCTAAACTAAATGGGACACCCACCAAAAGGTAGAAACATGTCCTTTACATTGATCCAAAATATAAAAGCAATTTAAATTACATAATATTTAACTAATGAGGTACCCACAAAGTGGAAACATACCTCTTACAATTTTAATACTAAAACAAATAAATAATAACAATAAAGAAAACATCAATCAATGATAAAATAAATAAATCAAGCATTGAAATTAAATAAATCAACCATCAAAGCATATAATAAACTACACAATCAAATCTAAAATTTAAATAAAGCAATTAAAGGTATAAATTTAGGGTTTACTATTTCTATTTAAAGTTCTTTAATTAATATTTAGGGTTTTGGGATTTTAGTATTATTATTGTTATTTGTTTAGGCTACTGTAAAGGATTAAGAAAATTAGAATGGGTTAGGGTTTTATGAATTTAAGAAAGTGGTAAGGTTTTTTAGTTAATCAAATTAGGGTTTAAGGGTGACATAATAAAATTAGGGCTTTAGAATCTTAAGATATTAGGATTTATAATTCTTAGCTACTGGATTGTGATTTTAGTTTTATTAGATTATGGCTTTAGGGTTTAGATTTATAAGGTTTTAAGGTTTTAAGAGTTAGGATTTAGGAAAACTAGGGTTTACCATATTAGTTTTGAGAGAATTAGGGTTTTTGGTATTTTGGAAAATATATTTGGTTTTAGGATTTAAGAAAATAGTTTAGAGTATTATAAAATAATTATGATTTTTAGAAACTGTAAAGTAGGTTAGGGTTTGGAGGTTTAAGAAAACATTTGGAAATTTTGGAAAAAAGTTAGAGGAAAATAGTTTAGGGTTCTTTTTAATGTTTTTGGAAATAGGAGAAATGATTTAAGGTTTTTAAGGTTTTTGAAAGCAGAAGAAACGAATTAGGGTTCTTAAGGTTTTTGGAAACAGAATAGTATTTTTTAGGGTTCTTAAGGTTTTAGAAGAAACAAATTAGGGTTCTTAAGGTTTTAGAAACAGAAGAGTATTTTTTAGGGTTCTTAAGGTTTTAGAAGAAACAAATTAGGGTTCTTAAGGTTTTTGGAAATAGAAGAGTACTTTTTAGGGTTTTTGGAGATAGAAGGAACAATTTAAGTATTTTGAAACAAAGATCAAATTACTACATATTTAAGGATCAAAGAACTGTGTGCATGTTCTTATTAATCAAAGAAACAAAGCTATGTAAATATATAATCTATGATTAAAGATCAAACCTGCGTAGTTGGTTCCACCAAAAAGTTTCTTTCCAGATGAACAAAGACAAAGGCAAATTTGCTGCCTTTGATGAATTGTTGGTTGCTTGCTTGTTGCTAATCTTCTCTGGCTAGGGTTTTTTTTGTAATCCAAATTTCAAAGTCCAATTTTTGATCCCCTAATCAAAGTCCCGTCCCCATGGTTCCAGTCCCTTAATTTTGAGTTTTAAAGTGTTATTTATAGGAAAAATTATAAGCCTAGTTCTAATTGTTTAAGGAAACTAAAATTAATTAAGAAACCGAAACCGAAACCAAATGGAATTTGGTTTCGAAAAAAATTGCGTTGGAAAATTTTGCTGGCAAAAACTGCGAGCGTTGGCAAGGATTGAAGAGCTGGTAGGCGAAAATTGCGAGCGCTGGCAAAATTGGCTGGGCGGCCAGCCAATTTACCGCAGGAATTTCCTTCGGCGAAATGGCCGTAGGAAATTGGCCTTGGCCAATTCCATTTTCGGCGATGAATTTTTCGTAACCGATTTTTTCATCGCCGATTTTTATTTTTATTTTTATTTATTATTATTATTTTTTATTATTGTTATAAATTATAAATAATAAATACTAAAATAAATATTATTTATTTAAAATACCAAAAAATTATTTTGGACTATATAAAAAATATCGGACCGGACTGGGTAAAAAATTAAGGGTCTATAGAGATGCCTCATTATCATTGTTGATGAGCTCCAGAATTTCAATCAATTGGGTCTTCATAATTTCAACCAATTGATTTTGTAGCTCGGCCATCCTAGCTTTGACAACTTCATCGATTATATCCCTTAGATGATTTGCATCCATCCTTCCAATGAAGCACTTGAATCAAAAGTCAATGTTGTAGGTGGTATTGTTGTATGCCCTTGGATTGCCGTACTCCAAGTCTGTGAGCCAGAGAGGATCAATGATATGAGATGCAAATGTATGTATGCAAGTATGTATGCACAAACAACAAAAAAAATATAGTTAGTACATTCCTTCCAATCTTATAACTTCCACACACAAATGGTGAATCTCTTTTCCTAGGTATATGGTTAACAAAATACCAACATGGGGTATCTTGTTTTTGAATAATTTTTTCGAACGATTTTAACCAATAGCTATATTTTCAAAAATAGAAATCAGTTCATGATAATTTCCATTAATTAGGTTTTAATCCATTCAACCCACTAAAGTAGCTTTTATGCTATATTGGATTAAAACTAAATTAAGAGGTTTATTATAAATAGATTTCTCACTTGAAAAAGTAACTAATGAGTCATGCCAAAAACAAGCCCATGATTAATAACTCTTAGTATAAACTAGGCTCACAATTGATTTTTGGTATTTACATAATTGACCTAAATAATTTTTAATCTCTTTGTAAGAAAAGGTTCAATGAAAATAATTTTGTTTCTAAGCCCATTATAAAAAAGATTTTAGAAAAAAATGGATTTTGGGCTTAGTATTTGGGTCATGAGCAAAAGAATTTTTGATTTGTTTTTAGAAAAGTTTTATATCCAAAGACCATCTTGAAAAGTTTTAAAAATAGTTTTGGTCTTTTGGACATTAAAGAAATATTTATTTTGAGCTTACAATGTACTTAGGTCATATTAGAAAAAGAACAAACCAAATAAGCCATGATTTAAACTAAGATAAACTAACTATAGTCAAACAACAAGCATTTAGGGTAAAACCTAAGGAAAATAACTAGGCCAATTACATGAGCTTTAGTCTTTGGGTTAAAAGGTTTAGGTTTTCATAGCAAGTATATGCCAGAAGGTACAAGGCTATGAGTTGTTATGCCATGCTTGATCTCCATACCTTGAGTGAAAGTATGGTATCCCTTACATAACACAACATGGGTAACACGAGCGTCCTAACTCACGTACACAATGCAATCTAATATGATGCAATGGATAATATCATGGT
The DNA here is from genome assembly GCA_947685225.1 of Garcia nutans. Lineage (NCBI taxonomy): Eukaryota > Viridiplantae > Streptophyta > Magnoliopsida > Malpighiales > Euphorbiaceae > Garcia > Garcia nutans. The sequence goes on along the minus strand of CANTUV010000007.1, from coordinate 46,451,097 downwards.
AAGAAAGAATAGAATAATAAAATGACCAACGGAATCAACTTCTCTCATCCCCAGTGGAGTCACCACTGTGAGCGGGGATTTTTGTCCCCACTCCCGGTGGAATGGTTCTTGCGACTTTGGTACCGTTTAGGCTCGAGACCTTAGAGAAAACAGGTCTAAGCCCGAAGAAAATGGAGTCGCCACCTGGATGGGCTGGGAAAAAGAAAGGGGTGGATGACTCAATTCCTAAAGAATCCCCAACCCTCTAATGGGTTTGAAAAGTTATGTACGTGCGGGGAAGGTAAGAAATGACCCAGCACCCCCACAATGCCCAGTTCATTGGAATCGGCCTCCTTTGTAGGTCTTAATATTATAAAATTCTTAAATATAATAATATTATCCATACTACATACAACAATTAAAACAAAGCATCATTATATTAAAATCAAAGCAATCTCCAAACAAAGCAAATAAATGGACACCCATCCGAGGATGGAAACATGTCCTTACATCATTCAAAATATAAAAGAAATTTAAATTACATAAAATTTAACTAATGAGGTACCCACAAAGTGGAAACATACCTCTTACAATTTGAATACCAAAAAAAATAATAATCATAATAATAAAGAAAATATCCATCCATGATAAATTAAATAAATCAAGCATTGAAATTAAATAAATCAACCATCAAAACATATAATAAACTACATAATCAAATCTAAAATTAAATAAAGCAAATAAAGATACAAATTTAGATTTATGTCTCAATTTAAGGTTCTTTAATTAACATTTAGGGTTTTGGGATTTTGGAATTATTGTTATTATTATTTAGGCTACTGTGAGAATTTTTAAAAAAATGGGATGGATTAGGGCTTTATAAATTTAAGAAAGTAGTAAGGTTTTTGGTTAATCAAATTAGGGTTTAGGGATAACATCATGAAATTAGGATTTTGGAACCTTAAGACATTAGGGTTTAGGACTCACGGTTAAGATATTAGGGTTTTAGGGTTTAAGAGAGAAAGATTTATGGGATTAGGGTTTTGATATTCTTGGATTATCGAAAAAAAGGGTTTAGGATTTTAACTTACTATCTTTGAAAAACAATTTTGGATTTGGAGAAATAAATTAAAGTTTTGGAAGAATAATCCAGATTTTTGAGTTTAATAATGAAACGGTTTAAGCTTTTGGATAAAAATTGTTTAGTGTTTTGAGTTTTAATAAAACAACTTATGGTTCTTGAGGTTTTAGTAAACAAACTAGATTCTGACAATTGATTCAAACCCTCAACAGCTGCTGGATGGCTTTAAGTTTTTATAAAACATGCAAGTGGAGTTAAGAAAACCAACTGATTAATGTATTAATTAAAGCGAATAATTAAAGTTATTAAAACAAAGATCAAGTTGCTGCATGTTCTTATTAATCAAAGAAAATAAAGCTACAGTAAACATGAATAATTTATGATTAAAGATTAGACCTCCATCGTCAGTTCCATCAAAAAATTGATTTCTAGGTGAACAATATAAAGCCAGTATGTACTCTGCCTTCTTCTTTGGTTGTCTTGATATTTCTATTTGTTGTTTCCTTCGTTCTCAAAAAATTGTTGCTGTTCTTCTAGGGGTTTTCCTCCTCTCTTTCTTTAGGGTTTTTCCGTGTTCTCTCCCTCCTTTACTAGTGTGTTTAATATGGTATTTATAGGGAAAAAAAAATAAAAACCTAATCCTATTTTAATAAGGAAATACTAACTATTTAGGAAAAATTACAAAACCATGTAAAACGAGGTTTGGTAAAAAAAAATAGGCAGCGCGCTAGCTACCGGGCCTGCTGGCTGTGCTAGCAAAAAAACTGCTACGGGCTACGGGTGAGGGCCATGCGAATTGGGCAAGCCAGTTCATCATAAAATTGGGCAAGTCCAGCGTCAGCGAATTGCGCGTCACAGAAATATTCTGCGACAAATTCTCTTGCCGCGCAGCAGCACTGCCGCACTGCCTCGCATCGCTCACCGATCCATCCGATTTTTTATTTTTTTATTTTTTATGTTTCATTTTTATTAAAAATAACTATTAAATGAGTAATTAAAATATTATTTAAATAATTAAAATACCACAAAAATTATCTTGAACTATCAGATTGGACTAGGTCAAAAATTAAGGGTCTACACACTCCTAACAAAACCTCTGTTACTACGACCTCCTCTAACACTGGGTCTAGAAGCTATAGTATCTATCTATCTATTCTCTGATGGCTTTGGATAATCTCTAAAGAAGTGATTTAGTGACCCACATCTATAACACATTGCTGGCCCACCTATCTTCCATCAGGCACCCCGTGTGCCTTACCACAATGGACATAGGTAAATGGAACTGGTCTCTGAACTACTGGGGTTGGAGCACTAGCCACTGAAAGTGCAGATCTCGATCTCTGTCTTTACTGCTCTACTAACCTGCCTGACTACCTCTAGCTCCTACTAAATTTCTAAAAATATCCTCCTTAGCCTCTCTTCATAGATGAAGACCCCACCTCACTCTGGGGGTCTCCTAGCTCTTGTCTCCTCATCCCTAGCAGTGTGCTCTCTCAACACTCCTGCCAGCTGCAACTAATTGACAATAATCCTATTACCGGGAGCCTGCTATAATGAAAATGATAAAGGGTCTCAGCCCCTCCTCAAACCTTCGACGCCGGTAAATCTCATCAGAAATGATCCCACCAGCATACTAACTCATCCAGATAAACTCTATCTCATACTTAGACACTATCCTGGTATCCTTCCTCAAACTCAAGAGCTCTATCTTCTTTGCATCCTTATACTCCCTTGGAGTATACTTCTGCTCAAACTCCCGTAGGAAATCTTCATAGGTTAGAACTGGTGGATCATCCAGAGCATGTGGAACCGTCTTCCACCAATCATATGCATCCCTCTGCAAAAGAGATCTGGCATAATCAAACTTCTCCTCTAAAGTAGCCTGCAGCTAGTTGAACACTCTCTTGACTCTGTCCAACCACTGATCTACTATAGTAGTGTCTATAGTACCAATAAAGTCCTCAGCTCCAAACTTGCTCAGCTTATCATATTTCCTGGTCTGCGGCTGCAGCTGCGGCTGCTATACTGGAGCCTGCCTTAACAGCTCCACCATATGCCCTACCTAGCCCGGCGGAATGTCATCAATTACTGGTCTCTCTGGCACAGGAGTTGGTGCCTCTCCAGTAATCTCAGCTCTAGCTCCATCTCAACCCTCACCAGGAGCCACACTCTCTATACTACCATTTGCAGACTGATGCGTCTGAGATGCCATAACTACCTATATCTGCAAACACAGCAGAAACTGCCAGTGCCAATGCATGTATCATATTTAAAAACCATATTTAAAAATCTCCATTTTCTTTCTCTCACAACCCACCTAGGTTGAGAATCTCAAACCTAGGCTCTAATACCAAAATAAATGTAACACCCTTATACCCTATATACGTACAATACATACACCCAACATATGTAATATACGGATATAGGATATAAGAATGTCACAACCTATTTTAATAAAAACACCCTTACTTTTTGAATTTGTATAAACTTAAATCATTTAACTAATATTATGTAAATAATAGATAAAATATTACTAGCTAAAACACATACATAACTTCATTACCAAAATTTTATCCAAAACATTTTTGATAGTTTGTGATATATACATATATATACACCAAAATATAACATAATATACATGAAGTCAAAATGTACAAAAGTATAAAATATGTTCATGCTGGCAGTTTGTCTCTGATCTTGATGTTTTAACAATCAATCTACACTCAAGATCTCAAGCCTAGACCCAGCTTAGTCTAGATGAACTCTCCAGCTCAACCGGATCTACCCTGTCGCCTGCGTGATGAATCACAATCGCGCTAAGTCAAAAGCCTAGTAATACAAACTTTGATAACAATAAAGTTCAAATGCAATGCCAATGCACAATGCATAAGGGTTTTATATCTCATAACACTATATCTTAATATATTGCTCAATTGTTCCACAATTCATAATTCACATAAAAATAAGTACAAGCATGGGCCCAAAGGATCTAATATGCTATTCAAATCCTAGAGTTACTATTTTTATCTAAGTTGACACCATGTGTCTAGCCGCAAAGGAAAATCATATCACATTGAGAATAACCTCCTATGTAACATCCCAACTAGGCTTCAAGGGCTAGGTCTAACCCAGCTTCAAGGGACTGCAATGTCATAAGTATGGCACCTTTTTAATTGTAACATCCCAACTAGGCTATAATGGCTAGGCCCAACCCAGCTTCAAGGGACTGCTACGTCATAGGCATGCTGCCAAAAACAGAACTCTGAAAATTGAATAACATACTAGGCACACAATTCTTTTATATTTTTATTATCAATATCTTTCTCATTTTCTCATGATCAAGCTACGCACAATGCCTCAATTATCTCATTTATATCAATATAGCCATCACCAATGGCTTTACATAGCATATTTAATGTATACATAACAAAACGCATTATCCAAACATTTTTTATCATTATCATATCTTACACATAGTTCACATTACATATAATGCATTTATGACATTATACAAATCATAACATATTACTCATGCACAAACAATGTAGTAAGTAACTTAACACATTTTCTAAACAAAATGTGTTAAGTCCAAATATCATGCAAATATAATCAATTATTTAAAGTTTGTACTTACCTCTAAAAGCAACAAAACTAGCTCAAACACCACTTTCAACCTCCTCTTCTAAGATATCCCTCAACACTTGGATTGGGCAACTCAAGTCTCCTCAAAGCCTAAACCAAATGTGATTATAAATAATCATTTAGTAACACACTTATAAGCATATACAAAACCTCTCAACACAAGGATAAAGAATAAAAAAGAAAATAAGGAAAAGAACTATCTAGGATAAAATCTACAAATGACACGCTCAACAACACGAGTGTGTCAATGACTGTGCCCTAAACCCACAACACAGAAGCTTTGACATGCTAAGTGACATGGGCGTGTTAATGACTATGTCCTAAGCTCTGTATTATAGTAGATAAGACATGTCCAGAGACATGGGATGTCCCTTCTCATGCCAAAACTCCTATAACACAGTAGCTATGACACGCTCAGTGATATGGGTGTGTCACTGCACGTGTCAAAACTCTTACAACACAGAATATATGACACGCTCGGTGACATAGGTGTGTCACTACACGTGTCAAAACTATAACATTACAGAAGCTGTGACACACTCAGTGACATAGGCGTGTCACTTCACATGTCACCAACACTAAAAATAGAACCATTGATATGCCCAAAGATATGGCCGTGTCACCAGGCGTGTCAGGGCAAAATCTTGATATCACACATAATTGACACATCCAAAGTTATCTTTCTTTACCCTTTCCAACTCTATTCAAACTCAACCAAATCCATCATTTTGCCATAAAATACTTGTATATAATCAAAATAACTCAATTAAAAGAAAAATACACAATTTAAAACCATGACTTCACAACTCAAAAAATTACATAACCCAAAACTCTTATTCTCTTCACCAAACTTAACCATTTCTTCAATCCAACCCTAAATTCATAGTTAACTACTCAAAAGAGCTTCATACATACCAATACCAACCATTAACACATACTACACCGAACATTCAATTCACACATATACAAACTTTCATGGAAGAAATCAAAGAAACAAGTTGGAAACTTACCAAATATGGAGAAAATTCCTAAAACTCCAACTTGAACTCTTGAAATCCTTCAATTACTTAAGCTTGCAAGAAGCAAATTCCTCCTTTCCTCTAATGGAGATAACCGACCTTCAATGGAGAAAGAAGAAGAAGAAGATGATCCCCAAAGTCATCTCTATCCAACTAATACCCTTTTAACCACACAAATTTTCCACTTTGAATTTCCACTAAGTAAAAAATATTTATATTACTTAATTAATATAAAAATCATTTTTCACTAAATACACAATTAATTTTTCAATAATTTAAAATAACATTTGACCAATTTAAAATATTGACTTGTATATGTTATGTATATTTACATATATATATATATCATATGCACATTTTACTTTTTCACTTAAATATATATATTTTTAAATCATTTATTTACTTTCAAAAATTAAAATTTTAAAAATTTTAGGATATTAAATTTAGGATACTCATGTAGGTCTTGCATTAGATCATCAAGACATGTCACATCCACAGCTTCATCTTCAAGACATAGAAAATAATGAGTAGTGGGGGCCCTAGTAGGATGGTTAGAGATACAGGAGACATCCTTTTTCAAACCATGATTCAAACATAACCTTATGAATGATTCTTTCATTAGCTCACCCTTGCCTAGCATGTCCTTTAAAGCTCAACCATGTAATGTACTTCTTTAATGCTTGAAAGCCCATGTGACAAAAAACACTTTTTTCCTCTTTTTTTTATTTTGAAATTTTTAATTTTGCAATCAAATGTTGGCTTTGCCAAATCAGAGTCAATATACCTCAGGGCATGATCTTTCAAACTAGCATATATATTACATCATAACCCTAGTTACCGTACTAATCTTGGGAATCATTTTTATTTGAATAGGAACTGTTACACTTCAGATAGGCACATACACATTTCTAGGCCAAAAGTATCATTGAGTTTATATATTATCTATCTCATATGCATGTCTTTTCAAGCAATCTCCACTAATAGAAACCACCTACCAAGATAGATCAACAGGTCTTTAATAGGCTTGAAATGGTGTCTATAAGGAACATGGGTTAAATGGAGGCTATTTGCAAATTGGAGTTGATGTGGCACTACTAACAAATCTTCACAGTACAAACTTTCGGTTGGAGCTATGGATAGCTAGGAGTAATCTTAAATTATGGGGTTCTTATTATCTTGCTTCAATCTCCTTCCATCTCCTTAGGAGAAATCTAGATATGATTAGGATGATCTTCATCTTTTCCTTTTGCTTTTGTATAAACTCAAGACCCATTTTCTTTTTTCCTTCTCTTTTTCTTGTCTTTTATTATTTTCTTTTCATTTCTTTTTTTTTCTTTTTTTTTTGTTTTCTTTTTCATCTTGTTTTGTGTGTCCTAGCCCTAAGAGAGTTGTCTTGTTTGTACCATCTCATGATTCTAACTATGGAGTAGCACGAGTCTACATTAATGAGGATGGATCTTTTTGTTGTCCTGATGCCATCTCATTGATTAAATAAATTTGAGATATTAGGTCTTGTTCATGTAAACTTAAACTATCCTTATAATCTTGACTGAACATACTTTTCTTCAATATTCTTGCTTCTTGGTAGCTCAGTGATCATCAGACTTGTCATAAGCTTCACAATAGCTCAAGGCAGGTTATTGGTCTTTACGAGCCAATAAAAAGTAAGCTAAAATCTCATTAAGGCTCAAGGGGACAAACTAGGGATTAATTTTAACAAGGCAGATACTAGTTGTTAGCTCACCAAACAATACCTAGATTATCTCTCTCTTAAATAAACAGAGCTTAATTTTACCTTGAAAGTTTGTCAAAGCATGTTCTAAGACCAACTAGAATCTAGACACAGGTAATAATGTCGGAGCCCTCTCTAAGTAAGCATACACAACTCAATGCTATAGAATAATTCCTTCACCTAGTTAAGTTATTCATACCATGATGCATAGATACACTAATTTATAAATATCAAGCTAGATTTGTCATTGGTTGAGCACCAACAAATTATAAATGCAACAAAAATAATTTATTTAAACAATCTTTATTTAAAAAACATAATTGTTCCAATTAAATACTAAAGAAAGCATAATAAATTGAGCAACACTCAAGCTAAGGGAAGTTCGTTGAGTTGAGCCTCTTCTCTCTTCACATATTCTACACTCTCATCTTAAAAGGAGGATAAGAACAAATCTTTCTCCAATCCTCCCCCTACCATGAAGGTTATTGATGGAGGTACTCTACCAAACTAAGGTAAGGGATTATCCTCCGTGCTAGGTTTATTGGGCTCAGGTAGCTTCCCACTGCCAATCAGATTTTGGATATCATTTCTTAACTGCATGAAATTATCTATTCTATGTCCTTGTGTCTGGTGGAATTGGCAGAAGGCCTTATTATCAAAATTTGGTGGCGGTGGGTTTGGCAGAGGTCGCGGGGTTAGTGGATTTGGCTATAATAGCCCTTTCTTTTGCATCTTATTAAAAACCTAGGATAGAGGTCCTCCTAGATCTAAGAACTATCTTCTGTTCCCTTGACCAGTTGCATTGACATCCACTGCCTTTTGTGAGTGGCGATTTTTACCCCCACTCCCGGTGGAATGGTTCTTGTGACTTCAGCACTGTTTAGGCTCGGGGCCTTAGAGAACACGAACCAAAGTCTGGAGAAAATGGAGTCGCCACTCGGATGGGCCGGGAAAAAGAAGGGGTGGATGACTCGATTCCTAAGGAATCCCTAACCCCCTAAAGGGTTCGGAAAGTTGGGTACGTGTGGGGAAGGTGAGAAATGGCCCAGCATCCCCACAACACCCGGTTCATTGGAACCGACCTCCTTTACAGGTCTTAATATTATAAAATTCTTAAGTATAACAATATTATCCATATTACACACAACAACTGAAATAAAGCATCGTTATATTAAAATCAAAGCAATGTCCAAGCGAAGTAAATAAATGGACACCCATCCGAAGATGAAACATGCCCTTGCATCATCAATTTCTAAACTAATAGGAACCCACCAAAAGGTAGAAACATCTCCCTTACATTGGTCTAAGATATAAATTTAAATTACATGATATTTAACTAATGAGATACCCACAAAGTGGAAACATACCTCTTATAATATTTGGAAATCTAAATAAATTAATAAAAGTAAATAACCATTCATCATAAATAAATAATTCATCAAAAATTATTAAACATCAATCAAAATATATCATAAACATTCATCCATGATAAATTAAATAAATCAAGCATTGAACTTAACTAAATCAACCATCAAAGCACATAATAGACTACATAATCAAATTTAAAAATAAAGCAAGTAAAGATACAAATTATGGTTTACTGTTTCTATTTAAAGTTCTTTAATTAATATTTAGGGTTTTGAGATTTTAGTATTATTATTATTATTTGTTTAGGCTACTGTAAGTTTTAAGAGAATTAAAATGGATTAGGGTTTTATGAATCAAATTAGGGTTTAAGTGTAACATTATGAAATTAGGGCTTTAGAATATTAAAACATTAGGTTTATAGCTCTTTTTTACTTGATTATTGTTTTGGACTTACTGTATTGAGTATGAATGTTTAGGTTTATAAGGTTTTAAGGTTTTAAGGATTAGGGTTTAGGAAAGCTAGGGTTTACGTATTAGCTTTGAGGGAATTAGGGTTTAGGAAAACTTAGGGTTTAGATTAACTGTCTTGGTTTTGGAGTTGAAGAAAATAGTTTAGAGTTTTATAAAGTAATTGTTATTTTTAGAAACTGTAAAGTGTATTTAGAGTTTGGATATTTAACAAAACATTTGGAAATTTTGGAAAAGAATTAGAAGAAAATAGTTTAGGGTTTTTAAAAGCTTTTGGAAATAGGAAAAATGATGTAAGGTTTTTGGAAACAAAAGAGTATTTTTTAGGGTTTTTGGAAATAGAAGGAACAATTTAGGGTTTTAAGGTTTTGAGAAAATAAATTAGGGTTCTAAGGTTTTAGAAGAAACAGAAAAGTAATTTTTAGGGTTTTTGAAAATAGAAGAAATGATTTAAGGTTCTAAGGTTTAGAAGAAATAAATTAGGGTTCTAAGGTTTTTGGAATCAAAAGAAACAATTTATTAATTTTCAGTGATTGAAGCTACTGTAAGAAAATAAAACAAAAAGAGATTAGAGATTCAAACGTTCGTTTGTTGGTTCAACCAAAAATTACTTCTTGGATGAACAAGGACAAAGACAAGCTTGCTGCCTTTGATGAATTGTTGATTTGCTTGCTTATTGCTAGAGTTTTCTGTAATCCCAGTTTCAAAGTCCCACTATCCAATCCAAAGTTTCCAGTCCAAAGTCCCCCAAGTCCAGTCCGATCCCTCCAAGTTTTTTTTTCTTTCCCCTTTTTTGTGTTTTAAAGTGTTATTTATAGAAAAATTTATAAGCTTAGTTCTAATTGTTTAAGGAAACTAAGATTAATTAGGAAAAGAAACCAAAACCAAATAGAGTTTGGTTTCAAAAAAAATTGCGTTGGAAAAATCTCGCTGGCAAAAATTGCGACGGGCTGTGAGAGCTGGGTGCGCTACGGGCTGCTAGGCCATTTCGCCACAGGAATTCCTGCTAGCAAAATTGGCCTTGGCCAATTATTTTCGGCGACGAATTTTTTCGTCGCCGATTTTTATTTTTATTTGTTTTTTTATTATTATTTATTATTTATTTTTGTTTATTATTTTTATTTTTATTAACTTCACCATTTTTAATTTTTATTAAAGATTATAAATAATAAATACTAAAATAAATATTAAAATACCACAAAAATTATTTTGGACTACAAAAAATAATGGATTGGACTTGGTCAAAAATTAAGGGTCTACACTTCTGTGTACCTTGATTGCCAGACTGGTAGCTCCCCTTCTCATTCCTTCTTCTAGTAAAATGGTTTTTCTCCCTTTCCCACTCTTCTATTTGCGAGCCATGTTGGAGAAGATCTTTGAAATCCCTTATGAGTGTGTGAGATAGCCTCTCTTGAAGGTTAGGTAGGACACCTCTCACAATCATTCTGATATGGTCAGATTCATCTGGCCTCTTTTTAAGAAGAGCAACCTTTTTCCTCCACCTATTCATATAATCAACAAAGATTTCATTTTTTTTCCTGATAGTCTCCACCTCCATCAAGGTCACTTTCAACTTATCATTGTACCCATATTGTTGGATAAAGGCTTTGTACAACAGATTCTAATCTTTTTGGGTGTTCTCATCTAAGGTATTGAACCAGTTCTACACAATAGGATATAATGACAACATGAAATACCTTAAAGTTTGAGGTTTCATAGCTCTAGCAGACTGCATGGCAGTGATGTACTACTTAACATGCAAGTGAGGATTTCCTGTGCCATTGTACTTATCAAAAACAAGCATATTGAATTTATAAGGAATTCCTTTATCATCCTCAAATAGCTTGTCAACTTTTGATACTTCCTCAGCTTTAAGCTTCTTCTCAAACTTCTTCTCTAAATCAGCAATTAATTTTTCTACATCAGTAGTGTTAGTTTTTTCCACATCCTTCTTTTCTATCTTCTAATCCTATTGGTCTTGAAATATTGCTCCAGTCATCATCATCAATTATCACGTTCTCATCATCAAAGGCTACCTCTCCTACCTTAGCCTTTCCTTTGTCTTTTTGCTTCTTAGTATTAGTAGATGCTTCAACATTGTTATCCTCCATCAGTGAAAGTAATTTACTCATCATGGTCTCAGCCAGGGCTCCCTTCAATTCTTCCATCTTGGAGTTGAGGGCGACATTTACAATCTTCTAAATTTGCTCAGGTTTCATTGACTTTGGTGTGAAACTGACTGAATTCTCACTGGATTCTGAGTCATAGGTGGGGTTGTCATAAGCCCTTAAACTATCATACTCCAGGTCTTTAAGCCATAAAGGGACCTGAAATTAGATTTTGGGTTCTGGACATGGATTGAGTTCTGGACTAAAAAATGGTTTGGGTTCTTAACCTAAGTTGGTTTAGGTTTGGGACTAGGATTGAGTTCTAGACTAGAAAATGGTTTGGGTTCTAGACCCAAGACTAAATTGGGTTATGGATCCGAGTTGGTTTGGGTTTTGGACCAGGATTGAGTTCTTGACTAGAAAATATTTTTGGTTCTGGACCCAAGTTGGATTTGGGTTCTGGACTTGAGTTTGTTTTAGGTTCTCGACCTGATTCAGGATTTGGGTTCTTGACTAGAGACTGGATTTGAGTTTTGGACTCGAGACTAGAATCAAGTGACCTTCTATCAGTTGAGAGTTCTGGCTTTCTTCTAGCCATCAATTTCAGCTCTTTTAGTTGACTGACCTTTTGTCAGTTGGGAGTTTTGGCCTTCTTCTGGCCAATCAATTTTAGCTATTCTAGCTGACTGACCTTTTGTCAATTGAGAGTTTTAGCTTTTTTTCTAGACACTTGTTCCATCCTTCAATGGATTAACTTATGCTTTTCTGGATGGACTGACCTTCTGTCATTTGAGATTGTGGGCTTTCTTCTAGCCATATGTTCCATTATTCAATGGATTTATTTCATCTCCTCCAGCTGGACTGACATTCTGTCATTTGAGAGTGTGGGCTTTCTTCTAGCCACCTATTCCATTCTTCAATGGATCGACTTCAGCTCTTCTAGCTGGATTGACCTTTTGTGTTTTGCATCTTCATTCTTTTGGGGCTCTTACTTTCTTCTGATTTTTTTTCTTTTTGTTCTTTTGCAAAAAATTCAATTCAACTATTTTTTTAGCTAGTGTTATATCCTCTCTTTACCCCATGTGTGGAAAAATATTGAAAGTGAGTCTGAATATGTTTTGTATACGCATAAACTCAAAAAATTAAAAGGAGAAACTTTATCCCCTGTGTAGGCTCAAACCAGTGATTTTATCCCTATGCAGGCTCATATTGATGTTTGTATTTTGTCTGGATGCTTTCACAAGCATGCATCTTCATTTTAACAAAATGACTAGATCGTTCTCAGGCAATGGGCCTCCCATGTCTCCTAATTCCATATCTGCTTCATATTTGCTTCATAGACTATTGTTGTTTACTTTGACAAAGAATAGGTAACACAATAAAAAAATGTTGTGTGATATGCTTATGTATGCATGATATGCATGGATGATACTTGCAGTGGTTCCATTGACTCACAGACCGAGGTGAACAGCTGAAGCCCTCCCATGGATTCCTTGCAGATTCTCATTCAGGTCTTGCATTGGAATGGCATAAGACTTTACATATATGGCTTTTATCTTCAAGATGTTGAAAACATGAGGGGTGGGCTCTAAGCATCATAGTCAGTTGGTAACTTTTTCATAACCTTGCAAATAATTATTTATTTTTGCCCAATGTGTCCTTCGAGGTTTGAAGATGCAACATACTTCCCTTAACTTGAAGGTTTATGCAATAATAAAATAATTTTTTAAAAAAAATCAAATGTTGACTTTGTCAAATCAATATCATTGTACCTCAAGAATCGATTTTCCAAATTAATATATCTATAACATAACAATGCACATACATATTACTTGGCCAAAGGTCTCATTGAGTTTAAATATTGGCCATCTCATATGCATGCTTATCCAAACTATCTCAACTAATAGACTCTACCTAACAAGAGAGATCAATAGGTCTTTAATAAGTTTGAAATGGAGTCTATAAGGGACATGGGTTAAGAGAAGGCCATTTTTAGATTAGAGCCGATGTGACACTGCTGATAAAAGCTTTCCACTAGAATCATCTTGTTGGAACTGTCTACTATTAGAGGTTCCATTTTCACCTTCTGGACATCACTTTTATGTTCTGAATTCATGAAAATACAAAGGTTGAAATTCCTTGCATCTTCTTGGCAGAAATTTGAATCCAATCAGTATTATCTTGATTTTTAGACTAACAGTTTTCATCCTCTCTCTTTCCGTCATTTTTCCCTTTCGGAATATTAAGTCTAAGACTTTCAAGATTGCATACCTGGAGTTATGTTGCATAAAATGAAAGATGGTCTTTCCCTTATGTATTAGAGTCTTTGGCTGGGCTGGACTAATTCAAGTCAATTCATCCTCGTAAACTAAGTGGAAGTCTTCTGCTTATTTTAGGTAAAAAAGAACTCAGTTGGCTTTCTGAATTGCCTTCTTGGATTTTATTTTCTTATCCCCCTTTTTCTTTTCTTTTTTTCATTTTATTTTTCCTTTCTTTTTTTTATTCTAACTTCTTTTCTTTTATTTCTTTTTTTATGTCCTAGCTCTAAAAGAGTTATCTTATTTGTACCAACTTGTGTTTCTGATAATGGATGAGTGGAGTGAAGTGTGTTTGCTTCAACAAGGATAAATCATTTTTTGCCTTGATGTCATCTTAATATATCAGAGATATGGTCTTGTATCAGGTGAACTTCAACTATCCTTATGGTATTGACTATCCATTCTTTTCTTTGGTCTTCTTGCTCCTTCATGTTAGTAATTATCAGATTTGTCATAAGAGTCACAATAGCATAGTGTAGGTTATCAGGCTTACAAGCCAATAAAGAGCAAGCAAAAATCTCATAAGTTTTAAAGGGATCACAAGAGATTGATATAATTAGCAAAGGGCTCATAAGGCTTAAAATCTCATAAAATATCATAATTAGGTGGATTCTAGTTTTTGGCTTACCAAACAATACCTAGATCGTCTCTCTCTTAAATGAGGAAAGTTCAATTTAGCCTCAAATGTTTATCAATGCATGTTTTAAGACTGACTAGGACCTAGACAAAGGTCATTATGCAGGAGTCCTCTCTAAGTAAGCATACACAGCTCAATGCAACAAAAAAAATTCTCTCACCTAGTAAAGTCATTCGAACTATGATGCATAGATACACTAATTTATAAATATCAAGTTAGATTCATCATTGGTTAAGCACCAAAATGAATAAAGACCAATACAAAAAATTTAATGAAAGTAATTTATTCAAAAAATCTTAATTTCAAAAATATAATTGTTCTAGAAAAAAACCAAAAAAAGAAAATGAAACAAAAGCCAAACAATTCAAGGGAAGTTTATTGAGTTGGAGTCGAAGATGCTTCATTTATTTGGGCATATCAGGGCAAGCATTTTTTTTTATCATCAATGATAGTCATCATCTCATCATCCATAGTTGGTCCAAGATTGGTAAGTAGTACTTCTTCTTTGGCAATTCCTCCATTCGTGTCTTGAAAAGATGATAAGATAAAACTTTCCTTCAATTCTCCCCCTATCATGATGGTTGCTGGTGGAGGCACTCTTCCAAATTTAGGCAAAGGATTACTCTTGGTGTTGGGTTTATTGGGCTCAGGCAACTTTCCACTATCAATCAAATCTTGGATATCATGTTTTAGACATAATCATTTGTCTTTCTTATGTCCTTGTGTCTAATGAAATCGACAAAAGGCTTTAGTATCAAATTTTGGTGGTAAAGGATTCGGCAAAGGTCGAGGAGCCAATGGCTGTAACAATCTGTAGCTTGTTGAAAACCAAAGACAAAGGTTTTCCTAACTCTAAAAATTGTATTCTATTTGCTTGACTAGTTGCCGCATTGACATCCACTATCTTCTGTGTATCTTGATTGTCAGACTAGTAACTCCCTTTTCATTCCTTCTCCCACCAAAACGGTTCTTCTCCCTTTACCATTTTTTTTATTTGCAAGTTAGCTTGAAGAAGATCTTTGAAATCCCTTATGAGAGTGTCAGAAATCCATTCATGCAGGCTGGGTAGGACACCCCTTACTATCATTTGAATATGGTTAGACTCATCTGGTCTCTTCTTAAGTAGTGCAACTTTGTTTCTCCACCTCTTCACATAGTAAACAAAATTATCATTTTGCTTTTGTCTGATAGTTTCCTCCTACATCAGTGTCACTTCAAATTTGGCATTGTACCCATATTGCTAAATGAAGGCTTTGTACAACATATCCTAATCTTTTTGGGTACTTTCCTCTAAGGTGTTGAACCAGTTTTGCATAGTAAGATCCAATGAGAGCATGAAATACCATAGAGTTTGATCCTTGGTAGCTCTAGCAGACTACATAGCAGTGATGCACTGCTTAACATGTAAGTGAGGATTTCTAGAACCGTTGTACCTAGCGAAAGAAGGCATCTTGAACTTGCAAGGAACTTCTTGATCTTGCTCAAATAGCTTGTCTACTTCTGTCACCTCTACAGTTTTAAGCTTCTTCTCAAACTTATTCTCCAAGTCAATAATTAACTTTTCTACATCAGTAGTCTCAGTCTTTCCAATGGTTGATTTTTTTAGAGCCTTTTTCTCTTTCTTCTTGTTGGAAATACTGAGCCCAATCATCATCATCAATCATTACTTTATCATCATCAAAGGCTGCTTCACCAACCTTAGCCTTTCCCATATCATTCTGCTTCTTAGTACTAGCAGATGCTTTAATAGTGTTTCCCAATAGTGTAGCCAACTGGCTTTTCATGGTCTCAGCCAAGACCTCTTTCAATTCTTCCATCTTGGAGTTGATTGCATCATTCACTATCTTCTGAATCTATTTGAGTTCCATTGCTTTCGGTAAGAAGCTGACAAAATTGTTATTGGATTCTACGTCACTGTCGTAGGTCGGATTTTCATAGGCTCTTGAACTGCTGTACTCTAGGTTTATGAGCCAGAAAGGATCAATGCTATGCAATACAATGCATGTATGCATGTAGGGCAAACAAATAAACGAGTAAAGTCAGGACGTCCTTCCAACCTTATAACTTTTGCACATGAATGGGAAGTCTCTTTTCCTAGGTATATAGTCAACCAAATATCAATATGGGACATCTCATTTTTGAAAAGGTTCACTTGGACGGTTTAACTAATAGTCATATTCTCAAACATAGAAGTCAGTCCATGATAATTCCTACTAATTAGGCTTTAATCCATTAGATGAACCAAAAATAGCTTTTATGCTATATTATAGATTAAAACTAAATTAATGGTTTATCATAAATAGATTTCCTATTTAGAAAAATAACGAATGATTCATGCCACAAACAAGCCTATGATTAACAATTATTGGTATAAATTAGGCCCACAATTAATTTTTGGTATTCCATAATTGACATAAATAGTTGTAAGCTCATTTAAGAAGAAGCTAAGAAAAGTTGTAATTCAGATGAATTGAGAAATATTTTTATTTCAAAGCCCATTGCAAAAAGGTTTGTTTAAAAATCAATTTTGGGCTTTGTATTTGGGCCATAAGGTAGAAAAGATTTTTGACCCATTTAAAAGGTTTTCATGCCCAAAGACCATCTTGAAAAAGAGTTTAAAAATATTTTTGGTCTTTTGGCTTTATAGGAATAAAACCATTTTGAGCTTACAATATAATCAGGTCATATTAGAAAAAGAACAAACCAAATAAGCCATGGTTCAAATCAAGATATATCAATCATAGTCAAATAACAAGAATTATAAGTTTAGGTTCCCATAGCAAGTATATATCAAAAGGTACAAGACTATGAGTGGTTATACCATAATCAATCTCTAACCTTGAGTGAAAGAATGGTATCCCTTACATAATACAACATGGGTTACATGGGCATCCTAACTCACACACATAATGCAATCTAAATGATGCAATGGACAATATCATAATAAGAAAGAATAAAAGGATATAAAGACCAATAGAATCAACTTCTCTTATCACCAATGGAGTCGTTGCTATGAGCTGGGATTTTCACTCCCACTCTCATATGGAATGGTTCTTATGACTTCGGCACTGTTAGGCTCAGGGCCTTACAGAACACGGGCCTAAATTTGGAAAATATAGAGTCTCCACCCGGATGGACTGGGAAAAGAAAGGGGTGGATGACTTGATTCCTAATGAATCTCCAACTCCCTAATGGGTTTAGAAAGTTGGGTACGTATAAGGAATGCGAGAATGGCCCAGCACCTTCATAACTCCCACTTCATTAGAACCCTCCTTTTCAAATCTAAATATTATTAAATTCTTAAATATTATAATATTACCCATATTACATATAATTATTGAAATAAATAATGATTGTATTAAAATCAAAACAAATTCAAACAAAATAATAAGATGGGCATCCATACAAGATGGAAATATGCCCTTACAACAATTGTCCAATGTCCAAAACTAAATAAAATAGGACATCCACCATTTGGTGGAAACATGTCCTTTACATTAATATCAAAACTCAAAAGAAATTAAATTACATTGAACTTTGCTAATGAGGTACCCACAAAGTGAAAACATACCTCTTACATCATTGAAATCAAAATAATCAACAAAAAATAAACCATTCAAATGTTCATAATAATTAAAAGTAAATCATCCAAAAAAATAAACCATTCATCACAAACATACATTAACAAATTAAAGAGTCAAATCTAGGTTTTAATATTACATTAAAAAATATATATGCAAAACTAGGGTTTTAATTGTATGATTTTAAGATTCTAGGGTTTTAAAAAATAATGATTAGGGTTTTAAGGTTTTAGAAAAACATAATTAGGGTTTTGATTTTAGAAAAAAAAAATATGATTAGGGTTTTGGATATTTGGAAAACTAGGGTTTTTATGGCTAAAACATTATTTTAGGATTTTAGAGTGGTAATTAGGTTTTTTGGATGAAATCAAGGTTTTAGAAAGCAACATGGGGGTTTTAGAATATAAACTAGGGTTTGATCTTACTAATTATGTAAATTAAGGTTTGATGGTGTTTGGCTACTATGAACATGTCAATAAACTTTGGCCACAAGATATTTAATTCAAATAAATGTTGCATGGGGTAAATTGCAACTGGACATAAGATAGAGTAGATTTAAATTAATGGCATTATCAAATAGAGCTTATTGGACATATTTAAATGAAACCACAGTAAATATAAATTCCATGACATTAATAAATGGAACTTGCTGTGATTTTAAAGAACTTATAAAAACAAAACCTGCATTCATTGGTTCTACCCAATGTGATATGTTGAACTAAGCTCGTATCTTTTGAAAGCTTGGATCAAGGAAAGTATTGTCTGGCATCTTAAAGATCTGAGTTCAATGCCACTACCTTTTGTTACTGCTTCATCTCTGAGTGCATTGTTTCTTGCATTGCCAATTGCTCCCTCCTTCTCTCTACTTTTAATTATCTATTTATAAGCAAATAATAGTTTAACCTCAAACCCTAATCTGAGGGCTCCTTACAGTCCAACTTGATTAGGAAATTAAAATTTTCGGTTAAATTCTTTTTGAATTAGGATTCATGTCGATTTGGAGTGTCAAAATCAATATGGAGCCATCTCATGTCAATTTGGAGTGTCAAAATTGATATCATCTACGACTCATGTCGATTTGGTCATCCAAATCGACATGAACTACTCTCATGTTGACTTAGACCCTCTAAGTTGACATGAGCATTGGCTCATGTCCACTTGGACTCATCCCGACTTAAACCAATCCAAAATTATTTAATTTTTAGACCAAACCTCTTTCACAAATTAAATTTTTGGCTTTTATGGATTGGACTAGTTTAATTCAAACATTCAAATTAGGTTTAGGTTCTTTAAAAATATAATGGACTATGTTAAGCTTCTTAAATTTAATCTGTTCTAAATTGAAGGGTCTACAGATGCACAAGGAAGTTGATGTGTATGTCAATGGAATGACGATAAAGTAGGAAACAAGAGAGCAATATTTCTAGAACTTTGAAATTTTCTTTGAAAGGGCACTCAAATATAATCTTAGGTTTAATTCAAAGAAGTATGTGTTTGGAGTCACCTCAGGAAAGATTGGGTACGTTATTAGCCCGAATGACATTGAGATTGATCCTGATAAAGTTAAGGCAATAAGGGATATGCCAGCTCCTGAGATAGGGAAGGAAGTTAGGTGGTTTATCAAAAGGTTACAATATATAAGCAGGTTCATTGCAAAACTCATAACAATTTGTGAACCCATATTTAAGCTGCTCAAGAAGAACCAACCGATTGATTGGAATGATGAATGTCAAAGGGATTTTGAGCATATAAAAGAGTACCTGTTGAATCCACCTGTACTAAAATTGCCCAAACCAGGTAGACTATTGATACTTTACTTAGCAATTGAAGAAGGTTCAATAGGGGTAATGCTGGCCCAGACAGACAATTCAGGAGTCGAGCAAGCAATCTACTACTTAAGCCGGAATCTTCTACCTTATGAAATCAAGTATAGTATCATTGAAAAGACTTGTATTGCCATGGTTTGATCATCAAAGAAATTGCAGCATTACTAGGTTGGATCATCAAAGAAATTGTGCAAGCGATTTCTAGGTTGGATCTAGTCAAGAACTTAAGAGAAATGCCTTCGTTGATTGGGAAGTATGGTCGGTGGTTGATAATCCTTGAAGAATTTGAAATTGAATATGTAACCAAGAAAGTAATTAAAAAAGAGCAGTAGCAGAATTCCTGGCTGAACTACCACTGCTTGAAAGTGAAGAAGTGGCTTTTGAATTCCTAGATGAACACTTTAGGGCCATAGAAGTACAAGAATGGAAGATGTACTTTGATAGAGCCATGAATTGGAAAAGAGTTGGATTAGGAGTCACATTGGAGTCACCCAAATGGGAACTCATCCCCTTATCTAAAAAATTAAAATTCAAGGTAACCAATAATATGGTAGAATACGAGGTGTGTATCTTTGGCTTGGAAACCTTGATGATTATGAGGGTTGATAGAGTACAGGTTTTTGTTGATTCATTGTTGGTAATATCCCAAACAAATGGAGAATGGGAGTTGAAGGAAGAAAAGTTGAAATCATACCATGATTATTAAACCATAGCAAGGAGAAATTTCAAAGATTGTAGATTCTCCTACCTACCCAGAGAAAAAAAATAGGTGGTCGTTGCCCTAGATACACTAGCTTTGGTATGGGAGTATTCTATCAAATTATTTCTTAAACCTCTAGTTTTGACCAGCTCATCAACTCTTTAATATGAGTATGAAATGATCATAAAGATTGGCACAGATATTGATGCATGGTATGATACCATTAAGTAGTGCTTGGAAAGTCGGGATTACCCACAGGGGGAAACAAGAGAAGAAAGAAGGGCTATTAGGCAGTGGTCTTTGCAATATATCACTTTCTAAGGGGAATTATATCCAAGATGGCTTGACGGGGTACATTTGAGATGTTTAAGGAAGTCTGAAGGTGAACGAATCATGTAAAAAGTGCATGCAGGGACCTGCGGGCCTCACTTGAAATGTAATGGTCAAGATTTTAAGCATGAAACTTTTTAACTAATATTGATAATTGATAATGTATAGTGATAAAATTAATGTGGATAAACGCTATAAGTAGATAATAGTGAATAGTATATCTCAAAATTTACTGAAGAAATTATTTTTACTATTTTACAAGACTAAAAATTGAATTGGAATCAAAGGTTAATATGAGGGTGCATCATAACTAAGATGAGATTGGCCATACTAGATTGAACTTATTATATATATATATATGTGTGTGTGTGTGTGGACATATGTGTGTGTGTAGAATCTTCTTCCCTCTTCTTCCATCATCCACGCCATCTACCATCACCATCACCATCTTCTCTAGTTTCTTCTTCCTTTCATTAAAGAATCAAGAGAAATCCATCTTTTGCAACAATGTTTTTAAGAGAATTAGTTAGAATAAGGTGAGATTATCAACAAGTGATCAAAGAAAAAGAGGGAAAAGAGAGAAGAAGAAGGATTTTCAAGGAGGTATGTGCTTTTGTATTTTAATTTACAATTATTTGAATTTCTATGAATTTTAATATTTGAATTAGTTGATTGAGTCATCTATAATGAATTATTACTGAAAAGATTTGGTTAAATGGATTGATGAGTGAAAAATGAGTTAAAGGAACTTGTAGTGATGAGTATGATTCTTAATTTAATCATTATTAGAGTTGAGTGATTTGATGTTATTTTTAGCCATGAGTGATGGTTAAAGATTGATTAATTGATGTTTGAGTTAAGTATTTAATATAGACTCTTTCTATGTCAAAGAAACTAGTTCTTGATTCTTTTTTATCATAGATCTTGAGTATATTATGTTTAAGTGGTTGAGTGTATGAATCACAAAATTTTGCATAACACAGCCAGTGACATAGTCATGTCACTAGGCGTGTCAATGATGATATGTTTCAATATTGGAGACACGACCAGTAACATGCCCATGTCATTGGGCGTGTCATACCTACTTTGATGAAAGATAAATGACACGGCCAGTGACACACCCGTGTCATTGGGCGTGTCGTAGTTACTGTAATGCAAGTTAAGTAACATGGGCAGTGACACACCTATGTCGCTGGGTGTGTCAAAGCTTTTGAAAGAATAGGCAAATGACACGGTTATTGACACGCCCATGCTGTTGGGCATGTCACTTGAAGAATTTGCTCAAAATAGTTCTTTTCCTTGCCTTTCATTTGTGATTCTGGACTAAATGATTAAAAGGCTTCAAAGTGTAAAAGATTTTTGAAATCAACTCTAGCAAGTAGTGCAATATATTTTGAATATATGATAAATACGTGTAATACCAAGTGTTGATCAAAGAATTGTTCCGTTGAAGTGATATACATAATTCAATATTAATCAAAACTAATGAAGTGCCCAAATCATACTAATTTTAGATCTAGCTTTGGATTAAATAGCTAGCCAGAGGGAGGATATCCATAGTGATAGAGGGCACCTCGTGCAATTATTGGACACATTGTATCATCGTGACAGTGGGCATAATTGCCATTATACATTCTTGAGATTTGGCATTAAAATTGCTACACTAACCCATTATCCAAACCTATAATCTGAGTTCAGTATGTATGGGCATATTTATTGAAGTTATCTATATTGAAAATATATGTGAATATGATGTTATGAATAATGGAAGAAATGCAAAACAATAATATAAGTCAATTATTTAAAATCAACTTACTGTGTTACAATGTGAAAGTGATTGATAATGTATACATATTAATATTTCAAGTGAAAATTCTAATGCACAGAATAGAAATGTTACATTCAAAAATATTGAATTGATCAATAACTTTCTAAGTGTTATAATGATTGAAAGTTTATATAATGATATAAGATATAAAGTGCTCCAACGTATAGTACTAAATCAAAGTTCCAAAATAATAGAATGAATGAAATTATCCTATATGTGAAATAGGAAAGTAAGACATATTGAAAAACAAATAAGTGTATTATGAGCAATATTAGCAAATGAGAAAATAAGTATTAAATAAAATGATTCAAAAAGAGAAAAGTTGCAATACCGAAAGTATAGTATAGCATGATGACTTTTATAAAGTTAAAGTTATTATTTTGTGTAATTAAAATATTATGTTGGTTTGTTATTGAAAATATTTGATATATTGAAATGTTTATTAAAACTGAGTATTATTATTATATTTTTGTAAGTAACTTTCTTTAATATTAAGTGACAAAATATGTTTATACAAGCACCACTAAGGTTTGCTTAGCGTGTTAGAGATCTTTTGGATATTGTACTCATAAGTTATGAAATGTATATATACAGTTTAATTTGGCTATTTGAGAGATTGTACAAATTTGTAAACATGAAAGGAATATATGTATTTAGAGGATGAAGTTTGAGATTATAGTGAATGATTATCAAATAAAGCAATGTATTATATATTTATTCGATTTGACAAACTTATGATGGATATCTGATTTTATAATTAGTATTTGGATTATTGGAGATATTGGAGATTGGTTTAAATGTTGGATTTATAAGTGTTATATTATACAGTTTGTATTATTATTTAAAAATTTTTGTTCGTAACACTTTGAAAGGAAACTTTGCCTATGAAATGATTAGAGTATTGGCAGTATATTGAGTATGAGAATTGTCAGGGGATGTTACATGAATGGTCTAGCTCTAGTTAAGAAGATAAAGATAATTCGACAAGGCTAGTACTAGCTGACCATGGAAAGGGATTGTACTAATTTTGTGCAGAAGTGTCAATAATGCAAACTGTATAAGAATTTGAACCATCTAAATGCAACACCCACTATATAGTCTATATACACTTAACTACATTGGTGATGTCACCTAAATAATCACACTTGTCTATATATGTATTATAGAAATAAAACCAAAATATTTCTATGTATTAATGCAGTAAATAAACATTCAAAAGAACTATTATAATCATGCCTATATTACAAACATATATCTGTTAATTTATAAATAACTCCTATTGTTAACTTACATTATCATAATTCTCAAACTTATACAATTGTCATACAAAATTATAAAGTATTACCATGTGAACTATACAAAATACAATATTTACGATATTGTTCTTTGAACCTTTGTGATGAAGTTGACAAGGAACATATAGCTCTCACTCTGCAGTCTCAACTCTTCTTGTTGATCTACGCGTTAGAAAACAATTCTAACACACTAAGCAAAGCTTAGTGGTGCTTATGTATTTACAATATGAAAGAAAATTTAAAGGAAAGAGTTCTAAACATTAAATAATTTAGGAACAGTGGAAAGTATCACTTTTAGAACGTTAAATAAAGGAATTAATAAATTAATTGAAACTTGAAATACTAAACATGATTAAATTCAGAATTGATTAATGTAACAATAACCATATAACACATTGTTTTCAATGTAAATAACCTCTTTAATTATGCCCATACACACTGTACTCATATAATATCCCAAAATATACCCTAAAAGTTTTGGAATATTTATTGTTATATTTGGATTAAATGTATATGTTAAATTGGAAAGAGAAAGAGGTAAGGGAAGAGTGTATATGTTGTATATATAGTGATATATATAACATATACAAGTCAAACTAATGGAAGTCAAAAGAAGATTGTTTATTTTTATTATTAATTAAAAAGGAAATTAAGTTAGTGGAAGAGGATTTTATGAATATTATATTATACAATTGCTTGGTGGAGGTTTAAAGAGGTGAAGTGTTTGACTTTGTTTCTTGTTCATCTTCTTTTTCTTCTTTTCTTTTCCTTCTTGGCCAGCTCCTTCCGTAGCAAGAGAGGAAGAGAGTTTTTGATGTTTCCAAGCTCAAGATTGAAGGAAGTTTCAAGTGATCAAGTTGGAAATCTAAGAAGTTTCATCATATTTGGTAAGTCTCCACTTGATTCCTTAGTTTTTCTTTTAAGTTTGTGTTTTGAGTTTAGTGATTGTTTGTTGATGGTATGAATATGTTTGATTGTGGAGTGTTTGAGAGTATTTGGTTTATTTGATTATGATTTTGGGTTTGGATTGAAGAGAAGGAGTTAGGTTTGGTGTTGGAAGAGTAAGTGTTGTGTTTGAGTTGTGTGTATGTGATGGCTGTGATTGGGGTGTGATGTATGTTTTGAATTGTTTTGGTGTTTTTGCAAGTTAGTATGGTTTATGGGTGTGTTTAGTTAAGTTTGTTTGAAGTGGAAAATGGTGGAAGTAAGAGCATTGTTGGATGTGTTGTTGTTGTTGCCGGAATCAAGATTTTTGGCCTGACACGCCCATGAGCATGGCCAGGTCCTTAGGCATGTCAATGGTCCTATTTTCTGGATGGGTGACACGATCAGTAAAATTCCCGTGTTATTGAACATGTCATAGCTACTGTGTTGGTGAAGAATTGACACGGCCATGAGCATGCCCGTGTTGTTGGACGTGTCAATGTTTCTGTGAGACAGAATGTAGTACACGTTCAGTGACACGCCCATGGTTCTGAGTGTGTCAAAGCTTCTGTGTTGTGAGTTTAGGGCACGGTCAGGGACACGCCCGTGTTGTTGAGCGTGTCATGTGTAGAGTTTGCCCTAGATGGTTGTTATCTATATTATCTCATGTGTATCTCTAAGTGAGTGTGTATGATCACCTTTGGTTTAGATTTTGAAGAGGATTGAGTTGCCCTAATTCAAGTGTTGAAGGATTCTTGGAAGAGGAGTTTGGTGTGGTGTGAGTTGCTCTTGAGGTAAGTACAAACCCTACATTATTGCATACATTTACATGACATTGGGATTTAAATACATTTGGTTGTAAATGTGTTAAGTAATCTATTATATTATTGATACATTTGATTAATGTTATGAATTGCATAATGTGAAAGATATGATTATCATTCAAATTATATGTACAATGAAATTGGTTGTGTATACCCTAATGATAAGAGGTGAAGCCATTGTTGTTGGCTATAATGATGCAAATGAAATAATTGGGGCATGTTTGCCTAGATGATTATGAGGAAATGAGAATGGAATTTATAATGAAATAATAAAAGTATTGTGTGTCTAATGTGTTATTCACTTTTCATAGTTTTGTTGTTGGTGGCATGCCTAATAGTAACAATCTCTTGAAGCTGGGTTGGGCTTGATCCTTGAAGCCAAGTTGGGTTGATGTTTAGCATGCTTAACTCCCCTTGAAGCTTGGTTGGGTCTAGTCCTTGAAGCCTAGTTGAGATATTTCAAACCCTTGAAGCTAGGTTGGGTTTGGTTCTTGAAGCCAAGTTGGGTTGATACTTAGCATGCTTTGTTCCCCTTGAAGCTTGGTTGAGCCTAATCCTTGAAGCCTAGTTGGGATAATGATAAATGTGATAATTGAACCAAAACATTAACACTGAAAGTTGAATGGCATATTAGTTTCTTTTGGGCCCATGCTTGTCTTTGTTTAAATGTAAATCATAAATGGTGAAATAAATGAATTATAAGATTTAATGTAAGGTTTTGAAATATGATATTCTTATGTATTGTTTATTATATATGAATGTGTGACATTAACATTACATTAAAGAATATTGTTATTGTGGGTTGTACCACTAAGCCGTTGGCTTAGCGCGGTTGTGGTTCATCTCGTAGGTGACAGGGTAGAATCGGAGAGTTCATCTAGACCGAGTCGAGTCTAGACTCTGAAGTGTTGATTGTGGGCTTAAAGATCAGAGACGAACTGCCAAACATGTATAAACTTTATGTTTTGTAAACATTGATTTTGTTGTGTATATATATATATGTATATATTGCTACATTTTCCGCTGCTTAATAAATAAATGTTTTACTTGTTATGTTCCATAATATATATATATGAAATGTTTTAAAGTTTCCTCATATTATTCTAGAAGAGAAAAATGGGGTTGTCTTATATACATCGTGGCACTCCTGTATCCGGTATACGTATAGTACAAATGTAGTAATATGTAGTGTGTGTATATGGGGTATAGGGGTGTTACAATTGTTTTGGTATCAGAGCCTAGGTTTGAGATTCTCAACCTAGGTAAATTGTAAGAAAAAGAAAATTCTGATTTTAAAATATGGTTTTTAAATAAGATACATGCTTTGGTATTGGCAGTCTCTGATCTTTGATGAGGTATATTCTGCTGTGTTTGCAGATATAGGTAGTGATGGCGTCTCAGTCACGTCAGTCCATAGAAGGTAGTGCTGAGAGTGTAGCTCCAGAGGGTAGAGATGGAGCTAGGGTTGAGAGAGTTGGAGAGGCACCTGTTCCTGTGCCAAAGAGACCAGCAGCTGATGAGGTTCCGCCAGTTTGGCTAAGACATGTGGTAGAATTGTTGAGGCAAGCTCTGGTGCATCAGCCGCCACTACCACCACAGCCACAAGTACCGGTGAGACATTATGATAAATTGAGGAAGTATGGGGCTGAGGATTTCTTTGGTACTACAGATCCTGCAGTAGATGAGTAGTGGTTGGATAGAGTGCAGAGGGTATTTATCCAGTTGCAAGCCACTTCTGAAGAGAAATTTGATTATGCTAGATCCCTTCTGCAGAAAGATGCTTATGATTGGTGGATGACAGTTCCTCATGCCATGGATGATCCACCTACCTTGTCTTATGGTGATTTTCTGAGGGAGTTTGAGCAGAAATATACTCTGAGGGAGTATAAGGATGTCAAGAAGATGGAATTTCTGAATCTGAGACAAGATAACCGGACAGTAACAGAGTATGAGATAGAGTATATCCGGTTGAGTCACTATGCCGGTGGGATTATTTCAGATGAGATTGACCGGTGTAGGAGATTTGAGGAGGGATTGAGGCCCTCTATTATGTGTATTGTTGCTGGTTCTCGGTACCAAGACTTTTCTCAATTGGTTGCAGCAGCTAGAAGTGTTGAGAGAGCACAAGGTATTGCAGCAGCTGCTACCGAGGAGGAGACCAGAGTTAGGAGATCCCAGTTTGAGGCAGGATCTTCATCTATGAAGAGAGGCCGAGGGAGTTTTATTCCAAGAGTTAGTAGGAGCCAGAGGCAGTCAGGTAGGTCAGTTCAGTATCAGAGGCAGAGATCGAGACCTACAGTTTCTGTAGCAAGTGCTCCGACTCCAGTGGTTCAGAGATCTATTTTACCTACATGTGTTCATTATGGTAGGACACATGGGGGTGTTTGCTGGAAGACGGGTGGATCAGGAGTATGTTTTAGATGTGGGTCACCAGCTCACTTTATCAAAGATTGCCCTGAGCTACAAGAGGATAGACAAACAGATACTGCAGCTTCTCGACCTAGTGTTAGCAGAGGTGGTCGAGGGGGCAGAGGTTTCAGTAGAGGTGGTCGACCTGGGATCAGTCAGAGAGGAGGCTCTACATCCAGAGGCAGTAGGCCAGATGAGGCTGGGTCTTCTCAGAGAGTGTATGTGATGCAGAAGCAACCGGATGCTTCAGCAATTATTGCGGGTACATTTTCTTTATTTGGCATTTCAGTTCTTGCTTTGATTGATCCAGGATCTACTCATTCATCCATAAGTGCATCTATCTTGTCTGTGTCTGAATTGCATTCAGAGTCCTTAGGATTTGATGTCTTGGTGACAAATCCTTTAGGGCATAGTGTGGCAGTTAGCAAGGTGCATCGTGATAGTTCAGTTGTGGTGCAAGGTGAAGAGTTTTTGGGTGATTTGATTGAAATGCCTTTTAAGGAGTATGATTTGATCTTAGGCATGGATTGGTTGTCTATGCATGGAGCTGTGGTAGACTATCAAAAGAAGTGTGTTACCTTAAGAACCGGTGATGGTAGAAGTGTGATGGTATCTAGTGAGCAGAGACAATTTGCATCCTTTTTTGTTTCAGCTGTTGCAGCTAGGAAGTTGATTAGAAAAGGGTGTGATGCTTATCTTGCTCATGTTGTGGATACCAGAGTAGTGGGTTCTCAACTTGATAGTATACCCACAGTTGCGGAATTCCCAGATGTTTTTCCTGAAGAGTTGCCAGGGTTACCCCTGAGAGAGAGGTTGAGTTTGGTATTGATTTGTTGCCTGGTACCACTCCCATCTCTATTACTCCTTATCGAATGGCACCTGCTAAGTTGAGAGAGTTGAAGGTGCAGTTACAGGAGTTGTTGGATAAAGGGTTTGTTCACCTTAGCATTTCTCCGTGGGGAGCTCCTATTTTGTTTGTGAAGAAGAAGGATGGTACTTTGAGGTTATGCATCGATTATAGGCAATTGAACAAGGTGACTATCAAGAATAAGTATCCTTTGCCTCGGATTGATGATCTCTTTGATCAGTTGAAGGGAGCAACAGTGTTTTCCAAGATTGATTTGAGATCAGGGTACCATCAGTTGAGGGTTAGAGCTGAAGATGTTCCTAAGACAACTTTTCGCACAAGGTATGGGCATTATGAGTTTTTAGTGATGCCTTTTGGATTAACGAATGCACCTGTAGCTTTTATGGATTTGATGAATAGGTACTATACATATACCTTGTATACATGCAGTACGTATATAAAGTATAAGAATATCACTTTTCATTTCAGATTAAAAACCTTTACTCTAGTTCCAAACAATAATACATTTTATTTAAAGAACACTTACAAAATATTTGTACTTTCGATGATCTTACATATATATAATGATCTTGTCTTTACCAAAATTCATTTATACATATGAATACATTTTTATCAAAATACAATATAATTAAATTGTACATGTATGCACCACCTTCTAGTTGGTCTCGAAATACTCTTACCCTTCTCGTGGCATAACGATTTAACTTCAGATTAACCACCTACTCACCTGCATGATTTACACAACCGCGCTAAGCTCGAAAGCTTAGTAGTACAAATAAATATTATAAACATACATTACAGAAAATCATACTCATATATTAACTTCATGTATCATTATTTTCTTATCATGTTTTCCCATTTCAATTTCACTTTTCATATATTTCTACTAATCTCATAATTATATACATATACACATATATCATTAACACAAACCACAATTCCATAAGTTATTAGAACATTCATAAAATAATGCTCACAATGTCCACATCCATATACATATTACATGTCATATTGTACTTTCAGAATCTCATCTTTTAGCATAGCTTCTCAGGCCATATTTCTTTTCAATAATTTACTTATGTATTGTAATCATATCATACTTCATAACATTACATGTCATTATATTATTCATTTAATTCATTATTCATAGTTCACCTTTAAGCAAAGACAAGCATGGGCCCAAAAGACACTAATATGTTATTCAACTTTCAGAGTTAATGTTTTGGTTCAATTATCAAATTTATCATTATCATTATCCCAACTAGGCTTCAAGGATTAGGTTCAACCAAGCTTCAAGGGGAACAAAGCATGCTAAGCATCAACCCAACTTGGCTTCAAGAACCAAACCCAACCTAGCTTCAAGTGTTGTAACATCTCAACTAGGCTTCAAGGATTAGACCCAACCAAGCTTCAAGGGGAGTTAAGCATGCTAAATTTCAACCCAACTTGGCTTCAAGGATCAAATCCAACCTAGCTTCAAGAGATTGTTACTATTAGGCATGCCACCAACAACAAAACTCTGAAAATGGAATAACACATTAGACACACAATTCATTCATTAATTCATTATCAATTTCATTCTCATTTTCTCATCATCATTTAGGCAACCATGCCTCAATCATCTCATTTGCATCATTTTAGCCAACAACAATGGCTTCACATCTCATCAATAGAGTATACATAACCAATTGCATTGGACATATATTTTAAATTCATCATCATCTAGGCAAACATGCCCCACTTATTTCATTTGAATCATTATAGCCAAACACAATGGCATCACATCTCATCATATCTCTATTCACATTAAAGCAATTCATCACTAAAGTATTCATCATAAACAATTGCATTGCACATACATTTTGAATGATCATCATATCTTTCACATTACACAAATCATAACATTAATCAATTTGTATTAACAATATAGTAAATTACTTAACACATTTATAACCAAATGTGTTAAGTCTCAAAATCATGTAAATGAATGCAACCATGTAAGTTTGTACTTACCTCAAGAACAACTCACACCAATCTATACACTTCCTCATCCAAGAATTCTTCACTATATGGATTAGGGCAACTCAACCTCTTCACAACCTAATCCAAAAGGAATAATACACACTTATTTACAAATATACATGAATTCCAATACAATTATTCACCTATTAGTCTCATACCAGACTCATAGATCACAAATTACAAACCAAAACCACTATCTAAGTCCCCACGGTCGTGGCCTCACAACCCCACTGTTTTATTAGTTTTTGTTATAGTTTTGTGTCTTGTTTGTTATGTTAATTATTGTTTTATTTAGGTATTTTGTTAGTTTTAATCGGTTTGTTTAGTGTTTTCTTTAATTGTGGTAGTTTTAGTTTATTTCAGTGTTTATGTCATTTTTGATCTAGTTTTTAGTATTGTGTTTATGTTTTGTTGGTTATTGTCTATTTACTTCTTGTTTAAAGTTTGTTTTGAGTTTTGTGTTAGGTTAAAACAGCAGGGAAACAAATTGAAGGAGAAAGGGGCAGTGGCTGACACAGGCAGAGGACACGGCCAAGTCACTGGTCGTGTCCCATACTAAGTTAAAAAGAAGAACAAGTCCCAGTAGCAGACACATGCAAGGGACACGGCCAAGTCTTGTGGCCGTGTCTCTCCAAAGAAGACCCATACGGCCAAGTCATCTCCACTTGGCCATGTCTCACCAATTCCAAAGGCAAAGAAGACTAAAACTCACAGTGGAAGACACAGGCAAGGGACACGGCCAAGTCACCTGGCCGTGTCCCTCCAACAAGCTCCAACACGGCCAAGTCACCTCTGACTTGGCCGTGTCACTCAACAAAGAAGAAAAGAAGAAAAGGCAAGTAGTGGTGGACACAAGCAAGGGACACGGCCAAGTCACCTGGCCGTGTCCCTCCAAAAGCCACTCACACGGCCAAGTCACATCTGACTTGGCCATGTCCCTCATGAACCAAACGCGCACCGAATTTTGAAGCGGACGTTTCGTATAAAAGGAAAGAGGGAAGCTAGGTTAAAGAACTGTTGACGATTTGGAGAATATTTTCAGCCGTCAGAGAGAGTGAAGTTAGGGTTTAGCTTTGTTTTCTTGATTTTGATTTCACTTTTGATTACTTTAGCTTAGATTAGATTGTTCTAGCCATTGTTTCATCCTTCTTGCAAGATTTGAACAAGAGATTCTTCAGAAGCTTCAAGGAGTTGTAACTTGGTTTTGTTCTCGAACTTATTCTCTTTATTTACATTGAAATTGTTTTAATGGATATTATCATGTCTATTTTGATTTCTTTGAACATTAATGAGATGAATATGTTTGATTGCATTATGAACTAATTTGATCTAGTCTAGGGTTTGTATGGATCTGCTATGATTGTAGGAATTGGTTATCTCTTAGCTAATAATTTCTTTTGCCTTTATTGAATGAAATATTGTTAACATATAATTGATTGGCCACCAATTGTGTGTTTTAGGTATTAGATGATGGATTGAGAGATGAAGTCTAATGCTGGAACAATTCAATTAAGGGCTTAGGTGAATTAGAGATATAGCCTATTAAAAAGATTGTTTCAATTATAACAAGATTAGTTGTAAGAGGTTTGAATGCGAGAGCTTATTTCCTTGACTCAATTAATTAAGTTGTTTGAGATTTAATCTTTAAAATTAAATTAGTTAAGTGGAATAACCATTCATACAAATAAGTAGTAGGGAAATGCAAACCCTAGACCTTTTTATCAAGTGAATCAAAACATCAGCTCTTGTTTACTTTTATTGTTTTAAACTTCAATTAAACTTCTTCTTTATTTAGCAATTTAAATTTATTCATTCTTTGTTACTTTTAATTTGATAATCAATTAGCCACTTTAGCTTCCTTGTGAGACGACCTTGGGGCGATCACCTTTGCTACAGCTACCTCGTATACTTGCGAGTGACGCTTTGTGATAGAGTTAATTTGAGCGCAACAAGTTTTTGGAGCCGCTGCCGGGGAGGCTAATTGGTGAAATTTTTTATTAGGCAAAAATATTTTAGATTATTTTTCATTGTTTATTTTTTATTTTATTTTGTCTTTTGCTTTTAATAATTTCTTTTTCTAGAAAAATTTTGTTTATGCAAGGCAGGAGATCGCTCGAAGGAGAGCTACATCCATTCATTCCAGAAATTCAGAGAGTGAAAAGGAGCAGAGAAGAGTTTGAGCTCTACACCGGATTTGATACAGAGGAGGACACTTCTGAATTTGAGTCAGATTCTGCACAATCAGTTAAAATTGCTGAAGAAAGACAACGAACCATGAGAGATTTTGCTAGACCTATCATTGGGACTTCTACATCTTGTATAAGGTTGACAGATGCAGCAAGGAACTATGAGTTGAAGAACATTCATTACAACATGCTGCCATCATTTTACGGAGTTCCAAATGAAGATCCTTTGAATTTTATTCAGGATTTCTACTCTACCCTCAACACTTTTCCTTTGGGAGGACCAACAGAAGATCAGTTGAGGATGAGATGTTTCCCTTATACTTTGAAGGATATGGCAAAGAGCTGGCTCATGATGTTGCCTGAGAATTCACTGACAACTTGGGAGCAAGTTTATAACAAGTTCATGGGTAAGTTCTATTCACACCAGAAGACAGCTGAGTTGAGAGGGAAGATTGCTACATTCTCTCAATTTGAAGGAGAGCCATTTCATGAGGCTTAGGACAGATTCAAGATGCTATTGATCCAGTGTCCACATCATCACTACCCACTTCAACTCCTTAATCAATTTTTCTATGATGGTCTAACCCAGCAATTTCAGAACACTGTTGACAATGCAGCTGGGGGAGCCATGGGAGAAAAGACAGCTGATGAGACTTATGAGATCTTTGAGATGTTGGGAGCTAATTCTCAACAAAAGAGTGTAAGGGGAAGAAGCAAAGGGGTGAATCAGCTGGAAGCCAATACTGAAATGGTTAGTCAAATAGCTGAGTTAACAAGGCAGGTTCAGATGCTAAACATGAAGAACAATATTTCTTCATCCACTCAAGAGGTGTGTGGAATCTGTGGGACATTTGGGCATGGAGCAAATATATGCCCCTCTGCATATGAATCTTTTGGGAATGAAGCTGAGCAAGTTAATGCTATGGGGGGATTTCAACCAAGAGCCAGGAATGATCTGTTGCGCTTAAATCAACACTATCACAAAGCGGCACTCGCAAGTATACGAGGCTATTGTAGTGACGGTGATCGCCCCAAGGTCGTTTCCCAAGGAAGGACTTGCATGTAATAGTTCAATTAACATAAAATTGTAAACTCGGTTGTGAAATTGGATTGGTGAATTATAGTTAACCTTAGAAATGAAAACGATTGATTTTATGCAAGAGAATTTCAATTGTGGAAATGATGCCTAGGATTGTAGGTCTATCTAATCAAATGTTCAATTATCCGATTATCCATTAATATAACCTTGAATCTTAATTTGTTTCTTAAGATTAATTAGCCAATTATCAATTCACTAGTTCTCACATTTATGAATTAACAACAACCAATTGTTTAACATTATCAAATTAATAAACCCTAGAACTTATATTTCTAATTCATTCTTAGGGTAGTTAATTGCATAGTTCCGATATTAAACTTCTCCTCTCGGTTCGTCATTCAATATTAAGTAATCAATAGGTGGCCATTCTATCAATTTACCTTTAATTCAATGCAATCAATAAATAACAAGGTATATCAATGGAATCATCAAATCAAATCATTTAATCAAATATACTACAACCCCAAGCATGAGTAAATTAGCTCATCATATGTTTTAAACAACTACTCAATTCAATATAAACCAAATCAAAATTATACATTGCGATCTTAATGTTCTTAATATACAACAACAATTAAGAAATGGAATAAAAGAAAGAGTTAGAAAAACCCCTTTTTGAAGATGCTAAAAATCGGACTCTCGTCTCTTTCGTGGCTCCTTCTTGGTGCGTGATGATGAACTTCTAGCTCTCTTGAACAATTGGTTCTCTTCTCGAAAGAGTAAATGATAGCTTTCTCAAATTCTCAACTCTCCAATCAAGCCTCTTAAAACCCAAATTCTTAAGAACTAATAACTCACTTCAAAACCAACAATTGTTTTTGCTCTTGGTGTGTGTAAAGAAATGGTGAATGGAGATGGTGAACGGTCTTCTCTCTCCAGTTAGAACCAAGGAAGAAGATGATGAAGATGAAGAACAAGTGGAAGTGTAGAGAATGTCCACTAAATTTATTCAAAATCCATTTTCTAATCCCCATGCTCTCCCACTTTTGAATTGTTTAAAACATCCATCATGCCTTGTCTCCCACTTACTAATTTCTTTATACCTTTCTTCCATAAAATCCTCCCACTTTTTACTCTTTTTTTTTACTCTTTTTGTCACCCACTAAACAAACAACAGCTCATTCCTCGTGCAAGCCAGCTAAGGACCAGGGGGACACGGCCAAGCCATATGGAGCTTGGCCATGTCTTATGACTTTCTTTCTTGGTGTATGCTTTCCCTTGTGGGACACGGCCAAGGACACGGCCGTGTCCAGTGATGGTGTCTGTCTCTGTGTATTTCTTTTCTTTCTTTGCTTTCTTTGCTCTTTTGTTCCTTTGGAGAGACACGGCCAGTGGCTTGGCCGTGTCTCATGGCCGTGTTCGCTACTGGACTTGTTTCCTTGAGGGACACGGCCAAGCCATGTTAGTCCTGGTCGTGTCTCCTAATTTTCCTTGTTTCTGCTTCTTTTGATGAAGGACACGGCCAAGCCATGACAAGCTTGGCCGTGTCACTTAATTTTCTCCACAAGTTACACCAATTTTGATCAAATGGCTCCATCGAATGTACTCCAACCTAAATCAACAACTTCAAACAAACTTAAGTGCAATTTAACATGAAAATTAACTTAAAATCAACATAAACATCATAGAAAATATATACAAAATTGATCTAAACAATTACCCCATACTTAATCCTTTGCTTGTCCCCAAGCAAAGTTAGAATCAAAACAAATAGAACAAGATAAATATTGTCAAGTTCAAGAGTTATAAGGATGCATTAAGACTCCCGTCTTATTAAATCCGCAATCATAATCGAATCAAGAATAATCGGTACTCAAGTAACTTAATGGTCAATCAATGCATACCAAAATTGTCACTCCCTCACAAAACCTCTTAAGTGTTTAATTGGGTAGTGTTTAAGCTCTCAACATTCAATGAAAGATTAGGACTATAGGCTTGCTTATCAATCAAATCTCCACCACCTAATCACAATCAAGCATCAATCATAAGGTCTTTTATTTGGTTGTAACGGGGCTAAGGAAAAGGTATGACATTTGGGAGAGTGAGTTAGTTCATTTAGGTCAAGAGTACTTCAAGAGTGAAGTGACTAATGTAGCATGATCAACAATCCCATAATTCATCTCAATCACTTAGCACTAAGTATTTATGTGCTTTTAAGGGACTCCATTTGTTTAATTTGCAAAGATAATTTCCAAACTCATTACAACCCTTCCGACAAGAACAACAACTATTATTTTAATTTTCATTATTCATTTTGTTTTTTTATATATATATAGGGTATCCAACTAATTTAAAGCCCATTGAATTCAACCCCACACTTATTCTGCACAACACTCCATTAATGCTCTTAAAGTGCTCTTGATCTAATGAATTGGTAGAGTTAAAATATAATGGCTCAAGCCGATGGTGTTGTGAAAAAGAAAGAAGGAAAAAAAATGAAATAAGCTCAAAGTTGGCGAACTAAGGTCGGATGTAAGGTTGGTCTCTTTAAGCCAAAATGGTTTGCCCTAAATTGCCTTAATCATGTTGATGCTAAATTGAAATTTTTATGTAGTCTCAAAATGCATGTCAAAGCAAGTTCTAGTAATTCATCAATCAAAGATGTTCACACATAAAAAAAAATGATAAGTTGATGGCTCAATTCCTCACTAGTTTAATGGCAATGCAAAGAATAACCATCAAAATTGACAATAAGTACTAACTCTAATCAATCCTCAAATTCATGCTTCAAAAATTTAAAAGTCATCTATCAACATTCTTATAACAATTGAAGTTATTAATATCCATCAAAATCAATTATAAGACAAAACAAGAAACTTAACAAAACAAGAACACTTACGAAAATAACAAAACAAGAACACTTACGAAAATAGACAATTTATATTCATGAACAAAAGGCTTAGCGCACACCCCACACTTTAAGTTTTACATTGTCCTCAATGGAAACAACGATATTTAAAGTAAAAAGTTAAGGTACAACCTGTTTTTCCATCGATCCTTTGAGACGCAAGTGCTACCTTTTCATCCACAAACAACCATTATTCAAGAGCAAAATACAATATATAAAATAAACATAATATGAAGAGTTAACATTAAAAACCAAAACAACAAAAACATGAAATAACTACAAATAAGAAAATAACAAGTGATGTCAAAAGGTTGGAGCTGGTATGATCTACGGTGGTGGAGGATAGGACGATGATGCAGCTGATGGGTGGAGGCTTAGAATTTTAGCGAGGTTGCTGTTGATTAGGTCCATTTGTTCCATGACTGCAGTATGATTACGGTCAATTTGTTCCATGGCTGCAGCATGGTTTCGGTCAACCCTGCTTTCCAATGCTTCAATCCTATGAAGGATCTCCTGATTGTTTGGGATTGGAGCATCTTCATCTAAATTTAGAGAATCCGAGTCGGAATCCTCCTCGACTCGTGCTCTCTTTTGGCAGCCCTCCGGTACCTCAGTCTCAGCTGAACCCATAACATAAGCTCCTCCTTTTCTTGAAACCATGCGCATCTTCTCTAGGGTGGCAAGATCTAATGAATCATTCTCCGAGATCTTAGTCATCTGGCAATGGCTCGGGTCAAAATTATCAAGGAGTGCCATTGCTAAAATTGTAACTAATCCTCCGATACAAATGGCACCCCGCTTTTTATGTGCCACATTGTCAAACACATAGGCTAACCAATAGCCGGTACAAACGGGTACGTCATTGCTAGCACAGTCTAAAAAGTATAGTTCGCTTAGTTCTACAACTCCTGTGCTCTCTTTTCTTGCAAAGAATCCACATGACATAAACCGGTGTAAGTACCTTAGGGCGGGATTTTTCAATTTCGTAGCTTTGGCCGATTTGGCCACATAGGTACCCGAGCCCCAAGCTCCCCATGCGAATTGTTGTTGAAAACTCTTAGGCACACATTGTTCCCCTTGTTGATGGAAACCAAATATATCGCTCAATTGCTCAATTTTGAGGACAAATGGTCTCCCAAGCAGTTTAAAGTGTAACCTAATGCAAATCCTTTGGTCATTTTTTTCAACCTTAAGTGTGGTTAAAAATTCCAATGTAAGCTCCTCAAATTGCAAAGGTTTAAGGGAAACAAATCTATCCCACCCAAGATTATGAACAAATCCATAAAATTATTTCGAATATGAAGAGCATCGAGGGATTCTTCGTTAACATACCTCGTCGGAAAGAAACCCCGAGCGAGAAGAGTTGCTCTCCTAGGTGCTGATGATGAAGATGATGTAGCTGAAGGTGGAAGTCGCGTCCTTTTGTGGTGAGACACCGTTTTTGTTCTTGTCATTTTGATGATTTGGTGAAAATGAAGTTTTCAAGGTTTTAATTGCTTTTTGCTGAGAAAATAAGGGAAGGGGATGAGTTTAAATCGGTTTGGGTGAAGAAAATTGAAAGATTTCAAATGATTTTGAAGGTTGAAGATGGAGGCTATGGTGTTTTGAGAGAGAGAGAGCGAGAGAGATCGAGAGAGCGAGAGAGAAGGAGAGAGAGATTTAGGGATTTAAAATGAAAAGCTGGGCAAAAGACGCGTTTTTAAAAGTAAATTTTAGGTGACACAGCCAAGCTTCGTGAAGCTTGGCCGTGTCTGATGGTTTTTGAGGGACACGGTCGTGTCCCTTGAACGTGTCTCGTACTGGAAAAAAAATTATAAAACAATTTGGGTGACACGGGGAGAGGCTTGGCCGTGTCTGTGTGACACGGCCAAGGACACGGCCAGGACCTCTGGCCGTGTCTGCTTCTGTGACATTTGGAGCTTGTTTGACACGGGCAAGGACACGGCCAGGGCCTCTGGCCGTGTCTGCCTCTGAGTCTTTTGGAGCTACTGGACAAGGGCAAGGACACAGCCAGGTCCTCTGGCCGTGTCTGCCTTTGCCAAATAGGTTTTGAAAAATTTTTTTAATTGGTTTATTTGTGTCACCAAATCACAAAAATGCAATCTTCTTCTTGGCTTAACCCTGAAACACATTCAAGAAAAATAAAAACCGATCAAAGTATCTATTCTATTTTATTTAACTTAACATGAAATTAAAATTGCAAAATATAAAATAATAACAGTGAAAAGAAATGCAAACCAATGGGTTGCCTCCCATTTAGCGCTTCTTTAATGTCGTATAGCTGGACATTATTGCATCATTCGTCAATGAACACCATGCTTTCCACCATTTTTGCAACTTTGATTTCTTCCAAGTAGGGCTTCACCCTTTGTCCATTGACCTTGAACGTCTCGTTGGTTTTTAGATTAAGCAACTCAACAACCCCATAGGGAAATGTTTGAGTAACTTGAAAGGGTCCACTCCAACGTGACTTCAATTTTCCGGGAAACAACCGCATTTTTGAATTGAAGAGAAGGACTTTCATTCCCGGTTCAAAGGTCCTTCGAAGAATCATCCTATCATGAATAGCTTTGGTCTTTTCCTTGAAGATCCTCGAACTCTCATAGGCTTCATTCCGAAGTTCATCAAGCTCGGAAATTTGAAGCATTCTTTGCTCCCTTGCTTCACCTAAGTCCATATTCGTGGTCTTTATTGCCCAATAAGCCTTGTGCTCCAATTCCACCGGGAGGTGGCATGCCTTGCCAAAGACCAACCTATAAGGACTCATTCCCAATGGGGTTTTATAAGCAGTCCTATAGGCCCACAATGCTTCCGAGAGTCAGATTGGCTAGTCCTTCCGAGTTGTGCTCACTGTCTTTTCTAAAATCCCCTTGATCTGCTTGTTCGAAATCTCAGCTTGCCCGGATGTTTGGGGATGATATGGAGTTGCCACTTTGTGTCTGATGCCCATCTTGGTCATCAACTTTTCAAACCATTTGTTGCAAAAAATGGCTTCCTCCATCACTCACTATCGCCTTGGGGGTTCCAAACCTGCTCAAAATATTCTCCTTCACAAATTTTAACACAATGTTAGCATCATTGGTCCTAGTGGGGATTGCCTCAACCCACTTGGACACATAATCTACTACTAGGAGAATATATTCAAAACCAAAGGATTTGGGAAATGGCCCCATGAAATCAATTGCCCACACATCAAAAATATCAACCACAATAAAAATATTAAGGGGCATTTCATTCCGTTTGCTAATGTTTCCTACTCTTTGGCATTCATCACATCTTATACAAAAATGATAAGCATCTTTAAAAAGAGTAGGCCAATACAAACCGCTTTGAAGAATTTTCTCGGCTGTCTTCTTTCCTCCAAAATGTCCCCCGCAATACAAATTGTGGCAATATTGTAGCACTTGTTTTTGTTCCTCTTCCGGCACACATCTTCTTATCACTTCATCCCTGCAAATTCTAAACAAGTAAGGCTCATCCCAAAAATAATACTTACATGTATGCAGGAATCTCTTCTTTGCTTGGAAGCTCAAATCCTTTCTCACTACACCACAAGAAAGATAATTAGCAATATCAGCATACCATGGTGCTTAAGTTAAGGAAAACAAGTGTTCATCCGGGAATTTCTCAAAAGCATTTTCACAAGCAATTTCAGCATTATTTTCACAAGAGTTAAGTCTAGAAAGATGGTCGGCCACTACATTTTCGCTTCCCTTCCTGTCTTTGATTTCTACATCGAAATCTTGTAACATCAACACCCACCTAATGAGCCTAGGTTTAGCTTGTGGTTTGGTCAATAGGTATTTCAAGGCTGTATGGTCAGAGAATACTATGACCTTAGAACCTATCAAGTGAGATCTAAATTTGTCTAGTGCAAATACCACAGCTAACATTTCTCTCTCAGTGGTCGTGTAATTTACTTGTGCATCATTTAAAGATAAACTTGCATAATAAATTACACACATCAATTTATTCACTCTTTGCCCCAACACAGCTCCAATGGCAAAATTCGATGCATCGCACATAATTTCAAATGGCAAATCCCAATTTGGGGCAACAATTATAGGGGCAGAAGTTAGTTTTTATTTCAAAATTTCAAAAGCTTCTAAGCACTTTTCATAAAAAACAAATGGGACATCCTTTCCTAACAAATGACACAAAGGACGTGAAATTTTTGAAAAATCTTTTATGAATCTCCTATAAAATCCTGCATGTCCCAAAAAACTTTTAATTCCCTTAACTGATGTGGGTGGAGGTAGGTTCACAATTAATTCAACTTTAGCTTTGTCTACCTCAATCCCTTCATGGGAAATAACATGCCCTAAAACAATTCCATGATTAACCATAAAGTGACTCTTTTCCCAACTCAATGTAAGATTACATTCAATACACCTTTTAAGTACTAGAGTCAACTTTTCCAAACAATCATCAAAGGAATTACCAAAGACAGAAAAGTCATCCATGAATACCTCAATGCACTTGTCTAACATATCAGCAAATATGGAAAGCATACACCTTTGAAATGTGCCCGGTGCATTGCAAAGTCCGAATGGCATCCTTCGAAATGCAAATGTCCCAAAGGGACAAGTAAATGTAGTCTTTGGTTGATCTTCTGGTGCTATCGGGACTTGGTAGTAACCTGAAAGACCATCAAGAAAACAGTAAAAAGAATGTCCAGATAATCTATCAAGCATTTGATCAATAAATGGCAAAGGAAAGTGATCTTTCTTGGTGACTTTATTTATTTCCTATAATCTATGCACATCTGCCACCCAGTTTGTGTTCGTGTTGGTACCAACTCTCCTTTTTTATTCTGGAACACTGTCAAACCTGTTTTCTTAGGCACAACATGAACAGGACTAACCCATTCACTATCAGCAATAGGGTAAATTACCCCTTCATCCAGTAACTTAAGGACCTCCTTCTTAAAAACCTCGCTCATGTTAGGGTTTAGTCTCCTTTGAGACTCTCTCACCGGTTTAGCCCCTTCCTCTAAGATAATTTTATGCATGCACATAGAGGGACTAATACCCTTAATGTCACTCAACCCCCAACCTATAGCCTTCTTGAATTTTTTCAACATGGTAACAAGTTTATTTTCTTCCTCATTGGTAAGGGTAGCAGAAATTATCACTGGTTGAGAGTTATTTTCCCCAAGAAAAATATATTTTAAATGCTTGTGGAGTTCTTTAAGCTCAACCCCTTGTAGTTGAACTTGCTCTTCTTCAACTTCAATTTCTTCCTCAACACTCTCATCTTCCAAAACGGAATTATCTTCTTTATCCTCCTCATTGGAAATCTCTGCTTCTTCTTGCAATTTTAGAGCCTTTTCTAGCTTGTGTTCGCCATTTTCCTGTAAGAAAACTTCTTGGACAACACTATCAGTAAGATCAATGAAAGAGCAATCTTCATATAAAGCACTAGTGGGAATGGGGGAAGTGTTAAAAATTGAAAATTCTACAGTTTGTCCCAAAACGGTCATGGTTAATTTTCCATTTTTAACATCAATTAAAGTGTTAGTTGTGGCCATAAAAGGCCTCCCTAACAAAATTGCATGCTGGGCATCCCGTGGGATTTCTCCCCCCGTGTCTAAGACAATGAAATCGACGGGTACAATCAAACCTCCTACCTTCACTAGAACATCTTCTATGATTCCCTTAGGGTATCTAAGAGTTCTATCTGCTAATTGTAAAACCATTTTGGTCAAATTGAGTTCCCCTAGCTCTAGATTCAGATAAATTGAGTATGGCATCAAATTAATACTAGCTCCAAGATCACACATGCCAATGGTCTCTTTCCCATTCCCCATAGAGATTTTAACAATAAAGCTCCCAGGATCTTTTAGTTTTGGAGGTAACTTATGTTGTAAAACAGCACTTGTTACTTCCGAAACTATCACCTTCTCATCCAACTCATACCTTATCTTCTTAGTGTTAAGCTCTTTTAAGAATTTGGCATAAGATGGCATATTCTTTATCACCTCTAGTAAGGGTAGGTTGATACTTACCTTCGAAAGCATGTTATAAATTTCAGAAAATTGCTTATCATGCTTTTCATTTTTTAACCTGCTGGGAAATGGAATTGGTGGTCTGTACGGATTTGGAGATTTGTGCAGTTTTGGTGCAACGGATGCCTCCTCTTTGTCCTCCTTAAGCTCATTTGGTTCAGCTTCTTCTTCTTGCATTTCCTTGCCATTACCCTGCGTTGTACCTGCATCAAGGGAATTATCAATGTTATTATCACCGATTTTATTATCAAGTACCTTACCACTTCTCAAAACGGTGATTGCTTTGGCTTGCTCCGGTTGGCTTGGAAATTTCCCTTTTTGATTGGCTTGAAGTTGATTAGCCAATTGGCCCACTTGAGTTTCAACCTTCTTAAGCGATGCTTCTAAAGAGTCAAACCGCTTATTGTTCAATTCTTGATTTTGAGTGCTTACTTGAATGAAAGCATTCAAGTTGTCTTCAAATGAAGGTTTCTTGACTTGCTCTTGATTTGAGGGTTGCCCTTGAAATTGGGGACCTCTTTGATATGGTTGGAAGGGTTGTTGAGGTGGAGCATGTTGTTGATTTTTCCATGAAAAATTGGGGTGATTCCTCCAACCGGGGTTATAAGAATTTGAATATGGGTCATTCCTACCCCTTTGTTGGAACCCTTCAAAAGCAAAAGCTTGCTCTTGCTCCTCTTGAAATGAGTCAAAATTTGAGGGGCACACATTTGCTTGATGGCCTACAAGACCGCATGATGCGCATGACTCTTGGCTTGGTCTCGACAAGTTTCCTTTTGCATTCAACAATTTCACTTGCCTTGTCAGTTCTGCAATTTGCCTAGCCATTTCTGAGTTTGCACTTATCTCATGTGCTCCTCTTCTTCTTTCTCCAATGCTCTTTTGTTGGGAATTTGCCCCCAACATTTCGAATAATGCAACTGTTTCTGCAGCTGTTCTTTCACCCATTGCACCCCCTGCTGCATTATCCACTGTGTTTTGAGATTGTTGAGTTAGCCCATCATAGAAAAATTGATTGAGCAACTGTTGTGGATAGTAGTGATGAGGGCACTAAAATAATAATGATTTGAAGCGATCCCACGCCTCGTGAAATGGTTCTCCGTCAAATTGGGTGAAAGTTGCAATACTCCCCCTAAGCTCCTTGGTCTTTCGATGAGAATAGAACTTTCCCATAAATTTATTGTAGACTTCAGTCCATGTGGTTAAAGAATTCTCCGGTAGGGTCATTAACCACGCTTTTGCTCTATCCTTTAAACTGTATGGGAAACATCTCAGCTTCAGTTCATCCTCCGTTAGTGTTTGCAATGGGAACGTATGCAATGTTGAATAAAAATCTTGAATGAAGTTGAGAGGATCTTCATTCGGCAGTCCGTGGAAGGATGGCAGCATACTATAATGAGTATTTCTAAGTTCGTAGTTTCTTGCTGCGTTGCTCAACCGGATACAAGATGTGGTCACTCCGATGATCGGTCGAGCAAACTCCTTCATGGGTGGCTCTTGTGCATCACCCATCTCTGTTTCTGTGTTCTCCTCAAATTGCTCTTCGGTATTTTCTTCTTCTTG
This sequence comes from Garcia nutans, assembly GCA_947685225.1. Lineage (NCBI taxonomy): Eukaryota > Viridiplantae > Streptophyta > Magnoliopsida > Malpighiales > Euphorbiaceae > Garcia > Garcia nutans. The sequence goes on along the minus strand of CANTUV010000007.1, from coordinate 46,406,435 downwards.
CTCAAAAGGATTTGGTCTCTCGGATCTTGGACGTCTATGGATGTTGTCAATAAATGGAACAAGTTCGTTGCCTTGAGACCGTCGTCCGTGCATAAAGTTCCTAAGCAATTCAAAAAGAACACTTTAAACAATTTAACAAATAAAATAAAAATCAAACTATCACAAAAATTGCCTTCCCCGGCAGCGGCGCCAAAAACTTGTTGCGCTTAAATCAATACTATCACAAAGCAACACTCGCAAGTATACGAGGCTATTGTAGTGACGGTGATCGCCCCAAGGTCGTTTCCCAAGGAAGGACTTGCATGTAATAGTTCAATTAACATAAAATTGTAAACTCGGTTGTGAAATTGGATTGGTGAATTATAGTTAACCTTAGAAATTAAAACGATTGATTTTATGCAAGAGAATTTCAATTGTGGAAATGATGCCTAGGATTGTAGGTCTATCTAATCAAATGTTCAATTATCCGATTATCCCTTAATATAACCTTGAATCTTAATTTGTTTCTTAAGATTAATTAGCCAATTATCAATTCACTAGTTCTAACATTTATGAATTAACAACAACCAATTGTTTAACATTATCAAATTAATAAACCCTAGAACTTATATTTCTAATTCATTCTTAGGGTAGTTAATTGCATAGTTCTGATATTAAACTTCTCCTCTCAGTTCGTCATTCAATATTAAGTAATCAATAGGTGGCCATTCTATCAATTTACCTTTAATTCAATGCAATCAACAGATAACAAGGTATATCAATGGAATCATCAAATCAAATCATTTAATCAAATATACTACAACCCCAAGCATGAGTAAATTAGCTCATCATATGTTTTAAACAACTACTCAATTCAATATAAACCAAATCAAAATTATACATTGCGATCTTAATGTTCTTAATATACAACAACAATTAAGAAATGGAATAAAAGAAAGAGTTAGAAAAACCCCTTTTTGAAGATGCTAAAAATCGGACTCTCGTCTCTTTCGTGGCTCCTTCTTGGTGCGTGATGATGAACTTCCAGCTCTCTTGAACAATTGGTTCTCTTCTCGAAGGAGTAAATGATAGCTTTCTCAAATTCTCAACTCTCCAATCAAGCCTCTTAAAACCCAAATTCTTAAGAACTAATAACTCACTTCAAAACCAACAATTGTTTTTGCTCTTGGTGTGTGTAAAGAAATGGTGAATGGAGATGGTGAACGGTCTTCTCTCTCCAGCTAGAACCAAGGAAGAAGATGATGAAGATGAAGAGCAAGTGGAAGTGTAGAGAATGTCCACTAAATTTATTCAAAATCCATTTTCTAATCCCCATGCTCTCCCACTTTTGAATTGTTTAAAACATCCATCATGCCTTGTCTCCCACTTACTAATTTCTTTATACCTTTCTTCCATAAAATCGTCCCACTTTTTACTCTTTTTTTTTTTACTCTTTTTGTCACCCACTAAACAAACAATAGCTCATTCCTCATGCAAGCCAGCTAAGGACTAGGGGGACACGGCCAAGCCATATGGAGCTTGGCCGTCTCTTGTGACTTTCTTTCTTGGGGACACGGCCAAGCTTCTGGCCGTGTCCCATTCTGTATGCTTTCCCTTGTGAGACACGGCCAAGGACACGGCCGTGTCATGTGACACGGCCAGTGTCCTGGCCATGTCCAGTGATGGTGTCTGTCTCTGTGTATTTCTTTTCTTTCTTTGCTTTCTTTGCTCTTTTGTTCCTTTGGAGAGACACGGCCAGTGGCTTGGCCGTGTCTCATGGCCGTGTTTGCTACTGGACTTGTTTCCTTGAGGGACACGGCCAAGCCATGTTAGTCCTGGCCGTGTCTCCTAATTTTCCTTGTTTCTGCTTCTTTTGATGAAGGACACGGCCAAGCCATGACAAGCTTGGCCGTGTCTCTTGATTTTCTCCACAAGTTACACCAATTTTGATCAAATGGCTCCATCGAATGTACTCCAACCTAAATCAACAACTTCAAACAAACTTAAGTGCAATTTAACATGAAAATTAACTTAAAATCAACATAAACATCATAGAAAATATATACAAAATTGATCTAAACATGATCCTTACTCCAACACTTACAATCCTGGTTGGAGGAGTCACCCTAATTTTTCCTGGACAACAAATAATGCTCAACAGCCTTTCCATTTGCTCCAGAGACAGAACCAACAGCAGGGCCAATCCTCAAATCAAGGTCAGCCTAAGAGAGAGAGTTTGGAGGAAAGTTTATAGGCTTTTATCCAAGTCAGTGCTAAAAATCAGGAGATGAACAACAAGAGGCTGGATTCCTTGGAAGCATCTTTTAAGAAGGTGGAGACCCAAGTGGGGCAACTTGCTCAACAGATGTAGATTCAACAAAAGGGGAAGTTCCCAAGTCAACCTAAGCAGGCACAAGTAGTGACTGTTCTTAGGAGTGGCAAGGTAATTAATAACAATGTTGAAAATAATTCTGTGAATGCAGGTGAGCAAGAGAATAAAAAGGAAGGAGAACTAGAGAACAAAGATGCTGAAGAAAGATCAATGGAGAAGTCCCCTACAGCAGATTTGCACAAGGCAAGCAATCCATACCAATTAACTAAAGCATCATTATATAAAAATCAAAGCAAGGTCCAAACAAAGCAAATAAATGGATACCTATCTGAGGATGGAAACATGTCCTTACATTGTTCATCTCTAAACTAAATAGGACACCCACTGAAAGGTTAAAACATGTGGTCCAAAATATAAAAGTAATTTAAATTACATAATATTTAACTAATGAGGTACCCACAAGGTGGAAACATACCTCTTACAACTTTAATACTAAAACAAACAAATAATAATCATAATAATAAAGAAAATATTCATCCATGATAAATTAAATAAATCAAACATTGAAATTAAATAAATCAACCATCAAAACATATAATAAACTACATAATCAAATCTAAAATTAAATAAAGCAATAAATATATAAAGTTAGGTTTATGTCTCAATTTAGGGTTCTTCAATTAACATTTAGGGTTTTGGGAATTTTTGAATTATTATGATTATTATTTAGGCTACTGTGAAGATTTTGGAAAAATGGAATAGATTAGGGTTTTATAAATTTAAGAAAGTAGTATGGGTCTTGGTTAATCAAATTAGGGTTTAGGGTTAACATCATGAAATTAGGGTTTTGGAATCTTAAGACATTAGGTTTATAATTCATGTTTACTAGATTGTTAGTTTAAGTTTGCTGGATCACTGTTTTAGGGTTTAGATCCATTAAATTGGGTTTTAAGTTCACTGAATTAGGGTGTAGGAAAACTTAGGGTTAATTGTTTTGGTTTTTCGAGAAAGTTAGGGTTTTTGGTATTTTAGAAAACATGTTTAGTTTTAGGATTTAAGAAAATAGTTTAGAGTTTTATAAAAATAATTATGATTTTTAGAAAATGTAAAGAAGACTAGGGTTTGGAGATTTAAGAAAACATTTAGAAATTTTGGACAAAAAGTTATGGTTTAGATGAAAATATTTGGGGAAAACAATTTAGGGTTTTGAAGCTTTTCGAAACAGAAGAAACACTTTAGGGTTTTTAAGGTTTTTGGAAGCAGAAGAAATAATTTAGGGTTTTTATGGTTTTGGAAATAGAAGAAACACTTTTAGGGTTTTTAAGATTTTTTAAAAGCAGAAAAGATAATTTAGGTTTATAAGGTTTTTGGAAACAGAAGAGTAATTTAGGGTTTTTTGAAGTTTTGGAACGGGAGAGAAATATTTTAGGGTTTTAAGGTTTCTGGAAAGAGAATAACAGTTTTAGGGTTTTGAAGTTTTGATCACTGACTAATGGCTAGTGGATGAATGTATGATTTATTGTAAAATATATTATTAAGTTTAATAATTTTGGTTACTTAAAAAAACAAGCGATGGAAACATTGTAAATAACATTAAATCAAAAATTTATAATCAAACGTCCGTTCGTTGGTTCCTCCACAATTTGCTTCTAGATGAACAAAGATAAAGGCAGTGTTACTGCCTTTGATGTATTATTGATTTCTTCTTCTTCCTATTGTCTCTTGCTAGGGTTTTCTCCTCTTTTTTTCCTCAATCAGAAGTCCAAAGTGTTTCTCTAGTAAAAACTAATTTTCCCATCATTCTAAGTATTGAACCTTCGTTGCCAATTTTTCTATTGCCGATTTTTATTTTTATTTATTTAACTTTACCATTTTTATTTTTATTAAAAATTATAAACAATAAATACTAAAATAAATATTATTTAATTAAAATACCACAAAAATTATTTTGGACTATATAAAATACATCGGACCAGACTGGGTCAAAAATTAAGGGTCTATAGTTTGCCCCCTGCTTGAATGATCTGAGACTACAGCAAAAGAGAGTGAAAAGCAATAAGACTTAATTTTCTGAGATGGTTGAGGTTTTGGGTTTTGGACCTGGTTCGAGTTCTAGACTCAAGAATAATTTTAGGTTCTGGACCTTAGGGTAATTTGGGTTCTGGACCCGACCTAAGTTCTGGACTTAAGAGAGATTTTAGGTTCTGGACCTAAGGATAATTTGGGTTCTGGACCCGAGTTAAGTTTTGGACTTAAGAATAATTAGGTTTCTAGACCCGAGCTAAGTTTTGGACATAAAAATAATTAGGGTTCTGGACCCGAGCTAAGTTCTGGGCTTAAGAATAATTAGGGTTCTGAACCCGTGCTAAGTTCTGGACTTAAGAGGAATTTTAGGTTCTGGACCTAAGGGTAATTTGGGTTCTGGACCCGAGCAAAGTTCTGCACTTAAGAGAAATTTTAGGTTCTGGACCTAAGGGTAATTTGGGTTCTGGACCCGAGCTAAGTTCTGGACTTAAAAGAAATTTTAGGTTCTGGACCTAAGGGTAATTTGATAGTAGTATACTAAAGGAATTTGCAAAAAATTTAGCAAATTTTTAACATGCACACGCACATATTTTCTCCTTGCCCCCTGCGTGTAAAAATATTTTAAATGTATAAAAATATTTATATACACGCAAGTATTTGAATGATTAAATTGAATAATTGAATTTCCTATTTATTTTCTGTGTAGTCACTGTTCATGCACTATTCACTACTATACATTTACTATTTGTAAATAGTACTTACTATTCATCAATAGTGGAATTTACTTTTTGAATTTTGTTTTTTCTTTGCCATTCCTCTATATAAGCACAACACTCAACTCTTCATTTCATTTGCAGCAAACTTTTTTATTTCATAACTATAAATCTTTCATTAGAGAGTTTAGCATCGAGTTTTGGAGAAAATGCATGCTTCAAGATCAGGAACTCGATATAATGCTGAGTTATTAGAGTTTATTCGGCAGCATGAAGATAGAAATATAAGTCTATTAGTTGGGATGCCGCTTCATCGTAGTTCAAATCAAAAGAGCAAGGTAATTATTTATTATTTATTTTAACAACAAATTATTTTTTATTTTTTCATTTTTTTTCGTATTTTTCTTTTCTGTTTCTTTTTATATTTTTTCTTTTCTGTTTCTTTTTATATTTCTATTTCCTTTTTTGTTTGTTTATTTTTTTTAGAAAATTTAGGAAAAATAAATTATTTAGATGAATATATTTAAGAAATTAAGTAAATAGATAGACTAAAAATAGAATATAAATTAATTTAGCCTAAAAATCGGTGGTAATGATATAATGATATACTTACCTCATGTTAACTTACCTGGCTCCGTGTTAGCGTGACCATTGCATTATTCGGGGCGGAGGGTGTATCTACAAAGCCCGACAATGGTACGATGTAGCGCCTTCTCAGGTAAGGCAGATTATCCGAGATTGTGGTTTTGAAAGCTTCATCTTGCAATTACCATCCAAGGAGTATCCAATAGATCGGAGCGTGATCCAGGCGCTTGCAGATTGATAGTTAGACACAACTCATACTTTTCACTTGCCCATTGGAGAGATGACTATTGGTTCGATCAATTATACAGTTGTAACTAGTATCCAGTATGATGGCCTTCCGATTCCTCTTACCAATGATATTCTGACATTTGAAGAAATCGAACAATTAATTGGTATGGAACCGTCATTTAAAGGGCCTTTCAAGATAAAAATTGAGCCAATTCATAGTTATTGGATGAACTATGAAGGACGGGTTCACAGAGACTCAACCAAACAGTATGCTCGAGGATTTTTGTTGTATTTTCTCGGGTCGACCATTTTAGGCAGCGCCGAATCCACCATCCATTTGTCGATGTTGAGGGCCCTTACTTATACGAGGATGGTACCGCTTTACGGCTGGGGTGAAGCTGGTCTTGCCTGTCTTTACCATGGTCTTGACAAAATTTGTAGAAATAAGGAGTCCTTTGTTGACTTTATGGTGATTGTCGAGGTACTCTTCTTCCACCAATGTAAATTCCATCCTTATTCTTGCATGAATTTGATTTTTATTATTGTTGTAGGCATGGGCATATGAGCACAATCTTGTGAAGGTGCCTGGCATTTTTTGAGAGAGAATTGGGTATCCAAGATTAAAATTTTGGTTGTCAGATCCTGTAGAAGTTCCCGGCTCTCACCATGTGCACAGCCAGCGCTATTTCTTGAGTTGCCTAACCTGGGACCAGGTAAAATATCATTAGCATACTTTAAAGCTTATATAAAAGTTCACTTACCTTATGTCTTTTGATAGGTCAATTTAGCTTGGTGGAATACAGAAGAGCGGATGAACTGGACTTTCTCCATGAGTACCGCAATACCTTTTCAACATACTCGCCAAGTCATCACCGGCCCTGTGTCTAGTGGCTGGTTTCTCGGAGAGAGAGTATATGAGTGGTTTCTTGGTCCCGAGTAGCTAAGGATCCCGATGAGTTGCCCAGAATATACTTTGAATATCACGTCAATGCCAAAGAATGCATGGTGGTTGGCTCGACACGGTTATGATGTTGAAATATTTCTCTATCCACCGGGTGCATCTTATACCCAGTTTATTCAAATAGCGCTTTTGAACTTTGACGTATCTCCTATTGGTGTACGGGAGATTCCTAAGGAAAATGAGGATAGAGATGAAGAGGAATATCATGGAGAGCGAGGATAGTTTGGTCCACATCTCGGGGCTAGCACTTCTCAGGTAAACTTTTACCATATTTCCATTGCAATCGCTTCTTTATTAACTTATTTTGACTTTTTTAATGATTGTTGCAGGCTGCTGGCTCGTTTGGTCATGAGGCTGGACCTTCTTTTACTGCTCCTTCATTTGCTTATTCTAGTCCACCAAATATGCCATCTCATCCAGAAGGCATTGAGATGAATTACCTGGTAGATTTTCTTATTCCATGATAATTTATGCTATATGTATGCATGATTATGTATGCTCTTACTCTTTTCCTTTCTAGCTCACAGTGGATGCTTGAAGAATAAAATAAGAAACTTCAAGAAGAGATGGCCGCTAGTCACCAACAGGTTTCCCATTTTGAAAATTTGTACCATCAGTCAGAGCAAAAATTTTGAGACTTCCGGTTTTAGGGGATGAGAGATCCTGGTGCTTCTTCATCTAGAGGCACCCAAACTGATGACCATGAGATCCTTTCATCTACTTTTGATGAGGACCATTATAGATTAGAACTCCAAGGTAATATAGATGCTATTGCTCCTACTTTAGGCGGACTTGGGATGGGTGATATGCCTCCTCCTCCAATAGGCGATGATTTTTTCAGAGCTTTATTTGATGATCTACCACCTCCTTCTTAGTGATGTATGAGTATTGTATTAATTGAGGAAATATTATATAAGAAGTATAAACTAATAATACAACTTTTTTCCTTTTTTTATGATTATTACTACGATATAATTATTATACTTTCCTCTTCATATTTAACATTTACACAGTATCACTACAAAACCAAATGCAACGTGGCAATTTAAGATCCTTTCGTCGCCAATTCCTTATCCTCATGCCTCTCGGCCTCACTCTTTCCTTATCAATTTTGGAATAGCATGGGCTCTTCTATATAAATCAATTTTCATGCCATAATTTCCTACAGAAACCAAGAGATTTTCCACTTCAACGTAAAAACTCCTTTTAACACTTCTGATTTTCCTTCATTCATCAACAATGACCGAACTCCATTTAAAGAAAATAAAAGTTCTATTTAAAAATATGAATGCCATTCATTGGAAACAAATATCTTGGTCAAAAATTGATACTTTGAAGTGTTTTCAAAATGTCAAATTGGACCATTCTTTTTTTCATGCCATGGCTTCTTTTTGGAATGTGGATTCTAGGACATTTAAAATTAATGGCTTCAAAATATGTCCCTTGATTGAAGAATTTGAGGCCATCCTTGGATATCCAAGCAATCAACAAATGGCATTACCTATATTGATTTCCAAGACTCAACAGAAGATGCGGATGTTATTTCAAATCTCAAAGCCCAAAGTTCTACAGTTGATGAGAGGTGAGAAAATTATGCTCGGTCCCTTAATTGACTTTTGCCTTTCTCATTTGGCTCCTACTAAGGAATGGGGATGCATGCTTTGTCTTTTCTTGCTTGGCCAATTCTTGCTTATTTCCTCTGATGGCGATATTGATCCATGAGTATTGGATATCATGGACCAAATGGAAGGAGGCTTATCGCTGATACCCGTGATCTTAGCTGAGACTTCAGTTGGATTAGACCGGCTTAAATCAAGATTATCAAAGAGACTGACCGAGAGTCCATTGTTGCTTTAGGTAATTACCTAAACTGCCCTTTTAGGTTTCCAATTTAGGCTTTTCTTTCTTCTTCTTTTTTATTATTTTTTTATTGCTCTAATTTTTGCCTAGTCTGCCCATATGGGTTTTTGGAACTAACGAGCTATCCTAACTTTTGCCTAAGCCGCTCTTGCGGGTTTTCAACTTAGCAGACCCTTTTTTTTATTTTTTTATATATTGCTCTAATTTTTGCCTAGTCCACCCATGCTGGTTTTTGAAACTAGCGAGCTCTCCTAATTTTTGCCTAAACTGCCCTTGCGGGTTTTCAACTTAGAGGACTTTTTTTTCTTTTTTTTTAATTAAATTTTTCCTTACAGATTTGGCTTTTGGAGCGTCTCTACTTGATTAATACTCCATCCATGGATTTTGCCAGATAACTGCCACGACATCATTCTGCTAGGAAACTACTCCATCCTGCTTCTTTCTATGGTGACTGGGTTGACTAGATCGACTCACACGCTGAAGTTAACATTCGTTGGTTGGTACCTTGGTGGAAGATTTCTCGTATCACCATGCGGACATACTTGATGTATGTACCTCTTACTGCTCTTCATCAAGGTACTTGCTATGATCCTCGCCGGCTTGACTGTCAGTATGGAGCTGAGCCTCGAGGTTTTGAATTCACTACCGATTTAGACATGCCTTGTCTGACTGAAGCCTACTTGGATCGACTGAAGCAAAGCTGGCCTGCACGTTACACTTATCGTCTACCATAGATTTCACATTTGTCAATTTCTTTAGGTAACATATTGTTAGGATGCAAAAATGATAACAAAAAAATAATAAGAGATGCTTCTTTTCCTTTTATAATTTGTCATCACCTTTTGCTATTGTGTTTATTCATTTCATCCATATATGGTCAAATACTTATAACAGTGCACATAGAACAATTTTAATATTAATTCTATTTTATAAAATTGGGGAACAACCAAACATAAAGCCAGCATACACAAGATCACTCCTGTTGCCAACAAGCCCTTTCTCGTTTTCTAATTGACGATTTTCTCTCATTTAGCCCTAATTGTTGCCTAGTCGACCTTTCGGGTTTTCAGAACTAACGGACTGCTCTCACTTTTGCCTAGGCCGCCCTTTCTGGGTTTTCAACCTAGCAAGCTCTTTTCTTTTTCTTTTTTTTATACATAAGACCTCTTCAACCCATCAATGTTCACTGGTTTACTAAACTCTTTCCCGTCCATGTCTGATAACTTCACTGTACCCTTATTCATGACTTGTTTCATGACATATGGCCCTTTCCAGCTAGGCCTAAACTTCCGTCTTGGATAAGATACATTAGGCTTGCATTGTTTCAATACAAAATCCCTGACTATGAGTTTTTTTTATCTTAACCCTTCTATTGTAGGCTCGAGCTATCTTCCTTTTGATACAGTTGATGATGATACAGTGCTTTTAACCTTCTCTCCTCTAGTAAAGCTAACTGTGTGTATCTGTTCACTAACCATTCCATTTCAGGTAGTTCAGCTTCCAAGACCACTCTTAATGACTTGATCTCAATTTAGATTGGCAACATTGCTTCCAACTCGTAAACCAAAGAGAACGATGTCATTCCAGTCGGTGTTCGAACACTTGTATGTCTTGGTCATCTTGGATAGAATTTGCTTAATTGTCTTGTTTGGTGCTTCTACTGCACCATTAGACTTTTGTCTATAAGGAGAGGATCGATGATGATGGATTTGGTACTTCAAGAATAAGTCCTTAACTGCTGCTTGAAACTATACCCCATTGTCTGATATCACACTGTGCGGTACCCCATACCTGCAAATGAGATTCTTTTCAATAAATCTAGCCATCTGACTTACACCCAGTTTGTTGAAGGATTCGGCTTTGACCCATTTTGAAAAGTAATCTACTGCTACTATAATGAAACGGTGACCGTTTGAGGCTGCCGAAAGTATCTCTCCTATAATGTCGATACCCCAAGTGGAAAAGGGCCAGGGTGAAGACATAGAATGCAATTCTTCAGGAGGCATGTGATTCAAATTACCATACATCTGACATTGTTGGCACTTCTTTATGAACTCAATACAATCTCTCTCCATGATCAACTAGTGGTAACCTTGTCGAATTATCTTCTTAACTAGGGCCAAACCACTCATGTGCGGACCGTAACTTCCCGCATGTATTTCTAACATGATATGCTCCACTTCAGGCTTGTTCAAGCATCTCAAATGCATTCCATCAGGCCATCTTCGATATAACTCCCCATGGAAGGTGATGTATTGTAAGGACCACTGCCTTATGGCTCTTCTTTCTTTCTTTGTTGCCCCCAATGAGTATTCCCTTTCCTCAAGAAATTGCCTTATAGTATCATACCATGCATCATGGTCGATATCAGTTTCCATGATTGTCTCATATTCGTAGCCAAGAGTTGATGAACTGGTCAAAATCAGAGGCTTAAGGAATAAGTTGATAGGATTTTCCCATACCGAAGCCAATGTAGCCAGGGCATCAACCATCTGGTTTTCTTCTCTTGATAGGTGTATAAACCTATACTCCTTAAAGTTCTTCTTCATCATGGTCAAGTAATGGTGATATGGTTTTAATTTTTCCTCTTTCAACTCCCACTCTCCATTTACTTGGGACACTACTAGCAATGAATCGCCAAAAACTTTTGCCTTATCCACCTTCATATTCAGTAGGGTTTCCAAACCAAAGATACATGCTTCGTACTCCACCATATTATTGGTTGCCCTGAATTTCAACTTTTTGGCTAAAGGGATAAGTTCCCCTTCGGGCGATTCTAGTATGACTCTCAAACCTGCTCCTTTCCTGTTTACTGCTCCACCAAAATACATTTTCCATCCTTTGTACTTCAATTGCTTCTAAATGTTCATCCAAAAATTCCAAGACTACCTCTTCGCTATTTGGTAATGGTTGTTGTGCCAGGAATTCTGCCACCAATCTACCTTTGATAGTTTTCCTGGTTACATACTCAATCTCAAATTCTTCTAATATTAACAACCATCGACCATACTTCCCAATCAAAGAGGGTGTCTCCCTTAAGTACTTCATTGGATCCAGCCTGGAAATTGCTTGCACACTATAAGATTGAAAGTAATGTCATAACTTCTTAAAAGACCAAACCACGGCTATACATGTCTTTTCAATGACACTATACTTAATTTCATAAGGTAGGAGTTTTCTACTCAAATAGTAAACTGCATGCTCAATCCCTGACTCATCTGCTTGGGCTAGCATGGCTCCTATTGATTCTTCTTCTACTGGTAGGTATAGTAACAAGGGTTTACCGGGTTTAGGTGATTTTAAAATAGGTGGATTTAGTAGATACTTCTTTATTCGCTTAAAGGCCTTTTGACATTATTCATTCCATAGGGCTAGCTAATTCTTTTGAAGCAATTTGAAGATAGGCTCACAGATTGTTGTGAGTTTTGCTATAAACTTGCTAATGCACTGTAATTTACCAATGAATCCCGAACTTCTCTCTCCGTCTTAGGGGCTGGCATATCCCTGATTGCTTTAACTTTGTCAGGATCAATCTCAATGCCATTCGGACCAATCACATGTCCCAACAATTTGCCTGAGGTGACCCCGAACACACACTTCTTCGGGTTTAATCTAAGCTTATATTTCAATGCTCTATCGAAGAATAATTCTAAGTTTTGGATGTGTTGCTCCCTTGTATCTGATTTCACCATCATATCTGTGAGCGGGGATTTTTACCCCCACTCCAGGTGGAATGGTTCTTGCGACTTCGACACTGTTTAGGCTCAGGGCCTTAGAGAACACGGACCTAAGTCGGAGAAAATGGAGTCGCCACCCCTGACGGGCTGGGAAAAAGAAAGGGGTGGATGACTCGATTCCTAAGGAATCCCCAACCCACTAATGGGTTTGAAAAGTTGGGTACGTGTGGGGAAGGTGAGAAATGGCCCAGCACCCCCACAATGCCTGGTTCATTGGAATCGGCCTCCTTTACAGGTCTTAATATTTTAAAATTCTTAAATATAACAATAGTATCCATATTACATGCAACAATTGAAATAAAGCATCGTTATATTAAAATCAAAGCAATGTCCAAGAAAAACAAATAAATGACACCCATCCTATGATGGAAACATGTCCTTACATCATCCATGTCTAAACTAATAGGACACCCACCGAAAGGTATAAACATGTCCTTTACATTGGTCCAAAATATAAAAGCAGTTTAAATTACATGATATTTAACTACTGAGATACCCACAAAGTGGAAACATACCTCTTACAACATTTGGAAATAAAAAATAAATTGATAAAAATAATCATTCATAATAAATAAATCATTATCAAAGTTATTAAACATCAATCAAAATATATAATAAGCATTCATCCATGATAAATTAAATAAATCTAGCATTGAAATTAAATAAATCAAAGCATATAATAAACTACATAATCAAATATAAAATTAAATAAAGCAATAAATATATAATTTAGGGTTCGCATCTTAAAATAGGATTTTAGAATTTTAGTTACTAAATTAGGGCTTTGGAAAAAGGAAAGTTAAATACGTGGATTCATAATACACAAATGAATATTGACCCCTTCGACGAGCTCATACGATGGTCCCACATTAAGATTTTAGGGTTTAAAATTTGAAAAATAGGGTTTGGAATTTTTAGTAACTAATATTATTTTTTAAATGAATAATGCTACTGGACATTTTAAAGATTTAGGGTTTTGGAGGTTTTATGAAAATAATGCTACTGTGATTTAAAATAAATAGGTTTCATAACAGATTGTTATTTTTGTTTTACTATATTGGATTTGAATGTTTAGGTTTATAAGGTTTTAAGGTTTTAAGGATTAGGGTTTAGGAAAACTAGGGCTTACGGTTTTGGGGGAATTAGGGTTTAAGAAAACTTAGGGTTTAAAATAATCGGTTTGAGGTTCACTATTTTGGATTTGAAGTTGAAGAAAATAGTTTAAAGTTTTGTAAAGCAATTATGATTTTAAAAATTGTAAAGTAAGATTAGAGATTTAACAAAGCATTTGGAAATTTTGGAAAAGAATTAGAAAAAAAAACAGTTTAGGGTTTTTAAGAGCTTTTTGAAATAAGAAAAATGATATAAGGTTTTTAGGAACAAAAGAAACAATTTAGGGTTTTTTGGGACAGAAGGAATAAATTAGGGTTTAAAAACAAAAGAAATGAATTAGGGTTTCAGGGTTTAGAAGAAACATAAGAAATCACTTATGTTATTGAAACGAAGATCAATGTTACTACATGTTTATAGATCAAGATTTTGTGAGTATATTTTTAGGAATCAAAGAAACAAAGCTATTTTAAGAAAATAAAAAGAAATTAGAGATTCAAACCTTCGTTTGCTGGTTCCACCAAAAATTGCTTCTTGGATGAACAAAGACAAACGCAAGATTGCTGCCTTTGATGGCTTGATTGCTTGCTTGCTTATCCCTCTCAAATCTGAAGTTCCACAGTTCAAGTCTAAATCCAAAGATCAAAATCCAGTCCTATCGTCCAAAGTTTTCCTCCAAAAGTCCCCTTTTTCTGTGTTATTTTTGGTCTTATTTATAGGAAATTTAGATGATTCATTCAACTTCTTTGCAGAATTTATCATTAATTAGGAAAAGGAAACCGAAACCAAATAGAATTTGGTTTCAAAAAAAATTGCATCGGAAAAATTTTGCTGGAAAAAAAAAACTGCTACAAAAAAATTTTGCTGGCGAAAAAAAAAATTGTTGTGGGCTGCTGCAAGCGCTGGCAAAAAAAATTGCGGGGTGGGGCTGCGGGCCATTTCATCCGACCTTTTCGGCGATAAAATTTTTCATCACCGATTTTTCGTCGTCCATTTTTATTTTTATTTTTATTTATTTGTTTATTATTATTATTATTTTTATTAATTACTAAAATAAATATTATTTAATTAAGATAACACAAAAAATATTTTGGACTAATTAAAATATATTGGACCGGACTGGGTCAAAAATTAAGGATCTACAATATCATCAACATATACTTCAACTTATTTGTGCATCATGTCATGAAATAGTATGGTGGCCATCCTTGGGTAGGTTGCTCCAGCATTCTTTAAGCCGAACGACATCACCCTATAACAAAATATACCCCATGTAGTAATGAAAGCAGTTTTGGCTTTATCCTCTTGGGCTATTAACACTTAGTTGTATCCGAAAAATCCATCTACAAACGAGTGTAGCACGCTAGAGGTTGCACTATCAATGAGAACATCTATATGGAGTAGATGAAAATCATCTTTAGGGGAAGCCTTGTTTAAATCTCTATAGTCCACACAGACCCTTATTCTTCCATCTTTCTTTGGCACGGGTACTATGTTGGCTAGCCAATCTGGATATTCTATAACTTCAAGGAACATTACTTGTATTTGTTTAGTGACCTCTTCTTTAACCAATTCAGCCCACTCAGGTCTTAATTGCCTAAGCTTTTTGTTTGATAGGTTTCATGTGAGTGTAAGTAGGAATAAGATGTTCGACTATGTCTCGATCTATTCTAGGCATATCCTCATAAGACCAAGCAAATACTTCTTCATATTTTTTGAATATTTTTTAAATCTCTCTCTCTCATCAGGAGTAAGGTCAGATGCTATGCTAATATTTTTAGAATTTTTGATTGTTCCCAAATTTAATGATTGTGTGTCAATAGAATTATTATTAAAGATGCTCATGTAACTGCTATTTGAATGTATGCAACCATCAGGAGAAACATCACACAAGTAAGCAAAATCAGACTTTATTGCATTCATTTTGGAAAAGAAAACATCATCATCATCATACAAGGTAGACAAATTAAAATCAAAATCAAAATCATTGTTCTCAAAATCATAAGGCAGAATGTCTTCAAACTTCTCTTCAACCAGGGCAGCAATCTCCTCCGGGGTCTTTTCGGCTTTCAGGACAGCTTCCTTCTTCTCTTTTGGATTGGATTCTTTGTTGGCTGGCAAGGTGACCTCTTTCTTCACTTGCTCCACTAGCTCGGCAACATCTGTAAAAATCTCAAAACCGGGATCAACTTTCCCATGAACATGATTGGCTTGGGCTTTCCTTAGAGTGGTCCCATGTCTGGAGCTTTTACAAAGATCTCTTCAAGTGGTGGAAATGTAACACCCTTATACCCTATATACGTACAATACATATTTCTAGCATATGAAAAATATGCATATACGGTACAAAAATGTCACAGACCGATTTACTAATTTTTTTTACATTTCCAATTTAAAATTTCAAATTCTAAATATATAAAAATTAAATAGAATATAAATATTATTTACTTGTTATGAGAACACAAAATAAATAATATATATAAAAATCTCTGGGAAAAATTTGCCAGAGTTTTGTCTGAATTTTGGATATCCCAAAATTTAGCAATTACTCAACCTACAAAAAGAAAACACTCCCAAATAATTTCCAACAACCATCTCAACCATACTTTTCAATTTCACCAAGTTTCTCAAACATTTATACATATAGATATATATAATTTAAAACACACTTACTCTCCCATTTCAAATACAATGACCCAAACATTTTTTATAATATACAATACGTAAAATTCAAAACATAATATATTATGCAAAAAACTCAAAATGTACAATAACATAAAAATATATACATGTTGCTGGCAGTGTTTCTGATCTCGATAGCAACTCTACAAGCTCAACTACAAGTCTGGACCCAACCTGGTCTAGAAGAACTCTCTGGCTCAACTGGGTCTACCCTGTCACCTGCGCAATGGAAACAATCGCGCTAAGCCGAAGCCTAGTGGTACAAACTTTGATAATAACAATATAACTCAATGCAATACTAAATGCATAATGCATATAGATGTCACATCAATCCACTTTCTTATATTTTTCAAATATTTCATAAGCACAACTCATAACATTATATTACTCAATTGTATCATAATTCATAATTCACATTAAAACAAAGACAAGCATGGGCCCAAAAAAGGATCTAATATGCTATTCAAATTTCAGAGTTACTGCTTTGGTCCATAATGACACCATGTGTCTAGCCCCGTAGGCAATATATATATCCATGGATAATGTAACAGCCCCAGTCTCTTGGACCTCAACCCGGTTAGACCCTTAGGCCTCAGTATCTTGGTCCTTAACCCGGCCAGACTGCTACAATTTTTGAGGCTTACGACCCAGTTTTTTCACCCCAAAAACATCATATTTATCAGCTGGCCTGGCTTACGACCCAATCTTTTCACCATTCCAGTGTATAGCCAGTAGGCAATCATAGCCATGCCGCCAAACCCAGAACTCTGAAAATTGAATAACATACTAGGCGCACAACTTATTCATATTTCTCATTATTAATCTCTTTCTCATTTTTACATATTCAATCTAGGCACATTGCCTTATTTTCACATTTTTTTTCTCATGTTTCTCATTTTTCACATCTTTCTCATTTTTCTCACTTTTCTCATTTTTATCAATATCAATTCATTTCATTATTACACATATCTCATTTTTGCATTCACAACACATTACCCAATTACTTTGGGTATTTTCACATAATATGCATATTTCACATGTTACACAAATTAGCCATTATCAATGGCTTTTCACAATGCATTTAACACATATATGACATTACAAATGTCATAGCATATTATTCATACACAATCAATGAACCAAGTAGCTTAACACATTTTTCAACCAAAATGTGTTAAGTCCAAATGTTATGTAAATATAGACATTATATTCAAAGTTTGTACATACCTCCACTAGCAACCCAAAGCAAGCTAAAAACAACCTTCAATCCAATCTTTCCAACTTGCCCTTCACCACTTGGATGAAGCAAATCAACCTCCCTCAATGCCTAAACCAAATGTGATAACAAATAATCATTTAGTATCACATTTAATGGCATTTCCAACATTAAATCATAATTACATATCACTCCTACAAATTTCCAAAAATTTAGCCTTTCCTTACTTCAACATTGAAATTCCATTCTACTACAATTAAATTAGTGTTTTAAGTTTATTTATATCATTTAAAACATATTTTAATACATTTAAATCATTTACATTATAAAAATACACTCTTATACACAAAATCTCAAAAATGGCCTAACCTTCCCCATTGAAGGTTTTCCATTCCAACACAATCCATTACTCATTCCAAGCTTATATTCATCACTTTTAACACTAAACAACATGCTTAAACAAATAAAATCACACAATTCAACCACTTTGGAAAATCACTTTTCCAAAACCCTAAATCTCCACTTCCATTCTCAAACTCCAACCCAAAACCACCAAATCCAATATTTGACTTTAAAATACTTGTTTATGAATCAAAACAACTCATTTGGAATCAATTTGCACAATTAAAGTTCATGTTTTTAAAACCCCAAAAATCCATAACCTTAAATTCTCTCTCTTCACCATTCTTTAACCAAACTCCATTGTTAACTACTCAATCTAACCTTAGAATTATTGTTAACTACCCAAAATAATATCATACACACCAATTCCAACAATTATAACATCCTACATAAAAATCCAAATTCTCACATAATCTAAATTTCCAAGGAATTCAAAGAAAAGAGATGGCAACTTACTAATTTTGGTGGAAATCACCAAAAATCCACTTGAAACTTGTTAATTCCTTCAATTTATGGTGTATGGAAGAAGAAAAATCCTTGGTCTTCAAACTTCCATGGAAGCCACGTTCTTGAGAAGAAGAAGAAGAAGAAGAAGAAGACTTTTAATATTCTTTCCTTTTCTTCTTTTTTTTAACCACATATATATATTAAAATAATTTAATATTTAATTATTTTTTTAATAAATTAAAAGTCCTAATTTCCCTCTTCCATTCAAAAATAATTTATTTTTGAATTATTTTATTAATTTTGAATTTATAAGATTTAATTACCAAAATACCCTTTTCTTTTAAAAAGTGTTGACTTTTATATATGTTATGTATATTTTGCATATATATCACATATATATTCCACTTTTTCATTTAAAATTCCTTCATTTTTCATTTAAAACCATTAATTTAATTTATTCTTTCAAATTATAATTTATTTTATCCAATTTTCCAAAAATTAGAAATTTTCAAAATTTTTTGGATGTTACAGGAAAGCTCATCTTCTCATTCTTCTTTTGCTGGACATCTTTGTTTGCTTCATCATATCCCAACCCCTTCTTGGAAGTTTGAGTTTTAAAATTTGGAAGCTTTGTCAATCTGGCCTTGCCCTTTCCAAGACCAGCTCCGGGAAAGTAGTTCATGTTTTTCATCATGTTCAAGACCTTAGAGTCCACTACTTCATCATCAGAAATTGCAGCTATTTGGAAACCAATGAGAGGCCTCTCAATCATTAGAGCATTAACAACCTCATTATCTTCGGCCTCGATGACCACTGTCTCATCTTCGTTAGGGAACTTGATCTTTTGATGAAGGGTGGAAGGAACTCCACCAAGAGGATGAAATCATGGTCGTCCCAAGAGTAAGGCAAAGATAACAGGTATGTCCAAAACAAAAAATTCAATAATAGATTCAATTGGACCAACCTTGACAACAGCTTTGAAAGTCTCTTCAGCAAGTCTCTTGGTGTTGTCATAAGCCCGAATGGTTACCTCCATTGGGTTTAGATCCCTTGTTGACATGGCTAGTTTCGACAATATTTTAAATGGACAAACATTTATGGTGGACCCATCATCAACCATTACACACGGAGTCCTTTTCCCTTTAATTTCTATTTTGATAAAGAGAGGGTGGATGTGATCTCTCCCATCTTTCGGTAAATCTACATTTGAGAAAGATACCGCTCCCATATTAACTTCGCTTTTCTCTTGAATATCTTCACATTTCATTACTCCCTCAATTTTTATGAAATTGATCAGCTCCTCCGGTGTTATGGAAGTTGAAATTAGCATACTAGCCAAGGCCTTGGCCATAGTTTCTCGGTGCTTTTAGAAGTAGCTAATAAGTCTCAAATGCTAATACTTGCTTGGGTTCTTTTCAATTGTTTGAGCACGGTATCATCTTCCTCTTCTTTATTCCCTACTTCAACTTCCTTTCCTTTATTAACTTCTACCTCCTTAGGCGGTGGCCTTGCATAAGGCATACCGGATCTAGTATTCATTACTTCATCTTCCTCGGGCTTGGAATAGATCCATTCTTCCTTCTTGGGTACAAGATTGTCATCACTATCGCTTGAATCCTAAAACCCATTCACAACACAAATTGCTACTTCTTTACCCACCATAACTTGTTTAATTTCTCCAAATACCCCTTCTTCTTTGGTTGCTTCTCCACCCACATATTGGAAAGAAGACATAACAAAACTTTCATGCAAACCTCCTCCAATCATGAAGGTTGCCGGTGGTGGTACTCTATTGAACCTTGGTAATAGGTTGTCTTTGGTGTTTGGCTTGTTGGGCTCGGGTAGCTTCCCACTATCAATCAAATTTTGGATCTCATGCCTCAACCTCACACATCTATCCGTGCCGTGCCCTTGCATTTGATGAAATTGACAAAATGATTTAGTGTCGAAACTAGGTGGGAGAGGGTTAGGCAAAGGACAAGGATTTAAGGGTTGTAACAATCCCTTCCTTTGAAGCTTATTGAGAACCCAAGACATCGGTTTCCCCAATTTTGAAAACTGTCTTTTTGTTCCTTGGTTAGTAGCATTAACACCAACTGCTTTTTGCATGCTTTAGTTATCAGACTGATAGTTTCCTTTCTCGTTCCTTCTTACTGAAAAATGATTCTTCTCTCTTTCCCATTCTTAGATTTCCAGACCAGCTTAGAGGAGATCTTTGAAATCACAGATGAGTGTATGAGACATCCTTTCACGAAGACTAGGCAACACCCCTCTCATAATCATCCTTATTTGATCGGATTCATCAGGCATTTTCTTGAGCAAAGCAGCCTTATTTCTCCATCTTTTGACATAGTCCACAAAATTCTCATTTGACCTTTGTCTAATGGACTCAACTTCCATTAAGGTGACTTCCATCTCGACGTTGTATCCATATTGTTGGATGAAGGCCTTGTACAGTAGATCCAAACTCTTTTGTGTTCCCCCTTCTAAAGTATTGAACCAATTTTGAATAACAGGATCGAATGAGAGCATAAAGTACCTTAGAGTTTGAGCCTTAGTAGCTCGGGCAGACTGCATAGCAGTGATATACTGCTTCACATGGAGGTGAGGATTTTTAGTTCCTCAAACTTTGCAAAAGATGGCATCTTGAATTTGTATGGCACTTCTTCATCTAGCTCAAATAATTTGTCAACTTCGGACATTTCTTCGGTTTTCAGCTTCTTTTCAAACTTTTTTTCTAAATCCACAATCATCTTTTCAACATCAGAAGTTTCAATTTTCTCTATAGCTGATCTTTCAACAATTTTTGGTTCTTTCTTCTTGTCTTGAGGATCTTGGAAGTATTGTGCCCAATCATCATCATCATCAATGATCACCTTATAATCATCAAAAACCAATTGGTTCTTAACGGTCTCAGCCAGAGCCTCTTTTATTTCTTCCATCTTGGCATTGAGGGTGTCGTCTACCATTCTTTGAATTTGTTCGGGCTCCATTGCTTTTGGTGAGCAAGTGATTAAATTGCTACTAGATTCTTCATCTCCAGTGTAGGTCAGATTGTCGTAAGCTTTTGAACTATCATAATCCAAGGCTGTAAGCCAGAGAGGATTAATGATATGAGATGCAAATGTATGCATGTATGCATGTATGCACAAACAATAGACAAAGATAAGTAGGACGTTCCTTCCAACTTTATAACTTCCATACACGAATGGCGAGTCTCTTTTCCTAGGTAATATGGTTAACAAAATACCAACATGGGGTATCTTGTTTTCAAATAATTCACTCGGACGTTTCAACCAATAGTTATATTTTCAAAAATGGAAATCAGTTCATGATAATTCACATTAATTAGGTTTTAATCCATCCAACCAACTAAAGTAGCTTTTATGCTATATTGGATTAAAACTAAATTAAGATGTTTATTATAAATAGATTTCTCACTTGAAAAAGTAACTAATGATTCATGCCAAAAACAAGCCCATGATTAATAACTTTTAGTATAAACTAGGCTCACAATTGATTTTTGGTATTTCCATATTTGACCTAAATAATTTGAAAGCTCTTTCAAAGTTTGGATGAAAAAAATTTTGTTTCTAAGCCCATTGTAGAAAGATTATAGAAAAAAATGGATTTTGGGCTTTGTATTTGAGTCTTGAGAGAAGGATTTTTGATTTGTTTTTAGAAAAGTTTTATATCCAAAGACCACATTGAAAAGTTTTGAAAATAGGTATGGTCTTTTGGATTTAGAGAAAAATTTATTTTGAGCTTACAAATGTACTTGGGTCATATTAGAAAAAGAACAAACCAAATAAGCCATGATTTAAGCTAAGATAAATTAACCATAGTCAAACAACAAGCATTTGGGGTAAAATCTAAGGAAAGTAACCAGGCCAATTACATAAGCTTTAGTCTTTGGGTTAAAAGGCTTAGGTTCCCATAGCAAGTATATACCAAATGGTACGAGGCTATGAGTGGTTATGCCATGCTCGATCTCCATACCTTGAGTGAAAGTATGGTATCCCTTACATAACATAACACGGGTAACATGGGCATCCTAACTCACGCACACGATGTAATCTAAGATGATGCAATGGATAATATCATTATAAGAAAGAATAGAATAATATAAAGACCAATGGAATCAACTTCTCTTGTCCCCAGTGGAGCAGCCACTGTGAGAGGGGATTTTTATCCCCACTCCCGATGGAATGGTTCTTTTGACTTCAGCACTGTTTAGGCTCGGGACCTTAGAGAACACGGACCTGAGCCTTGAGAAAATGGAGTCGCCACTTGAACGGGCCGGGAAAAAGAAAGGGGCGGATGACTCGATTACTAAGGAATCCCTAACCCCCTAATGGGTTCGGAAAGTTGGGTACGTGTGGGGAAGGTGAGAAATGGCCCAGCACCCTCACAACGCCCGGTTCATTGGAACCGGCCTCCTTTTCAGGTCTTAATATTATAAAATTCTTAAATATAATAATAATATCCATATTACATGCAATAATTAAAATAGAGCATCATTATATTAAAATCAAAGCAAGGTCTAAACAAAGAAAATAAATGGACACCCATCCGAGGATGGAAACATGTCCTTTCATTGTAAAACCCTAAAACCAAGTGGAATTGGCCCAAATTAAAATTTTTCGGTTCATAAGTTTAAAAAGGTCAGAGTAATTTAATTGAGGTCGGCCTGGAGACATTAGGATGCTTCATGTCAACCTTGCCATCCCAAGATCGATATGAGCATGCCTCATATTGACTTGCGCAAGCTAGGTCGACATGAGCATGCTTCATGTCGACCTTAGGAGGCTAGGTCGACATGAACATGCCTCATGTCAACCTTGGCAGCCCAAGATCGACATGAGCATGCCTCATGTCTACTTGGGCAGCCCAAGATCAACATGAGGTTGGTCTCATGTCACCTAGGGCAACTAGGTCGACATGGGTTCAATATGTTTCCTAATTCAACCAGAATTTGTTTTAGGGACTGTTTTATATTAGGTTAAGTATTCTGAGTGAGGTTTGGCTATAAGTAACAATGTTTTAGAATTCATAAGGGGGAAAAAAAGATTAACAAGGTAACATTAAGAGGGGACAGCAAGGAACATTAACAAGATAGCGAAGAGACAGCAACAAACAGAAAAGATTAGCATCAAACATTCATCGGTAATCAATCCATCAAAGACAGCAGTGCTATCTTTGTTAATTGTTCATCCAGAAGTTAAATGTGGAGTAACCAACGAGTGGAGGTCTTTAATCATGAATTATTTATGTTTACATTAGTTTTGTTTCCTTGATTAATAAGAACATGCATACATACAGTAACTTTGAACATACAGTAGCTTGATCTTTGAACATGCAGTAAATTGTTTTTTTTTGTTTTAATAACTTTAATCGTTTATTTTGGTTTTTGTTTTAATAACTTTAATCTTTTGCTTTAATTATCACATTGATCAATTGGTATTCGTAATCCCACTGGCATATTTCATAAAGCATAAAACTATCCAGTAGTCAATAATTAATTGTTAAAATTCATCTTGTTTACTTTAACTTCGAGAACCGTATGTTATTTTATTAAAACTCAAAACCTTAAACTATTTTTATCCAAAAGCCTAAACCATTTCATTATTAAACTCCAAAATATTGATTATTTTTCCAAAACCTTAATTTATTTTTCCAAATCCAAAATTGTTTCTTTTTAGGCAGTAAACTAATTCCAAAAACCCTAATTCCAAAACCCTAATTCCAAAACCCTAGTTTCAAAAACCCTAAAAATCCTAATTTCAAAACCTTAATTATAAAACTTTACTTTCTAAAACCCTAAATTCAATTGATAATTCTTTAAAACCCTAAATTTATATATTTATTGCTTTATTTAATTTTAGATTTGATTATATAGTTTATTATAGTTTTTGATGGTTGATTTATTTAATTTAAATGCTTGATTTATTTAATTTATCATGGATGGATGTTTATTTTATATTTTAATTAATAGCTCTAATGAATGATTTATTTATGGTGAATGGTTATTTATTTTATCAATTTATTTAAATTTCCAAATGTTGTAAGGGGTATGTTTCCACTTGGTGGGTACCTCATTAGTTAAATATCATGTAATTTAATTTGTTTTTCCATCTTAGAACTTATGTAAAGGGCATGTTTCTAGCTTTCGGTGGGTGTCCTATCTAGGCATGTGATGTAAGGACATGTTTCCATCTTTGGATGGGTGTCCATTTATTTGTTTTGTTTTGTTTGGACATTGCTTTGATTTTAATATAATGATGCTTTCTTTTAATTATTGTGTGTAATATGGATAATGTTGTTATATTTAAGAATTTTATAATATTAAGACCTATAAATGAGGCCGGTTCCAATGAACCGGGCATTGTGGGGGTGTTGGGCCATTTCTCACCTTCCCCACATGTATCCAACTTTCCGAACCCATTAAGGGGTTGGGGATTCCTTAGGAATCGAGTCATCCACCTCTTTCTTTTTCCCGGCCCGTCCGGGTGACGACTCCATTTTCTCCGGACTTAGGTCCGTGTTCTCTAAGGCCCCGAGCCTAAATAGTGCCGAAGTCGCAAGAACCATTCCACCGGGAGTGGGGGCAAAAATCCCCGCTCACAGTGGCGACTCCACTGGGGATATGAGAAGTTGATTCCGTTGGTCTTTATTTTATTCTATTCTTTCTTATAATGATATTATCCATTGCATCATCTTAGATTGCATCGTGTGCGTGAGTTAGGACGCCCGTGTTACCCGTGTTATGTTATGTAAGGGATACCATACTTTCACTCAAGGTATGGAGATCGAGCATGGCATAACCACTCATAGCCTCGTACCATTTGGTATATACTTGTTATGGGAACCTAAGCCTTTTAACCCAAAGACTAAAGCTCATGTAATTGGCCTAGTTACTATCCTTAGGTTCTACCCTAAATGCATGTTGTTTGACTATGGTTAGTTTATCTTAGTCTAAATCATGGCTTATTTGGTTTGTTCTTTTTCTAACATGACCTAAGTATATTGTAAGCTCAACTTTTCTTTAAAGTCCAAAAGACCAAAGCTATTTTCAAAATTTTTCAAGTTGGTCTTTGGACATAAGACTTTTCTAAAAACAAATCAAAAATTCTTTGGCCCATAGCCCAAATACTAAGCCCAAAATCCATTTTTCTAAAATCTTTTACAATGGTCTTAGAAACAAAACTATTTTTACCCAACCTTTTCTTACAAAGAGCTTGCAAAAATATTTAGGTCAATTATAAAATACCAAAAATCAATTGTGGGCCTAGTTTACATTAAGAATAAATTAATCATGGGCTTTTTTTTGGCATGAACCATTAGTTACCTTTTGCAAGTGAGAAATCTATTTATGATAAACCTCTTAATTTAGTTTTAATCCAATATAGTATAAAAGCTACTTTAGTTGGTTGGATGGATTAAAACCTAATTAATGGGAATTATCATGGGTTGATTTTCATTTTTGAAAACAAAACTATTAGTTGAAATGTCCGAGGGAATTATTTGAAAGTAAGGTACCCCATGTTGGTATTTTGTTAACCATATACCTAGGAAAAGAGACTCGCCATTCGTGTGTGGAAGATATAAGGTTGGAAGGAACGTCTTACTTATCCTTTTTTGTTGATTATTTGTGCATACATGCATACATTTGCATCTCATATCATTGATCCTCTCTGGCTCACAGCCCTGGATTACGAAAGTTCAAAAGCCTACAAAAATCCGACCTACGCCGGAGATGAGATATCTAGCAATGACTCAATCACTTGCTCACCAAAAACAATGGAGCCCGAACAAATTCAAAGGATGGTGGATGAGGCCCTCAATGCCAAGATGGAAGAAATCAAAGAGGCTCTAGCTGAGACCATGAAGAACCAGTTGACTGCAATCTTAGAGAACCATGCCGAGGCATCTGCTAGCACTAAGAAACTAAAGGACAAAGGGAAGACCAATGTTGGTGAAGTGGTTTTTGATGATGATAAGGTGATCATTGATGATGATGATTGGGCTCAATACTACCAAGATCTTCGAGAAAAAAAGGAGCCAAAGGTTATTAAGAAGCAATTATAGAAAAGACCAAGACTTCTGATGTTGAAAAGATGATTGCTAATTTAGAAAAGAAATTTGAGAAGAAACTGAAAACCGAGGAAATGTCGGAAGTTGACAAATTATTTGAGCTAGATGAAGAAGTCCCGTACAAGTTTAAGATGCCATCTTTCGCAAAGTTTGATGGAACTAGAAATCCTCATCTCCATGTGAAGCAGTATATCACTGCTATGCAGTCTGCTCGAGCTACTAAGGCTCAAACCCTAAGGTACTTTATGCTCTCATTGGACCCTGTTGTCCAAAATGGGTTTAATACCTTAGATAATGGAACACAAAAGAGTTGGGATCTACTTTACAAAGCCTTCATCCAACAATATGGATATAATGTTGAATTGGAAGTTAACTTAATGGAAGTGGAGTTGATTAGACAAAGGTCAAATGAGAATTTTGTGGACTATGTGAAGAGATGGAGAAACAAGGCCGCTTTGCTCAAGAAAAGGCCCGATGAATCCAATCAAATAAGGATGATTGCGAGAGGCGTCCTGCCCAATCTCCGTGAAAGGATGTCTCACACCCTTATAAGGGATTTCAAAGATCTTCTCCAAGCTGGTCTACAAATTGAAGAGTGGGAAAGGGAGAAGAATCACTTTTCAATAAAAAGGAATGAGAAAGGGAGCTACCAGTCGGGCAATCAAAGCACACAAAAAGAAGTCGATGTCAATACTACTGGTCAAGCAAATAGAAGACAGTTTTCAAACCTGGGGAAGCCTTTGTCTTGGGTCTTCGACAAGCTACAAAAGAAAGGGTTGTTACAACCATTGGCTCCTCGACCTTTGCCTAGTCCATTACCCCCAAAATTTGATACTAAGGCTTTTTGTCAATTTCATCAGACTCAAGGACATGAGACTGATAGATGTACCTGATTAAGGCATGAGATCCAAGATTTGATTGATAGTGGCATGCTACCCAAGCTGGATAAGCCCAACACCAAAGACAATCCATTACTAAGGTTCAATAGAGTACCTCCACCGACAACCTTCATGGTGGGAAAAGGATTGGAAGAAGATTTTGTTTTATCATCCTTTCAAGATGGAAATATTGAAGATGTGAAGGGAAAAGAAGCTTAAACTCAATGAACTTCCCTTAGCTTGAATATTGCTTCTTAATTTTACTTTCTTTAATATTAAATTGGAACAATCTTGTTTTTTCAAATTTAAAGTTGCTTGAATAAATTACTTTCATCAAAATTTTTGTTGGTCTTTGTTCATTTTGATGCTCAACCAATGAGGAATTTAGCTTGATGTTTATAAATTAATGTGTCTTAGCATCATGACATGAATGACTTTACTAGATGAGGGAATTGCTCTATAGCATTGAGTTGTGTATGCTTACTTAGAGAGGGCTCCTGCATAATTACCTTTGTCTAGGTCCTAGTCAGTCTTAGAACATGCTTTGACAAACTTTCGAGGAGAAATTGAACTCTACTTATTTAAGAGAGAGATGATCTAGGCATTGTTTGGTTAGCTAACAACTAGTATCCACCCTATTAAATATTAATCCCTAGTTGTCCCTTTGAGCCTTCATACAATTCTAGCTTTCTTTTCATTGGCTTACAAACCTCAAAAACCTACCCTAAGCTGTTGTGATACTCTTAACGAGTCTTATGATCACTAAGATGAAGAGGTAAGAAGATCAAAGAAAACAATGATTAGTCAAGATCATAAAAATAGTTGAAGTTCTCAAGACTATGAAGATAATTGAAGTTCTCAAGACCATAAGGGTAGTTGATGTTTTTCTCAAGACCATAAGGGTAGTTGAAGTTCCCTTAATATCTCCAATATATCAAGACGACATCAGAGTAACAAATGATTTATCCCAGTTAAAGAAGATTTATATTACTCCACTTATCCATTATTGGAAGCCCAAGTTGGTACAAACAAGACAACTCTTTTAGAGCTAAAACCAAAAAAGAAAAAAGAGAAGAAAAAGAAAAAAAGAAAAAAAACAAAGAAAAAAGAGAGAAGAAAGATAATACCTAAAAAGGCGGTTCAAAAAGCCAACTGAGTTCTCTTTTACCTAAGCAGCAAAAGGCTTCCATTTGCTTTTTAAGGAAAGTTTGACTTGAATTGGTCCAACCCAACCAAAGATTAAATCAAAATTGGAGAAAAGGAGGAAGACCATCCAGTTCTTGAAAGTTCTATACTTGATAGTCCTACAAGAAAGAATGACAAAATGCTAAAAGAAAGGAAATAGTTGTTAGGAAATCAAGGAGATCACTGCAAACCAAAAACACGCAGCGGAAAAATTTTGATCTCTGATTTCCCACCAGGATCCATGTTGTTCATTTAATTTGACGAAAGTGTTCAAAGAACTAACCTGTTGATGATTCGAAATCACAGTTTGGAAGAGAAGCCTCGATCGCGAAACACCCTCTATAGTGTATCCACACGAATGCTACCGTCTGGAGTGCTAGCTCTCTGCAACGGCGAAGGCTGAAAAATGTTTTCTCTAAAACGTATTAGGGTTTCTTTTTTTTTCGTTCTCTTTTTATTTTCTAAAGTTACCTATATGAAGACTTAACGTCTGGAGTGAATATAATCACTCCAGAATCCAATTCGAAATTGGATAAGGTAAGTCAAATTCAGAATCCAAATCTAATTAGGATTCTGAATATATTATCTAATAATATATATAATTGGATAAGGTAAATCAAATTCAGAATCCAAATCTAATTAGGATTCTGAATATATTATCTAATAATATATATATATAAATGAAAATAATAATAATAATAAATATTAATATCTAATATTAATATTATTAATATTATATCCATCCCAAAGCGCATTCTTGTATGTGACCCGATAGGCCCATATTAATTGGCAGTCAATTTAATCTCTATTAAACCAACAAGTCATAATTGGCCTCTAGCAAGGCGTTACAACTACCCAATTAATATAAGGAATGTCCAATTTGCCTAATAATAGTACATGCATTAATCCCTTTGTCACACGATATCTAGCTTGAACATAAGTCATGGTCAACGTCATACTTATATTGTCCAAACTTATGATTACTCGATCTTCAAGTAGACTGATAAAACAAATGAAATTGATCACACTATCAATTCATTTGAGCACGGCCATGCATTTCACAGTCTCACTTATCGAGGGGCCCAAAAGATATCTCTCTCAAAGAGAGGGACAAATTCTATCTTGATTGTTCATTATCCTCTACATAATTTCTATCATATATGATCATATCCTTTATTACTATCCAGTTACGGATAATGTTTGATCATGTCAAAATATAATAGTCCTTATATTGGAAACTATGACAATCTCAAGTCAAAGAATTAATACATAACTATCATGAGATTTACTTATGACACTAATCCATGTAGTAATCTCATGATGGGTCTATCCAATACATTGTTCTCTAACAAGTATCTATGAAATTGATTTGTATCACTATACACATAACCATCTGATGATTATCAAATCAATGTTCATACTGGTTAAGAATTATTTTTTTTATCTCTATAACAATAATAAACCAGGGACAAATATCAAAATTGTGTAACATGCAAACAAACAATAATGATAATAAAACCACATTTATTAATAATGAATGTATAACATAAAGATCCAAATAAATGGCCTAGGGCACATTCACTAACAATAGTAAGGAAATAGAAGGGAAGAGTAAGAAAAATAAAGAGGAAAGAAAAGGGAGAAGAAGAAAAGAAACGAATTTGGGAACCAAACTTTTTTGCAAGGGCATAAACTGTCCTAATCAAGATCCAGATTAATGCCAAGGATTTGGAGTCTAGCAAGATTGCCTCCAAGCTGCCTAAAATTCAAACAAGAAATTTATAGTGTGAGGGTTTGTCCCTTGTGTCACATCAGCTCCTATCTCAAAATGGCCTTCATTTAAACCCTTGTCCCTTATAGACCCCATTTCAAGCCTATCAAAGACCTGTTGATCTCTCTTGGTAGGTAGAGTCTATTAGTGGAGATAGTTTGGATAAGCATGCATATGAGATATACAATATTTAAACTCAAATGAGACCTTTGGCCAAGTAATGTGTATGTGCTTATCTGAAGTGCAACAATTCTTGCTTAAATAGAAATGATTCCTGAGTTTAGTACGGTAACTAGGGTTATCATGTTATAGATATGTTAATTTGGAAAAATCAAGTCCTAAGGTACATTGACATTAATTTGGCAAAGCCAACATTTGATTTTAAAATTAAAATTCAAAAAAGAAAAAAAAATTTTCAAAAAATGTTTTGTCATACAAAGCCTTCAAGTTAAGGGAAGTATGTTGAACCTCCAAAGGACACATTGGGCAAAGAAAATGATTATTGGCAAGGTCATGAAGAAGCTATCAGCCGACATACTTAAATATAGTTGGAAATGGATGCATCCCTGACTTTGCTACTTAGGGTCTCTACCACTCATGTTTTCATCATCTTGAAGATAAAAGCCACAAATGCAAAACTTTCGATCATTCCAATGCAAGATTTGAGCAAGCGTCAAAACAAAACCAATGAGAACATTTCTGCCGATCACCTCGACCTGTGAGTCAATGAGACGACTGTAAGTATTATTCATGCATATCATGCATACATGAGCATATCACATTGCACTTTCTTGTCTTGTATTGTCTATTCCTTTTCAAAGTGAACAGCAAATACCTTGCGAAGTAAAGAATCAAAAGAAGATATTGAATCAAGGGGGCATGGAAAGCCTATTCGCTTGTGGAAGCTCCAGTCATTTTGCAAAGAGAAGAAATACGTGTTTGTGTGAAGAGCTAGACAACAACAACATCAATCAGAGTCCGCATAGAAAAATCATGGGCTTGAGCCTACACAGGAGGCAAAGTTTCTCCTTTTCAATTTTTTGAGTCTATATACCAAATATTTACAAACTCACTTGCAAATATTTCGCCACGCAGGGGGCAGGAGAAGATATGAGGGCCAACTAAAAATAGTTGAATTTTTGCAAAGGAAGAACAAAAAAGAATGGAATAAAGAAAAGAGAAAATTAGAATTCCCAAAAGAATGAAGATGCAAAAGACAAAAGATTAATCCAACTAAAAGAGCTGAAGCCAGAGTGAAGACTCGATCTCAAAGGATTAAGATCCATTTTCAAGGGTGAAGACCTGATTTCTAAGGATGAAGATCCATTTGCAAGGGTGAAGATCCAATCTCCAAGGATGAAGATCCATTTGCAAGGGTGAAGACCCAATTTCCAAGGATGAAGATCCATTTTTAATGGTGAAGGCCTGATTCCAAGGATGAAGATCCAATTTCAAAGGGTGAAGACCCGAAGTTTAAAGGATGAAGATCCATTTTCAATGGTGAAGACCCAATCTCAAAGGATGAAGATCCATTTCAAGAGTGAAGACTCGATCTCAAAGGATGAAGATCCATTTGCCAGGGTGAAGACCCAATCCCAAAGGATGAAGATCCATTTGCAAGGGTGAAGACCCGATCCCAAAGGATGAAGATCCATTTGCAAGGGTGAAGACCCAATCTCAAAGGATGAAGATCCATTTGCAAGGGTGAAGACCCGATCTCAAAGGATGAAGATCCATTCTGAGGGTTAAGAACCACCATGCATAGAACAGCCGGAGCAGTTAGACTTCTCAACTAAAAGGTTAGTCAAATTCATTCTTGGGTCCAAGTACCCAATCTCGGGTCTAAGTACCCAAATCAAACCCAAAACAAAACCTCAACCATCTCAAAAATTAAGTCTTATTGTTTTCACTCTCTTTTGCTGTAGTTTCAGATTGTTCAAGCAGGGGGCAAACTATAGACCCTTAATTTTTACCCCAATTAGATATGGTCCTAATTAAAGGGTGCCAAAATAAAAATGATCCAACTTTAAATATTTAAACCTAGTTTATAATTTTTAAAAGGAGTCGGTTCGGATTAAAGAAGCATATATTTGATTGTAAAACCCTAAAACCAAGTGGAATTGGCCTAAATTAAAATTTTTCGGTTCATAAGTTTAAAAAGGTTAGAGTAATTTAATTGAGGCCTGCCTGGAGACATTAGGATGCTTCATGTCGACCTTGGCAGCCCAAGATCGACATGAGCATGCCTCATGTCAACTTGGGCAAGCTAGGTCGACATGAGCATGCTTCATGTTGACCTTGGGAGGCTAGGTCGACATGAACATGCCTCATGTCGACCTTGGGAGCCCAAGATCGACATGAGCATGCCTCATGTCGACTTGGGCAGCCCAAGGTCGACATGAGGTTGGTCTCATGTCGACCTAGGGCAACTAGGTCGACATGGGTTCAATATGTTTCCTAATTCAACTAGAATTTGTTTTAGGGACTGTTTTATATTAGGTTAAGGATTCTGAGTGAGGTTCAACTATAAGTAACAATGTTTTAGAATTCATAAGGGGGAAAAAAGATTAACAAGGTAACATTAAGAGGGGACAAAAAGGAACATTAACAAAATAGCAAAGAGATGGCAACAAACAGAAAAGATTAGCATCAAACATTCATAGGTAATCAATCCATCAAAGACAACAGTGCTGTCTTTGTTAATTGTTCATCCAGAAGTTAATTGTGGAGTAACCAACGAGTAGAGGTTTGATCTTTTATCATGAATTATTTTTGTTTACAGTAGTTTTGTTTCTTTGATTAATAAGAACATGCATGTATACAGTAACTTTGAACACACAGTAGCTTGATCTTTGAACATGCAGTAAATTGTTTTTTTTTTCGTTTTAATAACTTTAATCATTTGTTTTGGTTTTTGTTTTAATAACTTTAATCTTTTGCCTTAATTATCACATTGATCAATTGGTATTCGCAATCCCATTGGCATATTTCATAAAGCATAAAACTATCCAGTAGTCAATAATTAATTGTTAAAATCCATCTTGTTTACTTTAACTTTGAGAACCGTATGTTATTTCATTAAAACTCAAAACCTTAAACTATTTTTATCCAAAAGCCTAAACCATTTCATTATTAAACTCCAAAATATTGATTATTTTTCCAAAACCTTAATTTATTTTTCCAAATCCAAAATTGTTTCTTTTTAGGCAGTAAGCTAATTCCAAAACCCTAATTCCAAAGTCCTAGTTTCAAAAACCCTAAAAATCCTAATTTCAAAACCATAATTATAAAACTTTACTTTCTAAAACCCTAAATTTTGAAACCCTAAATTCAATTGATAATTCTTTAAAACCCTAAATTTATATATTTATTGCTTTATTTAATTTTAAATTTGATTATATAGTTTATTATATTTTTTGATGGTTGATTTATTTAATTTCAATGCTTGATTTATTTAATTTATCATGGATGAATGTTTATTTTATATTTTAATTAATAGCTCTAATGAATGATTTATTTATGGTGAATGGTTATTTATTTTATCAATTTATTTAAATTTCCAAATGTTGTAAGAGGTATGTTTCCACTTGGTGGGTGCCTCATTAGTTAAATATCATGTAATTTAGTTTGCTTTTCCATCTTAGAACTTATGTAAAGGGCATGTTTCTACCTTTCGGTGTGTGTCCTATCTAGGCATGTGATGTAAGGACATATTTCCATCTTTGGATGGGTGTCCATTTATTTGTTTTGTTTTGTTTGGACATTGCTTTGATTTTAATATAATGATGCTTTCTTTTAATTATTATGTGTAATATGGATAATGTTGTTATATTTAAGAATTTTATAATATTAAGACCTGTAAAGGAGACCGGTTCCAATGAACCGGGCGTTGTGGGGGTGCTAGACCATTTCTCACCTTCCCCACATGTACCTAACTTTTCGAACCCATTAAGGGGTTGGGAATTCCTTAGGAATCGAGTCATCCACCCCTTTCTTTTTCCCGGCCCGTCTGGGTGGCGACTCCATTTTCTCCGGACTTAGGTCCGTGTTCTCTAAGGCCCCGAGCCTAAACAGTGCCGAAGTAGCAAGAACCATTCCACCGGGAGTAGGGGCGAAAATCCCCGCTTACAAGGACACCCACCGAAAGGTGGAAACATGTCCTTTACATTGGTCCAAAATATAAAAGAAATTTAAATTACATAATATTTAACTAATGAGGTACCCACAAGGTGGAAACATACCTCTTACTACTTTAATACTAAAATAAACAAATAATAATCATAACAATAAAGAAAATAATCATCCATGATAAATTAAATAAATCAAACATTAAAAATTAAATAAATCAACCATCAAAACATAATAAACTGCATAATCAAATCTAAAATTAAATAAAGCAATAAATATATAAATTTAGGTTTATGTCTCAATTTAGGGTTCTTTAATTAACATTTAAGGTTTTGAGGATTTTGGAATTATTATTATTATTTAGGCTACTGTGAAGATTTTGGAAAAGTGGAAAAGATTAGGGTTTTATAAATTTAAGAAAGTAGTATGGGTCTTGGTTAATCAAATTAGGGTTTAGGGTTAACATCATGAAATTAGGATTTTGGAATCTTAAGACATTAGGTTTATAATTCATGTTTACTTGATTGTTATTTTAAGTTTGATGGATCATGGTTTTAGGGTTTAGATTCATTAAATTGGGTTTTAAGTTCACTGAATTAGGGTTTAGGAAAACTTAGGGTTTACTGTTTTGGTTTTTCTAGAAAGTTAGGGTTTTTGGCATTTTAGAAAACATGTTTTGTTTTAGGATTTAAGAAAATAGTTTAGAGTTTTATAAAAATAATTATGATTTTTAGAATACGTAAAGAAGACTAGGGTTTGGAGATTTAAGAAAACATTTGGAAATTTTGGACAAAAAGTTATGGTTTAGATGAAAATAGTTGGGAAAACAATTTGGGGGTTTGAAGCTTTTGGAAACAGAAGAAACACTTTAGGGTTTTTAAGGTTTTTGAAAGCAGAAGAAATAATTTAGGGTT
Organism: Garcia nutans; assembly: GCA_947685225.1. Classification (NCBI taxonomy): domain Eukaryota; kingdom Viridiplantae; phylum Streptophyta; class Magnoliopsida; order Malpighiales; family Euphorbiaceae; genus Garcia; species Garcia nutans. The sequence continues at coordinate 46,371,188 of CANTUV010000007.1, read as the reverse complement.
TTTAAGGTTTTGGAAACAGAAGAAATGCTTTCAGGGTTTTTAAGATTTTTCTAAAAGCAGAAAAGATAGTTTAGGTTTTTAAGGTTTTTTTGAAACAGAAGAGTAATTTAGGGTTTTTTGAAGTTTTGGAAACGAGAGAGAAATATTTTAGGGTTTTAAGGTTTATGAAAAGAGAAGAATAGTTTTAAGGTTTTGAAGTTTTGATCACTGACTAATAGCTACTAGATGAACGTATCATTTAATGTAAAATATATTATTAATTTTAATAATTTTGGTTACTTAAAAAAACAAACGATGGAAATATTGTAAATAACATTAAACCAAAATTTATAATCAAACCTCCATTCGTTGGTTCCTCCACAATTTGCTTTTGGATGAACAAAGACAAAAGTAGTGTTACTGCCTTTGATGGATTGTTGATTGCTTCTTCTTGCTAATGTCTCTTGCCAGGGTTTTCTCCTCTTTTTTTCCTAAATCAGAAGTCCAAAGTTTTTCTCTAGTAAATATTAATTTTCCCATCATTCTGAGTTTTAATGTGTTATTTATAGGAAAAATCATAAACCTATTTCTAATTGTTTAAGGAAATTAAAACTAATTAGGAAAAGAAACTAAAACCAAATTGAATTTGGTTTCGGAAAAACTGCGTTGGAAAATTACGCTGGCAAAAAATCTCCTGCAGGCCAAGAATTGCGAGCGCTGAAAATTGCTGAGGGCAAAAAGTTGAGAGCGAGCAAAAATTATTGCTAGTGGTTGCCAATTCGCTGTAGGAATTTCCTGCGGCAAATTGGCTTGTGGCCAATTCGCCGCTGGATATTCCTGCAGGCGAATTGGCCTGGCCAAATCAACCTTTGTCGACGAATTTTTTTCGTCGCCTATTTTTTCGTCGCCGTTTTTTACTTTTTATTTATTATTATTATTATTTATTATTTTTATTTATTTAACTTTACCATTTTAATTTTTATTAAAAATTATAAATAGTAAATACTAAAATAAATATTATTTAATTAAAATATCACAAAAATTATTTTGGACTATATAAAACACATCGGACTAGACAGGGTAAAAAATTAAGGGCCTACACATTCCTATAGCCAGATCTGGCGGGAAGAGTAGCCTAGGCAAAAATTAGTGCGATTTGCTACTTTCAAAAACCCGCAAGGGCAGACTAGGCAAAAATAAGAACAAAAAAAATATTACATTAAAGCTTGCTAGTTCTGAAAATTCGCAAGAGCAGACTAGGCAAAAATTAGAGCAAATAAATAAAAGATTAAATAAATTGAAAACTTGAAAAGGGAAGTTTAGGTAATTACTTGAAGCAGCAAAGGAGTTTCATTCAGTCTCCTTGCCAATCTAGTCTTCAATTAGTCCAATCCAACTAGAGTTTCATCTAAAATCAAAGGTACTGGTGAAAATCCTCCCTCTATTTAGTCCACAATGTCTAGTACTTGCATATCAATATCACCATCTGAAGAGACAAGTAAGAATTGAGCAAGCAAACATAAGTAGAACATGTGCCCCCATGCTTTTGTGGGGGCCAAGCGAGATGTGTAAAAATCAATCAAAGAGCTAAGTAAAATTTTCTCACCTATGGTTAGTTGAAGGACCTCAAGTTTTGATATCTGGAAAAGCATTTGCATTTTTTTTATGAGAATTGGAAGATAATATGGGTAATGCCATTTGACGATATCTGAGTATAGCTTCAAATTCTTCAATCATAGGACACAGCTTGAAGTTGTTAATTTTGAAAGTGCTAATTTCAACATTCCAAAAGGTGGCCATAACATGTAAGAAAGGTTGATTTAACTTAATATTTTGAAAGCAATTCAAAGTATTAATTTGAAAACAATTTATTAATTCCCAATGAATAGCTTCAAGGGTCTTAAACAAATTCTTCATCTTCCTTAAATTAGCTTTTACCATTGTTGGATTAATGAGAATTGAAGATCGCCTGCCTTGGTAAGAAGACGGTCGAAGGATTATTTTCATTTAATGGCTACAACTTTAGTTGAGTTGGTGAGAAGAAAGAAGAATGGTAATGATTTAAATAGGGGATGGATTGAAGAAAAAGCCGCATAAGGAAAAGGAAAAGCTATGCATATTGGATTCATTAACCTAATTCCCCATGGTTTTGTCAAAATGTAATCCATGTCAAATTTGTTTAAACAAATTCAAAATGGATATTGTATATACTTATACATAATTAAAAAAAATTAAAGGAAAGTGATTTTTTTTTTGCAAAAGTCAAAGAGTTAAAAATTTCAAAAGTCAAAAAGGTTAAAAATTAATTTATTACATTACATGTCCAGTACAAGGTAATTAAATTACAAGATAACTGGGATATAGGAGGCAGCCAATAATCAAATATTGCTCTAAAGAACTCATTGCCAAAAGGAGGAGAATATTATGGTCATTGGTTTGGGGTCCCCTTGATAAAGATGCGACACCAGGATCTCTAAAGCCTTGGAATCAGAAGTCTCTGAAGTTCTGCTTTGACCAGTGGCATAGATCTTCAAAATGTACATCATTTTGACGGCTAGCATCCAGCTCTCAATGACTAGCAGCTAACTCTTCCTGCAACTTCCTATTTTGCTACTCGAGCATCCACTATGAGCGAGAAAAGGAAAAAGGTCTGGACATGTTCAATCATGCATACATATAGTAAAAATCAACATAAAACAGGATTGCAGACTAGGTAATTCAAGTCAAAGCCCTAAGAATAGGATGATGTATCAACATAAGGTGTTATAGCCATAGGAGGAGCGAATGGACAAAACTATAGTTGACCCAAAGAAGTATAAGAAGGTCCAGCCTCATAATCAAATGAACCAATAGCCTACAATGTTCATAAAGTATTTTAATAAATTAAGAGGAAGCAATTAGGAACAGTGTGTTTGCATTTACCAGAAAAGTACTGGCTATGGAATCACTATGAGAATGGGAAGAAGACTCCCCTCTCATCTTCTCCTCCTTTGTTACCCAAACCCTCCTATTTTTTATCTTAGGCAATCAAATTGAATTTACCTAACACTTGCACCAATTTTCATTTTGCAAGAAGTTATTTCTTTTGAATGAAATATGAAAAGTTTGATCGGACCACCTAGAAGACCGACTGGACCATTGATGACCAAATGAGCCAAAAGACATAGAAGGTCTCACGGTGGAGAGTACTCCCAAAATCTCACCGTACCACATAAAGTCCGACTGGACCACATATCCTACCAACTGGACCCTTGAATGAGAAATGAGCCAAAACATATAGAAGGATTCATGGTCAGAATTACACCAATTTTTTTAGAGTACCACATAAGTCCGACCAGACTCCATGATATTCCAACAGGATCATAGAAGCCAATTTTCTCTAAAATATCCAGTAGGTTTCCCAGTCGAGGGTTTGCCCAAAAATTGGACGGACCAAGGCAAGTTTGACCGGACTTGATGTAAGCTCGATCGAACTATTTAAAAATTACTCAAGTTAGAAGACATTGCATCTCCACTCAATAAATGGAATCCACATGGACCAACTGTTGGAAGAGCATTAAGGAGAATTTCAATTACTCTGATAGGACCATGTATAATTCCTACGGGACCACATTACTTTTGACCGGACCCTTAGGAGTCCAACCAGGAAATTGCTCTGGCAGAGAAATTAGTGGAAGACAAGAATCGAACATGTTGGTCCCAACCTCAAATGGCTAATTCTTAACCTGAAGGCTATAAATACCTTAAGTAACTTCATTTTTATGTAAGTTTGTGATTGAAATAGCCTTCTTGAACATCTTTCTTTCTTTTCCATCAAAATTACTTTTTGTATTAATTGAGTGTTGGGTGTGAGCATTAAACACCACCTTAAGTTTAAGTGTGAGCTTGGAAACACTTAGGCTGTGAGAGTGAGAATGGAAAAACTCTTGTAAGGGTTGCAAGGAAGTGATCTCAAACCATTGTAAGTAGTTTGGTGTGAGCTAGAGAAAACACAAAGTTAGAGTTAAGCTTGTATGAACTCAAAGCTAGTTGAACCTTAACAAGTTGTTAAGGAAGTGGATGTAGGATCAAGGTAAATCCGAACCACTATAAACCTTTGTGATCCATCTTCTACTTGATCTTCTTCTACATCTTCTCTACTTCTTTTTAATCTTTGAATTTTTGAATTAACCATCAATTCTTAAACCAAACCAATTCACCCCCCTCTTGGTTGATATCTTGGGACAACAATTGGCATCAAAGCTTGTTAATTTCTTAAACTTAATTGTGAAATTTGATCCAAAATGGCAACCTCTTCTTCATCTACCTCTCATGGAAATCTTAAATCTCTTCTTAGATGATACTTTGATAGAATCAATTATTCATATTGGAAACACAAGATGCTTTTATTTCTAGATAGTGAGGGAATAGAGCTTTGGGACAATGTTTAAAGTGAGTGGAAACCTCCTACTCATGAAGTTGGGGGTGTTCAAGTTCCTCTTCCCAAATCACAATGGTCAAATGCCAACATAAATGATAAATTCAAAAATGATAATGCAACCTCAATCTTGCTGAATTCTATTTCAGGAGAAGAAGGTAGGAGAGTCAAACATATCACTTGTGGTTATTGCATTTGGAAAACTCTTGAGAACTATCGTGAGGGTACTACCCAAGTGAGGCTCACTAAGAAGCAAATGTATATACATGAGTATGATCTATTCAAGATGAAGCCCAACGAAAATGTTACCGACATGACAAATCAATTACATGCCATTGTCAACAAATTAAAGAAATATGGCAAAATATATGATCAAGATGAAGTCAGCAGCAAAATCTTGAGAGCACTTAGAGCCTAGTAGAACTTTAAGCCTAAGGTTTCTTTAATTGAAGAAGCTTATGATCTAAGTTCCTTGAGAACCGATGAACTTATCAGAAAACTACTCACCTTTGAATTGCACCTGGAAAGAGATGAAGAACAAGGTGAGAAGGATAAGAGGAAAGTAATAACTCTTAAAGCAATCAAAGAAGTTGAGAGCTCAAGCAATGAAGATGGTGATGATGAAGAATAAATGGTAATGTTTCCTAAAAGGATGACTAATTGGAAGAGAAAGAGAAGATTGCAAACTAACAAAGGTACACTTTCTAAAACTTCCTTCAAAGATAAAAAGAATGAAGTAAAATGCTATGAATGTGGCAAATCCAGGCATATCAAGTCGCTTTGCTTAAAATTGAAGAACAAAAAGAAGTGGGATAAAGAAAAGAAGAAATCACTCAAAGCTACATAGGATGACTCTTCGTCAAGTGAAGAAGAAGAAGATGATGAGGAAAAAATTGCTAATCTATGTCTCATGGCTATTAAGGATGAAAAAGACTCCAATGAGGTAGGTACTCAACCCTTGAATTTAATTGGATATGATGATAATGCTTTGGATGATAGTGATATGATTGAACATATGAATCTTAGGATAGAAAAATATTTTTCTAAGATGAAATTTTATAAGGATAAATGCTCTAAGGTTGAAAAAGACTTTATAAGCTTAAAAAATTCTACCTTAGAATTAAAGACCTCAAATGAACAATTGTTGAAATCACATTATGCAATGAATAAAGATTCATATAGCTTAGAAAATATGACCAAGGAAAAATGAAATTTTGAAGCATGAACTAAAAGGAACTTAAGGAATCAATTTTAAAATTTCATAAAGGAAAATAATCATTAGATACATTAATTGATAATCAAAGGTCACCTTCCTTGAAATATGATTTAGGATTCAATGGATCATCCAATACCACATCTAGAACACCCATATTTGTAAAAGCATCTACAACTCAAACCTCTAGTGTTGAAGTTGTAAAGAAAACCAATGCACAAACTAAGCCTAAAAATCCTAAAAGGATTACATTGAGTATATAAAACTCTAGAACTAAGGTTCTAAGAGAAAATCATGGATTCATGTACACTAGGCATGAACACAAACATAAAAATGTACAAAAACAAACTCATTCAACACATACTTGTAATTGTGTGCATAGTTGATTGAATTTCAATAGAAAAGTGCATAAGTATAGAACATTATATCATTGCACATATTGTATGAATTTTGGGCATAAGAGCACATTTTACTATATTAGGAAGGCTTATCGCAAGTTAGAGGATCCTTCTACTACTAACCCCCAAGGACCGAACTTCATTTGGTTACCTAAAAGAAGATAAACATTATTGCCTTTGTAGGTATGTATAAAATCTACTATCAATGAGAGTTCTTGGTGTGGATAGTGGATGTTCAAGGCATATGACGGGGAATGCAAAGCTTTTTACAATTCTCACTTATAAGCATGGAGGTAATGTTACTTTTGGAAATAATGCTAAATGTAAAATAATTGGCATTGGTTCCATTGGCATGCTTGGTAAAAATTTGATAAAAAATGTTTGGCTTGTTGATGGGTTGAAACACAATTTGCTTAGTGTAAGTCAATTGTGTGATAAAGGATATGATGTAAATTTTTGACTCCAAACGATGCAAAGTTACAGATTCAAATGATGAAATTACATTCAAAGGAACTAGAATTAGTAACACATAAAATTGACATAAATTCCAACAATGCATTTGATTGTTTGATTTCTATTAATAATAATGCTTGGCTGTGGCATAGAAGACTTGGACATGATAATATAGACCATTTGCAATGCATTAGTAAAGAAGAGCTAGTTGATGGTCTTACCAAAGTTAAATTTAACAAAGAACATTTGAACCTTGTCAATTTGTTAAGCAACATAAAAGTTCATTTAAATCTAAAAATGTTGTAAGTACATCTAGACCTTTGGAACTTATTCATTTAGATTTGTTTGGACCAATAGAGTTGCTAGCCTAAGTGGAAAATTATATGCATTTGTACTTGTGGATGACTACTCAAGGTTGACATAGGTAAATTTCTTAGCTCAAAAGAATGAAGCTTTTAACCATTTTAAAGTATTTGCAAAAAGAGTTCAACATAAAGAAGGCTATGTGATCACGTCTATTAGAAGTGATCATGGCAAAGAATTTGAAAATGTAAATTTTAAAAACTTTTGCAATAAACTTGGTATTTCACATAACTTTTTAGCTCCTAGAACACCATTACAAAATGGTGTGGTTGAAAGGAAAAATAGAACTTTAGTTGAAATGGCTAGGAAAATGCTCAATGAGTATGAACTACCATCTTACTTTTGGGAGGAAGCCATTAATACGCTTGTTACATTTCAATTTGAGTCTATAAAAGACCTTTGATAAACAAAACCTCTTATGATCTATGGAATGGAAGAATACCTAGAATTTCATACCTTAGAGTATTTGGATGCAAATGCTTTATATTGAACACCAAGGATAATCTTGGAAAATTCTCATCATTTAGAAAAGTGTGTAGAGTATTTAACAAAAGAACTCTAGTAGTTGAAGAATCAATGTATGTTGTTTTTGATGAATCTTCTAAACTTGATCAAAGGAAAGGTAGTGTTCTTGATGATTTTGTAGGTACGCTTGAACACATTGATGCTCCAAAGAATAATCATAATGAACAAGATGACAAGACTCAAGAGCTACCAAAGGATTCGGAATACAAGAAGGATCATCCAAAATAACTTATTATTGGTTAAACATCAAAGGGAGTAACTACTAGATCCAAACTTAAACACTTAGATGTTAATTTTGCTTTTGTTTCTCAAATTGAGCCAAGGACAATTGATAAGGCTCTTAGTGATGAATGTTGGGTGATTGATATGCAAGATGAACTCAACCAATTTGAGAGAAATAATGTGTGGGAACTTGTTCCTAGACCTAAGGATCATCTAATTATTGGATGTACATGGGCATATAGGAATAAGCTTGATGAAAATGATCGTGTCACTAGAAATAAAGCTAGATTAATAGACCAAGAGAAAGGCATAGACTATGATGAGACATTTGCCCCCGTTGCTATATTAGAAGCTATTAGGATACTACTTGCATTCGCATGTCACATGAATTTTAATCTTTTCAAATTGATGTTAAAAGTGCATTTCTAAATGGATTTATCAATGAAGAAGTTTATAATGAACAACTTTCAGTTTTAAAGATTAAAAATTTCCAAATCATGTTTTTAAACTTACAAAACCACTATATGGATTGAAACAAGCTCCAAGAGCTTGGTACAATAGACTTGGTGCATATTTGATTTAAAATCATTTTTCAAAAGGAAAAGTTGACACAACTCTTTTTGTTAAAAAGAATAGGCATAACATATTGATTGTGCAAATTTATATTGATGACATTATAGTTGGTGCTACTAATTATTTATTGTGCAAAGAATTTGCTTCTTGTATGACTAGGGAATTTGAAATGAGCATGATGTGTGAACTCAAATTCTTCTTTGGATTACAAATCAAGCAATGCAAAGATGGGATCTTCATTAACCAATCCAAGTACACAAGGGAACTCCTCAAGAAATTTGGAATTGATGATTGCAAGTCTAGCAAAACTCCCATGAGCACATCTCTAAAGCTTGACAAGGATGGAAGTTGTAAGGTAGTAGATAAGAAGAAATATCAAGGTATTATCAAATCTTTACTTTACTTAACTGCATCTTCATTTCAATCATGCCATAGGGAATCTCATTTGAATGCTACTAAACAAATTTTGAAATACTTGAATGCCATATTGCATTTAGGACTTTGGTATCCTAGGAATACATCATTCAACATATTAGGCTTTTTGGATGCCGATTATTCCATCTGTCTTTTGGATAGAAAGAGCATGATCGGGGCATGTCATTTTCTTAGTGAATTCCTAGTTTCTAGTTTAGTAAGAAACAAGTGTCAGTTGCCTTGTCTACCGCCGAGACCAAATATGTTGTTTCATGTTTTTATTGTACTCAAGACCTTTGGATGAAACAACAATTATTTAATTATGGAAAAATGTTTGAACACATTCCCATTAAGTGTGATAACACTAGTGCCATAAATTTATCCAAAAATCCAATTCAACATTCTAGGTCAACATATATAGAGATTAGGTATCATTTCTTAAGAGACAATGTCCAAAACCAAAATGTTGTCTTAGAGTTCATTGATATACAAAACTAACTTACTGACATATTCACCAAACCCCTAAATGAAGAAAGAATAAACTTCATTAAACAACACTTACGAATGTTAGATGGGAGCAAATTTTCATAAGCATAAAACTGCTTGAAAACCTACATTACTTGGTCCAAATTTCAAATCAATATCTATTTTTTATCAAATATTTTAATATTCATTTTAAAAACATCCTTTTCTTCAAAAAATTCTAATTTTTGAGAGTTTTCCGATTGGACCAACATTAAGTCCGACTGTACTTATTAGAAAATTCTTGATTTCAATTTTTCTGCAAAAGTATGACCATACTCTCTATGGTATGACCAGAATTTTTTAAAATTTTATGACTATTATGCTTAAAAGTTAAATTTCATTCAGTCCTTACATAGTCTGACCATACTTTTTGAATTTATCAAATTTCACCACCGAACTTTTTAAAGTTCGAATGGACATTCCCTTTGAATTTAAAAATTTCTAGTCACTGGGACTTAATCAAAACATGCATATTTTGTCTCCAATAGCTATAAACGGCTATTTTTCATCCTAAACACTATAAATACCTCCCCCCCCTCCCCGATATTAGTTTTTATATTCTTTTATCAAACCCTAAATACTTAAATACTAAAACACTCAAACTCACTCTCTTCTTCATCCTTTCTTTCTTAAACTAAACGATGGCACCTAAAGAACACAATAAGAAGGCTTCAAGAGCTGTGAAAGGAAAGGGAATTGATGCCCCTTCTCAACAAGAATAAGCTCGTAGAATAAGCCACAAGATAAGGTTTAAAGATGAAGAAAAAAGAGAAAGGTATGTAATCCTAAAAGATAAACCCATATAACTAAGCCATCTCTTCTCCTTCCTCACTCTAGAATCATTAGGCATTAAGAATAACATTAGGGGTTGTCTTAGAATCTTGAGATGGGAAAAATTTGTGTTCTCAGATGTGATGATCTTGGTTATGAATCCTTGACAAAGGAATTCCTCACAACCTTGGTTGTTAGCAAAAAGAGAACAAATCCCTTAGGCTATTATGGTATCTCCTTTAGAATATTAAACCAAGAATATGGCCTTACCCTAGAAGATTTCTCATCCATTTGGGCTTTCAAATAGAAGGCATCTCTCAAATCTCTACCTCTCCCCTAACTCTTGAAGTTCAATTAGAATTTTGGAAAGAGATCTCCATTAAAACCTCTCTTCCCAAACAATCTAATGCCAAAAACCTTAGGACCCTCACTTATTGGATGTTGCATAGGATTGTCACCTATACCATTAGTGTTAGGGGTGAGAGCAATGAGAAAGTCACCCAAAAGGACTTACTCATTCTTTTTTGCTTGATTAGAGGTCAATCAATACAAATGGGAAAATTCATCATTGACACTTTCCTACACATTAGGAAAACTAAGTCGGGACTTATCCTTCTCTCTTCACAAATCACACAAATAGCAAAATATGTTGGTGCACTTACACCAACAAATAAAGAAACCCTCTCCAATCCTCTAAATTCCACTAAAAAATCCATAAACATAGGCTATCTCAAACATGCCAAATGTATTATGGATGATGATGGGAACTATGTCTACTTACTAGGAGCACTAGGTGCTAGGGCTCAACAAAGAAAAAGAACAAGGATTGCAGAGGAAGGCGAAGAGACTTTACAAATGGAATTCGCAAGAAATCCAACTCCAAGACCTCAATCCTCCATTCTTCAACTTCTTCAAGATATTCAAGGACAAATGAACTCACAAAGATCAAGGATAGACAAGATTACAAGTGACATCTCTTATCTTCACCTTGACATTCAAACCATCCAAGAAGCATTATGATTACCAAAATACTTTAAAGATGAACCAAGTATGTCATCCTCCATTCATGGCTCCTATCCTCAAGAAGAAGAAGGAGAAGCTGCTGCCTCGCAACAAAGGGAAGTAGAGGAAGGAGATCTTGGAGAAGTGGAACATGAAGAAGAAGAGGGAGATGAAGAAGAAGAAGAAGAGTATGAAGAAAGTGAAAATGATGATTAGACTTTAGAATTCTTGTTTGCTACCAGATTGTACTTATGTTTATCTAATTAATGAAATTGTTATTGATTTCTGTTTCATTAAAATGCTTTTGGTTTCTCATTAATGATATTGCATTACAATTGCATGATTTATTCATTTTTTGTCTTTCTCAAATGGGGTGAACAACTTAAAAAATTAAATAAAAACTTGAATAACTAATTACATTTGAATTTGAAAATTAAAACAATTGTAAAATAATAATTCAAATGAAGCATTCATTAAGGGGGACTGTGAGCGGAGATTTTTGCACCCACTCCCGGTGGAATGGTTCTTGCGACTTCGGCACTGATTAGGCTCGGGGCCTTAGAGAACACGGACCTAAGTCCAGAGAAAATGGAGTCGCCACCCGGACGGACCGGGGAAAAAGAAAGGGGTGGATGATTCGATTCCTAAGGAATCCACAACCCCGTAATGGGTTCGAAAAGTTGGGTACGTGTGGGGAAGGTGAGAAATGGCCCAGCACCCCCACAACACCCGGTTCATTGGAACCGGCCTCCTTTATAGGTCTTAATATTATAAAATTCTTAAATATAACAACATTATCCATACTACACACAATAAAAAGAAAGCATCACTATATTAAAATCAAAGCAATGTCCAAACAAAACAAAACAAATAAATGGACACCCATCCGAAGATGGAAACATGTCCTTACATCACATACCTAAATAGGACACCCACCGAAAGGTAGAAACATGCCCTTTACATAAGTTCTAAGATGGAAAAGCAAATTAAATTACATGATATTTAACTAATGAGGTACCCACCAAGTGGAAACATACCTCTTACAACTTTTGGAAATCTAAATTACTTGATAAAAGTAAATAATCATTCATCATAAATAAATCATTCATCAAAACTATTAATCAAAATAGAAAATACATATCCATCCATGATAAATTAAATAAATCAAGTATTGAAATTAAATAAATTAAAGCACAGGAGATAAATCAAAGCATAATCAAGTATAGAATTAAATAAAGCAAATAAAAGTCCAATTATAGCTACTGTGACTTTTTATGGAATTAAAATAGATTAGGGTTTTATGTTTTAAAAGGTTGGTAAGACTCTTTGATTAACTAAATTAAGGTTTGAATGGTGAAATCATGAAACTAGGGTTTTATACACTTTAAAATACTTTGATTTATGATTTTCAGTTATTGGGTTTCTAAGCTACTGTGTAAATTTAATCTATTTATGGTTTTATGGTTTTTAATGTTTTAAAAGGATTAGGGTTCATAAAAATTAGGGTTTAAAGTTTTAAAAGGATTAGGGTTCATTATTTTGAATTATGGAAGTTGAATTTGGGTTTAGTATTTTTAGAATTTAGGGTCACGGTGATGCATGATTTTTAAGAATTTGGAAATTAATTTGATAATTTTATGAAGTTTTATGAATTTAAACAAACAAATTAAAGTTTTTATAAGTAGAAAAGATGTTTTTTAAAGGCTTTTTGAATGAAATAGAACCTACTTTAAAATTTTAAAAGAAACATAATTTAAATCTTAGTTTTGTTGAAAAATATGTTCAATTAGAGTTTTAAGATTTTTAAGAAGTAAAAATAACAATTTTAAGCCTTTTGGAAGATAAACCAACAAAATAAAGCTTTTAACTTTAGAAAAACTAATTTAAAACTCTAAGATTTTAGATTTTGAAAAAAAAAAGAAGCAAATTCCTATTTTTAGCTAGTGTGTAAAAAAAAATAAAGAAATTAGAATTTCATACCTTCTTTTGTAAGTTGCACCAAAATTGCTTCTTGGATGAACAAGCTCAAAAGACCATCCTTTTTGCCTTTTTAATCTCTTAAATCATGTTTCTACTCCTTTTAAAATCATTTGAATTCAAGTTTTTTCCTTTATGGATTTGGATTTTTTTTTCCAAGCTACTGTTGGATTTTGGCTCCTCCTTTTTAAATTGCCTTTGGTCCTTATTTATAGTGGTTTGATGTGGTTTATTCCTAATTAGTTAAGGTAAGTAATATTAATAAAAAAAGGTAACCGAAACCTAATTGAATTATGTTTCGAAAAATTTGCACCAAAAAAAATTGCGCTGTCGAAAAAATTGCCGCAGGAAAAATTGCGCTGGCAAAAACAATCTGCCGCAGTTGGCTGTGGCAGCGCGCACGGAACGGGCCTGTAGCCATTTCGCAGGCAGAAAAATTCTGCGTGCGAAATAGCTGGGCTATTTCGCATTCAGAATTTTTCTGCGTGCAAAATACCCACCGATTTTTATTTTTATTTTTATTTTTTGACTTTTATTTGTTTATTTCTATTCTTTTTTAATATAAATTAGGTACTAAAGAAAAATTATTTTGGACCAATTAGACAACAAAAATCATTTTAGACTAAATAAAACATATTGGACCGGATTGGGTAAAAAATTAAGGGTCTACAGTTTGCCCCCTGCTTGAATGATCTGAAACCTTAGTGAAAGAGAGTGAAAAACAATAAGACTTAATTTTTGAGGTTTTGGGTTCTAGACCCGAGAGATTTGGACACTCGATCCTAAACTAGACTTGGATACTCGATCCTATCTGGATTTGGATACTCGATCCTAAACTGGATTCGGATACTCGATCCTAACTGGATTTGGATACTCAACCCTAAATTGGATTGGGATACTCGATCCTAACTGGACTTGGATACTCGATCCTAAAGTGGATTTGAATTTTTGATCCTAAACTTGATTTGGATACTCGATCCTAAATGGATTTGGATACTCAATCCTAAATTGGATTTGGATACTCGATCCTAAACTGGATTCAGATACTCGATCCTAAACTAGATTTGGATACTCGATCCTAAATGTTTTTGGATACTCGATCCTAAATTGGCTTTGGATACTCTATCCTAAACTGGATTTGGATACTCGATCCTAAATGGATTTGGGCACTTGGACCCGAGCTTGGGTACTTGGACCCGAGATTGGGTACTTGGACCTGAGATTTGGTACTTGGACCCGGGATTGAATTGATTTAGTTACTTAGACCCGAGAATGGGTGCTTGGACCCGAGATTGGGTGATTGGACCCGAGATTTGGTACTTGGACCTGAGATTGGGCACTTGGACCCGAGATTGGATTTGATTTGGGTACTTGGACCCAAGATTGGGTGCTTGGACCCGAGATTGGGTACTTGGGCCTAAGATTGGATTTAATTCGATTTGGGTACTTGGACCCAATATTGGATGGAATTTGGATACTTGGACCCAGGATTGGGTACTTGGACCCGAGATTAATTTGATTTGGGTACTTGGACCCGAGATTATATTTGATTTGGGTACTTGGACTTGAAATTGGGTACTTGGACCCAATACTGAATTGAATTTGGGTGCTTGGACCCGATATTGAATTGGAATTGGGTACTTGGACCCGAGATTGAATTGAATTTGGGTGCTTGGACCCGAGATTGAATTGAATTTGGGTGCTTGGACCCGAGATTGAGTTTGACTGACCTTTTATCATTTGAGAAATCTGACTGCTTCGGTTATTCTATGCATTATGATTTTTCACCCTCAAAATGGATCTTCATCCTTTGAGATCAGGTCTTCATCCTTGAAAATGAATCTTCATCTTTTGACATCGGGTCTTCACCCTTGCAAATGGATCTTCATCCTTTGAGATCGGCTCTTTACCCTTGCGAATGGATCTCCATCCTTTAAGATCGGGTCTTTACCCTGGCTTCAGCTCTTTTAGCTAGATTGGTCTTTTGTCTTTTGCATCTTCATTCTTTTGAGAGTTCTAATGTTCTATTCTTTTGTTCTTCCTTTTTGAAAAAATTCAGCAATTTTTAATTGGACCTTACACTCTCTCCTTACCCCCCATGCAAGCTTTGATTGATGTTTTTGCTGTCTAGTTCTTCGCACAAGCACGTATTTCTTCTCTTTGCAAAATTACTGGAGCTTTCTTAAGCAATGGGCTTTCCATGCCCCCCTAAATTGACATCTTCTTTTGATTCTTCACTTCATAGAGTGTTTGCTGTTCACTTTGATAAAGAATAGACAATACAAGACAAGAAAGTGCAATGTGATATGCTCATGTATGCATGATATGCATGAATAATACTTACAGTTGTTCCATCGACTCACAGACCGAGGTGATCAGCAAAAGTGTTCTCATTGGTTCCTTTTTGACGCTCGTTTAGGTCTCGCATTGGAAAGATCAAAAGCTTTGCATTTGTAGCTTTTATCCTCAAGATGATGAAAACATGAGTGGTGGAGACGCCAAGCAGCAGAGTCAGGGATTCATCTATCTCAGCATGTCAATTGATGACCTTGCCAATAATCATTTCCTGTGCCCAATGTGTCCTTTAGAGGTTCAACATACTTCCCTTAACTTGAAGGCTTTGTAAGACAAAAATATTTTTTATTTATTTTTTGAATTTTAATTTTGAAATCAAATGTTGGCTTTGCCAAATTAATGTCAATGTACCTTAAGACTTGATTTTCCAAATTAACATATCTATAAACATGACAACCCTAGTTACTATTCTAAACTCAGGAATCATTTCTATTTAAGCAATAATTGTTGCACTTTAGATAGGCACATACACATTACTTGGGCAAAGGTCTCATTTGAGTTTAAATATTGTCTATCTCATATGTATGCTTATCCAAACTATCTCCACTAATAGACTCTACCTACCAAGAGAGATCAACAGGTCTTTGATAGGCTTGAAACAGGGTCTATAAGGGACATGGGTTAAAGTGGAGGTCATTTTGAGATTGGAGCTGGTGTGACACAATGGGCAAACCCTCACACTACAAATTTCTTGTTGGAACTTTATACAGTTGGGAGCAATCTTTCTAAACTCCAAATTCCTTCTATCTTTTTGGCATTAATCTGGATCTTGATTAGGACAATTTTTGCCCTTGCAAAAAGTTTAAGACCCAAATTTGTTTCCTTTCTTCTTTTCCCTTTTTTCTTTGTTTTTCTTACTCTTTCTTTTTTTGCTCTTTCCTTACTCTTCCCTTTCTTTTATCATTTTGTCCTTCTTTCTTGTAGGACTATCAAGTATAGAACTTTCAAGAACTAGATGGTCTTTCTCCTTTTTCTTTAATTTTGATCGAATCTTTTGCTGGGTTGGACCAATTCAAGTCAATCCGTCCTTATAAACCAAATGGAAGCCTTTCGTTGTCTTAGGTAAAAGAGAACTCAGTTGGCTTTTTGAACCGCCATTTTAGGTTTTCTTTTCTTTTTCTTCTTTTTTGTCTCTTTTTTTCTTTTTTTTTGGTGTTTATTTTTTTGTTCTAGCTCTAAAAGAGTTGTCTTGTTTGTACCAACTTGGGCTTCCAATAATGGATGAGTGGAGTACCATAAATCTTCTTTAGCAGGGATAAATCATTTGTTACTCTGATGTTGTCTTGATATATTGGAGATATTAGAAAAACTTCAACTACCCTTATGGTCTTAAAAATATCAATTATCCTTATGGTCTTGAGGACTTCAACTATCTTTATAGTCTTGAGAACTTCAACTATCCTCATAATCTTGACTAATCATTGCTTTCTTTGATCTTCTTGCCTCTTCATCTTAGTGATCATAAGACTTGTCAAAAGTATCACAATAACTCAAGGTAGGTTATTGGGGTTTGTAAGCCAATGAAAAGGAAGCTAAAATTTTATGAAGGCTCAAAGGGACAACTAGGGATTGATATTTAATAGGTGGATACTAGTTGTTGGCTAAGCAAACAATGCCTAGATCATTTCTCTCTTAAATAAGCAGAGTTCAATTTCGCCTTGAAAGTTTGTCAAAGCATGTTCTAAGACTGACTAGGACCTAGACAAAGGTGACTATGCAGGAGCCCTCTCTAAGTAAGCATACACAATTCAATGCTATAGAACAATTCCCTCACCTAGTAAAGTCATTCAAGTTATGATGCATAAATATATTAATTCATGAATTATCAAGCTAGATTCCTCATTGGTTGAGCACCAAAATGAACAAAGACCAAAAAAAATTTGATGAAAATAATTTATTTAAAGCAACTTTAAGTTTGAAAAGCACAATAGTTCCAAAATATTAAAGAAAGTAAGATTGAAAAGCAAAATTCAAGCTAAGGAAAGTTTAATGAGTTTAAGCTTCTTTTCCTTTCACATCTTCAATATTTTCATCTTGAAAGGATGATAAAACAAAATCTTCTTCCAATCCTTTTCCACCATGAAGGTTGACGGTGGAGGTACCCTGTTGAACCTTGGAAATGGATTTCCTTTGGTATTGGGCTTGTCCAGCTCAGGCAACTTGCCATTATCAATTAAATTCTGGATCCCATGCCTCAACTTCATGCAATTGTCCATTTCATGTCTAGGCCATTGATGGAATTGGCAAAATGCATTAGTATCAAAGTTAGGTGGAAGAGGGTTAGGCAAAGGACAAGGAGTCAAGGGTTGTAACAATCCCTTCTTTTGTAGCTTATTGAGAACCCAAGATAGTGGCTTCCCTAATTCTGAAAATTGTCTCATTCCTCCTTGACTACTGGCATTAAAATCAACTTCTTTTTGTGTGCTTTGATTGCCCGACTGGTAGTTCCATTTCTCATTCCTTTTTATTGAAAAGCGATTCTTCTCCCTTTCCCACTCTTCAATTTGTAGACCAGCTTGGAGAAGATCTT
Source organism: Garcia nutans (assembly GCA_947685225.1). Classification (NCBI taxonomy): domain Eukaryota; kingdom Viridiplantae; phylum Streptophyta; class Magnoliopsida; order Malpighiales; family Euphorbiaceae; genus Garcia; species Garcia nutans. The sequence continues at coordinate 46,353,471 of CANTUV010000007.1, read as the reverse complement.
TGAAATCGCGGATGAGTGTTTGAGACATCCTCTCACGAAGACTAGGCAACACCCCTCTCATAATCATCCTTATTTGATCGGATTCATCGGGCCTCTTCTTGAGTAAAGCGGCCTTGTTTTTCCATCTCTTGACATAATCTACAAAATTCTCATTCGGCCTTTGCCTAATGGACTCCACTTCCATCAAGGTAACTTCCAACTCAACATTATATCCATATTGTTGGATGAAGGCTTTGTAAAGTAGATCCCAACTCTTTTGTGTTCCATCATCTAAGGTATTAAACCAATTTTGGACAACAGGGTCCAATGAGAGCATAAAGTACCTTAAGGTTTGAGCCTTAGTAGCTCGGGGAGACTGCATGGCAGTGATGTATTGCTTCAAGTGAAGATGAGGATTTTTGATGCCATTGTACTTTGCAAAGGATGGCATCTTGAACTTGTATGTAACTTCTTCATCTTGTTCAAATAGTTTGTCGATTTCAGACATCTCTTCGGTTTTCAGCTTCTTCTCAAATTTCCTTTCTAAATCAGCAATCATCTTTTCAACATCAGATGTCTCGGTCTTTTCAATAGTTGCCTTCTCAATAGCCTTCTGTTCTTTCTTCTTTTCTTGAATATCTTGGTAGTATTGAGCCCAATCATCATCATCATCAATGATCACCTTTTCATCATCAAAATCCACTTTACTAACTTTGGTCTTCCCTTTGTCCTTTGGTTTTTTAGTGCTAGCAGATGCCTCGGCATGGTTCTCTAAGATTGCAGCTAGTTGATTCTTTATGGTCTCGGCCATGGCCTCTTTTATTTCTTCCATCTTGGCATTGAGGGCTTCATCCACCATCCTTTGAATTTGTTCGAGCTCCATTGTTTTTAGTGAGCAAGTGATTGAGTCGTTGCTAGATAATTCATCTCCGGCGTAGCTCAGATTGTTGTAAGCTTTAGAACTATCGTAATCCTGGGCTGTGAGCCAGAGAGGATCAATGATATGAGATGCAAATGTATGCATGTATGCACAAACAATCAACAAATAAGGATAAATAGGACGTTTCTTCCAACCTTATAACATCCACACACGAATGGCGAGTCCCTTTTCCTAGGTATATGGTTAACAAAATACCAACATGGGGTATCTTGCTTTCAAATAATTCCCTCAGACATTTCAACCAATAGTTATATTTTCGAAAATGGAAATCAATCCATGATAATTCCCATTAATTAGGTTTTAATCCATTCAACCAACTAAAGTAGCTTTTATGCTATGTTGGATTAAAACAAAATTAAGAGGTTTATTATGAATAGATTTCTCACTTGAAAAGTGTAACTAATGGTTCATGCCAAAACAAGCCCATGGTTAATTTATTCTTAGTGTAAACTAGGCCCACAATTGATTTTTGGTATTTCATAATTGACCTAAATATTTTTGCAAGCTCTTTGTAAAAAATGGTTGGGTGAAAATAGTTTTGTTTCTAAGCCCATTATAAAAGATTTTAGAAAAATGGATTTTAGGCTTAGTATTTGGGCCATGGGCCAAAGAATCTTTGATTTGTTTTAGAAAAGACCATCTTGAAAAATTTTGAAAATAGCTTTGGTCTTTTGGACTTTAAAGAAAAATTTATTTTAAGCTTACAATATACTTAGGTCATATTAGAAAAAGAACAAACCAAATAAGCCATGATTTAAGCCAAGATGAATTAATCATAGTCAAACAACATGCATTTGGGGTAAAACCTAAGGAAAGTAACTAGGCCAATTACATGAGCTTTAGTCTTTGGGTAAAAAGGCTTAGGTTCCCACAGCAAGCATATACCAAATGGTACGAGGCTATGATGGTTATACCATGCTCGATCTCCATACCTTGAGTGAAAGTATGGTATCCCTCACATAACACAACACAGGTAACACGGGCATCCTAACTCACGCACACGATGCAATCTAATATGATACAATGGATAATATCATTATAAGAAAGAATAGAATAATATAAAGACCAACGGAATCAACTTCTCTTATCCCCAGTGGAGTCGCCACTGTGAGCGGGGATTTTCGACCCCACTCCCGGTGGAATGGTTCTTGCGACTTCGGCACTGATTAGGCTCGGGGCCTTAGAGAACACGGACCTAAGTCCGAAGAAAATGGAGTCGCCACCCGAACGGGCCAGGAAAAAAGAAAGGGGTGGATGACTCGATTCCTAAGGAATCCCCAACCCCCTAATGGGTTCAGAAAGTTGGGTACGTGTGGGGAAGGTGAAAAATGGCCTAGCACCCCCACAACGCTCGGTTCATTGGAACTGACCTCCTTTACAGGTCTTAATATTATAAAATTATTAAATATAACAACATTATCCATACTACACACAATAAAAAGAAAGCATCATTATATTAAAATCAAAGCAATGTCCAAATAAAAAAAAACAAATAAATGGACACCCATCCGAAGATGGAAACATGTTCTTACATCACATACCTAGATAGGACACCCACCGAAAGGTAGAAACATTCCCTTTACATAAGTTCTAAGATGGAAAAGCAAATTAAATTACATGATATTTAACTAATGATATACCCACCAAGTGGAAACATACCTCTTACAACTTTTGGAAATCTAAATAACTTGATAAAAGTAAATAATCATTCATCATAAATAAATCATTCATCAAAACTATTAATCAAAATAGAAAATAAATATCCATCCATGATAAATTAAATAAATCAAGTATTGAAATTAAATAAATTAAAGCACAAGAGATAAATCAAAGCATAATCAAGCTACTGTAACTTTTTATGGAATTAAAATAGATTAGAGTTTTATGTTTTAAAAGGTTGGTAAGACTCTTTGATTAACTAAATTAAGGTTTGAATGGTGAAATCATGAAACTAGGGTTTTAGACACTTTAAAATACTTTGATTTATGATTTTCGGTTATTGGATTTCTAAGCTACTGTGTAAATTTAATCTATTTATGGTTTTATGATTTTTAATGTTTTAAAAGGATTAGGGTTCATTATTTTGAATTATGGAAGTTGAATTTGGGTTTAGTATTTTTAGAATTTAGGGTCACGGTGATGCATGATTTTTAAGAATTTGGAAATCAATTTGATAATTTCATGAAGTTTTATGAATTTAAACAAACAAATTAAAGTTTTTATAAGTAGAAAAGATGTTTTTTAAGGCTTTTTGAATGAAATAGAACCTACTTTAAAATTTTAAAAGAAACAGAATTTAAATCTTAGTTTTGTTGAAAAATATGTTCAATTAGAGTTTTAAGATTTTTAAGAAGTAAAAATAACAATTTTAAGCCTTTTGGAAGATAAACCAACGAAATAAAGATTTTAACTTTACAAAAACCAATTTAAAACTCTAAGATTTTAGATTTTGAAAAAAAAAAAAGCAAATTCCTAGTTTTAGCTACTGTGTAAAAAAAAATAAAGAAATTAGAATTTCATACCTTCTTTTGTAAGTTGCACCAAAATTGCTTCTTGGATGAGCAAGCTCAAAAGACCAGCCTTTTTGCCTTTTTAATCTCTTAAATCATGTTTCTGCTCCTTTTAAAATCAATTGAATTCAAGCTTTTTCATTTATGGATTTGGATTTTCTTTTTCCAAGCTACTGTTGGATTTTGGCTCCTCCTTTTTAAATTGCCTTTGGTCCTTATTTGTAGTGGTTTGATTTGGTTTATTCCTAATTAGTTAAGGTAAGTAATATTAATAAAAAAAAAAGAAACCGAAACCTAATTGAATTAGGTTTTGAAAAATTTGCATCAGAAAAAATTGCGTTGCTGAAAAAATTGCCGCAGAAAAAATTGCGCTGGCAAAAAAAATCTGCCGCAGTTGGCTGCGGCAGCGCGCGGAACGGGCCCGTAGCCATTTCGCAGGCAGAAAAATTCTGCGTGCGAAATAGCTGGGCAGATTTTTTCTGCGTGCGAAATGCCTACGGGCCCGCACGATGATTTTTTCGTCGCCGATTTTTTCGACTTCGATTTTTATTTTTATTTTTATTTTTTGACTTTTATTTGTTTATTTTTATTTTTTATTAATAAAAATTAGATACTAAAGCAAAAATTATTTAATAAAATTTATTTTGGACCAATTAGACAACAAAAATCATTTTAAACTAAATAAAACATATTGGACCGGATTGGATCAAAAATTAAGGGTCTACAGGGGAGCATATTAATCATTTTTTACACTTTTAAAGTTTTAAATTCAATTTAATTGCCAAAGTCAAAAAGGGGGAGATGGTTAACCAAACCCTCCTATTTTTTATCTTAAGCAATCAAATTAAATTTACCTAACACTTGCACCAAGTTTCATTTTGCAGGAAGTTATTTCTTTTGAAGGAAATATGAAACGTTCGACTGGACCACCTAGAAATCTGACCGGACCATTAATGACCAAACGAGGCAAAAGACACAGAAGGTCTCATGAACCTGATGCAAGCCCGACTGGACTATTTAAAAATTACTCAATTCAGAAGCTGTTGCATCTCCATTCAATAAGTGGAAGCCACGTGGACCAACCATTGGAAGAGCATTAAGAAGAATTTCAATTACTCTGATCGAACCATGCATAATTTTGATCAAACCACAATACTTTCAATCGGACCCTTAGGAGTCCAACCAGGAAGTTGCTCTGGCAGAGAAATTAGTGGAAGACAATAATCAAACATGTTAGCCCAACCTCAAATTGTTAATTCTTAACCTGAAGGCTATAAATACCTTAAGTAACTTCATTTTTATGTAAGTTTGTGATTGTAATAGGCTTCTTGAACATCTTTCTTTCTTTTGTATTAATTTTTGTAAGGGCTTTGAGCCTTAAACACCACCTTAAGTTTAAGTGTGAGCTTAGAAACACTTAGGTCATAAGAGTGAGCTTGGGAAAAATCTTGTAAGGGCTGTGAGGACGTGATCTTAAACCATTGTAAGTAGTTTGGTGTGAGTTAGAGAAAACACCAAGTTAGAATTAAGCTTCTAAAAACTCAAAGCTAGTGGAACCTTAACAAGTTATTAAGGAAGTGGATGTAGGATCAAGGTAAATCTGAACCAATATAAACCTTTGTATTCCATCTTCTACTTGATCTTCTTCTACATCTTCTATACTTCTTTTTAATCGTTGAAATTTTGAATTAACCATCAATTCTTAAACCAAACCAATTCACCCCCCTCTTGGTTGCTATCCTAGGACAACATCCTTCTTCTTCTCCTTCTTTAGGAATTCTTCTGACACCAGCAAGAGAAACTTTAAAATTCAAAAGTCGATCACGATTAAACTAGATGTATGACTCAGTGGGTTATAGAAGATAAGATTCAATGCCATATCCATTTTGAGCATACACCAAAAAGTTCTCCTGCATGGATTTAATGTCCAAGGTGTGTGCTGGAATATCCCTCATAATCCTCCATTGTTGAGGGCCAAGGAACCGATTTTACACCCTTTCACCAATAAACCAACCGTTAGAAACTGGGTCGGCGATGGCTCTATAAAAAGTTTGTAATCATTCATTGACAGAGTCTAGTTGGCCCACTAGCTATGCTTCCACCAAGAAATATCCACATGTTGAATTCCATAGAAAGGTAAGTTAATTTTTCCACAGATTTTAATATCCACAAATTCTCTTTCTACCTAATCCCAAGTTAGGCTACTCAAGTTATAATATTGAGAATGCACATAGTGAGAGCCAGACACCACTGTACAACCTGATAACCAAAGGTTTAGCCTTGGATACTCGACCCTTTCTTGAGAAATGCCAGGTACCTTCACCAGATTGTGATCATATGCCCACACCCATAAAGACAATGAAGGTTTGATTCATGCCAGTTCTTTATTTAAATTAATAAGTGGTGGGAATTAATACCTCGGCAACAACCATGAAGATGGTTAATGATCTTTTCTTCTGGTAAAGGTTGTCGAACCCGTGGTACAGGCCAAAAAGGGCATCCTCTCCCTAGTTGTATAGCGGTATAAGTTTCAAATCCATAAGAGCCCATAATACTAACAAGTGGACGACATACTCAGTAATACACAAAATGGTCGGACCCAGTAAGTATGGTAAGAATCCTATAGCATATTGTTGTACAATTTCCCCATGAACCGATTGGGTATAGTTCATCCAATATTCCCATATCTATTCGTATTTTATCTTGAATGGCTCTTTTATGTGGGTTCCATGCCTATTAGCTGTCAATTTTTATCGCATGTCAAGATGTCGTCGCTAAAAGGGATCGGGATCCCATGATATTGGATGACTATTTATTGTAGTCAAGTCAACAGGGCCAATAGTCATTTGTCCCATTGACAGATAAAAAGTGTGGGTGGTGTCCATCCACTACTCTGCAAGCACTTAGATAATGGTTCTGTCGATCTGGAATCCTTGGGCCGACAGTTGCAGAATAAAATTTACAAATTAATAATTTTGGACCATTCATTGTACTAGAGAGGGCACTCAGTTATACCATTGAAGGACCCTATAGATGTAGCCTTCATAATGAATGACACAGTAATTGTGTTATAATAAAATAGGTAAGTCAGTACGAGATAAGTAAAAAGCTATAAAAATTTATTTTTAGCACTTTAATAATTTTTATATTTGGCCAATTTAAATAAAAAATAAAAATATATATAATAATAACAATTTTAATTTTTCTTTAATTATTAGGGCTGTTTTATGGCACATTAATTCTCATGGCTAATTATTTTTCTATACAGTTACACTATTATGTGCCATTAAGTAATTAGATAGCAGAAAAATAATGCCTACCTCAGTCATTTCACTTAAACTGTGATGTAACTACATGCCAGCTAATAGAGAAACTCTTCCATGTTCATGAACCCACATATGTTTAAGAAGATCAGCATTTGAATAAGGTCCAGCCTTAAAAGAATGCTGATTATCTGCCATTTGTGAGAAAGGAGTTAACAATTTGGAAAGTTTTTAATGAAAGATTTATAAAGGCAAAAACAAAGGATATCTTAAACTCTGGATGAAAGTAATGAATGCAATTGCATTGTGTTCGTTTATATTGGGGATTTTACGTGCAAAAGACCTCAAGGATAAGAACTAATTGAGTTGAAAGAAAAGAAAGCACATATCCAAAAAAAGGACACAAAAAAAATAAAGAAGGAATAAGAAATTGACTATTGTGCTCCAATTAATTAGATGTTTAATTCTCCAATTATCCATTAATATAACCTTATAACTTAACTTGTTTCTTATGATTAATTAGCAATCATCAATTCAATAGTTTTTACATTCATGAACCAACAAAAGCCAACTATTTTTATCTTGCAAATTAAGTAATCCCTAGAACTTAGATTTCTAGTTCATTCTTAGGAATGTGGAATGCATAGTTCCAATATTAAATTTCACCTATCAATCCTTCATTCAATATCTAGAGATTAATAGGTGGCCAATCTATCAATCTAACATTTATTCCAATGCAATCAACATAAGACAAGGCAATGCCTTAATGCCTTAATCTGTTGTAGCCTACTAAAAAAATTTTTGTTGCTTTAAAATGCATTTTAAATCAAGTTCTAGTAACAATTCGATCAAGGGATCTCCCTAAAAAAGAAGATAATAAGTTGGTATCCAACTTATGAAGGGTTAATTCTTTGCAAGTTAAAGGTAGTTGCAAGGATAATCCATCAAAATTGTCAATAAATATCAATTCTATTCAATTCTTAATTTCATGCGTCAAAAATTTCAAGTTGCATCTATCCACAATCTTATAACTACTAAAATTTCAAAATTCATTATTTAAAGGAAAACAAGAACATAAGGCTAACATTGATTTGAAAATTTAAACATCACAACATTTAAAACAAAAATAAAAATTTGCACCCTAAATATAAAGAGATAAAATTTAATGTAACAAACTTCATGGATTAAAACACATAGTAATATTAATGGCAAAAACAAGAACCATGACGTAATGTATTGATTAAAATGTGAATCAAAGGACAACTTAAACCAAAAATTAAGATTGTTCAAGTATCAAGCCAAAGCTATTGGGGTGGAGGTTGCGAAGATGATGCTGCATAAGGATGGAGACTAAGAATCCTAGCCAAATTGTTATTGATAAGCTCCAGTTTATTAAGCACTTGCACATGATTACGGTCCACCTTATCTATAAGTGCTTCAATCCTGCTTATTATCTCCTGATAATCTGAAATTAGAGCATCCTCATTTAGGCATTAGAATCTGAGTCATCATCGACTTGGGGTCATTTTTGCCTTTCCTCCGGTGCATTAGGCTCGCCAGAAGCCATCATGATTCCCTCACCCCTCTTTGTTATCATGCGCATTTTCTCCAATGTTATTACATCAGGCATGTCACTACCCCAAATTCATTGCATTCTACAAGTTTTTGGATTGAAATTTTAATATAGAGCAAGTGCCAACATTGACACTATCACACCAATGCAAATTGCACCTTTTCTCCTATTAGTAAATTATCCAAGATATCTGCTAACCAAAATATAGTGCTATCAAGGGTAGCATGGTAAGCACACCACGACAAGAACAATCAATGGACTTCAACAACCCTGGGACTCTCCTTCCGAGCAAAGAAACTGTTGTCCCAAGATAGTAACCAAGAGAGGAGGGTGATTTAGTTTGTTTTAAGAATTGATGGCTAATTTAAAAATCAAATATTAAAACAAAATATAGGAGATGTAGAAGAAGATCAAGTAGAAGATGGAACACAAAGATTTATAGTGGTTCGGATTTACCTTGATCCTACATCCACTTCCTTAACAACTTGTTAAGGTTCCACTAGCTTTGAGTTTTCAAATGCTTAACTCTAACTTGGTGTTCTCTCTAGCTCACACCAAACTACTACAATGGTTTGAGATCACTTCCTCACAACCCTTATAAGAGTTTTCCTAGGCTCACTCTCACAAACTAAGTGTTTCCAACCTCACACATAAACTTAAGATGGTGTTTAATGCTCACACCCAACACACAACTAATACAAAAAGTGATTTTAATGCAAACGAAAGAAAGATGTTCAAGAAGGCTATTATAATCATAAACTTTTCAAAAATGAAGTTACTTAAGGTATTTATAGCCTTAAAGTCAATAATTAGCCGTTTGAGGTTGGGGCCAACATGTTTGACTCTTGTCTTCCACTAATTTCTCTGCCAGAGCAATTTCCTGGTCAGAGTCCTAAGGGTCTAGCCGAAAATAGTGTATTCCATTCAAAATTATGCATGGTTCGATCGGAGTAATTGAAATTCGGCTTAATAATACTCTTCCAATGGTTGGTCCACGCGGCTTCCACTTATTAAGTGGAGATGCAACGGCTTCTGACTTGAGTAATTTTTAAATAGTCCAATCAGGCTTGCATCCAGTTCGGTCGAACTTACCTTGGTCCATCCAATTTTTGGGCCAACCCTTGACTAGTAAACCTATTGGATATTTTAGAGAAAATTGGCTTCTATGGTCTGGTCGAAATATCTTGGAGTTTGGTCGGACTTATGTGGTACTCTGAGAAAATGGGAGTACTTCTGACCGAGAATCCTTCTTTGTTTTTTGCTCTTTTCTAATTCAAAGGTACAGTCAATATGCCATATAGTCCGGTCGGACTTGATGTGGTACAATGTGATTTTGGGAGTACTCTCCACAGTTAAATTCAATTTGATTGCCTAAGATAAAAAAAATAAAAGGGTTTTGTTACAAATCTAACCCTTTTTTACTTTGGATATTAAATTGAATTTAAAACTTTAAAAGTGTAAAAAATCTTTAATATGCTCTCCCTTAATGAACTCTTTATTTGAATTCATTATTTTACAATGTCTTTGTTTAATTTTCTAATTCAAATGTAATTAGTTATTCAAGTTTTTATTCAATTTTTTTTTTGAAGTTTTTCTCCCCCTTTGACAAGGGGAAAAATAAAACATGCAAATTTAAATGCAAATGAGAAAAAAAAGAAGAAGCAATTTTCACCAAAAGGAAATCATCAACAATAATTCTTCATGCAGTTTTCATTAAAACATTCAAACTTAAATACAAAGTGATAACAAACAAGAATTTTAAGGACTAATCATCAATTTCACGCTCTTCATCCTCTTATTCTTCTTCTTTATCTCCCTCTTCTTTTTTATGTTCCTCTTCTCCATGATATTCTTCATCTACATCCCTTCGTTGAAAGGCAGCAGCTTCTTATTCTTCTTCTTAAGGATAGGAGCTATGAATGGAGGGTGATAGACTTGGTTCATCTTCAAAGCATTTTGATAATCCTAATGCTTCTTGGATGGTTCATGTTAACCAAACCCTCCTATTTTTGATATTAGGAAATCAAATTTAATTTACCTAACACTTGCACCAAGTTTCATTTAGCAGGAAGTTATTTCCTTTGAAGGAAATATGAAAAGTCCAATCAGACCACATAGAAGACCGATCGGACCATTAATGACCAAATGAGCCAAAAATACACAAAAGGTTTCACGGTGGAGAGTACTCCCAAAATCTCACCATACCACATGAAATTTGACTAGACCATAGGTCATACCGACCAGACGATTGAATGAGAAAAGAGCTAAATCACACAGAAAGATTCACGGTCAGAAGTACTCCATTTTCTCATATTACCATGAAAGTCCGACCAGACTCAATGACATTCCAACCGAACCATGCAAGCCAACTTTCTCTAAAATATCTAGTAGGTTTTTTGATCAAGGGCACGACCAAAGATTGGGCGGACCAAGAAAAGTCTGACTGGACCTGATGCAAGACAAACTGGACTATTTAAAAATTACTCAAGTTAGAAGTCATTGGATCTCCACTCAATAAGTGGAAGCCACGTGGACCAACCGTTGGAAGGGCATTGAGCAGAATTTCAAATACTCTGACTGGACCATGCATAATTTTGATAGGACCATGCATAATTTTGGCTGAACAACACTTCCAACCTAACCTTTATAAGTCCAACAAGAAAATTGCTCTTACCGAGAAATTAGTGGAAGACAAGAATCAAACATGTTGGACCCAACTTCAAATAGATAAATCTTGACTTGAAGGCTATAAATACCTTATGTAACTTCATGTTTAAGAAGTTTTTGATTGGTAATAGCCTTCTTGAGCATCTTTCTTTCTTTTGCATCAAAATCACTTTTTGTATTAATTGAGTGTTGGGTGTAAGCATTAAACACCATCTTAAGTTTGAGTGTGAGCTTGGAAACACTTAGGTTGTGAGAGTGATCCTAGGAAAACTCTTGTAAGGATTGTGAGGAAGTAATCTCAAACCATTGTAAGTAGTTTGGTGTAAGCTAGAGAAAACACCAAATTAGAGTTAAGCTTGTAAAAACTCAAAGTTAGAGGAACCTTAACAAGTTGTTAAGGAAGTGGATGTAGGATTAAGGTAAATTTGAACCACTATAAATCTTTGTGTTCCATTTTCTACTTAATCTTCTTCTACATCTTCTACAATTCTTTTTAATCTTTGAATTTTTTTAATTAACCTTCTTTTCTTAAGCCAAACTAATTCTCCCCCTCTTGGTTGCTATCTTGGGAAAATAATTGGTATCAGAGCTTGTCAATTTCTTAAACTTAATTGTGAAATTTGATCCAAAATGGCAACCTCTTCTTCATCCTCTCATGGAAATCTTTACTCTCTTCTTAGACAATACTTTGATGGAACCGATTATTCCTATTGGAAACACAAAATGTTTTTGTTCCTAGATAGTGAGGGAGTAGAGCTTTGGGACTATTTTGAAAGTGAGTGGAAGCCTCCTACTCATGAAGTTGGGGGTTGACGCGGACCCTTAGCAACGATGGCAGTAAACCCAACGTATAACAATGGTAGAGAACTCCTTGAAACTTGATAATCACCTCCTATGGAACCCAACGCCTATAAAGAGACGTGAACTAGCTATGATTGAAGGATTTAGTTGCTAAGAAGAAGGAAAATGCCATAACTCTTGTTGATAAGTAAACCTAATTCTTGATGCAAAGAAAGAATTAAAGAATCCACTCTAATATCTCTCACACGAAAATTCACAAGAAGAACTTGTAGAAGAATTCGAAAATTTTTATTAATTGTTGTTTATCAAATTCGGACTAATAGTGCCCTTAAATAAGGGTTACAAAATTCCTAATTGCATATGGAAAATTAAGACTAAAACATTCCTAATTGCATAAGGAAAACATTAAGTATGGAAACAAAATCCTAATCCACTAAGGAAAATATAAAGTATGGAAACAAAATCCTAATCCAATAAGGAAAATATAAAGTATGGAAACAACCAAACTAATCCCTTCAACATAAGAAACGCCCCACACTATTTGGGCTGTCCATGGGCCTTAAATTACTTCCCAAGGCTTTATATGAACCCCCATGGACCTTTCTTGCACGTTGGACCTTTCTTTAGCTAGCCTTTAGATTCCACACTAAGCATCATAATCAGCTTTGGTGTGCCTTCTTCAAGCTCTATCTCCATCTTCTTGAATGATAATTCTTGAAGCTCTTTGGAAATCTCTTCTTGAATATGCAAAGCCATACTAGCTTGATATCTCTTTGCTTTGCTCCTAGTGGTTGGTCCACTTGCTAGCTTCAAGGGATCCTTTCTTGCATCATTCTCCCCCTCTTCAAAAAGATTTGTCCTCAAATCAGCATCATCAAAAGGAGAAAGATCACTTACATTGAAAGTAGCACTAACATTATACATACCTGGTAAGTCGATCTTGTAGGCATTGTCATTAATCTTCTCCAGCACTTGGAATGGGCCATCTCCCCTTGCTTGCAACTTGTTCTTCCTTTGGTTAGGAAACCTTTCTTTTTTAAATGCACCCAAACCCAATCTCCTACTTGAAACTTCATCTCATGTCTCCCTCTATTTGCAGAATCAGCATATCTCTTGTTCCTTTTCTCAATATTCGCCCTTGCTTTCTCATGCATCTCTTTCACCAATTTAGCTTTCTTCTCACCATCTTGCTTGTATTTGATCACATAAGGAAACTTCTCAATCTTCACAACCCATTTTGCATGTCTTTTATTCAACTTGCCTTGCCCTCTCAAATGCTTCAATGATTCATGGTCTGAATGGATCACGAATTCCTTGGGCAGCAAATAATGCTCCCATACTTCCAATGCTCTCACCAAAGCATATAGCTTCTTGTCATAAGTTGAATAATTCAGCTTTGCTCCATTAAGCTTTTCACTAAAGTATGCAATGGGCTTCTTCTCCTGCATCAAAATAGCTCCAATACCTACACCAAAAACATCACATTCAATTCCAAAAGTAGAATCAAAGTTAGGTAAAGCTAAAACGGGTGTAGTAGAAAGCTTCTCTTTCAAAGCATCAAATGCTTCTTGTTGCTCCTTGCCCCAAATGAATCCCACTTCTTTCTTGATTATGCTAGTCAAGGGGGCTGCCAATGTAGAGAAATTTGGGACAAATATCCTATAGAAGCTTGCCAATCCGTGAAAACTCCTCACTTCTGTCACACTTGAAAGATTCGGCCACTCTTGGATAGCTTTCACCTTCTCTTGATCAACTTCAATTCCCTGCATACTTACAACAAAACCAAGAAAAACAACCCTATCTAGACAAAAAGAACACTTCTTAAGCTTAGCATAAATGTTTTGCTCCCTAAGGATTTCAAGCACTTTCCTAACATGTTCAACATGTTCTTCCTCAGTTTTGCTATAAATCAGAATATCATCAAAGTAAACTACCACAAACTTACCTAAATAAGCTCTCAAAACATGGTTCATTAATCTCATGAAAGTACTAGGTGCATTAGATAAACCAAAAGGCATAACTAACCATTCATACAAACCATATTTCGTTTTGAAGGCAGTCTTCCATTGATCTCCCAGCTTCATGTGAATTTGATGATAACCACTCATAAGATCAATCTTTGTGAAATATTTCGCCCCATGCAATTCATCCAACATGTCATCAAGTCTAGGAATGGGATGTCTATACTTCACAGTAATCTTGTTCACAGCCCTACAATCAACACACATCCTCCAAGAACCATCTTTCTTGGGTACTAATAAGACTGGAACGGCACAAGGACTAAGGCTCTCATGAACCAAGCCTTTCTCCAAAAGCTCTTCAACTTGGACTTTGCATCTCTTTTGTCTCCATAGGATTGCTCCTATATGCTGGCCGGTTTGGAATTGTAGAACCGGGTATGAAATCAATTTGATGTTCAATCCCTCTTAATGGCGGCAAACCACTAGGAAGGTCTTCAGGAAACACATCCTTAAAATCCTGCAACAAAGAAACAAAACTAGAAGGTAAAGAATCAAGAGATTCTTCACTGTCAGCAAGTAACAATTCTTTATACATAATAATGAGTACAGGCTGCCCTACATCTATCTCTCTTGCTCTTACATAAAAAGTATGTTTTGCTTTTTCTCCTTGCTTATTTTCTCTCACCAATGGGCCATTTATTTGTTTGCTTACTTTCTTTTGACTCTTGGCCTCTTTTCCCTTTCTGCACTCACTCACTTTATTATTTTCTCTCTCCCTACCCTTAGAATTACCCTTGGGTGTTGAAGAAACATCATTGGCCGAATTTGAACCCCCTTGGTTCATGTTGGCCGAAACTTCTTTCTCCCTCTCTAGCATCCTCTTCTGACCTTCATACACCTCTTGAGGTGATAATGGTGCTAGAACAACCTTCTTTCCTTCATAAGTAAAGGTATACTTATTAGAAAAGCCATCATGTTGTGCCCTTCTTGTTAGTGTATGTTCCCTAGGCCATTTATTTGGATCTTTATGTTATACATTCATTATTAATAAATGAGGTTTTATTTTCATTATTGTTTGTTTGAATGTTACACAATTTTGATATTTGTCCCTGGTTTATTATTGTTATAGAGATAAAAAAAAATAATTCTTAACCAGTATGAACATTGATTTGATAATCATCAGATGGTTATGTGTATAGTGATACAAATCAATTTCATAGATACTTGTTAGAGAACAATGTATTGGATAGACCCATCATGAGATTACTACATGGGTTAGTGTCATAAGTAAATCTCATGATAGTTATGTATTAATTCTTTGACTTGAGATTGTCATAGTTTCCAATATAAGGACTATTATATTTTGACATTATCAAACATTATCCGTAACTGGATAGTAATAAAGGTTATGATCATATATGATAGAAATTATGTAGAGGATAATGAACAATCAAGATAGAATTTATCCCTCTCTTTGAGAGAGATATCTTTTGGGCCCCTCGATAAGTGAGACTGTGAAATGCATGGCCGTGCTCAAATGAATTGATAGTGTAATCATAAGTTTGGACAATATAAGTATGACGTTGACCATGACTTATGTTCAAGCTAGATATCGTGTGACAAAGGGATTAATGCATGTACTATTATTAGGCAAATTGGACATTCCTTATATTAATTGGGTAGTTGTAAGCCTTGCTAGAGGCTAATTACGACTTGTTGGTTTAATAGAGATTAAATTGACTGCCAATTAATATGGGCCTATCGGGTCACACACAAGAATGCGCTTTGGGCTGGATATAATATTAATAATATTAATATTAGATATTAATATTTATTATTATTATTATTATTTTCATTTTTATATATATATATTGTTAGATAATATATTCAGAATCCTTATTAGATTTGGATTCTGAATTTGACTTACCTTATCCAATTTCGAATTGGATTCTGGAGTGATTATATTCACTCCAGATGTTAAGTCTTCTTAGTGGTAACATTAAAACAAAAAGAAAACAAAAAAAAAAAGGAACCCTAATATGTTTTAGAGAAAATGTTTTTCCTGCCTTCGCCGTTGCAGAGAGCTAGCACTCCAGATGGTAGCATTCGTGTGGATACGCGATAAAGGGTGTTTCGCGATCGAGGCATCTCTTCCAAACTGTGATTTTGAATCATCAACAGGTTAGTTCTTTGAACACTTTCATCGAATTAAACGAATAGCATGGATCCTGGTGGGAAATCAGAGATCAAAAATTTTTCCGCTGTGTGTTTTTGGTTTGCAGTGATCTCCTTGATTTCCTAACAGTGGTATCAGAGGCACTTGTTGTTTTCGTTTAAGTCGAAAATTCCATGTTGATATGATTACATGAGATATATTGATTTCGTATGGCATGTTAACTATAAAACCCTAATTCATTTTTCATATGATGAGAAAGGATTGGTTTTTTGGTTTCGTTTCTGTAAAACCCTAATTCATTTTTCATATGATGAGAAAGGGTTGGTGTTTTTAATTTCGTTTTCATGAGATGATCACGTATATATGATTGGTTTATTAAAATGATTTTCATATGATGAAAACGATTAAGTTCATATGTGATATAAACATTTGATAATGATTCTGTAATGGGTTATACATATTCGAAATAAAACAGTAAGAAGGTTAATAAGATAGTTCGTTACCGCGACATTAAGAATGTCAATATATTTGTTTCTATTTAACATGTTGGTGATGAATATGTTATGTTTGTTTGATGTCTTGGCATGGTGCATAGCATGGCCTTATGACCTATGTGATTGGTTTACTCATATCTTAATTTTGGGTAAATACGGCCTGCGTGTCGTTTATTTTGTTGTAATTTATTTTACTAGTAGTTAGATTTTCTTTTATTGTAATAAATGAAGATTCAAGCTACAATGTTTGTGATGGAGATTCATACCAAGGAGAAGATGGTTCCATGGTGATGGAAGCACAAGCTCAAGTTTTGAAGATATGTAATATTGCAAGTGTTGTAATAGATAGGTTTTTCACCTAGGGTTGCCTTTATGATCTTCATTTGGTCTCTTGAAGATCATATTTAGTTTGGCCATGCTATGTCACGTTTACATATTTTGTCATTTGGTATATGATGCTTATGTGATAAATTATATATATGCATATAGGATGCTAAAATATAATGATATGTAATGCAAGGCATGATAATAATTTAGTTGAACCCTCATTAATAATTTAGGTCTAAATGCCATCCACGTTTTGAACACCTATCAAAACTAAGATTGTATTAAAGTAGGTATTGCCAAAGCAATATGCTTTAAACATTCCTAGCTAAGTAGGATGAGTAATAGTGCTACTCATATGTTTTAAAATTGGTTAGACTTAATTAGGCTATCAAAATGGTTTTGGACCTATGGCATTAGATGGAATTCAACATGCTATGACATATGATGTCAATATTCCATAATTACTAATAGTTACATGAGATGTAATTGGTAAAGATGTTACCTACCTAAATAACTTGATTTTAAGCGTCATGCCAAAGCTGAGTTTAGAATTAAGTGAAATACGGATCTTAGCCTACTAAAATATTTCTTTAGAGGGTTATATTTTTAGTAGGAGTTTAAATAATTTTAACTTCATTATTAATTAAAATTTGACTTTGCATATTTATTCAACAGATGGCTGCTAATAACAATTCCACCTTATCACTGCGATCTACCCTTGAGAAGGAAAAACTGAAAGAATGTGGGACTAATTTTGTTGACTGGTTTAGGAACCTGAGAATTGTTCTCAAACAAGAGAAAAAGTCCTGCGTGCTTGATGAAGCTTGGCCATGGGATTCAAAACGAATCTGGACCTCTTGATTTCTCATCTTTAATTCCATTTTCAAGTTCAAAATCATATATCATGGTTTATAAGACCATGTAAATTCATTTTCTTCCATTTTTGAGCTTGATTTGACCTCCTTTCCATTTTTCCATGATTTTTAGCCAAAATAAGCTTTTTCTTCATACTTGCAACTCTATGCTTGAAATGATGAATATTCTAGATTTCACAATAAAGATTGATCAAATTCAATTGATAACAATAAAAATATAACTAGAATAATCATTAAATTATGTGCAAAATATAGTCCTATCAAAGCTGTCCCTGACCCACCTCCTGCTGATGCTTCTAATGCTGCTAAGAGTAAGCATAAGAAGCATGTGGATGATTCCAATGACATAGGATGTCTTATGCTGGCTACTATGTGCCCAGGACTTCAGAAGGATCTGGAACACTTAGAGGCTTATGAGATGAGTGTGCATCTCAAACAAGCTTTCCAACAACAGGCTAGGCAAGATAGGTTTGACACCGCTGTTGCATTATTTGACTGCAAAATGTCTGAAGGTGAATCTGTTAGTGCTCATGTTTTGAAGATGAAAGGCTATCTAGATCACCTTGCTAGACTTGGATATCCCCTAAGTTTAGAACTCTCCACGGATTTGATCCTACATTCATTGCCTAGCAGTTTCTCAAGTTTGTCATGAACTATAACATGAATGACATGGAGAAATCCATTCCTGAGCTATATGGTATGCTCAAAACTGCTGAGGGGAATATCAAAAAGCCTACCCAAATATTGAATGTCAATATTAAACAAATGAAAAAGAAAGCCAAATATACTAAAGGCAAGGGTAAGGCAAAAGGTGCTAAAGGGTCCAAGGGACAAGCTAAACCAAAACCTGAACCTAAGGCTAAAGTTCCTAAGGAAGGGACTTGTTTCCATTGCAACAAGCCTGGGCATTGGAAGAGAAATTGTCAACTCTATTTGGATGAGTTAAAGAAGTTGAAGGGTAGTGCGACTACATCTTCAGGTATTTATGTTATAGAAATTAATTTATCTATTCCTTCTTCCTGGGTATTAGATACCGGATGTGGATCTCATATTTGTACAAATATGCAGGGACTCAAAAGGAGTAGGATGCTGAAGAAGGGCGAAGTGGACCTACGTGTTGGCAATAGAGCAAGAGTTGCTGCTATAGCTGTAGGAACTTATGAACTTGTTATGCCCAATGGGTTTTTGTTAATTTTGAACAATTGCTTTTATGTTCCTACTATGAGTAGGAATCTTATTTCAGTATCTGTTTTGGATGATGAAGGTTATTCATTTTTTATTAAGAATAAGAAATGTTCTATTTTTGATAAAAATGATTTGCTTTATGGTATTGCAAATTCTTATAATGGCCTTTATATCCTTAATCTTGATGATTCTAATGGTAATGATATCTATAACATAACTTCTAAGAGAAATAAGCCAAATGAGTTAAACCCTACTTATTTATGGCATTGTCGCCTTAGCCATATAAATGAGAAACGCATTTCTAAGCTCCATCAAGATGGATTATTAGATTCATTTGATTTTGAATACTTTGAAACATGTGAGTCTTGTTTGCTTGGTAAAATGATAAAGGATCCTTTTACTGGGCATAGTGAAAGGGCTAATGATTTATTGGGCTTGATACATACAGATGTATGTGGTCCTTTTAGCATTAGTGCCAGAGGAGGATTTCGATACTTCATTACTTTTACTGATGATTTCAGTAGGTATGGCTATGTCTACCTAATGAAACATAAGCATGAGTCTTTTGAAATGTTTAGAACTTTTCAAAATGAAGTACAAAATCAACTTGGTAAAATAATTAAACTACTTCGATCAGATCGAGGTGGTGAATATTTGAGCCAAGAGTTTGATGATCATCTAAGGGATTGTGGAATTGTTTCACAACTGACTTGTAACACCTCTATACCCTGTATACGTACCAAGCATGCTTAAACGATCATAATATACATATACTGAATATAGAAAATGCCACTGTTTAAAAAGACACAACAAATATCTTTGTAAACAAGTGAAACCAATCTCAAACAAATAAAAGAAATCCAAAAGACACTATATATATATAATGTTTAATAATTCACAGCGGAAGGTATTACAAATATGTTATAAATCAAAGTTTACAAAACATAGAATATATACATGATTGGCAGCTCTTCTCTGATCTTTAAGTCCCCTTCAATGTCTACTCTCACTCGGTCTTGAAGAACTCTCAGGTTCAACTCTGTCACCTGCGCGATCAAACACTATCGCGCTAAGCCAACGGCTTAGTAGTACAAAGTATGCTAGCATTATGCTTTAGTGCAATGTAATGTCACACATTTTAATAATAAATCAACATCATACATGGAAGGCTAACAACATACCTTTATATTTCATAAACCACACACATAGAAGCACATCACATTACCACATCATACTACATTCAATGTCATAACAATATTCATATTACATCTTCATAGTTCCATTGATTTTACCATTCAAGAATCACATTATATACAAGGACAAGCATGGACCCAAAACACTCTAATATGCCATTCAATTTTCAGGGTAGATGTTTTCGTTTAATCATCACATTTATCATTATCATAAACCCAACTAGGCTTCAAGGATTAGGTTCAACCAAGCTTCAAGGGGAACAAAGCATGCTAAGTATCAACCCAACTTGGCTTCAAGAACCAACCCAACCTAGCTTCAAGGGTTGTAACATCTCAATTAGGCTTCAAGGACTAGACCCAACCAAGCTTCAAGGGGAGTAAAACATGTTAAACTTCTACCCAACTTGGCTTCAAGGATCAAGCCCAACCTAACTTCAAGAGAGTGTTACTATCATTAGGCATGCCACCAACAACAAACTCTGAAAATTGAATAACACATTAGCCACACAATTCATTTATTATTTCATTCTCAATTCTCATCATCAATTAGGCAAACATGCCTTATATCTTTCAATTGAATCATCATAGCCAAACACAATGGCTTCACATCACATTTGAGTTATCATAGCCAATCACAATGGCCTCATATCATAGCATATCTCAATACCCATCTTAGCAATTCCTCTTTCAAATGTACAATCATTTGTATCATCATATCATTCATATAATACATATATATATCATCATTGATATAAGCATATCAAAGTACATTCTTCACAAGAATCAACAATGCAATAATGCAGGATGTGTACTTACCTCAAAAGCAATTTACACAACTCAAAACACTCCCTTTCCCAAGGTTCTTATGCTTCTTAAATCAATGACAAATCACCTTCTTCAAGACCTAATCCACAAATATAACACACACTTACTTAAGGATACACAAGAAGTAATCAAGTTAAGAGTTAACTAGGGCAATCTCTACACATGACACGCTCAACCACACGGGCGTGTTCCTTACCGTGCCCTAACTCCACAACACAGAAGCTATTACACGCTCATGACCACGGGCGTGTCACTGGGCGTGTAATACATACTGCCTCACACAAATACATCAACACGTCCAACAACCTGAACGTGCTCCTGGCCGTGTAAATTCTCCATTCTCACAGTAGCTATGACACGCTCAATAACACGGGCGTGTTACTGGCCGTGTCAAACCTACTGCCACACAGAACAATTGACATGCTTAAGAACCCTGGACGTGCTCATGGGCGTGTCAGGCCAAAAACCCAGATTCCAGCCAAAACAACACCACAACCAACAAATCACTCCTATCCATCAACATTCACTTCAAACAACTTCACTACACACACCCCAAAAACCATCTCAAACTTACAACAACACCAAAACAAACCAAAACACACATCCAATACAAATCACAAACATCATCAAAAACTCTAAACACAACCACAACTTAATCAATACCAACCAACTTACTCTTTTCTTCAATCCAACCCCAAAATCCAAAACCACTTAAACCAAATACTCTTAAACACCACACAATCTAACCAAACACATATCCATCACAACTCCAACTCACAAACCCAAATAAATCAAAGAATCAAGTGGAAAAGACTTACCAATGATGAAGAACTCTCAAACCTCCAACTTGATCTCTTGAAAACTCTCTTCAATCTTGAACTTGGAAAAGCAAATCTCCCTCTTGCTCTCTTGCTTCTTGATGGCCGGACAACAACAGAAAAGAAAAGAGAAGGAAAGAAAAGATAGGGAGCCACGAAGGAAGAAGAAAAGAAAACAAACCAAATAAACAAAGTCAAATCCTCTTTTCCTTAAAATCCTCTCCTCCAAGCATTTAATATTAAAATATTAAAATATCTTCTTCCACTTAATCTAACCCAAATACAAATAATTAAATAATCCTTTAAACACAATTAATCAATAATTAATCTCTTCCTTTGACTTTCCCATTGACTTGCGTATATGTTATATATATTTTCATATATACAACATATAAACTCTCTCTTCACTTATTTTCTCTTTTGCAATTAAACACAAATACACTTATTTCAATTACAACAATTATTATACCAAACTTCTAGGGTATATTTTGGGATATTACATGACTCCTCCAGGAACTCCACAGTGGAATGGAGTTTCTGAAAGGAGAAATCGAGCTCTATTAGATATGGTTCGATCAATGATGAGTCAAGCGGATCTTCCTTTATCTTTTTGGGGTTATGCCTTGGAGACAGCTGCATTCATTCTAAACCGTGTACCATCTAAGGCGGTTGAAAAGACACCATATGAGATATGGACAGGTAAGACACCTAGTTTGTCTTTTCTTAAGATTTGGGGTTGTGAAGCTTATGTGAAAAGACCAGTTTCAGATAAGTTAGCTCCAAAGTCTATCAAATGTAATTTTGTGGGGTATCCTAAGGAAACTAAAGGATACTATTTCTATACTCCTTCAGAGAACAAAGTGTTTGTTGCTCGAAATGGGATCTTTTTGGAAAAGAAATTTCTTTCTAAGAGAACTAGTGGGAGTATAGTAGAACTTGAGGAAACTCAAGTACCACAAGAAATCATTGAGCCGTCTATAGAGCCTATTTCATAACCACAAATAGTTGTGGAGTTTGAAGATGTAACACAAATCCCTCGCAGGTCTGATAGGACACGTCATCAGCCAGAGAGATATGGATTTCTTGTGACTGATGATAGTGAAGTAATGCTCATAGATCAAGATGAGCCTACTACCTATCAAGAAGCTGTGTCAGGTCCAGATTCAGACAAATGGCTTGGAGCCATGAAATCTGAGATGCAATCTATGTTTGACAACCAAGTTTGGTCTTTAATTGATCCTCCAGAGGGTATTAAGACTATTGGTTGCAAATGGGTTTTCAAGAAGAAAACTGACATGGATGGGAATGTGCAGACCTATAAAGCAAGGCTTGTTGCAAAAGGTTTCAAGCAAACTCATGGTATAGACTATGATGAAACCTTTTCACCAGTTGCTCTGCTTAAGTCTGTTAGAATTCTCATTGCCATTGCAGCATACTATGATTATGAGATATGGCAAATGGATGTCAAAACCGCTTTCCTTAATGGAAACTTGCTTGAGGATGTGTATATGACACAACCTGAGGGTTTTGTAAATCCTGAGAATTCTACAAAGGTTTGCAAGCTTCAAAGATCCATTTATGGATTGAAGCAAGCATCTTGAAGCTGGAATCTTCATTTTGATGAAACAGTTAGGAAATTTGGTTTCATCAAGAATGAAGATGAACCTTGTGTTTACAAGATGGTTAGTGTGAGTGCAGTAGTGTTTTTAGTCTTATATGTGGATGACATATTACTCATTGGGAATGATATCCCTACCTTGCAAAAGGTTAAGACTTGGTTAGGGAATTCTTTCTCAATGAAAGACTTAGGTGAGGCTGCCTATATCCTTGGTATAAAGATCTATAGAGATAGATCTAGAAGGATAATTGGCCTGAGTCAAAGTACATACATAGATAAAGTGTTGAAGAGGTTCAACATGCAAGATTCCAAAAAGGGATTCTTGCCTATGTCTCATGGCATTCATCTCAGCAAGAGTCAATGTCTTATGACATCTGATGAGCGAGATCAAATGAATAAGATTCCTTATGCTTCTGCTATAGGATCTATTATGTATGCCATGTTATGTACTAGACCAGATGTCTCATATCCATTAAGCGCAACTAGTAGATTTCAAGCTGATCCTGGTGAAGGTCACTAGACAGCTGTCAAGAATATTCTTAAGTACCTTCGAAGGACTAAAGATGTATTCTTGGTTTATGGAGGTTTGGAAGATGAGCTAGTTGTAAATGGTTACACAGATGCTAGTTTCCAAACTGACATAGATGATTTTAGATCGTAGTCAGGTTTTGTATTCACATTGAATGGTGGAGCTATTAGTTGGAAGAGTTCAAAACAAAGCACTGTGGCTGATTCTACAACAGAGGCTGAGTATATAGCAGCATCAGATGCAGCTAAGGAAGCAGTCTGGTTGAAGAAATTCATCACTGAGCTAGGAGTGGTGCCTAGCATTGCAAATCATGTGGACATTTATTGTGACAACAATGGTGCCATAGCACAGGCAAAAGAGCCTAGATCTCATCAAAGGTCTAAGCATATACTCAGGCGTTTTCACCTCATTCGAGACATTATCGATAGAGGAGATATCAAGATATGCAAAGTTGACACAAATGATAACATAACGGATCCATTAACAAAGCCTCTCTCACGGGTCAAGCATGATCAACACACTAGATCAATGGGTCTTAGAAATTTGTAGGCCTAGTGCAAGTGGGAGATTGTTAGTGTATGTGTCCTAGGCCATTTATTTGGATCTTTATGTAATACATTCATTATTAATAAATGAGGTTTTATTATCATTATTGTTTGTTTTCATGTTACACAATTTTGATATTTGTCCCAGGTTTATTATTGTTATAGAGATAAAAAAATAATTCTTAACCAGTATGAACATTGATTTGATAATCATCAGATGGTTATGTGTATAGTGATACAAATCAATTTCATAGATACTTGTTAGAGAACAATATATTGGATAGACCCATCATGAGATTACTACATGGGTTAGTGTCATAAGTAAATCTCATGATAGTTATGTATTAATTCTTTGACTTGAGATTGTCATAGTTTCCAATATAAGGACTATTATATTTTGACATTATCAAACATTATCCGTAACTGGATAGTAATAAAGGTTATGATCATATATGATAGAAATTATGTAGAGGATAATGAACAATGTAATAACCCTAAGTGTGCCTAGAAGTTGTGATAATATTGTTATTAGTGAATTGTATGTGTGATTGATAAGTGGTAATTGTGTATGATTTATTTGGAGGATAATAGAAGTTGAGAAAATAATGTATATGTGTGTAGTTGGAAGGAATGCATTGTGTAGAGAGAAGTGTATATGTAGTGTATATGGTGATATATATAACATATAAGTTGGTCAAAGGGCTTGGTCAAGGGAAGAAGATATTTTATTTGTGATTTGTGAAATTACCTATATGGGTATATATGTGACAAAAGTTTAGTTAAATGGATGAGGGCATTATAGTAATTTTCTTTTGGATGAGTATTTAATGCATGTGGACTTTGTGTTTTCTTCATCATTTCTTCTTCTTCTCCTTGTGTTGGCCGGCTCCTTCATTGGCAAAGAAAAACAAAAGAACAAAGAAAGGTTTTGATGATTTTAAGCTCCAAAGTTGAGAGAGATTT
The DNA here is from genome assembly GCA_947685225.1 of Garcia nutans. NCBI lineage: Eukaryota > Viridiplantae > Streptophyta > Magnoliopsida > Malpighiales > Euphorbiaceae > Garcia > Garcia nutans. The sequence continues at coordinate 46,328,229 of CANTUV010000007.1, read as the reverse complement.
CAAGTAGCTAAGTTGGATTTCAAGGAATTTTATCATCTTGGTAAGTTTTCTCTTGTTTACCTTGATTCTTTTTGAAGTTGTGTTTGGATTGAGTTATGTTTAGTAATAGTATGATTAAGTATGTTTGTAATTTGTTGAGAAGAGTTGAAATAGATTTGAAAAGGAGAAGTAAATTGGTGTTGGTGATGGAAGAGTAAGAGTTGTGTTTAGTGAATATTTTTCTGTTTTACAATTACTAAAGGCTGTGACTTGTATGATTTTTAATTAATTATAGAAAAATGTTCTTGAAGTGAATTTTTGATATGTTGTGCCTCTATGAGTCTAGAATGACTGAAAAATATGTTGATTCGATTTTGGAATGGTTATGAGTTTAGAAAGATTATTTTTATTAGACCTGTTCCAGCAGGTACCTTAATTGAGACAGTTATATTTCGGGGTTTTTAATAAAATGTAGAAACATCATATCCAATTGAATTTTGGATATGTTGTTGCTTAGTGAGTCTAGTATTTGAGAAAAATAATTTGGAACCACGTTGATTGAATTTGATTTATGGAATTCACAAAGTTCAGAACTGCTGCCAGGATGCAGGGCAATTGGGGCAGTCTGGTTAGGTGAACTATTTGACCAAGATTTTGTGTTCAGTTTGATCTGAAATTTTAAAGGAATGATTTTAAGATACAAAACTAAATTCTGTAAAAATTTTAGAATTTTTAGTCAAGTAGATTATTTTATACAATTTTTCAAAATAAGGATAAAATGGAGTCTAAAACCAGAATGTACTATTCATATGGTCATTTTGCTAATATTCCTTTTGGATTAGGTTGTGAAGAGGTTGAATTGCCCTAATTTGTGAAGTGAAGAACTATTGAGTGGAGAAGAGTTTAGAGTGGTGTGAAATGATATTAAGGTAAGTACCAATGTTGCATGATTGCATTGTTAATGCATATCACTAATGTATTTTGATGTGTTTATATCATTAATGATATGTATATATATAATTGTGTTATGGGAAAATGAAAGATGTGAATGATTTGATGAATATTAATGTATGAGAATACAATTGATTGAGTATAATTAAATAATATTAGGTAAATTATTACATTGTTAATCTAATGTGACTTGTATAGTGTGAAAGAGAAGAGGATCATTCAACAAGGTATGAGCTATGCAAATTTATTATGATAAACATTTTTATGAAGAATTACTTTAATGTACTTTGTAATGTTATAGCAATGATGCTATATGTATAATGTGAATCATGTGATTGAATAATGATATGTTCATTTGGTTAATGTAATTGATGTTGAGTATTATAATGATGATGCACATGATACTATATGAACAATACTATGATTTGTGTATTATGAATCTTGTGAATTGTATTGTGCTATATGAATAAGGTACTTTGTAATGTTATAGCACTGATGTTATATGTATCATATGGATTGAGATATGATATGTTGTGAAGCCATTGTGATTGGCTATGATGATCTAATTGAAAGAAATAAGGCATGTTTGCCTAGATGATAATGAACATTGAGATTGAAATTGATAATGAAACAATAAGTGAAATATGTGTTTAATGTGTTATTCAGTTTTCAGAGTTCTGGGTTTGGAGGTATGCCTATAAAATGAAAAAGGTAACAGTCTTGCCGGGTTGAGGATCTCTTCAAATTGAGTTGAATTGAGGTCCAAGAGACTGGGTCTGTTACACTATGAGAATTGTGAATATGAAATATATGATTGGTAACAGTCTTGCCGGGTTGAGGATCTTCTCATGATGAGTTGATGGTCCAAGAGACTGGGTCTGTTACACTATCCATGGATAGAAATATTGATATATGATGCCTACGGGCTTGATGATTATGATTATAGACCAAAGCAGTAACTCTGAACTCTGAATAACATAGTGGTGTCTGTTGGGCCCGAGTCTGTCTTTGTTGTCAATGTGATATACAAATGTTGAAAGAAATGGATAATGAAATCTTTGGTATATTTCATTGGACATGTGATTGATGATATGTAATATGTGCGTTGAAATATTGATTATGAGCACTAGTGATGAATCATTAATGTTGAATTGTGAATAAAGAAATGTTATGATTGGTATGATGTATAATGTGTGTATTAGCATTGATTGTGAATTCAATTGATGAATTGTGGTTGATGACAATGATTGTCTTAATTGGAAATGTGACTTGTGATTGGTATGATGTATAATGTGTGTATTGAGATGTTGATTGTGAATATTAGTGATGGGTTGGACTTGGTAGAAATGCTATGTTTATATGTGTATAAGATGTGAGATTAGTTGAAAGATATGAAAGGTGCAAATGAATAGGGATAAACTTAATAAGAACTAAAAATATATGGAATTGAGATATCTTTATATGTTAGTGTTTCCATGATATATGTTTGTATTTTATATTTGTACTACTAAGCTTTCGAGCTTAGCGCGGATGTATTATCGCGCAGGTAGCTTGGTGGAAGACATGAAGTCTTTTGGTATGCCACGAGAAGAGTAAGATTTTGTCGAGACCAACTAGAGGGTAATGCATACATGTATCCACTTTAAGTATGTTATATTATATGTATAAATGAAGTTTTGATAAAGACAATAATTTGTAAGTGTTCTTTAAATTGACCTATTATGGTTTGAATTTTGTTACAGGTATTGAAAGGTAAAAAGAAAAGTGGCATCCTTATACTTTAAATACTTACTGTATGTATACTAGGTATATGTATAGTATTTATATGGAGTATTGGGGTGTTACAAACAATCAAGATAGAATTTGTCCCTCTCTTTGAGAGAGATATCTTTTGGGCCCCTCGATAAGTGAGACTGTGAAATGCATGGCCGTGCTCAAATGAATTGATAGTGTGATCAATTTCATTTGTTTTTATCAGTCTACTTGGAGATCGAGTAATCATAAGTTTGGACAATATAAGTATGACGTTGACCATGACTTATGTTCAAGCTAGATATTGTGTGACAAAGGGATTAATGCATGTACTATTATTAGGCAAATTGGACATTCCTTATATTAATTGGGTAGTTGTAACGCCTTGCTAGAGGCCAATTACGACTTGTTGGTTTAATATAGATTAAATTGACTGCCAATTAATATGGGCCTATCGGGTCACACACAAGAATGCGCTTTGGGCTGGATATAATATTAATAATATTAATATTAGATATTAATATTTATTATTATTATTATTTTCATTTTTTATATATATATTATTAGATAATATATTCAGAATCCTTATTAGATTTGGATTCTGAATTTGACTTACCTTATCCAATTTCGAATTGGATTTTGGAGTGATTATATTCACTCCAGACGTTAAGTCTTCTTAGTGGTAACATTAAAAAAAAGAACGAAAAAAAAAGAACCCTAATACGTTTTAGAGAAAATGTTTTTCCAGCCTTCGCCGTTGCAAAGAGCTAGCACTCCAGACGGTAGCATTCGTGTGGATACGCGATAGAGGGTGTTTCGCGATCGAGGCATCTCTTCCAAACTGTGATGTCGAATCATCAATAGGTTAGTTCTTTGAACACTTTCATCGAATTAAACGAACAGCATGGATCCTGGTGGGAAATCAGAGATCAAAAATTTTTCCGCTGCATGTTTTTGGTTTGCAGTGATCTCTTTGATTCCCTAACACTTCTATCATGCTGCCATGGTCTTCCTAATAGCAAATGTCTAGCTTGCATTGGCACTACATCACACAAAACCTCATCTTTATACCACCTAATGGAGAATGGTACCTTGACTTGCTTCAACACTTTTACTTCCCTAGTGTCATTGAATCATTGTAACTTGTAAGGATTGGGATGTTTAAAACAAGTTAATCCCAATTTATCCACCATTGTAGTACTAGCAGCATTGGTACAACTTCCACCATCAATGATAAGTGTACAAACCTTACCATTCACCAAACACCTAGAGTGGAAAAGATTCTCCCTTTGATCCAAGCCTTCTTCCTTGACTTGAATATTCAAGGCTCTTCTAGTAACAAGCATCTCGCCATGTTCAACATTCAAGACTTGATTCTCCCAAGCCTCTTCATCATATTCGGCCCTATCACCACATTCGGCCTCCTCTTCTTCTTCATGTTCAGATTTTGATTCAATTTCCCCTTCATGGGTAGCAATCATCACCCTCTTATTCGGACAATGAGAAGCAATGTGTCCACTTCCCAAACACTTGTAGCATTTAATTTCCCTACTTGGAGTAGGTCTAGAAGGTGTTTCCTTGGCTGTTTTTGCATCCCCATCATTCGGCTTCTTGAAATTAATTCTTTTGGAAAGAACCCTTGTAATCCCCTTTGTAGGAACCTCCACTCGAACTTGAACCCTTGAAGTTTGAAAATTTTCCACTAGCTTTAGAGTAGCCAGTTTTTGAAATAGCTTTATTCTTCAATCTTCTCTCTATCTTCATGGCCTTTTGAACTAACTCTTCCATTGTGTTGAATTCATACATCTCCAATTCATTGGCTATGTTCAAGTTCAATCCCCCAAGAAATCGTCACATCTTCTTGTCTTCTTCATCAATATTTGCCCTAGCCATGATCATCTCCATCTCTTTGTGGTACTCTTCCACACTTCTTCCACCTTGAACTAGTCTTGCTAGTCAATTGTACAAATCTTGAATGTAGTGAGATGGTACAAATCGGCTCCTCATTAGTTCTTTCAAAGTTGACCATTCAGGAATAGGCCTCATACCTTTCCCTCTTCTATTAGCTTTCAATTGATCCCACCAAAAGGTAGCATACCCCTTGAACTCTACGGCTGCCAAAACTGATTTCTTCTCTTCGGTGTAGTTATGGCATTCGAAAATCTGCTCAACTTTCCTCTCCCATTCTATGAACTCTTCTGCATTGTTCTTCCCTTCAAAGGAAGGAATCTTCATCTTGATGGAAGTAAGGTCACCATCAGTGGTAGGTTGATTTCCACCTTCATCTTCATCTTCTACCCTTTCGGCTACTTCTAGGGCTTCAAGATTTCCTTGCCCTTCTCTCCTAAGCACTCTTCTAGCTCGCATTATGGGATTTGGATGTGCGGCTGGCTGCCCTTGTTGCACTTGCTGAATTTGTTGTGCTTGTCGTGCCGCATTCTCTTGCAATCTAGTATCCATCATCTCCATTCGACCAAGCATTGCTGCCAAAGTCTCATTAAGCCTAGCCAAGCTTTCGGCCATAGCTCCTTCTTTGCTAGTCTCTTCTCCTTTTCCAGCCATGTTAACAAACAAACAAACTCAAAGAAACAAGATTAGTAATAATCGAAATTCACTCAAGTGTTTAGAATTACCTCACTTTTCTTGTCTTCCTTGATTGCACTTCAGAACCAAGCTCACCAACCAACAATTGTCAAGTCGTTCAAGAAACTAGAACCTAAATCCTAGAACTAGATAGAAAACAAGACAAGTATCCGGAGGCAATGCAAGGTAATTTGCACTACACGATATAAAACCAAGTATCGACACAAGCAAATGATACTTAGCATTGTAATGGAATTAAAAGCTAGATAAAGAAATCAGAAATAATGAAGACAATAAACAAGACAAATTTGGATATAATAAATAAAAAACAACCCACACTTGGCAAGCTGCTTTATGGACCTAATCAATTCTACCCAAAACGCTAGCTTCTAGACTCTAATTCCCACTTATAACACTCAAATAACATTAATATTAAGGTCTGATTTTCAAATTTCCAAAAGCCCCTCAAAAGGTGAAATTTTTTGCCCAAAAATTTTATTACTTCTCACCCACCTAGATCTGATCCTTAGCACCCAAATAGCAAGAATATCAAACAATTTTTGTTGAGGTGGTTTTGTACTTTTTTTTTGTTTCCTCTCACTATCCCCTTGATTCGGGACTTAATTTACTCCCAAGGACTTTTTGAAATCTGGACTTAATTCGTAACCCCATATTCACTCAAGACCAAATCGAAATCAAACTTGAACACAAACTCTAGCTTTTGCTTTCTTTCAAGAACCCTAATTCTTGGTTTCAAAATTCTCCAAGAATCCTTTCCTAGGTTTCGTTTTCACCCTAAGAATACCCTCCTTCAATTCGGCCTTGATCAGAATTAATATATGACTTTTTTTTCAAAAATTAAAGACTAGACTCTCTAAGAACCCTAAAATGCAGAAATTTAAAAGACCTAAATTAACAAACCCTAGAAAGACAAAGTAGATAAAAATTACCTTGTAGCAAGGCTCTGATACCAAATGATGCGGACCCTTAGCAACGATGGCAGCAAACCTAACGTATAACAATGGTAGAGAACTCCTTGAAACTTGATAATCACCTCCTAAGGAACCCAACGCCTATAAAGAGACACGAACTCGCTATGATTGAAGGATTTTGTAATATCCTAAAATGTACCCTAGAAGTTTTGGTATATTTGTTATAATTGGATTTTATGTATATGTTTCTTTGGTAAGAGAAAAGAATTATATAGAGAATGTATATGTTGTGTATATGAAAATATATACAACATATACACAAAGTCAAAGTCAAAGAAGGTTAGTGGAAGAAGATATTTAGTTATTTTAAATTAATTAAGTTAATTAGTGGAAATGGGAAATTAAATGAATGGAAGAGGTTAATTTGGATTATTTTAATATTATTATTGCTTGGATGAGAGGGTTTTAAGGAAAAGTTTGACTTTGATTTCTTTGGTTTCTTTCTTTCTCTTTTTCTTCATCGTTGTTCTCTTTCCTTTTCTTTCTTTTTCCTTTTGTTGTCCGACCATCAAAGAAGCAAGAGAGCAAGAAGAGTTTTGATCTTCCAATTTTAAGATTGAAGGAAGTTTTCAAGAGATCAAATTGGAGATTTAAGAGTTTCCTCATTCTTGGTAAGTCTTTCCACTTAATTCTTTGATTTGTTTGGGTTTGTGAGTTGAAGTTGTGTTTGAGAATGTGTTTGTTTGATTTTGGGTGTGTTTAAGAGTGTTTGGTTCTATTGATTTTTGGATTTTGGGGTTGGATGGAAGGAAAGAGTAAGTTTGTTGGTCTAGAAGTGTTGTGGTTGTGTTTAGGGTGGTGATGATATTTTGGATTGTGTTTGATGTATATTTTGGGTTGTTTTGTTATTTTTGCTAGTTTGATATGGTTTTGGGTATGTTTGGGCTAAGTTGGTTTGAAGTGGATGATGGTGGTAAGAAGAAATGTTGGTTGTGACGTTGTTGTGGCCGGAATCTAGGTTTTTGGTCTGACACGCCCACGAGCACGTCTAGGTCTTTAGGCGTGTCAATTGTTCTGTGTGGCAGTAGGTTTGACACGGCCAGTAACACGTCCGTGTTATTGAACGTGTCATAGCCACTTTGTTATTGGGGAATTGACACGGCCATGAGCACGCTCATATTATTGGACGTGTCAATATTTCTCAGAGACGGAATGTATTACATGCCCAGTGACACGCCCGTGGTTCTGAGCGTGTCAATGCTTCTGTGTTGTAGAGTTAGGGCACAGTCAGGGACACGCCCGTGTGGTTGAGCGTGTCATGTATAAAGTTTGCCCTAGTTGGTTCTTAGCCTTATGATCTCATGTGGGTTTCATCATTCTTTTGGAATAGGTTGTGAAGAAGGTGATTTGCCATAATTTAAGAAGTGAAGGATTTTTGGAAGAGGAAGTCAATAGAGTTGTGTGAGTTGTTTTGAGGTAAGCACAAATCTTGCATTATTGCATACATTCATGTGATTTTGGAACTTATACATTTGAGTATGAATGTACTAAGGAATCTTATTGCATTGTTGATATATATAAATAATGTTATGTTTTATACAATGTGAACTTTGTGAAATGCAATATGATGTATGTATATTGATTATGAGTATTTGAATATAAATTGAAATAGAATGAAACGTGAAGCCATTGTGGTTGGCTATGATATTGTAAATGATGTTGAAGACATGAATTGAGAAAGAGAATGGTAAAGAGGTAAATGAATTGATTGTATGCCTAATATGTTATTCAATTTTCAGAGTGCTGGGTTTGGTGGCATGCCTATGAAAGGTAACAGTCTTGCCGGGTTGAGGATCTCTTCAAATTGAGTTGAATTGAGGTCCAAGAGACTGGGTCTGTTACACTATGTGAATTATTGATATGAAATATATGAAAAGTAACAGTCTTGCCGGGTTGAGGATCTCCTCGATTTCAATCGGGTTGATAGTCCAACAGACTGGGTCTGTTACTAGTAATAGTCTTGCCAGGTTGAGGATCTCCTCAAGCTTGTTGAGTTGATGGTCCAAGAGACTGGGTCTGTTACACTATCCATGGATAGAGATATGAGATATATTGCCTACGGGCTTGATCATTGTGATTATAGACCAAAGTAGTAACTCTGAACTTTGAATATCATATTAAATACTTGTTGGGCCCATGTGTGTCTATGTTATCATTATTGAATGTATGACATTGATATTGACATTGCATAATATCATTATGGTTTGTACCACTAAGCCGTTGGCTTAGAGCGATTGTGATTTATTGCGCAGGTGATAGGGTTGAGACGGAAGATTCCTCTAGACCTAGTTGAGTTTATGCTTGAAGAGTTGGCCTAGAGCTTAAAGATCAGAGAGTCAAGCTATCAATCATGTATATATATTTCATGTTTTGTAAATTTTGATTTTTAATGTATTTGTACTTATTTGTTATAATTTCCGCTGCGTATTAATAAACGTTTTTATCTATTATGTTTTATGAATTTCTTCTAAACCTTTGATATTTGTTTTATTTCTTTTCGAGTTATGACTTGTGCATTTTATAAACTGTGGCATTTTCTATATTCAGTATATGTATATTATGATCGTATAAGCATGCTGTGTATGTATACGGGGTATAGGGGTGTTACAATTATTTTGGTATCAGAGCCTAGGTTTGAGATTCTCAACCTAGGTTAATTGTAAGAAAAAGAGTATTTTGATTTTAAAAAGTGGGTTTTTGAATAAAATACATGTTTGGTATTGGCAGTCTCTTATCTTTAATGAGGTGTATTCTGTTGTGTTTACAGATATAGGTTGTAATGGATTCTCATTCACCTCAGTCTGTTGAGGGTAGTGCGGAGAGTTTAGCTCCTGAAGAGAGTAGAGATGGAGCTAGAGTGGATAGAGCTGGAGAGGTACCTGTTTCTGCGTTTGGGAGACCAGCTGGTGAGGAGGCTCCGCCGGGTTGGCTTAGACATGTGATAGAATTGTTTAGGCAAGCCCCAGTACAGCCGCCACCACCCCCACAGCCATTGGTACCAGTGAGACATTACGATAAATTAAGAAAGTATGGAGCATAAGATTTTCTGGGTACTATTGATCCAGCAGTAGCTGAACAATGGTTAGATAGAATACAGAGGATATTCATTCAGTTGCAAGCCACTCCAGAAGAAAAATTTGATTATGCTAGATCACTGTTATAGAAGGATGCATATGATTGGTGGAAAACAGTTCCTCATGCCATGGATGATCCACCTACATTGTCCGACAGTGATTTTCTACGGGAGTTTGAGCTGAAATATACTCTGAGGGAATATAAAGATGTGAAAAAGATGGAGTTTCTGAATTTGAAGCAAGACAGCCGGACTGCAACAGAATATGAGGTCGAGTTCATCCGGTTGAGTCACTATGCTGGGGGAATTATTTCAGAAGAGATAGACCGGTGCAGAAGATTTGAGGAGGGATTGAGGCCCTCTATCATGTGTCTTGTGGCTGGTTCTAGATACCAGGATTTTTCCTAGCTTGTTGCAGCAGCTAGGAGTGTGGAGAGAGCTCAGGGTATTGCAGTAGCTGCAAACGAGGAGGAGACCAGGGTTAGGAGACCCCAGTTTGAGGCAGGGTCTTCATCTGTGAAGAGAGGTAGAGGAAATTTTGTTCCCAGGATCAGTAGGAGTCAGAGGCAGGCTGGTAGGTCAGTTCAGTTTCAGAGATAGAGATCGAGACTTACAGTTTCAGTAGCGAGTGCTCCAACTCCAGTAGTTCAGAGATCTACTCTACCTATATGTGCTCAGTGTGGGGGTTCTCATAGAGGTGTTTGTTGGAAGAATAGTGGACCAGCTGTATGCTTCAGATGTGGATCTCCTGATCATTTTATTAGAGAGTGTCTTGAGATGCAGGAGCAGAGGCCGGCAGATTCTGCAGTTTCTCGACCTAGTGTTAGAGGTGGTCGAGGGGGCAGAGGTTTCAGCAGAGGGGGTAGACCTGGAGTTAGTCAGAGAGGAGGATCTCCATCCAGGGTTAGTAGGCCAGATGAGGCTGGGCCTTCTCAATGAGTATATGTGATGCAAAGACAACCAGATGCTTCAGCAGTCATCGTGGGTACTTTCTCTTTATTTGGCATTCCAGTTTTTGCTTTGATTGATCAAGGATCTACTCATTCATATATAAGTGCATCCATATTGCCTGTGTCTGAATTGCATTCTGAGTCCCTAGGATTTGATGTTTTAGTGACAAATCCTTTAGGGCATAGTGTGATTGTTAGCAAGGTGCACCGAGATAGTGCAATTGTGGTGCAAGGTGAGGAGTTTCGTGGAGATTTGATTGAAATGCCTTTTAAAGAATATGATTTGATTTTGGGCATGGACTGGTTGTCTAGACATGGAGCTGTGGTAGATTGTCAACAAAAGTGTGTTACTTTGAGAACTAATGATGGTAGATTTGTGTTGGTATCTAGTGAGCAGAAACAGCTTGCATCCTTGTTTGTATCAGCTGTAACCGCTAGAAGGTTGATTAGAAAAGGGTGTGACGCTTATCTTGCTCATGTCGTGGATACTAGAGTAGTAGGTTCTCAACTTGATATTATAACCACAGTTGTAGATTTTCCAGATGTGTTTCCAGAGGAGTTGCTAGGGTTGCCCCCTGAGAGAGAGGTTGAGTTTGGTATCGATTTGTTGCCTGGTACCACTCCCATCTCTATCACTCCTTATCGCATGGCACCTGCTGAATTGAGAGAGTTGAAAGTGCAGTTACAGGAGTTGTTGGATAAAGGGTTTATTCGCCCCAGTGTTTCTCCTTGGGGAGCTCCTGTGTTGTTTGTGAAGAAGAAAGATGGTACCATGAGGTTATGCATTGATTATAGGCAATTGAACAAAGTGACTATTAAGAATAAATACCCTTTGCCTAGGATTGATGATCTCTTTGATCAATTAAGGGAGCAGCAGTGTTTTCCAAGATTGATTTGAGATCTGGGTACCATAAATTGAAGGTTAGAGCTGAAGATGTTTCTAAGACAGATTTCCGCACCAGGTATGGGCATTATGAGTTTTTAGTAATGCCTTTTGGGTTGACGAATGCACCTGCAGTTTTTATGGTTTTGATGAATAAAGTATTTAGGCCCTATCTGGATCAGTTTGTGGTAGTTTTTATCGATGATATTTTGGTATATTCGTGTAATGAAGAGGAGCATGACAAGCATTTGCGGATTGTGTTGCAGATCTTGAGAGAGAAGCAATTGTATGCTAAGCTGTCGAAGTGTGAGTTTTGGCTTGATCAAGTGACTTTTCTCGGTCATATAGTTTCAGCAGATGGTATTAGAGTTGATCCGAGTAAAGTTGAGGCTATTATGAATTGGAGTCCACCCAAATCTGTGACCGAAGTTAGAAGTTTTCTGGGTTTGGCAGGCTATTATCGACGCTTTGTGAAAGGATTTTCTTTGATAGCTACTCCACTTACCAGATTACTTCGAAAGGAAGTTAGATTTGTGTGGACAGATCAGTGTCAGGCTAGCTTTGAACAGTTAAAAGAGATGTTAACTCAAGCACCTGTTCTTACTTTACCCGTAGAAGATAAACCATATGTGATTTACAGTGATGCTTCACATAATGGTTTAGGATGTGTATTGATGCAAGAGGGTAAAGTCATAGCTTATGCTTCTCGACAGTTGAAGCCGCATGAGCTCAATTATCCAACCCATGATTTGGAGTTAGCAGCCATAGTGTTTGCTTTGAAGATTTGGTGACATTATTTATATGGGGAGAAATGTTTTATTTATACTGATCATAAAAGTTTGAAATATTTGGGGGTTCAGAGAGAGCTCAATCTTCGGCAGAGACGATGGTTGGAGTTGATCAAAGACTACGACTGTTTGATTGATTATCATCCTGGTAAGGCAAATGTTGTTGCTGACGCCTTGGGTCGGAAGTCTTTGGCAGGTTTGGCTGTTTACTCACTCTCGTTGCTTGTTGAGTTGAGAGCGTTACATGCTAGTTTTGAAGCATGTGATGATGGTGCATTATTGGTTCAACTGCAGTTGAGACCAGTATTGTTAGATCAGATAAAGGAGGCCCAATTGGTGGATGAGAAAATTTAGAAAATTGTATCAGATTGCCGAAATGGAGAGAGCCGAAATTTTCATGTGAAAAATGATGGTAGTCTTTGGTTCAAGGATAGATTGTGTGTTTCTGATGATGATAGTTTGAAAAGGATCATTTTGGAAGAAGCACATCAATCAATGTTTACTATGCAGCCGGGAAGTACAAAGATGTACCATGATTTAAGACAGCATTATTGGTGGTCTGGTATGAAGAGAGACATAGCGGAATTTGTGTCCAAATGTCTCACTTGTCAGAGGGTAAAAGCGGAGCATCAAGTTCCAACAGGGTTGCTTCAACCTTTAACAGTGCCTGAATGGAAATGGGAGAGGGTGACAATGGATTTTGTTTCTGGTTTGCCATTAACTCAGAGGAAACATGATGCTATTTGGGTGATTATTGATAGATTAACAAAGACAACTCATTTTCTTCTGGTTCGGATGGATTATTCTCTTGAGAAGTTGGCTGAGTTGTATATCCATGAGATTGTGAAGTTGCATGGAGTCCCAATTTCTTTAGTGTCGGATCGAGATCCCCGGTTCACTTCGAGGTTCTGGAAGAGTTTACATGGGGCTTTGGGTTCTCTTCTTGCTCTCTCGACTGCTTTTCATCCGCTGACAGATGGGCAGTCAGAGAGAGTGATACAGATTATCGAGGATATGTTAAGAAGCTGTATCATTGATTTTTCTGGAAGTTGGGACAGATTCTTACCACTTGTGGAATTTTCTTACAACAACAGTCATCAATCCAGTATTGGAATGGCACCATTTGAGGCATTGTATGGTAGAAGATGCAGAACACCTTTATGTTGGAATGAAATCGGAGAGGGCAAGTTAATTGGTCCTTATTTGGTTAAAGAAACAGAAGAGAAAGTAAAGATGATTCGGGATAGATTGAAAGCAGCTTCAGATCGGCAGAAATCTTATTCAGATTTGAAGAGGAGAGACATTGAGTATAATGTGGGAGATAAAGTATTTTTGAAAGTGTCTCCTTGGAAAAAGATATTGAGATTTGGTCGAAAAGGGAAACTGAGTCCTCGTTTTATTGGACCTTACGAGGTATTGGAAAGAATTGGGCCAGTTACTTATCGGCTTGCTTTGCTGCCTGAGTTGGATAAAATCCATAATGTCTTCCATGTTTCTATGTTGCAGAGGTACAGATCAGATCCATCTCATGTCTTGTCTGTTGAATCTATTGAGGTGAATTCAGATCTGACTTTTGAAGAATAACCAGCAGCTATTTTAGCATATGGGATGAAAGAATTGAGACATTAGAAAGTACCAATTGTAAAGGTTCTTTGGAAGAATCAAGGTAGAGAAGAATCAACTTGGGAGAATGAGCAAGCGATGCTAGACCAATATCCTCCACTTTTTCATACTTGATATCAGGTAATTTCGAGGATGAAATTTCTTTTAGAGGGGGAGAATTGTAATATCCCAAAATGTACCCTAGAAGTTTTGCTATATTTGTTATAATTGGATTTTATGTATATGTTTCTTTGGTAAGCGAAAAGAATTATATAGAGAATGTATATGTTGTGTATATGAAAATATATACAACATATACACAAGTCAAAGTCAAAGAAGGTTAGTGGAAGAAGATATTTAGTTATTTTAAATTAATTAAGTTAATTAGTGGAAATGGGAAATTAAATGAATGGAAGAGGTTAATTTGGATTATTTTAATATTATTATTGCTTGGATGAGAGGGTTTTAAGGAAAAGTTTGACTTTGATTTCTTTGGTTTCTTTCTTTCTCTTTTTCTTCATCGTGGTTCTCTTTCCTTTTCTTTCTTTTTCCTTTTGTTGTCCGACCATCAAAGAAGCAAGAGAGCAAGAAGAGTTTTGATCTTCCAAGTTTAAGATTGAAGGAAGTTTTCAAGAGATCAAATTGGAGATTTAAGAGTTTCCTCATTCTTGGTAAGTCTTTCCACTTGATTCTTTGATTTGTTTGGGTTTGTGAGTTGAAGTTGTGTTTGAGAATGTGTTTGCTTGATTTTGGGTGTGTTTAAGAGTGTTTGGTTCTATTGATTTTTGGATTTTGGGGTTGGATGGAAGGAAAGAGTAAGTTTGTTGGTCTAGAAGTGTTGCGGTTGTGTTTAGGGTGGTGATGATATTTTGGATTGTGTTTGATGTATATTTTGGGTTGTTTTGTTATTTTTGCTAGTTTGATATGGTTTTGGGTATGTTTGGGCTAAGTTGGTTTGAAGTGGATGATGGTGGTAAGAAGAAATGTTGGTTGTGAGGTTGTTGTGGCCGGAATCTGGGTTTTTGGTCTGACACGCCCACGAGCACGTCCAGGTCTTTAGGCGCGTCAATTGTTCTGTGTGGCAGTAGGTTTGACACAGCCAGTAACACGCCCGTGTTATTGAACGTGTCATAGCCACTGTGTTATTGGGGAATTGACACGACCATGAGCACGCTCATGTTGTTGGACGTGTCAATATTTCTGAGAGACAGAATGTATTATACGCCCAGTGACACGCCCGTGGTTCTGAGCGTGTCAATGCTTCTATGTTGTAGAGTTACGGCACGGTCAGGGACACGCCCGTGTGGTTGAGCGTGTCATGTTTAAAGTTTGCCCTAGTTGGTTCTTAGCCTTATGATCTCATGTGGGTTTCATCATTCTTTTGGAATAGGTTGTGAAGAAGGTGATTTGCCATAATTTAAGAAGTGAAGGATTTTTGGTAGAGGAAGTCAATAGAGTTGTGTGAGTTGTTTTGAGGTAAGTACAAACCTTGCATTATTGCATACATTCATGTGATTTTGGAACTTATACATTTGAGTATGAATGTACTAAGGAATCTTATTGCATTGTTGATATATATAAATAATGTTATGTTTTATACAATGTGAACTTTGTGAAATGCAATATGATGTATGTATATTGATTATGAGTATTTGAATATGAATTGAAATAGAATGAAATGTGAAGCCACTGTGGTTGGCTATGATATTGTAAATGATGTTGAAGACATGAATTGAGAAAGAGAATGGTAAAGAGGTAAATGAATTGATTGTATGCCTAATATGTTATTCAATTTTCAGAGTGCTGGGTTTGGTGGCATGCCTATGAAAGGTAACAGTCTTGCCGGGTTGAGGATCTCTTCAAATTGAGTTGAATTGAGGTCCAAGAGACTGGGTCTGTTACACTATGTGAATTATTGATATGAAATATATGAAAAGTAACAGTCTTGCGGGTTGAGGATCTCCTCGATTTCAATCGGGTTGATGGTCCAAGAGACTGGGTCTGTTACTAGTAACAGTCTTGCCGGGTTGAGGATCTCCTCAAGCTTGATGAGTTGATGGTCCAAGAGACTGCGTCTGTTACACTATCCAAGGATAGAGATATGAGATATATTGCCTACGGGCTTGATCATTGTGATTATAGACCAAAGCAGTAACTTTGAACTTTGAATATCATATTAAATACTTGTTGGGCCCATGTGTGTCTATGTTATCATTATTGAATGTATGACATTGATATTGACATTGCATAATATCATTATGGTTTGTACCACTAAGCCGTTGGCTTAGCGCGATTGTGATTTATCGCGCAGGTGATAGGGTTGAGATGGAAGATTCCTCTAGACCTAGTTGAGTTTATGCTTGAAGAGTTGGCCTAGAGCTTAAAGATCAGAGAGTCAAGCTATCAATCATGTATATATATTTCATGTTTTGTAAATTTTGATTTTTAATGTATTTATACTTATTTGTTATAATTTCCGCTGCGTATTAATAAACATTTTTATCTATTATGTTTTATGAATTTCTTCTAAACCTTTGATATTTGTTTTATTTCTTTTGGAGTTATGACTTGTGTATTTTATAAACTGTGGCATTTTCTATATTCAGTATACGTATATTACGATCGTATAAGCATGCTGTGTACGTATACGGGGTATAGGGGTGTTACAGATTTAGTTGGTAAGAAGAAGGAAAATGCCACAACTCTTGTTGATAAGTAAACCTAATTCTTGATGCAAAGAAAGAATTAAAGAATCCACTCTAATCTCTCTCACACGAAAATTCACAAGAACTTGTAGAAGAATTCAAAAATTTTTATTAATTGTTGTTTATCAAATTCGGCCTAATAGTGCCCTTAAATAAGGGTTACAAAATTCCTATTTGCATATTGAAAATTAAGACTAAAACATTCCTAATTGCATAAGGAAAACATTAAGTATGGAAACAAAATCCTAATCCACTAAGGAAAATATAAAGTATGGAAACAAAATCCAAATCCACTAAGGAAAATATAAAGTATGGAAACAAAATCCTAATCCAATAAGGAAAATATAAAGTATGGAAACAACCAAACTAATCCCTTCAACATAAAAAATGCCCCACACTATTTGGGCTATCCATGGGCCTTAAATTACTTCCCAAGGCTTTATATGAACCCCCATGGACCTTTCTTGCACGTGGGACCTTTCTTTAGCTAGCCTTTAGCTTCCACACTAAGCATCATAATCAGCTTTGGTGTGCCTTCTTCAAGCTCTATCTCCATCTTCTTGAATGATAATTCTTGAAGCTCTTTGGAAATCTCTTCTTGAATATGCAAAGCCATACTAGCTTGATATCTCTTTGCTTTGCTCCTAGTGATTGGTCCACTTACTAGCTTCAAGGGATCCTTTCTTGCATCAGGGGTGTCCAAGTTCCTCTTCCCAAATCACAATGGTCAAAATGCCAACACAAAAGATAGATTAAAAAACCATAGGGCAACCTCCATCTTATTGAATTCTATTTCAAGAGAAGAAGGTGGCAGAGTCCATCATCTCACTTATGCTCATTGTATTTGGAAAACTCTTGAGAACTATCATGAGAGTACTACCCAAGTGAGGCTCACCAAGAAGCAAATGTATATACATGAGTATGAGCTATTCAAGATGAAGACCAATGAAAATGTTACTGATATGACAACTGCTTGCCATCATCAATGAATTAAAGAAATATGGTAAAGTATATGATCAAGATGAAGTCAATAGCAAAATCTTGAGAGAACATAGAGGCAAGAAGAACTTTTAGTCTAAGGTTTCTTCAATAGAAGAAGCTCATGATCTAAGTTCCTTGAGAACAGATGAACTTGTCAGAAAACTACTTACCTTCGAATTGCACACTGAAAGAGATGAAGAACAAGGTGAGAAGGAAAAGAAGAAATCAATAGCTCTCAAAACAATCAAAGAAGTTGAGAGCTCAAGTAATGAAGATAGTGATGATGAGGAAGAAATTCAATGTTTTCTAAAATGATGAATGATTGGAAGAGAAAGAGAAGATTACAAATTAACAAAGGTACACTTTCTAAAAATTTCTTCAAAGATAAAAAGAATGAAGTAAAATGCTATGAATGTGGCAAATCTGAGCATATGAAGTCGGATTGATTAAAATTGAAGAACAAAAAGAAATGGGATAAAGAAAAGAAGAAATCACTCAAAGGTACATGGGATGACTCTTCCTCAAGTGAAGAAGAAGAAGAAGATGAGGAACAAATTGCTCATCTATGTCTCATAGCTGTTGAGGATGAAAAAGACAGCAATGAGGTAGGTACTCAACTCCTGAATTTAATTGAATATGATGATAATGCTTTAGATGATAATGATATTGTGAGCGGGAATTTTCGCCCCCACTCTCAGTGGAATGGTTCTTGCGACTTCCGCACTGTTTAGGCTATGGGCCTTAGAGAACACAAGCCTAAGCCCAAAAAAAATGGAGTCGCCACTCGGATAGGCCGGGAAAATGAAAGGGGTGGATGACTCGATTCCTAAGGAATCCCCAACCCCTTAATGGGTTCGAAATGTTTGATACGTGTGAGGAAGGTGAGAAATGCCCAACACCACCACAATGCCCAGTTCATTGGAACCAGCCTCCTTTTCAGGTCTTAATATTATAAAATTCTTCAATATATTGATATTATCTATACTACATGCAACAATTAAAATAAAGCATTATTATATTAAAATCAAAGCAATGTCCAAACAAAGTAAATAAATGGACACCCATCTAAAGATGGAAACATGTCCTTACATTGTCCATGTCTAAAACTAAATTAGACACCCACCGAAAGGTGGAAACGTATCCTTTACATTTGTCCAAAATATAAAAGAAATTTAAATTACATGATGCTTAATACATGAGGTACCCAACATATGGGAATATACCTCTTGAAATTTTGAAATCAAAATAAATCAATAAAAGTAAACATCCATCTACGATAAACAAATCAAATATCGAAGTTAAATAAATCACATCAAAACATATAATAAACTATATAATTAAATCTAAAACTTAAATAAAGAAAATAAAGATACATATTTAGGTTTACATCTTGAATTAGGGTTTTTTAGTAAAAATTATGGTTTTGGGATTAACATCATGAAATTAGGGTTCTTCTAATAAAAATTAGGGTTTTGGGATTAAAATCATGAAATTAGGGTTCTTAGATTTGAAAAATATATTTTTCGTGCTATTAAGGTTTTATACGAATTATGGTTTAGTGTTTATGAAAAACTTATCAAAGTTCATAAGTTATGTGAACTATGAATATGTTTAAAGAAAGTAGATGCTACTGTGAAGTTCTATATGAAAACCCTGATGTGATTCTAAGTGATGTATTGATAAAATAGGCATAAGATAAAACAAATAAACAATCTGTGTCAAACAAGTCTACGGGTTATAATTGATATGACTTCTCAAAATAATAATCTGTAATTAACAAAAACTATCATATGAACTTATTTTTAGAAGAATTTGTATACTGTAACTTTAACCAAATGAAAAATGGGCTCATTAAATATTTAAAACAATTAAAACATATAGTTTTTATTTAATTTAAAGCAAATCGTCATTTTTTGGCTCCACCAAAATTGTTTGAATGGAATTCTGGATGAGCTTTAGCAAAGACAATGATTACATTGCCTTTGTATTTGTTGGTTGAATTGAGAACAAGACAGTGAGCTAAGCTACTGCCTTATTGATTGTTTTTCTACTTGATATTTTAGATTCATTGATCTCTGTTTTCAAAGTCAGCCAAAAGTTCAAAAAGTCCTTTGCTAGGGTTTTCTGTCTCCCTTTTCTTTTGTTGCCATTCTCCTAGTCCCTAGTTTCTTTTAAAAATTGCCTCCCCTTTCTTTTTGTGTTTAATGCTAGTATTTATAGGAAAACAAAATACCTAATCCTATTTTAATAAGGAAATACCAATTGTTTAGGAAAAAATCACAAAACTGTGTGAAATAAGGTTTGGTCAAAAAATCGACAACGTGCGTGGGCTGCTGGGCCTGTGATACTGCGCTGGCAAAAATTGCTGCAAGGATCGGGCTGGGTGGACTGGGGCTACTTGCTGGCATGTACGGTGAATTGGCAAGCAATGATTTTGCCGCAGGTCTAGGCCTGCGACGAAGTTCCTTGCCGCACCGATCCGTTCAATTTTTTATTTTTTTATTTTTTATTATTTTTTATATATTATATTTTTTATATTTTTATTTAAAAATAACTATTCAATATTATAAGTAATTAAAATAATTAAAATACAACAAAACTAATTTTGGACTATTGGATTGGATTGGGTAAAAAATTATGGGTCTACAGTTTGCCCCCTTCTTGAATGATCTGAGACTTTTAGTAGAAGAGAGTGAAAAGCAACATGACTTTGAACACATTTTGGATGTGGATGGGTACTTGGATTCGATTTGGGTACTTGGACCCGAGACAGGAGATGGGTGCTGGACCTAAAACTGGATTTGGATACTCGATCTTAAACTGGATGTGGATGCTCGACCTGAAGATAGATTTGGATGCTCGATCCTAAATTGGATTTGGATACTCTATCCTAAACTAGACTTGGATCCTCGATCCTAAACTAGATTTGGATACTCAATCCTAAATTGGATTTGGATGCTCGATCCTAAACTGGATTTGGATGCTCGATCCTAAACTAGATTTAGATACTCAATCCTAAACTGGATTTAGATGCTCGATCCTAAACTAGATTTGGATGCTCGATCCTAAACTGGATTTAGATACTCGATCCTAAACTGGATTTAGATGCTCAATCCCAAATTGGATTTGGATGCTCGATCCTAAACTGGATTTGGATTTGGATTTGGGTTTGGATTGTCGACCCGAAACTAGATTTTGGGTGCTCGACCCGAGATTGAATTTGATTGGATTCTCGACCCGAGATTGAATTTTGGGTGCTCGACCCAAGATTGAATTTAGATTCTCAATCTGAGACTGATTTGGGTTTGGGTTCTCGACCGAGGCTGATTTGGATGCTTGATCCAAGACTAGATTATGGGTTTGGGTTCTTAACCTGAAACTGGATTTTAGGTGCTCAACCCGAGATTGAATTTGATTGGGTTCTCGACCCGAGACTGAATTTGGGGTGCTCAACCCAAGACTGGATTTAGGTTCTCAACCTGAGACTGATTTGGATTTGGGTTCTCGACCCGAGGCTGATTTAGATGCTCGATCCAAGATTAGATTATGGGTGCTTGATCCAAAACTGGATTTGAGTACTCTACTCGAAATTGAATTTTGGGTGATCGACCCGAGATGAGTTCGGGACTCAAAAGTGATTTGTGTTTTGGACCCAGTGGTGAGTTCTGGACTCAAAAGTGATTTGGGTTCTGGATTTGGTGGTGAGTTCTGGACTCAAAAAGTGATTTGGATTCTGGACCAAAATGTTTGAAAGCGAGTTTGAAAATATTTTGTATACGCATAAACTCAAAAATTAAAATGGAGAAACTTTGCTCCTTGTGTAGGCTCAAACAAATAATTTTTCTCATGCAGGCTCTAATTGATGTTTGTATTTTGTCTTGTTCTTTGCATAAGTATGCATCTCTTCATTCTTTTGCGAAATGACTAGAGCTTCCTCAAGCAATGGGTCTTTCATGCCCCCCTGATTCAATATCTTCTTTGGTGTTTGTTATTCACTTTGACAAAGAATAGACAATACAATATAAGAAAATGCAATGTGATATGCTCATGCATGCATGATATGTATGAATAATACTTACAATGGTTCTGTCGACTCACAGACCCATATAGTCAATTGAAGTGTTTTCATTGACTCCTTCCAAATGCCTGTTCAGATCTTTCATTAGAATGACAGAAGGCTCTGCATTTATGGCTTTTATCTTCAAGAAGTCGAGGATATGAGTGGTGAGACCCAAGCAGCGGAGTCAGGTATACATCCATTTCAAACTATGTTTCAGCATGTCGGTTGGTAGCTTCTTCATAACCTTGCAAATAATAATTTACTTTGCCTAATGTGTCCTTTGAGGTTTAATGGTTCGACAAACTTCTCTTAACTTCGTGTGACAAAAATAATTTTTTTTTTGAATTTTTATTTTGAAATCAAATGTTGGCTTTTCCAAATCAATGTCAATGTACCTCAGGACTTGATTTTCCAAATTAATATATCGATAACATGACAACCCTAGTTACCATACTAAGCTCGGGAATCATTTCTATTTAAGCAAGAATTGTTTCACTTCAGATAGGCACATATACATTACTTGGTCAAAGGTCTCATTGAGTTTGAATATTGTGAGTTTGAATATTGTCTATCTCATATGCATGCTTATTCAAACTATCTCCACTAATAGACTCTACCTACCAAGAGAGATCAACAGGTCTTTGATAGGCTTGAAATGGGGTCTATAAGGGACATGGGTTAAATGAAAGCCATTTTGATATTGGAGCTGAAGTGACATTATGGCCAAACCCTCACACCATGATTTTTTATTGGAGCCATAGGTAGTTGGGAACATGAAAAGATAGAGCTTTGAACGTTCTCCCATCTTCTCGGCGTTAACCTAGATCTTGATTGGGATAGTCCTCTCCTTTATAAAAGGTTGATACCCACATTCCTTTCTTTTTTTTATTCTCTTTTTCTTACTCCTTCTTTTCTTTGAGCATTTTATTATTTTGTCCTTCTCTATAGGATTGTTAAGTACATGACTTTCAAAAATTATGTGGTCTTCCCCTTTTTCTCTAATTTTGATTGAGTCTTTGGTTGGGTTAGACCAATTCATGTCCAACTATCCTTTTAAACCAAATGGAAGCCTTTTGATGCTTTAGGTAAAAGAGAACTCGGTTGGCTTTTTAAACCATTTTGGGTTTTATTTTCTTTTTTCTTTTTTCTTTTTTTTCTTTTCTCCTTTTTTTCTTTTCTTTCTTTTTTTCTTTTTCTTTCTCTTTTTTTCCTTTTTTTAGTTCTAGCTCTAAAAGAGTCATCTTGTTTGTACCAACTTGTATTTCTAATAATGGATCAGTGGAGTGGTATTAATCTGCTTCAGTCCTAACTTTATTTGTGATATTTGGTCTAATTCAAGTGAACTTCAACTACCTTCATCGTCTTAAAATTTTCAACTACCCTTATGGTCTTGAGAATTCATTTCTTTCTTTGATCTTCTTGCCTCTTCATCTTAGTGATCATAAGACTTGTCAAAAGTGTAACAACAGCTCAGGGTAGGTTGTTGGGATTTGTAATCCAATGAAAAGAAAGCTAAAATTTTATGAAGGCTCAAAGGGACAGCTAGGGATTGATATTTAATAGGGTGGATACTAGTTGTTGGCTAACCAAACAATGCCTAGATCATCTCTCCCTTAAATAAGCAGAGTTCAATTTCACCTCGAAAATTTGTCAAAGCATGTTCTAAGACTGACTAGGACCTAGACAAAGGTACTTATGCAGGAGCCCTCTCTAAGTAAGCATACACAACTCAATGTTATAGAACAATTCCCTCACCTAGTAAAGTCATTCAAGTCATGATGCATAAATATATTAATTCATGAATCATCAAGCTAGATTTTTCATTGGTTAAGCACCAAAATGAACAAAGACCAAGAAAAATTTTGTTGAAAGTAATTTATTCAAACAATCTTAATTTTAAAAAATATAGTTGTTCCATAAAACACCAAATAAAGAAAATAAAACAAAAAAAAAAAACAAACAAGCCAAGGGAAGTTTGTTGAGTTAAGCTTCTTCCCCTTTCACATCTTCAATATTCCCATCTTGAAAGGAGGATAAGATAAGATCTTCCTCCAATCCTCCTCCTACCATGAAAGTTGCTGGTGGTGGCACTCTGTTAAACTTAGGCAGAAGATTGCTTTTGGTATTGGGCTTATCTGGTTCAGGTAGCTTACCACTGTCAATCAAATCTTGGATCTCATTTCTTAGATGAGCACATTTATCCATCTCATACCCTTGCATTTGATGAAATTGGAAGAAGGCCTCAGTATTGAAGTTTGGTGGCAGAGGATTATGTAGCAGTCAAGGAGCCAACGGTTGTAACAATCCTTTCTTATATAGCTTGTGGAAAACTCAAGATAGAGGTTTCCCCAATTCTGAGAATTGTCTTTTATTCCCTGACCAGTCGCATTAACATCAACTTCTTTTTGCATGCTTTGATTGCCCAACTGGTAGTTCCCTTTCTCATTTCTTCTTACTGAAAAATGGTTCTTCTCCCTTTCCCACTCTTCAATTTGTAGACCAGCTTGGAGAAGATCTTTGAAATCCTAGATGAGTGTATGAGACAACCTTTCATGAAGACTAGGCAACACCCCTCTTAGACTCATCCTTATTTGATCAGACTCATCAGGCCTCTTCTTAAGCAAAGCAGCCTTATTTCTCCACCTCTTCACATAGTCCATAAAATTCTCATTTTGTCTTTTCCTAATGTCTTCCACCTCCATCAAGGTAACTTCCAGCTCAACATTGTACCCATATTGCTGAATGAAAGCTTTGTATAACAAATCCCAGCTCTTTCGAGTACTATCCTCTAAGGTGTTGAACCAATTCTGGGCAACAGGGTCCAATGAAAGCATGAAATGCCTTAGAGTTTGAACCTTTGTAGCTCTGGCAGACTGCATAGCAGTGATGTACTGCTTCACATGAAGATGAGGGTTTCCAGTACCATTGTACCTAGTGAAAGAAGGCATCTTGAACTTATAAGGGACCTCCTCATCTTGTTCAAATAGTTTGTCGATCTCGGACATCTCTTCGGTTTTCAGTTTCTTCTGAAATTTCTTATCTAGGTCAGCAATCATCTTCTCAACATCAGAATTTTCAGTCTTTTCAAAAGTTGTCTTCTCAACAACCTTTGACTCTTTCTTCTTGTCTTGAGGATCTTGGAAGTATTGAGCCCAATCATCATCATCATTAATGATCACCTTATCATCATTAAAAGACACTTCACCAACTTTAGCCTTCCCCTTATCTTTCTTGGTGCTTGATGATGCTTCAACATTATTCCCAAACATTGTTGTCATTTGATTCTTCATGATCTCAGCTAGGGACCCCTTTAATTCTTCCATTTTAGCATTGAGGGTGTCGTCAACCATTTTTTGAATTTGTTTGGGCTCCACTGCTTTTGGTGAAAAAGTGATTGAGTCACTGCTAGATTTTTCGTCTCTATCGTAGGTCAAATTTTTGTAAGCTTTTGAATTGTCATCATCTAGGGCTGCTAGCCAGAAGGGTTTAATGATATGTCATGTGATGCATTTATGCATGTATGCACAAATAACAAACAAACAAGGATAAATAGGACATTCCTTCCAACCTTATAACATCCACACACGAATGGCGAGTCTCTTTTCCTAGGCAATATGGTTAACAAAATACCAACATGGGGTATCTTAGTTTCAAATAATTCCCTCGGACGATTCAACCAATAGTTATATTTTAAAAATGGAAATAAGTTCATGATAATTCCCATTAATTAGGTTTTAATCAATTTAATCTTAACTAAAATAGCTTTTATGCTATATTCAATTAAAACTAAATTAAGAGGTTTATTATTAATAGATTTCTCACTTAAAAAATTAACTAATGATTCATGCCAAAAACAAGCCCATGATTAATAATTCTTAGTAAAAATTAGGCTCACAATTGACCTAAATATTTAGGTTAATTAATAATTTTGGTATTTTCATAATTGACCTAAATATTTGTAATCTCTTTCAAAAGATTATGAAAATAATTTTGTTTCTAAGCCCATTGTAAAAAGAATTTAGAAGAAATGGATTTTGGGCTTTATATTTGAGTCATGACAAAAGAATTTTTTGATTTTATGTCCAAAGACCATCTTGAAAATATTTGAAAATAGTTTTGGTCCTTTTAGCCTTTAAAGAAAAAAAAATTATTTTGAGCTTAATATACTCAGGTCATATTAGAAAAGGAACAAATCAAATAAGCCATAATTTAAACCAAGATAAACTAACCATAGTCAAACAACAAGCATTTGGTGTAAAAACCTAAGGAAAGTAACAAGGTCAATTACTTGAGCTTTAGTCTTTGGGCTAAAAGGCTTAGGTTCCCATAGCAAGTATATATCAAAAGGTACAAGGCTATGAGTAGCTATGCCATGCTCGATCTCCATACCTTGAGTAAAAGTATGGTATCCCTTATATAACACAACACGAGTAACACGCACATGATGCAATCTAAATGATGCAATGGATAATATCATGATAAGAAAAAAATAGAATAATATAAAGACCAACGGAATTAACTTCTCTTATCCCTAGTGGAGTCTCCACTGTGAGCAGGGATTTTCATCCCTACTCCCAGTGGAATGGTTCTTGCGACTTTGACACTGTTTAGGCTCGGGGCCTTAGAGAACATAGGCCTATGCCCAAAGAAAATGGAGTAGCCATCTGGATAGGTCGGGAAAAAGAAAGGGGTGGATGACTCGATTCCTAAGGAATCCCCAACCCCTTAATGAATTTAAAAAGTTGGGTACATGTGGGAAAGGTGAGAAATGGCCTAGCACCCCCCACAATGCCCGGTTCATTGGAACCAGCCTCCTTTTCAGGTCTTAATATTATAAAATTCTTAAATAAATTGATATTATCCATACTACATGCAACAATTAAAATAAAGCATCATTATATTAAAATCAAAGCAATGTCCAAACAAAACAAATAAATGGACACCCATCCGAGGATGGAAACTTGTCCTTACATGTCCATGTCTAAAACTAAATTAGACACCCACCGAAAGGTGGAAACGTATCCTTTACATTGGTCAAAAATATAAAAGCAATTTAAATTACATGATGCTTAACACATGAGGTACCCAACATATGGAAACATACCTTTTACAATTTCGAAATCAAAACAAATCAACAAAAGTAAACATCCATTTATTATAAACAAATCAAATATCGAAGTTAAATAAATCACATCAAAACATATAATAAACTATATAATTAAATCTAAAACTTAAATAAAGTAAATAAAGATACATATTTAGGTTTACACCTTGAATTAGGATTTTTTTAGTCAAAATTAGGGTTTTGGGATTAACATCATGAAATTAGGGTTCTTCTAATAAAAATTAGGGTTTTGAGATTAAAATCATGAAATTAGGGTTCTTAGATTTGAAAAATATATTTTATGGGCTATAAAAGTTTTAGACGAATTAGGGTTTAGTGTTTATGAAAAACTTATCAAAGTTCATAAGTTATGTGAACTATGAATATGTTTAAAGAGAGTAGATGCAACTGTGAAGTTTTATATGAAAACCCTAATGTGATTCTGAGTAATGTATTGATAAAATAGGCATAAGATAAAACAAATAAACAATCTGTGTCAAACAAGTCTACGGGTTATAATTGATATGACTTCTCAAAATAATAATCTGTGATTAACGTAAACTATCATATGAACTAATTTTTAGAAGAATTTGTATACTGTAACCTTAACTAAATGAAAAATGGGCTCATCAAATATTTAAAACAATTAAAACATATAATATTTATTTGATTTAAAGCATACCGTCGTTTGTTGGCTCCACCAAAATTGTTTGAACGGAATTCTGGATGAGCTTTAGCAAAGACAATGATTACATTGCCTTTGTATTTGTTGGTTGAATTGAGAACAAGAAAGTGAGCTAAGCTACTGCCTTATTGATTGTTTTTCTGCTTGATATTTCAGATTCGTTGCTCTCTATTTTCAAAGTCAGCCAAAAGTTCAAAAAGTCCTTTGCCACGGTTTTTTGTCTCCCTTTTCTTTTGTTGCCGTTCTCCCAGTCCCTAGTTTTTTTTTTTTAAATTGCCTCCCCTTTCTTTTGTGTTTAATGCTAGTATTTATAGGAAAACAAAAGATCTAATCCTATTTTAATAAGGAAATACCAACTGTTTAGGAAAAATCACAAAACCGTATGAAATAAGGTTTGGTCAAAAAATTGGCAGTGCGCGAAGGCTGCTGGGCCTGTGAGGCTGCGCTGGCAAAAATTGCAGCGAGGATCGGGCTGGGTGGACTGGGGCTGCTTGCTAGCATGTTCGGCGAATGGGCAAGCATTGATTTGACCGCAGGTCCAGGCCTACGGCGAATTGGCAGCTGGCCAATTTGCCGCAAGTCCAGGCCTGCGGCGAATTGGCTGCTTGCCAATTTGTCGCAGGTCTAGGCCTGCGACGAAGTTCCTTGCCGTGAGGCAGCGCGTCGCTCGCTGATCCGTCCGATTTTTTATTTTTTTAATTATTATTATTTTTTATATATTATATTTTTTATATATTTTATTTAAAAATAGCTATTCAATATTATAAGTAATTAAAATAATTAAAAGACCACAAAAATTATTTTGGACTATCGGATTGGATTGGGTAAAATATTAAGGGTCTACAGATATGATTAAACATATGAATCTTAGGACAGAAAAATATTTTTCTAAGAAGAATTTTATAAGGAAAAATGTAATATCCCAAATTATACCCTAAAATTTTGGAAATGCTAATTGTTGAAATTGAATTAAATGTTATTATGTATATATATATATATATATGATTAAGTGGAAAGAAAGAAAAAGGGAAGTGTGTATATGTTGTATATATGAAGATATATACAACATATACAAGTCAACATTTATTTATGGTAAAATGAGATAATTAATTATATTAAATAGAAATTAATTGTGAGTGGAAGATGATATTTGATATTTATAATATTATAATATATTAATACTTGGTTGAGATTAAAGAGGGTAATCTTGTGGTTAAGAGAAGTGGTTTTTGTTTGACTTGAGGATAACAATCATTATCTTCTTCTTTCTTCTCCAAAAGCCGGCCATCACCATTTCCAAAGGGAAAGAGAGGTTTTGTTGATTCCTAACTCAATAAATTGAAGGATTTTAAGAGATCAAGTTGGAGTTTTAAGGATTTTCTTCACTTTTGGTAAGTTTCCAACTTGTTTCTTTATTTCCTCTTGAGTTTGTGTTTATGAGTATGGTGGATGATTGGTGTAGTTGTGTGTATGGTTGATTTTGGTATGTTTGAAGTTGTTTTATATAATTGACTTTGATTTTGGGGTTGGATTGAAGAGAAAAAGGGTTAAGTTTGGTGAAGAAAACAAGAGTTGTGGGTGGTGTGACTTTGAGTTGTGATATATGGTTTTGTTTGTGTTTTGATGTATGTAATTGAGTTGCTTTGATTTTTATGCAAGTTTATTATGGTATATTGATTGTTTTGGTTAAGCTTGTTTGGAGTGGAAAAGGGTAAAGGAAAGATGTTTGTTGGATGTGGTGTTTTGGTGTCGTTGGTTCTATTTTCAGGTTGGGTGACACGACCAGTGACACACCCATGTCACTGTGCGTGTCACAGCTTCTACGTAGTAGTGTGATTGACACGTCCAGCGACACAACCATGTCACTGAGCGTGTCATAGCTACTGTGTTGGTGGAAGATTGGCACGTCCAGTGACACGCCCATGTCACTGAGCATGTCATAGCTTCTGTATTGGAGGAGAATTGACACGTGCAGTGACATGCCCATGTCACTGAGCATGTCAAAGCTTTTGTGTTGTGGGTTTAGGGCATAGCTAGGGACATGCTCATGTTGTTGAGCGTGTCATGTGTAGAGTTTGCCCTAGATAGTTCTTATTCTTATTTTCTTATGTGTATCACTAAGTAAGTATGTGTAATCACCTTTGGATTAGGTTTTGAAGAAAATTGAGTTACCCAATTCAAGGATTGAGGATATCTTGGAAGAGGAGGTTGTTAGATTGGTGTTTGTTGCTCTTAGAGGTAAGTACAAACATTACATGATTACATACATTTACATGACTTTGGGACTTAAAACATTTTGTTTGGAAATGTGTTAGGTTACCTATTATATTGTTGATATATGAGAATAGTGCAATGATTTGTATTATGTAAGTTATATGTTAAGGATTCAAAATATATGAACAATGTAATTTGTGATATGCACTCTAATGATGATATGTTAAGCCATTGGTGATGGCTATATTGATATAAATGGGATATTTGAAGCATTGTGCTTATAATGATCATGAGAAAGATTTGATAATGAAATTATAAAAGAATTGTGTGCCTAGTATGTTATTCAATTTTTAGAGTTTTGTTGTTGGTGGCATGCCTAAAAGTAACAATCACTTGAAGCTGGGTTGGGCTTGGTCCTTGAAGCCAAGTTGGGTTGATGCTGAGCTCCCCTTGAAGCTTGGTTGGGCCTAGTCCTTGAAGCCTAGTTGGGATGTTACATATGAGGTAATCCTCATTGTGATAATGATTCGCCTACGGACTAGATAAATGTGAATATTGGACCAAAACAGTAACTCTGGAATTTGAATGGCATATTAGTTTCTTTTGGGCCCATGCTTGTCTTTGTTTTAATGTGAATTATGAATAATGGAATAATTGCACAATGTAATAAGATTTAATGTTATGAAACATGATATCCTTGTATATTGCTTCGAATTCGTGAAAGTTTGACATTGGCATTACATTTGAATCATATTGTTATCATGGTTTGTACCACTAAGCCTTTGGCTTAGCGTGATTGTGATTTATCGCGCAGGTGACAGGGTAGATCCGATTGAGCCGGAGAGTTCAGCTAGACCGAGTCAAGTCTAGGCTTGTGATCCCTTATGAGGTGTTGATTTTGGACATCAAGATCAGAGGCGAACTGCCAACATGTATAAACTCTATATTTTTGTAAATATTGATTTTGATGTATACATATGTATATTCCGCTGCATTTTCCACTGCTTATTAAACATATATTTTGGATAAACTTTTAGGTAATGAGGATATATATATATATGCGTGTTTTAACAAAGGATGTTTCATCTGCTACTTTAATATAAGTTAAATGTTTTAAATTTACTCAGATTGATTGATAATGCTTTGATGTTTAAGTTAAAAGATTTGTTTGATGATAATGAACTGTGACATTCTTGTATCCGGTATACATATATTACATATTGTGTGTATATATGGTGTACGTATATTGGATATAGGGGTGTTACAATTATTTTGGTATCAGAGCCTAGGATTGAGGTTCTCAACCTAGGTGAATTGTAAGGAAAAGAAAATTTAGATTTCAAAATACGGTTTTTAAATAAGATACATGCATTGGTAATGGCAGTTTCTGATCTTTGATGAGATAATCTTCTGCTGTGTTTGCAGATATAGGTAGTGATGGCGTCTCAGTCACGTCAGTCCATAGAAGGTAGTGCTGAGAGTGTATCTCCTGTTGAGGGTAGAGATGGAGCTAGAGTTGAGATAGCTAGTGAAGCACTTGCTCCTGTGCCAGAAAGACCAGCAGTTGATGAGGTTTCGTCAGTTTGGTTGCGACACATGGTAGATTTGTTGAGGCAGGCTCTAGTGTAGTAGCCACCACCGCCACTGCCACTGCAGCCACAAGTACCGGTGAGGCAGTATGATAAATTGAGGAAGTTTGGAGCTAATGATTTTAGTGGTACATAGGTCTACTCCACCTACATATGTCCATTGTGGTAGGGCACATGGGGGTGCTTGCTGGAAGACGGGTGGACCAGGAGTGTGCTTTAGATGTGGGTCACCAGATCATTTCATCAAAGATTGCCCTGAGCTACCAGAAGATAGACAGACTGATACTGCAGCTTCTCGACCCAGTGTTAGAGGAGGTCGAGGGGGCAGAGGTTTTAGAAGAGGTGGTCTACCTGGGATTAGTCAGAGAGGAGGTTCTACAATAGGAGGCAGTAGACTAGATGAGGCTAGGCCATCATAGCGAGTGTGTGTGATGCAGAGGCAGCCGGATGCTTCGGACGTCATTGCGGGTACATTTTCTTTATTTGGCATTTCAGTTCTTGCTTTTATTGATCCAGGATCTACACATTCATATATAATTGCATCTATTTTACCGTTAGGGCATAGTGTGGTAGTTAGTAAGGTGCATCATAATAGTTCAGTTGTGGTACAAGATGCGGAATTTCTTGGTGATTTGATTGAGATGCCTTTCAAGGAGTATGATCTAATTTTAGGCATGGATTGGTTATCAAAGCATGGGGCTATGGTAGACTATCAGAATAAGTGTGTTACTCTGAGAACTTGTGATGGTAGAAGTGTGATGGTATCTAGTGAGCAGAGACAACTTGCATCCATGTTTGTTTCAGCTGTTGCAGCTAGGAGGTTGAGTTTGGTACCGATTTGTTGCCTAGTACCACTCCCATCTTTGTTACTCCTTATCGAATGGTACCTGCTGAGTTGAGAGAGTTGAAGGTGCAGTTGTAGGAGTTGTTGGATAAAGGGTTTGTTCACCCTAGCGTGTCTCCGTGGGGAGCACCTATTTTATTTGTGAAGAAGAAGGATGGTACTTTGAGACTATGCATTGATTATAGGCAGTTGAATAAGGTGACCATTAAGAACAAATATCCTTTGCCTAGGATAGATGATCTCTTTGATCAATTGAAGAGAGCAGCAGTATTCTCTAAAATTGATTTGAGATCAGGGTACCATCAGTTAAGAGTTAGAGCTAAAGATGTATCTAAGAAAGCTTTCCATATAAGGTATGGGCATTATGAATTTTTGGTGATGCCTTTTGGATTGATGAATGCACCAGCAGCTTTTATGGATTTGATGAATAGTTTAGACCCTATCTAGATCAATTTGTAGTGGTCTTTATTGATGATATTTTGTTGTATTCGCATAATGAGAAGGATCATGACCAGCATATGCAGATTGTATTGCAAACTTTAAGAGAGAGAAGCAGTTGTATGCTAAGCTAAGTGTGAGTTTTGGCTTGATCAAGTAACTTTTCTCAGTCATATGGTTTCAGCAGATGGTATAAGAGTTTATCTGAGTAAAGTTGAAGCCATTTTGAATTGGAGTCCACCGAAGACTGTGACTGAGGTTAGAAGTTTTTTGGGTTTGGCAGGCTATTATCAATGGTTTGTGAAAGGTTTTCTTTGATAGCTACACCACTCACCAGATTACTTCGGAAGGGAGTTAGATTCGAGTGGACAGATCGGTGTCAAGAAAGTTTTGAGCAATTGAAAGAGATGTTGACTCAAGCTCCTGTTCTTACTTTGCCTGTGGAAGGTAAACCATATGTGATTTATAGTGATGCTTCACATAATGGTTTAGGTTGTGTTTTGATGCAGGAGGGTAGAGTCATAGCCTATGCTTCACGGTAGTTGGAGGAAGCACATCAGTCGGCTTTTGCTATGCACCCTGGGAGTACTAAGATGTATCATGATTTGAAGCAACATTATTGGTGATCAGGTATGAAGAGGGACATAGCAGAGTTTGTATCTAAATGTCTCACTTGTCTGAGAGTGAAGGCTGAGCACCAAGTTTCTTCGAGGTTGCTCCAACCTTTATCAGTGCCTGAGTGGAAATGGGAGCTTGTAACGATGGATTTTGTGACTAGGTTACCTTTGACTCAGAAGAAGCATGATGTAATCTAGGTGATAGTTGATCGGTTGACGAAGACAGCTCATTTTCTTCCAATTCGGATGGACTATTCTCTTGAGAAATTGGTTGACCTGTATATTAGTGAGATAGTGAGATTGCATGGCGTCCCAATTTCTTTAGTATCGGATCAAGATCCCTGGTTTACTTTGAGATTTTGGAAGAGTTTGCATAATGCTTTGGGATCTCAGTTACTTTTTAGCACTGCTTTCCATCCTCAAACAGATGGGTAGTCAGAGAGAGTGATACAGATTTTGGATGATATGTTGAGAAGTTATATCATTAATTTCTCTGGGAGTTGGGATAGATTCTTACCACTGATGCAATTTGCTTATAATAATAGTCATCACTCCAGTATTGAAATGGCACCCTACGAGGCATTGTATGGTAGAAGATGCAGGATGCCTCTATGTTGGGATGAGGTTGGATAAGGTAATTTGGTTGGCCCCAATTTGATAAAAGAAATGGAAGAGAAAGTGAAGATAATTTGGGATCAATTGAAAGCAGCCTCAGATCGACACAAATCTTATTCAGATTTGAAGAGGAGAGACATAGAGTTTAGTATTGGAGATAAAGTATTTTGGAAATGTCTCCTTGGAAGAGAATTTTGAGATTTGACTGCAAAGGGAAGTTAAGTCCTCTGTTTATTGGACCTTATGAGGTACTGGAAAGAGTTGGACCAGTGGCCTCTAGACTCGCTTTGCCGCCTGAATTGGATAGAATTCACAATGTCTTCCATATCTCTATGCTATGGAGGTACATATCAGACCCATCTCACATTTTGTCTGTAGAATCTATTGAGATGAGTTCGGATCTGACTTTTGAATAAGAACCAGTAGCTATTTTGGCATGTGAAGTGAAAGAGTTGAGAAATAAGAAAGTGCCACTTATGAAGGTTCTTTGGAAAAATCATGCTAAGGAAGAGGCAACTTGGGAGAGTGAGCAAGTGATGCGAGATCAGTATCCCTAGCTGTTCTAGACTTGAGATCAGGTAATTTTGAGGATGAAATTCATTTGTAGAGGGGAAGAATTGTAATATCCCAAATTATACCCTAAAATTTTGGAAATGCTAATTGTTTAAATTGAATTAAATGATATTAAGTATATATATGATTAAGTGGAAAGAAAGAAAAAGGAAAGTGTGTTTATGTTGTATATATGAAGATATATACAACATATGCAAGTCAACATTTATTTATGGTCAAATGAGATAATTAATTATATTAAATAGAAATTAATTGTGAGTGGAAGATGATATTTTATTTTTATAATATTATAATATATTAATACTTGGTTGAGACTAAAGAGGGTAATCTTGTGGTTAAGAGAAGTGGTTTTTGTTTGACTTGAGGATAACTATCATTATCTTCTTCTTTCTTCTCCAAGAGCCAGCCATCACCATTGCCAAAGGGAAAGAGAGGTTCTGTTGATTCCTAACTCAAGCAATTGAAGGATTTCAAGAGATCAAGTTGGAGTTTTAAGGATTTTCTTCACTTTTGGTAAGTTTCCAACTTGTTTCTTTGTTTTCTCTTGAGTTTGTGTTTATGAGTATGGTAGATGATTGGTGTAGTTATGTGTATGGTTGATTTTGGTATGTTTGAAGTTGTTTTGTTTAATTGACTTTGATTTTGGGGTTGGATTGAAGAGAAAAAGGGTTAAGTTTGGTGAAGAAAACAAGAGTTGTGGGTGGTGTGACTTTGAGTTGTGATATATGGTCGTGTTTGTGTTTTGATGTATGTAGTTGAGTTGTTTTAATGTTTATGCAAGTTTATTATGGTATATTGATGGTTTTGGTTAAGTTTATTTGGACTGGAAAAGGGTAAAGGAAAGATGTTTGTTGGATGTGGTGTTTTGGTGTCGTTGGTTCTGTTTTTAAGTTGGGTGACATGACTAGTGACACGTCCATGTCACTGAGCGTGTCACAACTTCTGTGTAGTAGTGTGATTGACACATCCAGTGACACGCCCATGTCACTTAGCGTATCATAGCTACTGTGTTGTTGGAAGATTGACACATCCAGTGACACGCCCATGTCACTGAGCGTGTCATAGCTTCTATGTTGGAGGAGAATTGACACGTGCAGTGACACGCCCATGTCACTGAGCGTGTCAAAGCTTCTGTGTTATGGGTTTAGGGCACGGCCAGGGACACGCCCGTGTTGTTGAGCGTGTCATGTTTAGAGTTTACCTTAGATAGTTCTTATTCTTATTTTCTTATGTGTATCACTAAGTGAGTATGTGTAATCAACTTTGGATTAGGTTTTGAAGAGAATTGAGTTACCCAATCCAAGGATTGAGGATATGTTGGAAGAGGAGGTTGTTAGATTGGTGTTTCTTTCTCTTAGAGGTAAGTACAAACCTTACATGATTGCATACTGTGAGCGGGGATTTTTGCCACCACTCCCAGTGAAATGGTTCCTGCGACTTTGACACTGTTTAGGCTTGGGGCCTTAGAGAACACGGGCCTAAGCCCGGAGAAAATGAAGTCATCACCCGGACGGTCTGGGAAAAAGAAAGGGGTGGATGACTTGATTCCTAAGGAATCTCCAACCCCTAATGGGTTCGGAAAGTTGGGTAAGTGTGGGGAAGGTGAGAAATGGCCCAGCACCCCCACAACGCCCGGTTCATTAGAACCGGCCTCCTCTGCATGTCTTAATATTATAAAATTCTTAAATATAACAATATTATCCATATTACATGCAACAATTAAAATAAAGCATCATTATATTAAAAATAAAATAATGTCCAAACAAAGCAAATAAATGGACACCCATCCGAGGATGAAAACATGTCCTTACATCGTTCATGTCTAAACTAAATAGGACACCCACCGAAAGGTGGAAACATACCTATTGCAATTTTAATACTAAAACAAACAAATAATAATCATAACAATAAAGAAAATAATCATCCATGGTAAATTAAATAAATCAAGCATTGAAATTAAATAAATCAACCATCAAAACATGTAATAAACTACATAATCAAATCTAAAATTAAATAAAGCAAATAAATATACAAATTTAGGCTTATGTCTCAATTTAAAGTTCCTTAATTAACATTTAGGGTTTTGGGATTTTAGAATTATTATTATTATTATTTAGGCTACTGTAAAGATTTTGAAAAATTGGAATGGATTAGGATTTTATAAATTTAAGAAAGTAGTAAGGTTTTTGGTTAATCAAATTAGGGTTTAGGGCTAACATCATGAGATTTGGGTTTTGGAATCTTAAGACATTAGGGTTTATAATTCATGGTTCTGGATTGTGATTTTAGATTTATTGGATTATGGCTTTAGTGTTTAGATTCACTAGATTGAATTTGAAGTTCACTGGATTAGGGTTTAAGGTGTTGTTGAATTTGTCATAAAGTTTTGATGCTTTAAGAATTTAAGGTTTAGGAAAACTAGGGTTTACTGTATTGGGTTTTGATAAAATTAAGGTTTTTGATATTTTGGAAAACATATTCAATCTTAGGATTTAAGAAAATAATTTAGAATTTTATAAAAATAATTATGATTAAAGTTTTTAGATATTCTAAAGAAGATTAGGGTTTGGAGATTTAAGAAGACATTTGGAAATTTTGGACAAAAGGTTAAAGTTTAGATAAAATAGTTTAGGGAAAACAATTTATAGTTTTTAAAGTTTTTGGAAATGGGAGAGAAACAATTTAGGGTTTTAAAGTTTCTGGAAAGAGAAGAACAGTTTTATGGCTTTGAAGGTTTTGGAAACAGAAGAAACAATTTAGGGTTTTTAAAAACAAAAGAAACAATTTAAGGTTTTTAAGGTTTTTGGAAACAGAATAAATAGTTTAGGGTTTTTAAGGTTTTTGGAAACAGAAGAAACAGTTTAGGGTTTTATGGTTTTTGGAAACAGAAGAATCAGTTTAGGGTTTTTAAGGTTTTTGGAAATAGGAGAGAAATAATTTAGTGTTTTAAATTTTCTGGAAAGAGAAGAACAATTTTAGGGTTTTTGAAGTTTTGATCACTGACTAAGGCAACTGGATGAACATATTACCAAGTTTAATACTTTAGTGTGAGCAGGGATTTTCGCCCCCACTCCCGGTGGAATGGTTCTTATGACTTCGACACTGTTTAGGCTCGAGGGACCTAAGTCTGGAAAAAATGGAGTCGCCACCCGGACGGGCTGGGATAAAGAAAGGGGTGGATGACTCGATTTCTAAGGAATCCCCAACCCCCTAATGGTTTCGAAAAGTTGGGTACATGTGGAGAAGGTGAGAAATGGCCCAGCACCCCCATAATGCCCGATTCATTGGAACCAACCTCCTTTACATGTCTTAATATTATAAAATTCTTAAATATAACAATATTATCCTTATTACACACAATAATTAAAATAAAGCATCGATTTATTGAAAATCAAAACAATGTCCAAGCAAAACAAATAAATGGACACCCATCCGAAGATGGAAGCATGCCCTTACATAATCCATACCTAAATAGGACACCCATCGAAGGGTAGAAACATGTCCTTCACATTAGTTCTTGTTGTCCCAAGATGGCAACCAAGAGGGGGGGGGGTGAATTGGTTTCCTCAAGAAATGATGGCAAATTATAAAC
This sequence comes from Garcia nutans, assembly GCA_947685225.1. NCBI lineage: Eukaryota > Viridiplantae > Streptophyta > Magnoliopsida > Malpighiales > Euphorbiaceae > Garcia > Garcia nutans. The sequence continues at coordinate 46,290,659 of CANTUV010000007.1, read as the reverse complement.
TCAACAAATAAGAAATGCGGAATAGAAAAATGGTTGAGTAGTGAGTAGAAGAAAGAACGCACAAGATTTATAGTGGTTCGGATTTTCTTCAATCCTACATCCACTTTCTTAGCAACTTGTTAAGGTTTCACTAATCTTTTGAAGTTTTACAAGCTCACTTCCAACTTTGGTGTTTTCACAAGTTCACACCTAACTTGACAAGTGTTTTTCTAAGGCTAACACTCAAACCACTTACAAGAGTTTTACTAGGCTCACTCTCACAACCTTTACAAGAGTTTTTCTAAGCTTACTCTCACAACCTAAGTGTTTTTCAAGCTCACATTCAAACTTTTACAATGGTGTTTTCAATGCTAACACCTAACATTCATTACAATTCAAATGTAAATTGGAGTAAAAGAAAATATGTTGCTTGGCTATAAAATTTTTTATTCTCCCATTTTTTTCTCTTAGAATAGCAATGTATTTATAGCCAATGTGGTCTGACTAGCCATTATAGATAGTGAGAATTAAGTCTTGGCAGTTTAGACCTTTTTTAATAGACTGTTCGAAGCAGTTCGCGGTCGTCCTTGGTACAAGGATGGTCGCGTTCATGTCTCACGCGGTCGCCCTTGGACAAGGTACGATCGCTGCATTCAAATTTGCTTCAACAGTCAAATTTAAGTGCTCTGCCTAGGTGCTTATTCACGGTCTAGTTGGGAGACTCGCGTCGAACTTCCAGACGCACCTTAGGACGCGAACACTACTGTCAGTTTAAGCAGATTTCTCTTCAATCATCAGTGCGGTCGAGGATACTGAAGGGCGGTCGCTAGAGTGGTAAGCGAGATCGTATTCTTCACCGTTCTTGTCATAGCGAACCTTACTGGAATTTGGATGATTTGGGTTTCTACTGTTGCGGTCGTCCATTATTTAGGACGGTTGCTCTTGTTGGAGTGCGATCGCGACTGTGGTCGGGTTTCTGACCGTGAACCCTACTATGATATGGTTTCATCCTTCAATTGAGTGGGGCGGTCGTCTCCATGTCTTGTGCGACCGCTAAATATGATCTATTCAACTTTATTTGAAACAACCTAATCCTGCAACAAGGTTCTTTAAACACATGTTAAATAAGTCATTCAATTTGAGTTGTCAAGGATCAAAATTGAGATCTTTTGGCTAACAATCTCCCCCATTTTGACTTTGACAATCAAATGGAATGATGATATAATTTGAAAGAAAATGTAAATAAGATTGTCTAACAATCTCCCTTAATTTAAACTGCTAATGTGTTGAATGTTAATAAATTTCTACAATGCTCCCCCTAAACATATGCATGAGTCATGTTTATGTTGGTGCATTAGTAAAATAACATAAAATATCATTCCCATTTTATATTAACTTGCTCTTCATCTTCTATCGTTCTCTCTTTTTCTTCTCCCCCTTTGTCATAGGCAAAATGCATAAGATAATAGAAATATTTAAAGACAATGATACAATTATAAGCATTATGTATAATAAACAAAATGTTGTTAGATAGAGGGCAGTACAAGGATAATGTAAGATAGGAAATAGAAAAACAAAATCAAAACAACAAAACATAACCAAAATAGGAAAAAATAAACTAATCAGAATCTATATCTTCATCTAGCTCTTCTTCGTCTAAAGGAGCTTTTCCCTTATCAAGAGAGACATTGCTGGTAGAGCTAGTGCTGACAGATTCTTCTTCTTCAGGGAGACTTTCTGTGTGATCACTTATATCCCAATCCTCAAGATTGCATTGAGGCAAGTCCAGTTTGCCTTGCATGTCATAGAGATCATGATGCATGTGAGATATAAGGTCAATCCTTTTGTTCAAGTGATGGAATCTCTTGGAGACACTTTTCTTGAACTGAGAGAGTTTCCTGGAGAGTGATTTGATAGCTTTTAGAATGAGTTTTGTAGGAGAGCAGGTTTGGGTAGGTTTAGATGAGGAAGCTTTGGGAGGTAGTTCAACATCAACTTTCAAGGAGTCTCCTTCTTCCTCAATGGTGTACCTTGGTCTTTTCTTTTGTTTATCCACAACACCTCATTTGCCAAAGTAATACACATATGTACCCTTAATCTTCCTTACACAGCCAGCATGTTCTAGATAGTCAATGGTGATGGCGCTGGAGGCAAGATTGAAAGGGTTTCTCAAGGTAGCTAAGTTAAGATCATTTAGCAAGTTCATGTGCCTAGCTATTTGAGTTATTTGTGAGGACAAGAAGAAAGTTCCAGTTCTTGTGACAGCATGGTGATACAATGTGTCAATCAAGAACTTTGTTGTGTTAATTTGGATATTGTGGGTGAAAGTATATAAGAAGATGAGATCACTTTTTGTTACCTTTTCATTCCCATCAGCCCTTTGATGTATGGTGTAGGTGATGATCCTATGAAGCATCCAATGGGTGAGGGATTTGATGTTTCTAGCTTTTGACTCTTTTTCAAATGAGGTTTCCACAGAAATTTCTTGCCAAAAGGTAAAGAGTGTTTGATTGGAGAAGGCTAAATCATTGTAGGAGGTTATTCCATCAACAGAAAAGTCCCATATTTTTCCAAAGTCCTCTAATGTTAAGGCTAGGTATTGGTCAATTAACTTAAATCTAACCCCATACCACCCTAGTGCAGAATTTGCACTCTTTTCAATCTGAAAGGACATGAGAAATTCCTTACTTAAACTTGAATAACCTACCTCTCCAGGAAATACAAATTTCCTCTAGCCAAGAACATCAAGTAGACTTTCAATCTCATCTTTAATGTTGAGGGCAGAGAGCATTCCACCAAATGGAGATTTGGTTCCTTCAATTTTCTTTCTCTTTAGCATGGCATATCTCACATCTTGCTCAGGGATTTGGTGGTGAGGTTTATGAATTTTCTCACCTCTTCTAGACTGTGGAGGAGATGGAAGAGCATCTATTGGTTCGCTTATGATGATCCCTGAAGGCTTCTTTCTTTTCCCTTTCCCTTTGGAGGTGATTTTCTTTTTGGGGGCCATTAGAGTTGAAGAACAAGAAGAAAACTGGAAAACAAAGAGTGTTTGAGAAGGAGATGATCTTGAGAGGATTTTGGAGATTTGGAGGGAAGTTTGTATGTTATAAGAGGTAAAAGATCCAAGGAACTGATGTATAATGGTCTTAAATAGATGAAATTAAGAAAATAGCCATTTATGACTATTGAGAGTTGAAAATCGAGACCTGCCATACAGCCAACAGTTACAAAATTTTGAGAAGAGTGTACAGAGTGCGGTCGCCTATTTATATAGGTGCGATCACTAAAGAAACTCTAGCGACCATTAAGAAAATTAGTGCGCTCGTGAGTGCAGAGAATGTATGCAACGGTCGAAATTGTTTAAATTATTGCAACCACGCACAGAGTTTCCCGACCGCTCACAGAAGTATCAATTTAGATGAATCTGTCTGGCAAGATAGTGACCGCTAGAGGCATTGGAGCAATGCGAGTAGCTCAAAAATGAAAGAGACATAAAAGATGATGGATTTATATAAGTTTAAGCAAAAAGTCTATGCATTAAGATGTTTAAGAAATTTTTATTGATAGGCAATCTTTTATCCATTCAGGGTAGTTCCATCAATCATGCCTAAATTAAGTTTAATAAAGTTAAGCCTATCTTCATTCAAAGGTTTTGTAAAGATATCAGCAAGTTGATTATGTGTATCTATAAACTCTAAGACAATATTCTGGTTTTGTACATTATCTCTCAAAAAATGATGTCTAATGTCTATATGCTTAGATCTAGAGTGTTGGATAGGAATTTTAGACAAATTGATAGCACTAGTGTTGTCACATTTAATGGAGATGTTGTTAAATACTTTGCCATAGTCAAGCAATTGTTGTTTCATCCATAATATTTGTGTGCAACAAAAACATGCTACAACATATTTGGCTTCCGCCATAGACAAAGCAACCGATGCTTATTTCTTACTATGCCAAGAAACTAGATAATTCCCAAGAAAGTGACATGCTCCTGTTGTGCTTTTTCTATCTAAGATGCTACCAGCATAATCTGCATCCGAAAAACCTAAGATATGAAATGATGTGTTTTTAGGATACCAAAGACCTAAATGCATTGTACCACTTAAATATTTCAAAATTCTCTTAGTAACATTCAAGTGTGATTCTTTAGGACAAGTTTGAAATCTAGCACAAAGACATGCACCATACATTATATCAGGTCTAAAAGCGGTTAAGTAAAGTAGTGATCCGATAATACCTCGATATTTCTTTTCATCTACTGCTTTACCATTTTCATCTTTACCCAATTTCAAGGATGTGCTCATAGGAGTCTTGCCAGTTTTGCAGCCATCCATTCCAAATTTCTTGATGAGTTCTTTTGTATATTTGGATTGGTTAATGAAGATCCCATCTTTACATTGCTTGATTTGCAGTCCAAGGAAGAACTTGAGTTCACCCATCATGCTTATTTCAAATTCCCTAGTCATACAACAAGCAAATTCTTTGCACAAGGGTTCATTAGTAGCTCCAAATATTATGTCATCCACATAAATTTATACAATTAAAATGTTATGTTTGTCCTTTTTACCAAGTCTATCAATAAGCAAATTCTTTACCAAGTCTATCATACCAAGTCTTACCAAATTTGTTCAAGTAAATATGCACTAAGTCTATCATACCAAGCTCTTGGTGCTTGTTTCAATCCATATAAAGCTTTGGTAAGTTTGAAAACATGATTAGGAAATTTGTAGTTTTCAAAACCAGGAGGTTGTTCTACATAAAATTCTTCATTTATAAGTCCATTTAGAAATGCACTTTTAACATCCATTTGAAAGAGTTTAAAGTTCATGTGACATGCAAAAGCAAGTAATATTCTAATAGCTTCTAATCTAGCTACAGGGGCAAATGTTTCATCATAGTCAATACCTTCTTCTTGATTATAGCTTGTGGCTACCAACTTTGCTTTATTCCTAACAATGTGACCATTTTCATCAAGCTTATTTCTATAGACCCATTTGCATCCTATGATTGAATGATCTGTAAGTCTAGGAGTGAGTTGCCAAACATTATTTCTTTCAAATTGGTTAAGTTTATCTTGCATTGCAGTCATCCAACTTTCATTGTTTAGAGCCTCCTCAATGGTCTTTAGCTCAATTTGAGAAACAAAAGCAAAATTAACATCTATATGATTAATTTTAAATCTAGTAATTACTCCCTTAGATGTTTCACCAATGATGAGTTCCTTAGGATGATCTTTCTTGTATTGCCAATCCTTAGGTAGATCTTGAGTCTTTTCTTTAAGTTCATACTGATTGATCTTTGGAGCATCAACAGTTTCATGAGGTTCAAGAGTACCTGCAGGGTCATTGAAAGTACTACCTTTCTTTTGATCAAGTTTAGATGATTCATCAAATACAACATGCATTGATTCTTCAACAACTAGAGTTTTCATGTTAAATACTCTATATGCTTTGTTATATGATGAGTATCCTAGGAATATGCCTTCATCTGATTTGGATAAAAAATTTCCAAGATTTTCCTTGGTGTTCAATATAAAGCATTTGCATCCAAATACTCTAAAATATCCAATTCTGGAAATTCTTCCATTCCATAGCTCATAAGAAGTTTTATTAGTTAAATGCCTTTTGTAAACACGATTTGCAATGTAACAAGCTGTATTAACGGCTTCTGGTAATTCATATTCATTGAGCATTGTTCTAGCCATTTCAACCAAGGTTCTATTTTTCCTCTCAACCAAACCATTTTGTTATGGAGTTCTAGGAGCAGAAAAATTATGTGAAATGCCAAGTTCATTACAAAAACTTTCAAAATTTTCATTCTTAAATTCTCAGCCATGATCACTCCTAATAGATGTGATCACATATCCTTTTTCATTTTGAACTCTTTTTGCAATTGTTTTGAAGTAATTAAAAGCTTCATTCTTTTGAGCGAAGAAATTAACCCATGTGAATCTAGAGTAATAGTCAACAAGCTTGTAACTCTATTTGGTCCAAACAAATCCAAATGAATGAGCTCTAACGGTCTAGATGTACTTATAACATTCTTTGATTTAAATGAGCTCTTATGTTGCTTACCATGTTGACAAGGTTCACAAATTCTATCTTTGTCATATTTTATCTTAGGTAGACCATCAACTAGGTTTTCATTACAAATATATTTTAATTGATCCATACCAGCATGTCCTAGTCTTCTATGCCATAACCATGCATCATTATTAGTAGACATTAAACATTTAAATGCATGATTTGAATGTATGTTAATATTATAAGTGTTGTTTGTCCTAGTACCCTTAAATATGATAACACCATTTGAATTTGTGATTTTGCATCCTTTAGAATCAAAATTAACAATGTATGCTCTATCACATAATTGACTAACACTTAGCAAATTATGTTTCAACCCATCAACAAGCCATACATCTTCTATTAAATCTTTACCAATTGAACCAATGGAGCCAACACCAATAATTTTACCTTTAGCATCATTTCCAAAAGTTACATTACCTCCATGTTTGTAAGTAATACTTGTAAAGAGCTTTGCATTCCCGATCATATGCCTTGAGCACCCACTATCCACAAACCATGTGCTTTCGTTGATAGTAGATTTTAGGCATACCTACAAGGTAATAGTGGTTATCTTTTCTTAGTTACCCAAATGAAGTTGGGTCCTTGATGGTTAGTAATATAGGTGTCTTCTAGCTTGAGATGAGCCTTTCTAATATGGCAAAAGAAACTTTTATGTCCAAATTTCATGCAATATGTACATTGCCATAGTGTCTTATATTTTTGTATTTTTCTATTCATATTCCAAGTATTATGCAAACAACTACAAATTTGCTTTTGTGCAAGTTTAGTGTACATAAATGCATGATTACTTTTTGAGAACTTAGCTCTATTTCCTAGTGAGCCATGAAAAGTTCTTTTGGAACTTTTAGACTTGCTGTGAGCATCTTTGTTCTTTACAATATCACATTAGAAATTTTAGTTGTAGATGCTTTTACAAATGTTGGTGTGCATGGTGCAATGTTGATTGAGCCATTGAATCTTAATCCATATTTTAAGGAGGGTGATCTTTGGTTACCAATTAATGTGTCTAAGGCTTCCTTTCCTTTATAAAATTTTGAAATTGATTATTTTAGTTCTTTTAGTTCATGCTTCAGAATTTCATTCTCTTTAATAATTTTTTCTAAATCATGAGAGTTTTTATTTAACTCTTCTATTGAATTCATCAAGTGTTCATTTGAAGTTTTCAATTCTAAGGTCGAGTTCTTTAAGCATATAAAATCCTTTCCTAACTTAGAGCTTTTTTCTTTATAGAGCATCATTTTAGAAAAATATTTTTCTATTTTAAAGTTCATGTGCTCAATCAAATCACTATCATCTAGATTATCAGTATCACCATGTGCTACTAGATCAAAGGATTGAGTACTTACCTCATTAGAGTCATCTTCAATAGCCATGAGAAATAGGTTTGCAATTCCTTCTTCTTCACTTGAAGAGGAGTCATCCCATGTGGCTTTGAGAGACTTTTTCTTTTCTTTGTCCCATTTCCTTTTATTCTTTACTTTGAAGAAATCTGATTTGATGTGTCCAGTTTTTCCACATTCATAGTACTTTACCTCATTTTTCTTTTCTTTATCTTTGAAGGAGGATTTAGGAAGTGTACCTTTATTTGCTTGTAATCTTTTCTTCCTTTTCCATTCATTAATTCTTTTTTAAAACATTGCCATTTCATCTTCATCATCAGTACCTTCATTGCTTGAGCTCTCAACTTCTTTAATTGCTTTGAGAGCAATTGGTTTTCTCTTTTCTTTCTTACCTTGATCTTCTTCTTTTTCACTGTGTAGCTCAAATGTGAGTAGTTTTCCCACAAGCTCGTCAGTTCTCAATGTGCTAAGATCATGAGCTTCTTCGATGGATGATACTTTTGATTCAAAGTTCTTTCTAGCTCTTAGGGCTCTCAAGATTTTACTGTTTACATCACCTTGATCATATACCTTGCCATACTTCTTTAGTTCATTGACAATAGCAAGCAAGAGATTTGTCATGTCGGTGACATTTTCATTTGTTTTCATCTTGAATAGCTCATACTCATGAACATGCATTTGTTTCTTAGTGAATCTCACTTGAGTCGTACCTTCATGATAGTTTTCAAGTGTCTTCCAAATGCAATGTGCATAAGTTAAATGTTGAACTCTTCCACCTTCTTCTCTTGAAATGGAATTCATCAAGATGGAAGCGGCTCTATTATTCTTGAATCGATCTTTGACATTGATAGTTGACCATTGTGCTTTGGGAAGAGGAACTTGAATACCATCAACTTCATAAGTGGGAGGTTTCCACTCACTTTCCACAAAATCCCATAGTTCAATTCCTTCATTATCTAGAAACAAATATATTTTGTGTTTCCAATAGGAATAATCCGTTCCATCAAAGTAGGGTCTAAGGATAGTGTTAAGATTTCCATGAGATATTGAGTTTGATGAAGAAGAGGTTGCCATAGTGGATCAAATTTCACAATTAAGTTGAAGAAATTTCAAAGCTCTCATACAAATTGTTGTCCCAAGATGGCAACCAAGAGGGGGGGGGGGGTGAATTGGTTTCCTCAAGAAATGATGGCAAATTATAAACTCAACAAATAAGAAATGCGAAATAGAAAAATGGTTGAGTATTGAGTAGAAGAAAGAACGTACAAGATTTATAGTGGTTTGAATTTTCTTCAATCCTACATCCACTTCCTTAACAACTTGTTAAGGTTTCACTAATCTTTTGAAGTTTTACAAGCTCACTTCCAACTTTGGTGTTTTCACAAGTTCACATCTAACTTGACAAGTGTTTTTCTAAGGCTAACACTCAAACCACTTACAAGAGTTTTATTAAGCTCACTCTCACAACCTTTACAAGAGTTTTTCTAGGCTTACTCTCACAACCTAAGTGTTTTTCAAGCTCACACTCAAACTTTTACAATGGTGTTTTTAATGCTTACACCTAACATTCATTATAATTCAAATGTAAATTGGAGTAAAAGAAAATATGTTGCTTGGCTATAAAATTTTTTATTCTCCCATTTTTTTTCTCTTAGAATAGCAATGTATTTATAGCCAATGTGGTCTGACTAGCCGTTATAGATAGTGAGAATTAAGTCTTGGCAGTTTAGACCTTTTTTAATAGACTGTTCGAAGCAGTTCGCGGTCGTCCTTGGTACAAGGATGGTCGCGTTCATGTCTCACGTGGTCGCCCTTGGAAAAGGTACGGTCGCTGCATTCAAATTTGCTTCAACAATCAAATTTAAGTACTCTGCTGCAGGAATCTTGCCCATGCTATGGTTGTCGGGACGATCGCGCATAGGATAGGTGCGGTCACCCTTTTTTGAATGCTTAGGTGGGTTTCAAACGGTCATTACACGTGGCATTCTTTAACTGGGAAAAATGAAAGTCCGCCTAAATATGAATGTCGTGGTCGCTCTAGGTGCCTATTCGCGGTCGAGTTGAGAGACTCGCGTCGAACTTCCGGACGCACCTTAGGACGCGAACACTACTGTCAGTTTAAGCAGATTTCTCTTCAATCATCAGTGCAGTCGCAGATACTGAAGGGCAGTCGCTAGAGTGGTAAGCGAGACCGTATTCTTCACCGTTCTTGTCACCGCGAACCTTATTGGAATTTGGATGATTTGGGTTTCTACTATTGCGGTCGTCCATTATTTACGACGGTCGCTCTTGTTGGAGTGCGGTCGCATTTGTGGTCAGGTTTCTGACCGCGAACCCTACTGTTATATGGTTTTATCCTTCAATTGAGTGGGGCGGTCGTCTCCATGTCTTGTGCGACCACTAAATATGCTCTGTTCAACTTTATTTGAAACAATCTAATCCTGCAACAAGGTTCTTTAAACACATGTTAAATAAGTCATTCAATTTGAGTTGTCAAGGATCAAAATTGAGATCTTTTGGCTAACAGTTCTAAAATAGAAAAGCAATTACATGATATTTAACTAATGATGTACCCACCAAGTGGAAACATACCTCTTACAACATTTGGAAATCTAAATAAATCGATAAAAGTAAATAACCATTCATTATAAATAAATCATTCAACTAAGATATTGAACATCAAAATATAAAATAAACATTCATCCATGATAAACTAAATAAATCCAGCATTGAACTTTAAATAAATCAACAAAGCATTAAAAATAAACTAAATCATGTAATAGACTACATAATCAAATATAAAATTAAATAAAGCAAATAAAGATTCAAATTAGGGCTATTGTTTCTATTTAAAATTCTTTAATTAATACTTTAGGGTTTTGGAGTTTAGGAGTTCAAGCTACTGTGAGTTTTAAAGGAATTGAAATGGATTGAAGTTTTATAATTTAATAGGTTGATAAAATTCTTTGATTAACCAAATTCTTATTTGAGAAGTGAAATCATAAAATTAGGGTTTGAACACTTTAAGACATTGGATTCATGATTATTAGCTACTGAATTATGGTTTTTAGGCTTACTGTGTTTGAATTTTAATATTTATGTTTATAAGGTTTTAAGGTTTAAAGGATTAGGGTTTAGAAGAATTAGGGTTTAAGGTTTTAAGGGAGTTAGGGTTTAAGAAAACTTTAGGGTTTAGGTTAGCTAGTTTAGGGTTTACTATTTTGGGAATTGGAGTTGAATTAGGGTTTAGTGTTTTAAAATTAGGGTTTCGAAGAATGCATTAGATTTTAGAATTTGAAAATCAATTGATAATTTTATGAAACTTTATGAAAATAAACAAAATGATTTAAGGTTTATTGAAACAAAAAATATATTTTTTAGGGTTGTGGAAAGAAACAGATTCAATTTAGGGTTTTGAAAAATTGAAAAGCAAATTAGGGTTTTGAGATTTTGAAGGAACAAAAATAACAATTTTACGATTTTTGGAAAACAAAGAAACTAATTAACTTTAGAAAAAGTGAATTGAGGTTCTTGAATAAACAGAAACAATAATTTTTAGATTTTTGAAAGATGAAGCTACTGTGAATTAATGAAACAAATAAAGAAATTCATACCTTCGTTTATTGGTTCCACCAAAAATACTTCTTGGATGAACAAGAACAAAGACAAGCTTTGCTGCCTTTGATGGATTGAATTGCTTGTTTTCTCTCTCAAAAAGTTCGATTGATTCAAAGTTTTCCTCCTCAATTTCCATCTCAATTTCTCTTTCAAATCTCTGTCCCCTTTTGTGTTGTTTTAGTCCTTATTTATAGAAGATTTTTATGATTAATTATAGTTATTCATAGAATCTAACATTAATTAAGAAAAGGAAACCGAAACCTAATTGTATTTGGTTTCGAAAAAATTTACGTCGGAAAAATTTTACCGGCGAAAAAAAACTGCTGGGGAAAAATTGCGCTGGCGAAAAGGGCTACCGCAGGTGGCTGCGGGCAAAAATTGGCCTGCGGGCCATTTCGCCGGCAAGAAATAATCTAATGGGCAAAATGGCCCGAGGCCATTCGCCGCAGATCTTCGGCGATGATTTTTTTTGTCGCCGATTTTTATTTTTATTTTTATTTTTTATTAATAAAAATTAGATACTAAAGCAAATATTATTTAATTAAGATAACAAAAATTGTTTTGGACTAATTAAAATATATTGGACAACACAAAAATGATTTTGGACTAATTAAAATATATTGGACCAGACTGGGTAAAAAATTAAGGGTATACATTTAGGTTAGTGACTTAATATTAAAAACAAACGATAGAAACACTGTAAATTACATCAAATCAAAGATTTATAATCAAACCTCTGTTCATTGGTTCCTCCACAATTTGCTTCTGGATGAACAATGACAAAGGCAGTTGATGGGTTGATAATTGCTAATGTTTCCTGCTTGCTACAGCTTTTTTTTGGCTGATCGAATGGTTGAGTCTCCTATCCAATCAAACAATTTTTTCCTCCTGATCAAAGTCTAAAGTTTCGTTCCTTAATTATGTGTTTTAAAGTGATATTTATAGGAAAAATAATAAACCTACTTCTAATTGCTTAAGGAAATTAAAACCAATTAGGAAAAGAAACCAAAACCAAATAGAATTTGGATTCAGAGAGAACTGCGCTGGAAAATTGCGCTGGCAAAAAACTATTGGCCAAAACTGTGAGGATTGCGAGATGGCTGAAGTAATGGGCCAATTCACCACAGGAAACGAGTAACACGGGTGTCCTAACTTACACACACAATGCAATCTAATATGATGCAATGGATAATATCATGATAAGAAAGAATAGAATAATATAAAGTCCAACAGAATCAACTTCTCTTATCCCTAGTGGAGTCGCCACTGTGAGCAAGAATTTTTTATTTCATCAAACTTTGCAAAGGATGGAATCTTGAATTTGTATGGAACTTCTTCGTCTAGCTCAAATATTTTGTCAACTTCGGACATTTCTTCGGTTTTCAGCTTCCTCTCAAATTTTTTTTCTAAATTACTGATCATCTTCTCAACATCAGATGTCTCGGTCTTTTCAATAGTGGCCTTCTCAACAACCTTTGGCTCCTTCTTTTTATCTTGAGGATCTTGGAAGTATTGATCCCAGTCGTCATCATCGTTAATGACTACCTTGTCATCATCAAAAGCCACTTCACCAACCTTAGCCTTCCCTTTGTCCTTTGGCTTCTTGGTGTTAGCAGATACTTTGACATTGTTCCTTAAAATTGCAGCCAATTGGTTCTTCACGGTCTCAGCTAGGGCCTCTTTTATTTATTCCATCTTGGCATTGAGGGTGTTGTCCAACATTATTTGAATTTTTTCAGGCTCCATTGCTTTTAGTGAGCAAGTGATTGAGTTGCTACTAGATTCTTCATCTCCGGCGTAGGTCGGATTATCGTAAGCTTTTGAAATGTCATATTCCAGGGCTGTGAGCCAGAGAGGATCAATGATATGAGATGCAAATGTATGTATGCATGTACGTATGTATGCTTAAACAATAAACAAACAAGGATAAATAGGACATCCCTTCCAACCTTATAACTTCCACACACGAATGGCTTGTCTCTTTTCCTAGGTATATGGTTAACAAAATACCAACATGGGGTATCTTGTTTTTGAATATTTTCCTCAGACGTTTCAACCAATAGTTATATTTTCAAAAATGGAAATCACTTAATGATAATTCCCATTAATTAAGTTTTAATCCATTCACCCAACTAAAGTAGCTTTTATGCTATATTGGATTAAAACTAAATTAAGAGTTTATTACAAACAGATTTCTCACTTGAAAAAGTAACTAATGATTCATGCCAAAAACAAGCCCATGATTAATATTTCTTAGTATAAACTAGGCTCACAATTGATTTTTAGTATTTCATAATTGACCTAAATAATTTGCAAGCTCTTTATAAGAAAAAGGGTTGGATGAAAATAATTTTCTAAGCCCATTGTAAAAAGATTTTAGAAAAGAATAGATTTTGGGCTTTATGTTTTGGTCACGAGAAAAGAATTTTTTATTTTGTTTTTAGAAAAGTTTTATATCCAAAGACCATTTTGAAAAATTTTGAAAATTTCTTTGGTTTTTTGGACTTTAAAGACTAAATTTATTTTGAGCTTACAATGTACTTAGGTCATATTAGAAAAAGAACAAACCAAATAAGCCATGATTTAAACCAAGATAAATTAACCATTGTCAAACAACATGCATTTGGGGTAAAAACCTAAGGAAAGTAACTAGGCTAATTACATGAGCTTTAGTCTTTGGGTTAAAAGGCTTAGGTTCCCATAGTAAGTATATACCAAATGGTACAAGACTATGAGTGGTTATGCCATGCTCGATCTCCATACCTTGAGTGAAAGTATGGTATCCCTTACATAACACAACATGGGTAACATGGGCATCCTAACTCATGCAAACAATGCAATCGAATATGATGCAATGGATAATATCATGATGTAGACCCTTAATTTTTGACCCAGTCACGTCCGTTATTTTTTATATAGTCCAGAATAATTTTTGTGCTATTTTAGTTAAATAATATTTATTTTAGTATTTATTTTTTATAATTTTTAATAAAATAATAATAATAATAAATAAATAAAAATAAAAATCGGCGACGAAAAAATTTGTCCCCGAAAGTAATTGGCCAAGACCAACTTCACCCGCAGAAACTTTCTGCAGGCGAAATGGCCAAAGCCATTTCACCCGTAGGAATTTCCTGTGGCGAAATGGCCTGGCAGCCCAGCCAGTGCGTCCAGCTCTCGCAATTTCCTCCCAGTTTTAGCCAGCGCTCACAATTTTGCCAGCAAAATTTTTCCAACGCAATTTTTTTCGAAACCAAATTCTATTTGGTTTCAGTTTTCTTTTCCTAATTAATTATAGTTTCCTTAAACAATTGGAATTAATCTTCTAAATTTTCCTATAAATAACACTAAAAAACACAAAAAAAAGGGGATAGAGAGTGGACTTAGGGGGGAGAACTTTGGACTTTGATCGGATAGTGGGACTTTGATTAGGGGATCAAAACTTGGTTTACAGAAAACCCTATCCAAAGAAGATTAGTAACAAGCAAAGCCATCAACAATTCATCAAAGGCAGCAACCTTGCCTTTGTCTTTGTTCATCCAGAAAGTAACTTTTGGTGGAACCAAGAACGGAGGTTTGAATCTCTATTTTCTTTTTTTACAGTAGCTTCAATCACTGAAAATTAACAAATTATTTCTTCTATTTCTTCTAAACCTGAAAACTCTAAAACATTTTTTCCAAATACCTTAAAAACCCTAATTCGTTTCTTTTATTTCCAAAATCCTTAAATTATCCTTCTGTTTCCAAAAACTTCAAAAACCCTAAATCATTTTATTAATTCCCAAAACCCTAATCTCTATTCCAAAAAGTCAGTAGCCTTATTTTTTAAGCATCAAAAGCTTTAACCCTAATTAATCCTTCTTTCCAAAATCACACAGTAAGCATTATTCTTTTAAAAATAACACTAGTTTCTTCCAATTTCAAAACCCTATTTTCTAAATCTTAAACCCTAAAATCTTAATTTTCAACACCGAAACCTACAATCCTAAAAGCCAGTTTTCAAAATCTTCAAGGTCTGGGCCCCGGCCCCCGCAAGGGGCACTGCCTCTGTAATATCCTAAAATATACCCTAAAAGTGTTGGGATTATTGTTGTATTTGGATTCAATGTGTGTATTGAAGGGTAAGAGAAAAGAAGTGAAGAGAAGATATGGGAATTATAAAATGTAACATATATATGAGGTATAAAATGGTGTAGGAAAAGTGAGTTGTATATATATATATTTGTATGATTAGTTAATAATAATAATAATGATAATAAGGACAAAAAGGAAAATAAAGAGGAAAGCAAAAAGAAGTTTGTGTGGAGGAGATTTAATTGCATTATTATTATTATTATTATTATTATTATTATTATTATTATATATATATATATGATAAGGATGAAGGAAAGAATGAGAACGTTCTTTCTTCTTCTCCTTCGTCTCCTTCTTCTTAGTAAACGAGAGAGAGAGAGAGAGAGAGAGAGAAGCTAGAGAGAGAAAGGGGATTTTACTTCTAATTACACCAAAGACTAAGGTTATCAAGAGGCTTGCAAATGGATATTGAAGATTTGGCAAGCTATTCAAGTAAGTACTTCTCTCTTGAGTTGATTTTATTGATTATGTATATATATGTTTTTATCTTCTTGTTTTGGGTTTCTTTGGATTGAGGTATGGTTGGTGTTTAAGATGATGGAAATGAAAGATTGAAGTATGTAATTGTGTTGAATTGGTATTTAAGTGTTGATAATTTGGGGTATTTGTGATGATGATGATGAATTGTTGAGTTAGGATTTGATATGAATGAAATGGTATTTTGAGTAATTGATTATAGTGATGTATATATATTGATTGTTATGGTGATATAATGAAGTTATATAAATGTTAAAGTGATATGGAATTGATAAATATGAACAAAGATGATGATTAAAAGGGTTGTGGTATGAATTTTGGAAATGGTTTGGTCTTTGAGTTCTTGAAGGACACGGCCAAATTATGAGAGACACGGCCAAGTTAGGGCAACTTGGCCGTGTTGGATGGATTTTGGAGAGACACGGCCACAAGCTTGGCCGTGTCCCTTGAATGTGTTTGCTACTGCCTGACTTTTGTTGAGAGACACGGCCGTGTCCTCTGCCCGTGTCTGAGTCTGTTTGAAATTGTGATGAGAGACACGGCCACAAGCTTGGCCGTGTCCCATGCCCGTGTTCGCTACTGCCAAAATTGTGTTGAGAGACACGGCCACAAGCTTGGCCGTGTCCCTCAAGTGTGCTGCCCGTGTCCCTCAAATGTGTTAAGTAATGTTTTATTCTTTGTCCTTCTTACATTGTTATATATTCTTCTTATATTGTTGGATCTTTAAAAGGGTCTTTTGGTACCTAAACACACTTAAAACAATAATGATCCAACCAAAAGTATATAGAAGATTATAAATCCATGAATAATGTAAAGTGTGATGTATCTAACAATGATGGTATAGGAAATGTGGAAGATATAATGATCATGTATACTTGAGTGATGAATTGATCAATATGATTTGATGATACTATATGAATAATGTTATGTTCTATGCTTTGTAAATTGTAATGTGTTATATGAATGATGTGATGTTGTGATGAAGCATGAAATATAAAATATGTGATATTGTGATGACAGATGAAATGTGAGTTGAAATCAAATGAAATATGAAGCCATTGTTATTGGCTATGATGATTCAAATGAGATGTGAGCCATTGTTATTGGCTATGGTGATTTTAATGTGATGTGATGAAGCCATTGTGATTGGCTATGATGATTCAAATAAAATGTGAACCATTGTTATTGGTTATGATAATTCAATTGAGAATAAAATTGATAAATGAGTTGTGTGACTAATGTGTTATTCCATTTTCAGAGTTTGTTGTTGGTGGCATGCCTAAGAAGTGTAACAATCTCTTGAAGTTAGGTTGGATTAAATCCTTGAAGCCTAATTGAGATGTTACCACCCTTGAAGCTAGGTTGGATTGGTTCTTGAAGCCAAGTTGGGTTGAAGCTTAGCATGCTTTGCTCCCCTTGAAGCTTGGTTGAACCTAATCCTTGAAGCCTAGTTGGGTCTATGATAATGATAAATGTGATAATTAAACCAAAGCATTACTCTGAAAATTGAATGGCATATTAGTATGTTGTTTGGGCCCAAGTCTGTCTTTGTTGTCAATGTGATTCATGCTTGATGAATTGTGAATAAAATGATGTTATGAAGTATGATTTTGTAATATGTGCATTGATGTATTGAAGAGGAATGTGTTTTGAGGGACTTTGTTGAGATATGGGCTTATGAACATGTTGTATGATGTGTAAAATGTATATGAAGGTGGAATTTGTGAGAATTGCTATTATGAAAATTTGGATAGATCATTGAATGGTGTTTTGTTAAAATGATGTATGTTATATATATATATATATATATATATATATGAAATAGAAAGGGCAAGAATTGTGTTATGAATGTTCCATGTAATTATATATCAAATTTGCAAAGATAGTGAGAACTTCTGAAGAATGCATTGAGAAAGGAATACGTGGTAAGAAAACAATAAAACTAAATGCTAAAAATTTAAGGTATGATTCTTTTGGCAAAGTTTATTTTATTATTGTTTTATTTAGTACTACTAAGCTCTCGGGCTTAGCGCGGATGTTTAATCGCGCAGGTATTTATGAGGTTAATTTGGAAGTTTAGCTGTGGTGCCACGAGAAGAGTAAGGGTGTCTCGAGACCAACTAGAAGGTGATGCATACATATATGATTTTAATTATGTTGCATTTTTAATAAGAGCAATGATTTTATAAATGTGTTTCAAAGTAATGTAAAATTTTATGAATTCGGTTAAAGGTAAATAAACTGAAAATTTACGTGACATTCTGATACTACATATATGTATTGTATGTATACTAGGTATATGTATGGTACTTATATGGAGTATCAGGGTGTTACAATTATTTTGGTATCAGAGCTTAGGTTTGAAATTCTCGGCCTAAGTGAAATTAAAAAGAAAATTTTTGAAAAATTTAAATGAGAATCAAAAAGAAGAGTTTTGAAATGCAATTGGTAATATATGCATATGCATTCACATCTAGGTTGGTCTCAAACGTGGCATTATGTGAATTGTGATGTATTTGGATTACATGAGATAAATGATAGTATGTAAATGAGGTTTCATATGAAAGTAAAATTTTAAAATGTTGATAATTGAAAAGTGATTGTGATGTAAAGAAATGATATGGAATTTATAAGTAAAAGTGTAATTGTTGACATGTGTATGACATATAAGGAAATGGCTAAAAGAATAAAGTTGGAAATGAGTTAAAAACAGAATTTAACCTCTTTCTAATAAACTTATGTTTAGATTTCTAGAAAGAGGAAATATTGCTGGATGAGTAATATGGAAAGATATATGGTTTAAATGAAAAGATTACAGTGGATTATTGAATGAGTTGATTGGTATAGATTAAGTATGATAATTTAAGGTATGGACATGAAAAACTAAGGTTTGCTTAAGAGGAAAAAGAAATGATGTTGGTTAAATATAAAGAGATATTGGTGTTGATTGTATTGTTAATTTAGTGCAAACATGGTGATTTCAATGTTAGAAATGTGATATGTTTGAATATTGTAAAAGCTCTTGTAAATGGTGATAATATATGATACTTAAATTTTTAGAATGAGCTTGGTAATGGTGAAACATATATGTTTGATGTTGCTTAGTAGTATATATATACAAGATGTTTTAAGATTGATATTAAGAGAATGAGATGAATAAATGGAAGTTTAAGTAAACTAATAAGTTGAGAACTTATGGTTATAATGGAATGTAGATAAAGATTATTTAGATATTGATAGTTTAATGTATTCAATACATGAGATATATGAAATGAATAGTAGTGCACATGAAAGTATTATGAATTGGGGAATGAGATTGATAATAGGAAAATTTGATTAGAAAAAAAAAAAGGATTGAGTAAATGGAAATGAGTTATTTTAAGTAATTTGATTGGAAAGGAAGAAAATGGGTAGGAAAGATATGTTAAAGGTATTTAAAAACAAATGTGAGAAAGATATCACATTGGACATGTGATTAAGATCTTTGTAAAATAATATTATAAGTAGAGCGTATATATTTATTGAAGTTAAGGAATAATTTAAGTTATGTTAAAAGTATGAGAATGATAATAGTCCAAGGAAAGTGATAAATATTAAATTTGTCTAAACTATATGCAAAAGAGAAATTTAATAAATTGCATAATTATGTGTATATATATAAAGGATATGTAAGAGGAATTTTCGACATGAATATATATAAGAAAGGTGGGAAGTGAGTCACATTATGAATGTGACTTATGAATGCATATATGATATGTTTATTATTTTATACCATTGTATGTTTAATGGTATTAGAAATGAGATTGCATATAGTAGTGGATTTAATAAAGATTAAATTTTCGTAGAATAGATTATGTGATGAAATAGAAAATGAGAATGAATTTGGGTAATATGGGGCTATGAAATTGTTATGATAATAACTAAATCAGGTTATCATAAGATGTTTTGGGAACTTAAAGTATTTGTGTGTGGAAATATTTTATGTATAAGTGTAATAGGAAATTGTAAGGAAAGAATAATGTATTTTAAAAAAAAAAAATTTTTAAAGGAGATGGATTGAAAATGGAGTAATG
This sequence comes from Garcia nutans, assembly GCA_947685225.1. Classification (NCBI taxonomy): domain Eukaryota; kingdom Viridiplantae; phylum Streptophyta; class Magnoliopsida; order Malpighiales; family Euphorbiaceae; genus Garcia; species Garcia nutans. The sequence continues at coordinate 46,270,946 of CANTUV010000007.1, read as the reverse complement.
AATGATATATGTGCAAGATTTGTATTTGATTGAAGGTTGAGTGTAGAAAATGTTAAAGATTATATTATGGAACATGAGTTAGGTTATGATGATCAAATAATTAAAAGTAAACTGGTTGAGATGAAACTAAAAAGGTGTTAACTCTTGGTGTAATAAAAGTTTAAAGTATATATATAAATTGTTGTGATACAATCTAGCTTTATAATTGTGATGGCTGGAAATCGAATAATAGAAGAACAATATTGATTTACAAATCCTAGGTGTGATTGTTAATATATCATGGTCATATGAGTTGGTTAGTGTGATTAATTGGTTGGTTTTATTATCTTCAGAGTTAGAGCTGAGATAATATAATTGTAGTACAGTTTTGGTGAGATGGATAAATATGTTCCTATAAACATGGTTAAAAGATATGATTTAAGCTTGTCTAGATAATATGATTGAATAATGAGATGTTCAATATAGTTAATGATATATGTGTATACTACTTTGATATGATGAAAAACTATGATTATTGACAAGGATGTTGGAAATGAATTATAAATGAGGTAAAATGCTTAATTGATTATGAGAAATAAATGGTGAAAAGATAAGGAACGGATTTGTCTACCTCCTGTGGAACCAAGCGGACCCATTGTGTTGGGCAACCGAACTTGGACTACCGACCTGGTCGAAGGAAAGTTTGTTTATGAAGCTATAGTTGTTAATTATATTGATATACTTTGCATGAGTATGAGAGATGATGATATACTTATAGTAATAATGAAAAGTATATTTATAAGTATGATTTCTATTGATTGAGTATATGAATCTGAAAAGACAAGAATTTGAATATAAGTTTGATCTAATGAGATTAGGTTATATATATGTATATATTGTAAAATCCAATGATAAATGTGGATAAGATAATTGTTGGATTGAATCAAATAAGGTTGAGATATTAGTATATTGTGTGTAATAGATCGATTGATCTAGATTTCGCTAAAGTTGCAAGTCAATATTGAGATTTAATACGTACAGTTGTATTGGGAGTGTAGAATCTAAATGGTAATGTGTATGATATAATATTCTGGCATATGAATGAATATAAATAAATTGAATTATATCAATTGTGTTTGATGAGGAAAAGAGAAATGTTGTTTATCTGTTAAGTAAGTTTAAAAGTTTGGTATTAATATTTATATTAAGTGAAAAGTAAGTTAAAGGAATTAAAAATATTGTTATCCATTGAGATTTGGTAAATGTTATTTTGAAAGTGATAGTAAGAATGGAATAATCAATGTTAAGATATTGATATTTGAAGTTAAAGTTAAGAATATCTATAAAGAGATAATGTGATAATTTGACTTTAATACAAAGATAAAATTCATTGGTAATGTAATGAGTTATCTTATTTGCTTTGTTGAGAAAGTAATAAGATATAAAGGTATATATATCTATACATTGATGAATTGTGAAAATTCAGAGAAGATGATTTTTTCTAAGGGGGAGAGTAGAAGTTATGTGAGTTGATAAAATTATAATGTACGATACGATTATCTTCATATGGAAGTTAAGATGGTGATTTGTTCTAAATGGGTTGTTAGTATGCTGGATAATTTCGAGGATGAAATTATTTAAGGGGGAGAGAATTGTAATATCCTAAAATATACCCTAAAAGTGTTGGGATTATTGTTGTATTTGGATTCAATGTGTGTATTGAAGGGTAAGAGAAAAGAAGTGAAGAGAAGATATGGGAATTATAAAATGTAACATATATATGAGGTATAAAATGGTGTAGGAAAAGTGAGTTGTATATATATATATATTTGTATGATTAGTTAATAATAATAATAATGATAATAAGGACAAAAAGGAAAATAAAGAGGAAAGCAAAAAGAAGTTTGTGTGGAGGAGATTTAATTGCATTATTATTATTATTATTATTATTATTATTATTATTATTATATATATATGATAAGGATGAAGGAAAGAATGAGAACATTCTTTCTTCTTCTCCTTCGTCTCCTTCTTCTTAGTAAACGAGAGAGAGAGAGAGAGAGAGAGAAGCTAGAGAGAGAAAGGGGATTTTACTTCTAATTACACCAAAGACTAAGGTTATCAAGAGGCTTGCAAATGGATATTGAAGATTTGGCAAGCTATTCAAGTAAGTACTTCTCTCTTGAGTTGATTTTATTGATTATGTATATATATGTTTTTATCTTCTTGTTTTGGGTTTCTTTGGATTGAGGTATGGTTGGTGTTTAAGATGATGGAAATGAAAGATTGAAGTATGTAATTGTGTTGAATTGGTATTTAAGTGTTGATAATTTGGGGTATTTGTGATGATGATGATGAATTGTTGAGTTAGGATTTGATATGAATGAAATGGTATTTTGAGTAATTGATTATAGTGATGTATATATATTGATTGTTATGGTGATATAATGAAGTTATATAAATGTTAAAGTGATATGGAATTGATAAATATGAACAAAGATGATGATTAAAAGGGTTGTGGTATGAATTTTGGAAATGGTTTGGTCTTTGAGTTCTTGAAGGACACGGCCAAATTATGAGAGACACGGCCAAGTTAGGGCAACTTGGCCGTGTTGGATGGATTTTGGAGAGACACGGCCACAAGCTTGGCCGTGTCCCTTGAATGTGTTTGCTACTGCCTGACTTTTGTTGAGAGACACGGCCGTGTCCTCTGCCCGTGTCTGAGTCTGTTTGAAATTGTGATGAGAGACACGGCCACAAGCTTGGCCGTGTCCCATGCCCGTGTTCGCTACTGCCAAAATTGTGTTGAGAGACACGGCCACAAGCTTGGCCGTGTCCCTCAAGTGTGCTGCCCGTGTCCCTCAAATGTGTTAAGTAATGTTTTATTCTTTGTCCTTCTTACATTGTTATATATTCTTCTTATATTGTTGGATCTTTAAAAGGGTCTTTTGGTACCTAAACACACTTAAAACAATAATGATCCAACCAAAAGTATATAGAAGATTATAAATCCATGAATAATGTAAAGTGTGATGTATCTAACAATGATGGTATAGGAAATGTGGAAGATATAATGATCATGTATACTTGAGTGATGAATTGATCAATATGATTTGATGATACTATATGAATAATGTTATGTTCTATGCTTTGTAAATTGTAATGTGTTATATGAATGATGTGATGTTGTGATGAAGCATGAAATATAAAATATGTGATATTGTGATGACAGATGAAATGTGAGTTGAAATCAAATGAAATATGAAGCCATTGTTATTGGCTATGATGATTCAAATGAGATGTGAGCCATTGTTATTGGCTATGGTGATTTTAATGTGATGTGATGAAGCCATTGTGATTGGCTATGATGATTCAAATAAAATGTGAACCATTGTTATTGGTTATGATAATTCAATTGAGAATAAAATTGATAAATGAGTTGTGTGACTAATGTGTTATTCCATTTTCAGAGTTTGTTGTTGGTGGCATGCCTAAGAAGTGTAACAATCTCTTGAAGTTAGGTTGGATTAAATCCTTGAAGCCTAATTGAGATGTTACCACCCTTGAAGCTAGGTTGGATTGGTTCTTGAAGCCAAGTTGGGTTGAAGCTTAGCATGCTTTGCTCCCCTTGAAGCTTGGTTGAACCTAATCCTTGAAGCCTAGTTGGGTCTATGATAATGATAAATGTGATAATTAAACCAAAGCATTACTCTGAAAATTGAATGGCATATTAGTATGTTGTTTGGGCCCAAGTCTGTCTTTGTTGTCAATGTGATTCATGCTTGATGAATTGTGAATAAAATGATGTTATGAAGTATGATTTTGTAATATGTGCATTGATGTATTGAAGAGGAATGTGTTTTGAGGGACTTTGTTGAGATATGGGCTTATGAACATGTTGTATGATGTGTAAAATGTATATGAAGGTGGAATTTGTGAGAATTGCTATTATGAAAATTTGGATAGATCATTGAATGGTGTTTTGTTAAAATGATGTATGTTATATATATATATATATATATGAAATAGAAAGGGCAAGAATTGTGTTATGAATGTTCCATGTAATTATATATCAAATTTGCAAAGATAGTGAGAACTTCTGAAGAATGCATTGAGAAAGGAATACGTGGTAAGAAAACAATAAAACTAAATGCTAAAAATTTAAGGTATGATTCTTTTGGCAAAGTTTATTTTATTATTGTTTTATTTAGTACTACTAAGCTCTCGGGCTTAGCGCGGATGTTTAATCGCGCAGGTATTTATGAGGTTAATTTGGAAGTTTAGCTGTGGTGCCACGAGAAGAGTAAGGGTGTCTCGAGACCAACTAGAAGGTGATGCATACATATATGATTTTAATTATGTTGCATTTTTAATAAGAGCAATGATTTTATAAATGTGTTTCAAAGTAATGTAAAATTTTATGAATTCGGTTAAAGGTAAATAAACTGAAAATTTACGTGACATTCTGATACTACATATATGTATTGTATGTATACTAGGTATATGTATGGTACTTATATGGAGTATCAGGGTGTTACAATTATTTTGGTATCAGAGCTTAGGTTTGAAATTCTCGGCCTAAGTGAAATTAAAAAGAAAATTTTTGAAAAATTTAAATGAGAATCAAAAAGAAGAGTTTTGAAATGCAATTGGTAATATATGCATATGCATTCACATCTAGGTTGGTCTCAAACGTGGCATTATGTGAATTGTGATGTATTTGGATTACATGAGATAAATGATAGTATGTAAATGAGGTTTCATATGAAAGTAAAATTTTAAAATGTTGATAATTGAAAAGTGATTGTGATGTAAAGAAATGATATGGAATTTATAAGTAAAAGTGTAATTGTTGACATGTGTATGACATATAAGGAAATGGCTAAAAGAATAAAGTTGGAAATGAGTTAAAAACAGAATTTAACCTCTTTCTAATAAACTTATGTTTAGATTTCTAGAAAGAGGAAATATTGCTGGATGAGTAATATGGAAAGATATATGGTTTAAATGAAAAGATTACAGTGGATTATTGAATGAGTTGATTGGTATAGATTAAGTATGATAATTTAAGGTATGGACATGAAAAACTAAGGTTTGCTTAAGAGGAAAAAGAGATGATGTTGGTTAAATATAAAGAGATATTGGTGTTGATTGTATTGTTAATTTAGTGCAAACATGGTGATTTCAATGTTAGAAATGTGATATGTTTGAATATTGTAAAAGCTCTTGTAAATGGTGATAATATATGATACTTAAATTTTTGGAATGAGCTTGGTAATGGTGAAACATATATGTTTGATGTTGCTTAGTAGTATATATATACAAGATGTTTTAAGATTGATATTAAGAGAATGAGATGAATAAATGGAAGTTTAAGTAAACTAATAAGTTGAGAACTTATGGTTATAATGGAATGTAGATAAAGATTATTTAGATATTGATAGTTTAATGTATTCAATACATGAGATATATGAAATGAATAGTAGTGCACATGAAAGTATTATGAATTGGGGAATGAGATTGATAATAGGAAAATTTGATTAGAAAAAAAAAAGGATTGAGTAAATGGAAATGAGTTATTTTAAGTAATTTGATTGGAAAGGAAGAAAATGGGTAGGAAAGATATGTTAAAGGTATTTAAAAACAAATGTGAGAAAGATATCACATTGGACATGTGATTAAGATCTTTGTAAAATAATATTATAAGTAGAGCGTATATATTTATTGAAGTTAAGGAATAATTTAAGTTATGTTAAAAGTATGAGAATGATAATAGTCCAAGGAAAGTGATAAATATTAAATTTGTCTAAACTATATGCAAAAGAGAAATTTAATAAATTGCATAATTATGTGTATATATATAAAGGATATGTAAGAGGAATTTTCGACATGAATATATATAAGAAAGGTGGGAAGTGAGTCACATTATGAATGTGACTTATGAATGCATATATGATATGTTTATTATTTTATACCATTGTATGTTTAATGGTATTAGAAATGAGATTGCATATAGTAGTGGATTTAATAAAGATTAAATTTTCGTAGAATAGATTATGTGATGAAATAGAAAATGAGAATGAATTTGGGTAATATGGGGCTATGAAATTGTTATGATAATAACTAAATCAGGTTATCATAAGATGTTTTGGGAACTTAAAGTATTTGTGTGTGGAAATATTTTATGTATAAGTGTAATAGGAAATTGTAAGGAAAGAATAATGTATTTTAAAAAAAAAAAATTTTTAAAGGAGATGGATTGAAAATGGAGTAATGAATGATATATGTGCAAGATTTGTATTTGATTGAAGGTTGAGTGTAGAAAATGTTAAAGATTATATTATGGAACATGAGTTAGGTTATGATGATCAAATAATTAAAAGTAAACTGGTTGAGATGAAACTAAAAAGGTGTTAACTCTTGGTGTAATAAAAGTTTAAAGTATATATATAAATTGTTGTGATACAATCTAGCTTTATAATTGTGATGGCTGGAAATCGAATAATAGAAGAACAATATTGATTTACAAATCCTAGGTGTGATTGTTAATATATCATGGTCATATGAGTTGGTTAGTGTGATTAATTGGTTGGTTTTATTATCTTCAGAGTTAGAGCTGAGATAATATAATTGTAGTACAGTTTTGGTGAGATGGATAAATATGTTCCTATAAACATGGTTAAAAGATATGATTTAAGCTTGTCTAGATAATATGATTGAATAATGAGATGTTCAATATAGTTAATGATATATGTGTATACTACTTTGATATGATGAAAAACTATGATTATTGACAAGGATGTTGGAAATGAATTATAAATGAGGTAAAATGCTTAATTGATTATGAGAAATAAATGGTGAAAAGATAAGGAACGGATTTGTCTACCTCCTGTGGAACCAAGCGGACCCATTGTGTTGGGCAACCGAACTTGGACTACCGACCTGGTCGAAGGAAAGTTTGTTTATGAAGCTATAGTTGTTGATTATATTGATATACTTTGCATGAGTATGAGAGATGATGATATACTTATAGTAATAATGAAAAGTATATTTATAAGTATGATTTCTATTGATTGAGTATATGAATCTGAAAAGACAAGAATTTGAATATAAGTTTGATCTAATGAGATTAGGTTATATATATGTATATATTGTAAAATCCAATGATAAATGTGGATAAGATAATTGTTGGATTGAATCAAATAAGGTTGAGATATTAGTATATTGTGTGTAATAGATCGATTGATCTAGATTTCGCTAAAGTTGCAAGTCAATATTGAGATTTAATACGTACAGTTGTATTGGGAGTGTAGAATCTAAATGGTAATGTGTATGATATAATATTCTGGCATATGAATGAATATAAATAAATTGAATTATATCAATTGTGTTTGATGAGGAAAAGAGAAATGTTGTTTATCTGTTAAGTAAGTTTAAAAGTTTGGTATTAATATTTATATTAAGTGAAAAGTAAGTTAAAGGAATTAAAAATATTGTTATCCATTGAGATTTGGTAAATGTTATTTTGAAAGTGATAGTAAGAATGGAATAATCAATGTTAAGATATTGATATTTGAAGTTAAAGTTAAGAATATCTATAAAGAGATAATGTGATAATTTGACTTTAATACAAAGATAAAATTCATTGGTAATGTAATGAGTTATCTTAATTGCTTTGTTGAGAAAGTAATAAGATATAAAGGTATATATATCTATACATTGATGAATTGTGAAAATTCAGAGAAGATGATTTTTTCTAAGGGGGAGAGTAGAAGTTATGTGAGTTGATAAAATTATAATGTACGATACGATTATCTTCATATGGAAGTTAAGATGGTGATTTGTTCTAAATGGGTTGTTAGTATGCTGGATAATTTCGAGGATGAAATTATTTAAGGGGGAGAGAATTGTAATATCCTAAAATATACCCTAAAAGTGTTGGGATTATTGTTGTATTTGGATTCAATGTGTGTATTGAAGGGTAAGAGAAAAGAAGTGAAGAGAAGATATGGGAATTATAAAATGTAACATATATATGAGGTATAAAATGGTGTAGGAAAAGTGAGTTGTATATATATATATATTTGTATGATTAGTTAATAATAATAATAATGATAATAAGGACAAAAAGGAAAATAAAGAGGAAAGCAAAAAGAAGTTTGTGTGGAGGAGATTTAATTGCATTATTATTATTATTATTATTATTATTATTATATATATATATATGATAAGGATGAAGGAAAGAATGAGAACATTCTTTCTTCTTCTCCTTCGTCTCCTTCTTCTTAGTAAACGAGAGAGAGAGAGAGAGAGAGAGAAGCTAGAGAGAGAAAGGGGATTTTACTTCTAATTACACCAAAGACTAAGGTTATCAAGAGGCTTGCAAATGGATATTGAAGATTTGGCAAGCTATTCAAGTAAGTACTTCTCTCTTGAGTTGATTTTATTGATTATGTATATATATGTTTTTATCTTCTTGTTTTGGGTTTCTTTGGATTGAGGTATGGTTGGTGTTTAAGATGATGGAAATGAAAGATTGAAGTATGTAATTGTGTTGAATTGGTATTTAAGTGTTGATAATTTGGGGTATTTGTGATGATGATGATGAATTGTTGAGTTAGGATTTGATATGAATGAAATGGTATTTTGAGTAATTGATTATAGTGATGTATATATATTGATTGTTATGGTGATATAATGAAGTTATATAAATGTTAAAGTGATATGGAATTGATAAATATGAACAAAGATGATGATTAAAAGGGTTGTGGTATGAATTTTGGAAATGGTTTGGTCTTTGAGTTCTTGAAGGACACGGCCAAATTATGAGAGACACGGCCAAGTTAGGGCAACTTGGCCGTGTTGGATGGATTTTGGAGAGACACGGCCACAAGCTTGGCCGTGTCCCTTGAATGTGTTTGCTACTGCCTGACTTTTGTTGAGAGACACGGCCGTGTCCTCTGCCCGTGTCTGAGTCTGTTTGAAATTGTGATGAGAGACACGGCCACAAGCTTGGCCGTGTCCCATGCCCGTGTTCGCTACTGCCAAAATTGTGTTGAGAGACACGGCCACAAGCTTGGCCGTGTCCCTCAAGTGTGCTGCCCGTGTCCCTCAAATGTGTTAAGTAATGTTTTATTCTTTGTCCTTCTTACATTGTTATATATTCTTCTTATATTGTTGGATCTTTAAAAGGGTCTTTTGGTACCTAAACACACTTAAAACAATAATGATCCAACCAAAAGTATATAGAAGATTATAAATCCATGAATAATGTAAAGTGTGATGTATCTAACAATGATGGTATAGGAAATGTGGAAGATATAATGATCATGTATACTTGAGTGATGAATTGATCAATATGATTTGATGATACTATATGAATAATGTTATGTTCTATGCTTTGTAAATTGTAATGTGTTATATGAATGATGTGATGTTGTGATGAAGCATGAAATATAAAATATGTGATATTGTGATGACAGATGAAATGTGAGTTGAAATCAAATGAAATATGAAGCCATTGTTATTGGCTATGATGATTCAAATGAGATGTGAGCCATTGTTATTGGCTATGGTGATTTTAATGTGATGTGATGAAGCCATTGTGATTGGCTATGATGATTCAAATAAAATGTGAACCATTGTTATTGGTTATGATAATTCAATTGAGAATAAAATTGATAAATGAGTTGTGTGACTAATGTGTTATTCCATTTTCAGAGTTTGTTGTTGGTGGCATGCCTAAGAAGTGTAACAATCTCTTGAAGTTAGGTTGGATTAAATCCTTGAAGCCTAATTGAGATGTTACCACCCTTGAAGCTAGGTTGGATTGGTTCTTGAAGCCAAGTTGGGTTGAAGCTTAGCATGCTTTGCTCCCCTTGAAGCTTGGTTGAACCTAATCCTTGAAGCCTAGTTGGGTCTATGATAATGATAAATGTGATAATTAAACCAAAGCATTACTCTGAAAATTGAATGGCATATTAGTATGTTGTTTGGGCCCAAGTCTGTCTTTGTTGTCAATGTGATTCATGCTTGATGAATTGTGAATAAAATGATGTTATGAAGTATGATTTTGTAATATGTGCATTGATGTATTGAAGAGGAATGTGTTTTGAGGGACTTTGTTGAGATATGGGCTTATGAACATGTTGTATGATGTGTAAAATGTATATGAAGGTGGAATTTGTGAGAATTGCTATTATGAAAATTTGGATAGATCATTGAATGGTGTTTTGTTAAAATGATGTATGTTATATATATATATATATATGAAATAGAAAGGGCAAGAATTGTGTTATGAATGTTCCATGTAATTATATATCAAATTTGCAAAGATAGTGAGAACTTCTGAAGAATGCATTGAGAAAGGAATACGTGGTAAGAAAACAATAAAACTAAATGCTAAAAATTTAAGGTATGATTCTTTTGGCAAAGTTTATTTTATTATTGTTTTATTTAGTACTACTAAGCTCTCGGGCTTAGCGCGGATGTTTAATCGCGCAGGTATTTATGAGGTTAATTTGGAAGTTTAGCTGTGGTGCCACGAGAAGAGTAAGGGTGTCTCGAGACCAACTAGAAGGTGATGCATACATATATGATTTTAATTATGTTGCATTTTTAATAAGAGCAATGATTTTATAAATGTGTTTCAAAGTAATGTAAAATTTTATGAATTCGGTTAAAGGTAAATAAACTGAAAATTTACGTGACATTCTGATACTACATATATGTATTGTATGTATACTAGGTATATGTATGGTACTTATATGGAGTATCAGGGTGTTACAGCCTCCTTGACCCCCGCCGACTAACCGACTAGCGGGACCACCGTGTGGGCTTCGTGTAGACCCTTAATTTTTGACCTAGTCCGGTCCAATATATTTTAATTAGTCCAAAATAATTTTTGTGTTGTCCAATATATTTTAAATAGTCCAAAATAATTTTTGTTTTCTTAATTAAATAATATTTTCTTTAGTATCTAATTTTTATTAATACAAAATAAAAAATAATAATAATAAACAAAAAATAAAAATAAAAAAGAAAAAAAATCGGCTGCGGCAAAATGGCCCGCAAGCCAATTTGCCCCCGCTGCCACAGCCAGCTACGGCAGCTTTTTCACCAGCGCAATTTTTTCGCAGCAGTTTTTTTCTCCAGTGCATTTTTTTTGCCACAGTTTTTTTTTTTTGCCAGCGAAAATTTTTTCGACGCAAATTTTCCGAAACCTAATACAATTAGGTTTCGGTTTCCTTTTCTTAATGAATGTTATATTCCGTGAATAACTAGATTTAACCATAGAAATTTTCTATAAATAAGGACCAAATACAACACAAAAATGGGGGAGAAAAGGAAGAAAATTGGATCGGATTTGGGAGGAGAAATTGAGACCAAAATTGAGGAGGAAAACTTTAAATTTTAAGAATTCCTTCTGTCAGTGAATCAATCTGATTTTTTTGAGAGAGCAAACAACAATGGAATCCATTAAAGGCAGCAAAGCTTGTCTTTGTTCTTGATCATCCAAGAAGAAATTTTTGGTAAAACCAACAAACAGAGGTATGCATCACTTGTCTAATTTCTTCACAGTAGCTTAAATCATCCAATTGTTTCTTTTAATTCGAAAATCTTATAACCTTAATTCCCCTTTTCTAAAGTTTAAAAACCTTAATTCGTTGCTTTGTTTTCCAAAAAGCTTAAAATTGTTATTTTTGTTTCTTCAATATCTCAAAACCCTAATTTGCTTTCCAAATTTTGAAAATCATAAATTAAATCTGTTTCTTTCCAAAAACCCTAAAAAAATCTTTTCTGCTTCTATAAACTTTAAATCGTTTGGTTTATTTTCATAAAGTTTCATAAAATTATCAATTGATTTTCAAATCCTAAAAACCTAATGCATTCTCCGAAACCCTAATTCTAAAATTCTAAAAGCCTAATTCAACTCCAAAACACAAAACAGTAAACCTTAACTCCAATAAAACCTTAAACCCTAAATTTTTCTAAACCCTAATCCTTAAAACCTTAAAACCCTATAAACATATTCAAACACAATAAGCTTAAAAACACAATCCAGTGACCGTAAATCATAAATCTAAATGTTTTAAAGTATTCAAATTCCAATTTCATGATTTTAGCATTCAAACACTAATTTGGTTAATCAAAGAACTTTATCAACCTCTTAAATCATAAAACCTTCATCCATTTTAATTCCTTTAAAAACTCACAGTAGCTTAAACCCACAAATTCCAAAATCCTAAACATGTTAAATAAAGAATCTTAAATAGAAACAGTAACTCTAATTTGAATCTTTACTTGCTTTATTTAATTTTATATTTGATTATGTAGTCTGTTATATGCCTTAATTTATTTTCAATGCTTTGTTGATTTATTTAAGTTCAATGCTTGGTTTATTTAATTTATCATGGATGGATGTTTACTTTCTATTGATATTTAATACCTTTGATGAATGATTTATTTATGATGAATGGTTATTTACTTTTAACAATTTATTTAGATTTCCAAATGTTGTAAGAGGTATGTTTCCACTTGGTGGGTACCTCATTAGTTAAACATCATGTAATTTAAATTTCTTTTCTATTTTAGAACCAATGTAAAGGAAATGTTTCTACCTTTCGGTGGGTGTCCTATTTAGGCATGGATTATGTAAGGACATGTTTCCATCTTCAGATGGGTGTCCATTTATTTGTTTTGCTTGGACATTGCTTTGATTTTAATATAATGATGCTTTCTTTTAATTCTTATGTGTAATATGGATAATATTGTTATATTTAAGAATTCTATAATATTAAGACCTGTAAAGGAGGCCGATTCCAATTAACCGGGCATTGTGAGGGTGCTGGGCCATTTCTCACCTTCCCCACACGTACCCAACTTTTCGAACCCATTAGGGGGTTGGGGATTCCTTAGGAATCGAGCATCCACCCCTTTCTTTTTTCTCGGCCCATCTAGGTGGCGACTCCATTTTCTTCGGACTTAGGTCCGTGTTCTCTAACGCCCTGATCCTAAACAGTGCCGAAGTTGCAAGACCCATTCCACCAGGAGTGGGGGCAAAAATCCCCGCTCACACTTGGGTCAATATTTATTTATGTATTATAAATATTTATGTTTAACTTCCTTTATTATGATTATTCAAAATACAGTAGCTTTATTCAAAATACAAACCTAAACCCTAATTTATTCAAAACATAAATTCAAATTCTGTTTTCAAATCTTCACAGTAGCTTTTTATAATTTTATTCATTGGGATATTTTAATCTTTCTTATAATTCCCTTAAAGACTTTCTATATTTGTTCCATCCAAAAATACTTAAGTAGTTATTATAGTCAATACTAAAACCATACTTACCTTTAATCACGGCAAAACAAAATCAAGGTTTCAAACCATAAAACCCTAATTTCATAATTTTTCCCCTCAAACCCTAATTTGATCAATCAAAGAACCTTACTGATTTCTTAAATTTATAAAACCCTAACCCCTTTCAATTCTCTTAAAACCTACAGTAGCCTAAACAAATAACAATAATAATATCTTAAGATTCCAAAACCCTAAAATATTAATTAAAGAACTTTAAATAGAAATAGTAAACCTCAATTTGTATCTTTAATTGCTTTTAGATTTGGTTATATAGTCTATTATATGCTTTGGTGGTTGATTTATTTAATTTCAATGCTTGATTTATTTAATTTATCATGGATGGATGTTTGCTTTATTGTTATATTTGTTTATTTTGATTTCCAAAAGTGTAAGAGGTATGTTTCCACTTTGTGGGTACCTCATTAGTTAAATATCATATAATTTAAATTGCTTTTATATTTTGGACCAATGTAAAGGACATGTTTCTACCTTTTGGTGGTTGTCCTATTTAGTTGAGACATGAACGATGTAAGGACTTATTTCCATCCTCGGATGGGTGTCCATTTATTTGCTTTGCTTAGACATTGCTTTGATTTTAATATAATGATGCTTTATTTCAATTGTTGCATGTAATATGGATAATATTGTTATATTTAAGAATTTTATAATATTAAGACCTATAAAGAAGGCCGGTTCCAATGAATCGGGCGTTGTGGGGTTGCTGGCCCATTTCTCACCTTCCCCACACATACCCAACTTTTCGAACCCATTAGGGGGTTGGGGATTCCTTAGGAATCGAGTCATCCACCCCTTTCTTTTTCTCGGCCCGTCCGGGTGGCGACTCCATTTTCTCCGGACTTAGGTTCGTGTTCTCTAAGGCCCTGAGCATAAACAGTGCCAAAGTCACAAGAACCATTCCATCGGGAGTGGGGCGAAAATCTGTTGGTCTTTATATTATTCTATTCTTTCTTATAATGATATTATCCATTGCATCATATTAGATTGCATCGTGTGCGTGAGTTAGGACGCCCATGTTACCCATGTTGTGTTATGTAAGGGATACCATACTTTCACTCAAGGTATGGAGATCGAGCAGGGCATAACCACTCATAGCCTCATACCATTTGGTATATACTTGCTATGGGAACCTAAGCTTTTTACCCAAAGACTAAAGCTCATGTAATTGGCCTAGTTACTTTCCTTAGGTTTTACCCCAAATGCATGTTGTTTGACTATGGTTAATTTATCTTGGCTTAAATCATGGCTTATTTAGTTTGTTCTTTTTCTAATATGACCCAAGTACATTTCCAAGCTCAAATAAATTTTTCTTTAAAATCCAAAAGACTAAAGCTATCTTCAAAACATTTCAAAATGGTCTTTGGATATAAAACTTTTCTAAAAATAAATCAAAAATTCTTTTGCTCATGGCCCAAATACTAAGCCCAAAATCCATTTTTTCTAAAATCTTTTTACAATGGGCTTAGAAATAAAATTATTTTCATCCAACCTTTTTTACAAAGTGCTTGCAAATTATTTAAGTCAATTATGAAATACCAAAAATCAATTGTGAGCCTAGTTTATACTAAGAAATAATTAATCATGGACTTGTTTTTGGCATGAATCATTAGTTACTTTTTCAAGTGAGAAATCTATTTGTAATAAACCTCTTAATTTAGTTTTAATTGAATATATAGCATAAAAGCTACTATAGTTGGTTGAATAAATTAAAACCTAATTAATGGAAATTATCATGAACTGATTTCCATTCTTGAAAATATAACGATTGGTTGAAACATCCGAGAAAATTATTCAAAAACAAGGTACCCCATGTTGGTATTTTGTTAACCATGTACCTAGGAAAAGAGACTCCCCTTTCATGTGTGGATGTTATAAGGTTGGAAGGAAAGTCATATTTGTCCTTATTTGTTAATTGTTCATGCATACATGCATACATACATACATTTGCATCTCATATCATTGATCCTTTCTGGCTCACAGCCCTGGATTACGATTGTTCAAAAGCTTACGACAATCCGATCTATGCTGGAGACGAAGTATCTAGCAACGACTCAATCTCTTTTTCACCAAAAGCAATGGAGCCCGAACAAATTCAAAGAATGGTGGATGAAGCCCTCAATGCCAAGATGGAAGAAATAAAAGAGGCCCTAGCTGAGACCATGAAGAACCAATTGGCTGTAATTTTAGGAAATCATGCCGAAGCATCTGCTAGCACTAAGAAGTCGAAGGACAAAGGGAAGACTAAAGTTGGTGAAGTGGTTTTTGATGATGAAAAGGTGATCATTGATGATGATGATGTTTGGGCCCAATACTACCAAGATCCTCAGGACAAGAAGAAAGAACCAAAGATTGTTGAAAGATTAGCTATGGAGAAAATCGAAACTTCTAATGTTGAAAAGATGATTGCGGACTTAGAAAAGAAATTTGAGAAGAAACTGAAAACCGAAGAAATGTCCGAAGTTGACAAATTTTCATACAGGTTCAAAATGCCATCTTTTACGAAGTTTGATGGAACCGAAAATCCTCATCTCCGTGCAAAGCAGTATATCACTACTATACAGTCTGCCCGAGCT
Source organism: Garcia nutans (assembly GCA_947685225.1). Classification (NCBI taxonomy): domain Eukaryota; kingdom Viridiplantae; phylum Streptophyta; class Magnoliopsida; order Malpighiales; family Euphorbiaceae; genus Garcia; species Garcia nutans. The sequence continues at coordinate 46,255,010 of CANTUV010000007.1, read as the reverse complement.
ACTAAGGCTTAAACTCTAAGGTACTTTATTCGCTCATTGGACCCTGTTGTCCAAAATTGGTTGAATACCTTAGATGATGGAACACAAAAGAGTTGGGATTTGCTATACAAGGCCTTCATCCAACAATATGGATACAACATTGAAATGGAAGTTACCTTAAAGGAAGTTGAGTCCATTAGGCAAAGGCCAATTGAGAATTTTGTGGATTATGTGAAAAGATGGAGAAACAAGGCCACTTTGCTCAAGAAGAGGCCGATGAATCCGATCAAATAAGGATGATTGTGAGAGGGGTGTTGCCTAGCCTTCATGAGAGGATGTCTCATACACTCATCCATGATTTCAAAGATCTTCTCCAAACTAGTCTGCAAATTGAAGAATGGGAAAGGGAGAAAAATTGCTTTTCAATAAGAAGGAACGAGAAAGGAAACTATCAATCTAATAGTCAAAGCATGCAAAAGGCAGTCGGTGTCAATGCTACTAACCAAGGAACAAGGAGGCAGTTTTCAAAATTGGAGAAACCTATGTCTTGGGTTCTCAATAAGCTACAAAGGAAGGGATTGTTACAACCCTTAAATCCTCGTCCGTTGCCTAACCCTCTCCCACCTAATTTTGAAACTAAAGCATTTTGTCAGTTTCATCAAATGCAAGGGCATGACACGGACAGATGTGTGAGGTTGAGACATGAGATCCAAAATCTAATTGATAGTGGGAAGATGCCCGAGCCCAATAAGCCAAACACCAAAGACAACCTATTACCAAAGTTCAATAGGGTACCACCACCGGCAACCTTCATGATTGGAGGGGGTTTGCATGAAGATTTTGTCATGTCTTCTTTCCAAGATGTGGGTGGAGAAGCAACCAAAGAAGAAGAGGTATTTGGCAAAATTAAACAAGCTACGGTGGGTAAAGAAGTAACAATTTGTATTGTCAATGGGTTTTGGGATTCAAGCGATAGTGAGGATGATCTTGTATCCAAGAAAGAGGAATAGACCTAGTCCGAGCCCGAAGAAGATGAAGTAATGAACAGTAGATTCGGTAAGCCTTATGCAAGGCCACCACCTAAGGAGGTAGAAATTAATAAGGGAAAGGAAGTTGAAGTAGGGAATAAAGAAAAGGAAGAAGATACTGTGCTCAAGCAATTGAAAAGAACCCAAGCAAGTATTAGCATTTGAGACTTATTGGCTACTTCTAAAAAGCACTGAGAAACTATGGCCAAAGCCTTAGTTAGCATGCCAATTTCTACCTCCATAACACCAAAGGAGCTAATCAACTTCATAAAAATTAGAGTAATGAAATGTGAAGATATTCAAGAGAAGAGCGAAGTTAATATGGGAGCGGTTTCTTTCTCAGATGCGGATTTACCGAAAGAGGGGAGAGATCACATCCGCCCTCTCTTTATCAAAATAGAAATCAAAGGGAAAAGGACTCCATGTGTAATGGTCAATGATGGGTCCACCATAAATGTTTGTCCACTTAAAATATTGCCAAAGCTAGCCATGTCAACAAGGGATGAAAACTCGACCGAGGTAACCATTCGGGCTTATGACAACACTAAGAGACATGCCGAAGGAACTTTCAAAGCTACTGTCAGGGTCGGTCCAATTGAATCTATTGTTGAATTTGTTGTTTTGGATATACCTGTTTCCTTTGCCTTACTCTTGGAACAACCAAGGTTTTATCCTCTTGGTGGAGTTCCTTCCACCCTTCATCAAAAGATCAAGTTCCCTAACGGAGATGAAACAGTGGTCATCAAAGTTGAAGATAATGAGATTGTTAACGCTCTAATGATTGAGAGGCCTCTCAATGGTTTCCAAGTAGCTGCAATTTCTGATGATGAAGTAGTAGACTCCAAAGTCTTGAATATGATGAAGAGCATGAACTACCTTCCCGGAGCTGGCCTTGGAAAGGGTAAGGCCGGTTTAAAAAAGCTACCAGATTTTAAAACTCAAACTTTCAAGAAGGGGTTGGGATATGATGAAGACAATAATGTCCAGCCAAAGAAGAGTGAGAAGATGAGCTTCCCACCACTTGAAAAGATCTTTGTCAAAGCTCTAGATATGGGACCACTCCAAGGAAAGCCTGAGCCAGTCATGTTCATGGGAAAGTTGATCCCGGGTTTTAAAATTTTTACAGATGTTACCGAGCTAGTAGAGCAAGTGAAGAAAGAGCTCACCCTGCCAGCCAACAAAGAATCCAATCCAGAAGAAAAGAAGGAAGTTGTCCTGAAAGCCGAGAAGACTTCGGAGGAGATTGGTGCCCTGGTTGAAGAAAAGTTTGAAGACATCCTGCCTTATGATTTTGAGAACAATGATTTTGATTTTAATTTGTCTGCTTTATATGAGGATGATGATTCTTTCTTTTCCAAAATGAATGCAATAAAGTCTGATTTTGCTTACTTGTGTGATGTTTCTCCTGATGGTTGCATACATTCAAATAACAGTTACATGAGCATCTTTAATATTAATTTTGTTAACACACAATCATTAAATTTGGGAACAATCAAAAATCCTAAAAACATTAGCATAGCATCTGACCTTACTCCTGATGAGAGAGAGAGATTTGAAAAAATATTCAAAAAATATAAAGAATTATTTGCTTGGTCTTATGAGGATATGTTTGGAATAGATCGAGACATAGCCGAACATCTTATTCCTACTTACACTCACATGAAACCTGTCAAACAAAAGCTTAGGCGATTAAGACCTGAGTGGGCTGAATTGGTTAAAGAAGAGGTCACTAAACAAATACAAGTGAAGTTCCTTGAAGTGATAGAATATCCAGATTGGCTAGCCAACATAGTACCTGTGCCAAAGAAAGATGGAAGAATAAGGGTCTGTGTGGATTATAGAGATTTAAATAAGGCTTCCCCTAAAGATGATTTTCCTTTACCTCATATAGATGTTCTCATTGATAGTGCAGCATCTAGCGTGCTACACTCATTTTAGATGGATTTTCTGGATACAACCAAGTGTTAATGGCCCAAGAGGATAGAGCCAAAACTGCTTTCATTACTACATGGAGTATATTTTGTTATAGGGTGATGCCGTTCGGCTTAAAGAATGCTGGAGCAACCTATAAAAGGATGGCCACCACACTATTTCATGACATGATGCACAAAGAAGTTGAAGTATATGTTGATGATATGATGGTGAAATCGGATACAAGGGAACAACACTTCCAAAACTTAGAATTATTCTTCGATAGAGCATTGAAATATAAGCTAAGATTAAACTCGAAGAAGTGTATGTTTAGGGTTACCTCAGGCAAATTATTGGGACATGTGATTGGCCTGAATGACATTGAGATTGATCCTGACAAATTTAAAGTAATCAAGGATATGCCAGCCCCTAAGACGGAGAGAGAAGTTCAGGGATTTATCAATAAATTGCAATATATTAGCAGATTCATAGCAAAGCTCACAATAATCTATGAGCCTATCTTCAAATTGCTTAAAAAGAATCAGCCGGTCATATGGAATAGTATTTGTTGAATCCACCTGTTTTAAAACCATCTAAACCCTGCAAACCTCTATTACTATACTTGGCAGTAGAAGAAGAGTCAATGGGAGCCATGCTAGCGTAAGCAGATGAGTTTACTATTTAAGTAGAAAGCTCCTACCTTGTGAAATTAAGTATAGTATCATTGAAAAGACCTGTATAGCCATGGTTTGGTCTTCTAAGAAGTTGCGGCGTTACTTTCAATCGTATAGTGTACAAGCAATTTCCAGGTTGGACCCAATGAAGTACTTAAGGGAGACACTCTCTTTGATTGGGAAATATTGTTGCTGGTTGATAATATTAGAAGAATTTGAGATTGAGTATGTAACCAAGAAAACAATCAAAGGTAGAGCGGGCAGAATTCCTAGCCCAACAACCATTACCAGATAGCGAAGAGGTAGTCTTGGAATTTTCAAAAGAACATTTAGAGGCAATTGAAGTACAAGGGTAGAAAATGTATTTTGATGGAGCAGTAAACAAGAAACGAGTAGGTTTGGGAGTCATACTAGAATCGCCCGAAGGGGATCTTATCCCTTTAGCCAAAAAGTTAAAATTTAGGGCAACCAATAATATGGTGGAGTACGAAGCTTGAATCTTTGGTTTGGAAACCCTAATGATTATGAAGGTGGATAAGGTGGAAGTTTTTGGCGATTCATTGCTAGTAGTATCCCAAGTAAATGGAGAGTGGGAGTTGAAAGAAGAAAAATTAAAACCATACCACCATTACTTGACCATGATGAAGAAGAACTTTAAGGAGTGTAGGTTTATACACATATCAAGAGAAGAAAATCAGATGGCTAATGCCCTAGCCACATTGGCTTCAGTATGGGAAAATCCTGTCAGCTTATTCCTTAAGCCTCTGATTTTGACAAGTTCGTCGACTCCTTGCTATGAATAGGAGACAATCATGAAAACTGATACAGACCATGATGCATGGTATGATACTATAAGACAAATTTTGGAGGAAAGGGAATACCCGTCGGGGGCAACAAAGAAAGAAAGAAGAGTCATAAGGTGGTGGTCTTTACAATACATCACATTCCATGGAGAGTTATATCGAAGATGGGCTAATGGGGTGCATTTGAGATGTTTAAGGAAGCCTGAAGTGGAGCATATCATGTCAGAAATACATGCGGGAAGTTGCGGTCCGCACATGAGTGGTTTGGCCCTAGTAATGAAGATTATTCGACAAGGTTACTATTGGTTGACCATGGAGAGAGATTGTATTGAGTTCGTAAAGAAGTGCCAACAATGTCAGATGTATGGTAACTTGAATCATATGCCTCCTAAAGAATTGCGTTCTATGTCTTCACCCTGGCCCTTTGCCACTTGGGGTATCGACATTATAGGAGAAATACATCTGACAGCCTCAAACGGTCACCGTTTCATTATAGTAGCAGTAGATTATTTTTTGAAATGGGTCAAAGCCGAATCCTTCAACAAACTAGGTGCAAGTCAAATGGCAATATTTATTGAAAAGAACCTCATTTGCAAGTATGGGGTCCCGTACAGTGTGATATCAGACAATGGGGTACAGTTTCAAGGAGCAGTTAAGGATTTATTCGCAAAGTACGGAATCCATCATCACCGATCCTCTCTTTATAGACCAAAGGCTAATGGTGTGGTAGAAGCAACAAAGAAGACAATTAAGCAAATCCTGTCCAAGATGAACAATATAGAACAAGTGTGCGAACACCTACTGGAATGACACCGTTCTCCTTGGTTTATGGGATGGAAGCAGTGTTGCCAATTGAAATAGAGATCAAGTCATTGAGAATAGTCTTGGAAGCCAAAATGCCTGAAACGGAATGGGTAGTGAGCAGGTGTAACATCCCAAATCCCAGATTGGTAAGAAACAGACATAGAGGATATGATTTAGGCTTAGAACAAAAGAGTTTAGAACATGACCTATAACTTAAGCTCGAATTTCATCCAAGTTAATGACAAAATTAGAGAGTCTTAAAGAAGACTTAATTGTTTATTTGTGTTTTATCTAGATGTATAACATGAAATTACTCAATTTGGAGTTGCACAGAATAAGATATGATGGATTTAGTAGACAATGTGCAAGCTGCCTCAGGACAGCATAGTAGGCTTGACTTCAAAGGACCGTCAAAAATCAGATATAACTCGGATCGACCTGAATTTAGATACAATATATCCCCAGATGTCTAGTTTCAGTGGGAATAAGAATTACTTAATTTGGAGTTATGAGTAAAAAGATATTAATAAAGAAAGACAGCAAGGTCAGGAAGGGATATCAAAAGGACCTAAGTGGAAATTTCTCAAAAGTTAGGGGCAACTAAGTAAACTTAAAAATTAAGTGTCGGAAGTTCTTAATAGTGCCCATATCCGACCTCGGAAGAATATTCTAGAGATTAATCGGATCGCAACGACGTGTAACGGTTTTTCCAGGAAATGTCCCGTTAAAGAAAAACAAAGACATTTTGACTAGGGGCATTTTGGTCATTATCAATTAAAGTTATACATGAATTTAAGGTAGAAAATAAAAACTTGAGTACGTAGAGAATGGCAAGAAATATGAAACGATCGTCAGTAGAAACGAAGCCGGAGAAAACCCGAGCAAAAATAGGACCTAAAGGGAATTTTGTAAAAAGTTGAGGGCTTACCGGTAATTTTTCAAAATGACTTAGAAACCTAAAATAGATCTTATAAATAGAAAGTAGAGGTCGAGAGGATCAAAACCATATATAGTTTGACTCGTGGAACTATACGGTTTAAAAGATATGATCGATTAATCGCTGGAACGTAATGTGGGCCCGGTTTCGTGTCGGGACCAGATGAATAACCCGGGACAACTTTATGAGATCCAATGGGAAGAGAGACAAGTGGAAAGAAGTAAAGGAAAAAGGAAGTTATAAAAATCAAAGGTTGGCCAATCAAAAGAGAGCATTTAGCATATGTAATAAATGTGTAATAAATGAAGAAAGAGAAAAAGGGGACAAGTGGTCAAGGTGATCATCACTTCCTTTGTATATAAATATAGGTGATATGAAGAGCAAATTCTCTCTTTTTCCACTCACCAAATTCGGCCAACAAGGGAAACACCCAAAAGACTTCCAAGTTTCTTCAAAAGTTGATTGTTAAGGTGAGTTTTTTTAAGGTTTTCTAGTATGTAGACTTTAATTTTTAGTTTTAGGTAGTTATATAACTATTGGAAGATTGGAAATTAGGGTTCTTATGGTGGATTTGGAAAAACTTTAAGTAGTTATGATATTAATCAATTAAATGAAAGAATCAAGGTTTCTAAGGTTTAATAAGGTTAGATTAGGGTTTAGTTTGAAAAGAAATGGAGGATAGCTTATTAATCTAAATTGCTAAGGTTTATGTTTAAGGGTGTGTTCTTGAATTTCTTGAAGGAAAAACAAAGATTAAGGAAGGAGAAGGAGGAAAAGAAAAAGGGGAAGTACAAGAATAAGGTTTGGTACTTTACCTTTGAATAATTACTTTTGATTTGGTGCTTTACCATAAAAGAAATTCTATTTTCTTACAAACTTTGGTTTATGGAAGTTTTGAAATTGATGTTTAAATATATTGATTGAGTTTAAATTAAATATTTGAGTTATGTTCTTGTTTTCGTATGGCAATTGGGTTGTTAAATTTAATTGAAACCAAATGTTTTGAGAAAATTTGGCAAGTTGATTTAGTAAGTTGTTTGGACTTTAATTAGTTTGATTTGAGTTAAACATGCAAAAATTGTTAAAAGGAAGTGTTTGAATCTTCATTTTACTATTAAAGAAGCCTTAATATTGATTTGCAAAAGAAAAATGAACTATCCTATGCATTTCAAATGTTTGGGCCGAAATGGTCCCAAAGTGACAGCTTCTGGACCATTTTTGTGGCAATTGTTTGGGGTAGCAAACGAATGAATTTTTCAATGAAATTTTACATGCAATTAGTCAACATATGAAATAAGTTTTCTGTAAAATTTCAGCCAAAAATAAGATCATATACTTGGTCAAATGCATGACTGAAGTGGACTAAAATTTTGACAAAAACCCAGATTTTACTATTCATTTGGTCATGCCATTTTGCGTTGCCGATTTTTATCGCCGCAACACTATTCATTTGGTCAATTTGTGATCTTTTGAGGATTTCTTTGAAATGTTTAATATGTTTATGGTGGATATTAAATATGTGAAAAAGGGGAATGGTTTGACTAAAGAATGTGTTGCGTGGCATAAATGGCAAAGTGCGATGGGAATTAAATTGATTTCTTGAATCATTCTAAAATGAAGTTGAGACTTAAATTGAATCATTTAAATCTTTTTGCTCTACTGGATAGTGGGAGTGGTAGATAAGGGTATGGTGCACTATACTAACGCATGCAGTACTGCTCATTATTGTGATATGATATTTTATTCAGTGGTGAGGCCACTGAAGCCAATGGGGAGGCCCATTGGTTAACCAGGATAGGGAGGCCCATTCCTGTGATATGATATCGGTGGCCACTGAAGCCAATGGGGAGGCCCATTGGTTAACCAGGATGGGGAGGCCCATTCCTGTGATTTGATATCGGTGGGGAGGCCCACCTATGTTACAGTGGGGAGGCCCACTGCCTTATCACTATGGTTCCCTATATACCAGTAGAGCTTGATCCAAAGTCTTGTTTCTTTTAAACCACGTAATGCAAAATGAGTTTGAATTATGGTTTTTACATTTGTTGGAAGCATATTTACATTGAATGTACAGAAACTTCCATTGGTTTAAGGTTGGTAGATTTATGATTTAATTATTTCGTTTTGTTTCAAAGGCTTTCATATTTTGGGAGCAGTAAATAAATCTTGGCTCGTAGGTTCGGAGCAGTAAATAAATCTTGGGGAAGCAACGACCAGTCCACAGCAAATCTCAGGGGTAGATATTTTAGTTTCCATTATGAGTTAGCTAGTTGTGGCATGTATATGTATATATAAGATTGAGAGTCAGTATGTGATACTGTACGTTATTGGTATGTAATAATAATACATCTCTATTTTGTTCTGGATTAGAAGTGTGAATTTTTCTTGCAGGTTGTAGTTGAGGGTATAAGGTGGATTCATTGGGAGTGTATTGGAAACTGATTGTATTCACATTGGTCTGTGTAAAATGTTTTCAAAAATTAGAAAAATAAGTTTTGTCGACACTTGGGATCCAAAATTCTAGGCGGAACTATGGCAAAATTTCTGTAAAAATCAGAACTAAATTTTGATTAAGTAAATTGGTAGCAACATTAGGATAGTGTGGCGCCTCTACTCGACTTACACATGTAGGTTGGGAAGGGGTGTTACAGCAGGTGCATGCAGTTAGCTTTACTAGAAGAGAGAAGGTTAAAGGCACTGTATCATCATCAACTATATCAAAAGAAGATAGCTCGGGCCTACAATAGAAGGGTTAAGATCAGAAAACTCAGAGTCGGGGATTTGGTGTTGAAGCAATGTAAGCCCAACGTATCTAATCCAAGAGGGAAGTTTAGGCCTAGTTGGGAAGGGCCATATGTCATGAAACAAGTCATGAACAAGGGAGCAGTGAAGCTATCAGACATGGATGGGAACGAGTTTAGTGAGCCAGCAAACATCAACAAGTTGAAGAGGTTTTATGTATAAAAAAAAAAGAGCTAGCTAGGTTGAAAACCCAAAAGGGCGGCCTAGGCAAAAGTTAGAGCAGTCTGCTAGTTTTGAAAACCCGAAAGGGCAGGCTAGGCAACAATTAGGGCTAAATAAGAGAAAATCGTCAATTAGAAAACCCAAAAGGGCTAGTTGGCAATAGGAGTGATCTTGTGTATGCTTGCTTTATGTTTGGTTGTTCCCCAATTTAATAAAATAGAATTAATGTTAAAGTTGTTCTATATGCACTGTTATAAGTATTTGACCAGATATGGATGAAATAAATAAGCACAATAGCAAAAGGTGATGACAAATTATAAATGGAAAAGAAGCATCTTTTATTACTTTAATTTTTTTCATCCTAACAATACACTTTTCTGAATTGACAAATGTAAAATCTATGGTAGACAATAAGTGTAACGTCCAGACCAGCTTTGCCTCAGCCAATCCAAGTAGGCTTCAGTCAAGCAAGGCATGTCTAAATTGGGAGTAAAGTCAGAATCGCGAGGATTAGCTCCATACTGACGGCCAAGTTGGCGAGGATCATAACAAGCACCTTGACGAAGAGTAGCAAGGGGAACATACATCAAGTGTGTCCGCATGGTGATACGAGAAATCTTCCACCAAGGTACCAACCAACGGATGTTGACTTCAGCGCGTGAGTGGATCCAGTCAACCCAGTCAGCATATGAAGAAGCGGGATGGAGTAGCTTCCTAGTAGAATGATGTTATGGCAGATATCTGGCAAAATCCATGGGTGGAGTATCAAGCAAATAGAGGCACTCCTGAAGCCAAATCTATGAGGGAAATTAAATTTTAAAAAAGAATGAGTTCGCTAAGTTAAAAACCCGTAAGGGAAGCTTAGGCAAAAATTAGGACAGCTCGCTAGTTCTGAAAACCCACATGGGCAGACTAGGTAAAAATTAGAGCGATATAAAAATATAATAATAGAGGTCCGCTAAGTTGAAAATCCGTAAGGGCAGCTTAGGCAAAAATTAGGACAGCTCGCTAGTTCCGAAAACCCACATGGGCGGACTAGGCAAAAATTAGAGCAATAAAAAAAAGAAGGAAAAAAGAAAACCTAAATTGAAAACCCGAAAGGGCAGTCTAGGTAATTATCTGAAGCAACAATGGACTCTCGGTCAATCTCTTTGACAATCTTGACTTAAGTTGGTCTAATCTAACAAAGTCTCAGCTAAGATCATAGGTATCAGTGACAAGCCTCCTTCCATTTGTTCCATGATATCCAATACTCATGGATCAATATCGCCGTCAGATGAAACAAGCAAGAATTGGCCAAGCAAGCAAAGACAAAGCATGCGTCCCCATGCCTTAGTAGGAGCCAAATGAGAAAGGCAAAAGTCAATTAAGGGATCAAGTAGAATTTTCTCACTTCTCATCAACTGAAGAACTTCGGGCTTTTAAATTTGAAATAATATCTGCATCTTCTGTTGAGTCTTGGAAATCAATATGGGTAATGCCATTTGTAGTTTATTCGAATATCCAAGGATGGCCTCAAATTTTTCAATCAAGGGACATATTTCAAAGCCCTTAATTTTAAATGTCCTAGAATTTACATTCCAAAAAGAAGATATGGCATGTAAAAAGGAATGGTCCAATTTAAAATTTTGAAAACACCTTAAAATATCAAGTTTTGACTAAGAAATTTGCTTCCAGTGAATGGCATCCATATTCTTAAATAGAATTTTTATCTTCTTTAAATGAATTTCAGTCATGGTTGATGAATGAAGGAAAATCAAAATTGTTAAAAAGAGTTTTTACATTGAAGTGGAAAATCTCTTGGTTTCTGTATGAAATTATGGTGTGAAAGGTAATTTATATAGAGGAAACAAGCTTTTCCAAAATTGATAAGGAAAAGATGATAGGAAAAGAGTGAGACCGTGTTGCATGAGGAAAGGAATTGGAGACAAAAAATTTTTAATTGCTACATTGCATTTGGCTTTTGTAGTGATGCTGTGTAAATATGAAGAGGAAAGTATAATAATTGTGGCGTAGTAATAATGACAAAAAAAAAGAGAAGAATTATAATAAAGATAGAAATTATATATTGTCATTATTATTTTTATACTTATAGTACAATGTTTCCTCAACTGATTTTATACATCACTAAGAAGGTGGTGGTAGGTCATCAAATAAAGCCTTAAAAAAATCATCGCCTGTTGGAGGAGGAGGCAAAAAGTTTAAGACCCAAATTCATTTCTTTTCTTCTTTTCCCTTTTCTTTCCTCTTTATTTTTCTTACTCTTCCCTTTTCTTTCTCTTTATTTTCCTTACTCTTCCCTTTCTTTTATCATTTTGTCCTTCTTTCTTGTAGGACTATCAAGTACAAAACTTTCAAGAACTGGATGGTCTTCCTCCTTTTTTCTCCAATTTTGATTGAATCTTTGGTTGGGTTGGACCAATTCAAGTAAAAATGTCTTTATGAACCAAATGTAAGCCTTTTGCTGCTTTAGGTAAAAGAGAACTCAGTTGACTTTCGGAACTGCCTTTTTAGGTTTTTTCTTTTTTCTTTTCTTTTTTTTCTTTTTTTTCTTTTCTCTTTTCCTTTTTTCTTCTTTTTTTTTCTTTTTTTTCTTCTTTTTTTTGTTTGTTTTTTTTGTTTATTTTTTTTTGTTTGGTTCTAGCTCTAAAAGAGTTGTCTTGTTTGTACCAACTTGGGCTTCCAATAATGGATGAGTGGAGTAACATAAATCTTCTTTAACAAGGATAAATCATTTGTTACTCTAATATTGTCTTGATATATTGGAAATACTAAGAAAACTTCAACTACCCTTATGGTATTGAGAACTTCAACTATCTTCATGGTATTGAGAACTTCAACTATCTTCATGGTATTGACTAATCATTGCTTTCTTTGATCTTCTTTCCTCTTCATCTTAGTGATCATAAGTCTTATCAAAAGTATCACAACAACTCAAGGTAGGTTGTTGGGGTTATATGCCAATGAAAAGCAAGCTAAAATTTTATGAAGGCTTAAAGGGACAACTAGGGATTGATATTTAATAGGGTGGATACAAGTTGTTGGCTAACCAAACAATACCTAGATCATTTCTCCCTTAAATAAGCAGAGTTCAATTTCGCCTCAAAAGTTTGTCAAAACATGTTCTAAGACAGACTAGGACCTAGACAAAGGTCATTATGCAGGAGTCCTCTCAAAGTAAGCATACACAACTCAATGCTATAGATCAATTCCCTTACCTAGTAAAGTCATTCAAGTCATGATGCCTAGATACATTAATTTATGAACATCAAGCTAGATTCCTCATCGGTTGAGCACCAAAATGACCAAAGACCAACAAAATTTTGATGAAAATAATTTATTTAAAGCAACTTTAAGTTTGAAAAGCACAATAGTTCCAAAATATTAAAGAAAGTAAGATTGAAAAGAAACATTCAAGCTAAGGAAAAGTTCATTGAGTTAAAGCTTCTTTTCCTTTAATATTTCCATCTTGAAAGGATGATAAAACAAAATTTTCTTCCAATCCTTTTCCCACCATGAAGGCTACCGGTGGAGGTACTCTTCCAAACTTAGGCAAAGGATTATTCTTGGTATTGGGATTGTCCGACTCCAGTAGCTTACCACTATCGATTAGATTTTGGATCTCATGCTTTAATCGGGTACACCTATTAGTCTCATGTCCTTGAGTATGATAAAATTGACAAAAAGCCTTAGTATCAAATTTTGGGGGTAAAGGATTTGGAAAAGGTTGAGGGGCTAATGGCTGTAACAACCCTTTCTTTTATAGCTTGCTAAAAACCCAAGATTGAGGTTTCCCCAATTCTGAGAATTGTCTTTTATTTCCTTGACCAGTCGCATTAACATCAACTTCTTTTTGCGTGGTTTGATGGCTAGGCTGATAATTCCCTTTCTCATTCCTTCTTATTGAAAAGTGATTTTTCTCCCTTTCCCACTCTTCAATTTGTAGACCAACTTGAAGAAGATCTTTGAAATCCCTTATAAGGGTGTGAGACATCCTTTCACAGAGATTGGACAGGATGCCTCTCACGATCATCCTTATTTGATCAGATTCATCTGGCCTTTTCTTGAGCAAAGTAGCCTTATTTCTCCATCTTTTCACATAATCAACAAAATTCTCATTCGACCTTTGTCTAATGGACTCCACTTCCATTAAGGTAACTTCCATCTCGACATTGTATCCATATTGTTGGATGAAGGCCTTGTATAGCATATCCCAACTCTTTTGTGTTCCTTCTTCTAAGGTATTGAACCAATTTTGGACAACATTGTCCTATGAGAGCATAAAGTACCTTAGAGTTTGAGCCTTAGTAGCTTGGGCAGACTGCATAGCAGTGATGTACCGCTTCACATGGAGATGAGGATTTTCGGTTCCATCAAACTTTGCATAAGATGGCATCTTGAACTTGTATGGAACTTCTTCGTCTAGCTCAAATAATTTGTCAACTTTGGACATTTCTTCAATTTTCAGTTTCTTCTCAAATTTCTTTTCTAAGTCAGCAATCATCTATTCAACATCAGAAGCTTTGGTTTTTTCAATAGTTGCCTTCTTAACAACATTCGGCTCCTTTTTGTCTTGAGGATCTTGGTAGTATTGAGCCCAATTATCATCATCATCAATGATCACCTTTTCATCATCAAAAACCACTTCACCAACTTTGGTCTTCCCTTTGTCCTTTGGCTTCTTAGTGCTAGCAGATGCCTCGACATGATTTTCTAAAATTGCAGTCAATTGGTTCTTCATGGTCTCATCTAGGGCCTCTTTTATTTCTTCCATCTTGGTATTGAGGGCTTCATCCACCATTCTTTGAATTTGTTCGGGCTCCATTGCTTTTGGTGAGCAAGTGATTGAGTCTTTGCTAGATTCTTTGTCTCCGGCGTAGGTCGGATTGTTGTAAGCTTTTAAACTGTCATAATCCAGGGCTAGCCAAAGAGGATCAATGATATAAGATGCAAATGTATGCATGTATACATGTATGCACAAACAATTAACAAAGAAAGATAATTAGGATGCTCCTTCCAACTTTATAACATCCACACACGAATGGCGAGTCTCTTTTCCTAGGTAAATGGTTAACAAAATACCAGCATGGGGTATCTTATTTTTGAATATTTCCCTCGGAAGTTTCAACCAATAGTTATATTTTCAAAAATGGAAATCAGTTCATAATAATTCCCATTAATTAGGTTTTAATCCATTCAACCAACTATAGTAGCTTTTATGCTACATTGGATTAAAACTAAATTAAGAGGTTTATTATAAATAGATTTCTCACTTGAAGAAAGTAACTAATGATTCATGCCAAAAACAAGCCTATGATTAATTACTCTTAGTATAAACTAGGCTCACAATTGATTTATGGTATTCATAATTGACCTAAATAATTTGCAAGCTCTTTGTAACATAATTTTGTTTATAAGCCCATTGTAAAATTGTTTTAGGAAAAATGGATTTTGGGCTTAATATTTATGAGTCATAAGCAAAAGAATTTTTAATTTGTTTTTAGAAAAGTCTCATGTCCAAAGACCATCTTAAAAAAAAATTTGAAAATAGCTTTGGACTTTTGGACTTTAAAGAAAATTTTATTTTGAGCTTACAATGTACTTAGGTCATATTAGAAAAAGAGTGAACCAAATAAGCCATGATTTAAACCAAGATAAATTAACCATTTTCAAACAACATGCATTTGGGGTAAAACCTAAGGAAAGTAACTAGTCCAATTACATGAGCTTTAGTCTTTGGGTTAAAAGGTTTAGGTTCCCACAGCAAGTATATACCAAACGGTATGAGGCTATGAGTGGTTATGCCATGCTCGATCTCCATACCTTGAGTGAAAGTATGGTATCCCTTACATAACACAACACGGGTAACACGGGCGTCCTAACTCACGCACTCGACGCAATCTAATATGATGCAATGGATAATATCATTATAAGAAAGAATAGAATAATATAAAGACTAACAGAATCAACTTCTCTTATCACCAGTGGAGTCGCCACTGTGAGCGGGGATTTTTTCCCCCACTCCAGGTGGAATTGCTCTTGTGACTTCGGCACTATTTAGGCTCGGGGCCTTAGAGAATACGGACCTAAGTCCGAAGAAAATGGAGTCGCCACCCGGACGGACTGGGAAAAAGAAAGGGGTGGATGACTAGATTCCTAAGGAATCTCCAACCCCCTAATGGGTTCGAAAAGTAGGGTACGTGTAGGGAAGGTGAAAAATGGCCCAGCACCCTCACAACGCCCAGTTCATTGGAACCGGCCTCCTTTACAGGTCTTAATATTATAAAATTCTTAAATATAACAATATTATCCATATTACATGTAATAATTGAAATAAAGCATCGTTATATTAAAAATCAAAACAAAGTCCAAGTAAAACAAATAAATGATCACCCATCCGAGGATGGAAACATGTCCTTACATCATCCATGTCTAAACTAATAGGACACCCACCCAAAGGTAGAAACATGTCCTTTGCATTGGTCTAAAATATAAAAGCAATTTAAATTATATGATATTTAACTAATGAGGTACCCACAAAGTGGAAACATACCTCTTACAACATTGCTTTGATTTAAATTGCGTGTAAGAGGTATGTTTCCACTTTGTGGGTACCTCATTATTTAAATATCATGTAATTTAAATTGATTTTATATTTTGGAACAATGTAAAGGACATGTTTCTACCTTTTGGTGGGTGTCCTATTTAGTTTAGACATGAACGATGTAAGGACATGTTTCCATCCTCAGATGGGTGTCCATTTATTTGCTTTGCTTTGACATTACTTTGATTTTAATATAACGATGCTTTATTTCAATTGTTGTATGTAATATGGATAATATTGTTATACTTAAGAATTTTATAATATTAAGACCTGTAAAGGAGGCCGTTTCCAATGAACTGGGCGTTGTGGGGGTGTTGGACCATTTCTCACCTTCCCCACATGCACCCAACTTTCCGAACCCATTAGGGGGTTGGGGATTCCTTAGGAATCGAGTCATCCACCCCTTTCTTTTTCCCGGCCCGTTCGGGTGACGATTCCATTTTCTCCGGACTTAGGTCCGTGTTCTCTAAGGCCCCGAGCCTAAACAGTGCTGAAGTCGCAAAAACCATTCCACCGGGAGTGGGGGCAAAAATCCCCGCTCACACTAAGGCTCAAACTCTGAGGTACTTTATGCTCTCATTGTATCCTGTTATCCAAAACCGGTTCAATACCTTAGATGATGGCATGCAAAAGAGTTGGGATCTGCAATACAAGGCCTTCATCCAACAATATGGATACAATGTCGAGATGGAAGTTGTAACACCCCGATACCCTATATAAGTACTATGCATATACCTAGTATACATACAGTAAATATATAAAGTATAAGGATGTCACTTTTTGTTACCTTTTAAAAACCTGTAACAGAGTTCAAACCATAATACATTAATTTAAATAACATTTACAAAATCATTATCTTTATCAAAAACTTCATTTATACATATAAATACTCTCTCGTCAGAAATACATCATAATTAAAGTTTATACATGTATGCATTACCCTCTAGTTGGTCTCGACAAACTTTACTCTTCTTGTGGCATAACAAAAGACTTCATATCTTCCATCTATATACCTGCGCGAATAAACACCCGCGCTAAGCCCGAGAGCTTAGTAGTCCAACTATAAAATATAAACATATAGTATAGAAGTATTGACATATAATGATACATCAATTCAATATATAATTAGTTCTTATCATATCTTCTTTTCTTTTTAATTTCATCTTTAATATATCCTAGCTAATTTCAAATATGATGTACATATATACATAATATTATCACCAACCCCAATGCATCACCAATACTCAAAACCAATATATTAATACCCCTACATTATATATACCATACCAATCATTATTGCAATACACAAATTATATATCATACAAATCATAAATCACATTTACAATAAAGACAACCTTTATCATCAACCACAATTCATTTACATATTACACTTAATAACATTATATTATTCACAATTCACCAAGCATAATTCATTATTAATACTCACAATCAATATTTCAATACTTGCAATTCACATTGACAATAAAGACAAACTCGGGCCCAAAACACTAATATGTTATTCAAAGTTCAGAGTTACTGCTTTGGTTCATAGTCACAATCATCACGCCCGTAGGCAATGTATATACATGTATCTCTATCCATGGATAGTGTAACAGACCCAGTCTCTTGGACCATCAACTCAACACATATGAGGAAATCCTCAACCCGGCAATTTTCAAAATCTTCAATTAAATCCTTTGATTCTCCCTTCAATTTGATGTTAGAATTAAACAAATCTCACTTTGCTCTCTCTTGTCTAAGGAGGAGCCAACCAACGTGGAGAAGAGAAGAAGAAGAAGAAGGAAATGAAGAAAAGACAAAATATCACCTCTTTAAATCTCCACCAAGTGATTCAACAAGAGTAATTACCTAAACACCCTTATACCATTTGTCTTGATTACCATTCATTACATGCCCTTTATAGTAACTTCACACTTAACAAAAATAAATATCTTCTTTCCTTGACTCTTCATTTTGACCAACTTATATGTTATATATATCATCATATACACAACATATACCATTCTCTCTAAACCCTAAATTCTTTCCCAAATCACATATACATAAACATTCTTTTCTCTATTTCTTTTCTCTTATAATGTAACACATATATTCAATCCAATTATATAACAACAACAACAACATAATCACAACTTCTAGGGCATATATGAGGATATTACAATTCTCTCCCCCTTAAATAATTTCGTCCTCGAAATTATCAGTACCATAACAATTTATTCTTAACAAAATACTATCTTAACTCCCATATGAAGTTAATTATACGCTTAAGTCATTATATCATCAAATCATATAACTCCAACTCTCCTCTTTAGAATCAACCACCTTCTTTAAATTCTATAACTCATCATTCTATATGTTCATACATCTGGTTACTTTCTTAATCAAACATTCAAAAGATCACATTACATTTCCTATTAATATCTTTGTACTAGAATCAGATCATCATATAGCACAATAATACTTTGTCAAATCTTTATATTTAATATATTTTGTTATTTCACCTCTGTATAATTACTCTCTTAACTTTAACATTAAAAACCATTGACTTATATCTGAACATTAATTATCCCTTCATTACAATCACTGTCTAAATAGACATTTATCACTCTCAATAGATAACAAAATCCTGATTTTTCATAAATGGAGTTATTTCTTTAGCATGCTTTTCACTTAACTTACATATTAATACATTATCTTTCAACTTATTTTATATTAATACACTTAACCAATCTTTTTCTCTTCTTATCATGATTAACAATTACTATACTCCACTCATTCATGTCCAATCATACTTTAAAATTTACATCATATACATTATCATGTAAATACCTATTTTCTTAATACAACTATACACATTAAATTTTATTAATGATCCATAATCTTAGCCAAATCCAGATCAATTAATCTATCTGTCACAATATACCCACGTTCCAATCTTGTTCAATTCCAACCAACGATTAAGTAATCTAACTTATCATGAAATTTCACAATTTTCATATAAGTATAAATATAACTTAATTTCATAAGAGCAAACTTATATTCAATTTCTGCTCTCTTTTAATCTATTTTCAGTCAAATCATCATGATAACAAATCACTTCTAATATCTTTTAATATACACATAGTTTATTCTTTATTATCTTAGTATAATTTCCACTAATTCTCATAAAAATGTTATATCATACTTAATATCTATAATTCATTCACTCAAACTTTGAGTTCATTCCCTTAAACCTCAAGTTACATACCATAAACATATTCAGTATAACTTTCATTCATATAATATAATTTCTCCCTTTTACTAACTCTTCACATTTCCTATCATTGGTATATTTATTTTGATTACCTTTTTGTCATATTATCCATAACTCAACACATTTCAAAATTTTTTTAATTTTTTTTTAATTTTTTTTAATTTTTTTTTCACAGTTATAACCAAATTCTTAACATAAAAAAAATAATAATAATAAGGTACAACTTTAACCATCATAATTTTTAACTATACTTCTCAAACAAAATTGTCAACCTCACCAAATCCGTATTACAATCATTATATCTAAGATCCAAATCCATGGATAACAAATTAACCGATCCAAAATACTGAACAAAACACATGACTTTAAGAGATTAATATTCAAACCTAGAACTTTCAATTCAATACTGTTCTTTTATAATTCTATTCTCAATCTTAACATTTTTAGTATAACAGAAGTTAACACATTCCAACTTCGTTTCAACCAATTTGTATTCGCTTATATGATCCTTATCAACTTAACTCATGCTTTAACAATATTACTATATACATATTCAATCATATACAGTTCTTATACAATTTCTATTCATCACTTCATTTCTAATCCATCTACAATCTCTTATAATATAATTACATAGAACTTTTCATATGTGAATACTTTGAAACTCTAAATATAATATAATCATCAAGTTCAATACTCATTATAACAATTTCCACTGTCCAATATTACTCAAGTTCTTTCCATTCTCACTTCCATCACATAATCCATCTAGCTTTACACAGTTCAAGACCTAATCTCTCTTAGGTCCACTAATACATATAACATTGTTTTTCCATATCACTAATTCTATAATTATACCACATATATCTTCATAAGCCATCCTCATAATGTGATTCACAAATGTGTTTATATATCATAATTTCATTCATATTGGAAAACTCAATTCACATATCATATACATGTATACACTTAATTATATGCTCTTATAGTATTTTCCTTTTTCATACATTCAATACAAATTTAGTGTTTATCATTTTCTTTTAAACACTATCCTTCTCATTCTTCCAATATGATATAAAGTATTTATTCACACTACAAACATATATATTCCGACTATAGTAACACTTCATATTCATCTCAGTCACATTCCCAATGTGACATCTCTTTCACTTTCGTCTTTAAAAATATTTAGTACACTCCCATATTCATTCTTACCCTGTTCAGTATAATGACTTAAAATAACTCATTTCTATTTACTTATCCACTTCCTTGATTATTTCAAAACAAATTCTCATACTATCAATCACATTACTCAATTCATAATACTTCCATATGCAATACTAGTCATTTCACTTAGCTCATGCATTGCATATACAGTTAACTATCAATATCCCAATAATCTTTATCAAATTCCACTAAAACTTTAACTTCTCAATTTACTACTTCGTTTAAGCTTCAATTTGCCAAACTCATCTTTTCTATCATCACTTTAAAAACATCTTACAAATATATATCACAAAGCAATATTAAAACATATAATTTCCACAATCATAAAGCTCACTTCAAAAATCTCAAATATCACATATTATCACCATTACCATGAGCTTTCACAATATCCAAGCATCTCACATTTCTAACATTGAATTTACTATGCTCGCATTATAGTAACAATACTAAGTTATATTCTTACTTAACCACTATCATCTCTTTTTCCTTTAAACACAACCTTAACTGTATACACATCCCAACTTTACATAATCACACTTTGTCTCTACTAAACAACTCATTCAACATTCCACCATACTCTCCTCATTTAAATAACATAACTTTCAATTTTAACAATTCGATATCATTTCCGCTGTCTAGTAAATTCAACATTAGCAAAACCAACATAAACTTTATTATAAAGAGGTTCAAAGTATAGAAGAAAAAGTACATACTCTTATCTTGATTTGATTTTCAACTCATTTTCAAATTTATTCTCCTTTTCATTTCTTTATGTTTCAATTCATATTATGTCCTACATAATATTGCTCATAAACATCAACATTACATTCCATGTTGCACACAACATGACATTTTCATATGCATCATCAATATACATATATCATATTACATTTCACAATTAGTTTCTCATAATCAATTAGGCACTATGCCTCAATTATAATTCATTTCCAACATCATTGTCAACAATCATAATTTCTCATCACATCAAAATAGTATACACATATATCATCAACTATATTGAACATCTCATATAACACAAATATTCTATAATTCATATAATGCCACATCCGAGACCAACCTAGGTGTCAATGCATATGCATGTATTACAAATTTCATTTCAAAACTTTTCCTTTTTACTTTTATTTAAACTTTTCAAAAAAAAAAATTTTTTTTTCTCACTTAGGCCGAGAATCTCGAACCTAAGCTCTGATACCAAAATAATTGTAACACCCCGATACCCTATATAAGTACTATGCGTATACCTAGTATACATACAGTAAATATATAAAGTATAAGGATGTCACTTTTCGTTACCTTTTAAAAACCTGTAACAGAGTTCAAACCATAATACATTAATTTAAATAACATTTACAAAATCATTATCTTTATCAAAAACTTCATTTATACATATAAATACTCTCTCGTCAGAAATACATCATAATTAAAGTTTATACATGTATGCATTACCCTCTAGTTGGTCTCGACAAACTTTACTCTTCTTGTGGCATAACAAAAGACTTCATATCTTCCATCTATATACCTGCGCGAATAAACACCCGCGCTAAGCCCGAGAGCTTAGTAGTCCAACTATAAAATATAAACATATAGTATAGAAGTATTGACATATAATGATACATCAATTCAATATATAATTAGTTCTTATCATATCTTCTTTTCTTTTTAATTTCATCTTTAATATATCCTAGCTAATTTCAAATATGATGTACATATATACATAATATTATCACCAACCCCAATGCATCACCAATACTCAAAACCAATATATTAATACCCCTACATTATATATACCATACCAATCATTATTGCAATACACAAATTATATATCATACAAATCATAAATCACATTTACAATAAAGACAACCTTTATCATCAACCACAATTCATTTACATATTACACTTAATAACATTATATTATTCACAATTCACCAAGCATAATTCATTATTAATACTCACAATCAATATTTCAATACTTGCAATTCACATTGACAATAAAGACAGACTCGGGCCCAAAACACTAATATGTTATTCAAAGTTCAGAGTTACTGCTTTGGTTCATAGTCACAATCATCACGCCCGTAGGCAATGTATATACATGTATCTCTATCCATGGATAGTGTAACAGACCCAGTCTCTTGGACCATCAACTCAACACATATGAGGAGATCCTCAACCCGGCAAGACTGTTACAAATCATATATCTCATATTCACAATTCTCATAGTGTAACAGACCCAGTCTCTTGGACCATCAACTCAACACATATGAGGAGATCCTCAACCCGGCAAGACTGTTACATTTCATCATTTCTTAGGCATGCCACCCAAATCCAGAACTCTGAAACTGAATAACATATTAAACAAACAATTCATTTATTATTTCATTATCAATCTCATCATCAATTAGGCCAACATGCCTTATCTCTTTCAATTGAATTATCATAGCCAATCACAATGGCTTCATATCATATCATATCTCAATCCATATGATACATATAGCATCATTGATATCACATTTCAAAGTATATTATTCATATAATACATTGCCATACACAAGATTCACAATGCATATAACATAACATTTTCTCACTTCTCAAAACACATTAACATCATTCATTACTAGAGCATTTATCATAACAAATTGCACATACCTTAAGAATCATCCTCATTTCTTCCTACCTTTCCCATTTCATATTTCATCCTTTATATATATTCTTCATTTACATTCACAATATAATAGCTTATTTAACACTTTCATCCCAATGTGTTAATGTTCAAAGACATATAAGGATATACAATCAAATAGGGTTTATGCTTACCTTGTTAATGATCTTCACATCCTTCACATCATTCAATCATCACCTTAGTCCAATTATGTTAACAATATAATAGATCACTTAACACATTTGCAAACAAATGTGTTAAGCCTCAAATTATGTAATTAAATACAATCATATGTATTGGTACTTACCTCAAGAACTAGTCCCATCAATCTATACATTTCTTTTCTTTCCAAGAATTCTCCACATTTAGGTTAATGCAACCCAATCTCTTCAAAACCTAATCCAAAGGAATATTAGCAAAATGACCATATGAATAGTACATTCTGGTTTAAGACTCCATTTTATCCTTATTTTGAAAAATTGTATAAATTAATCTACTTGACTAAAAATTCTAAAATTTTTACAGAATTTAGTTTTGTATCTTAAAATCATTCCGTTAAAATTTCAGATCAAACTGAACACAAAATCTTGGTCAAATAGTTCACCTAACCAGACTGACCCAATTGCCCTGCATCCTGGCAGCAGTTCTGAACTTTGTGAATTCCATAAATCAAATTCAATCAACGTGGTTCCAAATTATTTTTCTCAAATATTAGACTCACTAAAAAACAACATATCCAAAATTCAATTGGATATGATTTTTCTACATTTTATTAAAAATCCCGAAATATAGCTGTCTCAGTTAAGGTACCTGCTGGAACAGGTCTAATAAAAATAATCTTTCTAAACTCATAACCATTCCAAAATCGAATCAACATATTTTTCAGTCATTCTAGACTCATAGAGGCACAACATATCAAAAATTCACTTCAAGAACATTTTTATATAATTAATTAAAAATCATACAAGTCACAGCCTTTACTAATTGTAAAACAGAAAAAAAATTCACTAAACAAAACTCTTACTCTTCCATCACCAACACCAACCTAGCTTCTTATCTTTAATTCCATTTCAACACTTTTACACACACCATACACAAACACACTCCATCAACCATCCATATCAACTCACCAATCCCAAACACAATTTCAAAAGAACAAAGGAAAATCAAGAGAAAGAACTTACCTAAGTTGTTGAATTCCACAAATCTTCAATTAAATCCTTTGATTCTCCCTTCAATTTGATGTTAGAATTAAACAAATCTCAATTTGCTCTCTCTTGTCTAAGGAGGAGCCAACCAACGTGGAGAAGAGAAGAAGAAGAAGAAGGAAATGAAGAAAAGACAAAATATCACCTCTTTAAATCTCCACCAAGTGATTCAACAAGAGTAATTACCTAAACACCCTTATACCATTTGTCT
This sequence comes from Garcia nutans, assembly GCA_947685225.1. Classification (NCBI taxonomy): domain Eukaryota; kingdom Viridiplantae; phylum Streptophyta; class Magnoliopsida; order Malpighiales; family Euphorbiaceae; genus Garcia; species Garcia nutans. The sequence goes on along the minus strand of CANTUV010000007.1, from coordinate 46,230,706 downwards.
TGATTACCATTCATTACATGCCCTTTATAGTAACTTCACACTTAACAAAAATAAATATCTTCTTTCCTTGACTCTTCATTTTGACCAACTTATATGTTATATATATCATCATATACACAACATATACCATTCTCTCTAAACCCTAAATTCTTTCCCAAATCACATATACATAAACATTCTTTTCTCTATTTCTTTTCTCTTGTAATGTAACACATATATTCAATCCAATTATATAACAACAACAACAACATAATCACAACTTCTAGGGCATATATGAGGATATTATAGAAGTTATCTTAATGGAAGTGGATTCCATTAGACAAAGGTCAAATGAGAATTTTGTGGACTATGTGAAGAGATGGAGGAACAAGGCTGCTTTGCTCAAGAAGAGGCCCAATGAATCTGATCAAATAAGGATGATTGTGAGAGGGGTGTTGCCTAGTCTTCATGAAAGGATGTGTCATACACTCATTTGTGATTTCAAAGATCTTCTCCAAGCTGGTCTGCAAATTGAAGAATGTGAAAGAGAGAAGAACCATTTTTCAATAAGAAGAAACGAGAAAGGAAACTACCAGTCTGGTAACCAAGGCATGCAAAAGGCAGTTGGTGTTAATCCTACTAGCCAAGGAACAAGAAGACAATTTTTAGAATTAGGGAAACCACTGTCTTGGGTTCTCAATAAGCTTCAAAGAAAGGGATTGTTACAAACCTTAAATCCTTGTCCTTTGCCTAACCCTCTCCCACCTAATTTCGACACTAAGGCATTTTTTTCAATTTCATCAAATACAAGGACACGACACAGATAGATGTGTGAGGTTGAGGCATGAGATCCAAAATTTGATTGATAGTGGAAAGCTACCCGAGCCCAATAAGCCAAACACCAAAGACAATCCATTACCAAGGTTCAATAGAGTACCACCACTGGTAACCTTCATGATTAGTTGAGGTTTGCATGAAAGTTTTGTCATATATTCTTTCCAAGATGTGGGTGGAGAAGCAACCAAAAAAGAAGAGGTATTTAACGAAATTGAACAAGCTATGGTGGGTAAAGAAGTAGCAATTTGTGTTGTGAATGGATTTTGGGATTCAAGCTATAGTGATGATGATCTTGTACCCAAGAAGGAGGAATGGACCTGGTCGGAGCCCGAAGAAGATGATGTAATGAACACTAGATCCGGTAAGCCTTATGTAAGGCCACCGCCTAAGGAGGTAGAAGTTAATAAAGGAAAGGAAGCTGAAGTAGGGAAAAAAGAAGAAGAAGATGAGTAAGTGTTAGCATTTGGGACTTATTGGCTACTTCTAAAAAGCACCGAGAAACTATGGCCAAGGCCTTGGCCAGCATGCCAATTTCCACCTCCATAACACTTGAGGAGTTGATCAACTTCATAAAAATTGAAGGAGTAATGAAATGTGAAGATATTCAAGAGAAGAGCAAAGTTAATATGGGAGTGGTATCTTTCTCAAATGCAGCTTTACCGAAAGAGGGGAGAGATCACATCCGCCCTCTCTTTATCAAAATAGAAATAAAAGGGAAAAGGACTCCATGTGTAATGGTTGATGATGGGTCTGCCATAAATGTTTATCCACTTAAAATATTACCAAAGATAGCCATGTCAACGAGGGATCTAAGCCCAACCGAGGTAACCATTCGGGCTTATGACAACACCAAGAGACATGCCAAAGGAACTTTCAAAGCTCCTGTCAAGGTTGGCCCAATTGAATCTATTGTTGAATTTGTTATTTTGGACATACCTGTTACCTTTGCCTTACTCTTGGGATGACCATGGTTTCATCCTCTTGGTTGAGTTCCTTCCACCCTTCATCAAAAGATCAAGTTCCCTAGCAGAGATGAGACAGTGGTCATCGAGGCAGAAGATAATGAGGTTGTTACTACTCTAATGATTGAGAGGCCTCTCAATGGTTTTCATGTAGCTGCAATTTTTTATGATGAAGTAGTGGACTCTAAAGTCTTGAACATGATGAAGAACATGAGCTACCTTCCTAGAGCTGGTCTTGGAAAGGGCAAGGCCGGTTTGACAAAGCTTCCAGATTTCAAAACTCAAACTTCCAAGAAAGGGTTAGGATATGAAGAAGCCAACAAAGATGTCTAGCCAAAGAAGAATGAGAAGAAGAGCTTCCCGCCACTTGAAAAAATCTTAGTCAAAGCTCCAGACATAGGACCACTCCAAGAAAAGCCCGAGCCAATCATGTTCATGGGAAAGTTGATCCCGAGTTTTAAAATTTTTTTTGATGTTGCTGAGCTAGTGGAGCAAGTGAAGAAACAGCTCACCTTGCCAGCCGATAAGGAGCCTAATCCAGAAAAGAAGAAGGAAGTTGTCCTAAAAGTAGAGAAGACTCCAGAGGAGATTGCTGCCCTGGTTAAAGAGAAGTTTAAAGATATTCTGCTTTATGATTTTGAGAATAATGATTTTGATTTTGATTTTAATTTGTCTGCTTTATATAAGGATGATGATGTTTTCTTTTCCAAGATGAATGCAATAAAGTCTGATTTTGCTTACTTGTGTGATGTTTCTCCTGATGGTTGCATACATTAAAATAATGGTTACATGAGCATCTTTAATATTAACTCTATTGATACACAATCATTAAATTTGGGAACAACCAAAAATCCTAAAAATATTAGCATGGCATCCGACCTTACTCCTGATGAGAGAGAGAGATTTGAAAAAAAATTCAAAAAATATGAAGAAGTATTTGCTTGGTCTTGTAGGGATATGCTTGGAATAGATCGAGATATAGCCGAACATCTCATTCCTACTTACACTCATATGAAGCCTGTCAAACAAAAGCTTAGACGTTTGAGGCCAGAATGGGCTGAATTGGTTAAAGAAGAGGTCACTAAACAAATACAAGTAAAGTTCCTTAAAGTGATAGAATATCCAAATTGGCTAGACAACATAGTACCCGTGCCAAAGAAAGATGGAAGAATTAGGGTCTGTGTGGACTATAGAGATTTAAACAAGGCTTCCCCTAAAGATTATTTTCCATTACCCTATATAGATGTCCTCATTGATAGTGCAGCCTCTAGCGTGCTACACTCATTTGTAGATGGATTTTTCGGATACAACCAAGTGTTAATGGCCCAAGAGGATAAATCCAAAAATGCTTTCATTACTACATGGGGTATATTTTGTTATATGGTGATGTCGTTCGGATTAAAGAATGCTGGAGCAACCTACCAAAGGATGTGTAACACCCCTATACCCCGTATACGTACACAGCATGCTATTACGATCGTAATATATGTATACTGAATATAGAAATGCCACAGTTTACTAGACCCACAAATCATCTCTTTAAAAAGATATGAACAAATTTAAAACATTTAAATTATATTATAAAACTCGATATATAAAATGTTTATTCAAAACGTAGCGAAAAATATAACAAATATTTACAAATACATATACTTCAAGACTTAAGTTTTACAAAACATAAGATATATACATGGTTGGCAGTGTGTCTTTGATCTTTAAGCTCCACTATCAACACCTCTAAATCTAGACTCTACTCGGCCTAGAGGAACTCTCCGGTTCTTCCCTGTCACCTGCGCGATGAACCACAATCTCGCTAAGTCAACTGTTTAGTGGTACAAACCATAGTAATAATGTTTTAAAATGCAATGCCAATATTATATGTTCAAACATTATAAACAATACATAAGAATATCACCTTTCAAAGTCTTACGTTAAATCTCATTATTCATTGGTTTCACCATTCATGAATCACATTTAAACAAAGACAAACATGGACCCATAATACATTAATATATTATTCAGAATTCAGAGTTACTGCTTTGGTCCATAATCATAATCATCAAGCCCGTAGGCGATACACATATATCTCTCTATCCATGGATAGGGTAACAGACCCAGTCTCTTGGACCTTAACCCGACTAAACTCGAGGAAATCCTTAACCCGGCAAGACTGTTACTTGTAACAGACCCAGTCTCTTGGACCTCAATCCGGATAAACCCGAGGAAATCCTCAACCCGGCAAGACTGTTACCTAATAATTCACATTTCACATTATTCAACTGGAATCGTCTTACGACCCGGTCTTTTCACCTATCCAATACTTTATAGGCATGCCCCCAAACTCAGAACTCTGAAAATTGAATAACATATTAATCACACAATTATTTTAATTACATCTTTAACAATCTCTTTCTCAATCCATTTCTCATTTCATATTCCATAATCAAATAGGGAACCATGCCTCAATCATCTCATTTGCATCATTATAGCCAACAACCATGGCTCCATATCTCATCAAGAGAGTATATATATATATATCATTAATTGAATTGAACATCATCTAGGCAAACATGCCTCAATTATGTCATTTACATCATAATAACCAACCACATTAGTTTCACATCCCATTATGTCTCAATTCACATTAAGTCAATTCATCATTCATTCACATTATACCAAACATAACATTATTAATAAGCATCAACAATGCATTAGATTTCTTAACACATTTACAATCAAATGTGTGTTAAGTCTCAATATCATATGTGTAACACCCCGATACCCCATATAAATACTGTACATATACCAGGTACACATACAATATGTATATAGAGTATAAGAATGTCACTTTTCATCACCATTATAACTCTTTACTTTAATTTTTAAAATCATAATACATTTAAATCATATGAAAATATTTACAAAATGGTTATTCTTATCATGGTAATACATAAATATAAGTTACATTGTTTCTTCCAAAGATTCATTTATACAAATGAATACATTCTTATGAAAATACAGTATAATTACATGCATGCACCACCATCTAGTTGGTCTCGAACTACACTTGTCCTCGTTGTGACATAGTAGCTTATCTCCAGCTTCATCACCTATATACCTGCGCGATTAAGATAACCGCGCTAAGCTCGAAAGCTTAGTAGTACAAGTAACCATTAAAATATACAATATAAAGGAAACATACCTCATATGTTTAGTCTCATGTTTTAACATTTTCTTACTCTGTTTTCCCCTTTTTCAATGCATTCTTCATATAATCCTATTAACCTTATAGAGGATATACATATACACATATAACATAACCATCAAACATAATTCAATAAATTGATAGAACCTTCATATTATGATACTTACCAATTTCACCTCATACATATCATATATATCATTTTATACTTTATAATCGCATATTGCATATAACTTCACAAACCATATCTCCTTTCAATAATTCATGTATGTTATATAATCATATCACTAACCACAATTCATCATTCACAACTCACATTTCCAACAAAGGCAACATAAATCCCATTACTCATTTATTTCAACTTGTATATACATCACATTAACAACAAAGACAGACTCGGGCCCAAAAGACACTAATATGTCATTCAAAGTTCAGAGTTAATGCTTTGGTTTTGTTATCACATTTATCAATATCATATACCCAACTAGGCTTCAAGGATTAAGTTCAACCAAGCTTCAAGGGGAGCAAAGCATGCTAAGCTTCTACCCAACTTGGCTTCAAGAACTAACCCAACCTAGCTTCAAGGGTGGTAACATCTCAATTAGGCTTCAAGGATTCAATCCAACCTAACTTCAAGAGATTGTTACACTTATTAGGCATGCCACCAACAACAAAACTCTGAAAATGAATAACACATTAGTCACACAATTCATTTATTATTTCATTATCAATTTCATTCTCATTCTCATCATCATTTACATCATCATAGCCAACCACAATGGCATCATTTAGGCAAAACATGCCTCATTTATCTCATTCTCAATATCATAGCCAACCACAATGGCTTTATACATCATCACTTCTCAATTTACATTTCATATTCCATCACAATATCACATTTCATAGTTCACCACAATATCACATTATCACATTTCATAGTTCATCACAATATCACATTATCATATTTCATAGTTCATCACAATATCACATTATCACATTTCATAGTTCATCTTTGATATTTATATACATAATCATTCATTACTCAAGTATGCACAATCAATTGCATTACCATATAAATTGGAATACACATCATACAAATCATATCCTCACATCTTTCACATTTCATAACATATATATATTGAATGCCTTCACATCTTATATGTATTAATGTATTATCATATCTCTTATCTTTTCATTGCGTATACAATATTAATATTTATTTTAACAATATACTTATATGCAATCCAATAGGGTTTTGTACTTACCTCTAAAGAACTCACTCCCATATAACTTCTCTTCCATAGATCTTTCAATACTTGGATTAGGGCAATTCCATCTCTTAAAACCTAATCCAAAAGTAATCATACACACTCACTTAGAAATACACATGAGGTAATACAAATAAGAATCAATTAGGGCAAACTCAACACATGACACGCTCATCAACACGGGCGTGTTCCTGATCGTGCCCTAACTCCACAACACAGAAACATTGACACGCTCATAACCACGGGCGTGTCACTGGGCGTGTAATACATTCTGTATCTCAAAAACATCAACACGTCCAATCAACAAGAGCGTGCTCATGGCCGTGTCAATTCTCCAAACTCACAGTAGCTATGACACGCTCACTAACACGGGCGTGTTACTGGTCGTGTCAATTCTACTGCCACACAGAACTTATGACACGCTCAATAACATGGGCGTGTCACTGCTCGTGCTACCAACTCTAGAAAACAGAACCAACGACACGCCTAACAAACTGGCCGTGTCTCTGGGCGTGTCCGACTAAAAACCCAGATTCCGGTCAACACACAACAACATCCAACAATACCCATCTTTTTATCATTACTCACTTCAAACAATCTTCATCAAACACACCCAAAAACCATAACAAACTTACCAAAACATCAACAACACTCAAAACACACACACCAATCATCATTATAAACTTCATTCATATACCAATTTATCAAATCCCCAAATTTCATTAAACTCAACCCTTATTCAACAATTCATCATCATGTTCACAAATAATCATATTATCATCATCCAATTACCAAATCAACACATATATATACTTAAATCTTTCAATATCATCATCATCACACATCAACCATACCAAACCCAACTCAAACAATGAAAATCAATTTAAAGAAATAAATACTTACTTGAATCCTTTATCAAATCTTCATCTCTATCATCAAATCTCTTGAATTCCTTAAGAAATTTGGTAAGAAAATCACATCTTTCTCTCTTTCTCTCTCTCTCTCTCTCTCTCTCTCTCTCTCTCTCTCTCGGCCAAGAAGAACGAAGAAGACGAAGAAGGAGTAGAAGGAAGAAGAAGTTTCTACTTCTTTCCTTTGTCCTTATCCATATATATATATATAATAATAATAATAATAATAATAATAATAACAATAACAATAACAATTACAATAGTAATAATAATAATAATACTTTAAATCTCCACCACATATTCTTTCTTTGATTTTCTTCTTCTCTTTTCTTTTTATCTTTATTATTATTATTATTATTTAGTTATACAAATATATATACAACTCACTTATCCTTCACCATTATATATATCCCATGTATATGTGATGTATATGTATATGTCTTACATATATTATCCTTATATTTCACATATACACATATACATTAAATCCAAATACAACAACAATAACTCCAAAACTCTTAGGGTCTATTCCGGGATATTACAATATGAATGTATACAATAATGTAGTTTGTACTTACCTCCAAAAGCAACTCACATAAAACACTAAACTCTTCTTCCAAGAATCCTTCAATACTTGGATTAGGGCAACTCAAACTCTTCACAACATAATCCAAAAGGAATAATACACATGAGATAATAAGACTAAGGTCTAACTAGGGCAAACTCTATACGTGACACGCTCAACAACACTGGCGTGTCCCTGACCGTGCCTTAAACTCACAACACAGAAGCTTTGACACGCTCAGAACGACGGGCGTGTCACTGAACGTGTAATACATTCTGTCTCACAGAAACATTGACACGTCCAACAACATGGGCGTGCTCATGCCCGTGTCAATCCTTCATCCACACAGTAGCTATGACACGCCCAGTGACTTGGGCGTGTCACTGGCCATGTCTAAACACCAACAACACAGAATCATCGACACGCCTATAGACCTGGCCGTGCTCATGGGCGTGTCAGGCCAAAAATATAGATTCCGGCAACAACAACCCCCAAATCTCTTACTTTCACCATTTCCCACTTGAAACCAACTTAGCTAAACACACCCAAAACCATAACAAACTTGCAAAAATACCAAAACAACTCAAAACATACATTAAACACCACTTTACAACCATCACATACACACAACTCTTACTCTTTCAACATCAAACCTAACTCCTTCTTTCCAATCCAACACCAACATCAAAATCAATTAAATCAAACACTCTCAAATACATCTTAATCAAACATATTCACATACGATCAACAATCAACCAACAAATTCAAACACAACTTAAAAGAAAATCAAGGAATCAAGAGGAAACTTACCAAGGATGAAGAAACTCTTAAATTTCCAACTTGATCACTTGAAAACTTCCTTAAATCTTGAGTTTAGAAGATCAAATCTCTCTCTTGCTCTCTTGATTCTTTGATAGTCGGCCAAAAGAAAAGAAAAGGAAAGAAAAGAAAGTGAACCACGGAGGAAGAAAGAAAGAAAGAAATCAAAGTCAAATCCCCATCCACTATCTCCTCAAAACCCTCTCCTCCAAGCATTTAATATTAAAATATTCTAAATATCTCCATCCACTTCCACTCACTTAAATTCCACTTAATTAACTTAATTAATTTAAAATCATTAACTAACCATCTTTTGACTTCACATTTGACTTGTATATGTTGTATATATCACTATATATACAACATATACACTCTCTCTTCACTTCCTTTCTCTTTTCAATTAAACACATATACACTTATCCAATTACAACAATTATTATACCAAACTTCTAGGGCATACTTTGGGATATTACAATTCTCCCCCTCTAAAAGAAATTTCATCCTCGAAATTACCTGATCTCATGTCTAAAACAATTGAGGATATTGATCTTGCATCGCTTGCTCACTCTCCCAAGTTGACTCTTCTCTACCATGATTCTTCCAAAGAACCTTCACAATTGGCACTTTCTTATGTCTCAACTCTTTCATTCCATATGACAAAATAGCAACTGGTTCTTCTTCAAATGTCAAATCCGAACTCACCTCAAAAGATTCAACTGGTAAAACATGAGATGGATCTGATCTGTACCTCCTTAGCATTGAAACATGGAAGACATTATGGATTCTATCCAACTCAGGTGGCAAAGCAAGATGATAAGCAACTGGTCCAACTCTTTCTAATATCTCATTCGGTCCGATAAAATGAGGACTCAGCTTCTCTCTTCGACCAAATCTTAAAATCTTTTTCCAAGGAGACACTTTCAAAAATACTTTATCTCCAACATCAAATTCTATGTCTCTCCTCTTCAAATCTGAATAAGATTTTTGCCGATCTAAAGCTGCTTTCAACCGATCCCGAATTATTTTCACTTTCTCTTCTGTCTCTTTAACCAAATCAGGACCAATCAATTTGCCTTCTCCAAGTTAATTCCAGCATAAAGGCGTTCTACATCTTCTACCATACAATGCCTCAAATGGTGCCATACCAATACTAGATTGTTGACTGTTGTTGTAAGCAAATTCCACAAGTGGCAAAAATTTGTCCCAACTTTCAGAGAAATCAATGACACAGCTTCTCAACATATCCTCAATAATCTGTATCACTCTTTCTGACTGCCCATCTGTCTGCGGATGAAAAGCAGTACTAAAATGCAATCGAGAACCCAATGTACCATGCAAACTCTTCCAAAATCTTGAAGTGAACCGGGGATCTCGATCAGACACTAAAGAAATCGGGACTCCATGCAACTTCACTATCTCATTGATATACAGCTCAACCAGTCTCTCAAGAGAATAATCCATTATAACTGGAAGAAAATGAGTTGTCTTTGTCAACCGATCAACAATCACCCAAATAGCATCATGCTTCTTCTGAGTCAATGGCAAACCAGATACAAAATCCATTGTCACTCTTTCCCATTTCCATTCAGGCACTATTAAAGGTTGAAGCAACCCTGTTGGAACTTGATGCTCAGCTTTTACTCTCTGACATGTGAGACACTTGGATACAAATTCTGTTATATCTCTCTTCATACCTGACCATCAATAATGCTGCTTCAAATCCTGATACATCTTTGTACTTCCAGGATGCATAGCAAAGACCGATTGGTGTGCTTCCTCTAAAATAATCATTCTCAAACTAGCATCATTAGAAACACACAATCTATCTTTAAACCACAGGCTACCATCACTTCTCACCTGGAAATCTTGGCTCTCCCCATTTTGGCAATCTGACACAATCTTCTGAATTTTCTCATCAGCCAATTGAGCCTCTTTAATCTGATCCAACAATATTGGTCTTAACTGCAAATGAGCCAACAGTGCACCATCATCACATGATTTAAAATTAGCATGCAACGCTCTCAACTCAACAAGCAACGAGAGCGAATACACAGTCATACCTGCCAAAGACTTTCGACTCAAGGTATCAGCAACTACATTCGCCTTACCAGGATGATAATCAATCAAGCAGTCGTAGTCTTTGATCAACTCTAACCATCTCCTTTGCCAAAGATTCAGTTCTCTCTGAACACCCAAATATTTTAAACTTTTATGATCCGTATAGATAAAACACTTTTCCCCATACAAGTAGTGTCGCCAAATCTTCAAAGCAAAGACTATAGCTGCCAATTCCAAATCATGCGTCGGATAATTAAGCTCATACAGCTTCAATTGCCAAGAAGCATAAGCTACAACTTTACCCTCTTGCATCAAAACACATCCTAAACCATTATGTGAAGCATCATTGTAAATCACATATGGTTTATCTTCCACTGGTAAAGTAAGAACATGTGCTTGAGTCAACATTTCTTTCAACTGCTCAAAGCTAGCTTGACACTGATCTGTCCACACAAATCTAACTCCCTTCCGAAGCAATCTGGTGAGTGGAGTAGCTATCAAAGAAAAACCTTTCACAAAGCGTCGATAATAGCCTGCCAAACCCAGAAAACTTCTAACTTCAGTCACTGACTTTGGTGGACTCCAATTCAAAATAGCTTCAACTTTACTTGGATCAACTCTAATACCATCTGCTGACACTATATGACCCAGAAAAGTCACTTGATCAAGCCAAAACTCACACTTCGACAGCTTGGCATACAATTGCTTTTCTCTCAAGATCTGCAATACAATCCGCAGATGCTTGTCATGCTCCTCTTCATTACGCGAATACACCAAAATATCGTCAATGAAGACCACCACAAACTGATCCAGATAGGGCCTAAACACCCTATCCATCAAATCCATGAAAGTTGCAGGTGCATTCGTCAACCCAAAAGGCATCACTAAGAACTCATAATGCCCATACCTTGTGCGAAAAGCTGTCTTAGGAACATCTTCAGCTCTAACCCTCAACTGATGGTACCCTGATCTCAAATCAATCTTGAAAAACACTGCTGATCAAAGAGATCATCAATTCTAGGCAAAGGATACTTATTTTTGATAGTCACTTTGTTCAATTGCCTATAATCAATGAATAACCTCAAAGTACCATCCTTCTTCTTCACAAACAAAACAGGAGCTCCCCATGGAGAAACACTAGGGCGAATAAACCCTTTATCCAACAATTCCTGCAACTGCACCTTCAACTCTCTCAACTCAGCAGGTGCCATTCGATATGGAGTAATAGAGATGGGAGTGGTACCAGGCAACAATTCGATACCAAACTCAACCTCTCTCTCAAGGGGTAACCCTGGCAACTCCTTAGGAAACACATCTGGAAAATCTGCAACTGTGGGTATACTATCAAGTTGAAAACCCACTACTCTAGTATCTACAACATGAACAAGATAAGCATCACACCCTTTTCTAATCAACCTTCTAGCTGTAAAAGCTGATACAAACAAGGATGCAAGTTGTCTCTGCTCACTAGACACCATTACACTTCTACCACTATTGGTTCTCAAGGTAACACACTTCTTTTGACAATCTACCACAGCTCCATGCTTAGACAACCAATCCATGCCTAAGATCAAATCATATTCCTTAAAAGGCATTTCAATCAAATCACCAAGAAACTCCTCACCTTGCACCACAACTGCACTATTACGATGCACCTTACTCACCACAATACTATGTCCTAAAGGATTTGTCACCAAGACCTCAAATCCTAAGGACTCTGAATGCAATTCAGACACAGGCAATATGGATGCACTTATGTATGAATGAGTAGATCCTGGATCAATCAAAGCAAGAACTGGAATATCAAATAAAGAAAATGTACCTGCTATAACTGCTGAAGCATCTGGCTGCCTCTGCATCACATAAACTCTTTGAGAAGGTCCGGCCTCAGCTGGCCTACTGCCTCCGGATGTAGAACCTCCTCTCTGACTAAACCTGGGTCGACCACCTCTACTAAAACCTCTGCCCCCTCGACCACCTCTGCTGACACTAGGTCGAGAAACTGCAGACTCAGCCTGCCTATGCTCCTGCATCTCAGGACAATCTTTAATAAAATGAGCTGGTGACCCACATCTGAAACACCCAGTCGATCCACCAACCTTCCAACAAACACCCCCAAGGTTCCTACCACAAAGCTCACATGCAGGTAGAGTAAATCTCTGGATCACTGGAGTCGGAGCACTAGCTACAGAAGCTGGAGGTCTCGGCCTCTGTCTCTGATACTGAACTGATCTGCCTGACTGCCTCTGGCTCCTACTAGTCCTCAGAATAAAACTTCCTCGGCCTCTCTTCATAGATGAAGACCCTGCCTCAAACTGGGATCTTCTCACTCTGGTCTCCTCCTCAGTAATAGCTACTGCAATACCTTGTGCTCTCTCAACACTTCTAGCTGCTGCGACTAGCTGAGAGAAATCCTGATACTGAGAACCAGCAACAATGCACATAATAGAGGGCCTCAATCGCTCCTTAAATCTTCTGCACCAGTCTATCTCATCAGAAATAATCCCACCGGCATAGTGACTCAACCGGATATACTCAATCTCATATTCTATCATTGTCCGGTTGTCTTGCCTCAAATTCAGGAATTCCATCTTCTTAATGTCTTTAAACTCCCTCGGAGTATATTTCTGCTCGAACTCCCTCAGAAAATCACCATAAGATAATGTAGGTGGATCATCCATGGCATGAGGAACCGTCTTCCACCAGTCATAGGCATCTTTCTGAAGGAGGGATCTGGCATAGTCAAATTTCTCATCAGGAGTAGCTTGCAACTGGATAAATATCCTCTACACTTTATCCAACCACTGCTCAGCTACTGCAGGATCTGTAGTGCCCAAGAAATCCTCAGCTCCATATTTTCTCAATTTTTCATAGTGCCTCACCGGCACTTGAGGCTGTGGTGGCGGTGGTGGCTGCTGTACCGGAGCTCCCCTCAACAAATCTACCATATGCCTTAACCAACTCGGTGGTACCTCATCAGTAGCTGATCTCCCGGGCATAGAAGCAGGGGCCTCACTAACTCTCTCAACTCTAGCTCCCTCTCTACCCTCTTCAGGAGCTACACTCTCAGCACTACCTTCTACAGACTGACGTGACTGAGACGCCATCACTACCTATATCTGCAAACACAGCAGAATATACCTCATTAAAGATCAAAGACTGCCAATACCAAGACATGTATCTTATTTAAAAACCAACTTTTAAAATCAAAATTTTCTTTTTCTTACATTTTACCTAGGTTGAGAATCTCAAACCTAGGCTTTGATACCAAAATAATTGTAACACCCCTATACCCCGTATCCGCACACAGCATGTTATTACGATCGTAATATATGTATACTGAATATAGAAATGCCACGGTTTACTAGACCCACAAATCATCTCTTTAAAAAGATATGAACAAATTTAAAACATTTAAATTATATTATAAAACTCGATAGATAAAATACTTATTCAAAACGTAGTGAAAAATATAACAAATATTTACAAATACATATACTTCAAGACTTAAGTTTTACAAAACATAAGATATATACATGGTTGGCAGTATGCCTTTGATCTTTAAGCTCCACTATCAACACCTCAAAATCTAGACTCTACTCGGCCTAGAGGAACTCTCCGGTTCTTCCCTGTCACCTGCACGATGAACCACAATCGCGCTAAGCCAACGGCTTAGTGGTACAAACCATAGTAATAATGTATTAAAATGCAATGCCAATATTATATGTTCAAACATTATAAACAATACATAAGAATATCACCTTTCAAAGTCTTATGTTAAATCTCATTATTCATTGGTTTCACCATTCATGAATCACATTTAAACAAAGACAAACATGGGCCCATAATACATTAATATATTATTCAAAATTTAGAGTTACTGCTTTGGTCCATAATCATAATCATCAAGCCCGTAGGCGATACACATATAACTCTCTATCCATGGATAGGATAACAGACCCAGTCTCTTGGACCTCAACCCGACTAAACTCGAGGAAATCCTCAACCCGGCAAGACTATTACCTGTAACAGACCCAGTCTCTTGGACCTCAACCCGGATAAACCCGAGGAAATCCTCAACCCGGCAAGACTGTTACCTAATAATTCACATTTCATATTATTCAACTGGAATCGGCTTACGATCCGGTCTTTTCACCTATCCAGTACTTTATAGGCATGCCGCCAAACTCAGAACTCTGAAAATTGAATAACATATTAATCACACAATTATTTTAATTACATCTTTAACAATCTCTTTCTCAATCCATTTCTCATTTCATATTCCATAATCAAATAGGCAACCATGCCTCAATCATCTCATTTGCATCATTATAGCCAACAACCATGGCTCCATATCTCATCAAGAGAGTATATATATATATATATCATCAATTGCATTGAACATCATCTAGGCAAACATGCCTCAATTATGTCATTTACATCATAATAACCAACCACATTAGTTTCACATCCCATTATGTCTCAATTCACATTAAGTCAATTCATCATTCATTCACATTATACCAAACATAACATTATTAATAAGCATCAACAATGCATTAGATTTCTTAACACATTTACAATCAAATGTGTCTTAAGTCTCAATATCATATGAATGTATACAATAATGTAGTTTGTACTTACCTCCAAAAGCAACTCACATAAAACACTAAACTCTTCTTCCAAGAATCCTTCAATACTTGGATTAGGGCAACTCAAACTCTTCACAACCTAATCCAAAAGGAATAATACACATGAGATAATAAGACTAAGGTCTAACTAGGGCAAACTCTACACGTGACAGGCTCAACAACACTGGCGTGTCCCTGACCGTGCCTTAAACTCACAACACAGAAGCTTTGACACGCTCAGAACGACGGGCGTGTCACTGAACGTGTAATACATTCTGTCTCACAGAAACATTGACACGTCCAACAACATGGGCGTGCTCATGCCCGTGTCAATCCTTCATCCACACAGTAGCTATGACACGCCCAGTGACATGGGCGTGTCACTGGCCGTGTCTAAACACCAACAATACAGAATCATCGACACGCCTATAGACCTGGCCGTGCTCATGGGCGTGTCAGGCCAAAAATACAAATTCCGGCAACAACAACAACACAATCCACAAATCTCTTACTTTCACCATTTCCCACTTCAAACCAACTTAGCTAAACACACCCAAAACCATAACAAACTTGCAAAAATACCAAAACAACTCAAAACATACATCAAACACCACTTTACAACCATCACATACACACAACTCTTACTCTTTCAACATCAAACCTAACTCCTTCTTTCCAATCCAACACCAACATCAAAATCAATTGAATCAAACACTCTCAAATACATCTTAATCAAACATATTCACATACGATCAACAATCAACCAACAAATTCAAACACAACTTAAAAGAAAATCAAGGAATCAAGAGGAAACTTACCAAGGATGAAGAAACTCTTAAATTTCCAACTTGATCACTTGAAAACTTCCTTAAATCTTGAGTTTAGAAGATCAAATCTCTCTCTTGCTCTCTTGATTCTTTGATAGCCGGCCAAAAGAAAAGAAAAGGAATGAAAAGAAAGTGAACCACGGAGGAAGAAAGAAAGAAAGAAATCAAAGTCAAATCCCCATCCACTATCTCCTCAAAACCCTCTCCTCCAAGCATTTAATATTAAAATATTCTAAATATCTCCATCCACTTCCACTCACTTAAATTCCACTTAATTAACTTAATTAATTTAAAATCATTAACTAACCATCTTTTGACTTCACATTTGACTTGTATATGTTGTATATATCACTATATATACAACATATACACTCTCTCTTCACTTCCTTTCTCTTTTCAATTAAACACATATACACTTATCCAATTACAACAATTATAATACCAAACTTCTAGGGCATACTTTGGGATATTACAGGATGGCCACCACATTATTTCATGACATGATGAACAAAGAAGTCGAAGCATATGTTGATGATATGATGGTGATATCAGATACGAGGGATGATTCGGAACCCATGGATCAAATATTACATCTAGAACCCCACATACACATCTAGCATTGAATCTTAGAACTCAAAAACAAATCCTCCTTACCAAACCCACAACTAACCTATAATTGAGAACTTGGGTGATTGGGATGAAGAAATGAATTGATTTAAACACCACAAGTCAGACTTGATAAGTTAGAACAAATTCTTCATGCAACAAGAATAAGAAGAAAACCTCTCAAACTTGAAAACACATCAATTACATTCAGGATAAACTGGAAATTCGTAGTAAGATCATTGGAGTTCTTTTTCGCCTCCCTATATAGTTGGAAAAGAAGAACCAATGGCTTAAAAGTTTAGGTTTACATGTATCTAGTCATAATAGCATTAATTATTCATCCACATCAATAATATATTCTAAATTACTGCCCATAATTCTGACAACATTGATGGGTAGTTTCTACATGCATTTTGGTGTTGGTTCATATGTGTCTAGTCACACTAGCACTAAACCACATCAATATTATATTCCAAATTCGTGCTAATGCCCATCACCATACTTATGGGCAGATTCTTCATGCTTCTTGGTGAGTTTTTGACTTCCTTTTCATGATCCATCATATTCAGTACAAGTTGGTCTCCCTCTTCATTAATCCACCTTTGAATGAAGTGTTGGAACACATGCTGGAGTTTCTTTGATTGTGATCTTATGATTGGTCCACTTGGCATAATGATATCATTAACATATTTGCTGCCTTGTGTAGATTCATCAAGCTTGCTTATAGTTTCCTCATCATTCCCTCCTTGTTCAAAAAGATTTGTCCTCAAATCTGAACCTACATCAAAAGGAGAAAGATCACTAACGTTGAAAGTTGCAGAAACATTATACTCACCTGGTAGATCGATTTTGTAGGCATTGTCATTGATTCATTCTAAAACTTGGAATGGGCCATCTCCCCTTGCATCCAACTTGGATTTCCTTTGTTTAGGAAATCTTTCCTTCCTCATATGAACCCATACCCAATCACCAGGTTGGAAAATCACATGTTTCCTTCTTCTATTTGCATTATGGGCAAATGAATCATATTTCTTCTCAAGATGAGCTTGTGCCTTCTCATGTATCTTCTTAACCAACTCCTCTTTCTTTTCACCGTCTAAGTTAGTTATTTCATTTAATGGAAAAGGAAACAGATCAAGTGATGAAAGCGGATTAAAACCATAAAAAATTTCAAATGGTAAATAACCTATAGAAGAATGTTTGCTTATATTATATGCAAACTCCACTAATGGCAAACAATCTTCCCAAGTTTTCAAATTTTTGCCCACAACAGCACGTAACAAAAGATCCTAAAGTCCTATTTACCACTTCTATTTGTCCATCAATTTGTGGATGACAAGTTGTAGAGAACAACAATTTAGTACCTAACTTATTCCACAAAACAAGCCAAAAATGACTTAAGAACTTCACATCTCTATCACTTACAATTGTTTTAGGAATGCCATGCAAAAGAACTTCCCCAAAGAACAAATTAGCAATATTTGTTGCATTATCAGTTTTGTGACATGCAATGATATGAGCCATTTTGCTGAATCTATCAACAATAACAAATATGCTATATTTCCCTTTTCTAGTCCTAGGAAGCCCCAAAACAAAGTCCATAGATATGTCAACCCAAGGTGCATTAGGAATAGGTAAAGGAGTATACAGCCCATGAGGTAAAGACTTAGATTTTGCTTGTTCACATGCAATACACTAGGCACAAATTCTTTCAACATCCTTTCTCATGTTTGGCTAATAAAAATATTCATGCAGAATGTCTAAAGTCTTAAATACCCTAAAATGTCCCATGAGTCCTCCACTATGTGCCTCATGCACAAGCAATTCCCTTAATGTGCAACTAGGCATGCATAATCTTCCATCCTTAAACAAGTACCCATCATGCCTATAAGACTTCTGAAATGCAGAATGCTCACATACTTTATAAACATTTGTAAAGTCAACATCATTGGCATACATATCCTTAATTTTCTCAAAGCCTAATAACTTAGAACTAAGAGTTGAGATTAAGGAATACCTTCTTGAAAGTGCATTTGCTATTACATTGTCTTTGCCACACTTATACTTTATCATATATGGAAATGGCTCAATGAACTCTATCCACTTTCCATGTCTTCGGTTCAGCTTGGCTTGCCCCTTTAGATGCTTTAATGATTCATGATCTGTATGAATAACAAACTCTTTAGGCAATAAGTAATGTTGCCTCACTTGTAAAACTCTTACCAAAGCATACAGCTCCTTGTCATAAGTGGAATAATTTAATTGTGCACCATGAAGCTTCTCACTAAAATATGTAATTGGTTTCCCTTCGTGCATCAAAACAGCACCTATGCCCACACCTGAAGCATCACACTCTAATTCGAAGGTCTTATTAAAATTTGGTAAAGCAAGAATTGGAGCAATTGTTAACCTTTCTTTCAATAAATTGAATGCCTTTTCATGAATTTTAGTCCAATTAAACTTTACATCTTTTTTTACCAATTCATTAATGGTGCAGCAATGAAACTAAAATCTTTAAAAAACCTTCTTTAGAAACTAGCCAAACCATGAAAACTTCTTACCTCACTCAGTGTTTTAGGTCCTGGCCAATCTCTTATTGCCTTTACCTTTTCATCATCAACCTCAATACCTTGTGCACTAACCATAAAACCTAAGAATATGATTTTATCACTACAAAACATGCACTTTTTCACATTGGCATATAAATTTTCCTTTCTTAAAACATCAAGAACAGTCCTAATATGCTCTACATGCTCATCTACTGATTTGCTATAAATGAATATGTCATCAAAATGCACAACAACAAATTTGCCAAGATATGCATGCAAAACATGGTTCATTAATCTCATGAATGTACTGGTGCATTAGATAAACCAAATGGCATAACTAACCACTCATAAAGACCATATTTTGTTTTGAATGCAGTTTTCCACTCATCTCCTTCCTTCATCCTAATTTGACGGTAACCACTTTTCAAATCAATCTTAGTAAAAATGCAAGAACCACTCAACATCAAGCATATCATCAAGTCTAGGAATTAGATGTCTATACTTCACCATAATTTTATTGATTGCTCGGCAGTCCACACACATTCTCCATGATCCATCCTTCTTTGGGACTAGTAAAACCAGAATAGTACATAGACTAAGACTTTCACGCACATGTCCCTTTGCTAGCAACTCCTCCACTTGCTTTGAAGTTCCTTGGTTTCCTCCAGATTACTTCTATAAGCTGGTCGGTTAGGAATTATTAAGCCTGGAATGAAGTCAATTTGATGCTCAATCCCTCTTAAAGGTGGTAAACCTTTAGGTACATCTTCTGGAAAAACATCTCCAAATTCTTGTAAAAGAGAACTAACATAACTAGGCAAAGAGTTATCAAGGTCAAATGTAGAAATCAAAGTATCTTTGTACCTAAGTACAACCGGACTTCTTTTCTCACAAAAAGCACTCCTTAACTCTTTTTCTTTTGTATAGAAACACTCTCTTTTATTTTCTCTCCCTTTCTCTTTTTCTCTCACCAATGGCCATTTTTATTATTCTTTTTCTCACACTTGGCCTCTTGTACTCCATTCTTATTTGCTTTACCCTCACCACCAGAATTCCTTTCAAATGATCTCAAAATCTTCACTTGATCTTCATACACTTGTTTAGGTGACAATGGAGCAAGAGTGAAATTTAAACCATTTAGGATGAAAGAATAGTGATTCTTAAAGCCATCATGCGAAGCTTTTCTATCAAACTGCCATGGATGACTAAGATGTTTATATCTCTCAATTGCAAAAGAAAACAGAACCTGCTTTGTTACCATCACCTCTCCATAATCATTCAACCATTGCAGCTTGTAGGGACTAGGATGTTTTGTGCATGCTAACACTAATTTATCTACAAAATTAGTACTAGCAACATTTGCACAACTACCCCCATCAATGATCATGCTGCACACTTTTCCATTCACAATGCAATGAGTATGGAAAATGCTCTCTTTGATTACTTTCTTCATCTTTAATTTGCATGTTTAAAGCTCTTCTAATAAAAAAAAGATTCACCATGGGTAGGATATTCAATGATATGTTCAATTCCCTCTAATGGTGGCATGCTATCATTATCATCATCACTTTCAGGTTCATTAGCACTATCAATTTCACCATTATCTCGTATCAACATGATTTTATTATTTGGACATTGAGATGCTATATGCCCTGCTCCTAAACACCTAAAGCATTTAATGGTGCTATGCTTTTAATTAGAGTTAGATGTTTTAGAGTTACCTTTAGGGTCAGCTGGAACTCATTTTTCCTTTTCTTTCCAGGCTGCCTCCTTCCCTTTAGGATTATCATCTTTCTTTGGCCATTTTGAAGTGAAACTAGAGCTGAAATTAGAAAATCCCTTTACTACTCCCTTGAGTTTCAGTTGCTTCTCCACTTTCATGGCCATGTGTACCATATCTTCAAGCTCCACATAATGATGTAATTCAATTATGTTAGCAATCTCTCTATTCAACCCACTCAAAAATTGAGCCATAGTGATTTCTGGATCCTCCTCTATATTAGTTCTACTCATGATCATCTCCATCTCTTTATGGTAATCCTCCACTAACATGGATCCTTGAGTTAACCGCTGTAATTTTTGGTGAAGCTACCTATAGTAGTAAGATGGTACAAATCTCTTTCTCATCACAGTTTTCATTTCAGCCCAAGTAGTGATGGTTCTTTCTCCATTTCTCCTCTTGGAAATCATCAATTGATCCCACCAAATTAGTGCATATTCTGTGAATTCAATTGCTGCAATTTTAACTTTCTTTATTTCACTAT
Source organism: Garcia nutans (assembly GCA_947685225.1). Lineage (NCBI taxonomy): Eukaryota > Viridiplantae > Streptophyta > Magnoliopsida > Malpighiales > Euphorbiaceae > Garcia > Garcia nutans. The sequence goes on along the minus strand of CANTUV010000007.1, from coordinate 46,209,228 downwards.
AATTATGACAATCAAACACCAACTCAACTTTTCTTTCCCATTCAAGGTAAGCTTCAGCATCATTTCTCCCCTTGAATGATGGTATCTTCATTTTTATGGAAGATATATTACTGTCCCTTTGTTGAGGTCTTCTTTGAGCAATTGATTCCTCACTTTCTTCATCATCTTCCCTTTCTACCTCATCATCATTCATCATGTTTCCACTCCCTCTATTCTGCCCCCTTTGATTAGTATTATTTTGCTACCTTTGCATTATGCTGTCTACATCACCTCTCATGTTGTTTATGACCAAATCAAATCTTTCAAATTTCCTTTGCATTGCCTCTAACATGAAGGCTATGTCATTCATGGTCATATCACATTTTTCACCTACAGAATTTGACATGGTATAAGAACCTGCAAGAAAATGTTAGTAAAGAAAATTTTTCTCACCACACTCCCTTACATGTTTCACTCAAGATTAGATTGTCACTCCTCTTGTATTTCACTCAAAACTTGGTCCTTGTTACCTCTCAATTCTCCTTTTATCAAGTTGAATTTCAGAACTGAATCCACTTAAATCAAGTAAAACAAGTTTTGTTTTAAAGACTTTACAAGGAACCTAATGAACAAACTGACTTCAGCAATTCTAGAAGCAATTTATTTTAAACAACAAGAACTGAAAGTTAACACAAGAAGTAAAAAGTATTTGTGCTAATCAAAACAAAGTAACTATGATTGAGAATTAGCTACTTAATGCATACAAGAAACAAGAGGTATATGAAAGAATGAAACTAAGAATACAAAGAGAAAAAATTCTAGATATTGAAAAATAGAATTCAAATCACTTCAATGAGTAATCTGAATATGCAACCTAAATCTATTCCCAATGCAAGCTATGCTCTAAATATCAGATTTTAAATGCTAAATGGATGCATAATGAGGAGCTGATGTAATTTGATCAAATATAATAAGGTAGCAAGCTATTAATGGTATAAATATGCAAAAAAAAATCTCAAACACTTGTGTAGAAAAATATTAGACAGAAACAAGTACGATTTTTTTTTCTTTTATGTTGAGAAAGTTGAATCTGATTCTCTTTTTTTTTGTTTTTATTTTGATCTTTTCCTTCTTCTTTTTTGAACTTTCAGTAAACAAGGATAGAAATTGAAAAGATAAACAAAAATCCACAGATTTGAAGAACAAGAACAAGGTGCAACAAGAACAGAAAATGAAGAGACATAGAAACTGAATCTGGTTCCTTTTTTCTCTTTTTTTTTTCTTTTGGATAATTAAAACATAAAAGATACCTAGAGATTTATCTTCAAGTCAAAGCTCTGATACCAAATGATGCGGAACCCATGGATCAAATATTACATCTAGAACCCCACATACACATCTAGCATTGAATCTTAGAACTCAAAAACAAATCCTCCCTACCAAACCCACAACTAACCTGTAATTGAGAAATTGGGTGATTGGGATGAAGAAATGAATTGATTTAAACACCACATGTAACACCCCATCATAGCCTACGTTTATAGACCAAGATGGACTATTATCTCATGGTGGTTGTGTCTTAATATTTTACTTAGCCAATTTTAAGTGCAGATTTTTAAAAAAATTTGCCAGAGTTTCCCCTATAATTGGTGGTCCCAAGTGTCGACAAAACTGATTTTTCTTATTTTTTAAAAACATTTTGTTTCACAATTAAACTTAAGCACACTCCCAATAATCCACCCTTATAACCTCAACTACAATCCTGCAAGAAGAATTCACACTTCTATATTCACAACCCAACTCAATTCAAAACCATACAGTTATTATACATTACTAGATTGACATGCTACATCAATTTATCTCTTTATATTGTTCAAATAAGTACATGCCAGTTTCTAATACCAAAATACAAAATAAAGAGCACCACTTAAGTTTGTTGATGACCGGCGGATCGTAGGACTCTTCTGCTCGCTACTAGTTCCTTGCTAATAACCTACGAGTTTAGAAGAAACTAAACTCGCTAAGCATTGCTTAGTGGGTACTTTAACTAATTACAGAAAATAAATAATAAAAGCATAATGCACTTTTAAAAGCAATGAGTCATATAAAACAAATAATATCACAGTAAAAACAATCCATACATGTCATATATTCAGTTTTTATCATTTTATCATTTCGCTCCACAAGGTAATTATGAATACACTGATCTCGGAATGAGGCCTCGTATAGAGTTATGCGTGGTCTTGACCTCACACGACTAATTGTCATGGTCTTGGTCTCACACGATATGGAATATACAAGATAACTGCGTGGTCTTGGTCTCACACGACTAGTTGCAATGATCTTGACCTCACACGATATAACCTCGCGGTCTTGGTCTCACACGACTAGTCGCCATGATCTTGACCTCACACGATATAACCCCCATTCCAGACCGGTTTTACTCATTTACCGAGTAGAGCATATATAACATTTCATATATACCCATTCACTTCATATATATACCACATATTCTCCATGTATATACAATATATACTTACACAATTACCACATATACTCACATAAGTATCATATGTATTCACATATATACCATATACACGCATATATATACCATATGAACAAAAGTTTGTAAGAAAATAAAATTTCTTTTATGTTAAAGTACCAAACCTTGCTTTTCCTTAGTCCTTATTCTATATCACTTCCTTTCCTTGTCTCCTTGATTTCCTTATAATCTTGTTTGTCACCAAACTCTTTAAATCAAAAGCCTTAAACTTAGGAAAAATACCTCCTTCTTCCTTCTCGTATGGTTTGGACGAATTCACCATGCAAGAGGGGGCTTTTATACTTTCTTTCCTTAGCTTATTTTGATCCAAATGGAAGCCATAAGTGGTGAATAGATGTTGACTTCCAATTTGTACACCTTATAGCAAAAATGGCCACTTTTAATTGGTCCATTTGCCTTCTTCCAATTGGTACACCTTATAGCAAAAATGGCTACTTTTAATTGGTCCATTTGCCTTCTTCTAATTGGTACACCTTATAGCAAAAATGGCCACTTTTAATTGGTCCATTTACCTTCTTCCAATTGGTACACCTTATAGCAAAAATGGCCACTTTTAATTGGTCCATTTGCCTTCTTCCAATTGGTACACCTTATAACAAAAATGGCCACTTTTAATTGGTCCATTTGCCTTCTTCCAATTGGTACACCTTATAACAAAAATGGCTACTTTTAATTGGCCCACTTGCCTTCTTCTTTTAATAAATGCTATATGGCTAATTATGATCCACTTTTGGGGTGGATGAATGCCTTAGGGCCATTTGTCCATCTATTTTTCTTTTCTTCTTTTAATAAATGCTATATGGCTAATTATGTTCCACTTTTGGGGTGGATGAATGCCTTAGGGCCATTTGTCCATCTCTTTTTCTTTTCTTCTTTTAATAAATGCTAAATGGCTACTTATGATTGGCCCACTTGCCTCCTTATTTTATCTTATTTATTTGGCAAGCCCTTAGGCTTCCTTTTATTCATATTTTGACCCCCTCATTTTTCTTGTGCTGTAATTTTATAGTCTAGGATGTGAAAATATCAAAATACTCTCCAACAATTAATCGATTGTAACTTTTAAACCGTGCGTTTTCGAAAAAAATTGAAATCCATGATTATGACCCGATTAATCTCAAGAATATTCTTCCGGGGTCGGAAATGGGCACTATTAAGAACTTCTGACACTTAATTTTTAAGTTTACATAGTTGCCCCTAACTTTTGAGAAATTTCCACTTAGGTCCTTTTGATATCCATTCCTGACCTTGCTGTCTTTCTTTATTAATATCGTTTTACTCACAACTCCAAATTAAGTAATTCTTATTCCCATTGAAACTAGACATCCGGGGCTATATTTTGTCAAAATTTCAGGTCGATCCGAGCTATATCTGATTTTTGACGGTCCTTTGAAGTCAAGCCTACTATGCTATCCTGAGGCAGTTTGCACATTGTCTACGAAATCCATCATATCTTATTCTGTACAACTCCAAATTCCGTAATTTCAAGTTGTACATCTAGCTAAGACACAAATAAACAATTAAGTCTTCTTTAAGACTCTCTAATTCTGTCATTAACTTGGATGAAATTCGAGCTTAAGTTATAGGTCATGTTCTAAACTCCTTTGTTCTAAGCCTAAATCATATCCTCTATGTCTGTTTCTTACCAATCTGGAATTCGGGATGTTACACCACAAGTCAGACTTGATATGTTAGAACCAATTCTTCATGCAACAAGAATAAGAAGAAAACCTCTCAAACTTGAAAACACATCAATTACATTCAGCATAAACTGGAAATTCGTAGTAAGATCACTGGAGTTCTTTTTCCCCTCCCTATATAGTTGGAAAAGAAGAACTAATGGCTTAAAAGTCTAGGTTTACATGTACCTAGTCATAATAGCATTAATTATTCATCCACATCAATAATATATTCTAAATTACTGCCCATAATTCTAACAACATTGATGGGCAGATTCTACATGCATTTTGGTGTTGGTTCATATGTGTCTAGTCACACTAGCACTAAACCACATCAATATTATATTACAAATTCGTGCTAATGCCCATCACCATACTTATGGGCAGATTCTTCATGATTGTTGGTGATTTTCTGACTTCCTCTTTATGATCCATCATATTCAGTACAAGTTGGTCTCCCTCTGCATTAATGCACCTTTGAATAAAGTGTTGGAACACATGCTGGAGTTTTTTTTTATTGTGATCTTGTGATTGGTCCACTTGGCATAATGATAACATATTTGCTGCCTTGTGTAGATTCATCAAGCTTGCTTACAGTTTCCTCATCAAGTGAACAACACTTCCAAAACATAGAATTATTTTTCAATAGAGCATTGAAATATAAGCTACGATTAAACCCAAAGAAGTGTGTGTTCGGGGTTACCTCAGGCAAATTTTTGGGACATGTGATTGGTCCAAATGGCATTGAGATTGACCCTGAAAAAGTTAAAGCAATCAGAGATATGCCAGCCCCTAAGACGGAGAGAGAAGTTTAGGGATTCATTGGTAAATTACAATACATTAGCAGGTTTATAGCAAAGCTCACAACAATTTGTGAGCCTATCTTCAAGTTGCTTAAAAAGAATCAGCTGATCCTGTTGAATGAAGAGTGTAAAAGGGCCTTTGAACGAATAAAGGAGAATCTACTAAATCCACCTATTTTGAAACCACCTAAACACGGTAAACCCTTTTTACTATACTTAGCAGTAGAAGAAGAGTCAATATGAGCCATGCTAGCCCAAGCAGATGAGTAAGGGATTGAGCATGCAATTTACTATTTGAATAGAAAGCTCCTACCTTATGAAATTAAATTTAGTATCATTGAAAAAACATGTATAGCAGTGGTTTGGTCTTCTAAGAAGTTGCGGCATTACTTTCTGTAATATCCCTAATTATGCTCTAGTAGTCTTGGTGTTAGTGTTGTTGCACTTGAATTATGTATATATGATAAGTTGATAAGAAATTGGAAGAGAATGTTTTTGTATGTGTTTTGGAGAAGAAATTTAGGGTTTAGAGACAAATATATATGTTGTGTATATGATGATATATATAACATATAAATGGGTCAAAGGAAGAGTCAATGCAAGAAGATATTTTTGTGGAATGTGCAATTACATATAAGGGCTTATATGAGACAAAAAGTTAGTTATATGATTGAGGGCATTTTGGTAATTGATTGGATAAGATCACTTGGTGGAGATTAAAAGCAAATTTGACTTTGTGTCTTCATCATTTTCCTTCTTTCTTTCAAGAGGTGCCGGCTCTCCAAAAACCAAGAGAGAAAGAGAGGTGATCTTGAGGTTTGAAGCAATTTGAAGAAGGAAGCAAGGGTTTTGGTTAAAGATTTGTGGATTTCTTCATCTAAGGTAAGATCTTTTCTTTAAATTCTTCAATTCTTTTGAAGTGGTGTGAGAAAGGAATTAGGGTTTGTTGGTTTGATGATGAGATGAGTTGTGTTTAGTGAAATTCTTTTTCTGTTTTACAATTAGTAAAGGCTGTGACTTGTATGATTTTTAATTAATTATAGAAAAATGTTCTTGAAGTGAATTTTTGATATGTTGTGCCTCTATGAGTCTAGAATGACTGAAAAATATGTTGATTCGATTTTGGAATGGTTATGAGTTTAGAAAGATTATTTTTAGTAGAACTGTTCCAGCAGGTACCTTAACTGAGACAGCTATATTTCGGGATTTTTTAATAAAATGTAGAAAAATCATATCCAATTGAATTTTGGATATGTTGTTTCTTAGTGAGTCTAGTATTTGAGAAAAATAATTTGGAACCACGTTGATTGAATTTGATTTATGGAATTCACAAAGTTCAGAACTGCTGCCAGGATGCAGGGCAATTGGGGCAGTCTGGTTAGGTGAACTATTTGACCAAGATTTTGTATTCAGTTTGATCTGAAATTTTAAAGGAATGATTTTAAGATACAAAACTAAATTCTGTAAAAATTTTAGAATTTTTAATCAAGTAGATTATTTTATACAATTTTTCAAAATAAGGATAAAATGGAGTCTAAAACCAGAATGTATTATTCATATGAATCATATCAATTGTTCTTTGCCCTAATTGCATTGTTGAGATTGAACAATGTTATGTTATGCATTGTGAATGGTTATGTGTTTCATGAATAATATACATTGAAATTGAAATGATAATTCAAATAAGACATGATATGAGACAATGCCATTGTGATTGGCTATGATGATGATATTGAAAGAAAGAAGGCATGTTTGCCTAAATGTGATGAGAATTTGAGAATGGAAATGGTAACTATATAATAAATGAATTGTTTGTTTAATATGTTATTCAGTTTCAGAGTTCTGGATTTGGGTGGCATGCCTAAGAAATGATGAAAAGTAACAGTCTTGCCGAGTTGAGGATCTCCTCATATGTGTTGAGTTGATGGTCCAAGAGACTGGATCTGTTACACTATGATAATTGTGAATATAAGATATATGATTTGTAACAGTCTTGTCGGGTTGAGGATCTCCTCATATGTGTTGAGTGATGGTCCAAGAGACTGGGTCTGTTACACTATCCATGGATAGAGATACATGTATATACATTGCCTACGGGCGTGATTATTGTGACTATGAACCAAATCAGTAACTCTGAACTCTGAATATCATATTAAATACTTGTTGGGCCCATAGGTGTCAAGGTTATATGAATGTCCTAAATAATGTTATGAGTTAATGAAATGAGATGTTGGTTATTGAGTATGATTGAGTAATGTTGAATGTGGAAAGATGTTGAAATGTGGTATACTCATATGACTATGATTTGTGAAATGCATAATTATGTGTTAACTTTATATTTATGATGTTGATCTTATCAATAACATATGTGGCATTGCATTACATTTAAGCATACCATTAACATGTTTTATCTTACTAAGTCGTTGGCTTAGTGCGATAGTGTTTAATTGCGCAGGTAATAGAGTGGATAGAGTTGAACCCGAGAGTTCATCAAGACCAAGTGAGAGTAGACCTTGTTGAATCCATTTTTGGTGCTTAAAGATCAGAGCAGACTTGCCAATCATGTATATTTCTTTATATTTTGTAAAGAAATGTTTAGTATGTAAATATGTAAATATTTTATAACTTCCGCTGTGTAATATTTAAATATAGGGGTTGTCACAAAACCTTTATTTTATGTTGCACTAGAAGTGTAAATTCTTTTTGCAGGTTGTAGTTGAGGTTACAAGGGGGATTTATTGGGAGTGTACTGAGAATGATTTTGTTTGCATTGGTTTGTGTAAAATGTTTTTAAAAATAAGAAAAAAACCGGTTTTGTCGACACTTGGGACTCAATTTTTAGGCGAAACTATGGCAAAATTTTTGAAAAAAAAAATCGGAACTAAAATTTGACTAAGTAAAATTGGTAGCAACATTAGGTTAGTGTGGCGCCTCTACTCAGCTTACACATGTAGGTCGGGAAGGGGTGTTACAATTGTTTTGGTATCAGAGCCTAGGTTTGAGATTCTCAACCTAGGTAAAATGTAATAAAAAGACTATTTTTACTTAAAAAGTGGTTTTGAATAACATATACGTTTGAGATTGGCAGTCTCTGATCTTTAATAAGATATAATCTGCTGTGTTTGCAGTGTTAGGTTGTGATGGATTCTCACTCACGACAGTCGGTTGAGGGTAGTGCCGAGAGTATTGCCCCTGATGATGGAGCTAGGGTTGTTAGTGTTGAGGAGGCACCTGCTTCGGTGTCAGGGAGATCAGCTGGGGAGGAGGTTCCGCCAGCTTGGGTTAGGCATGTGATAGAGGCTTTGAGGCCAGCACCAGTGCAACCACAGCCACCACCACCACCCCCACAGCCTTTGGTAGTAGTGAGGCAATATGATAAACTAAGGAAGTTTGGAGCAGAGGATTTTATAGGTACTACTGATCCAGTTGTGGCTGAGCAATGGTTAGACAAAGTTCAGAGAATATTTGTGCAGTTGCAAGCCACTCCAGAGGAAAAGTTTGATTATCCAAGATCATTGTTGCAGAAGGATGCTTATAGTTGGTGGAAGACAGTGCCCCATTCTATGGAAGATCCCCCAACATTGTCCTATGCAGATTTTCTGAGGGAGTTCGAATTGAAGTATACTCCGAGGGAGTATAAAGATGGGAAGAAGAGAGAGTTTTTAGATTTGAAGCAAAACAACCAGACCGTGACAGAGTATGAGGTTGAATTTATCCGGTTGAGTGAGTATGCCGGGGGCATTATATCGGATGAGATAGATCGATGCTGGAGATTTGAGGAGGGGTTGAGGCCCTCTCTTATGTGCCATGTGGCTGGTTCTCGGTATCAGGATTTTTCTCAGCTTGTGGCAGCAGCTCGGAGTGTGGAGAAAGCTCAGAATATTGCAGCTGCTTCTGAGGAAGAGGTTAGGATTAGAAGGCCCCAATTTGAAGCAGAGTCTTCTTCTGCTAAAAGAGGTAAGGGAAGCTTTGCTCCTCGGGTCAGTAGAAGTCAAAGATCAGCTGGTAGGTCAGTGCAGTTCCAGAGGCAGAGATTTAGACCTGCAGCTTCAGTAGCGAGTGCTCCTACTCCTGGAGTTCAGAGATCCACCTTACCTGTGTGTAACCAGTGTGGTGGAAGACATGGGGGCGTTTGTTGGAGGCATAGTAGATCAGGGGTATGCTTCAGGTGTGGATCACCTGACCACTTTGTGAGAGACTGTCCTGAGAGGCAGGAGCAGATGCCAGTTGATTCTGCTGCTTCTCGAGCTAGTGTGAGGGGAGGCAGAGGAGGCAGAGGTGCCAGCCGAGGAGGTAGACCAGGGTTCAGTTTTAGAGGAGGTGCTACATCCAGGGAGAGTAGACCAGAGGAGGTTGGATCTTCCCAGAGGATGTATGTTATGCAAAGGCAGCCGGATGCATCGGCAGTTATAGCTGGTACTTTTTCTTTATTTGATACTGCAATACTTGCTTTGATTGATCCCGGATCCACCCATTCTTATATTAGTGCATCTGTTTTGCCTGTGTTTGATATGTATGCTGAGTCCCTAGGATTTGATGTTTTGGTGACAAATCCTCTAGGGCATAGTGTGATAGTTAGTAAAGTGCATAAAGATAGTGCAGTGAGGGTGCAAGGTGAGGAGTTCCTTGGAGATTTGATTGAGATACCATTTAAGGAATATGATGTGATTCTAGGCATGGACTGGCTATCTCGACATGGAGCTGTGGTAGATTGTAAGAAGAAGATTGTTTCTTTGAGAACTGGTGATGGTAGAGAGGTGATAGTATCTAATGAGCAGGAACAGCTAGCCTCCTTATTTGTTTCAGCTGTTGCAACTAGGAGGTTGATTAGAAAGGGATGTGAAGCCTATCTTGCTCATGTGGTAGATACTAGAGTAAAGGGTTCTCCCATTGATAGCATTGCCACAGTTGCTGAGTTCCCAGATGTTTTTCCCGAGGAGTTCCAGGATTGCCTCCTGAGAGAGAAGTGGAGTTTGGTATCGAATTGTTGCCCGGTACCACTCCTATTTCGATTACTCCTTACAGAATGGCACCAGCAGAATTGAGGGAGTTAAAAGTGCAATTACAGGAGTTGTTGGATAAAGGATTCATTCGCCCTAGTGTTTCTCCTTGGGGAGCTCCTGTGCTATTTGTGAAGAAGAAAGATGGTACTATGAGATTATGTATCGATTATAGGCAATTGAACAAAGTGACCATTAAGAATAAATATCCTTTGCCTAGAATCGATGATCTATTTGATCAGTTGAAGGGTGCAGCTGTGTTTTCCAAAATTGATCTAAGATCAGGGTACCATCAGCTAAGAGTCAGAGCTGAAGATGTTCCGAAGACAGCTTTCCGGACCAGATATGGGCATTATGAATTTTTAGTTATGCCTTTTGGTCTGACGAATGCACCTGCAGCTTTTATGGATTTGATGAATAGGGTATTTAGGCCCTATCTGGATCAGTTTGTAGTGGTCTTCATCGATGACATTCTGGTGTATTCGTGGAATGAGGAGGAACATGATATGCATCTGCGGATTGTGTTGCAGATTTTGAGAGAGAAGCAGTTGTTTGCTAAATTGTCGAAGTGTGAGTTCTGGTTGGATCAAGTAGCTTTTCTCGGACATATTGTTTCAGCAGAAGGCATTAGAGTTGATCCAAGTAAAGTTGAAGCTATTCTGAATTGGAGTCCACCTAAGTCTGTGACAGAGATTAGAAGTTTTCTAGGTTTGGCAGGCTATTACCGGCGGTTCGTGAAAGGATTTTCTTTGATAGCTACTCCACTCACCAGATTGCTTCGTAAGGGAGTGAGGTTTTTATGGACAGATCAGTGTCAGGCGAGCTTTGAGCAGTTGAGAGATATGTTGACTCAAGCGCCTGTTCTTACTTTACCTGTAGAAGGCAAACCATATGTGATTTACAGTGATGCTTCACATAGTGGTTTGGGATGTGTGTTGATGCAGGAAGGTAAAGTTATAGCTTATGCATCTCGACAGTTGAAACCGCATGAGCTTAACTATCCGACCCATGATTTGGAATTGGCTGCCATTGTGTTTGCATTGAAAATTTGGCGCCACTATCTGTTTGGGGAGAAATGTTTCATCTACACTGATCACAAGAGTTTGAAGTATTTGGGTGTCCAGAAAGAACTCAATCTTCGTCAGAGGAGATGGTTAGAATTGATTAAAGACTACGACTGCTTGATTGACTATCATCCAGGTAAAGCAAATGTTGTTGCTGATGCTTTGAGTCGGAAGTCTTTAGCTGGTTTAACAGTTTACTCGCTCTCGTTGCTTGTTGAGTTGAGAGCATTGCATGCCAGTTTTGTACCTTGTGATGATGGTGCATTGTTGGCACAGTTGCTTTTGAAACCAGTTTTGTTAGATCAAATCAAAGAGGCTCAGTTGATTGATATGAAGATTCAGAAGATTATTTCAGATTGCAAGAATGGGAAGACTAGAGATTTTGTTGTGAAAAGTGATGGGAGCCTATGGTTTAAAAACCGATTGTGTGTACCCGATGATGCTGATTTGAAAAGGGTCATTTTGGAAGAAGCTCATCAGTCAATGTTTGCTATGCATCCGGGTAATACGAAGATGTATCATGATTTGAGACAGCATTATTGGTGGATGAGGTTGAAGAGAGACATTGCTGAGTTTGTATCGAAATGTCTCACCTGTCAGAAGGTTAAAGCAGAGCATCAAGTTCCAACCGGGTTGCTTCAACCATTGTCAGTGCCAGAATGGAAGTGGGAAAGAGTAACAATGGATTTTGTGTCTGGTTTGCCATTGACACAAAAGAAGCATGATGCCATATGGGTGATTGTGGATAGACTGACTAAGACAGCTCATTTTCTTCCGGTTCGAATGGATTACTCTTTGGAGAGATTGGCTGAGCTGTATATCCATGAGATTGTGAAACTGCATGGTGTTCCAACTTCTTTAGTGTCTGATCGAGATCCCAGGTTTACTTCCAGATTTTGGAAGAGTTTGCATAGTGCTTTAGGTTCTCGACTACATTTCAGCACTGCTTTTCATCCACAGACGGATGGACAGTCAGAGAGGGTGATACAGATTATTGAGGACATGTTGAGAAGCTGTGTCATCGATTTCTCTGGAAGTTGGGATAGGTTTTTACCTCTTGTGGAGTTTGCTTACAACAACAGTCACCAATCCAGCATTGGTATGGCACCGTTTGAAGCATTGTATGGCAGACGGTGTAGGACACCTCTTTGTTGGAATGAGCTTGGAGATAATAAGTTGGTTGGTCCTGATTTGATTCAAGAAACTGAAGAAAAAGTAAAGTTGATTCGAGGCAGGTTAAAAGCAGCTTCAGACCGACAGAAGTCTTATGCAGATCTGAAAAGGAGAGATATAGAGTTTGATGTTGGAGATAAGGTATTTCTGAAAGTGTCTCCTTGGAAGAAGATTTTGAGGTTCGGTCGGAAAGGAAAATTGAGTCCTCGTTTCATTGGGCCGTATGAAGTGTTAGAAAGAGTTGGGCCAGTGGCGTATCGACTTGCTTTGCCACCTGAGTTGGATCGTATTCATAATGTATTCCATGTTTCTATGTTGAGGAGATATAGGTCGGATCCATCTCATGTGTTGCCATTTGAATCTATTGATGTGAGCCCAGACTTGACATTTGAGGAGGAACCAGTTGCTATCTTGGCACGTGATGTAAAAGAGTTAAGAAATAAGAATGTGCCTTTGGTAAAAGTTCTGTGGAAGAATCATGCAAGAGAGGAAGCAACTTGGGAAAGTGAGCATACCATGCGAGACCAGTATCCTCAGTTATTTCAGAGTTAATTTCAGGTAATTTCGAGGACGAAATTTCTTTCTAGAGGGGGAGAATTGTAATATCCCTAATTATGCTCTAGTAGTCTTGGTGTTAGTGTTGTTGCACTTGAATTATGTATATATGATAAGTTGATAAGAAATTGGAAGAGAATGTTTTTGTATGTGTTTTGGAGAAGAAATTTAGGGTTTAGAGACAAATGTATATGTTGTGTATATGATGATATATATAACATATAAATGGGTCAAAGGAAGAGTCAATGCAAGAAGATATTTTTGTGGAATGTGCAATTACATATAAGGGCTTATATGAGACAAAAAGTTAGTTATATGATTGAGGGCATTTTGGTAATTGCTTGGATAAGATCACTTGGTGGAGATTAAAAGCAAATTTGACTTTGTGTCTTCATCATTTTCCTTCTTTCTTTCAAGAGGTGCCGGCTCTCCAAAAACCAAGAGAGAAAGAGAGGTGATCTTGAGGTTTGAAGCAATTTGAAGAAGGAAGCAAGGGTTTTGGTTAAAGATTTGTGGATTTCTTCATCTAAGGTAAGATCTTTTCTTTAAATTCTTCAATTCTTTTGAAGTGGTGTGAGAAAGGAATTAGGGTTTGTTGGTTTGATGATGAGATGAGTTGTGTTTAGTGAAATTCTTTTTCTGTTTTACAATTAGTAAAGGCTGTGACTTGTATGATTTTTAATTAATTATAGAAAAATGTTCTTGAAGTGAATTTTTGATATGTTGTGCCTCTATGAGTCTAGAATGACTTAAAAATATGTTGATTCGATTTTGGAATGGTTATGAGTTTAGAAAGATTATTTTTAGTAGAACTGTTCCAGCAGGTACCTTAACTAAGACAGCTATATTTCGGGATTTTTAATAAAATGTAGAAAAATCATATCCAATTGAATTTTGGATATGTTGTTTCTTAGTGAGTCTAGTATTTGAGAAAAATAATTTGGAACCACGTTGATTGAATTTGATTTATGGAATTCACAAAGTTCAGAACTGCTGCCAGGATGCAGGGCAATTGGGGCAGTCTGGTTAGGTGAACTATTTGACCAAGATTTTGTATTCAGTTTGATCTGAAATTTTAAAGGAATGATTTTAAGATACAAAACTAAATTCTGTAAAAATTTTAGAATTTTTAATCAAGTAGATTATTTTATACAATTTTTCAAAATAAGGATAAAATGGAGTCTAAAACCAGAATGTATTATTCATATGAATCATATAATTGTTCTTTGCCCTAATTGCATTGTTGAGATTGAACAATGTTATGTTATGCATTGTGAATGGTTATGTGTTTCATGAATAATATACATTGAAATTGAAATGATAATTCAAATAAGACATGATATGAGACAATGCCATTGTGATTGGCTATGATGATGATATTGAAAGAAAGAAGGCATGTTTGCCTAAATGTGATGAGAATTTGAGAATGGAAATGGTAACTATATAATAAATGAATTGTTTGTTTAATATGTTATTCAGTTTCAGAGTTCTGGATTTGGGTGGCATGCCTAAGAAATGATGAAAGGTAACAGTCTTTCCGGGTTGAGGATCTCCTCATATGTGTTGAGTTGATGGTCCAAGAGACTGGGTCTGTTACACTATGATAATTGTGAATATAAGATATATGATTTGTAACAGTCTTGCCGGGTTGAGGATCTCCTCATATGTGTTGAGTGATGGTCCAAGAGACTGGGTCTGTTACACTATCCATGGATAGAGATACATGTATATACATTGCCTACGGGCGTGATTATTGTGACTATGAACCAAATCAGTAACTCTGAACTCTGAATATCATATTAAATACTTGTTGGGCCCATAGGTGTCAAGGTTATATGAATGTCCTAAATAATGTTATGAGTTAATGAAATGAGATGTTGGTTATTGAGTATGATTGAGTAATGTTGAATGTGGAAAGATGTTGAAATGCGGTATACTCATATGACTATGATTTGTGAAATGCATAATTATGTGTTAACTTTATATTTATGATGTTGATCTTATCAATAACATATGTGGCATTGCATTACATTTAAGCATACCATTAACATGTTTTATCTTACTAAGTCGTTGGCTTAGCGCGATAGTGTTTAATCGCGCAGGTAATAGAGTGGATAGAGTTGAACCCGAGAGTTCATCAAGACCAAGTGAGAGTAGACCTTGTTGAATCCATTTTTGGAGCTTAAAGATCAGAGCAGACTTGCCAATCATGTATATTTCTTTATATTTTGTAAAGAAATGTTTAGTATGTAAATATGTAAATATTTTATAACTTCCGCTGTGTAATATTTAAATATAGGGGTTGTCACAAAACCTTTATTTTATGTTGCACTAGAAGTGTAAATTCTTTTTGCAGGTTGTAGTTGAGGTTACAAGGGGGATTTATTGGGAGTGTACTGAGAATGATTTTGTTTGCATTGGTTTGTGTAAAATGTTTTTAAAAATAAAAAAAAACCGGTTTTGTCGACACTTGGGACTCAATTTTTAGGCGAAACTATGGCAAAATTTTTGAAAAAAAAATCGGAACTAAAATTTGACTAAGTAAAATTGGTAGCAACATTAGGTTAGTGTGGCGCCTCTACTCAGCTTACACATGTAGGTCGGGAAAGGGTGTTACACTTTCAATCTTATAATGTGCAATCAATTTCCAGGTTGGATCCAATGAAGTACTTAAGGGAGACACCCTCTTTGATTGGGAAGTATGGGCAATGGTTGATAATATTGGAAAATTTTGAGAATGAGTATGTAACCAGGAAAACAATCAAAGGTAGAGTAATGGCAGAATTCCTGGCCCAACAACCATTACCAGATAGTGAAGAAGCAGTCTTGGAATTTCTAGATGAACATTTAGAGGCCATTGAAGTATAAGGATGGAAAATGTATTTTGACAGTGCAGTGAATAGGGAAGGAGTAGGTTTGGGAGTCATACTAGAATCACCTGAAGGGGAACTTATCCCTTTAGCCAAAAAAACTGAAATTCAGGGCAACCAATAATATGGTGGAATAGGAAGCATGTATCTTTAGTTTGGAATCCCTAATGATTATGAAGGTGGATAAGGTGGAAGTTTTTGGCGATTCATTACTAGTAGTATCTCAAGTAAATGGAGAGTGGGAGTTGAAAGAAGAGAAATTAAAACCATACAACCATTACTTGGCCATAATGATGAAGAACTTTAAGGAGTGCAGGTTTATACACCTACCAAAAGAAGAAAACCAGATGGCTGATGCCCTAGTCACATTGGCTTCGGTATGGGAAAATCTTGTCAACTTATTCCTCAAGCCTCTGATTTTGACCAGTTCATCAACTCCTTGCTATGAATATGAGATAATCATGGAAACTGATACAGACCATGATGCATGGTATGATACTATAAGATGATTTTTGGAGGAAAGGGAATACCCGTTGGGGGCAACAAAGAAACAAAGAAGAGCCATAAGGCGGTGGTCCTTGCAATACATCACCTTCTATGGAGAGTTATATCGAAGATGGCCTGATGGGGTGCATTTGAGATGTTTAAGGAAGCCTGAAGTGGAGCATATCATGTCAGAAATACATGCGGGAAGTTGCGGTCCACACGTTAGTAGTTTGGCCCTAGTTAAGAAGATAATTCAACAAGGTTACTACTGGTTGACCATGGAGAGAGAATATATTGAGTTTGTAAAGAAGTGCCAATAATGTTAGATGTATGGTAATTTGAATCACATGCCTCTTGAAGAATTTCATTCTATGTCTTCACCCTGGCCCTTTGCCACTTGGGGTATCTACATTATAGGAGAGATACATCTGACAGCCTCAAACAGTCACCATTTTATTATAGTAGCAGTAGATTATTTTTTAAAATGGGTCGAAGCCAAATCCTTCAACAAACTGGGGGCAAGTCAAATGGCTAGATTTATTGAAAAGAACCTCATCTGCAGGTATGGGGTCCTGCACAGTGTTATATCAGACAATGGGGTACAATTTCAAGGAGCAGCTAAGGACTTATTCTCAAAGTACCAAATCCATCATCACCGATCCTCTCCTTATAGACCAAAGGCTAATGGTGCAGTAGAAGCAACAAATAAGACAATTAAGCAGATCCCATCCAAGATGACCAAGACATCCAGGGATTGGTCGGAGATGCTTCCTTTTGTTTTGTGGAGATATAGAATAAGTGTGCGAACACCGACTGGACTCTTTGGTTTATGGGATGGAAGCAGTGTTGCCAATTGAAATTAAGATCAAGTCGTTAAGAGTGGTCTTGGAAGCTGAACTGCTTGAAACAGAATGGGTAGTGAGCAGATACATACAGTTAGCTTTACTAGAGGAGAGTAGGTTAAAAGCACTATATCATCATCAACTGTATCAAAGGAAGATAGCTCGGGCCTACAATAGAAGAGTCAAGATCAGAAAACTCACAGTCGGGGATTTGGTGTTGAAACAATGTAAGCCTAATGTATCTGATCCAAGAGAAAAATTTATGCCTAGTTGGGAAGGGCCATATGTTGTGAAACAAGTCATGAACAAGGGTGTAGTGAAGTTATCAGACATGGGCGGGAATGAGTTTAGTGAGCCAGTGAACATTGACAGGTTGAAGAGGTTTTATGTATAAAAAAGAAAAAAAGAAAAAAAAAGCTTGCTAGGTTGAAAACCCAAAAGGGCAGCCTAGGCAAAAGTTAGAGCAGTCTGCTAGTTTCGAAAATCCAAAAGGGCAGGCTAGGCAACAATTAGAGATAAATGAGAGAAAATAGTCAATTAGAAAACCCGAAAGGGCTAGTTGGCAACAGGAGTGATCTTGTTTATGCTAACTTTATGTTTGGTTGTTCCCAATTTAATAAAACAGAATTAATATTAAAATTATTCTATGTGCACTGTTATAAGTATTTGACCAGATATGGATGAAATAAATAAATACAATAGCAAAAGGTGATGACAAATTATAAAAGGAAAAGAAGCATCTCTTATTACTTTTATTATTTTTTCGTCCTAACAATACACTTTCCAAAGAAATTGACAAATGTAAAATCTATGGCAGGTGATAAGTATAACATAAAGGCCAGCTTTGCTTCAGACAATCCAAGTAGGCTTTAGTCAGGCAAGGCATGTCTAAATAGGGAGTGAATTTAGAACCTTGAGGCTCAGCTCCATGCTGACGGTTAAGCCAGCGAGGATCATAGCAAGTACCTCGACGAAGAGTAGTAAGAGGAACATACATCAAGTACGTCTGTAAGGTGATACGAAAAATCTTCCACCAAGGTACTAACCAACGGATGTTGACTTCAGCGCGTGAGTGGATTTAGTCAACCCAACCAGCATATGAAGAAGCAGGGTGGAGTAGTTTTCTAGCAGAATAATGTCACCGCAAATACCTGACAAAATCCATAGATGGAATATCGAGCAAGCAAAGACACTCCTGAAGCCAAATCTGTAAGAAAAATTTTAATTAAAAAAGGAAGGTCCGCTAAGTTGAAAACCCGCAAGGGTAACTTAGGCAAAAATTAGGACAGCTCGCTAGTTTCAAAAATCCGCATGGGTGGACTAGGTAAAAATTAGAGTAATAAAAAAATAATAATAATAATAAAAAGAAAAGGGGTCCTCTAAGTTGAAAAACCGCAAGGGCGGCTTAGGCAAAAATTAGTTCAGAAAACCCATAAGGGCAGACTAGACAAAAAAATTAAAGCAATAAAAAAACCTAAATTAAAACCCCGAAAGGGCAGTTTAGGTAATTACCTGAATCAATAATGGACTCCCAGTCAGTTTCTTTGACAATCCTGATTTAAGTTGGTCTAATCCAATTAAAGTCTCAACTAAGATCACGAGTATGGGCGACAAGCCTCCTTCCATTTTGTCCATGATATCCAATGCTCGTGGATTAATATCGCCATCAAAAGAAAGAAGCAAGAATTGGCCAAGCAAGCATAGACAAAGCATACATCCACATGCCTTAGTAGGAGCCAAATGAGAAAGGCAAAAGTCAATTAATGGACTAAGCAGAATTTTCTCACCTCTAATCAACTGTAGAACTTCGGGCTTTGAAAGTTGAAATAACATTTGCATCTTTTGTTGAGTCTTGGAAATCAATATAGGTAATGCCATTTGTTGATTACTTGAATATCCAAGGATGGCCTCAAATTCTTCAATCAAGGGACATATTTCAAAGCCATTAATTTTAAATGTCCTAGAATTCACATTCCAAAAAGAAGCCATGGCATGTAAAAAATAATGGTCCAATTTAACATTTTGAAAACACTTCAAAGTATCGATTTTTGACCAAGATATTTGTTTCCAATGAATGGCATTCATATTTTTAAATAGAACTTTTGTTTTCTTCAAATTGAGTTCGGTCATTGTTGACAACTAAAGGAAAATTGAAATTGTTAAAAGGAATTTTTATATTGAAGTAGAAAATCTCTTGGCTTCTGTATGAAATCATGGCATGAAAAGAGATTTATATGGGATGATTGTGCTATTCCAAAATTGACAAGGAAAAGTGTGAGACCGAGATGCCCGAGGATAGGGAATTGGCAATGAAAGGATCTTGAGTTGCCATGTTGCCTTTGATTTTGAAGGTTAGTGATACTGTGGAAATATTAAATGTGAAGAGGAAAGGACAATAATTATGTATCGTAGTAATAATGATGATAGAATAAAAAGAAAAAGAAAGAAAAAAAAGATGCAATAAAGATGCAAATTATATATCATCATTATTATTTTTATCATTATGCTTATTATATAATAATTCCTCAATTGATACAATACTGATACATCACTATGAATGAGGTGGTGGATCATGATCAAACAAAGCCTTAAAAAAGTCATCGCCTATTAAAGAAGGAGGTATATCACCCATCCCGAGTCTGCCCAAATTAGGAGCACTTGAATCTCTATTACCCTGGAATTCAGATTTATAACGGTCCTCATCCGAAGTAGACGAAAGGATAGCATGATCATCAGCTTGGGGTCCTCTAGATGATGAAGCACTAGGATCTCTCATCCCCTAAAATTGAAAGTCTCAAAAATCTTGCTCTGACTGGTGATACAATTTTTCAAAATGGGCAACCTATTGACGACTAGCAGCCAACTCTTCATGAAGTTTCTTGTTTTGTTCTTCAAGCATCTGCTGTGAGCCAGAAAGGAAAAGAGTAAGAGCATACATAATCATGCATACATATAGCATAAATTATCATGGAACAAGAAAACCTACCAGGTAATTCATATCAATGCCCTATGGGTGAGATGGGATCTCCGGTTGATTAGAATGAGCAAATGGAGGAGCAGTAAAAGAAGGTCCAGCCTCATGACTAAACGAGCCAGCAGCCTACAACAATCATTAAAAAAGTCAAAACAAGTTAAGAAAGAAGCAATTGAAATGGAAAAATGGTAAAAGTTTACCTGAGAAGTGCTAGCCCCGAAATGTGAGACAGACTCTCTTCTCTCTCCATGATACTCCTCTTCATCTCTATCCTCATTTTCCTTAGTAATCTCCCTTACACCAACAGGGGATACATCAAAGTTCAAAAGTCCTACTTGAATAAACTAGATATAAGATGCACTCAGTGGATAGAGAAAGGTTTCAACATCATAACCATGCTGAGCCAACCACCATGCATTCTCTGGCATTGATGTGATATTTAAAGTATACTCCGGGCAACGCATCGGGATCCTCCATTGCTCGGGACTAAGAAACCACTCATACACTCTCTCTCCGAGAAACCAACCACTAGACACAAGGCCGGTAATGACTCGGTGAGTATGCTAAAAGGGCAATGCGACATTCATAGAGGAAGTCCAATTCGTTCGCTCTTCTGTGTTCCACCAAGCCAAATTGACCTACAAAATGACATAAGGTAAGTGGACATTTATATAAATTTTAAAGTATACTAATGTTATTTTACCTGGCCCCAGGTTAAGCAGCTTAAGAGATAGCACTGGCTATGCACATGGTGAGAGCTGGGAACTTCTACACGATCTGACAACCAAAGATTTAATCTCAGATACCAAACTCTCTCTCTGGAAATGCCAGGCAACCTCATAAGATTATGCTCATATGCCCATGCCTACAACAATAATAAAAATAAAATTCATGCAAGAATACGAATGGAATTGACAATGGTGGAAGAAGAGTACCTCGACAATCACCATAAAACCAACAAAAGACTTCTTATTTCTGCAAATCTTAACAAGTCCATGGTAAAGACAGGCAAGGCCAGCTTTACCCCAGCTGCAAAGTGATACCATACTCATATCAGTAAGGGCCCTCAACACCGATAAATGGATAGCAGATTCAGTGCTGCCTAAAATGGTCGACCCGGGCAAATATAGTAAAAATCCTCGAGCATATTGCTTGGTTGTTTCTCTATGAACCCATCCTTCGTAGTTCATCCAATAACTCTGAATTAGCTCAATTTTTATCTTGAAAGGCCCTTTAAATGATGGTTCCATACCGATTAATTGTTGGACTTCTTCGAATGTTAGAATATTATTGGTAAGAGGGACCGGAAGGCCATAGTACCGGATACCAGTTATGGCTATATAATTGACTGGGCTAATGGTCATTTCTCCTATAGGTAGGTGAAAAGTATGGGTCGTGTCCATTGTTGCGCTAGAATTAAGTACTACTACAAAGCGTCACTCGCAAGTATACGAGGTAGCTGTAGCAAAGGTGATCACCCCAAGGCCGTTTCCCCAAGAAGGTGTGGTTCGTAATAGCTTGATTGACAAGTATTTAAATGCGAAAGTGTTTGTTGTATGAAATGTGCAAGATTAATTTAAACCTAAAATTAACGTGCGTAGGTTGAAGTGTGTGATGGGCGTACAAGATCAAATCAATTCTTGGGAAGGTGCCTAGGGTCATAGGTCCATTCAATCAAAGCTCAATTCTCAATTGTCCATTAACATAACCTTGTAAATTAATTTTTTCCTTAAGATTAATTAGTCAATTACCAATCCATTAGTTCTCACATTCATGAATTAACAATGACCAATTCTTTTATATTACCAAATTAACGAAAACACTAGAACTTATATTTCTAATTCATTCATAGGGTGGTCGATTATATAGTTCCGATATCGGATTTCACCTCTCGGTCCGTCATCCAATATTCAAAGATCAATAGGTAGCTAATCTATCAACCTAGCATTTAATGCAATACAATCAACCAATCAACAAGGAACATCAATGTAAATATCAAATCAAAGCATTTAACCAAATATGCTATAAACCCTAAACATGGGTATTTAGCTCAACATCATCAATTTAACACATTCATTCAACTCAATATAAAACAAATACAAATTGTTCATTGCAATATCAATCTCTTAATACAACAACAACAACAATAAGAATGAATTAAAAGAGAGAATAGAAAAACCCCTTGTGAAGATGCCAAGAGTAGGATTGCTAGTCTTCCTCCTAGCTCCACTTGATGTATGATGAAGAACTCAAGCCCTCTTCAATGGTTGATTCCCCTTGCAATGTGGAATGGAGTTTTCTCAAGTCACCAAACCTTTGGATGGAGCTTTCTCAAGTCACCAACTCTTCAATTGATTTTGCCTTTGGAAGATGGAATGGAGCTTTCTCAATTCACCACTCTCTTCAATGAAGCTTCTTCAACCTTCAAGAGCTTGTTAACCCAATTTATCCCAAAGAACCTCAAAGATCCTATCAATGGAAGATGGAGAAGGTGGAGAGGATGGAAATGGAGGTTGGAGGTGAAGGGACAAGGGAGAGTGTCACTCTCTCCCTCTCGCACGTTTTGCAGAAAATTGGCTCCAAGAAAACCAATAACTCCCTCCATTTTCCTCCTCCTCTCCTTTTAATTCATTCAAAAATCAACAGCCATGCCTTCCAACTCATCCCATTTCCCTTTGTCCCCCACTTTTTCTTTGTTTTCTATTTCTTTTGGCAAGCAATAGTGTTTTGTCTCCCACTTTGTCCCCCACTTTGTTGAAAGAAATCAAATAATTTTGGTGTGACACGGCCAAGCCAAGAGTGTCTTGGTCGTGTCTCTTGGTCTTTTCCTTAAGGTGACACAGCCAAGCCAAGAGTGGCTTGTCCGTGTCTCTTGATTTTTCATGGGACACGACCGTGTCTCTTGATTTTCTTTCTTGGGACACGGCCAAGCTCCTGGCCGTGTCCCTCACTCTCTTTGATACAGTGTGAGACATGGCCAGAGGACACAGCCGTGTCATGTGACACGGCCAGTGTCTTGGCTGTGTCCCTTGACAGTGTCAGTCTCTGCTTCTTTTCTTTCCTTCTTTGCTTGCTCTCTTGTTCTTTGGTATGAATGGGACATGGCCAAGCCATTCTTGTCCTAGCCGTGTCATGTGACACGGCCAGAGGCTTGGCCGTGTCACCTGGGTGTGTCTCTTCCTGTTGCTCATTTTCCTTCTTTTCCTTCTCTTTCTTTGGCTTGTTCTTTATTTTGTTCTTTGAATGAGACACGGCCAGAGGCTTGGCCGTGTCTCTGGGTGTGTCTGCTTCTTCCTTGAATTTCTTTTGAGGGACATGGCCATGTCTTGCTTGGCTTGGCCATGCCTTGCTTGGTTCATGCTTTTCTTTCCTGGTTTTGATCTTCCAAGGGTGTTTTTCCACCTAAACCTAAAAACAACACTTAAAACAAAATTAAAACAAAAATCAATCAAAACATTAACTAAAACACACATAAAATCATACTAAAAACAAGTACAAAAATGAACTAAACAAATACCCCACACTTAACTCCTTGCTTGTCCCCAAGCAAGGCTAAAATCAAAACACAATAAACAAGATGAATTTTGTTAAGTTCAAGAGTTATAAAGATGCATCAAGACTTCCCTATCTTAAATCCGCAATCAATATCGAATCAAACAAAATTGACACTCATGCAATTAAGTGGCTTTCCATGCATAACCAATGTTATCACTCCCATACCAACTCTTACAAGTGTTTGATCATGGTGGTGTTTGCACTCATAACAATCAATGAAAGATAATTACCATAGGCTTGCTTATCAATCAAATCTCCACCACAAAATAACAATCAAGCATCAATCAAAAGGTCTTTATTGGGTTGTAATGAGGCTAAGGTAAAGGCATGATATTTAGGAAATGTGAGCTTAATCATTAAGTTCAAGAGCACTTCAAGAATGAAGTAACCGATCTACGAATAACTAACAATCCCAAAACACCTTCCTCTCATATACCCATTGACATTAAAGAGCTTTTCAAGGGAACTCACTTATTACATTTTGCAATGATACATTCCAACCCTTTCAACAAGAACAACAATTATTCTTATTATATATATATATATATTTTCTCTTTTTCTTTTCTTTTTTTTTATTTTGCTTTGCAATCTTAAACCTACTAAACTTAACCCCACACTTAATTCAACACAACACTCGGTCATAAACGCTCTTAAAATGCTCTTGACCTAATGAAAGGATAAGAGTTAAACAACAAGGTTCAAGCTAATGGTGTTGTGCAAAAGAAAGAAAAGGAAAAATAAAATAGGCTCAAAATTGGCTAACTAAGGTTGAATATAGGGTTGGTCTTTTAAGCCAAAGTGGGTTCACCTATTTGCCTTAATCATCTTGATGCAAAATTGAAGTTTTTATGTAATCTTAAAATGTATTTCAAAGCAAGTTCTAGCAATTTATCAATCAAAGATGTTTACCCACAAAAAGAATAATAAGTTGATGGCTCAATTCCTCACTAGGTTAATGGTAAAGCAAAGAAAAACCAACAAAATTGACAATAAGCACCAATTTTACTCAATTCTCAAATTCATGCTTTAAAAATTCAAGGGTCATCAATCAATAATTTATAACAATTGAACTTTCTAAAACTCATTTATTCAATGAAAAACATTAAAAACATTAACTAAACTTAAACAAAAATAACTTAAAAGTAAAAACACAAAAACACAAAATGCAATTAAAAATAAAAACATAAAACACAAAATGCACCCCACACTTAAAGATTCACATTGTCCTCAATGTGAGCATGCATACTACAGGGAGAGTTTAGATGAAACCTGATTTCCATCGTTCCCATATACGATGTGTAGGACTCCTTCCACCCATAATGCAATTGAAGCCCATGATTGAGAGGATGAACAACATGTAACTTTGAAACATACCCGATGTACGGCAACCCCTAAATAGTATTCCTTGAAGAGAACATGTCTCAATGGGACATGTTAAGGTCACCTCAGGGTGATCCTCCCGTGCTATAGGAACGTTGTAAAATCCTATTTCATTGTGCAGCATGGTTCTATCCATTGTATGCTCTTCTTCACCACCAAGAGTAGAGGAGATGATTTTTGGGAACTCTTTAAGTTCAACCAAGTTTGGTTGAATCACTTCTTCATTCACTTTAACAATGTCAAGTCCCCTCTCAACAACCTCAACATCTAAAACTAGCTTGCACTCCTCGAGTTCTAAATTGGGCATTTCATGTTCTATACCCATCTCAAACTTATTTCCACTTTCTCCTTGGGAGTGCATATCATAGATGTTAGAAAGTTGCTTACCTTGTTCCTCATCCTTCAAGCTACATGGAATTGGATTTGGTAGCTTATCAGGATTGGAAGATTCATGCAACTTTGATGAGGTTGATGCCTCCAAATTCTCCTTCTCGTTTGATTGTCTCAACTCCTCAATGTTGGATTGTATTTCCTCGCCAATATCTTCTTGATTAGTGCCTGCATCCAAGGAATCACAAATTTTGTTATATATTACCTGTTCACTCCATAAATTTGTGATTACCTCGGTTTGCTCCAGTTGGCTAGGAAATTCCTCTTCTTGCTGTGCTTGGAGTTGATGTGCCAGTTGCCCAACTTGCATTTCCACCCTCTTCAATGATTCCTCCAAAGAATCAAACCACTCATTGCTCCCTTCCTGATTTTGTGTGCTTATTTGAAGGTAAGCATTCAAATCATCGTCCACTGTGGATTTCTCGAATTGATCATGGTTTTGTGAGCTAGTTTGAATGAAGGCATTCAAACTATCTTCCAAAGTGGGTTCCTTAAGGTGATTTTGATTTTGTGCGCTAGTTTGAATGAAGGCATTCAAACTCTCTTCTAAGGTGGATTCCTTAAGGTGATCTTGGTTTCGTGTGCTAGTTTGAATGAAGGCATTCAAACTATCTTCTAATGTTGGTGGCTTAAGGTACTCTTATTTTGAATATTGTGCTTGAGAGTAAGAGTCTCTTTGGTAAGGTTGAAAAAAATTTGGAAGTGGAATGTGCGGCTGATTTTCCCAAGAAAAATTTGGTTGGTTTCCCCAGCTGGGATTATAAGGATTGGAATATGTGTCATTTCTCCCTATTTGCTGGAAACCATGGTAGTCATATTCTTCCTCTTGCCATTTTTGGTATCATCCAAAACCCATGGAACACGTGTTTGCACTATGGCCTACATTGCCACATGCTGCGCATATCTCTTGGCGTGGCATAGGTGCTCTTCCTCTTGCATTTAGCACCTTAAGTTGATTCATCAATTCTGCTAATTTCCAAGCCATTTCAGAATTGTTGTTCCTATCGTAAACTCCTCCGTGCCTTGGAAACTGCATCTTTACAAAAGGCACTCAACAACTTAATGAAAACAAATAACAAAAAACAAACAAAAATTCAAACAAAACAAACAAACAATTTAAAAGAAAACAACAAACAATTCAAAGAAAAGAAATAAACAATTAAGTAAAAAAATCAAACTACTACTACTACGACAGCCTTCCCCGGCAGCGGCGCCAAAAACATGTTGCGCTAGAATTAAGTACTACTACAAAGCGTCACTCGCAAGTATACAAGGTAGATGTAGCAAAGGTGATCGCCCCAAGGTCATTTCCCCAAGAAGGTGTGGTTCGTAATAGCTTGATTGACAAGTATTTGAATGCGAAAGTGTTTGTTGTATGAAATGTGCAAGATTAATTTAAACCTAAAGTTAAAGTGCTTAGGTTGAAGTGTGTGATGGGCGTACAAGATCAAATCGATTCTTGGGAAAGTGCCTAGGGTCATAGGTCCATTCAATCAAAGCTCAATTCTCAATTGTCCATTAACATAACCTTGTAAATTAATTTGTTCCTTAAGATTAATTAGTCAATTACCAATCCATTAGTTCTCACATTCATGAATTAACAATGACCAATTCTTTTATATTACCAAATTAACAAAAACCTTAGAACTTATATTTCTAATTCATTCATAGGGTGGTCGATTATATAGTTCCGATATCGAATTTCACTTCTCGGTCCGTCATCCAATATTCAAAGATCAATAGGTAGCTAATCTATCAACCTAGCATTTAATGCAATACAATCAACCAATCAACAAGGAACATCAATGTAAATATCAAATCAAAGCATTCAACCAAATATGCTACAAACCCTAAACATGGGTATTTAGATCAACATCATCAATTTAACACATTCATTCAACTCAATATAAAACAAATACAAATTGTTCATTGCAATATCAATCTCTTAATACAATAACAACAATAAGAATGAATTAAAAGAGAGAATAGAAAAACCCCTTGTGAAGATGCCAAGAGTAGGATTGCTAGTCTTCCTCCTAGCTCCACTTGATGTATGATGAAGAACTCAAGCCCTCTTCAATGGTTGATTCCCCTTGCAATGTGGAATGAAGCTTTCTCAAGTCACCAACTCTTCAATTGATTTTGCCTTTGGAAGATGGAATGGAGCTTTCTCAAGTCACCACTCTCTTCAATGAAGCTTCTTCAACCTTCAAGAGCTTGTTAACCCAATTTATCCCAAAGAACCTCAAAGATCCTATCAATGGAAGATGGAGAAGGTGGAGAGGATGGAAATGGAGGTTGGAGGTGAAGGGACAAGGGAGAGTGTCACTCTCTCCCTCTCGCACATTTTGCAGAAAATTGGCTCCAAGAAAACCAATAACTCCCTCCATTTTCCTCCTCCTCTCCTTTTAATTCATTCAAAAATCAACACCCATGCCTTCCAACTCATCCCATTTCCCTTTGTCCCCCACTTTTTCTTTGTTTTCTATTTCTTTTGGCAAGCAATAGTGTTTTGTCTCCCACTTTGTCCCCCACTTTGTTGAAAGAAATCAAATAATTTTGGTGTGACACGGCCAAGCCAAGAGTGTCTTGGCCGTGTCTCTTGGTCTCTTCCTTGAGGTGACACGGCCAAGCCAAGAGTGGCTTGGCCGTGTCTCTTCATTTTTCATGGGACAAGGCCATGTCTCTTGATTTTCTTTCTTGGGACACGGCCAAGCTCCTGGCCGTGTCCCTCACTCTCTTTGATACAGTGAGGACACGGCCGTGTCATGTGACACGGCCAGTGTCTTGGCCGTGTCCCTTGACAGTGTCAGTCTCTGCTTCTTTTCTTTCCTTCTTTGCTTGCTCTCTTGTTCTTTGGTATGAATGGGACACGGCCAATCCATTCTTGTCCTGGCCATGTCATGTGACACGGCCAGAGGCTTGGCCGTGTCACCTGGGTGTGTCTCTTCCTGTTGCTCATTTTCCTTCTTTTCCTTCTCTTTCTTTGGCTTGTTCTTTGTTTTGTTCTTTGAATGAGACACGACCAGAGGCTTCGCCGTGTCTCTGGGTGTGTCTGCTTCTTCCTTGAATTTCTTTTGAGGGACATGGCCATGTCTTGCTTGGCTTGGCCATTTCTTGCTTGGTTCATGCTTTTCTTGCCCGGTTTTGATCTTCCAAGGGTGTTTTTCCACCTAAACCTAAAAACAACACTTAAAACAAAATTAAAACAAAAATCAATTAAAACATTAACTAAAACACACATAAAATCATACTAAAAACAAGTACAAAAATGAACTAAACATCCATCCACCACTTTGACAATGCTTGAACTACTCTCCTATCTATCAGACACTCCTCGGAGGCTAATTGCAAGATAAAGCTTTCAAACCGCAATCTCGGATAATTTGTTTTACCCGAGAAGGTGCTACATCATACCATTGTCGAGCTTTATAGACACACTCTCCGCCTTGGATAACGCAACGATCATGCTAACACAGAGCCAGGTAAGTTAACACAAGGTAAGTATATCATCGTATCAATACCACTAATTTTTAGGCTAAATTTATTTATGTTCTATTTTTAGTCAATCTATTTACTTGTTTGTTAAATTCTTCAATTATTCATCTAATTAATTTATTTTTCCTAAAAAAATAAAAATAATAAAATAATAAAAAGAATAAAAAGAAAAGAAAAATGAAAAAACACACATAAAAACACAAAAATGAAAAATAATTTACTGTTAAAATAAATAACTATTACCTTAATTTTTTGACTTGAACTACGATGAAACTGTATCCCGGCTAGTAGACTTATATTTTCATTATTATGATGCCGAATAAACTTCAATAACTCAGTATTAGAATGAGTTCGTGATCTTGAAGAAAGCATTTTCTCCTCAACTCTATGCTAAACTCTCTAAACCCTCTGAATTCAAAATTTATATGAGTATGGATGAAATGAAAAAATGAGCCGAGATTTATATAGAAAAATTACAAAGGAAAAGACAAAAATAAAAAGAGAAAACAGTATTCTCGTGAAAAAAAAAAGAAAAAATGTAAATGTTACTATTTATAAATAGTAATTGAATAGTGGGTGAATAGTACATAAATAATAACTACACGGTGAATAAATAGGAAACTCAATTATTCAATTCAATCATCCAGATATTTACGTGTATATAAATATTTTTATACTTTTAAAATATTTTTACACGCAGGGGGCAAGAAGATATGAGCATAGTAAAAATTAGCTAAATTTTTTACAAATTCTTCTAGTATCCTACTGACCACATTTATGTTTTACATATAATCAAATTATTTTTAAGTCTAGAATTTAGCTTAGGTCCAGAACCTAAAATCTCTCTTAAGTCTAGAACTTAGCTCGGGTCCATAACCCAAATTATTTTAGGTCTAGAACCTAAAATCTCTCTTAAGTCCAGAATTTAGCTTAGGTCTAGAACCTAAAATTTCTATTAAGTCCAGAACTTAGCTCGGGTCCAAAACCCAAATTATTTTAAGTCCAGAACCTAAAATCTCTTTTAAGTTCAGAACATAGCTCGGGTCCAGAACCTAAAATCTCTCTTAAGTCCAGAATTTAGCTTAGGTCCAGAACATAAAAACTACCCATAAGTCTAGAACTTAGCTCGGGTCCAGAATCCAAATTACTCTTAAGTTCGAAACTTAGCTCATGTCCAGAACCCAAATTATTTTTAAGTCCAGAACTTAGCTTAGGCCCAGAACCCAGAACCTAAATTCTCTCTTAAGTCTAGAACTTAGCTCAGGTCCAGAACCCAAATTATTTTTAAGTCCAGAACTTAGCTTAGGTCCAGAACCTAAAATCTCTATTAAGTCCAAAACTTATCTCGGGTCCAGAACCCAAATCCTAAATCTAGCTCGGGTCCATAACCCAAATTATTTTTTAGTCCAAAGCTCAAACCAACCTTGGGAGTCTAGTATAGCTCCAAACCCAGTCAAAAATTACATTGCTTTTCGCTCTCTTTAGTATCAAATCGCTCAAGTAGGGGGCAAACTGTAGACCCTTAATTTTTGACCCAGTCTGGTCAAATATTTTTTATAGTCCAAATTAATTTTTCTGGTATTTTAATTAAATAATATTTATTTATAATTTTTAATAAAAATAAAAAAGGTAATATTAGCAAAGTTAAAAAATAAAATAATAAATAAATAAAAATCGGCGATGAAAAATTTTTCATCTCCGAAAGTGAATTGGCTAGCCCGCACCCCAGCTCACCTGCTCGCATGCAATTCTCACTGGCCCGCCCGTAGCCCGCAGCAACTTTTGCCAGCGCAGTTTTTTCCGAAACCGAATTCTATTTGGTTTTAATTTCTTTTCCTAAATGGTTTTAATTTCCTTAGACAATTAGAATTAGGTTTGGATTTTTTTCTATAAATACCACATCCAAACACTACAGAAAAGGATTGAGACTTAGGAAGAAGAAACTTAGATCTTTCAAAATCAAAAGAAATTTTGAACCAAACTTGGAACCTAAAATTCTTTAGGCCAAAAGAAAACCCTAGCAAGCAAGGAGAAATTCAAGAGACAGCAACCAACGGAGGCAATCAGTCGTCTCCAGATTGCTTTGCTCAACCAAAATCAAATTTGAAGCAGGCAACAGCTTGGTTCAATCTCTTTGAATTTGGTGGAGACTTCAAATGTAGGTAAATTGCTGTAACTTTAGTTTATTGAATCATTAATCATCTTCATCTTTTTAAGCCATCATCACACTGCCTTAGTTATTTAATTCTTCCTTCAAATTAGTTTAGGCAGTAGCATAATTTAATTCATACAATACTTAAGATCTTAATTAAAATAAATAATATAATCATTCAAGACAAATCAAATTTCATAAACCCTAAGTTATTCAAATCCTAAATCTTAATTAACTTTGTTTCCAAAATTCCACAGTAGCTATTTTGTTATAATTTTATTCGGTGAGCTATTTTAATCTTTCAATAATAAATTTGGCGTTCAATGACTATTTCACCTAAAAAATACATAAGTAGTTATTACAATCAATATTAAAAGCACATTTAACTTTGATTATGGTGAAGCATCAAAATTCAAAATTCAAAATCATAATCTATAGAATCCAGGTTTCAAACCATAAAACCCTAATATCTTAACCGTAAAACCCTAAAACTTTAATAGCCTTAAAACATATTTTTCAAATATAAAATCCTAATTACACCTTTCTAAAAACCAAAACAACAATACGTTTGCTTAAAACCCTAACTAAACCCATTTTTTAAATCACAGTAGCATTATTTTCATAAAAACATCCAAAACCCTAAATCTTTAAAACATCCAGTAGCTATGTTATTACTTTAAAATATTTCTCAACTAATTAAACTAATATATGCAAAACCCTAGTTATTAAACATAAAATCCTAGAAACCCTAATTAATGCATGAACCCCTAAACTTAATATATTTACTATTTTATTTAAATTAGATGAATGTGTATTATATATTTTGATTGATGTTTGATGTCTTTGATGAATAATTTATTTATGATGAATGGTTGTTTACTTTTATTAATTTATTTTGATTTCAAAACATTGTAAGAGGTATGTTTCCATATTTTGGGTACCTCATGTTGTGACCATCATGTAATTTATTTTATTTTAAAGTTTTGGACCAATGTAAAGAACACGTTTCCATCTTTCGATAGGTGTCTTCTTTAGTTTTAGACATGGACGATGTAAGGACATGTTTCCATCCTCGGATGGGTGTTCATTTATTTATTTTATCTGGACATTGCTTTGATTTTAATATAATGATGCTTTATTTTATTTGTTTCATGTAATATGGATAATATTGTTATACTTAAGAATTTTATAATATTAAGACCTGCAAAGGAGGCCGTTTCCAATGACCCGGGCATTGTGGGGGTGTTGGGCCATTTCTTACCTTCCCTACACGTACCCAACTTTTCGAACCCATTAGGGGGTTGGGGATTTCTTAGGAATCAAGTCATCCACCCCTTTCTTTTTCCCGGCCCGTCTGGATGGCGACTCCATTTTCTCGGGACTTAGGCCCGTATTCTCTAAGGCCCCAAGCCTAAACAGTGCCAAAGTTGCAAGAACCATTTTACTAAGAGTGGGGGCGAAAATCCCCGCTCACAATACAGAATTTAATTGATAGTGGAAAGTTACCTGAACCTGATAAGCCCAACAAAAAAGATAATCCTTTGACTAGGTTCAATAGAGTGCCACCACTAGTAACCTTCATGGTAGGAGGAGGATTGGAGGAAGATTCTGTTTTATCCTCCTTTCAAGATGGGAGTATTAAAGATGTGAAGTGAGGAGAAATTTCATTCAACAAACCTGCCTTAGCTTGAAGTGTTGCTCTTTTTTTTTTTTTTGCCTTCTTTAGTACTTATTTGGAATAATTATGTTTTTCAAATTAAGATGTTTTAAATAAATTACTTTTGTTACAATTATAATTTGTTGGTTTTTGACATTTTGGTACTTAACCAATGACGAGTCTACCTTGATATTCATAAATTAGGGTATCTATGCATCATGATCTGAATGACTTTACTAGGTGAGGTAATTATTCTATAGAATGGAACTATAAATGCTTATTTAGAGAGGGCTCCTGCATAATTACCCATGTCTAGATTCTAGTCAGTCTTAGAACATGCTTTGACAAACTTTCGAGGTGAAATTAAACTCTATTTATTTAAAGAAGAAATGATATAGGCATTGTTTGATAAGCCAACAACTGAAATCCACCTTATTAACATCAATCCATAGTTTGTCCTATTGAGCCTTCATAAGATTTTAACTTGCTTTTTATTGGCTTGTATGTCCTATAACCTACCCTATGTTGATGTAAAACTTATGACAAGTCTAATGATCACTGAGGTGAAGGGACAAGAAGATTAAGGAAAAGGATGCTTAGCCAAGACCATAAGGACAGTTAAAAGTTTATCCAAACTAGACCTAATTTCTTAGATCTATTTCATCTTTAAGGTGGCATCAGGGCAACAAAATGATTCATCCTCATTAAGGCAAGTTCATGCTATCTCATATTCAGAGACATAGGATATCAAAAATAAGGTGACTTTCTTAGATCTATAACCCAACAAAAAGAAGAAGAAGAAAAAAGAAGAGAAGAAGGAAATAAAAGAGAAAATAAAAGCTTGCAAGGTTGAAAACCTGAAAAGGACAGCCTAAAAAAAGGTCCTGAGTTTGTGCAAAAGCAAAAGGAAAAGACGAAGATTGTCCTAATTAGATCTAGATTTCTCTCAAGAAATTATAAGGAAGTTGAAGTCTATCTTTTCATGAAGCAAGACAATAATAATCCATAGTTTAAAAATGTCTAAAGTTTAAAATTGCTCCTATTTGCCTGTGGCTCCATCAAAAAGTTTATGGTGTGAAGATTTGTTAACAGTATTACATCAACTCCAATTTGCAAATGGCCTTCATCTAAACCATGTCCTGTGTAGACCCCATTTCAAGCCTATTAAAGACCTATTGATTTCTTTTTGGTAAGTGGGATCTATTAGTGGAGATTATTTTAATAAGCATGCATATAAGGTAGATGTTATATAAGCTCAATGATACCCTCCGACATAAGTAATATGCATGTACCTATGTGAAGTGCAATAGTTCTTATTCAAACAGAATTAATTCCCGTGTTTAGTATGGAAACTAAGGTTATGATGCTACAAATATGTTAATTTAAAAGACCAAGCCATAAGGTATATTGTTGCGGACTCAACCTCAATATATACAAGTGCACAGATCGTTAACAAGTAATATAATGATGAGTACAGCATCATTCCCACGAGGAAGTTAATTCTAAGTACCAAACAATTAAACTGATTAATATTTGGATAATCAAATTTAATTTTATGATTTAACTAGCTAAAATGACAATGAATCAAGAATAAATTTCTAATAATTTAAGATTTAGGGTTTGGTCACCTTCATTGATTTATCATGGTTTTTCTAAGGTTTTGATTTAACTTAGTTTTCCTTTGATTAATGGTTAGATTTTCCTAATTTAGTTCAAGTCTTTCTCAAGTTCTAGAACTAATATCAACTTTAATCCTTACGTCTACTCTCTTGATCATAAGTAATTAAATCAATTCATTAGGTTTTATGAAAATCTTGAATCAACCTCTTAAGGGTTTAACATTATCTCTAAGTGAGAAACTTACTTAAGATTGTTATCTCCTTGGACTAATGCCATGCTTCCACTCTCTCTGCATCACACAACATCTCAAATCAATTAATCATTGGCCAGATAATCAAAGCATTAAGATTAAAGACAACAAAATAATCAAAGGATAACTAAATTAACCAAATAGACATTTATAACTCCATGATAAATTCAATTAGAGGGACCAACCCTAAAAAGGATTAGTTTTTCATTATTGAAATAAAAACATTGCAAATATTCAAAATGGTAAATGAATACATAATTAAAAGGAACAAGAAATATCAAACTCTATTTCTTTGAAGAAGATCTTGACTTGGATCTTGAACTCCTCCTTGAAGCAGAATTTCACACTTCTTCTCTAAGAAACTCTAAACTAAATTTATTTGGATGAATCTAATCTAATTCTTGCATATCTACTTATATTTTGAAACCTTAGAGGAAGTGTGTTTAAATAGAGTGTTTGGAAACTTCATTAGTGGGGGAAAACTTAAAAAGGTTAGACCATATCTTGTTTGGTTCACCACCAACCCAATTGTCTGCTCAAAGTCATGAATTTCAGCCCCACGGTCGTGGCTTTTGAGTTCCACGGTCATGGCCTGAGTTAGATGGTTGGTTTGAGCACTTTATAGCTGTAAAATGGTTGGTAAGGTAGGCCACGGTCGTGGCATTGAAGTGGCGACTGCCAACTTGAATTTTCTTCTCTTTCTTAGCTTAGGCAGTAAAGAAATCAACCCCACAGTCGTGGGTTTTGAGTGCCACGATCGTGGCTTTTTATTTGCTTCTGAAATATGCAAAATCTCTTCAAAACAGAGCCAAAATCCATGTCGCGTTCATGGCTTTTGAGCCCCACAATCGTGGCTTTCAATATGCTTCAGCCCTTGCAATTTCTGTCATTGAAAAATTTGGACAACTTCAAATCAAATCCCATGGCCATGACTTTTTGACAACCATGGCCCTGGGATTCAAAATGAAACTGAACCTCTTGATTTCTCATCTTTAATTGCATTTTCGAGTTCATAGTCATGTCTCATGATTTATATGACTATGTAAATTCATTATTTTCCACTTTTGAGCTTATTTTGACCTCCTTTCCATTTTTCCATGATTTTTAGCCAAAATAAGTGCATTTTCGAGTTCATAGTCATGTCTCATGATTTATATGACTATGTAAATTCATTATTTTCCACTTTTGAGCTTATTTTGACCTCCTTTCCATTTTTCCGTGATTTTTAGCCAAAATAAGTATTTTCTTCATACTTGCAACTCTATACTTGAAATGATGAATATTCTAGCTTTCACAATAAAAATTGATCAAATTCAATTGATAACAATAAAAATATAACTAGAATAATCATTAAATTATGTGCAAAATATAGTCCTATCAACTCCCCCAAACTTAAATCATTGCTTGTCCTCAAGTAACAAGAATAATCTCATTCACAGCAGGCCTCATTAAAACATTCCCAAGATTTTGATATACAAAA
Organism: Garcia nutans; assembly: GCA_947685225.1. Classification (NCBI taxonomy): domain Eukaryota; kingdom Viridiplantae; phylum Streptophyta; class Magnoliopsida; order Malpighiales; family Euphorbiaceae; genus Garcia; species Garcia nutans. Next base: position 46,173,258 of record CANTUV010000007.1, on the reverse strand, counting down.
ATTTAAACAAATAAAATTTAAAAATTCATTTCTAAATCAATTTTCATAACTGTAGTTACTTCATTCTCCCTTCCTTCATCCAAGAAGTTAGCCAATTGTAACCAATTATTGCACTTTAGATAAACACATACCCTGTGTATTCATTAAAAATTTTATATAGTTTAAAGAAACTTGCCTATCTCATATGCATGTTTAATCAAAATTCCTCCACTAATAGACCTTACTAACTCAAGAAAAATCAAAAGGTCTTTTTAAGCTTGTAATATGGTCTAAAAAGGGTTGAAGCTAAAGTGACGCTCAACTTTTTGAATACCTTCCAAGGTTTCGATTGTAGCTCTTCTTAATGGTTTTGGAGAGTTCGTTAATAGATATGACTTTTTCTCAATTGCTTTAGCACACTAGCAAGGAAATTTTATTTTTACTATCTTATATATATTTATTTATTTATTTTATATTTTCCCCCAAAACTTGAAATTTTATTTATGAGAAATCTAAAGTAGCTTTCCCATTTTATTTTCTCTCTCCAATTAAGCATATATAATAGGAAGATATACCAAAAGATAATTAACCATAAAAGGTAGGTATTAGTGTTTAATGAGAAAGAACAACAAGCTAGAATATTCAATTTGGCTCAAAGAGGACAACTAGAGGCAATGTTCAAATAGGGTGGATATAAGAATTTGGCTACACAAACAAGGCCTAAATAATCTTTTTCCCTACTTAGCAAGGTTCAATTTTGCCTTAAAAGTTCTTTTAAACATGTTCTAGACTTAGGCATAATATAATATAAAATAAATGACAAAAGAGTAGGAGTCATCTCTAAGTAAGCATATACCATTGATCACTTTCAACTAAAATCAAGAATGTATTCAGGTCAAAATCTATAAAGTACAGCTCTTCACAAAATCTTTATTTCAAAAGATAAATTTAAGTATATCAATATAATTAGCATCATTAAATCACAAAATTTTATTAGCCTGTCATGAATTCAATCATTCAAGTGCAGGATTGCAAGAAATTTTTTTTTATATATCGAAAAAAAAATTCATAGGTACCTCATATCCCAACATTTATGAAAGAGTAATTAAATTCAAAAAGGGAATAGAATACATTACTAAATTTTGGGCTAAACTCCTCCAAACTTGAAGCTTTCCACTGTCCTCAGTTGTTTAGGCATTGGGTGGTGGAGGGGTGTGCATGTCCATTCTTAATTTTGCCATTTTGCAAGAAGAATACATCAAAAGCTCATTTCCATCCAAGTTCATCCTAAAACAAAAACACAAAACACAAAATCAAAACACAAAAATAAAACCAAAAATAAAAGACAAAGTTTAAATAAAACATTGGGTTGCCTCCCAAAAAGTGCTAATTTATAGTCTTTAGCTTGACTATAATTGTTAATCCTCAAGGTGGAAGATCACAAATTACTTCCTTTCCCACTATGTTGCTGGCTATAGTTGACTTGGAATTTTGCTTCCCAAATTCATTATACCCTTCAAATTGTGCTTGTTAGCGTGATGAGGCTAAATTGTATTTTCCCTCCTTTGGATTGGAGTTTTGAATTTGGCAATCCTTGAGTGCATTTGGAGATTTGATCATGTTAATTTCCATTTGTTCATCTATAATCTTTAAAGTGAGTTTGCCTTTTTTCACATCAATTACAACTCCAATAATGGCTAAGAAGGGTCTCCCAAAAATCAATGGAGCATCTTCATCCTTATTTAAATCAACTATCATGAAATCAACAGGGATGTAAAATTTTTCCATTTTTACAAGCACATTTTCTGCAAGTCCTTTTGGGCATTTGACTAATTTATTTGCAAGCTGCAATACTAAATTGGTTGGTTTCATTTGCACAAGTTTTAATTTCCTGAAAATAGATCAAGGCATTAAATTAATACTAACACCTGAATCACATAATGCATTTTGAAATTTTAATCTACCAATTTGACAAGGAATCAAAATACTCCCTGGGTCTTCAAGTTTAGAAGGGATCTTATCCTGAAGAAGATTGTTGCACTCCTCAATAAGTGCAATCTTTGCATTTTCCTCCATCTTTTTCTTTAACCTTTGAGGAAAAGGAATAGGTGGCACATAAGGTCTGACCTCTTTCTTTATTGATTCCTTTTGTTCAGCTTCACTTTCTTTCATTTGAGAAGAAGAGATTTGATGACTTTGGGGCTCTAGTGAAGAATCTTCAAGTTGTATGCTATTTAGGAAAATAGCATTACAATGTTCTCTTGGATTAATTTCTAGTTGGCTTGGAAGAGCTCCTTATGGTCGAGTATTAAGAGAACTTGCTATTTGACCAACTTGAATTTCAAGGTTTCTATTTTGGACCGCAAGTTATTCCATCCGCAATTCAAGCTTATCATATTATTTTTCCATCTTATCAAACCTTTTTGATGTTGCTCCAATGAATTTCTCAAGGGCAGACTCATATGATGGTTTTTCAAAATGAGGGAGAACTTGGTTTTGATTTCTCATGTATGGAGGTTGATAAGGTGCATTTTGGTTTTTTTGGCTTCCCCATGACAGGTTGGGATGATTTCTCCATGTTTGGTTGTATGTGTTTAGTTGAGGAAAAACTGGACCTCTATTCTGGTTCCCCAAAAACTGGACGTGCTCCATAATTTTGCAATCAGCTATATCGTGGCTTCCTCCACATCCTTCACAAATTGGAGATGATGATGACAAATTGACATGCTCCAATTTCTTGGAAATTGTATCCACTTTAGCTGCAAATAAAGAAAAATTATCAATTTCATGTAAACCTGCAACTCTTTTATGCATACCTCATTCTGAAGTCCAATGATAATTATTTACTGCCATTTCTTCAATTAAATCGGTTGCTTCAGAAGGAGTTTTGTTCATTATTGCACCTCCTGCTGCTGCATCAATCGTTCCCTTAATATTTGGATGAAGACTATTATAAAAGGTTTGAATCAAAAGCCATTCCGGGACTCAATGGTGAGGACATTTTCTTTGTAAATTCTTGAACTGTTCCCAAGCTTTATATAAACTTTCCCCATCTTGTTGAATAACGCTTGTGATATCATTCCTTAATTTAGCCGTCTTTGCAGGTGGAAAATATTTTACCAAAAATGCAACTGCTAATTGATCTTATGTGGTGAATGTACCTGGTGCTTTAGAAGTGAGCCAATCCTTTGCTTGATCCCTTAAAGAAACTAGAAAAAGTCATAAACGAATAGCATCATCAGATACACCATTAATTTTAAAAGTATCACATATTTCTAAAAAATTAGAGATGTGAGCATAAGCATCCTCATGTGATAAGCCATGAAAAATAGATTGTTGAATTAAATTAATAAGTGCTAGTTTTAGATCAAAAGTGTTGGCTTGCACAGGTGGTTTAACTATGGTAGATCTTGGGTGAGCATATGGCATAGCATATTGTTTCAGGGTCATATTCTGTGGATCTCCCATGATTTCTTCTTCTTCTTCTGAAGAAAAATGCTACTTCTTCCAAATAGATTTCAATTGAAGTTCCTTCACCTCTTCATCTCTCTCTTCTTTCCTTGCCTTGCTTTCTATAAAATTTTTCAATTTCAGGATTATAGGGTACAAGTTGAGTGTGTGGATTGTTACGCATGTAACCCTTAAAATTTAAAGAAGTGATGCAGAAAAGTAAAAATCCAAAGTAATAATAGTTTAATATTATCAATATCAGAATTATTGCCTCCCCGATAGCAGCGTCAAAAACTTGTTGCGGACTCGACCTCACTATCTACAAGTGTAGAGATCGTTAACAAGTAATATAATGATGAGTAGAGTATCATTCCCATGAGGAGGTTAATTCTAAATACCAAACAATTAAACTGATTATTATTTGGATAATCAAATTTAATTTTATGATTTAACTAACTAAAATGACAATGAATCAAGAATAAATTTCTAATAATTTAAGATTTAGGGTTTGGTCACCTTTATTGATTTATCATGGTTTTTCTAAGGTTTTGATTTAACTTAGTTTTCCTTTGATTAATGGTTAGATTTTCCTAAATTAAGTTCAAGTCTTTCTCAAGTACTAGAACTAATATCAACTTTAATCCTTACGTCTACTCTCATGATCATAAGTAATTAAATCAATTCATTAGGTTTTATGAGAATCTTGAATCAATCTCTTAAGGGTTTAACCTTATCTCTAAGTGAGAAACTTACTTAAGATTGTTATCTCCTTGGACTAATGCCATGCTTCCACTCTCTCTCCATCACACAACATCTCAAATCAATTAATCATTGGCCAGATAATCAAAGCATTAAGATTGAAGATAACAAAATAATCAAAGGATAACTAAATAAACCAAATAGACATTTATAACTCCATGATAAATTCAATTAGAAGGACCAACCTTAAAAAGGATTAGTTTTTCATTATTGAAATAAAAACATTACAAATATTCAAAATGGTAAATGAATAATTAGAAGGAACAAGAAATATCAAACTCTATTTCTTTGAAGAAGATCTTGACTTGGATCTTGAACTCCTCCTTGAAGTAGAATTTCACACTTCATTTCTAAGAAACTCTAAACTAAATTTATTTGGATGAATCTAATCTAATTTTTGCATATCTACTTATATTTTGAAACCTTAGAGGAAGTGTGTTTAAATAGAGTGTTTCGAAGCTTCATTAGTGGGGGAAACTAAAAAAGGTTAGGCCATATCTTATTTGGTTCACCACCAACCCAATTGTCTGCTCAAAGTCATGAATTTTGGCCCCACGGTCGTGGCTTTTGAGTGCCACGATCGTGGCCTAAGTTGGATGGTTGGTTTGAGCACTTTATAACTGTAAAATGGTTGGTAAGGTAGGCCACGGTCGTGGCATTGAAGTGGAGACTGCCAACTTGAATTTTCTTCTCTTTCTTGGCTTGGGCAGTAGCGAAATCAACCCCACGGTCGTGGGTTTTGAGTGCCACGATCGTGGCTTTTGATTTACTTCTAAAATATGCAAAATCTCTTCAAAACAAAGCCAAAATCCATGCCATGATCGTGGCTTTTGAGCCCCACGGTCTTGGCTTTCAATATGCTTATGCCCTTGCAAATTTTTATTCATTGAAAAATTTGGACAGCTTTAAATCAAATCCCATGGCCATGGCTTTTTGACGGAACGAAATTGGACCTCTTGATTTCTCATCTTTAATTGCATTTTCAAGTTCATAGTCATGTCTCATGATTTATATGACTATGTAAATTCATTATTTTCCACTTTTGAGCTTGTTTTGACCTCCTTTCCATTTTTCCATGATTTTTAGCCAAAATAAGCATTTTCTTCATACTTGCAACTTTATACTTGAAATGATGAATATTCTAGCTTTCACAATAAAAATTGATCAAATTCAATTGATAACAATAAAAATATAACTAGAATAATCATTAAATTATGTGCAAAATATAGTCCTATCATATATCGACTCTAATTTGACGAAGCCAGAATTTGATTTCAAAATTAAATTCAAAACAAATCAACATATCATATTTCAGTATGTATACATGTGTATAAGTTATTCCAATTATTACAAACATTTGTTTATTTATGTACAATGAGTTTCATTCATAATTGTGATGCACACTAATTACTATGAGGAGGTGGTGGTCTGTAGCTAAATAAATCTATGAGGAAGTCATCATCTGTCGATGGTTGTAGCACATTGTCTATCCAGCTTCCCCCCGAAGAAAAAGCATCCATATTATGACTATCTTACAAATCATCCCTATCATAGTTAGTGCCCGGGATTGAAGGTGGCACATTATGGTCATTGATCCAGGGGCACTTTGATGAAGATGCACCGGGGTCCCTATAGCCCTGAAATCTAAATTCCCAAAAATTTTGTTCAAGATGATTATCATACCAATGGCTGGTGGCCAATTGTTCCTACAGTTTTCGATTATGCTTCTCAAGCAATTACTATGAGCCAGAATAGGATAAATTATATTCGTACATTCTCATGCATACATTCATCATATATGAATATGAAACAGGGGTTACAAACCAGATAGCTCAAATCAAAGCCCTGAGGCCCAGAAGATGGCTCAACATAAGGAAATGGATGAGGTGGAGCTGCACTACTTGGACCGGCTTCATCATGCTCAACAACACCCGAATGTTCAGCTACCTGCAAAAGTTCATTGAAGTCAGTCACATGCAAGTCAAGAACTAAAAAATATGTTTGATTAACTTAAGAAAGAGGAAACCATGGTATCATCATGGGCAGCAAGATCCCATGTGTCGTCATGTTCCTCATCCTCCTCTTCTTCTTCATCCTCATTATCCCCCTCACCATCATCATTCTCCTCATCTTCATCCTTATTCACATCACCTACCTCACCCATGTCTTCATCACCTTCCTCTTCTCCTTCTCCCTCTTCACCCCCTTGTTCCTTAGAATGTTCAACACCATCAGGGGAGATATCGAAGTGCAAAAGTTGATCTTGTACAAATTCATTATACGACAAGTCTGGTGAAAGAAACAATAAATCAATATCAAATCCGTTTTGGGCATGCCTCCAAGAGTTCTCAGGCATAGATTTGCAAGTCAGCATAGATGCTGGGACATTGGCTGGCACCCGCCTCTGATCAAGACCAAAAAACCAGTTTTGTACCCTCTCACTTAGAAACCATCCTCTCAAAACCAGCCCAGGGATTATTCGATGGGAATTTTGTAGGGACAATGCATTAATCATGGTAGTAGTCTAGTTCGCCCTTTCATTTGCTCTCCACCAAGAAACATTCACCTACAACACAACACTATTGGTAAGTCATTTATTTTTAATTCCATGATATGACTAATTTTGTCTTTTTACTGATCCCAAGTCAATCGGCTCAAATGATAACTCCAGGAATGCACATGATGGCCGCCAAGCACTTCTCTGTGAGCCGACAACTAGATAATCAATCTTGAATATCCCACTCGTCTCCCAGAAATACCCAGTGCTCTCCAGAGATTATGCTTGTAGGCCCACACCTATCATGGTCAAAAAAAATAAAAAAAAATAGCAACAAAAAAAGGGAAGAACTCATACCTCAACAACGACCATCAAACTTGTTAATGATATCTTATTTCTGCTAATTTTATCAAAATCGTGATAAAGACAGGCAAGGTCAGCCTCTCCCCAAGCATTAAGAGGGACAAGATCAAAATCCGCCAGAGTACACAAAACTGACAGGTGAATTGCAATCTCAATGCTCCATAAGATTGTTGTAGCTAGCAGGTACATCAAAAGCCGCGAGTGTATCTTTCTGCCCATCTGCCATGCACCGGTCGAGTCTACCTCATCCAATACTCTTGGATATATTCGTACTTTATTTTACATGCTCCCTTGTATCTGTGATGCAGACTAATTAATTCGCAAATTTAATCCTCAGTCAATATATTATTGGTCAAAGGGACGGGGATCCTGTCGCATTTCAAGCCTGTTATCACCGTAAAATCTATTGGGCCAATCGTCATCTCCCCAACAGGCAAGTGAAAGGTGTGAGTGGTGTCCATCCACCACTCGGCAACCGCCTGTATTACACTTCTATCGATTTGATATCCCTTGTTGGGTAGCTGCAACACAAATTCTTCAAAACAACATTCATTGATCATCCTTCAAATTGGAGGTGGAACTCAATCATACCACTCACGGGCTTTGTGGATGTTCCCACCGCCATTAATCACACAGCTGTCAAACTGCCATGATAAAGATAAGTCCAATCAGGTAAGTATATCACCCCTAATAATTATTCTCAAAAATTCTAAAATTAAGGAAAATATAAATTGAAGCATAAAAATTATTTTCAGCACCCTGAGAATTTTACTGTCTCACTACATTTACTTTTTCTGATTTTTTTTTGGTATTTTTTCGCATCGACATCAATTTTCTGCTTCATTTACTTTTGTATAAAATCTTTTACAGCCTTTTATATTTTTGTTAGCATTATTTTATACATATTGTTTTTAAAATAATTTTTCATTTTTTATTTTTTGCATGCCATAAATATGTATTTTCCTTGCACCAAATATTTAAAATTAAATTCTTCATGTGTAAACTCATTATTTTTAAAATTCTTCATGGATAAACTCATTATTTTCAGAATTCGGTAATTTATTTTCCTACTACAAATAAATTAACAAAAAATATATACAAAAAATATATATATACAAAAAAAAAATCATCATAAAAGCCATAAAAAACATTTTTGTGGACAATAATAAATACCTGTATTTTTTCTTGTGAACTTTGGTGGAGGTACATTCCTGCTAGAATTGGAATCCACTTCAGCCCGCTATCTCTGTGGTAAGCATGTAATTCAGAATCCATACGTGGTCCAGTTCTAGACGCATGTTGATTTACTGCCATTTCCTTTCTCTTTTTTAGAAAAAAAAAGCTTGAAAAATTTTGAAACTAAAACAAGCAGCTTGAATTTAGGAGAGTTGGTAAACTTCTGATTGAAATGAATGAAGAAATTTCCATTCAATTTATAGAGAGTGAATCAGATGGATGAGTATGTACTTTTCTTTAATTTTAAAAAAAAAACATAAAGTAAAAGAAAAGAAAAGAAACAAATGGAATGAAATGAAAGAAAAGAAAAGAACAAAAAGAATCAGAACCAATAATTTTCATACAATTAACTTACATTATTGGCTTGTTTATCAGAGCAATAATATAAGAATTTCTTTCAGTACAATAATTCTTCAATTAAATTACACGGCACATGTGCACACAGTAAATAGATATTTATTGTGGGTATATAATTTTTTGCGTGTCTAAAAAATATTTTTTATACTCATTAAATATTTTTTTCACACAGGGGGCAAGAGTATATAGGCACCCATATATGATAAAAATAGCTAAATTTTTTGCAAAATACTTCGCTAACTACAATTAATTTTTATAGGTGTTTTGGGTCCATAACCCAACCAACCTCAGGTCTTGAATCCAAATAAATTATATAGGTGTTTCGGGTCTAGAACCTAACCCGTCATATCTGTAATTTTGCAGAAACTAAATAAGTATTTGAAGATATAAATGTTGTATATAACCAATATATATACCTAGTGTATATATAACATATATATATATGGTATATTAATTGTATATGTTGGATATATATATTACATACTTAATATATTTAATACACATATAAGGTAAATTTGATATGTATATAGGAATATTATTTGTGCATATGGGGTATTTATATTCTTTAAATATACATTGCATAGACATAGTATATATATTACATAAATATGTACATAATGATATATGTGAAATATAAGTAACATATAAAAGATATATACATATACATAAAATATACAATATATATATATATATATGTGGGATATAATTTTGTGTTGGAAAAGTGAATGATGAAAATAATAATAAAAATAAAATAATATTAAATAGTGGAAGATGATGAAAAAGTGTGATATTTTGTAATTATTAATTAATTAATAATAAGTAAATAAAAATAATTTAATATTAATTTATTTTTGGGTGGTAGAAGATTAAATATATTTATTAATAATTAATTAAATAAATAAATATTTATATATATAAGGCTAAAAATTAAAGAAGAAAGAAATTAAAAAGACAAAAACATAAATAGTAAAGGAGGGGTAAATTAGTAAATATACTTTATAAAATTTAAAACTTAATAAAATAATTTAAAAAGAAAATATTTTTGAATTGAAGATGAAATTTGGTATTTTTAAAATAAATAAATAATTAATTAATTAAAATAATATAAAAATATATATATGTGGTCTTAAATGAAGGAAAGAGAAAAAAATCAAAAATTTAAAAAGAATTTTTTTCTTCTTCTTCTTCCTCTCTTTGACGTTTTCTCCATGGATGAGGAAGATTAGTTTTTGCTTCATTTAAACAACCAATTTCCAAGGATTTTACAAGAACCAAGTGGGTTTTGGTGATTTCTTCATAAATTAGTAAGTTTTCCTTTACAATTTTGAAGTTCCATCTAAATATATGATTATGTATAATTTGAAATTTTCATGGAGTGTGTTTTAATTGGTTAAATGCATGTGAAAGATGCTATTTTGTTTAATTATTAATGATTCTTAAGTTGAATTGAAGAAATGGTTAAGTTTGAGTTAAGTTGGTTGAAGAGAGAGAATTTAGGGTTATGGAACATTTGGATTTTTGAAATCATGAGTTTTAATTGTGCAAATTGGTTCCAAATGTGTTGTTTTGATGCATAAACAAGGATTTTAAAATCAAATGATAGATTTAGTTAAGTTTGGATAGAGTTTGAAGATGGTAGTATTAATTTAGGGTTTTGGAAAAGTGAATTTTCAAAGAATGATTAATTGTTTGATTTTAATGCTTAAATCATGCTATTTAATGATATAAGTGGTGGAAATAAGATTGAAATGATAATTGAATTGAATTGGAATGGAGATCCTTCAATGGTGAAGGTTATGCCATTTTAGGATTTTGAGCATAAGCATGTGGTTAATTAATGTAATTGGTTTAAACATGCTAAAACATGTTTCTAATGATATTAATAAACTTAAAACACTAATTTAAATGGCTTAATATGGTTTTTCAAAGTTAAAGTGAGGTGAAGCTTAATTTTGGGATTTGGTTTAGAGTGATATTTAATTGTGGTTTGATGTTGAGAATACCTTAGAATGTGATATTAAATGATTATGTATGATCACATTTGGTATAGGCATTGAGGGAGGTTGATTTGCTTCATCCAAGTGGTAAAGGGCAAGTTGGAAGGATAGGATTGGAGGTTGTGTTAAGCTTGCTTTGGGTTGCTAGTGGAGGTATGTACAAACTTTGAATATATTGTTTATATTTGCATGACATTTGGGCTTAACACATTTTGTTTGGAAAATGTGTTAAGTTACTTGGTTCATTGATTGAGTATGAATAATGTGCTATGACATTTGTAATGACATATATGTGTTAAATGCATTGTGAAAAGCCATTGATAATGGCCAAATTGTGTAGAATGTGAAATATGTATATTATGTGAAAATACCCTGTGAATGCAAAAATGAGATATGTGGAATAATGAAATGAATTGATATTGATAAAAATGAGAAAAGTGGAAAAAATGAGAAAGATGTGAAAAATGAGAAAAATGAGAAAAAACTGTGAAAATAAGGCAATGTGCCTATATTGAATATGTGACAATGAGAAAGAGATTAATAATGAGAAAAATGAATAAATGAAAAAAAAAGTGAGAAAAAGATGATATAATAAGGCAATGTGCCTAGTTTGATCATGAGAAAATGAGAAAAGTTTTGATAAAGGAATTATGAAAGAATTTGATAATGAGAAATATGAATAAATTGTGTCCCTAGTATGTTATTCAATTTTCAGAGTTCTGGGTTTGGCAGCATGCCTATGATTGCCTACGAGCTAAAATCTGGAATGGTGAAAAGACTGGGTCGTAAGCCAGGCCAGCTAATAAATATGATGTTTTTAGGGTGAAACAACTGGGTAGTAAGCCTCAAAAACTGTAGCAGTCTAGCCGAGTTGAGGACTAAGATGCTAGGGCCTAAGGGTCTAGCCGGGTTAAGGTCCAAAAGACTGGGGCTGTTACATTATCCATGGATATATTGCCTACGGGGCTAGACACATGGTGTCATTATGGACCAAAGCAGTAACTCTAAAATTTGAATAGCATATTAGATCCTTTTTGGGCCCATGCTTGTCTTTGCTTTAATGTGAATTATGAATTGTGATACAATTGAGTAATATAATGCTATGAGTTGTGATTATGAAATATTTGAAAAATATAAGAAATTAGAATGATGTGACATCTATATGCATTGTGCATTAGCATTGCATTGAGTTTTATTGTTATTATCAAAGTTTGTACCGCTAGGCTTCCGCTTAGCACGGTTGTAATTCGTTGCGCAGGTGTCATGGATGATTTGGTAAAGCCAGAGAGTTCTATTAAACCTGCTCGGGTCTAGGTTTGTATTTATTGAGCTTGAAGAGTTATTTTTGGGTACATCAAGATCAAAGCCAGTTGCCAGCATGTAGATATTTGATATTACAATGTATTTTGATATTATATATGTTATGATATGTTTTTGGAAGTATATAATGTAAATTGTAAAGAATGTTTTGAATAATTTGTTCAGATGATATTTTATATGTGTTGTTAATTTATATATCTATATATAAGTATTTTGAGAAAATATGGAGAAATTGAGAAGTATTGGTGAAATGGTGAATTGATTTTTATTGGGAGTGTTTGTTTTATACAGGTTGTGTTTTGCTGAATTTTGGGAACGTCCAAATTATAAACAAAACTCTGGCGAATTTTTTTCAGAGATTTTCATATAAAATATTTAGTTTGGATTCCTATAACAATCAAAGAATATTTATATACTATTTATTTTATATATTAGTATTTGAAATCTTAAAATAGAAATGTGAAATTTTTTATTAAATCGGTCTGTGACTGTAACGACCCTCCCCGACCAGGTCGGCTGCCCGGCCCACTAGTGGCTTACGGCCCGGCCATTTCACCACCTGGGCACGGAGTCCGCAGGAGGCAAGCGATCGCTACAGTACTGGACAGCCCTCGCGGCCCACCCAGCAGGAATTTGTTTATTTGGCTCCCAAAGGAGTCGCCTCCCTGGATCGAACCCCTGACCTCCCACTTAAGAGAGCCAGCGAGAACCATCCAGTAGTGGCTTTTTAAAAAGGAGGCGCCTTTTTAACTGTAACGACCCTCCCCGACCAGGTCGGCTGCCCGGCCCACTAGTGGCTTACGGCCCGGCCTTTTCACCACCTGGGCACGGAGTCCGCAGGAGGCAAGCGATCGCTACAGTACTGGACAGCCCTCGCGGCCCACCCAGCAGGATTTGTTAATTTGGCTTAATTCCTTGGAATTAAGTCGCCTCCCTGGATCGAACCCCTGACCTCCCACTCAAGAGAGCCAGCGAGAACCATCCAGTACCATTTCTGCTAGTAGCAGAAATGGTACTGGATGGTTCTCGCTGGCTCTCTTAAGTGGGAGGTCAGGGGTTCGATCCAAGGAGGTGACTCCTTAGGGAGCCAAATAAACAAATTCCTGCTGGGTGGGCCGCGAGGGCTGTCCAGTACTGTAGCGATCGCTTGCCTCCTGCGGACTCCATGCCCAGGTGGTGAAAAGGCCGGGCCGTAAGCTACTAGTGGGCCGGGCAGCCGACCTGGTCGGGGAGGGTCGTTACAGTGACATTTTTATACCGTATATGCATATTTTACATATGCTAAAAATATGTATTGTACGTATATAGGGTATAAGAGTGTTATACAATCAACCTCGGGTCCAGAATCCAAACTAATCCGGGTCTAAAACTAAAATTATTTTTGAGTCCAGAACTCATATTGGGTCTAGAACCCAAACCAATCCGGGTCCATAACTAAAATTATTTTCTAGTCCAAAACTAACCTCTGGTCTAGAACCCAAAAACCTCAGGTCCATAACCCAATCAAATAATTTTTGAGTTCAGAACTCAATCCAGGTCTAGAATCCAAACTAATTCGAGTCTAGAACACAAATCGTTTTCGAGCTCAGAACTCACCTCAGGTCCAAAACCAAAACTAATCCGGGTCTAGAATTCAAATCATTTTTTAGTCAAGAACTCACCTCGGGTCCAGAACCCAAACCAATCCGGGTCTAGATTCCAAATTATTTTTGAGTCTAGAACTCACCTCAGGTCCAAAACCCAAACCAATCTAGGTCTAGAACCCAAACCAACCCCAATCTCGGGTCTAAAACTATCTGTGTCCAAAATCAGCTTAAACTCCTGTTGCTATTCACTCTCTGAATAAATCTAAGATCATTCAAGCAGAGGGCAATCTGTAGACCCTTGACTTTGGCCCTAAGCTAGTTCGGTCCTAATTAAAGATGGTCTAAATATTTATCGATCCATTCTTAAAGGCTTAAAAATATTTTAAGCTTTGATCTTCATTAGTTCAATTTTTATAAAGACCCAAATGAGTCCAGTTTAGTTTCTAAAACTTTAAAATGGCAACAAAACAAGTTTTAAAACCTAAAAAAGGTCTGGAAGTCACTTTGGTTCGATATTGGATCATGCATGCCGAATTGGACCTATCCAGTTAGATATGGATGGTCCATATCAAACTAGGGCAAACCTAGCTCGATATGGGCATCCATATCGAACTGGTGAAGTCCCAGTTTGATATGGACACCCATATCAAACTGGGACATCCCCCGTTCGATAAGGACATGCTCATATCGAACAGGGGATGTCCCAGTTTGATATGAGCCCCAATCCATCTCGAATTTGGTTGGATTTAGTTCGACATGTACATGGTTTATCTGAAATTCAAATCCAAATCATTTAAAAACCATGTTTAATCAACAAAACTCAAATTGTTTTAAAGTCATGCTTAATCATGAAATGAAGACTGACTTAAGAATTTAACCTAAACCTTTCTTATAAATAGAGGAACAAAAGAGCAGAAAAAAGGAGGAAAATTTTAGCAGTTAGACTTGAAAAAAGAAACGAGGAGGCAGTAGAAACCCAAAGCAATAGATTAGACAGAAACATAATAAAGATACACAAAGAGCCAATAAAGCAAGCAGTAAGTTGGAGTAGTTTAGTAAACAGGAATATAGAGTCAACAATCAACAAATCTGAAGGCAGTAACACATTGCCTTCATCCCATTCTACCAAGATTTAGCCGTAGTACAAACATCAAGATTGTATCAACATATAAATATCGGTGTAACCAACAACGGAGGTTTGCAATCCTTTATTTAACTCTTTTAAAAATTTACAGCAATTCCTTTATTTTTATTTCTTTGTTTTATTTGGTTCATGCACTTCTAAATATCTATTAATCATGCTTCTCTTTTCATATTGAATATTGGTAGCCATATTCCTTCTTTTAAATATTGAATATTGAATGTTGATTGATGTTAGGTTTGGTGTTTTTCACATGTGTTTTGATGTTTTTTAATTAATTCCCAAAAGCAATCTGATAAATCTAGTTAGTAAAATCAAAATCCTAACTTTCTTTTGTAAACCCTAAAACCTTGATTGTTTCTTCGAAACCCTAGTTTGTATGTTCGAAACCCTAGTTTACATGATATAAACCCTAAACCCTAATTTAGCAATCTAAACTTTAAAAGTCCCTAATTTATATGTTAAAACCCTAGTTTGTGCATTCATTATTTAACATGATATTTGAGTATAGTCTCGATTATTAATACATATTTTGATGTATGATTTATTTTATTTCAATTTGTGATGAATGGTTAACTTTTGTGATGAATGATTGGATTTCTTATTTTAATTATTTTAGTTTCCAAGATGTAAGAGGTATGTTTCCGCTTTGTAGGTACCTCATTAGTTAGGTTTAATGTAATTTAATTTATTTTGGATTTTAGGATTAATGCAAAGGGCATGTTTTCCACCAAATGGTGGGTGTCCTATTTAGTTTTGGACATTGGACATTGTAAAGGCATGTTTCCATCCAGTATGGGTACCCATTTATTTTATTTAAACTTGTTGTGATTTTAATAAAGTGATTACTTATTTTTATTGCATGTAGTATGGATATTTTATAATATTTAAGAATTTAATAATATATAAATCGAAAAGGAGGCCGGTTCCAATAAACCGGGAGTTATGGGGGTGTTGGGTCATTCTCACCTTCCACACGCGCACCCAACGTTCCAAATCCTTTAGAGGGTTGGGGATTCCTTAGGAATTGAGTCATCCACCCCTTTCTTTTTTCCGGCCCGTCCAGGTGGTGACTCTATTTTCTCTAGGTTTAAGCCCATGTTCTCTAAGGCCCCGAGCCTAATAGTGCTAAAGTCACAAGAACCATTCCACATGGGAGTAGGGACAAAAATTCCTGCTCACAAGAGCATTCCTGATTTCTAGATTTTTGAGTTGGAGACCACAGACCAGGATAGTGCAAACATGTAATATGTTTATTTTTATGACTTAACTTTTAAATATGTATGTTATATTGTAAATATGTAAATGATGTAATTTAGAAAACCTGGGGTTGTATTTTTGTAAATAATAATTATGTATATGTATATAGGTATGTTTAAGTGTTTTGGGAAAATTGATGGAGTTCTGGATGTATGGGACGTTGAAATTATTTTGGGAGTGTATTTTCTGCAAGTTGTCAAATATTGAAATTTTTGGGATATCCAAATTACAAACAAAACTCTGGTGAATTTTTTCTAAAGATTTTTCATTAAATTTTGTACTTTTAGAATATAAATTACCAAATATTTTTATTTAATTATTAAGGTAAATTTTAAGTTATAGAAATTTTAGTAAGATTGAGCTATGACATAGTAGTACTGTATATGCATATTTTACATATATTGGGTGTATGTATTAAACGTACATAGGATATTAAGGTGTTACATTTATTTTGGTGTTGTTTTTATTAAATATGTATACATGTTTAGGTTAATTTTATTGTCTTTAAGTCAATTTTTCTTTTAATTTGTGTTTAAAGTTTGCTTGAAGTGTTTAATTTAGATGAAAGTGCAAAAGAATGGATTGAAGGATCAAAATGGTGGAAAAACACGAGACACGGCCAAGAAACTTCAAGGCTTGGTCGTGTCCCTCATCCAAGGCAACCACTTACATGACACGGGCTAAGTTAATAAGCCGCTGGCCGTGTCCTTAAGAACAATTTGGCAAAGGCAGACACTGGGAGAAGACAAGGCTAAGCCACTAGCCGTGTCACATGACACTGCCAAGGCCTTTGTCGTGTCTCAGTTGATTAAGCCAAAGAGCAAAACCAAAGAAGTAAAGGCAGAAGTGAACCCATTCAAGAGACATGGCCAAGCCACTGGCCATGTCACATGACACGGCCAAGGTCTTGGCCTTGTCCCATCAAAAGAACAAAGTCTAGAGAGGGGACAAAATAGAAATAGAGGAGAACATTGTCAAGAGACACGGCCAAGCCCTTGGCTATGTCACATGACACAACCAAGGCCTTGGTCTTGTCTCACTTGAAAAAGGATGAAGAAAGAGGGGCAACTATGGACACAGCCTCAAGGCTTGGCCGTGCCCAAGAAGAATGAGTGACATGGCCAAGTCACTCAAGGCTTGACCGTGTCTCATATGGTCCCTTTGAATTATTTTGCACGAAACGGGGGATAAACACTCCTTTTTAAAAAAGAAAAGAGAAATAAATATTAAATAATGAGTAAAGGTGGATGGATTTATAGGAAGAAATATAAAACAAAGAAAAAAAAGGGAGACAAAGTGTGGTGTGTCAGTTGGCAAGAGATGGTTGGTTTCATAAAAAATTGAAAGGAGGTGGTAGCGGAGGAGAGGATATACACGTTGGCTGGTTTTTGAAAAGGGGGCTCTTAGTTTTTGTTCTTGATTTTGGAGTGGAAAGACACCATTCTCTCTTCATCTTCATTTCCATTCATCCTTCATTTCTTCCATAGACAAGATTTAATCAAGTTTGGGGATTAAATTGAGTGAGTAAGCTCCTTAAAGATTAGGGTTTGAAGAAAGCTTGATTGGAGTTGTAAGCTTGAGAGAGTTACCATTCCATCTTTCAAGAGGAGAGCCATTGATTGAAGAGGGCTTGGAAGTTGTTCATCATACATCAAGGTGGAAGCTAGGAGGAAGACAAGTAGTTCAACTCTTGGCATTTACAAGGGGATTTTCATATTCTCTCTTTTAATTCATTTCTATATTGTTGTTTTTTTATTATGAACATTAATATTACAATGTATAATTTTGATTTGATGAATATTGAGATGGATATTTATTTTAAATTGATGATGAGCTAATTTACTCATGGTTTGGGTTGTAGTAGATTTGATTACATGTACCTTATTGTTGGTTGATTGCATTGGACTTAAAGTTAGTTTGATATATTGGCCACCTATTAATCACTTAATATTAAATGAAGAATCGAGAGGTGAAATTAGATACTAGAACTATGTAATCAACCACCCTAAGAATGAATTAGAAATATAAGTTCTATGGTTTATTAATTTGCAATTTCACAACAATTGGTTGTTATTAGTTCATGAATGTGAAAACTAATGAATTGGTAATTGCTAATTTAACTCAAGGAATAAGTGAAAATACAAGGTTATATTAATGGATAATTGAAGAATTAAGCTTTGATTAAATTGACCTACAACCCTAGGCACCATTCCTAGAATTGAATTGATCTTACACAACTACCACTTGTTTTTACTTTCAAATTTTAATTACAACTCACCAATTCAACAACGCACACTCAATTTTATTTATTTCGTTTGAATCAAACTATAGCAGAATAATTCCTTCCTTGTGAGATGACCTTGTTGCAATCACCATTGCTACAATAACCTCGTATACTTATGAGTGTCGCTTGTAGTAGTAATTAATTGAGCGCAACAAGTTTTTGGCACTGCTGCCGGGGAAGGCAATTGTTATTTATAGTTTATTCTTTTATTTTAATTGTTTGTTGTTTAAAGTGCTCTTTTTTGAATTGAGTAGGTGATTTATGAAAGGACAAAGGTCTCAAGAAAATGAACTTGTTCCATATATAGATGATATTCATAGACTACCAAGAACCGAAGGAGTAGATCCCTTGGGACAAGAAGGAGAAGAAACCGACAAGCAATTTGAGGAGGACACGGAAGTAGAAATGGTTGACATAGAGGAACCACCTATAAAGGAGTTTGCCCCACCAATCATTGGAGTAACCACATCGTGTATCCTACTGAGCAACACAGTAAGGAATTATGAACTCAAAAACACTCATTATATTATGCAGCCATCCTTCCATGGATTATTGAATGAAGATCCTCTCAACTTCATTCAAGATGTTTACACAACACTGTATACTTTCCCTTTGCAAGCACTAATAAAGGATGAACTCAAAATGAGATGTTTCCTATATAGTTTGAAAGATAGGGCAAAAGTGTGGTTGATGACCTTACTAAAAAATTCTTTTACCACTTGGACCGAAGTGTATAGCAAATTTATGGGAAAATTTTATTCACACCAAAAGACAAAGGAGCTTAGGGAGAGTATTGCAACTTTCACCCAATTTGATGGGAAACCATTTCATGAGGCATGGGATCGCTTCAAATCTCTATTGTTTCAATGCCCTCATCATTATTATCCACAATAATTGCTCAATCAGTTCTTCTATGATGGGCTAACTCAACAATGTCAAAGTACAGTGGATAATGCTGCAGGAGGGGCAATGGGTGAGAAAGCAGCTGCTAAAACGGTTGCATTATTTGAAATGTTGGGAGCAAATTCTCAATAAAAGAGCATTGGGAAAAGGAGTCGAGGAGCATATGAGCTGAATGCACACTCAGAAATGGCAAGGCAAATTGTCGAGTTGACAAGGCAAGTTAAATTGTTGAATGCTCCAGGAAACTTGTTGGGGCCAAACCAAGAATCATGTGCATCATATGGTGTGGTAGGCCACAATGCAAATGTATGTCCTTAAAACTTTGACCAATTCCAAGAAGGAAATGAACAAGATTTTGCTTTTGAAGGGTTCCAACAAAGGGGAAGGAATGACCTGTACTCAAATTCTTATAACCCCGGTTGGAGAAATCACCCTAATTTTTCATGGAAGAACCAACAACAAGTTCCACCTCAACATTCATTCCAACCTTATCAATGGGAACCCCAATTTCAAGGGCAAGGTTCAAATCATGAGCAAGTCAAGAAACCTTCACTTGAAGACAATTTGAATGTGTTCATTCAAATAAGCACTCAAAATCAAGAGGTGAACAACAAATGATTCGACTCTTTGGAAGCCTCACTTAAGAAGGTAGAAACTCAAGTGGGTCAATTGGCTAATCAACTGCAAGCTAATAAAAAAAAATTTCCAAGCCAACTGGAGCAAGCCAAAGAAATCACAGTCCTAAGAAGTGGTAAGGTACTTGATAACAAAATCAGTGATAATAACATTAATGATTCTTTGGATGCAGGAACATTGGAAGAAGATGGTGAGGAAATATAAGAAAGCAAAGCTCAATCAATTAAGCCGAAGGAAGTTAGTGAGGAGGCATCAGTTGCACCAAAGCTATATAAATCTCCAAATTTATACAGACCGCCAATTCTTTTTCCAAGCAGGTTAAAAAATGAGAAGCATGATAAGCAATTTGCTGAAATTTATAATATGCTCTCAAAGGTAAGTATTAACCTCCCCTTACTTAAGGTGATTAAAAACATGCCATCATATGCCAAATTTTGTAAGGAGCTTAACACAAAAAAGAAAAAGTATGAGTTGAATGAGAAGGTGATAGTCTTGAAAGTAACAAGTGTTGTTTTACAACATATGTTACCTCCAAAACTAAAGGATCCTAGAAGCTTTATAGTTAGTATCTCTATAGGGAATGGTAAAGAAACTATTGGTATGTGTGATTTAGGGGCAAGTATTAATTTGATGCCATACTCTGTTTACTTGAAATTAGAGCTTGGGGAACTCAAACCAACTAAAATGGTTTTACAACTTGCGGATAGAACTCTTTGATACCCTAAGGGAATCATAAAAGATGTTCTAGTTAAGGTAGGTGTTAATTGTACCTGTTGATTTTATTATCTTAGATATGGGGAAAGAAATTCCTAGAGATTCTGAACATACAATTCTGTAAGAGAGACCTTTTATGGTCACAACTAACACATTAATTGATGTTAAAAATGGAAAATTGACCATGATTGTTTTAGGTCAAACTGTAGAATTTTTAATTTTTAACACTCCCCCTATTACCACTACTGCTTTATATGAGGACTGCCCTTTCATTGATTTTACTGATAATATTGTTGAAGAAGTTTTCTTGCAAGAGAGTGGTGAAGACAAATTAGAAATGGCTCTAAATTTGAAGGAAGAAGTTGAGGATTTAAATGAGGAGATTCAACAAAAGGGGGTTGAACTTAAAGAACTTCTAAAGCACTTAAAGCATGTTTTTCTTGGGGAAAACAACTTGCAACCAGTGATAATTTCTACTACTCTTAGTAGTGAGAAGGAAGATAAACTTGGGAGGACATTGAAAAAAATTCAAGAGAGCTATTGGTTGGGGGTTGAGTGATATCAAGGGTATTAGTCCCTCTATGTGCATGCACAAGATAGTTCTAGAGGAAGGAGCTAAATCGGTGAGAGAGGCTCAAAGGAGGCTTAATCCTAATATGAGCGAAGTAGTAAAAAGGGAGGATCTAAAATTACTTGATGAAGGGGTAATCTACCCCATTGCTGATAGTGAATGTGTTAGTCTCATTAACATCATGCCAAAGAAGCAGGTTTGACTATGGTCTAGAATGAAAAAGGAGAGTTGGTACCTACACGAACACAAATCGGGTGGTAAATGTGCATAGATTATAGGAAATTAAATAATGTCACCAAAAAAGATAACTTTTCTTTACCATTTATTGATCAAATGCTTGATAGGTTATCTAGACATGCTTTTTACTATTTTCTTGATGGTCTTTCAGGTTACTACCAAGTCCCGATAGCACCGGAAGATCAACCAAAGATAACCTTTACTTGTCCCTTTGGGACATTTTCCTTTCAGAGGATATCATTCGAACTTTGCAATGCACCAGGTACATTTCAAAGATGCATGCTTTCAATTTTTTCTAATATGTTGGACAAATGCATTGAGGTATTTATGGATGATTTCTTTATTTTTGGTAATTCTTTTGATGATTGTTTGCAAAAAGTAACTCTCGTGCTTGAAAGATGTATTGAATGTAATCTTACCTTAAGTTAGGAAAAGAGTCATTTCATGGTTGATCATGGGATTATTTTGGTTCATGTCATTTCTCACAGAGGGATTGAGGTAGACAAGGCTAAGTTTGAATTAATCATGAATCTGCCTCCACCCACATCTGTTAAGGGGATTAGAAGCTTTTTGGGATATGCTGGATTTTATAGGAGGTTTATAAAAGATTTTTAAAAATTTTATGTCCTTGGTGTCGTTTGCTAGGAAAAGATATTCCATTTGTTTTTTATGATAAGCGCTTTGAAGCTTTTGAAATTTTGAAAGAAAAATTAACTTCTCCTCCTATAATTGTTGCCCCAAATTGGGATTTGCCATTTGAAATCATGTGTGATGCATCAAATTATGCCATTGGAGCTATTTTGGGCCAAAGAGTGAATAAATTGATGTGTGTAATTTATTATGCAAGTTTATCTTTAAATGATGCACAAGTGAATTACACAACCACTAAAAGGGAAATGTTAGCTCTGGTATTTGCATTGGACAAATTTAGATCTTACTTGATAGGTTCTAAAGTCATAGTATTTTCGGACCATATAACCTTGAAATACCTATTGACCAAACCATAAGCTAAACCTAGGCTCATTAGGTGGGTATTGATGTTGCAAGAATTCGATGTTGAAATCAAAGATCGAAAGGGAAATGAGAATGGAGTAGCCAACTATCATTCTAGATTGAACTCTCACGATAATGATGCAGAAATTGCTTGTGAAAATGCTTTTGAAAAATTCCTGGAGGAACACTTGTTTGCATTAACTTAAGCACCATGGTATGCAAATATTGCTAACTATCTCTCTTGTGGTGTTGTGAGAAAGGATTTGAATTTTTAGGAAAAGAAGAGGTTCCTGCATTCATGTAAGTACTATTTTTGGGATGAGTCATATTTGTTTAGAATTTGCATGGATGAAATCATAAGAAGATGTGTACCGGAGGAAGAACAAAAGCAAGTGTTGCAATTTTGCCACAACAAGTATTGTGGAGGGCATTTTGGAGGAAAGAAAACTACCGAGAAAGTTCTTCAAAGTGGTTTTTATTGGCCTACTCTTTTTAACGATGCTCATAATTTATGTACAAGATGTTATAAATGCCAAAGAGTAGGAAACATTAGCAAAAGGAATGAAATGCCTCTCAATATTTTTATTGTGGTTGAAATTTTTGATGTATGAGGAATAGACTTCATGGGGCCATTTCCTAAGTCATTTGGTTTTGAATATATTCTTCTTGCAGTGGATTATGTGTCTAAGTGGGTGGAGGCTATCCCCACTAGGACTAATGATGCTAATGTTGTTTTGAAATTTTTGAAGGAGAATATTTTGAGCAGGTTTGGAACCCCAAAGGCAATAGTTAGCGATGGAGGAAGCCACTTTTGCAACAAATGGTTCAAGAAGTTGATGTCCAAGATGGGCACCCAACACAAAGTGGCAACTCCATACCACCCTCAAACATCCAAGCAAGCCGAGATCTCCAACAAGCAAATTAAAGGGATCTTGGAAGACGGTGATCACAACAAGAAAGGATTGGTCAATCCGACTTCCATAAGCATTATGGGCTTATAGAACTGCTTTCAAAACACCATTGGAAATGAGTCCATATAGGTTGGTCTTTGGCAAGGCTTGACACCTACCGGTGGAATTGGAGCACAAGGCTTATGGGCAATAAAGACCACAAATATGGACTTAGAAGTAGCAAGGGAGCCAAGAATGTTGCAAATTTCTGAGCTTGATGAGCTTAGGAATGAGGCCTATAAGAGTTTAAGAATCTATAAGGAAAGGACAAAAGCTATGCATGATAGGATGATCCTTCAAAGAACTTTCAAACCAGGAATGAAAGTCCACCTATTCAATTCCAGAATGCGATTGTTTCCAGGGAAATTGAAGTCCCGTTGGAGCAGACCATTTTAAGTAATTCAAACATTCCCGTATGGGATTGTTGAGTTACTCAATTTGACAACCAATGAGACATTTAAGGTAAATGGACAAAGGGTGAAGCCCTACCTTAAAGAAATCGATTTTGCAAAAACTGTTGAAAGTTTGGTGTTTATAGACAAATGATGCAACAATGTCCAGCCACACGACATTAAAGAAGCGCTTAATGGGAGGCAACCCATCGATTTGTATTTCTTTTCGTAGTTAAATCTTCATGATTAGCAATTTAAATTTCTTTTTGTTTTAAGAGAATAGAATTGGTGCGTTGATCGATTTTTGTTTTTGATGGAGTTTCAGGGTGAAGCTAGGAAGAAAATTTGCATTTATTAGACTTGGTTGACACATTAGTTTAAAAAAAGAAAAAAAAAATTGGCAGTGAAGGACACTGCCACTTGACACGGCCAAGCCACTGGCCGTATCAAGCAAACCCAGAAACCCCAGGCGTGGACACAGCCAGAAGGCTTGGCCGTGTCACCTAGACATGACCAAGCGCCAGCCCATGTCCCCATTTCCTTACCCTGTCAACAATACACAGAAGTGTGCCATGCTCACGGGAAAGGCCAAGCCACTGGTCATGTCCCTCCTAAAGGCCCAAACATGGCCAAACCATTTCTAGCTTGGCCATGTCACCACTTTTAAAAACCAAAAATTTTCCCGATCACGTCATTTTTTACAGCCTAGCCTTCATTTTCCCCTCTTCTTTCTCTCATCTCTCTCTCTCTCTCTAAAACCTCCATTTTCATCCTTAAAAACCTCAAAATTTCACCAAATCTTCCATTCCTCTTACCCAAAACTCAATTAAACCCACTCAATCTTTCAATTTTCTAATCAAAACTCCATCAAATCCATCAAAGCTTCACTTTTCACTAAAGGATCAAGATGCCTAGAATAAAAATGGTGTCCCACCATAAGAGGAGGCAACCTTCATCATCCTCTTCATCATCTTCAAAGAGATTGACTCTTCTAGCATGGGATTTCTTTCCAATGAGGTATGTGAGCGACAAATCCCTTGATACTCTCTAAATTAGAGAAAATTTCGCTAAATATGTTCAAAACCTTGGATGGGAGAAATTAGTTTCCCTTAAACCTTTGTAATTCCAAGAACTTACCATAGAACTTTTAACCTCTCTTAAGGTTGAAAGAAATGAAATGAAGATTTGCACTAGGTTTAGCTTTAAATTGCTTGGAAAACATGTGTTCTTGATATTGAGCAATTGAATGCTATTTTTGGTTTCCACCAAGAGGGGGAAAAATGTGTGGCTAAAGGTTTTAAACAACAATTCGCATGGCTCAGGTGGTATGTATGTGGCCAAATCGGCCAAGACAACAAAATTGATAAATCCCGCTTTGAGATATTACATCGGTTTATGTCTTGTGGGTTCTTTGCATGGAAAGAAAGTACAGGTGTGGTGGAACTAAGTGAGCTATTTTTCTTAGATTGTGCTAGCAATGTTATACCCATAAGTACCGGCTATTGGTTAGTCGATGTTTTTTATAGCTTAGCAAATAGGAAAAAGGGCGCAATTTCCATAGGTGGATTGGTGACCACCTTAGCTATGGCACGTATTGATGGTTTTGACCCAAGCACCTGTCATATGACTATAATTTCCGGGAGTGATTCATTAGATCTTGCTACCCTTGAGAAGATGTACATGGTTATAAAAAGGAGAGGGGCTTATGTGATGTGTTCAGATGAGCAAGTTACACTAGAGGACCGAAAAAAGAGACCACGAGTTGATGAGGAGTCCAGCTTGAATTCACTCAGTTTGGATGAAGATGCTCCAGCGCTAGACAATCAAGAGATTATTAGTAGGATTGAAGCATTGGAAAGAAAGGTAGATCGTAATCATGCTGAAGTCCTCTCCTAGTTAGAACAAATCAATAGCAACCTTGCAAAGATTCTTAGCCTCCACCCTTCAGCAGCCTCATCGTCACATTCTCCATCGCTATAGATCATATTAGCTTCTGCTTTTTGAGAACACTTCTTATGTTTCTTATTTTCAGTTGTTGAATATTTCAGTTGTTATTTTTCGTACCACTATTGGTTATTAAAACTTTATGTTTTTTATTTTTTATATTTATTACTTTTTAATCTTGAACAATTAATGTTTGAGGATGAAAGGTAGCACTTGTCTCACAACAAAAATTATGGAAATCAGGTTGTACTTTAACACTTACTTCTTTTAAATTATCCTATTTTCCATTGAGGACAATGTCAATCTTAAAGTGTGGGGTGCTAAGTTTTTGTTCATAAATAGTTATTATTTTTAAGTCTTTATTTTAGTCATTTTTGTTAAGTGTTTTGCCTTACTTTACATATTGTTTTGAGTATATTTTGTTTTAAGTTCAATTGTTATAAGTTTCTTGATTGATGACCTTTTAATTTTTGAAGCATGAATTGGAGAATTGAATAAAATTGGTGCTTATTATTGATTTGGTGGATATTCCTTGCATTGCCTTTTTAAGACTTGTGAGGAATTAAGCCTATTAAGTTGGATATCAACTTATTATTCTTTATTGTGTGTGAACATCTTTGATTGATGAATTGCTAGAACTTGCTTTGACATGCATGTTGAGACTATATAAAAATTTCAATTAGGCATCAATATGATTAAGGCAATTAACCCATTTTGGCTTAAAAAGACCAACCTTATATTCAACTATAGTTAACCAATTTTGAGCCTATTTCATTTCTCCTTCTCTTTCTTTTTCACAACACTACTAGCTTTGAACCATGTTATTTTTTTCTCTTACCCTTTCATTAGATCAAGAGCATTTTAAGAGCGTTTATGATTAAGTATTGTGTTGAATAAAGTGTGGGGTTAAATTAGTAGGTTTAAGATTGCAAACCATTATGTTCTTTAGTTGCAAATCATAATTTATAAAAAAAGAGAAAAAAATAATAAATAATAGTAAATAATAAATAATAAATAATAAAAAAAATTATTGTTCTTGTTGGAAGGATTGAATTGAATTTGGGAATGATCTTTGCAAATTTAATAAGTGGAGTTCCTAAAAAGTTCTTTAATATCTAGTACTAAGTGATTAGGAGGTACATTGGGATTGTTCGGTTATATCACATTGTTTACTTCATTCTTGAAGTGCTCTTGAACTTAGTGAATAAACTCACATTCTCAAATGTCATACATTTACCTTAGCCCCATTACAACCAAATGAAAAGACCTTATGATTAATGATTGATTAGAATTTAGCAGTGGAAGTTTGATTGATAAGCAAGCTTATGGTGATAATCTTTCATTGAATGTGATGAGTGTAAGCACTACCTATTTAAACACTTCAAAGAGTTGATGAGGGAGTGTCAATATTGGTTATGCATGGAGAACCACTAAATTGCATGAATATTGGTTTTATTTGGTTTTACATTGATTGCAGATTTAAGAAATTGGAAGTCTTGATATATTCTTATAACTCTTGAACTTGGCTAAATCTTCTTATTTAGTTGTTTTGATTTTAACTTTGCTTGGGGACAACCAAAGGATTAAGTGTGGGGTAGTCGTTTTGATTAAATATGTATACATGTTTAGGTTAATTTTATTGGCTTTAAGTCAAATTTTCTTTTAATTTTTATTTAAAGTTTGCTTGAAGTGTTTGATTTAGGTGGAAGCGCAAAAGAATAGATTGAAGGATCAAAATGGTGGAAAAACATGAGACACGGCCAAGACACTTTAAGGCTTGGCCATGTCCCTCATCCAAGGCAATCACTCACATGACACAGGCTGAGTTAACAAGCCATTGGTCGTGTCCTTCAGAACAATTTGGCAGAGGCAGACACTGGGAGATGACACGGCCAAGCCATTGGCCGTGTCACATGACACAGCCAAGGCCTTGGCCATGTCTCACTTGATTAAGCCAAAGAGCAAAACTAAAGAAGCAAAGGCAGAAGTGAACACATTCAAGAGACACGGCCAAGCCACTGGCCGATTCACATGACACGGCCAAGGCCTTGGCCATGTCCCATTTAAAGAACAAAGTCTAGAGAGGGGATAAAATAGAAATAGAGGAGAACATTGTCAAGAGATACGGCCAAGCCACTGGCCGTGTCACATGACACAGCCAAGGCCTTGGTCGTGTCTCACTTGGAAAAGGATGAAGAAAGAGGGGAAGCTATGGACACGGCCTCAAGGCTTGGCCATGCCTAAGAAGAATGAGTGACACGGCCAAGTCACTCGAGGCTTGCCCATGTCTCATATGGTCCCTCTGAATTATTTTGCACAAAATGGGGGACAAACGGGGGATAAACACTCCTTCTTTTTAAAAAGAAAAGAGAAATAAATATTAAAAAATGAGTAAAGGTGGATGGATTTATGGGAAGAAATATAAAACAAAGAAAAAGAGGGAGACAAAGTGTGGTTTGTGAGTCGGCAAGAGATGGCTGGGTTTTTAAAAAATTAAAAAGAGGTGGTAGTGGAGGAGAGGATATACATGTTGGTTGGTTTGTGAAGAGGGGGCTCTTAGTTTTTTTTTTTTCTTGATTTTGGAGAGGAGAGGCACCATTCTCTCTTCATCTTCATTTCCATTCATCCTTCATTTCTTCCATAGACAAGATTTAATCAAGTTTGGGGATTAAATTGAGTGAGTAAGCTCCTTAAAGATTAGGGTTTGAAGAAAGCTTGATCGGAGTTGTAAGCTTGAGAGAGTTACCATCCCATCTTTCAAGAGGAGAGTCATTGATTGAAGAGGGCTTGGAAGTTGTTCATCATACATCAAGGTGGAAGCTAGGAGGAAGACAAGTAGTTCAACTCTTGGCATCTACAAGGGGTTTTTCATATTCTCTCTTTTAATTCATTTCTATATTGTTGTTGTTTTATTATGAACATTAATATTACAATGTATAATTTTGATTTGATGAATATTGAGATGGATATTTGTTTTAAATTGATGATGAGCTAATTTACTCATGCTTGGGTTGTAGTAGATTTGATTAGATGACTTGATTTGATAATTGCATTAGTATACCTTGTTGTTGGTTGATTGCATTGGACTTAAAGTTAGTTTGATAGATTGGTCACCTATTAATCACTTAATATTGAACGATGAACCAAGAGGTGAAATTCGATATTAGAACTATGCAATCAACCACCCTAAGAATGAATTAGAAATAGAAGTTCTATGGTTTATTAATTTGCAATTTCAAAACAATTGGTTGTTATTAGTTTATGAATGTGAAAACTAATGAATTGGTAATTGCTAATTTAACTCATTAATGAATAATTGGAGAATTAAGCTTTGAATAAATTGACCTAAAACCATAGGCACCATTCCTAGAATTGAATTGATCTTACACAACTACCACTTGTTTTTACTTTCAAATTTTTATTACAACTCACCAATTCAAGAACACACACTCAATTTTATTTATTTCATTTGAATCAAACTATAGCGGAATAATTCCTTCCTTGTGAGACGACCTTGGGGCGATCACCATTGCTACAATAACCTCGTATACTTTCAAGTGTCGCTTGTAGTAGTACTTAATTGAGCGCAACAAGTATCAGAGCCTAGGTTTAAGGTTCTCAACCTATGTGATTTTTGGAGAAAGAAAATGAAATTTTAAATGTGATTTTAAAATGTCATATATGCTTTTGCACTGGTTTGAACTGATCTTTGATGCGGCAATTCTTTCTGTATTGACAGACATTTACAGACATGGTATCTCTGACACATCAATCTAGAGAGGGAATTACAAAGAGTGTTACTCCCGGCGAGGGTGTTATAGGAGCTAGTGTTGAGATTACTGGGGAGGCATATGTTCCAATTAGACCAGCAGTTGAGGAGGTTCCGCCAATATGGGTGTAGCATATGGTGGAACTATTACGACAAGTTCTGGTACAGCAGCTGCCGACTCAGAAATATGATAAGTTAAGGAACAAAGGAGCTACAGATTTCTTTGGTACTACTGATCCAGCTATAGCAGAGCAATGGCTGGATAGATTACAAAGAGTGTTTACTCAGTTGAAGACCAGTGCGGAAGAGAAGTTTGATTACACTAAATCTCTTTTGCAGGGGGATGCTTATGAGTGGTGGAAGACAGTTTTCCATGGAATGGTTGATCCTCTAGTGCTGACATATGATGATTTTCTGTGGGAATTCGAGAAGAAGTAATCCCCTCAGGAATATAAAGATGCCAAGAAGAAGGAGTTTTTGAGTTTGAAGCAAGAATCAAAAACAGTGACAGATTATGAGATAGATTTCATCGGGCTGAGTAAGTATGCAAGAGGGATTATGACTGATGAGTTTGATAGGTATCAGATATTTGAGGAGGGTTTGAGGCCATCCATAATGTGCTTAATGGCAGTATCATGGTATGAAAATGTCTTCAAATTGGTTGCAACTGCTAGAAGTATAGAAAAGGCATAGGAACTTACAGCAGTTGCTAGAGCAGAGGATAGAGACAGGAGACCGCAAACTGAGTCGGGGTCTTCATCATCAAAGAGAGGTAGAGGAGGTCCTTCACAATAGTTTGGTAGAGGCCATGGATAGCCTAGTAGGGGGTTTTAGTAGTAGAGATAGAGACAGGGTTCTGTAATCTCTGTAGTTAGTGCTCCTACTCCAATTACTCAGGGATCTACTCGTCCAGTTTGTGCTCAATGTGGTAGGGCACATAATGGAGTCTATTGGAGATTTGGTGGGTCGGCAGTTTATTTTAGATGTGGGTCACCAAATCATTTTATCAGAGATTGTCCAGAGCCACCAAAGGTTGGACAGATAGAGACAGCAATGTCTAGGCCTAGTATCAAAGGGGGTCAAGGTGGCAGAGGTAGTGGTAGAGGTGGAAAATTTGGATCAAGTTAGATAGGGGGATCCACGGTAGGGACTAGTAGACTAGACCAGCCAGGATCATCACAGAGAGTATATGTGTTACAGAGGTAAGTAAATACTTTAGATGTTGTGGCCAGTACATTTCTTTTATTTGACACTTATGTGCATGCATTAATTGATCCTAGATCGACACATTCATACACTAGTGCATCCATCTTGCCTATGAGTGATGCGCATTCAAAGTCCTTAGGGTTTGATGTGCTAGTTACCTACCCTTTAGGGCACAGTATGGTGGTTAGTAGAGTGTATTGGGATAGTCAGGTGGTAGTGCAGGATGAGGAGTTTCTTGATTGAGATGCCCTTTAGGGATTATGATCTCATTTTGGGTATGGATTAGTTATCCAAACATGGGGTTGTAGTAGATTGTCAACATAAATGTGTTACCTTAAGAACACGTGATGGTAGAGATGTAGTGGTATCTAATGAGTGAAGACGCCTTGCATCCATATTTGTCTCAACTATATCAGCTAGGAAGATGATTTGGAAGGGATGCGAGGCTTATTTGGGTCATGTGGTAGATACCAGAGTGGTGAGATCTCAGCTTGACAGTATACCTATAGTTGCAAAATTTCCAAATGTGTTCCCAGATGAGTTGCCAGGACTACCACAAGAGAGAGAGGTAGAGTTTGGTATCGATTTAATACTTGGTACCACTCCCATCTCCATCACCACTTATCGGATGGCACCTGCAGAATTAAAAGAGTTGAAGGTGTAGTTGCAAGAGTTACATAATAAAGGGTTCATCCACCCCAGTGTATCACTGTGGGGAGCACTTTATTCTAACTGTAAAGAAGAAGGATGGCACGTTGAGGTTATGCATTAACTATAGGTAGTTAAATAAAGTGATCATCAAGAACAAACACCCATTGCCTCGTATTAATGATTTATTTGATCAGTTGAAAGGGGCAGCCGTATTCTCTAAGATTGACTTGCGATCATGTTTTATTAGTTTTTGTTATAGATTTGTGTCTTGTTTATTATGATTAATATTGTTTTCTTTAGGTATTTTGTTGGTTTTAATATGTTTATTTAATGTTTTCATTAATTTTGGTAGTTTTAGTTTATTTCAGTGTTTATGTCATTTTTGTCCTAGTTTTTAGTGTGTGTTTACATTTTGTTGGTTAATGTTCATTTAATTCTTGTTTAAAGTTTGTTTCAAGTTTTGTTTTAGGTTAAAAGCCAAGGAACCAAATTGAAGAAAAAAAAAAGGGACAGTAGCTGACACAGGCAGAGGACACGGCCAAGCTTGTGGCCGTGTCCCATACCAAGTTAAAGAGAAGATCAAGACACAGAGAGGAACACACTCAAGGGACACGGCCAAGTCACTGGCCGTGTCCCTCCAAAGAAGCTCAAACACGGCCAAGTTGCTTAAGCTTGGCCGTGTCTCACTCAGTTCCAAAGCAAAAGGAAGAAAATCAATCAGTAGAAGACACAGGCAAGGGACACGGCCAAGTCACTGGCTGTGTCCCTCTAAAATGGTCCAACACGGCCAAGTCAACCTCCAACACGGCCGTGTCACTCAACCAAAGAAGAAAAGAAGAAAAGCAGGCAGTACTAGCCGTGTCCCTCCAAAGACCTCCAACACGGCCAAGTCTCATCCAACTTGGCCGTGTCTTTCATGAACCAAAGGCAACGCGGATTTTAAGCGGAGGTTTCGTATAAAAGAAAAAGAAAAAGCTAGGGTTTGGGGTGGTTGAGAGTTTGAGAGCTGTTGAGCCGTCAAAAAGAGTTTGAAGGTTTTCATAACTTGTTTTCTTTGATTTTGATTACACTTTGATTGATCTAGCTTAGATTAGATTATTCTAGCCATTGATACATCCTTCTTGCAAGATTTGAACAAGAGATTCTTCAGAAGCTTCAAGGAGTTTGTAATTTGGTTTTGTTCTTAAACTTTATGTCTTTAATTTCATTGGAATTGTATTTATGGATATTATCATGTCTAAATTGATTTCTTTGAATATTAATGAGATGAGTATGTTTGATAGCGTTATGAACTAATTTGATCTAGTCTATGGTTTGTATGGATCTGCTATGATTGTATAAATTGTTTATTACTCTTAACAAAATTATTTCTTTAGCCTTGATTGAATGAAATATTGTTAATATATAATTGATTGGCCACCAATTATGTGTTTTAGGTATTAGATGATGGATTGAGAGATGAAGTCTAATGCTGGAACAATTCAATTGAGGACTTAGGTGAATTAGAGATATAAGCTAGGAAAAGATTATTTCAATAGGAACAAGATTATTTGAGAGAGGTTTTAATGCGAGAGCTTATTTCCTTTATTCAATTAATTAAGTTGCTTGAGATTTAATCTTTGAAATTAAATTGGTTAAGAGGAATAACCATTCATACATATAAGTAGCAGAGAAGTGCAAACCCTAGATCATTCTATTAAGTGAATCAAAACATCAGCTCAGTTTACTTTTATTTGTTTTAAACTTCGATCAATCTGTCTTTATTAATTGTTAGCAATTTAAATTTATTCATTACTTGTTATTTATAATCTGATAATCAATTAGCTACTTTAGCTTCCTTGTGAGATGACCTTGGGGCGATCACCTTTGCTACAGCTACCTCGTATACTTGCGAGTGATGCTTTGTGGTAGAGTTAATTCGAGCACAACAAATTTTTGGCGCCGCTGCCGAGGAAGCTAATTGGCGTAATTGTTTATTAGGCAAAAATACTTTAGATTAATTTTCATTGTTTACTTTTGATTTTATTTGTCTTTTGCTTTTAATAATTTCTTTTTCTAGAAATTTTGTTTATGCAAGGCAGGAGATCACTTGGAGGAGAGCTATACCCAGTCATTCCAGAAATTCAGAGAGTGAAAAGGAGCAGGGAAGAGTTTGAACTTTATACCGGATTTGATACCGAGGAAGACACTTCTGATTTTGAGTCGGAATCTGCACAATCTGTTAAAATGGCAGAAGAAAGACAAAGAACTATGAGAGACTTTGCTAGACCTGTCATTGGAACTTTCACCTCTTGCATAAGACCGACAGATGCAGCAAGAAATTATGAGTTGAAGAACATTCATTACAACATGCTGCCATCATTCTATGGAGTTCCAAATGAAGATCCTTTGAACTTCATTCGGGATTTTTATTCTACCCTCAACACTTTTCCATTGGGAGGACTAACAGAGGATCAGTTGAGGATGAGATGTTTCCCATATACCTTGAAGGATAGAGCTAAGAGCTGGTTAATGATGTTGCCAGAAAATTCTTTGACAACTTGGGAGCAAGTTTATGGGCAAGTTTTACTCTCATCAAAAGACAGCTGAATTGAGAGGGAAGATGGCTACATTCTCTCAATTTGAAGGAGAGCCATTTCATGAGGCTTGGGACAGATTTAAAATGTTATTGATCCAGTGTCCACATCATCACTACCCACTTCAACTTCTAAACCAGTTTTTCTACGATGGTTTAACCCAGCAATTTCAGAATACAGTTGATAATGCAGCTGGGGGAGCCATGGGAGAAAAGACAGCAGCTGAAACTTATGATATCTTTGAGATGTTGGGAGCTAATTCTCAACGAAAGAGTGTAAGAGGAAGAAGTAAAGGGGTGAACCAATTGGAGGAAAATAGTGAAATGGTAAATCAGATAGCTGAATTGACAAGGCAAGTGCAGATGCTAAACATGAAGAACAATATTTCTTCATCCGCTCAAGAAATTTGTGGAATTTGTGGAACTATCGGGCATGGAGCAAATATTTGCCCCTCCATATATGAGTCTTATAGGAATGAAGCTGAGCAAGTCAATGCCATGGGGGGATTTCAACCAAGGGCCCGGAATGATCCTTACTCCAATTCTTATAATCCTAGTTGGCGGAATCATCCTAATTTTTCCTGGGCAACAAATAATTCACAACAGCCTTTCCATTTGCTTCAAAGACAGAACCAAGAGCAGGGCCAATCCTCAAATCAAGGGCAGTCTAAGATAGAGAGTTTGGAGAAAAGTTTATAAGCTTTCATCCAAGTCAGTGCTAAAAATCAAGAGATGACCAACAAGAGGCTGGATTCCTTAGAAGCATCTTTTAAGAAAGTGGAAACTCAAGTGGGACAACTTGCACAACAGATGCAGATTCAACAAAAGGGGAAATTCCCAAGTCAACCTGAGCAGGCACAATCAGTGACTGTTCTTAGAAGTGGTAAGGAAATTAACAATAATGTTGAAAATAATTCTGTGAATGCAGGTGACCAAGAGAGCACGAAGGAAGGAGAACCAAAGAACAAAGGTGCTGGAGAAAGATCAACGGAGAAATCCTCTTCAACAGATTTACATAAGGCAAGCAATCCATACCGGCCACCTATACCATTCCCCAGTAGGTTGAAGGATGATATAAAAGATAAGCAATTTTCTAACATCTTCAACATGCTGTCTAAGGTAAGTATTAACTTACCCTTACTGGAAGCAATAAAGAACATACCAGCTTATGCCAAATTCTTCAAAGAGCTGATCACCAAGAAAAAGAGGTATGAGCCGAATGAAAAGGTGATAGTTTCAGAGGTAGCTAGTGCTGTTCTGTAGCATAAACTACCTCCCAAGCTAAAGGATCCTGGTAGCTTTCTAATTCTAATTCAAATTACTGTGGGGAATGGAAAGGGGACTGAAGGCATGTGTGATCTAGGAGCCAGTGTAAATTTGATGCCTTATTCTGTGTATAAAGAATTAGAACTAAGGGAACTTAAACCTACCAAAATGGTGTTGCAATTAGCTGATAGATCTCTTAGATTCCCGAAAGGGGTTATAGAAGATGTGTTAGTTAAGGTTGGAGGGTTAATAGTACATGTGGATTTTATAGTTCTTAACATGGAAGGAAGTAAACCTACACCATCAGCACACACTATTTTGCTGGGTAGGCCTTTTATGGCTACTACCAACACCTTAATAGATGTTAAAAATGGTAAGTTGTCAATGAATGTCTTAGGACAAACTATTGATTTTTCTATTTTTAACACTTCTCCCATTCCTACAACTGCTTTATATGAGGAATGTTCTTTAATTAATTGTGTTGAAGCAGTTGTTTCAGATATTTTCTTACAGACAGGCTCCTCAGATAAATTGGAGTTGACACTGACCTTAGAAGAGGGGGCTAAACCAGTGAGGGAGACCCAAAGGTGCCTTAACCCAAAGGCATATGAGAGCTCGAGGAACTATAAGGATCGCACTAAAGCACTTCATGACAGATTTACTGTGCGACAGACATTGAGTCCAAGTATGAAAGTTTTACTTTTTAATTCTTGACTCCGTCTGTTTCCAGGTAAACTCAAATCTCGATGGAGTGGTCCTTTCGAGATAACTCAGGTATGTCCTTCTGGTGCCATTGAATTGCTTAACTCTCGAACCAATAAGATTTTTAAAGTAAATAGACAAAGAGTTAAACCATATAAAGGAGGATTTCAAGAAGTGAGGATCATTGACAGCACTTTGATCCATAATCCCTAAGTCTTGCATGTTGTCCAGCTATATGACATTAAAGAAGCGCTAAATGGGAGGCAACCCATCGGTTTGCATTTCTTTTTCATAGTTGTAATTTTAAATTTAGCAAGTTTTGATTTTATGTTTGGTTTAAATAAATGAATGGGTGCTTTGATAGGTTTTTATTTTTCTAATGTGTTTTAGGGTTGATCGGAGAAGAGGTTTGCAATTTCTTTGATATTTGGTGATATAAAATAGATAAATAAAAAAAATGTGTTAAAAGTGGCAGAAGGAGACACGGCCAAGAAGCCTAGCCGTGTCCCTTGGTCGTGTCACATGGGACACGGCCAAGCCTCAACCAAAAATAATTTTTGTTTTGTTTTGTTTTTGCAAATTGTCACAGTGAGTGACACGGCCAAGGAACTTGGCCGTGTCCCTTGGCCGTGTCACATGGGACATGGCCAAGCTTCACCAAATTGCTCTTTGTTTTTTTTTTATTTTGCACCTCTCCTTCTAGTAGCAGACACGCCCATGGGACAATGGCCGTGTCCCTC
The DNA here is from genome assembly GCA_947685225.1 of Garcia nutans. Lineage (NCBI taxonomy): Eukaryota > Viridiplantae > Streptophyta > Magnoliopsida > Malpighiales > Euphorbiaceae > Garcia > Garcia nutans. The sequence goes on along the minus strand of CANTUV010000007.1, from coordinate 46,136,780 downwards.
AAAACACACAAGACACGGCCGTGTTCACCAGAACTTGGCCGTGTCTCTCACTTTTTCACTTTAAAAACACGATTTTTTGCCCAGATTGCCCATTAAATCCCTAGTTTTCTTTCTTTTCACTCTCTCGTTCTCTCATTTTCTCTCTCGCAACCTCCATTAATTGTGCTTCCAAGCTCCAAATCCTCCATTAAACCTCAATTTTCTTCACCAAAAATAGAATTAATCTGATTAAAACTTCTTCTTCTCACATAAAAGATTGATTTAATCAAGTTTTGGTGTTCAATTTTTCAGATTTTGCAAGATGCCAAGAACAAAGATAGTTTCACACCACAAGAAGAAGAGACCTACAACGGAAGGGGCTTCTTCATCTTCATCGGTTTCATCTTTGAAGAAAGCAAATCTTTTGGCTCGGGGTTTCTTCCCGATGAGGTATGTTAATGATGAATCCCTTGATGCTCTGCAAATTAAGACTAATTTTTATCGTTATGTGCAAATTCTTGGGTGGGAGAACCTAGTCTCCTTGCGACCTTTTGCAGTTTCAAGAGCTGAGTTTGGAATTTTTGACATCTCTTAAGGTTGAAAGAGATGAACAAAAAATTTTCTCTAGGATGAGTTTTAGATTGCTTGGGAAATCGTTTGTGATTAATATTGAACAATTGAATGCTATATATGGTTTCCATCAACATGGGGAAAGGTCGGTACCTAAAGAGTTTAAACAGCAATTTGCTTGGGGAGCATTAGGCTCGGGGACTTATGTGGCCAAATTGGCCAAAGCATCTAAATTGAGCAATCCCGCTTTGCGGTATTTGAATCATTTTATGTCCTGCGGATTCTTTGCTAGGAAGGAGAACCCGGGTGTGGTGGAATTGAGTGAGCTATTTTTCCTGGATTGTGCTTGTAATGCAGTGCCTGTTAGTTCCAGCTATTGGTTAGCCGATGTTTTTTATAGTGTGGCCAATAAAAGGAGGGGGTAATTTGTATTGGAGGGTTGATTACCACATTAGCAGTAGCCCTTATTGAGGATTTTGACCCGAGCACCAGTCGCATGACTAGAATTTTGGGTAATGACTCTTTGGATTTGGCCACATTAGAGAAGATGCATATGGTGGTGCATAGGAGAGGGGCTTATATGATGGCTTCAGCTGAGCCAGAAGCACCGGGGGACAGGCAGAAGAGAGCACGGGTTCAAGAAGAGTCCGATTCGGATTCTCTTGATCTAGATGAGGATGCTCCGGTCTCAGCTAATCAAGAGGTACTTAATAGGATTGAGGCCCTGGAGGGAAAGGTAGATCGACTGGATGGCAAGGTGGACCGTAACCATGCTGAGGTTTTGCAGCAGTTGGAACATATTAATAGCAACCTTGCAAAGATTTTGAGTCTTCATCCCTCGGCTGCATCGTCTTCTCATCCGTCTTCACCATAGATTTTGAGTTCCTTGCTTTATTGTGTTTAATATATTTTTGTTATTATTTTTCATTTTTTGTTTTTAATGTTAACATTTTATATTTGGATATTTTATTTTTATATATTGTACTTTGTTTTTGAACATTTGTGTTTGTGATGAAAAGTTAGGGATTTGCCTTACCAAGGTACGATGGAAGACAGGTTGTCCTTTAACTCTTTTTCTTTATTATTCTTGAGGACAATGTAAATTATAAAGTGTGGGGTAATCTTTTAGCTTTTCTTTAATTTTTGTTTGGTTTGTCTTAGTGTGTTTTATTGTGTGTTGTGCATGGCATAATTATTGAAAATTTATTGATCTTTTCTGTGATTCTAGCATTATAGTTGAGACTTTAGTATCAGCATAGAAATGAGCATTTGAATTCATTCATGATCAATTTTCACATTCTGCAATTCATGACATATAAATCTTTGAAAATCCACCTGTGTGAGTTTTGAGCCTTATAGATTAAATGTTATTGTCAATTGATTTTCTTTTCTTAAGTGTGCACCTTCATGATTTTTCATCTCTAGAACTTGCTTTTTGCATACTAATTGAACTCACATTTTGATTTAATCTCGAGTTTTAAAATGATGAAGGCAAATTAGGTTAGCCCTTTAGCTTAAAAAGACCTCCCTTAATATTGAATTCCTTAGTGAGCCAAGTTGAGCCTTTAACCTTTTCTTGTTTGATCAACACAATTCTCAACTCAACACTTTCTTATTATCATCATACCTGCATTAAGGAATGGAGTTTTATGATATGACAATAGGGTGGTTTAATTCAAAAGTGTGGGGTAAGCAAGTAAAAAAAAAGGGGTATTGCTATTTGGGGTTGAAATGCATACTTTGCACATTGTATTTGATTAAGAGTTGATTATTCTTTTCCTTTACATTTTAAGCTAGATGTTCTATGCAATGTTATATTTTGTATATATATGTATTTAAAAAAAAATTATATATGATAAAAAAAAAGGAGAAGAAGAGAAAATAAAAGAGTATATATATGTATACAAAATTCATATATGTTCTAGCATTAGTTATCAAAAGAGGAATGTCGACTCATGTATTTTTCTTTGAGTATGCAAGTATGTGAAAGTATTAAGGGATTGGTGAGTGTGCCATTTGAGGGAGTTATGAGTTTCTTAGCAAAAGTATTGTCTAAATTAGATACTCCATTTCTTGATGCTCCAGCTTAAATGTCTTTTCTCACACCTTTACCTTAGCCCCATTACATCCAAATAAAAGACCTTCTGATTATTTCTTGAGAAATTCAGTGAGGGATATTGGATAATTAAGCAAGTTTATGGTAGTATGCAGTCATGAGTGGTTTGAGTGAATTAACCTTTGAATCGAGTGAAACACTTAGATGAGAGATAAGAATTGTATGTCTGGATTAATGAATGAGTTAAAAAATCTTGATTGAAGGAAATTGCAATTATTTATGGCTGAGTCTAAAAGGATTTCATCTTATATACTGGAATTATAGTTAAGGTTGTTTGAGTTTTTAATTTATGCCATGTGAATTTGCTTGAGGACAAGCAAAGTTTTAAGTGTGGGGTAGTTGTTTTATTAGTTTTTGTTATAGATTTGTGTTGTAATATCCCAAATTGTGCCTTAGAAGTTGTGATATTATTGGTATAAGGGGATTGAACGTATATATGTTAAGTTGATAAGACAAGAAAATTTAAGAGAGAATGTTTATGTGTTGTTTGAAAAGAAAGCAATGTGTGGAGAGAATGTATATTTAGTGTATATGGCAATATATATATAACATATATGTTGGTCAAATGGAAAGTCAAGAAAAGAAGATATTTATTTTGTGGATTGTGAAATTACTAAAAAGGGTATTTGATTATAAAGAAAGAAAGTTTTGGTGAAGGATATTTTAGTAATTATTATTATTATATATATATATTTTGGGGATAAGAACAAAGAAAAGAAGATTCTTTCTTCTTCTTCTTCGTGTACGAGAGAGAGAGAGAGAGGTTCTTCTTCTTGGACGAGAGAGAGAGAGAGAGAGAGATGATTTATACACCAAATTCTTAAGGATTTTTAGAGGATTGAAGATGGAGATGAGGATTTGACAAGATATTTAAGTAAGTTTCTTCTTGATTCTCTTGTTTCTTTGAGTTGTGTGGATATTTGATTGGGTTTGGTGATTGATGATTGTTGGTAAGTTATGTGTGTGTGTGTTGAATTGGTAATTTGATGGTGATAATATGATTAATTGATATGGATGATGATGAATTGTTGAGTAAGGGTTTAGTTTAATGAATTTGGGGATTTGATTAATTAATACATGGATGATGTTTATAATGATGATTGGTGTGTGTTTTAAGTGTTGTTGGTGTTTTTGTAAGTTTGTTATGGTTTTGGGTGTGTTTGGTGAAGATTGTTTGGAGTGGATGATGGCTAAAAGAAGTGTTTTGTTAGATGTTGTTTTGTGTTGATCGGAATCTGGGTTTTTAGCCTGACACGCCCATGGTCACGGCCAGATTGTTAGGCATGTCGTTGGTTCTGTTTTTGGGGTTTGTAACACGAGCAGTGACACGCCCATGTCACTGAGCGTGTCACAAGTTCTGTGTGACAGTAGAATTGACACGACCAGTAACACGCCCGTGTTATTGAGCGTGTCATAGCTACTGTGAGTTTGGAGAATTGACACGTCCATGAACACGTTCATGTTGTGGGACGTGTCAATATGTTTGAGATACAGAAGGTATTACACGCCCAGTGACACGCCCGTGGTTATGAGCGTGTCAATGTTTCTGTATTGGGGAGTTAGGGCACGATCAGGAACACGCCCGTGTGGGTGAGCGTGTCATGTGTTGAGTTTGCTCTAGTTGATTCTTATTTATATTATCTCATGTGTATGATCACTTTTGGATTAGGTTTTTAAGAGATTGAATGGCCCTAATCCAAATATTGAAGAATCTAAGGAAGAGAAGTCTAAGTGGGTGTGAGTTTCTTTGAAGGTAAGTACAAAACCTTATTTGCTTATATATATTTATATGACTTGGAACATTAGTACATTTGATGATAAATGTATTAAGTAATCTATTATATAATTGATAAATATGTATATAAATAATGTATATGTTATGAAATACAAAAGATATGAGGGTATAATCAAATATGTGAAATGTGAAAGCATCCAATGTATATATGTGTTATGAAAGGTGAAAGGTGTGAGGATAGGATAATGCAATTGATTGTGTATACTTGAATGATGAATGGTTATGTATATGTATATATGTATATATATATATAAGATGAAGTATGAAATGTATGTGATATGGAATATGAATGATATGATTTGCATGATGCAAATGATATGATGAATGATTATATATGTGTTAAGGGTGAAATATGAAATGTGGATTGAGAAATGATGATGAATGAAGCCATTGTGATTGGCTATAAAGATTTGAAAGAATGATGATGAATGAAGCCATTGTGATTGGCTATAAAGATTTGAAAGAAACAATTGAGGCATGTTTGCCTAAATGATGCCATTGTGATTGGCTATGATGATGTAAATGATGATTGAGGCATGTTTGCCTAAATGATGATAAGAATGAGAATGAAATTGATAATGAAATAATGAATGAATTGTGTGTCTAATATGTTATTCATTTTCAGAGTTTTGTTGTTGGTGGCATGTCTATTAGTAACAATCTCTTGAAGTTAGGTTGGATTTGATCCTTGAAGCCAAGTTGGGTTGAAGTTTAACATGTTTTACTCCCCTTGAAGCTTGGTTGGGTCTAGTCCTTGAAGCCTAATTGAGATGTTACAACCCTTGAAGCTAGGTTGGGTTTTGTTCTTGAAGCCAAGTTGGGTTGATACTTAGCATGCTTTGTTCCCCTTGAAGCTTGGTTGAACATAATCCTTGAAGCCTAGTTGGGATAATGATAATGATAAATGTGATATATAAACCAAAACATTAACTCTGAAAGTTGAATGGCATATTAGTGTCTTTGGGCCCATGCTTGTGTTTGTTTAAATATGATTTATGAATGGTGAATAATGGATAATGAATTAAATGAATGAGATGTGATATTATGAAGTATGACATGATAAGTAAATGTAATGTTGTGATATGATTATATAACATAAATGAATTATTGAAAGGAGATGTGGTTTGTGAAGTTATATGAAATATGCAATTATGAAGTATAAAATGATATATATGATATGTATGAAATGAAATTGGTAAGTATCATTATATGAAGGTTCTATCAATTTATTGAACTATGTTTGATGGTTATGTTATATATATGTATATGTAAATCATATATGAGATTAATAGGAATATATGAAGAATGCATATATAAAAGAAGAAAACAGAGTAAGAAAATGATAAAACGTGAGGCTAAACATATGAGGTATGTATCCTTTGTATTGCATATTTTAATGTTTACTTGTTCTACTAAGCTTTCGAGCTTAGCGCGGTTATGTTAATCGCGCAGGTAAATGGGTGATGGAGCTGGAGTTAAGTCAGTATGTCACGAAGAGAGCAAGTATAGTTCGAGACCAACTAGATGGTGATGCATGCATGTAACAGTTAATTATATTATATTTTCACAAGAATGTATTTATATGTATAAATGAACCTATTGAAGAGACAATGTAATTTATATATATATATATATGTATTATTATCAAAAGGATATTGATTTTGAAAGTACGTTTATATATTTCAATATAATGATATGATTTTGGAATGAAAGTAAAGATTTTAAATTTGTGATAACTAATGACATCCTTATACTTTATATACCTACTGTATGTATACGATGTATATGTATAGTACTTATATAGAGTATCGGGGTGTTACAATTATTTTGGTATCAGAGCTTAGGTTCGAGATTCTCGGCCTAAGTAAAATTAAAAAGAGAAAATTTTGAAAAGCTTAAAGAGAAATAAAAAGAAAAGTTTAAAAAAAATGATGATAAATGAAGAATGAAAAGAATGAAATTTTTGATACATGCATATGCATTAACACCTAGGTTGGTCTCAAATGTGGTATTATGTGAATTGAAGTGTATTTAAATTGTATGAGATTGATAATAATGTGTGAATGAAGTTTTACATGAATGGAAATTAAAGAAAGAATAATGTGGGAAAATGTATATGAGTTTAATTGTTAAATTCAAGAATGGGAATTTATTCAAGTAAAATTTTTTATTATTGATGTGCTTGAGATGTAAAAGAAATGATTAGAAGAATAAAGTTGAGAATGAGTTAATAATTAAATCAAGATTAAAGTATGTAATATTTCCTCTACAACTTGAATATCTTTCTAATAAATCTTATGTTTGGATTTTTAGAAAGAGGAAATAATGTTGGATGGGTGATATGAATAGATATGTTGCTAAATAAAGAGAATATGGTGGTATATTGAATGAGTTGATGGGTATAGACAAAGTTTGATCATTTAAGGTTGAAATATGTAAAGTTAAAGTTTTTTTTTAAAAAGGAAAAGAGATGATGTTGGTTAAATAAGAAGATATAATGGTGTTGTTTGCATTGTTGTTTTAAATGCAAACATTGTGGTTTTAATGTTAGAAATGTGATATGCTTGAGTGTTGTTAAAGCTCATGTTAATGGTGGTAAGATGTAACATTTGAATTTGTTTGAATGAGCTTTATTAATTGTGAAAGAATATACCTTGAGGTTGTTTTGTAATGTATATATATATAAGATGTTTTTCTTAAGTTGATACTAAGAAAATAAGATGAGTAAATGGAAGTTTGAATAAAATAGTAAGTTGAGAGTTTATAATGTTAATGGAACTTGGATAAAGGTTATTTAAACATCGATAGTTTAATGTAAGTTAAATCTATGAACTATGAGGAATGAGTATTATAGAATATGAGAATGATTACGCTTGCATTGACAAACTTGTACAAAGTTAGGTCATGTGATAAGATTGATAGTGAGAAGTGGATGAATCAATGTTGGTTCAAGAAATTGAGATTTGTGATAACAAGACTTGAAAAGTGTATAGAGGTTATTGGACTCAATGTGTATATGATTGGATGTAATGTACATATGTATAAATATATGAGTACTATATATATGTTGAAAGGTAAATAAATGTGAGAGAGATATCATCTTAGTAATGTGATTAAGATTTTGTGAAGTATTATCATGGTTAGAATATATATATATATATGTGTGTGTGTTGAGTTAAAAAAAATAATTTACGTTATGTCAAAAAGGAATAAGAATGAGGTTGTTTAATGAGAAATAATAAATGTTAAATTGTGTTGAAAATATGTAAAAGAGGAATTAAATAAAATTGTATGATTATATGTATACATGTATAGAAAGTGTGGAAGGAGCTTTTTGATATGAATGTAATTGTAAAATGTAAGAAATGTGGAAAGTAAATCACATTATGAATGTGATCTATGGATGTGTTATACAATTGCATGTTTGATGATATGGGAAATGACATTGTGTGTAGTAGTGGACCTAAGAGAGATTAGGCCTTAATTGACGCAAAGATTATGGGATGAAATGAAAAACGAGAATAAACTTGAGAATTGTTGGATAGTGAAATTGTTATGGAAATGAGGATTGATTTGGGATATAGTGGATAGTAATATTGTTATGGAAATAATTGAATTGAGTTATCATAAATGTTATGGACTCAAGGTAATTGTGTGAGAAAAGGTTATATGTATATGTGTATTATAAGAGATTGTAAGGGAAAAAGAAAGTATAAGGTATGAAGTTTTTGGAAAAAGATAATATTGTTGTATATAAGATAAGCTAATGATGATTAAATAATTAAGAGTAAATTGTTTTGAGATAGAGTTGAAATGTGTTAACTTTTAATATGGAAAAAGTTTGGAGAATGAATATGTGATAATTGTGATACAATCACAGTATTGATGTATAAGTTTCAGATGTAACCATTAATCTCCTTTGGCCATATGAATTGTATATTGAGTTGGCCGGATAGTTTGGTTATCCATAGAATTGGAACTAAGAAAATGTGGTTATTATATAGCTTTGATAAGATTGATAATTATATTCTAGAATCGTGGCTAAAGGTTATGATGGGTGAATTGTATTTTTATAATTTTTGTGTTAACAATTTAGTTAAAATTTTGGAAAAGAAAAGAAAGGAAAGAGAATTGGGGAAATACTTTAAGTTATAAATAATATGAGAAAAAAAGTAATTATTGTAAGTGTAGTAATGGTATGAAAGGTGAGGAGATAATAATGGAAGAAATTGCAGAAGGTGATTGAAAGCTATATTGAATATGTTTATGGTATAAAGAAAATAAGTGGATGAGTTTAAAAATTTAAGTGAGTAAACTATGAGTAATAAGTATGGTATGAGATAATTATGAAATTTTGATGGGAATTGTTTTGAGATAATGAAAGGTAAATTATGTGTATATTGAAAGATAAGTTGAAGTGGATTGTTATTCATGATAAATTTAAATAAGTTAATTATTGATTTGAATCAAACAAGATTGAGATGTTAGTATATTGTGGAGAATAGATCAATTGATCTAGATTTTTGCTATAATTGTGAATTATTATTGAGATTTAATATGAATAGTTGTACTAAAGGTATAAGAGATAGATAATGATGTATACAATGTAATATTCGGATCGATGAACGGACATGAATCAATTGAATTATATTAATTATAATGATGAGAAAAGGGGAAAAAGTTGATTTCCTGTAAGGTAAGTTCAAAAGTTTTGTGTTAGTATTGATGTTAAGTGAGAATATACTAAAGAAGGAATGAAGTGTATGAGAAATAAGAATATTATTATCAATGAAGGTTTGATAAATGTTTGTTTTAAGGATGATTGTAATGATGGGATAATCAATATTAAGATATAAGTCAATGATCTTTAAGGTTAAAGTTAAGAGAATAGTTATAAAGAGATGAAGTGATAAAATATTTTGAATGTAATAATGGAATTTTTGTATATAGATAAGGTATTTGAGAAAATAATGAGTTATTTTGAATATTGGATAAAAGTGTAATAAGATATAAAGGTTTATATCATGACAAGTTATGGAATTGAATAATATAATTGACTCTAAGGGGGAGAGTGCAAACTATGTGATTTGATGAAATCAGAATATAAGAATACAAATAATGTCATATGAAGATTTAAAATGGTGTATTGTTAAGAATGGAGTGTTATTATACTGAGTAATTTCGAGGACGAAATTATTTAAGGGAGAGAGAATTGTAATATCCCAAATTGTGCCTTAGAAGTTGTGATATTATTGTTATAAGGGGATTGAACGTATATATGTTAAGTTGATAAGACAAGAAAATTTAAGAGAGAATGTTTATGTGTTGTTTGAAAAGAAAGCAATGTGTGGAGAGAATGTATATTTAGTGTATATGGCAATATATATATAACATATATGTTGGTCAAATGGAAAGTCAAGAAAAGAAGATATTTATTTTGTGGATTGTGAAATTACTAAAAAGGGTATTTGATTATAAAGAAAGAAAGTTTTGGTGAAGGATATTTTAGTAATTATTATTATTATTATATATATATATTTTGGGGATAAGAACAAAGAAAAGAAGATTCTTTCTTCTTCTTCTTCGTGTACGAGAGAGAGAGAGAGGTTCTTCTTCTTGGACGAGAGAGAGAGAGAGAGAGAGAGAGAGAGAGAGAGAGATGATTTATACACCAAATTCTTAAGGATTTTTAGAGGATTGAAGATGGAGATGAGGATTTGACAAGATATTTAAGTAAGTTTCTTCTTGATTCTCTTGTTTCTTTGAGTTGTGTGGATATTTGATTGGGTTTGGTGATTGATGATTGTTGGTAAGTTATGTGTGTGTGTGTTGAATTGGTAATTTGATGGTGATAATATGATTAATTGATATGGATGATGATGAATTGTTGAGTAAGGGTTTAGTTTAATGAATTTGGGGATTTGATTAATTAATACATGGATGATGTTTATAATGATGATTGGTGTGTGTTTTAAGTGTTGTTGGTGTTTTTGTAAGTTTATTATGGTTTTGGGTGTGTTTGGTGAAGATTGTTTGGAGTGGATGATGGCTAAAAGAAGTGTTTTGTTAGATGTTGTTTTGTGTTGATCGGAATCTGGGTTTTTAGCCTGACACGCCCATGGTCACGGCCAGATTGTTAGGCGTGTCGTTGGTTCTGTTTTTGGGGTTTGTAACACGAGCAGTGACATGCCCATGTCACTGAGCGTGTCACAAGTTCTGTGTGACAGTAGAATTGACACGACCAGTAACACGCCCGTGTTATTGAGCGTGTCATAGCTACTGTGAGTTTGGAGAATTGACACGGCCATGAACACGTTCATGTTGTGGGACGTGTCAATATGTTTGAGATACAGAAGGTATTACACGCCCAGTGACACGCCCGTGGTTATGAGCGTGTCAATGTTTCTGTATTGGGGAGTTAGGGCACGATCAGGAACACGCCCGTGTGGGTGAGCGTGTCATGTGTTGAGTTTGCTCTAGTTGATTCTTATTTATATTATCTCATGTGTATGATCACTTTTGGATTAGGTTTTTAAGAGATTGAATGGCCCTAATCCAAATATTGAAGAATCTAAGGAAGAGAAGTCTAAGTGGGTGTGAGTTTCTTTGAAGGTAAGTACAAAACCTTATTTGCTTATATATATTTATATGACTTGGAACATTAGTACATTTGATGATAAATGTATTAAGTAATCTATTATATAATTGATAAATATGTATATAAATAATGTATATGTTATGAAATACAAAAGATATGAGGGTATAATCAAATATGTGAAATGTGAAAGCATCCAATGTATATATGTGTTATGAAAGGTGAAAGGTGTGAGGATAGGATAATGCAATTGATTGTGTATACTTGAATGATGAATGGTTATGTATATGTATATATGTATATATATATATATAAGATGAAGTATGAAATGTATGTGATATGGAATATGAATGATATGATTTGCATGATGCAAATGATATGATGAATGATTATATATGTGTTAAGGGTGAAATATGAAATGTGGATTGAGAAATGATGATGAATGAAGCCATTGTGATTGGCTATAAAGATTTGAAAGAATGATGATGAATGAAGCCATTGTGATTGGCTATAAAGATTTGAAAGAAACAATTGAGGCATGTTTGCCTAAATGATGCCATTGTGATTGGCTATGATGATGTAAATGATGATTGAGGCATGTTTGCCTAAATGATGATAAGAATGAGAATGAAATTGATAATGAAATAATGAATGAATTGTGTGTCTAATATGTTATTCATTTTCAGAGTTTTGTTGTTGGTGGCATGCCTATTAGTAACAATCTCTTGAAGTTAGGTTGGATTTGATCCTTGAAGCCAAGTTGGGTTGAAGTTTAACATGTTTTACTCCCCTTGAAGCTTGGTTGGGTCTAGTCCTTGAAGCCTAATTGAGATGTTACAACCCTTGAAGCTAGGTTGGGTTTTGTTCTTGAAGCCAAGTTGGGTTGATACTTAGCATGCTTTGTTCCCCTTGAAGCTTGGTTGAACATAATCCTTGAAGCCTAGTTGGGATAATGATAATGATAAATGTGATATATAAACCAAAACATTAACTCTGAAAGTTGAATGGCATATTAGTGTCTTTGGGCCCATGCTTGTGTTTGTTTAAATATGATTTATGAATGGTGAATAATGGATAATGAATTAAATGAATGAGATGTGATATTATGAAGTATGACATGATAAGTAAATGTAATGTTGTGATATGATTATATAACATAAATGAATTATTGAAAGGAGATGTGGTTTGTGAAGTTATATGAAATATGCAATTATGAAGTATAAAACGATATATATGATATGTATGAAATGAAATTGGTAAGTATCATTATATGAAGGTTCTATCAATTTATTGAACTATGTTTGATGGTTATGTTATATATATGTATATGTAAATCATATATGAGATTAATAGGAATATATGAAGAATGCATATATAAAAGAAGAAAACAGAGTAAGAAAATGATAAAACGTGAGGCTAAACATATGAGGTATGTATCCTTTGTATTGCATATTTTAATGTTTACTTGTTCTATTAAGCTTTCGAGCTTAGCGCGGTTATGTTAATCGCGCAGGTAAATGGGTGATGGAGCTGGAGTTAAGTCAGTATGTCACGAAGAGAGCAAGTATAGTTCGAGACCAACTAGATGGTGATGCATGCATGTAACAGTTAATTATATTATATTTTCACAAGAATGTATTTATATGTATAAATGAACCTATTGAAGAGACAATGTAATTTATATATATATATATATGTATTATTATCAAAAGGATATTGATTTTGAAAGTACGTTTATATATTTCAATATAATGATATGATTTTGGAATGAAAGTAAAGATTTTAAATTTGTGATAACTAGTGACATCCTTATACTTTATATACCTACTGTATGTATACGATGTATATGTATAGTACTTATATAGAGTATCGGGGTGTTACATGTGTCTTGTTTATTATGATTAATATTGTTTTCTTTAGGTATTTTGTTGGTTTTAATATGTTTATTTAGTGTTTTCATTAATTTTGGTAGTTTTAGTTTATTTCAGTGTTTATGTCATTTTTGTCCTAGTTTGTAGTGTGTGTTTACATTTTGTTGGTTAATGTTCATTTAATTCTTGTTTAAAGTTTGTTTCAAGTTTTGTTTTAGGTTAAAAGCCAAGGAACCAAATTGAAGAAAAAAAAAAGGGACAGTAGCAGGACACGGCCAAGCTTGTGGCCGTGTCCCATACCAAGTTAAAGAGAAGATCAAGACACAGAGAGGAACACACTCAAGGGACACGGCCAAGTCACTGGCCGTGTCCCTCCAAAGAAGCTCAAACACGGCCAAGTTGCATAAGCTTGGCCGTGTCTCACTCAGTTCCAAAGCAAAAGGAAGAAAATCAATCAGTAGAAGACACAGGCAAGGGACACGGCCAAGTCACTGGCCGTGTCCCTCTAAAATGGTCCAGCACGGCCAAGTCAACCTCCAACACGGCCGTATCACTCAACCAAAGAAGAAAAGAAGAAAAGCAGGCAGTAGTGAACACAAGCAAGGGACACGGCCAGGCTTGTGGTCGTGTCCCTCCAAAGACCTCCAACACGGCCAAGTCTCATCCAACTTGGCCGTGTCTTTCATGAACCAAAGGCAACGCAGATTTTAAGCGGAGGTTTCGTATAAAAGAAAAAGAAAAAGCTAGGGTTTGGGGTGGTTGAGAGTTTGAGAGCTGTTGAGCTGTCAAAAAGAGTTTGAAGGTTTTGATAACTTGTTTTCTTTGTTTTTGATTACACTTTGATTGATCTAGCTTAGATTAGATTGTTCTAGCCATTGATACATCCTTCTTGCAAGATTTGAACAAGAGATTCTTCAGAAGCTTTAAGGAGTTTGTAATTTGGTTTTGTTCTTGAACTTTATCTCTTTAATTTCATTGGAATTGTATTTATGGATATTATCATGTCTAAATTGATTTCTTTGAATATTAATGAGATGAGTATGTTTGATAGCATTATGAACTAATTTGATCTAGTCTAGGGTTTGTTAGAAAATCGAGAAGAATCTGCAACCCTTGCCGCAGCGGAAAACAAAAAATTTCTTTCGATTTACTCACAGGATCCATGTGATCCATTCAGTTCAATAAAAGAGATTCGAAACTAACCTTTTTGCGTAGCTTCAAAACGTTTAACAGATGCTGCCTTCTGAAGACGAACACCCTCTAACGAAGTCCACACAAACGTACGCCGTTCTGAGTGCTAGCTCACCAACGGCAGTGGCTGAACTTTTTGCAAAAACGAAACTAGGGTTTTTTAGGTTTTTCCTCTTCTTCCATTTTCTTTCAAAACGAATAATGATCAGATCATCATACCTCTAGCCCTTTTAAAACCGTTTAAAAAGACTTTCCTTGTCAAAACCCTAACTGTCCATATCCTATATGGACCACGTTTTTAATAATTATTATCTAATAATAATTATTATAACAATATTATTATTAATATCTAATAATAATAATAATACTAACAACAATAATAAAAAATTATTATTATTATTTAAGTACAGCCTACGTTCTATGTGTGTGACCCGATAGGCTCATATTAATTGGTAGTGTATTTCAATCTCTATTGAAATGCACAAATCATAATTGGCCTCTAGCAAGACATTACGACTACCCAATTAATCATGAGAATCATTATAAATGAAAACCTGAAATAGTACATGCATTAATCCCTTTGTCACACGATATCTAGTTTGAACATAAGTCATAGTAAATGTCATACTTATATTGTCCAAACTTATGATTACTCGATCTTCAAGTTAACTGATAAACAAATAAGATTGATCTTATATCAACTTATTTGAGCACGGCCATGCATTTCTCAGTTACACTTATCGAGGGGCCCAGAAGATATCTCTCTCATAGAGAGGGACAAATTCCATCTTGATTGTTCATTTTCCTCTACACAATTTATACCATGTTCAAGCATAACCTTTATAATTATCTAGTTACAGATAACGTTTGATCATGTCAAAACATAATATTCCTTATGTTGGAAACTATGACAATCTCAAGTCAAAGGATTAAATGAAAACTATTATGAGATACACTTATGACATTAAACCATGAAGTGATATCTATGTGGGTCTATCCAATACACTGTTCTCTAACATGTATCCATAATATTGATTTGTATCTTCATACCTATAATCATCTTATGATTATCAAATCAATATTACACTAGTTATATTTATTATTATCTCCATAACAATAATAAACCAGGGATATAATCATTATTATATATAACATGCAAACATAACAATGATAATAAAAACTTCTTTATTAATAACAAAATGAATAACATTAAGGTCCAAATCAATGGCCTAGGGCATATACACTAACATTATTAATAACAAAATGAATAACATTAAGGTCCAAATCAATGGCCTAGGGCATATACACTAACAGGGTTTGTATGGATCTGATATGATTGTATGAATTGGTTATTACTCTTAACAAAATTATTTCTTTAGCCTTGATTGAATGAAATATTGTTAATATATAATTGATTGGCCACCAATTATGTGTTTTAGGTATTAGATGATGGATTGAGAGATGAAGTCTAATGCTGGAACAATTCAATTAAGGACTTAGGTGAATTAGAGATATAACCTAGGAACAAGATTATTTGAGAGAGGTTTGAATGCGAGAGCTTATTTCCTTTATTCAATTAATTAAGTTACTTGAGATTTAATCTTTGAAATTAAATTGGTTAAGAGGAATAACCGTTCATACATATAAGTAGCAGAGAAGTGCAAACCCTAGACCATTCTATTAAGTGAATCAAAACATCAGCTCAGTTTACTTTTATTTGTTTTAAACTTTGATCAATCTGTCTTTATTAATTGTTAGCAATTTAAATTTATTCATTACTTGTTATTTATAATCTGATAATCAATTAGCTACTTTAGCTTCCTTGTGAGACGACCTTGGGGCGATCACCTTTGCTACAGCTACCTCATATACTTGCGAGTGACGCTTTGTGGTAGAGTTAATTCGAGCGCAACAGATCAGGGTATCATCAATTATAGAGTTAGAGATGCAAATGTACCCAAGATGGCTTTTCGCACGAGGTATGGGCACTATGAGTTTTTAGTGATGCCTTTTAGATTGACTAATGCACCAGCCGCATTCATGGATTTGATGAATCAGGTATTTTGGCCATACTTGGATCAGTTTGTGATAGTATTCATTGATGATATTTTGGTGTACTCTCGCAGTAAAGAAGAGCATGACAAACATCTGCGAATTGTATTATAGACATTGAGGGAGAAACAACTCTATGCCAAGTTATCTAAATGTAAGTTTTGGTTAGATCAAGTGACTTTTCTCGGACATATTATTTCAGCAGAGGATATTAGAGTTGATCCGAGTAAAGTTGAGGCAATTTTGAATTGGAGTCCACCGAAGAATGTGACCGAGATTAGAATTTTTCTAGGACTGGCCGGTTATTATTGTCGGTTTGTGAAAGAATTTTCAATGATAGCTTCGCCACTCACAAGATTACTCCGAAAAGATGTGAAATTTGTGTGGACGGATCGATGTCAGTCGAGCTTTGAGCAGTTGAGAGATATGTTGACTCAAGCTCCAGTTCTTACTCTACCTATAGAAGACAAACCATATGTGATATATAATAATACGTCACATAATGGTTTAGGATGTGTTTTGATACATGAGGGAAGAGTGATTGCATATGCTTCCAGACAGTTTAAGCCTCATAAGTTGAATTATCTGACTCACGATTTGGAGTTGGTAACCATTATTTTTGCATTGAAGATCTGGCGACATCATTTGTATGGGGACAAATGTTTCATCTACACTGATTATAAGAGTTTAAAATATTTGGGTGTCCAGAAAGAGTTGAATTTGAGACAGAGGCGATGGCTGGAGTTGATTAAGGATTATAATTGTCTAATAGATTATCAACCTGGCAAGGCTAATATTGTTGCAGATGCCTTGAGTTGGAAGTCTTTGGCATGATTACATATAAAGTCAAACATGAGTTAAAAAAAAGTCAACAGTGGAATAGTAAAAGAAGGGTAAAATGGTAATTTTATCTTAAATAATAAATTAATTAAATAATTCCAAAATAATTTTATTTTTGAATAAATGTTGGAAATTAAAGAATTAAAAATAATTAAATAAATAATAAATAAAAATTAATTAAAGGTGAAATTTTTTTTAAAAAAGAAAAATTTTAAAAATTAACTATTTATCATCTTCTTCTTCTTTTCTCTCTCCACCATGAAATTCCACCATAGCCAAGGACGATTTTTACTCCAAACACCAAATTTTGAAGGATTTCAAAGAATCAAAGTGATTTTTGGTAATTTTTCCAACAATTGGTAAGCTATCTTTATTATTTTTTAAGTTCTATGGAATTTTTAGATTATATGTAATTTAAATTTTGATGGGCTAATTATTTTTGGCTCTAATGTATGTTAAACATGTTATTTTAATGAGTATGCAATGATTTTATGGTTGAATGGTTGATACGTTTAAGTTTTGGTGGAATTTGAGAAAGGTAGTAAGGTTAGGGTTATGGAAAATGGGTTTGTTCAAGATTGTAGTTTATTTGGTTTTATCATTTAAATCATGTTGTTTAATGAATTAAATGATAGAAATGAACTTAGATTATCAATTGGAATTGGTTAGAATGTTGAACCAAATCAAAGTGGCTTAGGGTTTGAATTTTGAAATTTTGATGGAAGAAAGATACATTGTATTTTAATGCTTTGTATGTATTAAAATGTAATGTTTGTAATATATTTAAGCTTTAAAATCAATTTAGAAATGTTGAGAATGAAGTTTTAATATTGAAGTGTGTTTAGGCACATTTTAATATTTTTGAAAGAAATGCCTTCAAATTGAGTTTTTAAGTTTAATATGTGTTTAAATATGTTGTTTAAGACATAATTAAGCTTAAAACTCAATTTGGTATTAGATGAATTAGAATTCCAAATTTGTAGTGCCTTATGGCTTAAGAAAGGAAAAATTAATGAATTCTATTTTAATTGATGTTTGGTAGCTTAAACACCTTAAAATGTGATGCTAATGTGTGTTTGTTATTCACATTTTACTTAGGTGTTGAGTAAGTTGTTATTCCAACAACTTAGTAAGTGAAAAAATTTTGGTGAAGTTGTAAAATTGGTGTTTTTGTCTAGGAAGTACATTTGCATAAAGGTACGTACATACTTTGATTGTTATTCATTAAATTGCATTTGTTTAACATTTTTTTGTGATTGAATGATTTGGTGACTATGCCACTTTGATGTGTGCTTAAAATTAAAATGTATAATGTATGTGTTTACGAGCCACTTTAAGTTGGCTAAAAGCATTGCGATGAATGTTTTTTGAAAAATGCATGAAAATATGTGAAATAAATGAGAAATAATGGAAAAAAATTAAAATTGGCATATTTGCCAAAGATTGAGAAGAATGTAAAATGGTTTAAGTAATGTGTGTAACCTTATATAATGTCAAATTTCACAGTATTGAGTTTGGTGTGATATGGTATATCGGATATTTATCTTCGGGTCAGACGCTGGACGTCATTATTATTGTCTTTCGGGCCAGATGTTGGGCATCATTATTATTGCCTATAGGCCAGACGCTAGACGTCAATATATTTGCCTTCGGGCCAGACACTGGTGTCAAATGTGAGTCCAAAATAATATCTTTGGAATTTGAATATTATATAGTCTTACAACAACTGGTCTATTGGGTCTTTTCTCCCGTAGGTGGACCGTTGGCCCAGCCCTCAACCCCGCAGGCCACCACAGTATTGGACCGCCCTCGCGGGCTCCCAGCAGGATTTGTTTATTTGGCTTAAATGGTGTACAAACCATTTAAGTCGCCTCCCCAAATGGAACACCTGGCCTCCCACTTAAGAGAGTCAGCATGAGCCATCCAGTACCATTTCTACCACTGGTAGAAATGGTATTGGATTATGCTCGTTGGCTCTCTTAAGGGAGAGGTTAGGTGTTCGATCCGGGGAAACGACTCCTTTACTTAAGCCAAATAAACAAATCCTGCTGGAGGGCCCACGAGGGCGATCCAGTACTGTGAGGGGCTGCCGGGTTGAGGGCTGGGACTACGGTCCACCTACGGGAGAAAAGGCCCAATAGACCAGCTGTCGTAAGACTGTGCTGGTGGGGCTATTACATATAGAGTCATTTGGGCCCAATGCGTATGTATAAGAAATGTGCTAGTTTGAAAGTGTTAATTGAGTTACTTGCATTGTGAAAATGCATATCCAGTTTATATTTTAGAAGAAATGCATTTTTCATTATTCATGTGATTTTCTTTTATTTAAAATTATGTACCACTATATAATTTTGCTTAGCGCGATTTGTGTATCGCGCAGATGACAGAGTTATTGTAGAGAGTCCTGCTAGACCAGAGCAGATATAGAGCATTTTTGCTTTCTGGAGTTTTGAGTTGGCCACCACAAACCAGGACCGTGCAAATATGTAATATATTTATTTTGACAACTTAACTTTTAAATATGTATGTTATATTGTAAATATATAAATGATGTAATTTAGAAAACTTGGGGTTGTATTTTTGTAAATAATGGTTATGCATATATATATATATATATATGTATGTTTAAGTGTTTTGAAAAAATTGATGGAGTTTTGGAAGTATGTGATATTGAAATTATTTTGAGAGTGTATTTTTTGCTGGTTGTGAAATGTTAAAATTTTTGGGATATCCAAATTACAGACAAAACTCTAGTGAATTTTTTTCAGATATTTTTTATTAAATTTTATATTTACTAAATATTTTTATTTAATTATTAAGGTACATTTTAAGTTATAAAAATTTTAGTAAGATTGAGTTGTGACATAATAGTATTGTATATGCATATTTTACATATACTGGACATATAAATTAAACGTATATAGGATATTAAGGTGTTACAGTGATTGCAAAATAGGAGGACATTGTTGTGTGGAAGCTTACAAAAATTGTGGCTTACTTTATTAAAAATGTCTAGGAAGTGTTGAGGAGCTCTAGATCAGTTGTCACTCGGTGGGTAAACAATGTATTGCTAGGCATAGTTTCATGGTGTGGTTGGCAATTTAAAATAGATTGGCTACAAAAAAATAAGATGTATAATTAGAAGGTAACCTAGGATAACAAGTGTGTGTTCTGTAGAGATGAATATGAAACTGCGGAGCACCTGCTCTTTGAGTATTCCTTTTGCAGCTTTGTGGAATAGAGTGATGAGAAAATGTGGTATTTGCATACTATGATTCAATGGCGAAACCAGCCTTTTAGGGAGAGGGGGGGCAAAATTTCTCTTCAATACATATAAGGAGGAGATGGGGGCTGGGCTTCCACCTCTGCTGCTCCGGTTGGCAGAAATTCATCTTAAAAATGTATGCCAGTAGCCGGCTGGAGGGGGAGGGGGTCGTCAGCCCCCACCCGACCTCACCTTTTCCGCCCCTGCTAGGATTGAGAAGGTAGAAGGAAGTTAGCTGGTTTACAAAAAAAAAAAAAAGAAGCTATTTCTAAGAGTTTGTTGGCCATAATTCAAAGATCAACTTTTATTTCTTCCGTGTGTTGGATCTGGATTGAAAGAAACAATGTGATCTTTCATGGTGTTGTTGCTGATAAGGACATGGTTTTGGGTAGGATAGTTAATTCTATCAAATGGAATTTGATATGTATAAAACGATGCAGTAAATTTGATGGCTTGTTGCACAGATGAATTAGCTCGTAGTTTTTTTTTTATTGGGCTTGAGGTTGTTTTTGTTGATTAAGTTGATTCTTTAGCAAGAAATTCTCAATATTGTCCAAAAAAAAAGTCCTCAAAACAAACAAAACTAATAATAAGTGTGCATATCAATTGCTTGCTTGATATGAATCTCAAACTAAATGGGGAATGTAAACCACTCATTTTATACATTATTGTTATTATTTTTATAAGCCAGCCATCCACCCCTTTGCAGTTTATTCCTTTTAATTAAATTATTATATATATATATATATATATTTGAGCAATAATTATGTATTTCTTTTTATTCATACATTTAAAACTTTATTTTTAAGGGGGTTAAAATTTGTCTACTTTGAATTTCTTAATTTTATATATTATAAAATAGACATTTTCAAATTTTGAATTATAAAAAAACAAATGAAACGGTGGGCTGCCATGTGAGATCAGTGGAGGCATGAATGTGGCACCGTATAAGAGCTTTCTTTTAAAATTATTTTTCAAGAAAGAATAATAAATAATTAAATAATAATTACTAAAAAAAAAAAAAAAAGACATTCAGAGAGAGACTCTCTTCTTCATTTTCTTCTCTGTTCTCTAACCCCAATCACACGAAACTTCCTAAACCCCAAATAATTGAATTTCAAGTTTTTCAAACAAGCAAAAAGAAATACTTTATAGATTCCAATTTCCATTATCAGCTTCTTTTCTGAGCCTCTCCTCTGTAATAGTTGAGCTACACACTCACGCACGCGCTCTCTTTCTATATCTCTAAAAAATGGGTTCGGGCAGTAGTCGACTGGGATCGCGCCCATCACGGGCCCGACTCAATCGCCGCACCCACTCCCGCCTCTTATCTTCTCTCATCTGCGGTGGCTCCTCTTCTCGCGCTACTCTCCAGGTAATTTCCAAAACATAACAAGAAAATATAAACAATAGGTTAAATATAAAACCACAAATAACTTATTTATTTAATACGGTTTTAGCCCTTTGATAATTACGTTTTTATAAGCTTTGATGAGCTGGGATTGGTCATTTGGTTTCAATGATCGATCCCATTTGATATTATTATTATTGTTGTTGATGATGTTGTTGTTTTGATCAAATTTTGAAGTTGTAGTTTGAATAGTTTTATATGGGATTGAATTGTCTGATACTAATTGATTCATTTGGGGGTAATTCTGGGTTTCTTACATTTTTTCAAGCAAAATTGATTTGTTTGACATCTGATTCTGATTTTGAGTGAAATAGTTTTTATCAATCAAGATGCTTTGACATTTCTTAACAGCTCAACTTCTCGTAACAGTATTGGCTTTTACAATTCCCTGGTTCTGTAACATGGTCTTTAACTTGCATTTTACTTCGGATTCACTGTTAATTTTCATGATATTTAGGATTTGATGGTTCACACTGTTTGATGGTTATTACTATGATTTTTTTTTCATGTCTTATCAAATTATATCATCTTTCAAAATTTGATGGTTACCACTGATTTAGCTTAATTAAATGGTATCAAAAATTTTGAGCATGTATTTCTACAAAAACTCGATAATATTTTCTAGGATGCTGATTGTTTTTCTAAATTGAATAGCCCTTTCACACCAGGAACAACTTTCAATTAGCGTTCTATGTCTCTATACTTGATTGATTGGTGAAATTTTTGGAGAAGTTTTTTATACGTGATGAAGGTATGATAGATGCTGTTTCATGAGTGAAAAAAGTTGATACCTATTTTGAAAATCATAGTAATTCCACCTTTCATATAATTTGGATGCCAAACCAAACTGCTATTACAAAAGCCAGAAAGTTCTGTGGTGGATAGGGAGTTTAATAGAAATTTAGGCACTTCATTTACTTTGAAAGAATAAGTTATGGTGAGAAACGAATATTTATTGGCATTTGTTCTTCATGTCTTGATCCATGGACATAGCAGGGATAAGTCTTTTCAGTATGCTTTTGTTTAAAAGTTCTTGATTGCAGTTTATAGTAAGACTCGTATGCATACAAGTTCTTTCTACAGATGGAAAATCATCCTGATGGAATTCTGGTGAATTCTTCAAAACATTTTGATCCAGTTGCCAATGAGATCTGGAATCCTACAGAGGAATCTTCTTTCATTTCCAGTACAGAAACAAGGTCTACCAGCTCTATTACTGAAACAGGAACATCATCTGCAAGCAGTATAACCAACAGTGAGGGAACTTCTGCTGAACATGGTTTGAGAAATACTGAAACAAGCAACCAATGCTTGTCTGAAAGTAAGGAATTAGTTGCTCCCTATCAGGTAAGTAATAGCTATAGTCATGACAAATCTTATAGGAATAGAAGTAGTTCTGAAGCTAGCACTTCATTTAAAGAACAATCTTCAGATCCTGTCTCTGTAAATGTTTTGGCTAACAAGGATGCAGTCAATGGCGTTGGCAATTCAGAGAACAAAGGTGTTTCTCAGATCTGTCCTCAGATCATCCATCCAAGTAGTTCGTCTCCTCACGGGCTTGGAGATTCACTTTCTGATGAGGTGTCTGTTGAGAATCTCATGGATGAAGTAACAAGTGCTTTTAATTCAGATTCTGTTCCTCATAGGTCAGATATTCCAGCATCTTTCCCCCCTCTTGGAAATGAATCTGTCCAAGAAGCGATACCTTCAGGTTTAGGATTTCTTGTGGCCGACAGGGAGCAGGCCCATAGAGATGGAAGTGTACTTCATGTAGATGTTGTAAGCATCTCTTCCAGCATTTTGTCTAACAGCAATGCTGATATAAGTAATCGTGAAGCTAGAAGGAACAGTAGACTGTTTTGGGATGCATTTTCAAGACGCAGTACTAGAAGGCTTCTTGATTCTCCAACATTAGTTTTCTCCACGGGTAATACAGATGATCTACTATCTCATGATAGATGGCTACTTGATTTCAGTGATGACTTTTTTGATGACGGGATAGGCAGCAATTCTGGATACCTGGGCAGAAGACTTCACAGCTTGAATGGACGAAGACATAATTCTAGATCTGAGGTAATTTCTTAACATCTTTCGGCAAAAATATTATGCTGTTTACTTTCCTACTTGCTTTGGTATGAATTTTTTCTTTAGGGTCTGTATGCTATTGGCTTGAATGTGTTTGCTTTAGTTGAAATGGTCTTTATTGAGTATGGTCTTGAAAGGAGAATTCTGGAGATTTCCCATCCTAAAGCATTTTTTGTTGAATGGCTGTTCTCGACCGCAAACCTAAAACCTTTTGGGCGCACCTCATGATTTTACCATTTCACTATTCAATGGCCCAATGACTGAGAGGCTTTGATATTCACCTCAAATAATGTGTTTAACTTTTTTACTGTGCCAAGTGACCATATGTTACATTGTGTCTCACAGTTGTCACATTTCCTTATTCTTCTGTACTGTTTATGAAATGCTTCTATATGATTCTTTACAGATCTGGGAAAGACTTCGTGGTGGCCTTGATGAGCACAGTCGGAGAACTACCTTATGTCCATCTGGACTCCATCCTGATGGTATATGCTCTTGTGAATCATTCTTGATGACTGAAGAGACTAGTAATCGTGCAAGTATATCACGAATAGTCATGCTTGCTGAAGCTTTATTTGAGGTAGTTTTCTTCTATCAGTTGACACAGTATATAAACCCAATTCTTGGATATTATCTGAAAAGTCAAATGCACCAGTCTAGTAGCATTGATGACATTAAAATGGGTATATTGATTGTAAATATGTTCTCATTCTCTTCTCCTTTTCATTCATATAAATAATTTTGAATTAACTCCTTTTTGGATTTTCAGCATTTAGGCTTTCATTGATAGAAGAAGGTGAAAGTGGGGGGAGAGAGAGGGGGAGGTCAAATTCCATTTTCTCATGTTTGGGAAGGTCTGGAAGGGGAGGAAAATACTAAATATGGGAGAATTTAATCATTTCGGTCCAAAAAACAATGAGCTGAAAATATTTCTTTTTTCTATTTTGTTCTTACAAATTATTTTTTTTAATTTAATGAAAAAAATTAGGGGCTTTACTGACTTCACTTGATAAAAAATTATATTTTCAAAATTTCTCCGCTCCATTCCCAATGAAAGGAAGAGAAAAATAATTTTCTCACTCTCCAATTTCCATTTTCTATCACAATCTGCCAACCCCCTAGCCCTCACTGCACCCTCTTCTCTTCTCCTTCCTCTTACTTCTTTCCCAAACAATGAGGACTTACAATTTATGGGATAGCTGCAAAAGTTATATCCATGAGCTATATTTTCTCTGTCTGTCTTTATGTATTTATCTCAGTTATAATGTTGGGCAGCAGTGGTGGTTGTATGTATGTGTGTTTGTGTGATACACTTCTTAGTGATTTGGCTGGTTTATGTCTTGTTCAAGTCGAATAAAGCAACCCTTTATCTTAGCTATTTCTTCTCTTATCTTCTTGAATAAGAATGTTAGTAATACCACATTTTCAATCCCAAAAAAACCAGTGCATCAGTAATGCCTCATGTTAACATTCACAAATAAACCTTAAGAAATTTCAGCAAGTCCTATATGGCAATGTTTATCAAGGGTTAAAAGCCATATTAGCCTCTGAACTCTTATGTATCAAAAACATTGGATGTCATACTTTGCTTACTGATGAGTAAAATCATATGGTAAGAATTGTTAAAGTACTTTCTTTTATTTATGTTGTTTACATGCCCAACCTCGTGTAGAAGGTTCTAGACATATGTTAATTATGATATGAAAAACTGTATTCATTATTGAATGAATGTGCACACCCTATGAAAACTGAGTAATACATGATTAATACTTATGTTCTTTTGTTTTCAAAAAATTACTTTTTTGTTCTGGAATAAATTTATTAGGCTTGCTGTTGTTTAATCTTAGGTTTTAATTGTGGTTTGCCATTATTACATTTTGATATAGCTCTGTAGCCCACATTTTAAGGACATGAATAGATGTATTGTCTGCATGTTTCCTGGAGAGGTATGCCAACAATCATCAATTACTTAGTTCTATTGTTATGCTCTATCTGTAGGTTTTGGATGAAATTCATCGCCAGCCTGTGTCACTTTCCCTTTCAATGGTTTCACTTCCAGCACCGGAATCAGTTGTTGACTCTTTCCCTCTTAAGAATCACAAAAAGGAGAATAAAGTTGATGGTAATGATGATGTTGAACAGTAAGTTCCTTCCCAGAATTTTTTTTTATAGGGGAAGCAATATATAAATTAGAATAAACCAGTTGCTATAACCTGTGTTTCACTTGCTCTTTGTGCTTGGGTATTTCTGTATCTGTGTTAAGGTGTTAAGGGCTGGTGTTATGAATATCTGCTTCAGGGATGTGAAATTATTTATTTGCTATAATGACTTCACTGATGTTGATCTGATGAGTATATGCAGAGAGAGTTTCTGGTTATAATATCTACATTCAAATCCGTTCATTGTTAACGATCTGATGGACAGGTGTTATATTTGTCTAGCCGATTATGAGGAAGGGGACAAAATAAGAGTTCTTCCATGCCACCATGAGTATCACATGTCCTGCGTTGATAAATGGCTCAAAGAGATACATGGGTAACTACGCTTGTATTATTTGTTTTCTTTATTTTCTTTTTGTTGATTAATGACCTAAAGTGAAATGGGTTGACATCACTCCGACTATTTGCATTCTCTTTTCTTTCCTTAATGATTTTTATTCATAATAGAGTTTTATGGGTTTTTTTTTTGTTGGATTTGCCTGCCATTTCTCTTCCTCCCTCTTTCTTTGCTGGTGCTTTACAGGGTATGCCCACTTTGTCGAGGAGATGTTCGTCAGGGTACTGACGGACCTTCTGAATCTACCAGCGAGTCTACGGTCTCCAATTCAGAAATCCCTCATGTTTAATAAATTTGTGTATAATGTGTATGTAAATAGTAACTTTATCTCTCTCTCCCTCTCCCTCTCCCTCTCTTTCGCTAAGCTCTGTTTACGGCTTTAAATAGCATCGTATATCCTTAAGATGTCATTATGTAAAATTTTATAGAAGGCAAAGAAAAATTTTACAGTTGCATAATGCGGAATATAATTGATTAAACCCATCAAGCAACACAAAAAGATAGCTGTAATTGAGATGTCTAGTTATGTCAACTTTTGTCAATTATGGTGGTGCAAGCCGAAATTTTTGTGAATGTACTATCATTACCCGGCACTATCATTATTATGGGAGCATGCACGTTATGGGAGCATGCACGTTACCAATACTTAAATAAATGTTCGTTCTCTTAGTTTAAGGTTGTAATCTAGTTCAATTGAGTCGAGTTGAGTTTTAAAGAGTTGATGTTCGATATATCATAAAATAGTTGAGTTTAAATTCAAATTGAGCATGAGCTTGTAAACTATTTTGAGTTCGAATTCAAATCGAACATGAGTTTGTATTGAATCAGCAGATATATCATATATTTTAAGTTTAATTTAACTTAGTTTAATGAGTTTATT
Source organism: Garcia nutans (assembly GCA_947685225.1). NCBI lineage: Eukaryota > Viridiplantae > Streptophyta > Magnoliopsida > Malpighiales > Euphorbiaceae > Garcia > Garcia nutans. Next base: position 46,109,574 of record CANTUV010000007.1, on the reverse strand, counting down.
TTAATTTATATTTATTTTTATATATTTTTATTATCTTTATTAAGGATAGATAATATGGTTATATATTAATTAAAATAAAATATTATATTGTTATAATTTTATATTTTATTATAAATTATTAAGCTATTTATATTTTATATTATTTAATTTATTTATTATATATAATATATATTAATAAATTATATAAGTTATATTAGTTAAAAAATTAATATATTCAAACACAATTTAATATATATATATATTAAATTTTGTATATTTTCAATCTAATATAATAAATGAGCTAATTTGCGAAGTTAATTTATGGATTTTTTAAATATGCCAGTTCACAAACTAACAAACTGAATATTTCTTAGTTTGAGTTTGATTCATTTTATAAACGAACAATTTGAGCTAGAGCGTGAATAAATTTTAATCAAGCTGAGTTTCAAGGACTGTTTAAGTAGCTTTGCTTATTTATAGACTTACTTATTTAGAAAGGGTTTTCGCCTTGGCTTATAAGCAGGTTAAAGTAACTTATAAGTTATAAATTTGAAACAAAATATTTATTTAAACAATTTATGAGTTTATAAATATAGTTTGTAAGTTAAAAAAAATAAGCTGGAGAGATTAACTTATTATTTTTATGCTTGTAAATACTTATAAAAATTAGCTTATTAAAAGTATTTATTAAAATAAATAAAATAAATAGAGATATAAAGTTTATTATGTGGTTATACTAATTCAATAGTAAATGTATTTATAAGTTATTTTTATCAAACATATTAGGAAAATAAACATACAACTGTTTAACCTATATATATATATATATTAGTAAAATATATAATACTATTGTATTATGTGTCTTACTCTTATCTTGCCATGTGTCAAAGAAAAATATAAAAAAATAGAATTATGATATTTTATTTAATATTGATAATAATTATATTTATTTGGAGAGTTTTAATAGAATTATGATATCTTATTTGATATTGATAATAATTATATTTAATTAAAAAATTAAATAAAATTATGATATATTATCTAATTATTATATATATAACACATATAAAAAAACTAACTGCACTATTATTTTATCCCACAATAATATTCAGTTTTAAAACTATAATACTATTGCTCAATTAATACATAGATAATGAATTAAATTTTTATATTCTTGCTTTTATTTTTAATATTTTTTTAATATTCATTTGATCTATTTTTTATTTTTTTATTTGATTATTATATTTACAATTATGATTATGATGTAGATGATTATTATTTAATATCTATTTTGTATTGCATTTTCTTTTTATAACATTAGAAGAGATCTTCATTAATGTTAAGTTGGAGTTGATTGCATCGGGTTATTACCGGTGAAAGTATATTGATAAAAGAGATTTTAAATTTTCATTAGTAATCTTTAAGGGATATAATTTTAATATTATAAAAAATTGGTAAAACGATATTTACATAAGTAATCATCCATATAAATATATAATATTATAATAAAAAAATAATTTTATCTTGTATTTCATTCTTAATCCCAGTCAGAGTTCTTCTCTTAATAATCAAGCATACAATAGAACAAATGAAAAAAAAATGCATATATTTTTAAGAATAACAGAGTTCTTCTATCAACTGTTAAAGTTTTCTCAATAGAGCATACATAGTGAGACAAGTAATATTCTTGTCCACATTTCAACATTCAGTTAATATATCTTCTGCTACACTTTCTATACTAGAATACAAATACATTCTATTCTAACCCAGCAAAGAAGGACCATGCCTTGGAGACCAAAATGGGTTTTGGTCAATGAAAGAGGAAGATTCAACTCTCGCCTTATTTCCATTGCTTTCACTGTAATCATTTAAAAAAGGATTATTTTCGAAACATTTGTAATTGTTACCACTAGCAAAGAGATTTGTGTGACAGTTCTCATCATCATCTTCAAATACTGTCCATCTCATTGAATTATTGCTATGCTTTTCTGTAGCAGCATTTCTTTTGTTCCCCATCTCTCCAACATGCTCTTTGAACTCTTTCTTCACCAGATCTAATACCACGTCGCCATACCTATCACACCATGCCCTAATAACCCAATGATCTTGTCTATTAGTATCCATTTTTATATTTGTTGTGCATTGATAATGGCTTGTGTTTTTTAGCACCATAACTTTATAAACTAAAAGAAAAGGGGAAGAAAAAAAAAAAGAAGAAAAATTTGGTGCCTTACTTGGGAAAGAACTTTTTCAGTTCAGCTTTGTCAACTGGGAGCTTGGTGGAAATTTCTTCCATTTGGTCATCCCTGTTGGAAGCATATAAAAGCAAAGCATGAATGCAGAGTTCTTAAATTAAACATGACAGAACCATAATAACAAAGGTTTATACCTCAATTGTTATTAACATAATTTCTTTTTTTTATTTTAATTGTCTTTTTATAAAGTTTCTCTCAGAAAACGGTTTGATGAGACAGTAATAAAAATAAATATATTTTTATAGTTGAATTTCTTTCACAATTGACAATACCCAAGAGCATCAAACATGCCAAGCGGACCCAGAAGTTTTAGGTTCATTTAGAAATGCTTACGAGAATTTAAGATTTGGGTTTGTAGTGCAGAGTTCTGTTTGAATTCTTGACAGTTCCTTCTTTATCTTATCTCCTAAAACCTGCAAAATCATACGGATAGAATATGAGGCAGAGTTTCGAAGCAAGAAATGAAGAAACCTAATAAAAATTATTAAAGACAGAAGAACCTTATCAATAAAAAAATCTGAAGGAGAACCATTGGAATGTAGCTTCCTCTTTATCAATTTGATATCAGGTCCTTCTCCTATGGGGCTATTAACAAGATGGCAAGATCCTAAAGACTCAGAGTCTGATCTTTCCGTATTAAGATGCAGAGGAATAGTTTCATCATCATCTAGATCATTTTTCTTCCATTTCTTAAACCCATCAAAACCCCATTGCTTTTTTGCTGATTTTGATACTCTTTCTTCAGAATTAAGACAATTCTCATCACCACCACCGTATCCACCTTTTGCCTCTCTCTGCTCTTTCTGAAACAAAGTCCTAAAGGGTTTCCTCTTTCCCTTGTCAGTGCTTCCATATTCCTTAGTAGACTCATTTGGCAAGCTTTCTTGCATCAGAATTGACTTGGTTTCACTTTCTTTAATCCTCAAATTATTATCCCAAATTGGGTTTTCTTTGTCATTGTTAACAAATCCAGGAGAAGAGAAAATTTCTTCGATTTCAAATATACTCTCCTTTTCTCGGTTTTTTATCTGCTTGTGAAATGAACCAAAGCCAAGTAGTGATGCTGCTCCTTTAATTTGTTTGATTGCTGAGTTAGACTTTGATTTGTTTTTGGAGGGCACAGTTTCCTTATTAACTAAGCTTTTCTCATCTTTTAAGTCAATGACTGACCACTCCTCTTCTGGATTTTCTTTTAGGTCTTTAGAGGCACCAACAATAACATCTCTCGTCTCAATTTCTGCCCCTTGAACTGCTAGTCTCTGCAACAAAGGCCTCTTTGAAGAATGGTACTCATCTTCTGATATGCATTTTGCATAGAGCAACTCCTATAAAAGAATGACCAAAAAAATACTTATCAGAAGGAAAGAAGATTCGATCTTCTCGTTTGTTCTACGTGAAATCTAAATTATTTTTTGATATGTTAATTAGAACAAATGAAATTTTTGTCTAAATGAAATCTGTTTTGAGTAAATGAAATCTTTTTTAAGTAAATATTTCTAAAAATAAACTTGAAATATGATTTTTTTTTTTAAATCCAGACATTTTTTTTTTATTTCCATTTCATTTCCATGACAAACCAGTACCATAGTGCCTGTTCAATGTTGCATATTAAGTGATTTTTCATTTTCATGCAATTGAGCAAATAACAATCTGGACCTGTATTTTTTAAAATTTAACAATTTTCTCAGCTGAATCAAAAGGTTCCATACAATCAAATCCTAAGTCCATACCCTCAAATCCTAAGTCCAAATTCGTATTTGTTCAGGTAATAATTGAGAAAAGAAGACAAGGATTGAAGGCACTTCAACTTAACACTCTTACCCTTGAAAATAAACCTTGTGGATAAAATTAGACTTTTGCACAATAATTCTCAGTGTTCTTGTCATAAATTAGATTAATTCAAGACAAATTATACAATTTTTGTCCAATTATCAACAGAAAAATATGTAATTAAAAGTTTTTACTGATTCATGAAAGAGAAAATAGTACCCATTAATTAGAAATTACCTGCAAGAAGACCAACTTATCTCTCAAAATAATCGGCTGTTCATGTTCAGCTGGAGAAGCAATAAGGGTCTCCAGTAGATGAGTTCGAAAAGCTGCAACTTCACTCTCAGCTAAAATCCCTTCTTTGTGGAGACCCATTAAGTTAAGTATTTGATGGAAAGAATCTTGCTGCCATTTCAAGTTATCAGATTGAAGCTTTGAGAGCCTGTGTTCTGCTGCAGGTAATCTCCTTTTCTTCAAGGAAAAAGGGAGAATTGTCTTGCAAAGAGAGGTGATTGAATCATGTAGAGAGGAGTAGTATGTTGGTGTGTATGTATACATCATTTGTGACGATGATCGCTTGATTTCTTGAGCTGAAGCAGAGAGTGGAGTTAACGAAGATCAGAAATTTTTGCGGTTGCAGCTTTTGGTTTGAAAATTTTAGAGAGAGTGAGAGAGATCTTGCTTGTTGTTTTTGTTTTTAAATTGATTTTCCTTTTTTGGGTTAACTGTGATTTGATTCATTGATTTTTTTTTTAGGTGTACACAGACTTTTGAATGATGGGTGTTTAAACGGTCACTTGGAACTAGCCGTTAGGACATGGGAAGTAGAAGCTGGGTGCAATTGTGCAAAATAAAACCAATAATTGGAAGATTAAAGCGATGTCGATTTCATTTTTGAGTATTGAGTGGCAATACCGTAGATTTTAGATATGGGCTGGGTCTTTGTTTGTAGGTAGATGGGAGCCCACTAGGACAAGGTCAGTTTTCATTTTGAGAAAATTATATGAATTACTATTTTTTAATTTTTATTTTAAAAAATACTGCACATATATTTTTTTTCACTTCTAACTTTATTATTTTCACTTTTACCTTTTTTCTTGACTTTTTTTTTCATATATATAATAAACCTCAATAATTTTTAAGGACAGTACAAACTTTCTGTATTCATCAATCCATTCAAGTGCTCCATAGCCCTTTACTGTTCATTTTATTTCTTATTATTTTGCCCACATGCATTTGAAATTTTATTGTTATTGATCATTTTACTGTCATTTTATTTCTTATTTATGTTTACTTAAATTTTTTATTTTAATATAAATATTGAATATTAAATTATTATTATTATTATTATTATTATTATTATTATTATTATTATTATTATTATTATGTTTCCAATTTTTTTATTCAATAAATTTATCTTTTTTTTTCTTTTTTTTCTTTTTGTGTTTTTTTCTTTTTATATTGTTTTTTTCTTTTATACTTTTTTAATCAAATGATATCAATATAATACATTTTTTATATAAATGAATTTTATAAATTATAAATTCAAAATTATTTTAATATTAATAAAAATTATTTTTAAGTTTATTTTTAAATAAAATAAAAAAATTATAAAAATGCACTAAAATAATTAAACAAAATAATATATATACAATTTAAAATGAATATTTTAAAAGAATAACAATATATATATATATTATATAACTAAATATGTCAAAAAGAATAATAATATATATGTGTATATATTATATAAAACCATATATTTGTGTCGATTTTAAAAATAAAAATAATATATAACTGTTTTATATGTTTAGTTATATGTGAATATATGTTACATATAACTAGATATACGGGTATATATTAGTTATACAATAACAGTATATATAGATATATTTGAGTATATGCTATATATAACTAGATATATATATTGAATTTGAAAATAATAACAGTATATATGAGTCTACATTACATATAATTAGATATATGTGAGTATATGTTTAGTTATATGTGTAATATTCATAGTTAGATAAATTAAATAAGTATTTTGAGGTTAATTAGATATATGTAAGTATATGTTTAGTTATATGTATAATATTCATAGTTAGATAAATTAAATAAGTATTTAGAGGTTAATTAAAATTTTGGGAGAGGTATAGGTGTTGTATATACCTAGTGTATATATAGTATATACATATCATATATTTATTATATATGTTGGATATATATTATATATTATATATATAATACACATATGAGTATACATTGGAGTATTTCATATGAAGGATTAGATAGGTAAAATTGGAAGAGGAGAATACATGATGTGCATTTAATGGAAATAATATGTTTGAATTGCTAGAGAGAGAGAGAGTGATATTAAATTGTTAAAATAGATAGAAATAATATTAAAATGATGAGAATATGATGAATTGATGGTTAGTTGGTTGACATGGATAAAGTTGATAAATTTAGGATTATAAAAATGTGATGTTTAAATTAGGATTTTAATGTGGATGGTTATAATTGTTGAAATGGATCAATTTAATATTGTTTTAATATATATGTAATGATTCTATGATTAGATATTGGTTATGGATAAGTCTGGATAAAGTTTTGAAAGAAAAATGAGATAATTATAAAAATGAGTTGATTTGTTATTATTTTGGTATGTAAGTAATGAGTTTAAGCTTAAATGTTGAAAATGATATTGGCAGAATGAAATTTAAATAAAGAAGTAAATGGTGAATTTAGAGTTTTAATGGGGTTGGGATGAGAATTATATAAATAGCGGTAATTTGATATAATTTGATATACAATGAGCATATAAGCGACTTTAAATAGATAATGTTGCTTATTGTTGGGCTATGTATGTGTAGGCTTAAGTGACAAAGGTGTTGAAGTTTAGAGTTTGGCTTGGAAAGTAAAACAAAGTTAGTACATATTTCTAAAATTTGTATTTCTATTAAATGTAAATGGGCATTATGTATGTATAATGTTATTTTAAATTATGAATTTGCACATAATCTATTCATTGTGATATAGTTATGTGATGGGTGTTTCATTGGCAAAAGTTCAATGTTGATTGATATATATATATATATATATATATATATGGTATGATGTCTAATATGGACACATTTGTGACCTGTGAGAAAAATATGGAAAGTGGGTCACATTGTGAATGTGACTTATGGATATGTAATTTTATAAACTAAAAAAAATGTGAGAATGATAAGTGATAATGAGGAAGTGTGTTAGTGATCATGATAAGGTTGATCACTTGGAAAGTGTGAAAAGTTACTAAGAGTTAATAAGTATGTGATTGTGTAAAGTGATATTATGTGTTGTGTCCTAAACAATTACTTATCCAGTGAATTGAGATTGACAATGCATATGTTAAAAGACCTGAGCATAGCTATGTCTTAACCTGAACAGAACTAGGTCATTTGATTGAGATTAGTTATGGACCCGAGCAGAGCTGGGTCATAATATTGACATTGTGATAACTGGACTTGATAATTGAATGGGGATTATTGGGCCCAATGTATGTGTGGTTGAATGTAATGTAAGTATGTTTGAATGTGAGAGTGTTATATAAATACTGCCAATTGCAGTATAAGATGCGAATTCATATATATATATATATATATGATGAATGAGATAGAAATAAATGATATTATATTAATATTGTAAATTATTTCATGAAAAAGGTATTTAAATATAGATATGTATGTTATGGTTTTATATGTACCATTAAACTATATGGCTTAGCGCGGTTGTGTAAATCGCGCAGGTCAGAGAGTAGTTGATCATAGAGATTCGGGTTGTGAGTGATCTTTGAACATTTTGGTGTCACCTTATCAACAGTGCCAATTGCATATCTGTAAAATTATGGTTTATAAGTATTTTAGCTTTTGTATATTGTCTCTCAACTCTTGTGTATTAATGAGAAATTGAGATTATGATGTATATATATAAGTATGTTTTTAATTAATATAAATAATTTATATATGTTTTGATTATATTTTGGAGAATTAGGAGAATTTGTGAATGCAATGAAATTTTTGGGAGTGTTAAATCTTTATGTGCAGGTTATGATGATTGAATTTTGGAATTTACTAAAATTATAGACAAAACTCTAGCAAATTTTTTCTAGAGATTTTCTTTATAAATTTGTATTTTTAACATTTTACTACTTAAATATATATTATTTATTAGTAATTATCATATTAATGTAAATGAGAATTTTTATTTTGGAGTTACTGTGACACTTTTATATTCTGTATGCATATTTTTTACATTCGTAATATATATATTGTACGTATATAGGGTATAAAGGTGTTATAATATATGAGTATATATTATATATAATAAGATATATGTGAGTACATATTTAGTTATACATAGGTATATGTTATATATAATTAGATATATGTGTATAAAAGTGTGAATTATGTTAAATATTTTTAAATAATTTTTGTAATATTTGTTAAAGTTATTTTAAAAAATATAAATGAAATAAAATATTTCAACTTATATTTCACATATATATATTTTATAAAAGTAAACATATAATATTATAGAATTAAAAACAAAATGTTATAAAAATACTCCAAAATAATTAAACAAAATATTTTATACATATATATAATTTAAATGAGTAATATAAAAGTGTACTATTGGCTGTTAAATATTTGATTACATAGTATATATATATGACATATAAGTAGAAATATATGTTAAATTTCAAAAAAACATGTAGATATATATATATATATATGTTAAATTTGAAAAACAAATTAATAGTATATGTAGGCATATATTATGTATAACTAGATATATATGTTGAATTTAAAAATAATAACAATATATGTAAGTATATATTACATATAACTAAATATATATGGATATATGTTACATATAACTATATAAATATGTTGAATTTGAAAATAATAACTTGTATACGTGGGTATATATTACATATAAATAGATATATATTAAATTTGAAAATAATAACAGTATATGTGGATATTTATTATATATAACTAAATATATATGGACATATGTTTAGTTATATATAGATATATGTTTCATATAACTAGATATATATATATGTATATATTTAATTATATATGGATATATACCACATATAACTATATAGATATGTTGAATTTAAAAATAATAACAATATTTGTCGGTATATATTATATATAACTAAATATATATAAGTATATGTCGGTATATATGGGCATATAGATATATATCAGTATACTATTTTATATATTTATTTATATGTGAGCACATGTTACATTTACTTTAACTAAATAATAATAATATATCTTGGTATCTGTGGATATATGTCGGTATATAACTATTTTATATATTTATTTATATGTATATATATTACATATAACTAGATATCCTGAAAAGAATAACAATATATATTGTTATATGTTATAGAGAAATAGATATATGTGGGTATATGTTATAAAAAAATAATAATTATGTTATATATATGTGTATATATCAGTATATATTGGTATATATTACACATACTTTAACTGAATAATAATAGTATATATCGGTATATGTAGATATATATCGGAATATTTTATATATAACTATATATGTATATGTTACATATATGTAAGCATATATCAGTATATATAACTAGATATATGTATTGATTTTGAAAAGAATGTTTATATATATGTTTAGTTATATGTGGGTATATGTTATATATAACTATATTTATACATATAATGTTATACTTTTTAAATTCAACATATATATATTGAATTTTAAAAATATAATAGTATGTGTGAGTATATATATATTATATAACTAGATATATGTATTGAATTTGAAAAGAATAATAATATAAACAAGTATATATTATATATAATTAGATATATGTGGGTATATATATTTGTTACACAAATATAGATATAAATTTTTATATGTTAATATATGTTAAATATACTTTAATTAAAGAATAACAATATATGTGAATATATATTGGTATATTTGGATGTGTTGGTATAATTATTTTATATATTTATTTATATGTGGGTGTATATTATATATAACTATATATATCGAAAAGAATAACAATATATATTGGTATATGTTACGTATAACTAGATATATGTGAGTATATGTTGCAAAAGAATAATTATATATATTATATATGTGGGTATATATGAATATATATTGGTATTTGTTAGTATATGTTGATATTTATTGGTATATATCGATATATGTTGATATATATAGATATGTATTACATATAAGTAGATATATATATTTAGGTATATATCAGTATATATTTATATATGTTGGTATATATTGGTATATATTATATATAAAATATTATTTTTGTGATTTATAGGCTCCGTGTGTTTTAAATGTCCACATCCACTGTACTTTTTTTTAAAAAAAATTGTCAAAAATTAATATAATTTAAAATTAATTAATATAAATTAACATAAAATATAGCATAAATTAATGTACATATATTAAATAAAATTTATAAAAGAGTGTATAAAATATAATTTAAAATTAATTAACAAAAATTAACATAAAATAAAACATAGATTAATTAATAAAAATACTGCATAATAAAATATTTAAAATACTAAAAATTAATTAATATTAATTTTTTATATATTAAAAAATATTTTAAAATAATTTTTATAGTATATGTTAAAATTATTTTAAAAATATAAATTAAATAAAATATATTAATATAAATTAAAAGTTAAAATTTTATTTTCAAAATAAGAATATATGTAGATATATATAATTATTTATTATATATAAGTAGAAATTTAATATAAATAATTTTAAGTTAACATTTTTAAATTTTATTTTGAAACAAAAAAAAAAAAAAGGCTACTGCTATAAATATGTTATATAGTGTGCGCATGTTTTAAAAGAATTAAATAGTGGTTCTAAGGTATTTATAAGCAACATGTAATTTTTTAACGTATTTTTATAAAAAATAATTATAAATATAGTATTTTTAAAAATTAAAAGAAATAGTAGTATTTTTGAAAATAATTATAATATTTTTATAAAATACTAGAATAAGATACAATGCTGGGGGTATTTTTAGTCAATATATATATACTAATTTCAAAACTTAAATAATTTTAGTCAAATAAAAAAATTAAATTATAAGGATTACAAAATTAAATTTAAAAAGAATTTAAATAACAATAATTAAAAATTAATATAACAAACAATTAAATAAACCTAATATAAAATTAAATAATATAAATTAAAAATAAACATAAATAAAAATTAAAATAAAATAATTGAATTAACTGAAATTAAAAGAAAACTCTAAAATTTAAATTAAATACCTAAAAATATAATGTATTACCTATAATAGTATAATATTTGAATAATAGTGCTATGGTTTTAAAGCTAAATAACATTACAGGAGAAGAGAATAATAATGTAGTAATTATGATTTTTTTTTATGTTTATATATATAGAAAAAGGTATCATAATTTTATTTGAACTCTCTAAATATATATAATTATTATCAATATCAAATAAGATAATAATTCTATTTGAACTCTTCAAATATTAGTCATTATCAAATATCATATCTTAATTCTATTTGAAATCTTTAAATAAATATTTATTAGATAATATATAATAAATTAATTAAAAATATTTAAAAATTAGGATAGTAGGAAGATTGATTCAGTAGCATGTGACATAATATTGTGTAACTAGTAACTGTTTTAGTATAATATATATAGATATGCAGAATAAATATGTAATATAATATATGTTGAATTGTACATATCATTATAATTCAATTGTACACACATTCTTTTGACAATAAAATCGTTTATTAACAAAAAAAAATAAATATAAAATATAACTCTATGATTAGTTCATTGTATAAAATTAAATGTTACCCAATAATAATTTAAAAATTTTCATTTTATTGAGGATGAGTCAAAAATAAATTATCAATGATTCATTGGAAAAAAATAGAGTTATTCAATAGATTATCACTCTCTTCACATCCTAAATTTCTAAAATTCACTATATTGATAAAAATTAAGTGATTTACAATATAATTCACTCTTCATTTGTCCAAATAAAATTAAGAGCACCATGACTTATTCTTTTATATACGGTCTATTATTTTTAATACAATAATTAAATTTTTGTTATAGTTTATAAAGTTTCAATTGAAAGTAGAACCATTTAAGTGAAAAATAAAAAATTTTCAACTATCCCATTTTTTTTCTTCCTTTAACTTGGTTACATAATTAGAATTAAATGTCTAATTAATAATTTAATTAATGTACTTATAAAAGTTCAATGAAGAAAAATAAGATGTGTAAAATTTAACTATTAAATGATATCTATATAATACGGTAAAGACTAGACATGTATACAAAATTATTAATCCTCTTTTCCTTAAATATATTTATTAGACTTATAGGCTAAGCAAAATTTCTTATTAATATAAATTTGATTATTCAATTTTATTAAAAGATTCACTTCTAAATGAATTTTTATATTTAAATTAATTGTCAAATTCATTTTAAATTGTTAATTTTATTAGTTTGTATTAAAAGTTTATTTATTTTAGTAGATAGATCAATTAGTTTAAGAGCATAATTATCTAAAATAAAATTATTAGATTAAAATAATAAAAAGAGAAAAACTTCAAACATTATTATCATCATATCTATATAAATATATAAAAGCTAAGGGATGCCTCTTCTAAAGCTGTCATATCATCTATTTATAAAAATATTGCAATGTTATAATTTCTCATTTTATCAAAATATCACAATTTCCCATCTTTTTCACTTACTCAATTTCTCAGGCAACCTTTCATTTTCCCTATCTTTATTGTCGTTAGCTTTTTGTATCCCTTTATTTTCTTAGCTCAATTTCTATTGTGCTAAAAAATTCAAGTGATTACTCCCTCTTTCCATTGCCTTATTGCTCAAATTAGGAAAGTTAGGTTCTTTAGATAAATAAATACACAACCAACTGTTTTACAAGATCAATCTCTACAAGGTAAAACTTTTTACTTTCATCTCTTTTTCTCTCTCTGGCCCTTTATATATTTACTCTCTCAATGGTTAAATTTTGCTATTTTTTGTAATTTTTTAGCTTGTTATTTATATTACTGGAGAAAATTAAAATGAAAGAATCAGGGTTTTAATTTATATTATGGTGCAATTTTTTTTTTTTAATGGACTTCTCATCATTGATTGAAAGTTTTGCTTGATGGTGAATTATGTAATTGTGAGAGAGTGATTGGTATGGAAAAGTTTATGTTGGATTCAATGATTGGGAATTGGAAATGTATTTTTTCATGTTTCTTTTTTTGCAAGTGCTTTTAAAACTTGATGTTTAGCTTCTTTTGTAACAATTTTTTAACCATGCTGAGATGAAATCAATGTTATTTTGATATCCTTGGTTTTGCTGTTCAAGCCCACTTTCTTAATCTGATTGTTTATTTAAATTTCCACGATTGACTATTGAAATTATATTAATAGAGTATTTAGATTTTACTGATATTGGGACAGCTAAAAACGTATTCGCATTGTAGTTTAATACCTGTATGTCAATGTATGTTACCATTATACCAATTTCTTTACATTTGTCATCGACTACCATACTATTAGTTTGCAGTGATATGGAAAATTTTAATTTGGGAAATAACAGTAAAGAAATTGACAAAAAATTGAACTCTAACCTTCAATTACCATAAAAGTTTCTTTCTTTCTCCCATGATATTCCCTGAATAATTTAGCCTGTTGATTTTGTCTGGAGTTGCAATATTGTTGGTTTTATTTTGGATTTTAAGTAAAGCTTTTATTTTGATGCAAAGTGTAGAGAAAATAGCTAATGCCTAATAGATATTTAAAATTGTGTTTGCCTATTCAATTATTTTGGAATGGATGAAGCTGAAACCTTTGTTTTGATTGTAGGCTTTGTAGGCTATATATATATATATGAATGAAAGATTGAAACTTTTCATTTTTTCTTTGACATTTTGTGCAACTTGTGAGTGAGCTGATGTATTTTCAATGGCACTATTGCTTATAAATTAAAATATGTTTTTCAGGGATGGATGGAGCTATATATATTAAAAGGGTTGTTGTTACCAAATACAAGAGGTGAGTTATTGTCTGGAGTTACAAGACTATTGGTTTAAGTAATGCATTTTTGGATTTCTAGCAAAGCTTTTATTTTGATGCAAAGTGCATAGGAAATAGCTAATGCCTAATAGGATTTTAAAATTTCGTTTAGCTATTCAACGATTTTAGAATGGATGAAGCTGAATGATTTTGTAGTTTAATGATGTTGTTTGATTGTGGAGATACAAATATGAATGGTGGATAAATGGATTAAAAATTTGTGGTAGTGCATTTGTTACCATCCATGAATATCTGGTAAACTATTTTCTACTGAGCTATATGTTTTCTTTGTTGTAGATCATGATACATTTCTTCTACGGGACAAGTTCTTTCATTGCCATTGAAAATGGATGCTTCAGAGAAGGTTATTTGCCAAGCACATGGGCAAGCAAGACCAATTTACTAATTCTCTGCATGAAAAGGCTAAACATTTTATATAAAATATAACTATTCCTTGAATAAAATTCCTAGCTTTGTTGAGGAATAGCTACTGCAGGCTGTATTGATATGGGAATAAAATTTATACACAAGATATTTATTCCTTAATAAAATACAAGATACCTCCTTTTGCCCCCAACTCTTCATTGACACAGAGAGAGCATAACACAACTTTTTTTCACTTCAGCTTTTTCTACTATATATTCCATGTAATTCAATTCAACATTCTATTTTCTGGCAGTTTTAGATTTATAAGTGATGAGGCGATGGATGTTGCTTGGGATGTCGCTTTATATTTAAGTGATTTTGACTGTTTTCTTCTTTCCATGAAGTCCTGACAAGATATAATGAGGCAGAGAGTGTCCTTCAATCTACTGGCACTTCAGTTGTTATTCATGGAAATGTTGTTTGAAAATTCTCATCCTTGGCCTTCGAGGTTTATTTTAAATATGTTTGAAGCATGTAATTTTATAAATAATTGGTTACAAGTTTGAGCTGTATAACCAATCCTTTCTGCCATGCACATGTGGCATGCCATTCATAAGCCAAAACTTTAGCAGGTTGAGTAATAATTATAAAATAATAAAATATTTTTTGAGAACATATACTATGTAATAGTAAATAATTATTTCTCTCACATTATATTATATTATATTTAATATATGATGAGTTTATTATAAAATATATGGTAGAGTGATCTTTTAAAATTTTTAATTATTTATTTATATATATTTTTATCTAATCCGTTTATTAATTTAATTTATTAATTATTTTATGATAAAAAATTATTAGTGGTAAAAAATTAATCATACTTATAATTAAATAAAAAATTATATCCACGCATTGCATGAGTAAATGTCTAATTATATATATTTTTGTAAGAATAATCTTGAGCATATAACACTAAAAATAATAAAGTTAATTTGGATTTTATAAGAATTTTAACACTTCATCAAATTAATTGAATGCTATCTAATAGTTCATTTAATTTAAGAATTTGATAAATTAATTTTTAAATATAATTAAAATATAATTAATGATGAATTTATTAAAATAAATAATAATGATATGATTTATAAAAATAATTGTACTAATGAGTTTAGTATAAGTAGTTATATATTTGTAGTGAATCTAAAAATATATCAAACAAGTTACATATAAAAAATATAATATATATAATATATGATTTCATTTAAAATTAAATAAATAATAATAAAATTTTATTTTAATAAACAATGAAACAAAAATTTTAATTTTTACATGAAATAAAACAAAAATAAAATAGTTAAAAATATTTAATTAGAAATTATTTTATATATTAAATAATATTAAAAAATAAATTTGTCGATGCGACGTGTATCAACATATTTTTATATTTTATCACTCTATTTCTTGCCACATCTTATTTTTTTAAGTACAAATTATATTTTAAATTATTTATCAAAATTTATATTAATAATTTTTGAAATTTAAAAATAATAGTAAAATTTTGTTATTTTATTATTTAAAATTTGGTGTATACTCTATAATTATTTCATTATCACAATAAAATTTGAAAAAAGGTATTTATATCTTGTTCATAAATTGAAAAAAAAAACAAATATGTTATACATACTCAACACTTAAATTTTTAAAATTTCATTTATTATTTACATTTATAATTTTTATCTTTAATATGAAAACATCCATTTGAAACTAAAAAGTAGCGTATTTCCTATGTAATATAATTAACAATCACACTATATGATGTAATTAATGATCATATTTGTGAATAGTTACTAATTAGTAGGCTATTTTTTTTTAAACTAAGGTAACAAAGACATTTTAAGTCCTATAATAGACGAGTTTATACATTTTGGACAAAATAGTTTGTACAAATACCTTCATCCTTTTTCTTTTGGCTCACAATTTCTTGCGGTAATTAATTAATACTAATTATTCTTTGATTTTGTGATAAAGAGTGAAAGCTGATATAATTTTTAAGAATTAAATCGGCCGTTGAATTCTCATATTGATTGAAAATTATTAATATTTTATTTTTCCATATATATATACAAACATTTATAAATAATATATGTTCTAAAAAAAAAATTAAAGAATTAGTAAATAGTGCCATTCTTCTAAAACTATATGTGGCCATTTTTTGAGGCTGAAATGTATGCTTGGAAGGATCCAGCCCTTGCATTTTCATTATTTGCTTGGTCAATTATTTAATTATTAACTCAATTACTTAACAAATTAATTAAATACAGAGTATTTAATAGTATCAAGTATAAAGTTTTAAATTTACCCTTTATGAGATAACACCATTAATTGATAAGGAGAGAATAGTTGAAATAAGTAATTAAGTAAAATACTATAACTTTTTTTATTTATTTATAAAATTTATAGTCATTAATCATTATCTTAGTTTGTATAATTATTTCTAAAATGACACTTGAAATAAAATGAAGAGAGTAATTAATTAGCCTAATATATATATATATATATAACAATAACTATGAAATTAAAAAAACCAAACATGAAGTAGGCTTTTTTAGGAGGAATTGATCTTAGCTTAATTATCTAGGAGAGAATATGCATTTTATTGCTAGGCTATGCCTTATTGTGCTTTTAGGAGTTAATTGCTATGTACTTGACTGTTTGATTTAATTATAATTTTTTTTTATCAGAAGAAGGTAATAACATTAAATTGAAAACAAAGGCACAAGAACAACATTACAAGGAAACAGAGAGGGAAGAAAAAACAGAACGTAGCAAATCAAAACAAGAACAAAAGAAAGACACAGAACATAAAGGGGAAACATACCTCAAATATACGAAACAGAAAAAACAGACCCAAACAACCATCAAAAATATAAAAATCTTCAACAATCTTTTCAAAATAGAGCACATAGGAAGCACCATGAAGAAACCCTCCATGAACGACCATAACAACAATATGAAAGCCGATGACTAAGAACGATTGCAGAGCCAAAAAAATAACTTGCTCGCCAACATCGAACAAACATAACAAACACCTTGAACGACTCTGCTGCCCCAAGCATACTCGAATCTAGAATCCATTGAGGGAAGAAAGTGATGGTTGTCGAAGCCACCAAAAATAAATTTATATTCTTAAAAAAATTAAATTGTAAAAGTGATGAATAGGGTGTCGAACTTCAAGGAATTGTTACTTAATATTATTCTTTGATAACCAAGGAAAATTAATTCAAATAAGAAATTAAAATGGGGATTTTGAAAAAAGTAAAAATTAAAATTTAATTCATAAAGTAATTTAAGCTAACTAAATTAAAAATAAAGACAATAATTAAGAAAAAAATTCAATGAGAAAAGCCTTAGTTGAAGGAATAATCTTAGTTCAATTCTTGAATTGATTATAGATTCAAGGATCACTCTTTTAATTATTCAATAAACCAGTATAGTATTGAAAAAACTCTCAATACCAATCCTTCCGTAGGTTTTAAAATAATTAAAAAATATTCTCTAATTAATTTTTGTCAATAATCTATCATATAGGAACGTCTTTAGAATCTAGTTATTGACAACCTTAAGAACTAAAAAGATCTGATTCTAATCAATAAACTAAACTTTGAAATTTATTTAATTAGATTATATAATCTCATAGGATAAACCTAATTGCTATTTAAATCAAAATATGAAGAACAATTACGGATTCAAGAATTTTGAATAGCTGTATGTAATTTAATTAATCAAGCAATGGATCCTATTTGATTGATCAACAATTAACAATTGAATAAGCCACAGATAATTATATAAATACTGAATATTAAAGAAGAGAAAAGTCAGAGTTGTTTAGATATCATAATTCGCGAATAAGAACCTCAATTACCCTTCAAACAAGTAATAATGTAGTTGCTCATGCTTTTAGAAAAGAAAATTTTGATTATCTTCTCAAGTTACAGCCCCCAAAAACATATGTGCTTAAATTCATTCCCCTTCATAAAAGGGTATATCAATTGTTTAACACCAACCAACTACCTAAAGACATATTCCTAATTGTACTCTACTTCTGCATAATTCAGGTTGTATTTTCGAAGCTAATTTTCTATTGGATAACGACCTTATCTCAATCTGAATCCTTCACCAAAGTTGTATCTATTGAAGTTTATATGACTTTAAGCTTTTGAATCACCTCCATTGGACTTTGAAAGCTTGAGATATGGCCTAATTCCTCTTAATGGTTTGGACATGAATTCTACTCTAGTATTTTAGGCCTAATTTTGGCTTAATATTTGAAGGCCCAAACAATATTGAATTTTAATAAACCAGACCTCTCTGGAAAGCTTGAGATGTCCTCTACAAATGTTATGAAAACAACCTTTCCAATATCAAAATCTATCTTCACCGAAATCATTATTGAAACTTTAAATATCTAATATGCCTAAAATCTCTATGTGCAAAGGTCCTACAAGAAATTAATTCAAGCTAAGCTCTACTAAAAAATAATGAAATTAGATCATATAAATAAGCTTAGAATAAATTAATTCAACTCAATTTCATGCTAAAACTAATAGAAAAATTTATCTTCAATATACACTTATCAAATTCTACCACAATTGAACCTTTGCTTGTCCTCAAGTAAATTAACCACAATTAAATCAAATTCCAACAATCAATTAAATGCAACTAACTAAAGAAAATTAACAATCACTTATTCTTAACTTAAAATACTAAACTTTAAAGAATCATAACTGTAGACCCTTAATTTTTGACTTAGTCTGGCCCAATATATTTTATATAGTCCAAAATAATTTTTATGTTATCTTAATTAAATAATATTTATTTTAGTATTTATTTTTTATAATTTTTAAAAAATAAAAATAATAAAAAATAATAAAAATAAATAAATAAAAATAAAAATAAAAAACGGCGACGAAAAAATCGGCTACGAAAAAATTCATCGCCGAAAGTAATTGGCCAAGACCAATTTCGCCCGCAGGAAATTCCTGCAGCGAAATGGCCTGGCAGCCCGCCAGTGCGCCCAGCTCTCGCAATTTTCTCACAGTTTTGGCCAGTGCTGGCAATTTCGCCAGTGAGATTTTTCCAACGCAATTTTTTCCAAAACCAAATTATATTTGGTTTCGGTTTTCTTTTCCTAATTAATTATAGTTTTCTTAAACAATTGGAATTAATCTTCTAAATTTTACTATAAATAATACTATAAAACACAAAAAAGAGAGGACGGAGATTAACAAGAGTAAGGGAGAATTTTGGACTGGAACTTGGTGATCGAAATTTGGATTAAAAAAAAAACCTTAGCAATAAGTAAGCAATTAATAATTCATCAAAGGCAGCAACCTTGCCTTTGTCCTTATTCATCCAAGAAGCAATTTTTGGTGAAACCAACGAACGAATATTTGAATCTCTAATTTCTTTTTTTTTTCTTACAGTAGCTTCAATCACTAAAAATTGATAAATTGTTTCTTTTGATTCCAAAAATCTTAAAACCCTAATTTATTTCTTCTAAACCATAGAACCTTAAATCGTTTCTTCTATTTTCAAAAACCCTAAAAATTACTTTTATATTTCTTCTAAAACTTAAGACCACTAATCTATTTCTTCTAAACCTTAAAACCCTAATTTATTTCTTTTGTTTCCAAAAACCTTAAATCATTTTTCCTATTTTCAAAAACTTTTAAAAACTAAATTGTTTTCCTCTAATTCTTTTCCAAAATTTCCAAATGTTTTGTTAAATCTCCAAACTCTAACTTACTTTACAGTTTCTAAAGATCACAATTACTTTATAAAAGCCTAAACTATTTTCTTCAACTCCAAAACCAAAACAGTAAACCCCACACCAGTTAATCTAAACCCTAAGTTTTTCTAAACCCTAATTCCCTCAAAACTAATACATAAACCCTAGTTTTCCTAAACCCTAATACTTAAAACCTTAAAATCTTATAAACCTAAACATTCAAACTCAATACAGTAAATCCAAAACAACAATCCAGTAACCAAGAGCTATAAACCTAATGTTTTAATATTCTAAAACCCTAATTTCATAATGTTACCCATAAACCCTAATTTGATTCATGAAACCTTAATCCATTTTAATTTTCTTAAACCTTTACAGTAGCTAAGAATTTTAAACCTTAATATACTAAAATCTCAAAACCCTAAATATTAATTAAAGAACTTTAAATAGAAACAGTAACCCTAATTTGTATCTTTACTTGTTTTATTTTTAGATTTGATTATGTAGTCTATTATATGCTTTGGTGGTTGATTTATTTAATTTCAATGCTTGATTTATTTAATTTATCATGGATGGATGCTTACTATATATTTTGATTGATGTTTAATATCTTTGATGAATGATTTATTTATAATAAATGGTTATTTACTTTTATCGATTTATGTTGATTTCCAAAAATGTAAGAGGTATGTTTCCACTTCGTGGGTACCTCATTAGTTAAATATCATGTAATTTAAATTGCTTTTTATATTTTGGACCAATGTAAAGGACATGTTTCTGCCTTTTGGTGGGTGTCCTATTAGTTAGACATGGATAATGTAAGGACATGTTTCCATTCTTGGATGGGTGTCCATTTATTTGTTTGCTTGGACATTACTTTGATTTTAATATAACGATGCTTTATTTCAATTGTTGTGTGTAATATGGATAATATTGTTATATTTAAGAATTTATAATATTAAGACCTGTAAAGGAGGCCGGTTCCAATGAACCGGGCGTTGTGGGGGTGTTGGGCCATTTCTCACCTTTCCCACACATACCCAACTTTCCGAACCCATTAGGGGGTTGGGGATTCCTTAGAAATTTAGTCATCCATCCCTTTCTTTTTTCTGGCACGTCTGGGTGGTGACTCCATTTTCTCTGGACTTAGGTTCATGTTCTCTAGGGCCCCGAGCCTAAACAGTGTCGAAGTCGCAAGAACCTTCCACCGGGAGTGGGGGCAAAAATCCCCGCTCACAGTGGTGACTCCACTGGGGATAAGAGAAGTTGATTCCATTGATCTATATATTATTCTATTCTTTCTTATTATGATATTATCCATTGCATCATATTAGATTGCATCGTGTGTGTGAGTTAGGATGCCCGTGTTACCCGTGTTGTATTATGTAAGGGATACCATACTTTCACTCAAGGTATGGAGATCGAGCATGGCATAACCACTCATAGCCTTATACCATTTGGTATATACTTGCTATGGGAACCTAAGCCTTTTAACCCAAAGACTAAAGCTCATGTAATTGGCCTAGTTACTTTCCTTAGGTTTTACCCCAAATGCATGTTGTTTGACTATGGTTAATTTATCTTGGCTTAAATCATGGCTTATTTGGTTTGTTCTTTTTCTAATATGACCTAAGTACATTGTAAGCTCAAAATAAATTTTTCTTTAAAGTCCAAAAGACCAAAACTATTTTCAAAACTTTTCAAAATGGTCTTTGGACATAAAACTTTTCTAAAAAACAAATCAAAAATTCTTTTACTAAGCCCAAAATCCATTTTTTCTAAAATTTTTTTACAATGGGCTTAGAAACAAAATTATTTTCATCCAACAAAGAGCTTGCAAATTATTTAGGTCAATTACGAAATACCAAAAATCAATTGTGAGCCTAGTTTATACTAAGAATAATTAATCATAGGCTTGTTTTTGGCATGAATCATTAGTTACTTTTTCAAGTGAGAAATCTATTTATAATAAACCTCTTAATTTAGTTTTAATCCAATATAGCATAAAAGCTACTTTAGTTGGATAAATGGATTAAAACCTAATTAACGGGAATTATCATAAATTGATTTCCATTTTTGAAAATATAACTATTGGTTGAAACATCCGAGGAAAATATTCAAAAACAAGGTACCCCATGTTGGTATTTTGTTAATCATGTACCTAGGAAAAGAGACACGCCATTTGTGTGTGGATGTTATAAGGTTGGAAGGAACGTCCTAATGATCTTTCTTTGTTGATTGTTTGTGCATACATGCATTTATTTGCATCTCATATCATTGATCCTCTCTGGCACGTAGCCCTGGATTACGATAGTTCAAAAGCTTACGACAATCCGACCTACGCCTAAGACGAAGAATCTAGCAACGACTCAATCACTTGCTCGCCAAAAGCAATGGAACCTGAACAAATTCAAAGAATGGTGGATGATGACCTCAATGCCAAGATGGAAGAAATAAAAGAGGCCATGGTCGAGACCGTGAAGAACCAATTGGCTGCAATTTTAGGAAATAATGCCGAAGTGTCTGCTAGCTCTAAGAAGCCAAAAGACAAAGGAAAGGCTAAAGTTGGTGAAGTAGCTTTTAATGATGATAAGGTGATCATTGATGATGATGATTGGGCTCAATACTACCAAGATCCTCAAGACAAAAAGGAGCTGAAGGTTGTTGAGAAGGCAACTATTGAAAAGACAGAGATGTCTAATGTTGAGAAGATGATTGCTGATTTAGAATAGAAATTTGAGAAGAAGTTGAAAACCGAAGAAATGTCCGAAGTTGACAAATTATTTGAGCTAGACGAAGAAGTTTCGTACAAATTCAAGATGCCATCCTTTGCTAGATACAATGGTACTGGAAATTCTCATCTCCATGTGAAGCAGTACATCACTGCCATGCAGTCTGCCCGAGCTACTAAAGCTCAAACTCTGAGATATTTCATGCTCTCATTGGACCCTGTTGTCCAAAATTGGTTCAATACTTTAGAAGAAAGTACTCAAAAAGATTGGGACATGTTGTACAAGGCTTTCATTCAGCAATATTGGGTACAATGTCGAGCTGGAAGTAACCTTGATGGAGGTGGAAGCCATTAGCCAACGACCAAATGAGAATTTTGTGGACTATGTGAAAAGATGGAGAAATAAGGCCGCTTTACTCAAGAAGAGGCCCAATGAATCTGATCAAATAAGGATGATCGTGAGAGGCATCCTGCCCAATATCCGTGGAAGGATGTCTCACATCCTTATAAGGGATTTCAAAGATCTTCTCCAAGCTGGTCTACAAATTGAAGAATGGGAAAGGGAGAAGAATCGCTTTTCAATAAGAAGGAATGAGAAAGGGAATTATTAGTCTCGCAATAAAAGCACGCAAAAAGAAGTTGATGTTAGTGTGACTAGTCAAGGAAATAAAAGACAATTCTCAGAATTGGAAAAACCTCTATCTTGGGTTTTTAGCAAGCTGCAAAAGAAAGGGCTGTTACAACCGTTAGCTCCTTGACCGTTACATAATCCATTGCCACCAAACTTCAATGCCAAGGCCTTCTGTCAATTTCATCAAATGCAAGGGCATGAAATAGATAAATGTGCTCATCTAAGGCATGAGATCCAAGATTTGATTGATAGTGGTAAGCTACCCTAGCCGGATAAGTCCAATACCAAGAACAACCCTTTGCCTAAATTTGGAAGAGTGCCACCACCAGCAACCTTTATGGTGGGAAAATGATTGGAAAAAGATTTTGTTTTATCCTCCTTTCAAGATGGTAATGTTGAAGATATGAAAGGAGAAGGAGCTTAACTCAACAAACGTTTCTTAGCTTGAATATTGCTCTATTTATTTTGCTTTCTTTAATATTTAATTGGAACAATTGTGTTTTAAATTTAAAGTTGTTTGAATAAATTTCTTTCATAACATTTTTGTTGCTCTTTATTCATTTTGGTGCTCAACCAATGAGGAATCTAGCTTGATAATTCATGAATTAATATATTTATGCATCATGACTTGAATGACTTTACTAGGTGAAGGAATTGCTCTATAGCATTGAGTTGTGTATGCTTACTTAGAGAGGGCTCCTGCATAACCTAGTCAGTCTTAAAACATGCTTTGACAAACTTTCGAGGCGAAATTGAACTCTGCTTATTTAAGAAAGAAATGATCTAGGCATTGTTTGGTTAGCCAACAACTAGTATCCACCCAATTAAATATCAACCCCTAGTTGTCCCTTTGAGCTTTCATAAAATTTTAGCTTTCTTTTCATTGGCATATAATCCCAACAACCTACCCTGAGCTGTTGTGATACTTTTGAAAAGTCTTATGATCACTAAGAAGAAGAGGCAAAAAGATCAAATAATGAAATGCATAGCCAAAACTGTAAGGATAGTTGAAGTTCTCAATACCATAAGGGTAGTTGAAGTTTTCCAAATGACAACATCAAAGTAACAAACGATTTATCCATGTTAAAGAAGATTTATGTCACTCCACTCATCCATTATTGGAAGCTCAAGTTGGTACAAACAAGATAACTCATTTAGAGCTAGAATCAAAACAAAAAAAAGAGAAGAAAAGAAACAAGAGAAATGAGAGAAAAAAAAAGAAGACAAAAAAAGAAAAGGAAAAAAAACAAAAGAAAAAGAAAAGACACAAAAAAAGAAAAGAAGAAAAATAAAACCTAAAAAGACGGTTCAAAAAGACAATTGAGTTCTCTTTTACCTAAGACAACAAAAGGCTTCCAGTTGGTTTATAAGGACAGTTTGGCTTGAATTGGTCCAACCCAACCAAAGATTCGATCAAAATCAGATAAAAAGGAGAAAGACTATCCAGTTCTTGAAAGTTCTGTACTTGATAGTCCTACAAGGAAGAAGGACAAAATGATAAAATGCTCAAAGAAAGGGAGGAGTAAGAAAAATAAAAAGAAAAAAGGAAGAAGAAGAAAAGAAACGAATTTGGGTACCAAACATTATGCAAAGAAACAAAGATTGTCCCAATCAAGATCCAGTTTAATGCCAAGAAGATAGAAGGAATTTCGAGTCTAGCAAGATTGCTCCCAACTGCTTAAAGTTCAAACAAGAAATTTATAGTGTGAGGGTTTGTCCATAGTGTCACAACGACTCCAACTTACAAATGGCCTTCATTTAAACCCTTGTCCCTTATAGACCCCATTTCAAGCCTATTAAAGACCTGTTGATCTCTCTAGGTAGGTAGAGTATATTAGTGGAGATAGTTTGGATAAGTATGCATATGAGATAGATAATATTTAAACTCAAATGAGATCTTTGGCTAAGTAATGTGTATGTGCCTATCTGAAGTGCAACAATTCTTGCTTAAATAGAAATAATTCTCGAGTTTAGTACGGTAACTAGGGTTGTCATGTTATAGATATGTTAATTTGGAAAATCAAGTCCTGAGGTACATTGACATTAATTTGGCAAAGCCAACATTTGATTTAAAATTCAAAAAAAAAAATACAAAGACTTCAAGTTAAGGGGAGTATGTTGAACTATCGAACCTCGAAGGACACATTGGGCAAAGGAAATGATTATTGGCAAGGTCATGAAGAAGCTACCAATTGACATACTGAATCATAATTTGAAATGGATGTATCTCTGCTGTTTAGGGCCTCCATTATTCATATTTTCAACATCTTAAAGATAAAAGCTATAAATGTGGAGCATTGTGTCATTCCAAAGCAAGACCTGAACGAGCATCTGAAAGGAACCAATGAGAACACTTCTCCTGATCACCTCTGACTGTGAGTCAATGGAACGTCTATAAGTATTATTCATGCATATCATGCATACATGAGCATATCACATTGCACTTTCTTGTCATGTATTGTCTATTCCTTGTCAAAGTGAACAGTAAACACCCTGTGAAGTAAACAATCAAAAGAAGATATCAAATCAGGAGGGCATAGAAGGCCTATTGCTTGAGAAAGTTCCAGTAATTTTGCAAAGAGAAGAAATGTGTGATTGTGCGAAGAACTAGATAACAAAAACATCAATCAGAGCCGCATAGAAAAATCATGGGTTTGGGCCTACACAGGAGACAAAGTTTCTCATTTTCAATTTTTTGAGTTTATATATAAAATATTTTCAAACTCACTTGCAAATATTTTGCCACGCAAGGGGCAGGAGAAGATATGAGGGCCAACTAAAAATAGCTAAATTTTTACAAAAAGGAAGAACAAAAGAATGGAACATTAGAACTATTAGAAGAATGAAGATGCAAATGATAAAAAAATCAAGATCCAGTTTAAAGGATGAAAATCCAATTTCAAGGGTGAAGACCTGATTCCAAGGATAAAGATCCAATTTCAAAGGGTGAAGACCCAATTTCCAAGGATGAAGATCCTGATTCCAAGGATGAAGATCCAATTTAAAAGATGAAGATCCAATTTCAAGGGTAAAGACCTGATCTCAAAGGATGAAGATCTATTTTCAAGGATAAAGACCCAATGTCCAAAGGATGAAGATCCATTTTCAAGGGTGAAGACCTGATCTCCAAGGATGAAGTTCCATTTATGAGGATGAAGACCCGATCTCCAAGGATGAAGATCTATTTCCAAAGGTGAAGATCCGATGCTAAGGATGAAGATCCAAGGTCCAATGATGAAGATCCATTTTGAGGGTAAAGAACTACAATGCATAGAACAGCCGGAGCAGTCAGAATCCTCAACTGATAAAAGGTCAGTCAAATCCAATTCAATCTCGGGTCCAAGTATCCAGTCACGGGTCCAAATACCCAAATTAAATCCAGTTAGGATTGAGTATCCAAATCCAGTTAGGATCGAGTGTCCAAATCCAGTTTAGGATCGAGGATCCAAATCCAGTTTAGGATTGAGTATCCAAGTCTAGTTTAGGATCGAGTATCCAAATCCAGTTAGGATCGAGTATCCAAATCCAATTTAGGATCGAGTATCCAAATCCAGTTAGGATCGAGTATCCAAATCCAATTTAGGATCGAGTATCCATGTCCAGTTTAGGATCGAGTATCCAAATCCAGTTAGGATCGAGTATCCCAATCCAATTTAGGATCGAGTGTCCAAATCCAGTTTAGGATTGAGGATCCAAATCTAGTTTAGGATCAAGTATCCAAGTCTAGTTTAGGATCGAGTATCCAAATCCAGTTAGGATCGAGTATCCCAATCCAATTTAGGATCGAGTATCCCAATCCAGTTAGGATCGAGTATCCAAATCCAATTTAGGATCGAGTATCCAAATCCAGTTAGGATCGAGTATCTGAATCCAGTTTAGGATCGAGTATCCAAGTCTAGTTTAGGATCGAGTATCCAAATCTAGTTTCATGTCCAGAGCCTAAATTACCATTAGGTCCAGAACCTAAAATTACCCTTGAGTCCAGAACTCGAACCGGGTCCAGAACCCAAAACCTCAACCATCTAAAAAAAAATTAAGTCTTATTGCTTTTCACTCTCTTTTACTAAAGTCTTAGATCGTTCAAGCAGGAGGCAAACTGTAGACCCTTAATTTTTTACCTAGTCCGGTCAAATATATTTTATATAGTCCAAAATAATTTTTATGTTATCCTAATTAAATAATATTTATTTTAGTATTTATTTTTTATAATTTTTAAAAAATAAAAAAAATAAATAAATAAAAATAAAAATAAAAATCGACGATGAAAAAATCAGAGATGAAAAAATTCGTCGCCGAAAGTAATTAGCCAAGGCCAATTTCGCCCGCAGAAAATTCTTGTGGGGAAATGGTCTGGCAGCCCGCCAGCATGCCCAGCTCTAGCAATTTCCTCGTAGTTTTGGCCAGCGCCCACAATTTTGCCAGCGAGATTTTTCCAGCGCAATTTTTTTCGAAACCAAATTCTATTTGGTTTCGGTTTTTTTTTCCTAATTAATTATAGTTTCCTTAAACAATTGGAATTAATCTTCTAAATTTTCCTATAAATAACACTTTAAAACACAAAAAAGAGAGGAAGGAGATTAACAAGAGTAAGGGAGAATTTTGGACTGGAACTTGGTGATCGAAATTTGGATTAAAAAAAAACCTTAGCAATAAGCAAGCAATTAAGAATTCATCAAAGGCAGTTACCTTGCCTTTGTCCTTGTTCATCTAAGAAGCAATTTTTGGTGTAACCAACGAATGCAGGTTTGAATCTTTAATTTCTTTTTTATTTTCTTACAGTAGCTTCAATCACTGAAAATTGATAAATTGTTTCTTTTGATTCCAAAACCTTAGAACCCTAATTTATTTCTTCTAAACCTTAGACCCTTAAATCGTTTCTTCTATTTTCAAAAACCCTAAAAATTACTTTTATGTTTCTTCTAAAACTTAAGAGAACTAATATATTTCTTCTAAACCTTAAAACCCTAATTTGTTTCTTTTGTTTCCAAAAACCTTAAATCATTTTTCCTATTTCCAAAAACTTTTAAAAAACCCTAAACTATTTTCCTCTAATTCTTTTCCAAAACTTCCAAATGTTTTGTTAAATCTCCAAACTCTAACTTACTTTATAGTTTCTAAAAATCATAATTACTTTATAAAACCCTAAACTGTAACACCCCTTCCCAACCTACATATGTAAGCTGAGTAGAAGCGCCACACTAACCTAATGTTGCTACCAATTTTACTTAGTCAAATTTTAGTTCCGATTTTTACAAAATTTTTGCCATAGTTTCGCCTAAAAATTGAGTCCCAAGTGTCGACAAAACCGGTTTTTTTTTTCTTATTTTTAAAAACATTTTACACAAACCAATGCAAACAAAATCATTCTCAGTACACTCCCAATAAATTCCCCTTGTAACCTCAACTACAACCTGCAAAAAGGATTTAAACTTCTAGTACAACATAAAATAAAGGTTTTGGGACAACCCCCATATTTAAATATTACACAGCGGAAGTTATAAAATATTTACATATTTACAAATTCATATACATCAAAACTCAAGTTTTACAACACATAAAATTTATACATGATTGGCAAGTCTGCTCTGATCTTTAAGCTCCCAAAATGGATTCTTCAAGGTCTACTCTCACTAGGTCTTGATGAACTCTCGGGTTCAACTCTATCCACTCTACTACCTGCGCGATTAAACACTATCGTGCTAAGCCAACGGCTTAGTAAGATAAAACATGCTAATGGTATGCTTTAATGAAATGCAATGCCACATATGTTATTGATAAGATCAACATCATAAATATAAAGTTAACCACACAATTATGCATTTCACAAATCATAGTCATATGAGCATACCACATTTCAACATCTTTTCACATTCAACATTAATCAATCATACTCCATAACCAACATCTCATTTCATTAAACTCATAACATTATTTAGGACATTCATATAACCTTGACACCTATGGGCCTAACAAGTATTTAATACGATATTCAGAGTTCAGAGTTACTGCTTTGGTTCATAGTCACAATAATCACGCCCGTAGGCAATGTATATACATGTATCTCTATCCATGGATAGTGTAACAGACCCAGTCTCTTGGATCATCAACTCAACACATATGAGGAGATCCTCAACCCGGCAAGACTGTTACAAATCATGTATCTCATAGTGTAACAGACCCAGTCTCTTGGACCATCAACTCAACACCTATGAGGAGGTCCTCAACCCGGCAAGACTGTTACCTTTCATCATTTCTTAGGCATGCCACCCAAATCCAGAACTCTGAAACTGAATAACATATTAAACAAACAATTCATTTCCATTCTCAATTCTCATCACATTTAGGCAAACATGCCTTCTTTCTTTCAATTACATCATCTTAGCCAATAACAATGGCTTCACATTTCATTTCATAATATAACATCTCATTATTCAAGTATATATATATATATCTCATCCATGATCACATTATATCTCACATAGCATCATTCATAAATATCAACATTTCATTCCACATTACTCATGAAACACATTACCATTCACAATGCACAACATAACATTGTTCAATCTCAACAATGCAATTAGGGCAAAGAACAATTGATTATAACATTCATTGATTCAAGTGTGTTTAAAGTGTTTAGGGTTAGGTTTAAGGACCAACCTACCTTTGGAGAACCAAAGCAATGCAAGAAGAACAAAGAATTAAAACCCTAACCATAAATAGTACATTCTGGTTTTAAACTCCATTTTATCCTTATTTTGAAAAATTGTATAAAATAATCTACTTGACTAAAAATTCTAAAATTTTTACAGAATTTAGTTTTGTATCTTAAAATCATCCCTTTAAAATTTCAGATCAAACTGAACACAAAATCTTGGTCAAATAGTTCACCTAACCAGACTGCCCCAATTGCCCTGCATCCTGGCAGCAGTTCTGAACTTTGTGAATTCCATAAATCAAATTCAATCAACGTGGTTCCAAATTATTTTTTTCAAATACTAGACTCACTAAGCAACAACATATCCAAAATTCAATTGAATATGATTTTTCTACAATTTATTAAAAATCCCGAAATATAGCTGTCCCAGTTAAGGTACCTGCTGGAATAGGTCTAATGAAAATAATTTTTCTAAACTCATAACCATTCCAAAATCGAATCAACATATTTTTCAGTCATTCTAGACTCATAGAGGCACATCATATCAAAAATTCACTTCAAGAACATTTTTCTAAAATTAATTAAAAATCATACAAGTCACAGCCTTTACTAATCCTAAAACAGAAACAATTTCACTAAACACCAATCTTACTCTTCCATCACCAACACCAACCCAACTTCTCATCTATCAAGCAAAATCAATACTTACAATCATAGCATAAGCAACTTAATCATACCACTTCAAAAGAATTGAAGAAATTAGAGAAAAGATCTTACCTTAATTAAAAACTTCTTAAATCAACACTTGAACACTTAATCTTTCTTTAATTTAAGCTTGAAATCATCAAAACCATCACTTGTCTCTTTCTTTCTCTTTGGATATGGAGGGCCGGCCATCAACAAGAAGAAGAAGAAGAAATGATGAAGAAAACACAAATCAAACCTTCTTTAAATATCCACCATGTGATTTTATCCAAGCAATTACCAAAGTGCCCTTATTCACATAATTATCTTTTTGTCTTATATGTGCCCAATTAAGTAATTTACCAATCTCAAATAAATATCTTCTCTTGCATTGACCAAGCCTTTTGACCACTTTATATGTCATATATATTAACATATACACAACATATAAATTTGTCTCTAAACCCTATTTCTTTCCAAAATATATATACATATACTTTCTCTTCTCAATTTCTTTTCTCTTACAATTTAACACATATATTCAATCCAATATATAACAATAACAACAACAACAATATGCAAAACTTCTAGGGCATAAATGAGGATATTACAATTCTCCCCCTCTAAAAAGAAAATTTCGTCCTCGAAATTACCTGATATCAACTCTGAAACAACTGCGGATACTGTTCTCGCATGGATTGTTCACTTTCCCAAGTTGCTTCTTCTTTTCCATGATTCTTCCAAAGAATCTTCACCAATGGCACTTTCTTGTTCCTCAATAATCTGTATCACCCTCTCTGACTGTCCATCCGTCTGTGGATGAAAAGCAGTGCTGAAGTGCAGTCGAGAACCTAAAGCACTATGCAAACTCTTCCAAAATCTGGAAGTAAACCTGGGATCTCGATCAGACACTAAAGAAGTTGGAACACCATGCAGTTTCACAATCTCATGGATATACAGCTCAGCCAATCTCTCCAAAGAGTAATCCATTCGAACCGGAAGGAAATGAGCTGTTTTAGTCAATCTATCCACAATCACCCATATGGCATCATGCTTCTTTTGTGTCAATGGCAAACCAGACACAAAATCCATTGTCACTCTTTCCCACTTCCATTCTGTCACTGACAATGGTTGAAGCAACCCGGTTGGAACTTGATGCTCTGCTTTAACCTTCTGACAAGTGAGACATTTCGACACAAAATCTGCAATGTCTCTCTTCAAACCAATCCACCAATAATGCTGTCTCAAATCATGATACATCTTCGTATTACCCGGATGCATAGCAAACATTGACTGATGAGCTTCTTCTAAAATGACTCTTTTCAAATCAGCATCATCGGGTACACACAATCGGTTCTTAAACCAGAGACTCCCATCATCTTTCACAACAAAATCTCTAGTCTTCCCATTCTGACAATCTGAAATAATCTTCTGAATTTTCTTATCAGCCAATTGAGCCTCTTTGATCTGATCCAACAAAATCGGCTTCAATTGCAACTGTGCCAATAATGCACCATCAACACAAGGTACAAAACTGGCATGCAATGCTCTCAACTCAACAAGCAACGAGAGCGAGTAAACTGTTAAACCAGCTAAAGACTTCCGACTCAAGGCATCAGCAACAACATTTGCTTTACCTGGATGATAGTCAATCAAGCAATCGTAGTCTTTAATCAATTCTAACCATCTCCTCTGACGAAGATTGAGTTCTTTCTGGACACCCAAATACTTCAAACTCTTGTGATCAGTGTAGATGAAACATTTCTCCCCAAACAGATAATGGCGCCAAATCTTCAATGCAAAAACAATGGCAGCCAATTCCAAATCATGGGTCAGATAGTTAAGCTCATGCGGTTTCAACTGTCGAGATGCATAAGCTATAACTTTACCTTCTTGCATCAATACACACCCCAAACCTCTATGTGAAGCATCACTGTAGATCACATATGGTTTGCCTTCAACAGGTAAAGTTAGAACAGGCGCTTGAGTCAACATTTCTCTCAACTGCTCAAAGCTAGCCTGACACTGATCCGTCCACACAAATCTCACTCCCTTACGAAGCAATCTGGTGAGTGGAGTAGCTATCAAAGAAAATCCTTTCACAAACCGCCGGTAATAGCCTGCCAAACCCAGAAAACTTCTAACCTCTGTCACTGATTTAGGTGGATTCCAATTCAATACAGCCTCAACTTTGCTCGGATCAACTTTAATGCCTTCTGCTGAAACAACATGTCCGAGAAAAGCTACCTGATCCAACCAGAACTCACACTTTGACAATTTAGCAAACAACTGCCTCTCTCTCAAAATCTGCAACACAATCCGCAGATGCATATCATGTTCCTCCTCATTCCGCGAATACACCAGTATCATCAATGAAGACCACTACAAACTGATCCAAATAAGGCCTAAACACCCTATTCATCAAATCCATGAAAGCTGCAGGTGCATTCGTCAGACCAAAAGGCATAACTAAAAATTCATAATGCCCATACCTGGTCCGAAAAGCGGTCTTAGGAACATCTTCAGCTTTGACTCTCAACTGATGATACCCAGATCTCAAATCAATTTTGGAGAACACTGACGCTCCCTTCAACTGATCAAAGAGATCATCGATTCTAGGCAAAGGATATTTATTTTTAATAGTCACCTTGTTTCATTGCCTATAATCAATACACAACCTCATAGTACCATCTTTCTTCTTCACAAATAGCACAGGAGCTCCCCAAGGAGAAACACTGGGGCGAATAAATCCTTTGTCCAACAACTCCTGTAATTTCACTTTCAACTCCCTCAATTCTGCTGGTGCCATTCTATAAGGAGTAATAGAGATAGGAGTGGTACCAGGCAACAATTCAATACCGAACTCCACCTCTCTCTCAGGAGGCAATCCTGGCAACTCCTCTGGAAACACATCTGGGAACTC
The DNA here is from genome assembly GCA_947685225.1 of Garcia nutans. Taxonomy (NCBI): domain Eukaryota; kingdom Viridiplantae; phylum Streptophyta; class Magnoliopsida; order Malpighiales; family Euphorbiaceae; genus Garcia; species Garcia nutans. Next base: position 46,075,599 of record CANTUV010000007.1, on the reverse strand, counting down.
TGCAACTGTGGCAATGCTATCAATGGGAGAACTTCTTACTCTAGTATCTACCACATGAGCAAGATAGGCTTCACATCCCTTTCTAATCAACCTCCTGGCTGCAACAGCTGAAACAAAAAAGGAGGCTAGCTGTTCCTGCTCATTAGATACTATCACCTCTCTACCATCAACAGTTTTCAAAGAAACAATTTTCTTCTTACAATCTACCACAGCTCCATGTCGAGATAGCCAATCCATACCTAAGATCACATCATATTCCTTAAATGGCATCTCAATCAAATCCCCTAAGAACTCCTCACCCTGCACCACTACTGCACTATCTCTATGCACCTTACTCACAACCACACTATGTCCTAACGGATTTGTCACCAACACATCAAATCCTAGGGACTCAGCATGCAAATCAGAGACAGGCAAAACAGATACACTAACATATGAATGTGTGGAACCCGGATCAATCAAAGCAAGTACTGGAGTATTAAATAAAGAAAAAGTACCAGCTATGACTGCCGATGTATCTGGCTGCCTCTGCATAACATACATCCTCTGGGAAGATCCAACCTCCTCTGGTCTACCCTCCCTGGATGTAGCACCTCCTCTAGAACTGAATCCTGGTCTACCTCCCCGACTGGCACCTCTGCCTCCTCTGCCTCCCCTCACACTAGCTCGAGAAGCAGCAGAATCCACTGGCATCAGCTCCTGCCTCTCAGGACAGTCTCTCACAAAGTGGTCAGGTGATCCACACCTGAAGCATACAGCTGATCTACTGTACCTCCAACAAACGCCCCCATGTCTTCCACCACACTGGTCACACACAGGTAAGGTGGATCTCTGAATTCCAGGAGTAGGAGCACTCGCTACTGAAGCTGCAGGTCTAAATCTCTGCCTCTGGAACTGCACTGACCTACCCGCTGGTCTCTGGCTCCTACTACTCCGAGGAACAAAACTTCCTCTACCCCTCTTCGCAGAAGAAGACCCTGCCTCTAACTGGGGCCTTCTAACCCTAACCTCCTCCTCTGAAACAGCTGCAATAACTTGAGCTCGCTCTACACTTCGAGCTGCTGCCACAAGCTGTGAGAAATCCTAATATCTGGATCCAGCCACTAAGCACATGATCGAGGGTCTCAATCCCTCCTCAAATCGCCGACATCTATCAATCTCATCAGCAATGATACCCCCATCATACTGACTCAGTCGAATAAACTCAACTTCATATTCAGTTACGGTCCGATGATCTTGCTTCAAATCTAGAAACTCTCTTTTCTTCCCATCTTTATACTCCCTAGGAGTATACTTCAACTCAAATTCCCTCAGAAAATCAGTGTAAGACAGTGTTGGAGGATCATCCATAGAATGGGGCACTGTCTTCCACCAGTCGTAGGCATCCTTCTGTAGCAAAGATCTTGCATAGTCAAACTTCTCCTCTGAAGTGGCTTGCAACTGCACAAATACCCTCTGAACTCTATCAAGCCACTGTTCTGCTACAGCCGGATCAACTGTACCAAAGAAATCCTCTGCTCCATATTTCCTTAGCTTATCATAGTGCCTTACTGGTACTGAAGGCTGAGGGGGTGGTGGCGGTGGCTGTGGTTGCACAGGTGCTTGTCTCATAGCTTCCATCATAGGCCTAAACCAGGCTGGCGGAACCTCCTCCCCAGCTGGTCTACCCGACACCGAAGCAGGTGCCTCCTCAACACTATCAACCCTAGCTCCCTCAGCAGGAGCAATACTCTCGGCACTACCCTCAATCGACTGACGTGAGTGAGAATCCATCACAACCTATCACTGCAAACACAGCAGATTATATCTTATTAAAGATCAGAGACTGCCAATCTCAAACGTATATGTTATTCAAAACCACGTTTTAAGTAAAAATATTCTTTTTATTACATTTTACCTAGGTTGAGAATCTCAAACCTAGGCTCTGATACCAAAACAATTGTAACACCCCTTCCCAACCTACATATGTAAGCTGAGTAGAAGCGCCACACTAACCTAATGTTGCTACCAATTTTACTTAGTCAAATTTTAGTTCCGATTTTTACAAAATTTTTGCCATAGTTTCGCCTAAAAATTGAGTCCCAAGTGTCGACAAAACCGGTTTTTTTTTTCTTATTTTTAAAAACATTTTACACAAACCAATGCAAACAAAATCATTCTCAGTACACTCCCAATAAATCCCCCTTGTAACCTCAACTACAACCTGCAAAAAGGATTTACACTTCTAGTACAACATAAAATAAAGGTTTTGGGACAACCCCCATATTTAAATATTACACAGCGGAAGTTATAAAATATTTACATATTTACAAATTCATATACATCAAAACTCAAGTTTTACAACACATAAAATTTATACATGATTGGCAAGTCTGCTCTGATATTTAAGCTCCCAAAATGGATTCTTCAAGGTCTACTCTCACTAGGTCTTGATGAACTCTCGGGTTCAACTCTATCCACTCTACTACCTGCGCGATTAAACACTATCGCGCTAAGCCAACGGCTTAGTAAGATAAAACATGCTAACTGTATGCTTTAATGAAATGCAATGCCACATATGTTATTGATAAGATCAACATCATAAATATAAAGTTAACCACACAATTATGCATTTCACAAATCATAGTCATATGAGCATACCACATTTCAACATCTTTTCACATTCAACATTAATCAATCATACTCCATAACCAACATCTCATTTCATTAAACTCATAACATTATTTAGGACATTCATATAACCTTGACACCTATGGGCCCAACGAGTATTTAATACGATATTCAGAGTTTAGAGTTACTGCTTTGGTTCATAGTCACAATAATCACGCCCGTAGGCAATGTATATACATGTATCTCTATCCATGGATAGTGTAACAGACCCAGTCTCTTGGATCATCAACTCAACACATATGAGGAGATCCTCAACCCGGCAAGACTGTTACAAATCATATATCTCATAGTGTAACAGACCCAGTCTCTTGGACCATCAACTCAACACCTATGAGGAGGTCCTCAACCCGGCAAGACTTTTACCTTTCATCATTTCTTAGGCATGCCACCCAAATCCAGAACTCTGAAACTGAATAACATATTAAACAAACAATTCATTTCCATTCTCAATTCTCATCACATTTAGGCAAACATGCCTTCTTTCTTTCAATTACATCATCTTAGCCAATAACAATGGCTTCACATTTCATTTCATAATATAACATCTCATTATTCAAGTATATATATATATATCTCATCCATGATCACATTATATCTCACATAGCATCATTCATAAATATCAACATTTCATTCCACATTACTCATGAAACACATTACCATTCACAATGCACAACATAACATTGTTCAATCTCAACAATGCAATTAGGGCAAAGAACAATTGATTATAACATTCATTGATTCAAGTGTGTTTAAAGTGTTTAGGGTTAGGTTTAAGGACCAACCTACCTTTGGAGAACCAAAGCAATGCAAGAAGAACAAAGAATTAAAACCCTAACCATAAATAGTACATTCTGGTTTTAAACTCCATTTTATCCTTATTTTGAAAAATTGTATAAAATAATCTACTTGACTAAAAATTCTAAAATTTTTACAGAATTTAGTTTTGTATCTTAAAATCATCCCTTTAAAATTTCAGATCAAACTGAACACAAAATCTTGGTCAAATAGTTCACCTAACCAGACTGCCCCAATTGCCCTGCATCCTGGCAGCAGTTCTGAACTTTGTGAATTCCATAAATCAAATTCAATCAACGTGGTTCCAAATTATTTTTCTCAAATACTAGACTCACTAAGAAACAACATATCCAAAATTCAATTGAATATTATTTTTCTACATTTTATTAAAAATCCCGAAATATAGCTGTCCCAGTTAAGGTACCTGCTGGAATAGGTCTAATAAAAATAATTTTTCTAAACTCATAACCATTTCAAAATCGAATCAACATATTTTTCAGTCATTCTAGACTCATAGAGGCACAACATATCAAAAATTTACTTCAAGAACATTTTTCTAAAATTAATTAAAAATCATACAAGTCACAGCCTTTACTAATCCTAAAACAGAAACAATTTCACTAAACACCAATCTTACTCTTCCATCACCAACACCAACCCAACTTCTCATCTATCAAGCAAAATCAATACTTACAATCATAGCATAAGCAACTTAATCATACCACTTCAAAAGAATTGAAGAAATTAGAGAAAAGATCTTACCTTAATTAAAAACTTCTTAAATCAACACTTGAACACTTAATCTTTCTTCAATTTAAGCTTGAAATCATCAAAACCATCACTTGTCTCTTTCTTTCTCTTTGGCTATGGAGGGCCGGCCATCAACAAGAAGAAGAAGAAGAAATGATGAAGAAAACACAAATCAAACCTTCTTTAAATATCCACCATGTGATTTTATCCAAGCAATTACCAAAGTGCCCTTATTCACATAATTATCTTTTTGTCTTATATGTGCCCAATTAAGTAATTTACCAATCTCAAATAAATATCTTCTCTTGCATTGACCAAGCCTTTTGACCACTTTATATGTCATATATATTAACATATACACAACATATAAATTTGTCTCTAAACCCTATTTCTTCCCAAAATACATATACATATACTTTCTCTTCTCAATTTCTTTTCTCTTACAATTTAACACATATATTCAATCCAATATATAACAATAACAACAACAACAATATGCAAAACTTCTAGGGCATAAATGAGGATATTACATAAACTATTTTCTTCAACTCCAAAACCAAAACAGTAAACCCCACAACAGTTAATCTAAACTCTATGTTTTTCTAAACCCTAATTCCCTCAAAACTAATACGTAAACCCTATAGTTTTCCTAAACCCTAATTCTTAAAACCATAAAACCTTATAAACCTAAACATTCAAACTCAATACAGTAAATCCAAAACAACAATCCAGTAACCAAGAGCTATAAACCTAATGTTTTAATATTCTAAAACACTAATTTCATAATGTTTCCCATAAACCCTAATTTGATTCATGAAACCTTAATCCATTTTAATTTTTTTAAACCTTTACAGTAGCTAAGAATTATAAACCTTAATATACTAAAATCCCAAAACCCTAAATATTAATTAAAGAACTTTAAATAGAAACAGTAACCCTAATTTGTATCTTTACTTGTTTTATTTTTAGATTTGATTATGTAGTCTATTATATGCCTTAGTGGTTGATTTATTTAATTTCAATGCCTGATTTATTTAATTTATCATGGATGGATGCTTACTATATATTTTGATTGATGTTTAATATCTTTGATGAATGATTTATTTATAATGAATGATTATTTACTTTTATCGATTTATGTTGATTTCCAAAAGTGTAAGAGGTATGTTTCCACTTTGTGGGTACCTCATTAGTTAAATATCTTGTAATTTAAATTGCTTTTATATTTTGGACCAATGTAAAGGACATGTTTCTACCTTTTGGTGGGTGTCCTATTAGTTTAGACATGGATGATGTAAGGACATGTTTTCATCATCAGATGGGTATACATTTATTTGTTTTGCTTGGACATTGCTTTGATTTTAATATAACGATGCTTTATTTCAATTGTTGTGTATAATATGGATAATATTTAAGAATTTTATAATATTAAGACCTATAAAGGAGGCCGGTTCCAATGAACTGGGCGTTGTGGGAGTGCTGGGCCATTTCTCATCTTCCCCACACATACCCAACTTTTCGAACCCATTAGGGGGTTGGGGATTTCTTAGGAATCAAGTCATTCACCACTTTCTTTTTCCCGGCCCGTCCGGGTGGCGACTCTATTTTCTCCGGACTTAGGTCCGTGTTCTCTAAGGCCCCGAGCCTAAACAGTGCCGAAGTCGCACGAACCATTCCACTGGGAGTGGGGGCAAAAATCCCCGCTCACAATAACCCTAAACAATCCCAAAAACTAAGCACACTTATTAATTATGATAATATATAAAAGATTTTACCTCAAACCATAACCATAAGTAATTCATCATAACTTCATTAATTCAAGAATATAACAATCATTATCAAGTAGCTAACTCTGCACAATAATTGAGGATAGAACTATGTGTTTTATATTATATATATATATATATTTCAATGGGTGCATTCTATGCTCCATCTCATTTCTATTATTATTATTATTATTATTATTATTATTATTATTATTTATTATGGTGGATGCATTTTATGCTCCATTCCACCTCTATTATTTAAAGCGAATGCGTTTTGCTCCATCGTGCAAAATTTTATTTTTATTAATTAATTATGCATAATTCCCATATCATATCCGCACATAATTAACAGTTAACCACCTTAGTGATACATACTAACTCAAGAATCCATGACATTACAATAAACTCCTAAAACTATGATAAAAATAAGTAAAACCCTCTCCTTTTTTTTTCAAATAATAAGTGTTCGTAATTTGTAAAATTTTCAAGATCATAGCCTCATCCATTCCATGCATTAAATTAAGAGTAAGCAAAATTTATTTCAATCTAGCTAAAAGAGTTTAATTATCATATTGAAATCTAAAATAACAATAATTAACACACTCAATAACAAGTAAAAAAAAGTAGGGATCAAAAATAGCTAAATAGATTGAAAAATAGGAGTAAAACAAACCATTATATTTATTAAAAACTAAAATTTAAATCTAGTACAAATAGAAAAATGAAACTAAATAAAAATTAAAACTAAAAACAACCTAATCAAATCTAATGCAGAACAAACCAATAATAAAAGTTAATTAGAATCTTTTAAGCATCTCCTTCTTCATTCTTAATGTTCACTGGAATAAATTGTTCTTTCTTAGGAATCTTTGGAGGTCTTCCTCTTTTCTTTTTCTCTAATTTTGATGGCCTACCTCTCTTCCTCTTGATTGGTGATGGCTTAGGTTCATTATCATCACTTGAAGTATCATCTAAAACCACTAAGTCAAGTTGTGATCTAGCTTTCTCACTAGCTTTCTCCAAAATTTTTCCTTTGCACTGTTTTGTCAAGATCTGTAGTGCATTCATTAGGATCAGGATACACACGCCTAAAAGAATAGAAGGCAGTGAGTTGTTCAGGCATTTTTAGGATCTCAAATATTGTCTCTATATTTTCAACCCCAAGTATATAAACTTTCTTTATTATTCATCTTTCTCTAAGGCTTTGCTAATTATGAATAGAACTTGCTAAGAACTCAACCTTATATAGAGAAGAAATGAAGACTAATCCTAATGCCATTCAACTAATAATATTCTACTTAAACTCTTACTATAATTACAACTAATTAACTAAATATAAAATCTTAGCTCACTAGGATTAGGAATTCAATTCAAAAGAAAAGACTAATAGTATAACTCCAATCCTAGAAAAATAAAAACATCTAACTAAAACCTAATTAAGACCTAATTACATAATACCATAATTTTTTTATAAGATGGAAACATAAATTTTAAAAAAAATTCACACAACTAAATTAAAATAAAAATAAAACAAAATAGCAAGACAAATTAAGCTAACTACTCTCCTCCCAAACTTAATCTTTTCATTGTCCCTAATGAAAAATAATTTACCACAAACAATATCATACATAAATAAATAGAAAAGGAAAATATAATATGAAAAATATAAGGGATGAAGGCTTTCCTCTTTTATAGCGATGCTAGAGGTGATGGAGTCAGAGAAGAGACAGACAAACCCGAAATATCTATATACTTCATTAACTTGTAATTATGATAATTCTGGCTCCTCTCCATATTAATAATTCTCTGATTCATGGATACTAATTGGTCTCCCATTGTCCTCTGCTACTCCTCCATAACATTCAACTGCGAGCTCAAATGTTTATTTGTTTCATCCATTATATTGAGCTGCCTTAAAACTTGTTGCCATCCCTATTCTTCATTGTCATTATCATCACCCTCTTCTTCATCACTTCCCTCTTCTTCATCTATTTCTCGGGAATTAGGCAGAGCACTACTAGAACCTCCTTGAACTAGGTTCTTGTAACATTGTCTTGTTGTGGGATCCTTCAATCTACTACTTGCATCCAAAATTTTAGGACGGCATAATGTGTAATATGAATAGGGCTCTTCACTAATGCACTCTGTTGTAGTGTTTTTAGGATAAAAAATATCATAATATAATGCTAATCCAGGAACAATATGACCTAATGCAATGGTGCTCTTAGGATGTTGAGCAATAAATATCAAACTCTAAAAAATATGATATTTTGCAGAGACTTTCTTACTCTTATATGCACAATACAACATAAATAACTCTTGAGTAGATACTTTATTACTCTCCTTTTTTTCCAAACACAAGATGACATATAAGTTTATGCAACAACATTAAACTATAATCACAAATTAATCTGTTAGGTGCATTCCTAATGTTAAATGAATTAAAACTAGTTAAAGCGTTCCAAAATTTATCAATGTTAAATTCTTTAGAAGGACTACAAGCACCTTCTTTAGGCAATCCTAAAGCCTTGAATATAACATCATAATCAATCACATAATCTATACCTAGCATTCTACACCCTAGATTCTTATCTTTGGATTTTGACATATTAAGAGTTGTGAAAAATTCAAGAGTGAGTTCTCTATACGTGTCATATTTCTTTTTTACCAATTTTCCCCATCCTAATCTAGCATACAATTGCTTCATCCTAGTATCAATACCCAAGTGTTCAAATATTCCATGGCTATAATACCTATAACAAGAAATAGTTCTTGAACATAGAGATAGAAACCTCTTACCTTCCACTTCATTATAAATGGGATAAGGAGCATTAAATTGTGAAGATAGATCTACCTCATCCCTTAAAGAACTTGAAACCTTTTCCTTGCCTTTCCTTGTTGATGTTTTTCTTATAATACTTTTCAATTTTAGTGCCATGCTTTGATGATTTGGGTAATGGATATGTATACTGGAAAAATTTGTGTGATTATGGAAGAGTTTGAGAAAATTCTGGAGGTTTTATGGTTAGAGATTTTGAAAGAGAAGTTGGGAGTGTAAGAGATAGAGGAAGAAGAAAGAAAAGTGAGGAGATAGGAAAGAGGGGAGAGTTGGGCTAATAGGGGTTACTTAATTTTATGTAATAATTTTTTTTCGTAATGTTGCTGGAATGCCCATCGTGATTGTACCAGGCGCCTCTGTCATCCTCAGTGTGCTCGTGCGATCTGGCACGAGCACGACAATGCTTCAATCATCCTTAGCCCGTTCGTGCGCTCTCGTATGGGCTGGGTGTTCCTTCTGTCATGATCGCTTAGCCCAGTGTAATCGCTACAGAGCTCGGTGATGCTTGTGGAGTTTTTGGTTATCCTCTCGGCGTAGTCGGGTGGCTTGGCGTGATATCTATAGTATCTTGTATTTTTTTTTAAGGAAAACATAATTCAAACTAAGAAAATGAGAGTCAAGTACAAATCAGTATAAAGAAATGAGATTAAAAGAAGGAGAAAACCTATAATCAAATTCAAATGGAAAATAAAATCAAAGAAAGGAAAAGAAAAGAAGAGTAAATAAAAATTAAGGCAACAAAATAAGTGCAAATAGGTAAAAATGCAGGAGAAAGTAATGATGGGAAAGTTTGTTTGCCTCCTAATAGCACCATTTTTCAATGTCTTTGGCCAGATATGGCTATCATTTAAGTAGCTGGTAGACATTCTAAAGCAAGTTCATCCACTACATGAGCTGTGAAACCTTCATAAAATAGCTTTAGCCTCTGGCCATCAACTTTAAAAATTTGTTAGTCTCTAAGCTCTGAATTTCCACTACACCATGAGAAAATAACTTAGTTATAACAAATGGACTATTCCATCTAGTTCTCAACTTACCTGGAAACAACTTAAGTTTGGAATCATATACAAAACTTTATACCCAACAATAAATTCTTTCCTAGAAATCATCCTATCATGGAAGGCCTTAGTCTTCTCCTTCTAAATCCTTGAATTTTTATAGGCCTCATTTTGCATTTCTTCCACCTCTTGAATTTGCAATTTTCTTTGCTCACCAGCCTCTTCAAACTTCATAAGGCATCATCCAGACATAAACTCCAGTTCTTCCTATTTTGATTAATTGCCTTTTCAAGGATGGATTTTACTTTTTTATTAGAGATTTCAGCTTGTTTGGCTTTCCTGTCAGTGGTACACTGTCAACGTACGATGTGCTACACCATACTTTTTAAAGAGAGCATCCATCACCTTATTGTAAAAAATGAGTTCCCCTATAACTGATGATGGCCCTTGGAACATTGAACCTAACAAAAATATTAGTCCTGACAAAATCCACAACCACTTTAGCATTGTTAGTTCGGGTAGCCTTAGCTTTTACCCATTTCGAAGCATAATCCACAACAAGTAAAATATATAAATTGCCAAATGAATTAGGGAAAGGCCCCATAAAATCTATACCCCATACATAAAAAATTTCACAAATTAAAATAGACATAAGAGGCATTTGATTTCTTTGACCTAAATTTCTAGTTCTTTGTCAATTTTCACAAGATTTATAATGCAAATAAGACTCAAAAAATAAGTAGGCCAAAATAATCCACATTGTAAAATTTTGCGAGCTGTTCGCTTTGGACCAAAGTGTCCTCCACATGTATAAGTGTGAGAAAAATTTAACATAGATGGGATTTCACTTTCATTGACACACCTCCTAATAACTTGATCAAAATAATGTTTCCACAAATAAGGGTCATCCCAAACATAATATTTAGCCTCTCTTTTGATCTTATCTTTTTCACCCCTTATTATATCATTAGGAAAAATTATAGAAGTTAAATAATTCACTATATTAGCATACTAAGGGTCTGAATATTGAATTGAAAAGAGATAATCATCTGGAAATTGATCATTTATTGGTAATGGCTCCTCTTGCAGTAGTAATCAGCTGAGATGATTTGTCACCAAGTTTTTAGACCCTTTTTTTTACCTCTTCTCTCCAAATCAAATTCTTGGAGCAAGAGAATCCATCGAATGAGTTCTACTAGCTAATCATTCTAACATTTGATCAATAAAAGGGAGGGGAAAATGGTCCTTTCTAGCAGAAGAATTTAATTTTCTATAATCAATACAAACCCTCCACCCATTTTGAACTCGAGTAGGAATTAACTCACCATCGGAATTCTTTATAATAGTAAAACCTGTTTTCTTAGACCATCTGAACTAGACTTACCCATTTGCTATCCAAAATCGGATGGATTATACCTACATCAAGGAGCTTTAAGATCTCCTTTTTCACTACTTCCATCATGGGTGGGTTCAAACACGTTTTAGCTTTCCTTCTAGGCTTGCTATCCTCTTTCTTAAAATCTTATGCATACACATGGAAGGTGATATCCTCTTAATGTCAGCTGTTGTCCATTCTGTGGCACCCTTATTCCTTAAGCACTCGAATCAAGCTCTCTTCTTCTTCCTTGGTTAGTTTGTTGGAAATTATTATTGGTAGGTTATTATTTTCTCCTAAGTAAGCATACTTCAGGTGGCTGGGCAGCGATTTTAGCTCTAATTCTGGTGCTTGCACAATAGAAAGTAAAAGTTTGTTGTGAGTCAAAAGTAATTCAGATTGAATAAGGAATTTTACTTTCTTAGACACATCCATTTCATTCACCACTTTGCATAGCTCCTTATCTAAAGCAACTTCTGCTTGTTGCTTTGCCAAGGCACCTGCTGTAAGGTTTTTTCAAAGAGCTATATTAAACTTGTCAATTTCGCTTAACTTAAATAAATCTTATCTAATAGAATCTATCACATCCATTCCATACACACAAGACACATCACTAGGATATTTTGTAGCATCATACACATTGAATTTAACAATTTCACCATCAAACTCTATAGTGAGTGTACAGTCATGAACATCAATTTTTATTTTAGTTATGCTTAGAAATGGCCTACTTAGTAAGAGTGCAGAAGAATTAGAAGACTGATCTTCTTCCATGTTAAGAATATAAAAATTAGCTGAAAAAAATAAGACCATTGACTTGAACTAAATCATCTTCCAAAACTCCTTCAGGGTAAACTACTGACTTGTCAGCTAACTGTGTAACTACTCCTGTCTCTTTCAAAGGACCAGCTTGTAAAGAAGAATAAATAAACAAAGGCATAACATTAATTGATGATCCTAAGTCACACATTGCTCTTTTAATGCCTAAATTTCCTATTTTACAAGAAATAGCAAACATACCTTGGTCTTTTAATTTTGGGAGTAATTTTCTTTTAATCATAGCTGATATATTTTCCCTCACATACCTTTTCATTCTCATTAAGCTTCCTCTTATTACTATATAATTCTTTAAGAAATTTCGCATACCTTGGTACTTGTTTAATTGAATCAACCAATGGAATGTTCACTTCTACCTTGTGAAAAGTCTCTAGAAGTTCTTTTTCTTCCTTTTCTTTCTTCGATTTTGCTAACCTTTGTGGAAAAGGAGGAGGTATCACGACTGATTTGGACTTATCATTGCTTGAAGTAGCAGGTTGCTCCTCTTGTTGTACCAAAATCTTAGATTATGCAATTTTCTTCAAGCCATGTCCAGGTGTCTGCTTCTGGGGTATGCTATCCAACAATTATTTTCCACTCCTTAAGGTTATTGTACTTGCATTTTGGTTCAGATTCACCACTGTTTGAGAGGTTAACTTCCCTTGAGACACTAGTTTATTGACTAATGTGGCTAATTAACTAATCTGGCTTTCCAAGTTCTGAATACTCGAGCGAGTTTCCTATTAAAATTGCTAGTTGTTAGTAATAAAAGCTTTGAACATGTTGTCAAGAGACATACCAGATTTTTATAGTGGTGGAGGCTATGGTGGAGGTTGTGTTGGATGATATGTTTGTGAGTTTTGTGCTTTCACTCCATAATTAAATTTTGGATGATCCCTCCACCCCAGATTGTAAGTATTTGAGTATGGATCATAATGCCTTTAGGGTTGGTTGGAAAATTTGCCCATAGCATTCACTTGTTAAGGATCTTCCTCTTGAAGAGTTGGATACATGTCCATGGGATGTCCTAAATGTGCACAAATTCCACATGCTCAGGCTAGTTGTGCATTACGTACAGCCTTATTTTGAACTAAAGTTGTAAGTTGAGAGATTTTAGATTCAAGAGATGAAAAACTTACCTCGTTAACTCTTCCATTTGTCTCTTTCTTGCTGCCAAATTGTTGGGAGGTGTTTTCCATGACTGAAATCAAATCTCTAGCTGCTTGAGGGGTCTTATTAATTATAGCACCTCCACTTGTGGCATCTAACATTCTTCGTTCAGTAGGTAAAAATCCCTTCATAAAAATATTGCAAGAGGGCTTTCTCGGTAATACCATGTTAAGGACAACTTGCATACAACCTTATAAACCTCTCCTAATATTCATAGAGATTTTCCAAGTCTTTTTGCCTAATCCCACATATTTCCCTCCTTATGTTGGCAGCACACAATGTGGGAAAGAAATTATCCAAAAATACACTCACCATTTCAGTCCATGTAGTGATCAAACCTGATGGTAAATCAAATAACCAATCTTTGGCTTGGTTATCCAAAGGAAAAGGGAATGCTCTTAGTTTAAATTGCTCTTCTGGCACCCCTTACGGTCGCATACTTGAACAAACAATGTGAAATTACTTGAGATGTTTGTGTGGGTCTTCACTTTCCAAATAATGGAACATGGGCAGCAGGTGTATCAAGCCAGATTTGATCTAAAAAATAACATTTAAGGTTGGATATGCGATACATAGGGGCTGCTGATTGGTGGGAGATGCGGCAAGCTCCCTAATGGTGCATTCTCCCTAATGGTGCATTCTCCTTCAGCCATATCTTCTTCTTTTTCTGACTCGCTTGAAGAAGGTTTAGAGTTAGACGCTGAATCTGAATTCATTTGATGTTTCAGCTGCTAACACTTGTCTTTGTAATTTAGTTTTCTTCCTTAAGCCTTTAGTAGTCTTTTCTATTTCAGGATCGTAAAGAAGTTCTTCTTCATGGTTAGACCTTGTCATGAAAAGAAATAAAATAAGTTAGAATAACTCCCTGACAACGACGCCAAAATTTGATGGTTGTTGAAGCCAGCAAAAATAAATTCCTATTCCTAAGCAAATTAAATTATAAAAGTGATGAATAGAGTATCAAACCTTAAGGAATTGTTACTTAATATTATTCTTTTATAACCATGAAAAATTAATTAAAACAAGAAATTAAAATTGTGATTTTGAAAGAAGTAAATTAAAATTTAATTCAGAAAATAATTTAAGCTAACTAAATTAAAAACAAAGATAATAATTAAGAAAAAAAATTGAATAAGAACAGCCTTAGTTGAAGGAATAATCTTAGTTCAATCCTTGAATTGATCATAGATTCAAAGATCACTCTTTTAATTATTCAATAAACCAGTATAGTATTGGACAAGCTCTCAATATCAATCCTTTCGTAGATTTTAAATTAATTAGGAAATGTTATCTAATTAATTCTTGCCAATAACCTATCCTATAGGAGCGTCCTTAGAATCTAATTATTGATAGCCTTAAGAACTAGAAAGACTTGATTCTAACCAATAAACCAAACTTTAGGATTTATTTAATTAGATTATATAATCTCTTAGGATAAACCTAATTGCTACTTAAATAAAAAAATAAAGAACAATTATGGATTCAAGAATTTTGAATAGCTGTATGTAAATTAACTAATCAAGCAATGAATCCTATTTGATTGATCAACAATTAACAATTGAATAAGCCACAGATTATTATATAAATACTGAATATTAAAGAAGAGAAAAGTTAGAGTTGTTTAGATATCATAATTCGTGATTAAGAACCTCAATTACCCTTCAAACAAGTAATAATTTAGTTGCTCATGCTTTTAGAAATGAAAATTTTGATTATCTTCTCAAGTTATAGCCCCCTAAAAACATTTGTGTGTAAATTCGTCCCCCCTCATAAAAGAGTATATCAATTGTTTAACACCATTCAACTACCTAAAAATAGACTTCTAATTATACTATACTGCTGCAGAATTTGAGTTGTATTTTTCAAGCCAAATTTTTGTCAGATAACAACCCTATATGAATCTAACTCCTTCGAAGTGTAGATGAATTTAGGTTTTTGAATCACCTTAATTGGACTCCGGAAGCCTGAGATATGGCCCAATTACTCTCAATAGTTTTAACAAGAATTCTGCTTCAACATCTTAGTCCTAATATTAGCTTAATACTTGGAGGCACAAAAGATCTTGAATTTTAATAAATAAGACCTCTCTAGAAAGCTGGAGATGTCCTCTACAAACTTCATGCATACAACCTTTCCAATCTCGAACTTCATCATCACCAAAATCTTTATTGAATCTTTAAAGGTCTAATGTATCTAAAATCTTTGTTTGCTAAGGTCCTCTAAGAAACTAATTCAAGCTAAGCTCTACTAAAAATAATGAAATTAGAATATATAAATAAGTTTAGAATAAATTAATTCAACTCAATTTCATGCTAAAACTGATAGAAAAATATATGTTCGATATGCACTTATCAGAAAGGGACCAAAAGTCCATAAATGGGGCTTAAGAGGAAGGAGTATATCTCCCAAATCAAGACAAGACCTGTTGCGCTCAAATTAAGTACTACCACAAAGCGTCACTCGCAAGTATACGAGGTAGCTGTAGCAAAGGTGATCGCCCCAAGGTCGTTTCCCCAAGAAGGTGTGGTTCGTAATAGCTTGATTAAAACAATTAAATTAAAAGCGAGAGTTTGATGCTGGAATTGTAAAAGAACAATTTAAACCTAAGATTAAGGAGTGTAGGGTTGAAGTGTGTAATGAGTGCGCAAGATCAATTCAGTTCTTGGGAAAGTGCCTAGGGTTATAGGTCCATTCAATCAAAACTCAATTCTCAATTATTCATTATAGCCTTGTAATTAATTTGTTCCTTAAGGTTAATTAGTCAATTACCAATCCATTAGTTCTCACATTCATGAATTAGCAATAACCAATTATTTCACATTATCAAATTAATGAAACCCTAGAACTTATATTTCTAATTCATTCATAGGGTAGTCAATTGCATAATTCTGATACCAAATTTCACCTCTCGGTCCTTCATTCACTATCTAGAGATCAATAGGTAGCTAATCTATTAACCTAGCATTCAATCCAATGCAATCAACCAAAAACAAGGTAATCAATGGAAATATCAAATTAAAGCATTCAATCAAATATACTATAAACCCTAAGCATGGGTATTTAGCTCAACATCATCAAATTAAAACATTCATTCAACTCAATATAAATCAAATACAAATTGTTCATTGTAATATCAATATCTCAATACATCAATGACAATAAAAATGAATTAAAAGAGAGAATAGAAAAACCCCTTGTGAAGATGCTAAGAGTAGGATTGCTAATCTTCCTCTAGCTCCACTCGATGTATGATGAAGAACTCAAGCCCCTTCAATGGTTGATTCCCCTTGCAATGTAGATGGAGCTTTCTCAAGTCTCCAATTCTTCAATTGATTTTCCTTTGGAAGATAGAAAGGAGCTTTCTCAAGTCACCAATCTTTTCCATGAAGCTTCTTCAACCTTTGATGGCTTGTAACCCAAATTATCCCAAAGAACCTTCAAGATCTATCAATGGAAGATGGAGAAGATGAAGATGGAGGATGAAGATGAGGGACAAGGAGAGTGTCACCCTCTCCTCATCCCAAGTTGGTGTGCCTCCCTTTCTTCTCTTTAATTTTCGTTCTCCAAACCCTAGATATCCCTCTCTCTCAACTTCTCTTTCCTTTTATACGAAACGTACGCTTTAAAATCACCGCGCGTTTGTTTCATGAGGGACACGGCCAAGTCAGATGTGACTTGGCCGTGTGAGTGGCTTTTGGAGGGACACGGCCAGGTGACACGGCCATGTCCCTTGCCTGTGTCCACCACTGACTGCCTTTGATCTTCTTTTTCTTCTTTGTTGAGTGACACTGCCAAGTGGAGCTTGACTTGGCCGTGTTGCACCATTTTTGAGGGACACGGCCAGGTGACACGGCCGTGTCCCTTCCCTGTGTTCACTTCTGTGAAGATTTGGTTCTTCTTTTCCTTTGGCATTTGGTGAGACACGGCCAAGTCAGAGTGACTTGGCCGTGTCTGGGCTTCATTGGAAGGACACGGCCAGGTGACACGGCCGTGCCCCTTGCATGTGTCCTCTCCTGCCTTCAATCTTGCTCTTTCTTGCTTTGTTCTTTGGTTTTGCTCATCAGATGAGACACGGCCAGAGACTTGGCCGTGTCTCTGGGTGTGTCTCTTACTGTTTCTTCATTTTTGCTCTGTTTTTGACTGTTTTGATCTTCCAAGGGTGTTTTTACTCTCAAACCTAAAAACAAACACAATAAACAAACTTAAAACAAAAATCAATCAAAACATTAACTAAAACACACATAAAATTATACTAAAAACTAGTATAAAAATGACCTAAACAAGGCCAGAGAAAGGGGTAACTTGAGATCCTAAAGGATCATCTTCCTCACACATTAGAAAAGAAAAATCAGAGGGGAAAGGGGCAGTGGGCTCACAATTAAAGAGATATAGAAGATCAAAAAATAAGAGAGAAGAGGGGTTTGAGTCTAGGGAAGACCAGACCCTCGATTTGTCCGATAAACACCAAATACGAACTCTAAAGAGCCCAAAATTAGTAGATTGAGTTGGTTCCTATCTGAATGTTTTGGTTGCAAAAAATACTCAGCAAAAACGAGAATAAATACAGAATGAGAGATAAAAAATAGAACATGGAATGAAAAGAGAAAGAGAACAGAAGTTGGCGGTAGCCCTAGATCTAAAATCAAAATCAATCGACGGTGGAGCAAGAACACTACCTTGAGAAAAAATGTTTCACATGGGAAGCAACAAAGATAATTAATTACAAAATAAGATGGTTCCAAATTTCAAAGAAAACAGTAATGAAGAAATTTATCAAATTTATTTTTGTTTATATTAAATAGAACATACACAAAAAAATATTCATACAAATAAAAATAAAATTTATAACATGTTTATAATTACTTCTTTAAGTAATAAAGAATATTAAAAAAGTAAGAGACTACTCTATCTTTAATTTCAAAATATACTCAATTTATCTCTCAAATGATTATATTAATTAATTCAATTCTCACCTGTTCATCACATTATATCAGAGGAGCATTTGATTAATGATCACTAGGCTTAAAATATTACGGATTAACAAGAAATTAAATTAATTAAAATGATCGTATTTAAATAAGTAATAAAATATATTTAATTTATTGTGATTTCAAGCAAACAATATAATATTCATATATTCTTGTTAAATTTTAAATTTTAAGATGTGATTTCTTTATTATCATTCTAATTTAATTATTTAATATTATTGTAATACTTAATAAATATTTAATTAAAATTTTTATAAATCTAATATATTATTAATACATTTTTGGTATTGAGGGGGCAATATAAAAATTCTGAAAAAAAGTTATAGATAATAAATTATAATTGGTTAATGCATGTTGGGATGGCATGCTGGATTATTCATATAGCTTGCTGATAAGATAAACGAGGTCTTTTTTTTAAACCTGAATAAACTAGTTTCCAATGTTTTTAAAATCTAACCGAACATCGAACATAATTGATGATTGGTTCACAGTTTAATCGATTCAACCGGGTTAACTCGGATTTAATTATGTAACTATGCTATGAATATATTTTTGTTTATATATATTCATAAAAATCTGAAAGATATAAAAAATTAAAATAAAAGTTAAAAATAATAAAAATATTTTATCATCAATTTAAAAATATCACATATTAAATATTATAAATAAAATAAATGAACCTAATATTTTAAAGTTTAACATAAAATTTAATAATCTAAATATTCAACTTAACTTCAATAATAAAAATAACAATAAACTCAATAAAAGACTAACAATATAAATTATAATCGAAACAAACATCCAAAACTAATTGAATCTTCAAGTACTTGTAGTTGTCCTCGCACACCATCTTTTTCAACACCTACAATTATTAAAATTAATAAAACTAGCTAAATGTTATAAAATAAATAATATTAATAATCTAATACATAAAATAAATACACTACTAATTACTTGTCAATAAAAATTTACTTACTAATGCAAGTTGTTGATAAAGGATTCAACCAATTTTCATTGTCAAGATCATCATTATTTCCTTGGCATTCTCTTACATTGATATCCTCCTTCTCACCATCTAAAAAAATAAAAGACAAAATATAAATAAATATAATTTTAAATAATCATCAAAAGTTTAAATTTAATTATTATCACACCTTGAGATACATGCAAACTTGAGTCTCCAATATCTTTTGGATATTCTTCTTGAAGCATATTCTCTAATTCATCATAATCAAGCTCTCCTTCTCCTTCTTTTTCCACAATCCAAAATTCAGTTTCATCATTTTATTCATAATCAATCGAATCATATGACCTCTTGGACTTAGCAAACCTATCAATTATGAACATGTCATTATATTATTATGCATTAAATAAGACGTAGAAATAAATACAAAATATATATATACTTACCTATCTTGTAACTTCAAGTTATAATGAATATAAACAAGATCATTAAGTCTTTGATGCTCCAATCTATTTCTCTTTTTAATGTGAATACGCTCAAATACATTCCCGTTATGTTCACTTCCCAAAGAAAAAGCTGTTTGGCTAAGAATTCTTATAGCCAACTTTTGTAAATTTGGAACATCATAACCAAATAATCTCCATCATTCATCTTTTATTAAATATGAAAAGAAAAACTTCAATTAGATGAAAATATTTACAAATAAATAATTTTAACTTAGTTCAAAATATGAAAATAATTATATAATAATGAAAATAAATATTACCTTGGCGAGTGTTCTTGTTGCTAGTGTAAGCCATCAATCGAGAAAGACCCTTTTCATGCTCTCAAAAAATTCTTATCTCCTCCATTATTTTCTACTTGCTGCATTCATCTACCTTGTCAATCACATTTAATAAACCATGCATAACCTCAGGATTTTTGTAAAAATTAGTTTGATCATATTGGAATGCTGGATTCAAATAATATGCTGCTACATAAAGATCCTAGCGTAACATATTATCTCACTGCTCTTTTATAATATTAGTATATGACCGATATAAATCTTCCTTATTCTTGAACAACTTTTTGATCCTCAAACATGCCCTATAAATTGCCTCACAAATATAACCCAGAGTAGGTTTTTCATCAATGCCATAAAGGCACAACAAGCGTATCATTGGAGTCATAATCCTCACAATCATCAAGCAATTATTCCAAAAAATTTCATCTAAAACAATTTTTTAAACTTCTCTACCTCTTTGCATTTTTGAGAACGTTTTGAATTCTCCACTAATAACCAAAGCTTGCAAATCATCTTTATGTTCATGTAGGTAGTTGCAAAATGTGTCGCTCCAGGGCGAATGATTTCTCTCCAACCAGGTCTCTTCCTTAACCAATTCAAGGTCCATTTATGGTTATAAATAAAAACAGTCACCTTAGATGCAAGAATGGACAAACTTTGCACATGTGGTGTTTCTCCTATATCTTTCATGATTAAATTCACACAATGGGTTGTACAAGGTGGCCGACTAATGTAATGATATCTCTCTACAAGCTTAAAGCCCACAGCTTTATAATTGGGTGCATTATCTGTCACCATATGTATTACATTATGAGGACCAACCCATTCTACAATTTTTGTTAAAAAATTACACGAATTTTCTGCATTTCTGTACATATTATAAGCATCGACTGATTTGATAAATGAAATACCCTTTGGACAATAAACTAAAAAAATTTATCAATGGCCTTTGTCTAATGTTTGTCCATCCATTTACCATAATAATGCAACCAATGTCAACCTAAGTGTTTCTGTATGAATCAATAATTATTTTTACATGCATCTTAGCAACATTCAACAAATTAACACATAAAGCATGATATGAAGGACCCTTATATCAATGACCCATGCTAGCTATTTTGTTGATAGCAAGTTGGTAAAATGGAGAATTAACATCATTCATAGGAATGCAAGCATCATAAAACCATAAAGCAATAGCCATATAAGTATCATTCCACTTATCTTTACTTTGCATGCATGCTTAAATACTAGGTTGAGTAGGATCACTTACACCTCTTTTAAAATATGAATTAATCCCATCATTAGCTTTTCTCTTTCTCTTTGAAGACATATTCACTAGAGAAGGAATTTCTTGGAGGTCATCACCTTCAACTACATAATCACTTCTTCTATATGATCTCATATCATTAAATGACCCTCTTTTTTCTTTGGCTTTTTGAAGGTTCTCATCCAATGATCCTATGATTTGAAATCGAACATCTGCTGGCACTTTTTTTTGCATATATTAACATTTCCTTCAGTTCTTGTAAGATGTTTCATCCTATTTATGCCTCCTCCAACAATTTGTTTTTGACATAACCCACATATTAAAATCTTCTTGCCATTTGAATGTACTCCTTCAATTATATATCTCCATGCCAGATCTTTTTTTTTTGTCTAATGGAATGTTCTGATTCTAAACTGGCATTTTGTGTAGATTTCATTTCAGATTATGGTATACTTGATTCCATCAGCTAAAATAAAATAATTATAAAATAATTATAAAAATTTAATTAAATAAAATCATATAATAAAAACACATCATTTATTTATTAAATACAAAACCACATGATAAATATATGATGAATATTTATCAATATACAAATATAAATTATAAATACAGTAATCAATTAATAAAAAAAATCCAACAGAGGAGTCATATATACTGTATATGATCCTCGAAAAATTCAATTGCTTATTCTACTATAATAGAGAATTCCACATATATTTTTTATTGAAGTTTATATACATGTTCTAATATAAACAATATATTGTTTATTGAAGTATATATTGTTTATATAATATATTATCTTATGTTTCTAATAAAAAAAATTGAAGTATATATAAATAATTAAAGCTCAACAAATTTTGCTTTCTTTTTGACTTTTGAAGGGATTGCTTTGATTGGCTTTTTTTTCTTTATTTTGTGAAGATCAAGAGGTATGTATAAATAATTTATTAATAAGTTGAAAATGATTTTAAAATATGTGCATAAAAAGATGATGCTTTTAACTTTAAGATAAAGATAGTCAACTTACCTCTTGATAGAAGAATAATCAAGCGGCTAAAAGCTTGCAAAGTGTTTTATTATACTTTATTCACTATTTAGATTTTTAAATTAGGTTTTTCTTAAAAGTTGTGTAGTAAGTGATACTTATTGAAAAGACATATCATGAGGATTTTTATTTAGTATTTAGCTTCTTTTATTTATAAAATCGGGTCAAACTGGCTCATCCGGTTTAAACTGGTTTGACGATTTTAAGTGGTTTTTAATAAATTTAATTTTTTATATATTTTAAATCGGATTATTGACCGGTTCTTGGTTCAACAATTCTAACCTGCCTGTCTAGTTCGATTTTCAAAAAATTGTCAGATTCAATTTGAAAAATTTTAAATTATTTTTTGGCGTGTTTCAATATAGAGAAAATCATGAGAAATATGACGTGTAGTTGGCCAAATTTCATTTCCAGTAAGTGTATGTGTGTGTGTGTTGTGTGCGTATGTATTGTGTGTGTTTTTTTCATGTTTATGTATGCAAGCCTTTTTTTTACCTTTATTCTACAATAATTTTTTAATTTTTTTAATATTTAATTTTTCTTTATATTTTTTATTCATAAATAATTTTTTATGCCATATTCTCATAAATAAATAACATACATACAATATTCATCAAACATTTATATATCATCTACTAAATATATACAAAATATCCTTCAAATAGATATACAATATTTACCAAATATTTACATAATTTATTTAACATTTTTTTATTCATTTGTTTTAAAATATTTTATACGCACAATATTCACTCAACATTTACATAATATACACAATAAATATATAATATATATACAATATCAATATAACATTTACATAACATCTATATAACATACAAAACATACACCAACATCTATATAATGAAATTAATGTTTTTAACTATTACTTTTTATATTTATAATATGTAAAATTTGTTTAGAAATAAATTTACTGATTTTTATTAAAATATTTGCTTTATAAATTATTTTTTGTGAGTCTTATTTGTTATTTGTAATTAAAATAAAAATTATTTCTTTATAGAAATTAAAACACATTTTATATATTGAAAATATAATTGAAAATATTAATTTTTAATATTTTATTTGAAATATTTATTTAATAGTGAAATTTGAAAAGAAAACGATAAAAATTAAAATAAAATATTATTTGTACTGAGAGATGAGGTATTTTTATAAAATAAAAAAAATTATTTTAGCAAGGTGTAGACCCTTAAATTTGAACCGACTTAAATTTGAAAAGCTTATCCTAGTTCATTATAAATCTAAAATCCCTTAAAGATTAGAATTCAATTGGTGTGAATTTATATTAAAATTGCAAAAAAGTCTGGGCTAAAATTTTTAATTATTTTGGATCGGTTTAAGTCCAAATTAATTATTTTGGGGTCGAGTTAGTTCTCCCAAATCAATATGAGGCTAGCCCATATCGATTTGGCAAGCTCAAATCAATATGGGCAATTGCCTCATATCGATTTTGGAAAGCCAAATCGATATGAGGCAATTTCATATCGATTTAGGTGGCCAAATCGATATGAACCTTGCCTCATATCGATTTGACCAGCCCAAATAGATATGAGGTGGGATTCATGTCGATTTTTGGCCTTTAATTTCACTAATCAGAATCCTAAACACAATTTGACCGCCCAGATTTATTTCCTAATCAGACACTGATTTGTGGAGACTCAGTTTAACGAATCCTTTAAGGATGAGGATTAAGGTTTGGTGCTATATAAATATAAGAGAGACAACAACTAAAAAAAAAAAGAGAAAAAGAAAGGGAGAAGGAACGATAAAAACCCTAGCAATCAAAAATCAAAAACTATCTAATTCACAAGGCAGCAAGGCGGTGTTATCTTGGTTGTAAGCTCGGCTAGAAATAAAGTTGGTGCAGGCAGCAGCTTGGATCAATTCTCTTAATTTAGTGGAGCTTTCAAATGTAGGTATATTCATCTAATTTTATTTATAGAATCAACAATCATCTTCACCTTTCAAACTATCATCACATTGTCTGGATCATCAAATTCCATTTTTTAATTCATTTCATATAGTAGCTTAGGTTCTAAGTTAAATCAATAATATAATCATCAAAACATTAATCCAATTTTCAAACCCTAATTATTTTTATAATTTTTTGAAACCCTAATATATTTTCAAAACACTTAATCTATTTTCCTGAATTTTCCAAACTCTAATTAGTTTTACAAATTATAAAAATGCTAAAATGTTTTCCTAAACTTCCAAAACCCTAATCCTAGTTTTCTTAATTTCTAAAAATCTTAATTCTCTTTATAAACCTTAATCTTATTTTCGCAAACACCTAAAAATCCTAATTTTTCATCCCTAGAACTTAAAGTCTTAATTTTCATCATAAAAACCCTAAATTGAAGCATAAATCCTAATTGAAGTAAAAACCCTAAATTGAATCATAAACCCTAATTTGAAACATAAACCCTAAATTGATATATTTATTGCTTTATTTAAGATTAAAGTTTTTGGTGTGATTGCTTTATGTCTTGAATGGATATTTTAATTTTATGAATGATTTATTTTTTATTACTCATGATGAATGGTTGAATGACTTAATTGATTTGCTTTATTATTTTAATTATTGTAGTTTCGAAGATGTAAGAGGTATGTTTCCACTTTGTGGGTACCTTATTAGTTAGGTTCAATGTAATTTAATTTATTTTGGATTTTGGGATTAATGTAAAGGGCATGTTCTCCACCTAAAGTTGGGTGTCCTATTTTATTTTGGATATTGTAAAGGCATGTTTTCATATTATATGGGTGCCCATTTATTATTTTGTTTGGACATTCTCTGACTTTAATACAATAAATATTTATTTACTTTAATATGTGTGTAATATGGATAATGGTATAATAAGGTAAGAATTTAATAATATTTATACTTAAAAAGGAGGCCGGTTCCAATGAACCGAGAGCTGTGGGGGTGCTGTGTCATACTCACCTTTCCCATGCGTACCCAACTTTTTGAACCCATTAGCGAGGGATTTCTTAGGAATCGAGTCATCCACCTCTTTCTTTTTCTCAGCCTATCCGGGTGGCTAATCCATTTTTTTTGGATTTAGGCCCGTGTTCTCTAAGGCCTTGAGCTTAACAGTGCCAAAGTTGCAAGAATAATTCTACATGGGAGTGAGGTTGAAAATTTTTGCTCACAGTGACGACTCCACTGGGGATGAGAGAAGTTAATTCCATTGGTCTTTATATTATTTTATTCTTTCTTATTATGATATTGTCCATTGTATCATTTAGATTGTATTGTGTGCATGAGTTAGGACACCCGTGCAACCTGTGTTGTGTTATGTGAGAGATACCATACTTTTACTCAAGGTATGGAGATCGAGCATGGCATAACCACTCATAGCCTTGTACCTTTTGGTATATACTTGTTATGGGAACCTGAATTTTTCAACCAAAAGACTAAGCTCATGTAATTGGCCTAGTTATTTTCCTTAGGTTTTTACCCTAAATGCTTGTTGTTTGACTATGGTTAATTTATCTTGGTTTAAGGCATAGCTTATTTGGTCTGCTCTTTTTCTAATATGACCTACCTATATTGTAAGCTCAAAATAATTTTTTTCTTTAAATCCAAGAGACCAAATTCCTAATTTTCAAAATCTTCAAGATAGTCTTTTCAAGATGAGTCAAAAATCCTTTTTCAACCCTATGGCCCAAACTTAAAA
Source organism: Garcia nutans (assembly GCA_947685225.1). Taxonomy (NCBI): domain Eukaryota; kingdom Viridiplantae; phylum Streptophyta; class Magnoliopsida; order Malpighiales; family Euphorbiaceae; genus Garcia; species Garcia nutans. The sequence continues at coordinate 46,049,668 of CANTUV010000007.1, read as the reverse complement.
GCCCAAGGGCTTTGGAACAAAATTATTTTTTGCTTCATCTAAAGATTACAAAAGAGCTTACAAATATTTAGGTTAATTATAGAATACCAAAAATCAATTGTGAGCTTAGCTTATACTAAGAACTATTAATCATGGGCTTATTTTTGGCATGAATCATTGGTTACTTTTTTAAATGAGAAATCTTTTTTATAATAATCCTCTTAATTTAGTTTTAATCTAATATAGCATAAAAGCTATTTTAATTGATTGGATGGATTAAAGCCTAATTAATGGGAATTATTATGAATTGATTTTCATGTTTGAAAATATAACTATTGGTTAAAATCGTCTGAGGGAATTGCTTGAAAATAGAATAACCCATGTTGGTATTTTGTTGACCATATACCTAGAAAAAGAGACTCACCATTCATGTGCAGAAGTTATAAGGTTGGAAGGAACGCCCTAATTATCTTTGTTTGCTTATTGTTTATGCATACATGCATTGCATAATATATCATTAATCCTTTCTGGCTCATAGACCTGGAGTACAGCAGTTCAAGAGCGTACAACAACCCAACCTATGCCAGTGACATAGAATCTAGCAGCAATTCAATTAGCTTCTCACCAAGAGCAATGGATCCTGAACAGATTCAAAGGATGGTGGTGGATGAGCCCTCAATGCCAAGATGGAAGAACTAAAGGAGGGTCTGGCTGAGACTATGAGGAGCCAACTGGCTGCACTTTTAGGGAACACTACTGAGGCATCTACTAGCACAAAGAAATTGAAGGACAAAGGAAAGACTAAGGTCGGCGAAGTAGCCTTTGATGATGACAAAGTAGTCATTGATGATGATGACGACTGGGCTAAATATTTTTAAGGTCCTCAAGATAAGAAGAAGGAGCCGAAGGTTTTTGAAAGATTAGCCATGGAAAAGACTGACACTTTAGATGTTGAGAAGCTAATTGCCAATTTAGAAAGGAAGTTTGAAAAGAAGCTGAAAACTAAAGAAATGTCGAAGGTCAACAAGTTGTTTGAACAAGATGAAGAGGTCTCGTACAAGTTTAAAAATGCCCTCCTTTGCCAAGTTTGATGGTTCTAGGAATCCTCATCTCTATGTGAAGCAATACATCACTGCTATACAGTCTGTCTGAGATACTAAGGCTCAAACTCTAAGGTACTTCATACAAGGAGGATGATACTCAAAAGAGCTGGGACTTGGTATACAAGGCTTTCATCCAACAACATGGGTACAATGCAGAGTTGGAGGTCACTTTGATGGAAGTTGAGTTAATAAGGCAGAAATTAAATGAGAACTTCGTTGACTATGTGAAGAGGTGGAGAAACAAGGTCGCGTTACTTAAGAAGAGACCTGATGAATCACACTAAATTAGGATGATTGTAAGAGGGGTGTTGCCTAGTCTTCATGAAAGGATGTCTCAACACTCATCCAGGATTTCAAAGATCTTCTACAGGCTAGTTTGCAAATTAAAGAGTGGGAAAGGGAGAAGAACCTCTTTTCGAAAAGGATGAATGAGAAAGGAAACTACCAGTATGGTAATCAAAGTACACAAAAGGTAGTTGATGTTAACACAACAGGTCAGGGAGGAAGGAGGCAGTTTTCAGAATTAGGGAAGCCACTGTCTTGGGTTCTCAATAAGTTACAAAAGAAGGGATTGTTACAACCCTTAGCTCCTCGCCTTTTCCTAATCCTCTTCCACCTAACTTTGATGCTAAGGCATTCTGCCAATTCCATCAAATGCAAGGGCACAAGACAGACAAGTGTTTGAGTTTGAGGCATGAGATCCAGAATTTGATTGATAGTGGAAGCTGGTCGAACCCAATAAACCTAGCACCAAGGACAATCCATTGCCAAGGTTCAACAAGGTGCCACCACCGGCAACTTTAATGATCGGGGGAGGTTTAAACGAAAGATTTGTGCTATCTTCTTTCCAAGATGTAGATGAAGAGACAACTAAAGAAGAAGTAGTCTTTAGCAAGATTGAACAGGCTGTGGTTGGTAAAGAAGTAGCAATTTGTGTTGTAAGCTAGTTTTGGAACTTAACTGATAGCGATGATGATTCTGAGCCTAAGAAGGAAAAGTGGACCTAGTCCGATCTCTAAGAAGATGAAGTTATGAACACCTGATTTGGCAAGCCTTATGCAAGGCCACCACCAAAGGAAGTAGAAGCTAATAGGTGAAAGGAAGTCAAAGCTAGGAATAAAGAAGAAGAAGACGATGATGCTCTTAAGCAGTTAAAGTGAACATGAAAGAAGCCATGGTAGGAATGGTTGGTCTAATTTGACATTTTGAAAGTACTTGAAGACATTAAGTTGAGACGATGATACTTGTTCCTAGTGTGCTATCTTGATGCTTTTAAATAAATTCTTGATCCTTTTCAAATTAGACTCAGTCATCGTGAGAATGTGAGAATTGCTATTAACTTTAGAAAGAAGAATTGAAGATGGCAGATGAGAATTGAATGAAATTATCTTGGTTTTATTGAAGCCTTACTACTTTTGATATAGAAGAAAAAGAAGTGATTTGTTTATTTATATATAGTCGAAGTACAGATTCCTTAAGGTAAAGAAAATCCATGCCAAGTTAGGTGAAGATTGTAATCCATGTTGGACGTTCGCTGAGAAGTGGGAAATTGATGCATATCGAATTTGTTCTCTAAATTCGACATGTAAAGGGGAAAATTTGTATATGTATATATGTAAAAAAAAAGTCAAATTATCATTAAAAAAAGATCCAGACATAAAAAAAAACCTGATTGAAAAGTCAAATGAAAAAAGAAAATTTTATTTATAACACAACATTATTTTTACAATATAATAGAAGACATAACTATCAAGACACATCACTATAAAGATGGAGGTGGCTGTAATCAAAAAAAGCCCTAAAAAAGTCATCATCTATTAGAGGAGGAGGCATATCATTTGTCCCAAGTCCACCCGAAGAGGAAGCACCTGAACCTCTATTACTATGGGAGTTAGTTCTGTGATAGTCAACACTTGAAAATATAAGGGGTGCACCACGGTCTTCAGTCTGGGGCCTTCTTGAAGGAGAAACATGTGAATCCCTCATACCTTGAAATCAAAAACCCCAAAAGTTTTATGCCTCCTGATGATATAATCCTTCAAAATGGGCAGCATGTTGATGACTGGCTGCTAACTCTTCCTGCAACTTTTTGTTCTATTCTTTGAGCATCTGCTGTGAGCCAGAAAAGAAAAAGGGTAAGAGCATATGTTTTCATGCATACATACAAGCATATACCATTATGGGACAGGATGACAGAACAAGTAACTTAGATCGAAGCCTTGCGGATAAGATGGCATATCCGGCTGAAAAGAAGGAGCAAATGGAGAAAATTGATGTTGAACCGATGAAAATTGTCGCTGAATTAGAACAACACAGGAAGGTCTAGCCTCATGACCAAATGAACCAGCAACCTACAATAATCATGAAAATAGTCAGAACAAGTTAAAGAAGAAACAATTGCAATGACAAAATGGTAAATGTTTACCTACGAAGTGCCAGTCCCGGAATCACCATGAGAATGGGAAGGAGGCTCATTCTCCTCCTCTTCATCTTTGTCCTCTCCTTCATATTCTTCTTCCTCTTCTTCATCCACTTCTATTTCTCCTTCTTCACCTCTGGGAAGCCCCCAAACGCCATTAGGAGACACCTCAAAATTTAGCAGCTGATCTCAAATGAACTGAACATATGACACATTTGGTGAAAGCATAAGGTCTCCAATATCAAAGTCATTGTCAGCATGACTCCAATAAGGTTCCCACATGGATATGGTGTTCAACACAAATGATGGAAAATCTTCTAGGACCCTCGATAGGTCAGGATTGAGAAACTACTTATATACTCATTCACTAAGATACCAACCATAAAAGACTAGGCCGGTAATAATTCGAGGAGACTCTTACAAGGGCAGTACATTAATCATGCATGCGGTCTAGTTTCTCTCTTTAGCACTCCACCAAGCTACATTCACTTGCCGAAAAGTAAACAAGTAAGTTGTTTTATTCATAAGTTTTGATGTTTATATTAACACTTTTCTTACTTGGTCCCAGGTTAGGCGGCTCAGGTGATAGTGGTGAGTGTGTACGTGGTGACTCCCAGGCACTTCTCTATGGCTCGACAGCTAAAAGCTTAGTCATGGATATTTGACTTGCTGCCTGGTGATAGTAGGAGCTCCCACCAGATTGTGCTCATATGCCCATACCTATACATGCAAAGAAAGGTCAAATCCACACATATACATTATTTGGACCAATATTTACAAGAAAAATGATACCTCGATAACAACCATAAAATTGGTAAAGGATCTTCTATTTTTGCAAATTGCATCAAAACCATCATAAAGGCATACGAGACCGGCTTCTCCCCACACAAAAGTTAGCACTCAATCCAAATCAGAAAGGGCACATAGCACCGATAAAACAGGACTCAGTGCTGCCCAATATGGTCACCCCTAATATATATAATAGAAACCTCCTAGTATATTGTTCATCTCTCTCATTCTACACGGGTCAAGTATATTTCATCCAATATTCTTGAATAGGCTCGTATTTGATCTTTCAGGATCCTCTATAATGGGGCCTAACACAGGTCAGTTGGTGAATTTTCTCACAGGTTAAAATATTGCTAGTTAAAGGGACGGGGATCCCATGGTATCGGACGCCTGTTAAGGCAACAAAATCAATAGGGCCTATGGTTATCTCTTCGATCAGCAGGTGAAAAGTATGAGTAGTATCCATATATCACTTAGCAAGCACCTGAATCAAACTCCTATCAATTTGGTATCCTCAGGATGGTAACTGTAAAACAAAGTCCTCAAATCCACTTTCTCAAACCATTCTTTTTACTGGAGGTGGAGCCCTATCATACCACTTGCGGGCTTTATGGATGTTTCCACTACCATGAATGCCACAACCATCATGCTACCCAAACATAGGCAAGTCAAGGTAAGTGCACATATATTTCTTTTTGACATTTTAATTACATTCAGCCACCCTTTCTCACAATAATTTCTATAAATTTTGCTATATTCATTTTTATGCATCTTTCTCACAATAATTTCTACAAATTTTGCTATATTAATTTTTATGCATATTTCTCTTAATAATTTCTATAAATTTTGTTATATCAATTTTCATGCATATTTTTGCACAATAAAATTTATAACAAAATTATACTGATAAAATTTTATGAATACATATTTAAATTACAACAACATAATTTTTACCTGCTTTTTTTCTTTAGAACTACGATGAAGATGCATCCCGGGTAACATGGGAACTTGCTCAACCCTGTTATTATAAAGGTATGCAAGCAATTCATTGTTTGATCATGTCCCAAACTTTGAGGGATGTTGAATAGCGGCCATGGCAAGTGATTTAAGCTTTAAGCAAATGGTGAAGATGAAAGGTTTTGGTAATCTTGAACAAGAAACAAAAAGGGAAAAGGAAAAGGAAAAGGAAATGGTGATTGCTGTGAATGCCAAATGTAAAGCTAAACGAGAGGGTTTATATAGAAAGAAACTAAGGCAAGCTGACAAAAAAAAACATAAAGTAAAAGAAAAGAAAAGAAAAGAATGAAATGAAAGAAAAGAAAAGAATAAAAAAGGAATCAGAATCAATAAGTTTCATTATAATAGTTAACTTACATTATTAATTGTTTCTCAAAATTTCTTTCTGTCCCAATAATTCTTCAAATAAATTACACTGCACACGTGCACACAGTAAATAGATATTTATTATGGGTATATAATTTTTTGCGTGTCTAAAAATATTTTTTTATACTCATTAAATATTTTTCTACGCATGGGGCAAGAGTATACAGGTACCCATATATGGTAAAAAATAGCTAATTATTTTTTTTGCAAAAAATGCTTTACTAATTTTAATTAATTTTTTGTAGGTGTTTGTGGTCCAGAACCCAACCAAACCAATTTGGGTTCAAAGCCTAAATCTTTTTTGAGCCCAAAACTCATATCGGGTCCAGAACCCAAACCAATCAAGGTCCATAATCCAAATCTTTTTCGAGTCTAGAACTCATTCTGGGTCCAGAACCCAAACCAATATGGGTTCAAAAACCAAACCAATCCGGGTCCAGAACCTAAATATTTTTTTAGTCCAGAACTCATTCCAGGTCCAGCACCCAAACCAATCCAAATCCAGAACCTAAATCTTTTTTTAGTCCAAAACTCATTTTGGGTCTAGAACCTAAATCAATCTGGGTCCAGAACCTAAATCTTTTTCTAGTCCAGAACTCATTTCGGGTCTAGAACCCAAACCAATCTGGGTCCAAAACATAAATTTTCTTTTAGAATCCAATCCAACCTCAAGTTTAGAATCCAGTCTTATTCTAAATTAGTTCAATAGTCATGTTGCTTTTTATTCTCTTTTATCAAAATCTCAGATCGCTGAAGCAGGGGGAAAACTATAGACCCATAAATTTGGACTGACATAAATTTAAAAAGCTTATACTAGTTCATTATAAATCTAAAATTCCTTAAAGATTAGAATTCAAATGGTGTGAATTTATATTAAAATTGCAAAAAAGTCTGGACTAAAAAATTAATTATTTTAGATCGGTTTGAGTCCAAATTAATTATTTTAGGTCGAGTTAGTTCTCCCAAATCGATATGAGGCTAGCCCATAACGATTTGGCAAGCTCAAATCAATATGGGCAATTGCCTCATATCAATTTTGGAAAGCCAAATAGATATGAGGCAATTTCATATTGATTTGGATGGCCAAATCAATATGAACCTTGCCTCATATTGATTTGGCCAGCCTAAATTGATATGAGGTGGGATTCATGTCGAGTTTTGGCCTTCAATTTCACCAATATGAATCCTAAACACAATTTGACCGGCCATATTTGTTACCTAATCACACATTGATTTGTGGAGACTCGGTTTAACAAATCCTTTAAGGATGAGGATTAAGGTTTGGTGTGATATAAATATAAGAGAGACAACAGCTAAAAAAGAGAAAAAGAAAGGGAGAAGGAATGATAAAAAACCCTAGCAATAAAAAACCATAAACTATCTAATTCACAAGGCAGCAAGGCAGTGTTATCTTGGTTTGTAAGCTCGGGCAGAAGTAAAGTTGGTGCAGGCAGCAGCTTGGATCAATTCTCTTAATTTTGTGGAGCCTTCAAACGTAGGTATGTTTATCTAATTTTGTTTATTGAATAAAAAATCATCTTCACCTTTCAAACTATCATCACACTTTCTGGATCATCAAATTCCTTTTTTTTTAGTTTGTTTCATACAGTAACTTAGGTTCTAAGTTAAATCAATAATATAATCATCAAAACATTAATCTAATTTCCAAACCCTAATTAGTTTTACAAATTTTTGAAACCCTAATCTATTTTCAAAAGACTCAATCTATTTTCCTAAATTTCCCAAACCCTAATTAGTTTTACAAATTATAAAAATCCTAAACCGTTTTCCTAAACTTCCAAAACCCTAATCCTAGTTTTCTTAATTTCTAAAAATCTTAATTTTTTTATAAACCTTAATCTTATTTTCCTTAAAACCTAAAAATCCTATTTTTTCAACCCTGGAACTTAAAGTCTTAATTTTCATCATAAAAATCCTAAATTGAAGCATAAACCCTAATTAAAGTAAAAACTGTAAATTGAAGCATAAATCCTAATTTGAAACATAAACCCTAAATTGATATATTTATTGCTTTATTTAAGATTAAAGTCTTAGGTGTGATTGCTTTATGTCTTGAATGGATATTTTAATTTTATGAATGATTTGTTTTTTTATTACTCATGATGAATGATTGAATGACTTAATTGATTTGCTTTATTATTTTAATTATTTTAGTTTCGAAGATGTTAGAGGTATGTTTTCACTTTGTGGGTACCTCATTAGTTAGGTTTAATGTAATTTAATTTATTTTTAATTTTGGAATTAATATAAAAGGCATGTTTTCCACCAAAAGGTGGGTGCCTATTTTATTTTGGATATTGTAAGGGCATGTTTCCATATTATATGGGTGCCTATTTATTTTTTTGTTTGGACATTCTCTGATTTTAATACAATGAATTTTTTTTTACTTTAATATGTGTGTAATATGGATAATACTATAATAAGGTAAGAATTTAATAATATTTAGACCTGAAAAGGAGACCGGTTCCAATGAACCGGGCGTTGTGGGGGTGCTAGGTCATTCTCACCTTTCCCATGCGTACCCAACTTTCTAAACCCATTAGGAGGTTGGGGATTCCTTAGAAATTGAGTCATTCATCTCTTTCTTTTTCATGGCCCATCCGGGTGGCGACTCCATTTTCTCTGGGTTTAGGCTCGTGTTCTCTAAGGCCTTGAGCCTAACAGTGTCGAAGTTGTAAGAACCATTCCATATAGGAGTGGAGGGAGAAAATCCCCGCTCACACAAGGCGTGACATTGTAGACCCTTAATTTTTGACCCAATCCGGTCCAATATGTTTTATTTAGTCCAAAATGATTTTTGATGTCTAATTGGTCCAAAATAATTTTTGTTAAATAATTTTTACCTTAGTATCTAATTTTTATTAATAAAAAATAAAAATAAACAAATAAAAATCAAAAAATAAAAATAAAAATAAAAATCGGAGTCGAAAAAAAATCGGCAGCGAAAAACAGTCGCTCGGGCCCGAGGAGGTTTTGCCCCGCAGGAAAATCCTGCGGGCAAAACCTTCGCCCACAGGCCCAGCTGTTCGCCCACAGGAATTTCCTGAGGGCGAACTATTTTGCCCGCAGAAAATTCCTGCGGGCAAAATAGAAATTCTATTTCGCCCGCAGGAATTTCCTGCGGGCTGGCACGCCCACACGCCTAGCCACGGGCCCGCTGCCACCGCAAAATTCTTTGACCTAATTTTTGGAAACCTAATCCAATTAGGTTTTAATTTCTTTTTTTATTAATATTAATTGCCGTGTGTAATTAGGAGTAAACAACCTAAAAACCATTATAAATAAGGACCAATAGAACTAAAATCTGGAAAGAAAAAAAAAGGGGCAGTAGCTTGATTTTTTGAAACCAAATCAGTGAAGGAAAGAAAAAAAAGGGGCAGTAGCTTGATTTTTTGAAACCAAATCAGTGAAGGAAAAGGGAAACTCAATTCAATTGATCTTTAAAGCAGCAGTAGCACGAATTAAGCAATTAAAAACACAACCAAGGCTTGTCTTTGGAGCTAGTTCATCCAATAAGAAGCAATTTTGGAGCAACTTACAAAAGAAGGTATGAAATTCTAAATTCTAATTTTTTACACAGTAGCTAAACTAGGTTTTTTTTGTGTTTTTCAAAAGTTAAAATCTTAGAACTTTAATTTAGTTTTCCAAAGTTAAAATACTAAAACGTGACCTTATTTTCTAAAAAGACTTAAAATTATTATTTTTTCTTCTTCAAAAGTCTCAAAACCCTAATTGAACAAATTCTTTAACAAAACCAAAACTTGATTCTGTTTCTTTCAAATTTTTAAAATAAGTTCTATTTCATTCAAAAAGTCTTCAAAAACATCTTTTCTACATATAAAAACTTCAATTCGTGTGTTTAAATTCATAAAACCTCATGAAATCATCAAATTGTCTTTTTAAACCCTAATTCAACAAATGACCCGAGAATCCTAATTTTAAAGCATAAAACCCTAATTCAACTTTTAAAACTAAAATAGTAAACCCTAAACCTTTTAAAATATTAAACCCTAACTTTTTCTAAACTTTAATTCTTTAAAATATAAAAAATCATAAAAACACAAATATGCTAAAATTATACAGTAGCTTAAAATCATCATTTAAAACTACAAATTAAAAAGTATTTCAAAGTGTCCAAAACCCTAGTTTCATGATTTCACCATTCAAATCTTAATTTGTTTAATCAAGGTGTCTTACCAACCATTTAAAACTTAAAACCCTAATCTATTTTAATTCCTTAAAAAGTCACAGTAGCTTAATTTTAGAATTTCCAAAACCTTAACACATGAGATAAAGAACCCTAAATGGAAATAGTAGCTATACTTGGACTTTTATTTGCTTTATTCAATTCCATACTTGATTATGCTTTGATTTATTTCTTATGCTTTAATTTATTTAAATTCAATAATTGATTTATTTAATTTATCATGGATGGATGTTTATTTTATGTCTTTAATGAATGATTTATTTATTATGGATGATTATTTATTTTTATTAATTAATTTAGACTTCCAAAAGTTGTAAGAGGTATGTTTCCACTTGGTGGGTACCTCATTATTTAAACATCATGTAATTTAATTTACTTTTCTATTTTAGAACTTATGTAAAGGGCATGTTTCTACCTTTTGGTGGGTGTCCTATCTAGGCATGTGATGTAAGGACATGTTTCCATCCTTGGATGGGTGTCCATTTATTTGTTTTGTTTTGTTTGGACATTGCTTTGATTTTAATATAATGATGCTTTCTTTTTATTGTGCGTAGTATGGATAATATTATTATATTTAAGAATTTTATAATATTAAGACCTGTAAAGGAGGCCGGTTCCAATGAACCGGGCGTTGTGGGGGTGCTAGGCCATTTCTCACCTTCCCCATACGTACCCAACTTTCCGAACCCATTAAGGGGTTGGGGATTCCTTAGGAATCGAGCATCCACCCCTTTTTTTCCCGGCCCGTCCGGGTGGTGACTCCATTTTCTCCGGACTTAGGTCTGTGTTCTCTAAGGCCCTGAGCCTAAACAGTACCGAAGTCAAAAGAACCATTCCACCGGGAGTGGGGGCGAAAATCCCCGCTCACAGTGGCGACTCCACTGGGGAAAAGAGAAGTTGATTCCGTTGGTCTTTATATTATTCTATTCTTTCTTATAATGATTTTATCCATTGCATCATATTAGTTTGCATCGTGTGCGTGAGTTAGGATGCCCGTGTTACCCGTGTTGTGTTATGTAAGGGATACCATACTTTCACTCAAGGTATGGAGATCGAGCATGGCATAACCACTCATAGCCTCATACCATTTGGTATATACTTGCTATGGGAACCTAAGCCTTTTAACCCAAAGACTAAAGCTCATGTAATTGGCCTAGTTACTTTCCTTAGGTTTTACCCCAAATGCATGTTGTTTGACTATGGTTAATTTATTTTGGCTTAAATCATGGCTTATTTGGTTCGTTCTTTTTCTAATATGACCCAAGTACATTTGCAAGCTCAAAATAAATTTTTTCTTTAAAATCCAAAAGACCAAAACTATTTTCAAAACTTTTTAAGATGGTCTTTGGACATAAGACTTTTCTAAAAATAAATCCAAAATCCTTTGGCTCATGGCCCAAATACTAAGCCCAAAATCCATTTTTCTAAAATCTTTTACAATGGGCTTAGAAACAAAACTATTTTCACCCAACCTTTTCTTATAAAAAGCTTGCAAAAATATTTAGGTCAATTATGAAATACCAAAAATCAATTGTGGGCCTAGTTTACACTAAGAATAAATTAACTATGGGCTTGTTTTTGGCATGAACCACTAGTTACCTCTTTTCAAGTGAGAAATCTATTTATAATAAGCCTCTTAATTTCATTTTAATCCAAAAAGCTACTTTAGTTGGTTGAATGGATTAAAACCTAATTAATGGGAATTATCATGGATTGATTTCCATTTTCAAGGATATAACTATTGGTTGAAATGTCCGATGGAATTATTCGAAAGCAAGATACCCCATGTTGGTATTTTGTTAACCATATACCTAGGAAAAGGGACTCGCCATTCGTGTATGGATGTTATAAGGTTGGAAGGAACGTCCTAAATTGTCCTTGTTTGTCTATTGTTTGTGCATACATGCATACATTTTCATCTCATATCATTAATCCTCTCTGGCTCACAGCCCTGGATTACGAAAGTTTAAAAGCTTACGACAATCCGACTTACGCCGGAGACGAAGTGTCTAGCAATGACTCAATCACTTGCTTACCAAAAATAATGGAGCCCGAACAAATTCAAAGAATGGTGGATGAAGCCCTCAATGCCAAGATGGAAGAAATTAAAGATGCCATAGCTGAGACCATGAGGAACCAATTGACTGCAATCTTAGAGAATCATGCCGAAGCTTCTGCTAGCACTAAGAAGCCGAAGGACAAAGGGAAGACAAAAGTTAATGAAGTGGCTTGTGATGATGAGAAGGTGATCATTGATGATGATGATTGGGCTCAATACTACCAAGATCTTCAAGATAAAAAGGAGCCAAAGGTTGTTGAGAAGGCAACTATAGAAAAGACCAAAACATCTGATGTTGAAAAGATGATAGCTGATTTAGAAAAGAAATTTGAGAAGAAATTGAAAACCGAAGAGAAGTCTGAGATAGACAAACTATTTGAACTAGATGAAGAGGTCCCATACAAGTTCAAGATGCCATCTTTTGCAAAGTATAATGGCACTGGAAATCCTCACCTCCATGTGAAATAATATATCACTGCCATGCAGTCTGCCCAAGCTACTAAGGCTCAAACTCTAAGGTACTTCATGCTATCATTGGATCCTGCTGTCCAAAATTGGTTCAATACCTTAGATGATGAAACACAAAAGAGTTGGGATCTACTTTACAAAGCCTTCATCCAACAATATGGATATAATGTTGAATTGGAAGTTACCTTGATGGAAGTTGAGTCCATTAGGCAACGACCAAATGAAAATTTTGTAGATTATGTCAAGAGATGGAGAAACAAGGCTGCTTTACTCAAGAAGAGGCCCGATGAATCCGATCAAATAAGCATGATTGTGAGAGGGATGTTGCCTAATCTTCGTGAGAGGATGTCTCATACACTCATACGTGATTTCAAAGATCTTCTCTAAGCTGGTCTACAAATTGAAGAGTGGGAAAGGGAGAAGAATTGCTTTTCAATAAAAAGGAATGAGAAAGGGAATTACCAGTCGGGCAATCAAAGCACACAAAAAGAAGTTGATGTTAATGCCGTTAGTCAAGGAGGAATGAGGCAATTTTCAGAATTAGGGAAGCCACTATCTTGGGTTCTCAATAAGCTACAAAAGAAGGGATTGTTACAACCCTTGACTCCTCGTCCTTTGCCTAATCCTCTTCCACCTAACTTTGATACTAATGCATTTTGCCAATTCCATCAAAGGCCTGGACATGAAATGGACAATTGCATGAAGTTGAAGCATGAGATCCAGAATTTAATTGATAATGGCAAGTTGCCCGAGCCGGACAAGCCCAACACCAAAGATAATCCATTTCCAAGGTTCAATAGAGTGCCACCACCAGCAACCTTCATGGTGGGAAAAGGATTGGAAGAAGACTTTGTTTTATCATCCTTTCAAGATGGAAATATTGAAGATGTGAAAGGAAAAGAAGCCTAACTCAATGAACTTTCCTTAGCTTGAATTTTTCTTTTCAATCTTACTTTATTTAATATTTTGGAACTATTGTGTTTTTCAAATTTAAAGTTGTTTGAATAAATTACTTTCATCAAAATTTTTGTTGGTCTTTGTTCATTTTGGTACTTAACCGATGAGGAATCTAGCTTGATAATTCACGAATTAATATATTTGTGCATCACGACTCGAATGACTTTACTAGATGAGGAAATTGCTCTATAGCATTGAGTTGTGTATGCTTACTTAGAGAGGGCTCCTGTATAATTACTTTGTCTAGGTCTTAGTCAGTCTTAGAACATGCTTTGACAAACTTTCGAGGCAAAATTGAACTCTGCTTATTTAAGGGAGAGATGATCTAGGCATTGTTTGATTAGCCAACAACTAGTATCCACCCAATTAGATATTAATCCCTAGTTGTCCCTTTGAGCCTTCATAAAATTTTAGCTTTCTTTTTATTGGCATATAACCTCAACAACCTACCTTGAGCTATTGTGATACTTTTGACAAGTCTTATGATCACGAAGGTGAAAAGGCAAGAAGATCAAAGAAAGAAATGAATAGTCAAGACTATGAAGATAGTTGAAGTTCTCAAGACCATAAGGGTAGTTGATGTTTTCAAGACCATAAGGATAGTTGATGTTCTCAAAACCTTAAGGGTAGTTGAAGTTCCCTTAATGTCTCCAATATATCAACATTAGAGTAACAAATGATTTATCCCTGTTAAAGAAGATTTATGTTACTCCACTCATCTATTATTGGAAGTCCAAGTTGGTGCAAACAAGACAACTATGTTTGAGCTAGAACCCAAAAAAGGAAAAAAGAAAGAAAAAAGAGAACTTAAAAAAGAGAAGAAAGAAAAAAAAAGAAGAAAAAGATAAAACCTAAAAAGGCGGTTGAAAAAGCCAACTGAGTTCTCTTTTACCTAAGTCAACAAAAGGCTTCCATTTGGTTTATAAGGACATTTTGACTTGAATTGGTCCAACCCAACCAAAGATTCAATTAAAATTGGAGAAAAAGGAGAGAGACCATCCAGTTTTTGAAAGTTTTGTACTTGATAGTCCAACAAGAAAGAAGGACAAAATAATAAAATGCTCAAAGAAAGGGAAGATTAAGGAAAACAAAGAGAAAGAAAAGGGAAGAGTAAGAGAAATAAAGAAAAGGGAAGGAAGAAAAGAAATAAATTTGGGAACCAAACTTTTTGCAAGGGCAAAAACTGTCCTAGTCAATATCCAGATTAATGCCAAGAAGATATAGAAGGAATTTGGAGTCTAGCAAGATTGCTCCCAACTGCCTAAAGTTCAAATAAGAAATTTATAGTGTGAGGGTTTGTCCATTGTGTCACACCAGCTCCTATCTTAAAATGGCCTTCATTTAACCCATGTCCCTTATAGACCCCATTTCAAGCTTATCAAAGACCTGTTGATCTCTCTTGGTAGGTAGAATCTATTAGTGGAGATAGTTTGAATAAGCATGCATATGAGATAGACAATGAGGGTGTTTCTCAAAACTTAAAAGCTGGTCAAAACTGATTATAAGTAGTTTTTAGATTATAAGTTGTTTATTTAAGTGTTTCTGAAAACTTAAATAGTAGATTATAATCTGATTTTAATCAGTTTTTTAAAAGTTAGGTTTTGCTACTTTTTTTTAAGCACTTATTTTTTAAGCAGTTTTGACCAAGTAAAAGACCATACTATCCCTACCTAATCTTCAATATTTCAAATTTGCCCATCCTATACACTTTAGTTCCCATCAAAATTCTTTTACCTTTCTTCTTCTCTCTTAAAAATATTTTTAGGATTCTAATTAATTTGGTAATATTTACATGGTAGTTTTTTATTTGTATAATTTATTGATAACACCAATATTATTATTATTATTATTAAATAAATTTTATTATTATTATTATTATTGCAAAATAAATTTTGAATTGACATTTAAAAAATTATTTTTATACAATAAATAAATTCAGGGACAGTTTGGTCATTTTGACAGTTTCTACAATTAAAAACTGATTATAAGCTGATTTTACAGAAACACTTAACTATTATAAACTGATTATCAGCTGATTATTAACTAGTTTACAGAAACGCTTAACTGCTCATTTTTAATCTGATTATAATCTAAAAATCACTTATTCACAATAAGCTGAAAAGCTCCAGTTTTGAGAAACACCATCAATATTTAAACTCAAATGAGACCTTTGGCCAAGTAATGTGTATGTGCCTATCTGAAGTGCAACAGTTCTTGCTTAAATAGAAATGATTCCTGAGTTTAGTATGGTAACTAGGGTTGTCATTTTATAGATATGTTAATTTGGAAAAATCAAGTCCTGAGGTACATTGACATTAATTTGGCAAAGCCAACATTTGATTTCAAAATCAAAATTCAAAAAAAAAAATATTTTGTCATACAAAGCCTTCAAGTTAAGGGAAGTATGTTGAACCTCCAAAGGACATATTGGCCAAAGAAAATGATTATTGGCAAGCTGCCAATTGACATGCTGAAACATAATTTGAAATGGATGCATCCCTAACTCAGCTGCTTAAGGTCTCCACCACTCATGTTTTCAACATCTTGAAGATGAAAACCACAAATGCAAAAGCTTTCGATCATTCCAATGCAAGACTTGAACGAGCATCAAAAAGGAATTAATGAGAACACTTCTACCTATCACCTAGGTCTGTGAGTCAATAAAACCGCTGTAAGTATCATTCATGCATATCATGCATACATGAGCATATCACATCGTACTTTCTTGGCTTGTATTGTCTATTCTTTATCAAAGTGAACAGCAAACACTCTGTGAAGTGAAGAATCAAAAGAAGATGTCAAATCAGGGGGGGCATGGAAAGCCCATTGTTTGAGAAAGCTCTAGTAATTTTGCAAAGAGAAGAAGTACGTGCCTGTACGAAGAACTAGAAAGCAAAAATATCAATCAAAGCTTGCATGAAAAAAATCTTTGGGGGGGGGGGGCAAGGAGAGGATATAAGGTCCAATTAAAAATAGCTAAATCTTAGCAAAAAGGAAGAACAAAAGAATGGAACATTAGAACTCTCAAAAGAATGAAGGTGCAAAAGACAAAAGACCAATCCAGCTAAAAGAGCTGAAGCCAGGGTGAAGACCCGTTCTCAAAGGATGAAGATCTACTTTTCAAGGGTAAAGACCCGATCTCAAAGTATGAAGATCCACTTTTCAAGGGTAAAGACCCGATCTCAAAGGATGAATATCCATTTTCAAGGGTGAAGACCCGATCTCAAAGGATGAATATCCATTTTCAAGGGTAAAGACCCGATCTCAAAGGATGAAGATCCATTTTCAAGGGTGAAGACCCGATCTCAAAGGATGAAGATCCATTTTCAAGGGTGAAGACCCGATCTCAAAGGATGAAGATCCATTTTCAAGGGTGAAGACCCGATCTCAAAGGATGAAGATCCATTTTCAAGGGTGAAGACCCGATCTCAAAGGATGAAGATCCATTTTCAAGGGTGAAGACCCGATCTCAAAGGATGAAGATCCATTTTCAAGGGTGAAGACCCGATCTCAAAGGATGAAGATCCATTTTCAAGGGTAAAGACCCGATCTCAAAGGATGAAGATCCATTTTTAAGGGTGAAGACCCGATCTCAAAGGGTGAAGATCCATTTTGATGGTGAAGAATCACAATGCATAAAACAATGGGAGCAATCGGACTTCTCAAATGATAAAAGGTCAGTCAAACTCAATTTCGGGTCCAAGTACCCAATCTCGGGTCCAAGTATCCAATTCAAATCAATCTCGGGTCCAAGCACCCAATCTCGGGTCCAAGTACCCAAAATTATTCAAGCTCGGGTCCAAGAACCCAATCTCGAGTCCAAGCACCCATTTTCGGGTCCAAGTACCTAAATCAAATCAATCTCGGGTCCAAATACCCAATCTCGGGTCCAAGTACCCGATCTCGGGTCCAAGTACCCAAAATCAATTTAAGCTCTGGTCCAAGTATCCAATCTCGGGTCCAAATACCCAATCCCGGGTCCAAGTACCCAAATTCAATCAATCTCGGGTCTAAGTACCCGATTTCGAGTCCAAGTACCCAATCTCGGGTCCAAGTACCCAAAACAAATTTAAATCACCATCTCAAAAATTAAGTCTTATTGCTTTTCACTCTCTTTCACTTAAGTTTCAGATCATTCAAGCAGGGGGCAAACTGTAGACCCTTAATTTTTGACCCAATCCGGTCCAATATGTTTTATTTAGTCCAAAATGATTTTTGTTGTCTAATTGGTCCAAAATAATTTTTGTTAAATAATTTTTACCTTAGTATCTAATTTTTATTAATAAAAAATAAAAATAAATAAATAAAAATCAAAAAATAAAAATAAAAATAAAAATCGGAGTCGAAAAAAAATCGGCAGCAAAAAACAGTCGCGCGGGCCCGAGGAGGTTTTGCCCCTCAGGAAAATCCTGCGGGCAAAACCTTCGCCCGCAGGAATATTCTCCCGCAGGCCCAGCTGTTCGCCCGCACGCCCACACGCCCAGCCACGGGCCCGCTGCCACCGCAAAATTCTTTGACCCAATTTTTGGAAACCTAATCCAATTAGGTTTTAATTTCTTTTTTTTATTAATATTAATTTCCGTGTGTAATTAGGAGTAAACAACCTAAAAACCATTATAAATAAAGACCAATAAAACCAAAATCTGGAAAGAAAAAAAAAGGGGCAGTAGCTTGATTTTTTGAAACCAAATCAGTGAAGGAAAAGGGAAACTCAATTTAATTGATCTTTAAAGCAGCAGCAGCACGAATTAAGCAATTAAAAAGACAACCAAGGCTTGTCTTTGGAGCTAGTTCATCCAAGAAGAAGTAATTTTGGAGCAACTTACAAAAGAAGGTATGAAATTCTAAATTCTAATTTTTTACACAGTAGCTAAACTAGGTTTTTTTTTATGTTTTTCAAAAGTTAAAATCTTAGAACTTTAATTTAGTTTTCCAAAGTTAAAATACTAAAATGTGACCTTCTTTTCTAAAAAGACTTAAAATTATTATTTTTTCTTCTTCAAAAGTCTCAAAACCCTAATTGAACAAATTCTTTAACAAAACCAAAACTTGATTCTGTTTCTTTCAAATTTTTAAAATAAGTTATATTTCATTCAAAAAGTCTTCAAAAACATCTTTTCTACTTACAAAAACTTCAATCCGTGTGTTTAAATTCATAAAACCTCATGAAATCATCAAATTGTCTTTTTAAACCCTAATTCAACAAATCACCCAAGAATCCTAATTTTAAAGCATAAAACCCTAATTCAACTTTTAAACCTAAAATAGTAAACCCTAAACCTTTTAAAATATTAACCCTAACTTTTTCTAAACTTTAATTCTTTAAAACATAAAAAATCATAAAAACAAAAATATGTTAAAATTATACAGTAGCTTAAAATCATCATTTAAAACTACAAATTAAAAAGTATTTCAAAGTGTCCAAAACCCTAGTTTCATGATTTCACCATTCAAATCTTAATTTGTTTAATCAAGGTGTCTTACCAACCATTTAAAACTTAAAACCCTAATCTATTTTAATTCCATAAAAAGTCACAGTAGCTTAATTTTAGAATTTCCAAAACCTTAACACATGAGATAAAGAACCCTAAATGGAAATAGTAGCTATACTTGGACTTTTATTTGCTTTATTCAATTCCATGATTGGTTATGCTTTGATTTATTTCTTATGCTTTAATTTATTTAAATTCAATACTTGATTTATTTAATTTATCATGGATGGATGTTTATTTTATATCTTTAATGAATGATTTATTTATTATGGATGATTATTTATTTTTATTAATTAATTTAGACTTCCAAAAGTTGTAAGAGGTATGTTTCCACTCGGTGGGTACCTCATTATTTAAACATCATGTAATTTAATTTGCCTTTCTATTTTAGAACTTATGTAAAGGGCATGTTTCTACCTTTTGGTGGGTGTCCTATCTAGGCATGTGATGTAAGGACATGTTTCCATCCTTGGATGGGTGTCCATTTATTTGTTTTGTTTTGTTTGGACATTGCTTTGATTTTAATATAATGATGCTTTCTTTTTATTGTGCGTAGTATGGATAATATTATTATATTTAAGAATTTTATAATATTAAGACCTGTAAAGGAGGCCGGTTCCAATGAACCGGGCGTTGTGGGGGTGCTGGGCCATTTCTCACCTTCCCCACACGTACCCAACTTTCCGAACCCATTAAGAGGCTGGGGATTCCTTAGGAATCGAGTCACCCACCCCTTTCTTTTTCCCGGCCCGTCCGGGTGGCGACTCCATTTTCTCTGGACTTAGGTCCGTGTTCTCTAAGGCTCTGAGCCTAAATAGTGCCGAAGTCGCAAGAACCATTCCACCGGGAGTAGAGGCGAAAATCCCCGCTCACAGACATATTTTTGAAAATTTGGCCTAATTTTTTCTAGAAGTGCACACACACACACACATACAAATATTGTAATATTTTCACAAAATAGTGTATTTTTTGGGTAGTTTTGTAAAAACTCCTTCAATATAATTAGGGCCAATTTTCAAGCACACACTTGGACTTGATTTTATTTACGGATCTTAGGTTAATTAAAATATTTTCAAATTAACCCAACTTGAAATGAGCATTTTTTTCTCTTTGATGTCAAAAAGATGCCTTTTAATCCATTTTAAATAGTTCATATTATACTAATCCTAGTCGTATCTCTTTTTTTTTCTTTTTTTGGGCCACTTATGCTCTCATCTCTATCTCTTCCAATATCACTCTCTCTACCTGGTAACTCAAACCTTATCTCCTTTTTTCTTTTCTTTGTATTGCTTATGCTCACATTTCTATGTCTCTTAATCTTATTACTCTCTTTGCTTACTAACCCTCAAGCCTGCTATTCTTCTTTTTTTCCATGCTCCTCTCATGCTCTCATCTTTATCCCTTTTGATCTCACTCTCTTTGCTCCCTCAACCACTCCTTCAACTGACAATCTCTATGCATTTGAGTCTTAATTGAAAAGTTTTATATTTTTTTCATTTTATTTATTTCTTTGTTGATTTATTATATCAACTTGCTGTGCTTATTTATTTTTTGTTTTCTTTGTTCCCTATTTTTTTAGTTTATTTTAAAATTTTTAGTCCTAAAACTTGCATTTGAATCTTTGTTTTAGTATTTTTGATAGAGTCATATTTTGACTAATATTTTAGATAATTTTAACCCCATTTTTAATTGTTTTCAATTGAATTTGATATGTTTTCTTTGTTGAAGTTAGAAATTTTTTTATTTTAGCTTTAAAAGTCAAAATACAAGTTCAAAATACAAGTTTTTAATTGAAGTGGTGAAAAATTGAAGAAAAAGTTACAAAAGGGAGAGGGAATTAAAGTCTACGCTAGTGGCTATCAATGCCACACCTGGACTCCATTTTGAATCTGCTAAAGATGAGGAGAAGAAGAGAGGGAAGTTCTAAAGGAGAGTCAATTCACACTACCATGGAGCCCAAAGGCCCCAATTGTGGGATTGATTCAAGCACTGCCTGAAAATTTTAAGAGAAGCTTCAAAATTCTAGAGCAAGTTTGAAAGCCATGACAGTGACACCTAAAGGCCATGCCCATATGAATCCAAGTGTCAGCTAGAAGCATAATTTTATAAAGATATCTCTTAAAATTTGAATTTTTATTTTTCAAGGTTACAAATAAGGGGCTAGAATGTTGATTATAGAAGCATTGGAGGTGAAAGATCGTAAACTGGGCATATTATGTAATTTTCAGATTTAGGCCGATTTGACCTTTAAAGCTTTAGTTGAGATTTTGATGATCTTAGATTTCCAAAATGAGAAAGTATTGTTCATAATTTTAAAAGTACATCTCAAGCTTTTCATAATGGTCTTATTTATACAAATATGAGTTCATTTGAGACTTCAAAGAGCTATGCAAATTCAGAACTACAAATCCATATTATAATAGGATTTTTTGTTCAGACCAATTTATTTCAAAAGGTCATAACTTGAGCTTTCAAAGCCCAAATTGAGTAATTCAAAAGCCCAAATTCATCTTCACTTCTAGTGATATAATTCTTATGAAGATCCCAAGCCCATATTTGGACTTTATTAGATAAAAAATGGCTTTAAAATTTCTACATAAATTTTACAGCTTCATTATTTTATTGCGATTTGTTTTTCTTCAATTAAAATTTGACTTCTTTTTTAATTGGTATAAACCTATCCTAACCTTTTCCTAAGTGAGAAACAAGTTACCTAAGCCCCTATAAATACCCTAGATCTTTCTCACAACTGATGTACAATTTTAGAGATGAGAATTCTAGATTTTTGGTAGGAGAAAGCTTTGAAGAGAAGTTAAGGTTTTTGTTGAAGATCCATTTAAATCCAAGAAGCTCCCTTCAATCCAAAGTTTGATATTTCCTATTTATTTCCTATTGTTTTCTTTTAGTTTTAGTTTCAATTATGTCTTCTTCTCTATTCTTTTTTATTTTTAGTTTTTATTTCAATCACGAGTAACTAAAAACCTTATTAGGGTTAACCTTTTTGTATTTGATTTTTTATAGAGTATTTATTTTTAATTTGATTCAATTAAAGTTAGCTCTTAATTTTTTGTTATCTTTATGCTTATGCTTTGAGTATTTGGCTAATAATTAATTAAGCTAAGATATTGTGTGATGAAGTGAGAGTGGAAGCACAATAATAGTTCAAGGACATAACAATCTTAAGTTAGCTTTAACTTAGAGATAAGATAAACACTTCAGAGATTGATAAAAGGTTCTCACAAATCTTAATGAATTGGCTTAATTGCTTGTGATCATGAGAGGGAGACTAGGTTTTAATTTAGAAAAATCCAACCAATAATAAGTGGTAAATTAAAATCAAATTAATACTTTAGGAAATCTATAATTAATCAATGAGAATATGTTTAACCCTAATGCTAAAAATGTTAGATTTAATTTCAAATCAATTTAGCTTTAATTTAGTTAACTTAGATGTTCAATTCTCATTAATTTATTATCCAAATAATAGTTAGTTTAATTGTGTGAATACTCGAATTTTGAGGCTCGAAAAGCCGATTTTCTCAGACTGCAGAAGACCAAGCCAGACCGGACGACCACGGCAAAGTTCATCGAAAGTATGTCTTCATCGTACTTGAAATGTCCAGAACGACACAAGGATCACGGATATAGTCCTGGAATATTTTTTGGAGGTATGTAGCTCCCGAAAAATCAATTTGAGTGAAAATCGTGCGATTTTTTTGAGGGCTGAACCACCGACCACGGCGGTCCGACTGCTGCCGTTCCCCTTTTCCCAATTTTTTGGCTGGTCAACGGCGGTCCGACCGCTGACCACGGCGATCCAACTGCCGGACCGGCGGTCCGACCGCCGTCCAGTCTGAATTTTGTCTATAAAAGGCTGCTAAATTTTCAGAAAAAGGGTTGGCTGTTCGGATCCCGGGCCTCATGCTAACGAACTCTCTATTTTCACACGCTTAAGAACTTTTCTTGGACTTTTATTTGCATAAATCTAACCGTGTGCTGTAGGAATTAATCAAAATCGAATCCAAGGTCCGAGAAAACGAGATCTGGAACTACGAAGTGGGAGAATCCTAAACAAGGTAATATCATAATTTATCCTTTGTCAATCCAAGCAGGTCATAAACATTGCACCTTCTTCTTAATTTCTTTTTGGTCGAAGACCTAATCCTTTTAGGTCTAAGGTCTAATTAACTAATCAATCAACCTTTTGGCATTAAGCCATGAATCAATTGATCTTTTTGGCACGGAGCCTAAATTGCATTCTTTTGGTATGAAGTACCCAAATTTCAGCAAAATTAGCACTAAGTGCTCAAAATCTCATAATTTTGGAAAAAAGTCCGACAATGCACGAAGCATACACACACACATGCATAATGTATAATTGCCTTTAAATAGGCTTTTCCGAACTACATGGGCTTTGATCTCTCATAAAAACGAGAGTATGTAGGCATATTTGGGATTCACCCCAAATAGGAAGTCCACAATTTGCTAACAATCTGCTTGTCTTCTTTTCTTTGTCCCTTTTGGGTTCGTTTCTTTTGGCAAATTAATCAAATACATGACATAGTCCCCGAATCCTCCTTGGGTTCGTAGATTAGAAACCTTTACATTGGATGCATTAATTGGAGTCAAACAAGGGTTTTCTTAGTTTTTCCCTTTGAACAGAAAAAACTGAGTGGCGACTCCCAACAACGAGTGAACGTTCATCCGAATCCTTTTCGGGTGGAAACCGAGGTTCACAAATTGGCGACTCCACTGGGGACCATAAAAATGATTTATGGGATCCTAAAAGACTACTATTGTTTATTTGACTAATTTTCCCTTCTTTAGGGTACTTTTATTTATTTTGCAGGGTACCTTAGCAATATATATCCTTTCCTTAAGGATATTGGAATAAAATTGACAAAAAGGAATCTTTTTCCTTTGATGGACCCCTTGTTTGATTAAATTGTGCATTTGTTTTGTCATTTAGAGAATCTTTTTCTCTTGCATTATATGGGGGAATCATTTTCCTCCATTGCATAAAAAAATTGTTTTCAAATGAATTTCTTCTCTCTCTGTTCAAAATTCTGAGTCTGGATAGCAAGTAGCGCTGACCGGCAGGTCTCCTTGATTATGCCGGCGGACAGCTAAAGCGTCCTCCCTGTTGTCGCAAACCATTCCAATCCTTTTGGAGTGCCCCATGAATAAACGTACTGTTGGACCCACGCGAAACTCTTTGTTTTACATGTGGTTAGGTATATCTTACTCAAGACTCAAGGGTCCCTATTATAAGCCTATTCTCTATTTTTCATGTAACAATAGAACCCTCCCTTAGGTTGTATGTACCCAATAATAGTGCCACATTCCATTAAAATGAATTATGATGTGATGAGGTGCATTCATGCAACATAACAACATTGTTTTGGGGAAAACCTTTTGATATATGCAAGTGGACCAAGAGTTTTCCTACCCTACACACTACCCTGATCCTTTACCCTTAACCTTTGCAGGTACCCACTATCCGTGTGCCTTCACCTACACAAGCTACACCAACTCCAACTGTGCAATCACCCACAAGTCCTACTACCCCAACTTCACCAACTACTCCAATTACTGGAATGGCTACTATTGAACAGATTAAGGCCTTGCTAGATGGACAGGTTAAGGAGATTGAAGCTAGGATGCAAGAAAGAATTTATAAAGCCTTGACCGCCCAAAGGGTAGCCATCTTGGCCGAATTGGGAGGGGCACCAAAGACAGCCACTACTCCTGGAAATCTAGGGAAGGAACTTATTATGGGACAAGCTAGTACCCCCATGACTGCTCAGAATAATACCCCCGTCATCAATTTGGAGGATCCACCCTCTAAGAATACTACTGAAACTGATGAACTAAAAAAGAAGCTTGAATTGCTTGAAAGGTCAATCACTGCCATGAAAACTCATAAAGAGGTGGTAGACATGGATTCCTTATCCTTGTTTCCCCAAGCTAGGTTGCCTCCAAAATTCAAGATGCCTGGAATGGACAGATTTGATGGGACTACTTGCCCTAAAACCCACCTGAAGATGTATGTGGGGGCCTTAAGTCCTTGGGGTTTGAATGACGAGCTCTTTGCTTAACTCTTCCAATAATCCTTGACTGGTGCTGCCCTTAAATGGTTTGTAAGCCTGGATTGTGCCAAGATTAAGACCTGGGAAGACATCTGCAATGCATTTAACACTCAATACCACTACAATATTGAGGTAGATGTCACTAGAAGGGAGCTTGAGACTACTAAGCAAAACAACAATGAACCCTTCTCCTCGTTCCTTACCAGGTGGAGGGCGAAGGCTGCCCAAATGATCAATCACCCTTCAGAACAGGAGAAGATTGACATTATAATCAGGAATTTAAGGCCTACATATCAAGCTCAACTGCAAACCCAATACCTACCTACTTTCAAATCGCTCATTGCGACTGCAACTAAGGTAGAAGATTTGATACAATTGGGTAAGATAGTAGATGAGGGAGCTACTTCAAAGTATAAGAAACAGGGCCAAGCTGCTTCCTCAAGCAAGGTCAATGAAGTGGCCAATATTGCCCCTGCGAATCCTTTACGTGTGGGCAATCTTGGGCAGAGAAATCAGCCAAGAAGGCAATATACTGACCTTGGGATGCCCCTTCATATGGTGTTTAAAAAGGTTGTGGAAGGAAAGTACTTGAAGCCTTTGGACCCAAGGCCTCCTCCAAACCCATTACCCTCTAATTATAGGGCCAATGAGTACTGTGAATACCACCAAGGAAATGGGCATAGGACAGATGATTGCTGGACTCTGAAAAACCGCATCCAAGATCTGGTGGATAGAGGTGACATCATTCGTCTCAGGAGTCAACCAAATATTAATACTAACCCTTTGCCCAATCATTCCATCCACGCCATCACTGTGGAAGAAGAGTTTGATCCTTTCAAACTTCTCTTGGAAATGAATGAAGTATGTGTGCTTGATCTGAATGACCTCGTTGAAGAGGTCGATGCTTTGACAAGAAGTGGAAGGCAATATCAGCCACTTGACTTGGGGAAAGCCCCTAAAACCCCAAATCCCTCATATAAGAAGACGCCAGAACCAAAGAAAGACCCTGTCCTCACTTAGCTTAAACAAACTCAAGCTAAGGTGTCAATTTGGGAGCTCCTTGCTTCCTCATTCCCACACCGTCAGGCTCTCAGTCTTGATACATCAGTAGACATAAGCCCGGAAGCTTTGGTGGCCACTTTGACCCAATCAACCAAGGCATTGAGTATCTATTTTTCTGATGTAGACCTACCAGAAGATGGCATGAGACACAATGATGCTCTATACATCACCATACAGACTGGGGGAAAGACTGTGCCCATGGTTCTCATTGATAATGGGTCAGCCTTAAACGTATGTCCCTTGAAAGTAGCAAGCTGTCTGGGATTGGAGGCTACAGATCTTACACCTTCTGATCAAATTGTTAGAGCATATGATAACACTCGAAGAGAAATTTTGGGTGTTGCTACTCTGGAAGTTGCTATTGGACCGGTGAAAATGGGAGTGCCGTTCCAAGTCATGGATGTACCCGCGAGCTTTAATCTCCTCCTTGGAAGGCCGTGGATTCATCAGAATAATGCTGTACCATCTTCATTACATCAAAAACTCAAGTTCCCTTTTGAAGGAAAAATCATCACTATTAAAGGAGACACATGTGAAATCAACAAGAAAACCATGGATCAGTCTCTCTTTGAGGTTGTTCCTGGTGAAACTGCTATGGCCTTGACTGGGTTCCATTATGACACTGTTCAATGCATTGAAGGAGAAAGGCCCAAAGGGCCATTTATCCTATATGACTTTGGGGAGGTCCAAGTCAATTGCCTGGTGGGAATGATGCTAAGGGTCGGTCTGCTACCCGGGATGGAAATGATAAAGTTTGGGAGAAAATCATCTATAGTGCGGCCATGGGAAGAGCCTGAGAATAAGGAAACTTTTGGCTTGGGGTACAAACCCATAGACGAGGAGATAGAAGAGTTTGAGCATGGGAAGAACAAAAAGAAGACTTGGGGGGCAAAAAGCCTCAAAATGTGCCCTTACTTTAGAACTCTGAATGGTCACTTCTGCAAACCTGGGAAAGCAGTTCCTTACTGCGGTTTCCAGGAGCCATTCTATTCTCCTATGACTGGAAAGAAGTTACCGGGTTTTGAGATGTTCACTGATGTTTTAGCCATAAAGGAAGAAGAGCCAGAACCCATAACTGACCCACAAGTGGAAGATTTCATGCAGCCTAGTCTCTTTGATGAGGTTGCTATGATAACCAATTTTGAAGACAAAAGGGACTTTACAAAGCTGATCAAGACAACAAATGGACCACTGATGAACTGGTATGCCGAGGAGGGACAAGTGGCTATAGTCAAACCTAGTTCTGCGTCACACCCCAAACCTGAGTCTTGTACCGAGTCAAATCTCGAGTCAAACACCGAGTCAGAGTCCAGTTCTGAGTCTTCCTTAGCTTCAGGAATAGAAAACCCTGATGTTGAATATAATGTAACTCTGGAGGATGACTTCGACATTATTAATGAAACTGTTCAAGTTCTTGGTTACTCTGTGTCTTTTGCTTTCCAAGTATTATCTAGCAAAAATGCAATAAATGAAATAAAAGAAATAAATGAAAAGATAATAATTGGCAAAGAAAATGAATATACATACATTGCATATGATTGTGTGAATAAAGAACAGGTTGTTGAGTGCATCAGGGGATATGCCGACTGCTTCATGTGGAAGACAAGTGATGTCACGGGAATAGACCCAGCAATAGCAGTTCATAAGATTTCGCTATACCCCGGTGCAAAGCCGGTTAAGCAGAAGTTGAGAAGAATGAAGCCGGAATGGTCTTTGAAAATTAAAGAAGAGGTTGCCAATCAACTGGATAATAGGTTCATAGAACCAATTGCCTACCCTTCCTGGTTGGCGAACATTGTGCCGGTCCCGAAGAAAGAAGGAAAGGTCAGGATGTGTGTTGACTATAGAGACTTGAATAAGGCTTGTCCCAAGGATGATTTCCCGCTACCACATATCGATTTGCTAATAGACAGGATGGCTGGGCATATGATGGTTTCCATGACTGACCTTGCGGTTGGGTACAATCAGACCACCGGACAAAGAAAAGACAGCTTTCATTACAGAATGGGGCACTTTCTGCTACAGGGTTATGCCTTTTGGATTGATAAATGCAGGGGCTACCTACCAAAGGATGGCGACAACAGTCTTTCATGACATGATTCACAAAGAAGTAGAAGTTTATGTTGATGATATGATTGTTAAGTCAAAATCTCCAGAAGAACACGTTGAAGCACTTGAGAAGTTCTTCATTAGACTTCGCAAGTACAATTTGAAGCTTAATCCTGCAAAGTGCCTCTTTGGTACAACATCAGGCTTATTTTTGGGATATTTGGTCAGCAAGAAAGGAATAGAAGTTGATTCAGCAAAGTCAAAGGCTATTCTGAAAATGCCTCCACCAAGAACAGAAAAGGAGATTCGAGGCTTGCTAGGTAGATTACAGTATATCAGTCGATTCATATCGCAGTTGGCAGAAACTTATGGTCCTATCTTTAAGCTACTAAGGAAAGGTGCTTCACAAGAATGGAATGAAGATTGCCAGAAGGCCTTCGATAAGATCAAAGAATACTTGTTAAGTCCGCCAATTCTGCAACCTCCCAGAATGGGAAAACCTCTGCTCTTGTATTTGTCTGTAACAGATGAAGCCATGGGTGCAATGCTAGCTCAAGAGGCCGAAGGTACAAAGGTGGAAAATGCAATTTATTACCTCAGCAAAAGGATGCTGGACTATGAGTTAAAGTATAACAAGATTGAGAAGTTGTGTTTAGCATTGTATTGGGCTTGCACGAAGTTACAACACTACTTGTCTTCTTACACTTCTTGTGTCATCGCAGAACAGAGTCCCTTGAAATTCCTTATGGAGAGGCCTGTTTTGGACAGCAAAATGGCAAAGTGGGTGTCAACATTGGCAGCTTTTGACTTAAAATTCATTCAAAGGAAAGCTGTGAAAGGTGGGGCAATAGCTGACCAGTTAGCAGAATTACCCATAATAGACGGGATGCGAGAAATGAATTTCCCTGATGAAGACCTCTTGAATATGGAAAGAAGTGTTTGGGAGATGTATTTTTATGGGGCATCCAATTATCATGGAAATGGAATTGGGATTGTGTTCAAAACTCCTTGTGGAGAATACATTCCCTTTGCAGTTAAACTTGACTTTAGCTGCACAAACAATGAAGCAGAATATGAAGCTTGCATCAATGGGCTTGAAGCTGCCCTGGAGTTGGGGATTAAGAACCTAAAGGTCTATGGTGATTCTATTTTAATAGTATCACAAGCTTTAAGGAAATGGAAAATAAGAGAAGAGCGTTTGGTTCCTTACCTACAACGCCTTGATCATTTGGCACAACAATTCGATGATCTGTCCTTCAAATATCTCCCAAGAGCAAAGAATCAGTTTGCTGATGCCCTGGCTACTTTAGCTTCCATGATCAATATCAAAGAGGGGAAAGCCATTCGTCCATTGAAAGTTCAACTTCAGAAGCAACCTGCCCACGTAATGCATTTGGCCAATGGTAAACCATGGTTCTGGGATATCAAGAGTTATCTCAAGGATGGAAGTCATCCGAAGGGATCATCAAGGGTTGATCAGAGAGCAATAAGGTAGCTAGCCACAAGTTACATTCTTAATGGAGATATCCTCTACAAAAGAAGTTGGAATGGAATGCACCTAAGGTGTGTGAATGAAGCAGAGGCTAAGCGGATAATGGAAATGGTGCATGGTGGCGAATCAGGACCACATATGTATGGGATTGCCTTGGCTCAAAAAATAGCCAATCTAGGATATTATTGGTCCACCATGAATACAGACTGTGTGGCATTTGTGCAAGAATGCCATCAGTGCCAGATATTTGCTAAGCTGCAGAAGCAACCTCCCGTTGCTCTGAATCCAATCACCTCTCCGTGGCCCTTCGCTACTTGGGGAATAGATATAATTGGAAAAATACATCTGAGAGCTTCTAATGGACATTAGTTTATCTTGGTAGCAGTGGATTACTTCACAAAATGGGTTGAAGCAGCTTCCTATGCAGAATTAGACGCCAAAAAGGCAGCACAGTTTGTCCGAACCAACATCCTTTGTCGGTACGGAACGCCATTTGAGATTATCACTGATAATGGAACTCATTTCCAAGCAAAATTTGCTAAACTCTTGAAGGATAAGAAGGTCTAGCATCATAAGTCCTCTCCTTATAGACCTCAAACAAATGGAGCTGTAGAAGCAGCAAATAAGTCTATAAAGGTGATCATACAAAAAATGATCAAGGAACATAGGGGTTGGCATGAGAAGTTACCACTGGCTTTGTGGGGATATAGAACATCAATTAGAACTCCTACTGGGGTAACCCCGTATTCACTGGTGTACAGAATGGAAGCAGTACTCCCCATTGAACTGGAAGTTCAATCGGCGAGGATAATTCAAGAAAGTCAGATAAATGAAGCTGAATGGATTAGCAATTATCATCATCAGTTGTTGGGTTTGGATGAAAAAAGACTTCAAGCTCTCCATTAGATTCAAGGGTATCAGAGGCGAATGGCCAGTCATTTCAACAAAAAGGTCAAAGATCGAAAGTTGGAAGAAGGTTGTTTGGTTCTGAAAGAGATCAGAACACCCGTTACAGATCCTCGTGGGAAGTTTCATCCTCATTGGGCTGGACCCTACGTTGTAAAGAAAATACTTTCCGGCGGAGCCGTCATCTTGTCTAATTTGGATGGTCTGGAGTTCACAAACCCATGCAATCTGGATCAATTAAAGAAATATTATGTATAATCATGCATTGTATGGAACTACATTAGACCTGATTCTCGCAAACTAATTTGAGATATGTAGGTAGCTCTCCTTGAGCACGGTCTAAATTTTAATGAAAACCATTGATTCACTTTTCATTTGCCAACATTCAAAAAAAATTCCACTAAGTTGAAAACCCGCAAAGGGCGGCTTAGGCAAGAATGGGTAAGAGCTCGCTAAGTTGAAAATCCGAAAGGACGGCTTAGGCAAAAATTAGAGCAAGTAAATAAAGTAGATAATGCTTGGAAAGCAAATGAAAAAGTCATTCATTCCAAAAAGAGTCATTCATTCCAAAAAGAATCATTCATTACAAAAAGAGTCATTCTTTCCATGAAAAGAGTCAAACCATAAGTCCTAAACATCCAATGAACCAAAAAGGTAAAAGCAATCCAAAAAAGCAGACAATAGAGTCAACTCTAGGATCTAAATCCTACGTCTCCTACGTGGGGCAGAGTCTTCGGTATCTTCCTTAGTTCTGGAACTTTCTGCAACATCTATCTTCCCCTCGTTAAGAGGAACCACATCCTCTCCCTCCAACTCCTGTAGCAATGCATGCCTCCTTGGTTTTTCAATTGGCCAAACTTCGGCTATAAACCAAGCTCTGTACTCTGGGGTAGGCTGAACAAGGGAAGGCTCTGCAAAAGGCCTGATCATCTGATGGTTCCTAACCCAAGTTTGCAGAACAGCTCGAGTAACTCTGGGCGTAATGGGGGAAGCAATGGAAAGCCCAACAGGAAGAGGAACCCTCTGATCAATCCCCATCTGTCTGAGGATGCGAGAAGCACTATACCATGTACTATGAGTGAAACCAAGAAGGTAGACATGGTTATGCATTGCATTTGCCTCCATGAAACGAGAAATTCTATACCAAGGGATGAACCACAGCAATTCTTCTAGTCCAAGCTCAAACAACCAGATAGTCCACTTAGCCATAGAAGGAAAAGAAATCTGGATTCTCCTGGTGCGGTACTGAGAAGGGTTATAAGTCAAGGCATGGGGAGCGGCAACCACTCGGAGGTGGTCTCTCAGCCAAACCTGAAAAAATAGATCCTTTCTATTTACAAAGAAAAAAGAGAGATGATGGAATGAGAAGAAACAAAAGGTATAACAAAATTACCTGAAGAATGATCGGGGTAACAATCCAATTTTCAAATCTGAGTGTAGTTCTGTCAAGACTCTGAATAGTCTCAGCCAGAATCATACCACCAATGCAGTTAAGTTCTTCCATTTGCCTAACCATGGGGCAGAGCTTCAAATCTCCAAAGCCAGGATCACGGTTGAAAAGAAACCCGGCTAACAGGCAGAAAACAAAAGCTCGCATCCTATGTTTCAGTTGAACCTCATCTTCAAAATTAGCGGTCAGGAATTTATCAATCAAAGGAAGCAGCATCGCCTTACTTCCATCCATGATCATAGCTTGAGCTTGAGGCCTTGTAAAGTTGAAAAGCCTCTGAAAAGACCCCACATAGCCAACTTGAACCTCATGCCTTACAAGAGGGGCATTTGGGTCACATCCAATAATTGAACAGAATTCCTCAAAAAGAGGACTTTTCTCCTCCATCCGAGCACCAAATCTGAAAACGTGGGCTTGGGGATCCCAAAATCTGATACAAGCATGCAAGAAATCCCAATCCACAGCTACACCTGTAATATCCTCATATATGCCCTAGAAGTTTTGATTATGTTGTTGATGTTGTTGTTATTGTTGTTGTTGGTATTTATTGGAAAGTGAATGTTTGTGTATATGTGTGTTTTGGGGAAAGAAATAGGGTTTAGAGACAAATGTATATGTTGTGTATATGATGATATATATAACATATAAATTGGTCAAATATAGAGTCAATGCAAGAAGATATTTTTGTGGAATGTGCAATTACATATAAGGGCTTAGATGAGACAAAAGGTTAGTTATTTGATTGAGGGCATTTTGGTAATTACTTGGATAAAATCTCTTGGTGGAGATTTAAAGTGGAGTTGACTTTATTTCCTCCATGTATTTTCTTTTTCTTTTCCATTTTGGCTGATTTCTCGTAGACAAAGGGAAAGCTAAGAGACAAAGAGAAGACTTTGAAGAGTAAGCTCCAATTGTAGGAAGATTGAAGTGATCAAGTGTTGATTCAAGAAGTGTTATAATTTAAGGTAAGAAATCTCTTGTTTTTCCTTTGTTAATTTTGAAGTTGGGTCTAAAAGAAATTGTGATTTGTTGATATGATGATTTGATGTGGTTGTAATGTGTTGAATTTGATTATAAGCCAAAGAGTTAATTATTAATGATTTTGGATTGAAGATGGTAAGTAGGTGGAGATTGATTTTGAGAAAATGGGAGTGATGTTGTATTTTTAGGGTTTTGGTTTGGTATGAATTTAATGTATGGTTATTGTGATTACTAGGGTGAATATGTAAGATATGTGTTCATAACATGAATTGTATCTATTTGAATGAGATGATTGTTGTGTAAAAAGGGTGTAAATGCTTTTAGAAGGGTGTTGGCCATTTTTAGGGTTGTGTATTTGAGTGACACGGCCAAAACAAAGGAGAGACACGGCCAAGCCAAGTGATTTTGGGCGTGTTGGATTGCTTTGAGAGAGACACGGCCGTGTCTAGTGCCCGTGTTCACTACTGGATTTTGGTGTTGGGAGACACAGCCACTAGCTTGGCCGTGTCCTATGCCCGTGTCTGCTACTGTGATTTGTTGGTTGAGAGACACGGCCACAAGCTTGGCCGTGTCCCTTGCTCGTGTTGCCTACTGTCAATTTAGGTTGAGAGACACGGCCACAAGCTTGGCCGTGTCCCTCAAGTGGCTGCCCGTGTCCCTCAAATGTGTGGGTTAGGGTTTTTATACTTTGTTCTATTTGCATTGTTTTGGTCCTTTTAAGGTAAGTTGGTACTTTAACCTAAACCTAAACACATTTAAACAATGATTGACCTAAACAAATGCATATGGAAGATCTTAAAGCTATGAAAGATATAAATTATTCTTTGCCCTAATTGCATTGTTGAGATTGAACAATGTTATGTTATGCATTGTGAATGGTTATGTGTTTCATGAATAATGTATATTGAAATGTTATATCAAAGATGCTATGATGATTCAAATAAGAGGTGAAATGTGATGTAAAGCCATTGTGATTGGCTATGATGATGATATTGAAAGAAAGAAGGCATGTTTGCCTAAATGTGATGAGAATTTGAGAATGGAAATGGTAACTATATAATAAATGAATTGTTTGTTTAATATGTTATTCAGTTTCAGAGTTCTGGATTTGGGTGGCATGCCTAAGAAATGATGAAAGGTAACAGTCTTGCCGGGTTGAGGATCTCCTCAAATGTGTTGTGTTGATGGTCCAAGAGACTGGGTCTGTTACACTATGAAAATTGTGAATATGAGATATATGATTTGTAACAGTTTTGCCGGGTTGAGGATCTCCTCATATGTGTTGAGTTGATGGTCCAAGAGACTGGGTCTGTTACACTATCCATGGATAGAGATACATGTATATATATTGCCTACGGGAGTGATTATTGTGATTATGAACCAAAGCAGTAACTCTGAACTCTGAATATCGTATTAAATACTTGTTGGGCCCATAGGTGTCAAGGTTATATGAATGTCCTAAATAATGTTATGAGTTAATGAAATGAGATGTTGTATATTGAGTATGATTGATTAATGATGAATGTGGAAAGATGTTGAAATGTGGTATGCTCATATGACTATGATTTGTGAAATGCATAATTATGTGGTTAACTTTATATTTATGATGTTGATCTTATCAATAACATATGTGGCATTGCATTACATTAAAGCATACCATTAGCATGTTTTATCTTACTAAGCCCTTGGCTTAGCGCGATAGTGTTTAATCGCGCAGGTGATAGAGTTGATAGAGTTGAACCTGAGGGTTCTTCGAGACCGAGTGAGAGTAGACGTTGAAGTTTTACTTTGGAACTTAAAGATCAGAAGAGACTTGCCAATCATGTATATTTCTTTTATATTTTGTAAAGTATTGGTTTTAATGTAAATATATGTATAACTATAAACATGGATTTGAAAGAGTTTATACATGTAAATATTTTATAAAATTCCGCTGCGTATTAACTAAATGTAAATATATCTATTTGGTTTTGTATTATAACTTGATTACTTATTTTTCTATAATGTATACAACTGAAAGATTATGGTATTGTTTAAAATGTTTTGGATGTAAAGAAAATCCGTAGCATCCCTATGTTTAGTGCATGTATACTACATTGTGGTGTTTGTAGTGTGCATATATTGAATGTGGGGGTGTTACAATTGTTTTGGTATCAGAGCCTAGGTTTGAGATTCTCAACCTAGGTAAAATGTAATAAAAAGAATGTTTTTACTTAAAAAGTGAGTTTTGAATGACATATACGTTTGAGATTGGCAGTCTCTGATCTTTAATAAGATGTAATCTGCTGTGTTTGCAGATTTAGATTGTGATGGATCCTCACTCAAGTCAGTCGGTTGAGGCTAGTGCTGAGAGTATTGCTCCTGATGAGGGAGCTAGGATTGTTAGTGCTGGTGAGGCACCTGCTTCTGGGTCGGGGAGACCAGTAGGTGATGAGGTTCCGCCAGCCTGGTTTATGCATATGATGGAAGCTATGAGACAAGCACCAGTACAACCACAGCCACCACCCCCTCAACCTTTGGTATCTGTGAGGCACTATGACAAATTGAGAAAGTATGGAGCCGAAGATTTTGTAGGTACTACTGATCCAGCTGTAGCAGAGCAGTGGCTTGATAAAGTACAGAGGATCTTTATTCAGTTGCAAGCCACCTCAGAGGAAAAGTTTGATTATGCAAGATCCTTGTTGCAGAAGGATGCATATAGTTGGTGGAAGACAGTGCCACATTCTATGGATGATCCACCAACTTTGTCATATGCTGACTTTCTGAGAGAATTTGAATTGAAGTATATTCCAAGGGAGTATAAAGATGGGAAGAAAAGAGAGTTTCTAGATTTGAAGCAAGATCATTGGACTGTAACTGAATATGAGGTTGAGTTTATCCGGTTGAGTCAGTATGCTGGGGGTATTATAGTTGATGAGATAGATAGATGCCGGAGATTTGAGGAGGGATTGAGGCCCTCTATCATGTGCTTTGTGGCTGGATCTAGATATCAAGATTTTTCCCAGCTTGTGGCAGCAGCTCGAAGTGTGGAGAGAGCTCAAGTTATTACAGCTGCTTCAGAGGAAGAGGTTAGGGTGAGGAGGCCCCAGTTTGAAGCAGGGTCTTCTTCTGCAAAGAGAGGTAGAGGAAGCTTTGTTCCTCGGAGTGGTAGAAGTCAGAGGTCAGCTGGTAGGTCAGTGCAGTTCCAAAGGCAGAGATTTAGACCTGCAGCTTCAGTAGCGAGTGCTCCTACTCCTGGAGTTCAGAGATCCACCTTACCTGTGTGTGATCAGTGTGGTGGAAGACATGGGGGCGTTTTTTGGAGGCATAATAGATCAGGGGTATGTTTCAGGTGTGGATCACCTGACCACTTTGTGAGAGACTGTCCTGAGAGGCAGGAGCAGATGCCAGTTGATTCTGCTGCTTCTCGAGCTAGTGTGAGGGGAGGCAGAGGAGGCAGAGGTGCCAGCCGAGGAGGTAGACCAGGGTTCAGTTCTAGAGGAGGTGCTACATCCAGGGAGGGTAGACCAGAGGAGGTTGGATCTTCCCAGAGGATGTATGTTATGCAGAGGCAGCCGGATGCATCGGCAGTCATAGCTGGTACTTTTTCTTTATTTGATACTTTAGTACTTGCTTTGATTGATCCGGGTTCCACACATTCATATATTAGTGCATCTGTTTTGCCTGTATCTGAATTGCATGCTGAGTCCCTAGGATTTGATGTGTTGGTGACAAATCCGTTAGGGCATAGTGTGGTTGTGAGTAAGGTGCATCGAGATAGTGCAGTAGTGGTGCAGGGTGAGGAGTTCTTTGGGGATTTGATTGAGATGCCATTTAAGGAATATGATGTGATCCTAGGCATGGATTGGCTATCGAGGCATGGGGCTATGGTGGATTGTAAAAAGAAAGTTGTTACTTTGAGAACTGCTGATGGTAGAGAAGTGATAGTATCTAATGAATAGGAACAGCTAGCATCTTTGTTTGTTTCAGCTGTTGCAGCCAGGAGATTGATTAGAAAGGGGTGTGAAGCCTATCTTGCTCATGTGGTAGATACTAGAGTGAAGGGTTCTCCCATTGATAGTATTGCCACAGTTGCTGAGTTCCCAGATGTTTTTCCAGAGGAGTTGTTAGGATTGCCTCCTGAGAGAGAGGTGGAGTTTGGTATCGAATTGTTGCCTGGTACCACTCCTATCTCGATTACTCCTTATAGAATGGCACCAGCAGAATTGAGGGAGTTGAAAGTGCAATTGCAGGAGTTGTTGGATAAAGGATTTATTCGCCCCAGTGTTTCTCCTTGGGGAGCTCCTGTGTTATTTGTGAAGAAGAAAGATGGTACTATGAGATTGTGCATCGATTATAGGCAATTGAACAAGGTGACTATTAAAAATAAATATCCTTTGCCTAGAATTGATGATCTCTTTGATCAGTTGAAGGGTGCAACTGTGTTTTCTAAAATTGATCTGAGATCTGGGTACCATCAGCTGAGAGTCAGAGCTGAAGATGTTCCGAAGACCGCTTTCCGGACCAGGTATGGGCATTATGAGTTTTTAGTTATGCCTTTTGGTCTGACGAATGCACCTGCAGCTTTTATGGATTTGATGAATAGGGTGTTTAGGCCCTATTTAGATCAGTTTGTAGTGGTCTTCATTGATGATATACTGGTGTATTCGCGGAATGAAGAGGAACATGATATGCATCTGCGGATTGTGTTGCAGATTTTGAGAGAGAAGCAGTTATTTGCCAAATTGTTGAAGTGTGAGTTCTGGTTAGATCAAGTTGCTTTTCTCGGACATATTGTTTCAGCGGAAGGCATTAGAGTTGATCCGAGCAAAGTTGAAGCAATTTTGAATTGGAGTCCACCCAAGTCTGTGACAGAGGTTAGAAGTTTCCTGGGTTTGGCAGGCTATTATCGACGGTTTGTGAAAGGATTTTCTTTGATAGCTACTCCACTCACTAGATTGCTTCGTAAGGGAGTGAGATTTGTGTGGACGGATCAGTGTCAGGCTAGCTTTGAGAAGTTGAGAGATATGTTGACTCAAGCGCCTGTTCTTACTTTACCTGTGGAAGGCAAACCATATGTGATTTTCAGTGATGCTTCACATAGTGGTTTGGGGTGTGTATTGATGCAAGAAGGTAAAGTTATAGCTTATGCATCTCGACAGTTGAAACCGCATGAGCTTAATTATCCTACTCATGATTTGGAGTTGGCAGCCATTGTGTTTGCATTGAAGATTTGGCGTCACTATCTGTTTGGGGAGAAATGTTTCATTTACACTGATCATAAGAGTTTAAAGTATTTGGGGGTTCAGAAAGAACTCAATCTTCGTCAGAGGAGGTGGTTGGAATTGATTAAAGACTATGACTGTTTAATTGATTATCATCCAGGTAAAGCAAATGTTGTTGCTGATGCCTTGAGTCGAAAGTCTTTAGCTGGTTTAACAGTTTACTCGCTCTCGTTGCTTGTTGAGTTGAGAGCATTGCATGCCAATTTTGTACCTTGTGATGATGGTGCATTGTTGGCACAGTTACAAGTGAAACCAGTTTTGTTGGATCAGATTAGGGAGGCTCAGTTGGCTGATAAGAAGATTCAGAAGATTGTTTCAGATTGTGAAAGTGGAAAAGGTAGATATTTTGTAGTGGGAGGTGATGGGAGTCTCTGGTTTAAGAACAGATTGTGTGTACCCGATGATGCTGATTTGAAGAAGATCATTTTAGAAGAAGCTCATCAGTCAATATTTGCTATGCATCCGGGTAATACCAAGATGTATCATGACTTGAGATAGCATTACTGGTGGATTGGATTGAAGAGAGACATTGCTGAGTTTGTATCGAAATGTCTCACATGTCAGAAGGTAAAAGCAGAGCATCAAGTTCCAACTGGGTTGCTTCAGCCGTTGTCAGTGCCTGAATGGAAGTGGGAGAGAGTGACAATGGACTTTGTGTCTGGTTTGCCATTGACACAAAGGAAGCATGATGCTATATGGGTGATTGTGGATAGATTGACCAAGACAGCTCATTTCCTTCCGGTTCGGATGGACTACTCTTTGGAGAGATTGGCTGAGTTGTATATCCATGAGATTGTGAGATTACATGGTGTTCCAACTTCTTTAGTGTTTGATCGAGATCCCAGGTTTACTTCAAGGTTTTGGAAGAGTTTGCATAGTGCTTTGGGTTCTCGACTGCACTTCAGCACTGCTTTTCATCCACAGACGGATGGGCAGTCAGAGAGGGTGATACAGATTATTAAAGACATGTTGAGAAGCTGTGTCATCGATTTCTCTGGAAGTTGGGATAGATTCTTACCTCTTGTGGAGTTTGCTTACAACAACAGTCACTAATCTAGCATTGGTATGGCACCGTTTGAAGCACTGTATGGTAGATGGTGTAGGACACCTCTTTGTTGGAATGAACTTGGGGATAGTAAGTTAATTGGGCCTGATTTAATTCAAGAAACTGAAGAGAAAGTGAAGTTGATTCGAGGCAGGTTAAAAGCAGCTTCAGACCGACAGAAGTCTTATGCAGATCTGAAAAGGAGAGACATTGAGTTTGATGTTGGAGATAAGGTATTTTTGAAAGTATCTCCTTGGAAGAAGATATTGAGGTTCGGTCGAAAAGGGAAATTGAGTCCTCGATTCATTGGACAGTATGAAGTGTTGGAAAGAGTTGGGCTAGTTGCTTATCAGCTTGCTTTGCCACTTGAGTTGGATCGTATTCATAATGTATTTCATGTTTCTATGTTGAGGAGGTACAGGTCGGATCCATCTCATGTGTTGCCATTTGAATCTATTGAAATGAGCCCAGACTTGACATTTGAAGAGGAACCAGTTGCTATCTTGGCACGTGAAGTGAAAGAGTTGAGAAACAAGAGAGTGCTTCTTGTGAAGGTTCTATGGAAGAACCATGGGAAAGAAGAAGCAACTTGGGAAAGTGAGCAAACCATGCGAGAGCAATATCCTCAGTTGTTTCAGAGCTGATTTCAGGTAATTTCGAGGACGAAATTTCTTTTTAGAGGGGGAGAATTGTAATATCCTCATATATGCCCTAGAAGTTTTGATTATGTTGTTGATGTTGTTGTTATTGTTGTTGTTGGTATTTATTGGAAAGTGAATGTTTGTGTATATGTGTGTTTTGGGGAAAGAAATAGGGTTTAGAGACAAATGTATATGTTGTGTATATGATGATATATATAACATATAAATTGGTCAAATATAGAGTCAATGCAAGAAGATATTTTTGTGGAATGTGCAATTACATATAAGGGCTTAGATGAGACAAAAGGTTAGTTATTTGATTGAGGGCATTTTGGTAATTACTTGGATAAAATCTCTTGGTGGAGATTTAAAGTGGAGTTGACTTTATTTCCTCCATGTATTTTCTTTTTCTTTTCCATTTTGGCTGATTTCTCGTAGACAAAGGGAAAGCTAAGAGACAAAGAGAAGACTTTGAAGAGTAAGCTCCAATTGTAGGAAGATTGAAGTGATCAAGTGTTGATTCAAGAAGTGTTATAATTTAAGGTAAGAAATCTCTTGTTTTTCCTTTGTTAATTTTGAAGTTGGGTCTAAAAGAAATTGTGATTTGTTGATATGATGATTTGATGTGGTTGTAATGTGTTGAATTTGATTATAAGCCAAAGAGTTAATTATTAATGATTTTGGATTGAAGATGGTAAGTAGGTGGAGATTGATTTTGAGAAAATGGGAGTGATGTTGTATTTTTAGGGTTTCGGTTTGGTATGAATTTAATGTATGGTTATTGTGATTACTAGGGTGAATATGTAAGATATGTGTTCATAACATGAATTGTATCTATTTGAATGAGATGATTGTTGTCTAAAAAGGGTGTAAATGCTTTTAAAAGGGTGTTGGCCATTTTTAGGGTTGTGTATTTGAGTGACACGGCCAAAACAAAGGAGAGACACGGCCAAGCCAAGTGATTTTGGGCGTGTTGGATTGCTTTGAGAGAGACACGGCCGTGTCTAGTGCCCGTGTTCACTACTGGATTTTGGTGTTGGGAGACACGGCCACTAGCTTGGCCGTGTCCTATGCTCGTGTCTGCTACTGTGATTTGTTGGTTGAGAGACACGGCCACAAGCTTGGCCGTGTCCCTTGCCCGTGTTGCCTACTGTCAATTTAGGTTGAGAGACACGGCCACAAGCTTGGCCGTGTCCCTCAAGTGGCTGCCCGTGTCCCTCAAATGTGTGGGTTAGGGTTTTTATACTTTGTTCTATTTGCATTGTTTTGGTCCTTTTAAGGTAAGTTGGTACTTTAACCTAAACCTAAACACATTTAAACAATGATTGACCTAAACAAATGCATATGGAAGATCTCAAAGCTATGAAAGATATAAATTATTCTTTGCCCTAATTGCATTGTTGAGATTGAACAATGTTATGTTATGCATTGTGAATGGTTATGTGTTTCATGAATAATGTATATTGAAATGTTATATCAAAGATGCTATGATGATTCAAATAAGAGGAGAAATGTGATGTAAAGCCATTGTGATTGGCTATGATGATGATATTGAAAGAAAGAAAGCATGTTTGCCTAAATGTGATGAGAATTTGAGAATGGAAATGGTAACTATATAATAAATGAATTGTTTGTTTAATATGTTATTCAGTTTCAGAGTTCTGGATTTGGGTGGCATGCCTAAGAAATTATGAAAGGTAACAGTCTTGCCGGGTTGAGGATCTCCTCAAATGTGTTGAGTTGATGGTCCAAGAGACTGGGTCTATTACACTATGAAAATTGTGAATATGAGATAAATGATTTGTAACAGTCTTGCCGGGTTGAGGATCTCCTCATATGTGTTGAGTTGATGGTCCAAGAGACTGGGTCTGTTACACTATCCATGGATAGAGATACATGTATATATATTGCCTACGGG
The DNA here is from genome assembly GCA_947685225.1 of Garcia nutans. Lineage (NCBI taxonomy): Eukaryota > Viridiplantae > Streptophyta > Magnoliopsida > Malpighiales > Euphorbiaceae > Garcia > Garcia nutans. The sequence continues at coordinate 46,007,894 of CANTUV010000007.1, read as the reverse complement.
CGTGATTATTGTGATTATGAACCAAAGCAGTAACTCTGAACTCTGAATATCGTATTAAATACTTGTTGGGCCCATAGGTGTCAAGGTTATATGAATGTCCTAAATAATGTTATGAGTTAATGAAATGAGATGTTGTATATTGAGTATGATTGATTAATGATGAATGTGGAAAGATGTTGAAATGTGGTATGCTCATATGACTATGATTTGTGAAATGCATAATTATGTGGTTAACTTTATATTTATGATGTTGATCTTATCAATAACATATGTGGCATTGCATTACATTAAAGCATACCATTAGCATGTTTTATCTTACTAAGCCCTTGGCTTAGCGCGATAGTGTTTAATCGCGCAGGTGATAGAGTTGATAGAGTTGAACCTGAGGGTTCTTCGAGACCGAGTGAGAGTAGACGTTGAAGTGTTGCTTTGGAACTTAAAGATCAGAAGAGACTTGCCAATCATGTATATTTCTTTTATATTTTGTAAAGTATTGGTTTTAATGTAAATATATGTATAACTATAAACATGGATTTGAAAGAGTTTATACATGTAAATATTTTATAAAATTCCGCTGCGTATTAACTAAATGTAAATATATCTATTTGGTTTTGTATTACAACTTGATTACTTATTTTTCTATAATGTATACAACTGAAAGATTATGGTATTGTTTAAAATGTTTTGGATGTAAAGAAAATTCGTAGCATCCCTATGTTTAGTGCATGTATACTACATTGTGGTGTTTGTAGTGTGCATATATTGAATGTGGGGGTGTTACAACACCTCTAAGGGTGGCAACAGCTTTCAGTCCATATCTTCCCATGTTGATCCTTTCAACATTATGGAGGCTCTTGGTCCAGTTATGCATCACATGGTTAAAAAGAGGGTTCATTGTCAAGAGAAATAAAAATCCTGCAGTAAAAAACCTGTTTTCTGGCCCGAAAATACACTTCAAATTCTGTTTTTTTTCGTATACATATACTGCCTTGGGGCCGCTCCGGCGGTTGGCCCGCCGCCGGCCGCCCAGCTTCGATTCTCATTGTTTTTGTTATTTTATGAAATTCTTGTATTTTGGCCCTTTTTAGACTCTTTTAGGTACTATTTTGGGGTTATTTCAGGGATTTATTTTTGAAAATAGATTTCTAAAAAACAAACATCATACATACATATTTGCTGTTAATACTAACAAATTAATGCAGGTTTGTACTTAAGTTCAAATAACAGGCGAAAAACATGGAAAGTACAAAGTACAGAGCAGGAATAATTCAAATACTACAAATATAATCCAAGACAAATATGAGAATTCAGCGCCGGGCTCTCCGTCTTTGTGGCCTGTTCTGCCTCTCATAAGCACTATCAGTCCAAGCACCCGTCAGCTCATCAGAGAAAGCAGTGATCAATGCCGCCATGTCAGCAACTAGGGCCTCAGGTACCTGTAAAAAAGACAGAATCACAGTCAATTTCAAGAGAATTTTATGAATCCTTTTCATGAAAAGTTCTAGAGGAATATACCTGAGTGATGTGAACAAGGCTCCGATATGGTACGCCCTCCACACTAATCGGTCGGGTCACCCAACCATCGGGTGCATGATACCGAACAGCATAAGGCAGCCTCAGGTCGGCCAAAGCAGGATCCAATTGACCGGTAGCCGCAAGAATGGATGGGGAAGGCCTCAAATGTGATGAACTGCTGCTTGCTCCGGTGTGTGATGGTCCAGCCCTGAAAGCAGAAGCCTCAGCCCTAGAGGAAGAAGGTCTGTCAGCTCGCCAGCGGGAAGAGGGATGGTCTCCTAGAGTGCTAGAAGTGGGAGCCGAAGAATGGGAGGACCTATAAGGTGGTGCAGAATCGAACTGTGCCCAAATGCGTGGCATCAGTCACTGAAGACAGTAGAAATCATAATCCTCCTCATCCGGGGCAAAGGCCGATTCGAAGGGATCACCCTCATACTGGGACGCAGTAACAGGCAGAAGTGTCAAAGATAGCATGTCATCAGGGGGGTCCAAGGGAGCTGTACGGAAGCCGGCAATCTGGAAAGTCACTCTCTCAGTGAGATAATACCGTCGATACTTTGGATGGGGAAGTATGAATCGACGGTGAGTCAGGAACTGTGATCGCTGAAAGCTGTGATCTTGAGCAATCCACTCTGCCAGCCGGCTAGACATCGCTGTAAATGCAACCTGTAAAAATTTATTATGTTAGTGAATCATTTTCTCTAATGCAATAAATAAGGATGAGGATAAAGTATTTACCGAGTTCATGGAGCAGCTGTCGAAGAACGATCTCAGCTCTCTGATAGGAAGCTTCCTCTTTGGTGCTTCTATCCTCTCTTTATACCATCTCCAAGCAATGGGAGAAAGAGGATCTACGGGGGTAGGTGGCTCACGAAGAAAAGGGGAGATACCAGGCAAGTACTAGTAAGCCCAAGTCTGGAAAAAATGAAGAAGATATCAGAGTCGGTGTATGCAAGGTAGAGGAAATGTTCTTTACATTACCTCCCAAAAGTAGTACAGGCCACATGGAGCAATACGGGTATAGCAGAGATCGGACATGTCGTCATACAATCTACACAGCATCATGCTAGCCCAGTCATATGTCTGAAGTCGTGTCAGGTCGAGTAGACTCTTCAGCACATTGAGACTCACTGCGTCCTTCCTGTTTGCTAAGAAGGAGCTAGCAAACAGGAGGATCAGGGTAAATCTGGCCACCTGATCAGCAGTAAGATCGCCTACTTCGTAGCCAGTATAGATGGCTGGCGCCTGCTCTACAAGCCACCTTCGCTGAATGCAGCGAGGCGCCTGATGTCGAGGATAGTCAACCCCGATCAAAGTGACCATGTCGGCTGAAGAAATTTCATGCCGCCAGTCATTATAGTACTCCACCATCTCAACGCCGAAGGGGCCACCATCGCTCAGCCAGCGCGCAGATCAACTCCCTGTGGATATCTCTGCCCGCATCTATAGTCCTCAAATGGTGGAGGAAAGCAGGTCTGATAAGATCCCCTACCGGATGCCCAACATCAAAGATGTAAGCCAGAATAGTGCTCATGGGTCTCTCGGCGATGGATATCCTAATCGCAGTGTCCTAAAAAAAAAACTAATTCATTATTGTGGATAATTTGGGGCAACTTCAGAAAAATTTAAGTTCTATCCCCAGCCGGGTGTGACTTCCTAGAGGATTATTTCTAAGTTCTTTACTAGAAATAATTACTGATGGCAGAACATGGTGAAGCCTGGTATTACTCTTGATTCATTACTAGTACATGTAAAGGAAGAATTCCTAAAAATTTGTTTCTAAGTTCCTTACTAGAAATAAATAAATTTCCTAAGCATGCATACTAGGTGAGTAAAGGAGAAGGTACTTCGTAGCAGCCGGTCCGGGAGCTGTGCTTCTCCTCCTCAAGTAAAAGATTGCAGGGAGGGAGTGGGATTTCGAAGTCTTCTAGGCCAGTGAAATCCATCGTCAAAAGAAAGTTTGAATGAAAGGAAAGAAGAAGAAAGAATGAAAGCAAATGAAAATGGAATGGAAATGAGCCTATTTATAAGGAAAAGGGTGAAAACGCGGGTCTTTTGCCCCTCGCTCAAAATTCGCTCTTCAGAAGGCCACTGGGCCCCATAAATCATTTTTATGGACCCCAGTGGGGGGCAACTGTGAATACTCGAATTTTGAGGCTCGAAAAGCCGATTTTCTCAGACTGCAGAAGACCAAGCCAGACCGGATGACCACTGCAAAGTTCACCGAAAGTATGTCTTCATTGTACTCAAAATGTCCGGAACGACACAAGGATCACGGATATGGTCCCAGAATATTTTTTGGAGGTCTGTAGCTCCCGAAAAATCAGTTTGAGTGAAAATCGTGCAATTTTTTTGAGGGCTGAACCACCGAGCACGGCGGTCCGACCGCCGCCGTTATACTTTTCCCAATTTTTCGGCGAGCTGCGGCGGTCCGACCGCCGATGTTCCCCTTTTCCCAATTTTTCGGCTGGGCAACGGCGGTCCGACCGCCGTCCAGTCCGAATTTTGTCTATAAAAGGCTGCTAAATTTTCAGAAAAAGGGTTGGCTGTTCGGATCTCGGGCCTCATGCTGACGAACTCTCTATTTTCACACGCTTAAGAACTTTTCTTGGACTTTTATTTGCATAAATCTAACCGTGTGCTGTAGGAATTAATCAAAATCGAATCCAAGGTCCGAGAAAACGAGATCTGGAACTACGAAGTGGGAGAATCCTAAACAAGGTAATATCATAATTTATCCTTTGTCAATCCAAGCAGGTCATAAAACATTGCACCTTCTTCTTAATTTCTTTTTGGTCGAAGACCTAATCCTTTTAGGTCTAAGGTCTAATTAACTAATCAATCAACCTTTTGGCATTAAGCCATGAATCAATTGATCTTTTTGGCACGGACCCTAAATTGCATTCTTTTGGTACGAAGTACCCAAATTTCAGCAAAATTAGCACTAAGTACTCAAAATCTAATAATTTTGGCAAAAAGCCCGATAATGCACGAAGCATACACACACACATGCATAATGCATAATTGCCTTTAAATAGGCTTTTCCGAACTACATGGGCTTTGATCTCTCATAAAAACGAGAGTATGTAGGCATATTTGGGATTCACCCCAAATAGCAAGTCCACAATTTGCTAACAATCTGCTTGTCTTCTTTTCTTTGTCCCTTTTGGGTTCGTTTCTTTTGGCAAATTAATCAAATACATGACATAGTCCCCGAATCCTCCTTGGGTTCGTAGATTAGAAACCTTTACATTGGATGCATTAATTGGAGTCAAACAAGGGTTTTCTTAGTTTTTCCCTTTGAACAGAAAAAACTGAGTGGCGACTCCCAACAACGAGTGAACGTTCATCCGAATCCTTTTCGGGTGGAAACCGAGGTTCACAAATTGTTTTGCACTTAGAATACCCTTCCTAGTGGGAATGATACTCACTTAACACTTTATTATAGTTAGCTAGGCTAGGCCCTAATAGTTTTGCTATATTTTTATTATAAATTTTTTCTCTATTCTGTTCACTAGAATAATGCCAAAACTCTAATTTTTAGTAATGCCCTCTTTGTTCCAACAAAAAAAAAAAACAATTTCACATCTCTAAAACTATTGGCATAAGAAAATTGAAAAATTGGTAGCTCAAAACCTGGCTTATTAACTTTTGGTTTTCACTATTTATTTTATTTATTTTTGGTTTCTTATTTACGAATCTTTTAATTTTTATTTTTTTTATTGTTTTTTAGTTTCAAATGTAATTATTGGAATTTTTTTTCTTCAAATATAACACACTCCACATATTTAATAAAATATTTCAAACAAAGAGTAAACATAAAATATTTTATGTATTATTATTCTTTTCCAATCCATCACATATATATGTTTATATGTAACATATATATCATATAAACTAAATATATAATTGTTAGTTATATCAAATCCATAATATATATCTTCTTATATGTAATATATATATTATATAACAAAACATAGATCCGGTCTACTCCAAAATCGGGAGCCAAAATGCTCATTTGGGCTAAGTGTCACATAACACCACCGCGTATGGTCTTCAGTCGGTTCGATAAGCACAAGTTTAAAAATTATCTTCTATTTTGAAAAAGATTAGTTTATTTTGAAAGGGATGATGGCTTTTATTTTGAAAAGCAAAAATTGGAGAGTCACCACCTTAATTTATTTTGTGTGAGCGGGAATTTTTGCCCCCACTCCTATGTGGAATGGTTCTTGCACTTTGGTATTATTAGGCTCAGGGCCTTAAAGAACACTGGCCTAAACACAAAGTAAATGGAGTCGCCACCCAGACGGGCCAAGAAAAAGAAAGGGATGGTGTGAGTAGGGATTTTCGCCTCCACTCCTGGTAGAATGGCTCTTGCTACTTCGACACTGTTTAGGCTCAGGGCCTTAAAGAACACGGGCCTAAGCCCGAAGAAAATGGAGTCGCCACCCGAAAAGGTCAAAAAAAAGAAAGAAAGGGGTGGATGAATTGATTCCTAAGGAATCCCTAATCCCTTAATGGGTTCAGAAAGTTGGATACGTGTGGGAAAGGTGAGAAATAGCCTAGTAAACCCACAACACCCGATTCATTGGAATCTTCCTCCTTTGCATATCTTACTATTATAAAATTAAAATATAAAATTCTTAAACATAATGATATTATCCATACTACATGCAACAATTAAAATAAAGCATCATTTTATTAAAATAAAAGCAATGTCCAGACAAAATAAATAAATGGACACCCATCCGAGGATGGAAACATGTTCTTACATCGTCAATGTCTAAAACTAAATAGGACACCTGCCAAAAGGTGGAACATGTCCCTTACATTAATTCCAAAATAAGAAAATAAATTAAATTGCATAAAGATCAATTAATGAGGTACCCAATCATGGAAACATACCTCTTACAATTTTAACAAATAATAATAATAATAAAGAAATCATCCATCCATGATAAACAAATTAAATATTAAAATTAAATAAATCAATCATCAAAATATATAATAAACTACATAATCAAAATTTAAATTAAATAAAGTAATAAATGTATAAACTTAGGATTTTAGAATTTTAATAACCAAACTAGGGTTTTTAAATAAAGGGAGTTAAACACAAAGGCTTATAATACACAAATAAATATTGACCCCTTCGACGAGCCCATATGGCGGGGGTCAAGGGGTCAGCCCCCTTGCGGGATCGGGGGCCGCGCCCTAGAAAATTTTGAAAACTAGCTTTTAGGGTTGTAGGTTTTGGTATTGAAAATTTTGAAAACTAGTTTTAGGGTTTAAGGAAAATATGATTAGGGTTTTGGAAAATATGGCTAGGGTTTTTAGTTTAGAAATTAGGGTTTAGGTCATGGTTTTGGGATTTAGGTTTTATAAGTTAGAGTTTAAGCTTTAGAAAATAGGGTTTTGGTATTTTTATGAAAATAACAATAGGGTTTGAGTAAATTAGATTAGTGTTTGATGATTATGTTATTGATTTAAATTAAAACTTATGCTTACTATATGAAATAAATCAAGAAGAAGTTGAGTAATAAAAATGTTGTGATGATAGTTTTGAAAAGTGGAGTTGATTATTGATTTAATAAATTGAATTTAGAAGAACTTACCTGCATGTGAAGGCTCCACCAAATTGAACAAATTAAAACAAGCTACTGGCTGCCATAATACAAGATTTCTGGCAGAGTAAAATCAAGGCAATGCGTTCAATGCCTTTGTATAATTCTGTTTCCTTTGTTGCTTTCATTTTCCTTGCTTTCTTTTCTTTTTCTTCCCTGTTTTCTAGTTTGATAAGATTATAAATGTACTAGCAAATTAAAAGTGGTGTTTGCAACAAACAAAGCTTGCAGAAAAGAAAAAAAAATGAAGTACTCTTCTTTATGTTGTCCCAAACTAGCAACCAAGAGGGGGGGGGTGAATTGGTTGAAATGAATAGTTATGGTAAATTTAAAAATTCAAAAAGGGATAAAGAAGATGTAGATAGAGAAGGAATAGAGTTGAGAAGAAAGAGCACAAAGAGTTATAGTGGATATCTTAATCCTACATCCACTTCCTTAATAACTTGTTAAGGTTCCACTAGTCTTGAGTTTTTACAAGCTTAACTTTAAGTTGGTATTTTTCCTAGCTCATACCAAACTATTACAATGGTTTAAGATCAATCCTCACAACCCTTACAAGAGTTTTTCCAGGCTCACTCTCATAACCTAAGTGTTTCTAAGCTCACACTCAAACTTTTAATGGTGTTTAATACTCACACCCAATACTCTAAGATTTTAGGTTTGATCTTTAGACAAGATAATAAAAAAAATTGTTCAATGAAATTACAATAACAATCAAAGTATTTTCTAACCACAAAAATGAAGTTTAATGTGGTATTTATAACCATTTAGCTTGAAGTATCCATTTGAAGTGGTTCCCACATGTTTAGTGCTTGTCTCCCACTAATTCTGTGTCCGAAGCTCGATGTACGATGGCTTGACTCAGTGGGTAGTCGCACAGTTTAAAAGTTTTGTATAACGACTAGTTCCAATAGTCAGATCTCGATGTCTGACAGAATCATGTTTGCCCATACTTTTGTGACGTGCGATCGTCCAGCTCGTCGTGTGGTCGCTCGGCACAAAGTTACCGTTGAATTCAAATTTCTTCATCCATGTGTCCGGTTATCATTGGTCTAAGGTATTTACCTTTAAGATTCAAATCTGCCAGACTGGTGTGGTTGCTCAGTTCTTCTGTGCACGAGCATAACATTTTGAGCATCGAGGAAGCACCGCAAGAGCTAACGCTATCTCTTTTATTCTTTTTAGTAATTTAGTTCTTTATTACTTGCAGTCGCTCGGGCATCTTGGGTGGTAGAATGAGGTTCTGGCATCCTGACTTCACCGCTCAGTGAGACCGCTATCCTTTCTATGAGTTTATGAATTTTTACCTTGACCTGGTGTGGTCACACGCCCACCGAGCATCCGTACTTCACCACGCACTAACAACACGAACTCTTATGTCGAAATTATGGACTTAGCTTAGTTGCCACAGTTGGCTTGCCTAGCTCGGTCTAGATCTACACAACTTGGTTAGCTCGGTTGTTCCATCGGGCTGCTTTCAGCTCAATAATTCAATTCTCTTAGCTCGGCAGTTCTATATCCAGCTCGACACTCTATGTGTCCATTCGGTTCTTTGCTCGGCAAGTCTATATGTCATATTAGTTTTCTACTCTTTATGCTTGGTATATCAGTGTTGTTTGGTTATGTGCTTTCTACTACATTTATGAGGTTGCTTGGTCATTTGTTCGGGCAGTCGCACAAAGCCGCTTGGATGCTAACTTTGCAAAACTGACTTGTTTGAAATTATTAGTTCTTTTATTAATTTGATTGTCAATGATCAAAATAGAGTTTGATTATCAATGTAACACCCCCATACTCTATATAAGTACTATACATATACCTAGTATACATACAATACGTATATGGAGTATAAGAATGTCACATTTAGTTTCAATTCAAAAACCTTTAGTCAAGTTCAAACAATATTACATTAAAAATTAATAACATTGACAAAATCATTATACTTTCAATGATCTTAGTCTTATTTACCAAAACTTCATTTATACCTATAAATATATTATTATGAATAATATAACATAATTAACTCACACATGTATGCATCACCTTCTAGTTGGTCTCGAAACACTCTTACCCTTCTCGTGGCATAACAGCTTGACTTCCGAATCAACCGCATAAACACCTGCGCGATCACACAACCGCGCTAAGCCCGAGAGCTTAGTAATACAAATAATTCATATAAACATACATTAGAGAAAATCATATTTTCATGCTATCTTGATATGTCATTATTTACTTACCATGTTTTCCCATTTTGATTATGCTTTTCATATATATAATTCTACTAATGTCTTAATTATATACATATTCATACACTTCATTTCAACAATTCACAATTCAATGACTTATCAATATCTTCATGAAGCAATATTCACCATTTCCACATCTATATACATTTTACACTTCATATTATAATTTTCATAAGCTCATCATGTAACATAGCTTCTCAAGCCATATTCACTTTCAATAATTTACTTATGTATTGTATACATTTCATTCCAGGATTATCACCATATATCACATAATATTATATTTCATTATTCATTCTTTTTCCATTATTCAAGAATCACATATATACAAGCACAAGCATGGGCCCAAAAACACTAATATGCCATTCCACTTTCAGAGTTAATGTTTTGGTTCAATTATCACATTTATCATTATCCCAACTAGGCTTCAAGGATTAAGGTTCAACCAAGCTTCAAGGGGAACAAAGCATGCTAAGTATCAACCCAACTTGGCTTCAAGAACCAATCCAACCTAGCTTCAAGGGTTGTAACATCTCAATTAGGCTTCAAGGTTTAGATCCAACCAAGCTTCAAGGGGAGTAAAACATGTTAAACTTCAACCCAACTTGGCTTCAAGGATTAAACCAACCTAACTTCAAGAGATTGTTACTATTAGGCATGCCACCAACAACAAAACTCTGAAAATGAATAACATATTAGACACACAATCAATTCATTCACTTATTTACCATTCTCTTTCTCAATTCACATTTCATAAACACATAGGCAATCATGCCTTAATAAGTTCATTTTACATAACCATAGCCAACAACAATGGCTTCATTTCTCATTTGCATCATTATAGCCAATCACAATGGCTTCACATCTTATCATATCTCAATTCACATTATACATTTTATAATTCAAGTATACACCATCAATTACATTGAACATGTATCTTAAATTCATCATCATATAAACCACATGTCCATTTATTTCATTTCAATCATTATTACCAATCACAATGATATCACATTTCATCATTTCTCAAAACACATTAACACAATTCATCATTAAAATATTTATCATAACAAATTACATTACACATACCTTTTTGAATGATCCTCATAGCTTTCACACTATACAAATCATAACATTAGTTACATTGTATTACCAATATAATAAATTATCTAACACATTTATAACTAAATGTTATAAATCCCAAAATCATGCAAATACATGCAACCATGTAGTTGGTACTTACCTCAAGAACACTCACACAACTTTATACTCTTTTCCTTTTTCCAAAGTTCTTCAATTTCCAAATTAGAGCAATTCACCTTCTTTACAAAACCTAATCCAAAAATGATACAATTCATAAATTCCAATATCATTTATCACTTAATAACCTCTTACTAAAGCCTTAAATCACAAATTACACTTCCATATCACTCACAAAGGCCCACGGCCGTGGCCACCTCCACCCCCACGGGCGTGGCTTAGAAATCATTTCTGCCTTCCTAGCTTCTTTTCCCCCACGGCCATGGTTCTAATTGGCCACGGCCATGGCCAACCAAGGCCACGGGCGTGGCATCCATAAGGCTACTGCCTTCGGCCAAAAATCACATTTCTAAGCTTACAACTCCAACTAACATCAATCACATGCAGATCTATGAAAATAATTAAGCAAATTCAAGTTAAACATCATTTACCACCTCAAAATCCTAAAACAAACTCAACTCCAACACTTCCAACAACAACATCTATCTACCCTCTTAACTTAAAATCACTTTCAACACTTAAAAACACATCACAACCACATTTAATCATCATCTCAACAAACCACTTATATCAAACATGACCTCAATCAAAAGAAATCAAGACAAGAAGATGAAAACTTACATATATATATAAAATCCCTAAAATCAACTCAAGAAATGAGTACTTACATGAATAGTTTGCCAAATCTTCACTCCACTTGCAATCTCTTGATCTCCTTTAATCTTTGGTGTAATTAGAATCAAAATCACCTTTCTCTCTCTAGCTTCTCTCTCTCTCTCTCTCTCTCTCGTTCACTAAGAAAAGAAGAAGCAGAAGAAGAAAGAAAGATTTCTTTCTTTCTTTCATTCTTATCACATATATATATAATAATAATAATAATAATAATAATAATAATAATAATACTTTAAATCTCCACCACATATCCTTTCTTTGACTTTCTTCTCTTTTCTTTTTGTCCTTTATAGTAATTTCACATATCATAAATGAAAATATCCTCTTGCATTGACTCTCCCTTTTGACCAACTTATACATTATATATATATTACCATATAATCAACATATACATTTCTCTCTAACCCCTCTTTTCTTTCCCAAAACACATATACATAAACCTTCTCTTCCCATTTCTTTTCTCTTCACATAACATGTACATTCAATCCAACTTACAACAACAACATAATCAAAACTTCTAAGGCATACATGAGGATATTACAATCCATCAATCTCAACAATCTCCCCCTTTTTGACTTTGGCTATCAAATTGAATTTATGTTAAACATAATCAAATGCATGAAGCAATTAATGCAATGGCAATTAATTTTCTCCCCCCTATGTTAGATAATTTCACAATTGATGCATGCAAATCTTGATACCAATTTATTTTATTTTCTTATTTCATTCAAGTTTTTCTTTCCTTTGACAATTAGATCATTTAAATTCAATCACATACATGTTTCTCCCCCTTTGACAAAGGCAAAAAGAAAATTAAAGTATTCATTGATACCAATAAATGAGAGTACAAGAGAAAAATAAATTTGATACCAATTGAAAGAAAATACAAGAAAAATGATTAATCTAGAACTTTTTCTTTTCCTTTTCTTGATGGTGGAGGAGCAGTTGGAGTTCTTTCATCATCATCACCAAGAGAAGGAGTTGGAGAGGAGTTAGGTGAGGATGGTGAGGATATTTCATAAGGACTTTCAACATGCTCACTCACATTCCATTCACTTAACTCACATTGAGAAAGATCAAATTTCCCTTAGAAGTCATATATGTCATGATAAATGTGGGAAAGGAGATCAACCTTTTTGTGAAGTTTTGTGATACTCTTTGTGACATCCTTCTTGAAATGATTAAATTGTTTTTGGAGAGAATATATGGCCTTGAGGATAAGTTTGAGAGTTTTGGAGGATTCACCTTTTTCTTTGGTGCAAGGTATAGGGGGTTGCTCAACTTGAACATGGATAGGTTCACCTTCTTCTTCCATAATATGGTACCTAGGTCTCTTCCTTTCCCTTTGGATGACTCCCTTACTACCAACTATATATTCATAGTAATTATCAACATTTTGGATACACCTAGTATGTTCAAGGTAGTCTAGGTTGATGGAGTTTGTAGCAAGATCAAGGGGATCACTTAGTGTTACAAGATTTTCAGGAGTTAGGAGTCCTAAGTGTCTAACAAGTTGAGTAATTCGGGAGGATGGAAAGAAGGTTCCTACCTTAAACTTTCCATGATGAATTAAGGTGTCTATGAGAAACTTAGCACTTTGGATTGGCTCATTATGCATAATAGGATACAAGAAGAATAAGTCACATTGAGTAACCTTTTCATTTCCATAACTTCTTTGGTGAATGGTGTAAGTGATGATTCTATATAAGAGCCAAAAGAGAATGGTCCTAAAATGGATGGCTTTGGTGTATTGGGTCTCAATGGATAGTTCACTCCAAAATGATGAATAATTTTTCAAAGGAAAATCCATATCATTATAGGAGAAAGCTCCATGAGTTTCCCAAACTTCACAAAATTGTTATAAGGAAAGAGAAAAATCTTGGTCAAAAAGCATAAAATAAACTCTGTAGAATCCTATAGGTGTATTGCAATTTTTCTCTACCCTTAAAGACATTAATAATTCCCTTAAGAGGCTAGAGTAACCTAGCTCATTAAGAAATGCAAATTGCCTCCACTCAATTCAATCAAGGTAGCAATAGATTTCACCTTGGATGTTAAAAGTTAAGAGCATCCCTTCTGCAAGCATTTTGGTAGGTTCAAGGGGCTTTTTCTTGAGCATATAGTACTTGATTTTCTCATCCTCATTTTTGTACTTGGGTCTGTGAGGTTGGACACTTTTTCTAGTGAATTATTTAGGTTTGTGTTGAGGTTGAGGTTGGGTTTCTCTAATGAAAATCCTTTTTTCCCTTGGTTGTGGTTTTCTTTTTAGTGATTTTGGTTATGGGTACCATATCCTCAATCAAAAAACAAAAGAAAATAGAAATGTAGAAGATTGAAAGAAATGTAGAAGTAAATAGATTGTTGGTGATGCTTTGAGCAAACAACTTCAAATTGATGAAAAACTTCAAAATCTTCTTCTTGATGATTAAATTCTTGGAAGATTGTTTGAATATGTGTTTTTGAGTTTGTAAAGATGTATTTTCATACAAAATAGAGGTATTTATAGACAAAATTTAGAAAACTAGCCATTTTTAACCGTTTAGGGGACAAAAAGTTTGAATTTTTGAAAGTTCCAACATTCAAAAGAAAATCAATTACACATGTTGTGCGGTCGCCTGAGCTATTGGGTGACTGCCAGCTTGGTCTGGGGAGATCTCTTAGCAGTGTATGCTCACACAAGCTTGAGAGAAGTGTAATGGTCGAGAAAATTTTGAAATTCTTGATTTTGACCTACCGCACCAGCTGTTATGCGTTCACTAAATAGAAACGCTTTGAAGATCGAGCTCGGTAGAAATACATGTTAAAGCTCGAGAGAATTGTTTTAAGGTTCAGGTTTGGTAGAGAGCAAGTGATGTGTGACCACTTGGTATACTAGGCCGCCCACACAAAATGAGCCATTTTGGATTTTGAAAAATTTTAAGTGCATATGATCAAAAAATATTTTGGGAGAAATAATGAATGATTATGCAAGGGATTTTCCATCAATCATGCCAATATTTTGTTTTATAAAACTCAACCTTTCTTCATTTAAGGGTTTTGTAAAAATATCCGCAAGTTGATTTTGAGTTTCAACAAATTCTAAAACTATGTTGTGATTTTGAACATTATCCCTTAAGAAATAATGTTTGATGTTTATATGCTTAGACCTAGAATGTTGAATGGGGTTCTTAGATAAATTGATTGCACTAGTGTTATCACATTTAATAGGAACGTTATCAAATTTTTTCCATGGTCAAGCAACTATTGTTTCTTCTAAAGAACTTGTGTGCAAGAAAAACATGCAACAACATATTCGGCTTCCACGGTAGATAAAGCAATTGACACTTATTTCTTGCTAAACCAAAAAACTAAGCATTCACCAATAAAATGACATGCTCCGATGGTACTTTTCCTATCTAGTAGGTTGCCAGCAAAATCGACATCAAAAAAGCCTAATATGTCAAATGATGTGTTTCTAGGATACTATAGACCTAAATGCAATGTATCACTCAAGTATTTTAAAATTCTTTTAGTTGTATTTAAATGTGATTACCCAGGACAAGATTGAAATCTAGCACACAAACATATACTATACATTATATCCAGTCTAGAGGCGGTTAAGTAAAGTAGTAATCCAATAATACCTCAAAATTTCTTCTCATCTACTGCCTTACCACTTTCAACTTTGTCAATTTTCAAGGATGTGCTCATGGGAGTTTTACTTGATTTGTAACCATCGATTCCAAACTTCTTTAGGAGTTCCTTTATATACTTGGATTGGTTAATGAAGATCCCATCCTTGCATTGCTTAATTTGTAATCCATGAAAGAATTTGAGTTCATCCATCATACTCATTTCAAATTTCCTAATCATACGTGAAGCAATTTCTTGCACAAAGATTCATAAGTAGCACCAAATATAATATCATCAACATAAATTTGCATAATCAAAATGTTATGCATTTTCTTTTTAATAAAAAGAGTTGTGTCAACTTTACCTTTTGAAAATTCATTTTCAAGTAAATATGCACTAAGTCTATCATACCAAGCTCTTGGAGCTTGTTTCAATCCATATAGTACTTTGGTAAGTTTAAAAACATGATTTGAAAATTCATAATCTTCAAAACCAGGAGGTTATTCAACATAAACTTCCTCATTTATAAACCCATTTAGAAATGTACTTTTAAAATCCATTTGAAAAATTTTAAATTTCAATTGACATGCAAATGCAAGCAATATTCTAATGGCTTCTAGTCTAGCAACAGGAGCAAATTTCTCATCATAGACAATGCCTTCATCTTGGTTTTTGGCCTTTGGCTACCAATCTAGCTTTGTTTCTAGTAATGAGATATACCCATTTACATCCTATAATTGGATGATCTTTAGGTTTAGGAACAAGTTTCCATACTTTGTTTTTCTCAAATTGGTTGAGTTCATCTTGCATAGTAATCACCCAACACTCGTCACTAAGAGCCTCCTCAATGGTCCTTGGCTCAATTTGAGAAACAAAAGCAATATTAGAATATAAGTATTTAAATTGAGATCTAGTAGTTACTCCCTTTGAGGTGTCACCAATGATTAGTTCTTTTGGATGATCCTTCTTGCAATGCCAATCTTTGGATAGCTCTTGAGACTCTTCTTCTTGTTCATCAAGATTGTTCCTTAGCGCATTGATTATATCTTGTTGGTCAAATGTACCTACAAAATCATTAAGAACACCATCTTTCCTTTGATCAAGTTTAGAGGATTCAACAAAAATAGCATGCATTGATTCTTTAACTACTAGTGTTCTCTTATTAAATACTCTATATGCTTTGCTAGATGATGAATATCCTAAAAATATGTCTTCATCCTATTTGGATGAGAATTTTCCAAGATTGTCCTTGGTATTCAATATAAAGCATTTGCATCCAAATACTTTAAGGTATGTAATTTTGGGTATTCTTCCATTCAATAGCTCAAAAAAAGTTTTGTTTATCAAAGGGCTTTTGTAAACATGATTTGAAATATAAAATACAGTATTAACAGCTTTCGCCCAAAAGTAAGATGATAAATCATACTCATTGAGCATTATCCTAACCATTTCAATTAATGTTCTATTTTTTCTTTCAACCACACCATTTTGTTGTAGTGTTCTAGGAGCCAAAAAGTTATATGAAATACCAAACTCATTGCAAAAGTTTTCAAAATACTCATTTTCAAATTCTTTGCCATGATCACTTCTAATAGATGTGATTAGATAGCCTTTTTCATTTTGAACTCTTTTTGCAAATATTTTAAAATGATTGAAAGCTTCATTCTTTTGAATTAAGAAATTAACTCATGTAAACCTTGAATAATCATCAACAAGTACAAATGCTTATAACTTACCACCTAAGCTAGCAACTCTATTTGGTCCAAACAAGTCTAAGTGAATAAATTCTAATGGTCTAGAAGTGCTTATAATATTTTTTAGATTCGACTAAACTTTTATGTTGCTTACCAAATTAACAAGATTCACAAGTCCTATCTTTGTTAAATTTTACTTTAGGGAGACCATCAATGAGTTCTTTTTTACTAATGCATTGTAAGTGATATATACTTGTAACACCCTTATATCCTATATACATACAATATATATTTTTAGCATATGTAAAATATGCATATACAGTACAAAATATCACAGACTGGTTTAATAAAAATTTTCACATTTCTGATTTAAAATTTCAAATACTAAATATATAAAATTAAATAGTATATAAATATTCTTTACTTGTTATAGGAACTCAAAATAAACATTATATATGAAAATCTCTGGAAAAAATTCATTAGAGTTTTGTCTGTAATTTGGACATCCCAAAATTTATTAATTACACAACCTGCATCAGAAAATACTCCCAAATAATTTTAAATTACCATTTTACCCCTCAATTTCACCAAGTTTCTCAAATATATATATATATATATATATAATTTAGAACATGTTTAAACCCCCATTTCAAATAACTTAACCCAAACATTCTTTATAGTTTACAATACATAAAAATCCAAAAACATGATATAATATGCATAATAACCAAACTATACAATAACATAAAATATATACATGCTGCTGATAGTGTTCGGATCTTGATATCAACTCTACAAGCACAACCACAAGTCTAGACCTGACCTGGTCTAGAAGAACTCTCCGGCTCAGCTGAATCTACCCTGTCACCTGCTCGATGTAAATAATCACGCTAAGCCAAAAGCCTAGTAATACAAACTTGATAACAATAAAACTCAAATGCAATGACAATGCACAATGCATATGGATATCACATCATTTCATTTTCTCATACTTTTCAAATATTTCACAATCCACAATTCACATAAAAACAAACACAAACATGGGCCCAAAGATAACTAATATGCTATTCAAATTTCAAAGCTATTTTTTTGGTCTATAATGACACCATGTGTCTAGCCCCATAGGCAAAATATCAATGTAATAGTCTAACTAGGTCTGAGCTTACGACCTGGTCATTTCACCTAGCCCAGCTTCAAGGACTTATTTTTGAGGCTTATGACCCGGTCATTTCACCTCAAAAATATTTTCACAGTGACGCCCAGCATCTAACCCATAGGTAAATCATAGGCATTCTGCCAAACACAGAACTCTGAAAATTGAATAACATACTAGGCACACAATTTATTCATATTTCTCATTTATATCGATATCGATATCAATTCATTTCATTATGTTTCCACATATCTCATTACATTATACCATATTTTTGCATTTACAACACATTACCCAATTACTTTGGGTATTTCCATATAATTCACATATTAATCACATTTAATGTAATCTAGCCAATACCAATGGCTTTTTAACAATGCACTTAATGCATACATAACAAATGGCATTACCCAAACACTTTGGATCATTTTCACATAAAACACATATTTCACATTTTACACAATTTAGCTATTATCAATGGCTTTTCACAATGCATTTAACATATACATGACATTACAAATGTCATAGCACATTATTCTTACATAACCAATGTATCAAGTAGCTTAACACATTTTCCAACCAAAATGTGTTAAGCCCAAATGTCATGCAAACATAACCAATGTATTCAATGTAATATCCTAAAGTATATCCTAAAAGTGTTGGGATTACTGTTGTAATTGGATTCAATGTGTGTATTGAAGGAAAGAGAAAAGAAGAAGAAAGTCAAAAGGAATTGTGTGTGGTGGAGATTTAATGGTATAATTGTTATTATTGTTATTATTATTATTATTATTATTATTATTATATATGAGATAAGAACGAAGGAAGGGAGGAGAACCTTCTTTCTTTCTTCTTCTTCTGTTCTTCTTCTTCGTGGACAAGAGAGCACGAGAGAGAGAGAGAGAGCACGAGAGAGAGAGAGAAATGTGATCTTCATCAAAATTTCTTAAGGATTTTAAGAGTATTGAAGATGAAAATGAAGATTTGGCAAGCTATACAAGTAAGTACATATTTCTTGAATGAATTTTATTGATTATATATATATAGGTATATATCTTCTTGTTTTGATTTCTTTTGGATTGAGGTTAAGTTTGGTATGATTGGTGGGTAAAAGGAGGATAACAAGAGATTTAAGTATGTAAATGTGTGGAATTGATATCTAAGTGATGATTAGTTGAGAAAATGATGAAATGTTGATTTGGGGTTTGGTTTGGATGAATTTTGAGTGTTTGGTCTTTAAATTATTGTAGGACACGGCCAAGTTATGAGAGACACGGCCAAGTTAGGGCAAATTTGGCCGTGTTGGATGAGTTTTGGAGAGACACGGCCACTGGCTTGGCCGTGTCCCTTGCCTGTGTTTGTTACTGTCTGATTTATGTTGAGAGACACGGCCGTGTCCCTTGCCCGTGTCTGGTACTAGATTGTTGTGTTGAGAGACACGGCCACTGGCTTGGCCGTGTCCATTGCCCGTGTTTGCTACTGCTTGAATTGGTGTTGAGTGACACGGCCACAAGCTTGGCCGTGTCCCTTGGGCGTGTTTGCTACTGGATGATTGTATTGAGAGACACGGCCACAAGCTTGGCCGTGTCCCTTGAGGGTGTTTGTTATTGTGTTTGTTATTTGGTTTTCATACATTGTTGGATCTTCAAATGTCTTTTGTACCTAAACACACTTAAACCAATAATGATCCAACCAAATGTATATGGAAGATTCTAAGTCCTTGAATAAGGTAAATTGTTATGTATGAATATATCAATGATGATATAGGAAATGTGAAAGATATAGTGATCAATGAAAAAGTATGTGCAATGTCAATGATTATGTATACTTGAGTGATGAATTGAATTGATCAATATGATTTAATGATAATGTTGATATTATATGAACCATGTGATGTTTTATGTATTGTAAATATTATGAATTGTATTGTGCTATATGTAGATTGATGATGCATATGAAGAATGATATGTTGGGTACAACGTGGAATATCATGAGATCATTGATGATGAATTACCTTAATGTTATGATTGAGGCTTGTTTGCCTAATTGATGATATAAATGTACATTTGAATATTGAAGATTGAAGTGTTATATTGTGAAATGAAATGTAAAGCCATTGTGATTGGCTATGATGATGCAATTGAAAGAAATAAGGTATGTTTGCCTAAATGATGATGAGAATTGAGAATGGAAATGATAATGAAATAATAAATGAATTGTGTGACTAATGTGTTATTCCATTTTCAGAGTTTGTTGTTGGTGGCATGCCTATTAGTAACAATCTCTTGAAGTTAGGTTGGATTTGATCCTTGAAGCCAAGTTGGGTTGAAGTTTAACATGTTTTACTCCCCTTGAAGCTTGGTTGGGTCTAATCCTTGAAGCCTAATTGAGATGTTACAACCCTTGAAGCTAGGTTGGGTTTGGTTCTTGAAGCCAAGTTGGGTTGATACTTAGCATGCTTTGTTCCCCTTGAAGCTTGGTTGAGCCTAATCCTTGAAGCCTAGTTGGGTCTATGATAATGATAAATGTGATGATTAAACCAAAGCATTACTCTGAAAATTGAATGGCATATTAGTGTGTCTTGGGCCCATGCTTGTTTTTTTGTAATGTGAGTCATGAATGGTAATATGATTGATAAATAAGGTATATGGAAACAATGTTGAAACAAATGAATAATGAGATCTATGAATGCTTTTGATGGAAATGTGTTTCATGATTAATGAATTGTGAATAAAATGATGTTATGAAGTATGAGTTTGTAATATGTGTATTGATATGTTGAAAGTGAATATGGCTTAAGG
Source organism: Garcia nutans (assembly GCA_947685225.1). Classification (NCBI taxonomy): domain Eukaryota; kingdom Viridiplantae; phylum Streptophyta; class Magnoliopsida; order Malpighiales; family Euphorbiaceae; genus Garcia; species Garcia nutans. The sequence continues at coordinate 45,987,317 of CANTUV010000007.1, read as the reverse complement.
AGTTTTGTTAAGATATGAGGTTATGGAATTGTTGTATGATGTGTAACATGTTTGTGAATGTGGAATTTGTGAGAATTGTTCTTATAAAGGTTTGAATGATGTTTTGTTGTAATAATGTATACATATATATGTGTATATGAAATAGAAAGGGTAAGTATTGTGTTGTGAATATGCTATGTAATGATGTATTTAATTTATGAGATTAGTGGCAATATATGAAGAATCCATTGAGAAAGAAAAACGTGGTAAGAGAACAATAAAACATGATGCTAAAATTATAAGGTATGATTATTTTGTAATGTATACTTTATTATTTAATTGTACTACTAAGCTCTCGGGCTTAGCGCGGTTGTGTAATTGCGCAGGTATTTATGCGGATGATCTGGATGCCTAGCTGCTATGCCACGAGAAAGGTAAGAGTGTCTCGAGACCAACTAGAAGGTGATGCATACATGTATAATTTTATTTAGGTTTTATTTTTGATAACAATAATGATTCTTATAAATGTTTCTTAATTTAATATAATATTGCTTGACCTTGGATAAAGATTGTTAAATAAAAAGCTAAAAGTGACATTCTTATATTTTATATATGCATTGTATGTATACCAGGTATATGTATAGTGCTTATATGAAGTATAGGGGCGTTACATTCAAAGTTTGTACTTACCTCAAATAGCAACCAAAACAAGCTTAAAACAACCTCCAATCCTATCCTTCCAACTTGCCCTTCAGCACTTGGATGAAACAAATCAACCTTCCTCAATGCCTAAACCAAATGTGATAGCAAATAATTATTTAGTATCACATTTAGTGGCATTTTCAATATTAAACCATAATTAAACCCCATCCAAGTAAAAATCCAAAATTTAAGGCTAACCTCACTTTAACTTTGGATTCTCATACTAGACCATTCATTTTAATATATTAAGTTTATTTATACTGTTAGAAACATATTTTAATACATTTATATCATTTATGTTACAAAAATACACCCTTATACACAAAACCCTAAAATGGCATAACCTTCCCCCATTGAAGGTTTTCCATTCCAATACAATCCATTAAACATTTTAAGCTTATATTCATCACTTATATCACCAAACAACACACTTAAGCCAATAAATTCAAACAATTCTACAACTTTGGAAAAATCACTTTTCCAAAACCCTAAATCACACTTCCATTCTCAAACTCCAATCAAACACATCCAAATCCAATATTTGACTTTAAAATACTTGTTTAAGCACCAAAACAACTCATTTAGAACCAATTTGCATAATTAAAAACCATGATTTCTCAAACCCTAAAAGTCCATAACCCTAAATTCTCTCTCTTCACCATTCTTTATCCAAATTCAACCATTTCTTCAATCCAACCTTAAAATCATTGTTAACTACCCAAAATAACATCATACAAACCAATTTCAATAATTATAACATACTAATTAAAAATTCAAAATCACACATAATTAAAATTTCCATGGAATTCAAAGAACGGAGTTGGAAACTTACCAAATTTAGTAGAAATCACCAAAAATTAACTTTAAACTTGTTAAATCCTTTAATAAATTGAGTATGGAAGAGAAAAATTCCTTAGACACCATCAATGGAGGTTTCAGCCTAGGAGGAAGAAGAAGAAGAAGAAAATAACTTTTGATTTTCTCTTTCCTTTCATCCTTTAATTATAACCATATATATTATAATATTTTAATAATTATTTATTTATTTAATAAATTAAAAGTCCAAAAATCCATCTTCCATTCAAAAATTATTTATTTTTGAATTTATTTAATAATTTTGAATTTTTAAGTTTTAATTACCAAAATACCCTTTTTACTTTGACTTTTGACTTTTCTTTTAAAAAGTGTTGACTTTTATATGTTTTATTTATTTTTGTGAACCTCGGTTTCCACCCAAAAAGGATTTGGATGAACGTTCACTTGTTGTTAGGAGTCGCCACTCAGTTTTTTCTGTTCAAAGGGAAAAACTAAGAAAACCCTTATTTGACTTCAATAATGCATCCAATGTAAAGGTTTCTAATCTACGAACCCAAGGAGGATTCGGGGACTATGTCATGTATTTGATTAATTTACCAAAAACAAACAAATCTAAAAGGGATGAAGAAAAGAAGACAAACAGATTGTTAGTAAATTGTGGACGTGCTATTTGGGGTGAATCCCAAATATGCCTACATACTCTCATTTTTTATGAGAGATCAAAGCCCATGTAGTTTGGAAAAGCCTATTTAAAGGAAATTATGCATTTATGCATGTGTGTGTCTATGCTTCGTGCATTGTCGGGCTTTTTGCCAAAATTGTGAGATTTTGAGCACTTAGTGCTAAGTTTGATGAAATTTGGGTACTTGATACCAAAAGAAAATGCAATTTAGGCTTCATGCCAAAAGGTTGATTTTAGTTGAGATCGGCTTCATGCCAAAGATTGATTTTAATTTGGATAGATTTCATGCCAAAAGAGATTAGGTCTTTGACCCAAAAAGAAATTAAGAAGGAGGTGTAGTGCTCATGATATGCTTAAATTGACCAAGGATAAATTAGGATATTACCTTGTTTAGGGTTCTCCCACTTCGTAGTTCCAGATCTTGTTTTCTCGGGCCTTGGATTATGATTCTTATTTACTATTTTTTTTAATTTTAATTTCAATCGATTCCTGCAGCACAAGATTAGATTTATACAAAGAAAAGTCCAAGAGAAGTTCTTAAGCGTGTGAAAATAGAGAGTTCGTCCGCCCGAAGCCCACCCGAAAAGACCGAACCCTTCTTCTGAAAATTTGGAGGCCTTTTATAGACAAAATCGGACCCGGACGGCGGTCGGACCGCCGTGGAAGTGACCAGGGCGGGAAAAAGAAAAAAGCCAAAACAGCGGCGGCCGGACCGCCGCGGTCGGCGGTTGACCCCCCCCCCCCAAAATAGCACGCATGATTTTCGTTCAAACTGATTTTTCGGGAGCTACATACCTCCAAAAAATAATCCGGGACCATATCCATGATCCTCTCGTCATTCTGGACATTTCAAGTACCATGAAGACATACTTTCGATGAACTTTACTGTGGACCTCTGGTCCGACTCGGTTGTCTGCTGTCTGAGAAAATCGGCTTTCTGAGCCTCAAAATTCGAGTATTCACAATTTTGTATATCTATTACATATATATTTCACTTTTTCATTTAAAATCCCTTCATTTTTCATTTAAAACCATTAATTTAATTTATACAATTTAATTATAATATATTTTATTAAATTTCCAAAAATTAGAAATTTTCAAAAGAAACTGGGATATTACAATACTAGCATGTCCTAGTCTTCTATGCCAAAGCCAAGCATCATTACAAATGGTAATCAAACATTCAAATGCATTATTGGAATATAAGTCAATTTTGTATGTATTGCCAATTCTAACTCCTTTGAATACATATATGCCAATGGAACCAATGCCAATGATTTTACCTTTAGCATTATTACCAAAAGTTATATTACCTCCATACTTGTAGTTGAGTATTGTAAAAAGCTTTGCATTACCCATCATATGCCTTAAGCTTCCACTATCCACAAGCCAAACATTTTCATTGATAGTGGATTTTAGGCATATCTACAAAATAACAATGTTCATCTTTTTTTAGGTACCCAAATGAAGTTGGGTCTTTGGGGGTTAGTAATAGAAGGGTCCTCTAACTTAAGATGATCCTTCCTAATATAGCAAAATGCTCTCTTATGTCCAAATTTCATATAATAAGTGCATTGATACAAGGTTCTATGCTTATGAACTTTCCTATTGAAATTCAATGAGATATACACATGATTGCAAGTGTGTGCTGAATGAGATTATTTTTGTACATTTTTGTGTTTATGTACATGCCTTGTATACATGAATGCATGATTTGCTCTTGGAAATTTAGCTGTAGAGTCTTGTGAACCCAATGTAATCCTTTTAGGATTTTTAGGTTTGATTTGTGCATTAGTGTTCTTTACAACATCAATACTAGATGTTTGTGTTGTAGAAGCTCTAACAAATGTTGGTGCATTAGGTGAAGTGTTAAATGAACCAATGAACCCTAAACCATGTTTCAAGGAGGGTGGTCTTTGATTATTGACCAATGTATCTAAAGCCTCTTTTCCCTTGTGAAATTTTGAAATTGACTCTTTCAACTCATTTATTTCATCCTTCAACATTTTATTTTCTTTGATCACATTTTCTAAGCTATGTGAATTTAGTCATTTCATCAATTGATTTTAACAAGTTTTCATTTGAGGTCTTCAATTCTAATGTAGAGCTTTTCAAAGATACAAAATTATTTTCTAACTTAGAATATTTATCTTTATAAAATTTCATCTTACAACAATACTTTTTTATTCTAAGGTTCATATGTTCAATCAAACCATTTTCATCTAAAGCATCATCAACATCATTATCATATGCAATTAAGTTTAAAGATGGAGTACTTACCTCATTGGAGTTATTATCATCTTCAATAGCCATGAGACATAGATTTGCAATTTTTTCCTCTTCTTCTTCACTTGAGGAATCATCATCCCATGTAGCTTTGAGTGACCTCCTCTTTTCCTTATCCCACATCTTTTTGCTCTTCAATTTGAAGCAATCCGACATGATATGACCGGATTTTCTACATTCATAGCATTTAACTTCATTCTTTTTATCTTTATCTTTGAAGGAGGATTTAGGAAATGTACCTTTGTTAGCTTGTAGTCTTTTCTTTCTCTTCCAATCACTTATCCTTTTGGATAGCATAGCCAATTCTTCTTCATCATTTAAGCTCTCAATGTCTTTGATGGCTTTGAGAGCTATTGCTTTTCTCTTATCCTTTTCACTTTGTTCTTATTTTCTTTTGGTGTGCAATTCGAAGGTGAGTAGTTTTTCGACAAGTTCATCGGTTCTCAAAGAGCTAAGGTCATGAGCTTCTTCAATTGAAGAAACTTTACTCTCAAAGTTCTTCTTTTGTCTATATGCTCTCAAGATTTTGGTATTGACATCATCCTGATCATATATCTTGCCATATGTCTTTAGTTCGTTGACAATGGCAAGCAAGCGGTTTGTCATGTTGGTGAATATTTTCATTGGGCTTCATCTTGAATAGCTCATACTTATGTACATACATTTGCTTCTCGGTGAGCCTCACTTGGATAGTACCCTCATGATACTTCTTATGAGTTTTCCAAATGCAATGTGCACAAGTGAGATGTTGAACTCTCCCACCTTCTTCTCTTGATATTGAATTCATCAAGATGGAGGTTGCCCTATAGTTCTTGAACCGATCTCTCACATTGGCACTTGACCATTGTGATTTAGGAAGAGGAACTTGGACACCATCAACTTCATTAGCAGTAGGTTTCCACTCATTTTCAACAAAATTCCAAAGTTCAATTCCTTCACTATCTAGGAATAAAAACATCTTGTGTTTCCAATAAGAGCAATCCATTCCATCGAAATAGGGTCTAAGGAATGAATTTAGGTTTCCATGTCTGAAGTTGTTTCTTGGTGGAATGGCTGCCATTTTGGATCAAATTTCACAACTAAGTTTGAAGAAATTTACTAGCTATGATACCAATTATTGTCCCAAACTAGCAACCAAGAGAGAGAGTGAATTAGTTGAAATGAAGAGTGATGGTAAATTTAAAAATTAAAAAAGGGATAAAGAAGATGTAGATGGAGATGGAATATAGTTGAGAAGAAAGAACACAAAGAGTTATAGTGGTTCAAATTTACCTTAATCCTACTTCCACTTATTTAACAACTTGTTAAGATTCCACTAGTCTCAAGCTTAACTCTAACTTGGTGTTTTCTCTAGCTCACACCAAACTATTACAATGGTTTGAGATTAATCCTCACAACCTGTGAGTGGGGATTTTAGCCCCCACTCCCATGTGGAATGGCTCTTGCAGCTTTGGCACTGTTAGGCTCTAGGCTATAGAGAACACGGGCCTAAACCAAGAGAAAATAGAGTCACCAGCCGGGAAAAAGAAAGGGGTGGATGACTCAACTCCTAAGCAATCCCTAAACACCTATTGGGTTTAAAAAGTTGGATACACATGGGGAAGGTGAGAATGACCCAACACCACAACGCCTGGTTCATTGGAACCGACCTCCTTTTTAGGTCTTAATATTATAAAATTATTAATTATAATGATATTATCCATACTACATGCAATCATAAGAATAAATAATCACTTTATTAAACTTACAACAAGTTCAAACAAAATAAATGAATAGGCACTCATACATGGATGGAAACATACCTTTACAATTGTCCAAAGTCCAAAAGAAAATAAATAAAATAGGATACCCACAAATTGGTGGAAACATATCCTTTACATTAAGCTAAAACTTAAATAAATTATATTACATGAGATCTAATAAATGAGTTACCTATAACATGGAAACATACCTCTTACAATTTCTTGAAACTAAAAATAAATCAATGAACAAACATTCAAGCATTCATTATAAAATCAAATAAAAATAAATCATCCATCAACATGTACAATATTAAGGAATCATCCATTCAAGACATAGAATAAGCATGCATCCAAACTTAAGTAAAGCAATAGATGTATAAATGTAAATTTTACACTTCAATTAAGGTTTCTTGAATCAAATTAAGGTTTGGAATTTTATGAAAATAGAATTAAGATTTAGGGTTTATGTAAATTAGGCACTATAATTTTTATTAAAATAGTACTAAAGTTTAAGGTTTATGAAAATAAGATTGAGTTTCTGATGTTGAAAAAATAAAGCTATTATGATTGTTTGAATGTTGGACAAATACTGTGGATAGTTACAGGATGAAATAAATCCAAATACACAACCTACTGTGAATTATAAAGACAACCTTTACTTATGTGGATGCTTCAAATAAACTGATATAAATCAAAAGTAATGGATATAAATTACTGGAATTAATTTAGATAAAGAATAAATGTATTCAAATTTAAAACCATCAAAGTATCTTATATTGAATTAATTTACAGTGTACCGTCGTTTGTTCACTCAACCACAATTGAACATTGATCAAACCTTTGCTTGCAACAATCTCAAACTCTAGCCGAGTAGGAGCAAGACAGTATGTAACTTCCTTTGTATGGTTTTGTGTCTTTGATGCTTCTATGTTAATCATCTTTTTTGCTTGCTAAAGTTTCTTCTGTTGCTGATACTTGCTCCTGTTGAAAAGTCCCCCTTTTGAAAGTTTTAAAACATTTATTTATATGAGCATGCATTAGGTTAAAACATCGTGAAAACTTTCCATTTTAAAAATGAATTCCTAATGCTTATCGAATTAATGAAACTTGAATCTGTGGCAAAATGGGACCATGTAAAATTAAAGCCAAGGCAAATCGAGACTATATTGAGTTAAAGTCACCCTAATCCAATAGGGAATCAAAGTCCATATCGAATTGGCAATCAAATTTGATATGGAGTACCCAAAAAAATGTACCATATCGAAATGGGGCTTCCCAATTCAATATTAGAGCCAAACTAAGGTCCCATATCGAATTGGGGCATCCTAATTCAATATGGGCTATCCTGTATTGATTTGGAAGGCTTAGTTTGACTTGTATACACCCATGAATACTCTAACATCTAATTAGACCTGAATGAACCTTCAAAATAAACCTCTTTAGGGTTTTAAAGGTTCAACCATTGTACCATCTAGTCAAAAAGGTTTATGACTCAGGCAACAGACTAGTCAGGGCCAAAATCAAGAGTCTACAGTTTGCCCCCTGCTTGAATGATCTGAGACTTTAATAGAAGAGAGTGAAAAGCAACATAATTTTTAGCTGATTTTGGATCTCAACTCGAGGTTGGAGTTGGTTTGGATTCTGGACTCGAGATGTGATTTAATTTGGGTTCTAGACTCGGAATGATTTCTAGACTCGAAAAAGATTTGGGTTCTAGACCCGGATAGGTTTGGGTTCTGGACCCGAAATGAGTTATAGACTCAAAAATAATTTAATTTGGATACTTGAACCCAAGACTAGGTTATGGGTTATTGACCCTAAATTGGATTTGGGTTCTCGACCAGAGACTGAATTTTGGGTTCTCAACCCTAAACTGGATTTGGATTCTCGACCCGAGACTGGATTTAATTTAGGTACTTGGACCTGGGACTGGATACTTTGACCCAAGACTGAATTTGATTTGGGTACTTAGACACGAGACTGAATTAAATTTGGGTACTTGGACTTGAGACTAGATACTTAGACCTAAGACTGGATTTTATTGACCCTTATCAGTTGAGGGTTTTGGCCTTCTTCTAGTCAATTAATTTTAGCTCATCTAGCTGATTGATCTTCCATAATGGCTTTCTTCTAGCCACTTGCTTCCCTCTTCAATGGATCGACTCCAACTCTTTTAGCTAGAATGACCTTCTGTCATCTGGAAATTTTGGCTTTCTTCTAGCTGGTTGTTCCATTCTTCAACAGATTGTGGGTCTTCACCCTCAAAATGGATCTTCATCCTTGGACCTTGGATCTTCATCCTTGGTCATTGGGTCTTCACCCTTTGGAGATCGGGTCTTCACCCTTCAAAATGGATATTCATCCTTTGGATGTGTGGTCTTCACCCTTCAAAATGGATCTTCATCCTTTGGAGATCGGGTCTTCACCCTTTAAAATGGATCTTCATCCTCTGGAGATTGGGTCTTTACCCTTCAGAAATGGATCTTCATCCTTTGGAGATTTGTCCTATATTATCTTCTACTCTTCTAGCTGGACTAATATTTTGTCTTTTGCATCTTCATTCTTCTGAAATTCTTACTTTCTTCTTATTTTGTTCTTTTTGTTCTTCCTTTTGCAAAAAATTTAGCTATTTTTTAGCTGGTCCTTATATCTTCTCCTTGCCCCTAACGTGGCAAAATATTGTCTGAAAATATTTTGTACACGCATAAACTCAAAAATTTAAAAGAGGAACTTGACCTCCTGTGTAGGCTCAAACTAATGATTTTTCCCATGCAGGCTCATATTGATGTTTGTGTTGTCTAGTTCTTTGCACAAGCATGCATTTCTTCTTTTGCAAAATGACTGGATCTTTCTCGAGCAATGGGCCTTCCATGGTCCTTGACTCCATATCCGCTTCATCTTTACTTCATAGAGTATATGTTGTTTACTTTGACAAAGAATAGGAACACAAGATAAAAAATGCAGTGTGATATGCTTATCGATGCATGATATGCATGAATGATACTTATAGTGGTTCTATCGACTCACAGACCAAGGTGATCAGTTGAAGTATTCTCATTAGTTCCTTCTAGATGCTCATTCTGGTCTTGCATTGGAATGATAAAAGGCTTCGCATTTATGGCTTTTATCTTCAAGATGTTGAAAACATGAGTAGTTTAGGTCTTAAGCATGGTAGCCAAAGTCATGGGAGATATCTGTTTGGTTGGTAACTGCTTCATGATATGACCTTGTAAGTGATTCTTTCATTAGCCCTCTTTTGCCCATAGTTTCCTCCGAGGTTTGATAGTTCAACATACTTCCCTTAACATTAAGGTTTATGCAAAAAAAAATTTTGTTTTTTTTTTTAATTTTGATTTTGAAATCAAATGTTGGCTTTGCCAAATCAATGTCAATTTACCTCAGGACTTGACTTTTCCAAATTAACACATCCACTATATCATAACCCTAGTTACTGTACTAAACTCAAAAATTATTTCCATTTGAGCAAGAACTATTGCACTTTAGATAGGCACATACACATTACTTGGCCAAGGTCTCATTGAATTTGAATATTGTCTATCTCATATGCATGCTTGTTCAAACTATCTTCACTAATAGACTCTACCTACCAAGAGAGATCAACAGGTCTTTAATGGGCTTAAAACAGGGTCTATAAGGGACATGGTTTAAGTGAAGGCCATTTTGAGATTAGAGCTGATGTGACACTGCTGACAAACCTTCACACCAAAATCTTCTGTTGGAGCCATAGGCAGCTAGGAGCAAACTTGCTAGACTCCAATTTCCTTCTATCTCCTTAGAAGAAATATATAACTGATTAAAACAATCTTCATCTTTTCCTTTTGCTTTCGCACAAACATATGACATGTTTTTTTTTTCAAATTTTTTTTCTTTTTTCTTTGTTTTTTTTGCTTTTACTCTCTTTTTTCCTCTTTTTTGTATTTTTCCCTTTTTTATTTGTTTTTTTGTTCTAACTATAAAAAAGTTATATTATTTGCACCAACTTGTGTTTCTGATAATGGATGAGTGGAGTGACATAAATCTGCTCCAGTCCTGACTTTATCTCAATAGGCCTATGATATTAGGTCTAATTCAGGTGTCCTTCAACTATTATTATAGTCTCGACTATATATGCTTCTTTTAATCTTCTTTCCCTTTTATTTTTTGGTGATCATAAGACTTATCATGAGCCTCACAACAGCTCAGGGTAGGTCATTAGGTTTGCAAGCCAATGAAAAGTAAGCTAAAATCTCTTGAAGGCTCAAAGGGCTCAAAGGGATAACTAGGGATTGATATTTAATTGGGTGGATACTAGTTGTTGGCTTACCAAACAATGCCTAGATCATCTCTCTTTTTAATAAGCAGAATTCAATTTTGCCTCAAAAGTTTGTCAAAGCATGTTCTAAGATTGACTCGGACCTAGACAAAAGTTATTATACAGGAGCCCTCTCTAAGTAAACATATACAACTTAATAATATAAAACAATTCCCTCACCTAGTAAAGTCATTCAAATCATGATGCATAGATATATTAATTTATGATTATCAAGGTAGACTCGTCATTGGTTGAGCACTAAAATGAACAAAGACCATCAAAAATTTAATGGAAATAAATTCGAACAAAACTAATTTGAAAACATAATTGTTCCAATTAAATATTAAAGACAACAAAATAAAAGAGCAAAATCTTCCTCCAATCCTCTTCCTACCATGAAGGTTGCCAGTGGAGTTACTCTTCTAAATTTAGGCAAAGGATTGCTTTTGGTATTGGGCTTATCTGGTTTAGGTAGCTTACCACTGTCAATAAGATCTTGAATTTCTTGTCTTAATCGAGCACATTAATTTGTCTCATGACCTTGCATTTGATGAAATTGACAGAAGTCCTTGGTATCAAGGTTTGATGGTAGAGGATTGTGTAGCGGTCGAGGAGCCAATGATTGTAATAACCCCTTCTTTTGTAGCTTGTTGAAAACCCAAGGCATAGGTTTCCCCAACTCTAAAAATTATCTTCTACTTCCTTAACCAGTTACATTAACATCGACTTCCTTATGTGTACTTTGATTGCAAGACTGATAATTCCGTTTTGCAGAAAAATGGTTGTTCTCTCTTTCCCACTCTTCTATTTGCAAGCCAGCTTGAAGAAGATCTTTGAAATCTCTTATAAGGGTGTGAGATAGATTTTTTTATGGCGATTGGGTAGGATGCCTCTGACTATCATTCTGAACTGGTCTAACTCATCAGGCCTCCTTTTAAGAAGTGCAACCTTATTTCTCCATCTCTTTACATAATCAACAAAACTTTCATTTTTTTTCCTGATAGTCTCCACCTCCATCAAGGTAACTTCCAGCTCGACATTGTACCCATACTATTGAATGAATGATTTGTATAGCATATCCCAATCTTTTTTGGTACTTTCCTCCAAGGTATTGAACCAATTCTGCACAATAGGATCCAATGAGAGCATTAAATACCTTAGAGTTTGAGCCTTAGTAGCTCTGGCATACTGCATTATAGTGATGTACTACTTAACATGAAAGTGAGGATTTTCGGTACCGTTGTACCTAGAGAAGGAAGGCATCTTGAACTTATAAGGGACCTCCTCATCTTGTTCGAACAGCTTGTCTATTTCTGACATCTCTTCAGTCATCAGCTTCTTTTCAAATTTCTTCTCCAAATCAACAATCATCTTCTCCAGATCCGAAGTTTCAGTCATTTCTAAGGTTGATCTGTCCACAATCTTTGACTATTTCTTCTTATCTTGCGAATCTTGAAAGTATTTGTAACATCCCGTGTAACACCCCCATATCCAATGCACACACACTACAACCACAACAATGTAGCATAAGTGCACCAAACATAGGGCTGCTACGGTTTCCTTAACATTCAAAACATTTTAAAACAAAACCATAACCTTTCAATTATATACATTATAGAAAAAATAGGTCATTTACTTATAAAACAAAACATATTAGATATCCATATACATTTAAATATTACACAGCAGAAGTTATAAAATATTTACAAATTTACATTATAACATTACTTTACAAAATATAAAAGAAATATACATGATTGGCAAGTCAGCTCTGATCTTTAAGCTCCCAAAATCAACTCTTCAATGTCTACTCTCACTCGGTCTCGAAGAGCTCTCGGGTTCGATCCTATCAGTTCTATCACCTGCGCGATTAAACACTATCGCGCTAAGCCAAGGGCTTAGTAAGATAAAACATGCAATAAAGATGCTTAAATGCTATACAATGCCAATTCTAATTTACCATACATGTAACAACATAAATGCAAAGCTAACAACATACTTTTACATTTCATAACCTAACATACATATATGTATTTCAGAATTCAACATCTTTGCATATATTTTATTAGTTAATCATTTAATCATCCATGAACAACACTAAGCAAAGACAAGCATGGGCCCAAGACACACTAATATGCCATTCAATTTTCAGAGTTAATGCTTTGGTTTTGTTATCACATTTATCAATATCATATACCCAACTAGGCTTCAAGGATTAAGTTCAACCAAGCTTCAAGGGGAGCAAAGCATGCTAAGCATCAACCCAACTTGGCTTCAAGAACTAACCCAACCTAGCTTCAAGGGTTGTAACATCTCAATTAGGCTTCAAGGATTCAATCCAACCTAACTTCAAGAGATTGTTACACTCATTAGGCATGCCACCAACAACAAACTCTGAAAATGGAATAACACATTAGCCACACAATTCATTTAGATTTCATTCTCAATTCTCATTATCATTTAGGCAAACATGCCTCATTTATCTCCATTGAATCACCTTAGCCAATAACAATGGCTTCACATTTCATTTCACAATATAACACTTCATTATTCAAGTGTATATTTATCTCCATAGCATCATTCATAAATATCAACATTTCATTCCATATTAATCATGAAACACATTGCCATTCAAAGTGCATAACATAACATTGTTAATTCTCAACAATGCAATTAGGGCAAAACACAATTGACATGATTCATAGCTTTAGGACCATCCACATTCATTTGATTAGATCATTCTTGTGTTTGAAACATGTTTATAATGTTCATGTTTAAGTTTAGGAACAATGGAACTTTTGAAGAATTTAAACCATGCAAAGAGAACCAAGAAATCAAACAATGTTCAAATCATTTGAAGGGCACGCCCAACTCACTTGATAGACACGCCCAACCATCTTGAGTGACACGCCCGTGTCCTTAAAAAGAAAAGAGGCAGTAGCTTCTTCAAATAAATGACACGCCCAGCACCTTTGATGGACACGCCCGTGTCACTAAAACCAAAAGAGACAGTAGCCAATTCAAACAATTGACACGCCCACTCCCCTAAGGGACACGCCCACTCCCCTAAAATTGATTTTGGCCGTGTCACCAAATCACAAAACCTTAACTAAAACCAACCCTTTCTCAATTGCACTCAAACACAATATTCATCATATAACATATTTCACATGAACATAATCAATGTTCTAAACACATATTCATCACAAAAACCACTTCATCACACATTAATATCACAATTAAACACATATTCACCACAAAACCCTAAAATCCAACATCCTTCTCCCTTCATCCAAATCAACAACCATCATTTCCAACAACAACCTTCAATCAAACTCATAACTTAAAATCAATTTAACATTTGAAAACACAACCAAACACATCTCAAATCCACCAAATCACAAAAATCATCAAACCCTACTTTACTTCCAACACAACTTCCAAATAAGTAAAGAAAACAAGAAAATACTTACTTGAAAAGAAGAAATTCCACAAATCCTTTGTCAAAACCTTGGATTGCTTCATCAACTTGCTTCTTGCCTCAAGAACACTTCTCTTTTCCTTTTGCTAATGGAGAGCCGGCCACTTCATGAAGAAAGAAGACAATGATCAATATACAAAGTCAAATTTTGCTTTTAATCTCCACCAAGTGTTCTTATCCAAGCAATTACTAAAACACCCTCAATCATATAACTAACCTTTGTCTCATATAAGTCCTTATATGTAATTTCATTAACAACCAAAAATATCTTCTTCCATTTAACCATCACCTTGACTCTTCATTTGACCACTTTATATGTTATATATATCATCATATACACAACATATACATTTGTCTCTAAACCCTAATTCTTCCTCCAAAACACATATGCACAAGCATTCACTTTCCAATTCTTTTTTCTTACCCCATCATATGCATACAATTCAATTAAACAATAACAACAACAACAACAACAACATAATTAAAACTTCTAAGCCACATATGAGGATATTACATCCCGAATTCCAGATTGGTAAGAAACAGACATTGAGGATATGAATTAGGCTTAGAGCAAAGGAGTTTAGAACATGACCTATAAATTGAACTCGAATTTCATCCAAGTCAATTATAGAATTAGAGAGTCTCAAAGAAGACTTAATTGTTTATTTGTGTCTTATCTAGATTTATAACTTGAAATTACTCAATTTGGAGTTGTACAGAATAAGATATGATGGATTTAGTAGACAATGTGCAAGCTGCCTCAGGACAGCATAGTAGGCTTGATGTCGAAGGACAGTCAAAAATCAGATATAGCTCGGATCAACCTGAAATTTTGACACAATGTAGCCCCGGATGTCTAGTTTCAGTAGGAATAAGAATTACTTAATTTGGAGTTGTGAGTAAAAAGATATTAATAAAGAAAGACAGCAAGGTCAAGAAGGGATATCAAAAGGACCTAAGTGGAAATTTCTCAAAAGTTAGGGTAACTATGTAAACTTAAAAATTAAGAGTCGGAAGTTCTTAATAGTGCCCATATCCGACCCCGGAAGAATATTCTTGAGATTAATCGGGTCATAACCGTGGGTTTCAATTTTTCCTGAAAACGCACGGTTTGTAAGTTACGGGCGATTTTCCGATAAGGACATTTTGGACATTTCCACTGGAGGGGCGATTTTGTAATTAAATATAACTTTGGGGGCAAAATATTAAAAGAACAAAAAACCACTTTCAAGTGGCCAAATCCTAGCCAGTAAATCCAAATGTGTTGGACAAATCATGGCCATTGAAAATAAACCAAATCCTAGCCATTAAATCCAAATGTGTTGGACAAATCATGGCCATTGAAAATAAACCAAATCCTAGCCATTAAATCCAAATGTGTTGGACAAATCATGGCCATTGAAAATAAATAAATAAATTAAATGGAAATTAAATTATAAATAACTAATTATGGTCTTCCAAACACAAGTAAGGATCAAAAAGACACCACCATCACCACTTTTCTTCTTCTTTAAGTCGTGCTCCCCCTCCCTTCCATTTTCAAGGAGACAAGTTTCAAGTCCAAGCCATTTCTCAAGTGAAATTCAATAGGAAATAAGGAAATCAAGGAGATTAGAGAGGAAAGGAAGTGAAATAGATAAGAAGAGCAAGGAAAAGCAAGGTTTGGTACTTTACCTTTGAATAATTACTTTTGATTTGGTGCTTTACCATAAAAGAAATTCTATTTTCTTACAAACTTTGGTTTATGAAAGTTTTGTTGTTGAAGCTTAAATAAATTGATTTGAGTTAAACATGCAAAAGTTGTCAAAGGGAAGTGTTTGAATCTTCACTTTACCATTAAAGAAGCCTTAATATTGATTTGCAAAAGAAAAATAAACTATCCTATGCATTTCATGTGTTTGGGCCGAAATGGTCCCAAAAAGACAGCTTTCTGGATCTTTTTGTGGCAATCGTTTGAGGCAGCAAATGAGTGAATTTTTCAACGAAATTTTACATGCAATTAGTCAACATATGAAATAAGTTTTCTGTAAAATTTCAGCTAAAAATAAAGATCATTTATTTGGTCCAATGCATGACTGAAGTGGACTGAAATTTTGACGAAAACCCAGATTTTACTATTTATTTGGTCATGCCATTTTGCGTTGCCGATTTGTCTTGCCGCAACACTATTCATTTGGTCAATTTGTGATATTTTGAGGAATGCTTTGAAATGTTTGATGTGTTTATTTTGGATGTTAAATATGTGAAAAAGAGTAATGGTTTGACTAAAGAATGTGTTGCGCGGCATAAATGGCAAAGTGCGATGGGAATTTAAAATGATTTCGCGAGTCATTCTAAAATGAGGTTTGAGACTTAAATTGAATCATTTTAACCTTTTTGCTCTACTGGACAGTGGGAGTGGTAGATAAGGGTATGGTGCACTATACTAACACATGCAGTACTGCTCATCATTGTGATATTATATTTTATTCAGTGGTGAGGCCACTGAAGCCAATGGGGAGGCCCATTGGTTAACCAGGATGGGGAGGCCCATTCCTGTGATCTGATATCGATGGCCACTGAAGCCAATGGGGAGGCCCATTGGTTAACCAGGATGGGGAGGCCCATTCCTGTGATTTGATATCGGTGGGGAGGCCCACCTATGTTACAGTGGGGAGGCCCACTGCCTTATCACTATGGTTCCCTATATACCAGTAGAGCCTGAATCAAAGATATATTATTTTTTGTTGAACTATATAATGCAAATGAGTTTGAATTATGATTTTATATTATTGAAAGAATATCACACTGAATGTATCATGATTTCTATTGGTATAAAGTGGGTTGATTGTTGATTTAATTATTTCCTTTGATTTTGAATACTTTCATATACTACTTTTATTTTTATTGGTAAATTACCCACTGAGCGACAACGCTCAGCGAGTTAAGTTTTCCTTGACTCGTAGGTTCGGAGCAGTAGATAAATCTTGGGGAAGCAACGACCAGACCACAGCAAATCTCAGGGGTAGATCTTTTAGATCCATTATGAGTTAGCTAGTTGTGGCATGTATATAAATAAATATAAAAGAGAATTTCTATGTTACAATGGTATGTTAGTAGTGTGTAATAATCATAAACCTTTACTTTATGTTGTATTAGAAGTGTGAACTCTTCTTGCAGATTTGTAGTTGAGGGTATAAGATGAATTCATTGGGAGTGTATTGGAAACTGATTGTATTCACATTGGTCTGTGTAAAATGTTTTCAAAAATCATAAAAACAAGTTTTGTCGACACTTGGGACCACCAATTATAGGGGAAACTCTGGCAAAATTTTTTTTAAAATATGCACTTAAAATTGGCTAAGTAAAATATTAAGACACAACTACCAGGAGATAACAGTCCATCTTGGTCTATAAACGTAGGCTAAGATGGGGTGTTACAGTATTGAGCCCAGTCATCATCATCATCAACAACTACCTTGTCATCATCGAAGGCTACCTCACCAACCTTATCCTTGTCTTTCAGTTTCTTTATGTTGGCAGATGGCTTAGCAGTGTTCCCCAAAAGTGCAGCCAGTTGGCTCCTTATAGTCTCAGCCAGTGCCTTCTTCAATTCTTCCATCTTGGCAGTGAGGGTGTCGTCCACCATCCTTTGAATCTGTTTGGGATCCATTGCTCTTGGTTAGAAGCTAATTGAGTTACTGCTAGATTCTACGTCACTGGCATAGGTTGGGTTATCATATATCCTTAAACTATTGTACTCCAAGTCTGTGAGCCAGAAAGGATCAATGACATGTTATGCAATGTGTATATGCATGTATGCATGTATGCACAAATAATAAATAAAAAAATAATTAGGACATTCCTTCCAACCTTGTAACTTCCACACACGAATCATGAGTCTCTTTTCCTAGATACATGGTCAACAAAAATATCAACATGGGATATTTTGCTCTTGAAAAATTCCCTCAAACTATTTAAATAATAGTTACATCTTCTAATATAGAAGTCGGTCCATGATAATTCCCATTAATTAGGTTTTAATCCATTGAATCTCAATTAAAACGGTTTTTATGCTATATTGGATTAAAACTAAATTAAGAAGTTTATCATAAATAGATTTCTTATTTGAAAAAATAACTAATGATTCATGCCAAAAATAAGCCCATGATTAATAGTTCTTAGTATAAGCTAGGCTCACAATTGATTTTTGGTATTCTATAATTGAACTAAATATTCATAAGCTCTTTTGTAATCAAAAAATAATTTTGTTTCAAAGCCTTTAGGCCATAGGGTTTAAAAAGATTTTTTTGACCCATCTTGAAAAGACTATCTTGAAGATTTTGAAAAATTAAAATTTGGTCTCTTGGATTTAAAGGAAAAATTATTTTCAGCTTAAAATATAAGTAGGTCATATTAGAAAAAGGGAAAACCAAATAAGTCATGGTTCAAACTAAGATATATCAATCATAGTCAAACACAAGCATTTATAGTAAAAACCTAAGGAAAATAACTAGGCCAATTACATGAGCTTTAGTCTCTGGGTTGAAAAGTTCAGGTTCCCAAAGCAAGTATATACCAAGAGGTACATGGCTATGAGTGGTCATGCCATGTTCGATCTCCATACCTTCAGTGAAAGTATTATATCCCATACATAACACAACACAAGTTACACGGGTATCCTAACTCACGCACACAATGCAATCTAAATGATGCAATAGACAATATCATAATAAGAAAGAATAAAATAATATAAAGACCAACGGAATCAACTTCTCTTGTCCCCAGTGGAGTCACCATTGTGACCGAGAATTTTTGCCCCCACTCCTATGTTGAATGGTTCTTGCGACTTTGGCACTGTTAGGCTCAGGGTCTTAGAAAACACGAGCCTAAATTTGAAGAAAATGGAGTCGCCACCCGGATGGGCCGAGAAAAAGAAAGGGTGAATGACTCGATTTCTAAGGAATCCCCAACCCCCCATTGGGTGTAGAAAGTTGGGTACATCTAGGGAAGGTGAGAATGATCCAGCACCCCCATAGAGCCTAGTTCATTAGAACTGGCCTCCTTTTCATGTCTTAATATTATAAAATTATTAATTATAATGATACTATTCATACTCTATGCAATCATAAGAATAAATAATCACTTTATTAAAATCACAATGAGTTCAAACAAAATAAATGAATAGGCACCCATCCATGGATGGAAACATGCCTTTACAATTGTCCAACGTCCAAAAAGAAAACAAATAAAATAGGATACCCACTAATTGGTGAAAATGTATCTTTTACATTAATCCAAAACTTAAATAAATTCTATTACATGAGATCTAACAAATGAGGTACCTATAACATGAAAACATACCTCTTACAATTTCTTGAAACTAAAAATAAATCAATGAACAAACATTCAAGCATTCATTATAAAATCAAATAAAAATAAATAATCCATCAACATGTACAATGTTAAGGAATCATCCATTCAATACATATAATAAGCATGCATCCAAACTTAAGTGAAGCAATAGATGTATAAATGTAAATTTTACACTTTAATTAGGGTTTCTTGAATAAAATTAGTGTTTGGAATTTTTATGAAAACAGTATTAGGATTTAGGGTTTAAGTAAATTAGGCACTGTAATTTTTATGAAAATAGTACTAGGGTTTAAGGTTTATAAAAATAAGATTAGAGTTTCTGATGTTGAAAAAATAAAGCTATTGTGATTGTTTGAATGCTGGATGAATTCTGTGGATGACTACTGGATGAAATAAATCCAAATACACAACCTACTGTGAATTATAAAGACAACCTTTACTTATGTGGATGCTTCAAATAAACTAATATAAATCAAAATTAATGGATATAACTTACTGCTATTAATTTAGATAAAGAACAAATGTGTTCAATATTTAAAACCATCAAAGTATGTTATATTGAATTAATTTAGAGTGTACCATCATTTGTTGGCTCTACCACAATTGAATGTTGATCAAACCTTTGCTTGCAACAATCTCAAACTCTTGTTGAGCAGGAGCAAGATAGTATGTAACTGCCTTTATATGGTTTTGTGTCTTTGATGGTTCTTTGTTTATCATCTTTTTTGCTTGCTAAAGTTTCTTCTGTTGTTGATGCTTGCTCCCATTGAAAAGTCCCCCTTTTGAAGGTTTTAAAACCTATATTTATATGACCGTGCATTAGGTTAACACATCGTAAAAACTTTCCATTTTAAAAATGGATTCTTGATGCATATCGAATTAATGAAACTTGAATCCATGGAAAAACGAGACCATGTCAAATTAAAACCAAGGCAAATTGAGACTATATCAAATTAAAGTGACCCTAATCCAACATGGAATCAAAGTCCATATTGAATTGTCAATCAAATTTCCTATATGAAATTGGGAGGACCATTTTGATTTGGATACACCCCTGAATGCTCTAACATCGAATTAGATCCGACTGAACCTTCAAAATAAAACTCTTTAGGGTTTTAAAGGTTCAACCATTATACCATCTAATAAAAAAGGTTTATGACTCAGGCAAAAGACTAGTCAGGGCCAAAATCAACACAACCCATACAAGAGTTTTCCCAGACTCACTCTCACAACCTAAGTGTTTCTATACTCACACTCAAATTTTTGATGGTGCTTAATGCTCACTCCCAACACTCTAAGATTTTAGGTTTGATCTTTAGACAAATGTTGCAATCAATTAATTACTACTACAAGTGATACTTGCAAGTATACAAAGTTATTATAGCAATGGTGATTGCCCCAAGGTCATCTCACAAGGAAGGAATTATTCCACTATAGTTTGATTCAAACAAAATAAATAAAATTGAGTGTGTGTTGTTGAATTAGTGAGTTGTAATTAAAATTTGAAAGTAAAAATAAGAGGTGGTTGTGTAAGATCAATTCAATTCTAGGAATGGTGCCTAGGGTTGTAGGTCAATTTAATCAAAGCTTAATTCTCCAATTATCCATTAATATAACCTTGTATTTTAATTTGTTCCTTGAGTTAAATTAGCAATTACCAATTCATTAGTTTTCACATTCATGAACTAACAACAACCAATTGTTTTGAAATTGCAAATTAATAAACCTTAGAACTTATATTTCTAATTCATTCTTAGGGTGGTTGATTACATAGTTCTAATATCGAATTTCACCTCTCGGTCCATCATTCAATATTAAGTGATTGATAGGTGGCCAATCTATCAAACTAACTTTAAGTCCAATGCATCTCAATATTCATCAAATCAAAATTATACATTGTAATATTAATGTTCATAATAAAACAACAACTATATAGAAATAATTAAAAGAAAGAATATGAAAAACCCTTGTAGATGCCAAGAGTTGAACTACTTATCTTCCTCCTAGCTTCCACCTTGATGTATGATGAACAACTTCTAAACCCTCTTCAATCAATGGCTCTCCTCTTGAAAGATGAAATGGTAACTCTCTCAAGCTTACAACTCCAATCAAGCTTTTTTCAAACCCTAATCTTTTAAGGAGCTTGCTCACTCAATTTAATCCCCAAACTTGATTAAATCTTTTCTATGGTAGAAATGAAGGATGAATGGAAATGAAGATGAAGAGAAAATGGTGCCTCTCCTCTCAAAATCAAGAACAAAAACTAAGAGCCCCCTCTTCACAAGCCAGCCAACGTGTATATCCTCCCCCTCCACTTCTACCTCCTTTCAATTTTTTAAGAAGCCAATCATCTCTTGCCAACTCACACACCACACTTTGTCTCCCTCCTTTTTCCTTTTTTTTTCTATATTTCTTCCCATAAATCCATCCACCTTTACTCATTTTATAATATTTATTTCTCTTTTTTTTAAAAAAAGGAGTGTTTGTCCCCCATTTGTCCGTCAATTCATGCAAAATAATTCAAAGGGGCCATAGGAGACACAACCAAGCCTTGAGTGACTTGGTCGTGTCACTCATTCTTCTTGGGACTTGGCCAAGCCATGAGGCCATGTCCATAGTTGCCCCTCTTTCTTCATCCTTTTCCAAGTGAGACACGGCCAAGGCCTTGGTCGTGTCATGTGACATGGCCAGTGGCTTGGTCGTGTCTCATGACAGTGTTCTCCTCCGTTTCTATTTTGTCCCTTCTCTAGACTTTGTTCTTTAGATGAGACACGGCCAAGGCCTTGGCTGTGTCATATAACACGGCCAGTGGCTTGGCCGTGTCTCTTGAATATGTTGACTTCTATCTTTGCTTCTTTGGTTTTGCTCTTTGGCTTCATCAAGTGAGACACGGCCAGTGGCTTGGCCTTGTCTTCTCCCAGTGTCTGCCTCTGCCAAATTGTTCTAAAGGACACGGCCAGTGGCTTGTTAACTCAGCCCGTGTCATGTGAGTGGTTGCCTTGGTTAAGGGACACGACCAAACCTTGAAGTGTCTTGGTCGTGTCTTGTGTTTTTCCACCAGTTTGATCCTTCAATCCATTCTTTTGCGCTTCCATCTAAATCAAACACTTCAAGTAAACTTTAAACATAAATTAAAAGAAAAATTAACTTAAAGCCAATAAAATTAACCTAAACATGTATACATATTTAATCAAAACAACTACCCCCCACACTTAATTCTTTGCTTGTCCCTAAGCAAAGTTAAAATCAAAACAACTAAACAAGAAAATTTAGCCAAGTTCAAGAGTTATAAGAATATATCAAGACTTTCAATTTCTTAAATCTACAATCAATATCAAACCAAATAAAACCAATACTCATGCAATTTAGTGGTTCCCATGCATAACCAATGTTGACACTCCCTCACCAACTCTTTGAAGTGTTTAAATAGGTTGCACTCATCACATTCAATGAAAGATTATCACCATAAGCTTGCTTATCAATCAAACTTCCACCACTAAATTCCAATCAATCATCAATCATAAGGTCTTTCATTTGGTTGTAATGAGGATAAAGTAACGGTATGACATTTGAGAATGTGAGTTTATTCACTAAGTTAAAGGGCACTTCAAGAATGAAGTAAACGATATGATACAACTGAACAATCCCAACGTACCTCCCAATCACTTAGCACTAGACATTAAAGAACTTTCACTTATTAAATTTGCAAAGATCATTCCCAAACTCAATTCAACCCTTCCAACAAGAACAACAAAATTTGTTTTATTTAATTTTTTTATTTACTATTATTTTTTATTTTTTTTCTCTCTTTGTTTTATAAATTATGATTTGCAACTAAAGAACATAATAGTTTGCAATTTTAAACCTACTAAATTTAACCACACACTTTATTCAACACAACACTCAATCATAAATGCTCTCAAAATACTCTTGACCTAATGAAAGGGTAAGAGACAAAATAGCATAGTTCAAAGCTAATAGTGTTGTGAAAAAGAAAGAAAATGAGAAACGAAATAGGCTCAAAATTGGCTAACTAAGGTTGAATATAAGGTTGGTCTTTTTAAGCCAAAATGGGTTCACCTAATTGCCTTAATCATATTGATGCCTAATTGAAATTTTTATGTAGTCTCAACATGCATATCAAAGCAAGTTCTAGCAATTCATCAATCAAAGATGTTCACATACAATAAAGAATAATAAGTTGATATCCGACTTAATAGGCTCAATTCCTCATAAGTTTTAAAAAGGAAATGCAAGGAATATCCACCAAATCAACAATAAGCACCAATTTTATTTAATTCTCCAATTCATGCTTCAAAAATTAAAAGGTCATCAATCAAGAGACTTAAAACAATTGAACTTAAAAAAAATATATACTCAAAACAATATGTAAAGTAAGGCAAAACACTTAGCAAAATGACTAAAATAATGACTAAAATAAAGACTTAAAAACAACAACTAAACTACAAAAAATAAAAGCTTGCATTTATGAACAAAAACTTAGCACCCCACAGTTCAAGATTGGCATTGTCCTCAATGGAAACTAGGATAATTTAAAAGAAGAGTTAAAGCCCAGCCTGATTTCCATCATTTTTGTTGTGAGGCAAGTGCTACCTTTCATCCACAAACATTAATTGTTCTAGATTAAAAAGCAATAAATATAAAATAACCACAAAAAATAAATGTTTAATAACCAACAACGGTACAAAAAATAACAACTAAAATATTCAACAACTGAAAATAAGATACATAAGAAGTGTTCTCGAAAAGCAGAAGCTGATATGATCTATAGCGATGGAGGATATGACAATGAGGCAGCTGAAGGGTGGAGGCTAAGAATCTTTGCAAGGTTGCTATTGATTTGTTCCAAGTGGGAGAGGACTTCAGCATGACTATGATCTACCTTGCTTTTCAATGCTTCAATCCTACTAATAATCTCCTGATTGTCCAGTGCCGGAGCATTTTCATCCAAACCGAGATAATCCAAGTCGGACTCCTCATCAACTCGTGGTCACTTCTGCAGGTCCTCTGGTGCAACTTTCTCATCTGAAGGCATCACATAAGCCCCTCCCCTTTTTGTAACCATGTGCATCTTCTCAAGGGTAGCAAGATCTAATGAATCACTCCCGAAAATTCTATTCATATGGAAAGTACTCGAGTCAAAACTATCAATAAGTGCCATAGCTAAGGTGGTCACTAATCCACCTATGCAAATTGTGCCCTTTTTCCTATTTGCTACACTAACAAAAACATCGGCTAACCAATAGCCGGTACTTATGGGTATAGCATTGCTAGCACAATCTAAGAAAAAATAGCTTGCTTAGTTCTACCACACCCGTACTTTCTTTCTGTGCAAAGAACCCACAAGACATAAACCGATGTAAATACCTCAAGGTAGGATTTATCAATTTTGTTGCCTTAGCTTATTTGGCCACATACATACCACCTAAGCCTATTGCTTCCCATGTGAATTATTGTCTAAAACCTTTAGGCGCACATTTTTTCTCTCTTGGTGGAAATCAAAAATAGCATTCAATTGCTCAATATCAAGAACACATGGTTTTTTAAGCAATTTAAAGCTAAACCTAGTGTAAATCTTCATTTCATTTCTTTCAACCTTAAGAGAGGTTAAAAATTCTATGGTAAGTTCTTGGAATTGCAAAGGTTTAAGGAAAACTAATTTCTCCCATCCAAGGTTTTGAACATATTTAGAAAAATTTTCTCTAATTTGGAGAGTATCAAGGGATTCGTCGCTCACATACCTCGTTGGAAAGAAACCCCATGCAAGAAGAGTCAATATCTTTGAAGATGATGAAGAGGATGATGAAGGTTGCCTCCTCTTATGGTGGGACACCATTTTTGTTCTAGGCATCTTGATCTTTTGGTGAAAAGTGAAGCTTTGATGGATTTTATGGATTTTTTATTAGAAATTTGGAAGATTGATTGGGTTTAATTGAGTTTTGGGTAAGAGGAATGAAGATTTGGTGAAATTTTGAGGTTTTTAGGGATGGGAATAGAGGTTTTAGAGAGAGAGAGATGAGGGAAAGAAAAGGGGAAAATGAAGGCTAGGGCTGTAGAAAATGACATGATCGGGAAAATTTTGGGTTTTTAAAAGGGGTGACAAGGCCAAGCTGAAAATGGCTTGGTCATGTTTGGGCCTTTAGGAGGGACACGGCCAGTGGCTTGGTCGTGTCCCGTGAGCATGGCCACTTCTGTGTGCTCTTGGCAGGGTAAGGAAATGGGGACGTGAACTGGTGCTTGGTTGTGTCTGGGTGACACGGCCAAGGACACCGCCAAGCCTTCTGGCCATGTCCACGCCTGGGGTTTCTGGGTTTGCTTGACACGGCCAGTGGCTTGGCCGTGTCAAGTGGCAGTATCCTTCACTACCAAATTTTTTTTAAACAAATGTGTCACCCAAGTCTAATATATGCAACTTTTCTTCCTGGCTTCACCTTGAAACTCCATCAAAAATAAAAATCGATCAACGCACCAATTCTATTCTCTTAAAACAAAATGAAATTTAAATTGCTAATCCTGTAGATTTAACTATGAAAAGAAATACAAACCGATGGGTTGCCTCCCATTGAGAGCTTCTTTAATGTCATGTAGCTGGACATTGTTGCATCATTTGTCTATAAACACCAAACTTTCAACAGTTTCGATTTCTTCAAGGTAGGGCTTCACCCTTTGTCCATTTACCTTAAATGTCTCATTAGTTTCCAAATTGAGTAACTCAACAACCCCACATGGCAATGTTTGAATTACTTGAAATGGTCCGCTCCAATGGGACTTCAATTTCCCTGGAAATAATCACATTATGGAATTGAATAGGACTTTCATTCCCAGTTCTAAAGTTCTTCGAAGGATCATCCTGTCATGAATAGCTTTTGTCCTTTCCTTATAGATTCTTGAACTCTCATAGGCCTCATTCCTAAGCTCATCAAGCTCAGAAATTTGCAACATTTTTGGCTCCCTTGCTCCTTCTAAGTCCATATTTGTTCTCTTTATTGCCCAATAATATTTATGCTCCAATTCCACCGGTAGGTGGCAGGATTTGCCAAAGACCAACCTATATGAACTCATTTCCAATGGTGTTTTGAAAGCAGTTCTATAAGCCCATAATGCTTCTGGAAGTCGGATTGACCAATCCTTTCTCATTTGTGCTCACCGTCTTTTCCAAGATCCCTTTAATTTTCTTGTTGGAGATCTCAGCTTGTCCGAATGTTTGAGGGTGGTATGGAGTTGTCACTTTGTGTCAAATGCCCATCTTAGACATCAACTTCTCAAACCATTAGTTGCAAAAGTGGCTTCCTCCATCACTAACTATTGCCTTTGGGGTTCCGGACCTATTTAAAATATTCTCCTTCAGAAATTTCTAAACAACATTAGCATCATTAGTCCTAGTGGGGATAGCCTCCACCCACTTAGACATATAATCCACTGCAAGAAGAATATATTAAAAACTGACTTGGGAAATGGCCCCATGAAGTCTATTCCCCATACATCAAAAATTTCAACCATAATAAAAATATTGAGAGGCATTTCATTCCTTTTGCTAATGTTTCCCACTCTTTGGCATTTATCACATCTTGCACAGAAATTATGAGCATCCTTAAAAAGAGTAGGCCAATACAAACCGCTTTCAAGAACTTTCTCGGTGATTTTTTTTCCTCCAAAATGCCCTCCACAATACATGTTTTGAAAAAATTGCAGCACTTGTTTTTGTTCTTCCTCCGGTACACATCTTCTTATGATTTCATCCCTGCAAATTCTAAACAAATATGACTCATCCCAAAAATAGTACTTGCATGAATGCAGGAACCTCTTCTTTGCCTGAAATTCAAATCCTTTCTCACAACACCACAAGAGAGATAGTTAGCAATATCTGCATACCAAGGTGCTTGAGTTAAAGCAAACAAGTGGTCATCCATGAATTTTTCAAAAGCATTTTCACAAGCAATTTTTGCATCATTATCAAGAGAGTTCAATCTAGAAAGATGGTTGGCTACTCCATTCTCACTTCCCTTCTGATCTTTGATTTCAACATCGAATTCTTACAATACCAATACCCACCTAATGAGCCTAGGTTTAGCTTGTGGTTTGGTCAATAGGTATTTCAAGGCCGTATGGTCCAAAAATACTATGACTTTAGAACCTATTATGTAAGATCTAAATTTGTCTAGTGCGAACACCATAGCTAACATTTTCCTTTTAGTGGATGTGTAATTCACTTGTGCATCATTTATAGATAAACTTGCATAATAAATTACACACATCAATTTATTCACTCTTTGGCCCAAAACAGTTTCAATGGCATAATTCGATGCATCACACATGATTTCAAATGGAAAATCCCAATTTGGGACAACAATTATAGGAGCAGAAGTTAATTTTTCTTTCAAAATTTCAAAAGCTTCTAAGCACTTGTCATAAAAAATAAATGGAACGTCTTTTCCTAGCAAATGACACAAAGGACGTGAAATTTTTGAAAAATCTTTTATAAACCTCCTATAAAATATAACATGTCCCAAAAGGCTTCTAATCCCCTTAACAGATGTGGGTGGAGGTAGATTCATGATTAATTCAACCTTAAACTTGTCTACCTCAATCCCTTTGTGAGAAATGACATGACCCAAAACAATCCCATGACCAACCATGAAATGACTCTTTTCCTAACTCAAGGTAAGATTACATTCAATACATCTTTCAAGCACGAGAATCAGTTTTTGCAAATAATCATCAAAAGAATTACCAAAAATAGAGAAATCATCCATAAATACCTCAATGTATTTGTCCAACATATCAAAAAAAATCAAAAGCATACATCATTGAAATGTACCTGGTGTATTGCAAAGTCCGAATGGCATCCTCCAAAAGGCAAATGTCCTAAAGGGACAAGTAAAGGTTGTCTTTGGTTGATCTTTCAATGCTATCAAAACTTGGTAGTAACCTAAAAGACCATCAAGAAAATAGTAAAAAGTGTGTCCAGATAACCTATCAAGCATTTGATCAATAAATAGTAAAGGAAAGAGATCTTTTTTTGTGACATTATTTAATTTCCTATAATA
This sequence comes from Garcia nutans, assembly GCA_947685225.1. Taxonomy (NCBI): domain Eukaryota; kingdom Viridiplantae; phylum Streptophyta; class Magnoliopsida; order Malpighiales; family Euphorbiaceae; genus Garcia; species Garcia nutans. Next base: position 45,958,894 of record CANTUV010000007.1, on the reverse strand, counting down.
TATGCACATTCGCTACCCGGTTTGTGTTCTTGTAGGTACCAACTCTCCATTCTTATTCTGGACCATAGTCAAACTTGCTTTTTTTGGCACGACGTGAACGGGACTAACCCATTCACTATTAGCAATGGGGTAGATTACCCCTTCATCAAGAAATTTTAGAACCTCCCTTTTTACTACTTTGCTCATATTAGGATTAAGCCTCCTTTGAGCCTCTCTCACTGGTTTAGCCCCTTCCTCTAGAACTATCTTGTGCATGCACATAGAGGGACTAATACCCTTGATATCACTCAACCCCCAACCAATAGCTCTCTTGAATTTTTTCAATGTCCTCACAAGTTTATGCTCCTTCTCACTACTAAGAGTAGCAGAAATTATCACTGGTTGCAAGTTGTTTTCCCCAAGAAAAACATACTTTAAGTGCTTTGGAAGTTCTTTAAGTTCAACCCTCTTTTGTTGAATCTCCTCATTTGAACCCTCAACTTCTTTCTCCAAATTTTGAGCCCTTTCTAATTTGTCTTCATCACTCTCCTGCAAGAAAACTTCTTTAACAGCATTATCAGTAAAATCAATGAAAGAACAGTCCTCATATAAAGTAGTAGTGGGAATAGGGGGAGTGTTAAAAATTGAAATTTCTACAGTTTAACCTAAAAAAAGTCATGGTCAATTTTTCATTTTCAACATCAATTAATGTGTTAGTTGTGGCCATAAAAGGTCTCCCTAATAAAATTTTATGTTTAGAATCTCTACGAATTTCTTCCCCTATATCTAAGATAATGAAATCAACGAATACAATTAAACCACCTACCTTAACTAGAACATCTTTTATGATTCCCTTAGGGTATCTAAGAGTTCTATCTGCAAGTTGCAAAATCATTTTAGTTGGTTTTAGTTCCCCTAGCTCTAATTTCATGTAAACAGAGTATGACATCAAATTAATACTTGCACCTAAATCGCACATACCAATAGTTTCTTTCCCATTCCCCATAGAGATACTAACTATAAAGCTTTCAGGATCCTTTAGTTTTGGAGGTAACCTATGTTGTAAAACAGCACTTGTTACTTTCGAGACTATCACCTTCTCATTCAACTTATACTTTTTTTTCTTTTTTGTGCTAAGCTCCTTAAAAAATTTAGCATATGATGGCATGTTTTTCATCACCTCAAGTAAGGGGAGGTTAATACTTACCTTTGAGAGCATATTATAAATTTCAATAAATTGCTTATCATGCTTCTCATTTTTTAACCTGCTTGGAAAAGGAATTGGTGGTTTGTACAGATTTGGAGATTAGTGCAATTTTTGGTGCAACTGATGCCTCCTCACTAAATTTCTTCGGCTCAATTGGTTGAGCTTTGCCTTCTTGTAGACCCTTAATTTTTGACCCAATCCGGTCCAATATGTTTTATTTAGTCTAAAATGATTTTTGTTGTCTAATTGGTCTAAAATAATTTTTATTAAATAATTTTTGCTTTAGTATCTAATTTTTATTAATAAAAAATAGAAATAAACAAATAAAAGTCAAAAAATAAAAATAAAAATAAAAATCAGAGTCGAAAAAATCGGCTACAAAAAAATCATCGCGCGGGCCCGTGGGCATTTTGCACGCAGAAAAATTCTGCTAGCGAAATAGCCATGCAGAATTTTTCTGCCTGCGAAATAGCCCAGCTATTTCACACGCAGAATTTTTCTGCCTGCAAAATAGCTTACGGGCCCGCTCCGGCAGTTTTTTTTTGCCAGCGCATTTTTTCCTGCGGCAATTTTTTCGGCAGCGCAAATTTTTCGAAACCTAATTCAATTAGGTTTTGGTTTCTTTTTTTTTTATTAACATTACTTCCCTTAACTAGTTAGGAATAAACAACCTCAACCACTATAAATAAGGATCAAAGGCAACCAAATTGGGGGAGGAAAATTTTGGCAGTAGCTTGGAAACTGGAAAACCAAATCAGTGAAGGAAAAGTAATAAATTCAATTCAATTGATTTTTAAAGGAGCAGCATCACGATTTAAGCAATTCAAAGTCAAAAAAGGTTGGTCTTTGGAGCTAGTTCATCCAAGAAGAATTGTTTTTGGAAGAATCATCAAAAGAAGGTATGTGTTAATTAATTTTCTTTAATTGTTTTTTACACAGTAGCAAATCTATGAAATTTAGGTTATTCAAAATGAAAAACCTTTGAACTTTAATTTCTAAAGTTAAAAACATTAATCCGTTGCTTTATTTCCCAAAGAATTTAAAGTTATTAGTTTTATTTCTTCAAAACCTCAAAACCAAAATTTGTTTTCTAAATTTACAAAATCTTAAAACATGTTATGTTTCTCATAAAAAAAAACCCTAAAAACACTTTTTCCAATTATATAAAATCTTTTCTATTTACAAAAACTTTAATTTGTTTGGTTTATTTTCATAAAATCACATAAAAGTATCAAATTGATTTTTAATCCTAAAAGGTCCATGCATCACCCGTAACCATAAATTTTAAAAACACTAAATCCAAATTCAACTTCTAAACCTAAAATAATAAGCTCTAAACCCTTTAAAAGCTTAAATCCTAACTTTTTCTAAACTTTAATCTATTAAAACATTAAAAACCATTAAAATACAAATTTTACAACTTTACACAGTAGCTTAAAAACACAATGAATCACCATTTAAAACCACAAATCAAAAGTATTTCAAAGTGTCTAAAACCCTAGTTTCATGATTTCACCATTCAAATATTAATTTAGTTAATCAAAGAATCTTACCAACCTTTTAAAACATAAAATCTTTAATCTATTTTAATTCCATAAAAAGTCACAGTAGCTATAATTGAACTTTTTTTTTACTTTATTCAATTCCATACTTGATTATACTTTGATTTATCTCTTATGCTTTAATTTATTTAATTTCAATACTTGATTTATTTAATTTATCATGGATGGATGTTTATTTTATATTTTGATTAATAACTTTGATGAATGATTTATTTATGATGAATGATTATTTACTTTTATCAATTAATTTAGATTTCCAAAAGTTGTAAGAGGTATGTTTCCACTTGGTGGGTACCTCATTAGTTAAACATCATGTAATTTAATTTGCTTTTCTATTTTAGAACCTATGTAAAGGGCATGTTTCTACCTTTTGGTGGGTGTCCTACCTAGGCATGTGATGTAAGGACATGTTTCCATCCTTGGATGGGTGTCCATTTATTTGCTTTGTTTGGACATTGCTTTGATTTTAATATATTGATGCTTTCTTTTAATTATTGTGTGTAATATGGATAATGTTATTATATTTAAGAATTTTATAATATTAAGACATGTAAAGGAGGCCGGTTCCAATGAATCGGGCGTTGTGGGGGTGCTGGGCCATTTCTCACCTTCCCCACATGTACCCAACTTTCCGAACCCATAAGGGGTTGGGGATTCCTTAGGAATCGAGTCATCCACCCCTTTTTTTTTCCCGGCCCGTCCGGGTGGCAACTCCATTTTCTCCGGACTTAGGTCCGTGTTCTCTAAGGCCCCGAGCCTAAACAGTGCTGAAGTCGCAAGAACCATTCCACCGGGAGTGGAAACGAAAATCCCCGCTCACAGTGGCGACTCCAAAAATCAATGGGAAAAGTTTGATCATTGGTTTGTATTAAAGTTTGAAAAAATCGTCGCGCAGGCCCGTGAGCATTTCGCACGTAGAAAAATTTTGCCTGCGAAATAGCCCAGCTATTTCACATGCAGAATTTTTCTGCCTGAGAAATAGCTTACGGGCCCGCTCCGCGTGCGCTGTAGCAGCCAGCTGCGACAGATTTTTTCGCCAGCGCAGTTTTTCCGCAGCAGTTTTTTTTCGGCAGCGCAATTTTTCCGACGCAAATTTTTTGAAATCAAATTCAATTAGGTTTCGGTTTCTTTTTTTTTATATTAATATTACTTACCTTAACTAATTAGGAAAAAACCACATCAAACCACTATAAATAAGTTCAAAGGCAATTAAAAAAGGGAGGCCGAGAGGGACAAGGAAAAAAGATAATCCAAATCCATAAAGGAAAAGCTTGAATTCAATTGATATTAAAAGGAGCAGAAACACGATTTAGGGGGTTAAAAAAAGGCAAAAAAGGCTGGTCTTTTGAGCTTGTTCATCCAAGAAGCAATTTTGGTGCAACTTACAAAAAAAGGTATGAAATTCTAATTTCTTTATTTTTTTTACACAGTAGCTAAAACTAGGAATTTGCTTTTTTTGAAAATCTAAAATCTTAGAACCTTAAATTAGTTTTTCTAAAGTTAAAAGCTTTATTTCGTTGGTTTATCTTCCAAAAGGCTTAAAATTGTTACTTTTACTTCTTAAAAATCTTAAAACTCTAATTGAACATATTTTTCAACAAAACTAAGATTTAAATTCTGTTTCTTTTAAAATTTTAAAGTAGGTTCTATTTCATTCAAAAAGCCGTAAAAAACATTTTTTCTACTTACAAAAACTTTAATTTGTTTATTTAAATTCATAAAACTTCATGAAATTATCAAATTGATTTCTAAATTCTTAAAAATCATGCATCACCGTGACCCTAAATTCTAAAAACCCAAATTCAACTTCCAAAATTCAAAATAATGAACCCTAATCCTTTTAAAACTTTAAATCCTAATTTTTATGAGCCCTAATCCTTTTAAAACATTAAAAACCATAAAACCATAAATAGATTAAATTTACACAGTAGCTTAGAAACCCAATAATTGAAAATCATAAATCAAAGTATTTTAAAGTGTCTAAAACCCTAGTTTCATGATTTCACCATTCAAACCTTAATTTAGTTAATCAAAGAGTTTTACAAACCTTTTAAAACATAAAACCCTAATCTATTTTAATTCCATAAAAAGTCACAGTAGCTTAAACTTTAGAAATTTCCAAAACCTTAACAAATGAGATAAAGAACCCTAAATGGAAATAGTAGCTATAATTTGGACTTTTTTATTTGTTTTATTCAATTCTATATTTGATTATGCTTTGATTTATTTTTATATGCTTTAATTTATTTAAGTTCAATACTTGGTTTATTTTATTTATCATGGATGGATGTTTACTTTTTATTGATATTTGGTACCTTTGATGAATGATTTATTTATTATGAATGGTTATTTACTTTTATCAATTTATTTAGATTTCCAAAAGTTGTCCACTTGGTGGGTACCTCATTAGTTAAACATCATGTAATTTAATTTGCTTTACTATTTTAGAACATATGTAAAGGGCATGTTTCTACCTTTTGGTGGGTGTCCTATCTAGGCATGTGATGTAAGGACCTGTTTCCATCTTCGGATGGGTGTCCGCTTATTTATTTTTTTTTGTTTGGACATTGCTTTAATTCTAATATAATGATGCTTTCTTTTAATTATTGTGTATAATATGGATAATGTTGTTATATTTAAGAATTTTATAATATTAAGACTTGTAAATGAGGCCGGTTCCAATGAACCAGGCGTTGTGGGGGTGCTAGGCCATTTCTCACCTTCCCCACATGTACCCAACTTTCCGAACCCATTAGGGGGTTGGGGATTCCTTAGGAATCAAGTCATCCACCCCTTTCTTTTTCCCAGCCCGTTCGGGTGGCGACTCCATTTTCTCCGGACTTAGGTCCGTGTTCTCTAAGGCCCCAAGCCTAAACAGCACCGAAGTCACAAGAACCATTCCACCATGAGTGGGGGTGAAAATCCCCGCTCACAGTGGTGACTCCACTGTAGACCCTTAATTTTTGACCCAATTCGGTCCAATATGTTTTATTTAGTCTAAAATAATTTTTATTGTCTAATTGGTCCAAAATAATTTTTATTAAATAATTTTTGCTTTAGTATCTAATTTTTATTAATAAAAAATAGAAATAAATAAATAAAAGTCAAAAAATAAAAATAAAAATAAAAATCAGAGTCGGAAAAATCGGAGATGAAAAAATCGTCGCACTGGCCCGTGGGCATTTCGCACGCAGAAAAATTCTGCCTGCGAAATAGCCTAGTTATTTCACACGCAGAATTTTTCTACCTGCGAAATAGCTTATGGGCTCGTTCTGCGAGCACTGCAGCAGCCAACTACGGCAGAATTTTTTTGCCAGCTCAATTTTTCCTGCGGTAATTTTTTCGGCAGCGCAATTTTTTCCGACGCAAAATTTTTGAAACCTAATTCAATTAGGTTTCGGTTTCTTTTTTTATTAATATTACTTACCTTAACTAATTAGGAATAAACCACATCAAACCACTATAAATAAGGACCAAAGGCAATTTTAAAAAGGGAGGCCAAGAGGGACATGGGAAAAAGAAAATTTAAATCCATAAAGGAAAAAGCTTGAATTCAATTGATTTTAAAAGGAGCAGAAACATGATTTAAGAGATTCAAAAAGCAAAAAGGCCGGTCTTTTGAGCTTGTTCATTTAAGAAGCAATTTTGGTGCAACTTACAAAAGAAGGTATGAATTCTAATTTCTTTATTTTTTATACAGAGTAGCTAAAACTAGGAATTTGCTTTTTTTTCAAAATCTAAAATCTTAGAATTTTAAATTAGTTTTTCTAAAGTTAAAAGCTTTATTTCGTTGGTTTATCTTCCAAAAGGCTTAAAATTATTATTTTTACTTCTTAAAAATCTTAAAACTCTAATTGAACATATTTTTCAACAAAACTAAGATTTAAATTCTGTTTCTTTTAAAATTTTAAAGTAGGTCCTATTTCATTCAAAAAGCCTTAAAAAACATATTTTCTACTTATAAAAACTTTAATTTGTTTGTTTAAATTCATAAAACTTCATGAAATTATCAAATTGATTTCCAAATTCTTAAAAATCATGCATCACCGTGACCCTAAATTCTAAAAATCCTAATTCAACTCCAAAACCTAAAATAATGAACCCTAATCCTTTTAAATCTTTAGACCCTAATTTTTATGAACCCTAATTCTTTTAAAACATTAAAAACCATAAAACATAAATAGGTTAAATTTACGCAGTAGCTTAGAAATCCAATAACCAAAAATCATAAATCAAAGTATTTTAAAGTGTCTAAAACCCTAGTTTCATGATTTCATCATTCAAACCTTAATTTGTTTAATCAAAGTGTCTTACCAACCTTTTAAAACATAAAACTGCAATCTATTTTAATTCCATAAAAAAGTCACAGTAGCTTATACTCATGAAATTCCCAAAACATTAACACATGAGATAAAGAAATCTAAATGGAAATAGTAGCTATAATTTGGACTTTTTATTTGCTTTATTCAATTCTATATTTGATTATGCTTTGATTTATTTTATATGCCTTAATTTATTTAAGTTCAATACTTGGTCTATTTTATTTATCATGTCTGGATGTTTACTTTTTATTGATATTTAAATACCTTTGATGAATGATTTATTTATTATGAATGGTTATTTACTTTTATCAATTTATTTAGACTTCCAAATGTTGTAAGAGGTATGTTTCCATTTGGTGGGTACCTCATTAGTTAAATATCATGTAATTTAATTTGCTTTTCTATTTTAGAACTAATGTAAAGGGCATGTTTCTACCTTTCGGTGGGTGTCCTATCTAGGCATGTTATGTAAGGACATGTTTCCATCCTTGGATGGGTGTCCATTTATTTGCTTTGTTTGAACATTACTTTGATTTTAATATAATGATGCTTTCTTTTAATTATTGTGTGTAATATGGATAATGTTGTTATATTTAAGAATTTTATAATATTAAGACCTGTAAAGGAGGCCGGTTCCATTGAACCAGGCGTTGTGGGGGTGCTGGGCCATTTTTCACCTTCCCCATACGTACCCAACTTTCCGAACCCATTAGGGGGTTGGGGATTCCTTAGGAATCAAGTCATCCACCCCTTTCTTTTTCCCAGCCCGTTCGGGTGGCGACTCCATTTTCTCCGGACTTAGGTCCGTGTTCTCTAAGGCCCCGAGCCTAAACAGTGCCGAAGTCGCAAGAACTATTCCACCGGGAGTGGGGGCGAAAATCCCCGCTCACAGTGGCGACTCCACTAGGGATAAGAGAAGTTGATTCCGTTGGTCTTTTTATTATTCTATTCTTTCTTATAATGATATTATCCATTGCATCATCTTAGATTGCATTGTGTGCATGAGTTAGGACGCCTGTGTTACCCGTGTTATGTTATGTAAGGGATACCATACTTTCACTCAAGGTATGGAGATCGAGCATGGCATAACCACTCATAGCCTCGTATCGTTTGGTATATACTTGCTATGGGAACCTAAGCCTTTAAACCCAAAGACTAAAGCTCATGTAATTGGCCTAGTTACTTTCCTTAGGTTTTACCCAAATGCATGTTGTTTGGCTATGGTTAGTTTATCTTAGTCTAAATCATGGCTTATTTGGTTTGTTCTTTTTCTAATATGACCTAAGTATATTGTAAGCTCAAAATAAATTTTTCTTTAAAGTCCAAAAGACCAAAGCTATTTTTAAAATTCTTTTCAAGATGGTCTTTGGACATAAGACTTTTCTAAAAATAAATAAAAAATTCTTTGGCCCATGGCCCAAATACTAAGCCCAAAATCCATTTTTCTAAAATATTTTACAATGGGCTTAGAAACAAACCTTTTCTTACAAAGAGCTTGCAAAAATATTAGGGTCAATTATAAAATACCAAAAATCAATTGTGGGCCTAGTTTACACTAAGAATAAATTAACCATGGGCTTGTTTTTGGCATGAACCATTAGTTACTCTTTTCAAGTGAGAAATCTATTTGTAATAAACCTCTTAATTTCATTTTAATCCAACATAGCACAAAGGCTACTATAGTTGGTTGAATGGATTAAAACCTAATTAATGGGAATTATTATGGATTGATTTCCATTTTCAAAAATATAACTATTGGTTGAAATGTCCAAGGGAATTATTCGAAGACAAGATACCCCATGTTGGTATTTTGTTAACCATATACCTAGGAAAAGGGACTCGCCATTCGTGTGTGGATGTTATAATGTTGGAAGGAACGTCCTATTTATCCTTATTTGTTAATTGTTTGTGCATACATGCATACATGCATACATTTGCATCTCATATCATTGATCCTCTTTGGCTCACAGCCCTGGATTACGATAGTTCTAAAGCTTACAACAATCTGACCCACGCCGAAGATGAAGTATCTAGCAATGACTCAATCACTTGCTCACCTAAAATAATGGAGCCCGAACAAATTCAAAGGATGGTGGATGAGGCCCTCAATGCCAAGATGGAAGAAATCAAAGAGGCCCTAGCTGAGACCATGAAAAACCAATTGACTACAATCTTAGAAAATCATGCCGAGGCATCTGCTAGCACTAAGAAACCAAAGGACAAAGGGAAGACCAAAGTTAGTGAAGTGGTTTTTGATGATGAAAAAGTGATCTTTGATGATGATGATGATTGGGCTCAATACTACCAAGATGTTCAAGAAAAGAAGAAAGAACCGAAGGCTGTTGAGAAGGCAACTATTGAAAAGACCGAGACATCCGATGTTGAAAAGATGATTGCTGATTTAGAAAAGAAATTTGAGAAGAAGCTGAAAATCAAAGAGATGTCTGAGATCGACAAACTATTTGAACAAGATGAAGAGGTCCCTTATAAGTTTAAGATGCCTTCCTTCTCTAGGTACAATGGAACCGGAAACCCTCATCTCGATGTGAAGCAGTACATCACTACCATGCAATCTACCTGAGCTACTAAGGCTCAAAACCTAAGGTACTTCATGCTTTCATTAGACCCTGTTGTCCAAAATTGGTTCAATACCTTAGATGATGGAACACAAAAGAGTTGGGATCTGCTTTGCAAGGCCTTCATCCAACAATATGGATATAATATCGAGATGGAAGTTACCTTAATGGAAGTGGAGTCCATTAGACAAAGGCCAAATGAGAATTTTGTAGACTATGTGAAGAGATGGAGAAACAAGGTCGCTTTACTCAAGAAGAGGCCCAATGAATCTGATCAAATAAGGATGATTGTAAGAGGGGTGTTGCCTAGTCTTCGTGAGAGGATGTCTAATACACTCATCCATGATTTCAATGATCTTCTCCAAGCTGGTCTACAAATTGAAGAGTGGGAAAGGGAGAAGAATCGCTTTTCAATAAGAAGGAATGAGAAAGGGAACAACCAGCCTAACAATCAAAGCACACAAAAAGAAGTTGATGTTAATGTAACCGGTCAAGGGAATAAAAGACAATTCTCAAATCTGAGGAAGCCTTTGTCTTGGGTCTTCAACAAGCTGCAAAAGAAAGGGTTGTTACAACCGTTAGCTCCTCGACCTTTACATAATCCATTGCCACCAAACTTCAATGCCGAGGCCTTCTGTCAATTTCATCAAATGCGAGGGCATGAAATAGATAAATGTGCTCGTCTAAGGCATGAGATCCAAGATTTGATTGATAGTGGCAAGCTACCCGAGCTGGATAAGCCCAATACCAAGAACAACCCTTTGCCTAAATTTGGAAGAGTGCCTCCACCAGTAACCTTCATGGTGGGAAAAGGATTGGAAGAAGATTTTGTTTTATCATCCTTTTAAGATGGAAATATTGAAGATGTGAAGGGAAAAGAAGCTTAAACTCAATGAACTTTCCTTAGCTTGAATATTGCTTTTTAATTTTACTTTCTTTAATATTAAATTGGAACAATCTTGTTTTTTTCAAATTTAAAGTTGCTTGAATAAATTACTTTCATCAAAATTTTTGTTGGTCTTTGTTCATTTTGGTGCTCAACCAATGAGGAATCTAGTTTGATAATTCATGCATCATGACTTGAATGACTTTACTAGATGAGGGAATTGCTCTATAGCATTGAATTGTGTATGCTTACTTAGAGAGGGCTCCTGCATAATTACCTTTGTCTAGGTCCTAGTCAGTCTTAGAACATGCTTTGACAAACTTTCGAGGTGAAATTGAACTCTACTTATTTAAGGGAGAGATGATCTAGGCATTTTTTTATTAGCCAACAACTAGTATCCACCCTATTAAATATCAATCCCTAGTTGTCCCTTTGAACCTTCATAAAATTTTAGCTTTATTTTCATTGGCTTACAAACCCCAATAATCTACCCTGAGCTATTGTGATACTTTTGACAAGTCTTATGATCACTAAGATAAAGTGGCAAGAAGATCAAAGAAAACAACGATTGATCAAGATCATGAAGATAGTTGAAGTTCTCAAGACCATGAAGATAGTTGATGTTTTCAAGACCATAAGGGTAGTTGAAGTTTTCAAGACCATAAGGGTAGTTGAAGTTCCTTTGATATCTCCAATATATCAAAACAACATCATCATTAGAGTAACAAATGATTTATCCCTGCAAAAGATGATTTATGTTACTCCATTCATCCATTATTGGAAGCCCAAGGTAGTACAAACGAGACAACTCTTTTAGAGCTAGAACCAAACAAAAAAAATATAAAAATAAACAAAAAAGAGAGAAGAGAAAAGAGAAGAAAAAGAAAAAGAAAAAGGACAAAAGAAAAAGAAAAGAAAGAAAAAGAAAAGAAAGAAAAAGAAAAGAAGGAAAAAACAACAAGAAAAGAAAACCTAAAAAGGCGGTTCAGAAAGCCAATTGTGTTCTCTTTTACCTAAGCAGTAAAAGGCTTCCATTTGGTTCATAAGGACATTTTGACTTGAATTGGTTCCAACCCAGCCAAAGATTCTATCAAAATCAAAAGAAAAAGAGAAAGACCATCTAATGCTTAAATGTTCTGTACTTGACAATCCTATAAGGAAGAAGGACAAAATGCTCAAAGAAAGGGAAGAGTAAGGAAAATAAAGAGAAAGAAAAGGGAAGAGTAAGAGAAATAAAGAAAAGGGAGAAGAAGAAAAGAAACGAATTTGGGTACCAAATTTTTTGCGCGGGCAAAGACTGTCTGTAGACCCTTAATTTTTTACCCGATCCGATCCAATATGCTTTATTTAGTCCAAAATGATTTTTGTTGTCTAATTGGTCCAAAATAATTTTAATTAAATATTTTTGCTTTATTATCTAATTTTTATTAATAAAAAATAAAAATAAACAAATAAAAAAAATCGGAGTCGAAAAAAAATCGGCAGCGACAAGTGGTCGCGCAGGCCCGTCTGGCCAGCAGCAGCTCACCCGTCGGGCCCGTCGAGTTATTTCGCCCGCAGGTCCTGCGGGGCAAGTTATTTCGACCGCAGGAAATTCCTGCAGGCGAAATAGCCACCCGCAGGAATTTCCTGCGGGCTGGCACGCCCACTGGCTGGCCAGCCACGGGCCCGCTGCCACAGTTTTTGCCGGCGCAAATATTTTTGACCCAAATTTTTGAAACCTAATCCAATTAGGTTTTAATTTTTTTTATTATTATTATTTACCTTAGTTAATTAGGAATAAATAACCTAAAAACCATTATAAATAAGGACCAATAGAACCAAATTGGAGGAGGAAAAAATTTTCACAGGAGCTTGAGGTTTTGAAACCAAATTAGTGAAGGAAAAGGGAAACACAATTCAATTGATCTTTAAAGCAGCAGTAGCACGTATTAAGCAATTCAAAAGGCAACAAAGGCTTGTCTTTGGAGCTAGTTCATCCAAGAAGAATTTTTTTTGGAAGAATCAACAAAAGAAGGTATGTTAAACTCTTTTTTATCTATGTTACACAGTAGCAAATCCATAAAATTTAAGTTTTTTAAATCAAAAATCTTAGAGCCATAATCTAATTTTTCCAAGAGTAAAACACTAAAACGTGACCTTCTTTTCTAAAAAGACTTAAAATTGTTATTTTTTCTTCTTAAAAATCTTAAAACTCTAATTGAACATATTTTTCAACAAAATCAAAATCAAATTCTGTTTCTTTTAAGATTTTAAAGTAGGTTCTATTTCATTCAAAAAGCCTTAAAAAACATCTTTTCTACTTATAAAAACTTCAATCCATGTGTTTAAATTCATAAAACTTCATAAATCATCAAATTGCTTTTTAAAACTCTAATTCAAATTCATTACCCGTGAACCCTAATTTCAAAGCCAAAATTCAAAATTCATCTTTTAAACCTAAAACAATGAACCCTACCCCCTTTAAAACCTTAAACCCTAATTTTTATGAACCCCAATCCCTTTAAAACATAAAAAAAACATAAAAACTCAAAAATTGCACAGTAGCTTAAAATTCAATAATCAAAAATCACAAATTTAAGTATTTTAAGGTATTCAAAACCCTAGTTTCATGATTTCACCATTCAAACCTTAATTTGTTTAATCAAATAGTCTTACTAACCTTTTAAAACACATGAGATTAAAAAAAAAACCCTAAATGGAAATAGTAGCTATACTTGAACTTTTATTTGCTTCATTCAATTCCATACTTGATTATGCTTTGATTTATTTCTTATGCTTTAATTTATTTAAATTCAATACTTGATTTATTTAATTTATCATGGATGGATGTTTATTTTATTTTATTTAAATACTTTTAATGAATGATTTATTTATGGATGATTATTTACTTTTATCAATCAATTTAGACTTCCAAAAGTTGTAAGAGGTATGTTTCCACTTGGTGGGTACCTCATTAGTTAAACATCATGTAATTTGCTTTTCTATTTTAGAACTTATGTAAAGGGCATGTTTCTACCTTTTGGTGGGTGTCCTACCTAGGCATGTGATGTAAGGACATGTTTCCATCCTTGGATGGGTGTCCATTTATTTGTTTTGTTTTGTTTGGACATTGCTTTGATTTTAATATAATGATGCTTTCTTTTTATTGTATGTAGTATGGATAATGTCATTATACTTAAGAATTTTATAATATTAAGACCTGTAAAGGAGGCCGGTTCCAATGAACCGGGTGTTGTGGGGGTGCTGGGCCATTTCTCACCTTCCCCACACGTACCCAACTTTCCGAACCCATTAAGGGGTTGGGGATTCCTTAGGAATTGAGTCATCCACCCCTTTCTTTTTTCCGGCCCGTCCGGGTGGCGACTCCATTTTCTCCGAACTTAGGTCTGTGTTCTCTAAGGCCCCGAGCCTAAACAGTGCCGAAGTAGCAAGAACCATGCCATCGGGAGTGGGGGCGAAAATCCCCCTCACACTGTCCTAATCAAGATCCAGATTAATGCCAAGATGATATAGAAGGAATTTGGAGTCTAGCAAGATTACCTCCAAGCTATCTAAAGTTTCAACAAGAAATTTGTAGTGTAAGGGTTTGTCCATTGTGTCACACCAGCTCTAATCTCAAAATGGCCTTCACTTAAACCTGTGTCCCTTATAGACCTCATTTCAAGCCTATCAAAGACCTGTTGATCTCTCTTGGTAGGTAGAGTCTATTAGTGGAGATAGTTTGGATAAGCATGCATATGAGATGGGCAATATTTAGTGGAGATAGTTTGGATAAGCATGCATATGAGATAGTTTGGATAAGCATGCATATCCCAATCCAATTTAGGATCTAGTATCCAGATCCGATTTAGGATCGAGTATCCCAATCAAGTTTAGTATTGAGTATCCGAATCCAAGTTAGGATCGAGTATCCAAATCAAGTTAGGATCGAGTATCCCAATCCAAGTTAGGATCGAGTATCCAAATCCAGTTTAGGATCGAGTATCCAAATCCAGTTTAGGATCGAGTATCCCAATCCAGTTTAGGATCGAGTATCCAAAGCCAGTTTAGGATCGAGTATCCAAATCCAGTTAGGATCGAGTGTCCGAATCCAGTTAGGATCGAGTATCCCAATCCAATTTAGGATTGAGTATCCAAATCCAGTTTAGGATCGAGTATCCAAATCAAGTTAGGATCAAGTATCCCAATCCAATTTAGGATCGAGTATCCAAATCTGATTTAGGATCGAGTATCCAAATCTGATTTAGGATCGAGTATCCAAATCCAGTTAGGATCGAGTATCCCAATCAAGTTTAGGATCGAGTATCTGAATCCAAGTTAGGATCGAGTATCCAAATCAAGTTAGGATCGAGTATCCCAATCCAAGTTAGGATCGAGTATCCAAATCCAGTTTAGGATTGAGTATCCAAATCCAGCTTAGGATCGAGTATCCCAATCCAGTTTAGGATCGAGTATCCAAAGCCAGTTTAGGATCGAGTATCCAAATCCAGTTAGGATCAAGTGTCTGAATCCAGTTAGGATCGAGTATCCCAATCCAATTTAGGATTAAGTATCCAAATCCAGTTTAGGATCGAGTATCCCAATCCAGTTTAGGATCGAGTATCCAAATCCAGTTTAGGATCGAGTATCCAAATCTAGTTAGGATCGAGTGTCCGAATCCAGTTAGGATCGAGTATCCCAATCCAATTTAGGATCAAGTATCCAAATCCAGTTAGGATCGAGTATCCCAATACAGTTTAGGATCGAGTATCCAAAGCCAATTTAGGATCGAGTATCCAAATTCGATTTAGGATCGAGTATCCAAATACAGTTTAGGATCGAGTATCCAAATCCAGTTTAGGATTGAGTATCCAAATCTAGTTAGGATCGAGATCCAAATCCAATTTAGGATCGAGTATCCAAATTCGATTTAGGATCGAGTATCCAAATACAGTTTAGGATCGAGTATCCAAATCCAGTTTAGGATCGAGTATCCAAATCTAGTTAGGATCGAGATTCAAATCCAATTTAAGATCGAGTATCCAAGTCTAGTTTAGGATCAAGTGTCCAAATCTCTCGGGTCCAGAACCCAAAACCTCAAAAATTAAGTCTTATTGCTTTTCACTCTCTTTCACTAAGGTTTCCGATCATTCAAGCAGGGGGCAAACATATTAAAGAAAGTAAAATTAAAAAGCAACATTCACCAAGCTGAAAAAACATTAAAAACCAAGATTTTTTGGATATTATGTAAGGACATGTTTCCATCCTTGGATGGGTGTCCATTTATTTGCTTTGTTTGGACATTGCTTTGATTTTAATATAATGATGCTTTCTTTTAATTATTGTGTGTAATATGGATGATATTGTTATATTTAAGAATTTTATAATATTAAGACCTGTAAAGAGGCCGGTTCTAATGAACCGGGCGTTGTGGGGGTGCTGGGCCATTTCTCACCTTCCCCACACGTACCCAACTTTTCGAACCCATTAGGGGGCTGGGGATTCCTTAGGAATCGAGTCATCCACCCCTTTCTTTTTCCCAGCTTGTCCAGGTGGCGACTCCATTTTCTCCCGACTTAGGTCCATGTTCTCTAAGGCCCTGAGCCTAAACAGTGCCGAAGTCGCAAGAACCATTCCACCGGGAGTGGGTGTGAAAATCCCCGCTCACAGTGGCGACTCCACTGGGGATAAGAGAAGTTGATTTCGTTGGTCTTTTTATTATTTTATTCTTTCTTATAATGATATTATCCATTGCATCATCTTAGATTTTATCGTGTGCGTGAGTTAGGATGCCTGTGTTACCCGTGTTATGTTATGTAAGGGATACCATACTTTCACTCAAGGCATGGAGATCGAGCATGGCATAACCACTCATAGCCTCGTACCGTTTGGTATATACTTGCTATGGGAACCTAAGCCTTTTTACCCAAAGACTAAAGCTCGTGTAATTGGCCTAGTTAATTTCCTTAGGTTTTACCCCCAAATGCATGTTGTTTGACTATGGTTAGTTTATCTTAGTCTAAATCATGGCTTATTTGGTTTGTTCTTTTTCTAATATGACCTAAGTATATTGTAAGCTCAAAATAAATTTCTCTTTAAAATCCAAAAGACCAAAGCCATTTTCAAAACTTTTCAAGATGGTCTTTGGACATATAACTTTTCTAAAAACAAATCAAAAAATTCTTTGGCCCATGGCCCAAATACTAAGCCCAAAATCCATTTTTCTAAAATCCTTTACAATGGGCTTAGAAACAAAACTATTTTCTCCCAACCTTTTCTTACAAAGAGCTTGCAAAAATATTTAGGTCAATTATGAAATACCAAAAATCAATTGTGGGCCTAGTTTACGCTAAGAACAAATTAACCATGGGCTTGTTTTTGGCATAAATCATTAGTTACCTTTTTCAAGTGAGAAATCTATCTATGATAAACCTCTTAATTTAGTTTTAATCCAATATAGCATAAAAGCTACATTAGTTGGTTGAATGGATTAAAACCTAATTAATGAGAATTATCATGGATTGATTTCCATTTTTGAAAATATAAGTATTGGTTGAAACATCCGAGGGAATTATTCGAAAGCAAGATACCCCATATTGGTATTTTGTTAACCATATACCTAGGAAAAGAGACTCGCCATTCGTGTGTGGATGTTATAAGGTTGGAAGTTTAATATCCCAAAGTATACCCTAAAAGTTTTGGAATTTATTGTTGTATTTGGATTTAATGTATATGTTTAATGGAAAGAGAAAAGAAGTAAAGAGAGAGTGTATATGTTGTATATATAGATATATATATATATATATAACATATACAAGTCAAAGAAATGGAAGTCAAAAGAAGATAAATTAATTAAAAGGAAATATTATAAGAGATAGATATATATGAAGGATGATATGTATATATGGTATTTGAAAAATATGGGAAATATAAATACAATATATAAGAGATATACATATAGCAACATATACATCACATATACATGATGTATATATTGGTGTAGGAAAAGTAAGTAACAATAATAATAATAATAATAATAATAATAATAATAATAATAATAATAATAATAATAATGATGATGATAAGAGAAAAGGAAGAAAAGAAAGTCAAAGTGAAGAATAAATCTTGTGGTGGAGAATTTTTAGAGATATTTAATTATATTATTATTATTATTATTATATATATAGGATAAGTTTGAAAGGGAAAAAGAAGATTTTCTTTATTTCTTCTTCTTCTTCTTCTTGTACGAGAGAGAGAGAGAGAGGGAGAGAGAGAGATGTGATTTTGTTGGCTTATACATCAAATTCTTAAGGGCTTTAAGAGAATTGAAGGTGGATATTGAAGATTTGGCAAAGAATTCAAGTAAGTATTCATTTCTTTGTGTTGATTTCTATTGATTGTGTTTATATTTGATATGGTTAGTGTGTGAAGATGATGATAATGAAAGATGAAAGTATATATATATGTTGAATTGGTATTTGGATGATGATAATATGGATATTTGTAAGGATGATGATAGATTGTTGAAATTGTTTAGTAAGGGTTTAATATAAATGAGTTGGGGAATTGAATAATTGATATATGGATGATGTATATAATGATTATTATTATTATGATATGTTGAAGTTATATAAGTGTTAAATTAATAGGTGATTTATGTGTATATAAACCAAGATGTTGATTAAGGGTGTTGTAGTATGGATTTTGGAGTGATTGTGTTTTCATGGATGAGAGTTTGGAATGTATAATTTTTCCCTGACACGGCCATGTCATTGGCCGTGTCAACGGTATTGAGTTTGACATTTGTGACACGACAATTAACACGGCCATGTTACTGAGCGTGTCATAGCTACTGTGAGATAAAGTAATTGACACTCTCATGAACACGCTCGTGTTGTTGGGCGTGTCAATGTTTTTGTGAGGCAGAATGAGTGACACGTCCAAGGACACTCCCGTGTTACTGAGCGTGTCAAAGTTTCTGTATTGTTGGTTTAGGGCACGATCAGGGACACGCCCGTGTTGGTGAGCGTGTCATGTGTAGAGTTTTCCCTAGTTAGTTATTATTCTTATTTTATTATATGTATTACTAAGTGAGTGTGTATAATCACCTTTGGATTAGGTCTTGAAGATTTGAGTTGCCCTAATCCAAGTGTTGAAGGATTCATGGAAGAGGAATTTGGAATTGGTATGAGTTGCTCTTAGAGGTAAGTACAAACTTACATGATTGCATTCATTTACATGATTTTGAGACTTAACACATTTGGTTATAAATGTGTTAAGTAATCTACTATATTGTTATTACTATTTGAGTAATGTTATGATTAGTATAATGAGAAAGATATGATGATCCTTCAAAAGGTATGTGCAATGCTATTGATTATGATGAATACTTTAATGATGAATTGCTTTAATGTGAATTGAGATATGATGAGACGTGATGCCATTGTGGTTGGCTATAATGATTCAAATGAAATAAGTAGGGCATGTTTGCCTAGATGATGATGAATTTAAAATATATGTCCAATGCAATTAGTTATGTATACTCTCTTGATGAGATGTGAAGCCATTGTTGTTGGCTATAGTGATGCAAATAAGATGATTGAGGCATGGATGCCTAAATAATGATAAGAGAATGAGAATGAAATTGATAATGAAATAATGAATGAATTGTGTGTCTAATGTGTTATTCCATTTTCAGAGTTTTGTTGTTGGTGGCATGCCTAATGGTAACAATCTCTTGAAGCTAGGTTGGATTTAGTCCTTGAAGCCTAGTTGAGATGTTACAACCCTTGAAGCTAGGTTGGGTTTGGTTCTTGAAGCCAAGTTGGGTTGATACTTAGCATGCTTCATTCCCCTTGAAGCTTGGTTGAACCTAATCCTTGAAGCCTAGTTGGGATAATGACAATGATAAATGTGATAATTAAACCAAAACATTAACTCTGAAAGTGGAATGACATATTAGTGTCTTTTGGGCCCATGCTTGTTTTTGTTTCCAATGTGAATCATAAATGATGAATTAATTGAATAATATAATGACATGTAATGTTATGAAGTATGATATGATTACAATACATAAGTAAATTATTGAAAAGAAATATGGCCTGAGAAGCTATGCTGAAAGATGAGATTCTGAAAGAACACTATGACATGTAATATGTATATGGATGTGGACATTGTGAGTATTATTTTATGAATGTTCTTATAAGTTATGGAATTGTGGTTTGTGTTAATGATATATGTGTATATGTATATAATTATGAGATTAGTTGAAATATATGAAAAGTGTAATTGAAATGGGAAAACATGATAAGAAAATAATGATACATGAAGTTAACATATGAGTATGATTTTCTGTAATGTATGTTTATAATATTTATTTGTACTACTAAGCTTTAGAGCTTAGCGCGGTTGTGTAAATCGCGCAGGTGAGTAGATGGTTGATCTGAAGTCAAATCGTTATGCCACGAGAAGGGTAAGAGTATTTCGAGACCAACTAGAAGGTGGTGCATACATGTACAATTTAATTATGTTGTATTTTGACAAAAATGTATTCATATGTATAAATGAATTTTGGTAAAGACAAGATCATTATATATATGTAAGATCATCGAAAGTATAATGATTTTGTAAATGTGCTTTAAATAAAATGTATTATTGTTTGGAACTAGAGTAAAGGTTTTTAATCTAAAATGAAAAGTGACATTCTTATACTTTATATACATACTGCATGTATACAAGGTATATGTATAGTACTTATATAGAGTATGGGGGTGTTACAGTTATTTTGGTATCATAGCTTAGGTTTGAGATTCTCGGCCTAAGTAGATTTAAAACGAAAAGAGGAAAATTTTTGAAAAAAATGAAATTGTGATACATGCATATGCATTAACACCTAGGTTGGTCTCGGATGTGGCATTATGTGATTTGTAGTATATCTGAATTATATTAGATGGATGATAGTGTGTGAATGAGGTTGTACATGAAAGTAAAGTTAGAGAAAGAAATGATATAGGAAAATTTGTACAAGTATAATTGATAAATTAAAGAATTGAAGTTTACTTGAGTAAAGTAAATTTTGAAATTTTTTATTATGGAAGTGTGCTTGTGAAAAAGGTCATAAAGAAATGAATAGGAGAATAATGTTGGAAATGAGTTTTAAAAAAAATTCAAATCAAGATGAAAGTAATTACTCATTTCTCTAAAGTTTGGATCTCTTTATAATAAAGCTTATGTTTGGATTGCTAAAGAGAGGAAATATTGTTCGAATGTTAAAAAAAGATAGATATAATATTAAATTGAAGAAAGTATGGTGGACTATTAAGTGAGTTGATCGGTATAGACAAAGTATGACAATTTAAGATTTGGGTATGCAAAGTTAAGGTTTTTAAAAATAAGGGATGATGTTGGTTAACGTAAGGAGATAAAATGGTGTTGTTTGTATTATTGTTTTAATGCAAACATTGTGATTTTTAATGTTAGAAATGTGATATGCTTAAGTGTTGTTAAAGCTCATTTAAATGGTAGTAATATGTAAAATTTGGATTTTTGAAATGAGCTTTAATAATTGTGAAAATGAGATGTTTTAATATTACATGATGGTATATATACAATGTTTTTAAAGTTGATATTAAGAAAACGAGATTAGTAATTTGAAGTTTAGGTAAAGTAGCAAGTTGAGAGTTTAGAGTTTTAATAGAATTTTGATGAGGATTATTTAGATATTGATAGTTTAATGTATATTAAACATATAAGCTATGTGGAACGAATATTATTGCACATGAATGTATTATCAAGTGGGTAATGTGATTGATAATATGGAAATTTGTTTTGAAATAAAAGGAAAATGAGTTGCTTTAAGTAATTTGACTGGAAATGATGAAAATGGATATGAAGGGTATACTAAATGCATTTAAAAACAAATGTGAGAGAAATGTCACATTAGAAATGTGACTAAGATTTATGTGAAGTGTTGTTATGGTTAGAGTGTATATATATATCGAGCTGATGAATAACCTAAGTCATGTTAAAAGAATGAAAATGATAATGTTCAATGAAAAGTAATAAACGTTAAATTTGTATAGATGGTATGTAAAAGAGGAATTAAATATAATTGTATGATTATGTGTATACATGTATAGAATATGTGAGATAAGTTTATTTTTGATATGCATGTAATTGTAATATGTAAGAAATGTGGAAAGTAAGTCACATTATGAATGTGATCTATGAATGTGTATGTGGTATAACTACTGGTCTAGTGGTATTGAGAATGATATTGCATGTATTAGTGAACCTAAGAGAGATTAGGTCTTGACCTGTGTTTTGTTAGTTTTTGTCATAGATTTGTAGTTTGTTTATTATGATAATTATTGTTTTATTTAGGTATTTTGTTAGTTTTTATCGGTTTGTTTAGTGTTTTTAATAATTTTGATAGTTTTAGTTTATTTTAGTGTTTATGTTGTTTTTTATCTAGTTTTTAGTATAGTGTTTATGTTTTGTTGGTTATTGTTTATTTACTTTTTGTTTAAAGTTTGTTTGATGTTTTGTTTTAGGTTAAAAAGCCAAGGAACCAAGACTGAAGGAAGAATGCACAGTAGCTGACACAAGCAAAGGACACGGCCAAGTCACTGGCCGTGTCCCATATCAAGTTAAAGAAGAAGAGCAACTCACAGAAGCAGACACATGCAAGGGACACGGCCAAGTCAGTGGCCGTGTCCCTCCAAAAAATGCTCCAACATGGCCAAGTCACTCTGACTTGGCCGTGTCTCACCAATTCCAAAGGCAAAGAAGACTAAAAACTCACAGTGGAAGACACAGGCAAGGGACACGGCCAAGTCACCTGGCCGTGTCCCTCTAAAATGGTGCAACATGGCCAAGTCACCTCTGACTTGGCCGTGTCACTCAACAAAGAAGAAAAAGAAGAGAAGCAATCAGAGGCAAACACAAGCAAGGGACACGGCCAAGTCACCTGGCCGTGTCCCTCCAAAAAGCACTCACACGGCCAAGTCACTTCTGACTTGGCCGTGTCCCTCATGAATCAAACACACAGCGGATTTTAAACGGACGATTCATATAAAAGGAAAAAGAAGCTAGGGTTTGAAGGACTGTTGGCAATTTTGAGAGAGATTTCAGCCGTAAAGAGAGTGAGGGTTTTAGATAACTTGGTTTTCTCTTGATTTTGATTATACTTTGGATCAAAACTAGCTTAGATTAGATTGTTCTAGCCATTGTTATATCCTTCTTGCAAGATTTGAACAAGAGATTCTTCAGAGCTTCGAGGAGTTTTTAATTTGGTTTTTTTCTCAACTTATTCTCTTTATTTTCATTGAAATTGTTTTAATGGATATTATCATGTCTGCTTTGATTTCTTTGAATATTAATAAGATGAGTATGTTTGATTGCATCATGAACTAATTTGATCTAGTCTAGGGTTTGTATGGATCTGCTATGATTGTATGAATTGGTTATTCTCTTAGCTAATAATTTCTTTAGCCTTGATTGAATGGAATATTGTTAATATATAATTGATTGGCCACCAATTATGTGTTTTATGTATTAGATGATGGATTGAGAGATGAAGTCTAATACTAGAATAATTCAATTAGGGACTTAGGTGAATTAGAGATACAACCTATTAAAAAGATTGTTTCAATTATAAAAAGATTAGTTGTAAGAGGTTTGAATGTGAGAGCTTATTTCCTTGAATCAATTAATTAAGTTATTGAGATTTAATCTTTGAAATTAAATTAGTTAAGAGGAATAACCGTTCATACATATAAGTAGTAGAGAAGTGCAAACCCTAGACCTTTCTATCCAGTGAATCAATACATCAGTTTTAGTTTACTTTTATTGTTTTAAACTTCAATCAATCTTTTTCATTAGTTGTTAGCAATTTCAGTTTCTTCATTACTTTTTACTTTAAATTTGATAATCAATTAGCTACTTTAGTTTCCTTGTGAGACGACCTTGGGGCGATCACCTTTGCTACAGCTACCTCGTATACTTGCGAGTGACGCTTTGTGGTAGAGTTAATTTGTAATATCCTCATGTATGCCTTAGAAGTTTTGATTATGTTGTTGTTGTAAGTTGGATTGAATGTATATGTTATGTGAAGAGAAAAGAAATGAGAAGAGAAGGTTTATGTATATGTGTTTTGGGAAAGAAAAGAGGGTTTAGAGAGAGGTGTATATGTTGATTATATGGTAATATATATAACATATAAGTTGGTCAAAAGGGAGAGTCAATGCAAGAAGATATTTTCATTTATGATATGTGAAATTACTATAAAGGACATGTGAGTTAAAAGAGAGCTAAAGTAAATGGTTAAGGGCATTGAGGTAATTCTCTTTTGGAAATCTCTTGGTGGAGATTAAAAGAAGGAAAGAAAGGTTGACTTGTTATTTTCTTTTCTTTGCTTGAAGTGGTGGCCGGCTATCCAAAGAGAAGAGAGAGCAATTGAAGTGTTTTGGTTTCTAACATCAAGATTGAAGGGAGAATCAAGGAATTAAGTTGAAGATTTGTGGAATTCAACAACTTTGGTAAGTTCTTTTCCTTGATTTCTTCTATTCTTGTGAAGTGGTGTTTTAAGTGAATTAGGGTTTGTTGATTTGATGATTAAATGTGTTTGTGATGTGTTTATAAGTTTTAAAATGGATTGTAAGTTATAAGATTGAATTGGTGTTGGTTTGGTTTTGAATATGGTAAGTTAAGTGGAAGATCAAGAGTGGAATTTGGTTTTAGGGTTTTGAGATGGTTTGTGTTTAAAATGTAATGTTAATGTGTTGTTTAAGTGATTAATGTGATGAATATATATGATATGTGTTAACAACATTGACTAGAACCAATTGAATGAGATTATTGTTGCGCAAAAAAGTGTGAAAATGCAAGTGAAAGAGCTTTGGCCAAATTAGGGTTTGTGTTCTTGAGTGACACGGCCATAAGCAAGATGAGACACGGCCAAGACTTATTATTTTTGAGAAACACGGCCAAGTCTAGAGAATTTTGGCCGTGTTGGATAGGTTTTGGGGTGACACGGCCACTGGCTTGGCCGTGTCCCTTGATGTGTTTGCTACTGCCTGAGTTGTGTTGAGAGACACGGCCGTGTCCTTGCCCGTGTCTGCCTCGGGAAGTTTTGGTCTTGAGAGACATGGCCACAAGCTTGGCCGTGTCCCTTGGGTGTGTTTGCTACTGTGATGGTTTTTGGTTCTTCATGCATTGTTTGATTCTTTAAAAGTCTTTTGTTCCTAAACATTTTATATACACTCTAAATACTTTGTAATCAAAGAATGACCTAAACAAATGTATGTGGATGATTCTAAACCTATGAATAATGATCTTTGAATTAGGTTTTGAAGAGATTGTGTTGCATTAACCTAAATGTTTAGAATTCTTGGAAGAGGAAATGTATAGATGGATGGGAATAGTTCTTGAGGTAAGTACCAATACATACGAGTGTATTTATTTATATGATTTGAGGCTTAACACATTTGTTTGCAAATGTGTTAAGTGGTTTACTATATTGTTAATATAATTGGATTAAGGTGATGATTGAATGATGTGAAGGATGTGAAGATCATTAAAAAGGTAAGCATAAACCCTATTTAATTGTATATCCTTATATGTCTTTGAACCTTAACACATTTGGATGAAAGTGTTAAATAAGCTATTATATTGTTGATGTAAATGAAGAATGTAAATCGCTATATATATATATATATAAAGGATGAAATATGAAATGGGAAAGGTAGGAAGAAATGAGGATCATTCTTAAGGTATGTGCAATTTGTTATGATAAATACTCTAATAATGAATGATGTTAATGTGTTTTGAGAAATGAGAAAATGTTATGTTATATGCATTGTGAATCCTGTGTATGGCAATGTATTATATGAATAATATACTTTGAAATGTTATATCAATGATGCTATATATATCATATGGATTGAGATATGATATGTTGTGAAGCCATTGTGATTGGCTATGACAATTCAATTGAGACATGTGAGGCATGTTTGCCTAAATGATGATAAGAATTGTGAATGATATTGATGATAAAATGATCAATGAATTATGTGTCTAATATGTTATTCATTTTCAGAGTTTTGTTGTTGGTGGCATGCCTAATAGTAACAATCTCTTGAAGTTAGGTTGGACTTGATCCTTGAAGCCAAGTTGGGTTGAAGTTTAACATGTTTTACTCCCCTTGAAGCTTGGTTGGGTCTAGCCCTTGAAGCCTAATTGAGATGTTACAACCCTTGAAGCTAGGTTGGATTGGTTCTTGAAGCCAAGTTGGGTTGATACTTAGCATGCTTTGTTCCCCTTGAAGCTTGGTTGAACCTAATCCTTGAAGCCTAGTTGGGATAATGAAAAATGTGATAATTAAACCAAAGCATTAACTCTGAAAGTCGAATGGCATATTAGTGTTTTGGGCCCGAGTCTGTCTTTGTTGTCAATGTGAAATACAAGTGTTGAAATAAATGAGATCTATGGTGGATTCCATTGGGAATGTGATTCATAATTGGTATGATATGTAATGTGTGTATTGAAATATTGATTGTGAGTATTAATAATGAATCATGATTGGTGAATTGTGAATAAGATAATGTTATGAAGTGTGATATGTAAATGAATTGTGGTTGATGATAAGGATTGTCTTCATTTGAAATGTGATTCATGATTGGTATGGTATATATAATGTGGGTGTATTAATATATTGATTTTGAGTATTGGCGATGGATTGGGGTTGGTGATATTATTATGTATATATGTACATCATATATGAAATTAGCTAGGATATATGAAAGATGCAATTAAAAAGAAAAGAAAATATGATAAGAACTAATTATACCTTGAATTGTTATATCATTATATGTTAATACTTCTATACTATATGTTTATATTTTATATTTGGACTACTAAGCTCTCGGGCTTAGTGCGGGTGTGTATTCGCGTAGGTAAATAGGTGGAAGATATGAAGTCTTTCGTTATGCCACGAGAAGAGTAAAAGTTTGTCGAGACCAACTAGAGGGAAATGCATACATGTATAACTTTTATATTGATGTATTTATGACGAAAAAGTAATTATATGTATAAATGAAGTTTTTGTTAAAGATAATGATTTGGTAAATGTTATTTAAATTAATGTATTATGGTTTGGAATTCTTTTACAGGTTTAAAAAAAATAACGAAAAGTGACATCCTTATACTTTATATACTTACCGTATGTATACCAAGTATATGTATAGTACTTATATAAGGTATCGGGGTGTTACATAATTTGAGCGCAACAAGTTTTTGGCGCCGCTGCCGGGGAAGCTAATTGGCGTAATTGTTTATTAAAAAATATATATATATTTTAGATTATTTGTCATTGTTTTCATTTTATTTTATTTGTCTTTTGCTTTTGATATTTCTTTTTCTAGAAATTTCTGTTTATGCAAGGCAGGAGATCACTCGAAGGAGAGCTACATCCATTCATTCCAGAAATTCAGAGAGTGAAAAGGAGTAGAGAAGAGTTTGAGCTCTACACCGGATTTGATACAGAGGAGGACACTTATGAATTTGAGTCAGATTCTGCACAATCAGTTAAAATGGCTGAAGAAAGGCAAAGAATGATGAGAGACTTTGCTAGAACTGTCATTGGAACTTCCACTTCTTGCATAAGACTGACAGATACAGCAAGAAATTATGAGTTGAAGAACATTCACTACAACATGCTGCCATTATTCTATGGAGTGTCAAATGAAGATCCTTTGAACTTCATTCGGGATTTTTATTCTACCCTCAACACTTTTCCATTGGGAGGACTAATAGAAGATTAGTTGAGGATGAGATGTTTCCCTTATACTTTGAAGGATAGGGCAAAGAGCTGGCTTATGATGTTGCCCGAAAACTCACTGACAACTTGGGAGCAAGTTTATAAAAAGTTCATGGGCAAGTTTTATTCACATCAGAAGACAGCTGAGTTGAGAGGGAAGATTGCTACATTCTCTCAATTTGAAGGAGAACCATTTCATGAGGCTTGGGACAGATTCAAGATGTTATTGATCCAGTGTCCACACCATCATTACCCACTTCAACTTCTGAATCAGTTTTTCTATGATGGTCTCACCCAGCAATTTTAGAACACTGTTGATAATGCAGCTGGGGGAGCCATGGGAGAAAAGACAGCAAATGAAGCTTATGATATCTTTGAGATGTTGGGAGCTAATTCTCAAATTAAAGAGTGTAAGAGGAAGAAGTAAAGGGGTGAACCAATTGGAAGCCAATAGTGAGATGGTCAATCAAATTGCTGAGTTGACAAGGCAAGTGCAGATGCTGAATATGAAAGACAATTCTCCTTCATCCACTCAAGAAATTTGTGGAATCTGTGGAACTTTAGGGCATAGAGCAAACATTTGCCCCTCTGCATATGAATCATATGGGAATGAAGCTGAGCAAGTCAATGCCATGGGGGATTTCAACCAAGGACCCGAAATGATCCTTATTCAAATTCATACAACCCTGGTTGGAGGAATCACCCAAATTTTTCTTGGGCAACAAATAATTCTCAGCAGCCTTTCCATTTGCTTCAAAGACAGAACCAAGAGCTGGGTCAATCCTCAAATCAAGGGCAATCTAAGATAGAGAGCTTGGAGGAAAGTTTACAAGCTTTCATCAAAGTCAGTGCTCAAAATCAATAGACGACTAACAAGAGGCTGGATTCTTTGGAAGCATCTTTTAAGAAAGTGGAGACACAAGTTGGACATGTAACACCCCTTTCCGACCTACATATGTAAGCCGAGTAGAGGTGCCACACTATCCTAATGTTGCTACCAATTTTACTCAGTCAATTTTTTTTTAGTTCCGATTTTTACAGAAATTTTGCCTAAAAATTGAGTCCCAAGTGTCGACAAAACTGGTTTTTTTTTCTGATTTTTAAAACATTTACACAAACCAATGCAAACAAAATCATTCTCAGTACACTCCCAATAAATCCCCCTTATAACCTCAACTACAATCTGCAAAAAGGATTTACACTTCTAGTACAACATAAAGTAAAAGTTTATTATGAAATACAGTAAATAAAATATTTGTTCACTATGCAGCGGAAAATAACAATATTTACAAATTCATATATATCCAAACTCAAGTTTTACAACCCATAAAATTTATACATTTCTTTGGCAGTCAGTCTTTGATCTTTAAGCCCACTATCAACACCTCAAAATCTATACTCGACTCGGCCTAGAGGAACTCTCTGGTTCTTCCCTGTCACCTGCGCGAAGAATCACATTCGCGCTAAGCCAACGGCTTAGTGGTACAAATTACAGTGCTATGATGCTTTAATGCCATGTAATATCCCTAAGTGTGCTTAGAAGTTATGATAATGTTGTTATTATTGAATTGAGTGTGTGATTGATAAGTGGTAATTATGTTGTTTGAAGAAAAGCATTGTGTAGAGTGAAGTGTATATGTTGTGTATATGGTCATATATATATAATATAAGTTGGTCAAAGGGCTTGGTCAAGGGAAGAGGATATTTTATTTGTGATTGTGAAATTACCAACATGGGCTTGTAAAAGACAAAGGTTTAGTTATATGGTTGAGGGTAGTTTAGTAATTTTCTTTTGGAAGGGTATTTAATGCCTATTGACTTTGTGTTTTCTTCATCATTTCTTCTTCTTCTTCTTGTTGATGGCCGGCTCACTCAAAGACAAAGGAAAGCAAGAGAGCAAGTGATGATTTTGGAATTTTAAGCTCAAAAGTGAAGGAAGATCTCAAGTATACAAGTTGGAATTTCAAGAATTTCATGATTTTAGTAAGTTTTCTCTTGTTTGCCTTAGTTATTTTTGAAGATGTGTGTGAGTTGAGTTAGGGTTATTGATAGTATGATTAAGTGTGTTGATGATTTGTTGATTAGAGTTGAAATTGATTTTAAAATAAGAAGTTAAATTGGTGTTGGTGATGGAAGAGTAAGAGTTGTGTTTAGTGAATATTTTTCTGTTTTACAATTAGTAAAGGCTGTGACTTGTATGATTTTTAATTAATTATAGAAAAATGTTCTTGAAGTGAATTTTTGATATGTTGTGCCTCTATGAGTCTAGAATGACTGAAAAATATGTTGATCGATTTTGGAATGGTTATGAGTTTAGAAAGATTATTTTTATTAGACCTGTTCCAACAGGTACCTTAACTGAGACAGCTATATTTCGGGATTTTTAATAAAATGTAGAAAAATCATATCCAATTGAATTTTGGATATGTTGTTGCTTAGTGAGTCTAGTATTTGAGAAAAATAATTTGGAACCACGTTGATTGAATTTGATTTATGGAATTCACAAAGTTCAGAACTGCTGCCAGGATGCAGGGCAATTGGGGCAGTCTGGTTAGGTGAACTATTTGACCAAGATTTTGTGTTCAGTTTGATCTGAAATTTTAAAGGAATGATTTTAAGATAAAAAACTAAATTCTGTAAAAATTTTAGAATTTTTAGTCAAGTAGATTATTTTATACAATTTTTCAAAATAAGGATAAAATGGAGTCTAAAACCAGAATGTACTATTCATATGGTCATTTTGCTTATATTCCTTTTGGATTAGGTTGTGAAGAGGTTGAATTGCCCTAATTTGTGAAGTGAAGAACTATTGAGTGGAGAAGAGTTTAGAGTGGTGTGAAATGTTATTAAGGTAAGTACCAATGTTGCATGATTGCATTGTTAATGCATATCACTAATGTATTTTGATGTGTTTATATCATTAATGATATGTATATATATATAATTGTGTTATGGGAAAATGAAAGATGTGAATGATTTGATGAATATTAATGTATGAGAATACAATTGATTGAGTATAATTAAATAATGTTAGGTAAATTATTACATTGTTAATCTAATGTGACTTGTATAGTGTGAAAGAGAAGAGGATCATTCAACAAGGTATGAGCTATGCAAATTTATTATGATAAACACTTTTATGAAGAATTACTTTAATGTACTTTGTAATGTTATAGCAATGATGCTATATGTATAATGTGAATCATGTGATTGAATAATGATATGTTCATTTGGTTAATGTAATTGATGTTGAGTATTATAATGATGATGCACATGATACTATATGAACAATACTATGTTTTGTGTATTATGAATCTTGTGAATTGTATTGTGCTATATGAATAAGGTACTTTGTAATGTTATAGCAATGATGTTATATGTATCATATGGATTGAGATAGGATATGTTGTGAAGCCATTGTGATTGGCTATGATGATCTAATTGAAAGAAACAAGGCATGTTTGCCTAGATGATAATGAACATTGAGATTGAAATTGATAATGAAACAATAAGTGAAATATGTGTTTAATGTGTTATTCAGTCTTCAGAGTTCTGGGTTTGGAGGCATGCCTATAAAATGAAAAAGGTAACAGTCTTGCCGGGTTGAGGATCTCTTCAAATTGAGTTGAATTGAGGTCCAAGAGACTGGGTCTGTTACACTATGAGAATTGTGAATATGAAATATATGATTGGTAACAGTCTTGCCGGGTTGAGGATCTCCTCATGATGAGTTGATGGTCCAAGAGACTGGGTCTGTTACACTATCCATGGATAGAAATATTGATATATGATGCCTACGGGCTTGATGATTATGATTATAGACCAAAGCAGTAACTCTGAACTCTGAATAACATAGTGGTGTCTGTTGGGCCCGAGTCTGTCTTTATTGTCAATGTGATATACAAATGTTGAAAGAAATGGATAATGAAATCTTTGGTATACTTCATTGGACATGTGATTGATGATATGTAATATGTGCGTTGAAATATTGATTATGAGCACTAGTGATGAATCATTAATGTTGAATTGTGAATAAAGAAATGTTATGATTGGTATGATGTATAATGTGTGTATTAGCATTGATTGTGAATTCAATTAATGAATTGTGGTTGATGACAATGATTGTCTTAATTGGAAATGTGACTTATGATTAGTATAATGTATAATGTGTGTATTGAGATGTTGATTGTGAATATTAGTGATGGGTTGGACTTGGTAGAAATGTTATGTTTATATGTGTATAAGATAGGAGATTAGTTGAAAGATATGAAAGGTGCAAATGAATAGGGATAAACTTAATAAGAACTAAAAGTATATGGAATTGAGATATCTTTATATGTTAGTGTTTCCATGATATATGTTTGTATTTTATATTTGTACTACTAAGCTTTCGAGCTTAGCGCGGATGTATTACCGCGCAGGTAGCTTGGTGGAAGATATGAAGTCTTTTGGTAGGCCACGAGAAGAGTAAGATTTTGTCGAGACCAACTAGAGGGTAATGCATACATGTATCCACTTTAAGTATGTTATATTATATGTATAAATGAAGTTTTGATAAAGACAATAATTTGTAAGTGTTCTTTAAATTGACCTATTATGGTTTGAATTTTGTTACAGGTATTGAAAGGTAAAAAAAAAAGTGGCATCCTTATACTTTATATACTTACTGTATGTATACTAGGTATATGTATAGTATTTATATGGAGTATTGGGGTGTTACATGCCATGCTAATGTCACGCAATCAAGATTCAAGATCAATTCAAGAGAATATTATATTTCAAATCTTACCGGTTTCAATAATGTATGTATAGTAGTCATCTCATTATTCATTTGTTTCACCATTCAATAGTCACATTTAAACAAACACAAGCATGGGCCCAAAAATAATCTAATATGCTATTCAAAGTTCAGAGTTACTGTTTTGGTCTATAATCATAATCATCAATACATTTATCCATGGATATTCAACTAGATTTGAGTTTACGACCCAGTCATTTCACCCAATATTGTTTTAATAATTTGTTTTTGAGGTTTACGACCCGGTCATTTCACCCCAAAAACATCACATTTCACATTTTTCAACTGGAATCGGCTTACGACCCGGTCATTTCACCTATCCAGTGATTTATAGGCATGCCGTCAAAACCAGAACTCTGAAAATTGAATAAACATATTAGGCACACAATGAATTCATTTATCTCATTATCAATTTCTTTTCATTTCATTTCTCATAATTAATTAGGCAACCATGCCTCCATTATATATTTCATTTGAATTATCATAGCCAACAACCATGGCCTCATATCTCATATGATCTCAAATCACAATAGGGCAATTCTTCATAATATCATATCTTTCACATTTCATTTCATC
The DNA here is from genome assembly GCA_947685225.1 of Garcia nutans. Classification (NCBI taxonomy): domain Eukaryota; kingdom Viridiplantae; phylum Streptophyta; class Magnoliopsida; order Malpighiales; family Euphorbiaceae; genus Garcia; species Garcia nutans. The sequence goes on along the minus strand of CANTUV010000007.1, from coordinate 45,926,190 downwards.
ATCACATCTTTTACATTTCATATTCCATATTTCATTTCATCATTCAAATGGATATAATCAATGGCATTAACACATATTTTACATACTCATCACAACATTCACATCATACCAAACATACATTATTAATATGCATTAACAATGTATTAGATTTCTTAACACATTTACAATCAAATGTATGTTAAATCTCAACATTATATGAATGTATGAAATAATGTAATTTGTACTTACCTTAAAACCAACTCACACCAATCTATACACTTACTCTTCCAAGAATCCTCAACACTTAGGTTAGGGCAATTCAACCTCTTCACAACCTAATCCAAATGGAGTATTAGCAAAATGACCATATGAATAGTACATTCTGGTTTTAGACTACACTCTATCCTTATTTTGAAAAATTGTATAAAATAATCTACATGACTAAAAATTCTAAAATTTTTACAGAACTAAATTTTACATCTTAAAATGATTCCTTTAAAATTTCAGATCAAAATGAACACAAAATCTTTGTCAAATAGTTCACCCAACCAGACTGCCCCAATTGCCCTGCATCCTGGTAGCAGTTCTGAACTTTGTGAATTCCATAAATTAAATTCAATCAACGTGGTTCCAAATTATTTTTCTCAAATACTAGACTCACTAAGCAACAACATATCCAAAATTCAATTGAATATGATTTTTCTACATTTTATTAAAAATCCCGAAATATAGCTGTCTCAGTTAAGGTACCTGCTGGAACAGGTTTAGTAAAAATAATCTTTCCAAAATCATAACCATTCCAAAATCGAATCAACATATTTTTCAGTCATTCTAGACTCATAGAGGCACAACATATCAAAAATTAACTTCAAGAACAGTTTTCTATATTTAATTAAAAATCATACAAGTCACAGCCTTTACTAATTGTAAAACAGAAAAAATTTCACTAAACACAACTCTTACTCTTCCATCACCAACACCAACCTAACTTCTTATCTTTAATTCCATTTCAACACTTTTACACACACCATACACAAACACACTCCAACCATCAACAACACTCCATCAAACTCAAACAAAATTCCAAATAGAACAAGAGAAAACTTACCAAAAATGATGAACTTCTTGAATTTCTAACTTGTTTTCTTCTTTCAATTAGCTCTTAAACTTCAAAAACCCTCACTTGCTCTCTTGTTTCCTTGAGGTCCGGCCAACACAAAGAGAAAAGGAAAAAAAAATGACAAAGTGAAGAGACAAAGTCAAATTTCCCCTCTCTTTAAACCTCCACCAAGCAATTTAAAAAGAAAATTACCTAAATACCCTCTTCTATACAATTAAACTCCCTTTCACTTACTTGCCCTTTTTAGTAATTTCATACATAACCAAAATAAATATCCTCTTCCTTTGACCATCCATTTGACTTGTGTATATGTTATATATATGTCCATATATACAACATATACACTCCTCTTTAAATTATTTTCTCTTTCCAATAACATATACATTTTAATTCAAATAAAACAACAATTATACTAAAACTTCTAGGGCACATTTTGGGATATTACAATTCTCCCCCTCTAAAAAGAAATTTCGTCCTCGAAATTACCTGATATCAAGTCTGAAACAGTTGAGGATACTGATCTCGCATCGCTTGCTCACTCTCCCAAGTTGCCTCTTCTCTACCATGATTCTTCCAAAGAACTTTTACAAGTGGCACTTTCTTATTTCTCAACTCTTTCACTTCATGTGCCAAAATAGCAATTGGTTCTTCTTCAAAAGTTAGATGTGGACTAACCTCAATAGATTCAACTGGTAAAACATGAGATGGGTCAGATCTATACCTTCGCAACATAGAAACATGGAAGACATTATGGATTCTATCCAACTCAGGCGGCAAAGCAAGACGATAAGCAACTGGTCCAACTCTTTCTAATATCTCATACGGTCCAATGAATCGAGGACTCAGCTTCCCTTTTCGACCAAATCTCAATATCTTTTTCCAAGGAGACACTTTCAAAAATACTTTATCTCCAACATCAAACTCTATGTCTCTCCTCTTCAAATCTGAATAAGACTTCTGTCGGTCTGAAGCTGCTTTCAACCTATCCCGAATCATCTTCACTTTTTCTTCAGTCTCTTTAATCAGATCAGGACCAACCAATTTGCCTTCCCCAATTTCATTCCAACATAAAGGCGTTCTACATCTTCTTCCATACAATGCCTTAAATGGTGCCATTCTAATACTGGATTGATGACTGTTGTTGTAAGCAAATTCTACAAGTGGCAAAAATCTGTCCCAACTTCCAGAGAAATCAATGACACAGCTTCTCAACATATCCTCAATAATCTGTATCACTCTCTCTGACTGCCCATCTGTCTGCGGATGAAAAGCAGTGCTAAAATGCAATCGAGAACCCAAAGCACCATGTAAACTCTTCCAAAATCTTGAAGTAAATCTAGGATCTCGATCAGACACTAAAGAAATTGGGACTCCATGCAACTTTACTATCTCATTGATGTACAATTCAGCTAACTTCTCAAGTGAAAAGTCCATCCGAACCGGAAGAAAATGAGCAGTCTTTGTCAACCTATCAACAATCACCCAAATGGCATCATGCTTCCTCTGTGTCATAGGCAAACCAGACACAAAATCCATTGTGATTCTCTCCCATTTCCATTCAGGCATCGTTAAAGGTTGAAGCAACCCTGTTGGAACTTGATGTTCAGCTTTCACCCTCTGACATGTGAGACATTTGGACACAAATTCTGCTATGTCTCTCTTAATACCAGACCACCAATAATGCTGTCTCAATTCATGGTACATCTTTGTACTTCCCGGATGCATAGCAAAAACCGATTGGTGTGCTTCCTCCAAAATAACCTTTTTCAAACTATCATTATTAGGAACACACAATCTATCCTTAAACCAAAGGCTACCATCACTTCTCACAAAGAAATATCGGCTCTCCCCATTTTGGCAATCTGAAACAATCTTCTGAATTTTCTCATCTGTCAATTGAGCCTCCTTAATCTGATCCAATAATACTGGTCTCAATTGCAACTGAGTCAACAATGCACCATCATCACATGCTTCAAAACTAGCATGTAACGCTCTCAACTCAACAAGCAACGAGAGCGAATAAACAGCCAAACTTGCCAGAGACTTCCGATTCAAGGCGTCAGCAACTACATTTGCCTTACCAGGATGATAATCAATCAAACAGTCATAGTCTTTGATCAGCTCTAACCATCGCCTTTGCCGAAGATTCAGCTCTCTCTGGACACCCAAATATTTCAAACTTTTATGATCCGTATAGATAAAACATTTCTCCCCATACAAGTAGTGTCGCCAAATCTTCAAAGCAAATACTATAGCTGCCAATTCCAGATCATGTGTCGGATAATTAAGCTCATGCGGCTTCAACTGCCGAGAAGCATAAGCTACAACTTTACCCTCTTGCATCAAGACACATCCTAAACCATTATGTGAAGCATCACTGTAAATCACATATGGTTTATCTTCCATGGGTAAAGTAAGAACAGGTGCTTGAGTCAACATTTCTTTCAACTGATCAAAACTAGCTTGACACTGATCTGTCCACACAAATCTAACTCCCTTTCGAAGCAATCTGGTGAGTGGAGTAGCTATCAAAGAAAAACCTTTCACAAACCTTCGATAATAGCCTGCCAAACCCAGAAAACTTCTAACTTCAGTCACTGACTTTGGTGGACTCCAATTCAAAATGGCCTCAACTTTACTCAGATAAACTCTTATACCATCTGCTGAAACTATATGACCGAAAAAAGTTACTTGGTCAAGCCAAAACTCACACTTTGACAGCTTAGCATACAACTGTTTCTCTCTCAAGATCTGTAACACAATTCGCAGATGCTTGTCATGTTCTTCCTCATTACGTGAATACACCAAAATATCATCGATGAAAACCACCACAAACTGATCTAGATAGGGCCGAAACACCCTATTCATCAAATCCATGAAAGCTGCAGGTGCATTCGTCAATCCAAAAGGAATTACCAAAAACTCATAATGCCCATATCTTGTGCGGAAAGCTATCTTAGAAATATCTTCAGCTCTAACCCTCAATTGATGGTACCCTGATCTCAAATCAATTTTGGAAAACACCGCTGCTCCCTTCAACTGATCAAAGAGATCATCAATTCGAGGCAAAGGATACTTATTCTTGATAGTTACTTTGTTTAATTGCCTATAATCGATGCACAACCTCAAAGTACCATCCTTTTTCTTTACAAACAACACAGGAGCTCCCCACGGAGAAACACTAGGGCGAATAAACCCTTTATCCAACAACTCCTGCAACTGTACCTTCAACTCTCTCAATTCAGCAGGTGCCATTCGATAAGGAGTGATAGAGATGGGAGTAGTACCAGGCAACAAATCGATACCAAACTCAACCTCTCTCTCAGGGGGTAACCCTGACAACTTCTCTGGAAATACATCTGAAAACTCAGCAACTGTGGGTATACTATCAAGTTGAGAACCCATTACTCTGGTATCCAAAACATGAGCAAGATAAGCATCACACCCTTTTCTAATCAACTTTCTAGCTGAAACAGCTGAAACCAACAAGGATGCAAGTTGTCTCTGCTCACTAGATACCAATATACTTCTACCATCACCAGTTCTCAAAGTAACACATTTCTTTTGACAATCCACCACGGCTCCATGCTTAGACAACCAATCCATGCCTAAGATCAAATCATATTCTTTAAAAGGAATTTCAATTAAATCACCAAGAAACTCCTCACCTTGAACCACAACAGCACTCTCACGATGCACCCTACTCACCACAACACTATGTCCTAAAGGATTGGTCACTAAGACATCAAATCCTAAGGACTCTGAATGCAATTCAGACACAGGCAAGATAGATGCACTTATGTATGAATGAGTAGATCCTGGATCAATCAAAGCAAGAACTAAAATGCCAAATAAAGAGAATGTACCAGCTATAACTGGTGAAGCATCTGGCTGCCTCTGCATCACATATACTCTCTGAGAAGATCCAGCCTCATCTGGCCTGCTGCCCCTGGATGAAGATCCTCCTCTCTGACTAAACCCAGGTCTACCACCTCTACTGAAACCTCTGCCCCCTCGACCACCTCTGCTGACACTAGGTCGAGAAGCTGCAGTATCAGCCTGCCTATACTCCTGCATCTCAGGACAATCTCTAACAAAATGAGCTGGTGATCCACATCTAAAACACCCAGCTAATCCACCAATCTTCCAACAAACACCCCCATGGGTCTTACCACAATGCTCACATATAGGTGGAATAGACCTTTGAATCACTGGAGTCGGGGCACTAGCTACAGAAACTGTCGGTCTCGGCCTCTGCCTCTGATACTGAACTGATCTGCCCGACTGTCTCTGGGTTCTACTGGTTCTAGGAACAAAACCTCCTCGACCCCTCTTCATAGATGAAGACCCTGCCTCAAACTGGGGTCTCCTTACCCTGGTCTCTTCCTCAGTAGCAGCTGCTGCAATACCCTGGGCTCTCTCCACACTCCTAGCTGCTGCAACAAGCTGGGAAAAATCCTGGTATCTAGAACCAGCCACATGACACATAATAGAGGGCCTCAATCCCCCCTCAAATCTTCTGCACCTGTCTATCTCATCTGAAATAATACCTCCAGCATAGTGACTCAACCGGATGAACTCGATCTCATATTCTGTTACAGTCCTGCTGTCCTGCTTCAAATTCAGAAATTCCATCTTCTTAACATCTTTATACTCCCTCGGAGTATATTTCAGCTCAAACTCCCGTAGAAAATCACTGTAGGACAATGTAGGTGGATCATCCATAGCATGAGGAACTGTCTTCCACCAATCATAGGCATCTTTCTGCAGGAGGGATCTGGCATAGTCAAATTTCTCATCCGAAGTGGCTTGCAACTGTATGAATATTCTCTGTACCTTATCCAACCACTGCTCAGCCACTGCAGGATCGGTAGTGCCCAAGAAATCTTCAGCCCCATATTTTCTTAACTTTTCATAATGTCTTACCGGCATCTGAGGCTGTGGTGGTGGTGGTGGTGGTGGTGGTGGTGGTGGCTGCACTCGAGCTCCCCTCAACAGTTCTACCATATGCCTTAACCAACCCGGCGGAGCCTCCTCTGCAGCTGATCTCTCTGGGACAGAAACAGGTGCCTCACTAACCCTCTCAAATCTAGCTCCATCTCTACTCTCTTCAGGAGCTACACTTTCCGCACTACCCTCAACATACTGTCGTGAATGAGATGCCATCTCTACCTATATCTGCAAACACAGCAGAATATTCCTCATTAAAGATCAAAGACTGCCATACCAAAACATGTATTTTACTCAAAAACCCACTTTAAAAAATCAAAATATTCTTTTTCTTACAATTGACCTAGGCTGAGAATCTCAAACCTATGCTCTGATACCAAAAATTGTAACACCCCTTCCCGACCTACATATGTAAGCCGAGTAGAGATGCCACACTATCCTAATGTTGCTACCAATTTTACTCAGTCAATTTTTTTTTTAGTTCCAATTTTTACAGAAATTTTGCCATAATTTTGCCTAAAAATTGAGTCCCAAGTGTCGACAAAACTGGTTTTTTTTTCTGATTTTTAAAACATTTACACAAACCAATGCAAACAAAATCATTCTCAGTACACTCCCAATAAATCCCCCATATAACCTCAACTACAACCTGCAAAAAGGATTTACACTTCTAGTACAACATAAAGTAAAAGTTTATTATGAAATACAGTAAATAAAATATTTGTTCACTATGCAGCGGAAAATAACAATATTTACAAATTCATATATATCCAAACTCAAGTTTTACAACCCATAAAATTTATACATTTCTTTGGCAGTCAGTCTTTGATCTTTAAGCCCACTATCAACACCTCAAAATCTATACTCGACTCGGCCTAGAGGAACTCTCTGGTTCTTCCCTGTCACCTGCGCGAAGAATCACATTCGCGCTAAGCCAACGGCTTAGTGGTACAAATTACAGTGCTATGATGCTTTAATGCCATGCTAATGTCACGCAATCAAGATTCAAGATCAATTCAAGAGAATATTATATTTCAAATCTTACCGGTTTCAATAATGTATGTATAGTAGTCATCTCATTATTCATTTGTTTCACCATTCAATAGTCACATTTAAACAAACACAAGCATGGGCCCAAAAATAATCTAATATTCTATTCAAAGTTCAGAGTTACTGTTTTGGTCTATAATCATAATCATCAATACATTTATCCATGGATATTCAACTAGATTTGAGTTTACAACCCAGTCATTTCACCCAATATTGTTTTAATAATTTGTTTTTGAGGTTTACGACCCGGTCATTTCACCCCAAAAACATCACATTTCACATTTTTCAACTGGAATCGGCTTACGACCCGGTCATTTCACCTATCCAGTGATTTATAGGCATGCCGCCAAAACCAGAACTCTGAAAATTGAATAAACATATTAGGCACACAATGAATTCATTTATCTCATTATCAATTTCTTTTCATTTCATTTCTCATAATTAATTAGGCAACCATGCCTCCATTATATATTTCATTTGAATTATCATAGCCAACAACCATGGCCTCATATCTCATATGATCTCAAATCACAATAGGGCAATTCTTCATAATATCATATCTTTCACATTTCATTTCATCATCACATCTTTTACATTTCATATTCCATATTTCATTTCATCATTCAAATGGATATAATCAATGGCATTAACACATATTTTACATACTCATCACAACATTCACATCATACCAAACATACATTATTAATATGCATTAACAATGTATTAGATTTCTTAACACATTTACAATCAAATGTATGTTAAATCTCAACATCATATGAATGTATGAAATAATGTAATTTGTACTTACCTTAAAACCAACTCACACCAATCTATACACTTACTCTTCCAAGAATCCTCAACACTTAGGTTAGGGCAATTCAACCTCTTCACAACCTAATCCAAATGGAGTATTAGCAAAATGACCATATGAATAGTACATTCTGGTTTTAGACTCCACTCTATCCTTATTTTGAAAAATTGTATAAAATAATCTACATGACTAAAAATTCTAAAATTTTTACAGAACTAAATTTTACATCTTAAAATCATTCCTTTAAAATTTCAGATCAAACTGAACACAAAATCTTGGTCAAATAGTTCACCCAACCAGACTGCCCCAATTGCCCTGCATCCTGGCAGCAGTTCTGAACTTTGTGAATTCGATAAATTAAATTCAATCAACGTGGTTCCAAATTATTTTTCTCAAATACTAGACTCACTAAGCAACAACATATCCAAAATTCAATTGAATATGATTTTTCTAAATTTTATTAAAAATCCCGAAATATAGCTGTCTCAGTTAAGGTACCTGCTGGAACAGGTTTAGTAAAAATAATCTTTCCAAAATCATAATCATTCCAAAATCGAATCAACATATTTTTCAGTCATTCTAGACTCATAGAGGCACAACATATCAAAAATTCACTTCAAGAACATTTTTCTATATTTAATTAGAAATCATACAATCACAGCCTTTACTAATTGTAAAACAGAAAAAATTTCACTAAACACAACTCTTACTCTTCCATCACCAACACCAACCTAACTTCTTATCTTTAATTCCATTTCAACACTTTTACACACACCATACACAAACACACTCCAACCATCAACAACACTCCATCAAACTCAAACAAAATTCCAAATAGAACAAGAGAAAACTTACCAAAAATGATGAACTTCTTGAATTTCTAACTTGTTTTCTTCTTTCAATTAGCTCTTAAACTTCAAAAACCCTCACTTGCTCTCTTGTTTCCTTGAGGTCCGGCCAACACAAAGAGAAAAGGAAAAAAAAATGACAAAGTGAAGAGACAAAGTCAAATTTCCCCTCTCTTTAAACCTCCACCAAGCAATTTAAAAAGAAAATTACCTAAATACCCTCTTCTATACAATTAAACTCCCTTTCACTTACTTGCCCTTTTTAGTAATTTCATACATAACCAAAATAAATATCCTCTTCCTTTGACCATCCATTTGACTTGTGTATATGTTATATATATGTCCATATATACAACATATACACTCCTCTTTAAATTATTTTCTCTTTCCAATAACATATACATTTTAATTCAAATAAAACAACAATTATACTAAAACTTCTAGGGCACATTTTGGGATATTACAGGACAACTTGCACAACAGATGAAGATTCAACAAAAGGGGAAATTCCCAAGTCAACCTGAGCAGGCACAATCAGTGATTGTTCTTAGAAGTGGTAAGGAAATTGACAATAATGTTGAAAATGATTTTGTGAATGCAGGTGACCAAGAGAACAAGGGGGGAGGAGAACGAAAGAACAAAGGTGCTGGAGAAAGATCAGTGGAGAAGTCCCTTACAGCAGATCTACATAAGGCAAGCAATCCATACCGACCACCCATACCATTTCCCAGCAGGTTGAAGGATGATAAACCAGATAAGCAATTTTCTAACATCTTCAACATGCTATCTAAGGTAAGTATTAACTTACCCTTACTTGAGGCAATAAAGAACATGCCGGCTTATGCCATGTTTTTCAAAGAGCTGATCACCAAGAAAAAGAGGTATGAGACGAATGAAAAGGTGATAGTTTCAGAGGTAGCTAGTGCTGTTCTGCAGCATAAACTACCTCCCAAGCTAAAGGATCCTGGGAGATTTATAATTCAAATTACTGTGGGGAATGGAAAGGGGACTGAAGGCATGTGTGATCTAGGAGCTAGTGTGAATTTAATACCTTATTCTGTGTTTAAAGAATTAGAACTAGGGGAGCTTAAACCAACAAAAATGGTGTTGCAATTAGCTGATAGGTCTTTTAGATTCCCGACAGGGGTTATAGAAGATGTGTTAGTTAAGGATGGAGGGTTGATAGTACCTGTGGATTTCATAGTACTTGACATGGAAGGTAGTAACCCTGCACCATCTGCACACACTATTCTGCTGGGTAGGCCTTTTATGGCGACTGCCAACACCTTGATAGATGTTAAAAATGGTAAGTTGTCAATGAATGTCTTAGGACAAACTGTGGATTTTTCTATTTTTAACACTTCTCCCATCCCTACAACTGCTTTATATGAGGAATGTTCTTTAATTAATTGTGTTGAAGCAGTTGTTTTAGATACTTTCTTGCAGACAGGTTCCCCAGATAAATTGGAGCTGACACTGACTTTAGAAGAGGGAGCTAAACCAATAGGGACGACCCAAAGATGCCTTAACCCAAAGGCATATGAGAGCTCGAGGAATTATAAGGATCGCACTAAAGCACTTTAAGACAGATTTATTGTGCGACAGACATTGAGTCCAGGTATGAAAGTTTTACTTTTTAATTCTCGACTCAGTCTGTTTCCAGATAAATTCAAGTCTCGATGGAGTGGTCCTTTCGAGGTGACTAAGGTATGTCCTTCTGGTGCCATTGAATTGCTAAACTCTAGAACCAATAAGATTTTTAAAGCAAATAGACATAGAGTTAAGCCATATAAAGAAGGATTTCAGGAAGTGAGGATCATTGACAGCACTCTTGATCCATGATCCATAAGCCTTGCATGATGTCCAGCTTTATGACATTAAAGAAGTGCTAAATGGGAGGCAACCCATCGGTTTGCATTTTCTTTTTCATAGTTATAATTTTATATTTTGCAATTTTGATTTTATGTTTAGTTTAAATAAATAGAAACCCTAAAGCTCTCTTGCATCTTATCTTTGAACATTTGTGTTTGTGATAAAAAAAGGTTGAGTTTTGCCTCACCAGGGGACGATGGAAGACAGGTTGTACTTAATTCTTTCTCTTTATTATTCTTGTTTTCCATTGAGGACAATGTAAATTCTAAAGTGTGGGGTAATCTTTTAGCTTTTCTTTAATTTTTGTTTTGGTTGCCTTGGTATGTTTATTGTGTTGTTGTGCATGGCATAATTGTTGAAAATTTATTGATCTTTTCTGTGATTCTAGCATTGTAGTTGAGACTTTTGTATCAGCATAGAAATGAGCATTTGAATTCATTCAGGATCAATTTTCTCATTCTGCGGTTCATGACATATAAATCTTTGAGAACCCACCTTTATGAGTTTTGAGCCTTATAGATTAAATGATTGATTTTCTTTTCTTAAGTGTGCACCTTCATGATTTTACATCTCTAGAGTTTGCTTTTGCATACTGATTGAACTCACATTATGAATTAATCTCAGGTTTTAAAATGATGAAGGCAAATTAGGTTAGCCCTTTAGCTTAAAAAGACCTCCCTTAATATTGAATTCCTTAGTGAGCCAAGTTGAGCCTTTGACTTTTTCTTGTTTGATCAACACAATTCACAGCTCAATTTTCTCTTATTATCATCATACGTGCATTAAGAAATGGAGTTGTTATGATATGTCAATAGGGTGGTTTATTTCAAAGTGTGGGGTAAGAAAAAAAAATGGTATTGCTATTTGGAGTTGAAATGCATACTTTGCACATTGTATTAAGAGTTGATTATTCTTTTCCTCTACATTTTAAGCTAGATGTTTCATGCAAGTTTATATTTTGTATATATATATATATATAAATGAATGATAGAAAAAAAAGATATATATATATATACAAAATCCATATGTTTTCTAGCTTTAGAGGAATGTTGACTCGTTATTTTTCTTGAAGTATGCAAGTATGTGAAGTATTAATGGATTGTGAGTATGCCATTTGAGGGAGTTATGAATTTCTTAGCAAGAGTATTTTCTAATTTAGATACTCCATTTCTTGATGCTCCAGCTTAAATATCTTTTCTCACGCCTTTACCTTAACCCATTACATCCAAATGAAAGACCTTCAGATTATTTCTTGAGAAAATCAGTGAGGGAGATTGGATAATTAAGCAAGTTTATGGTAGCATGCAGTCATGAGTGGTTTGAGTGAATTAACCTATGAAATCGAGTGAAACACTTAGATGAGAGGTGAGATTTGTATGTCTGGATTAATGAATGAGTTAAGAAAATCCTTGATTGAAGTAAGATGCAATTATTTATGTCTGAGTCTTTAAGTATTTCATCTTATATGTTGGAATTATAGTTAAGGTTGTGTGAGTTTTTAATTTATACCATGTGAATTTGCTTGAGGACAAGCAAAGTTGTAAGTGTGGGGTAGTTGTTTTGTTAGTTTTTGTCATAGATTTGTAGTTTGTTTATTATGATAATTATTGTTTTATTTAGGTATTTTGTTAGTTTTTATCGGTTTGTTTAGTGTTTTCATTAATTTTGATAGTTTTAATTTATTTTAGTGTTTATGTTGTTTTTTATCTAGTTTTTAGTATAGTGTTTATGTTTTGTTGGTTATTGTTTATTTACTTTTTGTTTAAAGTTTGTTTGATGTTTTGTTTTAGGTTAAAAAGCCAAGGAACCAAGACTGAAGGAAGAATGCACAGTAGCTGACACAGGCAGAGGACACGGCCAAGTCACTGGCCGTGTCCCATATCAAGTTAAAGAAGAAGAGCAACTCATAGAAGCAGACACATGCAAGGGACACGGCCAAGTCAGTGGCCGTGTCCCTCCAAAAATGCTCCAACACAGCCAAGTCACTCTGACTTGGCCGTGTCTCACCAATTCCAAAGGCAAAGAAGACTAAAAACTCACAGTGGAAGACACAGGCAATGGACACGGCCAAGTCACCTTGCCGTGTCCCTCCAAAATGGTGCAACACGGGCAAGTCACCTCTGACTTGGCCGTGTCACTCAACAAAGAAGAAAAAGAAGAGAAGCAATCAGAGGCAAACACAAGCAAGGGACACGGCCAAGTCACCTGGCCGTGTCCCTCCAAAAAGCACTCACACGGCCAAGTCACTTCTAACTTGGCCGTGTCCCTCATGAATCAAACACGCAGCGGATTTTAAACGGACGATTCATATAAAAGGAAAAAGAAGCTAGGGTTTGAAGGACTGTTGGCAATTTTGAGAGAGATTTCAGCCGTAAAGAGAGTGAGGGTTTTAGATAACTTGGTTTTCTCTTTATTTTGATTATACTTTGGATCAAAACTAGCTTAGATTAGATTGTTCTAGCCATAGTTATATCCTTCTTGCAAGATTTGAACAAGAGATTCTTCAGAGCTTCGAGGAGTTTTAATTTGGTTTTGTTCTCAACTTATTCTCTTTATTTTCATTGAAATTGTTTTAATGGATATTATCATGTCTGCTTTGATTTCTTTGAATATTAATAAGATGAGTATGTTTGATTGCATCATGAACTAATTTGATCTAGTCTAGGGTTTGTATGGATCTGCTATGATTGTATGAATTGGTTATTCTCTTAGCTAATAATTTCTTTAGCCTTGATTGAATGGAATATTGTTAATATATAATTGATTGGCCACCAATTATGTGTTTTAGGTATTAGATGATGGATTGAGAGATGAAGTCTAATACTGGAACAATTCAATTAGGGACTTAGGTGAATTAGAGATACAACCTATTAAAAAGATTGTTTCAATTATAACAAGATTAGTTGTAAGAGATTTGAATGTGAGAGCTTATTTCCTTGAATCAATTAATTAAGTTATTGAGATTTAATCTTTGAAATTAAATTAGTTAAGAGGAATAACCGTTCATACATATAAGTAGTAGAGAAGTGCAAACCCTAGACCTTTCTATCCAGTGAATCAATACATCAGTTTTAGTTTACTTTTATTATTTTAAACTTCAATCAATCTTTTTCATTAGTTGTTAGCAATTTCAGTTTCTTCATTACTTTTTACTTTAAATTTGATAATCAATTAGCTACTTTAGTTTCCTTGTGAGACGACATTGGGGCGATCACCTTTGCTACAACTACCTCGTATACTTGCGAGTGACGCTTTGTGGTAGAGTTAATTTGAGCGCAACAACCTGCGCAGAGCTAGACTATGTGATGAAATTGAGAGTGAGAATGGACTCGAGTAATACTGGACAGTGAAATTGTTATGGTAATAACTGTACTTGACTATCATATAATGTTTTGGGCCCAAGGTATATGCATGTGGAAATATTATGTGTATATGTGCATAATAAGAGATTGTAAGGAAAAAAGGAAGTATAAAGTATTAAAATTTTTATAAGAGATAAATTAGAAATGGAGTAATAAATGGAAATTTTGTAAAATTTACATATGATTGAATGTTGTACGTAAGAGATATTAAAGATAATATTGTTGAACATGAGTTAGGCTAATGGTGATCAAATTATCAAGAACAAATTATTTTTGACACGAAGTTGTAGTGTGTTAACTCTTGGTGTAGCAAAAGTTTAGAGAATGAATATGTAATCCTTGCGATACAATTTAGTATTGTAATTGGAAAGGTTGGAAGCAGAATAATAGAGGGACAATATTGATTTATTAGCCACAGACGTGACCATTAATCTCCTGTGGCCATATGATTTGTTTAGTATATTTGGCCGGTTAGTTTTGTTATCCACAGATTTGGGACTGAGATAACATGACTGTAGTACAGTTTTGGTGAGATTGATAATTATGTTTCTAGAAACATGGTTAAGAGTTATGATTGGTAAAGTTGTACCTTATCATTTTATGTTAGAAATTTATTTATAATTATAGAAAGTATGGAAGAAAAGAGAACTGTGAAAATGTTTTGAGTTATGGATAATGTGATAGAAAGGTAATTATTATAAAAATAGTAATGGTATGAAATGTGAGGAGATGTTAAATGGTATAAATTACAAAATGTGATTGAAAGTTATACTGAATATGTTTATGATATAAAGTGAATAAGTGGATGGACTTAAGGTTTAAGTGAGTGAACTATGGGTAATAAATATGGTATGAGATAATCATGAGAATTTTGTGGAAATTGTACTAAAATAATAGAAAATAAACTATGTGTATATTGAAAGATAAATTGAAGTGATTTGTTATTAATAATCATAATTTAAAAAAAAACACTAAAAAAATGGATCCGAAGAGATTAGAATTTGAATATAAATTTGACCTAATGGAATTAGGTCATATATATTGTGAAATCTAATGATAAATTTAAATAAGTTAATTGTTGGTTTGAATCGAATAAGATTGAGACGTTAGTATATTGTGAAAGATAAATCAATTGACCTAGATTTCGCTAAGATTGTGAATTATTGTTGAGATTTAATATGTATAGTTGTATTAAGAGTATAAGATATAAGTGATAATGTATATGACGCAATATTCTGACAAATGAATGGACATGAATGAATTGAGTTATATCAGTTGTAAATGATGATAAAAGGGAAAATGTTGATTACCTGTAAAGTAAGTTTAAAGGCATTGTACTAATATTTATGTTAAGTGAGAAGCATGCTAAAGAAGGAATTAAGTGTATGAAGAATGAGGATATTGTTATCAATTAAGGTTTGATAAATATTTATTCTGAAAGTGATTGTACTGACGGGATAATCAATATTAACATATAAATCAATTATTTTTAAGGTTAAAGTTAAGATGGTATTTTGTTAAGAATGGATTGTTACTGTACTGGATAATTTCGAGGACGAAATTTCTTTTTAGAGGGGGAGAATTGTAATATCCCAAAGTATACCCTAAAAGTTTTGGAATTTATTGTTGTATTTGGATTTAATGTATATGTTTAATGGAAAGAGAAAAGAAGTAAAGAGAGAGTGTATATGTTGTATATATAGATATATATATAACATATACAAGTCAAAGAAATGGAAGTCAAAAGAAGATAAATTAATTAAAAGGAAATATTATAAGAGATAGATATATATGAAGGATGATATGTATATATGGTATTTGAAAAATATGGGAAATATAAATACAATATATAAGAGATATACATATAGCAACATATACATCACATATACATGATGTATATATTGGTGTAGGAAAAGTAAGTAGTAGTAATAATAATAATAATAATAATAATAATAATAATAATAATAATAATAATAATAATAATAATAATAATAATAATAATAATAATAATAATAATAATAAGAGAAAAAGAAGAAAAGAAAGTCAAAGGGAAGAATAAATCTTGTGGTGGAGAATTTTTAGAGATATTTAATTATATTATTATTATTATTATATATATATAGGATAAGTTTGAAAGGGAAAAAGAAGATTTTCTTTATTTCTTCTTCTTCTTCTTCTTGTACGAGAGAGAGAGAGAGAGAGGGAGAGAGAGTGTGTAATTTTGTTGGCTTATACATCAAATTCTTAAGGGCTTTAAGAGAATTGAAGGTGGATATTGAAGATTTGGCAAAGAATTCAAGTAAGTATTCATTTCTTTGTGTTGATTTCTATTGATTGTGTTTATATTTGATATGGTTAGTGTGTGAAGATGATGATAATGAAAGATGGAAGTATATATATATGTTGAATTGGTATTTGGATGATGATAATATGGTTATTTGTGAGGATGATGATAGATTGTTGAAATTGTTTAGTAAGGGTTTAATAAAAATGAGTTGGGGAATTGAATAATTGATATATGGATGATGTATATAATGATTATTATTATGATATGTTGAAGTTATATAAGTGTTAAATTAATAGGTGATTTATGTGTATATAAACCAAGATGTTGATTAAGGGTGTTGTAGTATGGATTTTGGAGTGATTGTGTTTTCATGGATGAGAGTTCGCAATGTATAATTTTTGCCTGACACGGCCATGTCGTTGGGCGTGTCAACGGTATTGAGTTTGACATTTGTGACACGACCATTAACACGGCCATATTACTGAGCGTGTCATAGCTATTGTGAGATAAAGTAATTGACACTGCCATGAACACGCTCGTGTTGTTGGGCGTGTCAATGTTTCTGTGAGGCAGAATGAATGACACGTCCAAGGACACTCCTGTGTTACTGAGCGTGTCAAAGTTTCTGTATTGTTGGTTTAGGACACGATCAGGGACATGCCCGTGTTGGTGAGCGTGTCATGTGTAGAGTTTTCCCTAGTTAATTATTATTCTTATTTTCTTATGTGTATTACTAAGTGAGTGTGTATAATCACCTTTGGATTAGGTTTTGAAGATTTGAGTTGCCCTAATCCAAGTGTTGAAGGATTCATGGAAGAGGAATTTGGAATTGGTGTGAGTTGCTCTTAGAGGTAAGTACAAACTTACATGATTGCATTCATTTACATGATTTTGAGACTTAACACATTTGGTTATAAATGTGTTAAGTAATCTACTATATTGTTATTACTATTTGAGTAATGTTATGATTAGTATAATGAGAAAGATATGATGATCCTTCAAAAGGTATGTGCAATGCTATTGATTATGATGAATACTTTAATGATGAATTGCTTTAATGTGAATTGAGATATGATCAGACGTGATGCCATTGTGGTATGCTATAATGATTCAAATGAAATAAGTGGGGCATGTTTGCCTAGATGATGATGAATTTAAAATATATGTCCAATGCAATTGGTTATGTATACTCTCTTGATGAGATGTGAAGCCATTGTTGTTGGCTATAGTGATGCAAATAAGATGATTGAGGCATGGATGCCTAAATAATGATAAGAGAATGAGAATGAAATTGATAATGAAATAATGAATGAATTGTGTATCTAATGTGTTATTTCGTTTTTAGAATTTTGTTGTTGGTGGCATGCCTAATGGTAACAATCTCTTGAAGCTAGGTTGGATTTAGTCCTTGAAGCCTAATTGAGATGTTACAACCCTTGAAGCTAGGTTGGGTTTGGTTCTTGAAGCCAAGTTGGGTTGATACTTAGCATGCTTCGTTCCCCTTGAAGCTTGGTTGAACCTAATCCTTGAAGCCTAGTTGGGATAATGACAATGATAAATGTGATAATTAAACCAAAACATTAACTCTGAAAGTGGAATGACATATTAGTGTCTTTTGGGCCCATGCTTGTCTTTGTTTCCAATGTGAATCATAAA
Organism: Garcia nutans; assembly: GCA_947685225.1. Taxonomy (NCBI): domain Eukaryota; kingdom Viridiplantae; phylum Streptophyta; class Magnoliopsida; order Malpighiales; family Euphorbiaceae; genus Garcia; species Garcia nutans. Next base: position 45,908,255 of record CANTUV010000007.1, on the reverse strand, counting down.
TGATGAATTAATTGAATAATATAATGACATGTAATGTTATGAAGTATGATATGATTACAATACATAAGTAAATTATTGAAAAGAAATATAGCCTGAGAAGCTATGCTGAAAGATGAGATTCTGAAAGAACACTATGACATGTAATATGTATATGGATGTGGACATTGTGAGTATTATTTTATGAATGTTCTTATAAGTAATGGAATTGTGGTTTGTGTTAATGATATATGTGTATATGTATATAATTATGAGATTAGTTGAAATATATGAAAAGTGTAATTGAAATGGGAAAACATGATAAGAAAATAATGATACATGAAGTTAACATATGAGTATGATTTTCTGTAATGTATGTTTATAATATTTATTTGTACTACTAAGCTTTCGAGCTTAGCGCGGTTGTGTAAATCGCGCAGGTGAGTAGATGGTTGATCTGAAGTCAAATCGTTATGCCACGAGAAGGGTAAGAGTATTTCTAGACCAACTAGAAGGTGGTGCATACATGTACAATTTAATTATGTTGTATTTTGACAAAAATGTATTCATATGTATAAATGAATTTTGGTAAAGACAAGATCATTATATATATATATATATGTAACATCATCGAAAGTATAATGATTTTGTAAATGTGCTTTAAATAAAATGTATTATTGTTTGGAACTAGAGTAAAGGTTTTTAATCTGAAATGAAAAGTGACATTCTTATACTTTATATACGTACTGCATGTATACAAGGTATATGTATAGTACTTATATAGAGTATGGGGGTGTTACAGGAAGGAACGTCCTATTTATCCTTGTTTGTTTATTATTTGTGCATACATGCATACATTTGCATCTCATATCATTGATCTTTTCTGGCTCATAGATCTGAGGTACAACAATTCAAGAGCATACAACGATATCACCTATAGCATTGATTTTTAATTTAAGTGCTTCATTCGAAGGATGGATGCAAACCAGCTAAGGGATATAATCGATGAAGTTGTCAAAGCTAGGATGGCCGAGCTACATGATCAATTGGTTGAAATTATGAAGACCCAGTTGATTCAAATTCTAGAGATCATCAACAATGCTAATAAGGCATCTCCCATTGACATAGGAAAGAAGGAAAAGACAACATTAACAAGGAACATGTCTACTGATAGAGATCGAATGAAAAATGAGAGATCAATCCCTATTCTACAAGACCAATCGAACCATGTGCTATCTAAGTGGAACAATAAGAGCGGCTATCACCCTAGTGGGAAAAGTCAAAGGGAAAGAGGAGGTGTTGAGAAAGATGCAACAACTAAGCCAACAAAGAAGCATAAATTTTCAGATTTAAGGGAGCCTTTGTCAAAGATGTTAGAAAATTTAATAAAGATGGATTTGCTACAACCATTGACACCTCGGCCTCTACATAAGCCTCTAACACCAAATTTTGAAGTCAAGGTCTTCTGTCAATTCCATCAAATGCAAGGGCATGAGACAGATAAATGTGTTCACTTAAGGCACAAAATCCAATATTTGATTGACAGTGGAAAGCTGCCTGAGCCTGATAAGCCCAACACTAAGAATGATCATTTGCCTAAATTTGGAAGGGCGCCACCACTTGCAACCTTCATGAAGAGTTTTATCTTGTCATCTTGTCATGATATGGAAAAAGAAGCTACTAAAGATGATGTGCTACTAAGCAAGCTTGGGCCAATTATGGATGATGAAGCAATGATCCTTGATGATGGAAAAAAAATCCTTGCCCTTAAGATGTCTAAATAAATGAAGCATCTTTAACTCCAACTCAACGAACTTTCCTTAGCTTGAATGTTGCTTTTTAATTTTACTTTCTTTAATATTTAATTGGAACTATCGTGTTTTTTAAATTTAAATTTGTTTGAATAAATTACTTTTATTAAAAAAAAATTTGTTGGTCTTTGTTCATTTTGGTGCTCAACCAATGAGGAATCTATCTTGATAATTCATGAGTTAATATATTTATACATCATGACTTGAATGACTTTACTAGATGAGGGAATTGCTCTATAGCATTGAGTTGCGTATGCTTACTTAGAGAGGGCTCCTGCATAATTACCTTTGTCTAGGTTCTAGTCAGTCTTAGAACATGCTTTGACAAACTTTCGAGGTGAAATTGAATTCTGCTTATTTAAGAGAGAAATGATCTAGGAATTGTTTGGTTAGCCAACAACTAGTACCCACCCAATTAAACATCAATCCCTAGTTGTCCCTTTGAGCCTTCATAAAATTTTAGCTTTCTTTTCATTAGCATATAACCCCCAACAACCTGCCCTGAGCTGTTGTGATACTTTTGGCAAGTCTTATGATCACTAAGGTGAAGAGGTAAGAAGATCAAAGAAAGAAATGAATAGTCAAGAACTTGAAGATAATTAAAGTTCTCAAGACCATAAAGGTAGTTGATGTTTTCAAGACCATAAGGGTAGTTGATGTTCTCGAAACCATAAGGGTAGTTGAAGTTCACTTACTATCTCCAATATATCAAGACAACATCAACATTAGAGTAACAAATGATTTATCCCTATTAAAGAAGATTTATGTTACTCCACTCATCCATTATTGGAAGCCCAAGTTGGTACAAACAAGACAACTCTGTTTGAGCTAGAACCCAAAAAGGAAAGAAAGAAAGAAAAAAGAGAAAGAAAAAAGAGAAAAGAAAGAAAAATAATAAAAAGAAAAAATAATAAAACCTAAAAAAGGCAGTTTAGAAAGCCAACTGAGTTCTCTTTTACCTAAAGCAGCAAAAGGCTTCCATTGGTCCAACCCAACCAAAGATTCGATCAAAACCAAAGAAAAAGGAGGAAGACTATCCAATTCTTGAAAGTTCTATACTTGATAGTCCTACAAGAAAGAAGGACAAAATGATAAAAAGAAAGTGAAGAGTAAGAAGAATAAAGGAAAAAAAAAAGGAAAAAGAAGAAAGGAAACAAATTTGGGTCTTAAACTTTTTTTTCAAGGGCAAAGACTGTCCTAATCAAGATCCAGATTAATGCCAAGAGGATATGGAATGAATTTGGAGTCTAGCAAGATTGCTCCCAACTGTCTAAAATTCAAACAAGAAATTTGTAGTGTGAGGGTTTGTCCATTGTGTCACATCAGCTCTTATCTCAAAATGGCCTTCATTTTTAGCCCATGTCCCTTATAGACCCCATTTCAAGCCTATCAAAGACCTGTTGATCTCTCTTGATAGGTAGAGTCTATTAGTGGAGATAGTTTGGATAAGCATGCATATGAGATAGACAATATTTAAAATCAAATGAGACCTTTGGCCAAGTAATGTGTATGTGCCTATCTGAAGTGCAACAGTTCTTGCTTAAATAGAAATAATTCCCGAGTTTAGTATGGTAACTAGGGTTGTCATGTTATAGATATATTAATTTGAAAAAATCAAGTCTTGAGGTACATTGACATTAATTTGGCAAAGCCAACATTTGATTTCAAAATCAAAATTCAAAAAAAAAAGTTTTGTCATTCAAAGCCTTCAAGTTAAGGAAAGTATGTTGAATCTCCAAAGGACACATTGGGCAAAGAAAATGATTATTGGCAAGGTCATGAAGGAGCTACCAGCAGACATGCTGAAATATAGTTATGGATGCATCCCTGACTCTGCTGCTTAAGGTCTTCACCACTGATGTTCTCAACATCTAGAAGATAAAAGCCACAAATGCAAAGCTTTCGATCATTCCAATGCAAGACTTGAACGAGCATCAAAATGGAACCAATGAGAACATTTCTGACGATCACCTCGGTCTATGAGTTAATAAAACCACTGTAAGTATCATTCATGCATATCATGCATACATGAGCATATTACATCACACTTTCTTGTCTTAATGAACAGCAAACACCCTGCGAATTAAAGAATCTAAAGAAGATATTGAATCAAGGGGGCATGGAAAGCCCATTGCTTGAGAAAGCTCCAGTAAATTTGCAAAGAGAAGAAATACGTGCTTGTGCGAAGAACTAGACGGCAAACACATCAATCGAAGCTTTCATGGATAAAATATTTGGTTTGAGCCTACACAGGGGGAAAAAGTTTCTCCTTTTCATTTTTTTGAGTTTATATACCAAATATTTTTAAACTCACTTACAAATATTTTGCCACACAGGGGGGAAAGGAGAGGATATAAGGTCCAATTAAAAATAGCTAAATCTTTGCAAAAAAGGAAGAACAAAAGAATGGAACATTAGAACTCTCAAAAGAATGAAGATGCAAAAGAAAAAAGACCAATCCAGCTAAAAGAGCTAAAGCCAGGGTAAAGACCCGACCTCCAATGGATAAAGACCCATGTTTCAAGGGTAAAGACCCAATCTCAAAGGATGAAGATCCATTTGCAAGGGTGAAGACCCAATCTCAAAGAATGAAGATCCATTTTTCAAGGGTAAAGACCCGATCTTAAAGGATGAAGATCCATTTGCAAAGGTGAAGACCCGATCTCAAAGGATGAAGATCCATTTTTCAAGGGTAAAGACCCGATGTCAAAAGATGAAGATTCATTTTCAAGGATGAAGATCCATTTGCAAGGGTGAAGACCCAATCTCCAAGGATGAAGATCCATTATGAGGGTGAGGAATCACAATGCATAGAACAGCCGGAGCAGTCAGACTTCTTAACTGATAAAAGGTTAGTCAAATTCATTCTCGGGTCCAAGTACCCAAATCAAATCTAATTTCAGGTCCAAGTACCCAAATTAAATCAAAATCAATTCAAATCTTAAGTCAAAATACCCAGGTTAGAATCGAGTATCCCAAACAAGTTTAGGATCGAGTATCCGAATCCAAGTTAGGATCGAGTATCCAAATCAAGTTAGGATCGAGTATCCCAATCCAATTTAGGATCGAGTATCCAAGTCCAGTTATGATTAAGTATCCCAATCAAGTTTAGGATCGAGTATCCGAATCCAAGTTAGGATCAAGTATCCAAATCAAGTTAGGATCGAGTATCCCAATCCAATTTAGGATCAAGTATCCAAATCCAGTTTAGGATCGAGTATCCAAATCCAGTTTAGGATCGAGTATCCAAAGCCAATTTAGGATCAAGTATCCAAATTCAGTTAGGATCGAGTGTCTGAATCCAGTTAGGATCGAGTATCCCAATCCAATTTAGGATCAAGTATCCAAATCCAGTTTAGGATCGAGTATCCCAATCCAGTTTAGGATCGAGTATCCAAATCCAATTTAGGATCGAGTGTCTGAATCCAGTTAGGATCGAGTATCCCAATCCAATTTAGGATCGAGTATCCAAATCCAGTTAGGATCGAGTATCCCAATCCAGTTTAGGATCGAGTATCCAAAGCCAATTTAGGATCGAGTATCCAAATTTGATTTAGGATTGAGTATCCAAAGCCAGTTTAAGATCGAGTATCCAAAGCCAATTTAGGATCGAGTATCCAAATCCATTTAGGATCGAGTATCCAAATCCAGTTTAGGATCGAGTATCCGAATCCATTTTAGGATAGAGTACCCAAAGCCAATTTAGGATCGAGTATCCAAATCCATTTAGGATCGAGTATCCAAAGCCAATTTAGGATCGAGTATCCAAAGCCAATTTAGGATCGAGTATCCAAATCCATTTAGGATCGAGTATCCAAATCAAGTTTAGGATCAAAAATCAAAATCCAGTTTAGGATCGAGTATCCAAGTCCAGTTAGGATCGAGTATCCCAATCCAATTTAGGGTTGAGTATCCAAATCCAATTTAGGATCGAGTATCCAAATCCAGTTAGGATCAAGTATCCGAATCCAGTTTAGGATCAAGTACCCAAATCCAGATAGGATCGAGTATCCAAGTCTAGTTTAGGATCGAGTGTCCAAATCTCTCGGGTCCAAAACCCAAAACCTTCACACTACAAATTTCTTGTTTGAATTTTAGGCAGCTTGGAGGTAATCTTGCTAGACTCCAAATTCCTTCTATATCTTCTTGGCATTAATCTGGATCTTGATTAGGACAGTCTTTGCCCGTGCAAAAAGTTTGGTACCCAAATTCGTTTCTTTTCTTCTTCTCCCTTTTCTTTATTTCTCTTACTCTTCCCTTTTCTTTCTCTTTATTTTCCTTACTCTCCCCTTTCTTTGAGCATTTTATCATTTTGTCCTTCTTCCTTGTAGGACTGTCAAGTACAGAACTTTCAAGAACTAAATGGTCTTTCTCCTTTTGATTTTGATTGAATGGTATCTTTGGTCGGGTTGGACCAATTCAAGTCAAACTGTCCAAATGGAAGCCTTTTGTTGTCTTAGGTAAAAGAGAACTCAGTTGGCTTTTTGAACCGTTTTGGGTTTTCTTTTTCTTTTTTCTCTCTTTTTTCTTCCTTTTCTTTTCTTTTGTCTTTTTTTCTTTTTCTTTCTTTTCTTTTTCTTTTGTCCTTTTTCTTTTTCTTTTTCTTCTCTTTTCTCTTCTCTCTTTTTTTGTTTATTTTTATATTTTTTTTTGTTTGGTTCTAGCTCTAAAAGAGTTGTCTCATTTGTACTAGCTTGGGCTTCCAATAATGGATGAATGGAGTAACATAAATAATCTTTAGCAGGGATAAATCATTTGTTACTCTAATGATGATGTTGTTTTGATATATTGGAGATATCAAAGGAACTTCAACTACCCTTATGGTCTTGAAAACTTCAACTACCCTTATGGTCTTGAAAACATCAACTATCTTCATGGTCTTGAGAACTTCAACTATCTTCATGATCTTGACCAATCGTTGTTTTCTTTGATCTTCTTGCCACTTTATCTTAGTCATCATAAGACTTTTCAAAAGTATCACAACAGCTCAGGGTAGGTTATTGGGGTTTGTAAGCCAATGAAAAGAAAGCTAAAATTTTATGAAGGCTCAAAGGGACAACTAGGGATTGATATTTAATAGGTGGATACTAGTTGTTGGCTAACCAAACAATGCCTAGATCATCTCTCCCTTACATAAGCAGAGTTCAATTTCGCCTCGAAAGTTTGTCAAAATATGTTCTAAGACTGACTAGGACCTAGACAAAGATAATTATGCAGGAGTCCTCTCTAAGTAAGCATACACATCTCAATGCTATAGAGCAATTCCCTCACCTAGTAAAGTCATTCGAGTCATGATGCATAAATATATTAACTCATGAATTGTAAAAATAGATTCCTCATTGGATGAGCACCAAAATGAACAAAGACCAACAAAATCTTTTGATAAAAGTAATTTATTCAAACAAATTTAAATTTAAAAAACATGATAGTTCCAATTAAAGAAAGTAAAATTGAAAAGAAACATTCAAGCTAAGGAAAGTTTATTGAGTTGGAGTCAAAGATACTCCATTCATCAAGGGCAAGGATTTTTTCCATCATTAAGGATCATGGCTTCATCATCCATAGTTAATCCAAACTTGTTTAGTAGTACATCATCTTTAGCAGCTTCTCTATCCATATCATGATGAGATGACAAGATAAAACTCTTCATGAGGGTTGCAAGCGGTGGCGCCCTTCCAATTTTAGGCAGAGGCTTATTCTTAGTATTGGGCTTATCAGGCTCAGGCAGCTTTCCATTGTCAATGGGAGATGCCTTATTAGCATTGTTGATGATCTCTAGAATTTGAATCAACTGGGTCTTCATAATTTCAACCAATTGATCTTGTAGCTCGGCCATCCTAGCTTTGACAACTTCATCGATTATATCCCTTAGCTGGTTTGCATCCATCCTTCGAATGAAGCACTTGAATAAAAAATCAATGTTGTAGGTGATATCGTTGTATGCTCTTGAATTGCTGTACCTCAGGTCTATGAGCCAGAAAAGATCAATGATATGAGATGCAAATGTATGCATGTATGCACAAACAATAAACAAACAATAAACAAACAAGGATAAATAGGACGTTCCTTCCAACCTTATAACATCCACACATGAATGGCGAGTCTCTTTTCCTAGGTATATGGTTAACAAAATACCAACATGGGGTATCTTGCTTTCGAATAATTCCCTCGGACATTTCAACTGATAGTTATATTTTCGAAAATGAAAATCAATCCATGATAATTTCCATTAATTATGTTTTAATCCATTCAACTAAGTAATGTAGCTTTTATGTTATATTGGATTAAAACTAAATTAAGAGGTTTATCATAGATAGATTTCTCACTTGAAAAAGGTAACTAAAGATTCATGCCAAAAATAAGCCCATGGTAAATTTGTTCTTAGTGTAAACTAGGCCCACAATTGATTTTTGGTATTTCATAATTGACCTAAATATTTTTGCAAGCTCTTTGTAAGAAAAGGTTGGGTGAAAATAGTTTTGTTTCTAAGCCCATTGTAAAAGATTTTAGAAAAATGGATTTTGGACTTAGTATTTCGGCCATGAGCCAAAGAATCTTTGATTTGTTTTTAGAAAAGTCTTATGTCTAAAGACCATCTTTAAAAATTTTGAAATTAGCTTTGGTCTTTTGGACTTTAAAGAAAAATTTATTTTGAGCTTACAACGTACTTAGGTCATATTAGAAAAAGAGCAAACCAAATAAGCCATGATTTAAGCCAAGATAAACTAACCATAGTCAAACAACATGCATTTGGGGTAAAACCTAAGAAAAGTAACTAGGCCAATTACATGAGCTTTAGTCTTTGGGTTAAAAGGCTTAGGTTCCCATAGCAAGTATATATCAAACGGTACGAGGCTATGAGTGGTTATGCCATGCTCGATCTCCATACCTTGAGTGAAAGTATGGTATCCCTTACATAATATAACATGGGCGTCCTAACTCACGCACACAATGCAAACTAATATGATGCAATGGATAATATCATTATAAGAAAGAATAGAATAATATAAAGACCAACGGAATCAACTTCTCTTATCCCCAGTGGAGTCGCCACTGTGAGCGGGGATTTTCGCCCCCACTCCCGGTGGAATGGTTCTTACGACTTCGGCACTATTTAAGCTCAGGGCCTTAGAGAACACGGACCTAAGTCCGGAGAAAATGGAGTCACCACCCGGACGGGCCGGGAAAAAGAAAGGGGTGGATGACTCGATTCGAAAAGTTGGATACGTGTGGGGAAGGTGAGAAATGGCCCAGCACCCCCACAACGCACGATTCATTGGAACCGGCCTCCTTTACAGGTCTTAATATTATAAAATTCTTAAATATAATAACATTATCCATATGACACATAATAATTAAAAGAAAACATCATTATATTAAAATCAAAGCAATTTCCAAACAAAGCAAATAAATGGACACCCATCCGAAGATGGAAACATGTCCTTACATCACACACCTAAATAGGACACCCACCAAAAGGTAGAAACATGCCCTTTACATTGGTTCTAAAATAGAAAAGCAAATTAAATTACATGATATTTAACTAATGAGGTACCCACCAAGTGGAAACATACCTCTTACAACATTTGGAAATCTAAATAAATTGATAAAAGTAAATAACCATTCATAATAAATAAATCATTCATCAAAGGTATTTAAATATCAATAAAAAAGTAAACATCCAGCCATGATAAATAAAATAAACCAAGTATTGAACTTAAATAAATTAAGGCATATAAAATAAATCAAAGCATAATCAAATATAGAATTGAATAAAGCAAATAAAAAGTCCAAATTATAGCTACTATTTCCATTTAGATTTTTTATCTCATGTGTTAAGGTTTTGGGAATTTCTAAAGTTTAAGCTACTGTGACTTTTTATGTAATTAAAATAGATTGAGGTTTTATGTTTTAAAAGGTTGGTAAGACTCTTTGATTAAACAAATTAAGGTTTGAATGGTAAAATCATGAAACTAGGGTTTTGGACACTTTAAAATACTTTTGATTCATGGTTTTAAATGATGATTTCAAGCTACTGTGTAAATTTAAAATATTTATGTTTTTATGATTTTTAATGTTTTAAAGGATTAAAGCTTAGAAAAAGTTAGGGTTTAAGGTTTTTAAGGTTTTAAAGTTTATTATTTTGAATTTTGGAAGTTGAATTTGGGTTTAGTTTTTTTAGAATTTAGGGTCACGGTGATGCATGATTTTTAAGAATTTGGAAATCAATTTGATAATTTCATGAAGTTTTATGAATTTAAACAAACAAATTAAAGTTTTTATAAATAGAAAAGATGTTTTTTAAGGCTTTTTGAATGAAATAGAACCTACTTTAAAATTTTAAAAGAAACATAATTTAAATCTTAGTTTTGTTGAAAAATATGTTCAATTAGAGTTTTAAGATTTTTTAAGAAGTAAAAATAACAAATTTAAGCCTTTTGGAAGATAAACCAACGAAATAAAGCTTTAAACTTTAGAAAAACTAATTTAAAATTCTAAGATTTTAGATTTTGAAAAAAAAAATTCCTAGTTTTAGCTACTGTGTAAAAAAAAATAAAGAAATTAGAATTTCATACCTTCTTTTGTAAGTTGCACCAAAATTGCTTCTTGGATAAACAAGCCCAAAAGACCAGCCTTTTTGCCTTTTTTAATCCCTTAAATCGTGTTTCGGCTACTTTAAAATCAATTGAATTCAAGCTTTTCTTTTATGAATTTGGATTTTCTTTTTTCCTTGTCCCTCTCGGCCTCTCTTTTTTAATTGTCTTTGGTCCTTATTTATAGTGGTTTGATGTGATTTTTTCCTAATTAGTTAAGGTAAGTAATATTAATAAATAAAAAAAGAAACCGAAACCTAATTGAATTAGGTTTCAAATATTTTGCATCAGAAAAATTGCGCTGGCGAAAAAATCTGCCGCAGTTGGCTGCAGCAGCGCGCGCGGAGCGGGCCCGTAGGCTATTTCGCAGGCAGAAAAATTCTGCGTGCGGCTATTTCACAGGCAAAAAAATTCTGTGTGCTATTTCGCAGGCAGAATTTTTCTGCGTGCGAAATGCCCACGGGCCCGTGCCCACGGGCCCGCGCGATGATTTTTTCGTCGCTGATTTTTTCGACTCCGATTTTTATTTTTATTTTTATTTTTTGACTTTTATTTGTTTATTTCTATTTTTTATTAATAAAAATTAGATACTAAAGCAAAAATTATTTAATAAAATTATTTTGGACCAATTAGACAACAAAAATCATTTTAGACTAAATAAAACATATTGGACCGGATTGGGTCAAAAATTAAGGGTCTACACTTCTTGTATTTTCTCGCCATCTTCTTCCAATGTTCCTGCATCCAAAGAATCATTAATGTTATTATCGTCGATTTTGTTATCAAGTACCTTACCACTTCTTAGGACTGTGATTGCTTGGGCTTGCTCTGGTTGGCTTGAAAATTTTTCTTTTTGATTAGCTTGCAGTTGATTAGCCAATTGACCCACTTGAGTTTCTACCTTCTTAAGTGAGGCTTCCAAAGAGTCGAATCATTTATTATTCACCTCTTGATTTTGAGTGCTTATTTTAATGAACACATTCAAATTGTCTTCAAGTGAAGGTTTCTTGACTTGCTCGTGATTTGAACCTTGCCTTTGAAATTGGGGTCCCCTTTGATAAGGTTGTAATGAATGTTAAGGTGGAACTTGTTGTTGGTTCTTCCATGAAAAATTAGGGTGATTTCTCCAACCGGTGTTATAAGAATTTAAGTACGGGACATTCCTTCCCCTTTGTTGAAACCCTCAAAAGCAAAAGCTTGTTCCTGCCCTTCTTGGAACTAGTCAAAGTTTGAAGGACATACATTTGCATTGTGGCCTACCACACCACATGATGCACATGATTCTTGGCTTGGCCCCGACAAGTTTCCTCTAGCATTCAACAATTTAACTTGCCTAGTCAACGCCTTGCCATTTCTGAGTTTGCATTCAGTTCATATGCTCCTCTTCTCCTTTCTCCCCAATGCTCTTTTATTGAGAATTTGCTCCCAACATTTCAAATAATGCAAACGTTTCAGCAGCTGTTTTCTCACCTATTGACCCTCCTATAGCATTATCCACTGTGTTTTGACATTATTGAGTTAGCCCATCATAGAAGAACTGATTGAGCAATTGTTGTGGATAATAATGATGAGGGCATTGAAACAATATAGATTTGAAGCGATCCCATACCTCATGAAATGGTTCCCCATCAAATTGGGTGAAAGTTGCAATACTCCCCCTAAGCTCCTTTGTCTTTTGGTGTGAATAAAATTTTCCCATAAATTTATTGTACACTTCGGTCCAAGTGGTCAAAGAATTTTTTGGTAAGGCCATCAACCATGCTTTTGCTCGATCTTTCAAACTATATGGGCTCATTTTGAGTTCATCCTCCGTTAGTGCTTGCAAAGGGAAAGTATGCAGTGTTGTGTAAAAATCTCAAATGAAGTTGAGAGGATCTTCATTCGGTAATCCATGGAAGGATGGCAGCATACTATAATGAGTGTTTTTGAGTTCATAATTCCTTACTGTGTTGCTTAACTAGATACACGATGTGGTTACTCCAATGATCGTTTGGGCAAACTCATTCATAGGTGGTTCCTCTACGTCACCCATTTCTACTTCCGTGTCCTGCTCAAATTGCTCGTCAATTTCTTCTCCTTCTTGTCCCAAGGGATCTACTCCTTCGGTTCTTAATAGTCTATGAATATCGTCTATATATGGAACAAGTTTGTTTCCTTGAGACCTTCGTCCTTGCAGAAATCACCTAGGTAATTTAAAAAGAAACACTTTAAATAATAAAATAATTAAAATAAAAGAATCAAACTACAAATAACAATTGCCTTCCCCGGCAGATGTGCCAAAAAACTTATTGCGCTCAATTAATTATTACTACAAGTGACACTCTCAAGTATACGAGGTTATTGTAGCAATGGTGATCGCCCCAAGGTCATCTCACAAGGAAGAAATTATTACACTATAGTTTAATTCAAACAAAATAAATAAAATTGAGTGTGTGTTGTTGAATTAGTGAGTTGTAATTAAAATTTGAAAGTAAAAAAAAGTGGTAGTTATGTAAGATCAATTCAATTCTAGGAATGGTGCCTAGGGTTGTAGGTCAATTTAATCAAAGCTTAATTCTCCAATTATCCATTAATATAAACTTGTATTTTAATTTGTTCCTTGAGTTAAATTAGCAATTACGAATTTATTAGTTTTCATATTCTTGAACTAACAACAACCAATTATTTTAAAATTGCAAATTAATAAACCCTAGAACTTATATTTCTAATTCATTCTTAGGGTGGTTGATTACATAGTTCTAATATTGAATTTCACCTCTCGGTCCATCATTCAATATTAAGTGATTGATAGGTGGTCAATCTATCAAACTAACTTTAAGTTCAATGCAATCAACCAACAACAAGATATACTAATGGAATTATCAAATCAAGTCATCTAATCAAATCTACTACAACCCAAGGCATGAGTAAATTAGCTCATCATCAATTTAAAATAAATATCCATCTCAATATTCATCAAATCAAAATTATACATTGTAATATTAATGTTCATAATAAAACAACAATAATATAGAAATGAATTAAAAGAGAGAATATGAAAACCCCTTGTAGATGCCAAGAGTTGAACTACTTATCTTCCTCCTAGCTTCCACCTTGATGTATGATGAACAACTTCTAAGCCCTCTTCAATCAATGGCTCTCCTCTTGAAAGATGGAATGGTAACTCTCTCAAGCTTACAACTCCAATCAAGTTTTCTTCAAACAGTAATCTTTTAAGGAGCTTACTCACTCAATTTAATCCCCAAACTTGATTAAATCTTGTCTATGGAAGAAATGAAGGATGAATGGAAATGAATATGAAGAGAGAATGGTGTCTCTCCTCTCCAAATCAAGAACAAAAACTAAGAGCCCCTCGTCACAAGCCAGCCAATGTGTATATCCTCCCCCTCCACTTCCACCTCCTTTCAATTTTTTAAGAAACCAACAATCTCTTGCCAACTCACACACCACACTTTGTCTCTCTCATTTTTCTTTTTTTTATATTTCTTCCCATAAATCCATCCACCTTTACTCATTTTTTAATATTTATTTCTCTTTTCTTTTTTTAAAAAGGAGTGTTTGTCCCCCATTTGTCCCTCATTTTGTGCAAAATAATTCAAAGGGACTATATGAGACACGGCCAAGCCTTGAGTGACTTGGTCATGTCACTCATTCTTCTTAGGACACGGCTAAGCCTTGAGGCCATGTCCATAGCTACCCCTATTTCTTCATCCTTTTCCAAGTGAGATACGGCCAAGGCCTTGGCCGTGTCATGTGACACTGCCAATGGCTTGGCCGTGTCTCTTGACAGTATTCTCCTCTGTTTCTATTTTGTCCTTTCTCTAGACTTTGTTCTTTAGATGGGACATGGCCAAGGCCTTGGCCGTGTCATGTGACATGGCCAGTGACTTGGCCATGTCTCTTGAATATGTTCACTTCTGCCTTTGCTTCTTTGGTTTTGCTCTTTGGCTTCGTCAAGTGAGACACGGCCAAGGCCTTGGCCAAGTCATGTGACACGGCCAGTGGCTTGGCCTTATCTTCTCCCAGTGTCTGCCTCTTCCAAATTATTCTAAAGGACACAGCCAATGGCTTGTTAACTCAGCCTTTGTCATGTGAGTGGTTGCCTTGGATGAGGGACACGGCCAAACCTTGAAGTGTCTTGGTCGTGTCTTGTGTTTTTCCACCAGTTTGATCCTTCAATCCATTCTTTTGCTCTTCCATCTAAATCAAACACTTCAAGCAAACTTTAAACACAAATTAAAAGAAAAAAATGACTTAAATCCAATAAAATTAGACTAAACATGTATACATATTTAATCAAAACAACAAGATAATGAAAAATTTTGTTCAATAAAATTACAATAACAATCAAAGCATTCTCTAACTACAAAAATAAAGTTTAATGTGGTATTTATAGCCATTTGGCTTGAAGTAGCCGTGGCACTCAATATCATGACCATGGACTTAAATTGGAATAAAAAGAGGAAGCTCCATAAGTAATTTTTATCCCATGATCATGGCTTTTCATTGTCATGCCCATGGGATCCAAACAGCTATTGTCCGGGTATATTACTAATTTCTAGACTTGGGTCGATCTGACCTTTAAAGTTGTACTTGAGATTTTGACAATGTTAGATTTTTAGAATGAGAAAGTGTTGTTCATAAAGTTTTTAGAAGACATCTCAAGATTTTCAGAATGGTCTTATTTGTATAAATTTTAATTCTTTTGGGCCTCCAAACAGCTATGCAAATTCAATACTACGAATCCAAATTGAAATACGATTTCTATTCATACTAGTTTACTTCAAAAGGCCATAACTTGAGCCTCAGAAGCCCAAATTAAGTGATTCAAAGCCTTAATTCATCTACACTTCGAAAGCTACAATTCATATGAAGAGTTCAAGTCCATATTCGGAACTTATTAGATAGAAAAATTTCTTCAATGTTTCTATATTAATTTTACAGCTTCATTATCTTGTTAGGATTTATTTTCTTTCAATTAAAATTTGACTTCTTTTACATTAAGGACTCTTCTAAACCTATCCTACCCTTTTCCTATTTGCAAAAGAAGTTCCCTAAGCCTCTATAAATACCCTAGAACTTCCTCACAACTGTTACATTAGATTTTAGGTTAGAGTTAACTTGAAGAAGAGAGAATTTTGTGCAAGAGCAATTCAAGTTCAAAAAGCTTTCTTCTTTGCAATTTTGAACTTCTAATTTGTTATCTTTAGTTTTCTTTTAATTTCAATTATAATTATGTCTTCAATCTTCTTCTCTTTCTTTTTGTTTTACTTTTCAATTATGAATAACTAAAAATCCTATTAGGGTTAAACTATTTCTTAATTGATTAATATATGGAGTAGTTATTTTTAATTTCATTCAATTAAAGTTTGATCTTAATTATTTTGTTTTCTTTAATCTCAATGCATTGATTATCTAGCCAATAACTTATTGATCTAAGGTATTGTATGATGGAGAAAGAGTAGAAGCACAATATTAGTTTAAGGAGGTAACAATCTTAGGTTAAAGTTTGCACCTAGAGATAGGGCAAACACTTAGGAGGTTGCTATAAATGTTACTCACAAATCTTAATGAGTTGACTTAATTTGCTTGTTATCATGAGAGTATACACAACATTAAGTTTAATAGATTTCTTACTCGAGAGAGACTAGCCTTAATTTTGGAGAACTCAATCAATAATTAAGAGTATATTGAAATTGTGTAAAGACCTTTGCAAATCTATAGTTAATTAATAAAAATAGGTTTAACCCTAATGCCCAAAAATATTAGATTTAATTTGAATTCAGTTTAGCTTTGATTTAGTTAATTTAGTTTTCAATTTTCACACCAATTTTCTATCCAAATAATAAATAGTTTAATTATTTAGTATTTAGATACTCTTCCCAGTAGGAACGATGCTCACTCACCTCTATATTACTTGATTATGACCTGTGAACTTATAGATAGCTAGGCTAGGCCCTAACATGGTGGAAAAATATTTTCCTACCAACTTTGAATACAAAAGTACTGAAAAAATGTATATTGGCACAACTCTCATAATTATTCATTATCAAAAAATATTTATCATAGTTAACATTAATAAAAATTAATGTTAATATGATATTTGATTTTCCAAATATGGTTTAAGACTTTAGAAGAGTTCACCTTATATTATGAATGTGAACAAAATAATATATCGATCGTGTATTATATTCAAGTAGATCCCGAAGAAATCTACTAAGTTTTACAGAATACGTCGCAATAGATATCCTATTAAGGCAAAGTGAGAGGGATATTTAATTTTTATGAATTTACTAATTTGAAATAGAATTTCATATTTAAGAAATTCTAAATTTCTTAACTAGATTCTACTTTATAAAAATAAAGATAGTTGAGTCATATTATATGCACCGGAAGTGCATAGACCCCAAAATGTTTATATTTTGTCATTATCGTCTTAGTCATCTAGGTTTAAACATGATGTGACATATGAAAAATTAGAAAATTCTTTTGTTTAATTATTAATTTTGTGCTTCTTATGCTCAAAGTCAATTAATTGTAAAATCTTCACTATCTAAATTATATTTAAGGTCCCTTAAATTTCTACAAAAAATACATGGGGTTATTTATGGCCCTATCTATCAATCTTTTGGATTATTTAGATACTTCATGGTTTTAATTGATGATTCTAGTCGATAGTCTCATGTTTGTCTATTGTCAACTTATAATATCATTTTTGCTAAATTCCTTGCTCAAGTTATAAAGCTAAGGTCATTGTTTCTTGATTATCATATCAAGACAATGAAAAGTGTTTTGTGATTATATTACCATTGAACATTTTATTGCATAAGTCATACTCAATATGGTTTAGCTGAATCATTATTTATTAAGATTTTACAATCAATTAATATTTTTATACTTATGAAATCAAAACTTCCTATATCCACTTGGATATATGTTATTATTTATGTTGCACCTTCAATTTGTATTTGATTGTATGCACATCATAAGTTTTTCATTTTACAACTTGTGTTTATTTGACATAATATATCTTATTTAGAATTTGTGATATTAAAATTTCTTGTTGAAGTGTTTATGTTCTTATTGCATCCTCACAAAGAAATAAAATATATTATCAATATTATCTTGATATTTATGTAGGTTTTTGTAATATCCCAAAGTGTGCCCTAGAAGTTTTGATATAATTATTATTTTATTTGGATTTAATGTATATGTTAAATTGAGAAGAGAAAAGCAGTGAAGAGAGTGTATATGTTGTATATTTGGAAATATATACAACATATACATAAGTCAAAGTGAGTTATAGTCAAAGAAGATATTTATTTATTTTTGAATTAATGAAATTAATTAAAAGAATATTAAGTGAGTGGAAGAGATTAAATGGAATATTTTAATATTAAATATTGCTTGGAGGAGGTTTAAAGAAGAGAGTAGAGTTGACTTTGCCTTTTATTCTTATTTCTCTTCTTTTCTCTTTGGGTTGGCCGGGCATCAAGGAAGCAAGAGAGCAAGAGAGGGTTTTTGATTTTTAAGAGCAAATTGAAGGAAGATTCAAGTGATTAAGTTGGAAAATTTTGAAGTTTCATCAACTTTGGTAAGTTCTCTCTTGATTTCCCTTGTTTTATTTGAGTTGTGATAAAGTTTGCTTGTTGATTTGTGATAGTGTGATTATGTTTGATTATGGTATGTTTGGAAGTGTTGGTATTGAATTAAAGATAAGAAGTTAAGTTGGTGTTGGTGTTGGAAGTGTATGAGTTGTGTTGTGTTAGGGTTGTATTGATGATTTTTGTTGTAGATGTTGAATTTGGTTAATTGTTTTTGTTAATCTTCATGGTAATTGTGTTTGATGGAGTTAGAAGCATAGAATATGTGAATTTGGTCTGAAACAGAAGCATCTTGGATGCCACACCCGTGGCCCTTGGCTGCCACGACCGTGGCCAATGGAAGCCATGGCCGTGGGGTTTTGAGCAAGGGAGGCATAACCATTTCTTAACCCACGCCCGTGGGGGTTGGGAGGCCACGACCGTGGGGTCCTAGGGAGAGATGTTGATTTGTAATTTGTGATTTATGGGTCTAGTTTGAGGTTAATAAGTGAATAATTGCATTGGAATTCATGTGAATTGGTATTAAGTGTGTATATGTTCCTTTTTGGATTAGGTTGTGAGAAGTTGAATTGCCCTAACCTAAGTGGTGAAGAATTCTTGGAAGAGGAAGGTTGTAGATTGGTGTGAGTTGTTCTTAAGGTAAGTACAAACTACATGGTTGCATACATTTACCTGATTATGATACTTAACATATTTGATTGTACATATGTTAAGTAATTGATTACATTGTTAAAACATTTGATGAATGTTATAGTTGGTATAATGTGAATGATTGATGAGCATTTAAAATGTATGTTAATGCAATTGGTTGTGTACACTTGAATGATGAATTGATTTAATGTGAATTAGGATATAATGAGATGTGAAGCCAATGTGATTAGTTATGATGATTCAAATGAAATAGATGGGGCATGTTTGCCTAGATAATGATATTCAATGCAATTAATTATGTATACTCTATTGATGAGATGTGGAGCCATGGTTATTGGCTATAATGATGCAAATGAGATGATTGAGGCATGGTTGCCTATTTGATTATGAAAATGAAATGAGAAATGAATTGAGAAAGAAATTTATAAAGATATAAATGAAATGATTGTATGCCTAATAAGTTATTCAATTTTCAGAGTTCTGGGTTTGGCGGCATGCCTATGAATCACTGGATAGGTGAAAAGACCGGGTCGTAAGCCGATTCCAATTGAACAATGTGAAATATGTGAAATATGATATTTTTGGGGTGAAAAGACTGGGTCGTAAGCCTCAAAAATAGTAACAGTCTTGCCGGGTTGAGGATCTCCTCGAGTTTAGCTGGGTTGAGATCCAAGAGACTGGGTCTGTTACACTAAGCCTCAAAAATAGTAACAGTCTTGCCGGGTTGAGGATTTCCTCGGATTTAGCAGGGTTGAGGTCCAAGAGACTGGGTCCAAAAATATCCATGGATAGAGATATATATATTGCCTATGGGCTTGATGATTGTGATTATGGACCAAAGCAGTAACTCTGAACTTTGAATAACATATTAGTTTCTTTTTGGGCCCATGCTTGTGTTTGTTTTCAATGTGATTCTTGAATGGTGAAACAAATGAATAATGAGATACATGCATGTCTTTGCTTTAATGAAACTATGAAGATACAACATGAATGTTTTGATAAGTTATTTAATAATGTAATATTTTGAAATGTAATATTCTTTTGAGTTGTTTATGAAACTTGATTGTGTGACATTGGCATTGCATTGAAGCATAATATTATTATAGTTTGTACCACTAAGCCGTTGGCTTAGCGCGATTGTGGTTCATCGCGCAGGTGACAGGGAAGAACCAGAGAGTTCCTCTAGGCCGAGTCGAGTCTAGAATTTTGAGGGGTTGATAGTGGAGCTTAAAGATCAAAGACATACTGCCAAACATGTATAAACTTTATGTTTTGAAAAACTTGAGTTTTGATGTATATGTATTTGTGAATATGTATTTTTTTGATGTATATAAATATAATTGTAAACACCACTATATTTCCGCTGCGTATTTAATGAAAGTTTTGCCTATTAGACTCTTTAATATAATTTGAAGGTTTCTTATGATGCTATTACCGATACTTAACCGATAATCTTTTTTTCTACTGTGTTTTATAAAATAACTTAAATGTTTTAAATTTGTTCATATTATTGTTAAAGGGATGATTTGTGTATTTTGTAAACTGTAGCATTCCTATATTCTGTATACGTATATTACGAATACAGTGGTATGTAGTGTGCGTATACGGGGTATAGGGGTGTTACATTTATTTTGGTATCAGAGCCTAGGTTTGAGATTCTCAACCTAGATCAATTGTAAGAAAAAGAATATTTTGATTTTAAAAGTTGGTTTTCAATTAAGATACATGTTTTGGTATTGGCAGTCTTTGATCTTTAATGAGGTATATTCTGCTGTGTTTGCAGATATAGGTAGTGATGGCATCTCAGTCACGTCAGTCTATAGAAGGAAGTGTTGAGAGTGTAGCTCCTGAAGAGAGTAGAGATGGAGCTAGAGTTGATAGAGTTAGTGAGGCACATGTTTCTATGCCAGAGAGATCAGCTGCTGATGAGGTTCCACCGGGTTGGTTAAGGCATATGGTAGAACTATTGAGTCAAACTCCAGTGCAGCAGCCACCACTGCCACCACAGCCTCAAGTGCCAGTGAGACACTATGATAAATTGAGGAAATATGGGGCTAAGGATTTCTTGGGCACTACAGATCCAGCAGTGGCTGAGCAGTGGTTGGATAAAGTGCAGAGGATATATATTCAGTTGCAATCCACTCCTGAAGAAAAATTTGATTATGCTAGATCCTTACTGCAAAAAGATGCTTATGACAGGTGGAAGACGGTTCCTCATGCCATGGATGATCCACCTACATTATCTTATGGTGATTTTCTGAGCCAGTTCGAGAAGAAATATACTCCGAGGGAGTATAAAGATGTTAAGAAGATGGAATTCCTGAATTTGAGGCAAGACAACCGGACAGTGACAGAATATGAGATAGAGTTTATCCTGTTGAGTCACTATGCCGGTGGGATTATCTCTGATGAAATTGACCGGTGCAGAAGATTTGAGGAGGGATTGAGGCCCTCTATTATGTGTATTGTTGCTGGTTCTTGGTACCAGGATTTCTCTCAGCTAGTTGCAGCAGCTAGAAGTGTTGAGAGAGCACAAAGTATTGCAGCAGCAACTACCGAGGAGGAGACCAGAGTAAGGAGATCCCAGTTTGAGGCAGGGTCTTCATCGATGAAGAGGGGCCAAGGAAGTTTTATTCCGAGGACTAGTAGGAGCCAGAGGCAGTCGGGCATATCAGTTCAGTATCAGAGGCAGAGGCCGAGACCTACAGCTTCTGTAGCTAGTGCTCCAACTCCAGTGGTTCAGAGGTCTATCTACCTGCATGTGAGCTTTGTGGTAGGAACCATGGGGGTGTTTGTTGAAAGGTTGGTGGATCGGCTGGGTGTTTCAGATGTGGGTCACCAGCTCATTTTATTAAAGATTGTCCTGAGATGCAGGAGCATAGGCAGGCAGATACTGCAGCTTCTCGACCTAGTGTCAGCAGAGGTGGTCGAGGGGGCAGAGGTTTCAGTAGAGGTGGTCGACCTGGGGTTAGTCAGAGAGGAGGATCTTCATCCAGAGGCAGTAGGCCAGATGAGGCCAGATCTTCTCAGAGAGTTTATGTGATGCAGAGGCAGCCGGATCCTTCAGCAGTTATAGCGGGTACATTCTCTTTATTTGGTATTTCAGTTCTTGCTTTGATTGATCAAGGATCTACTCATTCATACATAAGTGCATCTATCTTGCCTGTGTCTGAATTGCATTCAGAGTCCTTACGATTTGATGTCTTAGTGACAAATCCTTTAGGACATAGTGTTGTGGTGAGTAACGTGCATCGTGATAGTGCAGTTGTGGTTCAAGGTGAGGAGTTTCTTGGTGATTTGATTGAAATGCCTTTTAAGGAGTATGATTTGATCTTAGGCATGGATTGGTTGTCTAAGCATGGAGCTGTGGTAGATTGTCAAAAGAAGTGTGTTACCTTGAGAACCAGTGATGGTAGAAATGTGATGGTATCTAGTGAGCAGAGACAACTTGCATCCTTGTTTGTATAAGCTGTAGCAGCTAGGAAGTTGATTAGAAAAGGGTGTGATGCTTATCTTGCTCATGTTGTGGGTACTAGAGTAGTGGGTTCTCAACTTGACAATATAATCACAGTTGCAGATTTTCCAGATGTGTTTCCTGAGGAGTTGCCAGGGTTACCCCTGAGAGAGAGGTTGAGTTTGGTATTGAATTGTTGCCTGGTACCACTCCCATCTCTATTACTCCTTATCGAATGGAACCTGCTGAGTTGAGAGAGTTAAAGGTGCAGTTGCAGGAGTTGTTGGATAAAGGGTTTATTCGCCCTAGTGTTTCTCTGTGGGGAGCTCCTGTTTTGTTTGTGAGGAAGAAGGATGGTACTTTGAGGTTATGCTTTGATTATAGGCAATTGAACAAAGTGACTATCAAGAATAAGTATTCTTTGCCTAGAATTGATGATCTCTTTGATCAGTTAAAGGGAGCAGCAGTGTTTTCCAAGATTGATTTGAGATCGGGGTACCATCAGTTGAGGGTTAGAGCTGAAGATATTCCTAAGACAGCTTTCCGCACAAGATATGGGCATTATGAGTTCTTGGTGATGCCTTTTGGGTTAACGAATGCACCTGCAACTTTCATGGATTTGATGAATAGGGTGTTTAGGCCTTATCTGGATCAGTTTGTGGTGGTCTTCATTGACGATATTTTGGTGTATTCGCGTAATGAGGAGGAGCATGACAAGCATTTGCGGATTGTATTGCAGATCTTGAGAGAGAAGCAAATGTATGCTAAGCTGTCGAAGTGTGAGTTTTGGCTTGACCAAGTTACTTTTCTGGGTCATATAGTTTCAGCAGATGGTATTAGAGTTGATCCAAGTAAAGTTGAAGCTATTTTGAATTTGAGTCCACCAAAGTCAGTGACTGAAGTTAGAAGTTTTCTGGGTTTGGCAGGCTATTATCGACGCTTTGTGAAAAGTTTTTCTTTGATAGCTACTCCACTCACCAGATTGCTTCGAAAGGGAGTTAGATTTGTGTGGATAGATCAGTGTCGAGCTAGTTTTGAACAGTTGAAAGAGATGTTGACTCAATCGTCTGTTAAGGAGAGATGAAATCTAATGCTGGAACAATTCAATTAAGGACTTAGGTGAATTAGAGATATAACCTATTAAAAAGATTGTTTCAATTATAACAAGATTAGTTGTAAGAGGTTTGAATGCGAGAGCTTATTTCCTTGACTCAATTAATTAAGTTGCTTGAGATTTAATCTTAGAAATTAAATTAGTTAAGTGGAATAACCGTTCATACATATGAGTAGTAAAGAAGTGCAAACCCTAGACTCTTTTTATCAAGTGAATCAAAACATAAGCTATTGTTTATTTTTATTGTTTTCAAATTAAATCATTCTTCTTCATTACTTTGCAAATTAAATTTCTTTAATTATTTGTTACTTTAAATTTGATAATCAATTACCCACTTTGGCTTCCTTGAGAGAACGACCTTGGGGCGATCACCTTTGCTACAGCTACCTCGTATACTTGCGAGTGACGCTTTGTGGTAGAGTTAATTTGAGCGCAACAGTTGACTAGGGGCATTTTGGTCATTATAAATTAAAGTTATACATGAATTTAAAGTAGGAAATAAAAACATGAGTACGTAGAGGATGACGAGGGGTTAAATATGAAACGATCGTCAGTAGAAACGGAGCCGGAGAAAACCCGAGCAAAGAAAGGACCTAAAGGGAATTTTGTAAAAAGATGAGGGCTTATTGGTAATTTTTCAAAATGACTTGGAAACCTAGAATAGACCTTATAAATAGAAAGTAGAGGTCGAGAGGATCAAAACTATATGTAGTTTGACTCGTGAAACTGTACGGTTTAAAATATATGAGCGATTAATCGCCGGAACGTAAAGTGGGCCCGGTTATGTGTCGGGACCGTATGGGTAACCCGGGATAACTTTAGGATATCCTATGGGAAGAGGGACAAGTGGAAAGAAGTAAAGGAAAAGAAACTATAAAAATCTAATGTTGGCCAATCAAAAATAACCATTTAGCATGAGTAATAAATGAAGAAAGAGAAAGGTGGACAAGTGGTCTTAAAGGGTTTAACCAACACATAAGGTGATCATCATTTCCTTTGTATATAAATATATGTGATATGAAGAACAAATTCTCTCTTTTTCCACTTACAAATTTCGGCCAACAAAGGGAAACACCAAAGGACTTCCAAGTTTCTCCAAATTTGATTTTTAAGGTAAGTTTTTAAGGTTTTCTAGTAAGTAGACTTTAATTTTAGTATTAATTTTAGGTAGTTATATATTTATTGGAAGATTGGAGATTAGAGTCTTTATGTGGAATTGGAAAAATATTAAGTAAGTGATGAGATTAATTGATTAAATGGAAGAATCAAGATGTATAAAGATTAATAAGGTTGGATTAGGGTTTCGGTTGGAAAAGAAATAGAGGATAACTTATTATTTTAAATTTCTAAGGTTTATGTTGTATTTTGAATTTATTGAAGGAGAAATAAAGAATTAAAGAAGGAGAAGAAGGAAAAGCTAAGAGGAATTAAAGAAATAAGGTTTGGTACTTTACCTTTGAATAATTACTTTTGATTTGGTGCTTTACCATAAAAGAAATTCTATTTTCTTACAAACTTTGGTTTATGGAAGTTTTGAAGTTGATGTTTAAATATATTGATTGAGTTTAAATTAAATATTTGAGGTATGTTCTTGTTTTCTTATGGCAATTTGGGTTGTAAAATTTAATTGAAACCAAATGTTTTGAGAAAATTTGGAAAGTTGATTTGGTAAGTTGTTTGGACTTTAATTAGTTTGATTTGAGTTAAACATGCAAAAATTGTTAAAAGGAAGTGTTTGAATCTTCACTTTACTATTAAAGAAGCCTTAATATTGATTTGCAAAAGAAAAATAAACTATCCTATGCATTTCAAATGTTTGGGCCGAAATGGTCCCAAAGTGACAGCTTCTGGACTATTTTTGTGGAAATTGTTTGGGGCAGCAAATGAATGAATTTTTCAACGAAATTTTACATGCAATCAGTCAACATATGAAATAAGTTTTCTGTAAAATTTCAGCCAAAAATAAGATCATTTACTTGGTCAAATGCATGACTGAAGTGGACTGAAATTTTGACGAAAACCAAGATTTTACTATTCATTTGGTCATGCCATTTTGCGTTGCCGATTTTTCTCGCCGCAACACTATTCATTTGGTCAATTTGTGATCTTTAGAGGAATACTTTGAAATGTTTGATGTGTTTATTGTGGATGTTAAATATGTGAAAAAGAGTAACGGTTTGACCAAAGAAAGTGGTGCGCGGCATAAATGGCAAAAATTTCTGTAAAATCGGAACAACAATTTGACTAAGTAAAATTGGTAGCAACATTTGGATAGTGTGGCGCCTCTACTCGGCTTACACATGTACGTCGGGAAGGGGTGTTACAATTGTGGTATCAGAGCTCCGGTTTAGCCGCTTCTGGGTAATCCAACATAGGAGGATGTACGTTTTATGTCGGGAGTGGCCATTACCGACATAAAATGAGATATCCTATAGTAAATAGGAGATAAAAAGTAGGCATCATTCAAGAAGGAAATATAGGAAAATAAATAAGGGTATGTTTGCATATATTTGATTAAGTGTTTTGTCTTTATATACATGCCACATAAGGTTTAATAGTGCTGCTGAGCTGTGCTGCTTTTGACTGTGATTTATGTGTTAGAATATAGATGTCGCGAGAGTCCTCTCAAAGAGCCGTAGAGGAGGAAGTTGAATCTCGAGCGTCACATATTGTAGAGACATATGTATCTGAAACCCCGGAGGCTGAACAACCACCCACTGATGCTCCTATTCCTAATGAAATGTTGCAACAAATGGCTGCCGTATTTCTGCAGATAGCCGGGCATTGCCCCAGCCCCACCCTCAGCGCCAGCACCCGTACCAGTACCTGCTGTAGGAGGGGAAAAGAAACCCCCAATAGAAAAGATAAGAAAGTACAGTGCGAAGGAGTTTAAGGCTCGAAGGGGGCGATGATTCTTCTACAGCCGAGTATTGGCTGGAAGGAACGGTAAGAGCCTTAGATCAGTTACAGTGTACTCCAGAGGAGCGATTGGTATGTGCTACTTCCTTATTAGTGGAAGAAGCGTATGTCTGGTGGGACACAGTTCAACAACGAGTTCCATCGGAACAAAGGACATGGGATTTCTTTGTGAATGAGTTCAAGAGGAAGTTTATATCGGAGGCATATCTAGATGCCAAGAAAAAGGAGTTTCTACACTTAAAGCAAGGTCGACTGACCGTTGCTGAATACGAGAGGGAATTTACTAGGCTGAGTAGATATGCCAAGAAGACAATTGAAGACGAACATGATAGGTGTAAGCAATTCCAGGATGGTTTGAATAATGAGATTAGGATTCAGTTAATTGCTGCTAATATCAAGGAATTTTCTGAGTTGGTCACTAGGGTTCTGGAAGTAGAGCAATGTCGAATGGATGAGCGAGATAGTAGACAGAGACTAAGTCAAAGAAGAGATACCCAGGGCTACTCGGGAAATTTTCAGTCATCGAGGAAGCGCTTCAGAGGAGGCAGTTCCACAGAACGTAACCAACGTAGAACTTTTGGTCAGGGATCGGTTTATGGTAGTTCGAGCCAGGCCACCTCTATAGCTAGCACTGGCCGATCTGGAAGAGGACAAGAAAGAGGTTTTGGAAAAGGATTGGGGCATGGTAGAAGTGATTTTGTTCAGACAGGAAGCACTGGAGGAGGTGAGAATGCCAACCCACGTTGTTATCAGTGCGGACGTCGATATACAGGGGAATGTTGGGGAAGAACATATGCGTGCTATATATGTGGATCTTTAGACCACTTTTTGCAAGAGTGCCCCCAACGAGTACAGAACCTACCTAGGGAGACAGAAGGGTCACAGGCAGCAGATGGTAGAGGTCGAGGAGGAAATCCATCGCGGGCACAGTCGGAGACGGTGGATAGACCCGAGCTAAGAGCCCCTGCGAGGATGTATGCAATGAGGGGGCGTGAGGAAGAAGAGGCTTCGAATGTCATAACAGGTCAGCTAGTTATGTTTGGAATGCCGATTTATGCTTTAATAAATCCAGGTTCTTCACATTCATATATATATATGCATGAAAAATGAAAAATTCAAGGATTTAGAAGTAGAACTTGAAATAGATAGAGTGTTAGTTATAAATCCTTTGGGTAGTGAGATGGTTATCAGGAAGGTAATAAAGGATTGTCCTGTAGAAGTACACGGACACACTTTCTTAGGTGATCTGTTTGAGTTGCCATTCGAGGAATTTGATGCAATACTTGGAATGGATGAGCTGACCAAAAATAAGGCATTAGTGGACTGTGAAAAAAAAATAATGGATCCCTAAGACTATGTGTAGATTATCGGCAGTTAAATAAGCTGACAATTAAGAATAAATACCCGCTACCCCGGATAGACGATTTATTTGATCAATTGAAAGGTGTGGGAAATTTTCTCAAAGATTGATCTGCGATCCGGCTATCATCAACTAAAGATTAAAGATGAAGATATACCAAAGACTACATTCAGAACCCGATATAGACATTATGAGTTTATCGTAATGCCTTTTGGGCTCACGAATGCACCTGCGATATTCATGGATTTGATGAATCGAATTTTCCATTCTTATTTGGACCAGTTTGCCGTGGTATTCATCAATGACATACTGGTTTACTCCAAGAATACAGAGAATCATGACCGACACTTGAGAATCGTGTTACAAACATGGAGGGAGAAGCAGTTATACGCCAAATTCGGCAAGTGTGAATTTTGGAAAGAAGAAGTGGCTTTTTAGGACATATTGTATCGGCGGAAGGAATAAGAGTTGATTCTAAGAAGGTAGAAGCAGTATTGGATTTGAAAGAATGTTATTAGTGGCCAGGGATCAAGAGAGATGTGGTAGATTTCATGGCGAAATGTTTAACCTGCCAACAAGTAAAGGTAGAACATCAACTACCCTTGGGACTTCTACAACTTATTACGATTCCAACATGGAAATGGGATCGCATAACTATAGATTTTGTGGCGGGACTACCAATGACAAGAGACAAACATGATGCAATATGGGTGATAGTAGACCAGCTAACTAAGTCAGCTCAATTCTTACAAGTAAGGATGGACTACTCCCTGAATAAGTTAGCGGACTTGTACATTAAAGAGATTGTACAATTTCATGGAGTCCAACATCAATCATATCGGAAAAAGATCTACGCTTTACGTCGAACTTTTGGCAAAATTTCCAAACGACTTTGGGAACTCGAACGGACTAGAGTACGTCGTTTTATCCACAAACGGACAGACAGTCAAAGAGGGTAATCCAGATCTTGGAAGATATGTTAAGAGCATGCATATTAGAATTCAAAGGTAGCTGGGAGAAGTATTTAAGTTTAATGGAGTTCGCCTACAACAACAGCTACCAGTCCAGCATACAGATGGCTCCTTATGAAGCACTATAAGGACGAAAATGTAGGACTCCAATTTACTGGACAGAATTAAGCGAAGCAAAGATCTTAAGCCTGGAGATAGTTAAGTAGACCGAGGAGAAAGTAGAAATTATCCGGGATCGGTTAAAAGCTGTGACAAATAGAAAAAACAATAATAATAATAATCATAAGCGGACCTGAAGAGAAGGGACATAGAATTCAATGTTGGTGATAAGGTATTTCTTAAGGTTTCACCATGAAAGAAAGTGCTAAGATTTAAACAAAAGGGTAAGCTAAGTTCAAGGTTATTGGGCCTTACATATTCATTGAACGTATAGGTCCAGTAGCTTACCAATTGGCGTTACCACCTGAATTAAGTAAAATACATGATGTTTTCCACGTTTCAATGCTAAGGAGGTATCGTTCAAATCCAACCCATGTTATACAAGCTCAAGATATCGAGATTCAACCCGACCTGACATACGAGGAAGAGCCGGTAGAAACCTTAGCACGGGAAAGCAAAGAGTTGCGGAATAAGAAGATTCCATTGGTCAAAGTACTTTAGAGGAATCACAAAGTATAAGAAGCTACATGGGAACGCGAAGAAACTGTGAGGAAGCAGTACCCATGTTTGTTTCAATCTAATGGGCTTCGGGACGAAGCCTAAATTAACAAGGAAGGAACTGTCACATCCGCCTACCGCATTTATGTAGAGTAGTCACGTGCATAGCGAGAGAAGGGGAAAGGAGAAGATAATTCTTGATAACAGCCCTAGATAAGGTTGTATGACCAAAGGGACCTAGTTGTAATTTTTAAAAGTTTTGGAGACGTAAATGTAATTTCAAAAAAAAGTTGCACCGGATGTTCTTAATAGTACATATAACAGATTCCAAAAATGGGGTGTAGAGAAAAATCGGATCGCAATGACGTGTAACAGTTTTTCTAGGAAATGTCCCGTTAAAGAAAAATGAAGACATGTTGACTAGGGGCATTTTGGTCATTATAAATTAAAGTTATACATGAATTTAAAGTAGGAAATAAAAACATGAGTACGTAGAGGATGACGAGGGGTTAAATATGAAATGATTGTCAGTAGAAACGGAGCCGGAGAAAACCCGAGCAAAGAAAGGACCTAAAGGGAATTTTGTAAAAAGTTGAGGGCTTATTGGTAATTTTTCAAAATGACTTGGAAACCTAGAATAGACCTTATAAATAGAAAGTAGAGGTCGAGAGGATCAAAACTATATGTAGTTTGACTCATGAAACTGTACGGTTTAAAATATATGAGCGATTAATCGCCAAAACGTAAAGTGGGCCCGGTTACGTGTCGGGACCGTATGGGTAACCCGAGACAACTTTAGGATATCCTATGGGAAGAGGGACAAGTGGAAAGAAGTAAAGGAAAAGAAACTATAAAAATCTAATGTTGGCCAATCAAAAATAACCATTTAGCATGAGTAATAAATGAAGAAAGAGAAAGGTGGACAAGTGGTCTTAAAGGGTTTAACCAACACATAAGGTGATCATCATTTCCTTTGTATATAAATATATGTGATATGAAGAACAAATTCTCTCTTTTTCCACTTACAAATTTCGGCCAACAAAGGGAAACACCAAAGGACTTCCAAGTTTCTCCAAATTTGATTTTTAAGGTAAGTTTTTAAGGTTTTCTAGTAAGTAGACTTTAATTTTAGTATTAATTTTAGGTAGTTATATATTTATTGGAAGATTGGAGATTAGAGTCTTTATGTGGAATTGGAAAAATATTAAGTAAGTGATGAGATTAATTGATTAAATGGAAGAATCAAGATGTATAAAGATTAATAAGGTTGGATTAGGGTTTCGGTTGGAAAAGAAATAGAGGATAACTTATTATTTTAAATTTCTAAGGTTTATGTTGTATTTTGAATTTATTGAAGGAGAAATAAAGAATTAAAGAAGGAGAAGAAGGAAAAGCTAAGAGGAATTAAAGAAATAAGGTTTGGTACTTTACCTTTGAATAATTACTTTTGATTTGGTGCTTTACTATAAAAGAAATTCTATTTTCTTACAAACTTTGGTTTATGGAAGTTTTGAAGTTGATGTTTAAATATATTGATTGAGTTTAAATTAAATATTTGAGTTATGTTCTTGTTTTCTTATGGCAATTTGGGTTGTAAAATTTAATTGAAACCAAATGTTTTAAGAAAATTTGGAAAGTTGATTTGGTAAGTTGTTTGGATTTAATTAGTTTGATTTGAGTTAAACATGCAAAAATTGTTAAAAGGAAGTGTTTGACTCTTCACTTTACTATTAAAGAAGCCTTAATATTGATTTGCAAAAGAAAAATAAACTATCCTATGCATTTCAAATGTTTGGGCCGAAATGGTCCCAAAGTGACAGCTTCTGGACTATTTTTGTGGAAATTGTTTGGGGCAGCAAATGAATGAATTTTTCAACGAAATTTTACATGCAATCAGTCAACATATGAAATAAGTTTTCTGTAAAATTTCAGCCAAAAATAAGATCATTTACTTGGTCAAATGCATGACTGAAGTGGACTAAAATTTTGACGAAAACCCAGATTTTACTATTCATTTGGTCATGCCATTTTGCGTTTCCGATTTTTCTCGCCGCAACACTATTCATTTGGTCAATTTGTGATCTTTAGAGGAATACTTTGAAATGTTTGATGTGTTTATTGTGGATGTTAAATATGTGAAAAAGAGTAACGGTTTGACCGAAGAAAGTGGTGCGCGGCATAAATGGCAAAAATTTCTGTAAAATCGGAACAACAATTTGACTAAGTAAAATTGGTAGCAACATTTGGATAGTGTGGCGCCTCTACTCGGCTTACACATGTACGTCGGGAAGGGGTGTTACAATTGTGGTATCAGAGCTCCGGTTTAGCCGCTTCTGGGTAATCCAACATAGGAGGATGTACGTTTTATGTCGGGAGTGGCCATTACCGACATAAAATGAGATATCCTATACTAAATAGGAGATAAAAAGTAGGCATCATTCAAGAAGGAAATATAGGAAAATAAATAAGGGTATGTTTGCATATATTTGATTAAGTGTTTTGTCTTTATATACATGCCACATAGGGTTTAATAGTGCTGATGAGCTGTGCTGCTTTTGACTGTGATTTATGTGTTAGAATATAGATTTCGCGAGAGTCCTCTCAAAGAGCCGTAGAGGAGGAAGTTGAATCTCGAGCGTCACATATTGTAGAGACGTATGTATCTGAAACCCCGGAGGCTGAACAACCACCCGCTGATGCTCCTATTCCTAATGAAATGTTGCAACAAATGGCTGCCGTATTTCTGCAGATAGCCGGGCATTGCCCCAGCCCCACCCTCAGCACCAGCACCCGTACCAGTACCTGCTGTAGGAGGGGAAAGGAAACCCCCGATAGAAAAGATAAGAAAGTACAGTGCGAAGGAGTTTAAGGCTCGAAGGGGGCGATGATTCTTCTACAGCCGAGTATTGGCTGGAAGGAACGGTAAGAGCCTTAGATCAGTTACAGTGTACGCCAGAGGAGAAGAAGCGTATGTCTGGTGGGACACAGTTCAACAATGAGTTCCATCGGAACAAAGGACATGGGATTTCTTTGTGAATGAGTTCAAGAGGAAGTTTATATCGGAGGCATATCTAGATGCCAAGAAAAAGGAGTTTCTACACTTAAAGCAAGGTCGACTGACCGTTGCTGAATACGAGAGGGAATTTACTAGGCTGAGTAGATATGCCAAGAAGACAATTGAAGACGAACATGATAGGTGTAAGCAATTCCAGGATGGTTTGAATAATGAGATTAGGATGCAGGTAATTGCTGCTAATATCAAGGAATTTTCTGAGTTGGTCACTAGGGCTCTGGAAGTAGAGCAATGTCGAATGGATGAGCGAGATAGTAGAGAGAGACTAAGTCAAAGAAGAGATACCCAGGGCTACTCGGGAAATTTTCAGTCATCGAGGAAGCGCTTCAGAGGAGGCAGTTCCACAGAAGGTAACCAACGTAGAACTTTTGGTCAGGGATCGGTTTATGGCAGTTCGAGCCAGGCCACCTCTATAGCTAGCACTGGCCGATCTGGAAGAGGACAAGGAAGAGGTTTTGGAAAAGGATTGGGGCATGGTAGAAGTGATTTTGTTCAGACAGGAAGCACTGGAGGAGGTGAGAATGCCAACCCACGTTGTGATCAGTGCGGACGTCGATATACAGGGGAATGTTGGGGAAGAACATATGCGTGCTATATATGTGGATCTTTAGACCACTTTTTGCAAGAGTGCCCCCAACGAGTACAGAACCTACCTAGGGAGACAGAAGGGTCACAGGCAGCAGATGGTAGAGGTCGAGGATGTAATATCCCTAATTATGCCCTAGTAGTCTTGGTGTTATTGTTGTTGCACTTGAATTATGTATATATGATAAGTTGATAAGATTGGAAGAGAATGTTTTTGTATGGTGGTTGGGAAAGAAAAGAGGGTTTAGAGATAATTGTATATGTTGCTCATATGGTGATATATATAACATATAATGTGGTCAAAATGGAAAGTCAAGGAAAGAGGATATTTTTGTGTTGGTTGTGAAATTACTTAAATGGGTATAGATATGACAAAAGCTTAGTTAAATGGATGAGGGTATTATAGTAATTTTCTTTTGGATGGGTATTTAATGCCTATTGACTTTGTGTTTCTTCATCATTTCTTCTTCTTCTTGTTGTTGTGTGGCCGGCTCACCAAAGAGACAAGAGAGCAAGAGAAAAAGTGATGGTTTTGATGATTTCAAGCTCAAAGTGAAGGAAGTTTTCAAAGTTACAAGTTGGAGTTTCAAGGAATTTCATTATTTGGTAAGTTTTCTCTTGTTTACCCTTGTTATTTTTGAAGTTATGCTTGAGTTGAGTTGTGATTTGATGATGGTATGATTAAGTTGCTTAGGGTGTGATTTTAAGTATTGATTTTGCTTGATAGATGAGAAGTTGAGTTGGTGAAGGTGTTGGAAGTGATTGTGTTGAGTAAGAGTTGTGTTTAGTGAAATTTCTTTCTGTTTTACAATTAGTAAAGGCTGTGACTTGTATGATTTTTAATTAATTATAGAAAAATGTTCTAGAAGTGAATTTTTGATATTTTGTGCCTCTATGAGTCTAGAATGACTGAAAAATATGTTGATTCGATTTTGGAATGGTTATGAGTTTAGAAAGATTATTTTTATTAGACCTGTTCCAGCAGGTACCTTAACTGAGACAGCTATATTTCGGGATTTTTAATAAAATGTAGAAAAATCATATCCAATTGAATTTTGGATATGTTGTTTCGTAGTGAGTCTAGTATTTGAGAAAAATAATTTGGAACCACGTTGATTGAATTTGATTTATGGAATTCACAAAGTTCAGAACTGCTGCCAGGATGCAGGGCAATTGGGGCAGTCTGGTTAGGTGAACTATTTGACCAAGATTTTGTGTTCAGTTTGATCTGAAATTTTAAAGGAATGATTTTAAGATACAAAACTAAATTCTTTAAAAATTTTAGAATTTTTAGTCAAGTAGATTATTTTATACAATTTTTCAAAATAAGGATAAAATGGAGTCTAAAACCAGAATGTACTATTCATATGAATCATATCAATTGTTCTTTGCCCTAATTGCATTGTTGAGATTGAAAAATGTTATGTTATGCATTGTGAATGATTATGTGTTTCATGAATAATATACATTGAAATTGAAATGATAATTCAAATAAGACATGATATGAGACAATGCCATTGTGATTGGCTATGATGATGATATTGAAAGAAAGAAGGCATGTTTGCCTAAATGTGATGAGAATTTGAGAATGGAAATGGTAACTATATAATAAATGAATTGTTTGTTTAATATGTTATTCAGTTTCAGAGTTCTGGATTTGGGTGGCATGCCTAAGAAATGATGAAAGGTAACAGTCTTGCCGGGTTAAGGATCTCCTCATATGTGTTGAGTTGATGGTCCAAGAGACTGGGTCTGTTACACTATGAGAATTGTGAATATGAGATATATGATTTGTAACAGTCTTGCCGGGTTGAGGATCTCCTCATATGTGTTGAGTTGATGGTCCAAGAGACTGGGTCTGTTACACTATCCATGGATAGAGATACATGTATATACATTGCCTACGGGCGTGATTATTGTGACTATGAACCAAAGCAGTAACTCTGAACTCTGAATATCGTATTAAATACTTGTTGGGCCCATAGGTGTCAAGGTTATATGAATGTCCTAAATAATGTTATGAGTTAATGAAATGAGATGTTGGTTATTGAGTATGATTGATTAATGTTGAATGTGGAAAGATGTTGAAATGTGGTATGCTCATATGACTATGATTTGTGAAATGCATAATTATGTGGTTACCTTTATATTTATAATGTTGATCTTATCAATAACATATGTGACATTGCATTACATTAAAGCATACCATTAGCATGTTTTATCTTACTAAGCCGTTGGCTTAGCGCGATAGTGTTTAATCGCGCAGGTAATAGAGTTGATAGAGTTGAACCCGAGAGTTCATCAAGACCAAGTGAGAGTAGACCTTGAAGAGTTGATTTTGGGAACTTAAAGATCAGAAGAGAATTGCCAATCATGTATACTTCTGTATATTTAGTAAAGAAATGTTTAATGTGTAAATATGTACATATTTTATAACTTCCGCTGTGTAATATTTAAATGTATATATATATAACTAATATGTTTTGTTTTATCAGTAAATGATTTACTTTTCTATAATGTATAATGATAAAGGTATTGTATCAAGTTTAAAGTGTTTTGAATATTAAGAAAACCGTAGCATCCCTATGTTTGGTGCACTTATGCTACATTGTTGTGGTTGTAGTGTGTGTGCATTGGATATGGGGGTGTTACAATTGTTTTGGTATCAGAGCCTAGGTTTGAGATTCTCAGCCTAGGTAAAATGTAATAAAAAGAATATTTTTACTTAAAAAGTTGGTTTTGAAATAAAATATATGTTTGGGATTGGCAACCTCTGATCTTTAATAAGAAGTATTCTACTGTGTTTGCAGTGTTAGGTTGTGATGGATTCTCACTCACGACAGTCAGTTGAGGGTAGTGCTGAGAGCATTGCTCCTGTTGAGGGAGCTAGAGTTGATAGTGTTGAGGAGGCACCTGCTTCGGTGTCGGGTAGACCAGCTGGAGAGGAGGTTCCGCCAGCCTGGTTTAGGCATATGATGGAAGTTATGAGGCAAGCACCAGTGCAACCAGTGCCACCACCCCCTCAGCCTTTGGTATCTGTGAGGCACTATGATAAACTAAGGAAGTATGGAGCGGAGGATTTCCTTGGTACTACTGATCCAGCTGTAGCAGAACAGTGGCTTGACAAAGTACAGAGGATCTTTATTCAGTTACAAGCCACCCCTGAGGAAAAATTTGACTATGTAAGATCTTTGCTACAGAAGGACGCCTACGATTGGTGGAAGACGGTGCCCCATTCTATGGATGATCCTCCAACACTGTCTTACACTGATTTTCTGAGGGAATTTGAGTTGAAGTATACTCCTAGGGAGTATAAAGACATGAAGAAGATGGAGTTCTTAAGCTTGAAGCAAGATAGTAAAACTGTAACTGAGTATGAAGTTGAGTTTATTCAACTGAGTCAGTATGCTGGGGGTATCATTGCTGATGAGGTTGATAGATGTCGGCGATTTGAGGAGGGATTGAGGCCCTCGATCATGTGCTTAGTGGCTGGATCCAGATATCAGGATTTCTCACAGCTGGTGGCAACAGCTCGAAGTGTAGAGCGAGATCAAGTTATTGCAGCTGCTTCAGAGGAAGAGGTTAGGGTTAGGAGGCCCCAGTTTGAGGCAGGGTCTTCTTCTGCAAAAAGAGGTAAAGGAAGCTTTGTTCCTAGAGTTAGTAGGAGTCAGAGGTTAGCTGGTAGGTCAGTGCAGTTCTAGAGACAGAGATTTAGACCTGCAGCTTCAGTAGCGAGTGCTCCTACTCCTGGAGTTCAGAGATCCACCTTACCTGTGTGTAACCAGTGTGGTGGAAGACATGGGGGCGTTTGTTGGAGGCATAGTAGATCAGGGGTATGCTTCAGGTGTGGATCACCTGACCACTTTGTGAGAGACTGTCCTAAGAGGCAAGAGCAGATGCCAGTTGATTCTGCTGCTTCTCGAGCTAGTGTGAGGGGAGGCAGAGGAGGCAGAGGTGCCAGCCGGGGAGGTAGACCAGGATTCAGTTCTAGAGGAGGTGCTACATCCAGGGAGGGTAGACCAGAGGAGGTTGGATCTTCCCAGAGGATGTATGTTATGCAGAGGCAGCCAGATTCATCGGCAGTCATAGCTGGTACTTTTTCTTTATTTAATACTCCAGTACTTGCTTTGATTGATCCGGGTTCCACGCATTCATATATTAGTGCATCTGTTTTGCCTGTATTTGATGTGCATGCTGAGTCCCTAGGATTTGATGTGTTGGTGACAAATCCGTTAGGGCATAGTGTGGTTGTGAGTAAGGTGCACCGGGATAGTGCAGTGAGGGTGCAGGGTGAGGAGTTCCTTGGAGATTTGATTGAGATGCCATTTAAGGAATATGATGTGATCTTAGGTATGGATTGGCTATCTCGACATGGAGCTGTGGTGGATTGTAAAAAGAAAATTGTTTCTTTGAGAACGGGTGATGGTAGAGAGGTGATAGTATCTAATGAGCAGGAACAGCTAGCCTCCTTATTTGTTTCAGCTGTTGCAGCCAGGAGGTTAATTAGAAAGGGGTGTGAAGCCTATCTTGCTCGTGTGGTGGATACTAGAGTGAAGGGTTCCCCTATTGATAGTATTGCCACAGTTGCTGAGTTCCCGGATGTATTTCCAGAGGAGTTGCCAGGGTTACCTCCTGAGAGAGAGATGGAGTTCGGTATTGAATTGTTGCCTAGTACCACTCCTATCTCCATTACTCCTTATAGAATGGCACCAGCAGAATTGAGGGAGTTGAAAGTGCAATTACAGGAGTTGTTGGACAAAGGATTTATTCGCCCTAGTGTTTCTCCTTGGGGAGCTCCTGTGCTATTTGTGAAAAAGAAAGATGGTACTATGAGGTTGTGTATCGATTATAGGCAATTGAACAAGGTGACCATTAAAAATAAATATCCTTTGCCTAGAATCGATGATCTCTTTGATCAATTGAAGGGTGCAGCTGTGTTTTCTAAAATTGATTTGAGATCTGGGTACCATCAGTTGAGAGTCAAAGCTGAAGATGTTCCTAAGACCGCTTTTCGGACCAGGTATGGGCATTATGAATTTTTAGTTATGCCTTTTGGTCTGACGAATGCACCTGCAGCTTTTATGGATTTGATGAATAGGGTGTTTAGGCCCTATTTGGATCAGTTTGTAGTGGTCTTCATCAATGATATATTGGTGTATTCGCAGAATGAGGAGGAGCATGACATGCATCTGCGGATTGTGTTGCAGATTTTGAGAGAGAATCAGTTATTTGCCAAATTGTCGAAGTGTGAGTTCTGGTTGGATCAAGTAGCTTTTCTCGGACATATTGTTTCTGCAGAAGGAATCAGAGTTGATCCGAGCAAAGTTGAAGCTATTTTAAATTGGAGTCCACCCAAGACTGTGACAGAGATTAGAAGTTTTTCTGGGTTTGGCAGGCTATTACCGGCGGTTTGTGAAAGGATTTTCTTTGATAGCTACTCCACTCACCAGATTGCTTCGTAAGGGAGTGAGGTTTTTGTGGACAGATTAGTGTCAGGCGAGCTTTGAGCAGTTGAGAGATATGTTGACTCAAGCGCCTGTTCTTACTTTACCTGTTGAAGGCAAACCATATGTGATCTACAGTGATGCTTCACATAGAGGTTTGGGGTGTGTATTGATGCAGGAAGGGAAAGTTATAGCTTATGCATCTCGACAGTTGAAACCGCATGAGCTTAACTATCCGACTCATGATTTGGAATTGGCTGCCATTGTGTTTGCATTGAAGATTTGGCGCCACTATCTGTTTGGGGAGAAATGTTTTATATACACTGATCACAAGAGTTTGAAGTATTTGGGTGTCCAGAAAGAACTCAATCTTCGTCAGAGGAGATGGTTAGAATTGATTAAAGACTACGACTGCTTGATTGACTATCATCCAGGTAAAGCAAATGTTGTTGCTGATGCCTTGAGTCGGAAGTCTTTAGCTGGTTTAACAGTCTACTCGCTCTCGTTGCTTGTTGAGTTGAGAGCATTGCATGCCAGTTTTGTAGTTTGTGACGATGGTGCATTGTTGGCACAGTTGCTTTTGAAACCAGTTTTGTTAGATCAGATCAAAGAGGCTCAGTTGATTGATATGAAGATTCAGAAGATTATTTCAGATTGCAAGAATGGGAAGACTAGAGATTTTGTTGTGAAAAGTGATGGGAGCCTATGGTTTAAAAACCGATTGTGTGTACCCGATGATGCTGATTTGAAAAGGGTCATTTTGGAAGAAGCTCATCAGTCAATGTTTGCTATGCATCCGGGTAATACGAAGATGTATCATGATTTGAGACAGCATTATTGGTGGATTGGTTTGAAGAGAGACATTGCTGAGTTTGTATCGAAATGTCTCACCTGTCAGAAGGTTAAAGCAGAGCATCAAGTTCAAACCGGGTTGCTTCAACCATTGTCAGTGCCAGAATGGAAGTGGGAAAGAGTGACAATGGATTTTGTGTCTGGTTTTCCATTGACACAAAAGAAGCATGATGCCATATGGGTGATTGTGGATAGATTGACTAAGACAGCTCATTTTCTTCCGGTTCGAATGGATTACTCTTTGGAGAGATTGGCTGAGCTGTATATCCATGAGATTGTGAAACTGCATGGTGTTCCAACTTCTTTAGTGTCTGATCGAGATCCCAGGTTTACTTCCAGATTTTGGAAGAGTTTGCATAGTGCTTTGGGTTCTCGACTGCACTTCAGCACTGCTTTTCATCCACAGACGGATGGACAGTCAGAGAGGGTGATACAGATTATTGAGGACATGTTGAGAAGCTGTGTCATTGATTTCTCTGAAAGTTGGGATAGGTTTTTACCTCTTGTGGAGTTTGCTTACAACAACAGTCACCAATCCAGCATTGGTATGGCACCGTTTGAAGCATTGTATGGCAGACGGTGTAGGACACCTCTTTGTTGGAATGAGCTTGGAGATAATAAGTTGGTTGGTCCTAATTTGATTCAAGAAACTGAAGAAAAAGTGAAGTTGATTCGAGGCAGGTTAAAAGCAGCTTCAGACCGACAGAAGTCTTATGCAGATCTGAAAAGGAGAGATATAGAGTTTGGTGTTGGAGATAAGGTATTTCTGAAAGTGTCTCCTTGGAAGAAGATTTTGAGGTTCGGTCGGAAAGGAAAATTGAGTCCTCGTTTCATTGGGCCGTATGAAGTGTTAGAAAGAGTTGGGCCAGTGGCGTATCGACTTGCTTTGCCACCTGAGTTGGATCGTATTCATAATGTATTCCATGTTTCTATGTTGAGGAGATATAGGTCGGATCCATCTCATGTGTTGCCATTTGAATCTATTGAAGTGAGCCCAGACTTGACATTTGAAGAGGAACCAGTTGCTATCTTGGCACGTGATGTAAAAGAGTTAAGAAATAAGAATGTGCCTTTGGTAAAAGTTCTGTGGAAGAATCATGCAAGAGAGGAAGCAACTTGGGAAAGTGAGCATACCATGCGAGACCAGTATCCTCAGTTATTTCAGAGTTAATTTCAGGTAATTTCGAAGACGAAATTTCTTTCTAGAGGGGGAGAATTGTAATATCCCTAATTATGCCCTAGTAGCCTTGGTGTTATTGTTGTTGCACTTGAATTATGTATATATGATAAGTTGATAAGATTGGAAGAGAATGTTTTTGTATGGTGGTTGGGAAAGAAAAGAGGGTTTAGAGATAATTGTATATGTTGCTCATATGGTGATATATATAACATATAAAGTGGTCAAAATGGAAAGTCAAGGAAAGAGGATATTTTTGTGTTGGTTGTGAAATTACTTAAATGGGTATAGATATGACAAAAGCTTAGTTAAATGGATGAGGGTATTATAGTAATTTTCTTTTGGATGGGTATTTAATGCCTATTGACTTTGTGTTTCTTCATCATTTCTTCTTCTTCTTGTTGTTGTGTGGCCGGCTCACCAAAGAGACAAGAGAGCAAGAGAACAAGTGATGGTTTTGATGATTTCAAGCTCAAAGTGAAGGAAGTTTTCAAAGTTACAAGTTGGAGTTTCAAGGAATTTCATTATTTGGTAAGTTTTCTCTTGTTTACCCTTGTTATTTTTGAAGTTATGCTTGAGTTGAGTTGTGATTTGATGATGGTATGATTAAGTTGCTTAGGGTGTGATTTTAAGTATTGATTTTGCTTGATAGATGAGAAGTTGAGTTGGTGAAGGTGTTGGAAGTGATTGTGTTGAGTAAGAGTTGTGTTTAGTGAAATTTCTTTCTGTTTTACAATTGGTAAAGGCTGTGACTTGTATGATTTTTAATTAATTATAGAAAAATGTTCTTGAAGTGAATTTTTGATATGTTGTGCCTCTATGAGTCTAGAATGACTGAAAAATATGTTGAATCGATTTTGGAATGGTTATGAGTTTAGAAAGATTATTTTTATTAGACCTGTTCCAGCAGGTACCTTAACTGAGACAGCTATATTTCGGGATTTTTAATAAAATGTAGAAAAATCATATCCAATTGAATTTTGGATATGTTGTTGCTTAGTGAGTCTAGTATTTGAGAAAAATAATTTGGAACCACGTTGATTGAATTTGATTTATGGAATTCACAAAGTTCAGAACTGCTGCCAGGATGCAGGGCAATTGGGGCAGTCTGGTTAGGTGAACTATTTGACCAAGATTTTGTGTTCAGTTTGATCTGCAATTTTAAAGGAATGATTTTAAGATACAAAACTAAATTCTGTAAAAATTTTAGAATTTTTAGTCAAGTAGATTATTTTATACAATTTTTCAAAATAAGGATAAAATGGAGTCTAAAACCAGAATGTACTATTCATATGAATCATATCAATTGTTCTTTGCCCTAATTGCATTGTTGAGATTAAACAATGTTATGTTATGCATTGTGAATGGTTATGTGTTTCATGAATAATATACATTGAAATTGAAATGATAATTCAAATAAGACATGATATGAGACAATGCCATTGTGATTGGCTATGATGATGATATTGAAAGAAAGAAGGCATGTTTGCCTAAATGTGATGAGAATTTGAGAATGGAAATGGTAACTATATAATAAATGAATTGTTTGTTTAATATGTTATTCAGTTTCAGAGTTCTGGATTTGGGTGGCATGCCTAAGAAATGATGAAAGGTAACAGTCTTGCCGGGTTGAGTATCTCCTCATATGTGTTGAGTTGATGGTCCAAGAGACTGAGTCTGTTACACTATGAGAATTGTGAATATGAGATATATGATTTGTAACAGTCTTGCCGGGTTGAGGATCTCCTCATATGTGTTGAGTTGATGGTCCAAGAGACTGGGTCTGTTACACTATCCATGGATAGAGATACATGTATATACATTGCCTACGAGCGTGATTATTGTGACTATGAACCAAAGCAGTAACTCTGAACTCTGAATATCGTATTAAATACTTGTTGGGCCCATAGGTGTCAAGGTTATATGAATGTCCTTGTAATATCCCCACATATGCCCTAGAAGTTTTGAATGTTGTTGTTGTTGTTGTTGTTGTTGTTGGTTAATGGGTTAGAATGTATGTGTTAATTGGCAAGAGAAAAGAAATTGGAAAGTGAATGCTTGTGTATATGTGTTTTGGGGAAATTTAGGGTTTAGAGACAAATGTATATGTTGTGTATATGATGATATATATAACATATAAGTTGGTCAAATGAAGAGTCAAAGTGATGGTTAAGTGGAAGAAGATATTTTTGGTTGAGTGTGAAATTACATGAATGGGCATATAAGAGACAAAGGTTTAGTTAAATGGTTAAAGGGTGTTTTGGTAATTTTCTTTTGGAAAACTTGTGGTGGAGATTAAAAGGAAAGTTTGACTTTGCTTCTTCATCTTTTCCTCTTCTCTTCATGTGTGGCCGGCTTCTTCATAGAAAAAGAGAAACAAAGAGACAAGAGAGGTGTTCTTGATTCTTGAAGCAAATTGAAGGAAAAATCAAAGGTTTTGGTTGAAGATTTGTGGAATTTCATCAAATTAGGTAAGTACTCTCTTGTTTTCCCTTGTTAATTTTTGAAGTGTTGTTTGAGATAAGTTGTGATTGGTTAATATCATGATTTAGAATGTTTGAGATGTGTTTATAAGTAGTGAAAGTGATGGTGAATAAATAAGGGTTAAATTGGTGGTGGTTTTGTTTGAAAATGGCAAATTAAGTGGAAGTTGTTTTTGAAAGAAGAAGATTGATGTTGGTTTTAGGATTTGATGTGGTAAGTGATTGAATATGTAATTGATATAGTGTTAATATGAATATTGTGATGAATAAGTATTAATAACATTGATTATGTCCATTTTGATGAGATTATGTTGTGTATAATGTGTTTGAATGCAATTGAAAGAGTTTTGGCTATTTTAGGGTTTATGCATAAGAGATACGTAATTTGGAGCGGTCGCTATTATTCATGTGCGGTCGCTGTTATTCTTGTGCGGTCGCGACTTAGGTCGGGCTTCTGGCCGCGAAACCTACTGTAATAAGGTTTCATTGTGTAATGGTATGGGGCGGTCGTACTAAGGTGAGGCGCGACCGCTAGAAAGGTTCTGTTCACCTTATTGGAAGCAATCTAATTCTACAACAAGATTCTCAAATACATGTTAAATAGATATCATTTGTCTAACATCATTGTTGAATAATGAAATGTGAGATGATATGGAATGGATAATACATATGATACTATATGAACCAAGCTATGTATTATGCATTGTGAATCTTGTGAATGGCAATTTGTTATATGAATAATGTACTTTGTAATGTTACATCAATGATGCTATATGTAAAATGTGAAGAAGAGGATGAAGTAATTGATTATAGATAGCTTGGTGGGAATAACTTTGAAGAGTGAAAGAGATGAGGATCATCCAAAAAGGTATGTACAATGCAAGTTATAATTATGTGAATAATATGAT
The DNA here is from genome assembly GCA_947685225.1 of Garcia nutans. Classification (NCBI taxonomy): domain Eukaryota; kingdom Viridiplantae; phylum Streptophyta; class Magnoliopsida; order Malpighiales; family Euphorbiaceae; genus Garcia; species Garcia nutans. Next base: position 45,864,622 of record CANTUV010000007.1, on the reverse strand, counting down.
TGAAGCATGTCTAAATGATATGATTGAATAATGACATGTTTGCCTAGTTAATGTAATTAATGTGGTATATATCAATGATGGAATATGACATGTAAAGGTTATGATGAGGTAAATGATTATGTATGTAAAAGATGAATTGCTATAATGTAGATTGAAATGTAATGTGAAGCCATTGTGGTTGGCTATGTTAACTCAAATGTGATGTGAAGCCATTGTGATTGGCTATGATGATTCAATTGAAAGAAACAAGGCATGTTTGCTTAAATGAAATGAGAAATGAATTGAGAAAGTAATGTAAAATGATTATGTGCTTAATATGTTGATTCAACTTTCAGAGTCCCGTGTTTGATGGCATGCCTATAACTCATTGGATAGGCGAAATGGGAGGCCCGTAAGCCGAGTCCAATTTGAGTAATGTTTATGAATCACTGGATAGGTGAAATGGGAGGCCCGTAAACCGATTCCAGTTGTAAAATGTGAATATGGAATGATGGTGAAATGGGAGACCCGTAAACCACTTCCATTTGAGAATTTGTAACAGTCTAGCCGGGTTGAGGATCTCCCCATGTTAATGGGTTGATGGTCCAAGAGACTGGGTCTGTTACGCTATCCATAGATAGAGATATGATATAAATTGCCTACGGGCTTTATGATTATGATATTGGATCAAAACAGTGACTCTGAACTTTGAATGACATATTAGTATCTGTTGGGCCCGAGTCTGTCTTTGTTGTCCATGTGATAATTAAATGTTGAAATAAATGAGAAATGAGATCTATGGTTGCCTTTATTGCAAATGTGATTCGTATGATATGTAATGTGTATGTATTGATATGTTGATTGTGAGTATTGGTGATGGATTGTGGTTGGTGTTAATGATTGCCTTGTTGGAAATGTTATTCATGATTGGTAAATGGTGAATAATACTATGTTATGAAGTATGTGTGGAATATGTGTATTGAAATATTGTTAGTGAGTATTATTGATGAAAGGTGATGGGTGATAATGATATATATATGATATATGATTTAGTTGAGATATATGAAAAAAATACAATCTAAAGAAAAGATATGATAAGCTAAAGTTATATGGAATTGATATATCATTATATGCTAGTATAATTTATAATGTATGTGTATATTTTATATTTGTACTACTAAGCTCTCGGGCTTAGCGCGGTTATGTGATCGCGCAGGTGACCAGGTGGAAGATGTGAAGTCTTTTGTTATGCCACGAGAAGAGTAAGAGTTTGTCGAGACCAACTAGAGGGTGATGCATTCATGTATAATTTAATTATGACGTACTTCTATCAAGAATGTATTCATTTGTATAAATGTTGTTTTGAGAAAGATAAGATTATTGTATATTTATAAGATCATTAAAAGTATATTGATTTTGTAAGTGTTCTTTAAATTAAAGTATGGTGGTTTGGAACTTTGTTAAAGGTTTTTAAATTGCAACGAAAAGTGACATCCTTATACTTTATATATTTACTGTATGTATAGTACGTATATGGAGTATCAGGGTGTTACAATTATTTTGGTATCAGAGCTTAGGTTTCGAGATTCTCGGCCTAAGTGAAATTAAAAAGAAAAAGTTTTGAAACGCTTAAAATGAATTAAAAAGAAGAGTTTTGAAATGCAATTGGTAATACATGCATATGCATTGACACCTAGGTTGGTCTCGGATGTGGCATTATATGAATTGTAGAATATTTGTGTTATATGAGATGTTTAACATAATTAATGATATATGTGTATACCATTTTGATGTGATGAGAAACCATGATTGTTGGAAATGAGTTATAATTGAGGCATAGTGCCTAATTGATTGTGAGAAACTAATTGTGAAATGTAATGTGATATATGTATATTGATGATGCATATGAAAATGTCATGTTGAGTGCAACATGGAGTGTAATGTTGATGTTTATGAGCAATATTATGTAGGACATAATATGAACTCAAACATAAAGAGAATAAAGTGAATATGAGTTGAAATTAAAATTAAGATAAGAGTATGTATTCTTTCCTTTATACCTGAAATTTCTTTATTATAAAGTTTATGTTGGGTTTACGAGATAGAGGAAATATTGTTGAAGTGTTAATATTGAAAGATATATTACTAAATGAGGAGAGAATGGTGGGATATGGAATGAGTTGATTAATATAGACAAGGTATGATTATTTAAAGTTTGAAGTATGTACATATATAAAGTTAAGGTGTTGTTCAAAGGAAAAAGAGATGATGTTGGTTAAGTAAGAAAATAAGTTGATATTGTTATTTTAAGTAAACATTGTGAATGCAATGTTAGAAATGTAAGATGCTTGAATATTGTGAAAGCTCCTGGTTATGATGGTAATATATAATATTTGAGATTTCTGAAATGAGCTTAATAATTGGAGAAATTATATGTTTTGACTTTGCTTTGTGATATATATACATAAGATGTATCTAAAGTGATATTAAGAAAAGATGGAAGTTTAAGCAAAGTAGTAAATTGGAAAGTTAATGTGTTAATGGAATTTGGATAAAGACTATTTTAAACATTAGTAGTTTAATGTAAGTTAAACTTGTGAGCTATGTGGAATGAATATTACTGTATATGAAATTACTATTAAATTGGGTAATGTGATTGATAGTGAGAATTGGATGGACCAATGGTGATTCAAGAAGTTGAGATTTATAATAACTATACTTGGAAAGTGTATAGAGGTTATTGGGCTCAATGTGTATATGATTGGATGTAATGTATATGTGTATAAATATGTGAGTAAAATATATATATGTTGAAGGATAAACAAATGGATGTAAAGATGGTATACTAAATGCATTTAAAAATAAATGTGAGTGAGATGTCACCTTAGTAATGTGACTAAGATTTTGTGAAGTATTATTATGAATAGAAAGTATATATGTGTTAAGTTGATAAATAACTTAAATCATGTCAAAAAGGGATAAGAATGATGTTGTTCAATGAAAAGTAATAAGTGTTAAATTGTGTTGAAAATATGTAAAAGAGGAATTAAATATAATTGTATGATTATGTGTATACACATATAAGAAATGTGGAAGGTGAGACATCTTCCTTAGGTGATCTATGAATGTGTATATGGTATAACTATTGGTCAAATGATATTGGGAATGATATTGTATGTAGTAGTGGACCTAAGATAAATTAGGCCTTGAATTATGCAAAAATAGATCATGTGACGAAATGGAAAATGAGAATTGATTTGGGGAAATAGTGGACAGTAATATTGTTATAGCAATAACTGAATTTGGCTATCATAAATGTTATGAGCCAAAGTATTTGGGTGAGGAAACGTTCTAAGTATATAGATATATAAGAGATTATAAGGGAAGAAGAAAGTATAAAGAATGAAATTTGTGTAAGACTTGTATATGATTCAATGATGTGCATAATAGAGGTTAAAGATAATATTGTTGTATATGAGATATGTTAATGATGATAAAATAATTAAGAGTAAATTGTGTTGAGATAGAGCTGAAATGTGTTAATTTTTGATGTAGTAAAATTTGGAGAATGGATATATAATCTTTGTGATACGACTTGGTATTATAATTGGAAAAGTTGAAAATAGAATAATAGAGGAGCAGTATTGATTTATAAGTTTCAGATGTGATCATTAATCTCCTATGGCCATATGATTTGTTTATTGTATTTGGCCGGTTAGCTTTACTATCCACAGAATTGGGACTGAGAAAAATATGACTGTAATACAGCCTTGGTAAGATTGATAATTATGTTTCTAGAAACATGGCTAAAGGTTATGATTAGTGAAGTGTATTTTATAATTCTTGTGTTAGCAATTTGGTTATAATTTTGGAAAAGAAAAGAAAGAGAAGAAAATTGTGGAAATACTATGAGTTATAAATAATGTGAGAAAAAGATAAGTATGGTAAATATAGTAATGATATGAAAAGTGAAAAGATATTTAAGAGGAGAAATTGCAAAATGTGATTGAGAGTTACATTGAATATGTTTATGGTATAAAATGAATAAGTGGATGGATTTAAAAATTTAAGTGGGTAAGCTATGAGTAATAAGTATGGTATGAAATAATTATGAAATTTGGTGGGAATTGTACTAAGATAAACTATGTGTGTATTGAAAGATAAGTTGAAGTGAATTGTTATTGATGATCATAGTTTCAAAAAGCTGAGTATATATATACATCTGAAGAGATTAAAATTTGAAAATAAGTTGACCTAATGGAATTAGGTTATATATGTATATATACATATTGGGAAATTTAATGATCAGGTTAAATAAGTAAATTGTTAGTGTGAATTAAACAAGATTGAGATGTTAGTATATTGTGGAGAATAGATCAATTGATCTGAATTTTGTTATAATTGTGAATTATTATTGAGATTTAATATGTATAGTTGTATTAAGGGTATGAGATAGAAATGACGGTGTATATAATATAATATTCTGATAGATGAATGGACATGAATCAATTGAATTGTATCAATTAAAAATGATGATAAAAGGGGAAAAGTTGATTTCCTGTAAGGTAAGTCCAAAAGTATTGTATTAATATTGATGTTAAGTGAGAAAAATACTAAAGAAGGAATTAAGTGTATGCAAAATAAGAATATTATTATCAATTAAGGTTTGATAAAAGTCTGTTTTAAGAATGATTGTAATGATGAGATAATCAATATTAAGTTATAAGTCAATGTTTTTTTTTAGGTTGAAGTTAAGAGGATAATTATAAAGAGATGAGGTGATAAAATATTTTGAATGTAATAGATGAATGGTATATATAGATTATAAGATAATTTGATTATTGTGTAAAAGAGATTCATTGGGAAGGTAATGAGCTATCTTGGTTGCTTTGTTGAAAAAAAAAATAATAATAATAAGATAAATATAAGTATATAATGATAAGTTTTGAAATGAGAAAATATGATTAACTCTAAGGGGGAGAGTAAAAATTTTTGTGATTTGATGAAATCATAAAGTAAGAATAAAATTAATATCATAAGATGATAAGATGGGGAAATTGTTAAGAATGGAGTGTTATGGTACTGAATAATTTCGAGGACGAAATTATTTAAGGGGGAGAGAATTGTAATATCCCCACATATGCCCTAGAAGTTTTGAATGTTGTTGTTGTTGTTGTTGTTGTTGGTTAATGGGTTAGAATGTATGTGTTAATTGGCAAGAGAAAAGAAATTGGAAAGTGAATGCTTGTGTATATGTGTTTTGGGGAAATTTAGGGTTTAGAGACAAATGTATATGTTGTGTATATGATGATATATATAACATATAAGTTGGTCAAATGAAGAGTCAAAGTGATGGTTAAGTGGAAGAAGATATTTTTGGTTGAGTGTGAAATTACATGAATGGGCATATAAGAGACAAAGGTTTAGTTAAATGGTTAAAGGGTGTTTTGGTAATTTTCTTTTGGAAAACTTGTGGTGGAGATTAAAAGGAAAGTTTGACTTTGCTTCTTCATCTTTTCCTCTTCTCTTCATGTGTGGCCGGCTTCTTCATAGAAAAAGAGAAACAAAGAGACAAGAGAGGTGTTCTTGATTCTTGAAGCAAATTGAAGGAAAAATCAAAGGTTTTGGTTGAAGATTTGTGGAATTTCATCAAATTAGGTAAGTACTCTCTTGTTTTCCCTTGTTAATTTTTGAAGTGGTGTTTGAGATAAGTTGTGATTGGTTAATATCATGATTTAGAATGTTTGAGATGTGTTTATAAGTAGTGAAAGTGATGGTGAATAAATAAGGGTTAAATTGGTGGTGGTTTTGTTTGAAAATGGCAAATTAAGTGGAAGTTGTTTTTGAAAGAAGAAGATTGATGTTGGTTTTAGGATTTGATGTGGTAAGTGATTGAATATGTAATTGATATAGTGTTAATATGAATATTGTGATGAATAAGTATTAATAACATTGATTATGTCCATTTTGATGAGATTATGTTGTGTATAATGTGTTTGAATGCAATTGAAAGAGTTTTGGCTATTTTAGGGTTTATGCATAAGAGATACGTAATTTGGAGCGGTCGCTATTATTCATGTGCGGTCGCTGTTATTCTTGTGCGGTCGCGACTTAGGTCGGGCTTCTGGCCGCGAAACCTACTGTAATAAGGTTTCATTGTGTAATGGTATGGGGCGGTCGTACTAAGGTGAGGCGCGACCGCTAGAAAGGTTCTGTTCACCTTATTGGAAGCAATCTAATTCTACAACAAGATTCTCAAATACATGTTAAATAGATATCATTTGTCTAACATCATTGTTGAATAATGAAATGTGAGATGATATGGAATGGATAATACATATGATACTATATGAACCAAGCTATGTATTATGCATTGTGAATCTTGTGAATGGCAATTTGTTATATGAATAATGTACTTTGTAATGTTACATCAATGATGCTATATGTAAAATGTGAAGAAGAGGATGAAGTAATTGATTATAGATAGCTTGGTGGGAATAACTTTGAAGAGTGAAAGAGATGAGGATCATCCAAAAAGGTATGTACAATGCAAGTTATAATTATGTGAATAATATGATTGAAGCATGTCTAAATGATATGATTGAATAATGACATGTTTGCCTAGTTAATGTAATTAATGTGGTATATATCAATGATGGAATATGACATGTAAAGGTTATGATGAGGTAAATGATTATGTATGTAAAAGATGAATTGCTATAATGTAGATTGAAATGTAATGTGAAGCCATTGTGGTTGGCTATGTTAACTCAAATGTGATGTGAAGCCATTGTGATTGGCTATGATGATTCAATTGAAAGAAACAAGGCATGTTTGCTTAAATGAAATGAGAAATGAATTGAGAAAGTAATGTAAAATGATTATGTGCTTAATATGTTGATTCAACTTTCAGAGTCCTGTGTTTGATGGCATGCCTATAACTCATTGGATAGGCGAAATGGGAGGCCCGTAAGCCGAGTCCAATTTGAGTAATGTTTATGAATCACTGGATAGGTGAAATGGGAGGCCCGTAAACCGATTCCAGTTGTAAAATGTGAATATGGAATGATGGTGAAATGGGAGACCCGTAAACCACTTCCATTTGAGAATTTGTAACAGTCTAGCCGGGTTGAGGATCTCCCCATGTTAATGGGTTGATGGTCCAAGAGACTGGGTCTGTTACGCTATCCATGGATAGAGATATGATATAAATTGCCTACGGGCTTTATGATTATGATATTGGATCAAAACAGTGACTCTGAACTTTGAATGACATATTAGTATCTGTTGGGCCCGAGTCTGTCTTTGTTGTCCATGTGATAATTAAATGTTGAAATAAATGAGAAATGAGATCTATGGTTGCCTTTATTGCAAATGTGATTCGTATGATATGTAATGTGTATGTATTGATATGTTGATTGTGAGTATTGGTGATGGATTGTGGTTGGTGTTAATGATTGCCTTGTTGGAAATGTTCTTCATGATTGGTAAATGGTGAATAATACTATGTTATGAAGTATGTGTGGAATATGTGTATTGAAATATTGTTAGTGAGTATTATTGATGAAAGGTGATGGGTGATAATGATATATATATGATATATGATTTAGTTGAGATATATGAAAAAAAATACAATCTAAAGAAAAGATATGATAAGCTAAAGTTATATGGAATTGATATATCATTATATGCTAGTATAATTTATAATGTATGTGTATATTTTATATTTGTACTACTAAGCTCTCGGGCTTAGCGCGGTTATGTGATCGCGCAGGTGACCAGGCGGAAGATGTGAAGTCTTTTGTTATGCCACCAGAAGAGTAAGAGTTTGTCGAGACCAACTAGAGGGTGATGCATTCATGTATAATTTAATTATGACGTACTTCTATCAAGAATGTATTCATTTGTATAAATGTTGTTTTGAGAAAGATAAGATTATTGTATATTTATAAGATCATTAAAAGTATATTGATTTTGTAAGTGTTCTTTAAATTAAAGTATGGTGGTTTGGAACTTTGTTAAAGGTTTTTAAATTGCAACGAAAAGTGACATCCTTATACTTTATATATTTACTGTATGTATAGTACGTATATGGAGTATCAGGGTGTTACAGTCCTAAATAATGTTATGAGTTAATGAAATGAGATGTTGGTTATTGAGTATGATTGATTAATGTTGAATGTGGAAAGATGTTGAAATGTGGTATGCTCATATGACTATGATTTGTGAAATGCATAATTATGTGGTTACCTTTATATTTATAATGTTGATCTTATCAATAACATATGTGACATTGCATTACATTAAAGCATACCATTAGCATGTTTTATCTTACTAAGCCATTGGCTTAGCGCGATAGTGTTTAATCGCGCAGGTAATAGAGTTGATAGAGTTGAACCCGAGAGTTCATCAAGACCAAGTGAGAGTAGACCTTGAAGAGTTGATTTTGGGAACTTAAAGATCAGAAGAGAATTGCCAATCATGTATACTTCTGTATATTTTGTAAAGAAATGTTTAATGTGTAAATATGTACATATTTTATAACTTCCGCTGTGTAATATTTAAATGTATATATATATATAACTAATATTTTTTGTTTTATCAGTAAATGATTTACTTTTCTATAATGTATAATGATAAAGGTATTGTATCAAGTTTAAAGTGTTTTGAATATTAAGAAAACCGTAGCATCCCTATGTTTGGTGCACTTATGCTACATTGTTGTGGTTGTAGTGTGTGTGCATTGGATATGGGGGTGTTACAGAGGAGGAAATCCATCGCGGGCACAGTCGGAGACGGTAGACCCGAGCTAAGAGCCCCTGCGAGGATGTATGCAATGAGGGGGCGTGAGGAAGAAGAGGCTCCGAATGTCATAACAGGTTAGCTAGTTATGTTTGGAATGCCGATTTATGCTTTAATAAACCCAGGTTCTTCACATTCATATATATATATGCATGAAAAATGAAAAATTCAAGGATTTAGAAGTAGAACTTGAAATAGATAGAGTGTTAGTTACAAATCCTTTGGGTAGTGAGATGGTTATCAGGAAGGTAATAAAGGATTGTCCGGTAGAAGTACACGGACACACTTTCTTAGGTGATCTGTTTGAGTTGCCATTCCAGGAATTTGATGCAATACTTGGAATGGATGAGCTGACCAAAAATAAGGCATTAGTGGACTGCGAAAAAAAAATAATGGATCCCTAAGACTATGTGTAGATTATCGGCAGTTAAATAAGCTGACAATTAAGAATAAATACCCGCTACCCCGGATAGACGATTTATTTGATCAATTGAAAGGTGTGGGAAATTTTCTCAAAGATTGATCTGCGATCCGGCTATCATCAACTGAAGATTAAAGATGAAGATATACCAAAGACTACATTCAGAACCCGATATAGACATTATGAGTTTATCGTAATGCCTTTTGGGCTCACGAATGCACCTGCGGTATTCATGGATTTGATGAATCGAATTTTCCATTCTAATTTGGACCAGTTTGCCGTGGTATTCATCAATGACATACTGGTTTACTCCAAGAATACAGAGAATCATGACCGACACTTGAGAATCGTGTTACAAACATGGAGGGAGAAGCAGTTATACGCCAAATTCAGCAAGTGTGAATTTTGGAAAGAATAAGTGGCTTTTTAGGACATATTGTATCGGCGGAAGGAATAAGAGTTGATTCTAAGAAGGTAGAAGCAGTATTGGATTTGAAAGAATGTTATTAGTGGCCAGGGATCAAGAGATATGTGGTAGATTACATGGCAAAATGTTTAACCTGCCAACAAGTAAAGGTAGAACATCAACTACCCTTGGGACTTCTACAACTTATTACGATTCCAACATGGAAATGGGATCGCATAACTATAGATTTTGTGGTGGGACTACCAATGACAAGAGACAAACATGATGCAATATGGGTGATAGTAGACCAGCTAACTAAGTCAGCTCAATTCTTACCAGTAAGGATGGACTACTCCCTGAATAAGTTAGCGGACTTGTACATTAAAGAGATTGTACAATTTCATGGAGTCCAACATCAATCATACCGGAAAAAGATCTACGCTTTACGTCGAACTTTTGGCAAAATTTCCAAACGACTTTGGGAACTCGAACGGACTAGAGTACGTCGTTTCATCCACAAACGGACGGACAGTCAAAGAGGGTAATCTAGATCTTGGAAGATATGTTAAGAGCATGCATATTAGAATTCAAAGGTAGCTGGGAGAAGTATTTAAGTTTAATGGAGTTCGCCTACAACAACAGCTACCAGTCCAGCATACAGATGGCTCCTTATGAAGCACTATAAGGACGAAAATGTAGGACTCCAATTTACTGGACAGAATTAAGCGAAGCAAAGATCTTAAGCCTGGAGATAGTTAAGTAGACCGAGGAGAAAGTAGAAATTATCCGGGATCGGTTAAAAGCTGTGACATATAGAAAAAATAATAATAATAATAATCATACGCGGACCTGAAGAGAAGGGACATAGAATTCAATGTTGGTGATAAGGTATTTCTTAAGGTTTCACCATGAAAGAAAGTGCTAAGATTTAAACAAAAGGGTAAGCTAAGTTCAAGGTTATTGGGCCTTACATATTCATTGAACGTATAGGTCCAGTAGCTTACCAATTGGCGTTACCACCTGAATTAAGTAAAATACATGATGTTTTCCACGTTTCAATGCTAAGGAGGTATCGTTCAAATCCAACCCATGTTATACAAGCTCAAGATATCTAGATTCAACCCGACCTGACATACGAGGAAGAGCCGGTAGAAACCTTAGCACGGGAAAGCAAAGAGTTGCGGAATAAGAAGATTCCATTGGTCAAAGTACTTTAGAGGAATCACAAAGTAGAAGAAGCTACATGGGAACGCGAAGAAACTATGAGGAAGCAGTACCCATGTTTGTTTCAATCTAATGGGCTTCGGGACGAAGCCTAAATTAACAAGGAAGGAACTGTCACATCCGCCTACCGTATTTATGTAGAGTAGTCACGTGCATAGCGAGAGAAGGGGAAAGGAGAAGATAATTCTTGATAACAGCCCTAGATAAGGTTGTATGACCAAAGGGACCTAGTTGTAATTTTTAAAAGTTTTGGAGACGTAAATGTAATTTCAAAAAAAAGTTGCACCGGATGTTCTTAATAGTACATATAACAGATTCCAAAAATGGGGTGTAGAGAAAAATCGGATCGCAATGACGTGTAACAGTTTTTCCAGGAAATGTCCCGTTAAAGAAAAATGAAGACATGTTGACTAGGGGCATTTTGGTCATTATAAATTAAAGTTATACATGAATTTAAAGTAGGAAATAAAAACATGAGTACGTAGAGGATGACGAGGGGTTAAATATGAAACGATTGTCAGTAGAAACGGAGCCGGAGAAAACCCGAGCAAAGAAAGGACCTAAAGGGAATTTTGTAAAAAGTTGAGGGCTTATTGGTAATTTTTCAAAATGACTTGGAAACCTAGAATAGACCTTATAAATAGATAGTAGAGGTCGAGAGGATCAAAACTATATGTAGTTTGACTCGTGAAACTGTACGGTTTAAAATATATGAGCGATTAATCGCCAAAACGTAAAGTGGGCCCGGTTACGTGTCGGGACCGTATGGGTAACCCGAGACAACTTTAGGATATCCTATGGGAAGAGGGACAAGTGGAAAGAAGTAAAGGAAAAGAAACTATAAAAATCTAATGTTGGCCAATCAAAAATAACCATTTAGCATGAGTAATAAATGAAGAAAGAGAAAGGTGGACAAGTGGTCTTAAAGGGTTTAACCAACACATAAGGTGATCATCATTTCCTTTGTATATAAATATATGTGATATGAAGAACAAATTCTCTCTTTTTCCACTTACAAATTTCGGCCAACAAAGGGAAACACCAAAGGACTTCCAAGTTTCTCCAAATTTGATTTTTAAGGTAAGTTTTTAAGGTTTTCTAGTAAGTAGACTTTAATTTTAGTATTAATTTTAGGTAGTTATATATTTATTGGAAGATTGGAGATTAGAGTCTTTATGTGGAATTGGAAAAATATTAAGTAAGTGATGAGATTAATTGATTAAATGGAAGAATCAAGATGTATAAAGATTAATAAGGTTGGATTAGGGTTTCGGTTGGAAAAGAAATAGAGAATAACTTATTATTTTAAATTTCTAAGGTTTATGTTGTATTTTGAATTTATTGAAGGAGAAATAAAGAATTAAAGAAGGAGAAGAAGGAAAAGCTAAGAGGAATTAAAGAAATAAGGTTTGGTACTTTACCTTTGAATAATTACTTTTGATTTGGTGCTTTACAATAAAAGAAATTCTATTTTCTTACAAACTTTGGTTTATGGAAGTTTTGAAGTTGATGTTTAAATATATTGATTGAGTTTAAATTAAATATTTGAGTTATGTTCTTGTTTTCTTATGGCAATTTGGGTTGTAAAATTTAATTGAAACCAAATGTTTTGAGAAAATTTGGAAAGTTGATTTGGTAAGTTGATTGGACTTTAATTAGTTTGATTTGAGTTAAACATGCAAAAATTGTTAAAAGGAAGTGATTGAATCTTCAATTTACTATTAAATAAGCCTTAATATTGATTTGCAAAAGAAAAATAAACTATCCTATGCATTTCAAATGTTTGGGCCGAAATGGTCCCAAAGTGACAGCTTCTGGACTATTTTTGTGGAAATTGTTTGGGGCAGAAAAAGAATGAATTTTTCAACGCAATTTTACATGCAATCAGTCAACATATGAAATAAGGTTTCTGTAAAATTTCAGCCAAAAATAAGATCATTTACTTGGTCAAATGCATGACTGAAGTAGACTGAAATTTTGACGAAAACCCAGATTTTACTATTCATTTGGTCATGCCATTTTGCGTTGCCGATTTTTCTCGCCGCAACACTATTCATTTGGTCAATTTGTGATATTTTGAGGAATACTTTGAAATGTTTGATGTGTTTATTGTGGATGTTAAATATGTGAAAAAGAGTAACGGTTTGACCAAAGAAAGTGGTGCACGGCATAAATGGCAAAGCGCAGTGAGAATTAAAATTGATTTCTTGAATCATTCTAAAATGAAGTTGAGACTTAAATTGAATCATTTTAATCTTTTTGCTCTACTGGATAGTGGGAGTGGTAGATAAGGGTATCGTGCACTATACTAACGCATGCAGTACTGCTCATTATTGTGATATGATATTTTATTCAGTGGTGAGGCCACTGAAGCCAATGGGGAGGCCCATTGGTTAACCAGGATGGGGAGGCCCATTCCTGTGATCTGATATCGGTGGTGAGGGCCACCTATGTTACAGTGGGGAGGCCCACTGCCTTATCACTATGGTTCCCTATATACCAGTAGAGCCTAAATCAAAGACATGTTATTTTTCGTTAAACTATATAATGCCAATGAGTTTGAATTATAATTTTACATTATTGAAAGCATATCACACTAAATGTATCACGATTTCGATTGGTATAAAGTTGGTTGATTGTGGATTTAATTATTTCCTTTGATTTCGAATACTTTCATATACTACTTTTATTTTTATTGGTAAGGTACCCACTGAGCGACAACGCTCAGCGAGTTGAGTTTTCTTGACTCATAGGTTTGGAGCAGTAGATTTCGGTGAGTAGCATCGAGCAGCACAACACAGCGCAGCACCTCAGAGTAGCCTTTAGTTTCCATTATGAGTTAGCTAGTTGTGGCATGTATATGTATATATAAGATTGAGAGTCAGTATGTGATACTGTACGATATTGGTATGTAATAATAATAAATCTCTACTTTAGTCTGGATTAGAAGTGTGAATTTTTCTTGCAGGTTGTAGTTGAGGGTATAAGGTGGATTCATTGGGAGTGTATTGGAAACTGATTGTATTCACATTGGTATGTGTAAAATGTTTTTAAAAATCAGAAAAACAAGTTTTGTCGACACTTGGGATCCAAATTTCTAGGCGAACGTCTGGAAAACTTTCTGTAAAATCGGAACAACAATTTGACTAAGTAAAATTGGTAGCAACATTTGGATAGTGTGGCGCCTCTACTCGGCTTACACATGTAGGTCTGGAAGGGGTGTTACAAATATTATCATCAATCCTACTTGCACAACATTTAATTTCCCTTTACTTTTAGTTATTAAATTAGTTATTTTTAATTACAAAGCATCACACAACTATTAATTTGCTAAACAACGGTTAAGGTTTGCACTAGTACTTGACCTTGTCCTCAGTGGAACGATAACTCACTCACTACTTTATTACTTGGGCGACCCGTGCACTTGCGATATTGCTATAGCACTAGGCGCGACGCACCACAATGCTACTACAACACAGAAGCTGTGACACGTTTAGTGACATGGGCGTGTCACTGCTCGTGTCACCAACCCAGAAAACAGAATCAACGACACGCCCAAAGACATGGTCGTGCTTCTGGGCATGTCAGGCCAAAAACCCTGAAATCGACACCAATAAAGCCATAACCCACAATCATCTTCCAATAGCCATATCAACAACACATAACTCAACCAAAACCATCAACAACTCAAAAATACTTGAGTAAACCTTAAAACAATTCAATTACAAACATCAAACTCAAACACCACCATATTCACAACTTAGAAATCACACAATCCACACACTTGCCTCTTTCACCAACTCATCCCTTTTCTCTGTTCATTCCAACCCCAAAATCAAAGTTAACAAGACAACACAACACTCAAATATACCAAAACAACCATCCAACAAACCCAAGAACACAAACTCAAGAGAAAACCAAGAAGCAAGTTAGAAACTTACCAAAAGTGAAGAAAATCCTTAAAACTCCAACTTGATCTCTTGAAAACCTTAAATCTTTTGAGCTTGGAAGCAACAAAACCTCTTTTCCTTTGGTTGCTAAGGGTGGCCGGCCAAAGAGAAGAAAAGAAGAAGATGAAGATGGATAAGGAAGAATGAAGAAAGAAAAAAAAATAAAAGAAAGAAAGTCAACACTCTTCAACTACTCCCTCCTCAAAACTCTCTCTTCACCAAGCATTTAAAACAATAAAATATTCAACCACTAACATCATCTTCCACTAACTTAAATAAATCCATTTAATTAATCAAAATATCTCTTTTGACTTATGAGACCCATTGACTTGTATATATTGTTTTTATCTCCATACACATAACATATACACTTCTTCTTCCTCTTATCTTTTCACTTAATCAAAAATACACTTTAAATTATTTAATCCAATACAACAATAAATATTCCAAAATTTAGGGTATAGTTTGGGATATTACAATTCTCCCCCTCTACAAAATAATTTCATCCTCGAAATTACCTGCTGTCAAGTCTGGAATAATTGAGGATACTGATCTCGCATCGCTTGCTCACTCTCCCAAGTTGCCTCTTCTCTACCATGATTCTTCCAAAGAACCTTCACAATTGGCACTTTCTTATGTCTCAACTCTTTCACTCCATATGCTAAAATGAATACTGGTTTTTCTTCAAATGTCAGATCCAGACTCACCTCAATGGATTCCACTGATAAAACATGAGATGGGTCTGACCTGTACCTTCGTAGCATAGAAACATGGAAGACATTGTGAATTTTATCCAACTCAGGAGGCAAAGCTAGTCGGTAAGCCACTGGTCCAACTCTCTCCAGTACCTCGTAAGGTCCAATGAAATGAGGACTCAACTTCCCTTTGTGGCCAAATCTCAAAATTCTCTTCCAAGGAGACACTTTTAGAAAAACTTTATCTCCAACATCAAACTTTGTCTCTCCTCTTCAAATCTGAATAGGATTTTTGCCGATCTGAGGCTGCTTTCAACCAATTCTGAATTATTTTCACTTTCTCTTTCGTTTCTTTAATCAAATCGGGACCAACCAACCTACCTTCTCCAACCTCATTCCAACAAAGAGGCATCCTTCATCTTCTACCATACAATGCCTCAAAAGGTGCCATTCTAATACTGGACTGATGATTGTTATTATAAGCAAATTCCATCAATGGCAAGAATCTATCCCAACTCCCAGAGAAATCAATGATACAGCTCCTCAACATGTCCTCTAAAATCTGTATCACTCTCTCTGATTGCCCATCTGTTTGCGGATGAAAAGTAGTGCTAAAATGCAATCCAGAACCCAAAGCAGCATGCAAACTCTTCCAAAACCTTGAAGTAAACCGAGGATCTCGATCAGACACTAAAGAAATTGGGACTCCATGAAATCTCACTATCTCATTGATATATAGCTCAGCCAAACTGGAAGGAAATGAGCTGTCTTTGTCAATCGATCAACAATCACCCAAATTGCATCATGCTTCTTCTGAGTCAATGGAAAACAAGTCACAAAATCCATTATTACACGCTCCCACTTCCATTCAGGCACTGATAAAGGTTGGAGCAACCCCGAAGGAACTTGGTGCTCGGCCTTCACTCTCTGACAAGTGAGACACTTGGATACAAACTCCGCTATATCCCTCTTCATACCTGACCACCAATAATATTGCTTCAAATCATGATACATCTTAGTACTCCCAGGGTGCATAGCAAAAATTGACTGATGTGCTTCTTCCAAAATAATCTTTCTCAAACTAGCATCATCAGGAACACACAATATATCCTCAAACCAAAGGCTGCCATCATCTCTCATAAGAAAATCTCGGCTCTCTCCTTTTTGGCATTCTAACACAACTTTTTGAATTTTGTCATCAACCGATTGAGCCTCTTTAATCTGATCCAACAACACCGGTCTCAACTGCAACTGAGCCAACAACGCACCATCATCACATGATTCAAAACTAGCATAACGCTCTCAACTCAATAAGCAACGAGAGCAAATAAGCAGTCAAACCTGCCAAAGACTTCTGACTCAAGGCATCAGCAACAACATTTGCCTTACTAGGATGATAATCAATTAAACAGTTGTAGTCTTTGATCAACTCCAACCACCGTCTCTGCCGAAGATTCAGCTCTCTCTGAACACCCAAGTATTTCAAACTCTTATGATCCGTATAGATAAAACACTTCTCCCTATACAAGTAGTGTCCCCAAATCTTCAAAGCAAAAACTATAGCTGCTAACTCCAAATCATGCGTCGGGTAATTCAACTCATGCGGCTTCAACTACCAAGAAGCATAAGCTATGACTCTACCCTTTTGCATCAAAACACATCCTAAACCATTATGTGAAGCATCACTGTAAATCACATATGGTTTATCTTCCACAGGCAAGGTAAGAACAGGAGCTTGAGTCAACATCTCCTTCAACTGCTCAAAGCTTGCTTGACACTGATCTGTCCACACAAATCTAACTCCCTTCCGAAGTAATCTAGTGAGTGGAGTAGCTATCAAAGAAAAACCCTTCACAAATCGTAGATAATAGCCTGACAAACCCAGAAAACTTCTAACTTCAGTCACTGACTTCGGTGGACTCTAATTCAAAATAGCCTCAACTTTACTCGGATCAACTCTTATACCATCTGCTGAAACTACATGACCCAGAAAGGTCACTTGATTTAACCAAAATTCACACTTCGACAGCTTAGCATATAACTGCTTCTCTCTCAAGGTCTGTAATACAATCTGCAAGTGCTTATCATGCTACTCTTGATTACGAGAATACGCCAAAATAACATCGATAAAGACCACTACAAACTGATCCAAAAATGGTCTGCATACCCTGTTCATCAAATCCATAAAAGCTGCAAGTGCATTTGTCAATCCAAAAGGCATTACCAAAAACTCATAATGCCCATACCTTGTACGGAAAGCTGTCTTAGGAACATCTTCTTCTTAAATCAATCTTGGAGAAAACTGTTGCCCCTTTCAATTGATCAAAGAGATCATCTATCCGAGGCAAAGGATACTTATTCTTGATGGTCACCTTATTCAACTGCCTATAATCAATGCACAATCTCAAAGTACCATCCTTCTTCTTCACAAACAAAACAGGAGCTCCCCACGGAGACACACTAGGGCGAACAAACCCTTTATCCAACAACTCCCGCAACTGTACCTTCAACTCTCTCAACTCAGCAGGTGCGATAAGGAGTAATAGAGATGGGAGTGGTACCAGGCAACAAATCGATACCAAAATCAACCTCTCTCTCAGGGGGTAACCCTGGCAACTCCTCAGGAAACACATCTGGGAATTCAGCAACTGTGGATATACTATCAAGCTGGGAACCCATCACTCTGGTATCTACAACATGAGCAAGATAAGCATCACACCCTTTTTGAATCATCCTCCTAGCTGCAACAGCTGAAACAAACATGGATGCAAGTTGTCTTTGCTCACTAGATACCATCACATCTCTACCATCACCGGTTCTTAGGGTAACACACTTCTTCTGACAATCTACTACAGCTCCATGCTTAGACAACCAATCCATGCCTAAGATTAAATCATACTCCTTAAAAGGTATTTCAATCAAATCACCAAGAAACTCCTCATCCTGAACAACAACTGGACTATCTCGATGCACCTTACTCACCACAACACTATGCCCTGAAGGATTTGTCAGCAAGACACCAAATCCTAGGGACTCAGAATGCAATTCAGACACAGGCAAGATGGATGCACTTATATATGAATGCGTAGATCCTGGATCAATCAAAGCAAGAACTGAAATACCAAATAAAGAGAATGTACCCACAATGACGGCTAAAGCATTCGGCTGCCTCTGCATCACATACACTCGCTGAGATGGCCCAGCCTCCTCTCTGACTGAACCCAGGTCTACCACCTCTACTGAAACCTCTACTACTACGACCTCCTCTCACACTAGGTCGAGAAACTGCAGAATCAGTCTGCCTATCCTCCTATAGCTCGGGACAATCTCTGATGAAATGGTCTAGCGACCCGCATCTGAAACATACTCCCGAAGTACCCCTCCACCTGCATTCACCTCCGTGTGCTCTACCACAATGAACACAAACAGGTGGAATAGACCTCTGAGCCGTTGGGGTCGGTGTACTAGCCACAAAAACTGTAGTCTCAATCTCTGCCTCTGATGTGGTACTGACCTAACAGGCTGCCTCTGGCCCCTACTGAACCTTTGAAACTGACCTCCTCAGCCTGTCTTTGCAGATGAAGACCCTGCCTCAAATTGGGGTCTCCTAACTCTGGTCTCTTCCTCAGTAGCAGCTGCTGCAATAGCCTGTGCTCTCTTAACACTCCGGGCCGCTGCAACAAGCTGGGAAAGATCCTAATACCGAGAACCAGCAACAATACACATAATAGAGGGCCTCAACCCCTCCTCAAATCTCCTACACCGATCAATCTCATCTGAAATAATTCCACCTTCATAAAGACTCAACCGGATGAACTCTACCTCATACTCTGTCACAGTCCGGTTATCTTGTCTCAAATTCAGAAACTCAATCTTCTTAGCATCCTTATTGTCACGACCGGCCATAGCAGTATGTATAGTAATTACGTGTACAGTATTCACACGTGCTGACAAAGTAGGCATGTTAAAGAGATCCGGCTAACCCTAGACCGTTAAGCTATAATTCATTAAAGGACTAGGGTTAAACGTGCATAACTAACGGCGATGGGTGACCAGTCTGGGAAGTCTTAATAATGTGTGTGATAGTGTAATGAAATGGAAACTAGAGAAAAACCAGGTAAAAACTGTGAACTGTGACTTTCTTCGGAAACGCCCCGTTAGAGAGAAACGAAGACACGTAGACTAGGGGCATTTTGGTCATTATTAATTAAAATTTATACATGAATCCAAAGTAGAAAATAAACACAAGAGTGCGTAGAGGACGTCGAGGGGTTGAATATGAAACGATCGTCAGTAGAAACGGAGCCCGGGAAAACCCGAGCAAAGAAAGGACCTAAAGGGAATTTTGTAAAAAGTCGAGGGCTTATTGGTAATTTTTCAAAATAACTTGGAAACCTAAAATAGACCTTAAAAATGAAAAGTAGAGGTCGAGAGGGTCAAAACCATATGTGGTTCACTTCGTGGAACCACACGGTTTAAAAGTTACAGACAATCAATCGCTGGAGGGGATTTTGGTCTTTTCACATCATAAATCATAAAATTACAGCAAAGGGAAGAAGAGGGGCCAAAATATGATTAAAAGAAAGCCCAATGGCTTGGGCCTTTAATAAATAAAAGAGAGAGACAATTGTACCAATGAAAAATGGCCATTTTGCCTTAAAGTGGACCAATTGGAATTAAGCATTTGTCTTAACACATTATTAGCCAAATTGGGCAGCCATTTGGACAAAAAACACATGAAAGAAGAAAGCAAAAACTCCATCTTGAGAAGGAGGGTCGTCCAAGCCATAGGAGAAGGAAGAAAGGTGGTGATTTTCAAGTTTTACGGTTTATTATCAAAGGTTTTGGTGGAATCCAAGGTCCTAATCTAAGGTAAGTTCATTTCTAATCCTAATTTCAGGTTTTAATGAGTAATTTGAGAGATTAAAATTAGGGCTCTTATGGTGGATTTGGGGAAAACTTAAGTAGTGATGATATTGATTAATTAAATGGAAGAATTAAGGTTTCTAAGGTTTAATAAGGTTAGATTAGGACTTAATTTGAAAAGAAATGGAAGGGTAGTGCATGTTCTAAATTTATAGGGTTTATGGTTGAGGTTGTGTTGTGAAATTTTTGTAGGCAAGGGTGGAAATAAGGAGAAGGAAGAGCTTGAAAGAGAAGGGAAAGCAAAAGGAAATTAAAATACAAGGTTTGGTACTTTACCTTGGAAGAATTAATTTTTCTTTCATTTTCTTGTCAAAAATTTATCTATGGAACTTTTGCTATGGATGCCTAAATGTGTTGTTTGAGTTTGAGTTCAATTGTTGAGTGGTATTTTTGAATCCATGTGGTGATTGGGTTGTTTAAATTCAAATGAAATCTAATGTTTTCAATGATTTTGGTAAAAGAGTTTATGAACTCCATTTAGTCCAAATTGATTTAAACAATCAAGTTATTTTAAAAAGGAAGTGTCTAAGTCTTCATTACATTATTAGGGAAGCTTTGAAATGTGTTTTAAAAATAATAATAATAATAAACAATTTTGCACCAAATGCAAGTGGGGGCCGAATTGGTGCCCTTTGGGAGCCAATTCTGGACCCAAATTTGGGCAGCCGGTTGAGGCAGCAAACGATGGAATTTTTCAACGAAATTTTACATACAATTAGTCAACATATGAAATAAGTTTCCTGTAACATTTCAGCCAAAACTAAGATCATTTACCTGGTCAAATGCATGACTGAAATTGACTGAAATTTAGATGAAAACCAGATTTTACTATTCATATGGTTATGCCATTTGCGTTGCCGATTTTACGCACCGTGTTACTATTCTTTTGGTCATTTTTTGGAATTGTTCTAATGTGATTTGAAGAGTGTGGAAATGACTGGGAATGGTGGTAAACACTTGGAAATGAAATGGACTTTAGCCACAGAGTTACTACACGACGAAATGGCATGACTTAGTAAAAATGAAAAGGGGTGTGCAAATCATTTGAAAATTTGTGGAAATCTTAGATTTGAATTTTAAACCATTATGCTCTACTCGGTGGTTGAACTTGGTAGATAAGGGTATGGTGCACTATACTAACTTATGCAGTACTGCTTGATATTGTGATTGAATTGTTATGATCTGAACTCAATGGTGAGGGCCATTGGGGCCAATGGTGAGGGCCATTAGTTATAACCAGGATGGTGAAGACCATTCCTGTGATTTGATATCGGTGGTGAGGGCCACCTGTGTTACAGTGGTGAGGGCCACTGCCTTGTCGCTGTGGTTCTGCTTTTACCAGTAGAGCAAAAATTTACAAACTATGACACGACTATTTTATGGCATAAGTTGAATTGTGAATATTTTACAATTTTAGTTGAAATCTTTTGAAAAACTTGGAATTCTTTTTCGGGAAGTACATTTTTATTTCATTGAAGTGAGCTTTATATTTTATTGCTTATAGTATTTAACATTCATATATTTTATTGCCTTGCTTGTACAAATACTCTTTACTTTTATTTCCATTGGTAAAGTACCCACTGAGCGACATTGCTCAGCGAGTTAAGTTTTCTTTGACTCGTAGGTCGGAGCAGTAGCTAACTCTTGGGAAGCGATGACTAGACCCACAGTATCTCAGGGTAGATCTCTTAGTTTCCATTTTGAGTTAACTAGTTGTGACATGTATATATATATATAATTGAGAATTACTATGTTATACTGTACGTTAGTAGTATGTCATGATAATAAACCTCTACTTTATTTTGTACTAGAAGTGTGAATTCTTCTTGAAGGTTTGTAGTTGAGGTTATAAGGGGGATTCATTGGGAGTGTTTTGAGACTGATTATGTTCGCATTGGTTTGTGTAAAAATGTTTTCAAAAATCAGAAAAACCAGTTTTGTCGACACTTGGGACCCAATTTATAGGCGAACCTCTGGCCAAATTTCTGTAAAAACCGAAACTAAAATTTGACTAAGTAAAATTGGTAGCAACATTAGGTTAGTGTGGCACCTCTACTCGGCTTACACACGTAGGCTTGGAAGGGGTGTTACAATTGTTAGTATCAGAGCTCCGGTTTAGCCGGTCTTGGGTAGTTAGTTGAACTAAACCTTAAATGTATGACACATAGGGTTAGGTTAGGGGTTTTAAATATGTAACTATACATGTGTGTAGTATTGTTAGTTATGTTATTCTAATTATAACAGGAGTAATTATGGATGATCGAAACAATGAGATGAGGGAGCTGAGGATGGAAGTAGAGAGGCTAAAGCAGATAGTGCAGGAGCAAGATGATACCATAGATATCCTGGCAGATCGAAGTCTACAGGATCGTGAAGACCTGAGATTAGCACATGAGAAGATTATCCTCTTGAGGAGAGACGTGCTGATGTTAAAGGAGGACATGCTTAGTCATAGAGTGGAGTTTGATAGTGCCTGTAGGAGTCTCGGTGTAGCACATAGAGAGATCCGTGCTTTGCAGGAGAGGGTCCAAGAGCTAGGCCAGCACTTACCTGGTGAAGCATCGCATGACCCAGAGTTTGATCCTGAGATAGAAGAGTATTTGTCTGAAAGTGCCACCTCACCTAGGGCACCTACTCACTGAGCTTCGAGATGTGTTACTTTTTGGAGGTTCTTTTGGTTATGTACATATGTGACATCGGGGTATCGTGTAGATATTGTATGGTAGTATGACATGATGATATAGTAGTAAGGAGTCCTAAATTTTGGAATGTACATAAGGGCTTCCTAGTAATGTAAATACTTTTGCTTGGAAATAAATAAAAGCTATGTTGTATATGTGTTATTTAAGAGTTTTATATTTATATACATGCCACCTAGGGTAATATTATGCTGTTGGTCTAGGTCGTTACTGATGATGGGATTGTATACGTTTTGCTCTGTTCTTTAGATGTCGCAAGCAGCGCAGCGTGATATAGAGGAGGAGGTCGAGTCTTAGGCCTCCTGAATTGTAGAAACTCATGTATCAGAGACACATGCATCTGAGCAACCACCAGCTGATGCTCCTATCCCCAACGAAATGTTGCAACAAATGGCTGCCGTATTACGGCAGATAGCTGGCGCCGCCCCGGAACCACCACAGATAGCTGGCGCCGCCCCGTGGGAGGGGAAAGGAAACCCCCGATCGAAAAGATAAAAAAGTAAGGGGCGAAGGAGTTTAGGGCCCGAAGGGACGATGATTCTTCTACAGCTGAGTATTGGCTGGAAGGAACGATACGAGCCTTAAATCAGTTACCGTGTACTCCAGAGGAGCGAGTTATGTGCTCTACTT
Organism: Garcia nutans; assembly: GCA_947685225.1. Lineage (NCBI taxonomy): Eukaryota > Viridiplantae > Streptophyta > Magnoliopsida > Malpighiales > Euphorbiaceae > Garcia > Garcia nutans. Next base: position 45,840,890 of record CANTUV010000007.1, on the reverse strand, counting down.
CCTTGTTAGTGGAAGAAGCGTATGTCTGGTGGGACACAGTCCAACAACGAGTTCCACCAGAGCAGAGGTCATGGGACTTCTTTGTGAGAGAATTTAAGAGAAAGTTTATTTTTGAAGCATATCTCGACGCCAGGAGGAAAGAGTTTCTACACTTGAAGCAGGGGCGAATGACAGTGATAGAGTACGAAAGGGAGTTCACCAGATTAAGCAGATATGCTAAGAAAGCGATAGAAGATGAGGAAGATCGATGTAAACAATTCTTAGACGGATTAAATAATGAGATTAAGGTGCAGCTGATTGCTGCTCATATTAAGGAATTTTCTGTGTTAGTCACCCGAGCTATTGAAGTGGAGCAGTGTCAGTCTGATGAGCAGAATAGAAGACAGAAGATGAAACAGAAGAGAGATACCCAAAACTATTCGGGAAACTACCAATCATCAAGGAAGTGATTCCGAGGCAGTGGTTCCACAGGAGGCGGTCAACGCCGGGGTTACAGTTAGGGATCGAATCACGGTGGCCCAAGTCAAGTCACCTCAGTCGCCAGTATCGGATGATCCGAAAGAGGGCAAGGAAGAGGATTCAACCGAAGCCGAGGTAACTTTTCTACCGGTTCGAGAGGTAATGAAGGCGAAAATACTAATCCACGCTGTGATCAATGTGGACGCCGCCACAAGAGAGAATGTTGGGGTCGGACATTTGCATGCTACATATGTGGATCTTTAGACCACCTTATGCGAGAGTGTCCCCAGCGAATGCAGAATCTACCTAGGGAGGCTGAGGGATCGCAAGCGGCAGCAGGCCGAGGCCGAGGCAGAGGTAGGGGAAAAAATCTATCACGCGTGCAGTCTGAGACGGTGGATCGAACAGAAGCGAGGGCTCCTACTAGAATGTATGCCATGAGGGGCGAGAAGATGAAGAAGCGCTAGACGTGATTGCAGGTCAGTTGTCTATGTTTGGAGTTTCACTTTACTTTTTAATAGATCCGGGTTCTTCACACTCACATATATGCACGAAAAATGAAAAACTTAGGAACCTAAAGGTAGAACTAGAGGAAGACGGAATATAGTTACTAGCCCATTAGGGAGTGAGGTGATTACGAGGAAAGTAGTGAAAGATTGCCCCCATGGAGATACACGGACGTATCTTTTGGGGAGACTTATTTGAACTACCATTTCAAGAATTCGACGCTATCCTTGGGATGGATTGGTTGGCCAAACACGATGCACTGGTTGACTATAAACAGAAGAGAGTTACTCTGCATACGTCAGACGGCGACGAAGTGACCTTAGTGGGAAAGAGGAAGGACTATCTAACTAACATCATTTCCACTATGACAACTAAGAGGTTAGTGCAAAAAGGCTACGAGGCATACCTGTTATGCGCATTAGAAGCGAAAGAAGAGGCATCGAAGCTACAAGATATACCTACTGTTTGTGATTTCCCCGACTTATTTCCTGACAACTTACCTGGATTACCACCTAAACGAGAGGTGGAATTCACCATAGACGTGTACCCGGGAGCTGCACCAGTATCCATCGCACCTTACCGAATGGCGCCAGCAGAGCTAAAAGAACTAAAGGTAGAGCTACATGAACTTTTAGACAAGGGGTTCATTAGGCCAAGCGTGTCACCATGGGGAGCGCCAGTATTGTTCGTGAAAAAGAAAGACGGATCCCTAAGGTTGTGTGTGGATTACCGTCAACTCAATAAGCTGACCATCAAGAACAAGTATCCGCTACCTCGCATAGACGATTTGTTTGATCAACTCAAAGGTGCTGGAGTCTTTTCAAATCTACGATCGGGTTATCATCAATTGGGGATCAAAGATGAAGACATACCAAAAAACCTCATTCAGAACTCGCTATGGACATTATGAATTCATCGTTATGCCTTTCGGATTAATGAACGCATCTGCAGTATTCATGGATCTGATGAACATAATCTTCCACCCGTATTTGGATCAGTTCGTGGTTGTATTCATTGACGACATATTGGTGTATTCAAAGAATTGAGAGGACCATGATCGCCACCTTAGGATCATTTTGCAAACCCTGTGAGAGAAGCAGTTATACGCTAAATTCAGCAAATGCGAATTTTGGTTGGAAGAAGTAGCCTTCTTGGGACATATTGTATCGGCAGAAGGAATAAGGGTCGATCCCAAGAAAATAGAAGCAGTATTGGAATGGAAGCCACCTAAGACAGTAATGGAAGTCCGTAGTTTCTTAGGGTTAGCAGGATATTATCGGAGATTCATCAAAGGGTTTTCCATGATCGTCGCACCTATGACCAAGCTACTTCAGAAGAATGCCAAATTCCAGTGGACCGACGCTTGCCAACGGAGCTTTGAAAGGCTGAAGCAAAAACTTACTGAAGTGCCCATTCTTACACAACCCGAATCAGGAAAAGATTTTGTGATCTATAGCGATGCATCCCACATCGGGTTAGGTTGCATATTGATGCAGGAGGGCAAAGTCATTGCGTATGTCTCTCGACAGCTCAAGCCACACGAAAAGAATTATCCCACGCATGACTTAGAACTAGCAGCGATTGTTTTGGCTTTCAAGACGTGGAGGTACTACTTATACGGGGGAAAGTGTTACATTTATACTGATCATCAAAGCCTGAAGTACCTGCCCACGTAGAAAGATTTAAACCTGCGACAGCAAAAATGGATGTAACGTTTAGCCAACTACGACTATACGATTAACTATCACCCGGGCAAAGCAAATGTCGTAGCATATGCACTTAGTACGAAGTCAATGCAAGCGCTACATGCTATGAGGGTAGAATTAGAGCCCACAAAAGATGGAGCTATCTTTGCAGAAATGCACATGCAACCTACCTTACATCAACAAATATGTGAGGCTCAAAAGGAAGATGAACAAGTGAAGAAGTGGAGTCAACAGGCGCAGGAGAATTCGTCAGGAGATTTTCAAATTCGTCCAGATGGTATCCTATACTACAAGAAGATAATAGTGGTACCTAAGTCCGAGGAACTGAAGAAACAGATTTTGCAAGAAGCTCATAATAGTCCTTACACAATGCATCCGGGAGCAACGAAAATGTACCGGGACTTGAAGGAGTATTACTGGTGGCCAGGAATGAAAAGAGACATCGTAGATCACGTGACAAAGTGTCTGACCTGTCAGCAAGTGAAAGTGGAACATCAACTACCCTCAAGACTACTACAACCTATTACGATTCCAACCTAGAAATGGGACCGTATTACTATGGATTTTGTCACAGGATTACCTATGACTAGGGACAAACATGACGTGATCTGGGTAATCGTGGATTGGCTTACTAAGTCCTCTCATTTCTTACCAGTACGTGTGGATTACTCGCTAGACAAGTTGGCAGACTTGTACATCAAAGAGATTGTACGTCTCCACAGAGTTCCAACTTCAATCATATCAGATCGAGACCCACGCTTTACGTCAAAATTTTGGCAAAAGTTCCAAACAGCCCTTGGGACTCGAATGTACCACAGTACCGCATTCCATCCCCAGACAAACAGACAGTCAGAAAGGGTGATTCAAGTTTTGGAAGATATGCTGAGGGCGTGCGTTTTAGAATTTAAAGGCACCTGGGACAAACACCTGAGCTTAATGGAATTCGCGTACAACAACAGCTATCAATCCAGCATACAAATGGCTCCTTACGAAGCACTGTACGGTCAGAAATGCAGAACTCCAGTTTGCTGGACAGAATTGAGCGAGGAAAAGATGTTGGGGCCAGACATAGTTAAGGAAACTGAGGAAAAGGTAGAGATCATTCGAGACCGATTAAAAGCAGCGACGGACAGGCAAAAATCATACGCGGACCTAAAGAGGAAAGACATACAGTTCGAGCTCGGCGATAGAGTATTCCTCAAAGTCTCTCCTTGGAAGAAGGTGTTACGATTTAAACAGAAAGGCAAGCTAAGCCCTAGATTCATCAGACCATATGAGATCATCAAACGGGTAGGTCCGGTAGCTTACCAGTTGGCGTTACCACCCGAATTAAGTAAAATACATGATGTTTTCCACGTTTCAATGCTAAGGAGGTATCGTTCAGATCCAACCCACGTCATACAAGCTCAAAACATCTAGATTCAGCCCGACCTGACGTACGAGGAAGAGCCAGTAGAAATCCTAGCACGGTAAATCAAAGAGTTGCGGAATAAGAAGATCCCATTGGTTAAAGTGCTTTAGAGGAATCATAAAGTAGAAGAAGCTACATGGGAACGCGAAGAAACTATGAGGAAGTTGTACCCATATTTATTTCCACCTGATAGGCTTCGGGGCGAAGCCTAAATTAATGGGGAAGGAATTGTCACGACCGGCCATAGCAGGTATGTACAGTAATTACGTGTACAGTATTCATACGTGCTGACAAAGTAGGCATGCTAAAGAGATCCGGCTAACCCTAAACTGTTAAGCTATAATTCATTAAAGGACCAGGGTTAAACGTGCGTAAATAACGGCGATGGGTGGCCAGTCTGAGAAGTCTTAATAATGTATGTGATAGTGTAATGAAATAGAAACTAGAGAAAAACCGGGTAAAAACTGTGAACTGTGACTTTCTTCGAAAACGCCCCGTTAGAGAGAAACGAAGGCACGTTGACTAGGGGCATTTTGGTCATTATTAATTAAAATTTATACATGAATCCAAAGTAGGAAATAAACACACGAGTGCATAGAGGACGTCGAGGGGTTGAATATGAAACGATCGTCAATAGAAACGGAGCCCGGGCAAACCCGAGCAAAGGAAGGACCTAAAGGGAATTTTGTAAAAAGATGAGGGCTTATTGGTAATTTTTCAAAATGACTTGGAAACCTAAAATAGACCTTAAAAATGGAAAGTAGAGGTCGAGAGGGTCAAAACCATATGTGGTTCACTTCGTGGAACCACACGGTTTAAAAGTTACAGACAATCAATCGCTGGAGGCTATTTTGGTCTTTTCACATCATAAATCATAAAATTACAGCAAAGGGAAGAAGAGGGGCCAAAATATGATTAAAAGAAAGCCCAATGGCTTAGGACTTAAATAAATAAAAGAGAGAGACAATTGTACCAATGAAAAATGGCCAATTTGCCTTAAAGTGGACCAATTGGAATTAAGCATTTGTCTTAACACATTATTAGCCAAATTGGGCAGCCATTTGGACCAAAAACACATGAAAGAAGAAAGCAAAAACTCCTCTTGAGAAGGAGGGTCGTCCAAGCCATAGGAGAAGGAAGAAAGGTGGTGATTTTCAAGTTTTATGGTTTATTATCAAAGGTTTTGGTGGAATCCAAGGTCCTAAACTAAGGTAAGTTCATTTCTAATCCTAATTTCAGGTTTTAATGAGTAATTTGAGAGATTAAAATTAGGGCTCTTATGGTGGATTTGGGGAAAACTTAAGTAGTGATGATATTGATTAATTAAATGGAAGAATTAAGGTTTCTAAGGTTTAATAAGGTTAGATTAGGACTTAATTTGAAAATAAATGGAAGGGTAGTGCATGTTATAAATTTCTAAGGTTTATGGTTGAGGTTGTGTTGTGAAATCTTTGTAGGCAAGGGTGGAAATAAGGAGAAGGAAGAGCTTGAAAGAGAAGGGAAAGCAAAAGGAAATTAAAATACAAGGTTTGGTACTTTACCTTGGAAGAATTAATTTTTCTTTCATTTTCTTGTCAAAAATTTATCTATGGAACTTTTGCTATGGATGCCTAAATGTGTTGTTTGAGTTTGAGTTCAATTGTTGAGTTGTATTTTTGAATCCATGTGGTAATTGGGTTGTTTAAATTCAAATGAAATCTAATGTTTTCAATTATTTTGGTAAAAGAGTTTATGAACTCCATTTAGTCCAAATTGATTTAAACAATCAAGTTATTTTAAAAGGGAAGTGTCTAAGTCTTCATTATATTATTAGGGAAGCTTTGAAATGTGTTTTTTAAAAAAATAATAATAATAAACAATTTTGCACCAAATGCAAGTGGGGGCCGAATTGGTGCCCTTTTGGAGCGAATTATGGACCCAACTTTGGGCAGCCGGTTGAGGCAGCAAACGATAGAATTTTTCAACGAAATTTTACATACAATTAGTCAACATATGAAACAAGTTTACTGTAAAATTTCAGCCAAAAATAAGATCATTTACCTGGTCAAATGCATGACTAAAATTGACTGAAATTTAGACAAAAACCAGATTTTACTATTCATATGGTTATGCCATTTGCGTTGCCGATTTTACGCACCGTGTTACTATTCTTTTGGTCTTTTTTGGGAATTGTTCTAATGTGATTTGAAGAGTGTGGAAATGACTAGGAATGGTGGTAAACACTTGGAAATGAAACTGCCTTTAGCCACAGAGTTAGTACACGACGAAATGGCATGACTTAGTAAAAATGAAAAGGGGTGTGCAAATCATTTGAAAATTTGTGAAAATCTTAGATTTGAATTTTAAACCATTATGCTCTACTTGGTGGTTGAACATGGTAGATAAGGGTATGGTGCACTATACTAACTTATGCAGTACTGCTTGATATTGTGATTGAATTGTTATGATCTGAACTCAATTGTGAGGGCCATTGGGGCCAATGGTGAGGGCCATTGGTTATAACCAGGATGGTGAAGACCATTCCTGTGATTTGATATCAGTGGTGAGGACCACCTATGTTACAGTGGTGAGGGCCACTGCCTTATCGCTATGGTTCTACTTTTACCAATAGAGCAAAAATTTACAAACTATGACACGACTATTTTATAACATAAGTTGAATTGTGAATATTTTACAATTTTAGTTGAAATCTTTTGAAAAACTTGAAATTCTTTTTCGGGAAGTACGTTTTTATTTCATTGAAGTGAGCTTTATATTTTATTGCTTATATTATTTAACATTCATATATTTTATTGCCTTGCTTATACAAATACTCTTTACTTTTATTTCCATTGGTAAAGTACCCACTGAGCGACATTGCTCAGCGAGTTAAGTTTTCCTTGACTCGTAGGTTCGGAGCAGTAGCTAACTCTTGGGAAGCGACGACCAGACCCACAGCATCTCAGGGTAGATCTCTTAATTTCCATTTTGAGTTAACTAGTTGTGACATGTATATATATATATATAAGATTGAGAATTACTATGTTATACTGTACGTTAGTAGTATGTCATAATAATAAACCTCTACTTTATTTTGTACTAGAAGTGTGAATTCTTCTTGCAGGTTTGTAGTTGAGGTTATAAGGGGGATTCATTGGGAGTGTTTTGAGACTGATTGTGTTCGCATTGGTTTGTGTAAAAATGTTTTCAAAAATCAGAAAAACCAGTTTTGTCGACACTTGGGACCCAATTTATAGGCGAACCTCTGGCCAAATTTCTGTAAAAACCGGAACTAAAATTTGACTAAGTAAAATTGGTAGCAACATTAGGTTAGTGTGGCGCCTCTACTCAGCTTACACACGTAGGCTGGGAAGGGGTGTTACACTTATACTCCCTCGGAGTATACTTCTGTTCAAACTCCTATAGAAAATCACCATAAGACAAGGTCGGTGGATCATCCATGGCATGGGGAACTGACTTCCACCAATCATAAGCATCTTTCTGCAGAAGTGATCTAGCATAATCAAACTTCTCTTTAGGAGTGGCTTGCAACTGGATAAATACCCTCTAAACTCTATCCAATCACTGCTCAGCTACAGCAGGATCTGTAGTACCAAAGAATTCCTCAGCTCCGAACTTCCTCAATTTATCATATTGCCTCACCGGTACTTGTTGCTATGGTTGTGGTGGTGGTTGTTGCACTGGAGCCTGCCTCAACAAATCTACTACATGTCGTAACCAAACTGGCGGCATCTCATCAGTAGCTGGTCTCTCTGGCACAAGAGCAGGTGCCTCACCAGTTAACTCAACCCTAGCTCCATCTCTACCCTCAACAGGAGCTACACTCTCAGCACTACCTTCTACAAACTGACGTGACTGAAACGCCATCACTACCTATATCTGCAAACACAGCAGAAAATACCTCATCATAGATCAGAAACTGCCAGTGCCAATACATGTACCTTATTTAAAAATAATATTTTAAAATCAAAATTTTCTTTTTCTTACAATTCACCTAGGTTGAGAACCTTAAACCTAGGCTCTGATACCAAAACAGATGTAACACCCACGTACCCCATATACGCACACCGCATACACCCACACAACACGCGATATACGTATACCGGATAAAGGGGTGTCACGGTTCATTTTAATCAAATCAAACCAACTTTAATCTTTAATATATAATCATCATAAGTCAGTCCGAGTAAAATTAAAACATTTAACCTATATTATAAATAGTAATAGATAAAATATTTCTTCATTAAAATACATAAATATATATAACATTAGTACCCAAAGGCTTATCTAAGCACTCTGTTCAAAATATTTGTTAATTAAGCAGCGGAAAATACGTATGTTTACATCAAAATCAATAAGTACAAAAATATGAAGTTTATACATGCTGGCAGTTCGTCTCTGATCTTGATGTCCACAACTCAACACTACTCTCACAAACTCAAGCCTAGACCCGACTTGGTCTAGACAAGCTCTCCGGCACAACCGGATCTACCCTGTCACCTGCGCGATGAACCACAATCACGCTAAGCAGAAAGCTTAGTGGTACAAACTTTGATTCAATATAGATCAATGCGATGCTCATACAAAATACATATGAATATGTCAACTCATTACATTATATATTTCAACATATTAATCATTTGCATCACATTTCATAATTCATATTAAAACAAAGACAAACATGGGCCCAAAACGAAACTAATATGCTATTCAAAGTTTAGAGTTACTGCTTTGGTCCATAATGACACCATGTGTCTAGCCCCGTAGGCAATATATATCCATGGATTGTAACAAACCCAGTCTCTTGGACCTCAACCCGGCTAGACCCTAGGGCCCCAGTTTCTCGGTCCTCAACCCGGCTAGACTGTTACTATTTTTTAGGCTTACGACCTAGTCTTTTCACCTCAAAAACATCATATTTCACATTTTTCAGCTGGACTCAGCTTATGACCCGGTCTTTTTAGCTTTCCAGTAATTCATAGGCATGCCGCCAAACCCAGAACTCTAAAAATTGAATAACATACTAGGCACACAATTAATTCATTTATCTCATTATCAATCTCTTTCACAATTCATTTCTCATTTCATTTCTCATAAACAAACTAGGCTCATTGCCCTAATATATCATCTTTTCTCAATTTTTCTCATTCTTCTATTTCATCTCATATCACATATTTCCACATTTCTTTTCATATACAATACTTTACTCAATTGCATTTATACATCAACATAATTCACATTATGCATATTGTAACATATAACTCATTCATCAACAATATCTCAAATAACTTAACACATTTCTCAACTAAATGTGTTAAGTCCCAATGCCATATAAATGTATGCAATCATTCAAAGTTTGTACTTACCTCTAAGAGCAACAACACCACTCTATCAACTCCTCTTCCAAGGTAACTCTCAACACTTGAATAAAGGTAACTCAACTCTCTTCAAAACCTAATCCAAATGTGATCATACACACTCACTTAGAGATACATAAGAAGAAAATAATAAAGAGAACTATCTAGGGCAAACTCTACACTTGACACGCTTAACAACACGGGCGTGTCCCTGACAGTGCCCTAAACTCACATCACAGAAGCTTTGACACGCTCACTGACATGGGCGTCTCACTGGCCGTGTCAATCCTCCAACAACACAGTAGCTATGACACGCTCAATGACATGGGCGTGTCACTGGCCGTGTAAATGCTACTACAACACATAAGCTATGACACGCTCAGTGACATGGGCGTGTCACTGCTCGTCTCACCAACCCAGAAAATAGAACCAACGACATGCCCAAAGACATGGCGGTGCTCCTGGGCTTGTCAGGCCAAAAACCTTGAAATCGACACCAACAAAGCCACAACCCACAATCATCTTCCAATAGCCATATCAACAACACATAACTCAACCAAAACCATCAACAACTCAAAAATACTTGAGTAAACCTTAAAACAACTCAATTACAAACATCAAACACAAACACCACCATATTCACAACTCAAAAATCACACAATCCACACACTTGCCTCTTTCACCAACTCATCCCTTTTCTCTCTTCATTCCAACCCCAAAATCAAATTTAACAAGACAACACAACCCTCAAATATACCAAAACAACCATCCAACAAACCCAAGAACACAAACTTAAGAGAAAACCAAGAAACAAGTTAGAAACTTACCAAAAGTGAAGAAAATCCTTAAAACTCCAACTTGATCTCTTGAAAACCTTCAAGCTTTTGAGCTCAGAAAAGAAGAAGATGAAGATGGATAAGGAAGAAGGAAGAAAGAAAAAAAAATAAAAGAAAGAAAGTCAACACTCTTCAACTACTCCCCTCTCAAAACTCTCTCTCCACCAAGCATTTAAAACAATAAAATATTCAACCACTAACATCATCTTCCACTAACTTAAATAAATCCATTTAATTAATCAAAATATCTCTTTTGACTTATGAGACCCATTGACTTGTATATATTGTTTTTATCTCCATACACATAACATATACACTTCTTCTTCCTCTTATCTTTTCACTTAATCAAATATTTACTTTAAATTATTTAATTCAATACAACAATAAATATTCCAAAATATAGGGTATAGTTTGGGATATTACAATAATCATAAGAAAATGAGAAAGGATTTGATAATGAAATGATGAAAGAATTGTGTGCCTAGTATGTTATTCAATTTTCAGAGTTTTGTTGTTGGTGGCATGCCTAAAAGTAATAATCCCTTGAAGCTGGTCCTTGAAGCCAAGTTGGGTTGATGCTGAGCTCCCCTTGAAGCTTGCTTAGGCATAGTCCTTGAAGCCTAGTTGGGATGTTACATATGAGGTAATCCTCATTGTGATAATGATTCGCCTACGGGCTTGATAAATGTGATTTTTGGACCAAAACAGTAACTCTGGAATTTAAATGGCATATTAGTTTCTTTTGGGCCCATGCTTGTCTTTGCTTTAATGTGAATTATGAATAATGGAACAATTGAACAATATAATGGGATTTAATGTTATGAAATATGGCATCCTTGAGTATTGTTTCTAATTCTTGAAAGTTTGACATTGGCATTACATTTGAATCACATTGTTATCAAGGTTTGTACCACTAAGCTTCTGGCTTAGCGCAATTGTGATTTATTGCGCAGGTGACAGGGTAGATCTGGTTGAGCCAGAGAGTTCAGCTAGATCGAGTCGAGTCTAGGCTTGTGATCCCTTGTGAAGTGTCGATTTTTGGACTTCAAGAACAGAGACGGACTGCCAGCATGTATAAACTCTATGTTTTTAAATATTGATTTTGATGTATACATATGTATATTTCGCTACATTTTTCGCTGCTTATTAAACAAATATTTTGGATCAACCTTTGAGTAATGGGGTTATATATATATGTGTGTGTGTGTGTGTGTGTGTGTGTGTGTTAACAAGGAATGTTTAATCTATTATTTTCTATAATATAAGTTAAATGTTTTAGGTTTTATCTAGATTGGTTTGTTTAAAAACAGACTGTGACATTCTTATATCCTCTATACGTATCTCACAAATAGTTTATATATGTGGTGTATGTATATTAGGTATAGGGGTGTTATATACAATCATTTAATATCACATTTTAAGGCATTTCTAACATTTAACTCTAATTAAACATCACTCTAATAAAAACCCCAAAATTTAGCCTTTCCGTACTTTAACATTGAACTTCCATTTTAATCCATTTAAATTAATGTTTAAGTTTATTTATATTATTAAAAACATATTATAGCATGTTTCAATCATTCACATTAATTATATACACACTCTTATATAAAACCCTAAAATGGCATAGCCTTTACCAATGAAGGTTCTTCATTCCAACTTATTCCAATTATTAATCTAAGCTTATTTCCATATATAATATAATGAAATAACATGATTTAAATATTAAAATCAAACAATTCACCATGCTTTGAAAATTTCCTTTCCAAAACCCTAAATTTGACACCACTTCATCCAACCTCTATCCAAACTTAACAAATCCATCATTTGATTTTAAAATTCTCATTTATGAATCAAACCAACATATTTGGAACCAAATTTCACAATTAAAATTCATGATTTCAAAAGTCTATATGTTCCATAAACCTAAACTCTCTCTCTACAAACAACTAATCCCAAATTTAACAATTTCCTCAATCCAACTTAAAAATCATTAATAACTAATCAAAATAGCTTCATACATACCCATTAAAGCTATTAAATCATGCTAATACAAAATTCCAAAATCCATATAATCACAATTTCATGAAAATCCAAATAAATAAGTTAGAGAACTTACTAATTCAAGAGGAAATTACCAATACTCCACTTGAAACCTTGAATTCCTTTCAATTATGAAAGCTTGGAAGATGAAGAAATCTCTCTCTTGGTGGTTTTGGAAATCTGGCCAAACATGAAGAAGAAGAAGAAGAAGATGGTGATAACTTTTTTTTTTCTCTTTGTTTCTACTTTAAAAATATAACCATATATATATTATTATATTTTTAATAATTAATTATTTATTTATTTAAAAATCATATTTTACCTCTTCCATTCAAAAATAATTTATTTTATATTTATTTAAATAATTTTAATTTTATAAGGTATAATTATCTTTTTACCATTTGCCATTTGACTTTTCTATTTAAGAGTTGACTTTTGTATATGTTATGTATATTTAATGTATATTTCGCATATACTCTTTACTTTTTCACTTAAAATCCTTCAAATTTCCATATAAATCATTTATTTACTTTATTTAATAGAATTTTAATTTATTTTACTTAATTTATAAAAATTACGGATGTTACATACCGGATCCAGGACCTCATTGAGAATGGATCCATTATGCCACCAACGCAACCTAACATCACAACTAACCCATTGCCAACTCACCAAAGCATTAACACCATCACCTCATTGGTTTATAGTGAAATAGATCCCACATTTCTAATCCATGATTATTGTTGTGTGTTAGATTTGGATGATTTCGTGGATGAGGTCAATGCAATGATCAGAAATGGAAGAGTTACATAACAACCACTGGATTTATCACAGTCGATACCGCCACTAAGAACAGTGATACCACTAAAAGCAAACCCTACTCTTGAACCAAATGAGGATCCTATATTAAAGCAACTCAAAAAGACTTAAGCTAGCCTCTCCATTTATAGCCTCTTCAATTTAGCTACCCTCATTGCCAAGCTCTTTGCAAGGCTTTGAGTCAAATCCAGATGCTAGTCGAAACTACTTCAAAAGCTTTGGTTGTATTTATGACCAAATCAGCTGCTGTATCTTTTTCAGATAAGGACCTCCTAGTTGAGAGTGGACATAACCATGCTCTCTATATAATTGTCTTAACTCACGGAAAGACAGTGCCCATGGTGCTAATTGATAAAGGATCAAAATTGAATGTTTGCTCTCTCAAAATGGCAAGTTGCTTGGAATCGAAATGGAAGAGTTATTACCTTCTGATCAGATTGTGAGGGCATATGACAATACAAAAAGGGAAGTTTTGGGTGTGGCTAACATCATGTTGATAGAAAATTCCCTTTCAAGTTCTGGATATGCCAACATGTTTTAACTTACTGCTTGCATGATCATGGATTCATCAAGCTAAAGCTATCCCTCTTTCCTTAATCAAAAACTCAAGTTCCCATACAAGGCTGGAGTGGTCACTATAAGGGGAGACCTGAATGGGAAGTCTGAACTCCCACTTCAATGCCAATTTTGGAGATTAATTAGAACCTTTAGCCATAGCTGTGTCTTGTTTCACCTTTGATTCACTTTAGTTTATTGTAGAAGAGGCAGGTAAAGAACTTGTCCCCTTTGATTTTGACCCATATGGAAATCCCATGGTTGCTAATATCCTCAGACACATGGACTGCATTCCTGGGATGGGGTTAGGAAGAAATCAACATGGAATGCAACAATTCTCGAATTATCCTTCAGTCTAGCCATCATTTGGTTTGGGCAATAAAATAACCCCAGAGGATGTAGAGGAGATGGAAAGCGTAGCCAAACAAAGATCGCAGTGTAAAAAGACAAGAGAGATATTTGACTAGCCCATGAGACCTTATTTTAGAACATTAAATGGATATTTCATTAAAGAGGGCACAGACTCCCTTTATTATGAATTTCCTGAACCATAGTTGAATCCCATTACTAATGAGCTAATCCCTAGGTATGAAATTTTCTTTGATGTCAGGCTTAGCTGAGAAGATAGTGGGCTTATCTTGGAAATGGGGGAAGATTTTGAACACAACGTAGAGTACAATCTATTTCAAGTAGCATTGTTTGAAGGAGTAAAGTCAAATTTCTGCCATCTGGTTCAGTCAGCAACATAAATGCTCGGCAACTAGTATTTTGAAAAGAATGGCAGTCCATTGTTAAATTTACTACCCACAGTAGAACTAAGAGTCTATCCAGATCAGGAGTCAAATTGTCAACCCGATTCTTAGCCTGTGTCAGACACTAAGCCAAGAATCTAGTTTGAGTTTCAAATCAAGCCAAGTTCTGAGTCAGTTCCTAATACTGAGTCCGAATAGGGGTGTTCAATAAACCCATGGCTCGAAAAACCTAGCCCGACTGGAGGAATTCGAGCTGGCCCAAAAATTATTTAGGGTTGGGCTTTAGGGTTGAAGGCTAGACCCGAGCTCAGGTTGGGCCTCGTGTTATGCTTCAAACTTGTCAGGCCAGCCAGACCCAGCCCGAAATATTTTGATTTTATTTTTTAATAATCCTATATCAAACAACTAACTAATTAAACCCATTACCCCAAAACTAAAATAATCTTAAACTTTATCATAAATAAGTCAAACTTTGATTTTTTTTAAATTTAAAATTTTTGATTTTTTAAATTTTAAAAACTTATGAAGTTTATATGAATTTTAATTATTAAAATGGCTAATAGCCACAAAAAAAAATAAATTAAATTTGAAAATGGTGATACAGTGTGTGCAAAAATTTTAAAAGAAAAAAAAAGTTAAGTGGAAAAATTATCAAACTTATTTTGCAAAAATTAAAATAATAATTTTAAAAAAAAATTATAAACCCGTTGGACCTGCCGATCGGGCTTGGGATCAGGCCACGGGCTGGCATATGCAGTCCAAGAATTCTTGGGCTGGGGTGAAACTCGGCCCAGCTCGGCCTGAGAACACCCTTAAGTCCAAATATGAGTCCAAGACTGAGTCAGAGTCTGAATATGAATCTTCTATTTCAGAATATGAGTCTGTTATTTTTTATTCTCTGGGTTAGTCTGACATTGAGTCTTTTTGTAAGAGGAACCCATGTAACCATCTAGTCATCAATAAAAGTTTCAAAATTTCTTCCTATTCTCTTTTGTCTCCTAAGGAGCATTATGGAATATTCAATATCAATGAGATTAATGAAGAAAAAGAAAAAATAAATCTAGGAACAACAGTAATGCAAAAGAATACATTCATTGCATCCTCATTCATTCATAGACATGAGTTAGAGATACTGCTTAAAGAATTCTAGGATTGTTTTGCAAGGGAGGTGAGTGACAAGACAAGACTCGACCCCTCCATAGCAGTACACAAGATTCTAACATTTGAACACATGAAGCCAATAAAGCAAAAGGTCCGATGACTCAAGCCATAATGGTCCTTAAAGATTAAGGAAGAAATAACCAAGCTGCTGGAAAACCAGTTTATAGAGCCCATCATGTACCCTTAGTGGGTAGCTAATATCGTGCTTGTTCCAAAGAAGGATAGAAAGGTTCAAATGTGTGTTGACTATAGAGACCTTAATAAGGCATGTCCAAAGGATGATTTCCCTCTACCCCTGTAGACCCTTAATTTTTTCACAAATTAAATTCAGTTCCAATTAAAAAAGAGACCTATACAATTTTAGAAGCTTAAACCTAGTCCGGTATAATCTTAAAAACTTAAATAGCTTGAATTAAGTCTGGTTTAATTTTAAAAGCCCAGAAAAAAGACAAACCAACTTGATCTAACCCAAACTATCTTGGTTTGACCCAAAACCTAGATCCTATGTCGAATTAGAGAGCTAATTTGACATTAGCTAAGGATTATGTTGAATTGGCACTTAGCAATTCGACATAAGCCTTGTTATAAGGCTCCATGTTAAATTGGCAAGGCCTTTGGCCCCGATTTCAAGCAAATATAATTTTAATTTGGAAATCCAGATTGAGCTCGGACTTAGCTCAGTATTCACTAGTTTTAGCCTAGTTGATTATTATAAATAGGAGGCTTAACAATTAAATAGGGGTACGACAACAATTATTAAAAGCAATGAATATTCAAGAGAAAAAAGCAACACTTAAGTAGGGATCAACACTGTTAGACAAATGACCTTAATTTTGATCCTTGACAACTCAAATGGATGATCTATTTAACTTGTGTTTTAGAAATCTTGTTGCAGGATTAGGTTACTTCAAATAAGGTGAACAGAACACTTATAGCGGTCGCACCTCACCTGAATACGACCGCTCCATGTAATTAAAAGAAGAAATCTTATCACAGTAGGTTTCGCGGTCAGAAGTTCGACCTATGTAGCGACCGCTCCTACAGAATAGCGACCGTCCGAATATTTGCACGACCGCTGCTCAAGGAACTTAAATCATTACAATCACAGTAAGGTTCACGGTGACAAGAACGGTGAATGACTCGACCTCGCTTATCACTTTAGCGACCGCCCCATTCAGAATCGCGACTGCTCTACCATTCAAGAAGAAATTGTTTGAAGAGACAGTAGGTTTCGCGTCCTCAGGAGCGTCCAGAAGTTCGACGCGAGTTTCTCAATTCGACCGTGATAATCTACATAGGGCGACCGCGACATTCAAATTATGGCGGACATTCAATTTTGCCCTGTCAGAGAATGACACGTAATATGACCGTTATAAACCCACTTGATTATTCAAAAAGGGCGACCGCACCATTGATAGGCGCGACCGTCCCGACAAACACAGCTGGGCAAGAAGCCGGTCCGACAAACACAGCATGGGCAAGATTCCAGCTGCAGAGCACTAAAATTCGACCGTTGAAGTCTTTTCAAAAGTAGCGACCGTCCCCTGTTAAAGGACGACCGCGAGAAGCATGAGCGCGACCATCCTTGCATGAAGGGCGACCGCGAAGTGCTTCGGGCAGTTTAAGTAAAGAAGATCTAATCTACCAATACATTATTCTTAATGTCTATAACGGCTAGTAAGACCACAATGGCTATAAATACAATGTCTCTCTGAGAAAACAAAAAAGAGGAATAAGCAAGAAATCAGATTGTAATAGCCAAGCAACAAATTTTCATTTACTTAAACTTACAATTAAATTGTAATGTATGTTAGGTGTTAGCATTGAAAACACCATTGTATAAGTTTGAGTGTAAGCTTCGGAAACACTTGGGTTGAGAGAGTAAGCCTTGTAAAACTCTTGTTAGGTTGTGAGAGTAAGCCTTGTAAAACTCTTGTTTGGGTTGTGAGTGTGAGCCTAAGAAAAACACTTGTGAAGTTAGGTGTGAACTTGTGAAAACACCAAAGTTGGAAGTAAGCTTGTAAAAACTTCAAAGATTAGTGGAACCTTAACAAGTTGTTAAGGAAGTGGATGTAGGATTGAAGTAAATCCGAACCACTATAAATCTTGTGTGTTCTTTCTTTCTTCCATTACTCAACCAACTCTCTATTCCGCATTTCTTGATTGTTGAGTTTTTTAAATTGTCATTAATTCTTGAGAAAACCAATTCACCCCCCCTCTTGGTTGCCATCTTGGGACAACAAACACAAAAAAATTGTCTCGGGCAATTACTTCACTCGACCAACACTCTTAACTTTGGTGGAGCCAACAAATGGAGGTTTAATTTCTTTAACCCTTTAAATTCACAACAAGTTTCATCTATCATTAGTTCAATTTATATTGGTTTTATTAAAGCATGTCTAATAACTAAGTTTCAATGGTTTTAAAGTCACTATAGCTTAATTCATTTAACTTTGTTCTGTCCAGTAGTCTAGTTAGATGACTTTTATTTATTTTAGATTCACTTTAGCTTAGGAATTAATTTAAACCTTTAATTTAATTACCTAAAGCCCTATTGGCATGTTTTGAAAAATCAAAATCTTAAATTATAGTTTTAAAACCCTAATTTTATAAAAACCTTAATTTTTAATATTCAAAACCCTAATTCTAAACAAAAACCCTAATTGCCATCATAGAATCCAAAAATCATATTTTAACCCTACAACCCTAGTTTGTTCACCAAAACCATAATTTTCATCTTAAAACACTAAAATCATGTTTTAACCCTAAGAACCTAATCATGTTTTCCAAAACCCTAAAACCCTAATTTAGCATTCTAAAATTTAAGAAACCCTAAAATTCATTTATTAAAACCCTAGTTTTACATATTTATTGTTCAATGTAAGATTAAAACTTAGTTTTGATTATTTAATTTATTGTTATATACTTATGATGGATGATTTATTTTATTTGATTTATAATGGATGACTTGCTTTTAATTATTGTGAATGTTTGAATGGTTTAATTGCATTTGGTTAATTATTTTAATTTGATTATTCTTATTCCAAGGATGTAAAGGACATGTTTCCACACTAAATGTGTGTCTTATTTGTTTAGATTGTAATTTATTTAAAGACTTTGGGACGATTGTAAGGGACACATTTTCACCTTTTGGTGGGTGTCCTATTTTATTTATTTTCTTTGTGAACATTTAAGGATTGTATGGGTATGTTTCGATCTAAAGATGGGTATCTATGTTATTTTGTGATGTACTATTTTATCTTATTTTAATGAATGAATCCATTGTATTAATAATTGCATGTAGTACGTATAATATTATAATACTTAAGAATTCAAAAATATTTAGACCTTAAAAGGAGGTCGGTTCCAATGAACTAGGCGTTATGAGGGTGCTGGGCCATTCGTTACTGTGAATACTCGAATTTTGAGGCTCGAAAAGCTAATTTTCTCAGACTGCAGAAGACCAAGCCAGATCGGACGACCGCAGTAAAGTTCACCGAAAGTATGCCTTCATGGTACTTGAAATGTCCGGAGCGACGCAAGGATCATGGATATGGTCTCGGAATAATTTTTGGAGGTCCGTAACTCCCGGAAAATTAGTTTGAATGAAAATCGTGCATGTTTTTTTGGGGGCTCGAGAACCGAGGGCAGCGGCCTGCCCGCCGATCATTTTGCTTTTTCTGTTTTCCCGGGCTGTCACGTCCACGGCGGTCCGACCGCCATCCAGTCCGAATTTTGTCTATAAAAGCCTCCAAATTTGCAGAAAAAGGGTTTGGCTTTAGGTTGGGTTTTTTTCAATTGCTTCGGGCGGACGAACTCTCTACTTTCATATGCTTAAGAACTCCACTTGGACTTTTTATTTGCATAAATCTAACTTTGTGCTGCAGGAATTAATCTAAATCAAAAACCGTAATCAAGAATCATAATCAAAGGCCAGAGAAAACAAGATTTGGAACTTCGAAGTGGGAAAATCCTAAACAAGGTAATATCCTAATTTATCCTTTGTCAATTCCGGCATATCATAAGCATTACATCTCCTTCTTAATTTCTTTTTGGGTCAAAGACCTAATCTCTTTTGGCATGAAGCCCATCACAATTAAAATCAACCTTTTGGCACGGAGCCTAAATTGCATTCTTTTTGGTACCAAGTACCCAAATTTCATCAAAATTAGCACTAAGTGCTCAAAATCTCATAATTTTGGCAAAAAGCCCGACAATGCACGAAGCATACACACACACATGCATAATGCATAATTGCCTTTAAATAGGCTTTTTCGAACTACATGGGCTTTGATCTCTCATAAAAACGAGAGTATGTAGGCATATTTGGGATTCACCCCAAATAGCAAGTCCTCAATTTACTAACAATCTGCTTGTCTTCTTTTCTTCATCCATTTTGGGTTTGTTTCTTTTGCCAAGTTAATCAAATACATGACATAGTCCCCGAATCCTCCTTGGGTTCGTAGATTAGAAACCTTTACATTGGATGCATTAATTGGAGTCAAACAAGGGTTTTCTTAGTTTTTCCCTTTGAACAGAAAAAACTGAGTGGCGACTCCTAACAACAAGTGAATGTTCATCCGAATCCTTTTCTGGTGAAATACGAGTTTCACAATTTGGCGACTCCACTGGGGACCATAAAAATAATTTATGGGATCTTAGTGGACTACAATTGTTTATTTGACTAACTTGCCCTTCTTTAGGGTACTTTTATTTATTTTGTAGGGTACCTTAGCAATATATATCCTTTCCTTAAGGATATTGGAATAGAATTGACAAAAGGAATCTTTTTCCTTTGATGGACTCCTTGTTTGATTAATTGTGCACTTGTTTTGTCATTTAGAGAATCTTTTTCTCTTGCATTATATGGGGGAATCATTTTCCTCCATTGCATAAAAAAAAATTATTTTCAAATGAATTTCTTCTCTTTCTATTCAAAATTCTGAGTCTGGATAGCAAGTAGCGCTGACCAGTAGGTCTCCTTGATTATGCCGGGGACAGCCAAAGCGTCCTCCCTGTTGTCGCAAACCATTCCAATCCTTTTGGAGTGGCCCATGAGTAAACGTACTGTTGGACCCACACGAAACTCTTTGTTTCACGTGTGGTTAGGTATATCTTACTCAAGACTCAAGGGTCCCTATTATAAGCCTATTCTCTATTTTTCATGTAACAATAGAACCCTCCCTTAGGTTGTATGTACCTAATAATAGTGCCACATTCCATTAAAATGAATTATGATGTGATGAGGTGCATTCATGCAACATAACAACATTGTTTTGGGGAAAACCTTTTGATATATGCAAGTGGACCAAGAGTCTTCCTACCCTACACACTACCCTGATCCTTTACCCTTAACCTTTGCAGGTACCCACTATCCGTGTGCCTTCACCTACACAAGCTACACCAACTCCAACTGGGCAATCATCCACAAGTCCTACTACCCCAACTTCACCAACTACTCCAATTACTGAAATGGCTACTATTGAACAGATTAAGGCCTTGCTAGATGGACAAGTTAAGGAGATTGAAGCTAGGATGCAAGAAAAAATTGATGAAGCCTTAATCGCCCAAAGGGTAGCCATCTTGGCCGAATTGGGAGGGGCACCAAAGACAGCCACTACTCCTGGAAATCTAGGGAAGGAACCTGTTGTGGGACAAACTAGTACCCCTATGACTGCTCAGAATAATACTCCTGTTATCAATTTGGAGGATCCACCCTCTAAGAATGCTACTGAAACTGATGAACTAAAAAAGAAACTTGAATTGCTTGAAAGGTCAATCACTGCCATGAAAACTCATAAAGAGGTGGTAGACATGGATTCCTTATCCTTGTTTCCCCAAGCTAGGTTGCCTCCAAAATTCAAGATGCCTGGGATGGACAAATTTGATGGGACTACTTGCCCTAAAACCCACCTGAAGATGTATGTGGGGGCCTTAAGCCCATGGGGTTTAAATGACGAGCTCTTTGCTCAACTCTTCCAACAATCCTTGACTGGTGCTGCCCTTAAATGGTTTGTAAGCCTGGATCGTGCCAAGATTAAGACCTGGGAAGACATTTGCAATGCATTTAATACTCAATACCACTACAATATTGAGGTAGATGTCACTAGAAGGGAGCTTGAGACTACCAAACAAAACAACAATGAACCCTTCTCCTAGTTCCTTACGAGGTGGAGGGCGAAGGCTGCCCAAATGATTAATCGCCCTTCAGAACAGGAGCAGATTGATATTATAATCAAGAATTTAAGGCCTACATATCAAGCTCAACTGCAAACCCAATACCTACCTACTTTCAAATCACTCATTGCGACTGCAACTAAGGTAGAAGACCTGATACAATTGGGTAAGATAGTGGATGAGGGAGCTACTTCAAAGTATAAGAAACAGGGCCAAGCTGCTTCCTCAAACAATGTCAATGAAGTGGCCAATATTGCCCCTGCGAATCCTTTACGTCTGGGCAATCTTGGGTGGGCAGAGAAATCAGCCAAGAAGGCAATATACTAACCTTGGGATGCCCCTTCATCTAGTGTTTAAAAAGGCTGTGGAAGGAAAGTACTTGAAGCCTTTGGACCCAAGGCCTCCTCCAAACCCATTACCCTCCAATTATAGGGCCAATGAGTACTGTGAATACCATCAAGGAAATGGGCATAGAACAGATTGTTGCTGGACTCTGAAAAACCGCATCCAAGATCTGGTGGATAGTGGTGACATCATTCCTCTCAGGAGTCAACCAAACATTAATACTAACCCTTTGCCCAATCATTCCATGTGGAAGAAGAGTTGTTTGATCCTTTCAAACTTCTCTTGGAAATGAATGAAGTATGTGTGCTGGATCTGAATGACCTCACTGAAGAGGTCAATGCTTTGATAAGAAGTGGAAGGCAATATCAGCCACTTAACTTGGGGAAAGCCCTTAAGACCCCGAATCACCCATATAAGAAGACGCCAGAACCAAAGGAAGACCCTGTCCTCACTCAACTTAAACAAACTCAAGCTAAGGTGTCAATTTGGGAGCTCCTTGCTTCCTCATTCCCATACCGTCAGGCTCTCAGTAATGCTTTGAGTCAACTTGATACATCAGTAGACACAAGCCCCGAAGCTTTGGTGGCCACTTTGACCCAATCAACCAAGGCATTGAGTATCAGGTTTTCTGATGTAGATTTACCAGAAGACGGTAAGAAACACAATGATGCTCTATACATCACCATACAAACTGGGGGAAAGACTGTGCCCATGGTTCTCATTGATAATGGGTTAGCCATAAATGTATGTCCCTTGAAAGTAGCAAGCTGTCTGGGATTGGAGGCTATAGATCTTACACCTTCTGATCAAATTGTTAGAGCATATGATAACACTCGAAGAGAAATTTTTGGTGTTGCTACTCTGGAAGTTGCTATTGGACCGGTGAAAATGAGAGTGTCGTTCCAGGTCATTGATGTACCAGCGAGCTTTAATCTCCTCCTTGGAAGGCCGTGGATTCATCAGAATAATGTTGTACCTTCTTCATTACATCAAAAACTTAAGTTCCCTTTTAAAGGAAAAACCATCACTATTAATGGAGACACATGTGAAATCAACAAGAAAACCACGGATCAGTCTCTCTTTGAGGTTGTTCCTAGTGAAACTGCTGTGGCCTTGACTGGGTTCCATTATGACACTATTCAATGCATTGAAGGAGAAAGGCCCAAAGGGCCATTTATCCTATATGACTTTGGGGAGGTCCAAGTCAATTGCCTGGTGGGAATGATGCTAAGGGTAGGTCTACTACCCGGAATGGAAATGATAAGGTCTGGGAGAAAATCATCCATAGTGTGGCCATGGGAAGAGCCTGAGAATAAGGGAACTTTTGGCTTGGGGTACAAACCCACAGACGAGGAGATAGAAGAGTTTGAGCATGGGAAGAAGAAAAAGAAGACTTGGGGGGCAAAAAGCCTCAAAATGCGCCCTTACTTTAGAACTCTGAACGGTCACTTTTGCAAACCTGGAAAAGCAGTTCCTTACTATGGTTTTCAGGTGCCATTCTATTCTCCTATGACTGGAAAGAAGTTACCGGGTTTTGAGATGTTCACTGATGTTTTGGCCATAAAGGAAGAAGAGCCAGAACCCATAACTGACCCACAAGTGGAAGATTTCATGCGACCTAGTCTCTTTGATGAGGTTGCCATGATAACCAATTTTGAAGACAAAAGGGACTTCACGAAGCTGATCAAGACAACAGATGGACCACTGATGAATTGGTATGCCGAGGAGGGACAAGTGGCTATAGTCAAACCTAGTCTTGTGTCACACCCTGAACCTGAGTCTTGTACTGAGTCAAATCTTGAGTCAAACACCGAGTCAGAGTCCAGTTCTGAGTCTTCCTTAGCTTTAGGAATAGAAAACCCTGATGTCGAATATAATGTAACTCTGGAGGATGACTCCACCATTATCAATAAAACTGTTCAAGTTCTTGGTTACCCTGTGTCTTTTGCTTTCCAAGTATTATCTAGCAAAAATGAAATAAATGAAATAAAAGAAATAAATGAAAAGATAATAATTGGCAAAGAAAATGAATGTACATATATTGCATATGATTGTGTGAATAAAGAATAGGTTGTTGAATGCATCAGAAAGTATGCCACCTGCTTCATGTGGAAGACGAGTGATGTCACGGGAATAGACCCAGCCATAGCAGTTCATAAGATTCCGCTATACCCAGATGCAAAGCCGGTTAAGGAGAAGTTGAGAAGAATGAAGCCAGAATGGTCTTTGAAAATTAAAAATGAAATTGCCAAGCAACTGGATAATAAGTTCATAGAACCAATTGTCTACCCTTCCTGGTTAGCAAACATTGTGCTAGTCCCGAAGAAAGACGGAAAGGTCAGGATGTGTGTTGACTATAGAGATTTGAATAAGGCTTGTCCCAAGGATGATTTCCCGCTACCACACATCGATTTGCTAATAGACAGGATGGCTGGGCATGTGATGGTTTCCATGACTGACCCTGCGGTTGGGTACAATCAGATCATGGTGCACCCACCAGACAAAGAGAAGACAACTTTCATTACAGAATTGGGCACTTTCTGCTACAGGGTTATGCCTTTTGGATTGATAAATGCAGGGGCTACCTACCAAAGGATGGCGACGACAGTCTTTCATGACATGATTCACAAAGAAGTAGAAGTGTATGTCGACGATATGATTGTCAAGTCAAAATCTCCAGAAGAGCACGTTGAAGCACTTGAGAAGTTCTTCCTTAGACTTCGCAAGTACAATTTGAAGCTTAATCCTGCAAAGTGCCTATTTGGAGCAACATCAGGCTTATTTTTGGGATATTTGGTCAGCAAGAAAGGAATAGAAGTTGATCCAGCAAAGTCAAAGGCTATTCTGAAAATGCCTCCACCGAGAACAGAAAAGGAGATTCGAGGTTTGCTTGGTAGACTAAAGTATATCAGTCAATTCATATTGCAGTTGGCAGAGACTTGTGGTCCCATCTTTAAGCTACTAAGGAAAGATGCTTCACAAGAATGGAATGAAGACTGCCAGAAGGCCTTTGACAAGATTAAAGAATACTTGTTAAATCAGCCAATTCTGCAACCTCCCAGAATGGCAAAACCTCTGCTCTTGTATTTGTCTATAACAGATGAAGCCATGGGTGCAATGCTAGCTCAAGAGGCCAAAGGTACAAAGGTAGAAAATGCAATTTACTACCTCAGCAAAAGGATGCTGGACTATGAGTTAAAGTATAACAGGATTGAGAAGTTGTGTTTAGTGTTGTATTGGACTTGCACGAAGTTACAACACTACTTGTCTTCTTACACTACTTGTGTCATCGCATAACAGAGTCCCTTGAAATTCCTTATGGAGAGGCATGTTTTGGACAGCAAAATGGCAAAGTGGGTGTCAACATTGGCAGCTTTTGACTTAAAATTCATTCAAAGGAAAGCTGTGAAAGGTGGGGCAATAGCTGACCAGTTAGCATAATTACCCGTGAAAGACGAGATGCAAGAAATGAATTTCCCTGATGAAGACCTCTTGAATGTGGAAAGAAGTGTTTGGGAGATGCATTTTGATGGGGCATCCAATTATCATGGAAATGGAATTGGGATTGTGTTCAAAACTCCTTGTGGAGAATACATTCCCTTTGCAGTTAAACTTGACTTTAGCTGCACAAACAATGAAGCGGAATATGAAGCTTGCATCAATGGGCTCGAAGCCGCTCTGGAATTGGGGATTAAGAACCTAAAGGTCTGCGGTGATTCTATTTTAATAGTATCACAAGCTTTAAGGAAATGGAAAATAAGAGAAGAGCGTTTGGTTCCTTACCTACAACGCCTTGATCATTTGGCACAACAATTCGATGATTTGTCCATCGAATATCTCCCAAGAGCAAAGAATCAGTTTGCTGATGCCCTGGCTACATTAGCTTCCATGATCAATATCAAGGAGGGGAAGGCCATTCGTCCATTGAAAGTTCAACTTCAGAAGCAACCTGCCCACATAATGCATTTGGCCGATGGTAAACCATGGTTCTGGGATATCAAGAGTTATCTCAAGGATGAAAGTTATCCGAAGGGATCATCAAGGGTTGATCAGAGAGCAATAAGGCAGCTAGCCATAGGTTACGTTCTTAATGGAGATATCCTCTACAAAAGAAGTTGGAATGGAATGCACCTAAGGTGTGTGAATGAAGCAGAGGCTAAGCGGATAATGGAAATGGTGCATGGAGGCGAATCAGGACCACATATGTATGGGTTCGCCTTGGCTCGAAAAATTGCCAATCTAGGATATTATTGGTCCACCATGAATACAGACTGTGTGGCATTTGTACAAGAATGCCATCAGTGTCAGATTTTTGCTAAGCTGCAGAAGCAACCTCCCGTTGCTCTGAATCCAATCACTTCTCCAAGGCCCTTCGCTACTTGGGGAATAGATATAATTGGAAAAATACATCCGAGAGCTTTGAATGGACATCTGTTTATCTTGGTAGCGGTGGATTACTTCACAAAGTGGGTTGAAGCAGCTTCCTATGCAAAATTAGACGCCAAAAAGGCAGCACAGTTTGTCCGAACCAACATCCTTTGTCGGTACGGAACACCATTCGAGATTATCACTGATAATGGAACTCATTTCCAAGCAGAAATTGCTAAACTCTTGAAGGATAAAAAGGTCCAACATCATAAGTCCTCTCCTTATAGACCTCAAACAAATGGAGCTGTAGAAGCAACAAATAAGTCTATAAAGGTGATCATACAAAAAATGATCAAGGAACATAGGGGTTGGCATGAGAAGTTACCACTGGCCTTGTGGGGATATAGAACATCAATTAGAACTCCTACTGGGGCAACCCCGTATTCACTGGTATATGGAATGGAAGCAGTACTCCCCATTAAACTGGAAGTTCAATCGGCGAGGATAATTCAAGAAAGTCAGATAAATGAAGCTGAATGGATTAGCAATTATCACCATCAGTTGTTGGGTTTGGATGAAAAAAGACTTCAAGCTCTCCATCAGATTCAAGGGTATCAGAGGCGAATGGCCAGACATTTCAACAAAAAGGTCAAAGATCGAAAGTTGGAAGAAGGTTGTTTGATTCTGAAAGAGATCAGAACACCCGTTACAGATCCTCGTGGGAAGTTTCATCCTCATTGGACTGGACCCTACATTGTAAAGAAAATACTTTTCGGCGGAGCCATCATCTTGTCTGATTTGGATGGTCTGGAGTTCACAAACCCATGCAATCTGGATCAATTAAAGAAATATTATGTATAATCATGCATTGTAAGGAACTACATTAGACCTGATTCTCGCAAACTAATTCGAGATA
Source organism: Garcia nutans (assembly GCA_947685225.1). Taxonomy (NCBI): domain Eukaryota; kingdom Viridiplantae; phylum Streptophyta; class Magnoliopsida; order Malpighiales; family Euphorbiaceae; genus Garcia; species Garcia nutans. The sequence goes on along the minus strand of CANTUV010000007.1, from coordinate 45,813,478 downwards.
TGTAGGCAGCTCTCCTTGAGCACGGTCTAAATTTTAATGAAAACCATTGATTCATTTTTCTTTTGCCAAAAAAAAATTCCACTAAGTTAAAAACCCGCAAAGGGCGGCTTAGGCAAGAATGGGTAAGAGCTCGCTAAGTTGAAAATCCGAAAGGACGGCTTAGGCAAAAATTAGAGCAAGTAAATAAAGTAGATAATGCGTGGAAAGCAAATGAAAGAGTCAATCATTCCAAAAAGAGTTATTCATTCCAAAAAAGAATCATTCATTATAAAAAGAGTCATTCATTCCATGAAAAGAGTCAAACCATAAGTCCTAAACATCCAAGGAACCAAAAAGGTACAAGCAATCCAAAAAAAAAAAGCAGACAATAGAGCCAACCCTAGGATCTAAATCCTACGTCTCCTTCGTGGGGCAGAGTCTTCGGTATCTTCCTTAGTTCCTGAACTCTCTGCAACATCTATCTTCCCCTTGTTAAGAGGAACCACATCCTCTCCCTCCAACTCCTGCAGCAATGCATGCCTCCTTGGCTTTTCAATTGGCTAAACTTCGGCTATAAACCAATTTCTATACTCTGGGGTAGGCTGAACAAGAGAAGGCTCTGCAAAAGGCCTGATCATCTGATGGTTCCTAACCCAGGTTTGTAGAACAGCTCGAGTAACCCCGGGAGTAATGGGGGAAGCAATGGAAAGCCCAACAGGAAGAGGAACCCTCTGATCAATCTCCATCTGTCTGAGGACGCGAGAAGCACTATACCATGTACTATGAGTGAAACCAAGAAGGTAGACATGGTTATGCATTGCATTTGCCTCCATGAAGCGAGAAATTCTATACCAAGGGATGAACCACAACAATTCTTCTGGTCCAAGCTCATACAACCAGAGGATCCACTTAGCCATAGAGGGAAAACAAATCTGGATTCTTCTGGTGCGGTACTGAGAAGGGTTATAAGTCAAGGCATGGGGAGTGGCAACCACTCGGAGATGGTCTCTCAGCCAAACCTGAAAAAAATAGATCCTTTCTATTTACGAGGAAAAAGAGAGACGATGAAATGAGAAGAAACAAAAGGTATAACAAAATTACCTGAAGAATGATCGGGGTAACAGTCCAATTTTCAAATCCGATTGCAGTTCTGTCAAGACTCTGAATAGTCTCAGTCAGAATCATACCACCAATGCAGTTAAGTTCTTCCATTTGCCTAACCATGGGGCAAAGCTTCAAATCTCCAAAGCCAGGATCACGGTTGAAAAGAAACCCGGCTAACAGGCAGAAAATAAAAGCTCGCATCCTATGTTTCAGTTGAACCTCATCTTCAAAATTAGCGGTCAGGAATTCATCAATCAAAGGAAGCAGCATCGCCTTACTCCCATCTATGATCATAGCTTGAGCTTGAGGCCTTGTAAAGTTGAAAATCCTCTGAAAAGACCCCACATAGCCAACTTGAACCTCATGCCTTACAAGAGGGGCATTTGGGTCCCATCCAATAATTGAGCAGAATTCCTCAAAAAAAGGACACATCTCCTCCATCCGGGCACCAAATCTGAAAACGTGGGCTTGGGGATCCGAAAATCTGATACAAGCATGCAAGAAATCCCAATCCACAGCTACACCTCTAAGGGTGGCAATAACCTTCAATCCATATCTTCCCATGTTGATCCTTTCGACACTATGGAGGCTCTTGGTCCAGCTATGCATCACATGATTAAAAAGAGGGTTCATAGTTGAGAGAAAAATAAAATCCTGCAGTGAAAAACCTATTTTCTGGCCTGAAAATGCACTTCAACTTCGATTTTTATACAGCCCTGGCCTAGATGGCGGTCCGACCGTCGGCCACGGCGGTCCAACCGCCATCAACCCAATTTCGATTCCTGTTTTTGATGTTTTGTGAAATTTTTGTGTTTTGACCATGTTTAGGCCCTATAAGGTGCTATTTTTGGGGGTTGTTTCAGGGATTTACGTTGAAAACAGATTTCTAAAAAAAAAAACAAGCATCATACATACATATTTGCTGCCAATACTAACAAATAAATGCAGGTTTGTATCTAAGTTCAAATAACAGGTGAAGAACATGGAAAGTACAAAGTACAGAGCAAGAATAATTCAAATACGACAAATATAATCCAAGACAAATATGAGAAATTAGCACCGGGCTCTCCGTCTTTATGGCCTGTTCTGCCTCTCATAAGCACTATCAGTCCAAGCACCCGTCAGCTCATCAGAGAAAGCAATAATCAGTGTCACCATGTCAACAACTACACCCACAGGTACCTGTAAAAAAGAAAGAATCACAGTCAATTTCAAGAGAATTTTATGAATCCTTTTCATGAAAAGTTCTAAAGGAATATACCTAAGTGATGTGAACAAGGCTCCGATATGGTACACCTTCAAACTCTAAACTTACCTTACAGTTTCTAAAAAATCACAAAAAGCTTTATAAAACTCTAAACTATTTTCTTCAACTCTAAAAACCAAATATATTTTTTGAAATACTGAAAACCCTAATTCCCTCAAAACTAATACGTAAACCCTCATTTTCCTAAACCCTAATCCTTAAAACCTTAAAATCTTATAAACCTAAACATTCAAACTCAATACAGTAAACCTAAAATAACAATCCAGTAGCTAATAATCATAAACCTAGTGTTTTAATATTCTAAAACCCTAATTTCATAATGTTACCCCTAAACCCTAATCCATTCCAATTTTCCAAAAACTTAAAGTAGCCTAAATAAATGATAATAATAATACTAAAATCCCAAAATCCTAAATGTTAATTAAAGAAATTTAAATAGAAACAGTAAACCCTAATTTGTATCTTTACTTTCTTTATTTTTATATTTGATTATGTAGTCTATTATATGCTTTAATGCTTGATTTCTTTAATTTCAATGCTTGACTTATTTAATTTATCACGGATGAATGTTTATTATATATTTTGATTGATGTTTAATATCCTTGATGAATGATTTATTTATAATGAATGGTTATTTACTTTTATCGATTTATTTTGATTTCTAAATGTTGTAAGGGGTATGTTTCCACTTTGTGGGTACCTCATTAATCAAGTTCTATGTAATTTAAATTGCTTTTATATTTTAGACCAATGTAAAGGATATGTTTCTACCTTTTGGTGGTTGTCCTATTAGTTTAGACATTGATCATGTAAGGACATGTTTCCATCTTCGGATGGGTGTCCATTTATTTGCTTTGTTTGGACATTGCTTTGATTTTAATATAATGATACTTTATTTCAATTGTTGCATGTAATATTGATAATATTGTTTTATTTAAGAATTTTATAATATTAAGACCTGTAAAGGAGGCCGGTTCCAATGAGCCGAGCATTGTGGGGGTGCTAGGCCATTTCTCACCTTCCCCACACGTACCCAACTTTTCGAACCCATTAGGGGGTTGGGGATTCCTTAGGAATTGAGTCATCCACCCCTTTCTTTTTTTCGGCCTATACGGGTGGCGACTCCATTTTCTCCGAACTTAGGTTAGGTTCTCTAAGGCCCCGAGCCTAAACAGTGCCGAAGTCGCAAGAACCATTCCACCGGGAGTACGGGTAAAAATCTCCGCTCACAGTGGTGACTCCACTGGGGATAAGAGAAGTTGATTCCGTTGGTCTTTATATTATTCTATTCTTTCTTGTAATATTATTATCCATTGCATCATATTAGATTGTATATTGTACGTGAGTTAGGACTCCCGTATTATGTTATGTAACAGATACCATACTTTCACTCAAGGTATGGAGAATGAGCATGGCATAACCACTCATAGCCTTGTACCATTTGGTATATACTTGCTATGGGAACCTAAGCCTTTTAACCCAAAGACTAAAGCTCATGTAATTGGCTTAGTTACTTTCCTTAGGTTTTACCCCAAATGCATGTTTTTTGACTATGGTTAATTTATCTTGGCTTAAATCATGGCTTATTTGGTTTGTTCTTTTTCTAATATGACCTAAATACATTGTGAGCTCAAAATAAATTTTTCTTTAAAATATAAAAGACCAAAGCTATTTTCAAAACTTTTCAAGATAGTCTTTGGACATAAAACGTTTCTAAAAACAAATCAAAAATTCTTTTGCTCGTGGCCCAAATACTAAGCCCAAAATCCATTTTTTCTAAAATCTTTTTACAATGGGCTTAGAAATAAAATTATTTTTATCCAACCTTTTCTTACAAAGAGCTTGCAAATTATTTAGGTCAGTTACGAAATACCAAAAATCAATTGTGAGCCTAGTTTATACGTAGAATAATTAATCATGGGCTTGTTTTTGGAATGAATCATTAGTTGCTTTTTCAAGTGAGAAATCTATTTATAATAAACCTCATAATTTAGTTTTAATCCAATATAGCATAAAAGCTACTTTAGTTGGTTGAATGGATTAAAACCTAATTAATGGGAATTATCATGAATTGATTTACATTTTTTAAAATATAACTATTTGTTAAAACGTCCGAGGGAATTATTCAAAAACAAGATGCCCCATGTTGGTATTTTGTTAACCATATTACCTAGGAAAAGAGACTCGCCATTCGTGTGTGGATGTTATAAGGTTGGAAGGAATGTCCTAATTATCCTTATTTGTTTATTGTTTGTGCATACATGCATACATACATTTGCATGTCATATCATTGATCCTCTCCCACTGAGACCTAGAATAGAGCAATTCAAGAGCATACAATGACACCACCTACAATAATTCAAGGATGGATGCAAAACAACTAAGAGACATAGTTGATGAAGTTGTCAAAGCTAGGCGAGCTATGAGATCAATTGGTTGAAATTATGAGGACCCAGTTGATTAAAATTCTAGAGATCATCAACAATGCTAATGAGGCATCTCCCATTGACATAAGAAAGAAGGAAAAGGCAACATTAATAAGGAACATGTCTACTAATAGAGATTGAATGAAAAATGAGAGATCAATCCCTATTCTACAAGACCAACCGAACCATGTGCTATCTAAGTGGAGCAATAGGAGCGGCTATCACCCTAGTAGGCAAAGTCAAAGAGAAAGAGGAGGTGATGAGAAAAATGCAACAACTGAGCCAACAAAGAAGCGTAAATTTTCAGACTTAAGGGAGCCTTTGTCAAAGATGTTAGAAAATATAATGAAAATGGATTTGCTACAACCATTGGCACCTTGGCCTCTACCACCAAATTTTGATGCCAAGGTTTTCTGTCAATTTCATCAAATGCAAGGGCATGAGACAGATAAATGTGTTCGATTAAGGCATGAAATCCAAGATTTGATTGACAGTGGAAAGCTGCCTGAGCCTGATAAGCCCAACACTAAGAATAATCCTCTGCCTAAATTTGGAAGGGCACCATTGCTTACAACCTTCATAAAGAGTTTTATCTTGTCACCTTGTCATGATATGGATAGAGAAGCTGCTAAAGATGATATGCTACTAAGCAAGCTTGGACTAACTGTGGATGATGAAGCAATGATCCTTGATGATGGAAAAAATCCTTGCCCTTAGGATGTCTAAATAAATGAAGTATCTTCGACTCCAACTCAACTTGGAGTGTTCCTTTATTTATTTTGCTTTCTTTAATATTTAATTGGAACAATTATGTTTTTTTTTTAAATTTAAAGTTGTTTGAATAAATTATTTTCATTAAAATGTTTGTTGTTCTTTGCTCATTTTGGTGCTCAACCAATGAGGAATCTAGATTGATAATTCATGAATTAATATATTTATGCATCATGACTTGAATGACTTGACTAGGCGAGGAAATTGCTCTATAGCATTGAGTTGTGTATACTTACTTAGAGAGGGCTCCTACATAATTACCTTTGTCTAGGTCCTAATCAGTCTTAGAACAAGCTTTGACAAACTTTGAGGCAAAATTGAACTCTACTTATTTAAGAGAGAGATGATCTAGGCATTGTTTGATGATCCAACAACTAGTATCCACCCAATTAGATATCAATCCCTAGCTATCACTTTGAGCCTTCATAAAATTTTAGCTTTCTTTTCATTGGCATATAATCCCAAAAACCTACCCTGAGCTGTTGTGATACATTTGACATGTCTTATGATCACTAAGATGAAGAGGCAAGAAGATCAAAGAAAGAAATGAATAGTCAAGACCATGAAGATAGTTGAAGTTCTTAAGACCATAAGGGTAGTTGAAATTTTCAAGACCATAAGGGTAGTTGAAGTTTTCCTAATATCTCCAATATATCAAGACAATATCAGAGTAACAAATGATTTATCCCTGTTAAAAAAGATTTATGTCACTACACTAATTCTTTATTAGAGACCCAAGTTGGTACAAACAAGACAACTCTTTTAGAGCTATAACCAAAGAAAAAGAAAAGAAAAAAAAAGAAAAAAAAAAGAAACGAAAAAAAGGGACAAAAGAAAAAAGGAAAAGAAAAAAGAAAAAAAAGAAAGATAAAACATAAAAAGGCGGTTCAAAAAGCCAATTGAGTTCTCTTTTACCTAAAGCAGCAAAAGGCTTCCATTTGGTTCTTAAGGACATTTTGACTTGAATTGGTCCAACCCAACCAAAGATTCAATCAAAATTGGATAAAAAGGAGGAAGACCATCCAGTTCATGAAAGTTCTGTACTTAACAGTCCGACAAGGAAGAAGGACAAAATGATAAAAATGCTCAAAGAAAGGGAAGAGTAAGAAAAAGAAAAAGAAAGAAAAGGGAGAAGAAGAAAAGAAATGAATTTGGGGAACCAAACTTTATGCAAGGGCAAAGACTTCCAATTGAGATCTAGATTAATGCCAAGAAGATAGAAGGAATTTGGAGTCTAGCAAGATTGCCTCCAAGCTACCTAAAGTTCAAATAAGAAGTTTGTAGTGTGAAAGTTTGTCCATTGTGTCACATCGGCTCCAACTTACAAATGGCCTTCATTTAACCCATGTCACTAATGGACCCCATTTCAAGCCTATCAAAGACCTGTTGATCTCTCTTGGTAGATAGAGTCTATTAGTGGAGATAGTTTGGATGAGCATGCATATGAGATAGACAATATTTAAACTCAAATGAGACCTTTGGCCAAGTAATGTGTATGTGCCTACTGAAGTGCAACAATTCTTGCTTAAATAGAAATGATTCCCGAGTTTAGTATGGTAACTAGGGTTGTCATGTTATAGATATGTTAATTTTGAAAAATTAAGTCCTGAGGTACATTGACATTGATTTGGCAAAGCCAACATTTGGATTTCAAAAAAAAATTCAAAACCTTCAAGTTAAAGGAAGTATGTTGAATCATTAAATCTCAAAGAACACATTGGGCAAAGTAAATGATTATTGGCAAGGTTAAGAAGAAGCTACCAATTGACATACTGAATCATAATTTGAAATGAATGTATCCCTGACTCTACTGCTTGGAGTCTCCACCACTCGTGTTTTCAACATCTTGAAGATAAAAAGCCACAAATGCAAAGCTTTTGATCATTCCAATACAACACTTGAACGAGCGTCAAAAAGGAACCAATTAGAACACTTCTGCTGAACACCTCGGTCTGTGAGTCAATGGAATGACTGTAAGTATCATTCAAGCATATCATGCATACATGAGCATATCACATCGTACTTTCTTGTCTTGTATTGTCTATTCTTTATTAAAGTGAACAGCAAACACCCTGTGAAGTAAAGAATCAAAAGAAGATATCAAAATCAAATCAGGAGGGCATGGAAAGCCCATTGCTTGAGAAAGTTCCAGTGATTTTATAAAGAGAAGAAATGCATGCTTTTGCGAAGAACTAGACAACAAGAACATCAATCGGAGCCCGCATAGAAAAATCATGGGTTTGGGCCTACACAGGGGGCAAAGTTTCTCCTTTTCAATTTTTTGAGTTTATATAGAAAACATTTTCAAACTCACTTCTAATATTTTACCAAGCAGGGGGGCAAGGAGAGGATATAAGGTCCAATTAAAAATAGCTAAATTTTTGCAAAAAGGAAGAACAAAAGAATGGAACATTAAAACTCTCAAAAGAATGAAGATGCAAAAGACAAAAGATAAGTCCAGCTAAATGAGCTGAAGCAAGGGTAAAGACCCAATTTCCAATGGATAAAGATCCATATTTCAAGTGTAAAGACCCAATCTCTAGTAGATAAAGATCCAATTTCAAAGGGTGAATACCCGAAGTCTAAAGGATGAAGATCCAATTTCAAAGGGTGAAGACCCGAAGTCCAAAGGATGAAGATCCATTTTCAAGGGTGAAGACCCGATCTCAAAGGATGAAGATCCAATTTTTCAAGGGTGAAGACCTGATCTCAGAGGCTGAAGATCCATTTTCAAGGGTGAAGACCCGATCTCAAAGGATAAAGATCCATTTTCAAGGGTAAAGACCTAATGTCCAAAGGATGAAGATCCAATTTTTCAAGGGTGAAGACCCAATCTCAAAGGCTGAAGATCCATTTTCAAGGGTGAAGACCCAATCTCAAAGGATGAAGATCCATTTTTAAGAGTGAAGACCCAAAGTCCAAAGGATGAAGATCCATTTTTCAAAGGTGAAGACCTGATTCCAAGTATGAAGATCCAATTTCAAAGGGTGAAGACCCGAAGTCCAAGGGTGAAGATCCAATTTCAAAGGGTGAAGACCTGAAGTCTCAAATGATGAAGATCCATTTTCAAGGGTGAAGACTCGATCTCAAAGGATGAAGATTCATTTTCAAGGGTGAAGACCCGATCTCAAAGGATGAAGATCCATTTTGAGGGTGAAGAACCACAATGCATAGAACAGCTGGAGCAGTCAGACTTCTCAATTGATAAAAGGTTAGTCAAACTCAGTCTCAGGTCCAAGCACTCAAATTCACTTCAGTCTCGGATCCAAGTACCCATTCTCAAGTCCAAGTACCCAAATCAAATAAGACTCGTGTCCAAGTACCCAATCTCGGGTCCAAGTACCCAAACCAAATCAATCTCAGGTCCAAGTACCCAAATTCAATCTAGTTTCGGGTCTTAGTACCCAAATTCAATATAGTCTGGGGTCCAAGCACCCAAATTCAATTCAGTCTAGGGTCTAAGTATTCATTCTCGGGTTCAAGTACCCAAATCAAATCAATCTCGGGTCCAAGTACCCAATCCCGGGTCCAAGAACCCTAATTCAATCTAGTCTCGGGTCCAAGTACCCAAATTCAATTTAGTCTCGGTCCAAGTACCCATTCACGGGTCTAAGTACCCAAATCAAATCACTCTCGGGTCCAAGTACCCAATCTCGAGTCCAAATCAAATAAATCTTTGGTCCAAGTACCCAATTCCGGGTCCAAGTACCCAAATTAAATCTAGTCTCAGGTCCAAGTACCCAAATTCAATCTAGTCTCGGGTCCAAGTACCCAAATTCAATTCAGTCTTGAGTCCAAATACCCAATCTCGGGTCCAAGTACCCATTCTCGGGTCCAAGTACCCAAACCAATTCAAGCTCGGGTCCAAGTACCCAAGTCAAATTCAATCTCGGGTCCAAGTACCCAATCTTGGGTCCAAGTACCCAAATCAAAATCAATCTCGGGTCCAAGTACCCAATCTCAGGTCCAAGTACCCAAATTCAATCTAGTCTCGGGTCCAAGTACCCAAATCAAGTTCAGTCTCGGGTCCAATTACCCAAAACAAATTCAAGTAACCATCTCATCAAAATTAAGTCTTATTACTTTTTACTCTCTTTTACTAATGTCTCAAATCGTTCAAGCAGAGGGCAAACTGTAGACTGTTAATTTTTGACCAAGTCCTGTCCATTATTTTTTATAGTCCAAAATTAATTTTGTAGCATTTTAATATTTATTTTAGTATTTATAATTTTTAAAAATTAAAAATGGTGAATTAAATAAAAATAATAAATAATAAATAATAGTAATAAATAAATAAAAATAAAAATAAAAATGAAAATCGGTAGTGGAAAAATCGGCGACGAAAAAATTTATTGCCGAAAATAATTGGCCAAGGCCAATTTCTCCCATAGGAATGTCCTGCGGTTGAAATGGCTTCTGGCCACCCAGCTCACAATTTTCCATGCCAATTCTCACTCGCACCAAGCGCCCAGCACTCGCAGCCCGTCGCAATTTTTGCTAGCGAAATGTTTCCAATGCAATTTTTTCCGAAACCAAATTCTATTTGGTTTCAGTTTATTTTCCTAATTAATTTGAGTTTCCTTAAACAATTAGAACTAGGATTATAAATTTTCCTATAAATAACACTAAAAAACACAGAAACAAAGGTGGGATCGGACTGGATTTTGAGGAGAAAAACTTTGAATTGGGATCGGACTTTGGAGGGAGAAAACTTTTAGGAGAAAAAAAGAAAAGCTTGAACTAGGATTGGATAGTGGAACTTTAGATTTGAAAGGAGCAATAAGCAAACAATTTATCAAAGGCAGCAACTGTGCCTTTGTCCTTGTTCATCCAAGAAGCAATTTTTGGTGGAACCAACGAACGAAGGTTTGAATCTCTAATCTCTTTTTTTGTTTTATTTTCTTACAGTAGCTTCTGAAAATTAATAAATTATTTCTTTTGATTCCAAAAAAACCCTTAGAAACCTAATTTATTTCTTCTAAACCTTAAAACCTTTAATCGTTTCTTCTATTTTCAAAAACCCTAAAAGTTACTTTTCTATTTCTTCTAAAAACTTAAGAACCCTAACCTATTTCTTCAAAATCTTAAAACCCTAAATTGTTCCTTCTATTTCCAAAAACCCTAAAAAAAATACTCTTTTATTTCCAAAAACCTTAAATCGTTTTTCCTATTTCCAAAAGCTCTTAAAAACCCTAAACAGTTTTCTTCTAATTCTTTTCCAAAATTTCCAAATGCTTTGTTAAATATCCAAACTGTAAACTTACCTTACAGTTTCTAAAAAATCACAAAAACCTTTATAAAACTCTAAACTATTTTCTTCAACTCCAAAAACCAAATATATTTTTTGAAATACTAAAAACCCTAATTCCCTCAAAACTAATACGTAAACCCTAGTTTTCCTAAACCCTAATCCTTAAAACCTTAAAATCTTATAAACCTAAACATTCAAACTCAATACAGTAAACCCAAAATAACAATCCAGTAGCTAATAATCATAAACCTAGTGTTTTAATATTCTAAAACCCTAATTTCATAATGTTACCCTTAAACCCTAATCCATTCCAATTTTCCAAAAACGTATAGTAGCCTAAATAAATGATAATAATAATACTAAAATCCCAAAACCCTCAATGTTAATTAAAGAAATTTAAATAGAAACAGTAAACCCTAATTTGTATCTTTACTTGCTTTATTTTTAGATTTGATTATGTAGTCTATTATATGCTTTAATGCTTGATTTATTTAATTTCAATGCTTGACTTATTTAATTTATCACGAATGAATGTTTATTATATATTTTGATTGGTGTTTAATATCCTTGATGAATGATTTATTTATAATGAATGGTTATTTACTTTTATCGATTTATTTTGATTTCTAAATGTTGTAAGGGGGTATGTTTCCACTTTGTGGGTACCTCATTAATCGAGTTCTATGTAATTCAAATTGCTTTTATATTTTAGACCAATGGTAAGGATAGGTTTCCATCTTCGGATGGGTGTCCATTTATTTTCTTTATTTGGACATTGCTTTGATTTTAATATAACGATGCTTTATTTTCAATTGTTGTATGTAATATGGATAATATTGTTATATTTAAGAATTTTATAATATTAAGACCTGTAAAAGATGTCGGTTCCAATGAACCGGGCATTGTAGGGGTGCTAGGCCATTTCTCACCTTCCCCACACGTACCCAACTTTTCGAACCCAATAGGGGGTTGGGGATTCCTTAGGAATTGAGTCATCCACCCCTTTCTTTTTCCTGGTCCGTTCAGGTGGCGACTCCATTTTCTCCGAACTTAGGTCCGTGTTCTCTAAGGCTCCAAGCCTAAACAGTGCCGAAGTCGCAAGAACAATTCTACCGGGAGTGGGGGCAAAAATCCCTGCTCACAACAGGAAATCCTCACTTACATGTTAAGCAGTACATCACTGCCATGCAGTCTGCCAAAGCTACTTAAGCTCAATCTCTAAGCTATTTCATGCTCTTGTTGGATCTTGTTGTGCAAAATTAGCTCAATACCTTCGAGGAAAGTACTAAAAAAAAAATGGGATTTGTTGTACAAAGCCTTCATCCAGTAGTATGGGTAAATTATGGAATTGGAAGTTACCCGGATGGAGGTAGAGTCAACCAGGTGGAGGCAAAATGAGAATTTTCTTGACTCTGTGAAGAGGTGGAGGAATAAGGCTACACTACTTAAGAAGTGGCTAGATGAGTCTGACTAGATTAGGATGATAGTGAGAGGTGTCCTACCTAATCTATGTGAACAGATATCTCATACTCTTATTAAAGATTTCAAAGATCTCCTTCAAGCTGGCTTCCAAATAGAAGAATGGGAAAGAGAGAAGAATTATTTTTCTAGAAGAAGAAGTGATAGGGTAAGTTATCAATCTTGCAGTAAGGGTACATAGAAGTTAGTGTATGCTAATGCAACAATTGGTCAAGCAAATAAAAGATAGTTTTTAAAGTTGGGGAAACCTCTGTCTTAGGTTTTCAATAAGTTGTAGAAGAATGGGCTCTTACAGCCATTGGCTCCTTGACCTTTGCCGAATCCTCTGCCATCCAGCTTTGATGACAAGGCCTTTTCTAAATTTCATCAAGTGCAAGGGCATGAGACAGATAGATGTGTTCCCTTAAGGCATGAGATTCAAGATTTGATTGACAGTGGAAAGCTATCTAAGACTGATAATCATAATAACAAGAGCAATCCTTTGCCTAAGTTTGGCAGAGTACCTCCACCAACAGCCTTCAAGGCAGGGGGAGAATTGGAGGAAGATTTTACCTTACCCTCATTTTGAGATGAGAGTGTAGAAGATGTGAAGATAGAAGAGGCTCAATTTAACAAAACCTCCCTTAGCTTGAGTGTTGCTCATTTTATTTTTCTTTCTTTGGTATTTTCTAGAACAATTATGTTTATCAAATTTAGATTGTTTGAATAAATTATTTTTATTAAATTTTTACTGGTCTTTGTTCATTTTGGTGCTTAATCAATGACAAGTCTAGCTTGATATTCATAAATTAGTATATCTATGCATTATGATCCGAATGACTTTACTAGGTGAGGGAGTTATTTTATAGCATTGAGTTGTGTATGTTTACTTAGAGAGGGCTCCTAAATAATACCATTGTCTAGGTTTTAGTCAGTCTTAGAACATGTCTTGATGAACTTTCAATGTGAAATTTAACTCTGCTTATTTAAGGAAGAGATGATCTAGGCATTGTTTGGTAAGCCAACAACTAGTATCTACCCTATTAACATCAATCCCTACTTTGTCCCCTTGAACCTTCATGACATTTTAGCTTTCTTTTCATTGGCTTGTAAAACTTGATAACCTACCCTGAGCTGTTATGAAACTTATGGCAAGTCTAATGATCACTGAGTTACCAATAAGGCAAGAAGACCAAAGAAAAAGATGTTTAATCAAGACAATGAAGAAAGTTGAAGTTTAACTGAATTTAGGTCCGATGGCATCAAGATAACAAAGGGTTGATCCTCATTGAAGCAAACTCATCCTATCCCATTCATAACTAGAAGCATAATGTGAGCAGGGATTTTTGCCCCCACTCCCATATGGAATGGTTCTTGCGACGTCGATACTATTAGGCTCAAGGCCTTAGAGAACACGGGCCTAAACCTGAAGAAAATGGAGTCGCCACCCGGACGGGCTGAAAAAATAGAAAGGGGGGGGGGATGACTCAATTTGTAATATCCCAATATATGACCTAGCAGTTTTAATACAATTGTTGTGTGATTTGAATTAAAGGTATATATGTTTTTACAAAGGAAATGATTGTGTTAATGAAATGTATATGTTGTATATATGTTAATATATTAAACATATAAGTTGGTCAAAAGATAGTCAAGAGAAGAGAAAGGTGTGGTGGAGGATTTTTGGAAATTATTATTATTATTATTATTATTATTATATATATATGTATATGTGGTTAACGTGAGAAGAAAAAAGGATATTTTCTTTCTTCTTCTTCTCCTTTTGGTTCTTGTACGAGAGAGAGAGAGAGTGATGGAGAGAGGTGATGATCTTCATCAAAACCTTAGGGTTTTAAGAGAATTGAAGATAGAGATTGAAGATTTGTCAAGATATTCAAGTAAGTATTCAATTCTTTGTGTTGATTCCTCTTGTTTTGAGTTTGGATTTGATATAGTTGGTATGTGATGGTGATAATAAAGATTGGAATATATATATATATACATATATGTGTGGAATTGGTATTGAGATTATGATAATATGATTAATTGTGAGATAATATGGTAAATTGTGAGGATGATGAATTGTTGAATTGTTGAGTAAGGGTTTAGTATTATGAATTGGGGATTTGAGTAGTTGATTGATAATGATGTATATAATGAGTGTTATTATGATATTTGGAAGTTGTATAAGTGTCTAGAACTTTGATTTTATGCATTTGAATGATGTTATATTGTGCACAATGAGATTAAATGCAATTAAAAGAGTTTTGGCCACATTTAGGGTTTTGTTTATGTGAGACACGGCCAAATTAAAGAAGGAACACGGCCAAGACTAAATATTTTTGGGAGACACGGCCAAGTTCAAGGAAATTTGGCCATGTTGGATCAATTTTGGAGAGACACGGCCACTGGCTTGGCCGTGTCCCTTGACCGTGTTTGCCACTGCCTGATTTTGGTTGAGAGACACGGCCGTGTCCCTTGCCCATGTCTGCATCTGCTTGAATTGGTATTGAGAGACACGGCCACAAGCTTGGCCGTGTCCCTTGGGTGTGTTGGCTACTGTGATGGTCCTTTGCTCTTCTTGTTTTGTGGAGAATGAACACACATTTGATGATGCATATGATTAGGTATGAACAATGTTATGTTATGCATTGTGAATCATGTAAAAGGTAGTATGTTATATGAACAATGTGACTAATATTATGACTTGTATAGTGTGGAAGAGATGAGGATCATCCAAAGAGGTATGTGCAATGCAATTTATTATGATAAATGATTTAATAATGAATGGTGTCAATGTGTTTTGAGAAAGGATAAAATGTGATATCATCATGGTTGATAATAATGATTGAAATGTTATAAAGGAACATGTAGTTTATATGATGATGAATTTAAGATACATGTGCAATGAAATTGATTATGTATGCTCAAATAATGAAATGTATAATGTTAATTGAGACATAAAGAGATGTAGAACTAATGTTTTGAGTTATAATGATGTGAATGATATGATTGAATAATGGTATGTTGTTTAGTTAATGTAATTGATGTTGCATATTATAATGATGATTCAAATGGATTATGAAGCCATTGTGATTGGCTATGATGAATTAAATGAGTGATGAAGCCATTGTGATGGGCTATGATGCTTCAAATGTGATGTGAAGCTATTGTGATTGGCTATGATGAGTCAATTGTAATAAATGAGGCATGTTTGCCTAGATGATGATTCAATTGTGAATGAAATGGATAATGAGATAATAAATGAATTGTGTGGCTAATGTGTTATTCCATTTTCAGAGTTTGTTCTTGGTGGCATGCCTAATGATAGTAACAATCTCTTGAAGTTAGGTTGGCTAAGTCCTTGAAGCCTAATTGAGATGTTACAACCCTTGAAGCTAGGTTGGATTGGTTCTTGAAGCCAAGTTGGGTTGATGCTTAGCATGCTTTGCTCCCCTTGAAGCTTGGTTGAACCTAATCCTTGAAGCCTAGTTGGGTCTATGATAATGATAAATGTGATGAATGAACCAAAGCATTACTCTGAAAATCGAATAGCATATTAGTGTCGTTTGGGCCCGAGTCTGTCGTTGTTGTCAAAGTGATATATAAATGTTGTAATAAACGAGTAATGAGATCTATGATTGTATTGGTTGGAAATGGGGTTATGATTGATGAATTGTGAATAAAATAATGATATGAAATGATATGTAATATGTATATTGAAATATTGATTGTGAGTAATAAATGTTGGATCAATGATTGGTGATAATGATATGAGATGTAATGTGGGTATTATTATGTTGATGATGATTATTAGTGAGGAATTGTGGTTGGTAAAAATGATATGAATCTAATACATGATATTAGCTAAGATATATGAAAGATGCAATTTAAAAGGAAAACATGATAAAAAAAAACTAATGGCACATGGAATTGATATATCATTATATGTTAGTATGTTTATAATGTATGTTTATATGTTATATTTGTACTACTAAGCTCTCGGGCTTAGCGCGGATGTGTAATCGCGCAGGTAGCTTGGTGGAGGATAGAAAGTCTTTCGTTATGCCACGAGAAGAGTAATGGTGTGTCGAGACCAACTAGAGGGTAATGCATACATGTTTCATTTTAATTATGATGTATTTCTGATGAGAGAGTATTTATATGTATAAATGAAGTTTTAATTAAGACAATGATTTTGTAAATGATATTTAAATTAACGTAATATGGTTTGAACTCTGTTGCAGGTTTTTAAAAAGGTAACAACAAGTGGCATCTTTATACTTTATATACTTACTGTTTGTATACTAGGTATAGGTACAGTACTTATATAGGGTATCGGGGTGTCACAATTATTTTGGTATCAGAGCTTAGGTTCGAGATTCTCGGCCTAAGTAAAAAAAAAATCTTGAAAAGTTTAAATAGAAGTGAGAAGGAAAAGTTTTGAAATGAAATTTGTAATACATGCATATGCATTAACACCTAGGTTGGTCTCGGATGTGGCATTATATGATGTGGGATAAATTTGAAGTATATGAGAGGGATGATAATGTTTGAATGAGGTTTTTACTTGAAAGTAAAAACTAGAGAAAGAAATGATATGAAAACTAAAATATAATAGTGTTGTTTGCATTGTTGTTTTAATGCAAACATTGTGAATTTAATGTGATATGTGATAATGTGATGTAATATGTTAGTGATTAAAGATTGAGTTGATCACTTGAAAATGTAATGTACGCATAATATTGCATGTTTGTAACCTATATAATTATTTGTCTATTAATGTTGAGAATGATTACGCTTGCATTGATAAACTTGTGCAAAGCTAGGTCATGTGATAAGATTGATAGTGAGAATTGGATTGAGCAACGTTGGTTTAAGAAACTGAGATTTGTGATAATTAGACTTGGAAAGTGTATAGAGGTTATTGGGCTCAATGTGTATATAATTGGATGTAATGCACATATGTATATATATGTGAGTGATATATATATATATATATATATGTTGAGTGGTAAACAAATGGATATGTAAAGTTAAGGTTTTGTTAAAAGGAAAAAGAGATGATATTGGTTAAGTAAGAATATAATATGTGATATTTGAATGGTTGAAGTGAGCTTGATAATTGTGAAAAGTATATGTTTTGATATTGCTTTGTGATATATAAATATATAAGATGAGTTTGGCAAATTGAAGTTTAATTGAAGTAGTAAGTTGAGAAGTTAAAGTTTTAGTGGCATTTGATAAAGATTATTTGGATATTGATGGTTTAATGTGTATGCAATACATGAGCTAGATGAAATGATTAATATTGCACATGGAAGTATTATGAATTGAGTAATGTGATTGATAGTATGAGAATTTGTCTTGAAGTAAAAAGGGAAGTGGATAAGCAAATGAAGATGAGCTATTTTAAGTCACTATATTGAAAAGGATAAAAGTGGATATAGATATATATTAAATGATTTTAAAGATGAGAGTGAAAGAGATGTTACATTGGGAATGTGGCTAAGAAGGTTGTAAAGTGCGATTATAGTCAGTATATATATGTGTGTTGTGTGAATAAATACTTTGCATCATATTGGAAGAAATGGTACTGGATGATTTTCGCTGACTCTCTTAAGTGGGAGGTCAGGAGTTCGATTCAGGGAGGCGACTTGTACTCATGTGTCTTGGGTATAAGTCAGATGAGTGAATCCTGTTGGAAGGCCGTGAGGGCAGTTTAGTACTGTAGCAGCCCAGCCCAGAGGCCCTGAGGGTTTCTCCGGATAGGAATGGCTCAGCAGGTGGACTGGGACGGTTGTTACAGTTATAAAGGAAAATTTGTATTGAATGTATAACCAATAAAAGCATCTAATTAAGTGTATACATGTATATGATATGTGAACAGAGTTTTCAATATGAATGAAATTATGATATATATATACAAATGTGTGAATCGCATTATGAAGGTGACCTAAGAATATGTATGTGGTATAATTATAGAATTAGTGTTATGGAAACGATGTTGTACGTATTATTGGACCTAAGAGAGATTAGGTCTTGAATTGTGTAAAGCTAAATGGATTATGTGATGGAAGTGAGTATGGAATGAACTTGAATAATATTGGACAGTGGAAATTGTTATAATGAGCATTGAACTTGATGATCATGTGATATCTAGAGTTCCAAAGTATTTATATATGAAAAGTTCTATGTAAATATATATATTAAGAGATTGTAAATGGGTTAGAAATGAAGTGACGAATAGAAATTGTATGGGAACTGCATGTGATTGAATATGTATATAGTAATATTGTTGAAACCTGAGTTAAGTTGATAAAGATCATATAATCGAGTGTAAATTGGTTTGAAACAAAGTTGGAATGTGTTAACTTCTGATATAACAAAAATGTGAAGAAGGAATATGTTATTCTTGAGAAACACCTTAGCTTTGTGTTTGTAAAGACTAAGAATAAAGTTATCTAAGAACAGTATTGATTTGAAAGTTTCAGGCTTGAATATTAATCTCTTTAAGCCATGTGTTTTGTTCAGTATATTTTATTGGTTAATTCGTTATCCATGGATTTCGGTATTGGATAAAATGATTGTAATACAAATTTGGTGAGATTGAAAAAATTATGTTGGAAAAGTATAGTTAAAAGTTATGATGGATAAAGTTGTACCTTATCATTTTATGTTAAGAATTTGGTTATAATTATGAAGGTAAAAGAGAAAAAGGAAATTATGGAAATGTGTTAAGTTATGGTGAATATAACTGAAAGTTATACTGAATATGTATATGGTATGTACTGAATAAATGAATGGACTTGAGATCTAAGTGAAAGAACTATTGATAGTAAATATAGTACAAAATTATTATGACAATTGGTGAGAATTATATTAAGATAGTTTGAAATGATTGGTTATCTTGATAATCTGATTGAATATAGATCAGAAGAGATCAGGAATTGTATATAAGTTTGCTCTAATGGAATTAGGTTATATGTATATATATGAATATTATGAACTTTCATGATGAATTTGGATAAATTAATGGTTGGTTGGAATTGAACAAGATTGGAATGTGAGTATATTGTGATGGATAGATCAATTGATCTGGTTTTGGCTAAGATTATGAATCGTTATTGAGATTTAATGTGTATAGTTGTACCAAGAGTGTAATTATTTACATGATAATGTATATGATGTAAATTTTAAAGTGTGATTGGACATGAATAAATGGGGTTATAGTAATTATAATCATGATGAAAAGGGAAAAGATTTGGTTCTTTATAACATAAGTGGAAATATAATGTATTAAAATGCAAGTTAAATAAAAAGTATGCTAAAAGAAATGACTCGATTTGTGAAAAATAAGAATCTTGTTATCCATTGAGGTTTGACAGATGACTATTGAGACAGTGATTGCAATGACGGGATAATTAATGCTCAGATATAAACCAATGATTTCTAAAGTTAAAGCTAAGAGAGTAATATCAAAGAGATGAAGGAACAAAATATACTAATTATAAAGATTGGATGAAGTATAAGTGTGCTATATAATGATCTGATTCTTGTATAAAGATATAGATAAGAAATGTAATGAGTTCTTTTGAATGTTTGATCAAGGAAGTGATAAGATATATAAATTATATGATTTGATAATATAACAACTTAAGAATTTAATTAACTTCATATAGAAGTTAAGATAGTATTTTGAAAGGAATAGATTGTTATGGTGCTGATAATTTCGAGGACGAAATTATTTAAGGGGGAGAGAATTGTAATATCCCAATATATGACCTAGCAGTTTTAATACAATTGTTGTGTGATTTGAATTAAAGGTATATATGTTTTTACAAAGGAAATGATTGTGTTAATGAAATGTATATGTTGTATATATGTTAATATATTAAACATATAAGTTGGTCAAAAGATAGTCAAGAGAAGAGAAAGGTGTGGTGGAGGATTTTTGGAAATTATTATTATTATTATTATTATTATTATATATATGTATATGTGGTTAACGTGAGAAGAAAAAAGGATATTTTCTTTCTTCTTCTTCTCCTTTTGGTTCTTGTACGAGAGAGAGAGAGAGTGATGGAGAGAGGTGATGATCTTCATCAAAACCTTAGGGTTTTAAGAGAATTGAAGATAGAGATTGAAGATTTGTCAAGATATTCAAGTAAGTATTCAATTCTTTGTGTTGATTCCTCTTGTTTTGAGTTTGGATTTGATATAGTTGGTATGTGATGGTGATAATAAAGATTGGAATATATATATACATATATGTGTGGAATTGGTATTGAGATTATGATAATATGATTAATTGTGAGATAATATGGTAAATTGTGAGGATGATGAATTGTTGAATTGTTGAGTAAGGGTTTAGTATTATGAATTGGGGATTTGAGTAGTTGATTGATAATGATGTATATAATGAGTGTTATTATGATATTTGGAAGTTGTATAAGTGTCTAGAACTTTGATTTTATGCATTTGAATGATGTTATATTGTGCACAATGAGATTAAATGCAATTAAAAGAGTTTTGGCCACATTTAGGGTTTTGTTTATGTGAGACACGGCCAAATTAAAGAAGAAACACGGCCAAGACTAAATATTTTTGGGAGACACGGCCAAGTTCAAGGAAATTTGGCCGTGTTGGATCAATTTTGGAGAGACACGGCCATTGGCTTGGCCGTGTCCCTTTACCGTGTTTGCCACTGCCTGATTTTGGTTGAGAGACACGGCCGTGTCCCTTGCCCGTGTCTGCCTCTGCTTGAATTGGTATTGAGAGACACGGCCACAAGCTTGGCCGTGTCCCTTGGGTGTGTTGGCTACTGTGATGGTCCTTTGCTCTTCTTGTTTTGTGGAGAATGAACACACATTTGATGATGCATATGATTAGGTATGAACAATGTTATGTTATGCATTGTGAATCATGTAAAAGGTAGTATGTTATATGAACAATGTGACTAATATTATGACTTGTATAGTGTGGAAGAGATGAGGATCATCCAAAGAGGTATGTGCAATGCAATTTATTATGATAAATGATTTAATAATGAATGGTGTCAATGTGTTTTGAGAAAGGATAAAATGTGATATCATCATGGTTGATAATAATGATTGAAATGTTATAAAGGAACATGTAGTTTATATGATGATGAATTTAAGATACATGTGCAATGAAATTGATTATGTATGCTCAAATAATGAAATGTATAATGTTAATTGAGACATAAAGAGATGTAGAACTAATGTTTTGAGTTATAATGATGTGAATGATATGATTGAATAATGGTATGTTGTTTAGTTAATGTAATTGATGTTGCATATTATAATGATGATTCAAATGGATTATGAAGCCATTGTGATTGGCTATGATGAATTAAATGAGTGATGAAGCCATTGTGATGGGCTATGATGCTTCAAATGTGATGTGAAGCTATTGTGATTGGCTATGATGAGTCAATTGTAATAAATGAGGCATGTTTGCCTAGATGATGATTCAATTGTGAATGAAATGGATAATGAGATAATAAATGAATTGTGTGGCTAATGTGTTATTCCATTTTCAGAGTTTGTTGTTGGTGGCATGCCTAATGATAGTAACAATCTCTTGAAGTTAGGTTGGCTAAGTCCTTGAAGCCTAATTGAGATGTTACAACCCTTGAAGCTAGGTTGGATTGGTTCTTGAAGCCAAGTTGGGTTGATGCTTAGCATGCTTTGCTCCCCTTGAAGCTTGGTTGAACCTAATCCTTGAAGCCTAGTTGGGTCTATGATAATGATAAATGTGATGAATGAACCAAAGCATTACTCTGAAAATCGAATAGCATATTAGTGTCGTTTGGGCCCGAGTCTGTCGTTGTTGTCAAAGTGATATATAAATGTTGTAATAAACGAGTAATGAGATCTATGATTGTATTGGTTGGAAATGGGGTTATGATTGATGAATTGTGAATAAAATAATGATATGAAATGATATGTAATATGTATATTGAAATATTGATTGTGAGTAATAAATGTTGGATCAATGATTGGTGATAATGATATGAGATGTAATGTGGGTATTATTATGTTGATGATGATTATTAGTGAGGAATTGTGGTTGGTAAAAATGATATGAATCTAATACATGATATTAGCTAAGATATATGAAAGATGCAATTTAAAAGGAAAACATGATAAAAAAAAACTAATGGCACATGGAATTGATATATCATTATATGTTAGTATGTTTATAATGTATGTTTATATGTTATATTTGTACTACTAAGCTCTCGGGCTTAGCGCGGATGTGTAATCGCGCAGGTAGCTTGGTGGAGGATAGAAAGTCTTTCGTTATGCCACGAGAAGAGTAATGGTGTGTCGAGACCAACTAGAGGGTAATGCATACATGTTTCATTTTAATTATGATGTATTTCTGATGAGAGAGTATTTATATGTATAAATGAAGTTTTAATTAAGACAATGATTTTGTAAATGATATTTAAATTAACGTAATATGGTTTGAACTCTGTTGCAGGTTTTTAAAAAGGTAACAACAAGTGGCATCTTTATACTTTATATACTTACTGTATGTATACTAGGTATAGGTACAGTACTTATATAGGGTATTGGGATGTCACACAATTCTTAAGGAATTCCTAACCACTTATTGGATTCAGAAAGTTGGGTACGCATAGGGAAGGTGAGAAATGACTCAACACCCCCATAACGCCCAGTTCATTGGAACCGGTCTCCTTTTCAAGTCTTAATATTATTAAATTCTTAACTTATTAAAATATCATCTATATTACATGCAATTTAAAATAACTAAACATTCATTGTATTAAAATCAAAGAAGGTCCAAACAAACAAATAAATAAAAATGGGCATTCATATAAGATAGAAACATGCCCTTACAATAGTATCCAATGTCAAAAACTAAATAAAATAAGACATCCACCATTTGGTGGAAACATTTCCTTTACATTAATTCCAAAACTTTAAAATAAATTAATAAAAATACATTGAACTTAACAAATAAGGTACCCACTAAGTGGAAACATACCCTTTACATCATTGAAGTTTAAATAATTAACCAAATAAAATTAAGTCATTCAAACATTCAGCAAAAACCAAAATAGAACAAATTATCCATAATAAATAAAACATCAACAAATCATTCATCATAGACATAAAATAATCAAATCTAAATTTTAATCTTAAATAAATTATTGAATATACAAATTTAGGGTTTTTAGGATTTTGGTATGGAACTTTAGAATTTTAGGGTAAAATTAGGGTTTTATATTTTGGAAAACATGATTAGGTTTTTAAAATAAAAACTAGTGTTTTATAAATTAAACAAGAGTGTTACATCAAAATATAAAAGTTTAAGATTATAACATGAAATTTAAAGCTAAACCTAATGGATTAGGATTTTGGAACAAAATAAATTGGATTCAATATATTATTAGGATTTAAAACTTACATTTGGTTACGACCCAAAGTAACAATTTATTACTACTAGATAATGGCATTTATTATATGAGAATATATTGATTAAAATTGTAATTGTGAAACAATGTGAAAGTAGTTGTTGTATGATGATATTATTTTCTTATTAAATGAAAGCTGCTTACTGGAGGTTTAAGTAATTGTAAGGAAATAGTTGAAATATTAATAAGAGAAGCATATTGGAAATTTAAAGAGTTAAAGAAATTAAACCTCCATTTGTTTGCTCCAAAAAATTTAAAGAACTTTGATCCAAGCCACTACCTGTACCAATTCAGAGTTTTAGCTGAGTAAGGTGAAGACAATGACTACTGCTATCTTTTGTGCATTGATTGCCCAGTTTTAATTGTTAACTGCTCTTTTGTACTACTTCTTGTCTCCCTTTCTTTTGATTTTGTAATATCAATTTGTTTAATTGATAATCTCCGACTCCAATTACTCTCTGTCTCTTGCTTGTGAATTTTTAATTCTGCTCACAGTTCTCTCTGTTTCTCTTTTTTATTGTTGTGGTCGTCCTTATGTATATCTTTTAATCTATGTATTTATAAGATAATCATAAGGCTTCATTCTATTTTTTCAAAACCTAATTGGTGCGTCGCGCCTAGTGCTATAGCAATACCTCAAGTGCACGGGTCACCCAAGTAATAAAGTAGTGAGTGAGTTATCGTTCCACTGAGGACAAGGCCAAGTACTAGTGCAAACCTTAACTGTTGTTTAGCAAATTAATATTTTTGTGATGTTTTGTAAATAAATACAATTAACTTAAATAAATGAAAACAAAGATAAATTGTGTGTTGTGTAAAAAGGATTGATGATAATGATACTATCTAGATATTGAATTGGCATTCCTCTAACTTAGACTAAAACCTCTCTCGAGTGAATTAATCCCTAATCACTAAGTAGAGTGCCAGAATCTCTTATCAAACACAACTAAATAGATCTTGCATTAAGAACAAGGAACTATAAACCAAAGGATCTTGTAAGTCTATCTCTAGCACTCCAATCAATCCTCAACCCTTATGAGTATTTAATTCATATCAAGCTTTCTCAAGTCAATAATATGAAAATTGTAACCAATCAATAAGCATGCTATTATCAATTGGAAATAAATCATTAAGCATCATAAGAATAAAACAACTCCATCAATTATAATTATTCAATCATACAAATAAGCTAGGGTTCATCAATATCTAGATAGAGAATGAATCAGTTCATGTTCAATACTCTTAATACAACAATAACAATAATAACATTAAAATAAATTAAAAGGAGAAAATAGAAAAACCCCTTTCAATTTAGCTTCTTCAATCTCCAGAAGCTGCCAATGGAAGATGGAGATGGTGGAGAGGATGGAAATGGAGGATGAAGATGAAGAGACAAGAAGAGTGTCACTCTCTCCTTGCCCAAAACGTGTATGCCCAGGCTCCTCCTCTCAAACCACTCTTCTCTGCCTCTGTTCTTTGTCTCTCTGCAAAAACCTCCAGCCAGCACCCTCTATAGAAGCTCCACTCCTCTTCTCTTTTTATTTTCCTCCAAAGCTCAAGCCCATGCTTCCAACTCACACCACTCTCCATTGTCTCCCACTTTCTCTTTGTTTAATCTTTCTTTCCATCAAATAGGCAAGCTTTTCTCTTCTTTAATGGCAAAAGCAAAGTCCTTTTCACCCAATTGTCTCCCAATTCGTTCAAAAGAATCAAGGTTTTCACAGGTGACACGGCCAAGCCATGAGTGGCTTGGCCATGTCTCTCATTTCTCCTTGGGACACGGCCAAGCTAGTTGGCCATGTCCATCATTGCCTTCCTTCCTTTCTTTCTTTTATCTTTGGTCTCATGGGGTGAAACGGCCTTGTGACACGGCCAGTGGCTTGGCTGTGTCACCTTCTGTTCTTCATTTTGCTCAGTTCTTGTTCTTTGGCTCAAGATGGGACACGGCCATGCTTGTGGCCGTGTCATGTGACACGACCATTGGCTTGGCCGTGTCACTTGCCAGTGTCAGCTTCTGCTTCTTTTCTTTCATTCTTTGCTTGGTTTCTTTGGTTTTGTTTCTTGGGTGAGACACGGCCAGTGGCTTGGCCGTGTCTCTTGGCCGTGTCAGCTACTGGCTTGAGATTATTTTGAGGGACACGGCCAAGCTTGCTTTTGCTTGGCCATGTCTTGCTTAATTCATGCTCTTTCTTCATTATTTTGTTCATCCAAGGTATATTTTCCACTTTAACCTAAAACGAACACTTAAAACCATCTTTAAACAAAAATCAAATGAAACATTAACTAAAAACAAATAGAAATTCATACTAAAAACATGTATAAAATGATCTCATTAAATACCCCACACTTAATTCCTTGCTTGTCCCCAAGCAAGGCTAAAATCAAAACAAGCTAAACACAAAAATTTTATCAAGTTCAAGAGTTATAAAAATGTATCAAGACTTCCCTATCCCTAAATCCGCAATCAATATCAAATCGAGCAAACTCGATACCAATGCAATTAAGTGGATTTCCATGCATGACCTATGTTGTCACTCCCTCACCAACTCTTAGAAGTGTTTGATCAAGGTGGTGTTTACACTCATAACAATCAATGAAAGATTATTGCCATAGGCTTGCTTATCTATCAAATCTCCACCACTTAATTACAATCAAGCATCAATCAAAAGGTCTTTTATTGGGTTGTAATGGGGTTAAGGTAGAGGCATGACATTTAGGAAATGTGAGCTTAATCATTAAGTTCAAGAGCACTTCAAGAATGAAGTAACTGATCATATGTATAACCCAACTATCCCAAAACACCTTCCTCTAATCTACCCTTGACATTTAGAGAAATTTTCAAGGGAACTCACTTATTACATCTTGTAATGATTATTCCAAAACATATTCCAACCCTTTCAAATATAACAACAATTATTCTTATTTTTCTTCTTTTTATTTGATTTTGATATATATATATATATACATATTTGCTTTGCAATCTTAAACCTACTAAATTTAACCCCACACTTAATTCAACACAACACTTGGTCATAAACACTCTTAAAATGCTCTTGACCTAATGAAAGGGTAAGAGTTAAAATAACAAGGTTCAAGGTTGGTAGTGTTGCGAAAAATAAAGAAAATGAGAAATGAAATAGGCTCAAAATTGGCTAACTAAGGTTAAAATAGGGTTGGTCTTTTTAAGCCAAAGTGGGTTCACCTACTTGCCTTAATCATCTTGATGCCTAATTGAAATTTTTATGTAATCTTAAAATGCATATCAAAGCAAGTTCTAGCAAGTCATCAATCAAAGATGTCCACACACAAAAAGAATAATAAGTTGATGGATCAATTTCTCACTAGGTTAATGGTGATGCAAAGAAAAACCAACAAAATTGACAATAAGCACCAATTCTACTCAATTCTCAAATTCATGCTTCAAAAATTCAAAGGTCATCAATCAACAATTTTTATAACAATTAAAGTTTCCAAAATTAATTTATTGAAAGAAAACATTAACTAAACCTAAACAAAAATAACTTAAAGTAAAAACACAAAACACAAAATGCACCCCACACTTAAAATTTCACATTGTCCTCAATGTGAGCATGCAAAAACTAAAAGAGAGTTTAGAAGAAACCTGATTTCCATCATTCCCATATACGATGTGTAAGGCTCCTTCCACCCATAATGCATGTGCAGCCCATGACTAAGAGGATGAACAACATATAACTTTGAAATGTGCTCAATATATTACAAAGCTTAGGTAGTATCCTTGGATGAGCAAATGGCCAATAAGAACTCATGAAGGCTGTTTTGGGGTGATCTTCCAATACTATAGGAACTTGGTAAAAATATTCTTCAGTATGCAACATGGTTATATTCATTTTTTGTTCTTTCTCGCTACCGAAAGTGGGAGGGATGATCAGTGGTTCCATATTATTCTCCCCAACCAAAACATTTTTCAAAATTTTTGGGGTCTTTTGAAGTTCAACCAAGTTTGGTTGAATCTCTTTCTCATTCTCTTTAGCAATTTGAAGTTCCTTCTCAACAACCTCATCATTTAATATTAATTTGCTCTCCTCAATTTCTAAATTGGAAATATTAGGCTCTACTTCTAAGGTCATGGCTACCTCAAGCTTATCTACATTATCTTCACTATGGGGCATGTCATAGAGTTCAGGGATATGCATACCTTGTTTCGCTTCCTCCAGCCTACATGGAAATGAAATTGGTGGCATAAAAGGATTTGGAGGTTCATGCAATTCTATCCAAGTTGATGCTTCCAAATTCTCCTCCTCCTTTGTTTGATTCAACTCCTCTATGTCGGGTTGGATCTCCTCGCCATTTTCTTCTTGATTGGTCCCTGCATCAAAGAAATCACAAAAATTGTTATATATTACCTATTCACTCCTCAAATTTGTGATTACCTGGGTTTGCTTCAATTGGCTAGGAGACTCCTTCTTTTGGTATGCTTGGGGTTGATGTGCCAGCTGCCTAGTTAGAGCGTCCAACCTCTTCTATGTTTCTTGCAAAGATTCAAACCTCAACTTATCTTCCACTATGTATTGATCGCATTGAGATTTCTTGGTATCTTGAATGAAGGCATTCACTCTCTCCTCCAAAGTAAGTTTCTTAGGTTGATGTACATTTTGTGGGCTATTTTCAATGAATGCATTCAATCTTTCCTCCAAAGTGGGTTCCTTAAGGTGATCTTCATTCAGTGCATGTTTTTGAATATAAGCATTTAACTTATCCTCCAATGTGGATTCCTTAAGGTGGTCTTAGTTTGAAAATTCTTCTTGAAAGTAAGGACCTCTCTGGTAAGGCTGAAAAAATTGTTGAGGTGGAATGTACTGCTGGTTTTCCCAAGAAAAATTTTGGTGGCTTTCCCAGCTTGGATTATAAGAATTGGAATATGTGTCATTACCTCCCATTTGCTGGAAACTTTGGTAGTCATATTCTCCCTCGTGCCATTCTTGGTATCATTCAAAACCAAATGAACATGTATTGGCACTATGTCCTACATTGCCACATGCTGCACATACCATGTTAGAATTATAGTCCCTATCATAAACTCCCCCGTGCCTTGAAAACTGCATCTTTACAAAAGGCACTCAGCAATTTAAAGAAAAACAAACAAATAAATTCAAACACAACAAACAAACAAATTTACAGAAAACACACAAACAATTCAAAGAAAAACACACAAACAATTCACAGAAAATAAACAAACATTCTTGATAAAAATAAAACTAAATCAACAGTCTTAATTATATTACTAGTATTGAAACCATTATCCCCGGCAGCGGCACTAAAACTTGGTGCGTCACGCCTAGTGCTATAGCAATACCGCAAGTGCACAGGTCGCCCAAGTAATAAAGTAGTGAGTGAGTTATCGTTCCACTGAGGACAAGGCCAAGTACTAGTGCAAACCTTAACTGTTGTTTAGCAAATTAATAGTTTTCTGATGTTTTGTAATTAAAGACAATTAACTTAAATAAATGAAAGCAAAGATAAATTGTGTGTTGTGTAAAAAGGATTGATGATAATGATACTATCCAAATATTGAATCCCCCTAGCCACAATTACATCACATAATAGAGTTGAATTGGCATTCCTCTAACTTAGACTAAAACCTCTCTCGAGTGAATTAATCCCTAATCACTAAGTAGAGTGCCAGAATCTCTTTTCAAACACAATTAAATAGGTCTTGCATTAAGAACAAGGAACTATAAACCAAAGGATCTTGTAAGTCTATCTCTAGCACTCCAATCAATCCTCTACCCTTATGAGTATTCAATTCATATCAAGCTTTCTCAAGTCAATAATATGAAAATTGCAACCAATCAATAAGCATGCTATTATCAATTGGAAATAAATCATTAAGCATCATAAGAATAAAAAACTCCATCAATTATAATTATTTAATCATACAAATAAGCTAGGGTTCATCAATATCTAGATAGAGAATGGATCAGTTCATGTTCAATACTCTTAATATAACAACAACAACAATAACATTAAAATAAATTAAAAGGAGAAAAAAGAAAAACCCGTTTCAATGTAGCTTCTTCAATCTCCAGGAGCTGCCAATGGAAGATGGAGATGGTGGAGAGGATGGAAATGGAGGATGAAGATGAAGAGACAAGAAGAGTGTCACTCTCTCCTTGCCCAAAACATGTATGCCCAGCCTCCTCCTCTCAAACCTCTCTTCTCTGCCTCTGTTCTCTGTCTCTCTACAAAAACCTCCAGCCAGCACCCTCAGCAGAAGCTCCACTCCTCTTCTCTTTTTATTTCCCTCCAAAAGCTCAAGCCCATGCTTCCAACTCACACCACTCTCCATTGTCTCCCACTTTCTCTTTGTTTAATCTTTCTTTCCATCAATTAGGCAAGCTTTTCTCTTCTTTAATGGAAAAAGCAAAGTCCTTGTCACCCACTTGTCTCCCAATTCATGCAAAAGAATCAAGGTTTTCATAGGTGACACGGCCAAGCCATGAGTGGCTTGGCCGTGTCTCTCATTTCTCCTTGGGACATGGCCAAGCTAGTTGGTCGTGTCCATCACTGCCTTCCTTCCTTTCTTTCTTTTCTCTTTGGTCTCATGGGGTGACACGACCAAGCTCCTGACCGTGTCATGTGACACGGCCAGTGGCTTGGCCGTGTCACTTGGGTGTGTCACCTTCTGTTCTTCAGTTTGCTCAGTTCTTGTTCTTTGGCTCAAGATGGGACACGGCCAAGCTTGTGGCCGTGTCATGTGACACGGCCACTGGCTTGGCCGTGTCACTTGCTAGTGTCAGCTTCTGCTTCTTTTCTTTCATTCTTTGCTTGGTTTCTTTGGTTTTGCTTCTTGGGTGGGACATGACCAGTGGCTTGGCCGTGTCTCTTGGCCGTGTCAGCTACTGGCTTGAGATTATTTTGAGGGACATTGCCAAGCTTGTTTTGGCTTTGCCATGACTTGATTGATTCATTCTCTTTCTTCATTGTTTTGATCAACCAAGGGATATTTTCCACTTTAACCTAAAACAAACACTTAAAACCAACTTTAAACAAAAATCAAATGAAACATTAACTAAAAACAAATAGAAATTCATACTAAAAATAGGTATAAAATTCTAGGGTAAAATTAGGGTTTTATATTTTGGTATGGAACAATAGAATTTTAGGGTAAAATTAGGGTTTTATATTTTGGAAAACATGATTAGGTTTTTTAAATGAAAACTAGTGTTTTATAAATTAAACAAGAGTGTTAGATCAAAATATAAAATTTTAAGATTATAACATGCAATTTAAAGCTAAACCTAATGGATTAGGATTTTGGAACAAAATAAATTGGATTCAATATATTATTAGGATTTAAAACTTACATTTGGTTACTACCCAAAGTAACAATTTATTACTACTAGATAATGGCATTTATTATATGATAATATATTGATTAAAATTGTAATTGTGAAACAATGTGAAAGTAGTTATTGTATGATGATATTATTTTCTTATTAAATGAAAGCTGCTTACTGGAGGTTTAAGTAATTGTAAGGAAATAGTTGAAATATTAATAAGAGAAGCATATTGGAAATTTGAAGAGTTAAAAAAACTAAACCACCATTTGTTTGCTCTAAAAAATTTAAAGAACTTTGATCCAAGCCACTACATGTACCAATTTAGAGTTTTAGCTGAGTAAGGTGAAGATAATGCCTACTGCTTTCTTTTGTGCATTGATTGCCCAGTATTAATTGTTAACTGCTCTTTTGTACTACTGCTTGTCTCCCTTTCTTTTTATTTTGTAATATAAATTTGTTTAATTTATATTCTCTTACTCTAATTACTCTCTGTCTCTTGCTTGTGAATTTTTAATTCTGCTCGCAGTTCTCTCTGTTTCTCTTTTTTATTGTTGTGGTCGTCCTTATGTGTATCTCTTAATCTATGTATTTATAAGATAATCATAGGGCTTCATTCTATTTTTTCAAAACCTAATCCCTCTAGAAAACCTCATATCCTTTAATTTAATCCTTATTAGGACAGTTAAACAAGCTGATATTAAGAGATCATATCGAATTCGGTCTAATTCGACATGCATAGGTGCCCATGTCGAATTAAAATTGATTTAATTCGACATGGGCATGCTCATGTCGAATTAAACTAAGTTTAATTTGACATGAGCTCATGTCAAATTTGGACAAGTTTAATTCGACATGAGCAAAATTAAAATGGCCCACACCAATTTAAATTGAACTAGGTTTATTTGGGCTTAAAAATTGAGACTGATTTTAATTTGAACTTCAAAAAAATGGACTAGACTAAGTTTAGGCTTCATAAAATTTTAGTAGACTTAATTTGGACCTCTTAATTAGAGCTAAACTCATTCAGGGCCAAAATTAAGGGTCTACAGTTTTACCCCCCTGCTTGAATGATCTAAGACTTCAGTAGAAGAGTGTGAAAAGCAACATGACTTTATGATAACCTTAGATGAGGGTGGGTTTTGGACTCGAGATTGATTTTGGGTTCTCAACCCAAAATTGGAAAGTTCTTGACTCTAGACTAGATTTTGGGTTCTTAACTCGAGGCTGGATTTGGGCTCTTGACTTGAAACTGGATTTGGGTTTTATACTCGAGATTGGATTTGGACTCTGGACCTGAGACCGAATTCAACTGACCTTCTATCAGTTGAGAGTTTAGGCTTTCTTCTAGCCATCAATTTTAGCTCTTCTAGCAGACTGACGTTTTATCAGCTGAGGGTTTTGGTTTTCTTCTAGCCACTTATTCCATCCTTCAATGGATTGACTTCAGCTCTTCTAGCTGGACTAACCTTTCATCATTTGAAAGTACGGGCTTTCTTCTAGCCACTTGTTCCATCCTTCAATGGATTGACTTCAGCTCTTCTAGTTTGACTGACCTTTTGTCATTTGAGAGTGTGGGCTTTCTTCTAGCCACCTGTTCTATTCTTCAATGGATAGACTTCATCTCTTCTAGTTGGACTGACCTTCTATCATTTGAGAGTGCGAGCTTTCTTCTAGCCATCTATTCCATTCTTCAATGGATTATGCTGACCTTCTATTATATAGAAATTTTGGCTTTCTTCTAGCCATCAACTTCAATTCTTCTTCCTTCACAATGAATCTTCAAATATCAAGTTTTCACTCTTCATAATGGATCTTCATCCTCTGGACCTTCGAAATGGATCTTCATCCTTAGACATTTGTCCTACATTGACTTCAGCTCTTCTAGCTAGACTAATCTTTTATCTTTTTCATCATCAATTTTTTGAAGTCCTTACTTTCTTCTTGTTTTGTTCTTTTTGTTCTTCCTTTTGCCAAAAATTTAGCTATTTTTTAGCTAGTTCTCATATCCTCTCTTTGCCCCCTGCATGGCAAAATATTAAAAGTGAGTCTAAAAATGTTTTGTACATGCATAAACTCAAAAAATTGAAGGTGAGACTTTGCCTCCTGTGTAGGGTCAAACCACCCATGCAGGCTCTGATTGATGTTTGTGTTGTCTAGTTCCTTGAACAAGTATGCATCTTTATTTTCTTTTGTAATAGCCCTTTCATTCCCCCTAATTCCATATGTGCTTTTGATTGTTTACTTTATAGGGTGTCTACTGTTCACTTTGACAAAGAATAGACAACGCAAGACAAAAAATGCATTATGATATGCTCATGTATGCATGATATGCATGAACGATACTTACAGTGGTTCCAATGACTCACACATCAAGGTGATCAACTGAAGTGCTCCCATGTATTCCTTCTAGATGCTCGTTTGGGTCTTGTATTGGAATGGTAGAAGACTTCACATTTATGGCCTTTTATCTTCAAGATGTTAAAAATATGAGTGGTGGGGCCCAAGCAGTATAGTTAGAGATACATCCATTTCAAAGTAATCTTGTTTTGCCCAATGTATCCTTCGAGGTTCGACAGTGCAACATACTTCCCTTAACTTGAAGGCTCGTTTGACAAAAAAAAAATTGAAATTTAATTTTAATTTTGAAATCAAATGTTGGCTTTTCCAAATCAGTGTCACTATACTTTAGGACTTGACTTTTCCAGATTAACATATCTATTACATCATAACCCTAGTTACCATACTAAACTTGAAAATCATTTCAGCAAGAACTATTGTACTTCAGATAGGCACATACACATTACTTAACCAAAGGTCTCATTGAGTTTAAATGTTGTCTATCTCATATGTATGCTTATTAAAACAATTTCCACTAATAGACTCTACTTTTTTTTCAAAAATTAATTTTAATTTTTAAATCAAATGTTGTCTTTCTCAAATTAGTGTCAATGTACCTCAGGACTTGACTTTTCCAAATTAACACATCTATTACATCATAACCCTAGTTACTGTACTAAACATGGTGATTATTTTAGCAAGAACTATTGCACTTCAGATAGACACATACACATTACTTGAACGAAGGTCTTATTGAGTTTAAATACTGTCTATCTCATATGCATTCTTATTCAAACAATCCTCACTAATAGACTTTACCTACAAAGAGAGATCAACAGGTCTTTAATAGGCTTGAAATGGGGTCTATAAGGGACATGGGTTAAATGAATGCCATTTTTAGATTGGAGATGATATGGCATTGCTGACAAACCTTCACACTACAATCTTCTTATTGGAATTGTATATTTTTAGAGATTCCATTTTCACCTTATGGACGTCACTTTTATCGTCTGACTTCATGAAAATACAAAGCTTGAATGTCCTTTCATCTTGCTGGCAGAAATCCGGATCCAATCAGTACTATCTTAATCTTTAGACAACTCTTTTTCTTCCTCTTTCTTTTCGTCCTTTTCCCTTTTGGAATATCAAGTCTAAGTCTTTCAAGATTGCGGACCTGGAGCCATGTTGGATAAAATGAAAGGTGGTTTTTCCCTTATGTATTTGAGTCTTTGGCTAGGCTGGACTAATTCAAGTCAATCCGTCATCATAAACTAAGTGGAAGTCTTCTGCTTGCTTTAGGTAAAAAAAGAACTCGGTTGGCTTTTTGAACCACCTTTTTGCGTTTTTTTCTTCTTCTTCTTCTTTTTCTTTTCTTTCCTTTCTTTTCTTTCTTCTTTTTTTCTTCTCTTTTTTTATCTTAAGAGAGTTGTCTTGTTTGTACCATCTTATGCTTCTAACTATAGAGTGGCATGAGTTTGCTTTAGTGAGGATGAATCCTTTGTTGCCCTGACGTTATCTCAATAAGTCTATGATATTAGGTCTAATTCAGGTGCCCTTTAACTATCTCCATAACCTTGACTATATATCCTTCTCTTTGATATTCTTTTCCTTTTATTCCTTAGAGATAATCAGACTTGCCATAAGCATCACAATAGCTCAGGGTAGTTCATTGTATAATGTTTGAAATTTTAAATAGTAATTTTCTGTTAACCATTGATAATGGATTACGTATAGTGATGAAAGTGACTTGGGTAATTGAAATAAGTGGGACAGTAGGATGAATCAAGCTTTAACAAAAATAGAAAGTTTGATCCGGGTATGGAAGAAATTGATATTTCTAAAAAAAGAATCTTAAAGTGATATAAATTTAAGAAAATGCTCTTAACTCTATAAGTGAATTTTAACGACTTAGACTATGAAATATAAATTAACTAAAGAAATTATTTTTACCTGTTTTACAAAACTCAAAATAGGATTAGAATTAAATTTAAAGAAGTGATTGCACCAAAGCTATAATAAGAACACCATATCCAACCAAAACCCTTGAAAATATATATAGGAGAGACTATAAATTTCTCCTCCCTTCTACCACCATCTTCACGCCAAACACCTCTCCATCATCACCATCTCTCTCTTTTCTTCTATCTTCTTCCATTACCATGCATTAAAACATGAAGATCTTTAATTATAACTCCAAATTTTCATAGAAATCCACTAGTTTATGAGAAGAATCAATAAGATTATCACCAAAAATCAAAAAGGGCTAAAGAGAAAAGAGAAAGAGAGGATTTCTT
The DNA here is from genome assembly GCA_947685225.1 of Garcia nutans. NCBI lineage: Eukaryota > Viridiplantae > Streptophyta > Magnoliopsida > Malpighiales > Euphorbiaceae > Garcia > Garcia nutans. The sequence continues at coordinate 45,777,799 of CANTUV010000007.1, read as the reverse complement.
GAAAGAGGTATGTGCTTGTGTATGAGTAATTTGTAAATAGTTGGTTTTCTTTGAATTTTAATGCTTGAATAAGTTAATTGGATCATTTTAAATGAGTTATTTGCTAAAGAATTAAATAAATGATATGTTGTTTGAAGAAAGATGGAACAACCTCTATATGAATTTTACTTCACTTTTGTAAGAAATAAGTGTGATGATATTATATTTGGTTAAAAAGTGATGGTTATGGAGTGTTGATAACTAAATAAGTGTGATGATATTTTTTTAACTTAAAATGCAGGTTGGAAGAATTTTGGCTCACAATAAAGTAAAATTTTAAGTTTTGACAGATGCTGGAAAATCCACATGGGCATGTGGCTTTGATCCACATTGCAGTGGACACGGGCGTATGGATTTCTAAGGCACGCCATGTCCACTCTGTAACCCTAATTTTTTTCTTTTTCAATCTTTTCTTATGTTAATTTAATTTTCTTGTTCAATTAACATTTATAACTTAAAAATATGCAAGTTTGTCAAATTAAAGGTTCAAATTTTGAAAATGTCTATAAGTTAGTTTGCAAAGAAGCCTTTGAATTTTGTAATTATTCGATAAGAATTATAATATCATTTTATTGACGTGATATGTAATTAAATGTTATTAGAGGTGAATAAGTAATAAATTGCCCAAACCATACCGATGTTAGACCTAGATTAGGGTTGAATGGCTAGCCAAAGGGTGGATATCCATAGTGAAAGTGGGTACTTCGTGCCATTAGTGGACACTTCATTTCACCAGTGATAGTGGGCATATTTGCCAAAAGTGAATACACTTGACAGTGGGCCTTTGGCCATATTTTTTATATTAGGCATTAAATTACCGACAGTGACCCGTTATAGAAATCTAATATCTAAATTCAATGTGTATGGACAAACTAAAGGAATTGCATATGATGTGAACAATATGCCTTGTGACTGATTTATTAAAATTATAGAACGTTGAGTTTTCTTGTGTTGAGTATATCAAATATATAAATTTATCAAATTTCTATTAAAGTACCAAAGTGATAATTTTATTTTTTTCATGAATAATAATTCGAAGTTATCTTTCTTAATATTTTCTTGCATATTATGAATACACAAGCACCACTATGCTTTGCTTAGCATATTAGATTTGTTTCTGAGGCACAGATCAAATGAGATGAGAAGAACCTGCTGAGTGCAATTTATAGAGAACAAAATCAACTACTTCACAAAAAGGTCTTCTAAGAAATATTCTGTATAAAGAGTTTTAGACTGTTCATATGGCAGAGATATTTATTTTGAATAATAGTTGCATAAGTTTATGGGTAGTATGTTATATATATCTATGGGTGTATGTCTTGTTTTTGTGGACTAGCATGAGAGTTTTGCAAATTAAAATAATTTTAAGTATGTATATATATTATGTATGTTTATATTAAGGTTTTACTTGGATTTGTATGGTGTAATAGAAATGGATGCTTTGAGGAATGAATGTATGAAAAAATTTAAGAAATGGAAATTTTCTTTGAAAAGTAGATTTAGAATAAAATGCATGTTATTCTATCAGGCACAACTGTGTTTCTTGTTTTTGTTTAAAGAGGCAGTGTTGATTTAAAACACAAGGGCATGTCAGCCCTGGTTGACACGAGCGTGTCCATGTCTTAAGTAAGAAAATACTTTTCAAGTTCTATCAAATTAAATGTTTTGACAACATCTCTTTATAGTCAAGTGTATGAACTATTTAGGGGTGTTACATTTAGTGGTATTAGAGCCTAGTTTAGGCGATTCTAAGTTTGTGGGTTATGAGAAAAGTGAAATATAATTGTCATTGCTATGTGAACTATAAGTGAATATATATTTTGATGTAGTTGATCTCTAAATTTTTATAGGTATAGGTGGCTTCTGGATCAAGTCAGGGTGCGGAGAATCAAGCTGCATCCACACATAGTAAGGTAAGTGTGGGGAACTAGCAATCGCCTGGGCCTTTCGCATAACAAGTACCGTTGGACCCCCAGTTTGGGAGAAACATAGGGGAAGTTCTTAGGCAGATTGTAGGAGTAGCTCCTCCTACACAACCACCACCACCCGTGCCCCATAGAACACCATTGTAGAGAATTAGAAAATTGAGAGTAGAAGATTTCAAAGCACGTGATACTGATGAGTCTTCAATGGCAGAGTATTGGTTGGAGCGGATTGTAAGAGTTTTTAATCTTTTGCACTGTATGAATGAGGAGAGATTAGAGTGTGCAATTTCTTTATTACATGAACAAGCTTATAGTTTATGGGATACAAAGCAGAAATCTATTCCTGCAGATAGACTCACCTGGCATTTTTCTAGGAAGAGTTTAAGAAGAAATATATTAGTGAGATTTACATAGAAGAGAAGCGAAGGGAGTTTTTGTATTTGAAGCAAAGGCAGTCATCTATGTCTGAGTATGAGAGGTTGTTCATTCCCCTCAGCAAATATTTTCTTGAGTTGGATTCAACTAAAGAAGAGAAGTGTAAGCAATTTGAGCAGGGTTTGAATAGTCAAATTTGGGTGCACCTAGTGGCGATTAGAATCAAAGAGTTTTCTACTCTTGTTAATGCAGCAATTTCAATTGAAAATGAAACTAAACAAGAGCAGGGAAGAAGACAACAACAACGTAAGGGATTTTCTAGTGAACAATAGTAGGGTGGTCAAAAGAGACAAAGGGGTACTCAAGTACAAACCCTAACTCAGTGATCTGGTAGAATAAGTGGAACTAGTTTTCAAAGATCCCAAGGGGGTAGGTTTAGTGTTTCTATAGGCTCATCTTCACGAGCAGTTTCTATACCTTGTCAGCATTGTGGCAAGGGATATGCAAGTGATGATTGTTGGTATTAAAGTGGGGCTTGTTTCAAATGTGGTTCTTAATATCATAAAATTAGAGATTGTCCCATGATAAAAGAACTTGAAGTTGCTGAAAGGCTGAGTTTAGTGCAGAGGTCTCAAATAGGCCATAGATCAGGTAGAGGCAGTTGACCCAGCACTAGTCAACAAAGAGGATCTAAAACAGTGGATAGCCTCAAACTTGATGTAGTACTCTAGCCAAGACTTATGCTACGAGAGTAGTGGAGGCTTAGGATGCTCCAGATGTTATAGTTGGTAAATTCTCTTTACTTGGTCTTGATGTATATGCATTGTTAGATCTTGGTTCTACACATTCTTATATATGCACAACTATAGGCTCAGGGAAGAATATGCATGATGAAAAACTTAACTTTGAGATAGAGGTTACCAATCCCTTAGGCCATAGTGTGAGAGTAAACAAAATATAGCTGAATTGTCCAATTAGAGTTTATGATGTAGAACTTTCTGCTAATTTAATTGAACGGCCATTCCATGATGATGTAATTTTGGGAATAGATTGGTTATTCCAGCATCAAACAATTATGGATTATCATAGTAAAGTTGTGGCCTTTAAGATTCCAGGACATGATGAAATTATTGTTCGAGGAGAGAAACAATTCTATCCTTCTAGTTTGATTTCAGCTACCAAAGCTAAAAGGTTTAGTTAGGAAGAAATGTGAAACTTATCTTGCTTATGTTATTGATGCTCGACATTTAAGCAAAACTTTGGAAGACATAACCATAGTGTGTGAAGAAGAATTTGCTAGTTTGGATGTCTTCCCAGAAGAGTTACCAGGGGTACCGCCAGAAAGGGAAGAAGAATTTGCTATTGATGTAATTCCAGGTACGACACCAATATCTATTCCACCTTATAGAATGGCACCTCAAGCTAAGGGAGTTAAAGGTGTAACTCCAAGAATTGTTTGATAAGGGATTCATAACACCTAGTGTGTCATCTTGGGGCGCACCAGTTTTGTTTGTGAAGATGAAAGATGGTACCCTAAAATTATGTCTAGATTATCGACAGTTGAATACGGTGACGGCTTAGAATAAATATCCATTACCTAAGATGGATGATTTGTTCGACCAGTTAAAGGGAGCAGGTGTTTTTTTCAAGATTGATCTTAAATCAGGTTACTATTAGATGAAAGTTAAGGAAGTTGATGTTTCAAAAATAGCTTTTAGAACGCGATATGGACATTATGAGTTTCTTGTTATGACATTTGGTTTGACTAATGCTCTAGCAGCTTTCGTGGACTTGATGAATCGAGTCTTTAAACCTTATTTAGATCAGTTTGTAGTTATTTTTATTGATGATATACTTGTTTATTCTAAGAATAGAGAGGAGCATATTAAACACTTGAGAGTGGTGCTATAAACATTGAGGGAGAATCAATTGTATGCTATGTAATCAACATGTGATTTCTGGATGACATAAATGACATTCCTAGGACACATGGTATTAACTGAAGGTATCCATGTAGATCCTAGTAAAATTAAGATTATTTTGAATTGTCAGCCACTAAAGAATATTATAGAAGTTTGAAGTTTTCTTGGTTTAGCTGGATATTATAGAAGATTTGTGCAAGAGTTCTCAAAAATAGCACTTCCATTGACTAAAATTCTTATAAAGGAAAATAAATTTAAGTGGGATGATCAATTTCAATCTAGTTTTGAACAATTGAAGACTATGTTGACGGAAGCACCTATTTTGACACAACCAAATCCAGGTGAAGACTATGTGATTTATAGTGATGCCTTTCATCAAGGACTTGGTTGTGTATTGATGCAAGAAGGTAAAGTAATTGCTTTTGCTTCTAGGCAATTGAAATATCAAGAACTGAATTATCCCACACATGATTTAGAACTGGCAGCAATTTTGTTTACTCTAAAAATTTGGCGGCATTATCTGTATGGTGAATGGTGTTATATCATTACTGATCATAAAAGTTTGAAGTATTTGCCAACACAAAAGGAGCTCAACTTAAGGCAGAGGAGATGGATGGAACTAATCAAAGATTATGATTACATCATCGACTACCATCCTGGGAAAGCTAATATGGTAGCCGATGCACTAAGCCGAAAAACTTTAGCAGGTATGTTATAGACATAAATTGTAGAAATATAGGTGTGTGCATTAAATAACTAAAATGATAGTATGTTATGATAGAAAAATTAAGAGTAGAACCAGATTTAAGGCATGAAGTTATAGAAGCACATAAACAAAGTCAAAAGCTATTGGAAGTGATAAAACAAGTGCACAAGGGTGAAAAATCAGATTATGTTGTTCTAGAAGATAGTAGTTTGCATTATAGGGGCCGATTGTTTGGTCCGAATGCTAAGAAGCTAAAGGAGCATATTCTTAATGAAGCTCACAAAACTACTTATAATGTGCTTCCTAGAAGTAATAAAGATGTATCAAGATTTAATGCCTTTTTATTGGTGGCCTGGTGTGAAAAAGGATATCACTGAATATGTTACTCGATGTTTGATATTCCAACAAGTCAAAGTAGAACACCAAGTTCCATCAGGTCTTTTACAACCCATCTCAATAACAGAGTGGAAGTGGGATAAAGTCACCATGGATTTTGGGATTGGTCTTCCGAACACCCAAAAGAAACATGATACAATATGGGTGATTATTAATACACTAACTAAACCATCTCATTTTGTTCCAATACGGACTGACTACTCATTGAATAGACTTGCTGAATTGAATATTAATGAGATAATCAGGCTTTATGGAGTTCTAATGTCTATTATTTTAGATCAAGATTTGCACTTTACTTTGAGATTTTGGGAAAGTTTTCAAAAAGCATTGGGTACTCGACTTCATTTCAGTACTGCATTTCATCCCCAGACCAATGGTCAATTAGAAAGGGTGATACAGGTGCTTGAAGATATGCTTAGAAGTTGTATAATTGAGTTTGAAGGTAGTTGGGATAGACATTTTCCTTTAGTGGAATTTGGTTATAATAACGGTTACCAGGCAAGTATCAACATGGCACCATATGAAACATTATATTGAAGAAAATGTAGAACTCCACTTTATTGGATAGAATTAAGTGAGAGTAAGCTTTTGGGACCTGATCTTATTAGGCAAACTAAGGATAAAGTAAAGGTTATTAAGAATCAGTAGAAGATTGCAATGGATAGGCAAAAATCTTATGCACACTTGAAACGAAAAGATATTGAGTATAATGTGGGAGATAGGGTATTCTTAAAAGTATCTCTATGGAAGAAAGCTCTCCGTTTTGGAAAGAGAGAGAAACTAAGTCCTAGGTTTATTGGACCATATGAAGTACTTGAGCGTGTGGCTCCAGTAGCCTATCGACTAGTTTTACCTCCAGAACTAGCAAAGATTCATAATGTATTCCATGTATCGATGCTTAGAAGATATAGATCAGACCCTTCGCATGTGATACAAGCAAAGTCTATTGAAGTTCAGTTAGATTTGAGTTATGAAGAAGAAGCAGTTGCTATTTTGGCTCGTGAGATAAAGCAGTTATGAAATAAATGTATTACTTTAGTAAAAGTATTATGACAGAATCATTTGGCTGAGGAAGCCTCATGGGAAAGTGAGGCAATGATGAGACAACAATATCCTCAAATATTTCAAACGTCCGAGATAGGTAAATTTCGAGGATGAAATTTCTTAAGAATGGGAGAATTGTAATGTTTGAAATTTTAAATAGTAATTTTCTATTAACCATTGGAAATGGATTGTGTATGATGATGAAAGTGACTTGGGTAATTGAAATAAGTGGGAAAGTAGGATGAATCGGGCTTTAAAAAAATAAAAAGTTTGATCCAGGTATGGACAAAATTGGTATTTCTAAAAAAAGAATCTTAAAGTGATAGAAATTTATGAAAATGCCCTTAACTCTAGAAGTGAATTTTAACAAGTTAGACTATGAAATATAAATTGTAGGACTTTAAATTAACTAAAAAAATTATTTTTATGATTTTGCAAAACTCAAAATAGGATTAGAATTAAATTTAAAGAAGTGAGTGCACCAAAGCTATAATAAGCACACCTTATTCAACCAAAACCTAGATACTATATATAGGAGAGACTAGAAATTTCTTCTCCCTTCAACCACCATCTTCATGCCAAACACCTCTTCATCATCACCATCTCTCTCTTTTCTTCTATCTTCTTCCAGAACCATACATCAAAACATTAAGATCTTTAATTAGAACTCTAAATTTTCATAGGAATCCACTAGTTTATGAGAAGAATCAATAAAATTATCACCAAAAATCAAAAAGGGCTAAAGAGAGGAGTTCTTGAAAGCGGTATTTGCTTATGTATGAGAAATTTATAAATAGTTGGTTTTTTTTTTGAATTTTAATGCTTGAATAAGTTAGTTGGAACATTTTAATTGAGTTTTTTTTGCTGAAGAATTGAATAAATGATATGTTGTGCAAGGAAAGATAGAAGAACTTTTATATGAATTTTACTTCAATTTTGTAAGAAATAAGTGTGATGATATTGTTTTTGGTTAAAGAGTGATGGTTATGGAGTGTTGATAACTAAATTTATTGCTAAAGATTTGATTAATTGAGAATTGAGTAAAATGTTTGATTTGGATTCTTTTTATTTGAAAGTTTGGTTTTTGGTTCATTTTTATCAAGGTTATTAAATGTGTTTAGGTTGTTTTAACTTAAAATGCAAGTTGGAACAACTTTGGCTCATAAAAAAGTAAATTTTTAAGTTTGTTAGATACTGGAAAATCCATATGGGTGTGTGGCTTTGATCCACACAGCCGTGTTAATTATTTAGCTTTTGTAACTTTACTTTCAGTAACATTTTGGTACACACGGGCGTGTGGATTTCTTAGGCATGCCCATGTCCACTCTGTAACCTTAATTTTCTTCTTTTTATACCCCAAAACACTTCATTTCTTACGTTAATATAACTTTCTTATTCAATTAACATTTATAACATAATCATTGCTTAAAAATATGCAAGTTTGTCAAATTAAAGGTTCAAATTTTGAAAATGTCTATAAGTTAGTTTGCAAAGAAGCCTTGGAATTTTGTAAGCATTAGATAAGGAATATAATATCATTTTATTGACGTGATATGTAATTAAATATTATTAGAGGTGAATAAGTAATAAGTTGTCCAAACCATACTGATGTTAGACCTAGCTTAGGATTGAATGGCTAGCTAAAGGGTGGATATCCATAGTGAAAGTGGGCACTTCGTGCCATTAATGGACACATCATGTCACCAGTGATAGTGGGCATATTTGCCAAAAGTGAATACACTTGACAGTGAGCCTTTGGCCATATTTTTTATATTAGGCATTAAATTATTGACAGTGACCCATTTTCTAAATCTAAGGTCTAAATTAAATGTGTATGGGCAAACTAAAGGAATTGCATATGATGTGAACAATATGACTTGTGACTGATTTATTAAAATTATTGAACGTTGAGTTTTCTTGTGTTGAGTATATTGAATATACAAATTTATCAAATTTCTATTAAAGTACCAAAGTGATAATTTTATTATTTTTCCTGAATAATAATTCAAAGTTATCTTTCTTAATATTTTCTTGCATATTATGCATACACAAGCACCATTAAGCTTTGCTTAGCATGTTAGATTTATTTCTGACGCACAGATCAAACGAGATGAGAAGAACCTATTGAGTGAGATTTATAGAGAACAAAATCAACAACATCAAAAAAGGTCTTCTAAGAAATATTTTGTATAAAGAGTTTTAGACTGTTCACACGGCGGAGATATTTATTTTGAATGACAGTTGTATAAGTTTATGGGTAGTATGTTATATATATATATGGGTGTATGTCAAGTTTTTATTGACTAGCATGAGAGTTTTGAAAATAACAATAATTTCAAGTATGTATATATATTATGTATGTTTATATTAATTTATGTTGAGGTTTTACTTGGATTTGTATGGTGTAATAGAAATGGATGGTATGAGGAATGAATGTATAAAAAATTTAAGAAATAGAATTTTTCTTTGAGAGGCAGATTTAAAATAAAATGCACCGGCGTGTCATTCTATCAAACACGACCGTGTTGCTTATTTTTGTTTAAAGAGGCCTTATTGATTTAAAACACACGGCCGTATTAGCTCTGGTTGACATTGGTGTGTTCATGTCTTAATTAAGAAAATACTTTTCAAGTTCTATCAAATTGAGTGTTTTGACAACATCTCTTTATATTCAAGTGTACAAACTGTTTAGGGGTGTTACACATTAGTTTATACAAGCCAATGAAAATAAAGCTAAAATCTCATGAAGCTCAAAGGGATAAACTAGGGTTTGTTATTAATAGGGTAGATACTAGTTGTTGGCTCACCAAATAATGCCTAGATCATCTCAATCTTAAATAAGTAGAATTCAATTTGTAACACCCCATCTTAGCCTACGTTTATAGACCAAGATGGACTGTTAACTCATGGTGGTTGTATCTTAATATTTTACTTAGCCAATTTTAAGTGCTGATTTTAAAAAAATTTTGCCATAACTTCCTCTAAAAATGGAGGTCCCCAGTGTCGCCAAAACTAATTTTTCTTATTTTTGAAAAACATTTTGTTTCACCATTCAATTCAAGCACACTCCCAATAATCCACCCTTATAACCTCAACTACAATCCTGCAAGAAGAATTCACACTTCTATACTCGCATACATAAGCGCTAAACCCAAATAAGATTTATTAGATTACTAGCAGTGTACGTGCTCTAGCTTTTCAGTATAATACATTTATTTGCTAGATCATACAAGCTTATGTACATGCCATATTGCTACAATCCATCATATCCAAACTCCTATCCAAAGTAGTAGTCAAGGCCAGCTGCGCAGGACATGCTGCAATCTCGTCTCCTCTTTTAACCTACGAGTTTAGAAGGAAACTAAACTCGCTAAGCAATTGCTTAGTGGGTACTTAAATCATTGCAATAAATAAATAAAATGAAAGAATGATTTGAACATACATTTATATACTTTAAATACTTGAAAAGAATAAATACAAAACACATATGGTAAAAAGGCTTGACTGAATAATTTGAATTTAAATCATTTTTCTTGCTTTTATCATTTTAGTTGCTCTACTGGTTTAACAGAACATCAGCGGATAAGGAAGGGTCATGATAAACATATCTCTTCATGATCATATTTCATTATCTTTCATCATAATTCTTGCACATGTGCCAATGGCCATTATCATTGCATCATTGATCATGTCATTGTAATCATCGGCCTTCAGCCGGAATATCATATCATGTCATAAGCAGTACTGCAGTAATAGTATGATGCATCATACCCTTATCTTAAGGGTTCTGTCATAACCAAGTAGAGCGTAAACAATTTATTAATTAATTTGATCATGATATTCAATAAGCCATGATTTTTTCCATAATGCATGTATTGTCGGAATAGCTTGTCATGATGCCTTTCTGATCATTTCCAATTCTCCTTCATGTCATTTGATATGATTTAACATCAATCCATAACATAATATTCAAGTTTTAACACATTTAGAAAAATGACCAAATGAATAGTAGCGCGGTGCGTAAAATCGGCAACGCAATGGCGCGCGACAACTAAATAGTAAAATCTGTTTTTACTGCTGAAAATCAGTCAACTTTGGCAACAGTTTTGACCAAGTAAACAACCTTATTTTTTGATGAATTTTTGCAGGAAAACACTTTCATAAGTTAACTAAATGCATGTAAAATTTCGTCTAAAAATTCTTTCATTTACCCCTTCAATGGACTGCCCATAATGAAAGCTGCAGAATGGTGCCCAAAAGGGACCATTCGGCCCAAATTTTCAAATCTTGAGGGAAATTCATTTTTTTCTTGAAAAATTGATTTTTAGACTCCTTTTGTGATACCATTGAAGGACTAAGGGTCCCTCTTTCAAAAATCAAACCAAAAGAGTGATTAAAAGTTCATCAAAGTTTATGGATATTTGAGCAAAGTTTAGCTAGTTTGTTTTGTTTTCATTCTTTTCACAATCAATTGATTACAAATGGTTCAAGAGTACTTTCCCACATATTTACCACACATAATAACATTATTTCAAAACCATTTCAAAAGTCCCATAATGCAAAATATGTGAATTAATTGAAAAGGGCAATGATTTAAGTACCAAACCTTGTTTATTTGCTTTATCCCTTGCTTGTCCTATTCTTTCTTCCCTTCTTCTTCTTTATCCCTTTGATTTCCTATAATTTTCATAACTTCCATAATAAGAACATTATAAAAACCATATGTTCAAGCTTTGATTCTTGCTATCTATGGCTACTAATCACCATTAATTCATCAATTTTACATGTATGAATCATTTAATCTAATTTTTCTTCACTTTCTTAACTTTCCCATAATCTTCCCAACTTTTCTTTCATTGATAACTTGAAAACTATCAATCAAATGAATAAACTAAAGCTAGAATTGGAATCCTTACCTTAAAATTAAGCTTTTCCTTCCAAAAATCCATTTAAACACTTGAAAAATTCCTTCCCTTTTTTGGTGGAGAGAATTCGGCCATGCCTCTCAAAAATGGAGAGAAAAATGTGTCCTTAGTTCTTTAATCATCCTTCTCTCCCTTTTTATATTTTTCCATTTTCCATTTATTTAATTAATTTCATTTTGGAGGGTTAAGATGTAACCACCACAAAAGTGTCTTTAACTAGGATGGTGCCATATGGAGGGTTAAGATTAATCCAACCCAAAAGTGTCTTTAAACAAGATTTTGCCATGTGTCCTTTTCTAGAAATTTACTATGCCATGTGTCCCTTTTCTAGAAACTGGGTGGAAGTGAAAAGACCAAAATACCCTTCAATGGAAGGTTTTGCCTTTTCTTCGTAACCGGGTGGTTTTACGATACGTAAAACGTACCGTTCTCCTCCTTTCAACCTCTAGTTTCCATTTTCGACATTCATTCTTGATTTTGAGCTAATTTATAAAAATTACGCTCATGCCTTTGAATTTTGTAAAAATTCCCTTTAGGTCCTTACGTGATTCGGGCCTCCACTTAGGTTCGTTCTTCAACATCGATCACTGCGGAGTCCTTCCGTTTACTTCGGATACCTTTACGTGTCTTATTTTCCAGTGTATAATTTATTATCACAAGAATGACGAAAATACCCTTGGTCGAGAATCCACTGTATCTCTCAAACTGTGCGTTTTCGGGAAAAACCGTTACACGTCGTTGCGACCCAATTTTTCTCTACTCTCTATTTTTGGAGTCTGTTATGTGCACTATTAAGAACATCCAGTACAACTTTTGAAAATTACAGTTACCTCCCCAAAACTTTTTAAAATTACAGTCACCTCCACAAAACTTTACAATCTTTCAGTTAGGTCCTTTTTGTCCTATAGAGCTTCCTTTCACTTCGTGTTCTTTGGTGATTACTTGGGACGGCTCCTCTTACTGTACATGGACGTACTGTACATATGTACAAATTGGGTCGTGACACAATTTCTTCTTGAAAGTTCGTTAAAGCACGTTCTAAGACCAACTAGGATCTAGACATAGGTAATTATGTAGGAGCCCTCTTTAAGTAAGCATACACAGTTCAATGTAATAAAACAATTCCCTCACCTAGTAAAGTCATTTGGATCATGATGCATAGACATGCTAATCTATGAATATCAAATTGGGTTCATCATTGGTTAAACAATATAATGTCAAAAGCCAACAAAAATTATAAATTCAATATATGTAATTTATTCAATCAATTTTAATTTCAAAAAACATAATTATTCCAATAAAATAACAAAGAAAGCAAAATAAAATGAGCAACATTCAAGCCAAGGGAGGTCTGTTGAGTCATGCCTTTTCTCTCTTCACATCTTCTACACTCTCATCTTGAAATGAGGATAAGATAAAATCTTCCTCCAATCCTCCTCCTACCATGAAAGTTGCTAGTGGAGGTACATTGACATTAATTTGGCAAAGCTAACATTTGATTTCAAAATCAAAATTCAAAAAATTCAAAAAAATTCAAAAAATGTTTTGTCATGCAAAGCCTTCAAGTTAAGGGAAGTATGTTGAACCTCCAAAGGACACATTGGGCAAAGGAAATGATTTGGAAATAGATGCATCCCTGACTCTGCTGCTTATGGGTCTCCACTACTCGTGTTTTCATCATCTTGAAGATAAAAGCCACAAATGCAAAGCTTTCGATCATTCCAATGCAAGACTTGAACGAGTGTCATAATGGAACCAATGAGAACACTTCTGTTGATAACCTCAGTCTGTGAGTCGATGGAACAACTGTAAGTATTATTCATGCATATCATGCATACATGAGCATATCACATCACACTTTCTTGTCTTGTATTGTCTATTCTTTATCAAGGTGAACAGCAAACACTCTGTGAAGTGAAGAATCAAAAAGAAGATGTCAAATCAGGGGGCATGGAAAGCCCATTGCTTGAGAAAGCTCTAGTAATTTTGCAAAGAGAAGAAGTACGTGCTTGTGCGAAGAACTAGATGGCAAAAACATCAATCAAAGCTTGCATGGATAAAATATTTGGTTTGAGCCTACACAGGGGGCAAAGTTTCTCCTTTTCAATTTTTTGAGTTTATATACCAAATATTTTTAAACTCACTTACAAATATTTTGCCACACAGGGGGGCAAGGAGAGGATATAAGGTCCAATTAAAAATAGCTAAATCTTTGCAAAAAGGAAGAACAAAAGAATGGAACATTAGAACTCTCAAAAGAATGAAGATGTAAAAGACAAAAGACCAATCTAGCTAAAAGAGCTGAAGCCAGGGTAAAGACCCGACCTCCAATGGATAAAGACCCATGTTTCAAGGGTAAAGACCCAACCTCAAAGGATGAAGATCCATTCGCAAGGGTGAAGACCCAATCTCTAAGGATGAAGATCCATTTGCAAGGGTGAAGACCTGATGTCTAAAGGATGAAGATCCACTTTCAAGGGTGAAGACCTGATCTCAAAGGATGAAGATCCATTTTCAAGGGTGAAGACCCAAAGTCTAAAGGATGAAGATCCACTTTCAAAGGTGAAGACCCAATCTTAAAGGATGAAGATCCATTTGCAAGGGTGAAGACCCGATCTCAAAGGATGAAGATCCACTTTCAAGGTTGAAGACCCGATCTCAAAGGATGAAGATCCATTTGCAAATGGGTGAAGACCCGATCTCAAAGGATGAAGATCCATTTTTAAGGGTGAAGACCCAATCTCAAAGGATGAAGATCCATTTTTAAGGGTGAAAACCTGATCTCAAAGGATGAAGATCCATTCCGAGGGTGAAGAATCACAATGCATAGAACAGCAGGAGCAGTCAGACTTCTCAAATGATAAAAGGTCAGTCAAACTCAATCTCGGGTCCAAGCACACATTCTCGGGTCCAAGTACCCATTCTCGGGTCCAAGTACCCAAGCTCGGGTCCAAGTACCCATTCTTGGGTCCAAGTACCCATTCTCGGGTTTAAGTACCCAAATTAAATCAATCTCGGGTCCAAGTACCCAAATCAAATCAATCTCAGGTCCAAGTACCCAATACCGGGTCCAAAACTCAAATTTTCCTTAGGTCCAAAACCTAAAATTATCCTTGAGTCCAAAACTCGAACTGGGTCCAGAACCCAAATTTTCCTTAGGTCCAGAACCTAGAATTATCTTTGAGTCTAGAACTCGAACCGGTTCCAGAACCCAAAACCTCAACTGTTTCATCAAAAATTAAGTCTTATTGCTTTTCACTCTCTTTCACTAAGGTTTCAAATCATTCAAGCAGGGGGCAAACTGTAGACCCTTAATTTTTTACCCTATCCGGTCCAATATGTTTTATTTAGTCTAAAATGATTTTTGTTGTCTAATTGGTCCAAAATAATTTTTATTAAATAATTTTTGCTTTAGTATCTAATTTTTATTAATAAAAAATAGAAATAAACAAATAAAAGTCAAAAAATAAAAATAAAAATCGGAGTCGGAAAAATCGGCGACGAAAAAATCATCGTGCGAGCCCGTGAGCATTTCGCACGCAAAAATTTTCTGCCTGCGAAATAGCTTACGGGCCCGCTCCACGCACGCTGCGGCAGCCAGCTGCAGCAGATTTTTTTTGCCAGCGCAGTTTTTCCGCAGCAGTTTTTTTTCGGCAGCGCAAATTTTCCGACGCAAATTTTTCAAAACCTAATCCAATTAGGTTTTGGTTTCTTTTTTTTTTATTAATATTACTTACCTTAGCTAATTAGGAATAAACAACCTCAAACCACTATAAATAAGGACCAAAGGCAATTAAAAAAGGGGACTCAAAAATCCAAGAGGAGTTTGGAAAATTTGAAACCAAATCAAGGAAGGAAAAGAAGAAATTCAATTCAACTTTTTTCTGGAACAGCAGTAGCACGATTTAGAGGATTCAAAGGCAAAAAAGGCTTGTCTTTGGAGCTAGTTAATCTAAGAAGAATTATTTTTGGAGAAATCATCAAAAGAAGGTATGTGTTAATTAATTTTCTTTAATTGTTTTTTTTACACAGTAGCAAATCTATGAAATCAAATTAAAAACCTTTGAACTTTAATTTAGTTTTTCTAAAGCAAAAAAAAAACCTTATTTTGTTGGTTTATCTTCCAAAAGGCTTAAATTGTTATTTTTTCTTCTTAAAAACCTTAAAACTCTAATTGAACATATTTTTCAACAAAACTAAGATGTAAATTCTGCTTCTTTTAAAATTTTAAAGTAGGTTCTATTTCATTCAAAAAGTCTTCTAAAACATCTTTTCTACTTATAAAAACTTTAATTTGTTTGTTTAAATTCATAAAAACTTCATGAAATTATCAAATTGATTTCTAAATTCTTAAAAATTATTCACCACCCGTGACCCTACTTCTAAATCCTAAAATCCAAAATTCAACTTTTAAACCCAAAATAATGAACACTAACCCTTTTAAAACCTTAAACCCTAATTTTTATGAACCCTAATCCTTTTAAAACATTAAAAAACATAAAAACCTAAATTTTACACAGTAGCTTAGGAACCCAATAACCAAAAATCACAAATTAAAGTATTTTAAAGTGTTTAGAACCCTAGTTTCATGATATCATCATTCAAACCTTAATTTTATTAATCAAAGAGTCTTACCAATCCTTTAAAACATAAAACCCTATTTTATTTTAGTTCCATAAAAAGTCACAGTAGCCATAATTGGACTTTTATTTGCTTTATTCAATTCCATACTTGATTATGCTTTGATTTATTTCTTATGCTTTAATTTATTTAATTTCAATACTTGATTTATTTAATTTATCATGGATAGATTTTTTTTTCTATTTTGATTAATAGCTTTAATGAATGATTTATTTATGATGAATGATTATTTGCTTTTATCAATTAATTTAGATTTTCAAAAGTTGTAAGAGGTATGTTTCCACTTGGTGGGTACCTCATTGGTTAAACATCATGTAATTTAATTTTGCTTTTCTATTTTATAACCTATGTAAAGGGCATGTTTCTACCTTTTGGCGGGTGTCCTATTTAGGCATGTGATGTAAGGACATGTTTCCATCATTGGATGGGTGTCCATTTATTTGCTTTGTTTGGACATTGCTTTAATTTTAATATATTGATGCTTTCTTTTAATTATTGTGTGTAGTATGGATAATGTTATTATACTTAAGAATTCTATAATATTAAGACCTGTAAAGGAGGCCGGTTCCAATGAACCGGGAGTTGTGGGGGTGCTGGTCCATTTCTCACCTTCCCCACACATACCCAACTTTCCGAACCCATTAGGGGGTTGGGGATTCCTTAGGAATCGAGTCATCCACCCCTTTCTTTTTCCCGGCCCGTCCGGGGTGGCGACTCCATTTTCTCCGGACTTAGGTCCGTGTTCTCTAAGGCCCCGAACTTAAATAGTACAGAAGTCGCAAGAACCATTCCACTGGGAGTGAGGGCAAAAATCCCCGCTCACACATCAACTACGCAGCCTATATTGGATTTGTTATAGTATCGTGATGGCACAATCTCAAGCCTATATTGGATTTGTTAAAGTATCCTAACAGCATAGTTTTCCTTGATATGTTAAAATATCCAAGTATGTCTCTAGTGAGATATTAGAGTCGCTCTCTATCCTGCCAAGATATTAGAGTTGGTTGGTGGTTGTCATCGAGATATTAGAGTTGCTCGAAGGCCATTTTGATTTACCAAGATATTATAGTCGCTTGGTGAATTTCATCAGGATATTAGAATTGCTCAATGGCTATTTTCACTCACCAATATATTAGAATCACTTGGTGATTTTATCAAGATATTAGATTCACTCGATAGACCCATTGGAATACTAGAGTTTCCCAATGACTCGTTGAGATATAAGAGTCACTCTACTGTTTTGTTGCTTAGACATCAGAATATTAGAGTTACCTGATAAACCCATTAGGATATTAGAATTGTCCAATGACCCATTGAAGATATTAGAGTTGCTGAGTTTTTTTTCTCACTTGGTGGATTTCATCGGGATATTAGAGTCTCCCAATAATCCATTGAAGTATCAAATCTAGTCTCAGGTCCAGAATCCAACCAAACTAGTCCCAGGTTTAGAACCCATATCTAGTCTCAGGTCCAAGCACCCAAATGTAATCCAGTTTTGGGTCAAGAACCCAATCTAGTCTCAGGTCTAGAACCCAAATCTAGTATCGGGTTAAGAACCCAAATTCGACCTCGGATCCGAAACCTAATCTAGCCTCAAGTCCATAACCCAATCCAATCTCTGGTCTAGAACCCAATCCAACCTCGGGTCCAGAAACCTAATCTAGTCTAGGGCACGAGCCAATCTAATCTCAAGTCCAGAACCCAATCCAGTCTAGGGTCGAGAACCCAATCCATTCTCGGGTCTAGAATCCAAACCAACCTAGGGTCTAGAATCAGCTCAAAGTCATGTTTCTTTTTGCACTTTTCTACTGAAGTCTCAGAATGCTAAAGCAGGGGGAAAAATTGTAAACCCTTAATTTTAGCACAGATTAAATTTAGACCCAATTAAAAAGGGTACTGTATAATTTTAAAAGTTTGAACCTAGTCCCGTATATTCTTAAAAACTTAAACAGCTTGAATTCAGTCCATTTTAATTTTTAATGCCCAAAATAAAGATGAACTGACTAGATTTGACCCAAAGCAAATTGGTTCAACCCAAAACCTAGGCACCATGTCGAATTGGTACTTTGTAGGCCCTTAATTTTAGCTCTAAGGTTGCCTGATCCCAATTAAAGAAGGCCAAGCTAAATTTGGTTCTATTTTAAAAAGCTTAAAACTAGTTTATAGCTTTTAGATGGTTCGATCCAGTTTTTCAAGTCCTAAATTAAGTTGGTTTAATTTTAGAAATCATAAACCATGTCCAAATTATTATTTAAAGATCAAAATGGGTTTGATCCAATTTTAAAAAACAAAAATAAGACGAACCGCAGTTTAAAAAAAAACATGATGAATTAGCTCCCAATTCTCCATGAACCATGGCTCATGGTGAATTCGGAGTCCCAATTCGCCATGGCTTGTTGTTCATAGCAAATTAGCTCCCCAATTCTCCATGAGCCATTGTTCATGACAAATTGGGGAGGCTCATGGTGAATTGGGAGTCCCAATTCGCCATGGCTAGTTGTTCATGGCAAATTGGCTCCCCAATTCACCATGAGCCATTCATGGCAAATTGGCTCCCCAATTCGCCATGAACAATGACTCATGGAGAATTGGGGAGTCCTAATTCGCCATGAGCCAATGGCCATGGAAAATTAGGATTTCTGATTCACCATGGTCTTTAAAATTTGGTTTCAATTGTTATTTCCCTGCCTTAACCCAATTTATTAAATTTCCTGATTAAGATTGGACTTGGTTTGACCATTGGATTAGCATATTAGGGTTTTTGTTTTAAGATTTCATTGCCTGTAAATAACAATGATTAAGACTGAAATAAGGATTGGCAAGGATTTAACATGGGGCAATTAACATGGAGCAACAAAGCATTAGCAAATAGCAATTAAGAGTTCAAAGCAATAGAAATAAAAAACACAAATAAAGTATAACAACTAAAGAGGCAGTAACAATTGTATGAAGTTCACTTCGATTCATCCAAGATCAAGGTTGATTAGGCAGTAGCACATACTGGATTCAACATATTGAAATTGGAGCAACCAACGAACGCAATTTTTGTTTTTTTTTACACTCTTTTTATTTTAATATCCATTGGCTATACTTTTTCTTTAAACATTGAAAGTTGATTGTTGATTGATCCAGTAGCTAATTAATTTGATTTGTGACTTTGCATGGACCTTAATAACAATAACCAAATTGAAATACTCTTTCATCTAGTAGCTATGTTTGGTATTTTTTCATGATCGGGTGCTTTAAAATTGTTCTATAAATAATCTAAAGCCCTAATTTCATTCCAACTATTATTTTACAAATTGTTCCAACATTTTAAAATCATGAATCAAATCTAAGTAACATAACTTTAGATAATATATTTTTTATAAACCCTAATCTGTAAAATCTACTCCCAAAATCCAAAACCTTAACTCCCTATTTGCTTACTTTGAAAAACCCTAATTCCTTAAATCCTAACTTCTAAAACACTAATCCAAACACACTAAATTTAAAAACACTAAATTTCATCCAGTAGCCATAATTCTAAATCCTAAAACCCTAAAACCTTATTTTCTAAACAAAACCCCAATTTCAACATTAAAATCCTAAAAATCCTAGTTTTTAAATCAAAACTCTAACTTCACCATTGAAACCCTAAAAACCCTAGTTTTAAATCAACCCCCAATTTCACCATTGAAACCCTAAAAACCCTAGTTTTCAAATCAAAACCCTAATTTCAAAATTAAAACCTTAAAAAATCCTAATTTCCAAATCCCTAAAAACCCTAATCTTATTTCCAAAACCCTAAAATCCCAATTTTCATCCATAAACATTAAAATTCTAATCATTATACTAAAACCCAAATTTTATCTTAAAATCCCTAATTTAATTATAAATATCCTAAAATCATCTATAGGCCCTAATTTAATATGCAAACCCTAAATTTGTATATTTGATGCTTAATTTAAATATTAAAACCTAGATTTAATTATTTCATGTTTATGATGAGTGATTTATTTATGTTCTATTTTATCATGGAATGATTTGCTTTTAATTATTGTAAATATTTGAATGGTTTAATTCATTTGGTTAATTACTTTAATGTTGATTATTTTAGTTTCAATGATATAAGAGGTATGTTTTCACTTTGTGGGTACCTCATTTGTTAAGTTCAATGTAATTTTATTAATTTATTTTAAAATTTTAGGATTAATATAAAGGGCATGTTTTTACCAAATGAGGGATGTCCTATTTTATTTAGTTTTAGATATTGGACACTATTGTAAGGGCATGTTTCCATCTTGTATAGATGCCCATTTTTATTTATTTGTTTGGACCTTCTTTGATTTTAATACAATAAATATTTATTTATTTTAAATTGCATGTAGTATGGATGATATTTTAATAAGTTAAGAATTTAATAATATTAAGACCTGAAAAGGAGGTTGGTTCCAATGAACCGGGCGTTATGGGGGTGCTGGGCCATTTCTCACCTTCCCCATGCATACCCAACTTTTCGAATCCAATAAGGGGTTAGGGATTTCTTGGGAATCGAGTCATTCATCCCTTTCTATTTTTCCAGCCCATCCGGGTGGCAACTCTATTTTCTCCGGATTAAGGCTCGTGTTCTCTAAGGCCCGAGCCTAATAGTGCAGAAGTCATAAGAACTATTCCACATGATAGTGGGGGCAAAAATTCCCACTCACAGTGGCGACTTCACTGGGAATAAGAGAAGTTGATTCTGTTAGTCTTTATATTATTTTATTCTTTCTTATTATGATATTGTTTGTTGCATCATTTAATTTGCATTGTGCGCTTGAGTAAGGATGCCTATATAACTCGTGTTGTGTTATGTAAGGGATATCATACTTTCACTCAAGGTATAGAGATTAAACATGGCATAACCACTCATAGCCTTATTCCTTTAGGTATATACTTGCTATGGGAGCCTAAACTTTTCAACCCAAAGACTAAAGCTCATGTAATTGGCCTAGTAACTTTCCATAGGATTTTACCCAAATGCTTGTTGTTTGACTATAATTGATGTATTTTGGTTTGAACCATGGCTTATTTAGTTTTTTATTTTTCTAATATGAGGTAATTATATTGTAACCTCAAAATAGTTTTTATTCCTTTAAGCCCAAAAGACCAAAACTATTTTCAAAATTTTCAAGATGGTATTTGGACATAAAACTTTTCTAAATTGGGTCAAAGATTCTTTTCTACTATATGGCCAAAATACAAAGCCCACAATTCATTTTTAAACAAACCTTTCTACAATGGGCTTTGAAATAAAATTAATTTTCACTTCATCCAAAATTACAACTTTTCTTGACCTTCTTCTTAAATGAGCTTACAACTATTTAGGTCAATTATGGAATATCAAAAATCAATGGTGGGCTTAATTTATACCAAGAACTGTTAATCATGGGCTTGTTTGTGGCATGAATCATTAGCTATTTTTCCAAAATAGGAAATCTATTTATGATAAACCCTTTAATTTAGTTTTAATCTATAATATAGCATAAAAGTTATTTTTAGTTGATCCAATGGATTAATGCCTAATTAATGAGAATTATCACAGACTGACTTCTATGTTTGAGAATACAACTAGTGATTAAACCATTTGAGTGAATTTTTTGAAAACAAGATGTCCCATGTTGATATTTTGTTGACCATATACCTTGGAAAAGAGACTCGCCATTCGTGTATGGAAGATATAAAGTTAGAAGGAACATCCTAATTATCTTTGTTTATATGTTACTTGTGCATCCATGCATACAAGCATACATACATTGCATTACATAACATTGATCATTTCTTGCTCACAGACTTGGAGTATAGCAGTTCAAGGGCTTACAACAATCCGACCTATGCCAGTGACATAAAATCCAGTAACGACTCAGTCAGCTTCTCACCAAAAGCAATGGAACCTAAACATTTTTGGAAGATGGTGGATGACGTACTCAACTCCAAGATGGAAGAACTAAAGAAGGCCCTAGTTGAAACCATAAAAAGGCAGTTGGTTGCACTATTAGGGAACACTATTGAAGCATCTGTTAGTACTAAGAAGCAAAAAGACAAGGGAAAGGCTAAGGTTGGTGAAACAGCCTTTGATGATGACAAAGTAATGATTGATGATGATGATTGGGATTAGTATTTCCAATATTCACAAGATAAAAAGAAAGAAGCAAAGACAGTGGAGAAGGCAACTATGGAAAAGATTGAAACATCAGATGTGGAGAAAATGATTGTTGATTTAGAAAAGAATTTTGAAAAGAAGCTGAAGGTTGATGAGATGTCAGAAGTAGATAAGCTATTTGAACAAGATGAGGAAGTCCCTTATAAGTTCAAGATGCCTTCCTTTGCTAAGTTCGATGGCATAGGAAATCCTCACTTGCATGTTAAGTAGTACATCACTGCCATGTAGTCTGCCAGAGCTACTAAAGCTCAAACTCTAAGGTACTTCATGCTTTCATTGGGCCCTATTATGCAAAACTGGTTCAATACCTTAAAGGAAAACACCCAAAAAGATTGGGATCTGCTATACAAAGCCTTCATTCAGCAATATGGGTACAATGTCAAATTGGAAGTCACCCTAATAAAGGTGGAAACTCTTAGACAAAAGCAAAATGAGAATTTTGTTGACTATGTGAAGAGGTGGAGAAACAAAGCTACACTACTTAAGAAGAGACCAGATGAGTCAGACCAAATTCGAATGATAGTAAGGGGTATCCTACCTAGCCTACATGAACGGATGTCACATACTGTGAACCTCAGTTTCCACCCGAAAAGGATTCGGAGGAACGTTCACTTGTTGTTAGGAGTCGCCACTCAGTTTTTTCTATCCAAAGGGAAAAACTAAGAAAACCCTTGTTTGACTCCAATAATACATCCAATGTAAAGGCTTCTAATCTACGAACCCAAGGAGGATTCGGGGACTATGTCATGTATTTGATTAACTTGCCAAAAAAGAAGCAAATCTAAAAGGGACGAAGAAAAGAAGACAAACAGATTGTCAGTAAATTGTGGACTTGCTATTTGGGGTGAATCCCAAATATGCCTACATACTCTTGTTTTTTTATGAGAGATCAAAGCCCATGTAGTTCGGAAAAGCCTATTTAAAGGCAATTATGCATTATGCATGCGTGTGTGTATGCTTCGTGCATTGTCGGGCTTTTTGCCAAAATTGTGAGATTTTGAGCACTTAGTGCTAATTTTGATGAAATTTGGGTACTTGGTACCAAAAAGATAGAAATTTTAGGCCTTTGGCCAAAAAGATTGATTGATTCAAAGCTTAATGCCGAAAGATTGATTGATTACTTAATTAGGCCTTAGACCTAAAAAGATTAGGTCTTTGACAAAAAAAAATTGATTGATTCAAGGCTTAATGCCGAAAGATTAATTGATTACTTAATTAGGCCTTAAACCTAACAGGATTAGGTCTTTGACCAAAAAGAAATTAAGAAGAAGGTGGAATGCTTATTACATGCTTGAATTGACAAAGGATGAATTAGGATATTACCTTGCTTAGGATTTTCCCACTTCGATGTTCCAGATCTTGTTTTCTTGGACTTTGGATTATGATTCTTGATTCCTGCAGCACAAGGTTAGATTTATGCAAAGACAAGTAGAAGAGAAGTTCTTAAGCGTGTGAAAATAGAGAGTTCGTCCGCCTGAAGCCCACCCGAAAAGACCGAACCCTTCTTCTAAAAATTTAGCAGCCTTTTATAGACAAAATCGGACCTGGCCAGTGGTCGGACCGCCGGTCCAGGCGGTTAACTTGCCTGAAGAAAAATTTCGGCGGTCGAACCGCCGTGCACGGCAGTTGGACCGCTGCCTGCGACGGTTCAGCCGCCAAAATAGCACATCGGGTCGCACGATTTTTGCTCAAACTGATTTTTCGGGAGCTACAGACCTCCAAAAAATATTTCAGGACCATATCCGAGATCCTCGCATCATTCTAGACATTTCAAGTACCATGAAGATATACTTTCGGTGAACTTTATCGTGGACCTCTGGTCTGGCTCGGTCGTCTGCAGTATGAGAAAATCGGCTTTCCGAGACTCAAAATTCGAGTATTCACAATTGGCCCCCACTAGGGTCCATAAAAATGATTTATGGGGCCTAGTGGTCGTCAGAAACGAGAATTTTGAGCAATGTGCAATATGGACCCTCAACAATGAACCCTCTTTTAAACCATGTGATGCATGAATGGACCAAGAGCCTCCTTAATGTTGAAAGGATCAATATGGGAAGATATGGATTGAAAATTGTTGCTACTCTTAGAGGCGTAGCTGTAGATTGGGATTTCTTGCATGCTTGTATCAGATTTTGGGATCCCCAAGCTCACATTTTCAGATTTGGTGCCTGGATGGAGGAGATGTGTCCTCTTTTTGAGGAATTCTGCTCAATTATTGGATGTGACCCAAATGCCCCTCTTGTCAGGCATGAGGTTCAAGTTGGCTATGTGGGGTCTTTTCAGAGGCTTTTCAACTTTACAAGGCCTCAAGCTCAAGCTATGATTGTTGATGGGAATAAGGCGATGTTGCTTCCTTTGATTGATGCATTCCTGAATGCTAATTTTGAAGATGAGATTAAAATGAAGCATAGGATGTGAGCTTTTATTTTCTGCCTGTTAGCTGGGTTTCTTTTCAACCATGACCCTGGCTTTGGAGATTTAAAGCTTTGCCCCATGATTAGGCAGATGGGGATTGATCAGAGGGTTCCTCTTCCTGTTGGGCTTACTGTTGCTGCTCCTATTACTCCCGGAGTTACTCGAGCTGCTCTTCAAACTTGGGTTAGGAACCATCAGATGATCAGACCTTTTGCAGAGCCTTCCCTTGTTGAGCCTACTCCAGAGTATAGGACTTGGTTTATAGCCAA
Organism: Garcia nutans; assembly: GCA_947685225.1. Classification (NCBI taxonomy): domain Eukaryota; kingdom Viridiplantae; phylum Streptophyta; class Magnoliopsida; order Malpighiales; family Euphorbiaceae; genus Garcia; species Garcia nutans. The sequence continues at coordinate 45,752,958 of CANTUV010000007.1, read as the reverse complement.
AGTTTGGCCAACTGAAAAGCCAAGGAGGGATGCATTACTGCAGGAGCTGGAGGGAGAGGAGGTGGTCCCTCTTAACGAGGAGAAGATAGATGCTACAGAGAGCTCCGGAGCTAAGGAAGATACCGAAGACTCTGCTCCACGTAGGAGGCGTAGGATTTAGGCCCTAGGGTTGACTCTATTGTCTACTCTCTTTTTTTTGGTTCATTTGACGTTTTGGACTTATGGTTTGACTCTTTTGATTGGTTTGATATTTCATGGAATGGATGACTCTTTTTGGAATGAATGACTCTTTTCGGAATGAATGACTCTTTTATTTGCTTTCCAAGCATTGTCTATTTTATTTACTTGCTCTAATTTTTGCTTAAGCCGTCCTTTCGGATTTTCAACTTAGCGAGCTCTTACCCATTCTTGCCTAAGCCGCCCTTTGTGGGTTTTCAACTTAGTGGAATTTTTTTTTTGGCAAAAGAAAAATGAATAAATAATTTTTATTAAAATTTAGACCGTGCTCAAGGAGAGCTGACTACATATCCCGAATTAGTTTGCGAGAATCAGGTCTAATGTAGTTCCTTACAATGCATGATTATACATAATATTTCTTTAATTGATCCAGATTGCATGGGTTTGTGAACTCCAGACCATCCAAATCAGACAAGATGACGACTCCGCCGGAAAGTATTTTCTTTACAATGTAGGGTCCAGCCCAATGAGGATGAAACTTCCCACGAGGATCTGTAACGGGTGCTCTGATCTCTTTTAGAACCAAACAACCTTCTTCCAACTTTCGATCTTTGACCTTTTTGTTGAAATGTCTGGCCATTCGACTCTGATACCCTTGAATCTGATGGAGAGCTTAAAGTCTTTTTTCATCCAAACCCAACAACTGATGATGATAATTGCTAACCCATTCAGCTTCATTTATCTAACTTTCTTGAATTATCCTCGCCGATTGAACTTCCAGTTTAATGGGGAGTACTGCTTCCATTCCGTACACCAGTGAATACAGGGTTGCCCCAGTAGGAGTTCTAATTGATGTTCTATATCCCCACAAGGCCAGTGGTAACTTCTCATGCCAACCCCTATGTTCCTTATAGACTTATTTGCTGCTTCTACAGCTCCATTTGTTTGAGGTCTATAAGGAGAGGACTTATGATACTGGACCTTCTCATCCTTCAAGAGTTTAGCAAATTCTACTTGGAAATGAGTTCCATTATCAGTGATAATCTCAAATGGCGTTACATACCGACAAAGGATGTTGGTTCGGGCAAACTGTGCTGCCTTTTTGGCGTCTAATTCTGCATAGGAAGCTGCTTCAACCCACTTTGTGAAGTAATCCACTGCTACCAATATAAACTGATGTCCATTTGAAGCTCTCGGATGTATTTTGCCAATTATATCTATTCCCCAAGTAGCGAAGGGCCATGGAGAAGTGATTGGATTCAGGGCAATGGGAGGTTGCTTCTGTAGCTTAGCAAATATCTGACACTGATGGCATTCTTGCACAAATGCCACATAGTCTGTATTCATGGTGGACCAATAATATCGTAGATTGGCTATTTTTCGAGCCAAGGCGATCCCATACATATGCGGTCCTGATTCGCCACCATGCACCATTTCCATTATCCGCTTAGCCTCTGCTTCATTCACACACCTTAGGTGCACTCCATTCCAACTTCTTTTGTAGAGGATATCTCCATTAAGAATGTAACCTGTGGCTGGCTGCCTTATTGCTCTCTGATCAACCCTTGATGATCCCTCCGGATAACTTCTGTCTTTGAGATAATTCTTGATATCCCAGAACCATGGTTTACCATCGGCCAAATGCATTACGTGGGTAGGTTGCTTCTGAAGTTGAACTTTCAATGGACGAATGGCTTTCCCCTCCTTGATATTGATCATGGAAGCTAAAGTAGCCAGGGCATCAGCAAACTGATTCTTTGCTCTTGGGAGATATTCGAAGGACAGATCATCGAATTGTTGTGCCAAATGATCAAGGCGTTGTAGGTAAGGAACCAAATGCTCTTCTCTTATTTTCCATTTCCTTAAAGCTTGTGATACTATTAAAATAGAATCACCGTAGGCCTTTAGGTTCTTAATCCCCAATTCCAGAGCAGCTTCGAGCCCATTGATGCAAGCTTCATATTCCGCTTCATTGTTAATGCAGCTAAAGTCAAGTTTAACTGCAAAGGGAATGTATTCTCCACAAGGAGTTTTGAACACAATCCCAATTCCATTTCCATGATACTTGGATGCCCCATCAAAATACATCTCCCAAACACTTCTTTCCACATTCAAGAGGTCTTCGTCAGGGAAATTCATTTCTCGCATCTCGTCTTTTACGGGTAATTCTGCTAACTGGTCAGCTATTGCCCCGCCTTTCACAGCTTTCCTCTGAATGAATTTTAAGTCAAAAGCTGCCAATGTTGACACCCTCTTTGCCATTTTGCTGTCCAAAATAGGCCTCTCCATAAGGAATTTCAAGGGACTCTGTTCTGCGATGACACAAGTAGTGTAAGAAGACAAGTAGTGTTGTAACTTCGTGCAAGTCCAATACAATGCTAAACACAACTTCTCAATCCTGTTATACTTTAACTCATAGTCGAGCATCCTTTTGCTGAGGTAGTAAATTGCATTTTCTACCTTTGTACCTTCGGCCTCTTGAGCTAGCATTGCACCCATGGCTTCATCTGTTACGGACAAATACAAGAGCAGAGGTTTTCCCATTCTGGGAGGTTATAGAATTGGCGAACTTAACAGGTATTCTTTAATCTTGTCGAAGGCCTTCTGGCAGTCTTCATTCCATTCTTGTGAAGCACCTTTCCTTAGTAGCTTAAAGATAGGACCACAGGTCTCTGCCAACTGCGATATGAATCGACTGATATACTGTAATCTACCTAGCAAACCTCGAATCTCCTTTTCCGTTCTTGGTGGAGGCATTTCCAGAATAGCCTTTGACTTTGCTGGATCAACTTCTATTCCTTTCTTGCTAACCAAATATCCCAGAAATAAGCCTGATGTTGCTCCAAATAGGCACTTTGCAGGATTAAGCTTCAAATTGCACTTGCGAAGTCTAAGGAAGAACTTCTCAAGTGCTTCAACGTGCTCTTCTGGAGATTTTGACTTGACAATCATATCGTCGACATACACTTCTACTTCTTTGTGAATCATGTCATGAAAGACTGTCGTCGCCATCCTTTGGTAGGTAGCCCCTGCATTTATCAATCCAAAAGGCATAACCCTGTAGCAGAAAGTTCCCCATTCTGTAATGAAAGCTATCTTTTCTTTGTCCGGTGGATGCACCATGATATGATTGTACCCAACCGCAAGGTCAGTCATGGAAACCATCATATGCCCAGCCATCTTGTCTATTAGCAAATCGATGTGTGGTAGAGAGAAATCGTCCTTGGGACAAGCCTTATTCAAATCTCTATAGTCAACACACATCCTGACCTTTCCGTCTTTCTTCGGGACTGGCACAATGTTTGCTAACCAGGAAGAGTAGACAATTGGTTCTATGAACTTATTATCCAGTTGCTTGGCAATCTCATCTTTAATTTTCAAAGACCATTCTAGCTTCATTCTTCTCAACTTCTGCTTAACCAGCTTTGCATCAGGGTATAGCGGAATCTTATGAACTGCTATTGCTGGGTCTATTCCCGTGACATCACTTGTCTTCCACATGAAGCAGTTGACATATCTTCTGATACACTCAACGACTTGTTCCTTATTCTCACAATCATATGCAATGTATGTATATTCATTTTCTTTGCCAATTATTATCTTTTCATTCATTTCTTTTATTTCTTTTATTTCATTTTTGCTAGATAATACTTGGAAAGCAAAAGACACAGGGTAACCAAGAACTTGAATAGTTTTACTGATAATGGCGGAGTCATCCTCCGGAGTTACATTATATTCGACATCAGGGTTTTCTATTCCTGAAGCTAAGGAAGACTCAGAACTAAACTCTGACTCGGTGTTTGACTCAAGATTTGACTCAGTACAAGACTCAGGTTCGGGGTGTGACACAGGACTAGGTTTGACTATAGCCACTTGTCCCTCCTTGGCATACCAGTTCATCGGTGGTCCATCTGTTGTCTTGATCAGCTTCGTGAAGTCCCTTTTGTCTTCAAAATTGGTTATCATAGCAACCTCATCAAAGAGACTAGGCTGCATGAAATCTTCCACTTGTGGGTCAGTTATAAGTTTTGGCTCTTCTTCCTTTATGGCTAAAACATCAGTGAACATCTCAAAATCCGGTAACTTCTTTCCAATCATAGGAGAATAGAATGGCTCCTGGAAACCACAGTAAGGAACTACTTTCCCAGGTTTGCAGAAGTGACCATTTAGAGTTCTAAAGTAAGGGCGCATTTTGAGGCTTTTTGCCCCCCAACTCTTCTTTTTCTTCTTCCCATGCCCAAACTCTTCTATCTCCTCGTCTGTGGGTTTGTACCCCAAGCCAAAAGTTCCCTTATTCTCAGGCTCTTCCCATGGCCGCACTATAGATGATTTCCTCCTAGACCTTATCATTTCCATTCCGGGTAGCAGACCTACCCTTAGCATCATTCCCACCAGGCAATTGACTTGGACCTCCCCAAAGTCATATAGGATAAATGGCCCTTTGGGCCTTTCTCCTTCAATGCATTGAACAGTGTCATAATGGAACCCAGTCAAGGCCATAGCAGTTTCACCAGGAACAATCTCAAAGAGAGACTGATCCGTGGTTTTCTTGTTGATTTCACATGTGTCTCCTTTAATAGTGATGATTTTTCCTTCAAAAGGGAACTTAAGTTTTTGATGTAATGAAGAAGGTATAGCATTATTCTGATGAATCCACGGCCTTCCAAGGAGGAGATTAAAGCTCGCGGGTACATCAATGACCTGGAACGGCACTCCCATTTTTACCGGTCCAATAGCAACTTCCAGAGTAGCAACACCCAAAATTTCTCTTCGAGTATTATCATATGCTTTAACAATTTGATCAGAAGGTGTAAGATCTGTAGCCTCCAATCCCATACAGCTTGCTACTTTCAAAGGACATACATTTAAGGCTGACCCATTATTAATGAGAACCATGGGCACAGTCTTTCCCCTAGCTTGTAAGGTGATGTATAAAGCATTATTGTGTTTCATGCCATCTTCTGGTAGGTCTACATCAGAAAACCGGATACTCAATGCCTTGGTTGATTGGGTCAAAGTGGCCACCAAAGCTTCTGGGCTTATGTCTACTGATGTATCAAGTTGACTCAAAGCTTTACTGAGAGCCTGACGGTGTGGGAATGAGGAAGCAAGGAGCTCCCAAATTGACACCTTAGCTTGAGTTTGTTTAAGCTGAGTGAGGACAGGGTCTTCTTTTGGTTCTGGCTTCTTCTTATATGGGTGATTTGGGGTTTTAGGGGCTTTCCCCAAGTCAAGTGGCTGAGATTGCCTTCCACTTCTTGTCAAAGTATCGACCTCTTCAGCGAGGTCATTCAAATCCAGCACACATACTTCATTCATTTCCAAAAGAAGTTTGAAAGGATCAAATAACTCTTCTTCCACAGTGGTGGCGTGGATGGAATGGTTGGGCAAAGGGTTAGTATTAATGTTTGGTTGACTCCTGAGAGGAATGATGTCACCACTATCCACCAGATCTTGGATGCAGTTTTCAGAGTCCAGCAAGCATCTGTTCTATGCCCATTTCCTTGGTGGTATTCACAGTACTCATTGGCCCTATAATTGGAGGGTAATGGGTTTGGAGGAGGCCTTGGGTCCAAAGACTTCAAGTACTTTCCTTCCACGGCCTTTTTAAACACCAGATGAAGGGGCATCCCAAGGTCGGTATATTGCCTTCTTGGCTGATTTCTCTGCCCAAGATTGCCCACACGTAAAGCATTCGCAGGGGCAATATTGGCCACTTCATTGACCTTGCTTGAGGAAGAAGCTTGGCCCTGTTTCTTATACTTTGAAGTAGCTCCTCATCTACTATCTTACCCAATTGTATCAAATCTTCTACCTTAGTTGCAGTCGCAATGAGCGATTTGAAAGTAGGTAGGTATTGGGTTTGCAGTTGAGCTTGATATGTAGGCCTTAAATTCTTGATTATAATATCAATCTGCTCCTGTTCTGAAGGGCGATTGATCATTTGGGCAGCCTTCGCCCTCCACCTCGTAAGGAATGAGGAGAAGGGTTCATTGTTGTTTTGCTTGGTAGTCTCAAGCTCCCTTCTAGTGACATCTACCTCAATATTGTAGTGGTATTGAGTGTTAAATGCATTGCAGATGTCTTCCCAGGTTTTAATCTTGGCACGGTCCAGGCTTACAAACCATTTAAGGGCAGCACCAGTCAAGGATTGTTGGAAGAGTTGAGCAAAGAGCTCGTCATTTAAACCCCAAGGGCTTAAGGCCCCCACATACATCTTCAGGTGGGTTTTAGGGCAAGTAGTCCCATCAAATCTGTCCATCCCAGGCATCTTGAATTTTGGAGGCAACCTAGCTTGGGGAAACAAGGATAAGGAATCCATGTCTACCGCCTCTTTATGAGTTTTCATGGCAGTGATTGACCTTTCAAGCAATTCAAGTTTCTTTTTTAGTTCATCAGTTTCAGTAGCATTCTTAGAGGGTGGATCCTCCAAATTGATGACAGGGGTATTATTCTGAGCAGTCATGGGGGTACTAGTTTGTCCCACAATAGGTTCCTTCCCTAGATTTTCAGGAGTAGTGGCTGCCTTTGGTGCCCCTCCCAATTCGGCCAAGATGGCTACCCTTTGGGTGGTCAAGGCTTCATCAATTCTTTCTTGCATCCTAGCTTCAATCTCCTTAACCTGTCCATCTAGCAAGGCCTTAATCTGTTCAATAGTAGCCATTTCAGTAATTGGAGTAGTTGGTGAAGTTGGGGTAGTAGGACTTGTGGGTGATTGCACAGTTGGAGTTGGTGTAGCTTGTGTAGGTGAAGGCACACGGATAGGGGGTACCTGCAAAGGTTAAGGGTAAAGGATCAGGGTAGTGTGTAGGGTAGGAAGACTGTTGGTCCACTTGTATATATCAAAAGGTTTTCCCCAAAACAATTTTGTTATGTTGCATGAATGCACCTCATCACATCATAATTCATTTTAATGGAATATGGCACTATTATTGGGTACATACAACCTAAGGGAGGGTTCTATTGTTACATGAAAAATAGAGAATAGGCTTATAATAAGGACCCTTGAGTCTTGAGTAAGATATACCTAACCACACGTGAAATAAAGAGTTTCGCGTGGGTCCAATAGTACGTTTACTCATGGGCCACTCCAAAAGGATTGGAATGGTTTGCGTTAATAGGGAGGACGCTTTGGCTGTCCGTCGGCATAATTAAGGAGACTTGCCGGTCAGCGCTACTTGCTATCCAGACTCAGAATTTTGAACAGAGAGAGAAGAAATTCATTTGAAAATAATTTTTTTTATGCAATGGAGGAAAATGATTCCCCCATATAATGCAAGAGAAAAAGATTCTCTAAATGACAAATCAACTGCACAATTAATCAAACAAGGGGTCCATCAAAGGAAAAAGATTCCTTTTGTCAATTTTATTCCAATATCCTTAAGGAAAGGATATATATTGCTAAGGTACCCTGCAAAATAAATAAAAGTACCCTAAAGAAGGGCAAGTTAGTCAAATAAACAATTGTAGTCCACTAGGATCCCATAAATCATTTTTATGGTCCCCAGTGGAGTCACCAAATTGTGAACCTCGGTTTCCACCCAAAAAGGATTTGGAGGAACGTTCACTTGTTGTTAGGAGTCGCCACTCAGTTTTTTCTGTCCAAAGGGAAAAACTAAGAAAACCCTTGTTTGACTCCAATAAAACATCCAATGTAAAGGCTTCTAATCTATGAACCCAAGGAGGATTAGGGGACTATGTCATGTATTTGATTAACTTGCAAAAAAAGAAGCAAATCTAAAAGGGACGAAGAAAAGAAGACAAACAGATTGTTAGTAAATTGTGGACTTGCTATTTGGGGTGAATCCCAAATATGCCTACATACTCTCATTTTTTATGAGAGATCAAAGCCCATGTAGTTCGGAAAAGCCTATTTAAAGGCAATTATGCATTATGCATGCGTGTGTGTATGCTTCATGCATTGTCGGGCTTTTTGCCAAATTTGTGAGATTTTGAGCACTTAGTGCTAATTTTGATGAAATTTGGGTACTTGGTACCAAAAAGATAGAAATTTTAGGCCTTTGGCCAAAAAGATTGATTGATTCAAAGCTTAATGCCGAAAGATTGATTGATTACTTAATTAGGCCTTAGACCTAAAAGGATTAAGTCTTTGACCAAAAAGATTGATTGATTCAGGGCTTAATGCGGAAAGATTAATTGATTACTTAATTAGGCCTTAAACCTAACAGGATTAGGTCTTTGACTAAAAAGAAATTAAGAAGAAGGTGGAATGCTTTTGACATGCTTGAATTGACAAAGGATGAATTAGGATATTACCTTGCTTAGGATTTTCCCACTTCGAAGTTCCAGATCTTGTTTTCTTGGACTTTGGATTATAATTCTTGATTCCTGACAAGGTTAGATTTATGCAAAGACAAGTAGAAGAGAAGTTCTTAAGCGTGTGAAAATAGAGAGTTCGTCCGCCCGAAGCCCATCCGAAAAGACCGAACCATTCTTCTGAAAATTTAGCAGCCTTTTATAGACAAAATCGGACCCGGCCGGCGGTCAGACCGCCGGGACGGTGGTTAACTTGCCAGAAGAAAAATTCAGCCGTTGAACCTGATATTGCATATTATCGAGTGTTTACTACCTTATACAAATACGTGTCTGGAGATATTGAGAATGATATTGCATGTATTAATAGACCTAAGTGAGATTAGGTCTTGACCTGCATAGAGTTAGGTCATGTGATGAATTGAGATTGAGAATGGTCCCGAACAGAGTTGGACAGTGAAATTGTTATTTTAACAACTGAACTTGATGATTGTATAGTATTTTGGACCTAAAGTATATGCGTATAAATAAGAGATTGTAAGGAAAAGGAAAGTATAATGAAGAAAGTATGGAAATGGATATATATATATATATGAATGAAAATTTTTATAAGAGATAGATTAGAAATGGAGTAATAAATGAAAATTGTGTAAATTAGCATTTGAAGAAATGTGTATATGTAAGAGATGTTAATGATAATATTGTTGAAATATGAGTTAGGCTAATGATGATCAAGTGATCAAGAGTAAATTCCTTAGAACCAGAGTTGAAATGTGTTAACGTTTTGTGTAGCAAAAGATTAGAAAATGAATATGTGATTTTTACGATACGAACTTATCATTGTGATTGGAAATGTTTAAAGAAGAATGATAGAGGAGCAGTATTTATTTATAAGCCACAGGCGTGACTATTATTATGGCATGACTGTTGGATAGTTTTGGTGAGATTGATAGTTATGCTTCAAGAAACATGGTCAAGACTTATGGTTTGCATAGTTGTATCTTATAATTTTATAATAGAAATTTGTTTATAATTAAAGTGTGGAAACAAAAGAGAATTGTGAAAATATGATGAGCTTTAAATGATGTGTAAGAAAAGTTATTTGTGTAAATAGGTTAACTATAAGAAATGTGAGAAAATGGTAAATGAAAGGAATTATGAAATGTGAGTAAGAGTTATAATGAATGTGTTTGAAAGTGGAATAAAATGAATAAGTTGATGAAAATGATGTGTAAAGTAAACGAGACTAGGGGAAGTGAATATTATCCGTAATGATGAATTCGAAGAGAATTAAAATTTGAGAATAAATTTGACCTAATAGAATTAGGTCATAAATTGAAAACAGATTTATGAATTTAAAATAAACTAAAGGTTGGTAAGAATAGAATAAGGTTGTGATGGTCATATTGTGATAGTTAGATTAATTGATCCGAAATGTAATAAGTTTACAAGTATTTATTGAAATTCAATGTGTGTAGTTGTATTAAGAATATGCAAGCTATATGATAATGTGCTTAATACAACATTCTGATATGTTTATGTGTATGAAAGGAGCTAAGTTATATTAGTTTCAAATAATTATAAGAGAAAATTGTTAGTTATAGTATAATGGGAATGAATCTTATTAAGGAAATAAGATTTTGCTGTTGTATAATGGTGATGTCAAATTAATATGTGGTAATTGTATAAATAGTAGGATCAAAGTGAAGATGTGTAAAATTATTGTGTTAAGATAAAAGGTATCAACATTTGAATTTAAGGTGATGAGAGTATATTTTTTAAGATAATGAAGTGATCAAATATCTTGAGTGCAATAGGTGTGTAGGTATATATATTAAAGAGATGAACTAATTTTTGTCTAATGACAATTCGATTGATGATATGATAATTTGTTATGACTATTTGAGTAAATAGACAATATAATAATGTGTTAGGGAATGGTAAAAAGAAAATTAAGAATGAACCTAAGGGGGAGAATATAAATTATGTAATTTGATAATATAATGATTTGAATGATTTATTACCATACTGGATAATTTCGAGGACGAAATTATTTGAGGAGAAAATTATAACATCCGTGATTTTGGAGAAATTAAATAAGTATTTGGAGATATAAAATTTTATATACTCAATATATATATATCTAGAGTATATATAACATATACATATGGTATATTAATTGTATATGTTGGATTAATACATTACATACTTAATATTTAATACATATATAAGGTACATTTGATGTGTATATAAGATACACATTACTTGTGCATATATTTAATATCCCAAATTTTTGAAAAATTCTAATTTTTGAAAATTTGATAAAATAAATTATAATTTAAATCGATAAATTAAATTAATGGTTTTAAATGAAAAATGAAGGGGTTTTAAATGAAAAAGTGAAACATATATGTGATATATATGTAAAATATACATAACATATAAAAAGTCAACACTTTTTAAAAGAAAAGTCAATGTAAAGAATATTTTGGAAATTAAATCTTAGAAATTTAAAATTAATAAAATAATTCAAAAATAAATAATTTTGGATGGAAGATAATATTTTGGGGTTTTAATTAATTAATTAATTAATTAAAAATATATTAAAATAATAATATATATAAGGTTGAAAATGTGAGTGGGAGGAAAGAGAAAATAATTTTTTTTTTCATCTTCTTCTTCTTCTTTCCTTGAAGGACGACTTTCATGGCCAAAGAGGTAGATTTTTAACTTCTTCCATCATCAAATTCTTCAAGCTTTCAAGCGAATGAGAGTAGTTTTGGTGATTTTCCAACAAGTAAGCTTTATTTCCAAAATTATGAAGTTCTTTAAAGCTTATGAATATGTATGAATTGAGTTTTTGAAAGAGCATGTTATAATTGTTGGAATGGGTATGGAAGATGTTCTTTTGATGAGTAAATAATGATTTTAAGGTTGGATTAAATAAATGGTTGAGTTTGGGTAAGATTGGTGAAGAGAGAGAATTTAGGGTTATGGAACATTTGAGTTTTTGAAATCATGATTTTTAATTGTGCAAATTGATTCCAAATGAGTTGTTTTGATGCATATACAAGTATTTTAAAGTCAAATATTGGATTTGGTTGTTTTGTTTAGAGTTTGAAGAGGGTAGTATTGATTTAGAGTTTTGGAAAAGTGAATTTTCAAAGAATGATTAATTGTTTGATTTTAATGCTTAAATCATGTTATTTAATGATATAAGTGGTGGAAATAAGATTGAAATGATAATTGGATTGAGTTGGAATGGAGATCCTTCAATGGTGAAGGTTATGCTATTTTAGGGTTTTGAGCATAAGCATGTGGTTAATCAATGTAATTGGTTTAAACATGCTAAAACATGTTTCTAATGGTATTAATATACTTAAAACACTAATTTAAATGGCTTGATATGGTTTTTCAAAGTTAAAGTGAGGTGAAGCTTAATTTTGGAATTTGGTTTAGAGTGATGTTTAATTATGGTTTGATGTTAAGAATACCTTAGAATGTGAAATTAAATGATTATGTATGATCACATTGGGTATAGGCATTGAGGGAGGTTGATTTGCTTCATCCAAGTGGTGAAGGGCAAGTTGGAAGGATAGGATTGGAGGTTGTGTTAAGCTTGCTTTGGGTTGCTAGTGGAGGTATGTACAAACTTTGAATATATTGTTTATATTTGCATGACATTTGGGCTTAACACATTTTGGGTGGAAAATGTGTTAAGTTTCTTGGTTCATTGATTGTGTATGAATAATGTGCTATGACATTTGTAATGTCATATATGTGTTAAATGCATTGTGAAAAGCCATTGATAATGGCTAAATTGTGTAGAATGTGAAATATGTATATTATGTGAAAATACCCAAAGTAATTGGATAATGTGTTGTGAATGTAAAAATGAGATATGTGGAATAATGAAATGAATTGATATTGATAAAAATTAGAAAAATGAGAAAAGTGAGAAAAATGAGAAAGATAAGAAAAATGAGAAAACAAAAATGTGAAAATAAGGCAATGTGTCTAGATTGAATATGTGACAATGAGAAAGAGATTAATAATGAGAAAAATGAATAAATGAAAAAAAATGAGAAAAATATAATATAATAAGGCAATGTGCCTAGTTTGATCATGAGAAAATGAGAAAAGTTTTGATAAAGGAATTATGAAAGAATTTGATAATGAGAAATATGAATAAATTGTGTGCCTAGTATGTTATTCAATTTTCAGAGTTTTGGGTTTGGCAGCATACCTATGATTGCCTGCGGGCTAAACGCTGGAATGGTGAAAAGACTGGGTCGTAAGCCAGGCTAGCTAATAATATATGATGTTTTTGGGGTGAAAAGACTGGGTCGTAAGCCTCAAAAATTGTAGCAGTCTAGCCGGGTAAAGGACCAAGATACTGAGGCCTAAGGGTCTAGTCGGGTTGAGGTCTAAGAGACTGGGACTATTACATTATCCATGGATATATTGCCTACGGGGCTAGACACATGCTGTCATTATGGACCAAAGCAGTAACTCTAAAATTTGAATAGCATATTAGATCCTTTTTGGACCCATGCTTGTCTTTGCTTTAATGTGAATTATGAATTGTGATACAATTGAGCAATATAATGCTATGAGTTGTGATTATGAAATATTTAAAAATTATAAGAAAGTAAAATGATGTGACATCTATATGCATTGTGCATTGGCATTGCATTGAGTTTTATTGTTATTATCAAAGTTCGTACCACTAGGCTTCGGCTTAGCGAGATTGTAATTCGTCGCGCAGGTATAATGGATGATTTGGTAGAGCTAGGGAGTTCTACTAGACCTGGTCGGGTCTAGATTTGTATTTATTGAGCTTGAAGAGTTATTTTTGGGTACATCAATATCAGAGCCAGTTGCCAGCATATAGATATTTGATATTACAATGTATTTTGATATTATATATGTTATGATATGTTTTTGGAAGTATATAATGTAAATTGTAAAGAATATTTTGAATAATTTGTTCAGATGGGATTTTATATGTGTTGTTAATTTATATATCTATATATAAGTATTTTCAAAAAATATGGAGAAATTGAGAAGTATTGGTGAAATGGTGAATTGATTTTTATTGGGAGTGTTGGCTTTATTCAGGTTGTATTTTGCTGAATTTTGGGAACGTTCAAATTACAAATAAAACTCTGGCGAATTTTTCCCTGAGATTTTCATATAAAATATTTATTTTGGATTCCTATAACAAACAAAGAATATTTATATACTATTTATTTTTTACATATTAGTATTTGAAATTTTTAAACAGAAATGTGAAATTTTTTATTAAATCGGTTTGTAATATTTTTATACCGTATATGCATATTTTACATATGCTGAAAATATATATTGTACGTATATAGGGTATAAGGGTGTTACACTGCCAATTGATGTGTTGAATCATAGTTTGAAATGGATGTATCTCTGTTGCTTAGGCCCTCACCAGTCATGTTTTCAACATCTTGAAGATAAAAGCCATAAATGTGAAGTCTTCTTCCATAGCAATACAAGACTTGAATGAGCATATGGAAGGAATCTATGGTAGCACTTCAGCAGATCACCTCAGTCTGTGAGTCAATAGAACTAATGTAAGTATTATTCATGTATATCACTCATACATAAGCATATCACACTGCATTTTTATCTTATGTTGCCTATTCTTTGTCAACAGAACCACTCAATACTCTATGAAGCAAGTATCAAGCAAATATGAAATCAGGAGGCATTGAAGGCCCATTGCTTGAGAAAGATTTAGTCACTTTGTAAAAATGAAGATGCATGCTTATATAAGGAACTAAACAATACTTAAACATCAATTAGAGCTTGCATGGGAAAAAATCATTGGTTTGAGTCTACACAGGGGGCAAAGTTTCTCCGTTCAATTTTTGAGTTTACGCATGTACAAAATATTTTTAGACTCACTTTCAATAATTTGTCTTTTGCAAAAGGAAGAACAAAAAGAATAGAATAAGAAGAAAGTAAGAACCCCAAAAGAATAAAGATGCAAAAGACAAAATATTAGTCCAACAAAAAAAGCTCAAGCCAATATAGGACAAATGTCCAAGGATGAAGATACATTTTGAAGGGTAAAGGTCCGATGTCCAAGGATGAAGATCCATTTTGAAAGGTGAAGACCCAATGTCCAAATGATGAAGATCCAATTTGAAGGGTGAAGACCCGATCTCTAAGGATGAAGATCCAATTTGAAGGGTGGAGACCCGATGTCCAGGGATGAAGATCCATTTTGAAGGGTGAAGACCTATAATCCATTGAAGAATGGAACCAATTGACTAGAAGAAAGCCAGAATTTTCAAATGACAAAGAGACAATCAAGCTAGAAGATCTTAAGTCATGGGTCGAGTACCCAAATGAAAATCAATCTAGGTCCAGAACCCAAACCATTTTTTAGTCCAAAACTCAATCCGTGTCCAGAATCCAAATTCAGTCTCATGTAGAGAATCCAAATCTATTCCTGGGTCTAGAACCCAAATCTAGTCTCAGGTCGAGAACCCAAATTCAGTTATGGGTCAAGAACCCAAATCCAGTGTCGGTTTGAGAACTCAAATCCAGTATCGGGTTGAGAACCCAAATCTAGTATCGAGTCGAGAACCCAAATTTAGTTTTGGGTCGAGGACCCAAATTCAGTCCTTGGTCAAGAACCCAAATTCACTCCTGGATTGAGAACCCAAATTCATTTCTGGGTCGAGAACCCAAAACTAGTCTCGGGTCCAGCGTCCAAACCATTTCGAGTCCAAGACTCAATCCGAATAGAGAATCCAAAATTTAATTCTCGGGTCAAGAATCCATTCTTGCCCAAAATTAGTTCAAAAGTCATGTTTCTTTTCACTCTCTAAAAGTTTCAGATCATTTAAGCAGGGGGTAAAACTAT
Organism: Garcia nutans; assembly: GCA_947685225.1. NCBI lineage: Eukaryota > Viridiplantae > Streptophyta > Magnoliopsida > Malpighiales > Euphorbiaceae > Garcia > Garcia nutans. Next base: position 45,737,600 of record CANTUV010000007.1, on the reverse strand, counting down.
AAACCTTTAATTTTGGCCCTAAGCTGGTCCAATCAGGCTAAGCAAATTTTGGTTCGATTTTAAAAAGCTTAAACCTAGTTTATAGCTTTTAAATAGTTCGGTCCAATTTTTCAAGTCCTAAATTAAGTTGGTTTAATTTTAGAAGTCATAAACCTAGTCTGATTTATTATTTAAAGATCAAAACGGGTTTGATCCAATTTTAAAATATAAAATTAAGCTGGACCACACTTTAAAAGTAAAACCATGAGGAATTGGCTCCTAATTCGCCATGGACCATGGCTCATGGTGAATTGGGACTCCCAATTTTCCATGACCCAATGGCTATGGCGAATTGTGAATTCCTGATTCGCCATGGTCTTTAAAATTTGGTTTTAATTGTTATTACCCGGCCTTAACTCAGTTTATTAAGTTTTCTATTTAAGATTGGACTTAGTTTGACTGTCCGATTAGCATATTAGGGTTCGTGTTTTAAAATTTCTTTGCCTATAAATAACAAGGATTAAGACTGAAACAGGGATTGGCAAGGATTTAACACGGAGCAACGAGGCATTAGCAAATAGAAATTAAGAGTTCAGAGCAACAAAAATAAAAAAGCACAATTAAGGTATAGTAACAAAAGAGACAATAATGATTTTCTCAAGTTTGCTTCGATTCATCCAAGATCAAGGTTGATTAGGCAGTAGCACATATTGGATTCAACATATTAATATTGAAGGAATCAACGAATGCATGTTTTGCTTTTATTTTCAAAACTCTATTTATTTTAATGTCCAGTGGCTATACTTTTCCTTTAAACATTGAAGGTTGATTGTTGATTGATCCAGTGGCTAATTAATTTGAGCTGTGACTTTGCATAGACCTTAATAACAATAACCAAATTGATATACTCGTTCATCCAGTAGCTATGTTTGGTATTTTTACATGATTAGGTGTTTTAAAATTGTTATAGTAAATAATCTAATGCCCTAATTTCATTCCATCTATTATTTTGCAAATTGTTCCAGCATTTTAAAATCGTGAATCAAATCTAAGTAGTAACTTTAGATAATCTATTTTCTGTAAACCCTAATCTATAAAACCTATTCCCAATATCCAAAACCTTAAATCCCTATTTGTTTACTTTGAAAAACCCTAATTCCTTAATTCCTAATTCCTAAAACACTAATCCAAAACACTAAATTCTAAAAACCCAAAACTTCATCTAGTAGCCATAATTCTGAATCCTAAAACCCTAAAACCTTAATTTCTAAACAAAAATCCCAATTTCAACATTAAAACCTTAAAAACCCTAGTTTTTAAATCAAAACCCCAATTCACCATTGAAATCCTAAAAGCTCTAGTTTTAAATCAAAACCACAATTTCACCATTAAAACCCTAAAAACCCTAGTTTTCAAATCAAAATCCTAATTTCCAAATTAAAACCTTAAAAACCCTAACTTCAAATCAAAACCCTAATTCCCAAATTCCTAAAAAGCCTAATCTTATTTCCAAAACCCTAAAATCCCAATTTTCATCCATAAACCCTAGAATTCTAATCCTTATACTAAAACCCTAGTTTTATCCTAAAAATCCTAATTTAATCATAAAATCATAATATCATCTATCAGCCCTAATTTAATATGCAAACCTTAAATTTGTATATTTGATGCTTAATTTGAATATAAAACCTAGATTTAATTATTTCATGTTTATGCTGAGTGATGTATTTATGTTTTATTTATCATGAAATGATTTGCTTTTAATTATTGTAAATGTCTGAATGGTTTAATTCATTTAGTTATATATATTTTAATGTTGATTATTTTAGTTTCAATGATGTAAGAGGTATATTTTCACTTTGTGGGTACATCATTAGTTAAGTTCAATTTAATTTATTTATTTTAAGTTTTGGATTAATGTACAGGGCATATTTCTACCAAATTGTGGGTGTCCTATTTTATTTAGTTTTGGACATTGGACATGGTTGTAAGGGCTTGTTTTCATCTTATATGGGTGCCCATTTTATTTGTTTGTGTGAACCTTCTTTGATTTCAATACAATGAATATTTATTTTAATACTGCATGTAGTATGGATGATTTTATAATATTTAAGAATTTAATAATATTTAGACCTAAAAAAGAGGCTGGTTCTAATGAACCGGGCATTATGGGGGTGCTGGGTCATTCTCACCTTCCCAATACGTACCCAACTTTTTGAACCCAATAGAGGGTTGGAGATTCCTTAGGAATCGAGTCATCCACCCCTTTCTATTTTCCTGGCCTGTTCGGGTAGCAACTCTATTTTTTCTAGGTTTAGGCCCTTGTTCTCTGAGGTCCTGAGCCTAATAGTGTCAAAGTCGCAAGAACCATTACATATGGGAGTAGGGGCAAAAATCCTTGCTCACACACTTGCCAATTCAACATGAACCTTGTTATAAGGCTCCATGTCAAAGTTGCAAGGCCTTCAGCCCTGATTTTAAGAAAATATAATTTTAATTAGAAATCTAAATTGAGCTCGAGCTTAGATCGATATTCACTGGTTTTAACCTAGTTGATTCTTATAAATAAGGGGCTTAATAATTAAATAAGGGGATAGCCACAATTATTAAAATCAATGAATATTCAAGAGAAAAGGCAACATTTAAACCTAAGCAGCAGCAGCAATTAACTAGGGATCAACACACAACAATTGTCTCAGGCAATTGCTTCACTCGACCAACACTCTCAGCTTTGGTGGAGCCAAAAAATGGAGGTTTAATTTCTTTAACCCTTTAAATTCACAGCAAGTTTCATTTATCATTAGTTCAATTTATATTGGTTTCATTAAAACATGTCCAGTAGCTCACTTTCATTGGTTTCAAAGTTATTGTAGCTTAATTCATTTAACTTTGTCTATCCAGTAGTCTAATTAGAAAACTTTTATTTGTTTTAGATTCACAGTAGCTTAGGAATTAATTAAAACCTTTAATTCAATTACCTAAAACCCTATTGGCTTGTTTTGAAAACCCAAAATCTTAAATTGTTGTTTTAAAACCCTAATCTTATAAAAACCCTAGTTTTCAATATTCAAAACCTATTCTAAACCAAAACCCTAATTGCCATCATAGAATCCTAAAATTATATTTTAACCCTAAAAACCCTAGTTTGATCACCAAAACCCTAATTATTATCTTAAAACCCTAAAATCATATTTTAACCCTAAAAACCCTAATCATTGTTTCTAAAACCCTAAAACCACAATTTAGCATTCTAAACTTTAAGAAACCCCAAAATTCATCTATTAAAACCCTAGTTTTACATATTTATTATTCAATGTAAGATTAAAACCTAGGTTTGATTATTTAATTTATTGTTTTGTACTTATTATGGATTATTTGTTTTATTACGTTTATAATGGATGATTTGCTTTTAATTATTGTGAATTCTTGAATGGTTTAATTGTATTTGGTTAATTATTTTAATTTGATTATTCTTATTCCAAGAATGTAAAAGACATATTTCCACACTATGTGAGTGTCTTATTTGTTTAGATTTTAATTTATTTAAAGACTTTGGGATAATTGTAAGGGACACGTTTTTACCTTTTGATGGGTGTTCTATTTTATTTATTTTCTTTGTGAACATTTAAGGATTGTAAGGGTATATTTCCATTTAAGGATGGGGTATCTATGTTATTTTGTAATGTATTGTTTTATCTTATTTTAATGAATGAATCCATTTTATTAATAATTACATGTAGTATGGATAATATTATAATACTTAAGAATTTAATAATATTTAGACATGAAAAGGCGGTCAATTCCAATGAACCGACTGTTATGGGGGTGCTGGGTTAATCCTCAACTTCCCATGCATACCTGACTTTCCAAACCCAATAAGGAATTCCTTAGGAATCGAGTCATCCACCGCTTTCTATTTTCCCAGTGTGAGCGGGGATTTTCGCCCCCACTCCCATGTGGAATGGTTCTTGCGACTTCGGCACTGTTAGGCTTAGGGCCTTAGAGAACACTGGCCAAAACCCAGAGAAAAAGGAGTTGTCACCCAGCTGGACCAAAAAAAAAGGGTAGACGACTCGATTCCTAAGGAATCCCCAACCCCCTATGTAATGTTTGAAAATTTAAACAGTGATTTCTGTTAACCATTTATAATGGATTGTGTATAGTGATGAAAGTGACTTGGGTTTTTGAAATAAGTGGGAAAGTAGGATGAATCAACATTTAAAAAAATAGAAAGTTTGGTCCGTGTATGGACAAAATTTGTATTTCTTGAAAAGAATTTTAAAGTAATAGAAATTTATAAAAATGCCCTTAACTCTAGAAGTGAATTTTAACTAGTTAGATTATGAAATATAAATTGTAGGACTTTAAATTAACTAGAGAAACTATTTTTACATTTTTACAGGACTAAAAAATTGAATTAGAATTAAAAATTAAGAAAGAGGGTGCACCATAGCTATTATGAGCTTGCCCTTACATAATCAAGTCTATAGTATTATAAATAAGAGAGCCTAGAAATTTCTCCTTTCTTCTGCCATCATCATCTCACGCCAACAATCACCACCATCATCAAACTTCATTTTCTTTCATCCTTCTTTCATCAAATAAACTAAAAATAAAGAGAATATTATATCTAGTTATTAATCTCTATAAGAATTAGTTAAATTAGACAAGATTACCCATAAGAAATTAAATAGGAAAAAGAGAAAAGAGAAGGAGAGGAGTTCTTGAAAGAGGTATGTGCTTGTGTATGAGTAATTTAGAAATAGTTGGCTTTCTTTAAATTTTAATGCTTGAATAAGTTAATTGAATTATTTTAATTGAGTTATTTGCTAAAGAATTGAATAAAAAAATATGTTGTATAAGGAAAGATTAAAGAATCTTTATATGAACTTTATTTCTATTTTGTAAGAAACAAGTGTGATAATATTGTTTTGGTTAAGAATGATGGCTATGGAGTGTTAATAACTAAGTTTATTGTTAAAGATTTGATTAATTGAGGATTAAGTAAAGTGTTTGTTTTGGATTATTTTTATTTGAAAGTTTGGTTTTTGGTTCATTTTTATCATAGTTATTAAATGTATTTAGGTTGTTTTGGCTTAAAATGCAAGTTGGAACAACTTTGGCTCACATAAAGGTGAACTTTTAAGTTTGGCAGATTCTGGAAAATCCACATGGACATGTGTTTTTCGTCAACAAGGGCATGTAAATTTTTTAGATGATTTAACTTTATTTCCAGTAGCTTTTACAAAAGCATGGGCATGTGGATTTCCTATATACGACCATGTCCACTCTATAACCCTAATTTTCTTCTTTTTCAACCCCAAAACACTTTATTTCTTATATTAATATAATTTTCATGTTCAATTAACATTTATAACATAATTGTTACTAAAACATATACAAGTTTGTCAAATTAAAGGTTAAAATTTTAAAAATGTCTACAAGTTAGTTTGAAAAGAAGCCTTTCAATTTTGTAAGTATTAGATAAGGATTATAGTATCATTTTATTGAAGTGATATGTAATTAAATGTTATTAGAGGTGAATAAATAATAAATTGCCCAAACCATACTGATGTTAGACCTAGCTTAGGATTGAATGGCTAGTCAGAGGGTGGATATCCCTAGTGGAAGTGGGTACTTTGTGCCATTAGTGGACACATCGTGTTACCAGTGATAGTAGGCATATTTGCCAAAAATGAATATACTTGACAGTGGGCCTTTGGCCATATTTTTAATATTAGGTATTAAATTACCGACAGTGACCCGTTATCCGAATCTAAGGTCTAAATTCAGTGTGTATAGGCAAAGTAAAAGAATTGCATATGATGTGAACAATATACCTTGTGACTAATTTATTAAAATTATTAAATATTAAGTTTTCTTGTGTTGAGTATATCAAATATACAAATTTATCGAATTTCTATTAAACTACTAAAGTGATGATTTTATTATTTTTCATGAATGATAATTTAAAATTATCTTTCTTAATATTTTCTTGCATATTATGAATACATAAGCACTACCAAGCTTTGCTTAGCATATTAGATTTGTTTTTGATGCACCGATCAAACAAGATGAGAAGAACCTATTGAGTGAGATTTATAAAGAACCAAATCAACTGCATCACAAAAAGATCTTATAAGAAATATTCTGTATAAAGAGTTTTAGATTGTTCACATAAAGGAGATATTTATTTTGAATGACAGTCGTATAAGTGTATGGGTAGTATGTTATATATATATATGGGTGTATGTCTAGTTTTTGTGGACTATCATGAGAGTTTCAAAAATTACAATAATTTTATGTATGTATATATATTATGTTTATTCATATTAATTTATGTTGAGGTTTTGCTTGGATTTGTGTGGTGTAATAGAAATTGATGGTTTGAAGAATGAATGTATAAAAAACTTAAGAAATGGAAATTTTCTTTGAAAGGCAGTTTAAAATAAAATGCATGGGTGTATCGTTCTATCAGACATGGCCATGTTGCTTATTTTTGTTTAAAGAGGCAGTGTTGATTTAAAACACACAGGTATTTCAGCCTTGGTTTACACAGGCATGTTCCTGTCTTAAGTAAGAAAATAATTCTTTCAAGTTCTATCAAATTGAGTGTTTTGACAACATCTCTTTATAGTCAAGTGTATGAACTATTTAGGGGTGTTACACCCTAATGAGTTTGGAAAGTTGGTATATATGGAGAAGGTGAGAATGACCAGCACCCCCATAACACTCGGTTCATTGGAACTAGCCTCCTTTTTAGGTCTAAATATTTTTAAATTCTTAAATATTATAAAATCATCCATACTATATGCAATTATTGAAATAAATAATCACTATATTAAAATTAAAACAAGTTCAAACAAAATAATAAATGGACACCCATACAAGATGAAAACATGCCCATACAAAGTCTAAAAACTAAATAAAATAGGACACCCACTATTTGGTGGAAACATGTCCTTTACATTAATCCAAAACTCAAAATAAATTAAATTACATTGAATTTAGCTAATGAGGAACCCACAAAGTGGAAACATACCTCTTACATCCTTGACACGAAAATAATCAACACTAAAATAATTAATCAAATGAATTAAAAAATTCAAACATTCACAATAAGCAAAAATAGAAAAAATCATCCATAATAAATAAAATATTAATAAATCATTCATCAAAACATAAACCAATAAAACATAAATCTTAATCTTAAATAAAACATCAAATATACAAATTTAGAGTTTTTAAATAAAAACTAGGATTTCTAAAGAAAATTAGGGTTTTTAAGGAAAATTTAGGGTTTTTAAGGAAATTTAGGGTTTTGATTTAAAAATTAGGGTTTTTAAGGAAAATTTAGGGCTTTGATTTAGAAATTAAGGTTTTTAAGGAAAATTAGGGTTTTGATTTGAAAATTAGTGTTTTTAAGGAAAATTACGGTTTTGATTTGAAAATTAGTGTTTTTAAGGAAAATTAGGGTTTTGATTTGAAAATTAGTGTTTTTAAGGAAAATTAGGTTTTTAATTTGAAAATTAGTGTTTTTAAGGAAATTTAGGGTTTTTAGAATTAAGGACTTTGGAATTAAGGTTTAGGGAATTAAGGTTCTAGAATTAAGGACTTTGGAATTAGGTTTTAGGGTTTTTAGTTTTTACTGATTTAGGATTAGGGTTTTAAGATTTAGGATTTAGGTTTTAATTTTATAAAACATGATTAGGGTTTTGGTATTTGGAAAATTTTTAGAAAGCTGAATTAAGATTTTGGTATTTCAAAAACAAATTTAGGGTTTTGGTATTTGAAAAGCAGATTATGGTTTTCATAAAAGTTTAGTTTCTGTAAAATCTTTTAAGCTACTTTAACAATTGATTTTTGATAAATATTTGCATGGGACATGGCTACTGGATGTGTTTAAATTAATGATTATATACAGATGAATATATATATTGGATATGACTAAGCTACTAGAATTATTTTAAATAGAGAATAAATATGATCAATGTTAACAATAAACATCACCAAAGCTTCTTGTATTGAGTTTAAATGAATTAAATTTAAAGAATGTACCTTCGTTTGTTGATTCCACCAAAATTAAACATTAATCCAAACTTTTTCTTGCACCAATATGAAACCCTTGGCTGAACAAAATCAAGACAGTAGCTACTACCTTTTTTTTATGAATTTGATAGTATTCTGTGTTTGATGATTGCTTTTTCTATTTTGATAATCCTTGCTAGTTGCTTGGTTGCTTCGTTTTAATTGATGTGTTGCCAATCCTTTCTCTATTCTTTTTCCTTTTGTATTTATAGTAAATACATTAGGTTAAAACCCTATGATTGTGCCTTTAATTTCCTATTTAAACATAATTTCTCTGAAGCATATTGAATTAAATTATTTTGAATTCAAGAGAAACCGTGACCATGTCGGATTATAATAAGTTTAATCCGACATGGAACAAAGTCCATATCAAATTAGAAAGTCTAATTCGATATGGACAAGCCACATATTGAATTAGAATTTAACTAATTCGATATGGAGCAAGGTCCATATCTAGTTAGAGTGATTCTACTTCGATATGGACCACCATATCAAATTATTATGGACATGGTCCATATCAAATTAGGCATGCTCTAATTCGACATGGACCATCCATATCAAATTGGACAAGCCTAATTTGATATGGCATGATTCATATCAAACCAAACTTGCTTTAATCTCAAATCGGACAGTTCTAAGGCTTTAAAAAATTGAACTAAACTTATTTTAGGCCTTAAAAAGCTGGACCAATCTAATTAAAAACTTATAGTAGGTTTAAGCTTATTAAGAATGGATAAATCATGACTTAGGCCTTCTTTAATTAGGAACGAACTAGCTATGGCAAACATTAAGGGTCTACAGTTTGTCACCTGCTTGAACGATCATGATTTTGTTTAGAGAGTGAAAAGTAATATGACTTTGAGTTGATTTTAGATAAGGATCAGGTTCTGGACCCAGAGATTGGTTTGGGTTCTGGACCCTAGGTTGGTTGAGTTCTAGACCCCAAACTAGATTGGTTAGGTTCAAGACCCGAGGTTGGTTGGATTCTGTACACGAAACTGGATTGGTTGGGCTTTGGATTTAAAATTAGATTGGTTGGGTTCTAGACCCGAAACTACATTCGTTATAAATATATAGTAATTGATACTTAGAAGTTCACTCAAAACTTCAGGCAAAATTATAATCTTTCGAGCAAACAATTTCTAGTTTCTTTGTTCATTTGATAAATTTCAACTTTCAGCATATATAAATGGCGATAAACCAACATACATCTAGGACTGAACCTCGTATGAATCCTAAATTATGCGCTTACCTAAGAAATAGCAGGTTGGATCGAGTTCCCATCTTAGCAGGAATGGACCTCCACCAAAGTTCACGGGAAAAAACACATGTCTATTTTTATTTATTTATTATTTATTTATATATTTTTTTTATATTATAATTTTTCTTTCTGCAAAATTTTTATTATATGGTAATTTTATTATTTATAGTAGCAAAAATATGCAAATTAATGTAAAAGATAAACTTATGAACAAAAAGGTAACTTTAAAGTGTGAAAATCATGATATAAAAAATAATTTTGGGATTTGTATGGAAAAAATAATTAATACTAGTGTTAAGACAAATTAATTAATTTATACGTATAAAAGTGAAAAAAAAATAATAATAACAGTAGATAAATTAATATATAAAAGGAAGGGTTTCATACATGAAAAAACAAAATACTAATCACGATGCAAAAGAAATTGTAAAAATAAAAAGAAAAAAAATGCAGTAAAATAATAAAATTATTGGTGTGCTAAAAATAATTTTATTGGTATATTTTATATTTTTATGTTTTATTACTATCTTTGGAGTAATTAGTAGGCCTAATCTACTTACCTGGCTAGATTTACCTTTATTGTGACAATATGATGGTTGTGTGATCCACGATGGTAGGAACGTCCATAAGGCCCGCCTGTGGTTTAAGCGAGTACCACCAGCAGTCCGGAGAATGATCCGAGAGTATGGCTTTGAAGAATTTGTTCTACAGCTCCCAATCAAGGGATTCCAAATTGATAAGAGCATAATTCAGGCGTTTGCTGAAAAGTGGATGGACACCACACACACTTTTCACTTGTCGATTGGGGAGATGACCATCAGTCTAGTGGACTTTACTGCAATAACGAGCTTAAAATACGAAGGGATCCCCATTTCTTTGATCAACGACATATTGACCAAGGATGAGATTCACCATTTAATCGATTTAAGGCCAAGGAATAAGGGAGCATGCAAGATAAAATATGATTATATCCGACAGTATTGGACGAGATAGACCCATCCCGTACATGGTGAACAGGCAAAAAGATACACCCGTGGATTCTTGTTGTATCTGTTAGCCACGATGATTTTATGTAGCACTAAGGTGGCAATTCACCTGTCGATTTTTTGTGCTCTGTCTGACTTTGATCTCTTGCCATTTCATGCTTGGAGAGAGGCGGGCTTGCCATCTCTATCATAGCTTTGATAAAATTATTAGGAATAAAAAATCGTATAGAGGTTTTATGGTCATTGTCGAGGTATGAGTTCTTCTCTTTTGTTTATTTAAATGGTGCATATAAGTAAGCTTGACCCTTTTTTTTTTACCATGACAGGTGTGGGCGTATGAGCATAACCTGGTGAGGGTGCTTGGTATTCTTGGAAGATGTATGGGGTACCCGAGATTAAGCCTTTGATTGTTGGGTAGTAGAGAGGTGCCTAGAAGTTGTCATATGCACTCCCAGTGCTACCAGCTGAGCCGCCTAACCTAGGATCAGGTAAAAGACAAAATTACTATTATTATTGGATTTTATAAGAAAAATGACTTACCTATGTTGTTGTCTTTCAGGTAAACATTGCTTGGTGGAGTGCTGAGGAGAGAGCGAGTTGGACCACCGGCATGAATAATGCATTACCCCTACAGAACTCTTATCGAATCATTGTTGGGCCTATTTTCAGTGGTTGGTTTCTTGGTGAGAGGGTACGTAATTGGTTCCTTGGCCTAGAGCAAAGGTGGGTACCAGCTAATATCCCTGCATCTATATTGACCTGCATATCTATGCCAGAGAATTCTATTAGACATGCCCAAATGGATATGATGTTAATGCATTCCTACTTCGATCAAACTTGTTATATAATGAGTTCATACGGGACCAGCCGTTGCACTTTGAGTTCTCTTCTGATAGTATTGAAGATATCAAGGAAGAAGAGGATGGAGAAGAAGAAAAGGATAAGGATGATGATAACATGGGGGAAGAAGATGAGGAAAATGAGGAGGAAGAGGATGATGGTGATGGTGAGGAATATAATAAGGATGAAGAGGAAGAAGAGAGGGATAAGGGGGAAGATGGTACAGGGAATGTTGCCCATGTTGATGCTACGGTTGTCTCCTCCTAGGTTGATAAGACATAATCTTTTGTGAATCTTGGACTTGCCTTGTCCTTTTACTCATTTAACTTGAATTTTTATAGGCGATGGAATAATCTGGTGGTCCTAGTCATGATGGAGCTCGTCCATCTCATGTAGTTGCACTGCAACCATATGTGCTGCCCGTAGCGCCCTATGTTGATCCATCTTCTGAGTTTCAGGGCTTCAATTTGAGCTATCTGGTTTGTAATTCCTATTACATTTTTATATATGCTAAATGTATGCATTAAAATGTATGAATCTAACTTTTCCTTTTCTGGCTCACAACAAAAAGCTTGAAGAGCATAATCGAAAGCTATAGGAGGAATTGGCCGCTAGTCTTTGGAGTGTGGATTATCTTGAATGAAACTTCTGGAACTTTAGATTTCAAGGCTATAGGGATCCTGGTACGTCTTCATCAAGGAGGCCCTAGATGGATGACCATGATGTGCCACCTCCCTTTTAAGGCATTGACTATGATAAGAATTTTTAGGATAACAATGATCCAGGCGCTTCTTCCTCAGGAGGAAACTGGGTAGATGATGTGCCTCCACCTCCAACAAGTGATGAATTTTTGAGAGCTTTATTTAATTATAGACCACCTCCCCCTTCTCAGTGATCAACTTGTATTATATTAAATAAAAATCTTGTAATATAATAATAATAATAATCATTTTTACTATAACTTTTGACTTTTCATAATTTTTTTTTGCTTTTCTGTATCTTTTTTTAATAATACCATATATATGTACACAGAAAGTCCATGATGAATTCAAATTTAGATTTGTCATCTATAAAGGTTTGCAAAACCATGATAAACTTGATATTCCAAATACCACTCAATGTATGCCTTTCCTTGCGCGTCTTGGATTCAATTCACTGCCTATTCCCTGTGCACTTCGGTCTACAAGCCTTTGTCCATTTGAATTAGTAGTGATCCTTCATTCCAAATAAGTTAATCCCTCTTGTAACATCCTGAATCCCAGATTGGTAAGAAACAGACATAGAGGATATGATTTAGGCTTAGAACAAAGAAGTTTAGAACATGACCAATAACTTGAGCTCGAATTTCATCCACGTTAATGACAAAATTAGAGAGTCTCATAGAAGACTTAATTGTTTATTTGTGTCTTATCTAGATGTATAACTTGAAATTACTCAATTTGGAGTTGTACAGAATAAGATATGATGGATTTAGTAGACAATGTGCAAGCTGCCTCAGGACAGCATAGTAGGCTTGATGTCGAAGGACCGTCAAAAATCAGATATAGTTTGGATCGACCTGAAATTTGACGCAATGTAGCCCCGGATTTCTAGTTTCAGTGGAAATAAGAATTACTTAATTTGGAGTTGTGAGTAAAAAGATATTAATAAAGAAAGACAGCAAGGTCAGGAAGGGATATCAAAAGGACCTAAGTGAAAATTTCTCAAAAGTTAAGGGCAACTATGTAAACTTAAAAATTAAGTGTCAGAAGTTCTTAATAGTGCCCATATCCAACCCCGAAAGAATATTCTCAAGATTAATCGGGTCATAACCATGGGTTTCAATTTTTTCCGAAAACGCACGGTTTAAAAGTTACAATCGATTAATCGCTGGAGGGTATTTTGATATTTTCACACCCTAGACTATAAAATTACAGCACAAGGAGGTTGGAGGGCCAAAATATAATTAAAAGAAAGTCCAAGGGCTTGGGTTTTAAATAAATAAAAGAAAGAGACAAATGGACTAATGGAAATTAGCCATTTAGAGTCATAAAAAGAAGAAAAGGAAAAGGTGTGGACAAATGGTCATAAACCATTCATCCAAGCCAAAAGTGAGATCATTTCTCCTATATATATATATCATAGTATGAAGAACAAAATCTCTCTCTCTCACCTGCAAACCGTCTGCCTCCATAGGAAGAACACCAAAGGATTTCTAAATTTTATCAAGTTTGATTCAAGATCAAGGTGAGTTTTAAGGTTTTAAAGCATGTAGATTTCAATTCTAGTATCCATTTTAAGTATTTAAACATGCAAAAGTTGTCAAAGGGAAGTGTTTAAATCTTCACTTTATCATTAAAGAAGCCTTCATATTGATTTGAAAAAGAAAAATAAACTATCCCATGTATTTCATATGTTTGGGCCGAAATGGTTCCAAAATGGCAGATTTCTGGACTCTTTTTGTGGCAGCTGTTTGAGGTAGCAAATGAATGAATTTTTCAACGAAAATTTATGTGTAATTAGTCAACATATGAAATAAGTTTTTTGTAAAATTTCAGCCAAAAATAAGATCATTTACCTGGTCAAATGCATGACTGAAGTGGAATGAAATGTTGACGAAAACCCAGATTTTACTATTCATTTGGCGCTTGCCTTTTTGGGTTGCCGATTTTACATGCCACGACACTATTTATTTAGTCAATTTGTGATCTTTTGAGGAATTCTTTGAAATGTTTGATATGTTTATTGTGGATGTTAAATATGTGAAAAAGAGTAATGGTTTGACTAAAGAATGCGGTGCGCGGCGTAAATGGCAAAGTGCAACGGAAATTAAAATAATTTCTTGAGTCATTCTAAAATGAAGTTTGAGACTTAAATTGAATCATTTTAACCTTTATTCTCTACTGGGTAGTGGGGAGTGGTAGATAAGGTTATGGTGCACTATACTAACTTAATGGTGAGGGCCATTGGTTATAACCAGGATGGTGAGGGCCATTCCTGTGATATGATAATGGTGGTGAGGGCCACTGCCTTATCGCTATGGTTCCCTATATACCAGTAGAGCCAAAGTCCTGTTTTTCTAAACTACGTAATGCAAAATGAGTTTGAATTAGAGCCAAAGTCCGGTTATTATTTTTTCTAAACTGCGTAATGCAACATGAGTTTGAATTATGGTTTTTACATTTGTTGAAAGCATATTTACACTGCATGTACAATAACTACCATTGGTTTAGTGTTGGTTGATTATTGATTTAATTATTTCCTTTTATTTCAAATGCTTTCATGTTTTACTATATTTTCATCGGTAAAGTACCCACTGAGCGACATTGCTCAGCAAGTTAAGTTTCCTTGACTCGTAGGTTCGAAACAATAGCTAACTCTTGGAAAGCGATGACCAGACCCACAGCAGCTCAGGGTAGATCTCCTAGTTTCCATTATGAGTTAGCTAGTTGGAGCATGTATATGTATATATATATATATAAGTTTGAGAATTACTATGTTATACTGTACGTTAGTAGTATGTAATAACAATAAACCTCTACTTTATTTTGTATTAGAAGTGTGAACTCTTCTTGCAGGTTTATAGTTGAGGTTATAAGGTGGATTCATTGGGAATGTATTGAAATTGATTGTGTTTGCGTTGGTTTGTTTAAAAATGTTTTCAAAAATCCGAAAAATCAGTTTTGTCGACACTTGGGACCCAAATTTCTAGGCGAACCTCTGGCAAAATTTCTGTAAAAACCAGAACTAAAATTTGACTAAGTAAAATTGGTAGCAACATTAGGTTAGTGTGGCGCCTCTACTCGACTTACACATGTAGGCCGGGAAGGGGTGTTACAATTTTTGGTATCAGAGCATTGGTTTAGCCGTTCCTGGGCGGTTAACCATAGGAAAGTACGTGCCAATTAGGATACGGAGGAAAGGTAAATGGAGTGAGATAGAAAGATATCAGGTAGAAAGAGGTTAATGCAAGGAGTGAATATGATTAATACGAAACAGTAAGCCTTGTACTAGTTAGAAATTGAGAAATATATGACAATTGGAATAGACGGTCAGTAAGAAATGATAGAAAGGAGACCGAAAGGTGCATATATATACAAATACATAGTATGATAGAAAGAAATTAGATAGTGGCAGACATTAAGAAGGTTAAAAAGAATGAACAGTTAGTTAAGAATAGAAACCAAAAATTTATATGAGCAAGATAAATACACATAAGGGCAAAAACAAGTATGTTAAAGACCGAAATATATGCAATAAAGGTTAAGGCAATTATGAGAGGTAAGTAGTAAAAGCACCGAAAGAATAATAACGAATAGAATACCGACCATAATACAAGAGTCTAAAATTGAAAGAGTGAAGAATAATAGTACGGCAAGAAAAAAAATCATAGAAAATAAAATTGAGAACTAAGAAAAGGAAGCAAAACTAGTTAGATTCTCTAGGATTAATGCTTTACCTGGTTGAAATCATGTGTTCCTTATATAATGAACTAATTAAACTTGTGTTGGAAATGTTTGGTAATGTGTTCTGACAACTTGAGAATTTTTTTTGTGCCTATGTGTGCATTGATATGAATGTGATTCAATCATGTTAAATGAGTTTGATTACTATGCCAATATTATTTGACTGACTTATTATGGGAATGTTATGGTTGCTGAATTGAAAATAAAGCTATGAATGATTGGACCCGCAAATCAATGTACATGTGATATATCATAAATTGTACAAAGCATATCCATGTGAGACATACCGAACACGGTGCATATAATATCTATACTTATGTGAGACATACTGAGTACTATACATACAATATTTAAATGTCTTCACATAAAACATAACATTCACTGTACAAACAGAAAGACATACCATACATACATAAAGACGTGCTAAATAATACATATGCAGAAAGAGAATAAAGAGATGAAACAGTGGAAAGCCTGATACTTGAAAAATATAAGGCTCATAAAGTATAGCACCGGGGAAATAAATAATATGACAGTATGAGTGAATAAAAATGCCAATGAGCCCGTATGTGCCACTGAGCATTGTGAATGAGCCAAGGATATGGTGACATCCATGCAGATGTGAATACATATGAAACATATGGCAATCCGTGCATATAGAAAGCAAGAAAGAATGAAGGAAAGAGAATAAAATATTAGAAAGATATGCTTACCTTGGTAATTCAGATTGAATCAGAGTTGGGATGAGTGTATTTATATGGCATTAACATTTACACTCAATGGTGAGGGCCATTGGGGCCAGTGGTGAGGGCCACTGGTTTGATATTTATCTGGCACCAATATATATATATACTCAGTGGTGAGGGCCACTGGGGCAAATGGTGAGGGCCATTGGTTGATTATATAGTGGTGAGGGCCA
This sequence comes from Garcia nutans, assembly GCA_947685225.1. Taxonomy (NCBI): domain Eukaryota; kingdom Viridiplantae; phylum Streptophyta; class Magnoliopsida; order Malpighiales; family Euphorbiaceae; genus Garcia; species Garcia nutans. The sequence goes on along the minus strand of CANTUV010000007.1, from coordinate 45,721,082 downwards.
CTCCTGTGATATGAAAATGGTGGTGTGCTATGGAAATGAAACGGTGGCGAGGGCCACCCGTGCCATGCTGGTTCCATATGGTATTGCCTCATCCCACTTTGATTCTACTGTTATTACCTTGAGGAGCTGATAAGTACACAATTAATGATATTTTATTCCCATTTCTTAATATGATTATTATCTAATTGAGTTTAATTTGTTTGTTCAAAGTGCATTTTAGGATTAATTTCAGGAATTCTCGATAAATTGAGGCTTATGGTCATTTCGAAGGAATTACGGATGAAAGTAGAAGAAAAGAGCAAAATCTATCAATGGACACGCCCATGAACACGGGCGTGTCAATAGACATGCCCTTGATACTGCATTCAGTGGCTATGACACGTCCAGTTGCATGGGCATGTCACCAAATGTAATATCCCTAAATATGCCCTAGAAGTCTTGATATTGTTGTTGTGTTATTTGAATTGTGTATATATATGTTAATTTGAGAAGAGAATGTTTGTGTTGTTTGAAAGAGAAAAAGGAAAGTAAGGTGTAGAGAGAAGTGTATATGTTGTTTATATAGCAATATATATCACATATACATAAGTCAACTATGTTGGTCAATAATACTTAGTGGAAGAAGATATTTTTATTTAATTATTGATTATTAGATAATTAATGGAATTATGAGTGGAAGAGGTTGATTTGGAATATTTTAATAATATAATTGCTTGGAGGAGAGGATTTGAAGGAAAAGTGTGATTTTGACTTTTGGTCTCTTTCTTTTCTTTCTTTTCTTTCTTCTTCACGGTGGCTTCTTCCATTTTCTTTCTTTTTCCTGTTGTGGCCGGCTCATCCAAAGACAAAGGAAAACAAAGAGAGCAAGGGAGAGATTGAAGTTCTAAGCTCAAGTTGAAGGGAGAATCAAGTGATCAAGTTGAAGATTTGTTAACTTAGGTAAGTTCTTTCTTGATCTCTTGTATTGTTTGAGCTTGGGTTGATTTTGATGATGTGTTTGTGATGTTAGAAGTGTGGATGAGTGTGTGAAGTGTGTTTGTGAGTGATTGATTCTTGTGATTTTTGATTTTGGGGTTTGATTGAAGAAAAGAGTAAGAATGTTAGTAAAGGTGGAGATGTGTTGATGTTAATGATTTGTAATGATGAGTATGAGTGGTGATTTGTGTTTGATGTATATGTTTTGGGTTTGTTTTTGTGGTTGTTGTAAGTACAAACTATATGGTTGCAAACATGCATATAATGTTTAAACTTAACACACTTTTGTTTGTAAATATGATAAGGTATCAAATGTATTGTTAATGAATGTTGGTGATGAAAATATTGTGATGAGTATGTAAAATAATTGCTAATGATGTTGTTTATGTCCATTTGAATGAGGTTATGTTGTGTACAATGTGTTTTAAGTTAACCAAAAGAAATTTGGCTACATTTAGGGTTTATGCATGAGAGACACGTAATTTGGGACGGTCGCTATTCTTCATGAGCGGTCGCGACTTAGGTCAGACTTTTGACCGCGAAACTTACTGTGAGAAGTTTCATCTGTTGGTTGTGTAGTGCGGTCGCGACTTAGGTCGGGCTTTTGACCGCGAAACCTACTGTGATAAGGTTTCATCTTTTGGTTGTGCAGCGCGGTCGTATTTTGGGTTGGTGCGACCGCTAGAAGTGTTCTGTTCTGCTTTATTTGAAGCAACCTAATTCTGCAACAAGATTCTCAAACACATGCTAAAATAGAGATCATTTGTCTAACATCATTGATGAAATTGATTATACATTTGAGGGTAATGACGATGCATATGATACTATATGAACGATGTTATGTTTATGCATTGTGGACCTTGTGATTGGTAATGTGTTATATGAATGATGTATTTTGTAATGTTACATTAATGATGCTATAGGTAAAATGTAAAGGATATGAGGAGGTAATTGACTATGTATAGCTTGATGGGAGTAGTTCTTGAGGTGAGTATAAATTTACCTAGATGCATTCTTTTATATGATTTTGAAACTTAAAACAATGTTAAGTAGATTAATATATTGTTAATACAGTGATTATCCAAAAAGGTATGTGCAATGCAATTTGTTATGATAAATGTTTTAATAATGAATGGTGTAAATGTGTCTTGAGAAGTGATGAGATGTGATGTTATTAAGGATGAAAATAATGATCAAAAATGAAATAAATGGACATTTAGTTTATACGACAATGAACTCAAGATATATGTGCAATGTAAGTGATTATGTATGCTTGAATGATAAAGTGTATAATGTGAATTGATTCAAATGTGATATGATGCCATTGTGATTGGCTATGATGATTTAAATATGATATGATGCCATTGTGATTGGCTATGATGATTTAAATGTGATATGATGCCATTGTGATTGGCTATGATGATTTAAATGTGATATGATGCCATTGTGATTGGCTATGATGATTTAAAGGTGATATGATGCCATTGTGATTGGCTATGATGATTCAATTGAAAGAAACAAGGCATATTTGCCTAGATGATGATGAGAAGTGATAATGGAATTGATAAATGAATTGTGTGTCTAATATGTTATTCATTTTCAGAGTTTTGTTGTTGGTGGCATGCCTAATAATAGTAACGATCTCTTGAAGTTAGGTTGGATATGATCCTTGAAGCCTAATTGAGATGTTACAACCCTTGAAGCTAGGTTGGATTGGTTCTTGAAGCCAAGTTGGGTTGAAGTTTAACATGTTTTACTCCCCTTGAAGCTTGGTTGAATCTAAATCCTTGAAGCCTAGTTGGGTCAATGATAATGATAATGTGATAATTAAACCAAAGCATTAACTCTGAAAGTTGAATGGCATATTAGTGTTTTTGGGCCCGAGTCTGTCTTTGTTTTTAATGTGATATGCAAAGGTTGAGCTAAATGAATAATGAGATCTATGGTTGCCTTTGTTGGAAATGTGATTCATGATTGGTGAAATGTGAATAAAATAATGACATGATATGTTATGAATTATGAGATGTAATGTGTGTATTGATATATTGATTGTGAGTATTAATGATGGATCTGTGATTGGTGTAATGAAATATAATGTTATGCAGTATGGCATGATAATATTGTATAAATGAATTATTGAAAGGAGTTTTGGTTTGAGAAGTTATGTTGAAATATGTGATTTTGAAGGTACAATGTGACAGGTAATATGTATATGAGGTAGAAATGGTAAGTATCGTTTTGTGGATGTTCTATGTAAATATGTATATAATTTATGAGATTAGTAGGAATATATGAAGAATACATTGAGAAAGAAAGAATAGGATCAAGAAACAATAAAACATGAGGTTAAACATATGAGGTATGATTCTTTTGTAACGCATATTTTATATTTAATTGTACTACTAAGCTTTCGGGCTTAGCGCGGATGTGTAATCGCGCAGGTGACTAGAAGGAAGAAATGAAGCCTTTCGTTATGCCACGAGAAGAGTAGAGTTTGTTGAGACCAACTAGAGGGTGATGCATACATGTATAATTTTAATTATGATGTATTTCTGACAAAGTGTATTTATATGTATAAACGAAGTTTTGATAAAGAAAGAGTTATTATATGTACGTAAGAGTATTAAAAGTATAATGATGGAGTAAATATTCTTTAGATGAATATATTTATGTTTGAATATAATTTAAAGGATTTTAAATCGTAACTAAAAGTGACATCCTTATACCTTATATACTTACTGTATGTATACCAGGTATATGTATAGTACTTATATGGAGTATCGGGGTGTTACACCAAACGTGCCTTATGTCCAGAGTCACAGCAGCTTTGACACGCCCAGTACCACGGGTGTGTCAATGTAATATCCCTATGCATGCCCTAGAAGTTTTGTATGTGTTGTTGTTGTTGTTGTTGTTGTTGTTGGTTTAAGTTGAGAGAAGTATATGTATATGTGTTTTGGGAAGAAATAGGGTTTAGAGACAAGTTTATATGTTGTGTATATGGTAATATATATAACATATATATGAGTCAAATAATGGTCAAAGAGAGAGTAGTAGTGGAGGAAGATATTTTTATATTATTGAGTATTTAATTATTAAGGAAAATGGAAGTAATTAATTAGTGGAAGGGATTAATTTGGATTATAATAATATTAAAATGCTTGGATGAGAGTGAGTGGATTTTGGTGTAGAGATAAGAGTTGATTTGTTTACTCTTCATTTTTCTTCTTTCCATTTTTGTTGGCCGGACATCCAAGAAGGAAGAGAGCAAGAGAGAGATTGAAGAGCTAAGAGTAATTTGAAGGAAGAATCAAATCATCAAGTTAGAGATTTGTGAAGTTTCCTCAAATTTGGTAAGTTCTCTCTTGTTTTCTTGTGTTGTTTGAGTTATGTTTGAGTTTTGATGGAGTGGTAAAATGTTAAGAGTATGTTGGCTTGATTGAGATGTTTTTATGGGTGTTTGATTCTTTGATTATGGATTTTGGGGTTTGTTTGATGGATAGAGTGGGTTTCTTGGTAAAGATGGAGATATGTTGGTGTTGAGGGTTTGAAGTGATGATGATGATTTGTGATTTGTGTTTGTGTATGTGTCTTGTCTTGTTTTGGTGTTGTTGTATGTTTGAGTTGGTTTTTGGGTTAGTTTGGATGAGTTTGTTTGAAAGGAAAGAACGTGATAAGAAGAGTTTGGTTGTTTGTTTGTTGGTGTGGCCGGAATCTGAGTTGTTGGCCTGACACGCTCATGAGCACGTCCAGAGTCTTTAGGCGTGTCAATTGTGTTGGAGGCAGTAGGTGTGACACGACCATTAACACGCCCGTGTTATTGAGCGTGTCATAGCTACTGTGAGATTGGAGAATTGGCACGGCCAGGAGCACGTCCAGGAGGTTGGACGTGTTGTTAAGTGGTTGAGACAGTATGTATTACACGCCCAGTAGCACGCCCGTGTGGGTGAGCGTGTTAAGTTTAGGGTTTGCCCTAGTTATTTATTAACTTGATTATCTCTTGTGTGTCCCTAAGTAAGTGTATATTGCTATTTTTGGGATTAGGTCTTGAAGAGGGTGAACCATCATTTATTTGAAAAGTAAGAGACCCTTGATAGAGGAAGTAATTAGAGTTGAGTGAAGTGTTATTGAGGTAAGTGCAACTACATCATTGCATACATTTATAAGATGTGAAAGCATAACACACATGTATTTGTTAAAGCATTGAGAGCACTAATGCATTGTGAAGGCATATTTATAATGTTTTGTGTAATGTATGAGGAAGTTATTAATTGTGCATACTTATGTGATGGGGTATGGAATTAACATGATTGAGTTGCTTTGATATGATTTGAGAATTGATGCAAAACTAATGTGAATGATTAAGATGAATTAAATGATATGTGAGGCCACTGTGATTGGGCCAAGTTGATGTAAAGGGAATAAATTGTGAAAGAATAAATGAAATGTTAATATGCCTAATGTGTTGATTCAACTTTCAGAGTCCTGTTTTTGATGGCATGCCTATGAATCATTGGATAGGTGAAATGGGATGGCCCGTAAACCAATTCCAATTGAATCACTGGATAGGCGAAATGGGATGGCCCGTAAGCCGGTTCCAGTTGATATATGAGAAATGTGATGTTTATGAATCATTGGATAGGCGAAATGGGATGGCCCGTAAGCTGATGATTCCAATTGAAACTTGTAACAGTCTAACCGAGTTGAGGATCTCCTCATGTTAATGGGTTGATGGTCCAAGAGACTGGGTCTGTTACGCTATCCATGGATAGAGATATGATATATATATATTGCCTACGGGCTTGATGATTATGATATTAAATCAAACACAGGGACTCTGAACTTTGAATAACATATTAGGGTGTTTTGGGCCCAGGTGTGTCTTAGGCTTAATGTGATTTATGATTGTTAAATTGTGACTATTGCTTAATGAAATTGATGAGTAATGATATAATGTAATTATGGGTTGATAATTTATGATGAATAAGTTATGATTTGCTATGTATTATTTATTTGATTGAGGGTCATGAGCATGGCATCAAAGCATATTGATACTATAGTTGTTTTACTAAGCCGTTGGCTTAGCGCGATTGTGTTTATCGCGCAGGTGTTAGGGAAGAACCCGAGAGATCCACTAGACCGAGTGAGTCTAGGAATTGAAGAGTTGTACTGGACTTAAAGATCAAAGAGAAAGCTGCCAATCATGTATATAATCTATATGTTTTGTAAAGTATTGGATTTAATGTATATGTATATAACTTTGTGAACTGGTACTTGGATATATATATATATATATAAATATTTTGATAAATTCCGCTGCATATCAAATAAAATGTTTATACCTATTTTGATTTAGTTTACAATTAAATATCATTATATTATATATATATATTGTGAATTGTTTATGGAAAACCGTAGCATTCTTAGGTTCTATGTATGTTCATTACATGGTGGTGATATGTAGTGAACGTATATGGGATTTAGGGGTGTTACAATTGTTTTGGTATCAGAGCCTAGGTTTGAGATTCTCAACCTAGGAAAAATGTTATAAAAAGAATATTTTGATTTTAAAAGTTGATTTTGAATAAAATATATGTTGGTATTGGCAGCCTTTGATCTTTAATAAGGTGTATTTGGTCGTGTTTGCAGATATAGGTAGTAATGGATTCCCATTCACGGCAGTTTGTAGAAGGAAGTGCAGAGAGTATAGCTCCTGTTGAGAGTAGGGAGGGAGCTAGAGTTGAGGTAGCCAGTGAGGTACCTGCTTCAGTGTCGGGGAGACCAGCAGGTGATGAGATTCCACTAGCCTGGTTTAGACATATGATGGAAGTTATGAGGCAAGCACCAGCGCAACCTCCACCACCACCTCAGCCTCAGGTACCAGTGAGACAATATGATAAACTGAGGAAGTTTGGGGCAGAGGATTTTCTGGGTACGATAGATCCAGCTGTGGCAGAACAATCGCTTGATAAAGTTCAGAGAATTTTCATTCAGTTGCAAGCCACATCAGAGGAGAAGTTTGATTATGCTAGGTCATTATTGCAGAAGGATGCATATGACTGGTGGAAGACCGTACCACATGCCATGGATGATCCACCCACATTGACCTATGCTGATTTCCTTAGGGAATTTGAATTGAAGTATACTCCTAGGGAGTATAAGGATGTGAAGAAAATGGAATTCTTGAGTTTGAAACAAGATCATCGGACAGTAACTGAATATGAAGTAGAGTTTATTCGATTAAGCCATTATGCGGGAGGCATTATATCCGATGACATTGATAGATGTAGGAGATTCGAAGAGGGGTTGAGGCCTTCTCTTATTTGTCATGTGGCTGGATCCAGATATACTGATTTCTCTCAGCTTGTGGCAGCAGCACGGAGTGTAGAGAGAGTTCAAGTCATTGCAGCTGCATCTGAGGAAGAGACTAGAGTGAGAAGACCACAGTTTGAGACAGGGTCTTCATCAGTGAAGAGGGGCAGAGGGAGCTTTGTTCCTAGAGTGGGTAGGAGTCAGAGGCAGATGAGTAGATCAGGACAGTTTCAGAGACCGAGACCTAGACCTACAGCTTCTGTGGCTAGTGCACCGACTCCCTTTATGCAGAGATCCACTCCACTGGCATGCGAGCTTTGTGGTAAGGTTCATGTGGGTAATTGTCAGAGGATTGGTAGAACAGGTGTGTGTTTTGGATGTGGATCGCCTAACCATTTCATTAGAGAGTGTCCTGAGATGCAGGACCAGAGATCAGTGGAATCTACAGCTTCTCGGCAGAGTTTTAGCAGAGGTCTAGGAAGCAGGGGTTTCAGCCGAGGGGGTAGGTCTGTGTTTAGTCAGAGAGGAGGATCTACACCCAGGGATGGCAGACCAGATGAGGCTGGGCCTTCTCAGCGGGTTTATGTGATGCAACGACAGCCTGATGCTTCTGCAGTCATAGCTGGTACTTTTTCTTTATTTGGCATTTCTGTATTTGCTTTGATTGACCCTGGATCCACACATTCATACATTAGTGCATCTGTATTGCCTGTGTCTGAAATGCATGCTGAGTCCCTAGGATTTGATGTGTTGGTGACAAATCCTTTAGGGCATAGCGTGATTGTTAGTAAAGTGCATAGAGATTGTGCAGTGGTGGTACAGGATGAGAAGTTTTGTGGTGATTTGATTGAGATGCCATTTAAAGAATTTGATTTGATTCTAGGCATGGATTGGCTGTCTAGGCATGGAGCTGTGGTAGATTGTAAGAAGAAGTGTGTTACTTTGAGAACTAGTGAGGATATAGTAGTGTTGGTATCTAGTGAGCAGAGACAGCTTGCATCTTTGTTTATTTCAGCTGTTGCAGCAAGGAAGATGATTAGAAAAGGGTGTGAAGCTTACCTTGCTCATGTGTTGGATACTAGAGTGGTAGGTTCTCAATTGGATAGCATTCCCACAGTTTCAGAATTTCCAGATGTTTTCCCAGAGGAGTTGCCAGGATTGCCTCCTGAGCGAGAGGTGGAGTTTAGTATTGAGTTGTTACCAGGTACCGCTCCTATCTCTATTACTCCTTTTAGAATGGCACCTGTAGAATTGAGAGAATTGAAGGTGCAGTTGCAGGAGTTGCTGGATAAGGGTTTTATTCGCCCTAGTGTGTCGCCATGGGGAGCTCCTGTTTTGTTTGTTAAGAAAAAGGATGGTACTATGAGATTGTGTATCGATTATAGGCAATTGAATAAGATAACTATCAAGAATAAGTATCCTTTGCCTAGAATCGATGATCTCTTTGATCAATTGAAGGGAGCAGCTGTGTTTTCTAAGATTGATTTGAGATCAGGGTACCATCAGTTGCGGGTTAGAGCCGAGGATGTGCCAAAGACAGCTTTTCGAACCAGGTATGGGCATTATGAATTTTTGGTAATGCCATTTGGGTTGACGAATGCACCTGCTGCTTTTATGGATTTAATGAATAGGGTGTTTAGGCCCTATTTGGATCAATTTGTGGTAGTGTTTATAGATGACATCTTAGTGTATTCGCGGAATGAGGAGGAGCATAGTGAGCATCTTCGGATTGTGTTGCAAATTTTGAGAGAGAAGCAATTGTTTGCTAAGTTATCAAAGTGTGAATTCTGGCTTGACCAAGTAGCTTTTCTCGGTCATATAGTGTCAGCAGATGGTATTAGGGTTGACCCGAGTAAAGTTGAAGCTATTCTGAATTGGAGTCCCCCGAAGACTGTGACTGAAGTTAGAAGTTTTCTGGGATTGGCTAGCTATTACCGACGGTTTGTGAAAGGTTTTTCTTTAATAGCTACTCCACTTACCAGACTACTTCGGAAGGGAGTGAGATTTGTGTGGACTGATCAGTGTCAGACTAGTTTTGAGCAGTTAAAAGAGTTGTTAACTCAAGCGCCTGTTCTCACTTTACCTGTAGAAGACAAACCATATGTGATCTACAGTGATGCTTCACATAGTGGTTTGGGTTGTGTACTGATGCAAGAGGGTAAAGTGATAGCTTATGCTTCTCGACAGTTGAAACCGCATGAACTCAACTATCCGACTCATGACTTGGAGTTAGCAGCTATTGTGTTTGCTTTGAAGATTTGGCGACATTATCTATTTGGAGAGAAATGTTTCATCTATACGGATCACAAAAGTTTGAAGTATTTGGGTGTTCAGAAGGAGCTGAATCTTCGGCAGAGGAGATGGTTGGAATTGATTAAAGATTACGACTGCTTGATTGATTATCATCCAGGTAAAGCAAATGTTGTTGCTGATGCCTTAAGTCGGAAGTCTTTAGCAGGTTTGACTGCTTATTCGCTCTTGTTGCTTGTTGAGTTGAGAGCGTTGCATGCTAGTTTTGTAGTTTGTGATGATGGTGCATTGATGGCACAATTGCATTTAAAACCAATTTTATTGGATCAGATCAGAGAAGCTCAATTGATTGATATGAAGATTCAAAAGATTATTTCAGATTGCAAGAATGGAAAGACTAGAGATTTTATTGTGAAAAATGATGGGAGCTTGTGGTTCAAGAATAGATTGTGTATACCCGATGATGCTGATTTGAAAAGAGTTATTTTAGAAGAAGCACATCAGTCAGTGTTTGCTATGCATCTGGGTAATACCAAGATGTATCATGATTTGAGACAGCATTATTGGTGGATTGGTTTGAAGAGAGATATTGCAGATTTTGTGTCGAAGTGTCTCACCTGTCAGAAGGTTAAAGCAGAGCATCAAGTTCCAACTGGATTGCTTCAACCATTATCAGTACCAGAATGGAAGCGGGATAGAGTAACCATGGATTTTGTATCTGGTTTACCATTGACACAAAGGAAGCATGATGCCATATGGGTGATTGTGGATAGATTGACTAAGACAGCTCATTTCCTTCCGGTGCGGATGGATTACTCTTTGGAGAGGTTGGCTGAGCTGTATATCCATGAGATTGTGAAACTGCATGGTGTTCCAACTTCTTTAGCGTCTGATCGAGATTCCAGGTTTACTTCAAGATTTTGGAAGAGTTTGCATAGTGCTTTGGGTTCTCGATTACACTTCAGTACTGCTTTTCATCCACAGACGGATGGACAGTCAGAGAGGGTGATACAGATTATTGAGGACATGTTGAGAAGCTGTGTCATCGATTTATCTGGACGTTGGGATAGGTTTTTACCACTTGTGGAGTTTGCTTACAACAACAGTCACCAATCTAGCATTGGTATGGCACCATTTGAAGCATTATATGGTAGACGGTGTAGGACACCTCTCTGTTGGAGTGAACTTGGTGAAGGTAAAATAATTGGCCCTGATTTGATTCAAGAAACAGAAGAGAAAGTGAAGTTGATACGAGGTAGGTTAAAAGCAGCTTCAGACCGACAGAAGTCTTATGCAGATCTGAAAAGGAGAGACATAGAGTTTGATGTTGGAGATAAGGTATTTTTGAAAGTATCTCCTTAGAAGAAGATTTTAAGGTTTGGTCGGAAAGGTAAATTGAGTCCTCGTTTCATTGGGCCGTATGAAGTGTTAGAAAGAGTTGGGCCAGTGGCGTATCGACTTGCTTTACCACCTGAGTTGGATCGTATTCATAATGTGTTTCATGTTTCTATGTTGAGGAGATATAGGTCGGATCCATCTCATGCGTTGTCAATTGAATCTATCGAAGTGAGCCCAGATTTGACTTTTGAAGAGGAACCAGTTGCTATCTTGGCACGAGAAGTGAAAGAGTTGAGGAACAAGAGTGTGCCATTGGTGAAAGTTCTATGGAAGAATCATGGAAAAGAGGAAGCAACTTGGGAAAGTGAACAATCCATGCAAGGTCAATATCCTCAGTTGTTTCAGACTTAATAACAGGTAATTTCGAGGACGAAATTTCTTTTTAGAGGGGGAGAATTGTAATATCCCTATGCATGCCCTAGAAGTTTTGTATGTGTTGTTGTTGTTGTTGTTGTTGTTGGTTTAAGTTGAGAGAAGTATATGTATATGTGTTTTGGGAAGAAATAGGGTTTAGAGACAAGTTTATATGTTGTGTATATGGTAATATATATAACATATATATGAGTCAAATAATGGTCAAAGAGAGAGTAGTAGTGGAGGAAGATATTTTTATATTATTGAGTATTTAATTATTAAGGAAAATGGAAGTAATTAATTAGTGGAAGGGATTAATTTGGATTATAATAATATTAAAATGCTTGGATGAGAGTGAGTGGATTTTGGTGTAGAGATAAGAGTTGATTTGTTTACTCTTCATTTTTCTTCTTTCCATTTTTGTTGGCCGGACATCCAAGAAGGAAGAGAGCAAGAGAGAGATTGAAGAGCTAAGAGTAATTTGAAGGAAGAATCAAATCATCAAGTTAGAGATTTGTGAAGTTTCCTCAAATTTGGTAAGTTCTCTCTTGTTTTCTTGTGTTGTTTGAGTTATGTTTGAGTTTTGATGGAGTGGTAAAATGTTAAGAGTATGTTGGCTTGATTGAGATGTTTTTATGGGTGTTTGATTCTTTGATTATTGATTTTGGGGTTTGTTTGATGGATAGAGTGGGTTTCTTGGTAAAGATGGAGATATGTTGGTGTTGAGGGTTTGAAGTGATGATGATGATTTGTGATTTGTGTTTGTGTATGTGTCTTGTCTTGTTTTGGTGTTGTTGTATGTTTGAGTTGGTTTTTGGGTTAGTTTGGATGAGTTTGTTTGAAAGGAAAGAAAGTGATAAGAAGAGTTTGGTTGTTTGTTTGTTGGTGTGGCCGGAATCTGAGTTGTTGGCCTGACACGCTCATGAGCACGTCCAGAGTCTTTAGGCGTGTCAATTGTGTTGGAGGCAGTAGGTGTGACACGACCATTAACACGCCCGTGTTATTGAGCGTGTCATAGCTACTGTGAGATTGGAGAATTGGCACGGCCAGGAGCACGTCCAGGAGGTTGGACGTGTTGTTAAGTGGTTGAGACAGTATGTATTACACGCCCAGTAGCACGCCCGTGTGGGTGAGCGTGTTAAGTTTAGGGTTTGCCCTAGTTATTTATTAACTTGATTATCTCTTGTGTGTCCCTAAGTAAGTGTATATTGCTATTTTTGGGATTAGGTCTTGAAGAGGGTGAACCATCATTTATTTGAAAAGTAAGAGACCCTTGATAGAGGAAGTAATTAGAGTTGAGTGAAGTGTTATTGAGGTAAGTGCAACTACATCATTGCATACATTTATAAGATGTGAAAGCATAACACACATGTATTTGTTAAAGCATTGAGAGCACTAATGCATTGTGAAGGCATATTTATAATGTTTTGTGTAATGTATGAGGAAGTTATTAATTGTGCATACTTATGTGATGGGGTATGGAATTAACATGATTGAGTTGCTTTGATATGATTTGAGAATTGATGCAAAACTAATGTGAATGATTAAGATGAATTAAATGATATGTGAGGCCACTGTGATTGGGCCAAGTTGATGTAAAGGGAATAAATTGTGAAAGAATAAATGAAATGTTAATATGCCTAATGTGTTGATTCAACTTTCAGAGTCCTGTTTTTGATGGCATGCCTATGAATCATTGGATAGGTGAAATGGGATGGCCCGTAAACCAATTCCAATTGAATCACTGGATAGGCGAAATGGGATGGCCCGTAAGCCGGTTCCAGTTGATATATGAGAAATGTGATGTTTATGAATCATTGGATAGGCGAAATGGGATGGCCCGTAAGCTGATGATTCCAATTGAAACTTGTAACAGTCTAACCGAGTTGAGGATCTCCTCATGTTAATGGGTTGATGGTCCAAGAGACTGGGTCTGTTACGCTATCCATGGATAGAGATATGATATATATATATTGCCTACGGGCTTGATGATTATGATATTAAATCAAACACAGGGACTCTGAACTTTGAATAACATATTAGGGTGTTTTGGGCCCAGGTGTGTCTTAGGCTTAATGTGATTTATGATTGTTAAATTGTGACTATTGCTTAATGAAATTGATGAGTAATGATATAATGTAATTATGGGTTGATAATTTATGATGAATAAGTTATGATTTGCTATGTATTATTTATTTGATTGAGGGTCATGAGCATGGCATCAAAGCATATTGATACTATAGTTGTTTTACTAAGCCGTTGGCTTAGCGCGATTGTGTTTATCGCGCAGGTGTTAGGGAAGAACCCGAGAGATCCACTAGACCGAGTGAGTCTAGGAATTGAAGAGTTGTACTGGACTTAAAGATCAAAGAGAAAGCTGCCAATCATGTATATAATCTATATGTTTTGTAAAGTATTGGATTTAATGTATATGTATATAACTTTGTGAACTGGTACTTGGATATATATATATATATAAATATTTTGATAAATTCTGCTGCATATCAAATAAAATGTTTATACCTATTTTGATTTAGTTTACAATTAAATATCATTATATTATATATATATATTGTGAATTATTTATGGAAAACCGTAGCATTCTTAGGTTCTATGTATGTTCATTACATGGTGGTGATATGTAGTGAACGTATATGGGATTTAGGGGTGTTACAGTCAATGAACGTGCCTTTCATCCAGAATCACAGTAGCTGTGACACGCCCAGTACCACGAGCGTGCCAATGAACATGCCTTTTATCAAGACTCACAGTAGCTGTGGCACGCCCAGTAACACGGGCGTGTCAATGGGCGTGCCCTTTATTCAGAATCAAAGTGGCTATGACACGCCCAGTGACATGGGTGTGTCAGTGGACGTGTCACCTATCGAAAAGTTAAATTCTTTGCACTGATTGGGGCACAAGTGGGGGACAACAGCTGTGCTTTTGTCAAAAAGAAAGAACAAGAAAAAGAAAGCTTGCCTAAATCAGGGAAAAAGGTGATGAACCAAGGAAGGTGGTAGACAATGGAGGGGTATGGTGAGTTGGAGGTATGGGCTGGAGATTGGAATGGAAATAAAAAGAGAAGAGGGGGAGAAGAACAGCAGTTTTTGCTGAGACATTTTTGGAAACAGAGAACAATGAAGAGGGGGAAGGAGCCAGGTACTGGAGCAAGGAGAAAGGTCTTGAGTTGAGTTTGAAGAAGGATACACATCTTGCTCAAGCCCTAAACCAAGAATCAAGGATTGAAGTGAAGAAATACAAATTTCTTGCCATGAATTGTTTGGTTTCTCTTACTCATTTATCTTGCTCTGTTTTCCAGTTTTGAATATGAACTAATTCCTTCTCTATCTAGATGTTGATGAACCCTAGACAATTTGTATGAATTGAACAATTATATTCAGTTGAATCATTTAATTGAGTTGTTTTGTATCATAATGTTATTTCCAATTGATAATAGCATGCTTATTGATTGGTTGTTATTTTCATATTATTGACTTGAGAAAGCTTGATGTGAATTGAATACTTATAAGGGTTGAGGATTGATTGGGGTACTAGAGATAGATCTACAAGATCCTTTGGTTTATAGTTCTTTTTTCTTAATGCAAGATCTATTTAATTGTGTTTGAGAAGAGATTCCAGCACTCTACTTACTGATGAGGGATTAATCCACTCGAGAGAGGCTTTAATCTAATTTAGAGGAATGCCAATTCAATTCTAGTAAATGATTTAGCTAAATTGATTGATCATAAATATTATTGAGGCTAGGGGGATTCAATATCTGGTTAGTTCTATTAATATCATTATCAATCCTTTTTGCATAGCATTTAATTTCCTTTTATTTCAGTTATTATTTAGTTGTTTTTAGTCACAAAGCATCACACAACTATTGATTTGCTAAACAACGATTAAGATTTGCACTAGTACTTGGCCTTGTCCCCAGTGGAACGATAACTCACTCACTACTATATTACTTGGGCGACCCGTGCACTTGCGGTATAGCCATAGCATAGCTTGCGACGCACCAGGAGCTAAGTAAGAAAAATATGTGATAATATACAGATGAAAAAAAAGTATATATGAAAATAAACAGAAAGTGAATTGAAACATATTCGGAAAAGAAAGGAAAGAAAGAGTTTGAAATGTAATAAAAAAGGAAAGATGTTCTCACCTTATTGTAGACCCTTAATTTTTGACCCAATCCGGTCCATTGTATTTTATTTGGTTTAAAATGATTTTTCTTGTTCAATTGGTCCAAAATAATTTTAATTAAATAATTTTTACCTTAATATCTAATTTTTATTAATAAAAATAAAAATAAAATATAAAAATATAAAAATAAAAATCGGAGTCGGAAAAAAAATCGGCAGCAAAAAGTGGTCACGCGGGCCCGTCGGGCCAGCAGCAACTCGCCCGCAGGAATTTCCTGCGGGCGAAATAACCTCCCGCAGGAAATTCCTGCTGGCTGGCACGCTGGCGCGCCTACAGCTGGAACGCCCACGGGCCTGGCTGGCACGCCCATGGGCCCGGCAGCTCAGTTTTCGCCAGCGCAGAATTTTTTGACTCGATTTTTTGGAATCCTAATCCAATTAGATTTTAATTTCTTCTTTTTATTAATATTATTTACCTTAGTTAATTAGGAATAAATAACCTAAAAACCACTATAAATTAGGGACAAATTAAACCAAATCAAAGGAGGAAAAAATTTACATAGTGACTTTAGGATTTGAAACCAAATCAAGCAAGGAAAAGAGGAAATTCAATTTAAAAGCTTTTATGGACAGCAGCATCACGTAAGAGGGGAATTCAAAGGCAACCAAGGCTTGTTTTTGGAGCTAGTTCATCCAAGAAGAGTTATTTTTTGGAGAATCAACAAAAGAAGGTATGTTAAATACTTTTTGATTTATGTTTTCACAATAGCAAACCTATGAAATTACGGTTTTTTCAAATCAAAGATCTAAAAGCTGTAATTTAATTTTTCCAAGAGTAAAATACTAAAACGTGACTTTCTTTTCTAAAAAGGCTTAAAATTGTTATTTTTCCTTCTTAAAAAACCTTAAAACTCTAATAGAACATACTTTTCAACAAAACCTAAATCAAATTCTGCTTCTTTTAAAATTTTAAAGTAGGTTCTATTTCATTCAAAAAACCTTAAAAAACATCTTTTCAACTTATAAAAACCTCAATTCGTTTATTTAAATTCATAAAACTTCATAAAATATCAAATTGATTTCTAAAAACCCTAAAAATTCTTCTACCCGTGACCTAAATTCTAAAACCATAAAAATCCAAATTTCAACTTTTAAATCTAAAATAATGAACCCTAATCCTTTTAAAACCTTAAACCCTAATTTTTAAGAACCCTAATCCATTTAAAACATTAAGAAAACATAAAACATAAAAATCAAAATTTTACATAGTAGCTTAGTGTTTTATTAGTTTTTGTTATAGTTTTGTGTCTTGTTTATTATGATAATTATTGTTTTATTTAGGTATTTTGTTAGTTTTAATCGGTTTGTTTGGTGTTTTCATTAATTTTGGCAGTTTTAGTTTATTTCAATGTTTAGGTCATTTTTGATGTAGTCTTTAGTATTGTGTTTATGTTGTGTTGGTTATTGTCTATTGATTTCTTGTTTAGATTTGTTTTGAGTTTTGTGTTAGGTTAAAAAGGCAAGGAAGCAAATTTGAAGGAGAAAGTGGCAGTGGTTGACACAGGCAGAGGACACGGCCAAGTCACTGGCCGTGTCCCATACCAAGATTAAATTGAAGAACAAGTCCCAGTAGCAGACACATGCAAGGGACACGGCCAAGTCATATGGCCGTGTCCCTCCAAAAAGACCCAACACGGCCAAGTCAAGCTTCACTTGGCCGTGTCTCACTTGGTTCCACAGGAAAGAGATCAAAATTGCACAGAAGCAAACACAGGCAAGGGACACGGCCAAGTCATCTGGCCGTGTCCCTCAAACATAGTCCAACACGGCCAAGTCAGGCTTCATCTGGCCGTGTCACTCAACCAAAGAAGAAAAGAAGGAAAAGGCAAGCAGTAGGTGACACATGCAAGGGACACGGCCAAGTCATCTGGCAGTGTCCCTCCAAAAGCCACTCACACGGCCAAGTCGCATCTGACTTGGCCATGTTCCTCATGAAGAAAACAAGCAGCGGATTTTTAAAGCGACGTTTCATATAAAAGGAAGGGGAGAGCTTAGGGTTAGGACGGTTGCGATTTTGAGAGCAAAGTTGGAGCCGTCAGAGATAGTTTTAGGGTTTTTATCATTTGTTTTCTTGGATTTCAACTACACTTTGGATTAAAACTAGCTAGATTAGATTGTTCTTTCCATTGTTATATCCTTCTTGCAAGATTCGAACAAGAGATTATTTAGAAGCTTCAAGGAGTTGTAACTTGTTTTGTTCTCGAACTTATTCTCTTTATTTTCATTGAATGAATATTATCATGTCTATTTGGATTTCTTTGAACATTAATGAGATGAATATGTTTGATTGCATTATGAACTAATTTGATATAGTCTAGGGTTTGTATGGATATGCTATGATTGTATGAATTGGTTATTCTCTTAGCTAATAATTTCTTTTGCCTTTATTGAATGAAATATTGTTACATATAATTGATTGGCCACCAATTGTGTGTTTTAGTTATTAGATGATGGATTGAGAGATGAAGTCTAATGCTGGAACAATTCAATTAAGGACTTAGGTGAATTAGAGATATAACCTATTAAAAAGATTGTTTCAAATCGTAACAAGATTAGTTGTAAGAGGTTTGAATGCGAGAGCTTATTTCCTTGACTCGATTAATTAAGTTATTTGAGATTGAATCTTTGAAATTAAATTAGTTAAGAGGAATAACCATTCATACATATCAGTAGTAGAGAAATGCAAACCCTAGACCCTTTTATCAAGTGAATCAAAACATCAGTTCTTGTTTACTTTTATCGTTTTAAACTTTAATTAAACCTTTTCATTACTTAGCAATTTAAATTTCTTTAATTACTTGTTAATTTTAATTTGATAATCAATTACCCACTTTGGCTTCCTTAAGACACGACCTTGGGGCAATCACCTTTGCTACAGCTACCTCGTATACTTGCGAGTGACGCTTTGTGGTAGAGTTAATTTGAGCGCAACAAGTTTTTAGCGCCGTTGCCGGGGAAGCTAATTGGCGTAATTGTTTATTTAAAAAAATAAATAAATAATATTTTAAATTATTTTTCATTGTATATTTTTTATTTTATTTTGTCTTTTGCTTTTAATAATTTATTTTTCTATAAATTTTTGTTTATGCAAGGCAGGAGATCACTCGAAGGAGAGCTACATCCATTCATTTCAGAAATTCAGAGAGTGAAAAGGAGCAGAGAAGAGTTTGAGCTCTACACCGGATTTGATACAGAGGAGGACACTTCTGAATTTGAATCAGATTCTACACAATCAGTTAAAATGGCTGAAGAAAGACAAAGAACCATGAGAGATTTTGCTAGACCTGTCATTGGGACTTCCACATCTTGTATAAGGTTGACAGATGCAGCAAGGAACTATGAGTTGAAGAACATTCATTACAACATGCTGACATCATTCTATGGAGTTCCAAATGAAGATCCTTTGAACTTTATTCGGGATTTCTACTCCACCCTCAACACTTTTCCTTTGGGAGGACTAACAGAAGATCAGTTGAGGATGAGATGTTTCCCTTATACTTTGAAGGATAGGGCAAAGAGCTGGCTTATGATGTTGCCCAAAAATTCACTGACAACTTGGGAGCAAGTTTATAATAAGTTCATGGGCAAGTTCTATTCACACCAAAAGACAGCTGAGTTGAGAGGGAAGATTGCTACATTCTCTCAATTTGAAGGAGAGCCATTTCATGAGGCTTGGGACAGATTCAAGATGCTATTGATCCAGTGTCCACATCATCACTACCCACTTCAACTCCTGAATCAGGTTTTCTATGATGGTCTAACCCAGCAATTTCAGAACACTGTTGATAATGCAGCTGGGGGAGCAATGGGAGAAAAGACAGCTGATGAGACTTATGAGATTTTTGAGATGTTGGGAGCTAATTCTCAACAAAAGAGTGTAAGGGGAAGAAGTAAAGGGGTGAATCAACTGGAAGCTAATAGTGAGATGGTCAGTCAAATAGCTGAGTTGACAAGGCAGGTTCAGATGCTAAACATGAAGAACAATATTTCTTCATCTACTCAAGAAGTGTGTGGAATCTGTGGGACTCTCGGGCATGGAGCGAATATATGTCCCTCTGCATATGAGTCTTTTGGTAATGCTGAGCAAGTCAATGCCATGGGGGGATTCCAACCGAGGGCCCGTAATGATCCTTACTCCAAAACTTTGTAACACCCCGACACCCTATATAAGTACTATACATATACCTAGTATACATACAGTAAGTATATAAAGTATAAGAATGTCACTTTTCGTTTCAATTAAAAAAAACATTTAACAGAGTTCAAACCATAGTACGTTAATTTAAAGAACATTTACAAAATCATTATCTTTATCAAAACTTCATTTATACATATAAATATACTCTCGTCAGAAATACATCATAATTAAAAGTTATACATGTATGCATTACCCTCTAGTTGGTCTCGACAAACTCTTACTCTTCTCGTGGCATAATGAAAGACTTCATATCTTCCACCAAGCTACCTGCGCGATTACACATCCGCGCTAAGCCCGAAAGCTTAGTAGTACAAATATAAAATATAAACATACATTATAGAAATTCTAACATATAATGATATATCAATTCAATGTACAATTAGTTCTTATCATGTTTTTTTTTCCTTTTTAATTGCACCTTTCATATATCTCGACTAATTTCATATATTATGTACATATATACATAACATTATCACCAACCACAATCCATTAATAGTATCCACAATCAATATATCAATACACACATTACATATCATACTTCATAACATTATTATATTCACAATTCACCAATCATGATCCATCACTAATACTTACAATCAATATATCAATACACACATTACACATCATACTTCATAACATTATTTTATTCATAATTCACCAATCATGAATCACATTTCCAACAAAGTCAACCATAGATCTCATTACTCATTTCTTTCAACATTTGTATATCACATTGACAACAAAGATAGACTCGGGCCCAAAAGACACTAATATGCTATTCAATTTTCAGAGTTAATGCTTTGGTTCAATCATCACATTTATCATTATCCCAACTAGGCTTCAAGGATTAGGTTCAACCAAGCTTCAAGGGGAACAAAGCATGCTAAGTATCAACCCAACTTGGCTTCAAGAACCAATCCAACCTAGCTTCAAGGGTTGTAACATCTCAATTAGGCTTCAAGGATTAGACCCAACCAAGCTTCAAGGGGAGTAAAACATGTTAAACTTCAACCCAACTTGGCTTCAAGGATCAAGTCCAACCTAACTTCAAGAGATTGTTACTAATATTAGGCATGCCACCAACAACAAACTCTGAAAATGGAATAACACATTAGTCACACAATTCATTTATTATTTCATTAGCACTTTCATTCTCAATTCTCATCATCATCTAGGCAAACATGCCTCATTTATCTCAATTGAATCATCATAGCCAATCACAATGGCTTCACATCACATTTGAATCATAGCCAAACACAATGGCTTCACATCACATTTTATCTCAATTCACATTATACACTTTATCATTCAAGCATACATAATCAATTACATTGCACATGTATCTTAAATTTATTGTCATATAAACCATAGGTCCATTTATTTCATTTTGATCATTATTAGCAACCATGATAACATCACATTTCATCATTTCTCAAGACACATTTACACCATTCATTATTAAAACATTTATGATAACAAATTGCATTACACATACCTTTTTGGATAATCATTATAGCTTTCACACTATACAAATAACAACATTAGTCACATTGTATTAACAATATAATAATCTACTTAACATTGTTTTAAGTTTCAAAATCATATAAAAGAATGCTTCTAGGTAAATTTGTACTTACCTCAAGAACTACTCCCATCAAGCTATACATAATCAATTACCTTATCATATCCCTCACATTTTACCTATAGCATCATTGATGTAACATTACAAAGTACATTATTCATATAACACATTACCATTCACAAGATTCATAATGCATAAAAGATAGCATTGTTCATATAGTATCATATACATCATCAAATGTATGTTCAATCTCATCAATACAAGAAGAGCAAAGAACCATCACAGTAGCCAACACCCTCAAGGGACACGGCCAAGCTTGTGGCCGTGTCTCTCAACACCAAATCAAGCCGAGGCAGACACGGGCAAGGGACACGGCCGTGTCTCTCAACCAAAATCAGGCAGTGGCAAACATGGGCAAGGGACACGGCCAAGCCAGTGGCCGTGTCTCTCCAAAATCTATCCAACACGGCCAAATTTCCTTAGACTTGGCCGTGTCTCCCAAAAATCTTTAGTTTTGGTTGTGTCTCATCCTTGGTTTGGCCGTGTCTCACAAAAACAAAACCCTAAACATCGCCACACTTCTTTTGATTGAATTAAAACACCTTGTACACAACATAACCACATTCCAATGAACATAATCAAGATCATTAACACTTATTTTACATGTTCAATCACAATATTCACATTAACCATACATCAACAACACATTTAATCACTTACTACCTCAAAACCCTAAAATCAACACCACTCTTATTCTTTCAATATCAACATCCACATAACTTACCATCTTCAAAACCACAACCAACACAAATTTAACTTTGTAACTTACAATCAATTTCAACACTTATAAACACATCTCAAACACCAAATCATAATAACAACAAATCACAACTTCAAAAATAACAAAGGAAAACAAGAAAGTACTTACTACAATTAAGGAAATTCCACAAATCTCCAACTTAATCCTTTGATTCTTCCTTCAATTTGAGCTTAGAACATCACATGTAACACCCCCATATTCAATGCACACACACTACAACCACAACAATGTAGCATAAGTGCACCAAACATAGGGATGCTACGGTTTCCTTAACATTCAAAACATTTTAAAACTTGATACCATATCCATATCATTATATCTTATTAACAAAATAGATCATTTACTTATAAAACAAAACATATTAGTTATCTATATATATATACATACATTTATATATTACACAGCGGAAGTTATAAAATATGTATATATATGAAAACATTTGAATACATATTTACTATTATACATATATTTACATTATCAACAAAACTTTACACAATATAAAAAAATTTATACATGATTGGCAAGTCAGCTCTGATCTTTAAGCTCCCAAAATCAAATCTTCAATGTCTACTCTTACTCGGTCTCGAAGAGCTCTCAGGTTCGATTCTATTAGTTCTATCACCTGCGCGATTAAACACTATCGCGCTAAGCCAAGGGCTTAGTAAGATAAAACATGCAATAAACATGCTTAAATGCTATACAATGCCAATTCTAATTTATCATACATGTAACAACATAAATGCAAAGCTAACAACATACTTTTACATTTCATAACCTAACATACATATATGTATATCAGAATTCAACATCTTTGCATATATTTTATTAGTTAATCATTTAATCATTTATGAACAACACTAAGCAAAGACAAGCATGGGCCCAAGACACACTAATATGCCATTCAATTTTCAGAGTTAATGCTTTGGTTTTGTTATCACATTTATCAATATCAATATCATATACCCAACTAGGCTTCAAGGATTAAGTTCAACCAAGCTTCAAGGGGAGCAAAGCATGCTAAGCATCAACCCAACTTGGCTTCAAGAACTAACCCAACCTAGCTTCAAGGGTTGTAACATCTCAATTAGGCTTCAAGGATTCAATCCAACCTAACTTCAAGAGATTGTTACACTCATTAGGCATGCCACCAACAACAAACTCTGAAAATGGAATAACACATTAGCCACACAATTCATTTAGATTTCATTCTCAATTCTCATTATCATTTAGGCAAACATGCCTCATTTATCTCCATTAAATCACCTTAGCCAATAACAATGGCTCCACCTTTCATTTCACAAAATAACACTTCATTATTCAAGTGTATTTTTATCTCACATAGCTTCATTCATAAATATTAACATTCCATTCCACATTTCTCATAAAACACATTACCATTCAAAGTGCATAACATAACATTGTTAATTCTCAACAATGCAACTAGGGAAAAACACAATTGACATGATTCATAGCTTTAGGACCATCCACATTCATTTGATTAGATCATTCTTGTGTTTGAAACATGTTTATAATGTTCATGTTTAAGTTTAGGAACAATGGAACTTTTGAAGAATTTAAACCATGCAAAGAGAACCAAGAAATCAAACAATGTTCAAATCATTTGAAGGGCACGCCCAACTCACTTGATTGACACGCCCAACCATCTTGAGTGACACGCCCGTGTCCTTAAAAAGAAAAGAGGCAGTAGCTTCCTCAAATAAATGACACGCCCAACCAACTTGAGTGACACGCCCGTGTCCTTAAAAAGAAAAGAGGCAGTAGCTAATTCAAACAATTGACACGCCCACTCCCCTAAATTGATTTTGGCCGTGTCACCAAATCATAAAACCTTAACTAAAACCAACCCTTTCTCAATTGCACTCAAACACAATATTCATCATATAACATATTTCACATGAACATAATCAATGTTCTAAACACATATTCATCATAAAAACTACTTCACCACACATTAATATCACAATTAAACACATATTCACCACAAAACCCTAAAATCCAACATCCTTCTCCCTCCATCCAAATCAACAACCATCATTTCCAACAACAACCTTCAATTAAACTCATAACTTAAAATCAATTTAACATTTGAAAGCACAACCAAACACATCTCAAATCCACCAAATCACAAAATCATCAAACCCTACTTTACTTCCAACACAACTTCCAAATAAGTAAAGAAAACAAGAAAATACTTACTTGAAAAGAAGAAATTCCACAAATCCTTTGTCAAAACCTTGGATTGCTTCATCAACTTGCTTCTATCATCAAGAACACTTCTTTTTCTCTTTTCAATTTGGAGAGCCGGCCACTTCATGAAGAAAGAAGACAATGATCAAGATACAAAGTCAAATTTTGCTTTTAATCTCCACCAAGTGTTCTTATCCAAGCAATTACTAAAACACCCTCAATCATATAACTAACCTTTGTCTCATATAAGTCCTTATATGTAATTTCATTAACAACCAAAAATATCTTCTTCCACTTAACCATCACCTTGACTCTTCATTTGACCACTTTATATGTTATATATATCATCATATACACAACATATACATTTGTCTCTAAACCCTAATTCTTTCTCCAAAACACATATGCACAAGCATTCTCATCCCAATTCTTTTCTTACCCCATCATATGCATTCAATTCAATTTAACAATAACAACAACAACAACAACAACAATATAATCAAAACTTCTAAGCCACATATGAGGATATTACAATTCTCCCCCTCTAAAAAGAAAATTTCGTCCTCGAAATTACCTGAAATTAACTCTGAAACAACTGAGGATATTGCTCTCGCATTGTTTGCTCATTTTCCCAAGTTGCTTCTTCTTTCCCATGTTTCTTCCAAAGAATCTTCACCAATGGCACTCTCTTGTTTCTCAAATCTTTCACATCACGTGCCAAGATAGCAACTGGTTCCTCTTCAAAAGTCAAGTCTGAGTTCACTTCAATTGATTCAAATGGCAACACATGAGATGGATCCGACCTGTACCTCCTCAACATGGAAACATGGAATACATTATGAATACGATCCAACTCAGGTGGCAAAGCAAGTCGATAAGCAACTGGCCCAACTCTTTCTAACACTTCATACGACCCAATGAAACGAGGACTCAATTTTCCTTTCCGACCGAACCTCAAAATCTTTTTCCAAGGAGACACTTTCAAAAATACCTTATCTCCAACATCAAACTGAATGTCTCTCCTTTTCAGATCTGCATAAGACTTCTGTCGGTCAGAAGCTGCTTTTAACCTGCTTCGAATCAATTTTACTTTCTCTTCAGTTTCTTGAATCAAATCAGGACCAACCAACTTATTATCTCCAAGCTCATTCCAACAAAGAGGTGTCCTACACCGTCTGCCATACAATGCTTCGAATGGTGCCATACCAATGCTGGATTGGTGACTGTTGTTGTAAGCAAACTCCAAAAGAGGTAAAAACCTATCCCAACTTCCAAAGAAATCGATGACACAGCTCCTTAACATGTCTTCAAGAATCTGTATCACCCTCTCTGACTGTCCATCCGTCTGTGGATGAAAAGCAGTACTGAAGTGCAGTCGAGAACCCAAAGCATTATGCAAACTCTTCCAAAATCTTGAAGTAAACCTGGGATCTCGATCAGACACTAAAGAAGTTGGAACACCCAGTTTCACAATCTCCTGGATATACAGCTCAGCCAACCTCTCCAAAGAGTAATCCATCCGCACCGGAAGGAAATGAGCTGTCTTAGTCAATCTATCCACAACCACCCAAATGGCATCATGTTTCCTTTGTGTCAATGGCAATCCAGACACAAAATCCATTGTCACTCTTTCCCACTTCCATTCAGGCACTGACAACGGTTGAAGCAACCCGGTTGGAACTTGATGCTCTGCTTTAACTTTCTGACAAGTGAGACATTTCGACACAAAATCTGCAATGTCTCTCTTCAAACCAATCCACCAATAATGTTGTCTCAAATCATTATACATCTTCGTATTACCCGGATGCATAGCAAACATCGACTGATGAGCTTCTTCTAAAATGATTCTTTTCAAATTAGCATCCTCGGGCACACACAATCGGTTCTTAAACCAGAGACTCCCATCATTTCTCACAACAAAATCTCTAGTCTTCCCAATCTTGCAATCTGAAATAATCTTCTGAATCTTCATATCAACCAACTGAGCCTCTTTGATCTGATCTAACAAAACTGGCTTCAATTGCAACTGTGCCAACAATGCACCATCATCACAAGGTACAAAACTGGCATGCAATGCTCTCAACTCAACAAGCAACGAGAGCGAGTAAACTGTTAAACCAGCTAAAGACTTCCGACTCAGAGCATCAGCAATAACATTTGCTTTACCTGGATGATAGTCAATTAAGCAGTCGTAGTCTTTAATCAATTCTAACCATCTCCTCTGACGAAGATTGAGTTCTTTCTGGACACCCAAATACTTCAAACTCTTGTGATCAGTGTAGATGAAACATTTTTCCCCAAATAAATAATGGCGCCAAATCTTTAATGCAAACACAATGGCAGCTAATTCCAAATCATGGGTCGGATAGTTAAGCTCATGCAGTTTCAACTGTCGAGATGCATAAGCTATAACTTTCCCTTCCTGCATCAATACACATCCCAAACCTCTATGTGAAGCATCACTGTAGATCACATATGGTTTGCCTTCAACAGGTAAAGTTAAAACAGGCGCTTGAGTTAACATATCTCTCAACTGCTCAAAGCTAGCCTGACACTGATCCGTCCACACAAATCTCACTCCCTTACGAAGCAATCTGGTGAGTGGAGTAGCTATCAAAGAAAACCCTTTTACAAACCGCCGGTAATAGCCTGCCAAACCCAGAAAACTTCTAATCTCTGTCACAGACTTGGGTGGACTCCAATTCAGAATAGCTTCAACTTTACTTGGATCAACTCTAATGCCTTCTGCTGAAACAATATGTCCGAGAAAAGCTACTTGATCCAACCTTTGTGCCATTTATTGGGGAAAGATGTTCCATTTGAATTTACAGCACAATGCATGCAAGCTTTTAATTCCCTTAAGGAAAAATTGACTAGTGCACCTGTGATTGTAGCTCCTGTCTGGTCTTTACCTTTTGAAATCATGTGTGATGCCTCTAATCATGCAGTAGGAGCTGTTCTTGGGCAAAGGGTTGACAAATACTTGAGAGTAATTTATTATGCCAGTTTAACCCTGAATAGTGCACAAATGAACTACACCACAACTGAGAAGGAAATGTTAGCTGTTGTTTTTGCTTTAGATAAATTTAGAGCATATTTAATTGGGTAAAAAATTATTGTGCATTCTGATCATGCAGCTCTTAAATATCTATTAACAAAACAACATGCTAAACCGCGCTTAATTAGATGGGTGTTGTTGTTGCAAGAGTTTGATTTCCAAATCAAGGATACTAAGGGTAGTGAGAATGTTGTTGCTGATCACTTATCCAGATTACCCTTCTTTAGTGAAAATCTTGCATCTGATAGCATTTATAAAAATTTAGAAGAATTTCCTGATGAGCATCTGTTTGTGGTGATTAATGCCCCTTGGTTTGCAGATATTGCTAACTATCTTGCTTGTGGTATTTTGAGATCTAACATGTCCTTTCAGGAAAAGAAAAGGTTTCTACACTTGAGTAACTTTTATTTTTGCGATGAACCTTATCTATTCCGGATATGCAAAGATGAGATAGTTCGCAGGTGTGTAGCTGAGGAAGAACAACTGAGTGTTCTTCAATTTTGTCATGACCTTCACTGTGGGGGTCATTTTGGAGGAAGGAAGACTGCAGAAAAGGTGCTTCAAAGTGGTTTTTATTGGCCTACTTTATTTAAAGATGCTCAAGACTATTGTAAGCACTGTGATCGTTGCCAAAGAGTAGGTAACATTGGAAGGAGGAATGAAATGCCTCTTCAGTCATATATTGTTGTTGAACTATTTGATGTGTGGGGAATAGACTTCATGGGTCCTTTCCCCAAGTCCTTTGGTTATGAATACATTTTAGTTGCTGTTGATTATGTTTCCAAATGGGTGGAGGCAATCCCCACCCGTACTAATGATGCTAATATTGTTGTTAAATTTGTGAAGGAAAACATTCTTAGCAGGTTTGGCACACCAAGGGTGATAGTCAGTGATGGGGGGAGTCATTTTTGCAATAGGCTTTTTGAGAAGTTAATGCACAAATCTGGTGTGAAGCACAAGGTGGCAACCCCATACCATCTGTTTTATTAGTTTTTGTTATAGTTTTGTGTCTTGTTTGTTATGTTAATTATTGTTTTATTTAGATATTTTGTTAGTTTTAATTGGTTTGTTTAGTGTTTTCTTTAATTGTGTAGTTTTAGTTTATTTTTAGTTTTATGTCGTTTTTTATCTAGTTTTTAGTTTGTGCTTATGTTTTATCGGTTATTGTTTATTTACTTCGTGTTTTAAGTTTGTTTTGAGTTTTGTATTAGGTTAAAACAGGCAAGGAAACGAATTGAAGATGAAATGGGCAGTAGCTGACACAGGTAGAGGACACGGCCAAGTCACTGGCCATGTCCCATACCAAGTTAAAAGGAAGAGCAAGTCCCAGTAGCAGACACAAGCAAGGGACACGGCCAAGTCATGTGGCCGTGTCCCTCCAAAGAAGACCCACACGGCCAAGTCATCTTGACTTAGCCGTGTCCCACCAATTCCAAAGGCAAAGAAGTTTTAATTCAAACAGAGGTGGACACATGCAGGGGACACGGCCGTGTCACCTGGCCGTGTCCCTTCATCAAGCTGCAACACGGCCAAGTCAAGCTTCACTTGGCCGTGTCACTCAACAAAGAAGACAAGGGGATCGAAAAGCAGGCAGTAGCGAACACTGGCAAGGGACACGGCCGTGTCCCTCCAACAAGCCATCACACGGCCGTGTCCCTCATCACCTAGCCGTGTCCCTCATGAACCAAGCGCGCACCGAATTTTAAAGCCAACGTTGCGTATAAAAGCAAAAAGAAAGTTAGGGTTTGGGAGTTTTTTTACGATTTTGAGCAGAGTTTAGCCGACGAAGAGAGATCTTAGGGTTTAAACATTTGTTTTATTGGATTTTGATTTTACTTTGGATTAAACTAGTTTAGATTAGATTTGTTCATACCATTTATTCATCCTTCTTGCAAGATTCGATCAAGAGATTCATCAAAAGCTTCAAGAAGTTTGTAACTTGGTTTCATTCTTAAACTTTGTCTCTTTAGTTTCATTGAAATTGTGTTTATGAATATTATCATGTCTAAATTGATTTCTTTGATTATTAATGAGATGAGTATGTTTGATAACATCATGAACTAATTTAATCTAGTCTAGGGTTTGTATGGATTTACTATGATTGTATGAATTGGTTATTCTCTTAACTAATGATTTCTTTTGCCTTTATTGAATGAAACATTGTTTACATATAATTGATTGGCCACCAATTGTGTTTTAGGTATTAGATGATGGATTGAGAGATGAAGTCTAATACTGGAATAATTCAATTAAGGACTTAGGTGAATTAGAGATATAACCTATTAAAAAGATTGTTCAATTATAACAAGATTAGTTGTAAGAGGTTTGAATGCGAGAGCTTATTTCCTTGACTCAATTAATTAAGTTGTTTAAGATTTAATCTTAGAAATTAAATTAGTTAAGTGGAATAACCGTTCATACATATGAGTAGTAGAGAAGTGCAAACCCTAGACCCTTTTATCAAGTAAATCAAAACATCAGCTTTTGTTTATTTTTATTGTTTTCAACTTAAATCAATTTTCTCATTACTTTGCAATTTGAATTTCTTTACTACTTGTTACTTTTAATTTGATAATAGATTACCCACTTTGGCTTCCTTGAGAGAACGACCTTGGGGCGATCACCTTCGCTACAGCTACCTCGTATACTTGCGAGTGACGCTTTGTGGTAGAGTTAATTTGAGCGCAACAAGTTTTTGGCGCCGCTGCCGGGGAGGCTAATTGGCGTAATTGTTTATTTTTTTAAAAAAATAATAAAAAAAATATTTTAGATTATTTTTCATTGTTTTCATTTTATTTTATTTGTCTTTTGCTTTTGATATTTCTTTTTCTAGAAATTTTTATTTATGCAAGGCAGGAGATCACTCGAAGGAGAGCTACATCCATTCATTCCAGAAATTCAGGGAGTAAAAAGGAGCAGAGAGGAGTTTGAGCTTTTCACAGGATTTGATACTTCAGAGGAAGACATTTCGGATTTTGAGTTAGAATCTGAAAAATCTGTAAAGATGGCTGAAGAAACGCAAAGAACCATGAGAGATTTTGCTAGACCTGTAATTGGCACTTCCACTTCTTGCATAAGACTGACAGATGCAGCAAGAAACTATGAGTTGAAGAACATTCACTACAACATGCTGCCATCATTCTATGGAGTTCCAAATGAAGATTCTTTGAACTTTATTCGGGATTTCTACTCCACCCTCAACACTTTTCCTTTGGGAGGACTAACAGAAGATCAGTTGAGGATGAGATGTTTCCCTTATACTTTGAAGGATAGGGCAAAGAGCTGGCTCATGATGTTGCCTGAGAATTCACTGACAACTTGGGAGCAAGTTTATAACAAATTTATGGGCAAGTTCTATTCACACCAGAAGACAGCTGAGTTGAGAGGAAAGATTGCTACATTCTCTCAATTTGAAGGAGAGCCATTTCATGAGGCTTGGGACAGATTCAAGATGCTATTGATCCAGTGTCCGCATCATCACTACCCACTTCAACTCCTTAATCAGTTTTTCTATGATGGACTCACCCAGCAATTTCAGAACACTGTTGATAATGCAGCTGGGGGAGCCATGGGAGAAAAGACAGCTGATGAGACTTATGAGATTTTTGAGATGTTGGGAGCTAATTCTCAACAAAAGAGTGTAAGGGGAAGAAGCAAGGGGTAAATCAACTGGAAGCAAATACTGAAATGGTTAGTCAAATAGCTGAGTTGACAAGGCAGGTTCAGATGCTAAATATGAAGAACAACATCTCTTCATCCACTCAAGAGGTGTGTGGAATCTGTGGGACATTTGGACATGGAGCAAATATATGTCCCTCTGCATATGAGACTTTTGGGAATGAAGCTGAGCAAGTTAATGCTATGGGGGGATTTCAACCAAGAGCTAGGAATGATCCTTACTCCAACACTTACAATCCAGGTTGGAGGAGTCACCCCAATTTTTCTTGGACAACAAATAATGCTCAACAGTCTTTCCATTTGCTCCAGAGACAGAACCAGCAGCAGGTTCAATCCTCAAATCAAATGCAGCCTAAGAGAGATAGTTTGGAGGAAAGTTTACAAGCCTTCATCAAAGTCAGTGCACAAAACCAAGAGATGAACAACAAGAGACAGGATTCCTTAGAAGCATCTTTTAAGAAGGTGGAGACCCAAGTGGGGCAACTTGCACAACAGATGCAGATTCAACAAAAGGGGAAGTTCCCAAGTCAACCTGAGCAGGCACAAGCAGTGACTGTTCTTAGGAGTGGCAAGGTAATTAAAAACAATGTTGAAAATAATCCTGTGAATGCAGGTGAGCAAGAGAATAAAAAGGAAGGAGATCAAGAGAACAAAGGTGCTGAAGAAAGATTAATGCAGAAGACCCCTACACCAGATTTGCACAAGGCAAGCAATCCATACAGGCCACCTATACCATTCCCTAGCAGGTTGAAGGATGATAAAAAGGATAAGCAGTTTTCAGATATCTTCAACATGCTATCTAAGGTAAGTATTAATTTACCCTTACTTGAAGCAATTAAGAACATGCCGGCTTATGCTAAATTCTTTAAAGAACTGAATACCAAGAAAAAAAGGTATGAGCCGAAT
The DNA here is from genome assembly GCA_947685225.1 of Garcia nutans. NCBI lineage: Eukaryota > Viridiplantae > Streptophyta > Magnoliopsida > Malpighiales > Euphorbiaceae > Garcia > Garcia nutans. The sequence goes on along the minus strand of CANTUV010000007.1, from coordinate 45,689,135 downwards.
GAAAAGGTGATAGTTTCTAAGGTAGCTAGTGCTGTTTTGCAGCATAAACTACCTCCTAAGCTAAAGGATCCTGGAAGCTTTATTATTAAAATTGCTATGGGGAATGGAAAATGTACTGATGGCATGTGTGATTTGGGAGCTAGTGTGAACTTAATGCCTTACTCTATGTACCTTGACTTAGAATTAGGGGAATTTAAGCCAACAAAAATGGTGTTGCAATTAGCTAATAGATCTCTTAGATTCCCGAAAGGGGTTATAGAAGATGTGTTAGTTAAAGTAGGTGGTTTGATAGTACCTGTGGATTTCATTGTTCTTGACATGGAGGTAAGTAATTCTTCACCATCTGCACACACCATCTTGTTGGGTAGGCCTTTTATGGCAACTACCAATACTTTGATAGATGTTAAGAATGGAAAATTATCAATGACTGTTTTGGGACTAACTGTGGAATTTTCTATTTTTTAACACTTCTCCTATTCCTACAACTGCTTTATATGAGGATTGTTCTTTCATTGATTGTGTTGATGCAGTTGTTTCAGATGTTTTCTTGCAGATAGGTTCCTCTGATAAATTGGAGCTGGCATTGACTTTGGATAATGATTTGGAAATTTTTGATGCAGAAATAGCCAGTTGTCTTGAGACCTTAGAGGATGCTGAAATAGAGGAGTTTAAGGATGACTCAATTTTTGAACCTTCCCCCATTGAAAAAGAAGAGAAGAACCCCTCACTAGAGTTAGAGCTGAAAGAGTTACCTAAGAACCTGAAATATGTGTTTTTAGGGGATAATAACACTTTACCTGTGATAATATCTAGTGAACTTAGTGAAGGGGAGGAGATGAGGCTGGTGAGTGAGCTTAAAAGATTAAAGAAAGCAATAGGATGGGGATTGAGTGACATCAAGGGTATTAGCCCTTCCATGTGCATGCATAGAATCACTTTAGAAGAGGGAGCTAAACCTGTGAGGGAGACCCAAAGGTGACTTAACCCAAATATGAGTGAAGTGGTTAAGAAAGAAGTGCTCAAATTACTAGATGAAGGAGTAATTTATCCAATTGCTAACAGTGAGTGGGTGAGCCCAGTTCATGTAGTTCCTAAGAAATCTGGAATCACTGTGGTAAAAAATGAGAATAATGAGTTGGTTCCTACTAGGACTACTACCGGGTGGAGAATGTGCATTGATTATAGGAAGTTGAACAATGCTACAAAGAAAGATCATTTTCCTCTTCCTTTTATTGATCAGATGTTAGATAAACTTTCTAGACACTCACATTATTGTTTTCTGGATGGCCTTTCAGGTTACTATCAGGTACCAATAGCTCCAGAGGATCAGTCAAAGACAACCTTTACTTGCCCTTTTGGGACTTATGCATTTCGACGTATGCCCTTTGACTTATGCAATGCACCTGCAACTTTTCAGAGATGCATGATGTCTGTCTTCTCAGATATGATCGATGATTTTATTGAGGTATTTATGGATGATTTTTCTGTTTTTGGTAATTCTTTTGATAATTGCCTCAATAAACTTGTTCGTGTGCTTGAGAGATGCATTGAATGTAACCTCACTTTAAGTTGGGAAAAGAGTCATTTTATGGTTACTCAGGGCATTGTCTTAGGTCATGTGGTGTCAAGTAAAGGGATTGAGGTGGATAAGGCTAAAATTGAACTAATTGCTAAGTTACCCCCACCTACCTCAGTTAAGGGAATAAGAAGTTTTCTAGGGCATGCAGGATTTTACAGGAGGTTTATTAAGGATTTTTCCAAAATAAGCCAACCTTTGTGCCATTTATTGGGGAAAGATGTTCCATTTGAATTTACAGCACAATGCATGCAAGCTTTTAATTCCCTTAAGGAAAAATTAACTAGTGCACCTGTGATTGTAGCTCTAGTCTGGTCTTTACCTTTTGAAATCATGTGTGATGCATCTAATCATGCAGTAGGAGCTGTTCTTGGGCAAAGGGTTGACAAATACTTGAGAGTAATTTATTATGCCAGTTTAACCCTGAATAGTGCACAAATGAACTACACCACAACTGAGAAGGAAATGTTAGCTGTTGTTTTTGCTTTAGACAAATTTAGAGCTTATTTAATTGGGTAAAAAATTATTGTGCATTCTGACCATGCAGCTCTTAAATATCTTTTAACAAAACAACATGCTAAACCGCGCTTAATTCGATGGGTGTTGTTGTTGCAAGAGTTTGATTTCCAAATCAAGGATACTAAGGGTAGTGAGAATGTTGTTGCGGATCACTTATCTAGATTACCCTTCTTTAGTGAAAATCTTGCATCTAATAGCATTCATAAAAATTTAGAAGCATTTCCTGATGAGCATTTGTTTGTGGTAATTAATGCACCTTTGTTTGCAGATATTGCTAACTATCTTGCCTGTGGTATTTTGCGATCTAACATGTCTTTTCAGGAAAAGAAAAGGTTTCTACACTTGAGTAAGTTTTATTTTTGGGATGAACCTTATCTATTCCGGATTTGCAAAGATGAGATAGTTCGCAGGTGCGTTTCTGAGGAAGAACAACTGAGTGTTCTTCAATTTTGTCATGACCTTCACTGTGGGGGTCATTTTGGAGGAAGAAAAACTGCAGAAAAGGTGCTTCAAAGTGGTTTTTACTGGCCTACTTTATTTAAAGATGCTCAAGACTATTGTAAGCACTGTGATCGTTGCCAAAGAGTAGGTAACATTGGAAGGAGGAATGAAATGCCTCTTCAGTCATATATTGTTGTTGAAATGTTTGATGTGTGGGGAATAGACTTCATGGGTCCTTTCCCCAAGTCCTTTGGTTATGAATACATTTTAGTTGCTGTTGATTATGTTTCCAAATGGGTGGAGGCAATCCCCACCCGTACTAATGATGCTAATATTGTTGTTAAATTTGTGAAGGAAAACATTCTTAGCAGGTTTGGCACACCAAGGGTGATAGTCAGTGATGGGGGGAGTCATTTTTGCAACAGGCTTTTTGAGAAGTTAATGCATAAATCCGGTGTGAAGCACAAGGTGGAAACCCCATATCATCCACAGACTTCTGGACAAGTGGAAACATCCAACAAGCAGCTAAAAGGAATTCTGGAGAAAACAGTCAACACATCCAGGAAGGATTGGGCAAGCAGATTGCACGATGCACTATGGGCATATCGGACTGCTTTCAAAACTCCTCTAGGTATGAGTCCATATCGATTGGTATTTGGAAAAGCTTGTCACTTACCAGTGGAGTTGGAGCACAGAGCATATTGGGCAATCAAGACTCTGAATTTGGACTTGGACAAAGCGAAGAGAGAAAGATTTCTACAAATTTCAGAGTTAGATGAGCTGCGAAATGAGGCTTATGAGAGCGCGAGAATTTACAAGGATCGCACTAAAGCACTTCATGATAAAATTATAGTGCGAAAGACATTGAGTCCAGGTATGAAGGTTTTACTTTTTAACTCACGACTCCGTCTTTTTCCAGGTAAACTCAAGTCTCGATGGAGTGGGCCTTTCGAGATAACTCAGGTGTATCCTTCTGGTGCAATTGAATTACTTAACTCTAGAACAGGTGAGACTTTCAAAGTGAATGGACAAAGAGTTAAGCCATACAATGAAGGATTTCAGGAAGTGAGAGTCATTGACAACACTTTGATTCATGATCCCTAGGCCTTACATGATGTCCAGCTTATTGACATTAAAGAAGCGCTAAATGGGAGGCAACCCATCGGTTTGCATTTATTTTTCATAGTTGTAATTTTAAGTTTAGCGAGTTTTGATTTCTGTTTGGTTTCAATAAATGGACTGTGCTTTGATCGGTTTTTCTTTACTTTTGTGTTTCAAGGTGTTTAAAGAAGAAGGTTTGCAAAATTGTTTAAAAAAAAAAGGGTGTTTAAAGTTAAAAATGGCAGAAGGTGACACGGCCAAAGGACTTGGCCGTGTCCCTTGGCCGTGTCACACACTGGACACGGCCAAAATTCTTAAAAAAAAAAACAAAATGGAATTGAACGATTTTGCAAATTTTGCACAGACTTGGACACACCGTGGGGACACGGCCGTGTCACCTGGCCGTGTCCCCCAAAAAATTTGAGACACGGCTGTGTGCTCTCCACTTGGCCGTGTCCCTTCACTTTCACACACAGACACGGCCAAGTCAGCACTCACACGGCCGTGTCCTCCAATTTTTGCCTTTTAAAAGCCCAATTTTGCCCAGTTTTATTTCATAAATCCCTAACTTTTCTATCTTCTTCTCTCTCGCTCTCTCGTTCTCTGCAACACCAAAACCCTTGATTTTTATTTTCAAATCTCCATCTCTTTCATTAAAACTTCAAATTACTCCAACAAAACTTGAGATTATCACTTAAAACTTGCTCTTTCCTCATATTATTTTGATTTAATTCAGTTTTGGGTGTTAATTTCTCAGATTTCATGTCGCCAAGAACTAAAATTGTACCACACCGAAAGAAGAAGAAATCTGGAGCCGAAGGAGCTTCGTCATCTTCCTCAACTTTATCTCACAAGAGGGCAAGTCTTTTGGCTCGGGGTTTTTTCCCGACAAGGTATGTGAATGACGAATCTTTAGATGCCTTGCAAATGAGAACTGCTTTTTATAGATATGTGCAATATCTTGGGTGGGAAACTTTTGTCTCATTGAGACCCTTGCAGTTTGAGGAGCTCACCCTAGAATTTTTGACAACTCTTAAAGTGGAAAGAGATGATAACAGAATTTGCAGGAAATTGATGTTCAAATTAATGGGTCAATCATTTGTGCTTACTATTGATCAGTTGAATGATATCTATGGATTTCATCAGCATGGGGAAAGATCGATACCCAATGATTTTAGACAACAATTTGCTTGGGGTGCCTTAGGCTTGGGTACTTATGTGGCCAAATCGGCCAAAGCATCTAAATTGCGAAACCCTACTTTGAGATATTTGCACAGGTTTATGTCATGTGGGTTCTTTCCTCGGAAGGAGAGCCCGGGTGTGGTTGAGTCGAGTGAGCTATTTTTCTTGGACTGTGTTTTGAATGAAATGAATATTAGTGCCGGCTATTGGTTAGCCGATATTTTTGACTCCGTAGCTAATAAAAGGAGAGGGGCTATTTGTGTTGGAGGATTGATCACTACATTAGCAATAGCCCTTGTGGAGGATTTTGACCCGAGCGCTACTCGGATGACCCGAATTTTGGGTAATGATTCCTTGGACTTAGCTACCCTTGAGAAGATGCACATGGTGGTGCATAGGAGAGGGACTTTTGTGATGCCGTCAGCTGAGCCTGAAGCACCAGGGGATAGGCAGAAGAGGGCCCGGGTCGAAGAGGAGTCTGACTCGGATTCTCTTGACTTAGATGAGGATGCTTCTGTTTCAGAGAGTCTAGAGATACTTCGGAGGATTCAAGCCCTGGAGGGCAAGGTAGATCGATTGGAGGGAAAGGTAGATGGACTGACCGGCACGGTGGACCGAAACCATATTGAGATGTTGCAACAGATGGATCAGATTAACAGCAACCTTGCCAAAATCCTGAGTCTTCATCCCTGGGCTGCATCATCTTCCTGCCCGCCTTTTCCTTAGACTTTGTGTTCCTTGCTTTATTTTATTTAGTGTACTTTTGTTTTATTTTTTCGTTTTTTGTTTTTCTTGTTAAAACTTTTGTGTTTGAATATTTTATTGTACTTTTGTTATAAAACTTTTGTGTTTGTGATGGAAAGCTAGGATTTTGCCTCACCAAGTACGATGGAAGACAGGTTGTCCTTTAACTCTTTTTATTTATTATTCTTGTTTTCCATTGAGGACAATGTCAATTTTAAGTGTGGGGTACTCTTTAAGCTTTCCTTTAATTCTTGTTTTGCTTATTGTGTTGTTTTGTTTATTGTGTTTGTTGTGCATGGCATAATTGTTGAAAATTTATTGATCGTTTCTTTGATTCTAGCATTATAGTTGAGACTTTGGCATCAGCATAGATATGAGCATTTGAATTCATTCGGTAGTAATTTTCGCATTTTGCAATTCATGACATATAAATCTTTGTGAACCCACCTATGTGAGTTTTGAGCCTCATAAAATTTCATATTTTTGTCAATTGATTTTCTTTTCTTAAGTGTGCACCTTCATGATGTGCATCTCTAGAGTTTGCTTTTGCATACTTATTGAACTCACATTATGATTTAATCTCAAGTTTTAAAATGATGAAGGCAACTTAGGTTAACCCTTTAGCTTAAAAAGACCTCCCTTAATATTGAATTCCTTAGTGAGCCAAGTTGAGCCTTTGACCTTTTCTTGTTTGATCAACACAATTCACAGCTCAACTTTCTCTTATTATCGTCATACCTGCATTAAGGAATGGAGTTTTATGATATGACAATAGGGTGGTTTATTTCAAAGTGTGGGGTAAGCAAGTAAAAAAAAAAATTTGTATTGCTATTTGGGGTTGAAATGCATACTTTGCACATTATATTAAGAGTTGATTATTCTTTTCCTCTACATTTTAAGCTAGATGTTCCATGCAAGTTTATATTTTGTATATATATTAAAAAAAATGATAAAAGAAAAAGAAAAAGATAAAATAAAAAAAAAGAGATATATATATATATATATATACAAAAGCCAAATATGTTCTAGCATTGGTTATCAAAAGAGGAATGTCGACTCATGTACTTTTCTTTTAGTGTGCAAGTATGTGAGGTATCAAGGGTTGGTGAGTATGCTATTTGAAGGAGTTATGAATTTCTTAGCAAGAGTAGTGTCTAATTTAGATACTCCATTTCTTAATGCTCCAGCTTAAATGTCTTTTCTCACACCTTACCTTAGCCCCATTACATCCAAATAAAAGACCTTCGGATTATTTCTTGAGAAAAATCAGTGAGGGAGATTGGATAATTAAGCAAGTTTATGGCAGTATGCACTCATGAGTGGTATGAGTGATTAACCTTTGAAATCGAGTGAAACACTTAGATGAGAGATAAGTTTTGTATGTCAGGATTAATGAATGAGTTAAGAAATTCTTGATTGAAGGAAAGTGCGATTATTTATGCTGTCTCTGTAAGTATTTTATCTATATTCTGGAATTATAGTTAAGGTTGTTTGAATTTTTAATTTATGCCATGTAAATTTGCTTGAGGACAAGCAAAGTTTTAAGTGTGGGGTAGTTGTTTTATTAGTTTTTGTTATAGTTTTGTGTCTTGTTTGTTATGTTAATTATTGTTTTATTTAGGTATTTTGTGTAATATCCCAAAATATACCCTAAAAGTTTTGGAGTTATTGTGAATTTGGATTTAGTGTATATGTATATATATATGGAATATATATAAATACAATATAAAAAGACATATACATATACATCACATATACATGGGATATAAAGTGGGGTAGGAAAGTGAGTTATATATATATTTGTATAATTAATTAATAATAATATTAATGATGATTAAGACAAAAAGAAAAAGAGAAAAAGGAAGTCAAAGGTTGAAAAGGGTGTGTGGTGGAGATTTATTATTATTATTATTATTATTATTATTATTATTATTATGGTTATTATTATTATTATTATTATTATTATTATTATTATTATTATTATTATTATTATTATTATTATTATTATTATATATAGAAGATAAGAACGAAGGAAGAGAAAAAGAAATTCTTTCTTTCTTCTTCTTCGTCTTCTGCTTTTCTTCTTGGACGAGAGAGAGAGAGAGAGAAGCTAGAGAGAGAAAGGTGATTTTTGCCTCTATTTTCACCAAAGATTAAAAGATATCAAGAGATTTGCAAGTGGATATTGAAGATTTGGCTAAGAATCCAAGTAAGTGCCTCTTGCTTTGTATTAATTTCTATGGATTTAATTAAGTTTTGAGATGATTATGGTGTGATGTTAGTGAAAGTTAAGAGTATGGATTAAATAGATGGATGAGTGCAAAATAGTTTGGATATGTTAAGATTTGAACTTTAATTCAATTTTGAGAAGAAAGGAAGAGTTTGATTATGTTTGTATTCATGTGGATTTGTTTAAAATGTAAAATACTTGAGTTGTCTTGGAAAACAGTCCCGGATTGGATGCCACGACCGTGGCAAGTGAGGGCCACGACCGTGGGGTTACAAACATGACTGTGTCCTTATGCATTTTGGTAGCACAGAAGAGTTTTCAATGCCACGACCGTGGCTCTTGAAGGCCACGACCGTGGGGATTGTAATGAAAAATGGGCAGAACCGTATTGGATCCCACGGGCGTGGGGATTGGGAGGCCACGACCGTGGGGACTTAAATGTGGATATGACTTGTAATTTGTGATCTAAAGGCTTAAAATGAGACTAATATATGAATGTATTATATGTTGTGATGTGCATAAGGTGAGTTTATTGAGGCATCAATGTCATTGAGTAATGAATTGCTTATGAAATGAGAAATGTAATGAAATGATTATAACACTTGAGCAATTACATAAAATGAATATGGCTTGAGAAGCTATGAAGAGTAAGTACAAACTACATTATTGCATATATTCATATAATGTTGAGATTGAATATACATTAAATGATATCGATGATGCATAAGAATAAGGTTATGTTGTGCATAATGTGAATATTGATGATGTATATGAATACTTTTATGATGAATTGATTAATGTGATTTGAGACATGATAATGATATAAATAATATGAATGAAGCATATTTGCTTATATGATGATGAAATGAGAATATGATTTGTATAATGTGTATTCAAAATATATGATAATGCAATTGATTGGGTATACTTGAATGATGAAAGAGGAAGTATGAAACGTATGTGCTAAGAAATGTGAAAAATGTGATATTGTGATGAAAGATGAAATGTGAATTGAGATTAAAGAAATGTGAGGCCATTGTGATGGGCCAAGATGAATCAAATGAAATAGTTGAGGCATAATTGTCTAATGAATTGTGGATTGTGAAATAAGAAATGAATTGAGAAATAAAGTTTAAAATGAAATGATCGTGTGCCTAATATGTTGATTCAACTTTCAGAGTCCTGTATTTGATGGCATGCCTATGAACCATTGGATAGGTGAAATGGGAGGCCCGTAAACCGATTCCAATTGGAAATTATGATGTGAATCACTGGATAGGCGAAATGGGAGGCCCGTAAGCCGATTCCAGTTGAAAAATGTGAATATGGAATGATGGTGAAATGGGAGACCCGTAAACCACTTCCATTTGAAAAATTAGTAATAGTCTAGCCGGGTTGAGGATCTCCTCATGTTAATGGGTTGATGGTCCAAGAGACTGGGTCTGTTACGCTATCCATGGATAGAGATATGATATATTATGCCTACGGGCTTGATGATGTGATATTGAATCAAAGCGGTGACTCTGAACTTTGAATAACATATTAGTTTCTTTTGGGCCCATGCTTGTGTTTGTTTATAATGTGATTATTGCTTGATGATATAACATTATAAAATGATTATAATGCATAAGCATCTATATGAAATATGATTATGATATGATAGAATGAGATACATGGTAAGCAAATGAATATGATATTGTGATTTGTTGTAATGTGTTATGTGCATATATATAACTATGAGAATTTTGGAAAAATACTAAGAATGCATGTTAAAAGGGAAAACATGATAAGATAATGATGATACATAAGGTTAAAGTATGAAGTATGATTTGTCTGTAATGTATGTTTTAAATATTTGTTTCCACTACTAAGCTTTCGAGCTTAGCGCGGTTGTGTTAATCGCGCAAGTGAGTTGATGGTTGATCCAGGAGCTCAACCGTTATGCCACGAGAAGGATAAGAGTGTTTTGAGACCAACTAGAAGGTGATGCATACATGTATAATATGATTATATTATATTTGATTAAAATATATGTATACTTAAATAAATTTTGGGAAAGACAAATTAATATACATATATGTGTAATATCATTAAAAGTGTAATACGTTTCCGCTACTCAATAAATGGATATTTTATTCATTATGTTTTATAATGCAAAATTTAAATACTTTGAGTTATTTATATTTAATGAGGTGAAAGATTGATTTGGTTTAAAAATCGACCGTAATATTCCTGTATCCGGTATACATATATTGCAGATGGTTGTATGTAGTGTACGTATACAGGGTTCAGGGGTGTTACAATTATTTTGGTATCAGAGCTTAGGTTTGAGATTCTCAGCCTAAGTAGAATTTAAAAGAAAAGTTTTGTAAAGTTTAAATAGAATTAAAAAGAAAAGTTTTGGAATGAAAATTGTGATACATACATATGCATTAACACCTAGGTTGGTCTCAGATGTGGCATCATGTGATGTGAGATAAATTTGAATTATATGAGAAGGATGATAGTGTTTGAATAAGGTTTTGCATGAAAGTAAAATAAAATAAAATATTGGTTAATGTAAGGAAATATAATGGTGTTGTTTGCATTGTTGTTTTAATGCAAACATTGTGAATTTAATGTGATATGTTTAAGTGATGATAAAATTTATGTAAATGGTGATATTCGGATTTTTTTTTTAAAAATGAGCTTTAATAATTGTGAAAATGTTTTGTTTTGATTTTATACTATGGTGTACATATAAGTTTTAAAGCTGATATTAATAAAATAAGATTAGTAAATTAAACTTCAATAAAGAATACTTGAATATCGAAAGTTTAATATATAGTATGTATATGAGCTATGTGGAATGAATATTATTGCATATTAAAAATTATTTACAAATATGTAATTGGATGAACTAAAAGTTTGACAAGCGATGAAATAGTCATGATAAGGTTGGCTACTTGGAATGTGATAATGTAATGTATTATGTTAGTGATCAAGGATTGAGTTGATCACTTGATAATGTAATATACGCATAGTATTGTGTGTTTGCAACCTATACAACTACATATTTATTAATGTTGAGAATGATTACACTTGCCTTGACAAACTTGTGCAAGTAAGGTCATGTGATAAGATTGATAGTGAGTATTGGATTGAGCAACGTTGGTTCAAGAAAATTTGATTTGAGATAATTAGACTTGGAAATTTTATAGAGGTGATTGGGCTCAATGTGTATATGATTGGATGTAATGTACATATGTATAAAAATATGAGTGATATATATATGTTGAATGGTAAACAAATGGATATAAAGATGGCATTTAAAAAAAAATGTGAAGGAGATGTCACCTTAGTAATGTGACTAAGATTCTGTGAAGTATTATTATGATTAGAGTGTATATATGTGTTGAGCTGATAAATGACTTAAGTTATGTCAAAAAGGGATAAGAATGATGTTGTGTAATGAAAAGTAATTAATGTTAAATTGTGTGGATGGTATGTAAAAGAGGAATTAAATATTATTGTATGATTATGTGTACATGTATAAGTAATGTGGAAAGCAAGTCACATTGTGAATGTGACCTATGAATGTGAATGTGATATAACTACTTGTTTTGTGGTATGGAGAATGATATGGCATGTATTAGTGGATCTATGAGAGATTAGGTTTTGACCTATGCAGAGTTAGACTATGGAATGAAATGAAGAGTGAGAAAGGACTCAAGTAACACTGGATAATGAAATTGTTATGATAATAACTGAGCTAGACTATTATACAATGCTTTCTGGTTCAAGGAGTATGCACGTGAAAATATTATATGTATATGTGTAAAAAAAAAGGGAAGTATAATGTATGAAAAGTTTTATAAGAGATAGATTAGAAGTGGAGTAATAAATGGAATTGTATATGATTAAATATTGTGCATTAAAATGCTATAAATAATATTGTTGGCGTGAGTTAGGCTAATGATGATCTTATGATCAAGAGCAAATTGTTTTAAAACAAAGTTGAATTATGTTAACACTTGAAGATAGAAAAAGTATAGAGAAGGAATATGTAAACTTAGTATTGTAATTGGAAATGTTTGAAGAAGAATAATAGAGGAGCAATATTGATTTATAAACTACAGACGTGACTATTAATATACTCTGGCCGTATGATTTGTTAGTGTAATTGGCTGGTTAATTTTGTTATCAGCAGATTTGGGCCTGAGGTGGTATGATTGTAGTATTATGTGGTTGAGGTTAATAATTTTGTTTCAAGAAACATGGTTAGGAGTTATGAATGATAAAGTTATATCTTATCAGTTCTATGTTAGGAATTTGTTTATAATTATGAAAAGTATGGAAAGAGAAGAGAACTGTGTAAATGTTTTGAATTATGAAGAATGGTTAGAAAAGTGATTATATAAACATAGTAGTGATATGATGATGTGAGGAGATGATATGGGAGAAATTATGAATGTGATTGAAAATGATACTGAATATATTTTTTTTGTTATAAGATGAATTAATTAAAAGAAACAATGTTAAGTGAGTGAATGAACTATGGGTAATAATTATAGTATGAGTATTATGTGAGATTGCACTGCTATTTTAGAAAGCAGAATATATATATATATGAATATTGAAAAATAATTTGAAGTGATTTGTTATTACTGAGTATAATCTCAAAAAGTCGAACAGATGGATCCTAAGGGATTAGAATTTAAGAATGAGTTTGACCTAATAGAAGTAGGTCATGTATATTGATATGTGATGATAAACTTAAATAAGTTAATTATTGATTTGAATAGAATAAGATTGAGATGTTGTTATATTATGATAGCTAGATCAATTGATTTAAATTTTGCTAAGATTGCAAATTATTGTTGAAATTTAATATGTATAGTTGTGTTAAGAGTATAAGATATATGTGATAATGTATATAAGAGGTAATATGCTGATACATGAATGAGTTATGATATATCAATTATAAACGATGAAATAAGGGAAAAGGTTAATTATCTGTAAAATAAGTTTAAAGAGGTAGTATCAATATTAAGGTTAAGTGAAAGATATGGTAAAGAAGGACTTAAGTATAAGGAAAATGGAAATATTGTTATCCATCAAAGTTTGATAAGTGGCTATTTTCAAAAGTGATTGTAATGACAGGATAAGCAATAGTAAGATATAGATCACTAAATTTCCAAGTTTAAAGTTAAGAGAATTTTCTATAAAGTGATGAAGTGATAAAATATCTTGAATGTAATAGATGAATGGTATATATATAGATTATAAGATGATTTGATTATTGTATAACAGAAAATTCATTGGGAATTTAATGAGTTATCTTGGTTGCTTTGTTGAGAAAGTAATAAGATAAATATAAATTTATAGTGATGAATTATGAAATGGGAAAAGATGATTAGCTTAAAAGGGAGAGTAAAAATTATGTGATTTGATGAAATCATAATGTAAGAATACGATTATTTTCATATGGAAATTTAGATGGTGATTTGTTATAAATGGGTTGTTATTGTGCTGGATAATTTCGAGGACGAAATTATTTAAGGGGGAGAGAATTGTAATATCCCAAAATATACCCTAAAAGTTTTGGAGTTATTGTGTATTTGGATTTAGTGTATATGTATATATATATGGAATATATATAAATACAATATAAAAAGACATATACATATACATCACATATACATGGGATATAAAGTGGGGTAGGAAAGTGAGTTATATATATATATTTGTATAATTAATTAATAATAATATTAATGATGATTAAGACAAAAAGAAAAAGAGAAAAAGGAAGTCAAAGGTTGAAAAGGGTGTGTGGTGGAGATTTATTATTATTATTATTATTATTATTATTATTATTATGGTTATTATTATTATTATTATTATTATTATTATTATATATAGAAGATAAGAACGAAGGAAGAGAAAAAGAAATTCTTTCTTTCTTCTTCTTCTTCTTCGTCTTCTGCTTTTCTTCTTGGACGAGAGAGAGAGAGAGAAGCTAGAGAGAGAAAGGAGATTTTTGCCTCTATTTTCACCAAAGATTAAAAGATATCAAGATATTTGCAAGTGGATATTGAAGATTTGGCTAAGAATCCAAGTAAGTGCCTCTTACTTTGTATTAATTTCTATGGATTTAATTAAGTTTTGAGATGATTATGGTGTGTTGTTAGTGAAAGTTAAGAGTATGTGTAATATCCTCATTTATGCCCTAGAAGTTTTGCATATTGTTGTTGTTGTTATTGTTATAGATTGGATTGAATGTATATGATGTGTTAAGAAAAGAATTTGGGAGGAGAATGCTTGTGTATATGTGTTTTGGGAAAGAATTAGGGTTTAGAGAGAATGGTATATGTTGTGTATATGATGATATATATATAACATATAAATGGGTCAAAGGAAGAGTCAAAGGAAGAGAGATATTTTTGTGTTAAGTGTGTAATTACATATGTGGGCTTATATGAGACAAAAGGTTAATTATATGGTTAAGGGCAATTTGGTAATTGCTTGGATAAGATTACTTGGTGGAGATTAAAAGCAAAATTTGACTTTGTTTCTTCATCATTTTCTTCTTTCTTTCATAAAGTGGCCGGCTCCTCCATAGACAAAGGGAAGCAAGAGGTGAAGAGAGGTTCTTGATGAGTTGAGTTCAAAATTGAAGGAAGATTAAGTGTTCAAGTGTTGATTCAATAAGTTTTTAACTAAGGTAAGATTTTCCCTTTGATTTCTTTCATTCTTTTAAAGTGGTATGGGAAGTTAATTAGGGTTTGATGATTTGATGATGAGATGTGTTTATGATTTGTTTTCAAGTTTTAAATTGGTTTTAAGTTAATAGTTTAAATAGGTGTAGTTGTTGGAAGTGGTAAAGGTTGATTTTGAAAGGTGGAGAGGGATGGTGATTTTAGTGTTTTGAGATGATGTGTGTTTAATTGTTATATTAATGTGTTGTGAAGTAATACTTGTGGTGAATATGTGTTTAGAACATTGATTATGTTCATTTGAAATATGTTATATGATGAATATTGTGTTTGAGTGCAATTGAGAAAGTGTTGATTTGGTTAAGGTTATGAGCATGGGTGACACGGCCAGAATCATTGAAGAGACACGGGCGTGTCATTTATTTGAGTTGGCTACTGCCTCTTTTATTTTTAGTGACACGGCCGTGTTCCTCAAGTGGGTTGGGCGTGTCCTTCATGTGGGTTGGGCGTGTCCCTCAAATGAGTTGGATATTGTTTGATTTCTTTGTTCTTTTTGCATGGTTTGGGTTCTTCAAAGGTAGTTTGGTCTCTAAATCTAAACATAAACATTTTAAACATACTTAAACCAAGTAATGACTTAATCAAACACTTGTGGATGATCCTAAAGTTATGAATCATATAAATTATTCTTGCATTGTTGAGATTGAGCTATGTTATGTTATGCATTGTGAATGGTAATGTGTTTCATGAGTAATGTGGAATGAAATGTTGATATTTATAAATGATGCTATGTGAGATATAATGTGATCATGGATGAGATAAACATACACCTGAATAATGAAGTATTATATTGTGAAATGAAATGGGAAGCCATTGTTATTGGCTAAGGTGATTCAATGGTGATAAATGAGGCATGTTTGCCTAAATGATAATGAGAATTGAGAATGAAAACTAAATGAATTGTGTGGCTAATGTGTTATTCCATTTTCAGAGTTTGTTGTTGGTGGCATGCCTAATAAGTGTAACAATCTCTTGAAGTTAGGTTGGATTGAATCCTTGAAGCCTAATTGAGATGTTACCACCCTTGAAGCTAGGTTGGGTTAGTTCTTGAAGCCAAGTTGGGTTGAAGCTTAGCATGCTTTGCTCCCCTTGAAGCTTGGTTGAACTTAATCCTTGAAGCCTAGTTGGGTATATGATATTGATAAATGTGATAACAAACCAAAGCATTAACTCTGAAAATTGAATGGCATATTAGTGTATCTTGGGCCCAATGCTTGTCTTTGTTTAATGAGAGTCATGATTTGTTTATTGTTGTTCATGGATGATTAAATGATTAAATAATGAAGTATATGCAATGATGTTGAAATGTGATATGCATATATGTATGTTGATTATAAAATGTAAAGGGATGTTGTTAGCTTGGCATCTATGTTGTTACATATATGAGATGAATTAGAATTGACATTGTATTGTATTAAAGCATATCAATAGCATGTTTTATCTTACTAAGCCCTTGGCTTAGCGCGATAGTGTTTAATCGCGCAGGTGATAGAGTTGAACCCGAGAGTTCATCAAGACCAAGTGAGAGTAGACCTTGAAGAGTTCATTTTGGGAGATTAAAGATCAGAGCAAACTTGCCAATCATATATACTTCTTTATATTTTATAAAGAAATGTTCAATATGTAAATATGTAAATATTTTATAACTTCCGCTGTGTAATATTTAAATGTATATATATATAACTAATATGTTTTGTTTTATAAGTAATTGATCTACTTTTCTATAATGTATAATTATAAGAGTATTGTATCAAGATTTAAAGTGTTTTGAATGTTAAGAGGACCGTAGCATTCCTATGTTTGGTGCACTTATGCTACATTGTTGTGGTTGTAGTGTGTGTGCATTGGATATGGGGGTGTTACAATTGTTTTGGTATCAGAGCCTAGGTTTGAGATTCTAAACCTAGGTAAAATGTAAGAAAAAGATTATTTTGATTTTAAAAGTGGTTTTTGAATAATATACATGTTTGGGATTGGCAACCTCTGATCTTTTATAGGATGTAGTATGTTGTGTTTGCAGTGTTAGGTTGTGATGGATTCTCACTCACGCCAGTCGGTTGAGGGTAGTGAGGAGAGCGTTGCTCCTGATGAGGGAGCTAGGGTTGATAGTGTTGAGGAGGCACCTGCTTCGGTGTCGGGTAGACCAGTTGGTGAGGAGGTTCCGCCAGCCTGGTTTAGGCATATGATGGAAGCTATGAGGCAAACACCTGTGCAACCACAGCCACCACCCCCTCAGCCTATGGTACCAGTGAGGCACTATGATAAACTAAGGAAGTATGGAGCGGAGGATTTCCTTGGTACTACTGATCCAGCTGTAGCAGAACAGTGGCTTGACAAAGTACAGAGGATCTTTATTCAGTTGCAAGCCACCTCGGAGGAAAAGTTTGATTATGCAAGATCTTTGCTACAAAAGGATGCATATGACTGGTGGAGGACAGTGCCCCATTCTATGGATGATCCACCAACCTTGTCATATGCGGATTTTCTGAGAGAGTTTGAGTTGAAGTATACTCCTAGGGAGTACAAAGACATGAAGAAGATGGAGTTCTTAAGCTTGAAGCAAGATAGCAAGACTGTAACTGAATATGAGGTTGAGTTTATTAGATTGAGTCATTATGCTGGTGGCATTATAGCTGATGAGATAGATAGATGCCGGAGGTTTCAGGAAGGATTGAGGCCCTCTATCATGTGCTTAGTGGCTGGATCAAGATATCATGATTTCTCCCAGCTAGTGGCAGCAGCTCGAAGTGTAGAGCAAGCTCAAGTTATTGCAGCTGCTTCAGAGGAAGAGGTTAGGGTTAGGAGGCCCCAGTTTGAGGCAGGGTCTTCTTCTGTTAAGAGAGGTAAAGGAAGCTTTGTTCCTAGAGTTAGTAGGAGTCAGAGGTCAGCTGGTAGGTCAGTGCAGTTACAGAGGCAGAGATTTAGACCTGCAGCTTCAGTGGCGAGTGCTCCGACCCCTATGGTTCAGAGATCCACCTTACCCATCTGCATCCATTGTGGTAGGCCGCATGGTGGTCCTTGTTGGAAGACTGGTGTTGCAGGGGTTTGTTTCAGATGTGGATCGCCAGATCACTTTGTGAGAGATTGTCCTGAGAGGCAAGAGCAGATGTCAGTTGATACTACAGCTTCTCGACCTAGTGTGAGGGGAGGTTGAGTAGGCAGAGGTAGCAGCCGGGGAGGCAGATCTGGGTTCAGTATTAGAGGAGGTGCTACATCCAGGGAGAGTAGACCAGAGGAGGTTGGTTCTTCCCAGAGGATGTATGTTATGCAGAGGCAGCCAGATGCTTCGGCAGTCATTGCTGGTACTTTTTCCTTATTTTGTTTTTCTGTACTTGCTTTGATTGATCCGGGTTCCACGCATTCATATGTTAGTGCATCTGTATTGCCTGTATTTGATGTGCATGCTGAGTCCCTAGGATTTGATGTGTTGGTGACAAATCCGTTAGGGCATAGTGTGGTTGTGAGTAAGGTACACCGAGATAGTGCAGTGAGGGTGCAAGGTGAGGAGTTCCTTGGAGACTTGATTGAGATGCCATTTAAGGAATATGATGTGATTCTAGGTATGGATTGGCTATCTCGACATGGAGCTGTGGTAGACTGTAAAAAGAAAATTGTTTCTTTGAGAACAGGTGATGGTAGAGAGGTGATAGTATCTAATGAGCAGGAACAGCTAGCCTCCTTATTTGTTTCAGCTGTTGCAGCTAGGAGATTGATTAGAAAGGGGTGTGAAGCCTATCTTGCTCATGTGGTGGATACTAGAGTGAAGGGTTCTCCCATTGATAGTATTGCCACAGTTGCAGAGTTCCCTGATGTTTTTCCAGAGGAATTGCCAGGATTGCCTCCTGAGAGAGAGGTGGAGTTCGGTATTGAATTGTTGCCTGGTACCACTCCTATCTCTATTACTCCTTATAGAATGGCACCAGCAGAATTGAGGGAATTGAAAGTGCAATTACAGGAGTTGTTGGACAAAGGATTTATTCGCCCCAGTGTTTCTCCTTGGGGAGCTCCTGTGTTATTTGTGAAAAAGAAAGATGGTACTATGAGGTTGTGTATCGATTATAGGCAATTGAACAAGGTAACTATTAAAAATAAATATCCTTTGCCTAGAATCGATGATCTCTTTGATCAATTGAAGGGTGCAGCTGTGTTTTCTAAAATTGATCTGAGATCAGGGTACCATCAGCTGAGAGTCAGAGCTGAAGATGTTCCTAAGACTGCCTTTCTGACCAGGTATGGGCATTATGAATTTTTAGTTATGCCTTTTGGTCTGACGAATGCACCTGCAGCTTTTATGGATTTGATGAATAGGATGTTTAGGCCCTATCTGGATCAGTTTGTAGTGGTCTTCATCGATGATATTCTAGTGTATTCAAGGAATGAAGAGGAACATGATTTGCATCTGCGGATTGTGTTGCAGATTTTGAGAGAGAAGCAGTTATTTGCCAAATTGTCGAAGTGTGAGTTTTGGTTGGATCAAGTAGCTTTTCTTGGACATATTGTTTCTGCAGAAGGCATCAGAGTTGATCCGAGCAAAGTTGAAGCAATTTTGAATTGGAGTCCACCCAAGTCTGTGACAGAGATTAGAAGTTTTCTGGGTTTGGCAGGCTATTACCGGCGGTTTGTGAAAGGGTTTTCTTTGATAGCTACTCCACTCACCAGATTGCTTCGTAAGGGAGTGAGGTTTTTGTGGACAGATCAGTGTCAGGCGAGCTTTGAGCAGTTGAGAGAAATGTTAACTCAAGCGCCTATTCTTACTTTACCTGTTGAAGGCAAACCATATGTGATCTACAGTGATGCTTCACATAGAGGTTTGGGGTGTGTATTGATGCAGGAAGGGAAAGTTATTGCTTATGCATCTAGACAGTTGAAACCGCATGAGCTTAATTATCCGACCCATGATTTGGAATTGGCTGCCATTGTGTTTGTATTGAAGATTTGGCGCCACTATCTGTTTGGGGAGAAATGTTTCATCTATACTGATCACAAGAGTTTGAAGTATTTGGGTGTCCAGAAAGAGCTCAATCATCGTCAAAGGAGGTGGTTAGAATTGATTAAAGACTACGACTGCTTGATTGATTATCATCCAGGTAAAGCAAATGTTGTTGCTGATGCCTTGAGTCGGAAGTCTATAGCAGGTTTGACTGTTTACTCGCTCTCGTTGCTTGTTGAGTTGAGAACATTGTGTGCTAGTTTTGTACCTTGTGATGATGGTGCATTGTTAGCACAGTTGCAATTGAAGCCGGTTTTGTTAGATCAAATCAAAGAAGCTCAGTTGGCCGATAAGAAGATTCAGAAGATTGTTTTGGATTGTCAGAGTGGAAAGGGTAGAGATTTTATTATGAAGAGTGATGGAAGTCTCTGGTTCAAGAACAGATTGTGTGTACCCGATGATGCTGATTTGAAAAGGGTCATTTTGGAAGAAGCTCATCAGTCAATGTTTGCTATGCATCCGGGTAATACGAAGATGTATCATGATTTGAGACAGCTTTATTGGTGGATTGGGTTGAAGAGAGACATTGCTGAGTTTGTATCGAAATGTCTCACTTGTCAGAAGGTTAAAGCAGAGCATCAAGTTCCAACCGGGTTGCTTCAACCGTTGTCAGTGCCAGAATGGAAGTGGGAAAGAGTGGCAATGGACTTTGTGTCTGGATTGCCATTGACTCAAAGGAAACATGATGCTATATGGGTGATTGTGGATAGATTGACTAAGACAGCTCATTTCCTTCCGGTGCGGATGGATTACTCTTTGGAGAGGTTGGCTGAGCTGTATATCCAAGAGATTGTGAAGTTGCATGGTGTTCCAACTTCTTTAGTATCTGATCGAGATCCCAGGTTTACTTCCCGGTTTTGGAAGAGTTTGCATAGTGCTTTGGGTTCTCGACTGCACTTCAGTACTGCTTTTCATCCACAGACAGATGGACAGTCAGAGAGGGTGATACAGATTATTGAGGACATGTTGAGAAGCTGTGTCATCGATTTCTCTGGAAGTTGGGATAAGTTTTTACCTCTTGTGGAGTTTGCATACAACAACAGTCACCAATCTAGCATTGGTATGGCACCATTCGAAGCTTTGTATGGTAGACGGTGTAGGACACCTCTTTGTTGGAGTGAACTGGGAGATGGTAAGTTGATTGGCCTGATTTGATTCAAGAAACTGAAGAGAAAGTGAAGCTGATTCGAGGCAGATTGAAAGCAGCTTCAGACCGACAGAAGTCTTATGCAGATCTGAAGAGGAGAGATATAGAGTTTGATGTGGGAGATAAGGTATTTTTGAAGGTATCTCCTTGGAAGAAAATTTTGAGGTTCGGTTGGAAAGGGAAATTGTGTCCTCGTTTCATTGGACCGTATGAAGTTTTGGAAAGAGTTGGGCCAGTTGCTTATCGGCTTGCTTTGCCACCTGAGTTGGATCGGATTCATAACGTATTTCATGTTTCTATGTTGAGGAGGTACAGGTCAGATCCATCTCATGTGTTGCCGATTGAGTCAATTGAAGTAAATCCTGATTTGACGTTTGAAGAGGAACCAGTTGCTATTTTGGCACGTGATGTAAAAGAGTTGAGAAACAAGAGAGTGCCACTTGTGAAAATTTTGTGGAAGAATCATGGAAAAGAAGAAGCAACTTGGGAAAATGAACAAACCATGCGAGAGCAATATCCTCAGTTGTTTCAGACTTGATATCAGGTAATTTCGAGGACGAAATTTCTTTTTAGAGGGGGAGAATTGTAATATCCTCATTTATGCCCTAGAAGTTTTGCATATTGTTGTTGTTGTTATTGTTATAGATTGGATTGAATGTATATGATGTGTTAAGAAAAGAATTTGGGAGGAGAATGCTTGTGTATATGTGTTTTGGGAAAGAATTAGGGTTTAGAGAGAATGGTATATGTTGTGTATATGATGATATATATATAACATATAAATGGGTCAAAGGAAGAGTCAAAGGAAGAGAGATATTTTTGTGTTAAGTGTGTAATTACATATGTGGGCTTATATGAGACAAAAGGTTAATTATATGGTTAAGGGCAATTTGGTAATTGCTTGGATAAGATTACTTGGTGGAGATTAAAAGCAAAATTTGACTTTGTTTCTTCATCATTTTCTTCTTTATTTCATAAAGTGGCCGGCTCCTCCATAGACAAAGGGAAGCAAGAGGTGAAGAGAGGTTCTTGATGAGTTGAGTTCAAAATTGAAGGAAGATTAAGTGTTCAAGTGTTGATTCAAGAAGTTTTTAACTAAGGTAAGATTTTCCCTTTGATTTCTTTCATTCTTTTAAAGTGGTATGGGAAGTTAATTAGGGTTTGATGATTTGATGATGAGATGTGTTTATGATTTGTTTTCAAGTGTTAAATTGGTTTTAAGTTAATAGTTTAAATAGGTGTAGTTGTTGGAAGTGGTAAAGGTTGATTTTGAAAGGTGGAGAGGGATGGTGATTTTAGTGTTTTGAGATGATGTGTGTTTAATTGTTATATTAATGTGTTGTGAAGTAATACTTGTGGTGAATATGTGTTTAGAACATTGATTATGTTCATTTGAAATATGTTATATGATGAATATTGTGTTTGAGTGCAATTGAGAAAGTGTTGATTTGGTTAAGGTTATGAGCATGGGTGACACAGCCAGAATCATTGAAGAGACACGGGCGTGTCATTTATTTGAGTTGGCTACTGCCTCTTTTATTTTTAGTGACACGGCCGTGTTCCTCAAGTGGGTTGGGCGTGTCCTTCATGTGGGTTGGGCGTGTCCCTCAAATGAGTTGGATATTGTTTGATTTCTTTGTTCTTTTTGCATGGTTTGGGTTCTTCAAAGGTAGTTTGGTCTCTAAATCTAAACATAAACATTTTAAACATACTTAAACCAAGTAATGACTTAATCAAACACTTGTGGATGATCCTAAAGTTATGAATCATATAAATTATTCATGCATTGTTGAGATTGAGCTATGTTATGTTATGCATTGTGAATGGTAATGTGTTTCATGAGTAATGTGGAATGAAATGTTGATATTTATAAATGATGCTATGTGAGATATAATGTGATCATGGATGAGATAAACATACACCTGAATAATGAAGTATTATATTGTGAAATGAAATGGGAAGCCATTGTTATTGGCTAAGGTGATTCAATGGTGATAAATGAGGCATGTTTGCCTAAATGATAATGAGAATTGAGAATGAAAACTAAAAGAATTGTGTGGCTAATGTGTTATTCCATTTTCAGAGTTTATTGTTGGTGGCATGCCTAATAAGTGTAACAATCTCTTGAAGTTAGGTTGGATTGAATCCTTGAAGCCTAATTGAGATGTTACCACCCTTGAAGCTAGGTTGGGTTAGTTCTTGAAGCCAAGTTGGGTTGAAGCTTAGCATGCTTTGCTCCCCTTGAAGCTTGGTTGAACTTAATCCTTGAAGCCTAGTTGGGTATATGATATTGATAAATGTGATAACAAACCAAAGCATTAACTCTGAAAATTGAATGGCATATTAGTGTATCTTGGGCCCAATGCTTGTCTTTGTTTAATGAGAGTCATGATTTGTTTATTGTTGTTCATGGATGATTAAATGATTAAATAATGAAGTATATGCAATGATGTTGAAATGTGATATGCATATATGTATGTTGATTATAAAATGTAAAGGGATGTTGTTAGCTTGGCATCTATGTTGTTACATATATGAGATGAATTAGAATTGACATTGTATTGTATTAAAGCATATCAATAGCATGTTTTATCTTACTAAGCCCTTGGCTTAGCGCGATAGAGTTTAATCGCGCAGGTGATAGAGTTGAACCCGAGAGTTCATCAAGACCAAGTGAGAGTAGACCTTGAAGAGTTCATTTTGGGAGATTAAAGATCAGAGCAAACTTGCCAATCATGTATACTTCTTTATATTTTATAAAGAAATGTTCAATATGTAAATATGTAAATATTTTATAACTTCCGCTGTGTAATATTTAAATGTATATATATATAACTAATATGTTTTGTTTTATAAGTAATTGATCTACTTTTCTATAATGTATAATTATAAGAGTATTGTATCAAGATTTAAAGTGTTTTGAATGTTAAGAGGACCGTAGCATTCCTATGTTTGGTGCACTTATGCTACATTGTTGTGGTTGTAGTGTGTGTGCATTGGATATGGGGGTGTTACAGTATGGATTAAATAGATGGATGAGTGCAAAATAGTTTGGATATGTTAAGATTTGAACTTTAATTCAATTTTGAGAAGAAAGGAAGAGTTTGATTATGTTTGTATTCATGTGGATTTGTTTAAAATGTCAAATACTTGAGTTGTCTTGGAAAACAGTCCCGGATTGGATGCCACGACCGTGGCAAGTGAGGGCCACAACCGTGGGGTTACAAACATGACTGTGTCTTTATGCATTTTGGTAGCACAGAAGAGTTTTCAATGCCACGACCGTGGCTCTTGAAGGCCACGACCGTAGGGATTGTAATGAAAAATGGGCAGAACCGTATTGGATCCCACGGGCGTGGGGATTGGGAGGCCACGACCGTGGGGACTTAAATGTTGATATGACTTGTAATTTGTGATCTAAAGGCTTAAAATGAGACTAATATATGAATGTATTATATGTTGTGATGTGCATAAGGTGAGTTTATTGAGGCATCAATGTCATTGAGTAATGAATTGCTTATGAAATGAGAAATGTAATGAAATGATTATAACACTTGAGCAATTACATAAAATGAATATGGCTTGAGAAGCTATGAAGAGTAAGTACAAACTACATTATTGCATATATTCATATAATGTTGAGATTGAATATACATTAAATGATATCGATGATGCATAAGAGTAAGGTTATGTTGTGCATAATGTGAATATTGATGATGTATATGAATACTTTTATGATGAATTGATTAATGTGATTTGAGACATGATAATGATATAAATAATATGAATGAAGCATATTTGCTTATATGATGATGAAATGAGAATATGATTTGTATAATGTGTATTCAAAATATATGATAATGCAATTGATTGGGTATACTTGAATGATGAAAGAGGAAGTATGAAACGTATGTGCTAAGAAATGTGAAAAATGTGATATTGTGATGAAAGATGAAATGTGAATTGAGATTAAAGAAATGTGAGGCCATTGTGATGGGCCAAGATGAATCAAATGAAATAGTTGAGGCATAATTGTCTAATGAATTGTGGATTGTGAAATAAGAAATGAATTGAGAAATGAAGTTTAAAATGAAATGATGGTGTGCCTAATATGTTGATTCAACTTTCAGAGTCCTGTATTTGATGGCATGCCTATGAACCATTGGATAGGTGAAATGGGAGGCCCGTAAACCGATTCCAATTGGAAATTATGATGTGAATCACTGGATAGGCGAAATGGGAGGCCCGTAAGCCGATTCCAGTTGAAAAATGTGAATATGGAATGATGGTGAAATGGGAGACCCGTAAACCACTTCCATTTGAAAAATTAGTAACAGTCTAGCCGGGTTGAGGATCTCCTCATGTTAATGGGTTGATGGTCCAAGAGACTGGGTCTGTTACGCTATCCATGGATAGAGATATGATATATTATGCCTACGGGCTTGATGATGTGATATTGAATCAAAGCGGTGACTCTGAACTTTGAATAACATATTAGTTTCTTTTGGGCCCATGCTTGTGTTTGTTTATAATGTGATTATTGCTTGATGATATAACATTATAAAATGATTATAATGCATAAGCATCTATATGAAATATGATTATGATATGATAGAATGAGATACATGGTAAGCAAATGAATATGATATTGTGATTTGTTGTAATGTGTTATGTGCATATATATAACTATGAGAATTTTGGAAAAATACTAAGAATGCATGTTAAAAGGGAAAACATGATAAGATAATGATGATACATAAGGTTAAAGTATGAAGTATGATTTGTCTGTAATGTATGTTTTAAATATTTGTTTCCACTACTAAGCTTTCGAGCTTAGCGCGGTTGTGTTAATCGCGCAGGTGAGTTGATGGTTGATCCAGGAGCTCAACCGTTATGCCACGAGAAGGATAAGAGTGTTTTGAGACCAACTAGAAGGTGATGCATACATGTATAATATGATTATATTGTATTTGATTAAAATATATGTATACTTAAATAAATTTTGGGAAAGACAAATTAATATACATATATGTGTAATATCATTAAAAGTGTAATACGTTTCCGCTACTCAATAAATGGATATTTTATTCATTATGTTTTATAATGCAAAATTTAAATACTTTGAGTTATTTATATTTAATGAGGTGAAAGATTGATTTGGTTTAAAAATCGACCGTAATATTCCTGTATCCGGTATACGTATATTGCAGATGGTTGTATGTAGTGTACGTATACGGGGTTCAGGGGTGTTACATTTTGTTAGTTTTAATTGGTTTGTTTAGTGTTTTCTTTAATTGTGTAGTTTTAGTTTATTTTTAGTTTTATGTCATTTTTGATCTAGTTTTTAGTTTGTGCTTATGTTTTATCGGTTATTGTTTATTTACTTCGTGTTTTAAGTTTTTTTGAGTTTTGTATTAGGTTAAAACAGGCAAGGAAACGAATTGAAGATGAAATGGGCAGTAGCTGACTGTCACATCCGCCTACTGCATTTATGCAGTGTAGACACATGCATAGCGAGAGTAGGGAAAAGGAGAAGATAATTCTTGATAACAGCCCTAGATAAGGTTGTATGACAAAAGGGACCTAATTGTAATTTTTAATAAAGTTGGGGACGTAGATGTAATTTCAAAGAAAGTTGCACCGGATGTTCTTAATAGTGCATATAACAGATTCCAAAAATGGAATGTAGAGAAAAATCGGATCGCAACGACGTGTAACGGTTTTTCCAGGAAATGTCCCGTTAAAGAAAAATGAAGAAATGTTGACTAAGGGCATTTTGGTCATTACCAATTAAAGTTATACATGAATTTAGGGTAGGAAATAAAGACGTGAGTACGTAGAGAATGGCGAGAAGTTAAATATGAAACGATTGTCAGTAGAAATGAAGCCGGAGAAAACCCGAGCAAAAATAGGACCAAAAGGGAATTTTGTAAAAAGTTGAGGGCTTACCGGTAATTTTTCAAAATGACTTAGAAACCTAAAATAGATCTTATAAATAGAAAGTAGAGGTCGAGAGGATCAAAACCATATATAGTTTGACTCGTGGAGCTATACGGTTTAAAAGATATGATCGATTAATCGCCGGAACGTAATGTGGGCCCGGTTTCGTGTCGGGACCGGATGAGTAACCCGGGACAACTTTATGAGATCCAATGGGAAGAGAGACAAGTGGAAAGAAGTAAAGGAAAAAAGAAGTTATAAAAATCAAAGGTTGGCCAATCAAAAGAGAACATTTAGCTTATGTAATAAATGTGTAATAAATGAAGAAAGAGAAAAAGTGGACAAATGGTCAAGGTGATCATCACTTCCTTTGTATATAAATATAGGTGATATGAAGAGCAAATTCTCTCTTTTCCACTCACCAAATTCGGCCAACAAAAGAAAATACCAAGGGACTTCCAAGTTTTTCCAAACTTTGATTTTTAAGGTAAGTTCTAAGGTTTTTAAGTGTGTAGACTTTAATTTTAGTATTAGTTTTAGGTAGTTATATATATATTGGAAGATTGGGAATTAGAGTCTTATATGGAATTGAAAAAAAAATAATAATAATAAGATTAATTGATTAAATGGAAGAACCAAGATATAGAAAGATTAATAAGGTTGGATTAGGGGTTTCGGTTGGAAAAGAAATAGAGGATAATTTATTATTTTGAAATTCTAAGGTTTATGTTGTATCTTGAATTGATTGAAGGAGAAATAAAGAATTAAAGAAGGAGAAGAAAGAAAAGCCAAGAGGAATTAAAGAAATAAGGTTTGGTACTTTACCTTTGAATAATTAATTTTGGTTTGATGCTTTACAAACTTTGGTTTATGAAAGTTTTGTTGTTGATGCTTAAATATATTGATTTGAGTTAAACATGCAAAAGTTGTCAAAGGGAAGTGTTTGAATCTTCACTTTACCATTAAAGAAGCCTTAATATTGATTTGCAAAAGAAAAATAAACTATCCTATGCATTTCATGTGTTTGGGCCGAAATGGTCCCAAAAAGACAGCTTTCTGGACCTTTTTGTGGAAATTGTTTGAGGCAGCAAACGAAGGAATTTTTCAACAAAATTTTACATGCAATTAGTCAACATATGAAATAAGTTTTCTGTAAAATTTCAGCCAAAAATAAGATCATTTACTTGGTCAAGTGCATGATTGAAGTGGACTGAAATTTTGACGAAAATCCAGATTTTACTATTCATTTGGTCATGCCATTTTGCGTTGCCGATTTTTCTCGCCGCAACACTATTCATTTGGTCAATTTGTGATCCTTTGAGGAATGCTTTGAAATATTTGATATGTTTATTGTGGATGTTAAATATGTGAAAAAGAGTAACGGTTTGACCAAAGAATGTGGTGCGCGGCATAAATGGCAAAGCGTGACGGAAATTAAAATGATTTTTCGAATCATTCCAAAATGAAGTTTGAAACTTAAATTGAATCATTTTAACCTTTATGCTCTACTAGATAGTGGGAGTGGTAGATAAGGGTATGGTGCACTATACTAACGCATGCAGTACTGCTCATTATTGTGATATGATATGTTATTCAGTGGTGAGGCCACTGAAGCCAATGGGGAGGCCCATTGGTTAGAACCAGGATGGTGAGGGCCATTCCTGTGATCTGATATCGGTGGTGAGGGCCACCTATGTTACAGTGGTGAGGGCCACTGCCTTATCACTATGGTTCCCTATATACCAGTAGAGCCTGAACCAAAGACATATTTTTCGTTAAACTATGAAATGCAAATGAGTTGAATTATGATTTTACATTATTGAAAGCATATCACACTGAATGTATCAAAATTTCTATTGGTTTAAGGTTGGTTGATTTATGATTTAATTATTTCATATTTTCCAAATGTTTTCATATGTTACTTGTATTTTATTGGTAAAGTACCCACTGAGCGACATTGCTCAGCGAGTTAAGTTTTCCTTGACTCGTAGGTTCGGAGCAGTAGATAAATCTTGGGAAAGCAACGACCAGACCACAGCAAATCTCAGGGGTAGATCTTTTAGTTCCATTATGAGTTAGCTAGTTGTGGCATGTATATGAATAAATATAAAAGAGATTTTCTATGTTATAATTGTATGTTAGTAGTATGTAATAATCATAAATCTTTACTTTATGTTATATTAGAAGTGTGAACTCTTCGTGCAGGTTTGTAGTTGAGGGTATAAGGTGGATTCATTGGGAGTGCATTAAATTTGATGGTAATTATATTGGTCTGTGTAAAATGTTTTAAAAAAAAAATCAGAAAAACAAGTTTTGTCGACACTTGGGATCCAAATTTCTTGGCGGAACTATGGCAAAATTTCTGTAAAAATCAGAATTAAAATTTGACTAAGTAAATTGGTAGCAACATTAGGATAGTGTGGCGCCTCTACTCGACTTACACATGTAGGTTGGGAAGGGGTGTTACACTGACACAGGCAGAGGACACGGCCAAGTCACTGGCCGTGTCCCATACCAAGTTAAAAGGAAGAGCAAGTCCCAGTAGCAGACACAAGCAAGGGACACGGCCAAGTCATGTGGCCGTGTCCCTCCAAAGAAGACCCACACGACCAAGTCATCTTGACTTGGCCGTGTCCCACCAATTCCAAAGGCAAAGAAGTTTTAATTCAAACAGAGGTGGACACATGCAGGGGACACGGCCGTGTCACCTGGCCGTGTCCCTTCATCAAGCTGCAACACGGCCAAGTCAAGCTTCACTTGGCCGTGTCACTCAACAAAGAAGACAAGGGGATCGAAAAGCAGGCAGTAGAGAACACTGGCAAGGGACACAGCCGTGTCACCTGGCCGTGTCCCTCCAACAAGCCCTCACACGGCCGTGTCCCTCATCACCTGGCCGTGTCCCTCATGAACCAAGCGCGCACCGAATTTTAAAGCCGACGTTGCGTATAAAAGCAAAAAGAAAGTTAGGGTTTGGGAGTTTTTTTACGATTTTGAGCAGAGTTTAGCCGACGAAGAGAGATCTTAGGGTTTAAACATTTGTTTTATTGGATTTTGATTTTACTTTGGATTAAACTAGTTTAGATTAGATTGTTCATACCATTGATTCATCCTTCTTGCAAGATTCGATCAAGAGATTCATCAAAAGCTTCAAGAAGTTTGTAACTTGGTTTCATTCTTAAACTTTGTCTCTTTAGTTTCATTGAAATTGTGTTTATGAATATTATCATGTCTAAATTGATTTCTTTGATTATTAATGAGATGAGTATGTTTGATAACATCATGAACTAATTTAATCTAGTCTAGGGTTTGTATGGATTTACTATGATTGTATGAATTGGTTATTCTCTTAACTAATGATTTCTTTTGCCTTTATTGAATGAAACATTGTTTACATATAATTGATTGGCCACCAATTGTGTGTTTTAGGTATTAGATGATGGATTGAGAGATGAAGTCTAATACTGGAATAATTCAATTAAGGACTTAGGTGAATTAGAGATATAACCTATTAAAAAGATTGTTCAATTATAACAAGATTAGTTGTAAGAGGTTTGAATGCGAGAGCTTATTTCCTTGACTCAATTAATTAAGTTGTTTGAGATTTAATCTTAGAAATTAAATTAGTTAAGTGGAATAACCGTTCATACATATGAGTAGTAGAGAAGTGCAAAACCTAGACCCTTTTATCAAGTAAATCAAAACATCAGCTTTTGTTTATTTTTATTGTTTTCAACTTAAATCAATTTTCTCATTACTTTGCAATTTGAATTTCTTTACTACTTGTTACTTTTAATTTGATAATCGATTACCCAGTTTGGCTTCCTTGAGAGAACAACCTTGGGGCGATCACCTTCGCTACAGCTACCTCGTATACTTGCGAGTGACGCTTTGTGGTAGAGTTAATTTGAGCGCAACACCATCCACAGACTTCTGGGCAAGTGGAAACATCAAACAAGTAGCTAAAAGGAATTCTGGAGAAAACAGTCAACACATTCAGGAAGGATTGGGCAAACAAATTGCATGATGCACTATGGCCATATCAGACTGCTTTCAAAACTCCTCTAGGTATGAGTCCATATCGATTGGTGTTTGGAAAAGCTTGTCACTTACCAGTGGAGTTAGAGCACAAAGCATATTGGGCAATCAAGACTCTGAATTTGGACTTGGATAAAGCGAAGAGAGAAAGATTTCTGCAAATTTCAGAGTTGGATGAGCTGAGAAATGAGGCCTATGAGAGCTCGAGAATCTACAAGGATCGCACTAAAGCACTTCATGATAGAATTATAGTGCGAAAGACATTGAGTCCAGGTATGAAGGTTTTACTTTTTAACTCACGACTCCGTCTTTTTCTAGGTAAACTCAAGTCTCGATGGAGTGGGCCTTTCGAGATAACTCGGGTGTATCCTTCTAGTGCCATTGAATTACTTAACTCTCAAACAAGTGAGACTTTTAAAGTGAATGGACAGAGATTTAAGCCATACAATGAAGGATTTCAGGAAGTGAGGATCATTGATAGCACTTTGATCTGTGATCCTTAGATCTTGCATGATGTCCAACTTTATGACATTAAAGAAGCGCTAAATGGGAGGCAACCCATCGGTTTGTATTTATTTTTCGTAGTTGTAATTTTAAATTTAGCAAGTATTAATTTTATGTTCGGTTTAAATAAATGGATTGTGCTTTGATTGGTTTTTCTTTACTTTGTGTTTCAGGGTGTTGAAAGAAGAAGGTTTGCAAAATCGTTGAATAAAAAAAATATTAAAAGCTAATAAAAGGCAGTAGGTGACACGGCCAAAGGACTTGGCCGTGGCCGTGTCCCTTGGCCGTGTCACACACTGGACACGGCCGGGCTTCCTTAAAAATTTAACGATTTTGCAATTTTGTACAGAATAGGACACACCCAGAGGACACGGCCAAGTCACTGGCCGTGTCCCTCCAAGAGCATCAGACAAGGCCATGTCACCTTGACTTGGCCGTGTCCCTTCACTTTCACACACAGACACGGCCAAGTCCACACTCACACGGCCGTGTCCCTCCATTTTACACTTTATAAAAACCCGATTTTGCCCAGTTATTTCCATTAAATCCCTAATTTCTTTTCTTCGTCTTTCTCTCGCTCTCTCGCTCTCTGTATCGCCATAGCCAAATTTTTATTTCAAAATTCCAATTTTTCCATTAAAACTTCAAATTTCTTCAACAAAACTTGAGTAAATCACTTAAAACTTCCTCTTTACTCATATAATTTTGATTTAATTCAGTTTTAGGTGTTAATTTTTCAGATCTCAAGATGCCAAGAACTAAAACTGTCTCACACCGCAAGAAGAAGAAATCTACTACCGAAGGAGTTTCTTCCTCTTCCTCAACTTCATCTTTCAAGAGGGTAAGTCTTTTGGCTCGGGGTTTTTTCCTGACAAGGTATGTGAATGACAAATCTCTAGATGCCCTGCAAATTAGAACTAATTTTTATAGATATGTGCAATTTCTTGGGTGGGAGACTTTTATCTCATTGAGACCTTTGCAGTTTGAGGAGCTTACTCTAGAATTTTTGACATCTCTTAAGGTGGAAAGAGATGATAAGAAAATCTGCAAGAGAATGATGTTTAAATTGATGGGAAAATCATTTGAGCTTAATATTGATCAGTTAAATGCTATCTATGGTTTTCATCAGCATGGGGAAAGGTCGATACCCAAAGAATTTAGACAACAATTTGTGTGGGGAGCTTTAGGCTCGGGTACTTATGTGGCCAAATCGGCCAAGGCATCTAAATTAAAGAATCCCGCTTTGAGGTACTTGCATAGGTTTATGTCTTGCGGATTCTTCGCTCGGAAGGAAAGCCCGGGTGTGGTTGAGTCGAGTGAGTTATTTTTCCTGGACTGTGTTTTGAATGAAATGGCTGTGAGTGCCGGCTATTGGTTAGCTGATATTTTTGATACTGTAGCTAATAAAAGGAGGGGGGCAATTTGTGTTGGAGGATTGATAACCACATTAGCAGTAGCCCTTGTTGAGGATTTTGAGCCGAGTACTAGTCGCATGACTAGAATTATGGGTAATGACTCCTTGGATCTAGCTACACTTGAGAAAATGCACATGGTGGTGCATAGAAGAGGGACTTATGTGATGCCTTCAGCTGAGCCTGCAGCACCGGGGGACAGGCAGAAGAGAGCACGGGTCCAAGAGGAGTCCGACTCGGATTCTCTTGGCCTAGATGAGGATGCTCCAGTCTCGGAACATCAAGAGGTACTTCTGAGGATTGAGGCCCTGGAGGGCAAAGTGGATCGACTGGATGGCAAGGTGGACCGTAACCATGCTGAAGTATTGCAGCAATTGGAGCAGATTAACAGCAACCTTGCGACGATCCTGAGTCTTCATCCCTCAGCTGCATCATCTTCACGCCCACCTTTTCCATAGATTTTGAGATCCTTGCTTTATTTTGTATTTTTGTTCTTATTTTTCGTTTTTGTTTTCATGTTAACCTTTATATTTGGATATTTTATTTTTATATATTGTACTTTTGTTTTTGAACTTTTGTGTTTGTGATGGAAAGCTAGGGTTTTGCCTCACCAATATGATGGAAGACAGGTTGTCCTTTAACTATTTTTATTTACTATTCTTGTTTTACATTGAGGACAATGTAAATTTTAAGTGTGGGGTACTCTTTAAGCTTTCCTTTAATGTTTGTCTTGTTTTGTTTATTGTGTTTGTTGTGCATGGCATAATTGTTGAAATTTTATTGATCTTTTCTTTGATTCTAGCATTATAATTGAGACTTTAGTATCAGCATAGAAATGAGCATTTGAATTCATTCGAGATCAATTTTCGCATTCTGCAATTCATGACATATAATCTTTGGGAACCCACCTGTGTGAGTTTTTGAGCCTCATAAATTTGATATTATTGTCAATTGATTTTCTTTTCTTAAGTGTGCACCTTCATGATTTAGCATCTCTAGAGTTTGCTTTTGCATACTAATTGAACTCGTATTATGATTTAATCTCAAGGTTTAAAGTGATGAAGGCAAATTAGGTTATCCCTTTGGCTTAAAAAGACCTCCCTTAATATTAAATTCCTTAGTGTGCCAAGTTGAGCCTTTGACCTTTTCTTGTTTGATGAACAAAATTCTCAACTTAACATGTTCTTATTATCATCATACCTGCATTAAGGAATGGAGTTTTATGATATGACAATAGGGTGGTTTGTTGCAAAGTGTGGGGTAAGCAAGTAAAAAAAAAAAGAAAAATGGAATTGCTAATTGGGGGTTGAAATGCATACTTTGCACATTGTACTTGATTAAGAGTCATTATTCTTTTCCTCTACATTTTAAGCTAGATGTTCCATGCAATTCTTAATTTTGTATGTATATATATATTAAAAAAAAGAGAAAAAAATGATAAAAGTAAAAAAAAAGAGAGAAAATAAAAGAAAAGTTATATATATATACAAAATTCATATATGTTCTAGCATTGGTTATCAAAAGAGGAATGTTGACTCATGTATTTTTATGCAAGTATGTAAGATTATCAAGGGTTGGTGAGTATGCCATTTGAGGGAGCTATGTGTTTCTTAGCAAGAGTATTGTCTCATTTAGATACTCCATTCCTTGATGCTCCAGCTTAAATGTCTTTTCTCACACCTTTACCTTAGCCCCATTACATCCAAATGAAAGACCTTCAGATTATTTCTTGAGAAAATCAGTGAGGGAGATTGGATAATTAAGCAAGTTTATGGCAGTATGCAGTCATGAGTGGTTTGAGTGATTAACCTTTGAAATCGAGTGAAACACTTAGATGAGAGATAAGATTTGTATGTCTGGATTAATGAATGAGTTAAGAAAATCTTGATTGAAGGAAAGTGCGATTATTTATGCTGTCTCTTAAAGTATTTCATCTATATGCTGGAATTATAGTTAGGATTGTTTGAGTTTTTAATTTATGCCATGTGAATTTGCTTGAGGACAAGCAAAGTTTTAAGTGTGGGGTAGTTATTTTATTAGTTTTTGTTATAGTTTTGTGTCTTGTTTATTATGATAATTATTGTTTTATTTAGGTATTTTGTTAGTTTTAATCGATTTGTTTGGTGTTTTCATTAATTTTGGTAGTTTTAGTTTATTTCAATGTTTAGGTCATTTTTGATGTAGTCTTTAGTATTGTGTTTATGTTGTGTTGGTTATTGTCTATTGATTTCTTGTTTAGATTTGTTTTGAGTTTTGTGTTAGGTTAAAAAGGCAAGGAAGCAAATTTGAAGGAGAAAGTGGTAGTGGCTGACATAGGCAGAGGACACGGGCAAGTCACTGGCCATATCCCATACCAAGATTAAATTGAAGAACAAGTCCCAGTAGCAGACACATGCAAGGGACACGGCCAAGTCATCTGGCCGTGTCCCTCCAAAAAGACCCAACACGGCCAAGTCAAGCTTCACTTGGCCGTGTCTCACTTGGTTCCACAAGAAAGAGATCAAAATTGCACAGAAGCGAACACAAGCAAGGGACACGGCCAAGTCATCTGGCTGTGTCCCTCAAATATAGTCCAACACGGCCAAGTCAGGCTTCATCTGGCCGTGTCACTCAACCAAAGAAGAAAAGAAGGAAAAGGCAAGCAGTAGGTGACACATGCAAGGGACATGGCCAAGTCATCTGGCCGTGTCCCTCCAAAAGCCACTCACATGGCCAAGTCACATCTGACTTGGCCGTGTCCCTCATGAAGAAAACACGCAGCGGATTTTTAAAGCGACGTTTCATATAAAAGGAAGGGGAGAGCTTAGGGTTAGGACGGTTGCGATTTTGAGAGCAAAGTTGGAGCCGTCAGAGATAGTTTTAGGGTTTTTATCATTTGTTTTCTTGGATTTCAACTACACTTTGGATTAAAACTAGCTAGATTAGATTGTTCTTTCCATTGTTATATCCTTCTTGCAAGATTCGAACAAGAGATTATTCAGAAGCTTCAAGGAGTTGTAACTTGGTTTTGTTCTCGAACTTATTCTCTTTATTTTCATTGAATGAATATTATCATGTCTATTTGGATTTCTTTGAACATTAATGAGATGAATATGTTTGATTGCATTATGAACTAATTTGATCTAGTCTAGGGTTTGTATGGATATGCTATGATTGTATGAATTGGTTATTCTCTTAGCTAATAATATCTTTTGCCTTTATTGAATGAACTATTGTTACATATAATTGATTGGCCACCAATTGTGTGTTTTAGTTATTAGATGATGGATTGAGAGATGAAGTCTAATGCTGGAACAATTCAATTAAGGACTTAGGTGAATTAGAGATATAACCTATTAAAAAGATTGTTTCAATTGTAACAAGATTGGTTGTAAGAGGTTTGAATGCGAGAGCTTATTTCCTTGATTCAATTAATTAAGTTATTTGAGATTGAATCTTTGAAATTAAATTAGTTAAGAGGAATAACCGCTCATACATATCAGTAGTAGAGAAATGCAAACCCTAGAACCTATTATCAAGTGAATCAAAACATCAGTTCTTGTTTACTTTTATCGTTTTAAACTTCAATTAAACCTTTTCATTACTTAGCAATTTAAATTTCTTTAATTACTTGTTACTTTTAATTTGATAATCAATTACCCACTTTGGCTTCCTTGAGAGACGACCTTGGGGCGATCACCTTTGCTACTGCTACCTCGTATACTTACGAGTGACGCTTTGTGGTAGAGTTAATTTGAGCGCAACACTTAGAAATTCAATAACCAAAAATCACAAATTAAAGTATTTTAAGGTATCTAAAACCCTAATTTCATGATTTCACCATTCAAATCTTAATTTTGTTAATCAAAGAGTCTCACCAATCCTTTAAAACATAAAACCTTAATTTATTTTAATTCCATAAAAAGTCACAATAGCTACACTTGAACTTTTATTTGTTTTATTCAATTCCATATTTATTTATGCTTTGATTTATTTCTTATGCTTTAATTTATTTAATTTTAATACTTGATTTATTTAATTTATCATGGATGGATGTTTGTTTTATATTTTGGTTAATAGCTTTAATGAATGATTTATTTATTATGGATGATTATTTACTTTTATCAATCAATTTAGACTTCAAAAGTTGTAAGGGGTATGTTTCCACTTGGTGGGTACCTCATTAGTTAAACATCATGTAATTTAATTTCTTTTCTATTTTAGAACCTTTGTAAAGGACATGTTTCTACCTTTTGGTGGGTGTCCTACCTAGGCATGTGATGTAAGGACATGTTTCCATCCTTGGATGGGTGTCCATTTATTTGTATTGTTTTGTTTGGACATTGTTTTGATTTTAATATAATGATGCTTTCTTTTTATTGTGTGTAGTATGGATAATGTTATTATACTTAAGAATTTTATAATATTAAGACCTGTAAAGGAGGCCGGTTCCAACGAACCGGGCGTTGTGGGGGTGCTGGGCCATTTCTCACCTTCCCCACACGTACCCAACTTTCCGAACCCATTAGGGGGTTTGGGATTCCTTAGGAATCGAGTCATCCACCCCTTTCTTTTTTCCCGACCTGTCCGAGTAGCGACTCCATTTTCTCCGGACTTAGGTCCGTGTTCTCTAAGGCCCCGAGCCTAAACAGTGCTGAAGTCGCAAGAACCATTCCACCGGGAGTGGGGGCAAAAATCCCCGCTCACAGTGGCGACTCCACTGGGATAAGAGAAGTTGATTCTGTTGGTCTTTTTATTATTCTATTCTTTCTTATAATAATATTATTCATTGCATCATATTAGATTGCATTGTGTGCATGAGTTAGGACGCCTGTGTTACCCTTGTTGTGTTATGTGAGGGATACCATACTTTCACTCAAAGTATGGAGATCGAGCATGGCATTACCACTCATAGCCTCGTACCATTTGGTATATACTTGCTATGGGAACCTAAGCCTTTCTACCCAAAGACTAAAGCTCATGCAATTGGCCTAGTTACTTTCCTTAGGTTTTACCCTAAATGCATGTTATTTGACTATGGTTAGTTTATCTTAGTCTAAATCATGGCTTATTTGGTTTGTTCTTTTTCTAATATGACCTAAGTATATTGTAAGCTCAAAATAAATTTTTCTTTAAAATCCAAAAGACCAAAGCTATCTTTCAAAACTTTTCAAAATGGTCTTTGGACATAAGACTTTTCTAAAAACAAATCAAAAAAATTATTTGGCCCATGGCCCAAATACTAAGCCCAAAATCCATTTTCTAAAAATCTTTTACAATGGGCTTAGAAACAAAACTATTTTTACCCAACCATTTTTTACAAAGAGCTTGCAAAAATATTTAGGTCAATTATGAAATAACAAAAATCAATTGTGCGCCTAGTTTACACTAAGAATAAATTAACTATGGACTTGTTTTTGGCATGAACCATTAGTTACTCTTTTCAAGTGAGAAGTCTATCTATAATAAACTCTTAATTTAGTTTTAATCCAATATAGCATAAAAGCTACTTTAGTTGATTGAATGGATTAGAACCTAATTAATGGGAATTATCATGGATGGATTTCCATTTTTGAAAATATAACTATTGGTTGAAACGTCCGAGGGAATTATTCGAAAGAAAGGTACCCCATGTTGGTATTTTGTTAACCATATACCTAGGAAAAGAGACTCACCATTCGTGTGTGGATGTTATAATGTTGGAAGGAACGTTCTATTTATCCTTATTTGTTGTTTGTGCATACATGCATACATGCATACATTTGCATCTCATTGGCCCTCTCTGGCTCACAGCCCTGGATTACGAAAGTTCAAAAGCTTACGACAGTTCGACCTACGCCGGAGACGAAGTATCTAGCAACGACTCAATCACTTGCTCACCAAAGACAATGGAGCCCGAACAAATTCAAAGAATGGTGGATGAAGCCCTCAATGCCAAGATGGAAGAAATCAAAGAGGCCCTAGCTGAGACCATGAAGAACCAATTGACTGCAATCTTAGAGAATCATGTCGAGGCATCTGCTAGCACTAAGAAACCAAAGGACAAAGGGAAGACTAAAGTTAATGAAGTGGCTTGTGATGATGTGAAGCTGATCA
The DNA here is from genome assembly GCA_947685225.1 of Garcia nutans. Classification (NCBI taxonomy): domain Eukaryota; kingdom Viridiplantae; phylum Streptophyta; class Magnoliopsida; order Malpighiales; family Euphorbiaceae; genus Garcia; species Garcia nutans. Next base: position 45,650,484 of record CANTUV010000007.1, on the reverse strand, counting down.
TTGATGATGATGATTGGGCTCAATACTACCAAGATCTTCAAGATAAAAAGGAGCCAAAGGTTGTTGAGAAGGCAACTATTGAAAAGACCGAAACATCCGATGTTGAAAAGATGATAGCTGATTTAGAAAAGAAATTTGAGAAGAAATTGAAAACTAAAGAGGTGTCCGAGATCGACAAATTGTTTGAGCTAGATGAAGAAGTCCCGTACAGGTTCAAGATGCCATCTTTTGCAAGGTACAATGGCACTGGAAATCCTCATCTCCATGTGAAGCAATATATCACTTCCATGCAGTCTGCCCAAGCTACTAAGGCTTAAACCCTAAGGTACTTTATGCTCTCATTGGATCATGCTGTCCCGAATTGGTTCAATACCTTAGATGATGGAACACAAAAGAGTTGGGATCTACTTTACAAAGCCTTCATCCAACAATATGGACATAATGTTGAGTTGGAAGTTACCTTGATGGAAGTGGAGTCCATTAGGAAAAGACCGAATGAGAATTTTGTAGATTATGTCAAGAGATGGAGAAACAAGGCTGCTTTGCTCAAGAAAAGGCCCGATGAATCTGATCAAATAAGGATGATCGTGAGAGGTGTCCTGCCCAATCTCCACGAAAGGATGTCTCACACCCTTATAAGGGACTTCAAAGATCTTCTCCAAGCTGGTCTACAAATTGAAGAATGGGAAAGGGACAAGAATCGCTTTTCAATGAAAAAGAATGAGAAAGGGAACTACCAGTCGGGCAATCAAAGCACACAAAAAGAAGTTGATGTTAATAGAAGGCAGTTTTCAGATCTGGGGAAGCCTTTGTCTTGGGTCTTCGATAAGCTACAAAAGAAAAGTGTAATATCCTCATTTATGCCCTAGAAGTTTTGCATGTTGTTGTTGTTGTTGTATTGTTGGTTTAAATTGAGAAAAGAAAAGTATAAGTGTTTTGGGAAAGAATTTAGGGTTTAGAGACAAGTTTATATGTTGTGTATATTGTGATATATATAACATATACATTGGTCAAAAGAGTTGGTCAAGGCAAGAGGAGATATTTTTTTAGGGCATGTGAAATTACCAAAATGGGCAAGAGATAACAAAGAGAATTAAGATATGTATGAGGGTATTATAGTAATTTTCCTTTGGATGGGTATTTAATGAAGTTTGACTTTGTGATTCTTCATCATCTTTTCTTCTTTCTTTCAAGAGGTGGCCGGCTCTCCATTAGCAAAAGGGAAGGAGAAGTGTTCTTGATACTAAGATCAAATTGAAGAAGGAATTGAGAGCTTTGGTGAAAGAATTGTGGAATTTCTTCATCTAAGGTAAGTATTCTTTTGTTTCCTTTACTTATTTTGTAGTAGTGTTGAAGTTATGATTAGGGTGATTTGTGATTTGTTGGTTTGATGATTAGATGTGTTTGTGTTGTATTCTCAAGTGTTGAATTGGTTTTAAGTTAAGAGTTTAAATAGGTGTTGTTGTTGGAAGTGGTGGATGTTGATTTTGAAAGATGGTGATTTTAGGGTTTTGAGATGATTTATGTTTAAATGTAATATTAATGTGTTATGAGGTGATTCTTATGATGAATATGTGTTTAGAACATTGTTTATGTTCATTTGAAACATGTTGTATGGTGTATATTGTGATTGAGTGCAATTGAAAGAGGGTTGAAGATGGTTAGGGTTTGGTTTGGGTGACACGGCCACAAGCTTGGCCGTGTCCCATACCCGTGTTGCCTACTGTCCAATTGAGTTGAGAGACACGGCCACAAGCTTGGCCGTGTCCCTCATGTGTGCTGCCCGTGTTTCTCATATGGGTTAGGTAAGTTTTGTTTTCCTTGACCTAGTTGCAATGTTTTGGTTCTTCAAAGGTAGGTTGGTTCCTAAACCTAAACTTAAACACTTTAAACATACTTTAAACTATGAATGAGCTAATCAAATGCATATGAAAGATCTTAAAGCTATGAATCATATAAATTGTTCTTTGCCCTAATTGCATTGTTGAGATGTAAACAAGGTTATGTTATGCATTGTGAAAGGTAATGTGTTTTATGAGTAATGTACCTTGAAATGTTATATCAAAGATGTGATATCAATGATGCTTTATGCATAATATGAATTGAAATGTGAAATGTAATACAAAGCCATTGTTATTGGCTATGATGATGATATTGAGAGAAAGAAGGCATGTATGCCTAAATGTTGATGATAATTGGAAATGGAAATGATAATTCAATAATAAATGAATTGTGTGGCTAATGTGTTATTCTATTTTCAGAGTTTGTTGTTGGTGGCATGCCTAGTAAGTGTAACAATCTCTTGAAGTTAGGTTGGATTGAATCCTTGAAGCCTAATTGAGATGTTACCACCCTTGAAGCTAGGTTGGGTTGGTTCTTGAAGCCAAGTTGGGTTGAAGCTTAGCATGCTTTGCTCCCCTTGAAGCTTGGTTGAACCTAATCCTTGAAGCCTAGTTGGGTATATGATATTGATAAATGTGATGATAGAACCAAAACATTAACTCTGAAAATTGAATGGCATATTAGTGTGTCTTGGGCCCATGCTTGTCTATGGTTAATGTGCGTCATGAATGATGTTTGCCTTTGCTTATTGTTGATGATAAATGATTAAATGAAAATAAATGAGGTCTATGATAAGATGTGAAGTATGATATGCCTATATATGTATATATATGTTGAGTTAAAAAAATGGAAAGCTATGTTATCAACTTGGTATACATGATGTTACATGCATAATATGGATTGAGAATTTGTACTGCATTGCATTAAAGCATAACATTAGCATGATTATCTTACTAAGCCGTTGGCTTAGCGCGATAGTGTTTAATCGCGCAGGTAACAAAGTTGATAGAGTTGATCCCGAAAGCTCTTCGAAACCGACTGAGGGTAGACAGTGAAGAGTTGATTTTGGAGACTTAAAGATCAAAGGAAACTTGCCAATCATGTATAACTCTTTTATATTTTGTAAAGTATTGATTAAATGTACATATATGTATATTTGTAAATATGGAATTAAGTGTTTTCAAATATGTAAATATGTAAATATTTTATGACTTCCGCTGTGTAATAACTATATGTATGTATATATATATATCTAATGTGTTTTATTTTAAAAGTAAATGATCTACTTTTCTATAATATATAATGATAATAGTATTGTATCTATTTAAATGTTTTGAATGTTGAAGAAAATCGTAGCATCCCTATGTTTGGTGCACTTATGCTACATTGTTGTGGTTGTAGTGTGTGTGCATGGGATGTGGGGGTGTTACAATTGTTTTGGTATCAGAGCCTAGGTTTGAGATTCTCAACCTAGGTAATATGTTATAAAAAGAATATTTTGAATTAAAGTGAGTTTTTGAAATAAAATACATGTTTGGGATTGGCAATCTTTGATCTTTAATAAGGTGTGTCCTGTTGTGTTTACAGTGTTAGGTGTTGATGGATTCTCATTTGAGACAGTCAGTTGAGGGCAGTGAGGAGAGTGTTGCTCCTGATGAGGGAGTTAGAGTTGAGAGTGCTGGGGAGGCACCTGCTTCTGGGTCGGGGAGACCAACTGGTGAGGAGGTTCCACCAGCTTGGTTTGTGAATATGATGAAGACTTTCAGGCAAGCGCCAGTACAACCAGTGCCACCACCCCCTCAGCCTTTGGTGCCAGTGAGGCACTATGACAAGTTAAGGAAGTATGGAGCTGAGGATTTTATTGGTACCACTGATCCAGCTGTAGCAGAACAGTGGCTTGACAAAGTTCAGAGGATCTTTATTCAGTTGCAAGCCACCCCTGAGGAAAAGTTTGATTATGCAAGATCCTTGTTGCAGAAGGATGCATATAGTTGGTGGAAGACAGTGCCCCATTCTATGGATGATCCACCAACCTTGTCATATGCTGACTTTCTGAGAGAATTTGAATTGAAGTATACTCCAAGGGAGTATAAAGATGGGAAGAAAAGAGAATTTTTAGATTTGAAGCAAGATCACCGGACCGTAACTGAATATGAGGTTGAGTTTATTCGATTAAGTCAGTATGCTGGGGGCATAATATCAGATGAGGTAGATAGATGTAGGAGGTTTGAAGAGGGATTGAGGCCCTCTATCATGTGTCATGTGGCTGGATCCAGATATCAAGATTTTTCCCAGCTAGTGGCAGCAGCTCGGAGTGTGGAGCGAGCTTAGAGTATTGCAGCTGCTTCAGAGGATGAGGTTAGGGTGAGAAGGCCCCAGTTTGAGGCAGGGTCTTCTTCAGTGAAGAGGGGTAGAGGAAGCTTTGTTCCTCGGAGTATTAGGAGTCTGAGACCAGCAGGTAGATCAGTGCAGTTCCAGAGACAAAGATTCAGACCTGCAGCTTCAGTGGCAAGTGCTCCAACCCCTATGGTTCAGAGATCCACCTTACCTATCTGCATCCATTGTGGGAGGCCCCATGGTGGTCCTTGTTGGAAGGCTGGTGTTGCAGGGGTATGTTTCAGGTGTGGGTCACCTGACCATTTTGTGAAAGATTGCCCTGAGAGGCAAAGGCAGATGCCAGTTGATTCTGCCGCTTCTCGAGCCAGTGTGAGGGGAGGCAGAGGTGTCAGCAGAGGAGGTAGATCAGGGTTCAGTGCGAGAGGAGGTGCTACATCCAGGGAGAGTAGACCAGAGGAGGTTGGATCTTCCCAGAGGATGTATGTTATGCAGAGGCAGCCAGATGCATCGGCAGTCATAGCTGGTACTTTTTCTTTATTTGATACTCCAGTACTTACTTTGATTGATCCGGGTTCCACACATTCATATATTAGTGCATCTGTTTTACCTGTATTTGATGTGCATGCTGAATCCCTAGGGTTTGATGTTTTGGTAACAAATCCGTTAGGGCATAGTGTGATTGTTAGTAAAGTGCACAAAGATAGTGCAGTAGTGGTGCAGGGTGAGGAGTTCCTTGGGGATTTGATTGAGATGCCATTTAAGGAATATGATGTTATTTTGGGCATGGACTGGCTATCTCGACATGGAGCTGTGGTGGATTGTAAAAAGAAAATTGTTTCTTTGAGAACTGGTGATGGTAGGGAGGTGATAGTATCTAATGAGCAAGGACAGCTAGCCTCCTTATTTGTTTCAGCTGTTGCAGCTAGGAGGTTGATTAGGAAAGGGTGTGAAGCCTATCTTGCTCATGTGGTAGATACTAGAGTAAGAGGTTCTCCTATTGATAACATTGCCACAGTTGCAGAGTTCCCAGATGTATTTCCAGAGGAGCTGCCAGGATTGCCTCCTGAGAGAGAGGTGGAGTTTGGTATTGAATTGTTGCCTGGTACCACTCCTATCTCTATTACTCCTTACAGAATGGCACCAGCAGAATTGAGGGAGTTGAAAGTACAATTACAGGAGCTGTTGGATAAAGGATTCATTCGCCCCAGTGTTTCTCCTTGGGGAGCTCCTGTGTTATTTGTAAAGAAGAAAGATGGTACTATGAGGTTGTGCATCGATTATAGGCAATTGAACAAGGTGACCATTAAAAATAAGTATCCTTTGCCTAGAATCGATGATCTCTTTGATCAGTTGAAGGGAGCGTCAGTATTCTCTAAGATTGATCTGAGATCGGGATACCATCAACTGAGAGTCAGAGCTGAGGATGTTCCGAAGACCGCATTTCGGACCAGGTATGGACATTATGAATTTTTAGTTATGCCTTTTGGTCTGACAAATGCACCTGCAGCTTTCATGGATTTGATGAACAGGGTGTTTAGGCCCTATTTGGACCAGTTTGTAGTGGTCTTCATCGATGATATTCTGGTGTATTCGAGGAATGAAGAGGAACATGATAAGCATCTGCGGATTGTGTTGCAGATTTTGAGAGAGAAGCAGTTATTTGCCAAATTATCGAAGTGTGAGTTTTGGTTGGATCAAGTAGCTTTTCTTGGACATATAGTTTCAGCAGAGGGTATTAGAGTTGATTCGAGCAAAGTTGAAGCTATTCTGAATTGGAGTCCACCCAAGTCTGTGACTGAGATTAGAAGTTTTATGGGTTTGGCAGGCTATTACCGGCGGTTTGTGAAAGGGTTTTCTTTGATAGCTACTCCACTCACTAGATTACTTCGTAAGGGAGTTAAATTTGTGTGGACTGATCAGTGTCAGGCGAGCTTTGAGCAGTTGAGAGATATGTTGACTCAAGCGCCTGTTCTTACTTTACCTATTGAAGGCAAACCATATGTGATCTACAGTGATGCTTCACATAGAGGTTTGGGGTGTGTGCTGATGCAAGAAGGTAAAGTGATAGCTTATGCATCTAGACAGTTGAAATCGCATGAGCTTAATTATCCTACCCATGATTTGGAGTTAGCAGCCATTGTGTTTGCATTGAAGATTTGGCGCCACTATCTGTTTGGGGAGAAATGTTTTATCTACACTGATCACAAGAGTTTGAAATATTTGGGAGTTCAGAAGGAACTCAATCTTCGCCAGAGGAGATGGTTAGAATTGATTAAAGACTACGACTGCTTGATAGATTATCATCCAGGTAAAGCAAATGTTGTTGCTGATGCCTTGAGTCGAAAGTCTTTAGCTGATTTAACTTTTTACTCGCTCTCGTTGCTTGTTGAGTTGAGAGCATTGTGTGCTAGTTTTGTACCTTGTGTTGATGGTGCATTGTTAGCACAGTTGCATGTGAAACCAGTTTTGTTGGATCAGATTAAAGAGGCTCAGTTGGCTGATAAGAAGATTCAGAAGATTATGTCAGATTGTCAGAATGGAAAGAGTAGAGATTTTGTTGTGAAAAGTGATGGAAGCCTCTGGTTTAAAAACAGATTGTGTGTACCCGATGATGCTGATTTGAAGAGGATCATTTTGGAAGAAGCACATCAGTCAGTGTTTGCTATGCATCCGGGCAATACAAAGATGTATCATGACTTGAGACAGCATTACTGGTGGATTGGGTTGAAGAGAGACATTGCTGAATTTGTATCTAAATGTCTCACTTGTCAGAAGGTTAAAGCAGAGCATCAAGTTCCCACTGGGTTGCTTCAACCGTTGTCAGTGCCAGAATGGAAGTGGGAAAGAGTGACAATGGACTTTGTGTCTGGATTGCCTTTGGCACAAAGGAAACATGATGCCATATGGGTGATTGTGGATAGATTGACTAAGACAGCTCATTTCCTTCCGATTCGGATGGATTACTCTTTGGAGAGGTTAGTTGAGCTGTACATCCATGAGATTGTGAGATTGCATGGTGTTCCAACTTCTTTAGTGTCTGATCGAGATCCCAGGTTTACTTCGAGATTTTGGAAGAGTTTGCATAGTGCTTTGGGTTCTCGACTGCATTTCAGCACTGCTTTTCATCCACAGACGGATGGACAGTCTGAGAGGGTGATACAGATCATTGAAGATATGTTGAGAAGCTGTGTCATTGATTTCACTGGAAGTTGGGATAGATTCTTACCTCTTGTAGAGTTTGCTTACAACAACAGTCACCAATCTAGCATTGGTATGGCACCGTTTGAAGCATTGTATGGTAGATGGTGCAGGACACCTCTTTGTTGGAGTGAACTGGGAGATGGTAAGTTGATTGGGCCTGATTTGATTCAAGAAACTGAAGAGAAAGTGAAGCTGATTCGGGGCAGGTTAAAAGCAGCTTCAGACCGACAGAAGTCCTATGCAGATCTGAAGAGGAGAGACATTCAGTTTGATGTTGGGGATAAGGTATTTTTGAAGGTATCTCCTTGGAAGAAGATTTTGAGGTTCGGTCGGAAAGGGAAATTGAGTCCTCATTTCATCGGACCGTATGAAGTGTTAGAAAGAGTTGGGCCAGTGGCGTATAGACTTGCTTTGCCACCTGAGTTGGATCGTATTCATAATGTGTTCCATGTATCTATGTTGAGGAGGTACAGGTCGGATCCATCTCATGTGTTGCCATTTGAATCTATGGAAGTGAGCCCAGACTTGACATTTGAAGAGGAACTAGTTGCTATCTTAGCATATGATGTGAAAGAGTTGAGAAACAAGAGAGTGCCATTGGTGAAGGTTCTATGGAAGAACCACGGAAAAGAAGAAGCAACTTGGGAAAGTGAACAAACCATGCGAGAGCAATATCCTCAATTGTTTCAGACTTGATATCAGGTAATTTCGAGGACGAAATTTCTTTTTAGAGGGGGAGAATTGTAATATCCTCATTTATGCCCTAGAAGTTTTGCATGTTGTTGTTGTTGTTGTTGTTGTTGTATTGTTGGTTTAAATTGAGAAAAGAAAAGTATAAGTGTTTTGGGAAAGAATTTAGGGTTTAGAGACAAGTTTATATGTTGTGTATATTGTGATATATATAACATATACATTGGTCAAAAGAGTTGATCAAGGCAAGAGGAGATATTTTTTTAGGGCATGTGAAATTACCAAAATGGGCAAGAGATAACAAAGAGAATTAAGATATGTATGAGGGTATTATAGTAATTTTCCTTTGGATGGGTATTTAATGAAGTTTGACTTTGTGATTCTTCATCATCTTTTCTTCTTTCTTTCAAGAGGTGGCCGGCTCTCCTTTAGCAAAAGGGAAGGAGAAGTGTTCTTGATACTAAGATCAAATTGAAGAAGGAATTGAGAGCTTTGGTGAAAGAATTGTGGAATTTCTTCATCTAAGGTAAGTATTCTTTTGTTTCCTTTACTTATTTTGTAGTAGTGTTGAAGTTATGATTAGGGTGATTTGTGATTTGTTGGTTTGATGATTAGATGTGTTTGTGTTGTATTCTCAAGTGTTGAATTGGTTTTAAGTTAAGAGTTTAAATAGGTGTTGTTGTTGGAAGTGGTGGATGTTGATTTTGAAAGATGGTGATTTTAGGGTTTTGAGATGATTTGTGTTTAAATGTAATATTAATGTGTTATGAGGTGATTCTTATGATGAATATGTGTTTAGAACATTGTTTATGTTCATTTGAAACATGTTGTATGGTGTATATTGTGATTCAGTGCAATTGAAAGAGGGTTGAAGATGGTTAGGGTTTGGTTTAGGTGACACGGCCACAAGCTTGGCCGTGTCCCATACCCGTGTTGCCTACTGTCCAATTGAGTTGAGAGACACGGCCACAAGCTTGGCCGTGTCCCTCATGTGTGCTGCCCGTGTCTCTCATATGGGTTAGGTAAGTTTTGTTTTCCTTGACCTAGTTGCAATGTTTTGGTTCTTCAAAGGTAGGTTGGTTCCTAAACCTAAACTTAAACACTTTAAACATACTTTAAACTATGAATGAGCTAATCAAATGCATATGAAAGATCTTAAAGCTATGAATCATATAAATTGTTCTTTGCCCTAATTGCATTGTTGAGATGTAAACAAGGTTATGTTATGCATTGTGAAAGGTAATGTGTTTTATGAGTAATGTACCTTGAAATGTTATATCAAAGATGTGATATCAATGATGCTTTATGCATAATATGAATTGAAATGTGAAATGTAATACAAAGCCATTGTTATTGGCTATGATGATGATATTGAGAGAAAGAAGGCATGTATGCCTAAATGTTGATGATAATTGGAAATGGAAATGATAATTGAATAATAAATGAATTGTGTGGCTAATGTGTTATTCTATTTTCAGAGTTTGTTGTTGGTGGCATGCCTAGTAAGTGTAACAATCTCTTGAAGTTAGGTTGGATTGAATCCTTGAAGCCTAATTGAGATGTTACCACCCTTGAAGCTAAGTTGGGTTGGTTCTTGAAGCCAAGTTGGGTTGAAGCTTAGCATGCTTTGCTCCCCTTGAAGCTTGGTTGAACCTAATCCTTGAAGCCTAGTTGGGTATATGATATTGATAAATGTGATGATAGAACCAAAACATTAACTCTGAAAATTGAATGGCATATTAGTGTGTCTTGGGCCCATGCTTGTCTATGGTTAATGTGCGTCATGAATGATGTTTGCCTTTGCTTATTGTTGATGATAAATGATTAAATGAAAATAAATGAGGTCTATGATAAGATGTGAAGTATGATATGCCTATATATGTATATATATGTTGAGTTAAAAAAATGGAAAGCTATGTTATCAACTTGGTATACATGATGTTACATGCATAATATGGATAGAGAATTTGTACTGCATTGCATTAAAGCATAACATTAGCATGATTATCTTACTAAGCCGTTGGCTTAGCGCGATAGTGTTTAATCGCGCAGGTAACAGAGTTGATAGAGTTGATCCCGAAAGCTCTTCGAAACCGACCGAGGGTAGACAGTGAAGAGTTGATTTTGGAGACTTAAAGATCAAAGGAAACTTGCCAATCATGTATAACTCTTTTATATTTTGTAAAGTATTGATTAAATTTACATATATGTATATTTGTAAATATGGAATTAAGTGTTTTCAAATATGTAAATATGTAAATATTTTATGACTTCCGCTGTGTAATAACTATATGTATGTATATATATATATCTAATGTGTTTTATTTTAAAAGTAAATGATCTACTTTTCTATAATATATAATGATAATAGTATTGTATCTATTTAAATGTTTTGAATGTTGAAGAAAATCGTAGCATCCCTATGTTTGGTGCACTTATGCTACATTGTTGTGGTTGTAGTGTGTGTGCATGGGATGTGGGGGTGTTACAAAAAGGTTGTTACAACCATTGGCTCCTCAACCTTTACCTAGTCCATTACCCCCAAAATTTAATACTAAGGCTTTTTGTCAATTTTATCAGACTCAAGAACATGAGACTGATAGGTGTACCCGATTAAGGCATGGGATCCAAGATTTGATTGATAGTGGCAAGCTGCCCGAGCCGAATAAGCCCAATACCAAGGACAACCCTTTGCCTAAGTTTGGAAGAGTACCTCCACCGGCAACCTTCATGGTGGGAAAAGGATTGGAAGAAGATTTTGTTTTATCATCCTTTCAAGATGGGGATATGAAAGAAAAAGAAGCTTAAACTCAATGAACTTTCCTTAGCTTGAATGTTGCTTTTCAATCTTACTTTCTTTAATATTTTGGAACTATTGTGTTTTTCAAATTTAAAGTTGCTTTAAATAAATTACTTTCATCAAAATTTTGTTGGTCTTTGTTCATTTTGGTGCTCAACCAATGAGGAATTTAGCTTGATGTTTATAAATTAATGTGTCTAGGCATCATGACTCGAATGACTTTACTAGATGAGGGAATTACTCTATAGCATTGAGTTGTGTATGCTTACTTATAGAGGGCTCCTGCATAATTACCTTTGTCTAGGTCCTAGTCAATCTTAGAACATGCTTTGACAAATTTTCGAGGCGAAATTGAACTCTGCTTATTTAAGGGAGAAATGATCTAGGCATTGTTTGATTAGCCAACAACTAGTATCCACCCAATTAAATATTAATCCCTAGTTGTCCCTTTGAGCCTTCATAAAATTTTAGCTTTCTTTTCATTGGCATATAACCTCAACAACCTACCTTGAGCTATTGTGATACTTTTGGCAAGTCTTATGATCACTAAGATAAAGAGGCAATAAGATAAAAAAAGGCAATGATTAGTCAAGATCATGAAGATAATTGAAGTTCTCAAGACTATGAAGATAGTTGAAGTTCTCAAGACCATAAAGATAGTTGAAGTTCTCAAGACCATAAAGATAGTGGACATTTTCAAGACCCTAAGGGTAGTTGAAGTTCTCCTAATATCTCCAATATATCAAGACAATATCAGAGTAACAAATGATTTATCCCTATTAAAGAAGATTTATGTTACTCCACTCATCCATTATTGGAAGCCCAAGTTGGTACAAATAAGACAACTCTGTTTGAGCTAGAACCAAAAACAAAAAGGAGAGAAAGAAAGAAAAACAAGAAAAAAATAATAGAAAAAGAAAGGAAAAAGAAAAAAAAAAGTAAAAAAAAACCAACAAGAAAAAAAAAGAGAAAAAGAAGAAAAAAGTGAAACAAAAGAAAAGAAAAAGAAAAGAAAAAAGAGAGAAAAAAAATAATGGTTCAAAAAGCCAACTGAGTTCTCTTTTACTTAAAACAACAAAAGGCTTCCATTTGGTTTATAAGGACATTTTGATTTGAATTGGTCCAACCTAACCAAAGATTCAATAAAAAAAGGAGAAAGACCATTCAGTGCTTAAAAGCTCTATACTTGATAGTTCTACAAGAAAGAAAGACAAAATGGTAAAATGCTCAAAGAAAGGGAAGAGTAAGGAAAACAAAGAGAAAGAAAAGGGAAGAGTAAGAGAAACAAAGAAAAGGGAGAAGAAGAAAAGAAACAAATTTGGGTCTTAGACTTTTTGCAAGGGCAAAGATTGTCCTAATCAAGACCCAAATTAATGCCAAGAAGATATAGAAGGAAATTAGAGTATAGCAAGATTGCTCCCAACTACAAACAAGAAATTTATAGTGTGAGGGTTTGTCCATTGTGTCACACCAGCTCCTATCTCAAAATGGCCTTCATTTAACCCATGTCCCTTATAGACCCCATTTCAAGCCTATCAAAGACCTGTTAATCTCTCTTGGTAGGTAGAGTCTATTAGTGGAGATAGTTTGAATAAGCACGCATATGAGATAGACACTATTTAAACTCAAATGAGACCTTTTGACCAAGTAATGTGTATGTGCCTATCTAAAGTGCAACAATTCTTGCTTAAGTAGAAATAATCCCCGAGTTTAGTACGGTAACTAGGGTTGTCATGTTATAGATATGTTAATTTGGAAAATCAAGTCCTGAGGTACAATGACATTAATTTGGCAAAGCCAACATTTGATCTCAAAATCAAAATTCAAAAAAATAAATGTTTTGTCATACAAAGCCTTCAAGTTGAGGGAAGTATGTTGAACTTCCAAAGGACACATTGGGCAAAGGAAATGATTATTGGCAAGGTCATGAAGGAGCTACCAGCAGACATAATGAAATATAAAATGGATACATCCCTGACTCTGCTGCTTAGGGTCTCCACCACTCATATTTTCAACATCTTGAAGATAAAAGCCACAAATACAAAGCTTTCGATCATTCTAATGCAAGACTTGAACAAGCGTCAAAAGGGAACCAATGAGAACACTTATGCTGATCGCCTCGTTCTGTGAGTCATGGAACCACTGTAAGTATTATTCATGCATATCATGCATACATGAGCATATCACATCGTACTTTCTTGTCTTGTGTTGTCTATTCTTTGGCAAAATGAGCAGCAAACACCTTGTGAAGTAAAGAATCAAAAGAAGATATCGAATCAGGGGGCATAGAAAGCCCATTGCTTGAGAAAACTCCAGTAATTTGCAAAGAAAAGAAATACGTGCTTGTGTGAAGAACTAGACAACAACAACATCAATCAGAGTCCGAATAGAAAAATCATGAGTTTGAGCCTACACAGGGGGCAAAGTTTCTCCTTTTCAATTTTTTGGGTTTATATACCAAATATTTTTAAATTCACTTACAAATATTTTTCCACATAGGGGGGCAAGGAGAGGATATAAGGTCCAATTAAAAATAGCTAAATCTTTGCAAAAAGAAGAACAAAAGAATGGAACAATTAGAACTCTCCAAAGGATGAAGATCCACTTTTCAAGGGTGAAGACCCGATCTCAAAGAATAAAGATCCATTTTTCAAGGGTGAAGACCTGATCTCAAAGGATGAAGATCCATTTTCAAGGGTGAAGACCCGATCTCAAAGGATGAAGATCCATTTGCAATGGTGAGGACCCAATCTCAAAGGATGAAGATCCATTTTCAAGGGTGAAGACCCGATCTTAAAGGATGAAGATCCATTTTCAAGGGTGAAGATCTGATCTCAAAGGATGAAGATCCATTTTCAAGGGTGAAGACCCAATCTCAAAGAATGAAAATCCACTTTTCAAGGGTGAAGACCCGATCTCAAAGGATGAAGATCCATTTTTCAAGGGTGAAGACCTGATCTCAAAGGATGAAGATCCATTTTCAAGGGTGAAGACCCGATCTCAAAGAATAAAGATCCATTTTTCAAGGGTGAAGACCCGATCTCAAAGGATGAAGATTCATTTTCAAGGGTGAAGACCCGATCTCAAAGGATGAAGATCCATTTGCAAGGGTGGAGGGTAAAGACCCAATCTCCAAGGATGAAGATCCATTTTCAAGGGTGAAGAATCACAATGCATAAAACAGCCAGAGCAGTCAGACTTCCTAACTAAAAGGTTAGTAAAATCAAATCGAATCTGGGTCCAAAACCCAAATTTTCCTTAGATCCAGAACCTAGAATTATCCTCGAGTCCAGAACTCGAATCCGAGTCCAAAACCCAAATTTCCCTTAGGTTCAGAACCTAGAATTATCCTCCAGTCCAAAAATCGAATCCGGGTCCAGAACCCAAATTACCCTTAGGTCCAGAACCTAGAATCTTTTCTAAGTCCAGAACTTAGCTCGGGTCCAGAACCCAAATTTTACTTAGGTCCAGAACCTAGAATCATCCTTGAGTCCAAAACTCGAACCGGGTCTAGAACCCAAATTATCCTTAGATCCAAAACCTAAAATCATCCTCGGGTCCAGAACCCAAAATAGGTCACCATATCAAAAATTAAGTTTTGTTTCTTTTCACTCTCTTTCACTAAGGTTTCAGATCATTCAAGCAGGGGGCAAACTGTAGACCCTTAATTTTTGACCCAATCCGGTCCATTGTATTTTATTTGGTTTAAAATGATTTTTCTTGTTCAATTGGTCCAAAATAATTTTAATTAAATAATTTTTACCTTAGTATCTAATTTTTATTAATAAAAAATGAAAATGAAAATAAAAAATAAAAATAAAAATAAAAATAAAAATAAAAATAAAAATAAAAATAAAAATCGAAGTCGGAAAAAAAATCGGCAGCTAAAAGTGGTCGCGCTGGCCCGTCGGGCCAGCAGCAACTCTCCTGCAGGAATTTCCTGCGGGCGAAATAACCTCCTGCGGGCTGGCACGCTGGCGCGCCTACAGCTGGCACGCCCACGGGCCCGGCAGCTCAGTTTTTGCCAGCGCAGAATTTTTTTACTCGATTTTTTGGAATCCTAATCCAATTAGGTTTTAATTTCTTTTTTTATTAATATTATTTAACTTAGTTAATTAGGAATAAATAACCTAAAAACCACTATAAATAGGGACCAATTAAACCAAATCAAAGGAGGAAAAAATTTACATAGTGACTTTAGGATTTGAAACCAAATCAAGCAAGAAAAAGAGGAAATTCAATTTAAAAGCTTTTCTGGACAACAACATCACGTAAGAGGGGAATTCAAAGGCAACCAAGGCTTGTTTTTGGAGCTAGTTCATCCAAGAAGAGTTATTTTTTGGAGAATCAACAAAAGAAGGTATGTTAAATTCTTTTTGATTTATGTTTTCACAATAGCAAACCTATGAAATTAGGGTTTTTCAAATCAAAGATCTAAAAGCTGTAATTTAATTTTTCCAAGAGTAAAATACTAAAACGTGACTTTCTTTTCTAAAAAGGCTTAAAATTGTTATTTTTCCTTCTTAAAAAACCTTAAAACTCTAATTGAACATACTTTTCAACAAAACCTAAATCAAATTCTGCTTCTTTTAAAATTTTAAAGTAGGTTCTATTTCATTCAAAAAACCTTAAAAAACATCTTTTCAACTTATAAAAACCTCAATTCATTTATTTAAATTCATAAAACTTCATAAAATATCACATTGATTTCTAAAAACCCTAAAAATTCTTCTACCCGTGACCTAAATTCTAAAACCTTAAAAATCCAAATTTCAACTTTTAAATCTAAAATAATGAACCCTAATCCTTTTAAAACCTTAAACCCTAATTTTTATGAACCCTAATCCATTTAAAACATTAAGAAAACATAAAACATAAAAATCCAAATTTTACATAGTAGCTTAGAAATTCAATAACCAAAAATCACAAATTAAAGTATTTTAAGGTATCTAAAACCCTAATTTCATGATTTCATCATTCAAATCTTAATTTTGTTAATCAAAGAGTCTCACCAATCCTTTAAAACATAAAACCTTAATTTATTTTAATTCCATAAAAAGTCACAATAGCTACACTTGAACTTTTATTTGTTTTATTCAATTCCATATTTATTTATGCTTTGATTTATTTCTTATGCTTTGATTTGTTTAATTTTAATACTTGATTTATTTAATTTATCATGGATGGATGTTTGTTTTATATTTTGGTTAATAGCTTTAATGAATGATTTATTTATTCTGGATGATTATTTACTTTTATCAATCAATTTAGACTTCCAAAAGTTGTAAGGGGTATGTTTCCACTTGGTGGGTACCTCATTAGCTAAACATCATGTAATTTAATTTCTTTTCTATTTACGAACCTTTGTAAAGGACATGTTTCTACCTTTTGGTGGGTGTCCTATCTAGGCATGTGATGTAAGGACATGTTTCCATCCTTGGATGGGTGTCCATTTATTTGTTTTGTTTTGTTTGGACATTGTTTTGATTTTAATATAATGATGCTTTCTTTTTATTGTGTGTAGTATGGATAATGTTATTATACTTAAGAATTTTATAATATTAAGGCCCGTAAAGGAGGCCGGTTCCAATGAACTGGGCGTTGTGGGGGTGCTGGGCCATTTCTCACCTTCCCCACATGTACCCAACTTTCCGAACCCATTAGGGGGTTGGGGATTCCTTAGGAATTGAGTCATCCACCCCTTTCCTTTTTCCCGGCCCGTCCGGGTGGCGACTCCATTTTCTCCGGACTTAGGTTCGTGTTCTCTAAGGCCCCGAGCCTAAACAGTGCCGAAGTCGCAAGAACCATTCCACCGGGAGTGGGGGCGAAAATCCCCGCTCACACTTATGTTGGGATCGGCCGTAACCAACATAGTGCGAGACACGTAATGAAATAAATATTACTTCGAGAATAATGGTATCATGGACTGATCACCCATGAGCTATTATTCGAGATGTATATATGACAACACAAGTAAAGTCAGATGAGCCGATACTTAAGGAATGCCACCACACTGCACGAATATACATAGGACATACAAATTCAGTAAGAAGTAAATAAAGAATAACCACAATGCAAAGAGAAGGAAGCTTAGAAATGAATATAGCAGAGAATGAAAATTGTACAAGAAAGAATGGAAAAGAATAAATTTAAATCAAAGTTAAAGAAAACATAAGTGAATAATAATAACGTTTCGAATGAGAAATCGTGACAAAAGTCAAAGCATGTTGAACCACATAATAGTCTATTGGAAAATCTTGTAGAATAATAAACAGCAAGTGAGAAGAGATGGAAAGAAAACAGAATACAAAAGGTAAAACATGTTGAATCTGAAAATAGTTAATCCCAGTAAATGAATAAGTGTCAAAATAAGGCAATGCATAAACAATATAGATAGATGACAGAGAGCAATCAAGTGAATAAGGTCAAGTATATAGAGTAAGTAAGCTTCGGGGTGGAGCTTAAATTAAGGGGGATAGAATTATAACATCCCGAATCCCAGATTGGTAAGAAACAGACATAGAGGATATGATTTAGGCTTAGAACAAAGAAGTTTAGAACATGACCTATAACTTGAGCTCGAATTTCATCCAAGTTAATGACAAAATTAGAGAGTCTCAAAGAAGACTTAATTGTTTATTTGTGTCTTAGCTAGATGTATAACTTGAAATTACGCAATTTAGAGTTTTACTGAATAAGATATGATGGATTTAGTAGACAATGTGCAAGCTGCCTCAGGACAACATAGTAGGCTTGAGGTCGAAGGACCGTCAAAAATCAGATATAGCTCAGATTATCCTGAAATTTTGACACAATGTAGCCCCGGATGTCTATTTTTAGTGGGCATAAGAATTACTTAATTTGGAGTTGTGAGGAAAAAGATATTAATAAAGAAAGACAGCAAGGCAGGAAGGGATATCAAAAGGACCTAAGTGAAAATTTCTCAAAAGTTAGGGGCAACTATCTAAACTTAAAAATTAAGTGTCAGAAGTTCTTAATAGTGCCCATATCCGACCCCGAAAGAATATTCTCAAGATTAATCGGGTCATAACCGTGGGTTTCAATTTTTTCTGAAAACGCACGGTTTAAAAGTTACAATCGATTAATCGCTGGAGGGTATTTTGATATTTTCACACCCTAGACTATAAAATTACAGCACAAGGAGGTTGGGGGGCCAAAATATAATTAAAAAAAGTCCAAAGGCTTGGGTTTTAAATAAATAAAAGAAAGAGACAAATGGACTAATGGAAATTTGCCATTTAGAGTCATAAAAAGAAGAAAAGGAAAAGGTATGGACAAATGGTCATAAACCATTCATCCAACCCAAAAGTGAGCATCATTTCTCCTATATATATATCATAGTAAGAAGAAAAAAATCTCTCTCTCTCATCTCCAAACCGTCGGCCTCCATAGGAAGAACACCAAAGGATTTCTAAATTTTGTCAAGTTTGATTCAAGATCAAGGTGAGTTTTAAGGTTTTAAAGCATGTAGATTTCAATTCTAGTATCCATTTTAAGTATTTATATATCTATTGGAAGATTGGAAATTAGGGTTCTTATGGTGGATTTGGGAAAATTTTAAGTAGTGTTGATATTGATTAATTAAATGGAAGAATCAAGGTTTCTAAGGTTTAATAAGGTTAGATTAGGGTTTAGTTTGAAAAGAAATGGAGGGTAGCTTATAGTTCTAAATTACTAAGGTTTATGTTCAAGGTTGTGTTCTTAAATTTCTTGAAGGGGAAACAAAGATTAAGGCAGGAGAAGAAGGACAAGCAAAGGGGAATTAAAAGAACAAGGTTTGATACTTTACCATAAAAGAAATTTTATTTTTCTTACAAACTTTGGTTTATGGAATTTTTGATGTTGATGCTTAAATGTATTGATTGAGTTTAAATTAAATTTTTGAGTTATGTTCTTGGTTTCTTATGGCAATTGAGTTGGTTAAATTTAATTTAAACCAAGTGTTTTGAGAAAAATTTTGGCAAGTTGATTTGATGAACTTTCATTAGTTGATTTAAGTTAAACATGCAAAAGTTGTCAAAGGGAAGTGTTTGAATCTTCACTTTATCATTAAAGAAGCCTTCATATTGATTTGAAAAAGAAAAATAAACTATCCCATGTATTTCATATGTTTGGGCCGAAATGGTTCCAAAATGGCAGATTTCTGGACTCTTTTTGTGGCAGCTGTTTGAGGTAGCAAATGAATGAATTTTTCAACGAAACTTTACGAGTAATTAGTCAACATATGAAATAAGTTTTCTGTAAAATTTCAGCCAAAAATAAGATCATTTACCTGGTAAAATGCATGACTGAATTGGACTGAAATTTTGACGAAAACCCAGATTTTACTATTCATTTGGAGCATGCCTTTTTGCGTTGCCAATTTTACGTGCCGCGACACTATTCATTTAGTTAATTTGTGATCTTTTGAGGAATGCTTTGAAATGTTTGATATGTTTATTGTGGATGTTAAATATGTAAAAAAGAATAATGGTTTGACTAAAGAATGTGGTGCGCGGCGTAAATGGCAAAGTGCAACGGGAATTAAAATAATTTCTCGAGTCATTCTAAAATGAAGTTTCAGACTTAAATTAAATCATTTTAACCTTTATACTCTACTGGGTAGTTGGGAGTGGTAGATAAGGGTTTGGTGCACTATACTAACTTATGCAGTACTGCTTGATATTGTGATTGAATTGTTATGATCTGAACTCAATGGTGAAGGCCATTAGGGGCCAATGGTGAGGGCCATTGGTTATAACCAGGATGGTGAGGGCCATTCCTGTGATATGATAATGGTGGTGAGGGCCACCTATGTTACAGTGGTGAGGGCCACTGCCTTATCGCTATGGTTCCCTATATACCAGTAGAACCAAAGTCCTGTTTTTCTAAACTACGTAATGCAAAATGAGTTTGAATTAGAGCCAAAGTCCGATTATTATTTTTTCTAAACTACGTAATGCAACATGAGTTTGAATTATGGTTTTTACATTTGTTGAAAGCATATTTACACTGCATGTACAATAACTACCATTGGTTTAGTGTTGGTTGATTATTGATTTAATTATTTTCTTTTATTTCAAATGCTTTCATGTTTTACTATATTTTCATCGGTAAAGTACCCATTGAGCGACATTGCTCAGCGAGTTAAGTTTCCTTGACTCGTAGGTTCGGAACAGTAGCTAAATCTTGGAAAGCGATGACAAGACCCACAACAGCTCAGGGTAGATCTCCTAGTTTCCATTATGAGTTAGCTAGTTGTGGCATGTATATGTATATATATATAAGTTTGAGAATTACTATGTTATACTGTACGTTAGTAGTATGTAATAATAATAAACCTCTACTTTATTTTGTATTAGAAGTGTGAACTCTTCTTACAGGTTTGTAGTTGAGGTTATAAGGTGGATTCATTGGGAGTGTATTGAAATTGATTGTGTTTGCGTTGGTTTGTGTAAAAATATTTTCAAAAATCGAAAAAATCAGTTTTGTCGACACTTGGGACCCAAATTTCTAGGCGAACCTCTGGCAAAATTTCTGTAAAAACCAGAACTAAAATTTGACTAAGTAAAATTGGTAGCAACATTAGGTTAGTGTGGCGCCTCTACTCGACTTACACATGTAGGCCGGGAAGGGGTGTTACACCTCTTCTCATTCCAACAACCAATTTTCCTTACAATTTTAGCTATGGTAACTTAAAATAAATCTTGCACACTTAATTCAAACAGCTTCATTTCTTTTCAAACCCTAACAATATTTGAGCTCAATTTAAAGAAAATCAAAGGTTTTTTTAAGGACATGAAAGCTACACATTGGGAATAAACATCTTGGGCTCAAATCAATGCTACAAAGTGCTTTCAAAATGTTAAGTTGGACCATTCCTTTTTGCATACCATGGCTTCCTTTTAGGATGTAAAAACTAGAACTTTCAAGATAAACAACTTTGAAATTTCTCCTAAGATTGAAGAATTTGAAGCTATTCTCAAAATTCCAAGCAATCATCCAATGGCATTACCCATACTGACTTTTAAGACTCATCAAAAGATGCAGCTGTTGTTTCAACTCTTGAAACCTGAAGTTCTACAACTGACCACAGGTGAGAAAATCTTGCTTGGTCTATTGATAGATTTTTGTACTTCTTATTTGGCTCCCACCAATGTGTGGGGATGCATGTTTTGCTTGTGCTTGCTTGGTCAATTCTTGCTTGTTTCTCTTGATAGTGACATAGATCCGTGAGCACTTGATATTTGATGATGTGAAACTATGCTATTGCAATACCGCAAGTGCACGGGTCGCTCAAGTAATAAAGTAGTGAGTGAGTTATCATTCCACTGAGGACAAGGCCAAGTACTAGTGTAAATTTTCACCGTTGTTTAGAAAATCAATAGTTTTGTAAAGTTTTATAATTAAAGATAATTAACTTAATAACAGAAAATAGAGAGAGATTGAGTGTTGAATGAATTGATTGATGATGAGAATACTATCCAGATATTGAATCCCCCTAGCCACAATTATATTTATGAAAATCAATTCAATTAAACCAAATAATAGAGTTGAATTGGTATTCCTCTAAATTAGACTAAAACCTTTCTTAAGTGAATTAATCCCTACTCACTAAGTGGAATGCTGGAATCTCTTCTCAAACATAATTAAGTAGATCATGCATTAAGAATAAGGAATTATAAACCAAAGGATCTTGTAAGTCTATCTCTAGTACTCCAATCAATCCTCGATCCTTATGAGTATTCAATTCATATCAAGCTTTCTCAAGTCAATAATATGAAAATTGCAACAAATCAATAAGCATGCTAATATCAATTGGAAATAAATTATTAAGCATCATAAGAATAAAACAACTCAATCAAATGATTTAATTAAATAAAATTATTCAATCCATACAATAAAGCTAGGGTTCATCAATATCTAGATAGAGAATGAGTTAGTTCATGTTCAAAACCAGAAAACCAGAACAAGAGAAATAAGAAAAAGAATCCAAACAATCCATTGCGAATAATTCATATTTCTTCACTTGAATCCTTGAATATTGGTTTAGATCTTGTTTAGAATATGTCTTCACCTTCAATCTCGGCTCCAAAACTCTCCTCCTTGCTTTCAAAGTCGGCTCTAGGTTATAAAATATGAAAATCGGATCCCTAATTCGTGCTTCAGCTCAGCTTTTATAGTGCAGATATTTTCGCCTGACATGCCTATTGACACGCCCATGTCACTGGGCGTGTCATTGCCACTGGGATTTTGAATATAAGGCATGTCTAGTGACACACCCATGTCACTGGGTGTGTCACAGCCACTGTGAATCATTGCAATAGGCATGCTCGGTGACATGCCCATGTCACTGGGCGTATCAATGCTTCTGTATGGCAGTATCAAGGGCATGTCCATTGACACGCCCATGCCATGGGCATGTCACTTGAAGAATTTTGCTCTTTTCTTCTACTTTCATCCGTAATTCCTCCAAAATGACCATAAGTCTCAAAATACAGAGAATTCCTAAAATTAACCCTAAAAAGCACTTGAACAAACAAATTAAACTCAATTGGATAATAATCATATTAAGAAATAGGGGTAAAATATCATCAATTGTGCACTTATCAAATTCCCCCACACTTGAGTTTTTGCTTGTCCTCAAGCAAACTAAATAACTATAATAAACAGAAATGACAGACCCCTCTATATTCCAAAAGAAAAGAAAAGTTTGATAATACTTGAATCAGAAAACCCAATGTTCTCAACCAAAAACTAATTGACAATCATAACAGCTGAATCAAGAAGTTTCAAAACAAAAAATTTCACAGACCTAAAATATAAAAATCTAGAGTTAAAAGATTGAGCATAAAATTCCAGAAAATCCAAAAGCCATGAACAAAGTATGAAAAATGTAAATTTTCTCTTAAGTTCTTTAACCCTTTATTTATTTATTTATTTATTTTATTATTTTAACTGTATATACACATATATATACATTTTAAGGAGCCCGACTTGTTTGAACTGATACTAAACTTTTGACGCAAAGGTAAATATTTGTGATGCCGACCCCCGGTTACTCAGCCAGAATCACCGTTCAAATGGCCACTAGCACTATTCATGATTCCAACTCATTTGTTTTAATTCAAGAGTAAAAATCAGAGGAACAGGGATAAATTTTCAAAGCTCCTTTTATTAGAATTATATATTTATTTATATTTATATATATATTTTAACTGCTCAAGGGTCAGAAACATAAGGGTCATACTAAGTCCGACTCAAGAATCTAAGGAATTATAACATGCTAAAAAATGTAACTAAGATTTTAAACTTCAGATGTGTCCAATTTCCATTAATCCACTACCTAATTATAGCTATTACAGTCGATCCTCAGCAATTGATCAAGATCGCCAAGTTAACCTCAACAAGAAATTGTCATTTAGAAAATCACAAATTAATTTAACATATAAAGGGGAACCATTTCAATTCACACTATTACAGTAATCTAGCTTACTTAAATCCAAAAACATTTTGCAGAAATTAATTGAGACAAATGAATCAAATGGAAATAATGAAATAATAAAAACTCAATCAAGAAATTATACCTCTCCCCCACACTTAAGATGCACATTGTCCTCAATGTGTGTGCAAAACAAGAAATAATGAAGAGAGAGAAAAACTGCCCTTCCATGTCCATGATTGGACAAATATGAGTACGATGCCAAGAGTATGGTGAAGCTGAATTTGCTTCAACACAAAAATCTAAAATGCATAAACAAGGTTAAGACATAAATAATTGAAATAAACAAACAAATGAAACGGCTCGTAAAGAAAATTGCAATTGTCTAAAAGGAATAAAAATAAAGAAACAGAAAAAGGACAGTAAAAAAAAGTTAAGAAAATGAAATAAAATGTGGGCTAGTCAAAAATTGACGCATCGCCGTAATCATCACCGCTGGTCTCATCATCGGATACATCAACTGGAGGTGTAGGTGCAGGGGCAGGTGGTTAGTATGGTGGAGGTGGTGGTTGCGAAGGGTGAAATCCTTGATACCGCCAGAGCTCTAACATGGATTGTTCCAGCCACTGCCTTCTTAAGATCTCGTGATCCAGCTAGGCTTGGAAAGAATTAGTCTGTTCAAGCATGAACTGCTGCATCTGGTCCTGCTGAGTTAAGATCTTATTCTAATTCAGCTCGATATTCCCCATCTTTCCTTTGATCCTACAAATTTGATGCTTTAAATCTGTGGGTTTCCTGCCATCATCCCACTCAACATTAAATGAATGGTGCCAATCTCAGAATGTAGGGGTCTGGAGAAAAGATGGTCCAACAGAAGAAGAAGGTGCAGTAGTGGAAGAAGGACCAGCGGCAGTGGACGAACCCAAAAAATCTGTCGGTAGAGGTGGTGGTATATCTGAAGGAGGAGCAGAAGGAGCTACCTCTGGTATATCTAAATCCATAGGAGGTCCCTACAGCCCAGCTACCTTCTCCCGGTTCAGTCTCTTTAATGTGTCCATACCCAACAACTTGGGCAAACCATCCACCGTCATAGGTAGGCAGCCATCTAACACACCCAAGCGACGAGCGAGTCGTGTGACATACTTGCCACCATGTTAAGTACCTGATGCTCCATTTTTAGACTGCTCATAAAAAAAGTGTGATGGCATGTACGACATTGTACCGGGTCTTCTGTACCATGCAGTGCATGAAAAATAGATCTCGCAGGCTTACCACCCCTGTGCTGCTCAGCTGAGCTGTAAGAGTGTGAACTAACAGGTTGTGCACCACTCGGTAGGGGAAGGACTCAAAGTTGGATGCCTTAGAAATCTTGGGTTGATATTTATCTGCAATGGGTGCAAAGGTCCTCCAAACCCGAGGAGGAGCAACCTCACACTCGACAAAATCCACCTCGAAATTCAGATAATCAAAAGTTTATACCTCCTCTGCAGTATATAACCCGAGATGCACCCCCAGGTCATTAATGCTCATGAGGAATCTCTACCCTCCCAGTCTGAATTTAATTGTTGGCTCAGTAATTGAAACCTTGTCTTCTAGAACTGAAAGGTGCAATAGAATTCCAATGTCAGCTCTCTATAGGAAGGCTCATTGATGGAGAACAGTTGGTCCCATCCTAGTTAGTTGATTAGTTCTCGGATATCTGCTGCAATATTTGCCAGTTCCATAACATCCCAATCTAAAACACGAGGTGGGGACCAATCCTTATTGCCAAAAAGTTCAAATCGCCTTCTTTCCTTGGCATTTGAGAATTTAAGGCATTTGTGGTTTGCCATGAACTTAGAAGTTGGTCGTGTAGTGGGTTGGCTTAAACTGCCTTCCCCTCATGCACGTTTGGCAGGTAGCTAGGAGGATGATTGTTTGCGAGGGCCCATTCTCTGCAAAACAAACAAGAATTCCTCAATAACAACAAAAAATAAAGCACGATACAAAATACCAACAAAAAATGGCACAAAGTTACCAAAATATCGGCATTGTAACGATGAAGCATAATGTAAATCCCAATAAATTAATGCCAACAACCAATTTAAAACAAGCTTAAGCAACCTATATCAACACACACGTAACCTACAAAAATGATGAACCAATTCGAACGATGGCAATTCCAACAATATCGATTCCGTTTTCCAAAAATAACGATTAACTATAACCCAACAAGCAAATCAATCAATTTATAATTCAAACACAAACTAATTCAAAAATAAATCAAATGCCGAATCAAAACAAAATTTAAAACAAAGCAAAAGTAAAATTAATCAAATGCCGCAAAAATCACGATAAATCAAAATGAAGCAAAATAAAGCAAACACAACATAAATCTATCAATTCTAAAGAAAATAAAAGATAATACAAATAATCCATAAGAAAAACAAAAGAAAAATGAACAAAATCCACAAAAATCGCAAAAGTAAGAATTTGTACCCAAAAAGTGCGAAAATTGTGTGGAATCAAACAGAAATCAAGCAAATCCGCGCAAATAATGCAAACCGGGAGTGAGAATCTCTCCTAAAGTGATTGGGTGTGTGAATGCATCGGTGGGAGTGCAAGAAATTTGAGAGAAAATGAGAAAGAAAACTGAAGTGTGCATGAAAAATGGCTTCGGGTCTTTATATAAAGATGTCGGCACGCCCAGGGACACGCCCGTGTCACTGGGCGTGCCCTATGGAATATGATACAGTGTATATGACATGCCCACATACACGACCGTGTCCATGGGCATGTCACAGAGAGTGGATGAATTGATAATCGACACGCCCATTGACATGGGCGTGTCAATGGGCGTGTCACATGTACTGTGACAACAAAGAAAATGACATGCCTGCTAGCCTGGGCATGTTCTTTGGGCATGCTGGCTTATTTTTTTTAAGGCACAACCAGTGACATGGGGGTGTCCCTGGGCATGCCATAGCTACTATTTCTCATTCAAAACAACACGCTCAGTGACACGGGCATGTCACTGGGCGTGTTGTAGCTACTGCCTGTTAAAAATAATGACATGCCTAATGACACTGGCGTATCCTAGAATATGCTCAATTTACCCCTCAAAATCAAATTTCCTCTATAAATTCAAATGAATGCAAGGCAAACAAACCACCAATCAATGATAGAAGGATAAAACTAAAACAAACTGATGACACAAACCAAAAACACAGAAATTAAAGACATAAAAATTAAAGAACGAATAAAACGGTGGGTTGTCTCCCACCCAGCACTTCTTTAACGTCATATTAGTTGGATGGTCAGGGAAAATTTCCCTAGTCTTGGAGGTGTAAAACCTCCTTCAAGTCCTGTATTTCCCCACCCCCCCCCCAAAATATAATTTGAGCCTGTGCTCATTTACTTTAAAATCTCCTTTTTCCAGGTGAGTAATTTCAACCACTCCATTGGGGAAAACTTCCTTAACTGTAAAAGGACCAGACCATCAAGATTTTAACTTGCCTGGAAAGAGTCAAAGCCTTGAATTGTACAATAATACCTGATCTCCCACTTGAAACTCTTTTCTTCCTTAATGCGAGCATCATGCCATCTCTTAGTACGCTCTTTATACATTCTAGCATTGTCATAAGCTTGCAATCTCCACTCGTCCAACTCGTTTACTTGCAATTTTTGCCTTTCACCTGCACGAGCTAGATCAAGATTAATCTACTTGATAGCCCAGTATGCATCATGTTCAATTTCTACAGGTAAAAGACATGCTTTTTCTTAAACCAGCTAAACGACATAGTGCCCAAAGGATTTTTAAATGCAGTCCTAAAAGCCCATAGAGCATTGTCCAATTTCTCAGACCAATCCTTTTGGGATCGCTCTATAGTTTTTTCTAGAATTCTTTTAATCTCACTGTTCGTATTCTCAACTTGGCCACTAGTTTGGGGATGGTAAGGAGTAGCAAACCTATGTGTAACACCTAGTCTTTTGAAAACTTTCTTGAGCTGAACATTACAAAAGTGAGTACCCCTATCACTTATGATTACTTTCGGTGTACCAAATTGAGAGAACAACTTCTTCAAAAACTTCATCACTACCCTAGCATCATTGGTTGCCAAGGCTTGGGCTTCAGGCCATTTAGAGACATAATCTATAGCTACAAGAATATATTTGTTACCAAAAGAATTTGGAAACGGTCCCATAAAATTGATCCCCCATACATCAAAGACTTCACACACTAAAATTCCATTTTGGGGCATCTCATCACGAGATGAAATGTTTCCAGTCCTTTGGCAACGATCACAACGGTTCACAAATTCGTAGCTATCCCTCAACAAAGTGGTCCAATAAAATCCTGATTCTAGTACCTTTTGAGCCATGTCACACACCGTCGGATCATGTGATCCTTACATAATCTAAATAAAAAGGAATCCTCCCAAAAATAATACTTTAAATTGGAAAAGAATTTCTTCTTTTCTTGATAAGTTAAGTCCTTAGGAAGTTCCCTAATAGCTAAATAGTTAGCAAAATCTACAAACCAAGGTGTTTCAAAATTTAAATTACTTACCTCACTTACCATGGCGTAGAGCTGCTCATCGGGGAAGTGATCATCAATGTCCCCTTCTTCAAACCTCTCCAAGGTTGGATTCTCCAAGCGAGAAAGGTGATTTGCTGCCAGAGTTTTAGCTCCCTTTTCTCTGCCACTTCTCCTCTTTTCTCATCAACATTACCCTTGATCTCTTTTCCACTCCTTAGTGTAATTGCCTTAAGCTGCTGTTTAGGATTTGCCTCAGTGTTGCTAGGTAAACTCCCTTATGGTCTCTCACTGAGCAACTTGGTAATTTGCCCCACTTGATTCTCCAAATTATGAATAGAGGCTTGCTAATTTCTAAGGGTGGTTTCAGTTGATTGGAGTCTGGTTTCAAAAGCTGCTATAAATTTCTCCATCATGTCCTCCAAATTACTCTTTCTTGGAGGGGTAGCTTATTGATGTTGGGGCTGCTGGAATCCAGGGGGAGGTCATGGATTATTCTGATTATTCCATGAGAAATTAGGATGATTTCTCCACCCCGGATTGTACGTGTTGCTGTAGGGGTTATTCTGTTATTACCTTGGTATGTTTCCAACATAATCTACTTGCTCTTGCCTAGCAAACATGTTACCACTTTGGCAATCTTGACTTTGATATCCACCCCCACACCATTCACAGGACATCACATGCATCACTTTCCCCGAAGAAGAAGAAGCTAAAGAATCAATCTTTTTTTTCATTGCTTCCAACTGTGCTGTCAAAGCAACTATGAGATCCAATTGATGTGAACCAGCAACCCTCAATCTCCCTTGTTCCCATGTGGTTTGCCACTAATAATTTGTATAGGCCATGTCTTCAATCAAATCCCTTGCTTCTTCAGGTTTTATTATTTATGGTACCTCCGCCGGCTGCATTGATGGACTGCTTACTTGAGTAACTCAATCCATTGTAGAAAGTTTGGATCTGAAGCCACAACAGCAGCCCATGGTGAGGACATCTTCTCAATAAATCCTTAAATCTTTCCCAAGCATCATACAGGGTTTCACCATCTAGCTGGAGAAAAGAGGAAATATCATTCCTCAATTTGGCAGTTTTGGACGGTGGAAAATACTTCTCTAAGAATTTTTCTGCTGGTTGGCCCCATGTAGTGAAAGTGTTTGGAGGAAAAGACTTTAGCCACTTCTTTGGTCGGTCTCTGAGCGTGAATGGGAACAACCTCAGCCTAATTGCATCATCATAAACATTCTGTATCTTAAATGTGTCACATATTTCTAGAAAAGTCTCAATGTGTGCATTAGGATCTTCATCTGGGAACCAATCAAACTGACAAGTCTACTGCACCATTTGAATGACATTTGTCTTTATCTTGAATTTATTTGCAGCAATCACCGGTCTTTGTATACTTGATTCAGTCCCATTAAGAGTAGGCCTAGCAAACTCTTGCATGGTCCTTGGCTCTTTTTCTGCTGTTTCTTCTTCTAAGATGAGATCTTCAAAGTTCGGTTCCGTCTATGCCAGAACTATTTCCTCTTCTTTCTTTCGCTTTCTCCTCAATGTTCTCTCTAACTCTTGATCTAATTCAAAGAGTTGGTTTTAGTTCCATGTTGGAATGAAATTGGAGAGGACAGTCAAAATGCAAGAACTTATGTTAAAACAAAATAAAATAAAAACTAAATCAACAGTCGTAATTATATTACTAATATTGAAAACCGTTGTCCCCGGCAATGGCGCCAAAAACTTGATGATGTGAAACTATGCTATTGCAATACCGCAAGTGCACGGGTCACTGAAGTAATAAAGTAGTGAGTGAGTTATCATTCCACTGAGGACAAGGCCAAGTACTAGTGCAAATTTTCACCGCTGTTTAGCAAATCAATAGTTTTGTGAAGATTTGTAATTAAAGATAATTAACTTAATAACTGAAAATAGAAAGAGATTGAGTGTTGAATGAATTGATTGATGATGAGAATACTATCCAGATATTGAATCCCCCTAGCCACAATTATATTTATGAAAATCAATTTAATTAAACAAAATAATAGAGTTGAATTAGTATTCCTCTAAATTAGACTAAAACCTTTCTCAAGTGAATTAATCCCTAATCACTAAGTAGAATGATGGAATCTCTTCTCAAACATAATTAAGTAGATCTTGCATTAAGAATAAGGAATTATAAAACAAAGGATCTTGTAAGACTATCTCTAGTACTCCAATCAATCCTCAATCCTTATGAGTACTCAATTCATATCAAGCTTTCTCAAGTCATGTATTTTACTCAAAAATCAACTTTTAAAATCAAAATATTCTTTTTCTTACAATTCACCTAGGTTGAGAATCTCAAACCTAGGCTCTGATACCAAAATAATTGTAACACCCCTATACCTCATATACATACATAGCATGCCAGTACGATCGTAATATACGTATACAAAAAATAGGTATGCCACTGTTTATAAACATACAGACAATTTTTTTTTAAAAATACGAATAACTTTAAAACATTTTAAAACTAAAAACAACAAATAAAATATTTATTCAAAACACAGCGGAAAATATATAACAAATATTTGCAAATACAAATACATCAAAACTCAAGTTTTACAAAAACATAAAACATATACATGTTCGGCAGTACGTCTTCGATCTTTAAGCTTCACTAGCAACACCTCAAGATCTAGCCTCTACTCGGCCTAGAGGAACTCTTCGGTTCTTCCCTGTTACCTGCGAGATAAATCATAATAGCGCTAAGCCAACGGCTTAGTGATACAAACTACAATAATACTATGTTTTGATGCAATGCCAATGTCACAATCAATTTCATACACCATTCCAAAGAATATTACATTTCAACAATTCACCTTGTTCAATGTCATATCAAACATTCATATTGTATCTTCATAGTTTCATCATTCAAGAATCACATTAAATACAAAGACAAGCATGGGCCCAAAAAACACTAATATGCCATTCAACTTTTAGAGTTAATGTTTTGGTTTAATTATCACATTTATCATTATCCCAACTAGGCTTCAAGGATTTAGGTTCAACCAAGCTTCAAGGGGAACAAAGCATGCTAAGTATCAACCCAACTTGGCTTCAAGAACCAAACCCAACCTAGCTTCAAGGGTTGTAACATCTCAATTAGGCTTCAAGGACTAGATCCAACCAAGCTTCGAGGGGAGTAAAACATGTTAAACTTCAACCCAACTTGGCTTCAAGGATCAAGCCCAACCTAACTTCAAGAGAGTGTCACTATAGGCATGCCACCAACAACAAACTCTGAAAATGGAATAACACATTAGCCACACAATTCATTTATTATTCATTATCAATTTCATTCTCAATTCTCATCATCATCTAGGCAAACATGCCCCACTTATTTCAATTGAGTCATCATAGCCAATCACAATGGCTTCACATCTCAATTCACAATATAACACTTCATTATTCAAGTATACATAATCAATTACATTGAACATATATCTTAAATTCATTATCATATAAACAACATGCTCTATTCATTTCATTTCAATCATTATATCTCAAATCACATTAATCAATTCATCATTAAAGTGTATATACAACAAATGACCTTAACACATCTCTTACATGCTCACCACAACATACACATTATACCAAACAATACATTATTAGTATGCATCAACAATGCATTAGAATTCTTAACACATTTATAATCAAATGTGTGTTAAGTTTCAACATCATATGAATGTATGCAATAATGTAGTTTGTACTTACCTTAAGCACCACTTATACAAATCTATACACTTCCTTTTTCCAAGAATTCTTCACTTCTCAAATTAGGGCAAATCACCTTCTTCCAAAACCTAGTCCAAAAATGATACAATACATGAATTCCAATACAATTTATCACTTATTAACCTCATCTTAGACCTTTATAACACACATTACAACCCAACACCACATACTAGAGCCCACGACCGTGGCCACCCCAAACCCCACGGGCGTGGGGTAGAAAACAATTCTGCCCAAAT
Source organism: Garcia nutans (assembly GCA_947685225.1). Classification (NCBI taxonomy): domain Eukaryota; kingdom Viridiplantae; phylum Streptophyta; class Magnoliopsida; order Malpighiales; family Euphorbiaceae; genus Garcia; species Garcia nutans. Next base: position 45,618,646 of record CANTUV010000007.1, on the reverse strand, counting down.
TGTTCCACACCCCCACGGCCATGGCATCTAAGGGCCACGGGCGTGGCATCCAAAATGCTACTGCCTTCGACCAAATTCACATATTCTATGTTTACAACTCCAACAAACATCAACAACATGAAAATCTATGAAAATAATTAACCAAACTCAACATCTACCACAATCATCAACTCAAAACCCTAATTCAAACTCAACTCAACACTTCCAAAACCAACACCAATATAACTTCTTATTTTTTTAATTCAATCCCAACACATACAAACACACCACAATCAAACAAAATCACACTATCAAAATCCCCAAATCAACTCAAACCCAACTTCAATAAAAACAAGAAAAATCAAGAGAGAACTTACCAAAGTTGATGAAACTTCAAAATTTTCCAACTCATTCACTTGATTCTTCCTTCAATTAGCTCTTATAATTCAAAAACCCTCTTTTGCTCTCTTGCTTCCTTGATGTCCGGCCAACACAAAGAGAAAGGAAAAGAAAATCAAAAAGTGTAAGAGACAAAGTCAAATTTCTCATCTCTTTAAACCTCCACCAAGTATTCCAAATAAGATAATTACTTAAATACCCTCTTCTATTTGTTTAACTCCCTTTCCCTTACTTTTCTTTTTAGTAATTTCACACATAACAAATTAAATATCTTCTTTAGTTGACCCTCCATTTTGACTTGTATATATGTTATATATATTGCCATATATACAACATATACATTCTCTCTTCACTTCATTTCTCTTTCAATTAAACACACCTATTACATCCAAATTCAACTATATTTATTTCAAAACTTATAGGGCACCCTTTGGGATATTACAATTCTCCCCCTCTAAAAAGAAATTTCATCCTCGAAATTACCTGATATTATGTCTGAAATAGTTAAGGATACTGATCTTGTATTTCTTGCTCGCTTTCCCAAGTTGCCTCTTTTCTTCCATGATTCTTCCATAGAACCTTCACCAATGGCACTTTCTTATTCCTCAACTCTTTCACTTCATGTGCCAAAATAGCAACTGGTTCTTCTTCAAATGTCAGATTCGGACTCACTTCAATGGATTCAACTGGCAAGATATGAGATGGATCTGATCTATACTTTCGCAACATAGAAACATGGAATACATTATGGATTCTATCCAACTCAGGCGGCAAAGCAAGACGATAAGCAACTGGCCCAATTCTTTCTAACACTTCATACGGACCAATAAAACAAGGACTTAGCTTCCCTTTCCGACCAAATCTCAAAATCTTCTTCCAAGGAGACACTTTCAAAAATACTTTATCCCCAATATCAATCTCTATATCTCTCCTTTTTAAATCTGAGTAAGACTTTTGCCGATCTGAAGCTACTTTCAACCGATCCCGAATTATCTTCACTTTCTCTTCAGTTTCTTTAATCAAATTAGGACCAGTTAACTTGCCCTCTCCAATTTCATTCCAACATAAAGGCGTTCTACATCTTCTACCATACAATGCCTCAAATGGTGCCATACCAATACTGGATTGATGACTATTGTTGTAAGCAAATTCCACAAGTGGCAAAAATCTGTCCCAACTTCCAGAGAAATCAATGACAGCTTCTCAACATATCCTCAATAATCTGTATCACTCTCTCTAACTGTCCATCTGTCTGTGGATGAAAAGCAGTACTAAAATGTAATCGAGAACCCAAAGTATCATGTAAACTCTTCCAAAACCTCGAAGTAAACCGGGGATCTCGATCAGACACTAAAGAAATTGGGACTCCATGCAACTTTACTATTTCACTTACATACAGCTCAGCCAATCTTTCAAGAGAATAGTCCATTCTAATAGGAAAGAAATGAGCAGTTTTTGTCAAATGATCCACAATTACCCAAATAGTATCATGCTTCTTCTGAGTCAATGGTAATCTCGATACAAAATCCATTGTCACTCTCTCCCATTTCCATTCAGGCACTGTTAAAGGTTGAAGCAATCCTGTTGGAACTTGATGCTTAGCTTTCACCCTCTGACAAGTGAGACATTTGGACACAAATTTCGCTCTGTCTCTCTTCATACCAGACCACCAGTAGTGCTGTTTCAAATCATGGTACATCTTTGTACTACCCGGATGCATAGCAAAAACCGATTGGTGTGCTTCCTCTAGAATGATCTTTCTCAAACTATCATCATCAGGTACACACAACCTATCCTTGAACCAAAGACTACCATCATTCTTCACTTAGAAATCTCGTCTCTCCCCATTTCGGCAATCTGATACAATCTTCTGAATTTTCTCATCCGCCAATTGAACCTCCTTTATCTGATCCAACAATACTGGTCTCAACTACAGCTGAGCCAATAATGCACCATCATCACATACTTAAAAGTTAGCATGTAACGCTCTCAACTCAACAAGAAATGAGAGCGAATAAACAGCTAAACCTGCCAAAGATTTCCGACTCAAGGCATCAGCAACTACATTCGCCTTACCAGGATGGTAATCAATCAAACAATCATAGTCTTTAATTAGTTCTAACCATCGCCTTTGTCGAAGATTTAGCTCCTTCTGAACACCCAAATATTTCAAACTTTTGTGATCCGTATAGATAAAACATTTCTCCCCATATAAATGGTGTCGCCAAATCTTCAAAGCAAACACTATAGCTGCCAACTCCAAATCATGAGTCGGATAATTGAGTTCATGCGGCTTTAGCTGTTGAGAAGCATAAGCTATAACTTTACCTTCTTGCATCAAAATACAACCCAAACCATTATGTGAAGCATCGCTATAAATCACATAAGGTTTATCTTCCACGGGTAAAGTAAGAACAGGTGCTTGAGTCAACATTTCTTTCAACTGCTCAAAGCTAGCTTGACACTGATCCGTCCACACAAATCTAACTCCCTTCCGAAGCAATCTGGTGAGTGGAGTAGCTATTAAAGAGAAACCTTTCACAAACCGTCAGAAGTAACCTGCCAAACCCAGAAAACTTCTAACTTCAGTTACAGACTTTGGTGGAATCCAATTCAAAATAGCTTCAACTTTACTTGGATCGACTCTTATACCATCTGCTGAAACTATATGACCCAGAAAAGTTACTTGGTCAAGCCAAAACTCACACTTTGACAACTTAGCATACAATTGCTTCTCTCTCAAGATCTGTAACACAATCCGCAAATGCTTATCATGCTCCTCCTCATTACGCGAATACATCAAAATATCATCAATGAAAACCACCACAAACTGATCCAGATAGGGCCTAAACACCCTATTCATCAAATCCATGAAAGCTGCAGGTGCATTCGTCAACCCAAAAGGCATTACTAAAAACTCATAATGCCCATACCTGGTGCAGAAAGCTGTCTTAGAAACATCTTCAGCTTTAACCCTCAACTGATGGTACCCGGATCTAAAATCAATCTTGGAAAACAGTGCTGCTCCCTTCAATTGATCAAAGAGATCATCAATCCTAGGCAAAGGATATTTATTCTTGATAGTTACTTTGTTCAATTGCTTATAATTGATACATAACCTCATAGTACCATCCTTTTTCTTCACAAACAACACAGGAGCTCCCCAAGGAGAAACACTGGGGCGAATAAACCCTTTATCCAACAACTCCTGTAACTGCACCTTCAACTCTCTCAATTCAGCTGGTGCCATTCGATAAGGAATGATAGAGATGGGAGTGGTACCAGGCAACAAATCGATACCAAACTCAACCTCTCTCTCAGGGGGTAACCCTGGCAACTCCTCAGGAAACACATCCGGAAAATCTGCAACTGTGGTTATTTTATTAAGTTGAGAACCCACTACCCTAGTATCCACAACATGAGCAAGATAAGATTCACACCCTTTTCTAATCAACTTTCTAGCTGTTACAGCTGATACAAACAAGGATACAAGTTGTCTCTGCTCACTAGATACTATCACATCCCTACCATCACTGGTTCTCAAGGTGACACTCTTCTTTTGGCAATCTACCACAGCTCCATGCTTAGATAGCCAATCCATGCCTAAAATCAAATCATATTCTTTAAAAGGCATTTCAATTAAATCTCCAGGAAATTCCTCACCTTGTACCACAACAACACTATTATGATGCACCTTACTCACCATAACACTATGTCCTAGAGGATTTGTCACCAAAACATCAAATCCTAAGGATTCTGAATGCAACTCAGACACAGGCAATATGTATCCACTTACGTATGAATGAGTATATCCTAGATCAATTAAAGCAAGTACTGAAATGCCAAATAAAGAAAATGTACCTGCTATAACTGCTAAAGCATCTGGCTGCCTCTGCATCACATATACCCTCTGAGAAGATTCGGCTTCCTCTGGCCTACTGCCTCCGGATGATGATCCTCCTCTTTGACTCAACCCGGGTCTACCACCTCTACTAAAACCCCTGCCCCCTCGACCACCTCTGCTAACACTTGGTCAAGAAACTGCAGTATCAATCTGCCTATCATCCTGCATCTCGGGGCAATCTTTAATAAAATGATCTGGTGACCCACATCGAAAACATACTCCGGATACTCCAGTCCTCCAAAAAACACCCCCATGGGGCCTGCCACAGTGAACACATATAGGTGGAGTAGACCTCTGCATCACGGGAGTCAGGGCACTCGCTACAGAGACTGTCGGTCTCGGCCTCTGCCTCTGATACTGCACTAATCTACTTAACTGCCTCTGACTCTTGCTAATCCTGAGAACAAAACTTCCTCTACCCCTCTTCACAGATGAAGACCCTGCCTCAAACTGGGGTCTCCTTACTCTAGTCTCCTCTTCAGAAGCAGCTGCTGCGATGCTCTGCGCTCTCTCTACACTTCTAGCTACTGCAACAAGCTGAGAGAAATCCTGGTATCTAGAACCAGCCACAATACACATGATAGAGGGCCTCAATCCCTCCTCAAATCTTCTGCACCGATCTATTTCATCAGAATTAATTCCCCCAGCATAACGACTCAACCGGATGTACTCAATCTCGTATTCTGTCATCGTCCGGTTGTCTTGCCTTAAATTTAGAAATTCCATCTTCTTAAGATCTTTATACTCCCTCGGAGTATATTTCTGCTCGAACTCCCTTAGAAAATCACTATAAGATAGTGCAGGTGGATCATCCATAGCATGAGGGACAGTCTTCCACCAGTCATAGGCATCTTTCTGAAGGAGGGATCTAGCATAGTCAAACTTCTCATCCGAAGTGGCTTGCAACTGAATGAATATCCTCTGTACCTTATCCAACCACTGCTCAGCCACTGCAAGATCAGTAGTACCTAAGAAATCTTCAGCCCCATATTTTCTCAACTTGTCATAATGTCTTACTGGCATCTGAGGCTGTGGTGGTGGGGCTGCACTGGAGCTGGCCTCAATAGTTCTATCACATGCCTTAACCAACCCGGTGGACCCTCCTCTGCAGCTGGTCTCTCTGGCACAGAAACAGGTGCCTCACTAACTCTATCAACTCTAGCTCCATCTCTACTCTCTCCTGGAGCTACACTCTCAGCACTTCCTTCTACAGTCTGACGTGAATGAGACTCCATTACTACCTATATCTGCAAACACAGCAGAATATTCCTCATTAAAGATCAAAGACTGCCATACCAAAACATGTATTTTACTCAAAAACCAACTTTTAAAATCAAAATATTCTTTTTCTTACAATTCACCTAGGTTGAGAATCTCAAACCTAGGCTCTGATACCAAAATAATTGTAACACCCCTATACCTCGTATACGTACACAGCATGCTAGTACGATCATAATATACATATACAAAATATAGGTATGCCACTGTTTATAAACATACAGACAAATTTTTTTTTTAAAAATGTGAATAACTTTAAAACATTTTAAAACTAAAAACAACAGATAAAATATTTATTCAAAACACAGCGGAAAATATATAACAAATATTTACAAATACAAATACATCAAAACTCAAGTTTTACAAAAACATAAAACATATACATGTTCGGCAGTACATCTTCGATCTTTAAGCTTCACTAGCAACACCTCAAGATCTAGCCTCTACTCGGCCTAGAGGAACTCTCCGGTTCTTCCCTGTTACCTGCGCGATAAATCATAATCGCGCTAAGCCAACGGCTTAGTGATACAAACTATAATAATACTATGTTTCGATGCAATGCCAATGTCACAATCAATTTCATACACCATTCCAAAGAATATTACATTTCAACAATTCACCTTGTTCAATGTCATATCAAACATTCATATTGTATCTTCGTAGTTTCATCATTCAAGAATCACATTAAATATAAAGACAAGCATGCGCCCAAAAGACACTAATATGCCATTCAACTTTCAGAGTTAATGTTTTGGTTTAATTATCACATTTATCATTATCCCAACTAGGCTTCAAGGATTTAGGTTCAACCAAGATTCAAGGGGAACAAAGCATACTAAGTATCAACCCAACTTGGCTTCAAGAACCAAACCCAACCTAGCTTCATGGGTTGTAACATCTCAATTAGGCTTCAAGGACTAGATCCAACCAAGCTTCAAGGGGAGTAAAACATGTTAAACTTCAACCCAACTTGGCTTCAAGGATCAAGCCCAACCTAACTTCAAGAGAGTGTCACTATAGGCATGCCACTAACAACAAACTCTGAAAATGGAATAACACATTAGCCACATAATTCATTTATTATTCATTATCAATTTCATTCTCAATTCTCATCATCATCTAGGCAAACATGCCCCACTTATTTCAATTAAGTCATCATAGCCAATCACAATGGCTTCACATCTCAATTCACAATATAACACTTCATTATTCAAGTATACATAATCAATTACATTGAACATATATCTTAAATTCATTATCATATAGACAACATGCTCTATTCATTTCATTTCAATCATTATATCTCAAATCACATTAATCAATTCATCATTAAAGTGTATATACAACAAATGACCTTAACACATCTCTTACATGCTCACCACAACATACACATTATACCAAACAATACATTATTAGTATGCATCAACAATGCATTAGAATTCTTAACACATTTATAATCAAATGTGTGTTAAGTTTCAACATCATATGAATGTATGCAATAATGTAGTTTGTACTTACCTTAAGCACCACTTATACAAATCTATACACTTCCTTTTTCCAAGAATTCTTCACTTCTCAAATTAGGGCAAATCACCTTCTTCCAAAACCTAGTCCAAAAATGATACAATGCATGAATTTTTTCCAATACAATTTATCACTTATTAACCTCATCTTAAATCTTTATAACACACATTACAACCCAACACCACATACTAGAGCCCATGGCCGTGGTCACCCCAACCCCCACGGGCGTGGGGTAGAAAACAATTCTGCCCAAATTGTTCCACACCCCCACGACCATGGCATCTAAGGGCCACGGGCGTGGCATCCAAAATGCTACTGCCTTCGACCAAATTCACATATTCTATGCTTACAACTCCAACAAACATCAACAACATGAAAATCTATGAAAATAATTAACCAAACTCAACATCTACCACAATCATCAACTCAAAACCCTAATTTAAACTCAACTCAACACTTCCAAAACCAACACCAATATAACTTCTTATTTTTTTAATTCAATCCCAACACATACAAACACACCACAATCAAACAAAATCACACTATCAAAATCCCCAAATCAACTCAAACCCAACTTCAATAAAAACAAGAAAAATCAAGAGAGAACTTACCAAAGTTGATGAAACTTCAAAATTTTCCAACTCAATCACTTGATTCTTCCTTCAATTAGCTCTTAGAATTCAAAAACCCTCTTTTGCTCTCTTGCTTCCTTGATGTTCGGCCAACACAAAGAGAAAGGAAAAGAAAATGAAAAAGTGTAAGAGACAAAGTCAAATTTCTCATCTCTTTAAACCTCCACCAAGTATTCCAAATAAGACAATTACTTAAATACCCTCTTCTATTTGTTTAACTCCCTTTCCCTTACTTTTCTTTTTAGTAATTTCACACATAACAAATTAAATATCTTCTTTAGTTGACCCTCCATTTTGACTTGTATATATGTTATATATATTGCCATATATACAACATATACATTCTCTCTTCACTTCATTTCTCTTTCAATTAAACACACCTATTACATCCAAATTCAACAATATTTATTTCAAAACTTCTAGAGCACCCTTTGGGATATTACATCTAGCGGGCTTTTTTAATTTGAATTATTATTTGCCTTTACAAATCCTTCTAAAGGAGCTCCTCTGCTTACTCGACACCCCATCTATGGACTTTACAAGATATCTTCCATGACATCATTCTACTAGGAAACTACTCCATCCTTCTTCTTCATATGCCAACTAGATTGATTGGATTCACTCATGACTGTCGTTAACATCCGTTGGTTGGTACCTTGGTGGAAGATTACCCATGTCACCATTCAAACATATCTGATGTATCTTCTTCTTGTTGCTCTCCATCGAGGCACTTGTTATGATCCTCATTGACTTGACAGCCAGTATGGAGCCGAGCCTTGAGATTCCTAGTTTATTCCTGATTTGGACATGCCTCATTTGACAGAAGCTTACTTGGATTGATTAAAGCAAAGCTGGCCTGCATGTTACACTTATCGTCTGCCATAAATTCTGTATTTGTTAATTCTTTAGATAAAATGATGTTAGGATGAACAACAATAATAATAAAAGATGTTTTCTTTCCTTTTATAATTTGTCATCACCTTTTGCTATTGTGTTATTTATTTAACCCTAATAGTCAGATTATTTCAAAATAGTGCATATAGAACAATTTTATTATTAACTCTATTTTATTAAATTGGGGAACAACCAAACATAAAGCTAGCATACACAAGATCACTTCTATAGCCAATTATCCCTTTTGGGTTTTCTAATTGATAATTTTCTCTAATTTAGCCCTAATTGCTGCCTAGCTCGCCCTCTTGGGTTTTTTGAATTAGCGGACTGTTCTAACTTTTGCCTAGGCCGCTCTTTTTTGGGTTTTCAACCTAGCAAGCTTCTTTTTTTTCTTTTTTTTAAACATAAAATCTCTTCAACCTGTCAATGTTCATTGGCTCACTAAACTCATTCCCATCCATGTCTGATAGCTTGACCACACCTTTGTTCATGACTTGCTTCACAACATACGGCCCTTCCCAACTAGGTCTAAACTTCCCTCTCAGATCAGGAACATTGGGCTTACATTATTTTAACACCAAGTCACCGACCTTAACCTTTTTTTTTATTTTAACCCTCCTATTATAGGTCTGAGCTATCATTCTTTGATACAGCTGATAATGATACAATGCCTTTAACCTTCTATGAGCGGGGATTTTTGCCTCCACTCACGGTGGAATGGTTCTTGCGACTTCGACACTGTTTAGGCTTGAGGCCTTAGAGAACACGGGCTTAAGCTCTAGAGAAAATGGAGTCGCCACCCAGACGGTTGGAGAAAAAGAAAAGTGTGGATGACTCGATTCCTAAGGAATCCCCAACCCCCTAATGGGTTCGGAAAGTTGGGTACATGTGGGGAAGGTGAAAAATGGCCCAGCACCCCCACAATGCCTGGTTCATTGGACCCGACCTCCTTTACAGGTCTTAATATTAAAAAATCTTAATTATATCAATATTATCCATATTACATGCAACAATTAAAATAAAGCATCATTATATTAAAAACAAAGCAAGGTCCAAACAAAGCAAATACATGGACACTCGTCCGAGGATGGAAACATATCCTCATATCATCCATGTCTAAACTAAATAGGACACCCATCGAAAGATGCAAACATATCCTTTACATTGGTCCAAAATATAAAAGCAATTTAAATTACATGATATTTAACTAATGAGGTACCCACAGAGTGGAAACATACCTCTTACAATTAATACTAAAATAAAAAAATAATAATCATAATAATAAAGAGAATATCCATCCATGATAAATTAAATAAATCAATTATTGAAATTAAATAAATCAACCATCAAAGTATATAATAAACTACATAATCAAATCTAAAATTAAATAAAACAAGTAAAGATACAAATTAGGGTTTACTATTTCTATTTAAAGTTCTTTAACTAATATTTAGGGTTTTGGGATTTTAGTATTATTATTGTTATTTGTTTAGGCTACTGTAAAGGTTTTGGAAAATTGGAATGGATTAGGGTTTTATGAATTTAAGAAAGTAGTAAGGTTTTTTTGTTAATCAAATTAGGGTTTAAGGGTGACATCATAAAATTAGGGTTTTGGAATCTTAAGACATTAGGGTTTATAATTCATAACTACTGGATTGTGATTTTAGGTTTATTGGATCGTGGCTTTAGGGTTTAAATTTATTAGATTGGGGTTTTAAGTTCACTGAATTAGGGTTTAGGAAAACTTATGGTTTACTATTTTGGTTTTGGGAAAAAGTTAGGGTTTTTGGCATTTTAGAAAACATATTTGGTTTTATGATTTAAGAAAACAATTTAGAATTTTATAAAATAATTATGATTTTTAGAAAACGTAAAGAGAACTAGGGTTTGGTGATTTAAGAAAACATTTGGAGATTTTGGACAAAAAGTTATGGTGTAGATGAAAATAGTTCAAGGAAAATAATCTATGGTTTTAAAGCTTTTAGAAATAGAAGAGAAATAATTTTAGGGTTTTAAGGTTTTGAAGAAACGTTTTAGTGTTTTTAAGGTTTTGATCAATTTGTATGATGAAACAATTAATTCAATTTTAATGATGAAGCTACTGTAAAGAAATAAATAAAGAAAATAGAGATTCAAACCTCCGTTCGTTGGTTCCACCAAAAATTGCTTTCTGGATGAACAATGAAAAAGGCAGTATGGCTACCTTTGATGAATTATTGATTGCTTGCTTGTTGCTAATGTCTCTTGCTAGGATTTTCTGTCTTTTTTACTCCGATCCAATCCAAGTTCAAAAGACCAATTTTTCGATCTGCAAATTAAAGTCCCTTAATTCTGAGTTTTAAAGTGTTATTTATAGGAAAAATCATAAACCTAATTCTAATTGTTTAAGGAAACTAAAATTAATTAGGAAAAGAAACCAAAACAAAATAGAATTTGGTTTCGAAAAAACTATGTTGGAAAATTTCGCTGGCGAAAACTGTGAGTGTTGGAAACTACGAGAGCTGGCGAAGAAATTTGCAAAATTGGCTGGTCGGCCAGCCAATTCACCGCAGGAATTTCCTGCAAGTGAATTGGCCTGGCCAATTGGACATTCGGCGATGAATTTTTTCCGTCGCCGATTTTTATTTTTATTTTTTTATTTTTATTTTTTTATTTTTTTTATTTTATTAACTTCACCATTTTTATTATTAAAAATTATAAATAATAAATACTAAAATGAATATTATACCACAAAAATTATTTTTGTAACACCCCCACATCCAATACACACACACTACAAACACCACAACGTAGTATACGTGCACTGAATATAGGGATGCTACGGATTTTTCTTAACATTCAAAAACATTTTATATAATACCGTCATCTTTCTCAATATACATTATCGATAATAAGTAAACAATTTGTAATATTAAACAAAATAGATATATAAATACATTTAGTTAATACGCAGCGGAATCTAGAAAATATTTACCTATATGAAAACACTTGAATACATATTTACAATTATACATATATTTACATTATAAACAATACTTTACAAAATATAAAGAAGTATACATGATTGGCAAGTCTGCTCTGATCTTTAAGTTCCCAAAATCAACTCTTCAACGTCTACTCTCACTCGGTCTCGAAGAGCTCTCGGGTTCAATTCTATCAACACTATCACCTGCGCGATTAAACACTATCGCGCTAAGCCAAAGGCTTAGTAAGATAATTCATGCTAATGTTATGCTTTAGTGTAATGCAATGTAAATTGTCAATCCATATTATACATGTAACATCATATATGCAAAGCTAACAACATACCTTTATATTTCACAAACCACACACATAGAAGCACATCACATTACCACATCATACTACATTCAATGTCATAACAATATTCATATTACATCTTCATAGTTCCATTGATTTTACCATTCAAGAATCACATTATATACAAAGACAAGCATGGGCCCAAAACACTCTAATATGCCATTCAATTTTCAGAGTTAATGTTTTGGTTTTGTTATCACATTTATCAATATCATATACCCAACTAGGCTTCAAGGATTAGGTTCAACCAAGCTTCAAGGGGAGCAAAGCATGCTAAGCTTCAACCCAACTTGGCTTCAAGAACCAACCCAACCTAGCTTCAAGGGTTGTAACATCTCAATTAGGCTTCAAGGATTCAATCCAACCTAACTTCAAGAGATTGTTACTATCATTAGGCATGCCACCAATAACAAACTCTGAAAATGGAATAACACATTAGCCACACAATTCATTTACATTTCATTCTCAATTCTCATCAATTAGGCAAACATGCCATATATCTTTCAATTGAATCATCATAGCCAATCACAATGGCCTCAAATCAAACAATATCTCAATTCATATTAATCATATAATATCATTGATACAACATTTCAAATTACATACCACATTACCATTCACAATGCATATAGCCTAACATTGTTCATATGTATCATCAATATCAACAAATGTGTGCTACAATCTCAACATCAATGAATGTATGTTCCCCATATATTTGATTAGATCATTCTTATCTTTGAAATATATTTAAAGTGTTTATGTTTAGGTTTAAGTATCAATAATATCTTTGAAGAATCAAAACCATACAAAAAGAACAAAAATAAAAACAGTAGCCAACACATTTGAGGGACACGGCCAAGCTTGTGGCCGTGTCTCTCAACTGAATTTTGCCAGTGACAGACACTGGCATGGGACACGGCCGTGTCTCCTAAAAATCAACCCAACACGGCCAAAATTTCCATGACTTGGCCGTGTCTCTCTTTGCTTTTGGCCGTGTCACTCATGAACAAAACCCTAACCAAAAACCAACACTCTTTCAATTGCATTTCCACACTTTTTGCACAACAATCCTCTCATTCAAATGAACACAATCAATGACATAAACACATATCTTACATAAACATCACAATAATCACTTTAACAATACATTAACATCACATTTACATACAAACCATTCCAAAACCCTAAAACCAACATCCACCACTTCCAACATCAATACCTTTTTAAACTCTTAACTTAACACCAATTTTAACACTTGAAAACACATCACAAACACCTATCATCAACTAATCAACAAACCCTAATTCACTTCAAATACCACTTCAAAAGAATAAAGAAATCAAAGAAAAGTACCTTAGTTGAAAACTTCTTGAATCAACACTTGATCACTTAATCTTTCTACAATTTGAGCTTCATTCAACAAGATCTTCTCTTTGTCTCTTGCCTTCCTTTGTCTATGGATGAGCCGGCCACAACAATGGAGAAGAAGAAAATGATGAAGAAACAAAGTCAATTTCTCGTTTTAATCTCCACCAAGTGATTTCCAAAAGAAAATTACTTTAATACCCTTAACCATTTAACTAGCCTCTTGTCTCTTATATGCCCATTAATGTAATTTCATACTCAACAAGATAAATATCTCTTCCCCCTTGACTCTTCATTTGACCAATTTATATGTTATATATATTACAATATAATCAACATATACACTTTTCTCTAAACCCTCTTTTCTTTCCCAAAACACATATACACAAGCATTCTCTTTCAAATTTCTTTTCTTATCACATAACATATACATTCAATCCCATTTACAACAACAACAACAACATCAACATAAACAAAACTTCTAGGGCATACATGAGGATAGTACAATTCTCCCCCTCTAAAAAGAAATTTCATCCTCGAAATTACCTAATATCAAGTCCGAAATAACTGAGGGTACTGATCTCGCATGGTTTGTTCACTTTCCCAAGTTGCTTCTTCTTTTCTATGATTATTCCACAAAATCTTCACAAGTGGCACTCTCTTGTTTCTCAACTCTTTCACATCACGTGCCAAGATAGCAACTGGTTCCTCTTCAAATGTCAGATCTTGGTTCACCTCGATAGATTCAATCGGCAACACATGAGATGGATCCGATCTGTATCTCCTCAACATAGAAACATGGAATACATTATGGATACGATCCAACTCAGGTGGTAGAGCAATTCGATAAGCAACTGGCCCAACTCTTTCCAAAACTTCATACGGTCCAATGAATCGAGGACTCAATTTCCCTTTCCGACCAAACCTCAAAATTTTCTTCCAAGGAGACACTTTCAAAAATACTTTATCTCCAACATCAAACTCTATGTCTCTCCTTTTCAGATCTGCATAAGACTTCTGTCGGTCTGAAGCTGCTTTTAAGCTACCTCGAATCAATTTCACTTTCTCTTCAGTTTCTTGAATCAAATCAGGCCCAATTAATTTACTTTCCCCAAGTTCACTCCAACAAAGAGGTGTCCTACACCGTCTGCCATACAATGCTTCAAACGGTGCCATACCAATGCTAGATTGATGACTGTTGTTATAAGCAAACTCCACAAGCGGTAGAAATCTGTCCCAACTTCCAGAGAAATCAATGACACAGCTTCTCAACATATCCTCAATAATCTGTATCACCCTCTCTGACTGCCCATCCGTCTGTGGATGAAAAGCAGTGCTGAAATGCAGTCGAGAACCCAAAGCACCTTGCAAACTCTTCCAAAATCTTGAAGTAAACCGGGGATCTCGATCAGACACTAAAGAAGTTGGAACCCCATAACTTTACAATCTCATGGATATACAGCTTAGCTAACCTCTCCAAAGAGTAATCCATTCGAACCGAAAGAAAATGAGCTGTCTTAGTCAACCTATCAACAATCACCCATATGGCATCATGCTTCCTTTGTGTCAATGGCAACCCAGACACAAAATCCATTGTCACTCTTTCCCATTTCCATTCAGGCACTGACAAAGGCTGAAGTAATCCAGTTGGAACTTGATGCTCTGCTTTTACCTTCTGACAAGTGAGACATTTGGACACAAAATCTGCAATGTCTCTCTTCATACCGGACCACCAGTAATGTTGTCTCAAATCATGATACATCTTGGTATTGCCCGGATGCATAGCAAACACTGACTGATGTGCTTCTTCCAAAATGATTCTTTTTAAATTTGCATCATCGGGTACACACAATCTGTTCTTAAACCAGAGACTCCCATCATCTCTCACAACAAAATCTCCACTCTTCCCATTCTGGCAATCTGAAACAATCTTCTGAATCTTCTCATCAGCCAACTGAGCCTCTTTAATCTGATCCAACAAAACTGGCTTCAAATGCAACTGTGCCAACAATGCACCATCATCACAAGATACAAAACTGGCATGCAAAGGTCTCAACTCAACAAGCAACGAGAGCAAATAAACAGTTAAACCAGCTAAAGACTTTCGACTCAAGGCATCAGCAACAACATTTGCTTTACCTGGATGATAATCAATCAAACAGTCGTTGTCTTTAATCAATTCCAACCATCTCCTCTGCCGAAGATTAAGCTCTTTCTGGACACCCAAATATTTCAAACTCTTGTGATCAGTGTAGATGAAACATTTCTCCCCAAACAGATAGTGTCGCCAAATCTTTAATGCAAACACAATGGCTACTAGCTCCAAATCATGGGTCGGATAATTAAGCTCATGCGGTTTCAACTGTCGAGATGCATAAGCTATAACTTTACCTTCTTGCATCAGCACACACCCCAAACCACTATGTGAAGCATCACTGTAAATCACATATGGTTTGCCTTCCACAGGTAAAGTAAGAACAGGTGCTTGAGTCAACATTTCTCTCAACTGCTCAAAGCTAGTCTGACACTGATCTGTCCACACAAATCTAACTCCCTTACGAAGCAATCTGGTGAGTGGAGTAGCTATCAAAGAAAATCCTTTCACAAACCGTCGGTAATAGCCTGCCAAACCCAGAAAACTTCTAACTTCAGTCACTGACTTTGGTGGACTCCAATTCAAAATAGCTTCAACTTTACTCGGATCAACTCTAATACCCTCTGCTGAAACTATATGATCGAGAAAAGCTACTTGGTCCAACCAAAACTCACACTTCGACAGTTTAGCAAACAACTGCTTCTCTCTCAAAATCTGCAACACAATCCACAGATGCTTGTCATGTTCCTCCTTATTACACGAATACACCAAAATATCATCAATAAACACTACCACAAACTGATCCAAATAGGGCCTAAACACCCTATTCATCAAATCCATAAAAGCTGCAGGTGCATTCGTCAGGCCAAAAGGCATAACTAAAAACTCATAATGCCCATACCTGGTCCGAAAAGCGGTCTTAGGAACATCTTCAGCTCTGACTCTCAGCTGATGGTACCCTGATCTCAAATCAATTTTAGAAAACACAGCTGCACCCTTCAACTGATCAAAGAGATCATCGATTATAGGCAAAGGATATTTATTTTTAATAGTCACCTTATTCAATTGCCTATAATCGATACACAACCTCATAGTACCATCTTTTTTCTTCACAAATAGGACAGGAGCTCCCCAAGGAGAAACACTGGGATGAATAAATCCTTTATCCAACAACTCCTGCAATTGCACATTCAACTCCCTCAATTCTGCTAGTGCCATTCTATAAGGAGTAATAGAGATAGGAGTGGTACCAGGCAACAATTCAATACCGAACTCCACCTCTCTCTCAGGAGGCAACCCTGGCAACTCCTCTGGAAACACATCTGGAAACTCTGCAACTGTGGCAATACTATCAATAGGAGAACCCTTCACTCTAGTATCTATCACATGAGCAAGATAGGCTTCACACCCCTTTCTAATCAATCTCCTAGCTGCAACAACTAAAACAAATAAGGAGGCTAGTTGTTCCTGCCCATTAGATACTATTACCTCTCTATCATCACTGGTTCTCAAGGTAACAACTTTCCTTTTATAGTCTACCACAGCTCCATGCCTAGCTAGCCAGTCCATGCCTAGAATCACATCATATTCCTTAAATGGCATCTCAATCAAATCTCCAATGAACTCCTCACCTTGCACCCTCACTGCACTATCTCGGTGCACCTTGCTCACAATCACACTATGCCCTAAAGGATTTGTCACCAACACATCAAATCCTAGGGACTCAGCATGCATATCAGACACAGGCAAAACAGATGCACTAATATATGAATGGGTGGAACCCGGATCAATCAAAGCAAGTACTGAAATATCAAATAAAGAAAAAGTACCAGCTATGACTGCCGAAGCATCTGGCTGCCTCTGCATAACATATACCCTCTGGGAAGATCCAACCTCCTCTGGTCTACTCTCCCTGGATGTAGAACCTCCTCTAGCACTGAACCCAGATCTTCCTCCTCTGCTGACCCCTCTGCCTCCTCGACCTCCCCTCACACTAGGTCGAGAAGCTGCAGTATCAACTGACATCCGCTCCTGCCTCTCAGGACAATCTCTCACAAAGTGATCAGGCGATCCACATCTGAAGCATACCCCTGCTACACCAGTCTTCCAGCAAGGACCACCATGTGGCCTACCACAATGAATGCAGATGGGAAGAGTGGATCTCTGAATCATTGGGGTCGGAGCACTCGCCACTGAAGCTGCAGATCTAAATCTCTGCCTCTGAAACTGCACTGACCTACCAGCTGACCTCTGACTCCTACTACTCCGAGGAACAAAGCTTCCTTTACCTCTCTTCACAGAAGAAGACCCTGCCTCCAACTGGGGCCTCCTAACCCTAACCTCTTCCTCTGAAGCAGCTGCAATAACTTGAGCTCACTCCACACTCCGAGCTGCTGCCACAAGCTGGGAAAAATCGTGATATCTAGATCCAGCCACTAAGCACATGATAGAGGGCCTCAATCCCTCCTCAAATCTCCTGCATCTATCTATCTCATCAGATATAATGCCCCCGGCATAATGACTCAATCTAATAAACTCAACCTCATATTCAGTTACAGTCCTACTGTCTTGCTTCAAGCTCAAAAACTCCATCTTCTTCATGTCCTTATACTCCCTCGGAGTATACTTCAATTCAAACTCTCTCAGAAAGTCAGCATAGGACAAGGTTGGTGGATCATCCATAGAATGGGGCACTGTCCTCCACCAGTCATATGCATCCTTCTGTAGCAAAGATCTTGCATAGTCAAACTTTTCCTCTGATGTGGCTTGCAACTGAATAAAGATCCTTTGTACTTTATCAAGCCATTGCTCCGCTACAGCTGGATCAACTGTACCAAGGAAATCCTCTGCTCCATACTTCCTTAGTTTATCATAGTGCCTCACTGATATTACAGGCTGAGGGGGTGGTGGTGGTTGCACAGGTGCTTGCCTCAAAGCCTCTACCACATGCCTAAGCCAAGCTGGCGGAACCTCCTCACCAACTGGTCTCCCCGACACCGAAGCAGGTGCCTCCTCAGCACTATCAACTCTAGCTCTATCCTCCGGAGCTACACTCTCCTCACTACCCTCAACAGACTGACGTAAGTGAGAGTCCATCACAACCTATGTCTGCAAACACAGCAGAATACATCTTATTAAAGATCAGAGACTGCCAATCCCAAACATGTATGTTATTCAAAAATTCACTTTTTAAGTAAAAGTATTCTTTTTATTACATTTTACCTAGGTTGAGAATCTCAAACCTAGGCTCTGATACCAAAACAACTGTAACACCCCCACATCCAATACACACACACTACAAACACCACAACGTAGTATACGTGCACTGAATATAGGGATGCTACGGATTTTTCTTAACATTCAAAAACATTTTATATAATACCGTCATCTTTCTCAATATACATTATCGATAATAAGTAAACAATTTGTAATATTAAACAAAATAGATATATAAATACATTTAGTTAATACGCAGCGGAATCTAGAAAATATTTACCTATATGAAAACACTTGAATACATATTTACAATTATACATATATTTACATTATAAACAATACTTTACAAAATATAAAGAAGTATACATGATTGGCAAGTCTGTTCTGATCTTTAAGTTCCCAAAATCAACTCTTCAACGTCTACTCTCACTCGGTCTCGAAGAGCTCTCGGGTTCAATTCTATCAACACTATCACCTGCGCGATTAAACACTATCGCGCTAAGCCAAAGGCTTAGTAAGATAATTCATGCTAATGTTATGCTTTAGTGCAATGCAATGTAAATTGTCAATCCATATTATACATGTAACATCATATATGCAAAGCTAACAACATACCTTTATATTTCACAAACCACACACATAGAAGCACATCACATTACCACATCATACTACATTCAATGTCATAACAATATTCATATTACATCTTCATAGTTCCATTGATTTTACCATTCAAGAATCACATTATATACAAAGACAAGCATGGGCCCAAAACACTCTAATATGCCATTCAATTTTCAGAGTTAATGTTTTGGTTTTGTTATCACATTTATCAATATCATATACCCAACTAGGCTTCAAGGATTAGGTTCAACCAAGCTTCAAGGGGAGCAAAGCATGCTAAGCTTCAACCCAACTTGGCCTCAAGAACCAACCCAACCTAGCTTCAAGGGTTGTAACATCTCAATTAGGCTTCAAGGATTCAATCCAACCTAACTTCAAGAGATTGTTACTATCATTAGGCATGCCACCAATAACAAACTCTGAAAATGGAATAACACATTAGCCACACAATTCATTTACATTTCATTCTCAATTCTCATCAATTAGGCAAACATGCCATATATCTTTCAATTGAATCATCATAGCCAATCACAATGGCCTCAAATCAAACAATATCTCAATTCATATTAATCATATAATATCATTGATACAACATTTCAAATTACATACCACATTACCATTCACAATGCATATAGCCTAACATTGTTCATATGTATCATCAATATCAACAAATGTGTGCTACAATCTCAACATCAATGAATGTATGTTCCCCATATATTTGATTAGATCATTCTTATCTTTGAAATATATTTAAAGTGTTTATGTTTAGGTTTAAGTATCAATAATATCTTTGAAGAATCAAAACCATACAAAAAGAACAAAAATAAAAACAGTAGCCAACACATTTGAGGGACACGGCCAAGCTTGTGGCCGTGTCTCTCAACTGAATTTTGGCAGTGACAGACACTGGCATGGGACACGGCCGTGTCTCCTAAAAATCAACCCAACACGGCCAAAATTTCCATGACTTGGCCGTGTCTCTCTTTGCTTTTGGCCGTGTCACTCATGAACAAAACCCTAACAAAAAACCAACACTCTTTCAATTGCATTTCCACACTTTTTGCACAACAATCCTCTCATTCAAATGAACACAATCAATGACATAAACACATATCTTACATAAACATCACAATAATCACTTTAACAATACATTAACATCACATTTACATACAAACCATTCCAAAACCCTAAAACCAACATCCACCACTTCAAACATCAATACCTTTTTAAACTCTTAACTTAACACCAATTTTAACACTTGAAAACACATCACAAACACCTATCATCAACTAATCAACAAACCCTAATTCACTTCAAATACCACTTCAAAAGAATAAAGAAATCAAAGAAAAGAACTTACCTTAGTTGAAAACTTCTTGAATCAACACTTGATCACTTAATCTTTCTACAATTTGAGCTTCATTCAACAAGATCTTCTCTTTGTCTCTTGCCTTCCTTTGTCTATGGAGGAGCCGGCTACAACAATGGAGAAGAAGAAAATGATGAAGAAACAAAGTCAATTTCTCGTTTTAATCTCCACCAAGTGATTTCCAAAAGAAAATTACTTTAATACCCTTAACCATTTAACTAGCCTCTTGTCTCTTATATGCCCATTAATGTAATTTCATACTCAACAAGATAAATATCTCTTCCCCCTTGACTCTTCATTTGACCAATTTATATGTTATATATATTACAATATAATCAACATATACACTTTTCTCTAAACCCTCTTTTCTTTCCCAAAACACATATACACAAGTATTCTCTTTCAAATTTCTTTTCTTATCACATAACATATACATTCAATCCCATTTACAATAACAACAACAACAACAACAACATAAACAAAACTTCTAGGGCATACATGAGGATATTACAATTTTGGACTATATAAAATATATTGGACCAGACTAGGTCAAAAATTAAGGGTCTACAGTTTGCTCCCTGCTTGAATGATCTGAGACTACAACAAAAGAGAGTGAAAAGCAATAAGACTTAATTTTTCTGAGATGGTTGAGGTTTTGGGTTCTGGACCCGGTTCGAGTTCTGGACTCAAGGATAATTTTAGGTTCTAAACCTAAGGGTAATTTAGGTTTTGGACCCGAGCTAAGTTCTGGACTTAAAAGAGATTTTAGGTTCTGGACCTAAGGATAATTTGAGTTCTGGACCCGAGCTAAGTTCTAGACTTAAAAGAGATTTTAGGTTCGGGACCTAAGGATAATTTGGGTTATGGACCCGTGCTAAGTTCTGGACTTAAGAGAGATTTTAGGTTCTGGACCTAAGGTTAATTTGAGTTCTGGACCCGAGCTAAGTTCTGGACTTAAAAGAGATTTTAGGTTCTGGACCTAAGGGTAATTTGGGTTCTAGACAAGAGCTAAGTTCTGGAATTAAAAGTGATTTTAGGTTCGGGACCTAAGGATAATTTGGGTTCTGGACCCGAGCTAAGAGAGATTTTAATTATTTGAAAAAAATACTTATAGTCAGTAGTATACTAAAGGAATTTGCAAAAAAAAAATAGCTAATTTTTATCATGCACATGCATATATGTCCCCTGCGTGTAAAAATATTTTAAAATTGCAAAAATATTTATATACACGCAAGTATTTGAATGATTAAATTGAATAATTGAATTTCCTATTTATTTACTGTGTAGTCACTGTTATTACTATTCATAAATAGTAACCTACTATTTATATATAGTATCCTATTATTCATGAATAGTGAAATTTACTTTTTGAATTTTGTTTTTTCCTTTGCCGTTCCTCTATATAAACGACTGATTTCTTCATTTCAATCACAGCAAACTTCTTCATTTCATCTATACAATACAGTTTTGAAAAAAAATGCATGCTTCAAGATCAGGAACTCATTCTAATGTTGAGTTATTGAAATTTATTCGGCGGCATGAAGATGGAAATATAGGTCTACTAGCCGGGATGCCGCTTCATCGTAGTTCAAATCAAAGGAGCAAGGTAATTATTTATTTTAACAGCAAATTATTTTCTTTTCTTTTCTTTTTTTTCCTGTTGTTTTTCTCTCTTTTTTCTTTTTTTTTTTTCATTTTTTTATATATTTATTTTTTATTTATTAGTTTTTTAAGAAAATTTAAGAAAAATAAATTAGATGAATATATTAAGTAAATAGATAGACTCAAAATAGAATATAAATTAATTTAGCCTAAAAATCGGTAGTATTGATATAATGATATACTTACCTCGTGTTAACTTAGCTGGCTCCGTGTTAGCATGATCGTTGCGTTATTCTGGGCGGAGGGGTATCTACAAAGCCCAACAATTGTATGATGTAGTGCCTTCTCGGGTAAGGCAGATTATCCAAGATTGCAGTTTTGAGAGCTTCATCTTACAATTACCATCCGAGGAGTATCTGATAGACTGTAGTGTGGTTCAAGCGCTTGCAGAACGATGGTTGGACACAACTCATACTTTTCACTTGCCCATTGGAGAGATGACAATTGATCCGGTTGACTTTACTGCTATAATCGGCTTTCGGTATAATGGTCTTCTAGTTCCTCTTACCAACGATATTTTGACATTTAAAGAAATTCAATAATTAATTAGTATGGAAACATCATATAAAGGGCCTTTCAAGATAAAAATTAAGCCAATTCGTAGTTATTGGATGAACTATGAAGGACGGGTTCACAGAGACACAACCCAACAGTATGCTTGAGAATTTTTGTTATATTTGCTTGGGTTGACCATTTTAGGCAGCACCGAATCCGCCATCCATTTGTCAGTGTTGAGGGCCCTTACTTATATGAGGATGGTACCACTTTACGGCTGGGGTGAAACTGGCCTTGCCTGTCTTTACCATTGTCTTGACAATTTTTCGAAATAAGAAGTCTTTTGTTGGCTTTATGGCGGTTGTCAAGGTACTCTTCTTCCACCAATGTCAATTCCATTCTTATTCTTGCATGAATTTGATTTTTATTATTGTTGTAGGTATGGGCATATAAGCACACTCTTGTGAGGGTGCTTGGTATTTCCCGAGAGAGAGTCGGGTATTCGAGATTAAATTTCTGGTTGTCAGAGCGTGTAAAAGTTCCCGACTCTCACCATGTACATACCCAATGCTTTGTCTTGAGCTGTCTAACCTGGGACCAGGTAAAATAAATATTAGTATACTTTAAAATTAATATATGAAAGTTTATTTACCTTATGTCATTTTGTAGGTGAATTTGGCCTGGTGGAACTCAAAAGAACGGACAAACTGGACTTCCTCCATGAATGCCGCACTGCCTTTTCAACATACTCGCCGAGTCATCGCCGGCCCTGTGTCTAGTGGCTGGTTTGTTGGAGAGAGAGTATATGAGTGGTTTCTTGGTCCCGAGCATCAGAGGATTCCAATGCGTTGTTCGAAGTATACCTTGAATATCACATCAATGCCGGAGGATGCCTGGTGTCACATCCCAAAGTTTAGGTAGCCAAGTATTAGGCAAGGAGGACATAAATAAGTAGTCAAATAGAGTCTCGAGATAGTCAAAAACAAAATCGGTGTGCAAAGGAGACCCGTGAAGTCGACGGGACCTAAAGGTAATTTTTCGAAAGGCCGAGGACCTAAGTGGAAATTTCTCAAAAGTTAGGGGCAACTATGTAAACTTAAAAATTAAGTATCGGAAGTTCTTAATAGTGCCCATATCCGACCCCGGAAGAATATTCTCGAGATTAATCGGGTCATAACCGTGGGTTTCAATTTTTCCCGATAATGCACGGTTTAAAAGTTACAATCGATTAATCGCTGGAGGGTATTTTGGCATTTTCACACCCTAGACTATAAAATTACAGCACAAGAAAGCTGAGGGGGGGGTCAAAATATGAATAAAAGAAACCCAATGGCTTGGGTTTTAAATAAATAAAAGAAAGAGACATTTGGACCAATGAAAATTAGCCATTTTCCCACTTAAGTGTATCAATGGGAAATCAACACTTACACTAACACATCTTAACTTCTCTTGGCTGCCATTTGGATCAAAATAAGCTAAGGAAAGAATATAAAAGCCCTCTCTTACATGGTGAACTCGTCCAAACCATAAGAGAAGGAAGAAGGATGTGATTTTTTCAAAGTTTAAGGCTTTTGGTTGAAGATTTTGGTGACAAATAAGATTATAAGGTAAGAGAAACCTATCTCTAGTTTTAATTTCATGGATTAATGGTTAATTTAAGAGATTGAAATTAGGATTCATGTAGCTAGATTTGGAGAAAAGTCAAGAAATAATTATTTGAAGGATTTGATGAAAGAAATAATGGTGTTTAATGGTGAAAATAAGCTAGTACCCATTAGAAAAATCATAAGATAAGACTATGTCTATACCTAGGGTTCTTACCTTTGTATATGTGATGTTAAATTTCATAGGAAATCAAGGATATTAGAGAGGAAATGAAGTGAAATAGATAAGAAGAGCAAGGAAAAGCAAGGTTTGGTACTTTAACTAATTGTTTGTTCATTTTCTTGAAATTTTTCTGTTTTAGAATTAGTGAAATGCTGTGACTTGTATGATTTTTAATTAAATATAGAAAAATGTTCTTGAAGTAAATTTTTGATATGTTGTGTCTCAATTCGTCTAGAATGACTGAAAAATATTTTTAGTTGAATTCGGAATGGTTATGATTATGGAAAAATCATTTTTGTTAGACCTACTATAGGAGGTACCTTGACTGAGACAGCCATGTTTCCGGATTTTTAATAAAATTTAGAAAACTAATCTTCAATTGAATTTTGTATATGTTGTTTTTTAGTGAGTCTAGTATTTGAGAAAAATAATTTGGAACCACATTGATTGAATTTAATTTACGGAATTCATAAAATTCAGAACTGCTGCCAGGATGCAAGGCAACTGGAGCAGTCTGGTTGGGTGAACTACTTGACCAAGATTTTGTGTCCAGTTTGATCTTAAATTTTAAAGGAATTATTTTAAGATGTAAAACTACATTCTGTAAAAATTTTAGAGTTTTCAGTCAAGTAGATTATTTTATACAATTTTTCAAAATAAGGATCAAGTTGAGTCCAAAACCAGAATTTACTATTCATATGGTCATTTTGCTAATATTCATTTGGTCATTTTTCAAAAGTAATCCAATTGATTCCTTATGCATATAAATGAGCATAATATGTTATTAAAATGACAAAATATGATATTTCAGTTGAAATAATATAAAAAACATAAGTCGATAATTGTATAATGCATATTCGATTAAGAAATGGCAAGAAAATTTTGGCTCCACTAGGTATCTGGGATAGTACTGAGTAAGGTAAGGGTATGATATATCATACTATATACAGTGCTGCTTTAATATAGGACTTCAGTCCGAGTTATATAGGGTGATGACCCGAGCTATATAGGACTTCGGTCCGAGTTATATAGGGCAATCGCTCGAGTTATATAGGACTCCGGTCCGAGGGCTTCGGCCACAGATTCCACAGGGCTTGGTCCGCAATTTTTTAGGGCCACAGCCACAGAATATATATGCAGTTGTTTCAGTTAGTTCCTTACCATACGTTAGTCTACCAAATTACCTTGTGGAGTGAACTGATAAAATGATAGTAATTGAATATATGACATGTATGGATTGTCTTTACTGTGATATTATTTTTCAATACGACTCATTGCTTTTAAAAGTGCATTATGCTTTTATTATTTACTTTTCGTAATTAGTTAAAGTACCCACTAAGGAATGCTTAGCGAGTTTAGTTTCTTCTAAACTCGTAGGCTATTAGCAAGGAGCCATTAGCGAGCAGAGGAGTCCTGCGATCAGTCGGTCATCAACAAACTTAGGTGGTGCTCTTCATTTTGTATTTTGGTATTAGAAACTGGCATGTACTTATTTGAACAGTACAAAGAGATAACTTGATGTAGCATGTAAATCTAGTAATGTATAATAATTGTATGGTTTTAAATTGAGTTGGGTTGTGAATATAGAAGTGTGAATTCTTCTTGCAGGATTGTAGTTGAGGTTATAAGGGTGGATTATTGGGAGTGTGCTAGAGTTGAATTATGAGACAAAATGTTTTTTAAAAATAAGAAAAATCAGTTTTGTCGACACTTGGGACCTAGAATTTTAAGGGAGACTCCGTCAAAATTTTTGGAAAAATTTTTATAAGGAACATTAAGTAAGGTGACATAACCAGAGCTCGTATCCCGATGTAGCATTCCTCCTCGGCTTATTCATAGGTCGGGAAGGGGTGTTACACCTGGTGGTTGGCTCGGCACGGTTATGATGTTGAAACCTTTCTCTATCCACCGGGTGCATCCTATACTCATTTTATTCAAATTGGGCTTTTGAACTTTAACGTATCTCCCATTGGTGTATGGGAAATTTCTGAAGAAAATGAGGGTAGAGATGAAGAGGAACATCATGAAGAGGGAGGAGAGTTTGTTCCACATCTCGGGGCTAGCACTTTTCAGTTAAACTTTTGCCATTTTTCCATTGCGATCGCTTCTAAACTTATTTTAACTTTTTTCATGATTGTTGCAAGCTGTTGGCTCATTTGATCATGAGGCTAGACCTTCTTTTACTACTCCTTCATTTGCTCATTCTAGTCCACCAGATATGCCATCTCATCCACATGGTGTTGACATGAATTACCTGGTAGATTTTCTTGTTCCATGATAATTTAGGCTATATGTATACATGATTATGTATGCTCTTACTCTTTTCCTTTCTGGCTCACAGCGAATGCTTGAAGAACAAAACAAGAAACTTCAAGAAGAGCTGGCCACTAGTCGTTAATACATTTCCCATTTTGAAAATTTGTATCTTCAATCAGAGCAAAATTTTTGAAACTTTCAATTTCAGGGGATGAGAGATCCTAGTGCTTCTTCATCTCGAGGCCCTCAAACTGATGACCATGAGATTCTTTTATCTACTTTTGAGGAGGACTATTACAGATCGAAACTCCGAGGTAATAGAGATTCCAGTGCTCCTACTTTGGGCAGACTTGGGACAGGTGATTTGCCACCTCCTTCAACAGGCGATGATTTTTTCACAGCTTTATTTGATGATCTACCACCTCCTTCTTAGTGATGTATAAATATTGTGTCAATTGAGGAAATATTGCACAATAAGTATAAAAATAATAATAATAATATATAATTTTTACTTTAGTGCAACTTTTTTTTCTCTCTTTTTTTTATATCACGATTATTACTGCTATACAATTATTATACTTTCCTCTCCACATTTAACATTTACACAGTATCACTATAAAACCAAATGCAATGCGACAATGTAAGATCCATTCATCACCAAATCTTTTTCCTCATACATCATGGTCTCACTCTTTTTCCTTATCAATTTTGGGAATAGCATGAGTTCTTCCATATAAATTACTTTTCACGCCATAATTTCATACAGAAAACCAAGAGATTTTCCACTTCAACATAAAAACTCCTTTTATCAATTCTAATTTTCCTTCATCCTTCCACGATGACCGAACTCCATTTGAAGAAAATAAAAATTCTATTTAAGAATATGGATTCCATTCACTGGAAGCAAATGTCTTGGTCAAAGATTTATATTTTAAAGTGTTTTCAAAATGTCAAATTGGACCATTCCTTTTTACATGCCATGGCTTCTTTTTGGAATGTGGATTCTAAGACATTTAAAATTAGTGGCTTTGAAATATGTCCCTTGATTAAAGAATTTGAGGCCATCCTTGGATATCCAAATAATCAACAAATGGCATTATCCATATTGATTTCCAAGACTCAACAGAAGATTCAGATGTTATTTCAAATTTCAAAGCTCGAAGTTCTTCAGTTGATGAGAGGTGAGAAAATTCTACTTGCTCCCTTGATTGATTTTTGTCTCTCTCATTTGGCTCCTACTAAGGCATGGGACGTATGCTATGTCTTTGCTTGCTTGGATAATTCTTGCTTTTTTCTTCTGACGGCGATATTGATCCACGAGTATTGGATATCATGGACTAAATGGAAGAAGGCTTGTCGTCGATACCCGTGATCTTAGCCGAGACTTTAGTTGGATTATACCAACTTAAATCAGGATTGTCAAAGAGACTGACCAGGAGTCCATTGTTGCTTCAGGTAATTACCTAAACTTCCCTTTTGGGTTTTTAATTTAGGTTTTCTCTTTCTTCTTCTTCTTTTTATTTTATTTTATTTTATTTTATTTTATTGCTCTAATTTTTGCCTAGTCGCCCATGCGGGTTTTCGGAACTAGCAAGCTGTCCTAATTTTTGCCTAAGCTGCCCTTGCGGGTTTTCAACTTAGCAGACTCTTTTTATTAAATATTTTTTATATTGCTCTAATTTTTGCCTAGTCTGCCCACGTGGGTTTTCGGAACTAGCGAGCTGTCCTGATTTTTACCTAAGTCGCCCTTGTGGGTTTTCAACTTAGCAGACTCCTTTTTTTATTTTAATTTCCCTCACAGATTTGGTTTCAGGAGCGTCTCTGCTTGCTTGATACTCCATCCATGGATTTTTTCCAGACATCTACCACGACATCATTCTGCTAGGAAGCTACTCCATCCTGCTTCTTCATATGTTGATTGGGTTGACTGGATCCACTCACGCGCTGAAGTCAACATCCGTTGGTTGGTACCTTGGTGGAAGATGTCTCATATCACCATGCGGACAAACTTGATGTATGTTCCTCTTACTGCTCTTCGTCAAGGTACTTGCTATGATCCCCACCGACTTGGCCGTCAGTATGGAGCTGAGCCTCGTAATTCTAAATTTACTCCCGATTTAGACATGCCTAGCTTGATTGAAGCCTACTTGGATCGGCTGAAGCAAAGTTGGCCTACATGTTACACTTATCGTCTGCCATAGATTTTACATTTGCCAATTCAAAAAGTGTATTGCTAGGATGAAAAAATAATTAAAGCAATAAAAGATGCTTCTTTTCCTTTTATAATTTGTCATCACCTTTTGCTATTGTGTTTATTTATTTCATCCATATCTGGTCAAATATTTATAATAGTGCATATAGAATAATTTTAATATTAATTCTATTTTATTAAATTGGGGAACAACCAAACATAAAGCCAGTATACACAAGATCACTCCTGTTACCAATTAGCCCTTTTAGGTTTTCTAATTGATGATTTTCTCTTATTTAGCCATAATTGTTGCCTAGCCCGCCCTTTCAGATTTTTGAAACTAGCGGACTGCTCTAACTTTTGCCTAGGCCGCCCTTTTTGGGTTTTCAACCTAGCGAGCTTTTTTCTTTTTCTCTTTTTTTCCCTTTTATACATAAAACATCTTCAACCTGTCGATGTTCATTGTTTCATTAAACTCGTTCCTGTCCATGTCTGATAGCTTCACTGCACCCTTGTTCATGACTTGTTTCACGATATATGGCCCTTCCCAACTAGGCCTAAACTTCCCTCTTGGATCAGATACATTAGGCTTACATTATTTCAACACAAAATCCCCGACTCTGAGTTTTTTGATCTTAAGCCTTCTATTGTAGGCTCGAGCTATCTTCCTTTGATACAGTTGATAATGATATAGTGCCTTTAACCTTCTCTCCTCTAATAAAGCTAACTGCGTGTATCTGCTCGCTACCCATTCTGTTTCTGGTAGTTTAGCTTCCAAGACTACTCTCAATGACTTGATCTCAATTTCAATTGGCAATACTACTTCCATCCCATAAAGCAAAGAGAACGGTGCCATTCTAGTAGGTGTTCATACACTTGTTCTATATCCCCACAAAGCAAAAGGAAACATCTCTGACCAATCCCTGTACGTCTTGGTCATCTTGGACAGAAACTGCTTAATTGTCTTATTTTTTGCTTCTACCGCACCATTAGCCTTTGGTCTATAAGAAGAGGATCTATGATGATGGATTCGACACTTCGAGAATAAATCCTTAACTGCTTCTTTAAACTATATCCCATTGTTCGATATCACACTGTGTAGGACCCCGTATCTACAGATGAGGTTCTTTTCAATAAATCTAGCCATTTGACTTGCACCCAGTTTGTTGAAGGATTCAGCTTCCACCCATTTTAAAAAATAATCTACCGCTACTACAATGAAACGGTGACCGTTTGAGGATGTCGATGTATCTCTCCTATAATGTCGATACCCCAAGTGGCAAAGGGCCAGGGTGAAGACATAGAATGCAATTCTTTAGGAGGCATGTGATTCAAGTTATCATACATTTGACATTGTTGGCACTTCTTTACGAACTCTATACAATCTCTCTCCATGGTCAACCATTAGTAACCTTGTCGAATTCTCTTCTTAACTATGGCCAAACCACTCATGTGAGGACTGCAACATCCCACATGTATTTCTGACAAGATATGCTCTACTTCAGGCTTCTTCAAGCATCTCAAATGCACTCCATCAGGCCATCTTCAATATAACTCTCCATGGAAGGTGATGTATTGTAAGGACATCCGCCTTATGGCTCTTCTTTCTTTCTTTGTTGCCCCCGGCGGGTATTCTCTTTCCTTCTAAAAACTTCTTATAGTATCATACCACGCATCATGGTTTGTATCAGTTTCCATGATTGTCTCATATTCATAGCAAGGAATTGATGAACTTGTCAAAATCAGAGGCTTAAGGAATAAACTGACAGGATTTTCCCATACCGAAGCCAATGTGGCTAGGGCATCACCTATCTGATTTTCTTCTCTTGATAGGTGTATAAAATAACACTCCTTAAAGTTCTTCTTCATCATGGTCAAGTAATGGTGGTATGGTTTTAATTTTTCTTCTTTCAACTCCCACTCTCCATTTACTTGGGATACTACTAGTAATGAATTGCCAAAAACTTCCACCTTATCCACCTTCATAATCATTAGGGTTTCCAAACCAAAGATACATGCTTCGTATTCCACCATATTATTTGTTACCCTGAATTTCAACTTTTTGGCTAAAGGGATAAGTTTCCCTTCAGGCGATTCTAGTATGACTCCCAAACCTGCTCCTTTCCTATTTACTACTCCATCAAAATACATTTTCCACCCTTGTACTTCAATGGCCTCTAAATGTTTATCCGAAAATTCCAAGACTACCTCTTCGCTATCTGGTAATGGTTGTTGGGCTAGGAATTCTGCCAGTACTCTACCTTTGATTATTTTTCTGGTTACATACTCAATCTCAAATTATTCTAATATTATCAACCATTGACCATACTTCCCAATCAAAGAGGGTGTCTCCCTTAAGTATTTCACTAGATCCAACCTAGAAATTGCTTGCACACTATAAGATTGAAAGTAATGCCGCAACTTCTTAAAAGACCGAACCACGGCTATGCAGGTCTTTTCAATGATACTATACTTAATTTCATAAGGTAGGAGCTTTCTACTTAGATAGTAAACTGCATGCTCAATCCCTGACTCATCTGCTTGGGCTAGCATGGCTCCTATTGACTCTTCTTCTACTGCTAAGTATAGTAACAAGGGTTTACCATGTTTAGGTGGTTTCAAAATAGGTGAATTCAGCAAATACTCTTTTATTCGTTCAAAAGCCCTTTGAAATTCTTCATTTCACAGGACTGGCTGATTCTTTTTAAGCAATTTGAAGATAGGTTCACAGATTGTTATGAGCTTTGCTATAAACCTGCTAATGTATTGTAATTTACCAATGAATCCCCAAACTTCTCTCTCAGTCTTAGGGGTTGGCATCTCCCTGATTGCTTTAACTTTGTCAGGATCAATCTCAATGCCATTTGGACTAATCACATGTCCCAACAATTTGCCTGAGGTAACCCCGAACACACACTTCTTCGGGTTTAATCTTAGCTTATATTTCAATGCTCTATCGAAGATTAATTCTAAGTTTTGGAGTGTTGTTCCCTTGTATCCGATTTCACCATCATATCATCAACATATACTTCAACTTCTTTGTGCATCATGTCATGAAATAGTGTGGTGGCCATCCTTTGGTAGGTTGCTCCAGCATTCTTTAAGTCGAATGGCATCACCCTATAATAAAATATACCCCATGTAGTAATGAAAGCAGTTTTGGCTTTATCCTCTTGGGCCTTTAACACTTGGTTGTATCCAAAAAATCCATCTACAAATGAGTGTAGCACGCTAGAGGCTGCACTATCAATGAGAATATCTATATGAGTTAAAGAAAAATCATCTTTAGGGGAAGCCTTGTTTAAATCTCTATAGTCCACACAGACCCTTATTCTTCCATCTTTCTTTGGCACGGGTACTATATTCGCTAGCCAATCTTGATATTCTATCACTTCAAGGAACTTCACTTGTATTTGTTTAGTGACCTCTTCTTTAACCAATTCAACCCACTCAGGTCTTAATCGCCTAAGCTTTTGTTTGATAGGTTTCATGTGAGTGTAAGTAGGAATAAGATGTTCGGATATGTCTCGATCTATTCCAGGCATATCCTCATAAGACCAAGCAAATACTTCATATTTTTTGAATATTTTTTCAAATCTTTCTCTCTCATCATGAGTAAGATCAGATGCTATGCTAATGTTTTTAGGATTTTTGATTGTTCCCAAATTTAATTATTGTGTGTCAACAAAATTAATATTAAAGATGCTCATGTAGCTGCTATTTGAATGTATGCAACCATCAGGAGAAACATCACACAAGTAAGCAAAATCAGAATTTATTGCATTCATTTTGGAAAAGAAAACATCATCATCCTCATACAAAGTAAACAAATTAAAATCAAAATCAAAATCATTGTTCTCAGAATCATAAGGTAGAATGTCTTCAAACTTCTCTTCAACCAGGGCAGCAATCTCCTCTGGGGTCTCTCTGCTTTCAGGACAGCTTCCTTCTTCTCTTTCAGATTAGATTCTTTGTTGGCTGGCAAGGTGAGCTCTTTCTTCACTTGCTCCACTAGCTCAACAACATCTGCAAAAATTTCAAAACTCGGGATCAACTTTCCCATGAACATGATTGGCTCGAACTTTCCTTGGAGTGGTCCCATGTCTGGAGCTTTGACAAAGTCTCTCCAAGTGGCGAAAAGCTCATCTTCTTTGTAACACCCCTTCCCGACCTACGTGTGTAAGCTGAGTAGAGGCGCCACACTAACCTAATGTTGCTACCAATTTTACTTAGTCAAATTTTAGTTCCGATTTTTACAGAAAAATTTTGCCATAGTTTCGCCTAAAAATTGAGTCCCAAGTGTCGACAAAACTGGTTTTTTCCTGATTTTTGAAAACATTTTTTTTACACAAACCAATGCAACCAAAATCATTCTCAGTACACTTCCAATAAATCCCCCTTATAACCTCAACTACAACCTGCAAAAAGGATTTACACTTCCAGTACAAAATAAAGTAAAGGTTTATTATAAAATACAGTAGATAAATTATTTGTTCACTATGCAGCGGAAAGTAACAATATTTACAAATTCATATACATCAAAACTCAAGTTTTACAACACATAAAATTTATATATATTTGGCAGTCAGTCTTTGATCTTTACGTCCACTATCAACACCTCAAAATCTAGACTCGACTCGGCCTAGAGGAACTCTCTGGTTCTTCCCTGTCACCTGCGCGATAAACCACAATCGCGCTAAGCCAACGGCTTAGTGGTACAAACAACCATAATATTATGCCTCAATGCAATGCCAATGTCACACAATCAAGTTTCATAAACAATTCAAAAGAATATTATATTTCACAATCTTACATTATTTAATAATTAATCAAAACATTCATGATTCACATTGAAAACAAAGACAAGCTTGGGCCCAAAATACACTAATATGTTATTCAAAGTTCAGAGTTACTGCTTTGGTCCATAATCATAATCATCAATACATTTATCCATGGATAATTAACTAGATTTGAGTTTACGACCCAGTCATTTCACTCAATCTAGTTTCAATAATTTGTTTTTGAGGTTTACGACCCGGTCATTTCACCCCAAAAACATCACATTTCACATTTTCTAACTGGAATCGGCTTACGACCCGGTCATTTCACCTATCCAGTGATTCATAGGCATGCCACCAAATTCAGAACTCTGAAAATTGAATAACATATTAATCACACAATTATTTCACTTATCTCTTTATCAATCTCTTTCTCAATTCATTTCTTATTTCATTTCTCATTTCATTTCTCCTTTCATATTCCATAATCAAATAGGCAACCATGCCCCAATTATTTCATTTACATTGTCATAGCCAACCACAATGGCTTCATGTCACATCATATCTCAATTCACATTAAGGCAATTCATCATTAAAATATTCATAATCAATTGCATTGAACATACATTTCATAATTCATCATATCGTCATATCTTTCACATTTTCAACATACATTCCACAAACTTCACTTTATGCAAAACATAACATTATTAATATGCATCAACAATGCAATAGATCACTTAACACAACTCTTACTCTTCCATCACCAACACCAACCTAACTTCTTATCTTTAATTCCATTTCAACACTTTTACACACACCATACACAAGCACACTCCAACCATCAACAACACTCCATCAAACTCAAACAAAATTCCAAATAGAACAAGAGAAATCAAGAGAAAACTTACCAAAAATGATAAACTTCTTGAATTTCTAACTTGTTTTCTTGAAATCTTCCTTCAATTTGAAACTTGGAACTCAAAACAACCTCTTGCTCTCGTGTCTAGGTGATACCTGGCCACCCAAAAGAAAAGAAGAAAATGAAAGAGACAAAAGAAGCAAAGTCAAATTTCCCTTCTCTTTAAACCTCCACCAAGCAATTTAAAAAGAAAATTACCTAAATACCCTCTTCTATACAATTAAACTCCCTTTCACTTACTTGCCCTTTTTAGTAATTTCATACATAACCAAAATAAATATCTTCTTCCTTTGACCATCCATTTGACTTGTGTATATGTTATATATATATCCATATATACAACATATACACTCCTTTTAAATTATTTTCTCTTTCCAATAACATATACATTTTAATTCAAATAAAATAACAATTATACTAAAACTTCTAGGGCACATTTTGGGATATTACATTCTCATTCTTCTTTGGCTGGACATTGTTGGCTTCATCATATCCTAACCCCTTCTTGGAAGTTTGAGTTTTAAAATCTGGCAGCTTTATCAAATCGGCCTTTCCCTTTCCAAGACCATCTCTGGGAAGGTAGTTCATGCTCTTCATCATATTTAAGACTTTGGGGTCCACGCTACTTGGAAACCATTGAGAGCCCTCTCAATCATTAGAGCATTAACAACTTCATTATCTTCGGCCTCGATGACCACTGTCCAATCTCCGTTCGGGAACTTGATCTTTTGATGAAGGGTGGAAGGAACTCCACCAAGAGGATGAAACCATGGTTGTCCCAAGAGTAAGGCAAATGTAACAGGTATGTCCAAAACAACAAATTCAACAATAGATTCAATTGGACCAACCTTAACAGCAGCTTTAAAAGTTCCTTCGGCATGTCTCTTGGTGTTGTCATAAGCCCGAATGGTTACCTCGGTTTGGTTTAGATCCCTTATTGACATGGCTAGCTTTAGCAATATTTTAAGTTGACAAACATTTATGGCAGACACATCATCAACCATTACACATGGAGTCCTTTTCCCTTTGATTTCTATTTTGATAAAGAGAGGGCGGATGTGATCTCTCCTCTCTTTCGGTAAATCCGCATCTGAGAAAGATACCGCTCCCATATTATCTTTGCTCTTCTCTTGAATATCCTCACATTTCATTACTCCCTCAATTTTTATGAAGTTGATCAGCTACTCCGGTGTTATGGAAGTGGAAATTGGCATGCTAGCTAAGGCCTTAGCCATAGTTTCTCGGTGCTTTTTAGAAGTAGCCAATAAATCCCAAATGCTAACACTTGCTTGGGTTCTTTTCAGTTGTTTGAGCATGGTATCATCTTCCTCTTCTTTATTCCCTACATCAACTTCCTTTCCCTTATTAATTTCTGCCTCCTTAGGCGATGGCCTTGCATAAGGCTTATCGGATCTAGTGTTCATTACTTTATCTTCCTCGGGCTCGGACCAGGTCCACTCTTCCTTCTTGGATACAAGATCGTCATCACTATCGCTTGAATCCCAAAACCCATTCACAACATAAATTGCTGCTTCTTTACCCACTATAGCTTGTTTAATTTTGCCAAATACCTCTTCTTCTTTGGTTTCTTCTCCACCCACATCTTGAAAAGAAGACGTGACAAAACTTTCATGCAAACCTCCTCCAATCATGAAGGTTGCTGGTGGTGGTACTCTATTGAACTTCGGTAATGGGTTGTCTTTGGTGTTTGGCTTATTGGGCTAGGGTAGCTTCCCACTATCAATCAAATTTTGGATCTTATGCCTCAACCTCACACATCTATCTGTGTCGTGCCCTTGCATTTGATGAAACTGGCAAATTGCTTTAGTGTCGAAATTAGGTGGGAGAGGGTTAGGCAAAGGATGAGGATTTAAGGGTTATAGCAATCCCTTTCTTTGAAGCTTATTGAGAACCCAAGGCATCAGTTTCCCCAATTCTGAAAACTGCCTCCTTGTTCCTTGGCTAGTAGCATCAACACCAACTGCCTTTTGCATGCTTTGGCTACCAGATTGATAGTTTCCTTTCCCGTTCCTTCTTGTTGAAAAATGGTTCTTCTCTCTTTTCGATTCTTCAATTTGCAGACCAGCTTGGAGGAGATCTTTGAAATCACGGATGAGCGTATGAGACATTCTTTCATGAAGACTAGGCAACACTCCTCTCATAATCATTCTTATTTGATTGAATTCATCGGGC
The DNA here is from genome assembly GCA_947685225.1 of Garcia nutans. Lineage (NCBI taxonomy): Eukaryota > Viridiplantae > Streptophyta > Magnoliopsida > Malpighiales > Euphorbiaceae > Garcia > Garcia nutans. The sequence continues at coordinate 45,581,728 of CANTUV010000007.1, read as the reverse complement.
CTCTTCTTGAGCAAAGCAGCCTTATTTCTCCATCTTTTCATATAGTTCATAAAATTCTCATTTGGCCTTTGTCTAATGGACTCAACTTCCATTAAGGCCTTGTATAGCAGATCCCAACTCTTTTGTGTTCCTTCATCTAAGGTATTGAACCAATTTTGGATAACAGGATCCAATGAGAGCATAAAGTACCTTAGAGTTTGAATCTTGGTAGCTCGGGCAGACTGCATGGCAATGATATACTGCTTCACATGGAGGTGAGGATTTTTGAATCCATCAAACTTCGCAAAGGATGGCATCTTGAACTTATAAGGGACCTCCTCATCTTGTTCAAATAGTTTATCGATCTCGGACATCTCTTCGGTTTTCAGTTTCTTTTCAAATTTCTTTTCTAAATCAGCAATCATCTTCTCAACATCGGACGTCTCGGTCTTTTTAATAGTTGCCCTCTCAACAATCTTCGGCTCCTTTTTGTCTTGAGGATCTTGGAAGTATTAAACCCAATCATCATCATCATCAATGATCACCTTATCATCATCAAAAACCACTTCACCAACTTTTGTCTTCCCTTTGTCCTTTGGCTTCTTAATGCTAGCAGATGCTTCGGCATGATTTCCTAAAAATGCAGCCAATTGGTTCTTTATGGTCTCAGCTAGGGCCTCTTTTATTTCTTCCATCTTGGCATTGAGGGCTTCATCCACCATTCTTTGAATTTTTTTGGGCTCCATTGCTTTTGGTGAAAAAGAGATTGAGTCATTGCTAGATTCTTCGTCTCCGGCATAGGTCGGATTGTCGTAAGCTTTTGAACTGTTGTAATCCAGGGCTGTGAGCCAAAAAGGATCAATGATATGAGATGCAAATGCATGCATGTATGCACAAACAATAAACAAACAAGGATAAATAGGACGTTCCTTCCAACCTTATAACTTCCACACACAAATGGCGAGTCTCTTTTCTTAGGTAATATGGTTAACAAAATACCAACATGGGGTATTTTCAACAATGGAAATCAGTCCATGATAATTCCCATTAATTAGGTTTTAATCCATTCAACCAACTAACATAACTTTTATGCTATATTGGATTAAAACTAAATTAAGAGATTTAGTATAAATAGATTTCTCACTTGAAAAAGTAACTAATGATTCATGCCAAAAACAAGCCCATGATTAATTATTCTTAGTATAAACTTGGCTCACAATTGATTTTTGGTATTTCATAATTGACCTAAATAATTTGCAAGCTCTTTGTAAGAAAAGGTTGGATGAAAATAATTTTGTTTCTAAGCCCATTGTGAAAAGATTTTAGAAAAAATGGATTTTGGGCTTTGTATTTGAGTCATGAGAAAAGAATTTTTTTAGAAAAAGTTTTATGTCCAAAGACCATCTTGAAAAGTTTTGAAAATAGCTTTGGTCTTATTGGACTTTAAAAGAAAAAATTTATTTTGAGCTTACAATGTACTTAGATCATATTACAAAAAGATCAAACCAAATAAGCCATGATTTAAGCCAAGATAAATTAACCATAGTCAAACAACAAGCATTTGGGATAAAAACCTAAGGAAAGTAACTAGGCCAATTACATGAGCTTTAGTCTTTGGGTTAAAAGGCTTAGGTTCCCATAGCAAGTATATACCAAATGGTATGAGGCGATGAGTGGTTATGCCATGCTCGATCTCCATACATTGAGTGAAAGTATGGTATCCCTTTCATAACATAACACGGGTAACACGGGCATCCTAACTCACGCACATGATGCAATCTAATATGATGCAATGGATAATATCATTATAAGAAAGAATAGAATAATATAAAGACTAACGGAATCAACTTCTCTTATCCCCAGTGGAGTCGCCATTGTGAGCAGGGATTTTTGCCCCCACTCCCGATGGAATGGTTCTTACGACTTTTGCACTGTTTAGGCTCGGGGCCTTAGAGAACACGGGCCTAAGCTTGGAGAAAATGGAGTTTCCACCTGGACGGACCACAAAAAAGAAAGGAGTGGATGACTCGATTCCTAAGGAATCCCTAACCCCCTAATGGGTTCGGAAATTTGGGTACTTGTGGGGAAGGTGAGAAATGGCCCAGCACCCCCACAACGCCTGGTTCATTGGAACCGGCCTCCTTTGTAGGTCTTAATATTATAAAATTCTTAAGTATAACAATATTATCCATATTACATGCAACAATTAAAATAAAGCATCATTATATTAAAAACAAAGCAAGGTCCAAACAAAGCAAATACATGGACACCCATCCGAGGATGGAAACATGTCCTTACATCATCCATGTCTAAACTAAATAGGACACCCATCAAAAGATGGAAACATGTCCATTACATTGGTCCAAAATATAAAATCAATTTAAATTACATGATATTTAACTAATGAGGTACCCACAAAGTGGAAACATACCTCTTACAATTAATACTAAAACAAACAAATAACAATCATAATAATAAAAAGAATATCCATCCATGATAAATTAAATAAATCAAACATTGAAATTAAATAAATCAACCATCAAAGTATATAATAAATTACATAATCAAATCTAAAATTAAATAAAACAAGTAAAGATACAAATTAGGGTTTACTGTTTCTATTTAAAGTTCTTTAATTAATATTTAGGGTTTTGGGATTTTAGTATTATTATTGTTATTTGTTTAGGCTACTGTAAAGGTTTTGGAAAATTGGAATGGATTAGGGTTTTATGAATTTAAGAAAGTGGTAAGGTTTTTTGGTTAATCAAATTAAGGTTTAAGGGTGACATCATAAAATTAGGGTTTTGGAATCTTAAGACATTAGGGTTTATAATTCATAGCTACTAGATTGTGATTTTAGGTTTATTGGATCGTAGCTTTAGGGTTTAAATTTATTAGATTGGGGTTTTAATTTCACTGAATTAGGGTTTATGAAAACTTATGGTTTACTGTTTTTGTTTTGGGAAAAAATTAGGTTTTTTGGTATTTTAAAAAACATATTTGGTTTTACGATTTAAGAAAACAGTTTAGAGTTTTATAAAATAATTATGATTTTTAGAAAAAGTAAAGAGAACTAGGGTTTGGAGATTTAAGAAAACATTTGGAGATTTTGGACAAAAAGTTATGGTGTAGATGAAAAATAGTTCAAGGAAAATAATTTATGGTTTTAAAGCTTTTGGAAACAGAAGAGAAACAATTTTAGGGTTTCAAGGTTTTGAAGAAATATTTTAGGGTTTTTAAGGTTTTGATCAATTTGTATAATGAAACAATTAATTCAATTTGAACTTGGCATAGAGATTCAAACCTCCGTTCGTTGGTTCCACCAAAAATTTCTTTCTGGATGATCAATGAAAAAGGCAGCATGGCTACTCTTGTCCCAAGATGGCAACCAAGAGGGGGGGGTGAATTGGTTTCCTCAAGAAATAATGACAATTTAAAAAACTCAAGAAACAAGAAATGCGGAATAGAGAGTTGGTTGAGTAATGGAGGAAAGAAAGAACACACAAGATTTATAGTGGTTCGGATTTACTTCAATCCTACATCCACTTCCTTAACAACTTGTTAAGGTTCCACTAGTCTTTGAAGTTTTTACAAGCTCACTTCCAACTTTACAAGTGTTTTTCTTAGGCTCACACTTACAACCCAAACAAGAGTTTTACAAGGCTTACTCTCACAACCTAACAAGAGTTTTACAAGGCTTACTCTCACAACCCAAGTGTTTCCCAAGCTTACACTCAAACTTATACAATGGTGTTTTCAATGCTAACACCTAACATTCATAACAATTCAAATACAAGTTTAAGCAAAAGAAAATTTGTTTCTTGGCTATGAAAATCTTTTCTCAATGTTGTCTCACTTTTGTTTTCTCATAGAAACTTTGTATTTATAGCCAATGTGGTCTTACTAGCCGTTATTGATGTTGAGAATAATGTCTTGGCAGATTAGACCTTCTTTACTTAAACTATCCGAAGCACTTCGCGGTCGCCCTTAGTACAAGGATGGTCGCGCTCATGCTTCACGCGGTTGTCCTTTTAACATGGGACGGTCGCTACTTTTGAAAAACTTCAACGGTCGAATTTTAGTGCTCTGCAGCTGGAATCTTGCCCATGATGTGTTTGTCGGACCGTTTCTTGCCCATGCTGTGTTTGTCGGGACGGTCGCGCCAAGCAGAGGTGCGGTCGCCCTTTTTGAATATTGAAGTGGGTTTACAATGGTCATATCACGTGTCATTTTCTGACAGGGCAAAAGAGATGTCCGCCATAATTTGAATCTCGCGGTCGCCCTTGGTAGCCTATCGCGGTCGAACTCATATTCTCGCGTCGAACTTCTAGACGCACCTGAGGACACGAACACTACTGTCTCTTTGAGTAATTTCTTCTTGAATTGTTGGGCGGTCGCGACTCTAAATGGGGCGGTCGCTAAATTGGTAAGCGAGGTCGAATCATTCACCGTTCTTGTCACCGCGAACCTTACTGTGATTGTAATGATTTAAGTTCCTTGAGTAGCGGTCGTACAAGTATTTTGACGGTCGCCATTCGGTAGGAGCGGTCGCGACTATGGTCGAACTTCTGACTGCGAAACCTACTGTGACAAGGTTTCATTCTGTAATTGCATGGAGCGGTCGTATTTAGGTGAGGTGCGACCGCTATACTTGTTCTGTTCACCTTTAATTGAAGCAACCTAATCCTGCAACAAGATTTCTCAAACACAAGTTAAATAGATCATCCATTTGAGTTGTCAAGGGTCAAAATTAAGATCATTTGTCTAACAATCTCCCCCATTTTGACTTTGACAATTCAAATGGAATGATGAGAAAAATAATAAGTCTAAAATGCTCCCCCTTAACATATGCAACAATCATGGTTAAGAGCATTGTGATTATGTGCAAATGTTATTGTTTGATGCAAACATTTCTCCCCCATAAACATTTCTCCCCTATTGCAAATGTTCAACAAATTTCAACATGTATAATTTGTTTCTCCCATTATTGTTTTTATTCTTGTTTTCCCCATTATTTTTTCTTATTCTTGTTTTCCATTTTGGTATTTTCTTCTCCCCCATTGTCATAGGCAAAATGAAACAAATGTTAAGCAAAACCATTAACAAAGCAATGAAAGGGAATATAAACATTATATATATTAAAGTGGAGGAAAGTACAAAGAGAGATTAAAACAAGCATATGAAAATGCAAACAATAAGAAAATCTAATGCTATTCTGAGTCATCATCTAACTCTAACTCTTCTTCAATTAAAGGAGCTTTCCCTTTATCTTGAGGTGCAACAGAGGCAGAGCTAGTACTAATGGACTCTTCTTCTTCAGCAATGCTTTGGGTGTAATCACTTATATCCCAATCTTCAAGGTTGCATTGAGGCAAGTCCAATTTGCCTTGCATGTCATAAAGATCATGGTGCATGTGGGATATAAGATCTATTCTCTTGTTCAAGTGCTGGAATCTCTTGGAGACACTTTTCTTGAACTTAGAGAGTTTCCTGGAGAGAGTCTTGATAGCTTGGAGGATGAGTTGTGTGGAGGATGAAGCAGTTTCTTGAGCAGCTTTTGATGAAGTTGCTTTTGGGGGTAATTCCACAGCAACTTCTACAGAATCTCCCTCTCCCTCAATTGTATACCTTGGCCTTTTCTTTTGTTTGTCCATAACACCTTTCTTGCCAAAGGAGTATACATAAGATCCTTCAATCTTCCTTACACATCTAGCATGCTCTAAGTAATCTATTGTGATAGCACTAGAGGCTAGAGTGAAAGGGTTTCTCAAAGTGGCTAAGTTCAAATCATTCAGAAGGTTTAGGTGCCTAGCTATTTGAGTAACTTGAGAGGATAGGAAGAAGGTACCAGTTCTTGTAACAGCATGATGATAGAAGGTATCAATCAAGAACTTGGTGGTGTTTATTTTGATGTTGTGGGTGAAAGCATACAGAAAGATGAGGTCTCTTTTGGTGACTTTCTCATTCCCATCAGCTCTTTGGTGGATGGTGTAGGTGATGATCCTATGGAGCATCCAGTGGGTGAGAGATTTGATATGTCTGGCTTTAGATTCCTTTTCAAAAGAAGTTTCAATGGAAATTTCTCGCCAGAAATCAGAAAGGGTTTGGTTTGAGAAGATTTGGTCATTGTAAGAGGTTATACCTTCAGAAGGGAAGTTCCAAATGCTGCCAAAATCTTCTAGGGTTAAGGATTGATAATGATCAAAAAGCTTAAACCTTACCCCGTACCAACCTAGAGCAGAGTTTGCACTCTTTTCTATTTGAAGAGACATCAGAAATTCTTTGCTAAGACTGGAGTAGCCTACATCTTCTGGAAAGACAAATTTTTCCCATCCAAGGACATCCAACAATCTCTCAATTTCTTCCTTGATGCCCAATGCAGAAAGCATCCCACCAAAAGGAGATTTGGTGCCTTCAACTTTCTTTTTCTTAAGCATTGCATACATAATGTCTTCCTCAGAGGTTTGGTGGTGAGGTTTGTGAATTTTCTCACCTCTTCTAGACTGTGGAGGGGATGGAGGATCAACTACAGGTTCTCTAATGGTAATTCCTGGAACTCTCTTGGCTTGACCCTTTATTTTGGAGGTGGTTTTTCTTTTGGGAGCCATTGAAAACAGAAGGAGTAGGAGTAATCTGAAAAACAGAGAGTGATTGAGAAACAGATGAGATTGAGAGGTTTTTAGGGTTTCAGAGGGAGGTTTGTGTGCTTTGATAGGCAAAATATCAGATAAACTATTGTAACACACTCTTAAATAGATGGAATTAAGAAAATAGCCGTTTATGACTGTTGAAAATGTAGAGTTGCGACCTGTCACACAGCCAACGGTTATAAATTTTTGAGCAGAGTGTACAGGGTGCGGTCGCAGATTTAACAAGGTGCGATCGCGACATGGGGTCTAGCGACCATTAGTAAGATAGGTACGCTCGCGAGGGAAGAAACTGTCTGTAACGGTCGAAACTATTCAAATTGGTGCGGCCGCGCACAAATTTTCTCGACCGCGCACAGAGATTTTTATTGAATGAAACTAGCAGACGAAGTAGCGATCGCGAAGGGATACTGGAGCGACCGCAACAGACTTAAAAATGAAAGATTCAAGGAAAGATGAAAGATATTCCAAGTATGTTAAGAAAAATTAATTTCATGCACATAGAAACTTTATTGTAAGGCAAAAATTTTAATTAGCTCAAAGTGATTCCATCAATCATTCCAAAATTGAGTTTGATGAAGTTAAGTCTATCTTCATTCAAGGGTTTTGTAAAGACATCAGCAAGTTGATTTTCTGTATCTATAAATTCTAAGATTATATTCTGATTTTGTACATTTTCCCTCAAGAAATGATGTCTAATATCTATATGCTTGGATCTAGAATGTTGGATAGGATTTTTAGACAAATTGATAGCACTAGTGTTGTCACATTTAATGGAGATATTGTTAAACACTTTACCATAGTCAAGCAATTGTTGTTTCATCCATAATACTTGTGTGCAACAAAAACATGCTGCAACATATTCAGCTTCCGTTGTGGATAAAGCAACCGATGCTTGTTTCTTAATATGCCAAGAAACTAGACAATTACCAAGAAGGTGACATGCTCCTGTTGTGCTCTTCCTATCTAATATACTACCAGCATAATCTGCATCTGAAAATCCTATAATATGAAATGATGTGTTTTTAGGATACCAAAGTCCTAAATGTATTGTACCACTCAAATATTTCAAGATTCTCTTAGTGGCATTCAAGTGTGATTCTTTAGGACTAGTTTGAAATCTAGCACAAAGACATACACTATACATTATATCAGGCCTAGAAGCAGTTAAGTAAAGTAGTGATCCAATGATACCTCGATATTTCTTCTCATCTACTGCTTTACCATTATCATCTTTACCTAATTTCAATGATGTGCTCATAGGAGTTTTGCTAGTTTTGCAGCCATCCATTCCAAATTTCTTGATGAGTTCTTTTGTATATTTGGATTGGTTGATGAAGATCCCATCTTTACATTGCTTGACTTGCAGTCCAAGAAAAAACTTGAGTTCACCCATCATGCTCATTTCAAATTCCCTAGTCATACAAGAAGCAAATTCTTTGCACAAGGCTTCATTAGTAGCTCCAAATATTATGTCATCCACATAAATTTGTACAATCAAAATGTTGTGCTTATCCTTTTTAACAAAAAGAGTTGTGTCTACTTTTCCTTTTGAAAAACCATTTTCAAGCAAATATGCACTAAGTTTATCATACCAGGCTCTAGGTGCTTGTTTCAATCCATATAAAGCTTTGGTAAGTTTGAAAACATGATCAGGAAATTTGTAGTTTTCAAAACCAGGAGGTTGTTCAACATAAACTTCTTCATTTATGAGTCCGTTTAGGAATGCACTTTTGACATCCATTTGATAAAGCTTAAAATTCATATGACATGCAAAAGCAAGTAATATTCTAATAGCTTCTAATCTGGCTACTGGGGCAAAGGTTTCATCATAGTCAATACCTTCTTCTTGATTATAACCTTTGGCTACCAATCTTGCTTTATTTCTAATGATGTGACCATTTTCATCAAGCTTATTCCTATAAATCCATTTGCATCCTATTATAGAATGATCTATAGGTCTAGGAGTAAGTTGCCAAACATTATTTCTTTCAAATTGATTAAGTTCATCTTGCATTGCAGTTATCCAATTTTCATCATTTAAAGCTTCCTCAACAGTTTTTGGTTCAATTTGAGAAACAAAAGCAAAATTAACATCAACGTGATTAATTTTAGATCTAGTAGTTACTCCCTTTGATGTTTCTCCAATGATGAGTTCCTTTGGATGATCTTTCTTGTATTGCCAATCCTTAGATAGATCTTGAGTCTTTTCTTCAAGTTGATTGATCTTTGGAGCATCAATAGATTCAAGAGGTTCAAGAGTACCTGCAGGGTCATTGAAAGTAATAACTTTCTTTTGATCAAGTTTAGATGATTCATCAAATACAACATGCATTGATTCTTCTATAACTAGAGTTTTCATGTTAAATACTCTATATGCTTTGCTATATGATGAATATCCTAAGAATATGCCTTCATCTGATTTGGATGAGAATTTTCCAAGATTATCCTTGGTATTCAATATGAAGCATTTGCATCCAAATACTCTAAAATATCCAATTCTGGGTATTCTTCCATTCCATAGCTCATAAGAAGTTTTATTAGTTAAATGCCTTTTATAAACACGATTTGCAATGTAACAAGCTGTATTAACGGCTTCCGCCCAAAAATAAGATGGTAAATCATATTCATTGAGCATTGTCCTAGCCATTTCGATTAAAGTTCTATTTTTCCTTTCAACTACACCATTTTGCTGTGGAGTTCTAGGAGCAGAAAAATTGTGTGAAATGCCAAGTTCATTGCAAAAGTCTTCAAAGTTCTCATTTTCAAATTCTTTGCCATGATCACTTCTAATAGATGTGATCACATATCCTTTTTCGTTTTGAACTCTTTTTGCAAAAGTTTTGAAGTAATTAAAGGCTTCATTCTTTTGAGCTAAGAAATTAACCCATGTGAATCTAGAGTAGTCATCAACAAGAACAAATGCATATGATTTGCCTCCTAAGCTTGTAACTCTATTTGGTCCAAACAAATCCAAATGAATGAGCTCTAAAGGTCTAGATGTGCTTATAACACTCTTTGATTTAAATGAGCTTTTATGTTGCTTACCATGTTGACAAGGTTCACAAATCCTATTTTTATCATATTTTATCTTAGGTAAGCCATCAACTAAGTTCTCATTGCAAATATATTTCAATTGATCCATACCAGCATGTCCTAGTCTTCTATGCCATAACCATGCATCATTATTAGTGGACATTAAACATGTATGATTTGAATGTATGCTAACATTGTAAGTGTTGTTTGTTCTAGTGCCCTTAAATATGATAACATCATTTGAATTTGTGATCTTGCATTCTTTGGAATCAAACTTGACAAAGTATGCTTTATCACAAAGTTGACTAACACTTAGCAAGTTATGTTTCAAACCATCAACAAGCCATACATCTTCAATTAAATCCTTACCAATAGAACCAATGGAGCCAACACCAAGAATTTTACCTTTAGCATTGTTTCCAAAAGTTACGTTACCTCCATGTTTATAGGTAATACTTGTAAAGAGCTTTGCATTTCCAGTCATATGCCTTGAGCATCCACTATCCACAAGCCATGTGCTTTCATTGATAGTAGATTTTAGGCATACCTGCAAGACAATTGTGATCATCTTCTTTTAGGTACCCACATGAAGTTGGGTCCTTGATGGTTAGTAGAAAAAGAGTCTTCTAGCTTGAGATGAGCCTTTCTTATATAACAATAGAAGTTTTTGTGTCCAAATTTCATGCAATATGTGCATTGCCATGGTATTCTATGCTTCTGCATTTTTCTTTTTGCATTATACATACAACTACAAGTATGTGATTTCTTTTGTACAAGTTTAGTGAATAACAATGCATAATTATTTTTGGCTTTATCTCCTAGTGAACCATAAGAAGTTCTTTTAGACTTGGTGCAAGCATCTTTGATATGAACATCAAAAATTTTAGTTGTAGATGCTTTCACAAAAGTTGGTTTACTAGGTGCAATGTTAGTTGAGCCATTGAATCCTAATCCATATTTCAAGGAAGGTGATCTTTGATTATTAATCAATGTGTTCAATGCTTCCTTTCCTTTATGAAATTTGGAAATTGATTCTTTTAGTTCTTTTAGTTCATGCTTCAATGCCTCATTCTCTTTAATCACCTTTTCTAAGTCATGTGAGCTTTTATTTAATTCTCCTATTGTATTTATTAAGTGTTCATTTGAGGTTTTCAATTCTAAGGTAGAGTTCTTTAAGCATATAAAATCCTTTTCTAACTTAGAGTTTTTCTCTTTATAGAGCATCATTTTAGAGAAATATTTTTCTATTTTAGAATTCATGTGCTCAATCAAGTCACTATCATCTATATCATTTATATCATCATGTGCTACAAGATCAAAGGATTGAGTACTTACCTCATTGGAGTCATCTTCAATAGCCATGAGACAAAGATTTGCAATTCCTTCCTCTTCTTCTTCTTCACTTGAGGAAGAGTCATCCCATGTGGCTTTGAGAGACTTTTTCTTTTCTTTATCCCATTTCCTTTTGTTCTTCAATTTGTAGCAATCCGATTTGATGTGATCAGTTTTTCCACATTCATAGCACTTCACCTCATTTTTCTTTTCTTTATCTTTGAAGGAGAATTTAGGAGGTGTACCTTTGTTTGCTTGTAATCTTTTCTTCCTTTTCCATTCATTCATTCTTTTTTAGAACATTGCCATTTCATCTTCATCATCAGTACCTTCATTGCTTGAGCTCTCAGCTTCTTTGATTGCTTTGAGTGCAATTGGTTTTCTCTTTTCTTTCTCACCTTGATCTTCTTCTTTTTCACTGTGCAGCTCAAAAGTGAGTAATTTACCAACTAGCTCATCGGTTCTTAATGTGCTGAGATCATGAGCTTCTTCTATGGATGATACTTTGGATTCAAAGTTCTTTCTAGCTCTTAGGTCTCTCAAGATTTTACTGTTTACATCACCTTGATCATATACCTTGCCATACTTCTTTAGTTCATTGACAATAGCAAGCAAGCGATTTGTCATGTCGGTGACATTTTCATTTGGTTTCATCTTGAATAGCTCATACTCATGAACATGCATTTGTTTTTTAGTAAATCTTACCTGAGTTGTACCTTCATGGTAGTTTTCAAGTGTTTTCCAAATGCAATGTGCACAAGTTAAATGTTGAACTCTTCCACCTTCTTCTCTTGAAATGGAGTTCATCAAGATGGAAGCAGCTCTATTGTTCTTGAATCGATCTCTGATATTGCTAGTTGACCATTGAGCTTTGGGAAGTGGAACTTGAATACCGTCAACTTCATGAGTGGGAGATTTCCACTCATTTTCCACGAAATCCCATAGTTCAATCCCTTCACTATCTAGAAACAAATACATTTTGTGTTTCCAGTATGAGTAATCCGTTCCATCAAAGTAGGGTCTAAGAATAGAGTTAAGATTTCCATGAGAGCTTGATGAAGAAGAAGTTGCCATTGTGGATTAGATTTCACAATTAAGTTCAAGAAATCTCAGGGCTCTGATACCAATTGTTGTCCCAAGATGGCAACCAAGAGGGGGGGTGAATTGGTTTCCTCAAGAAATAATGACAATTTAAAAAACTCAAGAAACAAGAAATGCGGAATAGAGAGTTGGTTGAGTAATGGAGGAAAGAAAGAACACACAAGATTTATAGTGGTTCGGATTTACTTCAATCCTACATCCACTTCCTTAACAACTTGTTAAGGTTCCACTAGTCTTTGAAGTTTTTACAAGCTCACTTCCAACTTTACAAGTGTTTTTCTTAGGCTCACACTTACAACCCAAACAAGAGTTTTACAAGGCTTACTCTCACAACCTAACAAGAGTTTTACAAGGCTTACTCTCACAACCCAAGTGTTTCCCAAGCTTACACTCAAACTTATACAATGGTGTTTTCAATGCTAACACCTAACATTCATAACAATTCAAATACAAGTTTAAGTAAAAGAAAATTTGTTGCTTGGCTATGAAAATCTTTTCTCAATGTTGTCTCACTTTTGTTTTCTCATAGAAACTTTGTATTTATAGCCAATGTGGTCTTACTAGCCGTTATTGATGTTGAGAATAATGTCTTGGCAGATTAGACCTTCTTTACTTAAACTATCCGAAGCACTTCGCGGTCGCCCTTAGTACAAGGATGGTCGCGCTCATGCTTCACGCTGTCGTCCTTTTAACATGGGACGGTCGCTACTTTTGAAAAACTTCAACGGTCGAATTTTAGTGCTCTGCAGCTGGAATCTTACCCATGATGTGTTTGTCGGACCGTTTCTTGCCCATGCTGTGTTTGTCGGGACGGTCGCGCCAAGCAGAGGTGCGATCGCCCTTTTTGAATATTGAAGTGGGTTTACAACGGTCATATCACGTGTCATTTTCTGACAGGGCAAAAGAGATGTCCGCCATAATTTGAATCTCGCGGTCGCCCTTGGTAGCCTATCGCGGTCGAACTCATATTCTCGCATCGAACTTCTGGACGCACCTGAGGACGCGAACACTACTGTCTCTTTGAGCAATTTCTTCTTGAATTGTTGGGCGGTCGCGACTCTAAATGGGGCGATCGCTAAAGTGGTAAGCGAGGTCGAATCATTCACCGTTCTTGTCACCGCGAACCTTACTGTGATTGTAATGATTTAAGTTCCTTGAGTAGCGGTCGTGCAAGTATTTTGACGATCGCCATTCGGTAGGAGCGGGCGCGACTATGGTCGAACTTCTGACCGCGAAACCTACTGTGACAAGGTTTCATTCTGTAATTGCATGGAGTGGTCGTATTTAGGTGAGGTGTGACCGCTATACTTGTTCTGTTCACCTTTAATTGAAGCAACCTAATCCTGCAACATGATTTCTCAAACACAAGTTAAATAGATCATCCATTTGAGTTGTCAAGGGTCAAAATTAAGATCATTTGTCTAACAGCTACCTTTGATGAATTGTTGATTACTTGCTTTTTGCTAATGTCTCATGCTAGGGTTTTCTGTCTTTTTTACTCCTATCCAATCCAAGTTTAAAAGTCTAATTTTTTGATATGCTAATCAAAGTCCCTTAATTCTGAGTTTTAAAGTGTTATTCATAGGAAAAATCATAAACCTAATTCTAATTGTTTGAGGAAACTAAAATTAATTAGGAAAAGAAACCAAAACCAAATATAATTTGGTTTCAGAAAAACTGCGTTGGAAAATTTCACTGGTGAAAATTGCGAGCATTGGAAACTGCGAGAGCTGGAGAAGAAATTTGCGAAATTGGCTGGGCGGCCAGCCAATTTGCCATAGGAATTTCCTGCGGCGAATTGGCCTAAGGCCATTTTGCCCGCAGGAAATTCCTGCAGGAGAATTGGCCTGGAAAATTGGACATTCGGCGATGAATTTTTTTCGTCACCAATTTTTATTTTTTATTTTTATTTTATTAAGTTCACCATTTTTATTATTAAAAATTATAAATACTAAATACTAAAATAAATATTATGCCACAAAAATTATTTTGGACTATATAACATATATCGGATCAGACTGTGTCAAAAATTAAGGGTCTACAGTTTGCCCCCTGCTTGAACGATCTGAGACTACAACAAAAGAGAGTGAAAAGCAATAAGACTTAATTTTTCTTAGATGGTTGAGGTTTTGGGTTCTGGACCCGAGTTCTGGACTCAAGGATAATTTTAGGTTCTGGACCTAAGGGTAATTTGGGCTCTGGACCCGAGCTAAGTTTTGGACTTAAAAGATATTTTAGGTTCTGGACGTAAGCATAATTTAGGTTCTGGACCCGATTTAAGTTCTGAACTTAAAAGAGATTTTAGGTTCTGGACCTAAGGATAATTTGGGTTCTGGACTCGTGCTAAGTTCTGGACTTAAGAGAGATTTTAGGTTTTGGACCTAAGGGTAATTTGAGTTCTGGAGCCGAGCTAAGTTCTGGACGTAAAAGAGATTTTAGGTTCTAGACCTAAGGGTAATTTGGGTTCTGGACCCGAGCTAAGTTATGGACTTAAAAGAGATTTTAGGTTCAAGGCCTAAGGATAATTTGGGTTCTGGACCCAAGCTAAGAGAGATTTTAATTGTTTGAAAAAAAAAAAACTTATAGTCAGTAGTATACTGAAGGAATTTGTAAAAAATTTAGCTAATTTTTATCATGCACATGCATATATACCCCCTGCATGTAAAAATATTTTAAAAGTGCAAAAATATTTATATACACATAAGTATTTGAATGATTAAATTGAATAATTGAGTTTCCTATTTATTTACTGTGTAGTCACTGTTATTACTATTTGTAAATAGTATCTACTGTTTATAAATAGTAACCTACTATTTATAAATAGTAAAATTTACTTTTTGAATTTTGTTTTTTTCCTTTGCCGTTCTTCTATATAAACAACTAATTTCTTCCTTTCATTCACAGCAAACTTCTTCATTTCATCTATAAGCCTTTCAAGTTTAGCATACAGTTTTGAATAAAATGTGTGCTTCAAGATCAGGAACTCATTCTAATGCTGAGTTATTGGAATTTATTCGGCGGCATGAAGATGGAAATATAGGTCTACTAGCCGGGATGCCGCTTCATCGTAGTTCAAATCAAAAGAGCAAGGTAATTATTTATTTTAACAGCAAATTATTTTCTTTTCTTTTCTTTTCTTTTCTTTTTTTGTTGTTTTTCTTTCTTTTTTCTTTTTTTTTTCGTTTTCGTATTTTTATATATTTATTTTTTATCTATTAGTTTTTTAAGAAAATTTAGGAAAAATAAATTAGATGGATATATTAAGTAAATAGATAGACTAAAATTAGAATATAAATTAATTTAGCCTAAAAATTGGTAGTATTGATATAATGATATACTTACCTCATGTTAACTTACTACGAGCGTTGGAAACTACGAGAGCTGGCAAAGAAATTTGCAAAATTGGCTGGGTGGCCAGCCAATTAGCCGCGGGAATTTCCTGCGGGCGAAATGGCGGCCAGTTGGACATTTGGCGATGAATTTTTTTCGTCGTCGATTTTTATTATTATTATTATTATTTATTTTATTAACTTCACCATTTTTATTATTAAAAATTATAAATAATAAATACTAAAATAAATATTATACCACAAAAATTATTTTGGACTATATAAAATATATCGGACCAGACTAGGTAAAAAATTAAGGGTCTACACCTTCTCTCTTCTAACAGAGCCAACTATGTGTATTTACTCACTACGCATTCTATCTCAGGCAATTCAGCTTCCAGGACCACCCTCAATGATTTAATCTCATTCTCAATTGGCACCATTACATTTGGGGTTCATACATTGGTATTGTACCCCCCATAAAGCAAAAGGAAGCATCTTCGTGTGAGCGGGGATTTTTGCCTCCACTCCCACATGGAATGGTTCTTGCAACTTCGATACTGTTAAGCTCAGAGCCTTAGAGAACATGGGCCTAAGTCCGGAGAAAATGGAGTCACGATCTGGATGGGGCAGTAAAAAAGAAAGGGGTGGATGACTCGATTCCTAAGAAATCCCCAATCCCTAATGGGTTTAGAAAGTTGCGTATGCGTGGGGAAGGTGAGAAATGACCCAGCACCCCCACAGTACTCAGTTCATTAGAATTGACCTCCTTTTTAGGTCTTAATATTATAAAATTCTTAATTAACACAATATTATCCATACTACATGCAATCATAATAAATATCCACTTTATTAAATATCATAGCAATGTTCAAACAAAAAAAAATAAATGGACACCCATCTGAAGATGGAAACATGTCCTTACATCGTCCAATATCCGAAACTAAATAGAACAACCACCAAAAGGTGGAAACATGTCCTTTACATTAATCCTAAAATACAAAAATAATTTAAATTACATAAAGACTAATTAATGAGGTATCCAATCATGGAAACATACCTCTTACAATTTTAATAAGTAATTAATAATCAAGAAAGCATTCATCCATGATAAATTAAACGAATCAAACATTGAAATCAAATAAATTGATCCTCAAAACATATAATAAACAACATAATCAAATCTAAAATTAAATAAAGCAACAAATGTATAAGTTTAGGGTTTACATCTTGAATTAGTGTTTTTAAATAAAATTAATACTTTAGGGTTTAGAAGGTTTAGACTTAAAAACTAGGGTTTTGGGGTTTTAAGGATTTAATATTATTGTTATTCTTTCTAAAAAGGATTATGCTACTGTATAATTTAAATTGGAGTTTAGGATTTAAATAAATTAGGGTTTTGATTTCTATGAAAATAGAATTAAGGTTTTGAAATTGTAAGAAATAACTACTGTGACAATATTGAAAAAACTAAGGGAGGCTACTGTGTCTTCAAAAAATTAGAAAATATTATTCGTTGATTTTCATTGGATTATTACATAGGTTTTTAGAGTTACAATTTATCAATTTTAATGGATCAATGGCTAATGGATGAAGATGATTTTTGATAAATAAAATTAGATAAACATGCCTATGTTTAAAGGCTCCACCAAAATCGATGGATGAAAATTTGGGATGAGCTAACTCCAAGATAGTCACTGCTTGCTTGCTTGCTGCCTTAATCTTCTTGCTAAAAATTGCTATAATTTTAGAGTTCTTAGTTTTTTCAAAAAAAAAAAGTCTCCAATAATCAAAAGTCCAAAATCCCAATTCTCAATAATTGCAAAAGTCCCAAAGTCCTAAAATTTTTCCCCTTTTTTTGTTTCTCTATTTAAAACTTATTTATAGGCCATTCAAATAAAACCTAGGTTATTAAGAAAATAAAACCTATTCGGAAAAAAAATAAAAAATAAGAGTCAGAGATTGATAAGGTTTCAGTGAAATTGGCAGCGCAGGCTGCGAGGATGGCTGCCACGGGCTGCTAGGGTGCTAGGGCGCTGGGCTGCCACGGTCTGCAGGGCTGCGAGGATTGGCGAGGATGCTATGAGCATCTGTGGGCTGTTACTAAATGTTGGGCCTATGTGCTGGGTGAGTAGCAATTCTCCGCAGGCCTTGGCTATAAGCAAATTCTCCGCAGGCCTCTTGGCCTGCGACGAATTACTTGCCAGCCGTTGCCAGTGCGCTGCCGCGATTCACCTATTCGTTCGATTTTATTTTTTTTTATATTATATATATTATTTTTATTTTTATTATATAAAATCATTTCTGATTGTTTTAAAATTTTGGACTTGGTCTTTGTCAAAAAATAGGGTCTACACTCTGACCAATCCCTATACGTCTTGATCATCTTGGATAGAATATGCTTAATTCTCTTGTTTGTTTCTTCCACTGCACCATTATCCTTTGGTCTATAATAAATCAAATCGGTGATGATGGATCTAGTACATCGAGAATAAAGTCCTTGACTGCTCCTTGAAACTGCACCCCATTGTCTGATACTATGCTATGCAAGACCTCATACATGCTGTAATATCCCAAAATGTACCCTAGAAGTATTGGAGTAATTATTGTTATTATTGGATTAAGTGTATTTATTTTATTGGAAAGAGAGTTGAGGTTAGAGTAATGTGTATATGTTGTATATATTGTGATATACTTAACATATACAAATATTTGTTTGAAGGGTATAAAGGTAATTATTTTGAAATTGAGTTAGTGGATTAAGATGGGTGGATGGTGATGTTTGAGATTATTTTATTTTTATTTGTGTGGAGGAGAATGTTTTGAGGAGAGAGAGGGTTAATGTTTGACTTTTCTTTCTTTTCCTTTTCTTCCTTCTTCCTCTCTTCTCGTGTCTCTCATTTTCCTTTTCTTCTCCTTTCTTTGCTTTGGACGGCAGCAGCAAGAGAACAAGAGAGAGGGAGAGATTTGACCTTCCAAGCTCAAGATTGAAGAAGTTTTCAAGAGATCAAGGAGGAATTTAAGAGTTTTCTTCATTCTTGGTAAGTTTCCTCTTGATTCCCTTGTTTTCTTTGAGTTTGTGTTGTGGGTTTGGTGATTTATGGTTGTTGATATGGATATGTTTGAGTGTGTTGTGTTTAAGAGTGTTGGGTTTACTTGATCTTTGATTCTTGGGTTGGATTGAAGAAAAGAGTAAGATTGAAAGGAAGAATAAGTTTGTTGGTTAAGATTGAGTTGTGGTTGTGTTTAGAGTTTTTGATGATGTTGTGATTTGGTGTTGGATGTGTATTTTGAGTTGTGTTGGTGTTTTTGCAAGGTTGTTATGGTTTTGGGTGTGTCTAGTTGAGTTTTGTTGAAGTGGAAGATGGTGGAAGATTGTTGTTTGTTGGTTGGATTGTTGTTTTGGCCGGAATCTGGGTTTTTGGCCTGACACGCCCAGGAGCACGTCCAGGTCTTTAGGCGTGTCAATTGTGTTGGATGGCAGTAGGTGTGACACGGCCATTAACACGCCCGTGTTAGTGAGCGTGTCATAGCTACTGTGACTTTGGGGAATTGACACGGCCAGGAACACGTTCATGATGTTGGACGTGTTGATACTTCTGAGAGACAGTAGGTATTACACGCCCAGTGACACGCCCGTGGTCCTGAACGTGTAAATGCTTCTGTGTTGTGGAGTTAGGGCACGGTCAGGGACACGCCCGTGTGGGTGAGCATGTCTAGTTTAGAGTTTGCTCTAATTGATTCTTAGACTTATGATCTTATGTGAGTTTCCTCATTGTTCTGAATTAGGTTGTGAAGAAGGTGAATTGCCTTAATTATTTGGTGAAGGACTTGTTAAGAGGAAGTGTTTAGAATTGTGTGGATTTCTTTTGAGGTAAGTACAAACCTTGCATTCTAACATACATTCATGTGATTTTGGAACTTATACATTTGAGTGTGAATGTACTAAGTAATTTCATTGTATTGTTGATATGTTTGAATAATGTTACGTTTTATACAATATGAACCTCATGAAATGTAATATGGTATATATATGTGTTACGAAAATGAAAGATGTGATGATAAGATGATGTGTAAAGCCATTGTGATTGGCTATATTGATTCAAATGAGGCATGTTTGCCTAGTTGATTGTGGAATGAGAAATAAATTGAGAAAAAGTTTGATAAAGAGATATATGAAATGGTTGTGTGCCTAATATGTTTATTCAAATTTCAGAGTACTGGTTTTGGTGGCATGCCTATATAAAGGTAACAGTCTAGCCGGGTTGAGGATCTCTTCAATTGAATTGAATTGATGGTCCAAGAGACTGGGTCTGTTACACTAAATGAAATGTGAAAATGAAATTTAAGAAAAGTAACAGTCTAGCCGGGTTGAGGATCTCCTCGATTAGTCGGGTTGATGGTCCAAGAGACTGGGTCTGTTACTAGTAACAGTCTAGCCGGGTTGAGGATCTCCTCATGTTAATGGGTTGATGGTCCAAGAGACTGGGTCTGTTACACTATCCATGGATAGAGATATGATATATATTGCCTACGGGCTTGATCATTGTGATTATAAACCAAAGCAGTAACTCTGAACTTTGAATATCATATTAAATGCTTGTTGGGCCCATGTGTGTCTATGTTAAATGTGTGAGTAATGGATGATGATACAATTATTGAAATAATGAAATGTAACATCCATAAAATAAAGTGTATTGAGTATGATCTATACTGTTTGAATGTATGACATAGCATAATATCATTATAGTTTGTTCTACTGAGCTGTTGGCTCAGCGCGATTGTGGTTCATCGCGCAGGTGACAGGATTGAACCCGAGAGTTCCTCTAGACCTAGTGAGTCTAGGCGTTGAAGAGTTGATTTTTGGACTTAAAGATCAGAGAAGAGCTGCCACTCATGTATATATTTTATATTTGTAACTTTTGATTTTGATGCAAATGTATTGGGAAACATTTGTTATATTTTCCGCTGCGTTTTAAATAAACTTTCTATCTATTTTGTTTTATAAACTCATTCAAAAGTTTTGAATTTGTTCATAGTATATAAGAGTCATGTCATGTGTGTTTTGTAACCGTGACATTTCTATATTCAGTATACGTATATTACGATCGTATTAGCATGCTGTGTACGTATACGGGGTATAGGGGTGTTACAATTGTTTTGGTATCAGAGCCTAGGCTTGAGATTCTCAACCTAGGTAAACTGTAAGAAAAATGATATTTTGATTTTAAAAGTTGTTTTTGAATAAAATATATATTTAGTATTGGCAGTCTCTGATCTTTAATAAGGTGTATTCTGCTATGTTTGCAGATATAGGTTGTAATGGATCCTCATTCACGTCATTTTGTTGAGGGAAGTGCGGAGAGTGTAGCTCCGGAAGAGAGTAGAGATGAGGTTAGAATTGATAGAGCCGGTGAGGCACCTGCTTCTGGGTCAGGGAGACCAGTTGGTGATGAGGTTCCACCAGCTTGGTTCAGGCATATGATGGAAGTGATGAGACAAACACCAGTGCAACCACCGCCACCACCACCTCAGCCTCAAGTACCAGTGAGACAGTATGATAAGTTGAGGAAGTTTGGGGCAGAAGATTTTCTGGGTACTATAGATCCAGCAGTGGCTGAGCAGTGGCTAGATAAAGTACAGAGGATCTTTATTCAGTTGCAAGCCACTCCAGAGGAAAAATTTGATTATGCTAGGTCATTATTGCAGAAGGATGCATATGACTGGTGGAAAACAGTGCCTCACGCTATGGATGATCCACCTACCTTGTCTTATGCTGACTTTCTCAGAGAGTTTGAGCTGAAGTATACTCCTAGGGAGTATAAAGATGCTAAAAAGATGGAGTTTCTGAGTTTGAAACAAGACCACAGGACAGTAACAGAGTATGAGGTCGAGTTCATCAGATTGAGTCATTATGCTGGAGGTATTATATCTGATGAGATTGACAGATGCAGAAGGTTTGAGGAGGGATTGAGGCCCTCTATTTTGTGTCTTGTGGCTGGTTCCAGATACCAGGATTTCTCCCAGCTTGTTGCTGCAGCTAGGAGTGTAGAGAGAGCCCAGGGCATTGCAGCATCTGCTTCTGAGGAGGAGACTAGAGTGAGAAGGCCCCAGTTTGAGACAGGGTCTTCATCTGTGAAGAGAGGTAGAGGCAGCTTTGTTCCTAGGACCAGCAGGAGTCAGAGGCCAGTTGGTAGGTCAGTGCAGTTTCAAAGACAGAGATCGAGACCTACGGTTTCAGTGACGAGTGCTCCGACTCCAACGGTTCAGAGGTTCACTCCACCTATATGTGCTCAGTGTGGGGGGTCACATAGAGGCATTTGTTGGATAAGTAGGGGACCAGCTGTATGCTTCAGATGCGGATCCCCTGATCATTTCATTGGAGAGTGTCCTGAGGTACAGGAGCAGAGGTCGGTGGATACTGCAGCTTCACGACCTAGTTTTAGCAGAGGAGGTAGAGGAGGCAGAAGTTTTAATAGAGGGGGTCGATCTGGGTTCAGTCAGAGAGGAGGCTCTTCATCTATGGACAGTAGACCAGATGAGGCTGGACCTTCCCAAAGAGTTTATGTGATGCAGAGGCAGCCAGATGCTTCAGCAGTTATTGCTGGTACATTTTCTTTATTTGGCATTTCAGTACTTGCTTTAATTGATCCAGGATCTACTCATTCATACATAAGTGCATCCATTTTGCCTGTGACTGATTTGCATTCTGAGTCCCTAGGATTTGATGTCTTGGTGACAAATCCTTTAGGGCATAGTGTGGTTGTTAGTAAGGTGCACAGAGATAGTGCAGTTGTTGTGCAAGGAGAGGAATTTCCTGGTGATTTGATTGAGATGCCATTTAAAGAGTATGATTTGATTTTGGGCATGGACTGGTTGTCTAGACATGAAGCTGTGGTAGATTGTAAGAAGAAGTGTGTTACTTTGAGAACTAGTGATGATAGAATTGTGATGGTATCTAGCGAGCAGAGACAATTTGCATCCTTGTTGATTTCAGCTGTTTCAGCTAGGAAGCTGATTAGAAAAGGGTGTGATGCCTATCTCGCTCATGTTTTGGATACCAGGGTAGAGGGTTCTCAGTTTGATAGCATTCCCACAGTAGCTGAGTTTCCAGATTTATTTCCAGAGGAGTTGCCAGGATTGCCTCCTGAGAGAGAGGTAGAGTTTGGTATTGATTTGTTGCCAGGTACCACTCCTATCTCTATTACTCCTTATAGAATGGCACCTGTTGAATTGAGAGAGTTGAAGGTGCAGTTGCAGGAGTTGCTGGATAAAGGATTCATTCGCTCTAGTGTTTCGCCATGGGGAGCTCCTGTTTTGTTTGTAAAGAAGAAAGATGGTACTATGAGATTGTGTATCGATTATAGGCAATTGAATAAAGTGACTATCAAGAATAAATATCCTTTGCCTAGAATTGATGATCTCTTTGATCAATTGAAGGGAGCAGCAGTATTTTCCAAGATTGATTTGAGATCAGGGTACCATCAGTTGCGGGTCAGAGCTGAGGATGTGCCCAAGACAGCTTTTCGAACCAGGTATGGGCATTATGAGTTTCTAGTGATGCCTTTTGGGTTGACGAATGCACCTGCAGCTTTCATGGATTTGATGAATAGGGTGTTTAGGCCCTATCTGGATCAGTTTGTGGTAGTCTTCATTGATGATATTTTGGTGTATTCTCGTAATGAAGAAGAGCATGACAAGCATCTGCGGATTGTATTGCAAATCTTTAGAGAGAAGCAATTGTATGCTAAGCTGTCAAAATGTGAGTTCTGGCTAGATCAAGTAACTTTCCTCGGTCATATAGTTTCAGCAGATGGCATTAGAGTTGATCCGAGTAAAGTTGAAGCTATTATGAATTGGAGTCCACCAAAGTCTGTGACTGAAGTTAGAAGTTTTCTGGGTTTGGCAGGCTATTATCGACGCTTTGTGAAAGGATTTTCTTTGATAGCTACTCCACTTACCAGATTACTTCGAAAAGGAGTTAGATTTGTGTGGACTGATCCGTGTCAAGCTAGTTTTGAGCAGTTGAAAGAGATGTTAACTCAAGCACCTGTTCTCACTTTACCTGTGGAAGATAAACCATATGTGATCTACAGTGATGCTTCACATAGTGGTTTGGGTTGTGTTTTGATGCAAGAGGGTAAAGTGATAGCTTATGCTTCTCGACAGTTGAAGCCACATGAGCTAAACTATCCAACCCATGACTTGGAGTTAGCAGCCATTGTGTTTGCATTGAAGATTTGGCGACATTACTTGTATGGAGAGAAATGTTTTATTTACACTGATCACAAAAGTTTGAAATATTTGGGGGTTCAGAAAGAGCTTAATCTTCGACAGAGACGGTGGTTGGAATTGATTAAAGACTACGATTGTTTGATTGATTATCATCCAGGTAAAGCAAATGTTGTTGCTGATGCCTTGAGTCGGAAGTCTTTAGCAGGTTTGACTGCTTATTCGCTCTCGTTGCTTGTTGAGTTGAGAGCATTGCATGCTAGCTTTATATCTTGTGATGATGGTGCATTGTTGGCACAATTGCAGCTGAGACCAGTGTTGTTAGATCAGATTAAAGAGGCTCAATTGATTGATGAGAAAATTCAGAAGATTGTTTCAGATTGCCAAAAAGGGGAGAGCCGAGATTTTCTTGTGAAAGGTGATGGGAGCTTATGGTTTAAGAGTAGACTGTGTGTGCCAGATGATATTAGTTTGAGAAGGATTATTTTAGAAGAAGCACATCAATCAGTTTTTGCTATGCATCCGGGCAGTACGAAGATGTATCATGATTTGAGACAGCATTACTGGTGGTCTGGTATGAAGAGAGACATTGCAGAGTTTGTATCCAAATGTCTCACATGTCGGAGGGTTAAAGCAGAGCATCAGGTCCCAACAGGGTTGCTTCAACCTTTATCAGTGCCTGAGTGGAAATGGGAAAGAGTGACTATGGACTTTGTGTCTTGTTTACCATTGACACAGAGAAAACATGATGCCATTTGGGTGATTGTTGATAGGTTGACTAAGACAGCTCATTTTCTTCCGGTTCGGATGGATTATTCTCTTGAGAGATTGGCTGAGCTGTATATTAGTGAGATTGTGAAATTGCATGGAGTCCCAATTTCTTTAGTGTCTGATCGAGATCCGAGGTTCACATCGAGGTTTTGGAAGAGTTTGCATGGTGCTTTGGGTTCTCGATTACACTTTAGCACTGCTTTCCATCCGCAGACAGATGGGCAGTCAGAGAGAGTGATACAGATTATTGAGGATATGTTGAGAAGCTGTGTCATTGATTTCTCAGGAAGTTGGGACAGATTGTTGCCACTTGTGGAATTTGCTTACAATAACAGTCATCAATCTAGCATTGGTATGGCACCATTTGAGGCATTGTATGGAAGAAGGTGTAGAACACCTTTATGTTGGAATGAGATTGGTGAAGGTAAGTTAATTGGTCCTGATTTGGTTAAAGAGACAGAAGATAAAGTGAAAATAATTCGAGATAGGTTGAAAACAGCTTCAGATCGGCAGAAATCTTATTCGGATTTGAAGAGGAGAGACATTGAGTATAATGTGGGAGATAAAGTATTTTTGAAAGTGTCTCCTTGGAAAAAGATTTTGAGATTTGGTCGAAGAGGGAAACTGAGTCCTCGTTTCATTGGACCATATGAAGTATTGGAAAGATTGGGACCGGTTGCTTATCGGCTTGCTTTGCCACCAGAGTTAGACAGAATCCATAATGTCTTCCATGTTTCTATGTTGAGGAGGTACAGGTCAGACCCATCTCATGTGTTATCAGTGGAATCTATTGAGGTGAGTCCGGATCTGACTTTTGAAGAAGAACCGGTTGCTATCTTAGCATATGGGATGAAAGAGTTGAGACATAAGAAAGTGCCAATTGTGAAGGTTCTTTGGAAGAGTCATGGTAGAGAAGAATCAACTTGGGAGAATGAGCAAACGATGCTAGAACAATATCCTCAGTTGTTTCAGACTTGATTTCAGGTAATTTCGAGGACGAAATTTCTTTTAGAGGGGGAGAATTGTAATATCCCAAAATGTACCCTAGAAGTATTGGAGTAATTATTGTTATTATTGGATTAAGTGTATTTATTTTATTGGAAAGAGAGTTGAGGTTAGAGTAATGTGTATATGTTGTATATATTGTGATATACTTAACATATACAAATATTTGTTTGAAGGGTATAAAGGTAATTATTTTGAAATTGAGTTAGTGGATTAAGATGGGTGGATGGTGATGTTTGAGATTATTTTATTTTTATTTGTGTGGAGGAGAATGTTTTGAGGAGAGAGAGGGTTAATGTTTGACTTTTCTTTCTTTTCCTTTTCTTCCTTCTTCCTCTCTTCTCGTGTCTCTCATTTTCCTTTTCTTCTCCTTTCTTTGCTTTGGACGGCAGCAGCAAGAGAACAAGAGAGAGGGAGAGATTTGACCTTCCAAGCTCAAGATTGAAGAAGTTTTCAAGAGATCAAGGAGGAATTTAAGAGTTTTCTTCATTCTTGGTAAGTTTCCTCTTGATTCCCTTGTTTTCTTTGAGTTTGTGTTGTGGGTTTGGTGATTTATGGTTGTTGATATGGATATGTTTGAGTGTGTTGTGTTTAAGAGTGTTGGGTTTACTTGATCTTTGATTCTTGGGTTGGATTGAAGAAAAGAGTAAGATTGAAAGGAAGAATAAGTTTGTTGGTTAAGATTGAGTTGTGGTTGTGTTTAGAGTTTTTGATGATGTTGTGATTTGGTGTTGGATGTGTATTTTGAGTTGTGTTGGTGTTTTTGCAAGGTTGTTATGGTTTTGGGTGTGTCTAGTTGAGTTTTGTTGAAGTGGAAGATGGTGGAAGATTGTTGTTTGTTGGTTGGATTGTTGTTTTGGCCGGAATCTGGGTTTTTGGCCTGACACGCCCAGGAGCACGTCCAGGTCTTTAGGCGTGTCAATTGTGTTGGATGGCAGTAGGTGTGACACGGCCATTAACACGCCCGTGTTAGTGAGCGTGTCATAGCTACTGTGACTTTGGGGAATTGACACGGCCAGGAACACGTTCATGATGTTGGACGTGTTGATACTTCTGAGAGACAGTAGGTATTACACGCCCAGTGACACGCCCGTGGTCCTGAACGTGTAAATGCTTCTGTGTTGTGGAGTTAGGGCACGGTCAGGGACACGCCCGTGTGGGTGAGCATGTCTAGTTTAGAGTTTGCTCTAATTGATTCTTAGACTTATGATCTTATGTGAGTTTCCTCATTGTTCTGAATTAGGTTGTGAAGAAGGTGAATTGCCTTAATTATTTGGTGAAGGACTTGTTAAGAGGAAGTGTTTAGAATTGTGTGGATTTCTTTTGAGGTAAGTACAAACCTTGCATTCTAACATACATTCATGTGATTTTGGAACTTATACATTTGAGTGTGAATGTACTAAGTAATTTCATTGTATTGTTGATATGTTTGAATAATGTTACGTTTTATACAATATGAACCTCATGAAATGTAATATGGTATATATATGTGTTACGAAAATGAAAGATGTGATGATAAGATGATGTGTAAAGCCATTGTGATTGGCTATATTGATTCAAATGAGGCATGTTTGCCTAGTTGATTGTGGAATGAGAAATAAATTGAGAAAAAGTTTGATAAAGAGATATATGAAATGGTTGTGTGCCTAATATGTTTATTCAAATTTCAGAGTACTGGTTTTGGTGGCATGCCTATATAAAGGTAACAGTCTAGCCGGGTTGAGGATCTCTTCAATTGAATTGAATTGATGGTCCAAGAGACTGGGTCTGTTACACTAAATGAAATGTGAAAATGAAATTTAAGAAAAGTAACAGTCTAGCCGGGTTGAGGATCTCCTCGATTAGTCGGGTTGATGGTCCAAGAGACTGGGTCTGTTACTAGTAACAGTCTAGCCGGGTTGAGGATCTCCTCATGTTAATGGGTTGATGGTCCAAGAGACTGGGTCTGTTACACTATCCATGGATAGAGATATGATATATATTGCCTACGGGCTTGATCATTGTGATTATAAACCAAAGCAGTAACTCTGAACTTTGAATATCATATTAAATGCTTGTTGGGCCCATGTGTGTCTATGTTAAATGTGTGAGTAATGGATGATGATACAATTATTGAAATAATGAAATGTAACATCCATAAAATAAAGTGTATTGAGTATGATCTATACTGTTTGAATGTATGACATAGCATAATATCATTATAGTTTGTTCTACTGAGCTGTTGGCTCAGCGCGATTGTGGTTCATCGCGCAGGTGACAGGATTGAACCCGAGAGTTCCTCTAGACCTAGTGAGTCTAGGCGTTGAAGAGTTGATTTTTGGACTTAAAGATCAGAGAAGAGCTGCCACTCATGTATATATTTTATATTTGTAACTTTTGATTTTGATGCAAATGTATTGGGAAACATTTGTTATATTTTCCGCTGCGTTTTAAATAAACTTTCTATCTATTTCGTTTTATAAACTCATTCAAAAGTTTTGAATTTGTTCATAGTATATAAGAGTCATGTCATGTGTGTTTTGTAACCGTGACATTTCTATATTCAGTATACGTATATTACGATCGTATTAGCATGCTGTGCACGTATACGGGGTATAGGGGTGTTACACATGCAAATGAGATTCTTCTCGATAAATCTAGTTATTTGCCTTACCCCCAACTTGTTGAAATATTCAGCCTCAACCAATTTTGAAAAACAATCCACTTCACAGACAAAAAATTGGTGACTGTTTGAAGCTATCGGATGTATCTCTCATATAATGTCAATTCCCTAAGTTGCAAAAGGCTAGGGTGAAGACATAAAATGTAATTCTTCAGAAGGTAGGTGATTTAGGTTTTCGTACATCTAGCACTGCTGGCACCTCTTCACAAACTCAATATAATCTCTCTCCATGGTCAACCAATAATAACATTGTCGAATTATCTTCTTAACTAGAGGTAACCCATTCATGTGTGGTTCATAACTTCCTGCATGTATTTTTGACATGATCTGCTCAACTTTAGACTTCCTCAAACATATCAAATGCACTCCATCAGGCCAATGTGGCTAGGGCATCAACCATCTAGTTTTCTTCTCTTGGTAAGTGTATAAATCTGCACTCCTAAAAATTCTTCTTCATTATGGTCAAATAATCGTGGTATGGTTTTAACTTCTCCTCTTTTAACTCCCACTCTCAATTCACTTAGGATACCACTAGAAATGAATCACAAAAGACTTGTGTAATGACTAGAAATTTCAACTGTGGATTTTCTATAGTTAAGTTTGCATAAAGGATTGTTTGGATTGTGTAAGTTTGGAGTGTATGTAGTATATTTAAGTATGTAGTGTGGCTTTTGAATTTCATGAGCAATGTATTCGTGTTAGACTTATTTTGAGGAAATTTTCAAATGTAGTAGAAGTTATTTAAAACACTCGAGCGTGCGTATGGATAGACACGGGCGTGCATTCATGAAATGATTTTGTCTATAGCTAAGTCGATTAAAACACAAGGGCATGTGTTTGAAGAGACTCAGGCGTGTCTGGAAAATTAAATCTAGAAGTTGAGTTTTAAATGACTTATATTCAATATAAATAGTATAATTCAATAACATGGTTTCAAAATAAGTAAAATAATCATTTATATCACTATATGAAATTAATAAGTTAAATTAAGAGACAAATAAGAAAGTAGGGTGTACCAAAGAAAGAGTATGAGTAAGTATATGTAATGAAATCCTAAAAGCTATATAAAGAGGGTCTAGAGTCTTCTGCCCTCTTCCAAACTGCCATTCTCATCATCTAACACCATCTTCATCTCTTTCCTTCTTCTTCTTCCATTCTCTAGCTTAGAAATCATGGAGTTTTCATATAAAATCAATTCTTGATGGATTTTAGCTATTCTAAGCTAGATTCATCAATAAAGTATGATTAAAACAAGGATTGAAGGAGGGAATGATGGAAGAGCATCTAGAAAGAGGTTAGTGCTTGTATATTATATATTTTGCTATTGAATGATTCTATTATGATTTTGATCACTAAACAATGTTTATGTCTTGATTTAAAGTGATTATTTGAGAAAGAAACTTATTAAAAGTATTTATTGAGAAAAGTTTCTTTGTGAGTGCTTATATATCAATAGTCTATAACTATAAAAATTTCATGAATTTTGAAGATTTAACAAGTTAATTGAATCATTTTGATTGAATTGAGTAATAGAGAATTGATTGATTGTGATTGTACTAAAGATGGTTATTTAGCTTTTATGAGAAGAGTTAGTTTCCTAACTAACTTTGATTTGTATAAGTGTGTTGTTGTTGATTTGTGCTAAAAATGAAGTTTGAAGTGGTTTTCAGCTTGTTAAAAAAAGTGGATTTTTGGGACTAGAGGAGTCTGAAAATGTCACATGGGCTTTTGTAATTTCATTTCCAGTAAAGTTTTTATATGCATGGGCGTGTGGATCCAATAGACACGCCCATGAGTGTCTTTCTTCCCTTGTTTTCCTCTCTTTTAACTTTAAAATACTTCATTCCTTTTCTTTAATATATTTTTATTTCCAATTAATCATAATAATACATATTTATCTCATAAATATGCAATATTATCAATATGGAAAGTTAGTATTGGATAAAAAGTGTAAGGATTGGAGGAAAGTGATTTTTATAGTAAGTCAAGTAAATATGTTTTTAATAGAAGATAGGTTTGGAAAGTATAAGGTTTGGAATATTTTAGAATTAAAAATTTTGATATCTTGAAAGTAAGGTTAAGTTTATGTTATTTGAAATTATTGAAGCGTTAGTTATTTAGTTTAGAAGTGATTTATTATTAAAAGTCAAATAGTTATCTGAAGTTTACTACTTAGGAAATTGGAGTGGTGAACTAATTGTTTAATAATTGAAAGTGTATTGTAAACTAAATGGTTAATGCACTAGAGAAATACTTTTAGTTGAGAAAGTTATATATAAAGTTATATGTAAAGTGTACATATAGTTATAAGGTTAAATTTTGCGAAAACAAGATGATAAGAAGTATGAGGAATGAAGGTATTATTGATTAATAGTTAAGCTTTGAACGTAATTATATGTATTTGAAGAAAGTGTTATATTATTTATTTAGTTTTAGCAAATGAATTCTTTATGAGAAACTTAATATATGTTCTTTAATGATCAAAATGTTTATCAATGATCAAAATTAGTACATAGTTAAAGAATGAATATAAGATAAAGGTATGAGATTTGTGAATTGTGCAATATATATTAGGAAATAAGATAAAAAGATTGATATATTAAAGGACTATAGCTAATTTTAAATAGTTTGGACAAAGAATTAAGGAAAGTAAAGAGAAGAATAAAGTAATTAGTTTTATAGTAGGAATACATGAGGTAAAAGTACATAAGTCATATACCTTGCGTATTGTTGACAACAATATTGTTTGATCATTTAAGACGATTCATTGATTATATATATATAAGTGTTTTGAGGGTTAAATTGTATTGATTAATTATAATAGAAAAAAAGGAATTGATAATATAAAAAGAAAGAATCTAGTGAGATTCAAAAGTAGTTTAATCCTTCTATTGAAATGATATCTCAATCAAATGAGTAATATATATATATATATGAAAATAAATGTTTTGTTACAAGAAATTAATAAGAGTTTATAACATAGAAATGCACTGCTAGTGAAATATATCTATATTTGTCAATATAAAAATACATATATATTGATGTATATGTGTGTATAAAATGTAACAAATGCATTATATATTTATATAAAATCTTAAGGCAAAATAATAATTCATGAATTCTTACTATATTAAAGGAAGAACTAAATAAATAGAAACAGGAATCTATTTAGATTTCATTATTATAGTGATAATATGAAAGTGAATTAAAAGATAATGATTAAGGAATATATAAGATTAGTCAAATTAATTAGAAACAAATATGATATATAAATGAACATATGGTAAATGTATTCAAATAAATATTTATATCCTATAAACTTCTTGAGATAAACAAATAATTTAAGGAGGAAGTGCTTTATGACAATAAATATTATAATTAATGGATTAACTTGGAATAGTGAAATAAAGATATAGCCCGATTATACTGATGTTAAATCTAGTTTTTGGGTTAGATAGCTAGCCAGAGGGTGGACAACCATAGTGACAGTGGGCACTCTGTGCTATAGAGGACGTCTCTATGTTCCCAGTGCTATTGGCATTTATGTCATCAGTGGATGCTTTGCGTCATAGAGGACCTTTGGTCCCTTCTCTATAGTGGGCCTTTGGCCATATACTTACAGTGGGCATTTATTTTCCATCGATAACTTGCTATCTAGACCTAAGATTTTTAGTTCAATATATGAGGGCAAAAAAATATATGTAAATGTTGTTTTGAATATGGAAAGAAATGTAAAATAAGATTATAAGTCAATTGTTTAAAATTGACTTGCATTGTTGCAATATGAAAGTGAGTGATAGTATATATAATAGTATTTCAAATGAAAAGTACAGATAGTGATATTTGAAATAAAATGTTCCAAAATATGGTAATAAATCAAAGAGCTAAAGTTATAAAAATTGAACGAAAATGTTATATATATATAATTGAAAAATGAGACTTACTGAAAAATACAATAAGTGTAATATGAGCAATTTTAACAGATGTGAAAGCAAGTTTTAAATGAAATAGCTCAATAAGAGTAAAGTTGCAATACCAAAAGTGTAGTGTAGCATGATTGGTTTTTATAAAGTTAAAATTATTATTTTGTATAATCAAATATTGCATTAGTTTTTTATTGAGAATACTTGATATATTGAAATGTTTTGTTAAAATTGAGTTTTATTACTATATTTTATAAATATTTTCTTTAATGCTAAGTGGTAAAATATATTTATACAAGCACCACTAAGCAATGAGCTTAGCGTGTTGGGTTTTTCTAACATGCAGGTATAGTGGATCAGTGAAAGACTAAGAAAGAAGTAAAGTTTTGAAAAGACTATAAATGTGAAATGCTCGAATGGTTTCTGATACATCTAAAGGTTGTATAATTCATTCAAAACATTTGGAGACTGCATAAATTTGTTCATAGTGATTGAATGATATTTATTTAATGAAGTTTTACTGAAGTTATTGAGATTTGTTTGAATAATAGAAATTCAAAGAGAACTTTAAGATTATTGTAATAAATGTTTGGAATTTTTAAGTAGTGAAAAGTGCAGAAGTAATTGTTTCAATCTTTTGTCTAAGTGTTATCCATATTTATTAAAATGTAAATGTTGAATTGAGTCAGAACAACATGAGTATTTAGAATAGCATCTTCTGATAGTTCTACTATAGAATTATCAGGGAATATTACATTTAGTGGTATCAGAGCAAGGCTTAGGCGTTTAAGGCAAGTGAGGTTATGGGAAAGTAAAGTTATTACTTAAGATATGTGAACCTAATAAGTGGATGCTACGAAGTAATTTATAAAGTACTATGTTGAGTTCTAAAGAATTGTTTCTTGCAAAGAAAGATAATATATTGACATTTAAGAATTTTGATGCAAAGGAAATGTTTACAAATGATAGATAAATTTTACTGATGAAATTTCTTAAGAGGGTGAGAATTGTAATGACTAGAAATTTCAACTGTGGATTTTCCATAGTTTAGTGTACATAAAGGATTGTTTGGAGTGTTTGATTTTGGAGTGTATATAGTATATGTAAGTATGTAGTGTGGCTTTTTAATTTCATGAGCAATGTATTGGTGTTAGACTTATTTTGAGGAAATTTTCAAATGTAGCAGAAGCTATTTAAAACACACAGTCGTGTGTATGGATAGACACGGGCGTGTATTCATTAAATGATTCTTTCTATGGCTAAGTTAGTTAAAACACATGGGCGTCTGTTTGAAGATAAATAGGCGTGTCTGGAAAATTGAATCTGGAAGTTG
This sequence comes from Garcia nutans, assembly GCA_947685225.1. Classification (NCBI taxonomy): domain Eukaryota; kingdom Viridiplantae; phylum Streptophyta; class Magnoliopsida; order Malpighiales; family Euphorbiaceae; genus Garcia; species Garcia nutans. The sequence goes on along the minus strand of CANTUV010000007.1, from coordinate 45,548,378 downwards.
AGTTTTAAATGACATAGTCAATATAAATGGTATGATTGAATAATCTGGTTTCAAAATAAGTAAAATAATCATTTATATCACTATATGGAATTAATAAGTTGAATTAATAGACAAATAAGAAAGTAGGGTGCACCAAAGAAAGAGTATGAGTGAGTATATGTAATGAAATCCTAAAAGCTATATAAAGAGGGTCTAATATCTTCTACCCTCTTCCAAACTGCCATTCTCATCATCCAATGCCATATTCATCTTTTTCCTTCTTCTTCTTCCATTCTCTAGCTTAGAAATCATGCAGATTTCATAGAAAAATCAATTCTTGATGGATTTTAGCTATTCTAAGCTAGATTCATCAATAAAGTATGATTAAATCAAGGATTGAAGGAGGGAATGATGGAACAGCACCTAGAAAGAGGTTAGTGCTTGCATATGATATATTTTGCTATTGAATGATTCTATTATGATTTTTATCACTAAACAATGTTTATGTCTTGATTTAAAGTGATTATTTGAGAAAGAAACTTATTAAAAGTAATTATTGAGAAAAGTTTCTTTGTGTGTGCTTATATATCAATAATCTATAAATGTAAAACTTTCATGAATTTTGAAGATTTAACAAGTTAATTGAATCATTTTGATTGAATTGAGTATCAGAGAATTGATTGATTGTAATTTTGTGCTAAAGATTGTTATTTAGCTTTCATGAGAAGAGTTAGCTTTCTAGCTAACTTTGGTATGTATAAGTATGTTGTTGTTGATTTATGCTAAAAAAGAAGTTTGAAGTGGTTTTTAGCTTGTTAAAAAGTGGATTTTTGGGACTAGAGGAGTCTGAAAAAGTCACATGGGCATGTCGATCATTCCACACAGCCGTGTAGATCATCCAATCTCTGTAAATTTGATTTCCAACATAGTTTTGAGACACATGGGCATGTGGATATGTCCACATGGCCATGTGGATTTTTCAGCTTTTTTAATTTCATTTCCAGCAAAGTTTTTATATGCATGGGCATGTGGATCCAATAGACACGCCTATGATTGTCTTGCTTCCCATGTTTTCCTCTCTTTTTGTAACACCCTTGTACCCAATATACGTACACTACATACACCCAACATATGTAATATATGTATAGAGGATACAAGAATGTCACAACCTTTTTAAAACAAAACAAATCTTCAATTAAATTTGAATAATCTTAAGACATTCAATCAACATCATAAAAATAATAGATGATCTATTACTTGTTAAAATGTAATATCCTCATGTATGCCCTAGAAGTCTTGGTTATATTGTTGTTGTTGTTGTTATAAATTGGATTGAATGTATATTATGTGTTAAGAAAAGAAATTGGGAGGAGAATGCTTGTGTATATGTGTATTGGAAAGAAAATAGGGTTTAGAGAGAATGGTATATGTTGTGTATATGATGATATATATAACATATAAATGGGTCAAAGGAAGAGTCAAAGGAAGAGAGATATTTTTGTGTTAAGTGTGTAATTTCATATAAGGGCTTATATGTAACACCCCTTCCCGACCTACATGTGTAAGCTGAGTAGAGGCGCCACACTAACCTAATGTTGCTACCAATTTTACTTAGTCAAATTTTAGTTCCGATTTTTTTTCAAAAATTTTGCCATAGTTTCGCCTAAAAATTGAGTCCCAAGTGTCGACAAAATCGGTTTTTTTCTTATTTTTAAAAATATTTTACACAAACCAATGCAAACAAAATCATTCTCAGTACACTCCCAATAAATCCCCCTTGTAACCTCAACTACAACCTGCAAAAAGAATTTACACTTCTAGTGCAACATAACATAAAGGTTTTGTGACAATCCCTATATTTAAATATTACACAGCGGAAGTTATAAAATATTTACATATTTACATACTAAACATTTCTTTACAAAATATAAAGAAATATACATGATTGGCAAGTCTACTCTGATCTTTAAGCTCCCAAAATGGATTCTTCAAGGTCTACTCTCACTTGGTCTTGATGAACTCTCGGGTTCAACTCTATCAACTCTATTACCTGCGCGATTAAACACTATCGCGCTAAGCCAAGGGCTTAGTAAGATAAAACATGCTAATGGTATGCTTTAATGTAATGCAATGCCATATATGTTATTGATAAGATCAACATCATAAATATAAAGTTAATCACATAATTATGCATTTCACAAATCATAGTCATATGAGTATACCCCATTTCAACATCTTTCCACATTCAACATTACTCAATCATACTCAATAACCAACATCTCATTTCATTAACTCATAACATTATTTAGGACATTCATATAACCTTGACACCTATGGGCCCAACAAGTATTTAATACGATATTCAGAGTTCAGAGTTACTGATTTGGTTCATAGTCACAATAATCACGCCCGTAGGCAATGTATATACATGTATCTCTATCCATGGATAGTGTAACAGACCCAGTCTCTTGGACCATCACTCAACACATATGAGGAGATCCTCAACCCGGCAAGACTGTTACAAATCATATATCTTATATTCACAATTCTCATAGTGTAACAGACCCAGTCTCTTGGACCATCAACTCAACACATATGAGGAGATCCTCAACCCGGCAAGACTGTTACCTTTCATCATTTCTTAGGCATGCCACCCAAATCCAGAACTCTGAAACTGAATAACATATTAAACAAACAATTCATTTATTATATAGTTACCATTTCCATTCTCAAATTCTCATCACATTTAGGCAAACATGCCTTCTTTCTTTCAATATCATCATCATAGCCAATCACAATGGCATTGTCTCATATCATGTCTTATTTGAATTATTATTTCAATTTCAATGTATATTATTCATGAAACACATAACCATTCACAATGCATAACATAACATTGTTCAATCTCAACAATGCAATTAGGGCAAAGAACTCAACAATCTCAACAATGCAATTAGGTAAAAATTGTTGAATAATACATTCTGGTTTTAGACTCCATTTTATCCTTATTTTGAAAAATTGTATAAAATAATCTACTTGATTAAAAATTCTACAATTTTTACAGAATTTAGTTTTGTATCTTAAAATCATTCCTTTAAAATTTCAGATCAAACTGAACAAAAATCTTGGTCAAATAGTTCACCTAACCAGACTGCCCCAATTGCCCTGCATCCTGGCAGCAGTTCTGAACTTTGTGAATTCCATAAATCAAATTCAATCAACGTGGTTCTAAATTATTTTTCTCAAATACTAGACTCACTAAGCAACAACATATCCAAAATTTAATTGGATATGATTTTTCTACATTTTATTAAAAATCCCGAAATATAGCTGTCTCGGTTAAGGTACCTGCTGGAACAGTTCTACTAAAAATAATCTTTCTAAACTCATAACCATTCCAAAATCGAATCAACATATTTTTCAGTCATTCTAGACTCATAGAGGCACAACATATCAAAAATTCACTTCAAGAACATTTTTCTATAATTAATTAAAAATCATACAAGTTACAGCCTTTACTAATTGTAAAACAGAAAAAGAATTCACTAAACACACTCTTACTCTTCCATCACCAACACCAACCTAGCTTCTTATCTTTAATTTCATTTCAACACTTGAGAATAAATCATAAACACATCTCATCATCAAATCATCAAACCCTAATTAACTTCCCATACCACTTCAAAAGTAGGAAAGAAATCAAAGGAAAGATCTTACCTTAGTTAAAACTTCTTGAATCAACACTTAAACACTTAATCTTCCTTCAATTTGAGCTCAACACATCAAGATCCTCTCTTCACCACTTGCTTTCCTTTCTCTATGGAGGAGCCGGCCACACACATGAAGAAGAAGAAGAAATTATGAATAAACCAAAGTCAACTCTTCTTTTAAATCTCCACCAAGAGTTCCAATTCAAGCAATTACTTAATTACCCTTAATCATTTAATTTAACTTTTGTCTCATGTATGCCCATGATAGTAATTACACATATCACATAAAAATATCTCTCTTCCTTTGACTCTTCCTTTGACCCATTTATATGTTATATATATCCTCATATACACAATATATACCATTCTCTCTAAACCCTAATTCTTTCCCAATACACATATACACAAGCATTCTCCTCCCAATTTCTTTTCTTATCCCATCATATACATTCAATCCAATTTATAACAATAACAACAACAACAATATGCAAAACTTCTAGGGCATAAATGAGGATATTACAATTCTCCCCCTCTAAAAAGAAAATTTCGTCCTCGAAATTACCTGATATTAAAGCTGCAACAATTGCGGATATTGCTCTTGCATGGATTGTTCACTTTCCCAAGTTTCTTCTTCTTTTCCATGATTCTTCCACAAAATCTTCACAAGTGGCACTTTCTTGTTTCTCAACTCTTTCACATCACGTGCCAAAATAGCAACTGGTTCCTCTTCAAATGTCAAATCAGGATTTACTTCAATTGACTCAATCGGCAACACATGAGATGGATCCGACCTATACCTCCTCAACATAGAAACATGAAATACGTTATGAATACGATCCAACTCAAGTGGCAGAGCAAGTCGATACGCCACTGGCCCAACTCTTTCTAACACTTCATACGGCCCAATGAAACGAGGACTCAATTTTCCTTTCCGACCGAACCTCAAAATCTTCTTCCAAGGAGACACTTTCAGAAATATCTTATCTCCAACATCAAACTCTATATCTCTCCTTTTCAGATCTGCATAAGATTTTTGTCGGTCTGAAGCTGCTTTTAACCTGTCTCGAATCAACTTTACTTTTTCTTCAGTTTCTTGAATCAAATCAGGACCAATCAACTTATTATCTCCAAGCTCATTCCAACATAGAGGTGTCCTACACCGTCTGCCATACAATGCTTCAAACGGTGCCATACCAATGCTGGATTGGTGACTGTTGTTGTATGCAAACTCCACCAGAGGTAAAAATCTATCCCAACTTCCAGTGAAATCAATGACACAGCTTCTCAACATGTCCTCAATAATCTGTATCACCCTCTCTGACTGTCCATCCGTCTGTGGATGAAAAGCAGTGCTGAAATGCAGTCGAGAACCCAAAGCACTATGCAAACTCTTCCAAAATCTTGAAGTAAACCTGGGATCTCGATCAGATACTAAAGAAGTTGGAACACCATGCAACTTCACAATCTCATGGATATACAGCTCAGCCAACTTCTCCAAAGAGTAATCCATCCGCACCGGAAGGAAATGAGCTGTCTTAGTCAATCTATCCACAATCACCCATATGGCATCATGTTTCCTTTGTGTCAATGGCAACCCAGACACAAAGTCCATTGTCACTCTTTCCCACTTCCATTCTGGCACTGACAACGGTTGAAGCAACCCGGTGGGAACTTGATGCTCTGCTTTAACCTTCTGACAAGTGAGACATTTTGATACAAACTCAGCAATGTCTCTCTTTAACCCAATCCACCAATAATGCTGTCTCAAATCATGATACATCTTGGTATTGCCTGGATGCATAGCAAACATCGACTGATGAGCTTCTTCCAAAATAATCTTCTTCAAATCAGCATCATCGGGTACACATAATCTGTTTTTAAACCATAGGCTCCCATCACTCTTCACAACAAAATCTCTACTCTTTCCACTCTGACAATCTGAAATAATCTTCTGAATCTTCATATCAGTCATCTGAGCCTCTTTAATCTGATCTAACAAAATTGGCTTCAATTGCAACTGTGCCAACAATGCACCATCATCACAAGGTACAAAACTGGCATGCAATGCTCTCAACTCAACAAGCAACGAGAGCGAGTAAACTGTTAAACCAGCTAAAGACTTCCGACTCAAGGCATCAGCAACAACATTTGCTTTACCTGGATGATAGTCAATCAAGCAGTCGTAGTCTTTAATCAATTCTAACCATCTCCTCTGACGAAGATTGAGTTCTTTCTGGACACCCAAATACTTCAAACTCTTGTGATCAGTGTAGATGAAACATTTCTCCCCAAACAGATAGTGGCGCCAAATCTTTAATGCAAACACAATGGCAGCCAATTCCAAATCATGGGTCGGATAGTTAAGCTCATGCGGTTTCAACTGCCTAGATGCATAAGCTATAACTTTACCTTCCTGCATCAATACACACCCCAAACCTCTATGTGAAGCATCACTGTAGATCACATATGGTTTGCCTTCCACAGGTAAAGTAAGAACAGGCGCTTGAGTCAACATATCTCTCAACTGCTCAAAGCTAGCCTGACACTGATCCGTCCACAAAAACCTCACTCCCTTACGAAGCAATCTGGTGAGTGGAGTAGCTATTAAAGAAAACCCTTTCACAAACCGCCGGTAATAGCCTGCCAAACTTAGAAAACTTCTAATCTCTGTCACAGACTTAGGTGGACTCCAATTCAGAATAGCTTCAACTTTACTTGGATCAACTCTAATGCCTTCTGCTGAAACAATATGTCCGAGAAAAGCTACTTGATCCAACCAGAACTCACACTTCGACAATTTAGCAAACAACTGCTTCTCTCTCAAAATCTGCAACACAATCCGCAGATGCATATCATGTTCCTCTTCATTCCGCGAATACACCAGAATGTCATCAATGAAGACCACTACAAACTGATCCAAATAAGGCCTAAACACCCTATTCATCAAATCCATAAAAGTTGCAGGTGCATTCGTTAGACCAAAAGGCATAACTAGAAATTCATAATGCCCATACCTGGTCCGAAAGGCGGTCTTCGGAACATCCTCAGCTTTGACTCTCAGCTGATGGTACCCAGATCTCAAATCAATTTTAGAAAATACAGCTGCACCCTTCAATTGATCAGAAAGGTCATCAATTCTAGGCAAAGGATATTTATTTTTAATAGTCACCTTGTTCAATTGCCTATAATCGATACACAACCTCATAGTACCATCTTTCTTTTTCACAAATAGCACAGGAGCTCCCCAAGGAGAAACACTGGGGCGAATAAATCCTTTGTCCAATAACTCTTGTAATTGCACTTTCAACTCCCTTAATTCTGCTGGTGCCATTCTGTAAGGAGTAATCGAGATAGGAGTGGTACCAGGCAACAATTCGATACCGAACTCCACCTCTCTCTCAGGAGGCAATCCTGGCAACTCCTCTGGAAAAACATCAGGGAACTCTGCAACTGTGGCAATACTATCAATAGGAGAACCCTTCACTCTAGTATCCACCACATGAGCAAGATAGGCTTCACACCCCTTCCTAATCAATCTTCTAGCTGCAACAGCTGAAACAAATAAGGAGGCTAGCTGTTCCTGCTCATTAGATACTATCACATCTCTACCATCAACAGTTCTCAAAGAAACAATTTTCTTTTTACAATCAACTACAGCTCCATGTCTAGCTAACCAATCCATGCCTAGGATCACATCATATTCCTTAAATGGCATCTCAATCAAATCTCCAAGGAACTCCTCACCCTGCACCCTCACTGCACAATCCCGGTGCACTTTACTAACCATCACACTATGCCCTAACGGATTTGTCACCAACACATCAAATCCTAGGGACTCAGCATGCACATCAAACACAGGCAAAACAGATGCACTAATATATGAATGTGTGGAACCCGGATCAATCAAAGCAAGTACTGAAATATCAAATAAAGAAAAAGTACCAGCTATGACTGCCGATGCATCTGGCTGCCTCTGCATAACATACATCCTCTGGGAAGATCCAACCTCCTCTGGTCTACCCTCCCTGGATGTAGCACCTCCTCTAGAACTGAACCCTGGTCTACCTCCTCGGCTGGCACCTCTGCCTCCTCGGCCTCCCCTCGCACTAGGTCGAGAAGCTGCTGTATCAACTGACATCTGTTCCTGTCTCTCAGGACAGTCTCTCACAAAGTGATCAGGTGATCCACACCTGAAGCATACCCCTGATCTACTATACCTCCAACAAACGCCCCCATGTCTTCCACCACACTGGTTACACACAAGTAAGGTGGATCTCTGAACTCCAGGAGTAGGAGCACTAGCTACTGAAGCTGCAGGTCTAAATCTCTGTCTCTGTAACTGCACTGACCTACCCACTGGTCTCTGGCTCCTACCACCCCGAGGAACAAAACTCCCTTTTCCTCTCTTTGCAGAAGAAGACCCTGCCTCAAACTGGGGCCTCCTAACTCTAGTCTCTTCCTCTGAAGCAGCTGCAATAACTTGAGCTCTCTCCACACTGCGAGCTGCTGCCACAAGCTGAGAAAAATCATTATATCTTGAACCAGCCACATGACATATAAGAGAAGGCCTTAACCCCTCTTCAAATCTCCTGCATCTATCTATCTCATCAGCAATTATACCCCCAGCATACTGACTCAGTCGAATAAACTCAACTTCATACTCAGTAACAGTCTTGCTGTCTTGCTTCAAGCTCAAGAACTCCATCTTCTTCATGTCTTTATACTCCCTAGGAGTATACTTCAACTCAAATTCCCTCAGAAAATCAGCATATGACAAAGTTGGTGGATCATCCATAGAATGGGGCACTGTCCTCCACCAATCGTAGGCATCCTTCTGCAGCAAAGATCTTGCATAGTCAAACTTTTCCTCAGGGGTGGCTTGCAACTGAACAAATATTCTCTGAACTTTGTCTAACCATTGCTCAGCCACAACTGGATCAGTAGTACCTATAAAATCCTCTGCTCCAAACTTCCTTAGTTTATCATATTGCCTCACTGCTACCAAAGGCTGTGGGGGTGGTGGTGGTGGCTGTGGTTGCACTGATGCTGGCCTCAAAGCCTCTATCACATGCCTAACCCAAGCTGGCGGAACCTCCTCCCCAGCTGATCTCCCTGACACCGAAGCAGGTGCCTCCTCAACACTAACAACCCTAGCTCCATCATCAGGGGCAATACTCTCGGCACTACCCTCAACCGACTGTCGTGAGTGAGAATCCATCACAACCTAAGTCTGCAAACACAACATACTACATCTTATTAAAGATCAGAGGTTGCCAATCCCAAACATATATGTTATTCAAAAACCATTTTTTTAAAAAAATCAAAATAGTCTTTTTATCACATTTTACCTAGGTTGAGAATCTCAAACCTAGGCTCTGATACCAAAACAATTGTAACACCCCTTCCCGACCTACATGTGTAAGCTGAGTAGAGGCGCCACACTAACCTAATGTTGCTACCAATTTTACTTAGTCAAATTTTAGTTCCGATTTTTTTTCAAAAATTTTGCCATAGTTTCGCCTAAAAATTGAGTCCCAAGTGTCGACAAAACCGGTTTTTTTCTTATTTTTAAAAATATTTTACACAAACCAATGCAAACAAAATCATTCTCAGTACACTCCCAATAAATCCCCCTTGTAACCTCAACTACAACCTGCAAAAAGAATTTACACTTCTAGTGCAACATAACATAAAGGTTTTGTGACAATCCCTATATTTAAATATTACACAGCGGAAGTTATAAAATATTTACATATTTACATACTAAACATTTCTTTACAAAATATAAAGAAATATACATGATTGGCAAGTCTACTCTGATCTTTAAGCTCCCAAAATGGATTCTTCAAGGTCTACTCTCACTTGGTCTTGATGAACTCTCGGGTTCAACTCTATCAACTCTATTACCTGCGCGATTAAACACTATCGCGCTAAGCCAAGGGCTTAGTAAGATAAAACATGCTAATGGTATGCTTTAATGTAATGCAATGCCACATATGTTATTGATAAGATCAACATCATAAATATAAAGTTAATCACATAATTATGCATTTCACAAATCATAGTCATATGAGTATACCCCATTTCAACATCTTTCCACATTCAACATTACTCAATCATACTCAATAACCAACATCTCATTTCATTAACTCATAACATTATTTAGGACATTCATATAACCTTGACACCTATGGGCCCAACAAGTATTTAATACGATATTCAGAGTTCAGAGTTACTGATTTGGTTCATAGTCACAATAATCACGCCCGTAGGCAATGTATATACATGTATCTCTATCCATGGATAGTGTAACAGACCCAGTCTCTTGGACCATCACTCAACACATATGAGGAGATCCTCAACCCGGCAAGACTGTTAAAAATCATATATCTTATATTCACAATTCTCATAGTGTAACAGACCCAGTCTCTTGGACCATCAACTCAACACATATGAGGAGATCCTCAACCCGGCAAGACTGTTACCTTTCATCATTTCTTAGGCATGCCACCCAAATCCAGAACTCTGAAACTGAATAACATATTAAACAAACAATTCATTTATTATATAGTTACCATTTCCATTCTCAAATTCTCATCACATTTAGGCAAACATGCCTTCTTTCTTTCAATATCATCATCATAGCCAATCACAATGGCATTGTCTCATATCATGTCTTATTTGAATTATTATTTCAATTTCAATGTATATTATTCATGAAACACATAACCATTCACAATGCATAACATAACATTGTTCAATCTCAACAATGCAATTAGGGCAAAGAACAATTGATATGATTCATATGAATAATACATTCTGGTTTTAGACTCCATTTTATCCTTATTTTGAAAAATTGTATAAAATAATCTACTTGATTAAAAATTCTACAATTTTTACAGAATTTATTTTTGTATCTTAAAATCATTCCTTTAAAATTTCAGATCAAACTGAACACAAAATCTTGGTCAAATAGTTCACCTAACCAGACTGCCCCAATTGCCCTGCATCCTGGCAGCAGTTCTGAACTTTGTGAATTCCATAAATCAAATTCAATCAACGTGGTTCTAAATTATTTTTCTCAAATACTAGACTCACTAAGCAACAACATATCCAAAATTCAATTGGATATGATTTTTCTACATTTTATTAAAAATCCCGAAATATAGCTGTCTCAGTTAAGGTACCTGCTGGAACAGTTCTACTAAAAATAATCTTTCTAAACTCATAACCATTCCAAAATCGAATCAACATATTTTTCAGTCATTCTAGACTCATAGAGGCACAACATATCAAACATTCACTTCAAGAACATTTTTCTATAATTAATTAAAAATCATACAAGTTACAGCCTTTACTAATTGTAAAACAGAAAAAGAATTCACTAAACACACTCTTACTCTTCCATCACCAACACCAACCTAGCTTCTTATCTTTAATTCCATTTCAACACTTGAGAATAAATCATAAACACATCTCATCATCAAATCATCAAACCCTAATTAACTTCCCATACCACTTCAAAAGTAGGAAAGAAATCAAAGGAAAGATCTTACCTTAGTTAAAACTTCTTGAATCAACACTTAAACACTTAATCTTCCTTCAATTTGAGCTCAACACATCAAGATCCTCTCTTCACCACTTGCTTTCCTTTCTCTATGGAGGAGCCGGCCACATACATGAAGAAGAAGAAGAAATTATGAATAAACCAAAGTCAACTCTTCTTTTAAATCTCCACCAAGAGTTCCAATTCATGCAATTACTTAATTACCCTTAATCATTTAATTTAACTTTTGTCTCATGTATGCCCATGATAGTAATTACACATATCACATAAAAATATCTCTCTTCCTTTGACTCTTCCTTTGACCCATTTATATGTTATATATATCCTCATATACACAATATATACCATTCTCTCTAAACCCTAATTCTTTCCCAATACACATATACACAAGCATTCTCCTCCCAATTTCTTTTCTTATCCCATCATATACATTCAATCCAATTTATAACAATAACAACAACAACAATATGCAAAACTTCTAGGGCATAAATGAGGATATTACAATTCTCCCCCTCTAAAAAGAAAATTTCGTCCTCGAAATTACCTGATATTAAAGCTGCAACAATTGCGGATATTGCTCTTGCATGGATTGTTCACTTTCCCAAGTTGCTTCTTCTTTTCCATGATTCTTCCACAAAATCTTCACAAGTGGCACTTTCTTGTTTCTCAACTCTTTCACATCACGTGCCAAAATAGCAACTGGTTCCTCTTCAAATGTCAAATCAGGATTTACTTCAATTGACTCAATCGGCAACACATGAGATGGATCCGACCTATACCTCCTCAACATAGAAACATAAAATACGTTATGAATACGATCCAACTCAAGTGGCAGAGCAAGTCGATACGCCACTGGCCCAACTCTTTCTAACACTTCATACGGCCTAATGAAACGAGGACTCAATTTTCCTTTCCGACCGAACCTCAAAATCTTCTTCCAAGGAGACACTTTCAGAAATATCTTATCTCCAACATCAAACTCTATATCTCTCCTTTTCAGATCTGCATAAGATTTCTGTCGGTCTGAAGCTGCTTTTAACCTGTCTCGAATCAACTTTACTTTTTCTTCAGTTTCTTGAATCAAATCAGGACCAATCAACTTATTATCTCCAAGCTCATTCCAACATAGAGGTGTCCTACACCGTCTGCCATACAATGCTTCAAACGGTGCCATACCAATGCTGGATTGGTGACTGTTGTTGTATGCAAACTCCACCAGAGGTAAAAATCTATCCCAACTTCCAGTGAAATCAATGACACAGCTTCTCAACATGTCCTCAATAATCTGTATCACCCTCTCTGACTGTCCATCCGTCTGTGGATGAAAAGCAGTGCTGAAATGCAGTCGAGAACCCAAAGCACTATGCAAACTCTTCCAAAATCTTGAAGTAAACCTGGGATCTCGATCAGATACTAAAGAAGTTGGAACACCATGCAACTTCACAATCTCATGGATATACAGCTCAGCCAACTTCTCCAAAGAGTAATCCATCCGCACCGGAAGGAAATGAGCTGTCTTAGTCAATCTATCCACAATCACCCATATGGCATCATGTTTCCTTTGTGTCAATGGCAACCCAGACACAAAGTCCATTGTCACTCTTTCCCACTTCCATTCTGGCACTGACAACGGTTGAAGCAACCCGGTGGGAACTTGATGCTCTGCTTTAACCTTCTGACAAGTGAGACATTTTGATACAAACTCAGCAATGTCTCTCTTTAACCCAATCCACCAATAATGCTGTCTCAAATCATGATACATCTTGGTATTGCCTGGATGCATAGCAAACATCGACTGATGAGCTTCTTCCAAAATAATCTTCTTCAAATCAGCATCATCGGGTACACATAATCTGTTTTTAAACCATAGGCTCCCATCACTCTTCACAACAAAATCTCTACTCTTTCCACTCTGACAATCTGAAATAATCTTCTGAATCTTCATATCAGTCATCTGAGCCTCTTTAATCTGATCTAACAAAACTGGCTTCAATTGCAACTGTGCCAACAATGCACCATCATCACAAGGTACAAAACTGGCATGCAATGCTCTCAACTCAACAAGCAACGAGAGCGAGTAAACTGTTAAACCAGCTAAAGACTTCCGACTCAAGGCATCAGCAACAACATTTGCTTTACCTGGATGATAGTCAATCAAGCAGTCGTAGTCTTTAATCAATTCTAACCATCTCCTCTGACGAAGATTGAGTTCTTTCTGGACACCCAAATACTTCAAACTCTTGTGATCAGTGTAGATGAAACATTTCTCCCCAAACAGATAGTGGCGCCAAATCTTTAATGCAAACACAATGGCAGCCAATTCCAAATCATGGGTCGGATAGTTAAGCTCATGCGGTTTCAACTGCCTAGATGCATAAGCTATAACTTTACCTTCCTGCATCAATACACACCCCAAACCTCTATGTGAAGCATCACTGTAGATCACATATGGTTTGCCTTCCACAGGTAAAGTAAGAACAGGCGCTTGAGTCAACATATCTCTCAACTGCTCAAAGCTAGCCTGACACTGATCCGTCCACAAAAACCTCACTCCCTTACGAAGCAATCTGGTGAGTGGAGTAGCTATTAAAGAAAACCCTTTCACAAACCGCCGGTAATAGCCTGCCAAACTTAGAAAACTTCTAATCTCTGTCACAGACTTAGGTGGACTCCAATTCAGAATAGCTTCAACTTTACTTGGATCAACTCTAATGCCTTCTGCTGAAACAATATGTCCGAGAAAAGCTACTTGATCCAACCAGAACTCACACTTCGACTATTTAGCAAACAACTGCTTCTCTCTCAAAATCTGCAACACAATCCGCAGATGCATATCATGTTCCTCTTCATTCCGCGAATACACCAGAATGTCATCAATGAAGACCACTACAAACTGATCCAAATAAGGCCTAAACACCCTATTCATCAAATCCATAAAAGTTGCAGGTGCATTCGTTAGACCAAAAGGCATAACTAGAAATTCATAATGCCCATACCTGGTCCGAAAGGCGGTCTTCGGAACATCCTCAGCTTTGACTCTCAGCTGATGGTACCCAGATCTCAAATCAATTTTAGAAAATACAGCTGCACCCTTCAATTGATCAAAAAGGTCATCAATTCTAGGCAAAGGATATTTATTTTTAATAGTCACCTTGTTCAATTGCCTATAATCGATACACAACCTCATAGTACCATCTTTCTTTTTCACAAATAGCATAGGAGCTCCCCAAGGAGAAACACTGGGGCGAATAAATCCTTTGTCCAATAACTCCTGTAATTGCACTTTCAACTCCCTTAATTCTGCTGGTGCCATTCTGTAAGGAGTAATCGAGATAGGAGTGGTACCAGGCAACAATTCGATACCGAACTCCACCTCTCTCTCAGGAGGCAATCCTGGCAACTCCTCTGGAAAAACATCAGGGAACTCTGCAACTGTGGCAATACTATCAATAGGAGAACCCTTCACTCTAGTATCCACCACATGAGCAAGATAGGCTTCACACCCCTTCCTAATCAATCTTCTAGCTGCAACAGCTGAAACAAATAAGGAGGCTAGCTGTTCCTGCTCATTAGATACTATCACATCTCTACCATCAACAGTTCTCAAAGAAACAATTTTCTTTTTACAATCAACTACAGCTCCATGTCTAGCTAACCAATCCATGCCTAGGATCACATCATATTCCTTAAATGGCATCTCAATCAAATCTCCAAGGAACTCCTCACCCTGCACCCTCACTGCACAATCCCGGTGCACTTTACTAACCATCACACTATGCCCTAACGGATTTGTCACCAACACATCAAATCCTAGGGACTCAGCATGCACATCAAACACAGGCAAAACAGATGCACTAATATATGAATGTGTGGAACCCGGATCAATCAAAGCAAGTACTGAAATATCAAATAAAGAAAAAGTACCAGCTATGACTGCCGATGCATCTGGCTGCCTCTGCATAACATACATCCTCTGGGAAGATCCAACCTCCTCTGGTCTACCCTCCCTGGATGTAGCACCTCCTCTAGAACTGAACCCTGGTCTACCTCCTCGGCTGGCACCTCTGCCTCCTCGGCCTCCCCTCGCACTAGGTCGAGAAGCTGCTGTATCAACTGACATCTGTTCCTGTCTCTCAGGACAGTCTCTCACAAAGTGATCAGGTGATCCACACCTGAAGCATACCCCTGATCTACTATACCTCCAACAAACGCCCCCATGTCTTCCACCACACTGGTTACACACAAGTAAGGTGGATCTCTGAACTCCAGGAGTAGGAGCACTAGCTACTGAAGCTGCAGGTCTAAATCTCTGTCTCTGTAACTGCACTGACCTACCCACTGGTCTCTGGCTCCTACCACCCCGAGGAACAAAACTCCCTTTTCCTCTCTTTGCAGAAGAAGACCCTGCCTCAAACTGGGGCCTCCTAACTCTAGTCTCTTCCTCTGAAGCAGCTGCAATAACTTGAGCTCTCTCCACACTGCGAGCTGCTGCCACAAGCTGAGAAAAATCATTATATCTTGAACCAGCCACATGACATATAAGAGAAGGCCTTAACCCCTCTTCAAATCTCCTGCATCTATCTATCTCATCAGCAATTATACCCCCAGCATACTGACTCAGTCGAATAAACTCAACTTCATACTCAGTAACAGTCTTGCTGTCTTGCTTCAAGCTCAAGAACTCCATCTTCTTCATGTCTTTATACTCCCTAGGAGTATACTTCAACTCAAATTCCCTCAGAAAATCAGCATATGACAAAGTTGGTGGATCATCCATAGAATGGGGCACTGTCCTCCACCAATCGTAGGCATCCTTCTGCAGCAAAGATCTTGCATAGTCAAACTTTTCCTCAGGGGTGGCTTGCAACTGAACAAATATTCTCTGAACTTTGTCTAACCATTGCTCAGCCACAACTGGATCAGTAGTACCTATAAAATCCTCTGCTCCAAACTTCCTTAGTTTATCATATTGCCTCACTGCTACCAAAGGCTGTGGGGGTGGTGGTGGTGGCTGTGGTTGCACTGATGCTGGCCTCAAAGCCTCTATCACATGCCTAACCCAAGCTGGCGGAACCTCCTCCCCAGCTGATCTCCCTGACACCGAAGCAGGTGCCTCCTCAACACTAACAACCCTAGCTCCATCATCAGGGGCAATACTCTCGGCACTACCCTCAACCGACTGTCGTGAGTGAGAATCCATCACAACCTAAGTCTGCAAACACAACATACTACATCTTATTAAAGATCAGAGGTTGCCAATCCCAAACATATATGTTATTCAAAAACCATTTTTTTAAAAAAATCAAAATAGTCTTTTTATCACATTTTACCTAGGTTGAGAATCTCAAACCTAGGCTCTGATACCAAAACAATTGTAACACCCCTTCCCGACCTACATGTGTAAGCTGAGTAGAGGCGCCACACTAACCTAATGTTGCTACCAATTTTACTTAGTCAAATTTTAGTTCCGATTTTTTTTCAAAAATTTTGCCATAGTTTCGCCTAAAAATTGAGTCCCAAGTGTCGACAAAACCGGTTTTTTTCTTATTTTTAAAAATATTTTACACAAACCAATGCAAACAAAATCATTCTCAGTACACTCCCAATAAATCCCCCTTGTAACCTCAACTACAACCTGCAAAAAGAATTTACACTTCTAGTGCAACATAACATAAAGGTTTTGTGACAATCCCTATATTTAAATATTACACAGCGGAAGTTATAAAATATTTACATATTTACATACTAAACATTTCTTTACAAAATATAAAGAAATATACATGATTGGCAAGTCTACTCTGATCTTTAAGCTCCCAAAATGGATTCTTCAAGGTCTACTCTCACTTGGTCTTGATGAACTCTCGGGTTCAACTCTATCAACTCTATTACCTGCGCGATTAAACACTATCGCGCTAAGCCAAGGGCTTAGTAAGATAAAACATGCTAATGGTATGCTTTAATGTAATGCAATGCCACATATGTTATTGATAAGATCAACATCATAAATATAAAGTTAATCACATAATTATGCATTTCACAAATCATAGTCATATGAGTATACCCCATTTCAACATCTTTCCACATTCAACATTACTCAATCATACTCAATAACCAACATCTCATTTCATTAACTCATAACATTATTTAGGACATTCATATAACCTTGACACCTATGGGCCCAACAAGTATTTAATACGATATTCAGAGTTCAGAGTTACTGATTTGGTTCATAGTCACAATAATCACGCCCGTAGGCAATGTATATACATGTATCTCTATCCATGGATAGTGTAACAGACCCAGTCTCTTGGACCATCACTCAACACATATGAGGAGATCCTCAACCCGGCAAGACTGTTAAAAATCATATATCTTATATTCACAATTCTCATAGTGTAACAGACCCAGTCTCTTGGACCATCAACTCAACACATATGAGGAGATCCTCAACCCGGCAAGACTGTTACCTTTCATCATTTCTTAGGCATGCCACCCAAATCCAGAACTCTGAAACTGAATAACATATTAAACAAACAATTCATTTATTATATAGTTACCATTTCCATTCTCAAATTCTCATCACATTTAGGCAAACATGCCTTCTTTCTTTCAATATCATCATCATAGCCAATCACAATGGCATTGTCTCATATCATGTCTTATTTGAATTATTATTTCAATTTCAATGTATATTATTCATGAAACACATAACCATTCACAATGCATAACATAACATTGTTCAATCTCAACAATGCAATTAGGGCAAAGAACAATTGATATGATTCATATGAATAATACATTCTGGTTTTAGACTCCATTTTATCCTTATTTTGAAAAATTGTATAAAATAATCTACTTGATTAAAAATTCTACAATTTTTACAGAATTTATTTTTGTATCTTAAAATCATTCCTTTAAAATTTCAGATCAAACTGAACACAAAATCTTGGTCAAATAGTTCACCTAACCAGACTGCCCCAATTGCCCTGCATCCTGGCAGCAGTTCTGAACTTTGTGAATTCCATAAATCAAATTCAATCAACGTGGTTCTAAATTATTTTTCTCAAATACTAGACTCACTAAGCAACAACATATCCAAAATTCAATTGGATATGATTTTTCTACATTTTATTAAAAATCCCGAAATATAGCTGTCTCAGTTAAGGTACCTGCTGGAACAGTTCTACTAAAAATAATCTTTCTAAACTCATAACCATTCCAAAATCGAATCAACATATTTTTCAGTCATTCTAGACTCATAGAGGCACAACATATCAAACATTCACTTCAAGAACATTTTTCTATAATTAATTAAAAATCATACAAGTTACAGCCTTTACTAATTGTAAAACAGAAAAAGAATTCACTAAACACACTCTTACTCTTCCATCACCAACACCAACCTAGCTTCTTATCTTTAATTCCATTTCAACACTTGAGAATAAATCATAAACACATCTCATCATCAAATCATCAAACCCTAATTAACTTCCCATACCACTTCAAAAGTAGGAAAGAAATCAAAGGAAAGATCTTACCTTAGTTAAAACTTCTTGAATCAACACTTAAACACTTAATCTTCCTTCAATTTGAGCTCAACACATCAAGATCCTCTCTTCACCACTTGCTTTCCTTTCTCTATGGAGGAGCCGGCCACATACATGAAGAAGAAGAAGAAATTATGAATAAACCAAAGTCAACTCTTCTTTTAAATCTCCACCAAGAGTTCCAATTCATGCAATTACTTAATTACCCTTAATCATTTAATTTAACTTTTGTCTCATGTATGCCCATGATAGTAATTACACATATCACATAAAAATATCTCTCTTCCTTTGACTCTTCCTTTGACCCATTTATATGTTATATATATCCTCATATACACAATATATACCATTCTCTCTAAACCCTAATTCTTTCCCAATACACATATACACAAGCATTCTCCTCCCAATTTCTTTTCTTATCCCATCATATACATTCAATCCAATTTATAACAATAACAACAACAACAATATGCAAAACTTCTAGGGCATAAATGAGGATATTACAATTCTCCC
This sequence comes from Garcia nutans, assembly GCA_947685225.1. Classification (NCBI taxonomy): domain Eukaryota; kingdom Viridiplantae; phylum Streptophyta; class Magnoliopsida; order Malpighiales; family Euphorbiaceae; genus Garcia; species Garcia nutans. The sequence continues at coordinate 45,529,062 of CANTUV010000007.1, read as the reverse complement.
CCTCTAAAAAGAAAATTTCGTCCTCGAAATTACCTGATATTAAAGCTGCAACAATTGCGGATATTGCTCTTGCATGGATTGTTCACTTTCCCAAGTTGCTTCTTCTTTTCCATGATTCTTCCACAAAATCTTCACAAGTGGCACTTTCTTGTTTCTCAACTCTTTCACATCACGTGCCAAAATAGCAACTGGTTCCTCTTCAAATGTCAAATCAGGATTTACTTCAATTGACTCAATCGGCAACACATGAGATGGATCCGACCTATACCTCCTCAACATAGAAACATAAAATACGTTATGAATACGATCCAACTCAAGTGGCAGAGCAAGTCGATACGCCACTGGCCCAACTCTTTCTAACACTTCATACGGCCTAATGAAACGAGGACTCAATTTTCCTTTCCGACCGAACCTCAAAATCTTCTTCCAAGGAGACACTTTCAGAAATATCTTATCTCCAACATCAAACTCTATATCTCTCCTTTTCAGATCTGCATAAGATTTCTGTCGGTCTGAAGCTGCTTTTAACCTGTCTCGAATCAACTTTACTTTTTCTTCAGTTTCTTGAATCAAATCAGGACCAATCAACTTATTATCTCCAAGCTCATTCCAACATAGAGGTGTCCTACACCGTCTGCCATACAATGCTTCAAACGGTGCCATACCAATGCTGGATTGGTGACTGTTGTTGTATGCAAACTCCACCAGAGGTAAAAATCTATCCCAACTTCCAGTGAAATCAATGACACAGCTTCTCAACATGTCCTCAATAATCTGTATCACCCTCTCTGACTGTCCATCCGTCTGTGGATGAAAAGCAGTGCTGAAATGCAGTCGAGAACCCAAAGCACTATGCAAACTCTTCCAAAATCTTGAAGTAAACCTGGGATCTCGATCAGATACTAAAGAAGTTGGAACACCATGCAACTTCACAATCTCATGGATATACAGCTCAGCCAACTTCTCCAAAGAGTAATCCATCCGCACCGGAAGGAAATGAGCTGTCTTAGTCAATCTATCCACAATCACCCATATGGCATCATGTTTCCTTTGTGTCAATGGCAACCCAGACACAAAGTCCATTGTCACTCTTTCCCACTTCCATTCTGGCACTGACAACGGTTGAAGCAACCCGGTGGGAACTTGATGCTCTGCTTTAACCTTCTGACAAGTGAGACATTTTGATACAAACTCAGCAATGTCTCTCTTTAACCCAATCCACCAATAATGCTGTCTCAAATCATGATACATCTTGGTATTGCCTGGATGCATAGCAAACATCGACTGATGAGCTTCTTCCAAAATAATCTTCTTCAAATCAGCATCATCGGGTACACATAATCTGTTTTTAAACCATAGGCTCCCATCACTCTTCACAACAAAATCTCTACTCTTTCCACTCTGACAATCTGAAATAATCTTCTGAATCTTCATATCAGTCATCTGAGCCTCTTTAATCTGATCTAACAAAACTGGCTTCAATTGCAACTGTGCCAACAATGCACCATCATCACAAGGTACAAAACTGGCATGCAATGCTCTCAACTCAACAAGCAACGAGAGCGAGTAAACTGTTAAACCAGCTAAAGACTTCCGACTCAAGGCATCAGCAACAACATTTGCTTTACCTGGATGATAGTCAATCAAGCAGTCGTAGTCTTTAATCAATTCTAACCATCTCCTCTGACGAAGATTGAGTTCTTTCTGGACACCCAAATACTTCAAACTCTTGTGATCAGTGTAGATGAAACATTTCTCCCCAAACAGATAGTGGCGCCAAATCTTTAATGCAAACACAATGGCAGCCAATTCCAAATCATGGGTCGGATAGTTAAGCTCATGCGGTTTCAACTGCCTAGATGCATAAGCTATAACTTTACCTTCCTGCATCAATACACACCCCAAACCTCTATGTGAAGCATCACTGTAGATCACATATGGTTTGCCTTCCACAGGTAAAGTAAGAACAGGCGCTTGAGTCAACATATCTCTCAACTGCTCAAAGCTAGCCTGACACTGATCCGTCCACAAAAACCTCACTCCCTTACGAAGCAATCTGGTGAGTGGAGTAGCTATTAAAGAAAACCCTTTCACAAACCGCCGGTAATAGCCTGCCAAACTTAGAAAACTTCTAATCTCTGTCACAGACTTAGGTGGACTCCAATTCAGAATAGCTTCAACTTTACTTGGATCAACTCTAATGCCTTCTGCTGAAACAATATGTCCGAGAAAAGCTACTTGATCCAACCAGAACTCACACTTCGACTATTTAGCAAACAACTGCTTCTCTCTCAAAATCTGCAACACAATCCGCAGATGCATATCATGTTCCTCTTCATTCCGCGAATACACCAGAATGTCATCAATGAAGACCACTACAAACTGATCCAAATAAGGCCTAAACACCCTATTCATCAAATCCATAAAAGTTGCAGGTGCATTCGTTAGACCAAAAGGCATAACTAGAAATTCATAATGCCCATACCTGGTCCGAAAGGCGGTCTTCGGAACATCCTCAGCTTTGACTCTCAGCTGATGGTACCCAGATCTCAAATCAATTTTAGAAAATACAGCTGCACCCTTCAATTGATCAAAAAGGTCATCAATTCTAGGCAAAGGATATTTATTTTTAATAGTCACCTTGTTCAATTGCCTATAATCGATACACAACCTCATAGTACCATCTTTCTTTTTCACAAATAGCATAGGAGCTCCCCAAGGAGAAACACTGGGGCGAATAAATCCTTTGTCCAATAACTCCTGTAATTGCACTTTCAACTCCCTTAATTCTGCTGGTGCCATTCTGTAAGGAGTAATCGAGATAGGAGTGGTACCAGGCAACAATTCGATACCGAACTCCACCTCTCTCTCAGGAGGCAATCCTGGCAACTCCTCTGGAAAAACATCAGGGAACTCTGCAACTGTGGCAATACTATCAATAGGAGAACCCTTCACTCTAGTATCCACCACATGAGCAAGATAGGCTTCACACCCCTTCCTAATCAATCTTCTAGCTGCAACAGCTGAAACAAATAAGGAGGCTAGCTGTTCCTGCTCATTAGATACTATCACATCTCTACCATCAACAGTTCTCAAAGAAACAATTTTCTTTTTACAATCAACTACAGCTCCATGTCTAGCTAACCAATCCATGCCTAGGATCACATCATATTCCTTAAATGGCATCTCAATCAAATCTCCAAGGAACTCCTCACCCTGCACCCTCACTGCACAATCCCGGTGCACTTTACTAACCATCACACTATGCCCTAACGGATTTGTCACCAACACATCAAATCCTAGGGACTCAGCATGCACATCAAACACAGGCAAAACAGATGCACTAATATATGAATGTGTGGAACCCGGATCAATCAAAGCAAGTACTGAAATATCAAATAAAGAAAAAGTACCAGCTATGACTGCCGATGCATCTGGCTGCCTCTGCATAACATACATCCTCTGGGAAGATCCAACCTCCTCTGGTCTACCCTCCCTGGATGTAGCACCTCCTCTAGAACTGAACCCTGGTCTACCTCCTCGGCTGGCACCTCTGCCTCCTCGGCCTCCCCTCGCACTAGGTCGAGAAGCTGCTGTATCAACTGACATCTGTTCCTGTCTCTCAGGACAGTCTCTCACAAAGTGATCAGGTGATCCACACCTGAAGCATACCCCTGATCTACTATACCTCCAACAAACGCCCCCATGTCTTCCACCACACTGGTTACACACAAGTAAGGTGGATCTCTGAACTCCAGGAGTAGGAGCACTAGCTACTGAAGCTGCAGGTCTAAATCTCTGTCTCTGTAACTGCACTGACCTACCCACTGGTCTCTGGCTCCTACCACCCCGAGGAACAAAACTCCCTTTTCCTCTCTTTGCAGAAGAAGACCCTGCCTCAAACTGGGGCCTCCTAACTCTAGTCTCTTCCTCTGAAGCAGCTGCAATAACTTGAGCTCTCTCCACACTGCGAGCTGCTGCCACAAGCTGAGAAAAATCATTATATCTTGAACCAGCCACATGACATATAAGAGAAGGCCTTAACCCCTCTTCAAATCTCCTGCATCTATCTATCTCATCAGCAATTATACCCCCAGCATACTGACTCAGTCGAATAAACTCAACTTCATACTCAGTAACAGTCTTGCTGTCTTGCTTCAAGCTCAAGAACTCCATCTTCTTCATGTCTTTATACTCCCTAGGAGTATACTTCAACTCAAATTCCCTCAGAAAATCAGCATATGACAAAGTTGGTGGATCATCCATAGAATGGGGCACTGTCCTCCACCAATCGTAGGCATCCTTCTGCAGCAAAGATCTTGCATAGTCAAACTTTTCCTCAGGGGTGGCTTGCAACTGAACAAATATTCTCTGAACTTTGTCTAACCATTGCTCAGCCACAACTGGATCAGTAGTACCTATAAAATCCTCTGCTCCAAACTTCCTTAGTTTATCATATTGCCTCACTGCTACCAAAGGCTGTGGGGGTGGTGGTGGTGGCTGTGGTTGCACTGATGCTGGCCTCAAAGCCTCTATCACATGCCTAACCCAAGCTGGCGGAACCTCCTCCCCAGCTGATCTCCCTGACACCGAAGCAGGTGCCTCCTCAACACTAACAACCCTAGCTCCATCATCAGGGGCAATACTCTCGGCACTACCCTCAACCGACTGTCGTGAGTGAGAATCCATCACAACCTAAGTCTGCAAACACAACATACTACATCTTATTAAAGATCAGAGGTTGCCAATCCCAAACATATATGTTATTCAAAAACCATTTTTTTAAAAAAATCAAAATAGTCTTTTTATCACATTTTACCTAGGTTGAGAATCTCAAACCTAGGCTCTGATACCAAAACAATTGTAACACCCCTTCCCGACCTACATGTGTAAGCTGAGTAGAGGCGCCACACTAACCTAATGTTGCTACCAATTTTACTTAGTCAAATTTTAGTTCCGATTTTTTTTCAAAAATTTTGCCATAGTTTCGCCTAAAAATTGAGTCCCAAGTGTCGACAAAACCGGTTTTTTTCTTATTTTTAAAAATATTTTACACAAACCAATGCAAACAAAATCATTCTCAGTACACTCCCAATAAATCCCCCTTGTAACCTCAACTACAACCTGCAAAAAGAATTTACACTTCTAGTGCAACATAACATAAAGGTTTTGTGACAATCCCTATATTTAAATATTACACAGCGGAAGTTATAAAATATTTACATATTTACATACTAAACATTTCTTTACAAAATATAAAGAAATATACATGATTGGCAAGTCTACTCTGATCTTTAAGCTCCCAAAATGGATTCTTCAAGGTCTACTCTCACTTGGTCTTGATGAACTCTCGGGTTCAACTCTATCAACTCTATTACCTGCGCGATTAAACACTATCGCGCTAAGCCAAGGGCTTAGTAAGATAAAACATGCTAATGGTATGCTTTAATGTAATGCAATGCCACATATGTTATTGATAAGATCAACATCATAAATATAAAGTTAATCACATAATTATGCATTTCACAAATCATAGTCATATGAGTATACCCCATTTCAACATCTTTCCACATTCAACATTACTCAATCATACTCAATAACCAACATCTCATTTCATTAACTCATAACATTATTTAGGACATTCATATAACCTTGACACCTATGGGCCCAACAAGTATTTAATACGATATTCAGAGTTCAGAGTTACTGATTTGGTTCATAGTCACAATAATCACGCCCGTAGGCAATGTATATACATGTATCTCTATCCATGGATAGTGTAACAGACCCAGTCTCTTGGACCATCACTCAACACATATGAGGAGATCCTCAACCCGGCAAGACTGTTAAAAATCATATATCTTATATTCACAATTCTCATAGTGTAACAGACCCAGTCTCTTGGACCATCAACTCAACACATATGAGGAGATCCTCAACCCGGCAAGACTGTTACCTTTCATCATTTCTTAGGCATGCCACCCAAATCCAGAACTCTGAAACTGAATAACATATTAAACAAACAATTCATTTATTATATAGTTACCATTTCCATTCTCAAATTCTCATCACATTTAGGCAAACATGCCTTCTTTCTTTCAATATCATCATCATAGCCAATCACAATGGCATTGTCTCATATCATGTCTTATTTGAATTATTATTTCAATTTCAATGTATATTATTCATGAAACACATAACCATTCACAATGCATAACATAACATTGTTCAATCTCAACAATGCAATTAGGGCAAAGAACAATTGATATGATTCATATGAATAATACATTCTGGTTTTAGACTCCATTTTATCCTTATTTTGAAAAATTGTATAAAATAATCTACTTGATTAAAAATTCTACAATTTTTACAGAATTTATTTTTGTATCTTAAAATCATTCCTTTAAAATTTCAGATCAAACTGAACACAAAATCTTGGTCAAATAGTTCACCTAACCAGACTGCCCCAATTGCCCTGCATCCTGGCAGCAGTTCTGAACTTTGTGAATTCCATAAATCAAATTCAATCAACGTGGTTCTAAATTATTTTTCTAAAATACTAGACTCACTAAGCAACAACATATCCAAAATTCAATTGGATATGATTTTTCTACATTTTATTAAAAATCCCGAAATATAGCTGTCTCAGTTAAGGTACCTGCTGGAACAGTTCTACTAAAAATAATCTTTCTAAACTCATAACCATTCCAAAATCGAATCAACATATTTTTCAGTCATTCTAGACTCATAGAGGCACAACATATCAAAAATTCACTTCAAGAAAATTTTTCTATAATTAATTAAAAATCATACAAGTTACAGCCTTTACTAATTGTAAAACAGAAAAAGAATTCACTAAACACACTCTTACTCTTCCATCACCAACACCAACCTAGCTTCTTATCTTTAATTCCATTTCAACACTTGAGAATAAATCATAAACACATCTCATCATCAAATCATCAAACCCTAATTAACTTCCCATACCACTTCAAAAGTAGGAAAGAAATCAAAGGAAAGATCTTACCTTAGTTAAAACTTCTTGAATCAACACTTAAACACTTAATCTTCCTTCAATTTGAGCTCAACACATCAAGATCCTCTCTTCACCACTTGCTTTCCTTTCTCTATGGAGGAGCCGGCCACACACATGAAGAAGAAGAAGAAATTATGAATAAACCAAAGTCAACTCTTCTTTTAAATCTCCACCAAGAGTTCCAATTCAAGCAATTACTTAATTACCCTTAATCATTTAATTTAACTTTTGTCTCATGTATGCCCATGATAGTAATTACACATATCACATAAAAATATCTCTCTTCCTTTGACTCTTCCTTTGACCCATTTATATGTTATATATATCCTCATATACACAATATATACCATTCTCTCTAAACCCTAATTCTTTCCCAATACACATATACACAAGCATTCTCCTCCCAATTTCTTTTCTTATCCCATCATATACATTCAATCCAATTTATAACAATAACAACAACAACAATATGCAAAACTTCTAGGGCATAAATGAGGATATTACATTATATGAGACAAAAAGTTAGTTATTTGATTGAGGGCATTTTGGTAATTGCTTGAAATGAAATGCATGGTGGAGATTAAAAGAAGAAAAGGTGTTTGACTTGTGCATTTTTCTTCTTTCTTTCATGAAGTGGCCGGCTCCTCCATAGACAAAGGGAAGCAAGAGGTGAAGAGAGGTTCTTGATGAGTTGAGTTCAAAATTGAAGGAAGATTAAGTGTTCAAGTGTTGATTCAAGAAGTTTTTGACTAAGGTAAGATCTTTCCTTTGATTTCTTTCATACTTTTGAAGTGGTATGGGAAGTTAATTAGGGTTTGATGATTTGATGATGAGATGTGTTGATGATTTGTTCTCAAGTGTTAAATTGGTTTTAAGTTAATAGTTTAAATAGGTGTTGTTGTTGGAAGTGGTAAATGTTGATTTTGAAAAATGGAGAAGGATGGTGATTTTAGTGTTTTGAGATGGGTTGTGTTTAAATGTAATATTAATGGGTTGTAAAGTAATTCTTGTGATGAATATTGTGTTTGGGTGCAATTGAGAAAGTGTTGTTTTAGTTAAGGTTGTGTTTATGGGTGACACGGCCAGATGCAATAAAGAGACACGGCCGTGTCATTTATTTGTGTTGGCTACTGCCTCTTTTATTTTTAGAGACACGGCCGTGTCCCTCAAGTGGGCTGGGCGTGTCCCTTATATGAGTTGAATATTGTTTGATTTCTTTGTTCTTTTTGCATGGTTTGGATTCTTCAAAGGTAGTTTGGTCTCTAAACCTAAACATAAACATTTTAAACATGCTTAAACTAAGGAATGACTTAATCAAACACTTGTGGATGATCCTAAAGCTATGAATAATATAAATTATTCTTGCATTGTTGAGATTGAACAATGTTATGTTATGCATTGTGAATGGTAATGTGTTTCATGAGTAATGTGAAATGAAATGTTGATATTTATGAATGATGCTATGTGAAATATAATGTGATCATGGATGTGATAAGTATACACTTGAATAATGAAGTGTTATATTGTGAAATGAAATGTGAAGCCATTGTTATTGGCTAAGGTGATTCAATGGAGATAAATGAGGCATGTTTGCCTAAATGATAATGAGAATTGAGATTGAAATCTAAATGAATTGTGTGGCTAATGTGTTATTCCATTTTCAGAGTTTGTTGTTGGTGGCATGCCTAATGAGTGTAACAATCTCTTGAAGTTAGGTTGGATTGAATCCTTGAAGCCTAATTGAGATGTTACCACCCTTGAAGCTAGGTTGGGTTAGTTCTTGAAGCCAAGTTGGGTAGAAGCTTAGCATGCTTTGCTCCCCTTGAAGCTTGGTTGAACTTAATCCTTGAAGCCTAGTTGGGTATATGATATTGATAAATGTGATAACAAAACCAAAACATTAACTCTGAAAATTGAATGGCATATTAGTGTGTCTTGGGCCCAATGCTTGTCTTTGTTTAGTGTTGATTATGAATGGTTAAATGAATACTAATGAGGTATATGAAAAGATATTGAAATGTGATATGTAATGTGAAATTATGTTGTTAATTTTGCATATATGATGTTACATGTATAATATGGATTGAGAAATGACATTGCATTGCACTAAGTCATATCATTTGCATGATTATCTTACTAAGCCGTTGGCTTAGCGCGATAGTGTTTAATCGCGCAGGTAATAGAGTTGATAGAGTTGAACCCGAGAGTTCATCAAGACCAAGTGAGAGTAGACCTTGAAGAATCCATTTTGGGAGCTTAAAGATCAGAGCAAACTTGCCAATCATGTATACTTCTTTATATTTTGTAAAGCAATGTTTATAATGTAAATATGTACATATTTTATAACTTCCGCTGTGTAATATTTAAATGTATATATATATAACTAATATGTTTTGTTTTATAAGTAAATGATCTACTTTTCTATAATGTATAATGATAAGGGTATTGTATCAAGTTTAAAGTGTTTTGAATGTTAAGAAAAAATCGTAGCATCCCTATGTTTGGTGCACTTATGCTACATTGTTGTGGTTGTAGTGTGTGTGCATTGGATATGGGGGTGTTACATAAAACATATTTAAATTCATTACCAAAGGTTTATCCAAGACATTTTTTATAGATTGCGGAAGCAAAATATACATATTTATATACATCCAAAATCAATATGTACAAAAATATGAAATATATATACATGATGGCAGTTTGTCTCTAATCTTGATGTCCACAATCAACACTGCACTCACAATCTTAAGCCCAGACTCGAGTTGGTCAAGCTGAACTCTCAGGCTCAATCAGATCTACCCAGTCACCTGCACGATGAATCACAATCGCGCTAAGCCAAAAGCTTAGCGGTACAAACTTTGATAACAATATAGGTCAAATGTAATGCCAATGTCAAACTTTTAAGAACTAGAAACAATACATAAGGATATCATATTTCATAACATTAAATCTCATTATATTGCTCAATTGTTCCACCATTCATAATTCACATTAAAGCAAAGACAAGCATGGGCCCAAAAGGATCTAATATGCCATTCAAATTTCAGAGTTACTGCTTTGGTCCAATATACAACAATTGTCTAGCCCAAAGGCAAATCATAATCACAATGAGGATTACCTCATATGTAACATCCCAACTAGGCTTCAAGGACCAAGCCCAACTCAGCTTCAAGGGATTGTTACTTTTTAGTCATGCCACCAACAATAAAACTCTGAAAATTGAATAACCTACTAGGCACATAATTCTTTCATAATTCCATTATCAAATCCTTTCTCATTTTCTCATGATCAATTAGGCACAATGCCTCAAATATCTCTTTTATATCAGCTTAGCCATCACCAATGGCTTCACATACCATCATTTGTGTATACATAACAATTTACATTATCCATAAATTTTGAATCATCATCATATATTTCACATAGTTCACATTATGTAAATCATAGCATATTACTCATGCATCAACAATGTAGTAAGTAGCTTAACACATTTTTCCAACCAAATGTGTTAAGTCCCAATACCATGTAAATATAAACAATTATTCAAAGTTTGTGCTTACCTCTAAAGCAACTAACCTCTTCCAAGATATCCCTCAACACTTGGATTAGGATAGCTCAAATCTCTTCCAATCCTATACCAAATGTGATTATAAGTAATCGCCAAGTGATCCACAAAGGAAAATAAGGAAAAGAACTATCTAAGGTAAACTCTACCCATGACACGCTCAACAACATGGGCATGTCCATGACCGTGCCCTAAACTCACAACACAAAAGCTTTGACATGCTCAGTAACATGGGTGTGTCATTGCACGTGTAAAAACTTCAACAACACAGAAGCTATGACACGCTCAGTGACATGGGCGTGTCACTGATCGTGTCAATCCTCCAGCACCACAGAAGCTGTGGCACGCTCACTGACATGGGCGTATCACTTCACGTGTCAAAACTCCTCCAATACATTAGCTATGACACACTTAGTGACATGGGCGTGTCACTGATCATGTCACCCACACTGAAAATAGAACCATTGACACTCCCAAAGACATGGTCGTGCCACTGGGCATGTCAGGCCAAAAACTTGATATTGACACAATAATACCTCATCCAAAAATCATCTTACTTTAACCTTTTCAACTCCATACAAACTCAACCAAAACCATCATAATACCATAATAAACTTGTATAACATCAAAACAACTCAATTACAAGCAACAAACATAATCATAACCATATTTCACACCTCAAAACTTACACAATTCACAACTCTTGTTTTCTTCATCAAAATTAACCTTCTTCAATCCAACCCCAAATTCAAAGTTATCTAGACACAAGAACTACAAACATACCCAAAATCAACCATAAACACAACTGCATCAACATCCAACAAACTCATAAATACACTCTCAAAGGAAATCAAAGAAACAAGTTGGAAACTTACCAAATATGAAGAAAAATCCTTAAAACTCCAACTTGATCACTTGAAATCTTTCAATTGCTTGAGTTAGCAAGAAGCAAAATCTCTTTTCCTTTGGATGAAGATGGTGGTCGGCCCTTTTGGAGAAGAAAGAAGAAGATGAAGATAGTCAACAACTCATTCAACACTCTCCTTAAAACCACACAAATATCCTCTTTTAATCGCCACCAAGCACTTATAATATAATAATATAATATCATTTTCCACTATCATAACATATTAATATCTAATTAAATAATTAAATATCATTTGACCATAATAAAAGGTTGACTTGTATATAATGTATATATCTTCATATACATAACATATACACATCTTTCTTTTCGCTTTTCTTTTCACTTAATCAAATATGTACACTAATCACTTAATTAATTTTCAACAATTAGTATTTCCAAAATTTTGGGGTATTATATGGGATATTACACTTTTAACCTTAAAATACTTCATTCCTCTTCTTTAATATAACTTTTTTCCAATTAATCATAATAATACATATTTATCTCATAAATATGCAAGATTATCAATGTGGAAAGTTAGTATTGGATAGATTGTAAGGATTGGAGGAAAGTAATTATTTATAGTAAGTCAAGTAAATATGTTTTTAATAGAAGATGGGTTTGGAAAGTATTAGGTTTGGAATATTTTAGAATTAAAGAATTTGATATCTTGAAAGTAAGGTTAAGTTTATATTATTTGAAATTATCGAAGTATTAGTTATTTAGTTTGGAAGAGATTTATTTTTAAAAGTCAAATAGTTATCTGAAGTATACTACTTAGGAAATTGGAGTGGTGAACTAATTGTTTAATAATCGAAAGTGTATGGGAAACTAAATGGTTAATCCACTGGAGAAATACTTTTAGTTAAGAAAGTTATATATAAAGTTATATGGGAAGAGTTTATATAGTTATAAGGTTAAATTGTGCAACAACAAGATGATAAAAAGTATGAGGAATGATGGTATTATTGATTAATATTTAAGCTTTGAATTTGGTTTTAGTAAATGAATTCTTTATGAGGAAATTAATATATGTTCTTTGATGATCAAAATGTTTATCAATGATCAAAATAAGTGTATAGTTAGAGAATGAATATAAGATAAATGTATGAGATTAGTGAATTGTTCATTATATATTAGGAAATAAGATAAAAAGATTGATATATTAAGGACTATAACTGATTTTAAATAGTTTGGACAATGAATTAAGGAAAGTAAAGAGAAGAATAAAGTAATTAGGTTTATAGTAGGAATACATGAGGTAAAAGGACATAAGTCATATACTGATGCGGAAGCAAGTCTTAAATGAAATAGCTTAATAAGAGTAAAGTTGCAATACCAAAAGTGTAGTATAGCATGATTGGTTTTTATAAAGTTAAAATTATTATTTTGTGTAATCAAATATTACATTATTTTGTTATTAAGAATACTTGATATATTGAAATGTTTTGTTAAAATTGAGTTTTATTACTATATTTATAAATATTTTCCTTAATATCAAGTAGTAAAATATATTTATACAAGCACCACTAAGCGATGAGCTTAGCATGTTGGGCTTTTCTAACACGCAGGTATAGTGGATTAGTGAAAGACTAAGAAAGAAGCAAAGTTTCAAGAAGATTATAAATGTGAATTGCTCAAATGGTTTCTGATACATATAAAGGTTGTATAATTCTTTCAAAACATTTGATGACTGCATGAATTTATTCGTAGTGATTGAATGATATTTATTTAATGAAGTTTTACTGAAGTTATTAAGATTTTTTTGAATAATAGAAATTCAGAGAGAACTTTAAGATTATTGTAATAAATGTTTGGAATTTTTAAGTAGTGAAAAGTGCAGAAGTAATTGATTTAATCTATTATCTAAGTGTTATCCATATTTATTAAAATGTAAATGCTGAATTGAGCCAGAACAACATGAGTATTTAGAGTAGCATCTTCTGATAGTTCTAATATAGGATTATCAGGGGATGTTACAACTTGTACCTTATCCACCTTCATAATCATCAGGGTTTCCTAGACAGACCTTGCTGAAAAGTTGGCTAAAAAATAAGCTTATGATAACATTGTAAGAAATTTAGTAGTTTATGCGTCCAAAAAATTAAAAGTTCCTATAGAAACTGCAAAACGAGACTAAGTTTAAATACTTTTTTTGTAAACTTAAGTATCGAAAAGATCATTTGATGAATATAAATTTTTAGTTTATTTGCATGCCTCTCAAAAGATGTCATATAGAAGCCCCCTCTTCTTTCTTGAATCTTTCTTTAGAGAAATTGTCTCATCATTTAGAAGATGTCTTGACACAACCATATTCTTCTTATTTTACTAACAGGCTTGCTATCAACGAGGTTCACTGTATAGGCATTTATTTACAGAAAAGGACACGTAGAGTTCATGAAACAATGTTTTGCAAAGTTGTGAGCCTTGAACGTAACACATTGTCATTTCATATCATCTAATCCAAAAAGAATATATATAGATTACAAGACTCTTGTGTTGTTTGGTAATACAGAAAGGTCAAAAAAAAAAGAAAGTGAATTTTTTTTTTGTATAAAGAATAAAAAGCCAACGCTATATTTGAACTTTTGTCTAAAATTAAGGACACGTTTTTGTTTGGTAATTATTTAAAATATTCTCTTTTTCTCCGTCATCTTCCTTCCAATTTGAGGGGATATAAACTGTGGGCTACATGAGAATGAAAGAATTGAGTGCGTTTTATTTTTTTCCCTCCAGCCAAACAAGATAAAGTTAATTCTCTACCATTACTTTTCCTCCATCCTTCCACTTTTCCTTCCAACCAAACATATCAAACTTGCTCCCTCGTGTTTGTAAAGGGATCAAATGCAACATAAACTGATGGAGTAATGATGAGTGCATTGCCAAAAAATTTAGGCACACCCTTTCACACAAGTAATTACCAAACTCACTTTCCTTCATCCTTCATGCTACAATATAAAAAATTAATTTCTGTGTATATGGAATTTTAGAGATAACTCTGGAAGAAAAATGATAATTATTCTTAATCATATATCAACTGTATATATCTTTAAATAGATATAGAAAATAACTAACTTGAGTTCCTTAGATAACTAGAACTTTTATTCTACTAGTTTAAACCCATCCTAACTCCTCAAGATAGGTTTCCTACATCTAAACCAATTCTATCTACACCCCATTAAGTTGGTGCAAAAATATTGATCATGCCCAACTTGCTTAATTGATCTTCAAATTATTGTCTTAATAGCCCTTTAGTGAACACATCTGCAATATGTTGAGATGTTGGTACATAAGGAGTACAAATCATCCCTTCCTCTAGTTTTTCCTTAATAAAATGCTTGTCAATTTCAATATGCCTAGTTCTCTCATGTAGAATAGGGTTATGAGCAATGTTTATAGCTGGCTTTGTTAGCAAACAATAGCTAGTTGATTAGTAATTGTATAAGAATCTAATTATTGTATAAGGTGAACTATTAGCTGTAAGGCTTAGTGGGCTAGCTTTAGGATTAAATAATTAGAGCTAGCTGTGTTTTTTTTTTGTGTGTATAAAAACCTATTGTATTTGGAGTAACATACAAATAAAAATTAATGAGAATTAGAGTATTTTCTCTAATTGCATTAAAACTAACATGGTATTAGAGCCTAAAATCTGTGTTAGATTTGTCATTCTAATATAGTGAACAGTGAAGGTGTTGGTAGAGTAATAGTGAATGCAGGTGGGTAACAGTGAACAAACTGTTGGTGAGGTAATTACTTATCCTCAAACATCATTCAGCAGTGCTCACTGCCGACCTAGGAAGGAAGACCACAACGAATTCGGTCTGTCGCATAAGACCAATCACCAAACACCGACGTATGTAAGCTCATGCACCTGCGAAATTTTTTGGAGTCACTGTTCACGTGCCGGCAAGTGAATCGCATGGTCCGGCTTCGAGTAACCTTTTCTTACCGATTCTTCTTCCGATCTCATTTTTAGCCATTTTCAATTCAAACCAAGTACCTTCCGGTCGGTTCCAACCATTTTTTATCTAAGACATTGTTTTTGTCTACTGTTCACTATCCAAACTCTGTCTACTGTCTGTCATTTTGTGCCTACTGTTTAAGACATCCTACTATCTATCAATTTGTCTTGAATAGGAAATATTAACAGTACTGTTATTTTCTACTGTTGATTTTGATCACTATTGTCAAGACTTTATTTACTAAAGGGATAAAATGAAAGATGATAAAAAAACCTAGTCCTCCAATTATTGATAATCCCTCTTTACAAATTAGCACTGTAAAATTTGATGGGATGAACTATCTTGGTTTGTCAAAGTCTTGTCTATTGTTTAACAAAACTAGGGGATTGTGGGGATATATAACAGGAGAAAAAAAATGTAACACCCCCATATCCAATGCACACACACTACAACCACAACAATGTAGCATAAGTGCACCAAACATAGGGATGCTACGGTTTTCTTAACATTCAAAACACTTTAAACTTGATACAACACCCTTATCATTATACATTATAGAAAAGTAGATCATTTACTTATAAAACAAAACATATTAGTTATATATATATATATACATTTAAATATTACACAGCGGAAGTTATAAAATATGTACATATTTACATATTAAACATTTCTTTACAAAATATAAAGAAGTATACATGATTGGCAAGTTTGCTCTGATCTTTAAGCTCCCAAAATGGATTCTTCAAGGTCTACTCTCACTTGGTCTTGATGAACTCTCGGGTTCAACTCTATCAACTCTATTACCTGCGCGATTAAACACTATCGCGCTAAGCCAACGGCTTAGTAAGATAATCATGCAAATGATATGACTTAGTGCAATGCAATGTCATTTCTCAATCCATATTATACATGTAACATCATATATGCAAAACTAACAACATACTTTCACATTACATATCACATTTCAATATCTTTTCATATACCTCATTAGTATTCATTTAACCATTCATAATCAACACTAAACAAAGACAAGCATGGGCCCAAGACACACTAATATGCCATTCAATTTTCAGAGTTAATGCTTTGGTCTTGTTATCACATTTATCAATATCATATACCCAACTAGGCTTCAAGGATTAAGTTCAACCAAGCTTCAAGGGGAGCAAAGCATGTTAAGCTTCTACCCAACTTGGCTTCAAGAACTAACCCAACCTAGCTTCAAGGGTGGTAACATCTCAATTAGGCTTCAAGGATTCAATCCAACCTAACTTCAAGAGATTGTTACACTTATTAGGCATGCCACCAACAACCAACTCTGAAAATGGAATAACACATTAGCCACACAATTCATTTATTATTCAATTATCATTTTCATTCTCAATTCTCAACAACATTTAGGCAAACATGCCTTATTTCTTTCAATTGCATCATCATAGCCAAACACAATGGCATTGTCTCATATCATGTCTTATTTGAATTATCATTGCATCTTTGATATACATTTCAATGTATATTACTTATGAAACACATTACCATTCACAATGCATAACATAACATTGTTCAATCTCAACAATGCAATTAGGGCAAAGAACAATTGATATGATTCATAGCTTTAGGACCTTACACATGCATTTGATTATATCATTCATTGATTCAAGTGTGTTTAAAGTATTTAGGGTTAGGTTTAAGGACCAACCTACCTTTGGAGAACCAAAGCAATGCAAGAAGAACAAAGAATTAAAACCCTAACCCACACAATTGAGGGACACGGGCAGCCACTTGAGGGACACGGCCAAGCTTGTGACCGTGTCTCCCAAAACCAAAATCCAGTAGTGAACACGGCTAAGGGACACGGCCGTGTCTCTCAAAAACTCAACCAACACGCCCAAATTTCCTTGGCTTGGCCGTGTCTCTCCTTTCCTTTGGCCGTGTCACTCATCACCAAAACCCTAAATGTAACCAACCCTCTTCCAAATGCATTTTAACATATAATTTCCAACACAAACTCACTCAAATGGATATAACTCATGTCATAACACATATTCATCACAATAACCACTTAAACAACACATTTGAACACAAACCATCTCAAAACCCTAACTCAAACTTTACTCTTGATCTTCCACTATCAAAATCCATTTAAACTTACAACCTTCACAACCAAACCAACCTCAATTCAATCTTTTAACTAACAATCAACTTTAACACTTGTAAACACATATCAAACACACCAAATCATCAACTCAACAATTCACAATACACCTTAGCCACAACTTCAAAATTAATAAAAGAAAACAAGAAATTACTTACCTTAAATGAAGAATTTCCACAAATCTCTAACCAACATCCTTAATTCCTTCTTCAATTTACTTCTTGCCTCAAGAACACCTCCCCTTTCTCTTTGCTATTTGGAGAGCCGGCCACTTCAAGAAAGAAAGAAGAAAATGCACAAGTCAAACACCTTTTCTTCTTTTAATCTCCACCATGCATTTCATTTCAAGCAATTACTCATATACCCCTCATCACTTAACTTAGCTTTTGTCTCTTATAAACCCAATTAAGTAATTTCACATGCCATATAAAAATCTCCTCTTGCATTGACTCTCTCTCTTTGACCATTTTATATGTTATATATATCATCATATACACAACATATACCATTCTCTCTAAACCCTATTTCCTTTCCCAAAGCACTTATACATATACATTCTTTTCCCAATTTAAACCAACAACAACAACAACAATAACAACAACAACAACAACAACAACATACAAAACTTCTAGGGCATGCATAGGGATATTACAATTCTCCCCCTCTAAAAAAAAAAATTTCGTCCTCGAAATTACCTGATATCAACTCTGAAACAACTGAGGATATTGCTCTCTCATGGTTTGTTCGCTTTCCCAAGTTGCTTCTTCTTTTCCATGATTCTTCCACAAAATCTTCACCAATGGCACTCTCTTGTTTCTCAGCTCTTTCACATCATGTGCCAAGATAGCAACTGGTTCCTCTTCAAAAGTCAAATATGGGCTCACTTCGATAGATTCAATTGGCAACACATGAGATGGATCCGATCTGTACCTCCTCAACATAGAAACATGAAATACATTATGAATACGATCCAACTCAGGTGGCAAAGCAAGTCGATACGCCACTGGCCCAACTCTTTCTAACACTTCATACGGCCCAATGAAACGAGGACTCAATTTCCCTTTCCGACCGAACCTCAAAATCTTCTTCCAAGGAGACACTTTCAGAAATACCTTATCTCCAACATCAAACTCTATATCTCTCCTCTTCAGATCTGCATAAGACTTCTGTCGGTCTGAAGCTGCTTTTAACCTGCCTCGAATCAACTTTACTTTTTCTTCAGTTTCTTGAATCAAATCAGGACCAACCAACTTATTATCTCCAAGCTCATTCCAACAAAGAGGTGCCCTGCACCGTCTACCATACAATGCTTCAAATGGTGCCATACCAATGCTAGATTGGTGACTGTTGTTGTAAGCAAACTCCACAAGAGGTAAAAACCTATCCCAACATCCAGAGAAATCGATGACACAGCTTCTCAACATATCTTCAAGAATCTGTATCACCCTCTCTGACTGTCCATCTGTTTGTGGGTGAAAAGCAGTACTGAAGTGTAATCGAGAACCCAAAGCACTATGCAAACTCTTCCAAAATCTTGAAGTAAACCTGGGATCTCGATCAGACACTAAAGAAGTTGGAACACCATGCAGTTTCACAATCTCATGGATATACAGCTCAGCCAACCTCTCCAAAGAGTAATCCATCCGCACCGGAAGGAAATGAGCTGTCTTAGTCAATCTATCCACAATCACCCATATGGCATCATGTTTCCTTTGTGTCAATGGCAATCCAGACACAAAGTCCATTGTCACTCTTTCCCACTTCCATTCTGGCACTGACAACGGTTGAAGCAACCTGGTTGGAACTTGATGCTCTGCTTTAACCTTCTGACAAGTGAAACATTTCGATACAAACTCAGCAATGTCTCTCTTCAACCCAACCCACCAATAATGCTGTCTCAAATCATGATACATCTTCGTATTACCCGGATGCATATCAAACATCGACTGATGAGCTTCTTCCAAAATGACCCTTTTCAAATCAGCATCATCGGGTACACACAATCTGCTCTTGAACCAGAGACTCCCATCACTCTTCACAATAAAATCTCTACCCTTTCCACTCTGACAATCTGAAACAATCTTCTGCTGAAACAATATGCCCGAGAAAAGCTACTTGATCCAACCAGAACTCACACTTCGACAATTTGGCAAATAACTGCTTTTCTCTCAAAATCTGCAACACAATCCGCAGATGCATATCATGTTCCTCTTCATTCCTTGAATACACTAGAATATCATCGATGAAGACCACTACAAACTGATCCAGATAGGGCCTGAACACCCTATTCATCAAATCCATGAAAGCTGCAGGTGCATTCGTCAGACCAAAAGGCATAACTAAAAATTCATAATGCCCATACCTGGTCCAGAAAGCTGTCTTCGGAACATCTTCAGCTCTGACTCTCAGCTGATGGTACCCTGATCTCAGATCAATTTTGGAAAACACAGCTGCACCCTTCAATTGATCAAAGAGATCATCGATTCTAGGCAAAGGATATTTATTTTTAATCGTCACCTTGTTCAATTGCCTATAATCGATACACAACCTCATAGTACCATCTTTCTTTTTCACAAATAGCACAGGAGCTCCCCAAGGAGAAACACTGGGGCGAATAAATCCTTTGTCCAACAACTCCTGTAATTGCACTTTCAATTCCCTCAATTCTGCTGGTGCCATTCTATAAGGAGTAATAGAGATAGGAGTGGTACCAGGTAACAATTCAATACCGAACTCCACCTCTCTCTCAGGAGGCAACCCTGGCAACTCCTTTGGAAACACGTCCGGGAACTCAGCAACTGTGGCAATGCTATCAATAGGGGAACCCTTCACTCTAGTATCCACCACATGAGCAAGATAGGCTTCACACCCCTTTCTAATCAATCTCCTAGCTGCAACAGCTGAAACAAATAAGGAGGCTAGCTGTTCCTGCTCATTAGATACTATCACCTCTCTACCATCAACAGTTCTCAAAGAAACAATTTTCTTTTTACAATCCACCACAGCTCCATGTCGAGATAGCCAATCCATACCTAAGATCACATCATATTCCTTAAATGGCATCTCAATCAAATCTCCAAGGAACTCCTCACCCTGCACCCTCACTGCACTATCCCGGTGCACTATACTAACAATCACACTATGCCCTAACGGATTTGTCACCAACACATCAAATCCTAGGGACTCAGCATGCACATCAAATACAGGCAAAACAGATGCACTAATATAAGAATGTGTGGAACCCGGATCAATCAAAGCAAGTACTGGAGTATTAAATAAAGAAAAAGTACCAGCTATGACTGCCGATGCATCAGGCTGCCTCTGCATAACATACATCCTCTGGGAAGATCCAACCTCCTCTGGCCTACTCTCCCTGGATGTAGAACCTCCTCTGGCACTGAACCCAAATCTTCCTCCTCGGCTAACACCTCTGCTTCCTCGACCTCCCCTCACACTAGGTCGAGAAGCTGCCGTATCAACTGACATCCGCTCCTGTCTCTCAGGACAGTCTCTCACAAAGTGATATGGCGATCCACATCTGAAACAAACCCCTGCTACACCAGTCTTCCAGCAAGGACCACCATGTGGCCTACCACAATGGATACAGACGGGTAAGGTGGATCTCTGAACCATAGGGGTTGGAGCACTTGCCACTGAAGCTGCAGGTCTAAATCTCTGCCTCTGTAACTGCACTGACCTACCAGCTGACCTCTGACTCCTACTAACTCTAGGAACAAAGCTTCCTTTACCTCTCTTAACAGAAGAAGACCCTGCCTCAAACTGGGGCCTCCTAACCCTGATCTCTTCCTCTGAAGCAACCGCAATACCCTGAGCTCGCTCTACACTTCGAGCTGCTACCACAAGCTGTGAGAAATCCTGATATCTGGATCCAGCCACTAAGCACATGATCGAGGGCCTCAATCCCTCCTCAAATCGCCGACATCTATCAATCTCATCAGCAATAATGCCCCCAGCATACTGACTCAGTCGAATAAACTCAACTTCATACTCAGTAACAGTCTTGCTATTTTGCTTCAGGTTCAAAAACTCCATCTTTTTCATGTCCTTATACTCCCTAGGAGTATACTTCAACTCAAATTCCCTCAGAAAATCAGTGTAAGACAGTGTTGGAGGATCATCCATAGAATGGGGCACCGTCTTCCACCAATCGTAGGCATCCTTCTGCAGCAAAGATCTTGCATAGTCAAATTTTTCCTCAGGGGTGGCTTGCAACTGAATAAAGATCCTCTGAACTTTGTCAAGCCACTGCTCTGCTACAGCTGGGTCAGTAGTACCAAGGAAATCCTCTGCTCCATACTTCCTTAGTTTGTCATAGTGCCTCACTGGTACTACAGGCTGAGGGGGTGGTGGCACTGGTTGCACTGGTGCTTGCCTCATAACTTCCATCATATGTCTAAACCAGGCTGGCGGAACCTCCTCTCCAGCTGGTCTACCCGACACCGAAGCAGGTGCCTCCTCAACACTATCAACTCTAGCTCCCTCAGCAGGAGCAATACTCTCGGCACTACCCTCAATCGACTGACGTGAGTGAGAATCCATCACAACCTAAGTCTGCAAACACAACATACTACATCTTATTAAAGATCAGAGGTTGCCAATCCCAAACATATATGTTATTCAAAAACCATTTTTTTAAAATCAAAATAGTCTTTTTATCACATTTTACCTAGGTTGAGAATCTCAAACCTAGGCTCTGATACCAAAACAATTGTAACACCCCCATATCCAATGCACACACACTACAACCACAACAATGTAGCATAAGTGCACCAAACATAAGGATGCTACGGTTTTCTTAACATTCAAAACACTTTAAACTTGATACAACACCCTTATCATTATACATTATAGAAAAGTAGATCATTTACTTATAAAACAAAACATATTAGTTATATATATATATATACATTTAAATATTACACAGCGGAAGTTATAAAATATGTACATATTTACATATTAAACATTTCTTTACAAAATATAAAGAAGTATACATGATTGGCAAGTTTGCTCTGATCTTTAAGCTCCCAAAATGGATTCTTCAAGGTCTACTCTCACTTGGTCTTGATGAACTCTCGGGTTCAACTCTATCAACTCTATTACCTACGTGATTAAACACTATCGCGCTAAGCCAACGGCTTAGTAAGATAATCATGCAAATGATATGACTTAGTGCAATGCAATGTCATTTCTCAATCCATATTATACATGTAACATCATATATGCAAAACTAACAACATACTTTCACATTACATATCACATTTCAATATCTTTTCATATACCTCATTAGTATTCATTTAACCATTCATAATCAACACTAAACAAAGACAAGCATGGGCCCAAGACACACTAATATGCCATTCAATTTTCAGAGTTAATGCTTTGGTCTTGTTATCACATTTATCAATATCATATACCCAACTAGGCTTCAAGGATTAAGTTCAACCAAGCTTCAAGGGGAGCAAAGCATGCTAAGCTTCTACCTAACTTGGCTTCAAGAACTAACCCAACCTAGCTTCAAGGGTGGTAACATCTCAATTAGGCTTCAAGGATTCAATCCAACCTAACTTCAAGAGATTGTTACACTTATTAAGCATGCCACCAACAACCAACTTTGAAAATGGAATAACACATTAGCCACACAATTCATTTATTATTCAATTATCATTTTCATTCTCAATTCTCAACACCATTTAGGCAAACATGCCTTATTTCTTTCAATTGCATCATCATAGCCAAACACAATGGCATTGTCTCATATCATGTCTTATTTGAATTATCATTGCATCTTTGATATACATTTCAATGTATATTACTTATGAAACACATTACCATTCACAATGCATAACATAACATTGTTCAATCTCAACAATGCAATTAGGGCAAAGAACAATTGATATGATTCATAGCTTTAGGACCTTACACATGCATTTGATTATATCATTCATTGATTCAAGTGTGTTTAAAGTATTTAGGGTTAGGTTTAAGGACCAACCTACCTTTGGAGAACCAAAGCAATGCAAGAAGAACAAAGAATTAAAACCCTAACCCACACAATTGAGGGACACGGGCAGCCACTTGAGGGACACGGCCAAGCTTGTGGCCGTGTCACTCAAACCAATTGGATAGTAAGCAACACGGGCAAGGGACACGGCCAAGCTTGTGACCGTGTCTCCCAAAACCAAAATCCAGTAGTGAACACGGCTAAGGGACACGGCCGTGTCTCTTAAAAACTCAACCAACACGCCCAAATTTCCTTGGCTTGGCCGTGTCTCTCCTTTCCTTTGGCCGTGTCACTCATCACCAAAATCCTAAATGTAACCAACCCTCTTCCAAATGCATTTTAACATATAATTTCCAACACAAACTCACTCAAATGGATATAACTCATGTCATAACACATATTCATCACAATAACCACTTAAACAACACATTTGAACACAAACCATCTCAAAACCCTAACTCAAACTTTACTCTTGATCTTCCACTATCAAAATCCATTTAAACTTACAACCTTCACAACCAAACCAACCTCAATTCAATCTTTTAACTAACAATCAACTTTAACACTTGTAAACACATATCAAACACACCAAATCATCAACTCAACAATTCACAATACACCTTAGCCACAACTTCAAAATTAATAAAAGAAAACAAGAAATTACTTACCTTAAATGAAGAATTTCCACAAATCTCTAACCAACACCCTTGATTCCTTCTTCAATTTACTTCTTGCCTCAAGAACACCTCCCCTTTCTCTTTGCTATTTGGAGAGCCGGCCACTTCAAGAAAGAAAGAAGAAAATGCACAAGTCAAACACCTTTTCTTCTTTTAATCTCCACCATGCATTTCATTTCAAGCAATTACTCATATACCCCTCATCACTTAACTTAGCTTTTGTCTCTTATAAACCCAATTAAGTAATTTCACATGCCATATAAAAATCTCCTCTTGCATTGACTCTCTCTCTTTGACCATTTTATATGTTATATATATCATCATATACACAACATATACCATTCTCTCTAAACCCTATTTCCTTTCCCAAAGCACTTATACATATACATTCTTTTCCCAATTTAAACCAACAACAACAACAACAACAATAACAACAACAACAACAACATACAAAACTTCTAGGGCATGCATAGGGATATTACAAAAAACCTGGGTTAACTAATTCCTTATTTAATCAGTTGGATTCAGAAAATTCTCTTGTTATGTTATGGCTCATAAACGCCATGCAACCCATCATTGCAAAAATATATTTGCTACTTAATACAACTGAAAAGATTTGGAAAGCTACTTCTCAAACTTACTCTCAAATGGGTAATGTTGCACAAAAATATGAACTTCAAAATAAAATTCATGGAACGAAACAAGGAGAGAAGACTATTTCAAAATATTTTTCAGAGTTAAGTGATTTGTAACAGAAACTTGATTACTATCAGAATTTCCAAGCTAATTGCACTACAGATGCAGTTAATTTTCAGAAATTATTAGAGCATATCTATGATTTTCTTGCAGGTTTAAATCTAGAATATGATCAAATTAGAGTTCAAGTACTTGGTAAGGAACCTTTACCATCCTTACTCCAAACATATTCATATGTACAACAAGAAGAAAGCAGAAGAAGTGTTATGTTGTGTACAACAACAATTAAGAAAGCTGAATTAGTTGCCAAATCGGGTCATGAACACCCTAAAGAACACACTGAGGACCCTCGACAATGTGTTTATTGTGGGAAACCACGCCATACAAGAGAAAATGGCTGAAAATTGCATGGAAAACCAAATAAAAGTCATGGAGGTAAAAAGGGCAGTCCAGTAAAGATTTAAGTAAATTTGACTGAGGCAACAAATGATGCAACAACCTCGAACGACAATCTATCCAATGAAGAGGTTCAAAATTTAAGGTAACTTTTATCTCAGCTTAACACCAACTCAACTGTCGGTTCATCTAATCTTGTAATCTCGGGTAATGACTCTTCCATTAACCATAATACTTATTCATAGATTATAGATTCATGAGTAAATAGACATATAATAGGCTCTTTAAGAAGATTTCGAACTTATTTGTGTCCAAAATGAAATAATGTCAAAATAGCAGGTGGTTTTGTAACTCCTGTATCAAGAACGGGTTCTGTTTACTATACTCCAAATATTAAATTATCTTGTCTTTCATGTGCCTCATTTTCCTATGAATCTTTTATCTGTCAGTTCAATTATTAAAACTTTTAATTGTTAAATTGAGTTTTTTCCAGACCATTGTCTTTCAGGAATTTCAAACAGGGAAGATGATTGGCAGTGGTAGATTGCAGGATGGCTTATATATTTTGGTTGGAAGTCCCAATTCTGATTCTAGTATAAATCACGCATTTTTTGGTAGAAATAAGGATTTTAAACATGAAATATTACAATTGCATAGGCAATTAGGGCATCCATCTTTTTTTGTCTTAGAAAAAAAATTTTCCAAATGTGTTTAAAGGGATTTCATTTGATTCTTTGTTTTGTGATGCTTGTGAATTTGCTAAGCATAGAAGGAAATACAGTTCTTATTTTCTTTTTGCGACTTTAGGAAGCAGCCTTTTCTAAGAGGGTCTTTAAAAGTCCATTGCTAGTGCTCATATGCATTTTTTTTTCAATATCCAGTTAACACAGTATTTCTTATATCAAAAAAAAGAAAATATGTTTTTTTTTCCTATTACATAGTACTGGGGAGAGGAGGAATTAATCCTGGATCTATTATCCAGGGGAGGTACACTTACCGCTAGATTATACCTCAGTGTACAAAAAAATAAAAAAAAGATGTTTAAAATAAGAATTAGGCCCAAATTTTGTTCCTTGTATCTTCAACATATCCAAAGGTGGATGTTAATCACAAAAATAGAAACATTTTGAACAAACCTAAATAAGTAGTATTGCCAACATAAATGAGACATTCTGGAGGTTGGGAAAGAGTGTCCTATAGGACGAAGAGTGTCCTATAGGAAATTAGTACTAGAATATAGGGATGAAGCGGTATGTTAATCCTTTGCTTGGCAAAGATTTGCTAGGCAGTTAAGTATTTGTTAAAGGCAATGTCCAGTTTTATTTCCTCAGTTTAGCTTAGATTCGTGAATTTCCTAGTATGCAAGTTTGGATCTTAATCCACATGTCAATCCCACTATGCTCTGAATCTGCAACGCTATCTTTTCCCCTTTAATCAAACATTAAGTTAATGATAATACCTTTAATCGTTCTTGGGAGAATTTCTGAAGAAGAAATATTTTTTTTCCATATTCCTTTCCTCTAATGTCAAAAATCTTCTCCAAGGGTGTAATATCCTCATATATGCCCTAGAAGTCTTGGTTATGTTGTTGTTATTGTTGTTGTTGTTATATTGGATTGTATATATATGATAATTGCAAGAGAAAAGAAATTGGGAAAGAAAATAGGGTTTAGAGAGAATGGTATATGTTGTGTATATGATGATATATATAACATATAAATGGGTCAAAGGAAGAGTCAAAGGAAAAGAGATATTTTTGTGTTGAGTGTGTAATTACTTAAATGGGCTTATATGAGACAAAAGGTGAGTTATATGGTTAAGGGCATTGAGGTAATTTACCTTTAGAAATCTCTTGGTGGAGATTAAAAGTTGGAAAAGTGTTTGACTTGTGGTTATTTTGTTTTCTTTTCATTTTGGGTGCCGGTGATTGAAGGAGAGAAAGAGGAAGAGAAGTGTTCTTGATGCTAGAGTCCAATTGAAGAGGCAATCAAAGAGTTTGGTTAGAGATTTGTGAAATTTCTTCATCTAAGGTAAGAAATCTCTTGTTTTCCTTTGTAAATTTTGAAGTTATGTTTAAAGTGAAGTGTGATTTGTTGATGTAATGATTTGGTGTATTTGATATGTGTTTGCAAGTGTTAAAAATTGATGGTAAGATAAAGGATTGAATTGGTGTTGATTTTGGTTGTGAAGATTGTAAGTTTAGGGGGATTTTGATAGTGGAAGTTCAATTGTAAAGTTGGTTTTAAGGTTTGGAATTGATGAATGATTTAATGTTTGGTTAATGTGAATATTGTGTTAAATGTGCAAAATAAGTGTTAATGATTTTGATTACATCCATTTGAGTGAGTTTGTGTTGGGCATAATGTGTTAAAATGCATTTAGAAGAGTTTGGCCATAATTAGGGTTTATGCATGAGAGACACGTAATTTGGGGCGGTCGCTATTATTCAAGTGCGGTCGCGACTTAGGTCGGGCTTCTGGCCGCAAAACCTACTGTATTAAGGCTTCATCTTTTGATTGTGAAGTGCGGTCGCGACTTAGGTCGGGCTCTTGGCCGCGAAACCTACTGTAATAAGGTTTCATCTTGTAATTGTATGGGGCGGTCGTACTCAGGTGAGGCGCGACCGCTAGAAAGGTTCTGTTCACCTTATTGGAAGCAATCTAATCCTACAACAAGATTTTCATATACATGTTAAATAGATCATCCATTTGAGTTGTCAAGGATCAAAATAGATATCATTTGTCTAACATCATTGTTGAATCATGAAATGTGAGATGATATGGAACTGATAATGTATATGATATTACATGAATAAGGTTATGTATTGTGTTTTGTGAGGCTTGTGAATGGTGATGTGTATTATGAATAATGTACTTTGAAATGTGATACTAATAATACTATATACACAATATAAATTGAGATATGAAATGCTATAAAGCCATTGTGATTGGCTATGATGATGTAATTGAATGATGTATGGCATGTTTGCCTAATTGATGAGAAAGATTAAGAAAGAGTTTGATAAAGAGAATAATGAAATAAGTGTATGCTTAATATGATATTCAATTTCAGAGTTCTGGTTTTTGGAGGCATGCCTATTTAATGAAAGGTAACAGTCTTGCCGGGTTGAGGATCTCTTCAAATTGAGTTGAATTGAGGTCCAAGAGACTGGGTCTGTTACACTATGATAATTGATATTATGAGATATTTGATTTGTAACAGTCTTGCCGGGTTGAGGATATCCTCGAGTTAGATGAGTTGATGATCCAAGAGACCAGGTCTGTTACGCTATCCATGGATAGAGATATATATATGTATATGTTGCCTACGGGCTTGATAATGGTGTTTATGAACCAAAGCAATAACTCTGAATTCTGAATATCGTATTAAGTACTTGAAGGGCCCATAGGTGTCTAGGTTTTATGAATAACATAAATGTTGTTCTAATGTAATGAAATGTTAATATTACTTATATAATGAATCGGACTATTCACGGAATATTGTTTGTTGAGTATGATCTTTACTAATTGTGTGTGTATCATTGATGTTGATTTATTAATACAAATGTGAAACATTGCATTGCACTAAAGCATAACATTAGCATGAATTGTCTTACTAAGCCCTTGGCTTAGCGCGATAGTGTTTAATCGCGCAGGTAATAGAGTTGAACCCGAGAGCTCTTCTAGACCGAGTGAGAGTAGACATTGAAGAGTTGATTTTGGGAACTTAAAGATCAGAGGAGATTTGCCAATCATGTATAACTCTTTTATATTTTGTAAAGATTTTGTTTATATTGTAAATATATATGTAATGATAAATATGTACTCAAATGTTTTCATATGTGTAAATATTTTATAACTTCCGCTGTGTACTACTTAAATGTATTAATATATCTATAATGTATATTGAGAAAGATGATGGTATTATATAAAAATGTTTTGAATGTTGATGAAAAGCCGTAGCACTCCTATATTCGGTGCACATATGCTACATTGTGGTGTTGTAGTGTGTGTGTACTGAATGTGGGGGTGTTACAAAGGGCATACACCAATTTCATATTTTATACTTTTCTTTTCTTTTTGAGCTTCACTTTTTCCAGAATCTCAATGATCAAGATTAATGAAGCAAAAGATTTTACCTTGTAAGTTAATCAACTAGAACTTTACGTTCTTCCTTACTAGATGCATAATTATAGAAAGTTATCTTAATAATCTTTCTACATTGAAGTGGACCTACAAGCCTACTTTCTAGACCGATTTGACCATGTAAAGAGGTCAAAGTCAAAGAAAAGGGCCACTAGCAGTATTGGATTTTGGACTTGGGTCTAGTCCAATGGAAAATGTTGCAACGAGGTTGCGATCATCACTTCACCAAATTCCTTCATTTAAGCATTTACATCAGCAATTTTATATGCTCTTTCCAATTTTGGTAACTTTTGTTGACTTAATTACTTTTGGTAGGAAGCTCAGTTTAAGGCACCATTCAAGGCATGATTTTAGTCATGATTAGTCCTCCTTAATTGTGTAATTTGATGACTTATTTCCTTTTCAGGAAATACTATTTTTTATTTCTATGGTTTTTGGAGGCATTTTCTATATATTTTTTGTGTGTCTTGGGTATAAGGCAGATTATGTTTAATATAAAATATATATATTTCTTTCTTTCTGAAAGTTAATTACTTTCAATTTCTAGTATTCTTTCGAATCAACGAACTCTGATGCCTCTAATATTATATTAAAATTCGAAAAATGCTTAAAAAGCTTCTGCTATGTCATACACTCATCTTAATCCTTCTCCCAATACAAAAGAATTGGATAACAAAATTTGGAAGGCTAAGGTTTCAATTTTTATTTGGCTCATAATTTCCTTTTGTAGGATTAACACTTTTGCTCTTTTGCTAATATGGAGACCTAATAAGGCTTTCTCTCCACTTCTCAACAATTCCAATTTTTCACTCCTGTTATTTCATGCACTACTTTGAATCAGCATTTTGGCATCTTTAGGAAGAAATGGCATAAGCAACCAAAAACCTTTTGAAGGGATATGTGCGACTTATAGTTAGAGGTTTTGGTAAGAAGAGAGATGACTATGAAAGGTTGTGGCTTTGAACTATAATTGCAATTTTAGGTTTCCACATCAAGGATTTCAAGGGATGTCTTTTTTGCCATTCAACATGATCAGAAGATGTTACTTTGCTAGTTGTTTCAATTTCTTCAATGTTCGCTATGGCTCTTTATACTTCCATCAGAGATTCTTTAAACTTCTATCTTAATCCCACTTTGTACTTCTCAATCATTTCATCAATAAAAATTTATCAAAAAAAGAAAAACGAAAGAAAATATCATAAATGCGAAAAAGAAACCAAGATGAAAGAAATTAGTAGTATTGGGACCTGGAGCATGTCCTTCAGCATTTGTTGTAGTAGTTATCTTTTCCAATAAAGCTTCCTCTTCAAACCTCTCTCGCCCTTCAAGTAATATGCTAAGATATTTGTATATACTACTTTGAATCATAAGCTTGATATCCTGTAACTCTTCTGGAGTGAACTTGTTCCCATATAAAAACTTTGCCTGCTCTATAGGAGGAACAAATATATAATAATAGAAACATAATTAGACACTAAAGAAAGTAAATAATTGTCACGTAAATGAATAAGGCTATCAGTTATAGTTGATCATTTGCAAAAGACAATTACAACTTAATCTAACATTTCTTAAACAGTGATTTCCATTGACAAGATCACTGCTACAAAGAAAAACATATACATGAAAAAGGACAGACATCATCAATAAGGAAAACATTTTCCAACTGCTAATTAAAGGATGAGCAGAGTTGTAGATGAGAGAAAGGTTAATGCAATAAACCCAAATACACCAACTGTTTTAGAAGAGCACTAATAATATCAATATTACCAAAATCATTCAGACATTGGCAGTAGTCAACTCTCAGCAATATCAATAGGAACTAAGCAAATAAGAATTGCATTGGTAGTAGTCAACTCACAACAATATCAATAGGAACTAAGCAAATAAGAATTGATATGGCATAAGGCCTCTACAAGTAAAATATGTCAAAGGAATTAGCTACATAATAAATAAATTTTATTGCACAAATTTATAGATTTGACATTGTAAAGATATATTTTATTTTTATATAGAAGTAGGAATATAATTATTGGTGAGAATGGGATGTTAGGTGAGACTGGAATATTAGGTGAGAATAGAATGTTAGGTGAATGGGATGTTAGGTGAGAGTGGGATGTTAGGTGAGAATGGGATAGGTTTGTGTTTAGTAGTCTACCTTTCTTATTGTATATAAATCCATCAATATTTGATTAATGGAAGATAGAGAAAAATACTTTAAGAAAATAGAAACTCTATTTTCACGTGGTATCAGAGCCACACAGTTCTGAATCTTTTGCTCTCAAGTCTTAGCCCTAGTATAGCCTTTCTTTTACTCTTGTTTACTCTTCACCAAATTATCTTAGCCTTATGGCTTCCGATAAGTTTGATTCCTTCTTGATTCGATTTACTGGTAAAATTTAGTCAGCCTGGGCATTCCACTTCAAGATATTCGTTAAAGGCAAAGATTTATGGGGCCATGTTGATGGCAGCAAACCTGCTTCTAATAAAGGCAGAGAAAATGATGAGTGGTGCATGCGAGCCTAATGCTATAGCAATACCGCAAGTGCACGGGTCGCCCAAGTGATAAAGTAGTGAGTGAGTTATTGTTCCACTGAGGACAATGTCAAGTACTAGTGCAAATCTTAACCGTTGTTTAGCAAATTAATAGTTTTGTGATGTTCTATAATTAAAGATAATTAAATTAAATAACTGAAAGTAAAGGGAAATTAAATGTTGTGCAAAAAGGATTGATGATAATAATACTATCCAGATATTGAATCCCCCTAGTCACAATTATATTTATGAAAATCAATTCAATTAAATCACATAATAGAGTTGAATTGGCATTCTTCTAACTTAGACTAAAACCTCTCTCGAGTGAATTAATCCCTAATCACTAAGTAGAGTGTCGGAATCTCTTCTCAAACACAATTAAATATATCTTGCATTAAGAACAAGGAACTATAAACCAAAGGATCTTGTAAGTCTATCTCTAGCACTCCAATCAATCCTCAACCCTTATGAGTATTCAATTCATATCAAGCTTTCTCAAGTCAATAATATGAAAATTGCAACCAATCAATAAGCATGCTATTATCAATTGAAAATAAATCATTAAGCATCATAAGAATAAAACAACTCAATCAAATGATTCAATTAAATGAGATTATTCAATCCATACAAATAAGCTAGGGTTCATCAATATCTAGATAGAAAATGAATTAGTTCATGTTCAAAACCAGAAAAATAGAACAAGAGAAATGACTAAAAGAAACCAAACAATCCATGGCGAATAATTTGTATTTCTTCACTTCAATCCTTGATTCTTAGTTTAGGTCTTGTATAGGATGTATCTCCTTCTTCAAACCCAGCTCAAGACTCTCCTCTTTGCTTCAGCAGTTGGCTCCTTCTCCCTTCTTCCAGCCTTCACGTCCCTCTCCTCTTCATTTTCTTCTCCTTTTAACTCCCTTCAAAACTCACAGCCCATACCTTCCAGCTCACAACCCATATCTTCCAACTCACACCACTCTCCCTTGTCTCCCACATTCCCTTTGTTTTATCTTTCTTTTTCTCAAATTAGGCAAGCTTTTCTTTTGTTTAATATTACTTTTGGCAAAAGCTAGTCTTTTGTTCCCCACTTGTCTGCAAAAGAATTCAATTATTCAAGGTTGCCCTAAGTGACACGACCAAGCTTGCTGGCCGTGTCTCTCACTTTGCTCGGGACATGGCCAAGCTTGCTGGTCGTGTCTCCTTCTGCCATTTCCTTCCTTCTTTTCTTCTAGGTGACACGGCCAAGCTCACATGACATGGCCAATGGCTTGGCCGTGTCATGTGGGTGTGTCACCTTCTGCTTCTAGCTTTGTCAATTTATTTTCTTTGTTTCCAAGGGTGACACGGCCAAGCTTCTGGCCGTGTCATGTGACACGACCAGTGGCTTGGCCGTGTCATGTAATGGTGTCAGCTTCTGCCTTCATTTCTTTGATTTCTTGGTTTTGCTCTTCAGGTGAGACACGGCCAGTGGCTTGGCCGTGTCTCTTGGGCATGTCAGCTACTGTCTTGGACTTCTTTTGAGGGACACGGCCAAGCTTGCTTTGGCTTGGCCATGTCTCTCTTGATTCATGCTCTTCCTTCATTGTTTTAATCATCCAAGGGAGTTTTTTACACTTTAACCTAAAACAAACACTTAAAACAAATTTAAACAAAAATCAAATTAAACATTAACTAAAGACACATAAAAATCATACTAAAAACAAGTACAAAAATGCTCTTATCAATGAGCATGCCGAGTGGGAGGTTAAGGATGCTCAAATCATGGCATGGATTCTAAGATATGTTGAATCCAACGTCATCTTGAACCTTCGACCCTTCAAGACTGCAGCTGAAATGTAGACTTATTTGAAGAAAATTTATAGCCAAAACAACACTACTTGTAGGTTTCCACTTGAATATGAATTAGCCAATCTTAAGCAGAGCAGTCTCTCTATTTCTGATTTTTATTATAGATTCATGAATCTTTGGGCTGAATATACTAATATAGTGTATGTCTCATTATCTCCTGAAGGTCTTAGTTTTGTTCAATTTGTCCATGAAATCACTAAAAGAGATCAATTCATTATGAAACTCAAATCTGAATTTGAAGAAACCAGGTCTAATCTTATGAATCAAGAGCTTGTTCCCTCCTTGGATGCATGCCTTAATTATTTGTTTCGTGAGGAGCAGCGCCATCTCACTCAAATCACAATGGAACAACAAAGATCCAGCTCTATTCCCATGGCTTATGCAGCCCAAAGCAAGCCAAAAGATAAGGATATAAGCACTATTCAGTGTTTTTGTTGCAAGGGCTTTGGTCATTATTTTTCAAATTTTTCAAAGAAATTTTATAACTGCTGTAAAAAGGATGGTCATATCATTAAGGAATGTCCTACCCCCTAAGAAATATGAAACATCATATACAGCCTCAGTTGGTGCTTCTAGTACTGGAAATTCTGTGGATAAAACACAAAGTGCTCCTGCTCCTATTCAACCTGTAACCCCTAAAACGATTCAACAAATGATAATTTCTGCATTCTCTGCTTTTAAACTTTCAGGTAAACCCTTCTCTAAATCATCTCCTTAGTATTTTAATTTTGGGGCTTCCCATCATATAACAAATGATGTTAATCTTCTTGCCAATATAAACAAATATTCTGGAGATCTCAAAATTTATACAGCTGATGGAAACCTGTTACCTATCACAGCCACTGGTGATATTTTTCCCTCTCTAACTAATGTTTTTGTCTCTCCATGACTTACCACTTATCTTTTTTCTATTGGTCAACTGGTTGATAATAATTTTAAAGTGAAATTTTCTAAATATGGTTGTGTTGTGCAGGATCAACAATTAGGGAAGATTGCAAGTGGGCCTAAAGTAAGACGTCTTTTCCCTCTTCCATCTCTTTTGTTTCCATGTTTTGTCTTTTCCATTTATTACTTGTAATGTTCTTCATGTTGATTACCGTGCATGGTATAAACATCTTGGACATGTAAACTTTAATGTACTCCATGATTTGCTAAATTCTGGTCTGCTTGGGAATAAACAGTCACCATCTCTTAGTGATGTTCAATTCGATTGTAATTCTTGTATATTTGGCAAAAGTAAAACTTTACCATTTCCCACTCACACACCAAACATAGTCCAACCTTTTGATATGATACATAGGGATGTGTGGGGTATGGCACCAATTATTCCGCATGCTAATTATAAGTATATTGTCACTTTTATTAATAATTATAGCCGTTTCACATGGATTTACTTCTTACATTCTAAAGATGAAATGTGTTCTATTTTTAAGCTTTTTCATGCATATATTCAAACCCAATTTTCTGCTAATATCAAAATCCTTTACTCTGACAATGGGGGTGAGTAATGTTTCATTTATTTCAGGAATTTCTACGAAGTAATGGCATGATTTCTTAACGATCTTGTCCCTCAACTCCACAACAAAATGGGGTGGCTGAAAGAAAGAACCGCCATCTTCTTGATGTTGCCCGCACCCTTTTATTAGAATCTTTTGTGCCCTCTCATTTTTGGTGTGAAGCATTCTCCACTGTTGTCCACCTTGTCAATAGATTGCCTGCTCCCTCATTGAACCATGTCTGTCCTTTTTCTCGGTTATTTGGTCGCTCTCCAAATTATTCTAATCTTCGTATCTTTGGTTGTGTATGCTTTGTACATCTACCTGCATACGAACGCACAAAACTCATAACTCAATCTGTTCAATGTGCTTTTCTAGGATATTTGGTACTTCATAAAAGTTTTCTTTGCTATGATCCTAATCGGCATCGTATTCGAGTTTCTAGAAATGTGATTTTTTTCGAAAACCAATATTTTTTTTTCAAGCACCATGATCCTCTTTCTCCTTCATTTTCTGTTTTGCCATTGTTTACTAACTCTTCTACAGATAATGTATCTTCTAAGCCTCTCTTGGTATACCATCGACGCTTGACTTCCATACCTTCTGGGCCCGCAAGATCATTCCTTGACTATTGATCCTATTACAGTAACTGCATTTGTTCCTCTTCGACGCAGTACTCATGTTAGTAGGCCACTAGATAGGTATGATTTTAGCCCTCCATTATCCTTGACAACCACCTTGTCCTCTATTCCTATTCCCTCATCTTATAAACAGGCAATGGAGCATGAGTGTTGGCAAAAAGCTATTGAAACAGAATTTCTTGCACTAGAAGAAAATCAGACTTGGGATGTTGTTTCATGTCCCCCATATGTGAAACCCCTTGCAAGCAAGTTAGTATTTTCTATTAAGCATCATTCTGATGGATCCACATACCGTTACAAGGCTCGATTGGTGGTTCTTGGCAACAAGCAAGAGTATGGCCTAGACTATGATGAAACATTTGCACCGGTAGCCAAGATGACCACTGTGCGGACCATACTAGCCCTTGCTGCATCTCAATCATGGTCTTTACATCAAATGGATGTCAAGAATGCATTCATACATTGTGATCTCAAGGAGGATGTTTACGTGAAACTTCCCTATGGTATGCCTACTTCATTTCCTAATGTTGTTTGCAAACTAAAACGGTCTTTATATGGTTTGAAGCAGGCACCATGAGTATCGTTCGAAAAGTTTCAATCTACTCTCCTTGGATTTTCCTTCACTCATAGTCAATATGATACCTCCCTTTTTCTCCAAAAGGCTTCTAAGGGCATAGTTGTGCTTCTTGTTTATGTGGACGACATCGTTATCACTGGTTCTGTTATAAAGGCTATCTCTAGAATTCAGACTTTGTTGTATTCCACTTTCCACATGAAAGACCTTGGTCAACTCACTTACTTCTTGAGGTTAAGAGGTGCATCATCGGAAATGAAGTGAGTTGGTAGCCTTATCTATCTAACCATCACTTGACTGGACATCTCTTATGTTGTTCACACCGTTAGCAAGGTCATGAAAGCCCCTTGTTGCGCTCGAATTAACTCTACCACAAAGTGTCACTCGCAAGTATACGAGATAGCTGTAGCAAAGGTGATTGCCCCAAGGTCGTCTCATAAGGAAGCTAAAGTAGCTAATTGATTATCAGATTATAAATATCAAGTAATGAATAAATTTAAATCACTAACAACTAATGAAGAAGATTGATTAAAGTTTAAAACAAATAAAAGTAAACTGGACTGATGAATTGATTCACTTAATAGAATGGTCTAGGGTTTGCACTTCTCTACTACTTATATGTATGAACGGTTATTTCTCTTAACTAATTTAATTTCAAAGATTAAATCTCAAGCAACTTAATTAATCGAATCAAGGAAATAAGCTCTCGCATTCAAACCTCTCTCAAATAATCTTGTTACAATTGAAATAATCTTTTCCTAGGTTATATCTCTAATTCACCTAAGTCCCTAATTGAATTGTTCCAGTATTAGACTTCATCTCTCAATCCATCATCTAATACCTTAAAACACATAATTGGTGGCCAATCAATTATATATTAGCAATAATTCATTCAATAAAGGCTTAAAGAAATAATTGAGTTAAGAGTAATAACCAATTCATACAATCATAGCAGATCCATACAAACCCTAGACTAGATCAAATTAGTTCATAATGCTATCAAACATACTCATCTCATTAATATTCAAAGAAATCAATTTAGACATGATAATATCCATAAGTACAATTCCAATGAAATTAAAGAGATAAAGTTCAAGAACAAAACCAAATTACAAACTCCCTGAAGCTTTTGAAGATTCTCTTATTCAAATCTTGCAAGAAGGATGTATCAATGGCTAGAACAATCTAATCTAAGCTAGATTAATCAAAGTGTAATCAAAATCAAAGAAAACAAATGTAAAACCCTCAGTTCTTCTCTTTGACGGCTCATCCAATCTCAAACTCTCCACCCCCCTTAAGAAAACCCTAATTTTTTTACATTTATACGAAACCTCCGCTTTAAAAAAATCCGGTTGTCTTTGGTGCATGAGAGACACGACCAAGTTGGATGAGACATGGCCGTGTTGGAGGTGAATTGGAGGGACACAGCCACAAGCTTGGCCGTGTCCCTTGCTTCTGTCTTCTACTGATTGATTTTCATTCTTTGCTTTGGACTTGAGTGAGACACGGCCAAGTTGGATGAGACACGGACATGTTGGATGTCTTTGGAGGGACACGGCCACAAGCTTGGCTGTGTCCCTTGAGTGTGTTCGCTTCTGTGAGAGTTTCTTCTTTTCTTCTTTGGAGTGATTGAGTGACACGACCAGTTTGGAGTTCCCTTGGCCGTGTTGGACAATTTTGGAGGGACACGGCCACAAGCTTGGCCTTGTCCCTTGCATGTGTCACCTTCTGTGTCTTGTGGCTTCTCTTTAGCTTGATATGGGACATGGCCACAAGCTTGGCCGTGCCCTCTGCATGTGTCAGCCACTGTCCAATTTTTCCTTCTTTTTGGTTCCTTGGCTTTTTAACCTAAAACAAAACTTGAAACAAACTTTAAACAAGAAGTAAATAAATATTAACCACAAAACATAAACACACACTAAAAACTAGGACAAAAACGACATAAACACTGAAATAAACTAAAACTACCAAAATTAATGAAAACACTAAATAAACATATTAAAACTAACAAAATACCTAAAGAAAACAATAATTATCATAACAAATTAGATACAAATCTATGACAAAAACTAATAAAACACCCCTCGACATCTCCACCTATTCGCAGTTCGACGCATCATTAGATACATCCTTCGTACACCTAGTCGGGGTTTAATCTTTCCTATTGATTATGCACCTCAACTACAAGCCTATATTGATGCTGATTAGGCAGGCTGCCCGGACGCTATAAATTCTACTACCGGATGGTGCATATTTTTGGCGATGCTCTTATCTCTTAGAAATGCAAGAAATAAAATTTTATCTCCATGTCATCCACTGAGGCAGAATATAGGGACATGTCTGCTACATGCTCCGAGATCATTTGGCTACATGGTCTCCTTACAGAGCTTGGTTTTCCACAAGTCCAACCTACTCCACTACATGTCGACAACACAAGTACGATCCAAATTAATGACAATCATGTTTAACATGAGAGGACAAAACATATAGAGGTAGATTGTCACTCCATCCGAGAGGCCTATGACCGTCGCGTTATTACACTCCCACATATCTCCGCCACTCTACAAATTGTTGATATCTTCACCAAATCTATGACACGCCAACGTCATAATTTCCTTGTTAGCAAATTGATGCTTGTAAATTTACCAGCATCAATTTGAGGGGGGATGTCAAAGGAATTAGCTACATAACAATCAAATTTTATTCCACAAATTTATAGATTTGACATTGTAAAGATATATTTTATTTTTATATAGAAGTAGGAATTATTGGTGAAAATGGGATGTTAAGTGAGAGTGGAATGTTAGGTGAAAATGGGATGTTAAGTAAATGGGATGTTAGGTGAGAGTGAGATGTTAGGTGCGTGGGATGTTAGGTGAGAGTGAGATGTTAGGTTAAAGTGGAATGTTAGTGTGAGCGGGGATTTTCGCCCCCACTCCCGATGGAATGGTTCTTGCGACTTCGGCACTGTTTAGGCTCTGGGCCTTAGAGAACACAGACCTAAATCAGAAGAAAATGGAGTCGCAGCCCGGACGGGCTGGGAAAAAGAAAGGGTTGGATGACTCGATTCCTAAGGAATCTCCAACCCCCTAATGGGTTCGAAAAGTTGGGTACATATGGGGAAGGTGAGAAATAGCCCAGCACCCCCACAATGCCAAGTTTAATGGAACCGACCTCCTTTATAGGTCTTAATATTATAAAATTCTTAAATATAACAATATTATCCATATTACACGCAACAATTAAAATAAAGCATCGTTATATTAAAATCAAAGCGATGTCCAAGCAAAACAAATAAATGGACACCCATCCGAGGATGGAAATATGTCCTTACATCATCCATGTCTAAACTAATAGGACACCCACCAAAAGGTACAAACATGTCCCTTACATTGGTCTAAAATATAAAAGAAATTTAAATTACATGATATTTAACTAATGAGGTACCCACAAAGTGGAAACATACCTCTTATAACATTTGGAAATCAAAATAAATCGATAAAAGTAAATAACCATTCATCATAAATAAATCATTCATCAAAAATATATAATAAACATTCATCCATGATAAATTAAATAAATTAAGCATTGAAATTAAATAAATCAACCACCAAAGCTTATACTAGACTACATAATCAAATCTAAAAATAAAGCAAGTAAAGATACAAATTGAGGTTTACTGTTTCTATTTAAAGTTCTTTAATTAATATTTAGGGTTTTGGAATCTTAAGATATTATTATTGTTATTTGTTTAACCTACTGTAGTGGTTTTGGAAAATTGGAATGAATTAGGGTTTCATGAATCAAATTAGGGTTTAGGGATAACATTATGAAATTAGAGTTTTAGGATATTAAACAATAGGTTTATAGCTCTTGGTTACTGGATTGTTGTTTTGGATTTACTGTATTGAGTTTGAATGTTTAGGTTTATAAGGTTTTAAGGCTTTAAGGATTAGGGTTTAGGAAAACTAGGGTTTACGATTTTGGTTTTGAGGGAATTAGGGTTTAGGGAAAACTTAGGGTCTAGATTAACTTGTTTGAGGTTTACTGTTTTGGTTTTGGAGTTGAAGAAAATAGTTTAGAGTTTGGATATTTCGGAATAAAGTGAGAGGAAAACATTTAGGGTTTTTACAAGTTTTTGGAAATAAGAAAAATGATTTAAGATTTTTGGAAACAAAAGAGTATTTTTTTTTAGGGTTTTTATGGTATTTGGAAACAAAAGAAATCATTTAGGGTTTCTGGAAACAAAAGAAGTGAATTAGGGTTTTAAGGTTTAGAAGAAACAGAAAAGTGTTTTTAGGGCTCTTAAGGTTTTTGGAAACATAAGAATACTTTTTAGGGTTTTTGAAACGAAGATCAATGTTACTACATATTTATAGATCAAGGTTTGTGTGTATAATCTTATGAATCAAAGAAACAAAGCTACTGTAAGAAAATAAAAAGAAATTAAAGATTCAAACCTTCGTTTGTTGGTTCCACCAAAAATTACTTCTTGGATGAACAAGGACAAAGACAAGCTTGTTGCCTTTGATGAATCGTTGATTTGCTTGCTTATTGCTAGAGTTTTCTGTAATCCCAGTTTCAAAGTTTTCTTTTTTTTCTCCCACAGTTTTTCCCAGTCCGATCCCAAAGAAGATCAAAAGCCCTTTTTCTGTGTTTTTTAGTGTTATTTATAGGAAATTTAGGAGATTAATTTCAATTGTTTAAGGAAGCTATAATCAATTAGGAAAAGAAAACCAAAACCAAATAGAATTTGATTTTAGAAAAAATTACGTTGGAAAAATTTTGCTGGCGAAATTGCTATCGCTGGCTGCGAGAAAATTTCGATCGAGTGAGAATTGGCGTGGAAAATTGCGAGCTGGGCGGCCAGAAGCCATTTCGTCCAATTACTTTCGGCGACAAAATTTTTCGTCGTCGATTTTTATTTTTATTTATTTGTTTATTATTATTATTTATTATTATAATATTTTTTAAAAAAATTATAAAAAATAAATATTATTTAATTAAAATAACACAAAAATTATTTTAGATTAAATAAAATATATTGGACCGGACTAGGTCAAAAAATATGGGACTATAGTTTGCCCCCTGCTTGAACGATCTGAGACTTTAGTAAAAGAGAGTAAAAAGTAATAATACTTAATTTTTCTGAGATGATTGAGGTTTTAGATTCTAGACCCGGTTTGAGTTCTGGACTCAAGAAAAATTTTAGGTTCTAAAGTAATTTTGGGTTCTAAACCCGAATTAAGTTTTGAACTTAAAAAAGATTTTAGGTTCTGATCCTAGGCTAAGTTCTGGACTTAAAATAGATTTTAATTCGGGTTCTGGACCCGAGCTAAGTTTTGGACTTAGAAGAGATTTTAGGTTCTGGACCTAAGGATAATTTGGGTTCTGGACCCGAGCTAAGTTCTAGAATTAGAAGAGATTTTAGGTTTTGGACCTAAGGATAATTTGGGTTCTAGACTCGGGCTAAGTTCTGGACTTAAAAGAGATTTTAGGTTCTGGACCTAAGGATAATTTAGGTTCTGGACCCGAGCTAAGTTCTGGACTTAGAAGAGATTTTAGGTTCTGGACCTAAGGATAATTTGGGTTCTGGACCCGAGCTAAGTTCTGAACTTAAAAGAGATTTTAAATTCTGGACCTAAGGATAATTTGGGTTCTGGACCCGAGCTAAGTTCTAGACTTAGAAGAGATTTTAGGCTCTAGACCTAAGGATAATTTGGGTTCTGGACCGGGCTAAGTTCTGGACTTAAAAGGAATTTTAGGTTCTGGACCTAAGAATAATTTGGTTTCTGGGCCCGAGCTAAGTTCTGAACTTAAAAAAGATTTTAGGTTCTGGACCTAAGGACAATTTGGGTTCTGGGCCCGAGCTAAGTTCTAGACTTAGAAGAGATTTTAGGTTCTGGACCTAAGAATAATTTGGGTTCTGGAACCTAACTAATAGAGAATTAATTATCTGCAAAAAATAATTATAGTGAGTAGCATATAAATTTTGTTTGCAAAAAATTTAGCTACTTTTTATGCACATATCTTCTTTTTGCCCCCCTACATATAAAAATATTTTAAAAGTATAAAAATATTTATATACACACAAGTATATTTAAATGATTAAATTGAATGATTGAATTTACTGTTTATTTACTGTGTAGTCACTGTTTATGCACGATTTACTATTCATAAATAGTAACCTACTATTTATAAATAGTAATTTACTATTATAAATAGTAACGTACTATTTATCAATAGTAAAATTTACTTTTTGAATTTTGTTTTTTCTTTTCCGTTCCTCTATATAAACGAACGAATTTCTTCATTTCATTCACAGTAAATTTTCATTCCTTTTGTTAATAGCTATAATTCTCTCGAATTTAGCATATAGTTTTGAAAAATGCATGTTTCAAGATCTGGAACTCATTCTAATGCTGAGTTATTGGAGTTTATTCACAATCAAGAAGATGAAAATATAGGTCTACTAGCCGGGATGTCGCTTCATTGTAGTTCAAATCAAAAGAGCACGGTAATTATTTTTCTTCTTTCTTCTTTTTTCTTTTTTTTCTTTCATTTATTATATTTTTTATTTTTATTATGTTTTTTAGAAAATTTAGGAAATTTAAGTAGATAGAATAATGATATACTTACCTGGTGTTAACTTACCTGGCTCTGTGTTAGCATGATCGTTGCGTTGTTCGGGCCGGAGGGTGTATCTACAAAGCCCGACGATGGTATGATGTAGCGCCTTCTCAGGTAAGGCAGATTATCTGAGATTGCGGCTTTGAGAGCTTTATATTACAATTACCATCTGAGGAGTATATGAAAGACCGAAGCATAGTCCAGGCGCTTGCAGAATGATGGTTGGATACAACT
This sequence comes from Garcia nutans, assembly GCA_947685225.1. Taxonomy (NCBI): domain Eukaryota; kingdom Viridiplantae; phylum Streptophyta; class Magnoliopsida; order Malpighiales; family Euphorbiaceae; genus Garcia; species Garcia nutans. The sequence goes on along the minus strand of CANTUV010000007.1, from coordinate 45,485,549 downwards.
CATACTTTTCACTTGCCCATTGGAGAGATGACAATTGGTCCGGTCGACTTTGCTGCTATAACCGGCATTCGATATGATGGTGTTTCGGTTCTTTTTACCAACGATATTTTGAAATTTGAAGAAATTCAACAATTAATTGGTATGGAACCATCATATAAAGGGCCTTTTAAGACAAAAATCGAGCCAATTAGTAGTTATTGGATGACTATGAAGGACGGGTTCACAGATACACAGCCCAACAGTATGCTCGAGGATTTTTGTTATTTTTGCTTGGTTCGACCATCTTAAGCAGCACTTGTAACACCCCGATACCCTATATAAGTACTGTACATATACCTAGTATACATACAGTAAGTATATAGAGTATAAGGATGCCACTTTTCTTTTTATTTTTATTTTTTAAAACCTGTAACAAAATTCAAACCATAATAGGTCAATTTAAAGAACACTTACAAAATCATTGTCTTTATCAAAACTTCATTTATACATATAATATAACATACTTAAAGTGGATACATGTATGCATTACCCTCTAGTTGGTCTCGACAAAATCTTACTCTTCTCGTGGCATACCAAAAGACTTCATATCTTCCACCAAGCTACCTGCGCGATAATACATCCGCGCTAAGCTCGAAAGCTTAGTAGTATAAATATAAAATACAAACATATATCATGGAAATACTAACATATAAAGATATATCAATTCCATATACTTTTAGTTCTTATTAAGTTTATCCCTTTTTATTTGCACCTTTCATATCTTTCAACAAATTTCATATCTTATACACATATATATACATAACATTTCTACCAATTCCAACCCATCACTAATATTCGCAATTAACATCTCAATACACACATTATACATCATACTAACCATAAGTCACATTTCCAATTAAGACAATCATTGTCATCAACCACAATTCATCAATTGAATTCACAATCAATGCTAGTACACACATTATACATCATACCAATCATAACATTTCTTTATTCACAATTCACCATTAATGATTCATCATTAGTGCTCATAATCAATATTTCAACACACATATTACATATCATCAATCACATGTCCAATGAAGTATACCAAAGATTCCATTATCCATTTCTTTCAACATTTGTATATCACATTGACAACAAAGACAGACTCGGGCCCAACAGACACCACTATGTTATTCAGAGTTCAGAGTTACTGCTTTGGTCTATAATCATAATCATCAAGCCCGTAGGCATCATATATCAATATTTCTATCCATGGATAGTGTAACAGACCCAGTCTCTTGGACCATCAACTCATCATGAGGAGATCCTCAACCCGGCAAGACTGTTACCAATCATATATTTCATATTCACAATTCTCATAATGTAACAGACCCAGTCTCTTGGACCTCAATTCAACTCAATTTGAAGAGATCCTCAACCCGGCAAGACTGTTACCTTTTTCATTTTATAGGCATGCCTCCAAACCCAGAACTCTGAAGACTGAATAACACATTAAACACATATTTCACTTATTGTTTCATTATCAATTTCAATCTCAATGCTCATTATCATCTAGGCAAACATGCCTTATTTCTTTCAATTGGATCATCATAGCCAATCACAATGGCTTCATCTCACATTTGAATCATCATGGCCAATTACAATGGCTTCACTACATATCATATCTCAATCCATATGATACATATAACATCATTGATATAACATTTCAAAATATATTATTCATATAATACATTGCCATACACAAGATTCACAATGCATATAACATAACATTTTCTCATTTCTCAAAACACATTAACATCATTCATTACTAGAGCATTTATCATAACAAATTGCACATACCCTAAGAATGATCCTCATATCTTCCCACCTTTTCCATTTCATATTTCATCCTTTATATATATATATATATAGTAATATACATTCTTCATTTACATTCACAATATAATAGCTTATTTAACACTTTCATCCCAATGTGTTAATATTCAAAGACATATAAGGATATACAATCAAATAGGGTTTATGCTTACCTTGTTAATGCTCTTCACATCCTTCACATCATTCAATCATCACCTTAGTCCAATTATATTAACAATATAATAAATCACTTAACACATTTGCAAACAAATGTGTTAAGCCTCAAATTATGTAATTAAATACAATTATATGTATTGGTACTTACCTCAAGAACTATTCCCATTCCTCCATACATTTCCTCTTCCAAGAATTCTCAACATATAGGTTAATGCAACACAATCTCTTCAAAACCTAATCCAAAGATCATTATACATAGGTTTAGAATCATCCACATACATTTGATTAGGGCATTCTTTGCTTTAGACATGTTTAAAGTGTTTATGTTTAGGTTTAGGTACCATAATACCTTTGAAGAATCAAAGCCATGCTAAAAGAACAAAGAATAAAAACAATAACCATTACATTTGAGGGACACGGGCAGCCCACTTGAGGGACACGGCCAAGCTTGTGGCCGTGTCACTCATCCTCAAAAACTCCTGAGGCAGACACGGGCAAGGGACACGGCCGTGTCTCTCATCCAAAAACAGACAGTAGCAAACACCTTCAAGGGACACGGCCAAGCCAGTGGCCGTGTCACCCCAAAACTTGTCCAACACGGCCAAGATCCTTCCAACTTGGCCGTGTCACCCAAATTTCTCAAGTCTTGGCCGTGTCTCTCCTTGGTTCCAGCCGTGTTACTCAAAAACACAACCCTAATCAAAACCAACACTCTTCCAAAATGCATTTTCACACCCTTTTGCAACAATAATAACTTCATTCAATTGGTTCTAATCAATGTTATTAACACATATCATACATATTCATCACATTAACCACTTAAAGAACACAACCATTATATTAAAACATTCACCAATACCAAAACCCTAAAACCAACTTCCCACTTGATCTTCCACAATCAACCTCCATACCAATTCCATCTTTTAACTTACAATCACTTTAAACACTTATAAACACATATCAAACACACCAAATCATCACATCAACCAATCACAATTTTATTTAGACACAACTTCAAAATTGACAAAGGGAAACAAAAGAATTCTTACCTAAAATGAAGAAATTCCACAAATCTCTTGTCACAACCTTTGATTTCTTCTTCAATTTGCTTCTTGCCTCAAGAACACTTCTCTTTCCCTTTTGTCTAAGGAAGAGCCGGCCACACACAAATGAGAAGAGGAAAAGATGAAGAGCAAAAGTCAAATTTTGCTTCTTATATCCACCAAGAGTTTTTAACCTTGCAATTACTAAAACACCCTTCACCATTTAACTACCCTTTTGTCTCATATGAGCCCAATTAAGTAATTTCACATGCCACATAAAAATATCCTCTTGCATTGACTCTCCCTTTGACCAATTTATATGTTATATATATCATCATATACACAACATATAAACTTGTCTCTAAACCCTAAATTTCTTCTCCAAAACACATATACATATACATTCTCTTTCCATTTCTTTTCTCTTACAATTTAACACATATATACAATCCAATATATAACAACAACAACACTAACCACAACATCAACAACATAATCAAAACTTTTAGGGCATATATGAGGATATTACAATTCTCTCCCCCTTAAATAATTTCGTCCTCGAAATTATATAGTATAATTGTAATTCATTCATATTACCATACCATCTTAACTTCCATATGAAGTTAATTTTACGCTTAAGTCATTATATCATCAAATAATATAGCTTCAACTCTCCTCTTTAGAATCAACCACCTTCTTTAAATTCCTTAACTCATCATTCTATATGTCTCTACATCTTATTACTTTCTTGATCAAACATTCAAAAGATCTCATTACATTTCCTATTAATATCTTTATACCAGAATCAGATCATCATATAGCACAAAAATACTTTGTCAAATCTTTATATTTAATATATTTTGTTCTTCACTTCTTTGTAATTACTCTCTTAACTTTAACCTTAAAAACTATAACTTATATCTGAGCATTAATTATCCATTCATTACAATCACTGTCTAAATAGACATCTATCACCCTCAATAGATAACAAAATCCTGATTTTTCATACATGGAGTTATTTCTTTAGCATGCTTTTCACTTAACTTATATATTAATACATTACTTTTCAACTTATTTTATAAATAACCAATCTTTTTCCCTTTTTCTCATGATGATTTATAATTATTATACTCCACTCATTCATGTCCAATCATACTTTAAAATTTACATCATATACATTATCATGTAAATAACTACACTCTTGGTACAACTATACACATTAAATCTCAATAATGATTCATAATCTCAGCCAAATCTAGATCCATTGATTTATCTGTCACAATATATCCACATTCCAATCTTGTTCAACTCCAACCAATAATTAATTTATTCAAACTTATCATGAAATTTCACAATATTCATATATGTATATATATTTATAACCTAATTCCATTAGGGTAAACATATATACAATTTCTGATCTCTTCCGATCCATATTCAATCAAATTATCATGATAATAAATCACTTCAAATTATCTTTTAATATACACATAATTTATTCTCTATCATCTTATTATAATACCCACCAATTCTCATAAAGGTTTTTATACCATATTTACTATCTACAATTCATGCACTCAAACCTCGAGTTACATATCTTAAACATATTCAATATAACTTTCATAACATTCCATATCATTCCATATCATTGTTATATTTATTTTGATTACCTTATTTTCATATCATCCGTAACTCAAAACCTTTCCATAGTTTCTTTTTCCTCTCTTAGTCTTCACAATTGTAACCAAAATTGTTAACATAAAATGATAATATACAACTTTATCCATCATAACTTTTAACTATACTTCTCAATTATAATTTCAACCTCACCAAATCTGTATTACAATCATTTTATCTAAGATTCAAATCCATGGATAACAATTTAACCGATCAAATATACTGAACAAAACACATGGCTTTAAGGGATTAATATTCAAGCCTGGAACTTTTAAATCAATGCTGTTTTTTTTTTTTAATTTCATCCTCAATCTTTACAAATACAATGCTAAAGTACATATCAAGAATCACTTATTCCTTCTTTACATTTTTGCTATATCAATAGCTAACACATTCCAACTCCATTTCAAATCAATTGCACTCAATTTATAATCTTTATCCACTTAATTCATGTTTCTACAATATTACTCTATACATATTCAATCATATGGAGTTCCTATACAATTTCTATTTGTCACTTCATTCCTAATCCATTTACAATCTCTTATAATATAACATTACATAGAACTTTCCATATGTGCATACTTTGGAACTCTAAATATCATATGATCATCACATTCAATGCTCACTATAACAATTTCCACTATCCAATATTACTCAAGTCCATTCCATTCTCACTTCCATCACATAATTCATTTAGCTTAACACAATTCAAGACCTAATCTCCCTTAGGTCTTTTAATACACACAACATCATTTCCATATTACTAATTCTATAATAATACCACATACATTTTCATAGGTCACCCTCATAATGTAATTCACCCATTTGTTTAAATGTATATAATTTCATTCACAGTGAAAACTCAATTCACATCTCATATACATGTATACACTTAATTATATGCTCTTGTTTTATTTCCCTTTTTCATACATTCAATACAAATTTAATGTTTATCACTTTCTTTTAAACATTGTCATTCTCAATCTTTCAATATGATGTAAAGCATTTATTCATACTACAATGTATATATATATCCTGACTATACTAATACTTCACATTCATCTTGATCATATTCCCAAAGTGACATCTCTTTCACTTTCATCTTTAAAAACACTTAATATACTTCCATAACCATCTTTACTCTTTGCAGTTAAAATGACTTAAAATAACTCATTTTCATTTGCTTATCCAATTCCCTTTTTTTACTTTAAAACAATTTCTCTTTCTATCAATCATATTACTCAATTCATAATGCTTTAATATGGAATATTAGTCATTTCACCTAACTCATATATTGAATATACATTAAACCATCACTATCCCAATAATCTTTATCAAATTCCACTAAAACTTTAACTTCTCAAATTACTACTTCATTTAAGCTTCAATTTACCAAACTCATCTTTTCTAATATCACTCTAAAACATCTTACAAATATATATCACAAAGCAATATTAAAACTTATAATTTCCACAATCATCAAGCTCACTTCAAAAATCTCAAATATCACCTATTATCACCCTTACCATGAGCTTTCACAATATCCAAGCATTTTACATTTCTAACATTGAATTTACTATGTTCGCATCAAAATAATGATATCAACTTATTTTCTTACTTAACCAATATCATCTCTTTCCTTTAATAAAACCTTAACTTTATATATATATATATATTCCAACTTTAACTAGTCACACTTTGTCTATATTAACCAACTCATTCAATATTCCACCATTCTTTCCTCATTTTTAGTAACATATCTTTCAATAATAACAATCCAACAATATTTTCTCTGTCTAGCAACCTCAACATAAACATTATTATAAAGAGATTCAAAGTATAGAGGAAAGAGTGCATACTTTAATCTTGATTTTTGATTTCTATTCATTTTTCAACTTTATTCTTTTTTTTTTCATTATATTTCAATTCACATTATGTCCCACATAATATTGCTCATAACCATCAACATTACATTCTATGTTGCACACAACATGATATTTTTCATATGCATCATCAATATACATATATCACATTATATTTCACAATTCGTTTCCCATAATCAATTAGGCACTATGCCTCAATTATAATTCATTTCCAACATCATGGTCAACAATCATGGTTTCTCATCACATCAAAATGGTATACACATATATCATCAACTATATTGAACATCTCATATAACACAAATATTCTACAATTCATATAATGCCACATCCGAGACCAACCTAGGTATGAATGCATATGCATGTATTACAAATTTCATTTCAAAACTTTTCCTTTGTAACTATATTTAAGCTTTCCAAAACTTTTCTTTTTAATTCTACTTATACTCTTCAAAAATTCTCTTTTTAGTTTCACTTAGGCCGAGAATCTCGAACCTAAGCTCTGATACCAAAACAATTGTAACACCCCGATACCCTATATAAGTACTGTACATATACCAAGTATACATACAGTAAGTATATAGAGTATAAGGATGCCACTTTTCTTTTTATTTTTTTTTTTTAAAACCTGTAACAAAAGTCAAACCATAATAGGTCAATTTAAAGAACACTTACAAAATCATTGTCTTTATCAAAACTTCATTTATACATATAATATAACATACTTAAAGTGGATACATGTATGCATTACCCTCTAGTTGGTCTCGACAAAATCTTACTCTTCTCGTGGCATACCAAAAGACTTCATATCTTCCACCAAGCTACCTGCGCGATAATACATCCGCGCTAAGCTCGAAAGCTTAGTAGTATAAATATAAAATACAAACATATATCATGGAAATACTAACATATAAAGATATATCAATTCCATATACTTTTAGTTCTTATTAAGTTTATCCCTTTTTATTTGCACCTTTCATATCTTTCAACAAATTTCATATCTTATACACATATATATACATAACATTTCTACCAATTCCAACCCATCACTAATATTCGCAATTAACATCTCAATACACACATTATACATCATACTAACCATAAGTCACATTTCCAATTAAGACAATCATTGTCATCAACCACAATTCATCAATTGAATTCACAATCAATGCTAGTACACACATTATACATCATACCAATCATAACATTTCTTTATTCACAATTCACCATTAATGATTCATCATTAGTGCTCATAATCAATATTTCAACACACATATTACATATCATCAATCACATGTCCAATGAAGTATACCAAAGATTCCATTATCCATTTCTTTCAACATTTGTATATCACATTGACAACAAAGACAGACTCGGGCCCAACAGACACCACTATGTTATTCAGAGTTCAGAGTTACTGCTTTGGTCTATAATCATAATCATCAAGCCCGTAGGCATCATATATCAATATTTCTATCCATGGATAGTGTAACAGACCCAGTCTCTTGGACCATCAACTCATCATGAGGAGATCCTCAACCCGGCAAGACTGTTACCAATCATATATTTCATATTCACAATTCTCATAATGTAACAGACCCAGTCTCTTGGACCTCAATTCAACTCAATTTGAAGAGATCCTCAACCCGGCAAGACTGTTACCTTTTTCATTTTATAGGCATGCCTCCAAACCCAGAACTCTGAAGACTGAATAACACATTAAACACATATTTCACTTATTGTTTCATTATCAATTTCAATCTCAATGCTCATTATCATCTAGGCAAACATGCCTTATTTCTTTCAATTGGATCATCATAGCCAATCACAATGGCTTCATCTCACATTTGAATCATCATGGCCAATTACAATGGCTTCACTACATATCATATCTCAATCCATATGATACATATAACATCATTGATATAACATTTCAAAATATATTATTCATATAATACATTGCCATACACAAGATTCACAATGCATATAACATAACATTTTCTCATTTCTCAAAACACATTAACATCATTCATTACTAGAGCATTTATCATAACAAATTGCACATACCCTAAGAATGATCCTCATATCTTCCCACCTTTTCCATTTCATATTTCATCCTTTATATATATATATATATATATAGTAATATACATTCTTCATTTACATTCACAATATAATAGCTTATTTAACACTTTCATCCCAATGTGTTAATATTCAAAGACATATAAGGATATACAATCAAATAGGGTTTATACTTACCTTGTTAATGCTCTTCACATCCTTCACATCATTCAATCATCACCTTAGTCCAATTATATTAACAATATAATAAATCACTTAACACATTTGCAAACAAATGTGTTAAGCCTCAAATTATGTAATTAAATACAATCATATGTATTGGTACTTACCTCAAGAACTATTCCCATTCCTCCATACATTTCCTCTTCCAAGAATTCTCAACATATAGGTTAATGCAACACAATCTCTTCAAAACCTAATCCAAAGATCATTATACATAGGTTTAGAATCATCCACATACATTTGATTAGGGCATTCTTTGCTTTAGACATGTTTAAAGTGTTTATGTTTAGGTTTAGGTACCATAATACCTTTGAAGAATCAAAGCCATGCTAAAAGAACAAAGAATAAAAACAATAACCATTACATTTGAGGGACACGGGCAGCCCACTTGAGGGACACGGCCAAGCTTGTGGCCGTGTCACTCATCCTCAAAAACTCCCGAGGCAGACACGGGCAAGGGACACGGCCGTGTCTCTCATCCAAAAACAGACAGTAGCAAACACCTTCAAGGGACACGGCCAAGCCAGTGGCCGTGTCACCCCAAAACTTGTCCAACACGGCCAAGATCCTTCCAACTTGGCCGTGTCACCCAAATTTCTCAAGTCTTGGCCGTGTCTCTCCTTGGTTCCAGCCGTGTTACTCAAAAACACAACCCTAATCAAAACCAACACTCTTCCAAAATGCATTTTCACACCCTTTTGCAACAATAATAACTTCATTCAATTGGTTCTAATCAATGTTATTAACACATATCATACATATTCATCACATTAACCACTTAAACAACACATAACCATTACATTAAAACATTCACCAATACCAAAACCCTAAAACCAACTTCCCACTTGATCTTCCACAATCAACCTCCATATATCTAACCATATTCACAACCAAACCAACACCAATTCCATCTTTTAACTTACAATCACTTTAAACACTTATAAACACATATCAAACACACCAAATCATCACATCAACCAATCACAATTTTATTTAGACACAACTTCAAAATTGACAAAGGGAAACAAAAGAATTCTTACCTAAAATGAAGAAATTCCACAAATCTCTTGTCACAACCTTTGATTTCTTCTTCAATTTGCTTCTTGCCTCAAGAACACTTCTCTTTCCCTTTTGTCTAAGGAAGAGCCAGCCACACACAAATGAGAAGAGGAAAAGATGAAGAGCAAAAGTCAAATTTTGCTTCTTATATCCACCAAGAGTTTTTAACCTTGCAATTACTAAAACACCCTTCACCATTTAACTACCCTTTTGTCTCATACGAGCCCAATTAAGTAATTTCACATGCCACATAAAAATATCCTCTTGCATTGACTCTCCCTTTGACCAATTTATATGTTATATATATCATCATATACCCAACATATAAACTTGTCTCTAAACCCTAAATTTCTTCTCCAAAACACATATACATATACATTCTCTTTCCATTTCTTTTCTCTTACAATTTAACACATATATACAATCCAATATATAACAACAACAACACTAACCACAACATCAACAACATAATCAAAACTTTTAGGGCATATATGAGGATATTACAGCACTAAATCCGCCATCCATTTGTTAGTGTTGAGGGCCCTTTCTTATTTTAGGACAGTACCACTTTATGGCTTGGGTGAAGCTGGTCTCGCCCATCTTTACTATGGTCTTGATAAAATTTGCCGAAATAAGAAGTCTTTTGTCGGCTTTATGGCGGTTGTCGAGGTACTCTTCTTCCACCAATGTCAATTCCATTCTTTTCTTGCATGAATTTGATCTTTATTATTGTTATAGGCATAGGCATACGAACACAATCTTGTGAGGGTGCCAGGTATTTCTGTTGCGCTCGAATTAACTCTACCACAAAGCGTCACTCGCAAGTATACGAGGTAGCTGTAGCAAAGGTGATCGCCCCAAGGTCGTCTCACAAGGAAGCTAAAGTAGCTAATTTATTATCAGATTATAAATATCAAGTAATTAATAAATCAAAATTGCTAACAATTAAAGAAGACAGATTGATTGAAGTTTAAAACAAATAAAAGTAAACTGGACTGATGTATTGATTCACTTAATAGAATGGTCTAGGGTTTGCACTTCTTTACTACTTATATGTATGAACGGTTATTCCTCTCAACCAATTTAATTTCAAAGATTAAATCTCAAGCAACTTAATTAATTGAGTCAAGGAAATAAGCTCTCGCATTCATACCTCTTTCAACTAATCTTGTTACAATTGAAATAATCTTTTCCTAGGTTATATCTCTAATTCACCTAAGTCCCTAATTGAATTGTTCCAGCATTAGACTTTATCTCTCAATCCTTCATCTAATACCTTAAAACACAAAATTGGTGGCCAATCAATTATATATTAGCAATAATCCATTCAATCAAGGCTAAAGAAATAATTAAGTTAAGAGTAATAACCAATTCATACAATCATAGCATATCCATACAAACCCTAGACTAGATCAAATTAGTTCATAATGCTATCAAACATACTCATCTCATTAAAATTCAAATAAATCAATTTAGACATTATAATATTCTTAAATACAATTCCAATGAAATTAAAGAGATAAAGTTCGAGAACAAAACCAAATTACAAACTTCTTAGCTCTTAAAGAATCTCTTGTTCAGAACTTGCTCGAAGAATGTATCAATGGCAAGAACAAATCTAATATAAGCTAGTTTAATCTAAGTGTTCAATAATCTCTAAGAAAACAAAGTTAGAAACCCTAACTTCACTCTCTGACGGCTAATCTAATCTCAAACTCTCAACAACCCTTTGAAAACCCTAACTTTTACATTTATACGAAACCTCCGCTTTAAAAAAATCCGCGTTGCCTTTGGTCCATGAGAGACACGGCCAAGTTGAGGGAACTTGGCCGTGTTGGAGGTGCATTGGAGGGACACGGCCACAAGCTTAGCCGTGTCCCTTGCTTGTGTCTTCTACTGATTGATTTTCAATTTTCTTTTTCTTTAGACTTGAGTGAGACACGGCCAAGCTTAAGCAACTTGGCCGTGTTGGAGCTTTTTTGGAGGGACACGGCCACAAGCTTGGCCGTGTCCCTTGCTTGTGTCCTCTTCTGTGTCTTGGTCTTCCTCTTTAGCGTGGTATGGGACACAGCCACAAGCTTGGCCGTGTCCTCTGCATGTGTCAGCCACTGTCCAATTTTTCCTTTTTCTTGGTTCCTTGGCTTTTTAACCTAAAACAAAACTTTAAACAAACTTTAAACAGGAATTAAATAAACATTAACCAACAAAACATAAACACACACTAAAAACTAGGACAAAAATGACATAAACACTGAAATAAACTAAAACTACCAAAATTAATGAAAACACTAAATAAACATATTAAAACTAACAAAATACCTAAAGAAAACCATAATTATCATAACAAATAAGATACAAATCTATAACAAAAACTAATAAAACAACTACCCCACACTTAAAACTTTGCTTGTCCTCAAGCAAATTCACATGGCATAAATTAAAAACTCAAACAACCTTAACTATAATTCCAGTATATAAAATAAAATCCTTCAAGACTCAGACATAAATAATTGCAATTTCCTTCAATCAAGATTTTCTTAACTCATTCATTAATCCAGACATACAAATCTCATCTCTCTTCTAAGTGTTTCACTCGATTTCAATGGTTAATTCACTCAAACCACTCATGACTGCATACTACCATAAACTTGCTTAATTATCCAATCTCCCTCACTGATTTTCTCAAGAAATAATCCGAAGGTCTTTCATTTGGATGTAATGGGGCTAAGGTGACGGTGTGAAAAAAGACATTTAAGCTGGAGCATCAAGAAATGGAATATCTAAATTAGACAATACTCTTGCTCAGAAACTCATAGCTCCCTCAAATGGCATATTCACCAACCCTTAATAATCTTACATACTTGCACACTACAAGAAAAGTACATGAGTCGACATTCCTCTAATGCTATAAAATATATGAATTTTGTATATATATATCTCTTTTTTTTTCTTCTTTTTTTTATTTTCTCTTTTTCTTTTTCTTTTATTTTTATCATTATTTTTTTAATATATATATATACAAAATATAAACTTGCATAGAACATCTAACTTAAAATGTGGAGGAAAAAATAATCAACTCTTAATCAAATACAATGTGCAAAGTATGCATTTCAACCCCAAATAGCAATACCATTATTTTTTTTTTACTTGCTAACCCCACACTTTTGAATTAAACCACCCTATTGTTATATCATAAGAAACTCCATTCCTTAATGCAGGTATGGTGATAATAAGAAAGTGTTGAGTTGATAATTGTGTTGATCAAACAAGAAAAGGTCAAAGGCTCAACTTGGCTCACTAAGGAATTCAATATTAAGGGAGGTCTTTTTAAGCTAAAGGGCTAACCTAATTTGCCTTCATCATTTTAAAACTTGAGATGAAATCATAATGTAAGTTCAATTAGTATGCAAAATCAAGCTCTAGAGATGCAAAATCATGAAGGTGCACACTTAAGAAAAGAAAATCAATTGACACTAACATTTAATCTATAAGGCTCAAAACTCACAAAGGTGGGTTCACAAAGATTTATATGTCATGAATTGCAGAATGTGAAAATTAATCATGAATGAATTCAAATGCTAATCTCTATGCTGATACTAAAGCCTCAACTATAATACCAAAATCACAGAAAAGATCAATAAGTTTTCAACAATCATGCCCTGCACAACACAAAATATAACACACCAAGACAAACAAAACAAAAATTAAAGAAAAGCTAAAAGATTACCCCACACTTTAAAATTTACATTGTCCTAAAGGACAACCTGTCTTCCATCGTACCCTGGTGAGACAAAACCCTAACTTTTCATCACAAACACAGATGTTCAAAAACAAAAGTACAATATATAAAAATAAAATATCCAAAATATAAAATGTTAACATTAAAAACAAAAATGAAAAATAATAACAAAAATATAATAAACACAATAAAGCAAGGAACTCAAAATCTACGGTGAAGGCGGGTGTGAAGATGATGCAGCCGAGAGATGAAGACTCAAAATCTTTGCAAGGTTGCTATTAATCTGTTCCAACTGTTGCAGGACCGCAGCATGGTTACGGTCCATCTTGCCCTCCAGTGCCTCAATCCTATTTAGTATCTCCTGATTATCTGAAACTGGAGTATCTTCATCTAAACCAAGAGAATCCGAGTCAGAATCCTCTTGAACCCGTGCTCTCTTCTGTCTGTCCCCCGGTGCTTCTGGCTCAGCTGAAGCCATCATATAAGCCCCTCTCCTATGCACCACCATATGCATCTTCTCTAATGTGGCCAAATCCAATGAGTCATTACCCAAAATTCTAGTCATACGACTGGTACTCGGGTCAAAATCATCAAGAAGGGCTACTGCTAATGTGGTAATCAATCCTCCAATACAAATTGCCCCCCTCCTTTTATTGGCCACACTATCAAAAACATCGGCTAACCAATAGCTGGAACTAATGGGCACGACATTACATGCACAATCCAAGAAAAAGAGCTCACTCAATTCCACTACACCCGGGCTCTCGTTCCTAACAAAGAATCCGCAGGACATAAAACGATGCAAATACCTTAAAGCGGGATTGCTCAATTTAGATGTTTTGGCCGATTTGGCCACATAAGTCCCCGAGCCTAATGCTCCCCAAGCAAATTGTTGTTTAAACTCTTTAGGTACTGACCTTTCCCCATGTTGATGGAAACCATATATATCATTCAATTATTCAATATTAATCACAAATGATTTCCCAAGCAATTTAAAACTCATCCTAGAGCAAATTTTTTGTTCATCTCTTTCAACCTTAAGAGATGTCAAAAATTCCAAAGTCAACTCTTGAAACTGCAAAGGTCGCAAGGAGACTAGGTTCTCCCACCCAAGAATTTGCACATAACAATAAAAATTAGTCCTAATTTGCAGAGCATCAAGGGATTCATCATTAACATATCTTGTCGGGAAGAAACCCCGAGCCAAAAGAATCGCTCTCTTCAAAGATGAAAACGATGAAGATGAAGAAGCCCCTTTAGTTGTAGGTCTCTTCTTCTTGCGGTGTGAAACTATCTTTGTTCTTGGCATCTTGAGAAATCAGAAAAATTTAACACCAAAACTTGATTAAATCGATCTTTTGTGAGAGAAAAAGAAGTTTTAACAGATTAATTCTAGTTTTGGTGAAGAAAATTGAGCTTTAATGGAGGTTTTGGAGCTTGTAAGCACAAGTAATGGAGGTTGCGAGAGAGAGAACAGAAAGAAAATTAGGGATTGAATGGACAAATTGTGCAAAAATCATATTTTTAAAGTGGAAAAGTGGTGAGACACGGCCAAGTTGGGGTGAACACGGCCGTGTCTTGTGTGTTTTGAGGGACATGGCCAGTGACTTGGCCGTATCCCATGGGTGTGTTTGTCTCTGTGAAGAAAAGTTACAAAAAATAAAAACAAAAAAACTTTGGTGAAGCTTGCCCGTGTCCCATGTAACACGGCCAAGGGACACGGCCAAGCTCCTTGGCCGTGTCACCCACTGTGAAAACTGTGCAAAAAAAAATTTTTTATTGAGGCTTGGCCGTGTCCCATGTGACACTGCCAAGGGACACGGCCAAGCTCCTTGGCCGTGTCTCCTTCTGCCAATTTGAACATTTTTTTATTTTTATTTTATATCACCAAATCTCATAGAAATTGCAAACTCTTCTTCGATAAACCCTGAAACACATTAGAAAAATAAAAACCGATCAAAGCACCCATTCAATTTATTTAAACCAAACATAAAATCAAAATTTGCTAAATTTAAAATTACAACTATGAAAAAGAAATGCAAACCAATGGGTTGCCTCCCATTTAGCGCTTCTTTAATGTCATATAGCTGGACATACTGTAAGACTTAGGGATCATGGATCAAAGTGCTGTCAATGATCCTTACTTCTTGAAATCCTTCTTTATATGGTTTAACTCTCTGTCCATTTACTTTAAAAGTCTTATTTGTTCGAGAGTTAAGCAATTCAATGGCACCAGAAGGACATACCTGAATTATCTCGAAAGGACCACTCCATCGAGACTTTAGTTTACCAGGAAACAGACGGAGTCGAGAGTTAAAAAGTAAAACTTTCATACCTAGACTCAATGTCTTTCGCACAATAAATCTGTCATGAAGTGCTTTAGTGTGATCCTTGTAAATCCTTGAGCTCTCATATGCCTTTGGGTTAAGGCACCTTTGGGTCTCCCTCACTGGTTTATCACCCTCTTCTAAGGTCAGTGTCAGCTCCAATTTATCTGAGGAACCTGTCTGCAAGAAAACATCTGAAACAACTGTGTCAACATAATTAATTAAAGAACAATCCTCATATAAAGCAGTTGTAGGAATGGGAGAAATGTTAAAAATAAAAAATTCAACAGTTTGTCCCAAGACAATCATTGATAATTTACCATTTTTAACATCTATTAATGTGTTGGTAGTAGCCATAAAAGGCCTGCCCAGCAAAATAGTATGTGCTGATGGTGTAGGGTTACTTCATTCCATGTCAAGAACTATAAAATCCACAGGTACTATCAACCCTCCAACCTTAACTAACACATCTTCTATAACCCCTTTCGGGAATCTAAGAGATCTATCAGCTAATTGCAACACCATTTTGGTTGGTTTGAGGTTCCCTAGTTCTAATTCTTGATACACAGAATAAGGCATCAAATTTACACTGGCTCCTAGATCACACATGTCATCAGTCCCCTTTCCATTCCCCACAGTAATTTGAATTATAAAGCTACCAGGATCCTTTAGCTTGGAGGTAGTTTATGCTGCAGAACAGCACTAGCTACCTCTGAAACTATCACCTTTTCATTCGGCTCATACCTCTTTTTCTTGGTGATCAGCTCTTTGAAGAATTTGGCATAAGCCGGCATGTTCTTTATTGCTTCAAGTAAGGGTAAGTTAATACTTACCTTAGACAGCATGGTGAAGATGTTAGAAAATTGCTTATCTTTTATATCATCCTTCAACCTGCTGGGGAATGGTATAGGTGGCCGGTATGGATTGCTTGCCTTATGTAAATTTGTTGAAGAGGATTTCTCCGTTGAACTTTCTCCAACACCTTTATTCTCTGGTTCTCCTTCCTTCTTGTTCTCCTGGTCACCTGCATTCATAGAATTATTTTCAACATTAGTGTTAATTACCTTACCACTTCTAAGAACAGTCACTGATTGTGCCTGCTCAGGTTGACTTAGGAATTTTCCCTTTTGTTGAATCTGCATCTGTTGTGCAAGTTGTCCTACTTGAGTCTCCACTTTCTTAAAAGATGCTTCTAATGAATCCAGCCTCTTATTGGTCATCTCTTGATTTTTAGCACTGACTTGGATAAAAGCTTGTAAACTTTCCTCCAAACTCTCTATCTTAGACTGCCCCTGATTTGAGGATTGACCCTGCTGTTGGTTCTGTCTCTGGAGCAAATGGAAAGGCTGCTGAGAATTATTTGTTGCCCAGAAAAAATTAGGATGATTCTGCCAACCAGGATTATAAGTATTCGAATAAGGATCATTCCTGGCCCTTGGTTGAAATCCTCCCATAGCATTGACTTGCTCAGCTTCATTCCCATAAGACTCATATGTGGAGGGGCAAATATTTGCTCCATGCCCGAAAGTTCTACAAATTCCACACACTTCTTGAGTTGATGAAGAAGTATTGTTCTTCATATTTAGCATCTGCACTTGCCTTGTCAATTCAACTATCTGATTGACCATCTCACTATTGGCTTCCAATTGATTTACCCATTTACTTCTTCCTCTTACACTTTTCTGTTGAGAATTAGTTCCCAACATTTCAAAAATTTCATAAGTTTCATCAGCTGTCTTTTCTCCCATAGCTCCCCCAGCTGCGTTATCAATAGTGTTCTGAAATTGCTGGGTTAAACCATCATAGAAGAACTGATTAAGAAGTTGAAGTGGGTAGTGATGATGTGGACACTGGATGAATAGCATCTTAAATATGTCCCAAGCCTCATGAAATGGCTCTCCTTCAAATTAAGAGAATGTAGCAATCTTCCCTCTAAATTCAGCTGTCTTCTGATGTGAATAAAACTTGCCCATAAACTTGTTATAAACTTGCTTCCAAGTTGTCAAAGAATTTTTGGCAACATCATTAACCAGCTCTTAGCTCTATCCTTCAATGTATACGGGAAACATCTCATCCTCAACTGATCCTCTGTTAGTCCTCCCAATGGAAAAGTGTTGAGGGTAGAATAAAAATCCCGAATAAAGTTCAAAGGATCTTCATTTGGAACTCCATAGAATGATGGCAGCATGTTGTAATGGATGTTCTTCAATTCATAGTTTCTTGCTGCATCTGTCAATCTTATACAAGATGTGGAAGTTCCAATGACAGGTCTAGCAAAATCTCTCATAGTCCTTTGTCTTTCTTCTGCCATTTTAACAGATTGTGCAGATTCCAACTCAAAATCAGAAGTGTCCTCCTCTGTAGTATCAAATCCGGTGTACAGTTCAAACTCTTCCCTGCTCCTTTTCACTCTCTGAATTTCTAGAATGACTGGGTATAGCTCTCCTCCAAGTGATCTCCTGCCTTGCATAAATAAAATTTCTAGAACAAAAGAATTATTAAAAGCAAAAGACAAATAAAATAAAATGAAAACAATGAAAAATAATCTAGAATATCTATTACTAATAAACAATTACGCCAATTAGCTTCCCCGGCAGCGGCGCCAAAAACTTGTTGCGCTCGAATTAACTCTACCACAAAGCGTTACTCGCAAGTATGCGAGGTAGTTGTAGCAAAGGTGATCACCCCAAGGTCGTCTCACAAGGAAGCTAAAGTAGCTAATTGATTATCAGATTATAAATATCAAGTAATTAATAATTCAAAATTGTTAACAATTAAAGAAGACAAATTGATTGAAGTTTAAAACAAATAAAAGTAAATTGGACTGATGTATTGATTCACTTAATAGAATGGTCTAGGGTTTGCACTTCTCTACTACTTATATGTATGAACGGTTATTCCTCTCAACCAATTTAATTTCAAAGATTAAATCTCAAGCAACTTAATTAATTGAGTCAAGGAAATAAGCTCTCGCATTCAAACATCTTTCAACTAATCTTGTTACAATTGAAATAATCTTTTCCTAGGTTATATCTCTAATTCACCTAAGTCCCTAATTGAATTGTTCCAGCATTAGACTTCATCTCTCAATCCTTCATCTAATACCTTAAAACACATAATTGGTGGCCAATCAATTATATATTAGCAATAATCCATTCAATAAAGGCTAAAGAAATAATTAAGTTAAGAGTAATAACCAATTCATACAATCATAGCATATCCGTACAAACCCTAGACTAGATCAAATTAGTTCATAATGCTATCAAACATACTCATCTCATTAAAATTCAAAGAAATCAATTTAGACATGATAATATTCTTAAATACAATTCCAATGAAATTAAAGAGATAAAGTTCGAGAACAAAACCAAATTACAAACTTCTTAGCTCTTGAAGAATCTCTTGTTCAGAACATGCTCGAAGAATGTATCAATGGCAAGAACAAATCTAATCTAAGCTAGTTTAATCCAAGTGTTAAATAATCTCTAAGAAAACAAAGTTAGAAACCCTAACTTCACTCTCTGACGGCTAATCTAATCTCAAACTCTCAACAACCCTTTGAAAACCCTAACTTTTACATTTATACGAAACCTCCGCTTTAAAAAAATCCGCGTTGCCTTTGGTCCATAAGAGACACGGCCAAGTTGAGGGAACTTGGCCGTGTTGGAGGTGCATTGGAGGGACACGGCCAAGCACGGCCAAAAGCTTGGCCGTGTCCCTTGCTTGTGTCTTCTACTGATTGATTTTCAATTTTCTTTTTCTTTAGACTTGAGTGAGACACGGCCAAGCTTAAGCAACTTGGCCGTGTTGGAGCTTTTTTGGAGGGACACGGCCACAAGCTTGGCCGTGTCCCTTGCTTGTGTCCTCTTCTGTGTCTTGGTCTTCCTCTTTAGCTTGGTATGGGACACGGCCACAAGCTTGGCCGTGTCCTCTGCATGTGTCAGCCACTGTCCAATTTTTCCTTCTTCTTGGTTCCTTGTCTTTTTAACCTAAAACAAAACTTGAAACAAACTTTAAACAGGAATTAAATGAACATTAACCAACAAAACATAAACACACACTAAAAACTAGGACAAAAACAACATAAACACTGAAATAAACTAAAACTACCAAAATTAATGAAAACACTAAATAAACATATTAAAACTAACAAAATACCTAAAGAAAACCATAATTATCATAACAAATAAGATACAAATCTATAACAAAAACTAATAAAACAATTTTCCAAGAGAGAATCGGGTATCCAAGATTAAATTTCTAGTTGTCAGATCGAGTGGAAGTTCTCGGCTCGCACCATGTGCATACCCAACGCTTCTTGTTGAGCTGCTTAACCTGGGACCAGGTAAAATAGCATTAGTATGCTTTACAATTTATATGAAAGTTTACTTACCTTATGTTATTCCGCAGATGAATTTGGCTTGGTGGAACCCAAAAGAACGGACAAACTGGACTCCCTTCATTAATGCTGCACTGTCTTTCCAACATACTCACCGAGTCATTGCTAGCCCTATGTCTAGTGGCTGGTTTCTCGAAGAGAGAGTATATAAATGGTTTCTTGGTCCCAAGCAGCGGAGGGTCCCGATGCATTGCCCGAAATATACTTTAAATATTACATCAATGCTAGAGGATGCATGGTGGTTGGCCTGATGTTGAAACATTTTTCTATCTGTCGGGTGCATCTTATGCCCGTTTTATTCAAATGAGGCTCTTCAACTTTGATGTATCTCCTGTTACTATATGGGAAATTTTCGAAGAAATTAAGGGTAGAGATAAAGAGAAACATCATAGAGATACAGGAGAATTCGTTCCACATCTCGGGGCCATCACTTCTCAGGTAAAACTTTTTCATTTTTCATTGTAATTGCTTCTTTCTTAACTTATTTTGACCTTTTTAATGATTGTTATAGGCTACTGGCTCATTTGATCATGAGGCTAGTCCTTCTTTTACTGCTCCTTCATTTGCTCATTCTAGTTCACCACATATGTCATCTCATTCACAGGGTATTGATATGAATTACCGGTAAGTTTTCTTGTTTCATGATAACTTATGCTATATGTATGCATGATTATGTATGCTTACTCTTTTTCTTTCTCGCTCACAGCGGATGCTTGAAGAACAAAATAAGAAACATCAAGAAGAGTTGGCCGCTAGTCGTCAACATGCTTCTCATTTTGAAATTTTGTATCATCAATCAGAACAAAATTTTCGAGACTTTCGATTTCAGGGGATGAGGGATCCTAGTGCTTCTTCATCTAGAAGCCCCCAAACTGATGACCATGAGATCCTTTTGTCTACTTCTGATGAGGACCGTGATAGATCAGAACTCCGAGGTAATAGGAATTTTGGTGCTCCTGCTTTGGGTGGACTCAGGACTAGTGATTTGCCTCCTCCTCCAACAGGCGATTTTTTCAGGGCTTTATTTGATGACCTACCACCACCTTCTTAGTGATGTATAAATATTGTATCAATTATATAACCATTGTTCAATAAGCATAAGAATAATAATATATAATTTCCATCTTTAATGTAACTCTTTTTTTTATATCATATCATAATCATTGCACCACAATTTCCTTTTTACAATTCACAGCCGCATCACTTAGCTAAAACCAAATGCAACACGGTAAAGTAATTTCGTCGCTAATTCTTTTCCCCATGCATCACGGTCTCATGCTTTTCCTTGTCATCTCTTCCTTATCAATTTTGAAAAGGATGTTTCTACTATATAAATTACTCTTCACGCCATAATTTCATACAGAAACCAAAAACTCCTTTTATCAATTCTAATTTTCCTTCGTCCTTCAACAATGACCGAACTTTATTTAAAGGAGACAAAAATTCTATTTAAGAATATGGATGCTATTCACTAGAAGCAAATGTGTTGGTCAACACTTGATATTTTAAAGTGTTTGCAAAATATTAAATTGGACCACTCCTTTTTACATGTCATGGCTTCTTTTTGGAATGTAGATTCTAGGACATTTAAAATTAATGGCTTTCAAATATGTCCCTTGATTGAAGAATTTGAGGCCATCATTGGATATCCAATTAATCAATAAATGGCGTTACCCATACTGATTTCCAAGACTCAACAGAAGATGTAGATGTTATTTCAAATTTCAAAGCCCGAAGTTCTTCAGTTGATGAGAGGTGAGAAATTTCTACTTGCTCCCTTGATTGATTTTTGTCTCTCTCATTTGGCTCCTATTAAGGCATGGGGATACATGCTCTGTCTTTGCTTCCTTGGCCAATTCTTGCTTGTTTATTCTGATGGTGATATTGATCCACGAGTATTGGATATCATGGACCAAATGGAAGGAAGCTTGTCGCCGGTACCTGTGATTTTAGCCGAGACTTTAGTTGGATTAGACCGACTTAAATCAGGATTGTCAAAGAGATTGACCGGGAGTCCGTTGTTGCTTCAAGTAATTACCTAAACTGCCCTTTCGGGTTTTCAATTTAGGTTTCCTTTTTCTTCTTCTTTTTTTATTGCTCTAATTTTTGCCTAGTCCGCCCATGCAGGTTTTCGGAGCTAGCGAGCTGTCCTAATTTTTGCCTAAGCTGCCCTTGTGGGTTTTCAACATAGCGGACCTCTTTTATTATATTATTTTTTTATATTGCTCTAATTTTTGCCTTGTCTGCCCATATGGATTTTCAGAACTAGCGAGTTGTCTTAATTTTTGCCTAAGCTGCCCTTACGGGTTTTCAACTTAGTGGACTTTTTTTTAATTTAATTTCCCTCACAGATTTGGCTTCAGGAGCATCTCTGCTTGCTTGATACTCCATCTATGGATTTTGCCAAATATCTGCCACGGCATCATTCTGCTAGGAAACTACTTCATCCTGCTTCATATGCTAACTGGGTTGACTAGATCCACTCACGCGTTGAAGTCAACATCCGTTGGTTGGTACCTTGGTGAAAGATTTCTCGTATCACCATGCAGACATACTTGATGTATGTTCCCATTGCTGCTCTTCGTCAAGGTACTTGCTATGATCCTCGCCGACTTGGCCGTCAGTATGGAGCTGAGCCTCGCGATTCTGACTTTACTCCCGATTTAGACATGCCTTGCTTGACTGAAGCCTACTTGCATCGGCTGAAGCAAAGCTGGCTTACACGTTACACTTATCGTCTGCCATAGAATTTACTTTTATCAATTCAGAAAGTGCATTGTTATGATGAAAAATAATTAAAGTAATAAAAGATGCTTCTTTTCCATTTATAATTTGTCATCACATTTTTCTATTACGTTTATTTATTTCATCCATATCTGGTCAAATACTTATAACAGTGAACATAGAACAACTTTAATATTAATTCTATTTTATTAAATTGGGAAACAACCAAACATAAAGCCAGCATACACAAGATTACTCCTGTTGCCAACTAGCCCTTTCGGGTTTTCTAATTGACGATTTTCTCTCATTTAGCCCTAATTTTTGCCTAGCCCGCCCTTTCGGATTTTCAAAACTAGCAGACTGCTCTAACTTTGCCTAGGCCGCCCTTTTGAATTTTCAACCTAGCGAGCTCTTTTTTTTATTTTATACATAAAACCTCTTCAACCTATCAATGTTCACTGGCTCACTAAACTCATTCCCGTCCATGTTTGATAACTTTACTGCGCCCTTATTCATGACTTGTTTCACAACATATGGCCCTTCCCAGCTAGGCCTAAACTTCTCTCTCAAATCAGATACATTAGGTTTACATTGCTTCAACACCAAATCCCCGACTCTGAGTTTTCTGATCTTAACTCTTCTATTATAAGCCCGAGCTGTCTTCTTTTGATACAGTTGATGATGATATAGTGCCTTTAACTTTCTCTCTTTTAGTAAAGCTAACTGTGTGTATCTGCTCGCTACCTATTCCATTTCAAGCAGTTTGGCTTCCAAGACTACTCTCAATGACTTGATCTCTATTTCAATTGGTAATACTGCATCCATCCCGTAAACCAAAGAGAACGGTGTCATTCCAGTAGGTGTTCGTACACTTGTTCTATATCCCCATAAAGCAAAAGAAAGCATCTTTGACCAATCCCTGTAGTCTTGGTCATCTTGGACAGGATTTGCTTAATTATTTTGTTTGTTGCTTCTACCGCACCATTAACCTTTGGTCTGTAAGGAGAGGATCGGTGATGATGGATTTGGTACTTCGAGAATAAATCCTTAACTGCTCCTTGAAATTATACCCCATTGTCTGATATCACACTGTGCGGGACCCCATATTAGCAGATGAGGTTCTTTTCAATAAATCTAGCCATTTGACTTGCGCCCAGTTTGTTGAAAGATACGGCTTCGACCCATTTCAAAAAATAATCTACTGCTACTATAATGAAATGGTGACCGTTTGAGGCTGTTGGATGTATCTCTCCTATAATGTCGATACCCCAAGTGGCAAAGGGCTTTTGTTTGACAGGCTTCATGTGAGTGTAAGTAGGAATAAGATATTCGGCTATGTCTCGATCTATTCCAGGCATATCTTCATAAGACCAAGCAAACACTTCTTCATATTTTTTGAATATTTTTTCAAATCTCTCTCTCTCATCAGGAGTAAGGTCAGATGCTATGCTAATATTTTTACGATTTTCGATTGTTCCCAAATTTAATGATTGTGTTAACAGAATTAATATTAAAGATGCTCATGTAACTGCTATTTGAATGTATGCAACCATCAGGAGAAACATCACACAAGTAAGCAAAATCAGACTTTATTGCATTCATTTTAGAAAAGAAAACATCATCATCCTCATACAAAGCGGACAAATTAAAATTAAAATCATAATCATTGTTCTTAAAATCATAAGGCAGAATGTCTTCAAACTTTTCTTCAACTAGGGTAGCAATCTCCTCCAGAGTCTTCTCGGCTTTCAGGACAGCTTCTTTCTTCTCTTCCGGATTGGATTCTTTGTTGGCTGGCAGGGTGAGCTCTTTCTTCACTTGCTCTACTAGCTTGGCAACATCTGCAAAAATTTCAAAACCTAGGATCAACTTTCCCATGACATGATTGGCTCAGGCTTTCCTTGGAGTGGTCTCATATCTGGAGCTTTGACAAAGATCTTTTCAAGTGGTGGGAAGTTCATCTTCTCATTCTTCTTTGGTTGGACATTGTTGGCTTCATCATATCCCAACCCCTTCTTGGAAGTTTGAGTTTTAAAATCAAACAACTTTGTCAGACCGGCCTTACCATTTCCAATACCAGCTCTGGGAGAGTAGTTCATGTTCTTCATCATATTCAAGACTTTGAAATCCACTATTTCATCATCAGAAATTGCAGCTACTTGGAAACCATTGAGAGGCCTCTCAATCATTAGAGCATTAACAATCTCATTATCTTCAGCTTCGATGACCACTGTCTCATCTTCGTTGGAGAACTTGATCTTTTGATGAAGGGTGGAAGGAACTCCACCAAGAGGATGAAACCATGGTCGTCCCAAGAGTAAGGCGAAGGTAACAGGTATGTCCAAAACAACAAATTCAACAATAGATTCAATTGGACCGACCTTGACAGCAACTTTGAAAGTTCCTTCGGCATGTCTCTTAGTGTTGTCATAAGCCCGAATGGTTACCTCGGTTGGGTTTAGATCCCTTATTGACATGGCTAGCTTTGGCAATATTTTAAGTGGACAAACATTTATGGTGGACCCATCATTGACCATTACACATTGAGTCCTTTTCCCTTTGATTTCTATTTTGATAAAGAGGGGGCGGATGTGATCTCTCCCCTCCTCCGGTAAATCCGCATCTAGAAAGAAACCGCTCCCATATTAACTTCACTCTTCTCTTGAATATCTTCACATTTCATTACTCCTCCAATTTTTATGAAGTTGATCAGCTCACCCGATGTTGTGGAGGTAGAAATTGGCATGCTAGCTAAGGTTTTGGCCATAGATCCCAAATGCTAACACTTGCTTGGGTTCTTTTCAATTGCTTGAGCACAGCATCATCTTCCTCCTCTTTATTTCCTACTTCAACTTCTTTTTCCTTATTAATTTCTACCTCCTTAGGCGGTGGCCTTGCATAAGGCTTACCGGATCTAGTGTTTATTACTTCATCTTCTTCGGGCTCGGACCAAGTCCACTCCTCCTTCTTAGATACAAGATCATCCTCACTATCGCTTGAATCCCAAAACCCATTGACGACACAAATTGCTACTTCTTCACCCATCATAGCTTGTTTAATTTCGCCAAATACCTCTTCTTCTTTGGTTGCTTCTCCACCCACATCTTGGAAAGAAGACATGACAAAATCTTCATGCAAACCCCCTCCAATCATGAAGATTGCCGGTGGTGGTACCCTATTAAACTTTGGTAATGGGTTGTCTTTGGTGTTTTGCTTATTGGGCTCGGGCAGCTTCCCACTATCAATTAGATTTTGGATCTCATGTCTCAACCTCACACATCTATCCGTGTCATGCCCTTGCATTTAATGAAACTGACAAAATGCTTTAGTGTCGAAATTAGGTGGGAGAGGGTTAGGCAAAGGACGAGGAGTTAAGGGTTGTAGCAATCCCTTTCTTTGAAGCTTATTGAGATTCTAAGACATCGGTTTCCCCAATTTCGAAAACTGCCTCATTGTTCCTTGGTTAGTAGTATTGACACCGACTGCTTTTTGCATGCTTTGGCTACCAGATTGATAGTTTCCTTTCTCGTTCATTCTTGTTGAAAAATGGTTCTTCTCTCTTTCACATTCTTCAATTTGTAGATCAGCTTGGAGGAGATCTTTGAAATCACAGATGAGTGTATGAGACATTCTCTCACGAAGACTAAGCAACACCTCTCTCACAATCATCCTTATTTGATCAGATTCATCGGGCCTTTTCTTGAGCAAAGCGGCCTTGTTTCTCCATCTCTTCACATAGTCCACAAAATTCTCATTTGGCTTTTGCCTAATGGACTCAACTTCCATTAAGGTAACTTCCATTTCAATGTTGTATCCATATTGCTGGATGAAGGCCTTGTATAGCAAATCTCTTTTGTGTTCCATCATCTAAGGTATTGAACCAATTTTAAACAACAGGGTCCAATGAGAGCATAAAGTACCTCAGAGTTTGAGCCTTAGTAGCTCGGGCAGATTGCATAGCAGTGATATATTGCTTCACATTCCAGTTCCATCAAACTTTGCAAAAGATGGCATCTTGAACTTGTATGGAACTTATTCATCTAGCTCAAATAATTTTTCGACTTCAACATTTCTTCGGTTTTCAGTTTCTTCTCAAATTTCTTTTCTAAATCAGCAATCATCTTTTCAACATCAGAAGTTTCGATTTTCTCCATAGCTGATCTTTCAACAATCTTTGGTCTTTACTTCTTGTCTTGAGGATCTTGGTAGTATTGAGCCCAATCATCGTCGTCATCAATGATCACCTTTTTATCATCAAAAATCACTTCACCAACTTTAGTCTTCCCTTTGTTCTTTGGCTTCTTAGTGCTAGCAGATGCTTCGGCATGATTTTCTAAAATTGCAGTTAATTGGTTCTTCATGGTCTCAGCTAGGGCCTCTTTTATTTCTTCTATTTTAGCATTGAGGGCTTCATCCACCATTCTTTGAATTTGTTTGGGCTCCATTGCTTTTGGTGAGCAAGTGATTGAGTCGTTAGATTCTTCGC
This sequence comes from Garcia nutans, assembly GCA_947685225.1. Classification (NCBI taxonomy): domain Eukaryota; kingdom Viridiplantae; phylum Streptophyta; class Magnoliopsida; order Malpighiales; family Euphorbiaceae; genus Garcia; species Garcia nutans. The sequence continues at coordinate 45,457,868 of CANTUV010000007.1, read as the reverse complement.
TTCCGGCTTAGGTCGGATTATTGTAAGCTTTTGAGCTATCGTAATCCAAGGCTGTGAGCCAAAAAGAATTAATGATATGAGATGCAAATGTATAAATGTATGCACAAACAATCAACAAAGAAAGATAATTAGGACATTCCTTCCAACCTTATAACATCCACACACGAATGACGAGTCTTTTTTCCCAAGTATATGGTTAATAAAATACCAATATGGGGTATCTTATTTTCGAATTCGTGTGTGGATGTTTCAACCAATAGTTATATTTTTGAAAATGGAAATCAGTGCATAATAATTCCCATTAATTAGGTTTTAATCCATTCAACCAACTATAGTAGCTTTTATGCTATGTTGGATTAAAACTAAATTAAGAGATTTATTATAAGTAGATTTCTCACTTGAAAAAGTAACTAATGATTCATGCAAAAAACAAGCCCATGATTAATTACTCTTAGTATAAACTAGGCTCACAATTGATTTTTGATATTTCGTAATTGACCTAAATAATTTGTAAGCTCTTTTGGATGAAAATAATTTTGTTTCTAAGCCCATTGTAAAATGATTTTGAAAAAAATGAATTTTGGGCTTAGTATTTGGGTCATGAGTAAAAGAATTTTTTATTTGTTTTTTTAGAAATGTTTTATGCCCAAAGACCATCTTGAAAAGTTTTGAAAATAGCTTTGGTCTTTTAGGCTTTATAGAAAAATTTATTTGAGCTTGCAAATGTACTTGGGTCATATTAGAAAAAGAACAAACCAAATAAGACATGATTTAAGCCAAGGTAAATTAACCATAGTCAAACAACATGCATTTGGGGGTAAAACCTAAGAAAAGTAACTAAGCCAATTACATGAGTTTTAGTCTTTGGGTTAAAAGGCTTAGGTTCTCATAGCAAGTATATATCAAATGGTACGAGGCTATGAGTAGTTATGCCATGCTCGATCTCCATACCTTGAGTGAAAGTATGGTATCCTTTACATAACACAACACAGGTAACACGGGCATCTTAACTTACGCACACGATGTAATCTAATAAGATGCAATGGATAATATCATTATAAGAAAGAATAGAATAATATAAAGACCAACGGAATCAACTTCTCTTATCCCCAGTGGAGTCGCCACTATAAGCGGGGATTTTCGCCCCCACTCCCGGTAGAATGGTTCTTGCGACTTTGGCACTGTTTAGGCTCGGGGCCTTAGAGAACACGGACCTAAATCTGGAGAAAATGGAGTCGCCACCCGGACGGGCCGGAAAAAAGAAAGGGGTGGATGACTCGATTCCTGAGGAATCCCTAACCACCTAATGGGTTCGGAAAGTTGAATACGTGTGGGGAAGGTAAGAAATGGCCCAACACCCCCACAACGCTCGGTTCATTGAAACCGGCCTCCTTTACAAGTCTTAATATTATAAAATTCTTAAATATAACAATATTATCCATATTACATGCAACAATTAAAATAAAGCATCATTATATTAAAATCAAAGCAATGTCTAAGAAAAACAAATAAATGGACACCCATCCGAGGATGGAAACATGCCTTTACATCATCCATGTCTAAACTAATAGAACACCCACCAAAAGGTACAAACATGTCCCTTACATTGGTCTAAAATATAAAAGAAATTTAAATTACATAATATTTAACTAATGAGGTACCCACAAAGTGAAAACATACATCTTACAACATTTGAAAATCAAAATAAATTGATAAAAGTAAATAATCATTTATCATAAATAAATCATTCATCAAAAATATATAATAAACATTCATCCATGATAAATTAAATAAATTAAGCATTGAAATTAAATAAATCAACCACCAAAGCATATACTAGACTACATAATCAAATCTAAAAATAAAGCAAGTAAATATACAAATTGAGGTTTATTATTTCTATTTAAAGTTCTTTAATTAATATTTCAGGTTTTGAAATCTTAAGATATTATTATTGTTATTTGTTTAACCTACTGTAATGGTTTTGGAAAATTGGAATGAATTAGGGTTTCATGAATCAAATTAGGGTTTATGGGTAACATTATGAAATTAGAGTTTTAGGTTATTAAACATTAGGTTTATAGCTCTTGGTTACTGGATTGTTGTTTTGGATTTACTGTATTGAGTTTGAATGTTTATGTTTATAAGGTTTTAAGGTTTTAAGGATTAGGGTTTAGGAAAACTAGGGTTTACGATTTTGGTTTTGAGGGAATTAGGATTTAGGAAAAACTTAGGGTTTAGATTAACTTGTTTGAGGCTTACTGTTTTGGTTTTGGAGTTAAAGAAAATAGTTTAGAGTTTGGATATTTTGGAAAAAAATGAGAGGAAAACATTTTAGGGTTTTTACAAGCTTTTGGAAATAAGAAAAACGATTTAAGGTTTTTGGAAACAAAAGAGTATTTTTTTTAGGGTTTTTAAGATATTTGGAAACAGAAGAAATCATTTAGGATTTTTGGAAACAAAAGAAATGAATTAGGGTTTTAAGGTTTAGAAGAAACAGAAAAGTGTTTTTAGGGCTCTTAAGATTTTTGGAAACATAAGAATACTTTTTAGGGTTTTTGAAATGAAGATCAATGTTACTACATATTTATAGATCAAGGTTTTGTGTGTATAATCTTATGAATCAAAGAAACAAAGCTACTGTAAGAAAATAAAAAGAAATTAGAGATTCAAACTTTCGTTTGTTGGTTCCACCAAAAATTGCTTCTTGGATGAACAAGGACAAAGACAAGCTTGTTACCTTTGATGAATCGTTGAATTGCTTGCTTATTGCTAGCGTTTTCTGTAATCCCAGTTTCAAAGTTTTCTTTTTTTTTCTCCAACAGTTTTTCCCAGTCCGATCCCAAAGAAGATCAAAAGCCCCTTTTGTTGTGTTTTTTAGTGTCATTTATAGAAAATTTAGGAGATTAATTTTAATTGTTTAAGGAAACTATAATTAATTAGGAAAAGAAAGCAGAAACCAAATAGAATTTGGTTTCGAAAAAAATTGTGTTAAAAAAAACTTTTGCTGGCAAAATTGCAAGCGCTGGCTGCGAGGAAATTTCGATCGAACGAAAATTGGCATGGAAAATTGCGAGCTGGGCGGCCAGAAGCCATTTCGTCCAATGACTTTCGGCGATGAAATTTTTCGTGTCCGATTTTTTCGTCGCTGATTTTTTATTTTTATTTTTATTTATTTGTTTATTATTATTATTTTTTATTATTATAATAATTTTTTTAAAAATATATAAAAAATAAATACTAAAATAAATATTATTTAATTAAGATAACATAAAAATTATTTTGGACTAAATAAAATATATTGGACCGAACTGGATCAAAAATTAAGGGTCTACAGTTAGGTTTGTATTTGGTAGTCTACATTTCTTGTTGTATATGAACCCATCAATACTTTATTAATGGACGATAGAGAAAATTACTTTAAGAAAATAGAAACTCTGATTTCACAAAAAAAAGTAACAAAGTCTCAATGACATAAGAGAAGAGAAGTGGCATTTCAGACAACATAAAAAATTACTATGCTTACCACAACAATGGCAGCAAAATGAGTAATAAATAAATCAAATTAAATAAATTCTTGTTACACATATATGAAAGGAAATAAAGAAAGAAGCTCTGAGATATGAGCTTTTTTCTACTGCTTGAAGATGAGAGAAAGGATAACACAATAAACCCAAATACACAAATTGTTTCAGAAAAGTATTAATAGTATCAATATTACCTAAATCATTCAGACATTAGCAGTAGCCAACTTACACCACCATCCTTAGGAACCAAGCAAATTAGAATTGATCTGGCTTAAAGCCTGGACCAAGTAAAAAAAAGTAACAAAGTCTCAACATAAAAAATTTACTATTTTTACCATATTAATGGCAGCAAAATGAGTAATAAAGAAAACAAATTAAACAAATTCTTGTCACATATATGTAAAATGGAATCAAGAAAGAAGCTCTGAGATATGAGCACACCTGCTTAAAGATAGTACTGGTTCCAGTTCCTTCCAACCCCAGTAGCAGCATTTTCTAAACCCTTCCCTATTCCAAATACTCAGGCATTGACCTACCTGAAAAGGTAGTTGGATCTTCTTTTGGCCCATAAGGACTTCCATGTGGTACAGGCAATGAAAATAACGAACGGATGAAATGAATCGATGCCTACCTACCAAAAATAAACTGCCAACTGTATAAAATTCAATTACTATTGGTTGAATAACAAACTTCAACATAATAAAAATAAAAGATATCATCCAAAGATTATGAGAGAAACTTTCCCATATGTTTTCTTTTATCTTATTTTGGCCTTTTTCTTCATAGGATCCATCATCATACACCCAAAAATGTGTATCCCGTGGACACTGTACCTGGCCAGCTGAAATGAATGCCAATAGCAACAAAGTTAAGTTGAGCCTGAGGCCCAGAGCTCAGCCAAATTATAACAAGCTAATGATGCAACCACAAAATATATACAAAGTTGTCATCTAAAGCTTTGTGCAACATGCATAAAGATACTGAATTCAAAATGTTAAAATCAGTTTGAGAGATGCTGCTACTTCTATAAAACAAACGGAAACTTAACACCCAAAAATGCCATTGATACTATATAATCAAGTGAAACAGAACCCAATAGAACTTCAGAAAAAGAATGAGAGAATAGTAAAATATGCATCTATAAAACATATCACAGAAGGCAAGAAGCATGTACCTATACTTTGCGTGCAATTTGTGAGGATCATAAATCCTCAGGTTACTTGTAAAAAAAGAAATATATTATTGAAGCAATCTTTACTGTTCATATCATAAACCAGGATACCTTAACTTCAAATATGGTGAACACAAATTAAAGTAGCACCAACTTAAAATGTATATCAAGAACCACCATAGTGACAATATACATGCATAGAACAGTGACCCTCTTTAAGGCAGGACTTGACATTACTAATGTAAAAAAACATAAATATAAGAAAGAAATGAAAAACAAATTATGAAGCAGGAGTATTTAGCTTTGTATTACAAGTATAGGATTCTATGAGTAATTAAAGAGAGGCAGCGCTACAAGTAAGAAACATTTAAAAGAAAATTTTAGACAGGACGTAAGAGGAGTGGGCAATCTTAGTGGGCATCAATGTGGCATGGTAGGTTGTGGGAAAACATGATCAGTGCACAGAGTTTTTTTACAAAATTTTATAATAGCTTGTATCCCTAGAATTAGCCTTATTTGGTTCGTCTCCAATTATGTTAGAATATTCCATAAATCATGGGATCTTATAGCCTAGTTATTTTCATTTTTTATTGCTATTGGTTATTCTAATATTTATTCACTGAGATATAGCAGAAAATTCTTTCATAAATAGTTGTTTCTCAATTTTATGTCATGGTATTAGAGCTTTATGCTAAGTTCTAAGTTCTCTTCTTCCACCCTTCATTGATTCGGGTGCTACAGACCACATGACAGGTAACCCAAGTCTCTTTTCCTTTTTTCACTCATATGCTAGTCCTTCTAGTGTAACCTTAGCAGATATTTCCATGTCATGTAGACATGGTTCGGGCACTATTAATCCTACATCGTCACTTCCACTATCTTCAGTTTTACACCACCTCAAATTTTCTTTTAACTTAATTTTTGTGAGTAAGCTTACATGTGCCCTAAATTTTTGTGCCTTATTTTCCCCTAATTACTATTTGTTGCAGGATTTTTCAACGAAGAGGATTATTGGTAAAAGACGTGTCTGGAGGTCTCTACATTTTGAACTCTAAAGTTTCTAAAGTCATGGCTTGTCAAAGTCAATTAAACCCTTTTGAGGCTCATTATCAACTGGGGTATTCCTCTTTATCCTCCTTGAAGATATTACATCTTGAGTTTCAACATGTGTCATCCTTAGATTGTGAGTCTTATCAGTTTGGTAAACATCATCATCTTCCTTCTTACCCTAGGATAAATAAAGACGTTGCATCTCCTTTTGAGTTAGTTCATTCTGATATTTGGGATCCATGTCCTTTTGTATCCAAACCCGGTTTTAAATATTTTGTAACTTTTGTTGACGATTACTCTCATGTTACCTAGTTGTATCTAATGAACCATTTTGAATTATTTTCCATTTTACATGGTTTTTGTGCTGAAATTAAAACACAATTTAATCTTCCTATTCAAACCTTATAATTTAAAAGAATATTTTTCCGATGCATTTCAGTCTTATATGATTCAGAATGGTTTTCTCCATCAATCATTTTGTGTTGACACACCTTCCCAAAATGGGGTAGACGAATGAAAAAATAGACATCTCATTGAGGTTGCATGAGCACTATTATTCCAAATGAAGTTCCAAAGCCAGGAAGCAGTATTATTTACAAATGAAAGTTCCAAAACCCTTTCCGCCTGACGTTGTGTCCACAGCTTGTTTCTTAATTAACCGAATGCCTTATGTTGTTTTTCAAGGTGACATTCTTTATACCATTCTATTCCCCCTCTAAGCCTTTGTTTCCTATTGCACCAAAGATCTTTGGTAGTACATGATATATTTGAGATGTCTATCCTCATGTTACTAAATTGGATCTTAGATCCCTTAAGTGTGTCTTTCTTGGTTATTCTCAGGTTCACGAGGGATACAGGTGTTAATCTCCTACCCTGCATCGATATCTTGTTTCTACAAATGTCACATTTTCATAGTGTTCCATTTTTTTCCTCCTCTTCTATCTCAGATGGTCAGGAGGAGGAAGATGATTTGTTGGCCTACACTATTACACTAATCATTCACCACCTCCACCTGCATCTGACCCACCATCAACCAAACTTACTAGACTAGCTATTGTTCATGTCTACTCCAGACGGATAGAGGATCCAATCACATCCTCCGCTTGTCCACTCGTTGCCAGATCCTGAATCAAGCATTCATGATCCAAGCTTAATCCTTCGATTGCTCATTAAAAAGGTAAAAGGCAGTGTACCCATCATATTTCAACTTTTGTTTCTTATGATCATTTGCCTTCTTCATCTTTCTCTTTATTGCTTCTTTAGATAATATCTCCACTCCTAAAACGATTCATGAGGCATTATCTCATCCTAGTTAGCATGTTGCTATGGTGGAGAAAATGGCAACTCTTGATGACAATGGTAATTGGGATTTGGTATCTTTACCTGCAGAAAAAAAAAAAGCTATTGTGTGTAGATGGGTTTTTACTATAAAAGTCAATCCAAATAGTTCAGTGACTCATCTAATAGCAAAAGGATTTGCTCAAACATATGCTGTTGATTATTCTGACACATTCTCTCCAGTTGCTAAACTTCCATCAATTCGTTTGTTTACTTCTCTTGCAGCCACATATGACTGGCCTTTATATCAATTGGATATTAAAAATGTATCTCTTCATTGTGATCTCAAGAAGAGATTTATATGGAGCAACTTCTTGGATTTGTTACTCAATGGGAGTATGGAAAGTTTGTTGTCTTTGAAAATCTCTGTATGGTTTAAAACATAGTCATCGAGCTTGGTTTGGGAAATTTAGTCAGGCAATTGAGAAGTTTGGAATGATAAAGAGGAAGTCCGATCATTCTATCCTCTACAAACATTCTAAAGCTGTCATCATTCTTTTAGTAGTATATTTAGATGATATTGTTATCACTAGAATGAAGCTATGGGAATCTCATCCCTTAAATCCTTCCTTCACACATAGTTCCAGACAAAAGATTTGGGTATATTAAAATATTTATTAGGGGTCGAAGTAGCAAGGATGAGAAAGGTATCTTCTTATCCCAAAGGAAATATGTTATTGGTCTGTTTAACAAGATGGGAAAATTAGAAGCAAAACCATGTAGTACCCCTATGACTTCTATTTTGCAGCTTAAAAAGGTCATTGAATTGCTTAAGGATCTTGAAAGATATAGAAGGTTGGTTGTAAAACTGAATTATCTTACAGTAACCCCCAGATATTGCCTACTCTAATAGTATTGTGAACCAATTCATGGCATCTCCAATAGTCAATCATTGGGCAGCTTTAGAACAAATTCTATGCTACTTAAAAGGTCTCCTGGTCTTGGAATACTTTACAAAAACAACGGGCACGGTGACATTGAATGTTTTTCTAATGTTGACTAGGCTGGTTCTAAAGTGGTTAAAAGGTCCACTACAGAATATCATGTTTTTGTTGGTGGAAACTTGGTATCTTGAAAAAGTAAGAAACAAAATGTTGTATCTCGATCTATTGTTGAATCAAAATATAGGGCGATGGCTCAATCCACTTGTGAAATTCTTTGGATACATCCGAAATTCCATGGATACATCACCTTTTAGGTGAAGTAAGGTTGAAATCTTCGTTACCAGCAAGATTTTACTGTGATAATCAAGTTGTTATCTATATTGCCTATAACCCAGTGTTTTATGAAAGGACGAAGCATAGTGAAGTTGACTGTCACTTAAAGGAGAAGATCCAAGAGAAAATTATCTCCACTAGTTATGTGAAGACTAGAGAACAACTAGAAGACAGTTTCATGAAAGCCTTAAATGGAATTAGAATTGAATACCTATGTAAAAAATTGGGAATGATTAACATCTATACTCCAACTTGATATAACCCAATATAAATAGGAAAATTCTTAGTATCCCCTCCAAAAATGTGGACATTAGTGATAGCTCTATCATACATATCTTTCAAGACTTGGATATATCTTATAGAAATCCTCCTGCATTCCAGGACCCAATATAAAACTTCTCTATGGACTCTATCATAAGCCTTCTCCAAGTCAATGAAAACTATATGAATCCTTCTTCATCTCTTTATACTTTTCCATTAAATCTCTAATAAGGAAGATAGCTTTTATAGTTGATCGACCATGAATAAAACCAAACTAGTTTGGAAAAATACAAGTGTCCAAACATAAACAGTGTTCAATAACTCTCTCCCACAGTTTCATGGTGTGGCTCATAAGCTTAATATTCTTGTAATTTAAGCAAGTTTGAATATCTCATTTATTCTAAAAAATAAGTATCAAATTGATTTATCTCCATTCATCATGTATTTTCTTTGTATTTAGGATCTTATTAAACAAAACCATTAACCACGCAACTCCTACATCTCCCAAATATTTCCACACCTCAATGGTTATTACATCCGGTCCACATATTTTACCGATTTTCATTCTCTTCAAAGATTCTTTTACTTTAGAGAACTTAATCTGTCTAGTATACTTCACATTTTTCTTGGCTATGTCGTCCAAGCCCTCAATGATTTCATTACTGTTACCATTAAGAAGATTCTCAAAATAACTTCTCCATCTTTCCTTAATTTCTTATTCTTGAACCAAAACTCTATTTTTTTCGTCCTAGATGCACTTAACTTGGTTTAAATCTCAACATTTCATTTCCCTTATTTTAGCCAATTTATAAATAGTCTTTTCTCCTTCCTTTATTCCAAGTTTTTCATATAAACCCTCCGAAGATTATGCTCTTGCTTGCCTTTAACATCCTTTTTACTTATTTGTAATGCTCAAAAGCATCATCATTACACTTTGGCAAACTCTTATACCATTCCCTTTTACTTATTATTATTTTTTGGACTTCCTCACTCCACCACCAACACTCCTTCGAGGGGTGCCCATACTTTTTAGGTTCTATGAGTACCTTTCTAGCAACTCCTTTAATCGTTGTAGATATGCTCATCCACATATCATTTGCTGGCATATTCATATCCACCTCCTAACCTCCAGCTTCAACCAACTCATCCTTAACCATCAACTGTTTCCACCTTTTAAAGTCCACCACCTAATCTTGGGAATTCTGTTTCTCCTTGGCCTACTAGTCAAACACTTAATCTTGACATCCAACACCACTAACCTATGTTGAGTAGTCAAGGCCTCACCTGGAATAACCTTGCAATCCTTACATCGAGTTCGATTAGCTTTTCTTGTGAGTATGAAGTCAATATGGCTTCTATTTTGCCCACTTTTAAAGGTTACTAAATGTGATTTTCTTTTTATAAAATGTTTTTGTCAAAATCAAACCGTAAGCTATAGCAAAATCAAGTATAGTCTTGCCTTCTTCATTTCTAATTCCAAAACCATAACCTTCATTTACATCCTCAAAACTTGTTGTCTTTTTCTAAATGTCCATTTAAGTCTCCTCCTATAAAAATATTCTTATCATTCAGAATCTCTTGCATAAATTTATCCATATCCTCTCATACTTTTTGATTGCTCTCTCCATCTAATCCAACTTGAGAGGCATATGCACTATGTTGATGGTCTCATTCTATAGCACAAGTTCTATTAAAATGATCCTATCACCTACTCTTTTTATCGCTACAACCATCTCCTTTAGATTTCGATCCAAAATGCTACAACCATCTCCTTTAGATTTCGATCCAAAATTATACCTACTTCATTCTTATTTTTGTCTGTTCCTGTATACCACACCTTATATCATGTATTCTCAACTTCTTACTCTTCCCTCCAACCCTTTTAGTCTCTTGAATACTAGCAATACTGTTTTTCCTTCTCTCCATAGTATTGACAAATTCTCTCAATTTACTTACAAGAGATCCAATATTCCAAGTTTATATTCTGATCATACTTTCCACTTGTTCTCTCTTACGTCTCTTTTTATAAAAGCTGTTACCCTTATCTGAACTTGTATCTCTCATATAACTTGTATTTTGGACTAACTTCTTTATCCACACTCGTCCTTAATGTGAGAACCCTTACTTATTTAGCACCACATCCGGGCGCCGATATGATGCATCACATCCGGAAAACGCCATACACCCTTACCTATTTCTTACTACACCTAGGCTCTGATGTAGTGCATCACAAATACAGAACGCCCCAATGATAATATCATTAGAATCCATATCATGAAATGTGACAAAGTTTTCCTTTGTCTCCTGCTGCTTCCTCAATTTCTATACACGGTATCTCTTAACTTCTCTTGTTAGACTATTTTCAAAATAGTTAAAAAAATGGTAGATAAGGCAAGTCTTCAAATCACCAATAATCCCTCTTTAGAAATTAGTTTTGTAAAATTTAACAAGATGAACTACCTTGCATGGTCAAGATCTTGTCTGTTGTCCATCAAAGCTAGGGGGTTGCACGGATTTATTATAGGAGAGAAAAAGAAACATGAATTAACTTATTCCTCATTTTATCAGTGGGACTCAGAAAAATCTCTTGTTATGTCATAGCTTATAGACTCTGTGCAACCTGCTATTGCAAAAACATATTTGCTACTTGATACATCTGAAAAAATTTGGAAAGTTGCTTCTCAAACCTACTCTCAAATGGATAATGCTGCACAAAAATTTGAACATCGAAATAAAATTCATGGTACGAAACAAGGAGAGAAGACTATTTCATAATATTTTTTAGAATTAAGTGGTCTGTAGTAAGAACTTGATTGCTATCAGAATTTTCAAGTTGACTGCGCTGCAAATGCAGTTAAATTTCAAAAGTTGCTAGATGAGGAGCGTATCTATAATTTTCTTGCTAGTTTAAACTTCGAATATGATCAAATCAGAGTCTAAGTGCTTTTTAAAGAACCTTTACCATCTTTACTCCGAACATATTCGTATGTGCAATAAGAAGAAAGCAGAAGAAATGTTATATTATGTACAATAATAGCTGAGAAAGGTGGGTTAGCTGCCAAATCAGTTCATAAACACCCTAAAAATCACACTGAGGACTCTCAACAATATGATTATTATGGAAAACGATGCCATACAAGATAAACTTATTGAAAATTGAACAATAAACCAAATAAAGGTCGTAGAGGTAAAAAGATGAGCCTGATAAAGGTTCAAGCAAATTTGACTGAGGCAACAAGGCCAAATGGTGCAACAACCTCTAGTGACACTCTATCTAATGAAGAGGTTCTAAATTTAAGGTGATTCTTATCTCAGCTTAACACCAACTCAAACTGTCGGATCCTCTAACTTTGTAGCCACAGGTAATGTCTCTCCCACTAACCATAATACTTGTTCATGAATTATAGATTCAAGAGCAAATAGACATATGACAAGCTCTTCAGGAAGGTTTCTAACCTATTCCTCATGTCCAAAAAGAAATAATGTCTAAATAGCATATGGTTCTTTTACTCCTGTATCAGGAACAAGTTCTATTGATTATACTCCAAATATTATATTACCCTTTGTTCTTCATGTGCCTCGTTTTCCCATTAACCTTTTATCTGTTAGTTCCATTATTAAAACTCTTAATTATAAAATTGAGTTTTTCCCAAAACATTGTGCTATTCAGGATCTGCAAACATGGAAGATGATTGGGAGTGGTATATTGTAGGATGGCTTATACATTTTGGACGGAAGTCACAATTCTGATTCTGGTACAAATCACAAAAGGATATTAAACAGGAGATAATACAATTTCATAGGCAATTAGAGCATCTATCTTTTTTGTCTTAGGAAAGAAATTCCCAAATATGTTTAAAGAAATTTCATTTGACTCTTTTCTTTTTGATGCTTGTGAATTTGCTAAGCATACAAAGAACTCTTATATTCTGAATAATAATAAGAGTACAATTCCTTTTATGACTATTCATTCCGATGTTTGGGGACCCACTCAAAACATTTCATTGACTGGTCAAAGGTGATTTGTTACTTTTATTGATTGTTGTACCAGAATAACTTGGATATACCTATTAAAGGAAAAAAGTGATATATTTTCTTACTTTCAATCCTTTCATAAGATGATCAAAACTCAATTTGATGCTAAAATTAAAATCCTCCAGACAGATAATGGAAAGGAATACATGGATGGAGTGTTTTATGCTTATCTAGAGTCTAATAGGATAATGCATCAAACTAATTGTGCTTATACTAGTGTCCAAAATGGTGTTGCCGAAAGGAAAAATAGACATATTTTAGAAGAGGCTCGAGCTCTTATGTTCACCATGAACCTTCCAAAATCTTATTGGGGAGATGCAATCCTAACAACTGCTTACCTTAGCAATAGGATGCCTCTTAGAATATTGAATTTTAAAAGTCCTTTAGAGACTATACAAGGAAAAAATTATTATATTGTCCCTCCAAAGATATTTGGGTGTGTTTGTTTTGTTCATGCCAAGAATATTGGAAAATTGGAACCTAAGACTCTTAAATGTGTATTTGTTGGCTACTCACCTACTCAAAAGGGACATAAGTTTACCACCCTCCATCTAGGAAATACTTTGTTAGTATGGATGTTACTTTCAGAGGATCTGAGCCCTACTTCAATTTACCCCAATCTCCTCTTCAGGGGGAGAATGAGAAAGAATAGGAGAACCATAATTTGGCTACTTTTCATAATTCTATTTTGAAAGATAATCCCATTCAAGAGGAGAGTCCTGCTCAGGGGGAGAAAAGTTTGATTCAAAAGGAGAAGTATAACAGGAAATTCCTCCAGAATTTGAGAGTAAAGAGACATAGGGAAAGGTATACAGACTAAAGAAGACTCTGTATGGATTAAAACAGTCTCCTAAAGCATGGTTTAACAAATTCAGTAAATTCATGGTCTCCTTTGGATATCAACAGAGTAATGTTGATCACACCTTGTTCATTAAGCACTCAAATGGCAAGATTACTCTACTCATTGTCTACGTTGATAATATTGTAGTAACTGGAGATGATAGAGAAAAAGTAGTTCGACTAAGGAAGCTGTTGACCCGGGAATTTGAGATAAAAGATATAGGAAAACTGCAATATTTCCTAGGAATTGAAATGGCTAGATCAAAAAAGAGAATATTTATCTTACAAAGGAAATATATCCTAGATCGTCTACAAGAAACAGGTATGCTAAGTTGGAAGCCAGCAGATTCTCCTATTGAAAGTAATCATAAGGTACAAGCAGGAATAAAGACTTCAATTGACATAGAAAAATATCAGAGTGGTAAGGAGATTAATTATCTATCACACACTAGACCAAACATAGCATATGCAATTAGTGTGGTCAACCAATATATGCATGATCCTCGTGAGCCCCATTTACAAGCAGTAGTTCAGATTCTGCGATATCTTCAGTCTGCTCCCAAAAAAGGTCTTCTTTTCTCCAAAAATGGTCACCTTCGAATTGAAGCCTTTACAAATGCATATTGGACTGGATCTCTTGATGATAGGAGATTCACATCTGGCTACTGCACACTTGTGGGTGAAAAGTTAGTTACTTGAAGGAGTAAAAAGCAGGGCATGGTTTCTCGATCAAGTGCAGAGGTAGAGTACAGAGCTATGGCACCAGTTGTTTGTGAACTACTATGACTGCGAAAGTTACTAAAGGAATTAAAATTGTTTAGTGAAGATAATTTGTCCTTGTTTTATGACAAGAAGGCTGTCATTAGCATAGCTCATAAGCCAGTTCAATATGACCGCACAAAACACGTTGAAATAGATCTACACTTCATAAAAGAGAAATTAGTTTATAGTTCTCTGAGTCTATTTCATGTGTCATTAGAGAAACAACTGACCAATGTATTTACCAAAGGACTAAGCAATAGAAACTTTCACATTTTGATTTGCAAGTTGGGCATGTGTGATATTTTTGCACCAACTTAAAGGGGAGTGTTGGTAGATAGTAATTGATTGTTGGCTAATAGGCATAAATATATTGGTGGTAGTTAGTAGTTTTATAGATAAGATATAATTTGTAGAAATAGCATTATATCTGTTTGATCAAAATAGCATTAATCAAATTTTTTTGCAATTTTCTATCAAGATTTAAGTTTTGTCCTTTGGTGCGAGAATGAGGCTTAGTCCAAAAAGAGATTCAAGATCAAGAGTTTCATTCAATCCAAAGACTTCACAAGTTTGATTTTTCTTATTTTCTTTAGTTTTAACGTGTCTTCAATTATTATTTTTAGTTCTTTTATTTTTATATCAAACATGTATAACTAAACCCCATATTGGGGTTAGGCCCTTATATTAATTTTTCTATGGAGTAATGCATTCTATTTGGTTCAATTAAGTTTATTATTTAGTTATTTTGTTATCTGTGAACTTCAAGTTAATATTTATCTGGCCAATAAATATTTGATATGAGATGTTGTGTGATGGAGTGGAAGTGAAAGCATAACATTAGTCCAAGAAGATAACAATCTTAAGTAAGTTTTCACTTAGAGATAAAATAAATACTTAAGAGGTTGATTTAAATTTTTTTTTATAAAACTTAATGAATTGATTTAATTACTTATGATCACGAGAGTAGACGTAAGGACTAAATTCAATATTAGTTTTAAATCTTGAGAGATACTATAACTTAATTTAAAAGAATCCAACTAATAATAAAGATAGAATAAAATTGAATCAAAACCTTAAGAGATCCATAGTTAATCAATTAAGGTAGTCTAATCCTAAATTCAAAAATATAAGAGTCAAAACCAAGTAGATCTAATTCTAGTTTTAGTTAGTTTACATTAAAATTAAATTCAATCTTTTCTTTCCAAATAATAACTAATTTGATTGTTTGGTGCTTAGGATTATTCTACTTTGTGAGAACGATACTATATTATTTGTTCACGACTGGTACACTTATAGTTAGCTATTCTAGAACCTAACAAGTTTTTTGTTGTTGGAGAGATCCTTGCTTAATGGCAAGGGGATTTTTGCATTTATCCAAAAAACAAAGGAGCTTCAATCCAATTTAATGGAAATGCATTCATAAATAATGTCAGTAGTAATACATCCCCAAGATACTCCAAAGATAAGTAGAAATTGTTTAATGACCAAACATTTTTTAGTGTTGAGTTCCAGAATTTAGCTATTGTAAGATTAACAATCCAAGTTATATCTAAATTATCAGAATACCAAACATCCTCCTCCAGAAAGGCCACGGCATTGGAAGAGATACATGTTCAAATGCTAAAGGAAAGAACCTTGCAATTATCTACCAAAGGCAAGTAAAAATTTTGAGGAACCCTCTTTCTTATGCAAAGTCCAAAATTTTAGAAAGGTGAAGTTCTTGAAAACCAAAACATCATATGAAAGAAACATAAGTACTGATGGTAGCAATAGCACTAGGCAAACTACAGCAGCACAAATAACAAGTTTGCAAGGAATTTATCCTGCAGTTCTAAGTGATCCCATTAATATAGCTTCCAAGCATAGTTCATTTTCTTTTCATTCACCCATGCACTCATGCCCAGTTGCCTATTATGATAGCCTCCATCGATTACTTGGATCTAACCATCTAACATATTACATATAGCAAGACTAGCTTTGAATAAGCCAAAATCTATTTTGGTCAGTTTTCAAACCAACCTCATTCAGAAATTTTATGACGACCAATTTGACTTCTTCCATTTCAAGTTGTTATTTAATTTCCATAACATAGAAGAAATATTTCATCATTCCATTGTTTTAGCCGTGTATATTATAAGATTTGTGTATAAAAAAATAAAAGATAATTAAAAAATCCCAAAGAAAAACTTTTCACACACATCAGTCAGAAATCATTGAAGAAAAAATTTAGTACAAAGGAAGGCTTTGAAAGTGTCTATGCAGCATTGAAAACATATTCATTTAATGATCCAAACTCAGGTTTCACAATATTTATCTTAATGATGCAAGATCTGTAGCTTGTGTTCTATGCTCAAAAGAGATCAAGAATTAGATTCTCTTGTTTCATGCTCAGAATTATGAAGTTCACTACAATCATGTTCTGCCATAAGAATAATCATCCTTCAACGAAAAAATGATTAACTGATTATATGACTATTTAATGTTATTTGCCAAACACAAATTAAGTATGTAAAAAGGTTCATTTGATAGATAATCATTTGAAATGATTGGAGATTTAGATTTGAAATTCAAAGTATAAAATTATGAAAAAAAAATAGGATAGTGCAAAATTCAAAATACTCAATCATTTAAAATAATTACCTATCCAAATAAACCCCAACATTAACTGATGGAGATTGGCATATATGGACAAAGAAATCAAAATACCTTCAGAACTCTGAGCTCTATCTTGGTGATTTCACGGCCGTTGATGTAAACCTTGGTGGTCCCATTACTAGCATCCAGCCGAAGCTTACCACCAATGATAACTTTGGAACTAATTATCCTATCAGGTTTCTCTCCCTCCTGAAATCAAACACCCAAAATTTATTAACACATGAAAAACAAAATCATTTTTGAACCAGATACACTAAATTTTTTTTCACCTTTCCCCATAGCCCTGAATCCTTATCATACCAATACTTTCCAGGCTTCAAATTCTGAGGTGGGATTGGACATCCTAAAACCTCAGCCAATTCATCTTGTACAAGTGATCTTCCATTCACAATCAACTGTTCAGGTCTCAACTGATTAGCTGTGCACTCATTCTCTGCCTTCATAATCTGTCTATCCTCCAATGGACTGCACACTTTAGACAAAACTCTCGAAGACTTACCCAAACTAGACCTCTTTGATTCATCTATAGAATGCCCAATACAACTAACACACTTTCTCCCTTCAGGCATCGATCCCATTGCATTAAGCAAGCAATTGCTACAATATCTCGCATCACAAACCAAACATGTAATATCCTCATATATGCTCTAGAAGTTTTGATTATGTTATTGTTATTGTTGTTGTTGTTATATTGGATTGTATATATGTGTTAATTGCAAGAGAAAAGAAATTGGGAAAGAAAATAGGGTTTAGAGAGAATGGTATATGTTGTGTATATGATGATATATATAACATATAAATTGGTCAAATGAAGAGTCAAGGGGGTAGAGATATTTATTTGGTTATTGGTGAAATGACTATTAAGGGCATTGGATTAAAAAGAAAGCTAGAACAAATGATAAAAGGGTGTTTTGGTAATTGTTTGAATTGGAACACTTGGTGGAGATTAAAAGAAGAGTTGACTTTATTTTTGTGGTTCATTTCTTCTTTCTTCTTTGTGTGGCCGGCTCCTTCATAGACAAAGGAAAACAAGAGACAAAGTGAAGATCTTGATGTGTTAAGCTCAAATTGATGGAAGATTGAAGTGATCTAGTGGATGATACAAGAAGTCTTATAACTTTGGTAAGTTCTCTTGTGATCTTTGTGTTTATTTGAAATGATATTTGAGTTTGATAGATTTTTAAGAGTGTGTTGGTTGATTTTGAGATGTGAGAAGTGTTTGAGTGATTGGATGATGGATGTTGAGTATGGATTGAAGAAAAGAGTAAGTGGTTGGAAGAGATGATGTTGTATATGTGGTGAGGGTTTTGAGATGATTTTGTGTTTTGTACTTGATGTGTGTTTGGCTTGTTTTGGTGTGTTGCAAGTTTTAGATGAGTTTTGAGTATGTTTTGTTAAGATGGTGTGAAGTGGATGTTGTTGGATAAAAGTGTTTTGTTGAGTGTTTGGTTGTTTTGGTCGGAATCTTGATTTGTGGCCGGACACGCCCATGAGCACGTCCAGGGTCTTTAGGCGTGTCAATTGTGTTGGAGGCAGTAGGTTTGACACGACCAGTAGCACGCCCGTGTTATTGAGCGTGTCATAGCTACTGTGAGATTTGAGAATTTACACGCCCAGGAACACGCCCATGTTGTTGAACGTGTAAATACTTCTGTGTTGTGGAGTTAGGGCACGGTCATGGACACGCCCGTGTGGGTGAGCGTGTCAGGGTTAGGGTTTGCCCTAATTAATTCCTAATTGGATTATCTCTTGTGTATCCCTAAACAAGTATATGCTATTACTTTTGATTTAGGTCTTGAAGATAGTGATTAATCATTGATTTAAGAGGTAGAAGGATCTTGAACAAGGAAGTGTTAAGAGTGGTGTGATTTGTTTTTGAGGTAAGTACAAAACCTATATGATTGTGTATAAGTTCAAATGTGGCATTACTACATTGTTAATTTATTTGAGCAATGTGTATTGTTATGTTTATATCAATGATGATATATATATATATATATATGAATAATGTGAATGACATGATGATGCAAATGAATGTGTTTATGAAAGATTGAAATGTTATGTTGTGAATTGAGATGAAATGGAATATAGAGCCATTGTGATTGGCTATATTGATTCATTTGAGAATGAAATTGATAACAAATTAATAAATGAGTTGTGTGGCTAATGTGTTATTCCATTTTCAGAGTTTGTTGTTGGTGGCATGCCTAATGATAGTAACAATCTCTTGAAGTTAGGTTGGGCTTGATCCTTGAAGTCAAGTTGGGTTGAAGTTTAACATGTTTTACTCCCCTTGAAGCTTGGTTGGGTCTAGTCCTTGAAGCCTAATTGAGATGTTACAACCCTTGAAGCTAGGTTGGGTTTGGTTCTTGAAGCCAAGTTGGGTTGAGACTTAGCATGCTTTGTTCCCCTTGAAGCTTGGTTGAACCTAATCCTTGAAGCCTAGTTGGGTATATGTGATAATGATAAATGTGATAAAACCAAAGCATTAACTCTGAAAATTGAATGGCATATTAGTGTGTCTTGGGCCCAATGCTTGTCTTTGTTAATGTGAGTCATGATTTGTTTAATGTTGTTCATGAATGGTTAAATGAATAACTAATGAGGCATATGAAATGCAAAGGTATGTTGTTAGCCTTGCATATATGATATTACATGTATAATATGGATTGAGAATTGGCATTGCGTTGCACTGAAGCATAACATTAGCACATTTTGTCTTACTAAGCCATTGGCTTAGCGCGATAGTGTTTGATCGCGCAGGTAATAGGGTTGAACTCGAGAGCTCTTCGAGACCGAGTGAGAGTAGACAGTGAAGAGTTGATTTTGGGAACTTAAAGATCAGAGGAGACTTGCCAATCATGTATAACTCTTTTATATTTTGTAAAGTAATGATTTTAATGTACATATGTGTATATTTGTAAATATGGAATTAAATGTTTTTATATATGTAAATATTTTCTATATTCCGCTGCGTATTTAGTAACGGTATATATATATATTTGTTTTATATAATAAGTTAATGACTTATTTTCTCTAATGTATAATGAGAAAGCTTCTAGTATCATTTAAAATGTTTTGAATGTTAATAAAATCCGTAGCATCCCTATGTTCAGTGCACGTATGTTACATTGTGGGGTTTGTAGTGTGCGTATATTGGATGTGGGGGTGTTACAGTTGTTTTGGTATCAGAGCCTAGGTTTGAGATTCTCAACCTAGGTAAAATGTAAGAAAAAGAATATTTTTACTTAAAAAGTGGTTTTTGAATAACATATATGTTTGGGATTGGCAATCTCTGATCTTTAATAAGATGTATTCTGCTGTGTTTGCAGAAATAGGTTGTGATGGATCCTCATTTGCGTCAGTCAGTTGAGGGTAGTGAGGAGAGTGTAGCTCCGGAGGATAGAGCTAGAGTTGATAGTGCTGGGGAGGCACCTGCTTCGGTGTCAGGGAGACCAGTTGGTGAGGAGGTTCCGCCAGCTTGGCTTAGGCATGTGATAGAGGCTTTGAGACAAGCACCAGTGCAACCACTGCCGCCACCCCCTCAGCCTGTGGTATCAGTGAGGCACTATGATAAACTAAGGAAGTATGGAGCGGAGGATTTCCTTGGTACTACTGATCCAGCTGTAGCAGAACAGTGGCTTGACAAAGTACAGAGGATCTTTATTCAGTTGCAAGCCACCCCAGAGGAAAAGTTTGATTATGCAAGATCATTGCTACAGAAGGATGCATACGACTGGTGGAGGACAGTGCCCCATTCTATGGATGATCCACCAACCTTGTCTTATGCTGATTTCTTGAGAGAATTTGAATTGAAGTATACTCCTAGGGAGTACAAAGACATGAAGAAGATGGAGTTTTTGAGCTTGAAGCAAGACAGCAGGACTGTAACTGAATATGAAGTTGAGTTTATTAGATTGAGCCATTATGCTGGGGGCATTATAGCTGATGAGATAGATAGATGCAGGAGATTTGAGGAGGGATTGAGGCCCTCTATCATGTGTCTAGTGGCTGGATCTAGATATCATGATTTTTCCCAGCTTGTGGCAGCAGCTCGGAGTGTGGAGCGAGCTCAAGTTATTGCAGTTGCTTCAGAGGAAGAGATTAGGGTTGGAAGGCCCCAGTTGGAGGCAGGGTCTTCTTCTGCGAAGAGAGGTAAAGGAAGCTTTGTTCCTAGAGTTAGTAGGAGTCAGAGGTCAGCTGGTAGGTCAGTGCAGTTACAGAGGCAGAGATTTAGACCTGCAGCTTCAGTGGCAAGTGCTCCGACCCCTATGATTCAAAGATCCACCCTACCCATTTGTATCCATTGTGGTAGGCCACATGGAGGTCCTTGCTGGAAGACGGGTGTAGCAGGGGTTTGTTTCAGATGTGGATCACCAGATCACTTTGTGAGAGATTGTCCTGAGAGGCAAGAACAGATGTCAGTTGATACTGCAGCTTCTCGACCTAGTGTGAGGGGAGGTCGAGCAGGCAGAGGTAGCAGCCGGGGAGGCAGATCTGGGTTCAGTGCTAGAGGAGGTTCTACATCTAGAGAGAGTAGACCAGAGGAGGTTGGGTCTTCCCAGAGGATATATGTTATGCAGAGACAACCAGATGCATCGGCAGTCATAGCTGGTACTTTTTCTTTATTTGATACTTCAGTACTTGCTTTGATTGATCCGGGTTCCACACATTCTTATATTAGTGCATCTGTTTTGCCTGTGTTTGATATGCATGCTGAGTCCCTAGGATTTGATGTGTTGGTGACAAATCCGTTAGGGCATAGTGTGGTTGTGAGTAAGGTGCACCGAGATAGTGCAGTGAGGGTGCAAGGTGAGGAGTTCCTTGGAGACTTGATTGAGATGCCATTTAAGGAATATGATGTGATTCTAGGTATGGACTGGCTATCTAGACATGGAGCTGTGGTAGACTGTAAAAGGAAAATTGTTTCTTTGAGAACTGTTGATGGTAGAGAGGTGATAGTATCTAATGAGCAGGAACAGCTAGCCTCCTTATTTGTTTCAGCTGTTGCAGCCAGGAGATTGATTAGAAAGGGGTGTGATGCTTATCTTGCTCATGTGGTAGATACTAGAGTAAGGAGTCCTCAAATTGATAGTATAGCCACAGTTGCAGAATTCCCAGACGTGTTTCCAGAAAAGTTGCCAGGGTTGCCTCCTGAGAGAGAGGTGGAGTTTGGTATTGAATTATTGCTTGGTACCACTCCTATTTCTATTACTCCTTATAGAATGGCACCAGCAGAATTGAAGGAATTGAAAGTGCAATTACAGGAATTGTTGGACAAAGGATTTATTCGCCCCAGTGTTTCTCCTTGGGGAGCTCCTGTGCTATTTGTGAAAAAGAAAGATGGTACTATGAGGTTGTGTATCGATTATAGGCAATTGAACAAGGTGACTATTAAAAATAAATATCCTTTGCCCAGAATCGATGATCTCTTTGATCAATTGAAGGGTGCAGCTGTGTTTTCTAAAATTGATTTGAGGTCTGGGTACCATCAATTGAGAGTTAAAGCTGAAGACATTTCTAAGACCGCCTATCGGACCAGGTATGGGCATTATGAATTTTTAGTTGTGCCTTTTGGTCTAACGAATGCACCTGCAGCTTTTATGGATTTGATGAATAGGGTGTTCAGGCCCTATCTGGATCAGTTTGTAGTGGTCTTCATTGATGACATTCTGGTGTATTCGCGGAATGAAGAGGAACATGATATGCATCTGCGGATTATGTTGCAGATTTTGAGAGAGAAGCAGTTGTTTGCCAAATTGTCGAAATGTGAGTTCTGGTTGGATCAAGTCGCTTTTCTCGGACATATTGTTTCAGCATAAGGCATTAGAGTTTATCCGAGTAAAGTTGAAGCTATTTTGAATTGGAGTCCACCAAAGTCAGTGACTGAAGTTAGAAGTTTTCTGGGTTTGGCAGGCTATTACCGACGGTTTGTGAAAGGATTTTCTTTGATAGCTACTCCACTCACCAGATTGCTTCGAAAGGGAATTAGATTTGTGTGGACAGATCAGTGTCAGGCTAGCTTTGAGCAGTTGAGAGAAATATTGACTCAAGCGCCTGTTCTTACTTTACCTGTGGAAGGCAAACCATATGTGATCTACAGTGATGCTTCACATAGTGGTTTGGGGTGTGTGCTAATGCAAGAAGGTAAAGTTATAGCTTATGCTTCTAGACAGTTGAAACCGCATGAGCTTAATTATCCGACCCATGATTTAGAGTTAGCAGCAATTGTGTTCGCATTGAAGATTTGGCGACACTATTTGTTTGGGGAGAAATGTTTCATCTACACTAATCACAAAAGCTTGAAATATTTGGCTGTTTAGAAAGAACTTAATCTTCGACAGAGGAGATGGTTGGAATTGATTAAAGACTACGACTATTTGATTGATTATCATCCAGGTAAAGCAAATGTTGTTGCTGATGCCTTGAGTCGGAAGTCTTTAGCTGGTTTAACTGTTTACTCGCTCTCGTTGCTTGTTGAGTTGAGAGCTTTGCATGCCAGTTTTGTACCTTGTGATGATGGTGCATTGTTGACACAATTGCATTTGAAACCAATTTTATTGGATCAGATCAAAGAGGCTCAGTTGACTGATATGAAGATTCAAAAGATTATTTCAGATTGCAAGAATGGGAAGACTGGAGATTTTATTGTGAAAGGTGATGGGAGTCTCTAGTTTAAGAACCGATTGTGTGTACCCGATGATGCTGATTTGAAAAGAGTCATTTTAGAAGAAGCACATCAGTCAGTGTTTGCTATGCATCCGGGTAATACAAAGATGTATCATGATTTGAGACAGCATTACTGGTGGATTGGTTTGAAGAGAGATATTGCAGATTTTGTGTCAAAATGTCTCACCTGTCAGAAGGTTAAAGCAGAGCATCAAGTTCCAACTGGGTTACTTAAACCTTTAGCAGTGCCTGAATGGAAATGGGATAGAGTAACCATGGATTTCGTATCTGGTCTGCCATTAACACAAAGAAAGCATGATGCTATTTGGGTGATTGTTGATAGATTGACTAAGACAGCTCATTTCCTTCCGGTTCGGATGGATTACTCTTTGGAGAGATTAGCTGAGCTGTATATCCATGAGATTGTTAAGTTGCATGGTGTTCCAACTTCTTTAGTGTCTGATCGAGATCCCCGATTTACTTCAAGATTTTGGAAGAGTTTGAATAGTGCTTTGGGTTCTCGACTGCACTTCAGCACGGCTTTCCATCAGCAGACAGATGGACAGTCAGAGAGGGTGATACAGATTATTGAGGATATGTTGAGAAGTTGTGTCATCGATTTCTCTGGAAGTTGGGATAGATTCTTACCTCTTGTGGAGTTTGCTTATAATAACAGTCACCAATCCAGCATTGGTATGGCACCATTCGAAGCGCTGTATGGTAGACGATGTCGGACACCTCTTTGTTGGAGTGAACTTGGTGAAAGTAAGTTAATTGGACCTGATTTGATTCAAGAAACTGAAGAGAAAGTGAAATTGATTCGAGGCAAGTTGAAAGCAGCTTCAGACTGACAGAAGTCTTATGCAGATCTTAAGAGGAGAGACATAGAGTTTGATGTGGGAGATAAGGTATTTTTGAAAGTGTCTCCTTGGAAGAAGATATTGAGGTTTGGTCAGAAAGGGAAATTGAGTCCTCGTTTCATTGGACCGTATGAAGTTCTAGAAAGGATTGGGCCAGTTGCTTATCGACTTGCTTTGCCACCTGAGTTGGATCGTATTCATAATGTATTTCATGTTTCTATGTTGAGGAGATACAGATCGGATCCATCTCATGTGTTGCCGATTGAATCTATCGAGGTAAATCAAGATTTGACATTTGAAGAGGAACCAGTTGCTATCTTGGCATGTGATGTGAAAGAATTGAGAAATAAGAGAGTGCCACTTGTGAAGGTTCTATGGAAGAATCATGCAAAAGAAGAAGCAACTTGGGAAAGTGAACAATCCATGCGAGAGCAATATCCTCAGTTGTTTCAGCTTTGATATCAGGTAATTTCGAGGACGAAATTTTCTTTTTAGAGGGGGAGAATTGTAATATCCTCATATATGCTCTAGAAGTTTTGATTATGTTATTGTTATTGTTGTTGTTGTTATATTGGATTGTATATATGTGTTAATTGCAAGAGAAAAGAAATTGGGAAAGAAAATAGGGTTTAGAGAGAATGGTATATGTTGTGTATATGATGATATATATAACATATAAATTGGTCAAATGAAGAGTCAAGGGGGTAGAGATATTTATTTGGTTATTGGTGAAATGACTATTAAGGGCATTGGATTAAAAAGAAAGCTAGAACAAATGATAAAAGGGTGTTTTGGTAATTGTTTGAATTGGAACACTTGGTGGAGATTAAAAGAAGAGTTGACTTTATTTTTGTGGTTCACTTCTTCTTTCTTCTTTGTGTGGCCGGCTCCTTCATAGACAAAGGAAAACAAGAGACAAAGTGAAGATCTTGATGTGTTAAGCTCAAATTGATGGAAGATTGAAGTGATCTAGTGGATGATACAAGAAGTCTTATAACTTTGGTAAGTTCTCTTGTGATCTTTGTGTTTATTTGAAATGATATTTGAGTTTGATAGATTTTTAAGAGTGTGTTGGTTGATTTTGAGATGTGAGAAGTGTTTGAGTGATTGGATGATGGATGTTGAGTATGGATTGAAGAAAAGAGTAAGTGGTTGGAAGAGATGATGTTGTATATGTGGTGAGGGTTTTGAGATGATTTTGTGTTTTGTGCTTGATGTGTGTTTGGCTTGTTTTGGTGTGTTGCAAGTTTTAGATGAGTTTTGAGTATGTTTTGTTAAGATGGTGTGAAGTGGATGTTGTTGGATAAAAGTGTTTTGTTGAGTGTTTGGTTGTTTTGGTCGGAATCTTGATTTGTGGCCGGACACGCCCATGAGCACGTCCAGGGTCTTTAGGCGTGTCAATTGTGTTGGAGGCAGTAGGTTTGACACGACCAGTAGCACGCCCGTGTTATTGAGCGTGTCATAGCTACTGTGAGATTTGAGAATTTACACGCCCAGGAACACGCCCATGTTGTTGAACGTGTAAATACTTCTGTGTTGTGGAGTTAGGGCACGGTCATGGACACGCCCGTGTGGGTGAGCGTGTCAGGGTTAGGGTTTGCCCTAATTAATTCCTAATTGGATTATCTCTTGTGTATCCCTAAACAAGTATATGCTATTACTTTTGATTTAGGTCTTGAAGATAGTGATTAATCATTGATTTAAGAGGTAGAAGGATCTTGAACAAGGAAGTGTTAAGAGTGGTGTGATTTGTTTTTGAGGTAAGTACAAAATCTATATGATTGTGTATAAGTTCAAATGTGGCATTACTACATTGTTAATTTATTTGAGCAATGTGTATTGTTATGTTTATATCAATGATGATATATATATATATATATATATATGAATAATGTGAATGACATGATGATGCAAATGAATGTGTTTATGAAAGATTGAAATGTTATGTTGTGAATTGAGATGAAATGGAATATAGAGCCATTGTGATTGGCTATATTGATTCATTTGAGAATGAAATTGATAACAAATTAATAAATGAGTTGTGTGGCTAATGTGTTATTCCATTTTCAGAGTTTGTTGTTGGTGGCATGCCTAATGATAGTAACAATCTCTTGAAGTTAGGTTGGGCTTGATCCTTGAAGTCAAGTTGGGTTGAAGTTTAACATGTTTTACTCCCCTTGAAGCTTGGTTGGGTCTAGTCCTTGAAGCCTAATTGAGATGTTACAACCCTTGAAGCTAGGTTGGATTTGGTTCTTGAAGCCAAGTTGGGTTGAGACTTAGCATGCTTTGTTCCCCTTGAAGCTTGGTTGAACCTAATCCTTGAAGCCTAGTTGGGTATATGTGATAATGATAAATGTGATAAAACCAAAGCATTAACTCTGAAAATTGAATGGCATATTAGTGTGTCTTGGGCCCAATGCTTGTCTTTGTTAATGTGAGTCATGATTTGTTTAATGTTGTTCATGAATGGTTAAATGAATAACTAATGAGGCATATGAAATGCAAAGGTATGTTGTTAGCCTTGCATATATGATATTACATGTATAATATGGATTGAGAATTGGCATTGCATTGCACTGAAGCATAACATTAGCACATTTTGTCTTACTAAGCCATTGGCTTAGCGCGATAGTGTTTGATCGCGCAGATAATAGGGTTGAACCCGAGAGCTCTTCGAGACCGAGTGAGAGTAGACAGTGAAGAGTTGATTTTGGGAACTTAAAGATCAGAGGAGACTTGCCAATCATGTATAACTCTTTTATATTTTGTAAAGTAATGATTTTAATGTACATATGTGTATATTTGTAAATATGGAATTAAATGTTTTCATATATGTAAATATTTTCTATATTCCGCTGCGTATTTAGTAACGGTATATATATATATATTTGTTTTATATAATAAGTTAATGACTTTTTTTCTCTAATGTATAATGAGAAAGCTTCTAGTATCATTTAAAATGTTTTGAATGTTAATAAAATCCGTAGCATCCCTATGTTCAGTGCACGTATGTTACATTGTGGGGTTTGTAGTGTGCGTATATTGGATGTGGGGGTGTTACAAAACATGCCTCTCTCTCTTTCAATCTATTCTTTTTCCCACATCGACTGCAAACTCCTCTCTTCCTAAACCCTCTTCGAGGCTCAGCATAAGCTGGATGTATAGCATCAGTAGCAGCACTCGGTTGACTTGATGTATATCCATCGTCATCTTCTGTTCCTGAATCTCTTAGAGTTGGAGTATTAAATTTCACTACATTACCACCCTTCGTCTCCTCATTTCTCGCAAAGGATGTCGTTTCATCTTCCTTCTCTTCGTCTCCTCCTTTTAATCCTATTTCAATCGGCGGTCTCGAACTGGTTGACTCTTTACTGAAGTTATTCGGACTTCCATTCCTAAACCGGCTGAATTTTGAAATCTTTCTAGCAGTGATTGGAGCTGCCACCGGAACATAAATATCTTTCTCATTGGAAATAGAGGCTAGAGAAAAAGTGCGAACGGAAAGGGACTCGAGGTTCAGTGGATCGACACGCGGGACCTCGTAAGGAATTGGAGGACCTTGATATTCAACTGCGATCGAGTAATCAAGGTGATCTTCGTCTGGCAATGGTGCACCTGCTGGTAACATCTTTCTCAACACTTCTTCCCATGCGTTTTCTTCTTCCGTCTCTGCAATTGCCATTTGCAATAGATGGTTTATTTGTCCGTTGATAAAAAAAAAGGTAAACAGAAAGGAAAAGAAATAATACATATATATATGTAGTCAACAGGGGAAGTTGGCAGGCAGGCAGGGATTCATTTTGACCCAGCTGAGTAATATCTGCCTCATTTATGATGGACTGATAAACAGCAGTAAATGAATCAATTTTGCAGTTGTCTATATAATATACAAATAATAAATAACATCATTATTTTTAAAAAATTATAAAAACTAAAAATATTTATAATTTTATATAAAATTAAAATAAAATTTTAAAATATCATATTCTTTACTAAAATAAAAATAATTTTTAATATATATTTTTTACTATAATTAATATTTTATTTTAATTTTAATTTTTTTAATTTTAATATAAAATAAAAATATTTTAATAAAATAATAAAAATTAATATTTAAAATTATTTTTTATCATATAAAAATTATAATTTTTTATAAAAAAAATATTAATTTTAATTATAAAAAAACAACTCTCAAAAAAATAAAAAAGTAAAATATATAAAAATATATTAATAAAATTATTAAATTTATTTTAAAATAAATTTTACATATTATATACATAAAAATAAAAAAAAATACAATTTTACTTTATAGATATTATGTTTACGTTTTGTGAATGTATCATTGTAAAAGTTTTATAAATGTTATATGTATGTATTTATTTATTATCTAAGATGTATATATTTTATATAAAAATTATTTAATATTGTGTTATGAATGTTGTATAGATATTGTGAGAATAAAAAATAAAAAAATATTAAAAATATTTTGTAGATATTTTGTGAATGTATTATAGATATTATAGATGTAGTTTTATATTATTAAATATGTATTTTATATATTTTGTGTATATATATTTTTGTGTATATATTAAAAATATGATATTAAAAAATTTAAATAAAAAATATAAAAAAATAATAAAAAATTTACAAAAATCAGGAAAAAAAATCACTATAGCAAAAGTTAAAAATAAAAATAAAAACAAAAACGGCAGGTTTGTGTTTTTGAAGAGTGAGCTTTTTGATGAGGTATATAATATAAATTTTCCAATATATTATACTACAGCAAAACCTGCATGATTCAATGAATATTTTTATTTTTTAAAATACTATAATAATTTTAAATAAATTATTATTTATTTGTAATTATAAATTAAAAAATAAAATTAATAAATATAAACAAATAATATCTGATTATCAAATTAAAAAATATAAATAGATTTATAACTCTATAATATTATCATAATAGTTTATATAAATAATAAAAATTATTTATAAAATTAAATATACCAACATCATCAATAAAAAATATATAAAAAAAATTGCATCAAAAATCAAAATTATAACACCAATAGTCAAAAATAACAACCTAGCAAATTTAATTTAAATGTATATTTTAATTTAGCTTAAAAAAATTGGGGCCCGCAACAATATGAAAGCGAAACGCATAATGTATGACAGTATGAGAGCAAAACAAATAATAAAAAAACTATGTTATTAAATATTTATTTATTTAGTATAATAATAATAATATAGATTCTACACAGCAAACACTTGTACATTATATTTTTTGTTAAATAAATAATAATTTAAATTAAATATCACAAACTAATTTAAACAAAAAAAATACATTTAAAAAATTTCATTCAATCAAAAATTAGATTTAAACTAATCATAAAACATATTCAAACAAATTTATTTAAAATAAAAAACAAATATATAATAAATGTACTTTATATCCACATCTAACTTGAGCATTTTCTCAATTTTATAATTAAGATTAAAATAAAAGTAAAGAAATCTTTAATCAATATTTTTTGTTTCTTAATTAAATGGGTGCTGAAGCAATTTTTTAGAAGTAATTATCCAAATTAATTTATTAATGTTGAATGCAAGAGTTGCTTTTAGAGTAGAAAGAGATACTTTAAAAAATATTATTTTTTATGTTGATTTTAATTTTTAAAATCTATTTAAAAATAATAGTGATAATATTCTTTTAATTGACTTTATAGTTTTTATTATTATTAAGAGATTATTTATTTAAAAAATGAAGTTGTATATCAAATAAAATAAAAATGAAAGATTTAATTGCATATTTTATTACAGCATAAAAGTTTTAATATGCATTTGTGTCATTTTTCTTTACATAGATTTTAGAAAAGATTCCTTCAAAAATATCATAAAAATCAAACTATTTAAAAAAATCCACTTTTCTTCTTCCGTCTCTGCAATTGCCATTTGCAACAGGTGATTTGTTTGTCTGTTGGGAAAATAAAAGGGAAAATAGAAGAATATATATATATATATATATATATCAGAGCCATCTTTCGTTTAGGGGTGGTAGTAGATAGATATAGAACTGTTTACATAGTTAAATTTTTGACTTTTAGATCTAGAAGTGGACTTAGTGTTGTCTAGGTATTGGATATGCAATAAGACCCGTGTCAGCCGATGGATAGGCGTTTAGGGCAGTAAGTCAGTGGTCGCTACCAAAACAAACATTAATAAACTTTAAAAATCTAATTTTCAAAAATTTAAAAATGGAACCATTTCTATGTAAATTTGCTAGTACAACTAAATCAGATAGTTCTGAGTCATCGGAAGTTAAAAGGATAGTTAACAGAAATGAAGTAATTTTAGAAGATTTTAATAAAGCAATTGATAATTGGGTAATACCAAAAATAGATAAAGAACAGATTTATAAAATACCAAAATTAAATATATTTAAAAATGATTATATAATTAAAGCTGAAGAAAGAGATGTACAGTTAAGTAAACCTTTTGAGAAAATAACTTTACTTTCTGCAGAGTCTATAAGACATCACAAAAATAAAAAATACAAGTATATACATATAGGATTAGTACAAATAGGAATAAAACCTTTAACTAGAGAAGGATTAAATACTAGTATTCTGGCAGTAGTCAGAGATGCTAGGTTTGTAAATTTTAATGACTCACTTTTAGGAACTATAGAAACCAGTCTGAGTAGTGGTCCAATCTCATTTGACTGCTTCCCAGATATAACAATTTCATTAAATGATCCAAATATATTAAAAAGTGTAGTATTAGAAATAAAGACACATAATTATAAAATGCTTGAAGGATCTATTCCTGCAGCATTAATGTATAAAATAAATTATAAAGCTATGGTATCTGTTTTTGCTACAAAATATATAATGCAACCTAAATTAGGAGAAACTAAATTTTTACAGACAGATTTAAGTAAAGCTAATACATTAATTCCTAAGACTATTCAGTGGAAAGATATTAGTCTCCCTGATGAATGGGTTTTAGAGGATGCTATTCCTCTTCCTGAACCAAAGACTATAGTTAGACCCAATATAGAACTCAGTAAAATTGAACAGTATGAAAAAGGTAAAGTTAAATTAAAATTCAGTAGACATAGTGTAAGCAGTAGGTATTCAGACTCTTCCTCCTCTGTTTCAACAGTAGATATAGGTATAGCCCCACAGTTACCCTCTGTAATATATGTTTCATATAAAGAAAATGAACCTAATCCCATATTGCAAACAGTAGTAAAACCTAGGTACTCTACATCAGATATACCTGAATCTAGTAATAAACTAAAAAGTGTAGATTATAATACAACAGTACCACATTTATATTATAATCCAACAGGAACAATGAACCCTTTGGAACCAAACCCTAATTATAATCAACCCCAGAATATAGAACATTCACCTTCTCCACCTATGTCTCCTATAGCTTCGTTCATGACAGGAAATGTAGAAAGCATAGATAGAGAATTAAATGTAATTAATAAAGAATTTATTTTTTATTATGATAAATTAAATAAAGAATTAACAGCAGTAAAAAATAAAGATAAATTAGAAAATGTAATAAAAAAGGTAAAAGATTTTGAATCAGTTAAAGAAGAATATATTGACTTTATAAAACATTATGAAGTTAATATGAAATTCTTTGATTGGTTTAAAAGAATTTATAGAGGAAAACTTAAAGCAGAGAAATTGATAAATCCAGTAACTATTAGGAATAAAAATACAGAATGGAAAGTAAAAGACAAAATTATACAGAGTGAACATCCACCTAAAACATCAAGTGTATTTTTACATGGAGATAAAGAAATAAATATAGCACCATTTAAAATAGTTTCTGAAGATGACCCTAATAAGAAAATATTAGAACAAAATAATTTTAGTAATGCACACTTATTAAGTATAGGACAACAGTTAAACAGAATAGAAGATACTATTAAAGAAAGTAAAATAGTAAAAATTGAAAAAGATGTAAAAGATAAAAAACTTAAATCTCATGTTTTTAAACCTTTTGAAGTTTCTAAAACAGGACAAAAAGAAGTAAAATCTAAAGATTCTGATTTTGTTAAAGCAATTAAAGAACAATTAAGTAAAATTGACTCTTCTTCTGGGTCAAAACAGGTAGTTCAAGAAACACCTCAATCTAAAGCTTCTAAAACCATTAGTATAGTCACCCAAGAACCAGAATCAGAATCAGTTGAGGATTCTCAGCCTGAATCTGAAGATATTGAAACCTTTAGTAAAGCCCTAGAGCCACAAATAAATCGTATAACATATAATCAATCTATAGTACCTAGAATGTCTGCCCCAGACTTAGGTATAATAGATAGACCAAATATCCTATCACAATATAAATATAATGCCTCTTCTGTTTATGAATGGAACATTGATAGCATATCAGAATACAATATTCTGAGTCTTCTTCAACAGATGACAATGGCTGCCAATGCCTATAGAACCCAAATAGGAACTTCAGATAGAACTATAGCTGAACTCCTTATAGCTGGCTTTACAGGACAACTTAAAGGTTGGTGGGATAATCATCTCACTGATGACCAACATTTAGAAATTTTAAATGCCGTAAAAACTTATGAAGATGGAATACCTATATTAGATGAGCTTGGTGATACTATTCAAGATGCTGTGGCAACACTAATCTTGACTATATCACTTCATTTTATAGGTGATCCTACTCATCTAAAGGATAAAAATGTTGAATTACTGAGTAATCTTAGGTGTAAGAAACTTAGTGATTTTCAATTTTATAAAACAACTTTCCTAACTAGCATAATGCTTAGAGAAGATTCTAACCAGGCTTTCTGGAAAGAAAAATTCTAAGCAGGATTACCTTTCTTCTTAGGAGAAAAAGTTAGGAACCATATAAAACAGGAATTTGGAAACCCTATTCCTTATGACCTATTGACCTATGGACAACTGTTTAGTATAGTTTAAAAAGAAGGATTAAAGCTTTGTCAAGACATAAAACTTCAAAAATCATTAAAATATGAAATGAGAAAGACTAAACAAGAATTAGGTTCTTTCTGTAAACAATTTGATTATAGTATAACACAGAAACATAAAGATTGTAATGGACAGTGTTCTACTACAAGAAGATATAAAAAACCTTATAAAAAATATCACAAAAAGAGTTATAAGAAAAAACTTGATAAAGATGATTATTATAAAAGACAGAAACCTTATAAATATAGAAAACCCAGTAGAAAACCATATATACAAAAAGATAAAAAATTTACATCATATAAAGATTTAACTTGTTATAAATGTGGAAGAAAAGGTCATACATCAAGATTTTGTAAATTTGATAAAAAAAATTACAAGAATTAAATTTAGAATAATCTGTAATAAATAAAATTCATGAATTATATCTAGAATATTCAGACTCTGAAGATTATTCAGATTCTGAAGAATTAAATCAAATAGATGATATAAGATCAGAATCAAGTTCTGAATATAGTAGTAAATCATTAAATGTATTAACTAAAGAACAAGAATCTATATTAGAAGCAATAAAATTTATAAGTGGTCCTAAAATCCAAGAAAAAATGTTAAATAAGATATTAGAAAATGATAAACCTAAAAATTCAATGTTACCTAGTACTAGTAAACAAACATATGATTTAACCACAATATTAAACAAGAATAAAACAGTAAAAAACAAACCAACCATAAATGATTTACAAAAAGAAATTAAAGAAATTAAATTAGAATTAAAAGAATTAAAAAATAAACAAGAACAAGATTCACAAATAATAAAATCTTTAATGAACTCAACTTCTTCTTCTGATGAAGAAGCTGAAGAAGATATTGAACAAATAAATGGTAAAGAAACTAATAATGAAATTAGTTTAATTAATAAAGATAAAATTCCTGATAATTTAATTTTTATGTTGCATGAAATAACATCTAGAAAATATTTGATAAAAATAAAATTAAAATTCTCAGATAATTATAATATAGAAACTATAGCATTATTTGATACATGAGCTGATTTAAACTGTATTAAACCTAGTTTAATAAAAAAAAGATTTTGGCAAGAAACTAATGAAAGTTTATCAGCAGCAAATAAATCTAAATTAAACATACTTGGTAAAGCAGAAGCATCAATTATAGATAAAAATCTAGAAATAAAGAATATATTTATTTTAACTAATATTCATCATATGGTAATCTTAGGAACACCATTTATGAATTTAATAACACCTTATTCAGTAAATGATGATAGTATAAGTTTTAAAGTTAGAAAGCAAAAGATAATTTTTCCATTTTTAGAGAAACCTAAAAAGAGGAATTTAAATCTTTTAAAGGCTCATTCAATAAATGAATTACAAATAAATGCACTTATAAAAGCAAAGTCTGAACAACTTTGTAATTTAAAAAATAATTATCATTTATAAAAAATAAATGAACAGTTAAATAATAAATTTACACAAGATAAAATTAATAAATTAAAATCACAAATAGAAAAAGAATTGTGTGCTGATATTCCAAATGCGTTTTGGAACAGAAAGCAACATATGGTTGATTTATCTTATGAAATAGGCTTTGATGAAAAGTCTATTACAACTAAAGTTAGGCCCATTCAGATGACACCTGATTTAATTGAATTTTGTAAAAAAGAAATAAATGATTTAGAAAATAAAGGATTAATAACTAATTCTAGAAGCCCTTGGTCTTGTGCTGCATTTTATGTTAACAAGGCCTCTGAAATAGAAAGAGGAGCACCTAGATTAGTAATAAATTATAAACCTTTAAATAAAGCTTTAAAATGGATTAGGTATCCTATTCCAAATAAAAAAGATTTATTAGGAAGATTATATAAAGCAAACATATTTAGTAAATTTGATATGAAATCAAGATTTTGGCAAATCCAGATTAACCCTAAAGATAGGTATAAGACTGCATTCACTGTTCCATTCGGACAGTATGAATGGAATGTTATGCCTTTTGGTTTAAAGAATGCACCCTCTGAGTTTCAGAGAGTGATGAATGATATTTTTAATCCTTATACTAAATTTTGTATAGTATACATTGATGATGTATTAGTATACTCTACAACTATAGATGAACATTTTAAACATTTAAAAACATTTTTTATGGTAATTAAACATAATGGTTTAGTATTAAGTAAAACAAAGATGTCTCTGTTTCAAACTAAGATTAGGTTCTTAGGACATTATATAGAACAGGGAGTTGTAGAACCTATAGAAAGAAACTTAGCTTTTGGAGATAAGTTTCCTGATCAGATTATTAATAAAGCTCAGTTACAAAGATTTTTAGGTTGTTTAAATTATGTTATAGAATTCTTTCCCAACCTAAATAGAACTATTAAACCTTTGCATGATAAGTTAAAGAAAAATCCAGGTCCATGGACTGAAGTCCATTCTGGCATAGTTAGACAGATTAAAAACCTAGTTAAAACTATTCCTTGCCTGCATATAGCTGATCCCTTAGCCTCTAAGATAGTAGAGACTGATGCATCAGATATAGGTTTTGGTGGGATTTTAAAACAGGTTAAAGAGGGTAGAGAAACCATAGTCCAATTCTATTCAGGACATTGGAGTCCAACCCAGTTAAACTATTCTACTATAAAGAAAGAAATTTTGAGTATCGTTTTATGTATTTCAAAATTTCAATCTGATTTATTAAATCAAAAATTTCTATTGAGAATTGATTGTAAAAGTGCAAAAGATGTTTTGCAAAAAGATGTTAAAAACCTTGCCTCAAAACAGATTTTTGCTAGATGGCAAGCTATTTTGAGTATATTTGATTTTGATATTGAATTTATTAAAGGAAAAAATAATAGTCTACCTGATTTCCTTACTCGTGAATTCCTTCTCATGAATCATGGGGAGAAAAAAGAAAACAGCCAATAAAGAAAAGGAAACCCTTAAAGATGACTCTCCTAAAGCCATATCTGATCATTCAGATAGTATTGCAAACCCTAAACCTATAAAGTCTTGGGCTGATGCTGTCCAAGAAGAAGATAAAGCAAAAATAGAGCATTGGGTCTCTCAGCTGGCCCAATCACCAGAAGTGATTAAAGCTCTCTTAAAGATGGGACACGAACCTCCTCCAGGGGTTCCAGGTAAAGATTCCTTAATCCCTTATTTAAAAAACCAAATTGAGATAGGAGAATCTTCTTCTCAAAAAACCCTATCTCAGAGTATTTCTAAAATTGAGTTGGATATTTCAAAACCTTCAACTCAAATTGTTTCAGCAAATTTTCCTTTAAAACAAAAATCATTTTGGTATAATAAAAATTTTTGGTTTACAGAATTGATTCCTGATTTTGGGACTGCTCAGCAGAACCCATGGTCTATAATTGAGTCTGTATATCCTAAAGGATGGTTTTTCAAACCAAAAGAATCTTCAAAGCCCCAAGAATATTATCTTCATATTCTTGTGGATTCAGGCTCCTTATTTCTAAAGCATAATTACCTTCAGCAAGATAAGGCTGTCATAGCCTATTCTTCTTTTAAAATAAAGAAAATTCTCCATCCTTCTGAATGGGGAAGACCTTTGCACATTCTTGTGCAGTTTAAAACCCTTCATTCTTTATCATGCTGTTCTTCATATAACTATTGGGACTATATAGAAGCCTGGACTAAAGCCTTGTTTTTCCAAAACCCTGGTAAAATCCATTCCTGGCTAATCTATTGTGAGACCAATTTAAAGATCAATAACCTCCCATCCTGGTTCGTTGATTGGTGGCATTATT
Organism: Garcia nutans; assembly: GCA_947685225.1. Classification (NCBI taxonomy): domain Eukaryota; kingdom Viridiplantae; phylum Streptophyta; class Magnoliopsida; order Malpighiales; family Euphorbiaceae; genus Garcia; species Garcia nutans. The sequence goes on along the minus strand of CANTUV010000007.1, from coordinate 45,420,730 downwards.
GTGAAAATGATGAAAGAACTCTTACACAAGATGTACTATTAGCTTACCAGCATTTTAAAGCCCACTTAAATCCTACACCATTTGAGAGGAATTTTCCCCCTCTACTTTTTTGTTGCTTAAATTTCAATATACCTTGGGTATATCAATGGTATTTTGACTATTCATTTCAGTCAGGTACCAGTATCCCTGTTATATTGAGAAAATCTAAAGTCAAGTGGTGGTCTGCCTTTCGCAATTCTACCACTATTGAAACTGTTAAAGAATGGCTCCTTAAGAGAAACCATGGTGGTCTTGACCCAAGGCTACAAGCCTCTTTTGGAGCTCAAAGAGCCCAAAATATTGCCCTTCTCGCAGCTGCAAAGACTGCAGAAGAATATAAAGTCTTAATGGAACAGATGATTGGATCTCTTCCCTCAACATCTGAGCCCATTAAGCCCAGTAGAACCTGCTCTGCTGGATCTTCAACTAAAGTCCATTCTAAAGTCTCTAAAGCCTCATCCAGAAGAAGAAAATCTCATTCCTTTTCTTCGGATTCCTCTACATCATCCATGATGTCATCTTCCACCGAGACAACTGACTCGGATTACTGTCCCAGTAACGAGGATGATTGCTATGGTATATTGTCTCCCATCAGAGTAAAAGGTAAAGAAAAAATAAAAAAGAATAAAGAAAAAGAAAAAGAGAAAAAAGAAAGGAAGAAAGATAAAGAAAAAAGAAAAAGAAAAAGAAAAAGAAAAAGAAAAAGAAAAAGAAAAAGAAAAAGAAAAAGAAAAAGAAAAAGAAAAAGAAAAGAAAAATAAAGAAAAGAAAAAAGAAAAAGAAAAGAAAAGTAAAAAGAAAATTGAGTCAGAATCTGACTCAGATTCGTCTGATTAAAGGCAGGAGAAACCTAATTTCTCCACTCAGAATTTTAAAGTCAATAAAGACGGTGCCCACTGACAAGATACTGTTCATCTACAGTATTCACCAGAGGGATTCCAACAGTAAAGTCAGAAGAACTATTCATCCACAGTTCCCAACAGTACCCCAGACAAGGTATTATTCATCCACAGTTCCAGACGCGTGAAGGTACAGTAAAAGCAAATAGTAACAACAGGTTACTATACAGTGCCAAAGCATGTGAGAAGAACAGTGGAATTTTAAAAGCCTCTGTCTATATAATGAAGCTCATTCTGAAGGTAAACATGATCTGAAAGACTTCTCTCTCAACACAGAAGACATTCAAGAACCTCTTAGCCTAGTTTTAGCTTCTCAATTCCCTTCCTCACTTATATTTCTTCCATACCTGTACTCCACACCTATTGATCTCCTTGTATAAGGTAGTCTTAGTTTATAATTTATAATTTATATTTTGTATTCTATTTTTATTCTGTATTGTTATTTCAATTAAATAAATTTATATTTTATATTTATCTCATCTCTCATTTCATTATAAGTATGCTCTGTTCTGATTCTTGCAAGCAAAAAAACGAGCAAGTTGAGCTTGATCTGGAATTAGAGCATCAGAAATTACATATGCACTACTTACAGACTGAAAAGGACTTCTATATTCTATCCTTTTCTGTCTTTCTTCTCTCTATACTCTACGTTGTATACTTATACGGGATCCGTATATTTATACCAGAGATAGTATAACTAGGTATACTAAAAGATATAGACAAAAGAGTGTGTACTGATTAAAATATTTTAGACCTAAGATACAAATTTAATTAAAGATTTAATTGTAATCTTTAAAGTGGTATATAAGGCTGGAAACCTAAATATAAATTGGAGCAACGTCAGACTTGCACTTGTCTGAAGTCCTCATTTGCACCAAGTATGAAACAACGCCGCCGTACCATTTAAAAGAGATTATAATTATTCTTTATATATTTTTAATATATGCTTTTAAATTATTTCTGTAATTTATTTTAATATATTCTTTTACATTCTGTTTCTTAATTCGTTTTTACTATTTCTTATTTATTGTTAATCTGTTTATATCTATGTTGTTTATGCTTAATTATTGTTTTTATTAATTCTTTTAAAGTTATTTTATCCCCTGTCAAAGGTCCTTTCGTTTTTGCTGGTATATATATATATATATATATATATAGTCAAAAGGGGAAGTTGGCTCGCAGGCAGGCGGGCATCCATTTTGACCCGGCCGACTAATTTCTGCCTCATTTATAATGGGGCTAATAAACAGCGGTAAATCAATCAATTTTATAGTTATATCTATGTGAATATATTATACTAGCTTATAACCCGCCCTGTTACTGAAGGATTTATTTATTTTTTTAAAATATTTTTATTTTAAAATATTATATTATTTTTTATAGTTTTATATTAAAAATATTGTTAGTGATTAAAAATTTTTTAAACAATAATATAAATATTAGGTATAGAAACATAAAATAGATACACATATTTTAAAATGATGATCAAACTTTAATCTCTTTGCAATCAATAAACTCACTAAATAAATTTCAAAATTTTCAAAAAAAAATTAATTAACTCGCAAGAGAAAAAAAAAAAAGAGAGATTCTCAATCTTCTTTCTCTTTCTCTGCTTATAACTGAGAGAGAGAGAGAGAAAAAAAAATTTAGATATTTTAAAAAATTAAAATTTATAAAATAAATAAATACTAACTCTCATTAAAACCTCTAATTTATTTCCTCTCAAACTATTCCCTCTCTATCAAAAAATCTCCCAAAATTAAATCTATATAAATTAAATTTCCAAATTCAACACGCAAAAAAATAAAGAAGGAAAAATTCACAATATAATAATAAAAATATTCTATTAATTGATATAAAATAAATTAAATAAAAGTGAATAAAAGTGAGCCAAAAAAAAGATAAAAAATTCAGTGAATCCTAGAAAATAGAAATGAAATGAATTTATTATGAAAAATAATATTTTTAATTCAAATAACTTAATTTTTAATTTATTATCCAAACCAAATTCAATTTTCAAAAAGAAAATAAAATTCATGGGCATTTATTTGTCCCCTTGATAAGATGAATAAAAAGCATATACTACCAAATCCCATGCCACTAAAATTCAATGCTAAAGCTGTAAAAGAAAGGGTTGTTGTAGTCATTGGCTCCTTGACCACTACCAAATTCTCTGCCACCAAACTTTGATGCCAAAGCCTTCCGCCAATTTCACCAGACACAAGGGCATGAGATGGATAACTGCATCCAATTAAGGCATGAGATCCAAAATCTGATTGATAGTGGGAAAATGCTTGAACCTGACAAGACTAACACTAAGAACTATCCCTTACCTAAGTTCGGCAGGGTACCACCACCATCAATCTTCATGATAGGGGGAGATTAAATAAAAAGTTTATCTTGTCATATTTTTAAGACATAGATGAATAAACTGCAAAAGAGGAGTTTCTGCTTGGACCAACTATGGGTGAGATAACATTGACCATCTGCATTGTGAATGAATTATGGGACTCAACTGATAGTGATAACCAGTCAGAGACTAAGGAAGAAGAATGAGGTTGGTCTGAACATAAAGAAGAAATACAAAATACCCACTCTAGCAAACCTTATGGAAAGACTCCTCCAAAAGAAGTAGAGGCTGACAAGGAGAAAGATGCTGAGATAGAAAGAAAAGAAGATGAAGATGATGTTGTTCTTAAGCAATTAAAAAGGACCCAAGGTAGCATAAGCATTTGAGACCTACTGGCTACATCCAAGAAGCATCAAGAGACTATGGCCAAGGCTATGGCAAGCATGCTGATTTCCACTTCTACAACATCAGAGGAGTTGGTTAACTTCATGAGAGCAAAGAAAGCAGAAGAAAGGAAGGAAGATGGAGACAATCAAAAGGAGATTGAGGTTGAAATATGGGTTGTATCCTTTCTAACATTGACCTACTTGAAGAAGGAATATATCACATCCATCCACTTTTCATCAAGGTGGAGGTTAAAGGGAAAAGAACCCATTGTGTTATAGTCGATGACAGATCTGCTATAAATGTGTGTCCACTCAAAATCTTACCAAAATTGGCCATGTCTAGTCGTGACCTAAGTGCATTCGAGGTGACCATCCAAGCTTATGATAATTCTAAGAGGCAAGCTAAAGGGACTTTCAAAGCCATGGTAAAGGTAGGTCTTATTGAATCTTTGGTAGAGTTTATGGTTTTAAACATACCGGTTAATTTTGCACTGTTTTTGGGTCGCCCATGGTTCATCCTTTTGGTGGAGTTCCTTCAAAACTCCATCAAAAGATCAAGTTTTCAAGTGATGATGGGATGATAGTAATTGAGGCAGAAAGCCTTGAAGTGTTTAATGCTCTTATAATAGAAAGGCTTCTTAATGGTTTTCAAGTGGTTGGCATCTCTGAAGTTGTGATAGGAGGTTCTAAGGTTCTAACCATGATGAAGCAGATGAACTATTTACTGGAAATTGGCCTTGGAAAATGAAAAGCAGGTATAACGAAGCTTTCAAATTTTAAAACCCAAGTGTGAGTGAGGATTTTTACCCCCACTCCCAGTTGAATGGTTCTTGCGACTTTGGCAATGTTAGGCTCTGGGCCTTAGAGAATACGGGCCTAAGCTCAGAGAATTGAAGTCACCACCCGACCGGGCAGAAAAATAGAAAAGGGTGGATGACTTAACTCCTAAGGAATCCCAACTCCTTATTGAATTTGAAAAGTTGGATACACATGGAGAAGGTGAGAATAACCCAGCACTCCCATAAGGCTCGGCTCACATCCGCCCTCTCTTTATCAAAATAGAAATTAAAGGGAAAGGACTCCATGTGTAATGGTTGATGATGGGTCAGCCATAAATGTTTGTCCACTTAAAATATTGCCAAAACTAGCCATGTCAACAAGGGATCTAAACCCAACCGAGGTAACCATTTGAGCTTATGACAATACCAAGAGACATGTCGAAGGAACTTTCAAAACTGCTGCCAAGTTTAGTTCAATTGAATCTATTATTGAATTTGTTATTTTGGACATACCTTTTACCTTTGCCTTACTCTTGGGACGACCATGGTTTCATCCTCTTGGTGGAGTTCTTTCCACCCTTCATCAAAAGATCAAGTTCCCTAACAGAAATGAGACAGTGGTCATCGAGACCGAAGATAATAAGGTTTTTAACGCTCTAATGATTGAGAAGCCTCTCAATGGTTTCCAAGTAGCTGTAATTTCTGATGATAAAGTAGTGGACTCCAAAGTCTTGAATATGATGAAGAACATTAACTACCTTCCCGGAGCTGGTCTTAGAAAGGGCAAGGCCGGTTTGACAAAGCTGCCAGATTTTAAAACTCAAACTTCCAAAAAGGAGTTGGGATATGATGAAGCCAACAAAGATGTCTAGCCAAAGAAGAATGAGAAGATGAGCTTTCTGCCACTTGAAAAAATCTTTGTCAAAGCTCCAGACATGGGACCACTCCAAGGACAGCCCGAGCCAATCATGTTCATGGAAAAGTTGATCCCGGATTTTGAAATTTTTGCAGATGTTGCCGAGCTAGTGGAGCAAGTGAAGAAAGAGCTCACCCTGCCAGCCAACAAAGAGTCCAATCCATAAGAGAAGAAGGAAGCTGTCCGAAAAGTTGAGAAGTTTCCGGAAGAGATTGCTGCCCTAGTTGAAGAAAAGTTTGAAGATATTCTACCTTATGATTTTGAGAATAATGATTTTGATTTTTATTTTAATTTGTCTACTTTGTATGAGGATGATGATGTTTTCTTTTCTAAAATGAATGCAATAAAGTCTGATTTTGCTTATTTGTGTGATGTTTCTCCAGATGGTTGCATACATTCAAATAACAGTTACATGAGCATCTTTAATATTAATTCTGTTGATACACAATCATTAAATTTGGAAACAATTAAAAATCCTAAAAACATTAGCATAGCATCCGACCTTACTCCTGATGAGAGAGAGAGAGAGAGATTTGAAAAAATATTCAAAAAATATGAAGAAGTATTTGCTTGGTCTTATGAGGATATGCCTAGAATAGATCGAGACATAGCCGAACATCTTATTCCTGCTTACACTCACATGAAACCTGTCAAACAAAAGCTTAGGTAATTAAGACCTGAGTGGGCTGAATTAGTTAAAGAAGAGGTCACTAAATAAATACAAGTAAAGTTCCTTGAAGTGATAGAATATCCAAATTGGCTAGCCAACATAGTACCCGTTCCAAAGAAAGATGGAAGAATAAGGATCTGTGTGGAGTATAGAGATTTAAACAAGACTTCCCCTAAAGATGATTTTCCTTTACCTCATATAGATGTTCTCATTGATAGTGCAGCCTAGATGGATTTTCTGGATACAACCAAGTGTTAATGGCCCAAGAGGATAAAGCCAAAACTACTTTCATTACTACATGGGGTATATTTTGTTATAGGGTGATGCCGTTTGGCTTAAAGAATGTTGGAGCAACCTACCAAAGGATGAGCACCACACTATTTCATGGCATGATGCACAAAGGAGTTGAAGTATACGTTGATGATATGATGATGAAATCAGATACAAGGGAACAAGACTTTCAAAACATAGAATTATTCTTCGATAGAGCATTGAAATATAAGCTAAGATTAAATCCGAAGAAGTGTGTGTTCGGGGTTACCTCAGGTAAATTGTTGGGACATGTGATTAGTCCGAATGGCATTGAGATTGATCCTGACAAAGTTAAAGCAATCAGGGATATGCCAGCCCCTAAGACGGAGAGAGAAGTTTGGGGATTCATTGGTAAATTACAGTACGTTAGCAAATTTATAGCAAAGCTCACAACAATCTATGAGCCTATCTTCAACTTGCTTAAAAAGAATCAGCCAGTCCTGTGGAATGAAGAATGTCAAAAGGCCTTTGAGCGACTAAAGGAGTATCTAATAAATCCACCTTTTTTAAAACTACCTAAACCCGGTAAACCCTTGTCACTATACTTAGCAGTAGAAGAAGAATCAATAGGAGCCATGCTAGCCCAAGCAGATGAGTCAGGGATTGAGCATGCAGTTTACTATTTGAGTAAAAAGCTCCTACCTTATGAAATTAAGTATAGTATCATTGAAAAGACCTGTATAGCCATGGTTTGGTCTTTTAAGAAGTTGCGGCATTACTTTCAATCGTATAGTGTGCAAGCAATTTTCAGGTTGGAACCAATGAAGTACTTAAGGGAGACACCCTCTTTGATTGGGAAGTATGGTCGATAGTTGATAATATTAGAAGAATTTGAGATTAAGTATGTAACCAGGAAAACAATCAAAGGTAGAGCAGTGGCAGAATTCCTGGCCCAACAACCATTACCGGATAGCGAAGAGGTAGTCTTGGAATTTTCGGATGAACATTTAGAAGTAATTGAAGTACAAGGTTGGAAGATGTATTTTGACGGAGCAGTAAATAGGAAAGGAGCAGGTTTGGAAGTCATACTAGAATCGCCCAAAGGGGAACTTATCCCTTTAACCAAAAAGTTAAAATTCAGGGCAACCAATAATATGATGGAGTACGAAATATGTATCTTTGGTTTGGAAACCCTAATGATTATGAAGGTGGATAAGGTGGAAGTTTTCGGTGATTCATTGTTAGTAGTATCCCAAGTAAATAGAGAGTGGGAGTTGAAAAAAGAAAAATTAAAACCATACCACCATTACTTGACCATGATGAAGAAGAACATTAAGAAGTGTAGGTTTATACACCTATCAAGGGAAGAAAATCAGATGGCTGATGCCCTAGCCACATTGGCTTTGGTATGGGAAAATCTTGTCAACTTATTTTTCAAGCCTCTGATTTTGACCAATTGATTAACTCATTGCTATGAATATGAGACAATCATGAAAACTGATACAGACCATGATGCGTGGTATGATACTATAATACAATTTTTGGAGGAAAGGGAACACCCGTCAGGGGCAATAAAGAAAGAAAGAAGAGCTATAAAGCGGTGGTCCTTACAATACATCACCTTCTATGGAGAGTTATATCGAAGATGGCCTGATGGGGTGCATTTGAGATGCTTAAGGAAGCCTAAAGTGGAGCATATTACAATACAAGGAAAACTGAATCAGACAACGCTTTCTGGCCGTTGTCTGATGAAGACAAAAATGGTTGTCTATTGAAGCGATGTCTGATAGCATTTCAGACAATGGTTTTAAAACCGTTGTCTGATGTAGATTTGCACAATGGTTTTTAATTTTATCAGACAACGGTTTTTGGCCGTTGTCTGATTATGGTTCAGACAACGGTTTTTAATTTTTCAGACAATGGTTTTTAACCGTTGTATGATGGTTTTCACAACGGTTTCTAAATTGTCAGACAACAGTTTCTAAATTTTCAGACTACGATTTTTAACCATTGTCTGATGAAGGTTTAGACAACGCTTTTTGACAGTTGTCTGATGAAGACAAAAACCATTGTCTATTGAGGCGATGTCTGATAGCATTTCAGACAATGGTTTTTAACAGTTGTCTGAAGATGGTTTCCACAACGGTTTTTAGTTTTATCAGACAACGGTTTTTAACCATTGTCTGATGAAGGTTTAGACAACGCTTTTTGACCGTTGTCTGATGAAGACAAAAATCGTTGTCTATTGAGGCGATGTCTGATTAAGGTTTATACAATGCTTTCTTATTAAAAACCGTTGTCTGATTAATATGGCACACTGAATATTAGACAATAGTTTCAATGTTCATTTCCATTTCACCACCATTGTCTGTTAAACTGTACATTATACATATAAGACAACACTTTACAATAGAGAATTGCAAATTTGGGAATCAAAAAACCTCCACAAATTCAACCATTCAACATATTAACAAACTAAAAAAAAATCAACACTATACATATATCACTAAATTATACTATTAACTTCAACTTGAATGACGCTTCATGAAATATTTGGCGAAGTCAATACTAAATTGGAAGGCAAATGAGTCTCAACCCCATCGATTTACAAAAGTTAACTTTGTGTTTATCTGCAAAAGGGACAGCTGGAAAAAAAACCTTAGACTTAAGAAGGAGAGAATAATATTTACTTAATTTATTTCCATCTTCTAAACAATTAGAAATAGAAACCAACTCAAAAATAAAAAAAAGAAAATGAAGTTAAAAGGCAAGTTTGACTTTACCTTGCAATCTAAGTCTGTTGCAGCAAACTGTCCAAGTAATAAAAATGTTGAATGAGTTAAAGTAACTTCCTTGCAATCTGAGAATGATTTAAAGTAACTTCCTAAAATTCTAGGAGAACAGAGAGAGAAAACATTGTAACAGAGTCACTGACTTCACATAATATTATTTCAATATTCTACAGTAGCAAAAAAATGTTTTGAACAGCTTGAACAAAGGCAAGTTGCTTAAAAAAAACTCGTAAGTCATGGTATAATAGACTCAATCCATCAGATGACAGGCATACACAACAGACACCATATACCAATCACACAGAATCATGATACAAACAAATTAATCTGCCTAGAAACTATTCATAGAGAGCTAAAGAAGTCACAATAGTGCATTGCCTAGTAAAACACAGAAGACTTAATATAGAGTCGAGGAATATTCTGCTTAAAATTAGAAAACAACTAAAAGAACCAGCCTAATCTGATAAAAAAAAAGGGAAATACGAGAAGACAGAAAAAGAGAAAAAAAAATAATCTCAATTTTATAAATAACAAAAATATTACCTTAAGCGCTAGTAGAAGCAGAAATGTCTCAACGGAGTAAAATCCTCTGTCAACAAAATCTCCAAGAAACAAGTAATTAGTCTTTGGGCAATCCCCTCCTAATTTGAAAAGCTCTTTCATGTCATAAAACTGCCCATGGATATCTCCACATATCTATGCACATCAACTGGGATCATTATTAATTTATAATACAGGTATCCAAAATTAAAGACAACAGCAGCACATTAAACAAATGTTTTATCTGGTTTTATTTTCATTCTAAATTCAGCCATCCGGATCAGCATCTTCTGTTTAATCAGGCACTAAAATAGATGAACAACTATTGAACCCATAACTTGAAAGTTGAAACAAACATGTGATATATAGAATTAGCTAGAAATCAGTAAGCGTCCATGTGAAGACTTTTTTATGGTTAATGCTGTAATCATATCCCTAAGAAAGCAGTGTTTTTTATCCTAGTGTTTTTTATCCTCACTAAATAGGCCAAAAATTATATGCAAAATGGGATAATTAACATAAAATGGAAGAAAAACTGTATTCCATTAGAGGATAAGAAATCTCACTACTGTGATAAAATGACATCCACCAAATAGAATCCTAATTAGAAGAAACTCCATTAAATTTAAAAGCATAACCAAGTCATAAACTTATTGATAGTTGGGCATTTGAGCCAACAATGAGCAGTGGAAATAATTTTTACTCGCAGAGTAGACTTTACTCTGCAATATAACAATGTAAACTTATGCTAAATTGCTGATTAATGCTGAAACATTTAAAGCTTAAAATCTTCAATAATGCCCTAAAATCTGCTAATTCATACTCTAGATCCAGAAGGTGTTAATCAAACACGTAGAAGAACAAAAAATCAGTCAGTCGAGTTGCGTTCCACAGAAAATTCAAAAACCATACCAGAAAACCAAAAAGGTTGTATCAGAACCCTAAAATCCAATTTTTATCCCAATTAACTCCAACAATTATTATTAATTTAAAACCAATAACCACTGAAGCCAAAAAGACGTAGCAACCTCTAATCGATATCAGAACAAATTAAACCAAATCAAAATACCTAAAAAACAGATTGAAAACTTTACATATACGTTAACTCACAGTGACAGGGGCATCAACGCGTTGAACATTGCTCTCCTCAACGAGAATTTCCATGGCTTTGAGAATGATTTAAAACAAGCTTGAATGAGTACGGAACTAGAGATCTGCTTTTTCTGATTTTGTGCTTGTTTATATATATATATATATATAGAGAGAGAGAGAGAGAGAGAGTCTTTCTTGTTTGTAAAGACAAGAATGGTTGTGTTTGGCTACTCATCGCAAAATGGAACAAATTATGACTGCCAGCTCTAATACTCTCTTCTGAACTCATCGCAAAATGGAACAAAGTAGGTTATGAAGTTTTCTATCCTTGAAAATGAAAACAAATTAGATCTACATAGACAAATCGAAAGAGGGAAGGAGAAGATAGGTCTGTTTAGGTTTATTGCTAAATTTTAAAACGGCCGTGTTTTTGGCAAAATGGCGGCAAATGATTTTTTTTTTGGAAATAAAGGGGGGAATTTAAGTTTTCAAAATTTTTGAAGTTTTGACATCCCTTTTTTGAAACAAAATAGATTTTTCAAAATTTTGTTAAAATAACTTTATAAATTCACTTATATAGATGACTTATAAATTTCAATTTATAATTCATCCATAAGTGTTTAAGGCAATACAATTTAAATAATTAGTAGTGATAAGTTTCTATGGAACCCTATATAATTATAAAATTTAGTGTTCATGTAAATTAGATTGAGCAAAAACTAAATACTTATATATATACTTGTATATATACTAATATATACTAATATATATACTTATATATACTTATATATATACTAATATATACTTGTATATACTAATATATACTTGTATATAAATATATATACTTGTATATATATACTAATATATACTTGTATATGCTAATATATATATACTAATATATACTTGTATATACTTATATATACTAATATATACTTATATATACTTATATATATACACTTGTATATACTAATATATATACTTATATATATAAGTATATACTAATATATAAGTATATACTAATATATATACTTATATATACTAATATATATACTTATATATACTAATATATACTTGTATATACTTGTATATATACTAATATATACTAATATATATACTTGTATATATACTAATATATACTAATATATATACTTGTATATACATATATATACTTGTATATATATACTAATATATACTTGTATTCCTACTTATATAATATCATATTATATCTAAATCATTATTTAATGGTGGACTTTAAAGTTTCTAATGGGTTTATGAAATGTTTATAAATCCAAACCTTAGCTTTTAATACTTAGTCAAGTTTGTTTAAAAATCCAAACCTTAGCTTTTAATACTAATATATACTTGTATATACTAATATATATACTTGTGTATACTAATATATACTTGTATATACTAATATATATACTAATATATACTTGTATATGCTAATATATACTTGTATATACTAATATATATACTAATATATACTAATATATATATTTGTATATACTTGTATATACTAATATATACTAATATATACTTGTATATATACTAATATATACTTATATATATACTTGTATATACTAATATATACTTGTATATACTAATATATATACTAATATATACTAATATATACTTGTATATACTAATATATACTAATATATACTAATGTATATACTTGTATATACTAATATATACTTGTATATGCTAATATATATACTTGTATATACTTGTATATACTAATATATATACTAATATATACTTTTATATACTTATATATACTTGTATATACTTATATATACTAATATATACTTTTATATATACTAATATATACTAATGTATATACTAATATATACTTGTATATATACTTGTATATACTTATATATATACTAATATATACTTGTATATACTAATATATATACTTGTATATACTAATATATACTTGTATATACTTGTATATACTAATATATATTTGTATATATACTAATATATACTAATGTATATACTTGTATATATACTAATATATACTTATATATATACTTGTATATACTTGTATATACTAATATATATACTTGTATATACTTGTATATATACTAATATATACTTGTATATACTTATATATACTTATATATATACTAATATATACTAATATATACTTGTATATATACTAATATATACTTGTATATACTAATATATATACTTGTATATACTAATATATACTAATGTATATACTTGTATATACTAATATATACTTATATATACTTGTATATACTAATATATACTAATGTATATACTAATATATACTAATATATATACTTGTATATACTAATATATACTTGTATATATACTAATATATACTAATGTCTGACAACGATTTTTTTACTAATGTCTGACAACATCTTATCAGACAACGATTTTTTTTTTACCAAAAAAACACTTGTCTGAACATATATTATACAACGGTCCCTAAAAACCGTTGTCTGTATGCTTGCTTCAAACAACGGTTTTTTTTAACCGTTGTCTGAAATGCTGAATTATACAACACTTTCGAAAACACCGTTGTCTGAAACATCTTATCAGACAACGGTTTTGTATGACTAGAAAAACAGTTGTCTGAGCATATATTACACAACGGTCCCTAAAAAACCGTTGTCTGGTGTGACCAAAATGACACCTAATAGACAACGGTTAAAAAAAACAACAAAAATAGTTGTCTGAAAATTAATCAGACAACGTTTTTTTGGGGAAAAAAAACAGTTGTCTGTTTTTTTCAGACAATGGTTTTTTCCTTAACCGTTGTCTGATGACCGTTGTCTGATTCAGTTTTTCTTGTAGTGTTATGTCAGAAAATACATGTGGGAAGTTGCGGTCTGCACATGAGTGGTTTGGCCCTAGTTAAGAAGATAATTCGACAAGGTTACTACTGGTTGACTATGGAGAGAGATTGTATAAAGTTCCTAAAGAAGTGCCAATAATGTCAGATGTATGGTAATTTGAATCACATGCCTCCTGAAGAATTGCATTCTATGTCTTCGCCCTGGCCCTTTGCCACTTGGGGTATCGACATTATAGGAGAGATACATCCGACAGCCTCAAACGGTCACCGTTTCATTGTAGTAGCAGTAGATTATTTTTTGAAATGGGTCGAAGCCGAATCCTTCAACATACTGGGTACAAGCCAAATGGCTAGATTTATTGAAAAGAATCTCATCTGCAGGTATGGGGTCCCACACAGTGTGATATCAGACAATGGGGTACAGTTTCAAGGAGCAGTTAAGGATCTATTCTCAAAGTACCAAATCGATCATCACCGATCCTCTCCTTATAGACCAAAGGCTAATGGTGCAGTAAAAGCAACAAACAAGACAATTAAGCAAATTCTGTCCAAGATGACCAAGACATACAGGGATTGGTTAGAGATGTTTCCTTTTGCTTTATGGGGATATAGAACAAGTGTATGAACACCTACTGGAATGACACCGTTCTCCTAGGTTTACGGGATGGAAGCAGTATTGCCAATTAAAATTAAGATCAAGTCGTTAAGAGTGGTCTTGGAAATTAAACTGCCTGAAACGGAATGGGTAATGAGCAGATACACACAGTTAGCTTTACTAGAGGAGAGAAGGTTAAAGGCACTGTATCATCATTAACTGTATCAAAGGAAGATAACTCGGGCTTATAATAGAAGAGTTAAGATCAGAAAACTCAAAGTTAGGGATTTAGTATTGAAACAATGTATGCCTAATGTATTTGATCCAAGAGGGAAGTTTAGGCCTAGCTGGGAAGGGCCATATGTTGTAAAAAAAGTCATGAATAAAGGTGCAGTGAAGTTATCAGACATGGACGAAAATGAGTTTAGTGAGCCAATGAACATTGACAGGTTGAAGAGGTTTTATGTATAAAAAAAAGAGCTTGCTAGGTTGAAAACCCAAAAAAGGGCGGCATAGGCAAAAGATTAGAGCAGTCCGCTAGTTCCGAAAACCCGAAAAGGTGGGCTAGGCAACAATTAGGGCTAAATGAGAGAAAATCATCAATTAGAAAACCCGAAAGAGCTAGTTGGAAATAGGAGTGATCTTGTGTATGATGGCTTTATGTTTGGTTGTTCCTTAATTTAATAAAACAGAATTAATGATAAAATTGTTCTATGTGCACTGTTATAAGTATTTGACCAGATATGGATGAAATAAATAAACATAATAGCAAAAGGTGATGAGAAATTATAAAAGGAAAAGAAGCATCTTTTATTACTTTTATTTTTTCATCCTAACAATACACTTTCTGAATTAACAAATGTAAAATCTATGGCAGACGATTAGTGTAACGTGCAGGCTAGCTTTGCTTCAGCCGATCCAAGTAGGCTTCAGTCAAGCAAGGCATGTCTAAATCGAGAGTGAATTCAGAATCGCGAGGCTTAACTCCATACTGATGGCTAAGCCGGTGAGGATCATAGCAAGTACCTCGACGAAGAGCAAGAGGTACATACATCAAGTATGTCCGCATGGTGATACGAGAAATCTTCCACCAAGGTACCAACCAACGGATGTTAACTTCAGCGCGTGAGTGGATCCAGTCAACCCGGTCAGCATAGGAAAAAGCAGGATGGAGTAGTTTTCTAGCAGAATGATGCCGTGGCAGATATCTGGCAAAATCCATGGATGGAGTATCGAGCAAGCAGAGATGCTCCTGAAGCCAAATCTGTAAGGAAAATTTTAATTAAAAAAAAAAGAATTCCGCTAAGTTAAAAATTCTCAAGGGCAGCTTAGCCAAAAATTAGAACAGCTCGCTAGTTATGAAAACCCACATGGGCGGACTAGATAAAAATTAGAGCAATATATAAAAAAAAAGGAACCGCTAAGTTGAAAACCTGCAAGGGCGGCTTAGGAAAAAGTTAGGATAGCTTGCTATTTCCAAAAACCCACATGGGCGGACTAGGCAAAAATTAGAGCAATATATTAAAAAAAAGAAGAAGAAGAAAGAGAAAATCTAAATTGAAAACCCAAAAGGGCAGTTTAGGTAATTACCTGAAGCAACAATGGACTCCCGGTCAGTCTCTTTGACAATCCTGATTTGAGTTGGTCTAATCCAACTAAAGTCTCAGCTAAGATCACAGAAATCGGTGACAAGTCTCCTTCCATTTGGTCCATGATATCCAATACTCATGGATCAATATTGCCATCAGAAGAAATAAGCAAGAATTGGCCAAGCAAGTCCCCATGCCTTAGTAGGAGCCAAATGAGAAAGGCAAAAGTCAATTAAGGGACCAAATAGAATTTTCTCACCTCTCATCAACTGTAGATCTTCGGGCTTTGAGATTTGAAATAACATCTGCATCTTCTGTTGAGTCTTGGAAATCAATATAGGTAACACCATTTGTTGATTATTTGGATATCCAAGGATGGCCTTAAATTTTTCAATCAAGGGACACATTTCAATGCCATTAATTGTAAATGTCCTAGAATCCACATTCCAAAAAGAAGTCATGAAATGTAAAAAAGAATGGTCCAATTTAGCATTTTGAAAATACTTCAAAGTATCAATTTTTGACCAAGACATTTGCTTCCAATGAATGGCATTCATATTCTTAAATAGAATTTTTATTTTCTTTAAATGGAGTTCGGTCATTGTGGAAGGCGGAAGGAAAATTAGAATTGATAAAAGGAGTTTTTATGTTGAAGTGGAAAATCTCTTGACTTCTGTATGAAATTATGGCGCGAAAAGTGATTTATATAGGAGGATTAAGTCATTCCAAAATTGATAAGGAAAGTATGAGACCGTGATGGATGAGGAAAGATAATTAGCAACGAAATTTCTTTAATTGCCGTGTTGCATTTGGTTTTAGTTAATTGGTGTGGCTGTGAATGTGAAAAGGAAAATTGTGGCGCAATAATGACGATAAAAAAAAAGAAGAAAAAAAAAGAAGAAAAAAGTTGCATTAAAATAAACATTATATATTATCATTATTATTTTTATACTTATTTTATAATGTTTCCTCAATTGACATAATATTTATACATCACTAAGAAGGAGGCGGTAGATCATCAAATAAAGCTCTGAAAAAATCATTGCCTGTTGGAGGAGGAGGCAAATCACCTGTAATATCCCAAAGTGTACTCTAAAAGTTTTAGTATTATTGTTATATTTGGATTTAATGTATATGTTTAATGGAAAGAGAAAAGAAGTATAGAGAGAGTGTATATGTTGTATATATAGATATATATACAACATATACAAGTTAAAGGAATGGAAGTCAAAAGAAGATAATTAATTATTTTAAATTAATTAAATTAATTAAAAGGAAATTAAGTGAGTGGTAGAGGATATTTTAGATTATTTTAATATTAAATTGCTTGGTGGAGGTTTAAAGAGAAAGAGTTGACTTGGTTCTTTGCCATTCATTTTGTTCTTTGTTTTCTTTTCTCTTTGGGTGGCCGGCCATCAAAGAAGCAAGAGAGAAAGAGAGTTTTTGATTTTCCAAACTCAAGATTGAAGGATGTTTCAAGTGATCAAGTTGGAAATCTAAGAAGTTTCATCATTTTTGGTAAGTTTTCACTTGATTCCTTAGTTTTCTTTTAAGTTGTATTTGAGTTTGATGGTAGGAGTATGTTTGATTGTGGGGTGTTTAAGAGTATTTGGTTTATTTGATTTTGATTTTTGGGGTTGGATTGAAGAGAAAGTGTTAGCTTTGGTGGAAGAGAAAGTGTTGGGTTTGAGTTGTGTGTATGTGATGGTTGTAAAGTGGTGTTTGATGTATGTTTTGATTTGTTTTGGTGTTTTTGCAAGTTATATTAGTTTATGGGTGTGTTTAGTTAAGTTTGTTTGAAGTGGAAAAATGGTGGAAGTAAGAGGTTTGTTGGATGTGTTGTGGTTGTTGCCAGAATCAGGATTTTTGGCCTGACACGCCCATGAGCACGGCCAGGTCTTTGGGCGTGTCAATGGTTCTATTTTCTGGATGGGTGACACGAGCAGTGACACGCCCATGTCATTGAGCGTGTCACAGCTTCTGTATTGTAGTAGTATTGACACGTCCAGTGACACGCCCATGTCACTGAGCGTGTCATAGCTACTGTGTTGAGGGAGGATTGACACGGCCATGAGCATGCCCGTGTTGTTAGACGTGTCAATGTTTCTGTGAGACAGAATGTATTGCACGTTCAGTGACACGCCCGTGGTTCTAAGCATGTCAAAGCTTCTGTGTTGTGAGTTTAGGGCACGGTCAGGGACACGCCCGTGTTGTTGAGCGTGTCATGTGTAGAGTTTTTCCTAGTTGATTCTTAGCCTTATTATCTCATGTGTGTCTCTAAGTGAGTGTGTATGATCACCTTTGGTTTAGATTTTGAAGAGAATTGAGTTGCCCTAATCCAAGTGTTGTAGGATTCTTGGAAGAGGAGTTTGGTGTGGAGTGAGTTGCTCTTGAGGTAAGTACAAACTCTACATTATTGCATACATTTACATGATTTTGAGACTTAACACATTTGGTTGTAAATGTGTTAAGTAAAATATATATTTCATTGTTAATATATTAGATTAATGTTATGATTTGCATAATGTGAAAGATATGATGATTATTCAAAATGTATGTCCAATGAAATTGGCTATGTATACTTTAATGATGAAATGTGAAGCCATTGTTGTTGGCTATGATAATGCAAATGAATTAATTGGGGCATTATTGCCTAGTTTAATGAAATGAGAAATGAAATGAGAAATGAATTGTGAAAGAGATTGATAATGAGATAAATGAATTAATTGTGTGCCTAGTATGTTATTCAATTTTCAGAGTTCTGGGTTTGGCGGCATGCCTATGAATTGCTGGACAGGTGAAAAGACCTGGTTGTAAGGCGAGTCCAGCTGATAAATGAGAAATATGATGTTTTTGGGGTGAAAAGACTGGGTCATAAGCCTCAAAAACTGTAACAGTCTAGCCGGGTTGAGGACCAAGATACTGGGGCCCTAGGGTCTAGCCGGGTTGAGGTCCAAGAGACTGGGTCTGTTACACAATCCATGGATAGATATATATGTATCGCCTACGGGCTTGATGAATGTGATTATGGACCAAAGCAGTTAAACTTTGAATAACATATTAGATCCTTTTTGGGCCCATGCTTATCTTTGTTTCAATATGAATCATAAATGGTAAAACAATTGAATAAGATAATGAAATGTAATGTTATGAATTATAACACTTTGAATATGATCTCTATTGTTGAAAGTATGACATTGTAATTGCATTAAAGCATATTGTTTTTGTGGTTTGTACCACTAAGCCTATGGCTTAGCGCGATTGTGGTTCATCGCGCAGGTGACAGGGTAGAACCGGAGAGTTTAGCTAGACCGAGTCAAGTCTAGACTCTGAAGTGTTGATTGTGGGCTTAAAGATCAGAGACGAACTGCCAAACATGTATAAACTTTATGTTTTGTAAACATTGATTTTGATGTATTTATATATGTAAATACCGCTACATTTTCCACTACTAAATAAATAAATGTTTTACTTGTACTTGTTATGTTCCATAATATATATATATATATGAAATGTTTTAAAGTTTTCTCATATTATTGTAGAAGAGAAAAATGGGGCTGTCTTATATAAATCGTGGCACTCCTGTATCTGGTATATGTATAGTACAGATGTAGTAGTATGTAGTGTGCGTATACGGGGTATAGGTGTGTTACAATTGTTTTGGTATTAGAGCCTAGGTTTGATATTCTCAACCTAGGCAAATTGTAAGAAAAAGAAAAATTTTGATTTTTAAAATGTGATTTTTAAATAAGATACATGTTTTAGCACTGGGAGTCTCTGATCTTTGATGAGGTATATTCTGCTGTGTTTGCAGATATAGGTAGTGATGGAGTCTCTGCCACGTCAGTCCTTAGAGGGTAGTGCTGAGAGTGTAGCTCCTGAAGAGGGTAGAGATGGGGCTAGGGTTGAGAGAGCTGGAGAGGCACCTGCTTCTGTGCAAGAGAGATCAGCTGCTGATGAGGTTCCGCCAGTTTGGCTTAGACATGTGGTAGAATTGTTGAGGCAAGCTCCAGTGCAGCCACCACCGCCACCACAGCCACAAGGATCGGTGAGACATTATGATAAATTGAGAAAGTATGGGGCTGAGGATTTCTTTGGTACTACAGATCCTGCAGTAGCTGAGCAGTGGTTGGATAGAGTTCAGAGGGTATTTATTCAGTTGCAAGCTACTCCTGAAGAGAAGTTTGATTATGTTAGATCCCTTCTGCAGAAAGATGCTTATGATTGGTGGAAGACGGTTTCTCATGCTATGGATGATCCACCGACTTTGTTTTATAGTGATTTTCTATGGGAATTTGAGCAGAAATATACTCCGAGGGAGTATAAGGATGTCAAGAAGATGGAATTTCTGAATTTGAGACAAGATAACCTGACTGTGACAGAGTATGAGGTAGAGTTCATCCGGTTGAGTCATTATGCCGGGGGGATTATTGCAGATGAGATTGATCGATGTAGGAGATTTGAGGAGGGATTGAGGCCCTCTATTATGTGTATTATTGCTGGTTCTCGGTACCAAGACTTTTCTCAATTAGTTGTAGCAGCTAGAAGTGTTGAGAGAGCACAAGGTATTGCAGCAGCTGCTACCGAGGAGGAGACCAGAGTTAGGAGATCCCAGTTTGAGGCAGGGTCTTCATCTATGAAGAGAGGCCGAGGAAGTTTTATTCCGAGAGTCAGTAGGAGCCAGAGGCAGTCGGGTAGATCAGTTCAGTATCAGAGGCAGAGGCCTAGACATACAGTTTCTGTAGCTAGTGCTCCGACTCCAGTGGTTCAAAGGTCTACTACACCTACATGTGTCTATTGTGGTAGGATACATGGGGGTGTTTGTTGGAAGATTGGAGGATCAGCTGTGTGTTTCAGATATGGATCGTCTGACCATTTCATTAGAGATTGTCCTGAGATGTGGGAGCATAAGCAGGCTGATTCTGCAGTTTCTCGACCTAGTGTGAGAGGAGGTCAAAATGGCAGAGGTGTTAGTAGAGGGGGTCGACCTGGGATCAGTCAGAGAGGAGGTTCTACATCCGGAGGCAGTAGGCCAGATGAGGCTGGGTCTTCTCAGCGAGTGTATGTGATGCAGAGGCAACCAGATGCTTCAGTAGTTATTGCGGGTACATTTTCTTTATTTGGCATTTCAGTTCTTGCTTTGATTGATCCAGGATCTACTCATTCATACATAAGTGCATCTATCTTGCCTGTGTTTGAATTGCATTCTGAGTCCTTAGGATTTGATGTCTTGGTGACAAATCCTTTAGGGCATAGTGTTGTGGTGAGTAAGGTGCATTGTGATAGTTCAGTTGTGGTGCAAGGTGAAGAGTTTTTGGGTGATTTGATTGAAATGCCTTTTAAGGAGTATGATTTGATCTTAGCCATGGATTGGTTGTCTAAGCATGGAGCTGTGGTAGACTGTCAAAAGAAGTGTGTTACCCTGAGAACCGGTGATGGTAAAAGTGTGATGGTATCTAGTGAGTAGAGACAACTTGCATCCATGTTTGTTTCAGCTGTTGCAGCTAGGAAGTTGATTATAAAAGGGTGTGATACTTATCTTGCTCATGTTGTGGATACCAGAGTAGTGGGTTCTTGTAACACTTCTATGCCTTGTATACGTACACAGCATGCTAGTACGATCGTAATATACGTATACAAAATATAGGTATGCCACTGTTTATAAAACATACAGACAATCCCTTTTTAAAAATCTGAATAACTTTAAAACATTATAAAACTAGAAACAATAGATAACATATTTATTCAAAACACAGCGGAAAATATATACCAAATATTTACAAATACAAATACATTAAAACTCAAGTTTTACAAAAACATAAAACATATACATGTTTGGCAGTATGTCTTCGATCTTTAAGCTTCACTAGCAACACCTCAAGATCTAGCCTCTACTCGGCCTAGAGGAACTTTCCGGTTCTTCCCTGTTACCTGCGTGATAAATCATAATCGCGCTAAGCCAACGGCTCAGTGGTACAAACTACAATAATACTATGTTTCAATGCAATGCCAATGTTATAATCAATTTCATACACCATTCAAAAGAATATTACATTTCAATATTTTACTTTGTTCAATGTCATATCAAACATTCATATTGTATCTTCATAATTTCATTAGTTTCACCATTCAAGAATCACATTAAATACAAAGACAAGCATGGGCCCAAAAGACACTAATATGCCATTCAACTTTTAGAGTTAATGTTTTGGTTTAATTATCACATTTATCATCATTGTTATCCCAACTAGGCTTCAAGGATTTAGGATCAACCAAGCTTCAAGGGGAACAAAGCATGCTAAGTATCAACCCAACTTGGCTTCAAGAACCAAACCCAACCTAGCTTCAAGGGTTGTAACATCTCAATTAGGCTTCAAGGACTAGACCCAACCAAGCTTCAAGGGGAGTAAAACATGTTAAACTTCAACCCAACTTGGCTTCAAGGATCAAGCCCAACCTAACTTTAAGAGAGTGTTACTATAGGCATGCCACCAACAACAAACTCTGAAAATGGAATAACACATTAGCCACACAATTCGTTTATTATTCATTATCAATTTCATTCTCAATTCTCATCATCACCTAGGCAAACATGCCCCACTTATTTCAATTGAGTCATCATAGCCAATCACAATGGCTTCACATCTCATTTGAATCACCATAGCCAATCACAATGGCTTCACATCTCAATTCACAATATAACCCTTCATTAGTCAAGTATACATAATTAATTACATTGAACATATATCTCAAATTCATCATCATATAGGAAACATGCTCTATTCATGTCATTTCAATCATTATATCTCAAAGCACATTGATCAATTCATCATTCAAGTGTATATACAACAAATGACCTTAACACACCTTTTACATGTTCACCACAACATACACATTATACCAAACAATACATTATTAGTATGCATCAACAATGCATTAGAATTATTAACACATTTACAATCAAATGTGTGTTAAGTTTCAACATCATATGAGTATATGCAATAAAGTAGTTTGTACTTACCTTAAGCACCACTTATACAAATCTATACACTTCCTTTATCCAAGAATTCTTCACTTCTCAAATTAGGGCAAATCACCTTCTTCCAAAACCTAGTCCCAAAAATGATACAATACATGAATTCCAATACAATTTATCACTTATTAACCTCATCTTAGACCTTTATAACACACATTACAAACCAACACCCCATACTAGAGCCCACGGTCGTGGCCACCCCAACCCCCACGGGCGTGGGGTAGAAAACAATTCTGCCCAAATTGTTCAACACCCCCACGGCCATGGCATCAAAGGGCCATGGGCGTGGCATCCAAAATGCTACTGCCTTCGACCAAATTCACATATTCTAGTCTTAAAACTCCAACAAACACAAACAACATGAAGATCTATGAAAATAATTAATCAAACTCAAGTTAAACATCACTTACCACTTCAAAACCCTAAAACCAACTCAACTCAAACACTTCCAATATTAACACCAACTTAACTTCTTAACTTAAAATCAAGTTCAACACTTAAAAACACACCACAAACAAACCTAATCATACCATCAACATCAATTCATCAACCCCAAACACAACTTCAAAAAGAACAAAGGAAATCAAGAGAGAACTTACCAAAGTTGATGAATCTTCACAAATCTCCAACTTAATTACTTAAATCTTCCTTCAATTTTGAGTTTGGAACAAGCAAAAATTCACTCTTGCTCTCTTGCTTTGGATGGCCGGCCAACAATAGAGAAGAAAGGAAGAAAAAGAAAAATGAAGCAAAGTCAACTTTCCCTTCTCTTTAAACCTCCACCAAGCAATTTAAAAAGAAAATTACCTAAATACCCTTTTCTATAAAATTAAACTCCCTTTCACTTAATATCCTTTTTGGTAATTTCATAAGTAACAAAATAAATATCTTCTTCCTTTGACCATCACATTTGACTTGTATATATGTTATATATATTTCCATATACACAACATATACACTTTCCTCTAAATTTCTTTTCTCTTCCAAATTAACATATATATTCAATCCAATTAAAATAATAATATCAAAACTTCTAGGGCATACATTGGGATATTACAGTTCTCAACTTGATAGTATACCCACAGTTGCGAAATTCTCAGATGTGTTTCTTGAGGAGTTGCCAGGGTTACCCCTGAGAGAGAGGTTGAGTTTGGTATCGATTTGTTGCCTGGTACCACTCCCATCTCTATTACTCCTTATTGAATGGCACCTGCTGAGGTGAGAGAGTTAAAGGTGCAGTTGCAGGAGTTGTTGGATAAAGGGTTTGTTCGCCCTAGTGTTTCTCCGTGGGGAGCTCCTGTTTTGTTTGTGAAGAAGAAGGATGGTACTTTGAGGTTATGCATCGATTATAGGCAATTGAATAAGGTAACTATCAAGAATAAGTATCATTTGCCTAGGATAGATGATCTTTTCGATCAGTTAAAGGGAGTAGCAGTGTTCTCCAAGATTGATTTGAGATCAGGGTACCATCAGTTGAGGGTTAGAGGTGAAGATGTTCCTAAGATAGCTTTCCGCACAAGGTATGGGCATTATGAGTTCTTAGTGATGCCTTTTGGGTTGACGAATGCACATGCAGCTTTCATGGATTTGATGAATAGGGTGTTTAGACCCTATCTAGATCAGTTTGTGGTGGTTTTTATTAACGATTTTTTGGTGTATTCACGTAATGAAGAGGATCATGATAAGCATCTGCGGATTGTATTGCAGACCTTGAGAGAGAAGCAATTGTATGCTAAACTATCGAAGTGTGAGTTTTGGCTTGATCAAGTAACTTTTCTGGGTCATATAGTGTCAGCAGATGGTATAAGAGTCGATCCAAGTAAAGTTGAGGCCATTTTGAATTGGAGTCCACCGAAGTCTGTGATTGAAGCTAGAAGTTTTCTGGGTTTGGTAGGCTATTATCGACGGTTTGTGAAAGGTTTTTCTTTGATAGCTACTCCACTCACCAGATTACTTCGAAAGGGAGTTAGATTTGTGTGGACAGATCAGTGTCAAGCAAGCTTTGAGCAGTTGAAGGAGATGTTGACTCAAGCTTCTGTTCTTACTTTGCCTGTGGAAGATAAACCATATGTGATTTACAGTGATGCTTCACATAATGGTTTAGGATGTGTTTTGATGTAAGAAGGTAGAGTCATAGCTTATGCTTCTCGGCAGTTGAAGCCGCATGAGTTAAATTATCCGACGCATGATTTGGAGTTAGCAGCCATAGTGTTTGCTTTGAAGATTTGGCGACACTATTTGTATGGAGAGAAGTGTTTTATTTATACAGATCATAAGAGTTTGAAATATTTGGGGGTTCAGAGAGAGCTTAATCTTCGGAAGAGACGATGGTTGGAGCTGATTAAAGACTATGACTGTTTGATTGATTATCATCCTGGTAAGGCGAATGTTGTTGCGGATGCATTGAGTCGGAAGTCTTTAGCAGGTTTGACTATTTATTCGCTCTCGTTGCTTGTTGAGTTGAGAGCGTTGCATGCTAGTTTTGAATCATGTGATGATGGTACATTGTTGACTCAGTTGCAGTTGAGGCCAATGTTGTTGGACCAGATAAGAGAGGCTCAATTGGCATATGAGAAAATTCAGAAAGTTGTGTCAGATTGCCAAAATGGGGAGAGCCGAGATTTCCATGTGAGAAGTGATGGTAGCCTTTGGTTCAAAGATAGATTGTGTGTTCCTGATGATGCTAGTTTAAGAAAGATTATTTTGGAAGAAGCACATCAATCAGTTTTTGCTATGCACCCTGGGAGTACTAAAATGTATCATGATTTGAAGCAGCATTACTGGTGGTTAGGTATGAAGAGGGATATAGCGGAGTTTGTATCTAAGTGTCTCACTTGTCAGAGGGTGAAAGCTGAGAATCAAGTTCCAACAGGGTTACTTCAACCTTTATCAGTGCCTGAATGGAAAAAGGAACGTGTTACAATGGATTTTGTGTCTGGTTTTCCATTGACTCAGAAGAAGCATTGTAGACCCTTAATTTTTTACCCAATCCAGTCCATTGTATTTTATTTGGTTTAAAATGATTTTTCTTGTTCAATTGGATCAAAATAATTTTAATTAAATAATTTTTACCTTAGTATCTAATTTTTATTAATAAAAAATGAAAATAAAAAATAAAAATAAAAATCGGAGTCGGAAAAAAATCGGCAGCAAAAAGTGGTCGCGCGGTCCCGTCGGGCCAGCAGCAACTCGCCCGCAGGCCTGCGGGCGAAATAACCTCTGGCAGGAAATTTCTGCGGGCTGGCATGCTGGCGTGCCGACGGCTGGCACGCCCACGGGCCCGGCTGGCACGCCCACGGGCCCGGCAGCTCAGTTTTTGCCAGCGCAGAATTTTTTGACTTGATTTTTTGGAATCCTAATCCAATTAGGTTTTAATTTCTTTTTTTTATTAATATTATTTACCTTAGTTAATTAGGAATAAATAACCTAAAAACCACTATAAATAGGGACCAATTAAACCAAATCAAAGGAGGAAAAAATTTACATAGTGACTTTAGGATTTGAAACCAAATCAAGCAAGGAAAAGAGGAAATTCAATTTAAAAGCTTTTCTGGACAGCAGCATCACGTAAGAGGGGAATTCAAAGGCAACCAAGGCTTGTTTTTGGAGCTAGTTCATCCAAAAAGAGTTATTTTTTGGAGAATCAACAAAAGAAGGTATGTTAAATTCTTTTTGATTTATGTTTTCACAATAGCAAACCTATGAAATTAGGGTTTTTCAAATCAAAGATCTAAAAGCTGTAATTTAATTTTTCCAAGAGTAAAATACTAAAACGTGACTTTCTTTTCTAAAAAGGCTTAAAATTGTTATTTTTCCTTCTTAAAAAACCTTAAAACTCTAATTGAACATACTTTTCAACAAAACCTAAATCAAATTTTGCTTCTTTTAAAATTTTAAAGTAGGTTCTATTTCATTCAAAAACCTTAAAAAAACATCTTTTCAACTTATAAAAACCTCAATTCGTTTATTTAAATTCATAAAACTTCATAAAATATCAAATTGATTTCTAAAAACCCTAAAAATTCTTCTACCCGTGACCTAAATTCTAAAACCATAAAAATCAAAATTTCAACTTTTAAATCTAAAATAATGAACCCTAATCCTTTTAAAACCATAAACCCTAATTTTTATGAACCCTAATCCATTTAAAACATTAAAAAAACATAAAACATAAAAATCCAAATTTTACATAGTAGCTTAGAAATTCAATAACCAAAAATCACAAATTAAAGTATTTCAAAGTATCCAAAACCCTAGTTTTATTATTTCACCATTCAAACCTTAATTTTGTTAATCAAAGAGTCTTACCAACCCTTTAAAACATAAAACCCTAATTTATTTTAATTCCATAAAAAGTCACAATAGCTACACTTGAACTTTTATTTGTTTTATTCAATTCCATATTTATTTATGCTTTGATTTATTTCTTATACTTTAATTTATTTAATTTTAATACTTGATTTATTTAATTTATCATGGATGTATGTTTGTTTTATATTTTGGTTAATAGCTTTGATGAATGATTTATTTATTATGAATGGATATTTACTTTTATCAATTTATTTAGATTTCCAAAAGTTGTAAGAGGTATGTTTCCACTTGGTGGGTACCTCATTAGTTAAACATCATGTAATTTAATTTCTTTTCTATTTTAGAACCTTTGTAAAGGACATGTTTCTACCTTTTGGTGGGTCTCCTATCTAGGCATGTGATGTAAGGACATGTTTCCATCCTTGGATGGGTGTCCATTTATTTTTTTTGTTTTGTTTGGACATTGTTTTGATTTTAATATAATGATGCTTTCTTTTTATTGTGTGTAGTATGGATAATGTTATTATACTTAAGAATTTTATAATATTAAGACCTGCAAAGGAGGTCGGTTCCAACGAACCGGGCGTTGTGGGGGTGCTGGGCCATTTCTCACCTTCCCCAGACGTATCCAACTTTCCGAACCCATTAGGGGGTTGGGGATTCCTTAGGAATCGAGTCATCTACCCCTTTCTTTTTTTCCCGGCTCGTCCGGGTGGCGACTCCATTTTCTCCGGACTTAGGTCCGTGTTCTCTAAGGCCCCGAGCCTAAACAGTGCCGAAGTCTCAAGAACCATTCCACCGGGAGTGGGGGCGAAAATCCCCGCTCACAGTGGCGACTCCACTGGGGACAAGAGAAGTTGATTCCGTTGGTCTTTATATTATTCTATTCTTTCTTATAATGATATTATCCATTGCATCATCTTAGATTGCATTGTGTGCGTGAGTTAGGACGCCCGTGTTACCCGTGTTATATTATGTAAGGGATACCATACTTTCACTCAAGGTATGGAGATCGAGCATGGCATAACCACTCATAGCCTCGTACCATTTGGTATATACTTGCTATGGGAACCTAAGCCTTTCTACCCAAAGACTAAAGCTCATGTAATTGGCCTAGTTACTTTCCTTAGGTTTTACCCCAAATGCATGTTGTTTGACTATGGATAATTTATCTTGGTTTAAATCATGGCTTATTTGGTTTGTTCTTTTTCTAATATGACCCAAGTACATTTGCAAGCTCAAAATAAATTTTTTCTTTAAAATCCAAAAGACCAAAACTATTTTCAAAACTTTTTAAGATTGTCTTTGGACATAAGACTTTTCTAAAAATAAATAAAAAATTCTTTTGGCTCATGGCCCAAATACTAAGCCCAAAATCCATTTTTCTAAAATCTTTTACAATGGGTTTAGAAACAAAACTATTTTCACCCAACCATTTTTTACAAAGAGCTTGCAAAAATATTTAGGTCAATTATGAAATACCAAAAATCAATTGTGGGCTTAGTTTACACTAAGAAAAAATTAACCATGGGCTTGTTTTGGCATGAATCATTAATTACTTTTTCAAGTAAGAAATCTATTTATAATAAACCTCTTAATTTCGTTTTAATCCAAAAGTTGGTTGAATGGATTAAAACCTAATTAATGGGAATTATCATGGATTGATTTCCATTTTTGAAAACATAACTATTGGTTGAAATGTCCGAGGGAATTATTCGAAAGCAAGGTACCCCATGTTGGTATTTTGTTAACCATATACCTAGGAAAAGAGACTTGCCATTCATGTGCGGATGTTATAAGGTTGGAAGGAACGTCCTAATTTGTTCTTATTTGTTAATTGTTTGTGCATACATGCATACATGCATACATTTGCATCTCATTGGTCCTCTCTGGCTCACAGTCCTGGATTACGAAAGTTCAAAAGCTTACGACAATCCGACCTACGCCGGAGATGAAGTATCTAGCAACGACTCAATCACTTGCTCACCAAAGACAATGGAGCCCGAACAAATTCAAAGAATGGTGGATGAAGCCCTCAATGCCAAGATGGAAGAAATCAAAGAGGCCCTAGCTGAGACCATGAAGAACCAATTGACTGCAATCTTAGAGAATCATGCCGAGGCATCTGCTAGCACTAAGAAACCAAAGGACAAAGGGAAGACTAAAGTTAATGAAGTAGCTTTTGATGATGAAAAGGTGGTCATTGATGATGATGATGATTGGGCTCAATACTACCAAGAGGTTCAAGAAAAGAAGAAAGAATCGAAGGCTGTTGAGAAGGCAACTATTGAAAAGACCGAGACATCTGACTTTGAAAAGATGATTGCTGACTTAGAAAAGAAATTTGAGAAGAAGTTGAAAATCGAAGAGATGTCTGAGATAGACAAACTATTTGAACAAGATGATGAGGTCCCTTATAAATTCAAGATGCCATCATTTGCTAAGTACAATGGCACTGGAAATCCTCATCTCCATGTGAAGCAATATATCACTACCATGCAGTCTGCCCGAGCTACTAAGGCTCAAACTCTAAGGTACTTCATGCTCTCATTGGATCCTGCTGTCCAAAATTGGTTCAATACCTTAGATGATGGAACACAAAAGAGTTGGGATCTACTTTACAAAGCCTTCATCCAACAATATGGATATAATGTTGAGTTGGAAGTTACCTTGATGGAAGTGGAGTCCATTAGGCAAAGACCGAATGAGAATTTTATAGATTATGTCAAGAGATGGAGAAACAAGTCTGCTTTGCTCAAGAAAAGGCCCGACGAATCTAATCAAATAAGGATGATCGTGAGAGGTGTCCTGCCCAATCTCCGTGAAAGGATGTCTCACACCCTTATAAGGGATTTCAAAGATCTTCTCCAAGCTAGTTTGCAAATTGAAGAATGGGAAAGGGAGAAGAGCTGCTTTGCAACAAAAAGGAACGAGAAAGGGAGCTATCAACCTGGTAGCCAAAGCACACAAAAAGAAGTTGATGTTGATGTAACCGGTCAAGCAAAAAGAAGGCAGTTTTCAGATCTGGGGAAGCCTTTGTCTTGGGTCTTCGATAAGCTACAAAAGAAAGGGTTGTTACAACCATTGGCTCCTCGACCTTTACCTAG
The DNA here is from genome assembly GCA_947685225.1 of Garcia nutans. NCBI lineage: Eukaryota > Viridiplantae > Streptophyta > Magnoliopsida > Malpighiales > Euphorbiaceae > Garcia > Garcia nutans. The sequence goes on along the minus strand of CANTUV010000007.1, from coordinate 45,390,541 downwards.
TCCATTACCCACAAAATTTAATACTAAGGCTTTTTGTCAATTTCATCATACTCAAGGACATGAGACTGATAGGTGTACCTGATTAAGGCATGAGATCCAAGATTTGATTGATAGTGAATAAGCCCAATACTAAGGACAACCCTTTGCCTAAAATTGGAAGAGTGCCACCACCAGCAACTTTCATGGCGGGAAAAGGATTGGAAGAAGATTTTGTTTTATCATCCTTTTAAGATGGGGATCTTGAAGATGTGAAAGGAAAAGAAGCCTAACTCAATGAACTTTCCTTAGCTTGAATGTTGCTTTTCAATCTTAATTTCTTTAATATTTTGGAACTTTTTCAAATTTGTTTGAATAAATTTTTGTTGGTCTTTGTTCATTTTGATGCTCAACCAATGAGGAATCAAGCTTGATAATTCATAAATTAATATATTTATGCATCATGACTTGAATGACTTTACTAGGTGAGGGAATGGCTCTATAGCATTAAGTTGTGTATGCTTACTTAGAGAGGGCTCCTGTATAATTATCTTTGTCTAGGTCCTAGTCAATCTTAGAACATGCTTTGACAAATTTTCGAGGCGAAATTGAACTCTGCTTATTTAAGGGAGAAATGATCTAGGCATTGTTTGATTAGCCAACAACTAGTATCCACCCAATTAAATATTAATCCCTAGTTGTCCCTTTGAGCCTTTATAAAATTTTAGCTTTCTTTTCATTGGTATATAACCTCAACAACCTACCTTGAGCTGTTGTGATACTTTGGGCAAGTCTTATGATCACTAAGATAAAGAGGCAATAAGATCAAAAAAGGCAATGATTAGTCAAGATCATGAAGATAATTGAAGTTCTCAAGACTATGAAGATAGTTGAAGTTCTCAAGACCATAAAGATAGTTGAAGTTCTCAAGACCATAAAGATAGTGGACATTTTCAAGATCCTAAGGGTAGTTGAAGTTCCCTTAATATCTCCAAGACAACATCAACATTGGAGTAATAAATGATTTATCCCTATTAAAGAAGATTTATGTTACTCCACTCATCCATTATTGGAAGTCCAAGTTGGTATAAACAAGACAACTATGTTTGAGCTAGAACCAAAAAAAAAGAGAAAAAAAAGAGAGAATAGAAAAAGAAAAGAAAGAAAAAAGAATAGAAAAGAAAAAAGGAAGAAGAAGAAAAAAAGAAAAAAAAAGGATAAAACCTAAAAAGGCGGTTCATAAAGCCAACTGAGTTATCTTTTACCTAAAGCAGCAAAAGGCTTCTATTTTGTTCATAAAGACCTTTTTTTTAGTTGGTCCAACCCAACCAAAGATTGAATTAAAATTGGAGAAAAAGAGGGAGACCATCCAGTTCTTGAAAGTTTTGTGCTTGATAGTCCAACAAGACAAAATGATAAAATGCTCAAAGAAAGGGAAGATTAGGGAAAACAAAGAGAAAAAAAAAAGGGAAGAGTAAGAGAAATAAAGAAAAGGGAGAAGAAGAAAAGAAATGAATTTGGGAACGAAACTTTTTGCAAGGGCAAAAACTGTCCTAGTCAATATCCAGATTAATGCCAAGAAGATATAGAAGGAATTTGGAGTCTAGCAAGATTGCTCCCAACTGCCTAAAGTTCAAACAAGAAATTTATAGTGTGAGGGTTTGTCCATTGTGTCACACCAGCTCCAATCTCAAAATGGCCTTCACTTAAGCCTGTTTCCCTCATAGACCCCATTTTAAGCCTATCAAAGACCTGTTGATCTCTCTTGGTAGGTAGAGTCTATTAGTGGAGATAGTTTGGATAAGCATGCATATGAGATAGATAGTATTTAAACTCAATGAGACCTTTGGCCAAGTAATGTGTATGTGCCTATCTGAAGTGCAACAGTTCTTGCTTAAAAAGAAATGATTCCTGAGTTTAAGTACGGTAACTAGGGTTGTCATATTATAGATATGTTAGTTTAGAAAATCAAGTCCTGAGGTATATTGACATTGATTTGGCAAAGCCAACATTTGATTTCAAAATTAAAATTCAAATCAAATAAAAAATGTTTTGTCATACAAAGCCTTCAAGTTAAGGGAAGTATGTTGAACCTCCAAAGGACACATTGGGCAAAGGAAATGATTATTGGCAAAGTTATGAAGAAACTACCAACCAACATGCTGAAATATAGTTTGATATGGATGTATCCCTAACTCTGTTGCTTGGGGTCTCCACCACTCATGTTTTCATCATCTTGAAGATAAAAGCCACAAATGCAAAGCTTTCGATCATTCCAATGCAAGACTTGAACAAGCATCAAAATGGAACCAATGAGAACACTTCTGCTGATCACCTCGGTCTGTGAGTCGATGGAACGACTGTAAGTATTATTCATGCATATCATGCATATATGAGCATGTCACATCACACTTTCTTGTCTTGTGTTGTCTATTCCTTGTCAAAAAGAACAGCAAGCATTCAAAAGAAGATATCAAATCAGGAGGGCATAGAAAGCCCATTGCTTGAGAAACCTTCAGTAATCTTGCAAAGAGAAGAAATGCGTGCTTATGCGAAGAACAAGACGAAAAAAATATCAATCAAAGCTTGCATGGAAAAAATCTTTGGTTTGAGCCTACATAGGGGGCAAAGTTTCTCCTTTTCAATTTTTTAGGTTTATATACCAAATACTTTTAAATTCACTTACAAATATTTTACCACACCGGGGGGCAAGGAGAGGATATAAGGTCCAATTAAAAATAGCTAAATTTTTGCAAAAAGGAAGAACAAAAGAATGGAACAATTAGAACTCTCCAAAGGATGAAGATCCACTTTTCAAGGGTGAAGACCCGATCTCAAAGAATAAAGATCCATTTTTCAAGGGTGAAGACCCGATCTCAAAGGATGAAGATCCATTTTCAAGGGTGAAGACCCGATCTCAAAGGATGAAGATCCATTTTCAAGGGTGAAGACCCGATCTTAAAGGATGAAGATCCATTTGCAATGGTGAGGACCCGATCTCAAAGGATGAAGATCCATTTTCAAGGGTGAAGACCTGATCTTAAAGGATGAAGATCCATTTTCAAGGGTGAAGATCTGATCTCAAAGGATGAAGATCCATTTTCAAGGGTGAAGACCCAATCTCAAAGGATGAAGATCCACTTTTCAAGGGTGAAGACCCGATCTCAAAGGATGAAGATCCATTTTCAAGGGTGAAGACTCGATCTCAAAGGATGAAGATCCATTTTCAAGGGTGAAGACCTGATCTCAAAGGATGAAGATCCATTTGCAATGGTGAGGATCCGATATCAAAGGATGAAGATCCATTTTCAAGGGTGAAGACCCGATCTTAAAGAATGAAGATCCATTTTCAAGGGTGAAGATTTGATCTCAAAGGATGAAGATCCATTTTCAAGGGTGAAGACCTGATCTCAAAGGATGAAGATCCACTTTTCAAGGGTGAAGACCCGATCTCAAAGAATAAAGATCCATTTTTCAAGGGTGAAGACCCGATCTCAAAGGATGAAGATCCATTTTCAAGGGTGAAGACCCGATCTCAAAGGATGAAGATCCATTTTCAAGGGTGAAGACCTGATCTCAAAGGATGAAGATCCATTTGCAAGGGTGAGGACCCGATCTCAAAGAATAAATATCCATTTTTCAAGGGTGAAGGCCCGATCTCAAAGGATGAAGATCCATTTTCAAGGGTGAAGACCCGATCTCAAAGGATGAAGATCCATTTGCAAGGGTGGAGGGTAAAGACCCAATCTCCAAGGATGAAGATCCATTCTGAGGGTGAAGAATCACAATGCATAAAACAGCCAGAGCAGTCAGACTTCCCAACTAAAAGGTTAGTAAAATCAAATCGAATTCGGGTCCAGAACCCAAATTTTCCTTAGGTCCAGAACCTAGAATTATCCTCGAGTCCAGAACTCGAATCCGAGTCCAGAACCCAAATTTCCCTTAGGTCCAGAACCTAGAATTATCCTCGAGTCCAGAACTCAAATCCGGGTCCAGAACCTAAATTACCCTTAGGTCTAGAAACTAGAATATTTTCTAAGTCCAGAACTTAGCTCGGGTCCAGAACCCAAATTTTACTTAGGTCCAGAACCTAGAATCATCCTTGAGTCCAAAACTCGAACCGGGTCTAGAACCCAAATTACCCTTAGGTCTAGAACCTAGAATCATCCTCGGGTCCAGAACCCAAAACAGGTCACCATATCAAAAATTAAGTTTTGTTGCTTTTCACTCTCTTTCACTAAGGTTTCAGATCATTCAAGCAGGGGGCAAACTGTAGACCCTTAATTTTTGACCCAATCCGGTCCATTGTATTTTATTTGGTTTAAAATGATTTTTCTTGTTCAATTGGTTCAAAATAATTTTAATTAAATAATTTTTACCTTAGTATCTAATTTTTATTAATAAAAAATGAAAATAAAAATAAAAAAAATAAAAAAAAAATAAAAATCAGAGTCGGAAAAAAAATCGGCAGCGAAAAGTGGTCGCGCGGGCCCGTAGGGCCAGCAGCAACTCGCCTGCAGGAATTTCCTGCAGGCGAAATAACCTCCCGCAGGAAATTCCTGCCGGCTGGCACGCCCACAGGCCCGGCAGCTCAGTTTTTGCCAGCGCAGAATTTTTTGACTCGATTTTTTGGAATCCTAATCCAATTAGGTTTTAATTTCTTTTTTTATTAATATTATTTACCTTAGTTAATTAGGAATAAATAACCTAAAAACCACTATAAATAGGGACCAATTAAACCAAATCAAAGGAGGAAAAAATTTACATAGTGACTTTAGGATTTGAAACCAAATCAAGCAAGGAAAAGAGGAAATTCAATTTAAAAGCTTTTCTGGACAGCAGCATCACGTAAGAGGGGAATTCAAAGGCAACCAAGGCTTGTTTTTGGAGTTAGTTCATCCAAGAAGAGTTATTTTTTGGAGAATCAACAAAAGAAGGTATGTTAAATTCTTTTTGATTTATGTTTTCACAATAGCAAACCTATGAAATTAGGGTTTTTCAAATCAAAGATCTAAAAGCTGTAATTTAATTTTTCCAAGAGTAAAATACTAAAACGTGACATTCTTTTCTAAAAAGGCTTAAAATTGTTATTTTTCCTTCTTAAAAAACCTTAAAACTCTAATTGAACATACTTTTCAACAAAACCTAAATCAAATTCTGCTTCTTTTAAAATTTTAAAGTAGGTTCTATTTCATTCAAAAAACCTTAAAAAACATCTTTTCAACTTATAAAAACCTCAATTCGTTTATTTAAATTCATAAAACTTCATAAAATATCAAATTGATTTCTTAAAACCCTAAAAATTCTTCTACCCGTGACCTAAATTCTAAAACCATAAAAATCCAAATTTCAACTTTTAAATCTAAAATAATGAACCCTAATCCTTTTAAAACCTTAAACCCTAATTTTTATGAACCCTAATCCATTTAAAAAATTAAAAAAACATAAAACATAAAAATCCAAATTTTACATAGTAGCTTAGAAATTCAATAACCAAAAATCACAAATTAAAGTATTTCAAAGTATCCAAAACCCTAGTTTTATTATTTCACCATTCAAACCTTAATTTTGTTAATCAAAGAGTCTTACCAACCCTTTAAAACATAAAACCCCAATTTATTTTAATTCCATAAAAAGTCACAATAGCTACACTTGAACTTTTATTTGTTTTATTCAATTCCATATTTATTTATGCTTTGATTTATTTCTTATGCTTTAATTTATTTAATTTTAATACTTGATTTATTTAATTTATCATGGATGTATGTTTGTTTTATATTTTGGTTAATAGCTTTGATGAATGATTTATTTATTATGAATGGATATTTACTTTTATCAATTTATTTAGATTTCCAAAAGTTGTAAGAGGTATGTTTCCACTTGGTGGGTACCTCATTAGTTAAACATCATGTAATTTAATTTCTTTTCTATTTTAGAACCTTTGTAAAGGACATGTTTCTACCTTTTGGTGGGTCTCCTATCTAGGCATGTGATGTAAGGACATGTTTCCATCCTTGGATGGGTGTCTATTTATTTGTTTTATTTTGTTTGGACATTGTTTTGATTTTAATATAATGATGCTTTCTTTTTATTGTGTGTAGTATGGATAATGTTATTATACTTAAGAATTTTATAATATTAAGACCTGCAAAGAATGTTATTATACTTAAGAATTTCGAAAATCCCCGCTCACAATGGCGACTCCACCGGGGATAAGAGAAGTTGATTCCGTTGGTCTTTATATTATTCTTTTCTTTCTTATAATAATATTATCAATTGCATCATATTAGATTGCATTGTGTGCGTGAGTTAGGATGCTCGTGTTGCCCATGTTATGTTATGTAAGGGATACCAGACTTTCACTCAAGGTATGGAGATCGAGCATGGCATAACAACTCATAGCCTCGTACCATTTGGTAAATACTTGCTATGGGAACCTAAGCCTTTTTACCCAAAGACTAAAGCTCATGTAATTGGCCTAGTTACTTTCCTTAGGGTTTTACCCCAAATGCATATTGTTTGACTATTGATAATTTATCTTGGTTTAAATCATGGCTTATTTGGTTTGTTCTTTTTCTAATATGACCCAAGTACATTTGCAAGCTCAAAATAAACTTTTTCTTTAAAATCCAAAAGACCAAAACTATTTTCAAAACTTTTTAAGATGGTCTTTGGACATAAGACTTTTCTAAAAATAAATCAAAAATCATTTGGTTCATGGCCCAAATACTAAGCCCAAAATCCATTTTTCTAAAATCTTTTACAATGGGCTTAGAAACAAAACTATTTTCACCCAACCTTTTCTTATAAAAAGCTTGCAAAAATATTTAGATCAATTATGAAATACCAAAAATCAATTGTGGGCCTAGTTTACACTAAGAATAAATTAACTATGGGCTTGTTTTTGGCATGAACCACTAGTTACCTCTTTTTAAGTGAGAAATCTATTTATAATAAGCCTCTTAATTTCGTTTTAATCCAATATAACATAAAAGCTACTTTAGTTGGTTGAATGAATTAAAACCTAATTAATGGGAATTATCATGGATTGATTTCCATTTTCAAAAATATAACTATTGGTTGAAACGTCCGAGAGAATTATTCAAAAGCAAGATATCCCATGTTGGTATTTTGTTAACCATATACCTAGGAAAAGAGACTCGTCATTTGTGTGTGGATGTTATAAGGTTGGAAGGAACGTCCTATTCATCCTTGTTTGTCTATTGTTTGTGCATACATGCATACATTTGCATCTCATATCATTAATCTTCTCTGGCTCACAGCCCTGGATTACGATAGTTCAAAAGCTTACAATCTGACCTACGCCGGAGATGAGATATCTAGCAACGACTCAATCACTTGCTCACCAAGAACAATGGAGCCCGAACAAATTCAAAGAATGGTGGATGAAGCCCTCAATGCCAATGTGGAAGAAATAAAAGAGGCCCTAGCTGAGACCATGAGGAACCAATTGACTACAATCTTAGAGAATCATGCCGAGGTTTCTGCTAGCACTAAGAAGCCAAAGGACAAAGGGAAGACGAAAGTTAATGAAGTGGCTTGTGATGATGAGAAGGTGATCATTGATGATGATGATTGGGCTCAATACTACCAAGATTTCAAGATAAAAAGGAGCCAAAGGTTGTTGAGAAGGCAACTATTGAAAAGACCGAGACATCTGATATTGAAAAGATGATTGCTGATTTAGAAAAGAAATTTGAGAAAAAGCTGGAAACTGAAGAAATGTCCGAAGTTGACAAATTATTTGAGCTAGATGAAGAGGTCTCATACAAGTTCAAGATGCCATCTTTTGCAAAGTATAATGGCACTGGAAATCCCATCTCCATGTGAAACAATATCACTGCCATGCAGTCTGCCCGAGCTACTAAGGCTCAAACTCTAAGGTACTTCATGCTCTCATTGGATCCTGCTGTCCAAAATTGGTTCAATACCTTAGATGATGGAACACAAAAGAGTTGGGATCTACTTTACAAAGCCTTCATCCAACAATATGGATACAATGTTGAAATGGAAGTTACCTTAATGGAAGTTGAGTCCATTAGGCAACGACCAAATGAAAATTTTGTAGATTATGTCAAGAGATGGAGAAACAAGGATGCTTTACTCAAGAAGAGGCCCGATGAATCCGATCAAATAAGGATGATTGTGAGAGGGGTGTTACCTAATCTTCGTGAGAGGATGTCTCATACACTCATACGTGATTTCAAAGATCTTCTCCAAGCTGGTCTACAAATTGAAGAGTGGGAAAGGGAGAAGAATCGCTTTTCAATAAAAAGGAATGAGAAAGGGAACTACCAGTCAGGCAATCAAAGCACACAAAAAGAAGTTGATGTTAATGCCGCTAGTCAAGGAGGAATGAGGCAATTTTCAGAATTAGGGAAGCCACTATCTTGGGTTCTCAATAAGCTACAAAAGAAGGGATTGTTACAACCCTTGACTCCCCGTCCTTTGCCTAATCCTCTTCCACCTAACTTTGATACTAATGCATTTTTCCAATTCCATCAAAGGCCTGGACACGAAATGGACAATTGCATGAAGTTGAGGCATGAGATCCAGAATTTAATTGATAATGGCAAGTTGCCCGAGCTGGATAAGCCCAACACCAAAGATAATCCATTTCCAATGTTCAACAGAGTGCCACCACCAGCAACCTTCATGGTGAGAAAAGGATTGGAAGAAGACTTTGTTTTATCATCCTTTCAAGATGGAAATATTCAAGATGTGAAAGGAAAAGAAGCCTAACTCAATGAACTTTCCTTAGCTTGAATGTTGCTTTTCAATCTTACTTTCTTTAATATTTTAGAACTATTGTGTTTTTCAAATTTAAAGTTGCTTGAATAAATTACTTTCATCAAAATTTTTGTTGGCCTTTGTTCATTTTGGTGCTCAACCAATGAGGAATTTAGCTTGATGTTTATAAATTAATGTGTCTAGGCATCATGACTCGAATGACTTTACTGGATGAGGGAATTACTCTATAGCATTGAGTTGTGTATGCTTACTTAGAGAGGGCTCCTGCATAATTATCTTTGTCTAGGTCTTAGTCAGTCTTAGAACATGCTTTGAAAAACTTTCAAGGTGAAATTGAACTCTGCTTATTTAAGGGAGAGATGATCTAGGCATTGTTTGATTAGCCAACAACTAGTATCCACCCAATTAAATATTAATCCCTAGTTGTCCCTTTGAGCCTTCATAAAATTTTAGCTTTCTTTTCATTGGCATATAACCTCAACAACCTACCTTGAGCTGTTGTGATACTTTTGACAAGTATTATGATCACAAAGGTGAAAAGGCAAGAAGATCAAAGAAAGAAATGAATAGTCAAGACTATGAAGATAGTTGAAGTTCTCAAGACCATAAGGGTAGTTGATGTTTTCAAGACCATAAGGATAGTTGATGTTCTCAAAACCTTAAGGGTAGTTGATGTTCCCCTAATGTCTCTAATATATCAAGACAACATCAACATTAGAGTAACAAATGATTTATCCCTGTTAAAGAAGATTTATGTTACTCCACTCATCCATTATTGGAAGCCCAAGTTGGTACAAATTAGACAACTCTGTTTGAGCTAGAACCAAAAAAAAAAAGATAAAACCTAGAAAGGCGTTTTATAAAGCCAACTGAGTTATCTTTTACCTAAAGCAGCAAAAGGCTTCCATTTGGTTCATAAAGACATTTTTACTTGAATTGGCCCAACACAACCAAAGATTCAATCAAAATTGGAGAGAAGGAGGGAGACCATCTAGTTCTTGAAAGTTTTGTACTTGATAGTCCAACAAGAAAGAAGGACAAAATTATAAATTGCTCAAAAAAAGGGAAGATTAAGGAAAACAAAGAGAAAGAAAAGGGAAGAGTAAGAGAAATAAAGAAAAGGGAGAAGAAGAAAAGGAAACAAATTTGGGTACCCAAACTTTTTGCAAGGGCAAAGACTGTCCCTATCAAGATCCAGATTAATGCCAGGAAGATATAGAAGAAATTTGGAGTCTAGCAAGATTGCCTCCAAGCCGCTTAAAATTCAAACAAGAAATTTATAGTGTGAAGGCTTGTCCATTGTATCACATCAGCCTCAACTTACAAATGGCATTCACTTTAACCCATGTCCCTTATAGACCCCATTTCAAGCCTATCAAAGACCTATTGATCTCTCTTGGTAGGTAGAATTTATTAGTGGAGATAGTTGGAATAAGCATGCATATGAGATAGACAATATCTAAACTCAAATGAGACCTTTGGCCAAGTAATGTGTTTGTGCCTATCTGAAGTGCAACAGTTCTTGCTTAAATAGAAATGATTCCTGAGTTTAGTACGGTAACTAGGGTTGTCATGTTATAGATATGTTAATTTGGAAAAATCAAGTCTTGAGGTACATCGACATTAATTTGACAAAACCAACATTTGATTTCAAAATCAAAATTCAAAAAAAAAAAGTTTTGTCATACAAAGCCCTCAAGTTAAAGGAAGTATGTTGAACCTCCAAAGGACATATTGGGCAAAGGAAATGATTATTGGCAAGCTGCCAATTGACATGCTGAAACATAATTCGAAATGGATGTATCCCTAAATCTACTGCTTATGGGTCTCCACCAATCGTGTTTTCATCATCTTGAAGATAAAAGCCATAAATGCAAAGCTTTCGATCATTCCAATGCAAGACTTGAATGAGCGTCAAAATGGAACCAATGAGAACACTTCTATTGATGACCTTGGTCTGTGAGTCGATGGAACAACTATAAGTATTATTCATGCATATCATGCATACATGAGCATATCACATCGCACTTTCTTGTCTTGTATTGTCTATTCTTTATCAAGGTGAACAGCAAACACTCTGTGAAGTGAAGAATCAAAAGAAGATGTCAAATCAGGGGGGCATGGAAAGCCCATTGCTTGAGAAAGCTCTAGTAATTTTGCAAAGAGAAGAAGTATGTGCTTGTGTAAAGAACTAGACAGCAAAAACATCAATCAAAGCTTGCATGGATAAAATATTTGGTTTGAGCCTACACAGGAGGCAAAGTTTCGCCTTTTCAATTTTTTGAGTTTATATACCAAATATTTTTAAACTCACTTACAAATATTTTTCCACACAAGGGGGCAAGGAGAGGATATAAGGTCCAATTAAAAATAGCTAAATATTTGCAAAAAGAAAGAACAAAAGAATGGAACAATAGAACTCTCAAAAGAATAAAGGTGCAAAAGATAAATGACCAATCCAGCTAAAAGAGCTGAAGCCAGGGTGAAGACCCGTTCTTAAAGGATGAAGATCCACTTTTCAAGGGTGAAGACCCGAACTCAAAGGATGAAGATCCATTTTCAAGGGTGAAGACCCGATCTCAAAGGATGAAGATCCATTTTCAAGGGTGAAGACCCAATCTCAAAGGATGAAGATCCACTTTTTCAAGGGTGAAGACCCGATCTCAAAGGATGAAGATCCATTTTCAAGGGTGAAGACCCAATCTCAAAGGATGAAGATCCATTTTCAAGGGTGAAGACCCGATCTCAAAGGGTGAAGATCCATTTTGATGGTGAAGAATCACATTGCATTAAACAATGGGAGCAATCAGACTTCTCAAATGATAAAAGGTCAGTCAAACTCAATCTCGGGTCCAAGCACTCATTCTCAGGTCCAAGTACCCAAATTAAATCAATCTAGGGTCCAAGTACCCAAATCAAATCAATCTCGGGTCCAAGTACCCAAAATCAATTCATTCTCGGGTCCAAGTACCCGATCTCGGGTCCAAGTACTCAAAATCAATTCATTCTCGGGTCCAAGTACCCAATCCCGGGTCCAAGTACCCAATCTCGAGTCCAAGTACTCAATCTCAGGTCCAAGTACCCGATCTCGGGTCCAAGTACCCGATCTCGGGTCTAAGTATCCAAAATCAATTCAAGCTCGGGTCCAAGTATCCAATCTCGGGTCTAAGTACCCAATCCCGGGTCCAAGTACCCAAAATCAATTCAAGTTCAAGCTCGGGTCCAAGTATCCAATCTCGGGTCTAAGTACCCAATCCCGAGTTCAAGTACCCAAAATCAATTCAAGCTCGGGTCCAAGTACCCAATCTCGGGTCCAAGTACCTAATCCCGGGTCCAAGTACCCAAAATCAAATTAATCCCGGGTCCAAGTACCCAATCCCGGGTCCAAGTACCCAAATTCAATCAATCTCGGGTCTAAGTACCCAAAACAAATTTAAATCACCATCTCAAAAATTAAGTCTTATTACTTTTCACTCTCTTTCACTTAAGTTTCAGATCATTCAAGCAGGGGGCAAATTGTAGACCCTTAATTTTTGACCCAATCAGATCTAATATGTTTTATTTAGCCCAAAATGATTTTTGTTGTCTAATTGGTCCAAAATAATTTTAATTAAATAATTTTTGCTTTATTATCTAATTTTTATTAATAAAAAAATAAAAATCAAAAAATAAAAATCAAAAAATAAATAAAAATAAAAATAAAAATCGGAGTCGGAGTCGGAAAAAATCGGCAGCGAAAAACAGTCGCACGGGCCCGAGGAAGTTTTGCCCCGCAGGAAAATCCTGCGGGCAAAACCTTCGCCCGCAGGAATTTCCTACGGGCGAGCTATTTCACCCACAGGAAACTCCTGCGGGCGACGCTCCCGCGGGCCCAACCGTTCGCCATCAAAAAATTATTGCAGGCGAAATAGATGCCCACTGGCCCCAACCACGAGCCCGGCTACCACAGTTTTCGCCAGCGCAAAATTTTTTGAACGCAAATTTTTTGAAACCTAATCCAATTAGGTTTTAATTTCTTTTTTTATTAATATTACTTGCCGTGTATAATTAGGAATAATCAACCTAAAACCATTATAAATAAGGACCAATAGAACTAAAAAAAAGGGGGGAAAAAGAGGCAGTGGCTTGATTTTTTGAAACCAAATCAGTGAAGGAAAAGGGAAACTCAATTCAAGTGATTTTTAAAAGCAGCAGCAGCACGAATTAAGCAATTCAAAGGCAACAAAGGCTTGTCTTTGGAGCTGGTTCATCCAAGAAGAATTGTTTTTGGAGCAACTTACAAAAGAAGGTATGAAATTCTAAATTCTAATTTTTTACACAGTAGCTAAACTAGGGTTTTTTGTGCTTTTCAAAAGTTAAAATCTTAGAACTTTAATTTAGTTTTCCAAAGTTAAAACACTAAAACGTGACCTTCTTTTCTAAAAAGACTTAAAATTATTATTTTTTCTTCTTAAAGACCTTAAAACACTAATTGAACATATTTTTCAACAAAATCAAAATCAAATTCTGTTTCTTTTAAGATTTTAAAGTAGGTTCTATTTCATTCAAAAAACCTTAAAAAATATCTTTTCTACTTATAAAAACTTCAATCCATTTGTTTAAATTCATAAAACTTCATAAATTATCAAATTGATTTCTAAAACCTTAATTCAAATCTTTTACCCGTGGCCTAAATTCTAAAATCCTAAAATCCAAAATTCAACTTTTAAACCTAAAATAATGAACACTAACCATTTTAAAACCTTAAACCCTAATTTTTATGAACCCTAATCCTTTTAAAACATTAAAAAACATAAAAACTCAAAAATTACACAGTAGTTTAAAAATACAATTTAAAATCACAAATCAAAGTACTTTAAAGTGTCTAAAATCCTAGTTTCATGATTTCACCATTCAAACCTTAATTTGTTTAATCAAAGAGTCTTACCAACCTTTTAAAACATAAAACCCTAATCTATTTTAATTCCATAAAAAGTCATAGTAGCTATAATTGAACTTTTATTTGCTTTATTCAATTCAATATTTACTTATACTTTGATTTATTTCTTATGCTTTAATTTATTTAATTTCAATACTTGATTTATTTAATTTGTCATGGATGAATGTTTATTTTATATTTTGGTTAATAGCTTTGATGAATGATTTATTTATTATGGATGATTATTTACTTTTATCAATCAATTTAGACTTCCAAAAGTTGTAAGAGGTATCTTTCCACTTGGTGGGTACCTCATTAGTTAAACATCATGTAATTTAATTTTCTTTTCTATTTTAGAACCTTTGTAAAGGGCATGTTTCTACCTTTTGGTGGGTGTCCTATCTAGGCATGTGATGTAAGGACATGTTTCCATCCTTGGATGGGTGTCCATTTATTTATTTTGTTTTTTTTGGACATTGCTTTGATTTTAATATAATGATGCTTTCTTTTTATTGTGTGTAGTATGGATAATATTGTTATATTTAAGAATTTTATAATATTAAGACCTGTAAAGGAGGCCGGTTCCAATGAACCGGGCATTGTGGGAGTGCTGGGCCATTTCTCACATTCCCCACACGTACCCAACTTTCCGAACCCATTAAGGGGTTGGGGATTCCTTAGTAATCGAGTCATCCACCCCTTTCTTTTTTCCGGCCCGTCCGGGTGGCGACTCCATTTTCTCCGGACTTAGGCCCGTGTTCTCTAAGGCCCCGAGCCTAAACAGTGCCGAAGTCGCAAGAACATTCCACCGGTAGTGGGGGCGAAAATCCCCGCTCACACTAACCTATTGGAAATCAACCAAAACTTCAATTAATTCTTAAAAATTCTTTTCAAAATGAGTATTTTGATGAAGAAAAATCACTCCCATGATCATATAATTTCATATTTTTTGAAGAAGAAAAAGAAGAAGAAGACTATTTTTAATTTTCTCTTTCTTTCCACTTATGACCATATATAAATATTATTTTATTTTAATAAATAATTAATTATTTAATTATTTTAAAACCCCAAATTACCTCTTCCAATAAAAAATAATTTATTTTTAATTTATTTAAATAAGTTTAAGTTTATAAGGTATAATTACCATTTTGCCCTTAGACTTTTGACTTTTCTTTTAAAAAAATGTTGACTTTTATATGTTGTATATATTTTGTATATATATCATATATATATTCCACTTTTTCATTTAAAATTCCTTCATTTTTTATTTAAAACCATTAATTTAATTTATCCAATTTAATTATAATATATTTTATCAAATTTTCAGAAATTAGAAATTTTCAAAAAAAATTGAGATATTACAATTTTTTCCTCCTAAAATAAATTTCGTCCTCGAAATTACCTGCTCTCAAGTCTGGAATAATTGAAAAAATTGACTCTGCATCATCTGCTCACTCTCCTATATCACCTCCTTAGTGGCATAAGTGACACCCTCTTATTCCTCAATTCTTTAACCTCTCGTGCCAAAATCACCATAGGTTCTTCCTCGTAAGTCAGATCTGGACTCACATCAATAGACTCACTGATCGGATATGAGATGGGTCAGACCTGTATCTCAAAAGCATCAAAACATGGAAGACATTATGTATTCGATCCAACTCAGGCGGCAAAGCTAGTCTATAAACCATTGGACCAACTCTCTCTAACACCTCATATGGTCCTATGAAACGAGGACTCAACTTTCCTTTTCTACTGAACCTCAAAATCTTCTTCTATGGAGACACCTTCAGAAACACTTTATCTCCCACACTGAACTCTATATCTCTTCTCTTTAAATCTGAATAGGATTTCTATCGGTCTGAAGCTGCTTTCAAACGACCCCGAATCACCTTCACTCTCTCTTTTGTTTTCTTAATCAAATCGGGACCAACCAGTTTACCTTATCCAACCTCATCCCAATACAAAGGTGTCCAGCATCTTATGCCATGCAAGGCCTCATAAGGAGCCATCTCAATACTGGACTGATGACTGTTGTTATAAGCAAACTCAATTAGTGGCAAAAATCTATCCCAATTCCTGGTAAAATCAATGATACAACTCCTCAACATATCCTCTAAAATCTGTATCACTCTCTCTGACTGCCCATCTGTCTGAGGATGGAAAGCTATACTAAAATACAACTGAGAACCCAAAGCATCATGCAAACTCTTCCAAAACCTCAAAGTAAACCAGGGATCTCAATCCGACACCAAAGAAACTGGGACTCTATGGAACTCACTATCTCACTGATATACAGCTTAGCCAACCTCTCAAGAGAATAATCCATCCGAACTGGAAGAAAATGAGCTATCTTCATTATCCAATCAACTATCACCCAGATTGCATTATGCTTTTTTTGGGTCAAAGGCAGTCCAGTCACAAAATCCATTGTCACTCACTTTCATTTTCATTCGGGCACTGATAAAAGTTAGAGCAACCCTGAAGGAACCTGGTGCTCAGCCTTTACGCTCTGGCAAGTGAGACATCTGGATACAAACTCTGCTATGTTCCTCTTCATACCTGACCACCAATAATATCGCTTCAAGTCCTGATACATCTTGGTACTCCTAGGGTGCATAGCATAAAGTGACTTATGTGCTTCCTCTAATATCATCCTTTATAATTCCGAATCATAAAAAATACACAACCTATCTCTGTACCATAGACTGTTATCATTCCTCACATAAAAGTCTCAACTCTCCCCCTTCTGACAAACCAGCACAATCTTCTGGATTCTCTCATCTGCCAACTGAGCCTCCCTAATATGATCTAATGAGACTAGCCTCAACTGCAACTGAGCCATCAAAGCACCATCATCACAAGACTCAAATCTAGCATACAACGCTCTCAACCCAACAAGCAACGAGAGTGAATAAGCAGTCAAGCCGTCTAAAGACTTCCGACTCAAGGCATCAGCAATAACATTTACCTTATCAGGATGTTAATCAATCAAATAGTCATAGTCTTTAATCAACTCTAACCACCGTCTCTGTCGAAGATTCAACTCTCTCTGAACACCCAGGTATTTCAAACTTTTGTGATCCGTATAAATGAAAGACTTTTCCCCATGCAAGTAATGCCGCCAAATCATCAAGGAAAAAACTATAGCTGCTAATTTCAAATCATGCATCGGGTAATTCAGCTCATGTGGCTTCAACTATCGACAGGCATAAGTAATGACTCTACCCTCCTGCATCAGAACACAACCTAAACCACTATGTGAAGCATCATTGTATATCACATATGGTTTACCTTCCACAGGCAGGGTAAGGATAAGAGCCTGAGTCAACAACTCCCTCAATTGCTCAAAACACGCCTGACACTGATCTGTCCACACAAATCTAACTCCTTTCTGAAGCAATTTGGTGTGTGGCGTATCTATTATAACCGACGATAATAGCCTGCCAATCCCAGAAAACTTCTAACCTCTGTTACAGTCTTCAGTGGACTCCATTTCAAGATAGCCTCAACCTTACTCGGATCAACTCTAATACCCTCTACTAAAACCATATGACCAAGAAAAGCTACCTGATCAAGCCAGAACTCACACTTAGACAGCTTAGCATACAAATGCTTTTCTCTCTCAGAGTCTGCAATACAATCCACAAATGCCTATCATGATCCTCCTCATTATGTAAATACACCAAAATATCATCAATGAAGACCACCACAAACTGATCTAAATATAGTCTGAACACCCTATTCATCAAATTCATAAAAGCTATTGGTGCATTCATCAATCTAAAGGGCATCACCAGAAACTCATAATGCCCATACCTCAAGCGAAAAGCTATCTTGGATACATCCACATCTCTGACTCTCAACTGATGGTACACTAATCTCAGATCAATCTTAGAGAATACTGCTACTCTTTTCAACTGATCAAAGAGATCATCTATCCGAGGCAAAGGATACTTGTTCTTGATGGTCACCTTATTTAACTGCTTATAATCAATACATAATCTCAAGGTGTCATCCTTCTTCTTCACAAATAAAATAGGTGCTCCCCACAGAGACACACTAGGGTGAATGAACCCTTTATCTAACAATTCCTGCAACTGCACCTTCAACTCTCTAAACTCAGCAGGTGCCATATGATAAGGAGTAATAGATATAGGAGTAGTACCAGAAAATAAATCGATACCAAACTCCACTTCTCTCTTAGGAGGTACCCCTGACAACTCATCAGGAAAAATATCTAAAAACTCGGCAACTGTGGGTATACTGTCAAGCTGGGACCCCACTACTCTGATATCTACAACATGAGCAAGATAAACCTCATATCCTTTTTGAATCATCCTCCTAGCTGAAACAGCTAAAACAAATATGGATGAAAGATACCTCTGCTCACTAGATACCATCACATCCCTACCATCACGTATTCTAAAAGTAATACATTTTTTCTGACAATCTACCACCGCCCCATGCTTGAAATAACCAATTCATACATAAAATCAGATCATACTCTCTGAAAGGTATCTCAATCAGGTCAACCAAGAAACTCCTCATCCTGAACAACAACTGGACTATCTCGGTACACGTTGCTCACCACAATACTATGCCCTAAAGAATTTGTGACCAAAACATCAAATCCTAAGGACTCAGAATACAAATCACTCACAGGCAAGATGGATGCACTGATGTAAGAATGAGTCGACCCAGGGTCAAATAATGCAAGAACTGAAGTACCAAATAAAGTAAAAGTACTAGCAAAATAATAGCTGAAGCATCTGGCTGCCTCTGCATCACATAAACCCACTGTGATGGCCCTACCTCATTTGGTCTGCTACCTCCGGCTGTAGAACCTACTCTCTGACTAGTCCCAGATCGACCACTTCTACCAAAATCTCTGCCACCACGATCCCCTCTGACACTAGGTCGAGAAGCTGCAATATCTGTCTGTCTATACTTTGATGGCTCTGGACAATCTCTAATAAAATGGTATGATGACCCACATCTAAAATACACTCCCGAAGCACCTCTCCACCAACATACACCTCCGTGTGCTTTACCAAAATGAATACAAGTAGGTGGAGCAAGCCTCTGAGCCATCGGGGTCGGACCACTAGCCATTGAAACTGCAGGTCTCTGTCTCTATATCTGCTACTTTACTAACCTGCCAAACTGCCCCTGGCTCCTACCGAACCTTTAAAAATATTCCCCTCGGCCTCTCTTCACTGATGAAGACCCTGCCTCACTCTGGAGTCTCTTAGCTTTGGTCTCCTCAACCCTGGCAGCTGCTATAAGACTCTGTGCTCTCTCTACACTCCTGGCAGCTGTAACCAACTAATAAAAGTCTTGATACCGTGATCCTGCTATGATACACATGATAGAGGGTCTCAGTCCCTCCTCAAATCTCCTGCACCTGTCAATCTCGTCAGAAATGATCCCTCCAGCATAATGACTCAACCGGATAAACTCGATCTCATACTTTGTCACTGTCCTGGTATCCTGTCTCAAACTCAGGAACTCCATCTTCTTTCCATCCTTATACTCCCTCAGAGTATACTTTTGCTCAAATTCCCATAAGAAATCATCATAGGTCAGAATTGGTGGATCATCCAGAGCATGTGAAACCGTCTTCCACCAATCATATGCATCCCTCTGCAGAAGAGATCTGACATAATCAAACTTCTCTTCCGGACTATCCTGCAACTGAATGAATACTCTCTGAACCCTGTCTAGCCACTGCTCTGCTACAGCAGGGTCTGTAGTACCAACGAAGTCCTCTGCTCCGTACTCTCTCAGCTTATCATACTTTCTCACCGACAACTGCAGTTGCGGCTGCTGAACTGGAGCCTGCCTCAACAACTCTATCATATGCCGTACCCAGCCAGGCGAAATCTCATTAGCTGTTGGTCTCACAGGCACAGAAACAGATGCCTCACCAGCAGACACAACTCTAGCTCGATCTCTACTCTCATCAGGAGCCACACTCTCTACACTACTCTCTGTAGACTGATGCGTCCGAGACACCATAACTACCTATATCTGCAAACACAATAAAAATTATTATATCAGAGATCAGAAACTGTCAGTGCCAATGCATGTATTATAATTGAAAATTATTTTCAAATCTCCATTTTTTTTCTCTCTAATAACCCACCTAGGTCGAGAACCTCAAATCTAGGCTCTGATATCAAAATAAATGTAACACCCTTATACCCTATACACGTATAATATATACACTCAGTATATGTAGAATACGCATATACAGTACAAAAATGTCACGACCAGGTTTAATAAAAATTTTTACATTTCTAATTTAAAATTTCAAATACTTTATATATATAATTAAATAGTATATAAATATTCTTTACTTGCTATAGGAACTCAAAATAAATAATTTATATGAAAATCTCTGGGAAAAATTTGCCAGAGTTTTGTCTGTAATTTGAAAATTTTCAAAATTTATCAAAACACAACCTGCATCAGAAAACACTCTCAAAAAATTTTAAATCACCATTTCACCCATACTCTTCGATTTCACCAAGTTTCTCAAACATTTATATATATATAATTTAGAACATGTCAATTTCTAATAACTTAACTCAAACATTCTTTATAGTTTACAATACATAAAATTAAAAAACATGATATAATATGCATAATACCCAAAATATACAATAATATAAAATATATACATGTTGCTGATAGTGTTTTTGATCTTGATATCAACCTTACAATTACAACCACAAGTCTAGACCCGACTTGGTCTTGAAGAACTCTTCGGCTCAGCCGAATCTACCCTGTCACCTGCGCGATGTAAACAATCGAGCTAAGCCAAAAGCCTAGTGATACAAACTTAATAACAATAAAACTCCAATGCAATGCCAATGCACAATGCATATGGATATCACATCATTCCATTTTCTCATACTTTTCAAATATTTCACAATCCACAATTTACATAAAAACAAACACAAACATGGGCCCAAAGATAACTAATATGTTATTCAAATTTTAGAGTTACTGTTTTGGTCTATAATGACACCATGTGTCTAGCCCCGTAGGCAATATATCAATGTAATAATCCAACTAGGTTTGAGCTTACGACCTGGTCATTTCACCCAGCCTAGCTTCAATGACTTATTTTTTAGGCTTACGACCCGGTCATTTCACCTCAAAAATATTTTCATAGTGACGCCCAGCGTCTAGCCCGTAGGCAAATCATAGGCATGCTGCCAAACCCATAACTCTGAAAATTGAATAACATACTAGGCACATAATTTATTCATATTTCTCATTTATATTGATATCAATTCATTTCATTATGTTTCCACATATCTCATTACATTATACCATATTTTTGTATTTACAATACATTACCCAATTACCTTGGGTATTTCAACATAATTCACATATTAATCACATTTAATGTAATGTAGCCAATACTAATGGCTTTTTAATAATGCACTTAATGCATACATAACAAATGACATTACCCAAACACTTTGGGTCATTTTCACATAATACACATATTTCACATTTTACACAATTTAGTCATTATCAATGGCTTTTCACAATGCCTTTAACACATATATGACATTACAAATGTCATAACACATTTTTCATACATAACCACATTTTTCAACCAAAATGTGTTGAGCCCAAATGTCATGCAAACATAACCAATGTATTCAAAGTTTGTACTTATCTCAAATAGCAACCAAAACAAGCTTAAAACAACCTCCAATTCTATCCTTCCAACTTGTCCTTCACCACTTGGATGAAACAAATCAACCTCCCTCAATGCATAGACCAAATGTGATAGCAAATAATTATTTAGTATCGCATTTAATGACATTTTCAATATTAAACCATAATTAAACCCCATCTAAGCAAAAATTCAAAATTTAAGGCTAACCTCACTTTAACTTTGGATTCTCATACTAGGCCATTCATTTTAATATATTAAGTTTATTTATATTATTAGAAATATATTTTAATACATTTCAACCATTTACATTACAAAAACATACTCATATACACAAAATTTTAAAATGGCATAACCTTCCCCCATTGAAGGTTTTCCATTCCAACACAATTCATTAATCATTTTAAGCTTATATTCATCACTTATATCACCAAACAACAAGATTAAACTAATAAAATTATACAATTCAACAACTTTGAAAAAATCATTTTCCAAAACCCTAAATCACACTTCCATTCTCAAACTCCAACCAAACACAACCAAATTCAATATTTGACTTTAAAATCCTTGTTTATGCACCAAAACAACTTATTTAGAATCAATTTGCACAATTAAAATATATGTTTCCAAGAATCCAAATTTTCCATAACCCTAAATTCTCTCTCTTCACCCAACTCATCCCAAACTTAATTCTTTCTTCCATTTAACTTGAAAATCATTAATAATTAATCAAAATAGCTTCATTCATACCCAATTAAATAATTAAATCATGCTAATAGAAAATTCTAAAATTCACATATTCATACTTTCATAGAAAATCAAAAATTAAGAAAAGAAACTTAGTAACCTATTGAAAATCCACCAAAATTTCAATTAATTCTTGAAAATTTTTGCCAAAATGAGTATTTGGATGAAGAAAAATCACTCTCATGGCTATGGAATTTTATTTTTTTTTTGAAGAAGAATAAGAAGAAGAAGACTAATTTTAATTTTCTCTTTCTTTTCACTTAAAAAAAATATTACTATATATAAATATTATTTTATTTTAATAAATAAATAATTATTTAATTATGTTAAAACCCCAAATTACCTCTTCCAACCAAAAATAATTTATTTTTAATTTATTTAAATAAATTTAAGTTTATAAGATATAATTACCATTTTGCCCTTAGACTTTTGACTTTTCCTTTAAAAAGTGTTGACTTTTATATGTTGTATATATTATATATATATCATATATATATTCTACTTTTTCATTTAAAATCTCTTCATTTTTTATTTAAAATTATTAATTTAATTTATCCAATTTAATTATAATATATTTTATCAAATTTTCAAAAATTAAAAATTTTCAAAAAAAAATTGAAATATTGCATTAATTCCCATGAATTCATAAAGAAAATAGAAAAAGAGGATACTTCATATCCAATAAACTAATTAGTTAGAGAATTAATTGCAATTAATGAATCAACTTATGAAAATGAAATTAATATATATTTTATATATGCATAACCTTGATTTGTAATCAAACTATGGTCTAATAGTCATATGCCAAATGGGTTTTGATTGTTTTGGATTAACTCCATTTTTACTCAACAAAATAAATGATAGGGTTGCGATTGTGAGTTGATACTTGACAGTTGTCTATCAGCCAGTTTATGGTAGGGCGCGCTTAGCTATCCGATCCTTGCAACTATTATTATAACTTTCTATTATTTTGAAGATGGGACCATGTTGAGTAAATATAAAAATATTAAGCTTTTTAGTTTTATTGACTAACTTTTAAAATTAAAATTTCTAAATTATTTGTATTAAAAACTCAATATTTTCAGAGTATAATTCATGAGTAACTACTAACATATCAAATGATTAACCTAAAAATAATATAAGAAAAAAATGACTTTTACTGTAAAAATTCTGCCATTATCATGACTATATTGTCGCATCCTTTTTCTCAATCATAGTTCATTAGTCTTGATTCTTGATTTTTTTAAAAAAGAAGAGAGAAATTAAATAAGAATATTAAAAAAGAAAAAAAGGTTCAAGAAAGAGAAACTAAAGGAGAAAAAAGAAATTAAATTGAAAAAACAAATGAAGAGAGTGATTAATAATGATGGTTGATAATATGATTCATAAGAGCTAAGAAAAGACAAATAAGAGAGACTAAGGAGATATTTAGTTTAGATATTGAAATTGAATTTTTATTTATTTTTTAATAGAAGTTATAAGAAAATTATACGGAAAATTCAATTATATTGCAAAAATAAAATTTGTTAAAAAAATTACTTTGTTTAATAAAAGAGAAATAATTATTGTGGTAAATTATATGAATTTTAATGACGAAATAATAATATATATCTAATTATATTATGTGATAATCTGAATATTAAATGATTTATATATGGATGTTTTGTCTTTCTTTTTTTTTTTTTTTTGTTATCATCGGTTCGAAGTACGTTTCTCTTCTAGAGAAATTTTTTTCGTTTACAAGTCTTGAACTTGATGCATACTTAAGAGACAATTAAGTCCATTAACACTTATAGCAACTCAACACACGTTGGATGTTTTGACTTTGATAAGGTTTTGACACATTAGCGATTGGCCGTTTATACATAAAATTAGAATAAGACGTTGAGCTGTTTGACACGTGAACTTCATATATATCCCTTCAAGTCCCTCCTCATCCATATATAAGTTGGGGTAGGTGGGTTCGTGCCGGTCTACTTAAGCCAAGATTTTAACTTAACAACTTAACTAACAGCTTCAACTTATTAATTAAGTTCTAACCAGTTAAATTAAAATTTAAAGTTGAAAACCATTAATTATAAATCATCATCATTGAAACCATTACTTATTGATTATGAATTTATAAATGATTGATTTCGATTTTAATTTAATATTGACCCAATCCCAGCTAAATAGGCAGGTTTCAAGTCCGGGAGGAGATTAATCTAAATCTCACAAGTCACGTGTAACTTGGGGCAACGAGTCGGGTTTAACCCTCAAAAATCCGAAATCAGGCAAATGGGTTCCATTCCAACTTCCAAGTTCACACAGTAAAACAGAGCCCTCTCCAAGATTTGGTTGATTGGCAACTTGCTTTCTTGTTGAAGCAAAACAAAGCAAACCAACAAAAGCCATGGCCCACTCTCAAAACAAATGTTGCGTTATGATTCTAAGCTGCAGCTCCAAGCTTCTAAATATATCAAAACGAAAGAAAAACTCCTTTTGAATTTTTCACCTTCAAGCTTCCCGTTCTTGCTAGCTATAATAAACCAAACACACTTAATTGTCTTTCATGTTGTGTTTTTCTATTTTATTTGTTTATCTAACTTCTTAGTTTTAAATTTTTATTCTTAAAGGCCAATTCTTTATTCTTTTCTCTTATAAATTTATTATATTATTTTGTAGGCCTCTACCCTGCCATCCTCTACTTGCACACCACCTCTGCACTTTCATGGCTTCCTTACCCATTTATAGAGAAGGACTTTAGATCTTGAACTCAATTAGTTGTTTCCAGAGATGGGTTCTCAGATTTGGCTAAAAGGGTTGTGTTTTGTGGTGTGTTTGATTAGCTGCAGCCTTGTTTTTTTGAGTTCCCAAACTGTGGCTGCAGATGGCAGTGTAGTAGAAGGAACTATTTTAATTAATGGGAAATCGTCCATTGGAAAGATTGATGAAGATTTCATTTGTGCCACTTTGGATTGGTGGCCTCCTGAGAAATGTGATTATGCGACTTGTAGCTGGGACCATGCTTCTCTTATTAATCTGGTTTGTTTTTGTTTTTGTTTTTTTTTTGAACTGCATTTCTGCTTTTGAAGCTGTTTATGAACTTCAAATGTCTAAAATTTTCACTTTTTTTTTTCTTTTCCATTTAATAATGTCGATTGGTTTGTTTTTAGGTATGAACAACGTTTTATTTTTTAAAAAGTAATTGCTCAGAAGTGTAATGCCTTTCTGAAATTTGTTTGATATTCTTCTACTACAGGATCTTAATAACAATATCTTATTAAATGCAGTGAAGGGTAAGAGTATAAAATCTAAGAACTTTCTTTGATGAATTTCTTCTAGCAAGTATTCTTTCTGATCTTTTATATAGATTGGAGATAAATTTAATTTCCCTGGAAAATGTTTGAGCCTTTTCACCATTGAAGATCAGATTGGGAGGTACTTTGCAAGATAAGGTAATAAATGACACTGAAGATAATCAAGAACCCTGTAAGCAGTTTGTTAAAAATACCACAGATATTTGGATTCACAAAGGGTTGCTTACCCATGTATCGATGGGATGAATTAAATGCCTTTTTCAAGAAATCAGGGTAAAAATACAACTATTTTTTTCTGTTGTTTCACATTAGTTTTACATTTCTAGGACTTGGAAGGTTTGAGCTACCTCTTATTAACTATACTTTTAACTTAGGGCTAAAATTATATTTGGATTAAATGCTCTTGCCGGGTGGTCCATACAACCTGATGGTTCTGCATTAGGAGCTTGGAACTATACCAATGCTGAATCTTTTATTAGTTACACTGTTAGAAAGAACTATTCTATTCATGGTTGGGAGCTTGGTAAGAATACTCTTCATTTATTGTAATAATCCTTACTTGTTACTGATTTATAAACACCTCCAATAAGTTTTATCTGCTGACCAGGAAATGAATTGAGTGGGAGTGGAGTTGGAGCAAGAATATCAGCGAATCAATATGCTTCTGATACGATCTCCCTGTATAATATAGTGCAAAATATTTACACTGATATCAATCCTATGCCTCTAGTTATAGCGCCTGGAGGATTCTTTGATGCAAATTGGTTCAAAGAATTCATCGATAAAACTGGAAGCTCTGTAAATGAGATCACCCACCACATATACAATCTTGGTCCAGGTATCTTTACTTGAAGAGATTGATTAACTTGTTTAGTTTGATAACTCAACTAATCAGTCCAATTTGACAATTAGTATTCATTTTTTGTTTCTTAATATAGGAGTTGATGAACATCTTGTCGAAAAGATTCTTAATCCATCCTATCTTGATGGTGAGGCTAATACCTTCAGGGGCCTCCAAAATACCCTCAAGAGTTCTGCTAGTTCTTCAACTGCATGGGTTGGTGAGGCAGGAGGAGGTTATAATAGTGGCCGTAACCTTGTTTCAAATGCTTTTGTATATAGTTTCTGGTATATTATGTCAAATTTATGCTTCTTTTCGTAGTTTTTGGTTTCGTTGAAAAGATTTTTGTTGCTGACATGAGTAAACTGATGTTTCAAACAGGTACCTGGATCAGCTTGCTATGGCGTCAACTCATGATACAAAAACATACTGCAGACAGTCATTAATCGGTGGAAATTATGGTTTACTCAACACAACTACTTTCGTACCAAATCCTGACTACTACAGGTAATCAAATAATCAAGCTATTTCTTTCAAAGGCTTAATCTATTGGAAACAAGCCTTAAACTTAAAGCCAAAGATGTAGGGTCCATTCCAAAAATGATTAAACGTTAGGAAAGAAATCAAGAAGTGCAGTGGATCGTCTTTTTTATTTAATACTAATCATTCTTTTAAAATTCTATTGTAAAAACAAACTACATTTCTTTATCATTAGTCATAACTTGAAACTATTCTTGAATCTGTTTATTCCCTCTGGAACATCTGAAATAGCTGAGTTTTCTATGAATCTGAGAAATACACAGTGGTGCATACTTTGTATTCTTTACTGCAGTGCGCTTCTTTGGCACCGGTTGATGGGAAGAAATGTATTGTCAGCAAATTTTTCTGGGACGAAAAAGATTCGTGCTTATGCTCACTGCACAAAGAAATCTGTAAGTTATTAACATACTAATAGACAATAATATAGTAACAGTTAGTGATCTAATTAAACTTACGATCTTGCAGAAGGGAATCAGAGTACTGCTAATAAACCTGGACAACAGCACAACTGTTCAAGTGAATGTTGCATTTAACGGTACAGAGATTTTGCATCAGAAAAACAATCACCACAAATCTTACAGAGCTCAGAATCACAGGTCTCATAAACCAAGAATCATTGAACTGCCTGAACATTCTGTGAGTAGTACAGAAAGAGAGGAATATCATCTAACAGCAAAAGATGGAAATTTACACAGCCAAACCATGCTACTTAATGGGAAGATTTTAACTGTAATTCATCTGGGGAAATACCAATATTGGAACCTGTAATTGTAAATTCATCAAAGCCAATAATGGTTGCACCTTTCTCTGTTGTATTTGCTCATTTGCCATATGTTATTCCTGCTTGCAGGTAGGTGGCATTAGGTTGGAACTGAAATTGGTTCCTTATTATATGATTTATTAAATAAGAGATTCAATACATAGCGACTTGACCTTCTTTCTCGGTGATGAATACAGTAACTAATTTAACAAACATACAAATATATGATTTTTTTTCTTTTTTGTGTAACTATTTCAACAAATAAAGTTTGATTCAGTCTCAAATTTAAAAAAAATTAAGTTCACCAAAGCTAATATTTATTTTTGTGATGATTGAGTTTTATGCA
Source organism: Garcia nutans (assembly GCA_947685225.1). Taxonomy (NCBI): domain Eukaryota; kingdom Viridiplantae; phylum Streptophyta; class Magnoliopsida; order Malpighiales; family Euphorbiaceae; genus Garcia; species Garcia nutans. The sequence goes on along the minus strand of CANTUV010000007.1, from coordinate 45,362,646 downwards.
GCCCACATTTCAAAGAAAATATCAGTGTTAGAAATGATGTGATACCCGCCAAGTTAACTCAGACCGAAAGATCTCAATTAGAAAAAAAAATCAAATTTATTAAATAAAATTAGATAATAAAATTTTTATTATTAGAATTTTCTTTATCAGATGGATAAGAAATTTAATTTTTCAAGTATTAAATTAATAATACGCAAGACTCATGCGAATCGAACTCAAATTCCTACGTGACTTTGCCTGCTTGGAAATTACATAGCTCCAGATATATTAGTCGTTGATCAAATAACGCATACAATTTTTTTTTTAGTATATTACAATTTTTTTTAATCAATCCTGAGTTTATTCAAAAGAAGTACACTTGCTACCAGACTACGTGATTTTTATTTTTTTCTTGAAGCCTATGACGCACACGCTGTCTGGTAAAATAATGATACAACATAAGGTAATATATATATAACTATACAAATCTTAACTATCAAATTACAAATTGCACGTGGAATCGGAAGCAAGGTTTTTTTTTTTTTTTTTTTTTTTTTTTTTTTAGGGGGGGTGTCTGTAATTGTACAAAAAATAACCCTAGTTAGTGAGGTATGCGGTCAAACCAAGCAGCAGAAGAAAATCAAATTAGTAAGATCTTTAATGCAGCCTTCTCTAATTTGATTGTTCAGAGAACAAACTAAATTCAGGATCCAAGTCTATCAGTGTTGGAAAAGTTCTGAGGCTTACTGCTAGCAAATACCAACCATACAACCGTGCCGGTCAAGTAGAAGAAGATTGATGGAGCAAACAATGACATCTACATAATACGGATGTGAGACAGGAAATTAACATTAGAGGATAAAAATGAATAGTACGAGTGATGATAAATGATTCAAACTTACACTCCACGAATGGGTTGTATCAAGAAGATAACCAGTCAAGGCAACACCAACAATTCCAGGTATTGCTCCAACAGTGTTCGTAATACCCTAAAGTACCCAAAAAAAAGAGAGGGAAAAACATGTTAATTTACTCTGCAAAGTCAAAGCTTTTACTTGGTGTTGGCGAAAAGCATCAGCAGAGTTGAAACTGGTGTCTTTTGTGTAAACATAATGAAGTGTAAATAATAACTAGCCATCAACAGTTAATTACAACCTCTAATCCAGAAATGTCCTTAATCATGATATGAAGTGGATAGCTGAAAAAGAGAAAACACTAAATGCAAAACACTAAATGCATTGGTTCAACCTGAACTCTCTTTCTCTCTCAGACACACACTTTTGTTTTAGACTAGAAATAAACCATCTCCACTTTGCAAGATTACATACCAACAGTATACTTGCATATTCAGGAGATATATCTTGATGTGTGCAGTATAGTCCTGCAAAAAAAAGAAACGATTGGATTAGAAGCCAGTCTACAAAATAAGTAGCACCTTATCATTATTATACTGTTTTGTAAATCGAAATAAATTATAGAACTGTGCGGTTCTCTACCAGACAGGGCAAAGCTTGATAGGGCCAAGCCACCAGTTAGAATCCCCACAATCTCCCAGGGAGGCAGTCCTAGATCCACAGAGGAGATGATCATGCAAATGGCAGGAGACAAGAAGGCAACAGACTGGCAAATCTTTCGCACCTATAAGAAAAGGTCAGAAAATCAAAAGAAAAGATGAACCAAAAAAAAAAAAAAAGAAGTAATGTTCTTTTACCAAGCTCCAAAAGCTCAAATAACTGATTTGGTGATCAGATAGTTACTGATAAGGTCAAGATTATGGGCATATACATCCAAGATTTCAGTGTGTTTCCATACCATAGTGGTTTCAACCCCTTTGCCAATTAAGCTGTCAGCCAACTGTGCAGCAATGTTAGTCACAAAAACTGAAGCCAAAGGAGGAAGAATGGAAACCTGAAATGGTAACCAATATTTATAAGAACATGAATCTGAAAAATTATTTCAATGGATTTGAATAACCAAATTATTTTTGGCCGTGCCATGGTTCAAACTTCAAACATATATCAAGGAAAGCATCTTGGAATAATGGATCTGAAGATTAGGCTATAAAATTTTACAGTAACAGAACATTTCAAAGTCAATTATAGTTATCATGGGTAAATTACACATTAATTAAGTACCCAAGTCACCAAGGAAATAGCTAAACAAATTCTTCCCAACAATTAAGGATAAACAAAGAATCACATCATGGCCTGCAACAAAAAGAAATGGAGGTTTTCTGATGCAGTCAAGTTAAAGTCCCAATTAATCTAGGATTATTAGTCCTACTCCTATTCAATATAGGATTTGAATAAGAAATTAACTAGGATTATTTAAAATTTAGTTTCTTTGTTATTTCAGGATTTTTATTTACTAATAAGAGTATCTTATTAAGGATTTTCCTTTTAGAATTAGAATTTGTCCTATCTTCTATAAATAAGACAGCATTATGAATTATTCTTATCATTCACATTATTTTCAATTCTTACTACAATTTAGAAGTTTATTCAAACCCTAAATATTTTCTTGTTCCAACCACAATTATTATCCTATTTTAGCCCTAATTGTTGAGATCTAATTGTCATAAACCCTTCCGTTGCGTCATTTTCCATATCTAATCCATATCAACATACTACATGAATTAAATTACCCAAGAATAAAATGACCTTTCAAATAGCGAAATTCATTTCCTCATTCTTTAAGGTATAACATACCAATAATTTCAAGTTTCTGTCATTGATAAGCAGCACATCGTGCATATTTTTCTCCCTTATTGTGCTGTCTTTCAACATTTTTTTATATTATAAGATACATCATGATAAACAATTTAGATTTGGAAAACATCTAAATTACATGAAATATATTATATATATAATATCAAGTTATCAACCCATTTGCGATGTCAAACCATGTGATTTCTGGTACATGGAAGGCACTTTTCTTTGGTCTGTTTTGGGACCATGTTCAAATAGAGAATATGTCAGAAATTTAACGCCAACAAATATTCTTCCTAACTTCAAAGGGATCTACAACTAAAAGGAAATGATGTATCTTTACTTACCCATGCAGCTTCTGTCAAATTTAGGTTCAGCTCCTCACTGCATGGCAATTGAATATTAAGTTTCCATGAGATTACAAGATTATATCAAGGAAACTGAAGAAAAATATATTGATGCTAAGTAATTATATTAAGGATGATTTGACTGGAAATTCAGTAATTTGGAAAAGAAGTTCAGAACCTAATCATTTCAAAGGAATCCTTAGATTAATATTTTAGGCAAGTTCTGTTATCAACTTGAAGAAAGTCAAATTAGACTTTAAAATACTCTTGCAAGTTACCTAAAATAAGAAGGAAGCCAAGATAAACAAGTGTAGTGACCCCAACTTCCACAAAAATGACCATATATCATTGCCCACACAGCTTGACTCCGAAAAAATGCACGCCATGGTACATCCTGCCCTAACACAGCCAGTAAGAAATGTGTGGACAATATACTAAGCTTTTAAGTAGATCTCCATTGCATTCCAAGAGCATTAAATAAAATCATACCAAGTCTGTAAAAGTACAGAACTAATAGAAAACCTGAAATATATGAGTTTACTCTGAGGACAATAAAGCATGTGAGCAAATAGCAGTTCTGCCACATCATGTCTCTAAGCATTAGTCATGCTCAGTAATTGACATGAAAAATGAAATTTAAAAGGATTTTTCCACTGTTGGCAAAGAAGTTTGGAGTGTTGAGCAAAACAATTAGCTCTAACTACTTACGCTTGGGCTAACAAATCTCTCAAAGCTCAACCTCAGAGTTATTATATATTTGGCCCAACCATGGATCATGAAGTCAATCACATGACTGAAAGCATCAGGCTAGCCAAGTAGGCTTGAACAAAAGCAAAATACCTTTCTTTGATTAAGGTCTGGCTCAAGTATATGCAACTACAACTCCTTAAGAGAGTTTTTTTTTTTACTTCTCTTTTCTGTTATATATTTCCCCAAGTAGTAGTCTTTATAAAGCAATCCAGCTCAATTAATTAGAAATCCATTTGTTCTTGGGCTCAGGTGGTAGGCGAGACAAGATTGAAAATTAAAAAATAAATTATAATTATGGCAATTCATTGAGAGAATAGGAAGAGGTGCATCACTTAGAAAGTTATACTGAAGCTTCATGATATCAGACTTTGTGAGCTAGTTTTGCTGCCCTTTATGCATACCGCAACAGCCATATCAAGCTCAAACAGAGATCCAGTCCAGTAAAATTTCCCCAAGACTCTCACAATATGTTGATAGAAGAAATCTTTTCAAAATTTAGAACTTACCAAAGAAATCTCACAATATGCTGAAACTAGATCTTTAGATGTTCTTTTTTTTTTTTCTCTATATTTAACTAAAATTAAAAAGGACTGAGGGATAGCATCAAGAAAGCCCCTATCTAAAGAACAAAAGATAATATATATATATATATATATATATATGACGAAAAACAACAGGAATTTTAAGGATGCCGCTCAGCTTAAGGAATGAAAAGGAATGGAAAAAAAAAGGATGTTGTCCAAGCTAACGAGGGCAAATTAAGGGTGAAAGCTTAAGACTAAACAAATTTTGGAAGATTTCTTCCCTATTACTTCCTACATCTAGCACAAATTTTTATAGAGGCAATGACCATAACAGCTGTTATCAGTAGAATGATAACTGTAGTGGTTGTTACCTGTATAAAAGGGCAGATTATTTTCTGCCCAGTCCAGTAACCATTTCTCCCTTCTTCCCCCACTTTTCCAACCAGCAATTTCACTTTTTGTTCAACTTAAATCCTTCAAAACACATACTGCAAGCAATTTTAGCTTGATCACAAAGTAATAGGTAAAAACCAAGAAAAAGGAAGAATATTTAAGGATCAAAACTCTACAGCTCAAAGCCAAAAGACTCAAGGCTCTCCTAGACACTTCTTAACCCCATACATCCTTGAAAATCTTAGAAAGAGATACAAATACATGATTTGGGCAGCAGTACATTGGCTCTCTAAATATCCAAATCTTATACATGTCTAATCATCATTGCTTCATAGGGTGCTATTTCAAGCAATGATAGAACTGTAATTCCCTACATCAGGAGTCGACGGTCAACCACAATATGGCTTTACATAAGGTAGATTATCATAATTTATGCCATCTTTCATCATCTCTTTTAAAGTTATAAAGATGATACTAATACTCAACTTTATATCAAACCAAATTCAACTAAAGTGCCACATGCCTAAAACAATTTCTAGCTGATTTGAGGTGCTTACTCATGCATGGGGAATGGGACTATAGACCATGGAATAGAAATTGTGGTCACATTCAACATACACTATAAAATCAGTTCATACATTCAAAGCATCATACCTGGAGTAAGCCACCCAATTCTGCAAGAGAACTAATCCGCGATTTTTCCAAATGGATAGACTGTGGTCCTGTGAGGCACAATAACAAATTACATACCACATATAAACATTTGGAAGACGCGGAAAATGATAACACTTTCTGCAGCATCATATTTAGTTCATCTCTACACCACCCAAGGTTTGAGCTTTTGTCAGATTCCTGTCCAGTATTAAAATTTAAAAGGAAATATAAAGATAATTCTAGAAACTAGAGAAGTGCAAGTGAGAGAAAACATCCCACAAGAACTGACCAAAAGCAAGTTCCACTAGGAATGTGGTATTAACACATTTTATCACAACTGACATGTTTCACAGGGAATCGCCAAAAGCAAGTTCCCTTGGACTTGAATCCAGTTCCAGTTAATGAATCAACTGAACTATTCATAATTCATATGACAATCGAAAGATAGCTTTATTCTTCAAACAAACAATAATAAAGAAAAATAGGGGTTCAGACTCACTTGATGTGGGTACAGCAGCATATGAAGCTTGATCCTCTTTAAGAAACTGAAATATCAAAAACCTTCATAGTTTTTGGCAGTGCCAAAACGTATAAAGTTGAATTCAGTCAGCTCCCCACATTAGCAACATAAATTTTTTAAAAAATAATAAATAAAATTAAAATCAACTAATGAGAGCATTATATGGTCTCATTAGCAACACAAATGATAAATGACTAAATAAAATTCAATCAATTAAAAGAAAGCATTATGTGGCAATATTTAGTGCACAAAAGATAAAAAAAAGTTATAATTCTTTTTTTTTACTTCGAAAGAAATATCTATGCGCATAATAAGCAAAATTTCAGAAGTCTTTTAGTCTTGAGTCATACAGATAAGTGAAGCAATTCATGAACTTCAACAGCTACTTACCAAGCTATCCCAAGAAAGCCAAAAATGTAAAATACAGATTCCCAACCAAAATTTTGAATGAGAGGAGGAGCCAAAAGAAGCCTGCATCAATTTTCTTTCTAATGTTAGAAAGGACAAGCTAATGAAATCGGATACTTGAACACAGTGGAAATAAGCACAGCATATATTTGTCTACAAGATTCCCTTCACAGACATAAACCAATTAAGGATTTTCTTACTTTGATTGTTAATATGGGTGATATTAAATGCGCCTTAAAAGAACAAGAAATATCTGAAAAAGTACTCTGGTTTGACCCATTTAAAATATCAGAAGCAAAACCTTCCTCAGAAAACCCTGTTAGCAGTTCTTGTATAAAAACATAGTCAGCCGAACATACCCTGTAACACTTCCTACGCTTAGTCCACCAAAGACAAAAGCGACAGCCCTTGAGCGCTCTTCCAAAGGTATTGACCTGCATGTAGTGTTGAGCTCTTCATGAGATAGTGACCATATCATAAGGTCATACTGAAAGCATAAAATTTCATATGATGTAAGCAGAAAAAATTAGCACGCATGGTATAAAATCAAATGAGACTGGATTATTTATCAAGCAGTGTTCTCTTAAATGAAATAAAAAGAAAGTGCAGAAAGAAAAAAAAATTAATAATACAGCTTTGAAAAATTTCATGCTTGATGTTAACTAAATTAATGAACAAGGAATCCAGAACAGAAGTTCAGGAGCAGATAATGAAATAAATAGGATGCCTAGTCAAACTCACATGTGCAGGACAAGGGCTCAGAGTGATGAAAGAACTGAGGATACATAAAAAAAAAAAAAGAAGAAAAGCAAAGATGAATCTGAAAGCCTACAACTCAACTCAACAAAGCCTTAATTCCAAGTTGTATGCCTTTCAACTGTACATCAATTCATCTAAATTACGTTAGTGTATGGTTATGTAATTGTTAATGGTGGTCAGGGTGCTCTATTTATGTGCCAAATACTCAGTTATCCAAGCAGTAAATGTTAAAATCCTAGAGACAGTGCAAACTGGTGACATTGCAGTTGTCCACAGAGCAAAACCAGCTAACAGACCCAGCAACTCACCAATAAGACAATTAATAAATTTCTCTGCTCAGAAACCCACTAGGGTTTCCAAGAAATTAGCTGTTCAAATATTTCTTTAGAAATGGAAAAAGTTAAAAAGGATGCAACCTGGACATTAGCATCACCCGAAAAAATGGACAATTAAGAAAAGCAAGAGGCAAAAATCAAATATAACAGAAATAGAACAGATGGGAAGGCTAAATTTGGGCCAAATGCTGCAACTAAGAACACAAGTAATACAATATAAATTATCTACTTTTTAAATGCCCAACATCAAGAAGGCTGTTGTACATGCCTGGCAATGAGGTCAGTTGCAGCTGAAGGGGAAACACCTTCTCCTATTCCAACCTAGATTTGAAAAAGAAAACAAGTGCTATATATAAGGAATGCAAAGAGAGATAGAGTCAAAGTATCATGTATGAATCATCAAAATGGACATGAAGAAAAACTACAAATTTAAACAAGGATGAAAGCAAATTTGATTGTAAAGAGGAGATTCAAATAATTTCCAAATACCAGAATCCTTGACAAGATAAGTCCTGGCATAAATCCAGCAAGAGAAGGAAGAAGTGCTGTTGCCAATGACCAAGTCAAAACCCCAATCTCAAGAACTCTCCTGCACAATGAGAAAACCATGATAAATTGGTGGGAAACATATCAAATATATGACAAACCTAAGGCAAAGGTGAAATACTAGTGGTGCATACAGTTTCTAGAAAGCATGGTTTTCATTAACAAGAAATAGAACCCAGGATTTTTGTCTCCTGAAATTAGAATTAAATAAATTAGATATGCTTTAGTAAGTTATCTTTTGCTTCGTAGGGATGCCTTTTCCTTCAACTTTATTCCAAAAAAAGGACAAGGAAGAGCTAGGGAAAAAAAAATCAAAGGCCAACCAGTGGCACTACACGATGATACCCATCTGAGCAAATATATTTGCATGATGATAGCCAAAAAATGACAGTAAATAGTGCCTTGCAAACAAATGCTTCTTGTTTTTTAAACTGCATTATGTTTCACTTATTTTCTTTCAGTAAGTAGCGCATGTGTACAACTGTTAAGGTAATAACACATTGAAAACCTGTGCATGATCTAGTTAGTTCAGATGCAGTTGATGAGTCCTTGTATAGCTAGCAAACTCTATGGACAGCCCAAGTAGACTGAGTTTCCAGAGCATCTTTGATAGCTAGTCAGTTTAAACAACAAGAAAATGAAACATTGAAGATTTGAGCTTTTAAATCGCTGAAAGGTTGGATGAAACGTGAACTACTGTCAGAGTAATGACATTAGCTGTTCCTGTGGCCCAAAACGGACATGGTTAAGGGCTAAAACATTAGAAAGTTTCAAATGGAAAAGAAGCATATGTACATCATCAGTGATTGATATACTAATCGATATGAAGTGGTTAAGCTTACAGTTCACTGACAAGTTGTTTCTCCCTATATGAACAACTGACTGAAAAGAACCAATGTGTTGGCACCATACCGAGTAAGGATAGATAGTCTCAAGATAACTCCAGTTCTGCATATAATTTAAACCTACTTTTGCAAGTTCTGACTCAAATACTCAACCAAATGAACTTATCATCTTTTGCACTGCTCCAAAAATGATTCTTGCTAAGTGGTTGAGTGCCTACCTTGTATCACAAAAGGTCAAGGATTCAAATCTGACAACTTCCTTCCTTTCTAAAAAATTAAAAGGAAAAAATGTCCTACAAGTAGCATATAAGTGTTCAGAAACACTCTTCTGTCTAGAATCAAACCTGTCAGATAGTTCATCTAGCTGTCTCTTACACACACACAAAAACACACAACATTTGTATCACAGTCATCACTAAATTTGAAACCGTTGTTTATTTTCTTCTTGCTGAAATGACATACTTTAGGAATGAATATTATTTAGAAATTTCTGTAGTTAGAATTTCTGTAATCAATTTAATTACTTAAAAAAATGAAATATTATACAAATACTAGAAGACATCATGAACTGACCTCCCACCAAATATCTTAGCGAGCCAGCCACCTGGCAATTGACTCAAAGCATAACCCCAAAAGAAGGATGACTGCACTAGCCCAGCCACTGATGCATTCCATCCAAACTGGTGAGACATTGGAATAATTGCAACACTCAAGTTTACCTGCCCAATTTAGTAAATGGATTAAAAGGCATAATTTAATCCTAAAAAGGATCAAGTAATTAGCTAATCAACACTACTTGACATCTTCACTCTTTGTTCTAATAAATAAATGTAATTTTTGCCTTTTCTGTTTCAACTTGACTAAATGACCATCAAAGGCCCACTACAATTAGACGTTGCTTTTGCAAGGGTACACAGCATACATCCTAGTTGAAAACTGTCATTAAGGCCAAACCTAGAATTAGACCATTGTTCTTCTTTGTGAAACTCCAATAAAAAGTAACTCCAAAAATGCACGAATTAGCCACGCGGCTACCTCCATTTACACCATCACTCCTTGTACATAAATAAAGCATAAACTGTTCGTTCAATTGCCAAAGAGATGGATAACAAAGACATACCTTATCCATATTACATATAACAAAGGCAAGTGAAGTAGTGCCAATAAGTTTATATCTTTGAGGAATATTCTTCCAGGGCCAATTCCAATCAAAATCCAGTTCTTTAGACACATTACCATTCCCCGATTGAATCCCAGAATCCGTTTCTGAACTCGTCTGCTCCAATTCATCCACTCGCAATCCAGTAAGAATATCAGGGGCCCCTTCGCTGCTTTCTTTAACATTCTCTTTCTCTTTAAGGCTACACAAAACCCTGTATTTCAAGTTGCGATTGGAGGGAAATAGGTGTAAGTTTTGGCGCCCGACAGAATAGTTGTTAAAGAATGAGGTATGCGTGTTTGTTCTGAGAGAGAAAAGGTAAAAGTTCTCTGCTTTGAGAGTCAGTTTTGCCATTTTTAGCAAAAAAATTCTCTTCCACTAACGGGAAATAAGTGAAAATAAAGGGGACAAAAGAGCGCGGACTAATTTGACCAGTGCAAAGAGAGACGCCATAGGAAAGTTTCCAAGGACAAAAGGGGCACACGGAGGAGCTTGCTTGTGGCTCTGGTTTGTTCCTTGATATGTTTGTTCTCGCTTGGTAGGAGCTGGAATCGCGGTGCTAGCCCAGTCTTTTTTTTTTCTCTATGTGGTACTATGATATAATTTCACATCTAAAAATTGTGGCTCCTTTTTTTAGAGGGGTAAACTGTGTAAAAATGCCCCTTAAAATGATTGCACATAAACAATCTCTAAAAATTAACCATCGAACTCTAATTTATGTTTAACCATTCTAGAATAGGTACAGAAGAGTTTGAACAGTTGTTCCACTTACCACCCTATGTTCATGACCCTCGTAATGATACTCAAACTGAAAATAGGCATAATTGGAATGATTTACCATGGTAGTAAATCTACAAAACTTCAGAAGATATCTGAAATTTTAGTTGAGCAATTGTACTTAAGGTTTTTAAGCTACCAATGTTGTTCCGAGTTAAGATATATAAAGATACTTGGAAGCATATCTCATACTTGCACAATGAAATGTAATAAGTAATTAGACGCTTACAGTTGCCACCATTGTCTAAGATGGTTTTTAAGTATGTTCGCTCTAGGAGGACAATGTCATGAGGATTTTCAAGAGCAATGGAGTGGAGATTGATTATGGTGATGACCCTCTTATTGTGGACTTACTCGACGATGATGAAGGAGTACAATAGGCAGGTGATGTCCATCCACCAAATGACAAGGTTGAACAGTGACAACAGGTACAAAATGTCCAGTAAAGACATGAGTATTTTCACTAGATAGAGCACACTTCATATCTTTTGCCTCAACCATGGCATGCTTGATTTATCAAAGAAATGAAGAGTTGTGACTGGAAGTATAGGGTGGTGAGTTCCTTTAATCAAATTTCAACAAGTTGGTTTGTAGTTTAGTTGATAATGGTTTGATTATGTTTGAAACATGAATTTCCAATTAATTGTTTACATGATGTAATTGTGTACTTTTGATTTTGCATTTGGTATTTATAATTTTGCATTTGTCATCTAGCAAAATTGTAATATCATTATCAATTACAATAACCGAACTTGAGTGTTTTATGCTAATTATGTTCCATGCTAGCAGAACATTCCTGTATAGATGTTTACTTGTATGTTGAAGGCATGGCTGGGTGGTGGAGAGTGCATTATGTTCCTCATTCTAGGAGTGGCCCATTGTGGAGGGGGAGACTAGAACATAATTGGCACACATTTGTCGAAGACACTAGTTTGGAGAGCCATGATGCACTTGAGTTTATTTTGACCAGCAATACACCATAGAGGATCACAATGGATGTGATCATAGCCAAGTTTAGGGGAAGGAACTGATGGATGTAACTAGGATTGTCATTTTTTAGAACACAATTGTTTGTATATTTTTTCTTATTTTGAATTAGTTTTAACTTTAGTTTTCCATATGTAACTATTATAACTTACAAATAGAGTTCTTCACTTTCATTTACAATGCAAATTAAAACTTAGTATTTCATTCAATATCCATGCTATGATTTGTTTGAATGCATATCAAGATTAAACATTCAATGTCCATATCAATAACAAACATATCTACACTAGTAGTTCAAACATTAATTGTTGTAAGTTTATAACAAAAGGAAATTACATGAGATTGAAATCCATAATTCTAACTAAACTAAGGAGTGTTGAAATGTCTTATGAGGATTTTCAAATTGGATTGAATCTTCCACCATTTGATTAACATGCTAAGTTGGAATATCATTCTTGGATGTGCCTGATTCTTTAGGCCTGCCCCTTATTAGTGTTCAAATTTTGACCAAATAATCCGAGCAATGGACAAACTCGATGATGAGAACCATTGAGTCTTTTGGTTTGATTTATTTTCTTATTTAAATTCATAGAATAGTGAAACAAGATTAGTGGAACAAAAACTAACTCAATGGTGGTGAACACAACTCATAAGAGTATTTTTATACTTGTTTTTAGTATGATTTTAATGTGTTTTTAGTTAATGTTTCATTTGATTTTGGTTTAAAGTTTGTTTTAAGTGTTTGTTTTAGGTTAAAGTGGAAAAATTCCCTTGGATGATCAAAACAATCAAGAAAGAGCATGAATCAAGCAAGACATGGCCAAGCCAATTCAAACTTGGCCGTGTCACTCAAAAGAATTGCATGGCAGTGACTGACACGGCTAAGAGACACAGCCAAGCCACTGGCCGTGTCTCACCTAAGGAACAAAACCAAAGAGACCAAGCAAGAAAGGAAAGAAATGAAGGCAGTAACTGACACACCCAAGTGACACGCCCAAGCCAGTGTCCATGTCACATGACATGTCCACAAGCTTGGCCGTGTCCCATCCCATGCAAAGAATAAAGGACAAGCAAGGAAGAAGCAAAATGAAGAAGCAGAAGGTGACATTATAACACCCCTACATCCATTACATGCATACTATAATCACCACAATGTAGCATACATGCATTGAACATAGGGATGCTACGGATTTTATTAACATTCAAAAACATTTTATATAATATCATCATCTTTCTCAATATACATTATAGATAATAAGTAGTCAAATTGTAATACAAAACCAAATAGATATATATATATACATTTAGTTAATACGCAGCGGAATTTTATAAAATATTTACACATAAAAACCCTTCCAAATCCATGTTTATAGTTATACGCATATTTACATTAAAATCAATACTTTACAAAATATACAAGAAATATACATGATTGGCAAGTCTTCTTTGATCTTTAAGTTCCAAATCAACACTTCAATGTCTACTCTCACTCGGTCTCGAAGAGCTCTCAGGTTCAATTCTATTACCTGCGCGATTAAACACTATCGCGCTAAGCCAAGGGCTTAGTAAGATAAATCATGCTAATGGTATGCTTTAATGTAATGCAATGCCACAAATGTTATTGATAAGATCAACATCATAGATATAAAGTTAACAACATACTTTTGGATTTCACCAATCATAATCATATAAGCATACCACATTCTTCATTAATCAATCAAGTTATCATTCATGACTCACATTAAACAAAGACAAGCATTGGGCCCAAGACACACTAATATGCCATTCAATTTTCAGAGTTAATGCTTTGGTTTTGTTATCACATTTATCAATATCATATACCCAACTAGGCTTCAAGGATTAGGTTCAACCAAGCTTCAAGGGGAGCAAAGCATGCTAAGCATCAACCCAACTTGGCTTCAAGAACCAACCCAACCTAGCTTCAAGGGTTGTAACATCTCAATTAGGCTTCAAGGATTCAATCCAACCTAACTTCAAGAGATTGTTACTATCATTAGGCATGCCACCAACAACAAACTCTGAAAATGGAATAACATATTAGTCACACAATTCATTTATTATTTAGTTATCATTTCCATTCTCAATTCTCATCAACATTTAGGCAAACATGCCTTCTTTCTTTCAATATCAACATCATAGCCAATCGCAATGGCTTTGCATCACATTTCATCTCTTATTTGAATCATCATAGCATCTTTGATATAACATTTCAATATACATTACTCATGAAACACATTACCATTCACAATGCATAACATAACATTGTTCAATCTCAACAATGCAATTAGGGCAAAGGACAATTTATGTCATTCATAGCTTTAGGGTCTTCCACATTCATTTGATTAGGGCATTCCTTATTTAAAGTATGTTTAAAGTGTTTATGTTTAGTTTTAAGTACCAAGATATCTTTGAAGAATCAAAACAATGCAATTAGAACAAAGAATAAAAACCCTAACCCACACAATTGAGGGACACGGGCAGCCACTTGAGGGACACGGCCAAGCTTGTGGCCGTGTCACTCAAACCAATTGGACAGTAAGTAACACGGGCAAGGGACACGGCCAAGCTTGTGGCCGTGTCTCTCAAAACAAAACTCACAGTAGCTAACACGGCTTGGGAACACGGCCGTGTCTCTCAAAAACTAATCCAACACGCCCAAAATCTCCTGGCTTGGCCGTGTCTCACATTGCTTTTGGCCGTGTCTCCCAAAATCACAAACCCTCATATACACAATTCTCCTCCAATTGCACTCAAACTCACCAAACACAAAATAGCATGTTTCAAATGAATGGAAACAATGTTCTAAACACAAATTCTCCATGTTTATCACAATATTCCTCATTAAAAACACATCAACCAAAACATTTAAACACATACTATCTCAAAACCCTAAAACCAACTTTATACTTGAACTTCCACTATCAATATCCACTTAAACTTACAACCTTCACCACCAAACCAACACCAATTCAATCTTTTAACTAACAATCAACCTCAACCGATTGACTGGAGTGAGGATCCATCACAACCTATGTCTGCAAACACAGCAGATTACATCTTATTAAAGATCAGAGACTGCCAATCCCAAATGTATATGTTATTCAAAACCACTTTTAAAGTCAAAATAGTCTTTTTATTACATTTTACCTAGGTCGAGAATTTAAAACCTAGGCTCTGATACCAAAACAATTGTAACACCCCTACATCCAATACATGCATACTATAATCACCACAATGTAGCATACATGCATTGAACATAGGGATGCTACGGATTTTATTAACATTCAAAAACATTTTATATAATATCATCATCTTTCTCAATATACATTATAGATAATAAGTAGTCAAATTGTAATACAAAACCAAATAGATATATATATACATTTAGTTAATACGCAGCGGAATTTTATAAAATATTTACACATAAAAACCCTTCCAAATCCATGTTTATAGTTATACGCATATTTACATTAAAATCAATACTTTACAAAATATACAAGAAATATACATGATTGGCAAGTCTTCTTTGATCTTTAAGTTCCAAATCAACACTTCAATGTCTACTCTCACTCGGTCTCGAAGAGCTCTCAGGTTCAATTCTATTACCTGCGCGATTAAACACTATCGCGCTAAGCCAAGGGCTTAGTAAGATAAATCATGCTAATGGTATGCTTTAATGTAAT
This sequence comes from Garcia nutans, assembly GCA_947685225.1. Taxonomy (NCBI): domain Eukaryota; kingdom Viridiplantae; phylum Streptophyta; class Magnoliopsida; order Malpighiales; family Euphorbiaceae; genus Garcia; species Garcia nutans. Next base: position 45,347,251 of record CANTUV010000007.1, on the reverse strand, counting down.
GCAATGCCACAAATGTTACTGATAAGATCAACATCATAGATATAAAGTTAACAACATACTTTTGCATTTCACCAATCATAATCATATAAGCATACCACATTCTTCATTAATCAATCAAGTTATCATTCATGACTCACATTAAACAAAGACAAGCATTGGGCCCAAGACACACTAATATGCCATTCAATTTTCAGAGTTAATGCTTTGGTTTTGTTATCACATTTATCAATATCATATACCCAACTAGGCTTCAAGGATTAGGTTCAACCAAGCTTCAAGGGGAGCAAAGCATGCTAAGCATCAACCCAACTTGGCTTCAAGAACCAACCCAACCTAGCTTCAAGGGTTGTAACATCTCAATTAGGCTTCAAGGATTCAATCCAACCTAACTTCAAGAGATTGTTACTATCATTAGGCATGCCACCAACAACAAACTCTGAAAATGGAATAACACATTAGTCACACAATTCATTTATTATTTAGTTATCATTTCCATTCTCAATTCTCATCAACATTTAGGCAAACATGCCTTCTTTCTTTCAATATCAACATCATAGCCAATCGCAATGGCTTTGCATCACATTTCATCTCTTATTTGAATCATCATAGCATCTTTGATATAACATTTCAATATACATTACTCATGAAACACATTACCATTCACAATGCATAACATAACATTGTTCAATCTCAACAATGCAATTAGGGCAAAGGACAATTTATGTCATTCATAGCTTTAGGGTCTTCCACATTCATTTGATTAGGGCATTCCTTATTTAAAGTATGTTTAAAGTGTTTATGTTTAGTTTTAAGTACCAAGATACCTTTGAAGAATCAAAACAATGCAATTAGAACAAAGAATAAAAACCCTAACCCACACAATTGAGAGACACAGGCAGCCACTTGAGGGACACGGCCAAGCTTGTGGCCGTGTCACTCAAACCAATTGGACAGTAAGTAACACGGGCAAGGGACACGGCCAAGCTTGTGGCCGTGTCTCTCAAAACAAAACTCACAGTAGCTAACACGGCTTGGGAACACGGCCGTGTCTCTCAAAAACTAATCCAACACGCCCAAAATCTCCTGGCTTGGCCGTGTCTCACATTGCTTTTGGCCGTGTCTCCCAAAATCACAAACCCTCATATACACAATTCTCCTCCAATTGCACTCAAACTCACCAAACACAAAATAGCATGTTTCAAATGAATGGAAACAATGTTCTAAACACAAATTCTACATGTTTATCACAATATTCCTCATTAAAAACACATCAACCAAAACATTTAAACACATACTATCTCAAAACCCTAAAACCAACTTTATACTTGAACTTCCACTATCAATATCCACTTAAACTTACAACCTTCACCACCAAACCAACACCAATTCAATCTTTTAACTAACAATCAACCTTAACACTTGTAAACATATATCAAACACACCAAATCATCATCTCAACAATTCACAATACACCTTAACCACAACTTCAAAATTAATAAAGGAAAACAAGAAATTACTTACCTCAAATGAAGAAATTCCACAAATCTTTAACCAAACCCTTTGATTGCCTCTTCAATTTAGTTCTAGCATCAAGAACACTTCTCTTTCCCTTTGGTTTTTGGAGAGCCGGCCACTTCTTGAAAGAAAGAAGAAAATCATGAAGACACAAAGTCAAACTTTGCTTTTAATCTCCACCAAGTGATCTTATCCAAGCAATTACCAAAATGCCCTCAATCATATAACTAACCTTTTGTCTCATATAAGCCCTAATATGCAATTGCACATTCCACATAAAATATCCTCTTGCATTGACTCTATATTTGACCAATTTATATGTTATATATATCATCATATACATAACATATACATTTGTCTCTAAACCCTATTTCTTTCCCTAAAACACATATACACAAGCATTCACTTTCCAATATATATCAACAACAACAATAACAACAACATCAATAACATAATCAAAACTTCTAGGGCATATATGAGGATATTAGAGACATACCCAAGTGACACGGCCAAGCCAGTGGTCGTGTCACATGACACGGCCACAAGCTTGGCCGTGTCACTCATTGAGAACAAAGAAAAGAAAAGGAAAGCAAGAAGGAAAGAATTGGCAGTAATAGACATGGCCAACTAGCTTGGCCGTGTCCCAAAGAAAGATGAGAGACACGGCCAAGCCACTCATGGCTTGGCCATGTCACCCATTAAAAGTTGAATTCTCTTGCATGGTTTGAGGAACAAGTGGGGAACAACCAATTTGCTTTTGCCAAAAGAAAGATTAAAGAAAGAAAAAGCTTGTCTAAATGATGGAAAGGAAGATTAAACAGAGAGAATGTGGGAGACAAGGATGAATGGGGTGAGTTGGAAGCGAGTTGGAAGCATGGCTTGAGCTTTGGAGGGAAAATAAAAAGAGAAGAAGAGGAAGTTTTGAAAAAGCTTCGGTAGAGGGCTGGAGGTTTGAGCAGGAAACAGAGAACAGAGGCAGAGAAGAGAGGTTTGAGAGGAGGAGGCTGGGCATACACATTTTGGGCAAGGAGGGAGTGACACTTTCCTTGACTCTTCATCTTCATCCTCTATTTCCATCCTCTCCATCATCTCCATCTTCCATTAGCAGCTCCTGGAGATTGAAGAAGCTACATTGAAAGGGGTTTTTCTATTTTCTCCTTTTATGTATTTTTAATGTTATTGTTGTTGTTGTTGTATTAAGTGTATTGAACATGAACTAAATCATTCTCTATCTAGATATTGAAGAACCCTAGCTTATTTATATGATTGAATGATTTTAATTGATTAGGTTGTTTTATTCTTGTGATGCTTAATGATTATTGCCAATTGATAATAGCATGCTTATTGATTGGTTGCCATTTTCATATTATTGACTTGAGAAAGCTTGATATGAATTGATTACTCATAAGGGTTGAGGATTGATTGGGGTGCTAGAGATAGACCTACAAGATCCTTTGGTTTATAGTTTCTTGTTCTTAATGCAACATCTATTTAATTGTGTTTGAGAAGAGATTCCGGCACTCTACTTAGTGATTAGGGATTAATCCACTCGAGAGAGGTTTTAGTCTAAGTTAGAGGAATGCCAATTCAACTCTATCATGTAATGTAATTGAGGCTAGGGGGATTCAATATCTGGATAGTATCATTATCATCAATCCTTTTTACACAACACACAATTTATCTTTGCTTTCATTTATTTAAGTTAATTGTCTTCAATTACAAAACTTCACAAAAATATTAATTCTCTAAACAACAGTTAAGGTTTGCATTAGTACTTGGCCTTGTCCTCAGTGGAACGATAACTCACTCACTACTTTATTACTTGGGCGACCCGTGCACTTGCGGTATTGCTATAGCGCAGCTCGCGCGCACCAAGTTTTTGGCGCCGCTGCCAGGGACAATGGTTTCAATACTAGTAATATAATTAAGACTGTTGATTTAGTTTTATTTATTTTCTATCAAGAATGTTTGTTTGTTTTTTTTTGAATTGTTTGTGTGTTTTTCTTTGAATTGTTTGTTTGTTTTCTGTACATTTGTTTGTTTGTTGTGTTTGAATTTGTTTGTTTGTTTGTTTTTGTTTAAATTGCTGAGTGCCTTTTGTAAAGATGCAGTTTTCAAGGCACGGGGGAGTTTATGATAGGGACTTTAATTTTGACATGGCATGGCGATTCTCGGAATTAATGAACTAATCTATGCCACACCAAGAGATATGTGCAGCATGCGGTAATGCAGGACATAGTGCCAATACATATTCATTTGGTTTCGAACGATACCAAGAATGGCACGAGGAAGAATATGACTACCAAAATTTCCTGCAATACCAAAATTTCCAGCAAATGGGAGGTAATGATCCATATTCCAATTCTTATAATCCAAGTTGGGAAAGCCACCAAAATTTTTCTTGGGAAAACCAGCAGTACATTCCACCTCAACAATTTTTTCAGCCTTACCAAAGAGGTCCTTACTTTCAAGAAGAATTTTCAAACCAAGACCACTTTAAGAAATCCACATTGGAGGATAAGTTAAATGCCTATATTCAAAAACTCACGATGAATCAAGATTACCTTGAGGAACCCACTTCGAAGGAAAAATTGAATGCATTCATTCAAAATAGCCCACAAAATGTAGATCAACCTAAGAAACTCACTTTGGAGGAGAGAGTGAATGCCTTCATTCAAGATACCGATAAATTTCAAGCTCAATGCGAGCAATACATAGTGGAAGATAAAGTTGAGGTCTGAATCTTTACAAGAAACATAGAAGAGGTTGGATGCTCTAGTTGGGCAGCTGGCACATCAACCCCAAGCACACCAAAAGGAGGAGTCTCCTAGCCAATTGGAGCAAACTCAGGTAATCACAAATTTGAGGAGTGAACAGGTAATATATAACAATTTTTGTGATTTCTTTGATGCAAGGACCAATCAAGAAGAAAATGGTGAGGAGATCCAACCCAACATGGAGGAGATGAGTCAATCAAAGGAGGAGGAGAATTTAGAAGCATCAACTTGGATAGAATTGCATGAACCTCCAAATCCTTTTATGCCCACAATTTCATTCCCATTTAGGCTGGAGGAAGAGAAACAAGGTATGCATATTCCTAAACTTTATGACATGCCCTATAGTGAAGATAGTGTAGATAAGCTTGAGGTAGCCATGTCCTTAGAAGCAGAGCCTAATATTTCCAATTTAGAAATTGAGGAGAGCAAATTAATATTAAATGATGAGGTTGTTGAGAGGAAACTTCAAATTGCTGAAGAGGATGAGAAAGAGATTCTACCAAACTTGGTTGAACTTCAAAAGGCCCCAAAAATTTTGAAAAATGTTTTGGTTAGGGAGAACAATATGCAACCACTGATCATCCCTCCCACTTTCGGGAGCGAGAAAGAACAAAAAATGAATATAACCATGTTGCATACTGAAGAATATTCTTACCAAGTTCCTATAGCATTGGAAGATCACCCCAAAACAGCCTTCATGGGTTCTCATTGGCCATTTGCTCATCCAAGGATACTACATAGGCTTTGTAATACATTGGGCACATTTTGAAGTTGCATGTTGTCCATCCTCTCACTCATGGGCTGCAATTGCATTATGGGAGGAAGAAGCCCTACATATCGCATATGGGAGCGATGGAAATCAGGTTTCATCTAAACTCTCTTTTAGTTTATGCATGCTCACATTGAGGACAATGTGAAATTTTAAGTGTGGGGTGCATATTGTGTTTTGTGTTTTTACTTTAAGTTATTTTTTTGTGTTAGTTTAGTTAATGTTTTTCCTTGAATAAATGAATTTTGGAAAGTTCAATTGTTATAAACATTGTTGATTGATGACCTTTGAATTTTTGAAGCATGAATTTGAGAATTGAGTAGAATTGATTCTTATTGCCAATTTTGTTGGTTTTTCTTTGCATTACCATCAACCTAGTGAGGAATTGAGCCATCATTTTATTATTCTTTCTATGGGAAAACATCTTTGATTGATGAATTGCTAGAACTTGCTTTGATATGCATTTTAAAATTACATAAAAATTTTAATTTGGCATCAAGATGATTAAGGAAATTAGGTGAACCCACTTTGGCTTAAAAAGACCAACCCTATTTTTTACCTTAGTTAGCCAATTTTGAGCCCATTTCGTTTCTCCTTTTCTTTATTTTTCGCAACACTACCAACCTTGAACCTTGTTGTTTTAACTCTTACCCTTTCATTAGGTCAAGAGCATTTTAAGAGCGTTTATGACCAAGTGTTGTGTTGAATTAAGTGTGGGGTTAAATTTAGTAGGTTTAAGATTGCAAAGCATAAAAAAATCAAGTAAAAAGAAGAAAAATAATAAGAATAATTGTTGTTCTTGTTAAAAGGGTTGGAATATGTTTGAAATATGTTACAAGATGTAATAAGTGAGTTCCCTTGAAAAATTATGTCAATGTCAAGGGTTAGATATGTAACACCCCTATACCCCGTATATGCACACTACATACACCTGTAATATACGTATACCGAATACAGGTGCGCTATAGTTTATAATAAGCAAACCGATCTTTCAATTTAACAACATTATAAGAAAACTTAAAACATTCAAATCATATTATAAAGTGCAATAGATAAAACATTTATGTAATACGCAGCGGAAAATATAGCGGTATTTACAAATACATATACAGCAAAATCCATGTTTTACAAAACATAAAATTTATACATGTTTGGCAGTTCGTCTTTGATCTTTAAGCCCTCTATCAACACTTCAGAATCTAGACTCAACTCGGTCTAGCTGAACTCTCTGGTTCTACCCTGTCACCTGCGCGATGAACCACAATCGCGCTAAGCCATAGGCTTAGTGGTACAAACCACAATAACTATATGCTTTAATGCAATATACTTTCAACAATAGAGATCATATTCAAAATGCTATAATTCATAACATTATATTTCATTATCTTATTCAATTGTTTTACCATTTATGATTCACATTGAAACAAAGACAAACATGGGCCCAAAAAGGATCTAATATGTTATTCAAAGTTCAGAGTTACTGCTTTGGTCCATAATCACAATCATCAAGCCCGTAGGCGATACATATATATCTATCCATGGATAGTGTAACAGACCCAGTCTCTTACACCTCAACCCGGCTAGACCCAAGGGCCCCAGTATCTTGGTCCTCAACTCGGCTAGACTGTTACTATTTTTGAGGCTTACGACCCGGTCTTTTCACCTTAAAAATATCATATTTCACATTTTTCAGCTGGACTCGGCTTACCACCTGGTCTTTTCACCTGTCCAGCAATTCATAGGCATGCCGCCAAACCCAGAACTCTGAAAATTGAATAACATACTAGGCACACAATTAATTCATTTATCTCATTATCAATCTCTTTCACAATTCATTTCTCATAATTAAACTAGGCAATCATGCCCCAATTATTTCATTTGCATCACTATAGCCAACACAATGGCTTCACATCTCATCATTAAAGTATACATAACCAATTACATTGGACATACATTTTAAATGATCATCATATCTTTCACATTATGCAAATCATAACATTAAGAAAATGTATTAACAATGTAATAACTTACTTAACACATTTACAACCAAATGTGTTAAGTCTCAAAGTCATGTAAATGTATGCAATAATGTAGGTTTGTGTAATATCCCAATGTATGCCCTAAAAGTTTGGATTATGTTGTTGTTGTATATTAGATTGAATGTATATGTATGTGATAAGAAAAGAATTTGGAAAAGAATGTATATATATATATGTGTTTTGGGAAAGTAAGAGGGTGTAGAGAGAAGTGTATATATTGTTTATATGCTTGTATAATTAACATATACATAAGTCAAAGGGGAAGTCAATGGAAGAGAGATATTTATTTGGTTATTGGTGAAATGACTATTAAGGGCATTGGATTAAAAAGAAAGCTAGAACAAATGATAAAAGGGTGTTTTGGTAATTGCTTGAATTGGAACACTTGGTGGAGATTAAAAGAAGAGTTGACTTTGTTTTTGTGGTTCATTTTCTTCTTTCTTCTTTGTGTGGCCGGCTCTTCCATGGACAAAGGAAAGCAAGAGACAAAGAGAAGATCTTGATGTGTTAAGCTCAAATTGAAGGAAATCTAAGTGATCAAGTTGGTGATTCAAGAAGTTTTGTAACTTTGGTAAGTTCTCTTGTGATTTTTGTGCTTATTTGAAATGATATTTGAGTTTGATAGATTTTTAAGAGTGTGTTGGTTGATTTTGAGATGTGAGAAGTGTTTGAGTGAGTTGATGATGGATTTTGAGTATGGATGGAAGAAAAGAGTAAGTGGTTGGAAGAGATGATGTTGTATATGTGGTAAGGGTTTTGAGATGATTTTGTGTTTGGTGTTTGATGTGTGTTTTGGCTTGTTTTGGGTGTGTTGCAAGTTTGAGATGAGTTTTGAGTATGTTTTGTTAAGATTATTTGAAGAGGATGTTAATGTATAGAAGTGTACTGTTGAGTGTATGGTTGTTTTTGATCGGAGTCTTGATTTGTGGCCGGACACGCCCATGAGCACGTCCAGGGTTTTTAGGCGTGTCAATTGTGTTGGAGGCAGTGGGTTTGACACGACCAGTAACACGCTCGTGTTATTGAGCGTGTCATAGCTACTGTAAGATTTGAGAATTTACACGCCCAGGAACACACCCATGTTGTTGAGCGTGTAAATGTTTCTGTGTTGTGGAGTTAGGGCACGGTCATGAACACGCCCGTGTGGGTGAGCGTGTCAGGGTTAGGGTTTGCCCTAATTAATTCCTAATTGGATCATCTCTTGTGTATTCCTAAGCAAGTATATGTTATTACTTTTGATTTAGGTCTTGAAGAAAGTAATTGATCTTTGATCTAAGAGGTTAAAGAATCTTGGACAAGGAAGTGTTAGGAGTTGTATGAATTGTTAGTGAGGTAAGTACAAATCTTGTATTATTGTATTGTTGCATATGATGTTGAGATTGATCATAAATATGATGATAATGGTAATGTATATGATACTATGTGAACAATGTGATATTTCAGGTATTGTGACCCATGTGATGAGTAATGTGTTTTGTTATGTTTATATCAATAATGCTATATGTATAATGTGATGGAATATAATGCCATTGTGATTGGCTATGGTAACTTATATGTGATATGAGGCCATTGCTATTGGCTATGATGAGAGTTGAGAATGGAAATGATAATTAAATAATAAATGATTTGTGTGGCTAATGTGTTATTCCATTTTCAGAGTTTGTTGTTGGTGGCATGCCTAATAAGTGTAACAATCTCTTGAAGTTAGGTTGGATTGAATCCTTGAAGCCTAATTGAGATGTTACCACCCTTGAAGCTAGGTTGGGTTGGTTCTTGAAGCCAAGTTGGGTTGATGCTTAGCATGCTTTGCTCCCCTTGAAGCTTGGTTGAACCTAATCCTTGAAGCCTAGTTGGGTATATGATATTGATAAATGTGATAACAAAACCAAAGCATTAACTCTGAAAATTGAATGACATATTAGTGTGTTTTGGGCCCATGCTTGTCTTTGTTTAATGAGATTTATGAATGATAACATGATTGATAAATGAGGAATATGGAAGGATGTTGAAATGTGATATGCTTATATGATTATGAGTGGTGAAATTCAAAGATGTTAGCTTCTCATTTATGTTGTGTGTGTTTATTAATAATATGTATGGCATTGTATTGCATTGAAGCATATCTTTAGCATGATTTGTCTTACTAAGCCGTTGGCTTAGCGCGATAGTGTTAATCGCGCAGGTGATAGAGTTGAACCCGAGAGTTCATCGAGACCGAGTGAGAGTAGACCTTGAAGAGTTGATTTTGGGAACTTAAAGATCAGAAGAGATTTGCCAATCATGTACTACTTCTTTATATTTTGTAAAGTAGTATTTATAATGTAAATATATGCACATTTGTAAATATGGATTTAAATGTTTCATATATGTAAATATTTTATAAATTCCGCTGCGTATTAACTAAATGTATCTATATATCTATTTTGTTTTGTATTACAAGTAACTACCTATTTTTCTATAATGTATACAATTGAAAGATTATGGTATCGTTAAAAATGTTTTGAATGTTAAGAAAATCCGTAGCATCCCTATGTTTAGTGCATGTATACTACATTGTGGTGTTTGTAGTGTGCATGTATTGAATGTGAGGGTGTTACAATTGTTTTGGTATCAGAGCCTAGGTTTGAGATTCTCAACCTAGGTAAAATGTAAGAAAAAGAAATGTTTTTTATTTTAAAAAATTGGTTTTGAAATAAATTACATGTTTGGGATTGGCAATCTTTGATCTTTAATAAGGTATAATCTGTTGTGTTTGCAGACATAGGTTGTGATGGACTCTCACTTACGTCAGTCAGTTGAGGGTAGTGAGGAGAGTGTAGCTCCGGAGGATAGAGCTAGAGTTGATAGTGCTGAGGAGGCACCTGCTTCGGTGTCGGGGAGACCAGTTGGTGAGGAGGTTCCACCAGCTTGGCTTAGGCATGTGGTTGAGGCTTTGAGGCAAGCACCAGTGCAACCACCACCACCCCCTCAGCCTGTGGTATCAGTGAGGCACTATGATAAACTAAGGAAGTATGGAGCAGAGGATTTCCTTGGTACAGTTGATCCAGCTGTAGCGGAGCAATGGCTTGATAAAGTACAAAGGATTTTTATTCAGTTGCAAGCCACATCGGAGGAAAAGTTTGATTATGCAAGATCTTTGCTACAGAAGGATGCATATGACTGGTGGAGGACAGTGCCCCATTCTATGGATGATCCACCAACCTTGTCCTATGCAGATTTTCTAAGAGAATTTGAATTGAAGTATACTCCTAGGGAGTACAAGGACATGAAGAAGATGGAGTTTTTGAGCTTGAAGCAAGACAGCAGGACTGTAACTGAATATGAGGTTTAGTTTGTTAGATTGAGCCATTATGCTGGGGGCATTATAGCTGATGAGATTGACAGATGCAGGAGATTTGAGGAGGGATTGAGGCCCTCTATCATGTGTTTGGTGGCTGGATCTAGATATCATGATTTTTCTCAGCTAGTGGCAGCAGCTCGAAGTGTAGAGCGAGCTCAAGTTATTGCAGCTGCTTCAGAGGAAGAGGTTAGGGTTAGGAGGCCCCAGTTTGAGGCAGGGTCTTCTTCTGCTAAAAGAGGTAAAAGTAGCTTTGTTCCTCGGATTAGTAGAAGTCAGAGAACAGCTGGTAGGTTAGTGCAGTTACAGAGGCAGAGATTTAGACCTGCAGCTTCAATGGCGAGTGCTCCGACCCCAATGACTTAGAGATCCACCCTACCCATTTGCATTCATTGTGATAGGCCACATGGAGGTTCTTGCTGGAAGACTGGTGTAGCAGGGGTATACTTCAGATGTGGATCACCTAATCACTTTGTGAGAGATTGTCCTGAGAGGCAAGAGCAGATGTCAGTTGATACTGCAGCTTCTCGACCTAGTGTGAGGGGAGGTCGAGGAGGCAGAGGTGTTAACCGGGGAGGCAGATCTGGGTTCAGTGCCAGAGGAGGTTCTACATCCAGGGAGAGTAGACCAGAGGAGGTTGGATCTTCCCAGAGGGTATATGTTATGCAGAGGCAGCCAGATGCTTCGGCAGTCATAGCTGGTACTTTTTCTTTATTTGATATTTCAGTACTTGCTTTGATTGATCCGGGTTCCACTCATTCATATATTAGTGCATCTGTTTTGCCTGTGTCTGATATGCATGCTGAGTCCCTAGGATTTGATGTGTTGGTGACAAATCCTTTAGGGCATAGTGTGATTGTGAGCAAGGTGCAACAAAATAGTGTAGTAGTGGTGCAGGGTGAGGAGTTCATTGGAGATTTGATTGAGATGCCATTTAAGGAATATGATGTGATCCTAGGCATGGATTGGTTAGCTAGACATGGAGCTGTGGTAGATTGTAAAAAGAAAGTTATTACCTTGAGAACCAGTGATGGTAGAGATGTGAAAGTATCTAATGAGCAGGAACAGCTAGCCTCCTTATTTGTTTCAGCTGTTGCAGCTCGGAGATTGATTAGAAAGGGGTGTGAAGCCTATCTTGCTCATGTGATAGATACTAGAGTGAAGGGTTCTCCCATTGATAATATTGCCACAGTTACAGAGTTCCCAGATGTATTTCCAGAGGAGTTGCCAGGGTTACCTCCTGAGAGAGAGGTGGAGTTCGGTATTGAATTATTGCCTGGTACCACTCCTATCTCTATTACTCCCTATAGAATGGCACCAGCAGAATTGAGGGAGTTGAAAGTGCAATTGCAGGAGTTGTTGGATAAAGGATTTATTCGCCTCAGTGTTTCTCCTTGGGGAGCTCCTGTGCTATTTGTGAAGAAGAAAGATGGTACTATGAGGTTGTGTATCGATTATAGGCAATTGAACAAGGTGACCATTAAAAATAAATATCCTTTGCCTAGAATCGATGATCTCTTTGATCAATTGAAGGGTGCAGCTGTGTTTTCTAAAATTGATTTGAGATCTGGGTACCATCAATTGAGAGTTAAAGCTGAAGACATTTCCAAGACAGCTTTTCGGACCAGGTATGGGCATTATGAGTTTCTAGTTATGCCTTTTGGCCTGACGAATGCACCGGCAGCTTTTATGGATTTCATGAATAGGGTGTTTAGGCCCTATTTGGATCAGTTTGTGGTAGTGTTTATTGATGATATTCTGGTATATTCGCGGAATAAAGACGAACATGACAAGCATTTGCGGATTGTGTTGCAGATTTTGAGAGAGAAGCAGTTGTTTGCTAAACTGTCGAAGTGTGAGTTCTGGTTGGACCAAGTAGCTTTTCTCGGTCATATAGTTTCAGCGGAAGGCATTAGAATTGATCCAAGTAAAGTTGAAGCTATTTTGAATTGGAGTCCACCAAGGTCTGTGATTGAAGTTAGAAGTTTTCTGGGTTTGGCAGGCTATTACCGACGGTTTGTGAAAGGATTTTCTTTGATAGCTACTCCACTCACCAGATTGCTTCGTAAGGGAGTGAGATTTGTGTGGACGGATCAGTGTCAGGCTAGCTTTGAGCAGTTGAGAGATATGTTGACTCAAGCGCCTGTTCTTACTTTACCTGTTGAAGGCAAACCATATGTGATTTTCAGTGATGCTTCACATAGTGGTTTGGGTTGTGTGCTTATGCAGGAAGGTAAAGTTATAGCTTATGCATCTAGACAGTTGAAACCGCATGAGCTTAACTATCCAACCCATGATTTGGAATTGGCAGCCATTGTGTTTGCATTGAAGATTTGGCGCCACTATCTGTTTGGGGAGAAATGTTTCATCTATACTGATCACAAAAGTTTGAAATATTTGGGGGTTCAGAAGGAGCTCAATCTTCGACAGAGGAGATGGTTGGAATTGATTAAAGACTACGACTGCTTGATTGATTATCATCCAGGTAAAGCAAATGTTGTTGCTGATGCCTTGAGTCGGAAGTCTTTGGCAGGTTTGACTGTTTATTCTCTCTCGTTGCTTGTTGAGTTGAGAGCATTGTGTGCTAGTTTTATAGCTTGTGACGATGTTGCATTGTTGGCACAGTTGCTTTTGAAACCAGTTTTGTTAGATCAGATTAAAGAGGCTCAGTCAGCCGATAAGAAGATTCAGAATATTGTTTCAGCTTGCCAGAATGGGAAAAGTTGAGATTTTGTTGTGAGAGATGATGGGAGTCTCTGGTTTAAGAATAGATTGTGTGTACCCGATGATGCTAATTTGAAAAGGATCATTTTGGAAGAAGCACATCAGTCAGTATTTGCTATGCATCCGGGCAATACCAAGATGTATCATGATTTGAGACAGCATTACTGGTGGTTTGGTTTGAAGAGAGACATTGCGGAGTTTGTATCCAGATGTCTCACATGTCAGAAGGTAAAAGCAGAGCATCAAGTTCCAACTGGATTACTTCAGCCTTTGTCAGTGCCTGAATGGAAGTGGGAAAGAGTGACAATGGATTTTGTGTCTGGGTTGCCATTGACACAAAGGAAGCATGATGCCATATGGGTGATTGTTGATAGGTTGACTAAGACAGCTCATTTCCTTCCGGTTCGGATGGATTACTCTTTGGAGAGGTTGGCTGAGCTGTATATTAATGAGATTGTAAAGTTGCATGGTGTTCCAACTTCTTTAGTGTCCGATCGAGATCCCAGGTTTACTTCAAGATTTTGGAAGAGTTTGCATAGTGCTTTGGGTTCTCGACTGCATTTCAGTACTGCTTTTCATCCACAGACAGATGGACAGTCAGAGAGGGTGATACAGATTATTGAAGATATGTTGAGAAGCTGTGTCATCAATTTCTCTGGAAATTGGGATAGATTCTTACCACTTGTGGAATTTGCATACAATAACAGCCACCAATCTAGCATTGGTATGGCACCGTTTGAAGCGTTGTATGGTAGACGGTGTAGGACACCTCTTTGTTGGAATGAACTTGGGGAAAGTAAGTTAATTGGACCTGATTTAATTCAAGAAACTGAAGAGAAAGTGAAAATGATTCGAGGGAGGTTGAAGGCAGCTTCAGACCGACAGAAGTCTTATGCAGATCTGAAAAGGAGAGATATTGAGTTTAATGTGGGAGATAAAGTCTTTTTGAAAGTATCTCCTTGGAAGAAGATTTTAAGATTTGGTCGGAAAGGAAAATTGAGTCCTCGTTTCATTGGACCGTATGAAGTTCTAGAAAGGATTGGGCCAGTTGCTTATCGACTTGCTTTGCCACCTGAGTTGGATCGTATTCATAATGTATTTCATGTTTCTATGTTGAGGAAGTACAGGTCGGATCCATCTCATGTGTTGCCAATTGAATCTATCGAAGTGAGTCCAGATTTGACATTTGAAGAGGAACCAGTTGCTATCTTGGCACGTGATGTGAAAGAATTGAGAAACAAGAGAGTGCCATTGGTGAAGGTTCTATGGAAAAATCATGCAAAGGAAGAAGCAACTTGGGAAAGTGAGCAAACAATGCGAGAGCAATATCCTCAGTTGTTTCGGACTTGATATCAGGTAATTTCGAGGGCGAAATTTCTTTTTAGAGGGGGAGAATTGTAATATCCCAATGTATGCCCTAAAAGTTTGGATTATGTTGTTGTTGTATATTAGATTGAATGTATATGTATGTGATAAGAAAAGAATTTGGAAAAGAATGTATATATATATATATGTGTTTTGGGAAAGTAAGAGTGTGTAGAGAGAAGTGTATATATTGTTTATATGCTTGTATAATTAACATATAAATAAGTCAAAGGGGAAGTCAATGGAAGAGAGATATTTATTTGGTTATTGGTGAAATGACTATTAAGGGCATTGGATTAAAAAGAAAGCTAGAACAAATGATAAAAGTGTGTTTTGGTAATTGCTTGAATTGGAACACTTGGTGGAGATTAAAAGAAGAGTTGACTTTGTTTTTGTGGTTCATTTTCTTCTTTCTTCTTTGTGTGGCCGGCTCTTCCATGGACAAAGGAAAGCAAGAGACAAAGAGAAGATCTTGATGTGTTAAGCTCAAATTGAAGGAAATCTAAGTGATCAAGTTGGTGATTCAAGAAGTTTTGTAACTTTGGTAAGTTCTCTTGTGATTTTTGTGCTTATTTGAAATGATATTTGAGTTTGATAGATTTTTAAGAGTGTGTTGGTTGATTTTGAGATGTGAGAAGTGTTTGAGTGAGTTGATGATGGATTTTGAGTATGGATGGAAGAAAAGAGTAAGTGGTTGGAAGAGATGATGTTGTATATGTGGTAAGGGTTTTGAGATGATTTTGTGTTTGGTGTTTGATGTGTGTTTTGGCTTGTTTTGGGTGTGTTGCAAGTTTGAGATGAGTTTTGAGTATGTTTTGTTAAGATTATTTGAAGAGGATGTTAATGTATAGAAGTGTACTGTTGAGTGTATGGTTGTTTTTGATCGGAGTCTTGATTTGTGGCCGGACACGCCCATGAGCACGTCCAGGGTTTTTAGGCGTGTCAATTGTGTTGGAGGCAGTAGGTTTGACACGACCAGTAACACGCCCGTGTTATTGAGCGTGTCATAGCTACTGTAAGATTTGAGAATTTACACGCCCAGGAACACACCCATGTTGTTGAGCGTGTAAATGTTTCTGTGTTGTGGAGTTAGGGCACGGTCATGAACACGCCCGTGTGGGTGAGCGTGTCAGGGTTAGGGTTTGCCCTAATTAATTCCTAATTGGATCATCTCTTGTGTATTCCTAAGCAAGTATATGTTATTACTTTTGATTTAGGTCTTGAAGAAAGTAATTGATCTTTGATCTAAGAGGTTAAAGAATCTTGGACAAGGAAGTGTTAGGAGTTGTATGAATTGTTAGTGAGGTAAGTACAAATCTTGTATTATTGTATTGTTGCATATGATGTTGAGATTGATCATAAATATGATGATAATGGTAATGTATATGATACTATGTGAACAATGTGATATTTCAGGTATTGTGACCCATGTGATGAGTAATGTGTTTTGTTATGTTTATATCAATAATGCTATATGTATAATGTGATGGAATATAATGCCATTGTGATTGGCTATGGTAACTTATATGTGATATGAGGCCATTGCTATTGGCTATGATGAGAGTTGAGAATGGAAATGATAATTAAATAATAAATGATTTGTGTGGCTAATGTGTTATTCCATTTTCAGAGTTTGTTGTTGGTGGCATGCCTAATAAGTGTAACAATCTCTTGAAGTTAGGTTGGATTGAATCCTTGAAGCCTAATTGAGATGTTACCACCCTTGAAGCTAGGTTGGGTTGGTTCTTGAAGCCAAGTTGGGTTGATGCTTAGCATGCTTTGCTCCCCTTGAAGCTTGGTTGAACCTAATCCTTGAAGCCTAGTTGGGTATATGATATTGATAAATGTGATAACAAAACCAAAGCATTAACTCTGAAAATTGAATGACATATTAGTGTGTTTTGGGCCCATGCTTGTCTTTGTTTAATGAGATTTATGAATGATAACATGATTGATAAATGAGGAATATGGAAGGATGTTGAAATGTGATATGCTTATATGATTATGAGTGGTGAAATTCAAAGATGTTAGCTTCTCATTTATGTTGTGTGTGTTTATTAATAATATGTATGGCATTGTATTGCATTGAAGCATATCTTTAGCATGATTTGTCTTACTAAGCCGTTGGCTTAGCGCGATAGTGTTAATCGCGCAGGTGATAGAGTTGAACCCGAGAGTTCATCGAGACCGAGTGAGAGTAGACCTTGAAGAGTTGATTTTGGGAACTTAAAGATCAGAAGAGATTTGCCAATCATGTACTACTTCTTTATATTTTGTAAAGTAGTATTTACAATGTAAATATATGCACATTTGTAAATATGGATTTAAATGTTTCATATATGTAAATATTTTATAAATTCCGCTGCGTATTAACTAAATGTATCTATATATCTATTTTGTTTTGTATTACAAGTAACTACCTATTTTTCTATAATGTATACAATTGAAAGATTATGGTATCGTTAAAAATGTTTTGAATGTTAAGAAAATCCGTAGCATCCCTATGTTTAGTGCATGTATACTACATTGTGGTGTTTGTAGTGTTCATGTATTGAATGTGAGGGTGTTACAGTTTGTACTTACATCCAAAAGCAACTCACACACAATACTAAACTCCTCTTCCAAAAATCCTTCAATACTTGGATTAGGGCAATTCAAACTCTTCACAACCTAATCCAAAAGGAATAATACACACTCACTTAGAGATACACATGAGATAAAATAGATAAAAACCAACTAGGGTAAACTCTACACATGACACGCTCAACCACATAGGCGTGTCCCTGACCGTGCCCTAAACTCACAACACAGAAGCTTTGACACGCTTAGGACCACGGGCGTGTCACTGGATGTGTAATACATTCTGTCTCACAGAAACATTGACATGTCCAACAACACGGGTGTGTTCATGGCCGTGTCAATCCTACTACAACACAGAAGCTTTGACACGCTCAGTGACATGGGCGTGTCACTGTTCGTGTCACCCATCCAAGAACACAGAACTATTGACACGCCCAAAGACCTGGCCGCGCTCATGGGCATGTCAGGTCAAAAATGCAGATTCCGGCAACATCAATAACACATCCAACAAACTTCTTACTACCACCATTATCCACTCCAAACCAACTTAACTAAACACAACCAAAAACTATAACAAACTTGCAAAAACACCAAAACAACTCAAAACATACATCAAACACAAATCATAATCATCACCACAAACCCAAAACACAACTACAACACTTTCTGTTCCAATAAACTTACTCTTTCCTTCAATCCAACCCCAAAATCCTAAATCAATAGAACCAAACACTCTTAAACACACCACAATCAAACGAACACATATCAACCACAACCCCAACTCACAAACTCAAAGAAAATCAAAGAATCAAGTGGAAAACTTACCTAGGATGAAGAAAACTCTTAAATTTCCAACTTGATCACTTGAAAACTTCCTTCAATCTTGAGTTTGGAAGATCAAATCTCTCTCTTGCTCTCTTGCTATGGAGGGTCGGCCAAACAAAGAAAAGAAAAGGAAAGAAAATGAGCCACGAAGAAGAAAGAAGGAAAGAAGAAAACAAAGAAAGCAAAGTCAACTCTCTCAACAACTCTCTTCCTCAAAACCCTCTCCACCAAGCAATATACAATAAAATAATCCAAAATATCTTCATCTACTTCCACTCACTCTTATTCAAATTAATTAATTCCTTTGACCCTTCACACATTTGACTTGTATATGTTTTATATATCCCAATATATACAACATATACACTCTCCTCAAAACCTCTTCTCTTTCCACTAAAATAAATACACTTAATCCAAATACAACAATAAATATTCCAAACTTTTAGGGTATACTTTGGGATATTACAATTCTCCCCCTCTAAAAAGAAATTTCGTCCTCGAAATTACCTGATCTCAAGTCTGGAACAGTTGAGGATACTGATCTCGCATCGCTTGTTCACTCTCCCAAGTTGCCTCTTCCTTTGCATGATTCTTCCCAAGAATCTTCACAAGTGGTACTTTCTTATTTCTCAACTCTCTCACTTTATATGCCAAAATAGCCACAGGTTCTTCTTCACAAGTCAGATCCGGACTCACCTCAATAGATTCAACTGAAAAAACATGAGATGGGTCTAATCTGTACTTCCGTAGCATAGAAACATGGAATACATTATGAATTCTATCCAACTCAGGCTGCAAAGCAATTCGATAAGCAACTGGTCCAACTCTTTCTAATACTTCATAAGGTCCAATAAAATGAGGACTTAGCTTCCCTTTTCTGCCAAATCTCAAAATCTTTTTCCAAGGAGACACTTTCAGAAATACTTTATTTCCAACATTGAACTCTATATCTCTCCTCTTCAAATCTGAATAAGATTTCTGTAGATTTGAAGCTGCTTTCAACCGATCCCGAATTATTTTCACTTTCTCTTCCGTTTCTTTAATCAAATCAGGACCAACCAATTTGCCTTCTCCAACTTCATTCCAACACAGAGGCATCCTACATCTTCTACCATACAATGCCTCATATGGTGCCATTCCAATACTGGATTGATGACTGTTGTTGTAAGCAAATTCCACAAGTGGCAAAAATCTGTCCCAACTTTCAGAAAAATCAATGACACAGCTTCTCAACATATCCTCAATAATTTGTATCACTCTCTCTGATTGCCCATCTGTCTGCGGATGAAAAGCAGTGCTAAAGTGCAATCGAGAACCCAAAGCACCATGTAAACTTTTCCAAAACCTTAAAGTAAACCGAGGATCTCGATCGGACAACAAAGAAATTGGAACTCCATGCAATTTCACTATCTCACTGATATACAGCTCAGCCAACTTCTCAAGAGAATAGTCCATTCTAACTGGAAGAAAATGAGCTGTCTTCGTCAACCGATCAACAATCACCCAGATGGCATCATGCTTCTTCTGAGTCAACGGCAAACCAGTCACAAAATCCATTGTCACACGTTCCCATTTCCATTCAGGCACTAATAAAGGTTGAAGCAATCCAGTTGGAACTTGATGCTCAACTTTCACCCTCTGACAAGTGAGACACTTGGATACAAACTCCGCTATGTCCCTCGTCATACCTGACCACCAATAATGCTGCTTCAAATCATGATGTGCTTCTTCTAAAATACTCTTTCTTAAACTAGCATCATCAGGAACACACAATCTATCCTTGAACCAAAGGCTACCATCACTTCTCACATGAAATTCTCTACTCTCTCCATTTTGGCAATCTGACACAACTTTCTAAATTTTCTCATCAGCCAATTGAGCCTCTTTAATCTGATCCAACAACACCGGTCTCAAATGCAACTGAGCTAACAAGGCTCCATCATCACATAGCTCAAAATTAGCATGCAACGCTCTCAACTCAACAAGCAACGAGAGCGAATAAATAGTCAAACCTGCTAAAGACTTCTGACTCAAGGCATCCTAAAAAACATTCGCCTTACCAGGATGATAATCAATCAAACAGTCGTAGTCTTTGATCAATTCCAACCACCGTCTTTGCCGAAGATTCAGCTCTCTCTGAACACCCAAATATTTCAAACTCTTATGATCCGTGTAAATGAAACACTTCTCCCCATTCAAATAATGTCGCCAAATCTTCAAAGCAAACACTAAAGCTGCCAATTCCAAATCACACGTCGGGTAATTAAGCTCATGTGGCTTCAACTGCCGAGAAACATAAGCTATGACTTTACCCTCTTGCATCAAAACACAACCTAAACCATTATGTGAAGCATCACTGTAAATCACATATGGTTTATCTTCCACAAGTACAGCAAGAACAGGCGCTTGAGTCAACATCTCCTTCAACTGTTCATAGCTTGCTTGACACTGATATGTCCACATAAATCTAACTTTCTTTCGAAGTAATCTGGTGAGTGGAGTAGCTATAAAAGAAAAACCTTTCACAAAGCGTGGATAATAGCCTGCCAAACCCAGAAAACTTCTAACTTCAGTTACAGACTTTGGTGGACTCCAATTCAAAATGGCCTCAACTTTACTCGGATCAACTCTTATACCATCTGCTGAAACTATATGACCGAGAAAAGTCACTTGATCAAGCCAAAACTCACACTTCGACAGCTTAGCATACAATTGCTTCTCTCTCAAGGTCTGTAATACAATCCGCAAATGCTTGTCATGATCCCCTTCATTACGCGAGTACACCAAAATATCATCAATAAAAACCATCACAAACTGATCCAAATAGGGTCTAAACACCCTATTCATCAAATCCATGAAAGCTGCAGGTGCATTCATCAATCCAAAAGGCATCACTAAAAATTCGTAATGCCCATACCTTATGCGAAAAGCTGTCTTAGGAACATCTTCCTCTCTGACCCTCAATTGATGGTACCTTGATCTCAAATCAATCTTGGAAAACACTGCTGCTCCCTTTAATTGATCAAAGAGATCATCAATCCTAGGCAAAGGATACTTATTCTTAATAGTCACCTTATTCAATTGCCTATAATCGATGCACAACCTTAAAGTACCATCCTTCTTTTTCACAATCAAAACAGGAGCTCCCCACGGAGAAACACTAGGGCGAACAAACCCTTTATCCAACAACTCCTGCAACTATACCTTCAACTCTCTCAACTCAGCAGGTGCCATTCGATAAGGAGTAATAGAGATGGGAGTGGTACCAGGCAACAAATCGATACCAAACTCAACCTCTCTCTCAGGGGGTAACCCTGGCAACTCCTTAGGAAACACATCTGGAAATTCCGCAACTGTGGGTATACTATCAAGTTGAGAATCCACTACTCTGGTATCCACAACATGAGCAAGATAAGCATCACACCCTTTTCTAATCAACTTTCTAGCTGCTACAGCTGATACAAACAAGGATGCAAGTTGTCTCTGCTCACTAGATACTATCACACTTCTACCATCACTGGTTCTCAGGGTAACACACTTCTTTTGACAATCTACCACAGCACCATGCTTAGACAACCAATCCATGCCTAAGATCAAATCATACTCCTTAAAATGCATTTCAATCAAATCACCCAAAAACTCCTCACCTTGTACAACAACTGAACTATCACGATGCACCTTGCTAACAACCACACTATGCCCTAAAGGATTTGTCACCAACACATCAAATCCTAAGGACTCTGAATGCAATTCAGACACAGGCAAGATAGATGCATTTATGTATGAATGAGTAGATCCTGGATCAATCAAAGCAAGAACTGAAATGCCAAATAAAGAAAATGTGCCCGCAATGACTGCTAAAGCATCTGGCTGCCTCTCCATCACATACACTCGCTGAGAAGACCCAGCCTCATCTGGCCTACTGCCTCCGGTTATAGATCCTCCTCTCTAACTGATCCCAGGTCGACCACCTCTACTAACACCTCTACCACTTCGACCTCCTCTCACACTAGGTCGAGAAACTGCAGAATCTGCCTGCCTATGCTCCTGCATCTCAGGACAATCTCTAATGAAATGGTTAGGCGATCCACATCTGAAACACCCAGCTGATCCACCAACCTTCCAACAAACACCCCCATGTATCCTACCACAATGGACACATGTAGGTGGAGTAGACCTCTGAACCACTGGAGTCAGAGCACTAGCTACAGAAACTGTAGGTCTTGGTCTCTGCCTCTGATACTGAACTGACCTACCCGACTACCTCATGCTCTTGCTGACTCTCGGAACAAAACTTCCTCGGCCTCTCTTCATAGATGAAGACCCTGCCTCAAACTGGGATCTCCTAACTCTGGTCTCCTCCTCGGTAGCAGCTGCTGCAATACTCTGTGCTCTCTCAACACTTCTAGCTGTGGCAACTAACTGAGAAAAGTCTTGGTACTGAGAACCAGCAACAATAAACATAATAGAGGGCCTCAATCCCTCCTCAAATCTCATGCACCGATCAATCTCATCTGAAATTATTTTACTGGCATAGTGACTCAACCGGATATACTCAATCTCATACTCTGTCACTGTCCGGTTATCTTGTCTCAGATTCAGAAATTCCATCTTCTTGACATCCTTATACTCCCTCAGAGTATATTTCTGCTCAAACTCCCTCAGAAAATTACTATAAAACAAAGTTAGTGGATCATCCATGGCATGAGGAACCGTCTTCCATCAATCATAAGCATCTTTCTGCAGAAGGGATCTAGCACAATCAAATTTCTCTTCAGGAGTGGCTTGTAACTGGATAAATACTGTAACACCCCTATACCCCGTATACGCACACAACATACCATCATATCTGTAATATACGTATACTGAATATAGGAATGCTACGATTTACTAAACAAACAACTCATTCCTTTTAACAATAATATAAGCAAACTTAAAACATTTAGGTTATATCATAAAACACAATAAATAAAACGTTCATTCCATACGCAGTGGAAAATGTAGAGATATTTACAAATACATAAACATCAAAATCAAATTTTTACAAAACATAAAGTTTATACATGTTTGGCAGTCAGTCATTGATCTTTAAGCTCACAATCAACACTTCATAATCTAGACTCGACTCGGTCTAGATGAACTCTCTGGCTCGACCCTGTCACCTGCGTGATGAACCACAATCGCGCTAAGCCAACGGCTTAGTGGTACAACCCCAATAACAATATGTTTCAAACATTATAAACAATACATAAAAATATCACATTTCAAAGTCTTACATTTAATCTCATTATTCATTTGTTTCACCATTCATGAATCACCTTTAAACAAAGACAAGCATGGGCCCAAAAGACACTAATATGCCATTCAACTTTCAGAGTTAATGTTTTGGTTCAATTATCACATTTATCATTATCATTATCCCAACTAGGCTTCAAGGATTAGGCTCAACCAAGCTTCAAGGGGAACAAAGCATGCTAAGTATCAACCCAACTTGGCTTCAAGAACAAAACCCAACCTAGCTTCAAGGGTTATAACATCTCAACTAGGCTTCAAAGACTAGACCCAACCAAACTTCAAGGGGAGTAAAGCATGCTCAACTTCAACCCAATTTGGCTTCAAGGATCAAGCCCAACCTAGCTTCAAGAGATTGTTACTATTAGGCATGCCACCAACAACAAAACTCTAAAAATGGAATAACACATTAGACACACAATTTATTCATTATTTCATTATCAATTTCATTCTCATTTTCTCATAATCATTTAGGCAACCATGCCTCAATTAACTCATTTGCATCATTATAGCCATCAACAATGGCTTCACATCTCATCAATAGAATGTACATAATTAATTACATCATCATCTAGGTAAACATGCCCCACTTATTTCATTGGAATCATTATAGCCAACCACAATGGCTTCACATCTTATCATATCTCAATTCATATCAAAGCAATTTATCATTAAAGTATTCATAACCAATTGCATTGAGCATACATTATGAATGATCATCATATTTTTCACATTATACCAATCATAACATTAATCAAATATATCAACAATGTAAAGGATTACTTAGCACATTTACAACCAAATGTATTAAGTCCCAATGTCATGTAAATGTATGCAATAATGTAGGGTTTGTACTTACCTCAAGAACAATTTACACCAATCTATACACTTCCTCTTTCAAGAATTCTCTACACTTAGGTTAGGGCAATTCAACCTCTTTACAACCTAATCCAAAAAGGAATAATACACACTTAATTACAAATTCACATGAATTCCAATACAATTATTCACTTATTAGTCTCATACTAGACCCATGGATCATAAATTACAAGCCAACATCTCTCTCTAGGACCCCACGGTCGTGGCCTCCCAACCCCCACGGGTGTGGGTTAGCAAATGGATCTGCCTCCCTTGCTCAAAACCCCCACGGCCATGGCTTCCAATGGCCACGGTCGTGGCAGCCAAGGGCCACGGGCGTGGCATCCAAAATGCTTCTGTTTCGGACCAAACTCATATATTCTATGTTTCTAACTTCATTAAACACCAATATCATGAAGATCTACAAGAATAATGAATCAAACTCAACATCTACAACAATAATCACCAATTCACAACCCTAACACAAACACAATTCTTACACTTCCAACACCAACATCAACCTAACTCCTTATTTCAATTCAAATCCAACACTCTCAAACACACCACAATCAAACATACTATTACTATCAACAACAATCTATCAAACTCAAACACAACTTCAAATAAAACAAGAGAATCAAGAGGGAACTTACCAAAAATGATGAAACTTCTTGGATTTCCAACTTAATTACTTGAAATCTCCTTTAATTTTGATCTTGGAAAATCAAAACTCTCTCTTGCTCTCTTGCTTTGGAAAGAGCCGGCCAAGAAAGGAAAAGAAGAAGAGAAGAAGAAAAATGAGAAGCAAAGTCACATACTCAATCTCTTTAAACCTCCACCAAGCAAAAATAATATTAAAATAATCAATTATTTTCCTCTTCCACTCATATTAAATTTCCTTTTAATTACTTAATTAAATTTAAAAAAAATAAATATCTTCTTTTGACCATATAATAATTTGACTTGTATATGTTGTATATATCTCTATATATACAACATATACACATCTCTCTTTACTTCTTTTCTCTTTCCATTAAACATATACTTCAAATCCAAATACAATAATAATTCCAAAACTTCTAGGGCATACTTTGGGATATTACAAATACCCTCTGCACTCTATCCAACCACTGCTCAACTACTGCAGGATCTATAGTACCAAAGAAATCTTCAGCCCCATACTTTCTCAATTTATCATAATGTCTCACCGACACTTGAGGTTGTGGTGGCGGTGGCGGCTGCTGCATTGGAGCTTGCCTCAACAGTTCTACCACATGCCGTAACCAAACCGGTGGAACCTCATCAGCTGCTTGTCTCTCATGTACCGAAGCAGTTGCCTCTCCAGCTCTCTCAACCCTAACTCCATCTCTACCCTCTTCAGGAGCTACACTCTCAACACTACCTTCTACGGACTGACGTGACTGAGACGCCATCACTACCTATGTCGGCAAACACAGCAGAATATACCTCATTAAAGATCAGAGACCGCCAATACCAAAACATGTATTTTATTCAAAAACCAACTTTTAAAATCAAAATATTCTTTTTCTTACAATTCACCTAGGTTGAGAATCTCAAACCTAGGCTCTGATACCAAAACAATTGTAACACCCCTATACCCCGTATACGCACACTACATACACCTGTAATATACGTATACAAAATACAGGTGTGCTATAGTTTATAATAAGCAAACCGATCTTTCAATTTAACAACATTATAAGAAAACTTAAAACATTCAAACCTTCGCAGCATAGAAACATGGAAGACATTATTGATTCTATCCAATTCAGGTGGCAAAGCGAGTCGATAAGCAACTGGTCCAACTCTTTCTAACACTTCATAAGGTCCAATAAAACGAGGACTTAGCTTTCCTTTGCGACCAAATCTCATAATCTTTTTCCAAGGAGATACTTTCAAAAATACTTTATCTCCAACATCAAATTCTATGTCTCTCCTCTTCAAATCTGAATAAGATTTTTGCCGATCTGAAGCTGCTTTTAATCGATCCCGAATTATTTCCACTTTTTCTTCCGTTTCTTTGATCAAATTAGGACCAACCAATTGGCCTTCTCCAACTTCATTCCAACATAGAGGCATCCTACATTTCCTACCATACAAAGCCTCAAATGGTGCCATTCCAATACTGGATTGATGACTGTTGTTATAAGCAAATCCTACAAGTGGCAAAAATCTATCCAAACTTCCAAAAAATTCAATGACACAGCTTCTTAACATATCCTCTATAATCTGTATCACTCTCTCTGACTGCCCATCTGTCTGTGGATGAAAAGCAGTGCTAAAGTGCAATCGAGAACCCAAAGCACCATGTAAACTTTTCCAAAACCTTGAAGTAAATCGAGGATCTCAATCGGATACTAAAGAAATTGGGATTCCACGCAATCTCACTATCTCACTGATATACAGCTCAGCCAACTTCTCAAGAGAATAATCCATCCGAACTGGAAGAAAATGAGTGGTCTTTGTCAACCGATCAACAATCACCCAAATAGCATCATGCTTCTTCTGAGTCAATGGCAAACTAGACACAAAATCCATTGTCACACGTTCCCATTTCCATTCAGGCACTGATAAAGGTTGAAGCAACCCAGTTGAAACTTGATGCTCAGCTTTCACCCTCTGACAAGTGAGACATTTGGATACAAACTCCGCTATATCTTTCTTCATACATGACCACTAGAAATGTTGCTTCAAATCCTGATACATCTTAGTATTCCTAGGGTGCATAGCAAAAACTGATTGGTGTGCTTCCTCTAAAATAATCTTTCTCAAACTAGCATCATCAGGAACACACAATCTATCCTTGAACCAAAGGCTACCATCACTTCTCACATGAAAATCTCTACTATCTCCATTTTGGCAATCTGACACAACTTTCTGAATTTTCTCATCAACCAATTGAGCCTCTTTAATCTGATCCAACAATATCGGTCTCAAATGCAACTGAGCTAACAATGCTCCATCATCACATGATTCAAAACTAGCATGCAACGCTCTCAACTCAACAAGCAACGAGAGCGAATAAGCAGTCAAACCTGCCAAAGACTTCCGACTCAAGGCATCAGCAACAACATTCGCCTTACCAGGATGATAATCAATCAAACAGTCGTAGTCTTTGATCAATTCTAACCACCGTCTTTGCCGAAGATTAAACTCTCTTTGAACCCCCAAATATTTCAAACTCTTATGATCTGTATAAATAAAACATTTCTCTCCATACAAGTAGTGTCGCCAAATCTTCAAAGCAAACACTATGGCTGCTAACTCCAAATCATGCGTCGGGTAATTAAGCTCATGCGGCTTCAACTGCCGAGAAGCATAAGCTATAACTTTGCCCTCTTGCTTCAAAACACAACCTAAACCATTATATGAAGCATCACTGTAAATCACATATGGTTTATCTTCCACAGGCAAAGCAAGAACAGGAGCTTGAGTCAACATCTCTTTCAACTGCTCAAAACTAGCTTGACACTGATCTGTCCACACAAATCTAACTCCCTTTCGAAGTAATCTGGTGAGTGGAGTAGCTATTAAAGAAAAACCTTTCACAAATCGTCGATAATAGCCTGCCAAACCCAGAAAAACTTCTAACTTCAGTTACAGACTTCGGTGGACTCCAATTCAAAATGGCCTCAACTTTACTTGGATTGACTCTTATACCATCTGCTGAAATTATATGACCCAGAAAAGTTACTTTGTAACACCCCCATACTCTATATAAGTACTATACATATACCAAGTATACATACAATACGTATATAAAGTATAAGAATGTCACTTTTCGTTTCCGATTAAAAACCTTTATCCAAGTTTAAGCAATATTGCATTAATTTAAAGAGCATTTACAAAAAAAAATCATTATTCTTATCCAAAAATACAACATAATTAAAGTCACACATGTATGCATCACCTTCTAGTTGGTCTCGAGACACTCTTACCCTTCTCGTGGCATAACAGCTGGACTTCCAGATCAACCGCATAACCACCTGCGCGATTACACCACCGCGCTAAGTCCGAGAGCTTAGTAATACAAATAAATATAAAATATATATACTTTACATAAAGATCATACCTTATACTTTTAGCATCATGTTTTATTGTTTTCTTACCCTGTTTTCCTTTCTCAAAGCATTCTTCATATATTCCCACTGATCTCATAGATCATACACATATTTACATAGAACATTCACAAAACTATACTTACCATTTCTATCTCATATACATATACATATACGTCATTTTAACAAATCACTATTCAATGATCTATCCAAACCTTCATGAGAACAATTCTCACAAATTCCACATTCATAAACATTTTACACATCATACTATATTCTCATAAACTCATATTTCAACAAAACTCCTCAAGCCATATTCATTTTCACTATATCATTACACACATTACCAAATCATACTTCATAACATTATTTTATTCACAAATTTATCAATCATGAAACACACTTCCAACAAAAGCAACTATAGATCTCATTACTCATTTAGTTCAACATTTGGATATCACATTAACAACAAAGACAGACTCGGGCCCAAACAAAACACTAACATGCCATTCCATTATCAGAGTTAATGCTTTGGTTTATTCATCACATTTATCATTATCCCAACTAGGCTTCAAGGATTTAGGTTCAACCAAGCTTCAAGGGGAACAAAGCATGCTAAGTATCAACCCAACTTGGCTTCAAGAACCAATCCAACCTAGCTTCAAGGGTTGTAACATCTCAATTAGGCTTCAAGGATTTGACCCAACCAAGCTTCAAGGGGAGTAAAACATGTTAAACTGCAACCCAACTTGGCTTCAAGGATCAAGTCCAACCTAACTTCAAGAGATTGTTACTCATATTAGGCATGCCACCAATAACAAACTCTGAAAATGGAATAACACATTAGCTATACAATTCATTTATCAATTTCATTCTCAATTGAATTATCATAACTAATAACAATGGCTTCACATGTCATTTGAATCATCATAGCCAATAACAATGGCTTCACATGTCATTTGAATTATCATTGCCAATCACAATGGCCTCATATCTCAATTTATGTTATAACCTTTCATTATTCGAGTATACATAATCAATTACCCCATTATATCACTCACATTATACATATAGCATCATTCGTATCACATTTCAACTACATTATTCATATAGCACATCACCATTCACAAGACTTACAATGCATAGTACATAACCTTGTTCATATAATATCATATGCATTATCAAATGTAAGTTCAATTCCAATTATTTAAGAAGAACAAAAACCAAACACAGTAACCAACACACCCAAGGGACACGGCCAAGCTTGTGGCCGTGTCTCTCAAAACAAATTGGCAGTGACCAACACTGGCATAGAACACGGCCGTGTCTCCTCAAAATCCACCCAACACGGCCAAAATTCCCTTGACTTGGCCGTGTCTCTCATGAATTGGCCGTGTCTCTCCTTGCTTTTGGCCGTGTCACTCATGGATTGAAACCCTAACATACACAAGTCTCCTCTAATTGCACTCAAACTCATCATACACAAAATAGCATGGTTCAAACGAATGAAATCAATGTTCTAAACACAAATTCTACATGTTTAGTACAATATTCACCTTATTAAAACACATCCACAAAACATTTAAACACATACTATCTCAAAACCCTAAAACCAACATCCTTCTCCATCTTCCAAAATCAACATCCACCACTTCCAACAACAACACCTATTTAAACTCTTAACTTAAAACCAAATTTAAAACTTGAAAACACATTACAAACACATCTCATCATCAAATCAACAAACCCTAATTAACTTCAAATACCACTTCAAAAGAATAAAAGAAATCAAAGAAAAGAACTTACCTTAGTTATAAACTTCTTGAATCATCACTTGATCACTTAATCTTCCTTCAATTTGAGCTTAACTCTTCAAGATCTTCTCTTTGTCTCTTGCTTTCCTTTGTCTATGGAGGAGCCGGCCAACAATGGAGAAGAAGAAGAAATCATGAAGAAAACAAAGTCAATTCTTCTTTAAATCTCCACCAAGAATTTTTAACCAAACAATTACCTATATACCCTTATCCATTTAACTAACCTCTTGTCTCTTATATGCCCATATAAGTAATTTCACCTATCACAAATGAAAATATCTTCTTGCATTGACTCTCCCTTGACCAACTTATATGTTATATATATTATCATATAAACAACATATACATTTCTCTCTAAACCCTCTTTTCTTTCCCAAAACACATATACATAAGCATTCACTTTCCAATTCCTTTTTTTTTTCAAATCAACATATACATTCAATCCCATTTAAAACAACAACAACAACAACATCAACAACAACAACATTCAAAACTTCTAGGGCATATATGGGAATATTACACACTTGATCAAGCCAAAACTCACACTTCGACAGCTTAGCATACAATTGCTTCTCTCTCAAGGTCTGCAACACAATCCGCAAATGCTTGTCATGCTCCTCTTCATTACGTGAATACACCAAAATATCATCAATAAAAACCACCACAAACTGATCCAGGTAGGGCTTAAACACCCTATTCATCAAATCCATGAAAGCTACAGGTGCATTCGTCAATCCAAAAGGCGACACCAAGAACTCATAATGCCCATACCTTGTGCGAAAAGCTGTCTTAGAAACATCTTCAGCTCTAACCCTCAACTGATGGTACCCTGATCTCAAATCAATCTTGGAAAACACTGCTGCTCCCTTCAATTGATCGAAGAGATCATCAATCCGAGGCAAAGGATACTTATTCTTGATAGTCACTTTGTTCAATTGCCTATAATCGATGCATAATCTCAAAGTACCATCCTACTTCTTTACAAACAAAACAGGAGCTCCCCACGGAGAAACACTAGGGCAAACAAACCCTTTATCCAACAACTCCTGCAACTGCACCTTCAACTCTCTCAACTCCGCAGGTGCCATTCGATAAGGAGCAATAGAGATGGGAGTGGTACCAGGCAACAAATCGATACCAAACTCAACCTCTCTCTCAGGGGGTAACCCTGGCAACTCCTTAGGAAACACTTCTCGAAATTCCGCAACTGTGGGTATACTATCAAGTTGAGAACCCACTACTCTGGTATCCACAACATGAGCAAGATAAGCATCACACCCTTTTCTAATCAATTTCCTAGCTACAACAGCTGAAACAAACAAGAATGCAAGTTGTCTCTGCTCACTAGACACCATCACACTTCTACCATCACTGGTTCTTAGAGTAACACATTTCTTTTGACAGTCTACCACAACTCCATGCTTAGACAACCAATCCATGCCTAAGATCAAATCATACTCCTTAAAAGGCATTTCAATCAAATCACCCAAAAATTCCTCACCTTGTACCACCGCTGCACTATCACGATGCACCTTACTCACCACAACACTATGTCCTAAAGGATTTGTCACCAAGACATCAAATCCTAAGGACTCTGAATGCAATTCAGACACAGGCAAGATAGATGCACTTATGTATGATTGAGTAGATCCTGGATCAATCAAAGCAAGAACTGAAATACCAAATAAAGAAAATGTACCTGCAATGATTGCTAAAGCATCTGGCTGCCTCTGCATCACATACACTCTCTGAGAAGACCCAACCTCATCTGGCCTGCTGCCTCCGGATGTAGAGCCTCCTCTCTGACTGATCCTGGGTCGACCACCTCTACTGAAACCTCTGCCCCCTCAACCACCTCTGCTAGAATTAGGTCGGGAAGCTGCAGTATCAGTCTGTCTATCCTCCTGCATCTCAGGGCAATCTTTAATAAAATGAGCTGGTGACCCACATCTAAAACATACTCCTGATCTACCCGTCTTCCAACAAGTACCCCCATGGGTCCTACCACAATGAACACATACAGGTGGAATAGATCTCTGAACCACTGGAGTTGGAGTACTCGCTACAGAAACTGTAGGTCTCGATCTCTGCCTCTGATACTGAACTGACCTACTTGACTGCCTCTGGCTCCTACTAACTCTCGAAACAAAACTTCCATGGCCTCTCTTCATAGATGAAGACCCTGCCTCAAACTGGGATCTCCTAACTCTGGTCTCCTCCTCAGTAGCAGCTGTTGCAATAGATTGTGCTCTCTCAACACTTCTAGCTGCTGCAACCAATTGAGAAAAATCCTGATACCGAGATCCAGCAACAATACACATAATAGAGGGCCTCAACCCCTCCTCAAATCTCCTACACCGGTCAATCTCATCAGAAATAATCCCACCGGCATAGTGACTCAACCGGATGAACTCTACCTCATACTCTGTCACAGTCTGGTTATCTTGTCTCAAACTTAGGAATTCTATCTTTTTGACATCCTTATACTCCCTCGGGGGTATATTTCTGCTCAAACTCACTCAGAAAATCACTATAAGACAACGTAGGTGGATCATCCATAGCATGAGGAACTGTCTTCCACCAATCATAAGCATCTTTCTAAAGAAGGGATCTAGCATAATCAAATTTCTCTTCAGGAGTAGCATACAACTGGATAAATACCCTCTGCACTCTATCCAACCACTGCTCAGCTACTGCAGGATCTGTAGTGCCAAGAAAATCCTCAGCCCCATATTTCCTCAATTTATCATAATGCCTCACCGGTACCTGCAACTATGGTGGCGGTGGCGGCTGCACTGGAGCTCGCCTCAACAATTCTACCACATGTCGTAACCAACCCGGCGGAACCTCATTAGCAGCTGATCTCCCTGGCACATGAGCAGGGGCCTCCCTAACTCTCTCAACCCTAGCTCCATCTCTACCCTCTTCAGGAGCTACACTCTCAGCACTACCTTCTACGGACTGACGTGACTGAGACGCCATCACTACCTATATCTGCAAACAAAGCAGAATATACTTCATCAAAGATCAGAGACTGCCAATACCAAAGCATGTATCTTATTTAAAAATCACATTTTAACATCCAAAATTTTCTTTTTCCTTACAATTTACCTAGGTTGAGAATCTCAAACCTAGGCTCTGATACCAAAACAATTGTAACACCCCTATACCCCATATACACACACTACATACCATCATATCTGTAACATACGTATACTTAATATAGGAATGCTATGATTTACTAAACAAACAACTCATTCCTTTTAACAATAATATAAGCAAACTTAAAACATTTAGTTTATATCATAAAACACAATAAATAAAATGTTCATTCCATACGCAGTGGAAAATGTAGAGATATTTACAAATACATAAACATCAAAATCAAATTTTTACAAAACATAAAGTTTATACATGTTTGGCAGTCAGTCTTTGATCTTTAAGCTCACAATCAATACTTCAGAATCTAGACTCGACTCGGTCTAGATGAACTCTCTGGCTCGACCTTGTCACCTGCGCGATGAACCACAATTGCGCTATGTAACACCCCCATATTCAATGCACACACACTACAACCACAACAATGTAGCATAAGTGCACCAAACATAGGGATGCTACGGTTTCCTTAACATTCAAAACATTTTAAAACTTGATACCATATCCATATCATTATATCTTATTAACAAAATAGATCATTTACTTATAAAACAAAACATATTAGTTATCTATATATATATATATTTAAATATTACACAGCGGAAGTTATAAAATATTTACAAATTTACATTATAAACATTACTTTACAAAATATAAAAGAAATATACATGATTGGCAAGTCAGCTCTGATCTTTAAGCTCCCAAAATCAACTCTTCAATGTCTACTCTCACTTGGTCTCGAAGAGCTCTCAGGTTCGAGTCTATCAGTTCTATCACCTGCGCGATTAAACACTATCGCGCTAAGCCAAGGGCTTAGTAAGATAAAACATGCAATCGATATGCTTAGATGCTATACAATGCCAATTCTGATTTATATCATATATGTAACAACATAGATGCAAAGCTAACAACATACCTTTACATTTCATAACCTAACATACATATATGTATCTCACAATTCAACATATTTGCATATACTTTATTAGTTAATCATTTAATCCTCCATGAACAACACTAAGCAAAGACAAGCATGGGCCCAAGACACACTAATATGCCATTCAATTTTCAGAGTTAATGCTTTGGTTTTGTTATCACATTTATTAATATCAATATCATATACCCAACTAGGCTTCAAGGATTAAGTTCAACCAAGCTTCAAGGGGAGCAAAGCATGCTAAGCATCAACCCAACTTGGCTTCAAGAACTAACCCAACCTAGCTTCAAGGGTTGTAACATCTCAATTAGGCTTCAAGGATTCAATCCAACCTAATTTCAAGAGATTGTTACACTCATTAGGCATGCCACCAACAACAAACTCTGAAAATGGAATAACACATTAGCCACACAATTCATTTAGATTTCATTCTCAATTCTCATTATCATTTAGGCAAACATGCCTCATTTATCTCCATTGAATCACCTTAGCCAATAACAATGGCTTCACATTTCATTTCACAATATAACACTTCATTATTCAAGTGTATATTTATCTCACATAGCATCATTCATAAATATCAACATTTCATTCCATATTAATCATGAAACACATCATCACTCACAATGCATAATATAACAAGGCTCAATCTCAACAATGCAAGAACAATATATATATATAATTCATAGCTTTAGGATCATTCACAAGTGTTTTTAATTCATCCCTTGGTTTAAGTATGTTTATGTTTAGGTTTAGAGGCCAAACTACCTTTGAAGAATCTAAACTAAGCAAACAAGAACAAAGAGATCAAGCAACATTCAATTCATTTGTGGGACACGCCCAACTCACTTGAAGGACACGCCCAACCTAGTTGAGGAACACGCCCGTGTCTTTAACAATAAATGAGGCAGTAGCCAATCCAAATAATTGACACGCCCAGCACCTTTGATGGACACGCCCGTGTCACTAAAACCAAAAGAGACAGTAGCCAATCCAAATAATTGACACGCCCACTCCCCTAAATTGCTTTTGGTCGTGTCACTAAATCACAAAACATTAACTAAAACCAACACTTTCTCAATTGCACTCAAACACAATATTCATCATATAACATATTTCACATGAACATAATCAATGTTCTAAACACATATTCATCACAAAAACCACTTCATCACACATTAATATCACAATTAAACACATATTAACTCAAAACCCTAAAATCAACATCCTTCTCCATCCATCCAAATCAACAACCATCATTTCCAACAACAACCTTCAATTAAACTCATAACTTAAAATCAATTTAACACTTGAAAACACAACCAAACACATCTCAAATCCACCAAATCACAAAATCATCAAACCCTACTTTACTTCCAACACAACTTCCAAATAAGTAAAGAAAACAAGAAAATACTTACCTACAAAGAAGAAATTCCACAAATCCCTTGTCAAATCCTTTGATTGCTTCTTCAATTTGCTTCTATCATCAAGAACACTTCTTTTTCTCTTTTCAATTTGGAGAGCCGGCCACCTCTTGAAGAAAGAAGACAATAATCAAGATACAAAGTCAAATTTTGCTTTTAATCTCCACCAAGTGTTCTTATCCAAGCAATTACTAAAACACCCTCAATCATATAACTAACCTTTGTCTCATATAAGTCCTTATATGTAATTTCATTAACAACCAAAAATATCTTCTTCCACTTAACCATCACCTTGACTCTTCATTTGACCACTTTATATGTTATATATATCATCATATACACAACATATACATTTGTCTCTAAACCCTAATTCTTCCTCCAAAAAAAACATATGCAAGCATTCACTTTCCAATTTCTTTTCTTACCCCATCATATGCATACAATTCAATTAAACAATAACAACAACAACAACAACAACATAATCAAAACTTCTAAGCCACATATGAGGATATTACACGCTAAGCCAACGGCTTAGTGGTACAACCCCAATAACAATATGTTTCAAACATTATAAACAATACACAAGAATATCACATTTCAAAGTCTTACATTTAATCTCATTATTCATTTGTTTCACCATTCATGAATCACCTTTAAACAAAGACAAGCATGGGCCCAAAAGACACTAATATGCCATTCAACTTTCAGAGTTAATGTTTTGGTTCAATTATCACATTTATCATTATCATTATCCCAACTAGGCTTCAAGGATTAGGCTCAACCAAGCTTCAAGGGGAACAAAGCATGCTAAGTATCAAACCAACTTGGCTTCAAGAACCAAACCCAACCTAGCTTCAAGGGTTGTAACATCTCAACTAGGCTTCAAGGACTAGACCCAACCAAACTTCAAGGGGAGTAAAGCATGCTCAACTTCAACCCAATTTGGCTTCAAGGATCAAGCCCAACCTAGCTTCAAGAGATTGTTACTATTAGGCATGCCACCAATAACAAAACTCTGAAAATGGAATAACACATTAGACACACAATTTATTCATTATTTCATTATCAATTTCATTCTCATTTTCTCATAATCATTTAGGCAACCATGCCTCAATTATCTCATTTGCATCATTATAGCCAACAACAATGGCTTCACATCTCATCAATAGAATATACATAATTAATTGCATTGGACATCATCATCTAGGCAAACATGCCCCACTTATTTCATTTGAATCATTATAGCCAACCACAATGGCTTCACATCTTACCATATCTCAATTCATATCAAAGCAATTCATCATTAAAGTATTCATAACCAATTGCATTGAGCATACATTATGAATGATCATCATATTTTTCACATTATACCAGTCATAACATTAATCAAATATATCAACAATGTAATGGATTACTTAGCACATTTACAACCAAATGTGTTAAGTCCCAATGTCATGTAAATGTATGCAATAATGTAGGGTTTGTACTTACCTCAAGAACAATTTACACCAATCTATACACTTCGTCTTCCAAGAATTCTCAACACTTAGGTTAGGGCAATTCAACCTCTTCACAACCTAATCCAAAAAGGAATAATACACACTTAATTACAAATTCACATGAATTCCAATACAATCATTCACTTATTAGTCTCATACTAGACCCATGGATCATAAATTACAAGCCAACATCTCTCTCTAGGACCCCACGGTCGTGGCCTCCCAACCCCCATGGGCGTGGGTTAGCAAATGGATCTGCCTCCCTTGCTCAAAACCCCCATGGCCATGGCTTCCAATGGCCACGGTCGTGGCAGCTAAGGGCCACGGGCGTGGCATCCAAAATGCTTCTGTTTCGGACCAAACTCATATATTCTATGTTTCTAACTTCATTAAACACCAATATCATGAAGATCTACAAGAATAATGAATCAAACTCAACATCTACAACAATAATCACCAATTCACAACCCTAACACAAACACAATTCATACACTTCCAACACCAACATCAACCTAACTCCTTATTTCAATTCAAATCCAACACTCTCAAACACACCACAATCAAACATACTATTACTATCAACAACAATCTATCAAACTCAAACACAACTTCAAATAAAACAAGAGAATCAAGAGGGAACTTACCAAAAATGATGAAACTTCTTGGATTTCCAACTTAATTACTTGAAATCTCCTTTAATTTTGATCTTGGAAAATCAAAACTCTCTCTTGCTCTCTTGCTTTGGAAAGAGCTGGCCAAGAAAGGAAAAGAAGAAGAGAAGAAGAAAAATGAGAAGCAAAGTCACATACTCAATCTCTTTAAACCTCCACCAAGCAAAAATAATATTAAAATAATCAATTATTTTGCTCTTCCACTCATATTAAATTTCCTTTTAATTACTTAATTAAATTTAAAAAAAATAAATATCTTCTTTTGACCATATAATAATTTGACTTGTATATGTTGTATATATCTCTATATATACAACATATACACATCTCTCTTTACTTCTTTTCTCTTTCCATTAAACATATACTTCAAATCCAAATACAACAATAATTCCAAAACTTCTAGGGCATACTTTGGGATATTACAAATACCCTCTGCACTCTATCCAACCACTGCTCAGCTACTGCAGGATCTATAGTACCAAAGAAATCTTCAGCCCCATACTTTCTCAATTTATCATAATGTCTCACCGACACTTGAGGTTGTGGTGGCGGTGGCGGCTGCTGCATTGGAGCTTGCCTCAACAGTTCTACCACATGCCGTAACCAAACCGGCGGAACCTCATCAGCTGCTTGTCTCTCATGTACCGAAGCAGTTGCCTCTCCAGCTCTCTCAACCCTAACTCCATCTCTACCCTCTTCAGGAGCTACACTCTCAACACTACCTTCTACGGACTGACGTGACTGAGACGCCATCACTACCTATGTCGGCAAACACAGCAGAATATACCTCATTAAAGATCAGAGACTGCCAATACCAAAACATGTATTTTATTCAAAAACCAACTTTTAAAATCAAAATATTCTTTTTCTTACAATTCACCTAGGTTGAGAATCTCAAACCTAGGCTCTGATACCAAAACAATTGTAACACCCCTATACCCCGTATACGCACACTACATACACCTGTAATATACGTATACCGAATACAGGTGTGCTACAATTTATAATAAGCAAACCGATCTTTCAATTTAACAACATTATAAGAAAAATTAAAACATTCAAATCATATTATAAAGTACAATAGATAAAACATTTATGTAATACGCAGCAGAAAATATAGCGGTATTTACAAATACATATACAGCAAAATCCATGTTTTACAAAACATAAAATTTATGCATGTTTGGCAGTTCGTCTTTGATCTTTAAGCCCTCTATCAACACTTTAGAATCTAGACTCAACTCGGTCTAGCTGAACTCTCTGGTTCTACCCTGTCACCTGCGCGATGAACCACAATCGCGCTAAGCCATAGGCTTAGTGGTACAAACCACAATAACTGTATGCTTTAATGCAATAACAATGTCATACTTTCAACAATAGAGATCATATTCAAAATGCTATAATTCATAACATTACATTTCATTATCTTATTCAATTGTTTTACCATTTATGATTCACATTGAAACAAAGACAAACATGGGCCCAAAAAGGATCTAATATATTATTCAAAGTTCAGAGTTACTGCTTTGGTCCATAATCACAATCATCAAGCCCGTAGGCGATACATATATATCTATCCATGGATAGTGTAACAGACCCAGTCTCTTGCACCTCAACCCGCTAGACCCAAGGGCCCCAGTATCTTGGTCCTCAACCTGGCTAGACTGTTACTATTTTTAAGGCTTACGACCATGTCTTTTCACCTTAAAAATATCATATTTCACATTTTTCGGCTGGACTCGGCTTACGACCCGATCTTTTCACCTGTCCAGCAATTCATAGGCATGCCGCCAAACCCAGAACTTTGAAAATTGAATAACATACTAGGCACACAATTAATTCATTTATCTCATTATCAATCTCTTTCACAATTCATTTCTCATAATTAAACTAGGCAATCATGCCCTAATTATTTCATTTGCATCACTATAGCCAACACAATGGCTTCACATCTCATCATTAAAGTATACATAACCAATTACATTGGACATACATTTTAAATGATCATCATATCTTTCACATTATGCAAATCATAACATTAATCAAATGTATTAACAATGTAATAACTTGCTTAACACATTTACAACCAAATGTGTTAAGTCTCAAAGTCATGTAAATGTATGCAATAATGTAGGTTTGTACTTACATCCAAAAGCAACTCACACACAATACTAAACTCCTCTTCCAAGAGTCCTTCAATACTTGGATTAGGGCAATTCAAACTCTTCACAACCTAATCCAAAAGGAATAATACACACTCACTTAGAGATACACATGAGATAAAATAGATAAAAACCAACTAGGGCAAACTCTACACATGACACGCTCAACCACACGGGCGTGTACCTGACTGTGCCCTAAACTCATAACACA
Source organism: Garcia nutans (assembly GCA_947685225.1). Classification (NCBI taxonomy): domain Eukaryota; kingdom Viridiplantae; phylum Streptophyta; class Magnoliopsida; order Malpighiales; family Euphorbiaceae; genus Garcia; species Garcia nutans. The sequence continues at coordinate 45,307,217 of CANTUV010000007.1, read as the reverse complement.
GAAGCTTTGATACGCTTAGGACCACGGGCGTGTCACTGGACGTGTAATACATTCTGTCTCACAGAAACATTGACACGTCCAACAACACGGGCGTGTTCATGGCCGTGTCAATCCTACTACAACACAGAAGTTGTGACACGCTCAGTGACATGGGAGTGTCACTGCTCGTGTCACCCATCCAAGAACAAAGAACTATTGACACGCCCAAAGACCTGGCCGTGCTCATGGGCGTGTCAGGGCAAAAATGCAGATTTCGGCAACATCAATAACACATCCAACAAACCTCTTACTACCACCATTATCCACTCCAAACCAACTTAACTAAACACACCCAAAAACCATAACAAACTTGCAAAAGCACCAAAACAACTCAAAACATACATCAAACACAAATCATAATCATCACCATAAACCCAAAACACAACTACAACACTTTCTCTTCCAACAAACTTACTCTTTCCTTTAATCTAACCCCAAAATCCAAAATCAATAGAACCAAACACTCTTAAACACACCACAATCAAACAAACACATATCAACCACAACCCTAACTCACAAACTCAAAGAAAATCAAAGAATCAAGTGGAAAACTTACCAAGGGTGAAGAAAACTCTTAAATTTCCAACATGATCACTTGAAAACTTCCTTCAATCTTGAGTTTGGAATATCAAATCTCTCTCTTGCTCTCTTGCTATGGAGGGTCGGCCAAACTGTAATATCCTCATTTATGCCCTAGAAGTTTTGAGTATGTTGTTGTTATTGTGGTTGTTGATATATATATTGGGAAGTGAATGTTTGTGCATATATGTGTTAAATTGTAAGAGAAAAGAAATGGGAAGAGAATGTATATGTATATGTGTTTTGGAGAAGAAATTTAGGGTTTAGAGACAAATGTATATGTTGTTTATATGATGATATAATTAACATATACATTGGTCAAATGAAGAGTCAAGGTGATGGTTAAGTGGAAGAAGATATTTTTGGTTGTTAATGAAATTACTATAAAGGGCTTATATGAGACAAAGAGTTAGTTATATGGTTAAGGGTGTTTTGGTAATTTTCCTTGTAAGATGCATGGTGGAGATTAAAAGAAGAAAAGGTGTTTGACTTGTGCATTTTCTTCTTTCTTTCTTGAAGTGGCCGGATTCTCCATAGACAAAGAGAGAAAGAGAGGTGATCTTGAGGTTTGAAGCATTTTGAAGAAAGAAACAAGGGTTTTGGTTAAAGATTTGTAGATTTCTTCATTTGAGGTAAGATCTTTTCTTTAATTTCTTCAATTCTTTTGAAGTGGTGTGAGAAAGGAATTAGGGTTTGTTGGTTTGATGATGAGAAGTTGAGTTGGTGAAGGTGTTGGAAGTGATTGTGTTGAGTAAGAGTTGTGTTTAGTGAAATTGTTTCTGTTTTACAATTAGTAAAGGCTGTGATTTGTATGATTTTTAATTAATTATAGAAAAATGTTCTTGAAGTGAATTTTTGATATGTTGTGCCTCTATGAGTGTAGAATGACTGAAAAATATGTTGATTCGATTTTGGAATGGTTATGAGTTTAGAAAGATTATTTTCATTAGACCTGTTCCAGCAGGTACCTTAACTGGGACAGCTATATTTCGTGATTTTTAATAAAATGTAGAAAAATCATATCCAATCGAATTTTGGATATGTTGTTGCTTAGTGAGTCTAGTATTTGAGAAAAATAATTTGGAACCACGTTGATTGAATTTGATTTATGGAATTCACAAAGTTCAGAACTGCTGCCAGGATGCAGGGCAATTGGGGCAGTCTGGTTAGGTGAACTATTTGACCAAGATTTTGTGTTCAGTTTGATCTGAAATTTTAAAGGGATGATTTTAAGATACAAAACTAAATTCTGTAAAAATTTTAGAATTTTTAGTCAAGTAGATTATTTTATACAATTTTTCAAAATAAGGATAAAATGGAGTTTAAAACCAGAATGTACTATTTATGGTTAGGGTTTTAATTCTTTGTTCTTTTTGCATTGCTTTGGTTTTCCAAAGGTAGGTTGGTCCTTAAACCTAACCCTAAACACTTTAAACACACTTGAATCAATGAATGTTATAATCAATTGTTCTTTGCCCTAATTGCATTGTTGAGATTGAACAATGTTATGTTGTGCATTGTGAATGGTAATGTGTTTCATGAGTAATGTGGTATGAAATGTTGATATTTATGAATGATGCTATGTGAGATATAATGTGATCATGGATGAGATATATATATATATATACTTGAATAATGAGATGTTATATTGTGAAATGAAATGTGAAGCCATTGTTATTGGCTAAGATGATGTAATTGAAAGAAAGAAGGCATGTTTGCCTAAATGTGATGAGAATTGAGAATGGAAATGAATTGTTTGTTTAATATGTTATTCAGTTTCAGAGTTCTGGATTTGGGTGGCATGCCTAAGAAATGATGACAGGTAACAGTCTTGCCGGGTTGAGGACCTCCTCATAGGTGTTGAGTTGATGGTCCAAGAGACTGGGTCTGTTACACTATGAGATATATGATTTGTAACAGTCTTGCCGGGTTGAGGATCTCCTCATATGTGTTGAGTTGATGATCCAAGAGACTGGGTCTGTTACACTTGCCTACGGGCGTGATTATTGTGACTATGAACCAAAGCAATAACTCTGAACTCTGAATATCGTATTAAATACTTGTTGGGCCCATAGGTGTCAGGGTTATATGAATGTCCTAAATAATGTTATGAGTTAATGAAATGAGATGTTGGTTATTGAGTATGATTGATTAATGTTGAATGTGGAAAGATGTTGAAATGTGGTATGCTCATATGACTATGATTTGTGAAATGCATAATTATGTGGTTAACTTTATATTTATGATATTGATCTTATCAATAACATATGTGGCATTGCATTACATTAAAGCATACCATTAGCATGTTTTATCTTACTAAGCCGTTGGCTTAGCGCGAATGTGATTCTTCGCGCAGGTGACAAGGAAGAACCAGAGAGTTCCTCTAGGCCGAGTCGAGCCTAGATTTTGAAGATTGAATAGTGGGCTTTAAGATCGAAGACTGACTGCCAAACATGTATAAATTTTATGTGTTGTAAAACTTGAGTTTTGATGTATATGAATTTGTAAATATTGTTACTTTCCGTTGCATAGTGAACAAAGATTTTATCTGTTGTATTTCATAATAAACCTTTACTTTATTTTGTACTAGAAGTGTAAATCCTTTTGCAGGTTGTAGTTGAGGTTATAAGGGGGATTTATTGGAAGTGTACTGAGAATGATTTTGTTTGCATTGGTTTGTGTAAAAATGTTTTCAAAAATTAGAAAAAAAAAACCAGTTTTGTCGACACTTGGGATTGAATTTTTAGGCAAAACTATGGCAAAATTTCTATAAAAATCGGAACAAAAATTTGACTAAGTAAAAGTGGTAGCAACATTAGGATAGGGTGGCGCCTCTACTCAGCTTACACACGTAGGTCGGGAAGGGGTGTTACAATTTTTGGTATCAGAGCCTAGGTTTGAGATTCTCAACCTAGATCAATTGTAAGAAAAAAGAATATTTTGATTTTTAAAGTGGGTTTTTGAGTAAAATACATGTTTTGGTATGGCAGTCTTTGATCTTTAATGAGGAATATTCTGCTGTGTTTGCAGATATAGGTAGAGATGGCATCTCATTCACGACAATCTGTTGAGGGTAGTGCCGAGAGTATTGCTCCTGCTGAGGGAGCTAGGGTTGATAGTGTTGAGGAGGCACCTGCTTCGGTGTCGGGTAGACCAGCTGGGGAGGAGGTTCCGCCAGCCTGGTTTAGGCCTATGTTGGAAGCTATGAGACAAGCACCTGTGCAACCACAGCCACCGCCACCACCCCCTCAGCCTTCAGTACCAGTAAGGCACTATGATAAGCTAAGGAAATATGGAGCAGAGGATTTCTTTGGTACAGTTGATCCGGCTGTAGCAGAACAGTGGCTTGATAGAGTTCAGAGGGTATTTGTGCAGTTGCAAGCCACTTCAGAGGAGAAGTTTGACTATGCAAGATCTTTGCTACAGAAGGATGCCTACGACTGGTGGAAGACAGTGCCCCATTCTATGGATGATCCACCAACCTTGTCTTATGCGGATTTTCTGAGAGAATTTGAGTTGAAGTATACTCCTAGGGAGTATAAAGATGGGAAGAAAAGAGAGTTTCTAGATTTGAAGCAAGATCATCGGACCGTAACTGAGTATGAAGTTGAGTTTATTCGACTGAGTCAGTATGCTGGGGGTATCATTACTGATGAGATTGATAGATGTCGGCGATTTGAGGAGGGATTGAGGCCCTCGATCATGTGCTTAGTGGCTGGATCCAGATATCAGGATTTCTCACAGCTTGTGGCAGCAGCTCGAAGTGTAGAGCGAGCTCAAGTTATTGCAGCTGCTTCAGAGGAAGAGGTTAGGGTTAGAAGGCCCCAGTTCGAGGCAGGGTCTTCTTCTGCGAAGAGGGGTAGAGGAAGTTTTGTTCCTCGGAGTAGTAGGAGCCAGAGACCAGTGGGTAGGTCAGTGCAGTTCCAGAGGCAGAGATTTAGACCTGCAGCTTCAGTAGCGAGTGCTCCTACTCCTGGAGTTCAGAGATCCACCTTACCTGTGTGTAACCAGTGTGGTGGAAGACATGGGGGCGTTTGTTGGAGGCATAGTAGATCAGGGGTATGCTTCAGGTGTGGATCACCTGACCACTTTGTGAGAGACTGTCCTGAGAGGCAGGATCAGATGCCAGTTGATTCTGCTGCTTCTCGAGCTAGTGTGAGGGGAGGCAGAGGAGGCAGAGGTGCCAGCCGGGGAGGTAGACCAGGATTCAGTTCTAGAAGAGGTACTACATCCAGGGAGGGTAGACCAGAGGAGGTTGGATCTTCCCAGAGGATGTATGTTATGCAGAGACAGCCAGATACATCGGCAGTCATAGCTGGTACTTTTTCTTTATTTAATACTCCAGTACTTGCTTTGATTGATCCGGGTTCCACACATTCATATATTAGTGCATCTGTTTTGCCTGTATCTGATTTGCATGCTGAGTCCCTAGGATTTGATGTGTTGGTAACAAATCCGTTAGGGCATAGTGTGGTTGTGAGTAAGGTGCATAGAGATAGTGCAGTAGTGGTGCAGGGTGAGGAGTTCCTTGGGGATTTGATTGAGATGCCATTTAAGGAATATGACGTGATCTTAGGTATGGATTGGCTATCTCGACATGAAGCTGTGGTGGATTGTAAAAAGAAAATTGTTTCTTTGAGAATGGGTGATGGTAGAGAGGTGATAGTATCTAATGAGCAGGAACAGCTAGCCTCCTTATTTGTTTCAGCTGTTGCAGCCAGGAGGTTGATTAGAAAGGGGTGTGAAGCCTATCTTGCTCATGTGGTGGATACTAGAGTGAAGGGTTCCCCTATTGATAGCATTGCCACAGTTGCTGAGTTCCCGGATGTGTTTCCAGAGGAGTTGCCAGGGTTGCCTCCTGAGAGAGAGGTGGAGTTCAGTATTGAATTGTTGCCTGGTACCACTCCTATCTCTATTACTCCTTATAGAATGGCACCAGCAGAATTGAGGGAGTTGAAAGTGCAATTACAGGAGTTGTTGGACAAAGGATTCATTCGCCCCAGTGTTTCTCCTTGGGGAGCTCCTGTGCTATTTGTGAAGAAGAAAGATGGTACTATGAGGTTGTGTATCGATTATAAGCAATTGAACAAGGTGACTATTAAAAATAAATATCCTTTGCCTAGAATCGATGATCTCTTTGATCAGTTGAAGGGAGCGTCAGTGTTCTCCAAAATTGATTTGAGATCTGGGTACCATCAGCTGAGGGTAAGAAGTGAAGATGTTCCTAAGACTGCTTTTCGGACCAGGTATGGGCATTATGAGTTTTTAGTTATGCCTTTTGGTCTAACGAATGCACCTGCAGCTTTTATGGATTTGATGAATAGGGTGTTTAGGCCCTATTTGGATCAGTTTGTAGTGGTCTTCATTGATGATATACTGGTGTATTCGCGGAATGAAGAGGAGCATGATATGCATCTGCGGATTGTGTTGCAGATTTTGAGAGAGAATCAGTTATTTGCCAAATTGTCGAAGTGTGAGTTCTGGTTGGATCAAGTTGCTTTTCTCGGACATATTGTTTCTGCAGAAGGCATCAGAGTTGATCCGAGCAAAGTTGAAGCCATTTTAAATTGGAGTCCACCCAAGTCTGTGACAGAGATTAGAAGTTTTCTGGGTTTGGCAGGCTATTACCGACGGTTTGTGAAAGGGTTTTCTTTGATAGCTACTCCACTCACCAGATTACTTCGAAAGGGAGTGAGATTTGTGTGGACAGATCAGTGTCAGGCTAGTTTTGAGCAGTTGAGAGAGTTGTTGACTCAAGCGCCTGTTCTTACTTTACCTGTTGAAGGCAAACCATATGTGATCTACAGTGATGCTTCACATAGAGGTTTGGGGTGTGTATTGATGCAGGAAGGGAAAGTTATAGCTTATGCATCTCGACAGTTGAAACCGCATGAGCTTAACTATCCGACCCATGATTTAGAATTGGCTGCCATTGTGTTTGCATTAAAGATTTGGCGCCACTATCTGTTTGGGGAGAAATGTTTCATCTACACTGATCACAAGAGTTTGAAGTATTTGGGTGTCCAGAAAGAACTCAATCTTCGTCAGAGGAGATGGTTAGAATTGATTAAAGACTACGACTGCTTGATTGACTATCATCCAGGTAAAGCAAATGTTGTTGCTGATGCCTTGAGTCGGAAGTCTTTAGCTGGTTTAACTGTTTACTCGCTCTCGTTGCTTGTTGAGTTGAGAGCATTGCATGCCAGTTTTGTACCTTGTGTTGATGGTGCATTATTGGCACAGTTGCAATTAAAGCCGATTTTGTTAGATCAGATCAAAGAAGCTCAGTTGGCCGATAAGAAGATTCAGAAGATTTTTTCAGATTGCAAGAATGGGAAGACTAGAGATTTTGTTGTGAAAGATGATGGGAGTCTCTGGTTTAAGAACCGATTGTGTGTACCCGATGATGCTGATTTGAAAAGAGTCATTTTAGAAGAAGCTCATCAGTCAATGTTTGCTATGCATCCGGGTAATACGAAGATGTATCATGATTTGAGACAGCATTATTGGTGGATTGGTTTGAAGAGAGACATTGCTGAGTTTGTATCGAAATGTCTCACTTGTCAGAAGGTTAAAGCAGAGCATCAAGTTCCAACCGGGTTGCTTCAACCATTGTCAGTGCCAGAATGGAAGTGGGAAAGAGTGACAATGGATTTTGTGTCTGGTTTGCCATTGACACAAAAGAAGCATGATGCTATATGGGTGATTGTGGATAGATTGACTAAGACAGCTCATTTCCTTCCGGTTCGAATGGATTACTCTTTGGAGAGATTGGCTGAGCTGTATATCCATGAGATTGTGAAACTGCATGGTGTTCCAACTTCTTTAGTGTCTGATCGAGATCCCAGGTTTACTTCCAGATTTTGGAAGAGTTTGCATAGTGCTTTAGGTTCTCGACTGCACTTCAGCACTGCTTTTCATCCACAGACGGATGGACAGTCAGAGAGGGTGATACAGATTATTGAGGACATGTTGAGAAGCTGTGTCATCGATTTCTCTGGAAGTTGGGATAGGTTTTTACCTCTTGTGGAGTTTGCTTACAACAACAGTCACCAATCCAGCATTGGTATGGCACCGTTTGAAGCATTGTATGGCAGACGGTGTAGGACACCTCTTTGTTGGAATGAGCTTGGAGATAATAAGTTGGTTGGTCCTGATTTGATTCAAGAAACTGAAGATAAAGTAAAGTTGATTCGAGGCAGGTTAAAAGCAGCTTCAGACCGACAGAAGTCTTATGCAGATCTAAAAAGGAGAGATATAGAGTTTGATGTTGGAGATAAGGTATTTCTGAAAGTGTCTCCTTGGAAGAAAATTTTGAGGTTCGGTCGGAAAGGAAAATTGAGTCCTCGTTTCATTGGGCCGTATGAAGTGTTAGAAAGAGTTGGGCCAGTGGCGTATCGACTTGCTTTGCCACCTGAGTTGGATCGTATTCATAATGTATTCCATGTTTCTATGTTGAGGAGATATAGGTCGGATCCATCTCATGTGTTGCCATTTGAGTCTATTGAAGTGAGCCCAGATTTGACATTTGAAGAGGAACCAGTTGCTATCTTGGCATGAGAAGTGAAAGAGTTAAGGAACAAGAGAGTGCCATTGGTGAAGATTCTTTGGAAGAATCATGCAAAAGAAGAAGCGACTTGGGAAAGTGAGCATACCATGCGAGAGCAGTATCCGCAATTGTTTCAGCTTTGATATCAGGTAATTTCGAGGACGAAATTTTCTTTTTAGAGGGGGAGAATTGTAATATCCTCATTTATGCCCTAGAAGTTTTGAGTATGTTGTTGTTATTGTGGTTGTTGATATATATATTGGGAAGTGAATGTTTGTGCATATATGTGTTAAATTGTAAGAGAAAAGAAATGGGAAGAGAATGTATATGTATATGTGTTTTGGAGAAGAAATTTAGGGTTTAGAGACAAATGTATATGTTGTTTATATGATGATATAATTAACATATACATTGGTCAAATGAAGAGTCAAGGTGATGGTTAAGTGGAAGAAGATATTTTTGGTTGTTAATGAAATTACTATAAAGGGCTTATATGAGACAAAGAGTTAGTTATATGGTTAAGGGTGTTTTGGTAATTTTCCTTGTAAGATGCATGGTGGAGATTAAAAGAAGAAAAGGTGTTTGACTTGTGCATTTTCTTCTTTCTTTCTTGAAGTGGCCGGATTCTCCATAGACAAAGAGAGAAAGAGAGGTGATCTTGAGGTTTGAAGCATTTTGAAGAAAGAAACAAGGGTTTTGGTTAAAGATTTGTAGATTTCTTCATTTGAGGTAAGATCTTTTCTTTAATTTCTTCAATTCTTTTGAAGTGGTGTGAGAAAGGAATTAGGGTTTGTTGGTTTGATGATGAGAAGTTGAGTTGGTGAAGGTGTTGGAAGTGATTGTGTTGAGTAAGAGTTGTGTTTAGTGAAATTGTTTCTGTTTTACAATTAGTAAAGGCTGTGATTTGTATGATTTTTAATTAATTATAGAAAAATGTTCTTGAAGTGAATTTTTGATATGTTGTGCCTCTATGAGTGTAGAATGACTGAAAAATATGTTGATTCGATTTTGGAATGGTTATGAGTTTAGAAAGATTATTTTCATTAGACCTGTTCCAGCAGGTACCTTAACTGGGACAGCTATATTTCGTGATTTTTAATAACATGTAGAAAAATCATATCCAATCGAATTTTGGATATGTTGTTGCTTAGTGAGTCTAGTATTTGAGAAAAATAATTTGGAACCACGTTGATTGAATTTGATTTATGGAATTCACAAAGTTCAGAACTGCTGCCAGGATGCAGGGCAATTGGGGCAGTCTGGTTAGGTGAACTATTTGACCAAGATTTTGTGTTCAGTTTGATCTGAAATTTTAAAGGGATGATTTTAAGATACAAAACTAAATTCTGTAAAAATTTTAGAATTTTTAGTCAAGTAGATTATTTTATACAATTTTTCAAAATAAGGATAAAATGGAGTTTAAAACCAGAATGTACTATTTATGGTTAGGGTTTTAATTCTTTGTTCTTTTTGCATTGCTTTGGTTTTCCAAAGGTAGGTTGGTCCTTAAACCTAACCCTAAACACTTTAAACACACTTGAATCAATGAATGTTATAATCAATTGTTCTTTGCCCTAATTGCATTGTTGAGATTGAACAATGTTATGTTGTGCATTGTGAATGGTAATGTGTTTCATGAGTAATGTGGTATGAAATGTTGATATTTATGAATGATGCTATGTGAGATATAATGTGATCATGGATGAGATATATATATATATATACTTGAATAATGAGATGTTATATTGTGAAATGAAATGTGAAGCCATTGTTATTGGCTAAGATGATGTAATTGAAAGAAAGAAGGCATGTTTGCCTAAATGTGATGAGAATTGAGAATGGAAATGAATTGTTTGTTTAATATGTTATTCAGTTTCAGAGTTCTGGATTTGGGTGGCATGCCTAAGAAATGATGACAGGTAACAGTCTTGCCGGGTTGAGGACCTCCTCATAGGTGTTGAGTTGATGGTCCAAGAGACTGGGTCTGTTACACTATGAGATATATGATTTGTAACAGTCTTGCCGGGTTGAGGATCTCCTCATATGTGTTGAGTTGATGATCCAAGAGACTGGGTCTGTTACACTTGCCTACGGGCATGATTATTGTGACTATGAACCAAAGCAATAACTCTGAACTCTGAATATCGTATTAAATACTTGTTGGGCCCATAGGTGTCAGGGTTATATGAATGTCCTAAATAATGTTATGAGTTAATGAAATGAGATGTTGGTTATTGAGTATGATTGATTAATGTTGAATGTGGAAAGATGTTGAAATGTGGTATGCTCATATGACTATGATTTGTGAAATGCATAATTATGTGGTTAACTTTATATTTATGATATTGATCTTATCAATAACATATGTGGCATTGCATTACATTAAAGCATACCATTAGCATGTTTTATCTTACTAAGCCGTTGGCTTAGCGCGAATGTGATTCTTCGCGCAGGTGACAAGGAAGAACCAGAGAGTTCCTCTAGGCCGAGTCGAGCCTAGATTTTGAAGATTGAATAGTGGGCTTTAAGATCGAAGACTGACTGCCAAACATGTATAAATTTTATGTGTTGTAAAACTTGAGTTTTGATGTATATGAATTTGTAAATATTGTTACTTTCCGTTGCATAGTGAACAAAGATTTTATCTGTTGTATTTCATAATAAACCTTTACTTTATTTTGTACTAGAAGTGTAAATCCTTTTGCAGGTTGTAGTTGAGGTTATAAGGGGGATTTATTGGAAGTGTACTGAGAATGATTTTGTTTGCATTGGTTTGTGTAAAAATGTTTTCAAAAATTAGAAAAAAAAAACCAGTTTTGTCGACACTTGGGATTGAATTTTTAGGCAAAACTATGGCAAAATTTCTATAAAAATCGGAACAAAAATTTGACTAAGTAAAAGTGGTAGCAACATTAGGATAGGGTGGCGCCTCTACTCAGCTTACACACGTAGGTCGGGAAGGGGTGTTACACAAACAAAGAAAAGAAAAGGAAAGAAAATGAGCCACGAAGAAGAAAGAAGGAAAGAAGAAAATAAAGAAAGCAAAGTCAACTCTCTCAACAACTCTCTTCCTCAAAACCCTCTCCACCAAGCAATATACAATAAAATAATCCAAAATATCTCCATCCACTTCCACTCACTCTTATTCAAATTAATTAATTCCTTTGACCCTTCACACATTTGACTTGGATATGTTGTATATATCCCAATATATACAACATATACACTCTCCTCAAAACCTCTTCTCTTTCCACTAAAATAAATACACTTAATCCAAATACAACAATAAATATTCCAAATTTTTAGGGTATACTTTGGGACATTACAAGATAAGAGGAAGGTGTTTTGAGATCGTTGGGCTGTATATATGTCGGTTACTTCATTCTTGAAGTGCTCTTGAACTTAATGACTAAGCTCACATTTCCTAAATGCATGCCTCTACCTTAGCCTCATTATAACCTAATAAAAGACCTTTTGATTGATGCTTGATTGTAATTAAGTGGTGAAAATTTGATAGATAAGCAAGTCTATGGCGATAATCTTTCATTGATTGTTATGAGTATAAACACCACCTTGATCAAACACTTTTAAGAGTTGGTGAGGGAGTGACAACATAGGTCATGCATGGAAAGCCACTTAATTGCATTGGTATCAATTTTGTTTGATTTGATATTGATTGCGGATTTAGGGATAGGGAAGACTTGTTGCAATTTTATAACTCTTGAACTTGACAAAATTTTTGTGTTTAGTTTGTTTTAATTTTGGCCTTGCTTGGGGTCAAGCAAGGATTTAAGTGTGGGATATTTGATAAGAGTATTTTTATACTTGTTTTTGGTATGATTTTAATGTGTTTTTAGTTCATGTTTCATTTGATTTTGGTTTAAAGTTTGTTTTAAGTGTTTATTTTAGGTTAAAGTGGAAAAATTCCCTTGGATGATCAAAACAATCAAGAAAGAGCATGAATCAAGCAAGACATGGCCAAGCCAATTCAAACTTGGCCGTGTCACTTAAAAGAATTGCATGGCAGTGACTGACACGGCCAGGAGACATGTCCAAGCCACTGGCCGTGTCTCACCTAAGGAACAAAACCAAAGAGACCAAGCAAGAAAGGAAAGAAATGAAGGCAGTAACTGACACACCCAGGTGACACGCCCAAGCCAGTGGCCGTGTCACATGACACGGCCACAAGCTTGGCTGTGTCCCATCCCATGCAAAGAATAAAGGACAAGCAAGGAAGAAGCAAAATGAAGAAGCAGAAGGTGACACACCCAAGTGACACGGCCAAGCCAGTGGCTGTGTCACATGACACGGCCACAAGGTTGGCCGTGTCACTCATTGAGAACAAAGAAAAGAAAAGAAAAGCAAGAAGGAAAGAATTGGCAGTGATGTACACGACCAAAGTTGGCCGTGTCCCAAAGAAAGATGAGAGAAATGGCCAAGCCACTCATGGCTTGGCCATGTCACCCATTAAAAGTTGAATTCTCTTGCACGGTTTGAGGAACAAGTGGGGAACAACCAATTTGCTTTTGCCAAAAGAAAGATTAAAGAAAGAAAAAGCTTGTCTAAATGATGGAAAGGAAGATTAAACAAAGAGAATGTGGGAGACAAGGATGAATGGGGTGAGTTGGAAGTGAGTTGGAAGCATGGCTTGAGCTTTGGAGGGAAAATAAAAAGAGAAGAAGAGGGAGTTTTGAAAAAGCTTCAGCAGAGGGATGGAGGTTTGAGCAGGAAACAGAGAACAGAGGCAGAGAAGAGAGGTTTGAGAGGAGGAGGCTGGGCATACACGTTTTGGGCAAGGAGGGAGTGACACTTTCCTTGACTCTTCATCTTCATCCTCCATTTCCATCCTCTCCATCATCTCCATCTTCCATTAGCAGCTCCTGGAGATTGAAGAAGCTACATTGAAATGGGTTTTTCTATTTTCTCCTTTTATGTATTTTTAATGTTATTGTTGTTGTTGTTGTATTAAGTGTATTGAACATGAACTAAATCATTCTCTATCTAGATATTGAAGAACCCTAGCTTATTTATATGATTGAATGATTTTAATTGATTGGGTTGTTTTATTCTTGTGATGCTTAATGATTATTGCCAATTGATAATAACATGCTTATTGATTGGTTGCCATTTTCATAATATTGACTTGAGAAAGCTTGATATGAATTGATTACTCATAAGGGTTGAGGATTGATTGGGGTGCTAGAGATAGACCTACAAGATCCTTTGGTTTATAGTTCCTTGTTCTTAATGCAAGATCTATTTAATTGTATTTGAGAAGAGATTCCGGCACTCTACTTAGTGATTAGGGATTAATCCACTAGAGAGAGGTTTTAGTCTAAGTTAGAGGAATGCCAATTCAACTCTATCATGTAATGTAATTGAGGCTAGGGGGATTCAATATCTGGATAGTATCATTATCATCAATCCTTTTTACACAACACACAATTTATCTTTGCTTTCATTTATTTAAGTTAATTGTGTTCAATTACAAAACTTCACAAAAATATTAATTCGCTAAACAACAGTTAAGGTTTGCACTATTCCATAACCAAGGTTTCTAGTCCACCGATTGAATCACTGCACAGTAGGTTTGTAACATCCCCTGACAATTCTTATTAGAACTATCAGAGAATGTTACTCAATATACTGTTAGTACTTTAATCAATTCATTTACAAAAGTTCTCTTCCAACTAATAAAAATTTTCAAGAATAATAATACAATCTGTATAATACAACACTTATAAATTCAACATTTAAACCAATCTCCAATATCTCGAATAATCTAAATACTAATTATAAATCATATAACCATCATAAGTTTATCAAATCAAATAAATATATTATACATTGCTTTATTTGATAATCATTCACTAAAATCTCAAATCTCGTCCTCTAAATACATATATTTCTTTTATGTTTATAAATTTGTACAATTTCTCAAATAACCAAACTAAATTGTACATAAACATTTCATAACCTATGAGTACAATATACAAAAGATTTTTATATGTAGTATAGATAATTCCTGAGATTCTTAATTCAACTTCTTAACTTGCTCCGATGACCTGATACCTGCTTGTCAGAAAATAATTCTAACACGCTAAGCAAAGCTTAGTGGTGCTTGTATAAACATATTTTGTCACTTAATATTAAAGAAAAATACTTATGGAAATATAGTAGTAATACTCAATTTTAATAAACATTTCAATATATTAAATATTTTCAATAATAAACCAACATAATGTTTTATTTATACAAAATAATAACTTTAACTTTATAAAAGACATCATGCTATATTATACTTTTGGTTTTGCAACTTTTCTCTTTATAAATCATTTTATTTAAGACTTACTTTCTCATTTATTATCATTGCTCATAATATGCTTATTTTGTTTTTCAGTAAGTCTTACTTTTCAGTTTCACCTATAGGATAATTTTATTCAATCTATAATTTTTGGCACTTAAATTTAATATTATACTTTGGAGCACTTTGTATCTTATATAATTATATACACTTTCAATCATTATAACACTTAGAGAATTATTGATCAATTCAATAACTTGAGCATAACATTTCTATTCCGTGCATTAGAACTTTCACTTGTAAATATTAATATATACATTACCAACCACTTTCACATTACACAATAAGTCGATTTTAAGTAATTGACATATATTATTAATTTGCATTTCTTTCATTATTCATAACATCATATTCACATATATTTTCAATTTAGATAACTCCATTAAATATGCCCCTACATATTGAACTCAGATCATAGGTTTGGATAACAGGTTAGTGTAGCTATTTTAATGCCAAGTCTCAAGAATATATATATATATATAATAGCAATTATGCCCACTGTCACTGATGACACAATGTGTCCATTAATGGCACCAGATGCCCACTATCACTATGGCTATCATTCCTTTAGTTATCCATTCAATCCAAAGATAGATCTAAAATCAGTATGATTTGAGCAATTCATTAGTTTTGATTAACACTGAATTGTGTATATCATTTCAATGGTACAATACTTTTATCAACATTTAGTATTATATATATTTGTCACATATCCAAAGTTTATCACTCTTTTCCATACTTTTAACACATGCACATACAAAAGTAAGAAACATAAACATATTAGCCTTATACTAGGCCTGTATATCACAAAATACAAGCCAAAACATTATCCAAGTACCCACGGTCGTGGCATCTAAACCCCACGCTTGTGGGATACAAAATGAAGCTGTCAAATGCCTTTGTGGTCAAGGCCCACGGCTATGACATTCAGAATGGCTATGTTTTATCAAAATTTCTAAAGAAACAGCCTCACTTTCAACTCCACGGTCGTGGTACTCAATTGCCACGCCCGTGTCATTGGTTTTGGGTTTGTTTTCGGGGTAATTCTTCCTCCAACAGTCCCAACTGTGATACCACGCCCATGGCACCTTTTATGCCATGCTCGTGGCATCCCGAAATCATGTATTTTGCACTTTTAACTTCATTAAACAGAAATATATTGAAGATCTAAGTTAAAAATGTATCAAAACCAAATTTTTGATATAAAAAGAGTTCATATCAAATAATTTACTAAAACTTTACTTAATCAAACTTTTAACCATCTCACATGGCTAAAAACAACATCAAACCACCCAATTCTCTTAACGGTTGAATTAAGAATCAAACTGATCATATAAAAGTTCTTTTTCACTCATCAATCTATTTAATTAACACTTTCAAGAAATATTTAATTATAAATAACTCAATCAATCCATTCAAATATTAAAACTTATAAAAATTCATATATTTGTAAATTATAATACAAAAGCACATACCTCTTTAAAATTCCTCTTTCTCTTTCTTTTCTCTCTTTTCCTTTGATTACTTATTGATAATCTTGCCTTTTCTAGCTTATTTTTCTAAAAATCTATACCTATATGTAATTTTCTCTTAATCCTTGATTAACTTGATGAAAGGAAGAAGAAAGTAGAGAAGATGGTGATGGTGGTGGAAGATGGCGTGGGAAATGGAAGAAGAGATGAGAAGTTTCCACACACACACACATATACACACACACACATATATATAGTTTAATCAAGTGAGGAAATGCTCATAATAACTATGGTGTACCCTCATTCTTAACCATTGATTCTAAATTGAGTTTTAGTCCCGTAAAACGTAAAAATAATTTCTTTAGTAAATTTTGAGATATACTATTCACTATTCTCTACTTATAACATTTATCCATATTACTTTTATCACTATACATTATCAATTATCAATATTAGTTAAAAAGTTATCTTTTTTAAAATCTTGACCATTACAATTCTCCCCCACTAAAAAAAAATTTCGTCTTCGAAATTTACCTGTTATGGAAATAAGCCATTTAATTCATAACTAGTCTTAAATCTCACATAAAATTAATTATTTTATTAATTTACATAACTTTTATTTATGTCTGATATCAATCAATGTAACACTTTTAGAATCATCTTATTATAGAACTGTAGAAGATTCAGCTCTACACACTTATACTATTCAAGTTTAATTCAGTAATTGCCTTTAATTCTCTTTATTTTTTTAAATATAATATGTGTCATTACATTCCACTATTATGCATATATCTCTTTCTTTCCCTTATATATTGAACTTTAAATCCTAATTCCGGATAGCGGGTCACTTATGGTAAGTAAATGCCCACTGTATAAATATGGCCAAAGGGCCACTATGGCACGAATGCCCACTGTATAAGATGACACAGAGTGTCTACTAAGATAAAGGGGTCAAAGGTCCTCTATGACGCAAAGCATCCACTGATGGCATAGATGCCAATATCACAGGGACATATATAAAAAAATGTTCTCTGTGGCACAGAGTGCCCACTTTCAATATGGAACATAAGTGTCCTCTATGGCACAAAGTGCCCACTTTCACTATGGCATAAAATGCCCACTATCACTTTGAACATTTACCATTTAGCTAATCCAAAAACTAGATTTAACATCAGTATAATCGATCAATACATTTATTTCATTGTTGCAAAGTATTGTCAATTATAATATCTTTTGGAATATAACACTTTCTCTTTGAAGTGTTTGTTTATTGCTGTGAATTTATAAGATATGAGCAATTATTTCAAACACATTTATCATATGAACATATATACACATCATATTTATTTCCGATTAGGTCAACTAATTTTATTTATTCATCAATCTTTATCTTTCAAATCATTTCCATGTTTCCACTGTAATAATGAAATCTAAATAGATTTCCACTCTTACTTGTTTAATTCTTTTCTTAACATATTAAGAATTCACAACTATTCTTTTACTTTAAGAGTATATATACATATATAATGTATTCACTATGTTTAATACACATACTCACACACACACACACACACATATATATATATATATTTCTAGCTTGATCCACAGTACATCATTTCACTAGAAGGGTTAAACTACCTACAAATCTCACTACATTTTTTTCTTTTCACATTATCTATTCCTTTCTTTCTATTGTCATCAATTAGTATCAATTAACTCTTTAACACTTTTATATAAAATTTATAACTTCTCTTTAATCACCAAATAATGTTACTATCATGTATTCCATAAGTACACAATATATAAATCTCACATTCTTACTTTCATTACTCAATCAATTCGTATATACACTTCTTTATTTTCTTTATCTTGCTCTTTAAACTATTTAAAATCATCACTGATTTATCAATATATCATTCTTCTTACCTTGCTTCATAAATTATCTTATTTCTTCACGAATAATGTGCAATCCACTAATAACTTGTAATCATCTTTTATCTTTTCTCTAATCTTACACTTATTTCAAATATCCAATTATATTTATCCATACTTTCCTCAAGTTTTCTCCACATCTAAGTTTCATCATTTAATGGATTGATTTCATTT
Organism: Garcia nutans; assembly: GCA_947685225.1. Classification (NCBI taxonomy): domain Eukaryota; kingdom Viridiplantae; phylum Streptophyta; class Magnoliopsida; order Malpighiales; family Euphorbiaceae; genus Garcia; species Garcia nutans. Next base: position 45,289,108 of record CANTUV010000007.1, on the reverse strand, counting down.
CAATCTTATAAGCAATCTTTCATCAATTATAACTATTTTCAAGATGTATTCAATAATTCACTACTAATTCCATCATAAATTCTACTTTGTGAAGGAATAAGAAGGTAGAAATATGCATGAGCAAATGCATGATTGTACAAGTGATCAAGCACATTACTTCTTGAATTATTTTTTAAAATTTGAAGAACAAAAGTGTGCATAGTCAGATGCATGACCATGCGAATGGTCATACACGTCTCTATTGAAATCTCCTTTCAAAGTTTTAAGGGCACAAATATATGCATGTCCATATGAATTATTATGCGCCTCACTGTTGGGATTTCTTCTCAAAGTTTGAAGAATAGAAATTTGCACAAGCATACACATGACTATGCAAATGATCATTCGTATCTCTGCTAGAATATCTTTTCATGACTTAATCCAATAAGTTATCAATAATTCAACTCAAACAAATTAAGAAAACAGGATCCAACCCTTCAAAGAACAATCAAATTCAAATTTAAACTTTCATAACTCTAAAATCTTTCAAAACCTTATTTTCTTCCACAACCTTATATCAACTAATAAATAATTCAATGATAGATTCAATCATTATTTTAGTTAATAATCTATAAATACACATTTACATATTGTAAGAATAACTTTACTATCATATAAGTAAAGTTTTATACTCGTATTTTTCACAATTATTCAATACACAATATCTTTCACAAATAATAGTATTTTTCTCGATAGATCAAGCTTAGATTAGCTAAAATCCATCAAAACTTGGTTTTTATACCAATTCTCCATGATTTCTATGGTGAGAAATGGAAGAAGAAGAAAAAGAGATGAAGATGGAGGTAGAGATAATGAGTATGACGTTTTAGAAGGCAATAGAAGACACTAGAAATCTTTAAATAGATTTTAGGACTTTTATCCAATACACTCACTTATACAATAGTTTCGATGCATTCACTTTCTTTAATTAACTATCACTCCAGTTTTTAACATCGAAATATTATAAAAATAATTACTTTAGACACTTTAAAACCCCCATTATCCATATTTCACATCTAAATTACAGCTCGAATTCATTTCAGGCTATAAGGGTATTTTCATAATTTCTTACTTCTTCGAAATCTTTTCCAAAAATACGGATATTATCTATACTTGGATTTAATATTACTCTTATTAAGGCTTATTTAACCTTATCACTATCAATTCCAAATACACAAGCTATACATAATATCATAATCAATCCAATTTACACTCTTATATTCACTTATTGCAAAAAATCAATACTTAAAATTTTAGAACATGGTAATTCTCATTCTTGAAATTTATCTATCTGTCATAATTCATTTCTCAGATTCTAATAAATTATTACACTTCCACTGTGTTACTTTGATATATCTCTTTAACTACTCATATCTTGTTTTCTTTTCACATCCTTCTTTTTCACAAATAAGTCTAGTGCACTCCAAATAATACACTATGAATTCTCAATCAATTCTTAGAAAACATTCTACTACCATAAACATATGAAATATCAATTATATCAAACATATACCCATTTATTCAATTCACATATATAAGACAATTGCATTTCACTTCTCCTATAACTCCAATTGCCAGAAACGCCTAAACCACGCTCTGATACCACTAAATGTAACATTCCTTGACAATTCTCATTAGAACTATCAGAGAATATTACTCAATATACTGTCAGTACTTTAATCAATTCATTTACAAAGTTCTCTTCCAACTAGCAAAAATTTTCAAGAATAATAATACAATCTGTATAATACAACGCTTATAAATCCAACATTTAAATCAATCTCCAATATCTTCAATAATCTAAATACTAATTATAAATCATATAACCATCATAAGTTATCAAATCAAATAAATATATAATACATTGCTTTATTTGATAATCATTCACTAGAATCTCAAACTTCGTCCTCTAAATACTTATATTCCTTTCATGTTTACAAATTTGTACAATTTCTCAAATAGTCAAACTAAATTGTACATATACATTTCATAACCTACGAGTACAATATATAAAAGATTTCTATATGTAGTATAGATAATTCCTGAGATCCTTAATTTCACTTCTTAACTTGCTCCGATGACCTGATACTTGCTTGTCAGAAAATAATTCTAACACGCTAAGCAAAGCTTAGTGGTGCTTGTATAAACATATTTTGTAACTTAATATTAAAGAAAAATACTTATGGAAATACAGTAATAATACTCAATTTAATAAACATTTCAATATATTAAATATTTTCAATAATAAACCAACATAATATTTTATTTATACAAAATAATAACTTTAATTTTATAAAAGACATCATACTATATTATACTTTCGATATTGCAAATTTTCTCTTTATGAATCATTTTATTTAAGACTTACTTTCTCACAATACGCTTATTTTGTTTTTCAGTAAGTCTTATTTTTCAGTTTGACATATAGGATAATTTTATTCAATCTATAATTTTTGGCACTTAAATTTAGTATTATATGTTGGAGCACTTTGTATCTTATATAATTATATACACTTTCAATCATTATAACACTTAGAAAGTTATTGATCAATTCAATAACTTGAGCATAATATTTCTGTTCCTTGCATTAGAACTTTCACTTGTAAATATTAATATATACATTACCAACCACTTTCAGATTATAACACAGTAAGTTGATTTTAAGTAATTGACATATATTATTATTTTGCATATTCACATATATTTTCAATTTAGATAACTCCATTAAATATGCCCATACATACTGAACTCAGATCATAGGTTTGGATAACAGGTTAGTGCAGCTATTTTAATGCCAAGTCTCAAGAATATATATATATATATATATAATGGCAATTATACCCACTGTCACTGATGACACAATGTGTCCATTAATGGCACCAGATGCCCACTATCACTATGACTATCCTTTCTCTAGTTAGCCATTCAATCCAAAGATAGATCTAAAATCAGTATCATTTGGGCAATTCATTAGTTTTGATTAACACTGAATTGTGTATATCATTTTGATGGTATAATACTTTTATCAACATTTAGTATTATATATATTTGTTACATATTCAAAGTTTATCACTCTTTTCCATGCTTTTAACATATGTACATGAATTCTCAACACAAAAGTAAGAAACATAAACATATTAGCCTCATACTAGGCCCGTATATCACAAAATAAAAGCTAACAACATCATCTAGGTACCCACGACCATGGCATCTCAACCCCACGCCTGTGGGATACAAAATGAAGCTGTCAAATGCCTTTGTGGACTCCCACGGTCGTGGCCTCCGAGGCCCACTGCCGTGACATTCATAATGGCTCTATTTTATCAAAATTTCTAAAGAAACAGCCTCACTTTCAACCCCATGGTCGTGGCACTCAATTGCCATGCCCGTGTCATTGATTTTGGGTCTGTTTTCAGAGTAATTCTTCCTCCAGCAGTGCCAACTTTGATACCACACCTGTGGCATCCCAAAATCATGTATTTTGCACTTTTAACTTCATTAAACACAAATATATTGAAGATCTAAGTTAAAAATGTATCAAAACCAAAATTTTAATATAAAAAGAGTTCATATCAAATAATTTACTAAAACTTCACTTATTCAAACTTTTAACCATCTCACATGGCTAAAAACAATATCAAACCACCCAATTCTCTTAAGGGTTGAATTAAGAATCAAACTCATCACATAAAAGTTCTTTTTCACCCATCAATCTATTTAATTAATACTTTCAAGAAATATTTAATTATAAATGACTCAATCAATCCATTCAAACATTAAAACTTACAAAAATTCATATATTTGCAAATTCTAATACAAAAGTACATACCTCTTTAAAATTCCTCTTTCTCTTTCTTTTCTCTCTTTTCCTTTTATTACTTATTGATAATCTTGCCTTTTCTAGCTTACTTTTCTAAAAATCTATACCTATATGTGATTTTCTCTTAATCCTTGATTAACTTGATGAAAGGAAGAAGAAAATAGAGAAGATGATGATGGTGGTGGAAGATGGCATGGGAGATGGAAGAAGAAATGAGAAGTTTCCACACACACACACACATGTACACACACATATATATAATTTAATCAAGTGAGAGAATGCTCATAATAACTATGGTGCACCCTCATTCTTAATCATTGATTCTAAATCGAGTTTTAGTCCCATAAAACCGTAAAAATAATTTTTTCAGTAAATTTTGAGATATACTATTCACTATTCCCTGCTTATAGCATTTATCTACATTACTCTTATCACTATACATTATCAATTATCAATATTAGTTAAAAAGTTCTCTGTTTAAAATCTTGACCATTATAAGGTTGGCTGTTGCTACACCTCTATGTTTGTTGGCTAGATTAACATGTCTTCTCCCATGTTGGTCATAGATACTAGTATTGCCAAAGCATCTACAAAGTGATTCATTGCCCTGGGTAAATAGTAGAATAAGATTTTCCTGAACTGTTGCGATAGGGAGTTTAAATGTTAATGGTAAGGAACCAAATGTTCTTCCCTTATTTTTCATTTTTCTAGGGCTTGGGAGATGATTAGGTTCAAGTCCCCATATACAACTAGACATTTGATTCCCAATCTTAAGGCCACTTCGAGGCCAGTTATGCAGGCTTCATATTCAGCCTCATTATTTATGAACTCGAATGATAATTGTACTGCTAAAAGTATTTGTTCCCCTTTAGGTGTAACTAAAATAATTCCCCCACTATAACCTTTGTGGTTGGTTACTCCATCGAAGTACATGGTCCATACTTCCTCTTGAATATGCAAGATATCTTCATCGAGGAATTCTGGTTCATCTATGGTTTCTAGTAATTAGTCAGCCACTACACTTCCTTTGTTTGCCTTGCGAGCAATATATTTTAAGTCAAAGGTGGCCATAATTGCTAACCACTAGGCCATCTTACTATCAAGAATTGGCTCTCCATAAGGAATTTCAAGGGGCTCTAATTAATAATTACATAAGTAGTGTACGAGGTCAAATAATATCATAGCTTCTGACATACCCATACTAGAGCAAGGCACATATGCTCAATTTAGTTATATTTGAGCTTGTAAGCTAATGGCCTTTTTATTGAGGTAGTAAATTGCAAACTCCTTCCTTGTTCGTTCTTCATGTTGTGCTGACATGGCTCCCATTACCTTTGTGGTAACTAACAAATACAAAAGATAAGGACTGGTGGGCTTAATAAATATTGCTTAATTTTTTCAAAAGATTATTGGCACTTGTCACTCCATAAGCAACTTAAAAATTGGCCCACATATATCGACTAGTTGGGAGATAAATTAGCTAATGTACTATAAATGTCCAAGAAAGCCTCTTATTTCTTTTTTTATCTTTAGTACCGACGTATCTAAGATTGCCCTTGATTTTACAGGGGTCAAATTTAATGCCCCTTCGTTTGACCATGTGTCCCAAAAATACATTTGAGGCTGCTCTGAAAACACACTTAATGGGATTAGGCATTAAATTGTATTAGCAAAGTCTATCGAAGAACTGCCTTAAAGCTTTTATATGTTGTTCTGCTCTTTTTGTCTTTCATCCACATAGACTTTTACTTCTTGGTGCATCATGTCATGGAAGATGGTGGTTGCCATTCTCTAATATGTTGCCCTAGCATTCTTGAGACTGAAAGGCATGACCCTGTAACAATATAGATCCTATTATGCGATAAAAGGCTACTTTTTCTTTATCTGAAGGGTGTACCAAAATCTGATTATATCCAATGTAGAGATTTGTTAATGAAACAACCTCTGACCCAGCCATGCGATCAACTAATAAGACTATATTGAGCAAAGGAAAGTTGTCCTTAGGACAAACTTTGTTGGGATCTTTGTAATCAACACACATGCGTACTTTTCCATCCTTTTTAGGAACTGGCACAATGTCAGCTACCCATTTGGCATACATTATGGGCTCGATGAAGTTATTTTCGAGCAACTTGTTTATTTCTTTCTTTATTTTTAAGGACCATTCTAGCTTCAACCTTCACAATTTCTGCTTGATAGGCTTCACATGATCATAAGTGGGTATCTTATGGACCACAATTAAAGGGCCGAGTTCTATCATATCACTGGGCTCCCATGCAAAATAATCCATTAACTCTTCTAAAGTCACTTGTAAATCTTGTTTGTTAATAAATGATGATGCAATATATGTGTTTTTTGGATCATTAGATGTTTCCAAATTTATGATTTCTTTTTCTTCATTAATCTCATTTATGTTAACATTCCATCATGCTCATTAAAAGATGTGGGAGACAAGGAAGAGTAAAAAAAAGAAACTTGGTACTTTTATTGATGATAAATTTATTACAAGATGGCAATTTTGAGTTATAAATAGACTCAGACTCAGAATTAGATGACTCTAGACTAATTGAAGACTCAAACTCTGAATTAGTAGACTCAAACTTTGAACTGATGGACTCATACTCTAAACTAGACTTAGGCTTAGACTGAACTGGACTTTGAACTTGGGGGATGAGAAATTGCCACTCCTCTCATAATACCAATTGTTGGGAATCTTTATGGTTGACTGAATAAGGTGGGTGAGATCTGACTCCATCCCATCTTCTATGTAAGCTATCTAAAAGAGACTTGGTTCCATGTTATGTTAAAAATATTGATCTGCCTCCAAGGTAGCCTCTCTATCTTCCAAGTTAAGCCTAACATCGAAGAAAATTTCAAAACCCGGAGTTAGTGCATTAGTGATTAGGTTTATCCAAGGTTCAGGAAATCCATAATAGATGCAGTTTGTTTCTTCTTTGATAAAATGATCATTTAGGGTTTTGAAATATGGCTTCATGGGCCAATCAAAAGGCTCATCAAATTTCTCACATCTGGCCCTTTATTTTCCTCTTTACTCTATTTCTTGAACATCTTCTTAGGTCAGACTGTAGCCCGAAACAAATGGAGGCTAAACTGAAGGATAGGTTGGGAAATGGGTTATGCCCTATTGGTTTTTCCTAGTCCCATTCTGGGAAAGTAATCCATGTTTTTTAGGATGTTATCAATTGTAGGGTCACCATAAGAGTCAAAGTCGAAGGGTCCAAGTTCTTTACCTGCCTCTTCTTGGATGAGCTGGATTGTGTCAAAAGTGAACCCAGAAAGTTATATAGTTGTGGCTTGTGGCTGGATCTCCAAAATGGGTACTTAAGGTGAAAGGTTTGATTTTCCACTTAGGTCCCTTTTTATAGTGATAATGCCATCTTTATGAGGTATCTTGAGCTTCTGATGAAGAGGGATGGACCTGCCTTGGCTTGATGGATCCATGGCCTTCCAAGTAATAGAATGAAGCAAACCAACACATCTAGAACTTGAAAAGGGATTTCATGTTCTACGGGGTCAATTGTTACTTTGATGTTAGCTTTGCCCAACATCTCCCCACTAGATGTTATCATATATGCTCAATATCTGATCGAAGGATGTGATTTCAAACATTTAAATCCCTAAGCAACTAGTAACTTTTAATGGACACATATTTAGGGTCGACCTATTATCCATTAAAACAACGGGGTATTGTCTTTCCATAGGCTAAGACAATGATGTAGAAGGCATGATTGTGGCTCAGTTCTTCTATAGGTAAGTCCTTGTCTGAAAAGAAGATAGTTGTTGTCTTGGTTATGGCGGCCACCAAGGCCTTAAGAGTTATTTTAATTACGGTTTGAAGTTGACTTAAAGCCTTGCAAAGAGCTTAGCAATGAGGGTAACTAGACTTAAGGATGCTCCATATGGATAGGCTAGCTTGAGTTTTCTTGAGCTGCTTCAAGATGGGGTCTTCTTCAAGCTTAAGGGTTGCACTAAACATGGCAAGTGGAGTGGATTGAGATATATCCAATGGTAGTTGCTTTACTTTCTCACTTCTTGTCATGGCATTAATTTCATCAATAAAATCATTAAGGTCCAGGACACAGTAGAAGTCCTTAATTAGAGTAGTAGGATCAACTTCCTCATTAACTAAAGAAGCAATGAGGTTAACACTTTGATGATTTGGTAGGGGGTTGATGCTTATGTTTGGCCATTTTGGGGGCAATAATGGTCTTTAGTGCTTGAGATTTCTGCATACATCAATCTTGTGCTCGGTACCTTGATGATACTCTCAGAATTCATTAGTGTTCTACCTCTTAGGAAGTGAGTTCAGTGGAGGTGTGGGATCCAACAATAGTGCCTTTTTATATGCCACACTAGGTGGCATTCCTAAATTAGTGAATGTTCTATATTGATTCTTTTCAAGCCAAATTTGCGGTTAGGGGCTAATGTTAGCTTCTTTTCTAACTTTTTGAGTGGTAGTGGTGCTGTGAGTGTTGTTGTAGGTTGGATTCTTATGAAATCCAGAGGAAGAGGCTGTCTCATTCTTAATATGGCCATATTGCATCAGATCCTCAATCTTAATGGCCATAATAATTAAAGTCTTGAAGGAAAGTAGATATTTAGTTTGCAAGTGAGTTTGGTAGATTGGAAGGAAGTTTTTGATAATGATGTCAATTTCTCTTATTTAGAAGGCCTATTGACCATTTGGTTACATGGCTCTCCTCCTTGTAAGGAACAAGTAAAAAGACTACTTTTGTCCTTGTTTCTGGTGATGTCCACTTTAATGTTGTAGTGGTACTATCTAGTAAAAGCATTGCAAATATACTTTTAAGTCTGCTACTTTTTCTTGTCTAGGTCCATGGACCATTTAACTACAGCTCTAGTGAGGGATCTTTCGAATAATTGAGCAAGAAGCTTGTTGTCACATATACCTTCAGACGGGTCTTAAGACATAAGGTGCCATCAAATTTGTCCATGCTTGGCATCTTAAATTTGGGAGTCATTGGGCTTTTAGATATAGGGTAAGGGAATCTAAGTCCAAGGCTTCATCTATGTGCTTGATAGTTTCAATCCTCTTGTTCATGGCTTCCAATTTTTCCATGAGGGCCTTAGTCTTGGAGTTTTCTCCGCATTCAAAAAGATTTATAAGAGAGTTGGGGGCAGAGATTCTTTGGAGGTCTATGACATTCCCATGGTTAGTCAGGTGAATCACTATTGCAACTTGATTGGAAGATGAGCAAGCATTCTAAGTGGCTTGAAATTGAATTTTGGTAGGACTAGTGTTTTTCCCTGCAACATAGCTTGTACTTCATTCATTATTGAGTTGCACTATGCACTCAATAAATCAGCCAGAGTCTTGTTGAATTCAGCTTGTTGATTGATGACCATGTTCTTAAAGATTTCTTTCTGCCTCCTGAGGATGGATTCAATAAAAGTTTGTATGTTAGTTATTTTGCTACCTTGAGACATTTGGAGAAAGATTACTTTGGGTTAGAAAAGGTTAAAAACCAATAGGTGCATGTTTTGATGCATTATAGTGAATGAAGTCTTGGTTTATCATGGCTTGAACTTTGCCTAAAGATTTTCTAAATTCTTTTCTTGATGCAATACCATTTTCTTATTGATTTCCTAATATACCGTGTTGAGGTAATGATAGGTTCTTCTTATTCTTGACTCATGGGTTTACCTTTATCAAATAAAGAAAGTGGGCTTTATGAGTTAATCACTTTTTTTATCCAAAACATGTCTTGGTAAATGAAGATTCATGAGGCAAGGGCAATTTGTGAGTGGTTTGGTACGTGGGACAAAGATTAGTATGGTTGACATAGGCATGGTTTATGTGATTAGGGGTCAGAGGCTAGCTTGATCTCATGGTCCACATCTTATGGTTAAAATTTTGTGGTTCATGTTTATGTTGCTTATGCATAGGTATGATGATTGGATTTATGTTTTAATGGTTAAGCCAATGTCGCTTAGATTCATGGTTGATGGTTAAGCCACTGTGGCTTAATTTTATGTTTTGTGGTTTGAGCCAATGTGGTTTAGCTTTATGTTCTGATTGTTAAGCCAATGTGGCTCAGTTCATGGTTGATAGTTAAGCCAATGTGTCTATGTTTTATGGTTTAAGTCAATGTGGCTTAGCTTTATTTTTTGATTGTTAAGCCAATGTGGCTTAGTTTCATGGGTGATGATTAATCCAATATCGCTTATTTTTATGTTTTATGGTTTAAGCCAGTGTGGCTTAACTTTATGTTTTGATTGTTAAGCCAATGTGGCTTAGTTTCATGGTTGATGGTTAAGCTAGTGTGGCTTAGCTTTATGTTTTAATTGTTAAGCCAATGTGGCTTGGTTTCATGGTTGATGGTTAAGCCAATGTGCTTAGTTTTATGGTTCGTGGTTTAAGCCAATGTAACTTAGGTTTTTGTTTTTAGGAGGGATGCCTTAAAGTTGAAAAGGTCTTTTAAGGTTTTGATGTGTGATATGCATGTATGCATGAATGAAAAAGGTTTCATGAACATAGTATAAGGTGTTTGTTATTATAGTCCATACAATGTAAGGGCATGATCTATTGCCATTATATGAATGAAAGGATAGGTTCCCGTCACACTAGGAAAACTATATACCTAACCACATATCAGATAAAGAATTTGGTGTGGATCCAATAGTATTGCATGTCTATCACACCTCAAAATGATTGAGGATTGATTACTGGTTGGATGCTTTTGCTATCCCCAATATACCTAATGAAGGTTGCTATGTAGATGCTACTTGTTATCCACGGGCTTCCTAATGCTAAGGGTAATGAACCCTTATGCAAAATGATGGATGAAAAAGAAAAAGTTTAGTTTAAGGGAAATCTAATCTTACTTGATAGAAGCCCATTAAAAATTTTCTTTTGAAATTTTTTATTTAAGTTTAGCAGTGGACTCACCAACTATGAGGCCTCGCTCGAGCACCGGTCTAGCCCACTAAAGGAGCTGAAATGCTTGTAATATCCCAATGTATGCCTTAGAAGTTTTGAATATTGTTGTTGTTTTAAATTGGATTGAATGCATATGTTAATTTGCAAGAGAAAAGAAATTGAAAAGAGAATGTTTATGTATTGTTTAAAAAGGAAAGTAATGTGTAGAGAGTAAGTGTATATGTTGGGTATATGGTAATATATATAACATATATGTTGGTCAAAATGAGTGGTCAAGGGAAGAAGATATTTTAATTGTTGTATGTGAAATTACTATAAAGGGCACTTGATTAAAAAGGAAGCTAGAACAAGTGAGAAGAGGGTCTGTTGGTAATTGTCTTTTTGGAACACTTGGTGGAGATTTAAAGAGAAGTTGACTTTGTTTCTTCATCATCTTTTCTTCTTTTCCATGTGTGTGTGGCTGGCTCATCCAAAGACAAGAGAAAGCAAGAGACCAAGAGAGGATTTTGGATGTTCTAAGCTTCAATTGAAGGAAGATCTAAGTGATCAAGTTGGTGATTCAAGAAATTTCATTACTTTGGTAAGTCCTCTTTTGATTTCTTTGCTTATTTGAAGTTGTGTGTGAGTTGGTAGATTATTTAAGGGTGTGTTGATTGATTGTGAGATGTTTAAGAGTGTTTGATTAAATTGATTATGGATTTTAAGGATGGATTGAAGAAAAGAGTAAGTTGGTTGGAAGAGATGGTGTTATATTTGTGTTTAGGGTTTGTGTTGATTGTTATACGTTGGTTTTAGGGTTTTGAAGTGGTAAGTGATAAATTGTATTGTATCATTTTGGATTAGGTTTTGGAAGAAGGTTTTGCCCTAATTTGAGAAGTGAAGAATTCTTGGAAAAAGAAAGTGTTTAGAATTGTATAAGTGGTGCTTAAGGTAAGTACAAACTATATTGTTGCATATATGCATATGATGTTTAAACTTAACACACACTTATTTGTAAATGTGTTAAGGAATCAAATGTATTGTTAATGTATATTAGTAATGTGAATATTGTGATGAGCATGTAAAATAAGTGTTAATGATGTTGATTATGTCCATTTGAATAATGCCATGTTGTGTAAAATGTGATTTAATTCAACCAAAGGAGATTTGGCCTTGTTTAAAATCTTTAGCCATGAGAGACACGGCCAAGATGATAGGAGACACGGCTAAGTTAAGGGAGTCTTGGCCGTGTTGGATCAATTTGAAGAGACACGGCCACTGGCTTGGCCGTGTCCCTTGCCCGTGTCGTCTACTGCCTGATTTCATCATTTATTTTTTTTCTTTGGATTTAAGTGTGACACGGCCAAGCTGAGGCAACCTGGCGGTGTTGGAGCTTGTGTTGAGAGACACGGCCACAAGCTTGGCCATGTCCCTTGAGTGTGTTAGCTACTATTCTTTGTTCTTTGCTCTTCTTGCATTGTTTTAATCCCCTAATGGACTTTTTGTACCTAAACATAAAAATAAACATTTTAAACACACTTAAAACAAAAATGATCCAAACAAATGTATGTGGAAGATTCTAAATCTATGAATAAGGTAAATTGGTATATATATATATCAATTATGAAATATGAAATGTGATTTGAGATATTATGAGAGGTGAAGCCATTATGATTGGCTATGGTGATTCAAATGAGATGTGAAGCCATTGTGATTGGCTATGATACTTCAATTGAGATAAGTGAGACATGTTTGCCTAAATAATGATGAGATTAGAGAATGAAGTTGATAATGAAATAATAAATGAATTGTGTGTCTAATATGTTATTCATTTTCAGAGTTTTATTGTTGGTGGCATGCCTATTAGTAACAATCACTTGAAGTTAGGTTGGGCTTGATCCTTGAAGCCAAGTTGGGTTGAAGTTTAACATGTTTTACCCCCCTTGAAGCTTGGTTCGGTCTAGTCCTTGAAGCCTAATTGAGATGTTACAACCCTTGAAGCTAGGTTGGGTTGGTTCTTGAAGCCAAGTTGGGTTGATACTTAGCATGCTTTGTTCCCCTTGAAGCTTGGTTGAGCCTAATCCTTGAAGCCTAGTTGGGATAATGATAAATGTGATAATTGAACCAAAACATTAACTCTGAAAGTTGAATGGCATATTAGTGTTTTTGGGCCCATGCTTGTCTTTGTATTTAATGTGATTCTTGAATGGTGAAATTAATGGAACTATGAAGATATAATATGAATGTTGTTATGACATTGAACAAAGTATGATGTTGAAATGTGATATTCTTTTGAATGATGTTTGAGATTGATTGTGACATTGGCATTGCATCGAAACATAGTAATATTATAGTTTGTGCTACTAAGCCGTTGGCTTAGCGCGATAGTGTTTGATCGCGCAGGTGACAGAGTTGAACCTGAGAGCTCCTCGAGACCAAGTGAGACTAAGCATTGAAGGAGTTATTTGTGGATTTTTAAAGATCAGAGAAAGCTGCCACTCATGTATATATTCTATGTTTTGTAAACTTTGATTTATATCATATTTGTATTTGCAAAAATTTATAATAACTTCCGCTGCGAGTTAATAAAAGTTTTTATATATGGTGTCTTTTGAATTTCTTTTAAATGTTTGAGATTGGTTTCACTTATTTACAAAGATTTATGTTGTGTAGTTTTAAACTGTGGCATTTTCTATATTCAGTATACGTATATTATGATCGTTTAAGCATGCTTGGTACGTATACGGGATATAGGGGTGTTACAATGCTCATTGGGTCTGATTTCACATAAAACTACCATGTTTGGTCTCTTGTTAGTTTGATAAGCACATGTTTAAAACTTGACCTTTTTATTTTGAAAAAGGATTGCCTTCTTTTTATTCTGAAAATGGATATGGTCTTATTTTGAAAGCCACTTTTATTTGAGAGAGTCGTCACCTTAATATATTTAATTTTGAAAAAAATCTAAGGAAAACCCATTTAGTTTGACTCCACATAAAATAGTTAATTTTTACCCAAAAGGCACTAGTATGAAAACAATCACGATGAGTTTTAGGCTAAGTTTTTAAGCTTTAAGTAACAAAAGATTGCCTGTAACATCCGTGATTTTGGAGATATAAAATTGTATATACTCAATATATATATCTAAAGTATATATAACATATACATATGGTATATTAATTATATATGTTGGATTAATACATTACATTCTTAATATTTAATACACATATAAGGTACATTTGATGTGTATATAAGATACACATTACTTGTGCATATGTGTAATATCCCAATTTTTTTGAAAAGTTCTAATTTTTGGAAATTTGATAAAATAAATTATAATTTAAATGGATAAATAAAATTAATGGTTTTAAATGAAAAATGAAGGTGTTTTAAATGAAAAAGAGGAACACATATGTGATATATATGTAAAATATACATAACATATAAAAGTCAACACTTTTTAAAAGAAAAGTCAAAGTAAAAGGGTATTTTGGTAATTAAATTTTAGAAATTCAAAATTAATAAAATAATTTAAAAATAAATTATTTTTGAATGGAAGAGGGAATTTATGACTTTTAATTTATTAAATAAATAATTAAATAATTAATTATTAAATTATTTTAATATATATATGGTTAAAAATAAAAGATGAAAAGAAAAAGAAAATTTAAAAGTTTTTCATCTTCTTCTTCTTCTCCATCAATGGCCGGGCACCATGGTTGTGTATATCAAGAATTTTGATCTTCCATACTCCACAAATTGAAGGATTTAACAAGTTTAAAGTGGATTTTTGGTGATTTCCACCAAAATTAGCAAGTTCCTAACTTCTTTCTTTGGATTTCATGGGAATTGTGATTATGTTTGTTTTGGGTTTTTAAAATTCTAAGATTTAATTGTCTATTTAGGTATAGATGAAGCTATTTTAAGTGATTAACAATGATTTTAAGGTTGGATTAAAGAAATAGTTGAGTTTGGGTAAGATTGGTGAAGAGAGAGAATTTAGGGTTATGTAATTTTTGGGGTTTTGAAATCATGGTTTTTAATTGTGTAAATTAATTCCAAATGAGTTGTTTTGATACATAATCAAGTATTTTAAAGTCAAATATTGGATTTGGTTGTGTTTGGTTGGAGTTTGAGAATGGAAGTGGAGATTTAGGGTTTTGGAAAAACGATTTTTCAAAGTGGTTGAATTGTGTGATTTTATTTGTTTAAGCATGTTGTTTAGTGTTAAAAGTGATGAATATAAGCTTGAAATGAGTAATGGATTATGTTGGAATGTAAAACTTTCAATGGAGGAAGGTTATGCCATTTTTGAGATTTTATGTATAAGAGTGTATTTTTATAATGTAAATGATAAATGTATTAAAATATATTTTTAATAGTATAAATAAACTTAAAAAACTAATTTAATTATAGTAGAATGGAATTCTAATGTTAAAGTAAGGAAATGCTAAATTTTTAGAAATTTGTAGGAGTAATGTTTAATTATGGTTAAATATTGGAAATGCCATTAAATGTGATACTAAATGATTATTTGCTATCGCATTTGGTTTAGGCATTGAGAGAGGTTGATTTGCTTCATCCAAGTGGTGAAGGACTAGTTGGAAAGATAGGATTGGAGGTTGTTTTAAGCTTACTTTGGGTTGCTAGTGGAGGTATGTACAAACTTTGAATATATTGTTTATATTTGCATGACATTTGGGCTTAACACATTTTGGTTGAAAAATATGTTAAGTTACTTGGTTCATTGATTGTGTATGAATAATATGCTATGACATTTGTAATGTCATATATGTGTTAAATACATTGTGAAAAGCCATTGTTAATGGCTAATTTGTGTAACATGTGAAATATATATATTATGTGAAAATACACAAAGTAATTGGGTAATGTGTTGTGAATGCAAAAATGAGATATGTGGAATAATGAAATGAATTGATATTGATAAAAATGAGAAAAAATGAGAAAAGTGAGAAAAATGAGAAAGATGTGAAAAATGAGAAAAAAGTGAAAATAATTCAATGAGCCTAGTTTGATTATGAGAAATGAAATGAGAAATGAATTGTGAAAGTATTTGATAATGAGATAAATGAATTAATTGTGTGCATAGTATGTTATTCAATTTTCAGAGTTCTGGGTTTGGAGGCATGTCTGTGAATTGCTGGGCAGGTGAAAAGACCGGGTCGTAAGCCGAGCCCAGCTGATAAATGATAAATATGATGTTTTTGCTAGGGATGTTACATTATCCATGGATATATATATTGCCTACGGGCTAGACACATGGTCTCATTATGGACCAAAGCAGTAACTCTGAAATTTGAATAGCATATTAGATCCTTTTTTGACCCATGCTTGTCTTTGCTTTAATATGAATTATGAATTATGATACAATTGAGCAATATAATGCTATGAGTTGTGATTATGAAATATTTGAAAAATATAAGAAAGTAGAATGATGTGACATCTATATGCATTGTGCATTGGCATTGCATTGAGTTTTATTGTTATTATTAAAATTTGTACTACTAGGCTTTGGTTTAACGCGATTGTAATTCGTCGCGAAGGTGATGGATGATTTGGTAGAGCCGGAGAGTTCTACTAGACCTGGTCGGGTCTAGGTTTGTATTTATTAAGCTTGAAAAGTTGTTTTTGGGTACATCAAGATCAGAGCCAGTTGCCAGCATGTACATATTTGATATTATAGTATATTTTGATATTATGTATGAGATGATATGTTTTTGAAGTATATTTTGTAAATTGTAAAGAACGATTTGAATAATTTGTTTAAGATGAGATCTTATTTGTGATGTTGATATATGTACCTATATATAAGTATTTTAAGAAAATATGGAGAAATTGATAAGTATTGGTGAAATGGTAAATTGATTTTTATTGGGAGTGTTTGTTTTATGTAGGTTGTGTTTTGGTAAATTTTGGGAATGTTCAAATTACAAACAAAACTCTGGCGAATTTTTTCCAGAGATTTTATATAAAATATTTAATTTTGATTCTTATAACAAGCAAAGAATATTTATATATTATTTATTTTGTATATTAGTATTTGAAATCTTAAAATAGAAATGTGAAAATTTTTACTAAACCGGTCTGTGATATTTTTATACCGTATATGCGTATTTTACATATGCTTGAAATATGTATTGTACGTATATAGAGTATAAGGGTGTTACATTGCCTATAAAAGAAACTTAACTTTTGAGAAAATTTGGTTTTTATGAATAATAAATGTTATTATGTATGAGCAATTATAATCATGACATCCATAAGTTGTATTAAGAAAGTAATTTACAATTCCAAAATTTGCATGTAAATAAGAGCTTTAATTCCAAACCTTATGAGTATTGGGTTGAATACAAATTCCTAAAATAGAAAAAAGAAATAAATTACAACTTCAAAAATAATCATTCACAGATGAGTCTTGACTTTATCTCTTATGGGTATTAGGTTAGATACAAATCCTCAAAATAAATTAATAAAGATAAAAAATAAATAAAAAAATTATAATAAAAAAGAATTATAGAAAATAAAATTAATATAGCAGAATAAAGAAACAAAAGAGGAGAAGAAAGAACCAATTTTGTGGCTTTTAAGTAGGTCCGTCATTTGAAGTAAAATTTCAAGATGTGCCTACATATCACTTTGAATGAGAATTAGGATCCTTAGTAGTTCATACCTTTGAATGTAAAGAGCTTAATTTAATTTAGGCGTGTTGTTTTAGCAAATTGAAAAGAGATTGAGATTAGAAAATTACCTTTGGGGTTCTCTTTTTGCTTGACTTAATGAAGTGTCAAAGTGCTTTTTCACTCCTTAATTTCACCTTGAGCTTGACGAATTTTTTTAACTTGAATAAGAGAAGAAATTAATTGAGGAAAAATTAATGAAGAAAATGTTAATTTGAAATTTTAATTATTTCTAAAAGAAAAATTGAGAAATAAATTTGGGAAATCACCAAAAATGAAGCCTCTTAAAAAGAATTAGTATAATTTGGACTTCTTTAACCTTATATGACTCTAAAAGAAAAAAATGCCCTTGATAATTATATAGGCAGTCATTAAAAAGATGCGTACGGTTTTCCTTTCGAAATAAAAAAATCAAAACCGTGCTTAACTCTCTCTAAAAATATGAAAACTACTAATCTCAACTTCTCGATCTTCTCTTCCACTCTGAATGGATAAAGTAAGTCACAAATCATTTAAAAATCGCTGTATTTTCAGAAAAAATTGCACTATTTTTAGTAAAAGTCGTTGTATTTTCATCAATCTCTGCTCATTTCCTTTGGTCAGTTTGTTTTTCTAACATTTTTTTGATTATTTACTTCGATAATAAAGAATGTGTAATGGGAAATGACTTTCAAGTGAAAAAAGAGTTGATGGATGCATTGAAGTTGTTACCTTGATGAATAGTATATCATGCGCGATGTACTGCATATAAAGTAGATAGTTTTTTTTGTTTAAAATAGTGACTGTGCGAATTAAAAAAATATTTTATTGTGTTTTTGAGTTATTTGAAATGAGTTATTGCTTGTCTGAGTTGTATTATTATTTAAGTGTTTTTGAGTTTGTATGAAATGCGTCACTAACTCTGACAAACTGTCACTAACTCAACCCTAAATGTAACAAATGAGACTTTACAACATTCCCTTATCTAATACATGGTTCTGAATATGAAATTATGGAGTGTTTGTTATGTTTGACATTGTAGACCCTTGATCTTGGCCCTGACTAGACCGTTGCTAATTAATGAGGCCCGAGTGATAAACATTTTGGTTAGATGGTATAATTTAATAGGATGGTTGAAACTTTAAAATCCTAAAGAGGTTTTTTAAGGTTTATTCAGGTCTAATTCAATATTAGGGCATTCAAGGGTGTGTCCAAGTCAAACTGGTCTCCCAATTCAATATGGGACAACCCATATTGAATTGGGATGCCCTGATTAGATATGGGATAGTCCCATGTCGAATTGGGAGCTTCCTAATATGGGACCTTAAGTTTGTCTCCCATATTGAATTGAGAAGGGCCATTTCGATATGGGATAGTCCCATATCAAATTGGGACCTTCCCAATTCGATAAGTTTGGCTCCCATATCAAATTGGGCCTTCTTTAATTCTATATGGAGCTTATTAATTTTGATTCCATATCGGATTAGGAGATGGGGGAGTCTGACATGGTCTTGGTTTGCCACAAATTCAAGTTTCATTAATTTGATATGCATCAGGAATCCATTTTTAAAATGGAAAGTTTTCACAATGTTTTAACCTAACACACACTCATATAAATACATGTTTTAAAACCTCAAAGGGGGACTGGCAGCCAAGAAAAAGCAGAAATGATTAGCCACCTTCAGCAAGGAACTTTAGACTTTCAATAAGAGGAGCAACTTCAGTAACAAGGAGCAACTTCAGTAAAGAGGTGCAATATAAAAATAAAACCATAGCAGCAAAATAAATAGGAGAACGAACAAAAATTCAAAGGCAGAAAATATTATCAAGGCAGTGGTTCACTGTCTTAATTTGATCCGATCAAGAATAATAAGGTTGGTGCAAGCAAAGACTTTGTATCAACATTTAATTATTGGTGGAATCTATAAATGGAGGTGTGTTTTTCTAACTTAATTCATTTAAATTCACAGTCAGTTAATTTATTATTTGATCCATCAAATTGTATATGTTTAAAGTTTATTCTTTTATTTTTTGGTTTATATGCTCATATACAGTAAGAATAAGTGGTTTCTTTTATTGTTTACATGATCATTGAATTTAAAAGATCCAGTAGCTCCATTCTATATAAATATTTAACAAAAATGAATTGTTAAAATAATTTGAAAGCTTCTTACAGTAGCAAAAATATTTCCTAAACCCTAATTCTCACAAACCCTAAATCTTAATTTATCTATTCTCAATTCTCCAGTAGCTTAATCTTTCTCAAAATTTGTATAAAATGTTAGTTTTTCAAATCAAAACCCTATTTTCTAAATCTAAACTCTAAAAATCTTAGTTTTTAAACCTAAACCCTCAAAACCCTAATTTTATTCAAGAAACCATTAAAGTGTAAACCCTATATTTATATATCTATTTGCTTTATTTAAGTTTGGATACATGCTTATTATATGTCTTGGTGGATGAGTTATTTTTATTTGATTTCATAATGAATGCTCAAAATATTTTTTTATTGATTTGTTTGATTAATTACTCAAAGAAATTGTAAGAGGTATGTTTCCACATTGTGGGTATCTCATTTGTTAAGCTTCATTTAATTTAATTTATTTTAAGTTTTGGATTAATATAAGGGATATATTTCTACCAATTGGTGGGTATCCTATTTTATTTGTTTTCTTTTGAACATAGGACAATTGTAAAGGCATATTTCCATCCATGGATGGGTGCCTATCTATTTGTTTTATTTGAACTTGTTGTGATTTTAATAAAGTGATTATTTATTTGTTATGATTGCATGTAGTATAGATAATGTCATATTAACTAAGAATTTTATAATATTAAGATCTGAAAAGGAGGCTGATTCTAATGAACCGAGCGCTGTGGGGGTGCTGGGTCATTCTCACCTTCCTCACGCATATCCAACTTTTCAAACCCAATAGGGGGTTGGAAATTTCCTAGGAATCGAGTCATCCACCCCTTTTTTTTGTGATGTCCGGATGGGGACTCCATTTTCTTTGAATTTAGGCCCATGTTCTCTAAGGCCCTAAGCTTTACAGTATTGAAGTCGCAAGAACCATTCTACATGGGAGTGGGGGTGAAAATCCCCGCTCACAGACATGCAAATTGAAAATAAAGTTATAAACAACCACTAACTCCTAATAACTCTCACTAATTGTCTATAATTTTCCCTTAACTAAAATATGAGTAGTTTGAATTTGAAAATGAGTAGTGCTTCTTCAGTTGGAACTACAAATTATAAATTAAGATTTAGACAATCACTAACTGTTATCAATTCTACCCAAATGACCAATAATATATTTTGTAAACACTTACTAGTTCTTCCCTAGATAATCTATGCATTTGGATATGAATTTGAGATTCATCAGAATGAGTTAGGATGCTGAAGGGAAATCCTAAAGTAGACAATTACTAACTTTCACTAACAGTCACTAACTCTCAGTAATTGTCACAATCTAACACAAACTGTTATTGTAAACACTAACTCTCAGTAACTGTCACGATATGACACAAACTGTTATTGTAAACAATCTCTTTTTATCTATTAACTAGTACATGTAGCCCAATTTGAACCTTAAAAGTATGTGATTGACTTATACCTGTTGGAAATTATTAATTACATTTTCACTAATTTTGACTAACTATCACAAACTCTGCCCTAACTTCCACTAACTAGCTTTTTAAACACTCCCTAGTTCTTCCTTAGATAGTTTATGTATGTGGATTTGCATTTGAGAATCATTTGAATGAGCTGGTATACAGGTGGGATATCCTCAGTTAAACAGCCACTAACAGTCACTAATTCACTAACTGTCACTAGTTTATTATAACTATCTCTTTTTCTCCCTTAGCTATTATATGTAGCCTATTTTGAACTTGAGACGCAGTTGTTTTGAGTTTGTGCATAGGTTGGAAATTTCTAACTAAATAGTCGCTAACTGTCACTAACTCTACCCTATTATCCGCTAACTGGTTTTGTAAAAACTCCCAACTTGTTCCTTAGTTTGTCTATGTATTTGGATATGAATTTGAGCATCATTGAATGAGTTTATATGCATGTTGGATATCCTCAAGTGAATAGACACTGTCACTAACTTTCACTAAATTTTCCATAAGTGACTTAAACTGTTGTTGTAAACAATATCTTTTTCTTCTTTAGCTATTATATGTAGCCCATCCTAAACTTTGAGAAAAGCATTTGGTTGAGTTTGTTTGCTGTTTGTAAGTTTATATGCCAGTTGTAGTTTCTTTACTTAACTATCATTAACTAATACTAACTATTGATAACTCTGTCCTAACTTACACTAACTTGTTTTATAAACACTTCCTAATTCTTTCTTAGATAGTGTATGTTTACAGATTTAAATATGGGAATCATCTAAATGAGTTTAGATGCAGGTTGGAAATCCTCAAGTATACAACCACTAACTGTTAATAACAACCACTAACTTTCACTAAGTTTTCCCTAACTAACAAAAACTGTTGTTGTAAGCAATCCATTCTTCTCCCTTAGCTAGTATATGTTGCCCATTTTGAACTTGATAATCCTTTGTTTGTCTTTGTATGCTAGTTGGAAATTGTTGATTTAATAGTTAGTAACTATCACTAACTTTCATTAACTATCACTAAATTATTCCTAAATTTTACTAACTGGTTTTTTAAATGCTCAATACTTCTTCCTTAGATAATGTATCTATGTGAATTTGAATTTGAGAATAATGTGTGTATGTTGGTACGCAGGTAGGAAATCCTTAGTTAAACAGCCATAATCTTTCACTAACTATCACTAACTGACATAAATTTTTGTTGTAAATAATATCCTTTTATCCCTTAGTTATTATATTTTCCCATGCTAAACTTGAGAAGCATTTGATTGAGTTTGTATGCGGGTTGGAAATTGTTGATTCAAATATTTACTAACTATCACCAACTATCACTAATTGTCACTAACTGCTTGTGGCAACATTCCCTCATGCTCCCTGATTATAATCCAATTAGCACTAACTGGTATTTATTCAAAATTTTCTTGTATATTTATATTTTCATTTTGTATTTATCTATTTATTGATGTATGTTTTTTCAATATTTTATATAGAATTAATGACATCACCTGCTGCAACATCTTCGAGCTGTGATAGAACACCAATCGGTGCTGAGCCGATAATATTTAGTTTGGTGGAATATTCAACCATTGCTTCTAAATTTGTATTAAAAAGAAAGCAAGGTAAGGAACCTTCTGAGATGTCCCAAAGGAGAAAGAGGGAAGTCAAATTCAAGGATGATGATGAAAAGTCCCAACCTAAAGAAGCAGAAGAGCAAAGGCAACAAATTGCCACCACTTTCAAAGGTGTTAAATATATTATTCCCCAGGAAAGGTAGAAGCATGACAATGTGAACACGGTTGGCTTTGGTTTGAAGATTATACATATAATACAAAATGTCATTTTCACCAGCCAAGAGAAAGTATGTGTGGATTATTAAATTCAAGCTTTCCTTATCTTGAATTACATTGTCATTATATGGTTAATTTCATTAAAATAAAATATAATTTATTATGTTGTAGATGGATATGTTTGACAAGTATAAGGTGGGCCACTCACTAAAAGTAAAAAGTAAGGATGTATTCCGCTAACAGGGAATGATAAATTACATGTGTAACACCCCCACATCCATTACATGCACACTACAATACCACAATGTAGCATACATGCAATAAATATAGGGATGCTACGGATTTTCTTAACATTCAAAACATTTTATATACTACCATAATCTTTATCATTATATATTATAGAAAAGAAGTCATTAAATTGTAGTATAAAATAAATTCAATATATACATACATTCATACATTTAATTATTACACAGCGGAAGTTATAAAATTATTTACATATATGAAAACATTTAAATCTGTATTTACAAATATACATATATTTACATTATAAACAATATTTTACAAAACATAAAGAAGTTATACTTGATTGGCAAGTCTGCTCTGATCTTTAAGTCCAAAATCAACACCTCAATGTCTACTCTCACTAGGTTTCGAAGAGCTCTCGGGTTCAACTCTATCACCTGCGCGATTAACACTATCGTGCTAAGCCAACAGCTTAGTAAGACAAATCATGCTAATGTTATGCTTTAATGCAATGCAATGTTTCATATATGTATTAACAAATCAACATCAATGATACACACTCAATCAATAAAGATCATATTCAACAGACAATATTCCGTGAATAGTCCGTTTCATCATTTAAGTAATATTAACATTTCATTACATTAGAACATCATTTATGATATACATAAAACCTAGACACCTATGGGCCCATCAAGTATTTAATACGATATTCAGAATTTAGAGTTACTGCTTTGGTTCATAAACACAATTATCAAGCCCGTAGGCAACAAATACATATATATCTCTATCCATGGATAGCGTAACAGACCCAGTCTCTTGGATCATCAACTCATCTAACTCGAGGAGATCCTCAACCCGGCAAGACTGTTACAAATCAAATATCTCATAATATCAATTATCATTGTGTAACAGACCCAGTCTCTTGGACCTCAATTCAATTCAATTTGAAGAGATCCTCAACCCGGCAAGACTGTTACCTTTCATTAAATAGGCATGCCTCCAAAAACCAGAACTCTGAAACTGAATATCATATTAAGCATACACTTATTTCTTTATTCTCTTTATCAAACTCTTTCTCAATCTTCCTCATCAATTAGGCAAATATGCCATACATCATTCAATTGTATCATCATAGCCAATCACAATGGCTTTACATCACATTTCAAATCACATTACAATACTTCATCTTTCAAATACACCATCATATCCTCAACATATCCATCACATTATACATATAGCATTATTGATATAAACATAACAAAACACATTACTCATCACATAAGTCACAATACATGAAATATCACATAGTATCATATGCATTACCATTATCTTCATATATATATGATCAAGCTCAACTTCATATGCATCATCAATTCAATGTCACATGTATGTATCAACACAAGATTTGTACTTACCTCAATCACAAGTCACACAACTCTAAACACCTTCCTTCTTGCAAAGTTCTTCACTTCCCAAATTAGGGCAAATCACCTTCTATCAAACCCTAATCCAAAGAATGATACAATCCATCAATTCCAATACCATTTAATCACTTAATAACTTCATCTTAAACCTTAAATCATAAAATTACACTTCAACATCATTCATTATAGACCACGGTCGTGGCCACCATAACCACCACGGGCGTGGGGTACAAAACAATTCTGCCACTCAAGCTTCCATCCTCCACGGCCATGGCACCAAAAGCCTACCAATGGCCACGGCCATGGCCAATCAAGGCCACGGGCGTGGCATCCAGAAGGCTACTGCCCTCGGCCAAAATCCCATTTCCAAGTCCAAAATTCCAACAAACACCAACCACAAGAAGATCTTTGAAAATAATGAAGCAAACACAAGGAAAACATCATGTAACACTTCAAAACCCTAAAACAAAATCAACTCCAACACTTCCAACAACAACACCTCTTAAACTTCTTCACTTAAAATCAAAATCAACATTTAAAAACTCATTACAAACACATTTAATCATCATCTCAACAAACCAAAAATTCATTTCCAACTCCACTTCAAAAGAACAAAAGAAAATCAAGAGAAAGGACTTACCAAAGTTGATGAATTTCACAAATCTTCCACTTAATTCCTTGAATCTCCTATCAAATTGAGTTTAGAACTTCAAGCCCTCTCTAGCTCTTTCTCTTCTTCAATGGCCGGCACACACATGAGAAAAGACAAGAAAATAAACTCAAGTCAACCACTTCTTCTTCTTTTAATCTCCACCATTCAATTCCTACAAGGAAAATTACCAAAACACCCTTAACCATTTGTTCTAGCTTTTGTCCCTTGCATGCCCATATATGTAATTTCACATATCCCATAAAAATATCTCTCTTCCCTTGACCTTGCATTTGACCAACTTATATGTTATATATATTAACATATAAACAACATATACACTTTTCTCTAAACCCTATTTTCTTTCCCAAAACATATATACATAACCATTCTCTTCTCAAATTCTTTTCTTCTCACATAACATATACATTCAATCCAATTTAAAACAACAACAACAACAACAACATAGTCAAAACTTCCAGGGCATACATGAGGATATTACAATTCTCCCCCTCTAAAAAGAAATTTCGTCCTCGAAATTACCTGGTATTAACTCTGAAACAACTGAGGATATTGATCTCGCATGGTTTGCTCACTTTCCCAAGTTGCTTCTTCTTGTCCATGATTCTTCCACAAAATCTTCACAAGTGGCACTTGTTTGTTTCTTAACTCTTTCACATCACGTGCCAAGATAGCAACTGGTTCCTCTTCAAATGTCAAATCTGGATTCACTTCAATTGATTCAATTGACAACACATGAGATGGATCCGATCTGTACTTCCTCAACATAGAAACATGGAATACATTATGAATACGATCCAGCTCAGGTGGTAAAGCAAGTCGATACGCAACTGGCCCAACTTTTCCCAACACTTCATACGGTCCAATGAAACGAGGACTCAATTTCCCTTTCCGACCGAACCTCAATATCTTCTTCCAAGGAGATACCTTCAAGAATACCTTATCTCCAACATCAAACTCTATGTCTCTCCTTTTCAGATCTGCATAAGACTTCTGTCGGTCTGAAGCTGCTTTCAACCTCCCTCGAATCAACTTCACTTTCTCTTCAGTTTCTTGAATCACATCAGGACCAATTAACTTACCTTCCCCAAGTTCACTCCAACAAAGAGGTGTCCTACACCGTCTGCCATACAATGCTTCAAATGGTGCCATACCAATGCTAGATTGGTGACTGTTGTTGTAAGCAAACTCCACAAGAGATAGAAATCTGTCCCAACTTCCAGAGAAATCGATGACACAGCTTCTCAACATGTCCTCAATAATCTGTATCACCCTCTCTGACTGTCCATCCGTTTGTGGATGAAAAGCAGTGCTGAAATGCAGTCGAGAACCCAAAGCTCCATGCAAACTCGTCCAAAATCTTGAAGTAAACCTGGGATCTTGATCAGACACCAAAGAAGTTGGAACACCATGCAACTTCACAATCTCATGGATATACAACTCAACTAACCTTTCCAAAGAGTAATCCATCCGAACCGGAAGGAAATGAGCTGTCTTGGTCAATCTATCCACAATCACCCAAATAGCATCATGCTTTCTTTGTGTCAATGGTAAACCAGACACAAAATCCATTGTTACTCTATCCCATTTCCATTCAGGCACTGACAACGGTTGAAGCAACCCAGTTGGAACTTGATGCTCTGCTTTTACCTTCTGACAATCTGAAATAATCTTCTGAATCTTCTTATCATCCAACTGAGCCTCTTTAATCTGATCCAACAAAACTGGTTTCACATGCAACTGTGCCAACAATGCACCATCATCACAAGATACAAAACTAGCACACAATGCTCTCAACTCAACAAGCAACGAGAGCGAGTAAACAGTTAAACCAGCTAAAGACTTCCGACTCAAGGCATCAACAACAACATTTGCTTTACCTGGATGATAATCAATCAAGCAGTCGTAGTCTTTAATCAATTCCAACCATCTCCTCTGTCGAAGATTGAGCTCCTTCTGAACCCCCAAATACTTCAAACTCTTGTGATCAGTGTAAATGAAACATTTCTCCCCAAACAAATAGTGTCGCCAAATCTTCAATGCAAACACAATGGCTGCCAATTCCAAATCATGGGTTGGATAGTTAAGCTCATGCTGTTTCAACTATCTAGATGCATAAGCTATAACTTTACCTTCCTGCATTAGCACACACCCCAAACCATTATGTGAAGCATCACTGAAAATCACATATGGTTTGCCTTCCACAGGTAAAGTAAGGACAGGCGCTTGAGTCAGCATATCTCTCAACTGCTCAAAGCTAGCCTGACACTGATCCGTCCACACAAATCTCACTCCCTTACGAAGCAATCTGGTGAGTGGAGTAGCTATCAAAGAAAATCCTTTCACAAACCGTCGGTAATAGCCTGCCAAACCCAGAAAACTTCTAACTTCTGTCACAGACTTGGGTGGACTCCAATTCAAAATAGCTTCAACTTTACTCGGATCAACTCTAATGCCTTCTGCTGAAACTATATGACCAAGAAAAGCTACTTGGTCCAACCAAAACTCACACTTCGACAGTTTAGCAAACAACTGCTTCTCTCTCAAAATCTGCAACACAATCCGCATATGCTTGTCATGTTCCTCCTCATTCCGCGAATACACCAATATATCATCGATGAAGACCACTACAAACTGATCCAGATAGGGCCTAAACACCCTATTCATCAAATCCATAAAAGCTGCAGGTGCATTCGTCAGACCAAAAGGCATAACTAAAAATTCATAATGCCCATACCTGGTCCGAAAAGCTGTCTTCGGAACATCTTCAGCTTTGACCCTTAACTGATGGTACCCAGATCTCAAATCAATCTTGGAGAACACTGATGCTCCTTTCAATTGATCAAAGAGATCATCAATTCTAGGCAAAGGATATTTATTTTTAATGGCCACCTTGTTCAATTGCCTATAATCGATGCACAATCTCATAGTACCATCTTTCTTCTTCACAAATAACACAGGAGCTCCCCAAGGAGAAACACTGGGGCGAATAAATCCTTTATCCAACAACTCCTGTAATTGCACTTTTAACTCCCTCAATTCTGCTGGTGCCATTCTATACGGAGTAATAGAGATAGGAGTGGTACCAGGCAACAATTCAATACCAAACTCCACTTCTCTCTCAGGAGGCAATCCTGGCAACTCCTCTGGGAATACATCTGGGAACTCTGCAACTGTGGCAATGCTATCAATAGGAGAACCTCTTACTCTAGTATCTACCACATGAGCAAGATAGGCTTCACATCCTTTTCTAATCAACCTCCTAGCTGCAACAGCTGAAACAAATAAGGAGGCTAGCTGTCCTTGCTCACTAGATACTATCACCTCTCTATCATCACCAGTTCTCAAAGAAACAATTTTCTTTTTACAATCCACCACAGCTCCATGTTGAGATAGCCAGTCCATGCCTAAAATCACTTCATATTCCTTAAAAGGCATCTCAATCAAATCCCCAAGGAACTCCTCACCCTGCACCACTACTGCACTATCTCGGTGCACCTTGCTAACAATCACACTATGCCCTAACGGATTTGTCACCATCACATCAAATCCTAGGGACTCAACATGCATATCAGACATAGGCAAAACAGATGCACTAATATATGAATGTGTGGAACCCGGATCAATCAAAGCAAGTACTGAAGTATCAAATAAAGAAAAAGTACCAGCTATGACTGCCGAAGCATCTGGCTGCCTCTGCATAACATACATCCTCTGGGAAGATCCAACCTCCTCTGGTCTACTCTCCCTGGATGTAGAACCTCCTCTAGAACTGAACCCCGGTCTGCCTCCTCTGCTAACACCTCTGCCTGCTCGACCTCCCCTCGCATTAGGTCGAGAAGCTGTGGAATCAACTGACCTCTGTTCCCGCATCTCTGGATAATCTCTAATAAAATGATCAGGCGATCCACACCTGAAGCATACAGCTGACCCACTATACCTCCAACAAGCACCCCTATGTGATCCACCACACTGAGCACACACAGGTAGAGCGGATCTCTGAGTCACTGGGGTCGGAGCACCCGCCACTGAAGCTGTAGGTCTAAATCTCTGTCTCTGAAACTGCACTGACCTACCAGCTGACCTCTGACTCCTACTGGCCCAAGGAACAAAACTTCCCTTACCTCTCTTAACAGAAGAAGACCCTGCCTCAAACTGGGGCCTCCTAACCCTAACCTCTTCCTCTGAAGCAGCTGCAATAACTTGAGCTCGCTCTACACTTCGGGCTGCTGCCACAAGCTGAGAAAAATCTTGATATCTAGATCCAGCCACTAAGCACATGATAGAGGGCCTCAATCCCTCCTCAAATCTTCTGCATCTATCTATCTCATCTGATATTATGCCCCCAGCATACTGACTTAATCGAATAAACTCAATCTCATATTCCCTTACGGTCCGGTGATCTTGCTTCAAATCTAGAAACTCTCTTTTCTTCCCATCTTTATACTCCCTTGGAGTATACTTCGATTCAAACTCTCTCAGAAAATCTGTATAGGATAAAGTAGGTGGATCATCCATAGAATGGGGCACTGTCTTCCACCAACTATATGCATCCTTCTGCAACAAGGATCTTGCATAATCAAACTTTTCCTCTAGAGTGGCTTGCAACTGAACAAATATTCTATGTACTTTGTCTAACCACTGCTCAGCCACTGCTGGATCAGTAGTACCTATAAAATCTTCAGCTCCATACTTCTAAGTTTGTCATAGTGCCTCACAGATACCAAAGGCTGAGGGGGTGGTGGCTGTGGTTGCACTGGTGCTTGCCTCAAAGCTTCTACCACATGCCTAAGCCAAGCTGGCGAAACCTCCTCCCCAGCTGGTCTACCCGACACCGAAGCAGGTGCCTCTCCAGCACTATCAACTCTAGCTCCATCCTCAGGAGCAACACTCTCCGCACTTCCCTCAACTGACTGACGCGAATGAGGATCCATCACAACCTAAGTCTGCAAACACAGCAGATTACATCTTATTAAAGATCAGAGATTGCCAATCCCAAACATATATGTTATTCAAAAACCATTTTTTTAAAATCAAAATAGTCTTTTTCTTACATTTTACCTAGGTTGAGAATCTCAAACCTAGGCTCTGATACCAAAACAATTGTAACACCCCCACATCCATTACATGCACACTACAATACCACAATGTAGCATACATGCAATAAACATAGGGATGCTACGGATTTTCTTAACATTCAAAACATTTTATATACTACCATAATCTTTATCATTATATATTATAGAAAAGAAGTCATTAAATTGTAGTATAAAACAAATTCAATATATACATACATTCATACATTTAATTATTACACAGCGGAAGTTATAAAATTATTTACATATATGAAAACATTTAAATCTGTATTTACAAATATACATATATTTACATTATAAACAATATTTTACAAAACATAAAGAAGTTATACTTGTTTTACTTGATTCTTGATTTTTCTTTAAAATTTCCTTAAAATCCTTGGATTTTCTATATAATTTAGCGTATAATGAAGAATTGATCTCTCTCTCTGTCTACTTAAGCATTTCAGCCGTGACCAAAGAAGAATGAAGATGACTATTTTTTGCTCTTCCTAATTTCCTATGCATAAATATAAATATATTAATTTTTTAATTAATTAATTAATTTTCTTTTAATATCCACCATGTGTTTTCTTTCTTCTTTGACTTTCTTTTATTTATTTATTTCTTTTATTTTAACTATTATCTTCCCAACACTCTATTCATATCTCATATATATGTTAAATATATCTCATGTATATGTATATGTTATATATATCTTACTTATATTTTATATATATCTTTAGATACATGTATATGTAATGTATATATTATGTATATGTAATGTGTATATTTTTTTATATATAATGTACATTCTATGTATACCCAAATATAATATACATCTAACATATATAATAAATATATGATATGTATATACTATGTATACATTTGGTATATACAACACCTATACTTCTCCCAGTACTTTAATTAACCTCAAAATACCTATTTAATTTCTCCAAAATTACGGATATCACATCGTTACATTTAGTTAATTTATATATCCATGAAGTACTACTTAATTTAATTTTGTTTTTTTACCAGTGAGGATTGTGGTATGTTTGTGGCCAAATTTGTTAAATTCTGTATGTCCCCAACATTTGGTATATTGGATTGTAAATAAGAGCACATGGAGAAACTCAGATATACTACAACTTGTTGTATATGGGTCCATAGGGAAAATAAGAAGAATGGTGTTTATCATTCTGAAGATGAAAAGCGATCTGTACAGTATACATATGTATAAATCCATTTTTTTTATTGTCACAATACTAATGTTGAAGTTGCGAATTTGCAATATGATTTAGTCAATTTATGAGATGGCTTATTCTATTAATAGGCCATTAACAATCACTAACTACAATAAATGCAGCTAACATTCCTCAAATCATCCTTAACTCAACTTTCATCATAATTTTATGATGAAATCCAAAAAGAAAATTTGAAATTGTTGAAGAATACAATAAACACTAACAGTCACTTCACTAATTGCGGCGAAATGCAACTAGCATTTCATAAATCATCCTTAAATCAACTTTCATCATCATTTTATAATGAAATCCAAAAAGGAAATTTGAAATTGTGGAAGAACACAATAAACACTAACATTCATGAACATTCACTAATTGTGGCAAAATGCATCTAACATTTCATAAATCATCCTTAAATCAACTTTCATCATTATTTTACAATGAAATCCAAAAAGGAAATATGAAATTGTTAAAGAACACAATAAACACTAACAGTCACTAAAAGTCACTAACTATCACTAACATTAACTAACTACGTCGAAATGCAGCTAAAATTACATAAATCATCCTTAACTCAACTTTCATCATCATTTTATAATGAATCCAAAGAGGAAATATGAAATTGTGGAAGAATACTATAAACACTAATAGTCATTAATAGTCACTAGCTGTCACTAACATTCATTAACTGCGGGGAAATATAGTTAACATTCCAAAAATCATCCTTAACTCAACTTTTGTCATCATTTTATAATGTAGACCAAAAAGCAAATCTCAAATTATGGAAAAACACAATAAACACTAACAGTATATAATTATCACTAACATCCACTAGCTACAATGAAATACAACTAACATCCCATAAATCATCCTTAACTCAACTTTCATCATTATTTTATAATAAAAACCAAAAAGGGAATAAAAAATTATGGAAGAACACAATAATACTAACTATCACTAAAAGTCACTAACTGCACACAAATGCAGTTAAAAATTCATAAATTAATATTAACTCAACATTTATTGTCAACTTATTACAAAGCTCATTTAAAAACAATGCAGTATTGAATGATACATTAAACAATAATTGTCATTAACAGTATTGAAAAAAGAGGAATGCATATATTTATGAGCAATTACAAATTTTGATGCAGCATTGATAGATACTGGATTCTGACAGGTCAATCTTTTATGGCCTTGCTCATGGCAATGACTACACTTAGGATGAGTTTTATCCTCTCTTAAGGAAGGAATTCTACATTTTTTCTATCTGCCAGTTGAAGTTTGAACATCTGAAGGTAGAAGATTCATTTTAGTCATATCCTCTAGTATTATCTAGTCTGTAATGTCAAGCATTGAATTTATGACTCCTTTTTTTAAATATTTAAAAAAATGCAGGGTAGAGTTAAGCTAAACATGTAACAATTTATATGAAGTAAATGACAATTTATAACATGCACTTACATTCAATTTTGATGCATACATCATTCTCTTTCTCAGCTTTTGTTCCACGTAAGTATACATCTTTGTGGTGCATTTTTCTACCTTCTCTCGTAGTTCAAAAAACTACCTTTGTAAAATCTTTCT
This sequence comes from Garcia nutans, assembly GCA_947685225.1. NCBI lineage: Eukaryota > Viridiplantae > Streptophyta > Magnoliopsida > Malpighiales > Euphorbiaceae > Garcia > Garcia nutans. The sequence goes on along the minus strand of CANTUV010000007.1, from coordinate 45,256,012 downwards.
TACCTTGTTGACAAAGGCAGTTATGGGGAGATATTGTGCCTTGACAAGAGCACCATTCATAGATTCTGATATGTTTGTAGTCATTATATTGTATCTCCTCTCAGGCATATATGTGCATGTCCATTTATCAAAACCCACTCCTTCCAGATCATCTCTCGCACTAGGTACAATAATACAAAATGAGCCAAATAAAAGATTAAAATCTTGCATTTTGTATGCTTTTTCCATTTTGTAATAGTGCTTTTTGAGGTCCTTAGATATATGATGAAATTTGCATTTGACATTATTATGAAGATGATACATGCAAACCCCATGAAAAGCATATGGAAATACCTCGGCTACTGCTTTCTAAATGCTTCGATGTCTATCAAAAATTATAACATGGCTCGGTCGTTCACCAAAGGCTAACTTCAACTCTTCCAAGAACAATTTTCAGGATGAGTCATTTTCTAAATTAGTGATACTAAAGGCCAATGGGAAAAATTGTTGATTGGCATCATGAAAAATGGCTATAAGAAGCACACCGCGATATTTTCTTTTCAGGTGAGTCCCATCAATGGAAATAACATGTCTATACCTTGTATTGAAAATGCTCCCGTATGGCTGCAATTGATAGCATCATACTAAAATCTTGCTTTGTTTTAAATATTTTACCCTCTTCAATAGAACCTTTAATAGAACTTTCACCCAAAATAGTTGATTCTAAAGTTTTGCTTGATTCAACATACACCTCTAAAATAGTATCCTCCTCATTGTCATATATTAATTCTGATGCAGCATTACCATCAACATGAACCTCGGTTGTCTATTCCACATTAGTAGTATAAATTTTAGGATATTTGGTGGTATGTTCTATAGGAATGTCACAAAACTCATAAGCATCATTGCCATGTATATCACAAAAATGTGCATCATCCTCATGGCAAACATGGATTGCTTCTATCAACAGGCACAATTGTGCATATTCATTATTACCTTCATTGTGAATATGATCTTCCAATATTGATTCAAGACTGGTAAACTATTCTTTAACATTTTGTCTCAAACTCGATTGTCTTGTAAACATGGATTGCTCCCTTGTCTAGATTTAAAGGCACCTTCTTCAACATTTGCACACAATGGATGCCTTAGTTTATTCTCGGTAAAAAAATGCAAGGAATACACTAAATGTCCTATCATCTATGACATCATAAAGTAGTGCTTCATCAAAGCCAGTAAAAAAGTTAAACCTAAGCCTCGAAGTACTATCAACATTTAGCACATCTGATACCGCTTTCCTTAATTCATTGAAAGGCTCTTCAGACAACATCACAAATTTTGTACATCTCCCAACATATTTGGAGGTGTCCAGATTAATTTTTCCACCCTAATGGATGGGATAACTACACTGAGCTTGGATATTCCAAAGTGATAATTAAATCAATACCCTGTAATTAGAGATAAGAAACTAAAACATATAATCCTATCATAATACTTCATACATTTTTTTTGTAAAAAAATATTTTAAATTTTTTCAGCTGCACACTCAAGTCACGCAAACATAATTTAGAAGTGTTTAGAAAGGCAATATGATGTAGTTATGATAAAGTCTATGGCAGTTAGTGACAATTAGTGACTATTTAATTAAATATTTTTCTCCTCCACACACATTTAGTCAATCACTTCTTAAATTCAAATCATGCTCCACATATTATACAAGGGTGAATTGAAGATTGTGTTCAAATGAAGTTCGTGTCAGGTGGGTTTTAGTTTGTAGCAGTTAGTGACTGTTTAGTTAAAGGTTTTCCTCATCCACACACTTTCATCAAAGCATTTCTCAAATTCAAATAATGCTACACATATTATACAAGGGTGAATTGGAGAGTGTGTTCAAATGAAGTTTATGGAAGTTAGAGTATAGATTTTGGCAGTTAGTAACAATTAATGACAATTAGCAACTGCTTAATTAAAGGTTTTCCTCCTTTACACACTTTCAGTTAAGAACTTCTCAAATTCAAATTCTACAGCATATTTTATAGAAGGGTGAATTGGGAAGTATTTTCAAATATAGTTCGTGGCAGTTAGGGTATAGTTAGTTGTAGTTAGTCATAGTTAGTGACTTCTTAATTAAAGATATTTCTCCTGCACACAATTTTAGTCAAAAACTTCCCAAATTTAAATCCTATAGCATATTTTGTACAAAGGTAAATTGGGGAGTGTTTTCAAATTTATTTTGTGGCAGTTAAGCTATAGTTATTGGTAGTTAGTCACAGTTAGTGACTGCTCAATTGAAGGTTTTCCTCCTCCCCACACTTTCGGTTAAACAGTTCTTAAATTCAAATATTGCAGCATATTTTATACAATGGTGAATTGGGGAGTATTTTAAAATGTAGTTTGTGGCAGTTTGTGACTGCTTAATTAGAGATTTTCCTCATCCACACGCTCTTTTATTAAAAGCACTTTGTAGACCCTTAATTTTGGCCCTGACTAGTCTGTTACCTGAGTCATAAACCTTTTGATTAGATGGTATAATGGTTGAACCTTTAAAACCCTAAAAGTCCCCCCATAAGGTTTGTTTTGAAGGTTCAGTCGGCTCTAATTCGATGTTAGGGCATTCAGGGGTGTACCCAAGTCAAACTGGGCCTTCCAATTCAATATGGGACAACACATATCAAATTGGGATGCCCTAATTCAATATGGGATAGTCCCATATCAAATTGGGACCTTCCCAATTCTATATGGGACCTTAGTTTGTCTCCCATATTGAATTAGGAAGCCCCATTTCAATATGGGGCAACCCCATATCAAAATGGGGCTCTCCCACTTTGATATGGGGCAATTTTTAGGTACTCCATATCTAATTTGATTGAAAATTTGATATGGACTTTGATTCCATGTTAGATTAGGGTTACTTTAATTTGATATAGTCTCAGTTTTCCTTAAATTGAAGTGGTTTGAATCCAACATGGTGACGGTTTATGTCGAATTAAAAAATCACTAATTCGATATGCTTCAAAAATCCATTTTTAAAATGGGAAGCTTTCACAATGTTTAACCTAATATACCCTTATATAAATGCAGGTTTTAGAACCTTATGGGGGGACTTTTGGGAGGACTTTAACTTTTGGGAATGATTAACAACCTTCAGCAAGGATTAGCAACCTCACAGAGCAACATGTTGATCAAGAAAAAGAAAAGCAACATTTAAACATAGAAAACATTATCAAACAAGGCAGTGGCTTACTGTCTTGGTTTTATTCAACCAAGAGTTTTAGGTTGGTGCAGGCAAGGGTATTGTATCAACGTTTAATTTTGATGGAATCAACAAATGAAGGTTTGAAACTCTTTATCTAATCTATTTTAAAGTTCTAGTAGCACATCCATTATTATTTCATTGAAATATTTTACTTCGTTATTCTGTTCTTTTTATAAAATATCCAGTAAACTCATTTAACCATCCAATAACTACTTTATCATCATAAGTAATATGTTTAATCAAATTATATTAAATATCTAATATCACAGTAACTGTGTTTTTCTAAACCCTAATACTGTTTCTCCCAAAACCCTAATTTTATTCAAGAAACTCTAATTAAAGTGTAAACCCTATATTTATATATCTATTGTTTTATTTAAGTTTGTATGCATGCTTATTGTACATGTTGATGGATGACTTATTTTTATTTGATTTTATAATGAATGCTTGAATGTTTGTTCATTGATTTATTTTTATTTTCAAGAAATTGCAAGAGGTATGTTTCCATGTTATGGGTACCTCATTTGTTAGATCTCATGTAATATAATTTATTTAAGTTTTGGATTAATGTAAACGATACGTTTTCACTAATTGGTGGGCATCCTATTTTATTTGTTTTTCTTTTGGACATTGGACATTGTAAGGGTACATTTCCATCTAGTATGGGTGCCCATTTATTTTTTTTAGAATTTATTTGGTTTTAATACAATGTTGATCTATTTTGATAATTGCATGTAGTATGGATAATTTTATAATCTTTAAGAATTTAATAATATATAGACCTGAAAAGGAGGCCGGTTCTAATGAACAGGGTGCTGTAGGAGTGCTGGGTCATTGTCACCTTCCCTACGCTTATCCAACTTTCTGAACCCATTAGGGGATTGGGGATTCCTTAGGAATCGAGTCATCCACCCTTTTTTATTTTTTCGGTCCATCCGGGTGGCAATTCTATTTTCTCTGGGATTAGGCCCGTGTTCTCTAAGGCCATGAGCCTAACAGTGCCGAAATTGCAAGAACCATTCCACATGGGAGTGGAGGCAAAAATCCCCACTCACAGTGGCTGCTCGACTGGGGATAAGAGAAGTTGATTCCATTGGTCTTTATATTATTTTATTCTTTCTTATATGATACTATCCATTGTATCATTTATATTGCATTGTGTGTATGAGTTAGGATGCCCATGTAACCCATGTTGTGTTATGTAAGGGATATCATACTTTCACTTAAGGTATGGAGATTGAGCATGGCATAACAACTCATAGCCTTATACCTCTTGGTATATACTTGCTATGGGAACCTGGACTTTTCAACCCAAAGGCTAAAGCTTATGTAATTGACCTAGTTATTTTCCTCAGGTTTTTACCCTAAATGCTTGTTGTTAGACTATAATTAATATATCTTAGTTTTTACCATGGCTTATTTGGTTTTCCCCTTTTCTAATGTGACCTACCTATATTGTAAGTTCAAAACAATTTTTTTTCTTTAAATCCAAGAGACTAAATTTCAAATTTTCAAAATCATCAAGATAGTCTTTTCAAGATGGGTCAAAAATCTTTTCTAACCCTATGACCCAAAATTAAAACAAGGGCATTGAAAAGAAATATTTTTTGCTTTATCTAAAGATTACAAAAGAGCTTATAATTATTTAGGTCAATTATGGAATATCAAAAATCAATTGTGAGCTAGCTTATACTAAGAACTTTTAATCATGGGCTTGTTTTTTACATGAATCATTAGTCACTTTTTCAAATGAGAAATCTATTTATAATAAACCTCTTAATTTAGTTTTAACAAATATAGAATAAAAGCTATTTTAATGGATTGGATGTATTAAAGCCTAATTAATGGGAATTATCATGAACTGATTTTCATTTTTGAAAATATAACTATTAGTTAAAATCGTCTGAGGGAATTTTTTGAAAGCAAAATAACCCATGTTGATATTTTTATTGACCATATACCTAGCTGCTAATTCCAAATCATGTGTCAAGTAATTTAGCTCATGCGGCTTCAACTGTCGAGAGGCATAAGTAATGACTCTACCATCCTGCATCAAAACACAACCTAAACTACTATGTGAAGCATCACTGTAAATCAAATAAGGTTTACCTTACACAGGCAGGGTATGGACAGGAGCATGAGTCAACATCTCCCTCAACAGCTCAAAACTCGCCTGACACTGATCTTTCCACACAAATCTAACTCTCTTTCAAAGTAATCTAGTGAGTGGAGAAGCTATCATAGAAAAATCTTTCACAAAACGACGATAATAGCCTGCTAAACCCAGAAAACTTCTAACCTCTGTCACCGTCTTAGGTGGACTCCAATTCAAAATAGCCTTAACTTGACTCAGATCAACTCTAATACCCTCTGCTGAAACCACATGACCGAGAAAAGTTACTTGATCAAGCCAAAACTCACATTTAGACAGCTTAGTATACAACTGCTTCTCTTAGAGATTTCAATACAATTTGTAAATACTTGTCATGATCCTCCTCATTATATGAATACACCAGAATATCATCAATGAAAATCACCACAAACTGATCTAGATAGGGTCTGAATACCCTATTCATCAAATCCATAAATATTGCTGGTGCATTCGTCAATCCAAAGGGCATCGTCAAGAACTCATAGTGCCATACCTCGTGCAAAAAGCTATCTTAGGTACATCTCCACCTCTGACTCTCAACTGATGGTACCCTGATCTCAAATCAATCTTAGAGAATACTACTACTCCTTTCAACTAATCAAAGAGATCATCTATCTAAGGCAATGGATACTTATTCTTGATGGTCACCTTATTAAACTGCCGATAATCAATACTGTAGACCCTTAATTTTATACCACACCTTATCTCAATTTTTGTGGTATTTTAATTATTTAGATAATATTTTAATTACTAATAATATTTAATAATTATTTTTAATAAAAATAAAATTATAAAAAATAATAAAAAATAAAAATAAAAAATCGGGCAGGGCATTTTGCCGCAGAAAGTGTCTGCGGCGAATTGGGCAGTGCCCAATTCGCTGCAGTTGGGCTTGCCTAGTTCTGCGATGAACTGGCTTGCCCAGCTCGCCTAGCCCATGCCTGTAGCCCGCGGCAATTTTTTCCAGCACAATTTTTGCCAGCGCAGTCCGCAGGCCCGACAGCCCGCGCGCTGCCGATTTTTTGTCCAAACCTTGTTATACACGGTTTTGTAATTTTTCCTAAATAGTTAGTTTTTCCTTATTAAAATAGGATTAGGTTTTTATTTTTTTTCCTATAAATACCACATTAAACACACTAGAGATAGGAGGAAGGATGGAGAAAGAAAAAACCTTAGAGACAAAACAAAGAAAAAACCCTAGAGATAGAAGGAAACGGAGAAAACCCTAAGGATGGGGACAGAGAAAAAAACCCTAGGGGACGCAAAAGAAACTTGGGACTTTGATTTTTTGAGGAGAGTTGGGAACTTTTGGGGCTTTCAACAAACCCTAGCAAACAAGAAGAAATCTAAGACAATAACCAAAGTAGGCAACAAGCAATCATCTCCAGATTGCTTTGCTCAACCAAAACCAAATCTAAAGCAAGCAACAACTTGGTTCAATTTCCTCAATTTGGTGGAGCCTTCAAACATAGGTAAGTTCTCTAAATTTAGTTTATTAAATCAAAATTCACTTCCACTTTCAAACTCTCATCACAACATACTGATTACTCAATTTCTTTTTTAATTCAATTCATACAGTAGCTTAGGTTTTAATTAAAGTGAATAATATAATCATTCAAAACTCAAATCTAATTTCTTAAACCCTAATTAATTCAAACCCTGTTCTTAATTAATTTTGTTTCCAAACCTTCACTGTAGCTATTTTGTTATAATTTTATTCAGTGAGTTATTTTAATCTTTCAACAATAAATTTGGCTTTCTATATTTGTTTAACCTAAAAATACATAAGTAGTTGGTATAGTCAATAATAAAACCATACTTAACTTTGATCACGGTAAAGCATCAAATCCTAAATTCAAAATCATAATCTACAAAATCAAGGTTTCAAACCATAAAACCCTAATATCTTAACCGTGAGTCCTCAACCTTAATATCTTAAAGTTCCAAAACTGTAATATCCCAAAGTGTGCCCTAGAAGTTTTGATATAATTGTTGTTTGTTTGAATTATGTGTATATGTTATGTTGATAAGAAAAGAATTGAAAAGAGAATGTTTATGTATTGTTTAAAAAGGAAAGTAATGTGTAGAGAGCAAGTGTATATGTTGGGTATATGGTAATATATATAACATATATGTTGGTCAAAATGAGTGGTCAAGGGAAGAAGATATTTTAATTGTTGTATGTGAAATTACTATAAAAGGGCACTTGATTAAGAAGAAAGCTAGAACAAGTGAGAAGAGGGTATGTTGGTAATTGTCTTTTTGAAACACTTGGTGGAGATTTAAAGAGGAGTTGACTTTGTTTCTTCATCATCTTTTCTTCTTTTCCATATATGTGGCGGCTCATCCAAAGAAAAAAGAAAGTAAGAGAGCAAGAGAGGTTCTTGAAGTTCTAAGCTCAAATTGAAGGAAGAATTAAGTGATTAAGTTGGAGATTTGTGAAATTCATCAACTTTGGTAAGTTCTTTCTCTTGATTTCCTTTGTTCTTTTGAAGTTGTGTTTGGGGTTGATGAATTATTATGGATAGTATGATTAGGTGTGCTTGTAATTTGTTTATAAGTGTTGAAGTTGATTTTAAAATGAGAAGTTAAGTTGGTGATTGAGTTGAAAGAGTAAGTTGTGTTTGTATTAGGGTTTTGAAGTGATAAGTGAAGTGTAACTTGAGTTTGATCAAGTATTATCATAGATTTGCTTGTGGTTGATGTTTGTTGGAGTTGTAAGCTTAGGAAATGAGAATTTGACCGAAGGCAGTAGCATTGTGGATGCCACGCCCGTGGCCTTGGTTGCCATGGCCGTGGTCATTTGTAGCCATGGCCGTGGAGGATTGGAGCAAGGGTGGCAGAACCATTCTTTAACCCTTTCCCGTGGGGGTTGAGGTGGCCACGGCCGTGGGCTTTTAAGTGTGATGTTAAGTGATACTTTGTAATCTAAAGGTCTAAGATGAAGTTAATAAGTGATAAATTGTATTGAAATTCATGTATTGTATCAATTTTTGGATTAGGTTTTGAAAGAAGGTGATTTGCCCTAATTTGGGAAGTGAAGAATCTTGGAAAAGGAAAGTGTTTAGAGTTGTGTAAATTGTTATTGAGGTAAGTATAAATCTTGCATTATTGCATACATTCATGTGATTTTGGAACTTATACATTTGAGTGTGAATGTACTAAGGAATCTTATTGCATTGATGATATTGATGATGCATATGAATAATGTACTTTGTTATGTTTATATCAATGATGACATTTGTATAATGTGAAGGATATGGTGTAAATGATTGAGTATTTGAAAGATGAATTACTATAATATGGATTGAGATGTGATGGAAAATAAAGCCATTGTGATTGGCTATAATGACTCTAATGAGGCATGTTTGCCTAATTGACAATGGATTTGATAATGAGATAATGAATGAATTGTGTGTCTAATGTGTTATTCCATTTTCAGAGTTTTGTTGTTGGTGGCATGCCTATTAGTAACAATCTCTTGAAGTTAGGTTGGATTTGATCCTTGAAGCCTAATTGAGATGTTACAACCCTTGAAGCTAGGTTGGGTTTGGTTCTTGAAGCCAAGTTGGGTTGATACTTAGCATGCTTTGTTCCCCTTGAAGCTTGGTTGAACCTAATCCTTGAAGCCTAGTTGGGATTATGATATTAATGAATGTGATAATTGAACCAAAACATTAACTCTGAAAGTGGAATGACATATTAGTGTCTTTTGGGCCCATGCTTGTCTTTGTTTAAATGATACTTATACTTGTATTTGTTTTCAATGTGAACGATGAAATGTGAAATGAATGAATAATGAGATCTATGGAAGGACTTTGAAATGTGATATGTATATATGTGTATGGTTTATGAACTATAAAATGTGTGACATTGTATTGCATTAAAGCATAATGCTAGCATACTTTGTATTACTAAGCCGTTGGCTTAGCGCGATAGTGGTTGATCGCGCAGGTGACAGAGTTGAACCCGAGAGTTCCTCGAGACCAAGTGAGTCTAGGCATTGAAGAGTTTATTTTGGGACTTAAAGATCAGAGAAGAGCTGCCAATCATGTATAACTCCTTTATATTTTGTAAAGTATTGATTTTAATGTAAATATATGTATAATTGTAAATATGGATTTGGAAGTATTAATATATGTAAATATTTGATAAATTTCGCTGCGTATTAAGTAAATGTATATATATAGATATCTATTTTGTTTTATATTATAAGTTAATTACTTATTATCTATAATGTATATTGAGAAAGAATATCTTATCATTTAAAATGAAGTAAATGTTAAAGAAAACCGTAGCATCCCTATATTCAGTGTACGGATATTACATTGTGGTGTTTTGTAGTGTGCGTGCACAGGATGTAGGGGTGTTACAAAAACCCTAATTTCATTATATTAGCCCTAAACCCTAATTTGATTAACCAAAAACCTTATTACTTTCTTAAATTTATAAAACCCTAATCCATTCCATTTTTTTAAAAAAATTCTCACAATAGCCTAAATAATAATAATAATTCCAAAATCCCAAAACCCTAAATGTTAATTAAAGAACCCTAAATTGAAACATAAACCTAAATTTGTATCTTTATTTGCTTTATTAAAACTCCGCCTACGAGTATCGTAGCCGGTCCCAAGCCCTGATAAAGGAGGAGGGTTGCGGTAGGTTGGCGGCCAGTGTAAAAATTTTGCCAAACTTTTTATGGATCCTCAAAGCTATCATTATACCGTTGGGAGGTGCTCACCTAGGCACACGCTACATCGGCACCCGGGTGTAGTGTTAAATGAGCAAGGGGTTCCATCACATCGACGCCTGGGTGTGGTGGAGTATGAGCAAAGGTTCCCATGCCATGGATGGGTATGGGTAAAGAAGTTAGTCCTGCCATATCAGCGCCCGGATGTGGTGTCAGACAGGAAAGGGCTACCGCATTATGGACGAATGCGGCTAAAGAAGCAAGTCCAAGGGAGCCGATTAAGATTAGGTAGTTGGAATATTGGCACTCTGACTGGGAAGTCTATAGAGCTTGTGGATACTTTGAAAAGAAGGAAGGTTAGTATTGCTTGTTTACAGGAAACCAGGTGGAAGGGAAATAAAGCAAAAGAGATTAGTAACTCAGGATATAAGCTATGGGATGAGGAGGTTCAAAAGGCTATTAAGGCTAAGAGGGAATGGTATAAAAAGTTACCGAATGTGGTTAATAGCGAGGCCTTTGAGGAATATAAGAGGGCTAAGAAAGAGGCAAAGAAGGCTGTTAGTGTAGCTCGTGTCAGAGCCTTAGAAGGGATTTATCAAAAGTTAGGTACTAAAGATGGAGAAATGGGCATTTATAAGATTGCAAGGATGAGATAAAGGAAAAGCAGAGATTTAAGCCAAGTCAAATGTATAAAGGACGAAGATCAACTGGTGTTGACAGGAGATGTTGAGATTAAGGAGAGGTGGAAGGCTTATTTTGAGCAGTTATTCAACCCTGAATATGAACAAGATTTTCAAGGTCTTCATGCAACAAATGGTTATATCAGCTGGTCTAGGAGGATCTTGCATAGTGAAGTAAGAGAATCCTTGAAGTATATGAAAGTTGGTAAAGCTTGTGGCCCGGATGGTATTCCTATAGAGGTTTGGAAGAACCTTGGAGAGGTAGGAGTTGCCTGGTTAACTAAACTCTTCAATGCTATTGTGAAAGGACGTAAGATGCCGAATGCCTAGAGGAAGAGTATCCTGGTACCCATATATAAAAATAAGGGAGACATTCAATGTTGTACAAATTATCGGGGTATCAAACTTATGAGCCATACTATGAAATTATGGGAAAGGATTATTGAACACAGATTGAGGAAGCTTACAAGAGTTTCGGAGAATTAGTTTGGGTTTATGCCAGGGAGATCTACCATGGAGGCTATTTCACTTCTAAGAAGACTAATGGAATTGTATCAAGAGAAGAAGAAAGATCTCCACATGGTATTTATTGACTTGGAGAAAGCCTATGATAGAGTACCAAGAGAAGTGTTATGGTGGGTTTTGAAGAGGAAAGAAGTCAGCTGCAAATATATCAACATCATCAAGGACATGTATGAGAATGCATCCACTAGTGTGAAAACACCTGGTGGAGACACTGAGGCTTTCCCCATTACTACCGGATTGCATCAAGGTTCGGCCATGAGTCCATATGTATTTACCCTGGTTATGGACGAGCTAACCAGAAGCATACAAGACGATGTTCCTCGGTGTACGTTGTTTGCTGATGACATTATTTTAATTGATGAGACTAGTGCTGGTGTAAACCGTAAGTTGGAAGTGTGGAGAAAAACCCTTGAGGACAAGAGTTTTAAGTTCAGTAGGAGTAAAACGGAATATATGCACTGTGAGTTCAGTCTAAGGAAGAAGCAGGAACATGAGGTTAAGTTGGATGGAGTTTTAGTTCCTAAAACCAAGAAGTTCAAATATTTGGGTTCGATGTTTCAGAATGATGGCCGTATAGATGAAGATGTGATCACAGAATACAGGTAGGGTGGTTGAAGTGGAAGGGTGCGACTGGGGTTCTATGTGATAAGAAAATACCTCTGAAAGTGAAAGGTAAATTCTATAGGACGGTTGTTAGACCTGCGATGCTCTATGGTAGTGAGTGTTGGGCACCAACGGGACAACATTTGCATAAGATGAGTGTGGCAGAAATGAGGATGCTAAGATGGATGTGTGGACATACCAGACTGGACAAAATTAAGAATGTTCATATTCGACAAAAAGTCCAAGTAGCGGATGTCGGAGATAAGGTGAGGGAAGGAAGACTTAGATGGTATGGGCATGTTTTAAGAAGACCTCCTAATGCTGCAGTTTGTAAGTGTGAGAATTTGTTGATTGAGGGGGCTAGAGGTCATGGAAGACCTAGAACTGTGTGGAATGAGGTGATAGCAAGAGATTTACGTGCCTTAGATCTTGATGCGGATTTGATTAATGACAGACTTGAATGGAGACGTAAAATCCGTGTCTTGGAAGGGGCCTAAGGCTGGAGTATCTTTTTTGGTGTCTTTTGAGCTTATTTTGTTGAGGATCCATACAGCCGACCCCAACTTGTTTGGGACTAAGGCTTAGTTGTTGTTGTTGTTGTATTTGCTTTATTAAATTTTAGATTTGATTATGTAGTTTATTATATGTTTTGATTTATTTAATTTCAATACTTGATTTATTTAATTTATCATGGATGGATATTTTCTTTATTATTATGATTATTATTTGTTTGTTTTGGTATTAGAATTGTAAGAGGTATATTTCCACTTTGTGGATATCTCATTAGTTAAATTTTATGTAATTTAAATTGCTTTTATATTTTGGACCAATGTAAAGTGTCACACCCCCATACTCTATATAAGTACCAAAGAACGTGATGATACGCGGCAAGTTCAGTGCAGCGGTGTTTGTGTAGATGCCGATACAATGCTTGTGAAGGGTAAGGATAAAAACATCGAGCATACTTCACATACATTTTATGGAGTTATTACAAGTATTTGGGAGTTGGACTATAACCACTTTAGGGTTCCTATCTTTCGTTGTAATTGGGTAGATATGAACCAAGGGGTTAAAGTAGATGACTTGGGATATACATTGGTTAATTTGAACAAATTAGGTTTTCTAAACGATCCTTTTATATTAGGAAAACATGTCAAGCAAGTTTGTTACATAGATGACCCTCTTGAAAAATTATGGTCAGTTGTCTTAAAATTACCTGACAAGTACTATGATGAAAGTGATGATGAAAATGAGGGATCTGTAGAAATAGAACTTGAGAATGAGCTACATTTGCCAACGTTCCCATATGTTGATGAACTCGATGAAGAAAATAGTAGTTACATGCGGGAGGAAGAAGAATTGATTCAGCTATCATGATGGTAATAATTTCATTTGTTTTAAGTTCTATTTTGAAATTATGTCCTGCCATTAATTTTTCCATCGTTTATACTTGTAGGTCCAACATCCTTAATGCCTGTCACAACTCCCTGCTGCCTGTAGAATGTTTTGTTTATATCATTCACAATTTAATGAAAGATTGGTTGGACGCTTTGTTGAAAGTTTTGTGTTTCTTATTTAAATTTATTGAAAGTTTCATTTGTACCTATCATTTGATTTGTATCTTTATTTGACACTTTGTTCAAAGATTTGGTTATATAATTTATTGAATCATGTGGTTTTTGCTCTGACACCTTACTGGTGGATTTTGTTTAACACTTGTCAGTGGAGGATTTCATTTGATTTGTGCTTTTGGTTTGATTTGTGTATAGGGATTACTTTAAGTTAAGGCAATTTTTTTAACACTCAGTTAATTAGACAACGGTTTCTTACGAAAAACCGTTGTCTGAACATATATTATACACAATGGTCTGAACAGTTAATCAGACAACTTTTTAAATAACCGTTGTCTGAAACATCTTATCAGACAATGGTTTTTTTGACCAAAAAAACACTTGTCTGAACATATATTACACAACGGTCCCTAAAAACCGTTATCTGAAACGCTGAATTATACAACACTTTTGAAAAAACCGTTGTCTGAAATATCTTATCAGACAACGGTTTTGTATGACCAGAAAAACAGTTGTCTGAACATATATTACACAACGGTCCCTAAAAAATCGTTGTCTGGTGTGACCAAAATGACAGCTAATAGACAACGCTTAAAAAAAAACCAAAAACAGTTGTCTGAAAATTAATCAAACAACGCTTTTTTGGGAAAAAAAAACCGTTGTCTATTTTTTTCAGACAATGGTTTTTTCCTTAACCGTTGTCTGATGACTGTTGTCTGATTCAGTTTTTCTTGTAGTGAAAGTATAAGAATGTCATTTTTCATTTCAGATTAAAAACCTTTACTTTAGTTCCAAACAATAATACATTTTATTTAAAGAAAATTTACAAAATCATTATACTTTTGATGATATTACATATATATAATTATCTTGTTTTTTTTTTTCCAAAATTCATTTATACATATGAATACATTTTAATCAAAATACAACATAATTAAATTGTACATGTATGCACCACCTTCTAGTTGGTCTTGAAATACTCTTACCCTTCTCATGGCATAATGATTTGACTTCCAAATCAACCACCTACTCACCTGCGCGATTTACACAACCGCGCTAAGCTCGAAAGCTTAGTGGTACATATAAATAATATAACATTCATTACAGAAAAATCATACTTCCTACATTAACATCATGTATAATCATTTTCTTATCATGTTTTCCCCTTTTCAATGCATTCTTTACATTTTTCCACTAATCTCATAATTTATATACATAAACACATGTAACACCCCGATACTCCATATAAGTACTATACATATACCCGGTATACATACAGTAAGTATATAAAGTATAAGGATGTCACTTCTCGTTACATTTTTAAAACCTTTAACAGAGTTCAAACCACAATACATAAATTTAAAGAACATTTACAAAATCATTATACTTTTAATAATCTTACAAATATATCATAATCTTATCTTTATCAAAACTTCATTTATACATGTAAATATACTCTTGTCAGAAATACATCATAGTTAAAAATTATACATGTATGCATCACCCTCTAGTTGGTCTCGACAAACTCTTATTCTACTCATGGCAACAAAAGACTTCATATCTTCCACCTAGTCACCTGCGCGATTACACATCTGCGCTAAGCCCGAGAGCTTAGTAGTACAAATATAAAATATAAACATACATTATAGAAATTCTAACATATAATGTTATATCAACACCATATACCATTAAATTCTTATCATGTTTTTATTTGCCTTCTTAACTGCACCATTCATATATCTCGTCTAATTTCGTATGTTATCTACATATATACATATCATTATCACCAACCATAGATCCACCACTAATACTCACAATCAATATATCAATACACACATTTCGTATCATATTTCATAACATTTCATGTCATTATTTTATTCACAATTCACTAATCATGAATCACATTACCAACAAAGGCCACCATAGATCTCATTACTCATTTATTTCAACATTTGTATATCACATTGAAAACAAAGACAGACTCGGGCCCAAAAACACTAATATGCCATTCAACTTTCAGAGTTAATGTTTTGGTTTAATTCTCACATTTATCATTATCCCAACTAGGCTTCAAGGATTTAGGTTCAACCAAGCTTCAAGGGGAACAAAGCATGCTAAGTATCAACCCAACTTGGCTTCAAGAACCAATCCAACCTAGCTTCAAAGGTTGTAACATCTCAATTAGGCTTCAAGGATTTAACCCAACCAAGCTTCAAGGGGAGTAAAACATGTTAAATTTCAACCCAACTTGGCTTCAAGGATCAATTCCAACCTAACTTCAAGAGATTGTTACTAATATTAGGCATGCCACCAACAACAAACTCTGAAAATGGAATAACACATTAGCCACACAATTCATTTATCAATTTCATTCTCAGTTGAATCATCATAGCCAATCACAATGGCTTCATATATCATTTGAATCATCATATTAATATACAACATCAATTACATTAACTAAACCAACATATCATTATTCAATCATCTAGGCATGCTTCAATCATATCATTCACCTCATTATAACTCAAAACATTAGTTACACAACTCTTTATGTCTCAATTTACATTAAGGTAATTCATCATAAAAGTATTTATAATAATAAATTGCATTGCACATACCTTTTTGACTGATCCTCATCTCTTCCACACTATACAAGTCATAATACTAGTCACATTATAATACTTCATCACTCAAATATACATAATCAAACACATTAAACATCCATTAAGAATGATCATCATTGATATACACATATATAATTTACCTTATTCTTAGATTTAGAATCCTCAATATACATTTGTTTAGGTCATCTTTGTTTTAAGTATATTCAAAATGTAAATACAAAAAGACCTTGGAAGGATTCAACAATGTGAGAAAGGCAAGGAACAAATCACAGTAGCAAACACACTCAAGGGACACGGCCAAGCTTGTGGCCGTGTCTCTCATCCAAAATCAGGCAGTGGCAAACATGGGCAAGGAACACGGCCGTGTCTTCTCCAAAAATCATCCAACACGGCTAAATTTCCATAGACTTGGCTGTGTCTCTCAAAAATTCTTTAGTTTGGCTGTGTCTCTTCCTTAGTTTGGCCGTGTCTCTTATGAACAAAAACCCTAAACATGGCCAACTCTCTTTTGATTGAATAAAAACACATTATGCACAATACAACCTCATTCAAATGGATGTAATCAATGTTATTAACACATATTCATCACAATATTCACATTAACCATACATCAACAACACATTTAATCACCTACTACTTCAAAACCCTAAAACCAAACATCACCTTTAACTTACCATCTTCAAACCAAAACCAACACCAATTCAACCTTTTAACTTACAATCAATTTTAACACTTATAAACACATCTTAAACACACTTATGCATAAAATCAACAATTCATAAATCACCTCAAACACCATTTCAAAATAACAAAGGAAAACAAGAGAGTACTTACCAAAATTAAGGAAATTCCACAAATCTACAACTTAATCCTTTGATTCTTCCTTCAATTTGAGCTTAGAACATCACAATCCTCTCTTGCTCTCTTGCTTCCTCTTGTCTTTGGGTGAGCCGGCCAACACAAGAAAGAAAGAAGAAAATCTCCTCAAAAATCAAAGTCAATTTCTCTTTAAATCTCCACCAAGAATTTCACATTAAGCAATTACCTAAACACCCTTCTTTACTTTGTTTTAACTTCCTTTAAAAAAAATTGCCCTTTTTGTAATTTCACATATCACAAGTTAAAATATCTTCTTACCTTGACTCCCCAATTGACCAACTTATATGTTATATATATTACAATATACACAACATATACATTCTCTTAACACACTCATTTCCTTTGCAAAAACATATATACATTTAATTCAAATCAAAACAACAATTGTATCAAAACTTCTAGGCACACTTTGGGATATTACAACACATATATCATTACATCAAACCACAATACAATGACTTATCAAAATATTCATGAAATAATACTCACAATTTCTATATCCTTATACATATTACACATCATATTGTATTTTCATAATCTCATTATTCAGCATAGTTTATCAAGTCACCTTCATTTTCAGTAAATTGCTTATGTATTTTAATCATCACATTAAAGCAAAGACATGCATGGGCCCAAAAAGAATCTAATATGCTATTCAAAGTTCAGAGTCACTGCTTTGGTCCATAACCACATTCATCAAGCCCTTAGGCGATATATATCTATCCATGGATAGTGTAACAGACCCAGTCTCTTGGACCTCAACCCAGCTAAACCCTTGGGCCCCAGTCTCTTGGTCCTCAACCCGGCTAGACTGTTACAGTTTTTGAGGCTTAGGACCCGGTCTTTTCACCTCAAAAACATCATATTTCACATTTTTCAGCTGGCTCGACTTACGACCCGGTCTTTTCACCTGCTCAGCGATTCATAGGCATGCCGCCAAACCCAGAACTCTGAAAATTGAATAACATACTAGGCACACAATTAATTCGTTTATCTCATTATCAATCTCTTTCACAACTCATTTCTCATAATCAAACTAGGAAACCATGCCCAATTATTTCATTTGCATCATTATAGCCAACAACAATGGCTTCACATCTCATTCATATCTCATCATTAGGATATACATAACCATTTGCATTGTACATACATTTTGTATGCTTATTATATCTTTCATATTTCATATTTCACCTTTATATCCATTAACATTAGTTTCATATTTTATCATTGAGATATACATAGCAAATTACATTATTCATATTTTTAGAATCTTCAACATACATTCCACATAGTACACATAATACAAATCATAGCACATTTCTCACACATGAACAATATAATAGATAACTTAACACATTTTCCAATCAAATGTGTTAAGTCCCATAGTCATGCAATTATATATATCATATAAGATTTTTACTTACCTCTAAGAGCAACTCACACCAATTCCAAATTCCTCTTCCATGAATCCTTCAACACTTGGATTAGGTTTTACCCCAAATGCTTGTTGTTTTACTATAGTTAATTTATCTTGGCTTAAATCATAGCTTATTTGGTTTGTTCTTTTTCTAATATGACCTAAATACATTGGAAGTTCAAAATAAATTTTTTCTTTAAAATCCAAAAGACTAAAGCAAATTTCATAATTTTTTCAAAATGGTCTTTGGATATAAAACTTTTCCATAAATAAATTCTTTTCTCATGACTTAAATACAAAGCCCAAAATCCATTTTTTCTAAAATCTTTTTACAATGGGTTTCTCAAACAAAATCCAACCTAGCTTCAAGAGATTGTTATCATTAGGCATGCCACCAACAACAAAACTCTAAAAATGGAATAACACATTAGACACACAATTCATTCATTAATTCATTATTAATTTCATTCTCATTTTCTCATCATCATTTAGGCAACCATGCCTCAATCATCTCGTTTGCATCATTATAGCCAACAACAATGGCTTCACATCTCATCAATAGAGTATACATAACCAATTGCATTAGACATATATTTTAAATTCATCATCATCTAGGCAAACATGCCCCATTTATTTCATTTGAATCATTATAGCCAACCACAATGGCATCACTTCTCATCATATCTCAATTCACATTAAAGCAATTCATCATTAAAGTATTCATCATAACCAATTGCATTGCACATACCTTTTGAATGATCATCATATCTTTCACACTATACAAATCATAACATTAATCAAATAGTAATAACAATATAGTAGATTACTTAACACATTTATAACCAAATGTGTTAAGTCTCAAAATCATGTAAATGAATGCAACCATGTAAGTTTGTACTTACCTCAAGAACAACTCACACCAATCTATACACTTCCTCTTCCAAGAATTCTCAACACTTAGGTTAGGGCAACTCAACCTCTTCATAACCTAATTCAAAAGGAATAATACACACATATTTACAAATACACATGAATTCCAATACAATTATTCACCTATTAGCCTCATACTAGACCAATGGATCACAAATTACAAACCAAAACCACTAACTAGGGCCCACAGTAGTGGCCTCACAACCCCCCACGGTCGTGGGTTAGCAAACGAACCTGTCCAATTTGCTTAACACCCCCACAGTCGTGGCATCCAAGGGCCACGGTCATGGCATCCAAAATGCTTCTGTTTCGGACCAAACTCATGTATTCTATGCTTTCAACTTCAATAAACACAAGCATCTTGAAAATCTAAGATAATAATTGATCAAACTCACAACATACATCAATTACAAAATCCAAAACCATAACATAAACACAACTCTTACTCTTCCATTCAACTCCAAAATCACAATCAAATAAATCCAACACTCTCAAACACACCACAATCAAACATACTCATGTTCTAGATAATCCAACACCAAACTCAAACACAACTTAAAAATAAAACAAGAGAATCAAGAAGAAACTTACCAAAGTTAATGAAATTTCTTAAATTTCCAACTTGATCACTTGCAATCTTCTTAAATTTTCAGCTTGGAAAACGAAAGCTCTCTTTCTCTCTATTGCCTTTGTGATGCCCGGCCAACCAAAGAAAGAAGAAGAAAATGAAGAAGAAAAATAGCCAAGTCAAACACTCAATCTCTTTAAATCTCCACCAAGTAAAAATAATATTAAAATAATTCAAAATATCCTCTTCCACTCACTTAATTCAATTTCCTTTTAATTAATTTAATTAATTATAAATAAATAATTTATCTTCTTTTGACTTTCATTACCTTGACTTGTATATGTTGTATATATTTCTATATATACAACATATACACTCTCTCTCTTTACTTCTTTTCTCTTTCCATATAAACATATACACTAAATCCAAATACAACAATAATTCCAAAACTTTTAGGGCATACTTTGGGATATTACAATTCTCTCCCTCTAAAATGAAATTTCGTCCTCGAAATTGCCTGATATTAAATCTGAAACAGTTGAGAATACTGATCTCGCATTGCTTGCTCACTCTCCCAAGTTGCCTCTTCCTTTGCATGATTCTTCCAAAGAACTTTCACCAGTGGCACTTTCTTATTTCTCAACTCTTTCACTTCATGTGCCAAAATAGCAACTGGTTCTTCTTCAAATGTCAGATCCGAACTCACCTCAATAGATTCAACTGGTAAAACATGAGATGGGTTTGATATGTACCTCCGCAGCATAGAAACATGAAAAACATTATGGATTCTATCTAACTCAGGCGGCAAAGCAAGTCGATAAGCAACTAGTCAAACTCTTTCTAATACTTCATAAGGTCCAATAAAACGAGGACTTAGTTTTCCTCTTCTGCCAAATCTCAAAATCTTTTTCCAAGGAGACACTTTCAAAAATACTTTATCTCCAACATTAAACTCTATGTCCCTCCTTTTCAAATCTGAATAAGATTTCTGTCGATCTGAAGCTGCTTTCAACCAATCCCGAATTATCTTCACTTTCTCTTCTGTTTCTTTAATCAAATCAGGATCAACCAATCTGCCTTCTCCAACTTCATTCCAACATAGAGGCGTCCTACATCTTCTTCCATACAAAGCCTCAAATGGTTCCATTCCAATACTAGATTGATGACTGTTGTTGTAAACAAATTCCACAAGTGGCAAAAATCTGTCCCAACTTCCAGAGAATTCAATGACACAGCTTCTCAACATGTCCTCTATAAACTGTATCACTCTCTCTGACTGCCCATCAGACTGCGGGTGAAAAGTAGTGCTAAAGTGCAATCGAGAACCCAAAGCACCATGTAAACTCTTCCAAAACCTTGAAGTAAGCCGAGGATCTCGATCAAACACTAAAGAAATTGGGACTCCATGCAACTTCACTATCTCACTGATATACAGCTCAACCAACTTCTCAAGAGAATAGTCCATTCTAACTGGAAGGAAATGAGCTGTCTTCGTCAACCGATCAACAATCACCCAAATAGCATCATGCTTCTTCTGAGTCAACGGCAAACCAGACACAAAATCCATTGTCACACGTTCCCATTTCCATTCAGGTACTGCTAAAGGTTGAAGCAACCCTGAAGGAACTTGATGCTCAGCTTTTACTCTCTCACAAGTGAGACACTTGGACACAAATTCCGCTATATCTATTTTCATAACTGACCACCAATAATGCTGCTTCAAATCATAATACATTTTAGTACTCCCAGGGTGCATAGCAAAAAATGACTGGTGTGCTTCCTCTAAAATACTCTTTCTCAAACTAGCATCATCAGGAACAGACAACCTATCTTTAAACCAAAGGCTACCATCACTTTTCACAAGAAAATCTCGGTTCTCCCCATTTTGACAATCTAACACAACTTTCTGGATTTTCTCATCTGCCAATTGAGCCTCTTTCATCTGATCCAACAACATTGGCCTCAATTGCAACTAAGCCAACAATGAACCATCATTACAAAGCTCAAAACTAGCATGCAATGCTCTTAACTCAACAAAGCAACGAGAGCGAATAAATAGTTAAACCTGCCAAAGACTTCCGACTCAAGGCATCAGCAACAACATTTGCCTTACCAGGATGATAATCAATCAAACAGTCGTAGTCTTTGATCAGCTCTAACCATCGTCTTTATTGAAGATTAAGCTCTCTTTGAACCCCCAAATATTTCAAACTCTTATGATCTGTGTAAATGAAACACTTCTCCCCATACAAATAGTGTCGCCAAATCTTCAAAGCAAACACTATAGCTGCCAATTCCAAATCATGCGTCGGATAATTAAGCTCATGCGGCTTTAACTGCCGAGAAGCATAAGCTATGACTTTACCCTCTTGCATCAAAACACAACCTAAACCATTATGTGAAGCATCACTGTAAATCACATATGGTTTATCTTCCACAGGCAAAGTAAGAACAGGAGCTTGAGTCAACATCTCCTTCAATTGCTCAAAGCTAGCTTGACACTGATCTGTCCACACAAATCTAACTCCTTTTCGAAGTAATCTGGTGAGTGGAGTAGCTATCAAAGAAAAACCTTTCACAAAGCGTTGATAATAGCCTGCCAAACCCAGAAAACTTCTAACTTCAGTCACAGACTTCGGTGGACTCCAATTTAAAATAGCCTCAACTTTACTCGGATCAACTCTTATACCATTTGCTGAAACTATATGACCCAAAAAAGTTACTTGATCAAGCCAAAACTCACACTTCGTCAGCTTAGCATACAATTCCTTCTCTCTCAAAATCTGCAACACAATTCGCAAATGCTTGTCATGCTCCTCTTTATTACGCGAATACACCAAAATATCATCAATAAAAACTACCACAAACTGATCCAAATAGGGCCTAAACACCCTATTCATCAAATCCATGAAAGCTGCAGGTGCATTCGTCAATCCAAAAGGCATCACTAAAAACTCATAATGCCCATACCTTGTGTGAAAAGCTGTCTTGGGAACATCTTCAGCTCTGACTCTCAACTTATGGTACCCTGATCTTAAATCAATCTTGGAAAACACTGCTCCCTTTAACTGATCGAAGAGATCATCAATCCTAGGCAAAGGATACTTATTCTTAACAGTCACCTTATTCAATTGCCTATAATTGATGCACAACCTCAAAGAACCATCCTTCTTCTTTACAAACAAAACAAGAGCTCCCCACGGAGAAACACTAGGGCGAATAAACCCTTTATCCAACAACTCCTGCAACTGCACCTTCAACTGTCTTAACCCTAGCTCCATCTCTACCCTCTTCAGGAGCTACACTCTCAGCACTACCTTCTATGGACTGACGTGACTGAGATGCCATCACTACCTATATCTGCAAACACAACAGAATATACCTCATCAAAAATCAGAGACTGCCAATACCAAAACATGTATCTTATTTAAAAATCACATTTTAAAAATCAAAATTTTCTTTTTCTTACAATTTACCTAGGTTGAGAATCTCAAACCTAGGCTCTGATACCAAAACAATTGTAACACCACTATATCCCGTATACGCATACTACATACCACCACTATCGTAATACACGTATACTGAATATAAGAATGCCACAGTTTTCTAAATAAACAAATCATCCCTCTAAACAATAGTATGAACAAACTTAAAACATTTAAGTTATATTATAAACACAATAGATAAAAATGTTCATTCAATACGCAACGGAAAATGTAGTGATATTTACAAATACATAAACATCAACAACCAAATTTTTCAAAACATAAAGTTTATACATGTTTGGTAGTTTGTCTATGATCTTTAAGCCCACAATCAACACCTCAAAGTCTAGACTCGACTCGGTCTAGAAGAACTCTTTGGCTCTACCCTATCACCTGCACGATGAACCACAATCGCGCTAAGCCAACGGCTTAGTGGTACAAACCACAATAACAATATGCTTCAATGCAATGCCAATGTCACACATTTCAACAAATAAGACAATATTCACAAATGATATCTTTATATTGTTCATAACACAACATTTCATTATTTTATTCAAACATTTCATCACTTATGATTTACATTGAAACAAAGACAAGCATGGGCCCAAAAGACACTAATATGCCATTCAACTTTCAGAGTTAATGTTTTGGTTTAATTATCACATTTATCATTATCCCAACTAGGCTTCAAAGATTAGGCTCAACCAAGCTTCAAGGGGAACAAAACATGCTAAGTATCAACCCAACTTGGCTTCAAGAACCAAACCCAACCTAGCTTCAAGGGTTGTAACATCTCAACTAGGCTTGAAGGACTAAATCCAACCTAGCTTCAAGAGATTGTTATCATTAGGCATGCCACCAACAACAAAACTCTGAAAATGGAATAACACATTAGACACACAATTCATTCATTAATTCATTATTAATTTCATTCTCATTTTCTCATCATCATTTAGGCAACCATGCCTCAATCATCTCATTTGCATCATTATAGCCAACAACAATGGCTTCACATCTCATCAATAGAGTATACATAACCAATTGCATTAGACATATATTTTAAATTCATCATCATCTAGGCAAACATGCCCCATTTATTTCATTTGAATCATTATAGCCAACCACAATGGCATCACTTCTCATCATATCTCAATTCACATTAAAGCAATTCATCATTAAAGTATTCATCATAACCAATTGCATTGCACATACCTTTTGAATGATCATCATATCTTTCACACTATACAAATCATAACATTAATCAAATAGTAATAACAATATAGTAGATTACTTAACACATTTATAACCAAATGTGTTAAGTCTCAAAATCATGTAAATGAATGCAACCATGTAAGTTTGTACTTACCTCAAGAACAACTCACACCAATCTATACACTTCCTCTTCCAAGAATTCTCAACACTTAGGTTAGGGCAACTCAACCTCTTCATAACCTAATTCAAAAGGAATAATACACACTTATTTACAAATACACATGAATTCCAATACAATTATTCACCTATTAGCCTCATACTAGACCAATGGATCACAAATTACAAACCAAAACCACTAACTAGGGCCCACAGTAGTGGCCTCACAACCCCCCACGGTCGTGGGTTAGCAAACGAACCTGTCCAATTTGCTTAACACCCCCACAGTCGTGGCATCCAAGGGCCACGGTCATGGCATCCAAAATGCTTCTGTTTCGGACCAAACTCATGTATTCTATGCTTTCAACTTCAATAAACACAAGCATCTTGAAAATCTAAGATAATAATTGATCAAACTCACAACATACATCAATTACCAAATCCAAAACCATAACATAAACACAACTCTTACTCTTCCATTCAACTCCAAAATCACAATCAAATAAATCCAACACTCTCAAACACACCACAATCAAACATACTCATGTTCTTGATAATCCAACACCAAACTCAAACACAACTTAAAAATAAAACAAGAGAATCAAGAAGAAACTTACCAAAGTTAATGAAATTTCTTAAATTTCCAACTTGATCACTTGCAATCTTCTTAAATTTTCAGCTTGGAAAACGAAAGCTCTCTTTCTCTCTATTGCCTTTGTGATGCCCGGCCAACCAAAGAAAGAAGAAGAAAATGAAGAAGAAAAATAGCCAAGTCAAACACTCAATCTCTTTAAATCTCCACCAAGTAAAAATAATATTAAAATAATTCAAAATATCCTCTTCCACTCACTTAATTCAATTTCCTTTTAATTAATTTAATTAATTATAAATAAATAATTTATCTTCTTTTGACTTTCATTACCTTGACTTGTATATGTTGTATATATTTCTATATATACAACATATACACTCTCTCTCTTTACTTCTTTTCTCTTTCCATATAAACATATACACTAAATCCAAATACAACAATAATTCCAAAACTTTTAGGGCATACTTTGGGATATTACAATTCTCTCCCTCTAAAAAGAAATTTCGTCCTCGAAATTGCCTGATATTAAATCTGAAACAGTTGAGAATACTGATCTCGCATTGCTTGCTCACTCTCCCAAGTTGCCTCTTCCTTTGCATGATTCTTCCAAAGAACTTTCACCAGTGGCACTTTCTTATTTCTCAACTCTTTCACTTCATGTGCCAAAATAGCAACTGGTTCTTCTTCAAATGTCAGATCCGAACTCACCTCAATAGATTCAACTGGTAAAACATGAGATGGGTTTGATATGTACCTCCGCAGCATAGAAACATGAAAAACATTATGGATTCTATCTAACTCAGGCGGCAAAGCAAGTCGATAAGCAACTGGTCAAACTCTTTCTAATACTTCATAAGGTCCAATAAAACGAGGACTTAGTTTTCCTCTTCTGCCAAATCTCAAAATCTTTTTCCAAGGAGACACTTTCAAAAATACTTTATCTCCAACATTAAACTCTATGTCCCTCCTTTTCAAATCTGAATAAGATTTCTGTCGATCTGAAGCTGCTTTCAACCAATCCCGAATTATCTTCACTTTCTCTTCTGTTTCTTTAATCAAATCAGGATCAACCAATCTGCCTTCTCCAACTTCATTCCAACATAGAGGCGTCCTACATCTTCTTCCATACAAAGCCTCAAATGGTTCCATTCCAATACTAGATTGATGACTGTTGTTGTAAGCAAATTCCACAAGTGGCAAAAATCTGTCCCAACTTCCAGAGAATTCAATGACACAGCTTCTCAACATGTCCTCTATAAACTGTATCACTCTCTCTGACTGCCCATCAGACTGCGGGTGAAAAGCAGTGCTAAAGTGCAATCGAGAACCCAAAGCACCATGTAAACTCTTCCAAAACCTTGAAGTAAGCCGAGGATCTCGATCAAACACTAAAGAAATTGGGACTCCATGCAACTTCACTATCTCACTGATATACAGCTCAACCAACTTCTCAAGAGAATAGTCCATTCTAACTGGAAGGAAATGAGCTGTCTTCGTCAACCGATCAACAATCACCCAAATAGCATCATGCTTCTTCTGAGTCAACGGCAAACCAGACACAAAATCCATTGTCACACGTTCCCATTTCCATTCAGGTACTGCTAAAGGTTGAAGCAACCCTGAAGGAACTTGATGCTCAGCTTTTACTCTCTCACAAGTGAGACACTTGGACACAAATTACGCTATATCTATTTTCATACCTGACCACCAATAATGCTGCTTCAAATCATAATACATTTTAGTACTCCCAGGGTGCATAGCAAAAAATGGCTGGTGTGCTTCCTCTAAAATACTCTTTCTCAAACTAGCATCATCAGGAACAGACAACCTATCTTTAAACCAAAGGCTACCATCACTTTTCACAAGAAAATCTCGGTTCTCCCCATTTTGACAATCTAACACAACTTTCTGGATTTTCTCATCTGCCAATTGAGCCTCTTTCATCTGATCCAACAACATTGGCCTCAATTGCAACTAAGCCAACAATGAACCATCATTACAAAGCTCAAAACTAGCATGCAATGCTCTTAACTCAACAAAGCAACGAGAGCGAATAAATAGTTAAACCTGCCAAAGACTTCCGACTCAAGGCATCAGCAACAACATTTGCCTTACCAGGATGATAATCAATCAAACAGTCGTAGTCTTTGATCAGCTCTAACCATCGTCTTTATTGAAGATTAAGCTCTCTTTGAACCCCCAAATATTTCAAACTCTTATGATCTGTGTAAATGAAACACTTCTCCCCATACAAATAGTGTCGCCAAATCTTCAAAGCAAACACTATAGCTGCCAATTCCAAATCATGCGTCGGATAATTAAGCTCATGCGGCTTTAACTGCCGAGAAGCATAAGCTATGACTTTACCCTCTTGCATCAAAACACAACCTAAACCATTATGTGAAGCATCACTGTAAATCACATATGGTTTATCTTCCACAGGCAAAGTAAGAACATGAGCTTGAGTCAACATCTCCTTCAATTGCTCAAAGCTAGCTTGACACTGATCTGTCCACACAAATCTAACTCCTTTTCGAAGTAATCTGGTGAGTGGAGTAGCTATCAAAGAAAAACCTTTCACAAAGCGTTGATAATAGCCTGCCAAACCCAGAAAACTTCTAACTTCAGTCACAGACTTCGGTGGACTCCAATTCAAAATAGCCTCAACTTTACTCGGATCAACTCTTATACCATTTGCTGAAACTATATGACCCAAAAAAGTTACTTGATCAAGCCAAAACTCACACTTCGTCAGCTTAGCATACAATTCCTTCTCTCTCAAAATCTGCAACACAATTCGCAAATGCTTGTCATGCTCCTCTTTATTACGCGAATACACCAAAATATCATCAATAAAAACTACCACAAACTGATCCAAATAGGGCCTAAACACCCTATTCATCAAATCCATGAAAGTTGCAGGTGCATTCGTCAATCCAAAAGGCATCACTAAAAACTCATAATGCCCATACCTTGTGTGAAAAGCTGTCTTGGGAACATCTTCAGCTCTGACTCTCAACTTATGGTACCCTGATCTTAAATCAATCTTGGAAAACACTGCTCCCTTTAACTGATCGAAGAGATCATCAATCCTAGGCAAAGGATACTTATTCTTAACAGTCACCTTATTCAATTGCCTATAATTGATGCACAACCTCAAAGAACCATCCTTCTTCTTTACAAACAAAACAAGAGCTCCCCACGGAGAAACACTAGGGCGAATAAACCCTTTATCCAACAACTCCTGCAACTGCACCTTCAACTGTCTTAACCCTAGCTCCATCTCTACCCTCTTCAGGAGCTACACTCTCAGCACTACCTTCTATGGACTGACGTGACTGAGATGCCATCACTACCTATATCTGCAAACACAACAGAATATACCTCATCAAAAATCAGAGACTGCCAATACCAAAACATGTATCTTATTTAAAAATCACATTTTAAAAATCAAAATTTTCTTTTTCTTACAATTTACCTAGGTTGAGAATCTCAAACCTAGGCTCTGATACCAAAACAATTGTAACACCACTATATCCCGTATACGCATACTACATACCACCACTATCGTAATACACGTATACTGAATATAAGAATGCCACAGTTTTCCAAATAAACAAATCATCCCTCTAAACAATAGTATGAACAAACTTAAAACATTTAAGTTATATTATAAACACAATAGATAAAAATGTTCATTCAATACGCAGCGGAAAATGTAGTGATATTTACAAATACATAAACATCAACAACCAAATTTTTCAAAACATAAAGTTTATACATGTTTGGTAGTTTGTCTCTGATCTTTAAGCCCACAATCAACACCTCAAAGTCTAGACTCGACTCGGTCTAGAAGAACTCTTTGGCTCTACCCTATCACCTGCACGATGAACCACAATCGCGCTAAGCCAACGGCTTAGTGGTACAAACCACAATAACAATATGCTTCAATGCAATGCCAATGTCACACATTTCAACAAATAAGACAATATTCACAAATGATATCTTTATATTGTTCATAACACAACATTTCATTATTTTATTCAAACATTTCATCACTTATGATTTACATTGAAACAAAGACAAGCATGGGCCCAAAAGACACTAATATGCCATTCAACTTTCAGAGTTAATGTTTTGGTTTAATTATCACATTTATCATTATCCCAACTAGGCTTCAAAGATTAGGCTCAACCAAGCTTCAAGGGGAACAAAACATGCTAAGTATCAACCCAACTTGGCTTCAAGAACCAAACCCAACCTAGCTTCAAGGGTTGTAACATCTCAACTAGGCTTGAAGGACTAAATCCAACCTAGCTTCAAGAGATTGTTATCATTAGGCATGCCACCAACAACAAAACTCTGAAAATGGAATAACACATTAGACACACAATTCATTCATTAATTCATTATTAATTTCATTCTCATTTTCTCATCATCATTTAGGCAACCATGCCTCAATCATCTCATTTGCATCATTATAGCCAACAACAATGGCTTCACATCTCATCAATAGAGTATACATAACCAATTGCATTAGACATATATTTTAAATTCATCATCATCTAGGCAAACATGCCCCATTTATTTCATTTGAATCATTATAGCCAACCACAATGGCATCACTTCTCATCATATCTCAATTCACATTAAAGCAATTCATCATTAAAGTATTCATCATAACCAATTGCATTGCACATAACTTTTGAATGATCATCATATCTTTCACACTATACAAATCATAACATTAATCAAATAGTAATAACAATATAGTAGATTACTTAACACATTTATAACCAAATGTGTTAAGTCTCAAAATCATGTAAATGAATGCAACCATGTAAGTTTGTACTTACCTCAAGAACAACTCACACCAATCTATACACTTCCTCTTCCAAGAATGCTCAACACTTAGGTTAGGGCAACTCAACCTCTTCACAACCTAATTCAAAAGGAATAATACACACTTATTTACAAATACACATGAATTCCAATACAATTATTCACCTATTAGCCTCATACTAGACCCATGGATCACAAATTACAAACCAAAACCACTAACTAGGGCCCACGGTCGTGGCCTCACAACCCCATGGTCGTGGCCTCACAACCCCACGGTCGTAGCCTCACAACCCCCCACGGTCGTGGGTTAGCAAACGAACCTGTCCAATTTGCTTAACACCCCCACGGTCGTGGCATCCAAGGGCCACGGTCGTGGCATCCAAAATGCTTCTGTTTCGGACCAAACGCATGTATTCTATGCTTTCAACTTCAATAAACACAAGCATCTTGAAAATCTAAGATAATAATTGATCAAACTCACAACATACATCAATTACCAAATCCAAAATCATAACATAAACACAACTCTTACTCTTCCATTCAACTCCAAAATCACAATCAATTAAATCCAACACTCTCAAACACACCACAATCAAACATACTCATGTTCTTGATAATCCAACACCAAACTCAAAAACAACTTAAAAATAAAATAAGAGAATCAAGAAGAAACTTACCAAAGTTAATGAAACTTCTTAAATTTCCAACTTGATCACTTGGAATCTTCTTAAATTTTGAGCTTGGAAAACAAAAACTCTCTTTCTCTCTATTGCCTTTGTGATGCCCAGCCAACCAAAGAAAGAAGAAGAAAATGAAGAAGAAAAATAGCCAAGTCAAACACTCAATCTCTTTAAATCTCCACCATGTAAAAATAATATTAAAATAATTCAAAATATCCTCTTCCACTCACTTAATTCAATTTCCTTTTAATTAATTTAATTAATTATAAATAATTAATTTATCTTCTTTTGACTTTCATTACCTTGACTTGTATATGTTGTATATATTTCTATATATACAACATTTACACTCTCTCTCTTTACTTCTTGTCTCTTTTCATATAAACATATACACTAAATCTAAATACAACAATAATTCCAAAACTTTTAAGGCATACTTTGTGATATTTCAGCCCTGGCCGAGATCATGAAGAATGAATTAGTTACAATTTTAGGAAACAATGCCGGCACCAAGAAGCCAGAGAACAAAGGGAAGGCTAAGGTTGGTGAAGTGGCTTTTGATGATGACAAGGTAGTCCTTGATGATGATGATGACTGGGCTCAATACTTCCAAAATTCTCGAGATAAAAAGGAGCTGAAGGTTGTTGAGAAGACAACTATTAAAAAGACCGAGACGTCTGATGTTGAGAAGATGATTACTGATTTAGAAAAGAAATTTGAGAAGAAGCTGAGAACCGAAGAGATGTCTGAGATCTAGAAACTGTTTGAACATGATGTGGAGGTCCCTTATAAGTTCAATATGCCTTCCTTCGCTAGGTACAATGGTACTGGAAATCCTCATCTCCATGTGAAGCAGTACATCACTGCTATGCAGTCTGCCCGAGCTACTAAAGCTCAAACTCTGAGATATTTCATGCTCTCATTAGACCCTGTTGTCCAAAATTGGTTCAACACCTTAGAGGAAAGTACTCAAAAAGATTGGGACACGTTGCACAAGGCTTTCATTCAACAATATGGGTATAATGTCGAGCTGGTAGTAACCTTGATGGAGGTGGAAACCATTAGGCAAAGACCAAATGAGAATTTTGTGGACTATATGAAAAGATGGATAAATAAGGATGCATTGCTCAGGAAGAGGCCCGATGAATCTGATCAAATAAGGAAGATTGTGAGAGGGGTGTTGCCTAGCCTTCGTGAGAGGCTGTCTCACACCCTTATAAGGGATTTCAAAGATCTTCTCCAAGCTGGTTTGCAAATTGAAGAATGGGAAAGGGAGAAGAATCGCTTTTCAATAAGAAGGAATGAGAAAGAAAATTATCAGCCTGGCAATTAAAGTATACAAAAGGAAGCTGATGTTAATGCCACTAGTCAAGGAGGAATGAGATAGTTTTCAGAATTAGGGAAGCCGCTATCTTGGGTTCTCAATAAGCTACAAAAGAAGGGATTATTTCAACCCTTGACTCCTCGTCCTTTGCCTAATCCTCTTCCACCTAACTTTGATACTAATGCATTTTGCCAATTCCATCAAGGCCTGGACACGAAACGGACAATTGTATGAAGTTGAGGCATGAGATCCAGAATTTAATTGATAATGGCAAGTTGCCTAAGCTAGATAAGCCCAATACCAAGAGTAATCCTTTGCCAAGGTTCAACAGGGTGTCACCACCAGCAAACTTCATGGTAGGAGAGAGATTGGAAGAAGATTTTATTTTATCCTCTTTTTAAGATGGAAATATTGAAGATGTGAAAGGAAAAGAAGCTTAACTTAACAAATTTTCCTTAGCTTGAATGTTGCTTTGCAATTTTTCTTTCTTTAATATTTAATTGGAACAATCATGTTTTTCAAATTTAAATTTATTTGAATAAATTACTTTCATAAAAAAATTTATTGGTCTTTGTTCATTTTGGTGCTCAACCGATGACGAATTTAACTTGATATTTATAAATTAGTATATCTAGGCATCATGATTGGAATGACTTTACTAGATGAGGGAATTGCTCTATAGCATTGAGTTGTGTATGCTTACATAGAGAGGGCTCCTGCATGATGACCTTTGTCTAGGTCTTAGTCAATCTTAGAACATGCTTTGATAGACTTTTGAGGTGAAATTGAACTCTGCTTATTTTAAGAGAGAGATGATCTAGGCATTGTTTGACGAGCCAACAACTAGTATCCACCCAATTAAATATCAATCCCTAGTTGTCCCTTTGAGCCTTCATAAAATGTTAGCTTTCTTTTCATTGGCATATAACCCCAACAACCTACCCTGAGCTGTTGTGATACTTTTGACAAGTCTTATGATCACTAAGGTGAAGAGGCAAGAAGATCAAAGAAAGGAACGAATAGTTAAGATCATAAGGATAGTGGATGTTCTCAAAACCATAAAGGTAGTTGAAGTTCACCTAATATCTCCAATCTATCAAGATAACATCAGAGTAACAAATGATTTATCCATGTTAAAGGAGATTTATGTCACTCCACTCATCCATTATTAGAAACCCAAGTTGGTACAAATAAGATAACTCTTTTAGAGCTAGAACCAAAAAAAAAGAAAAAAAGAACAGAAAAAAGAACAGAAAAAAAGGACAAAAGGAAAAAAAAGGAAAAAAAAGAAAAGAAAAAAAAAAAGAAAGATAAAACCTAAAAAGGCGGTTTAGAAAGCCAACTGAGTTCTCTTTTACCTAAAGCAGCAAAAGGCTTCCATTTGGTTTATAAGGACAGTTTGACTTGAATTGGTCCAACCCATCCAAAGATTCGATCAAAATCAAAGAAAAAGGAGAAAGACCATCCAGTTCTTGAAAGTTTTGTACTTGACAATCCTACAAGGAAGAAGGACAAAATGATAAAATGCTCAAAGAAAGGGAAGAATAAGAAAAATAAAAAGAAAGAAAAGGGAGAAGAAGAAAAAAATGAATTTGTGCACCAAACGTTTTTGCAAGGGCAAAGGCTGTCCTAATCAAGATCCAGATTAATGCCAAGAAGATAAAAGGAATTTGGAGTCTAGCAAGATTGCTCCCAGCTGCCTAAAGTTCAAACAAGAAATTTATAGTGTGAGGGTTTTCCCATAGTGTCACAACGGCTCAAACTTACAAAAGGTCTTCATTTAACCCGTGTGTAGACCCTTAATTTTTTACCCGGTCCGGTCCAATATATTTTAATTAGTCCAAAATAATTTTTGTGTTGTCCAATATATTTTAATTAGTCTAAAATAATTTTTTCTATCTTAATTAAATAATATTTGCTTTAATATTTAATTTTTATTAATAATAAATAATAATAATAATAATAAACAAATAAAAAAATCGGCGACGAAAAATTTCGTCGCTGAGCAGGCCAATTTTTGCCCCTCAGCCCGCAGCCAGCTGCGGCAGCTTTTTCGCCAGTGTAATTTTTCTGCAGCAGTTTTTTTTTGCCAGCGCAATTTTTCCGCAGCAGTTTTTCTTCGCCAGCGAAATTTTTTCGACGCAAATTTTTCCAAAACCAAATACAATTAGGTTTTGGTTTCCTTTTCTTAATTAATGTTAGATTCTGAGAATAACTAAAATTAATCATAAAAATCTTCTATAAATAAGAACTAAAACAACACAGAAAGAGGGCGGGATATTTGAGATAAAAATTTGGGACCAAAACTGAGGAGGAAAACTTTAAAAAATAAATCAAATTTAAAGAATTCCTTCTGGCAGTGAAATCAATCGGATTTTTGAGATAGGAAACAAGCTATTCAATCCATCAAAGGCAGCAAAGCTTGTCTTTGTTCTTGTTCATCTAAGAAGTGATTTTTGGTGGAACCAACAAATGAAGGTATGAATTTCTTTATTTGTTTCAGTAATTTATAGTAGCTTCATCATTCAAGATCAAAAATTGTTGTTTCTGTTTCTTTAAAATAAAAAAACCCTAGAACCTTAATTACCTTTTCTAAAGCTTAAAAACCTTAATTCGTCTCTTTATTTTCCAAAATTCTTAAAATAGTTGTTTTTGTTTCTTCAAAATCTTAAAACCCCTAATCTGCCTTCCAATTTTCCAAAACAATAAATTGAATTATTTTCTTTCCAAAAACCCTAAAAAATATCTTTTCTGATTCTATAAACCTTAAATCATTTTGTTTATTTTCACAAAGTTTCATAAAATTATCAATTGTTTTCCAAATTCTAAAATCTAATGGATTCTCTGAAACCCTAATTCTAAAATTCTAAAAACCTAATTCAACTCTAAAATCCAAAATAGTAAACCCTAAACTAGCTAACCGAACCCTAAAGTTTTCTTAAACCCTAACTCCCTTAAAACCTTAAACCTTAATTTTTCTAAACCCTAATCCTTTAAACCTTAAAACCCTATAAACATAAATATTAAAATTCAAACACAGTAAGCTTAAAAACCATAATTCAGTAACCGTAAATCATAAATCTAAATGTTTTAAAGTGTCCAAACCCTAGTTTCATGATTTCACTTCTCAAACATTAATTTGGTTAATCAAAGAACTATATCAACCTCTTAAATTCTAAAACTTTGCTCTATTTCAATTCTTTTAAAATTTACAGTAGCTTGAACTCATAAATTCCAAAACCCTAAACACACGAAATAAAGAATCTTAAATAGAAACAGTAGCCCTAATTTAAATCTTTATTTGCCTTATTCAATTTTATATTGATTATGCTTTGATTTATTTTATATGCTTTAATTTATTTAAGTTCAATGCTTGCTTTATTTAATTTATCATGGATGAATGTTTACTTTCTATTGATGTTTAATATCTTTGATGAATGATTTATTTATGATGAATGGTTATTTACTTTTATCGATTTATTTAGATTTCCAAATGTTGTAAGAGGTATATTTCCACTTGATGGGTACCTCATTAGTTAAATATCATGTAATTTAAATTGCTTTTCTATTTTAAAACCAATGTAAAGGACATGTTTCTACCTTTTGGTGGGTGTCCTATTTAGGCATGGATTATGTAAGGGCATGTTTCCATCTTCGAATGGGTGTCCATTTATTTATTTTGCTTGGACATTATTTTGATTTTCAATATATCGATGCTTTATTTTAATTATTATGTGTAATATGGATAATGTTGTTATATTTAAGAATTTTATAATAGTAGGACCTGTAAAGGAGGCCGGTTCCAATGAACCTGGTGTTGTGGGGGTGTTGGGCCATTTCTCACCTTCCCCACACGTACCCAACTTTCCAAACCCATTAGGGGGTTGGGGATTCCTTAGGAATTGAGCCATCCACCCCTTTCTTTTTCCCGGCCCGTCTGGGTGGCGACTCCATTTTCTCCGAACCTAGGTCCGTGTTCTCTAAGGCCCCGAGCCTAAACAGTGCCGAAGTCGCAAGAACCATTCCACTGGGAGTGGGGGCGAAAATCCCCGCTCACAGTGGCAACTCCACTGGGGATAAGAGAAGTTGATTCCGTTGGTCTTTATATTATTCTATTCTTTCTTATAACGATATTATCCATTGCATCATCTTAGACTGCATCGTGTGTGTGAGTTGGGACGCCCGTGTTACCCGTGTTGTGTTATGTAAGGGATACCATACTTTCACTCAAGGTATGGAGATCGAGCATGGCATAACCACTCATAGCCTTGTACCATTTGGTATATACTTGCTATAAGAACCTAAGTCTTTTAACCCAAAGACTAAAGCTCATGTAATTGGCCTAGTTACTTTCCTTAGGTTTTTACCCCAAATGCATGTTGTTTGACTATGGTTAATTTATCTTGGCCTAAATCATGGCTTATTTGGTTTGTTCTTTTTCTAATATACCTAAGTACATTGTAAGCTAGAAATAAACTTTTCTCTAAATCCAAAAGGCCAAAGCTATTTTCAAAACATTTTCAAAATGGTCTTTGGACATAAAATTTTTCCAAAAATAAATAAAAAATTCTTTTGCTTATGGCCCAAATACTAAGCCCAAAATCCATTTTTTCTAAAATATTTTTACAATGGGCTTAGAAACAAAATTATTTTCATTCAACCCTTTCTTACAAAGAGCTTACAAAATATTTAGGTCAATTATGAAATACCAAAAATCAATTGTGAGCCTAGTTTATACTAAGAATAATTAATCATGGGCTTGTTTTTGGCATGAATCATTAGTTACTTTTTCAAGTGAGAAATCTATCTATAATAAACCTCTTAATTTAGTTTTCATCCAATGTAGCATAAAAGCTACTATAGTTGGTTGAATGGATTAAAATCTAATTAATGGGAATTATCATAAACTGATTTCCATTTTCAAAAATATAACTATTGGTTGAAAAGTCCGAGAGAAATGTTCGAAAATAATATACCCCATGTTGGTATTTTGTTAACCATATACTTAGGAAAAGTGACTCGCCATTTGTGTGTGGGTGTTATAAGGTTGGAAGGAATGTCCTAATTATCCTTGTTTGTTGATTGTTAGTGCATACATGCATACATGAATACATTTACATCTCATATCATTGATCCTCTCCGGCTCAAAGCCTTGGAGTACGACAATTCAAGAGCTTACAACAATATCATCTACAACATTGATTTATGATTCAAGTGCTTCATTAGGAAGATGGATGCAAACCAGCTAAGGGATATAATCGATGAAGTTGTCAAAGCTAGGATGGCCGAACTACAAGACCAATTGGTTGAAATTATGAAGACCCAGTCGATTGAAATTCTAGAGATCATCAACAATGCTAATAAGGCATCTCCCATTGACATAAGAAAGAGAGGAAAGGCAGCATCAATGGAGAACATGTTCACTAATAGAGATAAAATGAAAAATGGAGGATCAATACCTATTCTACAAGATCAGCCGAACCATATGCTATCTAAATGGAGCAATAAGAGCGACTACCACCTCAATGAGCAAAATCAAAAGAAAAGAAGAGTTGTTGAGAAAAATGCAGCAACTGAACCAACAAAGAGGCATAAATTTTTAAACTTGGGGGAACCGTTGTAAAAAATGTTGGAGAATCTAATGAAGAAGGGATTGTTACAACCCTTGACTCCTCATCCTTTGCCTAATCCTTTTCCGCCTAACTTTGATATTAAAGCATTTTTCCAATTCCATCAACGACTCAGACATGAAACGGACAACTATATGAAGTTAAGGCATGAGATCTAGATTTTAATTGACAGTGGAAAGCTGCTTGAGCCTGATAAGCCCAACACTAAGAGTAAGCCTCTGCCTAAAATTGGAAGGGCGCCACCTCTTACAACCTTCATGAAGAGTTTTATCTTGTCATCTCATCATGATATGGATAGAGAAGCTACTGTGGATGATGAAGCAATGACCTTTGATCCTTACCCTTGAGATGTCTAAATAAATGAAGTGTCTTCGACTCCAACTCAATGAACTTTCCTTAGCTTGAATGTTGCTTTTCAATTTTACTTTCTTTAATATTTAATTGGAACTATCGTGTTTTTCAAATTTAAAGTTGTTTGAATAAATTACTTTCATCAAAATTTTTGTTGGTCTTTGTTCATTTTGGTGCTCAACCAATGAGGAATCTAGCTTGATGTTTATAAATTAACATGTCTAGGCATCATGACTTGAATGACTTTACTAGATAAGGGAATTGCTCTATAGCATTGAGTTGTGTATGCTTACTTAGAGAGGGCTCCTGCATAATTATCTTTATCTAGGTCCTAGTCAGTCTTAGAACATGCTTTGACAAACTTTCGAGGTGAAATTAAACTCTGCTTATTTAAGAGAGAAATGATCTAGGCATTATTTGGTTAGCCAACAACTCGTATCCACCCTATTAAATATCAATCCCTAGTTGTCCCTTTGAGCCTTCATAAAATTTTTTTAGCTTTCTATTCATTGGCTTATAAACCCCAATAACCTATCCTGAGTTGTTGTGATACTTTTGACAAGTCTTATGATCACTAAGGTGAAGAGGCAAGAAGATCAAAGAGAGGAATGAATACCATGAAGATAGTTGAAGTTCTCAAGGGTAGTTGAAGTTTTCTTAGTATTTCCGATATATCAAGACAACATCAGAGTAACGAATGATTTATCCCTGTTAAAGAATCTTTATGTTACTCCACTCATCCATTATTAGAAGCCCAAGTTGGTACAAACAATATAACTATTTTAGAGCTAGAACTAAATAAAAAACAAACAAACAAAAAAAGAAGAAGAAAAAGAAAATAAAAAAGAATAAAAAAAAGGAAAAGAGAAATAAAATGAAACCTAAAAAGGCGGTTCAGAAAGCCAACTGAGTTCACTTTTACCTAAAGCAGCAAAAGGCTTCCATTTGGTTCATAAAGACATTTTTACTTGAATTGGTCCAACCCAACCAAAGATTCGATCAAAATCAGAGGAAAAGGAGAAAGACCATCCAGTTCTGTACTTGACAGTCCTACAAGGAAGAAGGACAAAATGATAAAATGCTTAAAGAAAGGGAAGAGTAAGGAAAATAAAGAGAAAGAAAAGGGAAGAGTAAGAAAAATAAAGAAAAGGGAGAAGAAGAAAAGAAACGAATTTGGGAACCAAACTTTTTGGAAAGACAAAAAAACTGTCCTAATCAAGATCCAGATTAATGCTAAGAAGATAGAAGGAATTTGGAGTCTAGTAAGATTGCCTCCAAGCTGCCTAAGATTCAAACAAGAAATTTATAGTGTGAGGGTTTGTCCTTTGTGTCACACCAGCTCCAATCTAAAAATGGCCTTCACTTAAACCCGTATCCCTTATAGACCCCATTTCAAGCATATTAAAGACCTATTGATCTCTTTTGGTAGGTAGAGTCTATTAGTGGAGATAGTTTGGATGAGCATGCATATGAGATAGACAATATTTAAACTCAAATGAGGCCTTTGGCCAAGTAATGTGTATGTGCCTATCTGAAGTGCAACAATTCTTGCTTAAATAGAAATGATTCCCGAGTTTGGTATGGTAACTAAGGTTGTAACACCCCTATACCCCGTATACATACACAACATGCTAATATGATCGTAATATACGTATACTGAATATAGAAATGCCACGGTATACTTAAACAAATGACTCATCCCTTTTAAAAACATGAACAAATTTAAATCATCTAAAAGAAATTATAAAAGACAAAAGATAAAATGTTTATTTAAAAGCAGCAGAAAATATAGCAAATATTTACAAATACTTATACATTAAAACTCAAGTTTTACAAAACATAAAACATATACATGAGCTATGTCTTTGATCTTTAAGCTCCACTATCAACGCCTCAAAATCTAGACTCTACTATGTCTAGAGGAGCTCTCCGGTTCTTCCCTGTCACCTACGCGATGAATTGCAATCGCGCTAAGCCAACGACTTAGTGGTACAAACTATAATAATATTATACTTCTATGCAATGCCAATGTCACACATTTCATCAATTAAGACAATATTCACAATTGATATCTTTATATAAATCATAAGATTACATTTCATCATTTTATGCAATTCTTTCATTACTCATGATTTACATTGACACAAAGACAAGTATGGGCCCAAACGACACTAATATGTTATTCAAAGTTCAGAGTTACTGCTTTGGTCTATATTCATAATACTCAAGCCCCGTAGGCGATACACATATATCTCTATCCATGGATAGCGTAACAGACCCAGTCTCTTGGACCATCAACTCGGCTAAACTCGAGGAGATCCTCAACCCGGCTAGACTGTTACTTGTAACAGACCCAGTCTCTTGGACCATCAACTCGGATAAATTCGAGGAGATCCTCAACCCGGCTAGACTGTTACTTTAATTTACATTTCACATTATTCAACTGGAATCGGCTTACGACCCGGTCTTTTCACCTATCCAGTATTTTATAGGCATGCCGCCAAACCCAGAACTCTAAAGGTTGAATAACACATTAGACACAAAATCTTTTTACATTTCTTTCTCAATTCATTTCTCATTTCATTATCATCATTATAGCCAACAACCATGGCTTCATATCTCATAATCACAATAGGCATCCATGCCTCAATCATCTCATTAGCATCATTATAGCCAACAACCATAGTTTCATATCTTATCAAGATAATATACAATATCAATTGCATTAACATACCTTTCATATTTCATCAAATGTTTTAAGCCTGTAATCAATTCTTTAGCATATGTATAATCAAATATATTAAGTATCAAATCATATGAGTGTATGCAACAATGTAGTTTGTACCTACCTTTGGAACAACTCACACCACTCTACAACCTTTCTCTTTCAAGAATTCTCCACCACCTAGGTTAGGACAATTCAACCTCTTCAATACCTAAACCAAAGGTGATAATACATACTCACTTAGAGACACACATGAGATAATAAGACTAAGAACCAAATAGGGCAAACCCTACACATGACACGCTCACCAACACGGGCGTGTCCCTGACCGTGCCCTAAACTCACAACATAGAAGCTTTGACACGCTCAGAACCACGGGCGTGTCACTGAACGTGTAATACATTCTGTCTCACAGAAACATTGACACGTCCAACAACATGGGCGTGTTCATGGCCGTGTCAATCCACCAACATCACAGTAGCTATGACACGCTCAGTGACATGGGCGTGTCACTGGACGTGTAAATGCTACTACAACACAGAAGCTGTGACACGCTCAGTGACATGGGCGTGTCACTGCTCGTGTCACCCATCCAAGAACACAGAACCATCGACACGCCTAGAAACCTGGTCGTGCTCATGGGCGTGTCAGGCCAAAAATCCAGATTTCGGCCACAACAACACCTAATCCAACAAATCACTTCTTTTCACCAAAATCCACTTCAAACAAACTTAGCTCAACATACCCAAGAACCATAACAAACTAGCAAAAATACCACAACAACTCAAAACATACATCAAACACAAATCAAG
Organism: Garcia nutans; assembly: GCA_947685225.1. NCBI lineage: Eukaryota > Viridiplantae > Streptophyta > Magnoliopsida > Malpighiales > Euphorbiaceae > Garcia > Garcia nutans. The sequence continues at coordinate 45,214,326 of CANTUV010000007.1, read as the reverse complement.
ATCATCACCACAAACCCAAAACACGACCACAATATTTCCACTTCCAACAACTTACTCTTTCCTTCAATCCACCCCAAAATCCCGAAATCACTTGAACCAAATACTCTTAAACACATCTTAACCAACATATTCACATACCATAAACAAACAATCAACAAACTCAAACACATCTTAAAAGAAAATCAAGGTATCAAGAGGAAACTTACCAAGGATGAAGAAACTCTTAAATTTTCCAACTTGATTACTTGAATCTTCCTTCAATCTTGAGTTTGAATGTTCAAATCTCTTCCTTGCTCTCTTGTTCCTTTGATAGCCGGCCAAATGAAAGAAAAGGAAAGGAAGGAAAGGGAACCACGCAGAAAGAAAGAAAGAAGGAAGAAAAGATAGAAAGCAAAAGTCAAATCTCAACCACTTTCCTCAAAATCCTCTCCTCCAAGCATATATATTAAAATAATCCAAATATCTCATTCCACTCACTTAATTTTCCATTTCCATTAATTAACTTAATTAATTAAAATCATTAACTAATCATCTTGACTTCCACCAACTTGACTTGTATATGTTGTATATACAACATATACACTCTCTCTTTTTTTCTTTTTTTTTCTTTTTTTTCCAATACACATATACATTAAATCCAATTATAACAATAATTATACCCAAAACTTCTAGGGCACATTTTGGGATATTACAATTCTCCCCCTCTAAAAAGAAATTTCGTCCTCGAAATTACCTGATATCAAGTCTGAAATAGCTGAGGATATTGATCTCGCATTGCTTGCTCACTCTCCCAAGTTGCCTCTTCTCTATCATGATTCTTCCAAAGAACTTTCACCAATAGTACTTCCTTATTTCTTAACTCTTTTATTTCATATGTCAGAATAGCAATTGGTTCTTCCTCAAATGTTAGATCCTGACTCACCTCGATAGATTCAACTGGTAAAACATGAGATGGGTCTGATCTGTACCTCCTCAACATAGAAACATGGAAGACATTGTGAATTCTATCCAATTCAGGCGGCAAAGCAAGTCGATACGCAACTGGTCCAACTCTTTCCAATACCTCGTAAGGTCCAATAAAACGAGGACTCAGTTTTCCTTTATGACCAAATCTTAAAATCTTTTTCCAAGGAGACACTTTCAAAAATACTTTATCTCCAATATTAAACTCTATGTCTCTCCTCTTTAAATCCGCATAAGATTTCTGTCGATCTGAAGCTGCTTCTAATCGATCCCGAATTATCTTCACTTTCTCTTCAATCTCTTTAACCAAATCAGGACCCACTAACTTGCCTTCTCCAAGTTCATTCCAACACAGTGGCGTCCTACATCGTCTACCATACAATGCTTCAAATGGTGCCATACCAATACTGGATTGATGACTGTTGTTATAAGCAAATTCCACCAGTGGCAAAAATCTGTCCCAACTTCCAGAGAAATCAATGACACAGCTTCTCAACATATCTTCTATAATCTGTATCACTCTCTCTGACTGCCCATCTGTCTGTGGATGAAAAGCAGTACTAAAGTATAATCAAGAACCCAAAGCACCATGTAAACTCTTCCAAAACCTCGAAATAAACCGGGGATCTCGATCAGACACTAAAGAAATCGGGACTCCATGCAATTTCACTATCTCACTGATATACAGCTCGGCCAGTCTCTCAAGAGAATAGTCCATTCTAACTGGAAGAAAATGAGCTATCTTTGTCAACCGATCTACAATCACCCAAATAGCATCATACTTTTTCTGAGTCAAAGGCAAACCAGATACAGAATCCATTGTTACTCTCTCCCATTTCCATTCAGGCACTTTTAAAGGTTGAAGCAACCCTGTTGGAACATGATGCTTAGCTTTCACCCTTTGACAAGTGAGACACTTGGATACAAATTCCGTTATGTCCCTCTTCATACCTGGTCACCAATAATGCTGCTTCAAATCATGATACATCTTAGTACTTCCCGGATGTATAGCAAAAACTGATTGATGTGCTTCTTCTAAAATAATCTTTCTCAAACTAGCATCATCAGGAATACATAACCTATCTTGAAACCAAAGGCTACCATCATTTCTCACATGGAAATCTCTATTTTCTCCATGTTGGCAATCTGAAACAATCTTCTGAACTTTCTCATCAACCAATTGAGCCTCTCTAATCTGATCCAATAATACCGGTCTCAACTGCAATTGAGCCAACAGTGCACCATCATTGCATGATTCAAAACTAGCATGCAATGCTCTCAATTCAACAAGCAACGAGAGTGAATAAACCGACAAACTTGCCAAAGACTTCCGACTCAAAGCATCAGCAACAACATTCGCCTTACCCGGATGATAATCAATCAAACAGTCGTAGTCATTAATCAACTCTAACCATCGCCTCTGTCGAAGATTAAGCTCTCTTTCAACTCCCAAATATTTTAAACTCTTATGATCTGTATAGATAAAACACTTTTCCCCATACAAGTAGTGTCGCCAAATCTTCAAAGCAAACACTATAGCCGCCAACACTAAATCATGAGTCGGATAATTAAGCTCATGCGGCTTCAACTGCCGAGAAGCATAAGCTACAACTTTACCCTCTTGCATCAACACACATCCTAAACCATTATGTGAAGCATCACTATAAATCACATAAGGTTTATCTTCCACAGGCAAAGTAAGAACAGGCGCTTGAGTCAACATCTTTTTCAACTGCTCAAAACTAGCTTGACACTGATCTGTCCTCACAAAAATCTAACTCCTTTTCGAAGTAATCTGGTGAGTGGAGTTGCTATTAAAGAAAAACCTTTCACAAAGCGTTGATAATAGCCTACCAAACCCAGAAAACTTCTAACTTCAGTCACCGACTTTGGTGGACTCCAATTCAAGATAGCTTCAACTTTACTTGGATCAACTCTAATACCATCTGCTGAAACTATATGACCAAGAAAAGTCACTTGATCAAGCCAAAACTCACACTTTGACAGCTTAGCAAACAACTGCTTTTCTCTCAAGATCTGCAATACAATCCGCAGATGCTTGTCATGTTCCTCTTCATTACGCGAATACACCAAAATATCATCAATAAAGACCACTACAAACTGATCTAGGTAGGGTCTAAACACCCTATTCATCAAATCCATGAAAGCTGCAGGTGCATTCGTTAACCCAAAAGGCATCACTAAGAACTCATAATGCCCATACCTTGTACGAAAAGCTGTCTTAGGAACATCTTCAGCTCTAACCCTCAACTGATGGTACCCTGATCTCAAATCAATCTTGGAAAACACTGCTGCTCCCTTCAAGTGATCAAAGAGATCATCAATCATAGGCAAAGGATACTTATTCTTGATAGTCACTTTGTTCAATTGCCTATAATCGATGCACAGTCTCATAGTACCATCCTTTTTCTTCATAAACAAAACAGGGGCTCCCCACGGAGAAACACTAGGGCGAATAAATCCTTTATCCAATAACTCATGTAATTGCACCTTCAATTCTCTCAACTCAACGGGTGCCATTCGATAAGGAGTAATAGAGATGGGAGTGGTACCAGGCAATAAATCGATACCAAACTCAACCTCTCTCTCAGGGGGTAACCCTGACAACTCCTCAGGAAACACGTCTGGAAAGTCTGCAACCGTGGGTATACTATCAAGTTGAGAACCCACTACTCGGGTATCCACAACATGAGCAAGATAAGCATCACACCCTTTTCTAATCAACTTTCTAGCTATTACAGCTGAAACAAACAAGGATGCAAGTTGTCTCTGCTCACTAGACACCATTACACTTTTACCATCACCGGTTCTCAAAGTGACACACTTCTTTTGACAATCTACCACTGCTCCATGCTTAGACAACCAATCCATGCCTAAGATTAAATCATACTCCTTAAAAGGCAATTCAATTAAATCCCCAAGAAACTCCTCTCCTTGCACTACTACTGCACTATCACGATGAACCTTACTCACCACAACACTATGTCCTAATGGATTTGTCACCAAGACATCAAATCCTAAGGACTCTGAATGCAATTCAGACACAGGCAAAATGAATGCACTTATGTATGAATGAGTAGATCTTGGATCAATTAAAGCAAGAACTGAAATGCCAAATAAAGAGAATGTACCCGCTATAGCTGCTGAAGCATCTGGCTGCCTCTGCATCACATAAACTCTCTGAGAAGGTCCGGCCTCAGCTGGCCTACTACCTCCAGATGTCGATCCTCCTCTCTGACTAAACCCGGGCCGACCACCTCTATTGAAACCTCTGTCCCCTCGACCACCCCTGCTAACACTAGGTCGAGAAGCTGCAGACTCAGTCTGTCTATGCTCCTGCATCTCAGGACACTCCCTAATAAAATGGTCAGACAATCCACACCTAAAACACACAGCTGATCTACCCATCATCCTGCAAACACCCACATGATTCCTACCACATTGTTCACATGCAGGTAGTTTAGACCTCTGAATCACTGGAGTCGGAGCACTGGTTACAGAAGCTGTAGGTCTCGATCTCTGCCTCTGATACTGGACTGACCTACCCGACTACTGATTCTCGGAACAAAACTTCCTCTACCTCTCTTCACAGATGAAGACCCTGCCTCAAACTGGGGTCTCCTTACCCTAGTCTCCTCCTCGATAGCAGCTTCTACAATACCTTGTGCTCTCTCAACACTCCTAGCTACTGCAACTAACTGAGAGAAATCCTGGTACCGAGAACCAGCCACAATGCACATAATGGAGGGCCTCAATCCCTCCTCAAATCTTCTGCATCGATCAATCTCATCCGAGATAATCCCACCGGCATAATGACTCAACCGGGTGTACTCAACCTCATACTCTGTTACCGTCCGGTCATCTTGCCTCAAACTCAGGAATTCCATCTTCTTAATATCTTTATACTCCCTCGGAGTATATTTTTGCTCGAACTCCCTCAGAAAATCCCCATAAGACAGAGTAGGTGGATCATCCATGGCATGAGGAACTGTCTTCCACCAATCATATGCATCTTTCTGCAGAAGGGATCTTGCATAGTCAAACTTCTCATCCGAAGTAGCTTGCAACTGAATGAATATCCTCTGCACTTTATCCAACCACTGCTCAGCCACTGCAGGGTCGGTAGTGCCTAAGAAATCTTCAGCCCCAAATTTTCTCAACTTATCATAATGTCTTACTGACACTTGAGGCTGTGGTGGCGGTGGTGGCTGCACTGGAGCTGGCCTCAATAGTTCTATTACATGCCTAAACCAACCAGGCGGTACCTCATCAGCATCGGATCTCCCTGGCACAGAAGCAGGGGCCTCACTAATTCTATCAACTCTCGCTCCAACTCTACCCTCTTCAGGAGCTACACTCTCAGCACTACCTTCTACAGACTGATGTGACTGAGACGCCATCACTACCTATATCTGCAAACACAGCAGAATATACCTCATTAAGATCAAAGACTGCCATACCAAAACATGTATCTTATGTAAAAACCATATTTTAAAAACTCAAAATTTCCTTTTTCTTACAGTTGACCTAGGTTCAGAATCTCAAAACCTAGGCTCTAATACCAAAATAATTGTAACACCCCTATACCCCGTATACGTACACAGCATGCTAATACGATCGTAATATACGTATACTGAATATAGAAATGCCACGGTATACTTAAACAAATGACTCATCCCTTTTAAAAACATGAACAAATTTAAATCATCTAAAAGAAATTATAAAAGACAAAAGATAAAATGTTTATTTAAAAGCAGCAAAAAATATAGCAAATATTTACAAATACTTATACATTAAAACTCAAGTTTTACAAAACATAAAACATATACATGCTTGGCAGTATGTCTTTGATCTTTAAGCTCCACTATCAACGCCTTAAAATCTAGACTCTACTAGGTCTAGAGGAACTCTCCGATTCTTCCCTGTCACCTGCGCGATGAATTGCAATCGCGCTAAGCCAATGGCTTAGTGGTACAAACTATAATAATATTATACTTCTATGCAATGCCAATGTCACACATTTCATCAATTAAGACAATATTCACAATTGATATCTTTATATAAATCATAAGATTACATTTCATCAATTTATGCAATTCTTTCATTACTCATGATTTGCATTGACACAAAGACAAGTATGGGCCCAAACGACACTAATATGTTATTCAAAGTTCAGAGTTACTTCTTTGGTCTATATTCATAATACTCAAGCCCCGTAGACGATACACATATATCTCTATCCATGGATAGCGTAACAGACCCAGTCTCTTGGACCATCAACTCAGCTAAACTCGAGGAGATCCTCAACCCGGCTAGACTGTTACTTGTAACAGACCCAGTCTCTTGGACCATCAACCCGGATAAATCCGAGGAGATCCTCAACCCGGCTAGACTGTTACTTTAATTTACATTTCACATTATTCAACTGGAATCGGCTTACGACCCGGTTTTTTCACCTATCCAGTATTTTATAGGTATGCCGCCAAACCCAGAACTCTAAAGGTTGAATAACACATTAGACACAAAATCTTTTTACATTTCTTTCTCAATTCATTTCTCATTTCATTATCATCATTATAGCCAACAACCATGGCTTCATATCTCATAATCACAATAGGCATCCATGCCTCAATCATCTCATTAGCATCATTATAGCCAACAACCATAGTTTCATATCTTATCAAGATAATATACAATATCAATTGCATTAACATACCTTTCATATTGCATCAAATGTTTTAAGCCTGTAATCAATTCTTTAGCATATGTATAATCAAATATATTAAGTATCAAATCATATGAGTGTATGCAATAATGTAGTTTGTACTTACCTTTGGAACAACTCACACCACTCTACATCCTCTCTTTCAAGAATTCTCCACCACCTAGGTTAGGACAATTCAACCTCTTCAATACCTAAACCAAAGGTGATAATACATACTCACTTAGAGACACACATGAGATAATAAGACTAAGAACCAACTAGGGCTAACCCTACACATGACACGCTCACCAACACGGCCGTGCCCCTGACCGTGCCCTAAACTCACAACACAGAAGCTTTGACACGCTCAGAACCACGGGCGTGTCACTGAACGTGTAATACATTCTGTCTCACAGAAACATTGACACGTCCAACAACATGGGCGTGTTCATGGCCGTGTCAATCCACCAACATCACAGTAGCTATGACACGGTCAGTGACATGGGCGTGTCACTGGACGTGTAAATGCTACTACAACACAGAAACTATGACACGCTCAGTGACATGGGCATGTCACTACTCGTGTCGCCCATCCAAGAACACAGAACCATCGACACGCCTAGAAACCTGGTCGTGCTCATGGGCGTGTCAGGCCAAAAATCCAGATTTCGGCCACAACAACACCTAATCCAACAAATCACTTCTTTTCACCAAAATCCACTTCAAACAAACTTAGCTCAACATACCCAAGAACCATAACAAACTAGCAAAAATACTCCAACAACTCAAAACATACATCAAACACAAATCAAGATCATCACCACAAACCCAAAACACAACCACAATATTTCCACTTCCAACAACTTACTCTTTCCTTCAATCCACCCCAAAATCCCGAAATCACTTGAACCAAATACTCTTAAACACATCTTAAGCAACATATTCACATACCATAAACAAACAATCAACAAACTCAAACACATCTTAAAAGAAAATCAAGGTATCAAGAGGAAACTTACCAAGGATGAAGAAACTCTTAAACTTTCCAACTTGATTACTTGAATCTTCCTTCAATCTTGAGTTTGAATGTTCAAATCTCTTCCTTGCTCTCTTGTTCCTTTGATAGCCGGCCAAATGAAAGAAAAGAAAAGGAAGGAAAGGGAACCACGCAGAAAGAAAGAAAGAAGGAAGAAAAGATAGAAAGCAAAAGTCAAATCTCAACCACTTTCCTCAAAATCCTCTCCTCCAAGCATATATATTAAAATAATCCAAATATCTCATTCCACTCACTTAATTTTCCATTTCCATTAATTAACTTAATTAATTAAAATCATTAACTAATCATCTTGACTTCCACCAACTTGACTTGTATATGTTGTATATATTGCTATATATACAACATATACACTCTCTCTTTTTTTTCTTTTTTTTTCTTTTTTTTCCAATACACATATACATTAAATCCAATTATAACAATAATTATACCCAAAACTTCTAGGGCACATTTTGGGATATTACAAAGGTTGTCATGTTATAGATATGTTAATTTGGAAAAATCAAGTCCTGAGGTATATTGACATTGATTTGGCAAAGCCAACATTTGATTTCAAAATAAAAATTCAAAAAATGATAAAAAAAATGTTTTTGTCATACAAAGCTTTCAAGTTAAGGGAGGTATGTTGAACCTCGAAGGACGCATTAGGCAAGGCAATGATGATGATAAAAAAAAGAAGAAGAAAAGAAAGTGTTACAGTAAAGGTAGAAATTATGTATTGTCATTATGCTTATTATACAATATTTATACAATTGATAAAATATTTATACATCACTAAGAAGGTGGTGGTGGGTTATCAAATAAAGCCCTGAAAAAGTCGTTGCCTGTTGGAGGAGGGGGCAAATTACTTATCCCGAGATCACCCAAAGCAGGAGCACCAAAATTCCTATTACCTTGAAGTTTCGATCCGTCACGTTCATCATCAGAAGCAGAAGAAAGGATCTCATGGTCATCAGTCTGGGGGCCTCTTGATGAAGAAGCGCTAGGATCCCTCATCCCCTGAAATCTGAAGTCTCAAAAATTTTGTTCGGATTGATGATATAAATTTTCAAAATGAGAAGCCTGCTGACGACTTGTAGCCAACTCTTCTTAAAGTTTCCTATTTTGTTCTTCAAGCATTCACTGTGAGCCAGAGAGGAAAAGGGTAAGAGCATACATAATCATGCATACATATAGCATAAATTACCATGAAATAAGGAGACTCACTAGGTAGTTCATATCAATGCCCTACGGATGAGATGGCATATCTGGCGGGCTAGAATGAGCAAACGAAGGGGCAGTAAAAGAAGGTCCAGCCTCATGATCAAATGAACCAACGGCCTACAACAATCATTAAAGAATCAAAAAAGAAAGAAGCAGTTGCAAGGAAAAAATGGTAAAGTCTTACCTGAGAAGTACCAACCCTGAGATGTGGAGCGAACTCTCCCACATCTTCATCTCTACCCTCATTTTCCTCGGGAATCTCCCGTACCCCAACAAGAGATACATCAAAGTTTAAGAGCCTTCTTTGAATAAAGTGGGCATAAGATGCACTCGGTGGATAGAGAAATGCTTTAATACCATAACCGTACCGAGCTGGCCACCATGCATCCTTCGGCATCGACATAATATTTAAAGTATATTCTGGGCAAGGTATCAGAATCCTCTAATGCTCTGGACCGAGAAACCATTCATAAACTCTCTCTTCGAGAAACCAACCACTAGACACTGGGCCAGCGATGACTCGGCAAGAATGTGGGAAAGATAGCGCAACCTTCATGAAGAGAGACCAGTTTGTCCGCTCTTCTGGGTTCCACCAGGCCAAATTCACCTGCAAAATAACATAAGGTAAGTAAACTTTCACATAAAATTTAAAGCATACTAATGTTATTTTACCTGGTCTTAGGTTAAACGGCTCAACATAAAGCGGTGTGTATGCACATAGTGAGAGCCAGGAATGTCCACACTATCGGACAATCAGAAATTTAATCTCGGGTACCCGATTCTCTCTCGAGAAATACCGGGTACCCTCACAAGGTTGTGTTCATATGCCCATGCCTACAATAATAGTAAAGATCAAATTCATACAAGAAAGGAATGGAAATGATATTGGTGGAAGAATAATACCTCGACAACCGCCATCAAGCTGACAAAAGACTTCTTATTTCGGCAAAGTTTATCAAGACCATGGTAAAGACAGGCGAGACTAGCTTCACTCCAGCCAGAAGATGGTACCATCCTAAAATAAGAAAGGGCCTTCAACACTGACAAATGGATGGAGGATTCAGTGCTACCTAAGATGGTCGACCCAAGTAAATATAACAAAAATCCCTGAGCATACTGTTGGGCCGTGTCTCTATGAACCCGTTCTTCGTAGTTCATCCAATAGCTACGAATCGGTTCAATTTTTATCTTAAAAGGCCCTTTATATGATGGTTCCATACCAATTAATTCCTGAATTTCTTCAAATGTTAAAATATCGTTGGTCAGAGGAACCGGAACACCATCATATCGAAGGCCGGTTATAGCAGTAAAATCGACCGAACCAATTCTCATCTCTCCAATGGGCAAGTAAAAAGTGTGGGTTGTGTCCAACCATCATTCTGCAAGTGCCTGGACTACGCTCCGGTCTATTTGATACTCCTCGGATGGCAATTGTAAGATGAAGCGCTCAAAGCCACAATCTCAGATAATCTGCCTTACCTGAGAAGGCACTACATCATACCACTGTCGGGCTTTGTAGATACACCCTCCGGCCCAAACAACGCAACGACCATGCTAACATAGAGCCAAGTAAGTTAATACTAGGTAAGTATATATTATCCTATCTGCTTAAATTAATATATTTTTCCTAAATTTTCTAAAAAAGATAATAATATTAAAATATAAAATTAAAAAAATAATAATAAAGGCAAACATAATAATAATAAAAGAGCAAAATAAAAAATTAAAAATAATTAAAAATAGAAATATAAAAAAAATAACAGAAAAACAAAAAAAAGATGAAAAATCAAGAAAAAAGAAAAAGAAAATTAATTACCGCACTCTTTTGGTTGGAACTACGATGAAGCAGCATCCCCGCTAGTAGATCTATTTTTCCATCTTCGTGATGCCGAATAAACTCTAAACTCTAATAACTCGGTATTAGAATGAGTTCCTGACCTTGAAGCATGCATTTTTTTGAAAAAATATGTGCTAAATTTGAAAGAATTTGAGAGAATTATAGAAATTGAGAAATTTTGCTGTGAATCAAATGAAGGAATTCGTTGGTTTATATAGAGAAATGACAAGGAAACAAACAAAATTCAAAAGTAAGTTTTTACTGTTCATGAATAGTAAAATTCACTATCGATGAATGGTAAATTTTACTATTCATAAATAGTAAATTACTATTGATGAATAGTAAATTACTATTTCCAATAGTAAAATACTATTTACTACTATTTATGAATAGTAAATTACTATTTATAAATAGTAAATAGTGCATGAACAGTGACTACACAGTAAATAAACAGTAAATTCAATTATTCACTTTAATCATTCAAATGCTTACGTGTATATAAATATTTTTACACGTAGGGGGCAAGAAGAAGACATGTGCATAAAAATTAGCAAAACTTTTTGAAATAAAAATATTATTATTAGCTCTGGTCTAGAACCCAAATTACCCTTAGGTCCAGAACCTAGAATCTCTTCTAAATCCAGAACTTAGCTCGGGTCCGGAACTCAAATTTTCCTTAGGTCCAGAACCTAGAATCTTTTCTAAGTCCAAAACTTAGCTCGGGTCCAGAACCCAAAATTTTCTTAGGTCCACAACCTAGAATCTTTTCTAAGTCCAGAACTTAGCTCGGGTCCAGAACCCAAATTTTCCTTAGGTTCAGAACCTAGAATCTCTTCTAAGTCCAGAACTTAGCTCGGGTCCAGAACCCAAATTACCCTTAGGTCCAGAACCTAGAATCGCTTCTAAGTCCAGAACTTAGCTCGAGTCCAGAACCCAAATTTTCCGTAGGTCCAGAACCTAGAATCTCTTTTAAGTCTAGAACTTAGCTCGGGTCCAGAACCTAAATTTTTCATAGGTGCAGAGCCTAGAATCTTTTCTAAGTCCATAACTTAGCTCGGGTCCAGAACCCAAATTTTTCTTAGGTCCAGAACCTAGAATCTTTTCTAAGTCCAGAACTTAGCTCGGGTCCAGAACCCAAATTTTCCTCAGGTCCAGAACCTAGAATCTCTTCTAAGTCCAGAAATTAGCTCGGGTCCAGAACCCAAATTTTTCTTAGGTCCAGAACCTAAAATTACGCTTAGGTCCAGAACATAAAATTATCCTTGAGTCCAAAACTCAAACCGGGTCCAGAACCCAAAACCTCAACCATCTCAAAAATTAAGGCTTATTTCTTTTCACTCTCTTTCACTAAAGTCTCAGATCATTCAAGCAGGGGGCAAACTGTAGACCCTTAATTTTTGACCCAGTCCGGTCCAATATATTTTAATTAGTCCAAAATAAATTTTTTGTTGTCCAATATATTTTAATTAGTCCAAAATAATTTTTGTTATCTTAATTAAATAATATTTTCTTTAGTATTTAATTTTTATTAATAAAAAATAAAAAATAATAATAATAAACAAAAAAAATTGGCGATGGAAAATCGGCGACGAAAAATTTTGTTGCCAAAAAGGGTTGCGGCAAAATGGCCTTGGGCCATTTCGCCCGCAGATTATTTCTACGAGCGAAATGGCACTGGCCATTTCGCCCGTAGGCCAATTTTCGCCCCGCAGCCCGCAGTCAGCTGCGGCAGCTTTTTCGCCAGCGTAATTTTTCCTCAGCAGTTTTTTTTTGCTAGCGAAATTTTTTCGACGCAAATTTTTTTGAAACCAAATACAATTAGGTTTTAGTTTCCTTTTCTTAATTAATGTTAGATTCCATGAATAACTAAAATTAATCATAAAAATCTTCTATAAATAAGGACTAAAACACCACAGAAAGAGGGGGGGGGGAATTTGAGATAAAAATTTGGGACCGAAACTGAGGAGGAAAACTTTGAAAAATAAATCGAATTTTAAGAATTCCTTCTGGCAGTGGAATCGATTGGATTTTTTAGAGAGGAAACAAGCAATTCAATCCATCAAAGGTAGGAAAGCTTGTCTTTGTTCTTATTCATCCAAGAAGTGATTTTTGGTGGAACCAACAACCGAAGGTATGAATTTCTTTATTTGTTTCATTAATTTACAGTAGCTTCATCATTCAAGATCAAAATTTGTTGTTTTTGTTTCTTTAAAATCAAAAAACCCTAGAACCTTAATCTACCTTTCCTAAAACCTTAATTCGTCTCTTTGTTTTTCAAAAATCTTAAAATAATTGTTTTTATTTCTTCAAAATCTTAAAACCCCTAATCTTCCTTCCAATTTTTCAAAACCCTAAATTGAATTGTTTTCTTTCCAAAAACCCTAAAAAATATCTTTACTATTTCTATAAACCTTAAATCATTTTATTTATTTTTATAAAGTTTCATAAAATTATCAATTGTTTTCCAAATTCTAAAATCTAATGCATTCTTCGAAACCCTAATTCTAAAATTCTAAAACCCTAATTCAACTCCAAACTCCAAAACAGTAAACCCTAAACTAGCTAACCTAAACCCTAAAGTTTTCTTAAATCCTAACTCCCTTAAAACCTTAAACCCTAATTTTTCTAAACCCTAATCCTTTAAACCTTAAAACCCTATAATCATAAATATTAAAATTCAAACACAGTACGCTTAAAAACCATAATTCAGTAACCGTAAATCATAAATCTAAATGTTTTAAAGTGTCCAAACCCTAGTTTCATGATTTCACTTCTCAAACACTAATTTGGTTAATCAAAGAACTTTATCAACCTCTTAAATTCTAAAACTTTGCTCCATTTCAACTCTTTTAAAATTTATAGTAGCTAGAACCCATAAATTCCAAAAGCCTAAACACATGAAATAAAGAATCTTAAATAGAAACAGTAGCCCTAATTTGAATCTTTATTTGCCTTATTCAATTTTATATTTGATTATGCTTTGATTTATTTTATATGCTTTAATTTATTTAAGTTCAATGCTTGCTTTATTTAATTTATAATGGATGGATGTTTACTTTCTATTGATGTTTAATATCTTTGATGAATGATTTATTTATGATAAATGGTTATTTACTTTTAACGATTTATTTAGATTTTCAAATGTTGTAAGAGGTATGTTTCCACTTGGTGGGTACCTCATTAGTTAAATATCATGTAATTTAAATTGCTTTTCTATTTTAGAACCAATGTGAAGGACATGTTTCTACCTTTCGGTGGGTGTCCTATTTAGGCATGGATTATGTAAGGGCATGTTTTCATCTTCGGATGGGTGTCCATTTATTTGTTTTGCTTGGACATTGTTTTGATTTTCAATATATCAATGCTTTATTTTAATTATTGTGTGTAATATGGATAATATTGTTATATTTAAGAATTTTATAATATTAAGACTTGTAAAGGAGGCCGGTTCCAATGAACCGGACATTGTGGGGGTGCTGGGCCATTTCTCACCTTCCCCACACGTACCCAACTTTCTGAACCCATTAGGGGGTTGGCGATTCCTTAGGAATCGTGTCATCCACCCCTTTCTTTTTCCTGGCCCGTCCGGGTGGCGACTCCATTTTCTCTGGACCTATGTCTTTGTTCTCTAAGGCCCCGAGCCTAAATAGTACCAAATTCGCAAGAACCATTCCACTGGGAGTGGGGGCAAAAATCCCCGCTCACACCGTGTCCCTTATAGACCCCATTTCAAGCCTATCAAAGACCTGTTGATCTCTCTTGGTAGGTAGAGTCTATTAGTGGAGATGGTTTGAATAAGCATGCCTATGAGATAGACCATATTCAAACTCAATGAGACCTTTGGCAGAGTAATGTGTATGTGCCTATCTGAAGTGCAACAATTCTTGTTTAAATTAAAATAATTCCCGAGTTTAGTACGATAACTAGGGTTGTCATATTATAGATATGTTAATTTGAAAAATTAAGTCCTGAGGTAAATTGACATTGATTTGGCAAAGCCAACATTTGACATCGAAATAAAAATTCAAAATTGAAAATTCAAAAAAAGAAAAAGAAAAAGGAAATTTTACAAAGCCTTCAAGTTAAGGGGAGTATGTTGAACTATCGAACCTCAAAGGACACATTGGGCAAAGGAAATGATTACTAGTAAGGTTATGAAGAAGCTACCAATTGACATACTGAATCATAATTTAAAATGGATGTATCCCTACTGTTTGGGGCCTCCATTATTCATGTTTTCAACATCTTGAAAGATAAAAGCCATAAATGTGAAGCATTCTATCATTCCAACGAAAGACTTGAACGAGCATCTGCAATAAATGTGAAGCATTCTATCATTAATGAGAATACTTCAGTTGGTCACCTCGGTATGTGAGTCAATGGAACCATTATAAGTATTATCCATGCATATCATGCATACATGAGCATATCACATTGCATTTTCTTGTATTGTATTGTCTATTCTTTGTCAAAATGAACATCAAACACCCTGTGAAGTAAAGAATCAAAAGAAGATATGGAATCAGGTGGCATGGAAGGCCCATTGCTTGGTGAATCTACAATAATTTTGCAAAAGAAAGAAGAAATGCATGCTTGTCCGAAGAACTAGACAATCTACAAACATCAACCAAAGCCCGCATAGAAAAAATCATGGGTTTTAGTCTTCACAGGGGCAAAGTTTCTCCTTTTGAATTTTTTGAGTTTATATACAAAACATTTTCAAACTCATTTGCAAATATTTCGCCAAGCAGGGGACAAGGAGAAGATATGAGGGCCAACTAAAAATAGCTGAATTTTTGCAAAAGGAAGAACAAAAGAATGGAACAACCTGTTAAGCCAGAATTCTCAACTGATAAAAGGTTAGTGAAATCCAATTCAATCTCGGGTCCAAGTATCCAAATCCAATTCAATCTCGGGTTCAAGTACCCAGTCACGGGTCCAACTACCCAAATCTAATCCAGTCTCGGGTCCAAGTACCCAGTCTTGGGTCCAAATTCCCAATTCAGTCACGGGTCCAAGTATCCAGTCTCGGGTCCAAGCACCCAAATTCAATTCAGTCACGGGTCCAAGTACCCAGTCAAGGGTCCAAGTACCCAAATCCAATCTAGTTTTGGGTCCAAGTACCCAATCTCAGGTCCAAGTACCCAAATTTAATATAGTCTCAGGTCCAAGTACCCAGTCTCGAGTCTAAGTACCCAATTCAATCAAGGGTCCAAGTACCCAATCTCGGGTTTAAGTACCCAAATCCAATCTAGTCTCGAGTCCAAGTATCCAATCTCAGGTCCAAGTACCCAATCTCGGGTCCAAGTACCCAAATCCAATTCAGTCTTAGGTTCAAGTACCCAGTCTCGGATCCAAGAACCCAAATTTAGTCCAGTCTCAGGTCCAAGTACCCAATCTCAAGTCCAAGTATCCCTGCTGTTTAGGGCCTCCATTATTCATGTTTTCAACATCTTGAAGATAAAAGCCATAAATGTGAAGCATTCTATCATTCCAACAAAAGACCTGAACGAGCATCTGGAAGGAATTAATGAGAATACTTTAGTTGGTCACCTCGGTCTGTGAGTCAATGGGAACCATTATAAGTATTATCCATGCATATCATGCATACATGAGCATATCACATTGCATTTTCTTGTATTGTATTGTCTATTCTTTGTCAAAGTGAACATCAAACACCTTGTGAAGTAAAGAATCAAAAGAAGATACGGAATCAGGTGGCATGAAAGGCCCATTGCTTGGTGAATCTACAATAATTTTGCAAAAGAAAGTCCGAAGAACTAGACAATCTACAAACATCAACCAAAGCCCGCATAGAAAAAATCATGGGTTTTAGCCTTCACAGGGGCAAAGTTTCTCCTTTTCAATTTTTTGAGTTTATATACAAAACATTTTCAAACTCATTTGCAAATATTTCTCCAAGCAGGGGACAAGGAGAAGATATGAGGGCCAACTAAAAATAGCTGAATTTTTGCAAAAGGAAGAACAAAAGAATGGAACAACCTGTTAAGCCAGAATTCTCAACTGATAAAAGGTCAGTGAAATCCAATTCAATCTCAGGTCCAAGTATCCAAATCAGATTCAATCTCAGGTCCAAGTATTCAATCTCGGGTCCAAGTATCCAATCTCGGGTCCAAGTACCTAATCTTGGGTCCAAGTATCCAAATCCAATTCAATCTCGGGTCCAAGTACCCAATCACGGGTCCAAGTACCGAAATCTAATCCAGTCTCGGTCCAAGTACCCAGTCTTGGGTCCAAATACCCAATTCAGTCATGGGTCCAAGTATCCAGTCTCGGGTCCAAGCACCCAAATTTAATTCGGTCTTGGGTCCAAGTACCCAGTCACGGGTCCAAGTACCCAAATCCAATCCAGTTTTGGATCCAAGTACCCAATCTCAGGTCCAAGTACCCAAATTTAATACAATCTCAGGTCCAAGTACCCAGTCTCGAGTCTAAGTACCCAATTCAATCAAGGGTCCAAGTACCCAATCTCGGGTTCAAGTACCCAAATCCAATCATGTCTCGGGTCTAAGTATCCAAATTTAATTCAATCTCGGGTCCAAGTACCCAAATCCAATTCTGTCTTAGGTTTAAGTACCCAGTCTCGGATCCAAGAACCCAAATTTAGTCCAGTCTCAGGTCCAAGTACCCAATCTTGGGTCCAAATACTCAAACTCTGTTCAGTCTCGGGTCTAAGTGCCCAAATCAAATTTAATCACGGGTATAAGTACCTAAATCAAATTCAATCTCGGGTCCAAGTACCCAATCTCGGGTCTAAGTACCCAAATCCAATTTAGTCTTAGGTCCAAGTACCCAAATCAAATTCAGTCTCGGGTATAAGTACCTAATCTCGGGTCTCAGTACCCAAATTCAATTCAATCTCGGGTTCAAGCACCCAATCTCAAATCCAAGTATATAATCATGGGTCTAAGTACTCAAATCAAATCCAAGTACCCATCCTCATTTAAAATCTATTCAAAGTCATGTTGCTTTTCACTCTCTTCTACCAAGTCTCAGATCGTTCAAGTAGGGGGCAAACTGTAAACCCTTAATTTTTGACCCAGTCCAATCCGATAGTCTAAGATAATTTTTGTGGTATTTTAATTATTTAAATAATATTTTAATTACTAATAATATTTAATAGTTATTTTTAATAAAAATAAAAAATATAAAAAAAATAAAAAATCAGACTGATGGGCAAGCACTGCGCGGCAGGGCATTTCGCCGCAGAAAGTGTCTGCAACGAATTGGGCAGTGCCTAATTCGCCGCAGATGACTATCAATGGCGAATTGGGCATTGCCCAATTTGCCGCAGCTAGGCTTGCCCAGTTTTGTGATGAACTGGCTTGCCTAGCTCACATGGCCCACGCTCGTAGCCCACATCAATTTTTGCCAGCGCAGCCCGTACGCCCGGCAGCCTGCGCGCTGCCAATTTTTTGACCAAATCTTGTTTTACATGGTTTTATAATTTTTCCTAAATAGTTAGTATTTTCTTATTAAAATAGGATAAGGTTTTTATTTTTTATTTTCTATAAATACCACATTAAACACACTAGAGACAGGAGGGAGGACAAAGAAAGAAAAAACCCTAGAGATAGAAGGAAACAAAGAGAAAAAATCCAAGACAACAACCAAAGGAGGCAACAAGCAATCATCTCCAGATTGCTTTGCTCAACCAAACCAAATCTGAAGCAGGCAACAGCTTGGTTCAATTTCCTCAATTTGGTGGAGCCTTCAAACATAGGTAAGTTCTCTAAATTCAGTTTATTAAATCAAAAATCACTTCCACTTTCAAACTCTCATCACAACATATTGATTACTCAATTTCTTTTTTAATTCAATTCATATAGTAGCTTAGGTTTTAATGAAAGCGAATAATATAATCATTCAAAACTGAAATCTAATTTCTTAAACCCTAATTAATTCAAACCCTATTTCTTAATTAATTTTGTTTTCAAACCTTCACAATAGCTATTTTGTTATAATTTTATTCAGTGAGTTATTTTAATCTTTCAACAATAAATTTGGCTTTCTATATTTGTTTCACCTAATACATAAGTAGTTGGTATAGTCAATATTACAACCATACTTAACTTTGATCATGGTAAAGCATCAAATTGTAAATTCAAAATCATAATATGCAAAATCAAGGTTTCAAACCATAAAACCCTAATATCTTAACCGTGAGTCCTAAACCCTAATACCTTAAAGTTCCAAAATCCTAATTTCATGATGTTAGCCCTAAACCCTAATTTGATTAACCAAATACTTTATTACTTTCTTAAATTAATAAAACCCTAATCCATTCCATTTTTCCAAAAATTCTCACAATAGCCTAAATAATAATAATAATTCCAAAATCCCAAAACTCTAAATGTTAATTAAAGAACCCTAAATTGAGACAAACCTAAATTTGTATCTTTATTTGCTTTATTAAATTTTAGATTTGATTACGTAGTTTATTATATGTTTTAATTTATTTAATTTCAATACTTGATTTATTTAATTTATCATGGATGAATATTTTCTTTATTATTATGATTATTATTTGTTTGTTTTGATATTAAAATTGTAAGAGGTATGTTTCCACTTTGTGGGTATCTCATTAGTTAAATTTTATGTAATTTAAATTGCTTTTATATTTTGGACCAATGTAAAGGATATGTTTCCACCTTTTGGTGGGTGTCCTATTTAGTTTTAGACACGGACAATGTAAGGACATGTTTCCATCCTCGGGTGGGTGTCCATTTATTTATTTTGTTTGGACATTATTTTGATTTTAATATAATGATGCTTTATTTTAATTATTGCATGTAGTATGGATAATATTGTTATATTTAAGAATTTTATAATATTAAGACCTGTAAAGGAGGCCGATTCCAATGAACAGGGCATTGTGGGAGTGCTGGGCCATTTCTCACATTCCCCACATGTACCCAACTTTTCGAACCCGTTAAGGGGTTGGAGATTCCTTAGGAATTGAGTCATCCACCCCTTTCTTTTTCCCGGCCTGTCCGGGTGGCTACTCCATTTTCTTCGGGCTTAGGCCCATGTTCTCTAAGGCCCCGAGCGTAAACAGTGCAGAAGTCGCAAGAACCATTCCACTGGGAGTGGGGGCAAAAATCCCCGCTCACAAATACACAATCTCAAGCTACCAACCTTCTTCTTCAGAAACAAAATGGGCGCTCCCCATGGTGACACACTAGGGCGAATGAACCCTTTATCCAAAAAGTCCTACAACTGTACCTTCAACTCTCTCAACTCAGCAGGTGCCATACCATAAGGAGTAATAGAGATGGGAGTGGTACTAGTCAACAAATCGATACCAAACTCAACCTCTCTCTCAGGGGGTATCCCTAGCAACTCCTCAGGAAAAATATCTGGAAACTCGGCAACTGTATGTATACTGTCAAGCTGGGACCGCATGACTCTGATATCTACGACATGAGAAAGATAAGCCTCATATCCCTTCCGAATCATTCTTCTCATTGAAACAGCTGAAACAAATATGGTACCAACTAAAAAAAATTATGATACTAGGAGCCTACTATAATGCACATGATACCCCTCCTCAAACCTCTGACACCGATCAATCTCATTAAAAATGATACCACCAGTATACTGACTCAGCTGGGTAAACTCTATCTCATACTTCGACATTATCCTGGTATCCTGCCTCAAACTCAGGAACTCTATCTTCTTTGCATTCTTATGCTCTCTCGGAGCATACTTCTGCTTGAATTTCTGCAGGAAATCATCATAGGTCAGGATGGTGGATCATCCAGAGCATGTGGAACCATCTTCCACCAATCATATGCATCCCACTGTAGAAAAGATCTGGCATAATCAAACTTCTCCTCATAGGTAGCCTACAGCTGGATGAACACTCTCTGGACTCTATCTAGCCACTGCTTTACTACATCAGGGTGTGTAGTACCAATAAAGTCCTTAGCTTATCATATTTCCTCGTCACCAACTGTGGCTACGGCTACAGTGGCAGCAACTGCTGTACTAGAGCCTGCCTCAATAGCTCCACTATATGTTGTACCTAGCCCGATGAAATCTCATCAGCTACTGGTCTCTCTTGCACAAGGGCAGGTGCCTCTCTAGCTATCTCAACTCTAGCTCCATCTCTACCCTCAATAGGAGCCACACTCTCTGCACTACCCTCTGCAGACTGATGCGTCTGAGATGCCATAACTACCTATATCTACAAACACAATA
Organism: Garcia nutans; assembly: GCA_947685225.1. Lineage (NCBI taxonomy): Eukaryota > Viridiplantae > Streptophyta > Magnoliopsida > Malpighiales > Euphorbiaceae > Garcia > Garcia nutans. The sequence continues at coordinate 45,193,320 of CANTUV010000007.1, read as the reverse complement.
GAAATTGCCACATCAGAGATCAGAAACTGCCAGTGCCAATGCCTGTATCATAATTAAAAACCATATTTAAAAATCTTCATTTTCTTTCTCTCATAACGCACCTATGTTGAGAATCTCAAACCTAGGCTCTGATACCAAAATAAATATAATACCCTTATACCCTATATATGAACAATACATACACCCAACATATGTAATATACGAATATATGATACAAGAATGCCACAACCCATTTTAATAATAAATCTTACTTTTCTAATCTGTATAAACATAAATCATTTAACTGATATAATTTAAATTATAAATAAAATATTACTTGCTAAAACACATACATACCTTTATTACAAAATTTTTATCCAAAACACTCTTGATAGTTTGCAATATATATATAACTATATATACATCAAAATATAATATAATATACATGAAGTCAAAATGTACAAAAATATAAAATATGTATATGCTGGCAGTTTATCTCCGATCTTGATATCCAACAATCAACTTTACACTCAAGATCTCAAGCCTAGACCTGGCTCAGTCTAGATGAACTCTCTGGCTCAACTGGATCTACCTTGTCACATGCGCGATGAATCACAATCGTGCTAAGCCAAAAGCCTAATAATACAAACTTTGATAATAATAAAGTTCAAGTGCAATGCCAATGCACAATGCATAAGGATATTATATCTCATAACACTTTATCTTAATATATTGCTCAATTATTCCACAATTCATAATTCACATAAAAACAAACACAAACATGGGCCCAAAGGATCTAATATGCCATTCAAATCCCAGAGTTACTGTTTTGGTCCAAGTTGACACCATATATCTAGCCCCGAAGGCAAATTAAGTAATTACTTAAAAGCTAGCCCCGAAGGCAAATCATATCACAATGAGGATAACCTCCTATGTAACATCCTAACTAGGCTTCAAGGGCTAGGCCCAACACAGCTTCAAGGGACTGCTATGTCATAGGCATGCCGCTAAACACAGAACTCTGAAAATTGAATAACATACTAGGCACACAATTATTTCATATTTTCATTATAAATTTCTTTCTTATTTTCTCATGATCAAGCTAGGCACATTGCCTTATTTATATTAACATCATCATATAATCATAATGTATCTCATTTTATATAATATAGCCATCACCAATGGCTTTACATAATATCTTTAATATATACAAAATAAACTACATTACCTAAACATTTTGGGTCATTATCATATCTTGTACATAGTTCACATTTCATTCAATTTAGCCATTAACATTGGCTTCTCACATTACATATAATGCATTTATGACATTACACAAGTCATAGCATATTACTCATGCATAAACAATGTAGTAAGTAACTTAATCACATTTTCCAACCAAAATGTGTTAAGTCCAAATGTCATGCAAATATAATTAATAATTCAAAGTTTGTACTTACCTCTAAAAGCAATAAAATAAGATCAAACACCACTTTCAACCTTCTTTTCCCAAGATATCCCTCAACACTTGGATTGGGTAACTCAAGTCTTCTCAAAGCCTAAACCAAATGTGATTATAAATAATCACTTAGTAGCACACTTATAAGCCTATACAAAATTTCTCAACATAAGGATACGAAACACAAAGGAAAATAAGGAAAAGAACTATCTAGGGAAAAATCTACAAATGACACACTCAACAACATAGGCGTGTCAATGACCATGCCCTAAATCCACAACACAGAAGCTTTGACATGCTTAGTAACATGGACGTGTGAATGACCGTGTCCTTAGCTCTGTATTATAGCAGATAAGACACGTTCAGAGAGATGGGTGTTTCCCGGCCCATGTCAAAACTCCTACAACACAGTAGATGTGACATGCTCAGTGACATCGGTGTGTCACTATACGTATCACCAACACTGAAAAATAGAACCATCGACATGCCCAAATACATGGCTGTGTCACCGAAAATGTCAGGCCAAAATCCTGATATCACACATAATTGTCAAATACAAAGTTATCTTTCTTTTCCCTTTTTCAACTATATTCAAACTCAACCATATCCATCATTTTACTATAAAAATACTTCTATATACATCAAAGCAACTCAATTAAAATCAAAATACACAATTTAAAACCATGACTTCACAACTCAAAAGTTACATAACCCAAAACTCTTATTCTCTTCACCAAACTTAACAATTTCTTCAATCCAACCCTAAAATCATAGTTAACTACTCAAAACAACTTCATACATACCAATACTGACCATTAAAACATACTACACCAAACATTCAATTCACACATTTACAAACTTTCATGGAAGAAATGAAGGAAACAAGTTGAAAACTTACCAAATATGGAGAAAATTCCCAAAACTCCAACTTGAACACTTGAAATCCTTCAATTACTTGAGCTTGGAATAAGAAAATCCCTCCTTTTCTCTAATGGAAATAACCGGCCTTCAATGGAGAAAGAAGAAGAAGAAGATAATCCCAAACTCATCTCTATCCAACCACTACCCTTATAGCCATATAATTTTCCACTTTAAATTTCCACCAAGTAAAATATATATTATTTAATTAATATAAAAAAAATCATCTTCCACTAACTACACAAATAATTTCTAATAATTTAAAATAACCTTTGACCAATTTAAAATATTGACTTGTATATGTTATGTATATCTACATATATATAATATACACATTTTACTTTTTCACTTAAATATTATTTTATTTTTTTCAATCATTTATTTAATTTTCAAAATTTTGGGATATTACACGAAGGTTGTGGAAAAGACTAAAACTTCAGAAGTAGAAAAGATGATTGCTGATTTGGAGAAGAAGTTTGAAAAGAAGCTGAAAGCTGATGAGATGTCAGAAATAGACAAACTGTTCGTACAAGATGAGGAGGTCCCTTATAAGTTCAAGATGCCTTCCTTTTCTAGGTACAGTGGTATAGGAAATCCTCACTTGCATGTTAAGCAGTATATCACTGCTATGCAATCTGCCACATCTACTAAAGCTCAAACTCTAAAGTATTTCACGCTCTTATTGGATCCTATTGTGCAAAATTAGTTCAATACCTTGGAAGAAAGTACCCAAAGAGATTGGGATACATTGTATAAGGCCTTCATCCAACAATATGGGTACAAAGTCAAGCTGGAAATGACTTTATTGGAGGTGGAGACTCTCAGGAAAAAATAAAATGAAAGTTTTGTCGATTATGTGAAGAGATGGAGAAATAAGGTTTCACTTCTCAAAAGGAGGCCTGATGAGTCGGAATAAATCAGGATGATAGTCAGAGGTGTCCTGCCCAACCTCCATGAAAGGCTGTCTCATACCCTTATAAGGGATTTTAAAGATCTTCTCCAAGCTGGATTGCAAATAGAAAAGTGGGAAAGAGAGAAGAACTATTTTTCTGCAAAACTGTAATACCCCAATTTTTGATGTACTTTGGAATAGTAGTTATGAGAGAGTATATTGGTGAAATAGGTAAAGAAAATGTAATAAGAGATAGATGTGTATGAAGGATGTTATATATATACTATGTATTTGAAATATATGGAAAATATAAATACAATATACAGGACATATACATATACACCACATATACATGATGTATACATTGGTGTAGGAAAAGTTAATTTTAAATAATTAATTAATAATAATAATGATAATAACGATAAGAGAAAGGAGAAATGAAAGTCAAAAGAAGGAAAAATATTATTGCTGAAAAATTTAGGTGGAAAGTAATTATATTATTATATGTATATATATATAAGATAAGGATGGAAATTTAAAGAGAGCTTTCTTTCTTTCTTTCTTTTTCTTCTTCTTCCTCTTTGGAACGTGGGAATTGAGAGAGAGTGAGGAAAGCTTGATTTTGTTCATATACAAACCAAATTCATAAGAGTTTTAAGAGATTTGAAGGTGGATATTGAAGATTTAACAAAGAATTCAAGTAAGTGCTCTTTTCCTTGAGCTGAATTTTTATGGATTTTAAGTATTTATGTATATGTGATATGATTAGAGACAGAAAATGATGATTAATTGAATAAAATGATAAGAATAATATGTTGAATTGATGCATAGATGAAGTAAATATGATTATTTGTGAGAGATGATGATAAATAGTGAAATTACGGAAAAGGTGATAAGGAAAAGCGTAAGGATTTTGTATAAATGAGTTGGGAATTGAGTAAATTGATATATGGATGATTGTATGAATGAATTATATGATGATTATTGTTATGATTTTGTGTTTAGGCTAAGGGGGATCAAGAGAAGAAGAGTAAGCTTAGACTAACCAAGGTTTGTACATATAATTTATTTGGATTGTACATATAATTTACTTGATTTGTACATATGATCTTAAGTAAGTATATACTTGAATCATGCTCTTATTTTTTGTTTGCATCATTCTAAGTTGTTAGGTGTGTGTTTTGTTGTTGAAAATCGTGTAAAAGAGTGATTCTAGGATGCCATGGGAGTGGCCATGTAGGACTACAATCATGGGATTGGATGAGGAGTTATTTCATGTGAAAATAGTGAAGAAACAGAAGTGAAATGAATGCCATGGGCATGGCCTTTGGATTCCACGATTGTAGGGGTCTTAAATAGTGTTTTACAGCTTCATTTCACATCCTACGGGCATGGCTATTGGATGCCACGGCCATGGGGTTACTTTATTGATGTTTGTTGCTATATTTTACACTATACGGACATAGTAAATGGCTTGCTGTAGACCCTTAATTTTTGACCCAATCCGGTCCAATATGTTTTATTTAGTCCAAAATGATTTTTGTTGTTTAATTGGTCCAAAATAATTTTTATTAAATAATTTTTGCTTTAGTATCTAATTTTTATTAATAAAAAATAAAAATAAACAAATAACTATCAAAAAATAAAAATCAGAGTCGAAAAAATCGGCGACAAAAAAATCGTCGCGTGGGCCCGTGGGCATTTCGCCCGCAGGAATTTCCTGCTGGCAAAATAACCCAAGCTATTTCGCTAGTAGGAAATTCCTGCGGGCGAAATAGCTTGCGGCAGTGGGATCTCAGTGGGCCTGCGGGCGAGCTATTTCTCCCGCAGGATTTTCTTGCTAGCAAAATAGATTTTCTATTTCACCCGCAGGAAAATCCTGTGGGCGAAATAGCTCGCCCGCAGGCCCACCGAGATCCCACTGCCGCAGTTTCTTGCGGCAGAATTTTTTCGCCAGCGCATTTTTCCTGCGGCAATTTTTTTCGGCAGCATAATTTTTTCTGATGCAAAATTTTTGAAACCTAATTTAATTAGGTTTTGGTTTCCTTTTCTTATTAATATTATTTGCCTTGATTAATTAGGATTATACATAGAAAAACCTCTATAAATAAGGACCAAAGGCAACCAAATTGGGGGAGGAAAAAAATTTTCACAGTAGCTTTGAAAATTTGAATCCGAAAGTGAAGTGGAAAAGCAATAATTAAATTCAATTGATTTTTAAGGAGCAGAAACACGATTTAAGCAAATAAAAGGCAAAAAAGGCTTGTCTTTGGAGCTTGTTCATCCAAGAAGAATTATTTTTGGAGGAATCATAAAAAAAAGGTATGTATTAAATTGTTTATTTTTTTATATAGTAGCTAAATTTTCCTTTGTTCTTTTAATTCAAAAACCCCAGAATTCAATCCACCTTTTAGTTCAAAGTTAAAAACATTAATTCCGTTGCTTTATTTCCCAAAGAATTTAAAGTTATTAATTTTATTTCTTCAAAACCCCAAAACTCCAATTTACTTTTCAACTTATGTAAGCTCTTAAAACATATTCTTTTTCTTATAAAAACCCTAAAATACTTTTTCCAATTATATAAATCTTTTTTATTTATAAAAACTTTAAATTTGTTTGGTTTAAACTTATAAAATCTCATGAAATCATCAAATTGTTTTTTGAAACCCTAATTCAAATTCATCACCCGAGACCCAAATTCTAAAATATTAAAACCTTCGGAACCCATTAGGGGGTTGGGGATTCCTTAGGAATCGAGTCATCCATCCCTTTCTTTTTTTTCGGCCGTCTGGGTGGCGACTCCATTTTCTTCGGACTTAGGTCCGTGTTCTCTAAGGCCTCGAGCCTAAACAGTGCCGAAGTCATAAGAACCATTCCACGGGGAGTGGGGGCGAAAATCCCCGCTCACACTTGCATAGCTATACCTTTATTTATATTCAATTGAAAATGTATATGTGATTATAAAGTGAATAATTATGATAAAATATGTTGATTATGCAAAATGTTGGTATGTTGATGAGTCATATGGTGAGTGTAGCTCATGCTTGCAGGATGAAAATATAAAATGGGAAATGTGGTTTGTTGTGTATACATTAAATATATTATGTAAAGCCATTGGTGATGGCTAGATTATATACAATGTGATATTATAATTATATGACGATGTTGATATAAATGAGATAAATGAGGCTATATGCCTAGCTTGATCATGAGAAAATGAGAAAGAGATTGATAATGGAAGTATGAAATAATTGTGTGCCTAGTATGTTATTCAATTTTCAGAGTTCTGTGTTTGGTGGCATGCCTATATTTGCCTATGGCGCTAGACGCTTGACGTCATTGTGAAAATATTTTTGAGGTGAAAAGACCGGGTCGTAAGCCTCAGAAATAAGTCCTTGAAGTTGGGCTGGATGAAAAGACTGAGTCATAAGCCCATGCCTAGTTGGACTATTATATTGATATTTTGCCTTCGAGGCTAGACACATGGTGTCATTATAGACAAAATAGTAACTCTAGAATTTGAATAACATATTAGTTATCTTTGGGCCCATGCTTGTGTATGTGATGTTGTGGTACCTATTGTATATAAAACCTGTGATGGTTAAATGAGAAATATGATAGTGATTATGGAATGATATGATCACAATACATATACAAATTACTAAAAAGGAATGTGGCATAAGAAAATATGCTAAATGATGAGAAATGAATTGTTGAAAGACTTGAGCAGAGCTAAGTCTTGATATTGAAAATGAGATTATAGAAATATAATGTGATGTGTAATATGTATATGGTTGTGAAAATTGTGTGTATTGTTTCATGAATATTATGATATGCCATCGAATTGTAGCTTATGTTAAAGATATAGATAAATTATGAAGTTAGTGAGAAGATATAAAAAGTGCATTGAAAATGAAAAACATGATAAGAATATGATGATAAATAATGTTAGCAATGTGAGTATGACTTTTTGTAATGTATGTATATGAGATTTCACTACAAGAAAAACTGAATCAGACAACGGTCATCAGACAACGGTTAAGGAAAAAACCATTGTCTGAAAAAAACAGACAACGGTTTTTTTTCCCAAAAAAGCGTTGTCTGATTATTTTTCAGACAACTATTTTTGGTTTTTTTTTTTAAGCGTTGTCTATTAGCTGTCACTTTTGTCACACCAGACAACGGTGTTTTAGGGACCGTTGTGTAATATATGTTCAGACAACTATTTTTCTGGTAATACAAAACCGTTGTCTGATATGATATTTCAGACAACGGTTTTTTCGAATGTGTTGTATAATTCAGCGTTTCAGACAACGGTTTTAAAAAACCGTTGTCTGAATTAAGCATACAGACAACGGTTTTAAAACCGTTGTGTAATATACGTTCAGAAAAGTGTTTTTTTGTCAAAAAAAACCATTGTCTGATAAGATGTTTCAGACAACGGTTATTTAAAAAGTTATCTGATTAACTGTTCATACCATTGTATAATATATGTTCAGACAACGGTTTTTCGTAAGAAACCGTTGTCTGATTAACTGAGTGTGAAAAAAAATGCCTTCATTCAAGAGGGTAATCTCTATACACAAATGAATCCAAAAACACAAATCAAATGAAATCCTCCACTGACAAGTGTTAAACCAAATCCACCAGCATGGTGTCAGAGCAAAAACCACATGATTCAATAAATTATATAACCAAATGTTTGAACAAAGTGTCAAATAAAGATACAAATCGAATGATAGGTACAAATGAAACTTTCAACAAATTTAAATAAGAAACACAAAACTTTCAACAAAGCGTCCAAACAATCTTTCATTAAATTGTGAATGATATAAACAATTTATTGTACAGGCAGCAGGGAGTTGTGACAGGCATTAAGGATGTTGGACCTGCAAGTATAAACGATGGAAAAATTAATGGCAGTACATAATTTCAAAATAGAACTTAAAACAAATGAAATTATTACCATCATGACAGCTGAATCAATTCTTCTTCCTCCCGCATGTAACTACTGTTTTCTTCATCGAGTTCATCAACATATGGGAACGTTGGCAAATGTAGCTCATTCTCAAGTTCTATTTCTACAGATCCCTCATTTTCATCATCACTTTCATCATAGTACTTGTCAGGTAATTTTAAGATAACTGACCATAATTTTTCAAGAGGGTCATCTATGTAACAAACTTGCTTGACATGTTTTCCTAACACAAAAGGATCGTTTAGAAAACCTAATTTGTTCAAATTAACCAATGTATATCCCAAGTCATCTACTTTAACCCCTTTGTTCATATCTACCCAATTACAACGAAAGATAGGAACCCTAAAGTGGTTATAGTCCAACTCCCAAATACTTGTAATAACTCCATAAAATGTATGTGAAGTATGCTCGATATTTTTATCCTTACCCTTCACAAGCATTGTATCGGCATCTACACAAACACCGCTGCACTGAACTTGCCGAGTATCATCACGTTCTTTGGTGCTGAAGGTAACACCGTTGATTCTATAGCCACTGAATGTAACTACATCCTTGTTAGGCCCTGCTGCAATCCATATTATATCCTTAGTTACTGTATTCTTCTCATCAAGTAATTCTGATGCAATATGTCCAAAAAATTAAATTGGACATAAGTATGATATAGCCTTTGAGAGAAGATAAATATTGTAGTATTTCAAAAGAATTCACAAGTACAGGGCATTCATTATTTTTCAGTAAAATATATAAAGAAACAGGCCTATTTTTGATGCAAATTGCAGCAAAATACTTGGGCTATAAGATTTAACCTTTTTATGAAACCACTTAGGGAATGTTTCATTTTGCATGTTCTTTAGCCACTCTTCATCATTTTCATGTTGTGTATATATTTTCACCAAAGAAGCCATATGTTCACTGCAAGTAAAATCAACTTTATTAATTTTTGAAACAAAATGCAGAAAATAAGGAAATAACAAAAACAAATTGAAGTAACTTACTCAAAATATGGTCGAACGTCATTACAATTTTGGAGAAGACACAAATGTGCTAGGTACAAGTCCTTCTTACTTGGCGTTATCACTGTTGCACCAGATAAAGGTCTGTATTTTGCGTCGTTCTTATCCCTACTATTTTTCGGCAATCCAACAGTTGCTTCTTCAAAGTTGACCAAACACTCAATGGCCTCTTCTGCAACATAGGCCTCAGCAATGCACCCTTCCGGACGAGCCCGATTCCGTACATAACCCTTGAAAGTCTTCATATATCTCTCGAAAGGGTACATCCAGCGAAGGAAGATTGGCCCACAGAGCTCAACCTCTCTCACAAGATGAATTGAGAGATGGATCATTATATCAAAGAAGGAAGGGGGGAAGTACTTTTCTAGCAAGCATATGGTCTCCACCAACTGAGCTTGCATTTTTTCCAGTTTATCCACCTCGATGACTTTACTGCAAATTGCCTTGAAGAAGAGGCAAAACCTAATAATAGTGCACCTAACCTGTTTTTGTAGTACTGACCGAATTGCAATGGGGAGTAAGTGATGCAACATTGTATGGCAGTCATGAGATTTCATTCCAACAAGTCGAAGATTTTCCATTGATACTAGACCCTTAATGTTTGAACCAAAACCATCAGGTAACTTCATGCCAACCAAGGAGGAGCAGACAATCTTCTTTTCTTTATGCAATAAGTTCCAAGATGCCGTCGGCAACTTCTCTTTTTTTTTTGGGAGTTTTTGGCCTCAGCTCCGTTCTTATTCCCATTTCAGCCATATCAAGACGGACAGACTCCTTATCTTTTGACTTCCCTGGTATATTTAGCAAGGTACCAGTCAAAGCTTCACATATATTTTTCTCGATATGCATCACATCAAGGACATGCCTAACCGGCAAAAATTTCCAATACTCAAGTTGGAAAAATATAGACATCTTCTTCCAAATAGGTCGAGGTTCACATTTATTCAATCGAGGTTGGCGTTGTGTCTTACCATAGACATGGCCCCTTAGTGGTTGTACCCTTTCAAAGACCTCCTCTCCAGTTAACGGAATAGAAGCCGACAACTTCTCCACGGTGTTATCAAAGGCTAATTTTTGCCTTCGATATGGATGATAACGGGGCAACCACCTACGATGCCTCACAACCACCGTCTTACGATAATTTGCCAACCTGGTAGCTTTTGTTTTATCAACACAGACAGTACAAGCATTATACCCTTTGTTTGATCGTCGTTGACATTATCAGAGGAATCTAATGAAATATCATCATCGTCGACATTATCATGCCCCGTTCTTATACCAGTTTGATCAACTGATTCTGAGAAACAATCAGTTTCAGCAACTAAAGGACTCCCTTCTGGATTTGACTCTCCGTGCCATATCCAGCAAGTATAGGTTTGATCAATACCATATTGGAAAAGATGATCCCTAACAGTTTGAGCCTTCCATAATTTACTGTGAGCGCATCTTAAGCATGGACAACTAATTTTTGTTTCATCAAACCCATTCTCAAATGCAAACATTAACAACTCTTCCACACCTATTTGAAACTCTCTTGTTCTTCTACCAGCCTTCAACCAAGATCTATCCATCTTTGAGTTGGACCAGTTCTGCAATTTGAGCAATAATTCAGTTAGTTGGACCACTGAATTATGCCCAAAAGTCAAATAGAACCTGGAAGGGAAGTATATTCACCTCAGATGCGAGAGCAGATGTTGCAGCTAACTTCTATGAAGGTTTCTCGAAGATAGCTATCATATGGTTGTTGTGGTTTGAATAAAGTTGCATGAGGAAGCTTGGACTATTATGTAATTGTTCAACCTGAAGGAGAAAGAAAAAGGGTTCACATATAGAACTTAAAAGTTGTCATTGAAAAGAAAAGCTAGCACCAACAGACATTCAACTTCATTCAGAACAACCTGAATCCACAAATAATCCTCAATTCACTGACACAACTCAACATACCATTTCAACTGATAGGCATCAAATTTTAGCCAAAGACTTATAAACAAGCAGAGAAATCAGAAGCATGGACACATACTGTAGATCTTGAAATTTAAGCAGAAAATTGAAGGGACAGAACAACATTATAGTAACCTGAAAATATCAATGCAACATTATAGTAATCTGAAAATACAATGCAATAATTCAATTAGATTAAACAGAGGAATGAATTATATGGGACGATCTCTATGGGACGATTACTTACGGCTCATAAGTAAAAAAATAATCTTCTTTCGACTTAATTGGGACAATGTAGTTACTGACAAAGGAAAAGGCCGGCAGCAAGGAGACGGCCGGCAGCAAGGAGATGGCCGGCAGCAAGGAGACGGCCGGCATTAATGAAGACCGCAGCAAGGAGAGTGGCGCTTAGGGGAGTGGTGCTTAGGGTTTGGCAGCGAGAGAACCACGACTAATGAAGCTGAAAGAGGAATGAGAGATGAAGCAGAAATAGAAGCTTGGACGTTTAATGGAAGTTAGATTTTCTTATAATAATAACATGCTAAGGATCCAGTGGCTATTTGCAATGTATGGAAGTTAGGCTTTCTTAAGCCAAATAAACTTGACTAAGTATTAAAAGCTAAGGTTTGGATTTATAAAAATTTCATAAACCCATTAGAAATTTTAAAGTCCACCGTTAAATAATGATTTAGATATAATATGATATTATATAAGTAGGAATACAAGTATATATTATAAATATATATAAGTATATACATGTATATAGAAGTATATATATAAATATATACAAGTATATATTAGTATATATACAAGTATATATATTAGTATATGTTAGTATATATACAAGTAAATATATTAGTATATATATTAGTATATGTTAATATATATACTTGTAAATATACAAGTATATACAAGTATATATACAAGTATATATAAATATATACAAGTTTATATTAGTATATATACTAGTATATATAAGTATATATTATATTAGTATATAATATATATATATATATTAGTATATGTTAAATAATGATTTAGATATAATATGATATTATATAAGTAGGAATACAAGTATATATTATAAATATATATAAGTATATACATGTATATAGAAGTATATATATAAATATATACAAGTATATATACAAGTATATACACAAGTATATATATTAGTATATGTTAGTATATATACAAGTAAATATATTAGTATATATATTAGTATATGTTAATATATATACTTGTAAATATACAAGTATATACAAGTATATATACAAGTATATACAAATATATACAAGTTTATATTAGTATATATACAAGTATATATAAGTATATATTATTTTAGTATATAATATATATATATATTAGTATATGTTAAATAATGATTTAGATATAATATGATATTATATAAGTAGGAATACGAGTATATATTATAAATATATATAAGTATATACATGTATATAGAAGTATATATATAAATATATACAAGTATATACACAAGTATATATATTAGTATATGTTAGTATATATACAAGTATATACAATTATATATTAGTATATACAAATATATACAAGTTTATATTAGTATATATACAAGTATATATAAGTATATATTATATTAGTATATAATATATATATATATATTAGTATATGTTAAATAATGATTTAGATATAATATGATATTATATAAGTAGGAATACAAGTATATATTATAAATATATATAAGTATATACATGTATATAGAAGTATATATATAAATATATACAAGTATATACACAAGTATATATATTAGTATATGTTAGTATATATACAAGTATATACAATTATATATTAGTATATACAAGTATATATATTAGTACATACAAATATATATACTTGTAAATATACAAGTATATATATTAGTATATACAAATATATACAAGTTTATATTAGTATATATACAAGTATATATAAGTATATATTATATTAGTATATAATATATATATTAGTATATGTTAGTATATATACAAGTATATACAATTATATATTAGTATATACAAGTATATATATTAGTATATACAAATATATATACTTGTAAATATACAAGTATATACAAGTATATATATTAGTATATGCAAATATATACAAGTTTATATTAGTATATATACAAGTATATATTAGTATATACCTGTGAAACCTACTGCCCTTACACTCAAATTTTCCAATACAATTAACTGATAAAAGAACACAAACACAAATACAAATATATATACAAGTATTCTTGTGGACTTGCTTATTCATATATATAAGTATATACAAGTATTCGTTAAAATTTTTCAATGTTAGACTTATTTAGTTTTTGCTCAATCTAATTTACATCAACACTAAATTTTATAATTATATAGGGTTCCATAGAAATTTATCACTACTAATTATTTAAATTGTATTGCCTTAAGCACTTATGGATGAATTATAAATTGAATTTTATGAGTAATCTATATAAGTGAATTTGTAAAGTTAATTTAACAAAAATTTGAAAAATTCATTTTGTTTCAAAAGAGGGATGTCAAAACTTGAGCAATATTTTGAACACTTAAATTCCCCCCTTTATTTCCCAAAAAAATTTTCATTTGCCCCCATTTTGCCCAAAACACGGCCGTTTTGAAATTTAACAATAAACCTAAACATACCCTCTTTCGATTTCTCTGTCCTATCTCCTCCTTCCTTCTTTCGATTTCTCTGTGTATACCTAATTTGTTTCCATTTTCACGAGTAGAAAGCTTCAGAAACTAAACCCAAATTTGTTCTCCTCCTTCCCTCTTTCCATTGCTAGACCTAACTTTGTTCTCTTCCTTCCCTCTTTCGAAATCTTCAGTCTTGACCTAAAAATGCACGGCACATCCATATTTCTTCTTCCTCTTATACCTTTCTCTCTAACCCGCCCGCCACTCACTGCGGCTCTGCATTCACTCCCTCAGTTCCAGCCTTTGAGGTTCGTTATATACTTTTGTCGCTATGCAATTTTTTTTTTAATTTTATCTGTAATTATGTTATTGTATAATATTTTTCTTCCTCTTCTTAGTTCTTAGAAGTTTTTTTATAAACCATTTTCATGAGACTTAGTTGCTGTTGTATATGCTGCTTCTTTTTGTTTCCGGCTGCAATGAGTAGAATACTGCAAATGTCGCTGTTAATATTTTTTCCTAATTCTGTTTTACAGCCCATGTCCTGTTTGTTAATCTTTGACTAAATTTTAGCCATGTGAATATTTTTTTACTGGAAGAGATAGATAAGCCTTTCACTGGTTTGGACAGAGGAATTTGAAATATTGAGATTTGACTTAAATAATGCATAGGTTTTCTTTGATTTGATACAGTTCAAGTTCATGGTTGTGGACACAGGTCTTGTTGAATGTGGCTTTAGAATAGGTGTCATTTCAAATGCACCTGAAATAAGTCCTTAACCACTTTCATTAATCTAATCGACTAAAGAACTTGTAGCTATCTTGTCTGTTGTGCAAGCTATAGTTTAATTTCCTGTGATTTCCAATGTTTAAACTGGATGATTTCGTACAAAATGTAACTTTTAATTTGTGAATGCAGGTGCTGATTATGGCTCCTTCGAAGAAGAAACAATCGTATCAACTACCCACCCATTCTTCTCCCCGTGTATGTAAACAACAAGCCCGGTCTTCCCCAAATCCAGCCACAATGAGAGTGGTGAAGGCTATCTCCAGGACACGGACAATGCACCCAGAAAAGCCATCGACTTCTTCCCCCGTATCTTCGAAGAGGAAGTTGATCTCTGAAAACTTGGAAAAAAAACTGTCCAAGAAAAGAAAGCGAGTGGATAAGGTTAAGCCGAAATCAAACGAGGACGATGTTGCAGGATTAAAACTGCTGAAACGAGGGTGTGTCTCCATGCACCGAATTGTTAGACGAAAGATCAGTAGTCAAAAGCCTACAGTTACATTTAATACAAAGGGAGCACCATTTGGCAGGGCTGCTTCAGAGATGCAATCATATATCGGAGTTTTAGCAAGGTCTAAAGCCACGATATGGCATGATTCCTGGAAGGAAGTTGCTGAAGACGTCAAAACAAAGATTTGGGATTGTGTCCAGGTTATGCAAAATCCTTCCCACACAATTAATTTATATACATTAGTTTTTCAATTGCTTTATACACGTTGGGTTTTCAGTAACTTATTCATCTAATTTTATTTTTTTGGTTTATGTATGTAGATGGCTTTCGTTGTACCACCGACTTCCAAGAAAATGGTATTGCAGTCTGCTGGTAAAAAATGGAGGGAATTCAAATGTCGGTTGACGAGACTCTATGTTCTTCCACACCGTGATGAACCAGAGAAGCTGCGGTTTCCTCCAGCTGACTTCACATTCATTGAGCAGTCGCACTGGGACATTTTCGTTGCTGATCGTCTGGGAGTCGAGTTTAGCGTAAGGAAATCTTCAATTTTCTAGTTTCTTAATTTAGTTCCAAATGGTACTCTGGATTCCTTTTTCATACTTATGATGTTTTGTTCCTTTTTGTCTTAGAAAATTCATGAAGAACAACACAAGAGAAGTATGCAGAACGAGTATCCTCATTGTTTGTCTCGAAAAGGATACGCGAACTTGGAAAGTGAATGGGTTAGTGTTGACTTGTGTATTTAATTTTGCTTTCTATGACTTGTGTATCGTCAATATCGATTTATAATGCTTCTTAAAACATGTTTATATTACTAATAAGGTCATCCTCTATATATATACATGCAGACTGAATCTCATCCTGAAGGGATTTCAGAGATCGATCGATCGAAGGCTTGGATCCTTGCAAGGCAGGACATACAAGGAAAGTTTAAAGATGAGAGAGTGAAGCACAAAGCTGAGGAAATCGTAAGTTCTGATTTTCGATTCAAGTTTCAACTCAATTCATCAGCTTTTATTGTTTACTAATTTATTAACTACATCCATTTTGGGTCTATTTTTTAGGAGTCATTAAAGGAGCAAGTTAGTTCAGGTGAAGTAGTTGAACAAGGCGCTGATGATGTGTTATCGAAGGCGCTTGGTAAACCGGAGCATTCTGGAAGAGTACGTGGCTAGGGAAGGCACGTGAAGCAATCTGTCTATTTTGGTCTCCCAAGACAGAGAAAAGCAAAGAATTTTGATGAAAAGATACGGGAGGGGGTTCAAATGGTCATGGAGGAGGAGACCAAGAAAATTATAGCACAGAGAGATGCATTTTGGGCTGCTGAAATTGCCAAGATTAGAGCAAAATTTTTGTCAAAGCCTGTGTCTAGTCCAAACATGCCTTCCCAACAAGCAAGTTGCTCCAATTCCATTCCTATTGTGAAGGATCAAGAGGCGCAAGTGCCGGTTGTGAGGAAGAATTTGAGTCTTGAATTTGAAGCAAATTCTGTTGAAGTAAAAAGGAGTCTCAATTCAGATGAAGCAAAAAGGAGCCCCAATTCTGTTGATGATGAGAAGGTCCTTGCTTTGGAGAAACTGGAGGTGCTTGATAAGGATGATGTTCATGAGGTTGCTGCTGAGATTGTTGCAGATGTTGATGAGGTTGCTGCTGCTGAGGAGGCAAAACGTATCGAGGTTGTTGCTATGGTTGCTGATGCTGAGGAGGCAGAAGGTATTGAGGTTTCTGCTGATGTCAAAGGTCCCAATAATGAGGAGGTTGAAATAAAAAATGATGGCATTGTTAAAAAAAATGATGATGATGGGTTTGATAATCAAGTGAAATTGGAGAAGCTGGCCATAGGATCACCGAGCAATATTGTTGCTTATGCAAAGGTTGTTGAAGTCCCGGTTGTTGAAGGACATGGGCCATCTCTCCATGGAGTTAAGATTGCACAAGAGAATGCAAGAGTGTCGATCACTCGTACAATTCAAGGTTTGAGGATACTACTTAATATTTATTCAAACTTATAATGATTATATTCAAACATATAAATAAATGTAATTTTTCCATGTTTTTTATATTTACAGACGTCAATATCCCATTCCCAGTCAGCGATGAAATTGTTACTGTGGACTAAGCCGTGGGTACTTTTATAGCATGGCCGAGAAATTTGATTGTGCTGGATGGGGTGTCTAATCCAAAGGTTAAGTTTTGAGAAATGAAACTTTGCATAATTGCTTTTTTTTTCCTATTTACTGTGTTCACATGCCCCCTTTATTTTCAGAGTTTTAAAAAAGCTTGTGTGAAGAAAAAAGCCTCCAAGAAATTAAAGAAGCCTGTTGTTATAGAAGCTGATATGTTTGAGGAGGAGCTGCATGTTCAGATGGGTGCTGATTATCCAGCGTCTTTGAAACGTTTGTGGCTGTGGGCGAAGGATGCCTTAAGCGATGATCGAACAGTTAGTTTTGCCCTAAGTGAAGAAGCATTTGGTGTGAGCAAAAAGCAAGTTCTGTTCTTACAAGATCTACATGCTGTGTGCGCCGGAGGTGAAATGTCCGGATCCATACTTACCATATTTATTCAGTAAGTTTCCAAGTACAATAGCTTTTTATTTTCTTTGTTAATTGTGCTGGAATTAAACTGATAATATGTACCAACTATTACTTCATTTTGTATGCAGCTACTTGTATGAATATGTTAAAAGGCATAAAATGGTTGATATGATTGGCTTTGTGGATCCCAGCATGATTGGTGCCATTGGATGTGGTAATTCAGGGGGGAGGTCACGTATACTTGCGAGTCGATTTAAGGGGGCTAAAGAAGGGCAATACTTTCTCTTGCCTTTCAACGATGTGTGAGTATTTCTTTACCTTTCTTTTTTATCTGCTATTGTAGCTAATGAGAGTTAGTAGCTAAATAACGCTGCTTCTGTATGTGATTGTGATTGATGTTATGAATTGAGCCTTTGTGATTACTATTTTGGTGATTGAAATCACTGTTTCATTGTCAGTTCTGTATTTATTTAGATCTTTTTGTTCAATGAATTGTTTGGCGTTATGTTCTTCCAAATATGAAGAATTGCTTGTATTTTATTTTGTTATTTAGTAGGAATCACTGGGTATTGACTGTTGTAAATCCGACGAGAGAGGTAGTCTACCACATGGACCCTCTTAAACGTCGCATTGCTAGCCAGGAATGGATAGAGGTTGTTGACAAGTAAGTTGCGAGTCTGCCTATTTAGTCTTAAGTTGTTAAATTTGGGGAAAATGCAATTTTGTTAACTTATATTGTGTTTCTTGTAGTGCCATAAAGTTATACAAAGAGAGTGTAAACAAGAATGTGAGGAGGAAAATTTTATGGGAGATCATGGCGGTATTGTTTTTCTCATCATTTCTGATTTATACAATTTATACAATATGTTAATTGCTTGTTCTATGAAAGAAATATTGCAAAATTTGGACTGCATTTTTTCATTTCAGTACAAACTTGGAGTCCACAAAGCATTTTCAGTTGGTCTGCATTTTTTCATTTCCAATTGCAGCACTGCTGGCATTACTTGTATACTTGCTCGTATATATTTGGATTGCATTTTTTCAGATTAGATTGTGTGATTAGGTTGATGTGTTGGTTTGCATATGGGTTTACATATGGATGTAACATGTGGTACTTCATTTTTGTTTTCATTTGCTATTTCAGGGGGTTCCTGTGCAGAAAGAGGCCACGGACTGCGGCCTCTTTGTCATGAGGTACATGAAGGAAATCTGTTATGACAAGGAGCTTCAGTTTGCAGCTAAGGTGAGAATTTTAATTATTTTCATTTTTTATATAATAGTTTTGTATTTACCACATGTGGCTAACCAAAATTTTATTCATTTTTCAGTGACTACGCAGAGGCAACTTGGAGTATAGTGATGCCGACATCAACGAGATTAGGATTGACTTCGCCAAATATTTCATGAAGCGTCATTCAAGTTGAAGTTAATAGTATAATTCAGTGATATATGTATAGTGTTGATTTTTTTTTAGTTTTTTAATATGTTGAATGGTTGAATTTGTGGAGGTTTTTTTATTCCCAAATTTGCAATCCTCCATTGTAAAGTGTTGTCTTATATGTATAATGTACAGTTTAACAGACAATGGTGGTGAAATGAAAATGAACATTGAAACTATTGTCTAATATTCAGTGTGCACATATTAATCAGACAACGGTTTTTAATAAGAAAGCATTGTATAAACCTTAATCAGACATCGCCTCAATAGACAATGGTTTTTGTCTTCATCAGACAACGGTCAAAAAGCGTTGTCTAAACCTTCATCAGACAATGGTTAAAAACCGTTGTCTGATAAAACTAAAAACCGTTGTGGAAACCATCTTCAGACAACGGTTATAAACCATTGTCTGAAATGCTATCAGACATCGCCTCAATAGACAATGGTTTTTGTCTTCATCAGACAACGGTCAAAAAGCATTGTCTAAACCTTCATCAGACAACGGTTAAAAATCGTTGTCTGATAAAACTAAAAACCGTTGTGGAAACCATCTTCAGACAACGGTTATAAACCATTGTCTGAAATGCTATCAGACATCGCCTCAATAGACAACGGTTTTTGTCTTCATCAGACAATGGTCAAAAAGCATTGTCTAAACATTCATCAGACAACGGTTAAAAACCATTGTCTGAAAATTTAGAAACCGTTGTCTGACAATTTACAAACCGTTGTTGAAACCATCAGACAACGGTTAAAAACCGTTGTCTGAAAAATTAGAAACCGTTGTCTGAACTATCATCAGACAACAGCCAAAAACCGTTGTCTGATAAAATTAAAAACCGTTGTGCAAACCAACATCAGACAACGGTTTTAAAACCGTTGTCTGAAATGCTATCAGACATCGCTTCAATAGACAACCGTTTTTGTCTTCATCAGACAACGGCCAGAAAGCGTTGTCTGATTCAATTTTCCTTGTAGTGTTTATATGTACTACTAAGCTTTCAAGCTTAGTGTGGTTGTGTAAATCATGCAGGTGAGTAGATGGTTGATCTGGGAGTCAAACAGTTGTGCCACGAGAAGAGTAAGAGTATTTCGAGACTAACTAGAAGGTGGTGCATCATGTACAATTTTATTATGATGTATTTTGATAAAAATGTATATGTACATAAGTGAATTATGGAAAAGACAATGTAATTTATATATATGTAATTTAATCAAAAGTATAATGGTTTTGTAAATGTTCTTTTATTAAAAATATAATTGATATGGAACTAAGGTAAGGGATTTAAATAATACTGAAATGTGACGTCTTTATATTTTATATACGTATTATATCTATACAGGATATTTGGGTTCGGTCTAAGGAAGAAGAAGGAACATGAGGTTAAGTTGGATGGAGTTTTGGTTCCTAAAACCAAGCAGTTCAAATATTTGGGTTCGGTGTTCCAGAATGATGGCCGTATAGATGAAGATGTGGCTCACAGAATACAGGTAGGGTGGTTGAAGTGGAAGGGTGCGACTGGGGTTCTATGTGATAAGAAAATACCTCTGAAAGTGAAAGGTAAATTCTATAGGACGGTTGTTAGGCCTGCGATGCTCTATGGTAGTGAGTGTTGGGCACCAACGAGACAACATTTGCATAAGATGAGTGTGGCAGAAATGAGGATGCTAAGATGGATGTGTGGACATACCAGACTGGACAAAATTAAGAATGTTCATATTCGACAAAAAGTTCAAGTAGCGGATGTCAGAGATAAGGTGAGGGAAGGAAGACTTAGATGGTATGGACATGTTTTAAGAAGACCTCCTAATGCTGCGGTTCGTAAGTGTGAGAATTTGTTGATTGAGGGGGCTAGAGGTCATGGAAGACCTAGAACTGTGTGGAAGGAGGTGATAGCAAGAGACTTACGTGCCTTAGATCTTGATGCGGATTTGATTAATGACAGACTTGAATGGAGACATAAAATTCATGTCTTGGAAGGGGCCTAAGGCTGGAGTATCCTTTTTGGTGTCTTTTGAGCTTATTTTGTTGAGGATCCATACAGCTGACCCCAACTTGTTTGGGACTAAGGCTTAGTTGTTGTTGTTATTATATCTATACAGGGTATATGTATAGTACTTATATAGAGTATATGGGTATTAAAAAAATGGAATTATCAGTTTAGCAATCAAAGTACACATAAGGAAGTCGATGCTAATGCAACTAGTCAAGGAAGTAGAAGACATTTTTCAGAATTAGGGAAACCTCTATCTTGGGTTTTCAACAAGCTACAGAAAAAGGGGTTGTTACAACTATTGGCTCCTCGACCCTTGCCGAATCCTTTACCTCTAAACTTTGATACCAAAGCTCTTTGTCAATTTCATCAGACTCAAAGACATGAGACAGATAGATACACCTGATTGAAGCCTGAGATCCAAGATATGATCGATAGTGGTAAGCTACCTGAACTTGACAAGCCCAGCACAAAGAATAATCCTTTGCCTAGGTTCAATAGAATGCCACCACCAGCAACCTTCATGGTAGGAAGAGGAATGGAGGAAGATTTTGCCTTATCCTCTTTTCAAGATAAGAGTATTCAATATGTGAAGAGAGAAGAAGCTCAACTCAATGAACTTTCCTTAGTTTGAATGTTGCTCTTCTATTTTGCTTTCTTTAATATTTAATTAGAACAATTATGTTTTTTCAAATTATGTTTGTTCTAATAAATTATTTTCATTAAAATTTTCATAGTCTTTGTTCATTTTGGTGCTCAACCAATGATGAATTTAGCTTGATGTTCATAAATTAGTGTATCTATGCATCATGATTTAAATCACTTTACTAGGTAAGGGATTTATTTTATAGCATTGAGTCGTGTATGCTTACTTAGAGAGGGCTCCTGCATAATGACCTTTGTCTAGGTCCTAGTTGATCTTAGAACATGTTTTGACAAACTTTTGAGGAAAAATTGAACTCTGCTTATTTAAAGGAGAGATTATCTAGGCATCATTTGATGAACCAACAACTAGTATCAACCCTATAAAATATCAATACCTAGTTATCCCTTTGAGCCTTCATAAATTTTAGCTTACTCTTTATTGGCTCATAAGCCTGATAACCTACCCTGAGCTGTAGGGACTCTTATAATAAATCTAATGATCACTAAGGTGAAGAGGCAAAAAGATCAAATAATGAAATGCATAGTCAAGACCAAAAAGATAGTTGAAGTTCTCAAGGCCATATGGGTAGTTCAAGTTCACCTGCTACTAGACCTAATATCTTCAATTTATTATGATGATATCAAGGCAACAAATGATTTATCCTTGTTGAAGCAAACTTACTCTACTCCACTCATCCATAGTCAAAAGCATAGAATGATGCAGAGAAAATAATTTTCTTAGAGTTAGACTCAAAAGAAAAAAAGAAAAAAAAACAAACAAAGAAAGAAGAAAAGAGAGCAAAAAACAAAAAGAAAAAAAATGGGTCCTGAGTTTGTACAAAAGCAAAAGGAAAAGATAAATATCATTTTAATCAGTTCTATATTTCTTCCAAGGAGATGAAAGAAAATTGGAGTCTAGCAATTTTGGTCCCAGTTGCCTATGGCTCCAACTGAAGATTTTGGTGTGAAGGTTTGTCAGCAGTGTCACATCAGCTCCAGTCTCAAAATGGCCTTTACTTAAACCATGTCCCTTATAGACCCCGTTTCAAGCCCATTAAAGACCTATTGATCTCTCTTGCTAGGTAGAGTCTATTAATTGAGATAGTTTGAATAAGCATGCATATGAGATAGATAATATTCAAATTCAGCGAGACCTTTGGCCAAGTAATGTGTATGTGCCTATCTGAAGTGCAACAGTTCTTGTTTAAATAGAAATGATTCCCGAGTTTAGCACTGTAACTAGGGTTGTCATGTTATAGATATGTTAATTTGGAAAATTGAGTCCTATGGTATAATGATACTGATTTGGAAAAGCCAAAAAATGATTTTAAGATTTAGAAAAAAAAATGTGTTTTTTGTCATACAAAGCCTTCAAGTTAAGGGAAGTACGTTGAACCATCAAACCTTAAAGGACACATTGGGCAAAGTAAATGATTATTTGCAATATTATGAAGAAGTTACCAATTGACGTGCTGAATCATATTTTGAAATGGATATATCTCTGACTATGTTGCTTGGGCCTCACTACTCATGTTTTCAACATCTTGAAGACAAAAGCCATAAAAGCGAAGCCTTTTGTCATTCCAACTCAAAACCTGAACGAGCATCTGGAAGAAACCAATGAGAACACTTCAGCTGAGCACCTAGGCATGTGAGTCGTTGGAACCACTGTAAGTGTCATTCATGCATTTCATGCATACATAAGCATATCACACTGCATGTTTTGTCTTGTGTTCCTATTCTTTGTCAAAGTAAACAAAATATACTCTATAAAGCAAAGATGAAGTGGATATGGAGTCAGGGGGCATGGAAGGTCCATTTCTTGAGAAAGATCCAGTCATTTTTCAAAAGAAAGAAGAAATGCATGTTTGTACAAAGAACTAGACAACACAAACATCAATATGAGCCTGCATGGAAAAAATCATTGGTTTGAGCTTACATAGGGGGCAAAACTTTCTCTTTTCAATTTTTGAGTTTATGCATATACAAAAAAATTTTAGACTCACTTTTAATATTTTGCCATGTAGGGGCAAAGAGAGGATATGAGGACTAGCTAAAAAATACCTGAATTTTTTACAATAGGAGGAACAAAAAGAATGGAACAAGAAGAAAATTAGAAAAGAATGAAGATGCAAAAGACAAAAGATCAGTCTAGCTAGAAGAGTTGAAGCCAATATAGGACAAATCTCCAAAGGATGAAGATCCATTTTGAAGGGTGAAGACTCGATCTCCAAAGATGAAGATCAATTTTTGAAGGGTGAAGACCCAATGACCAAGGATGAAGATCCAAGGTCAAAGGATGAGGATACATTTTAAAGGTGAAGACCCACAATCTGTTGAAGAATGTAACAACCAGCTAGAAGAAAGCTAGAACTCTCAAACTAACAGAAGGCCAAATCAAATCCAGTATCAGGTTGAGAACTAAAATCCAGTTTAGGGTCGAGAATCCAAAATCTAATCTCAGGTTGAGAACCCAAATCCAGTTTAGGGTTGGGGGTCGAGAACCCAAAATCTAGTCTCAGGTCGAGAACCCAAATCTAGTATTGGGTCGAGAACCCAAATCTAGTTTTGGGTAGAGAACACAAAATCCAATCTCAGGTCGAGAACCTAAAATCTAGTCTCAGGTCGAGAACCTAAAATCCAGTCTCAGGTCGAGAACCCAAATCTAGTCTTGGGTTGAGAATCCAAATCTAATTTTAGGTCGAGAACCCAAAATCCAATCTTGGATCGAGAACCCGAATCCAGTTTAGTGTCGAGAACCTAAAATCCAACCTTAGGTCGAGAGTCCATTAAGAGCGGGGATTTTCACCCCCACTCCTGGTGGAATAGTTCTTGCGACTTTGGCACTGTTTAGGCTCGGGGCCTTAGAGAACACGGACCTAAGTCCGGAGAAAATGGAGTTGCCACCTGGACGGGCTGGGAAAAAGAAAGGGGTGGATGACTCGATTCCTAAGGAATCCCCAACCCCCTAATGGGTTCGGAAAGTTGGGTATGTGTGGGGAAGGTGAGAAATGGCCCAGCACCACAACAACGCCCGGTTCATTGGAACCGATCTCCTTTACAGGTCTTAATATTATAAAATTTTTACATATAACAATATTATCCATAGTACACACAATAATTAAAAGAAAGCATCAATATATTAAAATCAAAGCAATGTCCAAACAAACAAATAAATGAACACCCATCCAAGGATGGAAACATGTCCTTACATCACATGCCTAAATAGGAAACCCACTAAAAGGTAGAAACATGCCCTTTACATAGGTTCTAAAATAGAAAAGCAAATTAAATTACATGATGTTTAACTAATGAGGTACCCACCAAGTGGAAACATACCTCTTACAACTTTTGGAAATCTAAATTAATTGATAAAAGTAAATAATCATTCATCATAAATAAATCATTCATCAAAGCTATTAATCAAAATAGAAAATAAACATCCATCCATGATAAATTAAATAAATCAAGTATTGAAATTAAATAAATTAAAGCATAAGAAATAAATCAAAGCATAATCAAGTATGGAATTGAATAAAGCAAATAAAAGTCCAATTATGGCTACTGTGACTTTTTACGGAATTAAAATAAATTAGAGTTTTATGTTTTAAAGGGTTGGTAAGACTCTTTGATTAACAAAATTAAGGTTTGAATGATGATATCATGAAACTAGGGTTTTAAACACTTTAAAATACTTTAATTTGTGATTTTTGGTTATTGGGTTCCTAAGCTACTGTGTAAAATTTAGGTTTTTATGTTTTTATGTTTTTTAATGTTTTAAAAGGATTAGGGTTCATAAAAATTAGGGTTTAAGGTTTTAAAAGGGTTAGTGTTCATTATTTTGAATTTTGAAATTTGAATTTGGATTTGATATTTTGGAAGTAGGGTCATGGGTGGTGAATAATTTTTAGGAATTTGGAAATCGATTTGATATTTTATGAAATTTTATGAATTTAAACAAATAAATTAAAGTTTTTATAAGTAGAAAAGATGTTTTAGAAGACTTTTTGAATGAAATAGAACCTACTTTAAAATTTTAAAAGAAGTAGAATTTACATCATAGTTTTGTTGAAAAATATGTTCAATTTAAATTTTAAGATTTTTAAGAAGAAAAAATAATAATTTTAAGCCTTTTGGAAGATAAACTAATGAAATAGGGTTTTTTTGGCTTTAGAAAAACTAAATTAAAGTTCAAAGGTTTTTAATTTTGATTTCATAAATTTGCTACTGTGTAAAAGAAACAATTAAAGAAAATTAATTAACACATACCTTCTTTTGATGAGTTCTCCAAAAATAATTCTTCTTGGATGAACTAGCTCCAAAGACAAGCCTTTTTTGCCTTTGAATCCTCTAAATCGTGCTGCTGTTATTCCAGAAAAGAGTTGAGTTGAATTTCTTCTTTTCCTTCCTTGATTTGGTTTCAAATTTTCCAAACTACTCTTGGATTTTTTGCCTCCCCTAAATTAATTGCCTTTGGTCCTTATTTATAGTGGATTGAGGTTGTTTATTCCTAATTAGCTAAGGTAAGTAATATTAATAAAAAAAAGAAACCAAAACCTAATTGGATTAGTTTTTGAAAAATTTGCGTCGGAAAATTTGCGCTGCCGAAAAAAAAAATGCTGCGGAAAAACTGCGCTGGAGAAAAAATCTGCTACAGCTGGCTGCGGAAGTGCGCCCGGAGCGGGCTATTTCACAGGCAAAAAATTTCTGCATGCAAAATAGCACGGTGATTTTGTCCGCAGGAATTTCCTGCAGGCGAAATGCCCACGGGCCCGTGCAATGATTTTTTCGTTGCCGATTTTTCCAACTCCGATTTTTATTTTTATTTTATTTTTTGATTTTTATTTTTTATTAATAAAAATTAGATACTAAAGAAAAAATTATTTAATAAAAATTATTGTGGACCAATTAGACAACAAAAATTATTTTAGACTAAATAAAATATATTGGACCGGATTGGGTCAAAAATTAAGGGTCTACAGTTTGCCCCCTACTTGAATGATCTGAAACCTTAGTGAAAGAGAGTGAAAAGCAATAAGACTTAATTTTTAATGAAACGGTTGAGGTTTTGGGTTCTGGACCCGGTTCGAGTTCTGGACTCAAAGATAATTCTAGGTTCTGGACCTAAGGAAAATTTGGATTCTGGACCCGGTACCAGTTCTGGACTCAAGGATAATTCTAGGTTCTGGACCTAAGGAAAATTTGGGTTCTGGACCCAAGCTAAGTTCTGGACTTAAAAATAATTCTAGGTTCTGGATCTAACGGTAAACTTGGGTTCTGGACCCGGTTTGAGTTCTGGACTCAAGGATAATTCTTGGTTCTGGACCTAAGGAAAATTTGGGTTCTGGACCCGAGCTAAGTTCTGGACTTAAAAATAATTCTAGGTTCTGGACCTAATGGTAAACTTGGGTTTTGGACCCGGTTTGAGTTCTGGACTCAAGGATAATTCTAGGTTCTAGACCTAAGGAAAACTTTGGGTTCTGGACCCGAGAGATTTGAATACTCGATCCTAAACTAGACTCGGATACTCGATCCTATCTAGATTCGAATACTCGATCCTAAACTGGATTGGGATACTCGATCCTATCTGGATTTGGATACTCGATCCTAACTATATTGGGATACTCGATCCTAAATTGATTTGATTTGGGTACTTGGACCCAAGATTGGGCACTTGGATCCGAGATTGGGCACTTGGACCCAAGATTGGGTACTAGGACCCGGGAATGAATTTGACTAACCTTTCATCAGTTGAGAAGTCTGACTGCTCTGGATGTTCTATGCATTGTGATTCTTCACTCTCAGAATGGATCTTCACCCTTGGAGATCGGGTGTTCACCCTTGAAAATGGATCTTCATCCTTGGAGATCGAGGTCTTCTTTGTTCTTTGAAGATGGGAGTGACACGGCCAGTGGCTTGGCTGTGTCTCCTGGGTGTGTCAGCTTCTATGTCTTTTCTTTGGTTTTTCTTTGTTCTTGGCTTAGGATGGGACACGGCCAGTGGCTTGGCCGTGTTGCTTGCCAGTGTCACCTACTGTTTCTTTTCTTTCTTTGCTTGGTCCTTCTTGACTTTGTCCTTTAGGTGAGACACGGCCAGTGGCTTGGCCGTGTAGCCTGCCCGTGTCATATTCTGCCAAAATTTCTTTTGAGGTGACACGGCTAAGCTCGATTTGGCTTGGCGATGTCTTGCTTGATTCATGCTCTTCTTTCATTGTTTTGATCTTCCAAAGGGGTTTTTGCACTTTAACCACTTTTCCCTTGCAATTGCTTTGTCTTTCTTTGATTCTTTAATGATTGTTGTAGGCTGTTGGCTCATTTGATCATGAGGCTGGACCTTTTTTCACTGCCCCTTCATTTGCTCATTCTAGCCCGCTGGATACGCCATCTTATCCGCAGGGTATTGATGTGAACTAGCTAGTACGTTCCTCATTTCATAAAAAGTTTATGCTATATGTATGCATGATTATGTATACTCTTACCTTTTTCTCTCTTGGCTCACAGCGGATGCTTGAAAAACAAAATAAGAAACTTCAAGAAGAGTTGGCTGCAAGTCGTTAGCAAGCTTCTCATTTTGAAAGATTATATCACCAATCCGAACAAAATTTCCTTGACTTTCAATTTCAAGGAATGAGGGATCCAGGTGCTTCTTCATTGAGAGGCTCCCAGATTGATGACCATGAGATCCTTTCGTCTGCTTCTGATGAGGACCATGAAAAATCGAAACTCCATGGCAATAGGGATTTTAGTGCTTTTGCTTCGGATGATCCCGGGATGAGTAATTTGCCCCCTCCTCCAACAGGCGATGATTTTTTCAAGTCTTTATTTGGTGACCTACCACCACCCTCTTAGTAATATATAAATATTGTAACTCTTTTTTTTTCGTTACTGCCAAAATTATTTATTATTTATTATTTATATATATAGTACATCATAATTAATATCCACTTCTTTTGTTAAACCAAATCCAATATGGTAAAGGAAATTCATTGCCACTTCCTTTCCTTATGCCATATGGTCTTATCCTTTCCCATCATCTTTTCCATTTCACTTTTGGAAAAGGTTTATTTTCTTCTATATAAATCACCTTGCATGCCATATTTCAATTCATAAACCAAAAATCTCTCTCTTTCAACGTGAAGACTCCTTTTAGCAAATTTGGTTCCCTTTTATTCATCAACCATGACCGAGCACCATTTAAAGAAAATAAAAATTCTATTTAAGAATATGGATGCCAACCATTGGAAGCAAATATCATGGTCAAAGCTTGATGTTTTAAAATGCTTTCAAAATGTCAAATTGGACCACTCCTTCTTACATGTCGTGGCTTCCCTGTGGGATACGGATTCTAGGGTATTTAGAATTAATGGCTTTGAAATGTGTCCCTTGATTGAAGAATTTGAGGCCATCCTTAGACATCCCAATAATCAACAAATGGTGTTACCCACATTGATTTCCAAAACTCAACAGAAGATGCAGATGTTATTTCAAATTCCGAAACTCGAGATTCTTCGGTTGATGAGAGGTGAAAAAATTCTACTTGCTCCTTTGATTGACTTTTATTCCTCTCATTTGGCTCCTACTAAGGTATGGGGACGCATGCTTTGTCTTTGCTTGCTCAGCCAATTCTTGCTTGTTTCTTCTGACGGTGATATTGATCCACGAGTATTAGATATCATGGATCAAATGGAAGGAGGCTTATCGCCGGGTACCTGTGATTTTAGCCGAGACCTTAGTTGGATTAGACCGATTTAAATCAGGATTGTCAAAGAGACTGACTGGGAGTCCGTTGCTGCTTCAGGTAATTACCTAAACTGCCCTTTCAGGTTTTCAATTTAGGTTTTTTTTTGTTTTTATTTTTTCTCTAACTTTTGCCTAGTCTGCCCATGCGGGTTTTCGGAACTAGCGAGCTGTCCTAATTTTTGCCTAAGCTGCCCTTGCGGGTTTTCAACTTAGCGGACTTATTTATTTATTTATTTATTTTATTCTTTCTTCACAGATTTGGCTTTAGGAGCGTCTTTGTTTGCTTGATACTCTCTCCATGGATTTTGCCAGATACTTGCCACGTCATCATTATGCTAGGAAGCTACTCCATCCTGCTTCTTCATATGCTGACTGGGTCGACTGGATCCACTCACGCTCTGAAGTCAATGTCCGTTGGTTGGTACCTTGGTTGAAGATTTCTCGTATCACCATGTGGACATACTTGATGTATGTTCCCCTTGCTGCTCTTCGTCAAGGTACATGTTATGATCCTCGCTGACTTGGGCGTCAGTATGGAGCTGAGCCTCGTGATTCTGACTTTGCTCCTGACCTGGACATGCCTTGCTTGACTGAAGCCTACTTGGATCGGTTAAGGCAAAGCTGGCCTGCACATTACACTTATCGACTGCCATAGATTTTACATTTGACAATTCAGAAAGTGTTTTGTTAGGATGAAAAATAACTAAAGTAATAAAAGATGCTTCTTTTCCATTGATAATATGTCATCACCTTTTGCAATTATGATTATTTATTTCATCCGTATCTGGTCAAATACTTATAACAGTGCACATAGAAAAAATTTAATCATTAATTCTATTTTATTAAATTGGGGAACAACCAAACATAAAGCCAACATACATAAGATCACTCCTGTTGCCAATTAGCCCTTTTGGGTTTTCTAATTGATGATTTTCTCTCATTAGCCCTAATTGTTGCCTAGCCCGCCCTTTCGGGTTTTCGAAACTAGCGGAATGCTCTAACTTTTGCCTAGGCTGCCCTTTTTGGGTTTTCAACCTAGTGAGCTCTCTCTTTTTTATTTTTCATACATAAAACTTCTTCAACCTGTCAATATTTACTGGCTCACTAAATTCATTCCCATCCATGTCTGATAACTTCACCGCACCTTTGCTCATGACCTGTTTCACGACATATGGCCCTTCCCAGCTAGGTCTAAACTTCCCTCTTGGATCAGATGTAACACCCCTTCCCGACCTACATGTGTAAGCTGAGTAGAGGCGCCACACTAACCTAATGTTACTACCAATTTTACTTATTCAAATTTTAGTTCCGATTTTTTTTCAAAAATTTTGCCATAGTTTCGCCTAAAAATTGAGTCCCAAGTGTCGACAAAACCGGTTTTTTTCTTATTTTTAAAAACATTTTACACAAACCAATGCAAACAAAATCATTCTCAGTACACTCCCAATAAATCCCCCTTGTAACCTCAACTACAACCTGCAAAAAGAATTTACACTTCTAGTGCAACATAACATAAAGGTTTTGTGACAATCCCTATATTTAAATATTACACAGCGGAAGTTATAAAATATTTACATATTTACATACTAAACATTTCTTTACAAAATATAAAGAAATATACATGATTGGCAAGTCTACTCTGATCTTTAAGCTCCCAAAATGGATTCTTCAAGGTCTACTCTCACTTGGTCTTGATGAACTCTCGGGTTCAACTCTATCAACTCTATTACCTGCGCGATTAAACACTATCGTGCTAAGCCAAGGGCTTAGTAAGATAAAACATGCTAATGGTATGCTTTAATGTAATGCAATGCCATATATGTTATTGATAAGATCAACATCATAAATAGAAAGTTAATCACATAATTATGCATTTCACAAATCATAGTCATATGAGTATACCCCATTTCAACATCTTTCCACATTCAACATTACTCAATCATACTCAATAACCAACATCTCATTTCATTAACTCATAACATTATTTAGGACATTCATATAACCTTGACACCTATGGGCCCAACAAGTATTTAATACGATATTCAGAGTTCAGAGTTACTGATTTGGTTCATAGTCACAATAATCACGCCCGTAGGCAATGTATATACATGTATCTCTATCCATGGATAGTGTAACAGACCCAGTCTCTTGGACCATCACTCAACACATATGAGGAGATCCTCAACTCGGCAAGACTGTTACAAATCATATATCTTATATTCACAATTCTCATAGTGTAACAGACCCAGTCTCTTGGACCATCAACTCAACACATATGAGGAGATCCTCAACCCGGCAAGACTGTTACCTTTCATCATTTCTTAGGCATGCCACCCAAATCCAGAACTCTGAAACTGAATAACATATTAAACAAACAATTCATTTATTATATAGTTACCATTTCCATTCTCAAATTCTCATCACATTTAGGCAAACATGCCTTCTTTCTTTCAATATCATCATCATAGCCAATCACAATGGCATTGTCTCATATCATGTCTTATTTGAATTATTATTTCAATTTCAATGTATATTATTCATGAAACACATAACCATTCACAATGCATAACATAACATTGTTCAATCTCAACAATGCAATTAGGGCAAAGAACAATTGATATGATTCATATGAATAATACATTCTGGTTTTAGACTCCATTTTATCCTTATTTTGAAAAATTGTATAAAATAATCTACTTGATTAAAAATTCTACAATTTTTACAGAATTTAGTTTTGTATCTTAAAATCATTCCTTTAAAATTTCAGATCAAACTGAACACAAAATCTTGGTCAAATAGTTCACCTAACCAGACTGCCCCAATTGCCCTGCATCCTGGCAGCAGTTCTGAACTTTGTGAATTCCATAAATCAAATTCAATCAAACCCTAATTAACTTCCCATACCACTTCAAAAGTAGGAAAGAAATCAAAGGAAAGATCTTACCTTAGTTAAAACTTCTTGAATCAACACTTAAACACTTAATCTTCCTTCAATTTGAGCTCAACACATCAAGATCCTCTCTTCACCACTTGCTTTCCTTTCTCTATGGAGGAGCCGGCCACACACATGAAGAAGAAGAAGAAATTATGAATAAACCAAAGTCAACTCTTCTTTAAATCTCCACCAAGAGTTCCAATTCAAGCAATTACTTAATTACCCTTAATCATTTAATTTAACTTTTGTCTCATGTATGCCCATGATAGTAATTACACATATCACATAAAAATATCTCTCTTCCTTTGACTCTTTCTTTGACCCATTTATATGTTATATATATCCTCATATACACAATATATACCATTCTCTCTAAACCCTAATTCTTTCCCAATACACATATACACAAGCATTCTCCTCCCAATTTCTTTTCTTATCCCATCATATA
The DNA here is from genome assembly GCA_947685225.1 of Garcia nutans. Classification (NCBI taxonomy): domain Eukaryota; kingdom Viridiplantae; phylum Streptophyta; class Magnoliopsida; order Malpighiales; family Euphorbiaceae; genus Garcia; species Garcia nutans. The sequence goes on along the minus strand of CANTUV010000007.1, from coordinate 45,160,504 downwards.
CATTCAATCCAATTTATAACAATAACAACAACAACAATATGCAAAACTTCTAGGGCATAAATGAGGATATTACAATTCTCCCCCTCTAAAAAGAAAATTTCGTCCTCGAAATTACCTGATATTAAAGCTGAAACAATTGCGGATATTGCTCTTGCATGGATTGTTCACTTTCCCAAGTTGCTTCTTCTTTTCCATGATTCTTCCACAAAATCTTCACAAGTGGCACTTTCTTGTTTCTCAACTCTTTCACATCACGTGCCAAAATAGCAACTGGTTCCTCTTCAAATGTCAAATCAGGATTTACTTCAATTGACTCAATCGGCAACACATGAGATGGATCCGACCTATACCTCCTCAACATAGAAACATGAAATACGTTATGAATACGATCCAACTCAAGTGGCAGAGCAAGTCGATACGCCACTGGCCCAACTCTTTCTAACACTTCATACGGCCCAATGAAACGAGGACTCAATTTTCCTTTCCGACCGAACCTCAAAATCTTCTTCTAAGGAGACACTTTCAGAAATACCTTATCTCCAACATCAAACTCTATATCTCTCCTTTTCAGATCTGCATAAGATTTCTGTCGGTCTGAAGCTGCTTTTAACCTGTCTCGAATCAACTTTACTTTTTCCACTCTGACAATCTGAAATAATCTTCTGAATCTTCATATCAGTCATCTGAGCCTCTTTAATCTGATCTAACAAAACTGGCTTCAATTGCAACTGTGCCAACAATGCACCATCATCACAAGGTACAAAACTGGCATGCAATGCTCTCAACTCAACAAGCAACGAGAGCGAGTAAACTGTTAAACCAGCTAAAGACTTCCGACTCAAGGCATCAGCAACAACATTTGCTTTACCTGGATGATAGTCAATCAAGCAGTCGTAGTCTTTAATCAATTCTAACCATCTCCTCTGACGAAGATTGAGTTCTTTCTGGACACCCAAATACTTCAAACTCTTGTGATCAGTGTAGATGAAACATTTCTCCCCAAACAGATAGTGGCGCCAAATCTTTAATGCAAACACAATGGCAGCCAATTCCAAATCATGGGTCGGATAGTTAAGCTCATGCGGTTTCAACTGCCTAGATGCATAAGCTATAACTTTACCTTCCTGCATCAATACACACCCCAAACCTCTATGTGAAGCATCACTGTAGATCACATATGGTTTGCCTTCCACAGGTAAAGTAAGAACAGGTGCTTGAGTCAACATATCTCTCAACTGCTCAAAGCTAGCCTGACACTGATCCGTCCACAAAAACCTCACTCCCTTACGAAGCAATCTGGTGAGTGGAGTAGCTATTAAAGAAAACCCTTTCACAAACCGCCGGTAATAGCCTGCCAAACCTAGAAAACTTGTAATCTCTGTCACAGACTTAGGTGGACTCCAATTCAGAATAGCTTCAACTTTACTTGGATCAACTCTAATGCCTTCTGCTGAAACAATATGTCCGAGAAAAGCTACTTGATCCAACCAGAACTCACACTTCGACAATTTAGCAAACAACTGCTTCTCTCTCAAAATCTGCAACACAATCCGCAGATGCATATCATGTTCCTCTTCATTCCGCGAATACACCAGAATGTCATCAATGAAGACCACTACAAACTGATCCAAATAGGGCCTAAACACCCTATTCATCAAATCCATAAAAGCTGCAGGTGCATTCGTTAGACCAAAAGGCATAACTAGAAATTCATAATGCCCATACCTGGTCCGAAAGGCGGTCTTCGGAACATCCTCAGCTCTGACTCTCAGCTGATGGTACCCAGTTCTCAAATCAATTTTAGAAAATACAGCTGCACCCTTCAATTGATCAAAAAGGTCATCAATTCTAGGCAAAGGATATTTATATTTAATAGTCACCTTGTTCAATTGCCTATAATCGATACACAACCTCATAGTACCATATTTCTTTTTCACAAATAGCACAGGAGCTCCCCAAGGAGAAACACTGGGGCGAATAAATCCTTTGTCCAATAACTCCTGTAATTGCACTTTCAACTCCCTTAATTCTGCTGGTGCCATTCTGTAAGGAGTAATCGAGATAGGAGTGGTACCAGGCAACAATTTGATACCGAACTCCACCTCTCTCTCAGGAGGCAATCCTGGCAACTCCTCTGGAAAAACATCAGGGAACTCTGCAACTGTGGCAATACTATCAATAGGAGAACCCTTCACTCTAGTATCCACCACATGAGCAAGATAGGCTTCACACCCCTTCCTAATCAATCTTCTAGCTGCAACAGCTGAAACAAATAAGGAGGCTAGCTGTTCCTGCTCATTAGATACTATCACATCTCTACCATCAACAGTTCTCAAAGAAACAATTTTCTTTTTACAATCAACTACAGCTCCATGTCTAGCTAACCAATCCATGCCTAGGATCACATCATATTCCTTAAATGGCATCTCAATCAAATCTCCAAGGAACTCCTCACCCTGCACCCTCACTGCACAATCCCGGTGCACTTTACTAACCATCACACTATGCCCTAACGGATTTGTCACCAACACATCAAATCCTAGGGACTCAGCATGCACATCAAACACAGGCAAAACAGATGCACTAATATATGAATGTGTGGAACCCGGATCAATCAAAGCAAGTACTGAAATATCAAATAAAGAAAAAGTACCAGCTATGACTGCCGATGCATCTGGCTGCCTCTGCATAACATACATCCTCTGGGAAGATCCAACCTCCTCTGGTCTACCCTCCCTGGATGTAGCACCTCCTCTAGAACTGAACCCTGGTCTACCTCCTCGGCTGGCACCTCTGCCTCCTCGGCCTCCCCTCGCACTAGGTCGAGAAGCTGCTGTATCAACTGACATCTGTTCCTGTCTCTCAGGACAGTCTCTCACAAAGTGATCAGGTGATCCACACCTGAAGCATACCCCTGATCTACTATACCTCCAACAAACGCCCCCATGTCTTCCACCACACTGGTTACACACAGGTAAGGTGGATCTCTGAACTCCAGGAGTAGGAGCACTCGCTACTGAAGCTGCAGGTCTAAATCTCTGTCTCTGTAACTGCACTGACCTACCCACTGGTCTCTGGCTCCTACCACCCCGAGGAACAAAACTCCCTTTTCCTCTCTTTGCAGAAGAAGACCCTGCCTCAAACAGGGGCCTCCTAACTCTAGTCTCTTCCTCTGAAGCAGCTGCAATAACTTGAGCTCTCTCCACACTGCGAGCTGCTGTCACAAGCTGAGAAAAATCATTATATCTTGAACCAGCCACATGACATATAAGAGAAGGCCTTAACCCCTCTTCAAATCTCCTGCATCTATCTATCTCATCAGCAATGATACCCCCAGCATACTGACTCAGTCAAATAAACTCAACTTCATACTCAGTAACAGTCTTGCTGTCTTGCTTCAAGCTCAAGAACTCCATCTTCTTCATGTCTTTATACTCCCTAGGAGTATACTTCAACTCAAATTCCCTCAGAAAATCAGCATATGACAAAGTTGGTGGATCATCCATAGAATGGGGCACTGTCCTCCACCAATCGTAGGCATCCTTCTGCAGCAAAGATCTTGCATAGTCAAACTTTTCCTCAGGGGTGGCTTGCAACTAAACAAATATTCTCTGAACTTTGTCTAACCATTGCTCAGCCACAACTGGATTAGTAGTACCTATAAAATCCTCTGCTCCAAACTTCCTTAGTTTATCATATTGCCTCACTGCTACCAAAGGCTGTGGGGGTGGTGGTGGTGGCTGTGGTTGCACTGATGCTGGCCTCAAAGCCTCTATCACATGCCTAACCCAAGCTGGCGGAACCTCCTCCCCAGCAGATCTCCCTGACACCGAAGCAGGTGCCTCCTCAACACTAACAACCCTAGCTCCATCATCAGGGGCAATACTCTCGGCACTACCCTCAACAGACTGTCGTGAGTGAGAATCCATCACAACCTAAGTCTGCAAACACAACATACTACATCTTATTAAAGATCAGAGGTTGCCAATCCCAAACATATATGTTATTCAAAAACCATTTTTTTAAAAAAAATCAAAATAGTCTTTTTATCACAAAACAATTGTAACACCCCTTCCCGACCTACATGTGTAAGCTGAGTAGAGGCGCCACACTAACCTAATGTTGCTACCAATTTTACTTAGTCAAATTTTAGTTCCGATTTTTTTTTCAAAAATTTTGCCATAGTTTCGCCTAAAAATTGAGTCCCAAGTGTCGACAAAATCGGTTTTTTTCTTATTTTTAAAAACATTTTACACAAACCAATGCAAACAAAATCATTCTCAGTACACTCCCAATAAATCCCCCTTGTAACCTCAACTACAACCTGCAAAAAGAATTTACACTTCTAGTGCAACATAACATAAAGGTTTTGTGACAATCCCTATATTTAAATATTACACAGCGTAAGTTATAAAATATTTACATATTTACATACTAAACATTTCTTTACAAAATATAAAGAAATATACATGATTGGCAAGTCTACTCTGATCTTTAAGCTCCCAAAATGGATTCTTCAAGGTCTACTCTCACTTGGTCTTGATGAACTCTCGGGTTCAACTCTATCAACTCTATTACCTGCGCGATTAAACACTATCGCGCTAAGCCAAGGGCTTAGTAAGATAAAACATGCTAATGGTATGCTTTAATGTAATGCAATGCCACATATGTTATTGATAAGATCAACATCATAAATATAAAGTTAATCACATAATTATGCATTTCACAAATCATAGTCATATGAGTATACCCCATTTCAACATCTTTCCACATTCAACATTACTCAATCATACTCAATAACCAACATCTCATTTCATTAACTCATAACATTATTTAGGACATTCATATAACCTTGACACCTATGGGCCCAACAAGTATTTAATATGATATTCAGAGTTCAGAGTTACTGATTTGGTTCATAGTCACAATAATCACGCCCGTAGGCAATGTATATACATGTATCTCTATCCATGGATAGTGTAACAGACCCAGTCTCTTGGACCATCACTCAACACATATGAGGAGATCCTCAACTCGGCAAGACTGTTACAAATCATATATCTTATATTCACAATTCTCATAGTGTAACAGACCCAGTCTCTTGGACCATCAACTCAACACATATGAGGAGATCCTCAACCCGGCAAGACTGTTACCTTTCATCATTTCTTAGGCATGCCACCCAAATCCAGAACTCTGAAACTGAATAACATATTAAACAAACAATTCATTTATTATATAGTTACCATTTCCATTCTCAAATTCTCATCACATTTAGGCAAACATGCCTTCTTTCTTTCAATATCATCATCATAGCCAATCACAATGGCATTGTCTCATATCATGTCTTATTTGAATTATTATTTCAATTTCAATGTATATTATTCATGAAACACATAACCATTCACAATGCATAACATAACATTGTTCAATCTCAACAATGCAATTAGGGCAAAGAACAATTGATATGATTCATATGAATAATACATTCTGGTTTTAGACTCCATTTTATCCTTATTTTGAAAAATTGTATAAAATAATCTACTTGATTAAAAATTCTACAATTTTTACAGAATTTAGTTTTGTATCTTAAAATCATTCCTTTAAAATTTCAGATCAAACTGAACACAAAATCTTGGTCAAATAGTTCACCTAACCAGACTGCCCCAATTGCCCTGCATCCTGGCAGCAGTTCTGAACTTTGTGAATTCCATAAATCAAATTCAATCAAACCCTAATTAACTTCCCATACCACTTCAAAAGTAGGAAAGAAATCAAAGGAAAGATCTTACCTTAGTTAAAACTTCTTGAATCAACACTTAAACACTTAATCTTCCTTCAATTTGAGCTCAACACATCAAGATCCTCTCTTCACCACTTGCTTTCCTTTCTCTATGGAGGAGCCGGCCACACACATGAAGAAGAAGAAGAAATTATGAATAAACCAAAGTCAACTCTTCTTTAAATCTCCACCAAGAGTTCCAATTCAAGCAATTACTTAATTACCCTTAATCATTTAATTTAACTTTTGTCTCATGTATGCCCATGATAGTAATTACACATATCACATAAAAATATCTCTCTTCCTTTGACTCTTCCTTTGACCCATTTATATGTTATATATATCCTCATATACACAATATATACCATTCTCTCTAAACCCTAATTCTTTCCCAATACACATATACACAAGCATTCTCCTCCCAATTTCTTTTCTTATCCCATCATATACATTCAATCCAATTTATAACAATAACAACAACAACAATATGCAAAACTTCTAGGGCATAAATGAGGATATTACATCAGATACATTAGGCTTACATTGCTTCAACACCAAATCCCCAACTCTTATTGTAGGCTCGAGCTATCTTCTTTTAATACAGTTGGTGATGATACAGTGCCTTTAACCTTCTCTCTTCCAGTAGAGCTAACTGTGTGTATCTGCTTGTTACCCATTCCGTTTTAGGTAGCTCCGCTTCCAAGACTACTCTCAGTGATTTGATCTCAATTTCAATTAGCAATACCGCTTCCATCCCATAAACTAAAGAGAACGGTGTCATCCCGATAGGTGTTCGCACACTTGTCCCGGTAGGTGTTTGCACACTTGTCCTATATAAAGCAAAGGGAAGCATTTTCGACCAGTCTCTGTAAGTCTTAGTCATCTTGGACAGAATTTACTGAATTTTCTTATTCGTTGCTTCTACTACACCATTAGCCTTTGGTCTATAAGGAGAGGATCGATGATGATGGATTTGGTACTTGGAGAATAAATCCTTTGCTCCTTAAAACTGTACTCCGTTGTCTGATATCACACTGTGCGGGACCCCATATATGCAGATGAGATTCTTTTCAATAAACCTAGCTATTTGACTTGCACCCAGCTTGTTGAAGGATTCGGCTTTGACCCATTTTGAAAAATAATCAACTGCTACTACAATGAAACAGTGACCGTTTGAGGCTGTTGGATGTATTTCTCCTATAATGTCGATACCCCAGGTGGCAAATGGCCAGGGTGAAGACATTGAATGCAGTTCTTCAGGAGGCATGTGATTTAAGTTACCATACATCTGACATTGCTGGCACTTCTTGACAAACTCAATACAGTCTCTCTCCATGGTCAACCAATAGTAACCTTGTCAAATAATCTTCTTAACTAGGGCCAAACCACTCATGTGTGGATCGCAACTTCCTGCATGTATTTCAGACATGATGCGCTCCACTTCAGGCTTTCTTAAACATCTCAAATGCACTCCATCAAGCCATCTTTGATATAACTCTCCATGGAAGGTGATGTATTGCAATGACCACCTCCTTATGGCTCTTCTCTCTTTCTTTGTTGCCCTCGACAAGTATTCTCTTTCCTCCAAAAATCGCCTTATAGTATCATACCACGCATCATGGTCCGTATCAACTTCCATGATTGTTTCATATTCATAGCAATGAGTTGATGAACTGGTCAAGATCAGAGGCTTAAGGAATAGGCTGGCAGGATTTTCCCATACCGAAGCCAATGTGGCTAGGGCGTCAGCCATCTGATTTTCTTCTCTTGACAGGTGTATAAACCTACACTCCTTAATGTTATTCTTCATCATGGTCAGGTAATGGTGGTATGGTTTCAATTTTTCTTCTTTCAACTCCCACTCTCCATTTACTTGGGATACTACTAGCAATGAATCGCCATAAACTTTCACCTTATCCACCTTCATAATCATTAGGGTTTCCAAACCGAAAATATACGCTTCATACTCCACCATGTTATTGGTTGCCCTAAATTTCAACTTCTTGGCTAAAGGGATAAGTTCTCCTTCGGGCGATTCTAGTATAACTCCCAAACCCGCTCCTTTCCTGTTCGCTGCTCCATCAAAATACATCTTCCACCCTTTTACTTCAATTACTTCTAAATGTTCATCTGGAAATTCCAAGATTACCTCTTCACTTTCTGGTAATGGTTGTTGAGCCAGGAATTCTGCCACCGCTCTACCCTTGATTGTTTTCCTGGTTACATACTCAATCTCAAATTCATCTAATATTATCAACCATCGACCATATTTCCGAATTAAAGAGGGAGTCTCCCTTAAGTACTTCATTGGATCCAACCTGGAAATTGCTTGCACACTATATGATTGAAAGCAATGTCGCAACTTCTTAGAAGACCAAACAACAGCTATACATGTCTTTTCAATGATACTATACTTAATTTCATAAGGTAGGAGCTTTCTACTCAAATAGTAAACGGCATGCTCAATCCTCGACTCATCTGCTTAGGCTAGCATGGCTCCTATCGACTCTTTTTCTACTGCTAAGTATAGTAATAGAGGTTTTCCAGGTTTAGGTGGTTTCAAAACAGGTGGATTCAACAAATACTCTTTTATTCGGTCAAAGGCCTTTTGACATTGTTCATTCCATACGACCGGCTGATTCTTTCTAAGCAATTTGAAGATAGGCTCACAGATTATTGTGAGCTTTGCTATACATCTGCTAATGTACTGCAGTTTACCAATGAATCCCCAAACTTCTCTCTCCGTCTTTGGGGCTGGCATATCTCTGATTGCTTTGATTTTATTAGGATTTATCTCAATACCATTCAGACCAATTACATGTCCCAACAATTTGCCTGAAGTAACACCGAATACACACTTCTTCGGGTTTAATCTTAGCTTATATTTCAAAGCTCTATCAAAGAATAATTCCAAGTTCTGAAAGTGTTGCTCCCTTGTATCTGACTTCACCATCATATCATCAACATATACTTTAACTTCTTTGTGCATCATGTCATGAAATAGTGTAGTGGCCATCCTTTGGTAGGTTGCTCCAGCATTCTTTAAGCCAAAAGGCATCACCCTATAACAAAATATGCCCCATGTAGTAGTGAAGGCAGTTTTAGCTTTATCCTCTTGGGCCATTAACACTTGGTTTTATCCGAAAAATCCATCTACAAATGAGTGTAGCACACTAGAGGCTGCACTATCACTGAGTACATCTATATGAGATAAAGGAAAATCATCCTTAGGGGAAGCCTTGTTTAGATCTCTATAGTCCACGCAAACCCTTATTCTTTCATCTTTCTTTGGCACAGGTATTATGTTGGCTAGCCAATCTGGGTATTCTATCACTTCAAGGAACTTCACTTGTATTTGCTTAGTGACCTCTTCTTTAACCAACTCAGCCCACTTAGGTCTTAGTCGCCTAAGCTATTGTTTGACAGGCTTAATGTGAGTGTAAGTAGGAATATGATGCTCGGCTATGTCTCGATCTATCCCTGGCATATCTTCGTAAGACCAAGCAAACACTTCTTCATATTTTTTACATATTTTTTCAAATCTCTCTCTCTCATCAGGAGTAAGGTTGGATGTTGTGTGTGAGCGGGGATTTTCGCCCCCACTCCCGGTGGAATGGTTCTTGCTACTTCGGCACTGTTTAGGCTCGGGGCCTTAGAGAACACGGACCTAAGTCCGGAGAAAATGGAGTCGCCACCCGGACAGGCCAGGAAAAAGAAAGGGGTGGATGACTCGATTCCTAAGGAATCCCCAACCCCCTAATGGGTTCGGAAAGTTGGGTACGTGTGAGGAAGGTGAGAAATGGCCCAGCACCCCCACAACGCCCGATTCATTGGAACCGGCCTCCTTTACAGGTCTTAATATTATAAAATTCTTAAGTATAATAACATTATCCATACTACACACAATAAAAGAAAGCATCATTATATTAAAATCAAAGCAATGTCCAAACAAAACAAAACAAAATAAATGGACACCCATCCAAGGATGGAAACATGTCCTTACATCACATGCCTAGGTAGGACACCCACCAAAAGGTAGAAACATGCCCTTTACATAAGTTCTAAAATAGAAAAGAAAATTAAATTACATGATGTTTAACTAATGAGGTACCCACCAAGTGGAAACATACCTCTTACAACTTTTGGAAGTCTAAATTGATTGATAAAAGTAAATAATCATCCATAATAGATAAATCATTCATCAAAAGTATTTAAATATCAATAAAATAAACATCCATCCACGACAAATTAAATAAGTCAAGTATTAAAATTAAATAAATTAAAGCATAAGAAATAAATCAAAGTAAAAATAAATATGGAATTGAATAAAACGAATAAAAGTTCAAGTATAGCTACTTTTTCTATTTAGGGTTATTTACCTCATGTGTTAAGGCTTTGGAAATTCTAAAGTTTAAGCTACTATGACTTTTTAGGTAATCAAAATAGATTAGGTTTTATGTTTTTTTAAAGGTTAGCAAGATACTTTGATTAAACAAATTAAGATTTGAATGATGAAATAATAAAACTTGAGTTTTAGACACTTTTGAAATATTTTTAATTCAAGATTTTTGTAATATCCCCATATATGCCCTAGAAGTTTTGAATGTTGTTGTTGTTGATGTTGTTGTTGTTGTTGTTTTAAATGGGATTGAATGTATATGTTGATTTGAAAGAAAAAAAGGAATTGGAAAGTGAATGCTTATGTATATGTGTTTTGGGAGAAAAGAGGGTTTAGAGAGAAATGTATATGTTGTTTATATGATAATATATATAACATATAAGTTGGTCAAGGGAGAGTCAATGCAAGAAGATATTTTCATTTGTGATAGGTGAAATTACTTATATGGGCATATAAGAGACAAGAGGTTAGTTAAATGGATAAGGGTATATAGGTAATTGTTTGGTTAAAAACTCTTGGTGGAGATTTAAAGAAGAATTGACTTTGTTTTCTTCATGATTTCTTCTTCTCCATTGTTGGCTGGCTCCTCCATAGACAAAGGAAAGCAAGAGACAAAGAGAAGATCTTGAAGAGTTAAGCTCAAATTGAAGGAAGATTAAGTGATCAAGTGATGATTCAAGAAGTTTATAACTAAGGTAAGTTCTTTTCTTTGATTTCTTTTATTCTTTTGAAGTGGTATTTGAAGTTAATGAGGGTTTGTTGATTTGATGATGAGATGTGTTCGTAATGTGTTTTCAAGTTTTAAATTTGGTTTTAAGTTAAGAGTTTAAATAGGTGGTGTTGTTGAAAGTGGTGGATGTTGATTTTGGAAGATGGAGAAGGATGTTGGTTTTAGGGTTTTGAGATAGTATGTGTTTAAATGTTTTGTGGATGTGTTTTAATAAGGTGAATATTGTGATAAACATGTAGAATTTGTGTTTAGAACATTGATTCCATTCATTTGAACCATGCTATTTTGTGTATGATGAGTTTGAGTGCAATTAGAGGAGACTTGTGTATGTTAGGGTTTCAATCCATGAGTGACACGGCCAAAAACAAGGAGAGACACGGCCAATTCATGAGAGACACGGCCAAGTCAAGGGAATTTTGGCCGTGTTGGGTGGATTTTGAGGAGACACGGCCGTGTTCTATGCCAGTGTTGGTCACTGCCAATTTGTTTTGAGAGACACGGCCACAAGCTTGGCCGTGTCCTGTGCCCGTGTTTGCTACTGAAGTGTTGGATTGAGAGACACGGCCACAAGCTTGGCCGTGTCCCTTGGGTGTGTTGGTTACTGTGTTTGGTTTTTGTTCTTCTTAAATGATTGGAATTGAACTTACATTTGATAATGCATATGATATTATATGAACAAGGTTATGTACTATGCATTGTAAGTCTTGTGAATGGTGATGTGTTATATGAATAATGTATTTGAAATGTGATACTAATGATGCGATATGTATAATGTGAGTGATATGATGGGGTAATTGATTATGTATACTCGAATAATGAATGGTTATAACATAAATTGAGATATGAGGCCATTGTGATTGGCAATGATAATTCAAATGACATGTGAAGCCATTGTTATTGGCTATGATGATTCAAATGACATGTGAAGCCATTGTTATTAGTTATGATAATTCAATTGAGAATGAAATTGATAAATGAATTGTATAGCTAATGTGTTATTCCATTTTCAGAGTTTGTTATTGGTGGCATGCCTAATATGAGTAACAATCTCTTGAAGTTAGGTTGGACTTGATCCTTGAAGCCAAGTTGGGTTGAAGTTTAACATGTTTTACTCCCCTTGAAGCTTGGTTGGGTCAAATCCTTGAAGCCTAATTGAGATGTTACAACCCTTGAAGCTAGGTTGGATTGGTTCTTGAAGCCAAGTTGGGTTGATACTTAGCATGCTTTGTTCCCCTTGAAGCTTGGTTGAACCTAAATCCTTGAAGCCTAGTTGGGATAATGATAAATGTGATGATTAAACCAAAGCATTAACTCTGATAATGGAATGGCATGTTAGTGTTTTGTTTGGGCCCGAGTCTGTCTTTGTTGTTAATGTGATATCCAAATGTTGAACTAAATGAGTAATGAGATCTATGGTTGCTTTTGTTGGAAGTGTGTTTCATGATTGATAAATTTGTGAATAAAATAATGTTATGAAGTATGATTTGGTAATGTGTGTAATGATATATTGAAAATGAATATGGCTTGAGGAGTTTTGTTGAGATATGAGTTTATGAGAATATAGTATGATGTGTAAAATGTTTATGAATGTGGAATTTGCGAGAATTGTTCTCATGAAGGTTTGGATAGATCATTGAATAGTGATTTGTTAAAATGATGTATATGTATCTGTATATGAGATAGAAATGGTAAGTATAGTTTTGCGAATGTTCTATGTAAATATGTGTATGATTTATGAGATCAGTGGGAATATATGAAGAATGCTTTGAGAAAGGAAAACAGGGTAAGAAAACAATAAAACATGATGCTAAAAGTATAAGGTATGATCTTTATGTAAAGTATATATATTTTATATTTATTTGTATTACTAAGCTCTCGGGCTTAGCGCGGTGGTGTAATCGCGCAGGTGGTTATGTGGTTGATCTGGAAGTCCAGCTGTTATGCCACGAGAAGGGTAAGAGTGTCTCGAGACCAACTAGAAGGTGATGCATACATGTGTGACTTTAATTATGTTGTATTTTTTATAAGAATAATGATTTTTGTAAATGCTCTTTAAATTAATGCAATATTGCTTAAACTTGGATAAAGGTTTTTAATTGGAAACGAAAAGTGACATTCTTATACTTTATATACGTATTGTATGTATACTTGGTATATGTATAGTACTTATATAGAGTATGGGGGTGTTACAATTATTTTGGTATCAGAGCTTAGGTTCGAGATTCCCGGCCTAAGTGAAATTAAAAAAAAAATTTTGAAGAGTTTAAATAGAATTAAAAAGGAAGAGTTTTGAAATGCAATTGGTGATACATGCATATGCATTCACATCTAGGTTGGTCTCGAACGTGGCATTATGTGATTTGTGATGTATCTGAATTACATAAGATAGATGATAGTGCATAAATGAGGTTTTATATGAAAGCAAATTTTGAAATGTTGATAATTGAAAGGTGATTGCAATATAAAAGAATGATATGGAATTTATAAGTAAAAAGTTTGATTATTGACATGTGTTTGACATATAAAGAAATGGCTAGAAGAATAAAGTTGGAAATGAGTTAAAAACAAAATTAAGATTAAAGTATGTAATCTTTCCTCTACTATTTGAACCTCTTTCTAATAAACTTTATGTTTGGATTTCTAGAAAGAGGAAATATTGTTGGATGGGTAATATGGAAAGATATATTATTTAAATGAAAATAGTACGGTGAATTATTGAATGAGTTGATTGGTATAGATTAAGTGTGATAATTTAAGGTGTGGATATGAAAAGTTAAGGTTTTGTTTAAAAGGAAAAAGAGATGATGTTGGTTAAGTATAAAGAGATATTGGTGTTGTTGTATTGTTATTTTAATGCAAACATGGTGATTTCAATGTTAGCAATGTGATATGTTTGAATATTGTAAAAGCTCATGTAAATGATGGTAATATGTGATATTTAGAGTTTTGGAATGAGCTTAGTAATGGTGAAACATATATGTTTTGATGTTGCTTTGTGGTATATACATATAATATGTTTTAAAGTTGATATTAAGAGAATGAGATGAATAAATTGAAGTTTAAGGAAACTAGTAAGTTGAAAATCTATAGTTTTAATGGAATGTGGATAAAGATCATTTAGATATTGATAGTTTAATGTATTTAATACATGAGATATACGAAATGAATAGTAGTGCACATGAAAGTATTAAGAATTGGGGGATGAGATTGATAGTAGGAAAATTTGGTTTGAAATAAAAGAAAAGAAAAGGAATTGAGCAAATGAAAATGAGTTACTTTAAGTAATTTGATTGGAAAGGATGAAAATGAATATGAAAGATATGTTAAAGGTATTTAAAGATAAATGTGAGAGAGATATCACATTGGAAATGTGATTAAGATCTTTGTGAAATAATATTATAAGTAGAGTGTATATATTTATTGAAGTTAATGAATAACTTAAGTTATGTTAAAAGAATGAGAATGATAATAGTCAAAGCAAAGTGATAAATATTAAATTTGTATAAACTATATGCAAAAGAGAAATTTAATAAATTGCATAATTATGTGTATATAAATAAAGGATATGTAAAAGGAATTTTCGACATGAATGTAATGAATATATGTAAGAAAGGTGGGAAGAGAGTCACATTATGAATATGTGTATATAATATGTTTATTATTTTATACCATTGTATGTTTAATGGTATTAGAAATGAGATTGCATATAGTAGTGGATCTAATAGAGATTAAATTTTCGTAGAATAGATTATGTGATGAAATAGAAAATGAGAATGGATTTGGGTGATATTGAACAGTGGAATTGTTATGGCAATAACTAAATGAGGCGATCATAAGATGTTTTGGAACTCAAAGTATTTGTGTGTAGAAAAATTTTATGTATAAGTGTATAATAAGAAATTGTAAGAAAAGAGTAATGTATTGAAAAATTTTTAGAAAAGATGGATTGGAAATGGAGTAATGAATAAAACTTGTGTAAGATTTGTATATGATTGAAAGTTGGCGTAGAAAATGTTAAAGATAATATTATTGAACATGAGTTAGGTTAATGATGATCAAATAATCAAAAGCAAACTGTTTTGAGATGAAATTTAAAATGTGTTAACTCTTGGTGTAATAAAAGTTTGGAGAATATATATATATAATTTTTGTGATACAATCTAGCCTTATAATCGTAAAGGCTGGAAATCAAATAATAGAAGAACAATATTGATTTACAAACCCCAGGCGTGATTGTTAATATATTATGGTAATATGATTTGGTTAGTGTGACTAGTTGATTAGTTTTATTATCTTCAGATTTAGAACTGAGATGATATAACTGTAGTACAGTTTTGGTGAGATTGATAACTATATTTCCAGAAACATGGTTAAAAGATATGATTGGTGAAGTTATATCTTATAATTTCTATGTTTAAAAAAAAATTTAATTATAATTATGAGAGGTAACGCGAGGGAAGAGAATTGTGATAAGGTTTTCAGCTATGAATTATGTGATAGAAAAATAATTATATAAATATAGTAATAATATGTGAAGTGAAGAAATAATAAAAGGAAATGATATGATTGAAACATGTCTAGATGATATGATTGAATAATGAGATGTTCAATATAATTGATGATATATGTGTATACTATCTTGATGTGATGAGAAACCATGATTGTTGGCAATGATGTTGGAAATGAATTATAATTGAGGTAGAATGTTTAATTGATTATGAGAAATGAATTGTGAAAAGATAAATGAACGGACTTGTCTGCCTCCTGCAGAACCATGCGGACCCATTGTGTTGGGCAACCGAACTTGGACTACCGATCTGGTTGGGGAAAAGTTCGTTTATGAAGCCATAGTGGTTGGCTATACTGATAAACTTTGAATGAGTATGAGAAATGATAATATAATTATTGAAATAATGAAATGTATATTTATAAGCATGATTCTTATTGATTGAATTTATGAATATTAAAAGATTAGAATGTGAATATAAATTTGACCTAATGAAATTAGGTTATATATATATATATTGTGTGAAATCCAATGATAAATTTCGATAAGTTAACTGTTAGATTGAATCGAATAAGGTTTAAATGTTAGTATATTGTGATAGATAGATCGATTGATCTGGATTTCGCTAAAGTTGCGAGTCAATATTGAGATTTGATACGTACAGTTGTACTGGGAGTGTAAAATTTAAATAGTAATATGTATGATGTAATATTCTGGCCTATGAATAAACATAAATAAATTGAATTATATCATTTGTTCATGATGAGAAAAAGGGAAATGTTGTTTATCTGTTAAGTAAGTTTAAAGGTATTGTACTAATAATTATATTACGTGAGAAGCAAGGTAAAGAAAGTAAGGATATTGTTATCCATTGAGGTTTGGTAAATGTTTATTTTGAAAGTGATTGTAAGAATGGAATAAACAATGCTAAGATATTAATTAATGATTTTTGAGGTTAAAGTTAAGGAAATATCTCTAAAGAGATAAAGTGATAATCTGACTCTAGTACAAAGATAAAGGTCATTAGAGATGTTATGAGTTATCTTGATTGCTTTGTTGAGAAAGTAATAAGATGCAAAGATATATATATATATATACCTATACAATGATGAATTATGAATTTCAGAGAAGATGAGTATCTCTAAGGGGGAGAGTAGAAGTTATGAGATTTGATGAAATTATAGTGTAAGAATACGATTGTTTTCATATGAAAATTAAAATGGTGATTTGTTTTAAATGGGTTGTTGTGGTGCTGGATAATTTCGAGGACGAAATTATTTAAGGGGGAGAGAATTGTAATATCCCCATATATGCCCTAGAAGTTTTGAATGTTGTTGTTGTTGATGTTGTTGTTGTTGTTGTTTTAAATGGGATTGAATGTATATGTTGATTTGAAAGAAAAAAAGGAATTGGAAAGTGAATGCTTATGTATATGTGTTTTGGGAGAAAAGAGGGTTTAGAGAGAAATGTATATGTTGTTTATATGATAATATATATAACATATAAGTTGGTCAAGGGAGAGTCAATGCAAGAAGATATTTTCATTTGTGATAGGTGAAATTACTTATATGGGCATATAAGAGACAAGAGGTTAGTTAAATGGATAAGGGTATATAGGTAATTGTTTGGTTAAAAACTCTTGGTGGAGATTTAAAGAAGAATTGACTTTGTTTTCTTCATGATTTCTTCTTCTCCATTGTTGGCTGGCTCCTCCATAGACAAAGGAAAGCAAGAGACAAAGAGAAGATCTTGAAGAGTTAAGCTCAAATTGAAGGAAGATTAAGTGATCAAGTGATGATTCAAGAATTTTATAACTAAGGTAAGTTCTTTTCTTTGATTTCTTTTATTCTTTTGAAGTGGTATTTGAAGTTAATGAGGGTTTGTTGATTTGATGATGAGATGTGTTTGTAATGTGTTTTCAAGTTTTAAATTTGGTTTTAAGTTAAGAGTTTAAATAGGTGGTGTTGTTGAAAGTGGTGGATGTTGATTTTGGAAGATGGAGAAGGATGTTGGTTTTAGGGTTTTGAGATAGTATGTGTTTAAATGTTTTGTGGATGTGTTTTAATAAGGTGAATATTGTGATAAACATGTAGAATTTGTGTTTAGAACATTGATTCCATTCATTTGAACCATGCTATTTTGTGTATGATGAGTTTGAGTGCAATTAGAGGAGACTTGTGTATGTTAGGGTTTCAATCCATGAGTGACACGGCCAAAAGCAAGGAGAGACACGGCCAATTCATGAGAGACACGGCCAAGTCAAGGGAATTTTGGCCGTGTTGGGTGGATTTTGAGGAGACACGGCCGTGTTCTATGCCAGTGTTGGTCACTGCCAATTTGTTTTGAGAGACACGGCCACAAGCTTGGCCGTGTCCTGTGCCCGTGTTTGCTACTGAAGTGTTGGATTGAGAGACACGGCCACAAGCTTGGCCGTGTCCCTTGGGTGTGTTGGTTACTGTGTTTGGTTTTTGTTCTTCTTAAATGATTGGAATTGAACTTACATTTGATAATGCATATGATATTATATGAACAAGGTTATGTACTATGCATTGTAAGTCTTGTGAATGGTGATGTGTTATATGAATAATGTATTTGAAATGTGATACTAATGATGCGATATGTATAATGTGAGTGATATGATGGGGTAATTGATTATGTATACTCGAATAATGAATGGTTATAACATAAATTGAGATATGAGGCCATTGTGATTGGCAATGATAATTCAAATGACATGTGAAGCCATTGTTATTGGCTATGATGATTCAAATGACATGTGAAGCCATTGTTATTAGTTATGATAATTCAATTGAGAATGAAATTGATAAATGAATTGTATAGCTAATGTGTTATTCCATTTTCAGAGTTTGTTATTGGTGGCATGCCTAATATGAGTAACAATCTCTTGAAGTTAGGTTGGACTTGATCCTTGAAGCCAAGTTGGGTTGAAGTTTAACATGTTTTACTCCCCTTGAAGCTTGGTTGGGTCAAATCCTTGAAGCCTAATTGAGATGTTACAACCCTTGAAGCTAGGTTGGATTGGTTCTTGAAGCCAAGTTGGGTTGATACTTAGCATGCTTTGTTCCCCTTGAAGCTTGGTTGAACCTAAATCCTTGAAGCCTAGTTGGGATAATGATAAATGTGATGATTAAACCAAAGCATTAACTCTGATAATGGAATGGCATGTTAGTGTTTTGTTTGGGCCCGAGTCTGTCTTTGTTGTTAATGTGATATCCAAATGTTGAACTAAATGAGTAATGAGATCTATGGTTGCTTTTGTTGGAAGTGTGTTTCATGATTGATAAATTTGTGAATAAAATAATGTTATGAAGTATGATTTGGTAATGTGTGTAATGATATATTGAAAATGAATATGGCTTGAGGAGTTTTGTTGAGATATGAGTTTATGAGAATATAGTATGATGTGTAAAATGTTTATGAATGTGGAATTTGCGAGAATTGTTCTCATGAAGGTTTGGATAGATCATTGAATAGTGATTTGTTAAAATGATGTATATGTATCTGTATATGAGATAGAAATGGTAAGTATAGTTTTGCGAATGTTCTATGTAAATATGTGTATGATTTATGAGATCAGTGGGAATATATGAAGAATGCTTTGAGAAAGGAAAACAGGGTAAGAAAACAATAAAACATGATGCTAAAAGTATAAGGTATGATCTTTATGTAAAGTATATATATTTTATATTTATTTGTATTACTAAGCTCTCGGGCTTAGCGCGGTGGTGTAATCGCGCAGGTGGTTATGTGGTTGATCTGGAAGTCCAGCTGTTATGCCACGAGAAGGGTAAGAGTGTCTCGAGACCAACTAGAAGGTGATGCATACATGTGCGACTTTAATTATGTTGTATTTTTGATAAGAATAATGATTTTTGTAAATGCTCTTTAAATTAATGCAATATTGCTTAAACTTGGATAAAGGTTTTTAATTGGAAACGAAAAGTGACATTCTTATACTTTATATACGTATTGTCTGTATACTTGGTATATGTACAGTACTTATATAGAGTATGGGGGTGTTACAATTTTAAATAATAAATTGAGCTACTGTAGCTTTTTTGAATTTTTTATGTTTTTTATGTTTTAAAGAGTTTAAAGTTTAGAAAAAGTTAAGGTTTAAGGTTTTAAAGGGTTAGGGTTCATTATTTTAGGTTTAAAAGATGATTTTTGGATTTAGGCTCTTAGAATTTAGTTCACGTGTAATGTATAACTTTTAGGGTTTTTAAAAAGCAATTTGATATTTTATGAGATTTTATGAACTTAAACACATGAATTGAAGTTTTTATAAGTAGAAAAGATGTTTTTTAATGTTTTTTTGATGAAATAAAACCTACTTTAAAATCTTAAAAGATGCAGAATTTGATTTTGATTTTATTGAAAAATATGCTAAATTAGAGTTTTAAGGGTTTTTAAGAAGAAAAAATAACAATTTTAAATCTTTTTATAAAAGAGAGCCACGATTTTAATGTTCTAATCTTCAAAAAATTAAATTAAAGTTCTAAGATTTTTTATTTAAAAAACTAAAATTTTATAGATTTGGCTATTGTAAAACATAAATCAAAAGAATTAAAACATACCTTCTTTTGTTGATTCACAAAAAAATAACTCTTCTTGGATGAACTAGCTCCAAAGACAAGCTTTGATTGCCTCTTTTCTTCTCCCTTTTTCGTGCTACTGCTGCTACTGCTGCTATAAATATTAATTCAATTGAGTTTTTCCTTTCCTTCCTTGATTTGGTTTCAAAACCTAAAGCTATCATGAAAAGTTTTTTTTCTCCCTTGATTTGGTTTAATTGGTCCTTATTTATAGTGGTTTTTAGGTTGTTTATTCCTAATTAATTAAGGTAAGTAATAATAATAAAAAAGAAATTAAAACCTAATTGGATTAGAATTCTAAAAATTGCAGCTGAAAAATTCGCGCTGGCAAAAATTCTGGCGACGGGCCCATGGGTGTGCCAGCCCACAGGCGCGCCAGCGTGCCAGCCCGCGGGATCGTGCGGGCGAAACGCCCGCAGGCCTGCGGGGGAGCCACTGTTGGCCCGACGGGCCCGCGCGACCACTTTTTGCTGCCGATTTTTTTCCGACTCCGACTTTTATTTTTATTTTTATTTTTATTTTTATTTGTTTTTTTATTTTTTACTACTAAAAATTAGATACTAAGCTAAAAATTATTTAATTAAAATTATTTTGGACCAATTAAACAATAAAAATCATTTTGGACTAAATAAAGCACAATGGACTGGATTGGGTCAAAAATTAAGGGTCTACAGTTTGCCCCTTGCTTGAATGATCTAAAACCTTAGTGAAAGAGAGTGAAAAGCAACAAAACTTAATTTTTGAGGTTTTGGGTTCTGGACCCGAAATTGGGTACTTAGACCCAAGATTGATTTAACTCATCTAACCTTTTATCAGTTGAGAATTCTGGTATAACTGGTTGTTCCATTTTTACGAATTGTAGGTCTTTACCCACCAAAAATAGATCTTTATCTATTAGAAACTGTCTTTTACCTAGGAACATGGATCTTTATCCATTGGAGATTGGGTCTTTACCTGTAAAAATGGATCTTTATCCATTGGGGATCGGGTCTTTACCCTTGAAATATGGATCTTTATCCATTTGAAATCGGGTCTTTACCCTTGAAACAAGGATCTTTATCCTTCGAACTTTGGGTCTTGACCCTTAGAAACATGGATCTTTATCCATTGAAAATCGGGTCTTTACCCTTTGAAACATGGATCTTTATCCATTGAAAATCGGGTCTTTACCCTTGAAACATGGATCTTTATCCATTTGAAATCGGGTCTTTACCCTTGGAACATGGATCTTTATCCATTGGAAATCGGGTCTTTACCCTTGGAACATGGATCTTCATCCATTGAGATCGGGTCTTTACCCTTGGAACATGGATCTTTATCCATTGGAAATCGGGTCTTTACCCTTGGAACATGGATCTTCATCCATTGAGATCGGGGCTTTACCCTTGAAAATGGATCTTTATCCATTGGAAATTGGGTCTTTACCCTTGGAACATGGATCTTTATCCATTGAAAATCGGGTCTTTACCCTTGAAACATGGATCTTTATCCATTGAAAATCGGGTCTTTACCCTTGAAAATGGATCTTTATCCATTGGAAATTGGGTCTTTACCCTTGGAACATGGATCTTTTTTTTTTTGAAAATCGGGTCTTTACCCTTGAAACATGGATCTTTATCCATTGAAAATCGGGTCTTTACCCTTGAAACATGGATCTTTATCCATTTGAAATCGGGTCTTTACCCTTGGAACATGGATCTTTATCCATTGGAAATCGGGTCTTTACCCTTGGAACATGGATCTTCATCCATTGAGATCGGGTCTTTACCCTTGGAACATGGATCTTTATCCATTGGAAATCGGGTCTTTACCCTTGGAACATGGATCTTCATCCATTGAGATCGGGGCTTTACCCTTGAAAATGGATCTTTATCCATTGGAAATTGGGTCTTTACCCTTGGAACATGGATCTTTATCCATTGAAAATCGGGTCTTTACCCTTGAAACATGGATCTTTATCCATTGAAAATCGGGTCTTTACCCTTGAAAATGGATCTTTATCCATTGGAAATTGGGTCTTTACCCTTGGAACATGGATCTTTTTTTTTTTGAAAATCGGGTCTTTACCCTTGAAACATGGATCTTTATCCATTGAAAATCGGGTCTTTACCCTTGAAACATGGATCTTTATCCATTGAGATCGGGTCTTTACCCTTGAAACAAGGATCTTTATCCTTCGAACTTTGGGTCTTTACCCTTTGAAACATGGATCTTTATCCATTGAAAATTGGGTCTTTACCCTTGAAACATGGATCTTTATCCATTGGAAATTGGGTCTTTACCCTTGGAACATGGATCTTTATCCATTGAGATCGGGTCCTTACCCTTGGAACATGGATCTTTATCCATTGAGATCGGGTCTTTACCCTTGAAAATGGATCTTCATCCTTTGAGAGTTCTATTGTTCCATTCTTTTGTTCTTTCTTTTTGCAAAGATTTAGTTATTTTTAATTGGACCTTATATCCTCTCCTTGCCCCCCTACGTGGCAAAATATTTGTAAGTGAGTTTAAAAATATTTGGTATATAAACCCAAAAAATTGAGAAGGAGAAACTTTGCCCCCTGTGTAGGCTCAAACCAAAGATTTTTTCCATGCAAGCTTTGATTGATGTTGTTGTTTTCTAGTTCTTCGTACAAGCACGCATTTCTTCTCTTTGTAAGATTACTGGAGGTTCCTCAAGCAATGGGCTTTCTATGCCCCCCCTGATTTGATATCTTCTTTTGATTGCTTGCTTGCTATTCATTTTGACAAGGAATAGACAACACAAGACAAGAAAGTACGATGTGACATGCTCATGTATGCATGATATGCATGAATAATACTTACAGTGGTTCCATGACTCACAGACTGAGGCGATCAATAGAAGTATTCTCATTGGTTCCGTTTTGACGCTTGTTCAAGTCTTGCATTGGAATGATCGAAAGCTTTGCATTTGTGGCTTTTATCTTCAAGATGTTGAAAACATGAGTGGTGGAGACCCCAAGCAATAGAGTTAGGGATACATCCATATCAAACTATATTTCAGCATGTCCTTGCCAATAATCATTTCCTTTGCCCAATATGTCCTTTGGAGGTTCAATATACTTCCCTTAACTTGAAGGCTTTGTATGACAAAAATATTTTTGATTTGATTTTTTTTGAATTTTAATTTTGAAATCAAATGTTGGCTTTGCCAAATTAATGTCAATGCACCTCAGGACTTGATTTTCCAAATTAACATATCTATAACATGACAACCCTAGTTACCGTACAAAACTCGGGAATCAATTCTATTTAAGCAAGAACTGTTGCACTTCAGATAGGCACATACACATTACTTGGCCAAAGGTCTCATTTGAGTTTAAATATTGTCCATCTCATATGCATGCTTATCCAAACTATCTCCACTAATAGACTCTACCTACCAAGAGAGATCAACAGGTCTTTGATAGGCTTGAAATGGGGTCTATGAGGGAAACAGGCTTAAGTGAAGGCCATTTTAAGATAGGAGCTGGTGTGACACAATGAACAAACCCTCACACTACAAATTTCTTGTTGGAATTTTAGGCAGCTTGGAGGCAATCTTGCTAGACTCCAAATTTCTTCTATCTTCTTAGCATTAATCTGGATATTGACTAGGACAGTCTTTGCTCTTGTAAAAAGTTTGGTTCCCAAATTCATTTCTTTTCTTCTTCTGCCTTTTCTTTATTTATCTTACTCTTCCCTTTTCTTTCTCTTTATTTCCCTTAATCTCCCCTTTCTTTGAGCATTTTGTCCTTCTTTCTTGTTGGACTATCAAGTACAAAACTTTTAAGAACTAGATGGTCTCCCTCCTTTTCTCCAATTTTGATTGAATCTTTGGTTAGGTTGGATCAATTCAAGTCAAACCGTCCTTATTGAAGCCTTTTGCTGCTTTAGGTAAAAGATAACTCAGTTGGCTTTATGAACCGCCTTTTTAGGTTTTATCCTTTTTTTTCTTTTTTTTCCTTTCTATTTTTTTTCTTTCTTTTCTTTTTTATTCTCTCTTTTTTTTCTCTTTTTTTTTTGGTTCTAGCTCAAACATAGTTGTCTTGTTTGTACCAACTTGGACTTCCAATAATGGATGAGTGGAGTAACATAAATCTTCTTTAATAGGGATAAATCATTTATTACTCCAATGTTGATGTTGTCTTGGATATATTAAGGGAACTTCGACTACCCTTAGGGTCTTAAAAATGTCCACTATCTTTATGGTCTTGAGAACTTCAACTATCTTCATGATCTTGACTAATCATTGCCTTTTTTGATCTTATTGCCTCTTTATCTTAGTGATCATGAGACTTGCCAAAAGTATCACAACGGCTCAAGGTAGGTTGTTGAGGTTATATGCCAATGAAAAGAAAGCTAAAATTTTATGAAGGCTCAAAGGGACAACTAGGGATTAATATTTAATTGGGTGGATACTAGTTGTTGGCTAATCAAACAATGCCTGGATCATTTCTCCCTTAAATAAGCAGAGTTCAATTTCGCCTCGAAAGTTTGTCAAAGCATGTTCTAAGATTGACTAGGACCTAGACAAAGATAATTATGCAGGAGCCCTCTCTAAGTAAGCATACACAACTCAATGCTATAGAGTAATTCCCTCATCTAGTAAAGTCATTCGAGTCATGATGCCTAGACACATTAATTTATAAACATCAAGCTAAATTCCTCATTGGTTGAGCACCAAAATGAACAAAGACCAATAGAAATTTATGATGAAAGTAATTTATTCAAAGCAACTTTAAGTTTGAAAAGCACAATAGTCCCAAAATATTAAAGAAAGTAAGATTGAAAAGCAACATTCAAGCTAAGGAAAGTTCATTGAGTTAGGCTTCTTTTCCTTTCACATCTTCAATATTCCCATCTTGAAAGGATGATAAAACAAATTCTTCTTCCAATCCTTTTCCCACCATAAAGGTTGCTGGTGGTGGCACTCTTCCAAATTTAGGCAAAGGGTTATCTTTGGTATTGGGCTTATCCGGCTCGGATAGCTTGCCACTATCAATCAGGTCTTGAATCTCATGCCTTAGACGAGCACATTTATCTATTTCATGCCCTCGCATTTGATGAAATTGACAGAAGGCCTCGACATTGAAGTTTTGTGGCAGTGGACTATGTAGAGGTCGAGGAGCTAATGGTTGCAACAACCCTTTCTTTTGCAGCTTGCTAAAAACCCAAGATAAAGGTTTCCCCAATTCTGAGAATTTTCTTTTATTCCTTTGACCGGTTACATTAACATCAACTTCTTTTTGTGTGCTTTGATTGTTAGGCTGGTTGTTCCCTTTCTCATTCCTTCTTATTGAAAAGTGATTCTTCTCCCTTTCCCATTCTTCAATTTGTAAACCAGCTTGGAGAAGATCTTTGAAGTCCCTTATAAGGGTGTGAGACATCCTTTCACGGAGATTGGGCAGGACACCTCTCACGATCATCCTTATTTGATCAGATTCATCGGGCCTCTTCTTGAGCAAAGCAGCCTTGTTTCTCCATCTCTTGACATAATCTACAAAATTCTCATTCGATCTTTGCCTAATGGACTCCACTTCCATCAAGGTAACTTCCAACTCAATATTATATCCATATTGTTGGATGAAGGCTTTGTAAAGTAGATCCCAACTCTTTTGTGTTTCATCATTTAAGGTATTGAACCAATTTTGGACAACAGGGTCCAATGCGAGCATAAAGTACCTTAGGGTTTGAGCCTTAGTAGCTCGAGCAGATTGCATGGCAGTGATATATTGCTTCACATGGAGATGAGGATTTCCAGTGCCATTGTACCTTGCAAAAGATGGCATCTTGAACTTGTAAGGGACCTCATCATCTTGTTCAAATAACTTGTCAACTTCAGACATCTCTTCGATCAGCAATCATCTTTTCAACATCAGATGTCTCGGACTTTTCAACAGTTGCCTTCTCAACAACCTATGGCTCCTTTTTAACTTGAAGATCTTGGTAGTATTGAGCCCAATCATCATCATCAATGATCACCTTCTCATCATCACAAGCCACTTCATTAACTTTAGTCTTCCCTTTGTCCTTTGGTTTCTTAGTGCTAGCAGATGCCTCGGCATGATTCTCTAAGATTGCAGTCAATTGGTTCTTCATGGTCTCAGCTAGGGCCTCTTTGATTTCTTCCACCTTGGCATTGAGGGCTTCATCCACCATTCTTTGAATTTTTTCAGGCTCCATTGTCTTTGGTGAGCAAGTGATTGAGTCATTGTAAGCTTTTGAACTTTCGTAATCTAGGGCTGTGAGACAGAGAGGACCAATGATATGAGATGTAAATGTATGCATGTATGCATGTATGCACAAACAATTAACAAATAAGAACAAATTAGGACGTTCCTTCCAACCTTATAACATCCACACACAAATGGCGAGTCTCTTTTCCTAGGTATATGGTTAACAAAATACCAACATGGGGTACTTGCTTTCGAATAATTCCCTCGGACGTTTTAACCAATAGTTATATTTTTGAAAATGGAAATCAATTCATGATAATTCCCATTAATTAGGTTTTAATCCATTCAACCAACTAAAGTAGCTTTTATGCTATATTGGATTAAAACAAAATTAAGAGGTTTATCATAGATAGATTTCTCACTTGAAAAAGGTAACTAATGATTCATGCCAAAAGAACAAGCTCATGGTTAATTTATTCTTAGTGTAAACTAGGCCCACAATTGATTTTTGGTATTTCATAATTGACCTAAATATTTTGCAAGCTCTTTCGGTGAAAATAGTTTTGTTTCTAAGCCCATTGTAAAAGATTTTAGAAAAATGGATTTTGGGCTTAGTATTTGGGCCATGAGCCAAAGAATTTTTGTTTTGTTTTTAGAAAAATTTTATGTCCAAAGACCATCTTAAAAAGTTTTGAAAATAGCTTTGGTCTTTTTTTTAAAAAAAAAAAATTATTTTGAGCTTGCAAATGTACTTAGGTCATATTAGAAAAAGAACAAACCAAATAAGCCATGATTTAAACTAAGATAAACTAACCATAGTCAAACAACATGCATTTGGGGTAAAACCTAAGGAAAGTAACTAGGCCAATTACATGAGCTTTAGTCTTTGGGTAGAAAGGCTTAGGTTCCCATAGCAAGTATATACCAAATGGTACGAGGCTATGAGTGGTTATGCCATGCTCGATCTCCATACCTTGAGTGAAAGTATGGTATCCCTTACATAACATAACACGGGTAACACGGGCGTCCTAACTCACGCACACAATGCAATCTAAGATGATGCAATGGATAATATCATTATAAGAAAGAATAGAATAATATAAAGACCAACGGAATCAACTTCTCTTATCCCCAGTGGAGTTGCCACTGTGAGCAGGGATTTTCGCCCCCACTCCCGGTGGAATGGTTCTTGCTACTTCGGCACTGTTTAGGCTCGGGGCCTTAGAGAACACGGACCTAAGTCCGGAGAAAATGGAGTCGCCACCCGGACGGGACGGGAAAAAGAAAGGGGTGGATGACTCGATTCCTAAGGAATCCCCAACCCCCTAATGGGTTCGAAAAGTTGGGTACGTGTGGGGAAGGTGAGAAATGGCCCAGCACCCCCACAACGCCCGGTTCATTGGAACCGGCCTCCTTTACAGGTCTTAATATTATAAAATTCTTAAGTATAATAACATTATCCATACTACACACAATAAAAGAAAGCATCATTATATTAAAATCAAAGCAATGTCCAAACAAAACAAAACAAAATAAATGGACACCCATCCAAGGATGGAAACATGTCCTTACATCACATGCCTAGGTAGGACACCCACCAAAAGGTAGAAACATGCCCTTCACATAAGTTCTAAAATAGAAAAGAAAATTAAATTACATGATGTTTAACTAATGAGGTACCCACCAAGTGGAAACATACCTCTTACAACTTTTGGAAATCTAAATTGATTGATAAAAGTAAATAATCATCCATAATAGATAAATCATTCATCAAAAGTATTTAAATATCAATAAAATAAACATCCATCCACGACAAATTAAATAATTCAAGTATTAAAATTAAATAAATTAAAGCATAAGAAATAAATCAAAGTAAAAATAAATATGGAATTGAATAAAACAAATAAAAGTTCAAGTATAGCTACTTTTTCTATTTAGGGTTATTTACCTCATGTGTTAAGGCTTTGGAAATTCTAAAGTTTAAGCTACTATGACTTTTTAGGTAATCAAAATAGATTAGGTTTTATGTTTTTTTAAAGGTTAGCAAGATACTTTGATTAAACAAATTAAGATTTGAATGACGAAATAATAAAACTTGAGTTTTAGACACTTTTGAAATATTTTTAATTCATGATTTTAAATAATAAATTGAGCTACTGTAGCTTTTTTGAATTTTTTATGTTTTTTATGTTTTAAAGAGTTTAAAGTTTAGAAAAAGTTAGGGTTTAAGGTTTTAAAGGGTTAGGGTTCATTATTTTAGGTTTAAAAGATGATTTTTGGATTTAGGCTCTTAGAATTTAGTTCACGTGTAATGTATAACTTTTAGGGTTTTTAAAAAGCAATTTGATATTTTATGAGATTTTATGAACTTAAACACATGAATTGAAGTTTTTATAAGTAGAAAAGATGTTTTTTAATGTTTTTTTGATGAAATAAAACCTACTTTAAAATCTTAAAAGATGCAGAATTTGATTTTGATTTTATTGAAAAATATGCTACATTAGAGTTTTAAGGGTTTTTAAGAAGAAAAAATAACAATTTTAAATCTTTTTATAAAAGAGAGCCACGATTTTAATGTTCTAATCTTGGAAAAATTAAATTAAAGTTCTAAGATTTTTTATTTAAAAAACTAAAATTTTATAGATTTGGCTATTGTAAAACATAAATCAAAAGAATTAAAACATACCTTCTTTTGTTGATTCACCAAAAAATAACTCTTCTTGGATGAACTAGCTCCAAAGACAAGCTTTGATTGCCTCTTTTCTTCTCCCTTTTTCGTGCTACTGCTGCTATAAATATTAATTCAATTGAATTTTTCCTTTCCTTCCTTGATTTGGTTTCAAAACCTAAAGCTATCATGAAAAGTTTTTTTCCTCGATTTGGTTTAATTGGTCCTTATTTATAGTGGTTTTTAGGTTGTTTATTCCTAATTAATTAAGGTAAGTAATAATAATAAAAAAAAGAAATTAAAACCTAATTGGATTAGAATTCTAAAAATTGCAGCTGAAAAATTCGCGCTGGCAAAAATTCTGGCGACGGGCCCGTGGGCGTGCCAGCCCGCAGGCGCGCTAGCATGCGGGATCCTGCGGGCGAAACGCCCGCAGGCCTGCGGGGGAGCCACTGTTGGTCCGACGGGCCCGCGCGACCACTTTTTGCTGCCGATTTTTTTCCGACTCCGATTTTTATTTTATTTTATTTTTAATTTTTATTTGTTTATTTTCATTTTTTACTACTAAAAATTAGATACTAAAGTAAAAATTATTTAATTAAAATTATTTTGGACCAATTAAACAACAAAAATCATTTTGGACTAAATAAAGCACAATGGACAGGATTGGGTCAAAAATTAAGGGTCTACACTATGCTAATGTTTTTAGGATTTTCAGTTGTTCCCAAATTTAATGATTGTGTGTTAACAGAATTAATATTAAAGATGCTCATGTAACTGCCATTTGAATGTATGCAACCATCAGGAGAAACATCACACAAGTAAGCAAAATCAGACTTTATTGCATTCATTTTGGAAAAGAAAACATCATCATCCTCATACAAAGTAGACAAATTAAAATCAAAATCAAAATCATTGTTCTCAGAGTCATAAAGCAGGATGACTTCAAACTTTTCCTCTACTAGGGCAGCAATCTCTTTCGGAGTCTTCTCGGCTTTCAGGGCGGCTTCATTCTTCTTTTTTGGATTGGATTCTTTATTGGTTGACAGGGTGAGCTCCTTCTTCACTTGCTCCACTAGCTCAGCAACATCTGCAAAAATTTCAAAACCTGGAATTAACTTACCCATGAACATGATCAGCTCGAGCTTTCCTTGGAGTGGTCCCATATTTGGAGCTTTGACAAAGATCTCTTCAAGTGGTGGGAAGCTCATCTTCTCATTCTTCTTTGGTTGAACATAATTGGCTTCATCATATCCCAACCCCTTCTTGGAAGCTTGAGAGGACATCAAGATCAGAGACAAACTGTCAACATGTATAAATTCTATATTTTGTACATATTGATTTTGATGTATACATGAGTTTGGGAATCATCTTCTTCTTCTTCTTTCTCCATTGAAGGCTGGCTATCTCCATTAGAAGAAAGGAGGAATTTGCTTCTTGCAAGCTCAAGTAATTGAAGGATATCAAGTTGGAGTTTTAAGGATTTTCTCCATATTTGGTAAGTTTCCAACTTATTTCCTTGATTTCTTTCATGAAAGTTTGTATATGTGTGAATTGGATGTTTGGTGTAGTATGTGTTAATGGTTGGTATTGGTAAGTATGAAGTTCTTTTGACTAGTTAACTATGAATTAAGCAATGGATTGAAGAAATGGTTAAGTTTGGTGAAGAGAATAAGAGTTTTGGGTTATGTAACTTTTGAGTTGTGAAGTCATAGTTTAAAATTGTGTTTTTTGCTTTTAATTAAGTTATTTTGATGTATATACAAGTATTTTATGGTAAAATGATGGATTTGGATGAGTTTGAATAAAGTTGGAAAGGGTAAAGAAAGATAACTTTGGATGTGTCAATTATGTGTGACATCAAGATTTTGGCCTGACACGCCCGATAACACGGCCATGTCTTTGGGCATGTCGATGGTTCTATTTTTAGTGTTGGTGACACGCGAAGTGTCATTCCCATGTCACTGAGCACGTCATAGCTTCTATGTTGTAAGAGTTTTGACACGTGCAGTGAC
The DNA here is from genome assembly GCA_947685225.1 of Garcia nutans. NCBI lineage: Eukaryota > Viridiplantae > Streptophyta > Magnoliopsida > Malpighiales > Euphorbiaceae > Garcia > Garcia nutans. The sequence goes on along the minus strand of CANTUV010000007.1, from coordinate 45,129,608 downwards.
ATGCCCATGTCACAGCTACTGTGTTGTAAGAGTTTTGGCAAGAGCAGGGACATGCCCATGTCTCTAGACAAGCTTATCTGCTGTAATACAGAGCTTTGACACACCCATGTCACTGAGCGTGTCAAAGCTTCTGTGTTGTGGGTTTAGGGCACGGTCATTGACATGCCCATGTTGTTGAGCATGTCATTTATGGATTTTGCCCTAGATAGTTCTTTTCCTTATTTTCTTTTGTGTTCTTTATTGTTGTGTTGAGAGGTTTTGTATATGCCTATACGTGTGTTACTAAGTGATTATTTATAATCACATTTGGTTTAGGCTTTGAGGAGACTTGAGTTGCCCAATCCAAGTGTTGAGGGATATCTTCGAAGAGGAGGTTGAAAGTGGTATTTGAGCTTGTTTTGTTGCTTCTAGAGGTAAGTACAAACTTTAAATAATTGATTATATTTGCATGACATTTGGACTTAACACATTTTGGTTGGAAAATGTGTTAAGTTACTACATTGTTTGTGCATGAGTAATATGTTATGATTTGTATAATGTCATCAATACATTATATGTAATGTGAACTATGTGCAAGATATGATAAAGATCCAAAATGTTTTGATAATGTGATTTGTTATGTATACATTAAAGATGTTATGCAAAGCCATTGGTGATGGCTATATTAATATAAATGAGATAATTGAGGCATTGTGCCTAGCTTGATCATGAGAAAATGAGAAAGATATTGATAATAAAATATGAAAGAATTGTGTGCCTAGTATGTTATTCAATTTTTAGAGTTCTGTGTTTGGCGGCATGCCTATGATGTATCAGTCCCTTGAAGCTGGGTTGGGCCTAGTTGGGATGTTACAATTAAAAAGATGCTCTGAGATTTGAATAGTATATTAGATCCTTTGGGCCCATGCTTGTGCTTGTTTTTATGTAAATTATGAATTGTGGAACAATTGAGCAATCTATTAAGATATAGTGTTATGAGATATAATATCCTTATGCATTGTGAATTGGCATTGCATTTGAACTTTATTGTTATCAAAGTTTGTATTACTAGGCTTTTGGCTTAGTGCAATTATGATTCATCGCACAAGTGACAGGGTAGATTCGGCTGAGCCGGAGAGTTTGTCTAGACCTAGTCGGGTCTAGGCTTAAGATCTTGAGTGCAGAGTTGATTGTTGAACATCAAGATCAGAGACAAACTACTAGCATGTACAAATTTTATATTTTTGTACATTTTGACTTCATGTAGATTATGTTATATGTTGATGTATATATATGCATATATCTCAAACTATCAAAAATATTTTGGATAAACTTTTGGTAATGAAGTTATGTATGTGTTTTAGCAAGTAATATTTTATCTATTATTTATATTATATCAGTTAAATGATTTAAGTTTACACAGATTCAAAAAGTAAGGGTGTTTTTATTAAAATGGATTGTGAAATTCTTGTATCCTATATTCGTATATTACATATGTTGGGTGTATGTATTATACATATATAGGGTATAAGGGTATTACACTAAAGGTACCAATGGGAGTGCTTCGGCCTACCATCACAGTGAGTTAGCATAATCACAGTAAGTATCATTTATATATATCATGCATACAAGGATACATGAGTATATCACACCGTGCTTCTATTGTCTATTCTTTAAGCAATCAATACTCTTGAAGTAAATGATGAGAATTAAACATGGAATCAGGAGGCATGAGAGGTCCATTGTGAAAGATAGAAGAGATGCATGCTTTGAAGCCTACACATTGGGCACAACATCATTGTTTTTAGCCTACACGGGTACGAAGCTTCACCTTTCATTTTTTGATTTTATACGTATACAACATATTTTCTAACTCTCTTTCAGTGTTCTACTATGCAGGAGAAAAAAAATATGAGGGCTAAAGGGCTAAAAATAGCCAAAATTTTGGCAAAGCAGAAGCCATTAAAGAATCAATAGCATAATCAAATAAAGAATGGAACAAATGAATGAAGATACAAATTACTAAAGGTCAGTCCAGCTAGAAAAGCTGAAGTTGATCCATTGAAGATTGGAACAAGTGGCTGGAAATAATCCTGCACCCTCAACTGACAGAAGGTCAATCAGCTAGAATAGTTCAAGTCAATACAAGACTAAGGTTCATCCTTAAGCAAAATCCATTGAAGAATGGAGCAAGTGGCTAGAAGAAAGCCAAAATTCTAAACTGACAAAAGGTCAACCAACTAGAAGAGCTAAAATTGATTGGCTAAAAGAAAGCCAAAATTCTCGATTGACAGAAGATCAATCAAGCTGGAAGAGCTTCACGGGTCCAGAACCCAAACCATTTTGAGTCAAGAACTCAATTCGGGTCCAGAACCCAAGCCAAATCTGGTCTAGAACCCAAACCATTTCGAGTCCAATACTTAATCCGAGTGTAGAACCCAAACCAATCCAGGCCCAAAACCCAAATCAATTTGAGTTATGAACTCAATTCGTGTCCAGAACCCAAAATATTTTAAGTCCATAACTCAATCAGGGTTAAGAACCCATGCCAATCCAAGTCCAACCCAAAATATTTTGAGTCCAAAACTCAATATGGGTCTAGAACCCAAACCAATCTGTAGACCCTTAATTTTGGCCCTAATTTGATATGGTCCTGATTAAAGGATACCAAAATAAATTCGATCCGATTTACAACTTCTAATAAGTCGATCTAATTTTAAAACTCACAAACTCAACTACAAAACCCTAAACCAAGTTTTTATTTAGAAGGTCTGGTCCAAAAAATTAAAAAATGTGAAATTAGTTCAAGTTCAGAGGGCCTTGGATCATGACGACCTGGAGGCCCCAGGTCGACATGGCTTTGGTCCATATCAATCTGGTTGCCCCAAGTCGACATGGCTTTGGTCCATGTCGATCTGGTTGCCTAGGTTGACATGGTTTCAATTATTTTTTGAAATTAGTTTCCGAATTGAATTAAAATTTATTTTAAGGACGGATTAATATTAGGGTTAGGGATTCTGAGTGAGATCAGCCTATAAATAATAACCTTTCAGAATTTAGAAAAGGAGGGAATGAACATTAACAAGGGTAGCAATTAACATTAAGGAGGTCGACAATTAATATTAAGAGAGATTAAACAACAAAACAGAAGAGACGGCAATAAACAAAGAAGATTAGCAGCAAGCATTCATCAATCATCAATCCATCAAAGGCAGCAACATTGCCTTTGTTATTATTCATCCAGAAATTAATTTGGTGGAACCGACTGCGTAGGTTTGATCTTTAATCATAAATTATTCATGCTCATAGTAGCTTCATTTTCTCTGATCAATAAGAACATGCACGCAGTACCTTGATCTTTGAACATGCAGTAAATTGATCTTTATTTTTATAACTTTAATTATTTGCTTAATCAGTTGGTGTTCGTAACCCCACTTGCACATTTCATAAAAAACATAAAACTATCCAGTAGCCACCGAGGATTTAAATTACTTGTTAGAATCTATTTTGTTTACTAAAACCTCAATAACCGTAAATTATTTTATTAAAACTCAAAACCTCAAACTATTTTTATCCAAAAAGCCTAAACCATTTCATTTTTAAACTCCAAAATATTGATTATTTTTCTAAAACCTTAATTTATCTCTCCAAATCCAAAATTATGTTTTTATGGCAGTAAGTTAAACCCAAAATCCATAATTCCAAACGTTGAATTCCAAAACCCTAGTTTCAAAAACCCTAATTTTAAAACCCTAATTCCAAACTTTGAATTCCAAAACCCTAGTTTCAAAAACCCTAAAAACCCTAATTTCAAAACCCTAATTACAAAACTCTAGTTTCTAAAAACCTAAGTTCTAAAAGACTAAATTCTAAAAATCCTAAATTCTTTAAAACCCTAAATTTATAAATTTATTGCTTTATTTAATCTTAGATTTGATTATATAGTTTCTTATATATTTTGATGGTTGATTTATTTAATTTCAATGCTTGATTTACTTAATTTAATTTATTTAATTTATCATGGATGGATACTTTCTTTATTATTATGATTATTATTTGTTTGTTTGGTATTAAAATTGTAAGAGGTATGTTTCCACTTTGTGGGTATCTCATTAGTTAAATTTTATGTAATTTAAATTGCTTTTATATTTTGGACCAATGTAAAGGACATGTTTTCACCTTTCGGTGGGTGTCCCATTTAGTTTAGACACGGACGAAGTAAGGACATATTTCCATCCTCGGATGGGTGTCCATTTATTTGCTTCGTTTGGACATTGCTTTGATTTTAATATAATGATGCTTTATTTTAATTATTGCATGTAATATGGATAATATTGATATACTTAAGAATTTTATAATATTAAGACCTGCAAAGGAGATCGGTTCCAATGAACCGGGTGTTGTGGGGGTGCTGGGCCACTTCTGACCTTCCCCACACATACCTAACTTTCCAAACCCATTAGGGCATTGGGGATTCCATATGAATCGAGTCATCCACCCCTTTCTTTTTTCTGGCCGACTCTATTTTCTCAGGACTTAGGCCTGTGTTAAGGCCTCGAGCCTAAACACTGCCGAAGTCGCAAGAATCATTCCACCGGGAGTGGGGGTGAAAATCCCCACTCACAGTGGCGACTCCACTGGGGATAAGAGAAGTTGATTCAATTGGTCATTTTATTATTCTATTCTTTCTTACCATGATATTATCCATTGCATCATATTATATTGCATTGTGTACGTGAGTTAGGACGCTCGTGTTACCCGTGTTGTGTTATGTAAGGGATACCATACTTTCACTCAAGGTATGGAGATCGAGCATGGCATAACCACTCATAGCCTTGTACCATCTTGTATATACTTGCTATGGGAACCTAAGCCTTTTAACCCAAAGACTAAAGCTCATGTAATTGGCCTAGTTATTTTCCTTAGGTTTTACCCTAAATGCTTGTTGTTTGACTATGGTTAGTTTATCTTGGTTTAAATCATGGCTTATTTGGTTTGTTCTTTTTCTAATATGACCTAAGTACATTGAAAGCTCAAAATAAATTTTTCTTTAATGTCCAAAAGACCAAAGCTATTTTCAAAACTTTTCAAGATGGCCTTTGGATATAAAACTTTTCTAAGAACAAATCAAAAATTCTTTTGCTCATGACCCAAATACTAAGCCCAAAATCCATTTTTTCTAAAATCTTTTTTACAATGGGCTTAGAATTAAAATTATTTTCATTCAACCTTTTCTTACAAAGAGCTTACAAATTATTTAGGTCAATTATGAAAATACCAAAAATCAATTGTGAGCCTAGTTTATACTAAGAGTTATTAATCATGGGCTTGTTTTTTGTAATATCCCAAATAATACCCTAAAATTTTTGGAATGCTTATTGATGTTATGGAATTAAATGAAATTAACTGTATATTTGATTAAGTGAGAAGTTTAAAGAAGGAGTGTGTATATGTTGTATATATAGAGATATATACAACATATACAAGTCAACAAATGAGATGGTCAAATGAGATATTTAAAATAGAAATTAAAATTATCTGGAAGATGATATTTGTATTATTTTAATATATTAATTGCTTTGTTGAGATTAAAGAGGGAGGTTAGTGGTTAAAAGAGATTGACTTTATTATTCATCATCATCTTCTTCTTCTTTCTTCTTGGTTAGCCGACCATCACTTTTGCAAGAAGAAAAGAGATATTGTGTTGCTTCCAAACTCAAACAATTGAAGGATTTCAAGTGATCAAGTTGGACTTTTAAGGATTTTCTTCACTTTTGGTAAGTTTCCAACTTGTTTCTTTGTGTTCTTTTGGAGTTTGTGTATTTGAGTTTGGTGAATGGTTGTTGTAGATGTATGTATGGTTGATTTTGGTATGTTTGAGGTTTTTGGTCTAATTGACTTTGTTATTTTGGGGTTGGTTTGAAGAGGAAGGATTAAGTTTGGTGAAAGAGACAAGTGTGTGTGGATTGTGTATGTGTTGAGTTGTTTTGATGTTTATTCAAGTTATTTTGGTATATTGATGGTTTTGGTTAAGTTTGTTTGGAGTGGAAAAGGGTGAAAGAATGATGTTTGTTGGATGTGGTGTTTTTGGTGTTGATTTTAGATTTTTGGCCTGACACGCCCATTAACACGGCCATGTCTTTGGGCGTGTCAATGGTTCTATTTTTAGGGCTTGTGAAATGCTCAGTGACACGCCCATGTCACTGAGCGTGTCACAGGACACGCCCAAGTCACTGAGCGTGTCACAGCTTCTGTGTTGGAGTAGTATTGACACGCCCATGTCACTGAGCGTGTCATAGCTACTATTTTGCTGGTGGATTGACACGTCTAGTGACACGCCCATGTCATTGAGCGTGTCAAAGCTTCTGTGTTGTGGGTTTATGGCATGATCAGGGACACGCCCGTGTTGTTGAGCGTGTCATGTGTGGAGTTTACCCTAGTTAGTTCTTATCCTTGTTTTCTTGTGTGTATCACTAAGTGAGTATGTGTAATCACCTTTGGATTAGGTTTGGAAGAGATTTGAGTTGCCCTAATCTAAGTGTAGAAGGATTCTTGGAAAAGGAGGTTTTTCACACCCCTATACCCCGTATACGCACACTACATACTACTACACCTGTAATATACGTATATCGAATACAGGAGTGCCACGGTTTATATTAGATAACCCAATTTTTCTTTTCTGCAATAATATAAGAAAACTTAAAACACTTCATATTATATTATAAACTATACTAGATAAAACATTTATTCATTATGCAGCGGAAAATGTAGTGGTATTTACATATATAAATACATCAAAATCCATGTTTACAAAAAATAAAGTTTATACATATTTGGCAGTTTGTCTCTGATCTTTAAGCCCACAATCAACAGTTCAAAGTCTAGACTCGACTCGGTCCAGCTGAACTCTCCGGTTCTACCCTGTCACCTACGCGATGAACCACAATCGCGCTAAGCCATAGGCTTAGTGGTACAAACCACAATAACAATATGCTTTAATGCAATTTCAATTTCATACTTTCAACAATAGAGATCATATTCAAAATGCTATAATTCATAACATTACATTTCATTATCTTATTCAATTATTTTACCATTTATGATTCACATTGAAACAAAGACAAGCATGGGCCCAAAAATGATCTAATATGTTATTCAAAGTTCAGAGTTACTCCTTTGGTCCATAATCACATTCATCAAGCCCGTAGGCGATACATATATATCTATCCATGGATAGTGTAACAGACCCAGTCTCTTGGACCTCAACCAGGTTAGACCCTAGGGCCCCAGTATCTTGGTCCTCAACCCGGCTAGACTGTTACTATTTTTGAGGCTTATGACCCAGACTTTTCACCTCAAAAATATCATATTCCATATTTATCAGCTGGACTCGGCTTACGACCCGGTCTTTTCACCTATCCAGCAATTCATAGGCATGCCGCCAAACCCAGAACTCTGAAAATTGAATAACATACTAGGCACACAATTAATTCATTTATCTCATTATCAATCTCTTTCATAATTCATTTCTCATTTCATTTCTCATAATTAAACTAGACAATCATGCCCCAATTATTTCATTTGCATCACTATAGCCAAAACAATGGCTTCACATCTCATCATTAAAGTATACATAGCCAATTGCATTGAACATACATTTTAAATGATCATCATATCTTTCACATTATGCAAATCATAACATTAATCAAATGTATTAACAATATAATAACTTACTTAACACATTTACAACTCAATGTGTTAAGTCTCAAAGTCATGTAAATGTATGCAACCATGTAAGTTTGTACTTATCTCAAGAGCAACTCATATGAATCTAAACACTTCCTCTTCCAAGAATCCTCCAACGCTTGGATTAGGGCAACTCAACTCTCTTTAAAATCTAAACCAAAGGTGATCATACACACTCACTTAGAGATACACATGAGATAATAAGGCTAAGAACCAACTAGGGAAAATTCTACACATGACACGCTCAACAACACGGGCTTGTCCTTGACCGTGCCCTAAACTCACAACACGGAAGCTTTGACACGCTCAGTGACATGGGCGTGTCACTGGCCGTGTCAATCATCCCTCAACACAGTAGCTATGACACGCTCAGTGACATGGGTGTGTCACTGGACGTGTTAATGCTACTACAACACAGAAGCTGTGACACGCTCAGTGACATGGGTGTGTCACTGCTCATGTCACCCATCCAAGAACACAGAACCATTGACACGCCCAAAGACTTGGCCGTGCTCATGGGCGTGTCTGGCCAAAAATCCTGATTCCGACAACAACAACAACACATCAAACAAACCTCTTACTTCCACCATTTTCCACTTCAAACAAACTTAACTAAACACACCCATAAACCATAATAACTTGCAAAAACACCAAAACAATTCAAAACATACATCAAACACCAATTCACAACCATCACATACACACAACTCAAACACAACACTTGTTCTTCCACCAAACCTAAAACTTTCTCTTCAATCCAACCCCAAAAATCAAAATCAAATAAACCAAATACTCTCAAACACCCCACAATCAAACATACTCATACCATCAATAATCAACCATCAAACTCTAATACAACTTAAAAGAAAACTAAGGAATCAAGTGGAAACTTACCAAAAATGATGAAACTTCTTAGATTTCCAACTTGATCACTTGAAACATCCTTCAATCTTGAGTTTGGAAAATCAAAAACTCTCTTCTTCTCTTGCTATTGTGATACCCGACCAACAACAATGAAAGAAGAAGAAGAATGAATGGCAAAGTCAACCACTTCTTCTCTTTAAACCTCCACCAAGCAATTAAATATTAAAATAATCAAATATCTTCATCCACTCACTAATTCAATTTTCCATTTAATTAATTTAATTAATTTAAAATAATTAATTAATCTTCTTTGACTTCCATTTCTTTTGACTTGTATATGTTATATATATCACTATATATACAACATATACACTCTTCCCTTATCTCATTTCTCTTCCCATTTAAACATATACATTTAATCCAAATACAACAATAAAATATTCCAAAACTTTTAGGGTATACTTTGGGATATTACAATTCTCCCCCTCTAAAAAGAAATTTTGTCCTTGAAATTACCTGATCTTAAGTCTGAAACAATTGAGGATACTGATCTCGCATTGCTTTCTCACTCTCCCAAGTTGCCTCTTCTCTACCATGATTCTTCCAAAGAACCTTCACAATTGGCATTTTCTTATGTCTCAACTCTTTCACTCCATGTGCAAAAATAGCAACTGGTTCTTCTTCAAAAGTTAGATCCGGACTCACCTCAATAGATTCAACGGACAAAACATGAGATGGATCTGATCTGTACCTCCGTAGCATAGAAACATGGAAGACATTATGAATTCTATTTAACTCAGGCGGCAAAGAGAGTCGATAAGCAACTGGTCCAACTCTTTCTAATACTTCATACGGTCCAATAAAATGAGGACTTAGCTTCCCTTTTCTACCAAATCTCAAAATCTTTTTCCAAGGAGACACTTTTAGAAATACTTTATCTCCAACATCAAACTCTATGTCTCTTCTCTTCAAATCTGAATAAGATTTCTGTCGATCTGAAGCTGCTTTCAACCGATCCCGAATTATCTTCACTTTCTCTTTCGTTTCCTTAATCAAATCGGGACCAATCAACTTGCCTTCTCCAACTTCATTCCAACATAGAGGCATTTTGCATCTTCTACCATACAATGCCTCATAAAGTGCCATTTTAATACTAGACTGATAACTATTGTTATAAGCAAATTCTATTAATGGCAAAAATCTGTCCCAACTTCCAGAAAATTCAATGACACAGCTTCTCAACATGTCCTCTAAAATCTGTATCACTCTCTCTGACTGCCCATCTGTTTGCGGATGAAAAGCAGTGCTAAAGTGCAATCGAGAACCCAAAGCACCATGTAAAATTTTCCAAAACCTTGAAGTAAACCGAGGATCTTGATCAGACACCAAGGAAATTGGAACTCCATGCAATTTCACTATCTCACTGATATACAGCTCAGCCAACTTCTCAAGAGAATAATCCATTCTAACTGGAAGAAAATGAGTTGTCTTCATCAACCGATCAACAATCACCCAGATAGCATCATGCTTCTTCTGAGTCAATGTCAAACCAGATACAAAATCCATTGTCACATGTTCCCATTTTCATTCAGGCACTGATAAAGGTTGAAGCAACTCTGTTGGAACTTGATGCTCAGCTTTCACCCTCTGACAAGTGAGACACTTGGATACAAATTCCGCTATATCTCTCTTCATACCTAACCACCAGTAATGCTGCTTCAAATCATGATACATTTTAGTACTCCCAGGGTGCATAGCAAAAACCGATTGATGTGCTTCTTCCAAAATAATCTTTCTTAAACTAGCATCATCAGGAACACACAATCTATCCTTGAACCAAAGGCTACCATCACTTCTCACATGGAAATCTCGGCTCTCCCCATTTTGGCAATCTGACACAACTTTCTGAATTTTCTCATCAGCCAATTGAGCCTCTTTAATCTGATCCAACAACACCGGTCTCAACTGCAACTGAGCCAACAATGCACCATCATCACATAATTCAAAACTAGCATCTAACGCTCTCAACTCAACAAGCAACGAGAGCGAATAAGCAGTCAAACCTGCTAAAGACTTCCGACTCAAGGCATCCGCAACAACATTTGCCTTACCAGGATGATAATCAATCAAACAGTCATAGTCTTTGATCAATTCCAACCACCGTCTCTGCCGAAGATTCAACTCTTTCTGAACCCCCAAATATTTCAAACTCTTATGATCTGTATAAATAAAACACTTCTCTCCGTACAAGTAATGTCGCCAAATCTTCAAAGCAAACACTATAGCTGCCAAATCCAAATCATGCGTCGGATAATTAAGCTCATGCAGCTTCAACTGCCGAGAAGCATAAGCTATGACTCTACCTTCTTGCATGAAAACACATCCTAAATCATTATGTGAAGCATCACTGTAAATCACATATGGTTTATCTTCCACAGGCAAAGTAAGAACAGGAGCTTGAGTCAACATCTCCTTCAACTGCTCAAAGCTAGCTTGACACTGATCTATCCATACAAATCTAACTCCCTTTCGAAGTAATCTGATGAGTGTAGTAGCTATCAAAGAAAAACCTTTCACAAACCGTCGATAATAGCCTGCCAAACCCAGAAAACTTCTGACTTCAGTCACAGACTTCAATGGACTCCAATTCAAAATGGCCTCAACTTTATTTGGATCAACTCTTATACCATCTGCTGAAACTATATGACCCAGAAAAGTCACTTGATCAAGCCAAAACTCACACTTTGACAGCTTAGCATATAATTGCTTCTCTCTCAAGGTCTGCAATACAATCCGCAGATGCTTGTTATGATCCTCTTCATTATGCGAATACACCAAAATATCATCAATGAAAACCACCACAAACTGATTTAGATAGGGCCTAAACACCCTATTCATCAAATCCATGAAAGCTGCAGGTGCATTCGTCAACCCAAAAGGCATCACTAAAAACTCATAATGCCCATACCTTGTGTGGAAAGCTGTCTTAGGAATATCTTCAGCTCTGACTCTCAACTGATGGTACCCTGATCTCAAATCAATCTTGGAAAACACTGCTGCTCCCTTTAACTGATCAAAGAGATCATCAATCCAAGGCAAAGGATACTTATTCTTGATAGTCACCTTGTTCAATTACCTATAATCGATGCACAACCTCAAAGTACCATCCTTCTTCTTCACAAACAAAACAGGAGCTCCCCACGGAGAAACACTAGGGCGAATAAACCCTTTATCCAACAACTCCTGCAACTGCACCTTCAACTCTTTCAACTCAGCAGGTGCCATTCGATAAGGAGTAATAAAGATGGGAGTGGTACCAGGCAACAAATCAATACCAAACTCAACCTCTCTCTCAGGGGGGTAACCCTGGCAACTCCTTAGGAAACACATCTGGGAATTCTGCAACTGTGGATATACTATCAAGTTGAGACCACTACTCTGGTATCCACAACATGAGCAAGATAAGCATCACACCCTTTTCTAATCAACTTCATAGCTGCAATAGCTGAAACAAACAAGGATGCAAGTTGCCTCTGTTCACTAGATACCATCACACTTCTACCATCACTGGTTCTCAAGGTAACACACTTCTTTTGACAGTCTACCACAGCTCCATGCTTATACAACCAATCCATGCCTAAGATCAAATCATACTCCTTAAAAGGCATTTCAATCAAATCACCCAAAAACTCTTCACCTTGCACCACAACTGAACTATCACGATGCACCTTACTCACCACAACACTATGTCCTAAAGGATTTGTCACCAAGACATCAAATCCTAAGGACTCATAATGCAATTCAAACAAAGGCAAGATAGATGCACTTATGTATGAATGAGTAGATCCTGGATGAATCAAAGCAAGAACTGAAATGCCAAATAAAGAAAATGTACCCGCAATGACTGCTGAAGCATTCGGTTGCCTCTGCATCACATACACTCGCTGAGAAGACCCGGCCTCATCTGGCCTACTACCTCCGGATGTAGAGCCTCCTCTCTGACTAATCCCAGGTTGACCACCTCTACTAACACCTCTGCCACTTCGACCTCCTCTCACACTAGGTCGAGAAACTGCAGAATCTGCCTGCCTATACTCCTGCATCTCAGGACAATTTCTAATGAAATGATCAGGCGATCCACATCTGAAACACACAGCTGATCCACCAATCTTCCAACAAACACTCCATGTATCCTACCACAATGGACACATGTAGGTGGAGTAGACCTCTGAACCACTGGAGTCGGAGCACTAAGTACAGAAACTGTAGGTCTCGGCCTCTGCCTCTGATACTAAACTGACCTACCCGACTGCCTCAGGCTCCTACTGAATCTCGGAATAAAACTTCCTCGGCCTCTCTTCATAGACGAAGACCCTACCTCAAACTGGGATCTCCTAACTCTGGTCTCCTCCTCGGTAACAGCTACTGCAATACCCTGTGCTCTCTCAACACTTCTAGCTGCGGCAACTAACTGAGAAAAATTTTGGTACCGAGAACCAGCAACAATACACATAATAGAGGGCCTCAATCCCTCCTCAAATCTCATATACCGGTCAATCTCATCTGAAATAATTCCACCTGCATAATGACTCAATTGGATATACTCAATCTCATACTCTGTCACTGTCCGGTTCTCCTGCCTCAGATTCAGAAATTCCATCTTCTTGACATCCTTATACTCCCTCGGAGTATATTTCTGCTCAAACTCCCGCAGAAAATCACTATAAAACAAAGTCGGTGGATCATCCATAGCATGAGGAACCGTCTTCCACCAATCATAAGCATCTTTCTGCAGAAGGGATCTAGCATAATAAAATTTCTCTTCAAGAGTAGCTTGCAACTGAATAAATACCGTCTGCACTCTATCCAACCACTGCTCAGCTACTACAGGATCTGTAGTACCAAAGAAATCCTCAGCCCCATACTTTCTCAATTTATCATAATGTCTCACCGATACTTGTGGCTGTGGTGGCGGTGGCGGCTCCACTGGAGCTTGCCTCAACAATTCTACCACATGTCTTAGCCAAACTGAAGGAACCTCATTAGCAGCTAGTCTCTCTCGCATAGGAGCAGGTGCCTCTCCAGCTCTCTCAACCCTAGCTCCATCTCTACCCTCTTCAGGAGCTACGCTCTCAGCACTACCTTTTACAGACTGACGTGACTGAGAAGCCATCACTACCTATATCTGCAAACACAGCAGAATATACCTGATCAAAGATTAGAGACTCCCAGTGCCAAAACATGTATCTTATTCAAAAACCATATTTTAAAATCAAAATTTTCTTTTTCTTACAATTGACCTAGGTTTAGAATCTCAAACCTAGGCTCTGATACCAAAACATTTGTAACACCCCTATACCCCGTATACGCACACTACATACTACTACACCTGTAATATACGTACACTGAATACAGGAGTGCCATGGTTTATATTAGATAACCCAATTTTTCTTTTCTGCAATAATATAAGAAAACTTAAAACACTTCATATTATATTATAAACTATACTAGATAAAACATTTATTCATTATGGAGCGGAAAATGTAGTAGTATTTACATATATAAATACATCAAAATCCATGTTTACAAAACATAAAGTTTATACATGTTTGGCAGTTTGTCTCTGATCTTTAAGCCCACAATCAACACTTCAAAGTCTAGACTCAACTCGGTCTAGCTGAACTCTCCGGTTCTACCCTGTCACCTGCGCGATGAACCACAATCACGCTAAGCCATAAGCTTAGTGGTACAAACCACAATAACAATATGCTTTAATGCAATTTCAATGTCATACTTTCAACAATAGAGATCATATTCAAAATGTTATAATTCATAACATTACATTTCATTATCTTATTAAATTGTTTTACCATTTATGGTTCACATTGAAACAAAGACAAGCATGGGCCCAAAAAGGATCTAATATGTTATTCAAAGTTCAGAGTTACTGCTTTGGTCCATAATCACATTCATCAAGCCCGTAGGCGATACATATATATATCTATCCATGGATAGTGTAACAGACCAAGTCTCTTAGACCTCAACCCGGCTAGACCCTAGGGCCCCAGTATCTTGGTCCTCAACCCGGCTAGACTGTTACTATTTTTGAGGATTACGACCCGGTCTTTTCACCTCAAAAATATCATATTCCATATTTATCAGCTGGACTCGGCTTATGACCCGGTCTTTTCACTTGTCCAGCAATTCATAGGCATGCCGCCAAACCCAGAACTCTGAAAATTGAATAACATACTAGTCACACAATTAATTCATTTATCTCATTATCAATCTCTTTCATAATTCATTTCTCATTTCATTTCTCATAATTAAACTAGGAAATCATGCCCCAATTATTTCATTTGCATCACTATAGCCAACACAATGGCTTCACATCTCATCATTAAAGTATACATAGCCAATTTCATTGAACATACATTTTAAATGATCATCATATCTTTCACATTATGCAAATCATAACATTAATCAAATGTATTAACAATGTAATAACTTACTTAACACATTTACAACCAAATGTGTTAAGTCTCAAAGTCATGTAAATGTATGCAACCATGTAGGTTTGTACTTACCTCAAGAGCAACTCATACCAATCTAAACACTTCCTCTTCCAAGAATCCTCCAACGCTTGGATTATGGCAACTCAACTCTCTTCAAAATCTAAACCAAAGGTGATCATACACACTCACTTAGAGATACAAATGAGATAATAAGGCTAAGAACCAACTAGGGAAAATTCTACACATGACACGCTCAACAACACGGGGGTATCCCTGACCGTGCCCTAAACTCACAACACAGAAGCTTTGACACACTCAGTGACATGGGCGTGTCACTGGACGTGTCAATGCTACTACAACACAGAAGCTGTGACACGCTCAGTGACATGGGCGTGTCACTGCTCGTGTCACCCATCCAAGAACATAGAACAATTGGCATGCCTAAAGACCTGACTGTGCTCATGGGCGTGTCAGGCTAAAAATCCTGATTCCGGCAACAACAACAACACATCCAACAAACCTCTTACTTCCACTAGTTTCTACTTCAAACAAACTTAACTAAACACACCCATAAACCATAATAACTTCCAAAAACACCAAAACATTTCAAAACATACATCAAACACCAGTTCACAACCATCACATACACACAACTCAAACACAATACTTGTTGTTCCACCAAACCTAACACTTTCTCTTCAATCCAACCCCAAAAATCAAAATCAAATAAACCAAATGCTCTCAAACACCCCACAATCAAACATACTCATACCATCAATAATCAACCATCAAACTCAAATACAACTTAAAAGAAAACTAAGGAATCAAGTGGAAACTTACCAAAAATGATGAAACTTCTTAGATTTCCAACTTGATCACTTGAAACGTCCTTCAATCTTGAGTTTGGAAAATCAAAAACTCTCTTCCTCTCTTGCTATTGTGATACCCAGCCAACAACAACGAAAGACGAAGAAGAATGAATGGCAAAGTCAACCACTTCTTCTCTTTAAACCTCCACCAAGCAATTAAATATTAAAATAATCAAATATCTTCATCCACTCACTAATTGAATTTTCCATTTAATTAATTTAATTAATTTAAAATAATTAATTAATCTTCTTTGACTTCCATTTCTTTGACTTGTATATGTTATATATATCACTATATATACAACATATACACTCTTCCCTTACCTCATTTCTCTTTCCATTTAAACATATACATTTAATCCAAATACAACAATAAAATATTCCAAAACTTTTAGGGTATACTTTGGGATATTACAAGGTTGATAGATTGGTGTTAGTTGCTCTAAGAGGTAATTACAAACCTTACATGATTGCATACATTTACATGACTATGGGACTTAACACATTTGGTTGGAAAATGTGTTAAGTTACTATATTGTTGATATATGAGAATGGTACTATGATTTGCATTATATAAACTAGGTGAAATATATGTTGAGGATTCTAAATGTATGGATATTGTAATTTGTTATGTAAACCCTAATGATGATATGTGAAGCCATTGTTGATGGCTATATTGATATAAATGGGATATTTGAGGCATCGTTGCCTAGATGATCATGAGAAAATGAGAATGGAATTGATAGTGAAATAATGAAAGAATTGTGTGCCTAGTATGTTATTCAATTTTCAGAGTTTTGTTATTGGTGGCATGCCTAAAAGTAACAATCCCTTGAAGCTGGGTTGGGCTTGGTCCTTAAAGCCAAGTTGGGTTGATGCTGAGCTCCTCTTGAAGCTTGGTTGGGCCTAGTCCTTGAAGCCTAGTTGGGATGTTACATATGAGATGTTTCTCATTGTGATAATGATTCGCCTACAGGCTTGATAAATGTGATTATTGGACCAAAACAGTAACTCTGGAATTTGAATGGCATATTAGTTTCTTTTAGGCCCATGCTTGTCTTTGCTTAAATGTGAATCATGAATGATGAAACAATTAAATAATATAATGAAATGTAATGTTATGAAATATGTTACCTTATGTATTGTTATAATTCATGAAAGTTTGACATTTGAATTACATTGAATCATATTTTTATCATGGTTAGTACCACTAAGCCGTTGGCTTAGCGCGATTGTGATTTATTGCGTAGGTGAGAGGGTAGATCCGGTTGAACTAGAGAGTTCAGCTAGACCAAGTCGAGTCTAGGCTGGTGATTCCTTGTGAAGTGTTGATTGTTGGACTTCAAGATCAGAAATGAACTGCCAAGCATGTATAAACTTTATATTCTTGTAAATATTATTTTTTATGTATAAATATGTATATGCCACTACATTTTTCCGCTGCTTATTAAACAAATATTTTGGATAAACTTTTAAGGTAATGAAGATATTTGTAAATGTATTTTAATAAGTTTTGTTTCATTCATTATTATTTATAATGATGATTTGAAGTTAAAGTTTTAGAGATTGGTTTGCTTCAAATAGACTGTGGCATTCTTATATCTTCTATACATATATTACATATTGAGAGTATATGTGGTGTATGTATATTAGGTATAGGGGTGTTACATTTTTGGCATGAATCATTAGTTACTTTTTCAAGTGAGAAATCTATTTATAATAAACCTCTTAATTTAGTTTTAATCCAATATAGCATAAAAGCTACTATAGTTGGTTGAATGGATTAAAACCTAATTAATGGGAATTATCATGAACTGATTTCCATTTTTGAAAATATAACTATTGGTTGAAATGTCCGAGGAAAATATTCAAAAATAAGATACCCCATGTTGGTATTTTGTTAACCATATGCCTAGGAAAAAAGACTCGCCATTCATTTGTGGATGTTATAAGGTTGGAAGGAATGTCCTATTTACCCTTCTTTGTTTATTGTTTGTGCATACATGCATACATGCATACAGACATTCACATCTCATATCATTGATCCTCTCTGGCTCGCAGCCCTGGATTACGATAGCTCAAAAGCTTACGACAATCTGACCTACGCCGGAGACAAAGAATCTAGCAACGACTCAATCTCTTTTTCACCAAAAGCAATGGAGCCCGAACAAATTCAAAGAATGGTGAATAACGCCCTCAATGCCAAGATGGAAGAAATAAAAAAGGCCTTGGCAGAGACCATAAAGAATCAACTAGCTACAATTTTAGGGAACAATGCCGAAGTATCTACTAGCACCAAGAACCCAAAGGACAAAGGGAAGGCTAAGTTTGGTGAAGTGGCTTTTGATGATGACAAGGTAGTCGTTGATGATGATGACGACTGGGCTAAATACTTCCAAGATCCTCAAGATAAAAAGAAGGAGCCAAAGGTTGTTGACAAGACAACTTTTGAAAAGACTAAAAATTCTAATGTTGAGAAGATGATTGCTGATTTAGAAAAGAAATTTGAAAAGAAACTGAAAACTGAAGAGATGTCCGAGATCAACAAACTATTTGAACAAGATGAGGAGGGCCCTTATAAGTTCAAGATGCATTCCTTCGCTAGTACAATGGTATTGAAAATCCTCATTTCCATGTGAAGCAGTACATCACTACTATGCAGTTTGCCCGAGCTACTAAAGCTCAAACTCTAAGGTATTTTATGCTCTCATTAGACCTTATTGTCTAAAATTGGTTCAACACCTTAGAGGAAAGTACTAAAAAAGATTGGGACATGTTGTACAAGGCTTTCATTCAGCAATATGGGTACAATGTCGAGCTGGAAGTAACCTTGATGGAGGTGGAAACCATTAGGCAAAAACCAAATGAGAATTTTATGGACTATGTGAAGAGATGGAGGAACAAGGCGGCTTTGCTCAAGAAGAGGCCCGATGAATCAGATTAGATAAGAATGATAGTTAGAGGCATTCTTTCTAACCTTTGTGAGAGGCTATCTCACACCCTTATAAGGGATTTCAAAGACCTTTTGCAAGCTAGCTTGCAAATCGAAGAGTGGGAAAGGGAGAAGAACCGCTTTTTGGCAAGAAGGAATAAGAAAAGAAATTATCAGCCTAGCAATCAAAGTACACAAAATGAAGTTGATGTTAATGCCACTAGTCAAGGAGGAATGAGGCAGTTTTCAGAATTAGGGAAGCCGCTGTCTTGGGTTCTCAATAAGCTACAAAAGAAGGGATTATTACAACCCTTGACTCCTCGTCCTTTTCCTAATCCTCTTCCACCTAACTTTGATACTAATGCATTTTGCCAATTCCATCAAAGGCTTGGACACAAAACGGACAATTGTATGAAGTTGAGGCATGAGATCCAGAATCTGATCGACAGTGGTAAGCTACCAGAGCCAGACAAGCCCAATACCAAGAACAATCCTTTGCCAAAATTTTGAAGAGTGCCACCACCAGCAACCTTCATGGTAGGAAAAGGATTGGAAGAAGATTTTGTTTTATTGTTCTTTCAAGATGGGAATATTGGAGATGTGAAAGGAGAAGAAGCTTAACTCAACAAACTTTCCTTAGCTTGAATGTTGCTTTTCAATTTTGCTTTCTTTAATATCTAGTTGGAACAATTGTGTTTTTCAAATTTAAAGTTGTTTAAATAAATTATTTTCATTAAAATTTTTGTTGGTCTTTGTTCATTTTGGTGCTCAGCCAATGAGGAATATAGCTTGATATTCATAAATTAATGTATCAAGGCATCATGATTTGAATCACTTTACTAGATGAGGGAATTGCTCTATAGCATTGAGTTGTGTATGCTTACTTCGAGAGGGCTCTTGCATAATTACCTTGTCTAAGTCTTAGTCAGTTTTAGAACATGCTTTGACAAACTTTCGAGGCAAAATTGAACTCTGCTTATTTTAAGAGAGAAATGATCTAGACATTGTTTGACGAGCCAACAACTAGTATCCACCTAATTAAATATCAATCCCTAATTGTCCCTTTAAGCCCTCATAAAATTTTAGCTTAAGATAACTCTTTTAGAACTAGAACCAAAAAAAAAAGAAAAGAAAATAAAAGAAAAAAGGACAAAAGAAAAAAAAGGGAAAAAAAGAGAAGAAAAATAAAACCCAAAAAGGCGGTTCAAAAATCCAACTGAGTTCTCTTTTACCTAAAGTAGCAAAAGGCTTCCATTTAATTTATAAGGATAGTTTGACTTGAATTGGTCCAACCCAACCAAAGATTCAATCAAAATCAGAGAAAAGGGGAAAGACCATCCAGTTTTTGAAAGTTTTGTACTTGACAGTCTTACAAGGCAGAAGGACAAAATAATAAAATGCTCAAAGAAAGGGAAGAGTAAGAAAAATAAAAAGAAAGAAAAGGGAGAAAAAGAAAAGAAATGAATTTGGGTACTAAACTTTTTACAAGGGCAAAGACTGTCCTAATCAAGATCCAGATTAATGCCAAGAAGATAGAAGGAATTTGAAGTCTAGTAAGATTGCTTCCAACTGCCTAGAATCCAAATAAGGAATTTGTAGTGTGAAGGTTTGTCCATTGTGTCACATCAGCTCCAATCTCAAAATGGCCTTCATTTAACCCATGTCCCTTATAGACCCCATTTCAAGCCTATCAAAACCTATTGATCTCTCTTGGTAGGTAGAGTCTGTTAGTGAAGATAGTTTGGATAAGCATGCATATGAGATAGACAATATTCAAACTCAATGAGACCTTTGGCCAAGTAATGTGTATGTGCCTATCTGAAGTGCAACAATTCTTGCTTAAATAGAAATGATTCCCGAGTTTAGTACGATAACTAGGGTTGTCATGCTATAGATATGTTAACTTGAAAAATCAAGTCCTGAGGTAAATTAACATTAATTTGGTAATGCCAACATTTGTTTTCAAAATCAGAATTCAAAATTGAAAATTCAAAAAAAAAATCAAGTTAAGGGGAGTATGTTGAACTATCGAACCTCGAAGGACACATTGGGCAAAGGAAATGATTATTGGAAAGGATGTGAAAAGTTACCAATTGGTATGCCAAAACATAGTTTGGAATGGATATGTCTCAGCCACTTGGGGTCTCTATTATTCAAGTTTTAGATATCTTGAAGATAAAAGCCATAAAAGTGAAGCCTTCTATCATTCCAGTGCAAGATCTGAACAGGCGTTTGGAAGGAGTCAATGAGACCACTTCAGTTGATCATCTTAGTATGTGAGTCAATGGAACCATTGTAAGTATTATTTATGCATATCATACATACATGGGCATATCACATCGCACATTCTTATTTTATATTGTCCATTCTTTGTCAAAGTGAACAACAAACACCTTGTGAAGTAAAGAATCAAAAGAAGATATTAAATCAAGGGGGCATGGAAAGCCTATTGCTTGAGGAAGCTCCAGTCATTTTGCAAAAGAAGAAATACATGTTTATGAAAGGGACAAGACAAAATACAAATTTCAATCAAAGCTTGCATGGAAAAAATCTTTGGTTTGAGCCTAGACAGGGGCAAAGTTTCTCCTTTTCAATTTTTTGAGTTTATATACAAAATATTTTCAAACTCACTTGCAAATATTTCTCCATGTAGAGGGCCAGGAGAAGATATGAGGGCCAACTAAAAATAGCTAAATTTTTGCGAAAGGAAGAACAAAAGAATGGAACAACCAGTTAAGCCAGAATCCTCAACTGATAAAAGGTCAGTGAAATCCAATTCAATCTCGGGTCCATGTACCCAAATCCAATTTAGTCACGGGTCCAAGTACCTAATCTGGGGTTCAATTATCCAAATTCAATTCAATCACGGCTCCAAGCACCCAAATTCAATTCAGTTTCGGATCAAAGTACTCAGTCACGGGTCCAAGTACCCAAATCCAATCCAGTCACAGGTCCAAGTACCCAATCTCGGGTCCAAGAACCCAAATTCAATTTAGTCACGGGTCCAAGTACCCAAATTCAATTCAGTCTCGGGTCTAAGTACTCAGTCACGGGTCCAAGTACCTAAACCAATCCAGTTTTGGGTCCAATAACCTAATCTCGGGTCCGAGTACCCAAATTTAATTCAGTCTTGGGTCCAAGCACCCAAATTCAATTCAGTCACGGGTCTAAGTATCCAATCTCGAGTCTAAGCACCCAAATTCAATTCAATCACGGGTCCAAGTATCCAGTCTCGGGTCCAAGTACCCAAATCCAATCCAGTCACGAATCCAAGTACCCAATCTCGGGTCCAAGCACCCAAATTCAATTCAGTCTCGGGTCCAAGCACCAAAATTCAATTCAGTCTCAGGTCCAAGTACTCAGTCACGGGTCCAAGTACCCAAATCCAATCCAGTTTTAGGTCCAAGTATCTAATCTCGGGTCCAAGTACCCAAATTCAATTCAGTCTCGGGTCCAAGTATCCAAATTCAATTTAGTCACGGGTCCAGGTACCAAATCTCAGGTCCAAGCACCCAAATTCAATTCAGTCACGGGTCCAAGTACCAAAATTCAATTCAGTCACGGGTCCAAGTACCCAATCTCGGGTCTAAGTACCTAATCTCGGGTCCAAGTATCCAAATTCAATTCAGTCACAGGACCAAGTACCCAATCTCGAGTCCATGTACCCAATCTCAGGTCCAAGTACCCAATTTCGGGTCCAAGTACCCAATTTCGGGTCTGAGTACCCAAATCCAATTCAATCTCGATTCCAAGTACCCAATCTCAGGTTCGAGTACCCAATCTCGGGTCTAAGTACCCAAATCAAACCCAATCTCAGGCACAAGTACCCAATCTCAGGTTCAAGTACCCAAATCAAATTCAATCTCGGGTCCAAATACCCAAATCAAATTCAGTCTCGGTTCCAAGTACCCATTCTCGGGTTCAAGCACCCAAATTCAATTCAGTCACGGGTCTAAGTACTCAAATTCAATTTAGTCACGGGTCCAAGTACCCAAATCCAATCCAGTTTTGGGTCCAAGTACCCAATCTCGGGTCCAATCACCTAAATTCAATTCAGTCTCGGGTCCAAGTACCCAAATCCAACCCAGTTTTAGGTCCAAGTACCCAATCTCGGGTCTAAGTACCCAAAATCAAGTTTAATCTCGAGTCTAAGTACCCAAATCAAATTCAATCTAGGGTCCATGTACCCAAATCAAATTTAATCTCGGGTCCAAGTACCCAATCTCTAGTCCAAGTACCAAAATCAAATTCAATCTAAGGTCAAAGTACCCAATCTCAGGTCCGAGTACCCAAATCAAATCCAATCTCGAGTCCAAGTACGTAATCTCGGGTCCAAGTACCAAAATCAAATTCAATCTTGGGTCCAAGTACCCAAATCAAATTGAATCTTTGGTCCAAGCACCCAAATTCAATTCAATCTCGGGTCCAAGTACCCAATCTTGGGTTCAAGTACCCAAATCAAATTTAATCTTGGGTCCAAGCACCCAAAATCAATTCAATCTCGGGTCCAAGCACCCAATCTCGGGTCTAAGTACCCAAATCAAATTTAATCTCGGGTCCAAGTACACAATCTCGGGTCCAAATATCCAAATTAAGTTCAGTCTCGGGTCCAAGTACCCAAATCAAATCTGAGTATCCATCCTCATCCAAAATCTGCTCAAAGTCATGTTGCTTTTCACTCTCTTCTACTGAAAGTCTCAGATCGCTAAAGTAGGAGGCAAAATGTAGACCCTTAATTTTGGCCCTAATTTGATACGGTCCTAATTAAAGGATGCCAAAATAAATTCAATCCGATTTACAAGTTCTAATAAATCGGTCTGATTTTAAAAGTCACAAATTCAACTACAAAACCCTAAACCAAGTCTTTGTTTAGAAGGTCCAGTCTAAAAAATTAAAAAAAAATGTGAAATTAGTTCAAGTTCAAAGGGCCCAAGTGACATGAACATGGCTCATGATGACCTGGAGGCCCCAGGTCGACATGAATCTTGGCTCATGTCGACCTGGATGTCCCAAGTTGACATGGCTTTTGTCCATGTCGATCTGGTTGCCCTAGGTCGACATGGTTTCAATTGTTTTTGAAATTAGTTTTCGAATTGAATTAAAATTTATTTTAAGGATGGATTAATATTAGGGTTAGGAATTCTGAGTGAGGTTTGCCTATAAATAATAATGTTTTAAAATTTAGAAAAGGATGGAATGAACATTAACAAGGGTAGTAATTAACATTAAGGAGGTCGACTCTTAATATTAAGAGAGATTAAATAACAAAACAGAAGAGATAGCAACAAACAGAGAAGATTAGCAGCAAGCATTCATCAATCATCAATCCATCAAAGGCAGCAACATTGCCTTTGTTATTGTTCATCCAGAAATCAATTTGTTCATCCCCTCTTGGTGATGACTACCAGGCACCTCTTTATGAACAAACAACCAACAACCTAATCTTGGGTACCCCATCCATCTTCCCGGAACACCAGGCACCCTCATGAAATTATGTTCGTATGCCTACACTATCAGGTAAAAAAAAATCAAGCTTGCTCATATGCGTCATTTGAATATATTAAAATCAAGTTTCATACCTCAGCAACGACCATAAAACATGTAAACAATCTTTTATTCCTACTAATTTTGTTGAAGCCGTGATAAAGACAAGTAAGGCTCGCCTCTCCCCAAGCGCTCAAAATCAAACAACGCACACAGGACTAACAGGTGGATCAATGCTTTGGTACTACATAAAATTATCATGGCTAGCAGATACAAGAAGAATCCACAGGTGTACCTTTTCGCTCTTTCACCTTGCATGGGCCGGGTCTACCTCAACCAGTACTGTCAAATATATTCATATTTGATCTTGCATGCTCCCTTATACCTAGGCCTTAAATCAATCAATTGTCGAACCTCATCTGCAGTCAATATTTCATTAGTCAATGGAACAGGGATTCCATCACATTTCAAACCAGTTATTGCAATAAAGTCCACCAGACCGATGGTCATCTCTCTAATGGGCGAATGAAAGGTATGGGTGGTGTCCATCCACCACTCAGAAAGTGCCTGGATCACGCTGTGAGTGGGGATTTTCGTTCCCACTCTCGGTGGAATGGTTCTTGCGACTTCGGCACTGTTTAGGCTCAGGGCCTTAGAGAACACGGACCTAAGTCCTGAGAAAATGGAGTTGCCACCCGGACGGTCTGGAAAAAAGAAAGGGGTGGATGACTCGATTCCTAAGGAACCCCCAACCCCCTAATGGGTTCAGAAAGTTGGGTACGTGTGGGGAAGGTGAGAAATTACCCAGCACTCCCACAACGCCCGGTTCATTGGGACCGACCTCCTTTACAGGTCTTAATATTATAAAATTCTTAAATATAACAACATTATCCATATTATACACAATAAAAATAAAGCATCGATATATTGAAAATCAAAAAAATGCCCAAATAAAATAATTAAATGGACGCCCATATAAGGATGGAAACATGTCCTTGCATCCCATGCCTAAATAGGACACCCACCAAAAGGTAGAAACATGTCCTTTACATTGGTTCTAAAATAGAAAAGCAATTTAAATTACAAGATATTTAACTAATGAGGTACCCACCAAGTGGAAACATACCTCTTACAACATTTGGAAATCTAAATAAATTGATAAAAGTAAATAACTATTCATCATAAATAAATCATTCATCAAAGGTATTAAACATCAATAGAAAGTAAACATCCATCCATGATAAATTAAATAAAATAAGCATTGAACTTAAATAAATTAAAGCATATAAAATAAATCAAAGCATAATCAAATATAAAATTGAATAAGGCAAATAAAGATTCAAATTAGGGCTACTGTTTCTATTTAAGTTTTAATGTGTTTAGGGTTTTGGAATTTATGGGTTTAAGATTTGTAATTCTTAGATACTGTGAACTTTAAGGAATTGACATGAATTAAAGTTTTATAATTTAAGAGATTGATAAAGTTCTTTAATTAACCAAATTAGTGTTTGAGTGGTAAAATCATGAAACTAGGTTTTGGACACTTTAAAACATTTAGATTTATGATTTACAGTCACTGGATTGTGTTTGAAAGCTTACTGTGTTTGAATATGTTTATAGGGTTTTAAGGTTTAAAGGATTAGGGTTTAGAAAACTTTAGGATTTAGGTTTTAAGGGAGTTAAGGGTTCACTGTTTTGAGTTTTGGAGTTGAATTAGGGTTTTAGGATTTTTGAATTAGGGTTTCGGAGAATGAATTAGTTCTTAGAATTTGGAAAAACAATTGATAATTTTATGAAACTTTATGAAAATAAACAAAACGATTTAAAGTTTTATAGAAATATAAAAGATGTTTTTAGGGCTTTTGGAAACAAACAGAACTCAATTTAGGGTTTTGAAAATTTGGAAAGCAAATTAGGGTTTTAAGGTTTTGAAGAAACAAAAAAAAACAATTTTAAGCTTTTTGGAAAACAAAGCAATGAATTATGGTTTTTAAACTTTAGAAAAGGGGAATTAAGGTTCTAGGGCTTTTGAATTAAAAGAAACAATAAGATGATTTTAAGCTACTGTGAAGAAATTAGATAATTGATGCATATCTCCGTTTGTTGGTTCCGACAAAAATTTCTATTTGGATGAACAAAAACAAAGACAAGCTTTGCTGCCTTTAATGGATTGAATTGTTGTTTGCTCTCTTAAGAAAATCAGATTGATTCAAAGCCTTTCCTACTCAGTTTCGGTCTCAACTTTTCTCCAAATTTTCGTCCCAATTTTTTGATACTTTTTGTGTTGTTTTTGGTATTATTTATAGAAGATTTTTTGATTAATCTTAGTTATTCACGGAATATAACATTAATTAAGAAAAAGAAACCAAAACCTAATTGTATTAGGTTTCAGAAAAAATTTACGTCAAAAAAATTTCTCTGGCGAAAAAAAACTGCTGCTGAAAAATTGCGCTGGCAAAAAAAAACTGCTGCGGAAAAAATGCGTTGGCAAAAAAAGCTGCTGCAGCAGGGGGAGAATTGGCCTGTTGGCAAAATGGCCTGGGCCATTTTGCTCGTAGGATTTTCTTGCGTGCGATCGCCCGCAGAAAAATTCTGCCGGCGAAATGGCTTTGGCCATTTCATCCCGGGCAGGTTTTTGGCGACAATTTTTTCATCGCCGATTTTTTTATCGCCGATTTTTATTTTTATTTTTTAGTTTATTATTATTTTTTTATTTTTTATTAATAAAAATTGGATACTAAAGCAAAAATTATTTAATTAAGATAACAAAAATTATTTTGGACTAATTAAAATATATTGAACAACACAAAAATTTTTTTGGACTAATTAAAATATATTGAACAACACAAAAATTATTTTGGACTAATTAAAATATATTGGACCGGACTGGATAAAAATTAAGGATCTACAGTTTGCCCCCTGCTTGAATGATTTGAGACTTTAGTGAAAGAGAGAGAAAAGCAATAAGACTTAATTTTTGAGATGGTTGAGTTTTTGGGTTTTGGACCCGGTTCGAGTTCTGGACTCAAGGATAATTGTAGGTTCTGGACCTAAGAAAAATTTGGGTTCTGGACCCGAGCTAAGTTTTGGACTTAGGAAAGATTCTAGGTTCTGGAACTAAGGATAATTTGGGTTCTGGACCCGAGTTAAGTTCTGGACTTAAAAGAGATTCTAGGTTCTGGACCTAAGGGTAATTTGGGTTATGGACCCGATTCGAGTTCTGGACTCAAGGATGATTCTAGGTTCTGGACCTAAGGATAATTTGGGTTCTGGACCCAAGCTAAGTTCTGGACTTAAAAGAGATTCTAGGTTCTGGACTTAAGGATAATTTGGGTTCTGGACCCGAGCTAAGTTCTGGACTTAAAAGAGATTCTAGGTTCTAGACCTAAGGATAATTTGGGTTCTGGACCCGAGCTAAGTTTTGGACTTAAAAGATTCTAGGTTCTGGACCTAAGGATAATTTGGGTTCTAGACCTGAGCTAAGTTCTGGACTTAAAAGAGATTCTAGGTTCTGGACCTAAGGATAATTTGGGTTCTCGACCCAAGCTAATAATAATTTTTATTTCAAAAAGTTCGGCTAATTTTTATGCATATATCTTCTTCTTTGCCCCTTGCAAGTAAAAATATTTATACACACGCAAGTATTTGAATATTACAGTGAATAATTGAATTTATTGTATATTTACTATGTAGTCACTGTTTATGCACTGTTTACTATTCATAAATAGTAGTAAATAGTATTTACTATTGAAAATAGTAATATTACTATTTATAAATGGTAATTTACTATTTATGAATAGTAAAATATACTATTTATAAATAGTAAAGTTTACTATTCATAAACACTAAAGTTTACTTTTGAATTTTGTTTTTTTCCTTGTCATTTCTCTATATAAACCCACGAATCCTTCATTTGACTCACAGCAAAGTTTCTCAATTTCTATAATTCTCTCAAATTCTTTCAAATTTAGCAAATAGTTTTTTTAAAAAAAAATGCATGCTACAAGGTCAGGGACTCATTCTAAAGCTGAGTTATTGGAGTTTATTCGGCATCATGAAGATGGAAATATAGATATACTAGCTGGGATGCTGCTTCATCGCAGTTCTAATGAAAAGAGCGCGGTAATTATTTTTCTTTTCTTTTTTTATTTTTCGTCTTTCTGTTTTTTTTATTATTTTTTTAAATTTTAGTTATTATTATTATTTATTTTTTTCATTTTTATTATTCTTTATTATTTTTGATTTTTTATTTATGATTATTTTTAATTTTTGTTTGATGATTTTTTTTTATAATTATGTTTGCCATTATTATTATTTTGTTTGTTTATTTTGTATTATGATATTATTATCTTTTAGAAATTTTAGAAAAAAAATATTAATTTAAGTAAATAGGATAATATGTACTTACCTAGTATTAACTTACCTGGCTCTGTGTTAGCATGATCGTTGCATTTTTTGGGCTGGAGGGTGTATTTAGAAAGCCCGACAATGGTACGATATAGTGCTTTCTCGGGTAAGGCGGATTATCCGAGAATGTGGCTTTGAGCAGTTCATCTTACAATTGCCATCCGAGGAATATCAGATAGACTGGAGCGTAGTCCAGGCGCTTACAGAGCAATGGTTGGACACAACCCACACTTTTCACTTGCCCATTGGAGATATGATAATTGGTCCGGTCGATTTTACTGCTATAACCGGCCTTCGATATGATGGTATTCCGGTTCCTCTGACCAATGATATTTTAACATTTGAAGAAATTCAGGAATTAATTGTGGAACCATCATATAAAGGACATTTTTAAGATAAAAATCAAGCCAATTCTTAGTTATTGGATGAACTACCAAGGACGGGTTGGCAGAGACATAGCCGAACAGTATGCTCGAGGATTTTTGTTATATCTGCTTGGGTTGACCATCTTAGGCAGCACTGAATCCTCCATCCACTTGTCAGTGTTGAGTGCCCTTTCTTATTTCAGAATGGTACCATCTTCCGGCTGGGGTGAAGCTGGTCTCGCATGTCTTTACCATGGTCTTGATAAACTTTGCCAAAATAAGAAGTCTTTTGTCGGCTTGATGGCGGTTGTCGAGGTATTCTTCTTCTACCAATGCCAATTCCACTCTTTTCTTGCATGAATTTGATCTTTACTATTATTGTAGGTATGGGCATATGAACACAACCTCGTGAGGGTACCTGATATTTCCCGAGAGAGAGTCGGGTATCCGAGATTAAATTTCTGGTTGTCCGATCGTGTGGACATTCCTGGCTCTCGCCATGTGCATACTCATCACTTTGTGTTGAGCCGATTAACCTAGGACCAGGTAAAATAACATTAGTATACTTTAAATTTTATGTGAAAGTTTACTTACCTTGTGTTATTTTGTAGGTGAATTTGGCCTGGTGGAACCAGAAGAGCGAGCAAACTGGTCTCTTTTGATGAGGGCTGCGCTATCTTTCCAACATTTTCGTCGAGTCATCGCTGGCCCAGTGTCTAGTGGCTAGTTTCTCAGAGAAAGAGTTTATGAGTGGTTTCTCGGTCCAGAGCGGCGGAGGATTTCGATGCCTTGCCAGGAATACACTTTAAATATTATGTCGATACCGGAGGATGCCTGGTGGTTGGCTCGCTACGGTTATGGTATTGAAGGATTTCTCTATCCGCCGAGTGCATCTTATGCCCATTTTATTCAAAGATGGCTCTTGACCTTTGATGTATCTCCTGTTGGCATACAGGAGATTCCCGAAGAAAATGAGGGTAGAGATGACGAGGAACATCACGGAGATGCAGGAGAGTCTGTTCCACATCTCGAGGCTAGTACTTCTCAGGTAAAACTTTTACCATTTTTCCCTTGCAACTGCTTCTTTCTTTTTTGATTCTTTAATGATCGTTGCAGGCTGTTGGCTCATTTGATCATGAGGCTGGACCTTCTTTTACTGCCCCTTCATTTGCTCGTTCTAGCTCACCAGATATGCCATCTCATCCGCAGGGCATTCATATGAACTACCTGGTACGTTTCTTATTTCATGGTAATTTATGCTATATGTATGCATGATTATGTATGCTCTTACCTTTTTCCTTTTTAGCTCACAGCAGATGCTCGAGGAACAAAATAGGAAACTTCAAGAAGAGTTGGCTGCAAGTAGTCAGTAGGCTTCTCATTTTGAAAGTTTATATCAGCAATCCGAACAAAATTTTTGAGACTTTTGATTTCAGGGGATGAGAGATCTCGGCGCTTCTTCATCAAGAGGCCCCTAGACTGATGACCATGAGATCCTTTCATCTACTTTTGATGAGGACCATGATAGATCAGAACTTCATGGTAATAGAGATTTTGGTGCTTCTACTTCGGGTGATCCCGGGATGAGTAATTTGCCGAATTTTGGTGCTCCCGCTTCGGGCGGACTCGGGATGAGTAATTTGCCCCCTCCTCTGACAGGCGATGACTTTTTTAGGGCTTTATTTGATGACCTACCACCACCCTCTTAGTGATACATAAATATTGTATCAATTGTATAAATATTGTACAATAATGAAAAAATACAATTTCCATCTTTACTGTAACTTTTTTTTTCACTTTTTTTATTACTGCGCCACTTTTTTTTTATCACATCATAAAAAGTGCATCACAATTTACTTTTCACAGCCTCACCATTTGCTAAAACCAATTTTCAACGCGCTAAAGGAAATTGTTGCTAATTATTTTCCTTACACAACATGGTTTCATCCTTTTTCATCACCTTTACCTTATCAATTTTAGAAAAGGTTATTTCCTCTATATAAGTACCTTTCATGCCATATTTCATGCAGAACCCAAAAAAAAAAAAAACTTTCCATTTCAACGTAAAGATTCCTTTAACAGTTTTGATTTTTCTTCATTCATCCCCCATGACCGAACTTCATTTAAAGAAGATAAAAATTCTATTTAAGAATATGGATGCCATTCACTGGAAGCAAATTTCATGGTCAAAACTTGATGTTTTAAAATATTTTTGAAATGTTAAATTGGACCACTCCTTCTTACATGCCATGTCTTCCTTTTGGAATATGGATTCTAGGACATTTAAAATTAATGGCTTTGAAATATGTCCCTTGATTGAAGAATTTGAGGCCATCCTTGGATATCCAAATAATCAACAAATGGTGTTACCACATTGATTTCCAAAACTCAACAGAAGATGCGAACTTTATTTCAAATTCCAAAATCCGAAGTTCTTCAGTTGATGAGAGGTGAAAAATTCTACTTGCTCCCTTGATTGATTTTTGTCTCTTGTCTCTCTCATTTGGCCCCTACTAAGGCATGGGGATGCATGCTCTGTCTTTGCTTGCTTGGCCAATTCTTGCTTGTCTCTTCTGATGGTGATATTGATCCACGAGTATTGGATATTATGGATCAAATGGAAGGAGGCTTGTCGCCGGTACCTGTGATCTTAGCCGAGACCCTAGTTGGATTAGACCAGCTTAGATCAGGATTGACAAAGAGACTAACTGAGAGTCCATTATTACTTCAGGTAATTACCTAAACTGCCCTTTTGGGTTTTCAATTTAGGTTTTCTTTTTTCTTCTTCTTTTTATTGCTCTAATTTTTGCCTAGTCTGCCCATGTGGGTTTTCTGAACTAGCGAACTGTCCTAATTTTTGCCTAAGCTACCCTTGCGTGTTTTCAACTTAGCGGACCTTTTTTCTTTTTTTGTTTTGTTTTTTTTTCAATTCTTTCTTCACAGATTTGGCTTCAGGAGTGTCTTTGTTTACTTGATACTCCATCCATGGACTTTGCTAGATACCTACCACATCATCATTCAGCTAGGAAACTACTCCATCTTGCTTCTTTATATGCTGATTGGGTTGACTGGATCCACTCACGTTCTGAAGTCAATATCCATTGGTTGGTACCTTGGTGGAAGATTTCTTGTATCACCATGTGGACATACTTGATGTATGTTCCCCTTGCTGCTCTTCTTCAAGGTACATGCTATGATCCTCGCCGACTTGGCCGTCAGTACGGAGCTGAGCCTTGTGATTCTGACTTTACTCCCGATTTAGACATGCTTTGCTTGATTGAAGCCTACTTGGATCGGTTGAGGCAAAGCTGGCCTACATGTTATATCTATCGACTGCCATAGATTTTACAGTTGTCAATTCAGAAAGTGTATTGTTAGGATGAAAAAATAATTAAAGTAATAAAAGATGCTTCTTTTCCGTTTAAAATTTGTCATCACCTTTTGCTATTGTGTTTATTTATTTCTTCCATTTCTGGTCAAATACTGATAATAGTGCACATAGACCAATTTTTAACATTAATTCTATTTTATTAAATTGGGGAACAACCAAACATAAAGCCAGCATACACAAGATCACTCCTGTTGCCAACTAGCCCTTTCGGGTTTTCTAATTGACGATTTTTTCTCATTTAGCCCTAATTGTTGCCTAGCCCGCCCTTTCGCGTTTTCGGGACTAGCGAACTGCTCTAACTTTTTCCTAGGCTGCCCTTTTTGGATTTTCATCCTAGTGAGTTTTTTTTTATATCACACATAAAACTTCTTCAACCTGTCAATGTTTACTGGCTCACTAAACTCATTCCCGTCCATGTCTAATAACTTCACCGCACCTTTGTTCATGACTTGTTTCATGACATATGGCCCTTCCCAGCTAGGCCTGAACTTCCCTCTTGGATCAGATACATTAGGCTTACATTGCTTCAACACCAAATCCCCAACTCTGAATTTTCTGATTTTAACCCTTCTATTGTAGGCCTGAGCTATCTTCTTTTGATGAAGTTGATGATGATACAGTACTTTTAACCTTCTCTCTTCTAGTAAAGCTAACTATGTGTATCTGCTTGCTACCCATTCCATTTCAGGCAGTTCAGCTTCCAAGACTACTCTTAATGACTTGATTTCTATTTCGTTTGGCAACACTACTTCCATCCCTTAAACCAAAGAGAATGGTGTCATTCCAGTAGGCATTTGCACACTTGTCCCATATCCCCATAAAGCAAAGGGAAGCATCTCTGACCAATCCCTGTAAGTCTTGGTCATTTTGGACAAAATTTGCTTAATTATTTTGTTTGTTGCTTCTACTGTACCATTAGCCTTTAGTCTATAAGGAGAGGATCTATGATGATGGATTCGGTACTTTGAGAATAAATCCTTAACTGCTCCTTGAAACTGTACCCCATTGTCTGATATCACACTGTGCGGGACCCCGTATCTGCAGATGAGATTTTTTTCAATAAATCTAGCCATTTGACTTGTACCCAGTTTGTTGGAGGATTCGGCTTCGACCCATTTTGAAAAATAATCTACTGCTACCACAATGAAACGGTGACCGTTTGAAACTATCAGATGTATCTCTCCTATAATGTCGATACCCCAAGTGGCAAATGGCTAGGGTGAAGACATAGAATGTAGTTCTTCAAGAGGCATGTGATTCAAGTTACCATACATCTGACATTATTGGCACTTCTTTACAAACTCAATACAATCTCTCTCCATGGTCAACCAGTAGGAACCTTGCCGAATAATCTTCTTAACTAGGGCCAAACCACTCATATACGGTTCGTAACTTCCTGCATGTATTTCTGACATGATACGCTCCACTTCAGGCTTCCTTAAACATCTCAATTTGCACCCCATCAGGCCATCTTTGATATAACTCTCCATGGATTGCGATGTATTGGAATGACCACCACCTTATGGCTCTTCTCTCTTTCTTTGTTGCCACCGGTGGGTATTCTCTTTCCTCCAAAAATCACCTTATAGTATCATACCACACATCATGGTCTGTGTCAATTTCCATGATTGTCTCATATTCATAGCAAGGAGTTGATGAACTGGTCAAGATCAGAGGTTTAAGGAATAAGTTGACTGGGTTTTCCCATACCAAAGCCAATGTGGCCAGGGCATCAGCCATCTGATTTTCTTCTCTTGATAGGTGTATAAACCTACACTCCTTAAAGTTCTTCTTCATCATGGTCAAGTAATGGTGGTATGGTTTTAATTTTTTCTCTTTCAACTCCCATTCTCCATTTACTTGGGATACTACTAGCAATGAATCGCCATAAACTTTCACCTTATCCACCTTCATAATCATTAGGGTTTCCAAACCAAAAATACAAGCTTCGTATTCCACCATATTATTGGTTGCCCTAAATTTCAACTTTTTGGCTGAAGGGACAAGTTCCCCTTCGGGAGATTCTAGTATAACTCCCAAACCTGCTCCTTTCCTGTTTACTGCTCCATCAAAATACATTTTCCACCCTTGTACTTCAATTGCTTCTAAATGTTCATCCGAAAATTTCAAGATTACCTCTTCGCTTTTTGGTAATGGTTGTTGGGCCAGGAATTCTGCCACAGCTCTACCTTTGATTGTTTTCCTGGTTACATACTCAATCTCAAATTCTTCTAATATTATCAACCATCGACCATACTTCCCAATCAAAGAGGGTGTCTCCCTTGAGTACTTCATTGGATCCAACCTGAAAATTGCTTGTACACTATACGATTGAAAGTAGTGCCGCAACTTCTTAGAAGACCAAACCACGGCTGTACAGGTCTTTTCAATGATACTATACTTAATTTCATAAGGTAGGAGCTTTCTACTCAAATAGTAAACTGCATGCTCAATCCCTGACTCATCTGCTTGAACTAGCATGGCTCCTATCGACTCTTCTTCTACTGCTAAGTATAGTAATAGAGGTTTGCCGAGTTAAGGTGGTTTTAAAACTGGTGGATTCAACAAATACTCTTTTATTCGCTCAAAGGCCTTTTGACATTCTTCATTCCATATGACCGGCTGGTTCTTTCTAAGCAATTTGAAAATAGGCTCACAAATTGTTGTGAGTTTTTCTATGAATCTGCTAATGTATTGTAGTTTACTAATAAATCCCCAAACTTCTCTCTCCGGCTTAGGGGCTGGCATATCCTTGATTGCTTTAACTTTGTCAGGATCAATCTCAATTCCATTCGGACCAATCACATGTCCCAATAATTTACCTGAGGTAACACCGAATACACACTTCTTCGGGTTTAATCTTAGCTTATATTTCAAAGCTCTATCGAAGAATAATTCTAAGTTTTGGAAGTGTTGTTCCCTTGAATCCGATTTCACCATCATATCATCAACATATACATCAACTTCTTTGTGCATCATGTCATGAAATAATGTGGGGGCTATCCTTTGATAGGTTGCTCGAGCATTCTTTAAGCCGAACGGCATCACCCTATAACAAAATATACCCCATGTAGTAATGAAAGCAGTTTTGGCTTTATCCTCTTGGGCCATTAACACTTGATTGTATCCGGAAAATCCATCTACAAATGAGTGTAGCACACTAGAGGCTGCACTATCAATGAGAACATCTATATGAGGTAAAGGAAAATCATCTTTAGGGGAAGCCTTATTCAAATCTCTATAGTCCACACAAACCCTTATTCTTCCATCTTTCTTTGGAATGGGTACTATGTTGGCTAGCCAATCTGGATATTCTATCACTTCAAGGAACTTCACTTGTATTTGCTTAGTGACCTCTTCTTTAACCAATTCAGCCCACTCAGGTCCTAATTGCCTAAGTTTTTATTTGACAGGTTTCATGTGAGTGTAAGTAGGAATATGATGCTCGGCTATGTCTCGATCTATTCCAGGCATATCCTCATAAGACCAAGCAAACACTTCTTCATACTTTTTGAATATTTTTTTAAAATCTCTCTCTCTCTCCTCAAGAGTAAGGTCTGATGCTATGCTAATGTTTTTAGGATTTTCGATTGTTCCCAAATTTAATGATTGTGTGTTAACAAAATTAATAATAAAGATGCTCATGTAACTGTTATTTGAATGTATGCAACCATCAGGAAAAACATCACACAAGTAAGCAAAATCAGACTTTATTGCATTCATTTTGGAAAAGAAAACATCATCATCCTTATACAAAGCAGATAAATTTAAATCAAAATTATTGTTCTCAAAATCATAAGGCAAGATGTCTTCAAACTTTTCTTCAACCAGGGCAGCAATCTCCTTCGGAGTCTTCTTAGCTTTCAGGAAAGCTTCATTCTTCTCTTTTGGATTGGATTCTTTGTTGGCTGATAGGGTGAGCTCTTTCTTCACTTGGTCCACTAGTTCGGCCACATCTGCAAAAATTTCAAAACCTGGGATCATCGTACCCATGAACATAATTGGCTCGGGCTTTCCTTGGAGTGGTCCCATATCTAGAGCTTTGACAAAGATCTCTTCAAGTGGTGGGAAGCTCATCTTCTCACTCTTGTTTGGCTGGACATCATTGTCTTCATCATATCCCAACCCCTTCTTGGAAGTTTAAGTTCTAAAATCTGGCAACTTTGTCAAACCGACTTTACACTTTCCAAGACCAGCTCCGGGAAGGTAGTTCATGTTCTTCATCATATTCAAGACTTTGGAGTCCACTACTTCATCATCAGAAATTACAGCTACTTGGAAACCATTGAGAGGCCTCTCAATCATTAAAGTGTTAACAATCTCATTATCTTCAGCTTCAAAGACCACTGTCTCATCTCCGTTGGGGAACTTGATCTTTTGATGAAGGGTGTAAGGAACTCCACCAAGAGGATGAAAACATGGTCACCCCAAGAGTAAAGCGAAGGTAATTGGTATGTCTAAAACAACAAACTCAATAATAGATTCAATTGGAACAACCTTGACAGCCGCTTTGAAAGTCCCTTCGGCATGCCTTTTAGTGTTGTCATAATCCCGAATTGTTACCTCGGTCGGGTTTAGATCTCTTGTTGACATGGCTAGCTTTGGCAATATCTTAAATGGACAAACATTTATGGTGAACCCATCATCGACCATTACACATGGAGTCCTCTTCCCTTTGACTTCTATCTTGATAAAGAGAGGGTGGATGTGGTCTCTCCCCTCCTCCGATAAGTCCGTATCGAAAAAAAAACTACTCCAATATTAACTTCACTCTTTTCTTGAACCTCTTCACATTTCATTACCCCTCCAATTTTTATGAATTTGATCAGCTCCTCCGGTGTTGTGGAGGTAGAAATTGGCATGCTAGCCAAGGCTTTTACCATAGTTTCTCGGTGCTTTTTAGAAGTAGCTAATAAGTCTCAAATGCTAACACTTGCTTGGGTTCTTTTCAATTGCTTGAGCACAACATCATTTTCTTCTTCTTTATTTCCTACTTCAACTTCCTTTCCCTTATTAGTTTCTACCTCCTTAGGTGGTGGCCTTGCATAAGGCTTACCATATCTAGTGTTCATTACTTCATATTCTTCAAGCTTGGACCAAGTCCACTCCTCCTTCTTGGATACAAGATCATCATCACTATTGCTTGAATCCCAAAACCCATTGACAACACAAATTGTTACTTCTTTACCCACCATGACTTGTTTAATTCCAACAAATGCCTCTTCTTCTTTGGTTGCTTCTCCACCTACATCTTGAAAAGAAGACATGACAAAATCCTCATGCAAACCTCCTCCAATCATGAAGGTTGTTGGTGGTGGTACCCTATTGAACTTTGGTAACGGATTATCTTTGGTGTTTGACTTATTGGGCTCGGGCATCTTCCCATTATCAATTAGATTTTGAATCTCATGTCTCAACCTCACACATCTATCCATGTCATGCCCTTGCATTTGGTGAAATTGACAGAATTCTTTACTGTCGAAATTAGGTGGGAGAGGGTTAGGCAAAGGATGAGGATTTAAGGGTTGTAGCAATCCCTTTCTTTGAAGTTTATTGAGAACCCAAGACATCGGCTTCCCTAATTTCGAAAATTGTCTCCTCGTTCCTTGGTAAATAGCGTTAATACCGACTGCCTTTTGTATGCTTTGGCTACCAGATTGATAGTTCCCTTTCTCGTTCCTTTTTATTGAAAAATGGTTCTTCTTTCTTTCCCATTCTTCAATTTGCAAACCAGCTTGGAGAAGGTCTTCGAAATCACGGATGAGTGTATGAGACATCCTCTCATGAAGACTAGGCAACACCCCTCTCACAATCATCCTAATTTGATCGGATTCATCAGGCCTCTTCTTGAGCAAAGCAGCCTTGTTTCTCCATCTCTTCACATAATCCACAAAGTTCTCATTCGACCTTTGCCTAATGGACTCCACTTCCATCTCGACATTATATCCATATTGTTGGATGAAGGCTTTGTAAAGTATATCCCAACTCCTTTGTGTTCCATCATCTAAGGTATTGAACCAATTTTGGACAATAGGGTCCAATGAGAGCATAAAGTACCTTAGGGTTTGAGCCTTAGTAGCTCGGGCAGACTGCATGGCAGTGATATATTACTTCACATGGAGGTGAGGATTTTCAGTTCCATCAAACTTTGTGAAAGATGGCATCTTGAACTTGTACGGGACTTCTTCATCTAGCTTAAATAATTTGTCAACTTCAGACATTTCTTCAGTTTTCAACTTCTTCTCCAATTTCTTTTCCAAATCAGCAATCATCTTTTCAACATAAAAAATTTCGGTCTTCTCCATAGTTGATCTTTCAACAATCTTCGGTTCCTTTTTCTTCTCTTGAGCATCTTGGTAGTATTGAGCCCAATCATTATCATCATCAAAAACCACTTCACCAACTTTGGTCTTCCCTTTGTCCTTTGCCTTCTTAGTGCTAGCAGATGCCTCGGCATGATTTTCTAAGATTGCAGTCAATTGGTTCTTCATGTTCTCAGCTAGTGCCTCTTTTATTTCTTCCATCTTGGCGTTGAGGGCATCATCTACCATTCTTTGAATTTGTTCGGGATCCATTATTTTTGGTGAGCAAGTGATTGAGTCGTTGCTAGATACTTGATCTCCGGCATAGGTCGGATTGTTGTAAGCTTTTGAACTATCGTAATCTAGGGCTGTGAGCCAGAAAGGATTAATGACACGAGATGCAAATGTATGCATATATGCATGTATGCATAGACAATCAACAAAGATAGATAATTAGGATGTTCCTTCTAACCTTATAACATCCACACACGAATGGCGAGTCTCTTTCCCTAGGTATATGGTTAACAAAATACCACCATAGGGTACCTTGTTTCCGAATATTTCCCTTGAACGTTTCAACCAATAGTTATACTTTCACAAATGGAAATCTATTCATAATAATTCCCATTAATTAGGTTTTAATACATTCAACCATCTACAATAGCTTTTATGCTTTATTGGATTAAAACAAAATTAAGAGGTTTATTAAAAATAGATTTCTCACTTGAAAAAGTAACTAATGATTCATGCCAAAAACAAGCCCATGATTAATTATTCTTAGGATAAACTAGGCTTACAATTGATTTTTGGTATTTCTTAATTGACTCAAATAATTTGCAAGCTCTTTGTAAGAAAATTGCCTATTTATGAATATTGCTTGTGAATTGTGTGTATTGGCTACTGGATTCTTTTGACTCTAACGTTGTTTTGATTTTCATTTTTAGGAAAGCTTTCAGAAATTGAAAGCATCACAATCTACAGAAGAGGCAAATGGAGAGGAAGTTCAATCTTGTACTAAGGATGATGATGATTTATTTGATGAAGCGGCAGGAGGAGCAAAGAAGGCCAGAATATATGGGTTGGGGAATTTAGCGAGTTCTCACATCTTTAAGGGCAGTGGAAGTACATCTCAACAAGTGAATGAGAATATGTTAACTGAGATACGTGATGAGATAAACAATAAAGTCGGTCATATAGAGAGCAAATTAGAGACCAAGATTGCAGATATGGCTCGATTTTTGGTTGAGAACCAGACTTGGATTCATAATATGTTACTAGAACGGCCAACTGAACCTCCTAGATGGGCTCCAACAGAACCAACCCCACCAGCAGAAGATCAAGTAACAGAAGAACATCCAGATGATGACTAGTGTATGCCTTTGGCTGAGTTTTTACTTTTGAAAGTGTTCATACTTTAATACTTTGAAATGTTTAAAACTTATATATTGTAATGACTTTTGAGTTATGTTAGTTTAACTAACTATTGCATTTTATATCAATGAAAAATTATTTTGAAAATTGGTGTAAATTTATATTTATGTAATTAAATTGTAAATATTATTACTACAGGTGTGTATTTTATATATAAAATCCATATAATGACACAAAACAGTCTGTGACGAAATTTGCGACAGAATCTGCGACGGACGGTCGGAGACGGAATCTGCGACGGAATACTATGACCTTGAAAATGGCGGGAAGATAAATTTGCTACTAATTAGCGACAGTTTCTGCGACGGATTTGCGACGGTTACTGTTTGCCAGCGAAAATTTGAGTGGCAAATTTGCAAACGCCTAGTGGTAGAAAATCCGTCGCAATCTGTGACGGCCTGTCACAAAATTGAAAACTGTGATGCCTTTTTTATTAACGGATCGTATCCATCGCAGATCGGTCGCAATGGATTTTGCAACTGATATGCGTCTGTAATGGATTCTGTCCGTTGCAAATAGCGTATTTTTTTATAGTGGGAGGATTCCGATGCCTTGTGTGAGCGGGGATTTTTGCCCCCACTCCCGGTGGAATGGTTCTTGTGACTTCGGCACTATTTAGGCTCGGGACCTTAGAGAACACAAACCTAAGTCCGGAGAAAATAGAGTCGCCACCCGGACGGGCCAGAAAAAAGAAAGGGGTGGATGACTAGATTCCTAAGGAATCCCCAACCCCCTAATGGGTTTGGAAAGTTGGGTACGTGTA
Organism: Garcia nutans; assembly: GCA_947685225.1. Lineage (NCBI taxonomy): Eukaryota > Viridiplantae > Streptophyta > Magnoliopsida > Malpighiales > Euphorbiaceae > Garcia > Garcia nutans. Next base: position 45,088,560 of record CANTUV010000007.1, on the reverse strand, counting down.
GGGAAGGTGAGAAATGGCCCAGCACCCCCACAACGCCCAGTTCATTGGAACCGGCCTCCTTTACAGGGCTTAATATTATAAAATTCTTAAATATAACAACATTATCCATATTACACACAATAATTAGAAGAAAGCATCATTATATTAAAATCAAAGCAATGTCTAAACAAAGCAAATAAATGGACACCCATTCGAAGATGGAAACATGCCCTTACATCCATGCCTAAATAGGACACCCACCGAAAGGTAGAAATATGCCCTTTACATTGGTTCTAAAATAGAAAAGCAAATTAAATTACATGATATTTAACTAATGAGGTACCCACCAAGTGGAAACATACCTCTTACAACATTTGGAAATCTAAATAAATTGATAAAAGTAAATAACCATTCATAATAAATAAATCATTCATCAAAGATATTAAATATCAATAGAAAGTAAACATCAATCCATGATAAATTAAATAAATCAAGCATTGAATTTAAATAAATTAAAGCATAAGAAATAAAACAAAGCATGATCAAATATGGAATTGAATAAGGTAAATAAAAATCCAAATTATAGCTACTGTTTCCATTTAGTGTTCTTTATCTCATGTGTTAAGGTTTTGGAATTCATAAAATTAGGCTACTGTGACTTTTTTATGGAATTAAAATAGATTGAGGTTTTATGTTTTAAAAGGTTGGTAAGACTCTTTGATTAAACAAATTAAGGTTTGAATGGTGAAATCATTAAACTAGGGTTTGGACAGTTTAAAACATTTTTGATTTGTGGTTTATGATTATTCATTGTGTTTTTAAGCTACTGTGTAAAATAAAAGTATTTATGTTTTTATGATTTTTAAGGTTTTAAAGGATTAAGGTTTAGAAAAAGTTAGGGTTTAAGGTTTTAAAGGAGTTAGAGTTTACTATTTTAGGTTTAGAAGTTGAATTTGGGTTTAGTGTTTTAGAATTTATGATTTCGCTGATGCATATTTTTAGGATTTGGAAAAAGCAATTGAAGATTTTATGGAATTTTTTGAAAATAAACCAATGATTTAAAGTTTATAAAGCAAAAAAAGATATTTTTAAAGCTTTTGGGAATGTAACAGAACACAATTTTGAGTTTTGAAAATTTGGAAAACAAATTTTGGTTTTCAAGTTTTGAAGAAATAAATCTAATAGCTTTAAATTTTTAGAAAATAAAGCCACGATTTAAGAATTTTAATTCTTAGAAAAAGTGAATTGAGGTCCTAAAATTTTTTATTTAAAAGAAACCAAAGGATGATTATGCTACTGTGAAAAAAAAAACCAAAGAATTTAATACATACCTCCTTTTGATGATTCCTCCAAAAATTATTTTTCTTGGATGAATTAAAACAAAGATAGTTGCTGCCTTTTGAATTGCTTAAATCGTGTCCCTGCTATTTCAGAAAAAATAAATTGAATTGCTCCTTTTCCTTCACTGATTTGGTTTCAACTTTTTCAAGCTACTATCCTTTTTTTTTTAATTTTCGGCCTCTCCTTATTTGATTGCCTTTGGTCCTTATTTACAGAGGTTTCATATGGTTTATTCCTAATTAACAAAGCAAGTAATATTGATAAGAAAAGGAAACCGAAACCTAATTGAATTAGGTTTCGAAAAATTTGCGTCGGAAAAATTGCTATGCCGAAAAAAATTGCCGCAGGAAAAAATGCGCTGGCGAAAAAATCTACCGCAGTCAACTGCGCAAGTGGGCGAGGAACGGGCGTCGCCCGCAGGATTTTCCTACGAAAGCCATTTCGCCCGCAGGCAACTTCTGCGGGTAAAATGCCCACGGGCCTGCGCGACGATTTTTTCGTCGCCAATTTTTATTTTTATTTTTATTTTTTAAATTTTATTTGTTTATTTTTATTTTTTATTAATAAAAATTAAATACTAAAGCAAAAATTATTTAATTAAAATAATAAAAATTATTTTGGACCAAAAAAATATATTAGGCAACACAAAAATTATTTTTGACTAAATAAAATGTACTGGACCGGACCGGTTCAAAAATTAAGGGTCTACAGTTTGCCCCCTGCTTGAAAAATCTGAAACTTCAGTGAAAGAGAGTGAAAAGCAATAAGACTTAATTTTTGAGATGGTTGAGGTTTTGGGTTCTGGACCCGGTTTGAGTTCTGGACTCAAGGATAAATTCTAGGTTCTAAAACTAAGGAAAATTTGGGTTCTGGACCCGGTTTGAGTTCTAGACTCAAGGATAATTCTAGGTTCTCGACCTAAGGAAAATTTGAATTTTGGACCCGGTTCGAGTTCTGGACTCAAGGATAATTCTAGGTTCTAGACCTAAGGAAAATTTGGGTTCTGGACTCGGTTTGAGTTCTGGACTCAAGGATAATTCTAGGTTCTGGACCTAAGGAAAATTTGGGTTCTGGACCCAGTTCGAGTTCTGGACTCAAGGATAATTCTAGGTCCTGGACCTAAAGAAAAATTTGGGTTCTGGACCCGGTTTGAGTTCTGGACTCAAGGAAGATTCTAGGTTCTGGACCTAAGGAAAATTTGGGTTCTGGACCCAAGCTAAGTTCTGGACTTAGAAATAATTCTAGGTTCTGGACCTAATGGTAAATTTGGGTTCTGGACCCGGTTTGAGTTCTGGACTCAAGGAAGATTCTAGGTTCTGGACCTAAGAATAATTTGGGTTCTGGACCAGAGCTAAGTTCTTGGACTTCGAAATAATTCTAGGTTCTGGACCTAATGGTAAATTTGGGTTCTGGACCCGGTTCGAGTTCTGGACTCAAGAAAGATTCTAGGTCCTGGACCTAAAGAAAAATTTGGGTTCTGCACCCGGTTCGAGTTCTGGACTCAAGGAAGATTCTAGGTTCTGGACCTAAGGAAAATTTGGGTTCTAGACCCGAGCTAAGTTATGGACTTAGAAATAATTCTAGGTTCTGGACCTAATAAAAATTTGGATTCTGGACCCGAGCTAAGTTCTGGACTTAGAAATAATTCTAGGTTCTGGACCTAAGGAAAATTTGGGTTCTGGACCCGAGCTAATAATTTTTTATTTCAAAAAGTTTGGCTAATTTTTATGCATATGTCTTCTTCTCCCATGCGTGTAAAAATATTTATATACACGCAATTATTTGAATGATTAGAGCGAATAATTGAATTTACTGTTTATTTACTGTGTAGTCACTGTTCATGCACTATTTACTATTTACAAATAGTATCAAATAATATTTACTATTGGAAATAATAATTTCACTATTCACCAATAGTAATACTATTTATAAATAGTAACATTTACTATTTATCAATAGTAATACTATTCATAACATAGTAAAAATTACTATTTATGAACAGTTTGAATTTGGTTTCTTTGCTTGCCGTTCCTCTATAAAAGGCCACCATTTCTTCATTTCATTTCACAATTTCAATTTCAATTTCGTAACTCTCTCAAATTTCTTTTCAATTTCAGCATATATTTTTCAAAAACAATGCATGCTTCTTTTTCTCATTCTAATGCCGAGTTATTGGAGTTTATTCGGCATCATGAAGACGGAAATCTAGATATACTAGCCGGGATGCCGCTCCATCGCAGTTCTAATCCAAAGAGCGTGGTAATTATTTTTCTTTCTTTTTCTCTTGATTGATTTTATTATATATATATATATTTATGTGAAAAAAATAAATTAATTTAAGTAGATAGAATAACACGTACTTACTTGGTATTAACTTACCTAGGTCTGTGTTAGCATGATCGTTGTGTCGTTCGGGCTGGAGGGTGTATTTATAAAGCCCGACAATGGTACGATGTAATGTCTTATTGGGTAAGGCGGATTATCCGAGATTGCGGCTTCAAACAGTTCATCTTACAATTGCCATCCGAAGAATATCAGATATACCGAAGCGTAGTCGAGGCACTTGCAGAGCAATGGCTGAATACAAACTCACACTTTTCACTTGCCCATTGGGGAGATGACAATTGGTTTGGTCGATTTTACTGCCATAACCGGCCTTCGATATGATGGTGCTCTGGTTCCTCTGACCAATGAAATTTTAATATTTGAAGAAATTCAAGAATTAATTGGTATGGAACCGTCATATAAAGGGCCTTTTAAGATAAAAATTGAATTGATTCATAGTTATTGGATTAACTACGATGGTCGGGTTGGCAGAAACAGGGCCGAACAGTATGCTTGAGGATTTTTGTTATATCTGCTCGGGTCGACCATCTTAGGCAGCACTGAATCATCCATTCACTTGTCAGTGTTGAGTGCCCTTTCTTATCTCATAATGGTACCATCTTCTGGCTAGGGTGAAGCTGGTCGAGAAGATGGCTTTGAAAGCTTTGCCGAAACAAGAATTTTTTTGTCGGCTTGATGGCGGTTGTCGAGGTATTCTTTCTTCCACCAATATCTCTTCCCCTCTTCTCTTGCATAAATGTGATCTTTATTGTTATTGTAGATATGGGCATATGAACACAACCTCGTGAGGGTACCCGGCATTTTCCTAGATAGAATCGGGTATCCAAGATTAAATTACTGGTTGTCCGATCTTGTGGATGTTCCCGGCTCTTATCATGTGCATATTCATCGCTTTGTGTTGAGCCGCTTAACCTACAATCAGGTAAAATAACATTAGTATGCTTTAAATTTTATGTCAAAGTTTAACTTACCTTATGTTATTTTGCAGGTAATTTTGGCCTGGTGGAATCCAAAAGAGCGAGCAAACTGGTCTCCTTTGATGAGGGCTGCACTATCTTTCCAACATTCTCGCCGAATTATTGCTGGCCTAGTATTTAGTGGCTGGTTTCTAGGGGAGAGAGTTTATGAATGGTTTCTCGGTCCAGAGCAGCGGAGGTTTCCAATGCAAATCCCGAAATATACTTTAAATATTATGTCGATGCCGGAGGATGCATGGTGGTCAGCCCAGTATGGTTATGGTGCTGAGTCATTTCTCCATTTACGGGGTCATTTTATGCCATTTTTATTCAAATGAGACTCTTGTACTTTGTTGTTTCTCCTGTCGGTGTGCAGGCGATTTTTGATGAAAATGAGGGTAGAGATGAGGAGGAACATCCGGAGACGCAGGAGAGTCTGTTCCACATCTCGGGGCCAGTACTTCTCAGGTAAAACTTTTACCACTTTTCCCTTGCAACTACTTTTTCTTTCTTTGATTCTTTAATGATTGTTACAGGTTGTTTGCTCATTTGATCATGAGGCTGGACCTTCTTTCACTGCCCCTTCGTTTGCTCATTCTAGCCCGCCGGATATGCCATCTCATACGCAGGGTATTGATATGAATTACCTGGTAAGCTCCTTATTTCATAATAGTTTATGCTATATGTATGCATGATTATGTATGCTCTTACCTTTTCCTTCTTGGCTCACAGCGGATGCTCAAAGAACAAAATAAGAAACTTTAAGAAGAGTTAGCTGCAAGTCGCCAGCAGGCTTCTCATTTTGAAAGTTTATATCATCAATCCGAACAAAATTTCCATAACTTCTGATTTCGGGGGATGAGGGATCCCGACGCTTCTTCATCAAGAGGCCCCCAGACTGATGTACATGAGATCCTTTCATCTGCTTCTGATGAAGACCATGACAGATCAAAACTCCAAGGCAATAGGGATTTTAGTGCTTCTCCTTCGGGTGATCCCGGGACGAGTAATTTGCCCCCTCCTCCAACAGGCAATGATTTTTTCAAGTCTTTATTTGGTGACCTACCGCCACCCTCTTAGTGATATGTAAATATTGTAGCAATTGTAAAATATTATACAATAATGAAAAATATACAATTTTCCTCTTTACTGTAAACCTTCATTTTTTTTTACATTACTGCACCATTTTTTTTATTACAGTACACCATTAATTTACATCCACTTCTTTTGTTAAACCAAATCCAACGTGGTAAAGGAAATTCATTGCCACTTCCTTTCCTTACGCCATATGGTCTTATCCTTTCCCATCATCTTTTCCATTTCACTTTTGGAAAATGTTTGTTTCCTCTATATAAATCACCCTTCATGCCATATTTTAATTCATAAACCAAAAATCTTTCTCTTTCAACGTGAAGACTCCCTTTAGCAATTTTGGTTCTCCTGTATTCATCAACCATGAAAGAGCACCATTTAAAGAAAATAAAAATTCTATTTAAGAATATGGATGCCATCCATTGGAAGCAAATTTTATGGTCAAAGCTTGATGTTTTAAAATGTTTTCAAAATGTCAAATTGGACCACTCCTTCTTACATGCCTTGACTTCCTTTTAGGATACGGATTCTAGGGTATTTAGAATTAATGGCTTTGAAATATGTCCCTTAAATGAAGAATTTGAGGCCATCCTTAGACATCCTAATAATCAACAAATGGCATTACCCACTTTGATTTCCAAGACTCAACAGAAGATGCAAATGTTATTTCAAATTCTAAAACCCAAAGTTCTTCGGTTGATGAGAGGTGAAAAAATTCTACTTGCTCCTTTAATTGACTTTTGTTTCTCTCATTTGGCTCCTACTAAGGCATGGGGACGCATGCTTTGTCTTTGCTTGCTCGGCCAATTCTTGCTTGTTTCTTCTGATGGTGATATTAACCCATGAGTATTGGATATTATGGACCAAATGGAAGGGGGCTTGTTGCCGGTACCTGTGATTTTAGCCGAGACCTTAGTTGGATTAGACCGATTTAAATCAGGATTGTCAAAGATACTGACTGGGAGTCCGTTGCTGCTCCAGGTAATTATTTATTTATTTATTTTAATTCTTTCTTCACTGATTTGGCTTTAGGAGCGTCTTTGTTTGCTTGATACTCCCTCCATGGATTTTGCCAGATACCTGCCATGTCATCATTCTGCTAGGAAGCTACTCCATCCTGCTTCTTCATATGCTGACTGGGTTGACTGGATCCACTCACGCTCTGAAGTCAATATCTGTTGGTTGGTACCTTGGTGGAAGATTTCTCATATCACCATGTGGACATACTTGATGTACGTTCCCCTTGCTGCTCTTCGTCAAGGTACATGCTATTATCCTCGCCGACTTGGGGGTTAGTATGGAGCTGAGCCTCATGATTCTGACTTTGCTTCCGACTTAGACATGCCTTGCTTGACTGAAGCCTACTTGGATTGGTTAAGGCAAAGCTGGCCTGCACGTTACACTTATCGACTGCCATAGATTTTACATTTGTCAATTCAGAAAGTGTATTGTTAGGATGAAAAAATAATTAAAGTAATAAAAGATGCTTCTTTTCCATTTATAATTCGTCATTACCTTTTGCTATTGTGTTTATCTATTTCATTCATATCTGGTCGAATACTTATAATAGTGCACATAGAATAATTTTAACATTAATTCTGTTTTATTAAATTAGAGAACAACTAAACATAAAGCCAGCATACACAAGATCACTCCTGTTGCCAACTAGCCCTTTTGTGTTTTCTAATTGACTATTTTCTCTCTTTTAGCCCTAATTGTTGCCTTGCCCGCTCTTTTGGGTTTTCGGGACTAGCGGACTGCTCTAACTTTTGCTTAGGCCGCCCTTTTTCGGTTTTCAACCTAGCAGGCTCTTTCTTTTTTATTTTTCTTACATAAAACTTCTTCAACCTGTCAATGTTTACTGGCTCACTAAATTCGTTCCCATCCATGTCTAACAACTTTACTGCACCTTTGTTCATGACTTTTTTCACGACATATGGCCCCTCCCAGCTAGGTCTAAATTTCCCTCTTGGATCATATACATTAGGCTTACATTACTTCAACACCAAATCCCCAACTCTGAATTTTCTGACCTTAACCCTTCTATTGTAGGCCCAAGCTATCTTCTTTTGATACAGTTGGTGATCATACAACGCCTTTAATCTTCTCTCTTCTAATAGAGATAATTGTGTGTATCTGCTTGCTACCCATTCCATTTTAGGCAGTTCAGCCTCCCAGACTACTCTCAGTGATTTGATCTCAATTTCAATTGGCAATACCGCTTCCATCCCATAAACCAAAGAGAATGGTGCCATCCCAGTAGGTGTTCGTACACTTGTCCTATATCCCTATAAAGCAAAGGGAAGCATCTCTGACCAATCCCTGTAAGTCTTAGTCATTTTGGATAAGATTTGCTTAATTGTCTTGTTTTTTGGTTCCACCGCACCATTAGCCTTTGGTCTACAAGGAGAGGACCGATGATGATGGATTTGGTACTTCGAGAATAAATCCTTAACTGCTCCTTGAAACTGTACCCCATTGTTTGATATCACACTGTTTGGGACCCCATATCTGCAGATGAGGTTCTTTTCGATAAACCTAGCCATTTGACTTACACCCAGCTTGTTCTAGGATTCGGCTTCAACCCATTTTGAAAAATAATCAACTGATACTACAATAAAACGGTGACCATTTGAGGCTACCGGATGTATCTCTCCTACAATGTCGATACCACAGGTAGAAAATGGCCAGGGTGAAGACATTGAATGCAGTTCTTCAGGAGGCATGTGATTCAAGTAACCATACATATGACATTGCTGGCACTTCTTTACAAACTCAATACAGTCTTTATCCATGGTCAACCAATAGTAACCCTGTCGAATAACCTTCTTAACTAGGGCCAAACCACTCATTTGCAGACCGCAACTTTCCGCATGTATTTCTGACATGATGCGCTCATCTTCAGGCTTTTTTAAACATCTCAAATGCACTCCATTAGGCCATCTTCGATATAACTCCCCATGGAAGGTGATGTATTGCAAAGACCACCGCCTTATGGCTCTTCTCTCTTTCTTTATTTCCCCCGGTGGGTATTCTCTTTCCTCCAAAAATCGTCTTATAGTATCATACCATGCATCATGGTCTGCATCAACTTCCATGATTGTCTCATATTCATAGCAAGGAGTTGATGAACTGGTCAAGATTAGAGGCTTAAGGAATAGGCTGGCAGGATTTTCCCATACCGAAGCCAATGTGGCTAGGGCATCAGCCATCTAATTTTCTTCTCTTGACAGGTGTATAAACCTACACTCCTTAAAATTCTTGTTCATCGTGGTCAAGTAATGGTGGTATGGTTTCAATTTTTCTTCTTTCAACTCTCATTCTTCATTTACTTGGGATACAACTAGTAATGAATCGCCATAAATTTCCACCTTATCCACCTTCATAATCATTAGGGTTTCCAAACCAAAAATACAAGCTTCGTACTCCACCATATTATTGGTTGCCCTAAATTTCAATTTTTTATCTAAAGGGATGAGTTCCCTTTCGGGCAATGTTGCGCTCGGATTAAGTACTACTACAAGCGTCACTCACAAGTATACGAGGTAGCTGTAGCAAAGGTGATCGCCCCAAGGTCATTTCCCCAAGAAGGTGTGGTTCGTAATAGCTTGATTGACAAATTTTTTAAATGCACGAGTGTTTGTTGTTTGGAATTGTGAAGAACAATTTAAACCTAAGATTAAGGAGTGTAGGGATTAATGTGTGAAGGTGATATAAGATCAAATCGATTCTTGGGAAGATGCCTAGGGTCATAGGTCCATTCAATCAAAGCTCAATTCTCAATTATCCATTAACATAACCTTGTAATTAATTTGTTTCTTAATTTTAATTAGTCAATTACCCATCCATTAGTTCTCACATTCATGAATTAGTAATAACCAATTATTTTATATTACCAAATTAAATAACCCTAGAACTTATATTTCTAATTCATTCATAGGGTGCTCGATTATATAGTTTCTATATCGGATTTCACCTCTCGGTCCGTCATCCAATATTTAAAGATTAATAGGTAGCTAATCTATCAACCTAGCATTTAATACAATACAATCAACCAATCAAAAAGGAACATAAATGGAAATATCAAATCAAGACATTCAATCAAATATACTACAAACCCTAGGCATGGGTATTTAGCTCAACATCATTAATTTATAACATTCATTCAACTCAATATAAAACAAATACAAATTGTCCATTGCAATATAAATTCTCTTAATACAACAATAACAATAAGAAATGAATTAAAAAAGAGAATAGAAAAACCCCTTGTGAAGATGTCAAGAGTAGGATTACTAGTCTTCCTCCTAGCTCCACTTGATGTATGATGAAGAACTCAAGCCCTCTTCAATGGTTAATTCCCCTTTGCAATATGGAATGGAGCTTTCTCAAGTCACCAACCCTTCAATTGATTATGCCTTTGGAAGATGGAATGGAGCTTTCTCAAGTCACCAAACCTTTCAATGAAGCTTCTTCAACCTTCAAGAGCTTGTTAACCCAATTTTTCCCAAAGAAACTCAAAGATCTTGTTAATGGAAGATGGAAAAGTTGAAGATGGAGGATGAAGATGAAGGGACAAGGAGAGTGTCACTCTCTCCTCATCCCAAATCATGTTTGCCCCCTCCTTCTCTTTTCTTTTCTCTCTCTCCTCAAACCCTAGCCATCTACTCCTCTCTCTTTGTCGTGCGAAAGAATTTAAATAGATATTAAAGGTGACACGGCCAAGCTTGATTTGGCTTGGCCGTGTCTCTCATTTTTTTTGGGACACGGCCAAGCTTGCTGGTCGTATCCTCCACTGCCCTTTTTCTTTCTTTCTTTTTATTTCTTTTCTTTTGGTCTCAAGGAGGTGACACGGCCAAGCTTGTGGCCGTGTCATGTGACACGGCCACTAGCTTGGCCGTGTTGCTTGCTCTCTTGTTCTTTGACATGAAATGGGACATGGCCAAGCTTGCTGGCCGTGTCATGTGACACGGCCAGTGGCTTGGCCGTGTCATTGAGTGTGTCTTCTTCTATTTTTCTCCTTGCTCCTCTTTGTTCTTTGGAGATGACAGTGACACGGCCAAGCTTGTTGGCCGTGTCACTTGCTGCCATTTCTTTCCTTTGAGGTGACACGACCAAGCTTCATTTGGCTTGGCCATGTCATGCTTGATTCATGCTCTTCTTTCTTTGTTTTGATCTTCCAAGGGTGTTTTTGCACTTAAACCTAAAACAAACACTTTAAACAAACTTAAAACAAAAATCAATCAAAACATTAACTAAAAACACATAAAAATCATACTAAAAACAAGTACAAAAATGATCTAAACAGGCAATTCTAGTATAATTCCCAAACCTGCTCCTTTCCTATTTACCGCTCCATCAAAATACATTTTTCACTCTTGTACTTCAATTATTTCTAAATGTTTATCTGGAAATTCCAAGATTACCTCTTCACTTTCTGGTAATGTCTGTTAAGCCAGGAATTCTGCCACCGCTCTTCCTTTGATTGTTTTCCTGGTTACATACTCGATCTCAAATTCTTCTAATATTATCAACCATCGACCATATTTCCCAATTAAAGAGGGTGTCTCCCTTAAGTAATTCATTGGATCCAACCTGGAAATTGCTTGTACACTATATGATTGAAAGTAATGCCGCAACTTCTTAGAAGGCCAAACCACGGCTATACATGTCTTTTTAATGATACTATACTTAATTTCATAAGGTAGGAGCTTTCTACTCAAATAGTAAACTGCATGCTCAATCCCTGATTCATTTGCTTGGGCTAGCATGGCTCCTATCGACTCTTCTTCTATTGCTAAGTATAGTAATAGAGGTTTTCCGGATTTAGGTGGTTTTAAAATAGGTGGATTCAACAAATACTCTTTTATTCGCTCAAAGGCCTTTTGACACTCTTCATTCCATAAGACTGGCTGATTCTTTCTAAGCAACTTGAAGATAGGCTCACAGATTGTTGTGAGCTTTGCTATAAATCTGCTAATGTACTGCAGTTTACCAATGAATCCCTGAACTTCTCTCTTCATCTTTGGGGCTGGCATATCCCTGATTGCTTTGACTTTGTCAGAATCTATCTCAATACCATTCTGACCAATTACATGTCCCAATAATTTGCCTGAAGTAACACCGAATACACACTTCATCGGGTTTAATCTTAGCTTATATTTTAAAGCTCCATCGAAGAATAATTTGAAGTTTTGGAAGTGTTGCTCCCTTGTATCCGACTTCACCATCATATCATCAACATATACTTCAACTTCTTTGTGCATCATGTCATGAAATAGTGTGGTGGCCATCCTTTTGTAGGTTGCTCCAGCATTCTTTAAGCCGAAAGGCATCACCCTATAACAAAATATACCCCATGTAGTAATGAAAGCAATTTTGGCTTTATCCTCTTGGGCTACTAACACTTGATTGTATCCGGAAAATCCATCTACAAACGAGTGTAGCACGCTAGAGGCTGCACTATCAATGAGAACATCTATATGAGGTAAAGGAAAATCATCCTTAGGGGAAGCCTTGTTTAAATCTCTATAGTCCACGCAGACCCTTATCCTCCCATATTTCTTTGGCATAGGTACTATGTTGGCTAGCCAATATGGGTATTCTATCACTTCAAGGAACTTCACTTGTATTTGCTTAGTGACCTCTTCTTTATCCAATTCAACCCACTCAGGTCTTAGTCGCCTAAGCTTTTGTTTGACAAGCTTAATATGAGTGTAAGTAGGAATGTGATGCTCGGCTATGTCTCGATCTATCCCCGGCATATCTTCATAAGACCAAGCAAATACTTCTTCATATTTTTGAATATTTTTTCAAATCTCCCTCTCTCATCAGGAGTAAGGTCGGATGCTATGCTAATGTTTTTAGGATTTTCAGTTGTTCCCAAATTTAATGATTGTGTGTTAACAAAATTAATGTTAAAGATGCTCATGTAACTGCTATTTGAATGTATGCAACCATTAGGAGAAACATCACACAAGTAAGTAAAATCAGACTTTATTGCATTCATTTTGGAAAAGAAAACATCATCCTCCTCATACAAAGCAGACAAAATTAAAATCAAAATCAAAATCACTATTCTCAAAATCATAAAGCAGGATGTCTTCAAACTTTTCTTCAACCTCGGTGGCAATCTCCTCCGGAGTCTTCTCAGATTTCAGGGCAGCTTCATTCTTCTCTTTTGGATTGGATTCTTTGTTGGATGACAGGGTGAGCTCTTTCTTCACTTGCTCCACTAGCTCGGCAACATCTGCAAAAATTTCAAAACCTGGGATTAACTTACCCATGAACATGATTGGCTCAGGCTTTCCTTGGAGTGGTCCCATATCTAGAGCCTTGACAAAGATCTCTTCAAGTGGCAGGAAACTCATCTTCTCACTCTTGTTTGGCTGGACATCATTGTCTTCATCATATCCTAACCCCTTCTTGGAAGTTTGAGTTATAAAATCTGGCAACTTTGTCAAACCGGCCTTACCCTTTCCAAGACCAGTTCTGGGAAGGTAGTTCATGTTCTTCATCATATTCAAGACTTTGGAGTCCACTACTTCATCATCAGAAATTGCAGCTACTTGAAAACCATTGAGAGGCCTCTCAACCATTAGAGCATTAACAATCTCATTATCTTCAGCTTCAATGACCACTCTCATTTTCGTTGGGGAATTTGATTTTTTGATGAAGGGTGGAAGGAACTCCACCAAGAGGGTGAAACCATGGTCGCCCTAAGAGCAAGGCGAAGGTAACTGGTATGTCTAAAACAATAAATTCAACAATAGATTCAATTGGCCCAACCTTGACGGCCGCTTTGAAAGTCCCTTCTGCATGCCTCTTAGTGTTGTCATAAGCACGAATCGTTACCTCGGTTGGGATTAGATCTCTTATTGACATGGCTAGCTTTGGCAATATCTTAAGAGGACAAACATTTATGGCAGACCCATCATCGACCATTACATATGGAGTCCTCTTCCCCTTGACTTCTATTTTGATAAAGAGAGGGCGGATGTGGTCTCTCCCTTCCTCCGGTAAGTCCGCATCCAAAAAAGAAAATGCTCCCATACTAACTTCACTCTTTTCTTGGACTTCCTCACATTTCATTACTTCCCCAATTTTTATCAAGTTGATCAACTCCTCCATTGTTGTGGAGGTAGAAATTGGCATGCTAGCCATGGCTTTGGCCATAGTTTCTCGGTGCTTTTTAGAAGTAGCTAACAAGTCCCAAATGCTAACACTTGCTTGGGTTCTTTTCAATTGCTTGAGCACAGCATCATCTTCTTCTATTTTGACTTCCTTCCCCTTAGTATTTTCTATCTCCTTAGGTGGTGGCCTTGCGTAAGGCTTACCGGAACTAGTATTCATCACCTCATCTTCTTCGGGCTCGGACCAAGTCCACTCCTCCTTCTTGGATACAATATCATCATCACTGTCACTTGAATCCCAAAACCCATTAACAACACAAATTGCTACTTCTCAACCCATCATAGCTTATTCAAATGCCTCTTCTTCTTTGGTTGTTTCTCCACCCACATCTTGAAAAGAAAACATGATAAAGGCCTCATGCAAACCTCCTCCAATCATGAAGGTTGTTGGTGGTGGTACCCTATTGAATTTTGGCAATGGGTTGTCTTTGGTGTTTGGCTTGTTGGGCTCAGGTAGCTTGCCATTATCAATTAGATTTTGAATCTCATGTCTCAACCTCACACATCTATCCATGTCATGTCCTTGCATTTGGTGAAATTCACAAAATGCTTTGGTGTCAAAATTAGGTGGGAGAGGGTTAGGCAAAGGATGAGGATTTAAGGGTTGTAGCAATCCTTTTCTTTGAAGTTTGTTGAGAACCCAAGACATCGGTTTTCCCAACTCCAAAAATTGTCTCCTTGTTCCTTGGTTAGTAGCATTAACACCGTCGGCCTTTTACATGCTTTGGCTACCAGATTGATAGCTTCCTTTCTCGTTCCTTTTTGTTGCAAAATAGCTTTTCTCCCTTTCCCATTCTTCAATTTGCAAACCAGCTTGGAGAAGGTCTTTGAAATCACGGATGAGTGTATGAGACATCCTCTCACGAAGATTAGGCAACACCCCTCTCATAATCATCCTTATTTGATCGGATTCATAGGGCCTCTTCTTGAGTAAAGTGGCCTTGTTTCTCCATCTCTTGACATAATCTACAAAATTCTCATTCGGCCTTTGCCTAATGGACTCCACTTCCATCAAGGTAACTTCCAACTCAACATTATATCCATATTGTTGGATGAAGGCATTGTAAAGTAGATCCCAACTCTTTTGTGTTCCATCATCTAAGGTATTAAACCAATTTTGGACAACAGGGTCCAATGAGAGCATAAAGTACCTTAGGGTTTGAGACTTAGTAGCTCGGGTAGACTGCATGGCAGTGATATACTGCTTCACGTGGAGATGAGGATTTCCAGTGCCATTGCACTTTGCAAAGGATGGCATCTTGAACTTGTATGGAACTTCTTCATCTTGTTCAAATTGTTTATCAATCTCGGACATCTCTTCGGTTTTCAGCTTCTTCTCAAATTTCTTTTCTAAATCAGCAATCATCTTTTCAACATCGGATGTCTCGGTCTTTTCAATAGTTGCCTTCTCAACAACCTTCGGTTCTTTCTTCTTTTCTTGAATATCTTAGTGGTATTGAGCCCAATCATCATCATCATCAATGATCACCTTCTCATCATCACAAGCCACTTCATTAACTTTAGTCTTCCCTTTATCCTTTGGTTTCTTAGTGCTAGCAGATACCTCGACATGATTCTCTAAGATTGCAGTCAATTGGTTCTTCATGGTCTCAGCTAGGGCCTCTTTTATTTCTTCCATTTTGGCGTTGAGGGCCTCATCCACCATCCTTTGAATTTGTTCGGGCTCCATTGTTTTTGGTGAGCAATTGATTGAGTCGTTGCTAGATACTTCATCTCCGGCGTAAGTCAGATTGTTGTAAGCTTTAGAACTATCATAATCCAGGGTTGTGAGCCAGAAAGGATCAATGATATGAGATGCAAATGTATGTATGCATGCATGTATGCACAAACAATAAACAAATAAGGACGTTTCTTCCAACCTTATAACATCCACACACAAATGGCGAGTCCCTTTTCCTAGGTATATGGTTAACAAAATACCAACATGGGGTATCTTGCTTTTGAATAATTCCCTCGGACGTTTCAACCAATAGTTATATTTTCAAAAATGGAAATCCATTCATAGTAATTCCCATTAATTAGGTTTTAATCCATTCAACCAACTATAGTAGCTTTTATTGGATTAAAACTAAATTAAGAGGTTTATTATAGATAGATTTCTCACTTGAAAAGTGTAACTAATGGTTCATGCCAAAAACAAGCCCATGGTTAATTTATTCTTAGTATAAACTAGGCCCACAATTGATTTTTGGTATTTCATAATTGACCTAAATATTTTTGCAAGCTCTTCGTAAAAAATGGTTGAGTGAAAATAGTTTTGTTTCTAAGCCCATTGTAAAAGATCTTAGAAAAATGGATTTTGGGCTTAGTATTTGGGCCATGGGCAAAAAATTTTTTGACTTGATTTTAGAAAAAATCTTATGTCCAAAGACCATCTTGAAAAATTTTGAAAATAGCTTTGGTCTTTTGGACTTTAAAGAAAAATTTATTTTGAGCTTGCAAATTTACTTGGGTCATATTAGAAAAAGAACAAACCAAATAAGCCACGATTTAGACTAAGATAAACTAACCATAGTCAAACAACATGCATTTGGGGTAAAACCTAAGGAAAGTAACTAGGCCAATTACATAAGCTTTAGTTTTTGGGTTAAAAGGCTTAGGTTCCCATAGCAAGTATATACCAAACGGTACGAGGCTATGAGTGGTTATGCCATGCTCGATCTCTATACCTTGAGTGAAAGTATGGTATCCCTTACATAACATAACACGGGTAACACGGGCGTCCTTACTCACGCACACGATGCAATCTAATATGATGCAATGGATAATATCATTATAAGAAAGAATAGTATAATATAAAGACCAACGGAATCAACTTCTCTTATCCCCAGTGGAGTCGCCACTGTGAGCGGGAATTTTTGCCCCCATTCCCGGTGGAATGGTTCTTGCGACTTCGGCACTGTTTAGGCTCGAGGCCTTAGAGAACACGGACCTAAGTCCGGAGAAAATGGAGTCACCACCCAGACGGGCCAGGAAAAAGAAAGGGGTGGATGACTCGATTCCTAAGGAATCCGCAACCCCCTAATGGGTTTGAAAAGTTGGGTATGTGTGGGGAAGGTGAGAAATGGCCCAGCACCCCAACAACGCCCGGTTCATTGGAACTGGCCTCCTTTACAGTTCTTAATATTATAAAATTATTAAATATAACAACATTATCCATATTACACACAATAATTAAAATAAAGCATCATTATATTAAAATCAAAGCAATGTCCAAACAAAGCAAATAAATGGACACCCATTCGAAGATGGAAGCATGCCCTTACATCCATGCCTAAATAGGACACCCACCGAAAGGTAGAAATATGCCCTTTACATTGGTTCTAAAATAGAAAAGCAAATTAAATTACATGAAATTTAACTAATGAGGTACCCACCAAGTGGAAACATACCTCTTACAACATTTGGAAATCTAAATAAATTGATAAAAGTAAATAACCATTCATAATAAATAAACAATTCATCAAAGATATTAAATATCAATAGAAAGTAAACATCCATCCATGATAAATTAAATAAACCAAGCATTGAATTTAAATAAATTAAAGCATAAGAAATAAAACAAAGCATGATCAAATATGGAATTGAATAAGGTAAATAAAAATCCAAATTATAGCTACTGTTTCCATTTAGTGTTCTTTATCTCATGTGTTAAGGTTTTGGAATTCATAAAATTAGGCTACTGTGACTTTTTTTATGGAATTAAAATAGATTGAGGCTTTATGTTTTAAAAGGTTGGTAACACTCTTTGATTAAACAAATTAAGGTTTGAATGGTGAAATCATGAAACTAGGGTTTGGACACTTTAAAACATTTTTGATTTGTGGTTTATGGTTATTCATTGTGTTTTTAAGCTACTATGTAAAATAAAAGTATTTTATGTTTTTATGATTTTTAAGGTTTTAAAGGATTAAGGTTTAGAAAAAGTTAGGGTTTAAGGTTTTAAAGGAGTTAGAGTTTACTATTTTAGGTTTAGAAGTTGAATTTGGGTTTAGTGTTTTAGAATTTAGGATTTCGGTGATGCATGATTTTTAGGATTTGGAAAAAGCAATTGAAGATTTTATGGAATTTTATGAAAATAAACCAATGATTTAAAGTTTATAAAGCAAAAAAAGATATTTTTAAAGCTTTTGGGAAAGTAACAGAACACAATTTTGAGTTTTGAAAATTTGGAAAACAAATTTTGGTTTTGAAGTTTTGAAGAAATAAATCTAATAGCTTTAAACTTTTAGAAAATAAAGCCATGATTTAAGAATTTTAATCCTTAGAAAAAGTGAATTGAGGTCCTAAAATGTTTGAATGAAAAGAAACCAAAGGATGATTATGCTACTGTGAAAAAAAAACCAAAGAATTTAATACATACCTCCTTTTGATGATTCCTCCAAAAAAAAATTTTCTTGGATGAATTAAAACAAAGATAGTTGCTACCTTTTGAATTGCTTAAATCATGTCCCTGCTATTCCACAAAAAATAAATCGAATTGCTCCTTTTCCTTCACTGATTTGGTTTCAACTTTTTCAAGCTACTGTACAATTTTTTTTTATTTTCAGCCTCTCCTTATTTGATTGCCTTTGGTCCTTATTTATAGAGGTTTCATATGATTTATTCCTAATTAATCACGGTAAGTAATATTGATAAGAAAATGAAACTGAAACCTAATTGAATTAGGTTTCGAAAAATTTGCGTCGGAAAAATTGCCCTGCCGAAAAAATTTGCGGCAGGAAAAAATGCGCTGGCGAAAAAATCTGCCGCAGTCAACTGCTGCAGTGGGCGATGAGCGGGCGTCGCCCTTAGGAAATTCTTACGGGCGACCATTTCACCCACAGGATTTTCCTACGAAAGCCATTTCGCCCGCAGAAAAAATCTGCGGGCGAAATGGCTTGCGTAGGCAACTTCTGCGGGCAAAATGCCCACGGGCCCATGCGACGATTTTTTCGTCGCCGATTTTTTTGATGCTGAGTTTTTATTTTTATTTTTATTTTTTGACTTTTATTTGTTTATTTTATTTTTTATTAATAAAAATTAAATACTAAGGATTGTGTTGGAAAATTTCATTACTCTTTTAGCATGTTGTTTAGTGTTATAAGTGATGAATATAATCCTTAGAACACAATCCATTACTCATTTCAAGCTTATATCCATTACTCATTTCAAGCTTATATTCATCACTTGAGATGAATATAAGCTTGAAATGAAATCAAGTATTGGATTAAAATGAAATTAAGAGGTTTATTATAAATAGATTTCTCACTTGAAAAAGGTAACTAATGATTCATGCCAAAAACAAGCCCATGATTAATTACTCTTAGTATAAACTAGGCTTACAATTGATTAATGATTCATGCCAAAAACAAGCCCATGATTAATTACTCTTAGTATAAACTAGGCTTACAATTGATTTTTAGTATTTCTTAATTGACCTAAATATTTTTGCAAGCTCTTTGTAAGAAAAGGTTGGGTGAAAATAATTTTGTTTCTAAGCACATTGTAAAAAGATTTTAGAAAAAACATATTTTGGGCTTAGTATTTGGGCCATGAGCAAAAGAATTTTTGATTTGTTTTTAGAAAAGTCTTATGTCCAAAGACCATCTTGAAAGGTTTTGAAAATAGCTTTGGTCTTTTGGACTTTATTTTGAGCTTACAATGTACTTAGGTCACATTAAAAAAAGAACAAACCAAATAAGTGTTGCGCTTAAATCAACACTATCACAAAGCGGCACTCGCAAGTATACGAGGCTATTGTAGTGACGGTGATCACCCCAAGGTCGTTTCCCAAGGAAGGACTAGCATGTAATAGTTCAATTAACATAAAACTGTAAACTCGATTGTGAGATTGGATTGGTGAATTATAGTTAACCTTAGAAATGAAAACGATTGATTTTATACAAGAGAATTTCAATTATGGAAATGATGCCTAGGGTTGTAGGTCTATTTAATCAAATGTTCAATTATCCGATTATCCATTAATATAACCTTGAATCTTAATTTGTTTCTTAAGATTAATTAGCCAATTATCAATTCACTAGTTCTCACATTTATGAATTAACAACAACCAATCGTTTAACATTATCAAATTAATAAACCCTAGAATTTATATTTCTAATTCATTCTTAGGGTAGTCAATTGCATAGTTTCGATATTAAACTTCTCCTCTCGGTTCGTCATTCAATATTAAGTAATCAATAGGTGGCCATTCTATCAATTTACCTTTAATTCAATGCAATCAACAAATAACAAGGTATATCAATGGAATCATCAAATCAAATCATTTAATCAAATATACTACAACCCCAAGCATGAGTAATTTAGCTCATCATATGTTTTAAACAAATACTCAATTCAATATAAACCAAATCAAAATTATACATTGCAATATTAATGTTCTTAATACACAACAACAAATAAGAAATGGAATAAAAGAAAGAGTTAGAAAAACCCCTTTTTGAAGATGCTAAAATCGGACTCTCGTCTCTTTCGTGGCTCCTTCTTGGTGTGTAATGATGAACTTCCAGCTCTCTTGAACAGTTGGATCTCTTCTTGCAAGAGTGGATGATAGCTTTCTCAAATTCTCAATTCTCCAATCAAGCCTCTTAAACCCTAATTCTCAAGAACTAATAACTCACTTCAAAACCAACAATTGATTTTGCTCTTGGTGTGTGTGAAGAAATGGTGAATGGAATTGGTGAATGGTCTTGCTCTCCCCAGCCAAGAACCAAGGAAGAAGATGAGGAAGATCCAGAAGTAATGGGAAGTGTAGAGAATGTCCACTCCATTCATTCAAAATCCCCTTTTTTTTTTTAATCCCCATGCTCCTCCACTTTCAATTGTTTAAGACACCCATCATGCCTTGTCTCCCACATACTAGTTTCTTTATACCTTTCTCCCATAAAATCCTCCCACTTTTCACTCTTTTTCTTTCTTTTTGTCACCCACTAAAACACAACAACTAATTCCTCGTGCACGCCAGCTAAGGACCCAGGGTGACAGCCAAGCCAAATGGAGCCTGGCCGTGTCTAGTGACTTTCTTATTTGGGGACACGG
Source organism: Garcia nutans (assembly GCA_947685225.1). Taxonomy (NCBI): domain Eukaryota; kingdom Viridiplantae; phylum Streptophyta; class Magnoliopsida; order Malpighiales; family Euphorbiaceae; genus Garcia; species Garcia nutans. The sequence goes on along the minus strand of CANTUV010000007.1, from coordinate 45,067,592 downwards.
CCAAGCTCCTGGCCGTGTCCCATTCTGTGTGCTTGTCCTTATGAGACACGGCCAAGGACACGGCCATGTCATATGACACGGCCAGTGTCCTGGCCGTGTTCAGTGATGGTGTCTGCTTCTGTGTCTTTCTTTTCTTTCTTTGCTTCTTTGCTCTTTTTGTTCCCTTGGAGAGACACGGCCAATGGCTTGGCCGTGTCTCCTGGCCGTGTTCGCTACTGGACTTGTTTCCTTGAGGGACACGGCCAAGCCATGTTAATCCTGGCCGTGTCTCATGTTTGTCCTTGATTCTTCTTCTTTTGATGAGGGACACGGCCAAGCCTTGGCAAGCTTGGCCGTGTCACTTGTTTTCTTCAACAAATTCACCCATTTTTTATTCCTTAACTCCATCAAATGTACTTCAACCTAAATCAACAACTTCAAACATATTTAAGTACAATTAAACATGAAAATTAACTTAAAACCAACAAAAATATCATAGAAAATATATACAAAATTGATCTAAACAATTACCCCACACTTAATCCTTTGCTTGTCCCCAAGCAAAGTTAAAATCAAAACAAATAAAACAAGATGATATTGTCAAGTTCAAGAGTTATAAGGATGCATTAAGACTCCCATCTTATTAAATCCGCAATCATAATCGAATCAAGAATAATCGGTACTCAAGTAACTTAATGGTCAATCCATGCATACCAAAATTTGTCACTCCCTCACAAACCTCTCAAGTGTTTAATTGGGTAGTGTTTAAGCTCTTAACATTCAATGAAAGATTAGGACTATAGGCTTGCTTATCAATCAATTCTCCACCACCTAATCACAATCAAGCATCAATCATAAGGTCTTTTATTTGGTTGTAATGGGGCTAAGGAAAAGGTATGACATTTGGGAGAGTGATTTAGTTCATTTAGGTCAAGAGTACTTCAAGAGTGAAGTAAGCAATGTAGCATGATCAACAATCCCATTTGTTTAATTTGCAAAGATGATTTCCAAACTCAATACAACCCTTCCCACAAGAACAACAACTATTATTTTGATTTTCATTATTTATTTCATCAATATATATATATATATATATATATTTATACTGTATCCAACTAAAGAGTACAATAATTTGTAATTTAGAGCCTATTGAGTTCAACCCCACACTTTATTTAGCACAACACTCTATTAATGCTCTTGAAATGCTCTTGATCAAATGAACGGGTAAAGTTAAAATATAATGGTTCAAGCCGACGGTGTTGTGAAAAAGAAAGAAGGGAAAATGAAATAAGCTCAAAGTTGGCGAACTAAGGTCGGATGTAAGGTTGGTCTTTTTAAGCCAAAATGGGTTGCCCTAAATTGCCTTAATCATGCTGATGCTTAATTGAAATTTTTATGTAGTCTCAAAATGCATGTCAAAGCAAGTTCTAGCAATTCATCAATCAAAGATGTTCACACATAAAAAGAATGATAAGTTGATAGCTCAATTACTCACTAGTTTAATGGCAATGCAAAGAATAACCATCAAAATTGACAATAAGTACTAACTCTAATCAATCCTCAAATTCATGCTTCAAAAATTTAAAAGTCATCTATCAACATTCTTATAACAATTGAACTTATTAATATTCATCAAAATCAATTATAAAACACAACAAGAAATTTAACAAAACAAGAACACTTACGAAAACAACAATTTATATTCATGAACAAAAGGCTTAGCACACACCCCACACGTTAAGTTTTACATTGTCCTCAATGGAAACAACGATATGTAAAGTAAAAAGTTAAGGTACAACCTGTTTTTCCATCGATCCTTTGTGACGCAAGTGCTACCTTTTCATCCACAAACAACCATTGTTCAAGTGCAAAATAAAATAAACATAATATAAAGAGTTAACATTAAAATCCAAAACAACAAAAACATGAAATAACTACAAATAAGAAAATAACAAGTGATGTCACAAGGTTGGAGCTGGTAGGATCTACGGTGGTGGAGGATAGGACGATGATGCAGCTGATGGGTGGAGGCTCAGAATTTTAGCGAGGTTGCTGTTGATTAGGTCCATTTGTTCCATGACTGCAGTATGATTACGGTCAATTTGTTCCATGGCTGCAGCATGGTTTCGGTCAACCCTGCTTTCCAATGCTACAATCCTATGAAGGATCTCCTGATGGTTCGGGATTGGAGCATCTTCATCTAAATTTAGAGAATCTGAGTCGGAATCCTCCTCGACTCGTGCTCTCTTTTGGCGGCCCTCCGGTACCTCAGTCTCAGTTGAACTCATAACATACGCTCCTCCTTTTCTTGAAACCATGCGCATCTTCTCTAGGGTGGCAAGATCTAATGAATCATTCCCCGATATCTTAGTCATCTGGCAATTGCTCGGGTCAAAATCATCAAGGAGTGCCATTGCTAAAATTGTAACTAATCCTCCGATACAAATGGCACCCCGCTTTTTATGTCCCACACTGTCAAACACATCGGCTAACCAATAGCCGGTACAAAAGGGTACGTTATTGCTAGCACAGTCTAAAAAGTATAGTTCGCTTAGTTCTACAACCCCTGTGCTTTCTTTTCTTGCAAAAAATCCACACGACATAAACCGGTGTAAGTACCTTAGGGCTGGATTTTTCAATTTCGTAGCCTTGGCCGATTTGGCCACATAGGTACCCGAGCCCAAAGCTCCCCATGCGAATTGTTGTAAAAAACTCTTAGGCACACATTGTTCCCCTTGTTGGTGAAAACCAAATATATCGCTCAATTGATCAATTTTTAGCACAAATTGTCTCCCAAGCAGTTTAAAGTGTAACCTAATGCAAATTCTTTGATCATTTTTTTCAACCTTAAGTGTGGTTAAAAATTCCAATGTAAGCTCCTCAAATTGCAAAGGTTTAAGGGAAACAAATCTATCCCACCCAAGATTATGAACAAATCCATAGAAATTACTTCGAATATTAAGTGCATCGAGGAATTCTTCGTTAACATACCTCGTCGGAAAGAAACCCCGAGCGAGAAGAGTTGCTCTCCTTGGTGCTGACAATGATGAAGATGGAGCTGAAGGTGGAAGTCGCGTCCTTTTGTGGTGAGACACTGTTTTTGTTCTTGTCATTTTGATGATTTGGTGAAAATGAAAATTTCACAATTTTAATTGATTTTAATGAGAAAAGAAAAGAAGTGGATGGGTTAAAATCAGTTTTGGTGAAGAAAAGTGAAAGATTTACTATGATTTTGAAGCTTGAAGATGGTGGCTATGGAGGTTTTTAGAGAGAGATCGAGAGAGAAATCGAGAGAGAACGAGAGAGGAGAGAGAGAGATTTAGGGATTTAAAATGAACAGCTGGGCAAAATTCGTGATTTTAAAACAAAAAGTTTAGGTGACACGGCCAAGCTTGGTGAAGCTTGGCCGTGTCTAATGGTTTTTGAGGGACACGGCCATGAACACGGCCGTGTCCCTTGAATGTGTCTGTTTCTGGATTAAAAATTGAAAGGCAATAAGAGTGACACGGGGTGAGGCTTGGCCGTGTCTATCTGACACGGCCAAGGACACGGCCAGGACCTCTGGCCGTGTCTGCCTCTATGACTTTGATGCTTGTTGGACACGGGAAAAGACACGGCCAGGACCTCTGGCCGTGTCTGCTTCTGTGTCTTTTGGTGTTTCTTGACACGGGCAAGGACACGGCCAGGACCTCTGGCCGTGTCTGCTTCTGCCAAAATGGTTTTGAAATTTTTTTTTTGGTTTATTTGTGTCACCAAATCACCAAAGATGCAGTCTTCTTCTTGGTTTAACCCTGAAACACATTCAAGAAAAATAAAAACTGATCAAAGTACCTATTCCGTTTTATTTAACTCAATATGAAATTAAAATTGCAAAATATAAGATTATAACAGCGAAAAGAATTGCAAACCGATGGGTTGCCTCCCATTCAGCGCTTCTTTAATGTCGTATAGCTGGACACTGTTGCGTCATTCGTCAATGAACACCATGCTTTCTACCATTTTTGCAACTTCGATGTCTTCCAAGTAGGGCTTCACCCTTTGTCCATTAACCTTGAACGTCTCGTTGGTCTTTAAATTAAGCAACTCAACAACCCCATAGGGAAATGTTTGAGTAACTTGAAAGGGTCCACTCCAACACGACTTCAATTTCCCGGGAAACAACCGCATTCTTGAATTGAAGAGAAGGACATTCATTCCCGGTTCAAAGGTCCTTCAAAGAATCATCCTGTCATGAATAGCTTTGGTCTTTTCCTTGAAGATCCTTGAACTCTCATAAGCCTCATTCCGAAGCTCATCAAGCTCGGAAATTTGTAGCATTCTCTGCTCCCTTGCTTCACCTAAGTCCATATTTGTGGTCTTTATTGCCCAATAAGCCTTGTGCTCCAATTCCACCGGGAGGTGGCATGCCTTGCCAAAGACCAACCTATAAGGACTCATTCCCAATGGGGTTTTATAAGCAGTCCTATAAGCCCACAATGCTTCCGAGAGTCGGATTGACCAGTCCTTCCGACTTGTGCTCACTGTCTTTTCTAAAATCCCCTTGATCTGCTTGTTTGAAATCTCAGCTTGCCCGGATGTTTGGGGATGATATGGAGTTGCCACCTTGTGTCGGATGCCCATCTTGGTCATCAACTTTTCAAACCATTTTTTGCAAAAATGGCTTCCTCCATCGCTCACTATCGCCTTGGGGGTTCCAAACCTGCTCAAAATATTCTCCTTCACAAATTTTAACACAATGTTAGCATCATTTGTCCTAGTGGGGATTGCCTCAACCCACTTAGACACATAGTCCACAGCTAGAAGAATATATTCAAAACCAAATGATTTGGGAAATGGCCCCATGAAATCAATTCCCCACACATCAAAAATATCAACCACAATAAAAATATTAAGGGGCATTTCGTTCCGTTTGCTAATGTTCCCTACTCTTTGGCATTCATCACATCTTATACAAAAATGATAAGCATCTTTAAAAAGAGTAGGCAAATACAAACCGCTTTGAAGAATTTTCTCGGCTGTCTTCTTTCCTCCAAAATGTCCCCCGCAATACAAATTGTGGCAATATTGAAGCACTTGTTTTTGTTCCTCTTCCGGCACACATCTTCTTATCACTTCATCCCTGCAAATTCTAAACAAGTAAGGTTCATCCCAAAAATAATACTTACATGTATGCAGGAATCTCTTCTTTGCTTGGAAGCTCAAATCCTTTCTCACTACACCACAAGAAAGATAATTAGCAATATCAGCATACCATGGTGCTTGAGTTAAGGAAAACAAGTGTTCATCCGGGAATTTCTCAAAAGCATTTTCACAAGCAATTTCAGCATTATTTTCACAAGAGTTAAGTCTAGAAAGATGGTCGGCCACTACATTTTCGCTTCCCTTCCTATCTTTGATTTCTACATCGAATTCTTGTAACATCAACACCCATCTAATGAGCCTAGGTTTAGCTTGTGGTTTGGTCAATAGGTATTTCAAGGCTGTATGATCAGAGAATACTATGACCTTAGAACCTATCAAGTAAGATCTAAATTTGTCTAGTGCAAATACCACAGCTAACATTTCTCTCTCAGTGGTTGTGTAATTTACTTGTGCATCATTTAAAGATAAACTTGCATAATAAATTACACACATCAACTTATTCACTCTTTGGGCCAAAACAGCTCCAATGGCAAAATTCGATGCATCGCACATAATTTCAAATGGCAAATCCCAATTTGGGGCAACAATTATAGGGGCAGAAGTTATTTTTTCTTTCAAAATTTTAAAAGCCTCTAAGCACTTTTCATCAAAAACAATTGGGACATCTTTTCCTAACAAATGACACAAAGGACGTGAAATTTTGGAAAAATCTTTTATGAACCTCCTATAAAATCCTGCATGTCCCAAAAAACTTCTAATTCCCTTAACTGATGTGGGTGGAGGTAGGTTCACAATTAATTCAACTTTAGCTTTGTCTACCTCAATCCCTTCATGGGAAATAACATGCCCTAAAACAATTCCATGATCAACCATAAAGTGACTCTTTTCCCAACTCAATGTAAGATTACATTCAATACACCTTTTAAGTACTAGAGTCAACTTTTCCAAACAATCATCAAAGGAATTACCAAAGACAGAAAAGTCATCCATGAATACCTCAATGCACTTGTCTAACATATCAGAAAATATGGAAAGCATACACCTTTGAAATGTGCCCGGTGCATTGCAAAGTCCGAATGGCATCCTTCGAAATGCAAACGTCCCAAAGGGACAAGTAAATGTAGTCTTTGGTTGATCTTCTGGTGCTATCGGGACTTGGTAGTAACCTGAAAGACCATCAAGAAAACAGTAAAAAGAATGTCCAGATAATCTATCAAGCATTTGATCAATAAATGGCAAAGGAAAATTATCTTTCTTGGTGACTTTATTTAATTTCCTATAATCTATGCACATCCGCCACCCAGTTTGTGTTCGTGTTGGTACCAACTCTCCTTTTTCATTCTGGACCACTGTCAACCCTGTTTTCTTAGGCACAACATGAACGGGACTAACCCATTCACTATCAGCAATAGGGTAAATTACCCCTTCATCCAGTAATTTAAGGACCTCCTCCTTAACAACCTCGCTCATGTTAGGGTTTAGTCTCCTTTGAGACTCTCTCACCGGTTTAGCCCCTTCCTCTAAAATGATCTTATGCATGCACATAGAGGGACTAATACCCTTAATGTCACTCAACCCCCAACCTATAGCCTTCTTGAATTTTTTCAACATTGTTACAAGCTTATTCTCTTCCTCACTGGTAAGGGTAGCAGAAATTATCACTGGTTGAGAGTTATTTTCCCCAAGAAAAGTATATTTTAACTGTTTGGGGAGTTCTTTAAGCTCAACCCCTTGTAATTGAACTTGCTCTTCTTCAATTTCAATTTCTTTCTCATCACTCTCATCGCCCAAGACGGAATTGTCTTCTTTATCCTCCTCATTGGAAATCTTTGCTTCTTCCTGCAATTTTAGAGCCTTTTCTAGCTTGTGTTCGCCATTTTCCTGCAAGAAAACTTCTTGGACAACACTATCAGTAAGATCAATGAAAGAGCAATCTTCATATAAAGAACTAGTGGGAATGGGGGAAGTGTTAAAAATTGAAAATTCTACAGTTTGTCCCAAAACGGTCATGGTTAATTTTCCATTTTTAACATCAATTAAAGTGTTAGTTGTGGCCATAAAAGGCCTACCTAACAAAATTGCATGCTCAGCATCCCGTGGGACTTCTCCCCCCGTGTCTAAGACAATGAAATCGACGGGTACAATCAAACCTCCTACCTTCACTAGAACATCTTCTATGATTCCCTTAGGGTATCTAAGAGTTCTATCTGCTAATTGTAAAACCATTTTGGTCGGTTTGAGTTCCCCTAGCTCTAGATTAAGATAAATTGAGTATGGCATCAAATTAATACTAGCTCCAAGATCACACATGCCAATGGTCTCTTTCCCATTCCCCATAGAGATTTTAACAATAAAGCTCCCAGGATCTTTTAGTTTAGGAGGTAACTTATGTTGTAAAACAGCACTTGTTACTTCCGAAACTATCACCTTCTCATCCAACTCATACCTTATCTTCTTAGTGTTAAGCTCTTTTAAGAATTTGGCATAAGATGGCATATTCTTTATTACCTCTAGTAAGGGTAGGTTGATACTTACCTTCGAAAGCATGTTATAAATTTCAGAAAATTGCTTATCATGCTTTTCATTTTTTAACCTGCTGGGAAATGGAATTGGTGGTCTGTACGGATTTGGAGATTTGTGCAGTTTTGGTGCCACGGATGCCTCCTCTTTGTCCTCCTTAAGCTCATTTGGTTCAGCTTCTTCTTCTTGCATTTCCTTGCCATTGCCTTGTGTTGTACCTGCATCAAAGGAATTATCAATGTTATTATCACTGATTTTATTATCAAGTACCTTACCACTTCTCAAAACGGTGATTGCTTTGGCTTGGTCCGGTTGGCTTGGAAATTTCCCTTTTTGATTGGCTTGAAGTTGATTGGCCAATTGGCCCACTTGAGTTTCAACCTTCTTAAGCGATGCTTCTAAAGAGTCAAACCGCTTATTGTTCAATTCTTGATTTTGAGTGCTTACTTGAATGAAAGCATTCAAGTTGTCTTCAAATGAAGGTTTCTTGGCTTGTTCTTGATTTGAGGGTTGCCCTTGAAATTGGGGACCTCTTTGATATGGTTGGAAGGGTTGTTGAGGTGGAGCATGTTGTTGATTTTTCCATGAAAAATTGGGGTGATTCCTCCAACCGGGATTATAAGAATTTGAATATGGGTCATTCCTACCCCTTTGTTGGAACCATTCAAAAGCAAAAGCTTGCTCTTTCTCCTCTTGAAATGAGTCAAAATTTGAGGGGCACACATTTGCTTGATGGCCTACAAGACCGCATGATGCGCATGACTCTTGGCTTGGTCCCGACAAGTTCCCTTTTGCATTCAACAATTTTACTTGCCTTGTCAGTTCTGCAATTTGCCTAGCCATTTCTGAGTTTGCACTTATCTCATGTGCTCCTCTTCTTCTTTCTCCAATGCTCTTTTGTTGGGAATTTTCCCCCAACATTTCGAACAATGCAACTGTTTCTGCAGCTGTTCTTTCACTCATTGCACCCCCTGCTGCATTATCCACTGTATTTTGAGATTGTTGAGTTAGCCCATCATAAAAGAATTGATTGAGCAACTGTTGTGGATAATAGTGGTGAGGGCACTGAAATAATAATGATTTGAAGCGATCCCACGCCTCGTGAAATGGTTCTCCGTCAAACTGGGTGAAAGTTGCAATACTCCCCCTAAGCTCCTTGGTCTTTTGATGAGAATAGAATTTTCCCATAAATTTATTGTAGACTTCAGTCCATGTGGTTAAAGAATTCTCCGGTAGGGTCATTAACCACGCTTTTGCCCTGTCCTTTAAACTGTATGGGATACATCTAAGCTTCAGTTCATCCTCCATTAATGTTTGCAAAGGGAACGTATGCAATGTTGAATAAAAATCTCGAATGAAGTTTAGAGGATCTTCATTCGGCAGTCCGTGGAAGGATGGCAGCATACTATAATGAGTATTTCTGAGTTCATAGTTTCTTGCTGCGTTGCTCAACCAGATACAAGATGTGGTCACTCCGATGATCGGTCGAGCAAACTCCTTCATGGGTGGCTCTTGTGCATCACCCATCTCTGTTTCTGTGTTCTCCTCGAATTGCTCTTCGGTATTTTCTTCTTCTTGCTCAAAAGGATTTGGTCTCTCGGATCTTGGACGTCTATGGATGTTGTCAATATATGGAACAAGTTCGTTTCCTTGAGACCGTCGTCCGTGCATAAAGTACCTAAGCAATTTAAAAAGAACACTTTAAACAATTTAACAAATAAAATAAAAAAAATAAAACTATCACAAAAATTGCCTTCCCCAGCAGCGGCGCCAAAAACTTGTTGCGCTTAAATCAACACTATCACAAAGTGGCACTCGCAAGTATACGAGGCTATTGTAGTGACGGTGATCGCCCCAAGGTCGTTTCCCAAGGAAAGACTAGCATGTAATAGTTCAATTAACATAAAACTGTAAACTCGATTGTGAGATTGGATTGGTGAATTATAGTTAACCTTAGAAATGAAAACGATTGATTTTATACAAGAGAATTTCAATTATGGAAATGATGCCTAGGGTTGTAGGTCTATTTAATCAAATGTTCAATTATCCGATTATCCATTAATATAACCTTGAATCTTAATTTGTTTCTTAAGATTAATTAGCCAATTATCAATTCACTAGTTCTCACATTTATGAATTAACAACAACCAATCGTTTAACATTATCAAATTAATAAACCCTAGAATTTATATTTCTAATTCATTCTTAGGGTAGTCAATTGCATAGTTTCGATATTAAACTTCTCCTCTCGGTTCGTCATTCAATATTGAGTAATCAATAGGTGGCCATTCTATCAATTTACCTTTAATTCAATGCAATCAACAAATAACAAGGTATATCAATGGAATCATCAAATCAAATCATTTAATCAAATATACTACAACCCCAAGCATGAGTAATTTAGCTCATCATATGTTTTAAACAAATACTCAATTCAATATAAACCAAATCAAAATTATACATTGCAATATTAATGTTCTTAATACACAACAACAAATAAGAAATGGAATAAAAGAAAGAGTTAGAAAAACCCCTTTTTGAAGATGCTAAAATCGGACTCTCGTCTCTTTCGTGGCTCCTTCTTGGTGTGTAATGATGAAATTCCAGCTCTCTTGAATAGTTGGATCTCTTCTTGCAAGAGTGGATGATAGCTTTCTCAAATTCTCAATTCTCCAATCAAGCCTCTTAAACCCTAATTCTCAAGAACTAATAACTCACTTCAAAACCAACAATTGATTTTGCTCTTGGTGTGTGTGAAGAAATGGTGAATGGAATTGGTGAATGGTCTTGCTCTCCCCAGCCAAGAACCAAGGAAGAAGATGAGGAAGATCCAGAAGTAATGGGAAGTGTAGAGAATGTCCACTCCATTCATTCAAAATCCCCCTTTTTTTTTTTTTAATCCCCATGCTCCTCCACTTTCAATTGTTTAAGACACCCATCATGCCTTGTCTCCCACTTACTAGTTTCTTTATACCTTTCTCCCATAAAATCCTCCCACTTTTCACTCTTTTTCTTTCTTTTTGTCACCCACTAAAACACAACAACTCATTCCTCGTGCACGCCAGCTAAGGACCCAGGGTGACACGGCCAAGCCAAATGGAGCCTGGCCGTGTCTAGTGACTTTCTTATTTGGGGACACGGCCAAGCTCCTGGCCGTGTCCCATTCTGTGTGCTTGTCCTTGTGAGACACAGCCAAGGACATGGCCGTGTCATATGACACGGCCAGTGTCCTGGCCGTGTTCAGTGATGGTGTCTGCTTCTGTGTCTTTCTTTTCTTTCTTTGCTTCTTTGCTCTTTTTGTTCCCTTGGAGAGACACGGCCAATGGCTTGGCCGTGTCTCCTGGCCGTGTTCGCTACTGGACTTGTTTCCTTGAGGGACACGGCCAAGCCATGTTAATCCTGGCCGTATCCTGGCCGTGTCTCATGTTTGTCCTTGATTCTTCTTCTTTTGATGAGGGACACGGCCAAGCCTTGGCAAGCTTGGCCGTGTCACTTGTTTTCTTCAACAAATTCACCCATTTTTTATTCCTTAGCTCCATCAAATGTACTTCAACCTAAATCAACAACTTCAAACATATTTAAGTACAATTAAACATGAAAATTAACTTAAAACCAACAAAAATATCATAAAAAATATATACAAAATTGATCTAAACAAAGTTCAATCTTGTACTAAGGATTGTTAATCCTGGCCGTGTCTCATGTTTGTCCTTGATTCTTCTTCTTTTGATGAGGGACACGGCCAAGCCTTGGCAAGCTTGGCCGTGTCACTTGTTTTCTTCAACAAATTCACCCATTTTTTATTCCTTAGCTCCATCAAATGTACTTCAACCTAAATCAACAACTTCAAACATATTTAAGTACAATTAAACATGAAAATTAACTTAAAACCAACAAAAATATCATAGAAAATATATACAAAATTGATCTAAACAATAAGCCAAGATAAATTAACCATAGTCAAACAACATGCATTTGGGGTAAAAACCTAAGGAAAGTAACTAGGCCAATTACATAAGCTTCAGTTTTTGGGTTAAAAGGCTTAGGTTCCCATAGCAAGTGTAACATCCGTGATTTTGGAGATATAAAATTGTATATACTCAATATATATATCTAGAGTATATATAACATATACATATGGTATATTAATTGTATATGTTGGATTAATACATTACATACTTAATATTTAATACACATATAAGGTACATTTGATGTGTATATAAGATACACATTACTTGTGCATATGTGTAATATCCCAAATTTTTGAAAAGATATAATTTTTGAAAATTTAATAAAATAAATTATAATTTAAATAGATAAATTAAATTAATGGTTTTAAATGAAAAATGAAGGGGTTTTAAATGAAAAAGTGGAACATATATGTGATATATATGTAAAATATACATAACATATAAAAGTCAACACTTTTTAAAAGAAAAGTCAAAGTAAAAGGTTATTTTGGTAATTAAATCTTAGAAATTTAAAATTAATAAAATAATTCAAAAATAAATAATTTTGGATGGAAGATAATATTTTGGGGTTTTAATTAATTAAATAATTAATTAAAATATATTAAAATAATAATATATATAAGGTTGAAAATGTGAGTGGGAGGAAAGAGAAAATCATTTTTTTTTCATCTTCTTCTTCTTCTTTCCTTCAAGGACGACTTTCACGGCCAAAGAGGGAGATTTTTAGCTTCTTTCATCATCAAATTCTTCAAGCTTTCAAGGGAATAAGAGTAGTTTTGGTGATTTTCCAACAAGTAAGTAAGCTTTATTTCCAAAATTATGAAGTTCTTTAAAGCTTATGAATATGTATGAATTGAGTTTTTGAAAGAGCATGTTATAATTGTTGGAATGGGTATGGAAGATGTTCTTTTGATGAGTAAATAATGATTTTAAGGTTGGATTAAAGAAATGGTTGAGTTTGGGTAAGATTGGTGAAGAGAGAGAATTTAGGGTTATGTAATTTTTGGGGTTTTGAAATCATGGTTTTTAATTGTGTAAATTGATTCCAAATGAGTTGTTTTGATACATAAACAAGTATTTTAAAGTCAAATATTGTATTTGGTTGTGTTTGGTTGGAGTTTGAGAATGGAAGTTGAGATTTAGGGTTTCGGAAAAGTGATTTTTCAAAGTGGTTGAATTGTGTGATTTTATTTATTTAAGCATGTTGTTTAGTGTTATAAGTGATGAATATAAGCTTGAAATGTGTAATGGATTGTGTTGGAATGAAAAACCTTCAATGGGGGAAGGTTATGCCATTTTTGAGATTTTGTGTATAAGAGTGTATTTTTATAATGTAAATGATTTAAATGTATTAAAATATGTTTTGAATAGTATAAATAAACTTCAAACACTAATTTAATTATAGTAGAATGGAATTCTAATGTTAAAGTAAGGAAAAGCTAAATTTTTGGAAATTTGTAAGAGTGATGTTTAATTATGGTTAAATATTAGAAATGCCATTAAATGTGATACTAAATGATTATTTGCTATCACATTTGGTTTAGGCATTCAGGGAGGTTGATTTGCTTCATCCAAGTGGTGAAGGGCTAGTTGGAAAGATAGGATTGGAGGTTGTTTTAAGCTTACTTTGGGTTGCTAGTGGAGGTATGTACAAACTTTAAATATATTGTTCATATTTGCATGAGATTTGGGCTTAACACATTTTGGTTGATAAATGTGTTAAGTTATTTGATTCATTGATTGAGCATGAATATGTGCTATGACATTTGTAATGTCATATATGTGTTAAATGCATTGTGATAAGCCATTGATAATGGCTAAATCGTGTAGAATGTGAAATATGTATATTGTGTGAAAATACCCAAAGTAATTGGGTAATGTGTTGTGAATGCAAAAATGAGATGTGGAATAATGAAATGAATTGATATTGATAAAAATGAGAAAAAAAATGAGAAAAGTGAGAAAAATGAGGAAGATGTGAAAAATGAGAAAAATGAGAAAAAAAAAGTGAAAATAAGGCAATGAGCTTGGTTTGATTATGAGAAATGAAATGAGAAATGAATTGTGAAAGTATTTGATAATGAGATAAATGAATTAATTCTGTGCCTAGTCTGTTATTCAATTTTTAGAGTTCTGGGTTTGGCGGCATTCCTATGAATTGCTGGGCGAGTGAAAAGACCGGGTCGTAAGCCGATCCCAGCTGATAAATGATAAATATGATGTTTTTGGGGTGAAAAGACTGGCTCGTAAGTCTCAAAAACTGTAGCAATCTAGCCGGGTTGAGGGCCAAGATACTGGGTCTAGCCGGGTTGAGGTCCAAGAGACTGGGGCTGTTACATTATCCATGGATATATTACCTACGGGCTAGATACATGGTGTCATTATGGACCAAAGCAGTAACTCTGAAATTTGAATAGCATATTAGATCCTTTTTAGGCCCATGCTTGTCTTTGCTTTAATGTGAATTATGAATTGTGATACAATTGAGCAATATAATGCTATGAATTGTGATTATGAAATATTTGAAAAATATAAGGAAGTAGAATGATGTGACATCTATATGCATTGTGCATTGGCATTGCATTGAGTTTTATTATTATTATTAAAGTTTGCACCACTAGGCTTCGGCTTAGCGCGATTGTAATTCGTCGTGCAGGTGATGGATGATTTGGTAGAACCGGAGAGTTTTACTAGGCCTGTTCGGGTCTAGGTTTGTATTTATTGAGCTTGAAGAGTTGTTTTTGAGTACATCAAGATCAGAGCCAGTTGCCAGCATGTACATATTTGATATTATAGTATATTTTGATATTATGTATGAGATGATATGTTTTTGAAGTATATATTATAAATTGTAAAGAATGATTTGAATAATTTGTTTAAGATGAGATCTTATTTGTGATATTGATATATATACATATATATAAGTATTTTGAGAAAATATGGAGAAATTGAGAAGTATTGGTGAAATGGTGAATTGATTTTTATTGGGAGTGTTTATTTTATGCAGGTTGTGTTTTGCTGAATTTTTGGAACGTTCAAATTACAAACAAAACTCTGGCGATTTTTTCCCAGAGATTTTCATATAAAATATTTATTTTAGATTCCTATAACGAGCAAAGAATATTTATATATTATTTATTTTATATATTAGTATTTGAAATCTTAAAATAGAAATGTGAAAATTTTTATTAAACCGGTCTGTGACATTTTTATACCGTATATGCATATTTTACATATGCTAGAAATATGTATTGTACGTATATAGAGTATAAGGGTGTTACATTTATTTTGGTATCATAACCTATGTTTGAGGTTCTTGACCTAGGTGGGTTGTTAAAGAGAAAAAAATGGAATTTAAAAAAAATAATTTTCAAATGTGATAGATGCATTGGCACTGGTAATTTATCTGATTCCTGATATAGCAATGTCCATTTGATATAATGGATATGAGTTGAGATGGCGTTTGAGTTGCATAGATCAGAGTGGCGCAGTGGAAGCGTCATTCTAGAGATTATGGATTAAGAATTTTTGGAACTTTTATTTGAAATTTAAAATTCATAGCTAATTCAATTGATGAATAAGTTAAATTAGAAAAACAATCTAGGAAATGATTTAAGATATAAAAACAAAAAGTTTGAGAAATGAGCATGATAGTTACAGAAAATTTTATAGCTGTACTGCAGAGTGATATTGTCTGAATTTTTGGACAAATATAGGAATGTTGGATGAGTTTGAAAATTTAATGAAAAGTTTGTCTATATGTTAGAATATAATGAATAAAATTTCATAATTTTTAAAGATGAATTACTAATTAAGAAAGGTAGAAGAACACAGATTGTTGGAGGAGTTCCAGAAACTCAGAATTTGTAGAAATTGAGGAATATATTTAAAAACTATGGAAAACCAACCCAGAAAAATATGAAAATTTACACTCAATATCATATTTATTCCTTTAACATATGGTTAAAATTTCATGAATTTTTATTAAGGTATGATACCTGAAAAAAATGGACAACAGAGTGCTGCCAGAGAAATTATTAAAGTGACAGATTCTCTGATTTTGGAATATTTAATTTTTAAGTATATTAAATCAACTTGGAAAAAATCTAAAACTTTAAATATAAGTCCATATATGTGTCAAGTGCACATGGATAAAAGTTTACAAGCTTTTATAAAGAATTGGTAAGGAATATAAAAATTAAAAGTAAGAGTGACATGAAACTAAGGAAGTCAAACAATTTTGTGTACATGAGTAATAAATTAATTTCATGAGACAAATGAATAAGAACAATTATGAAAATTTATATGCATACGGGTAGAAGTATGAAGAAGGTATATGGAGTTTTAATAATTTGCAACAAAGAGTTTATAATTAAAATCAAAGAGTGAAATCATATATGATAGCGAATTATTTATTATGGAATAATGATGCATAATTTAGGATTGAGTGTGTAAAATTAAAGTATCTAAATGGATGAGGTTAATTAGTGTAATGAAATGAATTAGTGTTGTTTAAATGTAAATGTCATGATTTTAAGATTGGAAATGTGACTTGGGTGAGATTTGGTGAGGTTCATGTTGTTGGTTGCAATATATGAAATTTGAATTTTTGAAATGGGTTCCATAATTGCGAAAGTGATGTGTTTTGATGTTATATTAATATAAAAATAAAGTTTATAAAGTTAGCTCTTGAAAATGAGATTAATATAATGAAGTTTAAGTAAAGTAGTAAGTTGGAAATTTAAAGTTGTAAGAGAATTTTGATGAAGATTGTTTAGATGTTGATAGTTTAATATTTAATAAGCATGGAAGTAATATTATTTATGAAAGTACTAACTAAGGTGTAATGTGGTTGATAATATAGAAATTTGTTATGAAATAAAGGGAAATGATTAAGCAAGTGAAAATGAGTTACTTTAGTTAATTGAATTGGAAATGATGAAAATGGATATGAAAGGTATGATAAATGCATAAAAAAATAAATGTGTCAGAGATGTCACATTGGAAATGTGACTAAGATTTATGTGAAGTGTTAAAAAAATATGATAAGAAACTTATTTAAAAAAATGGTCATTAAATAAGAAAGATGTTAATTATGTTATGGTCAAAATGTATATATATGTTGAATTGATGAATAACCTAAGTAATGTCAAAAGAATGAGAAATGATAATGTTCTTTGAAAGGTGATAAATGTTAACTTTGTATAGGTATGTAAAAGAGAAATTGAGTATAATTGTATGATTTGTGTGATGAGACTTTTCAATATGAACACTGTAACACCCCCACATCCAACACACACACACTACAAACACCACAATGTAGTATACGTGCACTGAACATAGGGATGCTACGGATTTTCCTAACATTAAAAAACATTTTATATAATACCATCATCTTTCTCAATATACATTATAGATAATAAGTAATCAATTTGTAATATTAAACAAAATAGATATATAAATACATTTAGTTAATACGCAGCGGAATCTAGAAAATATTTACCTATATGAGAACTTTTGAATACATATTTACAATTATACATATATTTACATTATAAACAAAACTTTACAAAATATAAAAGAGTTATACATGATTGGCAAGTCTTCTCTGATCTTTAAGTTCCCAAAATCAACTCTTCAATGTCTACTCTCACTCGGTCTTGAAGAGCTCTCGGGTTCAACTCTATCAACTCTATCACCTGCGCGATTAAACACTATCGCGCTAAGCCAAGGGCTTAGTAAGACAATTCATGCTAATGTTATGCTTTAGTGCAATGCAATGTTTCACATTTGTATTAATAAATCAACATCAATGATACACACTCAATCAATAAAGATCATACTCAACAGCCAATATTCCGTGAATAGTCCATTTCATCATTTAAGTAATATTAACATTTCATTACATTAGAACATCATTTATGATATACATAAAACCTAGACACCTATGGGCCCATCAAGTATTTAATACGATATTCAGAATTCAGAGTTACTGCTTTGGTTCATAAACACCATTATCAAGCCCGTAGGCAACATATACATATATATATCTCTATCCATGGATAGCGTAACAGACCCAGTCTCTTGGATCATCAACTCTTCTAACTCGAGGAGATCCTCAACCCGGCAAGACTGTTACAAATCAAATATCTCATAATATCAATTATCATAGTATAACAGACCCAGTCTCTTGGACCTCAATTCAACTCAATTTGAAGAGATCCTCAACCCAGCAAGACTGTTACCTTTCATTAAATAGGCATGCCTCCAAAAACCAGAACTCTGAAACTGAATAACATATTAAACATACAATTATTTCATTATTCACTTTATCAAACTCTTTCTCAATTCTCCTCATCAATTAGGCAAACATGCCATATCTCATTCAATTGAATCATCATAGCATCTTAGATATAACATTTCAATATACATTACTCATGAAACACATTACCATTCACAATGCATAACACAACATTGTTCAATCTCAACAATGCAATTAGGGCAAAGAACAATCTACATCATTCATAGTTTTAGGATCTTCCATATCCATTTGATTAGGGCATTCTTTGTTTGAAGTATGTTTAAAGTGTTTATGTTTAGGTTTAGGTACCAAAATACCTTTGAAGAATCATAACAATGCAATTAGAACAAAGAATAAAAACCCTAACCAACACATTTGAGGGACACGGGCAGCCCACTTGAGGGACACGGCCAAGCTTGTGGCCGTGTCTCTCAACCACAAATTCCAGTAGCAAACACGGGCATAGGACACGGCCAAGCTTGTGGCCGTGTCTCCCAACACCAAAATCCAGTAGTGAACACAGACAATGGACACGGCCGTGTCTCTCAAAAATCCATCCAATACGCCCAAATTCCCTTGGCTTGGCCGTGTCTCTCCTTGCTTTTGGCCGTGTCACTCATGAACAAAACCCTAATTGTGACCAACCCTCTTCTAAATACATTTTAACCCATTATGCACAACATAAACTCATTCAAATAGATGTAATCAAAGTTATTAACACTTATTTTGCATATTTAACACAATATTCACATTAACCATACATTAAATCATTCACCAAATCCCAAACCCTAAAACCAACTTCTTCCACTATCAACATCCACTTAAACTTACAATCTTCACAACCAAACCAACACCAATTCAATCTTTTAACTTACAATCAATTTTAACACTTGTAAACACATATCAAACACACCAAATCATCACATCAACAACTCACAATTCACCTTAGACACAACTTCAAAGTTAACAAAGGAAAATCAAGAGATCACTTACTTGAAATGAAGAAATTCCACAAATCTCTAACCAAATCCCTTGATTCCTTCTTCAATTTGAGTTTAGAACTTCAAACACCTCTCTAGCTCTTTCTCTTCTTGGATGGCCGGCACATACATGAGAAGAAAAGAAATTCAACCCAAGTCAAATAGCTTTTCTTCTTTAAATCTCCACCACACAATTTAACAAAACAATTACTTAAATGCCCTTCATCCATTTAATTAACCTTTTGTCTCATATGTGCCCATTTAAGTAATTCCACAAATCTCAAATAAATATCCTCTTGCATTGACTCTCTATTTGACTTATGTATATGTTATATATATCATCATATAAACAACATATACACTTTTCTCTAAACCCTCTTTCTTTCCCAAAACACATATACATAAGCATTCTCTTACCAATTCCTTTTCTTATCACCTAACATATACATTCAATCACATTTTAAACCAACAATAACAACAACAACAACAACAATAACAACATAATCAAAACTTCTAGGGCATACATGAGGATATTACAATTCTCCCCCTCTAAAAAGAAATTTCGTCCTCGAAATTACCTGATATCAAGTCTGAAACAACTGAGGATACTGATCTCGTATGGTTTGTTCACTTTCCCAAGTTGCTTCTTCTTTTTCATGATTCTTCCACAAAATCTTTACAAGTGGCACTCTTTTGTTTCTTAATTCCTTCACATCACGAGCCAATATAGCAACTGGTTCCTCTTCAAATGTCAAATCAGGACTCACTTCAATAGATTCAATCGGCAACACATGAGATGGATCCGATCTGTATCTTCTCAACATAGAAACATGGAATACATTATGGATACGATCCAACTCAGGTGGCAAAGCAAGCCGATAAGCAACTGGCCCAACTCTTTCCAAAACTTCATACGGTCCAATGAAACGAGGACTCAATTTCCCTTTCCGACCAAACCTCAAAATCTTCTTCCAAGGAGACACTTTCAAAAATACCTTATCTCCAACATCAAACTCTATGTCTCTCCTCTTCAGATCTGCATAAGACTTCTGTCGGTCTGAAGCTGCTTTCAACCTGCCTCGAATCAATTTCACTTTCTCTTCAGTTTCTTGAATCAAATCAGGCCCAATTAACTTACCTTCCCCAAGTTCACTCCAACAAAGAGGTGTCCTACACCGTCTGCCATACAATGCTTCAAACGGTGCCATACCAATGCTAGATTGGTGACTGTTGTTGTAAGCAAACTCCACAAGCGGTAGAAATCTGTCCCAACTTCCAGAGAAATCAATGACACAGCTTCTCAACATGTCCTCAATAATCTGTATCACCCTCTCTGATTGTCCATCCGTCTGTGGATGAAAAGCAGTACTGAAGTGCAGTCGGGAACCCAAAGCACTATGCAAACTCTTCCAAAACCTTGAAGTAAACCGAGGATCTCGATCAGACACTAAAGAAGTTGGAACCCCATGCAACTTTACAATCTCATGGATATACAGCTCAGCTAACCTCTCCAAAGAGTAATCCATCCGAACCGGAAGGAAATGAGCTGTCTTAGTCAATCTATCCACAATCACCCATATGGCATCATGTTTCCTTTGTGTCAATGGCAAACCAGACACAAAATCCATTGTCACTCTTTCCAATGACATGACCGTTGGATAGATTTGGTGAGATTGATAGTTATGCTACAAGAAACATGGTCAAGATTTATGGTTTGCATAGTTGTATCTTATAATTTTATGTTAGAAATTTGTTTATAATTATAGAAAGTGTGGAATAGAAGAGAATTGTGAAAATATGATGAGCTTTAAATGATGTGTAAGAAAAGTGATTTGTATGAAAAAGGTAACTATAAGAAATGTGAGAAAATGGTAAATGAAAGGAATTATGAAATGTGAGTAAGATTTATAATGAATGTGTTTGAAAGTGGTATAAAATGAATAAGTTGATGAAAATGATGTGTAAAGTAAACGAGACTAGGGGAAGTGAATATTATTTGTAATGATGAATTCGAAGAGAATTAAAATTTGAGAATAAATTTGACCTAATAGAATTAGGTCACGAATTGAAAATAGATTGATGAATTTAAAATAGACTAAAGGTTGGTCAGAATAGAATAAGGTTGTGATGGTCATATTGTGATAGTTAGATCAATTGATCCAAAATGCAATAAGTTTAAAAGTATTTATTGAAATTCAATGTGTGTAGTTGTATTAAGAATATGCATGCTATATGATAATGTGTTTAATACAACATTATGATATGTATATGCATATGAAAGGAGCTAAGTTTTATTAGTTTCAAATAATTATAAGAGAAAAATATTAGTTATAATATAATGGGAATGAATCATATTAAGGAAATAAGATTTTGCTGTTGTTTAATGGTGATGTCAAATTAAGATGTGGTAATTGTATAAAGAGTAGGATCAAGGTGAAGATGTGTAAAATTATTGTGTTAAGATAAAAGTTATCAACATTTGAATTTAAGGTGATGAGAGTATATTTTTAAGTTAATGAAGTGATCAAATATCTTGAGTGCAATAGGTGTGTGGATATATATATTAAAGAGATGAACTAATTTTTGTATAATGACAATTCGATTGATGATATGATAATTTGTTGTGACTGTTTGAGTAAATAGACAGTATAATGATATGTTAGGAAATGGTAAAAAGGAAATTAAGAATGAACCTAGGGGGGAGAATAGAAATTATGTAATTTGGTAAAATAATAATTTGGATGATTTATTACTATACTGAATAATTTCGAGGACGAAATTATTTAAGGGGGAGAAAATTGTAACATCTGTAATTTTGGAGATATAAAATTGTATATACTCAATATATATATCTAGAGTATATATAACATATACATATGGTATATTAATTGTATATGTTTGATTAATATATTACATACTTAATATCTAATACACATATAAGGTATATTTGATGTGTATATAAGATACACATTACTTGTGCATATGTGTAATATCCCAAATTTTTGAAAAGTTCTAATTTTTGAAAATTTAATAAAATAAATTATAATTTAAATGGATAAATTGAATTAATGTTTTTAAATGAAAATGAAGGGGTTTTAAAAGAAAAAGTGGAACATATATGTGATATATATGTAAAATATACATAACATATAAAAGTCAACACTTTTTAAAAGAAAAGTCAAAGTAAAAGGGTATTTTGGTAATTAAATCTTAGAAATTTAAAATTAATAAAATAATTCAAAAATAAATAATTTTGGACGGAAGATAATATTTGGGGTTTGAATTAATTAATTAATTAAAAATATATTAAAATAATAATATATATAAGGTTGAAAATGTGAGTGGGAGGAAAGAGAAAATCATTTTTTTTCATCTTCTTCTTCTTCTTTCCTTCAAGGACGACTTTCATGGCCAAAGAGGGAGATTTTTAGCTTTTTTCATCATCAAATTCTTCAAGCTTTCAAGGGAATAAGAGTAGTTTTGGTGATTTTCCAACAAGTAAGTAAGCTTTATTTCCAAAATTATGAAGTTCTTTAAAGCTTATGAATATGTATGAATTGAGTTTTTGAAAGATCATGTTATAATTGTTGGAATGGGTATGGAAGATGTTCTTTTGATGAGTAAATAATGATTTTAAGGTTGGATTAAAGAAATGGTTGAGTTTGGGTAAGATTGGTGAAGAGAGAGAATTTAGGGTTATGTAATTTTTGGGGTTTTGAAATCATGGTTTTTAATTATGTAAATTGATTCCAAATGAGTTGTTTTGATACATAAACAAGTATTTTAAAGTCAAATATTGTATTTGGTTGTGTTTGGTTGGAGTTTGAGAATGGAAGTGGAGATTTAGGATTTCGGAAAAGTGATTTTCCAAAGTGGTTGAATTGTGTGATTTTATTTGTTTAAGCATGTTGTTTAGTGTTATAAGTGATGAATATAAGCTTGAAATGAGTAATGGATTGTGTTGGAATGGAAAACCTTCAATGGGGGAAGGTTATGCCATTTTTGAGATTTTGTGTATAAGAGTGTATTTTTATAATGTAAATGATTTAAATGTATTAAAATATGTTTTGAATAGTATAAATAAACTTCAAACACTAATTTAATTATAGTAGAATGGAATTATAATGTTAAAGTAAGGAAAAGCTAAATTTTTGGAAATTTGTAAGAGTGATGTTTAATTATGGTTAAATATTGGAAATGCCATTAAATGTGATACTAAATGATTATTTGCTATCACATTTGGTTTAGGCATTGAGGGAGGTTGATTTGCTTCATCCAAGTGGTGAAGGGCTAGTTGGAAAGATAGGATTGGAGGTTGTTTTAAGCTTACTTTGGGTTTCTAGTGGAGGTATGTACAAACTTTAAATATATTGTTCATATTTGCATGACATTTGGGCTTAATACATTTTGGTTGATAAATGTGTTAAGTTACTTGATTCATTGATTGAGCATGAATATGTGCTATGACATTTGTAATGTCATATATGTGTTAAATGCATTGTGAAAAGCCATTGATAATGGCTAAATCGTGTAGAATGTGAAATATGTATATTATGTGAAAATACCCAAAGTAATTGGGTAATGTGTTGTGAATGCAAAAATGAGATATGTGGAATAATGAAATGAATTGATATTGAAAAAAATGAGAAAAAAAAATATATGTGAAAATAAGGTAATGAGCCTGGTTTGATTATGAGAAATGAAATGAGAAATGAATTGTGAAAGTATTTGATAATGAGGTAAATGAATTAAATGTGTACCTAGTATGTTATTCAATTTTCAGAGTTCTGGGTTTGGCGGCATACTTATGAATTGCTGGGCAGGTGAAAAGATCGGGTCGTAAGCCGATCCCAGCTGATAAATGATAAATATGATGATTTTGGGGTGAAAAGACTGGGTCGTAAGTCTCAAAAACTGTAGCAGTCTAGCCGGGTTAAGGACCAAGACACTGGGGCCTAAGGGTCTAGTTCGGTTGAGGTCCAAGAGACTGGGGCTGTTACATTATCCATGGATATATTGCCTACGGGCTAGTCATTATGGACCAAAGCAGTAACTTTGAAATTTGAATAGGATATTAGATCCTTTTTGGGCCCATGCTTGTCTTTGCTTTAATGTGAATTATGAATTGTGATACAATTGAGCAATATAATCCTATGAGTTGTGATTATGAAATATTTAAAAAATATAAGGAAGTAGAATGATGTGACATCTATATGCATTGTGCATTGGCATTGCATTGAGTTTTATTGTTATTATTAAAGTTTGTACCACTAGGCTTCGACTTAGCGCGATTGTAATTCGTCACGCAGGTGATGGATGATTTGGTAGAGCCGGAGAGTTCTACTAGGCCTGGTCGGGTCTAGGTTTGTATTTATTGAGCTTGAAGAGTTGTTTTTGGGTACATCAAGATCAGAGCCAGTTGCCAGCATGTACATATTTGATATTATAGTATATTTTTATATTATGTATGAGATGATATGTTTTTGAAGTATATATTGTAAATTGTAAAGAATGATTTGAATAATTTGTTTAA
Source organism: Garcia nutans (assembly GCA_947685225.1). Lineage (NCBI taxonomy): Eukaryota > Viridiplantae > Streptophyta > Magnoliopsida > Malpighiales > Euphorbiaceae > Garcia > Garcia nutans. The sequence goes on along the minus strand of CANTUV010000007.1, from coordinate 45,043,166 downwards.
AATGAGATCTTATTTGTGATATTGATATATATACCTATATATAAGTATTTTGAGAAAATATGGAGAAATTGAGAAGTATTGGTGAAATGGTGAATTGATTTTTATTGGGAGTGTTTCTTTTATGCAGGTTGTGTTTTGCTGAATTTTTGAAACGTTCAAATTACAAACAAAACTCTGGTGAATTTTTCCCAGAGATTTTCATATAAAATATTTATTTTGGATTCCTATAACAAGCAAAGAATATTTATATATTATTTATTTTATATTTTAGTATTTGAAATCTTAAAATAGAAATGTGAAAATTTTTATTAAATCGGTCTGCGTCATTTTTATACCATATATACATATTTTACATATGCTGGAAATATGTATTGTACGTATATAGAGTATAAGGGCGTTACAGCAAGTATATACCAAGAGGTACGAGGCTATGAGTGGTTATGCCATGCTCGATCTCCATACCTTGAGTGAAAGGATGGTATCCCTTACATAACACAACACGGCTAACACTGGCATCCTAACTCACGCACACGATGCAATCTAATATGATTCAATGGATAATATCATTATAAGAAAGAATAGAATAATATAAAGACCAATGGAATCAACTTCTCTTATCCCCAGTGGAGTCGCCACTGTGAGCGGGGATTTTTGCCCCCACTCCAGGTGGAATGATTCTTGTGACTTCGGCATTGTTTAGGCTCAGGGCCTTAGAGAACACGGACCTAACTTCAGAAAAATTAGAGTCGCCACCCGGACGGGCCGGGAAAAAAGAAAGGGGTGGATGACTCGATTCCTAAGGAATCTCCAACCCCCTAATGGGTTCTGAAAGTTGGGTACGTGTGGGGAAGGTGAGAAATGGCCCGGCACCCCCACAATGCCCGGTTCATTGGAACCAGCCTCCTTTACAAGTCTTAATATTATAAAATTCTTAAATATAATAATATTATCCATATTACACACAACAATTAAAATAAAGCATCGATATATTAAAAATCAAAACAATGTCCAAACAAAACAAATAAATGGACACCCATCCGAGGATGGAAACATGTCCTTACATAATCCATGCTTAGAAACTTGTCCTTTACATTGGTTCTAAAATAGAAAAGCAATTTAAAATACATGATATTTAACTAATGAGGTACCCACCAAGTGGAAACATACCTCTTACAACATTTGGAAATCTAAATAAGTCGATAAAAATAAATAACCATTCATCATAAATAAATCATTCAACAAATATATTAAACATCAATAGAATGTAAACATCCATGCATGATAAACTAAATAAACCAAGCATTGAACTTAAATAAATTAAAGCATAGAAAATAAATCAAAGCATCTAATGAACTACACAATCAAATCTAAGAATAAAGCAAGTAAAAAAAATACAAATTAAGGCTAGTGTTTTTATTTAAGATTCTTTATTTAATGTTTAGGGTTTTAGAATTTATTGGTTTAAGCTACTGTAAGTTTTAAGGGAATTAAAATGGATTAAGGTTTTATGATTTAAGGAATTAATAAAGTTCATTGATTAACCAAATTAGTTTTTAAGGAGTGAAATCATGAAATTAGGGTTTGGATACTTTAAAACATTTAGATTTATGATTTACAGTTACTGGATCATTATTTTGTATTTACCATATTGAATTTTACTATTTAAATTTATAAAGTTTTAAGATTTTAAAGATTAGGATATAGAAAAATTAGGGTTTAAGGTTTTAAGAGAATTAGGGTTTAAGAAAACTAGGGTTTAGAATAATTGGTTTGAGGTTACTAGATTGTGCTCGCTGGCTATCTTAAGGGAGAGGTCAAGTGTTCGATCCGGGGATGTGACTCCTTTAGGAGCCAAATAAACAAATCCTGCTGGAGGGCCCGCGAGGGCAGTCCAGTACTATGGCGGCCTGCCGGGTTGAGGGCTAGGACTACTGTGAGCGGGGATTTTCGCCCCCACTCCCAGTGGAATGGTTCTTGCGACTTCGGCACTATTTAGGCTCGGGGCCTTAGAGAACACGGACCTAAGTTCAGAGAAAATGGAGTCGCCACCTGGACGGGCCAGGAAAAAAGAAAGGGGTGGATGACTCGATTCCTAAGGAATCCCCAACCCCCTAATGGGTTTGAAAAGTTGGGTACGTGTGGGGAAGGTGAGAAATGGCCCAGCACCCGCACAACGCCCGGTTCGTTGGAACCGGCCTCCTTTACAGGTCTTAATATTATAAAATTCTTAAATATAACAATATTATCCATACTACACACAATAAAAAGAAAGCATCATTATATTAAAATCAAAGCAATATCCAAACAAAACAAAACAAATAAATGGACACCCATCCGAAGATGGAAACATGTCCTTACATCACATGCCTAGATAGGACACCCACCAAAAGGTAGAAACATGCCCTTTACATAGGTTCTAAAATAGAAAAAGCAAATTAAATTACATGATGTTTAACTAATGAGGTATCCACCAAGTGGAAACATACCTCTTACAACATTGGGAAGTCTAAACAAATTGATAAAACAAATAACCATTCACCATAAATAAATCATTCATCAAAGCTATAAAATAAACATCCATCCATGATAAATTAAATAAATCAAGTATTGAAATTAAATAAATTAAAGCATAAGAGATAAATCAAGGCATAATCAAGTATATAATTAAATAAAGCAAATAAAAGTCCAATTATAATAGATTAAAATAGATTAGAGTTTTATGTTTTTAAAGGTTGGTAAGGCTCTTTGATTAACTAAATTAATATTTGAATGGTGAAATCATGAAGCTAGGGTTTTAGACAATTTGAAACACTTTTGATTTGTGGTTTTAATTGGTGATTTCAAGCTACTGTGTAAAATTTAAAGTATTTATATTTTTATGGTTTTTAATGTTTTAAAGGATTAGAGCTTAGAAAAATTAGGGTTTAAAATTTTAAAGGGTTAGGGTTTACTATTTTAGGTTTAAAAATTGAATTTTGGATTTTAGGATTTAGAATTAGGGTCTCGGGTGATGAATTTGAATTAGGATTTAGAAAGACAATTTGATGATTTCATGAGGTTTTATGAATTTAAACAAACGGATTGAAGTTTTTATAAATAGAAAACATGTTTTCTAAGGTTTTTTGAATGAAATAGAACCTAGTTTAAAATTTTGAAAGAAACAGAATCAAATTTTGGTTTTGTTGAAAAAGATGTTTAATTAGAGTTTTAAGGTTTTGAAGAGGTAAAAATAATAATTTTAAGTCTTTTTGGAAAATAAAGTAATGTATTAGTGCCTTTAACTTTGGAAAAACTAAATTAAAGTTCTAAGGTTTTTTTATTTGAAAAATAAAATTCCATAGATTATGCTACTGTGAACAAATAAAACCAGAAAGAATTTAACATACCTCTTTTTGTTGATTCTCCAAAAATAATTCTTCTTGGATGAAATTGAAGTTGAATAGCTCCTTTTCCTCCCTTGATTTGGTTTCAAATTTTCCAAGCTCCTGTTGGATTTTCCGCCTCCCCTCTATTTTCATTGCCTTTGGTCCTTATTTATAATGGTTTGATGTAGTTTATTCCTAATTAGTTAAGGCAAGTAATATTAATAAAAAAAAAACCAAAACCTAATTGAATTAGGTTTCAAAAAATTTGCGTCGAAAAAAATTGCGCTGCCGAAAAAAATTGCCGCAGGAAAAAATACGCTGGCGAAAAAAAACTGCCGTAGAAAATTGCAGTGGGTGGGCTGGGGCATCGCAGTGGGCCTATGGGCGCGTCGCCAGCATAAAAATCCTACGGGCGAAATAGAAAATCTATTTCACTCGTAGGAAAATCCTGCAAGTGAAATAGAAAAGCTATTTCGCTCGTAGGAATTTCCTGTGGGCGAAATAGCTTGGGCTGTTCGCCCGCAGGAAATTCCTGCGAGCAAAATGCCCAAGGGCCCGCGCGACGAATTTTTCGTCGCCGATTTTTCTGACTCTGATTTTTATTTATTTATTTTTATTTTTTGATTTTTATTTATTTATTTTTATTTTTTAATAATAAAAATTAGATACTAAACCAAAAATTATTTAATAAAAATTATTTTGGACCAATTAGACAATAAAAATCATTTTAGACTAAATAAAAGATATTGGACCGGATTGGGTCAAAAATTAAGGGTGTACAGTTTGCCCCCTGCTTGAAAAATCTGAAACTTTAGTGAAAGAGAGTGAAAAGCAATAAGACTTAATTTTTGAGATGGTTGAGGTTTTGGGTTCTGGACCCGGTTCGAGTTCTGGACTCAAAGATAAATTCTAGGTTCCAGACCTAAGGAAAATTTGGGTTCTGGACCCAGTTTGAGTTTTGGACTCAATGGATGATTCTAGGTTCTGAACCTAAGGAAAATTTAGGTTCTGGACCAGGTTTGAGTTCTGGACTCTATGGATGATTATAGGTTTTGGACCTAAGGAAAATTTGGGTTCTGGACCCGGTTCGAGTTCTGGACTCAAAGATGATTCTAGGTTCTGGACCTAAAGAAAAATTTGGGTTCTGGACCCAGTTCGAGTTCTGGACTCAAGGATAATTCTAGGTTCTTGACCTAAGGAAAAATTTGGGTTCTGAACCCGGTTTGAGTTCTGGACTCAACGATAATTCTAGGTTCTCGACCTAAGGAAAAGTTCTGGACCCGGTTCGAGTTCTAGACTCAAGGATGATTCTAGGTTCTGGACCTAAAGAAAAATTTGGGTTCTGGACCCGAGCTAAGTTTTGGACTTAGAAATAATTCTAGGTTTTGGACCTAATGGTAAACTTGGGTTCTGGGCCCGGTTCGAGTTCTGGACTCAAGGATAATTCTAGGTTCTGGACCTAAGAAAAATTTGGGTTCTGGACCCAAGAGATTTGGATACTCGATCCTAAACTAGACTCGGATACTCGATCCTAAATTGGGTTGGGATACTCGATCCTAAACTGGATTTGGATACTTGATCCTAACTTGATTTGGATACTCAATCCTAAATTAGATTGGCATACTCGATCTAAACTGGATTTGGATACTCGATCCTAAATTGGGTTGGGATACTCGATCCTATCTGGAGTTGGATACTCGATCCAAAATTGGGTTCGGATACTCGATCCTAACTGGATTTGGACACTCGATCCTAAGCTGGATTTGGATACTCTATCCTAAATTATGTCCGGATACTCGATCCTAACTTGATTTGGGTACTTGGACCCAAGCTTGGGTACTTGGACCTGAGATTGGGTACTTGGACCCGAGATTGGGTTGAATTTGGGTACTTGGACCCGAGATTGATTTGATTTGGGTACTTGGACCCGAGAATGGGTGCTTGGACCCAAAAATGGGTACTTGGACCCGAGAATGGGTGCTTGGACCCGAGATTGGGTTTGACTGACCTTTTATCATTTGAGAAATCTGACTGCTCTGGTTATTCTATGCATTATGGTTTTTCACCTTCAAAATGGATCTTCATCCTTTGAGATCGAGTCTTCACCCTCGCGCGATGTGATATGCTCATGTATGCATGATATGCATGAATAATACTTATAGTGGTTTTATTGACTCACATACTAAGGTGATCAGCATAAGTGTTCTCATTAGTTCCGTTTTGACGCTCGTTCAAGTCTTGCATTGGAATGATCGAAAGCTTTACATTTGTGGCTTTTATCCTCAAGATGTTGAAAACATGAGTGGTGGAGATCCCAAATAGCAGAGTCAGGGATTCATCTATTTCGAACTATGTCTCAGCATGTCAGTCGGTAGTTTCTTCATAACTTTACCAATAATAATTTCCTTTGCCCAATGTGTCCTTTAGAGGTTCAACATACTTCCCTTAACTTGAAGGCTTTGTATGACAAAACATTTTTTTAAATTTTTGAATTTTCATTTTGAAATCAAATGTTGGCTTTGCCAAATTAATGTCAATGTACCTCAGGACTTGATTTTTCAAATTAACATATCTATAACATGACAACCCTAGTTACCATACCAAACTCGGGAATCATTTCTATTTAAGCAAGAATTGTTGCACTTCAGATAGGCACATACACATTACTTGGTCAAAGGTCTCATTTGAGTTTAAATATTGTCTATCTCATATGCATGCTTATCCAAACTATCTCCACTAATAGACTCTACCTACCAAGAGAGATCAACAGGTCTTTAATAGGCTTGGAATGGGGTCTATGAGGGACATGGGTTAAATGAAGGCCATTTTAAGATAGGAGCTGATGAGACACAATGGACAAACCCTCACACTATAAATTTCTTATTTGAATTTTAGGCAACTTGGAGCAATCTTTTTAGACTCTAAATTCATTCTATCTTCTTGACATTAATCTGGATCTTGATTAGGACAGTTTTTGCCCTTGTAAGAATTTTGGTACCCAAATTTGTTTCTTTTCTTCTTCTCCCTTTTCTTTCTTTTTATTTTTCTTACTCTTCCCTTTTTTGAGCATTTTAACATTTTGTCTTTCTTCCTTGTAGGACTGTCAAGTACATAACTTTCAAGAACTGAATGGTCTTTCTCCTTTTCCTTTGATTTTGATCGAATCTTTGGTTGGGTTGAACCAATTCAAGTCAATTCGTCCTTATAAAACAAATAGAAGCCTTTTGTTGTCTTAGGTAAAAGAGAACTCAGTTGGCTTTCTGAACTGCCTTTTTAGGTTTTACCTTTTTTCTTTTCTCTCGTTTCCTTCTTTTCTTTTCTTTTTTCTTCTTTTTTTTTCTTCTTTTTTTTTTCTTCTTCCTTTTTTTTTGTTTGGTTTGTTTGTTTTTTGTTTTTGTTTTTTGGTTCTAGCTCTAAAAGAGTTGTCTTATTTGTACCAACTTGGGCTTCCAATAATGGATGAGTGGAGTAACATAAATCTTCTTTAATAGGGATAAATCATTTGTTGCTCTGATGTTGATGTTGTCTTGATATATTGGAGAAACTTCAACTATCCTTATGGTCTTGATAACTTCAACTCCCCTTATGATCATGACTAATCATTACTTTCTTTGATCTTCTTGCCTATTCATCTTTGTGATCATAAGACTTGTCAAAAGTATCACAATAGCTCAGGTAGGTTATTGGGGTTTGTAAGCCAATGAAAAGAAAGCTAAAATTTTATGAAAGCTCAAAGGGACAACTAGGGATTGATATTTAATTGGGTGGATACTAGTTGTTGGCTAACCAAACAATGCCTAGATCATTTCTCTCTTAAATAAGTAGAGTTCAATTTCGCCTCGAAAGTTTGTCAAAGCATGTTCTAAGATTGACTAGGACCTTGACAAAGATAATTATGCAGGAGCCCTCTCTATGTAAGCATACACAACTCAATGCTATAGAGCATTTCCCTCACCTAGTAACGTCATTCGAGTCATGATGCATAAATATATTAATTCATGAATTATCAAGCTAGATTCCTCATTGGTTGACCAAAATGAACAAAGACCAACAAAAATTTTGATGAAAGTAATTTATTCAAGCAACTTTAAATTTGAAAAACACGATTGTTCCAATAAAATATTAAAGAAAGTAACATTCAAGCTAAGGAAAGTTCATTAGTTTAATCTTCTTTTCCCTTCATATCTTCAATATTTCCATCTTGAAAGGATGATAAAACAAAATCTTCTTCCTATCCTTTTCCCACCATAAAGGTTGCCGGTGGTGGCACTCTTCCAAACTTAGGCAAAGGGTTGTTCTTGGTATTGGGTTTATCCGGCTCAGGTAGCTTGCCACTATCAATCATCTTGGATCTCATGCCTTAAACGAGCACATTTATCTGTTTCATGCCCTCGCATTTGATGAAATTGACAGAAGGCCTCGGCATTGAAGTTTGGTGGCAGTGGATTATGCAACGGTCGAGGAGCTAAAGGTTGTAACAACCCTTTTTTTTGCAGCTTGCTAAAAACCCAAGACAGAGGTTTCCCCAATTTTGAGAATTGTCTTTTATTTCTTTGACCGGTCACATTAACATCAACTTCTTTTTGCGTGCTTTGATTTTTGGACTGGTAATTCCCTTTCTCATTCCTCTTTATTGCAAAATGGCTCTTCTCCCTTTCCCATTCTTCAATTTGCAAACCAGCTTGGAGAAGGTCTTTGAAATCACGAATGAGTGTATGAGACATCCTCTCACTAAGATTAGGCAATACCCTTCTCACAATCATCCTTATTTGATCGGATTCATCTGGCCTCTTCTTGAGTAAAGTGGCCTTGTTTCTCCATCTCTTGACATAATCTACAAAATTCTCATTCGGCCTTTGCCTAATGGACTCCACTTCCATCAAGGTAACTTCCAACTCAACATTATATCCATATTGTTGGATGAAGGCTTTGCAAAGTAGATCCCAACTCTTTTGTGTTCCATCATCTAAGGTATTGAACCAATTTTGGACAACAGGGTCCAATGAGAGCATAAAGTACCTTAGGGTTTGAGCCTTTATAGCTCCGGCAGAATGCATGGCAGTGATATACTACTTCACATAAAGATGATGATTTCCGGTGCCATTGTACTTTGCAAAGGATGGCATCTTGAACTTGTATGGAACTTCTTCATCTTGTTCAATGGGTTTGTAAGATGATGATTTTCGGTGCCATTTTCGGTGCCATTGTACTTTGCAAAGGGTTTGAACCGTAGTCTAAATCAGCAATCATCTTTTCAACATCGGATGTCTCGGTCTTTTCAATAGTTGCTTTCTCAGCAACCTTCGGTTCTTTCTTCTTCTCTTGAACATCTTGTTAGTATTGAGCCCAATCATCATCATCATCAATGATCACCTTTTCATCATCAAAAACCACTTCACTAACTTTGGTCTTCCCTTTGTCCTTTGGTTTCTTAGTGCTAGCAGATGCCTCGGCATGGTTCTCTAAGATTGCAGTCAACTGGTTCTTCATGGTCTCAGCTAGGGCCTCTTTGATTTCTTCCATCTTGGTATTGAGGGCCTCATCAACCATCCTTTGAATTTGTTCGGGCTCCATTGTTTTAGGTGAGCAAGTGATTGAGTCGTTGCTAGATACTTCATCTTCGGCGTAGGTCGGATTGTTGTAAGCTTTAGAACTATCGTAATCTAGGGCTGTGAGCCAGAGAGGATCAATGATATGAGATGCAAATGTATGCATGTATGCACAAACAATCAACAAATAAGGATAAATAGGACATTCCTTCCAACCTTATAACATCCACACACGAATGGGGAGTCTCTTTTCCTAGGTATATGGTTAATAAAATACCAATATGGGGTATCTTGCTTTCGAATAATTCCGTCGGACGTTTCAACCAATAGTTATATTTTTGAAAATGGAAATCCATTTATAGTAATTCCCATTAATTATGTTTTAATCCATTTATCCAACAAAAGTAGCTTTTATACTATATTGGATTAAAACTAAATTAAGAGGTTTACTATAGATAGATTTCTCACTTGAAAAGAGTAACTAGTGATTCAGGCCAAAAACAAGCCCATGGTTAATTTATTCTTAGTGTAAACTATGCCCACAATTGATTTTGGTATTTCAAAATTGACCTAAATATTTTTGCAAGCTCTTTTTAAGAAAAGGTTGGGTGATAATAGTTTTGTTTCTAAGCCTATTGTAAAGATTTTAGAAAAATGGATTTTGGGCTTAGTATTTGGGCCATGGGCCAAAGAATTTTTGATTTGTTTTTAGTAAAGTCTTATGTCCAAAGACCATCTTGAAAAATTTTGAAAATAGTTTTAGTCTTTTGGGCTTTAAAGAAAAATTTATTTTGAGCTTGCAAATGTACTTGGGTCATATTAGAAAAATAAACAAACTAAATAAGCCATGATTTAGACTAAGATAAACCAACCATAGTCGAACAACATGCATTTGGGGTAAAACCTAAGGAAAGTAACTGGGCCAATTACATGAGCTTTAGTCTTTGGGTAAAAAGGCTTAGGTTCCCATAGCAAGTATATACCAAATGGTACGAGGCTATGAGTGGTTATGCCATGCTCGATCTCCATACCTTGAGTGAAAGTATGGTATCCCTTACATAACATAACACGGGTAACACGGGCGTCCTAACTCACGCACACAATGCAATCTAATATGATGCAATGGATAATATCATTATAAGAAAGAATAGAATAATATAAAGACCAACAGAATCAACTTCTCTTATCCCCAGTGGAGTCGCCACTGTGAGTGGGGATTTTTGCCCCCACTCCCGGTGGAATGGTTCTTGTGACTTCGGCACAATTTAGGCTCGGGGCCTTAGAGAACACGGACCTAAGTCCAGAGAAAATGGAGTTGCCACCTGGACAGGCCGGAAAAAAAGAAAGGGGTGGATGACTCGATTCCTAAGGAATCCCCAACCCCCTAATGGGTTCGAAAAGTTGGGTACGTATGGGGAAGGTGAGAAATGGCCCAGCACCCCCACAACGCCTGGTTCATTGGAACCAGCCTCCTTTACAGGTCTTAATATTATAAAATTCTTAAATATAACAATATTATCCATACTACACACAATAAAAAGAAAGCATCATTATATTAAAATCAAAGCAATGTCCAAACAAAACAAAACAAATAAATGGACACCCATCCGAAGATGGAAACATGTCCTTACATCACATGCCTAGATAGGACACCCACCAAAAGGTGCCCTTTACATAGGTTCTAATATAGAATAAACAAATTAAATTACATGATGTTTAACTAATGAGGTACCCACCAAGTGGAAACATACCTCTTACAACATTGGGAAGTCTAAACAAATTGATAAAACAAATAACCATTCACCATAAATAAATCATTCATCAAAGCTATAAAATAAACATCCATCCATGATAAATTAAATAAATCAAGTATTGAAATTAAATAAATTAAAGCATAAGAGATAAATCAAAGCATAATCAAGTATAGAATTAAATAAAGCAAATAAAAGTCCAATTATAGCTATTGTGACTTTTTATGGAATTAAAATAGATTAGGGTTTTATGTTTTTAAAGGTTGATAGGGATCTTTGATTAACTAAATTAATATTTGAATGGTGAAAATGAAACTAGGGTTTTAGACAATTTGAAACACTTTTGATTTGTGGTTTTAATTGGTGATTTCAAGCTACTGTGTAAAATTTAAAGTATTTATGTTTTTATGGTTTTTAATGTTTTAAAGGATTAGAGCTTAGAAAAATTATGGTTTAAAATTTTAAAGTGTTAGGGTTTACTATTTTAGGTTTAAAAGTTAAATTTTGGATTTTAGGATTTAGAATTAGGGTCTCAGGTGATGAATTTGAATTAGGATTTAGAAAGACAATTTGATGATTTCATGAGGTTTTATGAATTTAAACAAACGGATTGAATTTTTTATAAATAGAAAAGATGTTTTTTAAGGTTTTTTGAATGAAATAGAACCTAGTTTAAAATTTTGAAAGAAGCAGAATCAAATTTTGGTTTTGTTGAAAAAGATGTTTAATTAGAGTTTTAGGGTTTTGAAGAGGTAAAAATAACAATTTTAAGTCTTTTTGGAAAATAAAGTAACGTATTAGTGCCTTTAACTTTGGAAAAACTAAATTAAAGTTCTAAGGTTTTTTTATTTGAAAAATAAAATTCCATAGATTATGCTACTGTGAACAAATAAAACCAAAAAGAATTTAACATACCTCTTTTTGTTGATTCTCCAAAAATAATTCTTCTTGCATGAACAAGAACAAAGACAATTGCTGCCTTTGAATTGCTTAAATCGTGTCCCTGCTATTCCAGAAAAAAAAGAAGTTGAATTGCTCCTTTTCCTCCCTTGATTTGGTTTCAAATTTTCCAAGCTCCTGTTGGATTTTCCGCCTCCCCTCTATTTTCATTGCCTTTGGTCCTTATTTATAGTGGTTTGATGTAGTTTATTCCTAATTAGTTAAGGCAATTAATATTAATAAAAAAAGAAATGGAAACCTAATTGAATTAGGTTTCAAAAAATTTGCGTCGGAAAGAATTGCGCTGTCGAAAAAAAATTGCCGCAGGAAAGGCAAAAAAAAAAACTGTCACAGAAAACTGCGTCAATGGGCAGACTGGGGCATCGCAGTGGGCCTGCGGGTGCGTCGCCCGCAGAAAAATCCTGCGGGAGACTATTTTGCCCACAAAATAGAAAAGCTATTTTGCCCGCGGGAATTTCCTGCGGGCGAAATAGCTTGGCTGTTTCGCCCACAGGAAATTCCTGCGGGCGAAATGCCCACGGGCCCGCGCGACGAATTTTTCGTCGCCGATTTTTTCAACTCCGATTTTTGTTTTTATTTTTATTTTTTATTAATAAAAATTAGATACTAAAGCAAAAATTATTTAATAAAAATTATTTTGGACCAATTAGACAACAAAAATCATTTTGGACTAAATAAAAGATATTATACCGGATTGGGTCAAAAATTAAGGGTCTACAACTATGGTCCACCTATGGGAGAAAAGGCCCAATAGACTAGCTGTCGTAAGACCGTGCAGGTGGGGTCGTTACACGGAGTCTTCTTGGTTTTTAGGACAACTTCATTCTTCTCTTTTGGATTGGATTCTTTGTTGGCTGACAGGGTGAGCTCTTTCTTCATCCTCAGAAATTGCAACTACTTGAAAACCATTGAGAGGTGATGAGATCAATTTTATACTTGTTTTTAGTATGATTTTGATGTGTTTTTAGTTAATATTTCATTTGATTTTTATTTAAAGTTTGTTTTAAGTGTTTGTTTTAGGTTAAAGTGCAAAAACTCCCTTGGATGATCAAAACAATGAAGGAAGAGCATGAATCAAGCAAGACATGGCCAAGCCAAAGCAAGCTTAGGCGTGTCCCCTCAAGAAAATCAAGGTAGAGAGTGACACACCCAAGAGACACGGCCAAGCCAATGGTCGTGTCTCACTCAAGGAACAAAACCAAGAAAGAAAAGAAAAGAAACAGAAGCTAACACACCCAAGTGACACGGCCAAGCCACTGGCCGTGTCACATGACACGACCACAAGCTTGGCTGTGTCACTCCTTGAGAACAAAGAAAGCAAAGAAAGAAAGAAGGGGCGGTGATGGACACGGCCAACCAGGTAGGTCGTGTCCCAAAGAGAAATGAGAGACACGGCCAAGCCACTCATGGCTTGGCTGTGTCACCTATAAAAGCCTTGAATTCTTTTGCACGGATTGAGGAATAAATGGGGGACAAACACTTTGCTTTTGCCAAAAGAAATATTAAAGAAAAGAAAAGCTTGCCTAATTGATGGAAAGAATTATTAAACAAAGAGAATATGGGAGACAAGGGAGAGTGGTGTGAGTTGGAAGGTATGGGTTTGAGCTTGGAATGATTTAAAAAGAGAAAAAGAGGAAAGAAAGAACATACTTGGAGAGGAGGAGGCTTGGGCAAGGAAAGAGTGACACTCTCCTTGACTCTTCATCTTCATCCTCCATTTCTATCCTCTCCAGCATCTCCATCTTCCATTGGCAAGCTCTTGAAGGTTGAAGAAGATTCATTAAAAGGGTTGGTGACTTGAGAAAGCTCCATTCCATTTTGCAAAGGGGAATCAACCATTGAAGAGGGCTTGAGCTCTTCATCATACACCCAAGTGGAGCTAGGAGGAAGACTAATAATCCTACTCTTGGCATCTTCACAAGGAGTGTAACACCCCCATATCCAGTACAAGCACACTACAAACACCACAATGTAATATACGTGCACTGAACATAGGGATGCTACGGTTTTCTTTAACCATCAAATCATTTTAAAAGATACCATAATCTTTATCATTATACATTATAGAAAATAAGTAATTAACTTGTAATATAAAACAAAATAGATATAAATACATTTACTTAATACGCAGCGGAATTTATAAAATAGTTACATATATGAAAACATTTAAATCCATATTTACAAATATACATATATTCACATTATAAACAATACTTTACAAAATATAAAGAAGTTATACATGATTAGCAGCTTTTCTCTGATCTTTAAGTCCCAAAATAAACTCTTCAATGTCTACTCTCACTCGGTCTCGAGGAACTCTCGGGTTCAACTCTGTTACCTGCGCGATCAACACTATCGCGCTAAGCCAACGGCTTAGTAGTACAAAGTATGCCAACATTATGCTTTAATGCAATGCAATATCATACACATTAATAATAAAACAACAATATAGTTGTAAAGATAATACCACACCTTTATATTTCATAACTCATACTCATATAATCATATTACATTTCAAGTCTTTTCAAGGATCTCATCATTCAATTAATTTAACACCAATCAATCACATTGAAACAAAGACAAGCATGGGCCCAAAAGACACTAATATGCCATTCAATTTTCAGAGTTAATATTTTGGTTCTATTATCATATTCATCAATATCATAATCCCAACTAGGCTTCAAGGATTAGGTTCAACCAAGCTTCAAGGGGAACAAAGCATGCTAAGTATCAACCCAACTTGGCTTCAAGAACCAACCCAACCTAGCTTCAAGGGTTGTAACATCTCAATTAGGCTTCAAGGATCAAGTCCAACCTAACTTCAAGAGATTATTACTAATATTAGGCATGCCACCAACAACAAACTCTGAAAATGGAATAACACATTAGCCACACAATTCATTTATCATTTAATTATCATTTCCATTCTCAATTCTCATCATCATCTAGGCAAACATGCCTTATTTCTTTCAATTGAATCATCATAGCCAATCACAATGGCTTCATATCACATTTGAATTATCATAGCCAATCACAATGGCCTCATTTCATATCATGTCTCAATTCATATTATAATATTTCCATTCTTATCATAAAAGCATTCATATACATCATCAATACTCACATTGTGTCCCACATTATACACAATATAACATTATTCATAGATTTAGAATCTTCCACATATATTTGTTTAGGTCATCCTTTGTGTTAAATGTGTTTAGAGTGTTTATTTTTATGTTTAGGTGCAAGAAGACCTTTGAAGAATCAAAACAATGCAAGAAGAGCAAAGAACAATCACAGTAGCTAACACACTCAAGGGACACGACCAAGCTTGTGGCCGTGTCTCTCAACACCAAAAATCCAGTAACAGACACGGGCAAGGGACACAGCCGTGTCTCTCCAAAATTGATCCAACACGGCCAAATTTTCTTAGACCTGGCCGTGTCTCCCAAAAATTCTTTAGTTTGGCCGTGTCTCTTCCTTAGTTTGGCCGTGTCTCTCATGAATAAAACCCTAAACATAGCCAATTTTCTTTTGATTGAATTAAAACACATTGTGAACAACATAATCTCATTCAAATGGATATAATCAATGTCATTAACACTTATTTTAAATGTTCATCACAATATTCACATTAACAATACATCAACAACACATTAAATCACTTACCACTTCAAAACCCTTAAACCAACATCACTCTTATTCTTTCAATATCAACATCCACTTAACTTACCATCTTCAAACCAAAACCAACACCAATTTAACTTTTTAACTTACAATCAATTTCAACACTTATAAAAACATCTCAAACACACATAATCATAATATCAACAAATCACAACTCACCTCAAACACAACTTCAAAAATACCAAGAGAATTAAGAGAGTACTTACCAAAATTGTTGAATTCCACCAAATCTCCAACTTAATTCTTTGATTCTTCCTTCAATTTGAAACTTGGAATAAACAAATCTCACTTTTCTCTCTTGCTATGGAATGGCCGGCCAACATATGGGAAAGAGAAGAAGAGGAAAATGAAGAAAAGTCAAGTTATCATCTCTTTAAATCTCCACCATGTATTCCAAAACAATAATTTACCTAAATACCCCTTTCCATTTGTTTCAACTCTCTTTTCACTTACTTGCCCATTTAGGTAATTTCACACACAACAAATAAATATCCTCTTCCATTGACTATCCACATTGACTTATGTATATGTTATTTATACTACCATATATACAACATATACACTTCCTCTTAATTTCTTTTCTCTTTAAAATAAACACAAACATTCAATCCAATTAAAACAACAACAATATTCAAAACTCCTAGGGCATACATTGGGATATTACAAGGAGTTTTTCTATTTTCTCTTTTAATTCATTTTAATGTTATTGTTGTTGTTGTATTAAGAGTATTGAACATGAACTAACTCATTCTCTATCTAGATATTGATGAACCCTAGCTTATTTGTATGGATTGAATAATTTTAATTGATGGAGTTGTTTTATTCTTATGATGCTTAATGATTTATTTCCAATTAATGATAGCATGCTTATTGATTGGTTGCAATTTTCATATTACTGACTCGAGAAAGCTTGATATGAATTGAATACTCATAAGGGTTGAGGATTGATTGGAGTACTAGAGATAGACTTACAAAATCCTTTGGTTTATAGTTCCTTATTCTTAATGCAAGATCTGTTTAATTGTGTTTGAGAAGAGATTCTAGCATTCTACTTATTGATTAGGGGTTAATTCACTCAAGAGAGGTTTTAGTCTAATTTAGAGGAATGCCAATTCAACTCTGTTATATGATTTAACTGAACTGATGTTCACAAATATAATTATGGCTAGGGGGATTCAATTTTTGGATAGTATTTTTATCATCAAACCTTTTTACACAACAATCAATTTCTCTTTACTTGCATTCATTAAGTTAGTTGTCTTTAATTATAAAACATCACAAAAACTATTAATTTGCTAAACAACAGTTAAAATGTGCACTAGTACTTGACCTTGTCCTAAGTGGAATGATAACTCACTCACTACTTTATTACTTGGGAGACCCGTGCACTTGCGGTATTGCTATAGCATTTAGGTACACACGCACCAAGTTTTGACGCTGTTGCCAAGGACAACGGTTTCAATATTAGTAATATAATCAAGACTGTTGATTTAGTTTTATTTTCATTTGAATCAAGATTGTTTGTTTGTTTTCTTTGAATTGTTTGTTTGTTTTCTTGGAATTTGTTTGTTTGTTGTGTTTGAAATTGTTTTTAATTTAATTGTTTGTTTTTTTTTCTTTATATTGTTAAGTGTTTTTTTTGTAAAGATGCAGTTTTCGCAGTGCGGAGGAGTTTATGATGGGGACTATAATTCTAATATGGTATGTGCAGCATGTGGCAATGCAGGATATAGTGCCAAAGTATGTTCATTTGGTTTCGAACGATACCAAGAATGGCACGAGGAAGAATATGACTACCAAAGTTTCCAGCAAATGGGTGGTAATGACCCATATTCCAATTCTTATAATCCAAGCTGGGAAAGCCACCCAAATTTTTCTTGGGAAAATCAGCAGTACATTCCACCTCAATAATTTTTTCAGCCTTACCAAGGAAGTTCTTACTTTTAAGAACAATTTTCAAACCAAGACCACCTTAAGGAACCCACATTGAAGGATAAGTTAAATGCCTATATTAAAAAACGCACGCTGAATCAAGATCACCTTAAGGAACCCACTTTGGAGGAAAGATTGAATGCCTTCATTCAAAATAGCCCACAAAATATAGATCAACCTAAGAAACTCACATTGGAGGAAAGATTGAATGCCTTCATTGAAAATAGCGAGCAGCATCTAGCTCAATGCAAGCAATCCATAGTGGAAGATGTTTTGAATGCTTACCTTCAACTTAGCACATAAAATCAGGAAGGGAGCAATAAGAGGTTTGAGTCTTTGGAAGAATCAGTAAAGAGGGTGGAAACTCAAGTTGGGCAGCTGGCACATCAACTCCAAGCACACCAAAAGGAGGAGTCTCCTAGCCAATTTGAGCAAATCCAGGTAATCACAAATATGAGGAGTGAATATGTAATATATAACAATTTTTGTGATTCCTTTGATGCAGGGAATAATCAAGAAGAAAATGATGAGGAGATACAATCCAACATAGAGGAGTTAAGTCAATCAAAGGAGGAGGAGATTTTGGAGGCATCAACCTCACCCAAGTTGCATGAAACTTCTGATCCTTATAGGCCATCAAATCCATTTCCAAGTAACTTGAAGGATGAGAAGCAAGGTACGCAATTTTCTGACATCTATGACATGCACTCCCAAGGAGATAGTGAAAATAAGTTTGAGATAGCTATGATCTTAGAAGAAGAGCATGAAATGCCCAATTTGGAAACTGAGGAGTGTAAACTAATTTTAGATGCTGAAGTTGTTGAGAGGGGACTTGAAATTGCTAAAATAGATGAAAAAGTGATTCCACCAACCTTGGTTGAATTTCAAAAGTCCCAAAAAATCATCCCTTCTACTTTTGGTGGTAAGGAAGAGCAGAAATTTGATATACTCATGTTGCACAAAGACAAAACTTATTACTAAGTCCCTATAGCACTGGAGGATCACCCCGAGGGGACCTTCACATGTCCCTTTGGGACAATTTCTGTTCAAGGAATACTATTTAGGGGTTGCCATACATTGGGCACATTTCAAAGTTGCATGTTGTTCATCCTCTCAGTCATGGGCTACAATTGCATTATGGGTGGAAGGAGTCCTACACATCGTATATGGGAACGATGGAAATCAGGTTTCATCTAAACTCTCTTTTAGTTTGTGCATGCTCACATTGAGGACAATGTTAATCTTTAAGTGTGGGGTGCATTTTGTGTTTTGTGTTTCTACTTTTAATTTTTTTTTGTGTTAGTTTAGTTAATGTTTTTCATGTTTTCTTTGAAAAAATGAATTTTGGAAAGTTCAATTGTTATAAATTATTGATTGATGACCTTTGAATTTTTGAAGCATGAATTTGAGAATTGAGTAAAATTGGTGCTTGTTGTCAATTTTGTTGGTTTTCCCTTGCATTACCTTAAACCTAATGAGAAATTGAGCCATCAACTTATTATTTTTTTTGTGTGTGAACATCTTTGATTGATGAATTGCTAGAACTTGCTTTGACATGCATTTTGAGACTGTATAAAAATTTCAATTACGCATCAAGATGATTAAGGCAATTAGGTGAACCCACTTTGGCTTAAATAGACCAACCTTATATCCAACCTTAGTTAGCCAATTTTGAGCTTATTTTATTTTTCCTTTTCTTTCTCTTTCACAACACCATTAGTGTAACATCCCGAATTCCAGATTGGTAAGAAACAGACATAGAGGAGCTTAGAATAAAGGAATTTAGAACATGACCTATAACTTGAGTTCGAATTTCATCCAAGTTAATGACAGAATTAGAGAGTATCAAAGAAGACTTAATTGTTTATTTGTGTCTTAGCTAGATGTTTAACTTAAAATTACTCAATTTGGAGTTGTACAGAATAAGATATGATGGATTTAGTAGACAATGTGCAAGCTGCCTCAGGACAGCATAGTAGGCTTGATTTCAAAGGACCGTCAAAAATCAGATATAGCTTGGATCGACCAGAAATTTTGATACAATATATTCCCAGATGTCTAGTTTCAGTGGGAATAAGAATTACTTAATTTGGAGGTTTGAGTAAAAAGATATTAATAAAGAAAGACAGCAAGGTCAGGAAGGGATATCAAAAGGACCTAAGTGGAAATTTCTCAAAAGTTAAGGGCAACTATGTAAACTTAAAAATTAAGTGTCGGAAGTTCTTAATAGTGCCCATATCCGACCCCGGAAGAATATTCTCAAGATTAATCGGGTCATAACCGTGGGTTTCAATTTTTCCCGAAAACGCACGGTTTAAAAGTTACGAACAAATAATCGCCAGAGGGTATTTTGGTCTTTTCACACCTTAGACCATAGAAATTTCAACAAAAGATGGTGGAGGGGCCAAAATATAATTAAAAGAAAGTTTAAGGGCTTGGATTTTTAAATAAATAAAAGGAGGAGACATTTGGGCTAATGAAAATTAGCCATTTAAAAGTTATAATAAAGAAGAAAGAGAAAAGTGTGGACATTTGGCTTTAAAACATTCATCCAACCCAAAAGTGAGCATCATTTCCCTTATATATATATCATGGCATGAAGAACAAATCTCTCTCTCCCAAAGCTCTCCAAAATTTCGGCCACCATAGGGAAGAACACTAAAGAGTTCCAATTTTTGTCAAGTTTGATTTTCAAGGTAAGTTTTAAGGTTTTCAAGTATGTAGAATTCAATTCTAGAATCAATTTTAAAGTATTTATATATCTATTGGAAGATAGGAAATTAGGGTTCTTATGGTGGATTTGGGAAAATTTTAAGTAGTTATGATATTAATCAATTAAATGAAAGAATCAAGGTTTCTAAGGTTTAATAAGGTGAGATTAGGGTTTAGTTTGAAAAGAAATGGAAGGGTAGTACATGTTCTAAATTCTAAGGGTTATATTTAAGGTTGTGTTCTTGAATTTCTTGAAGGAGAAACAAAGATTAAGGAAGGAGAGAAAGGAAAAGAAAAGGGGAATTAAAAGAGCAAGGTTTGGTACTTTAACCATTGAACTCCTTTTGAAATTTTTCTGTTTTACAATTAGTAAAATGCTGTGACTTGTATGATTTTTAATTAAATATAGAAAAATTATCTTGAGTTGAAATTTGGATATGTTGTTGTTTATTAAGTCTAGTATTTGAGAAAAATAATTTGGAACCACATTGATTGAATTTAATTTACGGAATTCATAAAATTCAGAACTGCTGCTAGAATGCAGGGAAACTGGAGCAGTCTGGTTGGGTGAACTAGTTGACCAAGATTTTGTGTCCAGTTTGATATAAAATTTTAAAGGAATGATTTTAAGATGCAAAACTAAATTCTGTAAAAATTTTAGAGTTTTTATCCAAGTGGATTACTTTATACAAATTTTCTAAAACAAGGATCAAGTTGGGTCAAGAACCAGAGTTTATTGTTCATATGGAAATTTTTCATTATTAACTTGGTCAAAAACTTGGTGTGGGTGTTTTATCATTTTATTTTTAGTATTGAGTTTAATTATGATATGAAGAATAAATTAAGATGCAAAATATGTGAATACATATGATACATATGTGAGTATATGTGATATTTTTGTAAATATATATTGTATATACATGGAGAATATGTGGTATAAATACGAAGTGAATGGGTATATATGAAATGTTATATATGCTCTACTCGGTAAATGGGTAAAACCGGTCTAGAATGGGGGTTTGGCATGCCATCCTACCGGCAGTACTTTCTTAACGGCTTCGGTCGGGATATTACTTACGCGCGCGCGGTTATATCGTGTGAGGTCAAGATCATGGCAACTAGTCATGTGAGACCAAGACCACGCAGTTATTCTATATCATGTGAGACCAAGACCATGACAATTATTCGTGTGAGGTCAAGACCACGCGTAACTCTATATGAGGCCTCATTTCGAGATCGGTGTATTCATAATTACCGAGTGGAGCAGATTAACTCGTAATTATAATGAAGTTATATTACATGTTGTTTACATACAGAATGTGAATCTTAACTTAATTAGAAAATATAAATAGGATGATTGTATGAAAATAGTTTAATTATGCAGTATTCTACTTTTATAAGTGTTTCAACAACCTTCCTTGCACTATTTCTATTCGGCAATGGTTAAGTACCCACTAAGCAATGCTTAGCGAGTTTAGTTTCTTCTAAACTCGTAGGTTATTAGCAAGGAGCCAGTAGCAAGTAGAGGAGTCATGCGATTTGTCGGTCATCAACAAACTTAAGTGGTTCTCTTCATTTTGTATTTTGGTATTAGAAACTGGCATGTACTTATTTGAACAATACAAAGAGATAACTTGATGTAGCATGTAAATCTAGTAATGTATAATAACTGTATGATTTTGAATTGAGTTGGATTGTGAATATAGAAGTGTGAATTCTTCTTGCAGAATTGTAGTTGAGGTTATAAGGGTGGATTATTGGGAGTGTGCTTGTATTGAATTGTGAAACAAAATATTTTTCAAAAATAAGAAAAATCAGTTTTGTCGACACTTGGGACCACCAATTATAGGGGAAACTCTGGCAAAATTTTTTAAAATCTGCACTTAAAATTTTCTAAGTAAAATATTAAGACACAACCACCATGAGATAACAGTCCATCTTGGTCTATAAACGTAGGCTAAGATGGGGTGTTACAATTAGCTTGAACCTTGTTGTTTTAACTCTTACCCTTTCATTAAGTCAAGAGCATTTTAAGAGCGTTTATGACCAAGTGTTGTGTTGAATTAAGTGTGGGGTTAAATTTAGTAGGTTTAAGATTGCGCAAGCAAAAAAAAAGATATATATATATATAATAATAACAATAATAACAATAATAAATTGTTGTTCTTGTTGGAAGGGTTGGAATATGTTTGGGAATAATCATTGCAAGATGTAATAAGTGAGTTCCCTTAAAAATATCTTTAATGTCAAGGGGTAGTTGAGAGGAATGTATTTTGGGATTGTTGGGTTATACTTATGATTGGTTACTCCATTCTTGAAGTGCTCTTGAACTTAATGATTAAGCTCACACTGCCTAAATGTCATACCTTACCCTTAGCCCCATTACAACCAAAGAAATACCTTTTGATTGATGCTTAATTGTAATTAAGTGATGGAGATTTGGTTGATAAGCAAGCCTATGGCGATAATCTTTCATTGATTGTTATGAGTGTAAACACCACCATGATCAAACACTTTTAAGAGTTGGTGAGAGAGTGACAACATTGGTTATGCATGGAAAGCCACTTAATTGCATTGGCATTGATTTTGTTCGATTTGATATTGATTGCGGATTTAGGGATAGGGAAGTCTTGAAACATTTTTATAACTCTTGAACTTAACAAAATTTATCTTGTTTAGCTTGTTTTGATTTTAGTCTTCCTTGGGGACAAGCAAGGAATTAAGTGTGGGGTATTTGATGAGATCAATTTTATACTTGTTTTTAGTATGATTTTGATGTGTTTTTAGTTAATGTTTCAATTTATTTTTGTTTAAAGCTTGTTTTAAGTGTTTGTTTTAGGTTAAAGTGCAAAAACTCCCTTGGATGATAAAAAAAATGAAGGAAGAGCATGAATCAAGCAAGACATGGCCAAGCCAAAGCAAGCTTGGGCGTGTCCCCTTAAGAAAATCAAGGCAGAGAGTGACACACCCAAGAGACACGGCCAAACCACCGGCCGTGTCTCACTCAAGGAACAAAACCAAGAAAGAAAAGAAAAGAAACAGAAGCTGACACACCCAAGTGACAAGGCCAAGCCACTGGCTGTGTCACATGACACAGCCATAAGCTTGGCCGTGTCACTCCTTGAGAACAAAGAAAACAAAGAAAGAAAGAAAGGGCAGTGATGGACACGGCCAACCAGCTTGGCCGTGTCCGAAAGAGAAATGAGAGACACGGCCAAGCCACTCATGGCTTGGCCGTGTCACCTATAAAAGCCTTGAATTCTTTTGCACGGATTGAGGAACAAATGGGGGACAAACACTTTGCTTTTGCCAAAAGAAATATTAAAGAAAAGAAAAGATTGCCTAATTGATGGAAAGAATTATTAAACAAAGAGAATGTGGGAGATAAGGGAGAGTGGTGTAAGTTGGAAGGTATGGG
Source organism: Garcia nutans (assembly GCA_947685225.1). Classification (NCBI taxonomy): domain Eukaryota; kingdom Viridiplantae; phylum Streptophyta; class Magnoliopsida; order Malpighiales; family Euphorbiaceae; genus Garcia; species Garcia nutans. The sequence goes on along the minus strand of CANTUV010000007.1, from coordinate 45,019,792 downwards.
TTTGAGCTTGGAATGATTTAAAAAGAGAACAAGAGGAAAGAAAGAACAAACTTGGAGAGGTGGAGGCTTGGGCATACACGTTTTGGGCAACGAGAGAGTGACACTCTCCTTGACTCTTCATCTTCATCCTCCATTTCTATCCTCTCCAGCATCTCCATCTTCCATTGGCAAGCTTTTGAAGGTTGAAGAAGCTTCATTGAAAGGGTTGGTGACTTGAGAAAGCTCCATTCCATTTTGCAAAGGGGAATCAACCATTGAAGAGGGCTTGAGCTCTTCATCATACACCCAAGTGGAGCTAGGAGGAAGACTAATAATCCTACTATTGGCATCTTCACAAGGGGCTTTTCTATTTTCTCTTTTAATTCATTTTAATGTTATTGTTATTGTTGTATTAAGAGTATTGAACATGAACTAACTCATTATCTATCTAGATATTGATGAACCCTAGCTTATTTGTATGGATTGAATAATTTTAATTGATGGAGTTGTTTTATTCTTATGATGCTTAATGATTTATTTCCAATTGATGATAGCATGCTTATTGATTGGTTGCAATTTTTATATTATTGACTTGAGAAAGCTTGATATGAATTGAATACTCGTAAGGGTTGAGGATTGATTGGAGTACTAGAGATAGACTTACAAAATCCTTTGGTTTATAGTTCCTTGTTCTTAACGCAAGATCTATTTAATTGTGTTTGAGAAGAGATTCCAGCATTCTACTTAGTGATTAGGGGTTAATTCACTCGAGAGAGGTTTTAGTCTAATTTAGAGGAATGCCAATTCAACTCTGTTATGTGATTTAACTGAATTGATGTTCACAAATATAATTGTGGCTAGGGGGATTCAATATTTGGATAGTATTTTTATCATCAAACCTTTTTACATAACAATCAATTTCTCTTTACTTGCATCATTAAGTTAGCTATCTTTAATTATAAAACATCACAAAAACTATTAATTTGCTAAACAACAGTTAAGATGTGCACTAGTACTTGACCTTGTCCTCAGTGGAATGATAACTCACTCACTACTTTATTACTTGGGTGACCCGTGCACTTGCAGTATTGCTATAGCATTTAGGAACGCACGCACCAAGAGTGCAATATCCTCATATGTGGCTTAGAAGTTTTGATTATGTTGTTGTTGTTGTGGTTGTTATTGTTAAATTGGATTGAATGTATATGATGGGATAAGAAAAGAAATCGGAAAGTGAATGCTTGTGCATATGTGTTTTGGAGGAAGAATTAGGGTTTAGAGACAAATGTATATGTTGTGTATATGATGATATATATAACATATAAAGTGGTCAAATGAAGAGTCAAGGTGATGGTTAAGTGGAAGAAGATATTTTTGGTTGTTAATGAAATTACATTTAAGGACTTATATGAGACAAAGGTTAGTTATATGATTAAGGGTGTTTTAGTAATTGCTTGGATAAGAACACTTGGTGGAGATTAAAAGCAAAATTTGACTTGGTGTCTTCATTATTTTCCTTTTTCTTACAAGAGGTGGCCGGCCATTGAAGAGAAGAGAGAGCAAGGAAAGTGTTCTTGATGTTTGGAGCAAATTGAAGAAACAATCAAAAGATTTGACAAGGGATTTGTGGAATTTCTTCTTGTAGGTAAGTAATCTTTTGTTTTCTTTACTTATTTGGAAGTTGTGTTGGAAGTGAGTTAGGGTTTGGTGATTTTTGTGATTTGGTGGATTTGAGATGTGTTGTGTTGTGTTCTCAAGTATTAAATTGGTTTTAAGTTAATGGTTTATATAGTTGTTGTTGTTAGAAGTGATAGAGGTTGATTTGGAAGGATGGAGAAAGATGTTGGTTTTAGGGTTTTGAGATGATGTGTGTGTTTAATTGTTATATTAATGTGTTGTGAAGTGTTTCTTGTAATGAATATGTGTTTAGAACATTGTTTATGTTCATTTGAAATATGTTATATGATGAATATTGTGTTTGAGTGCAATTGAGAAAGTGTTGGTTTTAGTTAATGTTTTGTGATTTGGTGACACGGCCAAAAGCAATTTAGGGGAGTGGGCGTGTCAATTATTTGGATTGGCTACTGTCTCTTTTGGTTTTAGTGACACGGGCGTGTCCATCAAAGGTGCTGGGCGTGTCAATTATTCGAATTGGCTACTGCCTCTTTTATTGTTAAAGACACGGGCGTGTTCCTCAACTAGGTTGGGCGTGTCCTTCAAGTGAGTTGGGCGTGTCCCACAAATGAATTGAATGTTGCTTGATTTCTTTGTTCTTGTTTGCATAGTTTAGATTCTTCAAAGGTAGTTTGGCCTCTAAACCTAAACATAAACATACTTAAACCAAGGGATGAATTAAAAACACTTGTGAATGATCCTAAAGCTATGAATTATATATATATATTGTTCTTGCATTGTTGAGATTGAGCCTTGTTATATTATGCATTGTGAGTGATAATGTGTTTCATGATTAATATGGAGATAAATATACACTTGAATAATGAAGTGTTATATTGTGAAATGAAATGTGAAGCCATTGTTATTGGCTAAGGTGATTCAATGGAGATAAATGAGGCATGTTTGCTTAAATGATAATGAGAATTGAGAATGAGAACTAAATGGATTGTGTGGCTAATGTGTTATTCCATTTTCAGAGTTTGTTGTTGGTGGCATGCCTAATGATAGTAACAATCTCTTGAAGTTAGGTTGGATTGAATCCTTGAAGCCTAATTGAGATGTTACAACCCTTGAAGCTAGGTTGGGTTAGTTCTTGAAGCCAAGTTGGGTTGATGCTTAGCATGCTTTGCTCCCCTTGAAGCTTGGTTGAACTTAATCCTTGAAGCCTAGTTGGGTATATGATATTGATATTGATAAATGTGATAACAAAACCAAAGCATTAACTCTGAAAATTGAATGACATATTAGTGTGTCTTGGGCCCATGCTTGTCTTTGCTTAGTGTTGTTCATGAATGATTAAATGATTAACTAATAAAATATATGCAAAGATGTTGAATTCTGAAATACATATATGTATGTTAGGTCATGAAATGTAAAAGTATGTTGTTAGCTTTGCATTTATGTTGTTACATGTATGATAAATTAGAATTGGCATTGTATAGCATTCAAGCATGTCTATTGCATGTTTTATCTTACTAAGCCCTTGGCTTAGCGCGATAGTGTTTAATCGCGCAGGTGATAGAACTGATAGAATCGAACCCGAGAGCTCTTCGAGACCGAGTGAGAGTAGACATTGAAGAGTTGATTTTGGGAGCTTAAAGATCAGAGCTGACTTGCCAATCATGTATATTTCTTTTATATTTTGTAAAGTAATGTTTATAATGTAAATTTGTAAATATTTTATAACTTCTGCTGTGTAATATTTAAATATATATATAGATAACTAATATGTTTTGTTTTATAAGTAAATGATCTATTTTGTTAATAAGATATAATGATATGGATATGGTATCAAGTTTTAAAATGTTTTGAATGTTAAGGAAACCGTAGCATCCCTATGTTTGGTGCACTTATGCTACATTGTTGTGGTTGTAGTGTGTGTGCATTGAATATGGGGGTGTTACAATTGTTTTGGTATCAGAGCCTAGGTTTGAGATTCTCAATCTAGGTAAAATATAATAAAAAGAATATTTTTACTTAAAAAAAAGTGGTTTTGAATAACATATACATTTGAGATTGGCAGTCTCTGATCTTTAATAAGATGTAATCTGCTGTGTTTGTAGTATTAGGTGTTGATGGATCCTCACTCAAGACAGTCAGTTGAGGGTAGTGCCGAGAGCATTGCTCCTGCAGAGGGAGCTAGGGTTGATAGTGTTGAGGAGGCACCTGCTTCGGTGTCGGGTAGACCAGCTGGAGAGGAGGTTCCGCCAGCTTGGTTTAGACATATGATGGAAGTAATGAGACAAGCACCAGTACAGCCACCTCCACCACCACCCCAGCCTCAGGTTCAGATGAGACAGTATGATAAATTGAAAAAGTTTGGGGCGGAAGATTTTATGGGAACCACTGATCCAGCAGTGGCTGAGCAATGGTTAGGCAAAGTGCAGAGAATCTTTATTCAGTTACAAGCCACCCCTGAGGAAAAGTTTGATTATGCCAGGTCATTACTGCAGAAGGACGCATATGACTGGTGGAAGACAGTGCCACACTCTATGGATGATCCTCCAACACTGTCTTACACTGATTTTCTGAGGGAATTTGAGTTGAAGTATACTCCTAGGGAGTATAAGGATATGAAGAAGATGGAGTTCTTAAGCTTGAAACAAGACAGCAAGACTGTTACTGAGTATGAAGTTGAGTTTATTCGACTGAGTCAGTATGCTGGGGGTATCATTGCTGATGAGATTGATCGATGTCGGCGATTTGAGGAGGGATTGAGGCCCTCAATTATATGTCATGTGGCAGGCTCCAGGTATCAGGATTTCTCCCAGTTAGTTGCAGCAGCTAGGAGTGTAGAGAGAGCCCAGGCCATAGTTGCAGTTGCTTCTGAAGAGGAGGTTAGAGTTAGAAGGCCCCAGTTCGAGGCAGGGTCTTCTTCTGCTAAGAGGGGTAGAGGAAGTTTTGTTCCTCGGAGTAGTAGAAGTCATAGATCAGCTGGTAGGCCAGTGCAGTTCCAGAGGCAGAGATTTAGACCTGCAGCTTCAGTGGCAAGTGCTCCGACCCCGATGATTCGGAGATCCACTCTTCCCATCTGCATCCATTGTGGGAGGCCACATGGTGGTCCTTGTTGGAAGGCTGGTGTTGCAGGGGTATGCTTCAGGTGTGGATCACCAGACCATTTTGTGAGAGATTGTCCTGAGAGGCAAGAGCAGATGCCAGTTGATTCTGCTGCTTCTCGAGCTAGTGTGAGAGGAAGTAGAGGAGGCAGAGGTGTCAGCCGAGGAGGTAGGCCAGGGTTCAGTTCTAGAGGAGGTGCTGCATCCAGAGAGGGTAGACCAGAGGAGGTTGGTTCTTCCCAGAGGATGTATGTTATGCAGAGGCAGCCAGATGCATCGGCAGTCATAGCTGGTACTTTTTCTTTATTTAATACTCCAGTACTTGCTTTGATTGATCTGGGTTCCACGCATTCTTATGTTAGTGTATATGTCTTGCCTGTATCTGATGTGCATGCTGAGTCCCTAGGATTTGATGTGTTGGTGACAAATCCATTAGGGCATAGTGTGGTTGTGAGTAAGGTGCACCGGGATAGTGTAGTGAGGGTGCAGGGTGAGGAGTTCTTTGGAGATTTGATTGAGATGCCATTTAAGGAATATGATGTGATCTTAGGTATGGATTGGCTATCTCGACATGGAGCTGTGGTGGATTGTAAAAAGAAAATTGTTTCTTTGAGAACCGTTGATGGTAGAGAAGTGATAGTATCTAATGAGCCGGAACAGCTAGCCTCCTTATTTGTTTTAGCTGTTGCAGCCAGGAGGTTGATTAGAAAGGGGTGTAAAGCCTATCTCGCTCATGTGATAGATACTAGAGTGAAGGGTTCTCCCATTGATAGTATTGCCACAGTTGTTGAGTTCCCTGATGTGTTTCCAGAGGAGTTGCCTGGATTGCCTCCAGAGAGAGAGGTGGAGTTTGGTATTGAATTGTTACCTGGTACCACTCCTATCTCTATTACTCCTTATAGAATGGCACCAGCAGAATTGAGGGAGTTAAAAGTGCAGTTACAGGAGTTGTTGGTCAAAGGATTTATTCGCCCCAGTGTTTCTCCTTGGGGAGCTCCTGTGCTATTTGTGAAGAAGAAAGATGGTACTATGAGGTTATGTATCGATTATAGGCAATTGAACAAAGTGACTATTAAGAATAAATATCCTTTGCCTAGAATCGATGATCTCTTTGATCAATTAAAGGGTGCAGCTGTATTTTCTAAAATTGATCTGAGATCAGGATACCATCAGCTGAGAGTCAGAGCTGAAGATGTTCCGAAGACAGCTTTTAGGACCAGGTATGGGCACTATGAATTTTTAGTTATGCCTTTTGGTCTGACGAATGCACCTGCAGCTTTTATGGATTTGATGAATAGGGTGTTCAGGCCCTATCTGGATCAGTTTGTTGTGGTCTTCATCGATGACATTTTGGTGTATTCACGGAATGAAAAGGAACATGATATGCATCTGCGGATTGTGTTGCAGGTTTTGAGAGAGAAGCAGTTATTTGCCAAATTGTCGAAATGTGAGTTCTGGTTGGATCAAGTAGCTTTTCTCGGACATATTGTTTCAGCAGAAGGCATTAGAGTTGATCCAAGTAAAGTTGAAGCTATTCTGAATTGGAGTCCACCCAAGTCTGTGACTGAGATTAGAAGTTTTCTGGGTTTAGCAGGCTATTACAGGCGGTTTGTGAAAGGGTTTTCTTTGATAGCTACTCCACTCACCAGATTGCTTCGTAAGGGAGTGAGATTTGTGTGGACGGATCAGTGTCAGGCTAGCTTTGAGCAGTTGAGAGATATGTTAACTCAAGCTCCTGTTTTAACTTTACCTGTTGAAGGCAAACCATATGTGATCTACAGTGATGCTTCACATAGAGGTTTGGGATGTGTATTGATGCAGGAAGGGAAAGTTATAGCTTATGCATCTCGACAGTTGAAACCGCATGAGCTTAACTATCCGACTCATGATTTGGAATTAGCTGCCATTGTGTTTGCATTAAAGATTTGGCGCCATTATTTATTTGGGGAAAAATGTTTCATCTACACTGATCACAAGAGTTTGAAGTATTTGGGTGTCCAGAAAGAACTCAATCTTCGTCAGAGGAGATGGTTAGAATTGATTAAAGACTACGACTGCTTAATTGATTATCATCCAGGTAATGCAAATGTTGTTGCTGATGCTTTGAGTCGGAAGTCTTTAGCTGGTTTAATAGTTTACTCGCTCTCGTTGCTTGTTGAGTTGAGAGCATTGCATGCCAGTTTTGTACCTTGTGATGATGGTGCATTGTTGGCACAGTTGCAATTGAAGCCAGTTTTGTTAGATCAGATCAAAGAGGCTCAGTTGGTTGATATGAAGATTCAGAAGATTATTTCAGATTGCAAGATTGGGAAGACTAGAGATTTTGTTGTGAGAGATGATGGGAGTCTTTGGTTTAAGAACCGATTGTGTGTGCCCGAGGATGCTAATTTGAAAAGAATCATTTTAGAAGAAGCTCATCAGTCGATGTTTGCTATGCATCCGGGTAATACGAAGATGTATAATGATTTGAGACAACATTATTGGTGGATTGGTTTGAAGAGAGACATTGCTGAGTTTGTATCGAAATGTCTCACTTGTCAGAAAGTTAAAGCAGAGCATCAAGTTCCAACCGGGTTGCTTCAACCATTGGCAGTGCCTGAATGGAAGTGGGATAGAGTGACAATGGACTTTGTGTCTGGTTTGCCATTGACACAAAGAAGACATGATGCTATTTGGGTGATTGTGGATAGATTGACTAAGAAGCTCATTTCCTTCCGGTGCGGATGGATTACTCTTTGGAGAGATTGGCTGAGCTGTATATCCAGGAGATTGTGAAACTGCATGGTGTTCCAACTTCTTTAGTGTCTGATCGAGATCCCAGGTTTACTTTAAGATTTTGGAAGAGTTTGCATTATGCTATGGGTTCTCGACTGCACTTCAGTACTGCTTTTCATCCACAGACGGATGGACAGTCAGAGAGGGTGATACAGATTCTTGAAGACATGTTAAGGAGCTGTGTCATCGATTTCTCTGGAAGTTGGGATAGATTTTTACCTCTTGTGGAATTTGCTTACAACAACAGTCACCAATCCAGCATTGGTATGGCACCATTCGAAGCATTGTATGGCAGACGGTGTAGGACACCTCTTTGTTGGAATGAGCTTGGAGATAATAAGTTAGTTGGTCCTGATTTGATTCAAGAAACTGAAGAGAAAGTAAAATTGATTCGAGGCAGGTTAAAAGCAGCTTCAGACCGACAGAAGTCTTATGCAGATCTGAAAAGGAGAGACATTCAGTTTGATGTTGGAGATAAGGTATTTTTGAAAGTGTCTCCTTGGAAAAAGATTTTGACGTTCGGTCGGAAAGGAAAATTGAGTCCTCGTTTCATTGGGCCATATGAAGTGTTGGAAAGAGTTGGGCCAGTTGCTTATCGACTTGCTTTACCACCTGAGTTGGATCGTATTCATAATGTATTCCATGTTTCCATGTTGAGGAGGTACAGGTCGGATCCATCTCATGTGTTGCCATTTGAATCAATTGAAGTGAGCCCAGACTTGACTTTTGAAGAGGAACCAGTTGCTATCTTGGCACGTGATGTGAAAGAATTGAGAAACAAGAGAGTGCCATTGGTGAAGATTCTTTGGAAGAACCATGGGAAAGAAGAAGCAACTTGGGAAAATGAGCAAACGATGCGAGAGCAATATCCTCAGTTGTTTCAGAGTTAATTTCAGGTAATTTCGAGGACGAATTTTTTTTTTTAGAGGGGGAGAATTGTAATATCCTCATATGTGGCTTAGAAGTTTTGATTATGTTGTTGTTGTTGTTGTTGTTATTGTTAAATTGGATTGAATGTATATGATGGGATAAGAAAAGAAATTGGAAAGTGAATGCTTGTGCATATGTGTTTTGGAGGAAGAATTAGGGTTTAGAGACAAATGTATATGTTGTGTATATGATGATATATATAACATATAAAGTGGTCAAATGAAGAGTCAAGGTGATGGTTAAGTGGAAGAAGATATTTTTGGTTGTTAATGAAATTACATTTAAGGACTTATATGAGACAAAGGTTAGTTATATGATTAAGGGTGTTTTAGTAATTGCTTGGATAAGAACACTTGGTGGAGATTAAAAGCAAAATTTGACTTGGTGTCTTCATTATTTTCCTTTTTCTTACAAGAGGTGGCCGGCCATTGAAGAGAAGAGAGAGCAAGGAAAGTGTTCTTGATATTTGGAGCAAATTGAAGAAACAATCAAAAGATTTGACAAGGGATTTGTGGAATTTCTTCTTGTAGGTAAGTAATCTTTTGTTTTCTTTACTTATTTGGAAGTTGTGTTGGAAGTGAGTTAGGGTTTGGTGATTTTTGTGATTTGGTGGATTTGAGATGTGTTGTGTTGTGTTCTCAAGTATTAAATTGGTTTTAAGTTAATGGTTTATATAGTTGTTGTTGTTAGAAGTGATAGAGGTTGATTTGGAAGGATGGAGAAAGATGTTGGTTTTAGGGTTTTGAGATGATGTGTGTGTTTAATTGTTATATTAATGTGTTGTGAAGTGTTTCTTGTAATGAATATGTGTTTAGAACATTGTTTATGTTCATTTGAAATATGTTATATGATGAATATTGTGTTTGAGTGCAATTGAGAAAGTGTTGGTTTTAGTTAATGTTTTGTGATTTGGTGACACGGCCAAAAGCAATTTAGGGGAGTGGGCGTGTCAATTATTTGGATTGGCTACTGTCTCTTTTGGTTTTAGTGACACGGGCGTGTCCATCAAAGGTGCTGGGCGTGTCAATTATTCGAATTGGCTACTGCCTCTTTTATTGTTAAAGACACGGGCGTGTTCCTCAACTAGGTTGGGCGTGTCCTTCAAGTGAGTTGGGCGTGTCCCACAAATGAATTGAATGTTGCTTGATTTCTTCGTTCTTGTTTGCATAGTTTAGATTCTTCAAAGGTAGTTTGGCCTCTAAACCTAAACATAAACATACTTAAACCAAGGGATGAATTAAAAACACTTGTGAATGATCCTAAAGCTATGAATTATATATATATATTGTTCTTGCATTGTTGAGATTGAGCCTTGTTATATTATGCATTGTGAGTGATAATGTGTTTCATGATTAATATGGAGATAAATATACACTTGAATAATGAAGTGTTATATTGTGAAATGAAATGTGAAGCCATTGTTATTGGCTAAGGTGATTCAATGGAGATAAATGAGGCATGTTTGCTTAAATGATAATGAGAATTGAGAATGAGAACTAAATGGATTGTGTGGCTAATGTGTTATTCCATTTTCAGAGTTTGTTGTTGGTGGCATGCCTAATGATAGTAACAATCTCTTGAAGTTAGGTTGGATTGAATCCTTGAAGCCTAATTGAGATGTTACAACCCTTGAAGCTAGGTTGGGTTAGTTCTTGAAGCCAAGTTGGGTTGATGCTTAGCATGCTTTGCTCCCCTTGAAGCTTGGTTGAACTTAATCCTTGAAGCCTAGTTGGGTATATGATATTGATATTGATAAATGTGATAACAAAACCAAAGCATTAACTCTGAAAATTGAATGACATATTAGTGTGTCTTGGGCCCATGCTTGTCTTTGCTTAGTGTTGTTCATGAATGATTAAATGATTAACTAATAAAATATATGCAAAGATGTTGAATTCTGAAATACATATATGTATGTTAGGTCATGAAATGTAAAAGTATGTTGTTAGCTTTGCATTTATGTTGTTACATGTATGATAAATTAGAATTGGCATTGTATAGCATTCAAGCATGTCTATTGCATGTTTTATCTTACTAAGCCCTTGGCTTAGCGCGATAGTGTTTAATCGCGCAGGTGATAGAACTGATAGAATCGAACCCGAGAGCTCTTCGAGACCGAGTGAGAGTAGACAATGAAGAGTTGATTTTGGGAGCTTAAAGATCAGAGCTGACTTGCCAATCATGTATATTTCTTTTATATTTTGTAAAGTAATGTTTATAATGTAAATTTGTAAATATTTTATAACTTCCGCTGTGTAATATTTAAATATATATATAGATAACTAATATGTTTTGTTTTATAAGTAAATGATCTATTTTGTTAATAAGATATAATGATATGGATATGGTATCAAGTTTTAAAATGTTTTGAATGTTAAGGAAACCGTAGCATCCCTATGTTTGGTGCACTTATGCTACATTGTTGTGGTTGTAGTGTGTGTGCATTGAATATGGGGGTGTTACAAAGAGGCCTCTCAATCATTAATGCATTAACAATCTCATTATCTTCAGCTTCAATGACCACTGTCTCATCTCTGTTGGGGAACTTGACCTTTTGATGAAGGGTGGAAGGAACTCCACCAAGAGGATGAAACCATGGTCGCTCTAAGAGTAAGGCGAAGGTAACCGATATGTCTAAAACAACAAACTCAACAATAGATTAAATTGGACCAACCTTGACAGTAGCTTTGAAAGTCCCTTCGGCGTGTCTCTTAGTGTTGTCATAAACCCAAATTGTTACTTCGGTCGGGTTTAGATCCCCTGTTGACATGGCTAACTTTGGCAATATCTTAAGTGGGCAAACATTTATGGCGGACCCATCATCGACCATTACACATGGAGTCCTCTTCCCCTTGACTTCTATTTTGATAAAGAGAGGGTGGATGTGATCTCTCCCCTCCTCCGGTAAGTCTGCATCTGAAAAAGAAACTGCTCCCATATTAACTTCACTCTTTTCTTGAACCTTTTCACATTTCATTACCCCTCCAATTTTTATGAAGTTGATCAGCTCCTCTGGTGTCGTGGAGGTAGAATTTGGCATGGTAGCCAAGGCTTTGGCCATAGTTTCTCGGTGCTTTTTAGAAGTAGCTAATAAGTCCCAAATGCTAACACTTGCTTGTGTTCTTTTCAATTGCTTGAGCATAGCAACATCTTCCTCTTCTTTATTTCCTACTTCAACTTCCTTTCCCTTATTAGTTTCTACCTCCTTAGGTGGTGGCCTTGCATAAGGCTTACCTGATCTAGTATTCATTACTTCATCTTCTTCGGGCTTGGACCAAGTCCACTCCTCCTTCTTGGATACAAGATCATCATCACTATCGCTTGAATCCCAAAACCATTGACAACACAAGTTGTTACTTCTTTACCCACCATAACTTGTTTAATTCCACCAAATACCTCTTCTTCTTTGGTTGGCTCTCCACCCACATCTTGAAAAGAAGACATGACAAAATCTTCATGCAAACCCCCTCCAATCATGAAGGTTGCCAGTGGTGGTACTCTACTGAACTTTGGTAATGGGTTGTCTTTGGTGTTTGGTTTGTTGGGCTCGGGTAGCTTCCCATTATCAATTAGATTTTGGATCTCATGTCTCAACCTTACACATCTATCCGTGTTGTGCCCTTGCATTTGGTGAAATTGATAAAATGCTTTAGTGTCAAAATTAGGTGGGAGAGGGTTATGCAAAGGACGGGGGTTTAAGGGTTGTAGCAATCCCTTTCTTTGAAGCTTATTGAGAACCCAAGACATCGGTTTCCCCAATTCCAAAAATTGTCTCCTTGTTCCTTGGTTAGTAGCATTGACACCGACTGCCTTTTGTATGCTTTGGCTAACAGATTGATAGTTTTCTTTCTCTTTCCTTCTTGTTGAAAAATGGTTCTTCTCTCTCTCCCATTCTTCAATTTGCAAACCCGCTTGGAGAAGGTCTTTGAAATCATGGATGAGTTTATGAGACATCCTCTTACGAAGATTAGGTAATACCCCTCTCAGAATCATCCTTATTTGATCGAATTCATCGGGCCTCTTCTTGAGCAAAGCGGCCTTGTTTCTCCATCTCTTCACATAATCTACAAAATTCTCATTCGGCCTTTGCCTAATGGACTCTACTTCCATTAAGGTAACTTCCTTCTCGACATTATATCCATAATGTTGGATGAAGGCTTTGTAAAGCAGATCCCAACCCTTTTGTGTTCCATCATCTAAGGTATTGAACCAATTTTGGTCAACAGGGTCCAATAAGAGCATAAAGTACCTTAGAGTTTGAGCCTTAGTAGCTCGGGCAGACTGCATAGCAGTGATATACTGCTTTACATGGAGGTGAGGATTTTCGGTTCCATCAAAATTTGCAAAAGATGGCATCTTGAATTTGTATGGAACTTCTTCATCTAGCTCAAATAATTTGTCAACTTTGAACATTTCTTCGGTTTTCAGTTTCTTCTCAAATTTCTTTTCTAAATCAGCAATCATCTTCTCAACATCAGATGTCTCGGTCTTTTCAATTGTTGCCTTCTCAACAATCTTTGGTTCTTCCTTTTTGTCTTGAAGGGCTAGGTAGTATTGAGCCCAATCATCATCAACAATGATCACCTTATCATCATCAAAAGCTACTTCACCAACTTTAGCCTTCCCTTTGTCCTTTGTCTTCTTAGTTCTAGCAGATGCTTCAGTATGATTTTCAAAGATTGCAGTCAATTGGTTCTTCATGGTCTCAGCTAGGGCCTCTTTTATTTCTTCCATTTTGGCATTGAGTGCTTCATTCACCATTCTTTGAATTTGTCCAGGTTCCATTATTTTTGGTGAGCAAGTGATTGAGTCATTGCTAGATACTTCATCTCCAGCATAGGTCGGATTGTCGTAAGCTTTTGAACTGTCATAATCCAGGGCTGTGAGCTAGAAAGGATCAATGATTTGAGATGCAAATGTATGCATGTATGCACAAACAATAGACAAACAAGGACAAATAGGACGTTCCTTCCAACCTAATAACATCCACACACGAATGGCGAGTCTCTTTTCCTAGGTATATGGTTAACAAAATACCAACATGGGGCATCTTGTTTTCGAATAATTCCCTCGGACGTTTCAAGCAATAGTTATATTTTCAAAAATGGAAATCATTTTATAATAATTCCCATTAATTAGGTTTTAATCCATTTAACCAACTAAAGTACCTTTTATGCTTTATTGGATTAAAACTAAATTAAGAGGTTTATTATAAATAGATTTCTCAGTTGAAAAAGTAACTAATGATTCATGCCAAAAACAAGCCCATGATTAATTATTCTTAATAAAAACTAGGCTCGCAATTGATTTTTGGTATTTCATAATTGACCTAAATATTTTGCAATCTCTTTGTAAGAAAAGGTTGAATGAAAATAGTTTTGTTTCTAAGCCCATTGTAAAAAGATTTTAGAAAAAATGGATTTTGGGCTTAGTATTTGGGCCATGAGCAAAAGAATTTCTGATTTATTTTTAGAAAAGTCTTATGTCCGAAGACCATTTTGAAATGTTTTGAAAATAGCTTTGGTCTTTTGGATTTTAAAGAAAAATTCATTTGAGCTTACAATGTATTTAGGTCATATTAGAAAAAGAACAAACCAAATAAGCCATGATTTAAGCCAAGATAAATTAACCATAGTCAAACAACATGCATTTGGCATAAAACCTAAGGAAAGTAACTAGGCCAATTACATGAGCGTTAATCTTTGGGTATAAAGGCTTAGGTTCCCATAGCAAGTATATGCCAAATGGTATGAGGCTATGAGTGGTTGTGCCATGCTCGATCTCCATACCTTGAGTGAAAGTATGGTATCCCTTACATAACACAACACGAGTAACACGGGCGTCCTAACTCATGCACACGATGCAATCGAAGATGATACAATGGATAATATTATTATAAGAAAGAATAGAATAATAAAAAGACCAACGGAATCAACTTCTCTTGTCCCCAGTAGAGTCACCACTGTGAGCGGGGATTTTTGCCCCCACTCCCGGTGGAATGGTTCTTGCGACTTCAGCACTATTTAGGCTTGGGGCCCTAGAGAACACGGACCTAATTCTGGAGAAAATGGAGTAGCCACCCGGACGGGCCGAGTAAAAAGAAAGGGGTGGATGACTCAATTCCTATGGAATCCCCAATCCCCTAATGGGTTTGAAAAGTTGGGTACTTTTGGAGAAGGTGAGAAATGGCCTAGCACCCCCACAACACCCAGTTCATTGGAACCGGCCTCCTTTACAGGTCTTAATATTATAAAACTCTTAAATATAACAAAATTATCCATATTACACACAACAATTAAAATAAAGCATCGATATATTGAAAATAAAAACAATGTCCAAGCAAAACAAATAAATGGACACCCATCCGAAGATGGAAACATGCCCTTACATAGTCAATGCCTAAATAGGACACCCACCGAAAGGTAGAAACATGTCCTTTACATTGGTCTATAATATAAAAGCAATTTAAATTACATGATATTTAACTAATGAGGTACCCACAAAGTGGAAACATACCTCTTACAATATTTGGAAATCTAAATAAGTCGATAAAAGTAAATAACCATTCATAATAAATAAATCATTCATCAAAGATATCAATCAAAATATAAAATAAACATCCATCCATGATAAATTAAATAAACTAAGCATTAAGCTTAAAAAAATCAAAGCATATAAAATAAATCAAAGTATATAATGAACTACACAATTAAATATAAAATTAAATAAAGCTAGTAAAGATTCAAATTAGGGCTACTGTTTCTATTTAAGATTCTTTATTTAATATGTTTAGGGTTTTGGAATTTATGGGTTTAAGCTACTGCAAGTTTTAAAGGAATTGAAATGGATTAAAGTTTTATAATTTAAGAGGTTGATAAAGTTCTTTGATTAACCAAATTAATGTTTGAATACTTTAAACATTAGGTTTGTGATTATTAGCTATTGAATTATTGGTTTTAGGCTTACTGTGTTTGAATTTTGATATTTAGGTTTATAAGGTTTTAAGGTTTAAAGGATTAGGGTTTAAAAAAATTAGGGTTTTAGGTTTTAAGGGAGTTAGGGTTTAAGAAAACTAGGGTTTAATGTTAGCTAGTTTGAGGTTACTGTCTTGGCTTTAAGGTTGAATTAGGGTTTTTAGTATTTCAGAGAATGTATTTGATTTTAGAATTTGAATAAACAATTTATAGTTTTATGAAGCTTTATGAAAATAAAAAAAACGATTTAAGGTTTATAGAAACATAAAAGATATTTTTTAGGGTTTTTGGAAAGAAAAGGATTCAATTTAGGGTTTTGGAAAATTGGAAAGCAGATTAGGGTTTTGGTAAATTAATGAAACGATTTAAGGTTTTGAAAAGTTAGAAAGTAGATTAGGTTTTAAGATTTTATAGAAACAACAATTTTCAATCTTGAGTGATAAAGCTACTGTAAAGAAAAATAAATAAAGAAATTCATACCTTAGTTTGTTGGTTCCACCAAAAATTGTTTCTTGGATGAACAAGAACAAAGACAAGCTTTGCTGCCTTTGATGATGTCACGACCGGCCATAGCAGGTATGTACAGTAATTATGTGTACAGTATTCACACGTGCTGACAAAGTAGGCATGCTAAAGAGATCCGGCTAACCCTAGACCGTTAAGCTATAATTCATTAAAGGACCGGGGTTAAACGTGCGTAACTAACGGCGATGGGTGACGAGTCCGGGAAGTCTTAATAATGTATGTGATAGTGTAATGAAATGGGAACTAGAGAAAAACCGGGTAAAAACTGTGAACTGTGACTTTTTTTGGAAACGCCCCGTTAGAGAGAAACGAAGACACGTAGACTAGGGGTATTTTGGTCATTATTAATTAAAATTTATACATGAATCCAAAGTAGGAAATAAACACATAAGTGCGTAAAGGACGTCGAGGGGTTGAATATGAAATGATCGTCAGTAGAAACGGAGCCCGGGCAAACCCGAGCAAAGAAAGGACCTAAAGGAAATTTTGTAAAAAGTCGAGGGCTTATTGGTAATTTTTCAAAATGACTTGGAAACCTAAAATAGACCTTAAAAATGGAAAGTAGAGGTTGAGAGGGTCAAAACCATATGTGGTTAACTTCGTGGAACCATACGGTTTAAAAGTTACAGACAATCAATCGCCGAAGGGTATTTTGGTCTTTTCACATCCTAAATCATAAAATTACAGCAAAGGGAAGAAGAGGGGTCAAAATATGATTAAAAGAAAGCCCAATGGCTTGGGCCTTAAATAAATAAAAGAGAGAGACAATTGTACCAAGGAAAAAAGGCCATTTTACCTTAAAGTGGACCAATTGGAATTAAGCATTTGTTTTAACACATTATTAGACAAATTGGGCAGCCATTTGGACCAAAAACACATGAAAGAAGAAGGCAAAAACTCCCTCTTGAGAAGGAGGGTCTTCCAAGCCATAGGAGAAGGAAGAAAGGTGGTGATTTTCAAGTTTTAAGGTTTATTATCAAAGGTTTTGGTGGAATCCAAGGTCCTAAACTAAGGTAAGTTCATTTCTAATCCTAATTTCAGGTTCTAATGAGTAATTTGAGAGATTAAAATTAGGGTTCTTATGGTGGATTTGGGGAAAACTTAAGTAGTGATGATATTAATTAATTAAATGGAAGAATTAAGGTTTCTATGGTTTAATAAGGTTAGATTAGGACTTAATTTGAAAAGAAATGGAAGGGTAGTGCATATTCTAAATTTCTAGGGTTTATGGTTGAGGTTGTGTTGTGAAATTTTTGTAGGCAAGGGTGGAAATAAGGAGAAGGAAGAGCTTGAAAGAGAAGGGAAAGCAAAAGGAAATTAAAATACAAGGTTTGGTACTTTACCTTGGAAGAATTAATTTTTCTTTCATTTTCTTGCCAAAAATTGATCTATGGAACTTTTGCTATGGATGCCTAAATGTGTTGTTTGAGTTTGAATTCAATTGTTGAGTGGTATTTTTGAATCCATGTGGTGATTGGGTTGTTTAAATTCAAATGAAATCTAATGTTTTCAATGATTTTGGTAAAAGAGTTTATGAACTCCATTTAGTCCAAATTGATTTAAGCAATCAAGTTATTTTAAAAGGGAAGTGTCTAATAATAAACAATTTTGCACCAAATGCAAGTGGGGGCCGAATTGGTGCCCTTTGGGAGCCAATTCTGGACCCAACTTTGGGCAGCCGGTTGAGGCAGCAAACGATGGAATTTTTCAACGAAATTTTACATGCAATTAGTCAACATATGAAATAAGTTTCCTGTAAACTTTAAGCCAAAAATAAGATCATTTACCTGGTCAAATGCATGACTGAAATTGACTGAAATTTAGACAAAAACCAGATTTTACTATTCATATGGTTATGCCATTTGCGTTGCCGAATGTACGCACCGTGTTACTATTCTTTTGGTCATATTTGGGAATTATTCTAATGTGATTTGCAGTGTGTGGAAATGACTGGGAATGGTGGTAAATACTTGGAAATGAAATGGCCTTTAGCCACAGAGTTAGTACACGGCGAAATGGCATGACTTGGTAAAAATGAAAAGGGATGTGCAAATCATTTGAAAATTTGTGGAAATCTTGGATTTGAATTTTAAACCCTTAAGCTCTACTTGGTGGTTGAACTTAGTAGATAAGGGTATAGTGCACTATATTAACTTATGCAGTACTACTTGATATTGTGATTGAATTGTTATGATCTGAACTCAATGGTGAGGGCCGTTGGGGCCAATGGTGAGGGCCATTGGTTATAACCAGGATGGTGAGGGCCATTCCTATGATTTGATATCGGTGGTGAGGGCCACCTGTGTTACAGTGGTGAGGGCCACTGCCTTATCGCTGTGGTTCTGCTTTTACCAGTAGAGCAAAAATTTACAAACTATGACACGATTATTTTATGGTATAAGTTGAATTATGAATATTTTACAATTTTAGTTGAAATCTTTTGAAAAACTTGAAATTTTTTTCGGGAAGTAAGTTTTTATTTCATTGAAGTAAGCTTTATATTTTATTGCTTATAGTATTTAACATTCATATATTTTATTGCCTTGCTTGTACAAATACTCTTTACTTTTATTTCCATTGGTAAAGTACCCACTGAGCGACATTGCTCAGCGAGTTAAGTTTTCCTTGACTCGTAGGTTCAGAGCAGTAGCTAACTCTTGGGAAGCGACGACCAGACCCACAACATCTCAGGGTAGATCTCTTAGTTTCCATTTTGAGTTAACTAGTTCTGACATGTATATATATATAAGATTGAGAATTACTATGTTATACTGTACGATAGTAGTATGTCATAATAATAAACCTCTACTTTATTTTGTACTAGAAGTGTGAATTTTTCTTGCAGGTTTGTAGTTGAGGTTATAAGGGGGATTCATTGGGAGTGTATTGAGACTAATTGTGTTCGCATTGGTTTGTGTAAAAATGTTTTCAAAAATCAGAAAAACCAGTTTTGTCGACACTTGGGACCCAATTTCTAGGCGAACCTCTGGCAAAATTTCTGTAAACACTGGAACTAAAATTTGACTAAGTAAAATTGGTAGCAACATTAGGTTAGTGTGGCGCCTCTACTCGGCTTACACACGTAGGCCGGGAAGGGGTGCTACAATTTTTAGTATCAGAACTCCGGTTTAGCCGGTCCTGTAGTTGAACTAAACCTTAAATATATGACACATAAGGTTAGGTTAGGGGTTCTAAATATGTAACTATACATGTGTGTAGTATTGTTAGTCATGTTATTCTAATTATAACAGGAGTAATTATGGATGATCGAAACAATGAGATGAGGGAGCTGAGGATGGAAGTAGAGAGGCTAAAGCAGATAGTGCAGGAGCAAGATGATACCATAGATATCCTGGCAGATCGAAGTCTATAGGATCGTGAAGATCTGATATTAGCACATGAGATGATTATCTCCTTGAGGAGAGACGTGCTGATGTTAAAGGAGGACAGGCTTAGTCATAGAGTGGAGTTTGATAGTGCCTGTAGGAGTCTTGGGGTAGCACATAGAGAGATCTGTGCTTTGCAGGAGAGGGTCCAAGAGCTAGGCCAGCACTTACCTGGTGAAGCATCGCATGACCCAAAGTTTTATCCTGAGATAGAAGAATATTTGTCTGAAAGTGCCACCTCACTTAGGGCACCTACTCACTGAGCTTCGAGATGTGTTGCTTTTTGGAGGTCCTTTTGGTTATGTACATATGTGACATCAAGGTATCGTGTAGATATTGTATGGTAGTGTAATATTCCAAAGTATACCCTAAAAGTTTTGGAATTATTGTTGTATTTGGATTTAATGTATATGTGTAATGGATAGAGAAAAGAAGTAAAGAGAGAGTGTATATGTCGTATATATATTGATATATACAACATATACAAGTCATAATGTGGAAGTCAAAGGATGATTATTTAATGATTTTAAATTAAATTAATTAAATGGAAATTTAAGTTAGTGGAAGAGGATTTTATGAATATTTTAATATTATTATTGCTTGGTGGAGGTTTAAGTAGGGAAGAGTGTTTGACTTTGCTTCTCATTTTTCTTCTTCTCTTCTTATTTTCCTTCTTGGCCGGGCATTACTAAAGCAATAGAGAGAAAGAGAGTTTTTGTTTTCCAAGCTCAAGATTGAAGGAGATTTCAAGTTATCAAGTTGGAAATTTGAGAAGTTTCATCAACTTTGGTAAGTTTTCACTTGATTTCCTTGTTTTATTTTAAGTTATATTTGAGTTTGATGATTGATTATGGATAGTATGAGTATGTTTGATTGTGGTGTGTTTGAGAGTGTTGGATTTAGTTGATTGTGATTTTGGAGTTGAATGGAAGAGTAAGAGTTGTGTTTATGTTATGGTTTTGAATTGGTAGTTGATGTATGTTGTGAGTTTGATCAATTATTTTTGTAGATCTTCAAGATGTTTGTGTTTAATGAAGTTGAAAGCATTGAATTCATGAGTTTGATTGGAAACAGAAGCATTTTGGATGCCACGATCGTGGCCCTTGGATGCCGCGACCGTGGGGGTGTTGGGCAAATTGGACAGGTTCGTTTGCTAACCCACGACCGTGGGGGGTTGTGAGGCCACAACCGCGGGGCCCTAGATAGTGTTTTTAGTTTGTAATTTGTGATCTATGGGTCTAGTATGAGGTTAGTAGGTGAATAATTGCATTGGAATTCATGTATTTGTAAATAAGTGTGTTTTATTCTTTTTGGATTAGGTTGTGAAGAGGTTGAATTGCCCTAACCTAAGTGTTGAGAATTCTTGGAAGAGGAAGTGTATAGATTGGTGTGAGTTGCTCTTGAGGTAAGTACAAACTTACATGGTTGCATTCATTTACATGATTTTGAGACTTAACACATTTGGTTATAAATGTGTTAAGTAATTTACTATATTGTTAATACAATTTGATTAATGTTATGATTTGTATAATGTGAAAGATATGATGATCATTCAAAATGTATGTGCAATGCAATTGGTTATGATGAATACTTTAATGGTGAATTGCTTTAATGTGAATTGAGATATGATGAGATGTGATGCCATTGTGGTTGGCTATAATGATTCAAATGAAATAAGTGGGGCATGTTTGCCTAGATGATGATGAATTTAAAATATATGTCCAATGTAATTGGTTATGTATACTCTATTGATGAGATGTGAAGCCATTGTTGTTGGCTATAATGATACAAATGAGATGATTGAGGCATGGTTGCTTAAATGATGATGAGAAAATGAGAATGAAATTGATAATGAATTAATGAATGAATTGTGTGTCTAATGTGTTATTCCATTTTCAGAGTTTTGTTGTTGGTGGCATGCCTAATGGTAACAATCTCTTGAAGCTAGGTTGGATTTGATCCTTGAAGCTTGGTTGGGTCTAGTCCTTTAAGCCTAGTTGAGATGTTACAACCCTTGAAGCTAGGTTGGGTTTGGTTCTTGAAGCCAAGTTGGGTTGATACTTAGCATGCTTTGTTCCCCTTGAAGCTTGGTTGAGCCTAATCCTTGAAGCCTAGTTGGGATAATGATAATGATAAATGTGATAATAGAACCAAAACATTAACTCTGAAAGTTGAATGGCATATTAGTGTCTTTTGGTCCCATGCTTGTCTTTGTTTCAATGTAAATCATAAGTGATGAAATAATTGAATAAAATAATGAAATTTAGTGTTATGAACAATATAAAGATATCATTTGTGAATATTGTTTTATTTGTTGAAATGTGTGACATTGGCATTGCATTGAAGCATATTGTTATTGTGGTTTGTACCACTAAGCCATTGGCTTAGCACGATTGTGGTTCATCACGTAGGTGACAGGGTAGAGCCAGAGAGTTCTTCTAGACCGAGTCGAGTCTAGACTTTGAGGTGTTGATTGTAGGCTTAAAGATCAGAGACAAACTGTAATATCCCAATGTATGCCCTAAAAGTTTGGATTATGTTGTTGTTGTATATTAGATTGAATGTATATGTATGTGATAAGAAAAGAATTTGGAAAAGAATGTATATATATATGTGTTTTGGGAAAGTAAGAGGGTGTAGAGAGAAGTGTATATATTGTTTATATGCTTGTATAATTAACATATACATAAGTCAAAGGGGAAGTCAATGGAAGAGAGATATTTATTTGGTTATTGGTGAAATGACTATTAAGGGCATTGGATTAAAAAGAAAGCTAGAACAAATGATAAAAGGGTGTTTTGGTAATTGCTTGAATTGGAACACTTGGTGGAGATTAAAAGAAGAGTTGAATTTGTTTTTGTGGTTCATTTTCTTCTTTCTTCTTTGTGTGGCCGGCTCTTCCATGGACAAAGGAAAGAAAGAGACAAAGAGAAGATCTTGATGTGTTAAGCTCAAATTGAGGGAAATCTAAGTGATCAAGTTGGTGATTCAAGAAGTTTTGTAACTTTGGTAAGTTCTCTTGTGATTTTTGTGCTTATTTGAAATGATATTTGAGTTTGATAGATTTTTAAGAGTGTGTTGGTTGATTTTGAGATGTGAGAAGTGTTTGAGTGAGTTGATGATGGATTTTGAGTATGGATGGAAGAAAAGAGTAAGTGGTTGGAAGAGATGATGTTGTATATGTGGTAAGGGTTTTGAGATGATTTTGTGTTTGGTGTTTGATGTGTGTTTTGGCTTGTTTTGGGTGTGTTGCAAGTTTGAGATGAGTTTTGAGTATGTTTTGTTAAGATTATTTGAAGAGGATGTTAATGTATAGAAGTGTGTTGTTGAGTGTATGGTTGTTTTGATCGGAGTCTTGATTTGTGGCCGGACACGCCCATGAGCACGTCCAGGGTTTTTAGGAGTGTCAATTGTGTTGGAGGCAGTAGGTTTGACACGACCAGTAGCACGCCCGTGTTATTGAGCGTGTCATAGCTACTGTAATATTTGAGAATTTACACACCCAGGAACACGCCCATGTTGTTGAGCGTGTAAATGTTTCTGTGTTGTGGAGTTAGGGCACGGTCATGAACACGCCCGTGTGGGTGAGCGTGTCAGGGTTAGGGTTTGCCCTAATTAATTCCTAATTGGATTATCTTTTGTGTATCCTTAAACAAGTATATGCTATTACTTTTGATTTAGGTCTTGAAGATAGTGACTGATCATTGATCTAAGAGGTTAAAGAATCTTGGACAAGGAAGTGTTAGGAGTTGTATGAATTGTTAGTGAGGTAAGTACAAATCTTGTATTATTGTATTGTTGCATATGATGATAATGGTAATGTATATGATACTATGTGAACAATGTGATATTTCATGTATTGTGACTCATGTGATGAGTAATGTGTTTTGTTATGTTTATATCAATAATGCTATATGTATAATGTGATGGAATATAATGCCATTGTGATTGGCTATGGTAACTTATATGTGATATGAGGCCATTGTTATTGGCTATGATGAGAGTTGAGAATGGAAATGTTAATTAAATAATAAATGATTTGTGTGGCTAATGTGTTATTCCATTTTCAGAGTTTGTTGTTGGTGGCATGCCTAATAAGTGTAACAATCTCTTGAAGTTAGGTTGGATTGAATCCTTGAAGCCTAATTGAGATGTTACCACCCTTGAAGCTAGGTTGGGTTGGTTCTTGAAGCCAAGTTGGGTTGATGCTTAGCATGCTTTGCTCCCCTTGAAGCTTGGTTGAACCTAATCCTTGAAGCCTAGTTGGGTATATGATATTGATAAATGTGATAACAAAACCAAAGCATTAACTCTGAAAATTGAATGACATATTAGTATGTTTTGGGCCCATGCTTGTCTTTGTTTAATGAGATTCATGAATGATAACATGATTGATAAATGAGGAATATGGAAGGATGTTGAAATGTGATATGCTTATATGATTATGATTGATGAAATTCAAAGATGTTAGCTTCTCATTTATGTTGTGTGTTTATTAATAATATGTATGGCATTATATTGCATTGAAGCATATCTTTAGCATGATTTGTCTTACTAAGTCGTTGGCTTAGCGCGATAGTGTTAATCACGCAGGTGATAGAGTTGAACCCGAGAGTTCATCGAGACCGAGTGAGAGTAGACCTTGAAGAGTTGATTTTGGGAACTTAAAGATCAGAAGAGATTTGCCAATCATGTACTACTTCTTTATATTTTGTAAAGTAGTATTTATAATGTAAATATATGCACATTTGTAAATATGGATTTAAATGTTTCATATATGCAAATATTCTATAAATTCCGCTGCGTATTAACAAAATGTATTTATATATCTATTTTGTTTTGTATTACAAGTAACTACTTATTTTTCTATAATGTATACAATTGAAAAATTATGGTATTGTTTAAAATGTTTTGAATGTTAATAATATCCATAGCATCCCTATGTTTAGTGCATGTATACTACATTGTGGTGGTTGTAGTGTGCATGTATTGAATGTGGGGGTGTTACAATTGTTTTGGTATCAGAGCCTAGGTTTGAGATTCTCAACCTAGGTTACGTATAAGAAAAAGAATATTTTTACTTAAAAAGTGAATTTTTGAATAATATACATGTTTGGGATTGGCAGTCTCTGATCTTTAATAAGACATATTCTGTTGTGTTTGCAGAAATAGGTTGTGATGGATCCTCATTTGCGTCAGTCAGTTGAGGGTAGTGAGGAGACTGTAGCTCCGGAGGATAGAGCTAGAGTTGATAGTGCTGAGGAGGTACCTGCTTCCGTATCGGGGAGACCAGCTGGTGAGGAGGTTCCACCAGTTTGGCTTAGGCATGTGATAGAAGCTTTGAGACAAGCACCAGTGCAACCACCGCCACCACCCCCTCAGCCTTTGGTATCTGTGAGGCACTATGACAAACTGAGAAAGTATGGAGCTGAAGATTTTATAGGTACTACTGATCCAGCAGTGGCTGAGCAGTGGTTAGACAAAGTACAGAGAATATTTGTTCAGTTGCAAGCCACTCCAGAGGAAAAGTTTGATTATGCAAGATCTTTGTTGCAGAAGGATGCATATAGTTGGTGGAAGACAGTGCCCCATTCTATGGATGATCCACCTACCTTATCCTATGCAGATTTTCTGAGAGAGTTTGAATTGAAGTATACTCCAAGGGAGTATAAAGATGGGAAGAAAAGAGAGTTTCTAGATTTGAAGCAAGATCACCGGACTGTAACTGAATATGAAGTTGAGTTTATTCGATTAAGTCAGTATGCTGGGGGCATAATATTAGATGAGATAGATAGATGTAGGAGATTTGAGGAGGGATTGAGGCCCTCTATCATGTGTCTGGTAGCTGGATCCAGATATCATGATTTTTCTCAGCTTGTGGCAGCAGCTCGGAGTGTGGAGCGAGCTCAAGTAATTGCAGCTGCTTCAGAGGAAGAGGTTAGGATTAGGAGGCCCCAGTTTGAGGCAGGGTCTTCTTTTGCTAAAAGAGGTAAAGGAAGGTTTGTTCCTCGGGTCAGTAGGAGTTAGAGGCCAGCTGGTAGGTCAGTGCAGTTTCAGAGGCAGAGATTTAGATCTGCAGTTTCAGTGGCGAGTGCTCCGACCCCGATGACTCATAGATCCACCCCACCCATCTGCATTCATTGTGGTAGGCCACATGGAGGTCCTTGTTGGAAGGCTGGTGTAGCAGGGGTTTGCTTCAGATGTGGATCCCCTGATCATTTTGTGAGAGATTGTCCTGAGAGGCAAGAGCAGATGTCAGTTGATACTGCAGCTTCTCGACCTAATGTGAGGGGAGGCCGAGGAGGCAGAGGTGTTAGCAGAGGGGGCAGACCGGGGTTCAGTTCTAGAGGAGGTGCTACATCCAGGGAGAGTAGACCAGAGGAGGTTGGATCTTCCCAGAGGATGTATGTGATGCAGAGGCAGCCAGATGCTTCGGCAGTCATAGCTGGTACTTTCTTTTTATTTGATACTCCAGTACTTGCTTTGATTGATCCGGGTTCCACACATTCATATATTAGTGCATCTGTTTTGCCTGTGTCTGATTTGCATGCTGAATCCCTAGGATTTGATGTATTGGTAACAAATCCTTTAGGGCATAGTGTGATTGTTAGCAAGGTGCACTGAAATAGTGTAGTAGTGGTGCAGGGTGAGGAGTTCATTGGAGATTTGATTGAGATGCCATTTAAGGAATATGATGTGATTTTGGGCATGGACTGGCTATCTCGATATGGAGCTGTGGTAGATTGTAAAAAGAAAGTTGTTACCTTGAGAACCAGTGATGGTAGAGATGTGAAAGTATCTAATGAGCAGGAACAGTTAGCATCTTTGTTTGTTTCAGCTGTTGCAGCTAGGAGATTGATTAGAAAGGGGTGTGAAGCCTATCTTGCTCATGTGATAGATACTAGAGTAAGAGGTTCTCCTATTGATGATATACCCACAGTTGCAGAGTTTCCAGATGTATTTCCAAAGGAGTTGCCGGGGTTACCTCCTGAGAGAGAGGTGGAGTTTGGTATTGAACTATTGCCTGGTACCACTCTTATCTCCATTACCCCTTATAGAATGGCACCAGCAGAATTGAGGGAGTTGAAAGTGCAATTGCAGGAGTTGTTGGATAAAGGTTTTATTCGCCCCAGTGTTTCTCCTTGGGGAGCTCCTGTGCTATTTGTGAAGAAGAAAGATGGTACTATGAGGTTGTGTATCGATTATAGGCAATTGAACAAGGTGACCATTAAAAATAAATATCCTTTGCCTAGAATTGATGACCTCTTTGATCAATTGAAGGGTGCAGCTGTGTTTTCTAAAATTGATCTGAGATCAGGGTATCATCAGCTGAGAGTCAGAGCTAAAGATGTTCCTAAGACCGCCTTTCGGACCAGGTATGGGCATTATGAGTTTTTAGTTATGCCTTTTGGTCTAACGAATGCACCTGCAGCTTTTATGGATTTGATGAATAGGGTGTTCAGGCCCTATTTGGATCAGTTTGTGGTAGTGTTTATAGATGATATTCTGGTATATTCGCGTAATGAGGAAGAGCATGACAAGCATCTACGGATTGTGCTGCAAATCTTGAGAGAGAAGCAATTGTTTGCTAAACTGTCGAAGTGTGAGTTCTGGCTTGACCAAGTAACCTTTCTCGATCATATAGTTTCAGCAGAGGGTATTAGAGTTGATCCGAGTAAAGTTGAAGCTATTCTGAATTAGAGTCCACCTAAGTCTGTGACTGAAGTTAGAAGTTTTTTGGGTTTGGCAGGCTATTACCGACGGTTTGTGAAAGGATTTTCTTTGATAGCTACTCCACTCACCAGATTGCTTCGTAAGGGAGTGAGATTTGTGTGGACGGATCAGTGTCAGGCTAGCTTTAATCAGTTGAGAGAAATGTTGACTCAAGCGCCTGTTCTTACTTTACCTGTGGAAGGCAAACCATATGTGATCTACAGTGATGCTTCACATAATGGTTTGGGTTGTGTTCTGATGCAGGAAGGTAAAGTTATAGCTTATGCATCTAGACAGTTGAAACCACATGAGCTTAACTATCCAACCCATGATTTGGAATTGGCAGCCATTGTGTTTGCATTAAAGATTTGGCGCCACTATCTGTTTGGGGAGAAATGTTTCATCTATACTGATCACAAGAGTTTGAAATATTTGGGGGTTCAGAAGGAGCTCAATCTTCGACAGAGGAGATGGTTGGAATTGATTAAAGACTACGACTGTTTGATTGATTATCATCCAGGTAAAGCAAATGTTGTTGCTGATGCCTTGAGTCGGAAGTCTTTAGCTAGTTTAACTTTTTACTCGCTCTCGTTGCTTGTTGAGTTGAGAGCATTGTGTGCTAGTTTTACATCTTGTGATGATGGTGCATTGTTAGCACAGTTGCATTTAAAACCAGTTTTAATGGATCAGATCAAAGAGGCTCAGTTGGCTGATAAGAAGATTCAGAAGATTATTTCAGATTATCAGAATGGAAAGAGTAGAGATTTTGTTGTGAAAAGTGATGGAAGCCTCTGGTTTAAGAACAGATTGTGTGTACCAGATGATGCTGATTTGAAAAGGATCATTTTGGAAGAAGCACATCAGTCAGTATTTGCTATGCATCCGGGCAATACCAAGATGTATCATGATTTGAGACAGCATTACTGGTGGTTTGGTTTGAAGAGAGACATTGCTGAGTTTGTATCGAAATGTCTCACTTGTCAGAAGGTTAAAGCGGAGCATCAAGTTCCAACCGGGTTGCTTCAACCATTGTCAGTGCCTGAATGGAAGTGGGAAAGAGTGACAATGGATTTCGTGTCTGGTTTGCCATTGACACAAAGGAAGCATGATGCCATTTGGGTAATTGTGGATAGATTGACTAAGACAGCTCATTTCCTTCCAGTTCGGATGGATTACTCTTTGGAGAGGTTGGCTGAGCTGTATATTAATGAGATTGTAAAGTTGCATGGTGTTCCAACTTCTTTAGTATCCGATCGAGATCCCAGGTTTACTTCAAGATTTTGGAAGAGTTTGCATAATGCTTTGGGTTCTCGACTGCATTTTAGTACTGCTTTTCATCCACAGGCAGATGGACAGTTAGAGAGGGTGATACAGATTATTGAAGATATGTTGAGAAGCTGTGTCATTGATTTTTCTGAAAGTTGGGACAGATTTCTACCGCTTGTGGAGTTTGCTTATAACAACAGTCACTAATCCAGCATTGGTATGGCCCCATTCGAAGCATTGTATGGTAGACGGTGTCGGACACCTCTTTGTTGTAGTGAACTTGGAGATGGTAAGTTGATTGGTCCTGATTTGATTCAAGAAACTGAAGAGAAAGTGAAAATGATTCGAGGGAGGTTGAAGGCAGCTTCAGACCGACAGAAGTCTTATGCAGATCTGAAAAGGAGAGATATTGAGTTTAATGTGGGAGATAAAGTCTTTTTGAAAGTATCTCCTTGGAAGAAGATTTTAAGATTTGGTCGGAAAGGAAAATTGAGTCCTCGTTTCATTGGACCGTATGAAGTTTTAGAAAGAGTTGGGCCAGTTGCTTATCGACTTGCTTTGCCACCTGAGTTGGATCGTATTCATAATGTATTTCATGTTTCTATGTTGAGGAAGTACAGGTCGGATCCATCTCATGTGTTGCCAATTGAATCTATCGAAGTGAGTCCAGATTTGACATTTGAAGAGGAACCAGTTGCTATCTTGGCACGTGATGTAAAAGAATTGAGAAACAAGAGAGTGCCATTGGTGAAGGTTCTATGGAAAAATCATGCAAAGGAAGAAGCAACTTGGGAAAGTGAGCAAACAATGCGAGAGCAATATCCTCAGTTGTTTCGGACTTGATATCAGGTAATTTCGAGGGTGAAATTTCTTTTTAGAGGGGGAGAATTGTAATATCCCAATGTATGCCCTAAAAGTTTGGATTATGTTGTTGTTGTATATTAGATTGAATGTATATGTATGTGATAAGAAAAGAATTTGGAAAAGAATGTATATATATATGTGTTTTGGGAAAGTAAGAGGGTGTAGAGAGAAGTGTATATATTGTTTATATGCTTGTATAATTAACATATACATAAGTCAAAGGGGAAGTCAATGGAAGAGAGATATTTATTTGGTTATTGGTGAAATGACTATTAAGGGCATTGGATTAAAAAGAAAGCTAGAACAAATGATAAAAGGGTGTTTTGGTAATTGCTTGAATTGGAACACTTGGTGGAGATTAAAAGAAGAGTTGACTTTGTTTTTGTGGTTCATTTTCTTCTTTCTTCTTTGTGTGGCTGGCTCTTCCATGGACAAAGGAAAGCAAGAGACAAAGAGAAGATCTTGATGTGTTAAGCTCAAATTGAGGGAAATCTAAGTGATCAAGTTGGTGATTCAAGAAGTTTTGTAACTTTGGTAAGTTCTCTTGTGATTTTTGTGCTTATTTGAAATGATATTTGAGTTTGATAGATTTTTAAGAGTGTGTTGGTTGATTTTGAGATGTGAGAAGTGTTTGAGTGAGTTGATGATGGATTTTGAGTATGGATGGAAGAAAAGAGTAAGTGGTTGGAGGAGATGATGTTGTATATGTGGTAAGGGTTTTGAGATGATTTTGTGTTTGGTGTTTGATGTGTGTTTTGGCTTGTTTTGGGTGTGTTGCAAGTTTGAGATGAGTTTTGAGTATGTTTTGTTAAGATTATTTGAAGAGGATGTTAATGTATAGAAGTGTGTTGTTGAGTGTATGGTTGTTTTGATCGGAGTCTTGATTTGTGGCCGGACACGCCCATGAGCACGTCCAGGGTTTTTAGGCGTGTCAATTGTGTTGGAGGCAGTAGGTTTGACACGACCAGTAGCACGCCCATGTTATTGAGCGTGTCATAGCTACTGTAAGATTTGAGAATTTACACGCCCAGGAACACGCCCATGTTGTTGAGCGTGTAAATGTTTCTGTGTTGTGGAGTTAGGGCACAGTCATGAACACGCCCGTGTGGGTGAGAGTGTCAGGGTTAGGGTTTGCCCTAATTAATTCCTAATTGGATTATCTCTTGTGTATCCTTAAACAAGTATATGCTATTACTT
This sequence comes from Garcia nutans, assembly GCA_947685225.1. Taxonomy (NCBI): domain Eukaryota; kingdom Viridiplantae; phylum Streptophyta; class Magnoliopsida; order Malpighiales; family Euphorbiaceae; genus Garcia; species Garcia nutans. The sequence continues at coordinate 44,989,453 of CANTUV010000007.1, read as the reverse complement.
TTGATTTAGGTCTTGAAGATAGTGACTGATCATTGATCTAAGAGGTTAAAGAATCTTGGACAAGGAAGTGTTAGGAGTTGTATGAATTGTTAGTGAGGTAAGTACAAATCTTGTATTATTGTATTGTTGCATATGATGATAATGGTAATGTATATGATACTATTTGAACAATGTGATATTTCATGTATTGTGACTCATGTGATGAGTAATGTGTTTTGTTATGTTTATATCAATAATGCTATATGTATAATGTGATGGAATATAATGCCATTGTGATTGGCTATGGTAACTTATATGTGATATGAGGCCATTGTTATTGGCTATGATGAGAGTTGAGAATGGAAATGTTAATTAAATAATAAATGATTTATGTGGCTAATGTGTTATTCCATTTTCAGAGTTTGTTGTTGGTGGCATGCCTAATAAGTGTAACAATCTCTTGAAGTTAGGTTGGATTGAATCCTTGAAGCCTAATTGAGATGTTACCACCCTTGAAGCTAGGTTGGGTTGGTTCTTGAAGCCAAGTTGGGTTGATGCTTAGCATGCTTTGCTCCCCTTGAAGCTTGGTTGAACCTAATCCTTGAAGCCTAGTTGGGTATATGATATTGATAAATGTGATAACAAAACCAAAGCATTAACTCTGAAAATTGAATGACATATTAATATGTTTTGGGCCCATGCTTGTCTTTGTTTAATGAGATTCATGAATGATAACATGATTGATAAATGAGGAATATGGAAGGATGTTGAAATGTGATATGCTTATATGATTATGATTGATGAAATTCAAAGATGTTAGCTTCTCATTTATGTTGTGTGTTTATTAATAATATGTATGGCATTATATTGCATTGAAGCATATCTTTAGCATGATTTGTCTTACTAAGCCGTTGGCTTAGCGCGATAGTGTTAATCGCGCAGGTGATAGAGTTGAACCCGAGAGTTCATCGAGACCGAGTGAGAGTAGACCTTGAAGAGTTGATTTTGGGAACTTAAAGATCAGAAGAGATTTGCCAATCATGTACTACTTCTTTATATTTTGTAAAGTAGTATTTATAATGTAAATATATGCACATTTGTAAATATGGATTTAAATGTTTCATATATGCAAATATTCTATAAATTCCGCTGCGTATTAACAAAATGTATTTATATATCTATTTTGTTTTGTATTACAAGTAACTACTTATTTTTCTATAATGTATACAATTGAAAGATTATGGTATTGTTTAAAATGTTTTGAATGTTAATAATATCCGTAGCATCCCTATGTTTAGTGCATGTATACTACATTGTGGTGGTTGTAGTGTGCATGTATTGAATGTGGGGGTGTTACACAAACTGCCAAACATGTATAAACTTTATGTTTTGAAAAAAAATTGATTTTTTATGTTTATGTATTTGTAAATACCGCTACATTTTCCGCTGCGTATTGAATGAACATTTTTATCTATTATGTTTATAATATAACTTAAATGTTTTAAGTTTGCTCATATTATTGTATAGAGGAATGATTTGTTTGTTAGTAAACTGTGGCATTCCTATATTCAGTATCCGTATATTACGATTGTGGTAGCATGTAGTGTGCGTATACGGGGTATAGGGGTGTTACAATTTTTTTGGTATCAGAGCCTAGGTTTGAGATTCTCAACCTAGGTAAATTGTAAGAAAAAGAAAATTTTGATTTTTAAAATATGATTTTTAAATAAGATACATGTTTTGGTATTGGCAGTCTATGATCTTTGATGAGGTATATTCTGCTGTGTTTGCAGATATAGGTAGTGATGGCATCTCAGTCACGTCAGTCCATAGAAGGTAGTGCTAAGAGGGTAGCTCCTGAAGAGGGTAGAGATTGAGCTAGGGTTGAGAGAGCTAGTGAGGCACCTGCTCCTGTGCCAGAGAGTTCAGCTGTTGATGAGGTTCCGCCGGTTTGGTTACGACATGTGGTAGAATTATTGAGGCAAGATCCAGTGCAGCCGCCACCGCCACCACAGCCACAAGTACCGGTGAGACATTATGATAAATTGAGAAAGTTTGGGGCTGAGGATTTTCTTGGTACTACAGATCCTGTAGTAGCTGAGCAGTGGTTGGATAGAGTACAGAGGGTATTTATTCAGTTGCAAGCTACTCCTGAAGAGAAATTTGATTATGCTAGATCCCTTATGTAGAAAGATGCTTATGATTGGTGGAAGACAGTTCCACATGCCATGGATGATCCACCAACGTTGTCTTATAATGATTTTCTGAGGGAGTTTGAGCAGAAATATACTCCGAGGGAGTATAAGGATGTCAAGAAGATGGAATTTCTGAATTTGAGACAAGATAACCGGACTGTGACAGAGTATGAGGTAGAGTTCATCCGGTTGAGTCACTATGCCGGTGGGATTATTTCTGATGAGATTGACCGGTGTAGGAGATTTGAGGAGGGATTAAGGCCCTCTATTATGTGTATTGTTGCTGGTTCCCGGTACCAAGACTTTTCTCAATTGGTTGTAGCAGCCAGAAGTGTTGAGAGAGCACAAGCTATTACAACAGCTGCTACAGAAGAGGAGACCAGAGTTAGGAGATCCCAGTTTGAGGCAGGATCTTCATCTATGAAGAGAGGCCGAGGAAGTTTTGTTCCAAGAATTAGTAGGAGCCAGAGGCAGTCAGGTAGGTCAGTTCAGTATCAGAGGCAGAGATCAAGGCCTACAGTTTCTGTAGCGAGTGCTCCGACTCTAGTGGTTCAGAGATCCATTCCATCTGTATGTGTTCATTGTGGTAGGACACATGGGGGTGCTTGTTGGAAGACGGGTGGATCAGGAGTATGCTTTAGATGTGGGTCACCAGCTCATTTTATTAAAGATTGCCCTGAGTTACAGGATGATAGACAGACTGATACTGCAGCTTCTCGACCTAGTTTTAGCAGAGGTGGTCGAGGGGGCAGAGGTTTCGGTAGAGGCGATCGACCTGGGATCAGTCAGAGAGGAGGCTCTACATTCGAAGGCAGTAGGCCAGATGAGGTGGGTCTTCTTAGAGAGTGTATGTGATGCAGAGGCAGCCGGATGCTTCAGCAGTTATTGCGGGTACATTTTCTTTATTTGGTATTTCAGTTCTTGCTTTGATTGATCCAGGATCTACTCATTCATACATAAGTGCATCTATCTTGCCTGTGTCTGAATTGCATTCAGAGTCCTTAGGATTTGATGTTTTGGTGACAAATCCTCTAGGGCATAGTGTTGTGGTGAGTAAGGTGCATCGTGATAGTTCAGTTGTGGTGCAAGGAGAAGAGTTTTTGGGTGATTTGATTGAAATGCCTTTTAAGGAGTATGATTTGATCTTAGGCATGGATTGGTTGTCTAAGCATGGAGCTATGGTAGGCTGTCAAAAGAAGTGTGTTACCCTGAAAATCAGTGATGGTAGAAGTGTGATGGTATCTAGTGAGCAGAGACATCTTCCATCCTTGTTTGTATCAGCTGTAGCAGCTAGGAAGTTGATTAGAAAAGGGTGTGATGCTTATCTTGCTCATGTTGTGGATACCAGAGTAGTGGGTTCTCAACTTGATAGTATACCCACAGTTGTGAAATTTCTATATGTTTTTCCTGAGGAGTTGCCAGGGTTACCCCCTGAGAGAGAGGTTGAGTTTGGTATCGATTTGTTGCCTGGTACCACTCCCATCTCTATTACTCCTTATCGAATGACACCTGCTGAGTTGAGAGAGTTGAAGGTGCAGTTGCAGGAGTTGTTGGATAAAGGGTTTGTTCGCCCTAGTGTTTCTCCGTGGGGAGCTCTTCTTTTGTTTGTGAAGAAGAAGGATGGTACTTTGAGGTTGTGCATTGATTATAGGCAATTGAACAAGGTGACTATCAAGAATAAGTATCCTTTGCCTCGGATTGATGATCTCTTCGATCAGTTGAAGGGAGCAGCAGTGTTTTCCAAGATTGATTTGAGATCAGGGTACCATCAGTTGAGAGTCAGAGAGGAAGATATTCCTAAGACAGCTTTTCGCACAAGGTATGGGCATTATGAGTTCTTGGCGATGCCTTTTGGATTGACGAATGCACCTGTAGCTTTCATGGATTTGATGAATAGGGTGTTTAGGCCCTATCTAGATCAATTTGTGGTGGTCTTTATTGATGATATTTTGGTGTATTCGCATAATAAAGAGGAGCATGACAAGCATTTGCGAATTGTGTTGCAGACTTTGAGAGAGAAGCAGTTGTATGCTAAGCTATCAAAGTGTGAGTTTTGGCTTGATCAAGTAACTTTTCTCGGTCATATAGTTTCAGCAGATGGTATTAGAGTTGATCCGAGTAAAGTTGAAGCTATTTTGAATTGGAATCCACCAAAGTCTGTAACTGAAGTTAGAAGCTTTCTGGGTTTGGCAGGCTATTATCGATGCTTTGTGAAAGGTTTTTCTATAATAGCTACTCCACTCACCAGATTACTTCGGAAGGGAGTTAGATTTGTGTGGACAGATTAGTATCAAGCAAGCTTTGAGCTTTTGAAGGAAATGTTAACTCAAGCTCCTGTTCTTACTTTGCCTGTGGAAGATAAACCATATGTGATTTACAGTGATGCTTCACATCATGGTTTAGGTTGTGTTTTGATGCAAGAGGGTAAAGTCATAGCTTATGCTTCTAGGCAGTTGAAGCCGCATGAGCTTAATTATCCGACGCAAGATTTGGAGTTAGCAGCCATAGTTTTTTCTTTGAAGATTTGGCGACACTACTTGTATGGGGAGAAGTGTTTCATTTACACGAATCATAAGAGTTTAAAATATTTGGGTGTTCAAAGAGAGCTAAATCTTCAACAAAGATGATGGTTAGAGCTGATCAAAGACTACGACTATTTGATTGATTATCATCCTGGCAAGACAAATGTTGTTGCTGATGCCTTGAGTCAGAAGTCTTTGGCAAGTTTGACTGTTTATTCCCTCTCGTTGCTTGTTGAGTTGAGAGCATTTCATGCTAATTTTGAGCTTTGTGATGATGGAGCTTTGTTAGCTCAGTTACATTTGAGACCGATGTTATTGGATCAGATTAAAAAGGCTCAATTGGAAGATGAGAAATTTCAGAAAGTTTTGTTAGATTGTCAAAATGGGGAACAGAGATTTTCTTGTGAAAAGTGATGGTAGCCTTTGGTTTAAAGATAGGTTGTGTGTTCCTGATGATGCAAGATTGAGAAAGAGTATTTTAGAGGAGGCACATCAATCAATTTTTGCTATGCACCCTGGGAGTACCAAGATGTATCAGGATTTGAAGCAACATTACTGGTGGTCAGGTATGAAGAGAGACATAGAGGAGTTTGTATCTAAATGTCTCACTTGTCAGAGGGTGAAAGCTGAGCATCAAGTTTCAACAAGGTTGCTTCAACCTTTAGTAGTGCCTGAATGGAAATGGGAACGTGTGACAATGGATTTTGTGTCTGGTTTGCCGTTGACTCAGAAGAAGCATGATGCTATTTGGGTGATTGTTGATCGGTTGACGAAGACAGCTCATTTTCTTCCAGTTCGGATGGACTATTCTCTAGAGAAGTTGGCTGAGCTATATATCAGTGAGATAGTGAAGTTGCATGGAGTTCCAATTTCTTTGGTGTCCTATCGAGATCCTCGGTTTACTTCGAGGTTTTGGAAGAGTTTGCATGGTGCTTTGGATTGCACTTTAGCACTACTTTTCATCCGCAATCAGATGGGCAGTCAGAGAGAGTGATATAGATTATAGAGGATATGTTGAGAAGCTGTGTCATTGATTTCTCTGGAAGTTGGGATAGATTTTTGCCACTTATGGAATTTGCTTGCAACAACAATTATCAATCTAGTATTAAAATGGCACCGTTTGAGGCTTTGTATGGAAGAAGATGCATAACGCCTCTGTGTTGGAATGAAGTTGGAGAAGGCAAATTAGTTGGTCCTGATTTGATTAAAGAAACGGAAGAGAAAGTGAAGATAATTCGGGATAGGTTGAAAGCAGCTTCAGATCGACAAAAGTCTTATTCAGATTTAAAGAGGAGAGACATAGAGTTTGATGTTGGAGATAAAGTATTTTTGAAATTATCTCCTTGGAAAAAGATTTTGAGATTTGGCCGCAAAGGGAAGTTAAGTCCTCGTTTTATTGGACCTTATGAAGTATTAGAAAGAGTTGGACCAGTTGCTTATCGACTTGCTTTGCCTCCTGAGTTGGATAGAATCCACAATGTTTTCCATGTTTCTATGCTGAGGAGGTATAGATCAGACCCATCTCATATTTTACCAGTTGAATCTATTGAGGTGAGTTCGGATCTGACATTTGAAGAAGAACCAATTGCTATTTTGGCACATGAAGTGAAAGAGTTAAGAAATAAGAAAGTGCCACTTGTGAAGGTTCTTTGGAAGAATCATGCAAAGGAAGAGGCAACTTGGGAGAGTGAGCAAGAGATGCGAGATCAGTATCCTCAGCTGGTTCAGACTTGATATCAGGTAATTTCGAGGACGAAATTTCTTTTTAGAGGGGGAGAATTGTAATATCCCAAAGTATACCCTAAAAGTTTTGGAATTATTGTTGTATTTGGATTTAATGTATATGTGTAATGGATAGAGAAAAGAAGTAAAGAGAGAGTGTATATGTTGTATATATATTGATATATACAACATATACAAGTCATAATGTGGAAGTCAAAAGATGATTATTTAATGATTTTAAATTAAATTAATTAAATGGAAAATTAAGTTAGTGGAAGAGTATTTTATGAATATTTTAATATTATTATTGCTTGGTGGAGGTTTAAGTAGGGAAGAGTGTTTGACTTTGCTTCTCATTTTTCTTCTTCTCTTCTTATTTTCCTTCTTGGCCGGGCATTACTAAAGCAATAGAGAGAAAGAGAGTTTTTGTTTTCCAAGCTCAAGATTGAAGGAGATTTCAAGTTATCAAGTTGGAAATTTGAGAAGTTTCATCAACTTTGGTAAGTTTTCACTTGATTTCCTTATTTTATTTTAAGTTATATTTGAGTTTGATGATTGATTGTGGATAGTATGAGTATGTTTGATTGTGGTGAGTGTTGGATTTAGTTGGTTGTGATTTTGGAGTTGAATGGAAGAGTAAGAGTTGTGTTTATGTTATGGTTTTGAATTGGTAGTTGATGTATGTTGTGAGTTTTATCAATTATTTTTCTAGATCTTCAAGATGTTTGTGTTTAATGAAGTTGAAAGCATTGAATGCATGAGTTTGATTGGAAAAAGAAGCATTTTGGATGCCACGACCGTGGGGGTGTTGGGCAAATTGGACAGGTTCGTTTGCTAACCCACGACCGTGGGGTTGTGAGGCCACGACCGTGGGGCCCTAGATAGTGGTTTTAGTTTGTTATTTGTGATCTATGGGTCTAGTATGAGGTTAGTAGGTGAATAATTGCATTGGAATTCATGTATTTGTAAATAAGTGTGTATTATTCTTTTTGGATTAGGTTGTGAAGAGGTTGAATTGCCCTAACCTAAGTGTTGAGAATTCTTGGAAGAGGAAGTGTATAGATTGGTGTGAGTTGCTCTTGAGGTAAGTACAAACTTACATGGTTGCATTCATTTACATGATTTTGAGACTTAACACATTTGGTTATAAATGTGTTAAGTAATTTACTATATTGTTAATACAATTTGATTAATGTTATGATTTGTATAATGTGAAAGATATGATGATCATTCAAAATGTATGTGCAATGCAATTGGTTATGATGAATACTTTAATGGTGAATTGCTTTAATGTGAATTGAGATATGATGAGATGTGATGCCATTGTGGTTGGCTATAATGATTCAAATGAAATAAGTGGGGCATGTTTGCCTAGATGATGATGAATTTAAAATATATGTCCAATGCAATTGGTTATGCATACTCTATTGATGAGATGTGAAGCCATTGTTGTTGGCTATAATGATACAAATGAGATGATTGAGGCATGGTTGCCTAAATGATGATGAGAAAATGAGAATGAAATTGATAATGAATTAATGAATGAATTGTGTGTCTAATGTGTTATTCCATTTTCAGAGTTTTATTGTTGGTGGCATGCCTAATGGTAACAATCTCTTGAAGCTAGGTTGGATTTGATCCTTGAAGCTTGGTTGGGTCTAGTCCTTGAAGCCTAGTTGAGATGTTACAACCCTTGAAGCTAGGTTGGGTTTGGTTCTTGAAGCCAAGTTGGGTTGATACTTAGCATGTTTTGTTCCCCTTGAAGCTTGGTTGAGCCTAATCCTTAAAGCCTAGTTGGGATAATGGTACTGATAAATGTGATAATAGAACCAAAACATTAACTCTGAAAGTTGAATGGCATATTAGTGTCTTTTGGGCCCATGCTTGTCTTTGTTTCAATGTAAATCATAAGTGATGAAATAATTGAATAAAATAATGAAATGTAGTGTTATGAACAATATTAAGATATCATTTGTGAATATTGTTTTATTTGTTGAAATGTGTGACATTGGCATTGCATTGAAGAATATTGTTATTGTGGTTTGTACCACTAAGCCGTTGGCTTAGCGCGATTGTGGTTCATCGCGCAGGTGACAGGGTAGAGCCAGAGAGTTCTTCTAGACCGAGTCGAGTCTAGACTTTGAGGTGTTGATTGTGGGCTTAAAGATCAGAGACAAACTGCCAAACATGTATAAACTTTATGTTTTGAAAAAAAATTGATTTTTGATGTTTATGTATTTATAAATACCGCTACATTTTCCAATGCGTATTGAATGAACGTTTTTATCTATTGTGTTTATAATATAACTTAAATGTTTTAAGTTTGCTCATATTATTGTATAGAGGAATGATTTGTTTGTTAGTAAACTGTGGCATTCCTATATTCATTATACATATATTACGATTGTGGTAGCATGTAGTGTGCGTATACGGGGTATAGGGGTGTTACAGGTAGAATGACATGATGATATAGTAGTAAGGAGTCCTAAATTTTGGAATGTACATAAGGGCTTCCTAGTAATGTAAATACTTTTGCTTGGAAATAAATAAAAGCTATGTTGTATATGTGTTATTTAAGAGCTTTATCTTTATATACATGCCACCTAGGGTAATATAATGTTGTTGGTCTGGGTCGTTACTGATGATGGGATTGTATACGTTTTGCTCTGTTCTTTAGATGTCGCAAGCAGCGCAGCGTGATATAGAGGAGGAGGTCGAGTCTCAGGCCTCCCGAATTGTAGAAACGCATGTATCAGAGACACCTGCATTTGAGCAATCACTAGCTGATGCTCCTATCCCCAACGAAATGTTGCAACAAATGGCTGCCGTATTACGGCAAATAGCTGGCGCCGCCCCGGCACCACCACTAGCGCCAGCAACTGTACCAGTACTTGCTGTGGGAGGGGAAAGGAAACCCCGATCGAAAAGATAAGAAAGTACGGGGCGAAGGAGTTTAGGGCCCGAAGGGACGATGATTCTTCTATTGCCGAGTATTGGCTAGAAGGAACGGTACGAGCCTTAGATCAGTTACAGTGTATTCCAGAGGAGCGAGTTGTGTGCACTACTTCCTTGTTAGTGGAAGAAGCTTATGTCTGATGGGACACAGTCCAACAACGAGTTCCACCAGAGCATAGGACATGGGACTTCTTTGTGAGAGAATTTAAGAGAAATTTTATTTCTGAAGCATATCTCGACGCCAGGAGGAAAGAGTTTCTACACTTGAAGCAGGGGCGAATGACAGTGACAGAGTACGAAAGGGAGTTCACCAGATTAAGCAGGTATGCTAAGAAAGCGATAGAAGACGAGGAAGATCGATGTAAACAAATCTTAGACGGATTGAATAATGAGATTAAGGTGCAGCTGATTGCTGCTCATATTAAGGAATTTTCTGTGTTAGTCACCCGAGCTATTGAAGTGGAGCAGTGTCAGTCTGATGAGTAGAATAGAAGACAAAAGATGAAATAGAAGAGAGATACCCACAACTATTCGGGAAACTACCAATCATCAAGGAAGCAATTTCGAGGCAGTGGTTCCACGGGAGGCGGTCAACACCGGAGTTACAGTCAGGGATAGAATTGTGGTGGCCCAAGTCAAGTCACCTCAGTCGCTAGTACCGGACGATCCGGAAGAGGGCAAGGAAGAGGATTCAACCGAAGCGGAGGTAACTTTTCTACGGGTCCGAGAGGTGATGAAGGCGAAAATCCTAATCCACGCTATGATCAATGCGGACGCCGCCACACGGGAGAATGTTGGGGTCGGACATTTGCATGCTACTTATGTGGATCTTTAGACCACCTTATGCGAGAGTGTCCCCAGCGAATGCAGAATCTACCTAGGGAGACTGAGGGATCGCAAGCGGCAGCAGGGCGAGGCCGAGGCAGAGGTAGGGGCGAAAATCCATCACGCGTGCAGTCTGAGACGGTGAATCGACCAGAAGCGAGGGTTCCTGCTAGAATGTATGCCATGAGGGGGAGAGAAGATGAAGAAGCGCTAGACGTGATTGCAGGTCAGTTGTCTATGTTTGGAGTTTCGCTTTATGTTTTAATAGATCCGGGTTCTTCACACTCATATATATGCAGGAAAAATGAAAAACTTGGGAACCTAAAGGTAGAACTAGAGGAAGAGGGAATACTAGTTACTAGCCCATTAGGGAGTGAGATGATTACAAGGAAAGTAGTGAAAGATTGCCCCGTGGAGATACACGGACGTATCTTTTGGGGAGACTTATTTGAACTACCATTTCAAGAATTCGACGCTATCCTTGTGATGGATTTGTTAGCCAAACACGATGCACTGGTTGACTGTAAACGGAAGAGAGTTATTCTGCATACGTCAGACGGTGACGAAGTGACCTTAGTGGGAAAGAGAAAGGACTATCTAACTAACATCATTTCCACTATGACAGCTAAGAGGTTAGTGCAAAAAGGCTGCGAGGCATACCTGTTATGTGAGTTAGAAGCGAAAGAAGAGGCATCGAAGCTATAAGATATACCTACTGTTTGCGATTTCCCCGAGGTATTTCCTGACGACTTACCCGGATTACCACCTAAACGAGAGGTGGAATTCACCATAGACGTGTACTCGGGAGCTGCACCAGTATCCATCGCACCTTACCGAATGGCGCCAGTGGAGCTAAAAGAACTAAAGGTACAGCTACAGGAACTTTTAGACAAGGGGTTCATTAGGCCAAGCGTGTCACCATGGGGAGCGCCAGTATTGTTCGTGAAAAAGAAAGATGGATCCCTAAGGTTGTGTGTGGATTACCGTCAACTATTAAGCTGACCATCAAGAACAAGTATCCGCTATCTCGCATAGACGATTTGTTTGATCAACTCAAAGGTGCTGGAGTCTTTTCAAAAATTGATCTACGATCGGGTTATCATCAATTGGGGATCAAAGACGAAGACATACCAAAAACTGCATTCAGAACTCGCTATGGACATTATGAATTCATCGTTATGCCTTTCGGATTAACGAATACACCTGCAGTATTCATGGATCTGATGAACAGAATCTTCCACCCGTATTTGGATCAGTTCGTGGTTGTATTCATTGACGACATATTGGTGTATTCAAAAAATCGAGAGGACCATGATCACCACCTTAGGATCGTTTTGCAAACCCTGCGAGAGAAGCAGTTATACGCTAAATTCAGCAAATGCGAATTTTGGTTGGAAGAAGTCGGCAGAAGGAATAAGGGTCGATCCAAGAAAATAGAAGCAGTATTGGAATGGAAGCCACCTAAGACAGAAACAAAAGTTCGTAGTTTCTTGGGGTTAGCAGGATATTATCAGAGATTCGTCAAAGGGTTTTCCATGATCGCCACACCTATGACCAAGCTACTTCAGAAGAATGCCAAATTTCAGTGGACCGACACTTGCCAACGGAGCTTTGAAAGGCTGAAGCAAAAACTTACTGAAGCGCCCATTCTTACACAACCCAAATCAGGAAAAGATTTTGTGATCTATAGCGATGCATCCCACATCGGGTTAGGTTGCGTATTGATGCAGGAGGGCAAAGTCATTGCGTATGTCTCTCGATAGCTCAAGCCACACGAAAAGAATTATCCCACGCATGACTTAGAACTAGCAGCGATTATTTTGGCTTTCAAGACGTGGAGGCACTACTTATACGGGGAAAAGTGTTACATTTATACGGATCATCAAAGCCTGAAGTACCTGCCCACGCAGAAAGATTTAAACCTGTGACAGCAAAAATGGATGCAACTGTTAGCCAACTATGACTATACGATTAACTATCACCCGAGCAAAGCAAATGTCGTAGCAGATGCACTTAGTAGGAAGTCAATGCAAGCGCTACGTGCTATGAGGGTAGAATTAGAGCCCACAGAAGATGGAGCTATCTTTGCAGAAATGCATGTGCGACCTACCTTATATCAACAAATACGTGAGGCTCAGAAGGAAGATGAACAAGTGAAGAAGTGGAGTCAACAGGCGCAGGAGAATTCGTCAGGAGATTTTCAAATTCATCCAGATGATATCCTATACTACAAGAAGAGAATGGTGGTACCTAAGTCCGAGGAACTGAAGAAACAGATTTTGCAAGAAGCTCATAACAGTCCTTACACAATGCATCTGGGAGCAACGAAAATGTACCAGGACTTGAAGGAGTATTACTGGTGGCCAGGAATGAAAAGAGACATCATGGATCACATGACGAAGTGTCTGACCTGTCAGCAAGTGAAAGTGGAACATCAACTACCCTCAGGACTACTACAACCTATTATGATTCCAACCTGGAAATGGGACCATATTACTATGGATTTTGTCACAGGATTGCCTATGACTAGGGACAAACATGACGCGATCTGGGTAATCGTGGATCGGCTTACTAAGTCCGCTCATTTCTTACCAGTACGTGTGGATTACTCGCTAGACAAGTTGGCAGACTTGTACATCAAAGAGATCGTACGTCTCCACGGAGTTCTAACTTCAATCATATCAGATCGATATCCACGCTTTACGTCAAATTTTTGGCAGAAGTTCCAAACAGCCCTTGGGACCCGAACGTACCACAGTACCGCATTCCATCCCAAGACAGATGGACAGTCGAAAAGAGTGATTCAAGTTTTGGAAGATATGCTGAGGGCGTGCATTTTAGAATTTAAAGGCAGCTGGGACAAATACCTGAGCTTAATGGAATTCGCGTACAATAACAGCTATCAATCCAGCATACAAATGGCTCCTTACGAAGCACTGTACGGTCGAAAATGCAGAACTCCAGTTTGCTGGACAGAATTAAGTGAGGAAAAGATGTTGGGGCCAGACATAGTTAAGGAAACTGAGGAAAATGTAGAGATCATTCGAGACCGATTAAAAGCAGCGGCGGACAGGCAAAAATCATACGCGTACCTAAAGAGGAAAGACATACAGTTCGAGGTCGGCGACAGAGTATTCCTCAAAGTCTCTCCTTGGAAGAAGGTGTTACGATTTAAACAGAAAGGCAAGCTAAGCCCTAGATTCATCGGACCATATGAGATCATCAAACGGGTAGGTCCGGTAGCTTACCAGTTGGCGTTACCACCCGAATTAAGTAAAATACATGATGTTTTCCACGTTTCAATGCTAAGGAGGTATCGTTCATATCCAACCCATGTCATACAAGCTCAAGACATCGAGATTCAGCCAGACCTGACATACGAGGAAGAGCCGGTAAAAATCCTAGCACGGGAAATCAAAGAGTTGCGGAATAAGAAGATCCCATTGGTCAAAGTGCTTTGGAGGAATCGCAAAGTAGAAGAAGCTACATGGGAACTCGAAGAAACTATAAGGAAGCAGTACCCATATTTATTTCCACCTGATAGGCTTCGGGGCGAAGCCTAAATTAACGGGGGAGGAATTGTCACGACCGGCCATAGCAGGTATGTATAGTAATTATGTGTATAGTATTCACACGTGCTGACAAAGTAAGCATGCTAAAGAGATCCGGCTAACCCTAGACCGTTAAGCTATAATTCATTAAAGGATCGGGGTTAAACGTGTGTAACTAACGGCGATGGGTGACCAGTCTGGGAAGTCTTAATAATGTATGTGATAGTGTAATGAAATGGGAACTAGAGAAAAACCGGGTAAAAACTGTGAACTGTGAAACGAAGACACGTAGACTAGGGGTATTTTGGTCATTATTAATTAAAATTTATACATGAATCCAAAGTAGGAAATAAACACATGAGTATGTAGAGGACGTCGAGGGGTTGAATATGAAATGATCGTCAGTAGAAACGGAGCCCGGGCAAACCCGAGCAAAGAAAGGACCTAAAGGGAATTTTGTAAAAAGTTAAGGGCTTATTGGTAATTTTTCAAAATTACTTGGAAACCTAGAATAGACCTTAAAAATGGAAAGTAGAGGTCGAGAGGGTCAAAACCATATGTGGTTCACTTCGTGGAACCACACGGTTTAAAAGTTACAGATAATCAATCGCCGAAGGGTATTTTGGTCTTTTCACATCCTAAATCATAAAATTACAACAAAGGGAAGAAGAGGGGTCAAAATATGATTAAAAGAAAGCCCAATGGCTTGGGCCTTAAATAAATAAAAGAGAGAGACAATTGTACCAATGAAAAATGGCCATTTTGCCTCAAAGTGGACCAATTGGAATTAAGCATTTGTCTTAACACATTATTAGCCAAATTGGGCAGCCATTTGGACCAAAAAAAAAACATTAAAGAAGAAAGCAAAAACTCCCTCTTGAGAAGGAGGGTCGTCCAAGCCATAGGAGAAGGAAGAAAGGTGGTGATTTTCAAGTTTTAAGGTTTATTATCAAAGGTTTTGGTGGAATCCAAGGTCCTAAACTAAGGTAAGTTCATTTCTAATCCTAATTTCAGGTTCTAATGAGTAATTTGAGAGATTAAAATTAGGGTTCTTATGGTGGATTTGGGGAAAACTTAAGTACTGATGATATTGGTTAATTAAATGGAAGAATTAAGGTTTCTAAGATTTAATAAGGTTAGATTAGGACTTAATTTGAAAAGAAATGGAAGGGTAGTGCATGTTCTAAATTTCTAGGTTTTATGGTTGAGGTGTTGTGAAATTTTTGTAGGCAAGGGTGGAAATAAGGAGAAGGAAGAGCTTGAAAGAGAAGGGAAAGCAAAAGGAAATTAAAATACAAGGTTTGGTACTTTACCTTGGAAGAATTAATTTTTCTTTCATTTTCTTGCCAAAAATTGATCTATGGAACTTTTTCTATGGATGCCTAAATGTGTTGTTTGAGTTTGAATTCAATTTTTGAGTGGTATTTTTGAATCCATGTGGTGATTGGGTTGTTTAAATTCAAATGAAATCTAATGTTTTCAATGATTTTGGTAAAAGAGTTTATGAACTCCATTTAGTCCAAATTGATTTAAACAATCAAGTTATTTTAAAAGGGAAGTGTCTAATAATAAACAATTTTGCACCAAATGCAAGTGGGGGCCGAATTGGTGCCCTTTGGGAGCCAATTCTGCACCCAAATTTGGGCAGCCGGTTGAGCAAAAACTAAGATCATTTACCTGGTCAAATACATGACTGAAATTGACTGAAATTTAGACGAAAACCAGATTTTACTATTCATATGGTTATGCCATTTGCGTTGCAGATTTTATGCACCGTGTTACTATTCTTTTGGTCATATTTGGGAATTATTCTAATGTGATTTGAAGTGTGTGGAAATGACTGGGAATGGTGGTAAACACTTGGAAATGAAAATGGTCTTTAGCCACAGAGTTAGTACACGGCGAAATGGCATGACTTGGTAAAAAATGAAAAGGGATGTGCAAATCATTTGAAATTTTGTGGAAATCTTGGATTTGAATTTTAAACCCTTAAGCTCTACTTGGTGGTTGAACTTGGTAGATAAGGGTATAGTGCACTATACTAACTTATGCAGTATTGCTTGATATTGTGATTGAATTGTTATGATCTGAACTCAATGGTGAGGGCCATTGGGGCCAATGGTGAGGGCCATTGGTTATAACCAGGATGGTGAGGGCCATTCTTGTGATTTGATATCGGTGGTGAGGGCCACCTATGTTACAGTGGTGAGGGCCACTGCCTTATCGCTGTGGTTCTGCTTTTACCAGTAGAGCAAAAATTTACAAAGTATGACACGATTATTTTGTGGCATAAGTTGAATTATGAATATTTTACAATTTTAGTTGAAATCTTTTGAAAAACTTGAAATTTTTTTCGGAAGTACATTTTTATTTCATTGAAGTAAGCTTTATATTTTATTGCTTATAGTATTTAACATTCATATATTTTATTGCCTTGCTTGTACAAATACTCTTTACTTTTATTTCCATTGGTAAAGTACCCACTGAGCGACATTGCTCAACGAGTTAAGTTTTCCTTGACTCGTAGGTTCGGAGCAGTAGCTAACTCTTGGGAAGCGACGACCAGACCCACAGCATCTCAGGGTAGATCTCTTAGTTTCCATTTTGAGTTAACTAGTTGTGACATGTATATATATATAAGATTGAGAATTACTATGTTATACTATACGATAGTAGTATGTCATAATAATAAACCTCTACTTTATTTTGTACTAGAAGTGTGAATTTTTCTTGCAGGTTTGTAGTTGAGGTTATAAGGGGGATTCATTGGGAGTGTATTGAGACTAATTGTGTTCGCATTGGTTTGTGTAAAAATATTTTCAAAAATCAGAAAAACCAGTTTTGTCGACACTTGGGACCCAATTTCTAGGCGAACCTCTGGCAAAATTTCTGTAAACACCGGAACTAAAATTTGACTAAGTAAAATTGGTAGCAACATTAGGTTAGTGTGGCGCCTCTACTCGACTTACACACGTAGGCTGGGAAGGGGTGTTACAGATGAATTATAGATTGCTTGCTTATTGCTTTGGTTTGCTGAGTTTCGACCACCTAATCAAAAGTCTCCCAAAGTTCTAAGTTCAAAAAGAATTCGAGTCTGATCCCTCAAATTTTTTTCTCCAAAATTCCTCCAAAAATTTTCCTCCCCTTCTGTGTTGTTTTTTAGTCCTATTTATAGAAGATTTTGGTGATTAATCTTAATTGCTCACGGAACCTAACATTAATTAAGAAAAGGAAATCGAAACCAAATTTGAATTTGGTTTCAGAAAAAATTGCGTCGAAAAAATTTTGCTGGCAAAAAAAAATCTGTTGAATTTATTTTTATTTTTATTTATTTGCTTATTATTATCAATTTTTTATTTTTTATTAATTATAAAACTAAATACTAAAATATTATTTAATTAAGATAACATAAAAATTATTTTTGACTAATTAAAATATATTGGACAACAGAAAAATATTTTGGACTAATTAAAATATATTAGACCGGACTGGGTCTAAAATTAAGGGTCTACACATAGCTTGTACTTTGACGAAGAGCAACAAGGGGAACATACTTCAAGTATGTCCGCATGGTGATACGAGAAATCTTCCACCAAGGTACCAACCAACGGGTATTGACTTCAGCGCGTGAGTGGATCCAATCAACCCAATCAGCATATGAAGAAGCAGGATGGAGTAGTTTCCTAGCAGAATGATGATGTGGCAGATATCTGGCAAAAGCCATGGATGGAGTATCAAGCAAACAAAGACACTTCTGAAGCCAAATCTTTGAAGAAAGAATTAAATTAAAAAAATCCGCTAAGTTGAAAACCCACAAGGGCAGCTTAGGCAAAAATTAGGACAGCTCACTAGTTCTAAAAACCCACATGGGCAAACTAGGTAAAAATTAGGGCAATAAAAAATATATATAATAAAAAAGAGGTCCGCTAAGTTGAAAACCCGCGAGGGCAGCTTAGGTAAAAATTAGGACAGCTCGCTAGTTTCAAAAACCCACATGGGCGGACTAGGCAAAAATTAGAGCAATAAAGAAATAAAAAAAAGAAACGTAAATTGAAAACCCGAAAGGGCAATTTAGGTAATTACCTGAAGCAGCAATGGACTCCCGGTCAGTCTCTTTGACAATCCTGATTTAAGCTAGTCTAACACAACTAAAGTCTCAGCTAAGATCATAGGTACCAGCGACAAGCCTCCTTCCATTTAGTCCATAATATCCAATACCTGTGGATCAATATCGCCGTCAGAAGAAACAAGCAAGAATTGGCCAAGCAAGCAAAGACAGAGCATGCGTCCCCATGCCTTAGTAAGAGCCAAATGAGAGAGACAAAAATCAATCAAGGGAGCAAGTAGAATTTTTTCACCTCTCATCAACTGAAGAACTTCGGGTTTTGGAATTTGAAATAACATCTGCATCTTCTGTTGAGTTTTAAAAATCAATGTGGGTAACGCCATTTGTTGATTATTTGGATATCCGAGAATTGCCTCAAATTCTTCAATCAAGGGACATATTTCAAAGCCATTAATTTTAAATTCCTAGAATCCCCATTCCAAAAGGAAGCCATGGCATGTAAGAAGTAGTGGTCCAATTTAACATTTTGAAAACACTTTAAAACATCAAGTTTTGACCACAAAATTTGTTTCCAGTGAATGGCATCCATATTCTTAAATAGAATTTTTATCTTCTTTAAATGAAGTTCGGTCATGGTAGATGAATGAAGAAAAATTAAAATTGTTAAAGGAGTTTTTACGTTGAAATGGAAAGTATTTTGCTTCTATATGAAATTAGGCATAAAAGGTGATTTATATAGAGGAAACAAGCTTTTCCAAAATTGGATAAGGAAAAGGTGATGGGAAAAGGGGAAGACCATGTGGAATAAGGAAAAGAATTAGCGACAAATTTACTTTACCATGTTGCATTTGGCTTTTGTGGTGATGTTGTGTAATGTGTATATATGAAAAGAAAGTGTAATGATTATGGTGCAGTAATAAAAAATTAAAAAATAATAAAAAATGAGAAAAAAGGGGTTAGTTACAGTAAAGGCATAAATTATGTATTATTATTTTTATGCTTATTGTACAATGTTCATACAATTGATACAATTTATACATTACTGAGAAGGTGGTGGTAGGTCATCAAATAAAGCTCTAAAAAAATCATCGCCTGTCAGAGGAGGGGGCAAATCACTCTTCTCGAGTTCGCCCGAAGCTGAAGCACCAAAATCCCTATTACCTTGGAGTTTCGATTTGTCATGGTCTTCATCGGAATTGGACGAAAGGATCTCATGGTCATCAGTTTGGGGGCCTCTTGATGAAGAAGCGCCAGGATCCCTCATCCCCTGAAATCGAAAGTCTCGGAAATTTTATTCTTATTGATGATACAAATTTTCAAAATGAGAAACCTGTTGACGACTTGCGGTCAACTCTTCTTGAAGTTTCTTATTTTGTTCTTCAAGTATCCACTGTGAGCCAGGAAGGAAAAAGGTAAGAGCATACATAATCATGCATACATATAGCATAAATTACCATGGAACAAGAAAACTCACCAGGTAATTCATATCAATACCCTGCGGATGAGATGGCATATCTGGCGGGCTAGAATGAGCAAACGAAGGGGCAGTAAAAGGAGGTCCAGCCTCATGATCAAATGAGCCAACAACCTGCAATAATCATTAAAGAATCAAAAAGAAAGAAGCAGTTGCAAGGGAAAAATGGAAAAGGTTTACCTGAGAAGTGCTAGCCCCGAGATGTGGAACGAACTCTCCTGCATCTCCATGATGGTCCACTTCATCTCTACCCTCATTTCTTGAAGAATCTCCCGTATGCCAATAGGAGATACATCAAAGTTCAAGAGCCTTCTTTGAATAAAATGGGCATAAAATTTACCCGGTAGATGGAGAAATGTCTCAACACCATAACCGTACCGAGCCGACCACCATGCATCCTCCAGCAATGATATAATAATTAAAGTATATTCTAGGCAATGCATCAGGACCCTCCACTGCTCTGGACCAAGAAACCACTCATAAACTCTCTCTCCGAGAAACCAATCACTAGACACTGGGCCAGCGATGACTCGACGAGTATGTTGGAAAGATAGCATAGCCTTCATGAAGGGAGACCAGTTTGTCCGCTCTTGTGGGTTCCACCAGGCCAAATTCACCTACAGAATAACATAAGGTAAGTAAACTTTCACATAAAATTTAAAGCA
Organism: Garcia nutans; assembly: GCA_947685225.1. Lineage (NCBI taxonomy): Eukaryota > Viridiplantae > Streptophyta > Magnoliopsida > Malpighiales > Euphorbiaceae > Garcia > Garcia nutans. The sequence continues at coordinate 44,969,499 of CANTUV010000007.1, read as the reverse complement.
TACTAATGCTATTTTACCTGGTCCCAGGTTAAGCGGCTCAACACGAAGCGTTGGGTATGCACGTGGTGAGAGCCGGGAACTTCCACGCGATTTGACAACCAGAAAATTAATCTCGGATACCCGATTCTCTCTCGAGAAATATCAGGTACCCTCACGAGGTTAAGTTCGTATGCCCATGCCTACAACAACAATAGAGATCAAATTCATACGAGAAAAGAGTTGAATTGACATTGGTAGAAGAAGAGTACCTCGACAACCGCAATCAAGCTGACAAAAAACTTCTTATTTTGGAAAATTTTATCAAGACCATGGTAAAGACAGGCGAGACCAGCTTCACCCCAGCCATAAGATGGTACCGTTCTGAAATAAGAAAGGGCCCTCAACACTGACAAGTTGATGGAGGATTCAGTGCTGCCTAAGATGGTCAACCCAAGCAAATATAACAAAAATCCTGAGCATACTGTTGGGCCTTGTCTCTGTGAACCTGTCCTTCGTAGTTCATCCAATAGCTACGAATTGGTTCAATTTTTATCTTACAAGGCCCCTTATATGATGATTCCATACCAATTAATTGCTGAATTTCTTCAAATGTCAAAATATCGTTGGTTAGAGGAACCGGAACACCATCATACCGAAGGCCGATTATAGCAGCAAAATCGACCGGACCAATTGTCATCTCCGAAAACCCACATGGGTGGACTAGACAAAAATTAGAGCAATAAAAAAATATATAACAAAAAAAGAAAAAAGGTCCGCTAAGTTGAAAACCCGCGAGGGCAGCTTAGGCAAAAATTAGGACAGCTCGCTAGTTTTGAAAACCCACATGGGCCGACTAGAGAAAAATTAGAGCAATAAAAAGAAGAGGAAAAAAAGAAAACCTAAATTTAAAACTCGAAAGGGCAATTTAGGTAATTACCTGAAGAAGCAACGGACTCCCAGTCAGTCTCTTTGTCAATCCTGATTTAAGTTGGTCTAATCCAACTAAGGTCTCAGCTAAGATCACAGGTACCGGCGACAAGCCTCCTTCCATTTGGTCCATAATATCCAATACTCGTGGATCAATATCGCCGTCGGAAGAAATAAGCAAAAATTAGCCGAGCAAGCAAAGACAGAGCATCCCCATGCCTTAGTAGGGGACAAATGAGAGAGACAAAAATCAATCAAGGAAGCAAGTAGAATTTTTTCACCTCTCATTAACCGAAGAACTTTGGGTTTTGGAATTTGAAATAACATCTGCATCTTCTGTTGAGTCTTGGAAATCAATATGGATAATGCCATTTGTTGATTATTTGGATATCCAAGGATGGTCTCAAATTCTTCAATCAAGGGACATATTTCAAAGCCATTAATTTTAAATACCCTAGAATCCGTATCCCAAAAGGAAGCCATGACATGTAAGAAAGAGTGGTTCAATTTAACATTTTGAAAATATTTTAAAACATCAAGTTTTGACCATGAAATTTCTTCCAATGAATGGCATCTATATTGTTAAATAGAATTTTTATCTTCTTTAAATGATGCTCAGTCATGGTTGATGAATGAAGGAAAATCAAAATTGTCAAAGGGAGTTTTTACGTTGAATTGGAAAATATTTTTGGTTTCTGTATGAAATATGGCATGAAAGGTGATTTATATAGAGGAAATATGAGTAAAGGTAATGGGAAAGGGTGAGACCATATGGCATAAGGAAAAGAATTAGCAATGAAATCCTTTACCGTGTTGCATTTGGTTTTAGCAAATAATGTGGTTGTGAAAAGGAAATTGTGATGTACTGTTTATGATGTGATAAAAAATATATATATAATAAATGTGGCGCAGCAGAAAAAGAAAGTTACAGTAAAGATGGAAATTGTATTTTTTCATTATTGTACAATGTTTATATAATTGATACAATATTTACATATCACTAAGAGGGTGGTGGTAGGTCATCAAATAAAGCCCTGAAAAAGTCGTCGCCTGTTGGAGGAGGGGGCAAATCACTCATCCCGAGTTCGCTCGAAGCGGAAGCACCAAAATCCAGTAAATTACTCATCCCGGGATCACCCAAAGTAGAAGCACCAAAATCTCTATTACCTTGAAGTTTCGATCTATCATGGTCCTCATCAGAAGCAGACAAAAGGATATCATGGTCATCAGTCTGGGGTTCTCTTGATGAAGAAGCGCCGGATCCCTCATCCCCTAAAATCGGAACTCTCAAAAATTTTGTTCGGATTGATGATATAAACTTTCAAAATGAGAAGCCTGCTGATGACTTATAGCCAACTTTTCTTGAAGTTTCCCATTTTGTTCCACGAGCATCCGCTGTGAGCCAAAAAGGAAAAAGGTAAGAGCATACATAATCATGCATACATATAGCATAAATTACCATGAAATAAGAAACGTACTAGGTAGTTCATATCAATGCCTGCGAATGAGATGGCATATCTGGTGGGCTAGAAGGAGCAAATGAAGGGGCAGTAAAAGAAGGTCCAGCCTCATGATCAAATGAGTCAACGACCTGCGACAATCATTAAAGAATCAAAAAAGAAAGAATCAATTGCAAGGGAAAAATGGTAAAAGTTTTACCTGAGAAGTACTAGCCCTGAGATGTGGAACAAACTCACCTGCGTCTCCGTGATGTTCCTCTTCATCTCTACCCTAATTTTCTTTGAGAATCTCCCGTACGCCAATAGGTGATACATCAAAGGTCAAGAGCCTTTTTTGAATAAAATGGGCATAAGATGCACTCGACGGATAGAGAAATCCTTCAATACCATAACCGTACCGAGCCGACCACCAGGCATCCTTCGGCATCGACATAATATTTAAAGTGTATTCTAGGCAAGGCATCGGAATCCTCCGTCGCTCTGGACCGAGAAACCACTCATAAACTCTCTCTCCGAGAAACCAGCCACTAGACACTGGGCCAACGATGACTCGGCGAGAATGTTGGAAAGATAGCGCAGCCGTCATCAAAGGAGACAAGTTTGCTCACTCTTCTAGGTTCCACCAGGCCAAATTCACCTGCAAAATAACATAAGGTAAGTAAACTTTCACATAAAATTTAAAGTATAATAATGTTATTTTACCTGGTCCCAGGTTAGGCGGCTCAACACAAAGCGATGAGTATGCACATGGAGAGAGCTGGTAATGTCCACACGATCGGACAACCAGAAATTTAATCTCAGATACCCGACTCTCTCTCGGGAAATACCAGGTACCCTCACGAGGTTGTGTTCATATGCCCATACCTACAATAACAATAAAGATCAAAATCATGTAAGGAAAGAGTGGAATAGACATTGGTAGAAGAAGAATACCTCGACAACCGCCATCAAGCCGACAAAAGACTTCTTGTTTTGGCAAAGTTTATCAAGACCATGGTAAAGACACGCAAGACCAGCTTCACCTCAGCTAGAAGACGATACCATTCTGAAATCAGAAAGGGCACTCAACACTGAGAAGTGGATGGAGGATTCAGTGCTGCCTAAGATGGTCGACCCAAGCAGATATAACAAAAATCCTCGAGCATACTGTTCGGCCGTGTCTCTGCAACCCGTCCTTCGTAGTTCATCCAATAACTACGAATTGGCTCGATTTTTATCTTAAAAGGCCCTTTATATGATGGTTCCATACTAATTAATTCCTGAATTTCTTCAAAATGTTAAAATATCGTTGGTCAGAGGAACCGGAACACCATCATATCGAAGGCCAGTTATAGCAGTAAAATTGACCGGACCAATTGTCATCTCTCCAATGGGCAAGTGAAAAGTGTGGGTTGTGCCCAACCATCACTCTGCAAGTGCCTGGACTACGCTCTGGTCTATCTGATATTCCTCGGATGGCAATTGTAAGATGAACTGCTGAAAGCCGCAATCTCGGATAATCCGCCTTACCCGAAAAGACACTAAATCGTACCATTGTCGGGCTTTGTAAATACACCCTCCAGGCAGAACAATGCAATGATCATGCTAACATAGAGCCAGGTAAGTTAATACCAGGTAAGTACATATTATCCTATCTGCTTAAATTAATATATCTTTCCTAAATTTTCTAAAAATAATAATAAAAAAAATAAAAAAATAAAAAAAAATCATCAAACAAAAATCATAAAATAATCATAAAATAAAAAATAATAAAGAATAAAGAATAATAAAAAATGGAAAAATAAATAAATAATAATAATAAATAATAAATAACAAAAAAGAAATAATAAAATAAAATAATAAAAAAATAAAAAGACTAAAAAATCAAGAAAAGAGAAAAGAAAAAAAAATAATTACCGCGCTCTTTTTGTTAGAACTACGATGAAGTGGCATCTTGACTAGTATATCTATATTTCTATCTTCATGATGCCGAATAAACTCCAATAACTCGGCATTATAATGAGTCCCTGACCTTGAAGCATGCATTTTTTTTGAAAACTATGTGCTAAATTTGAAAGAATTTGAGAGAATTATATAAATTGAGAAACTTTGCTGTAATCAAATGAAGGATTCGTGGGTTTTTATAGAGAAACGGCAAGGAAAAAAATAAAATTCAAAAGTAAGTTTACTGTTCATGAATAGTAAACTTCACTATTTATGAATAGTATATTTTACTATTTATGAATAGAAAATTACTATTTATGAATAGTAAATTACTATTTCCAATAGTGAATACTATTTATTACTATTTACGAATAGTAAGTTACTATTTATGAATAGTAAATTATACATAAATAGTGACTACACAGTAAATACACAGTAAATTCAATTATTCACTGTAATCATTCAAATACTTGCGTGTGTATAAATATTTTTACTTGCGAGGGGCAAAGAAGAAGACATGCATAACAATTAGCCAAACTTTTTGAAATAAAAATTATTATTAGCATGGGTCCAGAATCCAAATTATTCTTAGGTCCAGAATCTAGAATCTTAAGTCCAGATCTTAGCTCGGGTCTAGAACCCAAATTATCCTTAGGTCCAGAACCTAGAATCTTTCCTAAGTCCAGAACTTAACTCGGGTCCAGAACCCAAATTTTCCTTAGGTCTAGAACCTAGATTCATTTCTAAGTCCAAGAACTTAGCTCGAGTCCAGAACCCAAATTTTCCTTAGGTCCAGAACCTAGAATCATTTCTAAGTCCAAGAACTTAGCTCGGGTCCAGAATCCAAATTATCCTTAGGTCCAGAACCTAGAATCTTTCCTAAGTCCAGAACTTAGCTCGGGTCTAGAACCCAAATTATCTTTAGATCCAGAACCTAGAATCCATTTTAAGTCTAGAACTTAGCTCGGGTCCAGAACCCAAATTACCCTTAGGTCCAGAACCTAGAATCTTTCCTAAGTCCAGAACTTAGCTCGGGTCCAGAACCCAAATTTTCCTTAGGTCCAAAACCTAGAATCTCTTCTAAGTCCAGAACTTAGCTCGGGTCCAAAACCCAAACCTAGAATCTCTTTTAAGTCAAGAACTTAGCTCGGGTCCAGAACCCAAATTTTCCTTTGGTCCAGAACCTAGAATTATCCTTGAGTCCAGAACTCGAATCAGGTCTAGAACCCAAATTTTTCTTAGGTCCAGAACCTAGAATTATCCTTGAGTCCAGAACTCGAATCGGGTCCAGAACACAAGAAGGATAAATAATTTAAGGGTCCCCTCTTCACCACGGGCCCTTAATTTGTTTCGCCCTCTCTTCACCATGGGCCCGCGTGATAATTTTTTCGTCGCCGATTTTTTCGACTCCGATTTTTATTTTTATTTTTATTTTTTGACTTTTATTTGTTTATTTTTATTTTTTATTAATAAAAATTAGATACTAAAGCAAAAAATTATTTAACAAAAATTATTTAGGACCAATTAGGCAACAAAAATCATTTTGACTAAATAAAACATATTGGACCAGATTGGGTAAAAAATTAAGGGTCTACAGTTTGCCCCCTGCTTGAAAAATCTGAAACTTTAGTGAAAGAGAGTGAAAGCAATAAGACTTAATTTTTGAGATGGTTGAGGTTCTGGACCCGGTTTGAGTTCTGGACTCAAGGATATATTCTAGGTTCTAAACCTAAAGAAAATTTGGGTTCTGGACCCGGTTCGAGTTCTGGACTCAATGGATGATTCTAGGTTCTGGACCTAAGGAAAATTTGGGTCCTTGACTCAAGGATGTTCTAGGTTATGGACCTAAGGAAAATTTGGGTTCTAGACCTGAGCTAAGTTCTGGACTTATAAATAATTCTAGGTTCTGGACCTAAGAAAAATTTGAGTTCTGGACCCGGTTTGAGTTCTGGACTCAAGGATGTTCTAGGTTCTAGACCTAAGGAAAATTTGGGTTCTGGACCCGAGATAAGTTCTAGACTTAGAAATAATTCTAGATTCTGGACCTAAAGAAAATTTGGGTTCTGGACCCGGTTCGAGTTCTAGACTAAATGGATGATTCTAGGTTTTGGACCTAAGGAAAATTTGTGTTCTGGACTCGGTTCGAGTTCTGGACTCAATGATGTTCTAGGTTCTGGACCTAACAAAAATTTAGGTTCTGGACCCGGTTCGAGTTCTGGACTCAAGGATGTTCTAGCTTCCGGGCCTAAGAAAAATTTTGGTTCTGGATCCAAGCTAAGTTTTGGACTTAGAAATAATTCTAGGTTCTGGACCTAAGAAAAATTTGGATTCTGGACCCGAGCTAAGTTCTGGACCTAAGGATGATTCTAGGTTTTGGACCTAAGAGAAAAATTTGGGTTCTGGACCCAAGATTGGGTACTTAGACCCGAGATTGGATTGATTTTGGGTACTTTGACCTGGGATTGGGTTGAATTCGATTTGGGTACTTGGACCCGAGAATGAATTTGACTAACCTTTATCAATTGAGAAGTCTGACTGCTCCGGATGTTTTATGCATTGTGATTCTTCACCCTCAGAATGGATCTTCATCCTTGGAGATTGGGTCTTCACCCTTGAAAATGGATCTTCATCCTTGGAGATCGGGTTCTTCTTTGTTCTTTGAAGATGGGAGTGACATGGCCAGTGGCTTGGCCGTGTCTCCTAGGTGTGTCAGCTTCTGTGTCTTTTCTTTGGTTCTTCTTTGTTCTTGGGTTAGGATGGGAGTGACACGGCCAGTGGCTTGGTCGTGTTACCTGCCAGTGTCACCTACTTTTTCTTTTCTTTCTTTGCTTGGTCCTTCTTGATTTTATCCTTTAGGTGAGACACGGCCAATGGCTTGGCCGTGTTGCCTGCTCGTGTCATGTTCTGCCAAAATTTCTTTTGAGGTGACACGGCCAAGCTTGATTTGGCTTGTCCATGTCTTGCTTGATTCATGCTCTTCTTTCCTTATTTTGATCTTCCCAAGGAGTTTTTTGCACTTTAACACTTTTCCCTTGCAACTGCTTTTCCTTTCTTTGATTCTTTAATGATTGTTGCAGGCTATCGGCTAATTTGATCATGAGGCTGGACCTTCTTTCGCTGCCCCCTCATTTGCTCTAGCCCGCCGGATATGCCATCTCATCCGCATGGTATTGATATGAATTACCTGGTAAGTTCCTTATTTCATAATAGTTTATGCTATATGTATGCATGATTATGTATGCTCTTACCTTTTCCCTTCTTGGCTCACAGTGGATGCTCGAAGAACAAAATAAGAAACTTCAAGAAGAGTTGGCAGCAAGTTGTCAGCAGGCTTCTCATTTTGAAAGTTTATATCATCAATTCGAACAAAATTTACGAGACTTCCGATTTCAGGGAATGAGGGATCCCGGTGCCCCCAGACTGATGAACATGAGATCCTTTCGTCTGCTTCTGATGAAGACCATGATAAATCGGAACTCCAAGGCAATAGGGATTTTAGTGCTTCTGCTTCGGGCGATCTCGGGACAAGTGATTTTCCCCCTCCTCCAACAGGCGACGATTTTTTCAAGTCTTTATTTGGTGGCCTACCACCACCCTCTTAGTGACATGTAAATATTGTAGCAATTGTAAAACATTGTACAGTAATGAAAGATATACAATTCTCCTCTTTACTGTAAACCCTTTTTTTCTTTTTTTTTCTATTATTTTTTCGTTACTACCATTTTTTTATATAGTACATCATAGTTAATATCCACTTCTTTTGTTAAACCAAATCCAATGTGGTAAAGTAAATTCATTGCCACTTCCTTTCCTTATGCCATATGGTCTTATCCTTTCCCATCATCTTTTCCATTTCACTTTTGGAAAAGGTTTGTTTCCTCTATATAAATCACCCTTCATGCCATATTTTAATTCATAAACCAAAAATCTCTCTCTTTCAATGTGAAGACTTCCTTTAGCAATTTTGGTTCTCCTTTATTCATCAACCATGACCGAGCACCATTTAAAGAAAATAAAAATTCTATTTAAGAATATGGATGCCATCCGTTGGAAGAAAATTTCATGGTCAAAGCTTGATGTTTTAAAATGTTTTCAAAATGTCAAATTGGACCACTCCTTTTTACATGTCGTGGCTTCCTTATGGGATACGGATTCTAGGGTATTTAGAATTAATGGCTTTGAAATGTGTCCCTAGATTTAAGAATTTGAGGCCATCCTTGGATATCCCAATAATCAATAAATGGCATTGTCCACATTGATTTCCAAGACTCAACAGAAGATGCAGATGTTATTTGAAATTCCAAAACCCGAAGTTCTTCAGTTGATGAGAGGTGAAAAAATTCTACTTGCTCCTTAAATTGACTTTTGTTTTTCTCATTTGCCTCCTACTAAGGTATGGGGACGCATGCTTTGTCTTTGCTTGCTTGCTCGCCAATTCTTGCTTGTTTCTTCTGACGGCGATATTGACCCACAAGTATTGGATATTATGGACCAAAAGGCTTGTTGCCGGTACCTATGATCTTAGCCGAGACCTTAGTTGGATTAGACCGATTTAAATCAAAATTGTCAAAGAGACTGACTGGGAGTCCGTTGCTGCTTTAGGTAATTACCTAAACTGCCCTTTCGGGTTTTCAATTTAGGTTTTTTTTCTTTTTATTGCTCTAACTTTTGCCTAGTCAGCCCATGCGGGTTTTCAGAACTAGCGAGCTGTCCTGATTTTTACCTAAGCTTCCCTTGCGGGTTTTCAACTTAGCGGACTTTTTTTTCTTTCTTCACAGATTTGGCTTCAGGAGCATCTTTGTTTTCTTGATACTCCCTCCATGGATTTTGCCAGATACCTGCCACGTCATCATTCTGCTAGGAAGCTACTCCATCCTGCTTCTTCATATGCTGACTGGGTTGACTGGATCCACTCACGCTCTGAACTCAATATCCGTTGGTTGGTACCTTGGTGGAAGACTCTCATATCACCATATAGACATACTTGATGTACGTTTCCCTTGCTACTCTTCGTCAAGGTACATGCTATGATCCTCGCCGACTTGGGCGTCAGTATGGAGCTGAGCCTTGTGATTCTGACTTTGTTCCCGACTTAGACATGCCTTGCTTGACTGAAGCCTACTTGGATCGGTTAAGGCAAAGCTGGCCTGCACGTTACACTTATCGACTGCCATAGATTTTACATTTGTCAATTCAAAAAGTGTTTTGTTATGATGAAAAATAACTAAAGTAATAAAAGATGCTTCTTTTCCATTTATAATTTGTCATTACCTTTTGCAATTATGATTATTTATTTCATCCATATCTGGTCAAATACTTATAATAGTGCACATAGAACAATTTTAACATCAATTCTGTTTTATTAAATTAGGGAACAACCAAACATAAAGCCAGCATATACAATATCACTCCAGTTGCCAATTAGCCCTTTCGGGTTTTCTAATTGACGATTTTCTCTCATTTACTCCTAATTGTTGCCTAGCCTTCCCTTTCGGGTTTTCGGAACTAGCGGACTGCTCTAACTTTTGCCTAGGCTGCCCTTTTTGGGTTTTCAACCTAGCAAGCTTTTTTTTCCCTTTTTCTATCATACATAAAACCTCTTCAACCTGTCAATGTTTACTGGCTCACTAAATTCGTTCCCATCCATGTCTGATAACTTCACCGCACCTTTGTTCATGACTTGTTTCACTACATATGGCCCTTCCCAGCTAGGTCTGAACTTCCCTCTTGGATAAGATACATTAGGCTTACATTGCTTCAACACCAAATCCCCAACTCTGAATTTTTTTATTTTAACCCTTCTATTGTGGGCCCGAGCTATCTTCTTTTGATACAATTGGTGATGATACAATGCCTTTAACCTTCTCTCTTCTAGTAAAGCTAACTGAGTGTATCTGCTTGCTACCCATTTCGCTTCAGGCAATTCAGCTTCAAAGACCACTCTTAATGACTTGATCTCAATTTCAATTGGCAATACCGCTTCCATTCCATAAACCAAAGAGAACGGTGTCATCCCATTAGGTGTTCGCACACTTGTCCTATATCCCCATAAAGCAAAGGGAAGTATTTCTGACCAGTCCCTGTAAGTCTTAGTCATCTTGGATAGAATTTGCTTAATGGTCTTGTTCTTTGCTTCTACTACACCATTAGCCTTTGGTCTATAAGGAGAGGATCGATGATGATGAATTTGGTACTTCGAGAATAAATCCTTAACTGCTCCTTGAAACTGCACCCCATTGTTTGATATCACACTGTGCGGGACCCCATATCTGCAGATGAGATTCTTTTCGATAAACCTAGCCATTTGACTTTGTGAACCTCGGTTTTCCACCCGAAAAGGATTCGGATGAACGTTCACTTGTTGTTAGGAGTCGCCACTCAGTTTTTTCTGTTCAAAGGGAAAAACTAAGAAAACCCTTGTTTGACTCCAATTAATGCATCCAATGTAAAGGTTTCTAATCTACGAACCCAAGGAGGATTCGGGGACTATGTCATGTATTTGATCAATTTGCCAAAAGAAACGAACCCAAAAGGGATGAAGAAAAGAAGACCCGCAGATTGTTAGTAAATTGTGGACTTGCTATTTGGGGTGAATCCCAAACATGCCTACATACTCTCATTTTTATGAGAGATTAAAGCCCATGTAGTTCGGAAAAGCCTATTTAAAGGCAATTATGCATTTATGCATGTGTGTGTATGCTTCGTGCATTGTCGGGCTTTTTACCAAAATTGTGAGATTTTAAACACTTAGTGCTAATTTTGATGGAATTTGGGTACTTCGTACCAAAAGAGTGCAATTTAGGCTCCGTGCCAAAAAGATCAATTGATTCATGGCTTAATGCCAAAAGGTTGATTGATTAGTTAAATTAGGCCTTAGACCTAAAAGGATTAGGTCTTTGACCGGAAAGAAATTGAGAAGAAGGTGCAATGTTTAGTACATTCTTGGATTGACAAATGATGAATTAGGATACTACCTTGTTTAGGATTCTCCCACTTCGAAGTTCCAGATCTTGTTTTCTTAGACCTTGGATTGTGATTCTTGATTCCTGCAGCACGGGGTTAGATTTATGCAAAGAAAAGTCCTAAAAGAAGTCCTTAAGTGTATAGAAAACAGAGAATTCGTCCGCCCGAAGCCCAATGAAAAACCGAACCCAAAAGCCGAACCCTTTTTCTGAAAATTCAGCAACCTTTTGTAGACAAAATTCGGACTGGACGGCGGTCGGACCGCCATGGTCAGTGGTCGGACCGGCATTGTCAGCCGAAAAATTGGGAAAATGGTAACAGCGGCGGTCGGACCTCCGCGGATGGCGGTCGGACCACCGGTTCGTTCAAACTGACTTTCCAGGAGCTACGGACCTCCAAAAATTATTCCGGGACCATATCCGTGATCCTTGCGTCGCTCCGGACATTTAAAGTACCATGAAGACATACTTTCGTTGAACTTTGTCGTGATCGTCCGGTCTGGCTTGGTCTTTTGCAGTCTGAGAAAATCGGCTTTCCGAGCCTCAAAATTCAAGTATTCACAATTGCCCCCCACTGGGGTCCATAAAAATGATTTATGGAGCTCAGTGGTCGTCAGGAACAAGGATTTTGAGCGAGGTGCAAAAGACCCGCATTTTCACATTTTCCTTATAAATAGGCTCATTTTCATTCCATTTTCATTTGCTTTCATTCTTTCTTCTTCTTTCCTTTCCTTCAAACTTTCTTTCAACGATGGATTTCATTGGCTTTGAAGATTTCAAAATCCCACTCCCTCCCTGCAATCTTTTACTTGAGGAGGAGAAGCACAGCTCCCGGACCGACTACTACGAGGTAAGTACCTTTTCCTTTACTCACCTAGTATGCATGCTTAAGAAATTTATTTATTTCTAGTAAGGAACTTAGAAACAAATTTTAGGAATCATTCCTTTACATGTACTAGTAATGAATCAAGAGTAGTACCAGGCTTCACCATGTTCTGCCATCAGTAATTATTTCTAGTAAAGAACTAAGAAATAACCCTCTAGCAAGTCACACCCGGCTGGGGATAGAATTTAAATTTTTCTGAAGTTGCCCCAAATTATCCACAATAATGAATTATACATTTTTTCTTTTTAGGACACTGCGATTAGGATATCTATCGCCGAGAGACCCATGAGCACTATTCCGGCTTACATCTTTGATGTTGGGTATCCGGTGGGGGATCTTATCAGACCTGCTTTCCTCCACCATTTGAGGACTATAGATGCGGGCAGAGATATCCACAGGGAGTTGATTTGCGCGCTGGCTGAGCGATGGTGGCCCACTACTGATACCTTCCATTTTGCTTAGGGGGAGATGACGATGACGCCTACCAACTTTTTCGTCATTTCTGGGATTCCCTTTGGCGTTGAAATGGTGGAGTACTACAATGACTGGTGGCATGACATCTCTTCAGCCGATATGGTCACTTTGATCGGGGTTGACTATCCTCGACATCAGGCGCCTCGCTGCATTCAGCGGAGGTGGCTTGTAGAGCAGGCGCCAGCCATCTATACTGGCTACGAGGTAGGCGATCTTACTGTTGATCAGGTGGCTAGGTTTACCCTGATCCTCCTGTTTGCTAGCTCCTTCTTAGCAAACAGGAAGGACACAGTGAATCTCAATGTGCTGAAGAGTCTAACCGACCTGACACGACTTCAGACATATGATTGGACTAGCATGATGCTATGTAGATTGTATGATGACATGTCAGACCTCTGCTATACCCGCATTGCTCCATGTGGCCTATACTACTTCTGGGAGGTAATGTAAAGAACATTTCCTTTACCTTGCAGACACCGATTCTGATATCTTCTTCATTTTTTTCCAGACTTAGGCTTACGAGTACTTTCCTGGTGTCGCCCCTTTTCTTCGTGAGCCACCTGCCCCTGTAGATCCTCTTTCTCCCATTGCTTGGATGTGGTATAAAGAGAGGATAGAAGCACCAAAGAGGAAGCTTCCTATCAGAGAGCTGAGAGCGTTCTTTGACAGCTGCTCCATGAACTCGGTAAATATTTTCTCCTCATCCTTATTTATTGTATTAGAGAAAATGATTCACTAACATAATAAATTTTTACAGGTTGCATTTACAGCTATGTCTAGTCGGCTGGCAGAGTGGATTGCTCAAGATCACAGCTTTCAGCGATCATAGTTCCTGACTCACCGTCGATTCATACTTCCTCATCCAGAGTATCGACGGTATTATCTCACTGAGAGAGTGACTTTCCAGATTGCCGGCTTCCGTACAGCTCCCTTGGACCCCCCCTGATGACATGCTATCTCTGACGCTTCTGCCTGTTATAGCATCCCAGTATGAGGGTGATCCCTTCGAATCGGCCTTTGCCCCGGATGAGGAAGATTATGATTTCTACTGTCTTCAGCGACTGATGCCACGTATTGGGGCACGGTTCGATTCTGCACCACCTTATCGGTCCTCCCACTCTTCGGCTCCCACTTCCAGCACCACGAGAGACCATCCCTCTTCCAGCTGGCGAGCTGACAGACCTTCTTCCTCTAGGGCTGGGGCTTCCACTTTCAGGGCTGGACCATCACATACTGGAGCAAGCAGCAGTTCATCACATTTGAGGCCTCCCCCATCCATTCTTGCGGCTACCGGTCAATTGGACCCTGCTTTGGCCGACCTCAGGTTGCCTTATGCTATTCGTTATCATGCACCTGATGGCTGGGTGACCCGACCAATTAGTGTGGAGAGTGTACCATATTGGAGCCTTGTTCGCATCACTCAGGTATATTCCTCTAGAACTTTTCATGAAAAGGATTCATAAAATTCTCTTGAAATTGACTGTGATTCAGTCTTTTTCACAGGTACCTGAGGGCCTAGTTGCTGACATGGCGGCACTGATCACTGCTTTCTCTGATGAGCTGACGGGTGCTTGGACTGATAGTGCTTATGAGAGGCAGAACAGGCCACAAAGACGGAGAGCCCGGTGCTGAATTCTCATATTTGTCTTGGATTATATTTGTAGTATTTGAATTATTCCTGCTCTGTACTTTGTACTTTCCATGTTTTCCGCCTGTTATCTGAACTTAAGTACAAACCTGGATTAATTTGTTAGTATTAACAGCAAATGTGTATGTATGATGTTTGCTTTTTGTTTGTTTTAGAAATCTAAAAATAAATCCCTGAAATAACCCCAAAAATAGTACCTAAAATAATCTAAACAGGGCCAAAACACAAGAATTTCATAAAATAAAATAAAAATAAAAATAAAATAAAATAAAAAAATGAGAATCGAAGCTGGTCGGCGGCGGTCGGGTCAACCGCCGGGGAGGCCCCGAGGCAGTATATGTATACAAAAAAAACAGAATTTGAAGTGCATTTTTAGGCCAGAAAACAGGTTTTTCACTGCATGATTTTTATTTCTCTCAACAATGAACCCTCTTTTCAACCATGTGATGCATAACTGGACCAAGAGCCTCCATAATGTTGAAAAGATCAACATAGGAAGATATGGACTGAAAGCTATTGCCACCCTTAGAGGTGTAGCTGTGGATTGGGATTTCTTGCATGCTTGTATCAGATTTTGGGATCCCCAAGCCCACATTTTCAGATTTGGTGCCCAGATGGAGGAGATGTGTCCTCTTTTTGAGGAATTCTGCTCAATTATTGGATGTGACCCAAATGCCCCTCTTGTAAGGCATGAGGTTCAAGTTGGCTATGTGGGATCTTTTCAGAGGCTTTTCAACTTTACAAGGTCTCAAGCTCAAGCTATGATCATGGATGGGAGTAAGGCGATGCTGCTTCCTTTGATTGATGAATTTCTGACCGCTAATTTCGATGATGAGGTTCAACTAAAACATAGGATGCGAGCTTTTATTTTTTGCCTATTAGCCGGGTTTCTTTTCAACCGTGATCCTGGCTTTGGAGATTTGAAGCTTTGCCCCATGGTTAGGCAAATGGAAGAACTTAACTGTATTGGCGGTATGATTCTGGCTGAGACTATTCAGAGTCTTGACAGAACTGCACTCGAATTTGAAAATTGGACTGTTACCCCGATCATTCTTCAGGTAATTTTGTTATACTTTTTGTTTCTTCTCATTTCATCATCTCTCTCTTTTGTTTGTAAATAGAAAGGATCTATTTTCTCAGGTTTGGCTGAGAGATCATCTCCGAGTAGTTGCCGTTCCCCATGCCTTGACTTATAACCCTTCTCAGTACCGCATCAGAAAAATCCAGATTTCTTTTCCTTCTATGGCTAAGTGGACTATCTGGTTGTTTGAGCTTGGACCAAAAGAATTGTTGTGGCTCATCCCTTGGTATAAAATTTCTCGATTCATGGAGGCAAATGCAATGCATAACCATGTCTACCTTCTTGGCTTCACTCATAGTACATGGTATAGTGCTTCTCGCGTCCTCAGACAGATGGGGATTGATCAGAGGGTTCCTCTTCCCGTTGGGCTTTCCATTGCTTCCCCCATTACTCCCGGAGTTACTCAAGCTATTCTACAAACTTGGGTTAGGAACCATCAGATGATCAGGCCTTTTGCAGAGCCTTCTCTTGTCCAGCCTACTCCAGAGTATAGAACTTGGTTTATAGCCGAAGTTTGGCCAATTGAAAAGCCAAGGAGGCTTGCATTGTTGCAGGAGTTGGAGGGAGAGGATGTGGTTCCTCTTAACGAGGGGAAGATAGATGTTGCAGAGAGTTCCGAAACTAAGGAAGATACCAAAGACTCTGCCCCACGTAGGAGACGTAGGACTTAGATCCTAGGGTTGACTCTATTGTCTCCTTTTTTGGGTTGTCTTTACCTTTTTGGTTCATTGGATGTATAGGACTTATGGCCTGACTCTTGTCATGGAATGAATGACTCTTTCTATAATGACTGACTCTTTTGTAATGAATGATTCTTTTTTTGGAATGAATGACTCTTTTTGACATGAATGATTCTTTTATTTGTTTTCCAAGCATTATCTACTTTATTTAATTGCTCTAATTTTTGCCTAAGCCGTCCTTTCGAATTTTCAACTTAGTGAGCTCTTACCCATTCTTGCCTAAGCCGCCCTTTGCGGGTTTTCGACTTAGCGGGATTTTTCTTTCTTCCCCTTTATATATATATATATATATATGTTGGCAAAAGAAAAATGAATCAATGATTTTCATTAAAATTTAGACCGTGCTCAAGGAGAGCTGCCTACATATCTCGAATTATTTTGCGAGAATCAGGTCTAATGTAGTTCCTTACAATGCATGATTATACATAATATTTCTTTAATTGATCCAGATTGCATGGGTTTGTGAACTCCAGACCATCCAAATCAGACAAGATGACGGCTCCGCCGGAAAGTATTTTCTTTACAATGTAGGGTCCAGCCCAAAGAGGATGAAACTTTCCACGAGGATCTGTAACAGGTGTTTTGATCTCTTTCAGAACCAAACAACCTTCTTCAAACTTTTGATCTTTGACCTTTTTGTTGAAATGTCGGGCCATTCGCCTCTGATACCCTTGAATCTGATGGAGAGCTTGAAGTCTTTTTTCATCCAAACCCAACAACTGATGATGATAATTGCTAATCCATTCAGCTTCATTCATCCGACTTTCTTGAATTATCCTCGCCGATTGAACTTCCAGTTCAATGGGGAGTACTGCTTCCATTCCGTACACCAGTGAATATGGTGTTGCCCCAGTAGGAGTTCTAATTGATGCTCTATATCCCCACAAGGCCAGTGGTAATTTCTCATGCCAACCCCTATGTTCCTTGATCATTTTTTGTATGATCACCTTTATAGACTTATTTGCTGCTTCTACAGCTCCATTTGTTTGAGGTCTATAAGGAGAGAATTTATGATGCTGGACCTTCTTATCCTTCAAGAGTTTAGCAAATTCTGCTTGGAAATGAGTTCCATTATCAGTGATAATCTCGAATGGTGTTCCGTACCGACAAAGGATGTTGGTTCGGACAAACTGTGCTGCCTTTTTGGCGTCTAATTCTGCATAGGAAGCTGCTTCAACCCACTTTGTGAAATAATCCACTGCTACCAAGATAAACTGATGTCCATTCGAGGCTTTTGGATGTATTTTTCCAATTATATCTATTCCCCAAGTAGCGAAGGGCCATGGAGAGGTGATTGGATTCAGAGCAACAGGAGGTTGTTTCTGTAGCTTAGCAAATATCTGGCACTGATGGCATTCTTGCACAAATGCCACACAGTCTGTATTCATGGTGGACCAATAATATCCTAAATTGGCTATTTTTTGAGCCAAGGCAATCCCATACATATGCGGTCCTGATTCACCACCATGCACCATTTCCATTATCCGCTTAGCCTCTGCTTCATTCACACACCTTAGGTGCATTCCATTCCAATTTCTTTTGTAGAGGATATCTCCATTAAGAATGTAACCTGTGGCTAGCTGCCTTATTCCTCTCTGATCAACCCTTGATGATCCCTCTGGATAACTTCCATCCTTGAGATAACTCTTGATATCCCAAAACCATGGTTTACCATCGGCCAAATGCATTACGTGGGCAGGTTGCTTCTGAAGTTGAACTTTCAATGGATGAATGGCTTTCCCTTCCTTGATATTGATCATGGAAGCTAAAGTAGCCAGGGAATCAGCAAACTGATTCTTTGCTCTTGGGAGATATTCGAAGGACAGATCATCGAATTGTTGTGCCAAATGATCAAGGCGTTGTAGGTAAGGAACCAAACGCTCTTCTCTTATTTTCCATTTCCTTAAAGCTTGTGATACTATTAAAATAGAATCATCATAGACCTTTAGGTTCTTAATCCCCAATTCCAGAGCGGCTTCAAGCCCATTGATGCAAGCTTCATATTCTGCTTCATTGTTTGTGCAGCTAAAGTCAAGTTTAACTGCAAAGGGAATGTATTCTCCACAAGGAGTTTTGAACACAATCCCAATTCCATTTCCATGATAATTGGATGCCCCATCAAAATACAACTCCTAAACACTTCTTTCCACATTCAAGAGGTCTTCGTCAGGGAAATTCATTTCTCGCATCTCGTCTTTTACGGGTAATTCTGCTAACTGGTCAGCTATTGCCCCACCTTTCACAGCTTTCCTTTGTATGAATTTTAAGTCAAAAGCTGCCAATGTTGACACCCACTTTGCCATTTTGCTGTCCAAAACAGGCCTCTCCATAAGGAATTTCAAGGGACTCTGTTCTGCGATGACACAAGTAGTGTAAGAAGACAAGTAGTGTTGTAACTTCGTGCAGGTCCAATACAACGCTAAACACAACTTCTCAATCTTGTTATACTTTAACTCATAGTCCAGCATCCTTTTGCTGAGGTAGTAAATTGCATTTTCTACCTTTGTACCTTCGGCCTCTTGAGCTAGCATTGCACCCATGGCTTCATCTGTTACAGACAAATACAAGAGCAGAGGTTTTCCCATTCTGGGAGGTTGCAGAATTGGTGGACTTAACAAGTATTCTTTGATCTTGTCAAAGGCCTTTTGGCAGTCTTCATTCCATTCTTGTGAAGCACCTTTCCTTAGTAGCTTAAAGATAGGACCACAACTCTCTGCCAACTGCGATATGAATCGACTGATATACTGTAATCTACCTAGCAAGCCTCGAATCTCCTTTTCTGTCCTTGGTGGAGGCATTCTCAGAATAGCCTTTGACTTTGCTGGATCAACTTCTATTCCTTTCTTATTGACCAAATATCCCAAAAATAAGCCTGATGTTGCTCCAAATAGGCACTTCGCAGGATTAAGCTTCAAATTGTACTTACGAAGTCTAAGGAAGAACTTCTCAAGTGCTTCAACGTGATCTTCTGGAGATTTTGACTTGACAATCATATCGTCAACATACACTTCTACTTCTTTGTGAATCATGTCATGAAAAACTGTTGTCGCCATCCTTTGGTAGGTAGCCCCTGCATTTATCAATCCAAAAGGCATAACCCTGTAGCAGAAAGTGCCCCATTTTGTAATGAAAGCTGTCTTTTCTTTGTCCGGTGGATGCACCATGATCTGATTGTACCCAACTGCAAGGT
The DNA here is from genome assembly GCA_947685225.1 of Garcia nutans. NCBI lineage: Eukaryota > Viridiplantae > Streptophyta > Magnoliopsida > Malpighiales > Euphorbiaceae > Garcia > Garcia nutans. Next base: position 44,950,229 of record CANTUV010000007.1, on the reverse strand, counting down.
CAGTCATAGAAACCATCATATGCCCAGCCATCCTGTCTATTAGCAAATCGATGTGTGGTAGCAGGAAATCGTCCTTGGGACAAGCCTTATTCAAATCTCTATAGTCAACACACATCCTGACTTTTTCGTCTTTCTTCGGGACTGGCACAATGTTTGCTAACCAGGAAGGGTAGACAATTGGTTCTATGAACTTATTATCCAGTTGCTTGGCAATCTCATCTTTAATTTTCAAAGACCATTCTGGCTTCATTCTTCTCAACTTCTGCTTAACCGGCTTTGCATCGGGGTATAGCAGAATCTTATGAACTGCTATTGCTGGGTCTATTCCCGTGACATCACTTGTCTTCCACATGAAGCAGTTGACATATCTTCTGATGCACTTAACAACCTGTTCCTTATTCACACAATCATATACAATGTATGTATATTCATTTTCTTTGCCAATTATTATCTTTTCATTCATTTCTTTTATTTCATTTATTTCATTTTTGCTAGATAATACTTGGAAAGCAAAAGACACAGGGTAACCAAGAACTTGAACAGTTTCATTAATAATGGCGGAGTCATCCTCCAGAGTTACATTACATTCGACATCAGGGTTTTCTATTCTTGAAGCTAAGGAAGACTCAGAACTAAACTTTGACTCGGTGTTTGACTCAAGATTTGACTCGATACAAGACTCAGGTTCGGGGTGTGACACAGGACTAGGTTTGATCGTAGCTGCTTGTCCCTCCTCGGTATACCAGTTCATCAGTGGTCCATCTGTTGTCTTGATCAGCTTCGTGAGGTCCCTTTTGTCTTCGACATTGGTTATCATAGCAACCTCATCAAAGAGACTAGGCTGCATAAAGTCCTCCACTTGTGAGCCAGTTATAGGTTCTGGTTCTTCTTCCTTTATGGTCAAAACATCATCGAACATCTCAAAACCCGGTAGCTTCTTTCCAGTCATAGGAGAATAGAATGGCTCCTGGAAACCACAGTAAGGAACTGTTTTCCCAGGCTTGCAGAAGTGATCGTTCAGAGTTCTAAAGTAAGGGCGCATTTTGAGGCTTTTCGCCCCCCATGTCTTCTTTTTGTTCTTCCCATGCTCAAATTCTTCTATCTCCTCGTATGTGGGTTTGTACCCCAAGCCAAAAGTTCCCTTATTCTCAGGCTCTTCCCATGGCCGCACTATAGATGATTTTCTCCCAGACTTTATCATTTTCATCCCGGGTAGCAGACCTACCCTCAGCATCATTCCAACCTGGCAATTGATTTGGATCCCCCCAAAGTCATATAGGATAAATGGCCCTTTGGGCCTCTCTCCTTCGATGCATTGAACAGTGTCGTAATGGAACCCAGTCAAGGCCATAGCAGTTTTACCAGGAACAACCTCAAAGAGAGACTGATCCGTGGTTTTCTTGTTGATTTCACATGTGTCCCCTTTGATAGTGATGATTTTTCCTTCAAAAGGGAACTTAAGTTTTTGATGTAATGAAGATGGTACAACATTATTTTGATGAATCCACGGCCTTCCAAGGAGGAGATTAAAGCTCGCGGGTACATCAATGACCTGGAACGGCACTCCCATTTTTACCGGTCCAATAGAAACTTCCAGAGTAGCAATACCCTAAATTTCTCTTCGAGTGTTATCATATGCTCTAACAATTTGATCAGAAGGTGTAAGATCTGTAGCCTCCAACCCCAGACATCTTGCTACTTTCAAGGGGCATACATTTAAGGCTGACCCATTATCAATGAGAACCATGGGCACAGTCTTTCCCCCAGTTTGTATGGTGATGTATAGAGCATCATTGTGTTTCGTGCCATCTTCTGGTAAATCTTCATCAGAAAACCTGATACTCAATGCCTTGGTTGATTGGGTCAAAGTGGCCACCAAAGCTTCTGGGCTTGTGTCTACTGATGTATCAAGTTGACTCAAAGCTTTACTGAGAGCCTGACGGTGTGGGAATGAGGAAGCAATGAGCTCCCAAATTGACAACTTAGCTTGAGTTTGTTTAAGTTGAGTGAGGACAGGGTCTTCCTTTGGTTCTGGCGTCTTCTTATATGGGTGATTCGGGGTCTTAGGGGCTTTCCCCAAGTCAAGTGGTTGATATTGCCTTCCACTTCTTGTCAAAGCATCGACCTCTTCAGGGAGGTCATTCAGATCCAGTACACATATTTCATTCATTTCCAAGATAAGTTTGAAAGGATCAAACAAATCTTTTTCCACAGTGATGGCATGGATGGAATGATTGGGCAAAGGGTTAGTATTAATGTTTGGTCGACTCTTGAGAGGAATGATGTCACCACTATCCACCAAATCCTGGATGCGGTTTTTCAGAGTCCAGCAAGCATCTGTCCTATGCCCTTTTCCTTGATGGTATTCACAGTACTCATTAGCCTTATAATTAGAGGGTAATGGGTTTGGAGGAGGCCTCGGGTCCAAAGGCTTTAAGTACTTTTCTTCCATAGCCTTTTTAAACACTAGATGAAGGGGCATCCCAAGGTCGGTATATTGCCTTCTTGGCTGATTTCTCTACCCAAGATTGCCCACACGTAAAGGATTCGCAGGGGCAATATTGGCCACTTCATTGACCTTGCTTGAGGAAGTAGCTTGGCCCTATTTCTTATACTTTGAAGCAGCTCCCTCATCCACTATCTTATCCAATTGTATCAAGTCTTCTACCTTAGTTGCAGTCGCAATGAGAAATTTGAAAGTAGGTAAGTATTGGGTTTGCAGTTGAACTTGATATGTAAGCCTTAAATTCCTGATTATAATATCAATCTGCTCCTGTTCTGAAGGACGATTGATCATTTGAGCAGCCTTCGCCCTCCATCTCGTAAGGAACGAGGAGAAGGGTTCATTATTATTTTGTTTGGTAGTCTCAAGCTCCCTTCTAGTGACATCTACCTCAATATTGTAGTGGTATTGAGTGTTAAATGCATTGCAGATGTCTTCCCAAGTCTTAATCTTGGCACGGTCCAGGCTTACAAACCATTTAAGGGCAGCACCAGTCAAGGATTGTTGGAAGAGTTGAGCAAAGAGCTCGTCATTTAAACCCCAAGGGCTTAAGGCCCCCACATACATTTTCAGGTGAGTTTTAGGGCAAGTAGTCCCATCAAATCTGTCCATCCCAGGCATCTTGAATTTTGGAGGCAACCTAGCTTGGGGAAACAAGGATAAGGAATCCATGTCTACCACCTCTTTATGAGTTTTCATGGCAGTGATTGACCTTTCAAGCAATTCAAGTTTCTTTTTCAGTTCGTCAGTTTCAGTAGCATTCTTAGAGGGTGGATCCTCTAAATTGATGACAGGGGTATTATTCTAAGCAGTCATGAGGGTACTAGTTTGTCCCACAATAGGTTCTTTCCCTAAATTTCCAGAAGTAGTGGCCGTCTTTGGTGCCCCTCCCAATTCAGCCAAGATGGCTACCCTCTGGGAAGCCAAGGCTTCATCAATTCTTTCTTTCATCCTGTGAATACTCGAATTTTGATACTCGGAAGGCCGATTTTATCAGACTGCAGAAGACCAAGCCAGACCGGAGGTCCACTGTAAAGTTCACCGGAAGCATGTCTTCATGGTACTTGAAATGTCCGGAGCGACGCCAGGATCACGGATATGGTCTCAGAATAATTTTTGGAGGTCCGCAGCTCCCAGAAAATCAGTTTGAACAAAAAGGTACGGATTTCGGTGCCGCTTTGGGTGAACCGCCGGGACCGGCGGTCCGACCGCCGACCGCCAGAACTGCGGCGGTCCGACCGCCGGCGTTGATTTTTTCCCATTTTTCCGGCGAGCCATCCGGTCCGACCGCCGTCCAGCCCAAAATTTGTCTATAAAATGCGCAGATTTTTCAGAAAAACGGGTGGAACTTTTTCGGGTGGGCCTCATGCTGTCGAATTCTTTTCACGCTTAAAAACTCTTATTGGACTTTTACTTGCAAGAATCTGACTTTGTGTGGCAGGGATTAAGAATCATTTTTCAAGATCTTAGAAAACAAGACCTGGAACTTCGAAGTGGAAGGACCCGAAACAAGGTAGTACGATAATTCATCATTTGTCAATTCAAGCATATCATAAAGCATCCTATCTTCTTCTTAATTTCTTTTCGGCCAAAGACCTAATCCTTTTAGGTATAAGGCCTAATTAACTAATCAATCAACACTTCGGCATGAAGCCGCGAATTAATCAACTTTTTGGCACGGAGCCTAAATTGTATCTTTTTGGTACAAAGTACCTAAATTTCACAATTAAAATCAATCTTTTGGCCAAAGGCCTAAATTGCACTATTTTGGTGCAAAGTACCTAAATTTCACAAATTTGCACTAAGTGCTAAAATTAACAACTTTGGAAAAAAGCCCGACAAATGCACGAAGCATACACACACACATGCATGAAGCATAATTTTTATCGCCTTTAAATAGGCTTTTTCGAACTAAATGGGCTTTGATCTCTCATAAAAAATGAGAGTATGTAGGCATATTTGAGATTCACCTCAAATAACAAGTCCGCAAGTTACTAACAATCTATTCTTCTTCCTTTCTGTGTTCCTTTTGGATTCATTTCTAAATTGGCAAATTAATCAAATACATGACATAGTCCCCGAATCCTCCTTGGGTTCGTAGATTAGAAACCTTTACATTGGATGCATTAATTGGAGTCAAACAAGGGTTTTCTTAGTTTTTCCCTTTGAACAAAATAAACTGAGTGGCGACTCCCAACAACGAGTGGACTTTCATCCGAATCCTTTTCGGGTGGAAAATCGAGGTTCACACATCCTAGCTTCAATTTCTTTAACCTGTCCATCTAGCAAGGCCTTAATCTGTTCAATAGTAGCCATTCCAGTAATTGGAGTAGTTGGTGTAGTTGGGGTAGTAGGACTTGTGGGTGATTGCACAGTTGGAGTTGGTGTAGCTTGTGTAGGTTAAGGGTAAAGGATCAGGGTAGTGTGTAGGGTAGGAAGACTCTTGGTCCACTTGTATATATCAAAAGGTTTTCCCCAAAATAATGTTGTTATGTTGCATGAATGCACCTCATCACATCATAATTCATTTTAATGGAATGTGGCACTATTATTGGGTACATACAACCTAAGGGAGGGTTCTATTGTTACATGAAAAATAGAGAATAGGCTTATAATAGGGACCCTTGAGTCTTGAGTAAGATATACCTAACCACATGTGAAACAAAGAGTTTCACGTGGGTCCAATAGTACGTTTACTCATGGGCCACTCCAAAAGGATTGGAATGGTTTGCGACAACAGGGAGGACGCTTTGGCTGTCCGCTGGCATAATCAAGGAGAACTGCCGGTCAGTGCTACTTGCTATCCAGACTCAGAACTTTGAACAGAAAGAGAAGAAATTCATTTGAAAACAATTTTTTATGCAATGGAGGAAAATGATTCTCCCATATAATGCAAGAGAAAAAGATTCTATAAATGACAAAACAAATGCACAATTAATCAAACAAGGGTCCATCAAAGGAAAAAGATTCCTTTTGTGTATTTTATTCCGATATCCTCAAAGAAAGGATATATATTGCTAAGGTACCCTGCAAAACAAATAAAAGTACCCTAAAGAAGGGTAAGTTGGTCAAATAAACAATAGTAATCTACTAGGATCCCATAAATCATATTTATGGTCCTCAGCGGCAAATTAATCAAATAAGAAATAGTAGTCCACTAGAATCCCATAAACCATTTTTATGGTCCCCAGTGGAGTCGCCAATTTGTGAAACACGATTTTCCACCCGAAAAGGATTCGGATGAACGTTCACTTGTTGTTAGGAGTCGCCACTCAATTTTTTCTGTTCAAAGGGAAAAACTAAGAAAACCTTTGTTTGACTCCAATTAATGCATCCAATGTAAAGGTTTCTAATCTACGAACCCAAGGAGGATTCGGGGACTATGTCATGTATTTGATCAATTTGCCAAAAGAAACGAACCCAAAAGGGATGAAGAAAAGAAGATCCGCAGATTGTTAGTAAATTGTGGACTTGCTATTTGGGGTGAATCCCAAACATGCCTACATACTCTCGTTTTTATGAGAGATCAAAGCCCATGTAGTTCGAAAAAGCCTATTTAAAGGCAATTATGAATTTATGCATGTGTGTGTGTATGCTTCGTGCATTGTCGGGCTTTTTGCCAAAATTGTGAGATTTTAAACACTTAGTGCTAATTTTGATGGAATTTGGGTACTTTGTACCAAAAGAGTGCAATTTAGGCTCCGTGCCAAAAAGATCAATTGATTCATGGCTTAATGCCAAAAGGTTGATTGATTAGTTAAATTAGGCCTTAGACCTAAAAGGATTAGGTCTTTGATCGAAAAGAAATTGAGAACAAGGTGCAATGTTTAGTACATTCTTGGATTGACAAATGATGAATTAGGATACTACCTTGTTTAGGATTTTCCCACTTCGAAGTTCCAGATCTTGTTTTCTTAGACCTTGGATTGTGATTCTTGATTCTTGCAGCACGAGGTTAGATTTATGCAAAGAAAAGTCCTAAAAGAAGTCCTTAAGTGTATAGAAAACAGAGAATTCGTCCGCCCGAAGCCCAATGAAAAACCGAACCTAAAAGCCGAACCATTTTTCTAAAAATTCAGCAACCTTTTATAGACAAAATTCGGACTGGACGGCGGTCGGATCGCCGTGTTCAGCGGTCGGATCGGAGTTGTTAGTCGAAAAATTGGGAAAATGGTAACAGCGGCAGTTCCGGCGGTTCAGCCTCAAAAAGGCACGAAAATTCGCACGTTTTTCGTTCAAACTGACTTTCCAGGAGTTACGGACCTCCAAAAATTATTCCGGGACCATATCCATGATCCTTGCGTCGCTCCGGACATTTCAAGTACCATGAAGACATACTTTCGGTGAACTTTGTCGTGATCGTCCGTTCTGGCTTGGTCTTTTGCAGTCTGAGAAAATCGGCTTTCCGAGCCTCAAAATTCGAGTATTCAAAGACTTGCACCTAGCTTGTTGAAGGATTCGGCTTCGACCCATTTTGAAAAATAATCTACTGCTACCACAATAAAACGGTGCCCGTTTGAAGCTGTCGGTTGTATCTCTCCTATAATGTCGATACCCAGGTGGCAAATGGCCAGGGTGAAGACATTGAATGTAATTCTTCAGGAGGCATATGATTCAAGTTACCATACATCTGACATTGTTGGCACTTCTTGACAAACTCAATACAGTCTCTCTCCATGGTCAACCAATAGTAACCTTGTCGAATAATCTTCTTAACTAGGGCCAAACCACTCATGTGAGGACCGTAACTTCCCGCATGTATTTCTGACATGATGCGCTCCACTTCAGGCTTTCTTAAACATCTCGAATGCACTCCATTAGGCCATTTTTGATATAACTCTCCATGGAAGGTGATGTATTGCAATGAACACCTCCTTATGGCTCTTCTCTCTTTCTTCGTTGCCCCCGGCGGGTATTCTCTTTCCTCCAAAAATCATCTTATAGTATCATACCACGCATCATGGTCTGTATCAACTTCCATGATTGTCTTGTATTCATAGCAAGGAGTTGATAAACTGGTCAAGATTAGAGGTTTAAGGAATAGGCTGGTAGGATTTTCCCATACCGAAGCCAATGTGGCTAGGGCATCAGCCATCTGATTTTCTTCTCTTGACAGGTGTATAAACCTACAATCATTAAAATTCTTCTTCATCATGGTCAGGTAGTGATGGTATGGTTTCAATTTTTCTTCTTTCAACTCTCACTCTCCATTTACTTGGGATACAACTAGCAACGAATCACCATAAACTTCCACCTTATCCACCTTCATAATCATTAGGGTTTTCAAACTGAAAATACAAGCTTCGTACTCCACCATATTATTTGTTGCCCTAAATTTCAATTTTTTTGCTAAGGGAATGAGTTCCCCTTTGGGCGATTCTAGTATAACTCCCAAACCTGCTCCTTTCCTGTTTACTGCTCCATCAAAATACATTTTCCACCCTTGTACTTCGATTACTTCTAAATGTTCATCTGAAAATTCCAAGATTACCTCTTCACTTTCCGGTAATGGTTGTTGAGCCAGGAATTCTGCCACCGCTCTACCTTTAATTATTTTTCTGGTTACATACTCCATCTCAAATTCTTCTAATATTATCAACCATCGACCATATTTTCCAATTAAAGAGGGTGTCTCCCTTAAGTACTTCATTGGATCCATCCTGGAAATTGCTTGCACACTATACGATTGAAAGTAATGTAGCAACTTCTTAGAAGACCAAACCACGGCTATACATGTCTTTTCAATGATACTATACTTAATTTCATAAGGTAGGAGCTTTCTACTCAAATAGTAAACAACATGCTCAATCCCCAACTCATCTGCTTGGGCTAGCATGGCTCTTATCGACTCTTCTTCTACTGCTAAGTATAGTAATAAAGGTTTGCCGGGTTTAGGTGGTTTCAAAACAGGTGGATTCAACAAATACTCTTTTATTCAATCAAAGGCCTTTTGACATTCTTCATTCCATACGACCGGCTGATTCTTTCTAACCAACTTGAAGATAGGCTCATAGATTGTTGTGAGCTTTGTATAAATCTGCTAATGTACTGCAGTTTACCAATGAATCCCTGAACTTCTCTCTCCGTCTTTGGGACTGGCATATCCCTGATTGCTTTGATTTTTTCAGGATCTATCTCTATACCATTTGGACCAATCACATGTCCCAACAATTTACCTGAGGTAACACCGAATACACACTTCTTCGGGTTTAATCTTAGCTTATATTTCAAAGCTCTATCAAAGAATAATTCCAAGTTCTAGAAGTGTTGCTCCCTTGTATCCGACTTCACCATCATATCATCAACATATACTTCAACTTCTTTGTGCATCATGTCATGAAATAGTGTGGTGGCCATCCTTTGGTATGTTGCTCCGGCATTCTTTAAGCCGGAAGGCATCACCCTATAACAAAATATACCCCATGTAGTAATGAAGTCAGTTTTGACTTTATCCTCTTGGGCCATTAACACTTGATTGTATCCAGAAAATCCATCTACAAACGAGTGTAGCACACTAGAGGTTGCACTATCAATGAGAACATTTATATGAGGTAAAGGAAAATCATCCTTAGGGGAAACCTTCTTTAAATCTCTATAGTCCACGCAGACCCTTATCCTTCCATCTTTCTTTGGCACAGGTACTATGTTGGCTAGCCAATCTGGGTATTCTATCACTTCAAGGAACTTCACTTATATTTGCTTAGTGACCTCTTCTTTAACCAATTCAGCCCACTCAGGTCTTAATCGCCTAAGCTTTTGTTTGACAGGTTTAATGTGAGTGTAAGTAGGAATATGATGCTCGGCTATGTCTCGATCTATCCCAGGCATATCTTTATAAGACCAAGCAAACACTTCTTCATATTTTTTGAATATTTTTTCAAATCACTCTCTCATTAGGAGTAAGGTCGGATGCTATGCTAATGTTTTTAGGATTTTCAGTTGTACCCAAATTTAATGATTGTGTGTTAACAGAATTAATATTAAAGATGCTCATGTAACTGCCATTTGAATGTATGCAACCATCAGGAGAAACATCACAAAAGTAAGCAAAATCAGACTTTATTACATTCATTTTGGAAAAGAAAACATCATCATCATCATACAAAGCAGACAAATTAAAATCAAAATCAAAATCATTGTTCTCAAAATCATAAAGCAAGATGTCTTCAAATTTCTCTTCAACCAGGGCAGCAATCTCTTCCGGAGTCTTCTCGGCTTTCAAGGAAACTTCATTCTTCTCTTTTGGATTGGATTCTTTATTAGTTGACAAGGTGAGCTCTTTCTTCACTTGCTCTACTAGCTCGGCAACATCTGCAAAAATTTCAAAACCTGGGATTAACTTCCCTATGAACATGATCGGCTCGGGCTTTCCTTAGAGTGGTCCCATATCTAGAGCTTTGACAAAGATCTCTTCAAGTGGTGGGAAGCTCATCTTCTCCTTCTTCTTTGGCTGGACATCGTTGTCTTCATTATATCCTAACCCCTTCTTGGAAGTTTGAGTCCTAAAATCTGGCAACTTTGTCAAACCGGCCTTACCCTTTCCAAGACCAGCTCTGGGAAGGTAGTTCATGTTCTTCATCATATTCAAAACTTTGGAGTCCACTACTTCATCATCAGAAATTGTAGCCACTTGAAAACCATTGAGAGGCCTCTCAACCATTAGAGAATTAACAATCTCATTATCTTCAGCTTCAATGACCACTGTCTCATTTTCGTTGGGGAATTTGATCTTTTGATGAAGGGTGGAAGGAACTCCACCAAGAGGATGAAACCATGGTCACCCCAAGAGTAAGGCAAAGGTAACTGGTATGTCTAAAAAAACAAATTCAATAATAGATTCAATTGGCCCAACCTTGACGGCCGCTTTGAAAGTCCCTTCGGCATGCCTCTTAGTGTTGTCATAAGCATGAATTGTCACCTAGGTTGGGTTTAGATCTCTTGTTGACATGGCTAGCTTTGGCAATATCTTAAGTGGAAAAACATTTATGGCAGACCCATCATCGACCATTACACATGGAGTCCTCTTCCCCTTGACTTCTATTTTGATAAAGAGAGGGCAGATGTGGTCTCTCCCCTTCTCTGGTACGTCCGCATCTGAAAAAGAAACTACTCCCATACTAACTTCACTCTTTTCTTGGACCTCTTCACATTTCATTACTTCCCCAATTTTTATGAAGTTGATCAACTCCTCCGGTGTCGTGGAGGTAGAAAATGGCATGCTAGCCAAGGCTTTGGCCATAGTTTCTTGGTGCTTTTTGGAAGTAGCTAACAAGTCCCAAATGCTAACACTTGCTTGGGTTCTTTTCAATTGCTTGAGCACAATATCATCTTCTTCCACTTCAACTTCCTTTCCCTTATTCGTTTCTATCTCCTTAGGTGGTGGCCTTGTGTAAGGTTTACCGGATCTAGTATTCATCACCTCATCTTCTTCGGGCTCGGACCAAGTCCACTCCTCCTTCTTGGGTATAATATCATCATCACTATCACTTGAATCCCAAAACTCGTTGACAACACAAATTGCTACTTCTCCACCCATCATAGCTTGTTCAATTTTGACAAATGCCTCTTCTTCTTTGGCTGCTTTTTCATCCATATCTTGAAAAGAAGACATGACAAAGGCCTCATGCAAACCTCCTCCAATCATGAAGGTTGCCGGTGGTGGTACCCTATTGAATTTTGGTAATGGGTTGTCTTTGGTGTTTGGCTTATTGGGCTCGGGTAGCTTCCCATTATCAATTAGATTTTGAATCTCATGTCTCAACCTTACACATCTATCTGTGTCATGCCCTTGCATTTGGTGGAATTGACGAAATGCATTGGTGTCAAAATTAGGTGGGAGAGAGTTAGGCAAAGGACGAGGATTTAAGGGTTGTAGCAATCCTTTTCTTTGAAGCTTGTTGAGAACCCAAGACATCGATTTTCCCAATTTCAAAAATTGTCTCCTTGTTCCTTGGTTAGTAGCATTAACACCGACGGCCTTTTGCATGCTTTGGCTACCAGGTTGATAGCTCCCTTTCTCGTTCCTTTTTATTGCAAAGCGGCTCTTCTCCCTTTCCCATTCTTCAATTTGCAAACCAGCTTGGAGAAGGTCTTTGAAATCACGGATGAGTGTATGAGACATCCTCTCATGAAGATTAGGCAACAACCCTCTCACAATCATCCTTATTTGATCGGATTCATCGGGCCTCTTCTTGAGTAAAGCGGCCTTGTTTCTCCATCTCTTGACATAATCTACAAAATTCTCATTCGGCCTTTGCCTAATGGACTCCACTTCCATCAAGGTAACTTCCAACTCAACATTATATCCATATTGTTGGATGAAGGCTTAGTAAAGTAGATCCCAACTCTTTTGTGTTCCATCATCTAAGGTATTGAACCAATTTTTGACAACAGGGTCCAATGAGGGCATAAAGTACCTTAGGGTTTGAGCCTTAGTAGCTCGGGCAGACTGTTTGGCAGTGATGTATTGCTTCATGTAAAGATGAGGATTTCTAGTGCCATTGTACTTAGCAAAGGATGGCATCTTGAACTTGTATGGAACTTCTTCATCTTGTTCAAATAGTTTGTCGATCTCAGACATCTCTTCGGTTTTCAACTTCGTCTCAAATTTCTTTTCTAAATCAGCAATCATCTTTTCAACATCGGGTGTCTCGGTCTTTTCAATAGTTGCTTTCTCAGCAACCTTTGGTTCTTTCTTCTTCTCTTGAACATCTTGGTAGTATTGATCCCAATCATCATCATCATCAATGATCACTTTTTCATCATCAAAAACCACTTCACTAACTTTGGTCTTTCCTTTGTCCTTTGGTTTCTCAGTGCTAGCAGACGCCTCGGCATGGTTCTCTAAGATTGCAGTCAACTGGTTCTTCATGGTCTCAGCTAGGGCCTCTTTGATTTCTTCCATCTTGGCATTGAGGGCCTCATCCACCATCCTTTGAATTTGTTCGGGCTCATTATTTTTGGTTAGCAAGTGATTGAGTCGTTGCTAGATACTTCATCTCCAGCGTAGGTCGGATTGTTGTAAGCTTTAGAACTATCGTAATCCAAGGCTGTGAGCTAGAGAGGATCAATGATATGAGATGCAAATGTATGCATGTATGCACAAACAATCAACAAATAAGGATAAATAGGACGTTCCTTCCAACCTTATAATATCCACACACGAATAGTGAGTCTCTTTTCCTAGGTATATGGTTAATAAAATACCAACATGGGGTATCTTGCTTTCGAATAATTCCCTCGGACGTTTCAACCAATAGTTATATTTTCAAAAATGGAAATCAATCCATGATAATTCCCATTAATTAGGTTTTAATCCATTCAACCAACTAAAGTAGCTTTTATGCTATGTTGGATTAAAACAAAATTAAGAGGTTTATTATAAATAGATTTCTCACTTGAAAAAGGTAACTAATGGTTCATGACAAAAACAAGCCCATGGTTAATTTGTTCTTAGTGTAAACTAGGCCTACAATTGATTTTTGGTATTTCATAATTGACCTAAATATTTTTGCAAGCTCTTTTTGTAAAAAATGGTTGGGAGAAAATAGTTTTGTTTCTAAGCCCATTGTAAAAAAGGTTAGAAAAATGGATTTTGGGCTTAGTATTTGGGCCATGGGCCAAAGAATTTATTTATTTTATTTTTTAGAAAAGTCTTATGTCCAAAGACCATCTTGAAAAATTTTAAAAATAGCTTTGGTCTTTTGGATTTTAAAGAAAAGTTATTTTGAGCTTACAATATGCTTAGGTCATATTAGAAAAAGAACAAACCAAATAAGCCATGATTTAGACTAAGATAAACTAACCATAGTTAAACAACATACATTTAGGGTAAAACCTAAGGAAAGTAACTAGGCCAATTACATGAACTTTAGTCTTTGGGTAAAAAGGCTTAGGTTCCCATAGCAAGTATATACCAAACGGTACAAGGCTATGAGTGGTTATGCCATGCTCGATCTCCATACCTTGAGTGAAAGTATGGTATCCCTTACATAACATAGCACGGGTAACACGGGCATCCTAACTCACGCACACAATACAATCTAAGATGATGTAATGGATAATAACATTATAAGAAAGATTAGAATAATATAAAGACCAATGAAATCAACTTCTCTTATCCCCTGTGGAGTCGCCACTGTGAGCGGGGATTTTTGCCCCCACTCCTAGTGGAATGGTTCTTGCGACTTCGGCATTGTTTAGCCTCGGGGCCTTAGAGAACACAGACCTAAGTCCAGAGAAAATGGAGTCACCACCCGGACAGGCAGGGAAAAAGAAAGGGGTGGATGACTCTATTCCTAAGGAATCCCCAACCCCCTAATGGGTTCAAAAAGTTAGGTATGTGTGGGGAAGGTGAGAAATGGCCCAGCACCCCCACAACGCCCGGTTCATTGGAACCGGCCTCCTTTACATGTCGTAATATTATAAAATTCTTAAATATAACAACATTATCCATATTACACACAATAATTAAAAGAAAGCATCATTATATTAAAATCAAGGCAAGGTCCAAGCAAAACAAATAAATGGACACCCATCCAAAGATGGAAACATATCCTTACATCACATGCCTAAATAGGACACCCACCGAAAGGTAGAAACATGCCCTTTACATAGGTTCTAAAATAGAAAAGCAAATGAAATTACATGATGTTTAACTAATGAGGTACCCACCAAGTGGAAACATACCTTTTACAACATTTGGAAATCTAAATAAATTGATAAAAGTAAATAACCATTCATAATAAATAAATCATTCATCAAAGGTATTAAACATTAATAGAAAGTAAACATCCATCCATGAAAAATTAAATAAACCAAGCATTAAACTTAAATAAATTAAAGCACATAAAATAAATCAAAGCATAATTAAATATTGAATTGAAAAAAATAAATAAAAGTCCAATTATAGGTACTGTGAATTTTTATGGAATTAAAATATATTAGGGGGTTTATGTTTTAAAAGGTTGGTAAGACTCTTTGATTGACTAAATTAATATTTGAATGGTGAAATCATGAAACTAGGGTTTTAGACACTTTAAAATACTTTTGATTCATGGTTTTAAATGGTGATTTCAAGCTACTGTGTAAATTTAAAGTATTTGTGTTTTTATGGCTTTTAATGTTTTAAAGAATTAAAGTTTAGAAAAAGTTAGGGTATAAGGTTTTAAAGGAATTAAAGCTTATTATTTTAGGTTTAGAAGTTGAATTAGGGTTTTAGAAGCTTTGAATTGGAGTTTCGGGTGATGAATTGGCTTTTGGAGTTTGGAAATCAATTTGATAATTTTATGAAGTTTTATGAATTTAAACAAACGGATTAAAGTTTTGATAAGTAGAAAAGATGTTTTTAAAAGCCTTTTGAAAGAAACAGAACCTAATTTAAAGCTTTGAAAGAAATAGAATCAAATATTGGTTTTGTTGAAAAATATGTTTAATTAAAATTTTAAGATTTTAAAGAGGTAAAAATAACAATTTTAAGTCTTTTTCAAAAATAAAGTAACGTATTAGTATTTTTAAATTTGGAAAACTAAATTAAAGTTCTAAGACTTTAACTTTTGAAAAACACAAAATCCTAGTTTTAGCTACTGTGAAAAAAAAAAGAAATTAGAATCTCATACCTCCTTTTGTTGATTTTCCAAAAATAATTCTTCTTGGATGAATAAGAACAAAGACAATTGCTGCCTTTGAATTGCTTAAATCGCGTCCCTGCTATTCCAGAAAAAAAAGAAATTGAATTGCTCCTTTTCCTTCCTTGATTTGGTTTCAAATTTTCCAAGCTTCTGTTGGATTTTTGGTTCCCTCAATTTAATTGCCTTTGGTCCTTATTTATAGTGGTTTGACATGTTTATTCCTAATTAGTTAAGGCAAGTAATATTAATAAAAAAAAAGAAACCAAAACATAATTGAATTAGGTTTCAAAAAATTTGCGTCGGAAAAATTAAGCTGCCGAAAAAAATCGCCGCAGGAAAAAATGCGCTAATGAAACAATTTTGGCACAGGAAATTGCAACAGAGGCGGGCTGTGAGCGACCATTTCCCCCATAGGATTTTTTTGTGGGAGAAATAGCTTGGGCCATTTCGCCCGCAGGAAATTCCTACAGGAGAAATGCCCACGGGCCCGCACGATGATTTTTTGGTCGCCGATTGTTTCGACTCTGATTTTATTTTTATTTTTATTTTTTGACTTTTATTTGTTTATTTTTATTTTTTATTAATAAAAATTAGACACTAAAGCAAAAAATTATTTAACAAAAATTATTTTGGACCAATTAGACAACAAAAATCATTTTGGACTAAATAAAACATATTGGACCGGATTGGGTCAAAAATTAAGGGTCTATAGTTATATTTAAGAATTTTATAATATTAAGATCTGTAAAGGAGGCCGGTTCCAATGAACCGGGCATTGTGGGAGTGCTGGGCTATTTCTCACCTTCCCCACACGTACCCAACTTTTCGAACCCATTAGAGGGTTGGGGATTCCTTAGGAATTGAGTCATCCACCCCTTTCTTTTTCCCAACCCGTCCAAGAGGCGACTCCATTTTCTCCGGACTTAGGTTCGTGTTCTCTTAGGCCCCGAGCCTAAACAGTATCGAAGTCGCAAGAACCATTCCACCGGGAGTGGGGGCAAAAATCCCCGCTCACACCATCGGGGGCAACGAAGAAAGAAAAAAGAGCCATAAGGCGATGGTCTTTGCAATACTGTGAGTGGGGATTTTTGCCCCCACTCCCGGTGGAATGGTTCTTGCGACTTCGGCACTATTTAGTTTCGGGGCCTTAGAGAACACAGACCTAGGTCCGGAGAAAATGGAATCACCACCCGAACAAGCCAGAAAAAAGAAAGGGGTGGATGACTCGATTCCTAAGGAATCCCCAACTCCCTAATGGGTTCGGAAAGTTAGGTATGTATGGGGAAGGTGAGAAATGGCATAACACCCCCACAATGCCTGGTTCATTGGAACCGACCTCCTTTACAGGTCTTAATATTATAAAATTCTTAAATATAACAACATTATCCATATTACACACAATAATTAAAATAAAGCATCGATATATTGGAAATCAAAAAATTTCCAAGCAAAACAAATAAATGGACACCCACCCAAAGATGGAAACATGCCCTTACAAAATCCATGCCTAAATAGGACACCCACTGAAAGGTAGAAATATGTCCTTTACATTGGTTCTAAAATAGAAAAGCAATTTAAATTACATGATATTTAACTAATGAGGTACCCACCAAGTGGAAACATACCTCATACAACATTCGGAAATCTAAATAAATCGATAAAAGTAAATAACCATTCAACATAAATAAATCATTCATCAAAGGTATTAAACATCAATAGAAAGTAAACATCCATCCATGATAAATTAAATAAATCAAGCATTGGAATTAAATAAATTAAAGCATATAAAATAAATCAAAGCATGAATAAAGCAAATAAAGATTCAAATTACGGCTACTGTTTCTATTTAAGATTCTTTATTTAATGTATTTAGGGTTTTGGAATTTATGAGTTTAAGCTACTGTGAGTTTTAAAGGAATTTAAATGGATTAAATTTTTATAATTTAAGAGGTTGATAAAGTTCTTTGATTAACCAAATTAATGTTTGAGAAGTGAAATAATGAAACTAGGGTTTGGACACTTTAAAACATTTAGATTTATGATTTACGGTTACTTACTGTGTTGAATTTTAGGTTTATAAGGTTTAAGGTTTAAAGGATTAGAGTTTAGAAAAATTAGGGTTTAAGGTTTTAAGTGAATTAGGGTTTACTGTTTTGGATTTTGAAGTTGAATTAGGGTTTTAGAATTTTAGAATTAGGGTTTTGGAGAATGAATTAGATTTTAGAACTTGAAAATCAATTGATAATTTTATGATGCTTTATGAAAATAAACAAAATGATTTAAGGTTTATAGAAAAGGAAAAGATATTTTTTATGGTTTTTACAAGGAAACAGATTCAATTTTGGGCTTTGAAAAGAAACAAATTCAAATTAGGGTTTTGAGATTTTGAAGAAACAAAAATAACAATTTTAAGATTTTTGGAAAACAAGGAAACGAATTAAGGTTTTTCTAAAGGTAAATTAAAGTTCTAGGGTTTTTGAATCAAAAGAGACAATTGGATGATTTAAGCTACTGTGAAGAAATTATACAAATAAAGAAATTCATACCTCCGTTTGTTGGTTCCACAAAAAATCACTTCTTGGATGAACAAGAACAAAAACAAGCTTTGCTGCCTTTGATGGATTGAATTGCTTGTTTGCTCTCTCAAAAAGTATGATTAATCCAAAGTTTTCCTCCTCAATTTCGGTCTCAAATTTCTCCTCTAAAATTCGATCCCCTTTTTGTGTTGTTTTAGTCCTTATTTATAGAAGATTTTTATGATTAATTTTAGTTATTCACGGAATCTAACATTAATTAAGAAAAGAAAATCGAAACCTAATTGTATTTGATTTCGAAAAAATTTGTGTCGGAAAAATTTCGTTGGCGAAAAAATACTTTTGCGAAAAAATTCCGCTAGTGAAAAAAACTGTTGCGGAAAAATTACGCTGGCGAAAAAGTTACCGCAGGTGGTTGCGGGCTGCGGGCCATTTTGCCACAACCCCTTTCGCCGATTTTCCGTCGCCGATTTTTTTATATTTATTATTATTATTATTTATTTTTTAATAATAAAATAAAATACTAAAGCAAATATCATTTAATTAAGATAACAAATTTTATTTTGGACTACTTAAAATATATAGGACAATACAAAAATTATTTTGGACTAATTAAAATATATTGGACCCGGACTGGGTCAAAAATTAAGGGTCTACAGTTTGCCCCCTGCTTGAATAATCTGAGACTTTAGTGGAAGATAGTGAAAAGAATTAAGACTTAATTTTTGAGATGGTTGAGGTGTAACATCCCAAAGTGTGCCCTAGGAGTTTTGATATAATTGTTGTTTTATTTGAATTAAAATGTATATGTGTAATTAGAAAGAGAAAAGAATTTAAAAGAGAGTGTATATGTTGTATATATGGAAATATATATAACATACACACAAGTCAAATGGATGGTCAAAGGAAGAAGATATTTATTTTGTTAATTATGAAATTACTAAAAAGGGCATGTAAGTGAAAGGAAGTTAAAACAAATAGAAGAGGGTATTTAGGTAATTTCTTATTTTGGAATGCTTGGTGGAGGTTTAAAGAGATGAGAAGTTTGACTTTGCTTCACTTTCTTCTTCTTTCCTTTTCCTTTATTGGCCAGCCATCCTAAGCAAGAGAGAGCAAGAGTGAGTTTGTGTGTAAAGCTAAAAAATTGAAGGAGTTTTCAAGTGATTAAGTGGAAATCCAAGAAGTCTCATTATTTTGGTAAGTTCTCTCTTGGTTTCTCTTGTTTTATTTGGAGTTGTGTGTGAGTTTGATTGTGGATATTTGAATGTAGGGTTGGGTTGATGGTGTTTGTTTGATTTATATGATTGTGGTGTTGATTTTGAATTGAAAATAAGAAGTTAGGTTGATGTTGGTATTGGAAGAGTAAGGGTGATGTTGGTTTTAGGGTTTTGAAGTGGTATGTGATGTTTAACTTGAGTTTGATAAATTATTTTCATAGATCTTCATGTTGTTTGTGTTTGTTGGAGTTGTAAGCCTAGAATATGTGAATTTGGTCAGAAGCAGTAGCATCTTGGATGCCACGCCCGTGGCCCTTGGTTGCCATGGCCGTGGCCATTTGATGCCGTGGCCGTGGAGGTTTGGAGCAAGGGAGGCAGGACCATTCTCTAACCCACGCCCGTGGGGGTTGGGATGGCCACGGTCGTGGGCTTTAGTTAGTGGTGTTGAGTTATAATTTGTGATCTAAAGGTTTAAGATGAGGTTAATAAGTGATAAATTGTATTGGAATTCATGTATTGTATCATTTTTGGACTAGGTTTTGGAAGAAGGTGATTTTCCCTAATTTAAGAAGTGAAGAATTCTTGGAAAAAAAGAAGAGTATAGAGTTGTGTGAGTGTTCTTGAGGTAAGTACAAATTACATTATTGCATATATTCATATGATGTTGAGACTTAACATCCATTTGATTGTAAATGTGTTAGGAAATCTAATGCATTGTTGATGCCTATGAATAATGTTATGTTTGATATAATGTAAATGATTGATGAGCATCTAAAATGTGTGTTAATGTCAATGACTATGTATAGCTAAATCAATGTGATTGGTTCTAATGATATAAATGATGTTTAATGCAATTGGTGATATATATATATTCTCTTGATGAGATATGGAGCCATGATTGTTGGCTAAAATGACAATGATGCCAATGAGATGATTGAGGCATGAATGCCTAAGTGATGATGATTAAATGATAATGAAATAATAAATGAATTGTGTGTCTAATATGTTATTCATTTTCAGAGTTTTGTTATTGGTGGCATGCCTATGGTAACAATCTCTTAAAGTTAGGTTGGGCTTGACCCTTGAAGCCAAGTTGGGTTGAAGTTTAACATGTTTTACTCCCCTTGAAGCTTGGTTGGATCTAGTCCTTGAAGCCTAATTGAGATGTTACAACCCTTGAAGCTAGGTTGGGTTTGGTTCTTGAAGCCAAGTTGGTTTGATACTTAGCAAGCTTTGTTCCCCTTGAAGCTTGGTTGAACCTAAATCCTTGAAGCCTAGTTGGGATAATAATGATGATAAACGTGATAATTAAACCAAAACATTAACTCTGAAAGTTGAATGGCATATTAGTGTTTTTGGGCCCATGCTTGTCTTTGTTTTCAATGTGATTCTTGAATGGTGAAACCAATGAATAATGAGATTGATTATATTGCATAAGAATCTCGTTGAGAATGAATGTTTGATATGACCTTAAGCAAAGTAAGATATTGAAGTATAACATTTCTTGTGAATGGTGTATGGAATTGATTTTGTGACATTGGCATTGCATCAAAACATAATAGCATTGTAGTTTGTACCACTAACCCGTTGGCTTATCGCGATTATGATTTATCGCGCAGGTAACAGGGAAGAACCGGAGAGTTCCTTTAGGCCGAGTAGAGTCTAGATCTTGAGGTGTTGATAGTGAAGCTTAAAAATCGAAGACATACTACCAAACATGTATATATTTTATGTTTTTATTAAAACTTGAGTTTTAATGTATATGTATTGTAAATATTTGTTATATTTTTCCGCTGTGTTTTGAATAATAATTATATCTATTGTTTTTCTTTTTAAAATTATCTTTACATGTTTTAAATTATTCATATTATTGAAAAAGGGATTATTTGTATGTTTAAATAAACTGTGGCATACCTATATTCAGTATACGTATATTACGATCGTATTAGCATGCTGTGTACGTATACAGGATATAAGGGTGTTACATGAGGTTTTGGGTTCTGGACCCAGTTCGAGTTATGGACTCAAGCATAATTTCAGGTTCTGGACCTAAGCGTAATTTTAGGTTCTGGACCTAAGGAAAATTTGGGTTCTGGACCCGAGCTAAGTTCTGAACTTAGAAAAGATTCTAGGTTCTGGACCTAAGAAAAATTTGGATTATGGACCCGAGCTAAGTTCTGGACTTAAAAGAGATTCTAGGTTCTGGACCTAATAAGTAAAATTTGGGATTCTGGACCTGAGCTAAGTTCTGGACTTAGGAAAGATTCTACGTTCTGGACCTAAGGAAAATTTGGGTTCTGGGCCCGAGCTAAGTTCTAGACTTAGAATAGATTCTAGGTTTTGGACCTAAGGAAAATTTGGGTTCTGGATCCGAGCTAAGTTTTGGACTTAAAAGAGATTCTAGGTTTTAGACCTAAGGAAAATTTGGATTCTGGATCCGAGCTAAGTTTTGGACTTAAAAGAGATTCTAGGTTCTGGACCTAAGCAAAATTTGGGTTCTGGACCCGAGCTAATAATTTTTTAATCTAGGTTCTGGACCTAAGGGTAATTTGGGTTCTTGACCCGAGCTAAGTTTTGGACTTAAAAGAGATTCTAGATTCTAGACCTAAGGAAAATTTGGGTTCTGGACCCGACCTAAGTTCTGGACTTAGAAGAGATTCTAGGTTCTGGACCTAAGAAAAATTTGGATTCTGGACCCGAGCTAATAATTTTTTAATTCAAAAAGTTTGGCTAATTTTTATGCATATGTCTTCTTCTTTGCCCCCTGCGTGTAAAAATATTTATATACAAGCAAGCATTTGAATGATTAAAGTGAATAATTGAGTTTATTCATTTTTACTGTGTAGACACTGTTTATGCACTATTTACTATTTATAAATAGTAACATATTTATTCGTAAATAATAGTAAATAATATTTACTATTAGAAATAGTAATTTACTATTTATAAATAGTAAAATTTACTATTTATCAATAGTACGGTTTACTATTCATGAACAGTAAAACTTACTTTTGAATTTTGTTTTTTTCCTTGCCATTTCTCTATAAAAACCAACTAATTCTTTCATTTGATTCACAGCTAAAACCATAATTCTCATAATTCCCTCAAACTCTTTCAAATTTAGCACATAGTTTTTTAAAAAAAATGCATGCTTCAAGGTCAGGGACTCATTCTAATGCCGAGTTATTAGAGTTTATTCAGTATCATGAAGATGGAAATATAGATCAACTAGCCGTGATGCCACTTCATCGAAGTTCAAACCAAAAGAGGGCGGTAATTATTTTTCTTTTTGATTTTTTTTGTCTTTCTGTTTTGTTGTGGTTTTTGTTTTTTGTTTTTTTTATATTTTATATTTTATTATTATTAATAATTTATTAATAATTTATTATTTTTTATTATTTTTGATTATTTTTATTTTTGATTTATGTTTTATATTGTGCTCTTTTTATTATTATTATGTTTGCCTTTATTATTATTTTTTTATTTTGAATTTTAATATTATTATCTTTTTTAGAAAATTTAGGAAAAATATATTAATTTAAGCAGATAGGATAATATGTACTTACCTTGTATTAACTTACCTGGCTCCGTGTTAGCACGATCATTGCGTTGTTCGGGCTGGAGGGTGTATCTATAAAGCCCGACAGTGGTATGATGTAATGCCTTCTCGGGTAAGGCAGATTATCCAAGATTGTGGCTTTGAGCACTTCATCTTACAATTGCCATCCGAGGAGTATCAGATAGATCAGAGTGTAGTCCAGGCACTTGCATAAAGATGGTTGGACACAACCCACACTTTTCACTTGCCCATTGGAGAGATGACAATTGGTCTGGTTGATTTTACTGCTATAACCGTCCTTCGATATGATGGTGTTCCGGTTCCTCTGACCAATGATATTTTAACATTTGAAGAAATTCAGGAATTAATTGGTATGGAACCATCATATAAAGGGCCTTTTAAGATAAAAATTGAACTGATTCATAGCTATTGGATGAACTACGAAGGACGGATTCACAGAGACACGGCCCAACAGTATGCTCGAGGATTTTTATTGTATTTGTTTGGGTTGACCATCTTAGGCAGCACTGAATCCTCCATCCATTTGTCAGTGTTGAAGGCCCTTTCTTACTTTAGGACAGTACCATCTTCTCGCTGGGGTGAAGCTGGTCTCGCCTGTCTTTACCATGGTCTTGATAAACTTTGCCGAAACAAGAAGTCTTTTGTCGGCTTGATGGCGGTTGTTGAGGTTCTCTTTCTTCCACCAATGTCATTTCCACTCTTTTCTTACATGAATGTGATCTTTATTATTGTTGTTGTAGGCATGGGCATATGAACACAACCTCGTGAGGGTACCCGGTATTTCCCGAGAGAGAATCAGGTATCCGAGATTAAATCTCTGGTTGTCTGATCGTGAGGACGTTCCCGGCTCTCACCATGTGCATACTCACCATTTTGTGTTGAGCTGCTTAACCTGGGACCAGGTAAAATAGTGTTAGTATACTTTAAATTTTATGCGAAAGTTTACTTACCTTATGTTATTTTGCAGGTGAATTTGGCCTGGTGGAACCCAGAAGAGCGGACAAATTGGTCTCCTTTCATGAGGGCTGCGCTATCTTTCCAACATTCTCACTGAGTCATCGTTGTCCCAGTGTCTAGTGGCTGGTTTCTCAGAGAGAGAGTTTATGACTGGTTTCTCGGTCTGGAGTAGTGGAGGATTCCGATGCCTTGCCCGGAATACACTTTAAATATTATGTTGATGCCGGAGGATGCATGGTGGCCGGCTTGGTACAGTTATGGTATTGAAGCATTCCTCTATCCGCCGAGTGCATCTTACACCCAATTTACTCAAAGAAATCTTTTGAACTTTGATGTATCTCCTGTTGGCGTACGGGAGATTCCTGAAAAAAATGAGAGTAGAGATGAAGAGGAACATTACGGAGATGCAGGAGAGTTTGTTCCACATCTCAGGGCTAGTACTTCTCAGGTAAAACTTTTACCATTCTTCCTTTACCACCACTTCTTTCTTTTTTTTATTCTTTAATGATTGTTGCAGGCTGTTGGCTCATTTGATCATGAGGCTAGACCTTCTTTTACTGCCCCTTCGTTTGCTCATTCTGGCCCGCCAGATATGCCATCTCATCCGCAGGGCATTGATATGAATTACCTGGTGAGTTCTCTTATTTCATGGTAATTTATGCTATATGTATGCATGATTATGTATGCTCTTACCTTTTCCTTCTTGGCTCACAATGGATGCTTGAAGATCAAAATAAAAAACTTGAAGAAGTGTTGGCTGCAAGTCGTCAGCAGGCTTCTCATTTTGAAAATTTATATCATCAATCAGAACATCATTTCCGAGACTTCCGATTTCAGGGTATGAGGGATCCTGGTTCTTCATCAAGAGGCCCCCAAACTGATGACCATGAGATCCTTTCGTCTACCTCTGATGAGGATCGTGACAGATCAGAACTCCAATGTAATAGGGATTTTAGTGCTCCTACTTCTGGTGATCTCGGGATGAGTAATTTGCCCCCTCCTCCAACAGGCGATGACTTTTTCAGGGCTTTATTTGATGACTTACCACCACCTTTTTAGTGATGTATAAATATTGTATCAATTGTATAAATATTGTACAATAAGCATAATGACAATACATAATTTCTACCTTTACTGTAACTCTTTTTTTTTTATCATTATCATTTCCTTGACCAATGCATCCTTCAAGGTTCAACATACTTCCCTTAACTTGAAAGCTTTGTATGACAAAAACATTTTTTATTATTTTTTAAAATTTTATTTTGAAATCAAATGTTGGCTTTGCCAAAGCAATGTCAATGTACCTCAGGACTTGATTTTTCCAAATTAACATATCTATAACATGACAACCCTAGTTACCGTACTAAACTCGGGAATCATTTCTATTTAAGCAAGAATTGTTACACTTCGGATAGGCACATACACATTACTTGGCCAAAGGTCTCATTGAGTTTAAATATTGTCTATCTCATATGCATGCTTATTCAAAATATCTCCACTAATAGACTCTACTTACCAAGAGAGATCAACAGGTCTTTGATAGGCTTGAAATGGGGTCTATAAGGGACACAGGTTTAAGTGAAGGCCATTTTGAGATTGGAGTTGGTGTGACACAATGGACAAACCTTCACACTACAAATTTCTTGTTGGAACTTTAAGCAGCTGGGAGAAATCTTGTTTGACTTCAAATTCCTTTTTTCTTCTTAGTATTAATATGGATCTTGATTGGAACAGTCTTTGCCTTTGCATAATGTTTGGTACCCAAATTCATTTCTTTTCTTCTTCTTCTCCCTTTTCCTTCTTTTTATTCTTCTTACTCTTCCCTTTCTTCGAGCATTTTACCATTTTTTCCTTCTTCCGTGTAGGACTGTCAAGTATAGAACTTTCAAAAAACTGGATGATCTTCCTCCTTTTTTCCTCCAATTTTGATTGAATCTTCAGTTGAGTTGGACCAATTAAAGTTAAACCGTCCTTATAAACCGAATGGAAGCCTTTTACTGCTTTAGGTAAAAGAGAACTCAGTTGGCTTTTTGAACCACCTTTCTAGGTTTTATTTTTCTTTTTTCCTTTTTATTTTCTTTTATTTTCTTCTTTTTTCTTTCTTTTCTTCTTTTTTTTTTATTTTTTATTTTTTTTGCTTAGTTCTAGCTCTAAAAGAGTTATCTTGTTTGTCCTGACTTAGGCTTCCAATAAGTCATTTGTTACTCTGATGTTGATGTTGTCTTAATATATTGGAGATAATAAGTGAACTTCAACTACCCTTATGGTTTTGAGAACATCAACTATCCTTATGGTCATGAAAACATCAACTAACCTTATGGTCTTGAGAACTTCAACTACCCTAAAGGTCTTGAGAACTTCAATTATCTTCATGGTCTTGACTATTCATTACTTTCTTTGATCTTCTTGCCTCTTCATCTTAGTGATCATAAGACTTGTCAAAAGTATCACAATAGCTCAGGGTAGGTTATCGGGGTTTGTAAGCCAATGAAAACAAAGCTAAAATTTTATGAAGGCTCAAAGGGACATCTAGGGATTGATATTTAATAGGGTGGATACTAGTTGTTGGCTAACCAAACAACGCTTAGATCATCTCTCTCTTAAATAAGCAGAGTTCAATTTCACCTCGAAAGTTTGCCTATGAATGTTCTAAGACTAACTAGGACCTAGACAAAGGTAATTATGCAGGAGCCCTCTCTAAGCATACACAACTCAATGCTATAGAGTAATTCCCTTACCTAGTAAAGTCATTCAAGTCATGATGCCTAGACACGTTAATTTATAAACATCAAGCTGGATTCCTCATCGGTTGAGCACCAAAATGAACAAAGACCAACAAAAATTTTGATGAAAGTAATTTATTTCAAGCAACTTTAAATTTGAAAAACACAATAGTTCCAAAATATTTAAGAAAGTAAAATTCAAAAGCAACATTCAAGCTAAGGAAAGTTTGTTGAGTTAAGCTTCTTTTCCCTTCACATCTTCAATATTTCCATCTTGAAAAGAGTATAAGACAAAATCTTTTTCCAATCCTTTTCCCAACATGAATGTTGCTGGTGGAGGTACTCTATTGAACTTGGGTAATGGATTGTCTTAAGTGTTCAGCTTGTTGGGCTCGGGCAGCTTTCCAATATCAATTAAATTTTGGATCTCATGTCTCAACCTCACACATCTATCCATGTTATGCCCTTGCATTTGATGAAATTGACAAAATGCTTTAGTGTCAAAATTAGGTGGGAGAGGGTTAGGCAAAGGGCGAGGATTTAAGGGTTGTAACAATCCCTTTCTTTGAAGCTTATTGAGAACCCAAGACATTGGTTTGCCTAATTCTGAAAACTGCCTTCTTGTTCTTTGGTTAGTAGTATTAACACCGACTTCTTTTTGCGTGCTTTAATTTCCAAACTGATAGTTCCCTTTTTCATTCCTTTTTATTGAAAAACGGTTCTTCTCTCTTTCCCATTCTTCAATTTGCAAACCCCCTTGGAGAAGGTCTTTGAAATCACAAATGAGGGTATGAGACATCCTTTCACAAAGACTAGGCAACACCCCTCTCACAATCATCCTTATTTGATCATATTCATCGGGCCTCTTTTTATGTAAAGTAGCCTTGTTTCTCCATCTCTTCACATAATCCACAAAATTCTCATTCAACCTTTGCCTAATGGACTCCACTTCCATTAAGGTAACTTCCATCTCGACATTATATCCATATTTTTGGATGAAGGCTTTGTAAAGCAGATCCCAACTCTTTTGTGTTCCATCATCTAAGGTATTGAACCAATTTTAGACAACAGGGTCCAATGAGAGCATAAAGTACCTTAGGGTTTGAGCCTTAGTAGCTCGGGCTGACTGCATGGCAGTGATATACTGCTTCACATGGAGATGAGGATTTCTGGTTCCATCATGTTGTCCCAAGATGGCAACCAAGAGGGGGGGGGGGTGAATTGGTTTCCTCTAAAAATGATGGCAAATTAAAAACTCAACAAACAAGAAATGCGGAATAGAGAAATGGTTTAGTAGTGAATGAAAGAAAGAACGCACAAGATTTATAGTGGTTCGGATTTTCTTCAATCCTACATCCACTTCCTTAACAACTTGTTAAGGTTTCACTAATCTTTGAAGTTTTACAATCTCACTTCCAACTTTGGTGTTTTTACAAGTTCACACCTAACTTGACAAGTTTTTTACTAAGGCTAACACTCAAACCACTTACAAGAGTTTTACTAGGCTTACTCTCACAACCTTTACAAGAGTTATACCAGGCTCACTCTTACAACCTAAGTGTTTTCCAAGCTCACACTCAAACTTTTACTATGGTGTTTTCAATGCTTACACCTAACATTCATTACAATTCAAATGTAAGTTTTAAGTAAAAGAAAATATGTTGCTTGGCTATAAAATCTTTGATTCTCTCTTCACATCATTTTATTTTTCTTAGAGTAGCATTGTATTTATAGCCAATATGTTCTAACAAGCCGTTATAGATAGTGAGAATAAAGTCTTGGCAGTTTAGACCTTCTTCAATAAACTATTCGAAGCATTTCGCGGTCGTCCTTCATACAAGGATGGTCGCGCTCATGTCTCACGCGGTCGTCCTTGGTCAAGAAACGGTCACTGCATTTAAATTTGCTTCAACGGTTGAATTTGAGTGCTCTGAGGCAGGAATCTTGCCCATGCTGTGGTTGTCGGGATGGTTGCATGTATGATAGGTGTGGTAGCCCTTTTTGAATGCTGAAGTGAGTTTATAACGGTCATCACACGTGGCATTCTCTGACTGGGCAAAATGAAAGTCCGCCTAAATATGAATTTTGCGGTCGCCCTAGGTGACATCTCGCGGTCGAGTTGAGACACTCGCGTCAAACTTCTGGATGCACCTTAGGATGCGAACACTACTGTCAGTTTAAGCAGATTTCTCCTGAATCATCAGAGTGGTCAGAAAAGGGTGGTCGCTAAAGTGATAAGCAAGATCATATCCTTCACCGTTCTTGTCACCGCGAACCTTACTATAATTTGGATGATTTGGGTTTCTTGTGTTGCGGTTGTCCATGAATGTAGGAAGGTCGCTCTTGTTTAAGTGCGGTCGCGACTGAGGTCGAGTTTCTGACGGCGAAACCTACTATGATATGGTTTCATCCTTCAATTGAATGGGGCAGTCGTCTCCATGTCTTGTGTGACCGCTAAACATGCTCTTTTCAACTTTATTTGAAATAACCTAATCCTGCAACAAGCTTCTTCAAACACATGTTAAATAAGTCATTCAATTTGAGTTGTCAAGGATCAAAATTGAGATCATTTGGCTAACAATCTCCCCCATTTTGACTTTGACAATCAAATGGAATGAGGATATAAATTAATCAAGGATATAACTTAGATTGGCTCACAATCTTTCCTTATTCAAATTGCTCATGTGTTAAATGTTAATAAATTTGTTATAATGCTCCCCGTAAACATATGTATGACTCATGTTTTATGTTGGAGTATAACTTGGTGCATTGGTAAGCAATCATTCCTATTTTAATAACATTTATATCAATTGGCTATCTTGCATTAGTAAACAATCATATCTTGCATTAGTAAACAATCATTCCTATCATTTGGCTATCTTTCTCCCCAATTGTCATAGGCAAAATGCATAAAAGAAAATATATAAAGATAATGAACAACTTGGTTATAACAAACAATATGTTTAATGATAGAGGGCAGTACAAGGATAATGTAAGATAGGAAAAAGAAAACAAGATAAAACAAAACAACAAAACATAACCAAAAACAGGAAAAAATAAACTAATCAGAATCTTCATCCTCATCTATCTCTTCTTCTTTTAAAGGAGCTTTTCCCTTATCAAGAGGTATATTAGAGGTAAAGCTAGTGCTGATAAACTCTTCTTCTTCAGGGAGACTTTGTGTATGATCACTTATATCCCAATCCTCAAGATTACATTGAGGCAAGTCTAGTTTGCCTTGCATGTCATAGAGATCTTGATGCATATGAGATATAAGGTCAATTCTCTTGTTCAAGTGATGGAATCTTTTGGAGACACTTTTCTTGAATCGAGAGAGTTTCCTGGAGAGAGAGTTGATAGCTTTGAGAATGAGTTTTGTAAGAGATGAAGTAGTTTCCTAGGTAGGTTTAGATGAAGTATTTTTTGGAGGTAGTTCAACAGCAACTTCCAAAGAGTCTCCTTCTTCCTCAATTGTGTATCTTGGTCTTTTCTTTTGTCTATCCACAATACCTCGTTTGCCAAAGTAATACACATATGTACCCTCAATCTTCCTTACACAGCCAGCATGTTCTAGATAGTCAATGGTGATGGCACTAGAGGCAAGGTTGAAAGGGTTTCTCAAGGTATCTAAGTTGAGATCATTTAGTAAGTTCATGTGCCTAGCTATTTGAGTTATTTGTGAGGACAAGAAGAAAGTTCCAGTTCTTGTAACAGCATGATGATATAGAGTGTCAATCAAGAACTTGGTTGTGTTCATTTGGATGTTGTAGGTGAAAGCATATAAGAAGATGAGGTCTCTTTTTGTTACCTTTTCATTCCCATCAGCCCTTTGATGAATGGTGTAGGTGATGATCCTATGAAGCATCCAACGGGTGAGGGATTTGATGTGTCTAGCTTTTGACTCTTTTTCAAATGACGTTTCCACAGAAATTTCTTGCCAAAAGGTAGAAAGTGTTTGGTTGGATGGTCAAAGGAAGAAGATATTTAATTTGTTATTTGTGAAATTACTAAAAAGGAAAGTAAGGGAAAGGGAGCTAAAATAAATAAATGAGGGTATTTAAGTAATTTTCTTTTTGGAATACTTGGTGGAGGTTTAAAGAGATGAGAAATTTGACTTTTCCATTCATTTTTATTTTTCTTCTTCTTCCTTTGTGGTTTGGCCGGCCATCACTCAAGCAAGAGAGCAAGAGAGGGATTTGATTTTCCAAGACCAAAATTAAAGGAGTTTTCAAAAAAAAAAAACAAGTTAGAAATTCAAGAAGTTCATCATTTTTGGTAAGTTTTCTCTTGATTTCTCTTGTTCTATTTGGAGTTTTGTTTGAGTTTGATAGAGTGTTGTTGATGGTTGGAGTGTATTTGTGTATGGTGTGTGTAAAAGTGTTGAAATGGAATTAAAGATAAGAAGTTAGGTTGGTGTTGGTGATGGAAGAGTAAGAGTTGTGTTTAGTGAAAATTTTCTGTTTTGCAATTAGTAAATGCTGTGATTTGTATGATTTTTAATTAAATATAGAAAAATGTTATTGAAGTGAAATTTTTATATGTTGTACCTCTATGAGTCTAGAATGACTGAAAAATATGTTGATTCGATTTTGGAATGGTTATGATTTTGGAAAGATTATTTTTATTAGACCTGTTCCAGCAGGTACCTTAATTGAGACAGCTATCTTTCGGGATTTTTAATAAAATGTAGAAAAATTATATCCAATTGAATTTTGGATATGCTGTTTCTTAGTGAGTCTAGTATTTGAGAAAAATAATTTGGAACCACGTTGATTGAATTTGATTTATGGAATTCACAAAGTTCAGAACTGCTGCCAGGATGCAGGGCAATTGGGGCAGTCTGGTTGGGTGAACTATTTGACCAGGATTTTGTGTTCAGTTTGATCTGAAATTTTAAAGGACTGATTTTAAGATGTAAAATTAAGTTCCATGAAAATTTTAGAGTTTTTAGTCAAGTAGATTATTTTATACAATTTTTCAAAATAAGGATTAAGTTGAGTCCAAAACCAGAATTTACTATTCATATGGTCATTTTGCTAATACTCCTTTTTGGATTAGGTTGTGAAGAGGTTGAATTGCCCTAATCTAAGTGTTGAGGATTATTGGAAGAGTAAGTGTATAGATTGGTGTGAGTTGGTTTTAAGGTTAGTACAAACTACACTATTGCATACATTCATGTGATGTTGAGACTTGACACACATTTGATTGTAAATGTGATAAGGAACCTAATGCATTGTTGATGGATATTAAAAATCACATTATGTTTGGTAATATGTGAATGTTGTGATGAGCATGTAAAATATGTGTTAATGCCATTGATTATATCCATTTGAATAATGAACTGATTAATGTGATTTGAAATATAATCTGAGATGGTTGAAACATATTTGCTTATATGATGATGAAATGAAATATGGAAATGAAATGTGAAAGATATGATATTATGAAGAATTATTTTATTGTGATTTGAGATATTATGAGTTATGAGGCCATGATTGTTGGCTATGATAATGCAAATGAGATAATGGAGGCATGATTGCCTATTTGATTATGAGAATGATATGAATTGAGAAAGAAATGTACAAAGATATAAATAAATGAAAAGATTGTGTGTCTAATGTGTTATTCAACCTTCAGAGTTCTGGGTTTGGCGGCATGCCTATAAAGTACTGGATAGGTGAAAAGACCGGGTCGTAAGCTGATTCCAGTTCATAAATTAAAAATGTGAATTATAGTAACAGTCTTGCCGGGTTGAGAATCTCCTTGGTTTATCCGGGATGAGGTCCAAGAGACTGGGTCTGTTACAGGTAACAGTCTTGCCGGGTTGAGGATCTCCTCGAGTTTAGTGGGTTGAGGTCCAAGAGACTGGGTCTGTTACCCTATCCATGGATAGAGATATATATATGTGTTGTCTATGGGCTTGATGATTATGATATGGACCAAAGCAGTAACTCTGAACTTTGAATAACATATTAGTTTCTTTTGGGCCCTTGCTTGTCTTTGTTTTCTATGTGATTTATAAATGATGAAATAAATAAATATTGAGATCTATGCTTGTTTTGAGTTCACTATGTCCTATAATTGATAACACAAATGTTGGATACAATGAAAGGTAATGTCATGAAATATGAAATTCTTGAGAATTACTTGTATGTTGGATTATATGACATTGGCATTTCATTATAGCATGATATCATTGTAGTTTGTACCACTAAGCCGTTGGCTTAGCGCGATTGTGGTTTATCGCGCAGGTGACAGGGAAGAACCAGAGAGTTCCTCTAGGCCGAGTCGAGTCTAGATTTTGAGGTGTTGATAGTGGGCTTAAAGATCAAAGACTGACTGCCAAAAATGTATAAATTTTATGGGTTGTAAAACTTGAGTTTGGATGTATATGAATTTGTAAATATTGTTACTTTTCGCTGCATAGTGAACAAATATTTTATCTACTATATTTCATAATAAACCTTTACTTTATGTTGTACTAGAAGTGTAAATCCTTTTTGCAGGTTGTAGTTGAGGTTATAAGGGGGATTTATTGGGAAGTGTACTGAGAATGATTTTGTTTGCATTGGTTTGTGTAAAATGTTTTTAAAAAATCAGAAAAAACCAGTTTTGTCGACACTTGGGACTCAATTTTTAGGCGAAACTATGGCAAAATTTCTGTAAAAATCGAAACTAAAATTTGATTAAGTAAAATTGGTAGCAACATTAGGATAGTGTGGCGCCTCTACTCAGCTTACACATGTAGGTCGGGAAGGGGTGTTACAGTTCATGTGACATGCAAAAGCAAGTAATATTCTAATAGCTTCTAATCTAGCTACTGGAGCAAAAGTTTCGTCATAGTCAATACCTTCTTCTTGATTATAGCCTTTGGCTACCAACCTTGCTTTGTTCCTAACAATGTGACCATTTTCATCAAGCTTATTTTTATAGACCCATTTGCATCCTATGATAGAGTGATCTGTAGGTCTAGGAGTGAGTTGCCAAACATTATTTCTTTCAAATTGATTAAGTTCATCTTGCATTGCAATCATCCAACTTTCATCATTTAGAGCCTCCTCAATGGTCTTTGGCTCAATTTGAGAAACAAAAGCAAAATTAACATCTATATGATTAATTTTAGATCTAGTAATTACTCCCTTAGATGTTTCACCAATGATGAGTTCCTTAGGATGATCTTTCTTGTATTGCCAATCCTTAGGTAGATCTTGAGTCTTTTCTTAAAGTTCATACTGATTGATCTTTAGAGCATCAATAGTTTCATGAGGTTCAAGAGTACCTGCAGGGTCATTGAAAGTACTACCTTTCTTTTGATCAAGTTTAGATGATTCATCAAATACAACATGCATTGTTTCTTCAACAACTAGAGCTTTCATGTTAAATGCTCTATATGCTTTGCTATATGATGAGTATCCTAGGAATATGCCTTCATCTGATTTGGATGAAAATTTTCCAAGATTTTCTTTGGTGTTCAATATAAAGCATTTGCATCCAAATACTTTAAAATATCCAATTCTGGGAATTCTTCTATTCCATAGCTCATAAGAAGTTTTATTAGTTAAATGCCTTTTGTAAACACGATTTGCAACGTAATAAGCTGTATTAACGACTTCTGCCCAAAAATAAGATGGTAGTTCATATTCATTGAGCATTGTTCTAGCCATTTCTATTAAGGTTCTATTTTTCCTTGCAACTACACCATTTTGTTGTGGAGTTCTAGGAGCAGAAAAATTATGTGAAATGCCAAGTTCATTACAAAAACTTTCAAAATTTTCATTCTCAAATTCTTTGCCATGATCACTTCTAATAGATGTGATCACATATCTTTTTTCATTTTGAACTCTTTTTGCAAACATTTTGAAGTAATTAAAAGCTTCATTCTTTTGAGCTAAGAAATTATCGCATGTAAATCTAGAGTAATCATCAACAAGAACAAATGCATATAATTTGCCTCCTAAACTTGTAACTCTATTTGGTCCAAACAAATCCAAATGAATGAGCTCTAAAGATCTAGAGGTGCTTATAACATTCTTTGATTTAAATGAACTTTTATGTTGCTTACCACGTTGACAAGGTTCACAAATTCTATCTTGGTCATATTTTATCTTAGGGAGACCATCAATTAGGTTTTCATTACAAATATATTTTAATTAATCCATACCAGCATGTCCTAGTCTTTATGCCATAGCCATGCATAATTATTAGTAGACATTAGAAATTTAAATGCATGATTTGAATATATGTTAATATTATAAGTGTTGTTTGTCCTAGTACCCTTAAATATGATAACACCATTTGAATTTGTGATCTTGCATTCTTTGGAATCAAAATTAACAAAGTAAGCTTTATCACATAGTTGACTAACACTTAGCAAATTATGTTTCAACCCATCAACAAGCCATACATCTTCTATTAAATCTTTACCAATTGAACTAATGGAGCCAACACTAATAATTTTACCTTTAGCATCATTTCCAAATGTTACATTACCTCCATGTTTGTAGGTAATATTTGTAAAGAGCTTTGCATTCCCGGTCATATGCCTTCAGCACCCACTATCCACAAGCCATGTGCTTTCGTTGATAGTAGATTTTAGGCATACCTACAAGGCAATAGTGGTCATCTTCTCTTAGGTACCCAAATGAAGTTGGGTCCTTGATGGTTAGTAATAAAGGTGTCTTCTAACTTGAGATGAGCCTTTCTTTTTATTTGAGTGATGTATGTTGGTGTTTAAGGAAGTTGAAAATATAAAATATATGAGTTTGATAATTGAATATTTGTATTGGTATTCAAGTATCTTTTTATTTGATTTGAATTAGGTTGTGAAGGAAGTGGATTGCTCTAAGTTAAGTGGTGAAGAGTTCTTGGAAGGTAAAGTGAATAGATTGAGAATGGTTCTTAAGGTAAGTAAACTACCTAAATTCATCTATTAATAAGATATTGAAACTTAACACATATTCATTTGTAAATGTGTTAAGGAATTGAATGTTTGGTTGATGTGTTTTAGCAAGGTGAATAATGTGAGAAATATGTAAATTATGTGTTTAGGACATTGATTATGTTCATTTGTGTGGTGTCATATTATGTATGAAGTGTTTGAGTACAACCAAAGGGGATTTATAAATGTTAGGGGCTTAAATTCATGTGTGACACGACCAAAAACAAGGAGAGACACGGCCAAGTCAAGGGAATTGGTTTGATTTTGGAGAGACACGATCACAGTCTCAGCCGTGTTCTCTGCCCGTGTTTGTCACTGCCAGATTTTTGTGGAGAGACACGGCCGTGTCCCTTGCCCGTGTCTGTGACTGTATGATTTTTGTTGTGAGACATAGCCATTGGCTCAGCCGTGTCACTTGCCGTGTCACCTACTGCCTGAAATTGTGTTGAGAGACATGGCCGTGTTGCCTGGCCGTGTTCACTACTGCCAATTAGGGTTGAGAGACACGGCCACAAGCTTGGCCGTGTCCCTCAAGTGATGCTGGCCGTGTCCCTCAAATTGGTTAGCTAATGATTCTTATTCTTGATTATTCTTGTATTGTTGGATCCTCCAAGGGTTTTGTTGAATCTATACTTCAAATATATATGAAACAAATGTATGTTGAGGATTCCAAATCTAAGAATAAGGTAAATTATATATGTGTATATCAATGATGATCATTCTTGATGAATGTTAAATGTGTTTGATTATGAATATGTAAATAATGAAGTATTCTAATGTGAATTGAGACCAAATAAGATGTGATGTAATTGTGATTGATAATGATGTTATATGAAATGTGTAGTATTTGAGATAAATGATTGTGTATTTGAAAGATGAAAAGCTATGATATGAATTGAGATATGATGATTTAAATGATATGAGAAGCCATTGTGATTGGCTATGATGATTTAAATGATATGAGAAGCCATTGTGATTGGCTATGATGATCTAAATGATATGAGAAGCCATTGTAATTGGCTATGATGATTTCAATTGAAAATGAAATTGATAATGAACACATAAATGAATTGTGTGTCTAATATGTTATTCATTTTCAGAGTTTTGTTGTTGGTGGCATGCCTAATAGTAACAATCTCTTGAAGTTAGGTTGGTTTGATCCTTGAAGCCAAGTTGGGTTGAAGTTTAACATGTTTTACTCCCCTTGAAGCTTGGAACCTTGAAGCCTAATTGAGATGTTACCACCCTTGAAGCTAGGTTGGATTGGTTCTTGAAGCTAAGTTGGGTTGATACTTAGCATGCTTTGTTTCCCTTGAAGCTTGGTTGAACCTTAATCCTTGAAGCCTAGTTGGGATAATGATAAATGTGATAATTAAACCAAAACATTAACTCTGAAAGTGGAATGGCATATTAGTGTTCTTGGGCCCATGTGTGTGTTTGTATATATATATATATATGTGATTCCTGAATAATGAAAATGAATAATGAGATATATGTTTGTCCTTGTTTTAATGTGAACTATGGAAGGAAATTAATGTTGTGTGATATATAGTGATAACTATGGAATGAGATGTATATAATACATAAGTGAATTATTGAAGATGAGTATAGCTTGAGAAGCTATGTGAAATGATGAGTTTATGATGTGTAAATTGTATATGATGATATATGATGTGTGAAATGTATATGAATGTGGAAATAGTGGATATTGTTTCATGAAGACTTTGATAAGTCATTGGATTGTGAATTACTGAAATAAAATGTATGAATATGTATATTGGTAAAACATTAGTAGAAGTATATATATATGAAAAGTATAGCCAAAAAGGGAAAAACATGGTAAGAAAATAATGACATAATAAGTTAAAATTAAAATATGATTTTCTCTATTGTATGTGTATATGATTTATTTGTATTACTAAGCTCTCGGGCTTAGCGCGGTTGTGTGATCGCGCAGGTGATTATGCGGTTGATTGGGAAATCAAGCAGTTATGCCACGAGAAGGGTAAGAGTGTTCTGAGACCAACTAGAAGGTGATGCATACATGTAAAGTTTAATTTTGTTATATTATTCACAATCATATATTCATATGTATAATGATTTACTAAATGTTATTAAAATTGTAATATCCCCATATATGCCCTAGAAGTTTTGAATGTTGTTGTTGTTGTTGATGTTGTTGTTGTTGTTGTTTTAAATGGGATTGAATGTATATGTTGATTTGAAAGAAAAAAAGGAATTGGAAAGTGAATGCTTATGTATATGTGTTTTGGGAGAAAAGAGGGTTTAGAGAGAAATGTATATGTTGTTTATATGATAATATATATAACATATAAGTTGGTCAAGGGAGAGTCAATGCAAGAAGATATTTTCATTTGTGATAGGTGAAATTACTTATATGGGCATATAAGAGACAAGAGGTTAGTTAAATGGATAAGGGTATATAGGTAATTGTTTGGTTAAAAACTCTTGGTGGAGATTTAAAGAAGAATTGACTTTATTTTCTTCATGATTTCTTCTTCTCCATTGTTGGCTGGCTCCTCCATAGACAAAGGAAAGCAAGAGACAAAGAGAAGATCTTAAAGAGTTAAGCTCAAATTGAAGGAAGATTAAGTGATCAAGTGATGATTCAAGAAGTTTATAACTAAGGTAAGTTCTTTTCTTTGATTTCTTTTATTCTTTTGAAGTGGTATTTGAAGTTAATTAGGGTTTGTTGATTTGATGATGAGATGTGTTTGTAATGTGTTTTCAAGTTTTAAATTTGGTTTTAAGTTAAGAGTTTAAATAGGTGGTGTTGTTGAAAGTGGTGGATGTTGATTTTGGAAGATGGAGAAGGATGTTGGTTTTAGGGTTTTGAGATAGTATGTGTTTAAATGTTTTGTGGATGTGTTTTAATAAGGTGAATATTGTGATAAACATGTAGAATTTGTGTTTAGAACATTGATTCCATTCATTTGAACCATGCTATTTTTTGTATGATGAGTTTGAGTGCAATTAGAGGAGACTTGTGTATGTTAGGGTTTCAATCCATGAGTGACACGGCCAAAAGCAAGGAGAGACACGGCCAATTCATGAGAGACACGGCCAAGTCAAGGGAATTTTGGCCGTGTTGGGTGGATTTTGAGGAGACACGGCCGTGTTCTATGCCAGTGTTGGTCACTGCCAATTTGTTTTGAGAGACACGGCCACAAGCTTGGCCGTGTCCTGTGCCCGTGTTTGCTACTGAAGTGTTGGATTGAGAGACACGGCCACAAGCTTGGCCGTGTCCCTTGGGTGTGTTGGTTACTGTGTTTGGTTTTTGTTCTTCTTAAATGATTGGAATTGAACTTACATTTGATAATGCATATGATATTATATGAACAAGGTTATGTACTATGCATTGTAAGTCTTGTGAATGGTGATGTGTTATATGAATAATGTATTTGAAATGTGATACTAATGATGCGATATGTATAATGTGAGTGATATGATGGGGTAATTGATTATGTATACTCGAATAATGAATGGTTATAACATAAATTGAGATATGAGGCCATTGTGATTGGCAATGATAATTCAAATGACATGTGAAGCCATTGTTATTGGCTATGATGATTCAAATGACATGTGAAGCCATTGTTATTAGTTATGATAATTCAATTGAGAATGAAATTGATAAATGAATTGTATAGCTAATGTGTTATTCCATTTTCAGAGTTTGTTATTGGTGGCATGCCTAATATGAGTAACAATCTCTTGAAGTTAGGTTGGACTTGATCCTTGAAGCCAAGTTGGGTTGAAGTTTAACATGTTTTACTCCCCTTGAAGCTTGGTTGGGTCAAATCCTTGAAGCCTAATTGAGATGTTACAACCCTTGAAGCTAGGTTGGATTGGTTCTTGAAGCCAAGTTGGGTTGATACTTAGCATGCTTTGTTCCCCTTGAAGCTTGGTTGAACCTAAATCCTTGAAGCCTAGTTGGGATAATGATAAATGTGATGATTAAACCAAAGCATTAACTCTGATAATGGAATGGCATGTTAGTGTTTTGTTTGGGCCCGAGTCTGTCTTTGTTGTTAATGTGATATCCAAATGTTGAACTAAATGAGTAATGAGATCTATGGTTGCTTTTGTTGGAAGTGTGTTTCATGATTGATAAATTTGTGAATAAAATAATGTTATGAAGTATGATTTGGTAATGTGTGTAATGATATATTGAAAATGAATATGGCTTGAGGAGTTTTGTTGAGATATGAGTTTATGAGAATATAGTATGATGTGTAAAATGTTTATGAATGTGGAATTTGCGAGAATTGTTCTCATGAAGGTTTGGATAGATCATTGAATAGTGATTTGTTAAAATGATGTATATGTATATGTATATGAGATAGAAATGGTAAGTATAGTTTTGCGAATGTTCTATGTAAATATGTGTATGATTTATGAGATCAGTGGGAATATATGAAGAATGCTTTGAGAAAGGAAAACAGGGTAAGAAAACAATAAAACATGATGCTAAAAGTATAAGGTATGATCTTTATGTAAAGTATATATATTTTATATTTATTTGTATTACTAAGCTCTCGGGCTTAGCGCGGTGGTGTAATCGCGCAGGTGGTTATGTGGTTGATCTGGAAGTCCAGCTGTTATGCCACGAGAAGGGTAAGAGTGTCTCGAGACCAACTAGAAGGTGATGCATACATGTGTGACTTTAATTATGTTGTATTTTTTATAAGAATAATGATTTTTGTAAATGCTCTTTAAATTAATGCAATATTGCTTAAACTTGGATAAAGGTTTTTAATTGGAAACGAAAAGTGACATTCTTATACTTTATATACATATTGTATGTATACTTGGTATATGTATAGTACTTATATAGAGTATGGGGGTGTTACAATTATTTTTGTATCAGAGCTTAGGTTCGAGATTCCCGGCCTAAGTGAAATTAAAAAAAAATTTGAAGAGTTTAAATAGAATTAAAAAGGAAGAGTTTTGAAATGCAATTGGTGATACATGCATATGCATTCACATCTAGGTTGGTCTCGAACGTGGCATTATGTGATTTGTGATGTATCTGAATTACATAAGATAGATGATAGTGCGTAAATGAGGTTTTATATGAAAGCAAATTTTGAAATGTTGATAATTGAAAGGTGATTGCAATATAAAAGAATGATATGGAATTTATAAGTAAAAAGTTTGATTATTGACATGTGTTTGACATATAAAGAAATGGCTAGAAGAATAAAGTTGGAAATGAGTTAAAAACAAAATTAAGATTAAAGTATGTAATCTTTCCTCTACTATTTGAACCTCTTTCTAATAAACTTTATGTTTGGATTTCTAGAAAGAGGAAATATTGTTGGATGGGTAATATGGAAAGATATATTATTTAAATGAAAATAGTACGGTGAATTATTGAATGAGTTGATTGGTATAGATTAAGTGTGATAATTTAAGGTGTGGATATGAAAAGTTAAGGTTTTGTTTAAAAGGAAAAAGAGATGATGTTGGTTAAGTATAAAGAGATATTGGTGTTGTTGTATTGTTATTTTAATGCAAACATGGTGATTTCAATGTTAGCAATGTGATATGTTTGAATATTGTAAAAGCTCATGTAAATGATGGTAATATGTGATATTTAGAGTTTTGGAATGAGCTTAGTAATGGTGAAACATATATGTTTTGATGTTGCTTTGTGGTATATACATATAATATGTTTTAAAGTTGATATTAAGAGAATGAGATGAATAAATTGAAGTTTAAGGAAACTAGTAAGTTGAAAATCTATAGTTTTAATGGAATGTGGATAAAGATCATTTAGATATTGATAGTTTAATGTATTTAATACATGAGATATATGAAATGAATAGTAGTGCACATGAAAGTATTAAGAATTGGGGGATGAGATTGATAGTAGGAAAATTTGGTTTGAAATAAAAGAAAAGAAAAGGAATTGAGCAAATGAAAATGAGTTACTTTAAGTAATTTGATTGGAAAGGATGAAAATGAATATGAAAGATATGTTAAAGGTATTTAAAGATAAATGTGAGAGAGATATCACATTGGAAATGTGATTAAGATCTTTGTGAAATAATATTATAAGTAGAGTGTATATATTTATTGAAGTTAATGAATAACTTAAGTTATGTTAAAAGAATGAGAATGATAATAGTCAAAGCAAAGTGATAAATATTAAATTTGTATAAACTATATGCAAAAGAGAAATTTAATAAATTGCATAATTATGTGTATATAAATAAAGGATATGTAAAAGGAATTTTCGACATGAATGTAATGAATATATGTAAGAAAGGTGGGAAGAGAGTCACATTATGAATATGTGTATATAATATGTTTATTATTTTATACCATTGTATGTTTAATGGTATTAGAAATGAGATTGCATATAGTAGTGGATCTAATAGAGATTAAATTTTCGTAGAATAGATTATGTGATGAAATAGAAAATGAGAATGGATTTGGGTGATATTGAACAGTGGAATTGTTATGGCAATAACTAAATGAGGCGATCATAAGATGTTTTGGAACTCAAAGTATTTGTGTGTAGAAAAATTTTATGTATAAGTGTATAATAAGAAATTGTAAGAAAAGAGTAATGTATTGAAAAATTTTTAGAAAAGATGGATTGGAAATGGAGTAATGAATAAAACTTGTGTAAGATTTGTATATGATTGAAAGTTGGCGTAGAAAATGTTAAAGATAATATTATTGAACATGAGTTAGGTTAATGATGATCAAATAATC
Source organism: Garcia nutans (assembly GCA_947685225.1). Lineage (NCBI taxonomy): Eukaryota > Viridiplantae > Streptophyta > Magnoliopsida > Malpighiales > Euphorbiaceae > Garcia > Garcia nutans. Next base: position 44,908,401 of record CANTUV010000007.1, on the reverse strand, counting down.
AAAAGCAAACTGTTTTGAGATGAAATTTAAAATGTGTTAACTCTTGGTGTAATAAAAGTTTGGAGAATATATATATATATAATTTTTGTGATACAATCTAGCCTTATAATCGTAAAGGCTGGAAATCAAATAATAGAAGAACAATATTGATTTACAAACCCCAGGCGTGATTGTTAATATATTATGGTAATATGATTTGGTTAGTGTGACTAGTTGATTAGTTTTATTATCTTCAGATTTAGAACTGAGATGATATAACTGTAGTACAGTTTTGGTGAGATTGATAACTATATTTCCAGAAACATGGTTAAAAGATATGATTGGTGAAGTTATATCTTATAATTTCTATGTTTAAAAAAAATTTAATTATAATTATGAGAGGTAACGCAAGGGAAGAGAATTGTGATAAGGTTTTCAGCTATGAATTATGTGATAGAAAAATAATTATATAAATATAGTAATAATATGTGAAGTGAAGAAATAATAAAAGGAAATGATATGATTGAAACATGTCTAGATGATATGATTGAATAATGAGATGTTCAATATAATTGATGATATATGTGTATACTATCTTGATGTGATGAGAAACATGATTGTTGGCAATGATGTTGGAAATGAATTATAATTGAGGTAGAATGCTTAATTGATTATGAGAAATGAATTGTGAAAAGATAAATGAACGGACTTGTCTGCCTCCTGCAGAACCATGCGGACCCATTGTGTTGGGCAACCGAACTTGGACTACCGATCTGGTTGGGGAAAAGTTCGTTTATGAAGCCATAGTGGTTGGCTATACTGATAAACTTTGAATGAGTATGAGAAATGATAATATAATTATTGAAATAATGAAATGTATATTTATAAGCATGATTCTTATTGATTGAATTTATGAATATTAAAAGATTAGAATGTGAATATAAATTTGACCTAATGAAATTAGGTTATATATATATATATTGTGTGAAATCCAATGATAAATTTCGATAAGTTAACTGTTAGATTGAATCGAATAAGGTTTAAATGTTAGTATATTGTGATAGATAGATCGATTGATCTGGAATTCGCTAAAGTTGCGAGTCAATATTGAGATTTGATACGTACAGTTGTACTGGGAGTGTAAAATTTAAATAGTAATATGTATGATGTAATATTCTGGCCTATGAATAAACATAAATAAATTGAATTATATCATTTGTTCATGATGAGAAAAAGGGAAATGTTGTTTATCTGTTAAGTAAGTTTAAAGGTATTGTACTAATAATTATATTACGTGAGAAGCAAGCTAAAGAAAGTAAGGATATTGTTATCCATTGAGGTTTGGTAAATGTTTATTTTGAAAGTGATTGTAAGAATGGAATAAACAATGCTAAGATATTAATTAATGATTTTTGAGGTTAAAGTTAAGGAAATATCTCTAAAGAGATAAAGTGATAATCTGACTCTAGTACAAAGATAAAGGTCATTAGAGATGTTATGAGTTATCTTGATTGCTTTGTTGAGAAAGTAATAAGATGCAAAGATATATATATATATACCTATACAATGATGAATTATGAATTTCAGAGAAGATGAGTATCTCTAAGGGGGAGAGTAGAAGTTATGAGATTTGATGAAATTATAGTGTAAGAATACGATTGTTTTCATATGAAAATTAAAATGGTGATTTGTTTTAAATGGGTTGTTGTCGTGCTGGATAATTTCGAGGAAAATTATTTAAGGGGGAGAGAATTGTAATATCCCCATATATGCCCTAGAAGTTTTGAATGTTGTTGTTGTTGTTGATGTTGTTGTTGTTGTTGTTTTAAATGGGATTGAATGTATATGTTGATTTGAAAGAAAAAAAGGAATTGGAAAGTGAATGCTTATGTATATGTGTTTTGGGAGAAAAGAGGGTTTAGAGAGAAATGTATATGTTGTTTATATGATAATATATATAACATATAAGTTGGTCAAGGGAGAGTCAATGCAAGAAGATATTTTCATTTGTGATAGGTGAAATTACTTATATGGGCATATAAGAGACAAGAGGTTAGTTAAATGGATAAGGGTATATAGGTAATTGTTTGGTTAAAAACTCTTGGTGGAGATTTAAAGAAGAATTGACTTTGTTTTCTTCATGATTTCTTCTTCTCCATTGTTGGCTGGCTCCTCCATAGACAAAGGAAAGCAAGAGACAAAGAGAAGATCTTGAAGAGTTAAGCTCAAATTGAAGGAAGATTAAGTGATCAAGTGATGATTCAAGAAGTTTATAACTAAGGTAAGTTCTTTTCTTTGATTTCTTTTATTCTTTTGAAGTGGTATTTGAAGTTAATTAGGGTTTGTTGATTTGATGATGAGATGTGTTTGTAATGTGTTTTCAAGTTTTAAATTTGGTTTTAAGTTAAGAGTTTAAATAGGTGGTGTTGTTGAAAGTGGTGGATGTTGATTTTGGAAGATGGAGAAGGATGTTGGTTTTAGGGTTTTGAGATAGTATGTGTTTAAATGTTTTGTGGATGTGTTTTAATAAGGTGAATATTGTGATAAACATGTAGAATTTGTGTTTAGAACATTGATTCCATTCATTTGAACCATGCTATTTTGTGTATGATGAGTTTGAGTGCAATTAGAGGAGACTTGTGTATGTTAGGGTTTCAATCCATGAGTGATTGGCAATGATAATTCAAATGACATGTGAAGCCATTGTTATTGGCTATGATGATTCAAATGACATGTGAAGCCATTGTTATTAGTTATGATAATTCAATTGAGAATGAAATTGATAAATGAATTGTATAGCTAATGTGTTATTCCATTTTCAGAGTTTGTTATTGGTGGCATGCCTAATATGAGTAACAATCTCTTGAAGTTAGGTTGGACTTGATCCTTGAAGCCAAGTTGGGTTGAAGTTTAACATGTTTTACTCCCCTTGAAGCTTGGTTGGGTCAAATCCTTGAAGCCTAATTGAGATGTTACAACCCTTGAAGCTAGGTTGGATTGGTTCTTGAAGCCAAGTTGGGTCGATACTTAGCATGCTTTGTTCCCCTTGAAGCTTGGTTGAACCTAAATCCTTGAAGCCTAGTTGGGATAATGATAAATGTGATGATTAAACCAAAGCATTAACTCTGATAATGGAATGGCATGTTCGTGTTTTGTTTGGGCCCGAGTCTGTCTTTGTTGTTAATGTGATATCCAAATGTTGAACTAAATGAGTAATGAGATCTATGGTTGCTTTTGTTGGAAGTGTGTTTCATGATTGATAAATTTGTGAATAAAATAATGTTATGAAGTATGATTTGGTAATGTGTGTAATGATATATTGAAAATGAATATGGCTTGAGGAGTTTTGTTGAGATATGAGTTTATGAGAATATAGTATGATGTGTAAAATGTTTATGAATGTGGAATTTGCGAGAATTTTCTCATGAAGGTTTGGATAGATCATTGAATAGTGATTTGTTAAAATGATGTATATGTATCTGTATATGAGATAGAAATGGTAAGTATAGTTTTGCGAATGTTCTATGTAAATATGTGTATGATTTATGAGATCAGTGGGAATATATGAAGAATGCTTTGAGAAAGGAAAACAGGGTAAGAAAACAATAAAACATGATGCTAAAAGTATAAGGTATGATCTTTATGTAAAGTATATATATTTTATATTTATTTGTATTACTAAGCTCTCGGGCTTAGCGCGGTGGTGTAATCGCGCAGGTGGTTATGTGGTTGATCTGGAAGTCCAGCTGTTATGCCACGAGAAGGGTAAGAGTGTCTCGAGACCAACTAGAAGGTGATGCATACATGTGTGACTTTAATTATGTTGTATTTTTTATAAGAATAATGATTTTTGTAAATGCTCTTTAAATTAATGCAATATTGCTTAAACTTGGATAAAGGTTTTTAATTGGAAACGAAAAGTGACATTCTTATACTTTATATACATATTGTATGTATACTTGGTATATGTATAGTACTTATATAGAGTATGGGGGTGTTACAGTTGATATGGAAAGATATGTTATTTAAAGGAAGAGAGTATGATAGAATATAGAATAAATTGATTAATATAGACAAAGTGTGATTATTTAAAATTTGGGTATATAAAGCTAAGGTTGTGTTTAAAAGAAAAAGAGATGATATTGGTATAGTTTATGTTGTTTTTCTTTATGTAAACATTGTGATTTCAATGTTAGAAATGTGAGGTGTTTGAATATTGTGAAAGCTCATGGTAACAGTGATAATATGTGATATGTGGATTTTTGAAATGAGCTTAAGACTTGCGAGAATTATATGTTCGATGTTGCTTTGTAATATATATATAATGTCTTAAAGTTGGAAAGTTAAAGTTTTAGTGGAATTTGATAAAGGTTATATGAATATTGATGGTTTAATGTATATTCAATACATAAGCTATGTGAAGTGAATAATATTGCACATGACAATATTATGAATTGAATAGTGTGATTAATAATATGAGTTATTTTAAGTTATTTGAGTAAAAAAGATAAAAATGAATATGAAGATATAGTAAATGGTTTTAAAGACAAAAGTGAAAGAGATGTCACATTAGGATTGTGACTAAGATGTATGTGAAATGTTATTATGGTTAGAATATTTATATTTATTGTAATGATAAATATTCTAAATCATATTGAAAAAAAAATGAGAATGATTGTGTTCAAAGGGAAGTGATAAACATTAAGTTTGTATGGAATGTATGGAAAAGGAAAATAAAATAAGAGCATATAATTAAGTGTATATATGTATAGGATGTATGAGTTGGGTTTTTCAATATGAATTAAATTATGATATGTAAGAAATATGCATCACATTGTGAATGTGATCTATGGATGTATATGTGGTACAATTATTGGATTAGTGATATGGAGAATGATATTGTATGTATTAGTGAACCTAATAAAGATTAGGTTATGACTTGAACAAATTAGATGAATTTTATGATGGAATTGAGAGTAAGAATAGACTTGTGTAATATTGGACAATGAAATTATTATAGTGATCACTAGATTTGATAATCATATAATATTTAGAGTTCCAAAGTATCCACATATGGAAAAGTATTATGTATTTGTATATTGTAAGAGATTGTAAATGGAATAGAAAGGAAGTGACAAAAGAGAAATTATGTAATGTTTACATGATGGAATATGTGTTCATACAAGAAAATAATAATATTGTTGAAACATGAATTAAGCTAGTGATGATTAAATAATCTAGTGCAAATTGGGTGATAACGGAGTTGGAATGTGATGACTCTTGAGGTAGCCAAGGTTTGGAAATGAATACAAAATTCTTGAGATCCAATTTAGTATGGTAATTGAAAAGGTTGGAAAAAGAATAATAAAGGAACCATATGGATTTATAAGTTTCAATTATGACCCTTAATCTTTTATAATCCTATGTTTTGTTTAGTATATTGTGGTTGATTAATTTTGTTATTTTCTGATTTGGGATTGAGATAACATGATTCTCGTATAGTTCTGATGAGATTGATAATTATGATGTGGTAAAGTGGTATTTTATGATTTTATGTTAGAAATTTGGTTATAATTATGAAACGTAAGGAAAAAGAAGAGAATTAAGAAAATGTGTTAAGCGTGGATAACACTTATTGTTAAGATAGCAATGGTATGAGATGTGAAAAGAGATTCAAAAGAGAGAAATTACAAAAAGGTGATTGAAAGTTATGCTAAATATGTGTATGGTATAAAGTGAATGGGTATAAAGTTTAAGTGAATGAATTATACATAATTAACAGGACATGAGATTATCATAAGAATTGGTGGAAATGATAATAAGATAATAGAAAACAAAATATATATATATTGAAGAACAATTTGGAGTGATTTGTTATCATGATAATTTGACTGAATATGGATCTGAAGAGATCAGGAATTGGATATAAGTTTGGTTGAATGGAATGAGGATATATATATAATGTGAAATCAAATGATAAGTTCAAATAAGTTACTTGTTGGTTTGAATTGAATAGGATTGAAATGTGGATATTTTGTGATAGATGAACCAAAGGATCTAAGTTGCGTTAAGATTGTAAATCATTATTAAGATTTAATATGTATAGTTGTACTAATAGTATAAAAATTTACATGATAATGTGGATGATGTAATACTTTGATGAATGTATGGACATTGATGAATTGAATTATATCAATTGTAAATAGTGATATAAAGAGAAAAAGGTTGATTATCTGTTAAATAAGTTTACAGAGGTTGTATTAATATTAATGTTAAGTGAAAAATATGATAGCGAAGGATTGAAGTGTAAGCAAAATGAAAATATTGTTATCAATTAAGGTTTAATAAGTGGCAATTTTCAAAAGTGATTGTAATGACAAGATAAGCAATAGTATGATATAATTCAATAATTTCCAAGGGTAAAGTTAATAGATTATTTTTTAAAGAGATGAAGTGATATATATATATATATCTTGAATGTAATAGATGAATGGAATATATATAGACTATAAGATGAGTTGATTATTGTATAAAGAAAATTCATTGGGAATGTAATGAGCTATCTGGGTGGCTCTGTTGAGAAAGTTATAAGATAAAAATAGATTGATAATGGTGAGTTATGATTGACTTAAAGGGGGAGAGTAAAAGTTGAGTGATTTCATAAATTATAATGTAAGATATGATTATCTTCATATGAAATTAAAGATTGTATTATGTTAAGAATGGGTTGTTATGGTGTTAGATAATTTCGAGGAAGAAATTACTTAAGGGGGAGAGAATTGTAATATCCCGGAATAGACCCTAAGAGTTTTGGAGTTATTGTTGTTGTATTTGGATTTAATGTATATGTGTATATGGGAAATATAAAGATAATATATATAAGACATATACATATACATCATATATACATGGGATATAAAATGGTGTAGGGAAAGTGAATTGTATATATATTTGTATAATTAAGTAATAATAATAATGATAATAAAGACAAAAAGAAAAGAGAAGAAGAAAGTCAAAGAAAGAATATGTGGTGGAGATTTAAAGTATTATTATTATTATTATTGTTGTTGTCACATCCGCCTACTGCATTTATGCAGTGTAGACACGTGCATAGCGAGAGTAGGGAAAAGGAGAAGATAATTCTTGATAACAGCCCTAGATAAGGTTGTATGACAAAAGGGACCTAATTGTAATTTTTAATAAAGTTGGGGACGTAGATGTAATTTCAAAGAAAGTTGCACCGGATGTTCTTAATAGTGCATATAACAGATTCCAAAAATGGAATGTAGAGAAAAATCGGATCGCAACGACGTGTAACGGTTTTTCCAGGAAATGTCCCGTTAAAGAAAAATGAAGAAATGTTGACTAAGGGCATTTTGGTCATTACCAATTAAAGTTATACATGAATTTAGGGTAGGAAATAAAGACGTGAGTACGTAGAGAATGGCGAGAAGTTAAATATGAAACGATTGTCAGTAGAAATGAAGCCGGAGAAAACCCGAGCAAAAATAGGACCAAAAGGGAATTTTGTAAAAAGTTGAGGGCTTACCGGTAATTTTTCAAAATGACTTAGAAACCTAAAATAGATCTTATAAATAGAAAGTAGAGGTCGAGAGGATCAAAACCATATATAGTTTGACTCGTGGAGCTATACGGTTTAAAAGATATGATCGATTAATCGCCGGAACGTAATGTGAGCCCGGTTTCGTGTCGGGACCGGATGAGTAACCCGGGACAACTTTATGAGATCCAATGGGAAGAGAGACAAGTGGAAAGAAGTAAAGGAAAAAGGAAGTTATAAAAATCAAAGGTTGGCCAATCAAAAGAGAACATTTAGCATATGTAATAAATGTGTAATAAATGAAGAAAGAGAAAAAGTGGACAAATGGTCAAGGTGATCATCACTTCCTTTGTATATAAATATAGGTGATATGAAGAGCAAATTCTCTCTTTTCCACTCACCAAATTCGGCCAACAAAAGAAAATACCAAGGGACTTCCAAGTTTTTCCAAACTTTGATTTTTAAGGTAAGTTCTAAGGTTTTTAAGTGTGTAGACTTTAATTTTAGTATTAGTTTTAGGTAGTTATATATATATTGGAAGATTGGGAATTAGAGTCTTATATGGAATTGAAAAAAAAATAATAATAATAAGATTAATTGATTAAATGGAAGAACCAAGATATAGAAAGATTAATAAGGTTGGATTAGGGGTTTCGGTTGGAAAAGAAATAGAGGATAATTTATTATTTTGAAATTCTAAGGTTTATGTTGTATCTTGAATTGATTGAAGGAGAAATAAAGAATTAAAGAAGGAGAAGAAAGAAAAGCCAAGAGGAATTAAAGAAATAAGGTTTGGTACTTTACCTTTGAATAATTAATTTTGGTTTGATGCTTTACAAACTTTGGTTTATGAAAGTTTTGTTGTTGATGCTTAAATATATTGATTTGAGTTAAACATGCAAAAGTTGTCAAAGGGAAGTGTTTGAATCTTCACTTTACCATTAAAGAAGCCTTAATATTGATTTGCAAAAGAAAAATAAACTATCCTATGCATTTCATGTGTTTGGGCCGAAATGGTCCCAAAAAGACAGCTTTCTGGACCTTTTTGTGGAAATTGTTTGAGGCAGAAAACGAAGGAATTTTTCAACGAAATTTTACATGAAATTAGTCAACATATGAAATAAGTTTTCTGTAAAATTTCAGCCAAAAATAAGATCATTTACTTGGTCAAATACATGATTGAAGTGGACTGAAAGTTTGACGAAAATCCAGATTTTACTATTCATTTGGTCATGCCATTTTGCGTTGCCGATTTTTCTCGCCGCAACACTATTCATTTGGTCAATTTGTGATCCTTTGAGGAATGCTTTGAAATATTTGATATGTTTATTGTGGATGTTAAATATGTGAAAAAGAGTAACGGTTTGACCAAAGAATGTGGTGCGCGGCATAAATGGCAAAGCGTGACGGAAATTAAAATGATTTTTCGAATCATTCCAAAATGAAGTTTGAAACTTAAATTGAATCATTTTAACCTTTATGCTCTACTGGATAGTGGGAGTGGTAGATAAGGGTATGGTGCACTATACTAACGCATGCAGTACTGCTCATTATTGTGATATGATATGTTATTCAGTGGTGAGGCCACTGAAGCCAATGGGGAGGCCCATTGGTTAGAACCAGGATGGTGAGGGCCATTCCTATGATCTGATATCGGTGGTGAGGGCCACCTATGTTACAGTGGTGAGGGCCACTACCTTATCACTATGGTTCCCTATATACCAGTAGAGCCTGAACCAAAGACATATTTTTCGTTAAACTATGAAATGCAAATGAGTTGAATTATGATTTTACATTATTGAAAGCATATCACACTGAATGTATCAAAATTTCTATTGGTTTAAGGTTGGTTGATTTATGATTTAATTATCATATTTTCCAAATGTTTTCATATGTTACTTGTATTTTATTGGTAAAGTACCCACTGAGCGACATTGCTCAGCGAGTTAAGTTTTCCTTGACTCGTAGGTTCGGAGCAGTAGATAAATCTTGGGAAAGCAACGACCAGACCACAGCAAATCTCAGGGGTAGATCTTTTAGTTCCATTATGAGTTAGCTAGTTGTGGCATGTATATGAATAAATATAAAAGAGATTTTCTATGTTATAATTGTATGTTAGTAGTATGTAATAATCATAAATCTTTACTTTATGTTATATTAGAAGTGTGAACTCTCCGTGCAGGTTTGTAGTTGAGGGTATAAGGTGGATTCATTGGGAGTGCATTAAATTTGATGGTAATTATATTGGTCTGTGTAAAATGTTTAAAAAAAAAATCAGAAAAACAAGTTTTGTCGACACTTGGGATCCAAATTTCTAGGCGGAACTATGGCAAAATTTCTGTAAAAATCAAAATTAAAATTTGACTAAGTAAATTGGTAGCAACATTAGGATAGTGTGGCGCCTCTACTCGACTTACACATGTAGGTTGGGAAGGGGTGTTACAATTAGTGGTATCAGAGCAAAGGTTTAGCCGGTTCTGGGTAGTTAGTCGAACTAAACCTTAAATGTATGACACATAGGGTTAGAATAGGGGTTTTAATTATATAACTATACATGTGTGTGTCATTGTTAGTTATGTTATTCAACTTATCCAGGAGTAATAATGGGTGACCTAAACGAGGAGGTGAGGGAGCTAAGGATAGAAGTAGAGAGGTTGAGACAGCTAGCGCAGGAGCAAGATGAGACTATAGAAATTTTGGCCGATAGAAGTATACAAGATCGTGAAGACTTGAGAATAAAAGATGAGATGATTTCCTCCTTGATAGATGACGTGCAGATGTTAAAAGAAGACAGGCTTAGTTATAGAGCGGAGTTGGATAGTGTCGGTAGAAGCCTCGAGATAGCACATCAAGAGATTCAAACTTTACAGGAGAGGGTTCAAGAGCTAGGCCAATACTTACCTAGTGAAGCATCACATGACCCCGATTTTGATCCCGAGATAGTAGAATATTTTTCAGATAGTGCCACTTCACCTAGGGCACCTACTCATTGAGTCTTGAGATGTATTGTGTTTGGTGGTTCTTTTAGTTATATATATGTGAGATAAAGGTATCATGTAAATATTGTATGGTAGTATAATATGGTGATATAATAGTGAGGAGTCCTAAATTTTGCAATGTATATAAGGGCTTCCTAATATTGTACAACTTTGTGTTTGGAAATAAATAAAAGTTGTGTTGTATATGTGTTAATTAAGAATTTTATATTTATATACATGCCACCTAGGGTAAGATAATGCTGTTAGTCTGGGTCGTTAATAATGATGGGATGGTATATGTTTACTCTTTAGATGTCGCAAGCAGCGCAGCGTGATATAGAGGAGGAGGTCGAGTCTCAGGCCTCCCGAGTTGTAGAAATGCGTGTATCTGAGACATCAGCGTCGGAGCAACCACCCGCTGATGCTCCTATTCCCAATGAAATGTTGCAACAAATGGCTGCCGTATTTCGGCAGATAGCCGGCGTTGCCCCAGCACCACCCCCAGCGCCAGCACCCGTACCAGTACCTGCTGTAGGAGGGGAAAGGAAACCCCCAATAGAAAAGATAAGAAAGTATGGTGCGAAGGAGTTTAAGGCTCGAAGGGACGATGATTCTTCAACAGCCGAGTATTGGCTGGAAGGAACAATACGAGCCTTAGATCAGATACAGTGTACGCCAGAAGAGCGAGTGATATGTGCTACTTCCTTATTAGTGGAAGAAGCATATATATGGTGGGACACAGTTCACCAACGAGTTTCACCGGAACAGAGAACATGGGATTTCTTTGTGAATGAGTTCAAGAGGAAGTTTATATCGGAGGCATACCTAGATGCCAAGAAAAAGGAGTTTCTACACTTAAAGCAAGGTCGACTGACCGTTGCTGAGTACGAGAGGGAATTTACTAGGCTGAGTAGGTATGCCAAGAAGACAATAGAAGATGAACATGATAGATGTAAGCAGTTCCAGGATAGATTGAATAATGAGATTAGGACGCAGCTAATTGCTGCTAATATCAAAGAATTTTCTGAGTTGGTCAATAGGGCTCTAGAAGTAGAGCAATGTCAGTCTGATGAGCAGAATAGACGACAGAAGATGAAACAGAAGAGAGGTACCCAGAACTATTTGGGAAACTACCAATCATCAAGAAAACGATTCCGCGGCAGTGGTTCCACGGGAGGCGGTCAACGTCGAGGTTACAGTCAGGGATCAATTCGCGGTGGCTTAAGTCAAACTACCTCAGTCGCTAGTACGGGACGATCCGGAAGAGGACAAGGAAGAGGATTCAGCCGAAGCAGAGGTAACTTCTTTATCGGTCCGAGAGGTAATGAAGGCGAAAATAATAATCCACGCTGTGATCAATGCGGACGCCGTCACACGGGAGAATGTTGGGGTCGGACATTTGCATGTTCTATATGTGGATCTTTAGACCACCTTATGCGAGAGTGTCCCCAGCGAATACAGAATCTACCTAGGGATACTGAGAGATCGCAAGCGGCAGCAGGTCGAGGCCGAGGCAGAGGAAGGAGCGAAAATCCATCGCGTGTGCAATCTGAAACAGTGAATCGACCAGAAGCAAGGGCTCCTGCTAGAATGTATGCCATGAGGGGGCGAGAAGACGAAGAAGCGCTAGACGTGATTGCAGGTCAGTTGTCTATGTTTGAAGTTCCGCTTTACATTTTAATAGATCCAGGTTCTTCACACTCATATATATGCACGAAAAATGAAAAACTTGAGGACCTAAAGGTAGAACTAGAGAAAGAAGGAATATTAGTTACTAACCCATTAGGAAATGAGGTGATTACTAGGAAGGTAGTGAAAGATTGTCCCGTAGAGATACACGGACATATCTTTTGGGGAGATTTATTTGAACTACCATTTCAAGAATTTGATGCTATCCTTGGAATGGATTGGTTAGCCAAACACGATGCATTGGTTGACTGTAAACGGAAGAGAGTTACCTTGCATACTGCAGACGGTGACAAAGTGACTCTAGTGGGAAAAAGGAAGGACTATCTAACTAACATCATTTCTGCCATGACGGCTAAGAGGTTAGTGCAAAAAGGCTGCGAGGCATACCTGGTATGTGCATTAGTAGCAAAAGAAGAGGCACCAAAGTTACAAGATATACCTACTATATGCGATTTTCCTGATGTATTTCCTGACGATTTACCCGGACTACCACCTAAACGAGAGGTGAAATTCACCATAGATGTGTACCTGGGAGCTGCACCAGTATCTATCGCACCTTACCGAATGGCGCCAGCGGAGCTAAAAGAATTAAAGGTACAGCTACAAGAACTTTTAGACAAGGGGTTCATAAGGCCAAGCGTGTCACCATGGGGAGCACCAGTATTGTTTGTGAAAAAGAAAGACGGATCCTTAAGGTTGTGCGTAGATTACCGTCAACTTAATAAGCTGACCATCAAAAACAAGTATCCGTTACCTCGCATAGATGATCTGTTTGATCAACTCAAAGGTGCTGGAATCTTTTCAAAAATTGATCTACGATCGGGTTATCATCAATTGGGAATTAAAGATGAAGACATATCAAAAACCGCATTCAGAACTCGCTATGGACATTATGAATTCATTGTTATGCCTTTCGGATTAACGAACGCACCTGCAGTATTCATGGATCTGATGAATAGAATCTTCCACCCGTATTTGGATCAGTTCGTGGTGGTATTTATTGACGACATATTGGTGTATTCAAAGAATCGAGAGGATCATGATCGTCACCTTAGAATTATTTTGCAAACCCTGCGTGAGAAGCAGTTATACGCTAAATTCAGCAAATGCGAATTTTGGTTGGAAGAAGTAGCTTTCTTGGGACATATTGTATCGGCAGAAGGAATAAGGGTCGATCCCAAGAAAATAGAAGCAGTATTGGAATGGAAGTCACCTAAGACAGTAACGGAAGTCTGTAGTTTCTTGGGATTAGCAGGATATTATCGGAGATTCGTTAAAGGGTTTTCCATGATCGCCGTACCTATGACCAAGCTACTTCAGAAGAATGCCAAATTCCAGTGGACCGACGCTTGTCAACGGAGCTTTGAAAAGCTGAAACAAAAACTTACTGAAGCACCTATTCTTACACAACCAGAATCAGGAAAAGATTTTGTGATTTATAGCGATGCATCCCATATCGGGTTAGGTTGTGTATTGATGCAGGAAGGCAAAGTCATTGCGTATGTCTCTCGACAGCTCAAGCCACATGAAAAGAATTATCCTACGCATGACTTAGAGCTAGCAGCGATTGTTTTGGCTTTCAAGACGTGGAGGCACTACTGATACGGGGAAAAATGTTACATCTTTACGGATCATCAAAGCCTGAAATATTTGCCCACGCAGAAAGATTTAAACCTGCGACAGCGAAAATGGATGCAATGGTTAGCCAACTATGACTATACGATTAATTATCACCCGGGCAAAGCGAATGTCGTAGCAGATGCACTTAGTAGGAAGTCAATGCAAGCGCTAAGTGCTATGAGGGTAACGTTAAAACCTACAAAAGATGGAGCTATCTTTGCAGAAATGCACGTGCGACCTAATTTACATCAACAAATACGTGAGGCTCAGAAGGAAGATGAACAAGTGAAGAAGTGGAGTCAACAGGCGTAGGAGAACTGTTCAGGAGACTATCAAATTCGTCCTGATGGTATTCTCTACTACAAGAAGAGAATGGTGGTACCTAAGTCCAAGGAGCTAAAGAAACAGATTTTGCAAGAAGCTCATAACAGTCCTTATACAATGCATCCAGGAGTAACAAAAATGTATCGGGACTTGAAGGAGTATTATTGGTGGCCAGGAATGAAAAAGGATATCGTTGATCACGTAACGAAGTGTCTAACCTGTCAGCAAGTGAAGGCGGAACATCAACTACCCTCAGGGCTACTACAACCTATTACGATTCCAACCTGGAAATGGGATCGTATTACTATGGATTTTGTCACAGGATTGCCTATGACAAGGGACAAACATGACGCGATTTGGGTAATCGTAGACCGGCTTACTAAGTCCGCTCATTTCATACCAGTACGTGTGGATTACTCGCTAGACAAGTTGGCAGACTTGTATATCAAAGAGATTATACGTCTCCACGGAGTTCCAACTTCGATCATATCCGATCGAGACCCACGTTTTACGTCAAATTTTTGGCAGAAGTTACAAACAGCCCTTGGAACTCGAACTTACCACAGCACAGCATTTCATCCCCAGACAGACGGACAGTCGGAAAGAGTGATTCAAATTTTGGAAGATATGCTGAGGGCGTGCGTTTTAGAATTTAAAGGTAGTTGGGACAAACACCTAAGCTTAATGGAATTCGCGTACAACAACAGTTATCAATCCAGCATACAAATGGCACCTTACGAAGCACTGTATGGTCGAAAATGCAGAACTCCAGTTTGCTGGACAGAATTGAGTGAGGAAAAGATGTTGGGGCCAGACATAGTTAAGGAAACTGAAGAGAAGGTAGAAATCATTCGAGACCGATTAAAAGCAGCAGCGGACCGGCAAAAATCATACGCGGATCTAAAAAGGAAAGACATACAGTTTGAGGTAGGTGACAGAGTGTTCCTCAAAGTCTCTCCTTGGAAGAAAGTGTTACGATTTAAACAAAAAGGAAAGCTAAGCCCTAGATTCATCGGACCATATGAAATTATTAAACGGGTAGGTCTGGTAGCTTACCAGTTGGCGTTACCACCTGAATTAAATAAAATACATGATGTTTTCCATGTTTCGATGCTAAGGAGGTATCGTTCAGATCCAACCCACGTCATACAAGTTCAAGATATTGAGATTCAGCCTGAAATGACATATGAGGAAGAGCCGGTAGAGATCCTAGCACGTGAAATCAAAGAGTTGCGAAATAAGAAGATTCCATTGGTCAAAGTGCTTTGGAGGAATCACAAAGTAGAAGAAGCTACATGGGAACGCGAAGAAACTATGAAGAAGCAATACCCATATTTGTTTTCACTTGATGAGCTTCGGAACTGTCACATCCGCCTACTGCATTTATGCAGTGTAGACACGTGCATAGCGAGAGTAGGGAAAAGGAGAAGATAATTCTTGATAACAGCCCTAGATAAGGTTGTATGACAAAAGGGACCTAATTGTAATTTTTAATAAAGTTGGGGACGTAGATGTAATTTCAAAGAAAGTTGCACCGGATGTTCTTAATAGTGCATATAACAGATTCCAAAAATGGAATGTAGAGAAAAATCGGATCGCAACGACGTGTAACGGTTTTTCCAGGAAATGTCCCGTTAAAGAAAAATGAAGAAATGTTGACTAAGGGCATTTTGGTCATTACCAATTAAAGTTATACATGAATTTAGGGTAGGAAATAAAGACGTGAGTACGTAGAGAATGGCGAGAAGTTAAATATGAAACGATTGTCAGTAGAAATGAAGCCGGAGAAAACCCGAGCAAAAATAGGACCAAAAGGGAATTTTGTAAAAAGTTGAGGGCTTACCGGTAATTTTTCAAAATGACTTAGAAACCTAAAATAGATCTTATAAATAGAAAGTAGAGGTCGAGAGGATCAAAACCATATATAGTTTGACTCGTGGAGCTATACGGTTTAAAAGATATGATTGATTAATCGCCGGAACGTAATGTGGGCCCGGTTTCGTGTCGGGACCGGATGAGTAACCCGGGACAACTTTATGAGATCCAATGGGAAGAGAGACAAGTGGAAAGAAGTAAAGGAAAAAGGAAGTTATAAAAATCAAAGGTTGGCCAATCAAAAGAGAACATTTAGCATATGTAATAAATGTGTAATAAATGAAGAAAGAGAAAAAGTGGACAAATGGTCAAGGTGATCATCACTTCCTTTGTATATAAATATAGGTGATATGAAGAGCAAATTCTCTCTTTTCCACTCACCAAATTCGGCCAACAAAAGAAAATACCAAGGGACTTCCAAGTTTTTCCAAACTTTGATTTTTAAGGTAAGTTCTAAGGTTTTTAAGTGTGTAGACTTTAATTTTAGTATTAGTTTTAGGTAGTTATATATATATTGGAAGATTGGGAATTAGAGTCATATATGGAATTGAAAATAATAATAATAATAATAAGATTAATTGATTAAATGGAAGAACCAAGATATAGAAAGATTAATAAGGTTGGATTAGGGGTTTCGGTTGGAAAAGAAATAGAGGATAATTTATTATTTTGAAATTCTAAGGTTTATGTTGTATCTTGAATTGATTGAAGGAGAAATAAAGAATTAAAGAAGGAGAAGAAAGAAAAGCCAAGAGGAATTAAAGAAATAAGGTTTGGTACTTTACCTTTGAATAATTAATTTTGGTTTGATGCTTTACAAACTTTGGTTTATGAAAGTTTTGTTGTTGATGCTTAAATATATTGATTTGAGTTAAACATGCAAAAGTTGTTAAAGGGAAGTGTTTGAATCTTCACTTTACCATTAAAGAAGCCTTAATATTGATTTGCAAAAGAAAAATAAACTATCCTATGCATTTCATGTGTTTGGGCCGAAATGGTCCCAAAAAGACAGCTTTCTGGACCTTTTTGTGGAAATTGTTTGAGGCAGAAAACGAAGGAATTTTTCAACGAAATTTTACATGCAATTAGTCAACATATGAAATAAGTTTTCTGTAAAATTTCAGCCAAAAATAAGATCATTTACTTGGTCAAATGCATGATTGAAGTGGACTGAAATTTTGACGAAAATCCAGATTTTACTATTCATTTGGTCATGCCATTTTGCGTTGCCGATTTTTCTCGCCGCAACACTATTCATTTGGTCAATTTGTGATCCTTTGAGGAATGCTTTGAAATATTTGATATGTTTATTGTGGATGTTAAATATGTGAAAAAGAGTAACGGTTTGACCAAAGAATGTGGTGCGCGGCATAAATGGCAAAGCGTGACGGAAATTAAAATGATTTTTCGAATCATTCCAAAATGAAGTTTGAAACTTAAATTGAATCATTTTAACCTTTATGCTCTACTGGATAGTGGGAGTGGTAGATAAGGGTATGGTGCACTATACTAACGCATGCAGTACTGCTCATTATTGTGATATGATATGTTATTCAGTGGTGAGGCCACTGAAGCCAATGGGGAGGCCCATTGGTTAGAACCAGGATGGTGAGGGCCATTCCTGTGATCTGATATCGGTGGTGAGGGCCACCTATGTTACAGTGGTGAGGGCCACTACCTTATCACTATGGTTCCCTATATACCAGTAGAGCCTGAACCAAAGACATATTTTTCGTTAAACTATGAAATGCAAATGAGTTGAATTATGATTTTACATTATTGAAAGCATATCACACTGAATGTATCAAAATTTCTATTGGTTTAAGGTTGGTTGATTTATGATTTAATTATTTCATATTTTCCAAATGTTTTCATATGTTACTTGTATTTTATTGGTAAAGTACCCACTGAGCGACATTGCTCAGCGAGTTAAGTTTTCCTTGACTCGTAGGTTCGGAGCAGTAGATAAATCTTGGGAAAGCAACGACCAGACCACAGCAAATCTCAGGGGTAGATCTTTTAGTTCCATTATGAGTTAGCTAGTTGTGGCATGTATATGAATAAATATAAAAGAGATTTTCTATGTTATAATTGTATGTTAGTAGTATGTAATAATCATAAATCTTTACTTTATGTTATATTAGAAGTGTGAACTCTTCGTGCAGGTTTGTAGTTGAGGGTATAAGGTGGATTCATTGGGAGTGCATTAAATTTGATGGTAATTATATTGGTCTGTGTAAAATGTTTAAAAAAAAAATCAGAAAAACAAGTTTTGTCGACACTTGGGATCCAAATTTCTAGGCGAAACTATGGCAAAATTTTTGTAAAAATCAAAATTAAAATTTGACTAAGTAAATTGGTAGCAACATTAGGATAGTGTGGTGCCTCTACTCTACTTACACATGTAGGTTGGGAAGGGGTGTTACAATTGTTATTGTTATTATTATTATTATTATTATTATTATTATTATATATATATATAAGATAAGAACGAAGGAAAGAAGTAGAACCTTCTTTCTTCTTCTGCTCCTTCTTCTTCGTCTTCTTCTTTTCTGCTTGGTCGAGAGAGAGAGAGAGATGATGATGATGATTTTGAGAGGATTGGAGTTTTTTATTGAAGATTTGGCATATTAACCAAGTAAGTATTCATTCCTTTACATTGATTTTTATGGTTTGAGTTTGGATTTGATGAGGTTTTTGTGAGGATGATGATGAATTGTTGAGATTATTGAATAAGTGTTTAGTGTTAATGAAGTGGGATTTGAGTATTTGATATATGAGTGATGTATGTTGGTGTTTAAGGAAGTTGAAAATATAAAATATATGAGTTTGATAATTGAATATTTGTATTGGTATTCAAGTATCTTTTTATTTGATTTGAATTAGGTTGTGAAGGAAGTGGATTCCTCTAAGTTAAGTGGTGAAGAGTTCTTGGAAGGTAAAGTGAATATATTGAGAATGGTTCTTAAGGTAAGTAAACTACCTAAATTCATCTATTAATAAGATATTGAAACTTAACACATATTCATTTGTAAATGTGTTAAGGAATTGAATGTTTGGTTGATGTGTTTTAGCAAGGTGAATAATGTGAGAAATATGTAAATTATGTGTTTAGGACATTGATTATGTTCATTTGTGTGGTGTCATATTATGTATGAAGTGTTTGAGTACAACCAAAGGGGATTTATAAATGTTAGGGGCTTAAATTCATGTGTGACACGACCAAAAACAAGGAGAGACATGGCCAAGTCAAGGGAATTGGTTTGATTTTGGAGAGACACGATCACAGTCTCAGCCGTGTTCTCTGCCCGTGTTTGTCACTGCCAGATTTTTGTGGAGAGACACGGCCGTGTCCCTTGCCCGTGTCTGTGACTGTATGATTTTTGTTGTGAGACACAGCCACTGGCTCAGCCGTGTCACTTGCCGTGTCACCTACTGCCTGAAATTGTGTTGAGAGACACGGCCGTGTCTCCTGGCCGTGTTCACTACTGCCAATTAGGGTTGAGAGACACGGCCACAAGCTTGGCCGTGTCCCTCAAGTGATGCTGGCCGTGTCCCTCAAATTGGTTAGCTAATGATTCTTATTCTTGATTATTCTTGTATTGTTGGATCCTCCAAGGGTTTTGTTGAATCTATACTTCAAATATATATGAAACAAATGTATGTTGAGGATTCCAAATCTAAGAATAAGGTAAATTATATATGTGTATATCAATGATGATCATTCTTGATGAATGTTAAATGTGTTTGATTATGAATATGTAAATAATGAAGTATTCTAATGTGAATTGAGACCAAATAAGATGTGATGTAATTGTGATTGATAATGATGTTATATGAAATGTGTAGTATTTGAGATAAATGATTGTGTATTTGAAAGATGAAAAGCTATGATATGAATTGAGATATGATGATTTAAATGATATGAGAAGCCATTGTGATTGGCTATGATGATTTAAATGATATGAGAAGCCATTGTGATTGGCTATGATGATCTAAATGATATGAGAAGCCATTGTAATTGGCTATGATGATTTCAATTGAAAATGAAATTGATAATGAACTCATAAATGAATTGTGTGTCTAATATGTTATTCATTTTCAGAGTTTTGTTGTTGGTGGCATGCCTAATAGTAACAATCTCTTGAAGTTAGGTTGGTTTGATCCTTGAAGCCAAGTTGGGTTGAAGTTAAACATGTTTTACTCCCCTTGAAGCTTGGTTGGGCCAAAACCTTGAAGCCTAATTGAGATGTTACCACCCTTGAAGCTAGGTTGGATTGGTTCTTGAAGCCAAGTTGGGTTGATACTTAGCATGCTTTGTTCCCCTTGAAGCTTGGTTGAACCTTAATCCTTGAAGCCTAGTTGGGATAATGATAAATGTGATAATTAAACCAAAACATTAACTCTGAAAGTGGAATGGCATATTAGTGTTCTTGGGCCCATGTGTGTGTTTGTATATATATATATGTGATTCCTGAATAATGAGATATATGTTTGTCCTTGTTTTAATGTGAACTATGGAAGGAAATTAATGTTGTGTGATATATAGTGATAACTATGGAATGAGATGCATACAATACATAAGTGAATTATTGAAGATGAGTATAGCTTGAGAAGCTATGTGAAATGATGAGTTTTATGATGTGTAAATTGTATATGATGATATATGATGTGTGAAATGTATATGAATGTGGAAATAGTGGATATTGTTTCATGAAGACTTTGATAAGTCATTGGATTGTGAACTACTGAAATAAAATGTATGAATATGTATATTGGTAAAACATTAGTAGAAGTATATATATATGAAAAGTATAGCCAAAAAGGGAAAAACATGGTAAGAAAATAATGACATAATAAGTTAAAATTAAAATATGATTTTCTCTATTGTATGTGTATATGATTTATTTGTATTACTAAGCTCTCGGGCTTAGCGCGGTTGTGTGATCGCGCAGGTGATTATGCGGTTGATCGGGAAATCAAGCAGTTATGCCACGAGAAGGGTAAGAGTGTTCTGAGACCAACTAGAAGGTGATGCATACATGTAAAGTTTAATTTTGTTATATTATTCACAATCATATATTCATATGTATAATGATTTACTAAATGTTATTAAAATCTAAAGATAGTATTGTTTGAACTTGGATAAGATTTTTAAATTAAAACTAGAAGTGACATTCTTACACTCTATATACGTATTGTATGTATACTAGGTATATGTATAGTACCTATATAGAGTATGAGGGTGTTACAATTATTTTGGTATCAGAGCTTAGGTTCGAGATTCTCGGCCTAAGAAGAATTAAAAAGAGAAAGTTTTGAAAAGCTTAAAGAGAAGTGAAAAGAAAAGTTTTGAAATGAAATTTGTAATACATGCATATGCATTCACATTTAGGTTGGTCTCGAACGTGGCATTATGTGATTTGTGATGTATTGGAACGATTTGAGATGAATGATAGTGTGTGAATAAAATTTTATATGGAAGTAATAATTGGAAAAAGAAATGATATGAAAATTTGTACAAGATTAATTGGTAAATACAGGAGTGGGAATTTACTTAAGGAAAATAAAGTTGAAAATGAGTTGAAAATAAAATCAAGATTAGAGTATGTACTCTTTTTTTTATGTTTTGAATATCCTTATGACAAAGTTTATGTTTAGTTTGTTAGAAAGAGGAAATATTGTGGGATTGTTGATATGGAAAGATATGTTATTTAAAGGAAGAGAGTATGATAGAATATAGAATAAATTGATTAATATAGACAAAGTGTGATTATTTAAAATTTGGGTATATAAAGCTAAGGTTGTGTTTAAAAGAAAAAGAGATGATATTGGTATAGTTTATGTTGTTTTTCTTTATGTAAACATTGTGATTTCAATGTTAGAAATGTGAGGTGTTTGAATATTGTGAAAGCTCATGGTAACAGTGATAATATGTGATATGTGGATTTTTGAAATGAGCTTAAGACTTGCGAGAATTATATGTTCGATGTTGCTTTGTAATATATATATAATGTCTTAAAGTTGGAAAGTTAAAGTTTTAGTGGAATTTGATAAAGGTTATATGAATATTGATGGTTTAATGTATATTCAATACATAAGCTATGTGAAGTGAATAATATTGCACATGACAATATTATGAATTGAATAGTGTGATTAATAATATGAGTTATTTTAAGTTATTTGAGTAAAAAAGATAAAAATGAATATGAAGATATAGTAAATGGTTTTAAAGACAAAAGTGAAAGAGATGTCACATTAGGATTGTGACTAAGATGTATGTGAAATGTTATTATGGTTAGAATATTTATATTTATTGTAATGATAAATATTCTAAATCATATTGAAAAAAAAATGAGAATGATTGTGTTCAAAGGGAAGTGATAAACATTAAGTTTGTATGGAATGTATGGAAAAGGAAAATAAAATAAGAGCATATAATTAAGTGTATATATGTATAGGATGTATGAGTTGGGTTTTTCAATATGAATTAAATTATGATATGTAAGAAATATGCATCACATTGTGAATGTGATCTATGGATGTATATGTGGTACAATTATTGGATTAGTGATATGGAGAATGATATTGTATGTATTAGTGAACCTAATAAAGATTAGGTTATGACTTGAACAAATTAGATGAATTTTATGATGGAATTGAGAGTAAGAATAGACTTGTGTAATATTGGACAATGAAATTATTATAGTGATCACTAGATTTGATAATCATATAATATTTAGAGTTCCAAAGTATCCACATATGGAAAAGTATTATGTATTTGTATATTGTAAGAGATTGTAAATGGAATAGAAAGGAAGTGACAAAAGAGAAATTATGTAATGTTTACATGATGGAATATGTGTTCATACAAGAAAATAATAATATTGTTGAAACATGAATTAAGCTAGTGATGATTAAATAATCTAGTGCAAATTGGGTGATAACGGAGTTGGAATGTGATGACTCTTGAGGTAGCCAAGGTTTGGAAATGAATACAAAATTCTTGAGATCCAATTTAGTATGGTAATTGAAAAGGTTGGAAAAAGAATAATAAAGGAACCATATGGATTTATAAGTTTCAATTATGACCCTTAATCTTTTATAATCCTATGTTTTGTTTAGTATATTGTGGTTGATTAATTTTGTTATTTTCTGATTTGGGATTGAGATAACATGATTCTCGTATAGTTCTGATGAGATTGATAATTATGATGTGGTAAAGTGGTATTTTATGATTTTATGTTAGAAATTTGGTTATAATTATGAAACGTAAGGAAAAAGAAGAGAATTAAGAAAATGTGTTAAGCGTGGATAACACTTATTGTTAAGATAGCAATGGTATGAGATGTGAAAAGAGATTCAAAAGAGAGAAATTACAAAAAGGTGATTGAAAGTTATGCTAAATATGTGTATGGTATAAAGTGAATGGGTATAAAGTTTAAGTGAATGAATTATACATAATTAACAGGACATGAGATTATCATAAGAATTGGTGGAAATGATAATAAGATAATAGAAAACAAAATATATATATATTGAAGAACAATTTGGAGTGATTTGTTATCATGATAATTTGACTGAATATGGATCTGAAGAGATCAGGAATTGGATATAAGTTTGGTTGAATGGAATGAGGATATATATATAATGTGAAATCAAATGATAAGTTCAAATAAGTTACTTGTTGGTTTGAATTGAATAGGATTGAAATGTGGATATTTTGTGATAGATGAACCAAAGGATCTAAGTTGCGTTAAGATTGTAAATCATTATTAAGATTTAATATGTATAGTTGTACTAATAGTATAAAAATTTACATGATAATGTGGATGATGTAATACTTTGATGAATGTATGGACATTGATGAATTGAATTATATCAATTGTAAATAGTGATATAAAGAGAAAAAGGTTGATTATCTGTTAAATAAGTTTACAGAGGTTGTATTAATATTAATGTTAAGTGAAAAATATGATAGCGAAGGATTGAAGTGTAAGCAAAATGAAAATATTGTTATCAATTAAGGTTTAATAAGTGGCAATTTTCAAAAGTGATTGTAATGACAAGATAAGCAATAGTATGATATAATTCAATAATTTCCAAGGGTAAAGTTAATAGATTATTTTTTAAAGAGATGAAGTGATATATATATATATATATCTTGAATGTAATAGATGAATGGAATATATATAGACTATAAGATGAGTTGATTATTGTATAAAGAAAATTCATTGGGAATGTAATGAGCTATCTGGGTGGCTCTGTTGAGAAAGTTATAAGATAAAAATAGATTGATAATGGTGAGTTATGATTGACTTAAAGGGGGAGAGTAAAAGTTGAGTGATTTGATAAATTATAATGTAAGATATGATTATCTTCATATGAAATTAAAGATTGTATTATGTTAAGAATGGGTTGTTATGGTGTTAGATAATTTCGAGGAAGAAATTACTTAAGGGGGAGAGAATTGTAATATCCCGGAATAGACCCTAAGAGTTTTGGAGTTATTGTTGTTGTATTTGGATTTAATGTATATGTGTATATGGGAAATATAAAGATAATATATATAAGACATATACATATACATCATATATACATGGGATATAAAATGGTGTAGGGAAAGTGAATTGTATATATATTTGTATAATTAAGTAATAATAATAATGATAATAAAGACAAAAAGAAAAGAGAAGAAGAAAGTCAAAGAAAGAATATGTGGTGGAGATTTAAAGTATTATTATTATTATTATTATTGTTATTGTTATTATTATTATTATTATTATTATATATATATAAGATAAGAACGAAGGAAAGAAGTAGAACCTTCTTTCTTCTTCTGCTCCTTCTTCTTCGTCTTCTTCTTTTCTGCTTGGTCAAGAGAGAGAGAGAGAGAGAGAGAGAGAGATGATGATGATTTTGAGAGGATTGGAGATTTTTATTGAAGATTTGGCATATTAACCAAGTAAGTATTCATTCCTTTACATTGATTTTTATGGTTTGAGTTTGGATTTGATGAGGTTTTTGTGAGGATGATGATGAATTGTTGAGATTATTGAATAAGTGTTTAGTGTTAATGAAGTGGGGATTTGAGTATTTGATATATGAGTGATGTATGTTGGTGTTTAAGGAAGTTGAAAATATAAAATATATGAGTTTGATAATTGAATATTTGTATTGGTATTCAAGTATCTTTTTATTTGATTTGAATTAGGTTGTGAAGGAAGTGGATTGCTCTAAGTTAAGTGGTGAAGAGTTCTTGGAAGGTAAAGTGAATAGATTGAGAATGGTTCTTAAGGTAAGTAAACTACCTAAATTCATCTATTAATAAGATATTGAAACTTAACACATATTCATTTGTAAATGTGTTAAGGAATTGAATGTTTGGTTGATGTGTTTTAGCAAGGTGAATAATGTGAGAAATATGTAAATTATGTGTTTAGGACATTGATTATGTTCATTTGTGTGGTGTCATATTATGTATGAAGTGTTTGAGTACAACCAAAGGGGATTTATAAATGTTAGGGGCTTAAATTCATGTGTGACACGGCCAAAAACAAGGAGAGACACGGCCAAGTCAAGGGAATTGGTTTGATTTTGGAGAGACACGATCACAGTCTCAGCCGTGTTCTCTGCCCGTGTTTGTCACTGCCAGATTTTTGTGGAGAGACACGGCCGTGTCCCTTGCCCGTGTCTGTGACTGTATGATTTTTGTTGTGAGACACAGCCACTGGCTCAGCCGTGTCACTTGCCGTGTCACCTACTGCCTGAAATTGTGTTGAGAGACACGGCCGTGTCGCCTGGCCGTGTTCACTACTGCCAATTAGGGTTGAGAGACACGGCCACAAGCTTGGCCGTGTCCCTCAAGTGATGCTGGCCGTGTCCCTCAAATTGGTTAGCTAATGATTCTTATTCTTGATTATTCTTGTATTGTTGGATCCTCCAAGGGTTTTGTTGAATCTATACTTCAAATATATATGAAACAAATGTATGTTGAGGATTCCAAATCTAAGAATAAGGTAAATTATATATGTGTATATCAATGATGATCATTCTTGATGAATGTTAAATGTGTTTGATTATGAATATGTAAATAATGAAGTATTCTAATGTGAATTGAGACCAAATAAGATGTGATGTAATTGTGATTGATAATGATGTTATATGAAATGTGTAGTATTTGAGATAAATGATTGTGTATTTGAAAGATGAAAAGCTATGATATGAATTGAGATATGATGATTTAAATGATATGAGAAGCCATTGTGATTGGCTATGATGATTTAAATGATATGAGAAGCCATTGTGATTGGCTATGATGATCTAAATGATATGAGAAGCCATTGTAATTGGCTATGATGATTTCAATTGAAAATGAAATTGATAATGAACTCATAAATGAATTGTGTGTCTAATATGTTATTCATTTTCAGAGTTTTGTTGTTGGTGGCATGCCTAATAGTAACAATCTCTTGAAGTTAGGTTGGTTTGATCCTTGAAGCCAAGTTGGGTTGAAGTTTAACATGTTTTACTCCCCTTGAAGCTTGGTTGGGTCAAAACCTTGAAGCCTAATTGAGATGTTACCACCCTTGAAGCTAGGTTGGATTGGTTCTTGAAGCCAAGTTGGGTTGATACTTAGCATGCTTTGTTTCCCTTGAAGCTTGGTTGAACCTTAATCCTTGAAGCCTAGTTGGGATAATGATAAATGTGATAATTAAACCAAAACATTAACTCTGAAAGTGGAATGGCATATTAGTGTTCTTGGGCCCATGTGTGTGTTTGTATATATATATATATATGTGATTCCTGAATAATGAAAATGAATAATGAGATATATGTTTGTCCTTGTTTTAATGTGAACTATGGAAGGAAATTAATGTTGTGTGATATATAGTGATAACTATGGAATGAGATGCATACAATACATAAGTGAATTATTGAAGATGAGTATAGCTTGAGAAGCTATGTGAAATGATGAGTTTTATGATGTGTAAATTGTATATGATGATATATGATGTGTGAAATGTATATGAATGTGGAAATAGTGGATATTGTTTCATGAAGACTTTGATAAGTCATTGGATTGTGAACTACTGAAATAAAATGTATGAATATGTATATTGGTAAAACATTAGTAGAAGTATATATATATGAAAAGTATAGCCAAAAAGGGAAAAACATGGTAAGAAAATAATGACATAATAAGTTAAAATTAAAATATGATTTTCTCTATTGTATGTGTATATGATTTATTTGTATTACTAAGCTCTCGGGCTTAGCGCGGTTGTGTGATCGCGCAGGTGATTATGCGGTTGATCGGGAAATCAAGCAGTTATGCCACGAGAAGGGTAAGAGTGTTCTGAGACCAACTAGAAGGTGATGCATACATGTAAAGTTTAATTTTGTTATATTATTCACAATCATATATTCATATGTATAATGATTTACTAAATGTTATTAAAATCTAAAGATAGTATTGTTTGAACTTGGATAAGATTTTTAAATTAAAACTAGAAGTGACATTCTTACTCTCTATATACGTATTGTATGTATACTAGGTATATGTATAGTACCTATATAGAGTATGAGGGTGTTACAATTATTTTGGTATCAGAGCTTAGGTTCGAGATTCTCGGCCTAAGAAGAATTAAAAAGAGAAAGTTTTGAAAAGCTTAAAGAGAAGTGAAAAGAAAAGTTTTGAAATGAAATTTGTAATACATGCATATGCATTCACATCTAGGTTGGTCTCGAACGTGGCATTATGTGATTTGTGATGTATTGGAACGATTTGAGATGAATGATAGTGTGTGAATAAAATTTTATATGGAAGTAAAAATTGGAAAAAGAAATGATATGAAAATTTGTACAAGATTAATTGGTAAATTCAGGAGTGGGAATTTACTTAAGGAAAATAAAGTTGAAAATGAGTTGAAAATAAAATCAAGATTAGAGTATGTACTCTTTTTTTTATGTTTTGAATATCCTTATGACAAAGTTTATGTTTAGTTTGTTAGAAAGAGGAAATATTGTGGGATTGTTGATATGGAAAGATATGTTATTTAAAGGAAGAGAGTATGATAGAATATAGAATAAATTGATTAATATAGACAAAGTGTGATTATTTAAAATTTGGGTATATAAAGCTAAGGTTGTGTTTAAAAGAAAAAGAGATGATATTGGTATAGTTTATGTTGTTTTTCTTTATGTAAACATTGTGATTTCAATGTTAGAAATGTGAGGTGTTTGAATATTGTGAAAGCTCATGGTAACAGTGATAATATGTGATATGTGGATTTTTGAAATGAGCTTAAGACTTGCGAGAATTATATGTTCGATGTTGCTTTGTAATATATATATAATGTCTTAAAGTTGGAAAGTTAAAGTTTTAGTGGAATTTGATAAAGGTTATATGAATATTGATGGTTTAATGTATATTCAATACATAAGCTATGTGAAGTGAATAATATTGCACATGACAATATTATGAATTGAATAGTGTGATTAATAATATGAGTTATTTTAAGTTATTTGAGTAAAAAAGATAAAAATGAATATGAAGATATAGTAAATGGTTTTAAAGACAAAAGTGAAAGAGATGTCACATTAGGATTGTGACTAAGATGTATGTGAAATGTTATTATGGTTAGAATATTTATATTTATTGTAATGATAAATATTCTAAATCATATTGAAAAAAAAATGAGAATGATTGTGTTCAAAGGGAAGTGATAAACATTAAGTTTGTATGGAATGTATGGAAAAGGAAAATAAAATAAGAGCATATAATTAAGTGTATATATGTATAGGATGTATGAGTTGGGTTTTTCAATATGAATTAAATTATGATATGTAAGAAATATGCATCACATTGTGAATGTGATCTATGGATGTATATGTGGTACAATTATTGGATTAGTGATATGGAGAATGATATTGTATGTATTAGTGAACCTAATAAAGATTAGGTTATGACTTGAACAAATTAGATGAATTTTATGATGGAATTGAGAGTAAGAATAGACTTGTGTAATATTGGACAATGAAATTGTTATAGTGATCACTAGATTTGATAATCATATAATATTTAGAGTTCCAAAGTATCCACATATGGAAAAGTATTATGTATTTGTATATTGTAAGAGATTGTAAATGGAATAGAAAGGAAGTGACAAAAGAGAAATTATGTAATGTTTACATGATGGAATATGTGTTCATACAAGAAAATAATAATATTGTTGAAACATGAATTAAGCTAGTGATGATTAAATAATCTAGTGCAAATTGGGTGATAACGGAGTTGGAATGTGATGACTCTTGAGGTAGCCAAGGTTTGGAAATGAATACAAAATTCTTGAGATCCAATTTAGTATGGTAATTGAAAAGGTTGGAAAAAGAATAATAAAGGAACCATATGGATTTATAAGTTTCAATTATGACCCTTAATCTTTTATAATCCTATGTTTTGTTTAGTATATTGTGGTTGATTAATTTTGTTATTTTCTGATTTGGGATTGACATAACATGATTCTCGTATAGTTCTGATGAGATTGATAATTATGATGTGGTAAAGTGGTATTTTATGATTTTATGTTAGAAATTTGGTTATAATTATGAAACGTAAGGAAAAAGAAGAGAATTAAGAAAATGTGTTAAGCGTGGATAACACTTATTGTTAAGATAGCAATGGTATGAGATGTGAAAAGAGATTCAAAAGAGAGAAATTACAAAAAGGTGATTGAAAGTTATGCTAAATATGTGTATGGTATAAAGTGAATGGGTATAAAGTTTAAGTGAATGAATTATACATAATTAACAGGACATGAGATTATCATAAGAATTGGTGGAAATGATAATAAGATAATAGAAAACAAAATATATATATATATTGAAGAACAATTTGGAGTGATTTGTTATCATGATAATTTGACTGAATATGGATCTGAAGAGATCAGGAATTGGATATAAGTTTGGTTGAATGGAATGAGGATATATATATAATGTGAAATCAAATGATAAGTTCAAATAAGTTACTTGTTGGTTTGAATTGAATAGGATTGAAATGTGGATATTTTGTGATAGATGAACCAAAGGATCTAAGTTGCGTTAAGATTGTAAATCATTATTAAGATTTAATATGTATAGTTGTACTAATAGTATAAAAATTTACATGATAATGTGGATGATGTAATACTTTGATGAATGTATGGACATTGATGAATTGAATTATATCAATTGTAAATAGTGATATAAAGAGAAAAAGGTTGATTATTTGTTAAATAAGTTTACAGAGGTTGTATTAATATTAATGTTAAGTGAAAAATATGATAGCGAAGGATTGAAGTGTAAGCAAAATGAAAATATTGTTATCAATTAAGGTTTAATAAGTGGCAATTTTCAAAAGTGATTGTAATGACAAGATAAGCAATAGTATGATATAATTCAATAATTTCCAAGGGTAAAGTTAATAGATTATTTTTTAAAGAGATGAAGTGATATATATATATATATCTTGAATGTAATCGATGAATGGAATATATATAGACTATAAGATGAGTTGATTATTGTATAAAGAAAATTCATTGGGAATGTAATGAGCTATCTGGGTGGCTCTGTTGAGAAAGTTATAAGATAAAAATAGATTGATAATGGTGAGTTATGATTGACTTAAAGGGGGAGAGTAAAAGTTGAGTGATTTGATAAATTATAATGTAAGATATGATTATCTTCATATGAAATTAAAGATTGTATTATGTTAAGAATGGGTTGTTATGGTGTTAGATAATTTCGAGGAAGAAATTACTTAAGGGGGAGAGAATTGTAATATCCCGGAATAGACCCTAAGAGTTTTGGAGTTATTGTTGTTGTATTTGGATTTAATGTATATGTGTATATGGGAAATATAAAGATAATATATATAAGACATATACATATACATCATATATACATGGGATATAAAATGGTGTAGGGAAAGTGAATTGTATATATATTTGTATAATTAAGTAATAATAATAATGATAATAAAGACAAAAAGAAAAGAGAAGAAGAAAGTCAAAGAAAGAATATGTGGTGGAGATTTAAAGTATTATTATTATTATTATTATTGTTATTGTTATTATTATTATTATTATTATTATTATATATATATAAGATAAGAACGAAGGAAAGAAGTAGAACCTTCTTTCTTCTTTTGCTCCTTCTTCTTCGTCTTCTTCTTTTCTGCTTGGTCGAGAGAGAGAGAGAGAGAGAGAGAGAGAGAGAGAGAGAGATGATGATGATTTTGAGAGGATTGGAGATTTTTATTGAAGATTTGGCATATTAACCAAGTAAGTATTCATTCCTTTACATTGATTTTTATGGTTTGAGTTTGGATTTGATGAGGTTTTTGTGAGGATGATGATGAATTGTTGAGATTATTGAATAAGTGTTTAGTGTTAATGAAGTGGGGATTTGAGTATTTGATATATGAGTGATGTATGTTGGTGTTTAAGGAAGTTGAAAATATAAAATATATGAGTTTGATAATTGAATATTTGTATTGGTATTCAAGTATCTTTTTATTTGATTTGAATTAGGTTGTGAAGGAAGTGGATTGCTCTAAGTTAAGTGGTGAAGAGTTCTTGGAAGGTAAAGTGAATAGATTGAGAATGGTTCTTAAGGTAAGTAAACTACCTAAATTCATCTATTAATAAGATATTGAAACTTAACACATATTCATTTGTAAATGTGTTAAGGAATTGAATGTTTGGTTGATGTGTTTTAGCAAGGTGAATAATGTGAGAAATATGTAAATTATGTGTTTAGGACATTGATTATGTTCATTTGTGTGGTGTCATATTATGTATGAAGTGTTTGAGTACAACCAAAGGGGATTTATAAATGTTAGGGGCTTAAATTCATGTGTGACACGGCCAAAAACAAGGAGAGACACGGCCAAGTCAAGGGAATTGGTTTGATTTTGGAGAGACACGATCACAGTCTCAGCCGTGTTCTCTGCCCGTGTTTGTCACTGCCAGATTTTTGTGGAGAGACACGGCCGTGTCCCTTGCCCGTGTCTGTGACTGTATGATTTTTGTTGTGAGACACAGCCACTGGCTCAGCCGTGTCACTTGCCGTGTCACCTACTGCCTGAAATTGTGTTGAGAGACACGGCCGTGTCGCCTGGCCGTGTTCACTACTGCCAATTAGGGTTGAGAGACACGGCCACAAGCTTGGCCGTGTCCCTCAAGTGATGCTGGCCGTGTCCCTCAAATTGGTTAGCTAATGATTCTTATTCTTGATTATTCTTGTATTGTTGGATCCTCCAAGGGTTTTGTTGAATCTATACTTCAAATATATATGAAACAAATGTATGTTGAGGATTCCAAATCTAAGAATAAGGTAAATTATATATGTGTATATCAATGATGATCATTCTTGATGAATGTTAAATGTGTTTGATTATGAATATGTAAATAATGAAGTATTCTAATGTGAATTGAGACCAAATAAGATGTGATGTAATTGTGATTGATAATGATGTTATATGAAATGTGTAGTATTTGAGATAAATGATTGTGTATTTGAAAGATGAAAAGCTATGATATGAATTGAGATATGATGATTTAAATGATATGAGAAGCCATTGTGATTGGCTATGATGATTTAAATGATATGAGAAGCCATTGTGATTGGCTATGATGATCTAAATGATATGAGAAGCCATTGTAATTGGCTATGATGATTTCAATTGAAAATGAAATTGATAATGAACTCATAAATGAATTGTGTGTCTAATATGTTATTCATTTTCAGAGTTTTGTTGTTGGTGGCATGCCTAATAGTAACAATCTCTTGAAGTTAGGTTGGTTTGATCCTTGAAGCCAAGTTGGGTTGAAGTTAAACATGTTTTACTCCCCTTGAAGCTTGGTTGGGCCAAAACCTTGAAGCCTAATTGAGATGTTACCACCCTTGAAGCTAGGTTGGATTGGTTCTTGAAGCCAAGTTGGGTTGATACTTAGCATGCTTTGTTCCCCTTGAAGCTTGGTTGAACCTTAATCCTTGAAGCCTAGTTGGGATAATGATAAATGTGATAATTAAACCAAAACATTAACTCTGAAAGTGGAATGGCATATTAGTGTTCTTGGGCCCATGTGTGTGTTTGTATATATATATATGTGATTCCTGAATAATGAGATATATGTTTGTCCTTGTTTTAATGTGAACTATGGAAGGAAATTAATGTTGTGTGATATATAGTGATAACTATGGAATGAGATGCATACAATACATAAGTGAATTATTGAAGATGAGTATAGCTTGAGAAGCTATGTGAAATGATGAGTTTATGATGCGTAAATTGTATATGATGATATATGATGTGTGAAATGTATATGAATGTGGAAATAGTGGATATTGTTTCATGAAGACTTTGATAAGTCATTGGATTGTGAATTACTGAAATAAAAATGTATGAATATGTATATTGGTAAAACATTAGTAGAAGTATATATATATGAAATGTATAGCCAAAAAGGGAAAAACATGGTAAGAAAATAATGACATAATAAGTTAAAATTAAAATATGATTTTCTCTATTGTATGTGTATATGATTTATTTGTATTACTAAGCTCTCGGGCTTAGCGCGGTTGTGTGATCGCGCAGGTGATTATGCGGTTGATCGAGAAATCAAGCAGTTATGCCACGAGAAGGGTAAGAGTGTTTTGAGACCAACTAGAAGGTGATGCATACATGTAAAGTTTAATTTTGTTATATTATTCACAATCATATATTCATATGTATAATGATTTACTAAATGTTATTAAAATCTAAAGATAGTATTGTTTGAACTTGGATAAGATTTTTAAATTAAAACTAGAAGTGACATTCTTACACTCTATATACGTATTGTATGTATACTAGGTATATGTATAGTACCTATATAGAGTATGAGGGTGTTACAATCACATTTCATAATTCACATTAAAGCAAAGACAAGCATGGGCCCAAAAAGGATCTAATATGCTATTAAAAGTTTAGAGTTACTGCTTTGGTCAATAATCACATTCATCAAGCCCGTAGATGATATATATATCCATGGATAATGTAACAGACCCAGTCTCTTAGACCTCAACCCGGCTAGACTGTTACAGTTTTTGAGGCATACGACCCGGCCTTTTCGCCCCAAAACAACTTTTTTATCAGCTAGTCTCGGCTTACGACCCTGTCTTTTCACCTGCCCAGCAATTCATTTCATATGCATGCCGCCAAACCCAGAACTCTGAAAATTGAATAACATACTAGGCACACAATTAATTCATTTATCTTATTATCAATCTCTTTCACAATTCATTTCTCAATTCATTTCTCATAATCAAACTAGGCTCATAGCCTTATTATATCATCATTTTCTCATCTTTTCTTATTCTTCTCTTTTATATCAATATTGATTGGTTACATTATGTTTTCATTTATATCATCATGTTATTCCACATTTCCTTTCATTTATAACACATTACTCAATTGCTTTGATACAACAACATAATTCACATTATGCATATCATACCATATAATTCATTCATCAATAATATATCAAGTAACTTAACACCTTTCTCAACTAAATGTGTTAAGTCTCAATGTCATGTAAATGTATGCAATCATTCAAAGTTTGTACTTACCTCTAAGAGCAACAACACCACTTTAACAATTCCTCTTCCAAGATATCCCTCAAACCTTGGTTGGGTAACTCAATTCTCTTTAAAACCTAATCCAAAGGTGATCATACACACTCACTTAGAGATACACATAAGAAAATAAGAAAGAGAACTATCTAGGGCAAATTCTACACTTGACACACTCAACAACACAGGCGTGTCCCTGACCGTGCCCTAAACCCACATCACAGAAGCTTTGACATGGGCGTGTCACTGGACGTGTCAATCAACCAACAACACAGTAGCTATGACACGCTCAGTGACATGGGCGTATCACTGGCCATGTCAATGCTACTACAACACAGAAGCTGTGACACGCTCAGTGACATGGGCGTGTCACTACTCGTGTCACCAACCCAGAAAATAGAACCAACGACATGCCCAAAGACATGGCCGTGTTCCTGGGAGTGTCAGGCCAAAAACCATGAAATTGACACCAACAAAGCCACAACCCACAGTCATCTTCCAATAGCCATATCAACAACACACAAACTCAACCAAAACCATCAACAACCAATATAATACGTGAGTAAACCTTAAAACAACTAAATTACAAACATCAAACACAAACAC
Source organism: Garcia nutans (assembly GCA_947685225.1). Lineage (NCBI taxonomy): Eukaryota > Viridiplantae > Streptophyta > Magnoliopsida > Malpighiales > Euphorbiaceae > Garcia > Garcia nutans. The sequence goes on along the minus strand of CANTUV010000007.1, from coordinate 44,873,112 downwards.
CACCATATTCACAACTCAAAAATCACACAATCCACACACTTGCCTCTTTCACCAAACTCAACCCTTTTTTTCTCTTCAATCCAAACCCAAAAATCAAAGTTACCAAGACAAAACACTTCAAACACACCAAAAAAACCATAAACACATCTACAACAACCAATCCAACAAACCCAAGAACACAAACTAAAAAAAAGACAAAGGAATAAGTTGGAAATTTACCAAAAGTGAAGAAAATCCTCAAAACTCCAACTTGATCTCTTGAAATCCTTTAATCTCTTGAGCTTGGAAGCAACTAAATCTCTTTTCTTTTGATTGATAAGGGTGGCCGGCTCACTAGAAGGAAAGAAGAAGATGAAGATGAAAGAAAAAGAAAGAAAGAAAGTCAACCACTTAAACACCCACTCTCTCCTCAAATCACTCTCCACTAAGTGATTAAACAATATAATATTAAATCCACTTACATCATCTTCCACTAACATAAATAAATCCATTTAATTAATCAAAATATCTATTTTGACTTATAAAACCCATTGACTTGTATATATTTTGTATATATCCCCATGTATACAACATATACACATCTCCTCTTATTCCATTAGTCATATATACACTTTAAATTATTTAATCCAATTCTCACAAATAAGCATTCCAAAATTTTAGGGTATCATTAGGGATATTACAACACCCCTCTCACAATCATCCTTATTTGATCAGATTCATCGGGCATCTTCTTGAGCAAAGCAGCCTTATTTCTCCATCTTTTGACATAGTCTACAAAATTCTCAATTGGCCTTTGTCTAATGGACTCAACTTCCATTAAGGTAACTTCCAACTCGACATTATACCCATATTACTGAATGAAAGCCTTATACAACATGTTCCAATCTTTTTGAGTACTTTTCTCTAAGGTGTCAAACCAATTTTGGACAACAGGGTCCAATGAGAGCATGAAATATCTTGAGTTTGAGCCTTAGTAGCTCCAGCAGACTGCATAGCAGTGATGTACTACTTCACATGGTGATGGGGATTTCCAGTACCATTGTACCTAGTGAAGGAAGGCATCTTGAACTTATAAGGGATCTCCTTATCTTGTTCAAATAGTTTGTCGATCTCAGACATCTCTTCGATTTTCAGTTTCTTCTTAAATTTCTTTTCTAGGTTAGCAATCATCTTCTTAACATCAGAATTTTCAGTCTTTTCAATTGTTGTCTTCTCAACAACTTTTGGTTCCTTTTTGTCTTAAGGATCTTGAAAGTACTGAGCCCAGTTGTCATCATCATCAATGATCACCTTATCATCATCAAAAACCACTTCACCAATTTTAGCCTTCCCCTTGTACTTTGGCTTCATGGTTCTAGCACACGCTTCGGCATTATTTCCTAAATTGGAGCCAATTGGTTCTTTATGGTATCAGCTAGAGCCTGTTTTATTTCTTCCATCTTGGCATTGAGGGCGTCATCCACCATTCTTTGAATTTGTTCAGGCTTCATTGATTTTGGTGAGCAAGTGATTGAGTTGCTACTAGATTCTTCATCTCCGGCGTAGGTCGGATTGTCATAAGCTTTTGAGCTATCATAATCTAGGGCTATGAGCTAAAAAGGATTAATGATATGAGATGCAAATGTATGCATGTATGCATGTGTGCACAATAAACAAACAAGGATAAATAGAATGTTCCTTCCAACCTTATTACATCTACACACGAATGGCGAGTCTCTTTTTCTAGGTATATGGTTAACAAAATACCAACATGGGGTATCTTATTTTTTGAATAATTCCCTCGGACGTTTCAACTAATAGTTATATTTTCAAAAATGGAAATCAGTTCATAATAATTCCCATTAATTAGGTTTTAATCCATTCAACCAACTAAAGTAGCTTTTATGCTATATTGGATTAAAACTAAATTAAGAAGTTTATTATAAATAGATTTCTAACTTGAAAATGTAACTAATGATTCATGCCAAAAACAAGCCCATGATTAATTATACTTAGTATAAACTAGGCTCACAATTGATTTTTGGCATTTCGTAATTAACCTAAAGATTTGTAAGCTCTTTTAAAGGTTGGATGAAAATAATTTTGTTTCTAAGCCCATTGTAAAAAGATTTTAGAAAAAATGAATTTTGGGCTTTGTATTCGAGTCTTGAGAAAAGAATTTTTTGATCTATTTTTAGAAAAAGTTTTATGTCCAAAGACCATCTTGAAAAGTTTTGAAAATAGCTTTGGTCTTTTGGACTTTAAAGAAAAATTTATTTGAGCTTACAATATACTTAGGTCATATTAGAAAAAGAACAAACCAAATAAGCCATGATTTTAGCTAAGATAAACTAACCATAGTCAAACAACATGCATTTGGGGTAAAAACCTAAGGAAAGTAACTAGGCCATTTACATGAGCTTTAGTCTTTGGGTTAAAAAGCTTAGGCTCCCATAGCAAGTATATACCAAGTGGTACAAGGCTATGAGTGGTCATGCCATGCTCGATCTCCATACCTTGAGTGAAAGTATGGTATCCCTTACATAACACAACACAGGTAACACATGCATCCTAACTCACGCACATGATGCAATCTAATATGATGTAATGGATAATATTATGATAAGAAAGAATAGAATAATATAAAGACCAACGGAATCAACTTCACTTATCCCCAGTGGAGTCACCACTATGAGCAGGGATTTTTGCCCCCACTCCCAGTGGAATGGTTCTTGCGACTTCGGCGCTATTAAGGCTCGGGGCCTTAGAGAACACGGACCTAAGCCCGGAGAAAATGGAGTCATCACCCTGATGGGCTGGGAAAAAGATAGGGGTGGATGACTCGATTCCTAAGGAATCTCCAACCCCCTAATGGGTTCGAAAAGTTAGGTACATTTAGGGAAGGCGAGAAATGGCCCAGCACCCCCACAACGCCCAGTTTATTGGAACCAGCCTCCTTTACTGGTCTTAAAATTATAAATTTCTTAAATATAACAATATTATCCAAATTACATGCAACAAATAAAATAAAAGCATCATTATATTAAAATCAAAGCAATGTCCAAACAAAGCAAATAAATGGATAGCCATCCAAAGATGGAAACATGTTCTTACATCGTTCACGTCTAAACTAAATAGGACACCCATCGAAAAATCGAAACATGTCCTTTACATTGGTCCAAAATATAAAAGCAATTTAAATTTCATAATACTTAACTAATGGGATACCGACAAACTGGAACATACCTCTTACAATTTTAATGCTAAAACAAACAAATAATAATCATAATAATAAAGAAAATATCCATCCATGATAAATTAAATAAATCAAGCATTGAAATTAAATAAATCAACCACCAAAATATATAAAAAACTACATAATCAAATCTAAAATTAAATAAAGCAAGTAAAGATATAAATATAGGTTTATGTCTCAATTTAGGGTTTCTTTAATTAACATTTAGGGTTTTGGAGATTTCAGAATTATTATTAATATTATTTATGCTATTGTGAAGGTTTTGGAAAAATGGAATGGATTATGGTTTTATAAATTTAAGAAAGTAGAAAGGGTTTTGGTTAATTAAATTAGGGTTTAGGGTTAACATCATGAAATAATGGTTTTGGGATTATTAGGTCTATAATTCATGTTTACTAGATTGTTATTTTAAGTTTACTGGGTTATGGCTTTAAGGTTTAGATTCACTAAATTGGGTTTTAAGTTCACTGAATTAGGGTTGAGGAAAACTTAGGGTTTACTATTTTGGTTTTTTGAGAAAGTTAGGGTTTTATGATATTTTAGAAAGCATATTTAGTTTTAGGATTTAATAAAACAGTTTAGAGTTTTATAAATATAATTATGATTTTTAGAAAACATAAAGAAGACTAGAGTTTGGAGATTTAAGAAAACATTTGAAAATTTTGGATAAAAAGTTAGGGTTTAGATGAAAAATAGTTTGGAGAAAAAAATTTAGGGTTTTTAAGCTTTTGGAAATAGAAGAAACACTTTAGGGTTTTTAAGGTTTTTGGAAGCAGAAGAGTAAGTTAAGGTTTTTTTTTGAAGTTTTGATCACTGACTAAGGCTACGGGATGAACATATTACCAAGTTTAATAATTTAGGTTACTGAAAAAAAAATCAATGATAGATATATTTAAAGAAAATATGGCAATAACATTGTAAATATAATTGAAGCAATGATTTATAATCAAACCTCTATTCGTTGGTTCCACCAAAACTAATTTCTGGGTGAACAATAATAAGGGCAATGTTACGACCTTTGATGGATTTATTGCTTCTTGTTGCTAATGTCTCTTGCTTGCTAGGGTTCTCTTTTGGCTGATAGAACTTTTTGAGTCTTCGATCCAGTAAACAATTTTTCTCCTTGTAAAACAATTTTTCCCAACCCCCTAATTCTGTGTTTTAATTTGGTATTTATGGGGAAAATCATAAACCTACTTCTAATTGTCTAAGGAAACTAAAACTAATTAGGAAAAGAAACCAAAACCAAATTGAATTTTGTTTCGGAAAAAACTGCGTTGAAAAATTGAGCTAGCAAAAAAACTACTGCGGGCTGGAAACTGCGAGAGTTGCTGCGGGCGGGTGCCAATTCGCAGCAAAAATTTCCTGCAGTGAATTGGCCGCAGGAAATTCCAGGGCGAATTGGCCTAGCCATTTCAATTTCGGAGATGAAATTTTTCGTCGCCAATTTTTTCGTTGTCGATTTTTATTTTTTTTATTTTTTATTATTACTTCTTTTTTTAAAAACCTTTACTAATATTACTTTTTTATTTTTATTAAAAATTATAAATAATAAATAACAAAGACTAAAATAGATATTATTTAATTAAAATACCACAAAAATTATTTTGGACTATATAAAAAATATTGGACCAGATTGGGTCAAAAATTAAGGGTCTACAGACTAGCACATTTATTCGTTTCATGCCTTTTCATTTGATGAAATTGACAGAAGGCATCGGCATTGAAGTTTGGTGGCAGGAGATTTTGTAGTGGTCGAGGAGCGAATTGTTGTAATAACCCTTTCTTTTGCAGCTTGCTGAAAACCCAAGATAGAGGTTTTCCCAATTTTGAGAATTGTCTTTTATTTCCTTGACCAGTCACATTAATATCAACTTCTTTTTGCGTGCTTTGATTGCTAGGCTGGTAGTTCCCTTTCTCATTCCTTCTTATTGAAAAGTGATTCTTCTCCATTTCCCATTCTTCAATTTGCAGACCAGCTTAGAGAAGATCTTTGAAATCACGAATGAGTATATGAGACATCCTTTCACAAAGACTAGGCAACACTCCTCTCACAATCATCCTTATTTGATCACATTCATCGGGCCTCTTCTTGAGCAAAGCAGCCTTATTTCTCCATCTTTTGACATAGTCCACAAATTCTCATTTGGCCTTTGTCTAATGGACTCAACTTCCATTAAGGTAACTTTCAACTCGACATTGTACTCATATTGCTGAATGAAAGCCTTATACAACATGTTCCAATCTTTTTGAGTTCTTTCCTCTAAGGTGTTAAACCAATTTTGGACAACAGGGTGTAATGAGAGCATGAAATATCTTAGAGTTTGAGCATTCATAGCTCTAGCAGACTGCATAGCAGTGATGTACTGCGTCACATGGAGATGAGAATTTCCAGTACCATTGTACCTAGCGAAGGAAAGCATGTTGAACTTATAAGGGACCTCCTTATCTTGTTCAAATAGTTTGTTGATCTCAGATGTCTCTTCGATTTCAGTTTCTTCTCAAATTTCTTTTCTAGGTCAGCAATCATCTTCTCAATATCAGAATTTTCAGTCTTTTCAATAGTTGTCTTCTCAACAAGCTTTGGTTCCTTTTTGTCTTGAGGATCTTGAAAGTTTTGAGCCCAGTCCTCATCATATCAATGATCACCTTATCATCATCAAAAGCTACTTCACCAACTTTAGCCTTCCCTTTCTCCTTTGGCTTCTTAATGCTAGCAGATGCTTCGACATGATTTCATAAAATTAGAGCCACTTGGTTCTTCAAGGTATCAGACAGGGCCTCTTTTATTTTTTCCATCTTGGCATTGAGGGCGTTTTTCACCATTCTTTGAATTTGTTTGGGCTCCATTGCTTTTTGTAAGCAAGTGATTGAGTTGCTACTAGATTGTTCATCTCCGGCATAGGTCGGATTGTCGTAAGCTTTTTAACTGCCGTAATGCAGGGTTGTGAGCCAGAGAGGATCAATGATATGAGATGCAAATGTATGTATGTATGCATGTATGCACAAACAATAAACAAACAAGGAAAAATAGGACGTTCCTTCCAACCTTATACCTTCTACACACGAATGGCGAGTCTCTTTTCCTAGGTATATGGTTAACAAAATACCAACTTGGGGTATCTTATTTTTTGAATAATTCCCTCGGACATTTCAACCAATAGTTATATTTTCAAAAATGGAAATCTGTTCATGATAATTCCCATTAATTAGGTTTTTGTAATATCCTCATATATGCCCTAGAAGTCTTGATTATGTTATTGATGTTGTTGTTATTGTTGTTGTTGTTATAAATTGGATTGAATATATATGTGTCAAATTGCAAGAGAAAGAAATTGAGAAGAGAATGGTTATGTATATGTGTTTTGGGAAAGAAAAGAGGGTGTAGAGAGAAGTGTATATGTCGTTTATATGGTTGTATAATTAACATATACATAAGTCAAAGGGGGAGTCAATGCAAGAGGATATTTTTGTGTGACATGTGTAATGACTATAATGGGCACATATGAGACAAAAGGTTAATTAATTGGTTGAGGGCATTTTAGTAATTGCTTGGATAAAATCTCTTGGTGGAGATTTAAAGAAGAAGAAGTGGTTGACTTGTTATTTTCTTTCTTTTCTTGAAGAGGCCGGCCATTGAAGAAGAGAAAGAGCTAGAGAGGTGCTTGAAGTTCTAAACTCAAATTGAAAGGAGATTCAAGGAATTAAGTGGAAGATTTGTGGAATTCTACAATTTTGGTAAGCTCTTTTTCTTGATTTCCTTTATTCTTTTGAAGTGGAGTTTGAAATGAACTTTGGTTTGTTGAGATGATGATTAAATGTGTTTGTGATGTGTTTTCAAATGTTATTTTTGATTTTAAGTGAAGGGGTTAGATTGGTGTTGTTGTTGGAAGTGTTGGAGTGGATGTTGTTTTAGGGTTTTGAAGTGATTATTGATGTTTTACTTGAGTTTACTTCATTATTTTCATAGAGTTGCTTGTGGTTGGTGTTTATTGGAATTTTGGGCTTGGAAATGGGAATTTGGCCGAGGGCAGTAGCCTTCTGGATGCCACGCCCGTGGCCTTGATTGGCCATGGCCGTGGTCATTGGTAGGCTTTTGGTGCCATGGCCGTAGGAGGAAGTGAACATTTTGGCCAGAAGTGTTTTGTACCCCACGCCCGTGGGGGTTGAGTTGGCCACGGCCGTGGGCTATAATGTGTGTTATGGGATTGTTAATTTCGATCTAAAGGTCTTAGATAAGGTTGTTAAGTGATTAAATGGTATTGGAATTGATGGATTGTATCATTCTTTGGATTAGGGTTTGATAGAAGGTGATTTGCCCTAATTTGGGAAGTGAAGAACTTTGGAAGAAGGAAGGTGTTTAGAGTTGTGTGAAGTGTGATTGAGGTAAGTACAAAGTACATAATTGCATAATCATATGATGTGGAGATTTAACCTACATTTGCTCATATTGATATTGTATTGTTGCATATAGTTAATTGTTATTGCAGTGTTGATGCATATGAGTAATGTTATGGGTGCACATTGTGGCTCTTGTGACATGTAATGTGTTATATGTTTATCAATGATGCCATATGCATGGAATGAAGGATATGATGTAAATGATTGTGAATTAAAATGTAAAGCCATTGTGATTGGCTATGATGATTCTATTGAAAGAAATAAGGCATGTTTGCCTAAATGATGATGAGAATTAAGAATGGAAATGATAATTGAATAATAAATGAATTGTGTGGCTAATGTGTTATTCCATTTTCAGAGTATGTTGTTGGTGGCATGCCTAATGATAGTAACAATCTCTTGAAGTTAGGTTGGATTGAATCCTTGAAGCCTAATTGAGATGTTACAACCCTTGAAGCTAGGTTGGGTTTGGTTCTTGAAGCCAAGTTGGGTTGAAGCTTAACATGCTTTGCTCCCCTTGAAGCTTGGTTGAACCTAATCCTTGAAGCCTAGTTGGGTATATGATATTGATAAATGTGATAACAAAACCAAAGCATTAACTCTGAAAATTAAATGACATATTAGTGTGTTTTGGGCCCATGCTTGTCTTTGTTTAATGTGTGTCATGAATGATAACTTGATTAATTAATGAAGAATGTGAAAAGATGTTGAAATGTGGTGTGCTTATATGATATTGATTTGTGATATGCAAAAATAATGTTGTTAGCTTTATATCTATGATGTTGATTTCATTAATAAGGTGTGTGGCATTGCATTGCACTAAAACACAACATTAGCATGATTTGTCTTACTAAGCCGTTGGCTTAGCGCGATAGTGTTTGATCGCGCAGGTAATAGAGTTGAACCCGAGAGTTCATCGAGACCGAGTGAGAGTAGACCTTGAAGAGTTGATTTTGGGAACTTAAAGATCAGAAGAGATTTGCCAATCATGTACTACTTCTTTATATTTTGTAAAGTATTGTTTATAATGTAAATATATGTAAATTTGTAAATATGGATTTAAAAGTTTTTATATATGTAAATCTATTTTATAAATTCCGCTGCGTATTAACTAAATGTATTTATATATATCTAAATTGTTTTATATTACAAGTTGATTACTTATTACTTATAATGTATATTGAGAAAGATGATGGTATTATATAAAATGTTTTGAATGTTAAGAAAATCCGTAGCATCCCTATGTTTATTGCATGTATGCTACATTGTGGTATTGTAGTGTGCATGTAATGGATGTGGGGGTGTTACAATTGTTTTGGTATCAGAGCCTAGGTTTGAGATTCTCAACCTAGGTCAAATGTAAGAAAAAGAATATTTTTACTTAAAAAGTGAGTTTTTGAATAACATATATGTTTGGGATTGGCAATCTCTGATCTTTAATAAGATGTAATCTGCTGTGTTTGCAGACTTAGGTTGTGATGGATCCTCATTCGCGTTAGTCAGTTGAGGGAAGTGCGGAGAGTGTTGCTCCTGAGGATGGAGCTAGAGTTGATAGTGTTGGAGAGGCACCTGCTTCGGTGTCGGGTAGACCAGCTGGGGAGGAGGTTCCGCCAACTTGGCTTAGGCATGTGGTAGAAGCTTTGAGGCAAGCACCAGTGCAACCACAGCCACCACCCCCTTAGCCTTTGGTATCTGTGAGGCACTATGACAAACTGAGGAAGTATGGAACTGAAGATTTTATAGGTACTACTGATCCAGCAGTGGCTGAGCAGTGGTTAGACAAAGTACAGAGAATATTTGTTCAGTTGCAAGCCACTCCAGAGGAAAAGTTTGATTATGCAAGATCCTTGTTGCAGAAGGATGCATATAGTTGGTGGAAGACAGTGCCCCATTCTATGGATGATCCACCTACCTTATCCTATACAGATTTTCTGAGAGAGTTTGAATCGAAGTATACTCCAAGGGAGTATAAAGATGGGAAGAAAAGAGAGTTTCTAGATTTGAAGCAAGATCACCGGACCGTAACTGAATATGAGATTGAGTTTATTCGATTAAGTCAGTATGCTGGGGGCATAATATCAGATGAGATAGATAGATGCAGGAGATTTGAGGAGGGATTGAGGCCCTCTATCATGTGCTTAGTGGCTGGATCTAGATATCAAGATTTTTCTCAGCTTGTGGCAGCAGCTCAAAGTGTAGAAAGGGCTCAAGTTATTGCAGCTGCTTCAGAGGAAGAGGTTAGGATGAGGAGGCCCCAGTTTGAGACAGGGTCTTCTTCTTCTAAAAGAGGTAAGGGAAGTTTTGCTCCTCGGGTCAGTAGGAGTCAAAGAACAGCTGGTAGGTCAGTGCAGTTACAGAGGCAGAGATTTAGACCTGCAGCTTCAGTGGCAAGCGCTCCGACCCCTATGATTCAGAGATCCACCTTACCCATCTGCATCCATTGTGGTAGGCCACATGGTGGTCCTTGTTGGAAGGCTGGTGTAGCAGGGGTTTGCTTCAGATGTGGATCTCCTGATCACTTTGTGAGAGATTGTCCTGAGAGGCAAGAGCAGATGTCAGTTGATACTGCAGCTTCTCGATCTAATGTGAGGGGAGGCTGAGAAGGCAGAGGTGTTAGCAGAGGAGGCAGACCGGGGTTCAGTTCTAGAGGAGGTGCTACATCGAGGGAGAGTAGACCAGAGGAGGTTGGATCTTCCCAGAGGATGTATGTTATGCAGAGGCAACCAGATGCTTCGGCAATCATAGCTGGTACTTTTTCTTTATTTGATACTCCAGTACTTGCTTTGATTGATCCCGGATCCACACATTCATATATTAGTGCATCTGTTTTACCTGTATCTGATGTGCATGCTGAGTCCCTAGGGTTTGATGTGGTGGTGACAAATCCGTTAGGGCATAGTGTGATTGTTAGTAAAGTGCACAAAGATAGTGCAGTAGTGGTGCAGGGTGAGGAGTTCCTTGGGGATTTAATTGAGATGCCTTTTAAGGAATATGATGTCATTTTGGGCATGGACTGGCTCTCTCGACATGGAGCTGTGGTGGATTGTAAAAAGAAAATTGTTTCTTTGAGAACTGGTGATGGTAGAGAGGTGATAGTATCTAATGAGCAAGGACAGCTAGCCTCCTTATTTGTTTCAGCTGTTGCAGCTAGGAGGTTGATTAGAAAGGGGTGTGAAGCCTATCTTGCTCATGTGGTAGATACTAGAGTAAGAGGTTCTCCTATTGATAGCATTGCCACAGTTGCAGAGTTCCCAGATGTATTCCCAGAGGAGTTGCCAGGATTGCCTCCTGAGAGAGAAGTGGAGTTTGGTATTGAATTGTTGCTTGGTACCACTCCTATCTCTATTACTCCGTATAGAATGGCACCAGTAGAGTTGAGGGAGTTAAAAGTGCAATTACAGGAGTTGTTGGATAAAGGATTTATTCGCCCCAGTGTTTCTCCGTGGGGAGCTCCTGTGCTATTTGTGAAGAAGAAAGATGGTACTATGAGATTGTGCATCGATTATAGGCAATTGAACAAGGTGACCATTAAAAATAAATATCCTTTGCCTAGAATTGATGATCTCTTTGATCAATTGAAGGGAGCATCAGTATTTTCTAAAATTGATCTGAGATCAGGGTACCATCAGTTGAGGGTCAGAGCTGATGATGTTCCTAAGACAGCTTTTCGGACCAGGTATGGGCATTATGAATTTCTAGTTATGCCTTTTGGTCTGACGAATGCACCTGCAGCTTTTATGGATTTGATGAATAGGGTGTTTAGGCCCTATCTGGATCAGTTTGTAGTGGTCTTCATCGATGATATATTGGTGTATTCGCGGAATGAGGAGGAACATGACATGCATCTGCGGATTGTGTTGCAGATTTTGAGAGAGAAGCAGTTGTTTGCCAAATTGTCGAAGTGTGAGTTCTGGTTGGATCAAGTCGCTTTTCTCGGTCATATAGTTTCAGCAGAAGGCATTAGAGTTTATCCGAGTAAAGTTGAAGCTATTTTGAATTGGAGTCCACCTAAGTCTGTGACAGAGGTTAGAAGTTTTCTGGGTTTGGCAGGCTATTACCGACGGTTTATGAAAGGATTTTCTTTGATAGCTACTCCACTCACCAGATTGCTTCGTAAGGGAGTGAGATTTGTGTGGACGGATCAGTGTCAGGCTAGCTTTGAGCAGTTGAGAGATATGCTGACTCAAGCGCCTGTTCTTACTTTACCTGTGGAAGGCAAACCATATGTGATTTTCAGTGATGCTTCACATAATGGTTTGGGTTGTGTGCTGATGCAGGAAGGTAAAGTTATAGCTTATGCATCTAGACAGTTGAAACCGCATGAGCTTAACTATCCAACCCATGATTTGGAATTAGCAGCCATTGTGTTTGCATTGAAGATTTGGCGCCACTATCTGTTTGGGGAGAAATGTTTCATTTACACTGATCACAAGAGTTTGAAGTATTTGGGGGTTTAGAAGGAGCTCAATCTTCGACAGAGGAGATGGTTGGAATTGATTAAAGACTGCGACTGCTTGATTGATTATCATCCAGGTAAAGCAAATGTTGTTGCTGATGCCTTGAGTCGGAAGTCTTTAGCTGGTTTAACTGTTTACTCGCTCTCGTTGCTTGTTGAGTTGAGAGCATTGTGTGCTAGTTTTGTATCTTATGATGATGGTGCATTGTTAGCACAGTTGCATGTGAAACCAGTTTTGTTGGATCAGATTAAAGAGGCTCAGTTGGCTGATAAGAAGATTTAGAAGATTATTTCAGATTGTCAGAATGGAAAGAGTAGAGATTTTGTTGTGAAAAATGATGGGAGCCTCTGGTTTAAGAACAGATTGTATGAACCCGATGATGCTGATTTGAAAAGGATCATTTTGGAAGAAGCACATCAGTCAGTATTTGCTATGCATTCGGGCAATACAAAGATGTATCATGATTTGAGACAGCATTACTGGTGGTTTGGTTTGAAGAAAGACATTGCTGAGTTTGTATCAAAATGTCTCACATGTCAGAAGGTAAAAGCTGAGCATCAAGTTCCAACCGGGTTGCTTCAACCTTTGTCAGTGCCAGAATGGAAGTGGAAAAAAGTAACAATGGATTTTGTGTCTGGTTTGCCAATGACACAAAGGAAACATGATGCTATTTGGGTAATTGTGGATAGATTGACTAAGACAGCCCATTTCCTTCCAATTCGGATGGATTACTCTTTGGAGAGGTTGGCTGAACTGTATATCCATGAGATTGTGAAGTTGCATGGTGTTCCAACTTCTATAGTGTCTGATCGAGATCCCCGGTTTACTTCAAGATTTTGGAAGAGTTTGCATAGTGCTTTGGGTTCTCGATTACACTTCAGCACTGCTTTTCATCCACAAACGGATGGACAGTCAGAGAGGGTGATACAGATTATTGAGGACATGTTGAGAAGCTGTGTCATCGATTTCTCTGGAAGTTGGGACAGATTTCTACCTCTTGTGGAGTTTGCTTACAACAACAGTCACCAATCTAGCATTGGTATGGCACCATTTGAAGCATTGTATGGCAGACGGTGTAGGACACCTCTTTGTTGGATTGAACTTGGTGAAAATAAGATGATTGGTCCTGATGTGATTCAAGAAACTGAAGAGAAAGTGAAGTTGATTCGAGGCAGGTTGAAAGCAGCTTCAGACCGACAGAAGTCTTATGCAGATCTGAAAAGGAGAGACATAGAGTTTGATGTTGGAGATAAGGTATTCTTGAAGGTATCTCCTTGGAAGAAGATATTGAGGTTCGGTCGGAAAGGGAAATTGAGTCCTCGTTTCATTGGACCGTATGAAGTGTTGGAAAGAGTTGGGCCAGTTGCGTATCGACTTGCTTTACCACCTGAGTTGGATCGTATTCATAATGTATTCCATGTTTCTATGTTGAGGAAGTACAGATCGGATCCATCTCATGTGTTGTCAATTGAATCAATTGAAGTGAGTCTAGATATGTCATAAGAAGAGGAACCAGTTACTATCTTGGCACGGGAAGTGAAAGAGTTGAGAAACAAGAAAGTGCTATTGGTGAAGGTTCTATGGAAGAATCATGGGAAAGAAGAAGCAACTTGGGAAAGTGAACAAACGATGCGAGAGCAATATCCTCAGTTGTTTCAGAGTTAATACCAGGTAATTTCGAGGACGAAATTTCTTTTTAGAGGGGGAGAATTGTAATATCCTCATATATGCCCTAGAAGTCTTGATTATGTTATTGATGTTGTTGTTATTGTTGTTGTTGTTATAAATTGGATTGAATATATATGTGTCAAATTGCAAGAGAAAGAAATTGAGAAGAGAATGGTTATGTATATGTGTTTTGGGAAAGAAAAGAGGGTGTAGAGAGAAGTGTATATGTTGTTTATATGGTTGTATAATTAACATATACATAAGTCAAAGGGGGAGTCAATGCAAGAGGATATTTTTGTGTGACTTGTGTAATGACTATAATGGGCACATATGAGACAAAAGGTTAATTAATTGGTTGAGGGCATTTTAGTAATTGCTTGGATAAAATCTCTTGGTGGAGATTTAAAGAAGAAGAAGTGGTTGACTTGTTATTTTCTTTCTTTTCTTGAAGAGGCCGGCCATTGAAGAAGAGAAAGAGCTAGAGAGGTGCTTGAAGTTCTAAACTCAAATTGAAAGGAGATTCAAGGAATTAAGTGGAAGATTTGTGGAATTCTACAATTTTGGTAAGCTCTTTTTCTTGATTTCCTTTATTCTTTTGAAGTGGAGTTTGAAATGAACTTTGGTTTGTTGAGATGATGATTAAATGTGTTTGTGATGTGTTTTCAAATGTTATTTTTGATTTTAAGTGAAGGGGTTAGATTGGTGTTGTTGTTGGAAGTGTTGGAGTGGATGTTGTTTTAGGGTTTTGAAGTGATTATTGATGTTTTACTTGAGTTTACTTCATTATTTTCATAGAGTTGCTTGTGGTTGGTGTTTGTTGGAATTTTGGGCTTGGAAATGGGAATTTGGCCGAGGGCAGTAGCCTTCTGGATGCCACGCCCGTGGCCTTGATTGGCCATGGCCGTGGTCATTGGTAGGCTTTTGGTGCCATGGTCGTGGGAGGAAGTGAACATTTTGGCCAGAAGTGTTTTGTACCCCACGCCCGTGGGGGTTGAGTTGGCCACGGCCGTGGGCTATAATGTGTGTTATGGGATTGTTAATTTCGATCTAAAGGTCTTAGATAAGGTTGTTAAGTGATTAAATGGTATTGGAATTGATGGATTGTATCATTCTTTGGATTAGGGTTTGATAGAAGGTGATTTGCCCTAATTTGGGAAGTGAAGAACTTTGGAAGAAGGAAGGTGTTTAGAGTTGTGTGAAGTGTGATTGAGGTAAGTACAAAGTACATAATTGCATACATTCATATGATGTGGAGATTTAACCTACATTTGCTCATATTGATATTGTATTGTTGCATATAGTTAATTGTTATTGCAGTGTTGATGCATATGAGTAATGTTATGGGTGCACATTGTGGCTCTTGTGACATGTAATGTGTTATATGTTTATCAATGATGCCATATGCATGGAATGAAGGATATGATGTAAATGATTGTGAATTAAAATGTAAAGCCATTGTGATTGGCTATGATGATTCTATTGAAAGAAATAAGGCATGTTTGCCTAAATGATGATGAGAATTAAGAATGGAAATGATAATTGAATAATAAATGAATTGTGTGGCTAATGTGTTATTCCATTTTCAGAGTATGTTGTTTGTGGCATGCCTAATGATAGTAACAATCGCTTGAAGTTAGGTTGGATTGAATCCTTGAAGCGTAATTGAGATGTTACAACCCTTGAAGCTAGGTTGGGTTTGGTTCTTAAAGCCAAGTTGGGTTGAAGCTTAGCATGCTTTGCTCCCCTTGAAGCTTGGTTGAACCTAATCCTTGAAGCCTAGTTGGGTATATGATATTGATAAATGTGATAACAAAACCAAAGCATTAACTTTGAAAATTGAATGACATATTAGTGTGTTTTGGGCCCATGCTTGTCTTTGTTTAATGTGAGTCATGAATGATAACTTGATTAATTAATGAAGAATGTGAAAAGATGTTGAAATGTGGTGTGCTTATATGATATTGATTTGTGATATGCAAAAATAATGTTGTTAGCTTTATATCTATGATGTTGATTTCATTAATAAGGTGTGTGGCATTGCATTGCACTAAAACACAACATTAGCATGATTTGTCTTACTAAGCCATTGGCTTACCGCGATAGTGTTTGATCGCGCAGGTAATAGAGTTGAACCCGAGAGTTCATCGAGACCGAGTGAGAGTAGACCTTGAAGAGTTGATTTTGGGAACTTAAAGATCAGAAGAGATTTGCCAATCATGTACTACTTCTTTATATTTTGTAAAGTATTGTTTATAATGTAAATATATGTAAATTTGTAAATATGGATTTAAAAGTTTTTATATATGTAAATCTATTTTATAAATTCCGCTGCGTATTAACTAAATGTATTTATATATATCTAAATTGTTTTATATTACAAGTTGATTACTTATTACTTATAATGTATATTGAGAAAGATGATGGTATTATATAAAATGTTTTGAATGTTAAGAAAATCCGTAGCATCCCTATGTTTATTGCATGTATGCTACATTGTGGTGTTGTAGTGTGCATGTAATGGATGTGGGGGTGTTACAGTTTTAATCCATTTAACCAACTAAAGTAGCTTTTACGCTATATTGGATTAAAACTAAATTAAGAGGTTTATTATAAATAGATTTCTCAATTGAAAAAGTAACTAATGATTCATGCCAAAAATAAGCCCATGATTAATAATTCTTAGTATAAACTAGGCTCACAATTGATTTTTGGTATTTCATAATTGACCTAAATATTTGTTAGCTCTTTTAAAGGTTGGATGAAAATAATTTTGTTTCTAAGCCTATAGTAAAAAGATTTTAGAAAAAATGGATTTTGGCCTTAGTATTTGGGTCATGAGAAAAAGAATTTGTTTATGGAAAAGTTTTATATCCAAAGACAAATTTGAAAAGTTTTTAAAATAGCTTTGGTCTTTTGGAATTTAAAGAAAAATTTATTTTGAGCTTACAATGTACTTAAGTCAAATTAGAAAAAGACCAAACCAAATAAGCCATTATTTAAACCAAGATAAACTAACCATAGTCAAACAACAAGCATTTGGGATAAAAACCTAAGAAAGTAACTAGACCAATTACATGAGCTTTAGTCTTTGGGTTAAAAGGCTTAGGTTTCCATAGCAAGTATATACCAAATATATGAGGCTATGAGTGGTTATGCCATGCTCGATCTCCATACCTTGAATGAAAGTATGGTATCCCTTACATAACACAACACGGGTAACACGGGCATCCTAACTCACGCACACGATGCAATCTAATATGATGCAATGGATAATATTATGATAAGAAAGAATAGAATAATATAAAGAATAATGGAATCAACTTCTCTTATCCCCAGTGGAGTCACCACTGTGAGCGGGGATTTTTGCCCCCACTCCCGGTGGAATGATTCTTGCGGCTTCCGCATTGTTTAAGCTCTGGGCCTTAGAGAACACGGACCTAAGCCCGGAGAAAATGGAGTTACCACCCGGACGGGCCAGGAAAAATAAAGGGGTGGATGACTTGATTCCTAAGGAATCCCCAACCCCTTAAATGGTTCAAAAATTTGGGTACGTGTGGGGAAGGTTAGAAATGGCCCAACACCCCACAACGCCCAATTCATTGGAACCATCCTCCTTTGCAGGTCATAATATTATAAAATTCTTAAGTATAACAATATTATCCATATTACATGCAACAATTAAAATAAAGCATCATTATATTATAATAAAATCAATGTTCAAACAAAGCAAATAAATGGACACCCATCCGAGGATGGAAACATGTCCTTACACTGTTCATGTCTAAACTAAATGGGACACCGACCAAAAGGTGGAAAGATGCCCTTTACATTGGTCCAAAATATAAAAGCAATTTAAATTACATAATACTTAACTAATGAGGTACCCTAGAGTAGAAACATACCTCTTACAATTTTAATACTAAAACAAACAAATAATAATCATAATGATAAAGAAAATATCCATCCATGATAAATTAAATAAATCAAGCATTGAAATTAAATAAATCAACCATAAAAACATATAATAAGCTGCATAATCAAATCTAAAAATAAAGCAAATAAAGATACAAATTTAGGTTTATGTCTCAATTTAGAGTTCTTTAATTAACATATAGGGTTTTGGGATTTTGGAATTATTATCATCATTATTTACGCTACTGTGAAGATTTTGGTAAATTTAAATGGATTTAGGTTTTATAAATTTAAGAAAGTAGTAAAGGTTTTTGCTTAATTAAATTAGGGTTTAGGGCTAACATCATGAGATTTGGGTTTTGGAATCTTAAGACATTAGGGTTTATAATTCATGGTTACTGGATTTTGATTTTAGGTTTATTGGATTATGTCTTTAGGGTTTAGATTCACTAGATTAAGTTTTAAGTTCACTGGATTAGGGTTTAGGGTGTTGTTGAATTTGTCATAAAGTTTTGATGTTTTAAGAATTTAGGGTTTAGGAAAACTAGGGTTTACTCTTTTGGGTTTTGAGAAAATTAGGGTTTTTAATATTTTGGAAAACATATTTGATCTTAGAATTTAAGAAAATAATTTAGAGTTTTATAAAAATAATTATGATTTTTAGAAACTGTAAAAAAGATTAGGGTTTGGAGATTTAAGAAGACATTTGGAAATTTTGGACAAAAAGTTAGAGTTTTAGATGAAAATAGTTCGGGGAAAACAATTTAGGGTTTTAAAAGTTTTTGGAAATAGAAGAAACACTTTAGGGTTTTTAAGGTTTTTGGAAATAGAAGAAACAATTTAGGGTTTTTGAAAATAGAAGAAACAATTAAGGGTTTTTAAGGTTTTTTGGAAACAGAAGAAACAATTTAGGGTTTTTGAAGGTTTTTGGAAACAGAATAAACAATTTAGGGTTTTTGAAGGTTTTTAGAAACATAAGAAATAATTTAGGGTTTTTAAGATTTTTAGTTTTTATAAAACATGGAAGTAGAGTTTTGAAATCCAACTGATTAATGCATTAAACAAAGTAAATAATTAAAGTTATTGAAACAAAGATCAAATTACTGCATATTTAAAGATCAAGGTACTGTGTGCATGTTCTTATTAATCAAAGAAACAAAGCTACTGTGAATATATAATCTATGATTAACGATCAAACTTGCATAGTTGGTTCCTCCAAAATTGACTTTTGGATGAACGATAACAAAGGCAATGCTGTTGCCTTTGATGGATTGATGATTGCTAATGTCTCCTGCTTGCTAGGGCTTTTCTTTTGGTCGATCAAATGGTTGAGTCTCCGATCCAATCAAACAATTTTTTCCTCCTAATTCAAAAGTCTCCTAATTATTTGTTTTAATGAGGTATTTATAGAAAAAATAATAAACCTACTTCTAATTGTCTAAGGAAACTAAAATTAATTAGGAAAAGAAACCAAAACCAAAAAGAATTTGGTTTTGAAAAAAACTGCGTTGGCAAAAAAACTGCGAGGATTGCGAGCTGGCTGGGGCAAGCGCCAATTCGCCGCAGGAATTTCCTGCGGGCAAATTCGCTGTTGGCCAATTCACCTTTGGCGATGAATTTTTTTTCTTCAATTTTTATTTATTTATTTTTATTTATTTAACTTTACCATTTTTATTTTATTAAAAATTATAAATAATAAATACTAAAATAAATATTATTTAATTAAAATACCACAAAATTATTTTGGACCATATAAAAAATATCGAACCAGACTGGGTCAAAAATTAAGGGTCTACAGGGACTTGGACCTGAGACTGGGTATTTGAACCCAAGATTGAATTTGATTTGGGTACTTGAACCTGAGACTGGGTACTTGGACCTGAGACTAAATTTGATTTAGGTACTTGGACCGAAGGCTGGGTACTTAGACCCGAGATTGAATTGATTTGGGTACTTAGACCAGAGACTAAATTTGATTTGGGTACTTGGACCTGAAACTGGGTACTTGGACCTGAGACTGAATTTGATTTGGATACTTGGACTTGAGATTGGACTTGATTTGGGTACTTGGAATCGAGACTAGGTTGGATTTGGGTGCTTGGACCCGAGGCTGGCCTTCTATCAGTTGAGAAATCTGGCTTAACTGGTTGTTCCTTTCTTTAATGGATTGTGGGTCTTTACCCACCAAAAAATGGATCTTTATCGATGGGAGATTGGGACTTTACCCTTACAACATGGATCTTCATCCTTTGTGATTGGGTCTTCACCCTCAAAAATGAATTTTCATCCTTTGTGATAAGGTCTTCACCCTTGAAATATGGATCTTTATCCATTGGAGATTGGGTCTTTACCCTTGAAATATGGATCTTTATCCATTAGAAATCGAGTCTTTACCCTTGAAACATGGATCTTTATCCATTGGAGATCGGGTCTTCACCATTGAAACATGGATCTTTGTCCATTAGAGATCGGGTCTTTACCCTTGAAATATGGATCTTTATCCATTAGAAATTGAGTCTTTCCCCTTGAAACATGGATCTTTATCCATTAGAGACTGGGTCTTTACCTTGGCTTCAGCTCTTTTAGCTGGACTGATCTTTTGTCTTTTGCATCATTATTTCTTTTAGGATTCTTATTTTCTTCTTGTTCTATTCTTTTCTTCTTCTTTTTTTCCTTTTTTTGGCAAAAAATCCAGTTATTTTTTAGTTGGGTATTATATCATCTCCTTCCATCTCCTTGCCCCCTGCGTGGCAAATATTAAAAGTGTGTCTGAAATTGTTTTGTACACACATACACTCAAAAATTTGAAAGGAAAAACTTTGCCCCTTGTGTAGGCTCAAACCCATGATTTTTTCTATGCGGGCTTTGGTTGATATTTGTATATTGGTTAGTTCTTTGGACAAGCATGCATTTCTTCTTTTGTAGAATGACTGGAGCTTCCTCAAGCAATGGGCCTTCCATGCCCACTTGATTCCATATCCGCTTCATGGTTGCTTCATAGAATATTGTTGTTATTTTAAATAAAGAAAAATGGAGTGTGATATGCTTATGTATGCATGATATGCATGAGTAATACTTACAGTGGTTCCTTCGACTCACAAACTAAGGTGCTCAGCTAAAGTGTTCTCATGAATTTCTTCCAGATGCTCATTCAAGTCTTGCATTTGAATGACAGGAGGCTTTACATTTATGATTTTTATCTTCAAGATTTTGAGGACATGAGTGGTGGAGACCCCAAGAAACAAAGCCAAACTGTAGACCCTTAATTTTTTACCCAATCCGGTCCAATATGTTTTATTTAGTCTAAAATAAATTTTGTTGTCTAATTGGTCCAAAATAATTTTTATTAAATAATTTTTGCTTTAGTATTAATTTTTATTAATAAAAAATAGAAATAAACAAATAAAAGTCAGAAAATAAAAATAAAAATAAAAATCGGAGTCGGAAAAATCGGCGATGAAAAAATCATCGCGCGGGCCAGGTGGGCACGGGCCTGTGGACATTTTGCAAGCAGAAAAATTCTGCCTGCAAAATAGACACGCAGAATTTTTCTGTCCCTGCGAAATGGCTACGGGCCCGTTCCGCACACGCTGCCGCAGCCAACTGCAGCAGAATTTTTTTGCCAGCGCATTTTTTCCTGCGGCAATTTTTTTTGGCAGCGTAATTTTTCCGACGCAAATTTTTCAAAACCTAATTCAGTTAGGTTTCAGTTTCTTTTTTTATTAATATTACTTACCTTAACTAATTAGGAAAAAACCACATCAAACCACTATAAATAAGGACCAAAGGCAATTAAAAAAGGGGAGGCCGAGAGGGACAAGAAAAAAGAAAATCCAAATTAATAAAGGAAAAGCTTGAATTCAATTGATAGAAAAGGAGCAGAAACACGATTTAGGGGATTAAAAAAAAGGTAAAAAGGCTGGTCTTTTGAGCTTGTTCATCAAAGAAGCAATTTTGGGGCAACTTACAAAAGAAGGTATGAAATTCTAATTTCTTTATTTTTTTTACACAGTAGCTAAAACTAGGAATTTGTTTTTTTTTTTCAAAATCTAAAATCTTAGAATTTTAAATTAGTTTTTCTAAAGTTAAAAGCTTTATTTCATTGGTTTATCTTCCAAAAAGCTTAAAATTGTTATTTTTACTTATTAAAAATCTTAAAACTCTAATTGAACATATTTTTCAACAAAACTAAGATTTAAATTCTGTTTCTTTTAAAATTTTAAAGTAGGTTCTATTTCATTCAAAAAGCCTTAAAAAACATCTTTTCTACTTATAAAAACTTTAATTTGTTTGTTTAAATTCATAAAAATTCATGAAATTATCAAATTGATTTCCAAATTCTTAAAAATTAATTCACCACCCGTGACCCTAAATTCTAAAAATACTGAACCCAAATTCAACTTCCAAAATTCAAAATAATGAACCCTAATCCTTTTAAAACTTTAAACCCTAATTTTTGTGAACCCTAATCCTTTTAAAACATTAAAAACCATAAAACCATAAATAGATTAAATTTACATAGTAGCTTAGAAACCCAATAACCGAAAATCATAAATCAAAGTATTTTAAAGTGTCTAAAACCCTAGTTTCATGATTTCACCATTCAAACCTTAATTTGTTTAATCAAAGTGTCTTACCAACCTTTTAAAAGCATAAAATCTTTAATCTATTTTAATTCCATAAAAGTCACAGTAGCTTAAATTCATGAAATTTCCAAAAACTTAACATATGAGATAAAGAAATCTAAATGGAAATAGTAGCTATAATTTGGACTTTTTATTTGCTTTATTCAATTCTATATTTGATTATGCTTTGATTTATTTTATATGCCTTAATTTATTTAAGTTCAATACTTGGTTTATTTTATTTATCATGGCTGGATGTTTACTTTGTGTTGATATTTAATTACCTTTGATGAATGATTTATTTATTATGAATGGTTATTTACTTTTATCAACTTATTTAGACTTCCAAATGTTGTAAGAGGTATGTTTCCACTTGGTGGGTACCTCATTAGTTAAATATCATGTAATTTAATTTGCTTTTCTATTTTAGAACTAATGTAAAGGGCATGTTTCTACCTTTTGGTGGGTGTCCTATTTAGGTGTGTGATGTAAGGACATGTTTCCATCTTCGAATGGGTGTTCGTTTATTTGCTTTGTTTGGACATTGCTTTGATTTTAATATAATGATGCGTTCTTTTAAATTATTGTGTGTAATATGGATAATATTGTTATATTTAAGAATTTTATAATATTAATACCTGTAAAGGAGGTCGGTTCCAATGAACCGGCCATTGTGGGGGTGCTGGGCCATTTCTCACCTTCCCCACACGTACCCAACTTTTCGAACCCATTAAGGGGTTGGGAATTCCTTAGGAATCGAGTCATCCACCCCTTTATTTTTTACCGGCCCATCCGGGTGGCGACTCCATTTTCTCTGGACTTAGGTCCGTGTTCTCTAAGGCCCCGAGCCTAAACAGTGTCGAAGTCGCAAGAACCAATCCACCGAGAGTGGGGGCGAAAATCCCCGCTCATAGTGGCAACTCCACTGGGGATAAGAGAAGTTGATTTCGTTGGTCTTTTTATTATTCTATTCTTTCTTATAATAACATTATCCATTTCATCATCTTAGATTGCATTGTGTGCGTGAGTTAGGACGCCCGTGTTACCCGTGTTATGTTATGTCACATCCGCCTACTGCATTTATGCATAGTAGTCATGTGCACAGTGAGAGAAGGGGAAAGGAGAAGATAATTCCTGACAAGGGCCCCAGACAAGGGTATAGGACCACTGGGACCTAATTGAAGAAAAATGCAAAGTGTTAGGGAGGTGATTGTAATTTCAAAAAGTTTTGGGGAGGTGACTGTAATTTTCAAAAGTTTTGGGGAGGTAAATATAATTTCCAAAAATTCTTACTGGATGTTCTTAATAGTGCACATAACAGATTCCAAAAATGGAAAATAGAGAAAAATCGGGTCACAACGACGCGTAACGGTTTTTTCCAGAAAACGCACGGTTTGGAAGATATAGGGGATTTTGACTAGGGACATTTTGGTCATTATACATGAATCCGAAGTAGGAAATAAACACAAGAGTGAGTAGAGGACGCCAAGAGGGTAAAGATGAAATGATCGTCAGTAGAAACGGGGCCCGGGCAACACCCGAGCAAAGAAAGGACCTAAAGGGAATTTTGTAAAAAGTCGAGGGCTTATTGGCAATTTTTTTAAAATGACTCGGAAACTTAAAATAGACTTTAAAAATAGAAAGTAGAGGTCAAGAGGATCAATGTAATATCCCAATGTGTGCCCTAGAAGTTTGGATATAATTGTTGTTTGTTTAAATTTTGTGTATATGTTATGTTGATAAGAAAAGAAATTGAAAAGAGAATGTTTATGTATTGTTTAAAAAAAAAAGAAAGTAATGTGTAGAGAGAAAGTGTATATGTTGGGTATATGGTTATATACATAACATATACATTAGTCAAAAAGGGATGGTCAATGGAAGAGGATATTTATGTGTGATATGTGAAATTTCTTTAATGGGCATATAAGTGACAAAGGTTAAGTTAAATGGATGAGGGCATTTAGGTAATTGCTTGGCTAGAATTGCTTGGTGGAGATTTAAAGAAGAAAAGAAGTTGACTTGTGTTTATTTTTCTTTTCTTCTCATTTGTGTGCCGGCTATCCAAGAAAAGAGAGAGTAAGAGAGGTGTTCTAAATGCTAGAATCAAATTGAAGGAAGAATCAAAGGATTAAGTTGGAGATTTGTGAAATTTCTTCATTTAAGGTAAGTACTCACTTGTTTTCCTTTGTTATTTTGAAGTGGTGTTTGAGGTGATTTATAAATTGTTGATTTTATGAATAAGTATGTTTAAGATGTGTTAACAATATTGATTATATCCATTTGAATGAGGTTAAGTTATGTATAATGTGTTCTTGATTCAATTAGAAGAGTTTTGGCTATGTTTAGGGTTTATTTATGAGAGACACGGCCAAACCTAAGAAGAGACACGGCCAAAACTAAATATTTTTGGGAGACACAACCAAGTCTATGGAAATTTGGCCGTGTTGGATGATTTTTGGAGAAGACACGGCCGTGTCCCTTGCCCATGTTTGATTCTGTTGCTTTTGGTTGAGAGACACGGCCACAAGCTTGGCCGTGTCCCTTGAGTGTGTTGGCCATTGTGATTTTTCCTTGCTCTTCTTACATGGTTGAGATTGAACTTACATTTGATAATGCATATGATACTATATGAACAAGGCTATGTATTATGCATTGTGAATCTTGTGAATGGTAATGTGTATATGAATAATGTACTTTGAAATGCTATATTAATGAGGCTATATGTATAATATGAATGGAGATATGAAATGATATGAGGCCATTGTGATTTGGCTATGATGATTCCATTGAAAGAACATAAGGCATGTTTGCCTAATTGATGATGAGAATTGAGAATGAGATAATAAATGAATTGTGTGTCTAATGTGTTATTCATTTTCAGAGTTTTGTTATTGGTGGCATGCCTATTGGTAACATTCTCTTGAAGTTAGGTTGGATTTGATCCTTAAAGCCTAATTGAGATGTTACAACCCTTGAAGCTAGGTTGGGTTGGTTCTTGAAGCCAAGTTGGGTTGATACTTAGCATGCTTTGTGTAACACCCCTATACCCCGTATACGTACACAGCATGCTAATACGATCGTAATATACGTATACTGAATATAGAAATGTCACGGTTACAAAACACACATGACATGACTCTTATATACTATGAACAAATTCAAAACTTTTAAATGAGTTTATAAAACGAAATAGATAGAAAGTTTATTTAAAACGCAGCGGAAAATATAACAAATGTTTCCCAATACATTTGCATCAAAATCAAAAGTTACAAATATAAAATATATACATGAGTGGCAGCTCTTCTCTGATCTTTAAGTCCAAAAATCAACTCTTCAACGCCTAGACTCACTAGGTCTAGAGGAACTCTCGGGTTCAATCCTGTCACCTGCGCGATGAACCACAATCGCGCTGAGCCAACAGCTCAGTAGAACAAACTATAATGATAATATGCTATGTCATACATTCAAACAATATAGATCATACTCAATACACTTTATTTTATGGATGTTTCATTTCATTATTTCAATAATTATATCATCATCCATCACTCACACATTTAACATAAACACACATGGGCCCAACAAGCATTTAATATGATATTCAAAGTTCAGAGTTACTGCTTTGGTTTATAATCACAATGATCAAGCCCGTAGGCGATATATATATCATATCTCTATCCATGGATAGTGTAACAGACCCAGTCTCTTGGACCATCAACCCATTAACATGAGGAGATCCTCAACCCGGCTAGACTGTTACTAGTAACAGACCCAGTCTCTTGGACCATCAACCCGACTAATCGAGGAGATCCTCAACCCGGCTAGACTGTTACTTTTCATAAATTTCATTTTCACATTTCATTTAGTGTAACAGACCCAGTCTCTTGGACCATCAATTCAATTCAATTAAAGAGATCCTCAACCCGGCTAGACTGTTACCTTTATATAGGCATGCCACCAAAACCAGTACTCTGAAATTTGAATAAACATATTAGGCACACAACCATTTCATATATCTCTTTATCAAACTTTTTCTCAATTCATTTCTCATTCCACAATCAACTAGGCAAACATGTCTCATTTGAGTCAATATAGCCAATCACAATGGCTTTACACATCATCTTATCATCACATCTTTCATTTTCGTAACACATACATATACCATATTACATTTCATGAGGTTCATATTGTATAAAACGTAACATTATTCAAACATATCAATAATACAATGAAATTACTTAGTACATTCACACTCAAATGTATAAGTTCCAAAATCACATGAATGTATGTTATAATGCAAGGTTTGTACTTACCTCAAAAGAAATCCACACAATTCTAAACACTTCCTCTTAACAAGTCCTTCACCAAATAATTAAGGCAATTCACCTTCTTCACAACCTAATTCAAAACAATGAGGAAACTCACATAAGATCATAAGGCTAAGAATCAATTAAGGCAAACTCTAAACTGGACACGCTCACCCACACGGGCGTGTCCCTGACCGTGCCCTAACTCCACAACACAGAAGCATTTACACGTTCAGGACCACGGGCGTGTCACTGGGCGTGTAATACCTACTGTCTCTCAGAAGTATCGCCACGTCCAACATCATGAACGTGTTCCTGGCCGTGTCAATTCCCCAAAGTCACAGTAGCTATGACACGCTCACTAACACGGGCGTGTTAATGGCCGTGTCACACCTACTGCCATCCAACACAATTGACACGCCTAAAGACCTGGACGTGCTCCTGGGCGTGTCAGGCCAAAAACCCAGATTTCGGCCAAAACAACAATCCAACCAACAAACAACAATCTTCCACCATCTTCCACTTCAACAAAACTCAACTAGACACACCCAAAACCATAACAACCTTGCAAAAACACCAACACAACTCAAGATACACATCCAACACCAAATCACAACATCATCAAAAACTCTAAACACAACCACAACTCAATCTTAACCAACAAACTTATTCTTCCTTTCAATCTTACTCTTTTCTTCAATCCAACCCAAGAATCAAAAATCAAGTAAACCCAACACTCTTAAACACAACACACTCAAACATATCCATACCAACAACCATAAATCACCAAACCCACAACACAAACTCAAAGAAAACAAGGGAATCAAGAGGAAACTTACCAAGAATGAAGAAAACTCTTAAATTCCTCCTTGATCTCTTAAAAACTTCTTCAATCTTGAGCTTGGAAGGTCAAATCTCTCCCTCTCTCTTGTTCTCTTGCTGCTGCCGTCCAAAGCAAAGAAAGGAGAAGAAAAGGAAAATGAGAGACACGAGAAGAGAGGAAGAAGGAAGAAAAGGAAAAGAAAGAAAAGTCAAACATTAACCCTCTCTCTCCTCAAAATATTCTCCTCCACACAAATAAAAAAAATAAAATAATCTCAAACATCACCATCCACCCATCTTAATCCACTAACTCAATTTCAAAATAATTACCTTTATGCCCTTCAAACAAATATTTGTATATGTTAAGTATATCACAATATATACAACATATACACATTACTCTAACCTCAACTCTCTTTCCAATAAAATAAATACACTTAATCCAATAATAACAATAATTACTCCAATACTTCTAGGGTACATTTTGGGATATTACACTTTGTTCCCCTTGAAGCTTGGTTGAACCTAAATCCTTGAAGCCTAGTTGGGTTTATGATAATGATAAATGTGATAACAAAACCAAAGCATTAACTCTGAAAATTGAATGGCGTATTAGAGTGTTTTGGGCCCATGCTTGTCTTTGTATATAATGTGATTCTTGAATGGTAAAATCAATGGAACTATGAAAATGTAATATGAATATTGTTATGACATTGAATGTAGTATGATGTGGTAATGTGATGTGCTTCTATGTGTATGGTTTATGAAATATAAAGGTATGATGTTAGCTTTTCACTTATGATGTTAACTTTATGATTTAGATGTGTAACATTACTTTGCCTTAAAGTATAATGTTGGTATATTTTATACTACTAAGCCCATGGCTTAGCGCGATAGTGTTTGATCGCGCAGGTGACAGAGTTGAACCTGAGAGTTCCTCGAGACCAAGTGAGACTAGACATTGAGGATTTTTCTTTTGGGACTTAAAGATCAGAGAAGAGCTGCCAATCATGTATATATTCTATGTTTTGTAAACTTTGATTTATAACATATTTGTAATAACTTCCGCTGTGAATTATTAAACATTTTATATATAGTGTCTTTTGGATTTCTTTTATTTGTTTGAGATTGGTTTCACTTATTTACAAAGATATTTGTTGTGTCTTTTTAAATCGTGGCATTTTCCATATTCAGTATACGTATATTACGATCATTTAAGCATGCTTGGTACGTATACAGGGTATAGAGGTGTTACAATTGTTTTGGTATCAGAGCCTAGGTTTGAGATTCTCAACCTAGGTCAAGTGTAAGAAAAAGAGTGTTTTGATTTTAAAAAGTGGATTTTTTGAATAATATACATGTTTGGCATTGGCAGTCTCTGATCTTTAATGAGAGGTATTCTGCTGTGTTTGCAGATATAGGTTGTGATGGATTCTCACTCACGTCAGTCAGTCGAGGGTAGTGCTGAGAGTATAGCTCCTGATGAGAGTAGAGAGGGAGCTAGAGTGGATAGTGCTGGAGAGGTACCTGCTTCTGTGTCAGGGAGACCAGCTGGTGAGGAGGTTCCGCCAGGTTGGTTTAGGCATGTGATTGATTTGTTGAGGCAAGCACCAGTACAACCACCACCGCCACCCCCACAGCCTTTGGTATCAGTGAGACAGTATGATAAATTAAGGAAATATGGAGCAGAAGACTTCTTGGGTACTATTGATCCAGCTGTAGCTGAGCAGTGGCTAGATAAAGTACAGAGAATATTTGTTCAGTTGCAAGCCACTCCAGAGGAAAAGTTTGATTATGCAAGATCATTTTTGCAAAAGGACGCATATGACTGGTGGAAGATAGTGCCCCATGCTATGGATGATCCACCAACATTGTCCTATGCTGATTTTCTAAGAGAGTTTGAATTGAAGTATACTCCTAGGGAGTACAAAGATGTGAAGAAAATGGAGTTTCTAAGCTTGAAGCAAGATCACCGGACTGTGACGGAATATGAGTTAGAGTTTATCTGGTTGAGCCAGTATGCTGGGGGTATTATATCTGATGAGATTGATAGATGCCGGAGATTTGAGGAGGGATTGAGGCCCTCTATCATGTGTTTGGTGGCTGGATTTAGATATCATGATTTTTCCCAGCTGGTTGCAACAGCTAGGAGTGTGGAGAGAGCTCAGGTTATTGCAGTTGCTTCAGAGGAAGAGATCAGGGTTAGAAGGCCCCAGTTTGAGGCAGGGTCTTCGTCTATGAAAAGAGGTAAAGGAAGTTTTGTTCCTCGGGTTAGTAGGAGTTAGAGGCCAGTGGGTAGGTCAGTACAGTTTCAGAGGCAGAGATCTAGACCTACAGTTTCAGTGGCGAGTGCTCCGACCCCAGTGACTCAGAGATCCACCTTACCCATATGCATTCATTGTGGTAGGCCACATGGTGGTACTTGTTGGAAGACTGGTGTAGCAGGGGTATGTTTTAGATGTGGATCTCCCGATCATTTTGTGAGAGATTGTCCTGAGAGACAGGAGCAGATGTCAGTGGATACTGCAGCTTCTCGACCTAGTGTGAGGGGAGGTCAAGGAGGCAGAGGTTTCGGCAGAGGAGGCAGATCTGGGTTCAGTTCTAGAGGAGGTTCTACATCCAGGGAGAGTAGACCAGAGGAGGTTGGATCTTCTCAGAGGATTTATGTGATGCAAAGGCAACCAGATGCTTCGACAGTCATAGCTGGTACTTTTTCTTTATTTGGTATTTCAGTACTTGCTTTGATTGATCCTAGATCCACGCATTCATATATTAGTGCATCTGTTTTGCCTGTGTCTGATGTGCATGCTGAATCCCTAGGATTTGATGTATTGGTGACAAATCCGTTAGGGCATAGTGTGATTGTTAGCAAAGTGTACCGAGATAGTGCAGTAGTGGTTCAAGGTGAGTAGTTTCTTGGAGATTTGATTGAAATGCCTTTTAAGGAATATGATGTGATCCTAGGCATGGACTGGTTATCTAGACATAGAGCTGTGGTTGACTGCCAAAAGAAAGTTGTTAACTTGAGAACCAGTGATGATAGAGAGGTGATAGTACCTAGTGAGCAGGGACAGCTGGCATCTTTATTTGTTTCAGCTGTTGCAGCTAGAAGATTGATTAGAAAAGGGTGTGATGCTTACCTTGCTTATGTTGTAGATACGAGAGTAAAGGGTTCTCAACTTGATTGTATACCCACCGTTGCAGAGTTTTCAGATGTGTTTCCAGAGGAGTTGCCATGGATACCTCCTGAGAGAGAGGTGGAGTTTGGTATTGAATTATTGCCTGGTACCACTCCTATCTCTATTACTCCTTATAGAATGGCACCTGCTGAACTGAGAGAACTGAAGGTGCAGTTGCAGGAGTTATTGGATAAAGGGTTTGTTCGCCCTAGTGTTTCACCGTGGGGAGCTCCTGTTCTGTTTGTGAAGAAGAAGGATGGTACTATGAGATTGTGTATAGATTATAGGCAATTGAACAAGGTGACTATTAAAAATAAATATCCTTTGCCTAGAATTGATGATCTCTTTGATCAATTGAAGGGTGCAGCAGTATTTTCCAAAATTGATTTGAGATCAGGGTACCATCAATTGAGGGTCAGAGCTGAAGATGTTCCTAAGACTGCTTTTCGGACCAGGTATGGGCATTATGAGTTTCTAGTTATGCCTTTTGGTTTGACGAATGCACCTGCAGTTTTTATGGACTTGATGAATAGGGTGTTTAGGCCCTATCTGGATCAGTTTGTAGTGGTCTTTATTGATGACATTCTGGTGTATTCGCGTAATAAGGAGGAGCATGATAAGCATCTGCGGATTGTGCTGCAGATTTTGAGAGAGAAGCAATTGTTTGCTAAACTGTCGAAGTGTGAGGGTATTAGAGTTGATCCGAGTAAAGTTGAAGCTATTTTGAATTGGAGTCCACCAAAGTTTGTGACTGAAGTTAGAAGTTTTCTGGGTTTGGCAGGCTATTACCGACGGTTTGTGAAAGGATTTTCTTTGATAGCTACTCCACTTACCAGATTGCTTCGAAAGGGAGTTAGATTTGTGTGGACAGATCAGTGTCAGGCTAGCTTCGATCAGTTAAGAGAAATGTTGACTCAAGCGCCTGTTCTTACTTTACCTGTGGAAGATAAACCATATGTGATTTACAGTGATGCTTCACATAATGGTTTGGGTTGTGTTCTGATGCAAGAAGGTAAAGTTATAGCTTATGCTTCTCGACAGTTGAAACCGCATGAGCTCAATTATCCAACCCATGATTTAGAGTTAGCAGCCATTGAGTTTGCATTGAAGATTTGGCGACACTATTTGTATGGGGAGAAGTGTTTTATCTATACAGACCATAAAAGTTTCAAATATTTGGGTGTCCAAAAAGAGCTTAATCTTCGACAGAGGAGATGGTTGGAATTGATTAAAGACTACGACTGTTTGATTGATTATCATCCTGGTAAGGCAAATGTTGTTGCTGACGCCTTGAGTCAGAAGTCTTTAGCAGGTTTAACTGTTTATTCGCTCTCGTTGCTTGTTGAGTTGAGAGCGTTGCATGCCAGTTTTATATCTTGTGATGATGGTGCATTGTTGGCACAATTGCAATTGAAACCAGTATTGTTGGATCAGATTAAAGAGGCTCAATTGGCTGATGATAAGATTCAGAAGATTGTTTCAGATTGTTAGAATGGAAAGAGTCGAGATTTCATTGTGAGAAGTGATGGAAGTCTTTGGTTTAAGAACAGATTGTGTGTACCTGATGATACTAATTTGAGAAGGATCATTTTAGAAGAAGCACATCAGTCAGTATTTGCTATGCATCCGGGCAGTACAAAGATGTATCATGATTTGAAGCAGCTTTACTGGTGGTCTGGTCTGAAGAGAGACATTGCAGATTTTGTGTCTAAATGTCTCACATGTCAGAGGGTAAAAGCTGAGCATCAAGTTCCAACAGGGTTACTTCAACCGTTATCAGTACATGAGTGGAAATGGGATAGAGTAACCATGGATTTTGTATCTGGTTTACCATTGACATAAAGGAAGCATGATGCTATTTGGGTGATTGTTGGCAGGTTGACTAAAGCAGCTCATTTCCTTCCGGTTCGGATGGATTACTCTTTGGAGAGGTTAGCTGAGCTATAGATTTATGAGATTGTGAAGTTGCATGGTGTCCCAATTTCTATAGTATCTGATCGAGATCCCCGGTTTACTTCAAGGTTTTGGAAGAGTTTACATGGTGCTTTGGGTTCTCGACTACACTTCAGCACTGCTTTTCATCCACAGACAGATGGGCAGTCAGAGAGAGTGATACAGATTATCGAGGACATGTTGAGAAGCTGTGTCATTGATTTCTCTGGAAGTTGGGATGGATTCTTACCACTTGTTGAATTTGCTTACAATAACAGTCACCAATCCAGCATTGGTATGGCACCATTCGAAGCATTGTATGGTAGACGGTGTAGGACACCTCTATGTTGGAATGAGCTTGGAGAAGGTAAGATAATTGGTCCTGATTTGGTTAAAGAAACTGAAGAGAAAGTGAAAATGATTCGAGATAGGTTGAAAACAGCTTCAGACCAACAGAAGTCTTATTCGGATTTGAAGAGGAGAGACATAGAATTTGATCTTGAGGTTTGGTCGGAAAGGGAAATTGAGTCCTCGTTTAATTGGACCGTATGAAGTTTTGGAAAGAGTTGGACCAGTTGCTTATCGGCTTGCTTTGCCACCTGAGTTAGAAAGGATCCATAATGTATTCCATGTTTCTATGTTGAGGAGATACAGGTCGGATCCATCTCATGTGTTGCCAATTGAATCTATCGAAGTGAGTCCAGATCTGACATTTGAAGAAGACCCGGTTGCTATCTTGGCACGTGATGTGAAAGAGTTGAGATATAAGAAAGTGTCTTTAGTGAAAGTTCTATGGAAGAATCATGCAAAGGAAGAGGCAACTTGGGAGAGTGAGCAAACAATGCGAGATCAATATCCGTGTTACCCGTGTTATGTTATGTCACATCCGCCTACCGCATTTATGCATAGTAGTCATGTGCACAGTGAGAGAAGGGGAAAGGAGAAGATAATTCCTGACAACGGCCCCAGATAAGGCTATAGGACCACTGGGACCTAATTGAAGAAAAATGCAAAGTGTTAGGGAGGTGATTGTAATTTCAAAAAGTTTTGGGGAGGTGACTGTAATTTTTAAAAGTTTTGGGGAGGTAAATATAATTTCTAAAAAGTCTTACTGGATGTTCTTAATAGTGCACATAACAGATTCCAAAAATGGAAAATAGAGAAAAATCGGGTGACAACGACGCGTAACGGTTTTTCTAGAAAAAGCACGGCTTGGAAGATATAGGGGATTTTGACTAGGGACATTTTGGTCATTATACATGAATCCGAAGTAGGAAATAAACACAAGAGTGAGTAGAGGACATCAAGAGGGTAAATATGAAATGATCATCAGTAGAAACGGGGCCCGGGCAACACCCGAGCAAAGAAAGGACCTAAAGGGAATTTTGTAAAAAGTTGAGGGCTTATTGGTAATTTTTTTAAAATGACTTGGAAACTTAAAATAAACTTTAAAAATAGAAAGTAGAGGTCAAGAGGATCAAAAATATACATAGTTTGCCTTGTGGAATTGTACGGGTTAAAAGTTACGAACAAATAATCGCTAAAGGGTATTTTGGTCTTTTCACACCTTAGACCATAGATATTTCAACACAAGATGGTGGAGGGGCCAAAATATAATTAAAAGAAAGTTTAAGGACTTGGGTTTTTAAATAAATAAAAGGAGGAGACATTTGGGCTAATGAAAAGTGGACATTTAAAAGCTATAATAAAGAAGAAAGAGAAAAGTGTGGACATTTGGTTTGAAAACACTCATTCATTCAAAAGTGATCATCATTTTCCTTATATATATATATATAATGAGATGAAGAACAAACTCTCTCTCTCTCTCCCACTTCCAAATTCGGCCACCATAGGAAAATATCAAAAGATTTCCAAGTTTTGCCAAGTTTGATTTTCAAGGTAAGTTTTAAGGTTTTCAAGTATGTAGAATTCAATTCTAGTATCAATTTTAGGTATTTATATAACTATTGGGAGATTGGAGATTAGGGTTCTTAGGGTGTATTTGGGAAAAATTTAAGTAGTTATGATATTAATCAATTAAATGAAAGAATCAAGGTTTTTAAGGTTTAACAAGGTTAGATTAGGGTTTAGTTTGAAAAGAAATGAAGGATAGCTTATTATTCTAATGTTAAGGTTTATGTTTAAGGGTGTGTTCTTGAATTTCTTGAAGGAAAAACAAAGATTAAGGAAGGAGAAGGAGGAAAAGCAAAAGGGGAAGTAAAAGAATAAGGTTTGGTGCTTTACCATAAAAGAAATTCTATTTTTCTTACAAGCTTTGGTTTATGGAAGTTTTGATGTTGATACTTAAATATATTGATTGAGTTTAAATTAAATATTTGAGTTATGTTCTTGGTTTCTTATGGCAATTGGGTTGTTTAAATTTAATTGAAACTAAATGTTTTGAGGAAATTTGGCAAGTGGATTTGGTAAGTTGTTTTGGACTTTAATTAGTTTGATTTGAGCTAAACATGCAAAAGTTGTCAAAAGGAAGTGTTTGAATCTTCACTTTACCATTAAAGAAGCCTTAATAGTGATTTGCAAAAGAAAAATAAACTATGCTATGTATTTCATATGTTTGGGCCGAAATGGTCCCAAAATGACAGCTTTCTGGATCTTTTTGTGGCAATTGTTTGTGGCAGAAAATGAATGCATTTTTCAACGACATTTTATGTGTAATTAGTCAACATATGAAATACGTTTTCTGTAAAATTTCAGCCAAAAATAAGATCATTTACTTGGTCAAATGCATGACTGAAGTGGACTGAAATTTTGACAAAAACCCAGATTTTACTATTCATTTGGTCATGCCATTTTGAGTTGCCAATTTTTCGTGCCGCGACACTATTCATTTGGTCAATTTGTGATCTTTTGAGGAATGCTTTCAAATGTTTATTATGTTTATTGTGGATATTAAATATGTGAAAAAGGGTAATGGTTTGACTAAAGAATGTGGTGCGCGGCATAAATGGCAAAGTGCGAGGGGAATTAAAATGATTTCTTAAAACATGCTAAAATGAAGTTGGGGTCTTAAATTGAATCACTTTAATCTTTATGCTCTACTGGATAGTGGGAGTGGTAGATAAGGGTATGGTGCACTATACTAACGCATGCAGTACTGCTCATTATTGTGATATGATATTTTATTCAGTGGTGAGGCCACTGAAGCCAATGGGGAGGCCCATTGGTTATAACTAGGATGGTGAGGGTCATTCCTGTGATCTGATATCGGTGGTGAGGGCTAGCTTTGAGCAATGAGTTAGATTTGTGTGGACAGATCAGTGTCAGGCTAGCTTTGAGCAGTTGAGGGAAATGTTGACTCAAGCACCTGTTCTAACTTTACCTGTGGAAAATAAACCATTTGTGATCTACAGTGATGCTTCACATAGTGGTTTGGGTTGTGTGCTGATGCAAGAAGGTAAAGTTATAGCTTATGCTTCTCGACAGTTGAAACCGCATGAGCTCAATTATCCGACCCATGATTTAGAGTTAGCAGCCATTGTGTTTGCATTGAAGATTTGGCGACACTATTTGTATGGGGAGAAGTGTTTTATTTATACAGACCATAAAAGTTTAAAATATTTGGGTATCCAAAGAGAGCTCAATCTTCGACAGAGGAGATGGTTGGAGTTGATTAAACACTACGACTGTTTGATTGATTATCATCCTGGTAAAGCAAATGTTGTTGCTGATGCCTTGAGTCGAAAGTCTTTAGCAGGTTTGACTGTTTATTTGCTCTCGTTGCTTGTTAAGTTGAGAGCATTGCATGCTAGTTTTGTATCTTGTGATGATGGTGCATTGTTGGCACAGTTGCAATTGAAACTAGTATTATTGGATCAGATTAAAGAGGCTTAATTGGCTGATGAGAAGATTCAAAAGATTGTTTCAGATTGCCAAAATGGAAAGAGTCGAGATTTTATTGTGAGAAGTGATGGAAGTCTTTGGTTTAAAAACAGATTGTGTGTACCTGATGATGCTAATTTGAGAAGGATCATTTTAGAAGAAGCACATCAATCAGTATTTGCTATGCATCCGGGCAATACAAAGATGTATCATGATTTGAAGCAGAATTACTGGTGGTCTGGTTTGAAGAGAGACATTGCAGATTTTGTGTCTAAGTGTCTCACATGTCTGAGATTAAAAGTTGAGCATCAAGTTCCAACAGGGTTACTTCAACCGTTATCAGTGCCTGAATGGAAATGGGATAGAGTAATCATGGATTTTGTATCTGGTTTACCATTGACACAAAGGAAGCATGATGCTATTTGGGTGATTTGTTGACAGGTTGACTAAGACAGCTCATTTTCTTCCGGTTTGAATGGATTATTCTTTGTAAAGGTTAGCTGAGCTGTATATCCATGAGATTGTGAAGTTGCATGGTATCCCAATTTCTGTAGTGTCTGATCGAGATCCCCGATTTACTTTGAGGTTTTGGAAAAGTTTACATAGTGCTTTGGGTTCTCGATTACACTTCAGCATTGCTTTTCATCCGCAGATAGATGGGCAGTCAGAGAGGGTGATACAGATTATCGAGGACATGTTGAGAAGTTGTGTCATTGATTTCTCTGGAAGTTGGGATAGATTTTTGCCACTTGTGGAATTTGCTTATAATAATAGTCATCAATCCAGCATTGGTATGGCCCCATTTGAAGCATTGTATGGTAGACTGTGTAGGACACCTCTATGTTGGAATGAACTTAGAGAAGGTAAGTTAATTGGTCCTGATTTGGTTAAAGAAATGGAAGAGAAAGTGAAAATGATTCGAGATAGGTTGAAAACAGCTTCAGACCGACAGAAATCTTATTCAGACTTGAAAAGGAGAGACATAGAGTTTGATGTTGGAGATAAGGTATTTTTGAAAGTGTCTCCTTGGAAGAAGATCTTGAGGTTTGGTCGGAAAGGGAAATTGAGTCCTCGTTTCATTGGACCGTATGAAGTTTTGGAAAGAGTTGGGCCAGTTGCTTATCGGCTTGCTTTGCCACCTGAGTTGGATAGGATCCATAATGTATTCCATGTTTCTATGTTGAGGAGATACAGGTCGGATCCATCTCATGTATTGCCAATTGAATATATTGAAGTGAGTCCAGATCTAACATTTGAAGAAGAACCAGTTGCTATTTTGGCACATGAAGTGAAAGAGTTGAGAAATAAGAAAGTGCCTTTGGTGAAGGTTCTATGGAAGAATCATGGAAGAGAAGAAGCAACTTGGGAGAGTGAGCAAGCAATGCGAGATCAACATCCTCAGTTGTTTCGGACTTGAGGACAGGTAATTTCGAGGATGAAATTTCTTTTTAGAGGGGGAGAATTGTAATATCCCAAAGTGTGCCCTAGAAGTTTTGATATAATTGTTGTTTGTTTGAATTATGTGTATATGTTATGTTGATAAGAAAAGAATTGAAAATAGAATGTTTATGTATTGTTTAAAAAGGAAAGTAATGTGTAGAGAGCAAGTGTATATGTTGGGTATATGGTAATATATATAACATATATGTTGGTCAAAATGAGTGGTCAAGGGAAGAAGATATTTTAATTGTTGTATGTGAAATTACTATAAAGGGCACTTGATTAAGAAAAAAGCTAGAACAAGTGAGAAGAGGGTATGTTGGTAATTGTCTTTTTGAAACACTTGGTGGAGATTTAAAGAGGAGTTGACTTTGTTTCTTCTTCATCTTTTCTTCTTTTCCATGTGTGTGGCCGGCTCATCCAAAGACAAAAGAAAGTAAGAGAGTAAGAGAGGTTCTTGAAGTTCTAAGCTCAAATTGAAGGAAGAATTAAGTGATTAAGTTGGAGATTTGTGAAATTCATCAACTTTGGTAAGTTCTTTCTCTTGATTTCCTTTGTTCTTTTGAAGTTGTGTTTGGGGGTTGATGAATTATTATGGATAGTATGATTAGGTGTGCTTGTGATTTGTTTATAAGTGTTGTAATTGATTTCAAAATGAGAAGTTAAGTTGGTGATTGAGTTGAAAGAGTAAGTTGTGTTTGTATTAGGGTTTTGAAGTGATAAGTGAAGTGTAACTTGAGTTTGATCAAGCATTTTTATAGATTTGCATGTGGTTGATGTTTGTTGGAGTTGTAAGCTTAGGAAATGAGAATTTGACCGAAGGCAGTAGCATTGTGGATGCCACGCCCGTGGCCTTGGTTGCCATGGCGGTGGTCATTTGTAGCCATGGCCGTGGAGGATTGGAGCAAGGGTGGCAGAACCATTCTTTAACCCACGCCCGTGGGGGTTGAGGTGGCCACAGCCGTGGGCTTTTAAATGAGATGTTAAGTGATACTTTGTAATCTAAAGGTCTAAGATGAAGTTAATAAGTGATAAATTGTATTGAAATTCATGTATTGTATCAATTTTTGGATTAGGTTTTGAAAGAAGGTGATTTGCCCTAATTTGGGAAGTGAAGAATCTTGGAAAAGGAAAGTGTTTAGAGTTGTGTAAATTGTTATTGAGGTAAGTACAAATCTTGCATTATTGCATACATTCATGTGATTTTGGAACTTATACATTTGAGTGTGAATGTACTAAGGAATCTTATTGCATTGGTGATATTGATGATGCATATGAATAATGTACTTTGTTATGTTTATATCAATGATGACATTTGTATAATGTGAAGGATATGGTGTAAATGATTGTGTATTTGAAAGATGAATTACTATAATATGGATTGAGATGTGATGGAAAATAAAGCCATTGTGACTGGCTATAATGACTCTAATGAGGCATGTTTGCCTAATTGAGAATGGAATTGATAATGAGATAATGAATGAATTGTGTGTCTAATGTGTTATTCCATTTTCAGAGTTTTGTTGTTGGTGGCATGCCTATTAGTAACAATCTCTTGAAGTTAGGTTGGATTTGATCCTTGAAGCCTAATTGAGATGTTACAACCCTTGAAGCTAGGTTGGGTTTGGTTCTTGAAGCCAAGTTGGGTTGATACTTAGCATGCTTTGTTCCCCTTGAAGCTTGGTTGAACCTAATCCTTGAAGCCTAGTTGGGATTATGATATTGATGAATGTGATGATTGAACCAAAACATTAACTCTGAAAGTGGAATGGCATATTAGTGTCTTTTGGGCCCATGCTTGTCTTTGTTTAAATGAGATCTATGGAAGGACTTTGAAATGTGATATGTATATATGTGTATGGTTTATGAACTATAAAATGTGTGACATTGTATTGCATAAAAGCATAATGCTAGCATACTTTGTATTACTAAGCTGTTGGCTTAGCGCGATAGTGGTTGATCGCACAGGTGACAGAGTTGAACCCGAGAGTTCCTCGAGACCAAGTGAATCTAGGCATTGAAGAGTTTATTTTGGGACTTAAAGATCATAGAAGAGCTGCCAATCATGTATAACTCCTTTATATTTTGTAAAGTATTGATTTTAATGTAAATATATGTATAATTGTAAATATGGATTTGAAAGTATTAGTATATGTAAATATTTGATAAATTCCGCTGCGTATTATGTAAATGTATATATATATCTATTTTGTTTTATATTATAAGTTAATTACTTATTATCTATAATGTATATTGAGAAAGAATATCTTATCATTTAAAATGAAGTAAATGTTAAAGAAAACCGTAGCATCCCTATATTCAGTGTACGGATATTACATTGTGGTGTTTTGTAGTGTGCGTGCATAGGATGTAGGGGTGTTACACCTGCGGGCACGTCGCCCGCAGGAAATTCCTGCATTAGGAAATTCTAACTCCGATTTTTATTTTTATTTTTATTTTTTGATTTTTATTTATTTATTTTTATTTTTTATTAATAAAAATTAGATAATCAAGCAAAAATATTTAATTAAAATTATTTTGGACCAATTAGACAAGAAAAATCATTTTAAACCAAATAAAACACAATGGACCGGATTGGGTAAAAAATTAAGGGTCTACAGTTTGCCCCCTGCTTGAATGATCTGGAACCTTAGTGAAAGAGAATAAAAAGCAAAAAGACTTAATTTTTGATATGGCGACTTGTTTTAGGTACTTGATTTGGGTACTTGGACCTAAGATTGGGTACTTGGACCCGAGATTGATTTGATTTGGGTACTTGGACCCGAGATTGGATTTGATTTGATTTGGGTACTTGGACCCGAGATTGGGTACTTGAACCCAAAATTGGGTACTTGGACCCGAGATTGATTTGATTTTGGGTACTTGGACCCGAGATTAGGTACTTGGACCAGAGATTGATTTGATTTGGGTACTTGGACCCGAGATTGGGTACATGGACCCGAGCTTGATTGATTTGGGTACTTGGACCCGGGATTGGGTACTTGCACCCGAGATTGATTTAATTTGGGTCCTTGGACCCGGGATTGGGTACTTGGACCCGAGATTGGGTACTTGGACCTAGGATTGGGTACTTGGACCCGAGATTGATTTGATTTGGGTACTGTAGACCCTTAATGTTTGACCCAATCCGGTCCATTATGTTTTATTTGGTTTAAAATGATTTTTGTTGTTTAATTGGTCCAAAATAATTTTAATTAAATAATTTTTACCTTGGTATCTAATTTTTATTAGGAAAAAATAAAAATAAACAAATAAAAATAAAATAAAAATAAAAATTGGAGTCGAAAAAAAAATCGGAAGCGAAAAGTGGTCGCGCGGGCCCGTCGGGCCAGCAGCACCTCACCCGCAGGCCTGCGGGCGTTTTGCCAGCAGGAATTTCCTGCGGGCTAAATAATTTCCCACAGGAATTTCCTGCGGGCGACTGCGGGCGAGTTATTTCGCCCGCAGGAAATTCCTGCGGCGAAATAACTTTCCCGCAGGAATTTCCTGCAGGCGAGTTATTTCGCCAGCAGGAAATTCCTGCGGGCGAAATAACTTCCCGCAGGAAATTCCTGCGGGCAGCTGCGGGCGAGTTATTTCACCCGCAGGAAATTCCTGTGTGCAAAATAACTCCCCGCAGGATTTTCCTGCAGGCTGGCACGCCCGCACGCCCAACCACGGGCCCGGCCGCAGTTTTTGCCAGCGCAAATTTTTTGACCCAAAATTTTGAAACCTAATCCAATTAGGTTTAAATTTCTTTTTTTATTAAATATTAATTGCCATATGGAATTAGGAAGAAATAACCTAAAAAAACCACTATAAATAAGGATCAATTGAACCAAATTAGTGGAGGAAAAATTTACACAGTGAGTATAAGATTTGAAACCAAATCAAGGAAGGAAAAGCAATAAATCAATTCAATTGATTTTTAAAGGGAGGAGCACCATGAATTAAGCAATTCAAGGGCAAAAAAGGCTTGTTTTGTTGCCCTTGAAGGTATGTTAAAAGTATTTTTTTTGGAGAATCAACAAAAGAAGGTATGTTAAATTCTTTTTGATCTATATTTTACAGTAGCCAAATTATAGAATCAGAGTTTTTTAAATCAAAAATCTTAGAGCTTTAATTTGATTTTTCCAAGATTAAAACACTAAAACGTGACCTTCTTTTCTAAAAAGACTTAAAATTGATATTTTTTCTTCTTAAAACTCTTAGAACTTTAATTGAACATATTTTTCAACAAAACCAAAATCAAATTCTGTTTCTTTTAAGATTTTAAAGTAGGTTCTATTTCATTCAAAAAGCTTTAAAAAACATCTTTTCTAACTCATAAAAAACTTCAATCCATGTGTTTAAATTCATAAAACTTCATAAATCATCAAATTGCTTTTTAAAACTCTAATTCAAATTCATTAACCGAGAACCCTAATTTCAAAGCCTAAATCCAAAATTCAACTTTTAAACCTAAAATAATGAACACTAACCCTTTTAAAACTTTAAACCCTAATTTTCATGAACCCTAATCCTTTTAAAACATGAAAAACATAAAAAACATAAAAACTCTAAAATTACACAGTAGCTTAAATCACTATTTAAAATCATGAAATAAAAAGTTTTTCAAAGTGTCCAAAACCCTTGTTTCATGATTTCATCATTCAAACCTTAATTTGGTTAATCAAAGAGTCTTATCAATCTTTTAAAACATAAAACCCTAATTTATTTTAATTCCATAAAAAGTCACAGTAGCTTAATTTTAGAAATTTCCAAAACCTTAACACATGAGATAAAAAAACCCTAAATGGAAATAGTAGCTACACTTGAACTTTTATTTGCTTTATTCAATTCCATACTTGATTATGCTTTGATTTATTTCTTATGCTTTAATTTATTTAAATTCAATACTTGATTTATTTAATTTATCATGGATGGATGTTTATTTTATTTAAATACTTTTAGTGAATGATTTATTTATGGATGATTATTTACTTTTATCAATTAATTTAGACTTCCAAAAGTTGTAAGAGGTATGTCTCCACTTGGTGGGTATCTCATTATTTAAACATCATGTAATTTAATTTGCTTTTCTATTTTAGAACTTATGTA
Source organism: Garcia nutans (assembly GCA_947685225.1). Classification (NCBI taxonomy): domain Eukaryota; kingdom Viridiplantae; phylum Streptophyta; class Magnoliopsida; order Malpighiales; family Euphorbiaceae; genus Garcia; species Garcia nutans. Next base: position 44,830,194 of record CANTUV010000007.1, on the reverse strand, counting down.
AAGGGCATGTTTCTACCTTTTGGTGAGTGTCCTATCTAGTCATGTGATGTAAGGACATGTTTCCATCCTTGGATGGGTGTCCATTTATTTGTTTTGTTTTGTTTGGACATTGCTTTGATTTTAATATAATGATGCTTTCTTTTTATTGTGTGTAGTATGGATAATGTTATTATACTTAAGAATTTTATAATATTAAGACTTGTAAAGGAGGCCGGTTCCAATGAATCGGGCGTTGTGGGGGTGCTGGGCCATTTCTTACCTTCACCACACGTACCTAACTTTCCGAACCCATTAAGGGGTTGGGGATTCCTCAGGAATCGAGTCATCCACCCCTTTCTTTTTCCCGGCCCGTCCGGGTGGCGACTCCATTTTCTCCGGATTTAGGTCCGTGTTCTCTAAGGCCCCGAGCCTAAAAAGTGCCGAAGTCGCAAGAATCATTCCACCGGGAGTGGGGGCAAAAATCCCCGCTCACAGTGGTGACTCCACTAGGGATAAGAGAAGTTGATTCCGTTGGTCTTTTTATTGTTCTATTCTTTCTTATAATGATATTATCCATTGCATCATATTAGATTGCATTGTGTGTGTGAGTTAGGACGCCCGTGTTACCCGTGTTGTGTTATGTGAGGGATACCATACTTTCACTCAAGGTATGGAGATCGAGCATGGCATAAAAACTCATAGAATCGTACCATTTGGTATATACTTGCTATGGGAACCTAAGCCTTTTAACCCAAAGACTAAAGCTCATGTAATTGTCCTAGTTACTTTCCATAGGTTTTACCCCAAATGCATGTTGTTTGACTATGGTTAGTTTATCTTAGTCTAAATCATGGCTTATTTGGTTTGTTCTTTTTCTAATATGACCTAAGTATATTGTAAGCTAAAAATAAATTTTCTTTAAAATCCAAAAGACCAAAGATATTTCAAAATTTTTCAAGATGGTCTTTGGACATAAGATTTTTTCTAAAAACAAGTAAAAAAATTCTTGGCCCATGGCCCAAATACTAAGCCCAAAATCCATTTTTCTAAAATATTTTACAATGGGCTTAGAAACAAAACTATTTTCACCCAACCATTTTTTTACAAAGAGCTTGCAAAAATACTTAGGTCAATTATAAAATACCAAAAATCAATTGTGGGCCTAGTTTACACTAAGAATAAATTATCCATGGGCTTGTTTTTGGCATGAATCACTAGTTACCACTTTTCAAGTGAGAAATCTATTTATAATAAGCCTCTTAATTTCATTTTAATCCAATATAGCATAAAAGCTACTTTAGTTGGTTGAATGGATTAAAACCTAATTAATGGGAATTATCATGGATTGATTTCCATTTTCAAGGATATAACTATTGGTTGAAACGTCCGAGAGAATTATTCGAAAACAAGATGCCCCATGTTGGTATTTTGTTAACCATATACCTAGGAAAAGAGACTCGCCATTCGTGTGTGGATGTTATAAGGTTGGAAGGAACGTCCTAATTTGTCCTTGTTTGTCTATTGTTTGTGCATACATGCATACATGCATACATTTGCATATCATATCATTGATACTCTCTGGCTCACAGCCCTGGATTACGATAGTTATAAACCTTACAACAATCTGACCTACGCCGGAGACGAAGCATCTAGCAACAACTCAATCACTTGCTCCCCAAAAACAATGGAGCCCGAACAAATTCAAAGGATGGTGGATGAGGCCCTCAATGCCAAGATGGAAGAAATCAAAGAGGCCCTAGCTGAGACCATGAAGAACCAATTGACTGCAATCTTAGAAAACCATGCCGAGGCATCTGCTAGCACTAAGAAACCAAAGGACAAAGGGAAGACTAAAATTAATGAAGTAGCTTTTGATGATGAAAAGGTGGTCATTGATGATGATGATGATTGGGCTCAATACTACCAAGAGGTTCAAGAAAAGAAGAAAGAACCGAAGTCTGTCGAGAAGGCAACTATTGAAAAGACCGAGACATCTGATGTTGAAAATATGATTGCTAATTTAGAAAAGAAATTTGAGAAGAAGATGAAAACCTAAGAGATGTCCGAAGTTGACAAGTTATTTGAACAAGATGAAGAAGTCCCTTATAAATTCAAGATGCCTTCCTTTGCTAAGTACAATGGCACCGGAAATCCTCATCTCCACGTGAAGCAATATATTACTGCCATGCAATCTGCCCGAGCTACTAAGGTTCAAACCCTAAGGTACTTTATGCTCTCATTGGACCCTGTTGTCCAAAATTGGTTCAATACCTTAGATGATGGAACACAAAAAAAGCTGGGATCTACTTTACAAAGCCTTTATCCAACAGTATGGATATAATGTTGAATTGGAAGTTACCTTGATGGAAGTGGAATCCATTAGGCAAAGGCCGAATGAGAATTTTGTAGACTATGTCAAGAGATGGAGAAACAAGGCTGCTTTACTCAAGAAGAGGCCCGATGAATCCGATCAAATAAGGATGATTGTGAGAGGGGTGTTACCTAGTCTTCGTGAGAGAATGACTCATACACTCATTCGTGATTTCAAAAGACCTTCTTCAAGCTGGTTTACAAATTGAAGAATGGGAAAGGGAAAAGAGTCGATTTGCAACGAAAAGGAACAAGAAAGCGAGCTATCAACCTGGTAGCCAAAGCATGCAAAAGGCAGTCGGTGTTAAAGCTACTAACCAAGGAACAAGGAGACAATTTTTGGAATTGGGAAAATCGATGTCCTGGGTTCTCAACAAGCTTCAAAGAAAGGGATTGCTACAACCCTTAAATCCTCATCCTTTGCCTAATCCTCTCCCGCCTAATTTTGACACCAAAGCATTTTGTCAATTTCACCAAATGCAAGGACATGACATGGATAGATGTGTGAGATTGAGACACGAGATCCAAAACTTAATTGATAATGGGAAGATACCCGAGCCCAACAAGCCAAACACCAAAGATAACCCATTGCCAAAGTTCAATAGAGTACCACCACCAGCAACCTTCATGATTGGAAGAGGTCTGTATGAGGATTTTGTCATGTCTTCTTTTCAAGATATGGGAGGAGAAGCAATCAAAGAAGACGAGGAATTTAATGAAGTTAAACAAACTATGATGGGTAGAGAAGTAACAATTTGTGTGGTCAATAGGTTTTGGGATTCAAGTGACAGTGATGATGATATTATACCCAAGAAGGAGGAGTGGACTTGGTCCGAGCCCGAAGAAGATGAGGTGATGAATACTAGATTCGGTAAGCCTTATGCAAGGCCACCACCTAAGGAGGTACAAACTAATAAGGGGAAGGAAGTTGAAGTGGAAGAAGATGATGCTGTACTCAAGCAATTAAAAAGAACCCAAGCAAGTGTTAGCATTTGGGACCTGTTACCTACTTCTAAAAAACACCGAGAGACTATGGCCAAAGCCTTGGCTAGCATGTCAATTTCTACCTCCACAATACCGGAGGAGTTGATCAACTTCATAAAAATTGGGGAAGTAATGAAATGTGAAGAGGTTCAAGAGAAGAGCGAAGTTAGTATGGGAGCAGTTTCTTTTTCTGATGCGGACTTACCAGAGGAAGGGAGAGACCACATCCGCCCTCTCTTTATCAAAATAGAAGTCAAGGGGAAGAGTACTCCTTGTGTAATGGTCGATGATGGGTCTGCCATAAATGTTTGTCCACTTAAGATACTACCAAAGCTAGCCATGTCAACAAGAGATTTAAACCCAACCGAGGTGACAATTCGTGCTTATGACAACACTAAGAGGCATGCCGAGGGGACTTTCAAAGCAGCCGTCAAGGTTGGTCCAATTGAATCTATTGTGGAGTTTATTGTTTTAGACATACCAGTTACCTTTGCCTTACTCTTGGGACGACCATGGTTTCACCCTCTTGGTGGAGTTCCTTCCACCCTTCGTCAAAAGATCAAATTCCCCAATGGAAATGAAACAGTGGTCATTGAAGCTGAAGATAATGAGATTGTTAATTCTTTAATGGTTGAGAGGCCTCTCAATGGTTTTCAAGTAGCTGTAATTTCTGATGATGAAGCGGTGGACTCCAATGTCTTGAATATGATGAAGAACATGAACTACCTTCCCGGAGCGGGTCTTGGAAAGGGTAAAGCCGGTTTAACAAAGTTGCCAGATTTTAGAACTCAAGCCTCCAAGAAAGGGTTAGGATATGATGAAGATGACAATGTCCAGCCAAAGAAGAGTGAGAAGATGTGCTTCCCACCACTTGAAGAGATCTTTGTCAAAGCTCCAGATATGGGACCACTCCAAGGAAAGACTTAGCCAATCATGTTCATGGGTAAGTTAATCCCCGGTTTTGAAATTTTTGCAGATGTTGCTGAGCTAGTGGAGCAAGTGAAGAAAGAGCTCACCCTGTCAATCAACAAAGAGAAGAATGAAGCTGCCCTAAAAGCCGAGAAGACTCCGGAAGAGATTGCTGCCCTGGTTGAAGAAAAGTTTGAAGACATCCTGCTTTATGATTCTGAGAACAATGATTTTGATTTTGATTTTAATTTTAATTTGTCTGCTTTGTATGAGGATGATGATTTTTCTTTTCCAAAATGAATGCAATAAAGTCTGATTTTGCTTACTTGTGTGATGTTTCTCCTAATGGTTGCATACATTCAAATAACAGTTACATGAGCATCTTTAATATTAATTCTGTTAACACACAATCATTAAATTTGGGAACAACTGAAAATCCTAAAAACTTTAGCATAGCATCTGACCTTACTCCTGATGAGAGAGAGAGATTTGAAAAAATATTTAAAAAATATGAAGAAGTGTTTGCTTGGTCTTATGAGGATATGCCTGGGATAGATCGGGACATAGCCAAGCATCATATTCCTACTTACACTCACATTAAACCTGTCAAACAAAAGCTTAGCCGACTAAGACCTGATTGGGCTGAATTGGTTAAAGAAGAGGTCACTACGCAAATACAAGTGAAGTTCCTTGATGTGATAGAATACCCGGATTGGCTAGCCAACATAGTACCTGTGCCATAGAAAGATGGGAGGATAAGGGTCTGCGTGGACTATAGAGATTTAAACAAGGCTTCCCCTAAGGATGATTTTCCTTTACCTCATATAGATGTACTCATCGATAGTGCAGCCTCTAGCGTGCTACACTCATTTGTGGATGGATTTTCCGGATACAATCAAGTGTTAATGGCCCAAGAGGATAAAGCCAAAACTGCCTTCACAACTACATGGGGTATATTTTGTTATAGGGTAATGCCTTTCTGCTTAAAGAATGCTGGAGCAACTTACCAAAGGATGGCCACCACATTATTTCATGACATGATGCACAAAGAAGTTGAAGTATATGTTGATGATATGATGGTTAAGTCGGATACAAGGGACCAACACTTCCAGAATTTAGAATTATTCTTTGATAGAGCTTTGAAGTATAAGCTAAGATTAAACCGGAAGAAGTGTGTATTCGGTATTACCTCAGGTAAATTGTTGGGACATGTAATTGGCCCGAATGGCATCGAGATAGATCCTGAAAAAGTCAAAGCAATCAGGGATATGCTGGCCCCTAAGACGGAGAGAGAAGTTCGGGAATTCATTGGTAAACTACAGTATATTAGTAGATTTATAGCAAAGCTCACAACAATTTGTGAGCCTATCTTCAAGTTGCTTAGGAAGAATCAGCCGGTCGTATGGAACGAAGAATGTCACAAAGGGCTTTGATCGAATAAAAGAGTATTTGTTGAATCCACCTGTTTTGAAACCACCTAAACCCGGCAAACCTCTATTACTATACTTAGCAGTAGAAGAAGAGTCGATAGGAGCCATGCTAGCCCAAGCAAATGAGTCGGGGATTTAGCATGCCGTTTACTACTTAAGTAGAGAGCTCCTACCTTATGAAGTTAAGTATAGTATTATTGAAAAGACATGCATAGCCATGGTTTGGTCTTCTAAGAAGATGCGGCATTACTTTCAATCATATAGTGTGCAAGCAATTTCCAGGTTGGATCCAATGAAATACTTAAGGGAGACACCCTCTTTAATTGGGAAATATGGTCGATAGTTGATAATATTAGAAGAATTTGAGATCGAGTATGTAACTAGAAAAACAATCAAAGGTAGAGCGGTGGCAGAATTTCTGGCTCAACAACCATTACCAGAAAGTGGAGAGGTAATCTTGGAATTTCCAGATGAACATTTAGAAGCAATTGAAGTACAAGGGTGGAAAATGTATTTTGATGGAGCGGCAAACAGGAAAGGAGCAGGTTTGGGAGTTATACTAGAATCGCCCGAAGGGGAACTCATCCCTTTAGCCAAAAAGTTGAAATTTAGGGCAACCAATAATATGGTGGAGTACGAAGCTTGTATTTTCGGTTTGGAAACCCTAATGATTATGAAGGTAGATAAGGTGGAAGTTTATGGTGATTCATTGCTAGTAGTATCCCAAGTAAATGGAGAGTGGGAGTTGAAAGAAGAAAAATTGAAACCATACCATCGTTACCTGACCATGATAAAGAAGAATTTTAAGGAGTGTAGGTTTATACACTTGTCAAGAGAAGAAAATCAGATTGCTAATGCCCTAGCCACATTGGCTTCGGTATGGGAAAATCCTGTTAGCTTATTCCTTAAGCCTCTGGTCTTGACTAGTTCATCAACTCCTTGCTATGAATATGAAACAATCATATAAATTGATACAGACCATGATGCATGGTATGATACCATAAGGAGATTTTTGGAAGAAAGAGAATACCCGCCGAGGGCAACAAAGAAAGAGAGAAGAGCCATAAGGAGGCGGTCATTCCAATACACCACATTCCATGGGGAGTTATATCGAAGATGGCCCGATGGGGTGCATTTGAGATGTTTAAGAAAGCCCGAAGTGGAGCGCATCATGTTAGAAATACATGCGGGAAGTTACGGTCCGCACATGAGTGGTTTGGCCCTAGTTAAGAAGATTGTTCGACAAGGTTACTACTGGTTGACCATGGAGAGAGACTGTATTGAGTTTGTCAAGAAGTGCCAACAATGTCAGATGTACGATAACTTGAATCATATGCCTCCTGAAGAACTGCATTCAATGTCTTCGCCCTGGCCCTTTGCCACATGGGGTATCGACATTATGGGAGAGATACATCCGACAGCTTCAAACGGGCATCATTTTATTGTGGTAGTAGTTGATTATTTTTTGAAATGGGTCGAAGCTGAATCCTTCAACAATCTGGGTGCAAATCAAATGGCTAGGTTTATTGAAAAGAATCTCATCTGCAGATATGGGGTCCCGCACAGTGTGATATCAGACAATGGGGTACAGTTTCAAGGAGCAGTTAAGAATTTATTCTCCAAGTACCAAATCCATCATCATCGATCCTCTCCTTATAGACCAAAGGCTAATGGTGCAGTGGAAGCAACAAACAAGACAATTAAGCAAATTCTGTCCAAGATGACCAAGACTTACAGGGACTGGTCAGAAATGCTTCCCTTTGCTTTATGGGGATATAGGACGAGTGTGCGAACACCTGCTGGAATGACACCGTTCTCTTTGGTTTGTGGAATGGAAGCAGTATTGCCAATTGAGATTGAGATCAAGTCATTGAGAGTAGTCTTGGAAGTGGAGTTGCCTGAAACAGATTGGGTAGCAAGCAGATACACTCAGTTAGCTCTATTAGAAGAGAGAAGGCTAAAGGCACTGTATCATCACCAATTGTATCAAAAGAAGATAGCTCGGGCCTACAATAGAAGGGTCAAAATTCAAAGATTTAGGGTTGGGGATTTGGTATTGAAGCAATGTAAGCCTAATGTATCTAATCCAAGAGGGAAGTTTAGACCTAGTTGGGAAGGACCATATGTCGTGAAACAAGTCGTGAGCAAAGGTGCGGTGAAGTTATCAGACATGGATGGGAACGAATTTAGTGAACCAGTAAACATTGACAGGTTGAAGAGGTTTTATGTATGAAAAATGAAAAAAGAAAGAGCTCGCTAGGTTGAAAACCCAAAAAGGGCGACCTAGGTAAAAGTTAGAGCAGTCCGCTAGTTCCGAAAACCCGAAAGGGCGGGCTAGGCAACAATTAGGGCTAATGAGAGAAAATCGTCAATTAGAAAATCCGAAAGGGCTTATTGGCAACGGGAGTAATCTTGTGTATGCAGGCTTTATGTTTGGTTGTTCCCCAATTTAATAAAACAGAATTAATGATTAAATTGCTCTTTGTGCACTGTTATGAGTATATGACCAGACACAGATGAAATAGATAATCATAATTGCAAAAGGTGATAACAAATTATAAATGGAAAGAAGCATTTGTTATTACTTTAGTTATCTTTTCATCTTAACAAAACACTTTCTAAATTGACAAATGTAAAATCTATGGCAGTTGATAAGTGTAACGTGCAGGCCAGCTTTGCCTCAGCCTGTCCAAGTAAGCTTCAGCCAAGCAAGGTATGTCTAAGTCAGGAACAAAGTCAGAATCACGAGGCTCAGCTCCATACTGATGCCCAAGTCGGTAAGGATCATAGCATGTACCTTGACGAAGTGCAGCAAGAGGAACGTACATCAAGTGTGTCCGCGTGGTAATATGAGAAATCTTCCACCAAGGTACTAACCAACGGATATTGACTTCAGAACGTGAGTGGATCCAGTCAACCCAGTCAGCATATGAAGAAGCTGGGTGGAGTAGCTTCCTAGTAGAATGATGACGAGGCAGGTATCTAGCAAAATCCATGGAGAGAGTATCAAGCAAACAAAGACGTTCCTGAAGCCAAATCTGTGAAGAAAGAATTTAAAAAAAAAAGGTCCATTAAGTTGAAAACTCGCAAGGGCAGCTTAGGCAAAAATTTGGACAGCTCGCTAGTTCCGAAAACCTGCATGGGCGGACTAGGCAAAAGTTAGAGCGATAAAAAAAACTAAATTGAAAACCCGAAAGGGCAGTTTAGGTAATTACCTGAAGCAGCAATGGGCTCCCAGTCAGTCTCTTTGACAATCCTGATTTAAATCGATCTAATCCAACTAAGGTCTCAGCTAAGATCACAGGTACCGGCGACAAGCCTCCTTCCATTTGATCCATGATATCCAATACTCGTGGGTCAATATTGCCATCAGAAGAAACAAGTAAGAATTGGCCTAGCAGGCAAAGACAAAGCATGCATCCCCAGGCCTTAGTAGGAGCCAAATGAGAAAGACAAAAGTCAATCAAAGGAGCAAGTAGAATTTTTTCACCTCTCATCAACCGAAGAATCTCGGGTTTCGAAATTTGAAATAACATCTGCATCTTCTGTTGAGTTTTGGAGATCAATGTGAGTAATGCCATTCGTTGATTATTGGGATGTCCAAGGATGGCCTCAAATTCTTCAATCAAGGGACACATTTCAAAGCCATTAATTCTAAATACCCTAGAATCTGTATCTCACAGGGAAGCCACGGCATGTAAGAAAGAGTGGTCCAATTTGACATTTTGAAAGCATTTTAAAACATCAAGCTTTGACCATAAAATTTGCTTCCAATGGTTGTCATCCATATTCTTAAATAAAATTTTTATTTTCTTTAAATGGTGCTCGGTCATGGTTGATGAATAAAAGGGAACCAAAATTGCTAAAGAGAGAGTATTCACTTTGAAAGAGCGATTCTTGGTTTATGAATTGAAATATGGCATGCAAGGTGATTTATATAGAAGAAAATAAACCTTTTCCAAAAGTGAAAAGGAAAAGATGATGGGAAAGGATAAGACCATATGGCACAAGGAAAGGAAGTGGTCACATTTTCTTTTTCCATTTTGGATTTGGTTTATGATGTATTTAAAAAAATGGCAGTAACAAAAAAAAAATTACAGTAAAGAGGAAAATTGTATATTTTTCATTATTGTACAATGTTTTACAATTGTTTCAATATTTACATATCACTAAGAGGGTGATGGTAGGTCATCAAATAAAGACTTAAAAAAGTCATTGCTTGTTGGAGGAGGGGGCAAATTACTCGTCCCAGGATCATTCGAAGCAGAAGCACTAAAATCCATACTGCCTTGGAGTTCTGATTTGTCATGGTCCTCATCAGAAGCAGACAAAAGGATCTCATGGTCATCAGCCTGGGGGCCTCTCGATGAAGAAGCACCGGGATCCCTTATTCCTTGAAATAGGAAGTCTCAAAAATTTTGCTCGGATTGATGATATAAACTTTCAAAATGAGAAGCCTACTGACGATTTGCAGTCAACTCTTCTTGAAGCTTCTTGTTTTGTTCTTCGAGCATCCGCTGTGAGCCAAGAAGAAAAAAGGTAAGGGCATACATAATCATTCATACATATAGCATAAACTATTGCAAAATAAGAAACGTACCAGGTAATTCATATCAATGCCTTGCAGATAAGATGGTATATTTGGCGGGATAGAATGAGTAAAGGAAGGTCCAGCCTCATGATCAAACGAGCCAACAACCTGCAATGATCATTAAAGAAAGAAAGAGCAGTTGCAATGAAAAGTGGTAAGAGTTTTACCTGAGAAGTATTGATCCCGAGATATGGAATAGACTCTCCTACATGTTCCTCCTCATCTCTACCCTCATTTCCATTGGAAATCTCCCGTACACCGACAGGAGACACATCGAAGTGCAAGAGTTGTATTTGAATAAAACGGGCGTAAAATGGACCGGGTAAATGGAGAAATGACTCGGCATTATGACCATACTAGGCTGACCACCAAGCTTCCTCCGGCATCGACATGATATTTAAAATGTATTCTGGGATTTGCATTGGAAACCTTCGCTGCTCTGGGCCGAGAAACCATTCATAAACCCTTTCCCTGAGAAACCAGCCACTAGACACGGGGCCAGCAATAATTCGCCAAGAATGTTGGAAAAATAGTGCAGCACTCATCAAAGGAGACCAATTTGCTCGCTCTTCTGGATTCCACCAGGCCAAATTCACCTGCAGGATAACATAAGGTAAGTAAAACTTTTGTATGACGTTTAAAGCATACTAATGTTATTTTACCTGATCCCAGGTTAAGCGGCTCAACACAAAGCGATGAGTATGCACATGATGGGAGCCGGGAACGTTCACACAATCGGACAACCAGAAATTTAATCTCGGATACCTTATTCTCTCTCGGGAAATGCCGGGTACTCTCACGAGGTTGTGTTCATATGCCCATATCTATAATAATAACAAAGATCACAAGAGGAAAAGGGAAAAGACATTTATGGAAGAAAGAATACCTCGACAACCGCCATCAAGCCGACAAAAGAATTCTTGTTTCGACAAAGCTTATCAAGGCCATGATAAAGACATGCGAGACCAGCTTCACCCCAGCCAGAAGATGGTACCATTCTGAGATAAGAAAGGGCACTCAACACTAATAAGTGAATGGATGATTCAGTGCTGCCAAAGATGGTCGATCCGAGCAGATATAACAAAAATCTTCGGGCATACTGTTCAGCCCTGTTTCTGCCAATCCGACCTTCGTAGTTCATCCAATAACTGCGAATCGGCTTAATTTTTATCTTACGAGGTCCTTTATATGATGGTTCCATATCAATTAATTCCTGATTTTCTTCAAATGTTAAAATTTCATTGGTTAGAGGAACCGAAGCACCATCATATCGAAGGCCGGTTATGGCAGTAAAATCGACTGGACCGATTGTCATCTCCCCAATGGGCAAGTGAAAAGTGTGAGTTGTATCCATTCATCGCTCTGCCAGTGCCTGGACTACGCTTCGATCTATTTGATATTCTTCGGACGGGAATTGTAAGATAAAGTGCTCAAAGCCGCAATCTTGAATAATCCGCCTTACCCGAGAAGGCACTACATCATACCATTGTCAAGCTTTGTAAATACACCCTCCGGCCCGAACGACACAACGATGGTGCTAACACAGACCCAGGTAAGTTAATACCTGGTAAGTACGCATTATTCAATCTATTTAAATTAATTTATTTTTCATAATAATAATAAAAAGTAATAATTAATAATAATTAAAAAAATAAATAAATATAAATAAATAAAAATATATAAATAAATAAATATAAAAATAAAAAAAGAGAAGAAAAAATTATTACCTCGCTCTTTTGATTGGAACTGCGATGAAGCGGCATCCCGGCCAGTATATCTAGATTTCTGTCTTTATGATACCGAATAAACTCCAATAATTCGGCATTAGAATGAGTCCGCGACCTCGAAGCATGCATTGTTTTTGAAAAATATGTGCTGAAATTGAAAAGAAATTTGAAAGGATTACAAAGTTGAAATTGAAAGTTTGAATTTTTATGGAGAATTGATGGCCTTTTATAGAGGAACGGCAAGCAAATGAAAACAAACTCAAAACTGTGCATAAATAGTGAATTTTACTATTCATAAATAGTATTACTATTGATAAATAGTAAATATCACTATTTATTAATAGTATTACTTTGATGAACAGTAAATATCACTATTTATGAATAGTATTACTATTGATGAATAGTAAATATTACTATTCAGGAATAGTATTACTATTGGTGAATAATAAATCACTTTTTCCAATAGTAAATACTATTTGATACTATTTGCAAATAGTAAATTTACTACTTATGAATAGTGAATAGCGAATGAACAGTAACTACACAGTAAATAAACAGAAAATTCAATTATTCACTTTAATCATTCAAATAACTGCGAGTATACAAATATTTTTACACCCAGGGAGCAATAGGAAGACATATGCCTAAAAATTAGCTAAACTTTTTAGCTCGGGTCCAGAACCCAAATTTTCCTTAGGTCCAGAACCTAAAATTTTCTAAGTCCAGAACTTAGCTTGGGTCCAGAACCCAAATTTTCTTTAGGTCCATAACCTAGAATTTTCTAAGTCCAGAACTTAGCTCGGGTCCAGAACCCAAATTTTACTTAGGTCCAGAACCTAGAATTTTCTATGTCCAGAACTCAGCTCGGGTCCAGAACCCAAATTACCCTTAGTTCCAGAACCTAGAATTTTCTAAGTCTATAACTCGAACCGGGTCCAGAACCTAAATTTCCCTTAGGTCCAGAACCTAGAGTCATCCTTGAGTCCAGAACTCGAGCTGGGTCCAGAACCTAAATTTTCCTTAGGTCCAAAACCTAGAATTTAGCTCGGGTCCAGAACCCAAATTTTACTTAGGTCTAGAACCTAGAATTTTCTAAGTCTAGAACCCAAATTTTACTTAGGTCCAGAACCTAGAATTTTCTAAGTCCATAACTTAGGTCGGGTCCAGAACCCAAATTTTCTTTAGGTCCAGAACCTAGAATTTTCTAAGTTCAGAACTTAGCTCGGGTCCAGAACCCAAATTTTTCTTAGGTCCAGAACCTAGAATTTTCTAAGTTCAGAACTTAGTTCAGGTCCAGAACCCAAATTTTACTTAGGTCCAGAACCTAGAATTTTCTAAATCCAGAACTTAGTTCGGGTCCAGAACCCAAATTTTCCTTAGGTCCAGAACCTATAATTTTCTAAGTCGAAAACTTAGCTGGGGTCCAGAACCCAAATTTTCTTTAGGCCTAGAACTTAGAATTTTCTAAGTCCAGAACTTAGCTTGGGTCCAGAACCCAAATTTTACTTATGTCCAGAAACTAGAGTTATCCTCGAGTCCAGAACTCGAATCCGGGTCCAGAACCCAAATTTCCCTTAGGTCCAGAACCTAGAGTCATCCTCGGGTCCAGAACCCAAAACAAATCGCCATATCAAAAATTAAGTCATATTGCTTTTCACTCTCTTTCACTAAGGTTTCAGATCATTCAAGCAGGGGCAAACTGTAGACCCTTAATTTTTTACCCAATCCGGTCCATTATGTTTTATTTGGTTTAAAATGATTTTTGTTGTTTAATTGGTCCAAAATAATTTTAATTAAATAATTTTTACCTTGGTATCTAATTTTTATTAAGAAAAAATAAAAATAAAAAAAAAATAAAAATAAAAATAAAAATCGAAGTCGAAAAAAATCGGCAGCGAAAAGTGGTCGCGCGGGCCCGTCGGGACAGCAGCACCTCATCCGCAGGCCTACGGGCGTTTCACCAGCAGGAATTTCCTGCGGGCGAAATAATTTCCCGCAATAATTTCCTGCGGGTGGCTGTGGGCTAGTTATTTCGCCAGCCCAGCCACGGGCCCGGCCGCAGTTTTCGCCAGCGCAAATTTTTTTGACCCAAATTTTTGAAACCTAATCCAATTAGGTTTTAATTTCTTTTTTTATTAATATTAATTGCCGTATGGAATTAGGAAGAAATAACCTAAAAAACCCACTATAAATAAGGATCAATAGAACCAAATTAGTGGAGGAAAAATTTACAATAGTGAGTATAGGATTTGAAACCAAATCAAGGAAGGAAAAAACAATAAATCAATTCAATTGATTTTTAAAGGGAGGAGCACCACGAATTAAGCAATTCAAGGGCAACAAAGGCTTGTCTTTGGAGCTAGTTCATCCAAGAAGAGTTATTTTTTTTTTGGAGAATCAACAAAAGAAGGTATGTTAAATTCTTTTTGATCTATGTTTTACAGTAGCCAAATTATGGAATTAGAGTTTTTTAAATCAAAAATCTTAGAGCTTTAATTTGATTTTTCCAAGATTAAAACACTAAAACGTGACCTTCTTTTCTAAAAAGACTTAAAATTGATATTTTTTCTTCTTAAAAATCTTAGAACTCTAATTGAACATATTTTTCAACAAAACCAAAATCAAATTCTGTTTCTTTTAAGATTTTAAAGTAGGTTCTATTTCATTCAAAAAGCTTTAAAAAACATCTTTTCTAACTCATAAAAAACTTCAATCCATGTGTTTAAATTCATAAAAATTCATAAATCATCAAATTGCTTTTTAAAACTCTAATTCAAATTCATTAACCGAGAACCCTAATTTCAAAGCCTAAATCCAAAATTCAACTTTTAAAACTAAAATAATGAACAATAACCCTTTTAAAACTTTAAACCCTAATTTTCATGAACCCTAATCCTTTTAAAACATGAAAAACATAAAAAACATAAAAACTCTAAAATTACAGAGTAGCTTAAATCACTATTTAAAATCATGAAATAAAAAGTTTTTCAAAGTGTCCAAAACCCTAGTTTCATGATTTCATCATTCAAACCTTAATTTGGTTAATCAAAGAGTCTTATCAATCTTTTAAAACATAAAACCATAATTTATTTTAATTCCATAAAAAGTCACAGTAGCTTAATTTTAGAAATTTTCAAAACCTTAACACATGAGATAAAAAAACCCTAAATGATAATAGTAGCTACATTTGAACTTTTATTTGCTTTATTCAATTCCATACTTGATTATGCTTTGATTTATTTCTTATGCTTTAATTTATTTAAATTCAATACTTGATTTATTTAATTTATCATGGATGGATGTTTATTTTATTTTATTTAAATACTTTTAGTGAATGATTTATTTATGGATGATTATTTACTTTTATCAATTAATTTAGACTTCCAAAAGTTGTAAGAGGTATGTCTCAACTTGGTGGGTATCTCATTATTTAAACATCATGTAATTTAATTTGCTTTTCTATTTTAGAACTTATGTAAAGGGCATGTTTCTACCTTTTGGTGGGTGTCCTATCTAGGCATGTGATGTAAGGACATGTTTCCATCCTTGGATGGGTGTCCATTTATTTGTTTTGTTTTGTTTGGACATTGCTTTGATTTTAATATAATGATGCTTTCTTTTTATTGTGTGTAGTATGGATAATGTTATTATACTTAAGAATTTTATAATATTAAGACCTGTAAAGGAGGCCGGTTCCAATGAACCGGGAGTTGTGGGGGTGCTGGCCCATTTCTCACCTTCCCCACACGTACCTAACTTTTCGAACCCATTAAGGGGTTGGGGATTCCTTAGGAATCGAGTCATCTACCCCTTTCTTTTTCCCGGCCCATCCGGGTGGCAACTTTCTTTTCTCCGGACTTAAGTCCGTGTTCTCTAAGGCCCCCAGCCTAAACAGTGCCGAAGTCGCAAGAACCATTCCACCGGGAGTGGGAGCAAAAATCCCCACTCACAGGTACTTGGACCCGAGATTGGGTACTTGGACCCGAGATTGGATACTTGGACTCGAAATTGGGTACTTGGACCCGAGATTGACTTGATTTAGGTACTTGGACCCGAGATTGGGTACTTGGACCCAAAATTGGGTACTTAGACCCGAGATTGATTTGATTTTGGGTACTTGGACCCGAGATTGGGTACTTGGACTCAAGCTTGGGTACTTGGACCCGAGATTGATTTGATTTGGGTACTTGGACCCGAGATTGGGTACTTGGACCCGAAATTGGGTACTTAGGCCAGAGATTGATTTAATTTTTGGTACTTGGACCCGAGAATGAATTTGACTAACCTTTTATCAGTTGAGAAGTCTAACTGCTCTGGCTGTTCTATGCATTGTGATTCTTCACCCTCAGAATGGATCTTCATCCTTGTAGATTAGGTTTTTACCCTTGCAAATGGATCTTCATCCTTGAAGATTGGGTCTTTACCCTTGAAACATGGGTCTTTATTCATTGGAGTTCGGGTCTTTACCCTGGCTTAGCTCTTTTAGCTGGATTGGTCTTTTGTCTTTTGCATCTTCATTCTTTTGAGAGTTCTAATGTTTCATTCTTTTGTTCTTCCTTTTTGCAAAGATTTAGCTATTTTTAATTGGACCTTATATCCTCTCCTTTCCCCCCTGTGTGGCAAAACATTTGTAAGTGGGTTTAAAGATATTTGGTATATAAACCCAAGAAATTGAAAAGGAGAAACTTTGCCCCCTGTGTAGGTTCAAACCAAAGATTTTATCCATGCAAGCTTTGATTGATGTTTTTGCCGTCTTGTTCTTCACATAAGCATGCATTTCTTCTCTTTGCAAAATTACTGGAGCTTTCTCAAGCAATGGGCTATGCCCCCCTAATTTGATATCTTCTTTTGATTCTTTACTTCACAGGGTGTTTGCTGTTCACCTTGATAAAGAATAGACAATACAAGACAAGACAGTGCGATGTGATATGCTCATGTATGCATGACTTGCATGAATGATACTTACAGCGATTTTATTGACTCACAGACCGAGGTGATAGGTAGAAGTGTTCTCATTAGTTCCTTTTTGATGCTCGTTCAAGTCTTGCATTGGAATGATCGAAAGCTTTGTATTTGTGGCTTTTATCTTAAAGATGTTGAAAACATGAGTGGTGGAGACCCTAAGCAGCAGAATCAGGGATGTATCCATTTCAAACTATGTTTCAGCTTGTCAGTTGGTAGTTTCTTCATGACCTTGCCAATAATCATTTCAACAGACTTCCCTTAACTTGAAGGCTTTGTATGACAAAACACTTTTTTTTTTAATTTTGATTTTGAAAACAAATGTTGGCTTTGACAAATTAATGTCAATGTACCTCAGGACTTGATTTTCCAAATTAATATATCTATAACATGACAACTACTAAACTAAGGAATTATTTCTATTTAAGCAAGAATTGTTGCACTTTAGATAGGCACATACACATTGCTTGGCCAAAGGTCTCATTTGAGTTTAAATATTTTCTATCTCATAGGCATGCTTATCCAAACTATCTCCACTAATAGACTCTGCCTACCAAGAGAGATCAACAAGTCATTGATAGGCTTGAAATGGGGTCTATAAGGGACATGGGTTAAAGTGGAGGCAATTTTGAGATTGGAGCTGGTGTGACACAATGGACAAACCCTCACACTACAAATTTCTTGTTGGAACTTTAGACAGTTGGGAGCAATCTTTCTAGACTCCAAATTCCTTCTATCTTCTTAGCATTAATCTAGATCTTGATTAGGACAGTTTTTTCCCTTGCAAAAAGTTTAAGACCCAAATCTATTTCTTTTCTTCTTTTCCCTTTTTTCCTCTTTATTTTTCTTACTCTTCCCTTTTCTTTCTCTTTCCTTACTCTTCCCTTTCTTTTATCATTTTGTCTTTCTTTCTTGTAGGACTATCAAGTACAAAACTTTCAAGAACTAGATGGTCTTCCTCCTTTTTCTTTGATTTTGATTGAATCTTTGTTTGTGTTGGGACCAATTCAAGTCAATCCATAAATGGAAGCCTTTTGTTGTCTTAGGTAAAAGAGAACTTAGTTGGCTTTTTGAACCACCTTTTTAGATTTTATCTTTCTTCCTTTTCTTTTTTTTTCTTTTTTTTCTTTTGTTTTTCTTTTGTTTTCTCTTTTTTTTAGCTCTAAAAAGAGTTGTCTTGGTTTGTACTAACTTGGGCTTCCAATAATGGATAAGTGGAGTAACATAAATCTTCTTTAATAGGGATAAATCATTTGTTACTCTGATGTTGATGTTGATATATTAGAGATATTAGGAAAACTTCAACTACCCTTATGGTTTTGAGAACATCAACTATCCTTGAGAACTTCAACTATCTTCATGGTCTTTAGAACTTCAACTATCTTCATGGTCTTGAAACTTCAACTATCCTCATGATCTTGACTAATCATCACTTTCTTTGATCTTCTTGCCTATTCATCTTAGTAATCATAAGACTTGTCAAAAGTATCCCAACAGCTCAAGGTAGGTTGTTGGGGCTATATACCAATGAAAAGAAAGCTAAAATTTTATGAAGGCTCAAAGGGACAACTAGGGATTAATATTTAATTGGGTGGATACTAGTTGTTGGCTAATCAAACAATGCCTATATCATCTCTCCCTTAAATAAGCAGATTTCAATTTCACCTCGAAAGTTTGTCAAAGCATGTTCTAAGACTGACTAAGACCTAAACAAAGTAATTATGCAGGAACCCTCTCTAAGTAAGCATACACAACTCAATGCTATAGAGCAATTCCCTCATCTAGTAAAGTCATTCTAGTCGTGATGCACAAATATATTAATTCATGAATTATCAAGCTAGATTCCTCATCGGTTAAGCACCAAAATGAACAAAGACCAACAAAATTTTTGATGAAAGTAATTTATTCAAACAACTTTAAATTTGAAAAACACAATAGTTCCAAAATATTAAATAAAGTAAGATTGAAAAGAAACATTCAAGCTAAGGAAAGTTCATTGAGTTAGACTTCTTTTCCTTTCACATCTTCAATATTTCCATCTTGAAAGGATGATAAAACAAAGTCTTCTTCCAATCCTTTTCCCACCATGAAGGTTGCTGGTGGTGGCACTCTATTGAACCTTGGAAATGGATTATCTTTGGTGTTGGGCTTGTCAGGCTCGGGCAACTTGCCATTATTAATTAAATTCTGGATCTCATGCCTCAACTTCATGCAATTGTCCGTTTCATGTCCAGGTCTTTGATGGAATTGGCAAAATGCATTAGTATCAAAGTTAGGTGGAAGAGGATTAGGCAAAGGACGAGGAGTCAAGGGTTGTAACAATCCCTTCTTTTGTAGCTTATTGAGAACCCAAGACAGTGGCTTCCCAGATCTGAAAACTGCCTCATTCCTCTTTCACTAGCGGCATTAACATCAACTTCTTTTTGTGTACTTTGATTGCCCGACTGGTAATTCCCTTTCTCATTCCTTTTTATTGAAAAGCGATTCTTCTCCCTTTCCCATTCTTCAATTTGTAGACCAGCTTGGAGAAGATCTTTGAAATCACGTATGAGTGTATGAGACATCCTCTCACGAAGATTAGGCAACACCCCCTCTCACAATCATCCTTATTTGATCGGATTCATCGGGCCTCTTCTTGAGCAAAGCAGCCTTGTTTCTCCATCTCTTGACATAATCTACAAAATTTTCATTTGGTCATTGCCTAATGGACTCAACTTCCATTAAGGTAACTTCCATTTCAACATTGTATCCGTATTGTTGGATGAAGGCTTTGTAAAGTAGATCCCAACTCTTTTGCATTCCATCAACCAAGGTATCGAACCAATTTTGGACAACATGGTCCAATGAGAGCATAAAGTACCTTAGGGTTTGAGCCTTAGTAGCTCGGGCAGACTGCATGGCAGTGATATATTGTTTCACATGGAGATGAGGATTTCCAGTGCCATTGTACTTTGCAAAGGAAGGCATCTTGAATTTATAAGGGACCTCTTCATATTGTTCAAATAGTTTGTCGACCTCAGACTTCTCTTCTATTTTTAGCTTCTTCTCAAATTTCTTTTCTAAATCAGAAATCATCTTTTCAACATCGGATGTCTCAGTCTTTTCAATATTTGCCTTCTCAACAACCTTTGGCTCCTTTTTATCTTAAAGATCTTGGTAGTATTGAGCCCAATCATCATCATCAATGATCACTTTATCATCATCAAAAGCTACTTCTTCAATTTTAGCCTTCCCATTGACTTTCTTGGTGCTACCAGATGCTTCGGCATTATTTCCTAAAATTGCAGCTAATTGATTCTTTATGGCCTCGGCCATGGCCTCTTTGATCTCTTCCATTTTGGCACTGACGGCTTCATCCACCATTCTTTGAATTTGTTCGGACTCCATTGTTTTAGGTGAGCAAGTGATTGAGTCGTTGCTAGATATCTCGTCTCCGGCGTAGGTCGGATTGTAAGCTTTTGAACTATCGTAATCCAGGGCTGTGAGCCAGAGAGGATTAATGATATGAGATGAAAATGTATGCATGTATGCACAAACAATAGACAAACAAGGACAAATTAGGACGTTCCTTCCAACCTTATAACATCCACACACGAGTGGCGAGTCTCTTTTCCTAGGTATATGGTTAACAAAATACCAACATGGGGCATCTTGTTTTCGAGTAATTCCCTCGGACGTTTCAACCAATAGTTATATCCTTGAAAATGGAAATCAATCCATGATAATTCCCATTAATTAGGTTTTAATCCATTCAACCAACTAAAGTAGCTTTTATTCTATATTGGATTAAGAGGCTTATTATAAATAGATTTCTCACTTGAAAAGAGGTAACTAGTGATTCATGCCAAAAACAAGCCCATGGTTAATTTATTCTTAGTGTAAACTAGGCCCACAATTGATTTTTGGTATTTCATAATTGACCTAAATATTTTTGCAAGCTCTTTGTAATAATGGTTGGGTGAAAATAATTTTGTTTCTAAGCCTATTGTAAAAGATTTTAGAAATATAGATCTTGGGCTTAGTATTTGGGCCACGGGCCAAAGAATTTTTGATTTGTTTTAGAAAAGTCTTATGTCCAAAGACCATCTTGAAAAATTTTGAAAATAGTTTTGGTCTTTTGGATTTTAAAGAAAAAATTTATTTTGAGCTTGCAAATGTACTTGGGTCATATTAGAAAAAGAACAAACCAAATAAGTCATGATTTAGACTAAGATAAACTAACCATAGTCAAACAATATGCATTTAGGGTAAAACCTAAGGAAAGTAACTAGGCCAATTACATGAGCTTTAGTCTTGGGGTAGAAAGGCTTAGGTTCCCATAGCAAGTATATACCAAACGGTACGAGGCTATAAGTGGTTATGCCATGCTCGATCTCCATACCTTGAGTGAAAGTATGATATCCCTTACATAACATAACACGGGTAACACGGGCGTCCTAACTCACGCACACGATGCAAACTAATATGATGCAATGGATAAAATCATTATAAGAAAGAATAGAATAATATAAAGACCAACAGAATCAACTTCTCTTATCCCCAGTGTAGTCGCCACTGTGAGCGGGGATTTTTGCCCCCACTTCCGGTGGAATGGTTCTTGCGACTTCGACGCTGTTTAGGCTCGGGGCCTTAGAGAACACGGACCTAAGTCCAAAGAAAATAGAGTCGCCACCAGGACGGGCCGGGAAAAAGAAAGGGGTGAATGACTCGATTCCTAAGGAATCCCCAACCCCTTAATGGGTTCGGAAAGTTGGGTACATGTGGGGAAGGTGAGAAATGGCCCAGCGCCCCCACAACGCCCGATTCATTGGAACCGGCCTCCTTTACAGGTCTTAATATTATAAAATTATTAAATATAATTATATTATCCATACTACACACAATAAAAAGAAAGCATCATTATATTAAAATCAAAACAATGTCCAAACAAAACAAAAAAAATAAATGGACACCCATCCAAGGATGGAAACATGTCCTTACATCACATGCCTACATAGGACACCCACCAAAAGGTAGAAACATGCCCTTTACAAAGGTTCTAAAATAGAAAAGAAAATTAAATTACATGATGTTTAACTAATGAGGTACCCACCAAGTGGAAACATACCTCTTACAACTTTTGGAAGTCTAAATTAATTGATAAAAGTAAATAATCATCCATAAATAAATCATTCACTAAAAGTATTTAAATAAAATAAACATCCATCCATGATAAATTAAATAAATCAAGTATTGAATTAAAGCATAAGAAATAAATCAAAGCATAAGCAAGTATGGAATTGAATAAAGCAAATAAAAGTTCAAGGCTTTTTGATATAGGGTTTTAGAAATCAATTTGATATTTTATGAAATTTTATGAATTTAAACAAAAGGATTGAAGTTTTTATAAGTAGAAAAGGTGTTTTTTAAGGCTTTTTGAATGAAATAGAACTTATTTTAAAAACTTGAAAGAAACAGAATCAAGTTTTGGTTTTGTTAAAGAATTTGTTCAATTACGGTTTTTAGAAAAGAAGGTCACGTTTTAGTGTTTTAACTTTGGAAAACTAAATTAAAGTTCTAAGATTTTAACTTTTGAAAAACACAAAAAACCCTAGTTTAGCTACTGTGTAAAAAATTAGAATTTAGAATTTCATACCTTCTTTTGTAAGTTGCTCCAAAATTGCTTCTTCTTGGATGAACTAGCTCCAAAGACAAGCTTTGGTTGCCTTTTTCAATTGCTTAATTCATGCTACTGCTGCTTTAAAGATCACTTGAATTGAGTTTCCCTTTTCCTTCACTGATTTGGTTTCAAAAAATCAAGTTACTGCCTTTGGATTTCCCCCTTGGATTTGTTCACTCTCAGCCACCTCTTTTTTCAATGCCTTTTGGTCCTTATTTATAATGGTTTTTAGGTTATTTTTCCTAATTAATTAAGGTAAGTAATATTAATAAAAAAAAATTAAAACCTAATTGGATTAGGTTTCTAAAAATTGGGTCAAAAAATTTTGCGCTAGCGAAAACTGTGGCAGCGGGCCCATGGCGTGCCAGCACGCAGGAGGCGTGTCAGCCCGCAGGAATTTCCTGCGGGAAGTTATTTCGCCCGCAGGTGAAATAACTTTGCCCCAAGCGAAATAACTTCTCCCGCACGAAATTCCTGAGGGCGAATGAATGGGCCTGCGGGCGCGTCGCCTGCAGGATTTTCCTGCGGGGCAAAACTCCCTCAGGCCCGTGCGACTGTTTTTCGCTGTCGATTTTTTTTCGACTCTAATTTTTATTTTTATTTTTAATTTTTGATTTTTATTTGTTTATTTTTATTTTTTATTAATAAAAATTAGATAATAAAGCAAAATTATTTAATTAAAATTATTTTGGACCAATTACACAAGAAAAATCATTTTAAACCAAATAAAACACAATGGACCGGATTGGGTCAAAAATTAAAGGTCTACACCCCAAAACCAAGATTTGCATCCAAATTATCAAAACCCAAAATTGTGTTTTATTTCCTTCCAAAAGACTTAAAAATATCTTTTTGCTCTTATAAACTTTAAAACTTTTGTTTAAATTCATAAAAACTTCATGAAATTGTCAATTGTCTTTCCAAATCCTAAAATAAAATTCATTACCCGAGATCCTAAATTCGAAAAATCCTAAAACCCTCATTCATCTTCCAAACCTAAAATAGTAAACCCTAACCCCTTTAAAACCTTAAACCCTAATTTTTTCTAAACCCTAATCCATTAAAACTTTAAAAACCATAAAAATACAAATTTTTTAATTTCACACAGTAAGCTTGAAATCACAAATTAAAAGTATTTTAAAGAGTCCACATTCTAGTTTCATGATTTTACATAAATAAACCCTAGTTTCATGATTTCACCTTTCAAACATTAATTTGGTTAATCAAAGAACTTTATCAACCTTTTAGAACATAAAACCTTAATCTATTTTAATTCCTTAAAAAAAGTCCCAGTAGCCTAATTCTATGAATTCCAAAACCCTAACACATGAAATAAAGAACCCTAGATGGAAACTGTAGCTATAATTTGGATTTTTATTTTTCTTATTCAATTCCATATTTGATTATGCTTTGATTTATTTTATGTGCTTTAATTTATTTAAGTTCAATGCTTGGTTTATTTTATTTATCATGAATGGATGTTTACTTTCTATTGATATTTAATGCCTTTGATGAATGATTTATTCTTTACTTTTATCAATTTATTTAGATTGCTAAATGTTGTAAGAGGTATGTTTCCACTTGGTGGGTACCTCATTAGTTAAACATCATGTAATTTAAATTGCTTTTCTATTTTAGAACCAATGTAAAGGACATGTTTCTACCTTTCGGTGGGTGTCCTATTTAGGCTTGGGATGTAAGGACATGTTTCCATCCTTGGATGGGTGTCCATTTATTTGCTTTGTTTGGACATTGTTTTAATTTTTAATATATCGATGCTTTATTTTAATTATTATGTGTAATATGGATAATATTGTTATAATTAAGAATTTTATAATATTAAGACCTGTAAAGAAGGTCGGTTCCAATGAACTGGGCGTTGTGGGGGTGCTGGGCCATTTCTCACCTTCCCCACAATTACCCAACTTTTTGAACCCATTAGGGGGTTGGGAATTCCTTAGGAATTGAGTCATCCACCCCTTTCTTTTTCCCAGCCCGTCCGGGTGGTGACTCTATTTTCTCCGGACTTAGGTCCGTGTTCTCTAAGGCCCCGAGCCAAAATAGTGCCAAAGTCGCAAGAACCATTCCACTGGGAGTGGGGGTAAAAATCCTCGCTCACAGTGGCGACTCCACTAGGGATAAGAAAAGTTGATTCCGCTGGTCTTTGTATTATTCTATTCTTTCTTGTAATGATATTATCCATTGTATCATCTTAGATTGCATCGTGTGCTTGTGTTAGGATGCCCGTGTTACCCGTGTTATATTATGTAAGGGATACCATACTTTCACTCAAGGTATGGAGATCAAGCATGGCATAACTACTCATAGCCTCGTACCATTTGGTATATACTTGCTATGGGAACCTAAGCCTTTTAACCCAAAGACTAAAGCTCATGTAATTGGCTTAGTTACTTTCCTTAGGTTTTACCCCAAATGCATGTTGTTTGACTATGGTTAATTTATCTTTGCCTAAATCATGGCTTATTTGGTTTGTTATTTTTCTATTATGACCTAAGAATATTGTAAGCTCAAAATAAATTTTTTTTTTAATCCAAAAGACCAAAGCTATTTTTAAAATTTTTCAAGATGGTCTTTGGACATAAGACTTTTGTAAAAACAAATCAAAAATTCTTTGGCCCATGGCGCAAATACTAAGCCCAAAATCCATTTTTTCTAAAATCTTTTACAATGGGCTTAGAAACAAAACTATTTTCACCCAACCTTTTCTTACAAAGAGCTTGCAAAATATTTAGGTCAATTATGAAATACCAAAAATCAATTGCGGGCCTAGTTTACACTAAGAATAAATTAACCATGGGCTTATTTTTGGCATGAATCATTAGTTACCTTTTTCAATTGAGAAATTTATTTATAATAAACCTCTTAATTTCGTTTTAATCCAATATAGCATAAAAGCTACTATGGTTGGATAAATGGATTAAAACCTAATTAATATTATTATGACCTGGTTTCCATTTTTGAATATATAACTATTGGTTGAAACGTCCGAGGGAATTATTCGAAAACAAGATACCCCATGTTGGTATTTTGTTAACCATATACCTAGGAAAAGAGACTCACCATTCATGTGTGGATGTTATAAGGTTGGAAGGAACGTCCTAATTATCCTTGTTTGTTGATTGTTTGTGCATACATGGATACATTTGCATCTCTAAGATTGCAGTTGAGGGCCTCATCCACCATCCTTTGAATTTGTTCGGGCTCCATTGTTTATGGTTAGCAAGTGATTGAGTCGTTGTTAGACACTTCATCTCCGTCATAGGTTGGATTGTTGTAAGCTTTTTAACTATCGTAATCCAAGGCTGTGAGCCAAAGAGGAAAAGGTAAGAACATACATAATCATGCATACATATAGCATAAGTTACCATGAAATGAGGAACATACCAGGTAATTCAAATCAATACCCTGTGGATGAGATAGCATATCTGGCGGGCTAGAGCAAGCAAATGAAGGGGCAGTAAAGGAAGGTCCAGCATCATGATCAAATGAGCCAATAGCCTACAACAATTAAAGAATCAAAGAAAAAAAGTTGCAAGGGAAAAAGGGTTAAAGTGCAAAAATTCCCTTGGAAGATCAAAATAAGCATGAACCAAGCAAGACATGGCCAAGCCAAATCTTGATTGGCCGTGTCATCTCAAAGGAAAGCTTGGCAGAACATGACACGGGCAGGAGACACGGCCAAGCCACTGGCTGTGTCTCACCTAAAGGGAAAAGTCAAGAAGAAACAAGCAAAGAAAGAAAAACAATAGTAGGTGACATTGGCAGGCAACACGGCCAAGCCACTGGCCGTGTCACTTGACACGGCCACAAGCTTGGCTATGTCCCATCCTAAGCTAAGAACAAAGAAAAACCAAAGAAAAAACATAGACGCTGACACACCCAGGAGACACGGCCAAGCCACTGGGTCACTCTCATCTTCAAAGACAAAAGAAGACCAGAGGAGAAACAGAAGATGACACACTCAGGTGACACGGCTGTTTACCTGAGAAGTACTGGTCCCGAGATGTGGAACAGACTCTCCTGCAGCGCCGTGATGTTCTTCTTCATCTCTACCCTCATTTTCATCAGAAATCTCCCTTACACCAACAAGGGATACATCAAAGTTCAAGAGTCTTCTTTGAATAAAATGGGCATAAAATGGACCCGGTAAATGGAGAAATGACTCGGCATCATAACCATACCGGGCCGACCACCATGCATCCTCCGGCATTGACATAATATTTAAAGTATATTCTGGGATTTGCATCAAAAACCTCCGCTGCTCTGGACCAAGAAAACATTCATAAACTCTCTCCCTGAGAAACCAGCCACTAGACACTAGGCCAGTAATAATTCAACGAGAATGTTGGAAAGACAGTGCAGCCCTCATCAAAGGAGACCAGTTTGCTCGCTCTTTTGGTCTCCATTAGGCCAAATTTACCTGCAAAATAACATAAGTAAGTAAAACTTTCACATAAAATTTAAAGCATACTAATGTTATTTTACTTGGTCCCAGGTTAAGCGGCTCAATACATAGCGGTGAGAATGCACATGATGAGAGCAGGGAACGTCCACATTATCGGACAACCAGAAATTTAATCTCAGATACCCGACTCTCTCTCGGGAAATACCGAGTACCCTCACGATGTTATGTTCATATACCCATACCTACAACAATAATAGTAAAGATCAAATTCATGCAAGAAAAGAGTGGAAATAACATTGGTGAAGGAAAATAATACCTCGACAACCGCCATCAAGCCGACAAAAGACCTCTTGTTTCGGCAAAGCTTATCGAGACCAGCGTCACCCCAGCCAGAAGATGGTACCATTATGAGATAAGAAAGGGCACTCAACACTGACAAGTGGATAGAAGATTCAATACTGCCTAAAATGGTTGACCCGAGCAGATATAACAAAAATCCTCCAGCATACTGTTCGACCGTGTCTCTGCCAACCCGCCGTTCGTAGTTCATCCAATAACTACGAATTGGCTCGATTTTTATCTTAAAAGGCCCTTTATATGATGGTTCCATACCAATTAATTCCTAAAATTCTTCAAATGTTAAAATTTCATTGGTCAGAGGAACCGAAAAACCATCATATCGAAGGCTGGTTATGGCAGTAAAATCGACCGGGCCAATTGTCATCTCTCCAATGGGCAAGTGAAAAATGTGGGTTGTATCCAACCATCGCTCTGCAAGCGCCTCGACTACGCTTTGGTCTATTTGATTTTCCTTGGATGGCAATTGCAAGATGAACTACTCAAAGCCGCAATCTCGGATAATCCACCTTACCCGAGAAGGCACTACATCATACCATTGTTGGGCTTTGTAAATACATCCTCCAAACCGAACAACACAACGATCATGCTAACACAGACCCAGGTAAGTTAATACATGGTAAATACATATTATTCTATCTACTTAAATTAATTTATTTTTCAAATAACAAAAAAAAATATATATATAACAAAAAAAACCAAAAAAAGCTCAAAAAAAAATAATCAAGAAAAAAAGGAAAAAATAATTACCTCGCTCTTTTGATTGGAAATGCGATGGATCGGCATCCCGGCTAGTATATCTAAATTTCCATCTTCATGATGCCGAATAAACTCCAATAACTCGGCATTAGAATGAGTCCGTGACCTCGAAGCATGCATTATTTTGAAAAATATGTGCTAAAATTGAAATAAATTTGAGAGAATTATGAAATTGAAATCGTGCTGTGAAATGAATGAAGGAATGGTGGCTTTTTATAGAGAAACGGCAAGCAAAAAAAATTTATGAATAGTATTACTATAGATTAACATTAAATTTTACTATTCATGTATAGTATTACTATTGATGAATAGTAAAAGTACTATTTCCAATAGTAAATACTATTTGATACTATTTTCAATAGTAAATTTTTTATTTATGAATAGTGAATAGTACATGAACAGTGACTACACAGTAAAATAAACAATAAATTCATTTATTCACTTTAACCATTCGAATAATTGCGGGTATATAAATATTTTTATGCCCAGGGGGTACGAAGAAGACATATGCATAAAAATTAGCCAAACTTTTGAAATAAAAAATTATTAGCTCGGGTCCAGAACCCAAATTACCATTAGGTCCAGAACGTAGAATTATTTCTAAGTCCAGAACATAGCTCGAGTCCAGAACCCAAATTTTCCATTAGGTCCAGAACCTAGAATTTATTTCTAAGTCCATAACTTAGCTCGGGTCCAGAACCCAAATTTTCTATTAGGTCCAGAACCTAGAATTATTTCTAAGTCCAGAACTTAGCTCGGTCCCAGAACCCAAATTACCCTTAGGTCCAGAACCTAAAATTATTTCTAAGTCCAGAACTTAGCTCGGGTCCAGAACCCAAATTACCCTTAGATTCAGAACCTAGAATCTTTTCTTAGCTCGGGTCCAGAACCCAAATTTTCCTTAGGTACAGAACCTATAATTATCCTTGAGTCCAGAACTCGAACCGGGTCTAGAACCCAAAACCTCCACCATCTCAAAAATTAAGTCTTGTTGCTTTTCACTCTCTTTCACTAAAGTTTTAGATCATTCAAGCAGGGGGCAAACTGTAGACCCTTAATTTTTGACCCAGTCCGGTCCAATATATTTTGTTTAGTCTAAAATAATTTTTGTGTTGTTTAATATATTTTAATTGGTCCAAAATAATTTTTGTTATCTTAATAAAATAATTTTTGCTTTATTATCTAATTTTTATTAATAAAAAATAAAAATAACAAATCAAAATCAAAAATAAAAATAAAAATAAAAATAAAAATCAGCGACGGAAAAATCGGCGACGAAAAAATCATCGCCGAAAACCACCATAACGGGCTTGGCCATGGGCCATTTCGCCAGCAGGAGTTTCCTGAGGGCGTAATGGCCGGCAGGCCGTTCCCCGCCCCTGCCGCAGCCAACTGAGGCAGATTTTTTTGCTAGAGCAATTTTTCCTGCGGCAAATTTTTTTCGCCAGCAAAATTTTCTGGCTCAAATTTTTCGAAACCTAATACAATTAGGTTTCGGTTTCCTTTTCTTAATTAATAATGTATGTCGTGAGCAACTAGGAGAAAACCACAAAAAACTTCTATAAATAAGTATAATTACAACACAAAAAAGAGGGAGAAAGAGAGGAAGAAATCCGAGAGGAAAGAGGAACAAATTTTGATCCAAAACTGAGTAGGAAAGGCAGTAATTCAACTTAATTTTTTGAGGGAGCCAAAAAACAATTCAAGGCAATTCAAAGGCAGCAAAGCTTACCTTTGTTTTTGTTCATCCAAGAAAAATAATTTTTGGAGGAACTATCAAAAGGAGGTATGTATTAAATTCCTTTTTTTTTTTGCTTTTTACAGTAGCTTAGATTATACAATTGGGTCTTTCAAAATAAAAAATCCCAGAACCTTAATTCCCTTTGTTCAAAGTATGAAAATCTTAAATCGTTGCTTTATTTTTCCAAAAGTTTAAAAATATTAGTTTTATTTCTTCAAAACCCCAAAACCAAGATTTGCATTTCAAATTATCAAAACCCAAAATTGTGTTCTGTTTCCTTCCAAAAGACTTAAAAATATCTTTTTGCTCTTATAAACTTTAAATCGTTTGTTTAAATTCATAAAAACTTCAAGAAATTGTCAATTGTCTTTCCAAATCCAAAAATAAAATTCATTACCCAAGGCCCTAAATTCAAAAAATCCTAAAACCCTAATTCAACTTTCAAACCTAAAATAGTAAACCCTAACCCCTTTAAAACCTTAAACCCTAATTTTTTCTAAACCCTAATCCTTTAAAACTTTAAAAACCATAAAAACACAAATATTTTAATTTCACACAGTAAGATTGAAATCACAAATTAAAAGTATTTTAAGGAGTCCAAATTCTAGTTTCATGATTTTACATAAATAAACCCTAGTTTCATGATTTCAACTTTCAAACATTAATTTGGTTAATCAAAGAACTTTATCAACTTTTTAAAACATAAAACCTTAATCGATTTTAATTTCTTTAAAAAAAGTCACAGTAGCCTAATTCTATGAATTCCAAAATCCTAACACATGAAATAAAGAACCCTAGATGGAAATAGTAGCTATAATTTGGATTTTTATTTACCTTATTCATTTCCATATTTGATTATGCTTTGATTTATTTTATGTGCTTTAATTTATTTAAGTTCAATGCTTGGTTTATTTTATTTATCATGATTGGATGTTTACTTTCTATTGATATTTAATGCCTTTGATGAATGATTTATTGTTTACCTTTATCAATTTATTTAGATTGCCAAATGTTGAAAGAGGTATGTTTCCACTTGGTGGGTACCTCATTAGTTAAACATCATATAATTTAAATTGCTTTTCTATTTTAGAACCAATGTAAAGGACATGTTTCTACCTTTCGGTGGGTGTCCTATTTAGGCATGGGATGTAAGCACATGTTTCCATCCTTGGATGGGTGTCTATTTATTTGCTTTGTTTAGACATTGTTTTGATTTTTAATATATTGATGCTTTTTTTAATTATTTTGTGTAATATGGATAATATTGTTATACTTAAGAATTTTATAATATTAATACCTGTAAAGGAGGCGGGTTCCAATGAACCGGGCGTTGTGTGGGTGTTGGGCCATTTCTCACCTTCCCCACACGTACCCAACTTTTCGAACCCATTAGGGGGTTGGGGATTCCTTAGGAATCGAGTCATCCACCCCTTTCTTTTTCCCAGCCCATCCGGGTGGAAACTCCATTTTCTCCGGACCTAGGTCCGTGTTCTCTAAGGCCCTGAGACAAAACAATGCTGAAGCTGCAAGAACCATTCCATCGGGAGTGGGGGAAAAAATCCCCGCTCACAACAACACAAAAAGTATCAAGAAATTGGGATGAAATTTTGGAGAAAAATTGAGACCGAAACTGAGTAGGAAAGACCTTGAATCAATTGGATTTTTTTTTAGAGAGCAAACAAGAAATTCAACCCACCAAAGGCAGCAAAGCTTGTCTTTGTTCTTGTTCATCCAAGAAGTCATTTTTGATGGAATCAACAAACGAAGGTATGAATTTCTTTATTTTTTCATTAATTCACAGTAGCTTCATCATTCAAAAATCATAAAAATTGTTTCTGTTTCTTCTAAATCAAAAAAACCTAAGAACCCTAATTCACCTTTTCTAAAGTTTAAAAACCTTAATTCGTTGCTTTGTTTTCCAAAAAGCTTAAAATTATTGTTTTTATTTCTTCAAAATCTCAAAACCCTAATTTGTCTTCCAAATTCTCAAAATCATAAATTAAATCTGTTTCTTTCTAAAAATCCTAAAAAACATCTTTTCTGTTTCTATAAACTTTAAATCATTTTGTTTATTCTCATAAAGCTTCATAAAATTATGAATTGTTTTTCCAAATTCTAAAACTTAATGCATTCTTTGAAACCCTAATTCAAAAATTCTAAAACCCTAATTCAACTTTAAAACAAAATAGAAAACCTTAAACTAGCTAACCTAAACCCTAATTCTTCTAAACCCTAATCCTTTAAACTTTAAAAACCTTATAAACATAAATGTTATAATTTTACACAATAAGCTTAAAAACAATAATTCAGTGGCTAATAATCATAAATCTAAACGTTTTAAAGTTTCCAAACCCTAGTTTCATGATTTTACTTCTCAAACACTAATTTAGTTAATCAAAGAACTTTATCAACCTCTTAAATTCTAAAACTTTGCTACATTTCAAATCTTTTAAAGTTCACAGTAGCTTAAACCCATGAATTCCAAAACCTTAAACACATTAAATAAAGAAACTTAAATAGAAACAGTAACCCTAATTTGAATAATTATTTTCCTTATTCAATTTTATATTTGATTATGCTTTGATTTATTTTATATGCTTTAATTTATTTATGTTCAATATTTGGTTGGATGGATGTTTATTTTATATTTTGATTGATATCTTTGATGAATGATTTATTTATGATGAATGGTTATTCACTTTTATCGATTTATTTAGATTTCCAAATGTTGTAAGAGGCATGTTTCCACTTGGTGGGTACCTTATTAGTTAAATAGCATGTAATTTAAATTGCTTTTCTATTTTAGAACCAATGTAAAGGACATGTTTCTACCTTTCGGTTGGTGTCCTATCTAGGCATGGATATGTAAGGGCATGTTTTCATCTTCGGATGGGTGTCCATTTATTTGTTTTGCATGGACATTGTTTTGATTTTTAATATAGCGATGCTTTATTGTGTGTAATATGGATAATGTTGTTATATTTAAGAATTTTATAATATTAAGACCTGTAAAGAAGGCCGGTTCCAATGAACCGGGCGTTGTGGGGGTGCTGGGCCATTTCTCACCTTCCCCACATGTACCCAACTTTTCAAACCCATTAGGGGGTTGGGGATTCCTTAGGAATCAAGTCATCCACCCCTTTCTTTTTTCCCGGCCTGTCCGGGTGGTGACTCCATTTTCTCCAGACTTAGGTCTGTGTTCTCTAAGGCCCCGAGAACTACTCATAGCCTTGTACCGATTGGTATATACTTGGTGTTGACTCTGCTGGGGATAAGAGAAGTTGATTCCGTTGGTCTTTTTTATAATTATATTCTTTCTTGTAACGATATTGTTCATTGCATCATCTTATAGTGTGCGTGAGTTAGGACGCCCGTGTTACCCGTGTTGTGTTATGTAAGGGATACCGTACTTTCACTCAAGGTATGGAGATTGAGCATGGCATAACTACTCATAGCTTCGTACCGATTGGTATATACTTGCTATGGGAACCTAAGCCTTTTTACCTAAAGACTAAAGCTCATGTAATTGGCCTTGTTACTTCCCTTAGGTTTTACCCCAAAATGCATGTTGTTTGACTATTGTTAATTTATCTTGGCTTAAGTCATAGCTTATTTGGTTTGTTCTTTTTCTAATATGACCTAAGTATATTGTAAGCTCAAAATAAATTTTTCTTTAAA
This sequence comes from Garcia nutans, assembly GCA_947685225.1. Lineage (NCBI taxonomy): Eukaryota > Viridiplantae > Streptophyta > Magnoliopsida > Malpighiales > Euphorbiaceae > Garcia > Garcia nutans. The sequence goes on along the minus strand of CANTUV010000007.1, from coordinate 44,796,622 downwards.
ATCCAAAGGACCTAAGCTATTTTCAAAACTTTTCAAGATGGTCTTTGGACATAAAACTTTTCTAAAAACAAATCAAACATTCTTTTGCTCATAGCCCAAATACTAAGCCCAAAATCCATTTTTTCTAAAATCTTTTTACAATGGGCTTAGAAACAAAATTATATTTTCCAACCTTTTCTTACAAAGAGCTTACAAATTATTTGGGTCAATTAAGAAATACCAAAAATCAATTGTGAGCCTAGTTTATCCTAAGAATAATTAATCAAGGGCTTGTTTTTGGCATGAATCATTAGTTACTTTTTCAAGTGAGAAATCTATTTATGATAAACCTCTTAATTTTGTTTTAATCCAATATAGCATAAAAGCTACTTTAGATGGTTGAATGGATTAAAACCTAATTAATAGGAATTGTTATAAATGGATTTCCATTTGCAAAAGTATAACTATTGGTTGAAACGTTCGAGGGAAATATTCGAAAACAAGGTACCCCATGTTGGTATTTGTTAACCATATACCTAGGGAAAGAGACTCGACATTTGTGTGTGGATGTTATAAGGTTGGAAGGAACGTCCTAATTATCTATCTTTGTTGATTGTATTTGCATACATTCATACATGCATACATTTGCATCTCATGTCATTAATCCTTTATGGCTCACAGCCCTGGATTACGATAGTTCAAAATCTTACGACAATCCGACCTACCCCGGAGATGAAGTATCTAGCAATGACTCAATCACTTGCTTGCAAAAACAATGGATCCCGAACAAATTCAAAGAATGGTGGATGATGTCCTCAATGCCAAGATGGAAGAAATAAAAGAGGCCCTAGCTGAGACTATGAAGAACCAATTGACTGCAATCTTAGAAAATCATGCCGAGGCATCTACTAGCACTAAGAAGCCAAAGGACAAAGGGAAGACCAAAGTTGGTTAAGTGGTTTTTGATGATGAAAAAGTGATCATTGATGATGATGATGATTGGGCTCAATACTAGCAAGATGCTCAAGAGAAGAAAAAGGAACCGAAGATTGTTAAAAGATCAACTATGGAGAAGACCGAAATTTCTGATGTTGAAAAAATGATTGCTGATTTGGAAAAGAAATTTGAGAAGAAGCTAAAAACTGAAGAAATGTCCGAAGTTGGCAAATTATTTGAGCTAGATGAAGAAGTCCCGTACAAGTTCAAGATGCCATCTTTCACAAAGTTTGATGGAACCAGAAATCCTCCTCCATGTGAAGCAATATATCACTGCCATGCAGTCTGCCCGAGCTACTAAAGCTCAAACCCTAAGGTAATTTATGCTCTCATTGGACCCTGTTGTCCAAAATTGATTCAATACCTTAGATGATGAAACACAAAAGAGTTGGGATCTGCTTTACAAAGCCTTCATCCAACAATATGGATATAAAGTCGAGATGGAAGTTACCTTGATGGAAGTTGAGTCCATTAGGCAAAGGTCGAATGAGAATTTTGTAGATTATGTGATGGAGAAACAAGGCTACTTTGCTCAAGAAGAGGCCCGATGAATCCGATCAAATTAGGATGATTGTGAGAGGGGTGTTGCCTAGTCTTCGTGAGAGGATGTCTCATACACTCATCCGTGATTTCAAAGAACTTCTCCAAGCTGGTTTGCAAATTAAAGAATGGGAAAGAGAGAAGAACCATTTTCAACAAGAAGATATGAGAAGGAAACTATCATTTCAGTAGCCAAAGCATGCAAAAGGCAGTCGGTGTCAATGCTACTAACCAAGGAACAAGGAGACAATTTTAGGAATTGGGGAAACTGATGTCTTGGGTTCTCAATAAACTTCAAAGAAAGGGATTGCTACAACCCTTAAATCCTCATCCTTTGCCTAACCCTCTCCCACCTAATTTCAACACTAAAGCATTTTGTAAGTTTCACCAAATGCAAGGGCATGACACGGATAGATGTGTGAGGTTGAGACAAGAGATCCAAAATCTAATTGATAATGGGAAACTACTAGATCCCAATAAGCCAAACACCAAAGACAACCTGTTACCAAAGTTCAATAAAGTACCGCCGCCGGCAACCTTCATGATTAGAGGAGGTGTGCATGAGGATTTTTTCATGTCTTCTTTTCAAGATGTGGGTGGAGAAACAACCTAAGAAGAAGAGGTATTTGGTGGAATTAAACAAGCTATGGTGGGTGACGAAGTAACAATTTGTGTTGTCAATGGGTTTTGGGATTCGAGCGATAGTGATGATGATATAGTATCCAAGAAGGAGGAGTGGACTTGGTCCGAGCCCAAAGAAGATGAGGTAATGAACACTAGATCCGGCAAGCCTTATGCAAGGCCACCACCTAAGGAGGTAGAAACTAATAAGGGAAAGGAAGTTAAAGTAGGAAATAAAGAAGAAGAAGATGATGCTGTGCTCAAGCAATTGAAAAGAACCCAAGCAAGCGTTAGCATTTGGGACTTATTAGCTACTTCTAAAAAGCACCGAGAAACTATGGCCAAAGCCTTGGCTAGCATGCCAATTTCTACCTCCATGACACCAGAGGAGCCGATCAACTTCATAAAAATTGGAGGGGTAATGAAGTGTGAAGAGGTTCAAGAGAAGAGCGAAGTTAATATGGGAGCGGTTTCTTTTTCAGATGCAGATTTACTGGAGGAGGGGAGAGACCACATCCACCCTCTCTTTATCAAGATAGAAGTCAAAGGGAAGAGGACTCCATGTGTAATGGTCGATGATGGATCTGCCATAAATGTTTGTCCACTTAAGATATTGCCAAAGCTAGCCATGTCAACAAGAGATCTAAACCCGACCGAGGTAACAATTCGGGCTTATGACAACACTAAGAGGCATGCCGAAGGGACTTTCAAAGTGGCTGTCAAGGTTGGTCCAATTGAATCTATTATTGAGTCTGTTGTTTTAGACATACCAGTTACCTTTGCTTTACTCTTTAGGCGACCCTGGTTTCATCCTCTTGGTTGAGTTCCTTCCACCCTTCATCAAAAGATCAAGTTCCCCAACGGAGATGAGACAGTGGTCATTGAAGCTGAAGATAATGAGATTGTTAACACTCTAATGATTGAGAGGCCTCTCAATGGTTTCCAAGCAGCTGCAATTTCTGATGATGAAGTAGTGGAATCCAAAGTCTTGAATATGATGAAGAACATGAACTACCTTCCCAGAGCTGGTCATGGAAAGGGTAAAGCCGGTTTGACAAAGTTGCCAGATTTTAGAACTCAAACTTCCAAGAAGGGGATGGGATATGATGAAGGCAATGATGTCCAGCCAAACAAGAGTGAGAAGATGAGCTTCCCACCACTTGAAGAGATCTTTGTCAAAGCTCCAGATATGGGACCACTCCAAGGAAAGCCCGAGCCAATTATGTTCATAGGTAAGATGATCCCAGGTTTTGAAATTTTTGCAGATGTGGTTGAACTAGTAGACCAAGTGAAGAAAGAGCTCACCCTATCAGCCAACAAAGAATCCAATCCAAAAGAAAAGAATGAAGCTATCCTGAAAGCCGAGAAGACTTCGAAGGAGATTGCTGCCCTAGTTGAAGAAAAGTTTGAAGAAGACATCCTGCCTTATGATTTTGAGAACAATGATTTTGATTTTGATTTTAATTTATCTGCTTTTTATGAGGATGATGATGTTTTCTTTTCCAAAATGAATGCAATAAAGTCTAATTTTGCTTACTTGTGTGATGTTTCTCCTGATGGTTGCATACATTCAAACAGCAGTTACATGAGCATCTTTAATATTAATTATGTTAACACAATCATTAAATTTGGGAACAATCGAAAATCCTAAAAACATTAGCATAGAATTTGACCTTACTCCTGATGAGAGAGAGAGATTTGAATATGAGGATATGCCTGGAATAGATCGAGACATAGTTGAGCATCATATTCCTACTTACACTCATATGAAACTTGTCAAACAAAAGCTTAGGCGATTAAGACTTGAGTGGGCTGAATTGGTTAAAGAAGAGGTCACTAAGCAAATACAACTGAAGTTCCTTGAAGTAATAGAATATCCAGATTGGCTAGCCAACATAGTACCCGTGCCAAATAAAGATGGGAGAATAAGGGTCTGTGTGGACTATAGAGATTTGAACAAGGCTTCCCCTAAGGATAATTTTCCTTTACCTCATATAGATGTTCTCATTAATAGTGCAACCTCTAGTGTGCTACACTCGTTTGTAGATGGATTTTCCGGATACAATCAAGTGTTAATGGCCCAAGAGGATAAAGGCAAAACTGCTTTCATTACTACATGGGGTATATTTTGTTATAGAGTGATGCCATTCGGCTTAATGAATGCTGGAGCAACCTACCAAAGGATGGCCACCACACTATTTCATGACATGATGCACAAAGAAGTTGAAGTATATGTTGATGATATGATGGTTAAATCTGATACAAGGGAACAACAATTCCAAAACTTAGAATTATTCTTTGATAGAGCTTTGAAATATAAGCTAAGATTAAACCCGAAGAAGTGTGTGTTCGGTGTTACTTCAGGCAAATTATTAGGACATGTGATTGGTCCAAATGGCATTGAGATCACTACAAAAATATTCGGTATTTGTGACGAAAATCTGCGACGGACATGTTTCCGTCACAAATTTGCTACGGATCTGCGACGGATTTGCGACGGAAGGACGAGTCAGAGGAATTTTGAGAAAATGGTTGCAAATCCGTTGCAAACCCGTCGCAGATCTGCGACGAAAATCATTCGTCGCAAATAATCATCGCAAAAGTTGGTGCAGAAACTTGGCGCGAGAGAAACCCGGGTATATTTTTTCGCAAAATTTTTTTTTGTCGCAGATTGGTTGTAGAAAACACTAAAAAAAAGCAATTTGCGACGGAGATCTGCTACTGTCTATTGCCGTCGCAATTTTCACTATAAAAATATTCGGCATTTGCTACGAAAATCTGCGACGGACATGTTTTCGTCGCAAATTTGCTACGGATCTGCGACGGATTTGCGACGGAAGGACAAGGCAGAATAATTTTGAGAAATTAGTCGCAAATCCGTTGCAAATCCGTCGCAGATCTGCGACGAAAATCATTCCGTCGCAAATAATCGTCACAAAATCACTACAAAAATATTCGGTATTTGCGACGAAAATCTGCGACGGACATGTTTCCATCGCAAATTTGCTACGGATCTGCGACGGATTTGCGACGGAAGGACAAGTCAGAGGAATTTTGAGAAATTGGTCGCAAATCCGTTGCAAATCCGTCGCAAATCCGCGAAGAAAATCATTCCATCGCAAATAATCGTCACAAAAGTTGGAGCGAAAACTTGGCGCGAGAGAGAAAACACTAAAAAAAACAATTAATAAAATATATATGATTTAAAAGGTTACTATTATCATATTATTTATAGTTAACATTTTTTCTTTTATTAAAATTATAAAATTTAAATAATTTAAATTAAATTTTTATAATTTTAAATAATATCTAGAGTATGGGAGTAGTTTTTTTCGAATTATATATAATAATATAATAGATAAGGAGACCATGACCCTCCTTTATCCTCTTAATTACATTAATATATATATATATATATGAAATTTTGATAAAAGTATAAAAAAATTTAAATATAATTTTAAATATATTATATTTATAAAATATTTATCAAAATACAGAATTTATAAAATATTTATTAAAATATCAGATTTTTATTAGTTTACAAAGAGTTTATAATGAGTTTATGATTAGTTTACAATGAGTTTATAATAAGTTTATAAATTTTATATAATTTATAATGAATTTATTATGAATTTATAATAAAATGAATAAAATATATTTTATAAAAAAATAAAAATTTTAAAAATATAATAAATAGTGTTATTATATATATATATTAGTATATTTTGGTCTTTTAATCGGACAAGTAAGCTGGCCGGACGGGTTTTCTAATCCCTGATCAGATCTGAATAAGCAAAAACTTAATTAAGATAGTATTTTTTCTCTCTCTCTCTCTCTCACACACAGACACTCATCTTCTCTCTTTCTTAAAATTGATAAAACAAAGCAACATCGTCCCTCTCATCTCTGTAAAGACAAAACCGTGGATCTATCTCCTCCCACCATTTCCCTTCTCCTTCCCTTTCTCTCTCTACCCCCCTTAACCAACACCTTTCTTCTCCATCTGTCTCTACTCAGACCTTACCAAGTTTTGCAGTTTTTAAATTCATTGATTTGGGGCTTCTCTCCTTGCTTGAGATCTATCCTTCTTCTTCGTTGTAAATCCCAGATCTCTCTTATTCTTACCCTTCTTCAACTTAGCTCTTTAATTTCATAGAGATGACTTCTTTTCGCTCAGATCCCGCTTCCAGGGTCTACCCAGAACCTGAGTCTCTCTCCATCGACCACTTCGACCGACTTCCTGACTCCCTTCTCCGTCTCGTCTTTAACAGAATCGGAGATGTTAAGGCTCTTGGCCACTGCTGTGTTGTGTCGCGCCGTTTCCATTCTCTTGTTCCGCAAGTAGATAACGTTGTTGTACGCGTCGATTGTGTCATTTCTGATGATGATACTTCCCCTTCTTCTTCATTGGAGAAATCTCGTTCTTCTAGTTCGTCTTCTGGGTTCTCATCGCTTTTTCGGTTGGTCTTTGGTGGCATTGTTAAGCCATTTCAGGCTCTGGGTCAGCTTCTTGGACCAAGGAGAGAGATCCTAAATTCTTATTCTTCGCGGAATGGGCTGTTTTCTTCTTCTTCCTCTTCTTCGAGTTCTGCACCTTCATCTTCTGCCCTTTTCGTTGGGAACGACGACGATGGGGAAATGGATCAGGGCAGTGTTACCCATCATTCTCCTACTCAGGTTCTCAAGAAATTTAACGAAATTAGGTTTTTGCGGATCGAGTTGCCCAGTGGGGAATTGGGGATTGATGATGGGGTGCTTTTGAAATGGAGAGCTGATTTCGGATCTACCCTTGATAATTGTGTTATTCTAGGTGCTGCTTCCATAATCAGCAATGGCCATAGCAAGTGTTGCTCTGTTTTGCAAGAAAATGGAGCTGACGGGGCTTGTGGGAATGTGAATAACAACAACAATAGTGTCGGTGATGATAATGGGAGCATTCCTGAGTCATTTTACACCAATGGTGGCTTGAAATTGAGGGTGGTGTGGACTATTAGCTCCTTGATTGCTGCCTCCGCCAGGCATTATTTGCTTCAACCCATAATTGCTGAGCACAGGACACTTGATAGCTTGGTGCTGACTGATGCTGATGGGCAGGGAGTATTGTGTATGAATAGGGAACAATTGGAGGAGTTGAGGGTGAAGCCTTTATCGGCTTCTTCTACATCCAAGAGGAGTCAAAAGCCCTCTTTTCCCTCTTACTTCACAGAATCCTGGTTGAGGAAGATGCCAAAAAGTCTTCAAAAGGCAATGACGAGCTATTTCATGCTGCAACTGATTCTGGGAAGACTCTTTACACAAAGGGCGACTTTGCTAAATCTCAGATTTCAGATCTAGATGTGTATATCTTGAGCAAGGTACAAGTGATAAATGCTATACTTAAATTAGCTGTATAAACAAATTGCGTATAAATAAATTGCAAAATGAATGGCCTGTTTGCAGGTTGGTTTGTTCCCTGATGTACTAGAGCGCAAAGTGATGCATCATTTTGAGAAAGGAGACCATGTGAGACTCATATGACTCTGATACTGTTTACATGCAGCATGAACTTGTCATATTGCTTGGTTAATTGGCTATACGTATGTACTTTTAAAGGTTTCAACTTTGGTTACTGGGGAATTTTACAGAAAGTAAGAACATTTTCCAGGATTTGCACGGCCCTTTGTATTCAATGCTGAGGTTTTGCTGAAGTTCGTCGGAATTTTCCTATCAATCTAATGTTTTCTAAAATATTTAGCTGGCATAAACTAAATAGTTCATTTGCTTTTTCTGAAATCACCATGGTGGACTCTTGGTTGCTGTTATCAGGTTAGAATTTTCTAATGTTTCTTTCTATCTTGCCCTGTTATGTGAAATTTTTATGTTCATTCTAGTGATAAATTTAATTTTTTTAGGGCAATTAATTGAGTAATATATCATATTAATGAAAGTCTAAATGATAATGAATCCGCATTGGCAGATAAAGTATTCGGACCACATACTACTTCTCAAGATGTATATGATGTTGCTGCTAAACCAGTAGTCAAGGCTGCAATGGAAGGCATCAATGGTATGATATAGAATTTCAGATTCACTTAATCAATGGGCTTTGATTAATTGGAGTAATTGCGGCGACTCTGTTGATTGATTTAGTACTGCATTGAATTAACTTTTTTACAATGCAGGAACTGTTTTTGCGTATGGTGTTACTAGTAGTGGAAAGACACACACTATGCATGTAAGTTTAGTCTCTCTAGCTACAAGTTTCTTTATTTTTATATTTGGCTTGGACTTATAATCTAAATGATCCAGTTATTGTGATTAATTAAGCTTCATATGGCAGCACATATTAAATTTCCATATAAGAATTTGCATCATTCAAGAATGATATTGACGGTTGAAGTATTTTATTAGATTGCTTGGTAGCTCTATATATCTTAATCCAAGCAACTTAATACACTTAAGTTGAGCTAAAATTTTAAGCTAAGTGGAATTTAGTTTTTCATCATAAGCTAATAAAATATACTTTTTCAAATAAGGTGAGTTTTACTGCTGATCTTTTGTAAGAAACTGAAGACTTTAATTTTGTTAAACTGTATTGCATGTCAACCAATTGCCTTGATCGCTGCTTTGGTTCTTTCCCTATATTTTTCATCGATCTTTAACAGATGAATGAATATGATGCGCTAATATGCAGTGAATCTTGTTATGGTTAATGTTCTCATTAGTAAGGTGATTTTGGTGATATAGCAGGTGGTAGCAGTTCCCCCCTGTATAGCTTATCACAGTTCTTGTTGACCATTTGACATGCATATATGCTTGTGTATAAATTTACATTCTAGTTAATTTTTCTTATTTCAGTTCTTAAACTGCAGTCTTCATATATGTACTAATTTTAACTTTATTGTTTTTTACTTATTTCTTAAAACATGTGCAGGGGGATCAAAATTCTCCTGGTATCATACCATTGGCCATAAAGGATGTTTTCAGCATTATCCAAGATGTAAGTGTTACATTCAAGTTTCACTGTCTTGAAACTATTTCATGGCACCATAACATTTTTTAACATTATTTTTTTTATCTTTCTCCTTTCAAGTGTGCCTAATATTTTCTTTTAATTTTTTTATGGCTCCAAGATTTGTTGTATAATTTCCCAATTTATTTTTTAAAACTTGGGTTCCCTGTATTATGTACCTGTTGAATTTGGAGCAAAGACTATTGCAAACATAACATATTACTTACTAAAGTGCTCTTCTTCATCTTTAATATTAAGGAGTCTTATGGAAAATTCATTCTACCATTTTATGAGCTTTCTAAATTTCTGCATAAAATCTAATTGCAGCATTCAAGCATTTGCTTTGCATGCGTGTGTGTGTCTGTTCTTTTTTTTTTTTTCAGCGAGTTTGACTTTGTACTATATATTGAATAATGGGGTTTTCTTCAACATAAACTAATTTGTTGGTAGAGTATTGAAAACGAGAAATTTCATGTAGGATAGGAACTCCATTACATATCTATTTAGAATCGCATTTTTAACCTCAAGTATGTCTTGCAGACTCAACCAGAATTCAGGCCTCCAATGTCTGAAGTTGTTCAGGATCTGAAAGACGTGATAAGGAGAGAACGCCCCAGCACTATAATTTAATATTGAAGATCTATTTTGTTATTTTCAAGATAGATTATTTATAGTAGTGTTCTTAACACTTGTATAGTTAAATTGTAAAATATTTTATTCTATTGAAGATTAATAAAAGAATTATTTTTATCAATGTAATTAGTGTTTTTTTAGATTGTGTTTAAATGTTCCAAATGTATTTATAAAGTTCTCATAAAATTAATTGGTAATACAAATAGTTCCAATAAAAATCAATATTAATTTACTACGGATTTGCTACGAATCTGCGACGGATATTTGAAATCTATGACGGAATTTGTGACAGATACTGCGACGACAATCTGCGACGGAATCTGCAACAAATTTGCGACGAAAATCTGTGACGAAATCTGCGACTAAAATCTGCGACGGAATCTGCGACAGAATTTGCAACAGCTGCCCTTTACTCTCGAAAATTTAAGCGCGAGATTTGCAACCGCCGAGCGGTTGCAAATCCGTCGCAATCTACGACGACCAGTTGCAAAATTGAAAATTGCGATGCCTTTTTTATTAACGGATCGTATCCGTCTCAGATCGGTCGCAAATCTTGATCTGCGACGGATCTACGACGGATTCTGTCCGTTGCAGATAGCGTTTTTTTTTTTGTAGTGGATTGATCCGGACAAAGTTAAGGCAATCAGGGATATGCCAGCCCCTACGACAGAGAGAGAAGTTAGGGGATTTATTGGTAAACTACAGTAAATTAGCATATTCATAGAAAAACTCACAACAATTTGTGAACCTATCTTCAAATTGCTTAGAAAGAATCAGCCGACCATTTGGAATGAAGAATGTCAAAAGGCCTTTGAGTGAATAAAAGAGTATTTATTGAATCCACCTATTTTAAAACCACCTAAACCCGACAAACCTCTATTACTATACTTAGCAGTAGAAGAAGAGTCAATAGGAGCCATGCTAGCCCAAGCAGATGAGTCAAGGATTGAGCATGCAGTTTACTACTTGAGTAGAAAGCTCCTACGTTATAAAATTAAGTATAGTATCATTGAAAAAACCTGTATAGCCGTAGTTTGGTCTTCTAAGAAGTTACGGCATTACTTTCAATCGTATAGTGTGCAAGCAATTTCTAGGTTGGATCCAATGAAGTACTTAAGGGAGACACCCTCTTTGATTGGGAAATATGGTCGATGGTTGATAATATTAGAAGAATTCTAGATTGAGTATGTAACCAGGAAAATAATCAAAGGTAGAGCGGTGCAGAATTCCTAGCCCAACAACCATTACCAGAAAGCGAAGAGGTAATCTTGGAATTTCTGGATGAACATTTAGAAGCAATTGAAGTGCAAGGGTGGAAAATGTATTTTGATGGAGCAGTAAACAGGAAAGGAGCAGGTTTGGGAGTTATACTAGAATCGCCCGAAGGGGAACTTATCCCTTTAGCCAAAAAGTTGAAATTTAGGGTAACCAATAATATGGTGGAATACGAAGCTTGTATTTTCGGTTTGGAAACCCTAATGATTATGAAGATGAATAAGGTGGAAGTTTATGGCGATTTATTGCTAGTAGTATCCCAAGTAAATGGAGAGTGGGAGTTGAAAGAAGAAAAATTAAAACCATACCACCATTACTTGACCATGATGAAGACGAACTTTAAGGAGTGTAGGTTTGTACACCTATCAAGAGAAGAAAATCAAATGGCTGATGCCCAAGCCACATTGGCTTCGGTATGGGAAAACCCTGTCAGCTTATTCCTTAAGCCTCTGGTTTTGACTAGTTCATCAACTCCTTGCTATGAATTTGAGACAACCATGGAAATTGATACAGACCATGATGCGTGGTATGATACTATAAGGCAATTTTTGAAGAAAGAGAATACCCGCCGGGGGCAACAAAGAAAGAAAGAAGAGCCATAAGGCGGTGGTCATTGCAATACATCACCTTCCATGGGGAGTTATATTGAAGATGGCCTGATGGGGGTGCATTTGAGATGTTTAAGAAAGCCTGAAGTGGAGTGTATTATGTTAGAAATTCATGCGGGAAGTTGCGGTCCGCACATGAGTGGTTTGGCCCTAGTTAAGAAGATTATTCGACAAGGTTACTGTTGGTTGACCATGGAGAAAGATTGTATTGAATTTGTAAAGAAGTGCCAACAATGTCAGATGTATGGTAACTTGAATCACATGCCTCCTGAAGAATTGCATTCTATGTCTTCACCCTAGCCATTTTCCACTTGGGGTATCGACATTATAGGAGAGATACATCCGATAGCTTCAAACGGTCACCGTTTCATTGTGGTAGCAGTAGATTATTTTTTAAAATGGGTTGAAGCAAACTGAGTGCAAACCAAATGGCTAGATTTATTGAAAAGAACCTCATCTGCAGATACGCGATCCTGCACAATGTGATATCAGACAATGGGATACATTTTTAAGGAGCAGTCAAGGATTTATTCTCAAAGTACCAAATCCATCATCATAGATCCTCTCCTTATAGACCAAAGGCTAATGGTGTGGTAGAAGCAACAAACAAAATAATTGAGCAAATTCTGTCTAAGATGACCAAGACTTACATGGATTGGTAAGAGATGCTTCCCTTTACTTTATGGGGATATAGGACAAGTGTGCGAACACCTACTGGAATGACACCGTTCTCTTTGGTTTACGAGATAGACGCAGTGTTGCCAATTGAAATTGAGATCAAGTCATTAAGAGTAGTCTTGGAAGCTAAACTGCCTGAAACAGAATGGGTAGCAAGCAGATACACACAATTAGCTTTACTAGAAGAGAGAAGGTTAAAAGTGCTATATCATCACCAACTGTATCAAAAGAAGGTAGCTCGGGCCTACAATAGAAGAGTTAAAATCAAAAAATTTAGAATCGAGGATTTGGTGTTGAAGCAATGTAAGCCTAATTTATCTGATCCAAGAGGGAAGTTTAGGCCTAGATAGGAAGGGCCATATGTCGTGAAACAAGTCATGACCAAAGGTGCGTTGAAGTTATCAGACATGGACGGGAACGAATTTAGTGAGCCAGTAAACATTGACAGGTTGAAGAGGTTTTATGTATGATAAAAAAAAGGAAGCTTACTAGGTTGAAAACCCAAAATGGGCAGCTTAGGCAAAGTTAGAGCAGTCTGCTAGTTTCGAAAACCCGAAAGGGCGGGCTAGGCAACAATTAGGGCTAAATGAGAGAAAATCGTCAATTAGAAAACTCGAAAGGGCTAGTTGGCAACATGAGTGATCTTGTGTATGCTGGTTTTATGTTTGGTTGTTCCCCAATTTAATAAAATAAAATTAATGTTAAAATTGTTCTATGTGCACTGTTATAAGTATTTGACCAGACGTGGAAGAAATAAATAAGCACAATAGAAAAAGGAGATGACAAATTTTAAATGGAAAAGAAATATCTTTTTTTACTTTAATTATTTTTTCATCCTAACAATACACTTTCTGAATTGACAAATGTAAAATCTATTGCAGTCGATAAATGTAATGTACAGGCTAGCTTTGCCTCAATCGATCCAAGTAGGCTTCTGTCAAGCAAGGCATGTCTAAATCGGGAGTAAAGTCAGAATCAGGAGGCTCAGCACCATACTGACGGCCAAAGTGTCGAGGATCATAGCAAGTACCTTGACGAAGAGCAGCAAGGGGAACATACATCAAGTATGTCCGCATGGTGACACGAGAAATCTTCCACCAAGGTACCAACCAACAGATATTGACTTCAGCGCGTGAGTGGATCCAGTCAACCCAGTCAACATATGAAGAAGCAGGATGGAGTAGTTTCCTAGCAGAATGATGAGGTGGCAGGTATCTAGCAAAATCCATGCATGGAGTATCAAGCAAACAAAGATGCTCATGAAGCCAAATTTGTGAAGAAAGAATTAAATTAAAAAAAAAAGAAGAAGAAAAAAGAGTCCGCTGAGTTGAAAACCCACAAGGGCAGCTTAGGCAAAAATTAGGACAGCTCGCTAGTTCCGAAAACCCACATGGGCGGACTAGGCAAAAATTAGAGCAATAAAAAATATATAACAAAAAAAGAAAAAGGTCCGCTAAGTTGAAAACCTGCGAGGGCAGCTTAGGAAAAAATTAGGACAGGTCGCTAGTTCCGAAAACCCACATGCACGGACTAGGCAAAAATTAGAGCAATAAAAAGAAGAGGAAAAAAGAAAACCTAAATTGAAAACCCGAAAGGGCAGTTTAGGTAATTACCTAAAGTAACAACAGACTCCCAGTCAATCTCTTTGTCAATCCTAATTTAAGTTGGTCTAATCTAACTAAGGTATCGGCTAAGATCACAGGTACCGGCGACAAGCCTCCTTCCATTTGATCCATAATATCCAATATTCGTGGATCAATATCACCGTCGGAAGAAATAAGCAAGAATTGGCCGAGCAAGCAAAGACAAAGCATGCATCCCCATGCCTTAGTAGGAGCCAAATGAGAGAGACAAAAATCAATCAAGCGAGCAAGTAGAATTTTTTCACCTCTCATCAACCAAAGAACTTCGAGTTTTGGAATTTGAAATAACATCTGCATCTTTTGTTGAGTCTTGGAAATCAATGTGGGTAATGCCATTTGTTGATTATTTGGATATCCAAGGATGGCCTCAAATTCTTCAATCAAGGGACATATTTCAAAGACATTAATTTTAAATACCCTAGAATCCATATCCCAAAAGGAAGCCACGGTATGTAAGAAGGAGTGGTCCAATTTAATATTTTGAAAACATTTTAAAACATCAAGTTTTGACCACGAAATTTTCTTCCAATGAATGGCATCCATATTCTTAAATAGAATTTTTATCTTCTTTAAATGATGCTCGGTCATGGTTGATCAATGAAGGAAAAGCAAAATTGTTAAAGGGAGTTGTTACGTTGAATTGGAAAATATTTTTCGGTTTCTGTATGAAATATGGCATGAAAGTTGATTTATATAGAAGAAATAACCTTTTTCCAAATTGATAAGGAAAAGGTGATGGGAAAGGGTAAGACTGTAACACCCCTTCCCTACCTATGAATAAGCTGACGAGGAATGCTACATCGGAATACGAGCTTTGGTTATGTCAGCTTACTTAATGTTCCTTATAAAAATTCTCCAAAAATTTTGACGGAGTCTCCCTTAAAATTCTAGGTTCCAAGTGTTGACAAAACTAATTTTTTTTTATTTTTGAAAAATATTTTATTTCACAATTCAACTCAAGCACACTCCCAATAATCCACCCTTATAACCTCAACAACAATCCTGCAAGAAGAATTCACACTTCTATATTCACAACCCAACTCAATTTAAACCATACAGTTATTATACATTACTAGATTTACATGCTACATCAAGTTATCTCTTTGTATTGTTCAAATAAGTACATGTCAGTTTCTAATACCAAAATAGAAAATGAAGGGCACCACCTAAGTTTGTTGATGACCGACAACTTGCAGGACTTCTCTGCTCGCTACTGGCTCCTTACTAATAGCCTACGAGTTTAGAAGAAACTAAACTCGCTAAGCATTGCTTAGTGGGTACTTTAACTAATTACGGAAAATAAATAATAAAATCATAATCCACTTTTAAAAGCAACGAGTCATATTGAAAAATAATATCACAGTAAAAACAATCCATACATGTCATATATTCAGTTATTATCATTTTATCAATTCGCTCCACAAGGTAATTTGGTAGACTAACGTATGGTAAGGAACTAATTGAAACAACTGTATATATATTCTATGGCTGTGGCCCTAAAAAAAATTGCAGACCAAGCCCTGTGGAATCTGTGGCCGAAGCCCTCGGACCGGAGTCCTATATAACTCGGGCGATTGCCCTATATAACTCGAACCGAAGTCCTATATAGCTCGGGTCATCATCCTATATAACTCAGACTGAAGTCCTATATTAAAGCAGCACTGCATATAGTATGATATATCATACCCTTACCCTACTCAGTACTATCCCAGATACCTAGTAGAGCCAAGATTTTCATGTCATTTCTTAATCGAATATGCATTATACAATTATCGACTTATGTTTCTTATATTATTTCAACATGAAATATCATATTTTTTCATTTTAATAACATATTATGCTCATTTATATGCATAAGGAATCAATTGGATTACTTTTGAAAAATGACCAAATGAATATTAGCAAAATGACCATATGAATAGTAAATTCTGGTTTTGGACTCAACTTGATCCTTATTTTGAAAAATTGTATAAAATAATATACTTGACTAAAAACTCTAAACTTTTTACATAATTTAGTTTTACATCTTAAAATCATTCCTTTAAAATTTCAGATCAAACTGGACACAAAATCTTGGTCAAGTAGTTCACCCAACCAGACTGCTCCAGTTACCCTGCATCCTGGCAGCAGTTCTGAATTTTGTGAATTCCGTAAATTAAATTCAATCAATGTGGTTCCAAATTATTTTTATCAATTACTAGACTCAATAAAAAACAACATATCCAAAATTAAATTGAAGATTATTTTTCTAAATTTTATTAAAAATCCAGAAACATGGCTGTCTCAGTCAAGGTACCTCCTAAAGCAGGTCTAACAGAAATAAATTTTCCATAATCATAACCATTCCGAATTAAACTCAAACTATTTTTCCGCCATTCCAGATGCATTGAGGCACAACATATCAAAAATTCACTTCAAGAAAAGTTTTCTATATTTAATTAAAAATCATACAAGTCACAGCATTTCACTAATTCTAAAACAGAAAAATTTCAAGAAAATGAACAAACAATTAGTTAAAGTACCAAACCTTGCTATTTCTTAGTCCTTTATCTATATCACTTCCTTTCCTTCCTTGTATCCTTGATTTCCTATGAAATTTAACATCACATATACAAAGGTAAGAACCCTAGGTATAGACATAGTCTTATCTTATGATTTTTCTAATGGTTGCTAGCTTATTTTCACCATTAAACACCATTGTTTCTTTCATCAAATCTTTCAAATAATTATTTCTTGAATTTTCTCCAAATCTAACTACATGAACCCTAATTTCAATCTCTTAAATTAACCATTAATCTATGAAATTAAAACTAGAGATAGGTTTCTCTTACATTATAATATTGTTTGTCACCAAAATCTTCAACCAAAAGCCTTGAACTTTGGAAAAATCACCTCCTTCTTCCTTCTCTTATGGTTTGGACGAGTTCACCATGTAAGAGAGGGCTTTTATATTCTTTCCTTAGCTTATTTTGATCCAAATGGCAGCCAAGAGAAGTTAAGATGTGTTGGTGTAAGTGTTGATTTCCCATTGGTACACTTAAGTGGGAAAATGGCTAATTTTCATTGGTCCAAATGTCTCTTTCTTTTATTTATTTAAAACCCAAGCCATTGGGCTTTCTTTTATTTATATTTTGACCCCCTCAATTTTCTTATGCTGTAATTTTATAGTCTAGGGTGTGAAAATACAAAAATACCCTCAGCGATTAACCGATTGTAACTTTTAAACCGTGCATTTTCGGGAAAAATTGAAACCCACGGTTATGACCTGATTAATCTAGAGAATATTCTTCTGGGGTCAGATATGGGCACTATTAAGAACTTCCGACACTTAATTTTTAAGTTTACATAGTTGCCCCTAACTTTTGAGAAATTTCCACTTAGGTCCTCGGCCTTTCGAAAAATTACCTTTAGGTCCCGTCGACTTCACGGGCCTCCTTTGCACACCGATTTTGTTTTTGACTATCTCGAGCCTCTATTTGACCACTTATTTATGTCCTTCTTGCCTAATACTCGACTACCTAAACTTTGCGATGTGACAAAGACCATATGGCATAAGGAAAGGATTTAGCGACAATTTCCTTTACCGCATTGAATTTGGTTTATGTGGCTATGAATTATGAAATTGTGATGCACTATTTATGATGTGATAAAAAAAAATAATAATTGCAGCACAGTAAAAAAAAGATACAGTAAAGATGGAAATTGTATTTTTTCATTATTGTACAATATTTTACAATTGCTACAATATTTACCTATCACTAAGAGGGTGGTGGTAGGTCATCAAATAAAGCCCTGAAAAGTCATCGCCTGTTGTAGGAGGGGGCAAATTATTCGTCCCGAGTCTGCCCGAAGTGGGAGCACCAAAATCTGGCAAAATTACTCGTCCCAGGATCACCCGAAGCGGGAGCACCAAAATCCCTATTACCTTGAAGTTCTGATCCGTCATGGTCCTCATCAGAAGCATAAGAAAGGATCTCATGGTCATCAGTCTGGGGGCCTCTTGATGAATAAGTGCTGGGATCTCTCATCCCCTGAAATCGAAAGTCTCAAAAATTTTGTTCGGATTGATGATATAAACTTTTAAAATGAGAAGCCTGCTGACGACTTGCAGCCAACTCTTCTTGAAGTTTCCTATTTTTTTCTTCAAGCATCCGTTGTGAGCCGAAAAGGAAAAGGTAAGAGCATACATAATCATGCATACATATAGCATAAATTACCATGAAATAAGAAACGTACCATGTAGTTCATATCAATGCCCTGCGGATGAGATGGAATATCTTGTGGGCTAGAACGAGCAAATGAAGGGGCAGTAAAAGAAGGTCCTGCCTCATGATCAAATGAGCCAACGGCCTGCGGCAATCATTAAAGAATCAAAAAAAGAAAGAAGCAGTTGCAAATGGTAAAAGTTTTACCTGAGAAGTACTAGCCCCGAGATGTGGAACAGACTCTCCTGCATCTCTGTGATTTTCCTCTTCATCTCTACCCTCATTTTCTTCTGGAATCTCCCATACGCCAACAAGAGATACATCAAAGGCCAAGAGCCTTCTTTGAATAAAATGGGCATAAGATGCACTCGGGGGATAGAGAAATCCTTCAATACCATAACCGTACCGAGCCAGCCCCCAGACATCCTCCGGCATTGACATAATATTTAAAGTGTATTCCGGGCAAGGCATGGGAATCCTCCGCCACTCTGGACCGAGAAACCACTCATAAACTCTCTCTCCGAGAAACCAGCCACTAGACACTGGGCCAGCGATGACTCGGCGAGAATGTTGGAAAGATAGCGCAGCCCTCATCAAAGGAGACCAGTTTGCTCGCTCTTCTGGGTTCCACCAGGCCAAATTCACCTGCAAAATAACATATGGTAAGTAAACCTTCACATAAAATTTAAAGCATACTAACATTATTTTACCTGGTCCCAAGTTAAGCGGCTCAACAC
Source organism: Garcia nutans (assembly GCA_947685225.1). Lineage (NCBI taxonomy): Eukaryota > Viridiplantae > Streptophyta > Magnoliopsida > Malpighiales > Euphorbiaceae > Garcia > Garcia nutans. The sequence continues at coordinate 44,777,716 of CANTUV010000007.1, read as the reverse complement.
AATACGATGAGTATGCACATGGCGAGAGCCAGGGATGTCTATACGATCTGACAACCAGAAATTTAATCTCGAATATCTGACCCTATCTCGGGAAATACCAGGTACCCTCACGAGGTTGTGCTCATATACACATACCGACAATAATAGTAAAGATCAAATTCATGCAAGAAAAGAGTGGAAATGACATTGGTGGAAGAAGAATACCTCGACAACCGCCATCAAGCAGACAGAAGACTTCTTATTTCGGCAAAGTTTATCAAGACCATGGTAAAGACACGCGAGACCAGCTTCACCCCAGCTAAAAGATGGTACCATTCTAAAATAAGAAAGGGCACTCAACACTGACAAGTGGATGGAGGATTCAATGCTACCTAAGATGGTCGACCCAAGCAGATATAATAAAAATCCTCGAGCATACTGTTCGGTCGTGTCTCTGCCAACCCGTCCTTTGTAGTTCATCCAATAACTACGAATTGGCTCAATTTTTATCTTAAAAGGCCCTTTATATGATGGTTCCATACCAATTAATTCCTGAATTTCTTCAAATGTTAAAATATCATTGGTCAGAGGAACCGGAACACCATCATATCGAAGACCGGTTATAGCAGTAAAATCGACCGGACCAATTATCATCTCTCCAATGGGCAAGTGAAAAGTGTAGGTTGTGTCCAACCATCGCTCTACAAGCGCCTGAACTACGCTCCGGTCTATCTGATATTCCTCGGATGGCAATTGTAAGATGAACTGCTCAAAGCCACATTCTCGGATAATCTGCCTTACCAGAGAAGGCACTACATCGTACCATTCTTGGGCTTTGTAAATACACCCTCCAGTCCGAACAACGCAACGATCATGCTAACACAGAGCCAGGTAAGTTAATACCAGGTAAGTACAAATTATACTATCTGCTTAAATTAATATATTTTTCCTAAATTTCTAAAAAGATAATAATATCAGAATACAAAATAAACAAACATAATAATAATAATAAAGGCAAACATAATAATAATAATAATAATAATAAAATCATCAAACAAAAATAAAAAATAATCATAAATAAAAAATAAAAAATAATAAAGAATAATAAAAATGGAAAAGTAAAAATAAATAAATAATAATAATTAAAATTAAAAAATTAAAAAAAAGGAAGACGAAAAATCAAGAGAAAAGAAAAAGAAAAATAATTACCACGCTCTTTTGGTTTGAACTTCGATGAAGCGGCATCCCGGCTAGTATATCTATATTTCCATCTTCATGATGTCGAATAAACTCCAATAACTCGGCATTAGAATGAGTCCCTGACTTTGAAGCATGTATTTTTTTTTTGAAAACTATGTGCTAAATTTGAAAGAATTTGAGAGAATTATAGAAATTGAGAAACTTTGCTATGAATCAAATGAAGGATTCATGGGCTTTATAGAGAAATGGCAAGGAAAAAACAAAATTCAAAAGTAGGTTTAAATGTTCATGAATAGTAAATTTTACTATTTATGAATAGTAAATTTTATTATTTATAAATAGTAAATTACTATTGATGAATAGTAACATTACTATTTTTAATAGTAAATACTATTTACTAATATTTACAAATAGTAAGTTACTATTTATGAATAGTAAATAGTGCATGAACAGTGATTACACAGTAAATACATAGTAAATTCAATTATTCACTGTAATCATTCAAATACTTGCGTGCGTATAAATAGTAACCCAGACTTAGGTCCAAAATCTAGAATCTTTCATAACTCCAGAACTTAGCTCAGGTCCAGAACCCAAATTATCCTTAGGTCCAGAACCTAGAATCTGTTTTAAGTCTAGAACTTAGCTCGGGTCCAAAACCCAAATTATCCTTAGGTCTAGAACCTAGAATCTCTTTTAAGTCCAGAACTTAGCTCGGGTCCAGAATCCAAATTATCCTTAGGTCCAGAACCTAGAATCTCTTTTAATTCCAGAACTTAGCTCATGTCCAGAACCTAAATTTTCCTTAGGTCCAGAACCTAGAATCTCTTTTAAGTCCAGAACTTAGCCAGGGTCCAGAACCCAAATTTTTCTTAAGTCTAGAACCTAGAATTATTTCTAAGTCTAAGAACTTAGCTCGGGTCTAGAACCCAAATTATCCTTAGATCCAGAACCTAGAATCTCTTTTAAGTCTAGAACTTAGCTCGGGTCCAAAACCCAAATTATCCTTAGGTCCAGAACCTAGAATCTCTTTTAAGTCCAGAACTTAGCTCGGGTCCAGAATCCAAATTATCCTTAGGTCCAGAACCTAGAATCTCTTTTAATTCCAGAACTTAGCTCGTGTCCAGAACCCAAATTTTCCTTAGGTCCAGAACCTAGAATCTCTTTTAAGTCCAGAACTTAGCTAGGGTTCAGAACCCAAATTTTTCTTAAGTCCAGAACCTAGAATTATTTCTAAGTCTAAGAACTTAGCTCGGGTCTAGAACCCAAATTACCCTTAGGTCCAGAACTTAGAATCTCTTTTAACTCCAGAACTTAACTCGGGTCCAGAACCCAAATTATACTTAGGTCCAAAACCTAGAATCTTTTCTAAGTCCAGAACTTAGCTCAGGTCCAGAACCCAAATTTTCCTTAGGTCCAGAACCTAGAATTATCCTTGAGTCCAGAACTCGAATCGGGTCCAGAACCCAAATTTTCCTTAGGTCCAGAACCTAGAATTATCCTTGAGTCTAGAACTCAAAGCGGGTCCAGAACCCAAAACCTCAACCATCTCAAAAATTAAGTCTTATTGCTTTTCACTCACTTTCACTAAAGTCTCAGATCATTCAAGTAGGGGGCAAACTGTAGACCCTTAATTTTTTACCCATTCCGGTCCAATATATTTTAATTAGTCCAAAACAATTTTTGTTATCTTAATTAAATAATTTTTGCTTTAGTATTTAATTTTTATTAAAAAATAATAATAATAATAAACAAAAAAATCAAAATCAAAATCAGCGACGAAAATATCGGTGATGAAAAAATCATCTACGAAAACCAGCGCGGGACGAATGGCCGTAGGCCATTTCGCCTGCAGGTCAATTCGGCCCCTGCTGCCACAGCCAGCTGCCGCAGCTTTTTCGCCAGCGCATTTTTTCCGCAACAGTTTTTTTTTGCCAGCGTAATTTTTCTGCTGCAGTTTTTTTTCGCCAGCAAAATTTTTCCGACGCAGATTTTTTCAAAACCTAATACAATTAGGTTTCGATTTCCTTTTCTTAATGAATGTTATATTTCGTGAATAACTAAGATTAATCAAAAAATCTTCTATAAATAATAAAAAAAACAACACAAAAAGTATTGAGAAATTGGGATGGAAATTTGGAGAAAAATTGAGACCAAAACTGAGTAGGAAAGACCTTGAATCAATTGTATTTTTTTTTTTGAGAGAGCAAACAAGTAATTCAACCCACTAAAGGTAGCAAAGCTTGTCTTTGTTCTTTTTCATCCAAGAAGTGATTTTTGGTGGAACCAACAAACGAATGTATGAATTTCTTTATTTGTTTCATTAATTCACAGTAGCTTCATCATTCAAAAATCTTATAAATTGTTTTTGTTTCTTCTAAATCAAAAAAAACCTAAGAACCTTAATTCACCTTTTCTAAAGTTTAAAAACCTTAATTCGTTGCTTTGTTTTCCAAAAAGCTTAAAATTATTGTTTTTGTGTCTTCAAAATCTCAAAACCCTAATTTGTTTTCCAAATTCTCAAAATCATAAATTAAATCTATTTCTTTCTAAAAACCCTAAAAAACATCTTTTTTGTTTCTATAAACTTTAAATCATTTTGTTTATTCTCATAAAGCTTCATAAAATTATCAATTGTTTTTCCAAATTTTAAAACCTAATGCATTCTCTGAAACCCTAATTCAAAAATTCTAAAACCCTAATTCAACTTTAAAACAAAACAGAAAACCTTAAACTAACTAACCTAAACCCTAATTCTTCTAAACCCTAATCCTTTAAACTTTAAAAGCCTTATAAACATAAATGTTATAATTTTACAGAGTAAGCTTAAAAACAATAATTCAGTAGCTAATAATCATAAATCTAAACATTTTAAAGTATCCAAACCCTAGATTCATGATTTTACTTCTCAAACACTAATTTAGTTAATCAAAGAACTTTATCAACCTCTTAAATTCTAAAACTTTGCTCCATTTCAATTCTTTTAAAGTTCACAGTAGCTTAAACCCATGAATTCCAAAACCTTAAACACATTAAATAAAGAAACTTAAATAGAAATAGCAGCCCTAATTTGAATCTTTATTTTCCTTATTCAATTTTATATTTGATTATGCTTTGATTTATTTTATATGATTTAATTTATTTAAGTTCAATGTTTGGTTTATTTAATTTATCATGGATGGATGTTTATTTTATATTTTGATTGATATCTTTGATGAATGATTTATTTATGATGAATGCTTATTCACTTTTATCGATTTATTTAGATTTCCAAATGTTGTAAGAGGTACGTTTCCACTTGGTGGGTACCTCATTAGTTAAATAACATGTAATTTAAATGATTTTCTATTTTAGAACCAATGTAAAGGACATGTTTCTATCTTTCGGTGCGTGTCCTATCTAGGCATGGATTATGTAAGGCATGTTTCCTTCTTCGGATGGGGGTCCATTTATTTGTTTTGCCTGGACATTGTTTTGATTTTTAATATAACAATGCTTTATTGTGTGTAATATGGATAATGTTATTATATTTAAGAATTTTATAATATTAAGACGTGTAAAGGAGGCTGGTTTCAATGAACCGGGCGTTGTGGGGGTGCTGGGCCATTTCTCACCTTCCCCACACTTACCTAACTTTCTGAACCCATTAGGGGGTTGGGGATTCCATAGAAATCGAGTCATCCACCCCTTTTTTTTTCTTGGCCTATCCGGGTGGCGACTCCATTTTCTCCAGACTTAGGTCCGTGTTCTCTAAGGCCCAGAGCCTAAATAGTGCCGAAGTCGAAGATCCATTCCACCGGGAGTGGGGGCGAAAATCCCCGCCCACAAGACCGAACTGGGGTCTACAGTTTGCCCCCTGCTTGAATGATCTGAGACTTTAGTAAAAGAGAGTGAAAAGCAATAAGACTTAATTTTTTATGAGATGGTTATTTGAATTTGTTTTAGGTACTTTGACCCGAGACTAAATTTGATTTGGGTACTTGGACCTGAGATTGGGTTTATTTGGGTGCTTGGACCTGAGATTGGGTACTTGGACCCGAGATTGAACTTGATTTGGGTACTTGGACCCGAGCTTGAATTGGATTGGGGCACTTGGACCCAAGATTGGGTACTTGGACCCGAGACTGAATTTGATTTGGGTACTTGGACCCTAAGTTGGATTTGATTTGGGTACTTGGACCCGAGCTTGAATTGGATTTGGATACTTGGACCCGAGACTGAGTTTGACTAACCTTTTATCAGTTGAGAAGCTTGACTGCTTCGGCTGTTCTATGCATTGTGGTTCTTCACCCTAAAAATGGATCTTCATTATTGGACCTTGGATCTAATCTTCACCTTTCAAAATGGATCTTCATCCTTATAGATCGGGTCTTCACCCTTGAAAAATTGGATCTTCATCCTTTGGACATCTGGTCTTTACCCTTGAAAATGGATCTTCATCATTTGGACTTCGGGTCTTCACCCTTTGAAATTGGATCTTTATCCTTTAAGCTGGATCTTCATCCATTAGAGATTAGGTCTTATATTGGCTTTAGCTCTTCTAGCTAGACTGATCTTTTGTCATTTTTGTCTTCTTTCTTTTGATAGTTCTAATTTTCCATTCTTTTGTTCTTTCTTTTGCAAAAATTCAGCTATTTTTAGTTGGCCCTCATATCTTCTCTTGCCCCCTGTGTGGCGAAATATTTGCAAGTGAGTTTGAAAATATTATATATATAAACTCAAAAAATTGAAAAGGAGAAACTTTGCCCCCTGTGTAGGCCCAAATCCATGATTTTTCTATGCGGGCTCTAATTGATGTTTTTGTTGTCTAGTTCTTCGCACAAGTACATTTCTCCTCTTTCCAAAATTACTGGAGCCTTCTCAGGCAATGGGCTTTCCATGTCCCCTAGATTCAATATCTTCTTTTGATTCTTTACCTCACAGGGTATTCGCTGTTCACTTTGCCAAAGAATAGAAAATACAAGACAAGAAAGTACGATATGATATGCTCATGTATGCATGATATGCATGAACAATACTTACAATGGTTCCATTGACTCACAAACCGAGGTGATCAATAGAAGTGCTCTCACGAATTTCTTTCAGATGCCCATTCAGTTCTTGCACTGGAATTACAAGATGCTTCACATTTATGGCTTTTATCTTCGAGATGTTGAAAATATGAGTGGTGGAGATCCCAAGTAGCAGAGTCAAGGATTCATATATTTTGAACTATGTTTCAGCATGTCAGTTGATAGCTTCTTCATGACCTTGCCAATAATCATTTCCTTTGCCCAATGTGTCCTTTGGAGGTTCAATAGCTCAACATACTCCCCTTAACTTGAAGGCTTTGTATGACAAAAACATTTTTGCATTTTTTAAATTTTGATTTTGAAATCAAATGTTGGCTTTGCCATATCAATGTCAATGTACCTCAAGACTTGATTTTTCCAAATTAACATATCTATAATATGACAACCCTAGTTACCGTACTAAACTCGGGAATCATTTCTTTTTAAGCAAGAATTGTTGCACTTCAGATAGGCATATACACATTACTTGGCCAAAGGTCTCATTGAGTTTAAATATTGTCTATCTCATATGCATGCTTATTCAAACTATCTCCACTATAGACTCTACCTACCAAGAGAGATCAACAGGTCTTTGATAGGCTTGAAATGGGGTCTATAAGGGACACGAGTTTAAATGAAGGCCATTTTGAGATAGGAGCTGATGTGACACAATGGACAAACCTTCACACTATAAATTTCTTGTTGAAACTTTTGGGAGCATGAAAAGACAGAGCTTTGAACATTCTTCTTTCTTTTTGGCGTTAACTTGAATCTTGATTGGGATAGTCTTTGCCTTTGCAAAATGTTTGGTACCCAAATTCATTTCTTTTCTTCTTCTCCCTTTTTATTCTTTTTCTTTTTCTTACTCTTCCCTTTCTTTGAGTATTTTATCACTTTGTCCTTCTTCCTTGTAGGACTATCAAGTACAGAACTTTCAAGAACTGAATGGTCTTTCTCCTTTTTCTTTGATTTTGATTGAATCTTTGGTTGGGTTGGACCAATTCAAGTCAATCCGTCCTTATAAACTAAATGGAAGCCTTTTGCTGTCTTAGGTAAAAGAGAACTCAGTTGGATTTCTGAACCGCCTTTTTAGGTTTTATCTTTTTTCTTTCCTTTCTCTTTTTCTTCTTTTCTTTTTTTTCTTCTTTTTTCTTTTCTTCTTTTTTTTTCTTTTGTTTTGTTTTGTTATTTTTTTTGTTTGGTTCTAGCTCTAAAAGAGTTGTCTTGTTTGTACCAACTTGGGCTTCCAATAATGGATGAGTGGAGTAACATAAATCTTCTTTAACAGGGATAAATCATTTGTTACTCTGATGTTGTCTTGACATATTGGAAATACTAAGAAAACTTCAACTACCCTTACGGTATTGAGAACTTCAACCGCCCTTATGGTCTTGAGAACTTCAACTATCCTCATGGTATTGAGAACTTCAACTGTCTTCATGTTATTCATTTCTTTCTTTGATCTTCTTGCCTCTTCATCTTAGTGATCATAAGACTTGTCAAAAGTATCACAACAGCTCAGGGTAGGTTGTTCGGATTATATGCCAATGAAAAGAAAGCTAAAATTTTATGAAGGCTCAAAGAGATAACTAGGGATTGACATTTAATATGGTGGATACTAGTTGTTGGCTAACCAAACAATGCTTAGATAATCTATCCCTTAAATAAGCAGAGTTGCAATTTTGCCTCGAAAGTTTTTCAAAGCATGTTCTAAGAATGACTAGGACCTAGACAAAGGTAATTATGCAGGAGCCCTCTCTAAGTAAGCATACACAACTCAATGCTATAAAGCGATTTCCTCACCTAGTAAAGTCATTCGAGTCATGATGCATAAAAACATTAATTTATGAACATCAAGCTAGATTCCTCATTGGTTGGGCCCCAAAATGATCAAAGACCAACAAAAATTTTGATGAAAATAATTTATTCAAATAAATTTAAATTGAAAAATACGATTGTTCTAATTAAATATTAAAGAAAGCAAAATTGAAAAGCAACATTCAAGCTAAGGAAAGTTCGTTGAGTTTAAGCTTCTTTTCCTTTCACATCTTTAATATTTCCATCTTGAAAGGATGATAAAACAAAATCTTCTTCTAATCCTTTTCCTACCATGAAGGTTGCTGGTAGTGGCACCCTCTTGAACCTTGGAAATGGATTACCTTTGGTATTGGGCTTGTCCGGCTCAGGCAACTTGCCATTATCAATTAAATTCTGTATCTCATGCCTCAACTTCATGAAATTGTCTGTTTTGTGTGCATGCCTTTGATGGAATTGGCACAATGCATTAGTATCAAAGTTAGGTGGAAGAGGATTAGGCAAAGGATGAGGAGTCAAGGGTTGTAACAATCCCTTCTTTTGAAGCTTATTGAGAACCCAAGACAGTGGCTTCCCTAATTCTAAAAATTGCCTCATTCCTCTTTGACTAGTGGCATTAACATCAACTTCTTTTTGTGTGCTTTGATTGCCTGACTGGTAGTTCCCTTTCTCATTCCTTTTTATTGAAATGCGATTCTTCTCCCTTTCCCACTCTTCAATTTGTGGACCAGCTTGGAGAAAATCTTTAAAGTCCCTTATAAGGGTGTGAGACAGCCTTTCACGGAGGTTGGGCAGGACGCCTCTGACGATCATCCTTATTTGATCAGATTCATCTGGCCTTTTCTTGAGCAAAGCAGCCTTATTTCTCCATCTTTTCACATAGTCCACAAAATTCTCATTTGGCCTTTGTCTAATGGACTCTACTTCCATTAAGGTAACTTTCATTTCAACATTATATCCATATTGCTGGATGAAAGCCTTGTATATCAACATTAATGAACTCTTTTATGTTCCATCATCTAAGGTATTGAACCAATTTTGGACAACAGGTTCCAATTAGAGCATAAAGTACCTTAGAGTTTGAGCCTTAGTAGCTCGGGCTGACTGCATAGCAGTGATATACTGCTTCACATGGAGATGAGGATTTTCGGTTCCATCAAACTTCACAAAAGATGGCATCTTGAACTTGTACGAAACTTCTTCATCTAGCTCAAATAATTTGTCAACTTCGGACATTTCTTCGGTTTTTAGTTTCTTCTCAAATTTCTTTTCTAAGTCCGCAATCCTCTTTTCAACATCAGAGATTTTGGTCTTCTCCATAGCTGATCTTTCAACAATCTTTGGTTCTTTCTTCTTGTCTTGAGAATCTTGGTAGTATTAAGCCCAATCATCTTCATCATCAATGATCACCTTTTCATTATCAAAAACCACTTCACCAACTTTAGTCTTCACTTTGGCCCTTGGCTTCTTAGTGCTAGCAGATGCTTTGGCATGATTTTCTAAAATTGCAGTTAATTGGTTCTTCATGATCTCAGCTAGGGCCTCTTTTATTTCTTCCATCTTGGCATTGAGGGCTTCATCCACCATTCTTTGAATTTGCTCAGGATCAATTGCTTTTAGTGAGCAAGTGATTGAGTCGTTGCTAGATTCTTCACTTCTAGCATAGATCAGATTGTCGTAAGCTTTTGAACTATCGTAATCCAGGGCTGTGAGACAGAAAGGATCAATGATATGAGGTGCAAATGTATGTATGTATATATGTATGCACAAACAATGAACAAATAAGGACAAATAGGACGTTCCTTCCAACCTTATAACATCCACACACGAATGGCGAGTCACTTTTCCTAGGTATATGGTTAACAAAATACCAACAGGGGCATCTAGTTTTCAAATATTTTCCTCGAACGTTTCAACCAATAGTTATATTTTCAAAAATGGAAATCAATTCATAATAATTCTCATTAATTAGGTTTTAATCCATTCAACCAACTATAGTAGCTTTTATGCTATATTGGATTAAAACTAAATTAAGAGGTTTATTATAAATAGATTTCTCACTTGAAAAAGTAACTAATGATTCATGCCAAAAAACAAGCCCATGATTAATTATTCTTAGTATAAACTAGGCTCACAATTGATTTTTGGTATTTTGTAATTAACCTAAATAATTTGCTAGCTCTTTATAAGAAAAGATTGGATAAAAATAATTTTGTTTCTACGCCCATTTTAAAAAGATTTTAGAAAAAATGGATTTTGGGCTTAGTATTTGAGCCATGCGCAAAAGAGTTTTATGTCCAAAGACCATCTTGAAAAGTTTTGAAAATAGCTTTGGTCTTTTGGATTTTAAAGAAAAATTTATTTGAGCTTACAAATGCACTTGGGTCATATTAGAAAAAGAACAAACCAAATAAGCCATGATTTAAACCAAGATAAATCAACCATAGTCAAACAACATGCATTTGGGGTAAAACCTAAGGAAAGTAACTAGGCCAATTACATGAGCTTTAGACTTTGGGTTAAAAGGCTTACGTTCCCACAGCAAGTATATACCAAATGGTATGAGGCTATGAGTGGTTATACCTTGCTCGATCTCCATACCTTGAGTGAAAGTATGGTATCCCTTACATAACATAACACGGGTAACACGGGCGTCCTAACTCATGCACCAATGCAATATAATGTGATGCAATGGATAATATCATTATAAGAAAGAATAGAATAATATAAAGACCAACATAATGCAATGGAGTCGCCACTGTGAGCGACCCGGTGGAATGGTTTTTGCGACTTCGGCACTGTTTAGGCTCGGGGTCTTAGAGAACATGGACCTAGGTCCGAAGAAAATGGAGTCGCCACCCGGATGGGCCGGGAAAAAGAAAGGGGTGGATGACTCGATTCCTAAGGAATCCCCAACCCCCTAATGGGTTTGAAAAGTTGGGTACGTGTGGGGAAGGTGAGAAATGCCAACACCCCCAAAATGCCTTGTTCATTTGAACCAGCCTCCTTTACAGGTCTTAATATTATAAAATTATTAAATATAACAATATTATCCATATTACACACAGCAATTGAAATAAAGCATCGTTATATTAAAAATCAAAGCAATGTCCAAGCAAAACAAATAAATGGGCACCCATCCGAAGATGGAAACATGTCCTTACATCGTTCATGTCTAAACTAAATAGGACACCCACCAAAAGGTAGAAACATGCCCTTTACATTGGTCCAAAATATAAAAGCAATTTAAATTACATGATATTTAACTAATGAGGTACCGACAAAGTGGAAACATACCTCTTACAACATTTGGAAATAAAAATAAATCGATAGAAGTAAAAAACCATTCTTCATAAATAAATTATTCGTCAAAGATATTAAACATCAATCAAAATAGAAAGTAAGCATTCATCCATGATATTAAACAACAATCAAAATATATAATAAACATTCATCCATAATAAATTAAATAAATCAAAATAAAATAAATCAAAGCATATAATAAACTACATAATCAAATCTAAAATTAAATAAAGCAATAACTATATAATTTAGAGTTCGCATCTTAAAATAGAATTTTAGAATTTTAGTTACTAAAAGGGCTTTGGAAAAAGAAAGTTAAATATGCGGACTCAATATACACAAATGAATACTGACCCCTTCGACGAGCCCATACGGCAGTCCCGCTAGCCGGTTAGAGGGCGGAGGTCAAGGGGGGGGGGGGGGGGGGGCAGCGCCCCAGAAAATTTTGGAAATTGGCTTCTAGGATTATAGGTTTTGGTGTTGGAAATTAAGATTTTAGGGTTCATAAGGTTTTAAGGTTTAGGTTTATTGTTTAGGAAAACTAGGGTTTATGGTTTTGGTTTTGAGGGAATTAGGGTTTTTAGTGTTTCGAAAAATATGTTTTGTTTTAGGACAGAATAAAATAGTTTAGAGTTTTTGTAAAGTTTTTGTAAATAAGCAAAACGATTTAAGGTTTTTAGAAACAGAAAAGTATTTTTTTAGGGTTTTTAGAAATAAAAGGATCAATTTAGGGTTTTAAATTTTTGAAGAAACAGGTTGAACGATTTAAGGTTTTTGGAAAACAATGAAACGAATTAAGATTTTTAAGGTATTTAGAAATAGAGGAAATCACTTAAGGTTTTTGGAGACAAAGATCAAGTTATTATATCTTCAAAGATTGAAGTTTTGAGTGTATAATCTTATGAATCAAATAAAGAACGAAGCTACTGTAAGAAACAAAAAGAAATTAAGAATTCAAACCTTCGTTCGTTGGTTCCACCAAAAATTGCTTCTTGGATGAACAAGGCCAAAGGCAAGGTTGCTGCCTTCGATAGCTTGATTGCTTGCTTGCCTCTTTTCTTCTAAGAAGTCTGATCAATTTGTAAAGTCCCATTTCCAAATTCCAAGTCTGTCTAAAGTCCGATTCCTTTTCAAGAATTCCTCCCAAGTTTTTCTTCCAAAGTCCCTCTGATTCCCCTTTTTTGTGCTGTTTTTAGTCTTATTTATAGGAAATTTCAATGATTAATCTTAATTGTTTACGGAATTTATCATTAATTAGGAAAAGGAAACTGAAACCAAATAGAATTTGGTTTCAGAAAAAATTACGTCGAAAAAATTTCGCTAGTGAAAAAGAACTGCTACGAAAAAATTTCGCTGGCATAAAAATTGCTAAGGGAAACTACGTGGAACTACGACCGTCGGGCGAGCGAAATTGGCTATGGGCCATTTTTCCTGTAGGATTGGCCCAAGGCCATTACGTCCAACCTTTTCGGCGACGAAAAATTTCGTCGCCGATTTTTATTTTTATTTATTTCTTTATTATTATTTATTTTTATTCACTTCACCACTTTTAACTAAAATAAATATTAAAATACCACAAAAATTATTTTGGACTATAAAAAATAACAGATCAGACTGAGTCAAAAATTAAGGGTCTACAGACTGCCATTTGTATTTTCTTTTCCTTTTGATTTCACATAAACTCAGTTTTTTTTCTTTTATTTTTTGATTTTTCTCTCTTTCTCTTTTCCTTTTATTTTATTCATTTTTTATTTTATTTTATTTATGTTGGGTCATAGCTCCAAAAGAATTATCTCGCTTGCGCCATTCTATACTTCTATTTATGGATGAGTGGAGTAGAGTGAGTCTTATTTCAACAGGGATAAATCATTTAATGTCCTAATGTCATCTTAATAAATTGGACATATTAGTTCTAATATAAGGTGAACTTCAACTACCCTTATGGTCTTGAGAACTTCAACTATCCATATGGTCTTGACTATGCATTACTTTCTTTGATCTTCTCGCCTCTTCACCTTAGTGATCATTAGATTTGTCATAAAAGTCACAACAGCTAGGGTAGGTTATTAGGTTTGCCAGCCAATGAAGAGTAAGCTAAAATTTATGAAGGCTCAAAGGGACAACTAAGGATTGATGTCAATAGGGTTGATAATAGTTGTTGGCTTACCAAACAATGCCTAAATCATCTCTCCCTTAAATAAGCAGAGTTCAATTTCGCTTCGAAAGTCCGTCAAAGCATGTTCTAAGACTAACTAGAACCTAAACAAAGGTCATTTTACAGGAGCCCCCTCTAAGTAAGCATACACAACTCAATACTATAGAATAATTCCCTCACCTAGTAAAGTCATTCAATTGATGATTATCAAGCTAGACTCATCATTGGTTGAGCACCAAAATGAACAAAGACCATGAAAATAATTTATTCAAACATAATTTGAAAAACATAATTGTTCCAATTAAATATTAAAGGATGCAAAAAAAAAAGAGCAACAATTCAAGCTAAGGGAAGTTTGTTGAGTTGGAGTCTAAGATACTTCATTTATTTAGACATATCAAGGGTAAGGATTTTTCCATCATCAAGGATCATTGCTTCATCATCCACAGTTAGTCCAAGTTTGCTGAGTAGTACATTCTCTTTAGCAGCTTCTTCGTCCATATCATGATAAGCTGACAAGATAAAACTCTTCGTGAAGGTTGCAAGCGGTGACGCCCTTTCAAATTTAGGCAGAGGATTGTTCTTAGTGTTAGGCTTATCAGGCTCAAGAAGCTTTTCACTGTCAATAAAATCTTGGATCTCATGCCTTATTCAAACACATTTATCTATCTCGTGCCCTTGAGTCTGATGAAATTGACAAAAAGCTTTGGTATCAAAGTTTGGAGATAAAGGATTCGACAAGGGTCGAGGAGCTAATGGTTGTAGCAAATCTGTCTTCATTTGATTCTTTAACACCTCTAACTAGGGATCCCATAAGTCTCAAAATTTATGCTTCTTTGCTAGTTCAGTTGTTGCATTTTTCTCAACACCTCTTCTTTCCCTTTGACTTTGCCCACTGGGGTGGTATTCACCCTTGTTGCTCCACTTAGACAACATATGGTTAGACTGGTCTTGTAGAAGAGGGATTGATCCCTCATTTTTCATTTGATCTCTATCAGTAGACCTATTTGTGAGCGGGGATTTTCTCCCCCACTCCCAATGGAATGGTTCTTATGACTTCTGCACTGTTTAGGCTCGGGGCCTTCGAGAACACGGACCTAAGTTCGGAGAAAATAGAGTCGCCATGCGGACGAGCTGGAAAAAAGAAAAGGGTAGATGACTCGATTCCTAAGGAATCCCTAACTCCCTAATGTGTTCGAAAAGTTGGGTACGTGTGGGGAAGGTGAGAAATGGCCCAGCACCGCCACAACGCCCCGGTTCATTGGAACCAACCTCCTTTGCAGGTTTTAATATTATAAAATTCTTAAGTATAACAATATTATCCATATTACATGCAACAATTAAAATAAAGCATCATTATATTAAAATCCAAGCAATGTCCAATACAAAGCAAATAAATAGACACCCATCCGAAGATGGAAACATGTCCTTTACATTGGTTCAAAATATAAAAGCAATTTAAATTACATGATATTTAGCTAATGAGGTACCCACAAAGTGGAAACATTCCTCTTACACTTTTAATACCAAAAGAAATAAATAATAATCATAATAATAAAGAAAATATCCATCCATTATAAATTAAATAAATCAAGTATTGAAATTAAATAAATCAACCATCAAAAAATATAATAAGCTATATAATCAAATCTAAAATTAAACAAAGCAATAAATATATAAATTTAGGGTTTTTGGAATTAGGGTTTTGGATATTTAGGGTTTTTGATAGTTAGGGTTTTTAGAATTAGGGTTTTGGATAGTTAGGGTTTTTGGAATTAGGGTTTTTAAAACTAGGGTTTTGGAATTAGGGTTTTGGATAGTTAGAGTTTTTGGAATTAGGGTTTTGGATAGTTAGGGTTTTTGGATTTGACTTATTGCCTAAAAAAAACATAACTTTGGATTTGGAAAAATAAATTAAGGTTTTGGAAAAATAATCAATATTTTGGAGTTTAATAATGAAATGGTTTAGGCTTTTGGATAAAAATAGTTTGAGGTTTTGAGTTTTAATAAAATAACCTACGGTTCTTGAAGTTAAAATAAACAAAATAAATTCTAACAATTAATTTAAATCCTCAAAAGCTACTGGATAGTCTTATGTTTTTTATGAAATATGCCAGTAGGGTTACGAATACCAATTGATCAATGTGATAATTAAAGCAAACGATTAAAGTTATTAAAAAAAAACCAATTTACTGCATGTTCAAAGGTCAAGGTACTGTGTGTTCAAAGAACAAGTTACTGCATGCATGTTCTTATTAATCAAAGAAACAAAACTACTGTGAACATGAATAATTCATGATTAAAGATCAAATCTCCACTCGTTGGTTCCTCCACATTTAACTTCTAAATGAACAATGAACAAAGACAACGTTGCTGTCTTTGATGGATTGATGACTGATGAATGTTTGCTGCTAATCTTTTCTGTTTGTTGCCGTCTCTTTTGAATGTTCCTTGCTATCTTGTTAATGTTCCTTGCCATCCCTCTTAATGTTCCTCTCCTTTTCTGAATTATGAAATGTTAATATTTATAGCCGAACCTCACTCAGAATCCTTAACATAATATAAATCAGTCCCTAAAACAAATTCTAGTTGAATTAGGAAACATATTGGACCCATGTCGACCTGGTTGCCCTTGGTCGACATGAGACCAACCTCATGTTGACCTTGGGCTGCCCAAGTCAACATGAGGCATGCTCATGTCGATCTTGGGCTGTCAAGAAGCATGCTCATGTTCACCTAGCCTGCCAAGGTCAATATGAAGCATGCTCATGTCGACCTAGCTTGCCCAGGTCGACATGAGTCCAACCTCATGTCGATCTGGGCTGCCAGATCAACATGAGGCATGCTAATGACTCCTAGGCCGGCCTCACTTAAATTATTCTGGCCTTTTATTAACTTATGGACCGGAGAATTTTAATTTCGGCCAATTCCACTTGATTTTAGGGTTTTACAATTAAATATATGCCTCTTTAAAACCGACTCCATTAAAAATTATAAACTAGGTTTAAATATTTAAAGTCAGATCAAATTTATTTTGGCATTCTTTAATTAGGACCATATCAAATTGGGGTCAAAATTATGGGTCTACAGTTTGCCCCCTACTTGAACGATCTTGAATTGATTCAGAGAGTGAAAAGCAACAAGACTTTTAATTTTGGCAAAAATAGACTTAATTTTCTTGAGATGGCTTTAGTTTTACTTTCTGGACCTGGTTCGAGTTCTGGACTCAGAAAAGACTTAGGTTCTGGACCCGAGAAGGTTTGGGTTCTAGACTCGGATTGAGTTTTGGACTCAGAAAAGACTTGGGTTCTAGACCCGAGATGGTTTGGGTTCTGGACCCGGTTCGAGTTCTGAACTCGAAAAAGACTTAGGTTCTATACCTAGGATAGTTTGGGTTCTGGACCCGGTTCAAGTTCT
This sequence comes from Garcia nutans, assembly GCA_947685225.1. Taxonomy (NCBI): domain Eukaryota; kingdom Viridiplantae; phylum Streptophyta; class Magnoliopsida; order Malpighiales; family Euphorbiaceae; genus Garcia; species Garcia nutans. The sequence continues at coordinate 44,760,796 of CANTUV010000007.1, read as the reverse complement.
AGACTCAGAAAAGACTTGGGTTCTGGACCCGGGATGATTTGGGTTCTGGAGCCGGTTTGAGCTCTGGACTCGGAAAAGACTTGGGTTCTAGACCCGAGATGGTGTAGGTCTGGACCCGGTTTGAGTTCTGGACTCAGAAAAGATTTGGATTCTGGACTTGAGATAGTTTAGGTTCTAGACCCGAGATAGTTTGGGTTTTGGACCTGGTTTGAGTTCTGGACTAGGAAAAGACTTGGGTTCTGGACCCGGGATGGTTTGGGTTCTGGCCCAGTTTCAGTTCTGGACTCGGAAAAGACTTGGGTTCTGGACTCAGTTTAAGTTCTGGACTCGAAAAGACTTGGGTTCTAGACCCGGGATGATTTGGGTTCTGGACCTAATTTGAGTTCTGTGCTCGGAAAAGACTTGGGTTCTAGACCCGATTTGAGTTATGGACTCGAAAAAGACTTGGGTTCTGGACTCGAACTAAGTTCTGGACTTAAGAGGGACTTTAGATTCTAGATCCGAGCTAAGTTCTGGACTTAAGATAGATTTTAGGTTCTAGTCCTAAGGGTAATTTGGGTTCTGGACCAGAACTAAGTTTTGGACTTAAGAAAGATTTTAGGTTTTGAACCTAAGGGTAATTTGGGTTCTGGACCCGAGATTTAACTATTTGCAAAAAATACTTGTAGTAAGTAGTATGCTAAAATAATTTGCAAAAATTTAGCTAATTTTTACCATTCACATATCTTCTCCCTTGCCCCCCTACGTGTAAAAATATTCAAAAGTGTAAAAATATTTATATACACGCAAGTATCTGATTGATTGAATTGAATAATTAAGTTTCCTATTTATTTACTGTGTAGTTACTGTTTATATACTATTTACTACTACTTATTTATTTTATAAATAGTAACCTACTATTTGTAAATAGTAACTTACTATTTATAAATAGTAACTTACTATTCATCAATAGTAATATTTACTTCTTTTTTTTCACGAGACTACTGTTCTTTTTTTTTTTTTGTCTTTTTCCTTTGCCATTCCTCTATATAAGCAGCTCATTTCTTCATTTCATTTTTTATAAAGAGTTCATATTATTTCTTTCCTTTCAAATTAAACACTGTCAGTATTGTAAGATTCATAAAGCTCAATCAGTTACCATGGCAGCCGTCCAACATTCTTCAAGGCATAGGACTCGATCAAATAATGAATTGATTTCTTACCTTCGAGATAATAAAATAGTGCAAATTTCGATGTTACCCGGCATGCATCTCCATCGGAGTTCCAAAAATAAAACACCGGTAAGTGGTACTTTTATGTACATATAAGTAATTTATTGTAAAATTTGTTAGTATAATAATGTTCATATAGATTATACAAGAATAGTATGTAGGAGAATTTATTTGACAAAATTTACAAAGTTATGCATGAAACTTCTAATGTAAAATGATTGTATAAGAATAAAACACATCAATTGTTGTGCAAGAAATTTATCTGTGTCCCTTTTTATTTATTATTTTTTTTACCTTTTTATTTTTATTTTTATTACTTTTATATTTATTATTATTGCTTTACATATTTATAGAAAAATAAATTTTTATTATATTTTTTATTTTTTAATTATTTTTATTTTTATTTTTATTTTTATTGCTTATATATTTATACAAAATTATTTTATTTTTTTATTATTTTTTTATTATATGTATATTTTAATTTAAATAATTTTTAAAATTTTAATATATTCTATATTATTTACTATTTCATATTACTATTATTTACTTTTTATTTATTTATTATTATAGTTATACTTTTTTTAAGTGTGTGTGTGAAATTATGTGTATACTTACCTGGACTTACCTGCATTTGGGCAGCATGATGGTTGTGATATCAAAGTAGGAGGAAATATTCACAAGGCCCGTAAGTGGTATGACTAGGCCCGCCTGCAGTAAAGAGAATGGTGCGGGGAAAGTGGTTTTGAGGACTTCATTTTGCAATTACCAGCACGGGACTATTAAATAGACCGGAGCGTGATCCAGGCGCTTGCAGAACGATGGTTGGACACAACTCATACTTTTCACTTGCCCATTGGAGAGAAGATAATTGGTCCGGTTGACTTTGATGCTATAACCGGCCTCCGATGTGATGGAACCCCCGTCCCCTTGACCTGCAATATTTTGAAAGAAGAAGAAATTTGATAATTGATCGGTGTCAAGCACCGATATAGAAAGTTGTATAAGATCCGATATGAGCCCATCCGAGAGTATTGGGTAAAGTACACTCAACCCGTGCAGGGTGAGAGGGCAAAACAATATACTCGGGGATTTTTGTTATATTTGTTGGGGGCAACCATTTTGGGTAGCACCGAGTCCGCCATTCACTTGTCTGTGTTACGTGCCCTTTCTAACTTGGATCATGCATCTTCTTATGCATGGGGGGGGGGGGGGGGGAAGCTGGTCTACCTTGTCTTTATCACGATTTTGATGTACTTTGTAGGAAGAAAGATCCTTTATTGGTTTCGCGGCCATTGCTGAGGTGCTACTTCCTTTAAAATTATTAATCCACACAATGCATCTGCATAGGCTTGATTTTCTATTTCATGTACAGGTCTGGGCATATAAGCATAACTTGGCGAGGGTTCTAAACATTACACAGCCACGAGTCAATTTTCCAAGGTTGGGTGTTTGGTTGTCGGGTCACAGGGAAGTGTCCGGGAGTCACCATGTGCACTCTCACCATTACCACTTGAGTCGTCTGACCTGGGATCAAGTAAGAAAAATGTTAATATTAATATCAAACCTATGATAAAAGATAAATTATCGCTTTGCTTTTCTGCAGGTGGATACAGCTTGGTGGATAGCTGAAGAGAAAAATAGCTGGATAGTTGCATGACTGATGCAATGCCTTTGCACAACTCTCGTCGAATTATGGCTGGCCCGGTCTCTAGTGGGTGGTTTCTAGGTGATAGAGTACATGACTGGTTCCTTGGACCTAACCGGCGCAGGGTACCAGTTGATATTCCATCATTTGTTTTGAACATTAATGCAATACCAGAGCCCTTTTAGAGTGGTTTCCTATTGGTTTTGATGTTCATGACTTCCTACTCTCACCGTATGTGTCATATACTCAATTTATCCAGGATTATCTGCTAACTTTTGAAGTGTCGCCTGTTGGTGTTCGTGGGCTGTCTGGAGGTGAAGAAGAAATAGAAGCGGAGCAAGGAGAGGATGAAGAAGATGAGGAAGAGGATGAGGATGAGGAAGAAGATGAGGAGGAGCCTTCTTCCCAATCCCATGGCAATTTTGGGGCTGGCACTTCCCAGGTAGCTATCTCTTTGTCATTACAACTGTCTCTTTGTTTATCTATTCTGATTATTTATATGATCATTGTAGGCTGGTTGTTCCTCTGACTATGGGGCTATCCCTCTGTATGATACCCCGATACAGTGACAATTTTCTCCATTTGCCCCTTCTCATTTAGTTGTGCCATCTGATTCGCAGAGCTTTGATCTGAGTTACTTGGTCAGTCATTCTTATCCCATAATGATGTATGCTTGCATGTATGCATGAAAATGTATGGACTTACCCTTTCCTTTTCTGGCTCACAGCGGATGCTTGAGGAGCAAAATAGGAAGCTTCAGGAGGAATTAGATGCTAGTCGTCGACATGCAGCACATTTTGAGGAAATGTATCAACAAGAGGCACGGGACTTTCGATACTTTCTATTTCAGGGCATGAGGGAACCAAATGCCTCTTCATCAAGAGGATCTTGGACTGTTGTCCATGATATACCACCTCCCTATTTAGGCGATGATAGAACCAATTTTCAAAGTCCTGGAGGTTTAGATATTCCTTCTTCGAGTGGATATGGGACAGATAATATGCCCCTCCTCAAACGGGTGATGGCTTTTTTAGGGCTTTGTCTGATTATGAACCGCCTCCTTCCTTGTAGTGACAAAAATATAAAACTTGTAATAAAAACTTGTAATAAAACTTGTAATTAAGCCAAAAATGGCAATGATAATAATAATTTTGTTTTGTACATTTTTTTTGACTTTTGTTCTTTTTTTTTCTTTTTTTTTCTTAGTTAGATACAGTGGCTTTGCCAAATCAGTGCCATAGTACCTCAAGACTCAACTTTTCAAATTAATATATCTACAACATCACAGCCCTAGTTACCATACTAAACTGGGGAATTATTTCTATTTAAGCAAGAACTGTTGCACTTCAGATAGGCACATACACATTACTTGGTCAAAAGTCTCATTTGAGTTTGAATATTGTCTATCTCATATGCATGCTTATTCAAACTATCTCGACTAATAGAATCTACCTACCAAGAGAGATCAACAGGTCTTTAATAGGCTTAAAATGGGGTCTATAAGAGACATGGGTTTAAGTGAAGGCCATTTTGACATAGGAGCTGATGTGACACAATGGACAAACCCTCATACTACAAATTTCTTATTTGAACTTTAGGCAGCTTGGAGGCAATCTTGCTAGACTCCAAATTCCTTTTATCTTCTTGGCGTTAATCTGGATCTTGATTGGGACAGTCTTTGCCCTTGCATAAAGTGTGGTACTCAAATTTATTTCTTTTCTTCTTCTCCCTTTTCTTTCTTTTTATCATTTTTGTCCTTCTTCCTTGTAGGACTGTCAAGTGGGTGACCTTTCTCCTTTTTCTTCCATTTTGATTGAATCTTTGGTTGGGTTGGACCAATTCAAGTAAAACTATCCTTATAAACCAAATGGAAGCCTTTTGCTGTCTTAGGTAAAAGAGAACTTATTTAGATTTCTGAACCATTTTGGGTTTTTTTTCTCTTTTTTTTCTTTTTTTTTTCTTTTTTTTTTCTTTTTTCTTTTCTCTTTTATTTTTCTTCTTTTATTTTTCTTCTTTTTTTTGTTCTTGCTCTAAAAGAGTTGTCTTATTTGTACCAACTTGGGTTTCTAAAAATGGATGAGTGAAGTGGTATTAATCTACTTCAGTCCTGACTTTATTTGTGATATTTGGCCTAATTCAGGTGAACTTCAACTACCTTTTTTATCTTAAGAACTTCAACTATCTTGATGGTCTTGACTATTCATTTCTTTCTTTGATCTTCTTGCCTCTTCATCTTAGCGATCATAAGACTTGTCAAAAGTATCACAACAGCTCAGGGTAGGTTGTTGGGGTTTGTAAGCCAATGAAAAGAAAGCTAAAATTTCATGAAGGCTCAAAGGGACAACTAGGGATTGATATTTAATAGGGTGGATACTAGTTGTTGGCTAACCAAACAATGCCTAGATCATTTCTCCCTTAAATATGCAGAGTTGAATTTCGCCTCAAAAGTTTGTCAAAGCATGTTCTAAGACTGACTAGGACCTAGACAAAGGTAAAAGTAAATATACAAAACTCAATGCTATAGATCAATTCCCTTACCTAGTAAAGTCATTTAATTCATGATGCCTAGACACATTAATTTATGAAAATCAAGCTAGATTCCTCATTGGTTGAGCACCAAAATGAACAAAGACCAACAAAAAGTTTATGAAAGTAATTTATTTAAACAACTTTAAATTAAAAAAAAAACAGAATTGTCCCAATTAGATATTAAAGAAAGCAAAATAAGGAGAGAAATATTCAAGCTAAGGAAAGTTTGTTGAGTTGGAGGCAAGGATTTTTTCCATCATCAAGGATCATTGCTTCATCATCCACAGTTAGCCCAAGCTTGCATAGTAGCAGTCATCTTTAGTAGCTTCTCTATCCATATAATCACAGGATGCAAAGATAAAACTCTTCATGAAGGTTGTAAGCGGTGGCGCACTTCAAAATTTAGGTAGAGGATTATTCTTAGTGTTGGGTTTATTAGATTTAGGGAGCTTACCATTATTAATTAAATTCTAGATCTCATGCCTTAACTTCATACAATTATCTATTTCGTGTCCAGGTATGAGCGGGGATTTTCATCTCCACTCTCGGTGGAATGGTTCTTGTGACTTCGGCACTGTTTAGGCTCGGGGCCTTAGAGAACACGAACCTAAGTCCAGAGAAAATGGAGTCGTCACCCGGACTGGCCAGGAAAAAGAAAGGGGTGGATGACTCAATTCCTAAGGAATCCCCAGCCCCCTAATGGGTTCGAAAAGTTGGGTACGTGTGGGGAAGGTGAGAAATGGCGCAGCACCCCACAACACCTAGTTCATTGGAACCGGCCTCCTTTACAGGTCTTAATATTATAGAATTCTTAAATATAACAATATTATCCATATTACATGCAACAATTGAAATACAACATCGTTATATTAAAATCAAAGCAATATCCAAGCAGAGCAAATAAATGGACACCCATCCGAAGATGGAAACATGTCCTTACATCGTTCATGTCTAAACTAAATAGGACACCCACCAAAAGGTAGAAACATGCCCTTTACATTGGTCCAAAATATAAAAGCAATTTAAATTACATGATATTTAACTAATGAGGTACCCACAAAGTGGAAACATACCTTTTACAACATTTGGAAATAAAAAATAAATCGATAAAATTAATTAACCATTCATAATGAATAAATCATTATCAAAGATATTAAACATCAATCAAAATATATAATAAGCATTCATCCATGATAAATTAAATAAATCAAAGCATATAATAAACTACATAATCAAATCTAAAATTAAATAAAGTAATAAATATATAATTTAGGGTTCGCATCTTAAAATAGGATTTTAAAATTTTAGTTACTAAATTAGGGCTTTGGAATGAAGGTTTTGGAATGAAGGTTCGCATCTTAGTTACTAATTTTAGTTACTTAATTTTCAACACCAAAACCTACAATGAATTAGGGTTTAAGAAAATTTAGGGTTTATTGTTTTAATTTTGAGAGAATTAGGGTTTTTGGTGCTTCAGAAATTATGTTTGATTTTTGGATTTGAGAAAACAGTTTAGAGTTTTTGTAAAGTTTTTGGAAATAAGCAAAAAAATTTAAGGTTTTTGGAAACAGAAAGTATTTTTTAGGGTTTTTAGAAATAAAAGGATCAATTTAGGGTTTTAAATTTTAGAAGAAACAAAATTAGGGTTCTTGAGTTTTAAAAGAATCAGAAGGAACATTTTAAGATTTTTGGAAAACAAAGAAACGAATTAAGGTTTTTTAAGGTATTTAGAAACAGAGGAAATCATTTATTGTTTTTGGAAACGAAGATCAAATTATTACATCTTCAAGGACCAAAGTTTTGCATGTATAATCTTATGAATCAAATAAAGAACGAAGCTACTATAAGAAATAAAAAGAAATTTAAAGATTCAAACCTTCGTTCGTTAGTTCCACCCAAAATTGCTTCTTGGATGAATAAGGACAAAGGCAGGGTTGCTGCCTTTGATAGCTTGATTGCTTCCTTCCTTCTTCTCTTCTAAAAAGTCGATCAATTTGTAAAGTTACAGTTCAAAATCCAAGTCCCAGTCCAAAGTCCGATTCCTCCCCCTTTTTTCTTTGTTTTTTGGTCTTATTTATAGAAAATTTAGATGATTAATTTTAATTATTTAAGGAAGCTGTATTTAATTAGGAAAAGAAAACCGAAACCAAATAGAATTTGGTTTCAAAAAAAATTACGTCGGAAAAATTTTGCCGGCGAAAACTGCGTCAGGCTGTGAGGGGCTACTAGTGAAAACTGGCGAGCAGGCATGCACTGGAGGGCTGCGGGCCATTTCGCCCGCAGGAAGTTCCTGCAGGCGAAATGGCCCAAGGACATTTCGTCCATTATTTTCGGCCACGATTTCATCGCCGATTTTTATTTATTTGTTTATTTTTAATATTTTTATTATTATGATACTTTTAAAAAATTATAAAAAAATAAATACTAAAATAAATATTATTTAATTATGATATCACAAAAATTATTTTAGACTAATTAAAATATATTTGACCGGACCGGGTAAAAAATTAACGGTCTAGACCAGGCCTTTGATGGAATTGACAAAATGCCTTAATATCAAAGTTAGGTGGAAGAGGATTAGGCAAATGACGAGGAGTCAAGGGTTGTAACAATCCCTTCTTTTGTAGCTTATTGAGAACCCAAGACAGCGACTTCCCTAATTCTGAAAACTGCCTCATTCCTCCTTGACCGGTGGCATTAACATCAGCTTCCTTTAGTGTATTTTGATTGTTAGGCTGATAATTCCATTTTGTAGAAAAATGATTTTTCCACTAAGGTGATAGCCGTCCTTATTGCCCCACTTAGATAGCACATGATTCAGCTGGTCTCGTAGAATAGGGATTGGTCCTTAATTTTTCATTTGGTCTCTATTAGTGAACATGTTCTCCATGAATGCTGCCATAGCATTGTTGATGAGCTCCAGAATTCTAATCAACTGGATCTTCATAATTTCAACCAATTGATCATGTAGCTCGGCCATCCTAGCTTTGACAACTTCATCGACTATATCCCTTAGCTGGTTTGCATCCATCCTCCCAATGAAGCACTTGAATCAAAAATCAATGCTGTAGGTGATATTGTTGTATGCTCTTGGATTGCCATACTCCAAATCTATGAGCCAGAAAGGATTAATGATATGTCATGTGATGCATGTATGCATGTATGCACAAACAATAAACAAACAAGGATAAATATGACCTAAAGCCCATGATTAATAACTCTTAGTATAAACTAGGCTCACAATTGATTTTTAGTATTTCCATAATTGACCTAAATATTCATAAGCTCTTTCAAAAGGTTATGAAAATAATTTTGTTTCTAAACCCATTGTAAAAAGATTTTAGAAAAAATGAATTTTGGGCTTTGTATTTGGGTCATGAGAAAAGAATTTTTGATTTGTTTTTAGTTAAGTTTTATGTCCAAAGACCATCTTGAAAAGTTTTGAAAATAACTTTGGCCTTTTGGATTTAGAGGAAAAAATTATTTGAGCTCATAATGTAATTAGGTCATATTAGAAAAAGAACAAACCAAATAAGCCATGATTTAAGCCAATGTGAGCGGGGATTTTCGCCCCCACTCCCGGTGGAATGATTCTTGTGACTTCGGCACTGTTTAGGCTCTGGGCCTTACAAAACACGGACCTAAGTTCGAAGAAAATGGAGTCGCCACCCGGAAGGGCCAGAAAAAAGAAAGGGGTGGTTGACTTGATTCTTAAGGAATCCCCAACCCCTTAATGGGTTCGGAAAGTTGGGTACGTGTGGGGAAGGTGAGAAATGGCCCAGCACCCCCACAACGCCCGGTTCATTAGAACCGGCCTCCTTTACAGGTCTTAATATTATAAAATTCTTAAGTATAACAACATTATCCATATTACACACAATAATTAAAATAAAGCATCGTTATATTAAAAATCAAAACAATGTCCAAGCAAAACAAATAAATGGACACCCATCCGAAGATGGAAACATGCCCTTCCATCCATGCCTAAATAGGACACCCACTGAAAGGTAGAAACATGTCCTTTACATTGGTTCTAAAATATAAAAGGAAATTAAATTACATGATATTTAACTAATGAGGTACCCACCAAGTGGAAACAAACCTCTTACAACATTTGGAAATCTAAATAAATTGATAAAAGTAAATAATCATTCATCATAAATAAATCATTCATCAAAGATATTAAATATCAATAGAATGTAAACATCCATCAATGATAAATTAAATAAACCAAGATTTTGAACTTAAATAAATTAAAGCATATAAAATAAATCAAAGCATAATCAAATATATAATTGAATAAGGCAAATAAAAATCTAAATTATGGCTACTGTTTCCAATTAGGGTTCTTTATTTCATGTGTTTAAGGTTTAGGAATTTATAGAATTAGGTTACTATGATTTTAAGGGAATTAAAAATAGATTAAGGTTTTATGTTTTAAAAGGTTGATAAAGTTCTTTGATTAACCAAATTAGTGTTTGAATGGTGAAATCATGAAACTAGGGTTTGGACACTTTAAAATACTTAGATTTATGGTTTGGTTATTCATTGAATTATGGTTTCATGCTTACTATGTAAAGTTAAACATTTGGGGTTTATATGGTTTTTAAAGTTCTAAAGGATTAGGGTTTAGAAAAAATTAGGATTTAAGGTTTTAAAGAAGTTTAAGGTTTATTGTTTAGTTTTAAAGTTGAATTAGGGTTTCGTTGAATGCATGAAGTTTTTAGGGTTTGGAAAACAATTTGATAATTTTATGAAGTTTTATGAAAATAAACAAACGATTTAAAGTTTACATAAATAGAAAAGATATTTGTTAAGGTGTTTAGAAAGAAACAGAATTTAAATTATGGTTTTGAAAAGAAACATGTTAAATTAGGGTTTTAAGATTTCGATGAAGCAAAAAGAACAATTGTAAGTTTTTTGGAAAAGAAAGCAATGAAATAAGGTTTTTAAACTTTAGAAAAATGAAATTAAAGTTTTAGGGTTTTTGAATTGAAAGACACAATTAGATAGTTTATGCTACTGTGAAAAAATATAAAGAAATTAAGAATTCAAACCTTCTTTCGTAGGTTACACCAAAATTGCTTCTTGGATGAACAAGGTCAAAGACAAGCCTTTTTGCCTTTGAATTGCTTGAATTGCTTTTCTGCTCTCTCAAAAAATCAGCTTGATTCAAGGTTTTCCTTCACAGTTTCGGTTTCCACTTTTGTTCCAGCTTCTGTCCAATTTCTTCCTCATTTCTACCTGATCTTTTTTGTGTTATAATTGTACTTATTTATAGAAGAATTCTTTATTAATTCTAGTTGCTCATGGCATACATTATTCATTAAGAAAAGGAAACCAAAACCTAATTGCATTAGGTTTCGGAAAATTTGCGTCGGAAAAATTTTGCTGGCGAAAAAAAACTGCTTCGAAAAAATGCGCTGGGGAAAAAGCTGCCACAGCTGGTTGCGGTAGCGGGCGCTCGAACTGGCCTGCGGGCGGGCAAAGGTTTTTTCGTCACCGATTTTTCCATCTCTGATTTTTATTTGTTTATTTTTATTTTTTATTAATAAAAATTAGATACAAAAGAAAAAATTATTTAATTAAGATAACAAAAATTATTTTGGACTAATTAAAATATATTAGACAACACAAAAATTATTTTGGACTAAATAAAATATATTGGACCGGACTGGGTCAAAAAAGATAAATTAACCATAGTCAAACAACAAGCATTTGGGGTAAAAACCTAAGGAAAGTAACTAGGCCAATTACACGAGCTTTAGTCTTTGGGTTGAAAGGCTTAGGTTCCCATAGCATGTATATACCAAAAGGTACAAGGCTATAAGTGGTTATGCCATGCTCGATCTCCATACCTTGATTGAAAGTATGGTATCCCTTACATAGCACAACAAGGGCATCACGGGCGTCCTAACTCACACACAAGATGCAATCTAATATGATGCAATGGATAATATCATGATAAGAAAGAATATAATAATAAAAAGACAAACGGAATCAACTTCTCTTATCCCCAGTGGAGTCACCACTGTGAGCGGGGGTTTTTGCCCCCACTCTCGATAGAATGGCTCTTGTGACTTCGGCACTGTTTAGGCTCAGTGCCTTAGAGAACACGGGCTTAAGCCTAGAGTAAATGGAGTTGCCACCCGGACGAGCTGGGAAAAAGAAAGGGGCGGATGACTCGATTCCAAATGAATACCCAACCCCCTAATTGGTTCGAAAAGTTGGGTATGTGTAGGGAAGGTTAGAAACGGCCCAGCACCCCTACAACGCCCGGTTCATTGGAACTGACTTCCTTTGTAGGTCTTAATATTATAAAATTCTTAAACATAATGATATTACCCACACTAAATGTGATCATAAGAATAAATAAATACTTTATTAAAATCATAACAATGTCCAAACAAAAAAAACAAATGGACACCCATTTGAGGATGAAAACATGTCCTTACATCATCTTATATCTAAAACTAGATAGTTGTTGCGCTCGAATTAACTCTACCACAAAGCGTCACTCGCAAGTATACGAGGTAGCTGTAGTAAAGGTGATTGCCCCAAGGTCGTTCTCTCAAGGAAGCTAAAGTGGTTAATTGCTTATCATATTATGTTTAACAAGTAATAAAGAGATTTATAAATTGCTAAATAATGAAGAAGATTGATTAAAGTTTAAAACACTAAAAGTAAATTGAGCTGAGTTTTGATTCACTTGATAGAATGGTCTAGGGTTTGCACTTCTCTACTACTTATATGTATGAACGGTTATTCCTCTTAACTAATTCAATTTCAAAGATTAAATCTCAAACAACTCAACTAATCGAGTCAAGGAAATAAGCTCTCGCATTCAAACCTCTTTCAACTAATCTTGTTATAAGTGAAATAATCTTTTTAATAGGTTATATCTCTAATTCACCTAAGTCCCTAATTGAATTGTTCAAGTATTAAACTTCATCTCTCGATCCATCATCTAATACCTTAAAACACATAATTGGTTGTCAATCAATTATATATTAACAATGTTTCATTCAATCTAGGCTAAAGAAATTATTAGCTAAGAGAAAAACCAATTCATACAATCATAGCAGATCCATACAAACCCTAGACTAGATCAAATTAGTTCATAATGCAATCAAACATATTCATCTCATTAATGTTCAAAGAAATCAAAATAGACATGATAATATCTATTCAATGAAAATAAAAAGAATAAGTTCGAGATCAAAACCAAGTTACAACTCCTTGAAGCTTCTGAAGAATCTCTTGTTCAAATCTTGCAAGAAGGATGAAACAATGGTATGAACAATCTAATCTAAAACTAGTTTTGATCCAAGTTTAATCAAAATCAAGAAACTAATGTTAAACCCTAAAACTTTTCTCTGACGGCTCAAAACTTTGCTCCAAATCGTCAACAGCCTTCAACCCTAGCTCTTCCTTTTCCTTTTATACGAAACGTACGCTTTAAAATCCGTTGCGCGTTTAGTTCATGAGGGACATGGCCAAGTCAGAAGTGAGTTGGCCGTGTGAGTGTTCTTTGGAGGGACACGGCCAGGTGACTTGGCCGTGTCCCTTGCATGTGTCCACCACTGCTTGCCTCTCTTCTTTTCTTCTTTGTTGAGTGACACGGCCAAGTGGAGCTTGACTTGGCCGTGTTGAAGCCTTTTGGAGGGACACGGCCAGGTGACTTGGCCGTGTCCCTTGCCTGTGTCTTCCACAGTGAGTTTTGCTTCTTCTATTCCTTTGGAACTTGGTGAGACACGGCCAAGTCAGAGTGACTTAGCCGTGTCTGGGCTTCGTTGGAGGGACACGGCCACTGACTTAGCCGTGTCCCTTGCATGTGTCTGCTTCTGTGAGTTGCTCTTCTTCTTTAACTTGATATGGGACACGGCCAGTGACTTGGCCATGTCCTCTGCCTGTGTCAGCTACTGTGCATTCTTCCTTCAGTCTTGGTTCCTTGGCTTTTTTAACCTAAAACAAAACATCAAATAACTTTAAACAAAAACTAAATAAACAATAACTAACAAAACATAAACACATACTAAAAACTAGATCAAAAACAACATAAACACTGAAATAAACTAAAACTATCAAAATTAATGAAAACACTAAACAAACCGATAAAAACTAACAAAATACCTAAATAAAACAATAATTATCATAATAAACAAACTACAAATCTATGACAAAAACTAACAAAACAACTACCCCACACTTATAACTTTGCTTGTCCTCAAGCAAATTCACATGGCATAAATTAAAAACTCAAACAACCTTAACTATAATTCCAACATATAAGATGAAATCCTTCAAGACATTAGACATAAATAATTGCAATTTCCTTCAATCAAGATTTTCTTAACTCATTCATTAATCGAGACATACAAATCTTATCTCTCATCTAAGTGTTTCACTCGATTTCAAAAGTTAATCACTCAAACCACTCATGATTGCATACTACCATAAACTTGCTTAATTATCCAATCTCCCTCACTGATTTTCTCGAGAAGTAATCCGAAGGTCTTTTATTTGGATGCAATGGGGCTAAGGTGAAGGTGTGAGAAATGACATTTAAGCTAGAGCATCAAGAAATGGAGTATCTAAATTAGACACTACTCTTGCTAAGGCACTCATAACTCCCTCAAATGGCATACTCACCAACCCTTGATAATCTTACATATTTGCATAAAAATACATGAGTCAACATTCCTCTTTTGATAACCAATGCTAGAACATATATGAATTTTGTATATATATATATATGTAACTTTTCCTTTATTTTCTCTCTTTCTTTATATATATATACAAAATTAAGAATTGCATGGAACATCTAGCTTAAAATATAGAGGAAAAGAATAATGACTCTTAATCAAATACAATGTGCAAAGTATGCATTTCAACCCCCAATAGCACTACTTTTTTTTTACTTGCTTACCCCACACTTTGAAACAAACCACCCTATTGTCATATCATAAAACTCCATTCCTTAATGCAGGTATGATGATAATAAGAGAAAGTTGAGCTGTGAATTGTGTTGATCAAACAAGAAAAGGTCAAAGGCTCAACTTGGCTCACTAAGGAATTAAATATTAAAGGAGGTCTTTTTAAGCTAAAGGGCTAGCCTAATTTGCCTTCATCATTTTAAAACTTGAGATTAAATCATAATGTGAGTTCAATCAGTATGCAAAAGCAAACTCTAGAGATGCAAAATCATGAAGGTGCACACTTAAGAAAAGAAAATCAATCATTTAATCTATAAGGCTCAAAACTCACAAAGGTGGGTTCTCAAAGATTTATATGTCATGAACCGCAGAATGTGAAAATTGATCTTGAATGAATTCAAATGCTCATATCTACACTGATACTAAAGTCTCAACCATAATGCTAGAATCACATAAAAGATCAATAAATTTTCAACAATTATACCATGCACAACACAATAAAACATACCAAGGCAACCAAAACAAAAATTAAAGAAAAGCTAAAAGATTACCCCACACTTTAGAATTTACATTGTCCTCAATGGAAAACAAGAATAATAAAGAGAAAGAATTAAGGGACAACCTGTCTTCCATCGTACCTTGGTGAGGCAAAACTTAATTTTCCATCACAAACACAATTGTTCAAAAATAAGATGCAAGAGACTTTAGGGTTTCTATTTATTTAAACATAAAATCAAAATTGCAAAATACAAAATTATAACTATGAAAAAGAAATTCAAACTAATGGGTTGCCTCCCATTAAGCACTTCTTTATTGTCATAAAGCTGGACATCATGCAAGGTCTAGGGATCATGGATCAAAGTGCTGTCAATGATCCTCAATTCCTGAAATCCTTCTTTATATGGTTTAACTCTATGTCTATTTGCTTTAAAAGTCTTATTAGTTCTAGAGTTAAACAATTCAATGGCACCAGAAGGACATACCTTAGTTACCTTGAAAGGACCACTCCATCTAGATTTTGGTTTACCTGGAAACAGACGGAGTCGAGAATTAAAAAGTAAAACTTTCATACCTGGACTCAATGTCTGATGCACAATAAATCTGTCTTGAAGTGCTTTAGTGTGATCCTTATAATTCCTCGAGCTCTCATATGCCTTTGGGTTAAGGCATCTTTGGGTCTTCCCCACTGATTTAGCCCCCTCTTCTAAAGTAAGTTTCAGCTCCAATTTATCTAGGGAACCTGTCTGCAAGAAAGCATCTGAAACAACTGCTTCAACACAATTAATTAAAGAATATTCCTCATGTAAAGCAGTTGTATGAATAAGAGAAGTGTTAAAAATAGAAAATTCCACAGTTTGTCCCAAAACAGTCATTGATAATTTTCCATTTTTAACATCTATCAAAGTGTTAGTAGTCGCCATAAAAGCCCTACCCAGCAGAATGGTGTGTGTAGATGGTGAAGAATTACCTACTTCCATGTCAAGAACAATGAAATCCACAGGTACTATCAACCCTCCAACCTTAACTAACACATCTTCTATAAGCCCTTTCGGGAATCTAAAAGACCTATCAGCTAATTGCAACACCATTTTTATCGGTTTAAGCTCCCCTAGTTCTAATTCTTGGAACACAGAATAAGGCATCAAATTCACACTAGCTCCTAAATCACACATGCCCTCAGTTCCTTTCCCATTCCCCACAGAAATTTGAATTATAAAGCTTCCAGGATCCTTTAGTTTGGGAGGTAGTTTATGCTGCAGAACAGCACTAGCTACCTCTGAAACTATCACCTTTTCATTCATCTCATACCTCTTTTTCTTGGTGATTAGGTCTTTGAAGAACTTGGCATAAGCCGGTATGTTTTTTATTGCATCCAGTAAGGGTAAGTTAATACTTACCTTAGACAGCATGTTGAAGATGTTAGAAAATTGCTTATATGCTTTATCATCCTTCAACCTGCTGGGGAATGGTATAGGTGGCCGGTATGGATTGCTTGTCTTATGTAGATCTGCTGTAGGGGACTTCTCCACTGATCTTTCTCCAGCACCTTTGTTCTTTGATTCTCCTCCCCACTTGTTCTCTGTGTTTCCTGCATTCACAGAATCATTTTCAACATTATTATAAATTTCCTTACCACTTCGAAGAACAGTCACAGATTGCGCCTGCTCAGGTTGACTTGGGAATTTCCCCTTTTGTTGAATCTTCATCTGTTGTGCAAGTTGTCCAACTTGAGTCTTCACTTTTTTAAAAGATGCTTCTAAGGAATCCAGCCTCTTGTTGGTCACCTCTTGATTTTTAGCACTGACTTGGATAAAAGCTTGTAAACTTTCCTCCAAACTCTCTATCCTAGACTTCCCTTGATTTGAGGATTGGCCTTGCTCTTGGTTCAGTCTTTGAAGAAAATGGAAAGGCTGCTGAGAATTATTTGTTCCCCAAGAAAAATTTGGGTGATTCTTCCAACCAGGGTTGTATGTATTTGAATAAGGATCATTCCTGGCCCTTGGTTGAAATCCTTCTATAGCATTGACTTGCTCAGCTTCATTCCCATACGATTCATATGCAGAGGGACAAATGTTTGCTCCATGCCCGACAGTTCCACAGATTCCACATGCTTCTTGAGTAGATGAAGAAATATTGTTCTTCATGCTCAGCATCTGCACTTGCCTTGTTAACTCAGCTATCTGATTTACCATATCACTATTGGCTTCCAATTGGTTCACCCCTTTGCTTCTTCCTCTTATGCTCTTCTGTTGAGAATTAGCTCCCAACATCTCAAAAATATCATAAGTTTCAGCTGCTGTCTTTTCTCCAATGGCTCCCCCAGCTGCATTATCAACTGTATTCTGAAATTACTGGGTTAAACCATCGTAGAAAAACTGGTTCAGAAGTTGAAGGGGATAGTGATGATGTGGACACTGGATCAATAGCATCTTAAATCTGTCCCATGCCTCATGAAATGGCTCTCCTTCAAATTGAGAGAATGTAGCTATCTTCCCTCTCAATTCACCTGTCTTTTGATGTGAGTAGAACTTGCCCATGAATTTATTATAAACTTGCTCCCAAGTTGTCAGTGAGTTTTCGGGCAACATCATAAGCCAGCTCTTTGCCCTATCCTTCAAAGTATATGGAAAACACCTCATCCTCAACTGATCCTCTGTTAATCCTCCCAATGGAAAAGTGTTGAGGGTGGAGTAGAAATCCCGAATAAAGTTCAAAGGATCTTCATTTGGAACTCCGTAGAATGATGGCAGCATATTGTAGTGAATGTTCTTCAACTTATAATTTCTTGCTGCATCTGTTAGTCTTATGCAAGAGGTGGAAGTTCCAATGACAGGTCTAGCAAAGTCTCTCATCGTTCTTTGCCTTTCTTCAGCCATTTTAACTGATTGTACAGAATCTGACTCAAATTCAGAAGTGTCCTCCTCTGTATCAAATCCGGTATAGAGCTCAAACTCTTCTCTGCTCCTCTTCACTCTCTAAATTTCTGGAATGAATGGATGTAGCTCTCCTTCGAGTGATCTCCTGCCTTGCATAAACAAACTTGCTAGAAAAAGAAATTATTAAAAGCAAAAGACAAATAAAATAAAATCAAAAGTAAATAATGAAAAATAATCTTAAGTTTTTTTTAATAAACAATTACGCCAATTAGCTTCCCCGACAGTGGCGCCAAAAACTTGTTGCGCTCGAATTAACTCTACCACAAAGCGTCACTCGCAAGTATACGAGGTAGCTGTAGTAAAGGTGATCGCCCCAAGGTCGTTCTCTCAAGGAAGCTAAAGTGGTTAATTGCTTATCATATTATGTTTAACAAGTAATAAAGAGATTTATAAATTGCTAAATAATGAAGAAGATTGATTAAAGTTTAAAATAATAAAAGTAAATTGAGCTGAGTTTTGATTCACTTGATAGAATGGTCTAGGGTTTGCACTTCTCTACTACTTATATGTATGAACGGTTATTCCTCTTAACTAATTCAATTTCAAAGATTAAATCTCAAACAACTCAACTAATCGAGTCAAGGAAATAAGCTCTCGCATTCAAACCTCTTTCAACTAATCTTGTTATAAGTGAAATAATCTTTTTAATAGGTTATATCTTTAATTCACCTAAGTCCCTAATTGAATTGTTCAAGTATTAAACTTCATCTCTCGATCCATCATCTAATACCTTAAAACACATAATTGGTTGTCAATCAATTATATATTAACAATGTTTCATTCAATCAAGGCTAAAGAAATTATTAGTTAAGAGAAAAACCAATTCATACAATCATAGCAGATCCATACAAACCCTAGACTAGATCAAATTAGTTCATAATGCAATCAAACATATTCATCTCATTAATGTTCAAAGAAATCAAAATAGACATGATAATATCCATTCAATGAAAATAAAGAGAATAAGTTCGAGATCAAAACTAAGTTACAACTCCTTGAAGCTTCTGAAGAATCTCTTGTTCAAATCTTGCAAGAAGGATGAAACAATGGTATGAACATTCTAATCTAAAACTAGTTTTGATCCAAGTTTAATCAAAATCAAGAAAACTAATGTTAAACCCTAAAACATTTCTCTGACGGCTCAAAACTTTGCTCCAAATTGTCAACAGCCTTCAACCCTAGCTCTTCCTTTTCCTTTTATACGAAACGTACGCTTTAAAATCCGTTGCGCGTTTAGTTCATGAGGGACACGGCCAAGTCAGAAGTGACTTGACCGTGTGAGTGTTCTTTGGAGGGACACGGCCAGGTGACTTGGCCGTGTCCCTTGCCTGTGTCCACCACTGCTTGCCTCTCTTCTTTTCTTCTTTGTTGAGTGACACGGCCAAGTGGAGCTTGACTTGGCCGTGTTGAAGCCTTTTGGAGGGACATGGCCAGGTGACTTGGCCGTGTCCCTTGCCTGTGTCTTCCACAGTGAGTTTTGCTTCTTCTATTCCTTTGGAACTTGGTGAGACACGGCCAAGTCAGAGTGACTTGGCCGTGTCTGGGCTTCATTGGAGGGACACGGCCACTGACTTGGCCGTGTCCCTTGCATGTGTCTGCTTCTGTGAGTTGCTCTTCTTCTTTAACTTGATATGGGACACGGCCAGTTACTTGGCCGTGTCCTCTGCCTGTGTCAGCTACTGTGCATTCTTCCTTCAGTCTTGGTTCCTTGGCTTTTTTAACCTAAAACAAAACATCAAATAACTTTAAACAATAACTAAATAAACAATAACTAACAAAACATAAACACATACTAAAAACTAGATCAAAAACAACATAAACACTGAAATAAACTAAAACTATCAAAATTAATGAAAACACTAAATAAACCGATAAAAACTAACAAAATACCTAAATAAAACAATAATTATCATAATAAACAAACTACAAATCTATGACAAAAACTAACAAAACAATAGTACACCCACCGAAAGGTGAAAACATGTCCTTTACATTGACCCAAAAGCTTTAAAATAAATTAAATTTCATGATGCTCACAATATGAGGTACCTAAAAAATGGAAACATAACTCTTACAATGTTTTTAAACCAAAGCAAATCAATAAAAGTAACCAACCATTCATCATAAATAAATCATTCATCAAAGACATGAAACATCAATCAGAATATATAACAAAAATTCATCTCATTTAAATAAAATAGTAAGTATATGAATTTAGGGTTTATGCATCAATTAGGGTTTCTTGGGTTTTATGTTTAACAATTAGGGTTTTGTATTTTAATTACTGAATTAATCAATTGAGAAATATTTAATGTAAAAGAAATAATATGGCTACTGGATGATTGAATTAAAGATTAGTTTTGAAATAAATTAGTGTTTGAATCTAACAATAAATATTTTGGATTTAGGGTTAAAAAAGTTGTGTGAAACTAATATTAAGGTTTAGGGTTTAAGTGAATAAAATTAAAGATCATGAAAATAGGATTAAGAGTTAGGTGTTTGGAAAGAATAGGCTACTGTGAATCTTAGAAAAATAGAATTGATTATGGTTTTGAGAAAATAGATTATTATTTTGTGGCTTTAGAAAAGTGTAATTATTGTTTTAGATTTCAAAAATTAGTTTTATGAGTATTAAGATATTAAGATTTTGGTTCATAAAACATATAATTCGGATTGAACAATTTCATGCTACTGGAAAACTAATATCAAAATACTTTAATAAAACATTAAAAATGAAGCATGTTATGGCTACTGTAAATATAAACAAGTCAATAAAAACTCAAACCTTCGTTGTTGGTTCCACCATAATTTGAATTCTGGTTAAACAATAACAAAGACAATGTGTGCTGCCTTTGATGGATTCTTTATTGTTTTGCTGCTTCTTCAATTCCAAGATTTTCAAAAAATTCTGAAAAAGAGTCTGAATAATTCTTGAATAAAATTCCAATTCCAAAAGTCCCAATCCCCCTTTCAGTGTGTTTTAATGTGGTATTTATAGGCAACTAAAATAAAAAACCTAGTATGATATGAAAATTAAAAACTATTTTGGAAATAAAACAAAAAAATCAAGTAAAATAGGGTTTCGGTAAAAACTGCGTGCGGATGAGCTAGGGGTGAGCAAAACTGCACGCAAGATGCAATTTTGTCGCAAGTTTTGCATGCGGGCAAATTCGTCCATGGGTTGCCGATTCCGCCATTGCCGATTTTTATTTTTTATTCATATATTATTATTATTTAAAATATAAATAAATGAAAGGTAAAATAAATATTATATTAAATTAAAAAATAAAAAATAAATATTTATAAAATAAAATAAATAATATAAATAAATATACCACAAAAATTATTTTGGACTATTTTAAAATCTTTGGGCTGGATTGGATAAAAAATTAGGGGTCTATAGTTTGCCCCTTGCTTGAGCAACCTAAGACTAAAACAAAAGACAGTGAAAAGCAATGTGATTTTTGATAGGGTTTAGAGCCAGGCCGGATTGTACCCAAGGTTGGCTTGAGTTATGGACTCAAGAATAATTTAGATTCTGGACCCAAGGTAAGTTCTTAACTTAAAAATAATTTAGGTTTTGGACCTGAGGTAAGTTGTAGACTTAAAAAATAATTTGAATTCTGGACCCGGGATAAGTTCTAGACTTAAAAAATAATTTGGGCTCTGGAGCCGAGGTAAGTTCTGGACTTAAAAAATAATTTGGGTTCTAAACCCAAGGTAAGTTTTAGACTTAAAAAATAATTTGGATTCTGGACCCGAGGTAAGTTCTGGACTTAAAAAATAATTTAGGTTCTGGACCTAAGGTAAGTTTTAGACATAAAAAAATAATTTAGGTTCTGGACTTGGGATAAGTTTTGGACTCAAAAATAATTGGAGTCAAAAATAATTTGGATTATCTACAAAAAAATGATTGTAGTCAGTAGAATATTAAAAAAATTAGCAAAAAAATTAGCTAAAAAAAATTAGTTATTTTTTACCATACCTATATCCTCTTGCCACATGTCGAGAGGATATAGCTATTTAATAGTTATTTTATAATAAAAATAAATGATTGTAATACGAGATGACTTTTGTCTCTGACTTTGCCATCGCCAATTTTTTTTATTTTTTTAAAAAATAATAATACTAATATATAAATAAAAAATAAAAATAAAAATAAAAAATCGGTGACTGTAGAATCGTAGGCGATGAATTGGCTTGGGCCAATTCGCCGTAGGAACACCTGTGATGAATTGGCCACAGGCCAATTTGCCCAAGTTTTGCTTGCTGTGAGCGGGAATTTTTGCCCCCACTCCCGATGAAATAGTTCTTGCTACTTCGGCACTTTTAGGCTCAGGGACTTAGAGAATACGGACCTAAGCCCAGAGAAAATTGAGTCGCCACCCGGACAAACCGAGAAAAAAAGAAAGGGGTGGATGACTCGATTCCTAATAAATCTCCAACCCCCTAATGGGTTCGAAAAGTTGGGTACGTGTGGGGAACGTGAGAAACGGCCCAGCACTCCCACAACGGCTGGTTTATTGGAACCGGCCTCTTTTGCAGGTCTTAATATTATAAAATTCTTAAATATAATGATATTATTCATACTACATGTGATCATAAGAATAAATAAATACTTTATTAAAATCACAACAATGTCCAAATAAAACAAATAAATGGACACCCATTCGAGGATGGAAACATGTCCTTACATCGTCTAATATCTAAAACTAGATAGGACACCCACCGAAAGGTGGAAACGTGTCCTTTACATTGATCCAAAAAGTTTAAAATAAATTAAACTACACGATGCTCACAATATGAGATACCCAAAAAATGGAAAAATACCTCTTACAATGTTTTGAAACCAAAGCAAATCAATAAAAGTAAACAACCATTCATCATAAATAAATGATTCATCAAATAGATGAAACATCAATCCAAATATATATTAAACATTCATCTAATTTAAATAAAATATAAAGTATATAAATTTAGATTTTATGAATCAATTAGGGTTTCTTGGGTTTTATGTTTAACAATTAGGGTTTTGTTGTTAGTAAATCGAGAAGAATCTGCAACCCTTGCCGCAGCGGAAAACAAAAGTTTCTTTCGATTTACTCACAAGATCCATGTGATCCATTCAGTTCGATAAAAGAGATTCGAAACTAACCTTTTTGCGTAGCTTCAAAATGATTAACAGATGCTGCCTTCTGAAGACGAACACCCTCTAACGAAGTCCACACAAACGTACGCCGTTCTGAGTGCTAGCTCACCAACGGCAGTGGCTGAACCTTTTTTGCAAAAATGAAACTAGGGTTTTTTTTTCTGTTCTTCCGTTTTCTTTCAAAACGAAATATATAAATTATCATCAAGGCCTCTAGTCCTTTTAAAACCATTTTAAAAGACCTTTCCTTGTCAAAACCCTAACTGTCCATATCCTATATGGACCCACATTTTTAATAATTATTATCTAATAATAATTATTATAACAATATTATTATTAATATCTAATAATAATAATAATACTAACAACAATAATAAAAATATAATTATTATTGTTTAAGTACAGCCTACGTTCTATGTGTGTGACCCGATAGGCTCATATTAACTGGTAGTGTATTTCAATCTCTATTGAAATGCACAAATCATAATTGGTCTCTAGCAAGACATTATGACTACCCAATTAATCATGAGAATCATTATAAATGAAAACCTGAAATAGTACATGCATTAATCCCTTTGTCACACGATATCTAGTTTGAACATAAGTTATAGTAAATGTCATACTTATATTGTCCAAACTTATGATTACTCGATCTCCAAGTTAACTGATAAACAAATAAAATTGATCTTATATCAACTTATTTGAGCACGGCCATGCATTTCTCAGTTACACTTATCGAGGGGCCCAGAAGATATCTCTCTCATAGAGAGGGACAAATTCCATCTTGATTGTTCATTTTCCTCTACATAATTTATACCATGTTCAAGCATAACCTTTATAATTATCTAGTTACAGATAACGTTTGATCATGTCAAAACATAATATTCCTTATGTTGGAAACTATGACAATCTCAAGTCAAAGGATTAAATGAAAACTATTATGAGATACACTTATGACATTAAACCATGAAGTGATATCTATGTGGGTCTATCCAATACACTGTTCTCTAACATGTATCCATAATATTGATTGTATCTTCATACCTATAATCATCTTATGATTATCAAATCAATATTACACTAGTTATATTTATTATTATCTCCATAACAATAATAAACCAGGGATATAATCATTATTATATATAACATGCAAACATAACAATGATAATAAAAACTTCTTTATTAATGACAAAATGAATAACATTAAGGTCCAAATCAATGGCCTAGGGCATATACACTAACAGTCTCCCACTTGCACTAGGCCTAGACTAACAAATATCTCATGCCCATAGACCTAGTGTGCTGATCATGCTTGACCCGCGAGAGAGGTTTTGTCAATGGATCTGCTATGTTGTCATTTGTGTCAACTTTGCATATCTTGATATCACCTCTATCAATGATGTCTCGAATGAGGTGAAATCGCCTGAGTATATGCTTAGATTTCTGATGGGACCTTGGCTCTTTTGCTTGCGCTATGGCACCATTGTTGTCACAATAGATAGCCATAGGATTAGCAATGCTAGGCACCACTCCAAGCTCAGTGATGAATTTCTTCAGCCAAACTGCTTCCTTAGCTGCATCTGATGCTGCTATATACTCAGCTTCTGTTGTAGAATCTGCTACTGTACTCTGCTTGGAATTTTTCCAAGTAATGGCTCCACCATTCAATGTGAATACAAAACCTGACTGCGATTTGTAATCATCTATATCAGTTTGGAAACTAGCATCTGTGTAACCATTTACAACGAGCTCATCTTCCAAACCTCCATAAACCAAGAAAGCATCCTTAGTTCTTCTTAGATACTTAAGAATGTTCTTAACAGCTGTCCAGTGACCCTCACCAGGATCAGCTTGATATCTACTTGTTGTGCTCAAAGAATATGAGACATCAGGTCTAGTACATAGCATGGCATACATAATAGATCCAATAGCAGAAGCATAAGGGATCTTATTCATTCTATCTCGCTCATCAGATGTCTTAGGACATTGATTCTTGCTAAGATGAATACCATGTGACATAGGCAAAAATCCCTTCTTGGAATCTTGCATGCTGAATCTCTTCAACACTTTGTCAATGTATGTACTTTGTCTTAAGCCAATTATCCTTCTAGATCTATCTCTATAGATCCTTATACCAAGGATATATGCAGCCTCACCCAAGTCCTTCATTGAAAAAGTATTCCCTAACCAATCTTTAACCTTTTGTAAAGTGGGGACATCATTTCCAATGATCAATATGTCATCTACATATAGGACTAAGAACATGATAGCACTCCCACTAACCATCTTGTAAACACATGGTTCATCTTCATTTTGAATGAAACCAAAGTTCTTAACTGTTTCATCAAAACAAAGATTCCAGCTTCGAGATGCTTGCTTCAATCCATAAATGGACCTTTGAAGCTTGCAAATCTTCCCAGAATTCTCAGGATTTACAAAACCCTCAGGTTGTGTCATGTACACATCCTCGAGTAAATTTCCATTAAGGAAAGCAGTTTTGACATCCATTTGCCATATCACATAATCATAGTATGCAGCAATGGCAAGGAGAATCCTAATAGATTTAATCATAGCAACTGGAGAAAAGGTTTCATCATAGTCTATACCATGAGTTTGTTTGAAACCTTTAGCAACCAACCTTGCTTTATAGGTTTGCACATTTCCATCCATGTCAATTTTCTTCTTGAAAACCCATTTGCAACCAATAGTCTTAATACCTTCGGGAGGATCAATTAAGGCCCAAACTTGGTTGTCAAACATGGACTGCATCTCAGAGTTCATGGCTCCAACCCATTTCTCTGAATCTGGTCCTGACACAGCTTCAAGATAGGTAGTTGGCTCATCTTGATCTATGAGCAAAACTTCACGACTTTCAGTCATGAGAAATCCATATCTCTCAGGCTGATGACGTGGTCTATCAGATCTGCGCAGAACTTATGTAACATTTTCAGTTTCCACAATGGCTTGTGGTTCTGAAACTGTTTCTACAGGCGGTTCAATATCTTCTTGTGGTTCTATAAATTCATCTAATTGAACTGTACTCCCACTAGTTCTTTTAGAAATGAATTCTTTTTCCAAAAAGGTTCCATTTCGAGCAACAAACACTTTGTTCTCAGATGGAATATAGAAATAATATCCTTTAGTTTCCTTAGGATATCCCACAAAGATACATTTAGCAGATTTTGGAGCTAACTTATCTGAAACTGGTCTTTTCACATAAGCTTCACAACCCCAAATCTTAAGAAAAGACAAACTAGGTGTTTTGCCAGTCCATATCTCATATGGCATCTTTTCAACCGCTTTAGATGGTACACGGTTTAAAACAAAAGCAGCTGTCTCCAAGGCATAACCCCAAAATGATAATGGAAGATCTGCTTGACTCATCATAGATCGAACCATATCTAATAAAGTTCGATTTCTTCTTTCAGAAACACCATTCCACTGTGGAGTTCCTGGAGGAGTTAATTGTGAAACAATTCCATAATTTCTTAGATGTTCGTCAAACTCTTGGCTCAAAAATTCACCACCTTGATCAGATCGAAGTGCCTTAATAGTTTTACCAAGTTGATTTTGTACTTCATTTTGAAAAGTTTTGAACATTTCAAAAGCCTCATGCTTATGTTTCATTAGGTAGACATAGCCATACCTACTGAAATCATCAGTAAAAGTAATGAAGTAATTATATCCTCCTCTGGCACTAATGCTTAACGGGCCACATACATCTGTATGTACTAGTCCAAGCAAGTCATTAGCCCTTTCACCTTGTCCGATGAAAGGATTCCTTGTCATTTTGCCAAGTAAACAAGATTCACATTTATCAAATGATTCAAAATCAAATGAATCTAATAATCCATCTTGATGGAGTTTAGAAATGCGTTTCTCATTTATATGGCTAAGACGACAATGCCATAAAAATGTAGGGTTTAGGTCATTTGGCTTAATTCTTTTAGAGTTTATGTTATAAATATGATTCTCCCTAGAATCATCTAAGTCAAGGACATAAAGGCCATTAAAAGATCTTGCAATACCATAAAGCAAATCATCTTTATCAAAAATAGAACAGGTCTTATTTTTAATTAAAAATGAAAAACCTTCATCATCCAAAACTGAAACTGAAATAAGATTCCTACTCAGAGTAGGAACATAATAGCAATTGTTCAAATTTAACAAAAAGCCATTAGGCATATGAAGTTCATAAGATCCTACAGCTAGTGCAGCAACTCTTGCTTTATTCCCAACTCGTAGGTCAACTTCGCCCCTTTTCAGTGATCTACTCCTTTTGAGTCCCTGCACATTTGTACAAATGTGAGAACCACATGCAGTATCCAATACCCATGAAGTAGAAGCAGATAAGTTAATTTCTATAACATATATACCTGAAGATGTAGTCGCACTACCCTTCGATTTCTTCAATTCAGCCAAATAAAGTGGGCAATTTCTTTTCCAATGCCCAGGCTCCTTGAAATGGAAACAAGTTCCTTCCTTAGGAACAGGTGCCTTGGGTTCTTTTGGCTTGGGCTGTCCCTTAGGCTTTGTAGCAACTGTTGCTTTACCCTTTGCCTTGCCTTTCTTCTTCATAGGCTTACCCTTATTGACATTCAATACATGGGTAGCCTTAGTGGGCTTTTTGATATTCCCTTCAGCAGTTTTGAGCATACCATGTAGCTCAGGAATGGACTTTTCCATGTTGTTCATATTATAGTTCATAACAAAATGTGAAAAACTGCTGGGCAAAGAATGAAGGATCAAATCCGTGGAGAGTTCTAAACTCAAGGGATATCCAAGTCGGGCAAGGTGATCTATGTAGCCCTTCATTTTCAAAACATGAGCGCTAACCGATTCGCCCTCTGACATCTTGCAGTCAAATAATGCAACAGCAGTGTCGAATCTATCCTGCCTAGCTTGCTGTTGGAAAGCTTGTTTGAGATGGACACTCATCTCATAAGCCTCCAAGTGTTCCAGATCCTTCTGAAGTTCTGGACACATAGTAGCAAGCATAAGACATCCAATGTCATTGGAATCATCCATATGCTTCTTATGCTTGTTCTTATCAGCATTAGAAGCATTAGCAGGAGGTGGCTCAGGGACAGCTTCATCAAGCACATAGGACTTCTTTTCTTGTTTGAGAACAATTCTCAGGTTCCTAAACCAATCAACAAAATTAGTCCCATTCTCTTTCAGTTTTTCCTTCTCAAGGATGGATCGCAGTGATAAAGTGGAGTTATTGTTGGTAGCCATTTCAATCTACAAAATATGCAAATTTTAATTAATAAAAGGTGATAAGTAATTAAAATCCCACTAAAATATAACCCTCAATCATCACAATGACATTTTAGTGGGCTAAGATCCAATTTTTACTTAATATTAAGTCAGCTTTGGCATGACACTTAAAATCAAGTTATTATGGTAGGTAACCCCTTACCAATTACATCACATGTAACTCTTAGATAATATGGGATCATGACATCATATGTCATAGCATGTTATACCCCATCTAATGCCTTAGGCCCAAAACCATTTTGATAGCCTAATTAAGTCTAACCAATTTTAAACGCATGAGCAGCACCATTACTCATCATATCTTACTAGGATAACCTAAAGTACTTTGCTTTGGCAAAATCTACATTTAGGTGATCTTAGCCTTGATAAGTGTTTAAGATATGGATGGCATTAAAACTTAGATTAATAGTGAGGGTTCATTCCTTTTAATTTTGAAAACATGTTAAAATTAACATTTATATATCATATCCCATATGCATACATAAACTATCAAACATGGCATCTCATACATATTCGATAAAAATAAACGTGACATAGTATGGCCAAACTAGATATGATCTTCATGAGACCAAATGAAGATCATATAGGCAACCCTAGGTGAAAAGAAAACCTATCTATTACAACATTTGCAATAGTACATTTCTTCATATCTTGAAAGGCAACTTCATCTCCATGGAATTTTCATCTTCTTCTCCAAGCTTGAGTCTTCATTATTACATTAATAATAAAACTAACTACTAAACTAGTAATAATAAAGTTACAAAAATAAACGACACGCAGGCCGTATATACAATCCAAAGATATGAATAAACAAACACATAGGTCATAAAGCCATACTATGCACCATGCCAAGACATCAAATAATCATAGCATATTCATCACCAACATGTTAAATAGAAACAAATATATTGACATTCTTAATGTCACGGTAACGAACTATAGGGCGCGAACATACGGCGGTCCCGCTAGCCTGTTAGCGGGCGGGGCTCCCGCTGGCCGGTCAGCGGGCGGGGTTTCGAAGGGGCAGCGCCCCTGGGCGGGGTCGAGGGGCAGCGCCCCTCGAAGCTAAACATAATCATTAATCCAATTAATTATTTTCTGTCAAAAACCTTATTTTGTCAATCATATTAAATAGAATATAATAGCAATCTATTAATCATATTAACAGAGAACTATTACAAGAAACCTTAGAAAATGATTTACTCAATAATCATATTAATCAAAATCGAAATCTATGTATACATTCAATATGAATAAACGAATTAAATTAATCATATTAACCCTAATTCAAAACCATAACAGATTGTATACCAACCCTAGTTCGACTTCACAGAATTGTATCTTATACAATTGGTCATCTTTGACATCATATATCAACAACGATTTAGGTTATATCTCATATAACAGATTCGAATCATCATCAAATGATGAAACGAATCCAATCATGCCATTCGAAAAACAATAGATCACATCAACACATCAACATGGCATATTTCGAATTAAATGGAATCAACAAGAGGCTCTGATACCACTGTTAGTAAATCGAGAAGAATCTGCAACCCTTGCCGCAGCGGAAAACAAAAGTTTCTTTCGATTTACTCACAGGATCCATGTGATCCATTGTAATATCCCCATATATGCCCTAGAAGTTTTGAATGTTGTTATTGTTGATGTTGTTGTTGTTGTTGTTTTAAATGGGATTGAATGTATATTTTGATTTGAAAGAGAAAAAGGAATTGGAAAGTGAATGCTTATGTATATGTGTTTTGGGAAAGAAAAGAGGGTTTAGAGAGAAATGTATATGTTGTTTATATGATAATAAATATAACATATAAGTTGGTCAAGGGATAGTCAATGCAAGAAGATATTTTCATTTGTGATAGGTGAATTACTTATATGGGCATATAAGAGACAAAAGGTTAGTTAAATGGTTAAGGGCATTGAAGTAATTTTCTTTTGGAAATCTCTTGGTGGAGATTTAAAGAGGAAAAGAAGGGTTGACTTGTGATTATTTTCTTCTCTTCTCATGTGGGTGCTGGCCATTCAAGAAAGGAGAGAGCAAGAGAGGTGTTCTTGATGCTAGAAGCAAATTGAAGAGGAATCAAAGGGATTTGATTAAAGAATTGTGAAATTTCTTCATTTGAGGTAAGCTCTTTTCTTTGATTTCTTTATTCCTTTAAAGTGATATTGGAAGTAAATTTAGGATTTGTTGATTTGATGATGAGAGGTGTTTGTGATGTGTTTTCAAGTGTTAAAATTGATTTTTAGTTAAGAGTTTAAATAAGTGTTGTGGTTGGAAGTGGTGGATGTTGGTTTTAGGGTTTTGGAAATGGTAAGTGATAAATTATATTGTGTTATTTTGGATTAGGTTTTGGAAGAAGGTGATTTGCTCTAATTTGAGAAGTGAAGAATTCTTGGAGAAAAGAAAGTGTTTAGAGTTGTATAATTGGTGCAAAAGGTAAGTACAAATTATATGGGTACAAACATGCATATGTTGTTTAATCTTAAAACACTTTTGTTTGTAAATGTGATAGAGTATCAAATGTATTGTTAATGAATGTTGGTGATGAAAATATTGTGATGAGCATGTAAAATAATTGCTAATGATGTTGATTATGTCCATTTGAATGAGGTAATGTTGTGTACAATGTGTGTTAAGTTAACCAAAAGAAATTTGGCTACATTAAGGGTTTATGCATGAGAGACACGTAATTTGGGGCGGTCCCTATTATTCATGTGCGGTCACTATTATTCATGTGCGGTCACGACTTAGGTCGGGCTTCTGACCGCGAAACCTACTGTGATAAGGTTTCATCTTGTAATTGTATGGAGCGGTCGTATTCAGGTGAGGTGCGACCGCTAGAAAGGTTCTGTTCACCTTATTGGAAGTAACCTAATCTTGCAACAAGATTCTCAAATACATGTTAAATAGATCATCCATTTGAGTTGTCAAGGATCAAAATAGAGATCATTTGTCTAACATCATTGTTGAATCATAAAATGTGAGATGATATGAAATGTGATTTAAAGCCATTGTTATTGGCTATGATGATTTAATTGAATGAAACAAGGCATGATTGCCAATATGATAATGAGAAGTGATAATGGAATTGATAATGCATATGATATCACATGAACAAGGTTATGTTTTATGCATTGTGAATCTTGTGGATTGCAATGATGCTATATATATATTGTGAAGGATATGATGAAGTAATTGTTATGTATAATTGAATAATGAAATATTATGATATGATTTGAGATATAATATAATGTGAAGTCATTGTTATTGACTATGATGACTCAAATATGAGGTGAAGCCATTGTGATTGGCTATGATGATTCAAAGGAAATGTGACGCCATTGTTATTGGCTATGATAATTCAATTGAGAATAAAATTGATAAATGAATGGTATAGCTAATGTATTATTCCATTTTCAGAGTTTGTTGTTGGTGGCATGCCTAATAAGTGTAACAATCTCTTGAAGTTAGGTTGGATTGAATCCTTGAAGCCTAATTGAGATGTTACCACCCTTGAAACTAGGTTGGGTTGGTTCTTGAAGCCAAGTTGGGTTGAAGCTTAGCATGCTTTGCTCCCCTTGAAGCTTGGTTGAACCTAATCCTTGAAGCCTAGTTGGGTCTATGATATTGATAAATGTGATGATAAAACCAAAGCATTTACTCTGAAAATTGAATGGCATATTAGTGTGTTGTTTGGGCCCGAGTCTGTCTTTGTTGTCAATATGAAATTTAAAATGTTGAAATACCGAATAATGAGATTTATGGCTGCCTTTATTGGAAGTGTAATTCATGATTGATGAATTGTGAATAAAATGATGTTATGAAGTATAATTGTGTAATATGTGTATTGATATATTGAAAGTGAATATGGTTTGAGGAGCTTTGATGAGAAATGAGTTTATGAAAATGTTGTATGAGGTGTAAAATGTATATGAATGTGGAATTTGTGAGAATTGTTTTCATAAAGGTTTGGATAGGTCATTGAATGGTGTTTTGTTAAAATAATGTATATGCATATGTATATGAGATAAAAAGGGTAAGTATTGTGTTGTGAGTGTTCTATGTAATTATGTATCTAATTTATGAAATTAGTGGAAGTATATGATGAATGCATTGAGAAAGGAAAACGTGGTAAGAGAACAATAAAATATGATGCTAAAAATATGAGGTATGAATCTTTTGTAAACTATAACTTAATAAAGTACATTTTAATAATTGTTTATATTACTAAGCTTTCGGGCTTAGCGCGGTTGGGTAATCGCGCAGGTGGTTACGGTTGATCTGGAGGTCTAGCTACTATGCCACGTGAAGAGTAAAAGTGTCTCGAGACCAACTAGAAGGTGATGCATACATATATGATTTTTAATTATGTTGCATTTATAATATGAATTATGGTTTTTTGTAAATGTATTTTAAAGTAAATGTAAAATTGTATGAATTCGGATAAAGGTTTTTAAATTGAAATTAGACGTGACATTCTTATACTTTATATACGTATTGTATGTATACTAGGTATATGTACGGTACTTATATGGAGTATCAGGGTGTTACAATTATTTTGGTATCAGAGCTTAGGTTTGAGATTCTCGGCCTAAGTGAAATTAAAAAGAAAATTTTTGAATAATTTAAATACGAATTAAAAAGAAGAGTTTTGAAATGCAATTGGTAATACATGCACATGCATTCACATCTAGGTTGGTCTCGAACGTGGCATTATGTGATTTGTGATGTATCTAAATTACATGAGATAGATGATATTGCGTAAATGAGATTTTGTATAAAAGCAAATTTTGAAATGTTGAAAATTGAAAAGTGATTGTAATATAAAGAAATGGTTAGAAGAATAAAGTTAGGAATGAGTTAAGAACAAAATTGAGATTTAAGTATGTAATCTTTCCTCTATTATTTGTATCTCTTTCTAATAAACTTTATATTGGGATTTCTAGAAAGAGAAAATATGGTTGTATGGGTAATATGGAGAGATATATTATTTAAATGAAAAGAGTACGGTGGAATATTGAATGAGAGGACTGGTATAGGTTAAGTGTGACAATTTAAGGTGTGGATATATATAAAGTTAAGGTTTTGTTTTAAAAAGGAAACAGAGATGATGTTGGTTAGGTACAAAGAGATAGTGGTGTTGTTTGTATTGTTCTTTTAATGCAAATATGGGGATTTCAATGTTAGGAATGTGATATGTTTGAATATTGTAAAAGCTCTTGGGAATGGTGGTAATATGTGATATTTAGATTTTTGGAATAAGCTTAGTAGATGTGAAACATATATGTTTGATGTTATTTTATGGTATATACATATAAGATGTTGTAAGGTTGATATTAAGAGAATGAGATGAATAAATTGAAGTTTAAGAAAATTAGTAAGTTGAGAATTTATGGTTGTAATGGAATGTGGATAAAGATCATTTAGATATTGATAGTTTAATGTATTCAATACATGAGATATATGAAATGAATAGTAGTGCACATGAAAGTATTATGAATTGGGAGATGAGATTGATAATAGGAAAATTTGGTTAGGAATAAAAGAAAAAGGATTGAGTAAATGGAAATAAGTTACTTTAAGGAATTTAATTGGAAAGGATGAAAATGAATATGAAAGATATGTTAAAGGTATAAAAAAAAATGTGAGAGAGATATCACATTGGAAATGTGATTAAGCTCCTTGTGAAATTATGTTATAAGTAAAGTGTATATATTTATTGAAGTTAGTGAATAACTTAAGTTATGTTAAAAGAAATGAGAATGGACTTGGATAATATTGAACAGTGAAATTGTTATGTCAATAACTAAATGAGGCTATCATAAGATGTTTTGGAGCTCAAAGTATTTGTGTGTGGAGATGTTTTATGTATAAGTATATAATAAGAAATTGTAAGGAAAGAATATTGTATTTGAAAATTTTTAGAAGAAATGGTTTGGAAATGGAGTAATGAATGAAACTTGTGTAAGATTTGTATTTGATTGAAGGTTGGGCGTAGAAAATGTTAAAGATAATATTATTGAATATGAGTTAGGTTAATGATGATCAAATAATCAAAAGCAAACTGTTTTGAGATGGAGTTAAAAGATGTTAATTCTTGGTATAATAAAAATTTGGAGAATATATATACATATATATAATTTTTGTGATACAATCTAGCATTATAGTTGTAAATACTGGAAATCGAATAATAGAAGAACAATATTGAATTACAATCCCTAAGTGTGATTGTTAATATATTATGGTCATATGACTTGGTTAGTGTGATTAGTTGGTTAGTTTTATTATCTTTAGAGTTAGAACTGAGATGATATGATTGTAATACAGATTTGGTGAAACTGGAATTTATTTAAAAAGTATAGTTAAAAGTTATAATAGATCAAGTTGTACCTTAAAATTTTATGTTAAGAATTTGGTTATAAATTATGAAGGTAAAGAGAGAAAAAGGAAATTATGGAAATGTGTTGAGTTATGGATAGTATGACAAAAAGGTAATTGAAATAAATATAACAATGTTTTGCAATTAATTATATTGTTAATATAAATAAGATTAGTGTTATGACTTATATAGTGTAAAAGAGGCGAGGATCATTCAAAAAGGTACATGCAATGTGATTTGTTATGATAAATGTTTTAATAATAAATGATGTTAATGTGTTTTGAGAAACAATAATGAAATGTGATATCATCATGGTTGATAATAATGATTGAAATGAAATAAATGAACATGTTGTTTATATGACGATGAAATTAAGACACATATGCAACGAAATGATTGTGTATGCCCTAATAATGAAGTGTATGATGTGAATGATATGATTGAAGCATGTCTAGATGATATGAATGAATAATGAGATGTTCAATATAGTTGATGATATATGTGTATATTATTTTAATGTGATGAGAAACCATGATTGTTGACAATGATGTTGGAAATAAATTATAATGGAGGTATAATGCCTAATTGAAAAAAAAAATGAATTGTGAAAAGATAATTGAGCGGACTTATCTGCCTCCTGCGGACCCATTGTGTTGGGCAACCGAATTTGGACTACCGACCTGGTTGGGGAAAAGTTCGTTTATGAGGTTATAGTTGTTGGCTATATTGATAAACTTTGAATGAGTATGAGAGATGATGATATAATTATAATAATAATAATGAAATGTATATTTATAAGCATAATTCTTATTGATTGAATATATGAATCTGAAAAGACTAGAATTTGAACATGAGTTTGATCTAATGAAATTAGGTTATATCTATGTGTATATTGTGAAATCCTATGATAAATTCTGATAAGTTAATTGTTGATTTGAATCGAATAAGGTTGAAATGTTAGTATATTATGATAGATAGATCGATTGATCTAGATTTCGTTAAAGTTGCGAGTCAATACTGAGATTTAATATGTATAGTTGTGTTGAGAGTGTAAAATTTAAATAGTAATGTGTAAGATATAATATTTTGACTTATGAATGAACTTAAATAAATTGAATTATATTATTTGTATATGATGAGGAAAAGGAAAAATGTTGTTTACTTGTTGAGTAAGTTTAAAGGTATTGTATTGATAATTATCTTAAGTGAGAAGCAAGCTAAAGAAAGTAGGGTATTGCTATCCAATGAGGTTTGGTAAATGTTTATTTTGAAAGTGATTTTAAGAATGGAGTAAACAATGCTAAGATATTAGTCAATGATTTTGAGGGTAAGGTTAAGAAAGTATCTATAAAGAGATAAAGTGATAATCTGACTCTAGTACAAAGATAAAATTCATTGGAGATGTTATGAGTTATCTTGATTGCTTTGTTGAGAAAGTAATAAGATACAAAGATATATATATACCTATACAATGATGAATTATGAATTTCAAAAAAAGATGAGTATCTCTAAGGGGGAGAGTAGAAGTTATGAAATTTGATGAAATCATAGTGTAAGAATATGATTGTCTTCATATGAAAATTAAAATAGTAATTTGGTTTAAATGGGTTGTTGTTGTGCTCGATAATTTCGAGGACGAAATTATTTAAGGGGGAGAGAATTGTAATATCCCCATATATGCCCTAGAAGTTTTGAATGTTGTTATTGTTGATGTTGTTGTTGTTGTTGTTTTAAATGGGATTGAATGTATATTTTGATTTGAAAGAGAAAAAGGAATTGGAAAGTGAATGCTTATGTATATGTGTTTTGGGAAAGAAAAGAGGGTTTAGAGAGAAATGTATATGTTGTTTATATGATAATATATATAACATATAAGTTGGTCAAGGGATAGTCAATGCAAGAAGATATTTTCATTTGTGATAGGTGAATTACTTATATGGGCATATAAGAGACAAAAGGTTAGTTAAATGGTTAAGGGCATTGAAGTAATTTTCTTTTGGAAATCTCTTGGTGGAGATTTAAAGAGGAAAAGAAGGGTTGACTTGTGATTATTTTCTTCTCTTCTCATGTGGGTGCCGGCCATTCAAGAAAGGAGAGAGCAAGAGAGGTGTTCTTGATGCTAGAAGCAAATTGAAGAGGAATCAAAGGGATTTGATTAAAGAATTGTGAAATTTCTTCATTTGAGGTAAGCTCTTTTCTTTGATTTCTTTATTCCTTTAAAGTGATATTGGAAGTAAATTTAGGATTTGTTGATTTGATGATGAGAGGTGTTTGTGATGTGTTTTCAAGTGTTAAAATTGATTTTTAGTTAAGAGTTTAAATAAGTGTTGTGGTTGGAAGTGGTGGATGTTGGTTTTAGGGTTTTGGAAATGGTAAGTGATAAATTATATTGTGTTATTTTGGATTAGGTTTTGGAAGAAGGTGATTTGCTCTAATTTGAGAAGTGAAGAATTCTTGGAGAAAAGAAAGTGTTTAGAGTTGTATAATTGGTGCAAAAGGTAAGTACAAATTATATGGGTACAAACATGCATATGTTGTTTAATCTTAAAACACTTTTGTTTGTAAATGTGATAGAGTATCAAATGTATTGTTAATGAATGTTGGTGATGAAAATATTGTGATGAGCATGTAAAATAATTGCTAATGATGTTGATTATGTCCATTTGAATGAGGTAATGTTGTGTACAATGTGTGTTAAGTTAACCAAAAGAAATTTGGCTACATTAAGGGTTTATGCATGAGAGACACGTAATTTGGGGTGGTCGCTATTATTCATGTGCGGTCGCTTTTATTCATGTGCGGTCGCTATTATTCATGTGCGGTCGCGACTTAGGTCGGGCTTCTGACCGCGAAACCTACTGTGATAAGGTTTCATCTTGTAATTGTATGGAGCGGTCGTATTCAGGTGAGGTGCGACCGCTAGAAAGGTTCTGTTCACCTTATTGGAAGTAACCTAATCTTGCAACAAGATTCTCAAATACATGTTAAATAGATCATCCATTTGAGTTGTCAAGGATCAAAATAGAGATAATTTGTCTAACATCATTGTTGAATCATAAAATGTGAGATGATATGAAATGTGATTTAAAGCCATTGTTATTGGCTATGATGATTTAATTGAATGAAACAAGGCATGATTGCCAATATGATAATGAGAAGTGATAATGGAATTGATAATGCATATGATATCACATGAACAAGGTTATGTTTTATGCATTGTGAATCTTGTGGATTGCAATGATGCTATATATATATTGTGAAGGATATGATGAAGTAATTGCTTATGTATAATTGAATAATAAAATATTATGATATGATTTGAGATATAATATAATGTGAAGTCATTGTTATTGACTATGATGACTCAAATATGAGGTGAAGCCATTGTGATTGGCTATGATGATTCAAAGGAAATGTGACGCCATTGTTATTGGCTATGATAATTCAATTGAGAATAAAATTGATAAATGAATGGTATAGCTAATGTGTTATTCCATTTTCAGAGTTTGTTGTTGGTGGCATGCCTAATAAGTGTAACAATCTCTTGAAGTTAGGTTGGATTGAATCCTTGAAGCCTAATTGAGATGTTACCACCCTTGAATCTAGGTTGGGTTGGTTCTTGAAGCCAAGTTGGGTTGAAGCTTAGCATGCTTTGCTCCTCTTGAAGCTTGGTTGAACCTAATCCTTGAAGCCTAGTTGGGTCTATGATATTGATAAATGTGATGATAAAACCAAAGCATTTACTCTGAAAATTGAATGGCATATTAGTGTGTTGTTTGGGCCCGAGTCTGTCTTTGTTGTCAATATGAAATTTAAAATGTTGAAATACCAAATAATGAGATTTATGGCTGCCTTTGTTGGAAGTGTAATTCATGATTGATGAATTGTGAATAAAATGATGTTATGAAGTATAATTGTGTAATATGTGTATTGATATATTGAAAGTGAATATGGTTTGAGGAGCTTTGATGAGAAATGAGTTTATGAAAATGTTGTATGAGGTGTAAAATGTATATGAATGTGGAATTTGTGAGAATTGTCTTCATAAAGGTTTGGATAGGTCATTGAATGGTGTTTTGTTAAAATAATGTATATGCATATGTATATGAGATAAAAAGGGTAAGTATTGTGTTGTGAGTGTTCTATGTAATTATGTATCTAATTTATGAAATTAGTGGAAGTATATGATGAATGCATTGAGAAAGGAAAACGTGGTAAGAGAACAATAAAATATGATGCTAAAAATATGAGGTATGAATCTTTTGTAAACTATAACTTAATAAAGTACATTTTAATAATTGTTTATATTACTAAGCTTGTAACACCCCCACATCCAATGCACACACACTACAATCACAACAATGTAGCATAAGTGCACCAAACATAGGGATGCTACGGTTTTCTTCAACATTCAAAACATTTTAAACTTGATACAATACCCTAATCATTATACATTATAGAAATTAAGTCATTGACTTAAAATATAAACATGTTAGATATACATATATACATTTAAATATTACACAGCGGAAGTTATAAATTAGGTACATATTTACATTATAAACATTACTTTACAAAATATAAAAGAAGTATACATGATTGGCAAGTCTGCTCTGATCTTTAAGTCCTCAAAAATCAACTCTTCACTGTCTACTCTCACTCGGTCTTGATGAACTCTCGGGTTCAACTCTACCAACTCTACTACCAGCGCGATCAAACACTATCGCGCTAAGCCAACGGCTTAGTAAGATAAAACATGCTAATGTTTTGCTTTGATGCAATGCAATGCCAATTCTCAATCCATATTATACATGTAACATCATATATGCAAAACTAACAACATGCCTTTACATTTCATAACTCAACATAAATAGACATATCATATTTCAACATCTTATCATATACCTCATTAGTATTCATTTAATCATTCATAATCAACATTAAGCAAAGACAAGCATCATTCATGACTCACATTAACCATAGACAAGCATGGGCCCAAGACACACTAATATGCCATTCAATTTTCAGAGTTAATGTTTTGGTTCTATCATTACATTTATCAATATCATATACCCAACTAGGCTTCAAGGATTAGGTTCAACCAAGCTTCAAGGGGAGCAAAGCATGCTAAGCTTCAACCCAACTTGGCTTCAAGAACCAACCCAACCTAGCTTCAAGGGTGGTAACATCTCAATTAGGCTTCAAGGATTCAATCCAACCTAACTTCAAGAGATTGTTACACTTATTAGGCATGCCACCAACAACCAACTCTGAAAATGGAATAACACATTAGCCACACAATTCATTTATTATTCAATTATCATTTCCATTTCCAATTATCATCAACATTTAGGCATACATGCCTTCTTTCTCTCAATATCATCATCATAGGCAAAAACAATGGCTTTGTATCACATTTCACATTTCAATTCATATTATGCATAAAGCATCATTGATATCACATCTTTGATATAACATTTCAAAGTACATTACTCATAAAACACATTACCTTTCACAATGCATAACATAACCTTGTTTAAATCTCAACAATGCAATTAGGGCAAAGAACAATTTATATGATTCATAGCTTTAGGATCTTTCATATGCATTTGATTATCTCATTCATAGTTTAAAGTATGTTTAGAGTGTTTAAGTTTAGGTTTAGGAACCAACCTACCTTTGAAGAACCAAAACATTGCAACTAGGTCAAGGAAAACAAAACTTACCTAACCCATATGAGAGACACGGGCAGCACACATGAGGGACACGGCCAAGCTTGTGGCCGTGTCACTCAAACCAATTGGACAGTAAGAAACACGGGCAAGGGACACGGCCAAGCTTGTGGCCGTGTCTCTCAACCAATTTTGGCAGTAGCAAACACGGCTTGGGGACACGGCCGTGTCTCTCAAAAATCAATCCAACACCTTCAAAATTTCATGTCTTGGCCGTGTTTCCCATAGCTTTTGGCCGTGTCACCCATAATCAAAACCCTAACCAAAGCCAACACTTTCCCAATTGCATTTAAACTCAATATACATCATACCACATGCTTCAAATGAACATAATCAATGTTCTAAACACATATTCATTACAATAATCACTTTAAAACACATTAATATCACAATTAAACAAACACCATCTCAAAACCCTAATTAATCACCATCTTTTTTCATCTTTCAAAAACAACATCCATTTAAACATACAATCTTCACAATCAACCCAACACTAATTCCATCTTTTAACTTACAATAAATTTTAACACTTAAAAACATAACACAAACTTATCTCATCATCACACCAACAAAACCTAATTCCTTTCTCACACCACTTCAAAAGAATTGAAGAAATTAAAGAGAAGATCTTACCTTATATGAAGAAATTCCACAAATCTTTCACCAAATCTCTCAATTCTTTCATCAATTTGAGTATAGCATCAAGAACACTTCTCTTTCCCTTTGTCTTCTTCAATGGCCGGCACAAA
This sequence comes from Garcia nutans, assembly GCA_947685225.1. Lineage (NCBI taxonomy): Eukaryota > Viridiplantae > Streptophyta > Magnoliopsida > Malpighiales > Euphorbiaceae > Garcia > Garcia nutans. The sequence goes on along the minus strand of CANTUV010000007.1, from coordinate 44,719,727 downwards.
CATGAGAAGAAAAGAAAATGCACAAGTCAACCTCTCTTTCCTTCTTAATCTCCACCATGCATTTCATCCAAACAATTACCAAAATGCCCTCAAACATATAACTAACCTTTTGTCTTATATAAGCCCATATATGTACTTACACACTCAACAATAAAATATCTTCTTCCACTAACCAACACCTTGACTCTTCTTTGACCCATTTATATGTTATATATATCAACATATACACAACATATACCATTCTCTCTAAACCCTAAATCCTTCCCAAAACACAAATACTTTTCTTTTCCCAATTCTTTATCTTGCAATTTAAAACAACCACAATAACAACAACATACAAAACTTCTAGGGCATAAATGAGGATATTACAATTCTCCCCCTCTAAAAATAAATTTCGTCCTCGAAATTACCTGATATCAAGGCCGAAACAGCTGAGGATATTGCTCTCGCATGGTTTGCTCATTCTCCCAAGTTGCTTCTTCTTTTGCATGATTCTTCCAAAGAATTTTCACTAATGGCACTCTCTTGTTCCTCAATTCTTTCACTTCCCGTGCCAAGATAGCAACTGGTTCCTCTTCAAATGTCAAGTCTGGGCTCACTTCAATAGATTCAAATGGCAACACATGAGATGGATCCGACCTGTACCTTCTCAACATAGAAACATGAAACACATTATGAATACGATCCAACTCAGGTGGCAAAGCAAGCCGATAAGCCACTGGCCCAACTCTTTCCAACACTTCATACGGTCCAATGAAACGAGGACTTAATTTCCCTTTCCGACCGAACCTCAAAATTTTCTTCCAAGGAGATACCTTCAAAAATACCTTATCCCCAACATCAAACTGAATATCTCTCCTTTTCAGATCTGCATAGGACTTCTGTCGGTCTGAAGCTGCTTTCAACCTGCCCCGAATCAACTTCACTTTCTCTTCAGTTTCTTGAATCAAATCAGGCCCAATCAACTTGCTATCACCAAGTTCACTCCAACAAAGAGGTGTTCTGCACCGTCTGCCATACAATGCCTCGAATGGGGCCATTCCGATGCTGGATTGGTGACTGTTGTTGTAAGCAAACTCCACAAGAGGTAAGAATCTATCCCAACTTCCAGAGAAATCGATGACACAGCTTCTCAACATATCCTCAACAATCTGTATCACCCTCTCAGATTGTCCATCCGTCTGTGGATGAAAAGCAGTACTGAAGTGTAGTCGAGAACCCAAAGCTCTGTGCAAACTCTTCCAAAATCTTGAAGTAAACCTGGGATCTCGATCAGACACCAAAGAAGTTGGAACACCATGCAATTTCACAATCTCCTGGATGTACAGCTCAGCCAACCTCTCCAAAGAATAATCCATCCGAACGGGGAGGAAATGAGCTGTCTTAGTCAATCTATCCACAATCACCCATATGGCATCATGTTTCTTTTGTGTCAATGGCAAACCAGACACAAAGTCCATGGTCACTCTTTCCCACTTCCATTCTGGCACTGACAACGGTTGAAGCAACCCAGTTGGAACTTGATGCTCTGCTTTAACCTTCTGACAAGTGAGACATTTCGATACAAACTCAGCAATGTCTCTTTTCAACCCAATCCACCAGTAATGCTGTCTTAAATCATGATACATCTTGGTGTTGCCCGGATGCATAGAAAACATCGACTGGTGTGCCTCTTCCAAAATGACCCTCTTCAAATCAGCATTATCGGGTACACACAATCTGTTCTTGAACCATAGGCTCCCATCATTCCTCACAATAAAATCTCTACTCTCTCTACTCTGACAATCTGCAATAATCTTCTGAATCTTCTTATCAGTCAACTGAGCCTCTTTGATCTGATCCAACAAAACCGGCTTCAATTGCAACTGTGCCAATAATGCACCATCATCACAAAGTACAAAACTGGCACGCAAAGCTCTTAACTCAACAAGCAACGAGAGCGAGTAAACTGTTAAACCAGCTAAAGACTTCCGACTTAAGGCATCAGCAACTACATTTGCTTTACCTGGATGATAATCAATCAAGCAGTCGTAGTCTTTAATCAATTCCAACCATCTCCTCTGCCGAAGGTTGAGCTCTTTCTGAACACCCAAATACTTCAAACTTTTGTGATCAGTGTAAATGAAACATTTCTCCCCAAACAAATAATGGCGCCAAATCTTTAATGCAAACACAATGGCTGCTAATTCCAAATCATGGGTGGGGTAGTTAAGCTCATGCGGTTTCAACTGACGAGATGCATAAGCTATAACTTTCCCTTCCTGCATCAGCACACATCCCAAACCACTATGTGACGCATCACTGTAGATCACATATGGTTTGCCTTCTACAGGTAAAGTAAGAACAGGCGCTTGAGTCAACATATCTCTCAACTGCTCAAAGCTAGCCTGACACTGATCCGTCCACACAAATCTCACTCCCTTACGAAGCAATCTGGTGAGTGGAGTAGCTATCAAAGAAAACCCTTTCACAAACCGTCGGTAATAGCCTGCCAAACCCAGAAAACTTCTAACCTCTGTCACTGACTTGGGTGAACTCCAATTCAAAATTGCTTCAACTTTACTCGGATCAACTCTGATGCCTTCTGCTGAAACAATATGTCCAAGAAAAGCTACTTGATCTAACCAGAACTCACATTTCGACAATTTGGCAAATAATTGCTTCTCTCTCAAAATCTGCAACACAATCCGCAGATGCATATCATGTTCCTCTTCATTCCTCGAATACACCAGGATATCATCGATGAAGACCACTACAAACTGATCCAAATAGGGCCTAAACACCCTATTCATCAAATCCATAAAAGCTGCAGGTGCATTCGTCAGACCAAAAGGCATAACTAAAAATTCATAGTGCCCATACCTGGTCCTGAAAGCTGTCTTCGGAACATCTTCAGCTCTGACTCTCAGCTGATGGTACCCAGATCTCAGATCAATTTTAGAAAACACAGCTGCATCCTTCAATTGATCAAAGAGATCATCGATTCTAGGCAAAGGATATTTATTCTTAATTGTCACCTTGTTCAATTGCCTATAGTCGATACATAACCTCATGGTACCATCTTTCTTCTTCACAAACAGCACTGGAGCTCCCCAAGGAGAAACACTGGGGCGAATGAATCCCTTATCCAACAGCTCCTGTAATTGCACTTTTAACTCTCTTAGTTCTGCTGGTGCCATTCTGTAAGGAGTAATCGAGATAGGAGTGGTACCAGGCAATAATTCAATACCAAACTCCACCTCTCTCTCAGGCGGCAATCCTGGCAACTCCTCAGGAAAAACATCAGGGAACTCTGCAACTGTGGCAATGCTATCAATAGGAGAACTTCTTACTCTAGTATCTATCACATGAGCAAGATAAGCTTCACATCCCTTTCTAATCAACCTCCTGGCTGCAACAGCTGAAACAAATAAAGAGGCTAACTGTTCCTGCTCATTAGATACTATCACCTCTCTACCATCACTAGTTCTCAAAGAAACAATCTTCTTTTTACAATCCACCACAGCTCCATGTCGAGATAGCCAATCCATGCCTAAAATCACATCATATTCCTTAAATGGCATCTCAATCAAATCTCCAAGGAACTCCTCACCCTGCACCCTCACTGCACTATCCCGATGCACTTTACTCACAATCACACTATGCCCTAACGGATTTGTCACCAAAACATCAAATCCTAGGGACTCAGCATGCACATCAAACACAGGCAATACAGATGCACTAATATAAGAATGGGTGGAACCCGGATCAATCAAAGCAAGTACTGCAGTATCAGATAAAGAAAAAGTACCAGCTATGACCGCCGATGCATCCGGCTGTCTCTGCATAACATACATCCTCTGGGAAGAACCAACCTCCTCCGGTCTAGTTTCCCTGGATGTAGCACCACCTCTAGAACTGAACCCTGCTCTACCACCTCGGCCGGCACCTCTGCCTCCTCTACCTCCCCTCACACTGGCTCGAGAAGCGGCAGAATCAACTGGCATAAATTCCTGTCTCTCCGGACAGTCTCTCACAAAGTGATCCGGAGACCCACACCTGAAACAAACCCCTGCAACACCAGCCTTCCAACAAGGACCACCATGTGGCCTCCCACAATGGATGCAGATAGGTAAGGTGGATCTCTGAACCATAGGGGTCGGAGCACTTGCCACTGAAGCTGCAGGTCTATATCTTTGCCTTTGGAACTGCACTGATCTACCTGCTGGTCTCTGGCTCCTACTACTCCGAGGAACAAAGCTTCCTCTACCCCTCTTTGCTGAAGAAGACCCTGCCTCGAACTGAGGCCTTCTCACTCTGACCTCTTCCTCTGATGCAGCTGCAATCACTTGAGCCCTTTCTACATCTCGAGCTGCTGCCACTAGCTGGGAGAAATCGTGATATCTAGACCCGGCCACTAAGCACATGATAGAGGGTCTCAATCCCTCCTGGAACCTCCGGCATCTATCTATCTCATCAGCAATAATGCCACCAGCGTAATGACTCAATCTAATAAACTCAACCTCATATTCAGTTACAGTCTTGCTATCTTGCTTCAAGCTCAAGAACTCCATCTTCTTCATATCCTTATACTCCCTTGGAGTATACTTCAACTCAAATTCTCTCAAGAAGTCAGTGTAAGACAGTGTTGGAGGATCATCCATAGAATGAGGCACCGTCTTCCACCAATCATAGGCATCCTTCTGTAGCAAAGATCTTGCATAGTCAAACTTTTCCTCTGAGGTGGCTTGCAACTGAACAAATACTCTCTGAACTCTGTCAAGCCACTGTTCTGCCACAGCTGGATCAACTGTGCCTAAGAAATCCTCTGCTCCATATTTCCTCAGTTTATCATAATGCCTTACTGATACTGAAGGCTGAGGGGGTGGTGGCTGTGGTTGCACAGGTGCTTGTCTCATAGCTTCCATCATATTCCTAAACCAGGCTGGCGGAACCTCATCACCTACTGGTCTACCCGACCCAGAAACAGGTGCCTCACCAGCACTATCAACCCTAGCTCCATCCTCAGGAGCAACGCTCTCCTCACTACCCTCAACCGATTGTCTCAAATGAGGATCCATCAACACCTACACTGCAAACACAAAAAAAAGGACACACCTTATTAAAGATCAGAGGTTGCCAATCCCAAACATATGTGTTATTTAAAACCACTTTTTAAGTAAAAATATTCTTTTTATTACATTTTACCTAGGTTGAGAATCTCAAACCTAGGCTCTGATACCAAAACAATTGTAACACCCCCACATCCAATGCACACACACTACAATCACAACAATGTAGCATAAGTGCACCAAACATAGGGATGCTACGGTTTTCTTCAACATTCAAAACATTTTAAACTTGATACAATACCCTAATCATTATACATTATAGAAATTAAGTCATTGACTTAAAATATAAACATGTTAGATATACATATATACATTTAAATATTACACAGCGGAAGTTATAAATTAGGTACATATTTACATTATAAACATTACTTTACAAAATATAAAAGAAGTATACATGATTGGCAAGTCTGCTCTGATCTTTAAGTCCTCAAAAATCAACTCTTCACTGTCTACTCTCACTCGGTCTTGATGAACTCTCGGGTTCAACTCTACCAACTCTACTACCAGCGCGATCAAACACTATCGCGCTAAGCCAACGGCTTAGTAAGATAAAACATGCTAATGTTTTGCTTTGATGCAATGCAATGCCAATTCTCAATCCATATTATACATGTAACATCATATATGCAAAACTAACAACATGCCTTTACATTTCATAACTCAACATAAATAGACATATCATATTTCAACATCTTATCATATACCTCATTAGTATTCATTTAATCATTCATAATCAACATTAAGCAAAGACAAGCATCATTCATGACTCACATTAACCATAGACAAGCATGGGCCCAAGACACACTAATATGCCATTCAATTTTCAGAGTTAATGTTTTGGTTCTATCATTACATTTATCAATATCATATACCCAACTAGGCTTCAAGGATTAGGTTCAACCAAGCTTCAAGGGGAGCAAAGCATGCTAAGCTTCAACCCAACTTGGCTTCAAGAACCAACCCAACCTAGCTTCAAGGGTGGTAACATCTCAATTAGGCTTCAAGGATTCAATCCAACCTAACTTCAAGAGATTGTTACACTTATTAGGCATGCCACCAACAACCAACTCTGAAAATGGAATAACACATTAGCCACACAATTCATTTATTATTCAATTATCATTTCCATTTCCAATTATCATCAACATTTAGGCATACATGCCTTCTTTCTCTCAATATCATCATCATAGGCAAAAACAATGGCTTTGTATCACATTTCACATTTCAATTCATATTATGCATAAAGCATCATTGATATCACATCTTTGATATAACATTTCAAAGTACATTACTCATAAAACACATTACCTTTCACAATGCATAACATAACCTTGTTTAAATCTCAACAATGCAATTAGGGCAAAGAACAATTTATATGATTCATAGCTTTAGGATCTTTCATATGCATTTGATTATCTCATTCATAGTTTAAAGTATGTTTAGAGTGTTTAAGTTTAGGTTTAGGAACCAACCTACCTTTGAAGAACCAAAACATTGCAACTAGGTCAAGGAAAACAAAACTTACCTAACCCATATGAGAGACACGGGCAGCACACATGAGGGACACGGCCAAGCTTGTGGCCGTGTCACTCAAACCAATTGGACAGTAAGAAACACGGGCAAGGGACACGGCCAAGCTTGTGGCCGTGTCTCTCAACCAATTTTGGCAGTAGCAAACACGGCTTGGGGACACGGCCGTGTCTCTCAAAAATCAATCCAACACCTTCAAAATTTCATGTCTTGGCCGTGTTTCCCATAGCTTTTGGCCGTGTCACCCATAATCAAAACCCTAACCAAAGCCAACACTTTCCCAATTGCATTTAAACTCAATATACATCATACCACATGCTTCAAATGAACATAATCAATGTTCTAAACACATATTCATTACAATAATCACTTTAAAACACATTAATATCACAATTAAACAAACACCATCTCAAAACCCTAATTAATCACCATCTTTTTTCATCTTTCAAAAACAACATCCATTTAAACATACAATCTTCACAATCAACCCAACACTAATTCCATCTTTTAACTTACAATAAATTTTAACACTTAAAAACATAACACAAACTTATCTCATCATCACACCAACAAAACCTAATTCCTTTCTCACACCACTTCAAAAGAATTGAAGAAATTAAAGAGAAGATCTTACCTTATATGAAGAAATTCCACAAATCTTTCACCAAATCTCTCAATTCTTTCATCAATTTGAGTATAGCATCAAGAACACTTCTCTTTCCCTTTGTCTTCTTCAATGGCCGGCACAAACATGAGAAGAAAAGAAAATGCACAAGTCAACCTCTCTTTCCTTCTTAATCTCCACCATGCATTTCATCCAAACAATTACCAAAATGCCCTCAAACATATAACTAACCTTTTGTCTTATATAAGCCCATATATGTACTTACACACTCAACAATAAAATATCTTCTTCCACTAACCAACACCTTGACTCTTCTTTGACCCATTTATATGTTATATATATCAACATATACACAACATATACCATTCTCTCTAAACCCTAAATCCTTCCCAAAACACAAATACTTTTCTTTTCCCAATTCTTTATCTTGCAATTTAAAACAACCACAATAACAACAACATACAAAACTTCTAGGGCATAAATGAGGATATTACAAAGCTTTCGGGCTTAGCGCGGTTGGGTAATCGCGCAGGTGGTTGCGGTTGATCTGGAGGTCTAGCTACTATGCCACGTGAAGAGTAAAAGTGTCTCGAGACCAACTAGAAGGTGATGCATACATATATGATTTTTAATTATGTTGCATTTATAATATGAATTATGGTTTTTTGTAAATGTATTTTAAAGTAAATGTAAAATTGTATGAATTCGGATAAAGGTTTTTAAATTGAAATTAGACGTGACATTCTTATACTTTATATACGTATTGTATGTATACTAGGTATATGTACGGTACTTATATGGAGTATCAGGGTGTTACATCCATTCAGTTCGATAAAAGAGATTCGAAACTAACCTTTTTGCGTAGCTTCAAAATGATTAACAGATGCTGCCTTCTGAAGACGAACACCCTCTAACGAAGTCCACACAAACGTACGCCGTTCTGAGTGCTAGCTCACCAACGGCAGTGGCTGAACCTTTTTTGCAAAAACGAAATTAGGGTTTTTTTTTTCTGTTCTTCCGTTTTCTTTCAAAACGAAATATATAAATTATCATCAAGGCCTCTAGTCCTTTTAAAACCATTTTAAAAGACCTTTCCTTGTCAAAACCCTAACTGTCCATATCCTATATGGACCCACATTTTTAATAATTATTATCTAATAATAATTATTATAACAATATTATTATTAATATCTAATAATAATAATAATACTAACAACAATAATAAAAATATAATTATTATTGTTTAAGTACAGCCTACGTTCTATGTGTGTGACCCGATAGGCTCATATTAACTGGTAGTGTATTTCAATCTCTATTGAAATGCACAAATCATAATTGGTCTCTAGCAAGACATTATGACTACCCAATTAATCATGAGAATCATTATAAATGAAAACCTGAAATAGTACATGCATTAATCCCTTTGTCACACGATATCTAGTTTGAACGTAAGTCATAGTAAATGTCATACTTATATTGTCCAAACTTATGATTACTCGATCTCCAAGTTAACTGATAAACAAATAAGATTGATCTTATATCAACTTATTTGAGCACGGCCATGCATTTCTCAGTTACACTTATCGAGGGGCCCAGAAGATATCTCTCTCATAGAGAGGGACAAATTCCATCTTGATTGTTCATTTTCCTCTACATAATTTATACCATGTTCAAGCATAACCTTTATAATTATCTAGTTACAGATAACGTTTGATCATGTCAAAACATAATATTCCTTATGTTGGAAACTATGACAATCTCAAGTCAAAGGATTAAATGAAAACTATTATGAGATACACTTATGACATTAAACCATGAAGTGATATCTATGTGGGTCTATCCAATACACTGTTCTCTAACATGTATCCATAATATTGATTTGTATCTTCATACCTATAATCATCTTATGATTATCAAATCAATATTACACTGGTTATATTTATTATTATCTCCATAACAATAATAAACCAGGGATATAATCATTATTATATATAACATGCAAACATAACAATGATAATAAAAACTTCTTTATTAATGACAAAATGAATAACATTAAGGTCCAAATCAATGGCCTAGGGCATATACACTAACATTTGTATATAATGGATTAATTAATTGAGAAACATTTAATATAAAATAAATAATATGGCTATTGGATGTTTGAATTAGAGATTAGGTTTGAAATATATTAGAGTTTGAATATAAAGAATGGATCTTTTGGATTTAGGGTTTTGGAAGTTTTATGAAAATAATATTAAAGTTTAAGGTTTAAATAAATAAGATTGAAGATCATGAAAATAGGATTTTAAGTTAGATATTTGGAAAGAATATGCTATTGTGAATCTTAGAAAAATAGATTTGGTTAGGGTTTTAAGAAAAACAGATTGTTGTTCTGTGGTTTTAGAAAAGTGTAATTAGGGTTTTAGATTTCAGAAATTAGTTTTACGGGTATTAAGGTATTAGGATTTTGAAAAAATACTTTTTAGGGTTTTAAATAGAGTTTAGATGGTAAGTAGAACAATTGATCAATGTGCCTAATAAAAACATCATCAATTATATGTTTAAATAATTGATCTAATTGAGTTATGAAGCTACTGTAAACATAAACAAGTAAGTAAAAATTTAAACCTCTGTTGTTGGTTCCACCACAATTTTAAATTCTAGTTGAATAATAACAAAGACAGTGTGGGCTGCCTTTGATGGATTGTTTGTTGCTTGCTGACTACCTCTTCCTCCTTCAAGTCCAAGGTTCTGAATCTATTATGAAAAATTTCAGCTCCTTCCAAAAGTTTGATCCCCTTACCGTGTGTCTTTAATGTGGTATTTATAAGAAAAAAAAACCTAATACTAATTGGTTAAGAAAATAAAAATTATTTAGGAAATAAAATCAAAAACCAAGTAAATTAGGGTTTCAAAAAAACTGTGCTCGGACTAGGCTACTAACATGCGAAACTGTGCTAGCAAAAATTTGCTGCGGGGCACTATGGGCTGGGTGCAAGCCACAGACCATTTCGCCGCAGGTTTTGGTCCAAGCCAATTATCGCCAGCAATTTTTTGTCGCCAATTATGCCATCGTTGATTTTTTTTATCTTTTTTATTTTTTTATTTTCATTATTAAAAATAAATATTATTAAAATAAATATTATTTAGTTTAAATTAAATAATAAATATTAAACTGGGTCAAAAATTAAGGGTCTACAGTTTGCCCCCTACTTGAATGACCTGAGACTTTCAGTAGAAGAGAGTGAAACGAAATATGACTTTGAGCAGATTTTGGATGAGGATGGGTTCTGGACCCGAGATTTGGGTACTTAAACCTGAGACTAGGTACTTGGATCCGAGACTGAATTTGATTTGGGTACTTGGACCCGAGATTAAATTTGATTTGGGTACTTAGACCCAAGACTGAATTTGACTGATCTTTTATCAGTTTAGAATTCTGGCTTTACTGGTTGTTCCATTCTTTAATGGATTGCGGGTCTTTACCCACCAAAAATGGGTCTTTATCCATGAGAGATCTGGTCTTTACCCTTACAATTTGGATCTTTATCCATTGGAAAATTGGGTCTTTACCCTTAAAACATGGATCTTTATCCATTGGAAAATTGGGTCTTTACCCCTAAAACATGTATCTTTATCCATTGGAGATCGGGTCTTTACCCTTGAAACATGGATCTTTATCCATTGGACACCAGGTCTTTACCCTTGAAACATGGATCTTTATCCATTGGAAACCGGGTCTTTACCTTTGAAACATGGATCTTTATCCATTGGAGATCAGTTCTTTACTCTTGAAACATGGATCTTTATCCATTGAAAATTGGGTCTTTACCCTTGAAACATGGATCTTTGTCCATTGGAGATTGGGTCTTTACCCTTGAAACATGGATCTTTATCCATTGGAGATCGGGTCTTTACCCTTGAAACATGGATCTTTATCAAATTGAGATCGGGTCTTTACAATTGAAACATGGATCATTATCCATTGAAGATAAGGTCTTTAGCCTTAAAACATGGATCTTTATCCATTCGAGATCAGGTCTTTACCCTTGAAACATGGATCTTTATCCATTGGAGATCTGGTCTTTACCCTTGAAACATGGATCTTTAACCATTGGATATCGGGTCTTTACCCTGGCTTCAGCTCTTTTAGCTGGACTGATCTTTTGTTTTTAGCATCTTCATTCTTTTGAGAGTTCTAATTTTCTTCTTTTTCCATTTTTTTGTTCTTCCTTTGCACTTTTGCAAACAATTCAGCCTCTTTTTTTTAGCTAGAATTCATATCTTCTCCTTGCCTCCTGTGTGGTAAGATATTGGAAGTGAGTCTCAAAATATTTTGTACATGCATAAACTCAAAAAATTGAAAGGGAGAAACTTTGCCCCCTGTGTTGGCCCAAACCAAAGATTTTTTTATGCAGGGTTTGATTGATATTTGTATATTGTCTATTTTCTTCGAAGAAGCATACATTTCTTCTTTTGTAAATGACTGGCTTGGGCCAACACAAGTATCAATCATTTCAAAAATCTCAAATATCACATATTATCACCATTACCATGAGCTTTCACAATATTCAAGCATCTCACATTTCTAACATTGAATTCACAATGTTTACATTAAAATAACAATACCAATTTATATTCTTACTTAACCAATATCATCTCTTTTTCCTTTAAACAAAACCTTAACTTTATATATATATCCCATACTTTAAATAGTCACACTTTGTCTATACTAATCAACTCATTCAATATGCCACCATACTCTTCTCATTTTAATAACATATCTTTCAATATTAACAATCCAACATTATTTCCTCTGTCTAGCAAACCTAACATAAACTTTATTATAAAGAGTTTCAAAGTGTAGAAGAAAGAGTACATACTCTAATCTTGATTTTATTTCCAACTCATTTTCAACTTTATTCTCCTTTCCATTTCATTATACTTCAACACATTTAACACTTCACTTTACTTGCATAAATTTCCATTTTTTTCTCAATGAAACTTATATAAATCCATATCATTTCTTTCTCTAGCTTTACTTTCACGTAAAACATCATTCACATACTAGCATCCATCTCATATAACACAGATACTCTACCATTCATATAATGCCACATCCGAGACCAACCTAGGTGTTAATGAATATGCATGTATTACCAATTACATTTCAAAACTCTTCTTTTTAATTCATTTTAAGCGTTTCAAAACTTTTTCTTTTTAATTTCATTTAGGCCGAGAATCTCGAACCTAAGCTCTGATACCAAAATAATTGTAACACCCCGATACTCCATATAAGTACTATACATATACCTGGTATACATACAGTAAGTATATAAAGTATAAGGATGTCACTTTTCGTTACAATTCTAAAACCTTTAACAGAGTTCAAGCCACAATACATTCATTTAAAGAACATTTACAAAATCATTATACTTTCAATGATCTTACACTTATATAATAATCTTATCCTTATCAAATACTCATTTATACATATAAATATACTCCTGTCTGAAATACATCATAATTAAAAGTTATACATGTATGCATCACCCTCTAGTTGGTCTCGACAAACTCTTACTCTTCTCGTGGCATGACGAAAGACTTCATATCTTCCACCTAGTCACCTGCGCGATTACACATCCGTGCTAAGCCCGAGAGCTTAGTAGTACAAATATAAAATATAACATACATTATAGAAATTCTAACATATAATGATATATCAAGTCAATGTACCATTAGTTCTTATCATGTTTTTCCTTTTTCATTGCACCTTTCATATATCTCGACTAATTTCATATATTATATACGTTTATACAAAACATTATCATCAACCACAATCCATTACTAATACTCACAATCAATATATCAATACACATACATTAAATATCATTCCAATCATGAATCACATTTCCAATGAAAACAATCCTTATCACCAACCACAATCCATCATTAATACGCACAATCAATATATCAATACACACATCACATATCATACTTCATAACATTATCTTATTCACAAGTCACCAATCATAAATCACATTTCCAACAAAGGCAACCATAGATCTCATTACTCATTTATTTCAATATTTATATATATCACATTGACAACAAAGACAGACTCGGGCCCAAAAGACACTAATATGCCATTTAATTTTCAGAGTTAATGCTTTGGTTCAATCATCACATTTATCATTATCCCAACTAGGCTTCAAGGATTAGGTTCAACCAAGCTTCAAGGGGAATAAAGCATGCTAAGTATCAACCCAACATGGCTTCAAGAACCAATCCAACCTAGCTTCAAGGGTTGTAACATCTCAATTAGGCTTCAAGGATTAGACCCAACCAAGTTTCAAGGGGAGTAAAACATGTTAAACTTCAACCCAACTTGGCTTCAAGGATCAATTCCAACCTAACTTCAAGAGATTGTAACTAATATTAGGCATGCCACCAACAACAAACTCTGAAAATGGAATAACACATTAGCCACACCATTCATTTATTATTTCATTATCACTTTCATTCTCAATTCTCATCATCATCTAGGCAAACATGCCTTATTTCTTTCAATTGAATCATCATAGCCAATCACAATGGCTTCATATCTCATTTGAATCATCATATAACATACAACATCAATTACATTAACTAAACAAACATATCATTATAATCAGAGCATTAGTTTCACATCTCTTTATGTTTCAATTTACATTAAGGTAATTCATCATAAAAGTATTTATCATAATAAATTACATTGCACATACCTTTTTGAATGATCCTCGTCTCTTTCACACTCAAGAACTACTCCCATCAAGCTATACATAATCAATTACCTCATCATATCCTTCACATTTTACATATAGCATCATTGATGTAACATTACAAAGTACATTATTCATATAACACATTACCATTCACAAGATTCACAATGCATAAAACATAACATTGTTCATATATTATCATATGCATCATCATTATCATCAAATGAATGTTCAATCTCAACAATGCAAGAAGAACAAAGGAACAATCACAGTAGCCAACACACTCAAGGGACACGGCCAAGCTTGCGGCCGTGTCTCTCAAAACAAATTGGCAGTGGCAGACATGGGCAAGGGACACGGCCGTGTCTCTCCAAAAATCTTCCAACACGGCCACATTTTTCTTAGACTTGGCCGTGTCTCCAAAATTTTATAGGTTGACCGTGTCTCTTCCTTGGTTTGGCCGTGTCTCTCATGATTAAAAACCCTAAACATGGCCAAATCTCTTTTAATTGAATTTAAACACATTATGCACAACATAACCTCATTCAAATGAATATAAACAATATCTTTAACACATATCTTGCATGCTCATCACAATATTCACATTAACAATACATCAACAACACATTTGATCACTCAACACTTCAAAACCCTAAACCAATCTCACTCTTGTTCTTTCAATATCCACATCCATTTAACTTACCATTTTCAAACCAAAACCAATACCAATTTAACTTTGTAACTTACAATCAATCTCAACACTTATAAACACATCTCAAACACACCTAATTATAAAATCAACAATTCTTAACTCACTTCAAACACAACCTCAAAATAACAAAGGAAAACAAGAGAGTACTTACCTCAAATGAAGAAATTTCACAAATCTTCAACTTAATCCTTTGATTCTTCCTTCAATTTGATTTTGGAATTTAGAACACCTCTCTTGCTCTCTCTTTCCTTTGGTAGCCGGCCACACCAAGCAAAGAAGAGAAAAATGAAGACAAGTCAAACCTCTCTTCTTCTTTAAATCTCCACCAAGCAATCCTAACAAAGCAATTACCTAAATGCCCTCATCCATTTAACTTAACTCTTGTCACTTATATGCCCATTTAAGTAATTTCACATATCACCAATAAATATCCTCTTCATTGACCATCCCTTTTGACTTATGTATATGTTATTTATACTTTCATATATACAACATATACACTTTCTTTTAATTTCTTTTCTCTTGCAAATTCACATATACATTCAATCCAATTTAAAACAACAACAATATTCAAAACTTCTAGGGCATACATTGGGATATTACAATTCTCTCCCCCTTAAATAATTTCATCCTCGAAATTATCAGTACCATAACAATTCATTCTTAAGAAAATACTATCTTAACTTCTATATGAAGCTAATTATTATGTCATCAAATCATATAACTTCAACTCTCCTCTTTTAGAATCAACCATCTTCTCTAAATTCCATAACTCATCATTCTATATGTTTATACATCTTATTATTTTCTTGATCAAACATTCAAAAGAACTCATTACATTTCCTATTAATGTCTTTATACAAGAATCAGATCATTTTATAGTACACTTATACTTCATCCAATCTTTATATTTAATATATTTTGTTCCTTCACCTCTTTGTAATTACTCTCTTAACTTTAACTTTAAAAAAAACATTGGTTTAAATCTTAGCATTAATTATCCCATCACTACAATCACTGTCTAAAAAGACATTTATATAACCTCAATCAATAACAAGATCCTTATTTTTCATAAATGGAGTTACTTCTATAGCATGCTTTTTACTTAACTTGCATATTAATACACTACCTTTCAACTTATTTTATAAATAACCAATCTTTTCCCTTTTTATCATGATTTATAACTACTATAACTCCATTCATTCATGTCTAATCACACTTTAAAATTTTACATCATATATATTATCATGTAAATACTTATACTCTTAGTACAACTATACATGTTAAATCTCAATAATGATTCATAATCTTAGCCAAATCTAGATCAATTGATCTATCTGTCACAATATACCCATGTTCCAATCTTGTTCAATTCCAACCAACGATTAATTTATTTAACTTATCAAGAAATTTCACAATATTCATATATGTATATATATAACCTAATTCCATTAGGGCAAACTTTTATTCAATTCCTGATCTCTTCCGATCCATATTCAGTCAAATTGTCATGATAACAAATCACTTCAAATTATCTTTTAATATACACATAGTTTATTCACTTAAACCTCAAGTCCATTCATTTATCTATTATATACCATAAACATATTCAGTATAACTTTCAGTCACATTTTATAATTTCTCCCTTTATAATATCTCCTCTCATTTCATATCATTGTTATATTTATTTTAATTACCTTTTCTCTCTTAACCTTCATAAATATACCCAAATTCTTAACATAAAATGATAAGGTACAACTTTATCCATCATAACTTTTAATTATACTTCTCAAACATAACTTTCAATTTCACCAAATCTGTATTACAATCATTTTATCTAAAACCCAAATCTATGGATAACAAAATTAACCGATCAAATTTACTGAACAAAACACATGGCTTTAAGAGATTAATATTCAAGCCTGGAACTTTCAAATCAATACTGTTCTTTTATAATTTTATTCTCAATCTTTATAAATACAAGGCTAAGGTGTATCTCAAGAATTACTTATTCCTTCTCTACAATTTTGCTATATCAGAAGTCAACACATTCCAACTATGTTTCAAACTAATTTGCACTCGATTATATGATCTTTATCAATTTAATTCATGTTTCAACAATATTACTATATACATATTCAATCATATGCAGTTCCTATACAATTTCTATTCGTCACTTCATTTTTAATCCATTTACAATCTCTTATAATATATAATTACATAAAATTTTCCATATGTGAATACTTTGAGACTCTAAATATCATACGATCATCAAGTTCAATGCTCACTATAACAATTTCCACTGTCCAATATTACTCAAGTCCATTCTATACTCACTTCCATCACATAATCCATCTAGTTTTACACAGTTCAAGACCTAATCTCTCTTAGGTCCATTAATACATACAACATCGTTTCCATATCACTAATTCTATAATTATACCACATACATATTCATAGGTCACCTTTATAATGTGATTCACACACATTTTTTTTTATATAACATAATTTCATTCATATTGAAAAACTCAATTCTCATATCATATACATGTATACACTTAATTATATGCTCTTATTTTATTTTCCTTTTTCATACATTTAATACAAATTTAATATTTATCACTTTCTTTTAAACACTATCATACTCATTCTTCCAATATGATGTAAAGTATTTATTCACACTACAGATATATATATATATATATTCTGACTATAATAACACTTTACATCAACCTTGGTCACATTCCCAATGTGACATCTCTTTCACTTTCGTCTTTAAAAACATTTAATATTCTTCCATATCCATTTTTACCCTTTGCAGTATAGTGACTTAAAATAGCTCATTTTCATTTGCTTATCCACTTCCCTTTTTACTTCAAAACAAATTCTCATACTGTCAATCACATTACTCAATTCATCATACTTTCATATGCAATATTAGTCATTTCACCTAGCTCATGCATTGCATATATATTAAACTATCAATATCCCAATAATCTTTATCAAATTCCACTAAAACTTTAACTTTTCAACTTACTACTTCACTTAAACTTCACTTTGCCAAGCTCATCTTTTATTAATATCAACTTTAAAAACATATTATATATATATATATCACAAAGCAATATCAAAACATATAATTTTCACAATTATCAAGCTCATTTCAAAAATCTCAAATATCACATATTATCACCATTACCATGAGCTTTCACAATATTCAAGCATCTCACATTTCTAACATTGAATTCACAATGTTTACATTAAAATAACAATACCAATTTATATTCTTACTTACCCAATATCATCTCTTTTTCCTTTAAACAAAACCTTAACTTTATATATATATATCACAGACTTTAAATAGTCACACTTTTTCTATACTAATCAACTCATTCAATATCCCACCATACTCTTCTCATTTTAATAACATATCTTTCAATATTAACAATCCAACATTATTTCCTCTGTCTAGCAAACCTAACATAAACTTTATTATAAAGAGTTTCAAAGTGTAGAAGAAAGAGTACATACTCTAATCTTGATTTTATTTCCAACTCATTTTCAACTTTATTCTCCTTTCCCTTTCTTTATACTTAAACACATTTAACACTTCACTTTACTTGCATAAATTTCCATTTTTTTTTCTCAATGAAACTTATATAAATCCATATCATTTCTTTCTATAGCTTTACTTTCATGTAAAACATCATTCACACACTAGAATCCATCTCATATAACACAGATATTCTACCATTCATATAATGCCACATCCGAGACCAACCTAGGTGTTAATGCATATGCATGTATTACCAATTACATTTCAAAACTCTTCTTTTTAATTCATTTTAAGCGTTTCAAAACTTTTTCTTTTTAATTTCATTTAGGCCGAGAATCTCGAACCTAAGCTCTGATACCAAAATAATTGTAACACCCCGATACTCCATATAAGTACCATACATATACCTGGTATACATACAGTAAGTATATAAAGTATAAGGATGTCACTTTTCGTTACAATTCAAAAACCTTTAACAGAGTTCATGCCACTATACATTCATTTAAAGAATATTTACAAAATCATTATACTTTCAATGATCTTACACTTATATAATAATCTTATCCTTATCAAATACTCATTTATACATATAAATATACTCCTGTCTGAAATACATCATAATTAAAAGTTATACATGTATGCATCACCCTCTAGTTGGTCTCGACAAACTCTTACTCTTCTCATGGCATGACGAAAGACTTCATATCTTCCACCTAGTCACCTGCGCGATTACACATCCGCGCTAAGCCCGAGAGCTTAGTAGTACAAATATAAAATATAACATACATTATAGAAATTCTAACATATAATGATATATCAAGTCAATGTACCATTAGTTCTTATCATGTTTTTCCTTTTTCATTGCACCTTTCATATATCTCGACTAATTTCATATATTATATACGTTTATACAAAACATTATCATCAACCACAATCCATTACTAATACTCACAATCAATATATCAATACACATACATTAAATATCATTCCAATCATGAATCACATTTCCAATGAAAACAATCCTTATCACCAACCACAATCCATCATTAATACCCACAATCAATATATCAATACACACATCACATATCATACTTCATAACATTATCTTATTCACAAGTCACCAATCATAAATCACATTTCCAACAAAGGCAACCATAGATCTCATTACTCATTTATTTCAATATTTATATATATCACATTGACAACAAAGACAGACTCGGGCCCAAAAGACACTAATATGCCATTCAATTTTCAGAGTTAATGCTTTGGTTCAATCATCACATTTATCATTATCCCAACTAGGCTTCAAGGATTAGGTTCAACCAAGCTTCAAGGGGAACAAAGCATGCTAAGTATCAACCCAACTTGGCTTCAAGAACCAATCCAACCTAGCTTCAAGGGTTGTAACATCTCAATTAGGCTTCAAGGATTAGACCCAACCAAGTTTCAAGGGGAGTAAAACATGTTAAACTTCAACCCAACTTGGCTTCAAGGATCAATTCCAACCTAACTTCAAGAGATTGTAACTAATATTAGGCATGCCACCAACAACAAACTCTGAAAATGGAATAACACATTAGCCACACCATTCATTTATTATTTCATTATCAATTCCATTCTCAATTCTCATCATCATCTAGGCAAACATGCCTTATTTCTTTCAATTGAATCATCATAGCCAATCACAATGGCTTCATATCTCATTTGAATCATCATATAACATACAACATCAATTACATTAACTAAACAAACATATCATTATAATCAGAGCATTAGTTTCACATCTCTTTATGTTTCAATTTACATTAAGGTAATTCATCATAAAAGTATTTATCATAATAAATTACATTGCACATACCTTTTTGAATGATCCTCGTCTCTTTCACACTCAAGAACTACTCCCATCAAGCTATACATAATCAATTACCTCATCATATCCTTCACATTTTACATATAGCATCATTGATGTAACATTACAAAGTACATTATTCATATAACACATTACCATTCACAAGATTCACAATGCATAAAACATAACATTGTTCATATATTATCATATGCATCATCATTATCATCAATTGAATGTTCAATCTCAACAATGCAAGAAGAACAAAGGAACAATCACAGTAGCCAACACACTCAAGGGACACGGCCAAGCTTGTGGCTGTGTCTCTCAAAACAAATTGGCAATGGCAGACATGGGCAAGGGACACGGCCGTGTCTCTCCAAAAATCATCCAACACAGCCACATTTTTCTTAGACTTGGTCGTGTCTCCAAAATTTTATAGGTTGGCCGTGTCTCTTCCTTGGTTTGGCCGTGTCTCTCATGATTAAAAACCCTAAACATGGCCAAATCTCTTTTAATTGAATTTAAACACATTATGCACAACATAACCTCATTCAAATGAATATAAACAATATCTGTAACACATATCTTGCATGCTCATCACAATATTCACATTAACAATACATCAACAACACATTTGATCACTCAACACTTCAAAACCCTAAACCAATCTCACTCTTGTTCTTTCAATATCCACATCCATTTAACTTACCATTTTCAAACCAAAACCAATACCAATTTAACTTTGTAACTTACAATCAATCTCAACACTTATAAACACATCTCAAACACACCTAATTATAAAATCAACAATTCTTAACTCACTTCAAACACAACCTCAAAATAACAAAGGAAAACAAGAGAGTACTTACCTCAAATGAAGAAATTTCACAAATCTTCAACTTAATCCTTTGATTCTTCCTTCAATTTGATTTTGGAATTTAGAACACCTCTCTTGCTCTCTCTTTCCTTTGGTAGCCGGCCACACCAAGCAAAGAAGAGAAAAATGAAGACAAGTCAAACCTCTCTTCTTCTTTAAATCTCCACCAAGCAATCCTAACAAAGCAATTACCTAAATGCCCTCATCCATTTAACTTAACTCTTGTCACTTATTTTCCCATTTAAGTAATTTCACATATCACCAATAAATATCCTCTTCCATCGACCATCCCTTTTGACTTATGTATATATTATTTATACTTTCATATATACAACATATACACTTTCTTTTAATTTCTTTTCTCTTGCAAATTCACATATACATTCAATCCAATTTAAAACAACAACAATATTCAAAACTTCTATGGCATACATTGGGATATTACAAAACTTCTTGTTGGAACTTTAGGCAGTTGGAAATATGAAAAGATAGAGCTTTAAATATTCTTCCATCTTCTTGGCGTTAATATGGATCTTGATTTGGATAGTCTTTTCCCTTACAAAAAGATTGATACCCACATTCCTTTCTCTTTTTTTCTTTTCCCTTTTCTTTCTCTTTATTTTTCTTACTCTTCCCTTTCTTTGAGCATTTTATCATTTTGTTCTTCTTTTCTGTAGGATTGTCAAGTATAGTACTTTCAAGAACTAGATGACCTTTCTCCTTTTTCTCCAATTTTGATTGAATCCTTGGTTGGGTTGGACAAATTTAAGTCAAACTGTCCTTATAAACAAAATGGAAGCCTTTTGTTGCTTTAGGTAAAAGAAAACTCAGTTGGCTTTCTAAACAATTTTGGATTTTATTTTATTTTCTTTTTCTTCTTTTTTTCTTTGTTTTCTTTTTCTTTTGTTTTTGTTTTTCTCTTTTTTCTTCTCTTTTTTCTTTGGTTTTTTTTTGTTTTTTTAGTTTGAACTCTAAAAGAGTTGTCCTGTTTGTACCAACAAATAATGGATGAGTGGAGTGACATAAATCTTCTTTAATAAGGATAAATCATTTGTTACTTTGATGTTATCTTGATAGATTGGAGATATAAGGTGAACTTCAACTACCGTATGGTCTTGAGAACATCAACTATCCTTACAGTTTTGGCTATGCATTCCATTCTTTGATCTTCTTGCCTCTTCACCTTAGTGATCATAAGACTTGTCAAAAATGTAACAATAGCTCAGTGTGGGTCATCAGGCTTACAAGTCAATGAAGAGAAAGTTGAAATCTTATGAAGGCTCAAAGGGACAACTAGGGATTGATATTTAATTGGGTGGATACTAGTTGTTGCCTAACCAAACAATGCCTAAATCATCTCTCCCTTAAATAAGCAGAGTTTAATTTTGCCTCAAGAATTCATGAAAGCATGTTCTAAGACTGAATAGGATCTAGACAAAGATAATTATACAAGAGCCCTCTCTATGTAAGCATACACAACTAGTAAAGTTATTTGAATTACAATGCATAGATATACTAATTCATAAATATCAAGCTAAATTCATCATCGGTTGAGCACCAAAATGAACAAAGACCAATAAGAATAAATTTAATGAAAGTAATTTATTCAAACAAACATAATTTGAAAAACATAATTGTTCCAATTAAATATTAAAGAAAGCAAAATAAATAGAGCAACACTTCAAGCTAAGGGAAGTTTGTTGAATAAAATTTTTTCTTATTCCACATCTTCAATACTCTCATCATAAAAAGAGGATAAAAAAAATCTTTCTCCAATTCTTTTTCTACCATGAAGGTTGCTGGTGGTGGCACTCTGTTGAACCTTGGCAAAGGATTGTCTTTTGTGCTGGGCTTATCAGGCTCAAGAAGCTTACCATTGTCAATTAAATTTTGGAACTCATGTTTTAGTCGCAAGCATTTGTCTGTCTCATGTCCTTATGTTTGATGAAATTCACAAAAGGCTTTAGTATCAAATATTGGGGGTAAAGGATTTGAAAAAGATCAAGGGGCCAATGGCTATACAATGTAGCTTGTTGAAAACCCAAGACAAAGGCTTCCCCAGATCTGAAAACTGCCTTCTATTTGCTTGACCAGTTGTATTGACATCGACTTCTTTATACGTACATTGATTGCCAGACTGATAATTCCATTTTGCAGAAAAATGGTTCTTCTCTCTTTCCCATCTTTAATTTGCAAACCAGCTTGTAAGAGGTCCTTGAAATCCCTCATAAGAGTATGAGATAGCCTCTTGACTATCATTTTGATCTGATCTGATTTATCAGACCTCTTTTTGAGCAAAGATGTCTTTTTCCTCCATCTCTTCACATAGTCCACAAAATTCTCATTTGGCCTTTGTCTAATGGTCTCAACTTCCATTAAGGTAACTTCTAGCTCGACATTGTACCCTTATTGCTGAATGAAAGCCTTGTACAACATGTCCCAATCTTTCTGAGTACTTTCCTCTAAGGTGTTGAACCAATTATAGACAACAAGGTCCAATGAGAGCATGAAATATCTTAGAGTTTGAGCCTTAATAGCCCTGGCAAACTGCATGGTAGTGATGTACTGTTTAACATGTAAGTGAGGATTTCCTGTACCATTATATCTAGAGAAGGAAGGCATTTTAAACTTATAAGGGACCTTCTCATCTAGTTCAAACAACTTGTCCATCTCGGACATCTCTTCGATTTTCAGCATCTTCTCGAATTTCTTTTTTAAATCAGCAGCAATTAGTTTCTCAACATCAGAAGTTTTAGTCTTTTCAACCATTGCTCTTTCCACAACCCTTGGCTCATTCTTCTTATTTTGAGGATCTTAGAAGTATTGTTCCCAATCATCATCATTAATCATTACCTTGTCATCATCAAAAGCCACTTCACCAACCTTAGTGTTCCCTTTGTCCTTTGGCTTCTTGGTGTTAGCAAATGCCTCTGTATTATTTCCTAAAATTGTAGCCGATTGATTCTTCATGGTCTTGGCCAGGTCCTCCTTTAGTTCTTCCATTTTAGCATTGAGAGTGTCGTCCACCATTTTTTGAATTTGTTCGGGCTCCATTGCTTTTGGTAAAATAGTGATTGAGTCATTGCTAGATTCTCCGTCTCCTTCATAGGTCGGATTATCATAAGCTTTTGAACTGTTATAATCCAGGGCTGTGAGCAAGAGAGGATCAATGATATGAGATGCTAATGTATGTATGCATGTATGCACAAACAATAGACAAAGATAAGTAGAACATCCCTTCCAACCTTATAACTTTCACACACTGACGGCGAGTCTCTTTTCCTATGTATATGGTTAACAAAATTCCAATATGGAGTATCTAGTTTTCCAATAATTCCCTCGGACATTTCAACCAATAGTTATATTTTCAAAAATGGAAATCAGTTTATGATAATTCCCATTAATTTCGTTTTAATCCATTCAACCAACTAAAGTAGCTTTTATGCTATATTAGATTAAAACTAAGTTAAGAGGTTTATTATAAATAGATTTCTCACTTGAAAAAGTAACTAAAGATTCATGCCAAAAACAAGCCCATGATCAATTATTCTTAGTATAAACTAGGCTCACAATTGATTTTTGGTATTTCCATAATTGACCTAAATAATTTGTAAGCTCTTTCAAAAGTTAATGAAAATAATTTTGTTTCTAAGCCCATTGTAAAAGGATTTTAGAAAAAATGGATTTTTGGATCTGTATTTGGGTCATGAGAAAAGAATTTTTGACTTATTTTTTTAGAAAATTTTTATGTCCAAAGACCATCTTGAAAATTTTTGAAAATAGCTTTGGTCTTTTGGACTTTAAAGAAAAATTTATTTTGAGCTTACAATGTACTTAGGTCATATCAGAAAAAGAACAAATCAAATAAGCCATGATTTAAGCCAACATAAATTAACCATAGTCAAACAACAAGCATTTGGGGTAAAAACCTAAGAAAAGTAACTAGGCCAATTACATGAGCTTTAGTCTTTGGGTTGAAAGGATTAGGTTCCCATAGCAAGTATATACCAAAAGGTACAAGGCTGTGAGTGGTTATGCCATGCTCGATCTCCATACCTTGAGTGAAAGTATGGTATCCCTCATATAACACAACACGGGTAACATGGGCATCCTAACTCACACACACAATGCAATCTAATATGATGCAATTAATAATATCATGATAAGAAAGAATAGAATAATATAAAGACCAACAAAATCAGCTTCTCTTATCCTAGTGGAGTCGCCACTGTGAGTGGGAATTTTTGCCCCCACTCCTGGAGGAATGGTTCTTGCGACTTTGGCACTGTTTAGGCTCGGGGCCTTAGAGAACATGGACAAGCCCGGAGAAAATGGAGTCACCACCTAGACAGGCCAGAAAAAAGAAAGGGGTGTATGACTCGATTCCTAAGGAATCCCCAACCCGTAATGGGTTCGAAAAGTTGGATTCGTGTGGGGCAGGTGAGAAATGGCCCAGCACCCCCATAATGCTCGGTTCATTGGAATTGGCCTCCTTTGCAGGTCTTAATATTATAAAATTCTTGAATATAATGATATTATCCATACTACATGCGATCATAAGAATAAATAAATACTTTATTAAAATTACAACAATGTCCAAACAAAAAAAATAAATGGACACACATCCGAGGATGGAAACATGTCCTTACATCGTCTAATATATAAAACTAGATAGGACACCCACCAAAATATGGAAACGTGTCCTTTACATTGATCCAAAAACTTTAAAATAAATTAAACTACATGATGCTCACAATATGAGGTACCCAAAAAAATGGAAACAAACCTCTTATAATGTTTTGAAACCAAAGAAAATCAATAAAAGTAAACAACCATTCATCATAAATAAATTATTCATTAATGACATGAAACATCAATCAAAATATATAATAAACATTCATCTAATTTACATAAAACAGTAAGTATATAAATTTAGGGTTTATGCATCAATTAGGGTTTCTTGGGTTTTATGTTTAACAATTAGGGTTTTGTATATACTGGATTAATTAATTGAGAAACATTTAATATAAAATAAATAATATGGCAGCTGGATGTTTGAATTAGAGATTAGGTTTGAAATAAATTAGGGTTTGAATTTAAAGAATGGATGTTTTGGATTTAGGGTTTCGAAAGTTTTATGAAAATAATATTAAAATTTAAGGTTTAAATAAATAAGTTTGAAGATCATGAAAATAAGATTTTAAGTTAGGTATTTAGAAAGAATATGCTAGTGTGAATCTCAGAAAAATAGATTTGATTAGAGTTTTAAGAAAAATAGATTATTGTTTTGTGGTTTTAGAAAAGTGTAATTAGGGTTTTAGATTTCAGAAATTAGTTTTATGGGTATTAAGGTATTAAGGTTTTGAAAAATACTTTTTAGGGTTTTAAATAGAATTTAAATTAGGGTATATAATTTTGAATTCTGGTTGAATAATAACAAAGACAGTGTGGGCTGCCTTTGATGGATTATTTGTTGCTTGTTGACTGCCTCTTCCTCTTTCAAGTCCAAGGTTCTGAATCTATTCTTAAAAAGTCCAGCTCCTTCCAAAAGACTGATCCCCTTGCTGTGTGTCTTTAATGTGGTATTTATAAGAAAAATAAAAACATAATAATAATTGTTTAAGAAAATAAAAATTGTTTAGGAAATAAAATCAAAAACCAAGTAAAATAGGGTTTCAGAAAAACTATGCACAGGCCGAGCTATTAGCGTGCAAAACTGCATTGGAAAAAATTTTCTACGGGCTGGGTTCTAGCCACAGGCCATTTCGCCGCAAGTAAAACCTGTGGCGAATTGGCTTGTGGCCAATTAGTTGCAGGTTTTTCCTGCGGCGAATTGGCACAAGCCAATTTGTCACCAACGATTTTTTGTCGCCGATTCTACCGTCGCTGATTTTTTTATCTTTTATCTTTTTTATTTTTTATTTTCATTATTAAAAATAAATATTATAAGTAAGAAATATTATTAAAATACTTATTATTTAGTTTAAAATAAATAATCAATATAAAAATATCACAAAATTTATTTTAGATTGTTTAAAAATATCGGATTGGACTAGGTCAAAAATTAAGGGTCTACATTTGTGGTGAATTGACCATGGCCAATTTTCCAGCAAGTAAAACTTTCCGTAAAATTGCACCCCGCGCACAGTTTTGCTCACCCCCAGCTTGTCCGTGCAGTTTTGGCCAAAACCCTATTTTACTTGGTTTTTGATTTTATTTCCAAAACAGTTTTTAATTTTCATACCATACTAGGTTTTTTTATTTTAGTTGCCTATAAATACCACATTAAAACTGTAACACCCCTACACCCAATAAACGCACACCACATATACACACTATATGTGATATATGTATAGAGGATAGAAGAGTGTCACAATCCATTTTAAACAAACCAAACCTTAACTATAAAATTAAATCAACATTTGTAAAATCTAAATCAATTAAAAACATTTAGCTTATATTATAAAAATCAATAAATAAAACATTCCTCGTTAAAACAGATATATATATCTTCATTACTCAAAAGTTTTTCCAAAACATTTGTTTAATACAGCAAAAAATACATGTATACATCAAAATCAATATTTAAAAAAATATAAAATTTATACATCCTGACAGTTCATCTCTGATCTTGATGTCCACAACTCAACACTGCTCTCACAATCTCAAGCATAGACTCGACTCAGTCTAGACGAGCTCTTCGACACAACCGGATCTACCTTGTCACCTACGCGATGAACCACAATCGCGCTAAGCCAAAAGCTCAGTGGTACAAACTTTGATTCAATATAGATTAATGTGATGCTAATGCACAATACATATGAATATATCAACTCACTGCATTATATCTCATTATATTAATCGTTTGCATCACATTTCATAATTCACATTAACGCAAAGAAAAGCATGGGCCCAAAAAGGATCTAATATGCTATTTAAATTTCAGAGTTATTGCTTTTGTCCATAATGACACCTTGTGTCTAGCCCCGTAGGCAATATATATATCCATGGATAATCCAACTAGATATGAGCTTATGACCCAGTCTTTTCACTCAGTCTAGCTTCAAGGATTTGTTTTTGAGGCTTAAAACCAGGTCTTTTCACTTGCCCAGCAATTCATAGTTCATAGGCATGTTGCCAAACCCAGAACTCTAAAAATTGAATAACATACTAGGCACACAATTTATTCATTTATCTCATTATCAAATTCTTTCATAATTCCATTTTCAAATCATTTCTCATTTCCTCATGATCAAACTAGGCACATTGCCTTATTTTATCATCTTTCTCTCACTTCTATCATTTCTTTCTCTTTTATATCACTATCAATTTGTTACATTATGTTTTCACATATCTCATCGAAATATTCAGCATTTCTTTCCATTTACAACATATCACTTTGATTCATCAACATAATTGACATTATGCAAATCATAACATATTTCTCATTCATCAACAACATATTAAGTATATTAACACATTTTTCCAACCAAATGTGTTAAGTTCCAATGTCATGTAAATGTATGCAATCATGCAAAGTTTGTACTTACTGTAGACCCTTAATTTTTGACCCAGTCCGGTCCAATATATTTTAATTAGTCCAAAATAATTTTTGTGTTGTCCAATATATTTTAATTAGTCCAAAATAATTTTTGTATTATTTTAATTAAATAATATTTGTTTTAGTATTTGGTTTTTATAATTAATAAATAATAATAAAAAATAAAAAATAAAAAAAATAAAAAAAATAAAAATTGGCGACGAAAAAATCGGCAACGAAAAAATTCGTTGCCGAAAAACAGTGCTAGACGAAATGGCCAGCAGCCCGCCAGCGCCAATTTTCGCTCTCTAGTCCTCGTAGCCAGCCACGACAGTTTTTTTCGCCAGCGAAATGTTTTCACAGCAGTTTTTGTTTTTTTTTTGCCAATGAAAATTTTTCGACGCAGTTTTATCCGAAAACAAATTCGATTTGGTTTCTGTTTTCTTTTCTTAATTAATGTTAGTTTCCGTAAACAAGTTGAATTAATCATCTAAATTTACTATAAATAAGACTACAAATAACAATAGAGATGGAGGAAAAAACTGGGAAGGAATCGGACTTTGGACCGAGACTTGGATTTTGAATTGGAACTTTACAAATTGATCGGACTTTTCAGAAGAGAAGGGGAAGCAAGCAATCAAGCTATCAGAGGCAGCAACCTTGCCTTTATCCTTGTTCATCCAAGAAGTAATTTTTGGTGGAACCAACAAACGAATGTTTGAATTCTTAATTTCTTTTTATTTCTTACATTAGCTTCGTTCTTTATTTGATTCATAGGATTATACACTCAAAACTTCAATCTTTGAAGATGTAATACCTTGATCTTCATTTCCAGAAACCTTAAGTGATTTCCTCTATTTCTAAATACCTTAAAAATCTTAATTCGTTTCTTTGTTTTCCAAAAACCTTAAATCGTTCAACCTATTTCTTCAAAACTTTAAAACCCTAAATTGATCCTTTTATTTCTAAAAACCCTAAAAAAAATACTTTTCTGTTTATAAAAACCTTAGATCATTTTGCTTATTTCCAAAAACTTTACAAAACTCTAAACTATTTTCTTCAATCCTAAAACCAAACATATTTTTTGAAACACTAAAAACCCTAATTCCCTCAAAACCAAAAGCATAAACCCTAGTTTTCCTAAACCCTAAACCTAATCTATAAAACCTTATAAACCTAAACATTCAAATCCAATATATTAAAACCAAAATAACAATCTGTTACCAAACCTATTTATTTTAAATCATAGTAGCATTATTTTCAGAAAACATCCAAAACCCTAAATTTTTAAAACGTCCAGTAGCATTATTCACTTAAAAATAATATTAGTTACTCAAAATTCCAAAACCCTATTTTCTAAATTCTAAACCCTAAAATCTTAATTTTTAACACCAAAACCTACAATCCTAGAAGCCAATTTCCAAAATTTTATGGGGTGCTACCCCCTTGACCCCCGCCTGCTAACCGACTAGTGGGACCGCTGTATGGGCTCGTCGAAGGGGGTCAATATTCATTTGTGTATTATGAGTTCGCGTATTTAACGTTCCTTTTTCCAAAGCCCTAATTTTGTAACTAAAATTCTAAAATCTTATTTTAAGATGCGAACTCTAAATTACATATTTATTGCTTTATTTAATTTTAGATTTGATTATGTAGTTTATTATATGCTTTGATTTATTTAAGTTCAATGCTTGGTTTATTCCACCAGGAGTGGGGGCAAAAATCCCCGCTCACAGTGGCGACTCCACTGGGAATAAGAGAAGTTGATTTCGTTGGTCTTTATATTATTCTATTCTTTCTTATAATGATATTATCCATTGCATCATATTAGATTGCATCATGTGCGCGAGTTAGGACGCCCGTGTTACCCGTGTTGTGTTATGTAAGGGATATTGTGAACGGGGATTTTTGCCCCCACTCCAGGTGAAATGGTTCTTGTGACTTCGGCACTATTTAGGCTCGGGGCATTAGAGAACACGGACCTAAGTCCAGAGAAAATGAAGTTGCCACCCGGACGGGCTGGGAAAAAAGAAAGGGGTGGATGACTCAATTCCTAAGGAATCTCCAACCCCCTAATGGGTTCAGAAAGTTGGGTACGTGTGGGAAAGGTGAGAAATGGCCCAGCACCCGCACAATGCCCGGTTCATTGGAACCGGCCTCCTTTATAGGTCTTAATATTATAAAATTCTTAAATATAACAATATTATCCATATTACACACAATAATTAAAATAAAGCATCGGTATATTGAAAATCGTCTAAATAAAACAAATAAATGGACACCCATCCGAAGATGGAAACATGTCCTTACATCCCATGCCTAAATAGGACACCCACCGAAAGGTAGAAACATGTCCTTTACATTGGTTCTAAAATAGAAAAACAATTTAAATTACATGATATTTAACTAATGAAATACCAACCAAGTGGAAACATACCTCTTACAACATTTGGAAATCTAAATAAATTGATAAAAGTAAATAACCATTCATCATAAATAAATCATTCATCAAAGGTATTAAATATCAATAGAAAGTAAACATCCATCCATGGTAAATTAAATAAACCAAGCATTGAACTTGAATGAATTAAAGCATATAAAATAAATCAAAGCATAATCAAATATAAAATTGAATAAAGCAAGTAAAGATTCAAATTAAAGCTACTGTTTCCATTTAGGGTTCTTTATTTCATGTGTTTAGGATTTTGGAATTTATGGAATTAGGCTACTGTGAGTTTTTAAAAGAATTAAAATAGATTAAGGTTTTATGATTTAAAAAGTTGGTAAAGTTCTTTGATTAACCAAATTAGTGTTTGAGAAGTGAAATCATGAAACTAGGGTTTGGACACTTAAAACATTTAGATTTATGGTGTTAGACAAATGATCTCAATTTTGATCCTTGACAACTCAAATGGATGATCTATTTAACTTGTGTTTGAGAAATCTTGTTGCAGGATTAGGTTGCTTCAATTAAAGGTGAACAGAACAAGTATAGCGGTCGCACCTCACCTAAATACGACCGCTCCATGCAATTACAGAATGAAACCTTGTCACAGTAGGTTTCGCGGTCAGAAGTTCGACCATAGTCGCGACCGCGCCTACAGAATGGCGATCGTCCAAAATACTTGCCCGACCGCTACTCAAGGAACTTAAATCATTACAATCACAGTAAGGTTCGCGGTGACAAGAACGGTGAATGATTCGACCTCGCTTACCACTTTAGCGACCGCCCCATTCAGAGTCGCGACCGCCCAACAATTCAAGAAGAAATTGCTCAAAGAGACAGTAGTGTTCGCGTCCTCAGGTGCGTCCAGAAGTTCGACGCGAGAATGTGAGTTCGACCGCGAAAACCTACCAAGGGCGACCGCGAAGATTCAAATTATGGCGGACATCTCTTTTGCTCTGTCAGAAAGTGACACGTGACATGACCGTTGTAAACCCACTTCAATATTCAAAAAGGGCGACCGCACCTCTGCTTGGCGCGACCGTCCCGACAAACACAGCATGGGTAAGAAACGGTCCGACAAACACATCATGGGCAAGATTCCAGCTGCAGAGCACTAAAATTCGACCGTTGAAGTTTTTCAAAAGTAGCGACCGTCCCTTGTTAAAAGGACGACCGCGTGAAGCATGAGCGCGACCATCCTTGTATGAAGGGCGACCGCGAAGTGCTTCGGATAGTTTAAGTAAAGAAGGTCTAATCTGCCAAGACTTTATTCTCAACATCAATAACGGCTAGTAAGACCACATTGGCTATAAATACAAAGTTTCTATGAGAAAACAAAAAAGAGACAACATCGAGAAAAAATTTTCATAGCCAAGCAACAAATTTTCTTTTACTTAAACTTGTATTTGAATTGTTATGAATGTTAGGTGTTAGCATTGAAAACACCATTGTATAAGTTTGAGTGTAAGCTTGGGAAACACTTGGGTTGTGAGAGTAAGCCTTGTAAAACTCTTGTTAGGTTGTGAGAGTGAGCCTTGTAAAACTCTTGTTTGGGTTGTAAGTGTGAGCCTAAGAAAAACACTTGTAAAGTTGGAAGTGAGCTTGTGAAAACTTCAAAGACTAGTGGAACCTTAACAAGTTGTTAAGGTTCCACTAGGATTGAAGTTGTTAAGTGGATGTAGGATTGAAGTAAATCCGAACCACTATAAATCTTGTGTGTTCTTTCTTTCTTCCATTACTCAACCAACTCTCTATTCCGCATTTCTTGTTTGTTGAGTTTTTTTAAAATTGTCATTATTTCTTGAGGAAACCAATTCACCCCCCCTCTTGGTTGCCATCTTGGGACAACAATTGGTATCAGAGCCCTGAGATTTCTTGAACTTAATTGTGAAATCTGATCCACAATGGCAACTTCTTCTTCATCAAGCTCTCATGGAAATCTTAACTCTATTCTTAGACCCTACTTTGATGGAACGGATTACTCATACTGGAAACACAAAATGTATTTGTTTTTAGATAGTGAAGGAATTGAACTATGGGATTTCGTGGAAAATGAGTGGAAATCTCCCACTCATGAAGTTGACGGTATTCAAGTTCCACTTCCCAAAGCTCAATGGTCAACTAGCAATATCAGAGATCGATTCAAGAACAATAGAGCTGCTTCCATCTTGATGAACTCCATTTCAAGAGAAGAAGGTGGAAGAGTTCAACATTTAACTTGTGCACATTGCATTTGGAAAACACTTGAAAACTACCATGAAGGTACAACTCAGGTAAGATTTACCAAGAAACAAATGCATGTTCATGAGTATGAGCTATTCAAGATGAAACCAAATGAAAATGTCACCGACATGACCAATCGCTTACTTGCAATTGTCAATGAACTAAAGAAGTATGGCAAGGTATATGATCAAGGTGATGTAAACAGTAAAATCTTGAGAGCCCTAAGAGCTAGAAAGAACTTTGAATCCAAAGTATCATCCATAGAAGAAGCTCATGATCTCAGCACATTGAGAACCGACGAGCTAGTTGGTAAATTACTCACTTTTGAGCTGCACAGTGAAAAAGAAGAAGATCAAGGTGAGAAAGAAAAGAGAAAACCAATTGCACTCAAAGCAATCAAAGAAGCTGAGAGCTCAAGCAATGAAGATACTGATGATGAAGATGAAATGGCTATGTTCTCAAAAAGAATGATTGAATGGAAAAGGAAGAAAAGATTACAAGCAAACAAAGGTACACCTCCTAAATTCTCCTTCAAAGATAAAGAAAAGAAAAATGAGGTGAAGTGCTATGAATGTGGAAAAACTGGTCACATCAAATCGGATTGCTACAAATTGAAGAACAAAAGGAAATGGGATAAAGAAAAGAAAAAGTCTCTCAAAGCCACATGGGATGACTCTTCCTCAAGTGAAGAAGAAGAAGAGGAAGGAATTGCAAATCTTTGTCTCATGGCTATTGAAGATGACTCCAATGAGGTAAGTACTCAATCCTTTGATCTTGTAGCACATGATGATATAAATGATATAGATGATAGTGACTTGATTGAGCACATGAATTCTAAAGTAGAAAAATATTTCTCTAAAATGATGCTCTATAAAGAGAAAAACTCTAAGTTAGAAAAGGATTTTATATGCTTAAAGAACTCTACCTTAGAATTGAAAACCTCAAATGAACACTTAATGAATACAATAGGAGATTTAAATAAAAGCTCACATGACTTAGAAAAGGTGATTAAAGAGAATGAGGCATTGAAGCATGAACTAAAAGAACTAAAAGAATCAATTTCCAGATTTCATAAAGGAAAGGAAGCATTGAACACATTAATTAATAATCAAAGATCACCTTCCTTGAAATATGGATTAGGATTCAATGGCTCAACCAACATTGCACCTAGCAAACCAACATTTGTGAAAGCATCTACAACTAAAATTTCTGATGTTCATATCAAAGATGCTTGCACCAAGTCTAAAAGAACTTCTTATGGTTCACTAGGAGATCAAGCCAAAAATAATTATGCATTGTTGTTCACTAAACTTGTACAAAAGAAATCACATACTTGTAGTTGTATGTATAATGCAAAAAGAAAAATGCAGAAGCATAGGATACCATGGCAATGCACATATTGCATGAAATTTGGTCACAAAAATTTCTATTGTTATATAAGAAAAGCTCATCTCAATTTAGAAGGCACTCTTTCTACTAACCATCAAGGACCCAACTATATGTGGGTACCTAAAAGAAGATGATCACAATTGTCTTGCAGGTATGCCTAAAATCTACTACCAATGAAAGCACATGGCTTGTGGATAGTGGATGCTCAAGGCATATGACTGGAAATGCAAAGCTCTGTACAAGTATTACCTATAAACATGGAGGTAACGTAACTTTTGGAAACAATGCTAAAGGTAAAATTCTTGGTGTTGGCTCCATTGGTTCTATTGGTAAGGATTTAATTGAAGATGTATGGCTTGTTGATGGTTTGAAACATAACTTGCTAAGTGTTTGTCAACTTTGTGATAAAGCATACTTTGTCAAGTTTGATTCCAAGGAATGCAAAATCACAAATTCAAATGATGTTATCATATTTAAGGGCACTAGAACAAACAACACTTACAATGTCAGCATACATTCAAATCATACATGTTTAATGTCCACTAATAATGATGCATGGTTATGGCATAGAAGACTAGGACATGCTGGTATGTATCAATTGAAATATATTTGTAATGAGAACTTAGTTGATGGCTTACCTAAGATAAAATATAATAAAGATAGGATTTGTGAACCTTGTCAACATGGTAAGCAACATAAAAGCTCATTTAAATCAAAGAGTGTTATAAGTACCTCTAGACCTTTAGAGCTCATTCATTTAGACTTGTTTGGACCAAATAGAGTTACAAGCTTAGGGGGCAAATCATATGCATTTGTTCTTGTTGATGACTACTCTAGATTCACATGGGTTAATTTCTTAGCTCAAAAGAATGAAGCCTTTAATTACTTCAAAACCTTTGCAAAAAGAGTTCAAAATGAAAAAGGATATGTGATCACATCTATTAGAAGTGATCATGGCAAAGAATTTGAAAATGAAAACTTTGAAAACTTTTGCAATGAACTTGGCATTTCACACAATTTTTCTGCTCCTAGAACTCCACAGCAAAATGGTGTAGTTGAAAGAAAAAATAGAACTTTAATCGAAATGGCTAGAACAATGCTCAATGAATATGATTTACCATCTTATTTTTGGGCGGAAGCGGTTAATACAGCTTGTTACATTGCAAATCGTGTTTATAAAAGGCATTTAACTAATAAAACTTCTTATGAGCTATGGAATGGAAGAATACCCAGAATTGGATATTTTAGAGTATTTGGATGCAAATGCTTCATATTGAATACCAAGGATAATCTTGGAAAATTCTCATCCAAATCAGATGAAGGCATATTCTTAGGATATTCATCATATAGCAAAGCATATAGAGTATTTAACATGAAAACTCTAGTTATAGAATAATCAATGCATGTTATATTTGATGAATCATCTAAACTTGATCAAAAGAAAGGTATTACTTTCAATGACCCTGCAGGTACTCTTGAACCTCTTGAATCTATTGATGCTCCAAAGATCAATCAACTTGAAGATAAGACTCAAGATCTACCTAAGGATTGGCAATACAAGAAAGATCATCCAAAGGAACTCATCATTGGAGAAACATCAAAGGGAGTAACTACTAGATCTAAAATTAATCATGTTGATGTTAATGTTGCTTTTGTTTCTCAAATTGAACCAAAAACTATTGAGGAAGCTTTAAATGATGAAAATTGGATAACTGCAATGCAAGATGAACTTAATCAATTTGAAAGAAATAATGTTTGGCAACTTACTCCTAGACCTATAGATCATTCTATAATAGGATGCAAATGGGTTTATAGGAATAAGCTTGATGAAAATGGTCACATTATTAGAAATAAAGCAAGATTGGTAGCCAAAGGTTATAATCAAGAAGAAGGTATTGACTATGATGAAACCTTTGCCCCCGTAGCCAGATTAGAAGCTATTAGAATATTACTTGCTTTTGCATGTCATATGAATTTTAAGCTTTATCAAATGGATGTTAAAAGTGCATTTCTAAACGGACTCATAAATGAAGAAGTTTATGTTGAACAACCTCCTGGTTTTGAAAACTACAAATTTCCTGATCATGTTTTCAAACTTACCAAAGCTTTATATGGATTGAAACAAGCACCTAGAGCCTGGTATGATAAACTTAGTGCATATTTGCTTGAAAATGGTTTTTCAAAAAGAAAAGTAGACACAACTCTTTTTGTTAAAAAGGATAAGCACAACATTTTGATTGTACAAATTTATGTGGATGACATAATATTTGGAGCTACTAATGAAGCCTTGTGCAAAGAATTTGCTTCTTGTATGACTAGGGAATTTGAAATGAGCATGATGGGTGAACTCAAGTTTTTTCTTGGACTGCAAGTCAAGCAATGTAAAGATGGGATCTTCATCAACCAATCCAAATATACAAAAGAACTCATCAAGAAATTTGGAATGGATGGCTGCAAAACTAGCAAAACTCCTATGAGCACATCATTGAAATTAGGTAAAGATGATAATGGTAAAGCAGTAGATGAGAAGAAATATCGAGGTATCATCGGATCACTACTTTACTTAACTGCTTCTAGGCCTGATATAATGTATAGTGTATGTCTTTGTGCTAGATTTCAAACTAGTCCTAAAGAATCACACTTGAATGCCAATAAGAGAATCTTGAAATATTTGAGTGGTACAATACATTTAGGACTTTGGTATCCTAAAAACACATCATTTCATATTATAGGATTTTCAGATGCAGATTATGCTGGTAGTATATTAGATAGGAAGAGCACAACAGGAGCATGTCACTTTCTTGGTAATTGTCTAGTTTCTTGGCATAGTAAGAAACAAGCATCGGTTGCTTTATCCACAACGGAAGCTGAATATGTTGCAGCATGTTTTTGTTGCACACAAGTATTATGGATGAAACAACAATTGCTTGACTATGGTAAAGTGTTTAACAATATCTCCATTAAATGTGACAACACTAGTGCTATCAATTTGTCTAAAAATCCTATCCAACATTCTAGATCCAAGCATATAGATATTAGACATCATTTCTTGAGGGAAAATGTACAAAATCAGAATATAATCTTAGAATTTATAGATACAGAAAATCAACTTGCTGATGTCTTTACAAAACCCTTGAATGAAGATAGACTTAACTTCATCAAACTCAATTTAGGAATGATTGATGGAATCACATTGAGCTAATTAAAATTTTTTGCCTTACAATAAAGTTTCTATGTGCATGAAATTAATTTTTCTTAACATACTTGGAATATCTTTCATCTTTCCTTGAATCTTTCATTTTTAAGTCTGTTGCGGTCGCTCCAGTATCCCTTCGCGATCACTACTTCGTCTGCTAGTTTCATTCAATAAAAATCTCTGTGCGCGGTCGAGAAAATTTGTGCGCGACCGCACCAATTTGAATAGTTTCAACCGTTACAGACAGTTTCTTCCCTCGCGAGCGTACCTATCTTACTAATGGTCGCTAGACCCCATTTCGCGATCGCACCTTATTAAATCTGCGACCACACCCTGTACACTCTGCTCGAAAATTTATAACCGTTGGCTATGTGACAGGTCGCAACTCTTCATTTTCAACAGTCATAAATGGCTATTTTCTTAATTCCATCTATTTAAGAGTGTGTTACAACAGTTTATCTGATATTTTGACTATCAAAGCACGCAAACCTCCCTCTGAAACCCTAAAAACCTCTCAATCTCATCTGTTTCTCAATCACTCTCTGTTTTTCAGATTACTCCTACTCCTTTTGTTTTCAATGACTCCCAAAAGAAAAACCACCTCCAAAATTAAAGGTCAAGCCAAGAGAGTTCCAGGAATCACCATTAGAGAACCTATTGTTGAACCTCCATCGCCTCCACAGTCAAAAAGGGGTGAGAAAATTCACAAACCTCATCACCAAACCTCTGAAGAAGACATTAGGTATGCCATGC
Organism: Garcia nutans; assembly: GCA_947685225.1. Taxonomy (NCBI): domain Eukaryota; kingdom Viridiplantae; phylum Streptophyta; class Magnoliopsida; order Malpighiales; family Euphorbiaceae; genus Garcia; species Garcia nutans. The sequence continues at coordinate 44,681,156 of CANTUV010000007.1, read as the reverse complement.
TTAAGAAAAAGAAAGTTGAAGGCACCAAATCTCCTTTTGGTGGGATGCTTTCTGCACTGGGCATCAAGGACGAAATTGAGAGATTGTTGGATGTCCTTGGATGGGAAAAATTTGTCTTTCCAGAAGAGGTAGGCTACTCCAGTCTTAGCAAAGAATTTCTGATGTCTCTTCAAATAGAAAAGAGTGCAAACTCTGCTCTAGGTTGGTACGGGGTAAGGTTTAAGCTTTTTGATTATTATCAATCCTTAACCCTAGAAGATTTTGGCAGCATTTGGAACTTCCCTTCTGAAGGTATATGTAACACCCCCATATCCAATGCACACACACTACAACCACAACAATGTAGCATAAGTGCACAAAACATAGGGATGCTACGGTTCTCTTAACATTCAAAACACTTTAAAACTTGATACAATTCCCTTATCACTATACATTATAGAAAAGTAGATCATTTACTTGTAAAATAAAACATATTAGTTATATATATATATACATTTAAATATTACACAGCGGAAGTTATAAAATATGTACATATTTACATATTAAACATTTCTTTACAAAATATAAAGAAGTATACATGATTGGCAAGTTTGCTCTGATCTTTAAGCTCCCAAAATGGATTCTTCAAGGTCTACTCTCACTTGGTCTTGATGAACTCTCGGGTTCAACTCTATCAACTCTATTACCTGCGCGATTAAACACTATCGCGCTAAGCCAACGGCTTAGTAAGATAATCATGCTAATGATATGACTTAGTGCAATGCAATGTCATTTCTCAATCCATATGATACATGTAACATCATATATGCAAAACTAACAACATACTTTCACACTACATATCACATTTCAATATCTTTTCATATACCTTATTAGTATTCATTTAACCATTCATAATCAAAACTAAACAAAGACAAGCATTGGGCCCAAGACACACTAATATGCCATTCAATTTTTAGAGTTAATGTTTTGGTTCTATCATCACATTATCAATATCATAAACCCAACTAGGCTTCAAGGATTAAGTTCAACCAAGCTTCAAGGGGAGCAAAGCATGCTAAGCTTCAACCCAACTTGGCTTCAAGAACTAACCCAACCTAGCTTCAAGGGTGGTAACATCTCAATTAGGCTTCAAGGATTCAATCCAACCTAACTTCAAGAGATTGTTACACTCATTAGGCATGCCACCAACAACAAACTCTGAAAATGGAATAACACATTAGCCACACAATTCATTTAGATTTCATTCTCAATTCTCATTATCATTTAGGCAAACATGCCTCATTTATCTCCATTGAATCACCTTAGCCAATAACAATGGCTTCACATTTCATTTCACAATATAACACTTCATTATTCATGTGTATATTTATCACATCCATGATCACATTATATCTCACATAGCTTCATTCATAAATATCAACATTTCATTTCACATTACTCATGAAACACATTACCATTCACAATGCATAACATAACATTGTTCAATCTCAACAATGCAAGAACAATTTATATTATTCATAGCTTTAGGATCATCCACAAGTGTTTGATTAAGTCATTCCTTGGTTTAAGCATGTTTAAAATGTTTATGTTTAGGTTTAGAGACCAAACTACCTTTGAAGAATCCAAACCATGCAAAAAAAAGAACAAAGAAATCAAACAATATTCAACTCATTTGAAGGACACGCCCAGCCCACTTGAGGGACACGGCCGTGTCTCTAAAAATAAAAGAGGCAGTAGCCAACACAAATAAATGACACGGTCGTGTCTCTTTAATGCATCTGGCCGTGTCACCCATGAACATAACCTTAACCAAATCCAACACTTTTTCAATTGCACCCAAACACAATACACTCCATATAATATATTTCAAATGAATACAATCAATGTTCTAAACATATATTCATCACAAGAATCACTTTACAACCCATTAATATTACATTTAAACACAACCCATCTCAAAACACTAAAATCACCATCCTTCTCCACCTTTCAAAATCAACATTTACCACTTCCAACAACAACACCTATTTAAACTATTAACTTAAAACCAATTTAACACTTGAGAACAAATCATCAACACATCTCATCATCAAATCATCAAACCCTAATTAACTTCCCATACCACTTCAAAAGTATGAAAGAAATCAAAGGAAAGATCTTACCTTAGTCAAAAACTTCTTGAATCAACACTTGAACACTTAATCTTCCTTCAATTTTGAACTCAACTCATCAAGAACCTCTCTTCACCTCTTGCTTCCCTTTGTCTATGGAGGAGCCGGCCACTTCATGAAAGAAAGAAGAAAATGCACAAGTCAAACACCTTTTCTTCTTTTAATCTCCACCATGCATTTCATTTCAAGCAATTACTCATATACCCCTCATCACTTAACTTAGCTTTTGTCTCATATAAACCCAATTAAGTAATTACACACTCAACACAAAAATATCTCTCTTCCTTTGACTCTTCCTTTGACCCATTTATATGTTATATATATCATCATATACACAACATATACCATTCTCTCTAAACCCTATTTTCTTTCTAAAACACATATACACAAGCATTCTCCTCCCAACTTCTTTTCTTAACACATAATATACATTCAATCCAATTTATAACAACAACAACAACAATATAACCAAGACTTCTAGGGCATACATGAGGATATTACAATTCTCCCCCTCTAAAAAGAAATTTCGTCCTCGAAATTACCTGATATCAAGTCTGAAATAACTGAGGATATTGTTCTTGCATGGTTTGTTCACTTTCCCAAGTTGCCTCTTCCTTTCCATGATTCTTCCACAAAATTTTCACCAATGGCACTCTTTTGTTTCTCAACTCTTTCACATCACGTGCCAAGATAGCAACTGGTTCCTCTTCAAATGTCAAGTCTGGGCTCACTTCAATAGATTCAAATGGCAACACATGAGATGGATCCGACCTATATCTCCTCAACATAGAAACATGGAATACATTATGAATACGATCCAACTCAGGTGGCAAAGCAAGTCGATACGCCACTGGCCCAACTCTTTCTAACACTTCATACGGCCCAATGAAACGAGGACTCAATTTTCCTTTCCGACCGAACCTCAAAATCTTCTTCCAAGGAGATACTTTCAAAAACACCTTATCTCCAACATCAAACTGAATGTCTCTCCTCTTCAGATCTGTATAAGACTTCTGTCGGTCTGAAGCTGCTTTTAATCTGCTTCGAATCAACTTTACTTTTTCTTCAGTTTCTTGAATTAAATCAGGCCCAATTATTTTACCTTCACCAAGTTCACTCCAACAAAGAGGTGTCCTGCACCGTCTACCATACAATGCTTCAAACGGTGCCATACCAATGCTAGATTGGTGACTGTTGTTGTATGCAAACTCCACAAGTGGTAAGAATCTATCCCAACTTCCAGTGAAATCGATGACACAGCTTCTCAACATATCTTCAATAATCTGCATCACCCTCTCTGACTGTCCATCCGTCTGTGGATGAAAAGCAGTACTGAAGTGTAATCGAGAACCCAAAGCACTATGCAAACTTTTCGAAAACCTGGAAGTAAACCTGGGATCTCGATCAGACACTAAAGAAGTTGGAACACCATGCAGTTTCACAATCTCATGGATATACAGCTCAGCCAACCTCTCCAAAGAGTAATCCATCCGCACCGGAAGGAAATGAGCTGTCTTAGTCAATCTATCCACAATCACCCATATGGCATCATGTTTCTTTTGTGTCAATGGCAACCCAGACACAAAGTCCATTGTCACTCTTTCCCACTTCCATTCTGGCACTGACAACGGTTGAAGCAACCCAGTTGGAACTTGATGCTCTGCTTTAACCTTCTGACAAGTGAGACATTTCGATACAAACTCAGCAATGTCTCTCTTCAACCCAATCCACCAATAATGTTGTCTCAAATCATGATACATCTTCGTATTACCCGGATGCATAGCAAACATCGACTGATGAGCTTCTTCCAAAATGACCCTTTTCAAATCAGCATCATCGGGTACACACAATCTGCTCTTGAACCAGAGACTCCCATCATTCTTCACAATAAAATCTCTACCCTTTCCACTCTGACAATTCGAAACAATCTTCTGTATCTTCTCATCAATCCACTGAGCCTCTTTAATCTGATTCAACAAAACTGGTTTCACATGCAACTGCGCCAACAATGCACCATCATCACAAGGTACAAAACTAGCACACAATGCTCTCAACTCAACAAGCAATGAGAGCGAGTAAACAGTCAAACCTGCTAAAGACTTCCAACTCAAAGCATCAGCAACAACATTTGCTTTACCTGGATGATAGTCAATCAAGCAGTCGTAGTCTTTAATCAATTCTAACCATCTCCTCTGACGAAGATTGAGTTCTTTCTGGACACCCAAATACTTCAAACTCTTGTGATCAGTGTAGATGAAACATTTCTCCCCAAACAGATAGTGGCGCCAAATCTTCAATGCAAACACAATGGCAGCCAATTCAAATCATGGGTTGGATAGTTTAGCTCATGCAGTTTCAACTGTCTAGATGCATAAGCTATAACTTTCCCTTCCTGCATCAATACACACCCCAAACCTCTATGTGAAGCATCACTGTAGATCATATATGGTTTGCCTTCAATAGGTAAGGTAAGAACAGGCGCTTGAGTTAACATTTCTCTCAATTGTTCAAAGCTCGCCTGACACTGATCTGTCCACAAAAACCTCACTCCCTTACGAAGCAATCTGGTGAGTGGAGTAGCTATCAAAGAAAACCCTTTCACAAACCGCCGGTAATAGCCTGCCAAACCCAGAAAACTTCTAATCTCTGTCACAGACTTGGGTGGACTCCAATTTAAAATGGCTTCAACTTTACTCGGATCAACTCTAATGCCTTCAGCTGAAACAATATGTCCGAGAAAAGCGACTTGATCCAACCAGAACTCACACTTCGACAATTTGGCAAATAACTGCTTTTCTCTCAAAATATGCAACACAATCCGTAGATGCAAATCATGTTCCTCTTCATTCCTTGAATACACTAGAATATCATCGATGAAGACCACTACAAATTGATCCAAATAGGGCCTAAACACCCTATTCATCAAATCCATGAAAGCTGCAGGTGCATTCGTTAGACCAAAAGGCATAACTAGAAATTCATAATGCCCATACCTGGTCCGGAAAGCTGTCTTCGGAACATCTTTAGCTCTGACTCTCAGCTGATGGTACCCAGATCTCAAATCAATTTTGGAGAACACTGACGCTCCCTTCAACTGATCAAAGAGATCATCGATTCTAGGCAAAGGGTATTTATTTTTAATAGTCACCTTGTTCAATTGCCTATAATCGATACACAACCTCATAGTACCATCTTTCTTCCTCACAAATAATACAGGAGCTCCCCAAGGAGAAACACTGGGGCGAATAAATCCTTTGTCCAATAACTCCTGTAATTGCACTTTCAACTCCCTTAATTCTGCTGGTGCCATTCTGTAAGGAGTAATCGAGATAGGAGTGGTACCAGGCAACAATTCGATACCAAACTCCACTTCTCTCTCAGGAGGTAATCCTGGCAACTCCTCTGGAAACACATCAGGGAACTCAGCAACTGTGGCAATGCTATCAATAGGGGAACCCTTCACTCTAGTATCCACCACATGAGCAAGATAGGCTTCACACCCCTTTCTAATCAATCTCCTAGCTGCAACAGCTGAAACAAATAAGGAGGCTAGCTGTTCCTGCTCATTTGATACTATCACCTCTCAACCATCACCTGTTCTCAAAGAAACACTTTTCTTTTTACAATTCACCACAGCTCCATGTCTAGATAGCCAGTCCATACCTAGAATCACATCATATTCCTTAAATGGCATCTCAATCAAATCTCCAAGGAACTCCTTACCCTGCACCCTCACTGCACTATCCCGGTGCATCTTACTCACAACCACACAATGCCCTAACGGATTTGTCACCAACACATCAAATCCTAGGGACTCAGCATGCATATCAGACACAGGCAAAACAGATGCACTAATATATGAATGCGAGGAACCCAGATCAATCAAAGCAAGTACTGGAGTATCAAATAAAGAAAAAGTACTAGCTATGACTGCCGATGCATCAGGCTGCCTCTGCATAACATACATCCTCTGGGAAGAACCAACCTCCTCTGGTCTACTCTCCCTGGATGTAGCACCTCCTCTAGAACTGTACCCCGGTCTACCTCCTCGGCTGACACCTCTGCCTCCTCGGTCTCCCCTCGCACTAGGTCGAGAAGATGCTGTATCAACTGACATCTGCTCTTGCCTCTTAGGGCAATCTCTCACAAAATGATCAGGTGACCCACACCTGAAACATACCCCTGCAACACCAGCCTTCCAACAAGGACCACCATGCGGCCTACCACAATGGATGCAGATGGGTAAGGTGGATCTCTGAACCATAGGGGTCGGAGCACTCGCCACTGAAGCTGCAGGTCTAAATCTCTGCCTCTGTAACTGCACTGACCTACCCGCTGGTCTCTGGCTCCTACTACTCCGAGGAACAAAACTTCCTCTACCCCTCTTCGCAGAAGAAGACCCTGCCTCAAACTGGGGCCTTCTAACCCTAACCTCTTCTTCTGAAGCAACCGCAATACTCTGAGCTCGCTCTACACTTCGAGCTGCTGCCACAAGCTGTGAGAAATCCTGATATCTGGATCCAGCCACTAAGCACATGATCGAGGGCCTCAATCCCTCCTCAAATCGCCGACATCTATCAATCTCATCAGCAATGATGCCCCCAGCATACTGACACAATCGAATAAACTTAACTTCATACTCAGTAACAGTCTTGCTGTCTTGCTTCAAGCTCAAGAACTCCATCTTCTTCATGTCTTTATACTCCCTAGGAGTATACTTCAACTCAAATTCCCTCAGAAAATCAGTGTAAGACAGTGTTGGAGGATCATCCATAGAATGGGGCACCGTCTTCCACCAATCGTATGCATCTTTCTGTAACAAAGATCTTGCATAGTCAAACTTTTCCTCATGGGTGGCTTGCAACTGAATAAAGATCCTCTGAACTTTGTCAAGCCACTGCTCTGCTACAGCTGGGTCAGTAGTACCAAGGAAATCCTCCGCTCCATATTTCCTCAGTTTGTCATAATGCCTCACAGAAACTAAGGGCTGAGGGAGTGGTGGCTGTGGTTGCACAGGTGCTTGTCTCATAACTTCCATCATATGTCTAAACCAGGCTGGCGGAACCTCCTCTCCAACTGGTCTACCCGACACCGAAGCAGGTGCCTCCTCAACACTATCAACCCTAGCTCCCTCATCAGGAGCAACGTTCTCCACACTACCCTCAACCGACTGTCTCAAATGAGGATCCATCAACACCTAACACTGCAAACACAAAAGGACACACCTTATTAAAGATCAGAGATTGCCAATCCCAAACATGTATTTTTATTCAAAACCAACTTTTTAAGTAAAAATATTCTTTTTGTTACATTTTACCTAGGTTGAGAATCTCAAACCTAGGCTCTGATACCAAAACAATTGTAACACCCCCATATCCAATGCACACACACTACAACCACAACAATGTAGCATAAGTGCACCAAACATAGGGATGCTACGGTTCTCTTAACATTCAAAACACTTTAAAACTTGATACAATTCCCTTATCACTATACATTATAGAAAAGTAGATCATTTACTTGTAAAATAAAACATATTAGTTATATATATATACATTTAAATATTACACAGCGAAAGTTATAAAATATGTACATATTTACATATTAAACATTTCTTTACAAAATATAAAGAAGTATACGTGATTGGCAAGTTTGCTCTGATCTTTAAGCTCCCAAAATGGATTCTTCAAGGTCTACTCTCACTTGGTCTTGATGAACTCTCGGGTTCAACTCTATCAACTCTACTACCTGCGCGATTAAACACTATCGCGCTAAGCCAACGGCTTAGTAAGATAATCATGCTAATGATATGACTTAGTGCAATGCAATGTCATTTCTCAATCCATATGATACATGTAACATCATATATGCAAAACTAACAACATACTTTCACACTACATATCACATTTCAATATCTTTTCATATACCTTATTAGTATTCATTTAACCATTCATAATCAAAACTAAACAAAGACAAGCATTGGGCCCAAGACACACTAATATGCCATTCAATTTTTAGAGTTAATGTTTTGGTTCTATCATCACATTATCAATATCATAAACCCAACTAGGCTTCAAGGATTAAGTTCAACCAAGTTTCAAGGGGAGCAAAGCATGCTAAGCTTCAACCCAACTTGGCTTCAAGAACTAACCCAACCTAGCTTCAAGGGTGGTAACGTCTCAATTAGACTTCAAGGATTCAATCCAACCTAACTTCAAGAGATTGTTACACTCATTAGGCATGCCACCAACAACAAACTCTGAAAATGGAATAACACATTAGCCACACAATTCATTTAGATTTCATTCTCAATTCTCATTATCATTATCATTTAGGCAAACATGCCTCATTTATCTCCATTGAATCACCTTAGCCAATAACAATGGCTTCACATTTCATTTCACAATATAACACTTCATTATTCAAGTGTATATTTATCACATCCATGATCACATTATATCTCACATAGCATCATTCATAAATATCAACATTTCATTTCACATTACTCATGAAACACATTACCATTCACAATGCATAACATAACATTGTTCAATCTCAACAATGCAAGAACAATTTATATTATTCATAGCTTTAGGATCATCCACAAGTGTTTAATTAAGTCATTCCTTGGTTTAAGCATGTTTAAAATGTTTATGTTTAGGTTTAGAGACCAAACTACCTTTGAAGAATCCAAACCATGCAAAAAAAAGAACAAAGAAATCAAACAATATTCAACTCATTTGAAGGACACGCCCAGCCCACTTGAGGGACACGGCCGTGTCTCTAAAAATAAAAGAGGCAGTAGCCAACACAAATAAATGACACGGCCGTGTCTCTTTAATGCATCTGGCCGTGTCACCCATGAACATAACCTTAACCAAATCCAACACTTTTTCAATTGCACCCAAACACAATACACTCCATATAATATATTTCAAATGAATACAATCAATGTTCTAAACATATATTCATCACAAGAATCACTTTACAACCCATTAATATTACATTTAAACACAACCCATCTCAAAACACTAAAATCACCATCCTTCTCCACCTTTCAAAATCAACATTTACCACTTCCAACAACAACACCTATTTAAACTATTAACTTAAAACCAATTTAACACTTGAGAACAAATCATCAACACATCTCATCATCAAATCATCAAACCCTAATTAACTTCCCATACCACTTCAAAAGTATGAAAGAAATCAAAGGAAAGATCTTACCTTAGTCAAAAACTTCTTGAATCAACACTTGAACACTTAATCTTCCTTCAATTTTGAACTCAACTCATCAAGAACCTCTCTTCACCTCTTGCTTCCCTTTGTCTATGGAGGAGCCGGCCACTTCATGAAAGAAAGAAGATAATGCACAAGTCAAACACCTTTTCTTCTTTTAATCTCCACCATGCATTTCATTTCAAGCAATTACTCATATACCCCTCATCACTTAACTTAGCTTTTGTCTCATATAAACCCAATTAAGTAATTACACACTCAACACAAAAATATCTCTCTTCCTTTGACTCTTCCTTTGACCCATTTATATGTTATATATATCATCATATACACAACATATACCATTCTCTCTAAACCCTATTTTCTTTCTAGAACACATATACACAAGCATTCTCCTCCCAACTTCTTTTCTTAACACATAATATACATTCAATCCAATTTATAACAACAACAACAACAATATAACCAAGACTTCTAGGGCATACATGAGGATATTACAGTATAACCTCTTACAATGACCAAATCTTCTCAAACCAAACCCTTTCTGATTTCTGGCGAGAAATTTCCATTGAAACTTCTTTTGAAAAGGAATCTAAAGCCAGACATATCAAATCTCTCACCCACTGGATGCTCCATAGGATCATTACCTACACCATCCACAAAAGAGCTGATGGGAATGAGAAAGTCACCAAAAGAGACCTCATCTTTCTGTATGCTTTCACCCACAACATCAAAATAAACACCACCAAGTTCTTGATTGATACCTTTTATCATCATGCTGTTACAAGAACTGGTACCTTCTTCCTATCCTCTCAAGTTACTCAAATAGCTAGGCACCTAAACCTTCTGAATGATTTAAACTTAGCTACTTTGAGAAACCCTTTCACTCTAGCCTCTAGTGCTATAACAATAGATTACTTAGAGCATGCTGGATGTGTAAGGAAGATTGAAGGATCTTATGTATACTCCTTTGGCAAGAAAGGTGTTATGGACAAACAAAAGAAAAGGCCAAGGTATACAATTTAGGGAGAGGGAGATTCTGTAGAAGTTGCTGTGGAATTACCCCCAAAAGCAACTTCATCAAAAGCTGCTCAAGAAACTGCTTCATCCTCCACACAACTCATCCTCCAAGCTATCAAGACTCTCTCCAGGAACCTTTCTAAGTTCAAGAAAAGTGTCTCCAAGGGATTCCAGCACTTGAACAAGAGAATAGACCTTATATCCCACATGCACCATGATCTTTATGACATGCAAGGCAAATTGGACTTGCCTCAATGCAACCTTGAAGATTGGGATATAAGTAATTACACCCAAAGCATTGCTGAAGAAGAAGAGTCCATTAGCACTAGCTCTGCCTCTGTTGCACCTCAAGATAAAGGGAAAGCTCCTTTAGTTGAAGAAGAGTTAGATGTAGATGATGACTCAGAATAGCTTAGCTTTAGTTTGTTTTTTGCATTTTCATATGTTTGCTGCTTTGCTTTCTGTCTTGTACTTTCCTCCACTTTAATATATATAATGTTTATATTCCCTTTCATTGTTTTGTTACATGATTTTGCTTAACATTTGTTTCATTTTGCCTATGACAATGGGGGAGAAAATACCAAAATGGAATGAAAATACAATAATGGGAAGACAAGAACAATTTGTTGAACATTTGTTAAGAACAATAATGAAAATTTGTTGAAATTTGTTGAACATTTGCAAATAAGGGAAAAATGTTTATGGGGGAGAAATGTTTGCATCAAACAATAACATTTGCACCAAGATAAACTACTAAATCACAAATGCTCTTAACCATGATTGTTGCATATGTTAAGGGGGAGCATTTTAGACTTATTATTTCTCTCATCATTCCATTTGAATTGTCAAAGTCAAAATGGGGGAGATTGTTAGACAAATGATCTCAATTTTGATCCTTGACAACTCAAATGGATGATCTATTTAACTTGTGTTTGAGAAATCTTGTTGCAGGATTAGGTTGCTTCAATTAAAGGTGAACAGAACAAGTATAGCGGTCGCACCTCACCTAAATACGACCGCTCCATGCAATTACAGAATCAAACCTTGTCACAGTAGGTTTCGCGGTCAGAAGTTCGACCATAGTCGCGACCGCGCCTACAGAATGGCGACCGTCCAAAATACTTGCCCGACCGCTACTCAAGGAACTTAAATCATTACAATCACAGTAAGGTTCGCGGTGACAAGAACGGTGAATGATTTGACCTCGCTTACCACTTTAGCGACCGCCCCATTCAGAGTCGCGACCGCCCAACAATTCAAGAAGAAATTGCTCAAAGAGACAGTAGTGTTCGCGTCCTCAGGTGCGTCCAGAAGTTCGATGCGAGAATGTGAGTTCGACCGCGAAAACCTACCAAGGACGACCGCGAAGATTCAAATTATGGTGGACATCTCTTTTGCTCTGTCAGAAAGTGACACGTGACATGACCGTTGTAAACCCACTTCAATATTCAAAAAGGGCGACCGCACCTCTGCTTGGCGCGACCGTCCCGACAAACACAGCATGGGCAAGAAACGGTCCGACAAACACATCATGGGCAAGATTCCAGCTGCAGAGCACTAAAATTCGACCGTTGAAGTTTTTCAAAAGTAGCGACCGTCCCTTGTTAAAAGGACGACCGCGTGAAGCATGAGCGCGACCATCCTTGTATGAAGGGCGACCGCGAAGTGCTTCGGATAGTTTAAGTAAAGAAGGTCTAATCTGCCAAGACTTTATTCTCAACATCAATAACGGCTAGTAAGACCACATTGGCTATAAATACAAAGTTTCTATGAGAAAAAAAAAGAGACAACATTGAGAAAAGATTTTCATAGCCAAGCAACAAATTTTCTTTTACTTAAACTTGTATTTGAATTGTTATGAATGTTAGGTGTTAGCATTGAAAACACCATTGTATAAGTTTGAGTGTAAGCTTGGGAAACACTTGGGTTGTGAGAGTAAGCCTTGTAAAACTCTTGTTAGGTTGTGAGAGTGAGCCTTGTAAAACTCTTGTTTGGGTTGTAAGTGTGAGCCTAAGAAAAACACTTGTAAAGTTGGAAGTGAGCTTGTGAAAACTTCAAAGACTAGTGGAACCTTAACAAGTTGTTAAGGAAGTGGATGTAGGATTGAAGTAAATCCGAACCACTATAAATCTTGTGTGTTCTTTCTTTCTTCCATTACTCAACCAACTCTCAATTCCGCATTTCTTGTTTGTTGAGTTTTTTTAAAATTGTCATTATTTCTTGAGGAAACCAATTCACCCCCCCTCTTGGTTGCCATCTTGGGACAACATATGGTTTACAGATACTCATTGAATTATTATTTTGAGCTTACTGTGTAAAATCATAATATTTATGTTTATATGGTTTTTAAGGTTTTAAAGGATTAGGGTTTAGAAAAAATTAGGGTTTAAGGTTTTAAAGGGGTTAGGGTTCATTGTTTTGGTTTTGGAATTGAATTAGGGTTTTAGGATTTTTATTTTAGGATTTCAGGGAATGAATTATTTTTTAGAATTTGGAAAAACAATTGATAATTGTATGAAGTTCTATGAAAATAAACAAAATGATTTAAAGTTTATAAAAGCAAAAAGGATGTTTTTAGAGCTTTTGGGAAGAAACAGAACTCAATTTAGGATTTTGAAAACTTGAAAAGTAAATTAGGGTTTTGGGGTTTTGAGGAAACAAAAATAATAACTTTAAACTTTTTGGAAAACAAAGCAACAAATTAAGGTTTTTAAACTTTAGAAACAATGAATTGAGGTTCTAGGGTTTTTGAATTAAAAGAAAAAAGGGGATGATTTAGCTACTGTGAAGAATAAAATTTAAACAATTGATGCATACCTTGGTTTGTTGGTTCCACCAAAAATTTCTTCTTGGATGAATAAAAACAAAGACAAGCTTTGCTGCCTTTAAATTGATTGAATTGTTTTTCTGCTCTCTCAAAAAAATCAGATTGATTCACCTCTTTCCTACTTAGTTTCGGATCCAATTTTTCCTCCAAGCTTCTGTCCGATTTCCTCTTTTTTTCTTGATTGATTTTTGTGTTGTTTTTAGTCTTATTTATAAAAGAATTTTATAGTTCATTTCTAATTATTCACGAAATTTATTATTCATTAAGAAAAGGAAACCGAAACCTAATTGTATTAGGTTTCAAAAAATTTTGCATCGGAAAATTTTGCTGGAGAAAAAAAACTACTGCGGAAAAATTACGCTGGCAAAAAAAATTAGTTGCGGAAAAAATGCGCTGGCGAAAAAGCTACCGCAGCTGGCTGTGGCAGCGCGGGCAAAATGGGCCCGCGGGCCATTTTGCCCCCATGAAAAACCTGCGGGTTAAATGGCCCCAGGCCATTTCACCGCAGCCGACCCCCCTTCCTTTTATTTTATTTTTTTTATTTTTTATTTTATTTTTTATTATTTTAATATTTTTTATTAATAAAAATTAGATACTAAAGCAAACATTATTTAATTAAAATAACAAAAATTATTTTGGACTAATTAAAATATATTGGACAATACAAAAATTATTTTGGACTAAATAAAATATATTAGACCGGACCGGGTCAAAAATTAAGGGTCTACAGTTTGCCCCCTACTTGAATGATCTGAGACTTTAGAAAAAGAGAGTGAAAAGCAATAAGACTTAATTTTTGAGTTGGTTTAGTTTTTGGCTCCTGTACCCAAGAGATTTGGACACTCGATCCTAAACTAGACTTGGATACTCGATCCTAACTAGATTTGGATACTCGATCCTAAACTGGATTTGGATACTTGATCGTAACTTGACTTGGATACTCGATTTTAAATTGGATTAGGATACTCGATCCTAACTGGATTTTGGATACTCGATCCTAAATTGGGTTTGGATACTCGATCCTAAACTGGATTGGGATACTCGATTCTAACTGGATTTGGATACTCGATCCTAAACTGGATTTGGATACTCAATCCTAAATTGGATTGGGATACTCGATCCTAACTGGACTTGGATATTCAATCCTAAGTTGGATTTGGATACTCGATCCTAATTGGGTTTGGGATACTCGATCCTAAACTGGATTTGGATACTCGATCCTAAATTGGATTTGGATACTCGATCCTAAATGGGATTGGGATACTCGATCCATAAACTGGATTGGGATACTCGATCCTAACTGGACTTGGATACTCGATCCTAAACTGGATTGGGATACTCAATCCTAAATTGGATTGAGATACTCGATCCCAACTGGATTGGGATACTCGATCCTAAACTGGATTTGGATACTCGATCCTAAATTGGATTGGGATTCTCAATCCTAACTTAACTTGGATACTCGATCCTAAATTGGATTGGGATACTCGATCCTAACTAGATTTGGATACTCGATCCTAAACTGGATTTGGATACTTGATCCTAACTTGGATTGGGATACTCAATCCTAAACTGGATTTGGATACTCGATCCTAAACTGGGTATTTGACTCGAGATTTGAATTTGATTTGGGTACTTGGACCTGAGATTGAATTGATTTAGATTTAATTTGGGTACTTGGACCCGAGATTGGGTACTTGGACCCGAGAATGAATTTGACTAACCTTTTAGTTGAGAAGTCTGACTGCTCCGGCTATTCTATGCATGGTGGTTCTTCACCCTCAGAATGGATCTTCATCCTTTGAGATCGGGTCTTCACCCTTGAAAATGGATCTTCATCCTTTGGACTTCGGGTCTTCACCCTCTGAAATTGGAACTTTATCCATTAGAGATTGGGTCTTCACACTTGAAAAACAGATCTTTATCCATTGGAGATCGGGTCTTCACCCTTGAAAATGGACTTTCATCCATTGGAAATCGGGTCTTCACCCTTGAAAATGGATCTTCATCCTTTGGACTTCGGGTCTTTACCCTTGAAAATGGATCTTTATCCATTAGAGATTACCCTTGAAAATGGATCTTCATCCTTTGGACTTTGGGTCTTCACCCTTGAAAATGGATCTTCATCCTTTGGACTTCAGGTCTTCACCCTTGGAACATGGATCTTTATCCATTGGAGGTCGGGTCTTTACCCTAGCTTCAGTTCTCTTAGCTGAACTGAACTTTTGTCTGTTGCATCTTCATTCTTTTGAGAGTTCTAATGTTCCATTATTTTGTTCTTCCTTTTTGCAAAAATTCAGCTATCTTTAATTGGACCTTGTATCCTCTCCTTGCCCCCCAAGGATTTTTTCTTTCATGCTAGCTTTGATTGATATTTTTCTTATCTAGTTCTTTACATAAGCATGCATTTCTTCTCTTTGCAACATTACTGGAGCTTTCTCAAGCAATGGGCTTTCCATGCCCCCATGATTTGATATCTTCTTTTGATTGTTTACCACAGGGTGTTTGCTATTCACTTTGACAAAGGATAGACAATACAAGACAAGAAAGTATGATGTGATATGCTCATGTATGATATGCATGAATAATACTTACAGATGTTCCATCGACTCACAGACTGAGGTGTTCAGCAGAAGTGTTCTCATTGGTTCCTTTTTGATGCTTGCTCAAGTCTTCCATGGGAATGATCAAAAGCTTTGCATTTGTGGCTTTTATCTTCAAGATGTTGAAAACATGAGAGGTGGAGACTCCAAGCAACAGAGTCAGGGATACATCCATTTTAAACTATATTTCAGCATGTCAGTTGGTAGTTTCTTCATAACTTTGCCAATAATCATTTCCTTTGCCTAATATGTCCTTTGGAGGTTCAACATTCTTCCCTTAACTTAAAGGCTTTGTATGACAAAACATTTTTTTTATTTTTTTTATTTTGAAATCAAATGTTGGTTTTGCCAAATTGATGTCAATGTACCTCAGGAATTGATTTTTTCCAAATTAACACATCCATAACATGACAACTGTACTAAACTCAGGAATCATTTCTATTTAAGCAAGAATTGTTGCACTTCAGATAGGCATATACATATTACTTGGCCAAAGGTCTCATTGAGTTTAAATATTGTCTATCTCATATGCATGCTTATCCAAACTATCTCCACTAATAGACTCTACCTACCAAGAGAGATCAGCAGGTCTTTGATAGGCTTGGGATCTATAAGGGACATGGGTTTAAATGAAGGCCATTTTGAAATTGGAGCTGGTGTGACACAATGGACAAACCCTCACAATGCAAATTTCTTGTTGGAACTATAGATAGTTGGGAGCAATCTTTGTAGTCCCCAAATTGCTTCTATCTTCTTAGCATTAATCTGGATCTTGATTAGGACAATTTTTTTTTGCCCTTGCAAAAAGTTTGGTTCCCAAATTCATTTCTTTTCTTCTCCCTTTTCTTTCTTTTTCTTTTTCTTACTCTTCCCTTTCTTTGAGCATTTTATCATTTTGTCCTTCTTCCTTGTAGGACTGTCAAGTACAGAACTTTTAAGAACTGAATGGTCTTCTTCCATTTTTCTCTAATTTTGATTGAATCTTTGGTTAGGTTGGACCAATTCAAGTCAAACATTCCTTATAAAGTAAATGGATGCCTTTTGCTGCTTTAGGTAAAAGAGAACTCAGTTGACTTTTTGAACTGCCTTTTAGGTTTTATCTTTTTCTTTTCTTTATCTTTTTCTTCTTTTCTTTTATTTTCTTTTATTGCTTTTTTTTCTTTCTTTTTTTTTGGTTCTAGCTCAAACAGAGTTGTCTTGTTTGTACCGACTTTGGCTTCCAATAATGGATGAGTGGAGCAACATAAATCTCCTTTAACAGGGATGAATCATTTGTTACTCTGATGTTGTCTTGATATATTGGAGATGTAATATCCCAAAATATACCCTAAAAGTTTTGGAATTATTATTGTATTTGGATTTAATGTATATGTTTGATGGAAAGAGAAAAGAAGTAAAGAGAGAGTGTATATGTTGGATATATAGATATATATATAACATATACAAGTCAAAGTAATGGAAGTCAAAAGAAGATAAATTATTATTTGAAATTAATTAAAAGGAAATATTATAAGGAATAGATGTATATAAAGGATGATATATATATATATATGTATATATATGTGGTATTTAAAAAATATGGGAAATATATATATAATATATGAGAGATATATATATACCAACATATACATCACATATACATAATGTATAAAGTGGTGTAGGAAAAGTAAGTTTATATAATTAAATAATAATAATAATAATAATAATAATAATAATAATGATAAGAGAAAAAGAAGAAAGGAAAGTCAAAGGGAAGGATATGTGGTGGAGGATTTTTGTAATATTTATTATATTATTATTATTATATATATATATATACAATAAGTATGGATAAAGAAAAGAAGATTTTCTTTCTTTCTTCTTCTTCTTCTTCAACGAGAAAGAGAGAGAGAGAGAGAGAGAGAGAGAGAGAGAGAGAGAGAGAGATGTGGTTTTGGTTGGTTTATACATCAAAAATCTTAAGGGCTTTAAGAGAATTGAAGGTAGAGATTGAGGATTTGGCAAAATATTCAAGTAAGTATTCATTTTCTTGTATTGATTTCTATTGATTGAGTTTATATTTGATATGGTTGGTGTGTGAAGATGATGATAATGAAAGATTGAAGTATATAGATATGTTGAATTGGTTTTTAGATGATGATAATATGGTTATTTGTGAGGATGATGATGGATTGTTGAGATTGTTTAGTAAGGGTTTCACATAAATGAATTGGGGAATTGAGTAGTTGATACATGGTGATGTATATATTGATTATTATTATGATATATTGAAGTTATATAAGTGTTAATTTGATAGGTAATTGATGAATATAACCAAGATGTTGATTAAGGGTGATGTAGTATGGGTTTTGAAGTGTTTGTGTTTACATGGATGAGAGTTCAAAATGCATGATTTTTGCCTGACACGGCCATGTTATTGGGCGTGTCAACGGTACTGAGTTTGACGTTTGTGACACGACCATTGACACGGCCATGTTACTGAGCGTGTCATAGCTACTGTGAGAAAAAGTAATTGACACGGCCATGAACACGCCCGTGTTGTTGGGCGTGTCAATGTTTCTATGAGGCAAAATGAGTGACACGTCCATTGACACGCCCGTGTTACTAAGCGTGTCAAAGCTTCTGTATTGTTGGTTCAGGGCACGATCAGGGACACGCCCGTGTTGGTGAGCGTGTCATGTGCAGAGTTTGCCCTAGTTAGTTATCATTCTTATTTTCTTATATGTATAATTATCTTTGGATTAGGTTTTGAAGAGATTGTGCTGCCTTAATCCAAGTGTTGGAGGATTCTTGGAAGAGGAATATAGATTGATGTGAGTTATTTTTGAGGTAAGTACAAACTTACATGGATGCATTCTTTTACATGATTTTGAGACTTAACACATTTAGTTATAAATGTGTTAAGTAATTTACTATATTGTTAATACAATGTGATTAATGTTATGAATTGTATAGTGTGAAAGATATGATGATCATTCAAAAAGGTATGTGCAATGCAATTGGTTATGATAAATACTTTAATGATAAATTGCTTTACTGTGATTTGAGAAATGATGTAATGTGATGCCATTGTGGTTGGCTATAATGATTCAAATGAAATAAATGGGGAATGTTTGCCTAGATAATGATGAATTTAAAATATATGTCCAATGCAATTGGTTATGTATACTCTATTGATGAGATGTGAAGCCATTGTTGTTGGCTATAATGATGCAACTGAGATAATTGAGGCATGGATGCCTAAATGATGATGAGAAAATGAGAATGAAATTGATAATGAAATAATAAATGAATTGTGTGTCTAATATGTTATTCATTTTCAGAGTTTTGTTGTTGGAGGCATGCCTAATAGTAACAATCTCTTGAAGCTAGGATGGGCTTGATCCTTGAAGCCAAGTTGGGTTGAAGTTTAGCATGCTTAACTCCCGTTGAAGCTTGGTTGGGTCTAGTCCTGGAAGCCTAGTTGAGATGTTACAACCCTTGAAGCTAGGTTGGGTTTGGTTCCTGAAGCCAAGTTGGGTTGATACTTAGCATGCTTTGTTTCCCTTGAAGCTTGGTTGAGCCTAATCCTTGAAGCCTAGTTGGGATAATGATAATGATAAATGTGATAATTGAACCAAAACATTAACTCTGAATGTTGAATGGCATATTAGTGTCTTTGGGCCCATGCTTGTCTTTGTTTAAGTGTGATTCATGAAATGTGAAATGTATGAATAATGAGACCCATGCTTGTCTTTGTTTAAATGTGATTCATGTAATGTTATGAAGTATGATATGGTTACAATACATAATTAAACTATTGAAAAGAAATATGGCTTGAGAAGCTAAGTTGAAAGAGGAGATTTTGAGAATATAGTATGACATGTAATATGTGTATGGATGTAGATATTGTGAGTATTAGTTATGGAATTGTGGTTTGTGTTAATGATATGTGTATATGTATATAATTATGAAATTAGTAGAGATATATGAAAAGTGTAATTGAAATGGAAAAACATGATAAGAAAATAAGGATACAGGAAGTTAACATATGAATATGTTTATATTATTTATTTGTACTACTAAGCTTTCGGGCTTAGCGCGGTTGTGTAAATTGCGTAGGTGAGCAGATGGTTGATCTGAAGTCTATCCGTTATGTCACGAGAAGGGTAAGAGTATTTTGAGACCAACTAGAAGGTGGTGCATACATGTACAATTTAATTATGTTGTATTATGATAAAAATGTATTTATATATATATATGTGAATTTTGGTAAAGGCAAGATTAATATATATATGTAAGATCATCGAAAGTATAACGATTTTGTAAATGTGCTTTAAATAAATTGTATTATTGTTTGGAGCGGCGTTTAAGGTTTTTAATCTGAAACGAAAAGTGACATTCTTATACTTTATATACGTACTGTATGTATACAAGGTATATGTATAGTACTTATATAGAGTATGGGGGTGTTACAATTATTTTGGTATCAGAGCTTAGGTTAGAGATTCTCGGCCTAAGTAGAATTAAAAAGAAAAAGTTTTGAAAAGCTTAAATAGAATTAAAAAGAAAAATTTTTGAAAAGCTTAAATAGAATTAAAAAGAAAAAGTTTTGAAAAGCTTAAATAGAATTAAAAAGAAAAGTTTTGAAAAGAAAAAATGAAATTTGTGATACATGCATATGCCTTAACACCTAGGTTGGTCTCGGATGTGGCATTATGTGAATTGTAATGTATCTGAATTATATGAGATGAATGATAGTGTGTGGATGAAGTTCAACATGAAAGGAAAATTAGAGAAAGAAATGATATGGGAAAATTTATACAAGTAATTAAAGAATGGGAGTTTACTTAAGGAAAGCAAATTTTGAAATGTTGATTATTGAAATGTGATTGTAAAAAAAAAATATGAATAGGAGAATAAAGTTGAAAATGAGTTAAAAATAAAATTAAGATTAAAGTATGTACTATTTCCTCTACAATTTGAATCTCTTTCTAATAAACCTTATGTTTGGATTACTAGAGAGAGGAAATATTGTTAGATTGTTAATATGGATAGATCTGCTATTAAAATGAAGAGAGTATGGTGGAATATTAAGTGAGTTGATTGGTACAGCCAAAGTGTGACCATTTAAGGTTTGGGTATGTAAAGTTAAGGTTTTTAAAAGAAAAGGAGATGATGTTGGTTAAGTAGGGAGATATAATGGTGTTGTCTATATTGTTATTTTAATGCAAACATGGTGATTTTAATGTTAGAAATGTGATGTGCTTAAGTGTTGATAAAGTTCATGTTAAGGGTGGTAATATGTGACATTTGGATTTTTGAAATAAGCTTTAATAATTGTGAAAGTTATATGTTTTGATGTTGCTTTGTGGTATATATATAAGATGTTTTAAAGTTGATATTAAGAAAATGAAATTAGTAAATTGAAGTTTAGGTAAACGTAGCAAGTTGAGAGTTTAAAGTTTTAATAGAATTTTAATGGGGATTATTTAGATATTGATGGTTTAATGTATATTAAATATATGAGTTATGTGGAATGACCATTATTGCACATGAAAGTATTATGAAGTGGATAATGTGATTGATAATATGAAATTTTGTTTTGAAATAAAGGGAAAATGAGTTACTTTAAGTAATTTGACTGGAAATGATGAAAATGGATGTGAAGGGTATACTAAATGCTTTTAAAAACAAATATGAGAGAGATGTCACATTAGAAATGTGACCAGGATGTATGTGAAGTGTTATTATGGTTAGAATGTATATATTTGTTGTGTTGATGAATAATTTAAGTCATGTTAAAAGAATGAGAATAATAATGTTCACCGTCCAGTATTACTCAAGCCCATTCTCACTCTCAATTTCATCACATAGTCTAGCTCTGCGCAGGTCAAGACCTACTCTCTCTTAGGTCCATTAATACATGCAATATCATTCTCACTACCACTAGACCAGTAGTTATACCACATACACATTCATAGGTCACATTCATAATGTGACTTACTTTTCACGTTTCTTACATAATACAATTACATTCATATCGAAAAATTCATCTAACATATCCTATACATGTATACACATAGTCATGCAATTTTATTTAATTTCTCTTTTGCATTCTATGTATTTATATATAATAAGAGATTATAAATGGATTAGAAATGGAGTAATAAATGGAAGTTGTGTAAAAAAATTTGCATATGATCGAATGTTGTGCATAAGAAATATTAAGGATAATATTGTTGATCATGAATTAGGCTAATGAAGAACGTATAATAGAGTACAAATTGGTTTGAAACAGAGTTGAAATGTGTTACCTCTTGGTGTCGCAAAAGTTCAGAGAATAAATATGTAATCCTTGCAATACAACTTAGTATTGTAATTGGAAAGGTTGGAAGCAGAATAATACAGGGACAATATTGATTTGTAAGTCACAGGTGTGATCATAAATCTCCTATGGCCATATGATTTGTTTAGTATATTTGGCCAGTTAGTTTTGTTATCCACAGATTTGGGACTGAGATAACATGATTGTAGTACAGTTTTGATGAGATGGATAATTATGTTTCTAGAAACATGGTCAACAGTTATGACTAGTAAAGTTATATTTTATTATTTTATGTTAGAAATTTGTTTATAATTATAGAAAATATGGAAGAAAAGAGAACTGTGGAAATGTTTTGAGTTATGGATAATGTGATAAACAGGTAATTATTGTAAAAATAGTAATGGTATGAAATGTGAGAAGATATTAAATGGGAGAAACTATAAAATGTGATTGAAAGTTATACTAAATATGTTTCTGGTATGAAGAGAAGAAATGGATGGGCTTAAGGTTTAAGTGAGTGAACTATGGGTAGTAAATATGGTATGAGATAATCATGAGAATTTTGTGAAAATTTTACTAAGATAATTTGAAGTGATTTGTTATTAATAATCATAATTTAAAAAAAAAACTGAAAAATGGATCCGAGGAGATTAGAATTGGAATATAAGTTTGACATAATGGAATTAGGTCATATATATATATATTGTGAAATCTAATAATACGTTTAAATAAGTTAATTGTTGGTTTGAATTGAACAAGATTGTAACGTGGGTATATTGTGACAGACAGATCAATTGATTCAGATTTCATTAAAATTGTGAATCATTATTGAGATTTAATATGTATAGTTGTACTAATAGTATAAAATTTAAATGATAATGTATATGATATAATATTCTGACAAATAAATGGACATGAATGAATTGAATTATATCAGTTTTAATTGTTGATAAAAGGGAAAAAGGTTGATTGCCTGAAAAGTAAGTTTAAAGGCAGTGTACTAATATTTATGTTAAGTGAGAAGCATGTTAAAGAAGGAATTAAGTGTATGAAAAATAAAGATATTGTTATCAATTAAGATTTGATAAATGTCTATTCTAAAAGTGATTGTAATGAATGGATAATCAATATTAAGATACAAATCAATGATTTTTAAGGTTAAAGCTAAGAGAGTATTTATAAAGAGATGAAGTGATAAAATATTTTGAATGTAATAGATGGATGAAGTATATGGATATTGTAAGATGATTTGATTCTCGTATAAAGATAAATTAATTAAGAATGTAATGAGATATTTTGAATATTTTGTTAAGAAAGTAAGAAGATATAAATATATATATAATGATGAATTATGAAATTTAGAGAAGATGATTTACTCTAAGGGGGAGAGTAGAAGTTATGTGATTTGATGACATAATAATTTAAGTATTGGTTAACTTTATATGAAAGTGAAGATGATATTTTGTTAAGAATGGATTGTTACTGTACTAGATAATTTTGAGGACGAAATTATTTAAGGGGGAGAGAATTGTAATATCCCAAAGTATACCCTAAAAGTTTTGGAATTATTGTTGTATTTGGATTTAATGTATATGTTTGATGGAAAGAGAAAAGAAGTAAAGAGAGAGTGTATATGTTGGATATATAGATATATATATAACATATACAAGTCAAAGTAATGGAAGTCAAAAGAAGATAAATTATTATTTGAAATTAATTATAAGGAATAGATGTATATAAAGGATGATATATATATATGTATATATATGTGGTATTTGAAAAATATGGGAAATATAAATATAATAAATGAGAGATATATATATACCAACATATACATCACATATACATAATGTATAAAGTGGTGTAGGAAAAGTAAGTTTATATAATTAAATAATAATAATAATAATAATGATAAGAGAAAAAGAAGAAAGGAAAGTCAAAGGGAAGGATATGTGGTGGAGGATTTTTGTAATATTTATTATATTATATATATATATAATAAGTATGGATAAAGAAAAGAAGATTTTCTTTCTTTCTTCTTCTTCTTCTTCAACGAGAGAGAGAGAGAGAGAGAGAGAGAGAGAGAGAGAGAGAGAGAGATGTGGTTTTGGTTGGTTTATACATCAAATTCTTAAGGGCTTTAAGAGAATTGAAGGTAGAGATTGAGGATTTGGCAAAATGTTCAAGTAAGTATTCATTTTCTTGTATTGATTTCTATTGATTGAGTTTATATTTGATATGGCTGGTATGTGAAGATGATGATAATGAAAGATTGAAGTATATAGATATGTTGAATTGGTTTTTAGATGATGATAATATGGTTATTTGTGAGGATGATGATGGATTGTTGAGATTGTTTAGTAAGGGTTTCACATAAATGAATTGGGGAATTGAGTAGTTGATACATGGTGATGTATATATTGATTATTATTATGATATATTGAAGTTATATAAGTGTTAAATTGATAGGTAATTGATGAATATAACCAAGATGTTGATTAAGGGTGATGTAGTATGGGTTTTCAAGTGTTTGTGTTTACATGGATGAGAGTTTGAAATGCATGATTTTTGCCTGACACGGCCAGTGACACAGCCATGTTATTGGGCGTGTCAACGGTACTGAGTTTGATGTTTGTGACACGACCATTGACACGGCCATGTTAGTGAGCGTGTGAGCGTGTCATAGCTACTGTGAGAAAAAGTAATTGACACGGCCATGAACACGCCCGTGTTGTTGGGCGTGTCAATATTTCAGTGAGGCAAAATGAGTGACATGTCCATTGACATGCCCGTGTTACTAAGCGTGTCAAAGCTTCTGTATTGTTGGTTCAGGGCACGATCAGGGACACGCCCGTGTTGGTGAGCGTGTCATGTGTAGAGTTTGCCCTAGTTAGTTATCATTCTTATTTTCTTATATGTATAATTATCTTTGGATTAGGTTTTGAAGAGATTGTGTTGCCTTAATACAAGTGTTGGAGGATTCTTGGAAGAGGAATATAGATTGATGTGAGTTGCTTTTGAGGTAAGTACAAACTCACATGGATGCATTCTTTTACATGATTTTGAGACTTAACACATTTAGTTATAAATGTGTTAAGTAATTTATGTTAGGAAATCAAGGAGATCACTGCAAACCAAAAACACACAGCGAAAAAATTTTGATCTCTGATTTCCCACCAGGATCCATGCTGTTCGTTTAATTCGACGAAAGTGTTCAAAGAACTAACCTGTTGATGATTCGAAATCACAGTTTGGAAGAGATGCCTCAATCGCGAAACACCCTCTATCACGTATCCACACGAATGCTACCGTCTGGAGTGCTAGCTCTCTGCAACGGCGAAGGCTGAAAAACATTTTCTCTAAAATGTATTAGGGTTACCTTTTCCGTTCCTTTTCGTTTTTATATAGACTTAACGTCTGGAGTGAATATAATCACTCCAGAATCCAATTCGAAATTGGATAAGGTAAGTCAAATTCAGAATCCAAATCTAATAAGGATTCTGAATATATTATCTAATAATATATATAAAAAAATGAAAATAATAATAATAATAATAATAAATATTAATATCTAATATTAATATTATTAATATTATATCCAGCCCAAAGCGCATTCTTGTGTGTGACCCGATAGGCCCATATTAATTGGCAGTCAATTTAATCTCTATTAAACCAATAAGTCGTAATTGGCTTCTATCAAGGCATTACAACTACCCAATTAATATAAGGAATGTCCAATTTGCCTAATAATAGTACATAAATTAATCCCTTTGTCACACTATATCTAGCTTGAACATAAGTCATGGTCAACGTCATACTTATATTGTCCAAACTTATGATTACTCGATCTCCAAGTAGACTGATAAAAATAAATGAAATTGATCACACTATCAATTCATCTGAGCACGGTCATGCATTTCACAGTCTCACTTATCGAGGGGCCCAAAAGATATCTCTCTCAAAGAGAGGGACAAATTCTATCTTGATTGTTCATTATCCTCTACATAATTTCTATCATATATGATCATAACCTTTATTACTATCTAGTTACGGATAATGTTTGATCATGTCAAAATATAATAGTCCTTATATTGGATACTATGACAATCTCAAGTCAAAGAATTAATATATAACTATCATGAGATTTACTTATGACACTAACACATGTAGTAATCTCATGATGGGTCTATCCAATACATTGTTCTCTAACAAGTATCTATGAAATTGATTTTATCACTATACACATAACCATCTGATGATTATCAAATCAATGTTCATACTGGTTAAGAATTATTTTTTTTTTATCTCTATAACAATAATAAACCAGGGACAAATATCAAAATTGTGTAACATGCAAACAAACAATAATGATAATAAAACCTCATTTATTAATAATGAATGTATAACATAAAGATCCAAATAAATGGCCTAGGGCACATTCACTAACAATTTACTATATTGTTAATACAATGTGATTAATGTTATGAATTGTATAGTGTGAAAGATATGATGATCATTTAAAAAGGTATGTGTAATGCAATTGGTTATGATAAATACTTTAATGATGAATTGCTTTACTGTGATTTGAGAAATGATGTAATGTGATGCCATTGTGGTTGGCTATAATGATTCAAATGAAATAAATGGGCATGTTTGCCTAGATAATGATGAATTTAAAATATATGTCCAATGCAATTGGTTATGTATACTCTATTGATGAGATGTGAAGCCATTATTGTTGGCTATAATGATGCAACTGAGATGATTGAGGCATGGATGCCTAAATGATGATGAGAAAATGAGAATGAAATTGATAATGAAATAATAAATGAATTGTGTGTCTAATATGTTATTCATTTTCAGAGTTTTGTTGTTGGTGGCATGCCTAATAGTAACAATCTCTTGAAGCTAGGTTGGGCTTGATCCTTGAAGCCAAGTTGGATTGAAGTTTAGCATGCTTAACTCCCCTTGAAGCTTGGTTGGGCCTAGTCCTTGAAGCCTAGTTGAGATGTTACAACCCTTGAAGCTAGGTTGGGTTTGGTTCTTGAAGCCAAGTTGGGTTGATACTTAGCATGCTTTGTTCCCCTTGAAGCTTGGTTGAGCCTAATCCTTGAAGCCTAGTTGGGATAATGATAATGATAAATGTGATAATTGAACCAAAACATTAACTCTGAAAGGGCATATTAGTGTCTTTGGGCCCATGCTTTTCTTTGTTTAAGTGTGATTCATGAAATGTGAAATGGATGAATAATGAGACCCATGCTTGTCTTTGTTTAAATGTGATTCATGTAATGTTATGAAGTATGATATGGTTACAATACATAATTAAACTATTGAAAAGAAATATGGCTTGAGAAGCTAAGTTGAAAGAGGAGATTTTGAGAATATAGTATGACATGTAATATGTGTATGGATGTAGATATTGTGAGTATTAGTTATGGAATTGTGGTTTGTGTTAATGATATGTGTATATGTATATAATTATGAAATTAGTAGAGATATATGAAAAGTGTAATTGAAATGGAAAAACATGATAAGAAAATAAGGATACAGGAAGTTAACATATGAATATGTTTATATTATTTATTTGTACTACTAAGCTTTCGGGCTTAGCGCGGTTGTGTAAATTGCGTAGGTGAGCAGATGGTTGATCTGAAGTCTATCCGTTATGCCACGAGAAGGGTAAGAGTATTTCGAGAGCAACTAGAAGGTGGTGCATACATGTACAATTTAATTATGTTGTATTATGATAAAAATGTATTCATATATATAAATGAATTTTGGTAAAGGCAAGATTAATATATATATGTAAGATCATCGAAAGTATAACGATTTTGTAAATGTGCTTTAAATAAATTGTATTATTGTTTGGAGCGGGGTTTAAGGTTTTTACTCTGAAATGAAAAGTGACATTCTTATGCTTTATATACATACTGTATGTATACAAGGTATATGTATAGTACTTATATAGAGTATGGGGGTGTTACAATTATTTAAGAAGAAAGGAAAGTCAAAGGGAAGGATATGTGGTGGAGGATTTTTGTAATATTTATTATTATTATTATTTAATTATATAAACTTACTTTTCCTACACCACTTTATACATTATGTATATGTGATGTATATGTTGGTATATATATATCTCCCATATATTATATTTATATTTCCCATATTTTTCAAATACCACATACATATACATATATATATATATATCATCCTTTATATACATCTATTCCTTATAATATTTCCTTTTAATTAATTTCAAATAATAATTTATCTTCTTTTGACTTCCATTACTTTGACTTGTATATGTTATATATATATATATATCTATATATCCAACATATACACTCTCTCTTTACTTCTTTTCTCTTTCCATCAAACATATAGATTAAATCCAAATACAAGAATAATTGCAAAACTTTTAGGGTATACTTTGGGATATTACAAGAGATATTAGGAAAACTTCAACTACCCTTATGGTCTTGAAAGCATCAACTACCCTCATGGTCTTGAGAACATCAACTACCCTTATGGTCTTGAGAACTTCAACTATCTTCATGGTATTAAGAACTTCAACTACCCTTATGGTCTTGGCTTTGCATTCCTTCTTTTATCTTCTTGCATCTTCACCTTAGTGATCATAAGACTTGTCAAAAGTATCACAACAACTTAGGGTAGGTTATTGGGGTTTGTAAGCCAATGAAAGGAAAGCTAAAATTTTATGAAGGCTCAAAGGGACAACTAGGGATTGATATTTAATAGGATGGATACTAGTTGTTGGCTAACCAAACAATGCCTAGATCATTTCTCTCTTAAATAAGCAGAGTTCAATTTCGCCTCGAAAGTTTGTCAAAGCATGTTCTAAGACTGACTAGGTCCTAGACAAAGGTAATTATGCAGGAGCCCTCTCTAAGTAAGAATACACAACTCAATGCTATAGAGCAATTCCCTTACCTAGTAAAGTCATTCGAGTCATAATGCATAAATATATTAATTCTTGAATTATCAAGCTAGATTCCTCATTGGTTGAGCACCAAAATGAACAAAGACCAACAAAATTTTTGATAACAGTAATTTATTCAAACAAATTTAAATTTGAAAAACACGATAGTTCCAAAATATTAAAGAAAGTAAGATTGAAAAGCAACATTCAAGCTAAGGAAAGTTCATTGAGTTTAAGCTTCTTTTCCTTTCACATCTTCAATACCCCCATCTTGAAAAGAGGATAGAACAAAATCTTCTTCCAATCCTTTTCCTACCATGAAGGTTGCTGGTGGAGGTACTCCTCCAAACTTAGGCAAAGGATTGTCTTTTGTACTGGTCTTATCAGGCTCAGGCAGCTTACCACTATCAATTAAATTTTGGATCTCATGTTTTAATCTCAAGCATTTGTCTGTCTCATGTCCTTGTGTTTGACGAAACTCACAAAAGGCTTTTGTAATATCCTCATATATGCCCTAGAAGTTGTGATTATGTTGTTGTTGTTGTTATATAATTGGATTGAATATATGTGTTAAATTACAAGAGAAAAGAAATAGAGAAAAGAATGTTTATGTATATGTGATTTGGGAAAGAATTTAGGGTTTAGAGAGAATGGTATATGTTGTGTATATGATGATATATATAACATATAAGTTGGTCAAAATGAAGAGTCAAGGAAAGAAGATATTTATTTTTGTTAAGTGTGAAGTTACTATAAAGGGCATGTAATGAATGGTAATCAAGACAAATGGTATAAGGGTGTTTAGGTAATTACTCTTGTTGAATCACTTGGTGGAGATTTAAAGAGGTGATATTTTGTCTTTTCTTCATTTCCTTCTTCTTCTTCTTCTTCTTCTCTTCTCCACGTTGGTTGGCTCCTCCTTAGACAAGAGAGAGCAAAGTGAGATTTGTTTAATTCTAACATCAAATTGAAGGGAGAATCAAAGGATTTAATTGAAGATTTGTGGAATTCAACAACTTAGGTAAGTTCTTTCTCTTGATTTTCCTTTGTTCTTTTGAAATTGTGTTTGGGATTGGTGAGTTGATATGGATGGTTGATTAAGTGTGTTTGTGATGTGTTTTTAAGCATTAAGTTTTGAAGGAAGTGAATTGTCATTGATTTGGGAAGTGAAGAAGTCTTGGAAAAGGAAGTGTTTAGAAGTGGTGCTTAAGGTAAGTACACACTTGTTTCTCTTGCTAATTGAAGTTGTTTGAAGGTTTGATTGTTATATGTTGGTGATGAAAATGTTGTGATGAGTATGTAAAATAATTGTTAATAATGTTGATTATGTCCATTTGAATGAGGTTATGTTGTGTACAATGTGTTTTAAGTTAACCAAAAGAAGTTTGGCTACATTTAGGGTTTATGTATGAGAAACGTAATTTGGGACTGTAACTATTAGTCTAGGGCGGTCGCTATTTAGTCATGTGCGGTCGCGAATTAGGTCGGACTTCTGACCGCGAAACCTACTGTGATAGGGTTTCATCTTTTGATTGTGAAGTGCGGTCGCGACTTAGGTCGGACTTCTGACCGTGAAATCCACTGTGATAAGGTTTCATCGTGTAACTGTATGGCGCGGTCGTATTCAGGTGAGGCGCGACCGCTAGAAGTGTTATGTTCTGCTTTATTTGAAGCAATTTAATTTTTGTAACAAGATTCTCAAATACATGTTAAATAGATCATCCATATGAGTTGTCAAGGATCAAAATAGAGATCATTTGTCTAACATCATTGTTGAGATTGAACAATGTTATATTATGTATTGTGAATGGTAATGTATTATATTGTTTGCATAACGGGACTAGTGTTATGACTTAAATAGCGCGAAAGAGGCGATGATCATTCAAAAAGGTACGTACAATGTAATTTGTTATGATAAACGTTTTAATAATGAATGATGTTAATGTGTCTTGAGAAATGATTGAAATGAACTAAATAGACATATTGTTTATATGACGATGAATTTAAGATACATATGCAATGAAATTAATGATGTATGTTCGAATAATGTCATGTTTGTGTAGTTAATGTAATTGGTGTTGTATATATATATATATATATCAATGATGATGTGTATGATGTGAAGCCATTGTGATTGGCAATGATGATTCAAATGAGATGTGAAGCCATTGTGATTGGCTATGATGATTCAATTGAAAGAGATAAGGCATGTTTGCCTAATTGATGATGAGATTGATAATGAAATAATAAATGAATTGTGTAACTAATGTGTTATTCGATTTCAGAGTTCTGGGTTTGGAGGCATGCCTATAAAATGAAAAAGGTAACAGTCTTGCCGGGTTGAGGATCTCTTCGTTTTGAGTTGAATTGAGATCCAAGAGACTGGGTCTGTTACACTATGAGAAATTGTAATTATGAGATATATGATTGGTAACAGTCTTGCCGGGTTGAGGATCACCTCGAGTTTAGCCGAGTTGATGATCCAAGAGACTGGGTCTGTTACGCTATCCATGGATAGAGATATTGATATATGATGCCTACGGGCTTGATAATTATGATTATAGACCAAAGCAGTAACTCTGAACTTTGAATAACATATTAGTGTTTTGGGCCCGAGTCTGTCTTTATTGTCAATGTGAAATGCAAGTATTGAAATATTGATTGTGAGTATTAATACTGAATTATGCTTGGTGAATTGTGAATAATATAATGTTATTAAGTGTAATATGTAAATGAATTGTGATTTATGATTTGTATGATATGTAATTTGTGTATTGCAATAATGAGTGGTATGATAGGTAAAGTGTGTATTGCAACAATGATTGGTATGGTATATATATAATGTAGGAGTATTAATATATTGGTTTTGAGTATTGGTGATGCATTGGGGTTGGTGATAATATTATGTATATATGTACATCATATATGAAATTAGCTATGATATATTAAAGATGAAATTAAAAAGAAAAGAAGATATGATAAGAACTAATTATATATTGAATTGATGTATCATTATATGTCAATACTTCTATACTATATGTTTATATCTTTATAGTTGGACTACTAAGCTCTCGGGCTTAGCGCGGGTGTTTATTCGCGCAGGTTTATAGATGGAAGATATGAAGTCTTTTATTATGCC
This sequence comes from Garcia nutans, assembly GCA_947685225.1. Classification (NCBI taxonomy): domain Eukaryota; kingdom Viridiplantae; phylum Streptophyta; class Magnoliopsida; order Malpighiales; family Euphorbiaceae; genus Garcia; species Garcia nutans. The sequence continues at coordinate 44,648,901 of CANTUV010000007.1, read as the reverse complement.
ACAAGAAGAGTAAAGTTTGTCGAGACCAACTAGAGGGTAATGCATACATGTATAAAATTTTAATTATCATGTATTTCTGACGAGAGAGTATTTATATGTATAAATAATGTTTTGATAAAGATAATGATTTTGTAAATGTTATTTAAATTAATGTATTATGGTTTGAACTCTGTTACAGGTTTTTAAAAGGTAACGAAAAGTGACATCCTTATACTTTATATATTTACTGTATGTATACTAGGTATACGTATAGTACTTATATAGGGTATCGGGGTGTTACAGCTTTAGTATTAAATTTTGGGGGTAAAAGATTCGGCAAAGGTTGAGGAGTCAATGGCTGTAATAGTCCCTTCTTTTGTAGCTTGTTGAAGACCCAAGACAGAGGCTTCCCCAGATCTGAAAACTGCCTTCTATTTGATTGACCAGTTGTATTGACATCAACTTCTTTTTGCGTTCTTTGATTTCCAGACTGGTAATTCCCTTACTCATTCCTTCTTATTGAAAAGTGATTTTTCTCCCTTTCCCATTCATCAATTTGTAGACCAGCTTGGAGAAGATCTTTGAAATCCCTTATAAGGGTGTGAGACATCCTTTCACGGAGATTGGGCAGGACACCTCTCATGATCATCCTTATTTGATCAGATTCATTGGGTCTTTTCTTGAGCAAAGCGGCCTTGTTTCTCCATCTCTTCACATAATCCACAAAATTCTCATTCGACCTTTGCCTAATGGACTCCACTTCAATTAAGGTAACTTCCATCTCAACATTATATTCATATTGTTGGATGAAGGCTTTATAAAGCAGATCCCAACTCTTTTGTGTTCCATCATCTAAGGTATTGAACCAATTTTGGACAACAAGATCCAATGATAGCATGAAGTACCTTAGAGTTTGAGCCTTAGTAGCTCGGGCAGACTGCATGGCAGTGATATACTGCTTCACATGGAGATGAGGATTTTCGATTCCATCAAACTTTACGAAAGATGGCATCTTGAACTTGTACGAGACCTCTTCATCTAGCTCAAATAATCTGTCAACTTCGGACATTTCCTCAGTTTTCAGCTTCTTCTCAAATTTCTTTTCTAATTCAGCAATCATTTTCTCAACATCAGATGTCTCGGTCTTTTCAATAGTTGCCTTCTCAATAACCTTTGGCTCCTTTTTTATCTTGAAGATCTTGGAAGTATTGAGCCCAATCATCATCATCAATGATCACCTTATTGTAATATCCCAAAGTATGCCCTAAAAGTTTTGGCATTATTGTTGTAGTTGGATTTAATGTATATGTTTAATGGAAAGAGAAAAGAAGTAAAGAGAGAGTGTATATGTTGTATATATAGAAATATATACAACATATACAAGTCAAGGTAATGAAAGTCAAAAGAAGATATTTATTATTTTAAATTAGTGAAATAAATTAAAAGGAAAATTAATGTATGGAAGAGAATATTTTAGATTATTTTATTATATAATTTCTTGGTGGAGGTTTAAAGAAAAGAGAAGTTTGACTTGGTCATTTATGTTGTTCTTTTTCTTCTTTTCTCTTTGGGTTGGCCGGCTATCCAAGAAGCAAGAGAGGAAGTGAGATTTTTGATATTCCAAGCTCAAAATTGAAGAAGATTTCAAGTGATCAAGTGGGAAATTTAAGAAGTTTCATTAACTTTGGTAAGTTTCTTCTTGATTCTCTTGTTTTATTTTAAGTGGTGTTTGAGTTTGGTGTTGGATTATCAAGAGCATGAGTATGTTTGATTGTGGTGTGTTTGAGAGTGTTGGATTTAATTGATTGTGATTTTGGAGTTGAATGGAAGAGTAAGAGTTGTGTTTATATTATGGTTTTGAATTGGTAATTGATGTCAATATTGAGTTTGATCAATTATTTTTGGTAGATTTTTCATATGTTTGTGTTTAATGGAGTTAAAAGCATAGAATGCATGAATTTGGTCCGAAACAGAAGCATTTTGGATGCCACGACCGTGGGGTGTTGGGCAAATTGGACAGATTCGTTTTCTAACCCACGACCGTGGGGGTTTGTGAGGCCACGACCGTGGGGTTGTGAGGCCACGACCATGGGCCCTAGTTACTAGTTTTGGTTTGTAATTTGTGATCCATGGGTCTAGTATGAGGCTAGTAGGTGAATAATTGTATTGGAATTCATGTGTATTTGTAAATAAGTGTGTATTATTCCTTTTGAATTAGGTTGTGAAGTGGTTGAGTTGCCCTAACCTAAGTGTTGAGCATTCTTGGAAGAGGAAGTGTATAGATTGGTGTGAGTTATTCTTGAGGTAAGTACAAACTTACATGGTTGCATTCATTTACATGATTTTGAGACTTAACACATTTGGTTATAAATGTGTTAAGTAATCTACTATATTGTTATTACTATTTGATTAATGTTATGATGAATTGCTTTAATGTGAATTGAGATATGATGAGATGTGATACCATTGTGGTTGGCTATAATGATTCAAATGAAATAAGTGGGGCATGTTTGCCTAGATGATGATGAATTTAAAATATATGTTCAATGCAATTGGTTATGTATACTCTATTGATGAGATGTGAAGCCATTGTTGTTGGCTATAATGATGCGAATGAGATGATTGAGGCATGGTTGCCTAAATGATGATGAGAAAATAAGTATGAAATTGATAATGAATTAATGAATGAATTGTGTGTCTAATGTGTTATTCCATTTTCAGAGTTTTGTTGTTGGTGGCATGCCTAATGGTAACAATCTCTTGAAGCTAGGTTGGATTTGATCCTTGAAGCCAAGTCGGGTTGAAGTTTAGCATGCTTAACTCCCCTTGAAGCTTGGTTGGGTCTAATCCTTGAAGCCTAGTTGAGATGTTACAACCCTTGAAGCGAGGTTGGGTTTAGTTCTTGAAGCCAAGTTGGGTTGATACTTAGCATGCTTTGTTCCCCTTGAAGCTTGGTTGAACCTAATCCTTGAAGCCTGGTTGAACCTAATCCTTGAAGCCTAGTTGGGATAATGATAATGATAAATGTGATAATTGAACCAAAACATTAACTCTGAAAGTTGAATGGCATATTAGTGTCTTTTGGGCCCATGCTTGTTTTTGTTTCAATGTAAATCATAAGTGATGAAATAATTGAATAAAATAATGAAATGTAGTGTTATGAACAATATAAAGATATCAATTTTGAATATTGTCTTATTGTTGAAATGTTTGACATTGGCATTGCATTGAAGCATATTGTTATTGTGGTTTGTACCACTAAGTCGTTGGCTTAGCGCGATTGTGGTTCATCGCGCAGGTGACAGGGTAGAGCCAGAGAGTTCTTCTAGACCGAGTCGAGTCTAGATTCTGAAGTGTTGATTCTGAGCTTAAAGATCAAAGACTGACTGCCAAACATGTATAAACTTTAGGTTTTGTAAAATTTGATTTTGATGTTGATGTATTTGTAAATACCTCTACATTTTCCACTGCGTATTGAATGAAAGTTTTTATCCATTGTGTTTTATGATATAACTTAAATGTTTAAGTTTGCTCATATTATTGTATAAAGGGATGATTTGAAATGTAAAGGAAACTGTGGCATTCTTATATTCAGTATACGTGTATTATGATAGTGGTGGTATGTAGTATGCATATACGGGATATGGGGGTGTTACACTTATAATCATCAAAAACTACTTCACCAACTTTAGTCTTCCCTTTATCCTTTGGCTTCTTAGTGCTAGCAGATGCTTCGGCATAATTTTCTAAAATTGCAGCTAGTTGGTTCTTCATAGTCTCAGCTAGGGCCTCTTTTATTTCTTCCATTTTGGCATTGAGGGCTTCATCCACCATTCTTTGAATTTGTTCGAGCTCCATTGTTTTTGGTGAGCAAGTGATTGAGTCGTTGCTAGATACCTCGTGTCCGGCATAGGTTGGATTGTTGTAGGCTTTTGAACTATCGTAATCCAGGGTTGTGAGCCAGAAAGGATATGAGATGCAAATGTATGCATGTATGCACAAACAATTGACAAACAAGGATAATTAGGACGTTCCTTCCAACCTTATAACATCTACACACGAATGGCGAGTCTCTTTTCCTAGGTATATAGTTAACAAAATACCAACATGGGGTACCTTATTTTTGAATATTTCCCTCGGAAGTTTCATCCAATAGTTATATTTTTCGAAAATGGAAATCAATTTATGATAATTCCCATTAATTAGGTTTTAATCCATTCAATCAACTGAAGTAGCTTTTATGCTATATTGGATTAAAACTAAATTAAGAGGTTCATTATAAATAGATTTCTCACTTGAAAAAAAGTAACTAATGATTCATGCCAAAAACAAGCCCATGATTAATTTATTCTTAGTATAAACTAGGCTCACAATTGATTTTTGGTATTTCATAATTGACCTAAATAATTTGCAAGCTCTTTGTAAGAAAAGGTTGGATGAAAACAATTTTGTTTCTAAGCCCATTGTAAAAGGATTTTAGGAAAAATGGATTTTGGGCTTAGTATTTGGGCCATGAGCAAAAGAATTTTTTATTTATTTTTAGAAAAGTATTATGTCCAAAGACCATCTTGAAAAATTTTGAAAATAGCTTTGGTCTTTCGGATTTTAAAGAAAAAATTTATTTTGAGCTTACAATATACTTAGGTCCTATTAGAAAAAGAGCAAACCAAATAAGTCATGATTTAAGCCAAGATAAATTAACCATAATCAAACAATATGCATTTGGGGTAAAACCTAAGGAAAGTAACTAGGCCAATTACATGAGCTTTAGTCTTTGGGTTAAAAGGCTTAGGTTCCCATAACAAGTATATACCAAATGGTATGAGGCTATGAGTGGTTATGCCATGCTCCATCTCCATACCTTGAATGAGAGTATGATATCCCTTACATAACATAACACGGGTAACACGGGCATCCTAACTCACGCACACAATGCAATCTAATATGAAGCAATGGATAATATCATTATAAGAAAGAATATGATAATATAAATACCAATGGAATCAACTTCTCTTATCCCTAGTGGAGTCGCCACTGTGAGCGGGGAATTTTGCCTCCACTCCCGGTGGAATGGTTCTTGCGACTTCGGCACTGTTTAGGCTCGGGGCCTTAAAGAACACGGACCTAAGTCCTGAGAAAATGGAGTCGCCACCCGGACGGGCCGGGAAAAAAGAAAGAGGTGGATGACTCGATTCCTAAGGAATCCCCAACCCCTTAATGGGTTCGAAAAGTTGGGTACGTGTGGGGAAGGTGAGAAAGGCCCAGTACTCCCACAACACCCGGTTCATTGGAACCGGCCTCCTTTACAAGTCTTAATATTATAAAATTCTTAAATATAACAATATTATCCATATTATACACAATAATTAAAATAAAGCATCGGTATATTGAAAATCAAAACAATGTCCAAACAAAACAAATAAATGGACACCCATCCGAAGATGGAAACATGTCCTTACATCCCATGCCTAAATAGGACACCCACTGAAAGGTAGAAACATGTTCTTTACATTGGTTCTAAAATGGAAAAACAATTTAAATTACATGATATTTAACTAATGAGGTACCCACCAAGTGGAAACATACCTCTTACAACATTTGGAAATCTAAATAAATTGATAAAAGTAAATAACCATTCATCACAAATAAATCATTCATCAAAGGTATTAAATATCAATAGAAAGTAAACATCCATCCATGATAAATTAAATAAACCAAGCATTGAACTTAAATGAATTAAAACATATAAAATAAATCAAAGCATAATCAAATATAAAATTGAATAAAGCAAGTAAAGATTCAAATTAAAGCTACTGTTTCCATTTAGGGTTCTTTATTTCATATGTTTAGGGTTTTGGAATTTGTGAAATTAGAATACTGTGAGTTTTTAAAGGAATTAAAATAGAGTAAGGTTTTTGTTGCGCTCGAATTAAGTACTACTACAAGAGTCACTCGCAAGTATACGAGGTAGCTGTAGCAAAGGTGATCGCCCCAAGGCCGTTTCCCCAAGAAGGTGTGGTTTGTAACAGCTTGATTGATAAGTTATTTAAAAGCGGAATTTTAATGTTTGAGTTGCGACTTTAAAACAATTAAAACTAAAAGTGTTGTGCGTAGGGTTGGTGTGTGATGGGCGTACAAGATCAAATTAATTCTTGGTAAGGTGTCTAGGGTCATGGGTCCATTCAATCAAAGCCCAATTCTCAATTATCCATTAACATAACCTTGTAATTAATTTGTTCCTTAAGGTTAATTAGTCAATTACCAATCCATTAGTTATCACATTCATGAATTAACAATGACCAATTTTTTTACATTACCAAATTAACGAAACCCTAGAACTTATATTTCTAATTTATTCATAGGGTGGTCGATTATGTGGTTCCGATATCGGATTTCACCTCTTGGTCCCTCATCTAATATTCAAAGATTAATAGGTAGCTAATCTATCAACCTAGCATTTAATGCAATACAATCAACCAATCAACAAGGAATATCAATGGAAATATCAAATCAAGACATTAAACCAAATATACTACAAACCCTAGGCATGGGTATTTAGCTCAACATCATCAATTTAAAACATTCATTCAACTCAATATAAAACAAATACAATTTGTTCATTGCAATATCAATCTCTTAATACAACAACAACAATAGAGATGACTTAAAAGAGAGAATAGAAAAACCCCTTGTGAAGATGCCAAGAGTAGGATTACTAGTCTTCCTCCTAGCTCCACTTTGATGTGTGATGAAGAAATCAAGCCCTCTTCAATGGTTGATTCCCCTTTGCAATATGGAATGGAGCTTTCTCAAGTCACTAAACCTTTGGATGGACCTTTCTCAAGTCACCAACCCTTCAATTGATTGTGCCTTTGGAAGATGGAATGGAGCTTTCTCAAGTCACCAATCCCTTCAATGAAGCTTCTTCAACCTTCAAGAGCTTGTTAACCCAACTTATCCCAAAGAAACTCAAAGATCTTATCAATGGAAGATGGAGAAGGTGGAGAGGATGGAAATGGAGATGAAGATGAAGGGACAAGGAAGAGTGTCACTCTCCCTCTCTCCCAAACGTGCAGCAGAAAATTGGCTCCAAGAAAAACCAAGCTCTAAGAACTCCCTCCAATTTCCCTCTTCTTCTCTTTTTAATTCATTCAAAATACACATCCATGCCTTCCAACTCACACCATTTCACTTTGTTCCCCACTATTTCTTGGTTTAGCATTTCTTTTGGCAAGCACAAGGCTTTGTTCCCCACTTTGTCCCCCACTTCATGTAGAAAAATTTAAATATTTTAGGTTTGACACGGCCAAGCCAAGAGTAGCTTGGCTGTGTCTCTCATTTTCTATTGGGACACGGCCAAGCTTGCTGGCCGTGTCCTTCACTGCTCTCTTTCTTTTCTTTCTTTTCTTTTGGTCTCAAGGGGTGACACGGCCACTAGCTTGGCCATGTCATGTGGGTGTGATCATTTCTGTTTCTTTTCTTTCCTTATTTGCTTTCTCCAAGTGACTTTGGCATGAAATGGGACACGTCCAGTGGCTTGACCGTGTCATTGAGTGTGTCCACCTCTACTTGCTTCTTTTCCTTCTCTTCTTTGGCTCAAGATGGGACACGACCAAGCTTGCTGGCCGTGTCACATGACACGACCAGTGGCTTGGCCGTGTCACTTGGGTGTGTCTCTTCCTGCTTCTTCATTTTTGCTCTTTCTTTGCTTTGGTCTTTGTTTTGCTCCTTGAATGAGACACGGCCAGTGGCTTGGCCATGTCTCTTGGCTGTGTCAAGCGCTGCCATCTTCATTCTTTGAGGGACACGGCCAAGCTTGATTTGGTTTGGCCATGTCATGCTTGGTTCATGCTTTTCCTGCACTGTTTTGATCTTCCAAGGGTGTTTTTGCACCTAAACATAAAACAAACACTTTAAAAAAACTTAAAACAAAAATCAATCAAAACATTAACTAAAAACATATAAAAATCACACTAAAAACTAGTACAAAAATGATCTAAACAAATACCCCACACTTAATTCCTTGCTTGTCCCCAAGCAAGGCTAAAATCAAAACACACTAACAAGATAAATTTTGTTAAGTTCAAGAGTTATAAAGATGCATCAAGTCTTCCCTATCTCTAAATCCGCAATCAATATCGAATCAAACAAAATTGACACCCATGCAATTAAGTGGCTTTCCATGCATAACCAATGTTGTCACTCCCTCACCAACTCTTGCAAGTGTTTGATCATGGTGGTGTTTACACTCATAACAATCAATGAAACATTATTGCCATAGGCTTGCTTATCAATCAAATCTCCACCACATAATTACAATCAAGCATCAATCAAAAGGTCTTTATTGGGTTGTAATGGGGCTAAGGTAAAGGCATGGCATTTAGGAAATGTGAGCTAAATCATTAAGTTCAAGAGCACTTTAAGAATGAAGTACCCGATCATATACATAACCCATCAATCCCGAAACTCCTTCCTCTCATCTACCCCTTGGCATTAAAGAGCTTTTCAAGGGAACTCACTTATTAAATCTTGCAATGATACATTCCAACCCTTTCAACAAGAACAACAATTATTCTTATTATTATATATATATTTTTTTATTTTTCTCTTCTTTTTTTTATTTATTATTTTGCTTTGCAATCTTAAACCTACTAAATTTAACCCCACACTTAATTCAACACAACACTCGGTCATAAACACTCTTAAAATGCTCTTGACCTAATGAAAAGATTAGAGTTAAACAACAAGGTTCAAGCTAATGGTGTTGTGAAAAAGAAAGAAAAGGAAAAATAAAATAAGCTCAAAATTGGCTAACTAAGGTTGAATATAGGGTTGGTCTTTTTAAGCCAAACTGGGTTCACCTAATTGCTTAAATCATTTTGATGCCAAATTTAAATTTTTATGTAATCTTAAAATGCATTTCAAAGCAAGTTCTAGCAAATCATCAATCAAAGATGTTTACCTACAAAAAGAATAATAAGTTGATGGCTCAATTCCTTACTAGGTTAAAGGGCAATGCTAGGAAAAAACCGACAAAATTGACAATAAGCACCAATTCTACTCAATTCTCCAATTCATGCTTCAAAATTTCAAAGGTCATCTATTAACAATTTTTATAACAATTGAACTTTCTAAAACTCATTTATTCAAAGAAAAACATTAAAAACATTAACTAAAACTTAAACAAAAACAAGTTAAAAGTAAAAACACAAAATGCAATTAACAGTAAAAACACAAAACACAAAATGCACCCCACACTTAAAGATTCACATTGTCCTCAATGTGAGCATGCATACTACAGAGAGGGTTTAGATGAAACATAATTTCCATCGCTTCCATATGCGATGTGTAGGGCTCCTTCCACCCATAATGCAATTGGAGCCCATGACCGAGAGGATGAACATGTAACTTTGAAATGTACCCAATGTACGACAACCCCTAAATAGTATTCCTTGAAGAGAGCATGTCTCAAAGGGACATGTGAATGTCGCCTCGGGGTGATCCTTCAGTGCTATAGGAACGTCGTAAAATCCTTTTTCATTGTGCAACATGGTTCTATCCATTGTATGCTCTTCTTCACCACCAAGAGTAGAGGAGATGATTTTTGGGAACTCTTTAAGTTCAACCAAGTTTGGTTGAATCACTTCTTGATCCACTTTAACAATGTCAAGTCCCCTCTCAACAACCTCAGCATCTAAAACTAGCTTACACTCCTCAAGTTCTAAATTGGGCATTTCATGTTCTTCTTCTAAAGGCATACCCATCTCAAGCTTATTTCCACTTTCTCCTTGGGAGTGCATAATATAGATGTTAGAAAGTTACTTACCTTGCTCCTCTTCTTTCAGCCTACTTGGGAATGGAATTGATTGCAAAGGATTCGGAGGTTCATACAAATGTGATGAAATTGATAAGTCCAAATTTCCTCCTCCTTTGATTGACTTGGTTTCTCCATGTTGGGCAGTATCTCCTCACCATTGTCTTCTTGATTAGTCCATGCATCAAAGGAATCACAAAAACTGTTATATATCACATGTTCACTCCTCAAATTTGTAAATTACCTTGACTTACTCCAGTTGGCTAGGAAATTCCTCTTCTTGGTGTGCTTGGAGTTGATGTGTTAGTTGCCCAACTTGAGTTTCCACCCTCTTCAATGCTTCTTCCAAATAATCAAACCTCTCATTGCTCCCTTCCTGATTTTGTGTGCTAATTTGAAGGTAAGCATTCAAATCATCTTCCACTGTGGATTTCTCAAATTGATCATGGTTTTGTGAGCTAATTTGAATGAAGACATTCAAACTATCTTTCAAAGTGGGTTCCTTAAGTTTATCTTGATTTTGTGTGCTAGTTTGAATGAAGGCATTCAAACTATCTTCAAATGTGGGTGTCTTAAGGTAATTTTGATTTGAATATTGCTCTTGAGAGTAAGAGTCTCTTTGGTAAGGTTGAAAAAAATTTGGAGGTGGAATGTGCTGCTGATTTTCCCAAGATAAATTTGGTTGGCTTCTCCAACTGGGATTATAAGGATTGGAATATGTGTCATTTCTACCCATTTGCTGGAAACCTTGGTAGTCATATTCTTCCTCTTGCCATTATTAGTATCGTCCAAAACCCATTGAACACGTGTTTGCACTATGGCCTACATTGCCACATGCTGCACATATCTCTTGGCGTGGCATAGGTGCTCGTCCTCTTGCATTTAGCACCTTAAGTTGATTCGTCAATTCTGCTAATTGCCATGCCATTTCAGAATCATCGTTCCTATCATAAACTTCCCCGTGCCTTGAAAACTGCATCTTTACACAAGGCACTTAGAAACTTAAAGAAAACAAACAACAAAAAATTCAAACAAAACAAACAAACATTTTAAAAGAAAACAAACAAACAATTAAATAAAAAAAATATCAAACTATTACTACTACAACAACCCTCCCCGGCAGCGGTGCCAAAAACTTGTTGCGCTCGAATTAAGTACTACTAAAAGCGTCACTCGTAAGTATATGAGGTAGTTGTAGCAAAGGTGATCACCCCAAGGTCGTTTCCCCAAGAAGGTGTGGTTCATAACAGCTTGATTGATAAGTTATTTAAACGCAGAAGTTTAATGTTTGAGTTGCGACTTTAAAACAATTAAAACTAAAAGTCTTTTGTGTAGGGTTGGTGTGTGATGGGCATACAAGATCAAATTGATTCTTGGGAAGGTGCCTAGGGTCATGGGCCCATTCAATCAAAGCCCAATTCTCAATTATCCATTAACATAACCTTGTAATTAATTTGTTCCTTAAGGTTAATTAGTCAATTACCAATCCATTAGTTCTCACATTCATGAATTACCAAATTACCAATTCTTTTACATTACCAAATTAACGAAACCCTAGAACTTATATTTCTAATTCATTCATAGGGTGGTCGATTATGTGGTTCCGATATCGGATTTCACCTCTCGTTCCCTCATCTAATATTCAAAGATTAATAGGTAGCTAATCTATCAACCTAGCATTTAATGTAATACAATCAACCAATTAACAAGGAATATCAATGGAAATATCAAATCAAGACATTCAACCAAATATACTACAAACCCTAGGCATGGGTATTTAGCTCAACATCATCAATTTAAAACATTCATTCAACTCAATATAAAACAAATACAATTTGTTCATTGCAGTATCAATCTCTTAATACAACAACAACAATAGAGATGAATTAAAAGAGAGAATAGAAAAACCCCTTGTGAAGATGCCAAGAGTAGGATTACTAGTCTTCATCCTAGCTCCACTGTGATGTCTGATGAAGAACTCAAGCCCTCTTCAATGGTTGATTCCCCTTTGCAATATGGAATGGAGCTTTCTCAAGTCACCAAACCTTTGGATGGACCTTTCTCAAGTCACCAACCCTTCAATTGATTGTGCCTTTGGAAGATGGAATGGAGCTTTCTCAAGTCACCAATCCCTTCAATGAAGCTTCTTCAACCTTCAAGAGCTTGTTAACCCAACTTATCCCAAAGAAACTCAAAGATCTTATCAATGGAAGATGGAGAAGATAGAGAGGATGGAAATGGAGATGATGATGAAGGGACAAGGGAGAGTGTCACTCCTCCCTCTCCCAAATGTGTAGCAGAAAATTGGCTCATTGACTTATTATTTTGAGCTTACTGTGTAAAATTATAATATTTATGTTTATATGGTTTTTAAGGTTTTAAAGGATTAGGGTTTATAAAAAATTAGGGTTTAAGGTTTTAAAGGGGTTAGGGTTCATTGTTTTTGTTTTGGAGTTGAATTAGGGTTTTAAGATTTTTGATTTAGGGTTTCGGGGAATGAATTATTTTTTAGAATTTGAAAAAACAATTGATAATTGTATGAAGTTTTATGAAAATAAACAAAACGATTTAACGTTTATAGAAGCAAAAAGGATGTTTTTAGAGCTTTTGGGAAGAAACAGAACTCAATTTAGGATTTTGAAAACCTATAAAGTAAATTAGGGTTTTGGGGTTTTGAGGAAACAAAAATAATAACTTTAAAATTTTTGGAAAACAAAGCAATGAAATAAGGTTTTTAAACTTTAGAAACAATGAATTGAGGTTCTAGGGATTTTGAATTAAAAGAAACAAGGGGATGATTTAGCTACTGTGAAGAATAAAATTTAAATACCTTAGTTTGTTGGTTCCACCAAAAATTTTTGCATACCTTAGTTTGTTGGTTCCACCAAAAATTTCTTCTTGGATGAACAAAAACAAAGACAAGCTTTGTTGCCTTTGAATTGCTTGAATTTTTTTTCTGCTCTATAAAAAAAATCAGATTGATTCACCTCTTTCCTACTTAGTTTTGGATCCAATTTTTCCTCCAAGCTTCTGTCCGATTTCCTTTTTTTTTTTCTTCATTGATTTTTCTGTTGTTTTTAGTCTTATTTATAGAAGAATTTTATAGTTCATTCCTAATTATTCACGGAATTTATCATTCATTAAGAAAAGGAAACCGAAACCTAATTGTGTTAGATTTTGAAAAATTCTGCGTCAGAAAAATTTCGCTGAAAAAAAAAACTGCTGCGAAAAAATTGCGCTGGCAAAAAAAATCGGCTACGGAAAAAATGTGCTGGCAAAAAAGCTGCCGCAGCTGGCTGCAGCAGCGCGGGCGAAACGGGCTTGCGGGCCATTTCGCTTGCAGGTTTTTCTTGCGCGCCGCAGCTGACCCCCCTTCCTTTTTTTATTTTATTTTTATTTATTATTATTATTACTATTATTTTATTTTTTATTAATAAAAATTAGATACTAAAGCAAAAATTATTTAATTAAAATAACAAAAATTATTTTGGACTAATTAAAATATATTGGGCAACACAAAAATTATTTTGGACTAATTAAAATATATTGGACCGAACCGGGTCAAAAATTAAGGGTCTACAGATACCATACTTTCACTCAAGGTATGGAGATTGAGCATGGCATAACCACTCATAGCCTCGTACCATTTAGTATATACTTGCTATGGGAACCTAAGCCTTTTTACCCAAAGACTAAAGCTCATGTGATTGGCCTAGTTACTTTCCTTAGGTTTTACCCCAAATGCATGTTGTTTGACTATGGTTAATTTATCTTGGTTTAAATCATGGCTTATTTGGTTTCCTCTTTTACTAATATGACCTAAGTACATTGTAAGCTCAAAATAAAATTTTCTTTTAAGTCCAATAGACCAAAACAATTTTCAAAACTTTTTAAGATGGTCTTTGGATATAAGACTTTTCTAAAAACAAATCAAAAATTCTTTTGCTCATAACCCAAACACAAAGCCCAAAATACATTTTTTCTAAAATCTTTTTACAATGGGATTAGAAATAAAATTATTTTCATTACAAAGAGCTTGCAAAAATATTTAGGTCAATTACGAAATATCAAAAATCAATTGTGAGCCTAGTTTATACTAAGAAATAATTAATCATGGGCTTGTTTTTGGCATGAACCATTAGTTACTTTTTTCAAGTGAGAAATCTATCTATAATAAATCTCATAATTTAGTTTTAATCCATTGTAGCATAAAAGCTACTTTAGTTGGATAAATGGATTAAAACCTAATTAATGGGAATTATCATAAACTAGTTTCCATTTTTGAAAATATAACTATTGGTTGAAACGTCCGAGAGAATTATTCGAAAACAAGATACCCCATATTGGTATTTTGTTAACCATATACCTAGGAAAAGAGACACGCCATTCGTGTATGGATGTTATAAGGTTGGAAGGGACGTTCTACTTATCTTTGTTGATTGTTTGTGCATACATGCATACATTTGCATCTCATATCATTAATCCCTTCTAGCTCACAGCCTTGAAGTACGACAATTCAAGAGCATACAATGATATCACCTACAACATTGATTTTGATTCAAGTACTTCATTGGAAGGATGGATGCAAAATAGCTAAGGGACATAGTAGATGAAGTTGTCAAAGCTAGGATGGCTGAGCTACGAGATCAATTGGTTGAAATTATGAGGACCCAATTGATTCAAATTCTAGAGATCATCAACAATGCTAATGAGGCATCTCCTATTGACAAAAGAAAGAAGGAAAAGGTAACATTAACAAGGAACATGTCTACTGATAGAGATCGAATGAAAAATGAGAGATTAATCCTTATTCTACAAGACCAACTGAACCATGTGCTATCTAAGTGGAGCAATAAGAGCGGCTATCACCCTAGTGGGCAAAGTCAAAGGGAAAAAGGAGGTGTTGAGAAAAATGCAACAACTGAGCCTACAAAGAAGCGTAAATTTTCAAATTTAAGGGAGCCTTTGTCAAAGATGTTAGAAAATCTAATTAAAATGGATTTGCTACAACCATTGGCACCTCGGCCTCTACATAAGCCTCTGCCACCAAATTTTGATGCTAAGGTTTTCTGTCAATTCCATCAAATGCAAGGGCATGAGACAAATAAATGTGTTCGATTAAGGCACAAAATCCAAGATTTGATTGACAGTGGAAAGCTGCCTGAGCCTGATAAGCCCAACACTAAGAATAATCCTCTGCCTAAATTTGGAAGGGCACCATCGCTTACAACCTTCATGAAGAGTTTTATCTTGTCACCTTGTCATGATATGAATAGAGAAGCTGCTAAAGATGATATGCTACTACGCAAGCTTAGAATAACTATGGATGATGAAGCAATGATCCTTGATGATGAAAAAATCCCTGCCCTTGATATGTCTAAATAAATGGAGTATCTTTGACTCCAACTCAACGAACTTTCCTTAGCTTGAAAGTTGCTTTTCAATTTTACTTTCTATAATATTTTGGAACTATTGTGTTTTTTAAATTCAAATTTATTTGAATAAATTATTTTCATTAAAATTTTTGTTGGTCTTTACTCATTTTGGTGCTCAACAAATGAGGAATCTAGCTTGATGTTTATAAATTAATGTGTCTAGGCATCATGACTTGAATGACTTTACTAGATAAGGGAATTGCTATATAGCATTGAGTTGTGTATGCTTACTTAGAGAGGGCTCCTACATAATTACCTTTGTCTAGGTCCTAGTCAGTCTTAGAACATGCTTTGACAAACTTTTGAGGCGAAATTGAACTCTGCTTATTTAAGAGAGAGATGATCTAGGCATTGTTTGACCAGCCAACAACTAGTATCCACCCAATTAAATATCAATCCCTAGTTGTCCTTTTAAGCCATCATAAAATTTTAGCTTTCTTTTCATTGGCTTACAAACCCCAATAACCTACCCTGAGCTGTTGTGATACTTTTGACAAGTCTTATGATCACTAAGATGAGGAGGCAAGAAGATCAAAGAAAGCAATGATTAGTCAAGATCATAAGGATAGTTGAAGTTCTCAAGACCATGAAGATAGTTGAAGTTCTCAAGACCATAAGGATAGTTGATGTTCTCAAAACCATAGAGTAGTTAAAGTTCCCTTAATATCTCCAATATATCAAGACAACAACAACATCAGAGTAATAAATGATTTATCCCTGTTAAAGAAGATTTATGTTACTCCACTCATCCATTATTGGAAGCCCAAGTTGGTACAAACAAGACAACTCTGTTTGAGCTAGAACCAAAAAAGGAAAGAAAGAAAGAAAAAGAAAGAAAAAAAAAAGAAAAGAAAGAAAAAAAGAAAGAAAATAAAAGAAAAAAAGAAAAAATGCGGTTCAGAAAGCCAACTGAGTTCTCTTTTACCTAAAGCAGCAAAAGGCTTCCATTTGGTTCATAAGGACATTTTGACTTGAAATGGTTTAACCCAACTAAAGATTCGATCAAAATTAGAGGAAAAGGATGAAGACCATCCAGTTCTCAAAAGCTCTGCATTTGACAGTCCTACAAGGAAGAAGGAAAAAATGATAAAATACTCAAAGAAAGGGAAGAGTAAGAAAAATAAAAAGAAAGAAAAGGGAGAAGAAGAAAAGAAACAAATTTGGGTACCAAACATTTTGCAATGGCAAAGACTATCCCAATCAATATTCAGGTTAATGCCAAAACGAAAGGAGAATGTTCAAAGCTTTGTCTTTTTATGTTTCCAACTACCCAAAGTTCAAATAAGAAGTTTGTAGTGTGAAGGATTTTCCATTGTGTCACATCGGCTCCAACTTACAAATGGCCTTCATTTAACCCATGTCCCTTACAGACCCCATTTCAAGCCTATCAATGACCTGTTGATCTCTCTTGGTAGGTAGAGTCTATTAGTGGAGATAGTTTGGATGAGCATGCATATGAGATAGACAATATTTAAACTCAATGAGACCTTTGGCCAAGTAATGTGTATGTGCCTATCTGAAGTGCAACAATTCTTGCTTAAATAGAAATGATTCCCGAGTTTAGTACGGTAACTTGTCATGTTATAGATATGTTAATTTGGAAAAATCAAGTCTTGAGGTACATAGACATTGATTTGGCAAAGCCAACATTTGATTTTAAAATCAAAATTCAAAAAATAAAAAATGTTTTTGTCACACAAAGCCTTCAAGTTAAGAGAAGTTTGTTGCATCATCAAAACTCGAAGGACACACTGGGCAAAGGAAATTATTACTAGCAAGGTCATGAAGAAGCTACCAACTGACATGCTGAATCATAATTTGAAATGGATGCATCTTTGCTGTTTGGGGCCTCCATTATTCATATTTTTAACATTTTGAAGATAAAAGCCATAAATGTGAAGCATTGTGTCATTCCAATGCAAGACCTGAATGAGCATCTGAAAGGAACCAATGAGAACACTTCTGCTGATCACCTCGGTCTGTGAGTCAATGGAATGACTGTAAGTATTATTCATGCATATCATGCATACATGAGCATATCAAATCGCACTTTCTTGTCTTGTATTGTCTATCCTTTTTCAAAGTGAACAACAAACACCCTGTGGTAAACAATCAAAAGAAGATATCAAATCAGGGGGCATGGAAAGCCCATTGCTTGAGAAAGCTCCAGTAATTTTGCAAAGAGAAGAAATGTACTTGTGTGAAGAACTAGACGGCAAAAACATCAATTAGAGCCCGTATAGAAAAATCATGGGTTTAAGCCTACACAGGGGGCAAAGTTTCTCCTTTTCAATTATTTGAGTTTATATATAAAACATTTTCAAACTCACTTGAAAATATTTCGCCATGCAGGTAGTAAGAAGAAAATTAGAATTCTAAAAAGAATGAAGATGCAAAAGACGAAAGATCAGTCCAGCTAAAAGAGCTGAAGCAAGGGTGAAGACCTAATCTCAAAGGATGAAGATCCAGTTTCAAGGGTGAAGAACCGATCTCAAAGGATGAAGATTCATTTTCAAGGGTGAAGACCCGATCTCAAAGGATCAAGATCCATTTTCAAGGGTGAAGACCCGATCTCAAAGGATGAAGATCCATTTTGAGGGTGAAGAACCACAATGCATAAAACAGTAGGAGCAGTCAGACTTCTCAACTGGTAAAAGGTCAGTCAAACTCAGTCTCGAGTCCAAGTACCCAATCTCGGGTCCAAGTACCCAAGATCAAATTCAATCTCGAGTCTAAGTACCCAATCTCAAGTCTAAGTACCCAAATCAAATCAATCTCGGGTCCAAGTACCTAATCCCGGGTCTAAGAACCCAAATTCAATCCAATCTCAGGTCCAAGTATCCAACTCAAATCCAATCTCGGGTTCAAGTATCCAATCTCGGGTCCAAGTACCCAAATCAAATTCAAGCTCGGGTCCAAGTACCAAATCCAGGGTCCAAGTACCCAAATCAAATCAATCTCGGGTCCAAGTACCCAATCTCGGGTCTAAGTGCCCAAATTAAATCCAATCTCGGGTCCATGTACCCAAATCAAATCCAATCTCAGGTCCAAGTACCCAAATCAAATTCAAGCTCGGGTCCAAGTAGCCATTCCCAAATCCAATCCAATCTCGGGTCCAAGTACCTAAATCAAATCAATCTCGGGTCCAAGTACCCAATCCCGGGTCCAAGTACCCAAATTAAATCCAATCTCAGGTCCAAGTATCCAAATCAAATTCAATCTCGGGACCAAGTACCCAAATCAAATTCAGTCTCGGGTCTAAGTACTCAATCTCGGGTCCAAGTACTCAATCTCGGGTCCAAGTACCCAAATCAAATTTAGTCTCAAGTCCAAGTACCCAAAACAAATTCAAGTAACCATCTCATCAAAAATTAAGTCTTATTGCTTTTCACTCTCTTTTACTAAAGTCTCAGATCATTCAAGCAGGGGGCAAATAGTAGGCACTTAATTTTTGACCCAGTCCGGTCCAATATAATTTAATTAGTCCAAAATAATTTTTGTGTTATCTTAATTAAATAATATTTATTTTAGTATTTGGATTTTATAAAAAATAAAAAATAAAAATAAAAATCGGCGATGAAAAAATTCATCGCCGAAAAATAGTGCTAGATGAAATGGCCAAAGCCATTTCGCTCGCAGAATTTTTCTGTGAGCAAAATGGCCCACAGCCTGCCAGCTCCAATTTTCTCTCGCCAATCCTCATAGCCAGCCACGGCAGTTTTATTACCAGCGAAATTTTTTTGATGTAGTTTTTTTCGAAACCAAATTCTATTTGGTTTCGGTTTCCTTTTCTTAATTAATGTTAGTTTCTATAAACAAGTTGAATTAATCATCTAAATTTCTTATAAATAAGACTAAAAATAACACTAAAGATGGAGGAAAAAACTAGGAAGGAATCGGACTTTGGACCGAGACTTGGATTTTGAATTGGAACTTTACAAATTGATCGGACTTTTCAGAAGAGAAGGGGAAGCAAGCAATCAAGCTATCAAAGGCAGCAACCTTACCTTTATCCTTGTTCATCCAAGAAGCAATTTTTGGTGGAACCAACGAACGAAGGTTTGAATTCTTAATTTCTTTTTATTTCTTACATTAGCTTCGTTCTTTATTTGATTCATAAGATTATACACTCAAAACTTCAGTTTTTGAAGATGTAATAACTTGATCTTCGTTTCCAAAAACTTTAAGTGATTTCCTCTATTTCTAAATACCTTAAAAATCTTAATTCGTTTCTTTGTTTTCCAAAAACCTTAAATCGTTCAACCTATTTCTTCAAAACATTAAAACTCTAAATTGATCCTTTTATTTCTAAAAACCCTAAAAAAATACTTTTCTGTTTCTAAAAACCTTAGATCATTTTGCTTATTTCCAAAAACTTTACAAAAACTCTAAACTATTTTCTTCAGTCCTAAAACCAAACATATTTTTTGAAACGCTAAAAACCCTAATTCCCTCAAAACCAAAACCATAAACCGTAGTTTTCCTAAACCCTAAACCTAATCCTTAAAACCTTATAAACCTAAACATTCAAATCCAATATAGTAAAACCAAAATAACAATCTGTTACCAAACCTATTTATTTTAAATCACACTAGCATTATTTTCAGTAAACATGCAAGACCCTAAATATTTAAAACGTTCAGTAGCATTATTCACTTAAAAAATAATATTAGTTACTCAAAATTCCAAAACCCTATTTTATAAATTCTAAACCCTAAAATCTTAATTTTTAACACCAAAACCTACAATCCTAGAAGCCAATTTCCAAAATTTTCCAGGGCACTGCCCCCTTGACCCCCGCCCGCTAACTGGCTAGCGAGACAACCGTATGGGCTCATCGAAGGGGTCAATATTCATTTGTGTATTATGAGTCCGCGTATTTAACTTTCCTTTTTCCAAAACCCTAATTTAGTAACTAAAATTCTAAAATCCTATTTTAAGATGCGAACTCTAAATTATATATTTATTGCTTTATTTAATTTTAGATTTGATTATGTAGTTTATTATATGCTTTGATTTATTTAAGTTCAATGCTTGGTTTATTTAAATTATCATGGATGAATGTTTATATTTTGATTGATGTTTAATATCTTTGATGAATGATTTATTTATGATGAATGGTTATTTACCTTTATCAATTTATTTTGATTTCCAAATGGTGTAAGAAGTATGTTTCCACTTTGTGGGTACCTCATTAGATAAATATCATGTAATTTAATTGCTTTTATATTTTAGACTAATGTAAAAGACATGTTTCTACCTTTTGGTGGGTGTCCTATTTAGCTTAGACATAGATGATGTAAGGGCATGTTTCCATCTTCGGATGGGTGTCCATTTATTTGCTTTATTTGAACATTGCTTTGATTTTTAATATAACGATGCTTTATTTCAATTGTTGCGTGTAATATGGATAATATGGTTATACTTAAGAATTCTATAATATTAAGATCTGTAAAGGAGGCCGGTTCCAATGAACCGGGCGTTATGGGGGTGCTGGGCCATTTCTCACCTTCCCCACGCGTATCCAACTTTCCAAACCCATTAGGGGGTTGGGGATTCCTTAGGAATCGAGTCATCCACCCCTTTCTTTTTCCCGTTCAGTCCGGGGGTGGCGACTCCATTTTCTCTGGATTTAGGTCCGTGTTCTCTAAGTCCCCGAGCCTAAACAGTGCCGAAGTGGCAAGAACCATTCCACCGGGAGTGGGGGCAAAAATCTCCGCTCACACTTACCTCTAAAGCAACAAACACCAATCTATCAACCTCCTCTTATAAGATATCCCTCAATCCTTGGCTTGGGCAAGTCAATTCTCTTCAAAACCTAATCCAAAGGTGATTGTACATGCTCATTTAGTGATACACATAAGAGAATAAAGATAAGAACTATCTTATGAAAACTTTACACTTGACACGCTCAACAATACGAGCGTGTTCATGGACATGCCCTAAACCCACAACTCATAAGCTTTTACAACCTCAGTGACATGGGCGTGTCACTAAATGTGTCAATCCTTCAACAACACAGAAGCTATGACACGCTCAGTGACATGGGCGTGTCACTGGATGTGTCAATCCTTCAACAACACGTAGCTGTGACATGCTCAGTGGCATGGGCATGTCACTGGATGTGTCACCAACCCAGAAAATAGAACCAATGACATGCCCAAAGACATAGCTGTGTTATTGGGCATGTCAGGCCGAAAACCCTGAAATCGACACCAAAACACCACATCCAACTATCATCTTTTAATAACCTTATTATCACCCCCACAAACTCAACCAAATCCATCAATATACCATAATAAACTTGAGTAAACATCAAAACAACTCAATTACAAACATCAAACACAAACACAACCATCTTCACAACTCAAATTCACAACACCCACAACTCTTGATTTCTTCACCAAACTTAACCCTTTTCTTCAAACCAACCCCAAAAATCAAAGTTAACAAAACAAAACAACCTCAAACATAACACATCAACCATAAACACATCTACAACAACCATTCAACAAACCCATACACAACTCAAAAGAATCAAAGAAACAAGTTGGAAACTTACCAAAAGTGAAGAAAATCCTTAGAACTCCAACTTGATCACTTGAAGTCCTTCAAATTCTTGAGTTAGGAAGCATCAAAATCCCTTTTCCTTTTCCATAATGGTGGCCGGCCAAAGAAGAAAGAAGAAGAAGAAGATGCAAAGTCAAACCACACTCTTCTCTTTTAACCAAGACATCTTTCCCCAAATCACTCTCCACCAAGTATTATACTAATATAATATTAAACCCAATTATGTCATCTTCCACTATCTTTAATATTATAATATAATTAAACCAAATATCCACTACCACTATCGTATATAATTAAAATATCTTTTGACCTATTAAACCCTATTGACTTGTATATAATGTATATATCTCTACATATATATATATCATATACACATCTCCTCTTATCCTTTTTCCTTTCTTAATTAAATATATATTATAAAATCCTTTAACTCAATTTCAACAATTAGCATTTCCAAAAATTTTAGGGTATAATATGGGATATTACAAAAACACACTGAAAGTGGGATTTGGGACTTTTGTTATTGGAATTTTATTCAAGAATTATTCAGACTCTTTTTCATAATTTTTTCAAAAACTTGTACCTGAAGAAGCAGCAAAACAACAAAGAATCCATCAAAGGTAGCACACACTATATTTGTTGTTGTTCAACCAGAATTCAAATTGTAGTGAAACCAACAATGGAGGTTTGAGTTTTTATTGACTTGTTTATATTTACAGTAGCCATAACATGCTTCCTTTTTAATTTTTTTATTAAAGTATTTTGATATTAGTTTTCCAATAGCATGAAGTTGTTGAATCCGAATTATATGTTTTATGAACCAAAACCCTAATATCTTAATATCCGTAAAACTAATTTTTGAAATCTAAAACCCTAATTACACTTTTCTAAAACCCCAAAACAATAATTTGTTTTCTCAAAACCATAATCAATTCTATTTTTCTAAGATTCATAGTAGCCTATTCTTTCCAAACACCTAACTCTTAATCCTATTTTCATGATCTTTAATTTTATTCACTTAAACCCTAAAACTTAATATTAGTTTCACACAACTTCCTAAATCCTAAATCCAAAATATTTATTCTTTAGATTCAAACCCTAATTTATTTCATAACTAATCTTTAATTCAAACATCCAGTAGCCATATTATTTCTTTTAGATTAAATATTTTTGTAGACCCTTAATTTTTAACCCAATCCGGTCCAATATGTTTTATTTAGTCTAAAATGATTTTTGTTGTCTAATTGGTCCAAAATAATTTTTTAAATAATATTTTACTTTAGTATCTAATTTTTATTAATAAAAAATAAAAATAAACAAATAAAAGTAAAAAAATAAAAATAAAAATTGGAGTCAAAAAAATTGGCAACGATCATCGCGCGGGCCCGTGGGCATTTCGTCCGCAGGAATTTCTTGCAGGCGAAATAGCCCAATCACCCGCAGAAAAAATCTGCAGGCAAAATTGCTTTTCTATTTCGCTCGAAGGATTTTCCTGCGGGCGAAATGGTCGCCCGCAGCCCGCCTCTGCCGCAATTTCCTGCGGCAGAATTTTTTCACCAGTGCATTTTTTCCTGCAGCAATTTTTTTTCTGCAGCGCAATTTTTTGATGCAAATTTTTCGAAACCTAATTCAATTAGGTTTCGGTTTCTTTTTTTATTAATATTACTTGCCTTGACTAATTAGGAATAAACCACATCAAACCACTATAAATAAGGACCAAAGGCAACAAAAAAAAGGGGAGACTGAAAGCGACAGAGGCTTGGAAAATTTGAAACCAAATCAAGGAAGGAAAATGAGCAATTCAATTTCTTTTTTTCTAGAATAGCAGGGACACGATTTATGAAATTCAAAGGCAGCGATTGTCTTTGTTCTTGTTCATCCAAGAAGAATTATTTTTGGAGAATCAACAAAAGGAGGAATGAGATTCTAATTTTTTTTTCACAGTAGCTAAAACTAGGATTTTGTGCTTTTCAAAAGTTAAAATCTTAGAATTTTAATTTAGTTTTCCAAAGTTAAAAATACTAATACGTTACTTTATTTTCCAAAAAGACTTAAAATTGTTATTTTTACCTCTTCAAAATCTTAAAACCTTAATTAAATATACTTTTCAACAAAACCAATATTTGATTCTATTTCTTTCAAAACATTAAATTAGGTTCTGTTTCTTTCAAAAGGCTTTAAAAAACATCTTTTCTACTTATCAAAACTTTAGTCCGTTTGTTTAAATTCATAAAACTTCATAAAATTATCAATTTGATTTCCAAATTCCAAAAGCCAATTCATCACCCAAAACTCCAATTCAAAGCTCCTAAAACCCTAATTCAACTTCCAAACCTAAAATAATAAGCTCTAATTCCTTTAAAACCTTAAACCCTAACTTTTTCTAAACTTTAATCCTTTAAAACATTAAAAACCATAAAAACATAAATACTTTAAATTTTACATAGTAGCTTGAAATCATCATTTAAAACCATAAATCAAAAGCATTTTAAAAAGTGTCTAAAACCCTAGTTTCATGATTTCACTATTCAAATATTAATTTAGTTAATCAAAGAGTCTTACCAACCTTTTAAATCATAAAACCCTAATCTATTTTAATTCCATAAAAAGTCTCAGTAGCTATAATTGGACTTTTATTTGCTTTATTCAATTCCATATTTGATTATGTTTTGATTTATTTTATATGCTTTAATTTATGTAAGTTCAATGCTTGATTTATTTTATTTATCATGGATGGATGTTTATTTTCTATTGATATTTAATACCTTTGGTGAATGATTTATTTATGATGAATGATTATTTACTTTTATCAATTAATTTAGATTTCCAAAAGTTGTAAGAGGTATGTTTCCACTTGGTGGGTATCTCATTAATTAAACATCATGTAATTTAATTTGCTTTTCTATTTTAGAACCTATGTAAAGGGTATGTTTCTACCTTTCGGTGGGTGTCCTATTTAGGCATGTGATGTAAGGACATGTTTCCATCTTCGAATGGGTGTCCATTTATTTGCTTTGTTTGGACATTGTTTTGATTTTTAATATATCGATGCTTTATTTCAATTATTGTGTGTAATATGGATAATATTAATATACTTAAGAATTTTATAATATTAAGACCAATAAAGGAGGCCGGTTCCAATGAACCGGGCGTTGTGGGGGTGCTGGGCCATTTCTCACCTTCCCCACACGTACCCAACTTTCCGAACCTATTAGGGGGTTGGGGATTCCTTAGGAATCGAGTCATCCGCCCCTTTCTTTTTTCTTTGCCCGTCCGGGTGGTGACTCCTTTTTCTCCGGACTTAGGTCCGTGTTCTTTAAGACCCCGAGCCTAAACAGTGTCGAAGTCGCAAGAACCATTCCACCGGGAGTGAGGGTGAAAATCCCCGCTCACAATTTCTTAATTGATTAATCCAGTAATTAAAATACAAAATCCTAATTATTAAACATAAAATCCAAGAAACACTAATTGATGCATAAACCCTAAATTCATATACTTAGTGTTTTATTTAAATGAGATGAATATTTGTTATATATTTTGATTGATGTTTCGTGTCTTTGATGAATGATTTATTTATGATGAACGGTTGGTTACTTTTATTGATTTGCTTTGGTTTCAAAACATTGTAAGAGGTATGTTTCCATTTCTTGGGTAACTCATATTATAAACATCATGTAATTTATTTTATTTTAAAGCTTTTGGTTATTATGAGTCTGTGTATTTAACTTTCTTTTTTGCAAAGCCCTAATTTAGTAATTAAAATTCTAAAACCCTATTTTAAGGTGCAAAACCTAAACTTATACATTTATTACTTTATTTAGTTTTAGATTTGATTATGTAGCTTATTATATATTTTGATGATTGATTTATTTAATTTTGATGTTTGGTTTATTTAATTTATCATGGATGAATATATTTTCTTTATTATTATTTGTCTACTAAAATTGTAAGAGGTATATTTCCATGATTGGGTACCTTATTAATTAATCTTTAAGCAATTTAATTTATTTTCATATTTTGGAATTATTGTAAAGGACACATTTCCACCTTTCGGTGGGTGTCCTATTTAGTTTTAGACATGGACGATGTAAGGACATGTTTCCATTCTCGGATGGGTGCCCATTTATTTATTTTGTTTGAACATTACTTTGATTTTAATGTAATGATGCTTTTATTTTAATTATTGCATGTAATATGGATAATATCATTATATTTAATAATTTTATAATATTAAGACCTAAAAAGGAGGCCGGCTCCAATGAACCGGGTGTTGTGGGGGTATTAGGCTTTTTCTCACCTTTTCCACTCGTATCCAACTTTTCAAACCTATTAGGGGGTTCGGAATTCCTTAGGAATTGAGTCAACCACCCCTTTCTATTTTCCCTGCCTGTCCGGGTGGCGACTCCATTTTCTCTGGGCTTAGGCCCGTGTTCTCTAAGCCCCTGAGTCTAAACAGTGTTGAAGTCACAAGAACCATTTCACCAGGAGTGGGCGCGAAAATCCCCGCTCACAGTGGCGACTCCACTGGGGATAAGAGAAGTTGATTTTATTGGTCTTTATATTATTCTATTCTTTCTTATCATGATATTATCCATTGCATCATATTAGATTGCATTGTGTGCATGAGTTAGAACACCTGTGTTACCCGTGTTGTGTTATGTAAGGGATACCATACTTTCACTCGAGGTATGGACATCAAACATGGCATAACCACTCATAGCCTTGTACCATTTGGCATATACTTACTATGGGAACCTAACCCTTTTAACCCAAAGACTAAAGCTCATATAATTGGCCTAGTTACTTTCCTTAGGTCTTAACCCCCAAATGCTTGTTGTTTGACTATGGTTAATTTATCTTGGCTAAAATTATGGCTTATTTGGTTTATTCTTTTTCTAATATGACCTAAGTATATTGTAAGCAGAAAATAAATTTTTTTGTTAAAATCCAAATGACCAAAGCTATTTTCAAAACTTTTTAAGATGGTCTTTGGATTTAAAACTTTTCCAAAACAAGTCAAAAATTCTTTTCTCCTGATTCAAATACAAAGTCAAAAATCCATTTTTTCTAAAATCTTCTTACAATGGGTTTTTCAAACAAAACTATTTTTGTATTTCATCCAACCTTTTCTATAAAAGAGCTTACAAATTATTTAGGTCAATTATGGAAATACCAAAAATCAATTGTGAGCCTAGTTTA
The DNA here is from genome assembly GCA_947685225.1 of Garcia nutans. NCBI lineage: Eukaryota > Viridiplantae > Streptophyta > Magnoliopsida > Malpighiales > Euphorbiaceae > Garcia > Garcia nutans. The sequence goes on along the minus strand of CANTUV010000007.1, from coordinate 44,621,904 downwards.
TACTAAGAATTATTAATCATGGGCTTGTTTTTGGCATGAATCATTAGTTACTTTTTCAAGTGAGAAATCTATTTATAATAAACCTCTTAATTTAGTTTTAATCCAATATAGCATAAAAGCTGCTTTAGTTGAATTGGATGGACTAAAACCTAATTAATGGGAATTATCATGAACTGATTTCCATTTTTGAAAATATAACTATTAGTTGAAACATCTGAGGGAATTATTTGAAAACAAAATATCCCATGTTGGTATTTTGTTAACCACATACCTAGGAAAAGAGACTTAGCACCTGTGTCTGGAAGTTATAAGGTTGGAAGGAACGTCCTAATTATCTTTATTTGTTTATTATTTGTGCATACATGCATACATGCATCACATGACATATCATTAATCCCTTCTAGCTCACAGACCTGGAGTACAGTAGCTTAAGAGCGTACGATAACCCCACCTATGCCAGTGACATTGAATCCAATAGCGACTAAATTACTTTCTCAGCAAAAGCAATGGAGCCCAAACAAATTCAAAGAATGGTGGACGATGCCATTAATGCCAAGATGGAAGAACTGAAGGAGGTCGTGGCTGAGACTATAAAGAACCAATTGGATATAGTTTTAGGGAACAATGCCAAGGTATCCGCTAGCACCAAGAAGCCAAAGGACAAAGGGAAGGCTAAGGTTGGTGAAATGGCTTTTGATGATGACATGGTAGTCATCGATGATGATGACGACTAGGCTCAATACTTCCAAGATCCTCAAGATAAGAAGAAAGAGTTGAGAGTTGTGGAAAGAGCAACTATAAAAAAATTGAAACTTCAGATGTTGAGAAGTTGATTGCTGGCCTGGAAAAGAAGTTGGAAAAGAAGCTGAAAACCGAGGAGATGTCTGAGATCGATAAACTGTTTGAATAAGATGAGGAGGTCCCTTATAAGTTCAAGATGCCTTCTTTCACTGGGTACAATGGTACAAGAAATCCTCACTTGCATGTTAAGCAGTACATTACTGCCATGCAGTATACTAGAGATACTAAGCCCCAAACTTTAAGGTACTTCATGCTCTCATTAGACCCTATTGTCCAGAATTAGTTCAATACCTTGGAAGAAAGTACCCAAAGATATTGGAATTTGTTATACAAGGCTTTCATTCAACAATATAGGTACAATGTCGAGCTGAAAGTTACCTTAATGGAAGTTGAGTCCATTAGACAAAGGCCAAATGAGAATTTTGTGGACTATGTGAAAAGATGGTGGAATAAGGCTGCTTTGCTCAAGAAGAGACCCAATGAATCTGATCAAATAAGAATGATCGTGAGAGGAGTCCTGCCCATTCTCTGTGAAAGGGTGTCTCACACCCTTATAAGGGACTTTAAAGACCTTTTGCAAGCTGGCTTGCAAATTGAAGAATGGGAAACGGAGAAAAACTGCTTTTCAGCAAGAAGGAATGAGAAAGGGAACTACCAGTCGAGTAATCAAAGCACACAAAAGGAAGTTGATGTTAATGCAATTGGTCAGGGAAATAGAAGACAGTTCTCATAATTGGGGAAACCTCTATCTTAGGTATTCTGTAATACCCCTATACCCCGTACACGCACACTACACAACACCACAATGTAGTATACGTACACTGAATATAGGGATGCTACGGTTTTCTTTAACATTTACTTTATTTCAAATGATAAGATATTCTTTCTCAATACACATTATAGAGAATAAGTAATTAACTTGTAATATAAAACAAAATAGATATATATATATATACATTTACTTATACGCAGCGGAATTTATCAAATATTTACATATATTAATACTTTCAAATCCATATTTACAATTATACATATATTTACATTAAAATCAATACTTTACAAAATATAAAGGAGTTATACATGATTGGCAGCTCTTCTCTGATCTTTAAGTCCCAAAATAAACTCTTCAATGTCTAGACTCACTCGGTCTCGAGGAACTCTCGGGTTCAACTCTGTCACCTGCGCGATCAACCACTATCGCGCTAAGCCAACGGCTTAGTAATACAAAGTATGCTAGCATTATGCCTTAATGCAATACAATGTCACACATTTTACAGTTCATAAACCATACACATATATACATATCACATTTCAAAGTCCTTCCATAGATCTCATTATTCATTCATTTCACATTTCATCGTTCACATTGAAAACAAATACAAGTATAAGTCTCATTTAAACAAAGACAAGCATGGGCCCAAAAGACACTAATATGCCATTCCACTTTCAGAGTTAATGTTTTGGTTCAATTATCACATTCATCAATATCATAATCCCAACTAGGCTTCAAGGATTAGGTTCAACCAAGCTTCAAGGGGAACAAAGCATGCTAAGTATCAACCCAACTTGGCTTCAAGAACCAAACCCAACCTAGCTTCAAGGGTTGTAACATCTCAATTAGGCTTCAAGGATCAAATCCAACCTAACTTCAAGAGATTGTTACTAATATGCATGCCACCAACAACAAAACTCTAAAAATGGAATAACACATTAGACACACAATTCATTCATTATCTCATTATCAATTCCATTCTCAATTAGGCAAACATGCCTCATTAGAGTCATTATAGCCAATCACAATGGTTTTATTTTCCATCACATCTCAATCCATATTATAGTAATTCATCTTTCAAATGCACAATCATTTACACCATATCCTTCACATTATACAAATGTCATCATTGATATAAACATAACAAAGTACATTATTCATATGCATCATCAATATCATCAATGCAATAAGATTCCTTAGTACATTCACACTCAAATGTATAAGTTCCAAAATCACATGAATGTATACAATAATGCAAGATTTGTGCTTACCTCAATAACAATTTACACAACTCTAAACACTTTCCTTTTCCAAGATTCTTCACTTCCCAAATTAGGGCAAATCACCTTCTTTCAAAATCTAATCCAAAAATTGATACAATACATGAATTTCAATACAATTTATCACTTATTAACTTCATCTTAGACCTTTAGATTACAAAATATCACTTAACATCACATTTAAAAGCCCACGGCCGTGGCCACCTCAACCCCTACGGGCATGGATTAAAGAATGGTTCTGCCACCCTTGCTCCAATCCTCCACGGCCGTGGCTACAAATTACCACGGCCATGGCAACCAAGGCCACGGGCGTGGCATCCACAATGCTACTGCTTTCGGTCAAATTCTCGTTTCCTAAGCTTACAACTCCAACAAACATCAACCACATGCAAATCTATGAAAATACTTGATCAAACTCAAGTTACACTTCACTTATCACTTCAAAACCCTAATACAAACACAACTTACTCTTTCAACTCAATCACCAACTTAAATTCTCATATTAAAATCAACTTCAACACTTATAAACAAATTACAAGCACACCTAATCATACTATCCATAATAATTCATCAACCCCCCAAACACAACTTCAAAAAAATAAAGGAAATCAAGAGAAAGAACTTACCAAAGTTGATGAATTTCACAAATCTCCAACTTAATCACTTAATTCTTCCTTCAATTTGAGCTTAGAACTTTAAGAACCTCTCTTGCTCTCTTGCTTTCTTTTGTCTTTGGATGAGCCGTCCACACACATGGAAAAGAAGAAAAGATGAAGAAGAAACAAAGTCAACTTCTCTTTAAATCTCCACCAAGTGTTTCAAAAAGACAATTACCAACATACCCTCTTCTCACTTGTTCTAGCTTTCTTCTTAATCAAGTGCCCTTTATAGTAATTTCACATACAACAATTAAAATATCTTCTTCCCTTGACCACTCATTTTGACCAACATATATGTTATATATATTACCATAGACCCAACATATAAACTTGCTCTCTACACATTACTTTCCTTTTTAAAACAATACATAAACATTCTCTTTCAATTTCTTTTCTTATCAACATAACATACACACATAATTCAAACAAACAACAATTATATCAAAACTTCTAGGGCACACTTTGGGATATTACATATTCAACAAGCTACAGAAGAAGGGGCTGTTACAACCGTTGGCTCCTCGACTGCTACATAATCCTCTGCCACCAAACTTCAATGCTGAGGCCTTCAGTCAATTTTATCAAATGCAAGGGCATGAGACAGATAAATGCGCTTGTCTAAGACACAAGATCCAAGATTTGATTAACAGTGGTAAGCTACCCGAGCAGGATAAGCCCAATACCAAAAGCAATCCTCTATGTAGGTTCAACAGAGTGCCACCATCGACAAATTTCATGGTAGGAGGAGGATTGGATGAAGATCTTATCTTATCCTCCTTTCAAGATGGGAATATTGAAGATGTGAAAAGAGAAGAAGCTTAACTCAACAAACTTCCCTAGGCTTATTTTTTTTTTGTTTGTTTTATTTTATTTATTTGGTGTTTTATGGAACAATCATGTTTTTCAAATTTAAAGTTGTTTGAATAAATTACTTTCATCAAAATTTTTGTTGGTCCTTGTTCATTTTGATGCTCAACTGATGAATTTAACTTGATATTTATAAATTAGCATATCTAGGCATTATAATTCAAATGACTCTACTAGGTGAGGGAATTGTTCTATAATGACCTTTGTCTAGGTCCTAGTGAGTCTTAGAATATGCTTTGACCAACTTTTGAGGCAAAATTTGAACTCTGCTTATTTAAGGGAGAGATGATCCAGGCATTATTTGGTTAGCCATCAACTAGTATCCACCCAATTAAATATCAATCCCTAATTGTCCCTTTGAGCCTTCATAAAATTTGCACTTTCTTTTCATTGGCATATAAACCCCAACAACCTACCCTAGGCTGTTGTGATATTTATGACAAATTTGATGATCACTAAGGGGAAGAGGCAAGAATATCAAAAAGAAAGGAATGCATAGCCAAGACCATAAGGATAGTTGATGTTTCCAAAACCATAAGGGTAGTTGAAATCCACCTGAATTAGACCAAATGTCACATATAAAGTTAGGACTAAAGCAGATTAATACTGCTCCACTCATCCATAACTAGAAATACAAGTTTGTATGAACAAAACAACTCTTTTGGTGCTAATAAAAAAGGACGAAGAAAAAAGAAGAAAGAAAAGAAAGGAAAAAGGAAGAAAGAAAGAAAATAAGAAAAAGAAAAGAAAATAAAACCCAAAATGGTTTAGAAAGCCAATCGAGTTCTCTTTTACCTAAAGCAGTAAAAGACTTCCATTTAGTTTATAAGGATAGTTTCACTGGAATTGGTCCAACCTAATGAAAGATTTGATCATAATCATAGAAAAAGAGGAAAACCCATCTAGTTTTTGAAATTCCTATACTTGATAATCCTATAGAGGAAAAAGATGAAATGATGAAATGTGGGTACCAAACTTTTTGCAAAGGCAAAGGCAAAGACTATCCCAATCGAGATCCAGATTAATATCAAAAAGAAAGAAGAATGTTCAATGCTCTATCTTTTCATGTTTCAAACTGCCTAAAGTTCAAACAAGAAATTTGTAGTGTGAGGGTTTGTCCATTGTGTCACATCAGCTCCAATCTCAAAATGGCTTTCATTTAACCCGTGTCCCTTATAGGCCCCATTTAAAGCCTATCAAAGACCTATTGATCTTTCTTGGTAGTGGAGATAGTTTGAATAAGCATGCATATGAGGTACACAATATTCAAACTCAAGTGAGATCTTTGACCAAGTAATGTGTATGTGCCTATCTGAAGTGCAATAGTTCTTGCCTAAATAGAAATGATTCCCTAGTTTAGTAAAATAACTAGGGTTGTCATGTTATAGATATGTTAAATTTGAAAATCAAGTCCTGAGGTAAATTGACATTGATTTGGCAAAGCCAACATTTGATTTCAAAAACAAATTCAAAAAAGAAAAAGAAAAAAATTTCATACAAAGCCTTCAAGTTAAGAGATGTTTGTTGAACCATCGAACCTCAAAGGACACATTGAGCAAAGTAAATGATTATTGGCAAGACTATGAAGAAGCTACCAACTGACATGATAAATCATAGTTTGAAATGGATGTATCCCTAACTATGCTGCTTGGGTCTCACTACTCATGTTTTCAACATCTTGAAGATAGAAGCCATAAAAGCAAAGCCTTTTGTAAGACCTGAATGAGCATCTAGAAGGAGTTAATGAGAACACTTCAGCTGATCACCTCATTCTGTGAGTCGACGGAACCACTGTAAGTGTTATTCATGCATATCATGCATTGTTTTATTAATTTTTGTCATAGATTTGTATCTTATTTATTATGATGATTATTGTTTTCTTTAGGTATTTTGGTAGTTTTAATATGTTTATTTAGTGTTTTCATTAATTTTGGTAGTTTTAATTTATTTAAGTGTTTATGTTATTTTTGTCCTAGTTTTTAGTGTGTGTTTGTGTGTTGTTAGTTAATGTTTATTTTATTCTTGTTTAAAGTGTGTTTCAAGTGTTTGTGTTAGGTTAATATGCAAGGAACCATATTAAGGGCAAAACCAAGGATCAAGAGAGGAAGGAAAGACCAAGGAACCAAGAGGAAGAAAACAATGGACAGTAGCTGACACATGCAGAGGACATGGCAAAGCTTGTGGCCATGTCCCATACCAAGCTAAGGAGGAAGCCAACAAATCAGTAGCTGACACACTCAAGGGACACGGCCAAGCTTATGGCCATGTCCCTCCAAACATGCCAAACATGGCCAAGCCAACCTTGGCTTGGCCGTGTCACCTCCTTGAAAAGAAAGAAAAGAAAGAAAGAGAAGAAAAGAGCCAATGAGGGACACGGCCAACTGGCTTGGCCGTGTCCCATGGAAATCAAGAGACACGGCCAAGCCAACCTTGGCTTGGCCGTGTCACCTAATGGAAAGCAAGGAAAAGAAATTAAGAGACACGGCCAAGCCACTCTTTGCTTGGCCATGTCACCCTTAATCTCTATAAAATCGTCTGCTCGAAAGAAAGAAAAAATAGAGACGGCTAGGGTTTTAAAAAGAGAAAATAAAAGAGAAGGAGAGGGCAAACATATTTTGGGATGAGGAGAGAGTGACACTCTCCTTGTCCCTCATCTTCATCCTCCATCTTCATCTTCTCCATCTTCCATTGACAAGCTTCAATTTGGTTCTTTGGGATAAATTGGGTTAACAAGCTCTTGAAGGTTGAAGAAGCTTCATTGAAAGGTTTGGTGACTTGAGAAAGCTCCATTCCACCTTCCTAAGGCAAAATCAATTGAAGAGTTGGTGACTTGAGAAAGCTCCATCCCATATTGAAAAAGGGGAATCAACCATTGAAGAGGGCTTGAGTTGTAATATCCTCATGTATGCCCTAGAAGTTTTGATTATGTTGTTGTTGTTGTTGTTGTTGTTGTTGGTTTAAAATGTGATTGAATGTATGTGTTGTGTGATAAAAAAATTTAAGAGAGAATGTTCATGTGTTATTTGAAAGAAAAGTGATGTGTAGAGAAGATGTATATGTAGTGTATATGGCAATATATATGGCATATATGTTGGTCAAAGGGAGAGTCAAGGTGTTGGATATAGTGGAAGAAGATATTTTTGGTTGTTATTGAAATTACTATAAAGGGCATGCATAATGAAAAGAAGTTTAACTATGTTAAAGAGGGCATTTTGGTAATTCTTCTTTTGAAATTGTGTGGTGGAGATTAATAGAGAGTTTGACTTTTATTTTGATCAAATTCCTTTCTTCTTTTCACGTGTGGCCGGCCAACCTAAAGAACAAGAGAGAAAGCAAAGGTTTGATGATATTTTGAGCTCAAATTGAAGAAGTTTTAAGTGGTTAAGTGGAAATCCAAGAAGATTCACTATATTTGGTAAGTTTCTCTTGATTCTTTTAAGTTATTTAAGTTGTTTGTGAGTTGATTGTGGATTTTAAAGTGGGGTTGTGTTGATTATTATATGTTGGATTTAATTGGTTGTGGTGTTGGTTTTGGATTTGAAGATGATAAGTTAAGAGTGATGTTGGTTTTAGGGTTTTGGAAATGGTAAGTGATAAATTATATTGTGTTATTTTGGATTAGGTTTTGGAAGAAGGTGATTTACTCTAATTTGAGAAGTGAAGAATTCTTGGAGAAAAGAAAGTGTTTAGAGTTGTATAATTGGTGCTAAAGGTAAGTACAAACTATATGGGTACAAACATGCATATGTTGTTTAATCTTAAAACACTTTTGTTTGTAAATGTGATATAGTATCAAATGTATTGTTAATGAATGTTGGTGATGAAAATATTGTGATGAGCATGTAAAATAATTGCTAATGATGTTGATTATGTCCATTTGAATGAGGTTATGTTGTGTACAATGTGTTTTAAGTTAACCAAAAGAAATTTGGCTACATTTAGGGTTTATGCATGAGTGACACGTAATTTGGGGCGGTCGCTATTATTCATGTGCGGTCGCTATTATTCATGTGCGGTCTCGACTTAGGTCGGGCTTTTGACCGCGAAATCTACTGTAATAATGTTTCATCTTTTGATTGTGAAGTGCGGTCGCAACTTAGGTCGGGCTTCTGACCGCGAAACCTACTGTAATAAGGTTTCATCTTGTAATTGTATGGAGCGGTCGTATTCAGGTGAGGCGCGACCGCTAGAAAGGTTCTGTTCACCTTATTGGAAGCAACCTAATTCTGCAACAAGATTTTTAAATACATGTTAAATAGATCATCCATTTGAGTTGTCAAGGATCAAAATAGAGATCATTTGTCTAACATCATTGTTGAATCATGAAATGTGAGATGATATGGAATTGATAATGCATATGATATTACATGAACAAGGTTATGTATTGTGTATTGTGAGGCTTGTGAATGGTGATGTGTATTATGAATAATGTACTTTGAAATGTGATACCAATAATGCTATATGCACAATATGAATTGAGATATGAAATGCTATAAAGCCATTGTGATTGGCTATGATGATGCAATTGAAAGAAATAAGGCATGTTTGCCTAAATGTTGATGAGAATTGAGAATGGAAATGATAACTAAATAATAAATGAATTGTGTGGCTAATGTGTTATTCCATTTTCAGAGTTTGTTATTGGTGGCATGCCTAATAATAGTAACAATCTCTTGAAGTTAGGTTGGATTGAATCCTTGAAGCCTAATTGAGATGTTACAACCCTTGAAGCTAGGTTGGGTTGGTTCTTGAAGCCAAGTTGGGTTGAAGCTTAGCATGCTTTGCTCCCCTTGAAGCTTGGTTGAACCTAATCCTTGAAGCCTAGTTGGTTATATGATAATGATAAATGTGATAACAAAACCAAAACATTAACTCTGAAAATTGAATGGCATATTAGTGTGTCTTGGGCCTAATGCTTGTCTTTGTTTAGTGTTGTTCATGAATGGTTTAATGAGTAACTAATGAGGTATATGAAAAGATGTTGAAATGTGATATGTCTACTTATATTGGATTATGAAATGTAATGGTATGTTGTTTGCTTTGCATATATGATGTTACATGTATAATATGGATTGATAATTAACATTGCATTGCACTAAAGCATAACATAAGCATGATTTGTCTTACTAAGCCGTTGGCTTAGCGCGATAGTGTTTAATCGCGCAGGTAGCAGAGTTGAACCCGAGAGTTCTTCGAGACCTAGTGAGAGTAGACATTGAAGGGTTTATTCTTGGATTTAAAGATCAGAGAAGAGCTGCCAATCATGTATAAATTCTTTATGTTTTGTAAAGTATTATGTATAATGTAAATATTTTATAAATTCCGCTGCGTATTAAGTAAATGTATTTATATCTATTTTGTTTTATATTACAAGTAATTACTTATTTTTCTCTATTGTATAATGAGAAAGCTTATAGTATCATTTAAAATGTTTTCAATGTTAATAAAAATCCGTAGCATTCCTATATTCGATACATGTATACTACATTATGGTGTATGTAGTGTGTATGTATTGGGTGTGGGGGTGTTACAGTTGTTTTGGTATCAGAGCCTAGGTTTGAGATTCTCAACCTAGGTAAAATGTAATAAAAAGAATATTTTTATTTAAAAAAAAAGTGAATTTTTGAATAACATATATGTTTGGGATTGGCAGTCTCTGATCTTTAATAGGACGTATTCTATTGTGTTTGCAGAAATAGGTTGTGATGGATCCTCATTTGCGTCAGTCAGTTGAGGATAGTGAGGAGAGTGTAGCTCCGGAGGATAGAGCTAGAGTTGATAGTGCTGAGGAGGCACCTGCTTCGGTGTCGGGGAGACCAGTTGGTGAGGAGGTTCTACCAGCTTGGCTTAGGCATGTGGTTGAAGCTTTGAGGCAAGCACCAGTGCAACCACCATCACCACCTCAGCCTGTGGTATCAGTGAGGCACTATGATAAACTAAGGAAGTATGGAGCAGAGGATTTCCTTGGTACTGTTGATCCAGCTGTAGCGGAGCAGTGGCTTGATAAAGTACAAAGGATCTTTATTCAGTTGCAAGCCACATCGGAGGAAAAGTTTCACTATGCAAGATCTTTGCTACAGAAGGATGCATATGAATGGTGGAGGACAGTGCCCCATTCTATGGATGATCCACCAACCTTGTCCTATGCTGACTTTCTGAGAGAGTTTGAATTGAAGTATACTCCTAGGGAGTATAAAGACATGAAGAAGATGGAGTTTTTGTGCATGCTGAGTTGATTATGTAATATCCTCATGTATGCCCTAGAAGTTTTGATTATGTTGTTGTTGTTGTTGTTGGTTTAAAATGTGATTGAATGTATGTGTTGTGTGATAAAAAAATTTAAGAGAGAATGTTCATGTGTTATTTGAAAGAAAAGTGATGTGTAGAGAAGATGTATATGTAGTGTATATGGTAATATATATGGCATATATGTTGGTCAAAGGGAGAGTCAAGGTGTTGGATATAGTGGAAGAAGATATTTTTGGTTGTTATTGAAATTACTATAAAGGGCATGCATAATGAAAAGAAGTTTAACTATGTTAAAGAGGGCATTTTGGTAATTCTTCTTTTGAAATTGTGTGGTGGAGATTAATAGAGAGTTTGACTTTTATTTTGATCAAATTCCTTTCTTCTTTTCACGTGTGGCCGGCCAACCTAAAGAACAAGAGAGAAAGCAAAGGTTTGATGATATTTTGAGCTCAAATTGAAGAAGTTTTAAGTGGTTAAGTGGAAATCCAAGAAGATTCACTATATTTGGTAAGTTTCTCTTGATTCTTTTAAGTTATTTAAGTTGTTTGTGAGTTGATTGTGGATTTTAAAGTGGGGTTGTGTTGATTATTATATGTTGGATTTAATTGGTTGTGGTGTTGGTTTTGGATTTGAAGATGATAAGTTAAGAGTGATGTTGGTTTTAGGGTTTTGGAAATGGTAAGTGATAAATTATATTGTGTTATTTTGGATTAGGTTTTGGAAGAAGGTGATTTACTCTAATTTGAGAAGTGAAGAATTCTTGGAGAAAAGAAAGTGTTTAGAGTTGTATAATTGGTGCTAAAGGTAAGTACAAACTATATGGGTACAAACATGCATATGTTGTTTAATCTTAAAACACTTATGTTTGTAAATGTGATAGAGTATCAAATGTATTGTTAATGAATGTTGGTGATGAAAATATTGTGATGAGCATGTAAAATAATTGCTAATGATGTTGATTATGTCCATTTGAATGAGGTTATGTTGTGTACAATGTGTTTTAAGTTAACAAAAAGAAATTTGGCTACATTTAGGGTTTATGCATGAGAGACACGTAATTTGGGGCGGTCGCTATTATTCATGTGCGGTCGTATTATTCATGTGCGGTCTCGACTTAGGTCGGGCTTCTGACCGCGAAATCTACTGTAATAATGTTTCATCTTTTGATTGTGAAGTGCGGTCGCGACTTAGGTCGGGCTTCTGACCGCGAAACCTACTGTAATAAGGTTTCATCTTGTAATTGTATGGAGTGGTCGTATTCAGGTGAGGCGCGACCGCTAGAAAGGTTCTGTTCACCTTATTGGAAGCAACCTAATTCTGCAACAAGATTTTCAAATACATGTTAAATAGATCATCCATTTGAGTTGTCAAGGATCAAAATAGAGATCATTTGTCTAACATCATTGTTGAATCATGAAATGTGAGATGATATGGAATTGATAATGCATATGATATTACATGAACAAGGTTATGTATTGTGTATTGTGAGGCTTGTGAATGGTGATGTGTATTATGAATAATGTACTTTGAAATGTGATACCAATAATGCTATATGCACAATATGAATTGAGATATGAAATGCTATAAAGCCATTGTGATTGGCTATGATGATGCAATTGAAAGAAATAAGGCATGTTTGCCTAAATGTTGATGAGAATTGAGAATGGAAATGATAACTAAATAATAAATGAATTGTGTGGCGAATGTGTTATTCCATTTTCAGAGTTTGTTATTGGTGGCATGCCTAATGATAGTAACAATCTCTTGAAGTTAGGTTGGATTGAATCCTTGAAGCCTAATTGAGATGTTACAACCCTTGAAGCTAGGTTGGGTTGGTTCTTGAAGCCAAGTTGGGTTGAAGCTTAGCATGCTTTGCTCCCCTTGAAGCTTGGTTGAACCTAATCCTTGAAGCCTAGTTGGGTATATGATAATGATAAATGTGATAACAAAACCAAAACATTAACTCTGAAAATTGAATGGCATATTAGTGTGTCTTGGGCCCAATGCTTGTCTTTGTTTAGTGTTGTTCATGAATGGTTTAATGAGTAACTAATGAGGTATATGAAAAGATGTTGAAATGTGATATGTCTACTTATATTGGATTATGAAATGTAATGGTATGTTGTTTGCTTTGCATGTATGATGTTACATGTATAATATGGATTGATAATTAACATTGCATTGCACTAAAGCATAACATAAGCATGATTTGTCTTACTAAGCCGTTGGCTTAGCGCGATAGTGTTTAATCGCGCAGGTAGCAGAGTTGAACCCGAGAGTTCTTCGAGACCTAGTGAGAGTAGACATTGAAGGGTTTATTCTTGGATTTAAAGATCAGAGAAGAGCTGCCAATCATGTATAAATTCTTTATGTTTTGTAAAGTATTATGTATAATGTAAATATTTTATAAATTCCGCTGCGTATTAAGTAAATGTATTTATATCTATTTTGTTTTATATTACAAGTAATTACTTATTTTTCTCTATTGTATAATGAGAAAGCTTATAGTATCATTTAAAATGTTTTCAATGTTAATAAAAATCCGTAGCATTCCTATATTCGATACATGTATACTACATTATGGTGTATGTAGTGTGTATGTATTGGGTGTGGGGGTGTTACAGTTGTTTGTAGCAGAAATGGTACTGGATGGTTCTCGCTGGCTCTCTTAAGTGGAAGGTCAGGGGTTCGATCCAGGGAGGCGACTCCTAAGGGAGCCAAATAAACAAATTCCTGCTGAGTGGGCCGCGAGGGCTGTCCAGTACTGTAGCGATCACTTGGCTCCTGCGGACTCCGTGCCCAGGTGGTGAAAAGGCCGGGCCGTAAGCCACTAGTGGGCCGGGCAGCCGACCTGGTCGGGGAGGGTCGTTACATGTGTAACACCCCTTCCCAACCTACATGTGTAAGTCGAGTAGAGGCGCCACACTATCCTAATGTTGCTACCAATTTACTTAGTCAAATTTTAATTCTGATTTTTACAGAAATTTTGCCATAGTTCCGCCTAGAAATTTGGATCCCAAGTGTCGACAAAACTTGTTTTTCTGATTTTTTTTAAAACATTTTACACAGACCAATATAATTACCATCAAATTTAATGCACTCCCAATGAATCCACCTTATACCCTCAACTACAAACCTGCACGAAGAGTTCACACTTCTAATATAACATAAAGTAAAGATTTATGATTATTACATACTACTAACATACAATTATAACATAGAAAATCTCTTTTATATTTATTCATATACATGCCACAACTAGCTAACTCATAATGGAACTAAAAGATCTACCCCTGAGATTTGCTGTGGTCTGGTCGTTGCTTTCCCAAGATTTATCTACTGCTCCGAACCTACGAGTCAAGGAAAACTTAACTCGCTGAGCAATGTCGCTCAGTGGGTACTTTACTAATAAAATACAAGTAACATATGAAAACATTTGGAAAATATGAAATAATTAAATCATAAATCAACCAACCTTAAACCAATAGAAATTTTGATACATTCAGTGTGATATGCTTTCAATAATGTAAAATCATAATTCAACTCATTTGCATTTCATAATTTAACGAAAAATATGTCTTTGGTTCAGGCTCTACTGGTATATAGGGAACCATAGTGATAAGGCAGTGGCCCTCACCACTGTAACATAGGTGGCCCTCACCACCGATATCAGATCACAGGAATGGCCCTCACCATCCTGGTTCTAACCAATGGGCCTCCCCATTGGCTTCAGTGGCCTCACCACTGAATAACATATCATATCACAATAATGAGCAGTACTGCATGCGTTAGTATAGTGCACCATACCCTTATCTACCACTCCCACTATCCAGTAGAGCATAAAGATTAAAATGATTCAATTTAAGTTTCAAACTTCATTTTGGAATGATTCGAAAAATCATTTTAATTTCCGTCACGCTTTGCCATTTATGCCGCGCACCACATTCTTTGGTCAAACCGTTACTCTTTTTCACATATTTAACATCCACAATAAACATATCAAATATTTCAAAGCATTCCTCAAAGGATCACAAATTGATCAAATGAATAGTGTTGCGGCGAGAAAAATCGGCAACGCAAAATGGCATGACCAAATGAATAGTAAAATCTGGATTTTCGTCAAAATTTCAGTCCACTTCAATCATGCATTTGACCAAGTAAATGATCTTATTTTTGGCTGAAATTTTACAGAAAACTTATTTCATATGTTGACTAATTGCATGTAAAATTTCGTTGAAAAATTCCTTCGTTTGCTGCCTCAAACAATTTCCACAAAAAGGTCCAGAAAGCTGTCTTTTTGGGACCATTTCGGCCCAAACACATGAAATGCATAGGATAGTTTATTTTTCTTTTGCAAATCAATATTAAGGCTTCTTTAATGGTAAAGTGAAGATTCAAACACTTCCCTTTGACAACTTTTGCATGTTTAACTCAAATCAATATATTTAGCATCAACAACAAAACTTTCATAAACCAAAGTTTGTAAAGCATCAAACCAAAATTAATTATTCAAAGGTAAAGTACCAAACCTTATTTCTTTAATTCCTCTTGGCTTTTCTTTCTTCTCCTTCTTTAATTCTTTATTTCTCCTTCAATCAATTCAAGATACAACATAAACCTTAGAATTTCAAAATAATAAATTATCCTCTATTTCTTTTCCAACCGAAACCCCTAATCCAACCTTATTAATCTTTCTATATCTTGGTTCTTCCATTTAATCAATTAATCTTATTATTATTATTTTTTTTTCAATTCCATATAAGACTCTAATTCCCAATCTTCCAATATATATATAACTACCTAAAACTAATACTAAAATTAAAGTCTACACACTTAAAAACCTTAGAACTTACCTTAAAAATCAAAGTTTGGAAAAACTTGGAAGTCCCTTGGTATTTTCTTTTGTTGGCCGAATTTGGTGAGTGGAAAAGAGAGAATTTGCTCTTCATATCACCTATATTTATATACAAAGGAAGTGATGATCACCTTGACCATTTGTCCACTTTTTCTCTTTCTTCATTTATTACACATTTATTACATATGCTAAATGTTCTCTTTTGATTGGCCAACCTTTGATTTTTATAACTTCCTTTTTCCTTTACTTCTTTCCACTTGTCTCTCTTCCCATTGGATCTCATAAAGTTGTCCCGGGTTACTCATCCGGTCCCGACACGAAACCGGGCCCACATTACGTTCCGGCGATTAATCGATCATATCTTTTAAACCGTATAGCTCCACGAGTCAAACTATATATGGTTTTGATCCTCTCGACCTCTACTTTCTATTTATAAGATCTATTTTAGGTTTCTAAGTCATTTTGAAAAATTACCGATAAGCCCTCAACTTTTTACAAAATTCCCTTTTGGTCCTATTTTTGCTCGGGTTTTCTCCGGCTTCGTTTCTACTGACAATCGTTTCATATTTAACTTCTCGCCATTCTCTACGTACTCACGTCTTTATTTCCTACAGTAAATTTATGTATAACTTTAATTGGTAATGACCAAAATGCCCTTAGTCAACATTTCTTCATTTTTCTTTAACGGGACATTTCCTGGAAAAACCGTTACACGTTGTTGCGATAAGATTTTTCTCTACATTCCATTTTTGGAATCTGTTATATGCACTATTAAGAACATCCGCTGCAACTTTCTTTGAAATTACATCTACGTCCCCAACTTTATTAAAAATTACAATTAGGTCCCTTTTGTCATACAACCTTATCTAGGGCTGTTATCAAGAATTATCTTCTCCTTTTCCCTACTCTCGCTATGCACGTGTCTACACTGCATAAATGCAGTAGGCGGATGTGACAGTTCCTTCCTCGTTAATTTAAGCTTCGTCCCGAAGCTCATCAAGTGAAAACAAATATGGGTATTGCTTCTTCATAGTTTCTTCGCGTTCCCATGTAGCTTCTTCTACTTTGTGATTCCTCCAAAGCACTTTGACCAATGGAATCTTCTTATTTCGCAACTCTTTGATTTCACGTGCTAGGATCTCTACCGGCTCTTCCTCATATGTCATTTCAGGCTGAATCTCAATATTTTGAACTTGTATGACGTGGGTTGGATCTGAACGATACCTCCTTAGCATCGAAACATGGAAAACATCATATATTTTATTTAATTCAGGTGGTAACGCCAACTGGTAAGCTACCGAACCTACCCGTTTAATAATTTCATATGGTCCGATGAATCTAGGGCTTAGCTTGCCTTTTTGTTTAAATCGTAACACTTTCTTCCAAGGAGAGACTTTGAGGAACACTCTGTCACCTACCTCAAACTGTATGTCTTTCCTTTTTAGATCCGCGTATGATTTTTGCCGGTCCGCTGCTGCTTTTAATCGATCTGGAATGATTTCTACCTTCTCTTCAGTTTCCTTAACTATGTCTGGCCCCAACATCTTTTCCTCACTCAATTCTGTCCAGCAAACTGGAGTTCTGCATTTTCGACCATACAGTGCTTCGTAAGGTGCCATTTGTATGCTGGATTGATAACTGTTGTTGTACGCGAATTCCATTAAGCTTAGGTGTTTGTCCCAACTACCTTTAAATTCTAAAACGCACGCCCTCAGCATATCTTCCAAAATTTGAATCACTCTTTCCGACTGTCCGTCTGTCTGGGGATGAAATGCTGTGCTGTGGTAAGTTCGAGTTCCAAGGGCTGTTTGTAACTTCTGCCAAAAATTTGACGTAAAACGTGGGTCTCGATCGGATATGATCGAAGTTGGAACTCCGTGGAGACGTATAATCTCTTTGATATACAAGTCTGCCAACTTGTCTAGCGAGTAATCCACACGTACTGGTATGAAATGAGCGGACTTAGTAAGCCGGTCTACGATTACCCAAATCGCGTCATGTTTGTCCCTTGTCATAGGCAATCCTGTGACAAAATCCATAGTAATACGATCCCATTTCCAGGTTGGAATTGTAATAGGTTGTAGTAGCCCTGAGGGTAGTTGATGTTCCGCCTTCACTTGCTGACAGGTAAGACACTTCGTTACGTGATCAACGATATCCTTTTTCATTCCTGGCCACCAATAATACTCCTTCAAGTCCCGATACATTTTCGTTACTCCTGGATGCATTGTATAAGGACTGTTATGAGCTTCTTGCAAAATCTGTTTCTTCAGCTCCTTGGACTTAGGTATCACCATTCTCTTCTTGTAGTAGAGAATACCATCAGGACGAATTTGATAGTCTCCTGAACAGTTCTCCTGCGCCTGTTGACTCCACTTCTTCACTTGTTCATCTTCCTTCTGAGCCTCACGTATTTGTTGATGTAAATTAGGTCGCACGTGCATTTCTGCAAAGATAGCTCCATCTTCTGTAGGTTTTAACGTTACCCTCATAGCACTTAGCGCTTGCATTGACTTCCTACTAAGTGCATCTGCTACGACATTTGCTTTGCCCGGGTGATAATTAATCGTATAGTCGTAGTTGGCTAACCATTGCATCCATTTTCGCTGTCGCAGGTTTAAATCTTTCTGCGTGGGCAAATATTTCAGGCTTTGATGATCCGTAAAGATGTAACATTTTTCCCCGTATAAGTAGTGCCTCCACGTCTTGAAAGCCAAAACAATCGCTGCTAGCTCTAAGTCATGCGTAGGATAATTCTTTTCATGTGGCTTGAGCTGTCGAGAGACATACGCAATGACTTTGCCTTCCTGCATCAATACACAACCTAACCCGATATGGGATGCATCGCTATAAATCACAAAATCTTTTCCTGATTCTGGTTGTGTAAGAATAGGTGCTTCAGTAAGTTTTTGTTTCAGCTTTTCAAAGCTCCGTTGACAAGCGTCGGTCCACTGGAATTTGGCATTCTTCTGAAGTAGCTTGGTCATAGGTACGGCGATCATGGAAAACCCTTTAATGAATCTCCGATAATATCCTGCTAATCCCAAGAAACTACGGACTTCCGTTACTGTCTTAGGTGACTTCCATTCCAATACTGCTTCTATTTTCTTGGGATCGACCCTTATTCCTTCTGTCGATACAATATGTCCCAAGAAAGCTACTTCTTCCAACCAAAATTCGCATTTGCTGAATTTAGCGTATAACTGCTTCTCACGCAGGGTTTGCAAAACAATTCTAAGGTGACGATCATGATCCTCTCGATTCTTTGAATACACCAATATGTCGTCAATAAATACCGTGGAAAATTCTATTCATCAGATCCATGAATACTGCAGGTGCGTTCGTTAATCCGAAAGGCATAACAATGAATTCATAATGTCCATAGCGAGTTCTGAATGCGGTTTTTAATATGTCTTCATCTTTAATTCCCAATTGATGATAACCCGATCGTAGATCAATTTTTGAAAAGACTCCAGCACCTTTGAGTTGATCAAACAGATCATCTATGCGAGGTAACGGATACTTGTTTTTGATGGTCAGCTTATTAAGTTGACGGTAATCTACACACAACCTTAAGGATCCGTCTTTCTTTTTCACAAACAATACTAGTGCTCCCCATGGTGACACGCTTGGCCTTATGAACCCCTTGTCTAAAAGTTCTTGTAGCTGTACCTTTAATTCTTTTAGCTCCGCTGGCGCCATTCGGTAAGGTGCGATAGATACTGGTGCAGCTCCCGGGTACACATCTATGGTGAATTTCACCTCTCGTTTAGGTGGTAGTCCAGGTAAATCGTCAGGAAATACGTCGGGAAAATCGCATACAGTAGGTATATCTTGTAACTTTGGTGCCTCTTCTTTTGCTACTAATGCACATACCAGGTATGCCTCGCAGCCTTTTTGCACTAACCTCTTAGCCGTCATGGCAGAAATGATGTTAGTTAGATAGTCCTTCCTTTTTCCCACTAGAGTCACTTCGTCACCGTCTGCAGTATGCAAGGTAACTCTCTTCCGTTTACAGTCAACCAATGCATCGTGTTTGGCTAACCAATCCATTCCAAGGATAGCATCAAATTCTTGAAATGGTAGTTCAAATAAATCTCCCCAAAAGATATGTCCGTGTATCTCTACGGGACAATCTTTCACTACCTTCCTAATAATCACCTCATTTCCTAATGGGTTAGTAACTAATATTCCTTCTTTCTCTAGTTCTACCTTTAGGTCCTCAAGTTTTTCATTTTTCGTGCATATATATGAGTGTGAAGAACCTGGATCTATTAAAACGTAAAGCGGAACTTCAAACATAGACAACTGACCTGTAATCACGTCTAGCGCTTCTTCGTCTTCTCGCCCCCTCATGGCATACATTCTAGCAGGAGCCCTTGCTTCTGGTCGATTCACTGTTTCAGATTGCACACGCGACGGATTTTCGCTCCTTCCTCTGCCTCGGCCTCGACCTGCTGCCGCTTGCGATCTCTCAGTATCCCTAGGTAGATTCTGTATTCGCTGGGGACACTCTCGCATAAGGTGGTCTAAAGATCCACATATATAACATGCAAATGTCCGACCCCAACATTCTCCCGTGTGACGGCGTCCGCATTGATCACAGCGTGGATTATTATTTTCGCCTTCATTACCTCTCGAACCGATAAAGAAGTTACCTCCGCTTCGGCCGAATCCTCTTCCTTGTCCTCTTCTGGATTGTCCCGTACTAGCGACTGAGGTAGTTTGACTTAAGCCACCGCGAATTGATCCCTGACTGTAACCTCGACGTTGACCGCCTCCCGTGGAACCACTGCCGCGGAATCGTTTTCTTGATGATTGGTAGTTTCCCGAATAGTTCTGGGTACCTCTCTTCTGTTTCATCTTCTGTCGTCTATTCTGCTCATCAGACTGACATTGCTCTACTTCTAGAGCCCTATTGACCAACTCGGAAAATTCTTTGATATTAGCAGCAATTAGCTGCATCCTAATCTCATTATTCAATCCATCCTGGAACTGCTTACATCTATCATGTTCATCTTCAATTGTCTTCTTGGCATACCTACTCAGCCTAGTAAATTCCCTCTCGTACTCAGCAACGGTCAGTCGACCTTGCTTTAAGTGTAGAAACTCCTTTTTCTTGGCATCTAGGTATGCCTCCGATATAAACTTCCTCTTGAACTCATTCACAAAGAAATCCCATGTTCTCTGTTCCGGTGAAACTCGTTGGTGAACTGTGTCCCACCATATATATGCTTCTTCCACTAATAAGGAAGTAGCACATATCACTCGCTCTTCTGGCGTACACTGTAACTGATCTAAGGCTCGTATTGTTCCTTCCAGCCAATACTCGGCTGTTGAAGAATCATCGTCCCTTCGAGCCTTAAACTCTTTCACACCATACTTTCTTATCTTTTCTATTGGGGGTTTCCTTTCCCCTCCTACAGCAGGTACTGGTACGGGTGCTGGCGCTGGGGGTGGTGCTGGGGCAACGCCGGCTATCTGCCGAAATACGGCAGCCATTTGTTGCAACATTTCATTGGGAATAGGAGCATCAGCGGGTGGTTGCTCCGACGCTGATGTCTCAGATACACGCATTTCTATAACTCGGGAGGCCTGAGACTCGACCTCCTCCTCTATATCACGCTGCGCTGCTTGCGACATCTAAAGAGTAAACATATACCATCCCATCATTATTAACGACCCAGACCAACAGCATTATCTTACCCTAGGTGGCATGTATATAAATATAAAATTCTTAATTAACACATATACAACACAACTTTTATTTATTTCCAAACACAAAGTTTTACAATATTAGGAAGCCCTTATATACATTGCAAAATTTGGGACTCCTCACTATTATATCACCATATTATACTACCATACAATATTTACATGATACCTTTATCTCACATATATATAACTAAAAGAACCACCAAACACAATACATCTCAAGACTCAATGAGTAGGTGCCCTAGGTGAAGTGGCACTGTCTGAAAAATATTCTACTATCTCGGGATCAAAATCGGGGTCATGTGATGCTTCACTAGGTAAGTACTGGCCTAGCTCTTGAACCCTCTCCTGTAAAGTTTGAATCTCTTGATGTGCTATCTCGAGGCTTCTACCGACACTATCCAACTCCGCTCTATAACTAAGCCTGTCTTCTTTTAACATCTGCACGTCATCTATCAAGGAGGAAATCATCTCATCTTTTATTCTCAAGTCTTCACGATCTTGTATACTTCTATCGGCCAAAATTTCTATAGTCTCATCTTGCTCCTGCGCTAGCTGTCTCAACCTCTCTACTTCTATCCTTAGCTCCCTCACCTCCTCGTTTAGGTCACCCATTATTACTCCTGGATAAGTTGAATAACATAACTAACAATGACACACACATGTATAGTTATATAATTAAAACCCCTATTCTAACCCTATGTGTCATACATTTAAGGTTTAGTTCGACTAACTACCCAGAACCGGCTAAACCTTTGCTCTGATACCACTAATTGTAACACCCCTTCCCAACCTACATGTGTAAGTCGAGTAGAGGCGCCACACTATCCTAATGTTGCTACCAATTTACTTAGTCAAATTTTAATTCTGATTTTTACAGAAATTTTGCCATAGTTCCGCCTAGAAATTTGGATCCCAAGTGTCGACAAAACTTGTTTTTCTGATTTTTTTTTTAAAACATTTTACACAGACCAATATAATTACCATCAAATTTAATGCACTCCCAATGAATCCACCTTATACCCTCAACTACAAACCTGCACGAAGAGTTCACACTTCTAATATAACATAAAGTAAAGATTTATGATTATTACATACTACTAACATACAATTATAACATAGAAAATCTCTTTTATATTTATTCATATACATGCCACAACTAGCTAACTCATAATGGAACTAAAAGATCTACCCCTGAGATTTGCTGTGGTCTGGTCGTTGCTTTCCCAAGATTTATCTACTGCTCCGAACCTACGAGTCAAGGAAAACTTAACTCGCTGAGCAATGTCGCTCAGTGGGTACTTTACCAATAAAATACAAGTAACATATGAAAACATTTGGAAAATATGAAATAATTAAATCATAAATCAACCAACCTTAAACCAATAGAAATTTTGATACATTCAGTGTGATATGCTTTCAATAATGTAAAATCATAATTCAACTCATTTGCATTTCATAGTTTAACGAAAAATATGTCTTTGGTTCAGGCTCTACTGGTATATAGGTGTTAGACAAATGATCTTAATTTTGATCCTTGACAACTCAAATGGATGATCTATTTAACTTGTGTTTGAGAAAGCTTGTTGCAGGATTAGGTTGCTTCAATTAAAGGTGAACAGAACAAGTATAGCGGTCGCACCTCAACTGAATACGACCGCTCCATGCAATTACAGAATGAAACCTTGTCACAGTAGGTTTCGCGGTCAGAAGTTCGACCATAGTCGCGACCGCTCATACATAATAGCGACCGTCCTAATATTTGCCCGACCGCTACTCAAGGAACTTAAATCATTACAATCACAGTAAGGTTCGCGGTGACAAGAACGGTGAATGATTCGACCTCGCTTACCAATTTAGCGACCGCTCATTTATAGTCGCGACCGCCCAACAATTCAAGAAGAAATTGCTCAAAGAGACAGTAGTGTTCGCGTCCTCAGGTGCGTCCAGAAGTTCGACGCGAGAATATGAGTTCGACAGCGAAAAGCTACTAAGGGCGACCGCGAGATTCAAATTATGGCGGACATCTCTTTTGCCCTGTCAGAAAATGACACGTGACATGACCGTTGTAATCCCACTTCAGTATTCAAAAAAGGGCGACCGCACTTTGTGATGCGCGACCGTCCCGACAAACACAGCATGGGCAAGAAACGGTCCGACAAAAACATCATGGGCAAGATTCCTGCTGTAGAGCACTAAAATTCGACCGTTGAACTTTTTCAAAAGTAGCGACCGTCCCTGGTTAGAAGGACGACCGCGTGAAGCATGAGAGCGACCATCCTTGTATGAAGGGCGACCGCTAAGTGCTTCGGACAGTTTAAGTAAAGAAGGTCTAATCTGCCAAGACTTTATTCTAAACAGCAATAACGGCTAGTAAGACCACATTGGCTATAAATACAATGTTTCCATGAGAAAACAAAAAAGATATAACATTATTGAGAAAAGATTTTCATAGCCAAGCAACAAATTTCCTTTTGCTTAAACTTGTATTTGAATTGTTATGAATGTTAGGTGTTAGCATTGAAAACACCATTGTATAAGTTTGAGTGTAAGCTTGGGAAACACTTAGGTTGAGAGAGTGAGCCTTGTAAAACTCTTGTGTGGGTTGTAAGTGTGAGCCTAAGAAAAACACTTGTAAAGTTGGAAGTGAGCTTGTGAAAACTTCAAAGACTAGTGGAACCTTAACAAGTTGTTAAGGAAGTGGATGTAGGATTGAAGTAAATCCGAACCACTATAAATCTTGTGTGTTCTTACCTTCCTCCATTACTCAACCAACTCTCTATTCCGCATTTCTTGTTTGTTGAGTTTTTTAAATTGTCGTTATTTCTTGACGAAACCAATTCACCCCCCCCCCCCCTCTTGGTTGCCATCTTGGGACAACAATTGGTATCAGAGCCCTGAGATTTCTTAAACTTAATTGTGAAATCTGATCCACAATGGCAACTTCTTCTTCATCAAGCTCTCATGGAAATCTTAACTCTATTCTTAGACCTTACTTTGATGGAACGGATTACTCATACTGGAAACACAAAATGTATTTGTTTCTAGACAGTGAAGGGATTGAACTATGGGATTTCGTGGAAAATGAGTGGAAATCTCCTACTCATGAGGTTGACGGTATTCAAGTTCCACTTCCCAAAGCTCAATGGTCAACTAGCAATATCAGAGATCGATTCAAGAACAATAGAGCTGCTTCCATCTTGATGAACTCCATTTCAAGAGAAGAAGGTGGAAGAGTTCAACATTTAACTTGTGCACATTGTATTTGGAAAACACTTGAAAACTACCATGAAGGTACAACTCAAGTAAGATTTACCAAGAAACAAATGCATGTTCATGAGTATGAGCTATTCAAGATGAAACCAAATGAAAATGTCACCGACATGACAAATCGCTTGCTTGCTATTGTCAATGAACTGAAGAAGTATGGCAAGGTATATGATCAAGGTGATGTAAACAGTAAGATCTTGAGAGCCCTAAGAGCTAGAAAGAACTTTGAATCCAAAGTATCATCCATAGAAGAAGCTCATGATCTCAGCACATTAAGAACCGACGAGCTAGTTGGTAAATTACTCACTTTTGAGCTGCACAGTGAAAAAGAAGAAGATCAAGGTGAGAAAGAAAAGAGAAAACCAATTGCACTCAAAGCAATCAAAGAAGTTGAGAGCTCAAGCAATGAAGGTACTGATGATGAAGATGAAATGGCAATGTTCTCAAAAAGAATGAATGAATGGAAAAGGAAGAAAAGATTACAAGCAAACAAAGGTACACCTCCTAAATTCTCCTTCAAAGATAAAGAAAAGAAAAATGAGGTAAAATGCTATGAATGTGGAAAAACCGGTCACATCAAGTCGGATTGCTACAAATTAAAGAACAAAAGGAAATGGGATAAAGAAAAGAAAAAGTCTCTCAAAGCCACATGGGATGACTCTTCCTCAAGTGAAGAAGAAGAAGAGGAAGGAATTGCAAATCTTTGTCTCATGGCTATTGAAGATGACTCCAATGAGGTAAGTACTCAATCTTTTGATCTTGTAGCACATGATGATATAAGTGATATAAATGATAGTGATTTGATTGAGCACATGAATTCTAAAATAGAAAAATATTTCTCTAAAATGATGCTCTATAAAGAGAAAAACTCTAAGTTAGAAAAGGATTTTATATGCTTAAAGAACTCTACCTTAGAATTGAAAACCTCAAATGAACACTTAATGAATACAATAGGAGAATTAAATAAAAGCTCACATGACTTAGAAAAGGTGATTAAAGAAAATGAGACATTGAAGCATGAACTAAAAGAACTAAAAGAATCAATTTCCAGATTTCATAAAGGAAAGGAAGCATTGAACACATTAATTAATAATCAAAGATCACCTTCCTTGAAATATGGATTAGGATTCAATGGCTCAACCAACATTGCACCTAGTAAACCAACTTTTGTGAAAGCATCTACAACTAAAATTTCTGATGTTCATATCAAAGATGCTTGCACCAAGTCTAAAAGAACTTCTTACGGTTCACTAGGAGATAAAGCCAAAAACAATTATGCATTGTTGTTTACTAAACTTGTACAAAAGAAATCACATACTTGTAGTTGTATGTATAATCCAAAAAGAAAAATGCAGAAGCATAGGATACCATGGCAATGCACATATTGCATGAAATTTGGTCACAAAAATTTCTATTGTTATATAAGAAAAGCTCATCTAAATTTAGAAGGCACTCTTTCTACTAACCATCAAGGACCCAACTATATGTGGGTACCTAAAAAAGGATGACCACAATTGGCTTGCAGGTATGCCTAAAATCTACTACCAATGAAAGCACATGGCTTGTGGATAGTGGATGCTCAAGGCATATGACTGGAAATGCAAAGCTCTTTACAAGTATTACCTATAAACATGGAGGTAACGTAACTTTTGGAAACAATGCTAAAGGTAAAATTCTTGGTGTTGGCTCCATTGGTTCTATTGGTAAGGATTTAATTGAAGATGTATGGCTTGTTGATGGTTTGAAACATAACTTGCTAAGTGTTAGTCAACTTTGTGATAAAGCATACTTTGTTAAGTTTGATTCCAAGGAATGCAAAATCACAAATTCAAATGATGTTATCATATTTAAGGGTACTAGAACAAACAACACTTACAATGTAAGCATACATTCTGATCATACATGTTTAATGTCCACTAATAATGATGCATGGTTATGGCATAGAAGACTAGGACATGCTGGTATGGATCAATTGAAATATATTTGTAATGAGAATTTAGTTGATGGCTTACCTAAGATAAAATATGATAAAGATAGGATTTGTGAACCTTGTCAACATGGTAAGCAACATAAAAGCTCATTTAAAACAAAGAATGTTATAAGCACCTCTAGACCTTTAGAGCTCATTCATTTAGACTTGTTTGGACCAAATAGAGTTACAAGCTTAGGAGGCAAATCATATGCATTTGTTCTTGTTGATGACTACTCTAGATTCACATGGGTTAATTTCTTAGCTCAAAAGAATGAAGCCTTTAATTACTTCAAAACCTTTGCAAAAAGAGTTCAAAATGAAAAAGGATATGTGATCACATCTATTAGAAGTGATCATGGCAAAGAATTTGAAAATGAAAACTTTGAAAACTTTTGCAATGAAATTGGCATTTCACACAATTTTTCTGCTCCTAGAACTCCACAGCAAAATGGTGTAGTTGAAAGGAAAAATAGAACTTTAATTGAAATGGCTAGAACAATGCTCAATGAATATGATTTACCATCTTATTTTTGGGCGGAAGCCGTTAATACAGCTTGTTACATTGCAAATCGTGTTTATAAAAGGCATTTAACTAATAAAACTTCTTATGAGCTATGGAATGGAAGAATACCCAGAATTGGATATTTTAGAGTATTTGGATGCAAATGCTTCATATTGAATACCAAGGATAATCTTGGAAAATTCTCATCCAAATCAGATGAAGGCATATTCTTAGGATATTCATCATATAGCAAAGCATATAGAGTATTTAATATGAAAACTCTAGTTATAGAAGAATCAATGCATGTTGTATTTGATGAATCATCTAAACTTGATCAAAAGAAAGGTATTACTTTCAATGACCCTGCAGGCACTCTTGAACCTCTTGAATCTATTGATGCTCCAAAGATCAATCAACTTGAAGAAAAGGCTCAAGATCTACCTAAGGATTGGCAATACAAGAAAGATCATCCAAAGGAACTCATCATTGGAGAAACATCAAAGGGAGTAACTACTAGATCTAAAATTAATCATGTTGATGTTAATGTTGCTTTTGTTTCTCAAATTGAACCAAAAACTATTGAGGAAGCTTTAAATGATGAAAATTGGATAATTGCAATGCAAGATGAACTTAATCAATTTGAAAGAAATAATGTTTGGCAACTTACTCCTAGACCTATAGATCATTCTATAATAGGATGCAAATGGGTTTATAGGAATAAGCTTGATGAAAATGGTCACATCATTAGAAATAAAGCAAGATTGGTAGCCAAAGGTTATAATCAAGAAGAAGGTATTGACTATGATGAAACCTTTGCCCCCGTAGCTAGATTGGAAGCTATTAGAATATTACTTGCTTTTGCATGTCATATGAATTTTAAGCTTTATCAAATGGATGTTAAAAGTGCATTTCTAAACGGACTCATAAATGAAGAAGTTTATGTTGAACAACCTCCTGGTTTTGAAAACTACAAATTTCCTGATCATGTTTTCAAACTTACCAAAGCTTTATATGGATTAAAGCAAGCACCTAGAGCTTGGTATGATAAACTTAGTGCATATTTGCTTGAAAATGGTTTTTCAAAAGGAAAAGTAGACACAACTCTTTTTGTTAAAAAGAATAAGCACAACATTTTGATTGTACAAATTTATGTGGATGACATAATATTTGGAGCTACTAATGAAGCCCTGTGCAAAGAATTTGCTTCTTGTATGACTAGGGAATTTGAAATGAGCATGATGGGTGAACTCAAGTTTTTCCTTGGACTGCAAGTCAAGCAATGTAAAGATGGGATCTTCATCAACCAATCCAAATATACAAAAGAACTCATCAAGAAATTTGGAATGGATGGCTGCAAAACTAGCAAAACTCCTATGAGCACATCATTGAAATTAGGTAAAGATGATAATGGTAAAGCAGTAGATGAGAAGAAATATCGAGGTATCATCGGATCACTACTTTACTTAACTGCTTCTAGGCCTGATATAATGTATAGTGTATGTCTTTGTGCTAGATTTCAAACTAGTCCTAAAGAATCACACTTGAATGCCACTAAGAGAATCTTGAAATATTTGAGCGGTACAATACATTTAGGACTTTGGTATCCTAAAAACACATCATTTCATATTATAGGATTTTCAGATGCAGATTATGCTGGTAGTATATTAGATAGGAAAAGCACAACAGGAGCATGTCACTTTCTTGGTAATTGTCTAGTTTCTTGGCATAGTAAGAAACAAGCATCAGTTGCTTTATCCACAACGGAAGCTGAATATGTTGCAGCATGTTTTTGTTGCACACAAGTATTATGGATGAAACAACAATTGCTTGACTATGGTAAAATGTTTAACAATATCTCCATTAAATGTGACAACACTAGTGCTATCAATTTGTCTAAGAATCCTATCCAACATTCTAGATCCAAACACATAGATATTAGACATCATTTCTTAAGAGAAAATGTACAAAATCAGAATATAACCTTAGAATTCATAGATACAGAAAATCAACTTGCTGATGTCTTTACAAAACCCTTGAATGAAGATAGACTTAACTTCATCAAACTCAATTTAGGAATGATTGATGGAATCACTTTGAGTTAATTAGAATTTTTTTTGCCTTAAAATAAAGTTTCTATGTGCATGAAATTAATTTTTCTTAACACACTTAGAATATCTTCCATCTTTCCTTGAATCTTTTATTTTTGAGTATGTAGCGGTCGCTCCAGTGTTCTTTCGCGCTCGCTACTTCGTCTGCTAGTTTCATTCAATAAAATTCTCTGAGCGCGGTCGAGAAAATTTGTGCGCGATCGCACCAATTTGAATAGTTTCGACCGTTACAGATGTTTTTCTTCACTCGCGAGCGTACTGATCATAATAATGGTCGCTGTACACCATTCCGCGATCGCACCTTGTTAAATTTGCGATCGCACCCTGTACACTCTGCTCGAAAATTTATAACCGTTGGCTATGTGACAGGTCGCAACTCTTAACTCTCAACAGTCATAAACGGCTATTTCTTTACTTCATCTATTTAAAAGTGTTTTGCAACAGTTTATCTGATATTTTGCCTATCAAAGCACACAAACTTACTTCTGAAACCCTAAAAAACTTCTACATCTCAATAAGTTTCTAATGTCATTCCAGATAGAGAAGAGTGCAAACTCTGCACTAGGGTGGTATGGGGTTAGGTTCAAACTCTTTGATCAGTATCAATTCTTAACCCTTGAAGATTTTGGCAGAATTTGGAACTTCCCTTCTGAAGGTATAACCTCCTACAATGACCAAATCTTCTCAAACCCAACCCTTTCTGATTTCTGGCGAGAAATTTCCATTGAAACTTCCTTTGAAAAGGAATCTAAAGCCAGGCACATCAAATCTCTCACCCACTGGATGCTCCATAGGATTATCACCTATACCATTCACCAAAGAGCAGATGGGAATGAGAAAGTAACCAAGAGAGACCTTATCTTTCTCTATGCTTTCACCCACAACATCAAAATGAACACAACCAAGTTCTTGATTGATACCTTTTATCATCATGCTGTTACAAGAACTGGTACCTTCTTCCTATCCTCTCAAGTTACTCAAATAGCTAGGCACCTAAACCTTCTGAATGATTTGAACTTAGCCACTTTGAGGAACCCTTTCACTCTAGCCTCCAATGCTATCACAATGGATTACTTAGAGCATGCTGGTTGTGTAAGGAAGATAGAAGGGTCATATGTATACTGCTATGGCAAGAAAGGAGTTATGGATAAACAAAAGAAAAGGCCAAGGTATACAATTGAGGAAGAGGGAGATTCTGTAGAAGTTGCAGTAGAACTACCTTCAAAAGCTGCTTCATCAAAAGCTGCTCATGAAACTGCTTCATCCTCCACACAACTCATCCTCCAAGCTATCAAAACTCTCTCCAGGAAACTCACTAAGTTCAAGAAAAGTGTTTCCAAGAGATTCCAGCACTTAAACAAGAGGATAGACCTTATATCCCACATGCACCATGATCTTTATGACATGCAAGGCAAATTGGACTTGCCTCAATGCAATCTTGAAGATTGGGATATAAGTGATCACACCCAAAGCGTTGCTGAAGAAGAAGAGTCCATTAGCACTAGCTCTGCCTCTGTTGCACCTCAAGATAAAGGGAAAACTCCTTTAGTTGAAGAAGAGTTAGACATAGATGATGACTCAGAATAAGCTTAGCTTTAATTTGTTTTTGTTTGCACTTTCATATGTTTACTGCTTATGTTTCATGTCTTGTACTTTCCTCCACTTTCATATATATAATGTTTATATTCCCTTTCATTGTTTGCACTTTTATATGCTTGTTTTGCTTAACATTTGTTTCATTTTGCCTATGCCAATGGGGGAGAACAATACCAAAATGGAATGAACCAAGTGGAATGAACCAAGTAACAGTATACAAAAATGGGAAAACAAGAATAAGAACAATAATGTTGAATATTTGCAATAGGGGAGAAATGTTTATGGGGGAGAAATGTTTGCATCAAACAATAACCTTTGCACCAAGATAAACTATTAATCACAATGCTCTTAACGATGATTGTTGCATATGTTAAGGGGGAGTATTTTAGACTTATTATTTTTCTCATCATTCCATTTGAATTGTCAAAGTCAAAATGGGGGAGATTGTTAGACAAATGATCTTAATTTTGATCCTTGACAACTCAAATGGATGATCTATTTAACTTGTGTTTGAGAAAGCTTGTTGCAGGATTAGGTTGCTTCAATTAAAGGTGAACAGAACAAGTATAGCGGTCGCACCTCAACTGAATACGACCGCTCCATGCAATTACAGAATGAAACCTTGTCACAGTAGGTTTCGCGGTCAGAAGTTCGACCATAGTCGCGACCGCTCATACATAATAGCGACCGTCCTAATATTTGCCCGACCGCTACTCAAGGAACTTAAATCATTACAATCACAGTAAGGTTCGCGGTGACAAGAACGGTGAATGATTCGACCTCGCTTACCAATTTAGCGACCGCTCATTTATAGTCGCGACCGCCCAACAATTCAAGAAGAAATTGCTCAAAGAGACAGTAGTGTTCGCGTCCTCAGGTGCGTCCAGAAGTTCGAAGCGAGAATATGAGTTCGACAGCGAAAAGCTACTAAGGACGACCGCGAGATTCAAATTATGGCGGACATCTCTTTTGCCCTGTCAGAAAATGACACGTGACATGACCGTTGTAATCCCACTTCAGTATTCAAAAAAGGGCGACCGCACTTTGTGATGCGCGACCGTCCCGACAAACACAGCATGGGCAAGAAACGGTCCGACAAAAACATCATGGGCAAGATTCCTGCTGTAGAGCACTAAAATTCGACCGTTGAACTTTTTCAAAAGTAGCGACCGTCCCTGGTTAGAAGGACGACCGCGTGAAGCATGAGAGCGACCATCCTTGTATGAAGGGCGACCGCTAAGTGCTTCGGACAGTTTAAGTAAAGAAGGTCTAATCTGCCAAGACTTTATTCTAAACAGCAATAACGGCTAGTAAGACCACATTGGCTATAAATACAATGTTTCCATGAGAAAACAAAAAAGATATAACATTATTGAGAAAAGATTTTCATAGCCAAGCAACAAATTTCCTTTTGCTTAAACTTGTATTTGAATTGTTATGAATGTTAGGTGTTAGCATTGAAAACACCATTGTATAAGTTTGAGTGTAAGCTTGGGAAACACTTAGGTTGAGAGAGTGAGCCTTGTAAAACTCTTGTGTGGGTTGTAAGTGTGAGCCTAAGAAAAACACTTGTAAAGTTGGAAGTGAGCTTGTGAAAACTTCAAAGACTAGTGGAACCTTAACAAGTTGTTAAGGAAGTGGATGTAGGATTGAAGTAAATCCGAACCACTATAAATCTTGTGTGTTCTTACCTTCCTCCATTACTCAACCAACTCTCTATTCCGCATTTCTTGTTTGTTGAGTTTTTTAAATTGTCGTTATTTCTTGACGAAACCAATTCACCCCCCTCCTCTTGGTTGCCATCTTGGGACAACAATAGGGAACCATAGTGATAAGGCAGTGGCCCTCACCACTGTAACATAGGTGGCCCTCACCACCGATATCAGATCACAGGAATGGCCCTCACCATCCTGGTTCTAACCAATGGGCCTCCCCATTGGCTTCAGTGGCCTCACCACTGAATAACATATCATATCACAATAATGAGCAGTACTGCATGCGTTAGTATAGTGCACCATACCCTTATCTACCACTCCCACTATCCAGTAGAGCATAAAGATTAAAATGATTCAATTTAAGTTTCAAACTTCATTTTGGAATGATTCGAAAAATCATTTTAATTTCCGTCACGCTTTGCCATTTATGCCGCGCACCACATTCTTTGGTCAAACCGTTACTCTTTTTCACATATTTAACATCCACAATAAACATATCAAATATTTCAAAGCATTCCTCAAAGGATCACAAATTGATCAAATGAATAGTGTTGCGGCGAGAAAAATCGGCAACGCAAAATGGCATGACCAAATGAATAGTAAAATCTGGATTTTCGTCAAAATTTCAGTCCACTTCAATCATGCATTTGACCAAGTAAATGATCTTATTTTTGGCTGAAATTTTACAGAAAACTTATTTCATATGTTTAATAATTGCATGTAAAATTTCGTTGAAAAATTCCTTCGTTTGCTGCCTCAAACAATTTCCACAAAAAGGTCCAGAAAGCTGTCTTTTTGGGACCATTTCGGCCCAAACACATGAAATGCATAGGATAGTTTATTTTTATTTTGCAAATCAATATTAAGGCTTCTTTAATGGTAAAGTGAAGATTCAAACACTTCCCTTTGACAACTTTTGCATGTTTAACTCAAATCAATATATTTAAGCATCAACAACAAAACTTTCATAAACCAAAGTTTGTAAAGCATCAAACCAAAATTAATTATTCAAAGGTAAAGTACCAAACCTTATTTCTTTAATTCCTCTTGGCTTTTCTTTCTTCTCCTTCTTTAATTCTTTATTTCTCCTTCAATCAATTCAAGATACAACATAAACCTTAGAATTTCAAAATAATAAATTATCCTCTATTTCTTTTCCAACCGAAACCCCTAATCCAACCTTATTAATCTTTCTATATCTTGGTTCTTCCATTTAATCAATTAATCTTATTATTATTATTTTTTTTTTCAATTCCATATAAGACTCTAATTCCCAATCTTCCAATATATATATAACTACCTAAAACTAATACTAAAATTAAAGTCTACACACTTAAAAACCTTAGAACTTACCTTAAAAATCAAAGTTTGGAAAAACTTGGAAGTCCCTTGGTATTTTCTTTTGTTGGCCGAATTTGGTGAGTGGAAAAGAGAGAATTTGCTCTTCATATCACCTATATTTATATACAAAGGAAGTGATGATCACCTTGACCATTTGTCCACTTTTTCTCTTTCTTCATTTATTACACATTTATTACATATGCTAAATGTTCTCTTTTGATTGGCCAACCTTTGATTTTTATAACTTCCTTTTTCCTTTACTTCTTTCCACTTGTCTCTCTTCCCATTGGATCTCATAAAGTTGTCCCGGGTTACTCATCCGGTCCCGACACGAAACTGGGCCCACATTACGTTCCGGCGATTAATCGATCATATCTTTTAAACCGTATAGCTCCACGAGTCAAACTATATATGGTTTTGATCCTCTCGACCTCTACTTTCTATTTATAAGATCTATTTTAGGTTTCTAAGTCATTTTGAAAAATTACCGGTAAGCCCTCAACTTTTTACAAAATTCCCTTTTGGTCCTATTTTTGCTCGGGTTTTCTCCGGCTTCGTTTCTACTGACAATTGTTTCATATTTAACTTCTCGCCATTCTCTACGTACTCACGTCTTTATTTCCTACCTTAAATTTATGTATAACTTTAATTGGTAATGACCAAAATGCCCTTAGTCAACATTTCTTCATTTTTCTTTAACGGGACATTTCCTGGAAAAACCGTTACACGTCGTTGCGATAAGATTTTTCTCTACATTCCATTTTTGGAATCTGTTATATGCACTATTAAGAACATCCGGTGCAACTTTCTTTGAAATTACATCTACGTCCCCAACTTTATTAAAAATTACAATTAGGTCCCTTTTGTCATACAACCTTATCTAGGGCTGTTATCAAGAATTATCTTCTCCTTTTCCCTACTCTCGCTATGCACGTGTCTACACTGCATAAATGCAGTAGGCGGATGTGACAACATGAGTTCTTCATCAAACATCAAAGTGGAGCTAGGAGGAAGACTAGTAATCCTACTCTTGGCATATTCACAAGGGGTTTTTCTATTCTCTCTTTTAATTCATTCCAATATTGTTTTTATTGCATTAAGAGAATTGATATTGCAATGAACAATTTGTATTTTATTTATATTGAGTTGAATGAATGTTTTAAATTGATGATGTTGAGCTAAAAACCCATGCTTAGGGTTTGTAGTATATTTGACTGAATGCTTTGATTTGATATTTCCATTGATGTACCTTGTTGTTGGTTGATTGCATTGGATTGTATGCTAGGTTGATAGATTAACTACCTATTGATCTCTAGATATTGAATGAAGGACCGAGAGGTGAAATTCGATATCAGAATTATGCAATCAACTACCCTATGAATGAATTAGAAATATAAGTTCTAGGGTTTGTTAATTTGATAATGTAAAAGAATTGGTCATTGTTAATTCATGAATGTGAGAACTAATGGATTGGTAATTGACTAATTAACCTTAAGGAACAAATTAATTTACAAGGTTATGTTAATGGATAATTGAGAATTGAGCTTTGATTGAATAGACCTATAACCCTAGTCGTATTCCCAAGAACCGATTTGATCTTGTACAACCTTCACACACATCAACCCTACGTATGTTAATTTTAGGTTTAAATTGTTCTTTAGCATTCCAATCAACAAACTCTCACTTTTAATTTAATTGCTTTAATCAAGCAATTACGAACCACACCTTCTTGGGGAAACGACCTTGGGGCGATCACCTTTGCTACAGCTACCTCGTATACTTGCGAGTCACGCTTGTAGTAGAACTTAATTTGAGCGCAACATGCATACATGAGCATATCACATTGCATTTTCTTGTATTGTATTTCTTTGTCAAAGTGAACAGCAAACACCCTGTGAAGTAAAGAATCAAAAGAAGATATGAAATCAGGGGGCATGGAAGGCCAATTGTGTGAAGAAGCTCCAGTAATTTTGCAAAAGAAAGAAGAAATGCATGCTTGTTTGAAGAACTAGATAATCTACAAACATCAACCAAAGCCACATAGAAAAAATCATGGGTTTGAGCCTACAAAAGGGGCAAAGTTTTTTCCTTTCAAATTTTGAGTTTATGCATGTACAAAACATTTTGAGACTCACTTCCAATATTTTGCCACACAGGGGCTAAGGAGAAGATATGAAGGCTAGCTAAAAAAATGGTTGAAGTTTTTGCGAAAATGCAAAGGAAGAACAAAAGGAACAAAACAAGAAGAAAGTAAGATTGTCAAAAGAATAAAGATGCAAGAGATGAAAGATCAGTCCAGCTAGAAGAGTTAAAGCCAATATAAGACCCGATGCTAAGGATGAGGATCCAATTTCAAGAGTGAAGACCTAAAGACAAGAGATGAAGATCCAAGGTCCAAGGATGAAGATCCATTTTGAGGGTGAAGACCAACAATCCATTAAAGAATGGAACAGCCAGTTAAAAGGAAGCCAAAATTCTCAACTGATAAAAGGTCAGTCAAATTCAATCTTGGGACCAAGTACCCAAACTCGGGTCAAAAACCAAAAATCTAGTTTCTGGTCGAGCACTCAAAAATCAAATTTCAGGTCGAGTACCCAAATCTAGTTTTGGGTCGAGCACCCAAATCCAATTTTGGGTCAAGTACCCAACTCCTGTCTAGCGTCCAAATACCCAATCCAGTTTTGGGTCGAGCACCTAACTCCTGTCTTGGGTCTAGCACCGGACTCCAGTATCGGATCAAGCACCCAAATCCAGTTTAGGATCGAGAATTCAGTTTTGGGATGAGAACCCAAATCCAAATCTAGTTTAGGATCAAGAATCTAGTTTCGGGTTGATAATCCAAATCCAAATCAGTCTTGGATCAAGCATCCAAATTAGCCCCGGCCGAGAACCTAAAATTCAATTTTAGGTCAAGCACCCCAAAATCCAGTTTCGAGTCGAGAACCTAAATCCAAATTTAATTTTAGGTCGAGCACCCAAAATCCAATTTTGAGTCGAGAATCCAAACCTAAAATCCAGTCTCAGATCCAAGTATCCAAATCAAATCTAGTTTCGAGTCGAGCATCCAAATCTAGTTTAGGATTGAGAATCCAGTTTCGGGTCAAGAACCCAAATCCAAATCCAGTTTAAGATCAAGAATCCAGTTTTGGGTTGAGAACCCAAATCCAAATCATCCTCGGGTCGAGAACCCAAAATTCAGTTTTGGATCGAGCATCTTAAATCTAGTTTTAGGTCGAGAACCCAAATCCAAATTCAGTTTCGGGTTGAGCACCCAAAATTCAATTTCAAGTCGAGAACCCAAATCCAAATTCAGTTTCGGATCGAGCATCTAAAATCTAATTTCGAGTTGAGAACCCAAATCCAAATCTAGTATCATGTCGAGTACACAAAATTCAGTCTCGGGTCGAGAGCTCACTCAAATCTAGTCTCGGGTTGAGAACACAACTCATTTCGGGTCCAGAACCCAAACCAACTTCGACCTCGGGTCGAGAACCCATCCTCATCCAAAATCTTCTCAAAGTCATGTTACTTTTCACTCTCTTCTGCTTAAAGTCTCAGATCCTTCATGTAGAGGCAAACTGTAGACCCTTAATTTTTGACCCAGTCCAGCCTAAAGATTTTAAAACAGTCCAAAATAATTTTTGTGCTATATTTATTTATATTATTTTATAAATATTATTTATTATTTAATTTAATATAATATTTATTTTACCTTTCATTTATTTATTTTTTAAAAATAAAAAAAATAATAATATATAAATAAAAAATAAAAAAAATAAAAAAAAAACAAAAATCGAGGACGAAAGTCCCTAGTGACGAATTGGCTTGGGCCAATTCGCCTCAGGAACACCAAAAATTATTATAAGTAATAAATATTATTAAAATAAATATTATTTAGTTTAAAATAAATAATAAATATTAAAATACCACAAAAATTATTTTGTACTATTTACAAATATCGAACTGGGTCAAAAATTAAGGGTCTACACTTGCGGCGAATTGGCCATGGGTCAATTTGCCCGTAAGTAAAACTTGCGACAAAGTTTTGCCCAGCGTGCAGTTTTGCTCGGCCTGAGCTCTTCCGCATGCAGTTTTTGCCGAAACCCTATTTTACATGGTTTTTGATTTGATTTCTAAAACAGTTTTAAATTTTCATAACATACTAGGTTTTTTTTTTAGTTACCTTTAAATACCACATTAAAACATACTGAAAGGGGGATTTGGGACTTTTAGAATTG
The DNA here is from genome assembly GCA_947685225.1 of Garcia nutans. NCBI lineage: Eukaryota > Viridiplantae > Streptophyta > Magnoliopsida > Malpighiales > Euphorbiaceae > Garcia > Garcia nutans. The sequence goes on along the minus strand of CANTUV010000007.1, from coordinate 44,583,964 downwards.
GAATTTTATTCAAGAATTATTCAGACTTTTTTCCAAAAAATTCTCAAAAGCTTGGACTTGAAGAAGCAGCAAAACAACAAAGAATCCATCAAAGGCAGCACACACTGACTTTGTTATTGTTCAACCAGAATTCAAATTGTGGTGGAACCAACAATGGAGATTTGAGTTTTTATTGACTTATTTATATTTACAACAGCCATAACATGCTTCCTTTTTAATGTTTTATTAAAGTATTTTGATATTAGTTTTCTAGTACATTAAATTGTTGAATCTGAATTATATATTTTATGAACCAAAATCCTAATATCTTAATACCTGTAAAACTAATTTTTGAAATCTAAAACCCTAATTACACTTTTCTAAAACCACAAAACAATAATTTGTTTTCTCAAAACTGTAATATCCCAAAATGTGCCCTAGAAGTTTTGATATAATTGTTGTTTTATTTTGGATTAAGTGTATATGTTAAATTTGAAAGAGAAAAGAATTTAAGAGAGAGTGTATATGTTGTATATATGGAAATATATACAACATATACACAAGTCAAATGTGGAAGTCAAAAGAAGAAGATATTTTGTAATTTTAAAATTAATGGAAATTATATAAATGGAAGAGGGTATTTAAGTAATTTCCTATTTAGATTGCTTGGTGGAGGTTTAAAGAGAAGGGAAGTTTGACTTTGTCTATAATTTCCTTTTCATTTTTCTTCTTTTCCTTTCTTGGTCGGCCATCCAAAGCAAGAGAGCAAGAGAGAGTTTTATGTTCCCAAGCTCTAAATTCAAAGGAGTTTTCAAGTGATTAAGTTGGAAATCTAAGAAGTTTCATTATTTTGGTAAGTTTCTCTTGATTCTCTTGTTTAATTTTAAGTTATGTATGAGTTTGATTGTTGATAATTGAAAGTAGGGTTGTGTTGATGGTAGTATGTTGGAGTGTGTTTGATTTAATTGATTGTGGTGTTGGTTTTGTATTGGAAATAAAAAGTTAGGTTGATGTTGGTATTGGAAGAGTAAGAGTGATGTTGGTTTAGGGTTTTGAAATGGTAAGTGATGTTTAACTTGAGTTTGATCAATTATTTTCATAGATTTTCATGTTGGTTGTGTTGGTTGGAGTTAGAAGCATAAAATTCTTGAATTTGGTAAAAAACAGAGGCATCTTGGATGCCACACCCGTGGCCCTTGGTTGCCACAATTGTGGCTAATTGAAGCCATGGCCGTGGAGGTTTGGAGCAAGGGAGGCAGAACCATTTTCTAACCCACGCCCGTGGGGGTTGGGAGGCCACGACCGTGGGGTCCTAAAGGGAGATGTTGATTTGTAATTTGTGATTTAAGGGTCTAGTAAGAGGTTATTAAGTGAATGTTTGTATTGGACTTGATGAATTTTATTATTTTTGGATTAGGTCTTGAAGAAGATAATTTTCCCTAATTCAAGTGGTGAAGAAGTGTTGGAAGAGGAAGTGTATAGATTGTGTGAGTGGTGCTTAAGGTAAGTACAAACTACATGGTTGCATGCATTTACATGATTTTGATACATTTGATGAATAATTGATTGGTATAATGTGAATGATTGATGAGCATCTAAAATGTGTGTTAATGCCATTGGTTATGTACACCTAGATGATGAGATTCAATGTAATTGATTATGTATACTCTATTAATGAGATGAGGAGCCATGGTTGTTGGCTAAAATGATAATGATGCCAATGAGATGATTGAGGCATGGTTGCCTAAATGATGATGAGAAATGAGAATAGAATTGATAATGAAATAATAAATGAGTTTGTGTGGCTAATGTGTTATTCCATTTTCAGAGTTTTATTGTTGGTGGCATGCCTATGGTAATAATCTCTTGAAGTTAGGTTGGGCTTGATTCTTGAAGCCAAGTTGGGTTGAAGTTTGACATGTTTTACTCCCCTTGAAGCTTGGTTGGGTCAAATCCTTGAAGCCTAATCGAGATGTTACAACCCTTGAAGCTAGGTTGGGTTTGGTTCTTGAAGCCAAGTTGGGTTGATACTTAGCATGCTTTGTTCCCCTTGAAGCTTGGTTGAACCTAAATCCTTGAAGCCTAGTTGGGATAATGATAATGATAAATGTGATAATTGAACCAAAACATTAACTCTGAAAGTTGAATGGCATATTAGTGTCTTTCGGGCCCATGCTTGTCTTTGTTTTTAATGTAATTGTTGAATAGTGAAACCAATGAATAATGAGATACAAGATTGTGAAATATAATGTAATGAGATGATTATAATACATAAGTATTTTATTGAAAATGAATGTGGCATGGGAAGCTATGTTGAGTAATGAAACTATTAAGATATTACATGAATGTTTTGATATGATATTGACAAAGGAAGATGTTGAAATATAATATTCTTTTGAATGGTGTATAAACATTGATTGTGTGACATTGACATTGCATTGAAGCATAGTATTATTGTAGTTTGTACCACTAAGCCGTTGGCTTAGCGCTAGTGTGATTCATCGCGCAGGTGACAGGGAAGAACTAGAGAGTTCCGCTAGGCCGAGTAGAGTCTAGGTTTTGAGGTGTTGATATTGGAGCTTAAAGATCAAAGACATACTGCCAATCATGTATATATTTTATGTTTTGTAAAACTTGAGTTTTAATGTATATGTATTTGTAAATATTTGTTACATTTTCCGCAGCGTTTTGAATAAACATTCTATCTATTGTGTTTTATAAATTTCCTTAAATGTTTTAAATTTGTTCATATTATTGTAAAAGAAGTGAGTCATTTGTTTATTAAACCATGGCATTTCTATATTCAGTATACGTATATTACGATCGTAACAGCATGCTGTGTACGTATACAGGGTATAGGGGTGTTACAAAAACCATAATCAATTCTATTTTTCTAAGATTCATAGTAGCATATTCTTTCCAAACACCTAACTCTTAATCCTATTTTGATGATCTTTAATTTTATTCACTTAAACCCTAAACCTTAATATTAGTTTCACACAACTTCCTAAATCCTAAATCCAAAATATTTATTCTTTAGATTCAAATCCTAATTTATTTCAAAACTAATTTTTAATTCAAACATCCAATAGCCATATTATTTCTTTTACATTAAATATTTCTCAATTGATTAATCCAGTAATTAAAATACAAAACCCTAATTATTAAACATAAAACCCAAGAAACCCTAATTGATGCATAAATCCTAAATTCATATACTAAATGAGATAAATGTTTGTTATATATTTTGATTGACGTTTCATGTCTTTGATGAATGATTTATTTATGATGAATGGTCGGTTACTTTTATTGATTTGCTTTGGTTTCAAAACATTGTAAGAGGTATATTTCCATTTGTTGGGTACCTCATATTGTGAGCATCATGTAATTTAATTTATTTTAAAGCTTTTGGTTATTATGAGTCTATGTATTTAACTTTTTTTTTTCCAAAGCCCTAATTTAGTAAGTAAAATTCTAAAACCATATTTTAAGATGCAAACCCTAAACTTATACATTTATTACTTTATTTAGTTTTAGATTTGATTATGTAGTTTATTATATATTTTGATGATTGATTTATTTAATTTTGAAGTTTGGTTTATTTAATTTATCATGAATGAATATATTTTCTTTATTATTATTTATTTATTAAAATTGAAAGAGGTATTTTTCATGATTGGGTACCTTATTAATTAATCTTTATGCAATTTAATTTATTTTCATATTTTGGAATTATTGTAAAGGACACGTTTCCACCTTTCGGTGGGTGTCCTATTAAATAATTTTTTGTGGTATTTTATTATTTATTTTAATAAAATTTTAACAATATTTATTACTTATAATATTTAATAGTTATTTTTAATAAAAAAAATCAGACTGATCGGCGAGCAACGCGGCAACCCTGGCTTCGCCGCAGGCGCTATCTGCGGCGAACTAGGCACTGCCTAATTTGTTGCAGCAGCAAATTGGGCTTGCCCAGTTAGCCCATCCTGTAGTTGCCCACTGCCTCACCCAGCACAACCTACGTGCTAGCTCGTAGCAATCCTCGCTGGCCCAATAGCCTGGGCTGTCATTTTTTTACCAAACCTTATTTTACTTGGTTTTGTGATTTTTCCTAAACAGTTGGTATTTCCTTATTAAGATAGTATTAGGTCTTTTTATTTTTCTATAAATAATAGTATTAAACACACAGACTTAGGAGGATTTTCTTTTTAAAAAACTTTGGATTTTTAATTTTTCCTAAGACTTGAAGGCAAAACCCATAGAAAAACAAGGAAGAAAAAGAAAAGAAAGCAAGGAAGATGAAAGCAACAAAGGAAATAGAATTATACAAAGACAGTGAATGCATTGCCTTGATTTTTCTCTGCCACAAATATTGTATTAAAGCAGGCAATAGCTTGTTTTAATTTCTTCAATTTGGTGGAGCCTTCACATGCAGGTAAGTTCTTCTAAATTCAATTTATTAAATTAATAATCACCTCCACTTTTCAAAACTATATCACAACATTTTTATTACTCAACTTCTTCTTGATCTCTTTCATACAATAAGCATAAGTTTTAATTTATATCAATAACATAATCATCAAAACACTAATCTAATTTACTCAAACCCTATTGTTATTTTCATAAAAATACCAAAATCCTATTTTCTAAACCTTAAACCCTAACTTATAAAACCTAAATCCCAAAACCATGACTGAAATCCTAATTTCTAAACTAATCATCAAAACACTAATCTAATTTTTCCCGACCCCGCAATGGGAGCTGCCACCTTGACCCCCGCTTGCTAACCGGCTAGCGAGACCGCCATATGAGCCTGTCAAAGGAGTCAATATTCATTTGTGTATTGTGAGTCTGTGTATTTAAATTTCTTTTTTTCAAAGCCCTAATTTAGTAATTAAAATTTTAAAACCCTATTTTAAGATGCAAACCCTAAACTTATACATTTATTACTTTATTTAGTTTTAGATTTGATTATGTAGTTTATTATATATTTTGATGATTGATTTATTTAATTTTGATGTTTGGTTTATTTAATTTATCATGGATGAATATATTTTCTTTATTATTATTTGTTTACTAAAATTGTAAGAGGTATGTTTCCATGATTGGGTACCTCATGAATATATTTTCTTTATTATTATTTGAGCTTCCCAAATCGATATGGTCAAATCAATATGAGGTTGGATCATATCGATTTGGATATCCAAATCGATATAAGCCTTGCCTCATATCGATTTGGCCATCCAAAATTGATATGAGGAAGGCCTCATGTCAATTTTGACCTCTCAAATTGACTTCTAAACAATTTTGATTATGCAATTTAATTTCCTAATCAAGCAGTATATCATTTACAACTCAGATTAAGCAGTTTAGGTTTAAGGGGGAAGTCCTAATTTTTGCCTATAATGATAGGATTAAAGGCAACCATTGGGAAGACAACATTAGCACAGGGATAACAATTGAATTAATATAGAGCAACGAAACAATTTAAAGGATTGTCAAACAGAAACAAGAAGTCATCTAATATAGAGAAAGCATTATCAAACAAGGCAGCAGTTTAATTTTTCTAAGCCTTAATCCTTTAAAATATTAAAAACCATAAAAACATAAATACTTTAGTTTTACACAGTAGCTTAAAAACACAATGAATCACCATTTAAAACCATGAATCAAAAGTATTTTAAAGTGTCTAAAACTCTAGTTTCATGATTTCACCATTCAAATATTAATTTTGTTTAATCAAAGAGTCTTACCAACCTTTTAAAACATAAAACCTCAATCTATTTTAATTCCATAAAAAAAGTCACAGTAGCCTAATTTTATGAATTCTAAAAACTTAACACATGAGATAAAGCCCTAAATGGAAATAGTAGCTATAATTTGGATTTTTATTTACCTTATTCAATTCTATATTTGATCATGCTTTGTTTTATTTCTTATGCTTTAATTTATTTAAATTCAATACTTGGTTTATTTTATTTATCATGGATGGATGTTTACTTTTTATTGATATTTGGTACCTTTGATGAATGATTTATTTATTATGAATGGTTATTTACTTTTATCAATTTATTTAGATTTCCAAATATTGTAAGAGGTATGTTTCCACTTTGTGGGTACCTCATTTGCTAAATATCATGTAATTTAATTTGCTTTCCTATTTTAGAACCTATGTAAAGGGCATGTTTCTACCTTTCGGTGGGTGTCCTATTTAGGCATGTGATGTAAGGACATGTTTCCATCTTCGGATGGATGTCCATTTATTTGTTTTGTTTTGTTTGGACATTGCTTTGATTTTAATATAATGATGCTTTCTTCTTATTGTGTGTAGTATGGATAATATTGTTATATTTAAGAATTTTATAATATTAAGACCTGCAAAGGAGGCCGGTTCTAATGAACCAGGCATTGTGGGGGTGCTGGGCCATTTCTCACCTTCCCCACACGTACCCAACTTTTCAAACCCATTAGGGGTTGGGGATTCCTTAGGAATTGAGTCATCCACCCCTTTCTTTTTCCCGGCCCGTCCGGGTGGCGACTCCATTTTCTCCGGACTTAGGTCTGTGTTCTCTAAGGCCCCAAGCCTAAACAGTGTCAAAGTTACAAGAACCATTCCACTGGGAGTGGGGGCAAAAATCTCCGCTCACAAGACCAAAACTTCATATGTTGAGAAGCTGATTGCTAATTTGGAGAAGAAGTTTGAAAAAAAGCTGAAAACTGAAGAGATGTCAGAGATTGACAAGTTGTTTGAATAAGATGAGGAAGTCCCATGCAAATTCAAGATGCCCTTCTTTGCCAAGTTCGATGGAATTGGGAATCTTCATCTCCATATAAAGCAATACATTACTGCTATGCAGTCTTCCCGAGCTACTAAGGCTCAAACTCTAAGGTACTTCATGCTTTCATTGGACCCTGTTATCCAGAATTGATTCAACACCTTAGAGGGTGATACTCAAAAGAACTGGGATTTATTATACAAAGCCTTAATACAATAGTATGGGTAAAATGTTGAGTTGGAGGTTACTTTTATGGAAGTTGAGTCGAATATTTAAAGACAAAATGAGAACTTTGTTGACTACATGAAAAGGTGGAGAAACAAAGCTGCATTGCTCAAGAAAAGGCTTGATTAATCGATCAAATTAAGATGATTATGAGAGAGGTGTTACCTAATCTTCGTGAAAGGATGTCCCATACCCTTATTAGAGATTTTAAAGATCTCCTTCAAGCAGGCTTACAAATAGAAGAAAGGGAAAGAAAGAAGCATCATTTTTCTACAAGAAGAAATGAGAAAGGGAACTAACAGTCCGGCAATCAAAGCATACAAAAAGCAGTGGATGTTAATGCAACTTGTCAAGGAGGAAGGAGGCAATTTTTGGAGTTGGGAAAGCCACTGTCTTAGGTACTCAATAAGCTGCAAAAGAAGGGATTGTTACAACCCTTGACTCCTCGCCCTTTGCCAAATCCTCTACCACCTAACTTTGATGCTAAAGTTTTCTATCAGTTCCATCAAATGCAAGGGCATGAGATAGATAAATGTTTGAGGTTGAGGCATGAGATCAAAATTTGATTGATAGTGGAAAGCTGCCTGAACCCAACAAGCCTAACACAAAGGACAATCTATTGCCAAGATTCAATAGAGTACCACCTACGGCTACTTTCTTGATTGGAGGAGGTTTGAATGAAAAGTTTATGCTGGCTTCTTTCCAAGACATAGATAGAGAGGCAACTAAAGAATAAGTGGTGCTAAGCAAGATGGAGCAAGTCGAGGTAAAAAAGGAAGTAGCCATTTGTATTGTGAGCGAGTTTTGGGACTCAACTGATAGTGATGATGATTCTGAATCAAACAAGGAGGAGTGGACCTAGTCCAAGCTCAAAGAGGATGAGGTAATGAACACCTGCTATGGTAAATCTTATGCAAGGCCTTCACCAAAAGAAGTAGAGGATGACAAGGGGAAAGACACTGAAAAAGAAGTGAAGGAAGATGAAGATGACACAGTCCTTAAGAAACTGAAAAGGACTCAAGCAAGTGTTAGCATTTGGGATCTATTGGCCACATCCAAGAAACATCATGAAACTATGGACAAAGTTTTTTTTAGCATGCCAATTTCTACTTTTATACACCAGAGGAGCTGTTAATTTCATAAAAGTTGAAAGAGTAATGAAGTGTGAAGATATTCAAAAGAAGAACAAGGTTGATATGGGAATGGTATCATTTTCGAATGTTGATTTACCGGAAGAGGGAAGAGATCATATTTGTCAGCTCTTTATCAAGAGAGAGGTCAAAGGAAAAAGGACTCCATGTGTGATGGTTGATGATGGGTCTGCCATAAATATCTATCCACTTAAGATCTTGTCAAAGCTAGTTATGTCAACAAGAGATTTGAGCCCAACTAAGGTGACCATTAGGGCTTATGATAATACTAAAAGACATGTCGAAGGAACTTTTAAAGTTGTTGTGAAGGCTGGTCCAATTGAATCCATGGTGGAGTTTATAGTCCTAGATATACCTATCACCTTTGAATTGCTATTAGGACAACACTGGTTTCATCCTCTTGGTGGAGTTCATTTTATACTCCATCAGTAGTGGTGCAAGGTGAGCAATTCCCTGGGGATTTGATTGAGATGCCATTTAAGGAATATGATGTGATCCTAGGCATGGATTGGCTATCTCGACATGGAGCTGTGGTGGATTGTAAAAAGAAAATTATTTCTTTGAGAACTGGTGATGGTAGGGAGGTGATAGTATCTAATGAGCAAGGACAGCTAGCCTCCTTATTTGTTTCAGCTGTTGCAGCTAGGAGGTTGATTAGGAAAGGGTGTGAAGCCTATCTTGCTCATGTGGTAGATACTAGAGTAAGAGGTTCTCCTATTGATAACATTGCCACAGTTGCAGAGTTCCCAGATGTATTTCCAGAGGAGCTGCCAGGATTGCCTCCTGAGAGAGAGGTGGAGTTTGGTATTGAATTGTTGCCTGGTACCACTCCTATCTCTATTACTCCTTACAGAATGGCACCAGCAGAATTGAGGGAGTTGAAAGTACAATTACAGGAGCTGTTGGATAAAGGATTCATTCGCCCCAGTGTTTCTCCTTGGGGAGCTCCTGTGTTATTTGTAAAGAAGAAAGATGGTACTATGAGGTTGTGCATCGATTATAGGCAATTGAACAAGGTGACCATTAAAAATAAGTATCCTTTGCCTAGAATCGATGATCTCTTTGATCAGTTGAAGGGAGCGTCAGTATTCTCTAAGATTGATCTGAGATCGGGGTACCATCAGCTGAGAGTCTGAGCTGAGGATGTTCCGAAGACCGCCTTTCGGACCAGGTATGGGCATTATGAATTTTTAGTTATGCCTTTTGGTCTGATGAATGCACCTGCAGCTTTCATGGATTTGATGAATAGGGTGTTCAGGCCCTATTTGGATCAGTTTGTAGTGGTCTTCATCGATGATATTTTGGTGTATTCGCGGAATGAGGATGAACATGATTTGCATCTGCGGATTGTGTTGCAGATTTTGAGAGAGAAGCAATTGTTTGCCAAATTGTCAAAGTGTGAGTTCTGGTTGGATCAAGTCGCTTTTCTCGGACATATTGTTTCTGCAGAAGGCATCAGAGTTGATCCGAGCAAAGTTGAAGCAATTTTGAATTGGAGTCCACCCAAGTCCGTGACAGAGATTAGAAGTTTTCTGGGTTTTGCGGGCTATTACCGGCGGTTTGTGAAAGGGTTTTCTTTGATAGCTACTCCACTCACCAGATTACTTCGTAAGGGAGTTAAATTTGTGTGGACTGATCAGTGTCAGGCGAGCTTTGAGCAGTTAAGAGATATGTTGACTCAAGCGCCTGTTCTTACTTTACCTGTTGAAGGCAAACCTTATGTGATCTATAGTGATGCTTCACATAGAGGTTTGGGGTGTGTTTTGATGCAAGAAGGGAAAGTTATAGCTTATGCATCTAGACAGTTGAAACCGCATGAGCTTAATTATCCTACCCATGATTTGGAGTTGGCAGCCATTGTGTTTGCATTGAAGATTTGGCGCCACTATCTGTTTGGGGAGAAATGTTTTATCTACACTGATCACAAGAGTTTGAAATATTTGGGAGTTCAGAAGGAACTCAATCTTCGCCAGAGGAGATGGTTAGAATTGATTAAAGACTACGACTGCTTGATTGACTATCATCCAGGTAAAGCAAATGTTGTTGCTGATGCTTTGAGTCGGAAGTCTTTAGCTGGTTTAACAATTTACTCGCTCTCATTGCTTGTTGAGTTGAGAGCATTGTGTGCCAGTTTTGTATCTTGTGATAATGGTGCATTGTTGGCACAGTTGCATTTGAAACCGGTTTTGTTGGATCAAATCAAAGAAGCTCAGTTGGCTGATAAGAAGATACAGAAGATTGTTTCGGATTGTCAGAGTGGAAAGGGTAGAGATTTTGTTGTGAAGAGTGATGGGAGTCTATGGTTCAAGAACAGATTGTGTGTACCCGATGATGCTGATTTGAAAAGGGTTATTTTGGAAGAAGCTCATCAGTCGATGTTTGCTATGCATCCGGGTAATACGAAGATGTATCATGATTTGAGACAGCATTATTGGTGGATTGGGTTAAAGAGAGACATTGCTGGGTTTGTATCGAAATGTCTCACTTGTCAGAAGGTTAAAGCAGAGCATCAAGTTCCAACCGGGTTGCTTCAACCGTTGTCAGTGCCAGAATGGAAGTGGGAAAGAGTGACAATGGACTTTGTGTCTGGATTGCCTTTGACACAAAGGAAACATGATGCCATATGGGTGATTGTGGATATATTGACTAAGACAGTTCATTTCCTTCCGATTCGGATGGATTACTCTTTGGAGAGGTTGGCTGAGCTGTACATCCATGAGATTGTGAGATTGCATGGTGTTCCAACTTCTTTAGTGTCTGATCGAGATCCCAGGTTTACTTCGAGATTTTGGAAGAGTTTGCATAGTGCTTTGGGTTCTCGACTGCATTTCAGCACTGCTTTTCATCCACAGACGGATGGACAGTCTGAGAGGGTGATACAGATCATTGAGGATATGTTGAGAAGCTGTGTCATCGATTTCACTGGAAGTTGGGATAGATTCTTACCTCTTGTAGAGTTTGCTTATAACAACAGTCACCAATCCAGCATTGGTACGGCACCATTCGAAGCACTGTATGGTAGACGGTGTAGGACACCGCTGTGTTGGAATGAACTTGGGGAAAGTAAGTTAATTGGGCCTGATTTGATTAAAGAAACTGAAGAGAAAGTGAAGTTGATTCGGGGCAGGTTAAAAGCAGCTTCAGATCGACAGATGTCCTATGCAGATCTGAAGAGGAGAGACATTCAGTTTGGTGTTGGGGATAAGGTATTTTTGAAGGTATCTCCTTGGAAGAAGATTTTGAGGTTTGGTCGGAAAGGGAAATTGAGTCCTCGTTTCATCGGACCGTATGAAGTGTTAGAAAGAGTTGGGCCAGTGGCGTATAGACTTGCTTTGCCACCTGAGTTGGATCGTATTCATAATGTGTTCCATGTATCTATGTTGAGGAGGTACAGGTCGGATCCATCTCATGTGTTGCCATTTGAATCTACCGAAGTGAGCCCAGATTTGACATTTGAAGAGGAACCAGTTGCTATCTTGGCACGGGAAGTGAAAAAATTGAGGAACAAGAGAGTGCCATTGGTGAAGATTCTTTGGAAGAATCATGCAAAAGAAGAAGCAACTTGGGAAAGTGAGCAGACTATGCGAGAGCAATATCCTCAGTTGTTTCAGAATTGATTTCAGGTAATTTCGAGGACGAAATTTCTTTTTAGAGGGGGAGAATTGTAATATCCTCATTTATGCCCTAGAAGTTTTGCATGTTGTTGTTTTTGTTGTTGTTGTTGTTGTTGTATTGTTGGTTTAAATTGAGAAAAGAAAAGTATAAGTGTTTTGGGAAAGAATTTAGGGTTTAGAGACAAGTTTATATGTTGTGTATATTGTGATATATATAACATATACATTGGTCAAAAGAGTTGGTCAAGGCAAGAGGAGATATTTTTTTAGGGCATGTGAAATTACCAAAATGGGCAAGAGATAACAAAGAGAATTAAGATATGTATGAGGGCATTATAGTAATTTTCTTTTGGATGGGTATTTAATGAAGTTTGACTTTGTGATTCTTCATCATCTTTTCTTCTTTCTTTCAAGAGGTGGCCGGCTCTCCATTAGCAAAAGGGAAGGAGAAGTGTTCTTGATACTAAGATCAAATTGAAGAAACAATCAAAAGATTTGACAAGGGATTTGTGGAATTTCTTCTTGTAGGTAAGTAATCTTTTGTTTTCTTTACTTATTTGGAAGTTGTGTTGGAAGTGAGTTAGGGTTTGGTGATTTTTGTGATTTGATGGATTTGAGATGTGTTGTGTTGTGTTCTCAAGTATTAAATTGGTTTTAAGTTAATAGTTTATATAGTTGTTGTTGTTAGAAGTGATAGAGGTTGATTTGGAAGGATGGAGAAAGATGTTGGTTTTAGGGTTTTGAGATGATGTGTGTGTTTAATTGTTATATTAATGTGTTGTGAAGTGTTTCTTGTAATGAATATGTGTTTAGAACATTGTTTATGTTCATTTGAAACATGTTATATGATGAATATTGTGTTTGAGTGCAATTGAGAAAGTGTTGGTTTTAGTTAGGTTGTGTTTGTGGGTGACACGGCCAAATGCTTTAAGGGGACACGGGCGTGTCATTTATTTGAGGAAGCTACTGCCTCTTTTCTTTTTAAGGACACGGGCGTGTCACTCAAGTTGGTTGGGCGTGTCATTTATTTGAGGAAGCTACTGTCTCTTTTCTTTTTAAGGACACGGGCGTGTCACTCAAGGTGGTTGAGCGTGTCAATCAAGTGAGTTGGGCGTGTCTTTCAAATGATTTGAACATTGTTTGATTTCTTGATTCTTTTTGCATGGTTTGAATTCTTTAAAGGTAGTGTGATCACTAAACCTCAACATAAACATTTTTAAACATGCTTAAACTAAGGAATGACTTGATCAAACACTTGTGGATGATCCTAAAGCTATAAATAATATAAGTTGTTCTTGCATTGTTGAGATTGAACAAAGTTATGCTATGAATTGTGAATGGTAAAATGTTTCTTGAGTAATGTGAAATGAAATGTTGATATTTATGAATGATGTTATGTGAGATATAATGTGATCATGAATGTGATAAATATACACTTGAATAATGAAGTGTTATATTGTGAAATAAAAAGTGAAGCCATTGTTATTGGCTAAGGTGATTCAATGGAGATGAATGAGGCATGTTTGCCCAAATGATAATGAGAATTGAGAATGAAATCTAAATGAATTGTGTGGCTAATGTGTTATTCCATTTTCAGAGTTGGTTGTTGGTGGCATGCCTAATAAGTGTAACAATCTCTTGAAGTTAGGTTGGATTGAATCCTTGAAGCCTAATTGAGATGTTACCACCCTTGAAGCTAGGTTGGGTTTTGTTCTTGAAGCCAAGTTGGGTTGAAGCTTAGCATGCTTTGCTCCCCTTGAAGCTTGGTTGAACCTAATCCTTGAAGCCTAGTTGGGTATATGATATTGATAAATGTGATGATAAAACCAAAACATTAACTCTGAAAATTGAATGGCATATTAGTGTGTTTTGGGCCCATGCATGTGTTTGTTTAGATGTAAATGTTGAATGGTGAACTGTTTGAATAAGGAGATTATGTTTGTCTTTATTTAGTGTTGACTATGAATGGTTAAATGAACACTAATAAGGTATATGACAAGATATTGAAATGTGATATGCAATGTGAAAGTATGTTGTTAGTTTAGCATATATCATGTTACATGCATGATATGGATTGAGAAATGACATTGCATTGCACTAAGTCATATCATTTGCATGATTATCTTACTAAGCCGTTGGCTTAGCACGATAGTGTTTAATCGCGCAGGTAATAGAGTTGAACCCGAGAGCTCTACGAAACCGAGTGAGAGTAGACCTTGAAGAATCCATTTTAGGAGCTTAAAGATCAGAAGAGACTTGCCAATCATGTATATTTCTTTTATATTTTGTAAAGTAATGTTTATAATGTAAATTTGTAAATATTTTATAACTTTCGCTGTGTAATATTTAAATGTATACGCATATCTAATATGTTTTGTTTTATAAGTAAATGACTTATTTTTCTATAATGTATATAATTGAAAGGTTATGGTTTTGTTTAAAATGTTTTGAATGTTAAGGAAACCGTAGCATCCCTATGTTTGATGCATTTATGCTACATTGTCGTGGTTGTAGTGTGTGTGCATTGGATATGGGGGTGTTACAATAATTGTGAGAACTATTGAATTGATAATTGGCTAATTAATCTTAAGAAACAAATTAAGGTACAAGGTTATATTAATGAATAATCGGATAATTGAACATTTGATTAAATGGACCTACAACCCTAGGCATCATTTCCATAATTGAAATTCTCTTGCATAAAATCACTCATTTTCATTTCTAAAGTTAATTACGATTCACCAATCCAATCACACAATCGAATTTATTATTTCATGTTAATCGAACTATTACATGCAAGTCCTTCCTTGGGAAACGACCTTGGGGTGATCACCGTCACTACAATAGCCTCGTATACTTGCGAGTGCCGCTTTGTGATAGTGTTAATTTAAGCGCATCAAGTTTTTGGCGCCGCTGCCGGGGAAGGAAATTTTTTTATAGTTTGATTGTTTTATGTTATTTGTTAAATCATTTAAAGTGTTCTTTTTGAATTGCTTAGGTACTTTATGCATGGGCGAAGGTCTCAAGGAAACGAACTTGTTCCATTTATAGACAACATCCATAGACTTCCAAGACCCGAGGGACCAAATCCTTTTGAGCAAGAAAGAGAAAATATCGACGAGCAATTTGAGGAGAACACAGAAACAAAGATGGGTGATGCACAAGAGCCGCCTATGAAGGAGTTGGCACGATCGATAATCGGAGTTACCACATCTTGTATCCGGTTGAGCAACGCAGTGAGAAACTATGAACTCAGAAATACTCACTATAGTATGCTGCCATCCTTCCACGGACTGCCGAATGAAGATCCTCTCAGCTTCATTCGAGATTTTTATTCAACATTGCATACATTCCCTTTGCAAACAGTAATAGAAGATGAACTTAAATTGAGATGTTTCCCATATAGTTTGAAGGACAGAGCAAAGGCATGGTTGATGACCCTACCGGAGAATTCTTTAACCACATGGACAGAAGTTTACAACAAATTTATCGGAAAATTTTATTCACACCAAAAGACCAAGGAGCTTAAAGGAAGTATTGCAACTTTCACCCAATTTGATGAAGAACCATTTCATGAGGCGTGGGATTGCTTCAAATCATTATTATTTCAGTGCCCTCACCACTACTATCCACAACAGTTGCTCAATCAATTCTTCTATGATGGGCTAACTCAACAATGTCAAAACACAGTGGATAATGCAGCAGGGGGAGCAATGGGTGAAAGAACAGCTGCAGAAACAGTTGCATTATTCAAAATGTTGGGGGCAAATTCCCAACAAAAGAGTATTGGAGAAAGAAGAAGAGGAGCACACGAGATAAGTGCAAACTCAGAAATGGCTAGGCAAATTGCAGAACTGACAAAACTAGTGAAATTGTTGAATGCTAAAGGGAGCTTGTTGGGACCAAGCCAAGAGTCATGCGCATCATGCGGTCTTGTAGGCCATCAAGAAAATGTGTGCCCCTCAAATTTTGATACATTTCAAGAGGAGCAAGAACAAGCTTTTGCTTTTAAAGGGTTCCAACAAAGGGGTAGGAATGACCCATATTCAAATTCTTATAACCCCGGTTGGAGGAATCACCCCAATTTTTCATGGAAAAATCAACAACATGCTCCACCTCAACAACCTTTCCAACCATATCAAAGAGGTCCCCAATTTCAAGGGCAACCCTCAAATCAAGAGCAGGTCAAGAAACCTTCATTTGAAGACAATTTGAATGCTTTCATTCAAGTAAGCACTCAAAATCAAGAATTGAACAATAAGCGGTTTGACTCTTTAGAAGCATCGCTTAAGAAGGTTGAAACTCAAGTGGGCCAATTGGCTAATCAACTTCAAGCCAATCAAAAAGGGAAATTTCCAAGCCAACCGGAGCAGGCCAAAGCAGTCACCGTTTTGAAAAGTGGTAAGGTACTTGATAATAAAATCGGTGATAATAGCATTAATAATTCCTTTGATGCAGGTACAATGCAAGGTAATGGCAAGGAAATACAAGAAGAAGAAGCTGATCCAAATGAGCTTAAGGAGGACAAAGAGGAGGCATCCGTAGCACCAAAACTGTACAAATCTCCAAATCCATACAGACCACCAATTCCGTTTCCCAGCAGGTTAAAAAATGAAAAGCATGATAAGCAATTTTCTGAAATTTATAACATGCTTTCAAAGGTAAGTATCAACCTACCCTTACTAGAGGTAATAAAGAATATGCCATCTTATGCCAAATTCTTAAAAGAGCTACAAACTAAGAAAATAAGGTATGAGTTGGATGAGAAGGTGATAGTTTCGGAAGTAACAAGTGTTGTTTTACAACATAAGTTACCTCTTAAACTAAAAGATCCTGGGAGCTTTATAGTTAAAATCTCTATGGGGAATGGGAAAGAGACCATTGGCATGTGTGATCTCGGAGGTAGTATTAATTTGATGCCATACTCAATTTATTTAAAACTAGAACTTGGGGAACTCAAACCGACCAAAATGGTTTTACAATTAGCAGATAGAACTCTTAGATATCCTAAGGGAATCATAGAAGATGTTCTAGTGAAGGTAGGAGGTTTGATTGTACCCGTCGCTTTCATTGTCTTAGACACGGGGGGAGAAATCCCACGAGATGCCGAACATGCAATTTTGTTAGGAAGGCCTTTTATGGCCACAACTAACACTTTAATTGATGTTAAAAATGGAAAATAAACCATGACCGTTTTGGGACAAACTGTAGAATTTTCAATTTTTAACACTTTCCCCATTCCCACTAGTGCTTTATATGAAGATTGTTCTTTCATTGATCTTACTGATAGTGCTGTCCAAGAAGTTTTCTTGCAGAAAAATGGCGAACACAAGCTAGAAAAGGCTCTAAAATTGCAAGAAGAAGCAGAGATTTCCAATGAGGAGGATAAAGAAGACAATTCCATTTTGGACGATGAGAGTGTTGAGGAAGAATTTGAAGTTGAAGAAGAGCAAATTCAACTACAAGGAGTTGAACTTAAAGAACTCCCCAAGCATTTGAAATATATTTTTCTAGGAGAGAATAATTCTCAACCAGTGATAATTTCTGCGACCCTTACCAGTGAGGAAGAAAATAAGCTTGTAACAATGTTGAAAAAATTCAAGAAGTGTAATATCCTCATGTATGCCCTAGAAGTTTTGATTATGTTGTTGTTGTTGTTGTTGTTGTTGTTGTTGTTGTTGGTTTAAAATGTGATTGAATGTATGTGTTGTGTGATATAAAAATTTAAGAGAGAATGTTCATGTGTTATTTGAAAGAAAAGTGATGTGTAGAGAAGATGTATATGTAGTGTATATGGCAACATATATATGGCATATATGTTGGTCA
Source organism: Garcia nutans (assembly GCA_947685225.1). Taxonomy (NCBI): domain Eukaryota; kingdom Viridiplantae; phylum Streptophyta; class Magnoliopsida; order Malpighiales; family Euphorbiaceae; genus Garcia; species Garcia nutans. The sequence continues at coordinate 44,566,390 of CANTUV010000007.1, read as the reverse complement.
AAGGAAGAGTCAAGGTGTTGGATATAGTGGAAGAAGATATTTTTGGTTGTTATTGAAATTACTATAAAGGGCATGCATAATGAAAAGAAGTTTAACTATGTTAAAGAGGGCATTTTGGTAATTCTTCTTTTGAAATTGTGTGGTGGAGATTAATAGAGAGTTTGACTTTTATTTTGATCAAATTCCTTTCTTCTTTTCACGTGTGGCCGGCCAACCTAAAGAACAAGAGAGAAAGCAAAGGTTTGATGATATTTTGAGCTCAAATTGAAGAAGTTTTAAGTGGTTAAGTGGAAATCCAAGAAGATTCACTATATTTGGTAAGTTTCTCTTGATTCTTTTAAGTTATTTAAGTTGTTTGTGAGTTGATTGTGGATTTTAAAGTGGGGTTGTGTTGATTATTATATGTTGGATTTAATTGGTTGTGGTGTTGGTTTTGGATTTGAAGATGATAAGTTAAGAGTGATGTTGGTTTTAGGGTTTTGGAAATGGTAAGTGATAAATTATATTGTGTTATTTTGGATTAGGTTTTGGAAGAAGGTGATTTGCTCTAAATTGAGAAGTGAAGAATTCTTGGAGAAAAGAAAGTGTTTAGAGTTGTATAATTGGTGCTAAAGGTAAGTACAAACTATATGGTTACAAACATGCATATGTTGTTTAATCTTAAAACACTTTTGTTTGTAAATGTGATAGAGTATCAAATGTATTGTTAATGAATGTTGGTGATGAAAATATTGTGATGAGCATGTAAAATAATTGCTAATGATGTTGATTATGTCCATTTGAATGAGGTTATGTTGTGTACAATGTGTTTTAAGTTAACCAAAAGTAATTTGGCTACATTTAGGGTTTATGCATGAGAGACACGTAATTTGGGGCGGTCGCTATTATTCATGTGCGGTCGCGACTTAGGTCGGGCTTTTGGCCGCGAAACCTACTGTAATAAGGTTTCATCTTGTAATTGTATGGAGCGGTCGTATTCAGGTGAGGCGCGACCGCTAGAAAGGTTCTGTTCACCTTATTGGAAGCAACCTAATTCTGCAACAAGATTTTCAAATACATGTTAAATAGATCATCCATTTGAGTTGTCAAGGATCAAAATAGAGATCATTTGTCTAACATCATTGTTGAATCATGAAATGTGAGATGATATGGAATTGATAATGCATATGATATTACATGAACAAGGTTATATATTGTGTATTGTGAGGCTTGTGAATGGTGATGTGTATTATGAATAATGTACTTTGAAATGTGATACCAATAATGCTATATGCACAATATGAATTGAGATATGAAATGCTATAAAGCCATTGTGATTGGCTATGATGATGCAATTGAAAGAAATAAGGCATGTTTGCCTAAATGTTGATGAGAATTGAGAATGGAAATGATAACTAAATAATAAATGAATTGTGTGGCTAATGTGTTATTCCATTTTTAGAGTATGTTATTGGTGGCATGCCTAATGATAGTAACAATCTCTTGAAGTTAGGTTGGATTGAATCCTTGAAGCCTAATTGAGATGTTACAACCCTTGAAGCTAGGTTGGGTTGGTTCTTGAAGCCAAGTTGGGTTGAAGCTTAGCATGCTTTGCTCCCCTTGAAGCTTGGTTGAACCTAATCCTTGAAGCCTAGTTGGGTATATGATATTGATAAATGTGATAACAAAACCAAAACATTAACTCTGGAAATTGAATGGCATATTAGTGTGTCTTGGGCCCAATGCTTGTCTTTGGTTAATGTGATTCATGAATGGTAAAATGATTGACTAATGAGATATATGGAAGATTGTTGAAATGTGGTATGTATATATATATGTGAATATTAAATGGAAAGGTATGTTATTAGCTTTTCACCTACGATGTTGTTTTTGTGAATAATATGTATGACATTGCATTGCATTAAAGCATGATTTGTCTTACTAAGCCGTTGGCTTAGCGCGATAGTGTTTAATCGCGCAGGTAGCAGAGTTGAACCCGAGAGTTCTTCGAGACCGAGTGAGAGTAGACATTGAAGGGATTATTCTTGGATTTAAAGATCAGAGAAGAGCTGCCAATCATGTATAAATTCTTTATATTTTGTAAAGTATTGTGTATAATGTAAATATGTGTATATTATAGATATGGATTTAAATGTTTTCATATATGTAAATATTTTATAAATTCCGCTGCGTATTAAATAAATGTATTTATATCTATTTTCTTTTATATTACAAGTAATTACTTATTTTTCTCTATTGTATAATGAGAAAGCTTATAGTATCATTTAAAATGTTTTGAATGTTAATAAAAATTCGTAGCATTCCTATATTCGATACATGTATACTACATTATGGTGTATGTAGTGTGTATGTATTGGGTGTGGGGGTGTTACAAGAAGGCTATAGGTTGGGGGTTGAGTGACATTAAGGGTATTAGTCCCTCTATGTGCATGCATAAGATTATCTTAGAGGAAGGGGCTAAACCGGTGAGAGAGTCTCAAAGGAGGCTAAACCCTAACATAAGCGAGGTTGTTAAGAAGGAGGTCCTTAAATTACTGGATGAAGGGGTAATTTACCCTATTGCTGATAGTGAATGGGTTAGTCCCGTTCATGTTGTGCCTAAGAAAACAGGGCTGACAGTGGTCCAGAATGATAAAGGAGAGTTGGTACCAACACGAACACAAACTGGGTGGCGGATGTGCATAGATTATAGTAAATTAAATAAAGTCACCAAGAAAGATCACTTTCCTTTGCCATTTATTGATCAAATGCTTGATAGATTATCTGGACATGCTTTTTACTGTTTTCTTGATGGTCTTTCAGGTTACTACCAAGTGCCGATAGCACCGGAAGATCAACCAAAGACTACATTTACTTGTCCCTTTGGGACATTTGCATTTCGAAGGATGCCATTTGGACTTTGCAATGCACCAGGAACATTTCAAAGGTGTATGCTTTCCATATTTTCTGATATGTTAGACAAGTGCATTGAGGTATTCATGGATGACTTTTCTGCTTTTGGTAATTCCTTTGATGATTGTTTGGAAAAGTTGACTCCAGTACTTAAAAGGTGTATTGTATGTAATCTTACATTGAGTTGGGAAAAGAGTCACTTTATGGTTGATCATGGAATTGTTTTAGGGCATGTTATTTCCCATGAAGGGATTGAGGTAGACAAGGCTAAGGTTGAATTAATTGTAAAACTACCTCCACCCACATCAGTTAAGGGAATTAGAAGTTTTTTGGGACATGCGGGATTTTATAGAAGGTTTATAAAAGATTTTTCCAAAATTTCACGCCCTTTGTGTCATTTGTCAGGAAAAGATGTCCCATTTGTTTTTGATGAAAAGTGCTTAGAAGCTTTTAAAATTTTTAAAGAAAAACTAACTTCTGCCCCTATAATTGTTGCCCCAAATTGGGATTTGCCATTTGAAATTATGTGCGATACATCGAATTTTGCCGTTGGAACTGTTTTGGGCCAAAGAGTGAATAAGTTGATGTGTGTAATTTATTATGCAAGTTTATCTTTAAATGATGCACAAGTAAATTACACGACCACTGAGAGAGAAATGTTAGCTGTGGTGTTTGCGCTAGACAAATTTAGATCTTACTTGATAGGTTCTAAGGTCATAGTATTTTCTGATCATATAGCTTTGAAATACCTGTTGACCAAACCACAAGCTAAACCTAGGCTCATTAGATGGGTGTTGATGTTGCAAGAATTCGATGTTGAAATCAAAGATAGGAAAGGAAGTGAGAATGTAGTGGCCGACCATCTTTCTAGACTTAACTCTTGTGAAAATGATGCTGAAATTGCTTGTGAAAATGCTTTCAAAAAATTTTCGGATGAACACTTGTTTTCCTTAACTCAAGCACCATGGTATGCTGATATTGCTAATTATCTTTCTTGTGGTGTAGTGAGAAAGGATTTGAGCTTCCAGGCAAAGAAGAGATTCCTGCATACATGTAAGTATTATTTTTGGGATGAGCCTTACTTGTTTAGAATTTGCAGGGATGAAGTGATAAGAAGATGTGTGCCGGAAGAGGAACAAAAACAAGTGCTACAATATTGCCACAATTTGTATTGCGGGGGACATTTTGGAGGAAAGAAGACCGCCGAGAAAATTCTTCAAAGCGGTTTGTATTGGCCTACTCTTTTTAAAGATGCTTATCATTTTTGTATAAGATGTGATGAATGCCAAAGAGTAGGAAACATTAGCAAACGGAATGAAATGCCCCTTAATATTTTTATTGTGGTTGATATTTTTGATGTATGGGGAATTGATTTCGTGGGGCCATTTCCCAAATCCTTTGGTTTTGAATATATTCTTCTAGTAGTAGATTATGTGTCCAAGTGGGTTGAGGCAATCCCCACTAGGACCAATGATGCTAACATTGTGTTAAAATTTGTGAAGGAGAATATTTTGAGTAGGTTTGGAACCCCCAAGGCGATAGTGAGTGATGGAGGAAGCCATTTTTGCAACAAATGGTTTGAAAAGTTGATGACCAAGATGGGCATCCGACACAAAGTGGCAACTCCATATCATCCCCAAACATCCGGGCAAGCTGAGATTTCAAACAAGCAGATCAAGGGGATTTTAGAAAAGACAGTGAGGACAACTCGGAAGGACTGGTCAATCCGACTCTTAGAAGCATTGTGGGCTTATAGGACTGCTTATAAAACCCCATTGGGAATGAGTCCTTATAGGTTGGTCTTTGGCAAGGCATGCCACCTCCCGGTGGAATTGGAGCACAAGGCTTATTAGGCAATAAAGACCACGAATATGGACTTAGGTGAAGAAAGGGAGCAAAGAATGCTTCAAATTTCCGAGCTTGATGAGCTTCGGAATGAAGCCTATGAGAGTTCGAGGATCTTCAAGGAAAAGACCAAAGCTATTCATGATAGGATGATTCTTCGAAGGACTTTTGAACCGGGAATGAAAGTCCTCCTCTTCAATTCAAGAATGCGGTTGTTTCCCGGAAAATTGAAGTCACGTTGGAGTGGACCCTTTAAAGTTACTCAAACATTCCCCTATGGAGTTGTTGAGTTTATTAATTTAAAAACCAATGAGACGTTCAAGGTCAATGGACAAAGGTTGAAGCCCTACTTGGAAGAAATCGAAGTTGCAAAAATGGTGGAAAGCATGGTGTTCATTGACGAATGATGCAACAATGTCCAGCTATATGACATTAAAGAAGCGCTAAATGGGAGGCAACCCATCGATTTGCATTTCTTCTCACTGTTATAATTTTATATTTTGCAATTTTAATTTCATGTTGAGTAAAATAAAATGGAATGGGTACTTTGATCGGTTTTTATTTTTCTTGAATGTGTTTCAGGGTTAAACCAAGAAGAAGATTGCATTTTTGTGATTTGGTGACACAAATAAACCAATTAAAAAAAATTTCAAAACCAATTTGGCAGTGTGAGACACGGCCACTTGACACGGCCGTGTCCTTGGCAGTGTCAAGCAAACACCAAAAGACACAGAGGCAGACACGGCTAGAGGTCCTGGCCGTGTCCTTGGCCGTTTCACACAGACACGGCCAAGCCTCTCCCCGTGTCACTCAATTTGTCTTGCAATCTTCTTTTATCCAGTAACAGACATGTTCAAGGGACATGACCAAGCCACTGGTCGTGTCCCTCAAAAAACCATCAGACACGGCCAAGCTTCACCAAGCTTGGTCGTGTCACCTAAATTTTAAAGGTTTAAAATACGATTTCAGTCCACTTCCTCATTTTTAAATCCCTAAATCTCTCTCTCTCTCTCTCTCTCGATCTCAGCCCACGATTTCAGCCCACTTCTTCATCATCGTCATCACCTAGGAGAGCAACTCTTCTCGCTCGGGGTTTCTTTCCGATGAGGTATGTTAACGAAGAATCCCTCGATGCTCTTCATATTAGAGATAATTTTTATAGATTTGTTCATAGGATAGCTTTGTTTCCCTTAGACCTTTGCAATTTGAAGAGCTTACAATGGAATTTTTAACCTCCCTTAAGGTTGAAAGAAATGACAAAAAGATTTGCATTAGGTTACATTTTAAACTGCTTGGGAGACCATTTGTCCTTAAAATTGAGCAATTGAGCGATATATTTGTTAGTGTATATGCCCTAGGCCATTGATTTGGACCTTAATGTTATTCATTTTGTTATTAATAAAGAAGTTTTTATTATCATTGTTATGTTTGCATGTTATATATAATAATGATTATATCCCTGGTTTATTATTGTTATGGAGATAATAATAAATATAACTAGTGTAATATTGATTTGATAATCATAAGATGATTATAGGTATGAAGATACAAATCAATATTATGGATACATGTTAGAGAACAGTGTATTGGATAGACCCACATAGATATCACTTCATGGTTTAATGTCATAAGTGTATCTCATAATAGTTTTCATTTAATCCTTTGACTTGAGATTGTCATAGTTTCCAACATAAGGAATATTATGTTTTGACATGATCAAACGTTATCTGTAACTAGATAATTATAAAGGTTATGCTTGAACATGGTATAAATTATGTAGAGGAAAATGAGCAATCAAGATGGAATTTGTCCCTCTCTATGAGAGAGATATCTTCTGGGCCCCTCGATAAGTGTAACTGAGAAATGCATGGCCGTACTCAAATAAGTTGATATAAGATCAATCTTATTTGTTTATCAGTTAACTTGGAGATCGAGTAATCATAAGTTTGGACAATATAAGTATGACATTTACTATGACTTATGTTCAAACTAGATATCGTGTGACAAAGGGATTAATGCATGTACTATTTCAGGTTTTCATTTATAATGATTCTCATGATTAATTGGGTAGTCATAATGTCTTGCTAGAGGCCAATTATGATTTGTGCATTTCAATAGAGATTGAAATACACTACCAGTTAATATGAGCCTATCGGGTCACACACATAGAACGTAGGCTGTACTTAAACAATAATAATTATATTTTTATTATTGTTGTTAGTATTATTATTATTATTAGATATTAATAATAATATTGTTATAATAATTATTATTAGATAATAATTATTAAAAACGTGGGTCCATATAGGATATGGACAGTTAGGGTTTTGACAAGGAAAGGTCTTTTAAAACGGTTTTAAAAAGACTAGAGGCCTTGATGATATTTATTATTATTTTCGTTTTGAAAGAAAACGGAAGAAGAGAAAAAAAAACCTAAAACCCTAGTTTCGTTTTTGCAAGAAATTTTTGTTTTCCGCTGCGGCAAGGGTTGCAGATTCTTCTCGATTTACTAACAGTGGTATCAGAGCCTCTTGTTGATTCCATTTAATTCGAAATATGCCATGTTGATGTGTTGATGTGATCTATTGTTTTTCGAATGGCATGATTGGATTCGTTTTATCATTTGATGATGATTCGAATCTGTTATATGAGATATAACCTAAATTGTTGTTGATATATGATGTCAAAGATGACCAATTGTATAAGATACAATTCTGTGAAGTCGAACTAGGGTTGGTATACAATATGTTATGGTTTCGAATTAGAGTTAATATGATTAATTCAATTCGTTTATTCATATTGAATGTATACATAGATTTCGATTTCGATTAATATGATTATTGAGTAAATCATTTTCTAAGGTTTCTTGTAATAGTTCTCTGTTAATATGATTAATAGATTGCTATTATATTCTGTTTGTTCGCGCCCTATAGTTCGTTACCGTGACATTAAGAATGTTAATATATTTGTTTCTATTTAACATGTTGGTGATGAATATGCTATGATTATTTGATGTCTTGGCATGGTGCATAGTATGGCTTTATGACCTATGTGTTTGTTTATTCATATCTTTGGATTGTATATACGGCCTGCGTGTCGTTTATTTTTGTAACTTTATTATTACTAGTTTAGTAGTTAGTTTTATTATTAATGTAATAATGAAGACTCAAGCTTGGAGAAGAAGATGAAAATTCCATGGAGATGAAGTTGCCTTTCAAGATATGAAGAAATGTACTATTGCAAATGTTGTAATAGATAGGTTTTCTTTTCACCTAGGGTTGCCTATATGATCTTCATTTGGTCTCATGAAGATCATATCTAGTTTGGCCATACTATGTCACGTTTATTTTTATCGAATATGTATGAGATGCCATGTTTGATAGTTTATGTATGCATATGGGATATGATATATAAATGTTAATTTTAACATGTTTTCAAAATTAAATGGAATGAACCCTCACTATTAATCTAAGTTTTAATGCCATCCATATCTTAAACAATTATCAAGGCTAAGATCACCTAAATGTAGATTTTGCCAAAGCAAAGTACTTTAGGTTATCCTAGTAAGATATGATGAGTAATGGTGCTGCTCATGCGTTTAAAATTGGTTAGACTTAATTAGGCTATCAAAATGGTTTTGGGCCTAAGGCATTAGATGGGGTATAACATGCTATGACATATGATGTCATGATCCCATATTATCTAAGAGTTACATGTGATGTAATTGGTAAGGGGTTACCTACCATAATAACTTGATTTTAAGTGTCATGCCAAAGCTGACTTAATATTAAGTAAAAATTGGATCTTAGCCCACTAAAATGTCATTGTGATGATTGAGGGTTATATTTTAGTGGGATTTTAATTACTTATCACCTTTTATTAATTAAAATTTGCATATTTTGTAGATTGAAATGGCTACCAACAATAACTCCACTTTATCACTGCGATCCATCCTTGAGAAGGAAAAACTGAAAGAGAATGGGACTAATTTTGTTGATTGGTTTAGGAACCTGAGAATTGTTCTCAAACAAGAAAAGAAGTCCTATGTGCTTGATGAAGCTGTCCCTGAGCCACCTCCTGCTAATGCTTCTAATGCTGATAAGAACAAGCATAAGAAGCATATGGATGATTCCAATGACATTGGATGTCTTATGCTTGCTACTATGTGTCCAGAACTTCAGAAGGATCTGGAACACTTGGAGGCTTATGAGATGAGTGTCCATCTCAAACAAGCTTTCCAACAGCAAGCTAGGCAGGATAGATTCGACACTGCTGTTGCATTATTTGACTGCAAGATGTCAGAGGGCGAATCGGTTAGCGCTCATGTTTTGAAAATGAAGGGCTACATAGATCACCTTGCCCGACTTGGATATCCCTTGAGTTTAGAACTCTCCACGGATTTGATCCTTCATTCTTTGCCCAGCAGTTTTTCACATTTTGTTATGAACTATAATATGAACAACATGGAAAAGTCCATTCGTGAGCTACATGGTATGCTCAAAACTGCTGAAGGGAATATCAAAAAGCCCACTAAGGCTACCCATGTATTGAATGTCAATAAGGGTAAGCCTATGAAGAAGAAAGGCAAGGCAAAGGGTAAAGCAACAGTTGCTACAAAGCCTAAGGGACAGCCCAAGCCAAAAGAACCCAAGGCACATGTTCCTAAGGAAGGAACTTGTTTCCATTGCAAGGAGCCTGGGCATTGGAAAAGAAATTGCCCACTTTATTTGGCTGAATTGAAGAAATCGAAGGGTAGTGCGACTACATCTTCAGGTATATATGTTATAGAAATTAACTTATCTGCTTCTACTTCATGGGTATTGGATACTGCATGTGGTTCTCACATTTGTACAAATGTGCAGGGACTCAAAAGGAGTAGATCACTGAAAAGGGGCGAAGTTGACCTACGAGTTGGGAATAAAGCAAGAGTTGCTGCACTAGCTGTAGGATCTTATGAACTTCATATGCCTAATGGCTTTTTGTTAAATTTGAACACAAGGAATCCTTTCATCGGACAAGGTGAAAGGGCTAATGACTTGCTTGGACTAGTACATACAGATGTATGTGGCCCGTTAAGCATTAGTGCCAGAGGAGGATATAATTACTTCATTACTTTTACTGATGATTTCAGTAGGTATGGCTATGTCTACCTAATGAAACATAAGCATGAGGCTTTTGAAATGTTCAAAACTTTTCAAAATGAAGTACAAAATCAACTTGGTAAAACTATTAAGGCACTTCGATCTGATCGAGGTGGTGAATTTTTTAGCCAAGAGTTTGACGAACATCTAAGAAATTATGGAATTGTTTCACAATTAACTCCTCCAGGAACTCCACAGTGGAATGGTGTTTCTGAAAGAAGAAATCGAACTTTATTAGATATGGTTCGATCTATGATGAGTCAAGCAGATCTTCCATTATCGTTTTGGGGTTATGCCTTGGAGACAGCTACTTTTGTTTTAAACCGTGTACCATCTAAAGCGGTTGAAAAGACGACATATGAGATATGGACTGGCAAAACACCTAGTTTGTCTTTTCTTAAGATTTGGGGTTGTGAAGCTTATGTGAAAAGACCAGTTTCAGATAAGTTAGCTCCAAAATCTGCTAAATGTATATTTGTGGGATATCCTAAGGAAACTAAAGGATATTATTTCTATATTCCATCTGAGAACAAAGTGTTTGTTGCTCGAAATGGAACCTTTTTGGAAAAAGAATTCATTTCTAAAAGAACTAGTGGGAGTACAGTTCAATTAGATGAATTTATAGAACCACAAGAAGATATTGAACCGCCTGTAGAAACAGTTTCAGAACCACAAGCCATTGTGGAAACTGAAAATGTTACACAAGTTCTGCGCAGATCTGATAGACCACGTCATCAGCCTGAGAGATATGGATTTCTTATGACTGAAAGTCGTGAAGTTTTGCTCATAGATCAAGATGAGCCAACTACCTATCTTGAAGCTGTGTCAGGTCTAGATTCAGAGAAATGGCTTGGAGCCATGAACTCTGAGATGCAGTCCATGTTTGACAACCAAGTTTGGGCCTTAATTGATCCTCCCGAAGGTATTAAGACTATTGGTTGCAAATGGGTTTTCAAGAAGAAAATTGACATGGATGGAAATGTGCAAACCTATAAGGCAAGGTTGGTTGCTAAAGGTTTCAAACAAACTCATGGTATAGACTATGATGAAACCTTTTCTCCAGTTGCTATGATTAAATCTATTAGGATTCTCCTTGCCCTTGCTGCATACTATGATTATATGATATGGCAAATGGATGTCAAAACTGCTTTCCTTAATGGAAATTTACTCGAGGATGTGTACATGACACAACATGAGGGTTTTGTAAATCCTGAGAATTCTGGGAAGGTTTGCAAGCTTCAAAGGTCCATTTATGGATTGAAGCAAGCATCTCGAAGCTGGAATCTTTGTTTTGATGAAACAGTTAAGAACTTTGGTTTCATTCAAAATGAAGATGAACCATGTGTTTACAAGATGGTTAGTGGGAGTGCTATCGTGTTCTTAGTCCTATAAGTAGATGACATATTGATCATTGGAAATGATGTCCCCACTTTACAAAAGGTTATAGAGTGGTTAGGGAATACTTTTTCAATGAAGGACTTGGGTGAGGCTGCATATATCCTTGGTATAAGGATCTATAGAGATAGATCTAGAAGGATAATTGGCTTAAGTCAAAGTACATACATTGACAAAGTGTTGAAGAGATTCAGCATGCAAGATTCCAAGAAGGGATTTTTGCCTATGTCACATGGTATTCATCTTAGCAAGAATCAATGTCCTAAGACATCTGATGAGTGAGATAGAATGAATAAGATCCCTTATGCTTCTGCTATTGGATCTATTATGTATGCCATGCTATGTACTAGACCTGATGTCTCATATTCTTTGAGCACAACAAGTAGATATCAAGCTGATCCTGGTGAGGGTCACTGGACAGCTGTTAAGAACATTCTTAAGTATCTAAGAAGAACTAAGGATGCTTTCTTGGTTTATGGAGGTTTGGAAGATGAGCTAGTTGTAAATGGTTACGCAGATGCTAGTTTCCAAACTGATATAGATGATTACAAATCGCAGTCAGGTTTTGTATTCACATTGAATGGTGGAGCCATTACTTGGAAAAGTTCCAAGCAGAGTACAGTAGCAGATTCTACAACAGAAGCTGAGTATATAGCAGCATCAGATGCAGCTAAGGAAGCAGTTTGGCTGAAGAAATTCATCACTGAGCTTGGAGTGGTGCCTAGCATTGCTAATCCTATGGCTATCTATTGTGACAACAATGGTGCCATAGCGCAAGCAAAAGAGCCAAGGTCCCATCAGAAATCTAAGCATATACTCAGGCGATTTCACCTCATTCGAGACATCATTGATAGAGGTGATATCAAGATATGCAAAGTTGACACAAATGACAACATAGCAGATCCATTGACAAAGCCTCTCTCGCGGGTCAAGCATGATCAGCACACTAGGTCTATGGGCATGAGATATTTGTTAGTCTAGGCCTAGTGCAAGTGGGAGACTGTTAGTGTATATGCCCTAGGCCATTGATTTGGACCTTAATGTTATTCATTTTGTTATTAATAAAGAAGTTTTTATTATCATTGTTATGTTTGCATGTTATATATAATAATGATTATATCCCTGGTTTATTATTGTTATGGAGATAATAATAAATATAACTAGTGTAATATTGATTTGATAATCATAAGATGATTATAGGTATGAAGATACAAATCAATATTATGGATACATGTTAGAGAACAGTGTATTGGATAGACCCACATAGATATCACTTCATGGTTTAATGTCATAAGTGTATCTCATAATAGTTTTCATTTAATCCTTTGACTTGAGATTGTCATAGTTTCCAACATAAGGAATATTATGTTTTGACATGATCAAACGTTATCTGTAACTAGATAATTATAAAGGTTATGCTTGAACATGGTATAAATTATGTAGAGGAAAATGAACAATCAAGATGGAATTTGTCCCTCTCTATGAGAGAGATATCTTCTGGGCCCCTCGATAAGTGTAACTGAGAAATGCATGGTCGTGCTCAAATAAGTTGATATAAGATCAATCTTATTTGTTTATCAGTTAACTTGGAGATCGAGTAATCATAAGTTTGGACAATATAAATATGACATTTACTATGACTTATGTTCAAACTAGATATCGTGTGACAAAGGGATTAATGCATGTACTATTTCAGGTTTTCATTTATAATGATTCTCATGATTAATTGGGTAGTCATAATGTCTTGCTAGAGGCCAATTATGATTTGTGCATTTCAATAGAGATTGAAATACACTACCAGTTAATATGAGCCTATCGGGTCACACACATAGAACGTAGGTTGTACTTAAACAATAATAATTATATTTTTATTATTGTTGTTAGTATTATTATTATTATTAGATATTAATAATAATATTGTTATAATAATTATTATTAGATAATAATTATTAAAAACGTGGGTCCATATAGGATATGGACAGTTAGGGTTTTGACAAGGAAAGGTCTTTTAAAACGGTTTTAAAAAGACTAGAGGCCTTGATGATATTTATTATTATTTTCGTTTTGAAAGAAAATGGAAGAAGAGAAAAAAAAACCTAAAACCCTAGTTTCGTTTTTGCAAAAAATTCAGCCACTGCCGTTGGTGAGCTAGCACTCAGACCGGCGTACGTTTGTGTGGACTTCATTAGAGGGTGTTCGTCTTCAGAAGGCAGCATCTGTTAATCGTTTTGAAGCTACGCAAAAAGGTTAGTTTTGAATCTCTTTTATCGAACTGAATGGATCACATGGATCCTGTGAGTAAATCAAAAGAAATTTTTGTTTTCCGCTGCGGCAAGGGTTGCAGATTCTTCTCGATTTACTAACAATATTTGGTTTCCATCAATAAGGGGAACAATGTGTACCTAAGAGTTTTAGACAGCAATTCGCATGGGGAGCTTTGGGCTCAGGAACTTATGTGGCCAAATCGGCCAAAGCTACGAAATTGAAAAATCCTGCCCTAAGGTACTTACACCGGTTTATGTCATGTGGATTCTTTGCAAGAAAAGAGAGCACAGGGGTTGTAGAACTAAGCGAACTATATTTTTTAGACTGTGCTATCAATACCGTACCCGTTTGTACCGGCTATTGGTTAGCCGATGTGTTTGACAGTGTGGCAAATAAAAAGAGGGGTGCCATTTGCATCGGAGGATTAGTTACAATTTTAGCAATGGCACTCCTCGATGATTTTGACCCAAGCCATTGCCAGATGACTAAGATCTCGGGGAGTGATTCATTAGATCTTGCCACCCTCGAGAAGATGCACATGGTTCCAAGAATAGGAGGAGCTTATGTTATGGCTTCAGCTGAGCCAGAGGTACCAGAGGGCCGTCAAAAGAGAACACGAGTCGAGGAGGATTCTGACTCAGATTCTCTAGATTTAGATGATGATGCTCCAATCCCGAACAATCAGGAGATCCTTAATAGGATTGAAGCATTGGAAAGCAAGGTTGACCGTAACCATGCTGCATCCATGGAACAAATTGACCATAACGATGCTGCAGTGATGGAACAAATGGACCTAATCAACAACCTTGCTAAAATTCTGAGCCTCCACCCATCAGCTGCATCATCGTCCCATCCTCCATCACCGTAGATCCTATCAGCTCCAACCTTTTGAAAACACTTGTTATTTTCTTATTTGTAGTTATTTCATATTTTTGTTGTTATGGTTTTTAATGTTAACTCTCTACATTATGTTTATTTTATATATTGTATTTTTTTTTTGAACAATTGTTGTTTGTGGATGAAAAGGTAGCTTGCATCACAAGGGATCGATGGAAAAATAGGTTGTACCTTAACGTTTTCTTTAATATCCTTGTTTCCATTGAGGACAATGTCAAACTTAAAGTGTGGGGTGTGTGCTAAACCTTTTGTTCATGAATATAAATTGTTTATTTTCATAAGTGTTTTTGTTTTGTGTTTTGTTTTATAATTGATTTTGATGGATATTTGAATTTGATGGATATTAATAAGTTTAGTTGTTATAAGATTGTTGATAGATGACTTTTGAAGTTTTGAAGCATGAATTTGAGAATTGATTAGAGTTAGTACTTATTGTCAATTTTGATGGTTATTCTTTGCATTACCATTAAACTAGTGAGGAATTGAGCCATCAACTTATCATTCTTTTTATGTGTTGATTGATGAATTACTAGAACTTGCTTTGACATGCATTTTGAGACTACATAAAGATTTCAATTAGGCATCAATATGATTAAGGCAATTTAGGGCAACCCATTTTGGCTTAAAAAGACCAACCTTACATCCGACCTTAGTTCGCCAACTTTGAGCTTATTTCATTTTTCCCTTCTTTCTGTTTCACAACACCATCGGCTTGAACCATTACATTTTAACTTTACCCGTTCATTAGATCAAGAGCATTTCAAGAGCATTAATGGAGTGTTGTGCTGAATAAAGTGTGGGGTTGAATTCAATGAGCTTTAAATTAGTTGGATACCCTAAAAAAATGAATAATGAAAATCAAAATAATAGTTGTTGTTCTTGTCGGAAGGGTTGTAATGAGTTTGGAAATCATCTTTGCAAATTAAACAAATGGAGTTCATTAAAAGCACATAAATGCTTAGTGCTAAGTGATTGAGATGAATTGTGGGATTGTTGATCATGCTACATTGCTTGCTTCATTCTTGAAGTACTCTTGACCTAAATGAACTAACTCACTCTTCCAAATGTCACACCTTTTCCTTAGCCCCGTTACAACCAAATAAAAGACCTTATGATTGATGCTTGATTGTGATTAGGTGGTGGAGATTTGATTGATAAGCAAGCCTATAGTCCTAATCTTTCATTGAATGTTGATAGCTTAAACACTATCCAATTAAACACTTGAGAGGTTTTGTGAGGGAGTGACAATTTTGGTATGCATAGATTGACCATTAAGATACTTGAGTACCGATTATTCTTGATTCGATTATGATTGCGGATTTAATAAGATGGGAGTCTTAATGCATTCTTATAACTCTTGAACTTCACAGTATTTATCGTGTTTTATTTGTTTTTATTTTAACTTTGCTTGGGGACAAGCAAAGGATTAAGTGTGGGGAAATTGTTTAGATCAATTTTGTATATATTTTCTTTGATGTTTTTATTAATTTTAAATTAATTTTCATGCTAATTTGTACTTAAGTTTGTTTGAAGTTGTTGATTTAGGTTGAAGAACATTCGATGGAGCCATTTGATCAAAATTGGTGGAATTTGTGGAGAAAATCAGGTGACACGGCCAAGCTAGACATGTCTTGGCCGTGTCTCTCATCAAAAGTGAAGAAATTGAAGAAAAACAAGTGACACAACCAAGCTCCACATGTCTTGGCCGTGTCCCTCAAGAAATCAAGCCCAGAAGCGAACATGGTTATGAGACACGGCCAAGTCACTGGCCGTGTCTCACCAAAGGAATAAAAGAGCAAAGAAAGAAAAGAAAGAGGCAGAGACGGACACCATCAAGGGACACGGCCAAGACACTGGCCGTGTCACATGACACGGCCGTGTCCTTGGCCGTGTCTCACAAGGACAAAACACACAGAATGGGACACGACCAGAAGCTTGGCCATGTCCCAAGAAAGAAAGTCACTAGACACGGCCAAGCTCCAAATGGCTTGGCCGTGTCACCCTGGATCCTTAGCTGGCTTGCACGAGGTGTAAGCTGTGATGTTTTAGTGGGTGACAAAAGAACAAAAAGGAGTAAAAAGAGGGAGGAAATTATGGAAGAAAGATATAAAGAAATTAGAAAGTGGGAGATAAACAATCATGGTGTCTTAAAAAATTCAAAATGGAAGAGAATAGAGGGAAAAATAAAATGGATTGAATATATTTTTAGTGGACATTCTCTACACACATCCACTTCATCATCTTCTTCATCTACTTCCTTGGTTCTTGCTTGAGAGAGCAAGAAACCACTCTCACCATCTTCATTCACCATTTCTTTTCACATACCAAGAGCAAGGAAAATTGTTGGTTTTGAAGTGAGTTACTAGTTCTTGAGGATTAGGGTTTTAAGAGACTTGATTGGAGAGTTGAGAACTTGAGAGAGCTATCATCCACTCCTTCAAGAAGAGAGCCATTTGTTCAAGAGAGCAGGAAGTTCATCATCACACACCGAGAGGGAGCTACGAAAGAGACGAGGAGTCTAATTTTTAGCATCTTCAAAAGGGGTTTTTCCAACTCTTTCTTTTAATCCATTTCTTATTTGTTGTTGTTGTATCAAGAACATTAATATTGCAATGAATAACTTTGATTTGGTTTATATTGAAATGAGTATTTGTTTAAAGAATATGATGAGCTAATTTACTCATGCTTGGGGTTGTAGTATATTTGATTAAATGATTTGATTTGATGATTCCATTGATATACCTTGTTATATGTTGATTGCATTGGAATTAAAGGTAAATTGATAGATTGGCCACCTATTGATTACTTAATATTGAATGACGGACCGAGAGGAGAAGTTTAATATCGAAACTATGCAATTGACTACCCTAAGAATGAATTAGAAATATAAGTTCTAGGGTTTATTAATTTGCTAATGTAAAATAATTGGTTGATGTTAATTCATAATTGTGAGAACTATTGAATTGATAATTGGCTAATTAATCTTAAGAAACAAATTAAGGTTCAAGGTTATATTAATGGATAATCGGATAATTGAACATTTGATTAAATGGACCTACAACCCTAGGCATCATTTCCATAATTGAAATTCTCTTGCATAAAATCACTCATTTTCATTTCTAAGGTTAATTACGATTCACCAATCCAATCACACAATCGAATTTATTATTTCATGTTAATCGAACTATTACATGCAAGTCCTTCCTTGGGAAACGACCTTGGGGCGATCACCATCACTACAATAGCCTCGTATACTTGCGAGTGCCGCTTTGTGATAGTGTTACTTTAAGCGCATCAGGAACAACCAATAATCCTAAAAATATTAGCATAGCATCTGACCTTACTCCTGATGAGAGAGAGATTAGAAAAAATATTTAAAAAATATGAAGAAGTCTTTTCTTGGCCTTATGAGAATATGCCTAGAATTGATCAAGACATAGCCGAGCACATGATTCCCACTTACACTCACATGAAACCTATCAAACAAAAGTACAGACTGTTACGATGGGAATGGAAAGAATTGATCAAAGAAGAAGTCACTAAGCATATACAAATAAAATTCCTTGAAGTGATAGATTATCCAGATTTGCTAGCCAGCATAGTTCCCATACCAAAGAAAGATGGAAGAATTAGAGTCTGTATGGACTATAGAGACTTGAACAAGGTTTCCCCTAAGGATGACTTTGCTTTACCCCCATATAAATGTCCTTATTGATAATGTAGCCTCTAGCATGCTATACTCAATCGTAGATAGATTTTTTGGATACAACCAAGTGTTAATGTCCCAAGAGGATAAAGCTAAAACTGCCTTTATTACTATGTGGGGTATATTTTGTTATAAGGGTATGCCGTTTGGGTTAAAGAATGCTAGAGCAACTTACTAGAGAATGGCTACTACCTTGTTTCATGAACAAATGCATAAGGAAGTTGAGGTCTATGTTGATGATATAATGGTAAAGTCGGATACAAGAGAATAACGTTTCCAAAACCTAGAGATATTCTTTAAGAGAGCAGTGAAGTATAATCTAAGGTTCAATCCAAAGAAGTGTGTATTTGGAGTAACTTCAGGAAAAATGCTGGGGTATATGATTGGCCCAAAAAAAATTGAGATTGACCCTGACAAGGTTAAGGCAATCAGGGATATGCCAGCCCTAAGACGGAGAAGAAAGTTTGGAGGCTCATTGGACGATTACAGTATATTAGCAAGTTCATAGCAAAGCATACCACAATCTATGAACCTAACTTTAAATTGCTTAAAAAGAACCAGCCAGTCAAATGGAACTAAAATGTTAAAAGGCCTTTGAGCGTATAAAAGAGTATTTGCTGAACCTACCTATTTTGAAACCACATAAACCTGGTAAACCTTTGTTACTGTACTTAGTAGTAGAAGAAGAGTCAATAGGAGCTATGCTAGTCCAAGCAGATGAATCAGGGGTTGAGCACACAGTTTACTATTTGAGTAGAAAACTCCTACCTTATTAGTATCATTGAAAAGACTTGTATAGCTATAGTTTGGCCTTCAAAAAAGTTGGGACATTATTTTCAGTCATATAGTGTGCAGGCAATTTTCATTTTGGATCCGATGAAATATTTAAGGGAGACAACCTCAATGTTTGGGAAATATGGTCGATGGTTCATAATTTTAGAAGAATTTGAGATTGAATATGTAACCAAGAGAACCATCAAAGATAGAGCAGTAGCAAAATTCTTGGCTCAGTAGCCATTTTCAGACAATGAGGAAGTGGTTTTAGAATTTCTTGAAAAATATTTAGAGACCATAGAAGTATAACGGTGGAAGTTGTACTTTTATGGAGCAGTAAATAGAAAGGGAGCATGTTTAGAAGTAATACTAGAGTTGCCTGAAGGGGAGCTCATTCTACTAGCTAAGAAGTTGAAGTTCAGGGCAACCAATAATATGGTGGAGTATAAAGCATGTTTCTTTAGTTTGGAAACCCTTATGATTATGAAGGTGGATAAGGTGCAAGTCTTTGGTGATTCATTGTTAGTAGTATCCAAGTGAATAGAGAGTGGAGGTTAAAAGAAGAGAAGTTAAAACCATACCACGATTATTCAACTATGATGAAGAAGAATTTTAAGGAGTGCAGATTTATACACTTACCATGAGAAGAAAACCAGATGGCCAATGCTTTAGCCATATTGGCTTCGGTGTGGGAAAATCCTGTCAACTTATTTCTTAAGCCTCTGGTTTTGACCAGTTTATCAACTCCTTGCTATGAATATGAAACAATCATGGAAATTGATACAGGTCATGATGTGTGGTATGACACCATAAGGCATTTCTTAAAGAATAAGGATCAGAGGAAACAAGGGAAGAGGGAAGAGCCATAAGGCGATAGTCTTTGCAATGCATCACCTTTCATGGAGAGTTATATCAAAGATGGCATGATGGGGTGCACTTGATATGCTTGAGGAAGTCTAACGTTAAGCAGATCATGTTAGAAATATATGCAGGAAGTTGTGAGCCCCACATGAATGGGTTAGCCCTAGTAAAGAAGATAATTCGACAACGTTACTACTGGTTGACGATGGACAGAGATTGTATTAAGTACATGAAGAGGTGCCGGTGGTTCCAGATGCACAGAAACTTGAATCACTTACCTCCTAAAGAGTTACATTCTATGTCTTCACCCTGGCCTTTTGCAACTTGGGGGATTGACATTATTGGAGAGATACATCTGACAGATTCAATTGGTCACCATTTCATTGTAGTAGCAATGGACTATTTTTCAAAATGGGTTGAGGCTGAATCTTTTAACAAGCTAGGGGCAAGGCAAATGGCTAGATTTATTTAAAATAATCTCATCTGCCGATATGGGGTCCCACACAGTGTGATATCGGACAATGGGGTACATTTTGAAGGAGCAGTTAAGGACTTATTCTCGAAGTACCAAATCCATCATCACTGATCCTCCCCTTATAGACCGAAGGCTAATGGTACAGTGGAAGCAACAAATAAGATAATTAAGAAGATTTTGTTCAAGATGACCAAGATGTATAGAGATTGGTCGGAGATTCTTCCTTGTACTTTATGGAGTACATAATAAGTGTGTGAACCCAGACTGGAATGACGTCATTTTCCTTTGTATATGGGATTGAAGCAGTGTTGCCAATTGAGATTAGGATAAAGTCGCTAAGAGTAGTCCTAGAAGCCAAGTTTCCTAAAACAAAATGGGTAGTATGTAGATACACATAGTTGGCCTTGTTAGAAGAGAGAAGGTTAAAAAGCATTGTATCATTATTAGTTGTATCAAAGAAAGATAGCTCAGGCCTACAATAGAAGGGTTAAGATTAGAAAGTTTAAAGTTGGTGACTTAATGTTGAAGTAGCATAAGCTTAACTTCCCTGATCGAAGAAGGAAGTTTAGACCTAGTTGGGAAGGGTCGTATGTTGTAAAGTAAGTCATGAACAAGGGTGCAGTTAAGCTATCAGACATGGATGGGAACGATTTTAGTGAGCCAGTGACCATTGAAAAGTTGAAGAGGATTTATGTATAAAAAAAAAAAAGAAAGCTCGCTAGGGTGAAAACCCAAAAAGGCAGCCTAGGCAAAAGTTACAGTAGTTCGCTAGTTCTGAAAACTAGAAAGGGTGGGCTAGGCAACAATTAGGGCTAAATGATTGAAAATTGTCAATTAGAAAATCTGAAAGGGCTGATTGGTGACAGGAGTAATCTTATTTATGCTTGCTTTATGTTTGGTTGTTCCTCAATCTAATAAAATAGAGTTAATATTAAAATTGTTCTATGTGTACTATTTCAAAATAATCTAACCATTAGGATAAAATAAATAACACAATAGCAAAAAGGTGATGACAAATCATAAAAGGAAAGAAAACATATATTATTATTATTATTATTATTTATCCTAGCATCATTTTATCTAAAAGAATTAACAAATGCATACTCTATGGCAGATGATAAGTATAACGTGCAGGCCAACTTTACTTGTAACACCCTTATACCATATATATGTACAATACATATTTTCAGCATATGTAAAATACGCATATACAGTATAAAAATGTCACAGACCGATTTAATAAAAAATTTTACATTTATGTTTTAAGAATTCAAATACTAATATATAAAATAAATAGTATATAAATATTCTTTGTTTGTTATAGGAATCCAAAATAAATATTTTATATGAAAATCTCTGGGAAAAATTCGCCAGAGTTTTGTTTGTAATTTGAACGTTTCCAAAATTCAACAAAACACAACTTGCATAAAACAAACACTCCAAATAAAATCAATTCACCAATTCGCCAATACTTCTCAATTTCTCCATATTTTCTCAAAATACTTAAATATAGTTATATATATCAACATTACATATAAAATCCCATCTTAAACAAAATTATTCAAATCATTCTTTACAATTTATAATATATGCTTCAAAAATATATCATAACATACATAATATCAAAAATGTACATGCTGGCAACTGGCTCTGATCTTGATGTACCAAAAAAAAACTCTTCAAGCTCAATAAATACAAACCTAGACCCAACCAGGTCTAGTAAAACTCTCCGGCTCTACCAAAATGTCCATGACACCTGCGCGATGAATTACAATCGCGCTAAGCCGAAGCCTAGTGGTACAAACTTTAATAACAATATAGTCCAAATGAAATGTCAATGCACAACATACATATATATCACAACTCATAACATTATATCTCATTATATTGCTCAATTTTATCACAATTCATAATTCACATTAAAACAAAGACAAGCATGGGCCCAAAAATGATCTAATATGCTATTAAAATTTTAGAGTTACTGCTTTGGTCCATAATAACACCATGTGCCTAGCCCCGTAGGCAATATATCCATGGATAATGTAATAGCCCCAGTCTCTTGGACCTCAACCCAGCTAGACCCTTAAGCCCCAGTATCTTGGTCCTTAACCCGGCTAGACTGCTACAGTTTTTGAGGCTTACGACCTAGTCTTTTCACCCCAAAAACATCATATTTATCAGCTGGCCTAGCTTATGACCCAATCTTTTCACCATTCCAGCGTTTAGTCTGTAGGCAATCATAGGCATGACGCCAAACCCAGAACTCTAAAAATTGAATAACATACTAGGCACACAATTTATTCATATTTCTCATTATCAAATTCTTTCATAATTCCTTTATCAAAACGTTTCTCATTTTCTCATGATCAAACTAGGCACATTGCCTTATTATATCATCCTTTTCTCACTTTTTTTTGCATTTATTCATTTTTCTCATTATCAATTTCTTTCTCATTGTCACATATTCAATCTAGGCACATTGCCTTATTTTCATATTTTTTTCTCATTTTTCTCATCTTTCTCACTTTTCTTATTTTTGTCAATATTAATTCATTTCATTATTCCACATATCTCATTTTTGCATTCACAACACATTACCCAATTACTTTGGGTATTGTCACATAATATACATATTTCACATTCTACACAATTTAGCCATTATCAATGGCTTTTCACAGTGCATTTAACACATATATGACATTACAAATGTCATAGCACATTATTCATACACAATCAATGAACCAAGTAACTTAACACATTTTCCAACCAAAATGTGTTAAGCCCAAATGTCATGCAAATATAAACAATATATTCAAAGTTTGTACATACCTCTACTAGCAACCCAAAGCAAGCTTAACACAACCTCCAGTCCTATCCTTCCAACTTGCCCTTCACCCCTTGGATGAAGCAAATCAACCTCCCTCAATGCCTATACCAAATGTGATCATACATAATCATTTAATATCACATTCTAAGGTATTCTCAACATCAAACCATAATTAAGCATCACTCTAAACCAAATCCCAAAATTAAGCTTCACCTCACTTTAACTTTGAAAAACCATATCAAGCCATTTAAAGTTGTGTTTTAAGTTTATTAATATCATTAGAAATGTATTTTAGCATCTTTAAACCAATTACATTAATTAACTACATGCTTATGTCCAAAACCCTAAAATGACATAACCTTCACCATTGAAGGATCTCCATTCCAACTCAATCCAATTATCATTTCAATCTTATGTCCACCACTTATATTGTAACACCTTGATACTCCATATAAGTACTATACATACACCTGGTATACATACAGTAAATATATAAAGTATAAGGATGTCACTTTTCGTTACATTTTAAAAATCTTTAACAGAATTCAAACCATAATACATTAATTTAAAGAACATTTACAAATCATTATATTTTTAATGATCTTACATATATATCATAATCTTATTTTTATCAAAATTGCATTTATACATATACATACACTTTTGTCAGAAATACATCATAATTAAAAATTATACATGTATGCATCACCCTCTAGTTGGTCTCGACAAACTCTTAGTCTTCTCGTGGCATAACGAAAGACTTCATATCTTCCTCCTAGACACCTGCGCGATTACACATCCGCGCTAAGCCCGAGAGCTTAGTAGTACAAATAAATATTAAAATATACTTTACAAAAGAATCGTACCTCATATTTTTAGCATCATGTTTTATTGTTTTCTTATCCCGTTTTTCCTTTCTTAGTGCATTCTTCATATACTCCCACTAATCTCATAGATTATATATATATTTACATAAAACATTCACAAAACGATACTTACCATTGCTACCTCATATACATATTACATGTCATATTATACTTCCAGAATCATATATCTCAACATAACTTCTCAACATCAAATCTCTTTTTTATAACTCATTTATACAATATTATCATGCCATACTTCATAACCTTACATCTCATTACGCCATTCAATTAAATCATTATCCACAATTCAATATTCATGAATCACATTTTCAACAAAGGCAATCATTATATCATTCAATTGAATCATTATCCGCAATCCATCATTAATACTCACAATTAGTATATCAATATACACATTTCACATCATACTTCCTAACATTGTTTAATTCACAATTCACCAATCATGAGTCACATTGCCAACAAAGTCAACCATAGATCTCATTACTCATTTATTTCAACATTTGTATATCATATTGACAACAAAGACAGACTCGGGCCCAAAAGACACTAATATGCCATTCAATTTTCAGAGTTAATGCTTTGGTTTTGTTATCACATTTATCATTATCATAGACCCAACTAGGCTTCAAGGATTTAGGTTCAACCAAGCTTCAAGGGGAACAAAGCATGCTAAGTCTCAACCTAACTTGGCTTCAAGAACCAATCCAACCTAGCTTCAAGGGTTGTAACATCTCAATAAGGCTTCAAGGATTAGACCCAACCAAGCTTCAAGGGGAGTAAAACATGTTAAACTTCAACCCAACTTGGCTTCAAGGATCAAGTCCAACCTAACTTCAAGAGATTGTTACTAATATTAGGCATGCCACCAACAACAAACTCTGAAAATGGAATAACACATTAGCCACACAATTCATTCATTATTTCATTAGCACTTTCATTCTCAATTCTCTTCATCATCTAGGCAAACATGCCTCATTTATCTCAATTGAAACATCATAGCCAAACACAATGGCTTCACATCACATTTGAATCATCATAGCCAAACACAATGGCTTCACATCACATTTGAATCATCATAGCCAAACACAATGGCTTCACATCACATTTGAATCATCATAGCCACAATGGCTTCACATCACATTTGAATCATCATAGCCAAACACAATGGCTTCACATCACATTTTATCTCAATTCACATTATACACTTTATCATCCAAGTATACATAATCAATTACATTGCACATGTATCTTAAATTCATTGTCATATAAACCATATGTCCATTTATTTCATTTTGATCATTATTATCAACTATGATAACATCACATTTCATCATTTCTCAAGACACATTTACACCATTCATTATTAAAACATTAATCATAACAAATTGCATTTGCACATACCTTTTTGGATAATCATTATAGCTTTCACACTATACAAATAACATGTAACACTCCCATATCCAATGCACACACACTACCACCACAACAATGTAGCATAAGTGCACCAAATATAGGGATGCTACAGTTTTCTTAACATTCAAAACACTTTAAAATTTGATACAATACCCTTATCATTATACATTATAGAAAAGTAGATCATTTACTTATAAAACAAAACATATTAGTTATATATATATATACATTTAAATATTACACAGCGGAAGTTATAAAATATGTACATATTTACATATTAAACATTTCTTTACAAAATACAAAGAAGTATACATGATTGGCAAGTTTGCTCTGATCTTTAAGCTCCCAAAATAGATTCTTCAAGGTCTACTCTCACTTGGTCTTGATGAACTCTCGGGTTCAACTCTATCAACTCTATTACCTGCGCGATTAAACACTATCGCGCTAAGCCAAGGGCTTAGTAAGATAAAACATGCTATTGATATGCTTTAATACAATACAATGTCAATTCTAATTCATATCATATATGTAACAACATAGATGCAAAGCTAACAACATCTCTTTACATTTTATAATCAACATACATATATGCATATCACATTTCAACATCATTGCATATACTTCATTATTTAATCATTTAATCATTCATGAACAACAATAAATAAATCATGACTCACATTAAACAAAGACAAGCATTGGGCCCAAGACACACTAATATGCCATTCAATTTTCAGAGTTAATGCTTTGGTTTGTTATCACATTTATCAATATCATATACCCAACTAGGCTTCAAGGATTAAGTTCAACCAAGCTTCAAGGGGAGCAAAGCATACTAAACTTCAACCCAACTTGACTTCAAGAACTAACCCAACCTAGCTTCAAGGGTGGTAACATCTCAATTAGGCTTCAAGGATTCAATCCAACCTAACTTCAAGAGATTGTTACACTTATTAGGCATGCCACCAACAACAAACTCTGAAAATGGAATAACACATTAGCCACACAATTCATTTAGATTTCATTCTCAATTCTCATTTTCATTTAGGCAAACATGCCTCACTTATCTCCATTGAATCACCTTAGCCAATAACAATGGCTTCACATTTCATTTCACAATATAACACTTCATTATTCAAGTGTATATTTATCTCATCCATGATCACATAGCATCATTCATAAATATCAACATTTCATTCCACATTACTCATGAAACACATTACCATTCACAATGCATAACATAACATTGCTAAATCTCAACAATGCAATTAGGACAAAACACAATTGATATGATTCATAGCTTTAGGATCTTCCACATTCAGTTGATTAGATCATTCTTGTGTTTGAAACATGTTTATAATGTTCATGTTTAAGTTTAGGAACAATAGAACCTTTGAAGAATCAAAACAATGTAAAAAGGAGCAAAGAATAAAACAATATGTAACTCATTTGTAGGACACGCCCAGCCCACTTGAGGGACACGCCCAACCCACTTGAGGGACACGCCCGTGTCTCTAAAAATAAAAGAGACAGTAGCCAACTCAAATAAATGACACGGGCGTGTCTCTTTAATGCTTATGGCCGTGTCACCCATTACTAAACCAACACTTTCTCAATTGCACTCAAACACAATATTCATCATATAACATGTTTCAAATGAACATAATCAATGTTCTAAACACTTAATCACCACAAGAATTACTTCACAACACATTAATATAACAATTAAACACATATCATGTAATATCCTCATTTATGCCCTAGAAGTTTTGCATATTGTTGTTGTTGTTATTGTTATATATTGGATTGATTATATGTGTTAAATTGTAAGAGAAAAGAAATTGAGAAGAGAAAGTATATGTATATGTATTTTGGGAAGAAATAGGGTTTAGAGACAAATTTATATGTTGTGTATATGTTAATATATATGACATATAAAGTGGTCAAAAGGCTTGGTCAATGCAAGAGAAGATATTTATTTGAGATTGGTAAATTACTTAATTGGGCACATATAAGACAAAAAGATAATTATGTGAATAAGGGCACTTTGGTAATTGCTTGGATAAAATCATATGGTGGATATTTAAAGAAGGTTTGACTTGTGTTTTCTTCATCATTTCTTCTTCTTCTTCTTGTTGATGGCCGGCCCTCCATAGCCAAAGAGAAAGAAAGAGACAAGTGATGGTTTTGATGATTTCAAGCTTAAATTGAAGAAAGATTAAGTGTTCAAGTGTTGATTTAAGAAGTTTTTAACTAAGGTAAGATCTTTTCTCTAATTTCTTCAATTCTTATGAAGTGGTATAATTAAGTTGCTTATGGTATGATTGTAAGTATTGATTTTGCTTGATAGATGAGAAGTTGGGTTGGTGTTGGTGATGGAAGAGTAAGATTGGTGTTTAGTGAAATTGTTTCTGTTTTAGGATTAGTAAAGGCTGTGATTTGTATGATTTTTAATTAATTTTAGAAAAATGTTCTTGAAGTTAATTTTTGATATGTTGTGCCTCTATGAGTCTAGAACGACTGAAAAATATGTTGATTCGATTTTGGAATGGTTATGAGTTTAGAAAAATTATTTTTAGTAGAACTGTTCCAGCAGGTACCTTAACTGAGACAGCTATACTTCGGGATTTTTAATAAAATGTAGAAAAATCATATCCAGTCGAATTTTGGATATGTTGTTGCTTAGTGAGTCTAGTATTTGAGAAAAATAATTTGGAACCACGTTGATTGAATTTGATTTATGGAATTCACAAAGTTCAGAACTGCTGCCAGGATGCAGGGCAATTGGGGCAGTCTGGTTAGGTGAACTATTTGACCAAGATTTTGTGTTCAGTTTGATCTGAAATTTTAAAGGAATGATTTTTAGATACAAAACTAAATTCTGTAAAAATTTTAGAATTTTTAGTCAAGTAGATTATTTTATACAATTTTTCAAAATAAGGATAAAATGGAGTTTAAAACCAGAATGTACTATTCATATGAATCATATCAATTGTTCTTTGCCCTAATTGCATTGTTGAGATTGAACAATGTTATGTTATGCATTGTGAATGGTTATGTGTTTCATGAATAATATACATTGAAATTGAAATGATAATTCAAATAAGACATGATATGAGGCAATGCCATTGTGATTGGCTATGATGATGATATTGAAAGAAAGAAGGCATGTTTGCCTAAATGTGATGAGAATTTGAGAATGGAAATGGTAACTATATAATAAATGAATTGTTTGTTTAATATGTTATTCAGTTTCAGAGTTCTGGATTTGGGTGGCATGCCTAAGAAATGATAAAAGGTAACAGTCTTGCCGGGTTGAGGATCTCCTCATATGTGTTGAGTTGATGATCCAAGAGACTGGGTCTGTTACACTATGAGATATATGATTTGTAACAGTCTTGCCGGGTTGAGGATCTCCTCATATGTGTTGAGTTGATGATCCAAGAGACTGGGTCTGTTACACTATCCATGGATAGAGATACATGTATATACATTGCCTACGGGCGTGATTATTGTGACTATGAACCAAAGCAGTAACTCTGAACTCTGAATATCATATTAAATACTTGTTGGGCCCATAGGTGTCAGGGTTATATGAATGTCCTAAATAATGTTATGAGTTAATGAAATGAGATGTTGGTTATTGAGTATGATTGATTAATGTTGAATGTGGAAAGATGTTGAAATGTGGTATGCTCATATGACTATGATTTGTGAAATGCATAATTATGTGGTTAACTTTATATTTATGATATTGATCTTATCAATAACATATGTGGCATTGCATTACATTAAAGCATACCATTAGCATGTTTTATCTTACTAAGCCGTTGGCTTAGCGCGAATGTGATTCTTCGCGCAGGTGACAAGGAAGAACCAGAGAGTTCCTCTAGGCCGAGTCGAGCCTAGATTTTGAAGAGTGAATAGTGGGCTTTAAGATCGAAGACTGACTGCCAAACATGTATAAATTTTATGTGTTGTAAAACTTGAGTTTTGATGTATATGAATTTGTAAATATTGTTACTTTCCGTTGCATAGTGAACAAAGATTTTATCTGCTGTATTTCATAATAAACCTTTACTTTATTTTGTACTAGAAGTGTAAATCCTTTTTGCAGGTTGTAGTTGAGGTTATAAGGGGGATTTATTGGAAGTGTACTGAGAATGATTTTGTTTGCATTGGTTTGTGTAAAAATGTTTTCAAAAATTAGAAAAAAACCAGTTTTGTCGACACTTGGGATTGAATTTTTAGGCAAAACTATGGCAAAATTTCTATAAAAATCGGAACAAAAATTTGACTAAGTAAAAGTGGTAGCAACATTAGGATAGGGTGGCGCCTCTACTCAGCTTACACACGTAGGTCGGGAAGGGGTGTTACATATCATCTCAAAACCCTAAAATCAACATCCTTCTCCATCCTTCCAAATCAACATCTACCATTTCCAACAACAACCTCTAATTAAACTCATAACTTAAAATCAATTTAACACTTGAAAACACAACACAACACATCTCAAATCCACCAAATCACAAAATCACCAAACCCTACTTCACTTCCAACACCACTTCCAAATAAGTAAAGAAAACAAGAGAATACTTACTTTAAAAGAAGAAATTCCACAAATCCCTTGTCAAATCCTTTGATTGTTTCTTCAATTTGCTTCTAGCATCAAGAACACTTCTCTTCCTTTTTGGTTTATGGAGAGCCGGCCACTTCTTGAAAGAAAGAAGGAAAATGATGAAGAAACAAAGTCAAAATTTGCTTTTAATCTCCACCAAGTAATCTTATCCAAACAATTACCAAAATGCCCTCAATCATATAACCAACTTTTTGTCTCATATAAACCCATATATGTAATTACACACTTAACACAAAAATATCTCTCTTCTTTTGACTCTTCCTTTGACCCATTTTTATGTTATATATATCATCATATACACAACATATACCATTCTCTCTAAACCCTAAATTTCCCCAAAACACATATACACAAGCATTCTCCTCCCAATTTCTTTTCTTATCCCATCATATACATTCAATCCAATTTATAACAATAACAACAACAACAACAACAACAACAATATGCAAAACTTCTAGGGCATAAATGAGGATATTACAATTCTCCCCCTCTAAAAAGAAATTTCGTCCTCGAAATTACCTGCTATCCACTCTGAAACAACTGAGGATATTGCTCTCGCATGGTTTGTTCACTTTCCCAAGTTGCTTCTTCTTTTC
Source organism: Garcia nutans (assembly GCA_947685225.1). Lineage (NCBI taxonomy): Eukaryota > Viridiplantae > Streptophyta > Magnoliopsida > Malpighiales > Euphorbiaceae > Garcia > Garcia nutans. The sequence continues at coordinate 44,535,780 of CANTUV010000007.1, read as the reverse complement.
CATGATTCTGCCATAGAACTTTCACCAATGGTACACTCTTGTTCCTCAACTCTTTCACTTCTCGTGCCAAGATAGCAACTGGTTCCTCTTCAAAAGTTAAATATGGGCTCACTTCGATAGATTCAAATGGTAACACATGAGATGGATCCGACCTATATCTCCTCAACATAGAAACATGAAACACATTATGAATCCGATCCAACTCAGGTGGCAAAGCAAGCCGATAAGCAACTGGCCCAACTCTTTCTAACACTTCATACGGCCCAATGAAACGAGGACTCAATTTTCCTTTCCGACCGAACCTCAAAATCTTCTTCCAAGGAGATACTTTCAAAAATACCTTATCTCCAACATCAAACTGAATGTCTCTCCTTTTCAGATCTGCATAAGACTTCTGTCGGTCTGAAGCTACTTTTAACCTGCCTCGAATCAACTTTACTTTCTCTTCAGTTTCTTGAATTAGATCAGGCCCAATTAACTTACTATCCCCAAGTTCATTCCAACAAAGAGGTGTCCTACACCGTCTACCATACAGTGCTTCAAATGGTGCCATACCAATGCTGGATTGGTGACTGTTATTATAAGCAAACTCCACAAGCGGTAGAAATCTGTCCCAACTTCCAGAGAAATCAATAACGCAACTTCTCAACATATCTTCAACAATCTGTATTACTCTCTCTGACTGCCCATCTGTCTGAGGATGGAAAGCAGTACTGATGTGTAGTCGAGAACCCAAAGCACTATGCAAACTTTTCCAAAACCTTAAAGTAAACCTGGGATCTCGATCAGACACTAAAGAAGTTGGAACACCATGTAGCTTCACAATCTCATGGATATACAGCTCAGCCAACCTCTCCAAAGAGTAATTCATCCGCACCGGAAGGAAATGAGCTGTCTTAGTCAATCTATCCACAATCACCCATATGGCATCATGCTTCTTTTGTGTCAATGGCAAACCAGACACAAAATCCATCGTCACTCTATCCCACTTCCATTCTGGCACTGACAACGGTTGCAACAACCCGGTTGGAACTTGATGCTCTGCTTTAACCTTCTGACAAGTGAGACATTTCGATACAAACTCAGCAATGTCTCTCTTCAACCCAATCCACCAATAATGATGTCTCAAATCATGATACATCTTCGTATTACCCGGATGCATAGCAAACATCGACTGATGAGCTTCTTCCAAAATGACCCTTTTCAAATCAGCATCATCGGGTACACACAATCTGCTCTTGAACCAGAGACTCCCATCACTTTTCACAACAAAATCTTTAGATTTTCCATTTTTGTAATCTGAAATAATCTTTTGAATCTTCATATCAGTCATCTGAGCCTCTTTAATCTGATCTAGCAAAACTGGCTTCAATTGCAACTGTGCCAACAATGCACCATCATCACAAGGTACAAACTGGCATGCAATGCTCTCAACTCAACAAGCAACGAGAGCGAATAAACAGTTAAACCAGCTAAAGATTTTCGACTCAAGGCATCAGCAACAACATTTGCTTTACCTGGATGATAGTCAATCAAGCAGTCGTAGTCTTTAATCAATTCTAACCATCTCCTCTGACGAAGATTGAGTTCTTTCTGGACACCCAAATACTTCAAACTCTTGTGATCAGTGTAGATGAAACATTTCTCCCCAAACAGATAGTGGCGCCAAATCTTCAATGCAAACACAATGGCAGCCAATTCCAAATCATGGGTTGGATAGTTAAGCTCATGCGGTTTCAACTGTCGAGATGCATAAGCTATAACTTTCCCTTCCTGCATCAATACACACCCTAAACCTCTATGTGAAGCATCACTGTAGATCACATATGGTTTGCCTTCAACAGGTAAAGTAAGAACAGGCGCTTGAGTTAACATATCTCTCAACTGCTCAAAGCTCGCCTGACACTGATCCGTCCACAAAAACCTCACTCCCTTACGAAGCAATCTGGTGAGTGGAGTAGCTATCAAAGAAAACCCTTTCACAAACCGCCGGTAATAGCCTGCCAAACCCAGAAAACTTCTAATCTCTGTCACAGACTTGGGTGGACTTCAATTCAAAATTGCTTCAACTTTGCTCGGATCAACTCTGATGCCTTCTGCAGAAACAATATGTCCGAGAAAAGCTACTTGATCCAACCAGAACTCACACTTCGACAATTTGGCAAACAACTGCTTCTCTCTCAAAATCTGCAATACAATCCGCAGATGCTTGTCATGTTCCTTTTTATTTCGCGAATACACCAGAATATCATCGATGAAGACCACTACAAACTGATCCAGATAGGGCCTAAACACCCTATTCATCAAATCCATGAAAGCTGCAGGTGCATTCGTCAGACCAAAAGGCATAACTAGAAATTCATAATGCCCATACCTGGTCCGAAAAGCTGTCTTAGGAACATCTTCAACTTTGACTCTCAATTGATGATACCCAGATCTCAAATCAATTTTAGAAAATACAGCTGCACCCTTCAATTGATCAAAGAGATCATCGATTCTAGGCAAAGGATATTTATTTTTAATAGTCACCTTGTTTAATTGCCTATAATCGATACACAACCTCGTAGTACCATCTTTCTTTTTCACAAATAGCACAGGAGCTCCCCAAGGAGAAACACTGGGGCGAATGAATCCTTTATCCAATAACTCTTGTAATTGCACTTTCAACTCCCTCAATTCTGCTGGTGCCATTCTATAAGGAGTAATAGAGATAGGAGTGGTACCAGGCAACAATTCAATACCGAACTCCACCTCTCTCTCAGGAGGCAACCCTGGCAACTCCTCTGGAAAAACATCAGGGAACTCTGCAACTGTGGCAATACTATCAATGGGAGAACCCTTCACTCTAGTATCCACCACATGAGCAAGATAGGCTTCACACCCCTTTCTCATCAATCTCCTAGCTGCAACAGCTGAAACAAATAAAGAGGCTAGCTGTTCCTGCTCATTAGATACTATCACCTCTCTACCATCAACAGTTCTCAAAGAAACAATTTTCTTTTTAAAATCCACCATAGCTCCATGTCGAGATAGCCAATCCATACCTAAGATCACATCATATTCCTTAAATGGCATCTCAATCAAGTCTCCAAGGAACTCCTCACCTTGCACCCTCACTGCACTATCTCGGTGCACCTTATGCACAACCACACTATGCCCTAACGGATTTGTCACCAACACATCAAATCCTAGGGACTCTGCATGCACATCAAATACAGGCAATACAGATGCACTAACATATGAATGCGTGGAACCCAGATCAATCAAAGCAAGTACAGAAAAACCAAATAAGGAAAAAGTACCAGCAATGACTGCCGAAGCATCTGGCTGCCTCTGCATAACATACATCCTCTGGGAAGAACCAACCTCCTCTGGTCTACTCTCCCTGGATGTAAAACCTCCTCTAACACTGAACCCAGATCTGCCTCCCCGGCTGCCACCTCTGCCTACTCGACCTCCCCTCACACTAGGTCGAGAAGCAGCAGAATCAACTGGCATCTGCTCTTGCCTCACAGGACAATCTCTCACAAAGTGATCGGGCGACCCACACCTGAAACATACCCCTGCAACACCAGCCTTCCAACAAGGACCACCATGCGGCCTACCACAATGGATGCAGATGGGTAAGGTGGATCTCTGAACCATAGGGGTCGGAGCACTCGCCACTGAAGCTGCAGGTCTAAATCTCTGCCTTTGTAACTGCACTGACCTACCAGCTGACCTCTGACTTCTACTAACTCTAGAAACAAAGCTTCCTTTACCTCTCTTCGCAGAAGAACACCCTGCCTCGAACTGGGGCCTTCTAACCCTGACCTCTTCCTCTGAAACAGCTGCAATAGCTTGAGCTCTCTCCACACTCCGAGCTGCTGCCACTAGCTGGGAGAAATCCTGATATCTGGATCCAGCCACATGACACATAAGAGAAGGCCACAGTCCCTCCTCAAATCGCCGACATCTATCAATCTCATCATCAATGATACCCCCAGCATATTGACTCAGTCGAATAAACTCAACTTCATACTCAGTAACAGTCTTGCTATCTTGCTTCAAGCTTAAGAACTCCATCTTCTTCATGTCCTTATACTCCCTAGGAGTATACTTCAACTCAAACTCTCTCAGAAAATCCGCATAAGGCAAGGTTGGTGGATCATCCATAGAATGAGGCACCGTCTTCCACCAATCGTAGGCGTCCTTCTGTAGCAAAGATCTTGCATAGTCATATTTTTCCTCAGGGGTGGCTTGCAACTGAACAAATACCCTCTGAACTCTCTCAAGCCACTGTTCTGCTGCAGCCGGATCAACTGTACCAAAGAAATCCTCTGCTCCATACTTCCTTAGCTTATCATAGTGCCTCACTGATACTGAAGGCTGAGGGGGTGGTGGTACTGGTTGTACTGGTGTTTGCCTCATAACTTCCATCATATGCCTAAACCAGGCTGGCGGAACCTCCTCACCAACTGGTCTACCCGACACCGAAGCAGGTGCCTCCTCAACACTATCAACCCTAGCTCCCTCATCAGGAGCAACGCTCTCCTCACTACCCTCAACCGACTGGCGTGAGTGAGAATCCATCACAACCTAACACTGCAAACACAATAGAATACTTCTTATTAAAGATCAGAGGTTGCCAATCCCAAACATGTATTTTACTTCAAAACCAACTTTTTAAGTAAAAATATTCTTTTTATTACATTTTACCTAGGCTGAGAATCTCAAACCTAGGCTCTGATACCAAAACAATTGTAACACTCCCATATCCAATGCGCACACACTACCACCACAACAATGTAGCATAAGTGCACCAAATATAGGGATGCTACGGTTTTCTTAACATTCAAAACACTTTAAAATTTGATACAATACCCTTATCATTATACATTATAGAAAAGTAGATCATTTACTTATAAAACAAAACATATTAGTTATATATATATATATACATTTAAATATTACACAGCGGAAGTTATAAAATATGTACATATTTACATATTAAACATTTCTTTACAAAATATTCAGAAGTATACATGATTGGCAAGTTTGCTCTGATCTTTAAGCTCCCAAAATAGATTCTTCAAGGTCTACTCTCACTTGGTCTTGATGAACTCTCGGGTTCAACTCTATCAACTCTATTACCTGCGCGATTAAACACTATCGCGCTAAGCCAAGGGCTTAGTAAGATAAAACATGCTATTGATATGCTTTAATACAATACAATGTCAATTCTAATTCATATCATATATGTAACAACATAGATGCAAAGCTAACAACATCTCTTTACATTTTATAATCAACATACATATATGCATATCACATTTCAACATCATTGCATATACTTCATTATTTAATCATTTAATCATTCATGAACAACAATAAATAAATCATGACTCACATTAAACAAAGACAAGCATTGGGCCCAAGACACACTAATATGCCATTCAATTTTCAGAGTTAATGCTTTGGTTTGTTATCACATTTATCAATATCATATACCCAACTAGGCTTCAAGGATTAAGTTCAACCAAGCTTCAAGGGGAGCAAAGCATACTAAACTTCAACCCAACTTGGCTTCAAGAACTAACCCAACCTAGCTTCAAGGGTGGTAACATCTCAATTAGGCTTCAAGGATTCAATCCAACCTAACTTCAAGAGATTGTTACACTTATTAGGCATGCCACCAACAACAAACTCTGAAAATGGAATAACACATTAGCCACACAATTCATTTAGATTTCATTCTCAATTCTCATTTTCATTTAGGCAAACATGCCTCACTTATCTCCATTGAATCACCTTAGCCAATAACAATGGCTTCACATTTCATTTCACAATATAACACTTCATTATTCAAGTGTATATTTATCTCATCCATGATCACATAGCATCATTCATAAATATCAACATTTCATTCCACATTACTCATGAAACACATTACCATTCACAATGCATAACATAACATTGCTAAATCTCAACAATGCAATTAGGACAAAACACAATTGATATGATTCATAGCTTTAGGATCTTCCACATTCAGTTGATTAGATCATTCTTGTGTTTGAAACATGTTTATAATGTTCATGTTTAAGTTTAGGAACAATAGAACCTTTGAAGAATCAAAACAATGTAAAAAGGAGCAAAGAATAAAACAATATGTAACTCATTTGTAGGACACGCCCAGCCCACTTGAGGGACATGCCCAACCCACTTGAGGGACACGCCCGTGTCTCTAAAAATAAAAGAGACAGTAGCCAACTCAAATAAATGACACGGGCGTGTCTCTTTAATGCTTATGGCCGTGTCACCCATTACTAAACCAACACTTTCTCAATTGCACTCAAACACAATATTCATCATATAACATGTTTCAAATGAACATAATCAATGTTCTAAACACTTAATCACCACAAGAATTACTTCACAACACATTAATATAACAATTAAACACATATCATCTCAAAACCCTAAAATCAACATCCTTCTCCATCCTTCCAAATCAACATCCACCATTTCCAACAACAACCTCTAATTAAACTCATAACTTAAAATCAATTTAACACTTGAAAACACAACACAGCACATCTCAAATCCACCAAATCACAAAATCACCAAACCCTACTTCACTTCCAACACCACTTCCAAATAAGTAAAGAAAATGTAACACCCCCATATTCAATGCACACACACTACAACCACAACAATGTAGCATAAGTGCACCAAACATAGGGATGCTACGGTTTCCTTAACATTCAAAACATTTTAAAACTTGATACCATATCCATATCATTATATCTTATTAACAAAATAGATCATTTACTTATAAAACAAAACATATTAGTTATCTATATATATATATACATTTATATATTACACAGCGGAAGTTATAAAATATGTATATATATATGAAAACATTTGAATACATATTTACTATTATACATATATTTACATTATCAACAAAACTTTACACAATATAAAAAAATTTATACATGATTGGCAAGTCAGCTCTGATCTTTAATCTCCCAAAATCAATTCTTCAATGTCTACTCTCACTCGGTCTCGAAGAGCTCTCAGGTTCGATTCTATCAGTTCTATCACCTGCGCGATTAAACACTATCGTGCTAAGCCAAGGGCTTAGTAAGATAAAACATGCAATAAACATGCTTAAATGCTATACAATGCCAATTCTAATATGTAACAACATAAATGCAAAGCTAACAACATACTTTTACATTTCATAACCTAACATACATATATGTATATCAGAATTCAACATCTTTGCATATATTTTATTAGTTAATCATTTAATCATTTATGAACAACACTAAGCAAAGACAAGCATGGGCCCAAGACACACTAATATGCCATTCAATTTTCAGAGTTAATGCTTTGGTTTTGTTATCACATTTATCAATATCAATATCATATACCCAACTAGGCTTCAAGGATTAAGTTCAACCAAGCTTCAAGGGGAGCAAAGCATGCTAAGCATCAACCCAACTTGGCTTTAAGAACTAACCCAACCTAGCTTCAAGGGTTGTAACATCTCAATTAGGCTTCAAGGATTCAATCCAACCTAACTTCAAGAGATTGTTACACTCATTAGGCATGCCACCAACAACAAACTCTGAAAATGGAATAACACATTAGCCACACAATTCATTTAGATTTCATTCTCAATTCTCATTATCATTTAGGCAAACATGCCTCATTTATCTCCATTAAATCACCTTAGCCAATAACAATGGCTCCACCTTTCATTTCACAATATAACACTTCATTATTCAAGTGTATTTTTATCTCACATAGCATCATTCATAAATATTAACATTTCATTCCACATTTCTCATAAAACACATTACCATTCAAAGTGCATAACATAACATTGTTAATTCTCAACAATGCAACTAGGGCAAAACACAATTGACATGATTCATAGCTTTAGGACCATCCACATTCATTTGATTAGATCATTCTTGTGTTTGAAACATGTTTATAATGTTCATGTTTAAGTTTAGGAACAATGGAACTTTTGAAGAATTTAAACCATGCAAAGAGAACCAAGAAATCAAACAATGTTCAAATCATTTGAAGGGCACGCCCAACTCACTTGATTGACACGCCCAACCATCTTGAGTGACACGCCCGTGTCCTTAAAAAGAAAAGAGGCAGTAGCTTCCTCAAATAAATGACACGCCCAACCAACTTGAGTGACACGCCCGTGTCCTTAAAAAGAAAAGAGGCAGTAGCTAATTCAAACAATTGACACGCCCACTCCCCTAAATTGATTTTGGCCGTGTCACCAAATCATAAAACCTTAACTAAAACCAACCCTTTCTCAATTGCACTCAAACACAATATTCATCATATAACATATTTCACATGAACATAATCAATGTTCTAAACACATATTCATCATAAAAACTACTTCACCACACATTAATATCACAATTAAACACATATTCACCACAAAACCCTAAAATCCAACATCCTTCTCCCTCCATCCAAATCAACAACCATCATTTCCAACAACAACCTTCAATTAAACTCATAACTTAAAATCAATTTAACATTTGAAAGCACAACCAAACACATCTCAAATCCACCAAATCACAAAATCATCAAACCCTACTTTACTTCCAACACAACTTCCAAATAAGTAAAGAAAACAAGAAAATACTTACTTGAAAAGAAGAAATTCCACAAATCCTTTGTCAAAACCTTGGATTGCTTCATCAACTTGCTTCTATCATCAAGAACACTTCTTTTTCTCTTTTCAATTTGGAGAGCCGGCCACTTCATGAAGAAAGAAGACAATGATCAAGATACAAAGTCAAATTTTGCTTTTAATCTCCACCAAGTGTTCTTATCCAAGCAATTACTAAAACACCCTCAATCATATAACTAACCTTTGTCTCATATAAGTCCTTATATGTAATTTCATTAACAACCAAAAATATCTTCTTCCACTTAACCATCACCTTGACTCTTCATTTGACCACTTTATATGTTATATATATCATCATATACACAACATATACATTTGTCTCTAAACCCTAATTCTTTCTCCAAAACACATATGCACAAGCATTCTCATCCCAATTCTTTTCTTACCCCATCATATGCATTCAATTCAATTTAACAATAACAACAACAACAACAACAACAATATAATCAAAACTTCTAAGCCACATATGAGGATATTACAATTCTCCCCCTCTAAAAAGAAAATTTCGTCCTCGAAATTACCTGAAATTAACTCTGAAACAACTGAGGATATTGCTCTCGCATCGTTTGCTCATTTTCCCAAGTTGCTTCTTCTTTCCCATGGTTCTTCCAAAGAATCTTCACCAATGGCACTCTCTTGTTTCTCAAAAGTCAAGTCTGAGTTCACTTCAATTGATTCAAATGGCAACACATGAGATGGATCCGACCTGTACCTCCTCAACATGGAAACATGGAATACATTATGAATACGATCCAACTCAGGTGGCAAAGCAAGTCGATAAGCAACTGGCCCAACTCTTTCTAACACTTCATACGGCCCAATGAAACGAGGACTCAATTTTCCTTTCCGACCGAACCTCAAAATCTTTTTCCAAGGAGACACTTTCAAAAATACCTTATCTCCAACATCAAACTGAATGTCTCTCCTTTTCAGATCTGCATAAGACTTCTGTCGGTCAGAAGCTGCTTTTAACCTGCTTCGAATCAATTTCACTTTCTCTTCAGTTTCTTGAATCAAATCAGGACCAACCAACTTATTATCTCCAAGCTCATTCCAACAAAGAGGTGTCCTACACCGTCTGCCATACAATGCTTCGAATGGTGCCATACCAATGCTGGATTGGTGACTGTTGTTGTAAGCAAACTCCACAAGAGGTAAAAACCTATCCCAACTTCCAGAGAAATCGATGACACAGCTCCTTAACATGTCTTCAAGAATCTGTATCACCCTCTCTGACTGTCCATCCGTCTGTGGATGAAAAGCAGTACTGAAGTGCAGTCGAGAACCCAAAGCATTATGCAAACTCTTCCAAAATCTTGAAGTAAACCTGGGATCTCGATCAGACACTAAAGAAGTTGGAACACCATGCAGTTTCACAATCTCCTAGATATACAGCTCAGCCAACCTCTCCAAAGAGTAATCCATCCGCACCGGAAGGAAATGAGCTGTCTTAGTCAATCTATCCACAACCACCCAAATGGCATCATGTTTCCTTTGTGTCAATGGCAATCCAGACACAAAATCCATTGTCACTCTTTCCCACTTCCATTCAGGCACTGACAACGGTTGAAGCAACCCGGTTGGAACTTGATGCTCTGCTTTAACTTTCTGACAAGTGAGACATTTCGACACAAAATCTGCAATGTCTCTCTTCAAACCAATCCACCAATAATGTTGTCTCAAATCATTATACATATTCGTATTACCCGGATGCATAGCAAACATCGACTGATGAGCTTCTTCTAAAATGATTCTTTTCAAATTAGCATCCTCGGGCACACACAATCGGTTCTTAAACCAGAGACTCCCATCATTTCTCACAACAAAATCTCTAGTCTTCCCAATCTTGCAATCTGAAATAATCTTCTGAATCTTCATATCAACCAACTAAGCCTCTTTGATCTGATCTAACAAAATTGGCTTCAATTGCAACTATGCCAACAATGCACCATCATCACAAGGTACAAAACTGGCATGCAATGCTCTCAACTCAACAAGCAACGAGAGCGAGTAAACTGTTAAACCAGCTAAAGACTTCCGACTCAGAGCATCAGCAACAACATTTGCTTTACCTGGATGATAGTCAATTAAGTAGTCGTAGTCTTTAATCAATTCTAACCATCTCCTCTGACGAAGATTGAGTTCTTTCTGGACACCCAAATACTTCAAACTCTTGTGATCAGTGTAGATGAAACATTTTTCCCCAAATAAATAATGGCGCCAAATCTTTAATGCAAACACAATGGCAGCTAATTCCAAATCATGGGTCGGATAGTTAAGCTCATGCGGTTTCAACTGTCGAGATGCATAAGCTATAACTTTCCCTTCCTGCATCAATACACATCCCAAACCTCTATGTGAAGCATCACTGTAGATCACATATGGTTTGCCTTCAACAGGTAAAGTTAAAACAGGCGCTTGAGTTAACATATCTCTCAACTGCTCAAAGCTAGCCTGACACTGATCCGTCCACACAAATCTCACTCCCTTACGAAGCAATCTGGTGAGTGGAGTAGCTATCAAAGAAAACCCTTTTACAAACCGCCGGTAATAGCCTGCCAAACCCAGAAAACTTCTAATCTCTGTCACAGACTTGGGTGGACTCCAATTCAGAATAGCTTTAACTTTACTTGGATCAACTCTAATGCCTTCTGCTGAAACAATATGTCCGAGAAAAGCTACTTGATCCAACCAGAACTCACATTTCGACAATTTGGCAAACAACTGCTTCTCTCTCAAAATCTGCAACACAATCCGCAGATGCATATCATGTTCCTCTTCATTCCGCGAATACACTAGAATGTCATCGATGAAGACCACAACAAACTGATCCAGATAGGGCCTAAACACCCTATTCATCAAATCCATGAAAGCTGCAGGTGCATTCGTCAGACCAAAAGGCATAACTAAAAATTCATAGTGCCCATACCTGGTCCTGAAAGCTGTCTTCGGAACATCTTCAGCTCTGACTCTCAGCTGATGGTACCCAGATCTCAGATCAATTTTAGAAAATACAGCTGCACCTTTTAATTGATCAAAGAGATCATCGATTCTAGGCAAAGGATATTTATTCTTAATGGTCACTTTGTTCAATTGCCTATAATCGATACATAACCTCATAGTACCATCTTTCTTCTTCACAAATAGCACAGGAGCTCCCCAAGGAGAAACACTGGGGCGAATAAATCCTTTGTCCAACAACTCCTGTAATTGCACTTTTAACTCCCTCAATTCTGCTGGTGCCATTCTATAAGGAGTAATAGAGATAGGAGTGGTACCAGGTAACAATTCAATACCAAACTCCACCTCTCTCTCTGGAGGCAATCCAGGCAACTCCTCTGGAAACACATCAGCGAACTCAGCAACTGTGGCAATGCTATCAATGGGAAAACCCTTCATTCTAGTATCTATCACATGAGCGAGATAGGCTTCACACCCCTTTCTAATCAACCTCCTGGCTGCAACAGCTGAAACAAATAAGGAGGCTAGTTGTTCCTGCTCATTAGATACTATCACTTCTCTACCATCAACGGTTCTCAAAGAAACAATTTTCTTTTTACAATCCACCACAGCTCCATGTCGAGATAGCCAATCCATACCTAAGATCACATCATATTCCTTAAATGGCATCTCAATCAAATCTCCAAAGAACTCCTCACCCTGCACCCTCACTACACTATCCCGGTGCACCTTACTCACAACCACACTATGCCCTAACGGATTTGTCACCAACACATCAAATCCTAGGGACTCAGCATGCACATCAGATACAGGCAAGACAGATACACTAACATAAGAATGCGTGAACCCGGATCAATCAAAGCAAGTACTGGAGTATTAAATAAAGAAAAAGTACCAGCTATGACTGCCGATGCATCTGGCTGCCTCTGCATAACATACATCCTCTGGGAAGAACCAACCTCCTCTGGTCTACCCTCTCTGGATGCAGCACCTCCTCTAGAACTGAACCCTGGCCTACCTCCTCGGCTGACACCTCTTCCTCCTCTACCTCCTCTCACACTAGCTCGAGAAGCAGCAGAATCAACTGGCATCTGCTCCTGCCTCTCAGGGCAATCTCTCACAAAATGGTCTGGTGATACACACCTGAAGCATACCCCTGCAACACCAGCCTTCCAACAAGGACCACCATGTGGCCTCCCACAAATGGATGCAGATGGGAAGAGTGGATCTCCGAATCATCGGGGTCGGAGCACTCGCCACTGAAGCTGCAGGTCTAAATCTCTGCCTCTAGAACTGCACTGGCCTACCAGCTGATCTATGACTTCTACTACTCCGAGGAACAAAACTTCCTCTACCCCTCTTAGCAGAAGAAGACCCTGCCTCGAACTGGGGCCTTCTAACTCTAACCTCCTCTTCAGAAGCAACTGCAACTATGGCCTGGGCTCTCTCTACACTCCTAGCTGCTGCAACTAAGGGAGAAATCCTGATACCTGGAGCCTGCCACATGACATATAATTGAGGGCCTCAATCCCTCCTCAAATCGCCGACATCGATCAATCTCATCAGCAATGATACCCCCAGCATACTGACTCAGTCGAATAAACTCAACTTCATACTCAGTAACAGTCTTGCTGTCTTGTTTCAAGCTTAAGAACTCCATCTTCTTCATATCCTTATACTCCCTAGGAGTATACTTCAACTCAAATTCCCTCAGAAAATCAGTGTAAGACAGTGTTGGAGGATCATCCATAGAGTGTGGCACTGTCTTCCACCAGTCATATGCGTCCTTCTGCAGTAATGACCTGGCATAATCAAACTTTTCCTCAGGGGTGGCTTGTAACTGAATAAAGATTCTCTGCACTTTGCCTAACCATTGCTTAGCCACTGCTGGATCAGTGGTTCCCATAAAATCTTCCGCCCCAAACTTCCTCAATTTATCATACTGTCTCATCTGAACCTGAGGCTGGGGTAGTGGTGGAGGTGGCTGTACTGGTGCTTGCCTCATTACTTCCATCATATGCCTAAACCAGGCTGGCGGAACCTCCTCTCCAGCTGGTCTACCCGACACCGAAGCAGGTGCCTCCTCAACACTATCAACCCTGGCTCCCTCGGCAGGAGCAATGCTCTCGGCACTACCCTCAACTGACTGTCTTGAGTGAGGATCCATCAACACCTAATACTGCAAACACAACAGATTACATCTTATTAAAGATCAGGGACTGCCAATCTCAAACGTATATGTCATTCAAAACTCACTTTTTAAGTAAAAATATTCTTTTTATTACATTTTTCCTAGGCTGAGAATCTCAAACCTAGGCTCTGATACCAAAACAATTGTAACACCCCCATATTCAATGCACACACACTACAACCACAACAATGTAGCATAAGTGCACCAAACATAGGGATGCTACGGTTTCCTTAACATTCAAAACATTTTAAAACTTGATACCATATCCATATCATTATATCTTATTAACAAAATAGATCATTTACTTATAAAACAAAACATATTAGTTATCTATATATATATATATATTTATATATTACACAGCGGAAGTTATAAAATATGTATATATATATGAAAACATTTGAATACATATTTACTATTATACATATATTTACATTATCAACAAAACTTTACACAATATAAAAAAATTTATACATGATTGGCAAGTCAGCTCTGATCTTTAAGCTCCCAAAATCAATTCTTCAATGTCTACTCTCACTCGGTCTCGAAGAGCTCTCAGGTTCGATTCTATCAGTTCTATCACCTGCGCGATTAAACACTATCGCGCTAAGTCAAGGGCTTAGTAAGATAAAACATGCAATAAACATGCTTAAATGCTATACAATGCCAATTCTAATTTATCATACATGTAACAACATAAATGCAAAGCTAACAACATACTTTTACATTTCATAACCTAACATACATATATGTATATCAGAATTCAACATCTTTGCATATATTTTATTAGTTAATCATTTAATCATTTATGAACAACACTAAGCAAAGACAAGCATGGGCCCAAGACACACTAATATGCCATTCAATTTTCAGAGTTAATGCTTTGGTTTTGTTATCACATTTATCAATATCAATATCATATACCCAACTAGGCTTCAAGGATTAAGTTCAACCAAGCTTCAAGGGGAGCAAAGCATGCTAAGCATCAACCCAACTTGGCTTCAAGAACTAACCCAACCTAGCTTCAAGGGTTGTAACATCTCAATTAGGCTTCAAGGATTCAATCCAACCTAACTTCAAGAGATTGTTACACTCATTAGGCATGCCACCAACAACAAACTCTGAAAATGGAATAACACATTAGCCACACAATTCATTTAGATTTCATTCTCAATTCTCATTATCATTTAGGCAAACATGCCTCATTTATCTCCATTAAATCACCTTAGCCAATAACAATGGCTCCACCTTTCATTTCACAATATAACACTTCATTATTCAAGTGTATTTTTATCTCACATAGCATCATTCATAAATATTAACATTTCATTCCACATTTCTCATAAAACACATTACCATTCAAAGTGCATAACATAACATTGTTAATTCTCAACAATGCAACTAGGGCAAAACACAATTGACATGATTCATAGCTTTAGGACCATCCACATTCATTTGATTAGATCATTCTTGTGTTTGAAACATGTTTATAATGTTCATGTTTAAGTTTAGGAACAATGCAACTTTTGAAGAATTTAAACCATGCAAAGAGAACCAAGAAATCAAACAATGTTCAAATCATTTGAAGGGCACGCCCAACTCACTTGATTGACACGCCCAACCATCTTGAGTGACACGCCCGTGTCCTTAAAAAGAAAAGAGGCAGTAACTTCCTCAAATAAATTACACGCCCAACCAACTTGAGTGACACGCCCGTGTCCTTAAAAAGAAAAGAGGCAGTAGCTAATTCAAACAATTGACACGCCCACTCCCCTAAATTGATTTTGGCCGTGTCACCAAATCATAAAACCTTAACTAAAACCAACCCTTTCTCAATTGCACTCAAACACAATATTCATCATATAACATATTTCACATGAACATAATCAATGTTCTAAACACATATTCATCATAAAAACTACTTCACCACACATTAATATCACAATTAAACACATATTCACCACAAAATCCTAAAATCCAACATCCTTCTCCCTCCATCCAAATCAACAACCATCATTTCCAACAACAACCTTCAATTAAACTCATAACTTAAAATCAATTTAACATTTGAAAGCACAACCAAACACATCTCAAATCCACCAAATCACAAAATCATCAAACCCTACTTTACTTCCAACACAACTTCCAAATAAGTAAAGAAAACAAGAAAATACTTACTTGAAAAGAAGAAATTCCACAAATCCTTTGTCAAAACCTTGGATTGCTTCATCAACTTGCTTCTATCATCAAGAACACTTCTTTTTCTCTTTTCAATTTGGAGAGCCGGCCACTTCATGAAGAAAGAAGACAATGATCAAGATACAAAGTCAAATTTTGCTTTTAATCTCCACCAAGTGTTCTTATCCAAGCAATTACTAAAACACCCTCAATCATATAACTAACCTTTGTCTCATATAAGTCCTTATATGTAATTTCATTAACAACCAAAAATATCTTCTTCCACTTAACCATCACCTTGACTCTTCATTTGACCACTTTATATGTTATATATATCATCATATACACAACATATACATTTGTCTCTAAACCCTAATTCTTTCTCCAAAACACATATGCACAAGCATTCTCATCCCAATTCTTTTCTTACCCCATCATATGCATTCAATTCAATTTAACAATAACAACAACAACAACAACAACAATATAATCAAAACTTCTAAGCCACATATGAGGATATTACTGAAAACAAGAGAATACTTACTTTAAAAGAAGAAATTCCACAAATCCCTTGTCAAATCCTTTGATTGTTTCTTCAATTTGCTTCTAGCATCAAGAACACTTCTCTTCCTTTTTGGTTTATGGAGAGCCGGCCACTTCTTGAAAGAAAGAAGGAAAATGATGAAGACACAAAGTCAAAATTTGCTTTTAATCTCCACCAAGTAATCTTATCCAAACAATTACCAAAATGCCCTCAATCATATAACCAACTTTTTGTCTCATATAAACCCTTATATGTAATTACACACTTAACACAAAAATATCTCTCTTCTTTTGACTCTTCCTTTGACCCATTTATATGTTATATATATCATCATATACACAACATATACCATTCTCTCTAAACCCTAAATTTCCCCAAAACACATATACACAAGCATTCTCCTCCCAATTTCTTTTCTTATCCCATCATATACATTCAATCCAATTTATAACAATAACAACAACAACAACAACAACAACAATATGCAAAACTTCTAGGGCATAAATGAGGATATTACATAACAACATTAGTCACATTGTATTAACAATATAATAATCTACTTAACATTGTTTTAAGTTTCAAAATAATATAAAAGAATGAGTCTAGGTAAATTTGTACTTACCTCAAGAACTACTCCCATCAAGCTATACATAATCAATTACCTCATCATATCCTTCACATTTTACCTATAGCATCATTGATGTAACATTACAAAGTACATTATTCATATAACACATTACCATTCACAAGATTCACAATGCATAAAACATAGCATTGTTCATATAGTATCATATGCATCATCAAATGTAGGTTCAATCCCAATCATGTAAGAAGAGCAAAAACCAAACACAGTAACCAACACACTCAAGGGACACGACCAAGCTTGTGGCCGTGTCTCTCAACACCAATTCAAACCGAGGCAGACACGGGCAAGGGGACACGGCCGTGTCTCTCAACAAAATTCAGGCAGTGGCAAACATGGGTAAGGGACACGGCCAAGCCAGTGGCCGTGTCTCTCCAAAATTGATCCAACAAGGCCAAATTTCCTTGAACTTGGCCGTGTCTCCCAAAAATCTTAAGTCTTGGCCGTGTTCCTTCTTTGGTTTGGCCGTGTCTCACATGAACAAAACCCTAAATGTGGCCAAAACTCTTTTAATTGCATTTAAACTCATTGTGCACAACATAGCCTCATTCAATTGGATATAAACAATGTCATTAACACTTATTTTACATATTCATCACAATATTCTCATTAACAAATCATTAACAACACATTTAAACACATACCACTTCAAAACCCTAAACCAACATCATTCTTATTCTTTCAATTTCAATATCCACTCAACTTACCATTTTCAAACCAAAACCAACACCAATTTAACTTACAACCAATTTAAACACTTATAATCACATCTCAACCCCACCAAATCATAATCTCAACAAATCAAAACTCACTTCAAATACAACTTCAAAAATAACAAAGGAAAACAAGAGAGTACTTACCTAATTGAAGAAATTTCACAACTCTCCAACTTAATCCTTTGATTCTCCCTTCAATTTGATGTTAGAAATGAAAACACTTCTCTTGCTCTCCCTTTCCTTATGGTAGCCGGCCACACCAAATGAGAAGAGAAGAAAATAAAATCAAGTCAAACTCCTCTTCTTCTTTTAATCTCCACCAAGCAATTCTACATGAGCAATTACTAACATGCCCTCTTCCCATTTAACTTAACTTCTTTTTCTTATATGCCCTTAATAGTAATTTCACATGCCACAAATAAATATCCTCTTGCATTGACCTTCCATTTTGACTTATGTATATGTTATATATATTACCATATACCCAACATATACACTTTCTCTCTACACATGCCTTTCCTTTTTAAACAATACATAAACATTCTCTTTTCAATTTCTTTTCTTATCAACATAACATATACACATAATTCAAACAAACAATAATTATATCCAAACTTCTAGGGCATACGTTGGGATATTACATATATCCTTAAATAACATGATTTAAGCATTAAAATCAAACAATTAATCATTCTTTGAAAATTCACTTTTTCAAAACTCTAAATCAATACTGCCCTCTTCAACCTCTAACCAAACACAACCAAATCCAATATTTGACTTTAAAATACTTGTTTATGCATCAAAACAACTCATTTGGAATCAAATTGCAAAATTAAAAATCATGATTTCAAATACTCAAATGTTCCATAACCCTAAATTCTCTCTCTTCACCAATCTTACTTAAACTCAACCATTTCTTTAATCCAACCTTAAATTCATTATTTACTCATCAAAAGAACATCTTCCATATCCATTCCAACAATTATAACATGCTCTTTCAAAAACTCAATTCATACATATTCATAAGCTTTAAAGAACTTTATAATTTTGGAAATAAAGCTTACTTACTTGCTGGAAAATCACCAAAACTACTCTTATTCCCTTGAAAGCTTGAAGAATTTGATGATGGAAGAAGCTAAAAATCTCCCTCTTTGGCCATGAAAGTCGTCCTTGAAGGAAAGAAGAAGAAGAAGACTTTTTTTTTTATTTCTCTTTCCTTTCACCCTTTAATTTTAAACCATATATATTTATTAAAATAATTTAATAATTAATTTTTTAATTATTTATGCAATAAATTAAAAGTCCTAAATTCCCTCTTCCATTCAAAAATAATTTATTTTTAAATTATTTTATTAATTTTAAATTTCTAATATTTAATTATCGAAATACCCTTTTACTTTGACTTTTCTTTTAAAAAGTGTTGACTTTTATATGTTATGTATATTTTACATATATATATCACATATATGTTCCACTTTTTCATTTAAAACCCCTTCATTGTTTATTTAAAACCATTAATTTAATTTATCCATTTAAATTATAATTTATTTTATCAAATTTTTAAAAATTAAAACTTTTCAAAAATTTGGAATATTACACATATGCACAAGTAATGTGTATCTTATATACACATCAAATGTACCTTATATGTGTATTATATATTAAGTATGTAATGTATTAATCCAATATATACAATTAATATACCATATGTATATGTTATATATACTCTAGATATATATATTGAGTATATACAATTTATATCTGCAAATACTTATTTAATTTCTCCAAAATCACGGATGTTACAATTTTCTCCCCCTTAAATAATTTCATCCTCGAAATTATCCAGTATAGTAATAAATCATCCAAATCATTATTTTACCAAATTACATAATTTCTATTATCCTCCTTAGGTTCATTCTTAATTTCCTTTTTACCATTCCCTAACACATCATTATACTGTCTATTTACTCAAACAGTCACAACAGATTATTATATCTTCAATCGAATTATCATTAGACAAAATTAGTTCATCTTCTTAATATATATACACCACACACCTATTGCACTCAAGATATCTGATCACTTCATTATCTTAAAAATATACTCTCATCACCTTAAATTCAATTGTTAATAACTTTTATCTTAACACAATAATTTTACACATCTTCACTTTGATCCTACTCTTTATACAATTACCACATATTATACAACAACAAATCTTATTTCCTTATTAAAATTCATTCCAATTATACTATAACTAACACTTTTCTCTTATAATTATTTGAAACTAATATAACTTAGCTCCTTTTATATGCATATACATATCAAAACGCTGTATTATGCACATTATCATATAGCTTGCATATTCTTAATACAACTACACACATTGAATTTGAATAAATACTTGTAAACTTATTACATTTAGGATCAATTGATCTAACTATCACAATATGACCATGACAATCTTATTCTATTCTGACTAACCTTTAGTCTATTTTAAATTCATCAATCTGTTTTCAACTCATGACCTAATTCTATTAGGCCAAATTTATTCTAAAATTTTAATTCTCTTCGAGTTCATCATTACAGATAATATTCATTTTCCCTAGTCTCGTTTACTTTACACATCATTTTCATCAACTTATTCATTTTATACCACTTTCAAACATATTCATTATAACTCTTACTCACATTTCATAATTCCTTTCATTTACCATTTTCTCACATTTCTTATAGTTACCATATTTACACAAAAATCATTTTTCTTACACATCACTTAAAGCTCATCATATTTTCACAATTCTCTTCTGTTTCCACACTTTCTATAATTATAAACAAATTTCTAACATAAAATTATAAGATCCAACTACGCAAACCATAAGTCTTGACCATGTTTCTTGAAGCATAACTATCAATCTCACAAAAACTATCCAATGGTCATGCCATAATAATGGTCACGTCTGTGGTTTATAAATAAATACTTCCCTTCTATCATTCTTCTTCAAACATTTCCAATCACAATGTTAAGTTTGTATCGCAAAAATCATATATTCATTTTCTAATCTTTTGATACACAAAAAGTTAACACGTTTCAGCTCCGTTTCAAAGCAATTTACTCTTGATCACTTGATCATCATTAGCCTAACTCATGTTTCAACAATATTATCATTAACATCTCTTATATATACACATTCGTTCATATGCTAATTTACACAATTTCCATTGATTACTCCATTCTAATCTATCTCTTATAAAAATTTTCATTCTTTTTTTTTTCACTTTCATACTTTCTTCATTATACTTTCCTTTTTTCTTACAATCTCTTATTTATATGCATAAACTTGTTTAGATTAATTTTGTATATATTTTTTATGATGTTTTGTTGATTTTAAGTTAATTTTCATGTTAATTTGTACTTAAGTTTGTTTGAAGTTGTTGATTTAGGTTGAAGTACATTTGATGGAGCTTTTAACTAAAATTTGGTGGACTTGTTGGAGAAAAGCATGTGACATGGCCAAGCTAGACATGGCTTGGCCGTGTCTCTCATCAAAAGAAGAAGAGATCAAGGACAAGGCAGGACACGGCCAGGATTAACCAAGCTTGGTCGTGTCCCTCAAGCAAAGTTAGACAGAAGCAGACACGGCCAAGCCACTGGCCGTGTCTCACCAAAGGAACAAAAGGCAAAGAAAGAAAAGAAAGAAGCAGAGAGTGACACCATCAAGAGACACGGCCAAGCCACTGGCCGTATCACATGACACGGCAAGGAGCTTGGCCGTGTCATCCCTTGGAAATAAAGAAAAGAACAAGGCAGCAAGGGACACGGCCAGAAGCTTGGCCGAGTCCCAAGAAAGAAAAGAAAAACCAAGAGACACGGCCAACAAGCTTGGCCGTGTCACCCTGGATCACTTGGTATGCTTGCACGAGGTATGGATTAGTGTGGTTTAGTGGGGAACAAAAAGGATAAAAAGGGGTGAAAGGTGGAAGGATTTATGGAAGAAATATAAAACAAATTGGAAAGTGGGAGACAAAGACAAGGAGTGATGGGGTGTCTTTAAAATTTAAAAAGAAAAGAGAGAGGGAAAATGGAAGAACATGGGAGGAAAAGAAAACATATTGAATATATTGAGTGGACATTCTCTACACACCATATCATCTTCTTCCTTGGTTCTTGCTTGAGAGAGTAAGACACCATTCTCCCCATCTTCATTCACCATTTTCCTTTCACACATCAAGAGCAAAGACAATCATTGGAAGTGAAGTGAGTAGCTAGTTCTTGAGAATTAGGGTTTTAAGAGGCTTGATTGGAGAGTTGTGAACTTGAGAGAGCTATCATTCTTCTTTTAAGAAGAGAGCCATTGGTTCAAGAGAGCTTGGAAGTTCATCATCACACATCAAAGAGGGAGCTACAAAAGAGACAAGGAGTCTGATTCTTAGCATCTCCAAAAGGGGTTTTTCCAACTCTTTCTTTTAATCCATTTCTTATGTGTTGTTGTTGTATTAAGAATATTGATATTGCAATGAATAACTTTGATTTGGTTTATATTGAAATGAGCATTTGTTTAAAGAATATGATGAGCTAATTTACTCATGCTTTGGGTTGTAGTTGTAATATCCCAATGTGTGCCCTAGAAGTTTGGATACAATTGTTGTTTGTTTGAATTATGTGTATATGTTATGTTGATAAGAAAAGAAATTGAAAAGAGAATGTTTAGGTATTGTTTAAAAAGGAAAATAATGTGTAGAGAGAAAGTGTATATGTTGGGTATATAGTAGTATATATAACATATATGTTGGTCAAAATGAGGAGTCAAGGGAAGAAGATATTTTATTTGTGATATGTGAAATTACTTAAATGGGCATATAAGTGAAAAGAAGTTAAGTTAAATGGATGAAGGGCATTTAGGTAATTGCTTTGTGGAGATTTAAAGAAGAAGAAAAGTTTGACTTGTCTTGATTTTCTTTTCTTTGCTTGGTGTGGCCGGCTACCAAAGGAAGAAGAGAGCAAGAGAGGTGCTTTGATTTCTAAAATCAAATTGAAGGAAGAATCAAAGGATTAAGTTGGAGATTTGTGGAATTTCCTCAATTTTGGTAAGTACTCTCTTGTTTTCCTTTGTTATTTTGAAGTTGTGTTTGAGGTGAGTTATGATTTGTTGATATTATGATTTGGTGTGTTTGAGATGTGTTTATAAGTGTTGAAATTGAGTGTAAGTTAAAAAGATTGAATTGGTGTTGGTTTTGGTTTGAAGATGGTAAGTTAAGTGGATGTTGATATTGAAAGAATAAGAGTGATGTTGATTTTAGGGTTTTGAAATGGTAAGTGATTAAATGTATTATTGTTGTATTGTTAAGGTGAATATTGTGATGAACTTGTAAAATAAATGTTAATAACATTGATTATATCCATTTGAATAAGGTTAAGTTGTGTATAATGTGATTTAATGCAATCAAGGAGGCTTGGCCGTGTTTGGTTTTGAATTTGTTGGGAGACACGGCCAAGTTAGAGGAGACACGGACGTGTTGGGTCATTTTTGGAGAGACACAGCCACTGGCTCAGCCGTGTCCCTTGCCCGTGTCTGCTACTGTATTTTTGGTGTTGAGAGACACGGCCAGAAGCTTGGCCGTGTCCCTTGAAGGTGTTGGCTACTGTGATTGTTATTTGCCTTTCTCACATTGTTTTGATTCTTCAAAGGTCTTCTTGCACCTAAACATAAAATAAACACTCTAAACACATTTAATACAAAGAATGATCTAAACAAATATATGTGGAAGACTCTAAATCTATGAATAATGCTATATTGTGTATAATGTGGGACACAATGTGAGTAATGATGATGCATATGATACTATATGAACAATGTTATGTTTTATACATTGTGAATCTTGTGAATGGTAATGTGTTATATGAATAATGTACTTTATAATGTTATATCAATGATGCTATATGTAAAATGTGAAGGATATGATGGGGTAATTGATTAGGTATACTATGAAATATTATAATATGGATTGAGACATGACATGATGTGAAGCCATTGTGATTGGCTATGATAACTCAAATGTGATGTGAAGCCATTGTGATTGGCTATGATAACTCAAATGTGATGTGAAGCCATTGTGATTGGCTATGATGATTCAATTGAGAATGAAATTGCTAAATGAATTGTGTGACTAATGTGTTATTCCATTTTCAGAGTTTGTTGTTGGTGGCATGCCTAATATTGGTAACAATCTCTTGAAGTTAGGTTGGATTTGATCCTTGAAGCCTAATTGAGATGTTACAACCCTTGAAGCCAGGTTGGGTTGGTTCTTGAAGCCAAGTTGGGTTGATACTTAGCATGCTTTGTTCCCCTTGAAGCTTGGTTGAACCTAATCCTTGAAGCCTAGTTGGGTTTATGATAATGATAAATGTGATAACAAAACCAAAGCATTAACTCTGAAAATTGAATGGCATATTAGTGTCTTTTAGGCCCATGCTTGTCTTTGTTTAATGTGATTCATGATTGGTGAATTATGAATGGTATAATGTTTGCCTTTGTTGGAAATGTGATTCATGATTGGTGAATTATGAATAAAATAATGATATGAAGTATGATATGTAATATGTATATTGATATAATGATTGTGAGTATTAGTGATGGATTGTGGTTGGTGTTAATGATATGTATATATGTATATATAATATATGAGATTAGTAGAGATATATGAAAGGTGTAACTAAAAAGGGAAACCATGATAAGAAACTAATGGTACATGGAATTTGATATATCATTATATGTTAGAACTTCTATAATGTATGTTTATATTATTTATTTGTACTACTAAGCTCTCAGGCTTAGCGCGGATGTGTAATCGCGCAGGTGACTAGGTGGAAGATATGAAGTCTTTCGTTATGCCACGAGAAGAGTAAGAGTTTATCGAGACCAACTAGAGGGTGATGCATACATGTATAATTTTTAATTATGATGTATTTCTGACAAGAGTGTATTTATATGTATAAATGAAGTTTTGATAAAGATAAGATTCTTATATATAGGTAAGATCATTAAAAGTATAATGATTTCGTAAATGCTCTTTAAATTAATGTATTGTGGTTTAAACTCTGTTAAAGGTTTTTAAATTGTAACGAAAAGTGACATCCTTATACTTTATATACTTACTGTATGTATACCCGGTATATGTATAGTACTTATATGGGGTATCGGGGTGTTACAATTATTTGGAAGAATTGTTACTGGATTGCGCTCGCTGGCTCTCTTAAGGGGGAGGTCAGGTGTTTGATCCGGGGAGGCGACTTAATTGGAATTTCCCCCAGTTAAGCCAAATAAACAAATCCTGCTGGAGGGCCCGTGAGGGCAGTCCGGTACTGTAGCACAGCCCGTGGACCTGGTGATGCCAGTAGGCCGGGACTGTTACAGTAGTATATTTGATTGAATGATTTGATTTGATGATTCCATTGATATACCTTGTTATTGGTTGATTGAATTGAAATTAAAGATAAATTGATAGATTGGCGACCTATTGATGACTTAATATTGAATGATGAACCGAGAGGAGAAGTTTAATTTCGAAACTATGCAATTGACTACCCTAAGAATGAATTAGAAATATAAGTTCTAGGGTTTATTAATTTGCTAATGTAAAATAATTGGTTGTTGTTAATTCATAAATGTGAAAACTAGTGAATTGATAATTGACTAATTAACCTTAAGGAACAAATTAAGGTACAAGGTTATATTAATGGATAATTTGATAATTAAACATTTGATTAAATGGACCTACAACCCTAGGCATTATTTCCATAATTGAATTTATCTTGCACAAAATCATTCATTTTCATTTCTAAGGTTAATTACAATTCACCAATCCAATCACACACTCGAGTTTATTATTTCATGTTAATCGAACTATTAAATGCAATTCCTTCCTTGTGAGACGACCTTGGGGCGATCACCGTTACTGCAATAGCCTCGTATACTTGTGAGTGCCGCTTTGTAGTAGTGTTAATTTAAGCGTAACAAGTTTTTGGCGCCGCTGCCGGGGAAGGCAATTTTTGTTAATAGTTTGATTCTTTTAATTTATTTGTTAAATCGTTTAAAGTGTTCTTTTTTAATTGCTTAGGTACTTTATGCATGGATGAAGGTCTCAAGGAAACGAACTTGTTCCATTTATAGATAACATCCATAGACTTCCAAGACCCGAGGGACCAAATCCTATTGAGCAAGAAAGGGAAAATACTGACGAGAAGTTTGAGGAGAACATAGAAATAGAGATGGGTGATGCACAAGAACCACCTATGAAGGAGTTTGCCCGACCGATCATCGGAGTGACCACATCTTGTATCTGGTTGAGCAACGCAGAGAGAAATTATGAACATAGAAATACACACTATAGTATGCTGCCATCCTTCCATGGACTGCCGAATGAAGATCCTCTCAACTTCATTCGGGATTTTTACTCAACATTGCATACATTCCCTTTGCAAACACTAACAGAAGATGAACTCAAGTTGAGATGTTTCCCATATAGTTTGAAAGACAGAGCAAAAGCGTGGTTGATGACCTTACCGGAAAATTCTTTAACCACATGAACAGAGGTTTACAACAAATTTATGAGAAAGTTTTATTCACACCAAAAGACCAAGGAGCTTAGGGGGAGTATTGCAACTTTCACCCAATTTGATGGAGAATCGTTTCATGAGGCGTGGGATCGCTTCAAATCCTTATTATTTCAGTGCCCTCACCACTACTTTCCACAACAGTTGCTCAATCAATTCTTCTATGATGGGCTAACTCAACAATGTCAAAACACAGTGGATAATGCAGCAGGGGGAGCAATGGGTGAAAGAACAGCTGCAGAAACAGTTGCATTATTCAAAATGTTGGGGGTAAATTCACAAGAAAAGAGTATTGGGGAAAGGAGAAGAGGAGCACACGAGATAAGTGCAAACTCAGAAATGGCTAGGCAAATTGTAGAACTGACAAAACAAGTGAAATTGTTGAATGCCAAAGGAAACTTGTCGGGACCAAGCCAAGAGTCGTGTGCATCATGCGGTCTGGTAGGCCATCAAGCAAATGTGTGCCCCTCAAATTTTGATCCATTCCAAGAGGAGTAAGAACAATCTTTTTCTTTTGAAGGGTTCCAACAAAGGGGTAGGAATGACCCATATTCAAATTC
Organism: Garcia nutans; assembly: GCA_947685225.1. Taxonomy (NCBI): domain Eukaryota; kingdom Viridiplantae; phylum Streptophyta; class Magnoliopsida; order Malpighiales; family Euphorbiaceae; genus Garcia; species Garcia nutans. The sequence goes on along the minus strand of CANTUV010000007.1, from coordinate 44,508,654 downwards.
TTATAACCCCGGTTGGAGGAATCACCCCAATTTTTCATGGAAAAATCAACAACATGCTCCACCTCAACAACCTTTCCAACCATATCAAAGAGGTCCCCAATTTCAAGGGCAACCCTCAAATTAAGAGCAGGTCAAGAAACCTTCATTTGAAGACAATTTGAATGCTTTCATTCAAGTAAGCACTCAAAATCAAGAAATGAACAATAAGCAGTTTGACTCTTTAGAAGCATCGCTTAAGAAGGTTGAAACTCAAGTAGGCCAATTGGCTAATCAACTTCAAGCTAATCAAAAAGGGAAATTTCCAAGCCAACCGGAGCAGGCCAAAGCAATCACCGTTTTAAGAAGTGGTAAGGTACTTGACAATAAAATTGGTGATAATAACATTGATAATTCATTTGATGCAGGTACAATGCAAGATAATGGCGAGGAAATGCAAGAAGAAAAAGCTGAACCAAATGAGCTTAAAGAGGATAGAGAGGAGGCATCCATTGCACCAAAGCTACATAAATCTCCAAATCCATACAGACCACCAATTCCGTTTCCCAGTAAGTTAAAAAATGAAAAGCATGATAAGCAATTTTCTAAAATTTATAACATGCTTTCGAAAGTAAGTATCAACCTACCCTTACTAGAGGTAATAAAGAATATGCCATCTTATGCCAAATTCTTAAAAGAGCTAAATACTAAGAAGATAAGGTATGAGTTGTATGAGAAAGTGATAGTTTCGGAAGTAACAAGTGTTGTTTTACAACATAAGTTACCTCCTAAACTAAAAGATCCTAGGAGCTTTGTAGTTAGAATCTATATGGGGAATGGGAAAGAGACCATTGGCATGTGTGATCTTGGAGCTAGTATTAATTTGATGCCATACTCAATTTATTTGAAACTAGAGCTCGGGGAACTCAAACCGACTCAAATGGTTTTGCAACTAGCAGATAGAACTCTTAGATACCCTAAGGGAATTATAGAAGATGTTCTAGTTAAGGTAGGAGGTTTGATTATACCCATTGATTTCATTGTCTTAAATATGGGGGGAGAAATCCCATGGGATGTCGAGCATGCAATTTTGTTAGGGAGGCCTTTTATGGCTACAACTAACACTTTAATTGATGTTAAAAATGGAAAATTGACTATGACCGTTTTGGGACAAACTATAGAATTTTCAATTTTTAACACTTCCCCTATTCCCACAAGTGCTTTATATGAAGACTGCTCTTTCATTGATTTTACTGATAATGCTATTAAAGAAGTTTTCTTGCAGGATAATGGCGAACACAAGCTAGAAAGGGCTCTAAAATTGCAGGAAGAAGCAGAGATTTCCAATGAGGAGAATAAAGAAGACAATTCCATGTTGGACGATGAGAGTGTTGAGGAGGAATTTGAAGTTGAAGAAGAGCAAATTCAACTATAAGGCGTTGAACTTAAGGAACTCCCCAAGCATTTAAAATATATTTTTCTTGGGGAGAATAACTCTCAACCAGTGATAATTTCTGCTACCCTTACCAGTGAGGAAGAAGATAAGCTTGTAACGATGTTGAAAAAATTCAAGAAAGCTATAGGTTGGGGATTGAGTGACATTAAGGGTATTAGTCCCTCTATGTGCATACATAAGATCATCTTAGAGGAAGGGGCTAAACCCGTGAGAGAGTCTCAAAGGAGGCTAAACCCTAACATGAGCGAGGTTGTTAAGAAGGAGGTCCTTAAACTACTGGATGAAGGGGTAATTTACCCTATTGCTGATAGTGAATGGGTTAGTCCTATTCATGTTGTGCCTAAGAAAACAGGGTTGACAGTGGTCCAGAATGATAAAGGAGAGTTGGTACCCACACGAACACAAACTGGGTGGCAAATGTGCATAGATTATAGGAAATTAAATAATGTCGCCAAGAAAGATCACTTTCCTTTGCCATTTATTGATCAAATGCTTGATAGGTTATCTAGACACGCTTTTTACTGTTTTCTTGAAGGTCTTTCAGGTTACTACCAAGTCCCGATAGCACTAGAAGATCAACCAAAGACTACATTTACTTGTCCCTTTGGGACATTTGCATTTCAAAGGATGCCATTAGGACTTTGCAATGCACCGTGAACATTTCAAAGGTGTATGCTTTCCATCTTTTCTGATATGTTGGATAAGTGCATTGAGTATTTATGGATGACTTTTCTATTTTTGGTAATTCCTTTGATGATTGTTTGGAAAAGTTGACTCTAGTACTTGAAAGGTGTATTGAATGTAATCTTACCTTGAGTTCAGAAAAGAGTCACTTTATGGTTGATCACAGAATTGTTTTAGGGCATGTTATTTCCTATGAAGGGATTGAGGTAGACAAGGCTAAGGTTGAATTAATTGTGAACCTACCTCCACCCACATCAGTTAAGGGAATTAGAAGTTTTTTGGGACATGCAAGATTTTATAGGAGGTTTATAAAAGATTTTTCCAAAATTTCACTCCCTTTGTGTCATTTTTTAGGAAAAGATGTCCCATTTGTTTTTGATGAAAAGTGTTTAGAAGCTTTTAAAATTTTGAAAGAGAAACTAACTTCTGCCCCTATAATTGTTGCCCCAAATTGGGATTTGCCATTTGAAATTATGTGCGATGCATCGAATTTTGCCATTGGATCTATGTTGGGCCAAAGAGTGAACAAGTTGATGTGTGTAATTTATTATGCAAGTTTATCTTTAAATGATGCACAAGTAAATTACACGACCACTGAGAGAGAAATGCTAGCTGTGGTGTTTGCACTGGACAAATTTAGATCTTATTTGATAGGTTCTAAGGTCATAGTATTTTCTAATCATACGGCCTTGAAATACCTGTTGACCAAACCACAAGCTAAACCTAGGCTCATTAGGTGGGTCTTGATGTTACAAGAATTTGATGTTGAAATCAAAGATAGGAAAGGAAGCGAGAATGTAGTGGCCGACCATCTTTCTAGACTTAACTCTTATGACAATGATGTTGAAATTGCTTGTGAAAATGCTTTCGAAAAATTTCTGGATGAACACTTGTTTTCTTTAACTCAAGCACCATGGTATATGGATATTGCTAATTATCTTTCTTGTGGTGTAGTGAGAAAGGATTTAAGTTTCCAGGCAAAGAAGAGATTCCTGCATACATGTAAGTATTATTTTTGGGATGAGCCTTACTTGTTTAGAATTTGCAGGGATGAAGTTATAAGAAGATGTGTGTCAGAAGATGAACAAAAGCAAGTGCTACAATATTGCCACAATATGTATTGCAGGGGACATTTTGGAGGAAAAAAGACCACCGAGAAAGTTCTTCAAAGCGGTTTGTATTGGCCTACTCTTTTTAAGGATGCTTATCATTTTTGTATAAGATGTGATAAATGCCAAAAAGTAGGAAACATTAGCAAACAGAATGAAATGCCCCTTAATATTTTTATTGTGGTTGACATTTTTGATGTATGGGGAATTGATTTCATGGAGCCATTTCCCAAATCCTTTGGTTTTGAATATATCCTTCTAGCAGTGAATTATGTGTCCAAGTGGGTTGAGGCTATCCCCACTAGGACTAATGATGCTAACATTGTGTTAAAATTCTTAAAGGAGAATATTTTGAGCAGGTTTGGAACCCCTAAGGCAATAGTGAGTGATGGAGGAAGCCATTTTTGCAACAAATGGTTTGAAAAGTTGATGACCAAGATGGGCATCCGACACAAAGTGGCAACTTCATACCATCCCCAAACGTCCGGGCAAGCTGAGATCTCAAACAAGCAAATCAAGGGGATTTTGGAAAAGATAGTGAGCACAACTAGGAAGGATTGGTCAATCCCACTCTCGGAAGCATTGTGGGCTTATAGGACTGCTTTTAAAACCCCATTGGGAATGAGTCCCTATAGGTTGGTCTTTGGCAAAGCTTGCCACCTCCCGGTGGAATTGGAGCACAAGGCTTATTGGGCAATAAAGACCATGAATATGGACTTAGATAAAGCAAGGGAGCAAAGAATGCTTCAGATTTCCGAGCTTGATGAGCTTCGGAATGAAGCCTATGAGAGTTCGAGGATCTTTAAGGAAAAGACAAAAGCTATTCATGACAGGATGATTCTTCGAAGGAATTTTGAACCAGGAATGAAAGTCCTTCTCTTCAATTCAAGAATGCAGTTGTTTCCTGGAAAATTGAAGTCATGTTGGAGTGGACCCTTTCAAGTTACGCAAACATTCCCATAAATGGTTGTTGAGTTGCTTAGTCTAAAAACCAACAAAACGTTCAAGGTCAATGGACAAAGGGTGAAGCCCTACTTTAAAGAAATCAAAGTTGCAAAAACGGTAGAAAGCATGGTGTTCGTTGACGAATAATGCAACAATGTCCAGCTATAAAATGGGAGGCAACCCATCGGTTTGCATTTCTTTTCAGAGATACAATTTCATTTTTAGCAATTTTAATTTCATGTTGAGTTTAAATAAAATGGAATGGGTACTTTGATCGGTTTTTCCTTTTCTTGAATGTGTTTCAGGGTTAAGCAAGGAAGAAGATTGCATTTTTTATTTGGGGACACAAATAAACCATATATAAAAAATTTTAAACCAAAATGGCAGTGAAGGACACTGCCACTTGACACGGCCAAGCCACTGGCCATGTCAAGCAAAACCAATAATTGGCAGAAGCAGACACGGCCAAACAGCTTGGCTATGTCACATAGACACGACCAAGCTTCTGCCAGTGTCCCTTTCATTTGTCTTGCAAATTTCTTTTTGTTCCAGTATCAAACACGTTCAAGGGACACGGCCAAGCCACTGGCCGTGTACCTCCAAACCCATCAAACACGTTCAAGGGACACGGCCAAGCCACTGGCCGTGTCCCTCCAAAACCATCAAACACGGCCAAGCTACACCAAGCTTGGCCGTGTCACATCAATTTTCAAGTTTAAAAACACGAATTCAGCCCATTTCTTTCATTTTAAATCCCTAACTTCCCTTTCTCTCCTCTCTCTCTCGACTCCCTCTCCCCAAAACCTCCATAATCACTTTCTTAAAGCTCAAAAATCCTACTAAATCCTTCATTTTTCTTAACCAAAACTAAATCAAACCCATTCAATCTTCTTCTTTTCTCGTTAAAAAGCAATTAAAACCGTTAAAGCTTCATTTTCACCAAAATTATCACAATGACTAGAACAAAGATGGTGTCCCACCACAAGAGGAGGCAACCTCCACCTTCAGCTCCATCTTCATCATCATCATCTTCAAGGAGAGCGACTCTTCTCGCTAGGGGTTTCTTTCCAACGAGGTATGTAAGCAAAGAATCCCTTAATGCTCTTCATATTAGGAATAATTTTTATAGATTTGTTCAAAACCTTGGATGGGAGAAATTAGTTTCCCTTAAACCTTTGCAATTTCAAGAGCTTACATTGGAATTTTTAACCTCTCTTAAGGTTGAAAGAGATGACAAAAAAATTTGCATTAGGTTACATTTTAAACTGCTTGGGAAACCATTTGTTATTAGTATTAAGTAATTGAACGATATATTTGGTTTCCATCAACAAGGGAAACAATGTGTACCTAAGGGTTTTAGACAACAATTTGCATGGGGAGCACTGGGCTCGGGAACCTATGTGGCCAAATCGGCTAAGGCAACAAAATTGGCAAATCCTGCCCTAAGATATTTAACAGGCTATTGGTTAGCCGATGTTTTTGACAGTGTGGCGAATAAAAAGAGGGGTGCCATTTGCATTGGAGGATTAGTTACAACTTTATCAATGACCCTTCTTGATGATTTTGACCTGAGCAACTGCCATATGACTAAAATCTCGGATAATGATTTGTTAGATCTTGCCACACTCGAGAAGATGCATATGGCTATAAGAAAAGGAGGGGCCTATGTTATGGCTTCAGCTGAGCCAGAGGTACCAGAGGGCCGACAAAAGAAAACATGGGTCCATGAGTAGTCTGACTCGAATTCTCTTGATTTGGATGAAGATACTCCAATCCCGGACAATTAGGAGATCCTTAATAGGATTGAAGCATTGGAAAGCAAGGTTGATCATAACCATGCTGCAGTCATGCAATAGTTGGACCAAATCAATAGCAACCTTGCTAAGATTCTGAGCTCCATCCTTTAGCTGCATCATCGTCCCATCCTCCATCAACATAGATCCAATTAGCTCTGTTAGACAAAAGATCTCAATTTTGATCCTTGACAATTCAAATTGAATGATCCTTTTAACATGTGTTTGAAGAATCTTGTTGCAGGATTAGGTTGCTTCAAAAAGACTGAACAGAACACTTCAAGCAGTCGCACCCTACATGCATACGACCGCACCATGCAATTCAAAGATGAAACCTTATCACAGTAGGTTTCACGGTCAGAAGCACGACCCTAGTCGCGACCGCACTTCAAGGAGAGCGACCGTCCCAAGTTCTGGACGACCGCTACTCAAAGGCCTCGAATCATTCTAATCACAGTAAGGTTCGCGGTAACAAGAATGGTGAATGACACGGTCTCACTTGCTGCTGTTGCGACCGCCCATATAGATTAGCGACCGCTCCACCAATTCAAGAAGAATTTGCTTAAAGAGACAGTAGTGTTCGCGTCCTCAGGTGCGTCCAGAAGTTCGACGCGAGAACCTTAATCCGACCGCGAGACACTACCTAGGGCGACCGCGATATTCAAATTTTGGCGGACATCTCTTCTGCCCTGTCAGAGAATGCCACGTGACATGACCGTTAAAAATCCACTTCAACATTCAAAAAGGGCGACCACACCATGGCTAGGTGCGACCGTCCAGACAATCACAGCATGGGCAAGATTCTTGCTGCAACGCACTATAATTCGACCGTTGAAGTATTTAAAGTAATTTTAAAATGCAGCGACCGCTCCTTGTCCAAGGACGACCGCGTTAGATGTGAGCGCGACCATCCTTGTATGAAGGATGACCGCGAAATGCTTCGGACAGTTTAAGTAAAGAAGGTCTAAGCTGCTAAGACTTTAATCTCACTATCAATAACGGCTAGTAAGACCACATTGGCTATAAATACAATGTTTCTATGAGAAAACATAGAGTGTGTGAAAAGCAAAACAGAATTTGATAGCCAAGCAACAATTTTTCTTTTACTTAAACTTACATTTTGAAATGTAATGAATGTTAGGTGTTAGCATTGAAAACACCATTGTATAAGTTTGAGTGTGAGCTTGGAAAACACTTGGGTTGTTAGAGTAAGCCTTGTAAAACTCTTGTTTGGGTTGTGAGAGTAAGCCTTAAAAACTCCTTTAAAGGTTCTTGAGTGTTAGCCTTAGAAAACACTTGTGATGTTAGGTGTGAACTTGTGAAAACACCAAAGTTGGAAGTGAGCTTGTAAAAACTTCAAAGATTAGTGGAACCTTAACAAGTTGTTAAGGAAGTGGATGTAGGATTGAAGTAAATCCGAACCACTATAAATATTGTGTGTTCTTTCTTTCTTCCATTACTCAACGATCTCTTAATTCCGCATTTCTATTTTGTTGAGTTTTTTAATTGTCATCATTTCTTGAGGAAACCAATTCACCCCCCCCCCTCTTTGTTGCCATCTTGGGACAACAATTGGTATCAGAGCCTGAAATTTCTTAAACTTAACTGTGAAATTTGATTCACTATGGCAACTTCTTCTTCATCAAGCTCTCATGGAAATCTTAACACTATTCTTAGACCCTACTTTGATGGAACTGACTATTCATACTGGAAACACAAAATGTATTTGTTTCTAGACAGTGAAGGGATTGAACTATGGGATTTCGTGGAAAGTGAGTGGAAATCTCCCACTTATGAAGTTGATGGTATTCAAGTTCCACTTCCCAAAGCTCAATGGTCAACTAGCAATATCAGAGATCGATTCAAGAATAATAGAGCTGCTTCCATCTTGATGAATTCCATTTCAAGAGAAGAAGGTGGAAGAGTTCAGCATTTAACTTGTGCACATTGCATTTGGAAAACACTTGAAAACTACCATGAAGGTACAACTCAAGTGAGATTCACCAAAAAACAAATGCATGTCCATGAGTATGAGCTACTCAAGATGAAACCAAATGAAAATGTCACCGACATGACAAATCGCTTGCTTGCTATTGTTAATGAACTAAAGAAGTATGGCAAGGTATATGATCAAGGTGATGTAAACAGTAAAATCTTGAGAGCCCTAAGAGCTAGAAAGAACTTTGAATCCAAAGTATCATCCATAGAAGAAGCTCATGATCTCAGCACATTAAGAACCGACAAGCTAGTTGGAAAGTTACTCACATTTGAGCTACACAGTGAGAAAGAAGAAGATCAAGGTGACAAAGAAAAGAGAAAACCAATTGCACTCAAAGCAATAAAAGAAGTTGAGAGCTCAAGCAATGAAGGTACTGATGATGAAGATGAAATGGCAATGTTCTCAAAAAGAATCAATGAATGGAAAAGAAAGAAAAGATTACAAGCAAACAAAGGCACACCTCCAAAATTCTCCTTCAAAGATAAAGAAAAGAAAAATGAGGTAAAATGCTATGAATGTGGAAAAACTGGTCACATTAAATCATATTGCTTCAAATTAAAAACAAAAGAAATGGGATAAAGAAAAGAAAAAGTCTCTCAAAGCAACATGGGATGACTCTTCCTCAAGTGAAGAAGAAGAAGAAGAAGGAATTGCAAATCTTTGTCTCATGGCTATTGAAGATGACTCCAATGAGGTAAGTACTCAATCCTTTGATTTAGTAGCACATAATGATACAAATGATATAGATGATAGTGATTTGATTGAGCACATGAACTTTAAAATAGAAAAATATTTTTCTAAAATGATGCTTTATAAAGAGAAAAACTCTAAGTTAGAAAAAGATTTTATATGCTTAAAGAACTCTACCTTAGAATTGAAAACCTCAAATGAACACTTGATGAATATGATAGGAGAGTTAAATAAAAACTCACATGACTTGGAAAAGGTGATTAAAGAAAATGAAACATTGAAGCATGAGCTAAAAGAACTAAAAGAATCAATTTCCAAATTTCATAAAGGAAAGGAAGCATTAAATACATTAATTAATAACCAAAGATCACCTTCCTTAAAGTATGGATTAGGATTCAATGGATCAACCAACATTACACCAAGTAAACCAACATTTGTAAAAGCATCTACAATTGAAATTTCTGATGATCATATCAAAGATGCTTGCACCAAGTCTAAAAGTACCAAAAATACTTCTTATGGCTTGCTAGGAGAAAAAGCTAAAAATAATTATGCATTGTTGTTCACTAAACTTGCACAAAAGAAATCACATACTTGTAGCTGCATGCATAATACGATAAATACAAGAAGGAAAATGCCGAAGTATAGAATGCCATGGCAATGCACATATTGCATGAAATTCGGACACAAAAACTTCTATTGTTATATAAGAAAGGCTCATCTCAAGTTAGAAGACTCCTTTTCTGCTAACCATCAAGGACCCAACTTCATGTGGGTACCTAAAAGAAAATGATCACAATTGTCTTGCAGGTATGCCTAAAATCTACTATCAATGAAAGCACATGGCTTGTGGATAGTGGATGCTCAAGGCATATGACTGGAAATGCAAAGCTTTTTACAAGTATTACCTACAAACATGGAGGTAATGTAACTTTTGGAAACAATGCTAAAGGTAAAATTCTTGGTGTTGGCTCCATTGGTTCTATTGGTAAGGATTTAATAGAAGATGTATGGCTTGTTGATGGTTTGAAACATAACTTGCTAAGTGTTAGTCAACTTTGTGATAAAGCATACTTTGTCAATTTTGATTCCAAGGAATGCAAAATCACAAATTCAAATGATGTTATCATATTTAAAGGTACTAGAACAAACAACACTTATAATGTCAACATACATTCAAATCATACATGTTTAATGTCCACTAATAATGATGCATGGTTATGGCATAGAAGACTAGGACATGCTGGTATGGATCAATTGAAATATATCTGCAATGAAAACTTAGTTGATGGCTTACCTAAGATAAAATATGATAAAGACAGAATTTGTGAACCTTGTCAACATGGTAAGCAACACAAAAGCTCATTTAAAACAAAGAATGTTATAAGCACCTCTAGACCTTTAGAGCTCATTCATTTGGATTTGTTTGGACCAAATAGAGTTACAAGCTTAGGAGGCAAATCATATGCATTTGTTCTTGTTGATGACTACTCTAGATTCACATGGGTTAATTTCTTAGCTCAAAAGAATGAAGCCTTTAATTACTTCAAAACTTTTACAAAAAGAGTTCAAAATGAAAAAGGATATGTGATCACATCTATTAGAAGTGATCATGGCAAAGAATTTGAGAATGAAAACTTTGAAGGCTTTTGCAATGAACTTGGCATTTCACATAATTTTTCTGCTCCTAGAACTCCACAGCAAAATGGTGTAGTTGAAAGGAAAAATAGAACTTTAATTGAAATGGCTAGGACAATGCTCAATGAATATGATTTACCATCTTATTTTTGGGCGGAAGCCGTTAATACAGCTTGTTACATTGCAAATCGTGTTTACAAAAGGCATTTAACTAATAAAACTTCTTATGAGCTATGGAATGGAAAAATACCCAGAATTGGATATTTTAGAGTATTTGGATGCAAATGCTTCATATTGAATACCAAGGATAATCTTGGAAAATTTTCATCTAAATCAGATGAAGGCATATTCTTAGGATATTCATCATATAGCAAAGCATATAGAGTATTTAACATGAAAACTCTAGTTATAGAAGAATCAATGCATGTTGTATTTGATGAATCATCTAAACTTGATCAAAAGAAAGGTATTACTTTCAATGACCCTGCAGGTACCCTTGAACCTCTTGAATCTATTGATGCTCCAAAGATCAATCAACTTGAAGAAAAGACTCAAGATCTACCTAAGGATTGGCAATACAAGAAAGATCATCCTAAGGAACTCATCATTGGAGAAACATCTAAGGGAGTAATTAATAGATCTAAAATTAATCATGTTGATGTTAATTTTGCTTTTGTTTCTCAAATTAAACCAAAAACTGTTGAGGAAGCCTTAAATGATGAAAACTGGATAACTGCAATGCAAGATGAACTTAATCAATTTGAAAGAAATAATGTTTGGCAACTTACTCCTAGACCTACAGATCATTCTATAATAGGATGCAAATGGGTCTATAGGAATAAGCTTGATGAAAATGGTCACATCATTAGAAATAAAGCAAGATTGGTAGCCAAAGGTTACAATCAAGAAGAAGGTATTGACTATGATGAAACCTTTGCCTCCGTAGCCAGATTAGAAGCTATTAGAATATTACTTGCTTTTGCATGTCATATGAATTTTAAGCTTTTTCAAATGGATGTCAAAAGTACATTTCTAAACGGACTTATAAACGAAGAAGTTTATGTAGAACAACCTCCTGGTTTTGAAAACTACAAATTTCTTGATCATGTTTTCAAACTCACCAAAGCTTTATATGGATTGAAACAAGCACCTAGAGATTGGTATGATAAACTTAGTGCATATTTGCTTGAAAATGGTTTTTCAAAAGGAAAAGTAGACACAACTCTTTTTGTTAAAAAGGATAAGCATAACATTTTGATTGTACAAATTTATGTGGATGACATAATATTTGGAGCTACTAATGAAGCCTTGTGCAAAGAATTTGCTTCTTCTATGACTTGGGAATTTGAAATGAGCATGATGGGTGAACTCAAGTTTTTCCTTGGACTGCAAGTCAAGCAATGTGAAGATGGGATCTTCATCAACCAATCCAAATATACAAAAGAACTCATCAAGAAATTTGGAATGGATGGCTGCAAAACTAGCAAAACTCCTATGAGCACATCCTTGAAATTAGGTAAAGATGAAAATGGTAAAGCAGTAGATGAGAAGAAATATCGAGGTATCATCGGATCACTACTTTACTTAACCGCTTCTAGTCCTGATATAATGTATAGTGTATGTCTTTGTGCTAGATTTCAAACTAGTCCTAAAGAATCACACTTGAATGCCACTAAGAGAATCTTGAAATACTTGAGTGGTACAATGCATTTAGGACTTTGGTATCCTAAAAATACATCATTTCATATAATAGGCTTTTCAGATGCAGATTATGCTGGTAGTATCTTAGATAGGAAAAGCACAATAGGAGCATGTCAATTTCTTGGTAATTGTCTAGTTTCTTGGCATAGTAAGAAACAAGCATCGGTTGCTTTATCCACAACGGAAGCTGAATATGTTGCAGCATGTTTTTGTTGCACACAAGTATTATGGATGAAACAACAATTGCTTGACTATGGTAAAGTGTTTAACAATATCTCCATTAAATGTGACAACACTAGTGCTATCAATTTGTCTAAGAATCCTATCCAACACTCTAGATCCAAACATATAGATATTAGACATCATTTCTTAAGAGAAAATGTGCAAAATCAGAATATAATCCTAGAATTTATAGATACACAAAACCAAATTGCTGATATCTTTACAAAACCTTTGAATGAAGATAGACTTAACTTCATTAAACTCAATTTGGGAATGATTGATGGAATCACTTTGAATTAATTAAAAGTTTTACCTATTAATAAAGTTTCTTTGTGCATATATGTATATTTTTGCCTAAACATTAGAAAATTCCTCCATCTTTCCTTGATTCTTTCAAATTTAAGACAATCGCGTTCGCTCCAGTATCCTCTCGCGATCGCAATCTTGTCTGCCAGATTCATTCACATAAATAACTCTGTGCGCGGTCGAGAAATTTTGTGCGCGGACGCACCAATTTGAATAGTTTCGACCGTTACAGACAGTTTCTTCCCTCGCGAGCGTACCTATCTTACTAATGGTCGCTAGACTGATTGTCGCGATCGCACCTTGTTGAATATGCGACCGCACTCTGTACACTCTGCTCGAAATTTTATAACCGTTGGCTGTGTGACAGGTCGCAACTCTTAACTTTCAACAGTCATAAATGGCTATTTCCTTAATTTCATCTATTTAAGTGTATGTTACATCAGTTTCTTTGATATTTTGCTTATTAAAACACACAAACTTCCCTCTGAATCTCTAAAAACTTCTCAAAATCATCAGTTTCTCCATCACCCTCTATTTTTCAAGTTCTTTTCTATTCTGACTTTCTGATGGCTCCCAAAAAGAAAACCACTTCCAAAATCAAAGGACAAGCAAAGAGAGTTCCAGGAATCACTATTAGAGAACCCATAGTTGATCCTCCATCTCCTCCACAATCTAGAAGAGGTGAGAAAATTCACAAACCTCACCACCAAACATCTGAGGAAGATGTTAGGTATGCTATGCTGAAGAGAAAGAAGGTTGAAGGCACCAAATCTCCTTTTGGTGGGATGCTTTCTGCCTTGGACATCAAGGACGAAATTGAGAGATTGCTGGATGTCCTTGGATGGAGAAAATTTGTCTTTCCAGAAGAGGTAGGCTATTCTAGTCTGAGTAAGGAGTTTCTGATGTCTCTCCAAATAGAGAAGAGTGCAAACTCTGCACTAGGATGGTATGGAGTTAGGTTTAAACTCTTTGATCAATACCAATCCTTAACCTTAGAAGATTTTGGCAGCATTTGGAACTTCCCTACTGATGGTATAACCTCCTACAATGACCAAATCTTCTCAAACCAAACCCTTTCTGATTTCTGGCAAGAAATTTCTATTGAAACTTCTTTTGAAAAAGAATCTAAAGCTAGACACATCAAAACTCTCACCCATTGGATGCTCCACAGGATTATCACCTACACCATCCATCAAAGAGCAGATGGGAATGAGAAAGTAACCAAGAGAGACCTCATCTTTTTGTATGCTTTCACCCACAACATCAAAATGAACACAACCAAGTTCTTGATTGACACCCTCTATCATCATGCTGTTACAAGAACTGGTACTTTTTTTCTATCCTCACAAATTACTCAAATAGCTAGGCACCTAAACTTGCTAAATGATTTGAACTTAGCTACCTTGAGAAACCCTTTCAATCTTGCCTCTAGTGCCATTACTATTGACTACTTAGAGCATGCTAGATGTGTGAGGAAGATTGAAGGCTCATATGTGTACTACTTTGGCAAGAAAGGAGTTGTTGATAGACAGAAAAAAAGGCCAAGGTACACAATTGAGGAAGAGGGAGACTCTGTAGAAGTTGCAGTAGAATTACCTCCAAAAGCTGCTTCATCCAAAGCTACTCAAGAAACTACCTCATCCTCTACTCAACTCATCCTCCATGCTATTAAATCTCTCTCCAGGAAACTCTCTAAGTTCAAGAAGAGTGTCTCCAAAAGATTCCAGCACTTGAACAAGAGAATTGACCTTATATCTCACATGCATCATGATCTATATGATATGCAAGGCAAACTGGACTTGCCTCAATGCAACCTTGAAGATTGGGATATAAGTGATCATACCCAAAGCCCTCCTGAAGAAGAAGAATCCATTAGCACTAGCTCTGCCTCTATTGCTCCTCTTGATAAAGGAAAAGCTCCTTTAGTAGAAGAAGAGATAGATGAGGATGATGAATCTGATTAGATAGTTTTTATACTTACATTTTGTGTTCTGTCTTGCTTTGTTTTGTTATTGTTTTTTACTATCTCCTTGTATTTTTCTCTTACATTTTAATAAACATAATGTTCACTTCTCTTAAATCATCAAATTTTGCCTATGACAATGGGGGAGAAATGAAATAACTTGGAATGATTGTTGAACATTTGCACCAAGGTATGTTTATTGACAATGGGGGAGAAATGTTTGCATCAAACATTAACAATTGCACATCTAATAATCACAATGCTCTTAATCATAATTCATGCATATGTTAAGGGGGAGTATTTTAAACTAATTATTTTTCTCATCATTCCATTTGAATTGTGTAATATCCCCATATATGCCCTAGAAGTTTTGAATGTTGTTGTTGTTGTTGATGTTGTTGTTGTTGTTGTTTTAAATGGGATTGAATGTATATGTTGATTTAAAAGAAAAAAAGGAATTGGAAAGTGAATGCTTATGTATATGTGTTTTGGGAGAAAAGAGAGTTTAGAGAGAAATGTATATGTTGTTTATATGATAATATATATAACATATAAGTTGGTCAAGGGAGAGTCAATGCAAGAAGATATTTTCATTTGTGATAGGTGAAATTACTTATATGGGCATATAAGAGACAAGAGGTTAGTTAAATGGATAAGGGTATATAGGTAATTGTTTGGTTAAAAACTCTTGGTGGAGATTTAAAGAAGAATTGACTTTGTTTTCTTCATGATTTCTTCTTCTCCATTGTTGGCTGGCTCCTCCATAGACAAAGGAAAGCAAGAGACAAAGAGAAGATCTTGAAGAGTTAAGCTCAAATTGAAGGAAGATTAAGTGATCAAGTGATGATTCAAGAAGTTTATAACTAAGGTAAGTTCTTTTCTTTGATTTCTTTTATTCTTTTGAAGTGGTATTTGAAGTTAATTAGGGTTTGTTGATTTGATGATGAGATGTGTTTGTAATGTGTTTTCAAGTTTTAAATTTGGTTTTAAGTTAAGAGTTTAAATAGGTGGTGTTGTTGAAAGTGGTGGATGTTGATTTTGGAAGATGGAGAAGGATGTTGGTTTTAGGGTTTTGAGATAGTATGTGTTTAAATGTTTTGTGGATGTGTTTTAATAAGGTGAATATTGTGATAAACATGTAGAATTTGTGTTTAGAACATTGATTCCATTCATTTGAACCATGCTATTTTGTGTATGATGAGTTTGAGTGCAATTAGAGGAGACTTGTGTATGTTAGGGTTTCAATCCATGAGTGACACGACCAAAAGCAAGGAGAGACACAGCCAATTCATGAGAGACACGGCCAAGTCAAGGGAATTTTGGCCGTGTTGGGTGGATTTTGAGGAGACACGGCCGTGTTCTATGCCAGTGTTGGTCACTGCCAATTTGTTTTGAGAGACACGGCCACAAGCTTGGCCGTGTCCTGTGCCCGTGTTTGCTACTGAAGTGTTGGATTGAGAGACACGGCCACAAGCTTGGCCGTGTCCCTTGGGTGTGTTGGTTACTGTGTTTGGTTTTTGTTCTTCTTAAATGATTGGAATTGAACTTACATTTGATAATGCATATGATATTATATGAACAAGGTTATGTACTATGCATTGTAAGTCTTGTGAATGGTGATGTGTTATATGAATAATGTATTTGAAATGTGATACTAATGATGCGATATGTATAATGTGAGTGATATGATGGGGTAATTGATTATGTATACTCGAATAATGAATGGTTATAACATAAATTGAGATATGAGGCCATTGTGATTGGCAATGATAATTCAAATGACATGTGAAGCCATTGTTATTGGCTATGATGATTCAAATGACATGTGAAGCCATTGTTATTAGTTATGATAATTCAATTGAGAATGAAATTGATAAATGAATTGTATAGCTAATGTGTTATTCCATTTTCAGAGTTTGTTATTGGTGGCATGCCTAATATGAGTAACAATCTCTTGAAGTTAGGTTGGACTTGATCCTTGAAGCCAAGTTGGGTTGAAGTTTAACATGTTTTACTCCCCTTGAAGCTTGGTTGGGTCAAATCCTTGAAGCCTAATTGAGATGTTACAACCCTTGAAGCTAGGTTGGATTGGTTCTTGAAGCCAAGTTGGGTTGATACTTAGCATGCTTTGTTCCCCTTGAAGCTTGGTTGAACCTAAATCCTTGAAGCCTAGTTGGGATAATGATAAATGTGATGATTAAACCAAAGCATTAACTCTGATAATGGAATGGCATGTTAGTGTTTTGTTTGGGCCCGAGTCTGTCTTTGTTGTTAATGTGATATCCAAATGTTGAACTAAATGAGTAATGAGATCTATGGTTGCTTTTGTTGGAAGTGTGTTTCATGATTGATAAATTTGTGAATAAAATAATGTTATGAAGTATGATTTGGTAATGTGTGTAATGATATATTGAAAATGAATATGGCTTGAGGAGTTTTGTTGAGATATGAGTTTATGAGAATATAGTATGATGTGTAAAATGTTTATGAATGTGGAATTTGCGAGAATTGTTCTCATGAAGGTTTGGATAGATCATTGAATAGTGATTTGTTAAAATGATGTATATGTATCTGTATATGAGATAGAAATGGTAAGTATAGTTTTGCGAATGTTCTATGTAAATATGTGTATGATTTATGAGATCAGTGGGAATATATGAAGAATGCTTTGAGAAAGGAAAACAGGGTAAGAAAACAATAAAACATGATGCTAAAAGTATAAGGTATGATCTTTATGTAAAGTATATATATTTTATATTTATTTGTATTACTAAGCTCTCGGGCTTAGCGCGGTGGTGTAATCGCGCAGGTGGTTATGTGGTTGATCTGGAAGTCCAGCTGTTATGCCACGAGAAGGGTAAGAGTGTCTCGAGACCAACTAGAAGGTGATGCATACATGTGTGACTTTAATTATGTTGTATTTTTTATAAGAATAATGATTTTTGTAAATGCTCTTTAAATTAATGCAATATTGCTTAAACTTGGATAAAGGTTTTTAATTGGAAACGAAAAGTGACATTCTTATACTTTATATACATATTGTATGTATACTTAGTATATGTATAGTACTTATATAGAGTATGGGGGTGTTACAAATTGTCAAAGTCAAAATGGGGGAGATTGTTAGACAAAAGATCTCAATTTTGATCCTTGACAACTCAAATTGAATGATCCATTTAACATGTGTTTGAAGAATCTTGTTGCAGGATTAGGTTGCTTCAAAAAGACTGAACATAACACTTCTAGCGGTCGCACCCTACATGCATACGACCGCACCATGCAATTCAAAGATGAAACCTTATCACAGTAGGTTTCTCGGTCAGAAGCCCGACCCTAGTCGCGACTGCACTTCAAGGAGAGCGACCGTCCCAAGTTCTGGACGACCGCTACTCAAAGGCCTCGAATCATTCTAATCATAGTAAGGTTCGTGGTAACAAGAACGGTGAATGACACGGTCTCACTTGCTACTGTAGCGACCGCCCATATAGATTCGCGACCGCTCCACCAATTCAAGAAGAATTTGCTTAAAGAGACAGTAGTGTTCGCGTCCTCAGGTGCTTCCAGAAGTTCGACGCGAGAACCTTAATCCGACCGCTAGACACTACCTAGGGCGACCGCGATATTCAAATTTTGGCGGACATCTCTTCTGCCCTGTCAGAGAATGCCACGTGACATGACCGTTAAAAATCCACTTCAACATTCAAAAAGGGTGACCGCACCATGGCTAGGCGCAACCGTCCAGACAATCACAGCATGGGCAAGATTCCTGCTGCAACGCACTATAATTCGACCGTTGAAGTATTTAAAGTAATTTTAAAATGCAGCGACCGCTCCTTGTCCAAGGACGACCGCGTTAGATATGAGCGCGACCATCCTTGTATGAAGGACGACCGCAAAATGCTTCAGACAGTTTAAGTAAAGAAGGTCTAAGCTGCCAAGACTTTAATCTCACTATCAATAACGGCTAGTAAGACCACATTGGCTATAAATACAATGTTTCTATGAGAAAACATAGAGTGTGTGAAAAGCAAAACAGAATTTGATAGCCAAGCAACAATTTTTCTTTTACTTAAACTTACATTTTGAATTGTAATGAATGTTAGGCGTTAGCATTGAAAACACCATTGTATAAGTTTGAGTGTGAGCTTGGAAAACACTTGGGTTGTTAGAGTAAGCCTTGTAAAACTCTTGTTTGGGTTGTGAGAGTAAGCCTTAAAAACTCCTTTAAAGGTTCTTGAGTGTTAGCATTAGAAAACACTTGTGAAGTTAGGTGTGAACTTGTGAAAACACCAAAGTTGGAAGTGAGCTTGTAAAAACTTCAAAGATTAGTGGAACCTTAACAAGTTGTTAAGGAAGTGGATGTAGGATTGAAGTAAATCCGAACCACTATAAATCTTGTGTGTTCTTTCTTTCTTCCATTACTCAACGATCTCTTAATTCCGCATTTCTATTTTGTTGAGTTTTTTAATTGTCATCATTTCTTGAGGAAACCAATTCACCCCCCCCCCCCCCTCTTGGTTGCCATCTTGGGAAAACAAGCTCCAACCTTTTGAGAACACTTTTTACTTTCTTATTTTTAGTTATTGCATATTTTCATTGTTATTGTTTTTAATGTTAACACTTTATATTGTGGTTATTTTATATATATTGTATTTTGTTCTTGAACAATTGTTGTTTGTGGATGAAAAGGTAGCACTTGCGTCACAAGGGAACGATGGCAAATAGGTTGTACCTTAACTTTTTTCTTTATTATCCTTGTTTCCATTGAGGACAATGTATAACTTAAAGTGTGGGGTGTGTGCTAAGTCTTTGGTTCATAAATGTAAATTGTCTATTTTTTGTAAGTGTTTTGTTATAGTTGTTTTGTTAAGTTTTGTGTTTTGTTTTATATTTTATTTTTTTGGATATTGATAAGTTCAATTGTTATAGGATTGTTGATAGATGACTTTTGAATTTTTGAAGCATGAATTTGAGAATTGATTAGAATTAGTACTTATTGTCAATTTTGATAGTTATTCTTTGCATTGCCATTAAACTAGTGAGGAATTGAACCATCAACTTAGCATTCTTTTTGTGTGAGAACATCTTTGATTGATGAATTGCTAGAACTTGCTTTGACATGCATTTTGAGACTACATAAAGATTTCAATTAGGCATCAATATGATTAAGGCAATTTAGGGGAATCCATTTTTGCTTAAAAAGGCCAACCTTACATCCGACCTTAGTTCGCCAACTTTGAGCTTATTTCATTTTTCCCTTTCTTTTTTTTTCATAATGCCATTAGCTTGGACCATTTCAATTTAACTATTACCCGTTCATTAGGTCAAGAGCATTTCAAGAGCATTAATGATGGAGTGTTGTGCTGAATAAAGTGTGGGGTTGAATTCAATGGGCTTTAAATTACAAATCATTGTATTCTTTAGTTGGATACCCTATTAAAATATATATATATATATAATAAAATAAAAAAAATGAAAATGAAATGAATAATGAAAATCAAAATAATAGAAGTTGTTGTTCTTATCGGAAGGGTTGTAATGAGTTTGGAAATTATCTTTGCTAATTAAACAAATGGAGTTCCTTAAAAGCACTTAAATGCTTAATGCTAAGTGATTGAGAGGAATTTTGGGATTGTTGATCATGCTACATTGCTTACTTCACTCTTGAAGTAC
Organism: Garcia nutans; assembly: GCA_947685225.1. Classification (NCBI taxonomy): domain Eukaryota; kingdom Viridiplantae; phylum Streptophyta; class Magnoliopsida; order Malpighiales; family Euphorbiaceae; genus Garcia; species Garcia nutans. Next base: position 44,488,499 of record CANTUV010000007.1, on the reverse strand, counting down.
TCTTGACCTAAATGAACAAACTCACTCTCCCAAATGTCATACCTTTCCCTTAGCCCCGTTACAACCAAATAAAATACCTTATGATTGATGCTTGATTGTGATTAGGTGGTGGAGATTTGATTGATAAGCAAACCTATAGTCCTAATCTTTCATTGAATGTTGAGAGCTTAAACACTACCCAATTAAACACTTAAGAGGTTTTGTGAGGGAGTGACAATTTTTGGTATGCATAAATTGACCATTAAGTTGCTTGAGTACCGATTATTCTTGATTCGATTATGATTGTGGATTTAATAAGATGGGAGTCTTAATGCATCCTTATAACTCTTGAACTTGACAATATTTATCTTGTTTTATTTTTTTTTATTTTAACTTTGCTTGAGGACAAGCAAAGGATTAAGTGTGGGGTAATTGTTTAGATCAATTTTGTAAATATTTTCTATGATGTTTTTGTTGATTTTAAGTTATTTTTCATGTTAATTTGTACTTAAGTTTGTTTGAAGTTGTTGATTTAGGTTGAAGTACATTTGATGGAGCTTTTAACTAAAATTTGGTGGACTTGTTGGAGAAAAGCATGTGACACGGCCAAGCTAGATATGGCTTGGCCGTGTCTCTCATCAAAAGAAGAAGAGATCAAGGACAAGGCAGGACACGGCCAGGATTAACCAAGCTTGGCCGTGTCCCTCAAGCAAAGATAGACAGAAGCAGACACAGCCAAGAGACACGGCCAACCACTAGCCGTGTCTCACCAAAGGAGCAAAAGGCAAAGAAAGAAAAGAAAGAAGCAGAGAGTGACACCATCAAGAGACACGCCCAAGCCACTGGCCACTGGCCGTGTCACATGACACGGCCAGGAGCTTGGCCGTGTCATCCCTTGGAAACAAAGAAAAGAACAAGGTAGGAAGGGACATGGCCAGAAGCTTGGCCGTGTCCCAAGAAAGAAAAGAAAAACCAAGAGACACGGCCAACAAGCTTGGCCGTGTCACCCTGGATCACTTGGTATGCTTGCACGAGGTTTGGATTAGTGTGGTTTAGTGGGAAACAAAAAAGATAAAAAGGAGTGAAAGGTGGAAGGATTTATGGAAGAAATATAAAACAAATTGGAAAGTGGGAGACAAAGACAAGGAGTGATGGGGTGTCTTTAAAATTTAAAAAGAAAAGAGAGAGGGAAAATGGAAGAACATGGGGGGAAAAGAAAACATATTGAATATATTGAGTGGACATTCTCTACACACCATATCATCTTCTTCCTTGGTTCTTGCTTGAGAGAGTAAGACACCATTCTCCCCATCTTCATTCACCATTTTCCTTTCACACATCAAGAGCAAAGACAATCGTTGGAAGTGAAGTGAGTAGCTATTTCTTGAGGATTAGGGTTTTAAGAGGCTTGATTGGAGAGTTGTGAACTTGAGAGAGCTATCATTCATCCTTCAAGAAGAGAGCCATTGGTTCAAGAGAGCTTGGAAGTTCATCATCACACATCAAAGAGGGAGCTACGAAAAAGACAAGGAGTCCGATTCTTAGCATCTCCAAAAGGGGTTTTTCAAACTCTTTCTTTTAATCCATTTCTTATGTGTTGTTGTTGTATTAAGAATATTGATATTGCAATGAATAACTTTGATTTGGTTTATATTGAAATGAGCATTTTTTTAAAGAATCTGATGAGCTAATTTACTCAAGCTTTTGGTTGTAGTATATTTGATTGAATGATTTGATTTGATGATTCCATTGATATACCTTGTTATTGGTTGATTGCATTGAAATTAAAGATAAATTGATAGATTGGCGACCTATTGATTACTTAATATTGAATGACGAACCGAGGGGAGAAGTTTAATATCGGAACTATGCAATTGACTACCCTAAGAATTAATTAGAAATATAAGTTCTAGGGTTTATTAATTTGCTGATGTAAAATAATTGGTTGTTGTTAATTCATAAATGTGAAAACTAGTGAATTGATAATTGACTAATTAACCTTAAGGAACAAATTAAGGTACAAGGTTATATTAATGGATAATTTGATAATTAAACATTTGATTAAATGGACCTACAACCCTAGGCATTATTTCCATAATTGAATTTATCTTGCACAAAATCATTCATTTTCATTTCTAAGATTAATTACAATTCACCAATCCAATCACACACTCGAGTTTATTATTTCATGTTAATCGAACTATTACACGCAATTCCTTCCTTGTGAGACGACCTTGGGGTGATCACCGTTACTGCAATAGCCTCATATACTTGCGAGTGCCGCTTTGTAGTAGTGTTAATTTAAGCACAACAATACTTTAGGCCCAAAACACTATACAATTATCAAGTTCAGTTGTTAAAATAACAATTTCACCGTCCAGCTCTGTTCGGGTCCATTCTCAATCTCAATTCATCACATGGCCTAACTCTACACAGGTCAAGACCTATCTCTCTTAGTTCTATTAATACATGTAATATCATTCGCAATATCACCAGACACGTATTTGTATAAGGTAGTAAACACTCGATAACATTTTTTTTAATCATCCACGTACACCTTCGTAAGTCATAATCACAATGTGACTTACTTTCCACATTTTCTTACATATCATATTTGTGTTCACATTGAAAAAAATCTCATCACACAAATCATACAATTATACTCAATTCCTCTTTTACATACAATCTATACAAAGTTAACATTTATCACCTTTCAGAGAACATTATCATTTCTCATTCTTTTGACATTACTTAGGTTATTCATCAATTCAACATATATATACACTCTGACCACAACATAATTAACATCTTTCTTATTTAATCGCCCATCTCTTAAATAAGTTTCTTATTATATATATATATATTTTTTGACACCTCACATAAATCTTAGTCACATTTCCAATGTGACATCTCTCTCACATTTTTTTATGCATTTATCATACCCTTCATAACCCTTTTCATCATTTTCAATTCAATTACCTAAAGTAACTCATTTTTACTTACTTAATCATTTCCCTTTTATTTCATAACAAATTTCTATATTATCAACCACATTACACGTGACATGATATTTTCACAAATAATATTACTCATTCAAAATTACTCCCACGCTTATTAAACATTAAACTATCAACATTTAAACAATCTTCATCAAAATTCTCTTACAACTCTAAATTTCCAACTTACTACTTTACTTAAACTTCATTCTATTAATCTCATTTTCAAGAGCTAACTTTATAAACTTTATTTTTATATTAATATAACATCAAAACACATAACTTTCACAATTATGGAAACACATTTCAAAAATTCAAATTTCATATATTGCAACCAACAACATGAACCTCACCAAATTTCATCCATATCACATTCTCAATCTTAAGATCATAACATTTACTTTTAAATAACACTAATTCATTTCCTTACACTAATTAACATCATCAATTAGATATCCTACTTTTACGTACTCAAACCCTAAATCATGCATTATTGTTTCATAATAAATAATTCGCTATCATATGTGATTTTGCTCTTTGATTTTAATTATGAACTCTTTGTTGAAAATTATTAAAACCTTCATATTCCTTCTTCATACTTCTACCCATATGTATATAAATTTTCATAATTTTGTTCATTCATTTATCTCAGGAAATTAATTTATTACTCATATATACAAAATTGTATGACTTCCTTAGTTTCATGTCACTCTCACTTTCAATTTTTATATTCCTTACCAATTCTTTATAAAAGCTTGTACAATTTTATCCATATGCACTTGACACATATATCGACTTATATTTAAAATTTTAGATTTTTCCAAATTGATTTAATATATTTAAAAATTAAATCTTCCAAAATCAGAGAATCTGCCTCTTTAATAATTTCTCTAACAGCACCTGGTTGTCCATTTTTTTTAGGTACCAAACCTTAATAACAATTTATGAAATTTTAACCATATGTTATAAGAATACATATGAAATTGTGTGTAAATTTTTATATTTTTCTGGGTTGGTTTACCATAGTTTCTAAATTTATTTTTATTTTCAATTTCTACATATTCTGGGTTGCTGAAATTTCTCCAACAATCTGCGTTCTTCTATTTTTCTTAATTAGATATCCATCTTTAAAATTTATAAAATTTTATATATTGGATTCTAACATATAGAAAAACTTTCTATTAAATGTTCAAACTCATCCAACATTTCTAGATTTGTCAAAATATTCAGACAATATCACTTTGCAGTACACCTATAAAATTTTCTGTAACTATCATGCTCATTTCTCAAAATTTTTATTTTTATATCTTAAATTATTTCCTAGATTTTTTTTTCTAGTTTCACTTATTCATTAATTGAATCAGCTATGAATTTTAAATTTCAAATAAAAGTTCCAAAAATTCTTAATCCATGATCTCTAGAATGATGCTTCCACTGTGCCACTCTGATCTTTGCAACCCAGACACCATCTCAACTATATCCATTATATCAAATGGGCATTGCCACATCAGAGATCAGATAAATTACTAGTGCCAATGCATGCATCACAATTGAAAATTTATTTTTTTATTCCAATTTTCTCTCTCTATCATCCCACCTAGGTTGAGAAACTCAAACCTAGGCTCTAATACCAAAATAAATGTAACACCCTTACACCATATATACGTACAATACATATTTTCAGCATATATAAAATATGCATATACGGTATAAAAATATCACAGACCGATTTAATAAAAAATTTTACATTTATGTTTTAAGAATTCAAATACTAATATATAAAATAAATAGTATATAAATATTCTTTGCTTGTTATAAGAATCCAAAATAAATATTTTATATGAAAATCTCTTGGAAAAATTCGCCAGAGTTTTGTTTGTAATTTGAACGTTTCCAAAATTCAACAAAACACAACCTGCATAAAACAAACACTCCAAATAAAATCAATTCACCAATACTTCTCAATTTCTCCATATTTTCTCAAAATACTTATATATAGGTATATATATATCAACATTACATATAAAATCTCATCTTAAACAAAATTATTCAAATCATTCTTTACAATTTACAATATATGCTTCAAAAATATATCATAACATACATAATATCAAAAATGTATATGCTGGGAACTGGCTCTGATCTTGATGTACCAAAAACAACTCTTCAAGCTCAATAAATACAAACCTAGACCCAACCAGGTCTAGTAAAACTCTCCGGCTCTACTAATACGTCAATGACATCTGCGGGACGAATTACAATCGTTCTAAGCCGAAGCCTAGTGGTACAAACTTTGATAACAATATAGTCCAAATGAAATGTCAATGCACAACACACATATATATCACAACTCATAACATTATATCTCATTATATTGCTCAATTTTATCACAATTCATAATTCACATTAAAACAAAGACAAGCATGGGCCCAAAAAGGATCTAATATGCTATTAAAATTTTAGAGTTACTGCTTTGGTCCATAATGACACCATGTGTCTAGCCCCGTAGGCAATATATCCATGGATAATGTAACAGCCCCAGTCTCTTGGACCTCAACCTGGCTAGACCCTTAGGGCCCAGTATGTTGGTCCTCAACCCGGCTAGACTGCTACAATTTTTGAGGCTTACGACCCAGTCTTTTCAAACCAAAAACATCTTATTTATGAGCTGGCCTGGCTTACGACTTAGTCTTTTTACCATTCCAGCGTTTAGCCCGTAGGCAATCATAGGCATTCCGCCAAACCCAGAACTCTGAAAATTGAATAACATACTAAGCACACAATTTATTCATAATTCTCATTATCAAATTCTTTCATAATTCCTTTAGCAAAACTTTTCTCATTTTCTCATGATCAAACTAGGCACATTGCCTTATTATATCATCATTTTCTCACTTTTTTTTTCATTTATTCATTTTTCTCATTGTCACATATTCAATCTAGGCACATTGCCTTATTTTCATTTTTTTTTTCTCTCATTTTTCTCATTTTTCACATCTTTCTCATCTTTCTCACTTTTCTCATTTTTGTTAATATTAATTCATTTCATTCTTCCACATATCTCATTTTTGCATTCACAACACATTACCCAATTACTTTGGGTATTTTCACATAATATACATATTTCACATTTTACACAATTTAGCCATTATCAATGGCTTTTCACAATGCATTTAACACATATATGACATTACAAATGTCATAGCACATTATTCATACACAACCAATGAACCAAGTAACTTAACACATTTTTCAACCAAAATGTGTTAAACCCAAATGTCATGCAAATATAAACAATTTATTCAAAGTTTGTACATACCTCTACTAGCAACCCAAAGCAAGCTTAACACAACCTCCAATCCTATCCTTCCAACTTGCCCTTCACCACTTGGATGAAGCAAATCAACCTCCATCAATGCCTATACCAAATGTGATCATACATAATCATTTAATATTTCATTCTAAGGTATTCTCAACATCAAACCATAATTAAACATCACTCTAAACCAAATCCCAAAATTAAGCTTCACCTCACTTTAACATTGAAAAACCATATCAAGCCATTTAAAGTAGCGTTTTAAGTTTATTAATATCATTAGAAATATATTTTAGCATCTTTAAACCAATTACATTAATTAACCACATGCTTATGTCCAAAACCCTAAAATGACATAACCTTCACCATTGAAGGATCTCCATTCCAACTCAATCCAATTATCATTTCAATCTTATGTCCACCACTTATATCCTTAAATAACATGATTTAAGCATTAAAATCAAACAATTAATCATTCTTTGAAAATTCACTTTTCCAAAACTCTAAATCAATACTACCCTCTTCAAACTCTAACCAAACACAACCAAATCCAATATTTGACTTTAAAATACTTGTTTATGCATCAAAACAACTCAGTTGGGATCAATTTGCAAAATTAAAAATCATGATTTCAAAAACTCAAATGTTCCATAACCCCAAATTCTCTCTCTTCACCAATCTTACCCAAACTCAACCATTTCTTTAATCCAACCTTAAATTCATTATTTACTCATCAAAAGAACATCTTCCATACCCATTCCAACAATTATAACATGCTCTTTCAAAAACTCAATTCATACATATTCACAAGCTTTAAAGAACTTCGTAATTTTTGAAATGAAACTTACTTACTTGTTGGAAAATCACCAAAACTACTCTTATTCCCTTGAAAGCTTGAAGAATTTGATGATGGAAGAAGCTAAAAATCTCCCTCTTTGGCCATGAAAATCGACCTTGAAGGAAAGAAGAAGAAGAAGACTTTATTTTTTTTTATTTCTCTTTCCTTTCACCCTTTAATTTTAAACCATATATATAGTAAAATAATTTTATTATTTATTATTTAATTATTTATTTAATAAATTAAAAGTCCGAAATTTCCTCGTCCATTCAAAAATAATTTATTTTTGAATTATTTTATTAATTTTAAATTTTATGATTTAATTACCAAAATACCCTTTTACTTTGACTTTTCTTTTAAAAAGTGTTATATATGTTATGTATATTTTACATATATATCACATATATGTTCCACTTTTTTATTTAAAACCCCTTCATTATTTATTTAATACCATTAATATAATTTATCCATTTAAATTATAATTTATTTTATCAAATTTTTAAAAATTAAAACTTTTCAAAAATTTGGAATATTGCACATATGCACAAGTAATGTGTATCTTATATACACATCAATTGTACCTTATATGTGTATTAAATATTAAGTATGTAATGTATTAATCCAACATATACAATTAATATACCATATGTATATGTTATATATACTCTAGATATATATATTGAGTATATATAATTTATATCTCCAAATACTTATTTAATTTCTCAAAAATCACGGATGTTACATTACTTCAGTCGAACCAAGAAATCTTCAGTCAGACAGGGCATGTCTAAATCAGGATGGAACTCAGAACCTCAAGGCTCGGCTCTATACTGGTGGTCAAGTCGATGAGGATCATAGCAAGTACCTTGACAAAGAGCAGCAAGAGGAATATACATCAGATACATCTGAATGGTAATATGGGTAATCTTCTACCAAGGTACCAACCAATGGATATTAATCACACCTCATGAGTGGATCCAGTCAATCTAGTAGACATATGAAGAAGCAGGATGGAGTAGTTTCCTAGTAGAATGGTGTCTCGGCAGATATCTGGTAAAGTCAATAAATGGGGTGTCAAGAAAGCAGAGGCACTCTTGTAGACAGATCTATAGACACAAACATAATTTTAAAAAAAGAGGGGCCCGTTAGGTTGAAGACCAGCAGCCTAAGTAAAAATTAGGCAGTTCGCTAGATCCAAAAACCCGCAAGGGCGGTCTAGGTAAAAATTAGAACCAATAGATAAAAAAGGGGGTCCGCTAAGTTGAAAACCCACAAGGGCTGCTTAGGCAAAAATTAGGACAATAAAATTAAAAGGCTTAAATTGAAAACCAGAAAGGGCAATTTAGGTAATTACCTACAACAACAATGGACTCCCAGCCAATCTCCTTAAAGATTTTTTCTTGAATTGATCCAATCCAACAAAGGTTTCAGCTAAGATCACGAGTACTAGTACAATCCTCCTTTCATTTTGTCCATGATATCCAGTACTCGTGGATCAATGTCACCGTCAAGAGAAATAAATAAGAATTGACCAAGCAAGCAAAGACAAAACATGTGCCCCCAAATTTTGCTTGGAGCTAAATGGGAAGTGCAGAAGACAATCAAGGGACCAAGCAAAATTTTCTCACCTCTCTTCAATTGCAGAACTTTGGGTTTTGAAAGTTGAAACAACATCTGCATCTTTTGATGAGTTTTGAAAGTCATTATGGGTAATTCCATTAGTTGATTGCTTGGATATTCGAGGATAGCTTCAAATTCTTCAATCATAGGATAAATTTCAAAGTTATTAATCTTGAAAGTCCTAGTTTTCATATCCCAAAAGGAAGCCATGGCATGTAAACAGGAATGGTCCAATTTGAAATTTTGAAAGCACTTCAAAATATTAATTTGAGACCAAGATATTTGTTCCCAATGTATGGCTTTCATGGTCTTAAACAAACCTTTAATATTCTTCAAATTAAGCTCAGTCATTCTTGAAGTTAAAGAAAAATAAAAATTGTTGGAATAGTCTTCGTTGTTGTAATAAAATTCGTAGGATATTTCATTGCTTCTGTTGAAATTAGGAATTGTGGCATGATTTGCAAATTGAAGCAGATTTATATAAGAGGTTGGCTTGTATGCCAAAGTGTACTAGGAATAGGCGATGGTTGGAAACCTAGAGATGCATGGAAAATGGGTTCATGTCGAGTAATTGTCGGAATGCCGAGTATCTTATGGTTTTGAAAACTTTTACCCATGACGAATCCAAATTTGAATTCATCATGGATATTCTATGTCCATAAAAAAATATGGAAAAGTAAAAAAAAATATAGAAAATTCAAAGTTGTTGAAATAAAATGTAATTATTATTATTATTAATACAAGCCATTTATTTAAATAATACAAGTTAATCACTGTGAGGATACGGGTGGTTCATAATAAAACAAGGCCCAGAAAAAGTCATTTCTTATTAGAGGAGGAGACATTTCGTCTGTCCAAGGTCCACTCGATGAGGAAGCAGCCGAACCTCTATTACCCTGAGAGTCGATTCTGTAATAGCCATCACTTGAGAAGGTAGGAGATGCATCATGGTCGTCAATCTGAGGCCTTCTTGAAGAAGAAGCATTCGGATCCTTGATGCCTTGAAATGAAAAAACCTAAAAGTTTTATGCTTCCTAATAGTACAATACCTCAAAATGGGCAACATGTTGACGACTGGTGGCTAACTCTTCCTGTAGCTTTTTGGTCTTCTCTTTGAGCGTTCGCTGTGAGCCAGACAAGGAAAAGGTAAGTACATACATTTTCATGCTTACATATAAGCATATATCATTATAAAATTGGTTGACAAACTAGAAAATTCAAATTGAAACCTTGCGGATAAGATGGCACGTCTGACTGAAGAGAAGGAGCAAATGGGCAAAATTGCCATTGAACTTGTAAAAATTGTCACTAAACTGGAACAATAGAGGAAGGTCCAGCCTCATGACCAAATGAACCAGAAACCTGCAATAATCATGAAAATAGTCAAAAGAAGTTAAGAAGAAATAAGTGCAATGACAAAATGGTAAGTGTTTACCTAAGAAGTGCCAGCCCCAGAATCACCATGAGAATGGGAAGAACGCTCATCCTCCTCTTCCTCATCTTTATCCTCTCCTTCGTATTCTTTTTCCTCTCCTTCCACCACTTATATTTCTCCTTCTTCATCTTCGATAAGCACCCAAACGCCAGTAGGAGACACCTCAAAATTTAGCAGTTGATCCCAAATGAATTAGACATATGACACATCCAGTAAAAATAGAAGGTCACTAATATCAAAGCCATTGCAAGCATGACTCCAATAAGGTCCCTGCATGGATCTGGTGTTCAACAGAAATGATGGAAAATCTTCTGGTACCCTCCACTAGTTGGGACTGAGAAACCAATTATACACTAGTTCACCAAGATACCAACCACAAGAGACTGGGCCAGAAATGATCCGACGAGACTCTTGGAAGGGCAGTGCACCAATCATACATCCAGTCCAGTTGTTTCTCTCTTCGGCATTCCACCAAGCTACATATACCTGCAGAAAAGCAAGCAGGTAAGTTATTTTATTCATAAGTTTTGATATTTATATTAACATTTTTCTTACTTGGTCCCAGGTTAAGCAACTCATGTGATAGCTGTGAGTGTGTATGTGGTGGCTTCCAGGCACTTCTCTATGGCCTGACAGCTAAAAGCCTAGTTGTGGTTATTCGACTCGAGGCTTAGTAATAGTGGGAGCTCTCACCATATTGTGCTCATATGCCCATACCTGTGTATGAAAAGAAAGATCAAAATCCACACACATGCATTATTTAGACCAACATTTATAAGTAAAGTGATACCTCAACAACATCCATAAAGCTAATAAAGGATCTTCTATTCCTACAAATTACATCAAAATCGTGATAAAGGCATGCGAAACCGGCTTTTCCCCATACATAAGTTGATACAGAATCTAAATCAAAAAGGGCACATAGCACCGATAAATAGATGGCAGACTCGGTGCTGCCCAATATGGTCACCCCTAATAGATATAACAGAAACCCCCAAGTATATTGTTTAGCTCTTTGATTTTGTATGGGTAGAGTATACTTCATCCAATATTATCGAATAGGCTCATATTTGATTTTGTAAGATCCTCTATAATGGGGCCTAACACTGGTTAATTGATGAATTTCCATACAGGTTAAAATATTACTAGTTAAAGGGATGGGAATCCATGGTATTAGATGCCTACTAAGGCAGCAAAATTGACTGGACCTATGGTCATCTCTCCGATGGGCAGGTTGAAAAGTATGAGTAGTGTCCATTAATCGCTCAGCAAGTGCTTGAATGACACTCCTATCAATTTGATATCCTCAGGATGGTAACTGCAAAATGAAGTCTTCAAACCCATTTTCTCGAACCATTCTTTTTACCACAGATGGGGCCCAATCATACCACTTGCGGGCTTTATGGATGTTTCCACCACCGTGAATGTCACAATTGTCATGCTATTCAAACATAGGTAAGTAAAGGTAAGTGCACATATATTTCTTTTCTACATTTTAATTACATTTATGCCACCCTTTCTCTTACTAATTTCTACAAATTTTGCTACATCAAATTTTATGCATCTTTTTACACAATAATTTTTACCAATTTTGCTACATCAATTTTTATACATCTTTGTGCACATTAACTTTTACCAATTTTCCTACATCAATTTTTATGCATATTTTTGCACAATAATATAATATTTACTAATTTTACTATATAAATTTTCATGCATATTTTTGCACAATAACATTTATAATTAAATTATACTGATAAAATTTTGTGTGAATAAGTATTTAAATTACAACAAAATGATGTTTACCTGTATTTTTTCTTTGGAAATACAGTGAAGATGCATCCCGAGTAATAGTGGAACTTGCTCAACCCTATTATTATAAAGGTAAGTAAGTAATTCGTTGTTTGATCGTGTCCCGAACTTTGAGGAATGTTGAATGGAAGCCAAGTGATGAAGGTTTCAAAAAAAAGGAAAAAAAAACCTTAAAATTATAAGAAAATGTTGAAGGTAATGGTGTTCTGCTTGAAAATTTTCAAGAGAACGATCCTTTATATAGAAAAATGAGGTAAGTATCAGGTAATATATATACATATTTAAAATAATAATAAATAAAAGAGAACAATGTCACATGCAGTTTTAATAATTCATTCAAATCTTTCATCCATTTCAATAATTCATAAATCAAAGCTACTTTCCATTATTAGTTTATGAATTCATAAGTCAAAGTTGGGTCTTCAGTTTATTTATCTTCTTTATTTGTTTCAATAAATCACACAGCACACGTGCACACAATAAATAGATATTATTGTGTTTCTAAAAAAAATTTTTGTACTTATAAATATTTTTTCCATGCAGGGGTCAAGAGTACATAAGTATGGTAAAAAATAGCCAGTTTTTTTGCAAGACTCATTTGAAAAACTCACCATTGAATTTAATTTTTGCAAATTACCTCGGGTCCAGAACCAAAATTATTTTAGAGTCCAGAACTCAATCCGGGTCCAGAACCCAAACTAATCCAGGTGCAGAACTCAAATCTTTTCAAGTCCAAAACTCAATTCGAGTCCAAAACCAAAACTAATCCGGGTCCAAAACCCAAACTAATTCGAGTCCAGAACCCAAATCTTTTTTTACTAGAGAACTCAATCCGAGTCCAAAACCCAAATCTTTTTTTAGTCCAGAACTCAATCCAGGTCCAGAACCCAAATCACTTTAAAGTCTAGAACCCAAATTATTTTTGAGTCTAGAACTCAATTCAACCTTATATGGAGAATCCATTTTTGTTCAAAATCAGTTAAAAGTCATGTTGCTTTTTACTCTCTTCTACTAAAGTCTCAAATCGCTCATGTAGGGGGCAAACTGTAGACCCTTAAATTTGGGCCGGTTTAAATTTAAAGAGCTTATCTTGATCCATTATAATTTTAAAGATCTTAAACATAATTTTAACGACTAAAATTCAACTAGTCCAATTTTATAAATTCCATATTAAAATTGCAAAAAAAAGTTAGGCCTGCAAGATTAATAATTTTGGATCGATTTGATTCGGATGGTTCAAATCAATGTCAATGATTTGGGCATGTAAAAATCGATATGAGGCTATCTCATATTGATTTGAGCTTTATATCGATTTGGATATCCAAATAGATATGAGCCTTGCCTCATAACGATTTGGTCATCCCAAATCGATATGAGGAGGGCCTTATATCGATTTTGGCCTTTCAAATTGACTAATTTGAGTTCTAAACAATTTTGACTGGGTAATTTAATTTCCTAATCAAGCCATAATTAGTTTACAACTCGGATTAAGCAGTTTAGGTTTCAGGGGGAAGTGCTGATTTTTGTCCATAAAGATAGGATTAAAGGAAACCATTGGGATGACAACATTAGCGTGGGGATAACACTTGAATTAATAGAGAGCAACATAACAATTTAAAGGATTATCAAATAGAAACAAGAAATCATCTAATACAGAGAAAGCATTATCAAATAAGGCAGTAGTTACTGTCTTGATTTTATTCAACCAAGAAGTTCAAGATTGGTTCAAGTGAAAGTTTGGATCAACATTTAATTATTGGTGGAATCAACAAATGAAGATGTAAGAGGTATGTTTTCCACTATGAGGGTACCTCATTAGTTAAGTTTAATGTAGTTCAATTTACTTTAAATTGAGCATTAATGTAAAGGGCATGTTTCCACCAAATGGTGGGTGCCCTATTTTATTTAATGTTGGACATGGTTGTAAGGGCATGTTTCCATCTTGTATGGGTGCCCATTTTATTTATTTGTTTGAACTTTCTTTGATTTTAATAAAATGAATATTTATTTTGATTTCATGTAAATAAGTTAAGAATTTAATAATATTTAGATCTAAAACGGAGGCTAGTTCCATTGAGCTGGGCATCATGGGGGTGCTGGGTCATTCTCACCTTCCCCATACGTACCCAAATTTTTTAACCCAATAGGGGGTTGTGGATTCCTTAGGAATCAAGTCATTCACCCCTTCCTATTTTCCTGGTTAGTTTAGGTGGCGAATCTATTTTCTCCGGATTTAGGCTCGTGTTCTCTAAGACCCTGAGTCTAACAGTGCCGAAGTCGCAAGAACTATTCCACATGGGAGTGGGGGAGAAAATCCCTGCTTACATTATAGTTTTTTTAAGTAGGGTTTTACTCTTGCAAAGTTCAAAACCCATGCAAAGTTAGGGTTTTCAACCTAAGCTAGGGCTTGTCATGTAAAATTAGGTTTTTAATTTTACAATAGCTATATTAAATCATGCAATTAGAGTATGAGTCTAAATAAGATTAAGGTTATGTTTTACTGAATGAAATTTCCAAAATTAATTTATAATCAAAAGTAGCAGTGATTTTCATATCATTAAAGAATGGAGATGATCAATGGAAATTTAAATAGAATGAGTTACAGAAATCAAACATGCATTTTTGGCTCCACCAAGATGATTTTTATTGAACCATGCTTATTGTTTGATTTGTTGGAAAGCCTTGATCAAATGGATTTTTGGCTAGTGCTTCAATGATCCGAGGATCAATTGATGTTTAGCTATTGTCTCCCTTTTCTTTTGCTTTTACTTCTTTTTTATTTGCTCTCTGTCTCTTATTTTTAATTTGCTAACTGTGGCCATATTTTGATTTGCTTGTTCCCTTTCTTTTTAGCTCTTATTAATTGGCTTTTATAGGTGACATTAGGGTAAGATCTAGTTAAACAATCCTAATTAAGTTAGGAAACTCCCTTGTTATCAAAGTTGATTTGAAGTTAAACCCAATTAGGATACATAAATTTGTAGTGAAACTAAATTAAGCCATGATTAGTGTAACACCCCTAATTTTTGGAAAATTTTAATAAAATAAATTTAAATTTAAATTGGATAAATTAAATAAATGATTTAAATGGAAAATGAAAGGATGTTAAGTGATAAGGTAGAATGTATATTTGTAATATATTTGAAATATACAAGACATATACAGATGCCCAAGATATACATCACATATATATTGTATAATTAAGTAAATAGTGACTTTATATATATATATATAGATAGATAAGGATGAATGGAAAGAGAATAGATTTCTTTCTTCTTCTTCTTTTGTTCCTTTGAACGTGAGATAGAGAGAGAGGTGAGAAGAGAGTGAGTTCTTCTTATTTACTCGAAGGATTGAAGGAATTTACAAGGGATTTCAAGAGATTTAAAGGTGGATATTGAAGGTTTAGAAAGAATTAAAGTAAGCGTTATCTCTAAGCTTGTTTCTATGTGATTTCATATATATATATATATATATATGTATGTATAACATGGTTAATGAGAGAAAGCGATGATTGATTCAATAAGATGATAGTTATGAGATGTTGGAATTATATATGTGTTAAATTGATGGGTAAACATGGGTACCAACTAAAGTAATGAATAAGGATTTGTGTAGAGATGAGTTTGGAAGTGGTTGTGTAACACCCCCATACCCTATATAAATACTATACATATACCGGGTATACATACAGTACGTATATAAAGTATAAGAATGTCACTTTTTGTTACAATTTAAAAACCTTTAACTGAGTTCAAACAATATTACATTAATTTAAAGAACATTTACAAAATCATTATACTTTTAATCATCTTACATATAAAAATAATAATCTTATCTTTATCAAAACTTCATTTATACATATGAATACATTCTTATCAGAAATACAACATAATTAAATTATATATGTATGCATCACCTTCTAGTTGGTCTCGACATATTCTTACTCTTCTCGTGGCATAACGATTGACTTCAGATCTATCACCAACTCACCTGCGCGATTACACAACTGCGCTAAGCCCGAAAGCTTAGTAGTACAGATAAATAATATAAACATACATTATAGAAATTCAACATATATATATTAACCTCATGCACCATTAGTTTCTTATCATGTTTTCCCTTTTCAATTACATCTTTCATATATCTCTACTAATCTCATATATTATATACATATACACATATCATTAATGTCAACTACGATTCCATAACTAATACTCACAATGTCTATATCAATACACATATTACATGTCATACTATATTTTAATCAATTAATTCATTATTCACAATTCACCATTCGTGAATCACATTTCCAACAAAGGCAAATATGGGTCTCATTATTCATCCATTTCACATTTCATAAATCACATTTAAACAAAGACAAGCATGGGCCCAAAAAGAAACTAATATGTTATTCAAAGTTCAGAGTTACTGCTTTGGTCCATATCATAATCATCAAGCCCGTAGGCAATATATATATCTCTATCCATGGATAGTGTAACAGACCCAGTCTCTTGGACGTCAACCCGACTAAACTCGAGGAGATCCTCAACCCGGCAAGACTGTTACCTGTAACAGACCCAGTCTCTTGGACCTCAACCCGAATAAACCCGAGGAAATCCTCAACCCGGCAAGACTGTTACTATTTTAAATTTCACATTTACCATTTCACATTTTTCATCTGGAATCGGCTTACGACCCGGTCTTTTCACCTATCCAATGATTCATTGGCATGCCGCCAAACTCAGAACTCTGAAAGTTGAATAACACATTAGGCACACAATCTTTTCATTTAATTATATCTTTGCACATTTCTTTCTCAATTCATTCTCATAATAAAATAGGCAACTATGTCTCAATCATCTCATTGGCATCATTATCATTTTAGCCAACAACCATGGCTTCATATCTCATCAAGAGAGTATATATATATATCATCAAATGCATTGAACATCATCTAGGCAAACATGCCTCAATTATATCATTTACATCATTAAGGCCAACAATCATGGCTCCTCATCTCATTGATAGAGTATATACATATAATTAATTGCATTGAATATCATTATTTAGGTATTCATCATAAGGCATTACATCTCATCAATCTTAAATCATATGAAAACAATTCACCATATCATCATATCTTTCACATTTCATATTTCATATTTCATATAAGCAAACATGCTTCAATCATCTCATTATGTCTCAATTCATCATATCATCATATCTTTCCCTTTACATATTTCATCATTGATAATATCATGTACATCATTATAATCAATCACATTATTTTCACATCACATTATAATACTTCATTATTTAAGTATACATAATCAATTACATTATTAATAGGCATCAACAATATAATAAATTACTTAACACATTTATAACCAAATGTGTTAAGGTCGAAAGACATATAAATCTATACAATCAAATGGGGTTTGTACTTACCTCATGAGCAATCACACCACACCAAACTCACCTTCCAATAATCCTCAACACTTGGATTAGGGCAAAACAACTTCTTCACAACCTAATCCACAAAGAATAACACACACTTACTCAAAGATACACATAAATTCAATACAATTATTCTTCGATTAATCTCATACTAGACCCTTAGATCACAAATTACAAACCAACTTCTCTCTCTAGTACCCCACGGCCGTGGCCTACCAACCCCCATGGGCGTGGCATAGCAAATAATTCTGCCCAATTTTTCTAAAATCCCCACGGTCGTGGCCTTCCAACCCCCACGGCCGTGGCATAGCAATTGAATCTGTCTCCCTTGCTCAACACCTCC
This sequence comes from Garcia nutans, assembly GCA_947685225.1. Lineage (NCBI taxonomy): Eukaryota > Viridiplantae > Streptophyta > Magnoliopsida > Malpighiales > Euphorbiaceae > Garcia > Garcia nutans. The sequence goes on along the minus strand of CANTUV010000007.1, from coordinate 44,470,700 downwards.
ACGGCCCAATGAAACGAGGACTCAATTTTCCTTTCCGACCGAACCTCAAAATCTTCTTCCAAGGAGACACTTTCAGAAATACCTTATCTCCAACATCAAACTCTATATCTCTCCTTTTCAGATCTGCATAAGACTTCTGTCGGTCTGAAGCTGCTTTTAACCTGCCTCGAATCAACTTCACTTTTTCTTCAGTTTCTTGAATCAAATCAGGACCAACCAACTTATTATCTCCAAGCTCATTCCAACAAAGAGGTGTCCTACACCGTCTGCCATACAATGCTTCAAACGGTGCCATACCAATGCTGGATTGGTGACTGTTGTTGTAAGCAAACTCCACAAGAGGTAAAAACCTATCCCAACTTCCAGAGAAATCAATGACACAGCTTCTCAACATGTCCTCAATAATCTGTATCACCCTCTCTGACTGTCCATCCGTCTGTGGATGAAAAGCAGTGCTGAAGTGCAGTCGAGAACCCAAAGCACTATGCAAACTCTTCCAAAATCTGGAAGTAAACCTGGGATCTCGATCAGACACTAAAGAAGTTGGAACACCATGCAGTTTCACAATCTCATGGATATACAGCTCAGCCAATCTCTCCAAAGAGTAATCCATTCGAACCGGAAGAAAATGAGCTGTCTTAGTCAATCTATCCACAATCACCCATATGGCATCATGCTTCTTTTGTGTCAATGGAAAACCAGACACAAAATCCATTGTCACTCTTTCCCACTTCCATTCTGGCATTGACAATGGTTGAAGCAACCCGGTTGGAACTTGATGCTCTGCTTTAACCTTCTGACAGGTGAGATATTTCGATACAAACTCAGCAATGTCTCTCTTCAAACCAATCCACCAATAATGCTGTCTCAAATCATGATACATCTTCGTATTACCCGGATACATAGCAAACATTGACTGATGAGCTTCTTCCAAAATGACCCTTTTCAAATCAGCATCATCGGGTACACACAATCGGTTTTTAAACCATAGGCTCCCATCACTTTTCACAACAAAATCTCTAGTCTTCCCATTCTTGCAATCTGAAATAATCTTCTGAATCTTCATATCAATCAACTGAGCCTCTTTGATCTGATCTAACAAAACTGGTTTCAAAAGCAACTGTGCCAACAATGCACCATCGTCACAAACTACAAAACTGGCATGCAAATGCTCTCAACTCAACAAGCAACAAGAGCGAGTAGACTGTTAAACCAGCTAAAGACTTCCGACTCAAGGCATCAGCAACAACATTTGCTTTACCTGGATGATAGTCAATCAAGCAGTCATAGTCTTTAATCAATTCTAACCATCTCCTCTGACGAAGATTGAGTTCTTTCTGGACACCCAAATACTTCAAACTCTTGTGACCAGTGTATATAAAACATTTCTCCCCAAACAGATAGTGGCGCCAAATCTTCAATGCAAACACAATGGCAGCCAATTCCAAATCATGGGTCGGATAGTTAAGCTCATGCGGTTTCAACTGTCGAAATGCATAAGCTATAACTTTCCCTTTCTGCATCAATACACACCCCAAACCTCTATGTGAAGCATCACTATAGATCACATATGGTTTGCCTTCAACAGGTAAAGTAAGAACAGGCGCTTGAGTCAACATATCTCTCAACTGCTCAAAGCTCGCCTGACACTGATCTGTCCACAAAAACCTCACTCCCTTACGAAGCAATCTGGTGAGTGGAGTAGCTATCAAAGAAAATCCTTTCACAAACCGCCGGTAATAGCCTGCCAAACCCAGAAAACTTCTAATCTCTGTCACAGTCTTGGGTGGACTCCAATTTAAAATAGCTTCAACTTTGCTCGGATCAACTCTGATGCCTTCTGCAGAAACAATATGTCTGAGAAAAGCTACTTGATCCAACCAGAACTCACACTTCGACAATTTGGCAAATAACTGATTCTCTCTCAAAATCTGCAACACAATCCGCAAATGCATGTCATGCTCCTCCTCATTCCGCGAATACACCAATATATCATCGATGAAGACCACTACAAACTGATCCAAATAGGGCCTAAACACCCTATTCATCAAATCCATAAAAGCTGCAGGTGCATTCGTCAGACCAAAAGGCATAACTAAAAATTCATAATGCCCATACCTGGTCCGAAAAGCGGTCTTAGGAACATCTTCAGCTTTGACTCTCAACTGATGGTACCCAGATCTCAAATCAATTTTAGAAAACACAGCTGCACCCTTCAATTGATCAAAGAGATCATCGATTCTAGGCAAAGGATATTTATTTTTAATGGTCACCTTGTTCAATTGCCTATAATCGATACACAACCTCATAGTACCATCTTTCTTTTTCACAAATAGCACAGGAGCTCCCCAAGGAGAAACACTGGGGCGAATAAATCCTTTGTCCAACAACTCCTGTAATTGCACATTCAACTCCCTTAATTCTGCTGGTGCCATTCTATAAGGAGTAATGGAGATAGGAGTGGTACTAGGCAACAATTCAATACCGAACTCCACCTCTCTCTCAGGAGGTAACCCTGGCAACTCCTCTGGAAATACATCCGGGAACTCAGCAACTGTGGCAATGCTATCAATAGGGGAACCCTTCACTCTAGTATCCTCCACATGAGCAAGATAGGCTTCACACCCCTTTCTAATCAACCTCCTGGCTGCAACAGCTGAAACAAATAAGGAGGCTAGCTGTTCCTGCTCATTAGATACTATCACCTCTCTACCATCACCCGTTCTCAAAGAAATAATTTTCTTTTTACAATCCACTACAGCTCCATGTCGAGATAGCCAATCCATGCCTAAGATCACATCATATTCCTTAAATGGCATCTCTATCAAATCTCCAAGGAACTCCTCACCCTGCACCCTCACTGCACTATCCCGGTGCACCTTACTCACAACCACACTATGCCCTAACGGATTTGTCACCAACACATCAAATCCTAGGGACTCAGCATGCACATCAAATACAGGCAAAACAGATGCACTAATATATGAATGCGTGGAACCCGGATCAATCAAAGCAAGTACTGGAGTATTAAATAAAGAAAAAGTACCAGCTATGACTGCCGATGAATCTGGCTGCCTCTGCATAACATACATCCTCTGGGAAGATCCAACCTCCTCTGGTCTACCCTCCCTGGATGTAGCACCTCCTCTAGAACTGAATCCTGGTCTACCTCCCCGGCTGGCACCTCTGCCTCCTCTGCCTCCCCTCACACTAGCTCGAGAAGCAGCAGAATCAACTGGCATCTGCTCCTGCCTCTCAGGACAGTCTCTCACAAAGTGGTCAGGTGATCCACACCTGAAGCATACCCCTGATCTACTATGCCTCCAACAAACGCCCCCATGTCTTCCACCACACTGGTTACACACAGGTAAGGTGGATCTCTGAACTCCAGGAGTAGGAGCACTCGCTACTGAAGCTGCAGGTCTAAATCTCTGTCTCTGGAACTGCACTGACCTACCAGCTAACCTCTGACTCCTACTAACTCTAGGAACAAAGCTTCCTTTACCTCTTTTTGCAGAAGAAGACCCTGCCTCAAACTGGGGCCTCCTAACCCTAACCTCTTCCTCTGAAGCAGCTGCAATAACTTGAGCTCGCTCTACACTTCGAGCTGCTGCCACCAGCTGTGAGAAATCATGATATCTGGATCCAGCCACTAAGCACATGATCGAGGGCCTCAATCCCTCCTCAAATCGCCGACATCTATTAATCTCATCAGCAATGATACCCCCAGCATACTGACTCAGTCGAATAAACTCAACTTCATACTCAGTTACAGTTTTACTATCTTGCTTCAAGCTTAAGAACTCCATCTTCTTCATGTCTTTATACTCCCTAGGAGTATACTTCAACTCAAATTCCCTCAGAAAATCAGTGTAAGACAGTGTTGGAGGATCATCCATAGAATGGGGCACCGTCTTCCACCAATCGTAGGCGTCCTTCTGTAGCAAAGATCTTGCATAGTCAAATTTTTCCTCAGGGGTGGCTTGTAACTGAATAAAGATCCTCTGTACTTTGTCAAGCCACTGTTCTGCTACAGCTGGATCAGTAGTACCAAGGAAATCCTCCGCTCCATACTTCCTTAGTTTATCATAGTGCCTCACAGATACCAAAGGCTGAGGGGGTGGTGGCACTGGTTGCACTGGTGCTTGCCTCAAAACTTCCATCATATGCCTAAACCAGGCTGGCGGAACCTCCTCTCCAGCTGGTCTACCCGACACCAAAGCAGGTGCCTCCTCAACACTATCAACTCTAGCTCCCTCAGCAGGAGCAATGCTCTCAGCACTACCCTCAACTGACTGTCGTGAGTGAGAATCCATCACAACCTAACACTGCAAACACAGTAGAATACTTCTTATTAAAGATCAGAGGTTGCCAATCCCAAACATATATTTTATTTCAAAACCAACTTTTTAAGTAAAAATATTCTTTTTATTACATTTTACCTAGGCTGAGAATCTCAAACCTAGGCTCTGATACCAAAACAATTGTAACACCCCCATATCCAATGCACACACACTACAACCACAACAATGTAGCATAAGTGCACCAAACATAGGGATGCTACGGTTTTCTTAATATTCAAAACACTTTAAACTTGATACAATACCTTTATCATTATACATTATAGAAAAGTAAATCATTTACTGATAAAACAAAACATATTAGTTATATATATATATACATTTAAATATTACACAGCGGAAGTTATAAAATATGTACATATTTACACATTAAACATTTCTTTACAAAATATACAGAAGTATACATGATTGGCAATTCTCTTCTGATCTTTAAGTTCCCAAAATCAACTCTTCAAGGTCTACTCTCACTTGGTCTTGATGAACTCTCAGGTTCAACTCTATCAACTCTATTACCTGCGCGATTAAACACTATCGCGCTAAGCCAACGGCTTAGTAAGATAAAACATGCTAATGGTATGCTTTAATGTAATGCAATGTCACATATGTTATTGATAAGATCAACATTATAAATATAAAGGTAACCACATAATTATGCATTTCACAAATCATAGTCATATGAGCATACCACATTTCAACATCTTTCCACATTCAACATTAATCAATCATACTCAATAACCAACATCTCATTTCATTAACTCATAACATTATTTAGGACATTCATATAACCTTGACACATATGGGCCCCACAAGTATTTAATACGATATTCAGAGTTCAGAGTTACTGCTTTGGTTCATAGTCACAATAATCACGCCTGTAGGCAATGTATATACATGTATCTCTATCCATGGATAGTGTAACAGACCCAGTCTCTTAGACCATCAACTCAACACATATGAGGAGATCCTCAACCCGGCAAGACTGTTACAAATCATATATCTCATATTCACAATTCTCATAGTGTAACAGACCCAGTCTCTTGGACCATCAACTCAACACATATGAGGAGATCCTCAACCCGGCAAGACTGTTACCTTTCATCATTTCTTAGGCATGCCACCCAAATCCAGAACTCTGAAACTGAATAACATATTAAACAAACAATTCATTTATTATATAGTTACCATTTCCATTCTCAAATTCTCATCACATTTAGGCAAACATGCCTTCTTTCTTTCAATATCATCATCATAGCCAATCACAATGGCATTGTCTCATATCATGTCTTATTTGAATTATCATTTCAATTTCAATGTATATTATTCATGAAACACATAACCATTCACAATGCATAACATAACATTGTTCAATCTCAACAATGCAATTAGGGCAAAGAACAATTGATATGATTCATATGAATAGTACATTCTGGTTTTAGACTCCATTTTATCCTTATTTTGAAATATTGTATAAAATAATCTACTTGACTAAAAATTCTAAAATTTTTACAGAATTTAGTTTTGTATCTTAAAATCATTCCTTTAAAATTTCAGATCAAACTGAACACAAAATCTTGGTCAAATAGTTCACCTAACCAGACTGCCCCAATTGCCCTGCATCCTGGCAGCAGTTCTGAACTTTGTGAATTCCATAAATCAAATTCACTCAAAGTGGTTCCAAATTATTTTTCTCAAATACTAGACTCACTAAGCAACAAAATATCCAAAATTCAATTGGATATGATTTTTCTACATTTTATTAAAAATCCCGAAATATAGCTGTCTCAGTTAAGGTACCTGCTGGAACAGGTCTAATAAAAATAATCTTTCTAAACTCATAACCATTCCAAAATCGAATCAACATATTTTTCAGTCATTCTAGACTCATAGAGGCACAACATATCAAAAATTCACTTCAAGAACATTTTTCTATAATTAATTAAAAATCATACAAGTCACAGCCTTTACTAATTGTAAAATAGAAAGAAATTTCACTAAACACAACTCTTACTCAACACAATCACTTCCAACACCTTCACCAACTCAACTTCTCATCTATCAAGCAAAATCAATACTTAAAATCACACCCTAAGCAACTTAATCATACCATCATCAAATCACAACTCAACTCAAGCATAACTTCAAAAATAACAAGGGTAAACAAGAGAAAACTTACCAAATAATGAAATTCCTTGAAACTCCAACTTCTAACTTTGAAAACTTCCTTCACTTTGAGCTTGAAATCATCAAAACCATCACTTGTTCTCTTGCTCTCTTGTCTCTTTGGTGAGCCGGCCACACAACAACAAGAAGAAGAAAAAATGATGAAGAAACACAAAGTCAATAGGCATTAAATACCCATCCAAAAGAAAATTACTATAATACCCTCATCCATTTAACTAAGCTTTTGTCATATCTATACCCATTTAAGTAATTTCACAACCAACACAAAAATATCCTCTTTCCTTGACTTTCCATTTTGACCACTTTATATGTTATATATATCACCATATAAGCAACATATACAATTATCTCTAAACCCTCTTTTCTTTCCCAACCACCATACAAAAACATTCTCTTCCAATTTCTTATCAACTTATCATATATACATAATTCAAGTGCAACAACAATAACACCAAGACTACTGGGGCATAATTAGGGATATTACATCCTCACATTTCATACCATTACTATATTTACAATAATTACCTTTATATTACATTATCTGTAACACCCCTTCCCAACCTACATGTGTAAGCTGAGTAGAGGTGCCACACTATCCTAATTGTTGCTACCAATTTACTTAATCAAATTTTAGTTCTGATTTTTACAGAAATTTTGCCATAGTTCCGCCTAGAAATTTGGATCCCAAGTGTCGACAAAACTTGTTTTTCTGATTTTTGAAAACATTTTACACAGACCAATGTGAATACCATCAAATTTAATGCACTCCCAATGAATCCACCTTATACCCTCAACTACAAACCTGCACGGAGAGTTCACACTTCTAATATAACATAAAGTAAAGATTTATGATTATTACATACTAGTAACATACAGTTATAACATAGAGATTCTCTTTTACATTTATTCATAAACATGCCACAACTATCAACTCATAATGGAACTAAAAGATCTACCCTTGAGACTTTTGCTGTGGTCTGGTCGTTGATTCCCCAAGATTTAACTACTGCTCCGAACCTACGAGTCAAGAAAAACTTAACTCGCTGAGCGTTGTTGCTCAGTGGGTACTTTACCAATAAAAATAAAAGTAGTATATGAAAGTATTCGAAATCAAAGGAAATAGTTAAATCAACAATCAACCCACTTTATACCAATAGAAATCGTGATACATTCAGTGTGATATGCTTTCAATAATGTAAAATCATAATTCAAACTCATTGGCATTATATAGTTCAACGAAAAATAATATGTCTTTGATTCAGGCTCTACTGCTATATAGGGAACCATAGTGATAAGGCAGTGGGCCTCCCCACTATAACATAGGTGGCCCTCACCACCGATATTCGATCACAGGAATGGGCCTCCCCATCCTGGTTAACCAATGGGCCTCCCCATTGGCTTCAGTGGCCTCACCACTAAATAAAATATCATATCACAATAATGAGCAGTACTGCATGCGTTAGTATAGTGCATCATACCCTTATCTACCACTCCCACTATCCAGTAGAGCAAAAAGGTTAAAATGATTCAATTTAAGTCTCAAACCTCATTTTAGAATGACTCGCGAAATCATTTTAAATTCCCATCGCACTTTGCCATTTATGCCGCGCAACACATTCTTTAGTCAAACCATTCCCCTTTTTCGCATATTTAATATCCACAATAAATATATTAAACGTTTCAAAGCATTCCTCAAAATATCCCAAATTGACCAAATGAATAGTGTTGCGGCGAGAAAAATCGGCAACGCAAAATGGCATGACCAAATGAATAGTAAAATCTGGGTTTTTGTCAAAATTTCAGTCCACTTCAGTTATGCATTTGACCAAGTAAATGATCTTATTTTTGGCTGAAATTTTACAAAAACCTTATTTCATATGTTGACTAATTGCATGTAAAATTTCGTTGAAAAATTCATTCGTTTACTGCCCCAAACAATTGCCACAAAAATAGTCCAGAAGCTGTCACTTTGGGACCATTTCGGCCCAAACATTTGAAATGCATAGGATAGTTTATTTTTCTTTTGCAAATCAATATTAAGGCTTCTTTAATAGTAAAGTGAAGATTCAAACACTTCCTTTTAGCAAAATTTGCAAGTTTAACTCAAATCAAACTAATTAAAGTCCAAACAACTTACTAAATCAACTTGCCAAATTTTCTCAAAACATTTGGTTTCAATTAAATTTAACAACCCAATTGCCATAAGAAAACAAGAACATAACTCAAATATTTAATTTAAACTCAATCAATATATTTAAACATCAATTTGAAAACTTCCATAAACCAAAGTTTGTAAGCAAATAGAAGTTCTTTTATGGTAAAGCACCAAATCAAAAGTAATTATTCAAAGGTAAAGTACCAAACCTTATTTCTTTAACTTCTCTTAGCTTTTCCTTCTTCTCCTTCTTTAATTCTTTATTTCTCCTTCAATCAATTCAAAATACAACATAAACCTTAGAATTTCAACTAATAAATTATCCTCCATTTCTTTTCCAACCGAAACCCCTAATCCAATCTTATTAATCTTTCTACCTCTTGATTCTTCCATTTAATCAATTAATCTCATCACTTACTTAATATTTTTTTTCCAATTCCATATAAAGACTCTAATTCCCAATCTTCCAATAAATATATAACTACCTAAAATTAATACTAAAATTAAAGTCTACTTACTAGAAAACCTTTAAAACTTACCTTAAAAAATCAAATTTTGAAGAAACTTGGAAGTCCTTTGGTGTTTCCCTTTGTTGGCCGAATTTTGTAAGTGGAAAAAGAGAGAATTTGCTCTTCATTTCACATATATTTATATACAAAGGAAATGATGATCACCTTAGGTGTTGGTTAACCTCTTAAGACCACTTGTCCACTTTTTCTCTTTCTTCATTTATTACACATGCTAAATGCTTTCTTTTGATTGGCCAACATTAGATTTTTATTAGTTTTCTTTTCCTTTACTTCTTTCCACTTGTCCCTCTTCCCATTGGATCTCATAAAGTTGTCCCGGGTTACTCATCCGGTCCCGACACGAAACCGGGCCCACTTTACGTTCCGGCGATTAATCGATCATATCTTTTAAACCGTATAGTTCCACGAGTCAAACTATATATAGTTTTGATCCTCTCGACCTCTACTTTCTATTTATAAGGTCTATTTTAGGTTTCCAAGTCATTTTGAAAAATTACCGACAAGCCCTCAACTTTTTACAAAATTCCCTTTAGGTCCTATTTTTGCTTGGGTTTTCTCCGGCTTCGTTTCTACTGGCTATCGTTTCATATTTAACCTCTCGCCATTCTCTACGTACTCACGTCTTTATTTCCTACCCTAAATTCATGTATAACTTTAATTGATAATGACCAAAATGCCCTTAGTCAACATTTCTTCATTTTTCTTTAACGGGACATTTCCTGGAAAAACCGTTATACGTTGTTGCGATCCGATTTTTCTCTACATTCCATTTTTGGAATCTGTTATATGCACTATTAAGAACATCCCGTGCAACTTTTTTTAAAATTACATCTACGTCCCCAAAACTTTTAAAAATTACAACTAGGTCCCTTTGGTCATACAACCTTATCTAGGGCTGTTATCAAAAATTATCTTCTCCTTTCCCCTACTCTCGCTATGCACGTGACTACACTGCATAATTGCGGTAGGCGGATGTGACAGTTCCTTCCTCGTTAATTTAAGCTTCGTCCCGAAGCTCATCAAGTGAAAACAAGTATGGGTATTGCTTCCTCATAATTTCTTCGCGTTCCCATGTAGCTTCTTCTACTTTGTGATTTCTCCAAAGCACTTTGACCAATGGAATTTTCTTATTTCACAACTCTTTGATTTCCCATGCTAGGATCTCTACCGGCTCTTCCTCATATGTCAGTTCAGGCTGAATTTCAATATCTTGAACTTGTATGACGTGGGTTGGATCTGAACGATACCTCCTTAGCATTGAAACATGGAAAACATCATGTATTTTACTTAATTCAGGTGGTAACGCCAACTGGTAAGCTACCGGGCCTACCCGTTTAATAATTTCATATGGTACGATGAATCTAGGGCTTAGCTTGCCTTTTTGTTTAAATCGTAACACTTTCTTCCAAGGAGAGACTTTGAGGAATACTCTGTCACCTACTTCAAACTGTATGTCTTTCCTTTTTAGATCCGCGTATGATTTTTGCCTGTCCGCTGCTGCTTTTAATCGGTCTCGAATGATTTCTACCTTCTCTTCAGTTTTCTTAACTATGTCTGGCCCCAACATCTTTTCCTCACTCAATTCTGTCCAGCAAACTGGAGTTCTGCATTTTTGACCATACAGTGCTTCGTAAGGTGCCATTTGTATGCTGGATTGATAACTGTTATTGTACGCGAATTCCATTAAGCTTAAGTGTTTGTCCCAGCTACCTTTAAATTCTAAAACACACGCCCTCAGCATATCTTCCAAAACTTGAATCACTCTTTCCGACTGTCCGTCTGTCTGGGGATGAAATGCTGTGCTGTGGTAAGTTCGAGTTCCAAGGGCTGTTTGTAACTTCTGCCAAAAATTTGACGTAAAACGTGGATCTCGATCGGATATGATCAAAGTTGGAACTCCGTGGAGACGTATAATCTCTTTGATATACAAGTCTGCCAACTTGTCTAGTGAGTAATCCACACGTACTGGTATGAAATGAGCAGACTTAGTAAGCCGGTCTACGATTACCCAAATCGCGTCATGTTTGTCTCTTGTTATAGGCAATCCTGTGACAAAATCCATAGTAATACGATCCCATTTCCAGGTTGGAATCGTAATAGGTTGTAGTAGCCCTGAGGGTAGTTGATGTTTTGCCTTCACTTGCTGACAGGTTAGACACTTCGTTACGTGATCAACGATATCTCTTTTCATTCCTGGCCACCAATAATACTTCTTCAAGTCCCGATACATTTTCGTTACTCCTGGATGCATTGTATAAGGACTGTTATGAGCTTCTTGCAAAATCTGTTTCTTCAGCTCCTTGGACTTAGGTACCACCATTCTCTTCTTGTAGTAGAGAATACCATCAGGACAAATTTGATAGTCTCCTGAAGAGTTCTCCTGTGCCTGTTGACTCCACTTCTTCACTTGTTCATCTTCCTTCTGAGCCTCACGTATTTGTTGATGTAAGTTAGGTCGCACGTGCATTTCTGCAAAGATAGCTCCATCTTCTGTGGGTTTTAACGTTACCCTCATAGCACTTAGCGCTTGCATTGACTTCCTACTAAGTGCATCTGCTACGACATTCGCTTTGCCCGGGTGATAATTAATCGTATAGTCTTAGTTGGCTAACCATTGCATCCATTTTCGCTGTCGCAGGTTTAAATCTTTTTGCGTGGGTAGATACTTCAGGCTTTGATGATCAGTAAAGATGTAACACTTTTCCCCGTATAAGTAGTGCCTCCATGTCTTGAAAGCCAAAACAATCGCTGCTAGCTCTAAGTCATGCGTAGGATAATTCTTTTCATGTGGCTTGAGCTGTCGAGAGACATACGCAATGACTTTGCCTTCCTGCATCAATATGCAACCTAACCCGATGTGGGATGCATCGCTATAAATCACAAAATCCTTTCCTGATTCAGGTTGTGTAAGAATAGGCGCTTCTGTAAGTTTTTGTTTTAGCTTTTCAAAGCTCCGTTTACAAGCGTCGGTCCACTGAAATTTGGCATTCTTCTGAAGTAGCTTGGTCATAGGTACGGCGATCATGGAAAACCCTTTAACGAATCTCCGATAATATCCTGCTAATCCCAAGAAACTACGGACTTCCGTTACTGTTTTAGGTGACTTCCATTCCAATACTGCTTCTATTTTTCTTGGGATCAACCCTTATTCCTTCTGCCGATACAATATGTCCCAAGAAGGCTACTTCTTCCAACCAAAATTCACATTTACTGAATTTAGCGTATAACTACTTTTCTCGCAGGGTTTGCAAAACAATTCTAAGGTGATGATCATGGTCCTCTCGATTCTTTGAATACACCAATATGTCGTCAATGAATACAACCACGAACTGATCCAAATATGGGTGGAAGATTCTATTCATCAAATCCATGAATACTGCAGGTGCGTTCGTTAATCCGAAAGGCATAACAATGAATTCATAATGTCCATAGCGAGTTCTGAATGCGGTTTTTGGTATGTCTTCATCTTTAATTCCCAATTGATGATAACCCGATCGTAGATCAATTTTTGAAAAGACTCCAGCACCTTTTAGTTGATCAAACAAATCATCTATGCGAGGTAACGGATACTTGTTTTTGATGGTCAGCTTATTAAGTTGACGGTAATCTACACACAACCTTAAGGATCCGTCTTTCTTTTTCACGAACAATACTGGTGCTCCCCATGGTGACACGCTTGGCCTTATGAACCCCTTGTCTAAAAGTTCCTATAGCTGTACCTTTAATTCTTTTAGCTCTGCTGGCGCCATTCGGTAAGGTGCGATAGATACTGGTGCAGCTCCCGGGTACACATCTATGGTGAATTCCACCTCTCATTTAGGTGGTAATCCGGGTAAATCGTCAGGAAATAAGTCGGGAAAATCGCATACAGTAGGTATATTTTGTAACTTTGGTGCCTCTTCTTTCGCTACTAATGCACATACCAGGTATGCCTCGCAACCTTTTTACACTAACCTCTTAGCCGTCATGGCAGAAATGATGTTAGTTAGATAGTCCTTCCTTTTTCCCACTAGGGTCACTTTGTCACCGTCTGCAGTATGCAAGGTGACTCTCTTCCATTTACAGTCAACCAATGCATCGTGTTTGGCCAACCAATCCATCCCAAGGATAGCATCGAATTCTTGAAATGGTAGTTCAAATAAATCTCCCCAAAAGATATGTCCATGTATCTCTATTGGGCAATCTTTCACTACCTTCCTAGTAATCACCTCATTTCCTAATGGGTTAGTAACTAATATTCCCTCTTTCTCGAGTTCTACCTTTAAGTTCTCAAGTTTTTCATTTTTCATGCATATATATGAGTGTGAAGAACCTGGATCTATTAAAACGTAAAGCGAAACTCCAAACATAGACAACTGACCTGCAATCACGTCTAACGCTTCTTCGTCTTCTCGCCCCCTCATGGCATACATTCTAGCAGGAGCCCTTGCTTCTGGTCGATTCACCGTCTCCGATTGCACACGTGATGGATTTTCGCTCCTACCTCTGCCTCGGCCTCGACCTACTGCCGCTTGCGATCTCTCAGTATCCCTAGGTAGATTCTGCATTCGCTGGGGACACTCTCGCATAAGGTGGTCCAAAGATCCACATATATAGCATGCAAATGTCCGACCCCAACATTCTCCCGGGTGACGGCGTCCGCATTGATCACAACGTGGATTAGTATTTTCACCTTCATTACCTCTCGGACCAATAGAGAAGTTACCTCCGCTTTGGCTGAATCCTCTTCCTTGTCCTCTTCCGGATCATCCCGTACTAGCGACTGAAGTAGTTTGACTTAATCCACCACGAATCAATCCCTGGCTATAACCTCGACGTTGACCGCCTCCCGTGGAACCACTGCCTCGGAATCATTTCCTCGATGACTGAAAATTTCCTGAGTAGCTCTGGGTACCTCTCTTCTATTTTATCTTTTGTCATCTATTCTGCTCATCAGACTGACATTGCTCTACTTCTAGAGCCCTATTGACCAACTCGGAAAATTCTTTGATATTAGCAGCAATTAGCTGCATCCTAATCTCATTATTCAACCCATCCTGGAACTGCTTACACCTATCATGTTCGTCTTCAATTGTCTTCTTGGCATACCTACTCAGCCTAGTAAATTCCCTCTCGTATTCAGCAACGGTCAGTCGACCTTGCTTTAAGTGTAGAAACTCCTTTTTCTTGGCATCTAGGTATGCCTCCGATATAAACTTCCTCTTGAACTCATTCACAAAGAAATCCCATGTTCTCTGTTCCGGTGGAACTCGTTGGTGAACTGTGTCCCACCATATATATGCTTCTTCCACTAATAAGGAAGTAGCACATACCACTCGCTCTTCTGACGTACACTGTAACTGGTCTAAGGCTCGTATTGTTCCTTCCAGCCAATATTCGGCTGTTGAAGAATCATCGTCCCTTCGAGCCTTAAACTCCTTCGCACCATACTTTCTTATCTTTTCTATCGGGGGTTTCCTTTCCCCTCCTACAGCAGGTACTGGTACGGGTGCTGGCGCTGGGGGTAGGGCTGGGGCAACGCCGGCTATCTGCCGAAGTACGGCAGCCATTTGTTGCAACATTTCATTAGGAATAGGAGCATCAGCGGGTGGTTACTCAGATGCTGATGTCTCTGATACATGCATTTCTACAATTCGGGAGGCCTAAGACTCGACCTCCTCCCCTATATCACGCTGCGCTGCTTGCGACATCTAAAGAGTAAACATATACCATGTGTAAGCTGAGTAGAGGTGCCACACTATCCTAATTGTTACTACCAATTTACTTAGTCAAATTTTAGATCTGATTTTTACAGAAATTTTGCCATAGTTCCGCCTAGAAATTTGGATCCCAAGTGTCGACAAAACTTGTTTTTCTAATTTTTGAAAACATTTTACACAGACCAATGTGAATACCATCAAATTTAATGCACTCCCAATGAATCCACCTTATACCCTCAACTACAAACCTGCACGGAGAGTTCACACTTCTAATATAACATAAAGTAAATATTTATGATTATTACATACTAGTAACATACAGTTATAACATAGAGATTCTCTTTTATATTTATTCATATACATGCCACAACTATCAACTCATAATGGAACTAAAAGATCTACCCCTGAGACTTTTGTTGTGGTCTGGTCGTTGCTTCCCCAAGATTTAACTACTGCTCCGAACCTACGAGTCAAGAAAAACTTAACTCGCTGAGCGTTGTTGCTCAGTGGGTACTTTACCAATAAAAATAAAAGTAGTATATGAAAGTATTCGAAATCAAAGGAAATAGTTAAATCAACAATCAACCCACTTTATACCAATAGAAATCGTGATACATTCAGTGTGATATGCTTTCAATAATGTAAAATCATAATTCAAACTCATTGGCATTATATAGTTCAACGAAAAATAATATGTCTTTGATTCAGGCTCTACTGCTATATAGGGAACCATAGTGATAAGGCAGTGGGCCTCCCCACTATAACATAGGTGGCCCTCACCACCGATATTCGATCACAGGAATGGGCCTCCCCATCCTGGTTAACCAATGGGCCTCCCCATTGGCTTCAGTGGCCTCACCACTGAATAAAATATCATATCACAATAATGAGCAGTACTGCATGCGTTAGTATAGTGCACCATACCCTTATCTACCACTCCCACTATCCAGTAGAGCAAAAAGGTTAAAATGATTCAATTTAAGTCTCAAACCTCATTTTAGAATGACTCGCGAAATCATTTTAAATTCCCATCGCACTTTGCCATTTATGCCGCGCAACACATTCTTTAGTCAAACAATTCCCCTTTTTCGCATATTTAATATCCACAATAAACATATTAAACATTTCAAAGCATTCCTCAAAATATCCCAAATTGACCAAATGAATAGTGTTGCGGCGAGAAAAATCGGCAACGCAAAATGGCATGACCAAATGAATAGTAAAATCTGGGTTTTTGTCAAAATTTCAGTCCACTTCAGTTATGCATTTGACCAAGTAAATGATCTTAGTTTTGGCTGAAATTTTACAGAAAACTTATTTCATATGTTGACTAATTGCATGTAAAATTTCGTTGAAAAATTCATTCGTTTACTGCCCCAAACAATTGCCACAAAAATAGTCCAGAAGCTGTCACTTTGGGACCATTTCGGCCCAAACATTTGAAATGCATAGGATAGTTTATTTTTCTTTTGCAAATCAATATTAAGGCTTCTTTAATAGTAAAGTGAAGATTCAAACACTTCCTTTTAGCAATTTTTGCAAGTTTAACTCAAATCAAACTAATTAAAGTCCAAACAACTTACTAAATCAACTTGCCAAATTTTCTCAAAACATTTGGTTTCAATTAAATTTAACAACCCAATTGCCATAAGAAAACAAGAACATAACTCAAATATTTAATTTAAACTCAATCAATATATTTAAACATCAATTTCAAAACTTCCATAAACCAAAGTTTGTAAGCAAATAGAATTTCTTTTATGGTAAAGCACCAAATCAAAAGTAATTATTCAAAGGTAAAGTACAAAACCTTATTTCTTTAACTTCTCTTAGCTTTTCTTTCTTCTCCTTCTTTAATTCTTTATTTCTCCTTCAATCAATTCAAAATACAACATAAACCTTAGAATTTCAACTAATAAATTATCCTCCATTTCTTTTCCAACCGAAACCCCTAATCCAATCTTATTAATCTTTCTACCTCTTGATTCTTCCATTTAATCAATTAATCTCATCACTTACTTAATATTTTTTTTCCAATTCCATATAAAGACTCTAATTCCCAATCTTCCAATAAATATATAACTACCTAAAATTAATACTAAAATTAAAGTCTACTTACTAGAAAACCTTTAAAACTTACCTTAAAAAATCAAATTTTGAAGAAACTTGGAAGTCCTTTGGTGTTTCCCTTTGTTGGCCGAATTTTGTAAGTGGAAAAAGAGAGAATTTGCTCTTCATTTCACATATATTTATATACAAAGGAAATGACGATCACCTTAGGTGTTGGTTAACCTCTTAAGACCACTTGTCCACTTTTTCTCTTTCTTCATTTATTACACATTTATTACACATGCTAAATGCTTTCTTTTGATTGGCCAACATTAGATTTTTATTAGTTTTCTTTTCCTTTACTTCTTTCCACTTGTCCCTCTTCCCATTGGATCTCATAAAGTTGTCCCGGGTTACTCATCCGGTCCCGACACAAAACCGGGCCCACTTTACGTTTTGGCGATTAATCGATCATATCTTTTAAACCGTATAGTTCCACGAGTCAAAATATATATAGTTTTGATCCTCTCGACCTCTACTTTCTATTTATAAGGTCTATTTTAGGTTTCCAAGTCATTTTGAAAAATTACCGATAAGCCCTCAACTTTTTACAAAATTCCCTTTAGGTCCTATTTTTGCTCGGGTTTTCTCCGGCTTTGTTTCTACTGGCGATCGTTTTATATTTAACCTCTCACCATTCTCTACGTACTCATGTCTTTATTTCCTACCCTAAATTCATGTATAACTTTAATTGATAATGACCAAAATGCCCTTAGTCAACATTTCTTCATTTTTCTTTAACGGGACATTTCCTGGAAAAACCGTTACACGTCGTTGCGATCCGATTTTTCTCTACATTCAATTTTTGGAATCTGTTATATGCACTACTAAGAACATCCGGTGCAACTTTTTTTAAAATTACATCTACGTCTCCAAAACTTTTAAAAATTACAACTAGGTCCCTTTGGTCATACAACCTTATCTAGGGCTGTTATAAAAAATTATCTTCTCCTTTCCCCTACTCTCGCTATGCACGTGACTACACTGCATAATTGCGGTAGGCGGATGTGACATTATCCATAACTTAAAATATTTTCATAATTCTCTTCTCTTTCCTTACTTTTCATAATCATAAACAAATTTCTAACATAAAATGATAAGGTACAGCTTTACCAATCATAACTCTTGACCATGTTTCTAGAAACATAATTATCAATCTCACCAAAACTGTACTACAGTCATATTATCTCAGTCCCAAATCTATGGATAACAAAACTAACCGGCCAGATATACTAAACAAAACATATGGCCTTAAAAGATTAATAATCAAGCTTGTGACTTATAAATCAATACTGTCCTTCTATTATTCCGCTTCAAACTTTTCCAATTACCATGCTAAGTTGTATCGCAAGAATTACATATTCATTTCTAAACTTTGGCTACACCAAAAGTTAACACATTCCAACTCCATTTCAACCCAATTTGTACTCAATTATATGATCATCATTAGCTTAATTCATGTTTTAACATTTCTTACACATACATATTCAATCATATGCAAATCTAACACAATTTCCATTTGCTACTCCATTTCTAATCTATCTCTTTTAGAATTTGTATATATTACACTTCCCTTCTTCCTTTCACTTTTTTTTATTATACTCATGTACATAGAACATTTCCACATGTAAATACCTTGGAACTCAAAATATTATATGATCATCAAGTTCAGTGATCACTATAACAATTTCCACTGTCCAGTATTACTTAAGTCCATTCCACTCTCAAATCCGTCACATATTCCACCTAGCTTTACACAGTTCAGGACCTAATCTCTCTTAGGTCCACTAATACATGCAATATCATTCTTAATATCATTAAATCAGTAGTTATACCACATACACATTCATAGAGCACATTTATAATGTGATTTACTTTCCACATTTCTTATATACTTCATTTACAGTCATATTGAAATACTCATTTCGCATATCCTATACATGTATACACTTAATTATACAATCTTATTTAATTCCCCTTTTTCATACATTCTATACAAATTTAATGTTTATTACTTTCATTTGAACATTATCATTCTCATTCTTTCAATATGATGTAAAGTATTTATCAACACAACAAATATATATATATATATTCTAACCATAATAACACTTCACATGCATCTTAGTCACATTCCTAATGTAACATTCCTTTCACTTTTGTCTTTAAAAGCATTTAATATACCTCCATATCCACTTTTACCTTTTCCATTCAAATAACTTAAAGTAACTCATTTTCACTTGCTTATTCACTTCCTTTTTACTTCAAAACAAATTCTCATACTATCTATCTCATTAACAAATTCGCAATATTCTCATATGCAATAATATTCATTGCAAATAACTTATATGTTTAACGTACATTAAACTATCGATATCTAAATAATCTTTATCAATATTTCATTAAAATTCTAAATTCTCAAATCACTATCTCACCTAAACTTTAATTTACAAATCTCATCTTTTCTTAATATCAGCTTTAAAGACATCTTATATATATATACCACAAGGCAACATCAAAACATATAATTTCCACAGTTATTAAGCTCATTTCAACAGTCTAATTGTCACATATTACCACTATTAACATGAGCTTTTGCAATATTCAAACATATCACATTTCTAACATTAAAATCACAATGTTTGCATTAAAATAACAATATGAACAATACCAATTTATCTTCTTACTTAACCAACATCATCTCTTTTTCTTTTAAACAAAACCTTAACTTCAAATACTCCAAATTTTAAATAGTCACACTTTGTCTATACCAATCAACTCACTCAATATTCCACCATACTCTCTTCATTTCAATAACATATCTTTCCATATTAACAATCCAACAATATTTCCTTCCTCTAATAATCCAAACATAAGATTTATTAGAAAGAGATCCAAACTGTAGAGGAGAGAGTACATACTTTAATCTTGATTTTATTTTTAACTTATTTCCAACTTTATTCTTCTATTCATTTCTTGATACTTCAAACACATTTAACAATTTACTTTACTTGGATAATTTCCCATTCTTTAATTTATCAATTAAACTTATATAAGTCCATATCATTTCTTTTTCTAATTTCCCTTTCATGTAGAACTTCATCCACATAATACCATCCATCTCCTCTAATTCAAACACAGTACAATTCACATAATGCCACATCCGAGACCAACCTAGGTGTTAATGCATATACATGTATTACAAATTTCATTTCAAAACTTTTCCTTTTTAATTCTATTTAGACTTTTCAAAACTTTTCTTTTTAATTCTACTTAGGCCGAGAATCTCGAAACTAAGCTCTGATACCAAAATAATTGTAACACCCCCATACCCTATATAAACACTATACATATACCGGGTATACATACAGTACGTATATAAAGTATAAGAATGTCACTTTTTGTTACAATTTAAAAACCTTTAACTGAGTTCAAACAATATTACATTAATTTAAAGAACATTTACAAAATCATTATACTTTTAATCATCTTACATATATAAATAATAATCTTATCTTTATCAAAACTTCATTTATACATATGAATACATTCTTATCAGAAATACAACATAATTAAATTATATATGTATGCATCACCTTCTAGTTGGTCTCGACATATTCTTACTCTTCTCATGGCATAACGATTGACTTCAGATCTATCACCAACTCACCTGCGCGATTACACAACCGTGCTAAGCCCGAAAGCTTAGTAGTACAGATAAATAATATAAACATACATTATAGAAATTCAACATATATATATTAACCTCATGTACCATTAGTTTCTTATCATGTTTTCCCTTTTCAATTACATCTTTCATATATCTCTACTAATCTCATATATTATATACATATACACATATCATTAATGCCAACTACGATTCCATAACTAATACTCACAATGTCTATATCAATACACATATTACATGTCATACTATATTTTAATCAATTAATTCATTATTCACAATTCACCATTCGTGAATCACATTTCCAACAAAGGCAAATATGGGTCTCATTATTCATCCATTTCACATTCCATAAATCACATTTAAACAAAGACAAGCATGGGCCCAAAAAGAAACTAATATGTTATTCAAAGTTCAGAGTTACTGCTTTGGTCCATATCATAATCATCAAGCCCGTAGGCAATATATATATCTCTATCCATGGATAGTGTAACAGACCCAGTCTCTTGGACCTCAACCCGACTAAACTCGAGGAGATCCTCAACCCGACAAGACTGTTACCTGTAACAGACCCAGTCTCTTGGACCTCAACCCGGATAAACCCGAGGAAATCCTCAACCCGGCAAGACTGTTACTATTTTACATTTCACATTTACCATTTCACATTTTTCAACTGGAATCGGCTTACGACCCGGTCTTTTCACCTATCCAATGATTCATTGGCATGCCGCCAAACTCAGAACTCTAAAAGTTGAATAACACATTAGGCACACAATCTTTTCATTTAATTATATCTTTGCACATTTCTTTCTCAATTCATTATCATAATCAAATAGGCAACTATGTCTCAATCATCTCATTGGCATCATTATCATTTTATCCAACAACCATGGCTTCATATCTCATCAAGAGAGTATATATATATATCATCAAATGCATTGAACATCATCTAGGCAAACATGCCTCAATTATATCATTTACATCATTAAGGCTACCAATCATGGCTCCTCATCTCATTGATAGAGTATATACATATAATTAATTGCATTGAATATCATTATTTAGGTATTCATCATAAAGCATTACATCTCATCAATCTTAAATCATATGAAAACAATTCACCATATCATCATATCTTTCACATTTCATATTTGATATTTCATATAAGCAAACATGCTTCAATCATCTCATTATGTCTCAATTCATCATATCATCATATCTTTCCCTTTACATATTTCATCATTGATAATATCATGTACATCATTATAATCAATCACATTGGTTTCACATCATATTATAATACTTCATTATTTAAGTATACATAATTAATTACATTATTAATAGGCATCAACAATATAATAAATTACTTAACACATTTATAACCAAATGTGTTAAGGTCGAAAGACATATAAATCTATACAATCAAATGGGGTTTGTACTTACCTCATGAGCAATCACACCACACCAAACTCACCTTCCAATAATCTTCAACACTTGGATTAGGGCAAAACAACTTCTTCACAACCTAATCCACAAAGAATAACACACACTTACTCAAAGATACACATAAATTCAATACAATTATTCTTTGATTAATCTCATACTAGACCCTTAGATCACAAATTACAAACCAACTTCTCTCTCTAGTACCCCACGGCCGTGGCCTACCAACCCCCATGGGCGTGGCATAGCAAATAATTCTGCCCAATTTTTCTAAAATCCCCACGGTCGTGGCCTTCCAACCCCCACGGCCGTGGCATAGCAATTGAATCTGTCTCCCTTGCTCAACACCTCCACGGCCATGGCTTCCAATGGCCACGGTCGTGGCAGCCAAGGGCCACTGGCGTGGCATCCAAAATGCCACTGTTTTCGGACCAAACTCATGTATTTTATGTTTTCAACTTCATTATACACAAACATACACCAATTATTCAATTCTCCAACTCATACATATTAAACCCTTACTAACCAATTTCAATAATCCATCATCATCCTCACAACTAACCATATTATCATCATCTAAATATCAATTCAACATATCTCTATACTTCAATCTTTTATTTACATCATTTTCATACACTAACCACAATAAAAATCAATATAAGGAAATGAATACTTACTTGAATTCTTTGCCAAATCTTAAATCTCCACCTTCAATTCTCTTAAAGCCCTTAAGAATTTGATGTATGAATAGATAAAATCACATCTCTCTCTCTCTCTCTCTCTCTTGTCTAAGAAGAAGGGGAAGAAGAAGAAGGAAAGAAGATCTTTTCTTCTTTTTCTCATACTTATCATATATATATATATATATATATATATAATAATATAATTAAATATTTCTAAATTATTCTCCACCACCACTTTCATCCTTTGACTTTTCTTTTCTTCTTTTTCTTTTATAAATATTATTATTATTATTAATTAATTAATTATATATACTTACTTTTCCTACACCACTTTATACATTATGTATATGTGATGTATATATTGGTATATGTATATCTCTTTTATATTACCTTTATATTTTCCATATTTTCCAAATACCATATGTATACATATTATCCTCCATATACATCTATCTCTTATAATCTTTCCTTTTAATTAATTTATCTTCCTTTCTCTTTCCATTAAACACACACATTAAGTCCATATACAACAATAATTACTCCAAACTTTTAGGGTGTATTTTGGGATATTACAGGTTGTGTTGAATGCTTGAGTGTACAAAATGCAAAAATTTTGCCTGACACGACCAATGACAAGGCCATGTCCTTGGGCATGTCAACGGTGCTAAGTTTCAATGTTGTTGACACGACCAGTAACATCGCCATGTTCCTGAGCGTGTCATAGCTACTGTAACACAAAATAATTGACACAACCATTAATACGCTCATGTTATTGGGCATGTTAGAGTTTCTATAAGGCAGAATGAATGACACAGGCAATGACAAGCCCATGTCATTAGACATGTCAAAGCTTTTGTAAGAATGGGTTAATGGCACGATCATTAACACTCCCATGTTGTTGGGCATGTTACTTAAGGGAATTGTTCAAAATAACTCTTTTCTTTGTCTTTCATTTTTAATTCCTAATGTAAATGGTTTGATGTTGAGAATGCCTTAGAATGTGATATTAAATGGTTGTTTATGGTCATAATTGGCTTAGGCATTGACAGAGAGTAGTTGGCCTAACCTAAGTGTTGAAGGGCAACTTGGAAGACAAGGTTGGAGGGAGTTTTGAAGCATGTTTTGGAGTGCTTTCTAAGGTAAGTACAAACTTTTGATAAATTAGATAAGTTGACATTAAATTGGGCTTAACACATTTTAGATGGAAAATGTGTTAAACTACTTGATATATTGAGTATTCATGAATAGGATGCTAAGACATGTGGATTGCTATGTTTACATTATATGCATTATGAAACCCCATTGTTAATGGCTAGATTGAATAAAATGTGGATTATGTGAAAATAACCTAAAGTGTTTGGGTAATGTGATTTCGTTATGAAATATCCTATGTTGTGATGAAATGTTGAAATGAAATGACATTGATATGAATGAGAAAAATGGGAAAAATGAGAAAGGAATTGAGAATGGAAAATGTGAAATAATTGTGTATTGAATTTTCAGAGTTCTATGTTTGGTGGTATACCTATGAGGTTATCCTCAATATTTATCTTTTGGCTAGACGCTTGGCGTCACTGTGATATAATTTGCCTTTGGGGCTAGCTTTTGACCATTACTTGATTTGCCTTCGAGGCTAGACATATGGTATCATTATGGACCAAAACAGTAACTTTGAGATTTGAATAATGTATTAGTTGCTTGGGCCCATGCTTATGTATATGTTTGTGTGAATTATTAAGGGATGAAAGTATATATTTAATAGTGAATTTCTTTGTCACATTGTAACATAGCACATAAGCATTTTGCATTGGTATTGTTTTTAAAGTTTTATTATTATCAAGGTTTGTACCACTAGGATTTTAGCTTAGCACGATTGTAACTCATCGCGCAGTTGACAGGGGTGATCCGGTAGAGTCGGAGAGTTCTACTAGATCAGGTCGAGTCTAGGCTTAGGTTTATTGACCTTTAAGCATTTTTGCTATATCAAAATCAGAGCCATTTTGCCAGCATGTATAAATTTTATATTTTAGTACAATTTAATATTAAATATATCATGTTATGTTTTGGGAGTATGCATATATTGTAATATTATAAAGGATGTTTTTAAAAATGGAGTACTATAAGGTATTATGTGTTTTGATATATAAATATATATGTATAAGAATAAATGTTTTGAGGATTGAGGAAATATGAAAATTTTTATTAAATCAGATTGTGACGTTCTTATATCATATACATGTATTTTACATATATTGGGTGTGTGTATTATACATATATAGAGTGTAAGGGTGTTACATTTATTTTAGTATTAGAGCCTAGATTTGAGGTTCTCGGCCTAAGTGGGTTTTAAAAATGAGGAAATTAAAATAATGATTTGAATTTTAATACATATATATGCATTGGCACTTGAACTGGTCTCTGATGTGGCAATAGTTATAAGTAGGGAGTGATACTCCGAATGAAGGTAAAGTGAAGTCTAGATTGAGAATATGTAAAGAAGATGTTGAGAATGTTTATTAGTTGATTTGATTGTTTAAATGAAGTAGTGTTTTGACTAAACATAATTAATCATGGTGGAATTATTTATGAAGTGATTTGTGCATAAGATGGTTGAGTTGGTTTCTTTGAAGTAAATTATTATTGCAATATATGAAAAAAGATTAAGGTATAAGTTATTAGAAATCAAATTTGGGAATGAAGAAATAAAATTGAATTATAAGATTGTGGAAGGATATGTATACGAAATTAAATGACTATTATATATATGAGATAATGTTGGATTAAAAGAGTTATGTCTAAAGTTAAAGGTGATCATGATAATAGTATTATATAGTAAGAGATTGGAGGAAAAGAGAAAGAAAAGTACTGTTGAATAAGAATTGAAAATAAGAAAGACTAGTATGTAATTTGGTGAGAATTATATATAAGGGAATTGAATAGTATTTGGTTGATTCAATTATGGAAGTTTAAAGTGAACTTAAATTGAGTTTTTAGTATGTTAAATATTATTCATTTGATTTAAGTGGATAGAATTAGTAAAAATATGATGAGTATAAAGGTTGCTGTAAATTTTGTTCATGTTCTGCAAATAGATTTTATCTGAATTTTTAGAGTGATCTAGTGATAGTAAATGGGCTTGGAATTTTAATTGACCATTTATCTATGTGTTAGAGTATGAAATATGAAATTTCATAATTTTTAAAGATGATTTACTATTTAAGAAAAAAAAAACAAATTGTCGGAACTGTTTTAACAATTCAAAATAAGTAGAAGTTGAGAAACATATTAAAAAACTACACCAAACGAACCAAGAAAAAAATCTAAAAATTTATATACAATATCATATGTATTCCTAAAACATATGGTTAAAATTTCATAAATGTTTATTAAGGTTTGGACCTGAAATAAGTGGATAAATAAGTGCTACCAGAGTAGTTGCTGAAGAAACAGAATCTGTGGGTTTGGAGAATTTAATCTATAAATATAGTAAATCAACTTAGATAAATCTAAAATTTTTAAAATAAGCCCATGTATGTATCTATAAGGCATGGCTAAGAGTTTGTAATCTCTAGTGAAGATTTAATGATAAATGAAAAGTTGAAAAGTAAGATTGCTATGAAATTGGAAATCTTTCTTTGGCTAACCAATCTCCCTTATCCTCCCATCTTTCTTTGGCATGGGTACTATGTTGGCTAACCAATCTGGGTATTCTATCACTTCAAGGAACTTCACTTGTATTTGCTTAGTGACCTCTTCTTTAACCAATTCAGCCCACTTAGGTCTTAGTCGCCTAAGCTTTTGTTTGACAGGCTTAATGTGAGTGTAAGTAGGAATGTGATGCTCGGCTTTGTCTCGATCTATTCCTGGCATATCTTCATAAGACCAAGCAAACACTTCCTCGTATTTTTTGAATATTTTTCAAATATCTCTCTCTCATCAGGAGTAAGGTCGGATGCTATGCTAATGTTTTTAGGATCTTTAGTTGTTCCCAAATTTAATGATTGTGTGTTAACAGAATTAATATTAAATATGTTCATGTAACTGCTATTTGAATGTATGCAACCATCGGGAGAAACATCACACAAGTAAGCAAAATCAAACTTTATTGGATTCATTTTGGAAAAGAAAACATCATCATCCTCATACAAAGTAGACAAATTAAAATCGAAATCCAAATTAAAATCAAAATCAAAATCATTGTTCTCAGAATCATGAAGCAGGATGTCTTCAAACTTCTCTTCAACCAGGGCAACAATCTCTTCCGGAGTCTTCTCGGCTTTCAGGGTAGCTTCATTCTTCTCTTTTGGATTGAATTCTTTGTTGGTTAACAGGGTGAGCTCTTTCTTCACTTGCTCCACTAGCTCGACAACATCGGCAAAAATTTCAAAACCTGGGATTAACTTACCCATGAACATGATTGGCTCAGGCTTTCCTTGGAGTGGTCCCATATCTGGAGCTTTGACAAAGATCTCCTCAAGTGGTGGGAAACTCATCTTCTCATTCTTGTTTGGCTGGACATCATTGTCTTCTTCATATCCTAACCCCTTCTTGGATGTTTGAGTTCTAAAATCTAGCAACTTTGTCAAACCGGCCTTACCCTTTCCAAGACCACCGGGAAGGTAGTTCATGTTCTTCATCATATTCAAGACTTTGGAGTCCACTACTTCATCATCAAAAATTGCAGCCACTTTGAAAACCATTGAGAGGCCTCTCAACCATTAGAGCGTTAACAATCTCATTATCTTCAGCTTTAATGTCCACTGTCTCATTTCCATTGGGGAATTTGATCTTTTGATGAAGGGTGGAAGGAACTCCACCAAGAGGGTGAAACCATGGCCACCCCAAGAGGAAGGCGAAGGTAACGAGTATGTCTAAAACAACAAATTCAATAACAGATTCAATTGGACCAACCTTGACAGCCGCTTTGAAAGTCCCTTCGGCATGCCTCTTAGTGTTGTCATAAGCACGAATTGTTACCTCGGTTGGGATTAGATCTCTTGTTGACATGGCTAGCTTTGGCAATATCTTAAGTGGATAAACATTTATGGCAGACCCATCATCGACCATTACACATGGAGTCCTCTTCCCCTTGACTTCTATTTTGATAAAGAGAGGGCGGATGTGGTCTCTCCCCTCCTCCGGTAAGTCCGCATCTGAAAAAGAAACTGCCCCCATATTAACTTCACTCTTTTCTTGGACCTCTTCACATTTCATTACTTCCCCAATTTTTATGAAGTTGATCAACTCCTCCGGTGTTGTGGAGGTAGAAATTGGCATGCTAGCCAAGGCTTTGGCCATAGTTTCTCGGTGCTTTTTAGAAGTAGCTAACAGGTCCCAAATGCTTACACTTGCTTGGGTTCTTTTTAATTGCTTGAGCACAGCATCATCTTCTTCCACTTCAAATTCCTTTCCCTTATTCGTTTGTATCTCCTTAGGTGGTGGCCTTGCGTAAGGCTTACCGGATCTAGTATTCATCACCTCATCTTCTTCGGGCTCGGACCAAGTCCACTCCTCCTTCTTGGGTATAATATCATCATCACTATCACTTGAATCCCAAAACCCATTGACAACACAAATTACTACTTCTCCAGCCATCATAGCTTGTTCAAATTCCTCTTCTTCTTTGGTTGCTTCTCCACCCACATCTTGAAAAGAAGACATGACAAAGTCCTCATGCAAACCTCCTCCAATCATGAAGGTTGCTGGTGGTGGTACCCAATTGAATTTTGGTAATGGGTTGTCTTTGGTGTTTGGCTTATTGGGCTCGGGTAGCTTCCCATTATCAATTAGATTTTGGATCTCATGTCTCAACCTCACACATCTATCCATTTCATGTCCTTGCATTTGGTGAAATTGACAAAATGCTTTGGCGTCAAAATTAGGGGAGAGGGTTAGGCAAAGGACGAGGATTTAAGGGTTGTAGCAATCCTTTTCTTTGAAGTTTGCTGAGAACCCAAGACATCATTTTTTCCAATTCTGAAAATTGTCTCCTTGTTCCTTGGTTAGTAGCATTAACACCGACGGCCTTTTGCATGCTTTGGCTACCAGGTTGATAGCTCCCTTTCTCATTCCTTTTTGTAGCAAATCGGCTCTTCTCCCTTTCCCATTCTTCAATTTGCAAACCAGCTTGGAGAAGGTCTTTGAAATCACGGATGAGTGTATGAGACATCCTCTCATGAAGATTAGGCAACACCCCTCTCACAATCATCCTTATTTGATCGGATTCATCAGGCCTCTTCTTGAGTAAAGCGGCCTTGTTTCTCCATCTCTTGACATAATCTACAAAATTCTCATTTGGTCTTTGCCTAATGGACTCCACTTCCATCAAGGTAACTTCTAACTCAACATTATATCCATATTGTTGGATGAAGGCTTTGTAAAGTAGATCCCAACTCTTTTGCATTCCATCATCTAAGGTATTGAACCAATTTTGGACAACAGGGTCTAATGAGAGCATAAAGTACCTTAGGGTTTGAGCCTTAGTAGCTCGAGCAGATTGCATGGCAGTGATATACTGCTTCACATGTAGATGAGGATTTTCAGTGCCATTGTACTTAGCAAAGGAAGGCATCTTGAACTTATAAGGGACCTCATCATCTTGTTCAAATAGTTTGTCGATCTCGGACATCTCTTCGGTTTTCAGCTTCTTCTCAAATTTCTTTTCTAAATCAGCAATCATCTTTTCAACATCAGATGTCTCGGTCTTTTCAATAGTTGCCTTCTCAACAACCTTCGGTTCTTTCTTCTTTTCTTGAATATCTTGGTAGTATTGAGCCCAATCATCATCATCATCAATGATCACCTTTTCATCATCAAAAACCACTTCACTAACTTTAGTCTTCCCTTTGTCCTTTGGTTTCTTAGTGCTAGCAGATGCCTTGGCATGGTTTTCTAAGATTGCAGTCAATTGGTTCTTCATGGTCTTAGCTAGGGCCTCTTTGATTTCTTCCATCTTGGCATTAAGGGCCTCATCCACCATCCTTTGAATTTGTTCGGGCTCCATTGTTTTAGGTGAGCAAGTGATTGAGTCATTGCTAGATACTTCGTCTCCGGCGTAGGTCGAATTGTTGTAAGCTTTATAACTATCGTAATCTAGGGCTGTGAGCCAGAGAAGATCAATGATATGAGATGCAAATGTATGCATGTATGCATGTATGCACAAACAATCAACAAATAAGGATAAATAGGACGTTCCTTCCAACCTAATAACATCCACACACGAATGGCGAGTCCCTTTTCCTAGGTATATGGTTAATAAAACACCAACATGGGGTGTCTTGCTTTACAATAATTCCCTCGGACGTTTCAACCAATAGTTATATTTTCAAAAATGGAAATCAACCCATGATAATTCCTATTAATTAGGTTTTAATCCATCCAACCAACTAAAGTAGCTTTTATGCTATATTGGATTAAAACTAAATTAAGAGATTTATCATAAATAGATTTCTCACTTGCCAAAAGGTAACTAATGGTTCATGCCAAAAACAAGCCCATGGTTAATTTATTCTTAGTGTAAACTAGGCCCACAATTGATTTTTAGTATTTCATAATTGACCTAGATATTTTTGCAAGCTCTTTGTAAGAAAGGGTTGGGTGAAAATAGTTTTGTTTCTAAGCCCATTGTAAAAGATTTTAGAAAAATGGATTTTGAGCTTAGTATTTGGGCCATGGGCCAAAGAATTTTTGAATTGTTTTTAGAAAAGTCTTATGTCCAAAGACCAACTTGAAAAAATTTTGAAAATAGCTTTGGTCTTTTGAACTTTAAAGAAAAGTTTATTTTGAGCTTACAATATACTTAGGTCATATTAGAAAAAAGAACAAACCAAATAAGCCATGATTTAGACTAAAATAAATTAACCATAGTCAAACAACATGCATTTGGGGTAAAACCTAAGGAAAGTAACTAGGCCAATTACATGAGCTTTAGTATTTGGGTAAAAAGGCTTAGGTTCCCATAGTGAGTATATACCAAACGGTACGAGGCTATGAGTGGTTATGCCATGCTCGATCTCTATACCTTGAGTGAAAGTATGGTATCCCTTACATAACATAACATGGGTAACACGGGCGTCCTAACTCACGCACACGATGCAATCTAGGATGATGCAATGGATAATATCATTATAAGAAAGAATAGAATAATATAGAGACCAACGGAATCAACTTCTCTTATCCCCAGTGGAGTGGCCACTGTGAGCGGAGATTTTTGCCCCCACTCCCGGTGGAATGGTTCTTGCAACTTCGGCACTGTTTAGGTTCGGAGGCTTAGAGAACACAGACCTAAGTTCGGAGAAAATGGAGTCGCCACCCGGACGGGCAGGGAAAAAGAAAGGGGTGGATGACTCAATTCCTAAGGAATCCCCAACCCCCTAATGGGTTCGAAAAGTTGGGTACGTGTGGGGAAGGTGAGAAATGGCCCAGCAACCCCACAACGCCCGGTTCATTGGAACCGGTCTCCTTTACATGTCTTAATATTATAAAATTCTTAAATATAACAATATTATCCATACTACACACAATAAAAAGAAAGCATCATTATATTAAAATCAAAGCAATGTCCAAACAAAACAAAACAAATAAATGGTCACCCATCCGAAGATGGAAACATGTCCTTACATCACATGCCTAGATAGGACACCCACCGAAAGGTAGAAACATGCCATTTACATAAGTTCTAAGATAGAAAAGCAAATTAAATTACATGATATTTAACTAATGAGGTACCCACCAAGTGGAAACATACCTCTTACAACATTTAGAAATCTAAATAAATTAATAAAAGTAAATAACCATTCATAATAAATAAATCATTCATCAAAGGTACCAAAAATCAATAAAAAGTAAACATCCATCCATGATAAATAAAATAAACCAAGCATTGAATAAATAAATTAAAGCATAAGAAATAAAACCAAGCATGATCAAATATGGATTTGAATAAGGTAAATAAAAATCCAAATTATAGTTACTGTTTCCATTTAGGGTTCTTAATCTCATGTGTTAAGGTTTTGGAATTCATAAAATTAAGCTACTGTGACTTTTTTATGGAATTAAAATAGATTGAGGTTTTATGTTTTAAAAGGTTGGTAAGACTCTTTGATTAAACAAAATTAATATTTGAATGGTGAAATCATGAAACTAAGGTTTTAGACACTTTAAAATATTTTTGATTTGTAGTTTTAAATGGTGATTTCAAGCTTACTGTGTAAATTTAAAATATTTTTATTTTTATGGTGTTTAATGTTTTAAAGGATTAAGGTTTAGAAAAAGTTAGGGTTTAAGGTTTTAAAGGAGTTAGAGTTTACTATTTTAGGTTTGGAAGTTGAATTAGGGTTTTAGGATTTAAAATTAGGGTCTCGGGTGATGAATTGGCTTTTAGAATTTGGAAATCAATTTGATAATTTTATGAAGTTTTATGAATTTAAACAAATGGATTAAAGTTTTATAAATAGAAAAAAATTTTTCTAAAGCTTTTTGAAAGAAACAGAACCTAGTTTAAAATCTTGAAAGAAAAAGAATTAAATTTTGGTTTTGTTGAAAAATATGTTTAATTAGAGTTTTAAGATTTTAAAGAAGTAAAAATAACAATTTTAAGCCTTTTGGAAAATAAACCAACGAAATAAGGTTTTTTGACTTTAGAAAAACTAAATTAAAGTTCTAAGATTTTAACTTTTGAAAAACACAAAATCCTAATTTTAGCTACTGTGAAAAAATATAAAGAAATTAGAATTTCATACCTTATTTTGTAAGTTGCACCAAAATTACTTCTTGGATGAACAAGCTCAAAAGACCAGCCTTTTTGCCTTTTTAATCCTTTAAATCGTGTTTCTGCTACTTTAAAAATCAATTGAATTCAAGCTTTTCCTTCACGGATTTGGATTTTCTTTTTCACTGTCCCTTTCGGCCTCCCCCCTTTTTTTTATTGCCTTTAGTCCTTATTTATAGAGTTCTCATATGGTTTATTCCTAATTAATCGCGGCAAGTAATATTTATAAGAAAAGGAAACCGAAACATATTTGAATTAGGTTTCAAAAAATTTCCGCCGGAAAAATTGCGCTGCCGAAAAAAAATTGCCGCAGGAAAAAATGCGCTAGCGAAAAAATCTACAGCAGGAAATTGCGGCAGGGGGCGAGGAGCAGGCGTCGCCCGCATTTCGCCAGCAGGAATTTCCTGCGGGCGAAATGGCCCTCGCCCGCAGCTGCCCCGCGCTGATTTTTGGCGACGAATTTTTATTTTATTTTTATTTTTTTATTTTTATTTGTTTATTTTTATTTTTTATTAATAAAAATTAAATACTAAAGCTAAAATCATTTAATTAAAATAATAAAAATTATTTTGGACCAAAAAATATATTAGGCAACACAAAAATTATTTTGGACTAAATAAAATGTATTGGACCGGACCGGGTCAAAAGTTAAGGGTCTACATTGTGCGAAGAACTAAACAACAAAAACATCAATCAGAGCCCACATAGAAAAATCATGGGTTTGAGCCTACACAGGGGGCAAAGTTTCTCCTTTTTAATTTTTTGAGTTTATATACCAAATATTTTCAAACTCACTTGCAAATATTTCGCCACGCATGGGGCAAGGAGAAGATATAAGGTCCAGTTAAAAATAGCTAAATTTTTGCAAAAAGGAAGAACAAAAGAATGGAACATTAGAACTATCAAAAGAATGAAGATGCAAGAGACGAAAGATCAGTTCAGCTAAAAGAGCTGAAGCCAGGGTAAAGACCCGACCTCCAATGGATAAAGATCCACGTTCCAAGGGTGAAGACCCAATCTCCAAGGATGAACATCCATTTGCAAGGGTGAAGACCCAGTCTCCAAGGATGAAGATCCGTTTGCAAGAGTGAAGACCCAATCTCCAAGGATGAATATCCATTTGCAAGGGTGAAGACCCGATCTTAAAGGATGAAGATCCATTTTGAGGGTGAAAAACCATAATGCATAGAATAACCGGAGCAGTCAGACTTCTCAAATGATAAAAGGTCAGTCAAACTCAGTCTCGGGTCCAAGCACCCAAATTAAATTCAATATCGGGTCCAGAACCCAAATTACCCTTAGGTACAGAACCTAGAATCTTTTCTAAGTCTAGAACTTAGCTCGGGTCCAGAATCCAAAATTTCTGTAGGTCCATAACCTATAATCTCTTTTAAGTCCAGAACTTAGCTCGGGTCCAAAACCCAGATTTTGATTTGGTCCAGAACCTAGAATCTCTTCTAAGTCTAGAACTTAGCTCGGGTCCAGAACCCAAAATTTTCGTAGGTCCAGAAACTAGAATCTCTTTTAAGTCCAGAACTTAACTCGGGTCCAGAACCCAAATTTTGATTAGGTCCAGAACCTAGAATCTCTTCTAAGTCCACAACTTAGCTCGGGTCCAGAACCCAAAATTTCCGTAGGTCCAGAACTTAGAATCTCTTTTAAGTTCAGAACTTAGCTCGGGTCCAGAACCCAGATTTTGATTTGGTTCAGAACTTAGAATCTCTTCTAAGTCTAGAACTTAGCTCGGGTCCAGAACCCAAAATTTCCGTAGGTCCAGAACCTAGAATCTCTTTTAAGTCCAGAACTTAGCTCGGGTCCATAACCCAAATTTTAATTAGGTCCAGAACCTAGAATCTCTTATAAGTCCAGAACTTAGTTCGGGTCCAGAACCCAAATTTTCCTTAGGTTCAGAACCTAGAATCTCTTTTAAGTCCAGAACTTAGCTCAGGTCCAAAACCCAAATTCAATCCAAGCTTGGGTCCAAGTACCCAATCTCGGGTCCAAGTACCCAATTTTGGGTCTAAGTACCCAAATCAAATCAATCTCGGGTCCAAGTACCCAAATTTAATCCAATCTCGGGTCCAGGTACCCAATCTCGGGTCCAAGTACCCAAATCAAATCAAATCTTGGGTCCAAGTACCCAATCTCGGGTCCAAGTACCCAATCTCGAGTCTAAGTACCCAAATCAAATCAATCTCGGGTCCAAGTACCTAATCGCGAGTCCAAGTATCCAATCCCGGGTCCAAGTACCCAAATCAAATTTAATCTCGGGTCCAAGTACCCAAATTAAAATTCAATTCATTCTCGGGTCCAAGCACCCAAATCAAATCTGTCTCGAGTCCAAGTGCCTAATCTCTGGTCCAAGCACCCATTCTCGGGTCCAAGTACCCAAACCAAATCAATATCGGGTCTAAGTACCAAATCTCGGGTCCAAGTACCCAAATCAAATCAATCTCGGGTCCAAGTACCCAAATCAAATCAATCTAGGGTCCAAGTACCCAAATTCAATCCAATCTTGGGTCCAAGTACCCAATCTTAGGTCCAAGTACCCAAATCAAATCAATCTCGGGTCTAAGTACCCAAATTCAATCCAATCTCGGGTCCAAGTGCCCAATCTCATGTCCAAGTACCCAATCTCAGGTCCAAGTACCCAATCTTGGGTCTAAGTACCCAAATTCAATCTAGTCTCGGGTCCAAGTACCCAAATCAAGTTCAATCTCGGGTCCAATTACCCAAAACAAATTCAAATAACCATCTCATCAAAAATTAAGTCTTGTTGCTTTTCACTCTCTAAAATCCCAGATCGTTCAAGCAGGGGGCAAACTATAGACCCTTAATTTTTGACTCAGTCCGGTTCAATATATTTTAATTAGTCCAAAATAATGTTTGTTATCTAAATTAAATAATATTTGCTTTAGTATCTAATTTTTATTAATAAAAAATAAAAATAATAATAATAAACAAAAAATAAAAATAAAAAAAATCTGCTGCGGCGAAATGGCCCGCAGGCCAATTCGCTTGCGGCAGCTTTTTCGTCAGCACAATTTTTCCGCAGCAGTTTTTTTTCGCCAGCGCAATTTTTTAGAAATATTTTTTTTTGCCAGCGAAATTTTTCCAATGTAAATTTTTTGTACTCTTCCTTCTTCTTTCTCTTTCCTTACTCTTCCCTTTCTTTTATCATTTTGTCCTTCTTTCTTGTAGAACTTTCAAGAACTGGATGGTCTTCCTCCTTTTTCTCCAATTTTGATTTAATCTTTGGTTGGGTTGGACCAATTCAAATAAAAATGTCTTTATGAACCAAATGGAAGCCTTTTGTTGCTTTAGGTAAAAGAGAACTCAGTTGGCTTTCTGAACCACCTTTTTAGGTTTTATTTTTTCTCTTTTTTCCTTTTTCTCTTTTTTTCTTTTCTTCTTTTTTCTTTCTTTTTCTTCTTTTCTTCTTTTTCTTTTTCTTTTGTTTTTTTTTGTTCTAGCTCTATAAGAGTTGTCTTGTTTGTACCGACTTGGGCTTCCAATAATGGATGAGTGGAGTAACATAGATCTTCTTTAACAGGGATAAATCATTTGTTACTCTAATGTTGTCTTGATATATTAGAGATATTAAGTGAACTTCAACTAACTTCAACTACCCTTATGGTCTTGAAAATATCAACTATCCTTATGGTCTTGAGAACTTCAATGATCTTGACTATTCATTGCTTTCTTTCATCTTCTTGCCTCTTCATATTAGTGATCATAAGATTTTTCAAAAGTATCATAACAGCTCAGGGTAGGTTGTTGAGGTTATATGCCAATGAAAAGAAAGCTAAAATTTTATGAAGGCGCAAAGGGACAGCTAGAGATTGATATCTAAGTGGGTAGATACTAGTTGTTGGCTAACCAAACAATGCCTAGATCATCTCTCCCTTAAATAAGTAGAGTTCAATTTCGCTTTGAAAGTTTGTCAAAGCATGTTCTAAGACTGACTAGGACCTAGACAAAGATAATTATGCAGGAGCCCTCTTTAAGTAAGCATACACAACTCAATGCTATAGAGTAATTCCCTTGCCTAGTAAAGTCATTCAAGTCATGATGCTTAGATATATTAATTCATGAATTATCAAGCTAGATTCCTCATTGGTTGAGCACCAAAATGAACAAAGACCAACAAAATTTTGATGAAAGTAATTTATTTAAAGCAACTTTAAGTTTGA
The DNA here is from genome assembly GCA_947685225.1 of Garcia nutans. NCBI lineage: Eukaryota > Viridiplantae > Streptophyta > Magnoliopsida > Malpighiales > Euphorbiaceae > Garcia > Garcia nutans. The sequence goes on along the minus strand of CANTUV010000007.1, from coordinate 44,433,892 downwards.
AAAGCACAATAGTTCAAAATATTAAAGAAAGTAAAATTGAAAAGCAACATTCAAGCTAAGGAAAGTTCGTTGAGTTGGAGTCGAAGATGCTTCATTTATTTAGACATCTCAAGGGCAAGGATTTTTTCCATCATCAAGGATCATTGCTTCATTATCCACAGTTAGTCCAAGCTTGCTTAGTAGCATATCATCTTTAGCAGCTTCTCTATCCATATCATGACAAGGTGACAAGATAAAACTCTTCATGAAAGTTGTAAGCGATGATGCCCTTCCAAATTTAGGCTGAGGATTATTCTTAGTGTTGGGCTTATCAGGCTCAGGCAGCTTTCCACTGTCAATCAAATCTTGGATTTCATGTCTTAATCAAACACATTTATCTGTCTCATACCCTTGCATTTGATGAAATTGACAGAAAACCTTGGCATCAAAATTTGGTGGTAGTGGCTTATGTAGAGGCCGAGGTGTCAACGGTTGTAGCAAATCCATTTTCATTAGATTTTCTAACATCTTTGACAAAGGCTCCCTTAAGTATGAAAATTTACGCTTCTTTGTTGGCTTTGTTGTTGTGTCTTTCTCAACACCTCCTCTTTTCCTTTGACTTTGCCCACTAGGGTGATAGCCGCTCTTATTGCTCCACTTAGATAGCACATGGTTTGGTTGGTCTTATAGAATAGGGATTGATCTCTCATTTTTCATTTGATCTCTATCGTTAGACATGTTCCTTGTTAATTCTGCCCTTTCCTTCTTTCTTATGTCAATGGGAGATGCCTCATTAGCATTGTTGATTATCTCTAGAATTTGAATCAACTGGGTCCTCATAATTTCAACCAATTGATCTCGTAGCTTGGCCATCCTAGCTTTGACAACTTCATCGACTATGTCCCTTAGCTGGTTTGCATCCATCCTTGAAATGTTGTAGGTGGTGTCGTTGTATGCTCTTGAACTGTCGTACTCTAGGTCTGTGAGCCAGAGAGGATCAAGGATATGTGATGCCAATGTATGTATGTATGCATGTATGCACAAATAATCAACAAATAAGGATAAATAGGATGCTCCTTCCAACCTTATAACATCCACACACGAATGGCGAGTCTCTTTTCCTAGGTATATGGTTAACAAAATACCAACATGGGGTATCTTGTTTTCAAATAATTCCCTCGGACGTTTCAACCAATAGTTATATTTTCAAAAATGGAAATCAGTTCATGATAATTCCCATTAATTAGGTTTTAATCCATTCAACCAACTAAAGTAACTTTTATGCCATATTGGATTAAAACTAAATTAAGAGGTTTATCATAGATAAACTTCTCACTTGAAAAAGATAACTAATGATTCATGCCAAAAACAAGACCATGGTTAATTTATTCTTAGTGTAAACTAGGCCCACAATTGATTTTTGGTATTTCTTAATTGACCTAAATATTTTGCAAGCTCTTTGTAAGAAAAGGTTGGATGAAAATAATTTTGTTTCTAAGCCCATTGTAAAAAGATTTTCGAAAAAATAGATTTTGGGCTTAATATTTGGGTTATGAGGAAAAGAATTTTTGATTTGTTTTTAGAAAAGTTTTATATCCAAAGACCATCTTGAAAAGTTTTGAAAATAGCTTTGGCCTTTTGGATTTTAAAGAAAATATTTATTTTGAGCTCACAAGGGATTTAGGTCATATTAGAAAAAGAACAAACCAAATAAGCCATGATTTAAGCCAAGATAAATAAACCATAGTCAAACAACATGCATTTGGGATAAAACCAAAGGAAAGTAACTAGGCCAATTACATGAGCTTTAGTCTTTGGGTTAAAAGGCTTAGGTTCCCATAGCAAGTATATACCAAATGGTACGAGGATATGAGTGGTTATGCCATGCTCGATCTCCATACCTTGAGTGAAAGTATGATATCCCTTACATAACATAACACGGGTAACACGGGCGTCCTAACTCACACACACGATGCAAACTAATATGATGCAATGGATAATATCATTATAAGAAAGAATAGAATAATATAAAGACCAACGGAATCAACTTCTCTTATCCCCAGTGGAGTCGCCACTGTGAGCGGGGATTTTCGCCCCCACTCCCGGTGGAATAGTTCTTGTGACTTCGGAACTGTTTAGGCTCGGGACCTTAGAGAACAAGGACCTAAGTCCGGAGAAAATGGAGTCTCCACCTGGACGGGCCAAGAAAAAGAAAGGGGTGGATGACTCGATTCCTAAGGAATCTCCAACCCCCTAATGGGTTCGGAAAGTTGGGTACGTGTAGGAAAGGTGAGAAATGGCTCAGCTCCCCCACAACGCCCGGGTCATTGGAACCGGCCTCCTTTACAGGTCTTAATATTATAAAATTCTTAAATATAACAACATTATCCATATTACACACAATAATTAAAAGAAAGCATCATTATATTAAAATCAAAGCAAGGTCCAATCAAAACAAATAAATGGACACCCATCCGAAGATGGAAACATGTCCGTACATCACATGCCTAAATAGGACACCCACCGAAAGGCAGAAACATGTCCTTTACATAGGTTCTAAAATAGAAAAGAAAATTAAATTACATGATATTTAACTAATGAGGTATCCAACAAGTAGAAACATACCTCTTACAACATTTGGAAATCTAAATAAATTGATAAAAGTAAATAACCATTCACCATAAATAAATCATTCATCAAAGCTATTAATCAAAATATAAAATAAATATCCATCCATAATAAATTAAATAAATCAAGCATTGAAATTAAATAAATCAACCATCAAAAAATATAATAAACTATATAATCAAATCTAAAATTAAATAAAGCAATAAATATGTAAATTTAGGGTTTTAAAGGATTATCAATTGAATTTAGGGTTTCAAATTTTAGGGTTTTGGAATTAGGGTTTTTAAAACTAAGGTTTGGAATTAGGGTTTTTGGAATTAAGGTTTTGGAATTAGGATTTTTAAAACTAGGGTTTTGGAATTAGGGTTTTTGGAATTAGGGTTTTGGAATTAGGGTTTTTGAAATTAGGGTTTTTGGAATTGACTTACTGCCTAAAAAAAACACAATTTTGGATTTGGAAAAATAAATTAAGGTTTTGGAAAAATAATCAATATTTTGGAGTTTAATAATGAAATGGTTTAGGCTTTTGGATAAAAATAGTTTGAGGTTTTGAGTTTTAATGAAATAACATACGATTCTCGAAGTTAAAGTAAACAAGATAAATTTTAACAACTAATTGTTGACTACTGGATAGTTTTATTCTTTATGAAATATGCCAGTGGGATTACGAATACCAATTGATCAATGTGATAATTAAAGAAAAAGATTAAAGTTATTAAAACAAAAACCAAAGCAAACGATTAAAGTTATTAAAACGAAAAAACAATTTACTGCATGTTCAAAGATCAAGCTACTGTGTGTTCAAAGTTACTACATGCATGCATGTTCTTATTAATAAAAGGAACAAAACTACTGTAAACATAAATAATTCACGATTAAAGATCAAACCTCCACTCGTTGGTTACTCCACAATTAACTTCTGGATGAATAATTAACAAAGACAGCATTGCTGTCTTTGATGGATTGATTACTGATGAATGTTTGCTACTAATCTTTTCTGTTTGTTGCCGTCTCTTTGTTATCTTGTTAATGTTCCTTGTCGTCCCCTCTTAATGTTCCCTTGTTAATGTTTTTCCCCCCTCATGAATTCTAAAACATTGTTACTTATCCGAAACTCACTCAGAATCCTTAACCTAATATAAAACAGTCCCTAAAACAAATTCTAGTTGAATTAGGAAACATATTGAACCCATGTCGATCTAGTTGCCCTAGGTCGACATGAGACCAACCTCATGTCGACCTTGGGCTACCCAAGTCGACATGAGGCATGCTCATGTCGATATTGGGCTGCCAAGGTCAACATGAGGCATGTTCATGTTGACTTAGTCTCCCAAGGTCGACATGAAGCATGCTCATGTCGGCCTAGCTTGCCCAAGTCGACATGAGGCATGCTCATGTCGATCTTGGGCTGCCAAGGTCGACATGAAGAATCCTAATGTCTCATGGCTGGCCTCAATTAAATTACTCTGACCTTTTTTAACTTATGAACCAAAAAATTTTAATTTGGGCCAATTCCACTTGGTTTTAGGGTTTTACAATCAAATTTATGCCTCTTTAATCTGAATTGACTCCTTTTAAAAATTATAAAGTAGTTTTAAATATTTAAAGTTGGATCAAATTTATTTTCACATCCTTTAATTAGGACCATATCAAATTGAAGTAAAAATTAAGGGTCTACATACACTTTCACACACATGTACTTATATCTATAGGTTAATCAAATACGGGCATGCCTATAATAACTATGGTGTACCCTAACTCATAACCTTTGATTCTAATTCGATTTTTAGTCTTGTAAAACCATGAAAATAAATAATTTCTTCAGTAAATTTTTAGGATTCACTATTTACATCACTTATCCATGTCACTTATATCACAATTCATTTCAATTATCAATATTAAATTTTAGTATTTAAAATTTTTTTAACATTACAATTCTCCCCCACTAAAGAAATTTTGTCCTCAAAATTTATCTATTATAGATGCTTAAAATAATTGAGGGTATTGTTGTCTCATTATCTCTTCGCTTTCCCAAGTGGCTTCCTCTATCGAAAGATTCTGCCACAACACTTTCACTAAAGGAATGCACTTATTACGCAACTTCTTTACTTCACGAGCTAAGATAGCCACTGGTTCTTCTTCATAATTCAAATATGGCTGAATTTCAATGGTCTTTACTTGAATCACATGTGTAGGGTCTGATCTATATTGTCTAAGTATCAACACATGGAATAGATTATGAATTATAGCCAATTCTGGAGGCAAAGCTAGTTGATAAGCTACTGGTCCTACACATTCAAGTATTTCATATGGTCCAATAAGCCTAGGACTTAGTTTGCCTTTCTTTCCAAAGCGAAGAACTTTCTTCCACGGTGATACTTTCAAAAATACCTTATCACGCCGTTTCAAATCTGCATAGGATCTCTGTCTATCCATTGCAATTTGTCATTGATCCTTTATAAGCTTCACTTTATCTTCAGTTTGTCTAATGAGATCAGGTCCCACAAGTTTGCTCTCATTCAATTCCACCCAACATAATGGAGTTCTACACTTCCTTCCATAGAGTGCCTCATATGGAGCCATTCCAATACTCGTTTGATAACTGTTGTTATAAGCAAATTCTACTAAAGGCAGATATTTATCCCAGCTACTTCCAAAATTAATTAAACAACTTCTAAGCATATCCTTAAGTACTTGTATCACCCTTTCTGATTGACCATCTGTCTATAGTTGAAATGCAGTACTAAAATGAAGTCGAGTACCCAATGCTTTTTGAAAACTTTCCCAAAATCTTGAAGTAAAATGAGAGTCTCAATCTGAAATAATAGACATTGTTACTCCATGAAGCCTGACTATCTCATTAACATACAACTCCGCAAGTCTATCCATTAAATAGTCAACTCAAATGGGAAGGAAATGAGTTGATTTGGTTAATTACAATTACCCAAATTGTATCATACTTCTTTTGGGTGTTTGGAAGACCAGTCACAAAATCCATGGTGATTCTATCCCACTTCCATTCTAGTATTGATATAGGTTGCAAAAGACCCGATGGAACTTGATGTTTTGCTTTGACTTGTTGACACACTAAACATTGAGTCACATATTCAGTAATATCTCTTTTCATACCAGGCCACCAATAATGAGACTTCAAATTTTGTTACATCTTATTGCTTCCGGGATGTACAGTATATGTAGTATTACGAGCATCACCAAGAATACACTCCTTTAGTTCCTTCACATCAGGTACACATAATTGATCTCTATAATATACTCCACTATCTTCTGACACAACATAATCTAACTTTTCCCTTCCTGCACTTCTTTTAAAAGTTTTAACAATTTTTTATTTTATTTCTAAGCTTCTATCACTTTTTGCCTAATGGTTGGTTCAACCCTCAATTCTGCTAACATAACACATGATATCATTTAGTTTATTTAATTTATTTATATAATACTATAATATTCTATATATAACACACTTGCTAAAGTCTTTCGACTTAAAGCATCGACTACCACATTAACTTTCCCAGGATGATAGTCGATAATACAATCATAATCCTTGATCAATTTCATCGATCTTCTCTGCCTTAAATTTAGTTCTTTTTGTGTTGGCAAGTATTTCAAACTTTTATGATCAGTGAAAATATAACACCTTTCACCATACAAGTAATGTCGCCAGATCTTAAGAGCAAATACAATAGTAGCTAACTCCAAATCATGTGTAGGATAATTCAATTCATTAGATTTTAATTGCCTAGAAGCATAAGCAATTACCTTTTCCTCTTGCATCAATACACAACCAAGTCCTTGATGAGAAGCATTACTATATATAACATAGTCTTTACATGGATTCGGTTGTATCAAGATAGGCACTTCAGTCAACATAGCCTTCAATTGTTCAAAACTAGCTTGACATTGAGCATTTCACTCAAATTTAGTTTCTTTTCTAAGGAGCTTATTTAAAGGAAGTGCTATCTTCGAAAACCCTTGAAAAAATCTTCTATAGCATCCAGCCAACCCAAGGAAACTCCATACTTCTGTTATATTCTTTGGTGGCTGCCAATTCAAGATAGTCTCTGTCTTACTTAGATCCACACGAATACCATTATTTGACACTACAAGGCTTAGAAATGCCACTTCTGTCAACCAAAACTCACACTTCGATAATTTAGCGTATAATTGATTCTCCCTTAGTGTCTGTAGTATAATTCTCAAATGCTTATTATGCTCCTCTCTATTTCTAGAATAAACCAGTATATCATCAATGAAAATAACTACAAACTAATCTAAATAGGGTTTAAAGACTCGATTCATCAAGTCTATAAAAGATGCTGGAGCATTAGTTAAACCAAAGGGCATAACCAAAAATTCATAATGTCCATATCGAGTTCTAAAAGCTATCTTTGGAATATGTACTTCTTTAATTTTCATCTGATAATAACCCGATTTAAGATCAATCTTAGAAAAAACACCCGCTCCTCTCAACTGATCAAATAAGTCATCAATCCTAGGTAACGAGTACTTATTCTTTATAGTCACTTTATTCAATTGTTGATAATCTATAAATAATCTTAAGGTACTGTGAGCGGGGATTTTTGCCCCCCACTCCAGGTTGAATGGTTCTTGCGACTTCTGCACTGTTTAGGCTCGGAGCCTTAGAGAACACGGACCTAAGTCCAGAGAAAATGGAGTCGCCACTCGGACGGGTCGAGAAAAAAATGGGTGGATATGTCGATTCCTAAGGAATCCTCAACCCCTTAATGGGTTCGGAAAGTTGGGTACGCGTGAGAAAGGTGAGAATTGGCCCAGCACTCCCACAACGCCCGGTTCATTGAAACCGGCCTCCTTTACAGGTCTTAATATTATAGAATTCTTAAGTATAACAATATTATCCATATTACACGCAAAAATTAAAATAAAGCATCGGTATATTAAAAATAAAAGCAATGTCCAAGCAAAACAAATAAATGGACACCCATCCGAAGATGGAAACATGCCCTTACATCATCCATGTCTAAGCTAAAAAGGACACCCACCATGAGGTAGAAACATATCCTTTACATTGGTCTAAAATATAAAAGCAATTTAAATTACATAGAACTTAATTAATTAGGTACCCACAAAGTGGAAACATACCTCTTACAACATTTGGAAATCAAAATAAATTGATAAAGGTAAATAACCATTCATCATAAATAAATCATTCATCAAAGATATTAAACATCAATCAAAATATAAACATTCATCCATGATAATTTAAATAAACCAAGCATTGAACTTAAATATATCAAAGCATATAATAAACTATATAATCAAATAAGGTAAGTAAAGATACAGATTGAAGTTTACTGTTTCTCATTTAAAGTTCTTTAATTAATCTTTAGGGTTCTGGAATTTATTGGTTTAGACTACTGTAAGTTTTAAGGGAATTGAAATGGATTAAGGTTTTATAATTTAAGAGATTGATAAGGTTCTTTGATTAACAAAATTAGGTTTGAGGGGTAAAATCATGAAATTAGGGTTTGGATATTAAAATATTAGGTTTATGATTATTAGCTACTGGATTGTTGTTTTTAGGCTTACTGTGTTGAATTTTAATATTTAGGTTTATAAGGTTTTAAAATTTTAAGGATTAGGGTTTAGGAAAATTAGTGTTTAGGTTTACTAGTTTGGGGTTTACTGTTTTTGGTTTTGAAGTTGAATTAGGGTTATTAGTGTTTTAGAAAATATGTTTTATTTTAGAATTTGAGAAAACAATTTATAGTTTTATAAAGTTTTTGGAAATAGGTAAGACGATTTAAGGTTTTTGGAAACGGAAAGTTTTTTTTAGGATTTTTGGAAATAGAATGATCAATTTAGGGTTTTAAGGTTTTGGAAAATTGGAAAGCAGATTATGGTTTTGGGAATTAATAAAACGATTTAAGATTTTGGAAAGTTGGAAAGTAGATTAGGGTTTTAAGATTTTGAAGAAATAAATTAGGGTTCTTAGGTTTTAGAAGAAACAGAAAAGTAATTTTAGGGTTTTTGAAAATAGAGGAGACGATTTAAGGTTCTAAGGTTTAGAAGAAGTAAATTAGGGGTCTAAGGTTTTTAGAATCAAAAGAAACTATTTAATGATTGAAGCTGCTATAAGGAAAAAAGAGATTAGATATTCAAACCTTCGTTTGTTGGTTCCACCAAAAATTGCTTCTTGGATGAACAAGGACAAAGGCAAGATGGCTGCCTTTGATGGATTGATTGCTTGCTTGCTTATTCTTCTCTCAAAAAGCCGATTGTTTTTACTGCCAAAAAATTTTTAAAGTCCGATCTCCTTTCAAAAATTCCTCCTACAGCTCTCTGTGTCATTTTAGTCTTATTTATAGGAAATTTTGGAAGCTTCATTCCAATTGTTTAAGGAATTTATAATTACTTAGGAAAAGAAAACCAAAACAAAATAGAATTTGGTTTCGAAAAAAATTGCATCAAAAAATTTTGCTGGCAAAAAACTGCTGCAGGTCACTGCGAGAAACTGCATGGAAACTTGCGAGGCCATTTCGTCCACTGTTTTCGGCGACAAATTTTTTCATCGCCGATTTTTTCGTCGCCGATTTTTATTTTTTATTACTATAATTATAAAAAATAAATACTAAAATAAATATTATTTAATTAAGATAATACAAAAATTATTTTGGACAAAATAAAATATATTGGACCGGACTGGGTCAAAAATTAATGGTCCATAGTTTGCCCCCTGCTTGAACAATCTGAGACTTTAGTAAAAGAGAGTGAAAAGCAATAAGACTTAATTTTCTGAGATGGTTGAGGTTTTGGGTTATGGACCCGATTTGAATTCTGGATTCAAGGAATAGTTTTAGGTTTGGACCTAAGGGTAATTTTGGGTTCTAGACCCGGGCTAAGTTCTGGACTTAGAAGAGATTTTACGTTCTGGACCTAAGGATAATTTGGGTTCTGGACTTAGAAGAGATTTTAGGTTCTGGACCTAAGGATAATTTGGGTTCGGCACCCGAGCTAAGTTCTGGACTTAGAAGAGATTCTAGGTTCTGGACCTAAGGATAATTTGAGTTCTGGACCCGAGCTAAGTTCTAGACTTAGAAGAGATTTTAGGTTCTGGACCTAAGGATAATTTGGGTTCTGGACCCGAGCTAAGTTCTGGACTTAGAAGAGATTCTAGGTTCTGGACCTAAGGATAATTTGGGTTCTGGACCCGAGCTAAGTTCTGGACTTAGAAGAGATTTTGGGTTCTGGACTTAAGGATAATTTAGGTTCTGGACCCGAGCTAAGTTCTGGACTTAGAAGAGATTTTAGGTTCTGGACCTAAGGATAATTTGGGTTTAGGACCCGAGCTAAGTTCTGGACTTAGAAGAGATTCTAGATTCTGGACCTAAGGATAATTTGGGTTTTGGACCCGAGCTAAGTTCTGGACTTAGAAGAGATTTTAGGTTTTGGACCTACGGATAATTAAATTTGGGTTTTGGACCCGAGCTAAGTTCTGGAATTAGAAGAGATTCTAGGTTCGGACCTAAGGATAATTTGGGTTCTGGACCCGAGCTAAGTTCTGGACTTAGAAGAGATTCTAGGTTTTAGACCTAAGGATAATTTGGGTTCTAAACCCGAGCTGATAGAGAGTTAATTATCTGCAAAAATAATATTTTTTTGTTGCAAAACATTTGCCTAATTTTTATACACATATCTTTTCCTTGCCCCCTGCGTATAAAAATATTTATATACACGCAAGTATTTAAATGAATTTACTATTTATTTACTGTGTGGTCCCTGTTTATACACTATTTACTATTCGTAAATAGTAACCTACTAATTGTAAATAGTAGTTTACTATTATAAATAGTAGTTCACTGTTTTATAAATAGTAATCTACTATTTATCAATAGTAAAATTTACTTTTTGAATTTTATTTTTTTCTTTGCCATTCCTCTATATAAATGAACGAATTCCTTCATTTCATTCACAGTAAACTTTCATTCCTTTCGCTAATAGCTATAATTCTCTCAAATTTAGCATATAGTTTTGAAAAAATGCATGCTTCAAGATCAGGAACTCATTCTATTGCTGAGTTATTGGAGTTTATTCGGCATCATAAAGATGAAAATATAGATCTGCTAGCCGGGATGCCGCTTCATCATAGTTCAAATCAAAGAGCACGATAATTATTTTTCATCTTTTCTTTTCTTTTTGCTTTGTTTTTCCTGTTATTTGTTTGTTTGTTTTTTTGTTTTATTATTTTTGTTTTATTTATATTTTTGTCTTTATTTTTTTATTTATATTTTTATATTATTATTATTTTAGAAAATTTAGAAAAAATATATTTAATTTAAGCAGATAAAATAATATGTACTTACCTAGTATTAACTTACCTGGCTCCGTGTTAGCATGATCGTTGTGTTGTTCGGGCTGGAGGGTGTATCTTTAAAGCCTGACAATGGTATGATGTAGCGTCTTCTCGGGTAACGCAAATTATCCGAGATTACGGCTTTAAGAGCTTCATCTTACAATTACCATCCGAGGAATATCTGATAGACCAAAGCGTAGTCCAGGCACTTGCAGGATGATGGTTGGACACAACTCATACTTTTCACTTGCCCATTGGAGAGATGACAATTGGTCCGGTCGATTTTGGTGCTATAACCAGCATTCGGTATGATGGTGTTTCGATTCCTCTTACCAACGATATTTTGACATTTGAAGAAATTCAGCAATTAATTGGTATGGAACCATCATATAAAGGGCCTTTTAAATTAAAAATCGAGCCAATTCGTAGTTATTGGATGAACTACGAAGGACGGGTTCACAGAGACATGGCCCAATAGTATGCTCGAGAATTTTTGTTATATTTGCTTGGGTCGACCATCTTAGGCAGCACTTAATCCGCCATCCATTTGTCAGTGTTGAGGGCCGTTTCTTATTTCAGAATGGTACCACTTTATGGCTGGGGTGAAGTTGGTCTCGCCTGTCTTTACCATGGTCTTGATAAAATTTAGGGTTATAAGAAGTCTTTCGTCGGCTTGATGGCAGTTGTTGAGGTACTCTTCTTCCACCAATGTCAATTTCATTCTTTTTTATGTGATTTTGATTTTTATTGTTGTTGTAGGCATGGACATATGAGCATAACCTTGTCAGGGTACCTGGTATTTCTCGAGAGAGAGTTGGGTATCCGAGATTAAATTTTTGGTTGTCAGATCGCGTGGACGTTCCTAGCTCTTGCCATGTGAATACCCAATGCTTCATGTTGAGCCGCTTAACCTGGGACCAGCTAAAATAGCATTAGTATTCTTTAAAATTTATATGAAATTTTACTTACCTTATGTCATTTTGTTGGTGAATTTGGCCTGGTGGAACCCAGAAGAGCGGATAAACTGGACTCCCTTCATGAATGCTACACTATCCTTCCAATATACTCGCCGAGTCATCGCTGGCCCAGTGTCTAGTGGCTAGTTTCTCAGAGAGAGTTTATGAGTGGTTTCTTGGTCTAGAGCAGCGGAGGGTTCCGATGCCTTGCCTAGAATATACTTTAAATATTATATCAATGCCGGAGGATGCATGGTGGTTGGCTCAGCGTGGTTATGGTGTTGAAACATTTCTCCATCCGCCAAGTGTATCTTATGCTCATTTTGTTCAAATGGGAAGTTCCCGAAGAAAATGAGGGTAGAGTTGAAGAGGAACACCATGGAGAGGCAGGAGAATTTGTTCCACATCTCGGGGCTAGCTCTTCTCACGTAAAACTTTTACCATTCTTCCTTTACAATCGCTTCTTTCTTATCTTATTTTGATTCTTTAATGATTGTTGTAGGTTGCTGGCTTATTTGATCATGAGGCTTGACCTTCTTTTACTGCTCCTTCATTTGCTCATTCTAGTCTGCTAGATATGTTTTCTCATCCGCAGGCCATTGATATTAATTACCTAGTGAGTTTTCTTGTTTCATGGTAATTTATGCTATATGTATGCATGATTATGTATGCCCTTACCTTTTTCCTTTCTAGCTCTCAGCGGATGCTTGAAGAACAAAATAAGAAACTTTAAGAAAAGTTGGCCACTAGTCGTCAGCAGGCTTCTCATTTTGAAAATTTGCATCATCAATCAAAACAAAATTTTCGAGACTTCCGATTTTAGGGGATGAGGGATCCTGGTGCTTCTTCATCTAGAGGCCCCCAGACTGATGAACATGAGATCCTTTTGTCTACTTCCGACGAGGACCATGACAGATCGAAACTCTAAGGTAATAGGGATTTTGGTGCTCCTGCTTCGGGTGGACTTAGGACGGTTGATTTGCCTCCTCCTCCAACAGGCGATGACTTTTTTAGGGCTTTATTTGATGACCTACCACCACCTTCTTAGTGATATATAAATATTATATCAATTGTATAAACATTGTATAATAAGCATAAAAATTATAATGTATAATTTCCATCTTTACTATAACTCTTTTTTTTTTATATCTAGCCTTCATATCTTCTCCTTGCCCCCAGTATAGGCTCAAGCCCATGATATTTTCTATGCGGCTTTGGTTGATATTTGTATATTGTCTAGCTCATCGAACAAGCATGCATTTCTTCCTTTCAAAATGACTGGAGTTTCCTCAAGCAATGGGTCTTCTATGCCCCCCTGATTCAATATAGTGGTTTTGTCGACTCACAAACCGAGGTGATCAGCTGAAGTATTTTCATTGACGCCTTCCAGATGCTTGTTCAGTTCTTGCTTTGGATTGACACAATGCTCCACATTTATAGCTTTTATCTTTAAGATGTTGAATATATGAATAATGGAGGCCCCAAACAGCAGAGATACATCCATTTCAAACTATGTTTCAATTGATAGCTTCTTCATGACCTTGCCAATAATTATTTCTTTTGCCCAATGTGTCCTTCGAGGTTCGACAGTTCAACATACTCCCTTTAACTTGAAGGTTTTGTATGACAAAAATATTTTTGAATTTTTTTTTAATTTTGATTTTGAAATCAAATGTTGGTTTTGCCAAATCAATGTCAATGTACCTCAGGACTTGATTTTTCTAAATTAACATACCTATAACATGAAAACCCTAGTTACCATACTATACTCAAGAATCATTTCTATTTAAGCAAGAATTATTGCACTTCAGATGGGCACATACACATTACTTGGCCAAAGGTCCCATTTGAGTTTAAATATCGTCTATCTCATATGCATGCTTATCCAAACTATCTTCACTAATAGACTCTACCTACCAAGAGAGATCAACATGTCTTTGATAGGCTTGAAATGGGGCCTATAAGGGGCATGGGTTTAAGTGAAGGCCATTTTGAGATAGGAGCTGATGTGACACAAAGGACAAGCCTTCACACCACAAATTTCTTATTTGAACTTTAGGCAGCTGGGAGCAATCTTGCTAGACTCCAAATTCCTTATGTCTTCTTGGCATTAATCTAGATCTCGATTGGAACAGTTTTTGCTCTTGCATAAAGTTTGTTTCCCAAATTCATTTCTTTTCCTCTTCTCCCTTTTCTTTCTTTTTGTTTTTCTTACTCTTCCCTTTCTTTGAGCATTTTATCATTTTGTCCTTCTTCCTTGTAGGACTGTCAAGTACAAAACTTTCAGGAAATGAATAGTCTTTCTCCTTTTTTCTCCAATTTGACTGAATCTTTGGCTGGGTTGGAACAATTCAAGTCAAACCGTCCTTATAAACCAAATGGAAGCCTTTTGCTACTTTAGGTAAAAGAGAACTCAATTGGCTTTCTGAACCATTTTGTGTTTTATATTTTTTTCTTTCTTTCTTTTTCTTTCTTTTTCTTCTTTCTCTTTTTTTTTGTTTTTTTTTTATTTTCTTTTCTTTTGTCCTCTTTTCTTTTCTTTTTTTTTCTTTTTTTTCTTTTCTTCTTTCTTTTTTTTTCTAGCTCTAAAAGAGTTGTCTTGTTTGTACCAACTTGGGTTTCTAATAATGGATGAGTGGACTGACATAAATCTTCTTTAACAAGGATAAGTTATTTGTTACTCTAATGTTGTCTTGATAGATTGGAGATACTAGGAAAACTTCAACTACCCTTATGGTCTTGAGAACTTCAACTATCTGCATGGTCTTGACTATACATTCCATTCTTTGATCTTCTTGCCTCTTCATCTTAGTGATCATAAGACTTGTCAAAAGTATCACAACAGCTCAGGGTAGGTTATCAGGGTTTGTAAGCCAATGAAAAGAAAGCTAAAATTTTATGAAGGCTCAAAGGGACAACTAGGGATTGATATTTAATAGGGTGGATACAAGTTGTTGGCTAACCATACAATGCCTAGATCATTTCGCTCTTAAATAAGTAGAGTTCAATTTTGCCTCGAAAGTTTGCCTAAGTATGTTCTAAGACAAACTAGGACCTAGACAAAGGTAATTATGCAGGAGCCCTCTCTAAGTAAGCATACACAACTCAATACTATAGAGCAATTCCCTCACCTAGTAAAGTCATTCAGGTCATGATGCATAAATATATTAATTCATGAATTATCAAGCTAGATTCCTCATCGGTTGAGCGCCAAAATGAACAAAGACCAATAAAAATTTTGACAAAAATAATTCATTTCAAGCAACTTTAAATTTGAAAAACAAGATTGTTCCAATTTAATATTAAAGAAAGTAAAATTGAAAAGCAACATTCAAGTTAAGGAAGGTTCGTTGAGTTGGCGTCGAAGATACTTCATTCTTTTAGACATATCAAGGGCAAGGATTTTTTTCATCATCAAAAGTCATCGCTTTATCATCCACAGTTAGCCTAAGCTTGTTTAGTAGTACATCCTCTTTAGCAGCTTCTCTATCCATATCATGATGAGATGATAAGATAAAACTCTTCATGAAGGTTGCAAGCAGTGGCGCCCTTCCAAATTTAGGTAGAGGATTATTCTTAGTGTTGGGTTTATCAGGTTTAGGCAGCTTACCACTGTTGATTAGATTTTAGATCTCATGCTTCAATCGGGTACATCTATCGGTTTCATGTCCTTGAGTCTAATGAAATTGACAAAAAGCCTTAGTATTAAATTTTGGGGGTAAAGGATTTGGCAAAGGTCGAGGAGTCAAGGGTTGTAACAATCCCTTCTTTTGTAGTTTATTGAAAACCCAAGACAGCGGCTTCCCCAATTTCAAAAACTGCCTCATTCTTCCTTGATCGGTGGCATTAACATCAACTTCCTTTTGTGTATTTTGATTGCTAGGTTGATAATTCCATTTTGCAGACAAATGATTTTTCTCTCTTTCTCCTTGACCTTTTTCCACTGGGGTGATGACCGCCCTTATTTCCCCACTTAGACAGCACATGGATCGGTTGGTCTCGTAGAATAGGGATTGGTCCCTCATTTTTTATTCGATCTCTACTAGTGAACATGTTCTCCACAAATGTTGCCTTAGCATTGTTGATGATCTCTAGAATTTCAATCAACTGGGTCTTCATGGTCTCAGCTAGGACCTCTTTTATTTCTTCCATCTTGGCATTGAGGGCATCATCCACCATTCTTTAAATTTGTTTGGGATCCATTATTTTTTGTGAGCAAGTGATTGAGTCGTTGCTAGATTCTTCGCTACCGGCGTAGGTCGGATTGTCATAAGCTTTTGAACTGTCGTAACCCAGGGTTGTGAGCCAGAAAGGATTAATGACATGAGATGCAAATGTATGCATGTATGCACAAACAATTAACAACCAAGGAAAAATAGGACGTTCTTTCCAACCTTATAACATCCACACACAAATAGCGAGTCTTTTTTCCTAGGTATATGGTTAACAAAATACCAACATGGGGCACCTTGTTTTCGAATATTTCCTTCGGACGTTTCAACCAATAATTATATTTTTAAAAATGGAAATCGGTTTATAATAATTCTCATTAATTAGGTTTTAATCTATTTAACCAACTAAAGTAGCTTTTATGCTATATCTGGATTAAAACTAAATTAAGAGGTTTATTATAAATAGATTTCTCACTTGAAAAAGTAACTACTGATTCATGCCAAAAACAAGCTCATGTTTAATTATTCTTAGTATAAACTAGCACTACAAGAAAAACTGAATCAAACAACGGTCATCAGACAACGGTTAAGGAAAAAACCATTGTCTGAAAAAAAAAAAAAAGACAACGGTTTTTTTTTTCCAAAAAAGCGTTGTCTGATTAATTTTCAGACAACTGTTTTTGGTGTTTTTTTAACCGTTGTCTATTAGGTGTCATTTTGGTCACACCAGACAATGGTTTTTTAGGGACCGTTGTGTAATATATGTTCAGACAACTGTTTTTCTGGTCATACAAAACGGTTGTCTGATAAGATGTTTCAGACAACGGTTTTTTCGAAAGTGTTGTATAATTCAACGTTTCAGACAATGGTTAAAAAAATCGTTGTCTGAAGCAAGCATACAGTCAACGGTTTTTAGGGACCGTTGTGTAATATATGTTCAGACAAATGTTCTTTTGGTAAAAAAAAAAACCGTTGTCTGATAAGATGTTTCAGACAACGGTTATTTAAAAAGTTGTCTGATTAACTGTTCAGACCATTGTATAATATATGTTCAGATAAGTATTTATATTAGTATATATACAAGTATATATATTAGTATATATTAGTATATATACAAGTATATATTAGTACATATATAAGTATATACAAGTATATATTAGTATATATACAAGTATATATATTAGTATATACTTATATATACAAGTATATATATTAGTATATACAAGTATATACAAGCATATATATTAGTATATATTAGAATATATACAAGTATATATTACTATATATACAAGTATATACAAGTTTATATTAGTATATATACAAGTATATACAAGTGTCTATATTAGTATATATATTAGTATATACAAGTGTATATTAGTATATATATACAAGTGTATATATTAGTATATATATTAGTATATATAAGTATATATTAGTATATATACTAGTATATATATACAAGTGTATATTAGTATATATATTAGTATATATATACAAGTGTATATTAGTATATACAAGTATATATTAGTATATATATTAGTATATACAAGTATATATTAGTATATATATTAGTATATACAAGTGTATATATTAGTATATATATTAGTATATATATACAAGTGTATATTAGTATATATATTAGTATATATATACAAGTGTATATTAGTATATACAAGTATATATTAGTATATGTATTAGTATATACAAGGGTATATTATAGTATATATTAGTATATATACTAGTATATATACAAGTATATATATTAGTATATACAAGTATATATATAAGTATATATTAGTATATATACAAGTATATATTAGTATATATTAGTATATACAAATATATATATTAGTATATATTAGTATATACAAGTATATATATTAGTATTAAAAGCTAAGGTTTGGATTTTTAGAGAAACTTGACTAAGTATTAAAAGCTAAGGTTTGGATTTATAAACATTTCATAAACCCATTAGAAACTTTAAAGTCCACCATTAAATAATGATTTAGATATAATATTATATTATATAAGTAGGAATACAAGTATATATTAGTATATATATACAAGTATATACATGTATATACAAGTATATATATAAGTATATATAAATATATATTAGTATATATACAAGTATATATTAGTATATATATTAGTATATACAAGTATATATTAGTATATATACTAAAATATACTTGTATATATACTAATATATACTAATATATATACTTGTATATATTAGTCTATACAAGTATATACAAGTATATATATTAGTATATATTAGTATATATACAAGTATATACAAGTGTATATATTAGTATATATATTAGTATATACAAGTGTATATTAGTATATATATACAAGTGTATATATTAATATATATATTAGTATATATAAGTATATATTAGTATATATATTAGTATATATATACAAGTGTATATTAGTATATATATTAGTATATATATACAAGTGTATATTAGTATATACAAGTGTATATTTGTATATATATTAGTATATACAAGTGTATATATTAGTATATATATACAAGTGTATATTAGTATATATATACAAGTGTATATATTAGTATATATATTCGTATATATAAGTATATATTAGTATATATATACAAGTGTATATTAGTATATACAAGTATATATTAGAGTATATATTAGTATATACTAGTATATATTAGTATATATATTAGTATATATATACAAGTGTATATTAGTATATACAAGTATATATTAGTATATATATTAGTATATACAAGTGTATATTAGTATATAAGAGTGTATATTAGTATATATATTAGTATATACAAGTGTATATTAGTATATATATTAGTATATATAAGTGTATATATTAGTTTATATATTAGTATATACAAGTGTATATATTAGTATATATATACAAGTGTATATTAGTATATATATTAGTATATATATACAAGTGTATATTAGTATATACAAGTATATATTAGTATTTATATTAGTATATACAAGTGTATATTATAGTATATACAAGTATATATATTTGTATATATACAAGTATATACAAGTATAAATATTAGTATATACAAGTATATATATAAGTATATATTAGTATATATACAAGTATATATAAGTATATATTAGTATATACAAGTATATACAAATATATATATATATATTAGTATATATTAGTATATACAAGTATATATATTAGTATTAAAAGCTAAGGTTTGGATTTTTAGACAAACTTGACTAAGTATTAAAAGCTAAGGTTTGGATTTATAAACATTTCATAAACCCATTAGAAACTTTAAAGTCCACCACTAAATAATGATTTAGATAGAATATGATATTATATAAGTAGGAATAATGTATATATTAGTATATATATATACAAGTATATACATGTATAAACAAGTATATATATAAGTATATATTAGTATATATATAAGTATATACAAGTATATATTAGTATATATATACAAGTATATACATGTATATACAAGTACATATATAAGTATATACAAGTATATACTAATATATATACAAGTATATATATTAGTATATATTAATATATATACAAGTATATATTAGTATATACAAGTGTATATATTAGTATATATATTAGTGTATATATTAGTATATACAAGTGTATATATTAGTATATATATTAGTGTATATATTAGTATATATATTAGTATATACAAGTGTATATATTAGTATATATATTAGTATATATATTAGTATAGACAAGTGTATATTAGTATATATATTAGTATATACAAGTATATACAAGTATATATATATGTATATATATGTATATATAAGTATATACAAGTATATATTAGTATATATATTAGTATATACAAGCATATATTAGTATATATATATATTAGTATATACAAGTATATATTAGTATATATATACAAGTATATACATGTATATACAAGTATATATTAGTATTAAAAGCTAAGGTTTGGATTTTTAGAGAAACTTGACTAAGTATTAAAAGCTGAGGTTTGGATTTATAAACATTTCAAAAACCCATTAGAAACTTTAAAGTCCAGCATTAAATAATGATTTAGATATAATATGATATTAAATAAGTAGGAATACAAGTATATATTAGTATATATATACAAGTATATATATAAGTATATATTAGTATATATACAAGTATATATTAGTATATATATAAGTATATACAAGTATATATTAGTATATATAAAAGTATATACAAGTATATATATTAGTATATACTTATATATACAAGTATATATATTAGTATATATAAGTATATACAAGTATATATATTAGTATATATACAAGTGTATACAAGTGTATATATTAGTATATATATTAGTATATACAACTATATATATTAGTATATATATTAGTATATACAAGTGTATATTAGTATATATATATATATACAAGTGTATATATTAGTATATATATTAGTATATACAAGTGTATATTAGTATATATAATTATATATTAGTATATATATTAGTATATATATACAAGTGTATATTAGTATATACAAGTATATATTAGTATATACAAGTGTATATTAGTATATATATTAGTATATACAAGTGTATATATTAGTATATATATTAGTATATATATACAAGTGTATATATTAGTATATATATTAGTATATATATACAAGTGTATATTAGTATATACAAGTGTATATTAGTATATATATATACAAGTGTATATATTAGTATGTATATTAGTATATATAAGTATATATTAGTATATATATACAAGTGTATATTAGTATATACAAGTATATATTAGTATATATATTCGTATATACAAGTGTATATATTAGTATATACAAGTGTATGTTAGTATATATATTAGTATATATAAGTGTATATATTAGTATATATATTAGTATATATAAGTGTATATATTAGTATATATATTAGTATATACAAGTGTATATATTAGTATATATATTAGTATATATATACAAGTGTATATTAGTATATACAAGTGTATATTAGTATATATACATGTGTATATTAGAATATATATTAGTATATATATACAAGTGTATATTAGTATATACAAGTATATATTAGTATATATATTAGTGTATACAAGTGTATATTATAGTTTATACAAGTATATATATTTGTATATGAACAAGTATATATAAGTATATATATTAGTATATACAAGTATATATATATAAGTATATATTAGTATATATACAAGTATATATAAGCATATATTAGTATATATAAGTATATACAAATATATATATATTAGTATATATTAGTATATACAAGTATATATATTAGTATTAAAAGCTAAGGTTTGGATTTTTAGACAAACTTGTCTAAGTATTAAAAGCTAAGGTTTGGATTTATAAACATTTCATAAACCCATTAGAAACTTTAAAGTCCACCATTAAATAATTATTTAGATAGAATATGATATTATATAAGTAGGAATACAAGTATATATTTGTATATATATACAAGTATATACATGTATATACAAGTATATATATAAGTATATATACAAGTATATACAAGTATATATTAGTATATATATACAAGTATATACATGTATATACAAGTATATATATAAGTATATACAAGTATATACTAATATATATACAAGTATATATATTAGTATATATACAAGTATATATTAGTATGTATACAAGTATATATAAGTATATACAAGTGTATATATTAGTATATATATTAGTATATATATTAGTATATACAAGTGTATATATTAGTATATATATTAGTGTATATATTAGTATATACAAGTGTATATATTAATATATATATATAAAAGTGTATATTAGTATATACAAGTATATATTAGTATATATATTAGCATATACAAGTGTATATTAGTATATATATTAGTATATACAAGTATATATATATAAGTATATATAAGTATATATTAGTATATATAAGTATATACAAGTATATATTAGTATATATATTAGTATATACAAGTATATATTAGTATATATATACAAGTATATACATGTATATACAAGTATATATTAGTATATACAAGTGTATATTAGTATATATATAAGTATATATAAATATATATATTAGTATATATTAGTATATATACAAGTATATATATAAGTATTTAGTTTTTGCTCAATCTAATTTACATCAACACTAAATTTTATAATTATATAGGGTTCCATAGAAACTTATCACTACTAATTATTTAAATTGTATTGCCTTAAGCACTTATAGATGAATTATAAATTGAAATTTATAAGTCATCTATATAAGTGAATTTATAAAGTTATTTTAACAAAATTTTGAAAAATCTATTTTGTTTCAAAAAAGGGATGTCAAAACTTCAAAAATTTTGAAAACTTAAATTCCCCCCTTTATTTCCAAAAAAAAATTTCATTTGCCCCCATTTTGCCAAAAACACGGCCGTTTTAAAATTTAGCAATAAACCTAAACAGACCTATCTTCTCCTTCCCTCTTTCGATTTGTCTCTGTAGACCTAATTTGTTTTCATTTTCAAGGGTAGAAAACTTCAGAACTTACTTTGTTCCATTTTGCGATGAGTTCAGAAGAGAGTATTAGAGCTGGCAGTCATAATTTGTTCCATTTTGCGATGAGTAACCAAACTCAACCATTCTTGTCTTTACAAACAAGAAAGACTCTCTCTCTCTCTCTCTATATATATATATATATAAAGAAGCACAAAATCAGAAAAAGCATATCTCTAGTTCCGTACTCATTCAAATCGCTTCTCTCTGTAGTGTATACACATAATTTCAACCGCAACAACAATGGCTAACCAAGCTGAATCGTCCAATTCGTTAGTCAATTCGCTCGATTACTTTATGGATTTTGATCTCTTTGTTCCGTTTTGCGTTGCAATTTTTAAAATTTTATTTGACTAATTTTGTTTAAAAAATACAAAATTTTGTTTGATTTCCTGTTTGTTTTCTGATTTCTGGATTTTAAGATTCATATGTTGATGATTGTTGTTCTCGTGTGAAAATCTAGAGTTCTGGGAAATCTTCAGTGTTGGAAAGCGTTGTAGGAAGAGATTTCTTGCCCCGTGGATCTGGTGATTTTCAGTTTCAGTCTGAATTATTTGAATGTTGGTTTTGATTTTCATTTGATTACTTCAATGTTTTTCGTCGGCAGGAATTGTTACGCGTAGGCCATTGGTATTGCAACTTCATAAGATAGAGGATGTGAATTCTGACTATGCAGAATTTCTTCATGCGCCTAAGAGGAAGTATACTGATTTTGGTACGTCTAAAGAAACTCTGAGTTTTTGGTTAGATCATGACATAGTACCAAATATGGATTATTATGATGAGAAATTTGATTTTCATTGACTAAGGCAAACAAAAGATCGAATTCCTGCATCTATGACTCAGTAACATGTTGAAATTCCCCTTGTTCTTGCTTGCAATAAAATTGTATACTATTTGGGCATTGGATACTAACTTAAGTTTATCTGGTTGTTATTTGATTGAGTCAGGTCTATGGCTCAAAACTTAAAACTCATGAAAAGTTTATCAGAAATCAGTATGTTATGACTGAAGAGATGCATTTTTGTCTGTGATTCAGTCATTGACTAAGTTACCCTGTAGAGACTACATTGAAAGGCTTATGTGAAGAAATATTGATAAGATGGTATTACAATTGGGATATCTTATTCTGGATCTTCCATGAACAATTTAGTTCTTGTGAATTTGGAGTGTTACGTTCTTCTACATTCTATTCCTATTATGCTGTGTGAGATCCTAGCTCATGCAAAAGCAATCTCAATTTTGCATCAGATACTACGATGGAAACATGGAAAGAGCAAAAGATGTTTTTCCTTTTTTTTTGTATTGCAATTCAATCCGCTATATCTAAAGCCATAGGGATAAAAGTGGGACATGCTGCTAGTTAATTAAATTTCCAGTGTTTGACATTCCCTGTATTTTACTTTTGTATTGTTCCTATTTTTTGAAAATAATTTGGTTCCAGGGCAAGAAGCGGAAGCATACAGTTTGCATTGCTCTTGCTGATGACTCATGTGAGCCACCAAAAATCAGGATGAACAAGGTTGTTAGATCTAACCTGAGGGTTAGACTTGGAGATGTTGTCTCTGTGCACCAATGCCCAGATGTTAAGTATGGAAAGCGTGTTCATATATTGCCAATTGATGATACCATAGAGGGTGTTACAGGGAGTCTGTTTGATGCTTACTTAAAACGTGAGTTTTTAGTTGCCTTTCAAATTTTTCCCTGTTCATGTATTGTCTTGTTCTTTAAGATGTAGAAGATATCTTCTAGTATTCAGTTCACAAACGACTTATATGCACTTTTAATCAATCTTGGTCCCAGGTTTATGATAGTTGGGATCTTTAGCTTTTCTTCAAGCCAATTATCAAAACAAACTCAGGATTATTATTTTTTTTTCACTTTCTTATTTGTTTCTTGGCAACAGCTCCTGTTGCTCTGAGAGCCAAAGAGAGGCTGCTTTATTACCTGGACAGTTTGCTGCAACAGACTCAGATTGCAAGGTAAAGTCAAGCTTGCCTTTTAACTTCATTTTCTTTTTTTTTTTATTTATTTCTGAGTTGGTTTCTATTTCTAATTGTTTAGAAGATGGAAATAAATTAAGTAAATATTATTCTCTCCTTTTTAAGTCTAAGGTTGTTTTTCCAGCTCTCCCTTTTGCAGATAAACACAGAGTTAACTTTTGTAAATCGATGGGGTTGAGACTCATTTGCCTTCCAATTTAGGATTGAATTCGCCAAATATTTCATGAAGCGTCATTCAAGTTGAAGTTAATAGTATAATTTAGTGATATATGTATAGTGTTGATTTTTTTTTTTAGTTTGTTAATATGTTGAATGGTTGAATTTGTGGAGGTTTTTTGATTCCCAAATTTGCAATCCTCCATTGTAAAGTGTTGTCTTATATGTATAATGTACAGTTTAACAGACAATGGTGGTGAAATGGAAATGAACATTGAAACTATTGTCTAATATTCAGTGTGCCATATTAATCAGACAACGGTTTTTAATAAGAAAGCATTGTATAAACCTTAATCAGACATCGCCTCAATAGACAACAGTTTTTGTCTTCATCAGACAACGGTCAAAAAGCGTTGTCTAAGCCTTCATCAGACAACGGTTAAAAACCGTTGTCTGATAAAACTAAAAACCGTTGTGGAAACCATCTTCAGACAACTGTTAAAAACCATTGTCTGAAATGCTATCAGACATCGCCTCAATAGACAACGGTTTTTGTCTTCATCAAACAACGGTCAAAAAGCATTGTCTAAACCTTCATCAGACAACGGTTAAAAACCATTGTCTGAAAATTCAAAAACCGTTGTCTGACAATTTAGAAACCATTGTGGAAACCATCAGACAACGGTTAAAAACCGTTGTCTGAAAAATTAGAAATCGTTGTCTGAACCATCATCAGACAACGGCCAAAAACTGTTGTCTGATAAAATTAAAAACCATTGTGAAAACCTACATCAGACAACGGTTTTAAAATCGTTGTCGGAAATGCTATCAGACATCGCTTCAATAGACAACCATTTTTGTCTTCATCAGACAACGGCCAGAAAGCGTTGTCTGATTCAGTTTTCCTTGTAGTAGCTCACAATTGATTTTTGGTATTTCGTAATTGACCTAAATAATTTGCAAGCTCTTTGTAAGAAAAGATTGGATGAAAATAATTTTGTTTCTAAGCCCATTTTAAAAAGATTTTAGAAAAAATGGATTTTGGGCTTAGTATTTGGGCCAAAAGAATTTTTGATTTGTCTTTAGAAAAATTTTATATCCAAAGACCATCTTGAAATGTTTTGAAGATAGCTTTGGTCTTTTGGATTTTAAAGAAAAATTTATTTGAGCTTGCAAATGTACTTGGGTCATATTAGAAAAAGAACAAACCAAATAAGCCATGATTTAAGCCAAGATAAATTAACCATAGTCAAACAACATGCATTTGGGGCAAAACCTAAGGAAAGTAACTAGGCCAATTACATGAGCTTTAGTCTTTGGGTTAAAAGGCTTAGGTTCCCATAGCAAGTATATACAAAATGGTATGAGGCTATGAGTGGTTATGCCATGCTCAATCTCCATACCTTGAGTGAAAGTATGGCATCCCTTACATAACACAACACGGGTAACATGGGCGTCCTAACTCACGCACAAGATGCAATCTAATATGATGCAATGGATAATATCATTATAAGAAAGAATAGAATAATATAAAGACCAAAAGAATCAACTTCTCTTATCCCCAGTGGAGTCGCCACTGTGAGCGGAGATTTTTGCCCCCCAATCCCGATGGAATGGTTCTTACGACTTTGGCACTTTTTAGGCTCGGGGCCTTAGAGAACACGGACCTAAGTCCGGAGAAAATGGAGTCGCCACCCGAATGGGCCGGGAAAAAGAAAGGGGTGGATGACTCGATTCCTAAGGAATCCCTAACCCTTTAATGGGTTTGGAAAGTTGGGTACATGTAGGGAAGGTGAGAAATGGCCCAGCACCCCCACAATGCCCGGTTCATTGGAACTGGCCTCCTTTACAGGTCTTAATATTATACAATTCTTAAGTATAATAATATTATCCATATTACACACAACAATTAAAATAAAGCATCGGTATATTAAAAATCAAAGCAATGTCCAAGCAAAACAAATAAATGGACACCCATCCGAAGATGGAAAT
Organism: Garcia nutans; assembly: GCA_947685225.1. Lineage (NCBI taxonomy): Eukaryota > Viridiplantae > Streptophyta > Magnoliopsida > Malpighiales > Euphorbiaceae > Garcia > Garcia nutans. The sequence continues at coordinate 44,407,098 of CANTUV010000007.1, read as the reverse complement.
ATGCCCTTACATCATCCATGTCTAAGCTAAATAGAACACCCACCATGAGGTAGAAACATGTCTTTTACATTGGTCTAAAATATAAAAGCAATTTAAATTACATAGAACTTAATTAATTAGGTACCCACAAAGTGGAAACATACCTCTTACAACATTTGGAAATCAAAATAAATTGATAAAGGTAAATAACCATTCATCATAAATAAATCATTCATCAAAGATATTAAACATCAATCAAAATATAAACATTCATCCATGATATTTTAAATAAACCAAGCATTGAACTTAAATAAATCAAACCATATAATAAACTATATAATCAACTAAGGTAAGTAAAGATACAGATTGAAGTTTATTGTTTCTCATTTAAAGTTCTTTAATTAATATTTTGGGTTTTGGAATTTATTGGTTTAGGCTGCTGTAAGTTTTAAGGGAATTGAAATGGATTAAGGTTTTATAATTTAAGAGATTCATAAGGTTCTTTGATTAACAAAATTAGGGTTTGAGGGGTAAAATCATGAAATTAGGGTTTGGATATTAAAACATTAGGTTTATGATTATTAGCTACTGGATTATTGTTTTTGGGCTTACTGTGTTGAATTTTAATATTTAGGTTTATAAGGTTTTAAGATTTTAAGAATTAGGGTTTAGGAAAATTAGGGTTTAGGTTTACTAGGTTTACTGTTTTTAGTTTTGAAGTTGAATTAGGGTTATTGGTGTTTCGGAAAATATGTTTTATTTTAGAATTTGAGAAATCAATTTATAGTTTTATAAAGTTTTTGGAAATAGGCAAGACGATTTAAGGTTTTTGGAAACAGAAAGTATTTTTTTAGGATTTTTGGAAATAGAAGGATCAATTTAGGGTTTTAAGGTTTTGGAAAATTGGAAAGCAGATTAGGGTTTTTGGAATTAAAAAAATGATTTAAGGTTTTGGAAAGTTGAAAAGTAGATTAGGGTTTTAAGATTTTGAAGAAATAGATTAGGGTTCTTAGGTTTTAGAAGAAACAGAAAAGTAATTTTAGGGTTTTTGAAAATAGAGGAGACGATTTAAGGTTCTAAGGTTTAGAAGAAGTAAATTAGGGGTCTAAGGTTTTTAGAATCAAAAGAAACAATTTAATGATTGAAGCTACTGTAAGAAAAAAAGAGATTAGATATTCAAACCTTCATTTGTTGGTTCCACCAAAAATTGCTTCTTGGATGAACAAGAACAAAGGCAAGATGGCCGCCTTTGATGGATTGATTGCTTGCTTGCTTATTCTTCTCTCAAAAAGCCGATTGTTTTTACTGCCAAAAAATTTTTAAAGTTCGATATCCTTTCAAAAATTCCTCCTTTAGCTCTATGTCTTTTTAGTCTTATTTATAGGAAATTTTGGAAGCTTCATTCCAATTGTTTAAGGAATTTATCATTAATTAGGAAAAGGAAATCGAAACTAAATAGAATTTGGTTTTAGAAAAAATTACGTCGGAAAATTTTGCTGGCAAAAAAAACTGCCGTGGGTCGCTGTGAGAAACTGTGTGGAAACTTGCGAGGGTGCGCGAGGGGCTACGAGCGAAATTGGCTACAGGACATTTCATCCACTATTTTAGGCGACGAATTTTTTAGTCGCCGATTTTTTCGTCGTCGATTTTTATTTTTATTTATTTATTTATTATTTTTATTTTTATTACTATAATTATAAAAAATAAATACTAAAACAAATATTATTTAATTAAGATAATACAAAAATTATTTTGGACTAAATAAAATATATTGGACCGGACTGGGTCAAAAATTAAGGGTCTACAAATACCATCCTTCTTCTTCACAAACAAAATCGGTGCACCCCAAGGTGACACACTAGGTCTTATGAATCCTTTATGAAGCAATTCTTGGAGTTGCACCTTTAATTCTTTTAATTTTGGAGGTGCCATTCTATAAGGTGGAATAGAAATTGGTGACATGCCTGAAACTACATCAATAATAAATTCTACCTCCCTCTCTAGTGTTATTCGAGGTAATTCTTCCAAAAAAAATATCTAGAAACTCACTCACTATAGGTATGTCTCCCAAAGCCTTGCTTTAATGTCGTGTATCATTAACATAAGCAAGGTAAGCTTCACATTTCTTCTTAATAAACCTTCTAGCTTTAGCTACAGAAATCAAACTAGAAGGATAAAATTATTTTTCTCCTCAAACTACAATTTTACCATAACCCGAAATCTTAAAAGTTACAACTTTACTATAGCAGTCCATAACTGCTTGATGTCGGGACAACCAATCCATTCCCAAGATTACATCAAAGTAATGGAATGGAAGTTCAATCAAATTAGCAGAAAGTTCTACATGATGAACTCTAAGTGGACAATTTTGATATACTCTATTTACCTTCACACTATGGCCTAAGAGATTTGTAACTTCTATCTCATAATCAAGTTTATCAACATACATTTTCTTCCTTGAAGCTATAGTTGTACAAATATAAGAATGTGTAGAACTAAGATCTAATAATGCATACACATCAAGACTAAGTAAAGAAAATTTACCAACTACAACATTAGGAGCATCCTGGTCCTCCACAGCTTTCATGGCATAAGCCCTAGCTGGAGCACTGCCTCGAGTCTGAGGTCTATCCACTATTTTAGATTCTCTCTACTGACTAACACTGGGTCGACCACCTCTACCTTCCCTACGGCTTGATTGAGACCTTTGTACAGAACTATGTCCTTCAACAACTTCTAATTCTTTTATCGTTGGACAATCTCTAATTTTATGTTCCAATGAATCACATTTCAAAAAAGCCCCCTTTTTATACCAATAATCTTCACTTGCATGGCCCTTACCACAATATTGAGAAGGTTTAGTAACAACCCTTGAAGATGAGCTTATAGTCACTCCAAACCTATGTAATATCCCCATTTATGCCCTAGAAGTTTTGCATATGGTTGTTGTTGTTGTTGTTATAAATTGGATTGAATGTATATATAATGTGATAAGAAAAGAAATTGGAAAAAGAATACTTATGTAAATGTGTTTTGGGGAAAGAAAGAGGGTTTAGAGAGAAGTGTATATGTTGTTTATATGGTTGTATAATTAACATATACATAAGTCAAAGAGAGAGTCAATGGAAGAGGATATTTATTTTGTTGAGTGTGAAATTACATAAATGGGCACATAAGAGACAAGAGGCTAGTTATATGGTTAAGGGTGTTTTAAGTAATTTTCTTTTGGAAATTGCTTGGTGTAGGTTTAAAGAGAGGAAAAGATTGACTTTGCTTCTTCAATTTCTTTTCTTCTTCTTTGGTGGCCGAACCTTGTCAAGACAAAGGAGCAAGAGGAAAGTTTGATTTTCTAAACTCAAATTGAAAGGAGATTCAAGGAATTAAGTGAAAGATTTGTGAAATTCAACAATTTTGGTAAGCTCTTTTTCTTAATTTCCTTTATTCTTTTGAAGTGGAGTTTGAAATGAATTTTGGTTTGTTGAGATAATGATTAAATGTGTTTGTGATGTGTTTTCAAATGTTATTTTTTGATTTTAAGTGAAGAGGTTTAAGAGGTGTTGTTGTTGGAAGTGTTGGAGTTGAAATTGTTTTAGGATTTTGAAGTGTTACATGATGTTTTCCTTGTGTTTGCTTCATTATTTTCAAAGATCTTCTTGTTGTTGGTGTTTGTTGGAATTTTAGGCTTGGAAATGGGAGGTTGGCCGAAGGCAGTAGCCTTTTTGATGCCACGCCCGTGGCCTTGATTGGCCATGGCCGTGGTCATTGGTAGGTTTTTGGTGCCATGGCCGTGGAGGATGGAAGCTTGGGTGGCAGAACTGTTTTGTACCCCACGCCCGTGGAGGTTATGGTGGCCACGCCCGTGGCCTATAATGTATGATGTTGAAGTGTAACTTTGTGATTTAAGTTTTAAGATGAAGTTATTAAGTGATTAAATGGTATTGGAATTGATGGATTGTATTATGTTTGGATTAGGGTTTGAAAGAAGGTAATTTGCCCTAAGTTTGGGAAGTGAAGAATCTTGGTTAAAGGAAAGTGTTTAAAGTTGTGTGATTGTTATTGAGGTAAGTACAAATTTTGCACTAATGCATTGTTGCATATAATTCATATGATGTGATGATAATGAAAATGAAAATACTATGTGAACAATGTTATACTTTATGCATTGTAACTTTTGTGATGGGTAATGTACTTTGTTAAATTGATATCAATAAGGCTATGTGTATAATGTGGTTTGAAATGTGATGGAATATAATACCATTGTGATTGACTATGATAACTTATATGTGATATGAGGCCATTGTTATTGGCTATGATGAGAATTGAGAATGAAAATGATAATTGAATAATAAATGACTTGTGTGGCTAATGTGTTATTCCATTTTCAGAGTTTGTTGTTGGTGGCATGCCTAATATGAGTAACAATCTCTTGAAGTTAGGTTGGATTTGATCCTTGAAGAGTTTAACATGTTTTACTCCCCTTGAAGCTTGGTTGGGTCTAATCCTTGAAGCCTAATTGAGATGTTACAACCCTTGAAACTAGGTTGGGTTTGGTTCTTGAAGCCAAGTTGGGTTGAGACTTAGCATGCTTTGTTCCCCTTGAAGCTTGGTTGAACCTAATCCTTGAAGCCTAGTTGGGTATATGATATTGATAAATGTGATAACAAAACCAAAACATTAACTCTGAAAATTGAATGGCATATTAGTGTGTCTTGGGCCCAATGCTTGTCTTTGTTTAGTGTTGTTCATGAATGGTTAAATGAATAACTAATGAGGTATATGAAAAGATGTTGAAATGTGATATGTATATATATGTTGGGTTATGAAGTGTAAAGGTATGTTGTTAGCTTTGCATCTATGATGTTACATGAATAATATGGATTGAAAATTACATTGCATTGCACTAGAGCATAATAATAGCATGATTTGTCTTACTAAGCCCTTGGCTTAGCGCGATAGTGTTTAATCGCGCAGGTGATAGAGTTGAAAGAGTTGAACCCGAGAGCTCTTCGAGACCGAGTGAGAGTAGACATTGAAGAGTGGATTTTGGAATTTAAAGATCAGAGAAAGCTGCCAATCATGTATAAATTTTTTTTATATTTTGTACATATTGTCTATAATGTGAATATATGTATATTTGTAAATATGGATTTAAATGCTTTCATATATGTAATTATTGTAAAAATTTTCCGCTGTGTATTATTTAAATATATATATATATATATATATCTACTTTGTTTTATTTTATAAGTTAATTACTTATTAACTATATGGTATACTGAAAAAGATTATGATATCATTTAAAAAGGTGTTCTTGGATGTTAAGAAAAATCCGTAGCATCCCTATATTCGATACATGTATACTACATTGTGGTGTATGTAGTGTGTATGTATTGGGTGTGGGGGTGTTACAATTGTTTTGATATCATAGCCTAGGTTTGAGATTCTCAACCTAGGTAACATGTAAGAAAAAAAAATATTTTTACTTAAAAAGTGAATTTTTGAATAATATACATGTTTGGGATTGGCAGTCTCTGATATTTAATAAGATGTATTCTGCTGTGTTTGCAGAAATAGGTTGTGATGGATCCTCATTTGCGTCAGTCAGTTGAGGGTAGTGAGGAGAGTGTAGCTCCGGAGGATAGAGCTAGAGTTGATAGTGCTGGGGAGGCACCTGTTTCGGTGTCGGGGAGACCAGTTGGTGAGGAGGTTTCGCCAGCTTGGCTTAGGCATGTGGTAGAGGCTTTGAGGCAAGCACCAGTGCAACCACCACCACCCCCTCAGCCTGTGGTATCAGTGAGACACTATGATAAACTAAGGAAGTATGGAGCAGAGGATTTTCTTGGTACTGTTGATCCAGCTGTAGCGGAGCAGTGGCTTGATAAAGTACAGAGAATCTTTATTCAGTTGCAAGCCACCCCAGAGGAGAAATTTGACTATGCCAGATCATTGCTACAGAAGGATGCATACGACTTGTGGAGGACAGTGCCCCATTCTATGGATGATCCACCAACCTTGTCTTATACTGATTTCTTGAGAGAGTTTGAATTGAAGTATACTCCGAGGGAGTATAAGGACATGAAGAAGATGGAGTTTTTGAGCTTGAAGCAAGACAGCAGGACTGTAACTGAATATGAAGTTGAGTTTATTAGATTGAGCCATTATGCTGGGGGCATTATAGCTGATGAGATAGATAGGTGTAGGAGATTTGAGGAGGGATTGAGACCCTCTATCATGTGTCTAGTAGCTGGATCTAGATATCATGATTTTCCCCAACTTGTGGCAGCAGTTCGGAGTGTGGAGCGAGCTCAAGTTATTACAGCTGCTTCAGAGGAAGAGATTAGGGATAGAAGGCCCCAGTTTGAGGCAGGGTCTTCTTCTGCGAAGAGAGGCAAAGGAAGCTTTGTTCCTAGGGTCAGTAGGAGTCAGAGGCCAGCTGGTAGGTCAGTGCAGTTTCAGAGGCAGAGATTTAGACCTGCAGCTTCAGTGGCGAGTGCTTCGACCCCAATGACTCAGAGATCCACTCCACCCATTTGCATTCATTGTGGTAGGCCACATGGTGGTCCTTGTTGGAAGACTGGTGGGACAGGAGTATGTTTCAGATGCGGATCTCCTGATCACTTTGTGAGAGATTGTCCTGAGAGACAGGAGCAGATGTCAGTAGATACTGCAGCTTCTCGACCTAGTGTGAGGGGAGGTCGAGGAGGCAGGGGTATCAGCAGAGGAGGTAGATCTGGGTTCAGTTCTAGAGGAGGTTCTGTATTCAGGGAGAGTAGACCAGAGGAGGTTGGATCTTCCCAGAGGGTATATGTTATGCAGAGGCAGCCAGATGCTTCGGCAGTCATAGCTGGTACTTTTTCTTTATTTGATATTTCAGTACTTGCTTTGATTGATCCCGGATCCACACATTCCTATATTAGTGCATCTGTTTTGCCTGTGTCTGATATGCATGCTGAATCCCTAGGATTTGATGTGTTGGTGACAAATCCTTTAGGGCATAGTGTGATCGTTAGCAAGGTGCACCGAGATAGTGCAGTGAGGGTGCAAGGTGAAGAGTTCCTTGGAGATTTGATTGAGATGCCATTTAAGGAATATGATGTGATCCTAGGCATGGATTGGTTAGCTAGACATGGAGCTGTGGTAGATTGTAAAAAGGAAATTGTTACTTTGAGAACTGTTGATGGTAGAGATGTGATAGTATCTAATGAGCAGGAACAGCTAGCATCTTTGTTTGTTTCAGCTGTTGCAGCCAGAAGGTTGATTAGAAAGGGGTGTGATGCCTATCTTGCTCATGTGGTTGATACTAGAGTAACAGGTCCTAAAATTGATAGCATTGCCACAGTTGCAGAGTTCCCAGATGTGTTTCCAGAAGAGTTACCAGGATTGCCTCCTGAGAGAGAGGTGGAGTTTGGTATTGAATTATTGCCTGGTACCACTCCTATCTCTATTACTCCTTATAGAATGGCACCTGCTGAATTGAGGGAGTTGAAAGTGCAATTACAGGAGTTGTTGGATAAAGGATTTATTCGCCCCAGTGTTTCTCCTTGGGGAGCTCCTGTTTTATTTGTAAAGAAGAAAGATGGTACTATGAGGTTGTGTATCGATTATAGGCAATTGAACAAGGTGACTATTAAAAATAAATATCCTTTGCCTAGAATTGATGACCTCTTTGATCAATTGAAGAGTGCAGCTGTGTTTTCTAAAATTGATTTGAGATCAGGGTACCATCAGCTGAGAGTCAGAGCTGAAGATGTTCCTAAGACCGCCTTTCGGACTAGGTATGGGCATTATGAGTTTCTAGTTATGCCTTTTGGTCTGACGAATGCACCGGCAGCTTTTATGGACTTGATGAATAGGGTGTTTAGGCCCTATTTGGATCAGTTTGTGGTAGTGTTTATTGATGATATTCTGGTATATTCGCGGAATAAAGAGGAACATGACAAGCATCTGCGGATTGTGTTGCAAATTTTGAGAGAGAAGCAATTGTTTGCTAAACTGTCGAAGTGTGAATTTTGGCTTGACCAAGTAGCTTTTCTCGGTCATATAGTTTCAGCAGAGGGTATTAGAGTTGATCCGAGTAAAGTTGAAGCTATTCTGAACTGGAGTCCACCAAAGTCTATGACTGAAGTTAGAAGTTTTCTAGGTTTGGCAGGTTATTACCGACGGTTTGTGAAAGGATTTTCTTTGATAGCTACTCCACTCACCAGATTACTTCGTAAGGGAGTTAGATTTGTGTGGACGGATCAGTGTCAGGCTAGCTTTAAGCAGTTAAGAGAAATGTTGACTCAAGCGCCTGTTCTTACTTTACCTGTGGAAGGCAAACCATATGAGATCTATAGTGATGCTTCACATAGTGGTTTGGGGTGTGTGCTGATGCAAGAAGATAAAGTTATAGCTTATGCTTCTCGACAGTTGAAACCGCATGAGCTTAATTATCCGACCCATGATTTGGAACTAGCAGCCATTGTGTTTGCATTGAAGATTTGGCGACACTATTTGTTTGGGGAGAAATGTTTTATCTACACTGATCACAAAAGTTTGAAATATTTAGGTGTCCAGAAAGAGCTTAATCTTCGACAGAGGAGATGGTTGGAATTGATTAAAGACTACGACTATTTGATTGATTATCATCCAGGCAAAGCAAATGTTGTTGCGGATGCCTTGAGTCGGAAGTCTTTGGCAGGTTTAACTGTTTATTCGCTCTCGTTGCTTGTTAAGTTGAGAGCATTGCATGCCAGTTTTGTATCTTGTGATGATGGTGCATTGTTGGCACAGTTGCAATTGAAACCAGTTTTGTTGAATCAGATTAAAGAGGCTCAGTTGGCTGATGAGAAGATTCAAAAGATTGTTTTAGATTGCCAGAATGGAACGAGTAGAGATTTTGTTGTGAGAAATGATGGGAGTCTTTGGTTTAAGAACAGATTATGTGTACCGGATGATGTTGATTTGAAAAGGACCATTCTAGAAGAAGCACATCAGTCAGTGTTTGCTATGCATCCGGGCAATACAAAGATGTATCATGATTTGAGGCAATTTTACTGGTGGTCTGGTATGAAGAGAGACATTGCAGATTTTGTATCCAAATGTCTCACATGTCAGAGGGTAAAAGCTGAGCATCAAGTTCCTACTGGGTTGCTTCAACCGTTGTCAGTGCCTGAATGGAAGTGGGAAAGAGTGACAATGGATTTTGTGTCTGGTTTGCCATTGACACAAAGGAAGCATGATGCCATATGGGTGATTATTGATAGGTTGACTAAGACAGCTCATTTTCTTCCGGTTCGGATGGATTACTCTTTGGAGAGATTAGCTGAGCTGTATATCCATGAGATTGTAAAGTTGCATGGTGTCCCAATTTCTTTAGTGTCTGATCGAGATCCCCGGTTTACTTCAAGATTTTGGAAGAGTTTGCATGATGCTTTGGGTTCTCGATTACACTTCAGTACTGCATTCCATCCGCAGACAGATGGGCAGCCAGAGAGAGTGATTCAGATTATCGAGGATATGTTGAGAAGCTGTGTCATCGATTTCTCTGGAAGTTGGGACAGATTTCTACCACTTGTGGAGTTTGCTTATAACAACAGTCATCAATCCAGCATTGGTATGGCACCATTTGAAGCATTGTATGGTAGACGGTGTAGAACACCTCTATGTTGGAATGAACTTGGTGAAGGTAAGTTAATTGGCCCTGATTTGATTAAAGAAACTGAAGAGAAAGTGAAGATGATTCCAGACAGATTGAAAACAGCTTCAGACCGACAGAAATCTTATACAGATCTGAAAAGGAGAGTATTTTTGAAAGTATCTCCTTGGAAGAAGATCTTGAGGTTCGGTCGAAAAGGGAAATTGAGTCCTCGTTTCATTGGACCGTATGAAATTTTAGAAAGGATTGGGTCAGTTGCTTATCGGCTTGCTTTACCACCTGAGTTGGATCGTATCCATAACGTATTCCATGTTTCTATGTTGAGGAGATATAGATCGGATCCATCTCATGTGTTGTCAATTGAATCTATTGAGGTGAATCAAGATTTGGCATTTGAAGAGGAACCAGTTGCTGTCTTGGCACGTGATGTGAAAAAGTTGAGAAACAAGAGTGTGCCATTGGTGAAAGTTCTATGAAGGAATCATGCAAAAGAAGAAGCAACTTGGGAAAGTGAGCAAACCATGCGAGATCAGTACCCTCAGTTATTTCGGACTTGATATCAGGTAATTTCGAGGACGAAATTTTCTTTTTAGAGGGGGAGAATTGTAATATCCCCATTTATGCCCTAGAAGCTTTGCATATGGTTGTTGTTGTTGTTGTTATAAATTGGATTGAATGTATATATAATGTGATAAGAAAAGAAATTGGAAAAAGAATACTTATGTAAATGTGTTTTGGGGAAAGAAAGAGGGTTTAGAGAGAAGTGTATATGTTGTTTATATGGTTGTATAATTAACATATACATAAGTCAAAGAGAGAGTCAATGGAAGAGGATATTTATTTTGTTGAGTGTGAAATTACATAAATGGGCACATAAGAGACAAGAGGCTAGTTATATGGTTAATGGTGTTTTAAGTAATTTTCTTTTGGAAATTGCTTGGTGTAGGTTTAAAGAGAGGAAAAGATTGACTTTGCTTCTTCAATTTCTTTTCTTCTTCTTTGGTGGCCGAACCTTGTCAAGACAAAGGAGCAAGAGGAAAGTTTGATTTTCTAAACTCAAATTGAAAGGAGATTCAAGGAATTAAGTGAAAGATTTGTGAAATTCAACAATTTTGGTAAGCTCTTTTTCTTGATTTCCTTTATTCTTTTGAAGTGGAGTTTGAAATGAATTTTGGTTTGTTGAGATAATGATTAAATGTGTTTGTGATGTGTTTTCAAATGTTATTTTTTGATTTTAAGTGAAGAGGTTTAAGAGGTGTTGTTGTTGGAAGTGTTGGAGTTGAAATTGTTTTAGGATTTTGAAGTGTTACATGATGTTTTCCTTGTGTTTGCTTCATTATTTTCAAAGATCTTCTTGTTGTTGGTGTTTGTTGGAATTTTAGGCTTGGAAATGGGAGGTTGGCCGAAGGCAGTAGCCTTTTTGATGCCACGCCCGTGGCCTTGATTGGCCATGGCCGTGGTCATTGGTAGGTTTTTGGTGCCATGGCCGTGGAGGATGGAAGCTTGGGTGGCAGAACTGTTTTGTACCCCACGCCCGTGGAGGTTATGGTGGCCACGCCCGTGGCCTATAATGTATGATGTTGAAGTGTAACTTTGTGATTTAAGTTTTAAGATGAAGTTATTAAGTGATTAAATGGTATTGGAATTGATGGATTGTATTATGTTTGGATTAGGGTTTGAAAGAAGGTAATTTGCCCTAAGTTTGGGAAGTGAAGAATCTTGGTTAAAGGAAAGTGTTTAAAGTTGTGTGATTGTTATTGAGGTAAGTACAAATTTTGCACTAATGCATTGTTGCATATAATTCATATGATGTGATGATAATGAAAATGAAAATACTATGTGAACAATGTTATACTTTATGCATTGTAACTTTTGTGATGGGTAATGTACTTTGTTAAATTGATATCAATAAGGCTATGTGTATAATGTGGTTTGAAATGTGATGGAATATAATACCATTGTGATTGACTATGATAACTTATATGTGATATGAGGCCATTGTTATTGGCTATGATGAGAATTGAGAATGAAAATGATAATTGAATAATAAATGACTTGTGTGGCTAATGTGTTATTCCATTTTCAGAGTTTGTTGTTGGTGGCATGCCTAATATGAGTAACAATCTCTTGAAGTTAGGTTGGATTTGATCCTTGAAGCCAAGTTGGGTTGAAGTTTAACATGTTTTACTCCCCTTGAAGCTTGGTTGGGTCTAATCCTTGAAGCCTAATTGAGATGTTACAACCCTTGAAACTAGGTTGGGTTTGGTTCTTGAAGCCAAGTTGGGCTGAGACTTAGCATGCTTTGTTCCCCTTGAAGCTTGGTTGAACCTAATCCTTGAAGCCTAGTTGGGTATATGATATTGATAAATGTGATAACAAAACCAAAACATTAACTTTGAAAATTGAATGGCATATTAGTGTGTCTTGGGCCCAATGCTTGTCTTTGTTTAGTGTTGTTCATGAATGGTTAAATGAATAACTAATGAGGTATATGAAAAGATGTTGAAATGTGATATGTATATATATGTTGGGTTATGAAGTGTAAAGGTATGTTGTTAGCTTTGCATCTATGATGTTACATGAATAATATGGATTGAAAATTACATTGCATTGCACTAGAGCATAATAATAGCATGATTTGTCTTACTAAGCCCTTGGCTTAGCGCGATAGTGTTTAATCGCGCAGGTGATAGAGTTGAAAGAGTTGAACCCGAGAGCTCTTCGAGACCGAGTGAGAGTAGACATTGAAGAGTGGATTTTGGAATTTAAAGATCAGAGAAAGCTGCCAATCATGTATAAATTTTTTTTATATTTTGTACATATTGTCTATAATGTGAATATATGTATATTTGTAAATATGGATTTAAATGCTTTCATATATGTAATTATTGTAAAAATTTTCCGCTGCGTATTATTTAAATATATATATATATATCTACTTTGTTTTATTTTACAAGTTAATTACTTATTAACTATATGGTATACTGAAAAAGATTATGATATCATTTAAAAAGGTGTTCTTGGATGTTAAGAAAAATTCTTAGCATCCCTATATTCGATACATGTATACTACATTGTGGTGTATGTAGTGTGTATGTATTGGGTGTGGGGGTGTTACAACCTACCACCTCTAGATTTCTAAAAACTAGCTCCACTTCCTCTACCAAACCCCTGAGTTTGGGCTTGAATATTTCTCTGTCTTTTCTGGCCACCTTGTTGTTGTTCGCTAGAAAATCCCTTCTTTGATTGTTGTTTTCTTCCCTACTCTTGTTTAATCTCATTTTCTATAGCAACTGCTGAATTAATAAGAGTGAAAAACTCTTTAATCCTCATCGCTACTAAATACACCTGAATCTGACTATTCAAACCCTATTCAAACCGCTTACACTTCTCTTCCTCAGATGCAACTAACTCTGGAAAATATTTGCTGAGGTGAACAAACTGCCTTTCATATTCAGACACAGATGATTGTCTTTGCTTAAGATATAAAAACTTCCAACGATTCTCCTCTAAATAAATCTCACTAATATATTCCTTTTTAAACTCTTCTTGGAAAAATGTCCAAGTAAGTCTACTTGCGGGTACACCTTTCTGCTTTGTATCCCACCTGGCATAAGCTTGTTTCTGCAACAAGGAAATTGCACACTCTAACCTTTCATCATCAATACAATCAATAATATCAAAAACTCTCACAATCCTGTCCATCCAATATTCCGCTACTAAAGACTCATTAGTATCACGAGCTTTAAAATCTTCTGCTCCCAATTTTCTAATTCTCTCCAATGGAGATCTTTGGGGCACTGTTGGTGAAGGTTGTGTAGGAGTAGCAACTCTTACAATTTGCCTGAGAACTTCCCCCATATTTCTCATAAATTGGGGATCTAATGGAATTTGTTCTGCGGAAGGTTCCGATGGCTGATGATTCCCCACACTAGCTTGACTGTGTGAGGATGTAGCTTGTTCCTCGGCATCTTGATGGAATTCAAAGGCCATCTTATACCTTTAAACATTAAAAATCAACTGCATCAAACATTTATTCAATTATATAGTTCACATAGCAATGACAGTTGTACTTCTCTTTTCTTTTAATCCACTAACTTAGAACCACCTAAACCAGGCTCTGATACCACTAAATGAAACACCCCCTACGTAGCCTATACACTTAACTACATATGAGATGTCACCTAACATTCACACTTATTCTACATTTGTGTCTATGTATGTATTAAAGAAATAAAGAAAACTACTACTAAATTTTAATATAATTGTTAAGCTTTCAAAATAACTACTACAACCAATCCATATTACAAACATCTATCTGTTAAATTATAAGGAATTCCTGTTGATAACTTACATTAATAAAATTCCCAAACTACTCTTAAACTTGTACAACTGTCATATGAAATATAAGGTATTGTCATGTGAACTGTACAAAACACAATATTTATAATATTGTTATTGAACCTTTATGATGCAGTTGTCCAGGAACGTAAATTTCTCACTCTGTAGTCTCAACTCTTCTTGTTTGATCTGCGCATTAGAAAACAGTTCTAACATGCTAAGCAAAGCTTAGTGGTGTTTATGTATTCACAATATGCAAGAAAAATTAAAGAAAAGAGATCTACAATTACTTTCAGAATATTAAATAAAGGAAGTAATAAATCCATTGAACTTTGAAATACTAAACACAATTATATGCAAAATCGATTAATTTAACAATAACCATATAACACATTATTTTCAAAGTAGATAACTTCTTTAATTATGCCCATACACACTGAACTCAGATTCTAGATTTGGATAACGGGTCATTTTTGGCAATTTAACGCCCACTGTATAAATTTTTGGCCAATGGCCCACTGTGGCATGAATGCCCACTGAGTATGGTGACACAGAATGTCTATTGATGGCACAGAGTGCCCACTATTACTTTGGATATCCTCCTTTTGGCTATTCATTCAATCCCAAGCGAGATCTAAAATCAGTATGATTAGAGCAATTCATTAGTTTGTAGTTAACACTGAATTATGTAAATCATTTCAATGAAACAATACTTTCATCAACATTTAGAATTATATATATTTGTCACAAATTCAAAGTCTATCACTCTTTTCCATAATTTTAACACATACACATGAATTCTCAACACAAAAGTAATAAACATAAATATATTAGCCTCATACTAGGCCCTTATATCACAAAATACAAGTCAAAAATATCATCCAGGTATCCCACGACCGTGGCATCTCAACCCCACACCGTGGGATACCAAATGAAGCTATTAAATGCCTTTGTAGACCCCCAAAATCATGGCCTTCAAGGCTCTGTTTTATCAAAAATTTTAAAGAAACAGCCACACTTTCAACCCCCACGGTTGTGGCACTCAATTGCCACGACCGTGTCATTGATTTTGGGTCTGTTTTCAAAGTAATTCTTCCTCTAACAGTCCCGACTTCAATACTATGCTTATGGCACCTTTAAGCCACGCCCGTGGAATCCCAAAATCATATATTCTGCACTTTTAACTTTATAAAACACAAACATATTGAAGATCTAAGATAAAAATATATCAAAATCAAAGTTTTGACATAAAAAGAATTTATTTCTTATACATTACTAAAACTTTAATTAATCAAGTATTTAACAAATGATCTAATCAACAACTTTCGCAATCATCACTCAAAATTAAAAAAAAAAACATCAACAACTTCAATTTCTACATATAACACACAATAATTCATTTATCCAATATTTAAGAAATATCTCATTCTAAATGACCTAATAAACTAATTTAAACATTAAAACTCAAAGAAAATAAATATTTGCAAATTAAAATACATAAACACATACCTCTTAAAAAATCCCTCTATCTCTCTCTCTCTTTTTTATCACTTGTTGATAATTTACCTTTTCTAACTTATTCTTCTAAAAATTTATAATTATATGTAATCTACTCTTAATTTATTTAATATGAAGAAAGGAAGATGAAGAAAATAAGAAAGATGGTGGAGGTGATGGCGTTTGGCGTGGATGATGAAGAAAGAAAAAAATTTCTACACTCTCACACATGTACTTATATCTATAGGTTAATCAAATGTGGGCATGCCTATAATAACTATGGTGTACCCTAACTCATAATCTTTGATTCTAATTCAATTTTAGTCTCATAAAACCTTAAAAATAAATAATTTCTTCAGTAAATTTTTGTGATCCACTATTTACATCACTTATCCATATCACTTATATCACAATTAATTATCAATTATCAATATTAAATTTTAGTTTTTAAAATTTTTTTAACATTACATACACATATATATATAGTTTAATCAAGTGAGGAAATGCTCATAATAACTGTGGTGCACTATCATTCTTAACCGTTAATTTCTTCAGTAAATTTTGAGATATATTATTCACTATTTTCTACTTATAGCATTTATCCACATTACTTTTATCACTATACATTATCAATTATCAATATTAGTTAAAAAGTTTTATGTTTAAAATCTTGACCATTACACTGAGCGTGTCACAGCTTCTGTAATGTTATAGTATTGACACGTGCAGTGACACACCTATGTCACTGAGCGTGTCACAGCTACTGTGTTGTAGGAGTTTTGACATGGGTAGGGACACACCCATGTCTCTGGATGTGTCTTATCTGCTATAATACAGAGCTTAGGACACGGTCATTGACACGCCCATGTCATTGAGGGTGTCAAAGCTTTTGTGTTGTGGGTTTAGGGCACGGTTATTGACATGCCCATGTTGTTGAGCGTGCCATGTGTAGATTTTGCCCTAGATAGTTCTTTTCCTTATTTTTCTTTGTGTTTTTTATCCTTGTGTTGAGAGGTTTTGTATATGCCTATAAGTGCGTTACTAAGTGATTATTTATAATCACATTTGGTTTAGGCTTTGAAGAGACTTGAGTTATCCAATCCAAGTGTTGAGGGATATCTTAGAAGAGGAGGTCGAAAGTGGTGTTTGAGCTTATTTTGTTGCTTTTAGAGGTAAGTACAAACTTTGAATAACTTATATTTGCATGACATTTGGACTTAACACATTTGGATGGAAAATGTGTTAAGTTACTTACTACATTAATGGTGCATGAGTAATATGCTATGATTTGTATAATATCACAAATGCATTATATGTAATATGAACTATGTGCAAAGTATGATAATGACCCAAAACATATGGGTAATGCAATTTGTTATGTATACATTAAAGATGGTAAGTAAAGCCATTAGTGATGGCTATATTGATATAAATGAGATAATTGAGGCATTGTGCCTAGCTTGATCTTGAGAAAATGAGAAATATATTGATAATGGAATTATGAAAGAATTGTGTGCTTAATATGTTATTCAATTTTTAGAGTTTTGTGTTTGGCGGCATGTCTAAGACGTAACAGTCCCATGAAGCTGGGTTGGGCTTGGTCCTTGAAGCCTAGTTGGGATATTACATGATGTACCAGTCCCTTAAAGTTGGGTTAGGCCTAGTCCTTGAAGCCTAGTTGGGATGTTACATATGAGGTTATCCTTATTGTGATTATGTTTTGCCTTCGGAGCTAGACACATGGTTTCATTTTGGACCAAAGCAGTAACTCTGGGATTTGAATAGCATATTAGATCCTTTTAGGCTCATGCTTGTGTTTGTTTTTATGTAAATTATAAATTATGGAACAATTGAGCAATATATTAAGATATAATATTATGAGATATAATATCCTTATGCATTGTGCATTGGCATTGCATTTGAACTTTATTGTTATCAAAGTTTATATTACTAGGTTTTTGAGTTAGCGCAATTGTGATTCATAGCACAGATGACAGGGTAGAACCGGTTGAGCCGGAGAGTTCGTCTAGACCAAGTCGAGTATAGGCTTGAGATCTTTTATACAGAGTTGATTGTTGGACATCAAGATTAGAGACAAACTGCCAGCATGTACATATTTTATATTTTTTGTGCATTTTGACTTTATGTATATTATGTTATATTTTGATATATTAACATATGTATATCGCAAACTATCAAAAATATTTTGGACAAACATTTGGTAATGAAGTTATGCATGTGTTTTAGCAAGTAATATTTTATCTATTATTTACATTATATCAGTTAAGTGATTTAAGTTTATATATATTCAAAAAGTAAGGGTGTTTTTAGTTAAATGGGTTGTGACATTTTTATATCCTATATTCGTATATTACATATGTTGGGTGTATGTATTGTATGTATATAGGGTATAAGGGTGTTACAAATTATTATTAGTAAAAAAATTTAATGGAAATCAAATTTTAGTATCTTATGTTACTATGAGTGTTAACGAAAGATATTTGAAAGGTTGAAGAGATATTTAAGAATGTAAAAGAAATCATATGCTATGTTTAAAGAAAATAAGTAAGTTATAATGGAAGGTGTATGTATAAGAATTATCAATTGGTAGAATGGAGTTATTGTTATTTTGAAGTATTACAAGAATTTATTTGTGATAGTATAATGGAAATAATTAAACAAAGATACAATTTTGAGATAATTTTGATAATTAGTATCTAAATTTTGAGGATGCATTTTGGTAATTCTTAAATTTAAGATAATAAAATTATTTGGGTTAAAGAGAAAAGTTTACAATTATGAGCAAATAAAAGGAGACTAGAAATTTATAGATAATTTTTGTGATACTATAGAAATAGAAATTTTCAAGTGTGGATAATGGTTAATTATTTTTGTTTGATATAATTGTTTATATATGAGATAAGTACTTAATTTAGAATGAATCATTAATATTATGTTGATGTGATTGAAGTATGAAATTGTTTGGGCCTATGCTTGTGTATGTATTTGTGTAAATTATTAAGGGATGAAAGTATATATTTAATACTGAGCTTGAATGTCACATTATGACATAGCACATAAGCATTTTGCATTGCCATTGTTTTTAAAGTTTTATTATTATCAAAGTTTATACCACTAGGCTTTTAGCTTAGTGTGATTGTAATTCATCACGCAGGTGATAGGGGTGATTTGGTAGAGTCGAAGAGTTCTCCTAGATCAAGTCGGGTCTAGGCTTGAGTTTATTGAGCTTGAAGCATTTCTGCTTCATTAAGATCAGAGCCATTTTGCCAGCATGCATAAATTTTATATTTTAGTACAATTTAATATTAAGTATATCACATTATGTTTTGGGAGTATGTATATATTGTAATATTATAAAGGATGTTTTTAAAAAATGGAGTATTGTGAGGTATTATGTGTTTTGATATATAAATATATATGTATAAGAATAAATGTTCTGAGGATTGAAGAAATATGAAAATATTTATTAAATCGTATTGTGACAATCTTATATCGTCTACGTGTATTTTACATATACTAGGCGTGTGTATTATACATATATAGGGTGTAAGGATATTACAATTAAGGACTCATGGCGAATTGGCTAGGCCAATTCATCATAAACTTGGCTTTTTAACTCGGACTGGCTCGGTTCGTTCTTTTAAAATTGGACCAAACTTAGTTTGGGTTGGTCCAGACTTATTTTAAGCTTTTGAAATTAGACTAAACTTATTTTATGTTTTTAAAATTGGATCAAACTAGGTTTAAGCTTCTTGGATTTGACCTGGCCCTTTTTAATTGAGACTAAACTCATTCAGGGCCAAAATTAATAGTCTACAATTTTTTTTTTCATTTTGAAGTTGTAATGGACAAGTTTGTCTTCAATAAAAATTTTGATTGTTCTGATTATTCTCTTTTGTCTCATTTTGGCTCAAACCAAAAGGAAACAATAAATGAAATAAAGAAGACAAAGAATCTATAAACCTTGGCACAGATGAAAAACAAAAAATCACATACATTGCATCTTCATATCACAACAAGCAGGGATTATTGCAACTGTTGAAAGACTTTGTCAACTGCTTTGCCTAGGAAACAAAGAACGAGATAGGAATTGATCCAGCTATAGCTGTCCACAGAATTCCAACATATGAGCATATGAAACCGATCAAACAGAAACTTAGAAGGTTAAAACTTGAATGGTCCTTAGCAATCAAAGAAGAGGTTAAGAAGCTCTTAGCCAATAGGTTCATCGAGCCTATAACGTACCCTACATGGCATGCAAATATAATCTCGATCCAAAAAAAATGAATGGAAAAATCAGGATGTGGTGTGGATTATAGGGATCTTAGTAAAGCTTATCTTAAGGATAATTTTCCATTGCCACCTACTGACCTCTTAATAGACCAACTTACAGGCTCAAACACAATTTTCTCAATTGATCTCTATGTCGATTATAATCAAATCCAAGTTGCTTCACAAGACAAAGATAAGACCGTGTTTATCATAGAATAAGGTACATACTACTATAGGGTCATGTTAAACTTAATTTTTAACCTTGGACCTAGGTTTTATCAAGTTAAGACCTAAAACCAAACCATAGACATAGTTTTATCAAATTAAACCTAATTTTTAACCTTCGACCTAGGTTTTATCAAGTTAAACCAAATAATAGACATAGGTTTATCAAGTTAAACCTAATTTTTATTCATAGACTGAGATTTTATCAAGTTAAGATCTAAAATTGGCTTTAGACAAAAATTTATCAAGTTAAACTTAATTTTCAACATTAGATTTAGGTTTTATCAAGTTAAAACCTAAAGTTTGCTTTAGATTCAGGCTCTCATAGCTTAGGTTAAAAACCACCATTTTGAGTTCAATACCAACCATTGAAAGATGGTTAAAAATGTATGGGCTTTGATTCCCATGAAACTGGATATGCAGGCCTACTTGAAATTTCAATCTAAGTATCAAGTTTTTTTTGTAAAATAAACATGATCTTTTAACTTTTAAGTTGTCTCTTTAAGCTATGAACTTTCCTTGATAGTTTATTTAATTATCTTTGAGAAATGTGTGCTCAACCTAGAATCCATATGGCTAGAGTTGAGATATGCTTTTTTTTTTTGAATTGCAAAATTAAATTTAATTTCTGCACTTTACTTTCTTGTTTTGTTTAAATATATGGATATGTTTTAATTAAGTCATCATGTCATGTTATAGCTATCATTACATAAAATTAATTTTGTAAGTTCTAATTTAATCAAAGGCTAAACTCCTTTGTTGGTAAATTTATTGGAATGTTGCTAAAGCTAGGGCCTCACAATAGGTCCATTAAATGATCCAGGGGGCCAATTGATTGACATTGATGGAGGGTATTCTAAATCAAATGAAGATATACTAGAATCAAGCTCTTGAGATGAATCAAATTCAGAATATAAGGATGTCTAGATTATTGTATTATTTTTAATATGCAAAAAAAATATTTTTTAAAAAAAATTAATAAAATTTTACTAACATATTAGAACTTTGTCCGTAAAATATTCTAAAATCACCGACAAATTGACGACATAAGTTATTTTTACTTAAATATATTAAACAACATTACCGATAAATTTACCAACAAATATTTAAAAATTACGCTGAAAAATTACGAATAAAACTAATTTTTAAAACTACTAAAAAAATTGCCGACTAAAGCAACTTCGAGAACATTACTAATAGACTTTATTCTCTTAGCTTTTATTGAAATTTCATGGCCAAAAATGGCATTGATAAGTTGTCAGTACTTACCGTTAGCTGGTGGATTCTGTCGAGGAAGATTTTGCCGAGAAGGAAATTAAGAGCAAAGTTTTTATGTTGGCAATCTATCGGCCAATAATGTTATCGACAAAGAATAATAGGATTACCAACATAATTTTTCATCGGTAATCCATGTGTTTTTTTTAGTAGACCAACAATTTTGCACTTGGAAGCAACTCCTTAGAAAGTTAAATCAGGCTCTTTCTCTAAGACGTCGACCGAATAACAACTGTAGGAGAGAACCTTGGTATTATAACACTTAAGTAGTTAACTCTTTGTGTATTGATTGATTCAAACAAGAATCAAGATAAAGAATCAAACTCTCTTAAGAACAATGTTTTAAAATTTTATTTAATAGTAATAACTCACTAATTATAATGTTCATAATACATCATAAATATGATATAAGAGATGAGAACCATAAATTAGGGTGTTTGGTAATAAGTTTAAATTCATTCTTGCATTACTTAAATTAACCTAGCAAACCACGAGCCTTGGATACAGAAAGCCCAATAATACAAATGATCCATCTTCAGTCCAAGTTACAAAATTTCAACAAAAAAAACTAAGATTTAAGTAGTGAAACAAAATATAATTTGGGCTTAAAATACATAATTAGCCCAAATGATCTTCTAGAATTAAACAAATATTTAGATCTTGCTTTAGATGTAGGAGTCTAAGGTTGTAGTTGGAGTCCTCCTTATATTCTATAATAGTAGCTAAACCACTTAAAGACCTTGCAACATGGTCAATAATACTTCCTTTAACCATTGTATACGTCCTCTGGAAATAGGCCCATTGGGTATTCTCAATTGATCCTTAGATTTTGGTCTGGTTAGGTCACTGGTTACATAATTTACACAAGCAATATACGACAAAATCTGGCATATTTTGCATAAAACAATTTTAACCACAAAAAATATAATATTTATGCAAAAAGGAGTGAGCAGCATCAGATCAAGATGACTAACATCCCATACGTGACAGACTAACATTGCATACATGATAGAACTTTACTAATGTTATACCTGTTGTATTTTATGGAGGAAATTTAGAGCCAATTAGTTGTTTCCAAAATTAAGTTTATATCAAATTTATTCTTATCAAATTTAGAAAGAATTATTGAGAGATTTCAACATTGACTAGAATGGATCAATATTTTCCACATTTATGAAAGAACTTACAAGCTTAATCTCCACCACAGAATCAAAGAAAATTCTAAAGACTTAATTTCTACAATATTTAAGGAAATTGAGCTAATATAAATAATGTATCAAGCTCATTTGTATACACACACTTAAAAATTATATACTTGTACTTTAATTCCCATAAATTCTTGTAAACTCTCTCACTAATAATATATATATAAGCAGGGATAGACCTAAGAAGTCGTACGAAATAAACGACTTCCTTTCGTCGACATCCAATAGGAATAATATTTCTCTTATTGGTCATTGATGGACTTGAAAACAAGAGGGAGAGAGAAGATTGTGTGGCTGCATATGTGAAGTTAAAAGAAGACAATCCTCGACCGACGACTAATCATGAAATTTTATCCCTCTCTCGATGCATGTTTAGTTCCGGAATAATTATATGCTACAACGGTTGTAGCAATAAATGCCTACAACAAGCCAATTGAATTTTTACACGTAGACTAAATATGATTATTCTATAACGCCACGTGTCATATTTAGTCTGCGTGTAAAAATTCAATTGGCTTATTGTAGGCATTTATTGCTACAACCGTTGTAGCATATAATTATTCTTAGTTCCGCTACTATATATAAGAATTTTTCTAAATTTATTTTTATCTTATCACACTCCCGCTAGTAATTATTTTAAGGATTATTTAGTGATAATATTACTAAGTGTAGTGTGAGTAACCAAGTGAAAAGTCTCACACCCGTGATTGTTTTAAAAGAGATAAACATCCACTCACAAATGAAAGCTTTCGCCCCAAGAAATATTTTTCAACGTGGCATTATAACATGGATTGACTGTATATGATAAGATTGTATTGACCATGAGTGTATCGCATCCCAAGTAATAATAAAATTATTTAAAAGAAAAAAGAACAGTAATGAAAACTTAAAAACAGTCAACGAACACCAAGAGGCGTTGAGCCGACTTTCAAATACCGACAAGGAAGGTGACGAAAGCAGTGACAGAAGATATTACACGTGTTATCTTTTCATTTCTAATTACTGAACACGTGTCATTGCCAACGCCTGCGGTCAGCTGGTAAAAGAACAAGACAATACCCCCCGTTTTGGTATTAGAGATACGACCTCACGTGACGCAAAAAAGTGTTCTCTTTTTTATTTTTTAAAGTTTTTTCCTTAAGCTTTATAAATCCACCCCCCTGCCTCAGTCTGCTTCGCGTTCAACTCTCAAGCTACCTACAGCAGCATCATATAGCATTAGCGGCGGCGATAGAGAGACACAGACAGGAGATAATACAAAAATAAAATCAAAATAAGGAGAACGGGAAGAAAGTAGAAGAAGAAGAAGATTAACAAAGAAGATATTGAAGAGGAAATGATTAAGGGAGCTGAGTTAGAGTTACCTCCTGGGTTCAGATTTCATCCCACAGATGATGAATTAGTGAATCATTATTTGTGTAGGAAATGCGCTGGACAGCCTATTTTTGTTCCGATTATTGCTGAAATTGATCTTTACAAGTATGATCCGTGGCAGCTTCCAGGTAATTTTTTATTTAGTTTTTATTTAATTTTAATTTTGTTTAAAGATCTTAAAGTTCCATCAATTGATTGCATGGTTCAATTTCTGCAATGTGGGGGCGTTTGATTTCATGATTAATTAGAAGTTTAGGCAATTAGCCACTCATTTCTATACATGAGAAATTCTGAAAAACGTGTTGGATCCTTCAGATCTAAATATTTGGTTAGCTTAAATATCAAATTTTATTTAATTTATAACTGTAAATTTAAATTTTGTTGCATTTGTCGTTGAATGTTGCAGAAATGGCTCTTCACGGTGAAAAAGAATGGTACTTTTTTTCTCCAAGGGATAGAAAATATCCCAATGGTTCACGGCCGAACCGGGCAGCAGGAACTGGATACTGGAAAGCCACCGGTGCTGATAAACCCATTGGTCGGCCTAAACCACTTGGAATAAAGAAAGCGCTGGTGTTTTATGCTGGAAAAGCTCCAAAAGGAATTAAAACAAACTGGATCATGCATGAGTATCGGCTTGCCAATGTGGATAGGTCTGCAGGCAAAAGAACCAACCTCAGGGTATACATTATTTTATAATTTTATTAATCTTTTGCTAATAGATTGGCCCTTGATTACAAAAAATGATGAGCCTTTTTCTGAAATTGCAGCTTGATGACTGGGTGTTATGCCGAATATACAACAAGAAAGGAAGTATAGAGAAGCATGGCCCTGTGGCTAGAAATACATTAACGGAATACCCAGAATTGGAGGACCAGAAACCAAACATTTTAATGTCAGCAACATCTTCAATTATCAATCATAACAATCATGAGTTGTCAGTACATATGGATACGTCTGATTCAATACCTAGATTGCATACGCATACAGACACAAGTTGCTCAGAGGACCATGAGCTATCACCTGATCACAAGGAAGTCCAAAGTGAACCCAGAAGGAACCAGTTGGACACCAATGTGTTGGATTTTGGTTTCAATTACATTGAAGATGGGTTTCAGGATGACCCTTTTGCTTCACAAGTTCAGTTCCAAATGGATCAGCTCTCGCCTTTGCAGGATATGTTCATGTATTTACAGTAGCCTTTTTGACCATATTTTTTAATGGGATACTATTATGTGGGATCAGACAATCTCTGTTTGTCACGTGTGGGCGGTAGTTTCGACATAGTACTCAAATGATGGGAATTATTGGTTTTGTTCAAAAACAAAAGAAATTGAGGAAGCTAGCAATGTCTGGTGAATGGGGCCTAGCTTAATGTTAATATTGTAATAGTTGTTGCAGTAGGAAAATTCTTAATTATTTGCAAGTTGTAAACAACTTATTTGATTAATTAAATAAGAAAGTTATAGACATTCTGATTGATTTTGACAATATAGGTTAAGGGGGGATGCATGTACAATTGCAGGAACCACCACATCGGCAAGTTGTTTCAGTATATATGATCTTAACCGTCCAATGTTTGACTACTTAACATTCTCTCCAATTCCGACCCCGAGCAAAAAACAATATAATGCAGATAAATATATATATATATATATATACTTTTTTTTTAAAAAAAATATTATACAGATAAAAGATAGGGAAAAAGAAAAGAAAGCCTTTGACAAAAACCTATTGACCATATGTTGAAGTGACATGTCATGTCTAAATTCCTTTTACCTCTATCGTTTTATGATTGCCAGTGCTGTTTTATTTGAAAATAGTTTAAAACTGGTATAGCAGCTATGTTTTGCTTAGCCACATAGTCGATTTTAAATAAATTTATTAATTTGATATGTGATATAATATATTTTTGAAAGTATAATAAAAATTATAAAAACTCAAAAAATTGAGACTATTTCAAACTATTAGCGTCGTTTTGTTATACAAACGCAATTTGGAGAAATAGCTCGCTAAGCCGACTTCAATGCCATGCTGACTAAATGTTGTCCAGAAAATCTCCTAGTGCTTGGATATATACCAACCCTGTGGGGCTAAGATGGAAATCTAGGCAAAGCTAATATTAGCATGTTATAGCAATGTTCGGATGGCAAAAAAAAAAGTTATAATTAAATAGGATTGTTTAGTATATGTATCTTTTATGCAATGCAAGCCTAATTCGATTCTCATACCAATGAAATAATTAGTACTTTGCTGGCCAAAGTAAATACAGAATTTACATGAATATATGGGTGTCTAAATTCCCATGAGGTAATTTCATACTTAAAAAATACATAATAAATGGACAAGGAACAATCTTTCCATGCCTACTTCTTGGGGAATGATGTTTCTTGATACATAATACCATAGAGATGTGCTCTCAATCTCTCTTCTCCAGCTAAGCTTCACGCGCTTATTAGTTACTGTTATGAAATTTTAGTTAGTTAATAAGAGCTGAGCTGTAAGTTAGTTGTTTCTGTTGTGGCTGTAAAGAAATGCACAGATATTCACATGTATATTTGATTCTGTTACTTCTCAACATCAATAATCATTGACAATTTTTCCAAAAGTTCTCTTCAAACTTCGTTCATTTGTTCTTCTTCTTCTTCCTGATTTCCTCAAATATTGCATTTATCATGGTCATTAGCAGAACCGGAAATTGCATTTTATCATGGTCATTAGCAGAACCAGAAATTAAATAAAAAGGGGCAAAAAATTTTTGTTATAAATATCTATAAAAAACACTTTTCAATCAAAATTTTATATTGTAAATAAAAGTGAAAAATTAACATCTAAAAATTATTAATATATAATTATAAATAATTCAAATGGATATATTAAAAATATATACTTTTATAAAAAGATATAATTATATATAAAATTTTAATTTTACATATTTTATATGTAATTTTTTAATTTAAAAGTACATAATTATATATATATATAATTTTAGGATATATTAAAATTATATAAAATATTAAATATAAAATTATATATATTCAGTATTGTGTATATATAGATTTATATATGTATGTATTAAAGGGGGAGGGGGTCCATTGACCCCCTAAATTCGCCCCTTATTATGGTATCAGAACTTTAAATCATTTTTGTATCAATCTCTTTTTTCATTCTTTTATCACTTAATTTTGTTGTTCTAGTTAGTATTAAGCATAAAACAAAAATAAAGTTTAGCAAAGATCTTTTGTAACACCGTTATACCCTATATGCATATGGTACATATATCTCGTATTTATACAATTTAAATATAGAATACAAGAGTGATACCATATCTTATTGTGGATTCACCCTTCCTAAAACATATTTAAGGTTAAAACATAATTTGATTAATTCAATAAGTAAATACATTAGTTTTTAGTAAATCCATACTCTTTATAACAAAATCTTTAAAAACAGTTCGCTAGAGTTTTATCTGAGATGTCAATAAATTCTCAAATTATTAAAATACACAACCTGCAAGTAAAATCATACTCCCAATATTTTAAAATCCACATACTCCAATACTTCTTTCAATATTATCAAATATCTCACATATATATATATAGTAATTTAATTATATTTACCAACTTTACAATATCATAATTAGGTATACATTTATACAAATTCTCAAAATATACTTATACATAAGGTATTGGACCCAAATTCCTTTCATGCAATGCATTATGAAACACCAACTATACAGGTCTCGTGGCACACATGACCTCCAAGTTCCAATCACCCTCAGATCACCATGGACTTCACTTCCAATACTTGCGTTGTTGTCCAAGATGATAACTAAGAGGGGGAGGGGGGGGGGTAAATTAGTTTTTTTAAAGAAATAATGACAAATTAAAATTTAAAGACAAGATAAGAAGAAGATGAGTAGAGTAGAGAAGATGAGCATAAGAGATTTATAGTGGTTCGAATTAAATTAATTCTATGTCCACTCCCCAACCTTCATGTTGAGAATTTTACTAACTTCGAATTTTTACAAGCTCAATTTTAACTTGGTGTTTTCACAAGCTCACATCTAACTTTTATAAGGTCGAAGTAATTTTCTCACAACCAAATAAGAGTTTTTCAAGGCTCACACTAAAATCTAAGCGTTTCAAGGATATTATGAATTGATCATTGGGCTCTAGGTGTTTGAGGTCTTGGGATTTTCATTTGAAAAGTTTTTGGATCCTTAACTATAACCCTTGGTCTTTTCCTATGTTGGGCTATAGCTCCTTGTGCTCTAAAAGCATACTCAAACCTATTGTCAACTTCAATAACACATTTGAAATGCTTCAAGTATTTGATTTTTATTGGATCTTTAGCCAGATCAAGGGGATTTGAGAGAGTGGCTAGGTTGGTAGGGGGTAAGAGAACCTACATATTTGGCTATTTGGGTGATGAAGGATGTGATCATGATTGTGCCGGTTGATTTATTTCTAAGGATGAGAAAGGAGTCAATTAGGAACTTACCAGTTTGGATTTTTATCCCTCTCACCAAGCAATAGAGGAATAAAAGATCTTTGTGAGTGACCTTCTTATTGATTTCTCCTCTTGCACAAATTGTGTAAAGTAATAATTCTCTATGGAGAATCCAAAGAGATAGGGTCTAAGATGTTTGGCATTGGAAAATTTATGGAAGTCGGTTTCTATGGAGATTTCTTTCCAAAATTCAAGATTTCATTGGAAACTAAAAGGTCAGAGATATGAAAGATACCTTCTGTGTTGATGCCTCAAATTGAAGAAATTATTGTAGAGAAAGTTGGCCTGTGACATTGAAGAGTCTGAAAGTGATACCATAGTGTCCTAGGGGTTTTATGTCATTCTTTTCAACAATCAAAGTGGGGGAGAAATTCTTTAGTTAGAGATTCCCAACTTAGATCATCTTTCTCTAGGAAGAAAAACTTTTTTCACCTAAGATATACTAAGTATTCTCTTATATTGGGTTTGATTGGGTTTGATTCCTAGGGTTTTTAGGGTAAATGAAGAAGGAACTTTGTTGGGTTCACATTTTTTGTTTAGGATCAAGGCATACCTTTATTTTTCTTCTTCACTTAGATGTCTAGGTTTGTGAGTCCTTATCCGAGATTCTTCCATTGGAGTGGAAGAAGTAGCAATTGTCATATAAGAGAATTTGGAAATATAAAAGTTATATATGTTGGATTAATACATTACATACTTAATATATTTAATACACATATAAGGTACATTTAATGTGTATATAAGATACATATTACTTGTGCATATGTGTAATATCTCAAATTTTTAAAAAGTTCTAATTTTTAGAAATTTAATAAAATAAATTATAATTTAAATGGATAAATTAAATTAATGGTTTTAAATAAAAAATGAAGGAATTTTAAATAAAAAAGTGAAATATATATGTGATATATATGTAAAATATATACAACACATAAAAGTCAACATTTTTTAAAAGAAAAGTCAAAGTAAAAGGGTATTTTGGTAATTAAATCTTAGAAATTCAAAATTAATGAAATAATTCAAAAATAAATAATTTTTGAATGGAAGATGGATTTTTGGACTTTTAATTTATTAAATAATTAATTAATTATTAAAATATTAAATAATATATATATATATATACATGGTTATAATTAAAGGATGAAAAAGAAAGAGAAATAGAGATAAAGTCTTCTTCTTCTTCTTCTTCTTCATCTTCTTGGCCAAAATTACCATGGGAGAGTAAGAGAAGTTTTTATTCTTCCAAGCACTAAGAATTGAAGAGATTTTAAGGATTCAAGTGGAATTTTAGAAGGTTCTTCATCAATTGGTAAGCTATCTTACCAAATTTTCAAATTCTATGGAAAAGTGTGTTATGTAAATTTTGGAATTTTATTGTAGAATGATTTAATTTCTTAATTGGATATGAATGAAGTTGTTTTGATTGGTTATTAATGATTTTAAGGTTAGATTGAAGAAATTATTAAATTTAAGTTGAGTTTGGTGAAGAGAGAGAATTTAGGGTTATTGAACTTTTGGGTTTGTGGAAACATGAGCTTTAATTGTGCAAATTGGTTCCAAATGTATTGTTTTGATTCATAAACAAGTATTTTAAAGTCAAATATTAGATTTGGTTGTGTTTGGTTAGATTTTGAGAATGGAAGTGGAGATTTAGGGTTTTGGAAAAGTGATTTTCCAAAGTGGTTGAATCGTTTGATTTTATTTGTTTAAGCATGTTGTTTAGTGTTAAAAGTGATGAATATAAGCTTGAAATGATTAATGGATTGTGTTGGAATGGAAAACCTTAAATGGGGGAAGGTTATGCCATTTTATGGTTTTGTATATAAGAGTGTATTTTTGCAATTTAAATAGTTCAAATGTATTAAAATATGATTCTAATGATATAAATAAACATAATATATTATAATGAATGGCCTAGTATGAGAATCCAAAGTTAAAGTGAGGTTAGCCTTAAATTTTGGATTTTTGCTTGGATGGGGTTTAATTATGGTTTAATATTGAAAATGCCGTTAAATGTGATACTAAATGATTATTTGCTATCACATTTGATTTAGGCGTTGAGGGAGGTTGATTTGCTTCATCCTAGTGGTGAAGGGCAAGTTGGAAGGATAGGATTGGAGGTTGTTTTAAGCTTATTTTGGGTTGCTATTTGAGGTAAGTACAAACTTTGAATACATTGGTTATGTTTGCATGACATTTGGGCTTAACTCATTTTGGTGGATGACTCGATTCCTAAGGAATCCCCAACCTCTTATTTAATTTGAAAAGTTGGGTATATATGGGGAAGGTGAGTAATGACCTAGCACCCTTATAATGCCCAGTTCATTGGAGCTGGCCTCCTTTTCAGGTCTAAATATTATTGAATTCTTAACTTATTAAAATATCATCCATACTGCATACAATCATAAAAATATGTAATCACTTTACTAAAATCACAACAAGTTCAAACAAAATAAGTGGCACCCATATTGGATGGAGACATGCCCTTACAATGTTCGACGTCCAAAACTAAATAAAATAGGACACCCACCATTTGGTGGAAACGTGCCCTTTACATTTATCCAAAATCTAAAATAAATCAAATTACATTGGAACCTAATTAATGAGGTACCCACAATATGAAAACATACCTCTTACATAATGAAACTAAAATAAACCAATATAAAATATTCAATCATTCATCATAAATAAAAGTAAACTATCCATTACAAAATAAATCATCCATGAATTAATAATCAAGTTTGCATTTAAATGTCATGTTAATCAATAGATATACAAACTTGGGTTTTAAATTTGTATAAATTAGGGTTTTAAACTAAATTTAGGGTTTGTGTAAAATCATAACCAATATTATTTGACTACTAGACTAAATAATCATATTACTAAAATTATTAACTACTGGATGTTTATTTAAATGATTTATTACATGATGGTATTGCAAATTGCTACTGTGAAATTAAATAATATGTTGATCACTATATCAAATCATGATAAACATATGTATTGTGATAAATGAATGAAACACAGAAAACACACCTTCGTTGTTGGCTCCACCAAATTAAAAGGGACAAACCAAGCTTTACTACTTGAATTAACTTTAGGTTTATGGCTGTAGGTTTAATGCAATCGAGACAATTTTGATTTCTGCCTCTTAGATTGCTGCATATGTTTTCAGTGTTGCTTTGAATACATAGTTCAAATATCAAATTTCATCTCTCAGTTCTTCATTCAATAGCTATAGATCAACAGGTGGCCAATCTATCAATCTTAACATTCAATTCAATGCATTCAACATAAGACAAGGCACATTAATGGAATTTATTGAATTAAATCATTTAATCAAATTTACTACAAATCCTAGGCATAAATAGTTTAGCTCATCGTCAACTCGACATAAACATCCATGTCAGTAGAATTCAAATTACAAAACCTCATTTGAATATTAATGTATTTCACAATCATATTCTAAAAAAATGAATAAATTGAAGGGATAAAAGATCCCGTTTGAAGATGAGTTTAGATTGCTCTTCCTTGCTCCACTTGGATTTGATGATCTCTCAATCTTCTCCTCTAAAATGGCTTTCTTAAAACCCCAATTTCCAAGATGAAGCCTTGGCCATGTGTCTTGCTTCCTCCCTATCTTCTTCTATGTATTTCTAAAAATGGAGATTCAACAAGACATGACCATGTGAGTGAGTGTGTTCGAGAGAGTTGATGATGATGGAGATAATGCTGTGATGAATATCCAAATGGAGATATCCCCCTCTCTCTTCAAAATCCATATTTTATTTTAAAAGGTTGTCTTCTTTTTAATTAAAAATTCCTTCCTTTTCTCGTGCCTTTACTATTTATTCCCACTCTCTCCAACAATCCATCTTCCTTTTTTATTTTAAAAACTCATCATTCCTCTTATTCTGTTGTGCCATGTTTCATTTTGTCACTTTATAGCTCTTACATTTGCCTTAATTTTGCTTCTTTAGTTGAGAGACACAACCAAGCTTGGCATGGATTGGCCATATGTTCCATTCTTTATCTTGGACACGGCCAAGATGTATGCATGTGTCCATTACTGCCAAGTTTAAGAGTTTTGCTTTCTTAATTGGAACATGGCCAAGAACAAGTTGTCTTGGTCGTGTAATGTGACACAGATGGGTGACATGGCCAAGACTCTTGCCTGTGTTCAATTTTGCCAAGCTTGCATTTGTTTCTCTTCTTGCTTATGAGAGACACGGCCATGTGAGTCCTAGTCTTGGTCATGTGATGTGACACGGCCAAGATGGCTGCCTGTGTCTCCTTATGCTTGCAAGCATTCTCACCTAGAATGTTACACGGTAAAGATGGATAAGCGTGCCCAAATCTGCTTGAGTTTTATCTTCATGGTGGCACGGCCAAGACACTAAACGTGTCTTGTTCTGTGTTGGACCTTTTGTGCTTCATCTTCCTTTCTTAATCCCCTCAAATGAAGGACTTAGCACCTTCCATTTCTTTTTGCTAATTGTTTTGCTTTAGCTAAAATTCTTACAACAACTTGAACAAATCATTAAAAAGCAAATAAAAATCAAATAAAAGTACCCTAAAACACATATGTCAGATCCGTGATTTTGAAAATATAAAAGTTGTATATACTCAATATATATCTAGTGTATATATAACATATATATATATATATGGTATATTAATTGCATATGTTCGATTAATACATTACATAATTAATATATTTAATACACATATATGGTACATTTGATGTGTATATAAGATATACATTACTTGTGCATATGTGTAATATCCCAAATTTTTGAAAAGTTCTAACTTTTAAAAATTTGATAAAATAAATTATAATTTAAATGTATAAATTAAATTAATGGTTTTAAATGAAAAATGAAGGAATTTTAAATGAAAAAGTGGAATATATATGTGATATATATGTAAAATATATACAACATATAAAAGTCAACGCTTTTTAAAAGAAAAGTCAAAGTAAAAGGGTATTTTGGTAATTAAATCTTAAAAATTCAAAATTTATAAAATAATTCAAAAATAAATTATTTTTGAATGGAAGAGGGATTTTGGACTTTTAATTTATAAAATAAATAATTAAATAATTAATTATTAAATTATTTTAATATATATATATGGTTATAATTAAAAGAAGAAAGGAAATAGAAAATAAAATTTTATTTTGATCTTCTTCTTCTCCATCATGGGCCAGCCACCATGGGAGCTTGGACCAAGAATTTGATTCTTCCATACTCCACAAATTAAAGGATTTAATAAGTTTAAAGTAGATTTTTGGTGATTTCCACAAAAATTAGTAAGTTTCCAACTCTTTTCTTTGAATTCCATGGAAGATTGAATTATGTGAGTTTTGAACTTTTGAAGTAGTAAGTTATAATTGTTGCAATTGGTGTGTATGATGTTATTTTGGGTAGTTAACAATGATTTTAAGGTTAGATTGAAGAGATGATGGAGTTTGGATAAAGAACGCTGAAGAGAGAGAATTTAAGGTTATGGATTTTTGGGGTTTTGAAAACATGAGCTTTAATTGTGCAAATTGATTCCAAATGAGTTTTTTTTTATTCATAAACAAGTATTTTAAAGTGAAATATTGAATTTGGTGGTGTTGAGTTGGAGTTTGAGAATGGAAGTGGAGATTTAGGGTTTTGGAAAAGTGATTTTCCAAAGTGGTTGAATTGTGTGATTTTATTTCTTTAAGCATGTTGTTTAGTGTTAAAAGTGATGAATATAAGCTTGAAATGAGTAATGGATTGTGTTGGAATGGAAAACCTTCAATGGGGGAAGGCTATGCCATTTTTGAGATTTTGTGTATAAGAGTGTATTTTTATATTGTAAATGATTTAAATGTATTAAAATATATTTTTAATAATATAAATAAACTTAAAACACTAATTTAATTGTAGTAGAATGGAATTCTAATGTTAAAGTAAGGAAATGCTAAATTTTTAAAAATTTGTAGGACTGATGTTTAATTTTGGTTTAATATTAGAAATGCCATTAAATGTGATATTAAATGATTATTTGCTATCACATTTGGTTTAGGCATTGAGGGAGGTTGTTTTGCTTCATCCAAGTGGTGAAGGGCAAGTTGGAAAAATAGGATTGGAGGTTGTTTTAAGCTTGCTTTGGGTTGCTAGTGGAGGTATGTACAAACTTTGAATATAATGTTTATATTTGCATGGCATTTGGACTTAACACATTTTGGTTGGAAAATGTGTTAAGCTACTTGGTTCATTGATTGTGTATGAATAATGTGCTATGACATTTGTAATGTCATATATGTGTTAAATGCATTGTGAAAAGCCATTGATAATAGCTAAATTGTGTAAAATATGAAATATGCATATTATGTGAAAATACCCAAAGTAATTGGGTAATGTGTTGTGAATGAAAAAATGAGATATGTAGTATAATGAAATGAATTGATATTGATAAAAATGAGAAAAGTGGGAAAAGTGAGAAAAATGAGAAAGATGTGAAAAAAAGAGAAAAGTGAGAAAAAAAAATGTGAAAATAAGGCAATGTGCCTAGATTGAATATGTGAAAATGAGAAAGAGATTAATAATGAGAAATATGAATAAATTGTGTGTCTAGTATATTATTTAATTTTTAGAGTTCTGTGTTTGGCAGCATGCCTATGATTATCTACGAGCTAAAAGCTGGGCTGGTGAAAAGACAGGGTCGTAAACCAGGTCCAGCTGATAAATATGATATTTTTGGGGTAAAAAGACTGGGTCGTAAGCCTCAAAAATAAAAATTTGAAACTAGACTGAGTAAAAGACTAGGTCGTAAGCTCAGATCTAGTTGGATTATCCATGGATATATTGCCTACAGGGCTAGACACAAGGTGTCATTATGGAACAAAATAGTAACTCTGAAATTTGAATAGCATATTCGATCCTTTTGGGCCCATGCTTGTAATATCCCGAGATATACCTTAAAAGTTTTGGAGGAGTTGTTGTATTTGGATTTAATGTATATGTGATGTATATGTATATGTCTAATTGTAATATCCCTAAGTGTGCCTAGAAGTTATGATAATATTGTTATAATTGATTTGAATGTGTAATTGATAAGTGGTATATTTGTATAGGGTTTGGTTGAATGGTAAAAGTATTTGAGAGAAATGAATATGTGTATTTGCAAAGGAAAGAATTGTATAGAGAGAGATAGTGTATATGTTGGGTATATGGCAATATATATGACATATATGTTGGTCAAAGTGCTTAGTCAAGGGAAGAAGATATTTAAATTGTTGAATGTGAAATTACCAAAATGGGCAAGAGCTTGTAAAGAGAATTAAAATGTGTATGAGGGTAAGATAGTAATTTTCTTTTGGAGGAGTATTTAATGCCTATTGACTTTGTGTTTTCTTCATCATTTCTTCTTCTTTTTCCTTGTGTGGCCGGCTCACCTAAGACAAAGGAAAGCAAGAGAGTAAAAGAAGGGTTTGATGTTCTAAGCTCCAAAGTTGAGAGAGATTCCAAGTAACCAAGTTGGAATTTCAAGGAATTTCATCATTTTGGTAAGATTTCTCTTGTTTGCTTTGGTTCTTTTTGAAGTTGTGTATGGATTGAGTTAGGTTTATGGATAGTATGATTAAGTGTGTTTGTGTATGGTGTGTGTAAAAGTGTTGAAATGGAATTAAAGATAAGAAGCTAGGTTGGTGTTGGTGATGGAAGAGTAAGAGTTGTGTTTAGTGAATTTTTTTTCTGTTTTACAATTAGTAAAGGCTGTGACTTGTATGATTTTTAATTAATTATAGAAAAATGTTCTTAAAGTGAATTTTTGATATGTTGTGCCTCTATGAGTATAGAATGATTGAAAAATATGTTGATTTGATTTTGGAATGGTTATGAGTTTAGAAAGATTGTTTTTATTAGACCTGTTCCAGCAGGTACCTTAACTGAGACAGCTATATTTCGGGATTTTTAATAAAATGTAGAAAGATCATATCCAATTGAATTTTGGATATGTTGTTTCTTAGTGAGTCTAGTATTTGAGAAAAATAATTTGGAACCACGTTGATTGAATTTGATTTATGGAATTCACAAAGTTTAGAACTGCTGCCAGGATGCAGGGCAATTGGGGCAGTCTGGTTAGGTGAACTATTTGACCAAGATTTTGTGTTCAGTTTGATCTGAAATTTTAAAGGAATGATTTTAAGATAAAAAACTAAATTCTGTAAAAATTTTAGAATTTTTAGTCAAGCAGATTATTTTATACAATTTTTCAAAATAAGGATAAAATGGAGTCTTAAACCAGAATGTACTATTCATATGGTCATTTTGCTAATATTCCTTTTGGATTAGATTGTGAAGAGGTTGAATTGCCCTAACCGTGTCCCTCAAGTGGTGCTGCCCGTGTCCCTCAAAGGTTTTGAAGAGATTGGGTTGCATTAACCTAAATGTGGAGAATTCTTGGAAAGAAAAGAAATGTATAGATTGATGGGACTAGTTCTTGAGGTAAGTACCAATACATATGATTGTATTTAATTACATAATTCGAGGCTTAACACATTTGTTTGCAAATGTGTTAAGTGATCTATTATATTGTTAACATAATTGGACTAAGGTGATGATTGAATGATGTGAAGGATGTGAAGATCATTAACAAGGTAAGCATAAACCCTATTTGATTGTATATCCTTATATGTCTTTGAACATTAACACATTGGGATGAAAGTGTTAAATAAGCTATTATATTGTGAATGTAAATGAAGAATATATATAAAGGATGAAATATGAAATGGGAAAGGTAGGAAGAAATGAGGATCATTCTTAAGGTATGTGCAATTTGTTATGATAAATGCTCTAGTAATGAATGATGTTAATGTGTTTTGAGAAGTGAGGAAATGTTATGTTATATGCATTGTGAATCTTGTGTATGGCAATTTATTATATGAATAATATACTTTGAAATGTGATATCAATGATGCTATATGTATCATATGGATTGAGATATGATATGATATGAAGCCATTGTGATTGGCTATGATAATTCAATTGAAAGAGATAAGGCATGTTGGCCTAATTGATGATGAGATTGATAATGAAATAATAAATGAATTGTTTGTTTAATATGTTATTCAGTTTCAGAGTTCTGGATTTGGGTGGCATGCCTAAGAAATGATGAAATGTATGATTTATGATTTGTATGATATGTAAATTGTGTATTGCAATAATGAGTGATATGATGTGTAATGTGTGTATTGCAATAATGAGTGTATGATATGTAATGTGTGTATTGCAATAATAATTGGTATGATATGTAAAGTGTGTATTGCAATAATGGTTGGTGTGGTATATATATAATGTAGGGGTATTAATATATTGGTTTTGAGTATTGGTGATGCATTGGGGTTGGTGATAATATTATGTATATATATACATCATATATGAAATTAGCTAGGATATATTAAAGATAAAATTAAAAAGAAAAGAAGATATGATAAGAACTAATTATATATTAAATTGATGTATCATTATATATCAATACTTCTATACTATATGTTTATATTTTATATTTGGACTACTAAGCTCTCGGGCTTAGCGCGGGTGTTTATTCGCGCAGGTATATAGATGGAAGATATGAAGTCTTTTGTTATGCCACAAGAAGAGTAAAGTTTGTCGAGACCAACTAGAGGGTAATGCATACATGTATAAATTTTAATTATGATGTATTTCTGACGAGAGAGTATTTATATGTATAAATGAAGTTTTAATAAAGATAATGATTTTGTAAATGTTATTTAAATTAATGTATTATGGTTTGAACTCTGTTATAAATATTTTAAAAGGTAACGAAAAGTGACATCCTTATACTTTATATATTTACTATATGTATACTAGGTATACGCATAGTACTTATATAGGGTATCGGGGTGTTACAATGCTTGTCTTTGCTTTAATGTGAATTATGAATTGTGATACAATTGAGCAATATAATGAGATATAATTTTATGAGTTGTGATATATATATATATGTGTGTATTGTGCATTGACATGAACGATTGGGTAGAGCTGGAGAGTTCTTCTAGACTTGGTTGGGTCTAGGTTTGTATTTTTTTTTAGCTTGAAGAGTTATTTTTGGGTACATCAAGATTAGAGCCAGTTGTCAGCATAAACATATTTGATATTATAGTATATTTTGATATTATGTATATTATGATATGTTTTTGATGTATATATTGTCAATTGTAAAGAATGTTTTGAATAATTTGTTTAAGATGGGATCTTATATATGTTGTTGATATATATACCTATATATAAGTATTTTGAGAAAATATGGAGAAATTGAGAAGTATTGGTGAAATGGTAAATTAATTTTATTGGGAGAGTTTGTTTTATGCAGGTTATGTTTTGCTGAATTTTGGGAACGTCCAAATTACAGACAAAACTCTGGCGAATGTTTCCTAGAGATTTTCATATAAAATGTTATTTCGGGTTACTATAGCAAGTAAAGAATACTTACATACTATTTAATTTTATATATTTAGTATTTGAAATTTTAAAACAGAAATGTGAAAATTTTTATTAAACTGGTCTATGACATTTTTTGTATAGTATATGCGTATTTTACATATGCTGAAAATATGTATTGTACGTATATAGGGTATAAGGGTGTTACACATAATCCTTTGCTTGTCCCCAAGCAAAGTAAAAAAAAATAAAACAAAATAAGGAAGGTCAGCGGTTATAAGATAACTTTAAGACTTCCCTTTTTCATAATGTCCATACTCATTTTTGAATCATATAAAATCAATACTTACACAATTCGATAACTTTTCATGCATACCTTAGTGGCACTCCCTTGCTAAATCTCTTAGGTGTTTGAATAGGATAGTGTTTTCGCTCTTTATAGCATTCCCATAAGCTTGCTTTAAGAATCAAGTCTCATCCACTCAATTGCAATTAAGCATCAATCATAAGGTCTTTTATTTGTTGTAATGGTGCTTAAGGTTGAGGTGTCACATTTTTGGAAATGTGGCCTCAGTCATTAGGTTCAAGAGCACTTAAAGAATGAAGCAACATATGTGACACAATAATTTCCAAAATAGTCACTTCTCTTAATGCTTGATCGCCCCATATAGAGATAAAATATCCTCTTATATATGTATATTTTAATGGTAGGAATATAAATTGATTCCTATTTTGGATTCAATGATATATGAAGAAATTTGTACTTTAAAAAAACCCCACACTTAATTGACACTATAACTTTAATTACTAATTCCTCAAATGCTCTTATTCCTAATGAAGGGACAATACTTGGTAGGAAAGGGTTTAAGGCTAACGTTATTGGGTAAATAAAGAAGTGGAAAAATGATGTAGGCTCAAGGGAGAGGGAAATTTCTTAGGGTTTGAAAAATGGAGAAATGAGGGAGAAGATTTGGTTTTTAAGGGTTTTAAAAATGAGTGACACGGCCAAGATTGAGTTATCTTGGTCGTGTTTGAATGACACAGCCAAGATTGATGGTTGTGTCTTCTTCTAGAAGAAAAGTTTGATTTTGGGCTTGGATGATAACATGGCCAAGATGGATTGTTGTGTTTGCTACTGGAAATTTGTTTTTAATGGATTGATGGTTGACATGGCTTAAAGACTTGGCCAAGATGACTAGCTGTGTCCAGGTCTGCGCAAAAATGGGTTTTTTTGAGGGAAGCTTGACACGATCTTGAACATGGCCAAGACTCTTGTCCGTGTCAACTTCTTGAATTTTATATGTTGGTGCTGTCTTGGCCATGTCTAATGGGTGTGCCATCCACTGCACATTTTCTTTCTTTTTCCCTGAAACTCAATTCAACAAAACAACATATCACAATACCTATTCCAACTAAATTTATTCAAGCTTAACAATTGATAATGAAAAATTGAGAAATCAAAATCTATAAATAAAAAATAAAAAAATGCAAACTAATGGGTTGCCTCCAATCAAGCGCTTCTTTAACGTCATAATAGCTGGATGTTGTTGCATCATTCATCAATGAATACCATGCTTTCTATGATTTTTATAATTTGGAGCTCTTTCAAATAGGATTTCACCCTTTTCACATTCACTCTAAAAGTCTCATTGATTTTAAAATTCATCAATTCAACAACTCCATATGGAAATATTTAAACTACTTGAAATGGTCCACTCCAATGGGACTTCAATTTTTTGGGGAATAATCGCATCCTTGAATTGAATAAAAGGACTTTCATTGCCGATTCAAAGGTTCTTTTAAGTATCATTTTGTCATGCACAACCTTTGTTTTCTCCTTGTAGATCCTTGAACTCTTATAGACTTCGTTTCTAATCTCATCTAGCTCAGAAATTTGTAACATTCTCTTCCCTTTCACCCCATCTAAGTCCATATTCATAGCATTGATCGCCCAATAGGCTTTATGCTTTAATTCCACTGGCAGGTGGCATGCCTTTCCATAGACCAACCTATATGAACTCATTCCCAAGTGTGTTTTGGAAGCTATTCGATATTCCCACAGTGCTTCTGAAAGATGAATCGCCCTATCTTTCCTCGTTATACTTACTATCTTCTCTAAGATTCCTTTAATTTTCTTGTTGGAGATCTTGGCTTCGCCAGATATTTGGGGATGATATGGAGTTGCTACTTAATGCCAAATGCCTACATCTTGGTCATTAACCTTTCAAACCATTTGTTACAAAAATGGCTTCCTCCATCACTCACTATTGATTTAAGGGTCCCAAACCTGCTCAAAATATTTTCCTTCAAGAATTTCAAAATAATATTAGCATCATTGGTCCTTGTGGGTATAGCCTCTACCAACTTAGACACATGATCTATAACAAGAAGGATATATTCAAAACCAAAAGATTTGGGAAATGGCCCCATGAAGTCTATTCCCCAAACGTCAAAAATTTTGACCACAACAAATATAAAAGTGTCATTTCATTTCTTTTGCTTATATTTCCTACTCTTTGGCACCTATCATATATGATACAAAGGTTATAAGCATCTTTAAAAAGAAAAGGCCAGTACAAACCAATTTAAAGAATCTTCTCAGCGGTTTTCTTTCCTCCAAAATGCCCTCCAAAATACAGGTTGTGGCAAAATTATAATACTTGTAATTGCTCTTCTTCTGGCTTGCATATTTTGATAATTTCATCCCTGCAAATTCTAAGCAAATATGGGTAGTCCCAAAAGTAATACTTACAGGAATGTAGAAACCTCTTTCTTGCCTGGAAATTCAAGTCTTTCCTCAAAACACCACAAGAAAGATAGTTAGTAATGTCGGCATACCATGGTGCTTGAGTTAAAGCAAACAAGTGTTCATCAGGAAATTTCTCACAGGCATTTTCACAAGCAATTTATGTATCATCATCATGAGATTTCAATCTATGAAGATGGTCGGCCACTATATTTTTACTTCCCTTCCTATTCTTAATTTCAACATCAAATTCTTGCAACATCAAAACCCATCGAATGAGCCTAGGTTTAGCTTGTGGTTTAGTTAATAGGTATTTCAAGGCCGTATGATCAGAAAATACAATGACTTTAGAACCTAACAGATAAGATCTAAATTTGTCAAGTGCAAATGCCACAGCTAACATTTTTCTTTTAGTGGTTGTGTAATTTACTTGTGTATCATTCAAAGACAAACTTGCATAATAAATTACATACAATAATTTATTAACCCTTTGGCTCAAAATAGCTCCGATAGCATAATTTGATGCATCACACATGATTTCGAAAGGCAAATTCCAATTAGGGGCAGCAATTATAGGAGCAAAAGTTAATTTTTCTTTCAAGATGTTAAAAGCTTCTAAGAACTTATCATCAAAGACAAATGGAACATCTTTCCCAAGCAAATGACATAAAGGACATGAAATTTTTGAAAAGTCCTTTATGAATTATCTATAAAATCTAGAATGTCCCAAAAAACTTCTAATCCCATTAATAGATATGGGGGTTGGTAGATTCATAATCAATTCAACTTTAGCTTTGTCCACTTCAATACCCTTATGGGAAACAACATGACCCAAAACAATGCTATGATCAACCATAAAATGACTCTTTTCCCAACTTAAAGTTAGATTGCATTCAATACGTCTTTTAAGTACTAGTGTCACCTTATGCAAATAATCATCAAAAGAATTACCTAAAATAGAGAAGTCGTCCATAAATATCTCAATGCACTTATCCAACATATCAAAAAAAAAAAAGGAAAGCATGCATCTTTGAAATGTTCCTGGTGCATTGCAAAGTCCAAACGACATCCTTTGAAAAATAAATGTCCCAAAAGGACAGGTGAAAGTAGTCTTGGATTGATCCTCTGATGCTGTAGGGACTTCATAGTATCCTAAAAGACCATCAAGAAAACAATAAAAAGCATGTCCAAATAATCTATCTAGCATTTGATCAATAAATGGCAAAGGAAAATGATCTTTCTTGTTACAATGTTTAACTTCCTACAATCTATACACATTCCCCACTCAGTTTGCGTCCGTGTTGGTACCAACTCTCCCTTATCATTTTGAAATACAGTCAATCCAGCTTTCTTTGGCACCACATGTATGGGACTAACCCACTCACTATTTGCTATAGGGTAGATTACTCCTTCATCAAAGAGCTTAAGAACCTCCTTCCTAACTACTTCACTTATGTTTGGGTTAATTTTCCTTTGGCCTTCTCTCACCACTTTAGCTCTCTCTTCTAAAACTATTCCATACATACTCATGGAGGGACTAATACCCTTGATATCGCTCAACCCCTAACCAATGGCTCTCTTAAATTTGTTTTAATACTTTCACAACTTTTTCGTCTTCCTCTAAACCAAGAGATGAAGAAATAATCATTGGTTGTGTGCAGTTCTCTATAAGAAAAACATACTTTAAATGCTTTGGGAGTTCTTTAAGTTCAATCGCTTTTGGTTGAATCTCATCTTTCTCAATCTCAAGTTCCCTCTCATTACTCTCATCATCCAACATGGACATGCATTCCTCAATTTCTAAATCAGAAATTTCAACTTCTTCACTCAAAGTTAAGGCCATCTCAAGCTTGTCTTCACTACTTTCTTGTAAGAAAACTTCTTTAACAGCAGGATCAATATAATC
Source organism: Garcia nutans (assembly GCA_947685225.1). NCBI lineage: Eukaryota > Viridiplantae > Streptophyta > Magnoliopsida > Malpighiales > Euphorbiaceae > Garcia > Garcia nutans. Next base: position 44,363,672 of record CANTUV010000007.1, on the reverse strand, counting down.
AATAAAAGAGCAATCTTCATACACAACAGTAGTGGGAATAGGAGAAGTGTTAAAAATTGAAAATTCTACAGTTTGACCTAAAACAGTCATGGTTAATTTTTCCATTTCTAACATCAATCAAAGTATTGGTTATAGCCATAAAAGGTCTTCCTAGCAAAATTGTGTGTTTAGAATTGCTAGGGATTTCTTCCCCCATATCCAAGACAATGAAATAACCAGGAACAATCAAACCTCATACTTGAACTAGAACATTCTCTATGATTCCCTTAGGGTACCTAAGAGTTCTATTTGCAAGTTGCAACACCATTTTAGTTGGTTTAAGTTCCCCTAGCTCTAATTTCAAATAAATGGAATATGGCATCAAATTTATACTAATTCCATGGTCACACATGCCAGTGGTTTCCTTCCCATTCCCTATAGAGATATTAACTATAAAACTTCCACGATCCTTTAGCTTAGGAGGTAACTTGTGTTGTAAAATGGCAATTGTTACTTTCGAAACGGTCACCTTTTCATTTAGTTCATACCTTTTCTTTTTAGAGTTTAGTTCCTTGAAGAATTTGGCATAAGTTGGCATATTTTTAATCACCTCAAGTAAGGGAAGTTTTATACTTACTTTTGAGAGCATGTTATAAATTTCAAAAAATTGTTTATCTTGCTTCTTATTTTTTAACCTACTTGGGAAAGGAATTGGTGGTCTATAAGGATTTTGAGATTTGTATAACTTTGGTAAAGTGGATGCCTCCAAGCTCTCCACCTCCTTCAATTCACTTGGTTGAGCTTGGCTTTTTTGCATTTCAACACCCTTTTCTTGAATTGTACATGCATCCAAAGAATCACCAATTTTGTTGTCAATTACGTTACCACTTCTCAAGATCGTGATTCCCTTGGATTGTTTTGGTTGACATGGAAATTTTTCTTTTTGATGAGCTTAAAGCTGGTTAGCTAGTTGATCAACTTGCGTTTCAACCTTTTTCCATGGTGCTTCTAAAGAGTCAAACCTTTTGTTGTTCAATTCATGATTTTTTGTGCTTACTTGAATGAAAGCATTCAAGTTTTCTTCCATTGTGGGTTTCTTTGGTTGATCCTGATTTGGAGTTTGCCCTTTGAAGCTAGGTCCTCTTTGATAGGGTTGGAAGGATTATTGTGGTGGAACTTGTTGCTAGTTCTTCCATGAAATATTTGGGTTGTTTCTCCAACCGAGGTTATAAGAATTGGAATATGGATCATTCCTACCCCTTTGTTGGAACCTTCAAAGGCATATACTTATTCTTGCCAGTCTTGGCATTAATCAAAATTTATGGAGCCCATATTTGCTTTATGGCCTACAACACCACATGATGCACATGTTTCTGAACTTGACATAGGCAAGTTTCCTCTATCATTAAGTAATTTTGCTTGCCTTGTCAACCCTGCTATTTGTCTTGCTATTTCTGAAGTTGCATTCAACTCAAAAGCTTCTCTACACCTTTCTCCAATACGCTTTTGCGGCAAATTTTCTCCCAACATTTCAAATAATCTCCCCATTTTAGCGACTGTCTTTTCACCCATTGCACCCCTGCTGCATTATCCAATATATTTTGTCTTTGCTGAGTGTGCCCATCAGAAAAGAATTGATTGAGCAATTATTATGGATAATAATCACGAGGGCATTAGAACAACAAAGATTTGAAGTGATCCCATGCCTCATGAAATGGTTCTCCATCCAATTAGATGAATGTTGTAACACCCCCACATCCAATGCACACACACTACAATCACAACAATGTAGCATAAGTGCACCAAACATAGGGATGCTACGGTTTTCTTCAACATTCAAAACATTTTAAACTTGATACAATACCCTAATCATTATACATTATAGAAATTAAGTCATTGACTTAAAATATAAACATATTAGATATACATATATATATATATATACATTTAAATATTACACAGCGGAAGTTATAAATTAGGTACATATTTACATTATAAACATTACTTTACAAAATATAAAAGAAAAATACATGATTGGCAAGTCTGCTCTGATCTTTAAGTCCTCAAAAATCAACTCTTCAATGTCTACCCTCACTCGGTCTCGAAGAGCTCTCGGGTTCGATTCTAACAGTTCTATCACCTGCGCGATTAAACACTATCGCGCTAAGCCAAGGGCTTAGTAAGATAATCATGCTAATGATATGACTTCGTGCAATGCAATGTCATTTCTCAAACCATAATATATATGTAACATCATATATGCAAAATTAACAATATACTTTCACATTACATATCACATTTTATTATCTTTTCATATACCTCATTAGTATTCATTTAATCATCAATACAAAGCAAAACAAACATCATTCATGACTCACATTAACCATAGACAAGCATGGGCCCAAGACACACTAATATGCCATTCAATTTTCAGAGTTAATGTTTTGGTTCTATCATCACATTTATCAATATCAATATCATAGACCCAACTAGGCTTCAAGGATTAAGTTCAACCAAGCTTCAAGGGGAGCAAAGCATGCTAAGCTTCTACCCAACTTGGCTTCAAGAACTAACCCAACCTAGCTTCAAGGGTGGTAACATCTCAATTAGGCTTCAAGGATTCAATCCAACCTAACTTCAAGAGATTGTTACTATCATTAGGCATGCCACCAATAACATACTCTGAAAATGGAATAACACATTAGCCACACAATTCATTTACATATCAATTATCATTTCCATTCTCAATTCTCATCAACATTTAGGCAAACATGCCTTCATTCTCTCAATATTATCATCATATAGCATCATTCATCATAGCCAAACACAATGGCATTGTCTCATATCATATCTTATTTGAATTATCATTTCATCTTTGATACAACATTTCAAGGTACATTACTCATAAAATACAATACCTTTCACAATGCATAACATAACCTTGTTTAAATCTCAACAATGCAATTAGGGCAAAGAACAACTTATATGATTCATAGCTTTAGGATCTTCCATATGCATTTGATTAGTTCATTCATTGATTCAAGTGTGTTTAAAGTGTTTTAGGGTTAGGTTTAAGAACCAACCCACCTTTGAAGAACCAAAACAATGCAAAAAGAACAAAGAAACAAAACCCTAACCAACTCATTTGATGGACACGGGCAGCACACATGAGGGACACGGCCAAGCTTGTGGCCGTGTCTCTCAATTCAACTTTGGCAGTAGCAAACACGGCTTAGGGACACGGCCGTGTCTCTTCAACCAAAACTCACAGTAGCTCACACGGCTTGGGAACACGGCTGTGTCACCCAAAAATTAATCCAACACGTCCAAAATCATATGACTTGGCCGTGTCTCACATGGCCTTTGGCCGTGTCTCCCAAAACCAAAACCCTAATTCTAACCAACTCTCTTCCAAATGCATTAAAACTCAATATACATCATACCACATGCTTCAAATGAACATCATCAATGTTCTAAATACATATTCATTACAATAATCACTTTAAAACACCTTAATATCACAATTAAACAAACACCATCTCAAAACCCTAACTCAAACTCTACTCTTGATTTTCCACTATCAATCTTCACTTATTTTTCCATAATCACAACCAAACCAACACAACCTCCAATTTTTAACTTACAATCAACTCTAACACTTATAAACACACATCAACACACTAAATCATCATCTCAACAATTCTCAATACACCTTAACCACAATTTCCAAATTAATAAAAGAAAACAAGAAATTACTTACCTAAAGTGAAGAAATTCCACAAATCTTCAACTTGATTCTTCAATTCTCCCTTCAATCTTGATCTTACTATCAAGAACACTTCTCTTTCCCTTTGTCTTCTTCAATGGCCGGCACAAACATGAGAAGAAAAGAAAATGCACAAGTCAACCTCTCTTTCCTTCTTAATCTCCACCATGCATTTCATCCAAACAATTACCAAAATGCCCTCAAACATATAACTAACCTTTTGTCTTATATAAGCCCATATATGTACTTACACACTCAACAATAAAATATCTTCTTCCACTAACCAACACCTTGACTCTTCTTTGACCCATTTATATGTTATATATATCAACATATACACAACATATACCATTCTCTCTAAACCCTAAATCCTTCCCAAAACACAAATACTTTTCTTTTCCCAATTCTTTATCTTGCAATTTAAAACAACCACAATAACAACAACATACAAAACTTCTAGGGCATAAATGAGGATATTACAATTCTCCCCCTCTAAAAATAAATTTCGTCCTCGAAATTACCTGATATCAAGGCCGAAACAGCTGAGGATATTGCTCTCGCATGGTTTGCTCATTCTCCCAAGTTGCTTCTTCTTTTGCATGATTCTTCCAAAGAATTTTCACTAATGGCACTCTCTTGTTCCTCAATTCTTTCACTTCCCGTGCCAAGATAGCAACTGGTTCCTCTTCAAATGTCAAGTCTGGGCTCACTTCAATAGATTCAAATGGCAACACATGAGATGGATCCGACCTGTACCTTCTCAACATAGAAACATGAAACACATTATGAATACGATCCAACTCAGATGGCAAAGCAAGCCGATAAGCCACTGGCCCAACTCTTTCCAATACTTCATATGGTCCAATGAAACGAGGACTCAATTTTCCTTTCCGACCGAACCTCAAAATCTTCTTCCAAGGAGATACTTTCAAAAATACCTTATCCCCAACATCAAACTGAATATCTCTCCTTTTCAGATCCGCATAAGACTTCTGTCGGTCCGAAGCTGTTTTCAATCTGCCTCGAATCAACTTCACTTTCTCTTCAGTTTCTTGAATCAAATCAGGCCCAATCAACTTGCTATCACCAAGTTCACTCCAACAAAGAGGTGTTCTGCACCGTCTGCCATACAATGCCTCGAATGGGGCCATTCCGATGCTGGATTGGTGACTGTTGTTGTAAGCAAACTCCACAAGAGGTAAGAATCTATCCCAACTTCCAGAGAAATCGATGACACAGCTTCTCAACATATCCTCAACAATCTGTATCACCCTCTCAGACTGTCCATCTGTCTGTGGATGAAAAGCAGTACTGAAGTGTAGTCGAGAACCCAAAGCTCTGTGCAAACTCTTCCAAAATCTTGAAGTAAACCTGGGATCTCGATCAGACACCAAAGAAGTTGGAATACCATGCAATCTCACAATCTCATGGATGTATAGCTCAGCCAACCTCTCCAAAGAGTAATCCATCCGAACCGGAAGGAAATGAGCTGTCTTAGTTAATCTATCCACAATCACCCATATAGCATCATGTCTCCTTTGTGTCAAAGGCAACCCAGACACAAAGTCCATTGTCACTCTTTCCCACTTCCACTCTGGCACTGACAACGGTTGAAGTAACCCAGTGGGAACTTGATGCTCTGCTTTAACCTTCTGACAAGTGAGACATTTTGATACAAACTCAGCAATGTCTCTCTTCAACCCAATCCACCAATAATGCTGTCTCAAATCATGATACATCTTGGTGTTGCCCGGATGCATAGCAAATAAAGACTGATGAGCTTCCTCTAAAATGATCCTCTTCAAGTCAGCATTATCGGGTACACACAATCTATTCTTAAACCATAGGCTCCCATCATCCTTCACAACAAAATCTCTAGTCTTTCCACTCTCACAATCTAAAACAATCTTCTGAATCTTCTTATCAGCTAACTGAGCCTCTTTGATCTGATCCAACAAAACCGGCTTCAATTGCAACTGTGCCAATAATGCACCATCATCACAAAGTACAAAACTGGCACGCAAAGCTCTCAACTCAACAAGCAACGAGAGCGAGTAAACTGTTAAACCAGCTAAAGACTTCCGACTTAAGGCATCAGCAACTACATTTGCTTTACCTGGATGATAATCAATCAAGCAGTCGTAGTCTTTAATCAATTCCAACCATCTCCTCTGCCGAAGGTTGAGCTCTTTCTGAACACCCAAATACTTCAAACTTTTGTGATCAGTGTAAATGAAACATTTCTCCCCAAACAGATAATGGCGCCAAATCTTTAATGCAAACACAATGGCTGCCAATTCCAAATCATGGGTGGGGTAGTTAAGCTCATGCGGTTTCAACTGACGAGATGCATAAGCTATAACTTTCCCTTCCTGCATCAGCACACATCCCAAACCACTATGTGACGCATCACTGTAGATCACATATGGTTTGCCTTCTACAGGTAAAGTAAGAACAGGCGCTTGAGTCAACAAATCTCTCAACTGTTCAAAGCTAGCCTGACACTGATCTGTCCACAAAAACCTCACTCCCTTACGAAGCAATCTGGTGAGTGGAGTAGCTATCAAAGAAAATCCCTTCACAAACCGCCGGTAATAGCCTGCCAAACCCAGAAAACTTCTAACCTCTGTCACAGACTTGGGTGGACTCCAATTCAAAATGGCTTCAACTTTACTCGGATCAACTCTAATGCCTTCTGCTGAAACAATATGTCCGAGAAAAGCTACCTGATCCAACCAGAACTCACACTTCGACAATTTGGCAAATAACTGCTTTTCTCTCAAAATCTGCAACACAATCCGCAGATGCATATCATGTTCCTCTTCATTCCTCGAATACACCAGAATATCATCGATGAAGACCACTACAAACTGATCCAAATAGAGCCTAAACACCCTATTCATCAAATCCATAAAAGCTGCAGGTGCATTCGTCAGACCAAAAGGCATAACTAAAAATTCATAATGCCCATACCTGGTCCGAAATGCAGTCTTCGGAACATCTTCAGCTCTGACTCTCAGCTGATGGTACCCCGATCTCAGATCAATCTTAGAGAATACTGACGCTCCCTTCAACTGATCAAAGAGATCATTGATTCTAGGCAAAGGATACTTATTTTTAATGGTCACCTTGTTCAATTGCCTATAGTCGATGCACAACCTCATAGTACCATCCTTCTTCTTTACAAAGAGCACAGGAGCTCCCCAAGGAGAAACACTGGGGCGAATGAATCCTTTATCCAACAGCTCCTGTAATTGCACTTTCAACTCCCTCAATTCTGCTGGTGCCATTCTGTAAGGAGTAATGGAGATAGGAGTGGTACCCGGCAACAGCTCGATACCGAACTCCACCTCTCTCTCAGGAGGCAATCCTGTCAACTCCTCTGGAAAAACATCAGGGAACTCTGCAACTGTGGCAATGCTATCAATAGGAGAACCCTTCACTCTAGTATCTACCACATGAGCAAGATAGGCTTCACTCCCCTTCCTAATCAACCTCCGGGCTGCAACAGCTGAAACAAATAAGGAGGCTAACTGTTCCTGCTCATTAGATACTATCACCTCTCTCCCATCACCGGTTCTCAAAGAAACAATTTTCTTTTTACAATCCACCACAGCTCCATGTCGAGATAGCCAATCCATGCCTAAAATCACATCATATTCCTTAAATGGCATCTCAATCAAATCTCCAAGGAACTCCTCACCCTGCACCCTCACTGCACTATCCCGATGCACTTTACTCACAATCACACTATGCCCTAACGGATTTGTCACCAAAACATCAAATCCTAGGGACTCAGCATGCACATCAAACACAGGCAATACAGATGCACTAATATAAGAATGGGTGGAACCCGGATCAATCAAAGAAAGTACTGCAGTATCAAATAAAGAAAAAGTACCAGCTATGACCGCCGATGCATCCGGCTGTCTCTGCATAACATACATCCTCTGGGAAGAACCAACCTCCTCCGGTCTAGTTTCCCTGGATGTAGCACCACCTCTAGAACTGAACCCTGCTCTACCACCTCGGCTGGCACCTCTGCCTCCTCTACCTCCCCTCACACTGGCTCGAGAAGCGGCAGAATCAACTGGCATAAACTCCTGTCTCTCCGGACAGTCTCTCACAAAGTGATCCGGTGACCCACACCTGAAACAAACCCCTGCAACACCAGCCTTCCAACAAGGACCACCATGTGGCCTCCCACAATGGATGCAGATAGGTAAGGTGGATCTCTGAACCATAGGGGTCGGAGCACTTGCCACTAAAGCTGCAGGTCTATATCTATGCCTCTGGAACTGCACTGATCTACCTGCTGGTCTCTGGCTCCTACTACTCCGAGGAACAAAACTTCCTCTACCCCTCTTTGCTGAAGAAGACCCTGCCTCGAACTGAGGCCTTCTCACTCTGACTTCTTCCTCTGATGCAGCTGCAATCACTTGAGCCCTTTCTACATCTCGAGCTGCTGCCACTAGCTGGGAGAAATCGTGATATCTAGACCCGGCCACTAAGCACATGATAGAGGGTCTCAATCCCTCCTGGAACCTCCGGCATCTATCTATCTCATCAGCAATAATGCCACCAGCATAATGACTCAATCTAATAAACTCAACCTCATATTCAGTTACAGTCTTGCTATCTTGCTTCAAGCTCAAGAACTCCATCTTCTTCATATCCTTATACTCCCTTGGAGTATACTTCAACTCAAATTCTCTCAAGAAATCAGTGTAAGACAGTGTTGGAGGATCATCCATAGAATGAGGCACCGTCTTCCACCAATCATAGGCATCCTTCTGTAGCAAAGATCTTGCATAGTCAAACTTTTCCTCTGAGGTGGCTTGCAACTGAACAAATACTCTCTGAACTCTGTCAAGCCACTGTTCTGCCACAGCTGGATCAACTGTGCCTAAGAAATCCTCCGCTCCATATTTCCTCAGTTTATCATAATGCCTTACTGGTACTGAAGGCTGAGGGGGTGGTGGCTGTGGTTGCACAGGTGCTTGTCTCATAGCTTCCATCATATTCCTAAACCAGGCTGGCGGAACCTCATCACCTACTGGTCTATCCGACCCAGAAACAGGTGCCTCACCAGCACTATCAACCCTAGCTCCATCCTCAGGAGCAACGCTCTCCTCACTACCCTCAACCGATTGTCTCAAATGAGGATCCATCAACACCTACACTGCAAACACAAAAAAGGACACACCTTATTAAAGATCAGAGGTTGCCAATCCCAAACATATGTGTTATTTAAAACCACTTTTTAAGTAAAAATATTCTTTTTATTACATTTTACCTAGGTTGAGAATCTCAAACCTAGGCTCTGATACCAAAACAATTGTAACACCCCCACATCCAATGCACACACACTACAATCACAACAATGTAGCATAAGTGCACCAAACATAGGGATGCTACGGTTTTCTTCAACATTCAAAACATTTTAAACTTGATACAATACCCTAATCATTATACATTATAGAAATTAAGTCATTGACTTAAAATATAAACATATTAGATATACATATATATATATATATACATTTAAATATTACACAGCGGAAGTTATAAATTAGGTACATATTTACATTATAAACATTACTTTACAAAATATAAAAGAAAAATACATGATTGGCAAGTCTGCTCTGATCTTTAAGTCCTCAAAAATCAACTCTTCAATGTCTACCCTCACTCGGTCTCGAAGAGCTCTCGGGTTCGATTCTAACAGTTCTATCACCTGCGCGATTAAACACTATCGCGCTAAGCCAAGGGCTTAGTAAGATAATCATGCTAATGATATGACTTCGTGCAATGCAATGTCATTTCTCAAACCATAATATATATGTAACATCATATATGCAAAATTAACAATATACTTTCACATTACATATCACATTTTATTATCTTTTCATATACCTCATTAGTATTCATTTAATCATCAATACAAAGCAAAACAAACATCATTCATGACTCACATTAACCATAGACAAGCATGGGCCCAAGACACACTAATATGCCATTCAATTTTCAGAGTTAATGTTTTGGTTCTATCATCACATTTATCAATATCAATATCATAGACCCAACTAGGCTTCAAGGATTAAGTTCAACCAAGCTTCAAGGGGAGCAAAGCATGCTAAGCTTCTACCCAACTTGGCTTCAAGAACTAACCCAACCTAGCTTCAAGGGTGGTAACATCTCAATTAGGCTTCAAGGATTCAATCCAACCTAACTTCAAGAGATTGTTACTATCATTAGGCATGCCACCAATAACATACTCTGAAAATGGAATAACACATTAGCCACACAATTCATTTACATATCAATTATCATTTCCATTCTCAATTCTCATCAACATTTAGGCAAACATGCCTTCATTCTCTCAATATTATCATCATATAGCATCATTCATCATAGCCAAACACAATGGCATTGTCTCATATCATATCTTATTTGAATTATCATTTCATCTTTGATACAACATTTCAAGGTACATTACTCATAAAATACAATACCTTTCACAATGCATAACATAACCTTGTTTAAATCTCAACAATGCAATTAGGGCAAAGAACAACTTATATGATTCATAGCTTTAGGATCTTCCATGTGCATTTGATTAGTTCATTCATTGATTCAAGTGTGTTTAAAGTGTTTTAGGGTTAGGTTTAAGAACCAACCCACCTTTGAAGAACCAAAACAATGCAAAAAGAACAAAGAAACAAAACCCTAACCAACTCATTTGATGGACACGGGCAGCACACATGAGGGACACGGCCAAGCTTGTGGCCGTGTCTCTCAATTCAACTTTGGCAGTAGCAAACATGGCTTAGGGACACGGCTGTGTCTCTTCAACCAAAACTCACAGTAGCTCACACGGCTTGGGAACACGGCTGTGTCACCCAAAAATTAATCCAACACGTCCAAAATCATATGACTTGGCCGTGTCTCACATGGCCTTTGGCCGTGTCTCCCAAAACCAAAACCCTAATTCTAACCAACTCTCTTCCAAATGCATTAAAACTCAATATACATCATACCACATGCTTCAAATGAACATCATCAATGTTCTAAATACATATTCATTACAATAATCACTTTAAAACACCTTAATATCACAATTAAACAAACACCATCTCAAAACCCTAACTCAAACTCTACTCTTGATTTTCCACTATCAATCTTCACTTATTTTTCCATAATCACAACCAAACCAACACAACCTCCAATTTTTAACTTACAATCAACTCTAACACTTATAAACACACATCAACACACTAAATCATCATCTCAACAATTCTCAATACACCTTAACCACAATTTCCAAATTAATAAAAGAAAACAAGAAATTACTTACCTAAAGTGAAGAAATTCCACAAATCTTCAACTTGATTCTTCAATTCTCCCTTCAATCTTGATCTTACTATCAAGAACACTTCTCTTTCCCTTTGTCTTCTTCAATGGCCGGCACAAACATGAGAAGAAAAGAAAATGCACAAGTCAACCTCTCTTTCCTTCTTAATCTCCACCATGCATTTCATCCAAACAATTACCAAAATGCCCTCAAACATATAACTAACCTTTTGTCTTATATAAGCCCATATATGTACTTACACACTCAACAATAAAATATCTTCTTCCACTAACCAACACCTTGACTCTTCTTTGACCCATTTATATGTTATATATATCAACATATACACAACATATACCATTCTCTCTAAACCCTAAATCCTTCCCAAAACACAAATACTTTTCTTTTCCCAATTCTTTATCTTGCAATTTAAAACAACCACAATAACAACAACATACAAAACTTCTAGGGCATAAATGAGGATATTACAAATGTTGCTATACTCCCCTTGAGCTCCTTTGTTTTATGATGTGAATAGAACTTTCCCATAAATTTATTATAAACTTCAGTCCATGTAGTTAATGAATTTTCTGGTAAAGTCATCAACCATTTCTTTGCCCTATCCTCAAACTGTATGGGAAACACCTCATTTTAAGCTCATCTTCCAACAATGTTTGCAATGGGAATGTATGTAAGCTTGTGTAAAAATCACAAATGAAGTTGAGAGGATATTCGTTAGACATTCCATGAAAAGAGGGCAGCATACTATAATGAGTATTTTTCAGTTCATAGTTTCTTCCTGCATTGTTCAACAGTATACATGATGTAGTTATCCCAATAATTGGTCGGACAAACTCCTTCATTGGTGGTTCTTCCAATTCACCCATTTCAACTTTTGTGTCCTCTTCAAATTACTCTTCAATGTCTTCCCCTTCTTGTCCCAAAAGATCCACTTCTTTAGGTCTAGGAAGTCTATGAATGTTGTTTATAAATGTAACAAGTTTGTTGCCTTGCGACCTTCGTCCTTGCATATATCACCTAAGCAATTCAAAAAGAAACACTTAAACAATTAAAATAAAAGAATCAAACTACTATTAAAATAGCATTCCCTAGCAACGGTGCTAAAAACTTATTGCGCTTTACTTATCACTACTAAAAGTGACACTCACAAGTATATGAGATTGTTATAGTAACGGTGATTGCCTCAAGGTCATCTCACAAGGAAGGTGTTATTCATAATAATTTGATTGAAGTAAAAGAAACTAAATAATAAGTGTGTGATGTTTGCATGGTTGTTTAAATCGTAATAAAAGTAAAATTGCATGTGAATAATTATCGATATGTTAATGATTGGTTCAAATTCTTGGAAGGGTACCTTGGATTTATAGATCGATTTAATCAAATGTTTAATTCTCAAATTATCCATCAATATAGCCTCATAACTTAATTTGTTTCTTATGATTGATTAACAAATAATCAATTTATAAGTTCTCACATTCATGAATTAACATAACCAATTATTTAGATTGTAAATTAAGTGAACCCTACAACTTATATTTCTAATTCATTCTTAGGGTAGTTGAATACATAGTTTAAATATCAAATTTTACCTCTCTGTTCTTCATTCAATATCTATAGATCAATAGGTGGCCAATCTATCAATTCTAACATTCAATTCAATGCATTCAACATAAGATAAGGCACATTAATGGAATTGTAGACCCTTAATTTTGGCTATATTTAGTTCAATCCTAATTTGAAAGGGGCAGGCCAAATTCAAATCTGGTTTTTTTAAAAGAGATTTAAATAAGCTCAGTTTAATTTTAAAAGGTCAAATTAGGTTTGCATAAATTATAAATTGGGTTCGGTCTAAAAATAATTCAAAATTAGGTTCGGTCTAAAAATAAGTCAAAATAAGTCACAAATGAAGTTGAGAGGATCTTATTAGGCATTCAATGAAAAGAAGGCAGTATACTATAATGAGTATTTTTCAGTTCATAGTTTCTTTCTGCATTGCTCAACTGTATACATGATGTAGTTACCCCAATAATTTGACGGGCAAACTCCTTCATTGGTGGTTCTTCTACTTCACCCATTTCAACTTTTGTGTTTGATTCAAATTTCTCTTTAATGTCTTTCCCTTCTTGTCCCAAAGGATCCACTTCTTCGGTTCTAGGAAGTCTATGATTGTTGTTGTAACACCCCAAATCCGGTACACGCACACTACAAACACCACATTATAATATACGTGCACTAAACATAGGGATGCTACGGTTTTCTTTAACATTCAAATCATTTTAAAAGATACCATAACCTTTCTTCTATATACATTATAGAAAATAAGTAATTAACTTGCAATATAAAACAAAATAGATATATACATTTACTTAATACGCAGCGGAACTTATAAAATATTTACATATAGGAATACATCAAATCCATATTTACAAATATACATATATTTACATTATAAACAATACTTTACAAAATATAAAGAAGTTATACATGATTGGCAGCTCTTCTCTGATCTTTAAGTCCCAAAATAGATTCTTTAATGTCTACTCTCACTCGATCTCGAGGAACTCTCGGGTTCAACTCTGTCACCTGCGTGATCAACACTATCGCGCTAAGCCAACGGCTTAGTAATACAAAGCATTCTATCATTATGCTTTAATGCAATGCAATGTCACACATGTTACTAATAAAGGCAACATCATAGGTAGAAATATAATACCACACCTTTGCATTTCACAATTCATACTCATATTTCAAAGTCCTTCCATGAATCTCACTATTCAATTATTTCAACATCAATAAACCACATTTAAACAAAGACAAGCATGGGCCCAAAATACACTAATATGCCATTCAATTTTCAGAGTTAATGTTTTGGGTCTATTATCACATTCATCAATATCATAATCCCAACTAGGCTTCAAGGATTAGGTTCAACCAAGCTTCAAGGGGAACAAAGCATGCTAAGTATCAACCCAATTTGGCTTCAAGAACCAACCCAACCTAGCTTCAAGGGTTGTAACATCTCAATTAGGCTTCAAGGATTAAATCCAACCTAACTTCAAGAGATTGTTACTAATATTAGGCATGCCACCAACAACAAACTCTGAAAAAGGAATAACACATTAGCCACACAATTCATTTATTATTTCATTATCATTTCCATTCTCAATTCTCATCATCATCTAGGCAAACATGCCTTATTTCTTTCAATTGAATCATCATAGCCAATCATAATGGCTTCATATCACATTTGAGTTATCATAGCCAATCACAATGGCTTCACATCTCATTTCATCATTGATATATACCTAACACTTTACATTATTCATAGATTTAGAATCTACCACATACATTTGTTTGGATCATTTTTGTTTTAAGTGTGTTTAAAATGTTTATTTTTATGTTTAGGTGCAAAAAGACCTTTGAAGAATCAAAACAATGCAAGAAGAGCAAAGAACAATCACAGTAGCTAACACACTCAAGGGACACGGCCAAGCTTGTGGCCGTGTCTCTCAACACAAAATCAGGCAGTGGCAGACACGGGCAAGGGACACGGCCAAGTCAGTGGCCGTGTCTCTCCAAAATTTATCCAACACGGCCAAATTTCCTTAAACTTGGCCGTGTCTCCCAAAAATCTTTAGTTTGGCCGTGTCTCTTCTTTAGTTTGGCCGTGTCTCTCATGAATAAAAACCCTAAACATGGCCAAGTCTCTTTTTATTGAATTAAAACACATTGTGCACAACATAACCTTATTCAAATAGATATAATCAATGTCATTAACACATATTTTGCATGCTCATTACAATATTTACATTACTAATATACCTCAACAATGCATTAAATTCCTTAACACATTTACAAACAAGTGTGTGTTAAGTTTAAACATCATATAGTTTGTACTTACCTTAAACACCACTTAACTTATCATCTTCAAACCAAAACCAACACCAATTCAACCTTTTAACTTACAATCAATTTCAACACTTATAAACACATCTCAAACACACCTAATCATAATATCAACAAATCATAACTCACCTCAAACACAGCTTCAAAAATAACAAAGGAAAACAAGAGAGTACTTACCAAAATTGATGAATTTCACCAAATCTCCAACTTAATTCTTTGATTCTTCCTTCAATTTGATTCTAGAAATTAAAACACCTCTCTTGCTCTCTTTTTCCTTTAGTATAGCCGGCCACACAAAATGAGAAGAAAAGAAAATAAAGACAAGTCAAACTTCTCTTCTTCTTTAAATCTCCACCAAGCAATTCTAACAAAGCAATTACCTAAATGCCCTCATCCATTTAACTTAACTCTTGTCACTTATATGCCCATTTAAGTAATTTCACATATCACAAATAAATATCCTCTTCCATTGACCATCCATATTGACTTATTTATATGTTATTTATACTACCATATATACAACATATACACGTTCTTTTAAAATTCTTTTCTCTTGCAAATTAACATATACATTCAATCCAATTAAAACAACAATAATATTCAAAACTTCTAAGGCATACATTGGGATATTACAATTCTCCCCCTCTAAAAAGAAATTTCGTCCTCGAAATTACCTGATATCAAGTCTGAAATAGTTGAGGATATTGATCTCGCATTGCTTGCTCACTCTCCCAAGTTGCTTCTTCTCTTCCATGATTCTTCCATAGAACCTTCACCAAAGGCACTTTCTTATTCCTCAACTCTTTCACTTCACGTGCCAAAATAGCAACTGGTTCTTCTTCAAATGTCAGATCTGAACTCACTTCGATAGATTCCATTGGCAAAACATGAGATGGATCCGACCTGTACCTCCTCAACATAGACACATGGAATACATTATGGATCCTCTCCAACTCAGGTGGCAAAGCAAGCCGATAAGCAACTGGCCCAACTCTTTCCAAAACTTCATACAGTCCAATAAAACGAGGACTCAATTTCCCTTTCCGACCAAACCTCAAAATCTTCTTCCAAGGAGACACTTTCAAAAATACCTTATCTCCCACATTATACTCAATGTCTCTCCTCTTCAAATCTGAATAAGATTTTTGTCGGTCTGAAGCTGTTTTCATCCTATCTCGAATCACTTTCACTTTCTCTTCAGTTTCTTTAACCAAATCAGGACCAATTAACTTACCTTCTCCAAGTTCATTCCAACATAGAGGTGTCCTACACCGTCTACCATACAATGCTTCGAATGGTGCCATACCAATGCTGGATTGATGACTGTTATTGTAAGCAAATTCCACAAGCGGTAAGAATCTATCCCAACTTCTCAAGAAATCAATGACACAGCTTCTCAACATGTCCTCAATAATCTGTATCACTCTCTCTGACTGCCCATCTGTCTGCGGATGGAAAGCAGTACTAAAGTGTAATTGAGAACCCAAAGCACCATGTAAACTCTTCCAAAACCTTAAAGTAAATCGGGGATCTTGATCCGACACTACAGAAATTGGGATACCATGCAACTTCACAATCTCATGGATATACAGCTTAGCTAACCTCTCCAAAGAATAATCCATCCGAACCAGAAGAAAATGAGCTGTCTTAGTTAACCTGTCAATAATCACCCAAATAGCATCATGCTTCCTTTGTGTCAATGGCAAACCAGACACAAAATCCATGGTTACCCTTTCCCATTTCCATTCAGGCACTGCTAAAGGTTGAAGCAACCCAGTTGGAACTTGATGCTCCGCTTTTACCCTCTGACATGTGAGACATTTGGATACAAACTCTGCTATGTCTCTCTTCATACCGGACCACCAGTAACACTGCTTCAAATCATGATACATCTTTGTATTGCCCGGATGCATAGCAAATACTGACTGATGGGCTTCTTCTAAAATGATCCTTCTCAAATTAGCATCATCAGGTACACACAATCTGTTCTTAAACCAAAGACTCCCATCACTTCTCACAATAAAATCTCGGCTCTTTCCATTCTGACAATCTGAAACAATCTTTTGAATATTCTCATCAACCCATTGAGCCTCTTTAATCTGGTCCAACAAAACTGGTTTCAATTGCAACTGTGCCAACAATGCACCATCATCACAAGATACAAAACTAGCATGTAATGCTCTCAACTCAACAAGCAACGAGAGCGAACAAACATTCAAACCTGCTAAAGACTTCCGACTTAAGGCATCAGCAACAACATTTGCCTTACCAGGATGATAATCAATCAAACAGTAGTAGTCTTTAATCAACTCCAACCATCTCCTCTGTCGAAGATTGAGCTCTTTTTGGACACCCAAATATTTTAAACTTTTATGGTCTGTATAGATAAAACACTTCTCCCCAAATAAATAGTGTCGCCAAATCTTCAATGCAAACACAATGGTTGCTAACTCTAAATCATGGGTCGGATAATTGAGCTCATGTGGTTTCAACTGTCGAGAAGCATAAGCTATAACTTTACCTTCTTGCATCAGCACACAACCCAAACCACTATGTGAAGCATCACTGTAGATCACATATGGTTTATCTTCCACAGGTAAAGTAAAAACAGGCGCTTGAGTCAACATTTTTCTCAACTGTTCAAAGCTAGCCTGACACTGATCTGTCCACACAAATTTAACTCCCTTTCGAAGTAATTTGGTAAGTGGAGTAGCTATCAAAGAAAATCCTTTCACAAACCGTCGGTAATAGCCTGCCAAACCTAGAAAACTTCTAACTTCAGTCACAGACTTTGGTGGACTCCAATTCAGAATAGCTTCAACTTTACTCGGATCAACTCTAATACCCTCTGCTGAAACTATATGACCGAGAAAAGTTACTTGGTCAAGCCAAAACTCACACTTCGACAGTTTAGCAAACAATTGCTTCTCTCTCAAAATTTGCAGCACAATCCGAAGATGCTTGTCATGCTCCTCTTCATTACGCGAATACACCAAAATATCATCAATAAAAACTACCACAAACTGATCCAAATAGGGCCTAAACACCCTATTCATCAAATCCATAAAAGCTGCAGGTGCATTCGTCAAACCAAAAGGCATAACTAGAAACTCATAATGCCCATACCTTGTACGAAAGGTTGTCTTAGGAACATCCTCAGCTCTGACCCTCAACTGATGGTACCCTGATCTCAAATCGATCTTGGAAAACACTGCTGCACCCTTCAATTGATCAAAGAGATCATCAATTCTAGGCAAAGGATATTTATTTTTAATAGTCACCTTGTTCAATTGCCTATAATCGATACAATCTCATAGTACCATCCTTCTTCTTCACAAACAAAACAGGAGCTCCCCAAGGTGAAACACTAGGGCGAACAAACCCTTTATCTAACAACTCCTGCAACTGTACCTTCAATTCTCTCAATTCAGCAGGTGCCATTCTATAAGGAGTAATAGAGATAGGAGTGGTACCGGGCAATAATTCAATACCAAACTCCACCTCTATCTCAGGAGGCAACCCTGGCAACTCCTCTGGAAACACATCTGGAAACTCTGCAACTGTGGGTATGCTATCAATTTGAGAACTCCTTACTCTAGTATCTATCACATGAGCAAGATAAGCATCACACCCTTTTCTAATTAACCTCCTAGCTGCAACAGCTGAAACAAACAAGGATGCTAACTGTCCCTGCTCACTAGATACTATCACATTTCTACCATCACCAGTTCTCAAAGTAACAACTTTCTTTTTACAGTCCACCACAACTCCATGTCTAGATAACCAATCCATGCCTAGGATCACATCATATTCCTTAAAAGGCATTTCAATTAAATCTCCAAGAAACTCCTCACTTTGCACCACTACTGCACTATCTCGGTGCACGTTACTAACAATCACACTATGCCCTAAAGGATTTGTCACCAATACATCAAATCCTAGGGATTCAGCATGCACATCAGACACATGCAAAACATATGCACTAATATATGAATGTGTGGATCCGGGATCAATCAAAGCAAGTACTGAAATACCAAATAAAGAAAAAGTACCAGCTATGACTACCGAAGCATCTGGTTGCCTCTGCATCACATAAATCCTCTGAGAAGATCCAGCCTCCTCTGGTCTACTCTCCCTGGATGCAGAACCTCCTCTAGAACTGAACCCAGATCTGCCTCCTATGCTGAAACTCCTACCTCCTCGACCTCCCCTCACACTAGGTCGAGAAGCTGCAGAATCTACTGACATCTGTTCTTGCCTCTCCAGGCACTCTCTAACAAAATGATTAGGCGATCCACATCTGAAACATACCCCTACCACACCAGTCCTCCAACAAGTACCACCATGTGGCCTACCACAATGAATACATATGGGTAGAGTGGATCTCTGAGTCACTGGGGTTGGAGCACTCGCCACTGAAACTGTAGGTCTAGATCTCTGTCTTTGAAACTGTACTGACCTACCAGCTGGTCTCTGACTCCTACTAACCCGAGGAATAAAACTTCCTTTACCTCTCTTTGCAGATGAAGACCCGGCTTCAAACTGGGGTCTTCTCAACCTGATCTCTTCTTCAGAAGCAGCTGTTGCAATATTCTGAGCTCTCTCCACACTCCTAGCTGCTGCCACAAGCTGGGAAAAATCATGATATCTAGATCCAGCCACAAGACACATAATAGAGGGCCTCAATCCCTCCTCAAATCTCCTGCATCTATCAATCTCATCAGATATAATACTCCCAGCATAATGGCTCAACCGTATAAACTCAACCTCATATTTCGTTACGGTCCGGTGATCTTGCTTCAAGCTTAAGAACTCCATTTTCTTCACATCTTTATACTCCCTTGGAGTATACTTCAATCCAAACTC
The DNA here is from genome assembly GCA_947685225.1 of Garcia nutans. Taxonomy (NCBI): domain Eukaryota; kingdom Viridiplantae; phylum Streptophyta; class Magnoliopsida; order Malpighiales; family Euphorbiaceae; genus Garcia; species Garcia nutans. Next base: position 44,343,780 of record CANTUV010000007.1, on the reverse strand, counting down.
TCTTAGAAAATCAGCATAGGACAATGTTGGTGGATCATCCATAGCATGGCGCACTGTCTTCCACCAATCGTATGCATCCTAAGCCAAACTGGTGGAACCTCCTCACCAGCTGGTCTCCCCGACACAGAAGCAGGTACCTCTCCAGCACTATCCACTCTAGCTCCCTCTCTAACCTCATCAGGAGCTACGCTCTCCGCACTACCCTCTACTGACTGTCGCAAGTGAGAATCCATCACAACCTATGTCTGCAAACACAGCAGAATACATCTTATTAAAGATCAGAGGCTGCCAATCCCAAACATGTATGTTATTCAAAAACTAACTTTTTAAGTCAAAATATTCTTTTTCTTACATTTTACCTAGGTTGAGAATCTCAAACCTAGGCTCTGATACCAAAACAATTATAACACCCCACATCCGGTACACGCACATTACAAACACCACATTGTAATATACGTGCACTAAACATAGGGATGCTACGGTTTTCTTTAACATTCAAATCATTTTAAAAGATACCATAACCTTTCTTCTATATACATTATAGAAAATAAGTAATTAACTTGCAATATAAAACAAAATAGATATATACATTTACTTAATACGCAGCGGAATTTATAAAATATTTACATATAGGAATACATCAAATCCATATTTACAAATATACATATATTTACATTATAAACAATACTTTACAAAATATAAAGAAGTTATACATGATTGGCAGCTCTTCTCTGATCTTTAAGTCCCAAAATAGATTCTTTAATGTCTACTCTCACTCGGTCTCGAGGAACTCTCGGGTTCAACTCTGTCACCTGCGCGATCAACACTATCGCACTAAGCCAACGGCTTAGTAATACAAAGCATTCTATCATTATGCTTTAATGCAATGCAATGTCACACATGTTACTAATAAAGGCAACATCATAGGTAGAAATATAATACAACACCTTTGCATTTCACAATTCATACTCATATTTCAAAGTCCTTCCATGAATCTCACTATTCAATTATTTCAACATCAATAAACCACATTTAAACAAAGACAAGCATGGGCCCAAAATACACTAATATGCCATTCAATTTTCAGAGTTAATGTTTTGGGTCTATTATCACATTCATCAATATCATAATCCCAACTAGGCTTCAAGGATTAGGTTCAACCAAGCTTCAAGGGGAACAAAGCATGCTAAGTATCAACCCAACTTGGCTTCAAGAACCAACCCAACCTAGCTTCAAGGGTTGTAACATCTCAATTAGGCTTCAAGGATTAAATCCAACCTAACTTCAAGAGATTGTTACTAATATTAGGCATGCCACCAACAACAAACTCTGAAAATGGAATAACACATTAGCCACACAAGTCATTTATTATTTCATTATCATTTCCATTCTCAATTCTTATCATCATCTAGGCAAACATGCCTTATTTCTTTCAATTGAATCATCATAGCCAATCACAATGGCTTCATATCACATTTGAGTTATCATAGCCAATCACAATGGCTTCACATCTCATTTCATCATTGATATATACCTAACACTTTACATTATTCATAGATTTAGAATCTACCACATACATTTGTTTGGATCATTTTTGTTTTAAGTGTGTTTAAAATGTTTATTTTTATGTTTAGGTGCAAAAAGACCTTTGAAGAATCAAAACAATGCAAGAAGAGCAAAGAACAATCACAGTAGCTAACACACTCAAGGGACACGGCCAAGCTTGTGGCCGTGTCTCTCAACACAAAATCAGGCAGTGGCAGACACGGGCAAGGGACACGGCCAAGTCAGTGGCCGTGTCTCTCCAAAATTTATCCAACACGGCCAAATTTCCTTAAACTTGGTTGTGTCTCCCAAAAATCTTTAGTTTGGCCGTATCTCTTCTTTAGTTTGGCCGTGTCTCTCATGAATAAAAACCCTAAACATGGCCAAGTCTCTTTTTATTGAATTAAAACACATTGTGCACAACATAACCTTATTCAAATAGATATAATCAATGTCATTAACACATATTTTGCATGCTCATTACAATATTTACATTACTAATATACCTCAACAATGCATTAAATTCCTTAACACATTTACAAACAAGTGTGTGTTAAGTTTAAACATCATATAGGTTGTACTTACCTTAAACACCACTTAACTTATCATCTTCAAACCAAAACCAACACCAATTCAACCTTTTAACTTACAATCAATTTCAACACTTATAAACACATCTCAAACACACCTAATCATAATATCAACAAATCATAACTCACCTCAAACACAACTTCAAAAATAACAAAGGAAAACAAGAGAGTACTTACCAAAATTGATGAATTTCAACAAATCTCCAACTTAATTCTTTGATTCTTCCTTCAATTTGATTCTAGAAATTAAAACACCTCTCTTGCTCTCTTTTTCCTTTGGTATAGCCAGCCACACAAAATGAGAAGAAAAGAAAATAAAGACAAGTCAAACTTCTCTTCTTCTTTAAATCTCCACCAAGCAATTCTAACAAAGCAATTACCTAAATGCCCTCATCCATTTAACTTAACTCTTGTCACTTATATGCCCATTTAAGTAATTTCACATATCACAAATATATATCCTCTTCCATTGACCATCCATATTGACTTATGTATATGTTATTTATACTACCATATATACAACATTTACACTTTCTTTTAAAATTCTTTTCTCTTGCAAATTAACATATACATTCAATCCAATTAAAACAACAATAATATTAAAAACTTCTAAGGCATACATTGGGATATTACAGTTGTCTATAAATGGAACAAGTTCATTTCCTTATGACCTTCATCCTTGCATTTATGACCTAAGAAATTAAAAAAAACATAAACAATTAAAATAAAAGAATCAAACTACTATTAAAATAGCCTTCCCCCACAACGGTGCTAAAAACTTGTTGTGCTCTACTTAACACTACTAAAAGCTACACTCGTAAATATACGAGGTTATTATAGTAATGGTGATTGCCTCAAGGTTGTCTCACAAGGAATGTATTATTCGTAATAATTTGATTGAAACAAAACAAACTAAATAATAAGTGAGTGATGTTTGCAAGGTTGTTGAAATCGTAATAAAAATAAAATTGCAAGTGAAAAATTATCGGTATGCTAATGATTGATTCAAATTCTTGGAAGGGTACTGAGGATTTATAGATCGATTTAATCACATGTCTGATTCTCAAATTATCCATCAATATAGCCTCGTAACTTAATGTGTTTCTTATGATTGATTAGTAATTATTAATTTATCAGTTCTCACATTCATGAATTAACATAACTAATTATTTAGATTGTAAATTAAGTGAACCCTAGTACTTATATTTCAAATTCATTCTTAGGATAGCTGAATACATAGTAAAAATATCAAATTTTACCTCTTGATTCTTCATTCAATATCTATAGATCAATAGGTGGCCAATCTATCAATCCTAACATTCATTTCAATACATTCAACATAAGATAAGGCACATTAATAGAATTGTAGACCCTTAATTTTGGCTCTATTTAGTTCAATTCTAATTTGAAAGGGGCACGCCAAATTCAAATATGGTTTTTTTAAAGAGATTTAAAAAAGCTCAGTTCAATTTTAAAAGGTCAAATTAGGTTTGCATAATTTATAAATTGGGTTTGGTCTAAAAATAAGTCAAAATTTGGTTTGGTCGGGCTTGAACTAAGTTAAAATAGACATGTGCATGGCTCATGTCGATTTGGGGCCTCCAAATCGATATGAACACTGCTCATGTCAACTTGGACATGGTCCAAATTGACATGAGAATGGCTCATGTTGACTTGGATAGTGTCCAAACTAACGTGAGCCTCGAATTGAACCCGACACAGGAATTGGAATTCTAATTGTGTTTAAACTATGAAAACTTGGATAAAGCTGAACCTAATCAGGAAAATTATCTTTTAAACCTATATTGAATACTATAAATAGATTAACAAGAGACAGAGAGAGGGGAGTTATTAAGAAAAATCCTAAGCCATAACTATTAAAGGGACAATTATCAAATAGAAGAGGCAGCAACAGTTAACAAAAAAAGGCAGACAAACCCTGAGCCACAGGAAAAGAATTTAAATAGAGAGCAAAATCATAATTAAGGCAGTGGCCAAGCAACTTCAAAACTATTGAAGTTGAGGCCAAGAATTCAGTTGATCTAGGCTATCCAAAAGCCATTGTACAATCTAGTTGGGCTCGGCAAATTTATCTTGGAGTAACAACCGACGCAGGTATGTGTTATTAACTAATTCCATATAATCTCCTCAGAACATATACATTCTTCAATACTTTTAAAATTCCTTATTGTTTTGGATTAATTGATTGGTTTCAAAATTATTACACATCAAGTAATGATTTTAGGTTTAAATTAAACCGTAGCTTCAATTTGCATGTCTTAATTATAGTTGCATGGTTAAACCCTAATTTTTACCTTTTAGACCTAATTTATTTTTCAAAACCCAAATTTATAGTTTTTAAGCTTTATTTATTTTCCAAAACCCAAATTTCACATATAAAACCCTAGTTTAGATAGAAACCCTAATTCCCAACAAAACCATATCTTGTAAACCGTCTACCTTTCAGGGGTACTATCCTCGTCAATTGGATCAATATTTATTTGTGAATTATAATTCTTTGTGATTAACCTTAATTTCCTTTTATTAAACTCTAATTTATTATTATTTTTCTGATGATTAAACTACATGTTTCGATTATTTGTTTTGATATTAATGATTTTATGGTGTTAATTTTATTTTTTGGATTTAAAGTATGTAAAAGGCATGTTTTCACTCATAGGTGTCCTATTTGTTTAATTTATTTTTTTTTCTGTAATTTAATTTATTTAAAGACTTTGGGACAATTGTAAAGGATATATTTCCACCTTTTGGTGGGTATCCTATTTTTTTTTTGTGGACATTTGGACTTTGTGAGGGTATGTTTTCATTCTTGGATGAGTGCCTATTTTGTTTATTTTATTTCAATAATATAATGAATATTTATTTATTTTAAATTACATGTAGTATGGATGATATTTTAATAAGTAAAGCATTTAATAATATTTAGACCTAAAAAGGAGACCGGTTCCAATAAACTAGGCGTTATGGAGGTGCTGGGCTATTCTCACATTCTCCATGCGTACCCAACTTTCCGCATCCAATGAGGGGTTGGGGATTCCTGTAATGTCTAAAATTTTTAAAAGTTGACTTTTTGAATTATACCAATATGGAACTGTGTATAAAATAGAGAGTGACTTAGGTATTTATGATGAATGAAAAATAGGGTTAGTTAAGTTTTTAAAAATTAAAAATTTAATTCGGATATGAACATAATCAATATTTCTGCAAAAGAATCTTTAAGTGGTAAAACCTTACAAAAGTACCTTTTTAACCCCAGAATTGAATTTTTATTTAAATTATATTGTGAAATATGAATAATAAAACTTTAAAATAATTAAAGAAATTAATTTTTATGATTTTACAGAATTAAAAGTCGAATTAGAAATAATTTAAAAAAGCGGGTGCACCTTATATGATCAAAACCCTAATTAATGTATATAAATAAAAAAAAAACTCTATTTTCTTCTTCTTCCCCATCCCAAAATTGACCTTACCTCTTCCATAGCCAAAAACTCCATTTCCTCCTCTTTCTTCCATCAAAATAAGTGAAAATTTAAGAAAAATTCACATATAACCTAAAATTCTTAGTAGAATTCATTAGAATAAGTACAAAACCCTAAAATCATCACCATAAATTCAAGGAAAATTAGCGAAGAGAGAGGAATATCTACTTTGAAAAGAAGTTTGTGCTTATGCATTAAAATTTTGCTATTATTTAATTTTCTTGTGATTTTTTTCTGTTTATGGAAGCTAGTTGAATCATAATTGAATTAATTATGTTGTATATTGTCAAAATTTTTTGACTAACCTAGAAAGGTTTAATGTAATATCCTCATATATGGTCTAGAAGTTTTGATTATGTTGTTGATGTTGTTGTTATTGTTGTTGTAGTGATATATTGGATTGAATATATGTGTTAAATTGCAAGAGAAAAGATTTTGGAAAGTGAATGCTTGTGTATATGTGTTTTGGGGAAAAGAATTAGGGTTTAGAGAGAATGGTATATGTTGTGTATATGATGATATATATAACATATAAATTGGTCAAATGAAGAGTCAATGGAAGAGATATTTATTTGTGTTGAGTGTGTAATTACATATAAGGGCTTATATGAGACAAAAAGTTAGTTATATGATTGAGGGCATTTTGGTAATTGCTTGGATAAGATCACTTGGTGGAGATTAAAAGCAAAATTTGACTTTGCTTCTTCATATTTTCTTCTTCTTTTCCATTGTGGCCGGCTCCTCCTTAGACAAAGGAAGCAAGAGGCAAAGAGAAGATCTTGTTGAGTGAAGCTCAAATTGAAGAAAGATTAAGTGATCAAGTTGGTGATTCAAGAAGTTTTGTAACTTTGGTAAGTTCTCTTGTGATTTTTGTGCTTATTTGAAATGATATTTGAGTTTGATAGATTTTTAAGAGTGTGTTGGTTGATTTTGAGATGTGAGAAGTGTTTGAGTGAGTTGATGATGGATTTTGAGTATGGATGGAAGAAAAGAGTAAGTGGTTGGAAGAGATGATCTTGTATATGTGGTAAGGGTTTTGAGATGATTTTGTGTTTGGTGTTTGATGTGTGTTTTGGCTTGTTTTGGGTGTGTTGCAAGTTTGAGATGAGTTTTGAGTTTGTTTTGTTAAGATTATTTGAAGAGGATGTTAATGTATAGAAGTGTGTTGTTGAGTATATGGTTGTTTTTGATCGGAGTCTTGATTTGTGGCCGGACACGCCCATGAGCACGTCCAGGGTTTTTAGGCGTGTCAATTGTGTTGGAGTCAGTAGGTTTGACACGACCAGTAGCACGCTCGTGTTATTGAGCGTGTCATAGCTACTGTAAGATTTGAGAATTTACAAGCCCAGGAACACGCCCATGTTGTTGAGCGTGTAAATGTTTCTGTGTTGTGGAGTTAGGGCACGGCCATGAACACGCCCGTGTGGGTGAACGTGTCAGGGTTGAGGTTTGCCCTAATTAATTCCTAATTGGATTATCTCTTGTGTATCCTTAAACAAGTATATGCTATTACTTTTGATTTAATTCTTGAAGATAGTGATTGATCATTGATCTAAGAGGTTAAAGAATCTTGGACAAGGAAATGTTAGGAGTTGTATGAATTGTTAGTAAAATAAGTACAAATCTTGTATTATTGCATTGTTGCATATGATGATAATGGCAATGTATATGATACTATGTGAATAATGTGATGGAATATAATGCCATTGTGATTGGCTATGGTAACTTATATGTGATATGAGGCCATTGTTATTGGCTATGATGAGAGTTGAGAATGGAAATGATAATTAAATAATAAATGATTTGTGTGGCTAATGTGTTATTCCATTTTCAGAGTTTGTTGTTGGTGGCATGCCTAATAAGTGTAACAATCTCTTGAAGTTAGGTTGGATTGAATCCTTGAAGCCTAATTGAGATGTTACCACCCTTGAAGCTAGGTTGGGTTGGTTCTTGAAGCCAAGTTGGGTTGATGCTTAGCATGCTTTGCTCCCCTTGAAGCTTGGTTGAACCTAATCCTTGAAGCCTAGTTGGGTTTATGATATTGATAAATGTGATGATAAAACCAAAACATTAACTCTGAAAATTGAATGGCATATTAGTATGTTTTGGGCCCATGCTTGTCTTTGTTTAGTGTTGATTATGAATGATTAAATGAATACTAATGAGGTATATGATAAGATGTTGAAATATGATATGTCTATTTATGTTGAGTTATGAAATGTAAAGGTATGTTGTTAGCTTTGCATATATGATGTTACAAGTATAATATGGATTGAGAATTGGTATTGCATTGCATTAAAGCATAACATTAGCATGAATTATCTTACTAAGCCGTTGGCTTAGCGCGATAGTGTTTGATTGCGCAGGTAATAGGGTTGAACCCGAGAGCTCTTCGAGACCGAGTGAGAGTAGACAGTGAAGAGTTGATTTTGGGAACTTAAAGATCAGAGGAGACTTGCCAATCATGTATATTTCTTGTATATTTTGTAAAGTATTGATTTTAATGTAAATATGTGTATAACTATAAACATGGATTTGGAAGGGTTTTTATATGTAAATATTTTATAAAATTCCGCTGCGTATTAACTAAATGTATATATATATATATATATATATATCTATTTGGTTTTGTATTACAATTTGACTACTTATTATCTATAATGTATATTGAGAAAGATGATGATATTATATAAAATGTTTTTGAATGTTAATAAAATCCGTAGCATCCCTATGTTCAATGCATGTATGCTACATTGTGGTGATTATAGTATGCATGTATTGGATGTAGGGGTGTTACATTTAAAAATTATGAACTTTTACCTGGGTGTTTATTTATGTGTTAATAAATAGTGTATAAAATTTCATAATTTTTAAAGATGATTTATTATGAAATAAAAATTGAAGAACCCAAGCTGCCCCGACTGTATGAGTAGTGCCAGAATTTTAGGGTCTGAGAAACTCAATTAGAAACTATAGTACAACAACCCTGAAAAATCTGAAATTATATATACAAGTTAATATATATGTTATTATTTTTTTTGTTAAATTACTAAATCTCCATTAAAAATTATAAATATTAAAAATTATGAATATGTAAGCACTACTAAGTAGTAGCTTAGCGTGTTAGATTTATTTCTGATGCGCAGATCAAACAGGCATATTGGATGTAGGAGAGTGAGATTTTAGATATTCAAATCAACTGCATCAGAGAAGGTGTTATATGTAGAAATATGTATAATATATTTTGTATAGTTCACATAGCAATATTTAAATTTTAAATGGCAGTTGTATAATTATGGGTAGTTAGAGATTTTTAAATATTTTGTTGTATGGGTTATAATTTATAGGTTCCTTGAAGTATGACTTTATAGATATATTGATAAAGATGATACATGTTTAATATTAAAATATATTGGAAAAAGTATAAATATTTAAAATAGATTATAAAGTGTATCTGTAACACCCTGATACTCCATATAAGTACCATACATATACCTAGTATACATACAATACGTATATAAAGTATAAGAATGTCACGTCTAATTTCAATTTAAAAACCTTTATCCGAGTTCATACAATTTTACATTACTTTAAAACACATTTACAAAAATAATTATTCTTATTAAAAATGCAACATAATTAAAATCATATATGTATGCATCACCTTCTAGTTGGTCTCGAGACACTCTTACCCTTCTCGTGGCATAACAGTTGGACTTCCAGATCAACCGCATAAGTACTTGCGCGATTACACATCCGCGCTAAGCTCGAGAGTTTAGTATTACAAATAAATAATAAATAATAAAATATACCTTACAAAAGGATCATACCTCATATTTTTAGCACTATGTTTTATTGTTCTCTTACCACGTTTTCCTTTCTCAATGCATTCTTCATATATTCCTACTAATCTCATAAATTAGATAGGTAATTACATAAAACATCCACAACACAATACTTACCCTTTCTATCTCATAAACATAAACATATACATTATTTTAACAAAACACCATTCAATGACCTATCCAAACCTTCATGAAAACAATTCTCACAAATTCCACATTCATATCCATTTTACACATCATACCACATTTTCATAAACTCATATCTCAACAAAGCTCCTCAAACCATATTCACTTTCAATATATCAATACACATATTACAAAATCATACTTCATAACATCATTTTATTCACAATTCATCAATCATGAATCACACTTTCAATAAAGGCAGCCATAGATCTCATTATTCATTTATTTCAACATTTGAATATCATATTGGCAACAAAGACAGACTCGGGCCCAAACAACACACTAATATGCCATTCAATTTTCAGAGTAAATGCTTTGGTTTTATTATCACATTTATCAATATCATAGGCCCAACTAGGCTTCAAGGATTAGGTTCAACCAAGCTTCAAGGGGAGCAAAGCATGCTAAGCTTCAACCCAACTTGGCTTCAAGAACCAACCCAACCTAGCTTCAAGGGTGGTAACATCTCAATTAGGCTTCAAGGATGCAATCCAACCTAACTTCAAGAGATTGTTACACTTATTAGGCATGCCACCAACAACAAACTCTGAAAATGGAATAACACATTAGTCACACAATTCATTTATCAATTTTATTCTCAATTGAATTATTATAACCAATAACAATGGCTTACATCTCATTTGAATCATCATAGCCAATCACAATGGCTTCATCACATCACATTTAAATCATCATAGCCAATAACAATGGCTTCATCACATCACATTTAAATCATCATAGCCAATAACAATGGCTTCACATCATATCATGTCTCAAATCATACTATAATATTTCATTATTCAATTACCTCATCATATCCTTCACATCCTAAAATACATTATATATATATATATCATCATTGATATAACATTACAACTATATTATTCATGTAACACATTACAATTTACAAGGTTCACAATGCATAACACAAAATATGGTTCATATAATATCATATGCATCATTATCACTCAAGTATACATAATCAATGGCATTGCATATAATTTTCCATGATCATTATATCTTTCACATTTCTTATATCATCATTGATATATATATATATACACAACAGGTTACATTATTCATGGATTTAGAATCTTCCATATACATTTGGTTGGATCATTATTGTTTTAAGTGTGTTTAGGTTTAGATTTAGGTACACAATTACCTTTGGAAAATCATAACAATGTAAGAAGAACAAAGAATAAAAACATTACCTAACACATTTGAGGGACACGGGCAGCACACTTGAGGGACACGGCCAAGCTTGTGGCCATGTCTCTCAACACAATTTTGGCAGTAGCAAACACGGGCATGGGATACGGCCGTGTCTCTCAACACAAAGTGGGCAGTGGCAAACACGGTCAAGGGACACAGCCAAGACAGTGGCCGTGTCTCTCCAAAAACCATCCAACACGGCCAAGTTTGCCCTAACTTGGCCGTGTCTCTCATAACTTAGCCGTGTCCTTCAATGCTTTAAAGACCAAATACTTCAAAATTTCATCCAAGCCCTTCAAAGTTCACGCCACAACCCTCTTAATCATCATCTTTGTTAATATTTATCAATTTCCTATCACTTTAACATTTATATAACTCCATTATATCATCATAATAATCAATATATACATCACTATAATCAATTACTCAAAGTACCAATTCACTTATACTAAACCCTAACTCAACAATTCATCATCATCCTCACAAACACCCAACTTATCATCACTTAAATATCAATTTAACACATTTACATACTTCAATCTTTTATTATTATCATCTTATACACCAATTATACCAAACATAACCTCAACCCAAAAGAAATCAAAACAAGAAGATAAAGACTTATATATATGTATAATCAATAAAATCAACTCAAGAGATAGGTACTTACTTGAATAGCTTGCCAAATCTTCAAACTCCACTTGCAAATATCTTAATATCCTTAATCTTTGGTGTAAATAAAAGCAAAATCACCCTTCTCTCTCTAGCTTCTCTCTCTCTCTCTCTCGTTCACTAAGAAGAAGAAGAAGAAGAAGAATGATGAATCTTCTTTTCTTCGTTCTTATCCCATATATATAATAATAATAATAATAATAATAATAATAATAATAATAATAATAATAAAAATAATAATAATAATAATAATAACATTAATACACTTAAATCTCCACCACACACAATCCCTTTTGACTTTCTTCATCTTTTTCTCTTTGTCCTTATTATCATTATTGTTATTATTAACTAATTATACAAATATATATATACAACTCATTTTCCTACACCATTTTATACATCATGAACATGTGATGTATATGTGAATATATGTATATGTCATATACATTACATTTATATTTCCCATATCTTTCAAATACCATATATACTTTTTATCCTTCATATCTTCTCTTCACTTCTTTTCTCTTTCCCTTCAATACACACACATTAAATCCAAATACAACAATAGTTCCAAAACTGTTAGGGTATACCTTGGGATATTACAGTATCAGAATTGTCTGATTAGAATCCATGATGTAGAAATTCCAGCTGATTTGATTGAACTTCCATTCCATGATTTTGATATGATCTTGGGAATGTATCGGTTATCATGACATCAAGTAGTCATGGATTGTCATAGGAAAGTTATGAATTTTAATGTTTCGGGACAAAGTAAAGCTATTGTTCATGGAGGGAAACAATTTTATCCTTCTAGTTTGATCTCTGCTGCTAAGGCTACAAGGTTAATTAGGAATAAGTGTGAACCTTATCTTGCATATGTTATTAATACCCAACAATCAAGCAAAGCTTTGGGTGACATACCTACAATATGTGAATTTTTGGATGTCTTCGAGAAGAATTACCAGGGGTATCGCCAGAAAGGGAAGTAGAATTTGTTATTGATGTAGTTCTGGGTACAACTCTGATTTTCGTACCACCTTATAGGATGGTACCTCTGAAATTGAAGGAGTTAAAAGTGCAGCGGTAAGAATTGCTTGATAAAGGGTTCATTCCACCTAGTGTGTCTCCTTGGGGTGCACCAATTCTTTTTGTGAAAAAGAAAGATGATACATTACGGTTGTGTATTGACTATCGGCAGTTAAATAAGGTAACCATCAAAAATAAATATTCGCTTCCTCGAATTGATGATTTGTTTGATTAGTTGAAGGGAGTGGGTATTTTCTCTAAGATTGATGTTAAATCGGGTTATTATCAGATGAAGATTGAAGAAGTAGATGTTCTAAAGACAGCTTTTAGAACTTCATATGGACATTATGAAGTTTTGGTAATGTCTTTTGGTATGACTAATGCTCCAATAGCTTTCATGGACTTGATGAATCAGGTCTTCAAGCCATATCTAGACCAGTTTGTAGTTATTTTCATAGATGATATACTGATCTATTTCAAGAATAGGGAGGAGCATGATTAAACATTTGAAGATTGTGCTACAGACACTGACAGAGAATTAATTATATGCTAAGCTATCAAAATGTGACTTCTAGTTAACAAAAGTGGCATTCCTAAGACACGTGGTATCAGCTGATGGTATTCGTATGGATCCTAGTAAAATTAAAACTATCCTAAATTGGCAATCACCAAAGAATGTATCTGAAGTTCAAAGTTTTCTTGGCTTAGCAGGTTATTATAGAAGATTTGTGCATGGATTCTCTAAGATAGCACTTCCTCTGACTAAATTTCTTATAAAGGAAACTAAATTCAAGTGGGATGATAAATGTCAAACTAGCTTTGAACAATTAAAAGCTATATTGATAGAAGCACCATTTTGACACAGCCAACTCCAGGTAAAGATTATGTGATCTATAGTGATGCTTCTCATCAGGGACTTGGTTGTGTATTAATACAGGAATGCAAAGTGATTGCCTATGCTTCTAGGCAGTTGAAACCACATGAGTTGAATTATCCCACACATGATTTAGAGCATGCAGCCATTATATTTACTTTAAAAATTTGGCGGCACTACTTGTATGGTGAAAGATGTTATATTTATACTGATCATAAAAGTTCGAAATATCTTCCTACCCAGAAAGAGCTTAAATTAAGGCAAAGAAAATGGATTGAATTAATCAAAGATTATGACTGTATCATTGATTATCATCCTGGAAAGGCTAATGTGGTGGCTGATGCTCTAAGTCAAAAGACTTTGTGTAATATCCCAAATGATACCCTAAAATTTTGGAAATGGTAATTGTTGAAATGGAATTAAATGATTTAAAGTGTATAAATGATTAAGTGGAAAGAAAGGAAAAAGGGAAGTGTGTATATGTTGTATATATGAAGATATATACAATATATACAAGTCAACATTTTATGTGTGGTCAAATGATATATTTAATTATATAAAATAGAAATTAAGTGATGGTGGAAGATGATATTTATATTATTATAATATATTATTTGCCTGGTGTAGATTTAGTGGAGATTTAAGTGGTTAAGAGTGGAGGTTGGTTAGACTATTTTCATCATCTTCTTCTTTCTTCTCCAAGAGGGTCGGCCATCACCATTTCCAAAGGGAAAGAGAGGTTTTGTTGATTCCTAACTTAAGCAATTGAAGGATTTCAAGAGATCAAGTTGGAGTTTTAAGGATTTTCTTCACATTTGGTAAGTTTCCAACTTGTTTCTTTGTATTCTTTTGAGTTTGTGTATTTGAATTTGGTGGATGGTTGGTGTAGTGTGTTTATGGTTGATTTGGTGTGTTTGAAGTTGTTTTGTTTAATTGACTTTGATATTGGGGGTTGGATTGAAGAAAAGGGTTATGTTTGGTGAAGAAAGCAAGAGTTGTAGGTATTGTGAGTTGAGTTGTGGAATATGGTTGTGATTGTTTTTTGATGCATGTAATTGAGTTGTTTTGATGTTATGCAAGTTTATTATGGTATATAGATGGTTTTGGTTAAGTTTGTTTGGAATGGAAAAGGGTAAAAGAAAGATGTTTGTTGGATGTGGTGTTTTGGTGTCGTTGGTTCTATTTTCAGGATGGGTGACACGACCAGTGACACGCCCATGTCACTGAGCGTGTCACAGCTTCTGTGTGGTAGTAGTATTGACACGTCCAGTGACACGCCCATGTCACTGAACGTGTCATAGCTACTATGTTGTTGGAAGATTGACACGTCCAGTGACACGCCCATGTCACTGAGCATGTCATAGCTTCTGTGTTGGAGGAGGATTGACACATGCAGTGACATGCCCATGTCACTGAGCGTGTCAAAGCTTCTGTGTTGTGGATTTAGGGCACGGCTAGGGACATGCCCATGTTGTTGAGTGTGTCAAGTGTGTAGTTTGCCCTAGATCGCTCTTATTCTTATTTTCTTATGTGTATCACTAAGTGAGTTTGTATAATCACCTTTGGATTAGGTTTTGAAGAGATTTGAGTTACCCCAAGCCAACGATTGAGAGACATCTTGGAAGAGGAAGTTGATAGAGTGGTGTTGTTGCTTTTAGAGGTAAGTACAAACCTTACATGACTGCATACATTGACATGACTTTGGGACTTAACACATTTGGTTGGAAAATGTGTTGAGTTACCTATTATATTATTGATGTCTAAGAATGGTGCTATGATTGCATTATGTAAACTATGTGATGTATATGTTGAGGATTCAATGTATGAATAATGTAATTTGTTATGTATATCCTAATGATGATATGTGAAGCCATTGGTGATGGCTACAATGATATAAATGAAATATTTAGGGGCATTATTGCCTAGATGATCATGAGAAAATGAGAATGGATTTGATAATGAAACAATGAAAGAATTGTGTGCCTAGTATGTTATTCAATTTTTAGAGTTTTGTTATTGGTGGCATGCCTAAAAGTAACAATCCCTTGAAGTTGGGTTGGGCTTGTTCCTTGAAGCCAAGTTGGGTTGATGCTGAGCTCCCCTTGAAGCTTGGTTGGGCCTAGTCCTTGAAGCCTAGTTGGGATGTTACATATAAGGTAATCCTCATTGTGATAATGATTCACCTTCGGGCTAGATAAATGTGATTATTGGACCAAAAAAGTAACTCTGGAATTTGAATGGCATATTAGTTTCTTTTGGGCCATGCTTGTCTTTGCTTTAATGTGAATTATGAATAATGGAACAATTGAACAATGTAATGAGATTTAATGTTATGAAATATTATATCCTTGTATATTACTTTTAATTCTTGAAAGTTTGACATTGACATTACATTTGAATCATATTGTTATCATGGTTTGTACCACTAAGCCTTTGGCTTAGCACGATTGTGATTTATCGTGCAGGTGACAGGTTAGATCCAATTGAGCCAGAGAGTTCAGCTAGACCGAGTCGAGTCTAGGCTTGTGATCCCTTGTGAAGTGTTGATATTTTAGGCTTCAAGATCAGAGATGAACTGCTAGCATGTATAAACTCTATATTTCTGTAAATTATGATTTTGATGTAAACATATTTTTTTCACTGCTTATTAAACAAATGTTTTTGATAAACTTTTGGGTAATGAAGATGTATATATATAGTATTTTAATAAAGGATGTTTCATCTATATTGTCTATAATATACGATTAAATTTTTTAAATTTAAAGGTTTGTTTGAGTTGTTTAAAATGAACTGTGACATTCTTATATTCTCTATACGTATATCACATATAGTGTGTATATGTGGTGCATGTATATTGGGTGTAGGGGTGTTATAATTTGTTTTGGTATCAGAGCCTAGGTTTGAGGTTCTCACCCTAGGTGAATTGTAAGAAAAAGAAAATTTTGATTTTAAAATACGGTTTTTAAATAAGATACATGCATTGGCACTGGTAGCTTCTTATCTTTGATGAGGTATTTTTTGCTATGTTTGCAGATATAGGTAGTGATGATGTCTCAGATACGTTAATCTATAGAGGGTAGTGCTGAGAGTATAGCTCCTGTTGAGGGTAGAGATGGAGCTAGGGTTGAGATAGCTGGAGAGGCACCTGCTCCTGTGCCAGAGAGATAAGCTGTTGATGAAATTTTGCCGGTTTGGTTACAGAATATGGCAGAATTGTTGAGGCAGGCTCCAGTGCAATAGCCGCCACCACAACCACAGCCCCAAGTACCGGTGAGGCAATATGATAAATTGAGGAAGTTCGGAGCTGAAGACTTCTTTGGTGCTATAGATCCTACAGTAGCTGAACAGTGGTTAGATTGAGTTCAGATGGTATTTATCCAGCTGCAAGCTACTCCTGAAGAGAAATTTGATTATGCTAGATCCCTTTTGCAGAGAGATGGATACGATTGGTGGAAGATGGTTTCACATGCATTGGATGATCCACCAAACCTGACTTATGATGATTTTCTGCGGGAGTTTGAGCAGAAGTATACTCTGAGGGAGTGTAAAGATGCCAAGAAGATTGAGTTGTTGAATCTGAGACAAGATAACCAGACGGTGACAGAGTATGAGATTGAGTATATTCGGTTGAGTCATTATGCCGGTGGGATTATTTCAGATGAGATAGACCGGTGCAGGATATTTGAGGAGGGGTTGAGACCATCTATCATGTGTATTGTTGTTGGTTCCTGATATCAAGATTTTTCTTAGTTGGTTGCAGCAGCTAGGAGTGTTGAGAGAGCACATGATATTACAACAGTTGCTATTAAGGAGGAGACCAGAGTTAGGAGACCCCAGCTTGAGGCAGGGTCTTCATCTATGAAGAGAGGTAGAGGAAGCTATTTTTCGAGGGTCAGTAGGAGCCAGAGGCAGTCTGGTAGGTCAGTTCAGTATCAGAGACAGAGACCGAGACCTACAGTTTTTGTAGCTAGTGCTCCGACTCCAGTGGTACATAGGTCTACTCCACCTACATGTGTCCATTGTGGTAGGGCACATGGGGGTGGTTGCTGGAAGACGGGTGGACCAGGAGTGTGTTTTAGATGTGGGTCACCAGATCATTTCATCAAAGATTGCCCTGAGCTATCAGAAGATAGACAGACTGATACTGCAGCTTCTCGACCCAGTGTTAGAGGAGGTCGAGGGGGCAGAGGTTTTAGTAGAGGTGGTCGACCAGGGATTAGTCAGAGAGGAGGCTCTACATCCGAAGGTAGTAGGCCAGATGAGGCAGGGCCATATCATCGAGTGTATGTGATGCAGAGATAGCCGTATGATTCAGCCGTCATTGCTGGTACATTTTCTTTATTTGGCATTTCAGTTCTTGCTCTAATAGATCCTGGATCTACGTATTCATACATAAGTGCATCTATCTTGCCTGTGACTGAATTGCATTCAGAGTCCTTAGGATTTGATGTTTTGGTGACAAATCCTTTAGGGCATAGTGTGGTAGTTAGCATGGTGCATCGTAATAGTTCAGTTGTGGTGCAAGATGAGAAATTCCTTGGGGATTTGATTGAAATGCCTTTTAAGGAGTATGATATGATCTTAGGCATGGATTGGTTATCAAAGCATGGGGCTGTGGAAGATTGTCAGAATAAGTGTGTTACCCTGAGAACTGGTGATGGTAGGAGTGTGATGGTATCTAGTGAGCAGAAATAACTTGTATCTATGTTTATTTCAGCTGTTGCAGCTAGAAAGTTGATCCAGAAGGGCTGTGAGGCTTATTTTGCTCATGTGGTAGATATCAGAGTAGTGGGTTCTCAACTTGATAGTATACCCACTGTTGCTAAATTTCCAGATATTTTTCTGGAGGAGTTGCCAGGGATACCCCCTGAGAGAGAGGTTGAGTTTGGTATCGATTTGTTGCCTGGTACCACTCCCATCTCTATTACTCCCTATCGAATGGCACCTGCTGAGTTGAGAGAGTTGAAGGTGTAGTTGCAAGAGTTGTTGGATAAAGGGTTTGTTCGCCCTAGTGTGTTTCCGTGGGGAGCACCTGTTTTATTTGTGAAGAAGAAGGATGGTACTTTGAGGCTATGCATTGATTATCGATAGTTGAATAAGGTGACCATCAAGAACAAGTATCATTTTCCTAGGATAGATGATCTCTTTGATCAGTTGAAAGGAGCATCAGTTTTCTCTAAAATTGATTTGAGACCAGGATACCATCAGTTGAGAGTCAGAGCTGAAGATGTATGGGCATTATGAGTTTCCACACAAGGTATGGGCATTATGAGTTCTTGGTGATGCCTTTTGGGTTGACGAATGCACCTGCAGCTTTTATGGATTTGATGAATAGGGTGTTTAGATCCTGTTGTCCCAAGATGGCAACCAAGAGGGGGGGGGGTGAATTGGTTTCCTCAAGAAATAATGACAATTAAAAAACTCAACAAAGTAGAAGTGCGAAATTAAGAGATCGTTGAGTAATGGAAGAAAGAAAGAACACACAAGATTTATAGTGGTTCGGATTTTACTTCAATCCTACATCCACTTCCATAACAACTTGTTAAGGTTCCACTAATCTTGAAGTTTTTACAAGCTCACTTCCAACTTTGGTGTTTTCACAAGTTCACACCTAACTTCACAAGTGTTTTCTAAGGCTAACACTCAAGAACCTTTAAAGGAGTTTTTAAGGCTTACTCTCACAACCCAAACAAGAGTTTTACAAGGCTTACTCTAACAACCCAATTGTTTCCCAAGCTCACACTCAAACTTATACAATGGTGTTTTCAATGCTAACACCTAACATTCATTACAATTCAAAATGTAAGTTTAAGTAAAAGAAAAATTGTTGCTTGGCTATCAAATTCTGTTTGGCTTCACACTATCTCTTTGTTTTCTCATAGAGACATTGTATTTATAGCCAATGTGGTCTTACTAGCCGTTATTGATAGAGAGATTAAAGTCTTGGCAGCTTAGACCTTCTTTACTTAAACTGTTCGAAGCATTTCACGGTCGTCCTTCATACAAGGATGGTCGCGCATATACGTCACGCGGTCATCCTTGGACAAGGTGCGGTCGCTGTATTTAAAAAAGCTTCAACGGTAGAATTTGAGTGCTCTGCAGCTGGAATCTTGCCCATGCTGCGATTGTCGGGACGATCGCGCATCATCAAGGTGCGATCGCCCTTTTTGAATGTTGAAGTGGATTTTTAACGGTCATGTCACGTGGCATTCTTTGACAGGGCAGAAGAGATGTCCGCCAAAATTTGAATATCGCGGTCGCCCTAGGTAGCATCTCGCGGTCGAATTGAGGTTCTCGCGTCGAACTTCTAGACGCACCTGAGGACGCGAACACTACTGTCTCTTTAAGCAAATTCTTCTTGAATTGGTAGAGCGGTCGCGACTCTATATGGGCGGTCGCTACAGTAGCAAGTGAGACCGTGTCATTCACCGTTCTTGTCACTTCGAACCTTACTGTGATTAGAATGATTCGAGGCCTTTGAGTAGCGGTCGTTCAGAACTTGGGACGGTCGCTCTTCTTGAAGTGCGGTCGCGACTTAGGTCGGGCTTCTGACCGCGAAACCTACTGTGATAAGGTTTCATCTTTCAATTGCATGGTGCGGTCGTATGCATGTCGGGTGCGACCGCTAGAAGTGTTCTGTTCAGTCTTTTTGAAGCAACCTAATCCTGCAACAAGATTCTTCAAACACATGTTAAATGGATCATTCAATTTGAGTTGTCAAGGATCAAAATTGAGATCTTTTGTCTAACAATCTCCCCCATTTTTGACTTTGACAATTCAAATGGAATGATGAGAGAAATAATAAGTTTAAAATACTCCCCCTTAACATATGCATGAATGCATTGTGATTATTGGATTATCTTAGTGCAAATGTTATTGTTTGATGCAAACATTTCTCCCATTGACAATAAACATACCTTGGTGCAAATGTCAACAATCATTCCAAGTTTAAATCATTCCAAGTTATTTCATTTCTCCCCCATTGTCATAGGCAAAATGTTTTTTTAGTTTAAATATTGTTTGATGATTAAACATTGATGATTTAAACATTGATGAACATTATGTTTAAGAAAAATACAAGGAGATAGTAAACAAAAAAAAAGCAACAAAATAAAACAAGGCAGAACACAAAATGTAAATATAAAGCTTATCTAATCAGATTCATCATCCTCATCTATCTCTTCTTCTACTAAAGGAGCTTTTCCTTTATCAAGAGGAGCAATAGAGGAAGAGCTAGTGCTAATTGACTCTTCTTCTTCAGGTAAGCTTTGGGTATGATCACTTATATCCCAATCTTCAAGGTTGCATTGAGGCAAGTCCAGTTTGCCTTGCATATCATATAGATCATGATGCATGTGAGATATAAGGTCAATTCTCTTGTTCAAGTGCTGGAATCTTTTGGAGACACTCTTCTTGAACTTAGAGAGTTTCCTGGAGAGAGATTTGATAGCATGGAGGATGAGTTGAGTAGAGGATGAGGTAGTTTCTTGAGTAGCTTTGGATGAAGCAGCTTTTGGAGGTAATTCCATAGCAACTTCCACAGAGTCTCCCTCTTCCTCAATTGTGTAGCTTGGCCTTTTTTCTGTCTATCAACAACTCCTTTCTTGCCAAAGTAGTACACATATGAGCCTTCAATCTTCCTTACACATCCAACATGCTCTAAGTAATCAATAGTGATGGCACTAGAGGCAAGATTGAAAGGGTTTCTCAAAGTAGCTAAGTTCAAATCATTTAGCAGGTTTAGGTGCCTAGCTATTTGAGTAATTTGTGAGGATAAGAAAAAAGTGCCAGTTCTTATAACAACATGATGATAGAGGGTGTCAATCAAGAACTTGGTTGTGTTCATTTGAATGTTGTGGGTGAAAGCATATAAAAAGATGAGGTCTCTCTTGGTTACTTTCTCATTCCCATCTGCTCTTTGATGGATGGTGTAGGTGATAATCCTATGGAGCATCCAATGGGTGAGAGTTTTGATGTGTCTGGCTTTAGATTCTTTTTCAAAAGAAGTTTCAATAGAAATTTCTTGCCAGAAATCAGAAAGAGTTTGGTTTGAGAAGATTTGGTCATTGTAGGAGGTTATACCATTAGTAGGGAAGTTCCAAATGCTGCCAAAATCTTCTAGGGTTAAGGATTGGTATTGATCAAAGAGTTTAAACCTAACCCCATACCATCCTAGTGCAGAGTTAGCACTCTTTTCTATTTGGAGAGACATTAGAAACTCCTTGCTCAGACTGGAATAACCTACCTCTTCTGGAAATACAAATTTTCTCCATCCAAGGACATCTAGCAATCTCTCAATCCCTTCCTTGATATTTAGGGCAAGAGCATCCCACCAAAAGGAGATTTGGTTCCCTCAACCTTCTTCCTCTTCAACATAGCATACCTAACATCTTCTTCAGAAGTTTGGTGGTGAGGTTTGTGAATTTTCTCACCTCTTCTAGATTGTGGAGGAGATGGAGGATCAACTATGGGTTCTCTAATTGTAATTCCTGGAACTCTCTTTGCTTGTCCTTTGATTGTGGAAGTGGTTTTCTTTTTGGGAGCCATCAGAAAGATAGAACAGAAGAGAACTTGGAAAACAGAGGGTGATGGAGAAACAGATGATTTTGAGAAGTTTTTAGAGATTCAGAGGGAAGTTTGTGTATTTTAATAAGCAAAATATCAAAGAAACTGATGTAACATACACTTAAATAGATGAAATTAAGAAAATAGCCGTTTATGACTGTTGAAAGTTAAGAGTTGCGACCTGTCACATAGCCAATGGTTATAAAATTTCGAGCAGAGTGTACAGAGTGCGGTCGCATATTCAATAGGGTGCGATCGCGACAATCAGTCTAAGGACCATTAGCAAGATAGGTACGCTCGTGAGGGAGGAAACTGTCTGTAACGGTCGAAACTATTCAAATTAGTGCATCCGCGCATAAATTTTCTCGACCGCGCACAGAGTTATTTGTTTGAATGAATCTGGCAAATATGATAGCGATCGCGAAAGGACACTGGAGTGACCGCGAGAGACTTAAAAATGAAATATTCAAGGAAAGATGGAAGATATTTCTAGTGATTAGGCAAAAATATACATATATGCACAAAGAAACTTTATAAATAGGTAAAATTTTTAATTACTTCAGAGTGATTCCATCAATCATTCCTAAATTGAGTTTAATGAAGTTAAGTCTATCTTCATTCAAACGTTTTGTAAAGATATCAGCAAGTTGATTTTGTGTATCTATAAATTCTAGGAATATATTCTGATTTTGTACATTTTCTCTCAAGATGTGATGTCTAATATCTATATGTTTGGATCTAGAGTGTTGGATAGGATTCTTAGACAAATTGATAGCACTAGTGTTGTCACATTTAATGGAGATATTGTTAAAAACTTTACCATAGTCAAGCAATTGTTGTTTCATCCATAATACTTGTGTGCAACAAAAACATGCTGCAACATATTCAGCTTCCGTTGTGGATAAAGCAACCGATGCTTGTTTCTTACTATGCCAAGAAACTAGACAATTACCAAGAAAGTGACATGCTCCTGTTGTGCTCTTCCTATCTAAGATACTACCAGCATAATCTGCATCTGAAAAGCCTATGATATGAAATGATGTATTCTTAGGATACCAAAGTCCTAAATGCATTGTACCACTCAAATATTTCAAGATTCTCTTAGTGGCATTCAAGTGTGATTCTTTAGGACTAGTTTGAAATCTAGCACAAAGACATACACTATACATTATATCAGGCCTAGAAGCGGTTAAGTAAAGTAGTGATCCGATGATACCTCGATATTTCTTCTCATCTACTGCTTTACCATTTTCATCTTTACCTAATTTCAATGATATGCTCGTAGGAGTTTTGCTATTTTTGCAGCCATCCATTCCAAATTTCTTGATGAGTTCTTTCGTATATTTGGATTGGTTGATGAAGATCCCATCTTCACATTGCTTGAATTGCAGTCCAAGGAAGAACTTGAGTTCACCCATCATGCTCATTTCAAATTCCCTAGTCATACAAGAAGCAAATTCTTTGCACAAGGCTTCATTAGTAGCTCCAAATATTATGTCATCCACATAAATTTGTACAATCAAAATGTTATGCTTGTCCTTTTTAACAAAAAGAGTTGTGTCTACTTTTCCTTTTGAAAAACCATTTTCAAGCAAATATACACTAAGTTTATCATACCAAGCTCTAGGTGCTTGTTTCAATCCATATAAAGCTTTGGTAAGTTTGAAAACATGATCAGGAAATTTGTAGTTTTCAAAACCAGGAGGTTGTTCTACATAAACTTCTTCGTTTATAAGTCCGTTTAGAAATGCACTTTTGACATCCATTTGAAAGAGCTTAAAGTTCATATGACATGCAAAAGCAAGCAATATTCTAATAGCTTCTAATCTGGCTACGGGGGCAAAGGTTTCATCATAGTCAATACCTTCTTCTTGATTATAGCCTTTGGCTACCAATCTTGCTTTATTTCTAATGATGTGACCATTTTCATCAAGCTTATTCCTATAGACCCATTTGCATCCTATTATAGAGTGATCTGTAGGTCTAGGAGTAAGTTGCCAAACATTATTTCTTTCAAATTGATTAAGTTCATCTTGCATTGCAGTTATCCAATTTTCATCATTTAAAGCCTCCTCAACAGTCTTTGGCTCAATTTGAGAAACAAAAGCAAAATTAACATCTACATGATTAATTTTAGATCTAGTGATTACTCCCTTAGATGTTTCTCCAATGATGAGTTCCTTTGGATGATCTTTCTTGTATTGCCAATCCTTAGGTAGATCCTGAGTCTTTTCTTCAAGTTGATTGATCTTTGGAGCATCAATAGATTCAAGAGATTCAAGAGTACCTGCAGAGTCATTTAAAGTAATACCTTTCTTTTGATCAAGTTTAGATGATTCATCAAATACAACATGCATTGATTCTTCTATAACTAGAGTTTTCATGTTAAATACTCTATATGCTTTGCTATATGATGAATATCCTAAGAATATGCCTTCATCTGATTTGGATGAAAATTTTCCAAGATTATCCTTAGTATTCAATATGAAGCATTTGCATCCAAATACTCTAAAATATCCAATTCTGGGTATTCTTCCATTCCATAGCTCATAAGAAGTTTTATTAGTTAAATGCCTTTTGTAAACACGATTTGCAATGTAACAAGCTGTATTAACGGCTTCCGCTCAAAAATAAGATGGTAAATCATATTCATTGAGCATTGTCCTAGCCATTTCGATTAAAGTTCTATTTTTCCTTTCAACTACACCATTTTACTGTGGAGTTCTAGGAGCAAAAAAATTATGTGAAATGCCAAGTTCATTGCAAAAGCCTTCAAAATTTTCATTCTCAAATTCTTTGCCATGATCACTTCTAATAGATGTGATCACATATCCTTTTTCATTTTGAACTCTTTTTGCAAACGTTTTGAAGTAATTAAAGGCTTCATTCTTTTGAGCTAAGAAATTAACCCATGTGAATCTAGAGTAGTCATCAACAAGAACAAATGCATATGATTTGCCTCCTAAGCTTGTGACTCTATTTGGTCCAAACAAATCCAAATGAATGAGCTCTAAAGGTCTAGAGGTGCTTATAACACTCTTCGTTTTAAATAAGCTTTTGTGTTGCTTACCATGTTGACAAGGTTCACAAATCCTGTCTTTATCATATTTTATCTTAGGTAAGCCATCAACTAAGTTTTCATTGCAGATATATTTCAATTGATCCATACCAGCATGTCCTAGTCTTCTATGCCATAACCATGCATCATTATTAGTGGACATTAACTTTTATGATTTGAATGAATATTGACATTATAAGTGTTGTTTGTTCTAGTACCCTTAAATATGATAATATCATTTGAATTTGTGATTTTGCATTCCTTGGAATCAAAATTGACAAAGTATGCTTTATCACAAAGTTGACTAACACGTAGCAAGTTATGTTTCAAACCATCAACAAGCCATACATCTTCTATTAAATCCTTACCAATAGAACCAATGGAGCCAACACCAAGAATTTTACCTTTAGCATTGTTTCCAAAAGTCACATTACCTCAATGTTTGTAGGTAATATTTGTAAAAAGCTTTGCATTTCCAGTCATATGCCTTGAGCATCCACTATCCACAAGCCATGTGCTTTCATTGATAGTAGATTTTAGGCATACCTGCAAGACAATTGTGATCATTTTCTTTTAGGTACCCACATGAAGTTGGGTCCTTGATGGTTAGCAGAAAAAGAATCTTCTAACTTGAGATGAGCCTTTCTTATATAACAATAGAAGTTTTTGTGTCCGAATTTCATGCAATATGTGCATTGCCATGGCATTCTATACTTCTACATTTTTCTTTTTGTGTTTAACGTATTATGCATGCAGCTACAAGTATGTGATTTCTTTTGTGCAAGTTTAGTGAACAACAATGCATAATTATTTTTAGCTTTTTCTCCTAGCAAACCATAAGAAGTACTTTTGGTACTTTTAGACTTGGTGCAAGCATCTTTGATATGATCAACAGAAATTTCAATTGTAGATGCTTTTACAAATGTTGGTTTACTTGGTGCAATGTTGGTTGATCTATTGAATCCTAATCCATACTTTAAGGAAGGTGATCTTTGATTATTAATTAATGTATTTAATGCTTCCTTTCCTTTATGAAATTTGGAAATTGATTCTTTTAGTTCTTTTAGCTCATGCTTCAATGTTTCATTCTCTTTAATCACTTTTTCTAAGTCATGTGAGTTTTTATTTAACTCTCCTATCGTATTCATCAAGTGTTCATTTGAGGTTTTCAATTCTAAGGTAAAGTTCTTTAAGCATATAAAATCTTTTTCTAACTTAGAGTTTTTCTCTTTATAAAGCTTCATTTTAGAAAAATATTTTTCTATCTTAAAATTCATGTGCTCAATCAAATCACTATCATCTATATCATTTGTATCATTATGTGCTATTTGATCAAAGGATTGAGTACTTACCTCGTTGGAGTCATCTTCAATAGCCATGAGACAAAGATTTACAATTCCTTCTTCTTCTTCTTCTTCACTTGAGGAAGAGTCATCCCATGTGGCTTTGAGAGACTTTTTCTTTTCTTTATCCCATTTCTTTTTGTTCTTTAATTTGAAGCAATCTGATTTAATGTGACCAGTTTTTCCACATTCATAGCATTTTACCTCATTTTTCTTTTCTTTATCTTTGAAGGAGAATTTTGGAGGTGTGCCTTTGTTTGCTTGTAATCTTTTCTTCCTTTTCCATTCATTGATTCTTTTTGAGAACATTGCCATTTCATCTTCATCATCAGTACCTTCATTGCTTGAGCTCTCAACTTCTTTTATTGCTTTGAGTGCAATTGGTTTTCTCTTTTCTTTTTCACCTTGATCTTCTTCTTTCTCACTGTGTAGCTCAAATGTGAGTAACTTTCCAACTAGCTCGTCGGTTCTTAATGTGCTGAGATCATGAGCTTCTTCTATGGATGATACTTTGGATTCAAAGTTCTTTCTAGCTCTTAGGGCTCTCAAGATTTTACTGTTTACATCACCTTGATCATATATCTTGCCATACTTCTTTAGTTCATTGACAATAGCAAGCAAGCGATTTGTCATGTCGGTGACATTTTCATTTGGTTTCATCTTGAATAGCTCATACTCATGGACATGCATTTGTTTCTTGGTGAATCTCACTTGAGTTGTACCTTCATGGTAGTTTTCAAGTGTTTTCCAAATGCAATGCGCACAAGTTAAATGCTGAACTCTTCCACCTTCTTCTCTTGAAATGGAATTCATCAAGATGGAAGCAGCTCTATTGTTCTTGAATCGATCTCTGATATTGCTAGTTGACCATTGAGCTTTGGGAAGTGGAACTTGAATACCATCAACTTCATAAGTGGGAGATTTCCACTCATTTTCCACGAAATCCCATAGTTCAATCCCTTCACTGTCTAGAAACAAATACATTTTGTGTTTCCAGTATGAATAGTCAGTTCCATCAAAGTAGGGTCTAAGAATAGTGTTAAGATTTCCATGAGAGCTTGATGAAGAAGAAGTTGCCATAGTGGATCAAATTTCACAATTAAGTTTAAGAAATCTCAGGCTCTGATACCAATTGTTGTCCCAAGATGGCAACCAAGAGGGGGGGGGGTGAATTGGTTTCCTCAAGAAATAATGACAATTAAAAAACTCAACAAAGTAGAAGTGCGAAATTAAGAGATCGTTGAGTAATGGAAGAAAGAAAGAACACACAAGATTTATAGTGGTTCGGATTTTACTTCAATCCTACATCCACTTCCTTAACAACTTGTTAAGGTTCCACTAATCTTGAAGTTTTTACAAGCTCACTTCCAACTTTGGTGTTTTCACAAGTTCACACCTAACTTCACAAGTGTTTTCTAAGGCTAACACTCAAGAACCTTTAAAGGAGTTTTTAAGGCTTACTCTCACAACCCAAACAAGAGTTTTACAAGGCTTACTCTAACAACCCAAGTGTTTCCCAAGCTCATACTCAAACTTATACAATGGTGTTTTCAATGCTAACACCTAACATTCATTACAATTCAAAATGTAAGTTTAAGTAAAAGAAAAATTGTTGCTTGGCTATCAAATTCTGTTTTGCTTCACACTATCTCTTTGTTTTCTCATAGAGACATTGTATTTATAGCCAATGTGGTCTTACTAGCCGTTATTGATAGAGAGATTAAAGTCTTGGCAGCTTAGACCTTCTTTACTTAAACTGTCCGAAGCATTTCGCGGTCGTCCTTCATACAAGGATGGTCGCGCATATACGTCACGCGGTCATCCTTGGACAAGGTGCGGTCGCTGTATTTAAAAAAGCTTCAACGGTCGAATTTGAGTGCTCTGCAGCTGGAATCTTGCCCATGCTGCGATTGTCGGGACGGTCGCGCATCATCAAGGTGCGGTCGCCCTTTTTGAATGTTGAAGTGGATTTTTAACGGTCATGTCACGTGGCATTCTCTGACAGGGCAGAAGAGATGTCCGCCAAAATTTGAATATCGTGGTCGCCCTAGGTAGCATCTCACGGTCGAATTGAGGTTCTCGCATCGAACTTCTGGACGCACCTGAGGACGCGAACACTACTGTCTCTTTAAGCAAATTCTTCTTGAATTGGTAGAGCGGTCGCGACTCTATATGGTCGGTCGCTACAGCAGCAAGTGAGACAGTGTCATTCACCATTCTTGTCACCGCAAACCTTACTGTGATTAGAATGATTCGAGGCCTTTGAGTAGCGGTCGTTCAGAACTTGGGACGGCCGCTCTTCTTGAAGTGCGGTCGCGACTTAGGTCGGGCTTCTGACCGCGAAACCTACTGTGATAAGGTTTCATTTTTCAATTGCATGGTGCGGTCGTATGCATGTCGGGTGCGACCACTAGAAGTGTTCTATTCAGTCTTTTTGAAGCAACCTAATCCTGCAACAAGATTCTTCAAACACATGTTAAATGGATCATTCAATTTGAGTTGTCAAGGATCAAAATTGAGATCTTTTGTCTAACAGATCCTATCTAGATCAATTTGTAGTGGTTTTTATTGACGATATTTTGGTGCATTCACATAATGAGGAGGATCATGATAATCATTTGTGGATTGTATTGCAGACTTTGAGGTAGATGAAATTGTATGCTAAGCTGTCTAAATGTGCGTTCTGGCTTGATCAAGTGACTTTTCTTGGTCATGTGGTTTCAGCAGAAGGTATAAGAGTTGATCCAAGTAAAGTTGAAGCTATTTTGAATTGGAGTGCACCAAAGTCAATGATTGAAGTTAGAAGTTTTCTGGGTTTGGCAGGCTATTATTGACAGTTTGTGAAAGGTTTTTCTTTGGTAGCTACTCCACTCACCAAATTACTTTGGAAGGGAGTTAGATTCATGTGGACGGATCTATGTCAAGCAAGCTTTGAGCAGTTGAAGGAGATGTTGACTCAAGCTCCTGTTCTTACTTTGTGTGTGGAAGGTAAACCATATGTGATTTATAGTGATGCTTCACATAATGGTTTAGGTTGTGTTTTGATGCAGGAGGGTAGAGTCATAGCTTATGCTTCTCTGCAGTTGAAGCCACATGAATTGAATTATCTGACGCATGATTTGGAATTGGCAGCCATAGTTTTTGCTTTAATGATTTGGCGACATTACCTTTATGGGAGAATTGCTTCATTTATACATATCATAAAAGTTTGACATACTCGGGTGTCCAGAGAGAGCTAAATCTTCAGCAGAGATGATAGTTGGAGTTGATTAAAGACTATGACTGTTTGATTGATTATCATGTTGGAAAGGCAAATGTAGTTGCTGATGCCTTGAGTAGGAAGTCTTTAGCAGGTTTGACTGCTTATTTGCTCTCATTGTTTGTTGAATTGAGAGTGTTGCATGCTAGTTTTGAATCATGAGATGATGGTACTTTCTTGGCTCAGTTTCAATTGAGATTGGTGTTGTTGGAGCTTATTAGAGAGGCTCAGTTGGCAAATGAGAAAATTCAGAAGTTTGTTTCGGATTGCAAAAGGGGAGAGCCGAGATTTTCTTGTGAGAAATGATGGCAGTTTGTGGTACAAAGATAGATTGTGTGTTCCTGATGATGCAAGATTGAAAAAGATTATTTTATAGGAAGCACATCAACCAGCTTTTGCTATGCACCCTGGGAGTACTAAGATGTATCATGATTTGAAGCAATATTATTGGTGGTCAGGTATGAAGAGGGACATAGCAGAGTTTGTATCCAAATGTCTCACTTGTCAAAGAGTGGAGACCGAGCACCAAGTTCCTTCGGGGTTGCTCTAACCTTTATCAGTGGCTGAATGGAAATGGGAGCGAGTAACGATGGATTTTGTGACTGGGTTACCTTTGACACAGAAGAAGCATGATGCAATATGGGTGATTGTTGATCTATTGACAAAGACAACTCATTTTCTTCCAGTTTGGATGGATTATTCTCTTGAGAAATTGGCTGAGCTTTATATCAGTTAGATAGTGAGATTGCATGGAGTCCCAATTTCTTTGGTATCTGATCGAGATCCTCGGTTTACTTTGAGATTTTGGAAAAGATTGCATGATGCTTTGGGATCTCGGTTACATTTTACAACTGCATTCTATCCTCAGACAGATGGGCAGCCAGAGAGAGTGATACAGATCTTAGAGGATATGTTGAGAAGTTGTTTCATTGATTTCTCTGGGAGTTGGGACAGATTCTTACAACTAGTGGAATTTGCTTATAATAGTAGTCATCAATCCAGTATTGAAATGGCACCCTACGAGGCACTGTATGGTAGAAGATGCAGGACACCTCTATGTTAGGATGAGGTTGGAGAAGGTAAGTTGGTTGGTCCTAATTTGATTAAAGAAATAGAAGAGAAAGCAAAGATAATTTGGGAACGATTGAAAGAAGCCTCAGACCGACAGAAATCTTATTCTGATTTAAAGAGGAGAAATATTCAGTTTAGTGTTGGAGATAAAGTATTTTTGAAAGTGTCTCCTTGGAAGAAAATTTTGAGATTTGGCCACAAAGAGAAGTTGAGTCCTCGTTTCATTGGACCTTATGAAATACTGGATAGAGTTGGACCAGTTGCCTATCGTTTAGCTTTACCTCTAGAGTTGGATCAAATTCACAATGTCTTCCATGTCTCTATGCTACGAAGGTACATATCAGACCCATCTCATGTTTTATCGGTGGAATCTATTGAGGTGAGTCTGGATCTGACTTTTGAAGAAGAATCAGTGGCTATTTTGGCACATGAAGTGAAAGAGTTGAGAAATAAGAAAGTGTCGCTTGTGAAGGTTCTTTGGAAGAATCATGTTAAGGAAGAAGCAACTTGGGAGAGTGAGCAAGTGATGCAAGATCAGTATCCCCAGTTATTTCAGAATTGAGAATAGGTAATTTCGAGGATGAAATTTATTTATAGTGGGGGAGAATTGTAATATCCCAAATGATACGCTAAAATTTTGGAAATGCTAATTGTTGAAATGGAATTAAATGATTTAAAGTGTATATGTGATTAAGTGGAAAGAAAGGAAAAAGGGAAGTGTGTATATGTTGTATATATGAAGATATATACAACATATATAAGTCAACATTTTATGTGTGGTCAAATGATATATTTAATTATATAAAATAAAAAATTAAGTGATGGTGGAAGATGATATTTATATTATTATAATATATTATTTGCTTGGTGGAGATTTAGAGGAGATTTAAGCGGTTAAGAGTGGAGGTTGGTTTGACTATTTTCATCTTCTTCTTCTTTCTTCTCTAATAGGACCGACCATCACCATTGCCAAAGGAAAAGAGAGGTTTTATTGATTCCTAACTCAAGCAATTGGAGGATTTCAAGAGATCAAGTTGGAGTTTTAAAGATTTTCTTCACATTTGGTAAGTTCCCAACTTGTTTCTTTGTATTCTTTTGAGTTTGTGTATTTGAATTTGGTGGATGGTTGGTGTAGTGTGTTTATGGTTGATTTGGTGTGTTTGAAGTTGTTTCGTTTAATTGACTTTGATATTTGGGGTTGGATTGAAGAAAAAGGGTTAAGTTTGGTGAAGAAAGTAAGAGTTGTAGGTGTTGTGAGTTGAGTTGTGGAATATGGTTGTGATTGTGTTTTGATGCATGTAATTCAGTTGTTTTGATGTTATGCAAGTTTATTATGGTATATTGATGGTTTTGGTTAAGTTTGTTTGAAATGGAGAAGGGTAAAAGAAAGATGTTTGTTCTATTTTTAAGATGGGTGACAATACCAGTGACACGCCCATGTCACTGAGCGTGTCACAACCTCTGTGTGGTAGTAGTATTGACACGTCTAGTGACATGCCCATGTCACTGAGCGTGTCATAGCTACTGTGTTTTTGGAAGATTGACACGCCCAGTGACACACCCATGTCACTGAGAGTGTCATAGCTTCTGTGTTGGAGGAGGATTGACACGTGCAGTGACACGCCATGTCACTGAGCATGTCAAACCTTCTGTGTTGTGGTTTTAGAGCACGGCCAGGGACACGTTCGTGTTGTTGAGCGTGTCAAG
This sequence comes from Garcia nutans, assembly GCA_947685225.1. NCBI lineage: Eukaryota > Viridiplantae > Streptophyta > Magnoliopsida > Malpighiales > Euphorbiaceae > Garcia > Garcia nutans. Next base: position 44,311,321 of record CANTUV010000007.1, on the reverse strand, counting down.
TGTATAGTTTGCCATAGATACCTCTTATTCTTATTTTCTTATGTGTATCACTAAGTGAGTTTGTATAATCGCCTTTGGATTAGGTTTTGAAGAGATTTGAGTTACCCTAAGCCAAGGATTGAGAGATATCTTGGAAGAGGAAGTTGATAGAGTGGTGTTGTTGCTTTTAGAGGTAAGTACAAACCTTACATGAGTGCATACATTTACGTGACTTTGGGACTTAACACATTTGGTTGAAAAATGTTTTGAGTTACCTATTATATTATTGATGTATAAGAATGGTGCTATGATTGCATTATGTATACTATATGAAATATATGTTGAGGATTCAATATGTATGAATAATGTAATTTGTTATGTATATCCTAATGATGATATGTGAAGCCATTGGTGATGGCTGCAATGATATAAATGAAATATTTGGGGCATTATTTCCTAGATGATCATGAGAAAATGAGAATGGATTTGATAATGAAACAATGAAAGAATTGTGTGCCCAGTATGTTATTCAATTTTTAGAGTTTTATTGTTGGTGGCATGCCTAAAAGTAACAATCCCTTGAAGGTGGGTTGGGATTGGTCCTTGAAGCCAAGTTGGCTTGATGCTGAGCTCCCCTTGAAGCTTGGTTGGGCCTAGTCCTTGAAGCCTAGATGGGATGTTACATATGAGGTAATCCTCATTGTGATAATGATTCTCCTTCGGGCAAGATAAATGTGATTATTGGACCAAAACAGTAACTCTGAAATTTGAATGGCATATTAGTTTCTTTTGGGCCTATGCTTGTCATTGCTTTAATGTGAATTATGAATAATGGAACAATTGAACAATGTAATGAGATTTAATGTTATGAAATATGATATCCTTGTATATTACTTCTAATTCTTGAAAGTTTGACATTGACATTACATTTGAATCATATTGTTATCATGGTTTGTACCACTAAGCCTTTGGCTTAGTGCGATTGTGATTTATAGCGTAGGTGACAGGGTAGATCCGGTTGATCAGGAGAGTTTAGCTAGACCGAGCCGAGTCTAGGCTTGTTATCCCTTGTGAAGTGTTGTTTTTTTGGACTTCAAGATCAGAGACGAACTGCCAGCATTTATAAACTCTATATTTCTGTAAATAATGATTTTGATGTATACATATGTATTTTCCGCTACTTATTAAACATATGTTTTGGATAAACTTTTGGGTAATGAAGATGTATATATATGTATTTTAACAAAGGATGTTTCATCTATATTTTCTATAATATACGATTAAATGTTTTAAATTTAAAGGTTTGTTTGAGTTGTTTAAAATGAACTGTGACATTCTTATATCTTCTATACATATATCACATATAGTGTGTATACGTGGTGTATGTATATTAGGTGTAGGGATGTTACACTTTGGTAGGTAATAAATTATTATACTAAAATTAAACGTAATACTTATATTATATAAAAAATAATATAATATGTTATATTGACAAAACTGAGAATTGAGCCAACCCTTAGGTAGAAAGTTATAGAGGCCCAACAAAAGAATTAAAGCTGCTAAAAGTGATGGAACAAGTGCAAAAAAGTGAAAAATCAGATTATACTATTCTGGAACATGGTGGTTTGTACTATAGAAGTCGATTGTATGTTCCGGATGAGAAGGAGTTAAAAGAGAACATCCTTAAAGAAGCTCAAATACCAAATATAATGTGCATCCAGGAAGCAACAATTTGTATCAAGATCTGAAGCCTTTCTATTTGTGGCCTAGTATGAAGAAAGACATTACTGAGCATCCAACCAAATGCTTAGTATGTCAGTAGGTCAAAGCAGAACATCAAGTACCATCAGGCCTTCTACAACCCATCACAATACCAAAATAGAAATGGGATAGAGTTACTATAGATTTTGTGACTGGTCTTCCAAACACTCAGAAGAAACATTATGGAATTTGGGTGACTGTTGATAGATTAACTAAATCATCCCATTTTCTTCCAATTAGAATTGACTATTCATTAGACAGACTTGCAAAATTATATATAAATGAGATATTCAAACTACATGTAGTGCCAGTGTCTATCATATCGGATAGAGGCCCGCACTTTACTTTAAAAATTTTGGGAGAGTTTCTAGAAAGTATTGGGTACTCAACTCCATTTCAGCACTGTATTCCATCCACAAACTGATGGCCAAACAGAAAGAGTGATACAGATACTTAAAGATATGCTTGGAGGTTGTGTTATTGAATTTGAGGATAGTTAGGACAAACATCTACCATTAGTAGAATTTGCTTATAATAATAGCTACCAAACAAGTGCTGGAATGGCACCATATGAAGCACTATATGGAAGAAAATGTAGAACTCCACATTGGAAAAAATTGACTGAGAATAAGTTGGTGGGACCTGATCTCATTAGACAAACTGAAGATAAAGTTAAGCTTATAAAGGATCGGCTAAAAATTGCTATAGATAGACAGAAGTCCTATGCAGATTTAAAGAGAAGGGACATCGAATATAATGTGGGGGATAAAGTATTTTTGAAAGTGTCGCCATGGAAGAAATTTCTCCGTTTTGGCAAGAAAGGAAAACTAAGTCCTAGGTTTATTGGACCATATGAGATCGTTGAGCGTGTAGGTACGGTAGCTTATCGACTAGTATTACCTCTAGAACTAGCCAAGATACATAATGTATTCCATGTATCAATGCTTAGAAGATATAGATCAGACCCCTCACATGTGATACAAGTGGAATCGATTGAGGTACAACCAGATCTAAGTTATGAAGAAGAACCAGTGGCTATCAAGCTTGAGAAATTAAAGAGTTGCGAATAAATGCAATCCACTAGTAAAAGTATTATGGAGGAACCACTCAACTGAAGAAGCCACATGGGAAAGTGAAGAAATAATGAAACAACACTATCCTCAGCTATTTCAAACATCATGAACATGTAAATTTTGAGGACGAAATTTCTTAAGAGGGAGAGAATTGTAATGTCTAAAATTTTTAAAAGTTTACCTTTTGAATTATATTAATATGGAGCTATCTATAATGCAGAGTGTGACTCGAGTATTTATGATAAATGAAAAATAGGGTTAGTTAAGTCTTTAAAAATTAAAATTTTAATTCAGATACGGACATAATCGATATTTCTGCAAAAGAATCTTTAAATGGTAAAACCTTATAGAAATACCTTTTTTACCCCAAAATTGCTTTTTATTTAAATTAGAATGTGAAATATGAATAATAAAACTTCAAAATAATTAAAAAATTAATTTTTATAATTTTACAGAATTAAAAGTCGAATTAGAAATAATTTAAGAAAGTGAGTGCACCAAAGTTACGGTGGGCGCACATTATATGATCAAAACCCTAATTAATGTATATAAATAAAAAAAATAATTATTTTCTTCTTCTTCCCCATCCCGAAACCTACATTACCTCTTCCATATCCAAAAATTCCATTTCCTCCTCTTTCTTCAATCAAAATAAGTGAAAATTTAAGGAAAATTCACAAATAACCTAAAATTCTTAGTAGAATTCATTAGAATAAGTGAAAAACCCTAAAATCATCACCATAAATTCAAGTAAAATTAAGGAAGAGAGAGGAATATCTACTTTGAAAAGAGGTTTGTGCTTGTGTATTAATAGTGTGCTATTATTTAATTTTCTTGTGATTTGTTTAATGTTTATGGAAGCTAGTTGAACCATAATTGAATTAATTGTGAAGTATTTTGTTTGAATTTTTATACTAACCTAGAAAGGTTTAAAAATTATGAAATTTTACCTAAGAGTTTACTATGTGTTAATAGATAGTAAGCAAAATTTCATAATTTTTAAAGATGATTTACTATGAAAGAAAAATCAAAGAACACAAGCTGCCCTGATTGTACTAGTAGAGCCAGAATTTTAGGGTCTGAGATACTCAATTATAAACTATAGTAAAACAACCCAGAAAAATCTAAAATTTTATGTACATATATGTTATTGTTTTATGGTTAAAATTTCATGAATTTTTATGAATATTTGGTGCCTAAATAAAATTTGAAAATGGGTGATGCCAATAAAGTTATTGCAAAAATAGAATATATATAGGGTTGAAAAACATAATTTTTAAACATAGTAAAGGAACTCAGAAAAATATGAAATTTTAAATATAAGTTTATGTATGTTCTTAAGAAATATTTTTAAATATTTATAATTTTCAATGGAGATTTAGTACTGATAAAGAATTAGGAAAGAGACACTGCCAGAGAAAGTAAGAATCTGACAGATTTTTAAAATTTGAGAAATAAATTGAATTTTATATAGTAAATGGAGGAAGTAAAGTTGATTAAATTGAATTGTTAAAGGTTTAATGCCAATTGTTTAATGAGAAAAATGGTTGTTTTTTTAAATAATTGTTAAAAATATTATTATTATTATTATCGATTGCAAAATTGACTGAAAATAAGAAAGTAACTGGATTGCCCAATTATATTGATATTAAACCTAACTTTTGGATTGAATTGCTAGCCAGAGGGTGGATGTCTGTAGTGATAATGGACACTTTGTATTACCAGTGACAATGGATATTCGTGCCATCGAAGGACTCTTTGTGTCATCAGTGATAGTGGGCATTCGTGTCACTAATGAGCCATTGGCCATATTCATTATAGTGGTTATTTACTTACCATTGGTGATCCCATTATTCGAACCTAGATTTTTAAATCAGTATATGAGGGCAAATAATGTAAAACTTACTAAGATAAGTTAATGGTTTAAAGTGATTAACCACTAAGTAAACATTGAACTTTATTTATATAATATTGAGTTAATTTACATTTTAAAGATTTATTCATATATTTTCTTAGTGTTTTAAAGTGACAATTCATATTTGATATTTTAATATGATACTTCCTAATTGGTATTTTAAAGTAATAATTTTATTTTATTTATATGAAATATTAATATTGATTTTCTTATATTATAATTATTGTTAAATTATGAATATGCAAGCACCACTAAGTAGTAGCTTAGCGTGTTAGATTTATTTCTTACGCGCAGATCAAATAGGTAGATTGGATCTAGGAGAGTGAGATATTAGAGTGTCAAATCAACTACATCAGAGAAGGTGTTATATGTAGAATTATGTATAATATATTTTGTACAGTTCACATAGCAGTATTTAAATTTTAAATGACAGTTGTATAATTATTGGTAGTTAGAGATTTTTAAATACTTTATTGTATGAGTTATAATTTATAAGTTCCTTGAAGTATGACTTTATATATATATTGATAAAGATGATATATGTTTAATATTAAATTATATTGGTAAAAGTATAGATGTCTAAAATAGATTATAGATGATTGTTTGAGAGTTTGAAATTGGAGTTATGATTAAAAAAAATTACTGGGAGTGTTTTTCTTCTGCAGGTTGTGTTTATGTTTGATGAAGATTTGGCAGTGTCAAAATTTTAGAGGAAACTCTGCCAAAATTTTTATTGGTGTTGTTTTTAATATTATAAAATAATAATAATAATTGAATAAGTGTATAGACATTATGTGACATCCTTTATTAGTTTTTTTATATATAAGATTGTCAAGGAATGTTACAATTCCTTAGGAATTGAGTCATCCACCCTTTTCTCTTTTTCCGGCACTTGGAACTCCATTTTCTCCAGGTTTAGGCCAGTGTTCTTTAAGGCTTTGAGTCTAATAGTGCCAAAGTCGCAAGAACCATTCTACCAGGAGTGGGGGCTTAAATCCCCGCTCACAATAATTTATTGAATTAAATTATTTAATCAAATTTACTACAAATCCTAGGTATAAATAATTTAGCTCATTGTCAACTCGACATAAACATCCATTTCAATAGAATTCAAATTACAAAACCTCATTGGAATATTAATGTATTTCAAAATCAAATTCTGAAAAAATGAATAAATTGAAGGGATAAAAGAACCCATTTGAATATGTGTTTAGATTGCTCTTCCTCACTCCAAAATTGTTTGCTCAAAACCCTAGTTTCCAAGATGAAGTCTTGGTTGTGTGTCCTACTTCCTCCCTATCTTCTTCTATGTATATCTAAAAATGGAGCTTCAACAAGACATGGCCGTATAAGTGAGTGTGTTTGAGAGAGTTGATGATGATAGAGATAATGTTGTGATGAATATCCAAATGGAGATATCCCCCTCTCACTTAAAAAACCACCTTTTATTTCAAAAGTCTGTCTTCTTTTTAATTAAAAATTCTTTCCTTTTTGTGAGTGGGGATTTTTGCCCCCACTCCCACGTGGAATGGTTCTTGTGACTTAGAGAACACGGGTCTAAACCCGAAGAAAATGGAGTCATCACCCGGTGGGGCTAGGAAAAAGAAAGGGGTGGATGACTCAATTCCTAAGGAATCCTCAACCCCCTAATGGGTTCAGAAAGTTGAGTACATATGGAGAATACGAGAATGACCCAGCACCCCCATAATGCCCAGTTTATTGAAACCGACCTCCTTTTTAGGTCTAAATATTGGTAAATTCTTAAATATTATAAAATCATCCATACTATATGCAATTATTGAAATAAATATTCACTAAATTGAAATCAAAGAAAGTTCAACCAAACAAATAAAATGGGCACCCCATACGAGATGGAACATGCCGTTACAACCATGTCCAATGTCTAAAACTAAATAAAATAGGACACCCACCATTTGGTGGAAACGTGCCTTTTATATTAATGCCAAAACTTAAAGTAAATAAAATTACATTGAACTTAATAAGTGAGGTGCCCATAAAGTGGAAACATAGCTCTCACATCCTTGAATATTAAAAATATTAGCCCAATAAATTAAATCATTCAATCATTCACCATGAGCAAAATAAAAACAAATCATTCATAAAAACTAAAACATTAATAAATCATTCATCAAGACGTAAAACAATCATACCTAAATTTTAATTTTAAATAAGCAACGAATATACCAATTTAGGGTTTACATCTTCAATTAGGGTATAAAGATGGTTTTAGGATTTTAGGGTTTATGGATGAAAATTAAGATTTTTAGGGTTTTGAAAATAAGATTAAGGTTTTTAAAGTTTTAATTTGGAAATTAGAGCTTTGATTTAAAAACTAGGGTTTTAGGGTTTCAATTTGGGAATTAGGGGTTTTAATTTGAATTTTATTTTTTGGATGAACTTATAAGGTTTTAATTATGTTGGAAAATATATTAAAGTTTTGATTATTTTTGGAAAATAGATTAAGGATTTGATTTTAGAAAAGTAGGAATCCGGATGTTTTGAAAAGGGATTAGGGTTTTAATTAAGAAATTGGTTTTACAGATTAGGGTTTTGGAAATTGGTTTTATAGATTAGGGTTTGAGGTTTTAGATTATGGTTTTACAGATTTGGGTTTTTGAAATTGATTTTATAGATTAGGGTTTAGAGAATAATTTTAAGGTTTTAAATAAAGACTAGGGTTTTGGTTAATTAAATTAGGGTTTGGGTTTTTCAAACAGAATATTTAAATAGCAACTGTAAATTCAAAAATTAATAATAATTATCCATTGGTTTTACTGGATTATTAGAGTTGCAATTATAAACTTTTAACAAATTAGTTGCTACTGCATGAAGACAACCACTGCATGATAAAATAATGATTACTAATGGATATTTAAACACTTGTAAAACAACGATCAAAGTTAACTACTGTAATCTTAAATGGATTAAGTAATGAAACAAAACCTTTATTTGTTGGCTCCACCGAATTGTATGCTGGTTTCAAACCTCCTACTTACAACAATATTTAAGTCTTGGTTGAGCAAAGTGAAGGCAATGTCCACTGCCTTTTGGTTTGTCGATGGTTAATGTTCTGTGTCATTGCTAAATCTCACTCAATGCTGCTAGGGTTTTTTCTTCTTGCTTTGGTGTTTCTAGGGTTTTTTTTCAATTTTCTTCTTACTACTGTAGACCCTTAATTTTTTACCAAGTCCAGTCTGCCACTAATTAAAAGAGGGTTAAGTTAAGTCTAAAGTTTTAAATAGTCTTGAATAATTTTACAAACTTAAATTTAGTCTGGCACAATATTAAAATCTCAACACATTATAATATAATATTTATTATTTATTTTAATAATATATTAAATAAAAAATGAAAAAAAAGAAAATATAAATATTTATTTTATAAAAATATGATATTTATTTTAATAAAAATAATAAAATAATATTTGACGAATTGGCGGGCTGCAGGCACGAATTGGCCTTGCTAATTAGCCTCAGGCCATGCCTATGGCAAATTGGCTTGGGAAATTTGCCAATTGCCAATTCGCCATCCACACTAAACCGAAGTTAATTCCATCTGTTATTTTCTTAATTAAACTGAAGTTAATTGGGTCTATTATTTCCTTAATTGAGATATATTCAGTTTCAACGTGCATTAGGCGTGCATTAGGGTTTACAATTACCTATAAATATGAGATTTTAATACTATACAAAGGGGATTTCAATTTTTTTGAAGAAAGAAAAAGAGAGCAAGCACAAGCAATAACAAGGACAGAATCAACATACTTAGCTTGGCTAGAAATCAAGCTTGGTGCAGGCAGTAGCTTGGATCAACCCTCCCAATTCGGTGGAGCCTTTAAAAGTGGGTATGTTCTTCTAAATTGTTTAAAATCATAACAAACCCTGCTTACTAATATCATGAAGTCCATACTACTATGGCTTGGTTTAAATATATCCAATGAACTTTATTTGATAATACTATCAATTAATATCCTTTGTATCTTCATTTAAACACATTCAATAGCCATGCCTCGTGCAATTAGTTATTAAAAATCAATATTAAGAGGTTTTAAGGTTTTTGCAGTAACCTAATCTCTTTTAAATCCTAAACTTGTTTTCCAAATATTCTAAACCCTAGTTTTCTAAATAACCTAAAATCCTAATCCCAAACACTTAATACCAATTCTCAAACTGTCCCAAACCAAAATATTAAATCCTAAAACTCTAAAGTTTACCCAATAGCCAGTTTGAATCAATGATATAATCATTTAAAAAATCTTAACTTGCCTTTCCCAAAACTTCCAAAACCCTAAATCATTTTCCACATTCCCAAAACTAGTTTTTCAATTCCTAAACCCTAATCTTTTTTCCTAAACCTTAAAAATCCTATTTTTTTTTCCTAAAACCCAAAGTCTTAATTTTCATCATAAAAAACCCTAATTTAATCATAAAAGCTTAAAACCTTAATTTGAAGTGCAAACCCTAAAAGTTATATATTTGTTGCTTTATATAAGGATTAAAACTTAAATGTGATTATTTTATGTCTTGAGAGGATGATTCATTAATGCTTTATTTTTATGAATGATTTGTTTTTATATTTGCTCATCATGAATGATTGAATGATTTAATTTATTTGATTTATTATCTTAATGTTAATTATTTTAATTTCCAAGATGTAAGAGGTATGTTTCCACTTTGAGGGTACCTCATTAGTTAGATTCAATGTAATTTAATTTATTTTACATTTTGGGATTAATGTAAAGGGCATGTTTTTCACCAAAAGGTGGGTGTACTATTTTATTTTCGATATTGTAAGGGTATGTTTTCATATTATATGGATGCCCATTTATTGTTTTGTTTGGACATTCTTTGATTTTAATACAATAAATATTTATTTCCTTTAATATGTGTGTAATATAGATAATGCTATAATAAGTTAAGAATTTAATAGTATTTATACCTGAAAAGGAGGCCAGTTCTAATGAACCGGGCATTGTGGGGGTGATGGGTCATTCTCACCTTCCCTATGGGTACCCAACTTTTCAAACCCATTAGGGGTTTGGAAATTTCTTAGGAATCGAGTCATCCACCCATTTCTTTTTCCCGGCTCCTCCGGGTGGCGACTCTTTTTTCTCTGGGTTTAGGCCTTGAGCCTAACAGTGCCGAAGTCACAAGAACCATTCCACATGGGAGTGGGAGTAAAAATTCCCTCTCACAGTGGCGACTTCACTGGAGATAAGAGAAGTTGATTCCGTTGGTTTTTATATTATTTTATTCTTTCTTATTTTGATTTTATCCATTGCATCATTTAGATTGCATTGTGTACATGAGTTAGAATGCTCATGTAACCCGTATGGTGTTATGTGAGGGATACCATACTTTCACTCAAGGTATGGAGATTGAGTATGGCATAACCACCCATAGCCTTGTACCTTTTGGTATATACTTGCTATGGGAACCTAAACTTTTCAACCCAATGGCCTAGTTATTTTCCTTAGGTTTTTACCCTAAATGCTTGTTGTTTGACTATGATTAATTTATCTTAGTTTAAGCCATGGATTTTTTGGTTTGCTTTTTTTCTAATATGACATACCCATATTGTAAGCTCAAAATAATTTTTTTCTTTAAATCCAAGAGACCGAATTCCAAATTTTTAAAATCTTCAATATAGTCTTTTCAAGATGGGTCAAAATTGTTTTTCAACCCTATGGCCCAAACGTAAAAGCCCAAGGCCTTTGAAATAAAATTATTTTTTGCTTCATCTAAAGATTACAAAAAGATCTTACAAATATTTAGGTCAATTGTGGAATACCAAAAATCAATTGTGAGCCTAGCTTATACTAAGAACTATTAATCATGGGCTTGTTTTTGGCATGAATTATTAGTTACTTTTTCAAATGAGAAATCTATTAATGATAAACCACTTAATTTAGTTTTAATCCAATATAGCATAAAAGTTATTCTAATTGATTGGATGGATTAAAGCCTAATAAATGGGAATTATCATGAGCTGACTTCCGTGTTTGAAAATATAACTATAGGTTAAAATCGTCTGAGGGAATTTCTCAAAAACAAAATGTCCCACATTGATATTTTGTTAACCATATACCTAGGAAAAAAGACTCACCATTCATGTGTGGAAGTTATAAGATTGGAAGGAATGTCTTAATTATCTTTGATTGCTTGTTATTTGTGCATACATGCATACATGCGTACACAAATTGCATAACATGTCATTGATCCTTTCTAGCTCACAGACCTGGAGTGCAACAGTTTAAGAGCGTATGACAACCCAACCTATGCCAATGACATAGAATCCAGTAGCAACTCAATTAGCTTCTCACCAAGAGCAATAGATCCTGAACAGATTCAAAGGATGGTGGACGACGCCCTCAATACCAAGATGGAGGAACTAAAGGAGGCCCTGGCTGAGACCATGAAGAGCCAACTCACTGTACTTTTAGGGAACACTATTGAGACATCTGCTGGGATTAAGAAATCAAATGACAAAGGGAAGGCTAAGGTTAGTGAAGTAGCCTTTGATGATGACAAAGTAGTCATTGATGATGATGATGATGATTGGGCTTAATATTTTCAAGATCCTCAAAATAAGAAGAAGGAGCCAAAGATTGTTGAAAGATAAGTCGTAGAAAAGACTGACACTTCAGATGTTGAGAAGCTGATTGCCAATTTGGAAAAGAAATTTGAAAAGAAGCTGAAAAACTAAAGAAATTTCGGAGGTCGACAAGTTGTTTAAACAAGATGAAGAGGTTCCATACAAGTTCAAGATGCCCTCCTTTGCCAAGTTCGATGAAACTGAGAATCCTCATCTCCGTGTGAAGCAATACATCACTGCTATGTAGTTTACTCGAGCTACTAAGGCTCAAACTCTAAGATACTTCATACTTTCATTGGACTCTATTGTCCAAAATTAGTTAAACACCTTAGAGGATGATATTAAAAAAAGCTGGGATTTTTTATACAAGGCTTTCATCCAATAATACGGTTACAATGCAGAGTTAGAAGTCACTTTGATGGAAGTTGAATTGATAAGGCAGAAATCAAATTAGAACTTCATTGACTATGTAAGAAGGTGGAGAAACAAGGTCATGTTACTCAAAAAGAGACTTGATGAATCATATCAGATTAGGATGATTGTAAGAGGGGTGATATTTAGTTTTCATGAAAAGATGTCTCATACACTCATCTGGAATTTCAAAGATCTTCTGCAAGCTAGTCTGCAAATTAAAGAGTGGGAAAGGGAGAAGAACCACTTTTCTGTAAGAAGAAATGAGAAAGGGAACTACCAGTCTGGTAATCAAAGCATGCAAAAGGCGATCGATGTTAACGTAACTCGTCAAGGAGGAAGGAGGCAGTTTTCAGAATTGGGGAAGCCACTGTCTTGGGCTCTAAATAAACTACAAAAGAAGGGATTGGTATAAGACTTGACTCCTCATCCTTTGCTAATCCTGTTCCATCTAACTTTGATGCTAAGTCATTCTACCAATTCCATCAAATGCAAGGGCACTAGACAGACAAATATTTGAGGTTGAGGCATGAGATCCATAATTTAATTGATAGGAGGAAACTACCCGAACCCAACAAAACTAGCACCAAGGACAATCCACTGCCAAGGTTCAATAGGGTACCACCACCGGCAACTTTCATGATCGAGAGAGGTTTAAATGGAAGATTGGTGCTATCTTCTTTCCAAGATGTTGATGAAGAGGCAACTAAAGAAGAAATGGTGCAAAGCCAGATGGAGCGAGTTGTTGTTGAGAAAGAAGTGTTGATTTGTGTTGTAAGTGAGTTTTGGCACTCAACTAATAGTGATGATGATTCTGAGCTCAAGAAGGAAGAATGAACCTGGTCCGTGTAACATCCCAAAGACCCTGGGCTTATAACTCGGCCTTTTTACCCAGCCCGCTTCAAGACACTGCTACAACATTACTTCCCCTCACGGTTCCACAGCAGGAATTTGTTTATTTGGCCCAAGTCTAGGGTTGCCTCCCTAGTTTTGATCCCAAGACCTCCTTAAGAGAGTCTTTATCCTTAAACGAGTACCATTTCTTCTACAAATAAAAGTAACACTCTTATACCCTATATACGTACAATACATATTCCCAGCATATGTAAAATACACATATACGGTACAAAATATCATAGACCGATTTAATAAAATTTTTCACTTTTTAAATTTAAAATCTTAAATACTTTAAAATGTATATTTAAATAACAAATAAAATATTATTATAAATTATAGATTATAAAATAAGCATTTTTCAAAAAAATCTCTAGAAAAAAATCGCCAAATTTTTTTCTATAATTTGGACATTTCCAAAATTTAACAAAACACAACCTGCATCAGAAAACATTCCCAAATAATTTCAAATCACCATTTCACCCATAGTCCTCAATTTCACCAAGTTTCTCAAACATTTATATATATATATATATATATATAATTTAGAACACATTTAAACCCCCATTTCAAATAACTTAACCCAAACATTCTTTATAGTTTACAATACATAAAATCCAAAAACATGATATAATATGCATAATACCCAAAATATACAATAACATAAAATATATACATGTTGCTGACAGTGTTTCTGATTTTGATATCAAGTTTACAAGCACAACCACAAGTTTAGACCCGACCTGGTCTAGAAGAACTCTCTGGCTCAGTCAAATCTACCCTGTCACCTACGCAATGTAAACAATTGCGCTAAGATAAAAGCCTAGCAATACAAACTTGATAATAATAAAACTCAAATGCAATGCCAATGCACAATGCATATGGATATCACATCATTCCATTTTCTCATACTTTTCAAATATTTCACAATTCACAATTCACATAAAAACAAACACAAGCATGGGCCCAAAGATAACTAATATGTTATTCAAATTTCAGAGTTATTATTTTGGTCTATAATGCACCATGTGTCTAGCCTCGAAAGCAAAATATCAATGTAATAGTCCAACTAGGTCTGAGCTTACGATCCAGTCTTTTCACCTAGCCCAGTTTCAAGGACTTATTTTTGAGGCTTACGACCCGGTCTTTTCTCCTTAAAAATATTTTCACAGTGATGCCCAGCGTCTAGCCCGAAGGCAAATCATAGTGATGCCCAGCATCTAGCCCGAAGGCAAGTGACGTCCAACGTCTAGCCCGAAGGCAAATCATAGGCATGCTGCCAAACACAAAACTCTAAAAATTGAATAACATACGAGGCACACAATTTATTCACATTTCTCATTATTAATCTCTTTCTCATTGTCACATAATCAAGCTAGACACATTGCCTTATTTTCTCATCTTTTTCTCACTTTTCTCATTTTTCCTGATTTATATCGATATCAATTCATTTCATTATGTTTCCACATATCTCATTACATTATACCACATTTTTTGCATTTACAGCACATTATCCAATTACTTTGGGTATTTCCATATAATTCACATATTAATCACATTTAATGTATCTAGCCAATACCAATGGCTTTTTAACAATGCACGTAATGCATACACAAGAAATGACATTACCCAAACACTTTGGGTCATTTTCACATAATACACATATTTCACATTTTACACAATTTAGCCATTATCAATGGCTTTTCACAATGCATTTAACACATATATGATATTCCAAATGTAATATCACATTATTCATACATAACCAATGTATCAAGTAGCTTAATACATTTTCCAACCAAAATGTGTTAAGCCCAAATGTCATGCAAACATAACCAATGTATTCAAAGTTTGTACTTACCTCAAATAGCAACCAAAACAAGCTTAAAACAACCTCCAATCCTATCCTTCCAATTTGCCCTTCACCACTTGGATGAAGCAAATCAACCTTCCTCAATGCCTAAACCAAATGTGATAATAAATAATCATTAAGTATCATATTTAATGGAATTTTCAATATTAAATCATAATTAAACCCCATCCAAGCAAAAATCCAAAAGTTAAGGCTAACCTCACTTTAAATTTGAATTCTCATATTAGGCTATTCATTTTAATATATTAAGTTTATTTATATTATTAGAAACATATTTAATACATTTAAATCATTTACATTGCAAAAACACACTCTTATACACAAAACCCTAAAATGGCATAACCTTTCCCCATTGAAGGTTTTCTAATCCAACACAATCCATTAATAATTTTAAGCTTATATTCATCACTTATATCACTAAACAACAAGATTAAACCAATAAAATTATACAATTCAGCAACTTTGGAAAAATAATTTTCCAAAGCCCTAAATCACACTTCCATTCTCAAACTCCAACCAAACACAACCAAATCCGATATTTGACTTTAAAATACTTGTTTAAGAACCAAAACAACTCATTTAGAACCGATTTTCACAATTAAAAACCATGATTTCCCAAACTCTAAAAGTCCATAACCCTAAATTCTCTCTCTTCACCATTCTTTATCCAAATTCAACCATTTCGTCAATCCAACCTTAAAATCATTAATAAATACCCAAAATAACTTCATACGCACCAATTCCAACAATTATAACATACTACTTAAAAATCCAGCATCTCACATATTCAAAATTTTCATGGAAATCCAATGAAAAAAATTAAAGAACTTACTTTTTCAAGTGGAAATCACTAAAAATCCTCTTTGAACCTTTGAAATCCTTCAATTCTTGGAGCTAAGAAGAAGAAAGATCCTTGAGCTTTCTCCTACGGTGGTTCGGCCAAGAAGAAGAAGAAGAAGAAGAAGAAGACTATTTTTTTAATTTCTCTTTTCTTTCATCTTTTAATTATAACCATATATATATTATAATAATTTAATAATTAATTATATAATTATTTATTAAAGAAATTAAAAGACTAAAAATCCATCATCCATTCAAAAATAATTTATTTTTGAATTATTTTATTAATTTTAAATTTCTAAAATTTATTTACAAAAATACCATTGGACTTTGACTTTTCTTTAAAAAAGTGTTGACTTTATATGTTATGTATATTTTACATATATATCACATATATTCCACTTTTTCATTTAAAATCTCTTCATTTTTTATTTAAAACCATTAATTTAATTTATCCTATTAAATTATAATTTATTTTATTAAATTTCAAAAAATTAAAATTTTTTAAAAATTTGGGATATTACAGTCCGAGCCCGAAGAAGATGAAGTTATGAACGCCCAATTTGGTAAGCCTTATGCAAAGCAACCACCAAAGGAAGTATAAGCTAATAAGGGAGAGGAAGTCAAAGCTGGGAACAAAGAAGAAGAAGACGATGTTGTTTTTAAGCAGTTGAAGAGAACACAAGCTAGTATCAGCGGGATTTGTTAGCTACATCAAAGAAGCATCGAGAAACAATGGCCAAGGCTATGGCTAGCATGCCAATTTCCACTTTTATAACACCAGAGAAGCTGGTTAGTTTTGTGAAAATTGAAGGAGTGATGAAATGTGAGGGAGATCAGAAGAAGAATAAGATTGATGTGGGAATGGTGTCTTTTTCGAAAGCTAATTTGCTAGAAGAGGGAAGAGACCATGTCCGCCAGCTTTTTATCAAAGTTGAAGTCAAAGCAAAGAGAACTCTGTGTGTAATGGTTGTTGATTGTCTACTATCAATGTGTGCCTACTTAAAATCTTGCCAAAGGTTGCGATGTCAACAAGAGATTTAAGCCCACTAGAGGTGACAATTAGGGCTTATGATAATACTAAGAGGCATGCTTAGGGAACTTTCAAAACTATCATAAAGGCTGGCCCTAATGAATCAATGGTAGTGTTTTTAGTTTTGGATATCCTTGTCACTTTTGCACTATTATTGGGATGACCCTGGTTTCATTCTCTTAGCGGAGTTCTTTCTACGCTCCATCAAAAGATCAAGTTCCCAAATGGGGATGAGACAGTCGTCATCAAGGCCAAAGATAATGAAGTGGTGAATACTTTGATAATTGAGAGGCCTCTCAATGGTTTCCAAGTAGCTATAATTTCTAATGAAGTAGCAGACCCCAAGGTCCTGACTATGATGAAGAATATGAATTACTTGCCTGGCGTTGGTCTCGGAAAGGGTAAGACAAGTGTGACTGAGCTTATAGATTTTAAGACTCAAACTTCCAAGAAAGGGTTGGGATATGAAAAGCTAACAAAAATGTTCAACTAAAGAAGAATGAGAAGATGAGCTTCCCACCACTTAAAGAGGTTTTCGTTAAAGCTCCAGACATGGGACCACTCCAAGGGAAGCCTGAGCCAGTCATGTTCATGGGAAGATTGATCCCAGGTTTTGAGATTTTTGCTGATGTTGTTGGTGGAAAAAATGAAGAAAGAGATCATCCTACCAGATGACAAGGAGCCTAATCTAGAAGGGAAGAAGGAAGTTGTCCTGAAAACCTAGAAGACTCCAGAAGAAATTGCTGCTCTAGTTGAAGAGAAGTTTGAAGATGTCTTAGTTTATGATTTTGCGAACAATGATTTTGATTTTGATTTGTCTTCCTTATATGAGGATGATAATGTTTTCTTTTCCAAGCTAAATGCAATCAAGTCTAATTTTGCTTACTTGTGTGATATTTTTCCTGATGGTCGCATACATTCAAATAGTGTTACATGAGCATCTTTAATATTAACTCTGTTGATACCCAATCATTAAATTTGGGAACAACTGATGATCCTAAAAATATTAGCATAGCATCCGACCTTACTCCTGATGAGAGAGAGAGAGATTAGAAAAAATATTTAAAAAATATGAAGAGGTGTTTGCTTGGTCTTATGAGGATATGACTAGAATAGATCAAGATATAGCCAAGCACTTGATTCCTACATACACTCAAATGAAACCTATAAAATAAAAGCTTATATGGTTAAGACCGAAATGGGCAAAATTGATCAAAGAAGAAGTCACTAAACAAATACAAGTGAAGTTCTTTAAAGTGATGGATTATCCAGATTGGCTAGCCAACATAGTTCCCATGCCGAAGAAAGATGGAAGAATTAGTGTCTATATGGACTATCGAGACTTAAATAAGGCTTCCCCTAAGGATGACTTTCCTTTACCCCATATAGATGTCCTTATTGATAGTGCAGCCTCTAGCATGCTACACTCATTCATAGATGGATTTTTTTGGATACAACTAAGTGTTAATGGCCCAAGAGGATAAACTAAAACCTCCTTCATTACTACTTGGGGTATATTTTATTATAGGGTGATGCCTTTTGGATTAAAGAATGTTGTAGCAACCTACCAAATGATGGTCACCACCTTGTTTCATGAGATGATGCATAAGGAAGTTGAGGTCTATGTTGATGACATGATGGTAAAGTCAGATACAAGAGAACATCATTTTCATAACTTGGAGATATTCTTTGAGAGAGTATTTAAGTATAAGCTAAGGTTAACCCCGAAGAATTGTGTGTTTGGAGTTACTTCAGGCAAGTTGTTGGGACATGTGATTGGTCCAAATGGCATTGAGATTGTTCCTAACAAGGTTAAGGAGATTAGGGATATGCTGGCCCCTAAGATGGAGAAGGAAGTTCAGGGGTTCATCAGACGATTATAGTACATTAGCAGGTTTATAGCAAAGCTTACCACGATCTATGAACCTATCTTCAAATTGCTTAAAAGAACAAGCCATTCAAATGGAATGAAGAATGTCAAAAGGCCTTTGAGCGTATAACAGAGCATCTGCTAAATCTACCTATTTTGAAACCACCTAAACCCGATAAACCTTTATTACTATACTTGGAAGTAAAGGAAGAGTCAATAGGAGCTATTATAGCACAAGAAGATGAGTCAGGGGTTGAGCACGCAATCTACTATTTGAGTGGAAAGCTCCTACCTTATGAGATTAAATTTAGTATCATTGAAAAGACCTACATAGCTGTGGTTTGGTCTTCTAAGAAGTTACAACTTTACTTTCAATCTTATATTGTGCAAGTAATTTTGAGGTTGGATCCAGTAAAGTATTTAAGGGAGACACCCTCTTTGATTGGAAAATATGGTCAATGGTTAATAATTTTAGAAGAATTTGAGATTGAATATGTAACCAAGAAAACAATCAAAGGTAGAGCAGTAGTAGAATTCCTGGCCCAGCAACCATTACCGCACAGTGAGGAAGTAGTCTTGGAATTTCCTAATGAGCTTTTAGAGGCCATAAAAGTACAAGGATAGAAGACATATTTTGATGGAGTAGTAAATAGAAAGGAAGCAGGTTTGGGAGTAACACTAGAATCACCTAAAGGGGAGTTCATTCCTCTAGCTAAGAAGTTGAAGTTTAGGGCAACTAATAATATGGTGGAGTACGAAGCGTGTATCTTTGGTTTGGAAACCCTGATAATTATAAAGGTGGATAAGGTGCTAGTCTTTGGTGATTCCTTTTTAGTGGTATCCTAAGTGAATGAAGAGTTGGAGTTAAAAGAAGAGAAGTTAGAACCATACCTCATTTATTTGACCATCATAAAGAAGAAATTTAAGGAGTGCAGATTCATACACTTACCAAGAGAAGAAAACCATATGGCCAATGCCCTAGACACATTGGCTTTGGTGTGGGAAAATCCTATCAGATTATTTCTTAAGCCTCTAGTTTTGATGAGTTCATCGACTCCTTGTTATGAATATGAAACAATCATGGAAACTGATACAGACCATGATGCATAGAATGACACCATAAGACGATTCTTGAAGAATAAGGAATACCTATTGAGGGCAACAAGGGAAGAGAGATGAGTCATAAGGAAATGGTCCTTACAATACATCACCTTTCATGGAGAGTTGTATCGAAGATGGCCTGACGGGGTGCACTTGAGATGCTTAAGGAAGTAGAAAGTTGAACAAATCATGTTAGAAATACATGCGGGAAGTTGTGGTCCACACATGAATGGGATAGCTTTCATTAAGAAGATAATTTGACAAGGTTAATACTAGTTGACCATGGAGAGAGATTGTATTGAGTTTGTGAAGAAGTGCCAGCAATGTCAGATGTATGGTAATTTGAATCACGTGCCTCCTAAAGAATTGCATTTTATGTCTTTGCCTTGGCCTTTTGCAACTTGGGGGATAGACATTATAGGAGAGATACATTCAAAGGCTTCAAATGGTCACCATTTCATTGTAGTAGCAGTGGAATATTTTTCAAAATGGGTCGAATTTGAATCCTTCAACAAGATGGGAGCAAGGCAAATGGCTAGCTTTATTGAAAAGAATATCATCTGCAGATATGGGGCCCCACACAGTGTGATATTGGACAATGGAGTATAGTTTCAAGGAGCAGTTAGGGACTTATTCTCGAAGTACCAAATCCATCATCACCGATCCTCCCCTTATAGACCGAAGGCTAATAGTGTAGTGGAAGCAACTGTAATATCCCAAATTTTTTTGAAAATTTCTAATTTTTGGAAATTTGATAAAATATATTATAATTAAATTGAATAAATTAAATTAATGATTTAAATGGAAAATGAAAGGATTTTAACTGAAAAAGTAGAATGTTTATGTGAAATATACGTAATATATATTTAACATATACATTAGTCAACTCTTTTAAAAGAAAAGTCAAAAGCCTAAGGGCAAAATGGTAATTATAAATTATAAACTTAAAATTATTTATATAAATTAAAAATATATTATTTTTGGTTGGAAGAGGTAATTTGGGTTTTAAAATAATTAAATAATTATTTATTTATTAAAATAAAATAATATTTATATATGGTCATATTTTTTTAAGTGGAAAGAAAGAGAAAATTAAAATTAGTCTTTTTCTTCTTCAAAAAAAAAAAATGAAATTCCATGGCCATGGGAGTGATTTTTCTTCATCCAAATACTCATTTTGACAAGAATGTTCAAGAATTAATTGAAGTTTTGGTGGATTTCCAATAGGTTAGTAAGCTTCTTTTCATAATTTTTGATTTTCGATGAAAGTATGAATATGTGGATTTTGGGATTTTCTATTAGCATGATTTAATTGTTTAATTGGGTATGAATGAAGCTATGTTGTTTAATTATTAATGATTTTAAAGTTAAATGGAAGAAAGTATTAAGTTTGGGATGAGTTGGGTGCAGAGAGAGAATTTAGGGTTATGGAAAATTTGGATTCTTGGAATCATGTGTTTTAATTGTGCAAATTGATTCCAAATGTGTTGTTTTGATGCATACACAAGGATTTTAAAGTCAAATGGTAGATTTGGTTAAGTTTGGTTGGAGTTTGAGAATGGAAGTGTGATTTAGGGTTTTGGAAAATGATTTTTCCAAAGTTGTTGAATTGTATAATTTTATTGGTTTAATCTTGTTGTTTGGTGATATAGGTGATAAATATAAGCTTAAAATGATTAATGGATTGTGTTGGAATAGAAAACCTTCAATGGGGGAAGGTTATGCCATTTTAGGATTTTGTGTATAAGAGTGTGTTTTTCTAATGTAAATGGTTTAAATGTATTAAAATATGTTTCTAATAATATAAATAAACTTAATATATTAAAACGAATGGCCTAATATGAGAATCCAAAGTTAAAGTGAGGTTAGCCTTAAATTTTGAATTTTTGGTTGGATGGGGTTTAATTATGGTTTAATATTGGAAATGCCATTAAATGTGATACTAAATGATTATTTGCTATCACATTTGGTTTAGGCATTGAGGGAGGTTGATTTGCTTCATCCAAGTGGTGAAAGGCAAGTTGGAAGGATAGGATTGGAGGTTGTTTAAGCTTGTTTTGTTTGCTATTTGAGGTAAGTACAAACTTTGAATACATTGGTTATGTTTTCATGACATTTGGGCTTAACACATTTTAGTTGGAAAATGTGTTAATTTACTTGATACATTGGTTATGTATGAATAATATGCTATGACATTTGTAATGTCATATATGTGTTAAATGCATTGTGAAAAGCCATTGATAATGGCTAAATTGTGTAAAATGTGAAATATGTGTATTATGTGAAAATGACCCAAATTGTTTGGGTAATGCCATTTGTTGTGTATGCATTAAATACATTGTTAAAATGCCATTGGTATTGGCTAGATTACATTAAATGTGATTAATATGTGAATTATGTGGAAATACCCAAAGTAATTGGGTAATGTGTTGTAAATGCAAAAATGTGGTATAATGTAATTAGATATGTGGAAACATAATGAAATGAATTGATATCGATATAAATGAGAAATATGAATATATTGTGTTCCTAGTATGTTATTTAATTTTCAGAGTTCTGTGTTTTACGGCATGCCTATGATTTGCCTACGAGCTAGACATTGGGCGTCACTGTAAAAATATTTTTGAGGTGAAATGATCGGGTCTTAAGTCTCAAAAACAAGTCCTTGAAGCTGGGCTGGGTGAAATAACCAGGTCATAAGCTCAGACCTAGTCAAACTATTACAATGATATTTTACCTTCGGGGCTAGACACATGGTGTCATTATAGACCAAAACAATAACTCTGAAATTTGAATAGCATATTAGTTATCTTTGGGCCCATGTTTGTGTTTATTTTTATGTGAATTGTAAATTGTGAAATATTTGAAAAGTATGAAAAAAATGGAATGATGTGATATCCATATGCATTGTGCATTGGCATTGCATTTGAGTTTTATTGTTATCAAGTTTGTATTACTAGGCTTTTGGCTTAGCGCAATTGTTTACATCGTGCAGGTCACAGGGTAGATTCGGCTGAGCCGTAGAGTTCTTCTAGACCAGGTCGGGTTTAGACTTGTTGTGCTTGTAGAGTTGATATCAAGATCAGAAACACTATCAGCAACATGTATATATTTTATGTTAATGTATATTTTGAGTATTATGCATATTATATCATGTTTTTGGATTTTATGTATTATAAACTTTAAAGAATGTTTGGGTTAAGTTATGTGAAATGAGAGTTTAAATGTGTTCTAAATTATATATATATATATATATATAAATGTTTGAGAAACTTGGTGAAATTGAGGAGTATGGGAGAAATGGTGATTTGAAATTATTTGGGAGTGTTTTCAGATGCAGGTTGTGTTTTGCTAAATTTTGGAATGTTTAAATTACGGACAAAACTCTGGTAAATTTTTTTCAGAGGTTTTCATAAAAAATGTTTATTTTGAGTTCCTGTAACAAGTAAGGAATATTTATATACTATTTAATTTTATATATTTAGTATTTGAAATTTTAAATAAAAAATGTAAATTTTTTTATTAAATCGGTCTGTGACATTTTTGTACCGTATATGCATATTTTACATATGCTAAAAATATATATTGTATGTATATAGGGTATAAGGGTGTTACAGCAACAAAAAAGACAATTAAGCAGATTCTGTCCAAGATGACCAAGACGTACAGGGATTGGTCGGAGATGCTTCCTTTTGCTTTATGGGGATACAAAATAATTGTGCGAACCCCGACTAGAATGACACCGTTTTCCTTGGTTCATGGGATGGAAGCAGTATTGCCAATTGAGATTGAGATCAAATCGTTAAGGGTGGTCCTGGAAGCTGAATTGCCTGAGACGGAATGGATTGTGAGCAGATACACACAGTTAGCTTTATTAGAAGAAAGAAGATTAAAAGTACTGTATCATCATCAATTGTATCGAAGAAAGATAGCTCGAACATACAATAGAAGGGTTAAGATCAAGAAGTTTAAAGTCGGTGACTTAGTGTTGAAACAATGTAAGCCTAATGTCCCTGATCCAAGAGGAAAGTTTAGACCTAGTTGGGAAGGACCGTGTGTTGTAAAGCAAGTCATGAACAAAGGTGCAGTCAAGATATTAGACATGGATGGGAACGAGTTTAGTGAGCCAATGAACATTGATAGGTTGAACATGTTTTATGTATAAATAAAAAAAGAAGCTCGCTAGGTTGAAAACGTAAAAGAGAAACTTGTGATCGTGCAAATGCCATAACTAACATTTCTCTTTTAGTGGTTTTGTGATATACTTATAATCGTTTAAAGAGAAACTTGCATAATAAATTACACACGTTAATTTATTAACCATTTGGCTCAAAATGGCTTTGATAGCATAATTTGTTGCATCACACATGATTTCCAAAGATAAATTCCAATAAGGGGCAACAATTACAGGAGCAAAATTTAATTTTTCTTTCAGGATGTTAGAAGCTTCTATGAACTTATAATCAAAGACAAATGGAACATCTTTCCCGAGCAAATAACACAAATGACGTGAAATTTTTGAAAAGTCCTTTATGAATCATCTATAGAATCCAGCATATCCCAAAAAACTTCTAATCCCTTTAACAGATATGGGGTTGGTAGATTCATAATCAATTCAACTTTAGCTTTGTCCACTTCAGTACCCTTATGGGAAACAACACGCACCAAAACAATGCTATGATCAACTATAAAATGACTCTTTTCCCAACTTAAAGTTAGATTGCATTCAATACATCTTTCAAGTTCTAGTGTCAACTTATGCAAGTAATCATCAAAAGAATTACCAAAAACAAAGAAGTCATCCATAAATACCTCAATGCACTTATCCAACATATCAGAAAAAATGGAAAGCATGCATCTTTGAAATGTTCCTAGTGCATTGCAAAGTCCAAATGACATCCTTGTTATAAAGACCATCAAGAAAATAATAAAAAGCATATCCAAATAATCTATCTAGCAATTGATCAATAAATGGCAAAGGAAAATGATCTTTCTTTGTTATACTGTTTAACTTCCTATAGTCTATACACATTCTCCATCCAGTTTGTGTCTGTGTTGGTACCAACTCTCCCTTATCATTTTGAACTATAGTCAATCCAACTTTCTTTGGCACCACATGTATGTGACTAACCCAGTCACTATTTGCTATAGGGTAGATTACTCCTTCATCATGGAGCTTAAGAACCTCCTTTTTAACTACTTCGCTCATGTTTGGGTTAAGTCTCCTTTGGCCTTCTCCCACCAATTTAGCTCCCTCTTCTAAAGCTATTCTATGCATACACATGTAGGGACTAATACCCTTGATATTGCTTAATCTCCAACCAATGGCTCTCTTGAATTTTTTTAATACATTCACAGCTTTTTCCTCTTCCTTTAAACCGAGGTATGATGAAATAATTGTTGGTTGTGTGCTGTTCTCACTAAGAAAAACATACTTTAAATGCTTTAGGTGTTCTTTAAGTTCAACCACTTTTGGTTGAATCTCCTCTTTCTCAATCTAAAGTTCCCTCTCATTACTCTCATCATCCAACATGGACCTGTATTCCTCAATTTCTGCATTAGAAATTTCAACTTCGTCACTCAAAATTAAGGCCATCTTAAGCTTGTCTTCACTACTTTCTTGCAAGAAAACTTCTTTAATAGCAAGATCAGTATAATCAATAAAAGAGAAATCTTCATACACAATAGTAGTGGGAATAGAGGAAGTGTTGAAAATTGAAAATTCTACAGTTTGACCTAAAACACTGATGGTTAATTTTCCATTTCTAACATCAATCAAAGTATTAGTTGTAGCCATAAAGGTCTTCCTAGAAAAATTGTGTGTTTATAATCCCTAGAAAAACAGTGATGGTTAATTTCCCATATCCAAGACAATGAAATCAACGAGAACAATCAAACCTCATACCTGAACTAGAACATCCTCTATGATCCCCTTAGCGTATCTAAGAGTTCTATCTACAAGTTGCAACACCATTTTAGTTTGTTTAGGTTTCCCTAGTTTTAATTTCAAATAAATGGAATATGGCATCAAATTTATACTAGCTTCAAGGTCACACATGCTAGTGGTTTCCTTCCCATTCCCCATAGAAATATTAACTATAAAACTTCCAGGATCCTTTAGCTTAGGAGGTAACTTGTGCTATAAAATGACACTTGTTACTTCTGAAACTATCACCTTTTCATTTAGTTCATACCTTTTCTTTTTAAAGTTTAGTTCCTTGAAGAATTTGGCATAAGCTGGCATATTTATAATAACCTCAAGTAAGGAAAAATTTATACTTACCTTTAAGAGCATATTATAAATTTCAGAAAATTATTTATCTTGCTTCTCATTTTTTTAATCTACTTGGGAAAGGAATTGGTGGTATGTAAGGATTTAGAGATTTGTGCAACTTTGGTGAAGTGGATGCCTTCAAGCTCTCTTCCTCCTTTTATTCACTTGGTTGAGCTTGGCTTGTTTGCATTTCCTTGCCCTTTTCTTGAAATGCACCTGCATCCAAAGAATCACCAATTTGTTATCAATTACTTTACCACTTCTCAAGACCATGATTGCCTTAGCTTGCTTCGGTTGACTTGGAAATTTTTTATTTTTGATAAGCTTGAAGCTGATTAGCCAATTGACCAACTTGCACTTCAACCTTCTTCAATGGTGCTTCCAAAGAGTCAAACCTTTTGTTGTTGAATTCAAGATTTTGTGTGCTTACTTTATTGAAAGCATTCAAGTTTTCTTCCATTGTGGGTTTCTTTGGTTGATCATGATTTGAAATTTGCCCTTGGAATTTAGGTCCTCTTTGATAAGGTTGGAAGGATTATTGAGGTGGAACTTATTGCTAGTTCTTCCATGAAAAATTGGAGTGGTTTCTCCAACTGAGGTTATAAGAATTGGAATATGGATCATTCCTACCCCTTTGTTGGAACCTTCAAAGGCATATACTTGTTCTTGCTAGTCTTGGCATTAATCAAAATTTGTGAAGCCCATATTTGCATTATGGCTTACAACACCACATGATGCACATGTTTCTGAATTTGACATAGGCAAGTTTCCTCTAGTATTAAGTAATTTTTCTTGCCTTGTCAACCCTGCTATTTGTCTTGCCATTTATGAAGTTGCATTCAACTCAAAAGCTTCTCGCCTTTCTCTAATACTCTTTTGCTGCGAATCTGCTCCCAACATTTCAAATAATCTCCCCATTTCAGCGACTGTCTTTTCTTCCATTGCACCCCCTGCTGCATTATCCAATATATTTTGTCTTTGCTGAGTGAGCCCATCATAAAAGAATTGATTGAGCAATTATTATGGATAATAATCACGAGGGCATTAGAACAACAAAGATTTGAAGTGATCCCATGCCTCATGAAATGGTTCTCCATCCAATTATGTGAATGTTGCTATACTTGTTTAGATCATTTTTGTACTTGTTTTTAGTATGATTTTTATGTGTTTTTAGTTAATGTTTTGATTGATTTTTGTTTTAAGTTTGTTTAAAGTGTTTGTTTTAGGTTTAAGTGCAAAAACACCCTTGGAAGATCAAAACAAAGAAAGAAGAGCATGAATCAAGCATGACATGGCCAAGCCAAATGAAGCTTGGCCGTGTCACCTCAAAGGAAAGAAATGGCAGCAAGTGACACGGCCAACAAGCTTGGCTGTGTCACTCTCATCTCCAAAGAACAAAGAAGAGCAAGGAGCAAAACAGAAGAAGACACACTCAATGACACGGCCAAGCCACTGGCCGTGTCCCATGACACGGCCAGCAAGCTTGGTCGTGTCCCATTTCATGCCAAAGACACCAGGACCAAATGAAGAAGGAAAGAAAAGAAGCAGAAGGTGACACACCCAAGTGACACGGCCAAGCCAGTGGTCGTGTCACATGACATGGCCACAAGCTTGGCCGTGTCACTCCTTAAAGAATAAAGAAAAGAAAGAAAGAAAGAATAAGGCAGTGAAGGACACAGCCAGCAAGCTTGGCCGTGTCCCAAAGAAAAATGAGAGACACAGCCAAGCCAAATCAAGCTTGGCCGTGTCACCCTTAATATCTATTTAAGTTCTTTCGCACGACAGAGAGAAGGAGGGAGAGACGGCTAGGGTTTGAGGAGAGAGAAAAGAAAAGAGAAGGAGGGGGCGAACACGATTTGGGATGAGGAGAGAGTGATACTCTCCTTGTTAATGGATAATTGAGAATTGAGCTTTGATTAAATGGACCTATGACCCTAGGCACCTTCCCAAGAATCAATTTGATCTTTTATCACCTTCACACTTCAACCCTACGCACATTAATTTTAGGTTTAAATTATTCTCGCACCATTCCAAGACAACAAACTTCCGCATTTAAATAAATTATCAATGAAGCTATTACGAACCACACCTTATTGGGGAAATGACCTTGGGGCGATCACCTTTGCTACAGCTACCTTGTATACTTGATAGTGATGCTTTGTAGTAGTACTTAATTCGAGCGCAACAATACTCCCCTTAATTTCCTTTATTTTCTGATGTGAATAGAACTTTGCCATAAATTTATTATAAACTTCGGTCTATGTGGTTAATGAATTTCTAGTAAAGTCATTAACCATGCCTTTGCCCTATTCTCAAACTGTATGGGAAACATCTCATTTTAAGCTCATCTTCTGATAATGTTTGAAATGGAAATGTATGTAAGGTTGTCTAAAAATCACAAATGAAGTTGAGAGGATCTTCATTAGGCATTCCATGAAAAGAGGGCAGCATACTATAATGAGTATTTTTCAGTTCATAGTTTCTTTCTGCATTGCTCAACTGTATACATGATGTAGTTACCCCAATAATTTGACAGGCAAACTCCTTCATTGGTGGTTCTTTTTCTTCACCCATTTCAACTTTTGTGTTTGATTCAAATTACTCTTTAATGTCTTTCCCTTCTTGTCCCAAAGGATCCACTTCTTCTGTTCTAGGATGTCTATGAATGTTGTCTATAAATGGAATAAGTTCATTGCCTTATGACCTTCATCCTTGCATATATGACCTAAGCAATTCAAAAAGAAACATTTAAACAATAAAAATAAAAGAATCAAACTACTATTAAAATAGCCTTCCCCCACAATAGTGCTAAAAACTTATTGTGCTTTACTTAACACTACTAAAAGCTACACTTGCAAGTATACGAGGTTGTTATAGTAATGGTGATTGCCTCAAGGTTGTCTCACAAGGAAGGTGTTATTTTTAATAATTTGATTGAAACAAAACAAACTAAATAATAAGTGTGTGATGTTTGCAAGGTTGTTGAAATCGTAATAAAAATAAAATTGCAAGTGAAAAATTATCAGTGTGCTAATGATTGATTCAAATTCTTGGAAGGGTAACGAGGATTTATAGATTGATTTAATCACATGTCTAATTCTCAAATTATCCATCAATATAGCCTCATAACTTAATGTGTTTCTTATGATTAATTAGCAATTATTAATTTATCAGTTTTCACATTCATGAATTAACATAACTAATTATTTAGATTGTAAATTAAGTGAACTCTAGAACTTATATTTCAAATTCATTCTTAGGGTAGTTGAATACATAGTTAAAATATCAAATTTCACCTCTTGATTCTTTATTCAATATCTATAGATCAATAGGTGGCCAATCTATCAATCCTACCATTCATTTCAATACATTCAACATAAGATAAGGCACATTAATAGAATTGTAGACCCTTAATTTTGGCTCTATTTAGTTCAATTATAATTTGAAAGGGGCAAGCCAAATTCAAATCTGGTTTAATTTTTTTAAAAGAGATTTAAATAAGCTCATCTCAATTTTAAAAGGTCAAATTAGGTTTGTAGAATTTATAAATTGGATCGGTCTAAAAATAAGTTGAAATTTGGTTCGGTCAGCGTTGGACTAAGTTAAAATAGACATGTACATGGCTCATGTTGATTTGGGGCCTCCAAATTTACATGAACATTACTCATGTTGACTTATATATGGTTAAAATTGACATGAGCACGGCTCTTGTTGACTTGGACAGTGTCCAAACTGATGTGAGCCTCGAATTGAACTTGGCACACGAATTGGAATTCTAATTGTGTTTAAACTGTGAAAACTCAAATAAAGCTGAGCCTAATAAGGAAACTTATCTTTTAAACCTAGATTGAACACTATAAATAGATTAACTGTAACACCCCTATATACCGTATACGTACCAAGCATGCTTAAACGATCGTAACATACGTATACTGAATATAGAAAATGCCACAGTTTAAAAAGAAACACAACAAATATCTTTGTAAATAAGTGAAACCAATCTCAAACATTTAAAAGAAATCCAAAAGACACCATATAAAAATATTTATTAATTCACAGTGGAAGTTATTACAAGTATATTACAAATCAAAGTTTACAAAACATAGAATATATACATGATTGGCAACTCTTCTCTGATCTTCAGATCCCAAAATAACACTTCAATGTCTACTCTCACTCGGTCTTGAGGAGCTCTCAGGTTCAACTCTGTTACCTGCGCGATCAAACAATATCGCGCTAAGCCAACGGCTTAGTAGTACAAAATATACCAACACTATACTATAATGCAATGCAATGTCACACATTTGATTACTCAAATCAGTATCATAGATGAAAGGTTAACAACATACCTTTATTTTTCATAAACCACATATATAAACATATCACATTTCAATATCCTTCCATATATCTCATTAGTTAATCATTTTACCATACATGAATCACATTAAACAAAGACAAGCATGGGCCCAAGACACACTAATATGCCATTCAACTTTCAGAGTTAATGCTTTGGTTTTGTTATCACATTTATCATTATCATAAACCCAACTAGGCTTCAAGGATTTAGGTTCAACCAAGCTTCAAGGGGAACAAAGCATGCTAAGTATCAACCCAACTTGGCTTCAAGAACCAATCCAACCTAGCTTCAAGGGTTGTAACATCTCAATTAGGCTTCAAGGATCCAATCCAACCTAACTTCAAGAGAATGTTACCAATAGGCATGCCACCAACAACAAAGCTCTGAAAATGAATAACACATTAGACAAACAATTCATTTATTGTTTCATTTTCAATTCTCATCATCAATCATGCAAACATGCCTTATGTTCTTTCAATTGAATCATCATAGCCAAACACAATGGCTTCACATCACATTTGAGTTATCATAGCCAATCACAATGGCCTCATATCATGTTGTATCTCAATTCATATTATTCACTTAGCATCATTATATTATATCTCAATTCATATTATTCACATAGCATCATTGGTATAACATTTCAAGACACATTATTCATATAACACATTGCCATTCACAAGTTTCACAATGCATATTACATTACCTTGTTCATATAATATCATATGCATTATCAAATGGAAGTTCAAACTCAATCATGTAAGAAGAACAAAAACCAAACACAGTAACCAACACACTCAAGGGACACGGCCAAGCTTGTGGCCGTGTCTCTCAACCAAAAACCTCTCAACCAAAAGCAACAGAAGCCAACATGGGCAAGGGACACGGCCGTGTCTCCTCCAAAAATCACCCAACACGGCCAAGTTTCCATGGACTTGGCCGTGTCTCTCATGAATTGGCCGTGTCTCTCCTTGCTTTTGGCCGTGTCTCTCATGAATTGAAACCCTAACATGTCCAAGTCCCCTTTGGTTGCACTCAATTACATTATCCACAATATAGCATAAATCAAATGAATGTAATCCATGTTCTAAACACATATTTCACATGTTTACCACAATATTCACCTTAACAACCCATCATCAACACATTTAATCACCTTCCACTTCAAAACCCTAAAAAAAACAACATCACTTTTAACCTACCATCTTCAACCAAAACCAAACCAACACTAAATTAACTCACAATCAATTTCAACATTTAGAACTCATCTCAAACATACCAAATCATAATATTATCAAATCACAACACACTTCAAAACATATCTTCAAAATACCAAAGGAAAACAAGAGAGTACTTACCTTAGATGAAGAAATTTCACAAATCTCCAACCAAAACCTTTGATTTCTCCTTCAATTTGAAACTTGAATAAGCAAATCTCACTTTTGCTCTCTTCCTTTGAAATGGCCGGCTATACCAAGAAAAGAAAAGAAATGAAGACAATTCAACCTTCTTTTCTTCTTTAAATATCCACCAAGCAATTCCATAACACAATTACTTAAATGCCCTTTTATTATTTGTTCACACTTCCTTTAAAACTCTTGCCCTCTTAAGTAATTTCACTCATCCCAAATAAAAATATCTTCTTCCCTTGACTTTACACTTGACCAACATATATGTTATATATATTAACATATATACAACATATACATTCCATTAACACAATCATTTCCTTTGCTAAAACATATGTACATTTAATACAAATCAAACAACAATAATATTCAAAACTTCTAGGGCATACATTGGGATATTACATTAACAAGAGACAAAGATAGGGGAGTTATTAAGGAAAACCCTAAGCCACAATTATTAATGGAACAATTTAAAATAGAAGAGGCGGCAACAATTAACAAAAAAAGGCAGCCAAACCCTGAGCCATGGGAAAATAATTTAAACAGAGAGCAAAATCATAATTAAGGAAGTGGCTAAGCAACTTCAAAACTATTGAAGTTGATGCCAAGAATTCAGTCAATCAAGGCTATCCAAAAACCATTGTGCAAATTTAAGGGTCTACAGTTTGCCCCCTACTTGAGTGATCTAAGACTTTATTAGAAGAGAGTAAAAAGCAACATGACTTTTGAACTGATTTAGAATAATAATAGGTTCTGTACCCAAGGTTGGATTGAGTTCCGGACTAAAAATTGATTTAAGTTATGGATAGGAGATGGTTTGGGTTCTAGACCCGGATTAAGTTCTGGACTAAAAAATGATTTGGGTAATAGTCCCGATATGGTTCGGGTTCTGAACCAGGATTGATTTCTAGACTTGAAAATAATTTGGGATCTGGACCCAAGTTGGTTAGGGCTCTGAACCCGGATTGCGTTCTGGACTCAAAAATTATTTAGGTTCTTGACCTGTGTTGGTTCGGATTCTGGACCTAGATTGAGTTTTAGACTCAAAAATGATTTGGGTTATGGACTCGAGATGAGTTGCAAAAATTAAATTCAATGGCCAGTTTGGAAAAAATCTGGCTATTTTTTACAGTACCAATCTACTCTTTCCCCCTGCTTGGAAAAAATATTTATAAGTACAAAAGATATTTTTTAGACACGCAATAGTATATAACCATAATAATTATCAATATGCTTGTCAGAACATGTGTTGTGTGTAAATTATTGAAAAAAAAAAAGAAGAAAACCTTGAATTATTAATCTAAGAAAGAAAATAATAAAGTAAGGCAAACTATAAATTATAAATTATTGAACAATGTTATCATGTGATGATGTTATAACATTAAAAATTATTTGTGCTAATGGACGAAACTGACTCCTTTAATTATTTTATTTCCTTTTTTCACTTCATCCTTTTCTTTTATTTTCTTTCACTTTATAATATTTTTTCTTATTCTTTTTTTTTCTTTTGACACTTACCTGAAATGTCCCTTAGTTTTTCCTATATAAATGTATGAATTCTTTGCATTTGGCATTCATAGCATCATAATTCCTTTCATCTTCAACATTAAATTCTTAAAAACCTTACCATTTCCTACAAATGGCTGCTAATCAATATTCCTTGAAGTTTAGGACATGTTTAAATAATGAGTTGCTTACATACCTTTATAATAATGGGGTTGAGCAAATTCCACTATTATCTGGGATGCATCTTCACCGTAGTTCTAAAGAAAAAATGTAAGTAAGTGCCATTTTACTGCAATTTAATTACGCCATTTTATTGCAATTTAATTACTTATTCTTACATAATTGATTAGTATAATTTAATATATATTTTGATGATAAATATTGTAATGTGAAATTATGAGTGAAAATTTACATTATAGAATTTAATTTTTAAAAAAGATTGGTAAAAGAAATGAAACCCGAATTGATGCAACTTTTAATTAAAGTGCAAAAAGGAATATGTGTACTAACCTTTTATTTGACTTACCTACACTTGGAAAGCATGAAGGATGTATCGATCATGGCAGTGGGATCATCAACAAAGCCAGCGAGTGGTACGATCGGGCCTCACCTGTAGTAAAAAGAATGGTTTGAGAAAGCGGGTTTGAAGATTTTGCTTTGGATTTACCATCCCGAGGATATCAAATTGATAGGAGTGTAATTCAAGTTCTTGCAGAGCGATGGATGGACACTACCCATACTTTTCCCCTGCCTATCGGAGAGATGATCATAGGTCCATTTGATTTTGCTACCTTAATAGGCATCCGATATCATAGGAATCCCATCCCTTTAACTGGGAATATTTTAACCCATGAGGAAATTTGTCAGTTGATAGATGTTAGGTCCTATTTTAGTAGACCTTAATTATAAAATCAAATATGAGCCAATTTGATAATACTGGATGAAGTATACTCGACCCATGAAAAATGAGAGAGCTGAACAATATACGCGGGGGTTTCTAATATATCTACTGGGCGACCATATTGGGCAGCACTGAGTCTGCATCTATTTATCGGTGCTACATGCCCTTTTTGATTTAGACCGTGTGCCAACTTATGTGTGGGGAGAAGCCAGTCTCGCATGCCTTTATCATGACTTTGATGTAATTTGCAGGAATAGAAGATCCTTTACTGGCTTTATGGTTGTCCAAATTTTTTTCTAAGTCATCCTTGTAGGTTTTCAACCTAGCAGACTTTTTTTATTGGTTCTAATTTTTTCCTAGACTGCCCTTGCAGGTTTTCGGAGCTAGTGAACAACCCTTTTTTGCTTCGGCCGCTCTTGCAGGTTTTCTTTAAATTATTACTTATCTTTAAAATTTTGGCTACAAAAGCACCTCTGCTTGCTCGGCATTCCATCTATGGACTTTGCCGTATATTTAACATGGCATCATTCCGCAAGGAAATTACTTCATATTTCTACCTCATATCCTGAATGGGTTGATTGGGTCTACTCACGAGCTGTAGTTAACATTCATTGGTTGGTACCTTGGTGGTAAATTACACGTCACCATTCGGGCACATCTAATGCATGTTCCTTTTGTTGCTCTCCGTCGAGATATTTGCTATGATCCTCATCTACTTGACTGCCAGTATGAAGCTGAACCTCGAGATTCTAAGTTTACTTCTAATTTGGACATGCCCCATCTGACTGAAGCCTTCTTGGATCGATTGAAATAAAGCTAGTGTGAGCAGGGATTTTGCCCCCACTCCCGGTGGAATGGTTCTTGCGACTTCAGCATTGTTTAGGCTCAGGGCCTTAGAGAACATGGACCTATGTTTGGACAAAATGGAGTCACCACCCGAAAGGGCCGGGAAAAAGAAAGGGGCGGATGACTCGATTCCTAAGGAATCCCCAACCCCCTAATGGGTTCAGAAAGTTGGGTACGTATGGGGAAAGTGAGAAATGGCCCAGCACCCCCACAACGCCCGGTTCATTGGAACCGGCCTCCTTTACAGGTCTTAATATTATAAAATTCTTAAGCATAGCAATATTATCCATATTACACGGAACAATTGAAATAAAGCATCGTTATATTAAAATCAAAGCAATGTCCAAACAAAGCAAATAAATAGACACCCATCCAAGGATGGAAACATGTCCTTACATCATCCATGTCTAAGCTAAATAGGACACCCACCATGAGGTAGAAACATGCCCTTTACATTGGTCTAAAATATAAAAGTAATTGAAATTACATAGAACTTAATTAATGAGATACCCACAAAGTGGAAACATACCTCTTACAACATTTGAAAATCAAAATAAATCGATAAAAGTAAATAACCATTCATCATAAATAAATCAGTCATCAACGATTTTAAACATCAATCAAAATATAAAGTAAATATCCATCCATGATAAATTAAATAAATCAAGTATTGAAATTAAATAAATCAAAGAATATAATAATCTACATAATCAAATAAGGTAAGTAAAGATACAAATTGAAGTTTACAGTTTCTCATTTAAAGCTCATTAATTAATATTTATGATTTTTGAATTTATTGGTTTAGGCTACTATAAGTTTTAAGGGAATTGAAATGGATTAAAGTTTTATAATTTAATGGATTGATAAGATTCTTTGATTAACCAAATTAGGGCTTAAGGTGTAAAATCATGAAATTAAGGTTCGGATACTTTAAAACATTAGGTTTATGATTTACGGTCACTGGATTATTATTTTGGATTTACTATATTGGGTTTGAATGTTTATGTTTATAAGGTTTTAAGGTTTTAATGATTAAAGGGTTAGGGTTTAGGAAAACTAGGGTTCAAGGTTTTAAGGGAATTAGGGTTTAAGAAAACTAGGGTTTAAGGTTAGCTAGTTTGGGGTTACTGTCTTGGTTTTGAAGTTGAATTAGCGTTTTAAGTGTTTCGGAGAATGTATTTGATTTTAGAATTTGAAAAAACAATTTATACTTTTATGAAGCTTTATGTGATTTTTTAGAAACTGTAAAGTGAGTTTGAGTTTGGATATTTAACAAAACATTTGGAATTGTGGAAAAGAATTAGAAGAAAACCAATTTAGAGTTTTTAAAAGCTTTTGGAAATAAACAAAACAATTTAAGATTTATAGAAATAGAAAAGATATTTTTAGGATTTTTGGAAATAAAAGTATTCAATTTAGGGTTTTGGAAAATTGAAAAGCAGATTAGGGTTTTGGTAAATTAATGAAACGATTTAAGGTTTTGAAAATTTGGAAAGTAGATTAGGGTTTTAAGATTTTGAAGAAATAGATTAGGGTTCTTAGGTTTTAGAAGAAACAGAAAAGTAATTTTAAAATTTTTAAAAATAAAGGAGACGATTTAAGGTTCTAAGCTTTAGAAAAAGTAAATTAGGGTTCTAGAGTTTTTTGAATCAAAAGAAACAATTGAATGATTCAAGCTACTGTAAAGAAAAATAGAGATTTGATATTCATACCTTCGTTTGTTGGTTCCACCAAAAATTACTTCTTAGATGAACAAGGACAAAGGCAAGATGGTTGCCTTTAATGGATTGATTGTTTGGTTGCTTATTCTTCTCTCAAAAAGTTCGATTGATTTCACTGCCCAAAAGAATTTTTTAAAATCCGATTTCCTTTCAAAGTTTTTCCTCTGATCAATTGTCCTCCCCTTTCTGTGTTGTTTTTATTCTTATTCATAGGAAATTTCAATGATTAATCTTAATTGTTTATGAAATTTATCATTAATTAGGAAAAGAAAACCGAAACCAAATAGAATTTGGTTTCGAAAAAAATTACGTTGGAAAAATTTCGCTAGGGAAAAAAAACTGCTGCAGAAAAAATTTCGCTGGCGAAAAAGCTGCTGCGAGGATTGCTGTGGGAACCTGCTAGCTGGGCGAGCGAAATTGGCTGCAGTTTGCCATTTCGCCCGCATGAAACTCCTGCGACCGAAATGGCCCAAGGCCATTTCGTCCTAACATTTCGGCGATGAATTTTTTCGTCGCAGAATTTTATTTTTATTTATTTATTTATTATTATTTATTATTAATTATAAAAACTAAATACTAAAACTAATATTATTTAATTAAGATAACGCAAAAATTATATTGGACAACACAAAAATTATTTTGGACTAATTAAAATATATTGGACCGAACTGGATAAAAAATTGTTGTCCCAAGATGGCAACCAAGAGGGGGGGTGAATTGGTTTCCTCAAGAAATAATGACAATTTAAAAAACTCAACAAACAAGAAATGCGGAATATAAAGATTGTTGAGAAATGAAGGAAGAAAGAACACACAAGATTTATAGTGGTTCGGATTTACTTCAATCCTACATCCACTTCCTTAACAACTTGTTAAGGTTCCACTAGACTTTGAAGTTTTTACAAGCTCACTTCCAACTTTGGTGTTTTCACAAGTTCACACCTAACTTTACAAGTGTTTTTCTAAGGCTCACACTTACAACCCAAACAAGAGTTTTACAAGGCTTACTCTCACAACCTAAGTGTTTCCCAAGCTCACACTAAAACTTATACAATGGTGTTTTCAATGCTAACACCTAACATTCAATACAATTTAATTGTAAGTTTAAGTAAATGAAAATTTGTTGCTTGGCTATTACAATCTGATTTCTTGCTTATACCTTTTTTGTTTTCTCAGAGAGACATTGTATTTATAGCCAAAGTGGTCTTACTAGCCGTTATAGATAATGAGAATAAAGTCTTGGCAGTTTAGACCTACTTTACTTAAACTGTCCGAAGCACTTCGCGGTCGCCCTTAATATAAGGATGGTCGCTCTAATGCTTCTCGCGGTCGTCCTTTAACAAGGGACGGTCGCTGCTTTTAAAAAAGCTTCAACGGTCGAATTTTAGTGCTGTGCAGCTGGAATCTTGCCCATGCTGTGTTTGTCGGACCGGTTTCTTGCCCAGCTGTGTTTGTCGGGACGGTCGCGCCTAGCAATGGTGCGGTCGCCCTTTTTGAATAATCAAGTGGGTTTGTAACGGTCATATTACGTGTCATTCTCTGACAGGGCAAAATTGAATGTCCGCCATAATTTGAAAGTCGCGGTCGCCCTATGTAGATTATCGCGGTCGAATTGAGAAACTCGCGTCGAACTTCTGGACGCTCCTGAGGACGCGAAACCTACTGTCTCTTCAAACAATTTCTTCTTGAATGGTAGAGCGGTCGCGATTCTGAATGGGCGGTCGCTATTGTGTTAAGCGAGGTCGAGTCATTCACCGTTCTTGTCACCGCGAACCTTACTGTGATTGTAATGATTTAAGTTCCTTGAGTAGCGGTCATCCATGAATTAGAACGGTCGCTATTCTGTAGGAGCGGTCGCGACATAGGTCAAACTTCTGACCGCGAAACCTACTGTGATAAGGTTTCTTCTTTTAATTACATGGAGCGGTCGTATTCAGGTGAGGTGCGACCGCTATAAGTGTTCTGTTCACCTTATTTGAAGCAACCTAATCCTGCAACAAGATTTCTCAAACACAAGTTAAATAGATCATCCATTTGAGTTGTCAAGGATCAAAATTAAGGTCATTTGTCTAACAATCTCCCCCATTTTGACTTTGACAATTCAAATGGAATGATAAGAAAAATAATAAGTCTAAAAATGCTCCCCCTTAACATATGCAACAATTTTTGGTTAAGAGCATTGACTTGGTGCATTAGGTTATGTATTCTATGTTATGCCATTATCTCTTTCTCCCCCAATGTACTATGTTCTCACCTATTATTTTATATATCCATTTTCATTCCATTTTTGTTATTTTCTCCCCCATTGTCATAGGCAAAAGTAAATCAAATGTTTAAACAAATGTGTCTTCCATTGGATAAATTATTAAAAGCAACAATCACAACAAATAAGGAAAAAACAAATAACATTTGAAACAGACATGTTTATTAAGGATAGAGAAAAGTACAAAGGCAGAAAATAAAGCAATAAACATATGAAAATGCAAACAATAGAGACAAAAAGTTTTAAGCTATTCAGAGTCATCATCTACATCTAACTCTTCTTCAACTAAAGGAGCTTTTCCTTTATCTTTAGGAGCAACAGAGGCAGAGCTAGTGCTGATGGACTCTTCTTCTTCAGGAATGCTTTGGGTATGATCACTTATATCCCAATCTTCAAGGTTGCACTGAGGCAAGTCCAATTTGCCTTGCATGTCATAGAGATCATGGTGCATATGAGATATAAGGTCAATTCTCTTGTTCAAGTGCTGAAATCTCTTGGATACACTTTTCTTGAACTTGGAGAATTTCCTGGAAAGAGTTTTGATAGCTTGGAGGATGAGTTGAGTGGAGGATGAAGTAGTTTCTTGAGCAGCTTTTGATGAAGTTGCTTTTGGAGGTAATTCCACAGCAACTTCAACTGAATCTCCTTCTTCCTCAATTGTATACCTTGGCCTCTTCTTTTGTTTGTACACAACTCCTTTCTTGCCAAAGTAATATACATATGTTCCTTCAATTTTCCTAACACATCCTGCATGCTCTAAGTAATCGATTGTGATAGCACAAGAAGCAAGAGTGAAAGGGTTTCTCAAAGTAGCTAGATTCAGATCATTCAGAAGGTTTAAGTGTCTAGCTATTTGAGTAACTTGAGAGGATAGAAAGAAAGTACCAGTTCTTGTTAAAGCATGATGATAAAAGGTGTCAATTAAGAACTTGGTGGTGTTTATTTTGATGTTGTGGGTGAAAGCATAGAGAAAGATAAGGTCTCTTTTGGTTACTTTCTCATTCCCATCTGCTCTTTGATGGATGGTGTAGGTGATAATCCTATGGAGCATCCAATGGGTGAGAGTTTTGATGTGTCTGGATTTGGATTCCTTTTCAAAAGAGGTTTCAATGGAAATTTCTTGCCAGAAAGCTGAAAGAGTTTGATTAGAGAAGATTTGGTCATTGTAAGAAGTTATACCTTCAGAAGGGAAGTCCCAAATGCTGCCAAAATCTTCTAGAGATAGGGCTTGGTATTGATCAAAGAGCTTAAATCTAACCCCATACCACCCTAGTGCAGAATTTGCACTCTTCTCTATTTGAAGAGACATTAAAAACTCCTTACTCAGACTAGAGTAGCCTACCTCTTCTGGAAAGACAAATTTTCTCCATCCAAGGACATCCAGCAATCTCTCAATTTCGTCCTTGATGTTCAAGGCAGAAAGCATCCCACCAAAAGGAGATTTGGTGCCTTCAACCTTCTTTCTCTTTAGCATGGCATACCTAACATCTTCTTCAGTGGTTTGATGGTGAGGTTTGTGAATTTTCTCACCTCTTTTAGATTGAGGAGGAGATGGGGGAACAACTTCGGGTTCTCTAATGGTGATTCCTGGAACTCTCTTGGCTTGTCCCTTTATTTTGGAAGTGGTTTTTCTTTTGGGAGCCATTAGAATAGAAGAAACAGATGAGAGCAGGAAAACAGAGGTTGATTTGAGAAGCAGATGAGTTGAGAAGATTTTAGGGTTTTAGATTGTTTTCAGAAGCAAAATATCCAAGAAATTTGATGTAACTTACTCTTAAATAGATGGAGTTAAGAAAATAGCCATTTTTGACTGTTGGATATTAAGAGTTGCGACCTGTCACACAGCCAACGGTTATAAATTTTCGAGCAGAGTGTACAGGGTGCGGTCGCGGATTGAAGATAGTGCGATCGCTACTTATGGTCTAGCGACCATTGTCAAGATAAGTATGCTCGCGAGTGAGGAAAGTAACTGTAACGGTCGAAACTATTCAAATTGGTGCGGCCGCGCACAAATTTTCTCGACCGCGCACAGAGTCATTAGTTTGAATGAAACTGACAGACAAGATAGCGATCGCGAAAGGACTCTGGAGCGACCGCTAAATACTTAAAAATTGAAAGATTCAAGGAAAGATAGAAAATATTTCAAGAGTGTTAAGAACCATTAAATTCATTCACATAGAAACTTCATTGAAAGGCAAAAGTTTTAATTAATTCAAAGTGATTCCATCAATCATTCCTAAATTGAGTTTAATGAAGTTAAGTCTATCTTCATTCAAGGGTTTTGTAAAAACATCAGCAATTTGATTTTGTGTATCTATAAATTCTAAGATTATGTTCTGATTTTGTACATTTTCCCTCAAAAAATGATGTCTAATATCTATATGCTTTGATCTAGAATGTTGGATAGGATTTTTAGACAAATTGATAGCACTAGTGTTGTCACATTTAATGGAAATATTGTTAAAAACCATACCATAGTCAAGCAATTGTTGTTTCATCCATAATACTTGTGTGCAACAAAAACATGCTGCAACATACTCAGCTTCCGTTGTGGATAAAGCAACCGATGCTTGTTTCTTACTATGCCAAGAAACTAGACAATTACCAAGAAAGTGACATGCTCCTGTAGTGCTTTTCCTATCTAAGATGCTACCAGCATAATCTGCATCTGAAAATCCTATAATATGAAATGATGTGTTTTTAGGATACCAAAGTCCTAAATGCATTGTACCACTCAAATATTTCAAGATTCTCTTAGTGGCATTCAAGTGTGATTCTTTAGGACAAGTTTGAAATCTAGCACAAAGACATACACTGTACATTATATCAGGCCTAGATGCGGTTAAGTAAAGTAGTGATCCGATGATACCTCGATATTTCTTCTCATCTACTGCTTTACCATTTTCATCTTTACCTAATTTCAAGGATGTGCTCATAGGAGTTTTGCTAGTTTTGCAGCCATCCATTCCAAATTTCTTGATGAGTTCTTTTGTATATTTGGATTGGTTGATGAAGATCCCATCCTCACATTGCTTGACTTGCAGTCCAAGGAAGAACTTGAGTTCACCCATCATGCTCATTTCAAATTCCTTAGTCATACAAGAAGCAAATTCTTTGCACAAGGTTTCATTAGTAGCTCCAAATATTATGTCATCCACATAAATTTGTACAATCAAAATGTTATGCTTATCCTTTTTAACAAAAAGAGTTGTGTCTACTTTTCCTTTTGCAAAACCATTTTCAAGTAAATATGCACTAAGTTTGTCATACCAAGCTCTTGGTGCTTGTTTCAGTCCATATAAAGCTTTGGTAAGTTTGAAAACATGATCAGGAAATTTGTAGTTTTCAAAACCAGGAGGATGTTCAACATAAACTTCCTCACTTATAATTCCGTTTAGAAATGCACTTTTAACATCCATTTGAAAAAGTTTAAAGTTCATGTGACATGCAAAAGCAAGTAATATCCTAATAGCTTCTAATCTTGCTACAGGGGCAAAGGTTTCATCATAGTCAATACCTTCTTCTTGATTATAGCCTTTTGCTACCAATCTTGCCTTATTTCTAATAATATGACCATTTTCATCAAGCTTATTCCTATAAACCCATTTGTATCCTATTATAGAATGATCTTTAGGTCTAGGAGTAAGTTGCCAAACATTATTTCTCTCAAATTGATTAAGTTCATCTTGCATTGCAATTATCCAATTTTCATCATTTAAAGCTTCCTCAACAGTTTTTGGTTCAATTTGAGAAACAAAAGCAAAATTAACATCATCATGATTAATTTTAGATCTAGTGATTACTCCCTTAGATGTTTCTCCAATGATGAGTTCCTTTGGATGATCTTTCTTGTATTGCCAATCCTTAGGTAGATCTTGAGTCTTTTCTTCAAGTTGATTGATCTTTGGAGCATCAATAGATTCAAGAGGTTCAAGATTATCTGCAGGGTCATTGAAAGTAATACCTTTCTTTTGATCAAGTTTAGATGATTCATCAAATACAATATGCATTGATTCTTCTATTACT
Organism: Garcia nutans; assembly: GCA_947685225.1. Taxonomy (NCBI): domain Eukaryota; kingdom Viridiplantae; phylum Streptophyta; class Magnoliopsida; order Malpighiales; family Euphorbiaceae; genus Garcia; species Garcia nutans. The sequence goes on along the minus strand of CANTUV010000007.1, from coordinate 44,268,654 downwards.
AGAGTTTTCATGTTAAATACTCTATATGCTTTGCTATATGATGAATATCCTAAGAATATGCCTTCATCTGATTTGGATGAAAATTTTCCAAGATTATCCTTGGTATTCAATATGAAGCATTTGCATCCGAATACTCTAAAATATCCAATTCTGGGTATTCTTCCATTCCATAGCTCATAAGAAGTTTTATTAGTTAAATGCCTTTTGTAAACACGATTTGCAATGTAGCAAGCTGTATTAACGGCTTCTGCCCAAAAATAAGATGGTAAATCATATTCATTGAGCATTGTTCTAGCCATTTCAATTAAAGTTCTATTTTTCCTTTCAACTACACCATTTTGCTGTGGAGTTCTAGGAGCAGAAAAATTATGTGAAATGCCAAGTTCATTGCAAAATCTTTCAAAATTTTCATTTTCAAATTCTTTGCCATGATCACTTCTAATAGATGTGATCACATATCCTTTTTCATTTTGAACTTTTTTTGCAAATGTTTTGAAGCAATTAAAGGCTTCATTCTTTTGAGCTAAGAAATTAACCCATGTGAATCTAGAGTAATCATCAACAAGAACAAATGCATATGATTTGCCTCCTAAGCTTGTAACTCTATTTGGTCCAAATAAATCCAAATGAATGAGCTCTAAAGGTCTAGAGGTGCTTATAACACTTTTTGATTTAAATGAGCTTTTATGTTGCTTACCATGTTGACAAGGTTCACAAATCCTATCTTTATCATATTTTATCTTAGGTAAGCCATCAACTAGGTTCTCATTGCAAATATATTTCAATTGATCCATACCAGCATGTCCTAGTCTTCTATGCCATAACCATGCATCATTATTAGTAGACATTAAACATGTATGATTTGAATGTATGCTGACATTATAAGTGTTGTTTGTTCTAGTGCCTTTAAATATGATAATATCATTTGAATTTGTGATCTTGCATTCTTTGGAATCAAACTTGACAAAGTATGCTTTATCACAAAGTTGACTAACACTTAGCAGGTTATGTTTCAAACCATCAACAAGCCATACATCTTTAATTAAATCCTTACCAATAGAACCAATGGAGCCAACACCAAGAATTTTTCCTTTAGCATTGTTTCCAAAAGTTACATTACCTCCATGCTTGTAGGTAATACTTGTAAAGAGCTTTGCATTTCCAGTCATATGCCTTGAGCATCCACTATCCACAAGCCATGTGCTTTCATTGATAGTAGACTTTAAGCATACCTGCAAGACAATTGTGATCATCTTCTTTTAGGTACCCACATGAAGTTGGGTCCTTGATGGTTAGTAGTAGAAGTGTCTTCTAACTTGAGATGAGCCTTTCTTATATAACAAGAAAAATTTTTGTGTCCAAATTTCATGCAATATGTGCATCGCCATGGTATTTTATACTTCTGCATTTTTCTTTTTGTATTTATCGTATTATGCATACAGCCACAAGTATGTGATTTCTTTTGTGCAAGTTTAGTGAACAATAATGCATAATTATTTTTGGCTTTATCTCCTAGTGAACCATAAGAAGTTCTTTTAGACTTGGTGCAAGCATCTTTGATATGAGCATTAGAAGTTTCAATTGTAGATGCTTTCACAAATATTGGTTTGCTAGGTGCAATGTTGGTTGAGCCATTGAATCCTAATCCATATTTCAAGGAAGGTGATCTTTGATTATTACTTAATGTGTTCAATGCTTCCTTTCCTTTATGAAATCTGGAAATTGATTCTTTTAGTTCTTTTAGTTCATGCTTCAAAGTTTCATTCTCTTTAATCACTTTTTCTAAGTCATGTGAGTTTTTATTTAACTCTCCTATTGTATTCATCAAGTGTTCATTTGAGGTTTTCAATTCTAAGGTAGAATTCTTTAAGCATATAAAATCTTTTTCTAACTTAGAGTTTTTCTCTTTATAGAGCATCATTTTAGAGAAATATTTTTCAATTTTAAAATTCATGTGCTCAATCAAATCACTATCATCTATATCATTTATATCATCATGTGCTACAAGATCAAAAGATTGAGTACTTACCTCATTGGAGTCATCTTCAATAGCCATAAGACACAGATTTGCAATTCCTTCTTCTTCTTCTTCCTCACTTGAAGAAGAGTCATCCCATGTGGCTTTGAGAGACTTTTTCTTTTCTTTATCCCATTTCCTTTTGTTCTTTAATTTGTAGCAATCTGATTTGATGTGACCAGTTTTTCCACATTCATAGCACTTTACCTCATTTTTCTTTTCTTTATCTTTGAAGGAGAATTTTGGAGGTGTACCTTTGTTTGCTTGTAATCTTTTCTTCCTTTTCCATTCATTGATTCTTTTAGAGAACATTGCCATTTCATCTTCATCATCAGTACCTTCATTGCTTGAGCTCTCAGCTTCTTTGATTGCTTTGAGTGCAATTGGTTTTCTCTTTTCTTTCTCACCTTGATCTTCTTCTTTCTCACTGTGTAGCTCAAATGTGAGTAATTTTCCAACTAGCTCGTCGGTTCTTAATGTGCTGAGATCATGAGCTTCTTCTATGGATGATACTTTGGATTCAAAGTTCTTTCTAGCTCTTAGGGCTCTCAAGATTTTGCTGTTTACATCACCTTGATCATATACCTTGCCATACTTCTTTAGTTCATTGACAATTGCAAGTAAGCGATTGGTCATGTCGGTGACATTTTCATTTGGTTTCATCTTGAATAGCTCATATTCATGAACATGCATTTGTTTTTTGGTAAATCTCACTTGAGTCGTACCTTCATGGTAGTTTTCAAGTGTTTTCCAAATGCAATGTGCACAAGTTAAATGTTGAACTCTTCCGCCTTCTTCCCTTGAAATGGAATTCATCAAGATGGAAGCAGCTCTATTGTTCTTGAATCGATCTCTGACATTGCTAGTTGACCATTGAGCTTTGGGAAGTGGAACTTGAATACCGTCAACTTCGTGGGTAGGAGATTTCCATTCATTTTCCACGAAATTCCATAGTTCAATCCCTTCACTATCTAGAAACAAATACATTTTGTGTTTCCAGTATGAATAATCAGTTCCATCAAAGTAGGGTCTAAGAATAGAATTAAGATTTCCATGAGAGCTTGATGAAGAAGAAGTTGCCATAGTGGATCAGATTTCACAATTAAGTTTAAGAAATCTAAGGGCTCTGATACCAATTGTTGTCCCAAGATGGCAACCAAGAGGGGGGTGAATTGGTTTCCTCAAGAAATAATGACAATTTAAAAAACTCAACAAACAAGAAATGCGGAATATAAAGATTGTTGAGAAATGAAGGAAGAAAGAACACACAAGATTTATAGTGGTTCGGATTTACTTCAATCCTACATCCACTTCCTTAACAACTTGTTAAGGTTCCACTAGACTTTGAAGTTTTTACAAGCTCACTTCCAACTTTGGTGTTTTCACAAGTTCACACCTAACTTTACAAGTGTTTTTCTAAGGCTCACACTTACAACCCAAACAAGAGTTTTACAAGGCTTACTCTCACAATCTAAGTGTTTCCCAAGCTCACACTCAAACTTATACAATGGTGTTTTCAATGCTAACACCTAACATTCAATACAATTTAATTGTAAGTTTAAGTAAATGAAAATTTGTTGCTTGGCTATTACAATCTGATTTCTTGCTTATACCTTTTTTGTTTTCTCAGAGAGACATTGTATTTATAGCCAAAGTGGTCTTACTAGCCGTTATAGATAATGAGAATAATGTCTTGGCAGTTTAGACCTACTTTACTTAAACTGTCCGAAGCACTTCGCGGTCGCCCTTAATATAAGGATGGTCGCTCTAATGCTTCTCGCGGTCGTCCTTTAACAAGGGACGGTTGCTGCTTTTAAAAAAGCTTCAACGGTCGAATTTTAGTGCTGTGCAGCTGGAATCTTGCCCATGCTGTGTTTGTCAGACCGGTTTCTTGCCCAGCTGTGTTTGTCGGGACGGTCGCGCCTAGCAATGGTGCGGTCGCCCTTTTTGAATAATCAAGTGGGTTTATAACGGTCATATTACGTGTCATTCTCTGACAGGGCAAAATTGAATGTCCGCCATAATTTGAATGTCGCGGTCGCCCTATGTAGATTATCGCGGTCGAATTGAGAAACTCGCGTCGAACTTCTGGACGCTCCTGAGGACGCGAAACCTACTGTCTCTTCAAACAATTTCTTCTTGAATGGTAGAGCGGTCGCGATTCTGAATGGGCGGTCGCTATTGTGTTAAGCGAGGTCGAGTCATTCACCGTTCTTGTCACCGCGAACCTTACTGTGATTGTAATGATTTAAGTTCCTTGAGTAGCGGTCATCCATGAATTAGAACGGTCGCTATTCTGTAGGAGCGGTCGCGACATAGGTCAAACTTCTGACCGCGAAACCTACTGCGATAAGGTTTCTTCTTTTAATTACATGGAGCGGTCGTATTCAGGTGAGGTGCGACCGCTATAAGTGTTATGTTCACCTTATTTGAAGCAACCTAATCCTGCAACAAGATTTCTCAAACACAAGTTAAATAGATCATCCATTTGAGTTGTCAAGGATCAAAATTAAGGTCATTTGTCTAACAAAAATTAAGGGTCTACAGTTTTCCCCCTGCTTTAATAATCTGAGACTTACTAAAGGAGAGTGAAAAGCAATAAGACTTAATTTTTGAGATGGTTGAGGTTTTCGGGTTCTGGACCAGGTTCGAGTTCTGGACTCAAGGATAATTTTAGGTTTTGGACCTAAGAATAATTTGGGTTTTGGACCCGAGCTAAGTTCTGGACTTAGAATAGATTCTAGGTTCTGGACCTAAGGATGATTTGGGTTCTGGACCCGAGCTAAGTTCTGGACTTAGAAGAGATTCTAGGTTCTGGACCTAAGCATAATTTGGGTTCTTGACCCGAGCTAATTTCTGGACTTAGGAGAGATTCTAAGTTCTGGATCTAATGATAATTTATGTTCTGGACCCGAGCTAAGTTCTGGACTTAGAAGAGATTCTAGGTTCTGGACCTAAGGATAATTTGGGTTCTTGACCCGAGCTAAGTTCTGGACTTAGAAGAGATTTTAGGTTCTGGACCTAAGGATAGTTTGGGTTCTGGACCCGAGCTAAGTTCTGGACTTAGAAGAGATTCTAGGTTCTGGACCTAAGGATAATTTGGGTTCTGGACCCGAGCTAAGTTCTGGACTTAGAAGAGATTCTAGGTTCTGGACCTAAGGATAATTTGGGTTCTTAATCCGAGCTAAGTTCTGGACTTAGAAGAGATTTTAGGTTCTGGACCTAAGGATAGTTTGGGTTCTGGACCCGAGCTATGTTCTGGAATTAGAAGATATTCTAGGTTTTAGACCTAAGGATAATTTGGGTTCTGGACTCGAGCTAAGTTCTGGACTTAGAAGAGATTCTAGGTTCTGGACCTAAGGATAATTTGGGTTCTGGACCCAAGCTAAGTTCTGGACTTAGAAGAGATTCTAGGTTTTGGACCTACGGATAATTTGGGTTCTGGACCCGAGCTTAGTTCTGGACTTAAAAGAGATTTTAGGTTCTAGACCTAAGGATAATTTGGGTTTTGGACCCGAGCTAATAAAGATTTAATTATCTGTAAAAAATAATTTTTTTTGTTTCAAAAAGTTTGGCTAATTTTTATGCACATGTCTTCTTCTTGCCCCCTGTGTGTAAAAATATTTATATACATGTAAGTATTTGAATGATTAAATTGAACGATTGAATTTACCATGTATTTACTATATAGTTAATGTTTATGCACTATTTACTATTTATAAATATTAACCTACTATTTATAAATAGTAGTTCACTATTGTAAATAGTAATTTACTATTTATAAATAGTAAAATGTACTATACATCAATAGTAATTTACTATTCCTCAATAGTAATATTTACTATTCATCAATAGTAAAATTTACTTTTTTGAATTTTGACTTTTTTTTCTTGCCGTTCCTCTATATAAAGGAACGAATTCATTCATTTCATTCACATCAAATTAGTTGATTTCGTTCCTTACTGTAATTCTTTCAAATTTAGCCTATAGTTAAAAAAAATGCATGTTTCAAGGTCAGAAACTTATTCTAATGCCGAGTTATTGGAGTTTATTCAACATTATGAAGATGGAAATATAGATCTACTAGTCGGGATGCCACTTCACCGTAGTTCAAACCAAAAGAGCACGGTAATTTTTTCTGGTTTTTCTGGTTTTTCTTTTTTGATTTTTGTTATCTTTTTGTTATTTATTTATTTATTTTCTTTTCTTTTTCATTTATTTATTTTTTTAGAAAACTTAGGAAAAATAAATTAATTTAAGCAGATAGAATAATATCTACTTACCTGGTATTAACTTACCTGGCTCCGTGTTAGCATGATCGTTGCGTTGTTCGGGCCGGAGGATGTATCTACAAAGCCCGACAATGGTACGATGTAGTGCCTTCTCGGGTAAGGCAAATTATTCAAGATTGCAGCTTTGAGAGCTTCATCATACAATTGCCATCCGAGGAGTATCTAATAGACCGGAGCGTAGTCCAGGTGCTTGCAGAACGATGATTGGACACAACTCATACTTTTCACTTGCCCATTGGAGAGATGACAATTGGTCCGGTCGACTTTGCTGCTATAACCGGCCTTTGGTATGATGGTGTTCCTGTTCCTCTTACCAATGATATTTTGACATTTTAAGAAATTCAGCAATTAATTGGTATGGAACCATCATATAAAGGGCCTTTTAAGATAAAAATTGAGCCAATTCATAGTTATTGGATGAACTACGAAGGAAGGGTTCACAAAGACACGACCCAATAGTATGCTCAAGGATTTTTGTTATATTTGCTTGGGTCAACCATCTTAGGCAGCACTGAATCCACCATCCATTTGTCAGTGTTGAGGGCCCTTTCTTATTTTAGGACGGTACCACTTTATGGCCGGGGTGAAGCTAGTCTCGCCTAGCTTTACCATGGTCTTGATAAAATTTGCCGAAATAAGAAGTCTTTCGTCGGCTTAATGGCAGTTGTCGAGGTACTCTTCTTCCACCAATGTCAATTTCATCATTTTTATGTGAATTTGATTTTTATTATTGTTGTAGGCATGGGCATACGAACACAACCTTGTGAGAGCACTTGGTATTTCCCGAGAGAGAATTGGGTATTAGAGATTAAATTTCTAGTTGTCAGATCATGTGGATGTTCCCAGCTCTCACTATATGCATACCCAACGCTTTGTGTTGAGTCGCTTAACCTGGGACCAGGTAAAATAACATTAGTATATTTTAAAATTTATATGAAAGTTTACTTACCTTATGTTATTTTGTAGGTGACTTTGGCCTAGTGGAATCCAGAAGAGCAGACAAACTGGACTCCCTTCATGAAGGCTGCGCTATCTTTCCAACATACTCGTCGAGTCATCGCTGGCCCAGTGTCTAGTGGCTGGTTTCTCGGAGAGAGAGTTTACGAGTGGTTTCTTGGTCCAGAGTAGTGGAGGATTCCAATGCCTTGCCCGAAATATACTTTAAATATTATATTAATGCCGAAGGATGCATAGTGGTTGGCTCGGCATGGTTATGGTGTTGAAACATTTCTCTATCCGCCGAGTGCATTTTATGCTCATTTTATTCAAACGAGGCTCTTGAACTTTGATGTATCTCCTGTTGGTGTATGGGAAATTCCTGAAGAAAATGAGGGTAGAGATGAAGAGGAACACCATGGAGAGATAGGAGAATTCGTTCCACATCTCGGGGCTAGCTCTTCTCAAGTAAAACTTTACCATTTTTCCATTGCAACTGCTTCTTTCTTTTTGATTCTTTAATGATTGTTGCAGGCTGTTGGCTCATTTGATCATGAGGCTTGACCTTCTTTTACTGCCCCTTCGTTTGCTCATTCTAGCCCGCCAGATATGTCATCTCATCCGCAGGGCATTGATATGAATTACCTGATGAGTTTCCTTATTTCATAGTAATTTATGCTATATGTATGCATGATTATGTATGATCTTACCTTTTTCCTTCCTGGCTCACAGCGGATGCTTGAAGAACAGAATAAGAAACTTCAAGAAGAGTTGGTTGCAAGTCGTCAGCAGGCTTCTAATTTTAAAAATTTATATCATCAATCAGAATAAAATTTCTGAGACTTTCTATTTCAGAGGATGAGGGATCCTGGCGCTTCTTCATCAAGAGGCCCCCAGACTGATGACCATGAGATGCTTTTGTCTACTTTTGATGAGGACCGTGACAGATCAGAATTCCAAAGTAATAGGAATTTTTATGCTTATGCTTCAGGTGATCTCGGTACTAGTAATTTGCTCCCTCCTTCGACAGGCGACGATTTTTTCAGGGCTTTATTTGATGATCTACCACTACCTTCTTAGTGATGTATCAATTGTATAAACATTGTACAATAAGCATAATAATGAAAAATAAAATTTCCATCTTTACTGTAACTCTTTTTTTCACTTTTTTTTTTACTTTTCATCGTTATTGTATCACAATTATTATACATTCTTTTTCATATTTCAATATTTACATAGCATCACCGCAAAAGCCAAATGCAACATGGTAAAGTAAATTCGTCGCCAATTCCTTTCCTCATACAACACGGTTTCGCCCTTTTCCCATCACCCTTTCCTTATTAATTTTGGAAAAGCTTATTTCCTCTATATAAATCACCTTTCATGCCTAATTTCATATAGAAGACAAAAGACTTTCCATTTCAACGTAAAAAACTCTCTTTAACAATTTTGATTTTCCTTCATTCATCAACCATGACCGAACTTTATTTAAAGAAGATAAAAATTCTATTTAAGAATATGGATGCCATTTATTGGAAGTAAATTTCGTGGTCAAAACTTGATATTTTAAAGTGTTTTCAAAATGTTATATTGGATCACTCCTTTTTACATGCCATGGCTTCCTTTTGGAATGTGGATGCTAGGACATTTAAAATTAATGGCTTTGAAATATGTCCCTTGATTGAAGAATTTGAGGCCATCCTTGAGTATCCGAATAATCAACAAATGGCGTTACCATACTGATTTCCAAGACTGAACAGAAGATGCAGATGTTATTTAAAATTTCAAAATCCAAAGTTCTTCAGTTGATGATAGGTGAGAAAATTCTACTTGCTCCCTTGATTGAACTTTGTCTCTCCCATTTGGCTCCTACTCAGGCGTGGGATGTATGCTTTACCTTTGCTTGCTCGGCCAATTCTTGCTTGTTTCTTCCAACGGCGATATTGATCCATGAGTATTGGATATTATGGACCAAATGGAAGGAGGCTTGTCGCCGGTACCTGTGATCTTAGCCGAGACTTTAGTTGGATTAGACCAACTTAAATCAGGATTGACAAAGAGACTTACCGGGAGTCCGTTGTTGCTTCAGTTAATTACCTAAACTACCCTTTCGGGTTTTCAATTTAGTTTTTCTTTTTCTTTTTTTTCTTTATTGCTCTAATTTTTGCCTAGTCTGCCCATACGGGTTTTCAGAACTACCGTGTAACATCCGTGATTTTGGAGATATAAAATTTTATATACTCAATATATATATCTAGAGTATATATAACATATACATATGGTATATTAATTGTATATTTTGGATTAATACATTATATACTTAATATTTAATACACATATAAGGTACATTTGATGTGTATATAAGATACACATTACTTGTGCATATGTGTAATATCCCAAATTTTTAAAAAGTTCTAATTTTTGAAAATTTGATAAAATAAATTATAATTTAAATGGATAAATTAAATTAATGGTTTTAAATGAAAAATGAAGGAGTTTTAAATGAAAAAGTGGAACATATATGTGATATATTTGTAAAATATACATAACATATAAAAGTCAACAATTTTTAAAAGAAAAGTCAAAGTAAAAGGGTATTTTGGTAATTAAATCTTAGAAATTTAAAATTAATAAAAAAATTCAAAAAAAATTATTCTTGAATGGAAGAGGGAATTTAGGACTTTTAATTTATTAAATAAATAATTAAATAAATAATTATTAAATTATTTTAATATATATATATGGTTAAAAAAAGATGAAAAGGAAAAGAAATATTAAAAAAAAAGTCTTCTTCTTCTTCTTCCTTTAGGACGTTTTCCATGGGAGTTTGGAGCATGAATTTGATTCTTCCATAATCCATAAATTGAAGGACTTAACAAGTTTCAAGTGGATTTTTGGTGATTTCATCCAAAACTAGTAAGTTTCCAACTCTTTTCTTTGAATTCCTTGAAAATTTGTATTATGTGAGAATTTGGATTTTGATGTAGTATATTATAATTGTTGGAATTGGTGTGTATGATGCTATTTTGGGTAGTTAACAATGATTCTAAGGTTAGATTAAAGAGATGATGGAGTTTGGTTAAAGAATGGTGAAGGGAGAGAATTTAGGGTTGTGGAACTTTTGGGTTTGGGGAAACATGAGCTTTAATTGTTCAAATTGGTTCCAAATGTGTTGTTTTGATTCATAAACAAGTATTTTAAAGTCAAATATTGGATTTGGTTGTATTTGGTTGGAGTTTGAGAATGGTAGTATTGATTTAGGGTTTTGGAAAAGTGAATTTCAAAGAATGATTAATTGTTTGATTTTAATGCTGAAATCATGTTATTTAATGATATAAGTGGTAGAAATAAGATTGAAATGATAATTGGATTGAGTTGGAATGGAGATCCTTCAATGGTGAAGGTTATGCCATTTTATGTTTTTGGACATAAGCATGTGGTTAATTAATGTAATTGGTTTAAACATACTAAAACATGTTTCTAATGATATTAATAAACTTAAAACACTAATTTAAATGGCTTGATATGGTTTTTTCAAATATAAAGTGAGGTGAATCTTAATTTTGGGATTTGGTTTAGAGTGATGTTTAATTATGGTTTGATGTTGAGAATACCTTAGAATGTGATATTAAATGATTATGCATGATCACATTTGGTATAGGCATTGAGGGAGGTTGATTTGCTTCATCCAAGTGGTGAAGGGCAAATTGGAAGGATAGGATTGGAGGTTGTGTTAAGCTTGCTTTGGGTTGCTAGAGGAGGTATGTACAAACTTTGAATATAATGTCTATATTTGCATAACATTTGGACTTAACACATTTTGGTTGAAAAATGTGTTAAGCTACTTGGTTCATTGATTGTGTATGAATAATATGCTATGACATTTGCAATATCATATATGTGTTAAATGCATTGTGAAAAGCCATTGATAATTGCTAATTTGTGAAACATGTGAAATATGTATATTATGTGAAAATACACAAAGTAATTGGGTAATGTGTTGTGAATGTAAAAATGAGATATGCGGAATAATGAAATGAATTGATATTGATAAAAATGAGAAAAGTGAGAAAATTGAGAAAATGAGAAAGATGTGAAAAGTGAGAAAAGTGAGAAAAAAATGTGAAAATAAGGCAATGTGCCTAGATTGAATATGTGACAAAAAGAAAGAGATTAATAATGAGAAAAATGAATAAATTGTGTGCCTAGTATGTTATTCAATTTTTAGAGTTCTGGGTTTGGCGGCATGCCTATGATTGCCTAGGGCTAAATGCTGGAATGGTGAAAAGACTAGGTCGTAAGCCAGGCCAGCTAATAAATATGATGTTTTTGGGGTGAAAAGACTGGGTCGTAAGCCTCAAAAACTTTAGCAATCTAGCCGGGCTGAGGACCAAGATATTGGGGCATAAGAGCCGGGTTGAGGTCCAAGAGACTGGGGTTGTTACATTATCCATGGATATATTGCCTACGGGGCTAGACACATGGTGTCATTATGGACCAAAGCAGTAACTCTGAAATTTGAATAGCATATTAGATCCTTTTGGGCCCATTCTTGTCTTTGCTTTAATGTGAATTATGAATTGTGATACAATTGAGCAAAATAATGCTATGAGTTGTGATTATGAAATATTTAAAAAAATATAAGAATGTAGAATGATGTGACATCTATATGCATTGTGCATTGACATTGCATTGAGTTTTATTGTTATTATCAAAGTTTGTACTACTAGGCTTCGGCTTAGCACGATTGTAATTTGTCGCGCAGGTGTCATGGATGATTTGGTAGAGCCGGATAGTTCTACTAGACCTGGTCAGGTCTAGGTTTGTATTTATTGAGCTTGAAGAGTTGTTTTTGGGTACATCAAGATCAGAGCTAGTTGCCAGCATGTAGATATTTGATATTACAATGTATTTTGATATTATGTATGTTATGATATGTTTTTTTGAAGCATATATTGTAAATTGTAAAGATTGATTTGAATAATTTTGTTTAAGATGGAATTTTATACGTAATGTTAATATATATACCTATATATAAGTATTTTAAGAAAATATGGAGAAATTGAGAAGTATTGGTGAATTGATTTTATTTGGAGTGTTTGTTTTATGCAGGTTGTGTTTTGTTGAATTTTGGAAATGTTCAAATTACAAACAAAACTCCGGCGAATGTTTCCCAGAGATTTTCATATAAAATATTTATTTTGGATTCCTATAACAAGCAAATAATATTTATATACTATTTATTTTATATATTAGTATTTGAAATCTTAAAACAGAAATGTGAAAATTTTTATTAAATCGGTCTGTGACATTTTTATACCGTATATGCATATTTTACATATGCTGAAAATATGTATTGTACGTATATAGGGTATAAGGGTGTTACATAGCGAGCTATCCTAATTTTTGCCTAAGTTGCCCTTGCAGGTTTTTAACTTAGCGGACTTCTTTTTTATTATGCATTTTTTATATTGCTCTAATTTTGCCTAGTCTTCCCATGTGGGTTTTCAGAGCTAGCGAGCTGTCCTAATTTTTGCTTAAGCTGCCCTTGCGGGTTTTCAACTTAGCGGACTCTCTTTTCTTTTCTTTTTTTTATTTATTTAATTTTCCTCATAGAATTGGCTCCAGGAGCATCCTTACTTGCTTGATACTCCATCCATGGATTTTTCCAGATATCTGCCATGTCATAATTCTGCTAGGAAACTATGCCATCTTGCTTCTTTATATGCTGACTGGGTTGACTGGATCCACTCACGCGCTGAATTCAACATCCGTTGATTGGTACCTTGGTGGAAGATTTCTCGTATCACCATGCGGACATACTTGATGTATGTTCCCCTTGCTGCTCTTTGTTAAGGTACTTGCTATGATCCTCGGCGTCTTGGCCGTCAGTATGGAGCTGAGCCTCGCGATTTTGACTTTACTTCCGATTTAGACATGCATTGATTGGCTGAAGCCGACTTGGATCGGCTGAGGCAAAGCTGGTCTGTATGTTACACTTATCGTCTGCCATAGATTTTGCATTTATCAATTCAGAAAGTGTATTGTTAGGATGAAAAATAATTAAAGCAATAAAAGATGCTTCTTTTCCTGTTTATAATTTGTCATCACTTTTTCCTATTGTCTTTATTTATTTCATCCATATCTGGTCAAATACTTATAACAGTGCACATAGAACAATTTTAACATTAATTCTATTTTATTAAATTGGGGAACAACCAAACATAAAGCCAGTATACACAAGATCACTCCTGTTGCCAACTAGCCCTTTTGGGTTTTCTAATTGACTATTTTCTCTCATTTAGCCCTAATTGTTGCCTAGCCCGCCCTTTCGGGTTTTCAGGACTAGCGGACTGCTCTAACTTTTGCCTAAGCCACCCTTTTGGATTTTCAACCTAGCGAGCTTTTTTTTTTGTATTTTATACATAAAACCTCTTCAACCTGTCGATGTTCAATGGCTCACTAAACTCATTCCCATCCATGTCTGATAACTTAACTGCACCTTTTTTCATGACATATGGCCCTTCCCAACTAGGCCTAAACTTTCCTCTCGGATCCGATTCATTAGGCTTACATTGCTTCAACACCAAATCCCCGACTCTAAGCTTTATGATCTTAACCCTTCCATTATAGGCCCGAGCTATCTTCTTTTGATACAGTTGGTGATGATACAGTGCCTTTAACCTTCTCTCTTCTAGTAAAGTTAACTGCATGTATCTGCTCACTACCCATTCCATTTCAGGCAGCTCAGATTCCAAGACCACTCTTAATGACTTGATCTCAATTTCAATTGGCAACGCTGCTTCCATCCCGTAAACCAAAGAGAACGGTGTCATTCCAGTAGGTGTTTGCACACTTGTCCTATATCCCCATAAAGCAAAGGGAAACATCTCTGACTAATCCCTGTAAGTCTCGGTCATTTTGGATAAAATTTGCTTAATTGTCTTGTTTATTGCTTCTACCGCACCATTAGCCTTTGGTCTATAAGGAGTGGATCTATGATGATGGATTCGGTACTTCGAGAATAAATCCTTAACTGCTCCTTGAAATTGTACCCCATTGTTTGATATCACACTGTGTGGGACCCCGTATCTGCAGATGAGGTTCTTTTTAATAAATCTAGCCATTTGGCTTGCGCCTAGTTTGTTGAAGGATTCAGCTTCGACCCATTTTGAAAAATAATCTACTGCTACCATAATGAAAAGGTGACCGTTTGAAGCTGTCGGATGTATCTCTCCTATAATGTCGATACCCCAGGTGGTAAAGGGCCAGGGTGAAGACATAGAATGCAATTATTCAGAAGGCATGTGATTCAAGTTACCGTACATCTGACATTGTTGGCACTTCTTTACAAACTCAATACAATCTTTCTCCATGGTCAACTAGTAATAACCTTGTCGAATAGTCTTCTTAATTAGAGCCAAACCACTAATGTGCGGATCGCAACTTTCCGCATGTATTTCTGACATGATACGCTCCAATTCAGGCTTCCTTAAACATTTCAAATGCACCCCCATCAGGACATCTTCGATATAACTCTCCATGGAATGTGATGTATTGCAATGACCACCTCCTTATGGCTCTTCTTTCTTTCTTTGTTGCCCCCAGCGGGTATTCTTTTTCCTCTAAAAATTGCCTTATAGTATCATACCACGCATCATGGTCTGTATCAGTTTCCATGATTGTTTCATATTCATAGCAAGGAGTTGATGAATTGGTCAAGATCAGAGGCTTAAGGAATAAGCTGACAGGGTTTTCCCATACTGAAGCCAATGTGGCTAGGGCATCAGACATCTGATTTTTCCTCTCTTGATAGGTGTATAAACCTACACTCCTTAAAGTTCTTCTTCATCATGGTCAAGTAATGGTGGTATGGTTTTAATTTTTCTTCTTTCAACTCCCACTCTCCATTTACTAAGGATACTACTAGTAATGAATCGGCAAAAACTTCCACCTTATCCACCTTCATAATCATTAGGGTTTCCAAACCAAAAATACAAGACTCGTACTCCACCATATTATTGGTTGCCCTAAATTTCAACTTTTTGGCTAAAGGGATAAGTTCCCCTTCGGGCGATTCTAGTATGACTCCCAAACTTGCTCTTTTCCTATTTACTGCTCCATTAAAATACATTTTCCACCCTTATACTTCAATTGCCTCTAAATGTTCATCTAGAAATTCCAAGATTACTTCTTCGCTATATGGTAATGGTTGTTGGGGCAGGAATTCTGCCACCGCTCTACCTTTGATTGTTTTCCTGGTTACATATTCAATCTCGAATTCTTCTAATATTATCAACCATGGACCATACTTCCCAGTAAAAAAGGGTGTCTCCTTTAAGTACTTCATTGGATCCAACCTGGAAATTGCTTGCACACTATACGATTGAAAGTAGTGCCGCAACTTCTTAGAAGACCAAATCACAGCTATACAAGTCTTTTCAATGATACTATACATAATTTCATAAGGTATGAGCTTTCTACTCAAGTGGTAAACTGTATGCTCAATCCCTGACTCATCTGCTTGGGCTAGCATAGCTCCTATTAACTCTTCTTCTACTGCTAAGTATAGTAATAGAGGTTTGCCAGGTTTAGGTGGCTTTAAAACAGGTGGATTCAACAAATACTCTTTTATTTGCTCAAAGGCCTTTTGAAACTTTTCATTCCATATGACCGGCTGATTCTTTCTAAGCAACTTGAAGATAGGCTCACAAATTGTTGTGAGCTTTGCTATGAATCTGCTAATGTATTGCAATTTACCAATGAATCCCCAAACTTCTTTCCCTGTCTTCGGGGCTGGCATATCTTTAATTGCCTTAACTTTGTTAGGATCAATCTCAATGCCATTTGGACCAATCACATGTCCCAATAATTTACCTGAGGTAACACCGAACACACACTTCTTCGGGTTTAATCTCAGCTTATATTTCAAAGCTTTATCGAAGAATAATTCTAAGTTTTGGAAGTATTGTTCCCTTGTATCTGATTTAACCATCATATCATCAACATATACTTCAACTTCTTTATGCATCATGTCATGAAATAATGTGGTGGCCATCCTTTGATAGGTTGCTCCAGCATTCTTTGAGCCGAACGACATCACCCTATAACAAAATATACCCCATGTAGTAATGAAAGCAGTTTTGGCTTTATCCTCTTGGGCAATTAACACCTGATTGTATCCGAAAAATCCATCTACAAACCAGTGTAGCACACTAGAGGCTGCACTATCAATGAGAACATCTATATGAGATAAAGGAAAGTCATCTTTAGGGGAAGCCTTGTTTAAATCTCTATAATCCACACAAACCCTTATTCTTCCATCTTTCTTTGGCACGGGTACTATGTTGGATAGCCAATCTGGATATTCTATCACTTCAAGGAACTTTACTTGCATTTGTTTAGTGACCTCTTCTTTAACCAATTCAGCCCACTCAAGTCTTAATTGCCTAAGCTTTTGTTTGACAGGTTTAATTTTAGTGTAAGTAGGAATATGATGTTTGGCTATGTCTCGATCTATTCCAGGCATATCCTCATAAGACCAAGCAAACACTTCTTCATATTTTTTTGAATATTTTTCAAATCTCTCTCTCTCCTCAGGAGTAAGGTCGGATGCTATGCTAATTTTTTTAGGATTTTCAATTGTTCCCAAATTTAATGATTGTGTGTTAACATAATTAATATTAAAGATGCTCATGTAACTATTATTTTAATATATGCAACCATCAGGAGAAACGTCACATAAGTAAGCAAAATTAGACTTTATTGCATTCATTTTGGAAAAGAAAACATCATCATCCTCATACAAAGCAGACAAATTAAATTCAAAATCAAGATCATTGTTGTCAAAATCAAAAGGCAAGATGTCTTCAAACTTTTCTTCGACCAGGGCAGCAATCTTCTCTGGAGTCTTCTCGACTTTTAGGACAGCTTCTTTCTTCTCTTCTAGATTGGATTCTTTTTTGGTTGACAGGGTGAGCTCTTTCTTCACCTGCTCCACTAGCTCAGCCACATCTGTAAAAATTTCAAAACCCGGGATCAACATTCCCATGAACATGATTGGCTCAGGCTTTCCTTGGAGCGGTCCCATATCTGGAGCTTTGACACAGATTTCTTTAAGTGGTGGGAAGCTCATCTTCTAATTTTTCTTTGGTTGGACATTGTTGGCTTCATCATATCCCAACCCCTTCTTGGAAGTTTGAGTTCTAAAATCTGGCAGCTTTGTCAAACCAGCCTTACCCTTTCCAAGACCAGCTCCGGGAAGGTAGTTCATATTCTTCATCATATTCAAGACTTTGGAGCCCACTACTTCATCATAAAAAATTGTAACTACTTGGAAACCATTGAGAGGCCTCTCAATCATTAGAGCGTTAACAATCTCATTATCGTCAGTTTCGATGACCACTGTCTCATCTCCATTGGGAAACTTGATTTTTTGATGAAGGATGGAAGGAACTCCAACAAGAGGATGAAACCATGGTCATCCCAAGAGTAAGGCGAAGGTAACCGGTATATCTAAAACAACAAATTCAACAACAGCAGCTTTAAAAGTTCCTTATGCGTGTCTCTTAGTGTTGTCATAAGCACTAATGGTTACCTCGGTCGGGTTTAGATCCCTTGTTGACATGGCTAGGTTTGGCAATATCTTAAGTGGACAAACATTTATGGCAGACCCATCATCGACCATGACACATGGAGTCCTCTTCCCCTTGACTTCTATTTTGATAAAGAGAGGGCAAATATGATCTCTCCCCTCTTCCGGTAAATC
Organism: Garcia nutans; assembly: GCA_947685225.1. NCBI lineage: Eukaryota > Viridiplantae > Streptophyta > Magnoliopsida > Malpighiales > Euphorbiaceae > Garcia > Garcia nutans. The sequence continues at coordinate 44,250,641 of CANTUV010000007.1, read as the reverse complement.
CGCATCTGAGAAAGAAACTGCTCCCATATTAACTTCACACTTCTCTTGAACCTCTTCACATTTCATTACCCCCTCCAATTTTTATGAAGTTGTTGTGGAGGTAGAAATTGGCATGCTAGCTAAGGCTTTGGTCATAGTTTCTCAGTGCTTTTTAGAAGTGGCTAATAAATCCCAAATGCTAACACTTGTTTGGGTTATTTTCAATTGCTTGAGCACAACATCATCTTCCTCTTTTTTATTTCCTACTTCAACTTCCTTTCCCTTATTAGTTTCTACCTCCTTAGGTGGTGGCCTTGCATAAGGCTTACCAGATCTAATGTTCATTACTTCATCTTCTTCGGGCTCGGACCAAGTCCACTCCTCCTTCTTGGATACTAGATCATCGTCACTATCGCTTGAATCCCAAAACCCATTGAAAACACAAATTGCTACTTCTTTACCCCCCATAGCTTGTTTAATTTTGCCAAATACCTCTTCTTCTTTGGTTGCTTCTCCACCCACATCTTGAAAAGAAGACATGTCAAAAGCTTCATGCAAACCTCCTCTAATCATGAAGGTTGCCGGTGGTGGTACCCTATTGAACTTTGGTAATGGGTTGTCTTTGGTGTTTAGCTGATTGGGCTCGGGTAGCTTCCCATTTTTAATTAGATTTTGGATCTCATGTCTCAAACTCACACATCTATCCGTGTCATGCCCTTGCATTTGATGAGACTGACAAAATGCTTTAGTGTCGAAATTAGTTGGGAGAGGGTTAGGCAAAGGGCGAGGATTTAAGAGTTATAGCAATCCCTTGCTTTGAAGTTTATTGAGAACCCAAGACATCGGTTTCCTAAATTCCAAAAATTGTCTCCTTGTTCCTTGGTTAGTAGCATTGACACCGACTGCCTTTGCATGCTTTGGCTACCAAACTGATAGTTCCCTTTCTCATTCCTTCTTATTGAAAAATGGTTCTTCTCTCTCTCCAATTCTTCAATTTACAAACCAGCTTGGAGAAGGTCTTTGAAATCACGGATGAGTGTATGAGACATCCTTCACGTAGACTAGGCAACACCCCTCTCAAAATCATCCTTATTTGATCGGATTCATCGGGCCTCTTCTTGAGCAAAGCGGCCTTGTTTCTCCATCTCTTCACATAATCCACAAAATTCTCATTCGACCTTTGCCTAATGGACTCCACTTCCATTAAGGTAACTTCCATCTCGACATTATATCCATATTATTGGATGAAGGCTTTGTAAAGCAGATCCCAACTCTTTTGTGTTCCATCATCTCAGGTATTGAACCAATTTTGGACAACAGGGTCCAATTAGAGCATAAAGTACCTTAGAGTTTGATCCTTAGTAGCTTGGCCAGACTGCATGGCAGTGATATACTGCTTCACATGGAGATGAGGATTTCTGATTCCATCAAACTTCGCAAAGGATGGCATCTTGAAATTGTACAAAACCTCTTCATCTAGTTCAAATAATTTGTCTACTTCAGACATTTCCTCGATTTTTAGTTTCATCTCAAATTTCTTTTCTAAATCAGCAATCATCTTTTCAACATCAGAGGTTTCGGTTTTCTCCATAGCTGATCAGAGGTTTCGGTTTTCTCCATAGCTGATCTTCTTATCCTGAGCATCTTGGTAGTATTGAGCCCAATCATCATCATCAATGATCACCTTTTTATCATCAAAAACCACTTCACCAACTTTTGTCTTCCCTTTGTCCATTGGCTTTTTAGTGCTAGCAGATGCTTTGGCATGGTTTTCTAAAATTGCAGTCAATTGGTTCTTCACGGTCTCAGCTAAGGCCTCTTTTATTTCTTTTATCTTGGCATTAAGGGCTTCATCCACCATTCTTTTAATTTGTTCGGGCTCCATTGCTTTTGGTGAGCAAGTGATTGAGTCGTTGCTAGATTCTTCGTCTCCGGTGTAGGTCGGATTATTGTAAGCTTTTGAAATGTTGTAATCCAGGGCTGTGAGCCAGAGAGGATCAATGATATGAAATGCAAATGTATGCATGTATGCACAAATAATCAACAAAGAAAGATAATTAGGACACTCCTTCCAACCTTATAACATCCACACACGAATGGTTAGTCTCTTTTCCTAGGTAGAAGGTTAACAAAATACCAACATGGGGTATCCTGTTTTCGAATATTTCCTTCGAACGTTTCAACCAATAGTTATATTTTCGAAAATGGAAATCAATTCATAATAATTCCAATTAATTAGGTTTTAATCCATTCAACCAACTATAGTAGCTTTTATGCTATATTGGATTAAAACTAAATTAAGAGGTTTATTATAGATAGATTTCTCACTTGAATAAAGTAACTAATGGTTCATGCCAAAAACAAGCCCATGATTAATTATTCTTAGTAAAAACTAGGCTCACAATTGATTTTTGGTATTTCGTAATTGACCTAAATAATTTGCAAGCTCTTTGTAAAAAAGGATAAAAATAATTTTGTTTCTAGAAAAAATGAATTTTGGGCTTAGTATTTGGGCCATGAGCAAAAGAGTTTTATGTCCAAAGACCATCTTGAAAATTTTTGAAAATAGCTTTGGTCTTTTGGATTTTAAAGAAAAATTTATTTTGAGCGTACAATGTACTTAGGTCATATTAGAAAAAGAACAAACCAAATAAGCCATGATTTAAGCCAAGATAAATTAACCATCATCAAACAACATGCATTTGGGGTAAAACCTAAATAAAGTAACTAGGCCAATTACATGAGCTTTAGTCTTTGGGTTAAAAGGCTTAGGTTCCCATAGCAAGTATATACCAAATGGTATGAGGCTATAAGTGGTTATGCCATGCTCGATCTCCATACCTTGAGTGAAAGTATGGTATCCTTACATAACACAACACGGGCGTCCTAATTTACGCACACGATGCAATCTAATATGATGCAATAGATAATATCATTATAAGAAAGAATAGAATAATATAAATACCAACGGAATCAACTTATCTTATCCCCAGTAGAGTCGCCACTATGAGCAGGGATTTTTGCCCCCACTCCCGGTAGAATGGTTCTTGTGACTTCGGCACTGTTTAGGCTCGGGGCGATAGAGAACACGGACCTAAGTCTGGAGAAAATGGAGTCGCCACCCGGACGGGTCGGGAAAAAGAAAGTGGTAGATGACTTGATTCCTAAGGAATCCCCAACCCCCTAATGGGTTCGGAAAGTAAGGTACGTGTGGGGAAGGTGAGAAATGGCCCAGCAACCCCACAGCGCCCGGTTCATTGGAACCGGTCTCCTTTACAGGTCTTAATATTATAAAATTCTTAAGTATAACAATATTATCCATATTACACACAATAGTAGAAATAAAACATCGTTATATTAAAATCAAAGCAATGTCCAAACAAAGCAAATAAATGGACACCCATCCAAGGATGGAAACATATCCTTATCCATGTCTAAGCTAAATAGGACACCCACCATGAGGTAGAAACATGCCCTTTACATTGGTCTAAAATAAAAAAGTAATTGAAATTACATAGAACTTAATTAATGAGGTACCCACAAAGTGGAAACATACCTCTTACAACATTTGGAAATCAAAATAAATCGATAAAAGTAAAAAACCATTCATCATAAATAAATCATTCATCAAAGATTTTAAACGTCAATCAAAATATAAAGTAAACATCCATCCATGATAAATTAAATAAATCAAGTATTGAAATTAAATAAATCAAAGCATATAATAAACTACATAATCAAATAAGGTAAGTAAAGATAGAAATTGAAGTTTACTGTTTCTCATTTAAAGCTCTTTAATTAATATTTACGATTTTGGAATTTATTGGTTTAGGCTACTGTAAGTTTTAAGGGAATTGAAATGGATCAAAGTTTTATAATTTAAGGGATTGATAAGGTTCTTTGATTAACCAAATTAGGGCATGAGGTGTAAAATCATGAAATTAAGGTTTGGATACTTTAAAACATTAGGTTTATGATTTATGGTTACTGGATTATTATTTTGGATTTACTATATTGGGTTTGAATGTTTAGGTTTATAAGGTTTTAAGGTTTTAAGGATTAAAGGGTTAGGATTTAGGAAAACTAGGGTTCAAGGTTTTAAGGGAATTAGGGTTTAAGAAAACTAGGGTTTAAGGTTAGCTAGTTTGGGGTTATTGTCTTGGTTTTGAAGTTGAATTAGGATTTTAAGTGTTTCGGAGAATGTATTTGATTTTAGAATTTGGAAAAACAATTTATAGTTTTATGAAGCTTTATCTGATTTTTTACAAACTGTAAAGTGAGTTTGAGTTTGAATATTTAACAAAACATTTGGAATTGTGGAAAAGAATTAGAAGAAAACCAGTTTAGAGTTTTTAAAAGCTTTTGGAAATAAACAAAACGATTTAAGATTTATAGAAACAGAAAAGATATTTTTTAGGATTTTTGGAAATAAAAGGATTCAATTTAGGGTTTTGAAAAATTGGAAAGCAGATTAGGGTTTTGGTAAATTAATGAAACGATTTAAGGTTTTGAAAAGTTGGAAAGTAGATTAGGGTTTTAATATTTTGAAGAAATAGATTAGAGTTCTTAGGTTTTAGAAGAAATAGAAAAGTAATTTTAAAGTTTTTGAAAATAAAGGAGATGATTTAAGGTTCTAAGCTTTATAAAAAGTAAATTAGGGTTCTAGGGTTTTTTGAATCAAAAGAAACAATTGAATGATTCAAGCTACTATAAAGAGAAAAAGAGATTTGATATTCATACCTTCTGATAATAGCATTTTTATACTTGTTTTTAGTATGATTTTAATGTGTTTTTAGTTAATGTTTTATTTGATTTTTGTTTAAAGTTTTTTTTAAGTGTTTGTTTTAGGTTAGAGTGGAAAAACTCCCTTGGATGGTCAAAACAATGAAGAAAGAGCATGAATCAAGCAAGACATGGCCAAGCCAAATCAAGCTTGGCCGTGTCCCTCAAGAGAATTGCATGATAGTAGCTGACACACCAAAGAGACACGGCCAAGCCACTGGCCGTGTCTCACCCAAAGAGACCAAGCAAAAAAGGAAAGAAATGAAGGCAGTAACTGACACACCCAGGTGACACGCCCAAGCCAATGGCCGTGTCACATGACACAGCCACAAGCTTGGCCATGTCCCATCCCATGCAAAGAATAAAGGACAAGCAAGGAGGAAGTAAAATGAAGAAGCAGAAGGTGACACACTCAAGTGACACGGCAAGCCAGTGGCCGTGTCACATGACATGGCCACAAGCTTGGCCGTGTCACTCATTGAGAATAAAGAAAAGAAAAGAAAAGCAAGAAGGAAAGAATTGGCAGTGATGGACACGGCCAACTAAATTGGCCGTGTCCTAAAGAAAGATGAGAGACAAGGCCAAGCCACTCATGGCTTGGCCGTGTCACCCATTAAAAGTTGAATTTTCTTGCACGGTTGGAGGAACAATTGGGGGACAACCAATTTGCTTTTGCCAAAAGAAGGATTAAAGAAAGAAAAAAGCTTGTCTAAATGATGGAAAGAAAGATTAAATAAAGAGAATGTGGGAGACAAGGATGAATGGGGTGTGTTGGAAGCATGGCTTGAGCTTTGGAGGGAAATAAAAGAGAAGAAGAGGGAGTTTTGAAAGGGGCTTATGCAGAGGGTGTTGGCTGGAGTTTTCTGCAGAGAAACAAAGAACAGAGGCAAAGAAGAGAGGTTTGAGAGGAGGAGGCTGGGCATACACGTTTTGGGCAAGGAGGGAGTGACACTTTCCTTGACTCTTCATCTTCATCCTCCATTTCCATCCTCTCCACCATCTCCATCTTCCATTGGCAGCTCCTGGAGTTTGAAGAAGCTACATTGAAAGGGGTTTTTTTATTTTCTCCTTTTAATTCATTTTAATGTTATTGTTGTTGTTGTTGTATTAAGTGTATTGAACATGAACTAAATCATTCTCTATCTAGATGTTTATGAACCCTAGCTTATTTGTATGATTGGATATTGTTAATTGATGAGTTGTTTTCTTCTTATGATGCTTAATGATTTATTCCCAATTGATAATAGCATGCTTATTGATTGGTTGCAATTTTCATATTATTGACTTGAGAAAGCTTGATATGAATTGATTACTCATAAGGGTTGAGGATTGATTGGGGTGCTAGAGATAGACTTACAAGATCCTTTGGTTTATAGTTCCTTGTTCTTAATGCAAGATCTATTTAATTGTGTTTGAGAAGAGATTCCGGCACTCTACTTAGTGATTAGAGATTAATTCACTCGAGAGAGATTTTAGTCTAAGTTAGAGGAATGCCAATTAAACTCTATCATGTAATGTAATTGAGGCTAGGGGAATTCAATATCTGGATAGTAGCATTATAATCAATCCTTTTTACACAACACACAATTTATCTTTGCTTTCATTTATTTAAGTTAATTGTTTTCAATTACAAAACTTCACAAAAATATTAATTCGCTAAACAACAGTTAAGGTTTGTACTAGTGCTTGGCCTTGTCCTCAGTGGAACGATAACTCACTCACTACTCAATTACTTGGGCGACCCGTGCACTTGCGGTATTGCTGTAGCGCAGCTCGCGCGACACCACCTTCGTTTGTTGGTTCCACCAAAAATTACTTCTTGGATAAACAAGGACAAAGGAAAGATGGCTGCCTTTGATGGATTGATTGTTTGGTTGCTTATTCTTCTCTCAAAAAGTCCGATTGATTTCACTGCCAGAAAGAATTTTTTAAAATCCGATTTCCTTTCAAAGTTTTTCCTTCGATCGATTGTCCTCCCCTTTCTGTGTTGTTTTTAGTCTTATTTATAGGAAATTTCAATGATTAATCTTAATTGTTTATGGAATTTATCATTAATTAGGAAAAGGAAACCGAAACCAAATAGAATTTGTTTTTAAAAAAAATTGCGTCAAAAAAATTTCGCTGGCAAAAAAAAAACTGCTGAGGAAAAAATTTCGCTGGATTAAAAAATTGTTGCAGGATGCTGCGAGGATTGCCCTGGGAACCTGTGAGCTTGGTGAGCGAAATTGGCTGCGGGATTAAAAAATTTCGCTGGATTAAAAAATTGGCGAGCGAAATTGTCCTAACTTTTCGGCAACGAATTTTTTTGTCTCCGATTTTTATTTTTATTTATTTATTTATTATTATCATTTTTTATTAATTATAAAAACTAAATACTAAAACTAATATTATTTAATTAAGATAACACAAAAATTATTTTGGACTAATTAAAATATATTGGACCGAACTGGATCAAAAATTAAGGGTCTACAGCTAGCCTGCACGTTACACTTATCATCTGCCATAAATTTTGTAGTGGTCAGTTCTTTCATAAAGTAATGTTAAGGATGAATAAAAATAATAATAAAAGATATTTTTCTTTCCTTTCATAATGTGTCATTATAGACCTTTAATTTTTGACCCATTCAAATCCGATAGTCCAAAATAATTTTTGTGGTATTTTATTTATTTTAATAATATTTTAATTACTAATAATATTTAATATTTATTTTTAATAGAAATAAAATTATAAAAATTATAAAAAAATAAAAAATAAAAAAATAAAAAATCAAACGGATCGGCGAGGGACGTACGCTACCGCGCGGCAGCCTATTTCGCCGTAATAATCTGCAGAGAATTGGGCACTATCCAATTCGCCGCAGCTGGGCTTGCCCAGTTATACGACGAACTAGCTTGCCTAGCTAGCTCGACGTGCCCGTTTTTGCCCGCGCAGCCTGCGGGCTGTTGACCAAACCTTATTTTACCCGGTTTTGTAGTTTTTTTTCTAAATAGATAGTATTTCCTTATTAAAATTGGATTAGGACTTTATTTTTCCTATAAATGCCACATTAAAACAAGAACAAAGGAGGGGATATTGAGAAAAGAATTATTCAGACTTTTTCTTGGCAATGTTTTCATAGAATTTGAACTTTTCTTTGGGACTTTTTGGAAGAATATCAAACTTTCTATTCAGGCAGAGAGCAACGGAGCAACAAATTAATTCTAAAAGCATTATCAAACAAAGAAAAGTTTGAACATCAAACAGTGAGGCAATAAGACAAGAAGATAGAGTCTTGATTTTGCTTGGCCAAAAATAAAGAATTGTAGCAGGTAGGAGCTTGATCAATTTCTTCAATTTGGTGGAGCCAACACGAAGGGATCGGGATCTAGACTTTGGACTTCTGACTTGGGAGGAAAAAGGAGATAGAAAACCCTAGGAGCAAGAGATGATAAAAAGGAATTAGCAGCAAGTATCAATCATCAATCATCAATCCATCAAAGGCAGCAATATTGCCTTTGTTATTGTTCATCCGGAAATCAATTTTTTGGTGGAACCGACTACGCAGGTTTGATCTTTAATCATAAATTATATGTTCACACTAGCTTTGTTTTCTTAGATTAATAAGAATATGCAGTAACTTGATCTTTGTTTTAATAACTTTAATTGTTTACTTTAGTTAATACATTAATCATTTGGTTTTCAAAAACTCCACTTGCATGTTTTATAAAAACTAAAAACTTCAAAAACCCTAAATTATTCTTCTATTTCCAAAACTTTAAAAACCTAAACCGTCCTTCTGTTTCCAAAACTTTAAAACCCTAAATTATTTTTCCACGAACTATTTTCTTAATCATCCAAACCCTAACTTATTTGCCTGAAACTTCAAAATTTCTTCTTAATTCTCCAAAACCCTAATCTTCTTTACAGTTTCTAAAAACTTTAATCATAATTTTTTCTATAAAATTTTAAATTGTTTTCTTAAATCCTAAGATTGATTATTTTTTCCAAAATATCAAAAAACCTAAACTATCTTATTAATTCTCAAAACCCAATCTAGTAAACCCTAGTTTTCCTAAACCCTAATTCTTAAAAGATCAAAACTTTATGACAAGTTCATCAACACCTAAAGCTCTAATCCAGTGAACCTAAAACCCAATCTTTTAAAATTATAAACCCTAACGTCTTAAGGTTCCAAAACCCTAATTTGATGATGTTAGCCCTAAACCCTATTTTGATTAACTAAAAAACCTTACTACTTTCTTAAAATTATAAAACTCTAATCCATTCCATTTTTCCAAAAATACTCACAATAGTCTAAATAATAAATATAATAATTTCAAAATCCCAAAACCCTAAATATTAATTGAAGAACCCTAAATTGAGACATAAACCTAAATTTGTATCTTTATTTGCTCTATTTAATGTTAGATTTGATTATGTAGTTTATTATATGTTTTCATGGTTGATTTACTTAATTTCAATGCTTGATTTTTTTAATTTATCATGGATGGATATTTTCTTTATTATTATGATGATTATTTGTTTATTTTGGTATTAAAATTGTAAGAGGTATGTTTCCATTATTGGGTACCTCATTAATTAATTTTCATGTAGTTTAAATTGCTTTTATATTTTGGACTAATGTAAAGGACATGTTTTCACCTTTCGGTGGGTGTCCTATTTAGTTTAGACATGGATGATGTAAGGACATGTTTCCATCCTCAGATGGGTATCCATTTATTTATTTTTTTAGACATTGCTTTGATTTTAATATAATGATGATTTATTTTAATTGTTGCATGTAATATGGATAATATACTTATTTTTAAGAATTTTATAATATTGAGACCTGCAAAGGAGGCCGGTTCCAATGAACCGGGTGTTGTGCGGAGCTGAGCCATTTCTCACCTTCATCACACGTACCCAACTTTTCAAACCCATTAGGGGGTTGGGGATTCCTTAGGAATCGAGTCACCCACCCCTTTTATTTTTTTTGCCCGTCTGGATGGCGACTCCATTTTCTCTGGGCTTAGGCTCATGTTCTCTAAGGCCCCGAGCCTAAATAGTGCAGAAGTAGCAAGAACCATTCCACTGGGAGTGGGGGGCAAAAATCCCCTGTAACGACCCTACTAGCACAGTCTTACAACTGCTGGTCTATTGGGCCTTTTCTCCCGTAGGTGGACCGTATTCCCAGCCCTCAATCCAGCAGACCGCCACAGTACCCGTTCACCTCACGGCTCCTGAGCAGGATTTGTTAATTTGGCCTCAAATGAGGTCGCCTCTACCATTTCTACCAGGCGACCTCCCATTTAAGAGAGAACCGCGAGCTCATTTGAGGCCAAATTAACAAATCCTGCTCGGGAGCCGTGAGGTGAACGGGTACTGTGGCGGCCTGCTGGATTGAGGGCTGGGAATACGGTCCACCTACGGGAGAAAAGGCCCAATAGACCAGCAGTCGTAAGACTGTGCTAGTGGGGTCGTTACATCCCCGCTCACAGTGGCGACTCCATTGGGGATAAGAGAAGTTGATTTCGCTGGTCTTTTTATTATTCTATTTTTTATTATCTTGATATTATCCATTGCATCATATTAGATTGCATCGTGTGCGTGAGTTAGGACGCCCTTATTGCCCGTGTTGTGTTATGTAAGGGATACCATACTTTCACTCAAGGTATGGAGATCGAGCATGGCATAACCACTCATAGTCTTGTACCATTTGGTATATACTTGCTATGGGAACCTATGCCTTTTAACCCAAAGACTAAAGCTCATGTAACTGGCCTTGTTACTTTCCTTAGGTTTTACCCAAAATGCTTGTTGTTTGACTAAGGTTAATTTATCTTGGTTTAAATCATGGCTTATTTGGTATGTTCTTTTTCTAATATGACCTAATTACATTGTGAGCTCAAATAAATTTTTCTTTAAAGTCCAAAAGACCAAAGCTATTTTTAAAACTTTGCATGATGGACTTTGGACATAAAACTTTTCTAAAAATAAATAAAAAATTCTTTTGCTCATGACCCAAATACTAAGCCCAAAATCCATTTTTGCTAAAATCTTTTTTACAATGGGCTTAGAAAAAAAAATTATTTTCATCCAACCTTTAAAAGAGCTTATAAATATTTAGGTCAATTACGAGATACCTGTAGACCTTTAATTTTTGACCTAGACCTGTCCAATATATTTTAATTAGTCCAAAATAATTTTTGTGTTGTCCAATATATTTTAATTAGTCAAAAATAATTTTTGTGTTATCTTAATTAAACAATATTTATTTTAGTATTTAGTTTTTATAATTAATAAAAAATAAAAAATAAAAATAATAAACAAATAAATAAAAATAAAAATAAAAATCGGCGACGAAAAATCGGTGATGAAAAATTTCATCTCCGAAAAGGGGTCGGGCAAAATGGCCAAAGCCATTTCGCCCGCAGGAGGCAATTCCGCAGCCCGCAGCCTACAAGTTCCCACTGTAGTTTTTTTGCCAGCGAAATTTTTCTGCAGTAGTTTTTTTTCTCCAACAAAATTTTTCCGATGCAATTTTTTCGAAACCAAATTCAATTTGGTTTCGGTTTTCTTTTCTTAATTAATGTTAGATTCTGTGAACAATTAAGATTAATCACCAAAATCATCTAAAAATAGGACTAAAAAACAACACAGAAGAAGGAGGAAAATTTTGGGGGACAATCGAATGAAGGAAAAACTTAGAAAAAGTGATCGAACTTTAAAACTTTTTGGCAGAGATTAACGATCGAACTTTTTAGGAGAATCAAACATGCAATTTAATCCATCAAAGGCAACCATCTTGCCTTTGTTCTCGTTCATCCAAGAAGTAATTTTGGTGGAACCAACAAACGAAGGTATGAATATCTAAATTTTTCACAGTAGCTTCAATCATCCAATTATTTCTTTTGATTTTAAAAACCTTAATTCGTTTCTATGTTTTCCAAAAATCTTAAAATTGTTGTTTCTGTTTCTTCAAAATCATAAAACCCTAATCTACTTTCTAACTTTTCAAAACCTTAAATCATTTTATTAATTTACCAAAACCCTAATCTGCTTTCCAAATTTCCAAAACCCTAAATTGAATCCTTTTCTTTCCAAAAACCCTAAAAATATCTTTTCTGTTTCCATAAACCTTAAATCGTTTTGTTTATTTTCATAAAGCTTCATAAAACTATAAATTTTTTTCCAAATTCTAAAATCAAATACATTCTCCGAGATACTAAAAACCCTAATTCAACTTCAAAACCAAGACAGCAACCTCAAACTAGCTAACCTAAACCCTAAAGTTCTCTTAAACCCTAATTCCCCTAAAACCGTAAAACTTAATTTTTCTAAATCCTAATCCTTAAAACTCTAAAACCTTATAAAACCTAAATATTAAAATTAAACACAGTAAGTCTAAAAACAACAATCCAGTAGCTAATAATCATAAATCTAATTTTTTAAAGTATCCAAACCCTAATTTCATGATTTTCCCCCTCAAACCCTAATTTGGTTAATCAAAGAACCTTATCAATCCCTTAAATCATAAAACTTTAATCCATTTTAATTCCCTTAAAACTTACAGTAGCTTAAACCAATAAATTCTAAAACCCTAAACATTAAATAAAGAATCTTAAATAAAAACAGTAGCCTTAATTTGTATCTTTACTTGCTTTATTTATTTTAGATTTGATTGTGTGTTTCATTATATGCTTTGATTTATTTTATATGCTTTGATTTATTTTAGTTCAATGCTTGATTTATTTAGTTTATCATGGATGGATGTTTACATTCTATTGATGTTTAATATCTTTGATGAATGATTTATTTATGATGAATGGTTATTTACTTTTATCGATTTATTTAGATTTCCAAATGTTGTAAGAGGTATGTTTCCACTTGGTGGATACCTCATTAGTTAAATATCATGTAATTTAAATTGTTTTTATATTTTAGACCAATGTAAAGGACATATTTCTACCTTTTGTTGGGTGTCCTATTTAGGCATGAATTATGTAAGGGCATGTTTCCATCTTCGGATGGGTGTCCATTTTATTTGTTTTGCTTGGACATTGCTTTGATTTTAACATAACGATGCTTTATTTCAATTGTTGCATGTAATATGGATAATATTGTTATACTTAAGAATTCTATAATATTAAGACCTGTAAAGGAGGCCAGTTCCAATGAACCGGGCGTTGTGGGGGTGCTGGGCCATTTCTCACCTTCCCCACATGTACCCAACTTTTCGATCCCATTAGGGGGTTAGGGATTCCTTAGGAATCAAGTCATCCACCCCTTTATTTTTCCCAGCCCGTTCGGGTGGCAACTCCATTTTCTTCGAACCTAGGTCCGTGTTCTCTAAGGTCCCGAGCCTAAACAGTGCCGAAGTCCAAAAACATTTCCACCGGGAGTGGGGGCAAAAATCCTTGCTCATAGTGGCGACTCCACTGGGGATAAGAGAAGTTGATTCCATTGGTCTTTATATTATTCTATTCTCTCTTATAACGATATTATCCGTTGCATCATCTTAGATTGCATCGTGTGCGTGAGTTAGGACGCCTGTGTTACGCGTGTTGTGTTATGTAAGGGATACCATACTTTCACTCAAGGTATGGAGATGGAGCATGGCATAACCACTCATAGCCTCGTACCATTTGGTATATACTTGCTATGGGAACCTAATCCTTTTAACCCAAAGACCAAAGCTCATGTAATTGGCCTAGTTACTTTCCTTAGGTTTTACCCCAAATGCATGTTGTTTGACTATGGTTAATTTGTCTTGGCTTAAATCATGGCTTATTTGGTTTGTTCTTTTTCTAATATGACCTAAATACATTGTGAGCTCAAAATAAATTTTTCTTCAAAGTCCAAAAAACCAAAGCTATTTTCAAAACTTTTCAAGATGGTCTTTGGACATAAAATTTTTCTAAAAATAAACAAAAAATTCTTTTGCTCATGGCCCAAATGTAAAGCCCAAAATCCATTTTCATAAATTTTTTTTACAATGTGCTTATAAAAAAAATTATGTTACAAAGAGCTTACAAATATTTGGGTCAATTACAAAATACCAAATCAACTGTGAGCCTAGTTTATACTAAGAATAATCAATCATGGGCTTGTTTTTGGCATGAATCATTAGTTACCTTTTCAAGTGAGAAATCTATTTATAATAAACCTCTTAATTTAGTTTTAATCCAATGTATCATGAAAGCTACTTTAGTTGGTTAAATGGATTAAAACCTAATTAATGGGAATTATCATAAATTGATTTCCATTTTTGAAAAACGTCCGAGAGAATTATTTGAAAATAAGATGCCCCGTGTTGGTATTTTGTTAACCATATACCTAGGAAAAGAGACTCGCCATTCGTGTGTGGATGTTATAAGGTTGGAAGGAATTTCCTATTTGTCCTTGTTTTGTCTATTGTTTGTGCATACATGCATACATTTGCATCTCATATCATTGATCTTTTCTGGCTCGAAGCCCTGGATTATGACAGTTCAAAAGCTAATGACAATCCGACCTGCGCCAGAGACGAAGTATCTAACAACGACTCAATCACTTGCTCACCAAAAACAATGGATCCCGAACAAATTCAAAGAATGGTGGATTATGCCCTCAATGCCAAGATGGAATAAATAAAAGAGGCCCTAGATGAGACCATGAAGAACCAATTGACTGTAATTTTAGAAAATCATACCGAAGCATCTGCTAGCATTAAGAAGCCAAAGGACAAAGGGAAGACCAAAATTGGTGAAGTGGTTTTTGATGATGAAAAGGTGATCATTGATGATGATGATGATTGGGCTCAATACTACCAAGATGCTTAAGAGAATAAAAAAGAACCGAAGGTTGTTGAAAGGTCAACTATGGAAAAAACCAAAACTTCTGATGTTGAAAAAATGATTATTGATTTAGAAAAGAAATTTGAGAAGAAACTAAAAACCGAGGAAATGTCCGAAGTTGACAAATTATTTGAACTAGATGAAGAAGTCCCGTACAAGTTCAAGATGCCATCTTTTGCGAAGTTTGATGGAACCAAAAATCCTCATCTACATGTGAAACAATATATCACTACCATGCTATCCGCCCGAGCTACTAAGGCTCAAACTCTAAGGTACTTTCTGCTCTCATTGGACCCTGTTATCCAAAATTGGTTTAATACCTTAGATGATTAAACACAAAAGAGTTGGGATCTGCTTTACAAAGTCTTCATCCAACAATGTGGATATAATATTGAGATGGAAGTTACCTTAATGGAAGTAGAGTCCATTAGGCAAAGGTCGAATGAAAATTTTGTAGATTATGTGAAGAGATGGAGAAACAAGGCCGCTTTGCTCAAGAAGTGGCCCGATGAATATGATCAAATAAGGATGATTCTTAGAGGGGTGTTGCCTACTCTTCGTGAAAGGATGTCTCATACCCTCATCCGCGATTTCAAAGACCTTCTCCAAGCGGATTTGCAATTTGAAGAATGGGAAAGAGAAAAGAACCATTTTTCAACAAGAAGGAATGAGAAAGGGAACTATCAATCTGGTAGCCAAAGCATACAAACGGCAGTCAGTGTTAACTATTGCGGACTTAGCCTAGCTATCTGCAAGTGCACAGATCGTTAACAAGTAATATAATGATGAGTAGAGTATTGTTCCCACAAGGAGATTAATTCTAAGTACCAAACAATTAAACTGATTAATATTTGGATAATCAAATTCGATTTTATGATTTAACTAGCTAAAATGACAAAGAATCAAGAGTAAATTAATAATAATTTAAGACTTAGAGCTTAGTCACCTTTATTGATTTATCATGGATTTTCTAAGGTATTGATTTAATTCAGTCTTCCATTCGATTAATGGTTAGATTCTCCTAAATTAAGCTCAAGTCTCTCTCAAGTACTAGAACTAATATCGACTTCAATCGTTACGTCTACTCTCGTGATCATAAGTAATTAAATAAATTCATTAAGTTTTATGAGAATCTTGAATCAACCTCTCAAGGGTTTAACCTTATCTCGAAGTGAGAAACTTACTTAAGATTGTTATCTCCTTGGACTATTGTCATGCTTCCACTCTTGCTCCATCACACAACTCAAATCAATTAATCATTGGCCAAATAATCAAAGCATTAAGATTAAAGACAATAAAATAATCGAAGGATAACTAAATTAACCAAATAGACATTTATAATTCCATGATAAATTCAATTAAAGGGACCAACCCTAAAAAGGATTAGTTCTTCATTATTGAAATAAAAACATTACAAATATTCAAAATGGTGAATAAAGACATAATTAAAAGGAATAAGAAAGATCAAACTCTATTTCTTTGAAGAAGATCTTGACTTGGATCTTGAACTCCTCCTTGAAGCAGAATTTCACACTTCTAAACTAAATTTATTTGGATGAATCTAATCTAATCTATTACATATCCTATTAATTCATGACCCCTTTGAATCCTTGGAGGAAATGTGTTTATATAGAGTGCTTGGAGACTTCTTTAGTGGAGGAAAGCTGAAAAAGGTTTAAACAAGACTTGGTTGGTGAGTTCATGTTCAACATTTGCAGCTTACAGATCATAAAATAAGGGCCACGGTCGTGGCTTTTGGAGTGCCACGGTCGTGGCCTGTGTGAACTCTGCCTATTTCGTCAAACTTTTTAGCTGCCAAGGTCGGTCTGGTGGGCCACGGTCGTGGCCTTTAGGAGGCCACAGTCATGGCTTTTGAAATGAGGCTGGCAAACTTATTTTCTTCTTGTTCTTGGCTCAGGCAGTGGCGAAATGGAACCCACGGTCGTGGCCTTTGGGAGGCCACGGTCGTGGCATGTGTTTTGCCTTCATTTTTGCGTGCTTTTCTTGAATTTTGCCTTACTAATCATAAAAAAACCTTTAGTCTTGTCTTCCATGCTCAAAAAGTGTAATTCTAACTCAAATAATCAAACTCATCAAATTCAATTGGAGAATAGTTAAAAATCAGAGTTAAAATTGCATAAAACATTGATTATATTTTCACTCTATCAAATTTCCCCAAACTTGAATTATTGATTATCCTCAAGCAATTAGAGTTAAATATTTATATGTTAGTTTATATGCAAAATGTTAAACAATCCATGTTTTAAAACCTTAAGTTGCAATTAGCTTCATAATTTTACCTTACTTCATTCTTTCCTCCTTTACTCAAGAACTTAATTAATTGCAATCAATCATCAAATTTTAGATAAGCAAATATTCTTTTTCTTTTTTTCTTATATATATATATATCCTAGTCTCATATGCATGCTTAATCGAGCCTTCTCCACTAATAGACCACACTAGATTAAGGGAAATCAAAAGGTCTTTAATAGGCTTGTAATGAGGTCTAAAAGGTATGGGCTAAAATACGGTTTAGATAAAAATAGGTTAAGTATCTTCATTTTAACATTTTTTTCTTGTAGCTTTTGTAGATGATTTTTGAATGCTTTGCTCCTTTCTTTCTTTTTAGGGAGTCTAATTTATTTATCATATTTATATATCATCAATTTTTTTTGTATATAAAACTCCCCCAAACTTTAAACTTTAGGAGCTTCTTATTTTTAACTTGTATCCTCATAGTAATTTTTCAAAAGATAGTTAACCTTGAAAAGGGTGGTTTTTGTTGCTTATCAAGAAATTCTCAAGCTAAAATATTTATTTAGGCTCAAAAGGGACAACTAGAGGCAATGTTCAAATATGGTGGATATAAGGAATCTGCTTTTCAAACAATGCCTAAATCATTTTTCCCTTTTATCTAGCTTAATTCTTTTTTGCCTCAAAAGCTCTTTTAAACATGTTCTAAACCTAGGTAAAAGAATATAAACTCAATCTAAAATTCAATAATTAACCACTTTTAATTGTGTTGAAGAGCTCATTTGTAATATTAAAATTCATAAGGTATTATTATTCCACCGAACTTTAACTTTTAGAATTAAAACTTAACTGAATCAAATTTTAACATATAAAAGAACATATAAAGAAATAAAAATACTAAACAAAAATTAAACCATAAGTAACCAAAAGCAGAGTTAAAATTGAAATAAAATATAAAAGTACCATAAAAACAAAAAATATAAAATTCAATAACTAAACAAAATATAAAAGTAACAAAATTGTGCATAAGATTAAACAATAATTCAGAAAACTCCCCCAAACTTTAATCACACTGTCCTCAGTGGGTGCCTGCATCAGGGTCATCACCAGGTGAAGGTGGTTGCTGTGGAGGCAGGTAGTGCAGTCCAAATTGAGCAAAGAAAGTGTTGAATTGTTCACTAAGGCCCGTCATTTGAGTGGAAATGGTACGTACCTCATGCTCAACTCCTCCGAACCGTTGATCCATGCTATCAAAATGTTGCTCCCAGACTTCATTCCTGTGATTCATCTCATTTTCAAAAGAGTCAAGTGTGTTAGAAATATATTCAAATGTGTTTGGTGGTGGAGCAAATGGTCCGGCTTCAGAGGGTGGTGGTGCGGATTGACCAGCCTCAAAAGGTGGAGGTGGTGGTTGATCTTCAGGTTCATCAAACTCTCCCCCTTCTCCAAGCAACTCATCTATGTCAATGTTTATATCTGCATCTGGTGGTCCTAGAATCTCATATTGGTTCCCTCTTTTTCTTGCTATCCGCATGGCTAAAACAGTGATCATATCAATTGTAATTTTTCCAGGTACGGGGACAAGGTCATCAAATCTAATATTGAGATAATGTGCAATTTTTGTGATCATCCCCCCAATTATAATTTTTCCACTCCATTGTCTAATCACTTCCTCACATCTTCTAGCAAAACAATAACCGACATTAAACACTTTTTCCTCCATGGCACAATAAAAGAAGTGCAATTCTTTTGAATTTACATTTCCTTGACTCTTCCCTCTTCCAAAAATGGTGTTTGCTAGGACAACATGAATATACCTATAGAATGGGTTTGTAAAATTAGAGGCTTTAGATATTTTGCCATTAAATCGCCTTGTGCCTTCTAATCTAGTCCATGTGAAATTTTCATCAAACTCTTCCATTCTACTAGGTATCCCTTGCAAATTTGATAATCCAAATGCATCACCGAATTCAAGCATAAGCCAATTATAATTTTGATTTCCCAATCTAAATTCCACTCTCCCATTGAATCCAACTTGAAAATTGGGTGGAAAAAATTTAAAACTACTCAAGAATTCCAGGGTTAATTCAGCATAGGTGGGGAAACACATACTAGCAAACATGATCCATTGCATATCAGTAAACATTTTCATCAATTCATTATTCCATCTTAATTTTCTCACAACATTTCCATCAATAAACCGAGAAGGAATAATTTTTCTAGGGCATAAAATTTGATACCTTTGCCTTTGCTCTTCATCTTGGAAATGAATTTCCTGATACCTACTTGGACCTTGAGGTGTTGGAGATGTTGGTGGAGATGGTGTTGATGATGATGAGGAAGATATTTCTTGGTGTCTTCTTTTAGACCCATCTCCCCTTGATCCTCCACCTTTTTCCTATTGATTTTGTAGCTAAAGTCTTGCTTCTCACCATTTTTATGTTTGATTTGATGAAAATATAGAAGAATTGAAGAAAAATTGAATGAAAATTAGTGTTTAGGTCGTGGGTTGAGAGGTTTAAATCGTGGCTTTCAAACTTGGGTGGCCAGGGATAAGGAAGGAGAGAAAATGAGAAGCTAATATAGTTCTTGGAAGGCCATGGTGTGAGCGGGGATTTTTGCCCCCACTCCTGGTGGAATGGTTCTTGCTACTTCGACACTGTTTAGGCTCGGGGTCTTAGAGAATACGGATCTAAGTCTGGAGAAAATGGAGTCGCCATCCGGACAGGCTGGGAAAAAAGAAAGGGGTGGATGACTCAATTCCTAAGGAATCCCCAACCCCCTAATGGGTTCGAAAAGCTGGGTACGTGTGGGGAAGGTGAGAAATGGCCCAGCACCCCCACAACATCCGGTTCATTGGAACCGGCCTCCTTTACAGGTCTTAATATTATAAAATTCTTAAATATAACAATATTATCCTTATTACACAATAATTAAAAGAAAGCATCAATATATTAGAATCAAAGCGAGGTCCAAACAAAACAAAACAAATAATTGGACACCCATCCGAAGATGGAAACATGTCCTTACATCACATGCCTAAATAGGACACCCACCGAAAGGTAGAAACATGCCCTTTACATTGGTTCTAAAATAGAAAAGCAAATTAAATTACATGATATTTAACTAATGAGGTACCCACCAAGTGGAAACATACCTTTTATAGTATTTGGAAATCTAAATAAATTAATAAAAGTAAATAACCATTCATAATAAATAAATCATTCATCAAAGGTATTAAACATCAATAGAAAGTAAACATCCATGATAAATTAAATAAACCAAGCATTAAACTTAAATAAATTAAAGCACATAAAATAAATCAAAGCATAATTAAACATGGAATTTAATAAGGTAAATAAAAATCCAAATTATAGCTACTGTTTCCATTTAGGGTTCTTTATCTCATGTGTTAAGGTTTTGGAATTCATAAAGTTAAGCTACTGTGACTTTTTTATGGAATTAAAATTGATTGAGGTTTTATGTTTTAAAAGGTTGGTAAGACTCTTTGATTAAACAAAATAATATTTGAATGGTGAAATCATGAAACTAGGGTTTTAGACACTTTAAAATACTTTTGATTCATGGTTTTAAATGGTGATTCATTGTGTTTTTAAGCTACTGTGTAAAATTAAAGTATTTATGTTTTTATGGTTTTTAAAATTTTAAAGGATTAGGGTTTAGAAAAAATTAAGGTCTAAAGTTTTAAAGGAGGTTAGGGTTCACTATATTAGGTTTTGGAAGTTGAATTAGGGTTTTAGGATTTAAAATTATCATCTCGGGTGATGAATTTGAATTAGGGTTTAGAAAGACAAATTGATGATTTCATGAGGTTTTAAGAATTTAAACAAACGGATTAAAGTTTTTATAAATAGAAGGCTTTTTAGAATAAACAGAACCAAGTTTAAATTTTTGAAAGAAATAGAATCAAATTTTGGTTTTGTTGAAAAATATGTTTAATTAGGGTTTTAAGATTTTAAAGAAGAAAAAATAACAATTTTAAGCCTTTTGGAAAATAAACCAACGTAATAAGAATTTTGACTTTAGAAAAACTAAATTAAAGTTCTAAGATTTTAAATTTTGAAAAACACAAATTCCTAGTTTTAGCTACTGTGAAAAAAAAACCAAGAATTTAATACATACCTCCTTTTGATGATTCCTCCAAAAATTAATTTTCTTAGATGAATTAAAACAAAGACAATTGCTGCCTTTTGAATTCCTTCAATCGTGTCCCTGCTATTTCAGAATAAATATCAAATTCAATTGCTCCTTTTCCTTCAAGGATTTGGTTCCACTTTGTTTCCAAGCTCCTCTTTTTTTATTGCCTTTGGTCCTTCTTTATAGAATTTTCATATGGTTTATTCCTAATTAATCACGGCAAGTAATATTGATAAGAAAAGGAAATCAAAACCTAATTGAATTAGGTTTCAAAAAATTTGCTTCGAAAAAATTGCGCTGCAGAAAAAAATTACCGCAGGAAAAAATGCGCTGGCTAAAAAATCTGCCATAGGAAATTGCGGCAGGGGGCGAGGAGCGGGGGTCGCCGACAGGAAATTTCTGCGAGCGACCATTTCAGAACTAGCGGACTGCTCTAACTTTTTCCTAGGCTGCCCTTTTTGGGTTTCAACGTAGCGAGCTCCCCTTTTTTTTCCTTTTTTCTATCATACATAAAATCTCTTCAACCAGTCAATGTTTACTGGCTCACTAAATTCGTTCTCATCCATGTCTGATAACTTCACCGCACCTTTGCTCATGAATTGTTTCACGACATATGGCCCTTCCCAGCTAGATCTGAATTTCCCTCTTGGATCAGATACATTAGGCTTACATTGCTTCAACACCAAATCCCCAACTCTGAATTTTCTGACCTTAACCCTTCTATTGTAGGCCCGAGCTACCTTCTTTTGATACAGTTGGTGATGATACAACACCTTTAATCTTCTCTCTTCTAATAGAGCTAATTGTGTATCTGCTTGCTACCCATTCCGTTTCAGGCAGTTCTGCTTCCATGACTACTCTTAACAACTTGATCTCAATTTCAATAGGCAACACTGCTTCCATCCCATAAACCAATGAGAACGGTGTCATTCCAGTAGGTGTTCACACACTTGTCCTATATCCCCACAAAGCAAAGGGAAGCATCTCTGACCAATCCCTGTAAGTCTTGGTCATTTTGGACAAGATTTGCTTAATTGTCTTATTTGTTGCTTCCATGGCACCATTAGCCTTTGGTCTATAAGGAGAGGACCAATGATGATGGATTTGGTACTTCGAGAATAAATCCTTAACTGCTCCTTGAAACTGTACCTCCTTGTCTGATATCACACTGTACGGTACCCCATATCTGCAGATGAGGTTCTTTTCGATAAACCTAGCCATTTTACTTGCACCCAGCTTGTTGAAGGATTCGGCTTTGACCCATTTTGAAAAATAATTAACTGCTACTACAATGAAACGGTGACCGTTTGAGGCTGTCGGATGTATCTCTCCTATAATGTCGATACCAGGTGGCAAATGGCCAGGGTGAAGACATTGAATACAGTTCTTCAGGAGGCATGTGATTCAAGTTACCATACATCTGACATTGCTGGCAGTTCTTTAGAAACTCAATACAGTCTTTCTCCATGGTCAACCAATAGTAAACTTGTCGAATAATCTTCTTAACTAGGGCCAAACCACTCATGTGCTGACCGTAACTTCCAGCATGTATTTCTGACATGATGCGTTCCACTTAAGGCTTTCTTAAACATCTCAAATGCACCCCCATCAGGCCATCTTCAATATAACTCCCCATGGAAGGTGATGTATTGCAATGACCACCGCCTTATGGCTCTTCTCTCTTTCTTTGTTGTCCCCGGCGGGTATTCTCTTTCCTCCAAAAATTGCCTTATAGTATCATACCATGCATCATGGTCTGTATCAACTTCCATGATTGTCTCATATTCATAGCAAGGAGTTGATGAACTGGTCAAGATTAGAGGCTTAAGGAATAGGCTAACAGGGTTTTACCATACCGAAGCCAATGTGGCTATGGCATCAGCCATCTGATTTTCTTCCCTTGATAGGTGTATAAACCTACACTCTTTAAAGTTCTTCTTCATCATGGTCAAATAATGGTGGTATGGTTTCAATTTATCTTCACTCCCATTCTCCACTTACTTGGGATAAAACTAGCAGTGAATCGCCATAAACTTCCACCTTATCCACCTTCATATTCATTAGGGTTTCCAAACCAAAAATACAAGCTTTGTATTCCACCATATTATTTGTTGCCCTAAATTTTAATTTTTTGGCTAAAGGGATGAGTTCCCCTTCGGGCGATTCTAGTATAACTCCCAAACCTGCTACTTTCATGTTTACTACTCCATCAAAATACATTTTCCACCCTTGTACTTCAATTGCTTCTAAATGTTCATCAGGAAATTCCAAGATTACCTCTTCACTTTCTGGTAATGGTTGTTGAGCCAGGAATTTTGCCACAGCTTTTCCTTTGATTGTTTTCCTGGTTACATACTCAATCTCAAATTCCTCTAATATTATCAACCATCGACCATATTTCCCAATTAAAGAGGGAGTCTCCCTCAAGTACTTTATTGGATCCAGCCTGGAAATTGCTTGCACACTATACGATTGAAAGTAATGCCGCAACTTCTTAGAAGACCAAACCACGGCTATACATGTCTTTTCAATGATGCTATACTTAATTTCATAAGGTAGGAGCTTTCTACTCAAATAGTAAACTACATGCTCAATCCCTGATTCTTCTGCTTGGGCTAGCATGGCTCCTATCGACTCTTCTTCTAATGCTAAGTATAGTAATAGAGGTTTGCCGGGTTTAGGTGGTCTTAAAATAGGTGATTCAACAAATACTATTTTATTCACTCAAAGGCCTTTTGACATTCTTCATTCCATACGACCGGCTGATTCTTTCTAAGCAATTTGAAGATAGGCTCACAAATTGTTGTTAGCCTTACTATAAATCTGCTAACGTACTGTAGTTTACCAATGAATCCCCGAACTTCTCTCTTTGTCTTTGGGGCTGGCATATCCCTGATTGCTTTGACTTTGTCAGGATCTATCTCAATACCATTCGGACCAATTACATGTCCCAATAATTTGCCTGAAGTAACACCGAATACACACTTCTTCGGGTTTAATCTTAGCTTATATTTTAAAGCTCTATCGAAGAATAATTCTAAGTTTTGGAAGTGGTTCTCCCTGGTATTCGACTTAACCATCATATCATCAACATATACTTCAACTTCTTTGTGCATCATGTCATGAAATAGTGTGGTGGCCATCCTTTGGTAGGTTGATCCAGCATTCTTTAAGCCGAAAGGCATCACCCTATAACAAAATATACCCCGTGTAGTAATGAAGGTAGTTTTGGCTTTATCCTCTTGGGCCATTAACACTTGATTGTATCCGGAAAATCCATCTACAAATGAGTGCAGCACGCTAGAGGCTGCACTATCAATGAGAACATCTATATGAGGTAAAGGAAAATGATCCTTACGGGAAGCCTTGTTTAGATCTCTATAATCCACACAAACCCTTATCCTCCCATCTTTCTTTGGTACGGGTACTATGTTGGCTAACCAATCTGGGTATTCTATCACTTCAAGGAACTTCACTTGTATTTGCTTAGTGACCTCTTCTTTAACCAATTCAGCCCACTCAGGTCTTAGTCGCCTAAGCTTTTGTTTGACAGGTTTAATGTGAGCGTAAGTAGGAATGTGATGCTCGGCTATGTCTCGATCTATCCCCGGCATATCTTCATAAGACCAAGCAAACACTTCTTCATATTTTTTGAATATTTTTTCAAATCTTTCTCTCTCACCAGGAGTAAGGTCAGATGTTATGCTAATGTTTTTAGGATTTTAAGTTGTTCCCAAATTTAATGATTGTGTGTTAACAGAATTAAATATTAAAGATGCTCATGTAACTGCTATTTGAATGTATGCAACCATCAGGAGAAACATCACACAAGTAAGCAAAATCAAACTTTATTGCATTCATTTTGGAAAAGAAAACATCATCATCCTCATACAAAGCAAACAAATTAAAATCTAAATCACTGTTCTCGGAATCATAAAGCACGATGTCTTCAAACTTTTCTTCAACCAGGGTGGCAATCGACTTTCAGGGTAGCTTCATTCTTCTCTTTTGGATTGGATTCTTTGTTGGTTGACAGGGTGAGCTCTTTCTTCACTTGCTCCACTAGCTCAGCAACATCTGCAAAAATTTCAAAACCTGGGATTAACTTACCCATGAACATGATCGGCTTGTGCTTTCCTTTGAGTGGTCCCATATTTGGAGCTTTGACAAAGATCTCTTCAAGTAGTGGGAAGCTCATCTTCTCATTCTTCTTTGGCTGGACATCATTGGCTTCATCATATCCCAACCCCTTCTTGGAAGCTTGAGTTCTAAATTTTGGCAACTTTATCAAACCGGCCTTACCCTTTCCAAGACCAGCTCCGGGAAGATAGTTCATGTTCTTCATCATATTCAAGACTTTGGAGTCTACTACTTCATCATCAGAAATTACAGCTACTTGAAAGCCATTAAGAGGCCTCTCAACCATTAGAGCGTTAACAATCTCATTATCTTCAGCTTCAATGACCACTGTCTCATTTTCGTTGGGGAATTTGATTTTTTGATGAAGGGTGGAAGGAACTCCACCAAGAGGGTGAAACCATGGTCGCCCCAAGAGCAAGGTAAAGGTAATTGGTATGTCTAAAACAACAAAATCAACAATAGATTCAATTGGACCAACCTTGACAGCCACTTTGAAAGTCCCTTCGGCATGCCTCTTAGTGTTGTCATAAGCACGAATCGTTACCTCGGTTGGGGTTAGATCTCTTGTTGACATGGCTAGCTTTGGAAATATCTTAAGAGGAAAAACATTTATGATGAACCCATCATCCACCATTACACATGGAGTCCTCGTCCCCTTGACTTCTATTTTGATAAAGAGAGGGCGAATGTGGTCTCTCCCCTCCTCCGGTAAGTCCGCATCTGAAAAAGAAACTGCTCCCATATTAACTTCACTCTTTTCTTGGACTTCTTCACATTTCATTACTTCCCCAATTTTTATGATGTTGATCAACTCCTCCGGTGTTGTGGAGGTAGAAATTGGCATGCTAGCTAAGGCTTTGGCCATAGTTTCTCGGTGCTTTTTAGAAGTAGCCAACAAGTCCCAATTGCTAACACTTGCTTGGGTTCTTTTCAATTGCTTGAGCACAACATCATCTTCTTCTATTTCGACTTCCTTCCCCTTATTAGTTTCTATCTCCTTAGGTGGTGGAATTGCGTAAGGCTTACCAGATCTAGTATTCATCACCTCATCTTCTTCGGGCTCGGACCAAGTCCACTCCTCCTTCTTGGATATAATATCATATTTGAATCCCAAAACCCATTGACAACACAAATTGATACTTCTCCACCCATCATAGCTTGTTCAAATGCCTCTTCTTCTTTGGTTTCTTCTCCACCCACATCTTGAAAGGAAGACATGACAAAGTCCTCATACAAACCTCCTCCAATCATGAAGGTTGCTGGTGGTGGTACCCTATTGAATTTTGGTAATGGGTTGTCTTTGGTTTTTTGCTTGTTGGGCTCGGGTAGCTTCCCATTATCAATTAGATTTTGGATCTCATGTCTCAACCTCACACATCTATCCGTGTCATGTCCTTGCATTTGGTGAAATTGACAAAATGCTTTGGTGTCCAAATTAGGTGGGAGAGGATTAGGCAAAGGACGAGGATTTAAGGGTTGTAGCAATCCTTTTCTTTGAAGCTTGTTGAGAACCCAAGACATCGGTTTCCCAATTCCAAAAATTGTCTCCTTGTTCCTTGGTTAGTAGCATTAACACCAAAGGCCTTTTGCATGCTTTGGCTACTAGGTTGATAGCTCCCTTTCTCGTTCCTTTTTGTTGCAAAGCGGCTCTTCTCCCTTTCCCATTCTTCAATTTGCAAACCAGCTTGGAGAAGGTATTTGAAATCACGGATGAGTGTATGAGACATCCTCTCATGAAGATTAGGCAACACCCTCTCACAATCATCCTTATTTGATCAGATTCATCGGGCCTCTTCTTGTGTAAAGCGGCCTTGTTTCTCCATCTCTTGACATAATCTACAAAATTCTCATTTGGCCTTTGCCTAATGGACTCCACTTCCATCAAGGTAACTTCTAACTCAACATTATATCCATATTGTTGGATGAAGGCTTTGTAAAGTAGATCCCAACTCTTTTGCATTCCATCATCTAAGGTATTGAACCAATTTTGGACAACAGGGTCCAATGAGAGCATAAAGTACCTTAGGGTTTGAGCCTTGGTAGCTAGGGCAGATTGCATGGCAGTGATATACTGCTTCACATGTAGATGAGGATTTCCGGTGCCATTGTACTTAGCAAAGGAAGGCATCTTGAACTTATAAGGGACCTCATCATCTTGTTCAAATAGTTTGTCGATCTCGGACATCTTGTAACACCCCATCTTAGCTTATGTTTATAAACCAAGATGGAATGCTATTTTATGATATTCGAGTCTTGGTTCTATACTTAGTCAATTTATAATACACATTTTACAAAAATTTTACCAGAGTTTCCCCTATAATTGGTGGTCCCAAGTGTCGCCAAAACTGATTTTTTTTTATTTAATGAAAACATTTTTTTATCTCAACCAATCAATCTCAATCAATCTCAAGCACTTCTATAGTCGACCTCCTTATATCCTCCACCAAAACCTGCATTAAAATTTCACACTTCTACACACACATCCATACACACTAATTCATACCAACATACAGTAGTTAATATACTTAGCACACGTACTTTGGTCTTTTACTAGTCATACATACAAATCTTAGTTTATGCTAACATATGTACATGCCATTCTAGTTACATTACTTATAATAACTTTCTATCCGAAATGTTGCCAACACCAGCTGCTCGGGACACTGCAGAAAACTGCTTCTCGCTCAACCTACGAGTTTAGAAAAGAAAACTAAACTTGCTAAACGTTTGCTTAGTGGGTACTTAAATCATTGCATTAAATAAATAGATCAAAAGAATAATTAAAAACATGTATTTGAATACCTTAAATCAATGAATAAGATCTAAACATAATGATAAAAGATTAAATCCCATATTCTAAATTTAGAAATTTCTTGTTTTGCTTTTATCAATTTAGGTGCTCTACTGGTTTAACAGAACATCAGCGGATAAGGAAGGGTCATGATAAACATATCTCATCATGGTGAGATATTACAGGATGATATGCGTCATGGTGCATATTTTATCATCCTTCATCATAATTCTTGCACATGTGCTAATAGCCATTGTTCATTGAATCATTGATCATGTCATTGTAATCATCGGCCTTCAGCCGGAATATCATGTCATATTGTGAGCAGTACTGCAATAATAGTATGATGCATCATACCCTTATCTCAAGGGTTCTGTCATAACCAAGTAGAGCGTAAACAATTTATTAATTAATTTAATCATGATATTCAATAAGCCATGATTTTTCCATAATGCATGTAGTGTCGGAATAGCTTGTCATGATGCCTTTCTGATCATTTCCAATTCTCCTTCATATCATTTTATATGATTTAACATCAATCCATATCATAATATTCACGTTTTGACCCATTTAGAAAAAATGACCAAATGAATAGTGGCGAGGCGCGTAAAATTGGCAACACAATGGCGCGCGTCAACTAAATGGTAAAATCTGTTTTTACTGCTGAAAATCAGTCAACTTTGGCAACAGTTTTGACCAAGTAAACAAACTTATTTTTGGCTGAATTTTTGAAGGAAAACACTTTCATAAGTTAACTAAATGCATGTAAAATTTCATAGGAAAATTCCTTCGTTTGCCCCTTCAACAGACTGCTCAAAATGAAAGCTGCAGAATGGTGCCCAAAAGGGACCATTCGGCCCAATTTTCAAAACTTGAGGGAAATTCATTTTTTTCTTGCAAAATTGATTTTTAGACTCCTTTTGTGATACCATTTAAGGATTAAGGGTCCCTCTTTCAAAAATCAAACCAAAGGGGTGATTAAAAGTTCATCAAAGATTATGGATAATTGAGCAAATTTAGCTAGTTTGTTTTGTTTTTATTTTTTTCACAATCAATTGATTACAAATGGTTCAAGAGCACTTTCCCACATATTTACTACACATAATAACATCATTTCAAAACCATTTCAAAAGTCCCATAATGCAAAATATGTGAATTAATTGAAAAGGGCAATGATTTAAGTACCAAACCTTAATTCTTTTCACTTGTTTCTAGTTCTTTTATGCCTTCTTTGCTTCCTTCTCTCTCACTTCTTGATTTCCTATAATTTTCATAAAATCCATGTCAAGAACATAATAAAATTTAAGTGCTTCATGCCTTATTTTGCTAACTAATACTACTAGTCATCCTTGTTATCCTTAATCTTATATGTGCAAATCATCTCTTTCACTTTCTCTTCAACTTCTTAAATTTTCTATAATCATCATATTTATTCTTTCATTTGTATCTTGTAAATAATATAACCAATGAAAGAAATAGGACCATAGATGAATTTCCTTACCATAAAGTCTTATTCTCCACCCAAGTTTGCAACCAAAATTAGCTACTTGAAAAAAAAAATCTCTCTCTCTCTTTTCCCTTTCTCTTCAATTCGGCCAAACAAGAACAAAGAGAGCTCTTGGCTTTTATTTATTTGGTGTTCTCTCCTCCAAATGGCAACCAAGAGAGGTTAAGATGTGATGGTGTAAGTGTTAATTTCCCATTGATACACTTAAGTGGGAAAATGGCTAATTCTCATTGGTCCAAATGTCTCTTTCTTTTATTTATTTAAAACCCAAGCCCTTGGACTTTATTTTAATTATATTTTGGCCCCTCAACCTCCTTGTGCTGAAATTTTATGGTCTAAGATGTGAAAAGACCAAAATAGCCTCCGGCGATTACTCGTTCGTAACTTTTAACCCGTACACTTCCGCCGAATGCTGTGGTACACTTTTTGACCCAATTTTTCCTCTACTTTTCATTTTTGAGATCCATTATTACTTTTGAGACACTTTTAAAATGACCATGATGCCCCTGGTCAAAGTCCCCTATATCTTCCAAACCGTGCATTTTTGGGAAAAACCGTGTCGCGCCGTTGCTACCCAATTTTTCTCTACTTTCCATTTCTGGAGTCCGTTATATGTACTATTAAGGACCTCCGAAACAACTTTTGGTAATTACAGTCACCTCCACAAAAATTTGTAATCTTTTCAAGTAGGTCCTTTCAGTTATATAGAACTTCCCTTCACTTCGCGCTCTTGAGTAGCTTCTCGGGATGGTTCCTCTTACTGTACATGGACGCACTATACATATGTATAAGTTGGGTCGTGACATTTCTTCCCCTCTAAAATTTAGGCTTCGTCCCGAAGCTGGTCAGTTGTAAACAAGTGCGGGTATTGCTACTTCATAGTTTCTTCTCTTTCCCAGGTTGTCTCTTCTACCTTATGATTTCTCCACAATACCTTAAACAGAGGAATTTTCTTATTTCTCAATTCTTTAACCTCTCATGCTAAAATCTTCACTGGCTCCTCTTCATAGGTCAAGTCGGGCTGGACCTCGATATCTTGTGTCTTGATGACGTGTGCAGGGTCTGAACGATATCGTCGTAACATCGAAACATGAAAACATTATGTATCCTGTCCAGTTCGGGTGGTAGGGCTAGCCGATAAGCTACTGGGCCTATACGTTCGATGACTTCGTACGGTCCAATGAATCTGGGACTTAACTTGCCTTTCTGCTTAAATCTCAGTACTTTCTTCCATGGAGAAACTTTAAGGAAAACTTTATCCCCTACTGCAAATTCTATGTCTTTTCGTTTCAGGTCTGCGTACGACTTCTGTCTATCTGATGCAACCTTTAGTCTGTCTCGAATGATGTCCACTTTCTCCTTAGTCTCCTTCACAATGTCGGGCCCAAGAACTTTTTTCTCACTTAGTTTTGTCCAACATACTGGCATTCTGCACTTTCTTCCGTACAATGCTTCATAGGGTGCCATCTGTATGCTGGATTGGTAGCTGTTGTTATATGCGAATTCCATTAGGCTTAGGTACTTATCCCAGCTGCCTTTAAACTCCATAACACACGCTCTCAACATGTCCTCCAAAATCTGAATTACTCTTTCAGATTTCCCATTCGTTTGAGGATAGAAAGCAATGTTATAGCTTGCTTGGGTTTCGAGAGCTGTTTGGAGCTTTCTCCAAAAGTTCGAAGTGAACCGTGGATCTCTGTCCGAAATAATAGATGTTGGGACTCCATGAAATCGTACAATCTCTTTGACGTATATTTCTGCCAACTTATCCATTGAATAGTCCATTTGCACAGGCAGAAAATGAGCTGACTTAGTTAATCGATCGACAATTACCCATACAGCGTCATGTTTATCTCTTGTCATTGGCAGTCCTGTGACGAAATCCATAGTGATGCGATCCCATTTCCATGTCAGAATTGTAATTGGCTGTAATAGTCCTGATGGTACTTGATGTTCTGCTTTCACTTGCTGGCATGTCAAACACTTAGTTACGAAATCTACGATATCTCTCTTCATTCCTGGCCACCAATAGAATTTCTTCAAGTCTTGGTACATTTTTGTAGCCCCTGGGTGCATTGCGTAAGGACTACTGTGGGCTTCCTGAAGAATCTTCTTCTTTATATCTCCTGTTGCTGGTATTACTGTCCGACTTTCGTAATATAGACTGCCATCTCTTGAAATTTGAAACTTTGTTCTTTTTCTTTCTTGTACTTGCTTGATCCATTTTTAGACTTGTTTATCTTTTTTTTGTGCTTGGTGGATTTCCTGAAAAAGCGTGGGTCGTGTTTGCATTTCTGCTAGCAGTGCTCCTTCGTCTGTTGGTCTCAAACTGATCCTCATAGCACTTAAGGCTTGCATTGATTTTCTACTAAGTGCGTCGGCCACGACGTTCGCCTTTCCTGGATGATAGTTTATGACATAGTCATAATTCTCCAAAATTTGGATCCATTTCCTTTGTCACAAATTGAGGTCCTTTTGTGTTGGCAGATACTTCAAGCTTTTGTGATCCGTATAAATGTAGCATTTTTCTCCATACAGATAATGTCTCCATGTCTTGAATGCCAATACAATAGCCGCCAATTCTAAATCGTGTGTTGGATAATTCTTCTCGTATGGTTTAAGTTGCCGGAAAACATACGCGACCACTTTACCTTCTTGCATGAGTACACAACCTAGGCCAATGTGCGATGCATCACTGTATATCACAAAGTCCTTACCGGACACTGGTTGCGTGAGTATCGAAGCATTTGTTAGCTTTCCTTTTAGTTTCTCGAAGCTTCTTTGACATTCATCTGTCCACTGAAATCTAGCATTCTTCTGAAGCAACTTGGTCATTGGGGCGGCGATAATGGAAAATCCTTTCACAAATCGTCGATAGTATCCTGCCAATCCTAAGAAACTTCTCACTTCTGTTACTGTCCTTGGCGGTTTCCAATCCAAAATAGCTTCTATTTTCTTAGGATCCACTCTGATGCCCTCAGCAGATACAATGTGTCCCAAGAATGTCACTTCTTCCAGCCAAAATTCACACTTACTGAGCTTGGCATATAGTTGTTTTTATCTCAATGTTTGCAAAACAATGCGGAGGTCTCGATGTTTTGCTGTCTATAAAATTTGTCAATTTCAGGATTATAGGGCACAAGTTGAGTGTGTGGATTGCTACGCATGTACCCTTAAATTTTAAAGAAATAATGCAGAAAAGTAAAAATCCAAAGTAATAATAGTTTAATATTATTAATATCAGAATGATTGCCTCCCCGGCAGCGGCGCCAAAAACTTGTTGCGGACTCAACCTAGCTATCTGCAAGTGCACAGATCGTTAACAAGTAATATAATGATGAGTAGAGTATCATTCCCACAAGGAGGTTAATTCTAAGTACCAAACAATTAAACTGATTGATATTTGGATAATCAAATTCAATTTTATGATTTAACTAGCTAAAATGACAATGAATCAAGAGTAAATTTATAATAATTTAAGACTTAGGGTTTGCTCACCTTTATTGATTTATCATGGATTTTCTAAGGTATTGATTTAATTCAGTCTTCCATTCGATTAATGGTTAGATTCTCCTAAATTAAGCTCAAGTCTCTCTCAAGTACTAGAACTAATATTGACTTTAATCCTTACGTCTACTCTATTGATCATAAGTAATTAAATCAATTCATTAAGTTTTATGAGAATCTTGAATCAACCTCTCAAGTGTTTAACCTTATCTCTAAATGAGAAACTTACTTAAGATTGTTCTGTCCTTGGACTATTGTCATGCTTCCACTCTCGCTCCATCACACAACAACTCAAATCAATTAATCATTGGCCAAATAATCAAAGCATTAAGATTAAAGACAACAAAATAATCGAAGGATAACTAAATTAACCAAATAGACATTTATAATTCCATGATAAATTCAATTAAAGGGACCAACCCTAAAAAGGATTAGTTCTTCATTATTGAAATAAAAACATTATAAATATTCAAAATGGTGAATAAAGACATAATTAAAAGGAATAAGAAAGATCAAACTCTATTTCTTTGAAGAAGATCTTGACTTGGATCTTGAACTCCTCCTTGAAGTAGAATTTCACACTTCTAAACTAAATTTATTTGGATGAATCTAATCTAATCTATTACATATCCTATTAATTCATGCCCCCTTTGAATCCTTGGAGGAAATGTGTTTATATAGAGTGCTTGGAGACTTCTTTAGTAGAGGAAAACTGAAAAAGGTTTAAACAAGACTTGGTTGGTGAGTTCATCTTCAACATTTGCAGCTGACAAATCATAAAATAAGGGCCACGGTCGTGGCTTTTGGAGTGCCACGGTCATGGCCTGTGTGAACTCTGCCTATTTCGTCAAACTTTTCAGCTGCCAAAGTCGGTCTGGTGGGCCACGGTCGTGGCGTTTGGGAGGCCACGGTCATGGCTTTTGAAATGAGGCTGCCAAACTTATTTTCATCTTGTTCTTGGCTCAGGCGGTGGCAAAATGGAACCCGCGGTCGTGGCCTTTGGGAGGCCACGGTCATGGCATGTGTTTTGCCTTCATTTTTGCTTGCTTTTCTTGAATTTTGCCTTACTAATCATTAAAAAACCTTTAGTCTTGTCTTCCATGCTCAAAAAGTGTAATTCTAACTCAAATAATCGAACTCATCAAATTCAATTGGAGAATAGTTAAAAATCAGAGTTAAAATTGCATAAAACAATGATTATATTTTCACTCTATCATTAACGCTACTAACCAAGGAATAAGAAGACAGTTTTCGGAATTAGGGAAGCCGATGTCTTGGGTTCTCAATAAGCTTCAAAGAAAGGGATTGTTACAAACCTTAAATCCTTGCCCTTTGCTTAACCCTCTCCCACCTAATTTTGACACTAAAGCATTTTGTCAATTTCATCAAATGCAAGGGCATGACATGGATAGATGTGTGAGGTTGAGACATGAGATCCAAAATTTAATTGATAGTGGAAAGCTGCTCGAGCCCAGCGAGCCAAACACCAAAGACAATCCATTACCCAAGTTTAATAGAGTACCTCCACCGGCAACCTTCATGGTGGGAAAAGGATTAGAAGAAGATTTTGTCTTATCCTCTTTTCAAGATGGAAATATTGAAGATGTGAAAGGAAAAGAAGCTTAACTCAACAAACTTTCCTTAGCTTGAATGTTGCTTTTCAATTTTGCTTGAAAAATTATGTTTTTCAAATTTAAAGTTTCTTGAAATAAATTACTTTCATCAAAATTTTTGTTGGTCTTTGTTCATTTTGGTGCTCAACCAATAAGGAATCCAGCTTGATATTTATAAATTAATGTATCTAGGCATCATGACTTGAATGACTTCACTAGGTAAGTGAATTGCTCTATAGCATTGAGTTGTGTATGCTAGAGGACTCCTGCATAATTACTTTTGACTAGGTCCTAGACAGTCTTAGAACATGCTTAGGCAAACTTTTGAGGCGAAATTGAACTCTTCTTATTTAAGGGAGAGATGATCTAGGCATTGTTTGGTTAGCCAACAACTTGTATCCACCCTATTAAATATCAATCCCTAGTTGTCCCTTTGAGCCTTCATAAAATTTTAGCTTTCTTTTCATTGGCTTACAAACCCCAATAACCTACCCTGAGCTGTTGTGATACTTTTGACAAGTCTTATGATCACTAAGATGAATAGGCAAGAAGATCAAAGAAAGCAATAATTAGTCAATATCATGAGAATAGTTGAAGTTTCAAGACCATGAAGATAGTTTAAGTTCTCAAGACCATAAGGGTAGTTGATGTTTTCAAGACCATAAGGGTAGTTGAAGTTTTCAAGACCATATGGGTAGTTGAAGTTCACTTAAGATCTCTAATATATCAAGACAACATCAGAGTAACAAATGATTTATCCCTGTTAAAGAAGATTTATGTTACTCTACTCATCCATTATTGGAAGCCCATGTTAGTACAAATAAGACAACTCTTTCAGAGCTAGAACCAAACAAAAAAAAACAAAAGAGAAAAAAAGAGAAAAGAAAGAAAAGAAAAAAAAGAAAAGAAAAAAGTAGAAAAGAAAAGAAAAGAAAATAAAGAAAATAAAAAGGAAAAAAGAAAAATAAAACCTAGAAAGGCGGTTCAAAAAGCCAACTGAGTTCCCTTCTACCTAAGACAACAAAAGGCTTCCATTTGGTTTATAAGGACAGATTGACTTGAATTGGTCCAACCAAACCAAAGATTCAATCAAAATTGGAGAAAAAAAAGGAGGAAGACCATCCAGTTCATGAAAGTTCTATATTTGACATTCCTACAAGGAAGAAGGACAAAATGATAAAATGCTCAAAGAAAGGGAAGTAAGAAAAATAAAAAGAAAGAAAAGGGAAAAGAAAAAAAAGAAATGAATTTGGGTACCAAACTTTTTGCAAGGGCAAAAACTGTCCTAATCAAGATCCAGATTAATGCCAAGAAGATAGAAGGAATTTGGAGTCTAGAAAGATTGCTCCCAACTGTCTAAAGTTCCAACAAGAAATTTGTAGTGTGAGAGTTTGTTCATTGTGTCACACCAGCTCCAATCTCAAAATGGCCTTCACTTAAACCCATGTCCCTTATAGACTCCATTTCAAACTTATCAAAGACCTGTTTATCTCTCTTAGTAGGTAAAGTCTATTAATGGAGATAGTTTGAATAAGCATGCATATTAGATAGACAATATTTGAACTCGATGAGACCTTTGGCCATGTAATGTGTATGTGCCTATCTGAAGTGCAACAATTTTTGTTTAAATAGAAATAATTCCCAAGTTTAGTATGGTAACTAGGGTTGTCATGTTATAGATATGTTAATTTGGAAAAATCAAGTCCTGAGGTACATTGACATTGATTTGGCAAAACCAACATTTGATTTCAAAATCAAAATAATAAAAAAAATGAAAAGAATGTTTTTGTCATACAAAACCTTCAAGTTAGGGGGAGTATGTTGAACTGTCAAACCTCGAAGGACACATTAGGCAAAGGAAATAATTATTGGCAAGGTCATGAAGAAGCTACCAATTGAAATATAGTTTGAAATGGATGTATCTTTGCTATTTGGGGCCTCCATTATTCATATTTTCAACATCTTAAAGATGAAAGCAATAAATGTGGAGCATTATGTCATTCCAAAGCCAGAACTGAACAAGCATCTGGAAGGCATCAATGTAAATACCTTAGCTGATCACCTTGGTATATGAGTCGATGAAACCATTTAAACATCCTATGAAGCAAAAAGAATCAAAAGAAGATATTGAATTAGGGGGCATAGAAGGCCCAATGCATGAGAAAGGAAGAAATGCATGCTTGTTCGATGAGCTAGACATCAACCAAAGCCAGATAGAAAAAATCATGGGCTTGAGCCTATATAGGGGGCAAGGGGAAGATATGAAGGCTAGATAGTGATAAAAAGAAAAGGAAAAAAAGAGAGTTACAGTGAAGATGGAAATTATATATTGTCATTTTTATGCTTATTGTACAATGTTTATACAATTGATACAATATTTATACATCACTAAGATGGTGGTGGTAGGCCATCAAATAAAGCCCTAAAAAAGTCATCGCCTGTTGGAGGAGGGGGCAAATTACTCGTCTCGGGATCACCCGAAGCCAGAGCACCAAAATCCCTATTACCTTGGAGTTTCAATCTGTCACATTCCTCATCGAAAGTAGACGAAAGGATCTCATGGTCATCAGTTTGGGGGCCTCTTGATGAAGAAGCGCCAGGATCCCTCATCCCCTAAAATTGGAAGTCTCAGAAATTTTGTTCGGATTGATGATAAAAATTTTCAAAATGAGAAGCATGTTGACGACTTGCAGCCAACTCTTCTTGAAGTTTCTTATTTTGATCTTCAAGCATCCGCTGTGAGCCTGATGGGAAAAAGGTAAGAGCATACATAATCATGCATACATATAGCATAAATTACCATGAAATAAGAGAACTTACCAGGTAATTCATATCAATGCCCTGTGGATGAGATGGCATATCTGGCGGCCTAGAATGAGCAAACGAAGGGGCATTAAAAGTGGGTCCAACCTCATGATCAAATGAACCAATAGGCTACAACAATCATTAAAGAATCAAACAAAAAAGAAGCAGTTGCAAGGGAAAAATGGTAAAGTTTTGCCTGAGAAGTTCTAGCCCCGAGATGTGGAATGAACTCTCCTGCCTCTCCATGATGGTCCTCTCCATCTCTAGCTTCATTTTCTTTGGGAATTTCCCATATACCAACAGGAGATACATCAAAGTTCAAGAGCCTTCTTTGAATAAAATGGGTATAAGATGCACTCGGCGGATAGAGAAATGCTTCAACACCATAACCGTACCGAGCCGACCACCATGCATCCTCCGGCATTAATATAATATTTAAAGTATATTTTGGGCAAGGCATCGGAATCCTCCACTGCTCTGGACCAAGAAACCACTCATAAACTCTCTCTCTGAGAAATCAGCCACTAGACACTGGGCCGGCGATGACTCGGCGAGAATGTTGGAAAGATAGCACAGCCTTCATGAAGGGAGACCAGTTTGTCCGCTCTTCTGGGTTCCACCAGGCCAAATTCACCTGCAAAATAACATAAGGTAAGTAAACTTTCACATAAAATTTAAAGTATACTAATGTTATTTTACCTGGTCCCAAGTTAAGCAGCTCAACACAAAGCGGTAAGTATGCACATGGTGAGAGCCGAGAACGTCCACACGATCGGACAACTAGAAATTTAATCTCGGATACCCGATTCTCTCTCGGGAAATACCGGGTACCCTCACAAGATTGTGTTCATATGCCCATGCCTACAATAATAATAAAAATCAAATTCATGCAAGAAAAGAGTGGAATTGACATTGGTGGAAGAAGAATACCTCGACAACCGCCATCAATCCGACAAAAGACTTCTTGTTTCGGCAAATTTTATCAAGACCATGGTAAAGACAGGCGAGACCAGCTTCACCCCAGCTAGAAGATGGTACCGTTCTGAAATAAAAA
Source organism: Garcia nutans (assembly GCA_947685225.1). Classification (NCBI taxonomy): domain Eukaryota; kingdom Viridiplantae; phylum Streptophyta; class Magnoliopsida; order Malpighiales; family Euphorbiaceae; genus Garcia; species Garcia nutans. The sequence continues at coordinate 44,212,236 of CANTUV010000007.1, read as the reverse complement.
AGGGCCTTCAACACTGACAAATGGACGGAGGATTCAGTGCTGCCTAAGATGGTCGACCTAAGCAAATATAACAAAAATCCTAGAGCATATTGTTGGACCGTGTCTCTGTGAACCCGTCCTTCACAGTTCATCCAATAGCTACGAATCGGTTCAATTTTTATCTTGAAAGATCCTTTATATGATGGTTCCATACCAATTAATTCCTAAATTTCTTCAAATGTCAAAATATCATTGGTCAGAGGAACCGAAACACCATCTTATCGAAGGCCAGTTATAGCAGTAAAATTGACGAACCAATTGTCATCTCTCCAATGGGCAAGTGAAATGTTTGGGTTATGTCCAACCATCGTTCTGCAAGCGCCTGGACTATGCTCCGGTCTATCAGATACTCCTCAAATGGCAATTGTAAGATGAATCTCTCAAAGCCGCAATCTTGGATAATCTACCTTACCCGAGAAGGCACTGCATCATACCATTGTCAGGCTTTATAGATATACCCTCCAGCCCGAACAACGCAACGATCACGCTAATACGGAGATAGGTAAGTTAATACAAGGTAAGTACATATTATCCTATATGCTTAGATTAATATATTTTTTCTAAATTTTTTTAAAAATTATAATAATATAAAAATATAAATAAAAAATATAAATAAAGGCAAACACAATAATAATAAAAGAGCATAATATAAAAACATAAATCAAAAATCAAAAAATAATAAAAAATTAAAAGATAATATAAACAAATAACAAAAAAAAGAAAAAAAACAAAGAAAGAAAAAAAATAATATAAAATAATAATAATAATAATAGAAAGACGAAAAAATCAAAAAAAGGAAAAAAAGAAAGGGAAAAATAATTACTGCGCTCTTTTAGTTTGAACTACGATGAAGCGGCATCTCGTCTAGTAGATCTATATTTCCATCTTCATGATGCCGAATAAATTCTAATAACTCAGCATTAGAATGAGTTCCTGACCTTGAAGAATGCATTTTTTTTTAAAACAATATGCTAAATTTGAAAGAATTTTAGAGAATTATAGATTTCGCTGTGAATGAAATTAAGGAATTCGATGGTTTATATAGAGAAACGACAAAGAAAAAAAATTCAAAAGTAAGTTTTACTATTGATGAATAATATATCACTATTGATGAATAGTAAATTACTATTTCCAATAGTAAAATACTATTTACTATTATTTACGAATAGCAAGTTACTATTTATAAATAGTAAATAGTGCATGAACAGTTACTACATAGTAAATGAACAGTAACTCAATTATTCAACGTAATCATTCAAATCCTTTCGTGTGTATAAATATTTTTACTCGCAGGGGGCAAAGGAGAAGACGTGCATAAAAATTAGTCAAACTTTTTGAATCCAAAAAATTATTTTTTACAGATAATTAAATCTTTATTAGCTTTGTCTAGAAACCAAATTATCCTTAGGTCCAGAACCTAGAATCTTTCCTAAATCTAGAACTTAGCTCGGGTCCAGAACCCAAATTATCCTTAGGTCTAGAACCTAGAATCTCTTTTAAGTTCAGAGCTTAGCTCGGATCCAGAACCTAGAATCTCTTTTAAGTCCAGAACTTAGTTCGGGTCCAGAACCCAAATTATCCTTAGGTCCAAAACCTAGAATCTCTCGGGTCCAGAACCTAAATTATCCTTAGGTCCATAACCTAGAATCTCTTTTAAGTCCTGAACTTATCTCGGGTTCAGAACCTAAATTATCCTTAGGTCCAGAACCTAGAATCTCTTCTAAGTCCAGAACTTAGCTTGGGTCCATAACCCAAATTACCCTTAGGTCTAGAACCTATAATCTTTTCTAAGTTTAGAACTTAGCTTGGGTCCAAAACCCAAATTTTTCTTAGGTCCAGAACTTAAATTTTCCTTAGGTCCAGAACCTAAAATTACGCTTAGGTCCAGAACCTAAAATTATCCTTGAGTCCAGAACTCGAACCGGGCCCAGAACCCAAAGCCTCATCCATCTCAAAAATTAAGTCTTATTGCTTTTCACTCTCTTTTACTAAAGTCTCAGATCATTGAAGTAGGGGGCAAACTGTAGACCCTTAATTTTTTACCCAGTCCGGTTCAATATATTTTAATTAGTCCAAAATAATTTTTGTGTTGTCCAATATATTTTAATTAGTCAAAAATAATTTTTGTGTTATATTAATTAAACAATATTTGTTTTAGTTTTTAGTTTTTATAATTAATAAAAAATAACAATAATAAACAAATAAATAAAAATAAAAATAAAAATCGAAGATGGAAAATCGGGGGTCAGGAAAAATGGCCTTGGGCCATTTCGCCCACAGGAAAGTCTTGCGAGCGAAATGGCCTACAGGCAATTCCACTGCCTGCAGCCTGTAAGTTCCCACGGCGGTTTTTTTGGTAGCAAAATTTTTCCATAGCAGTTTTTTTTCGCTAGCAAAATTTTTCCGATGCAATTTTTTCCAAAACCAAATTCAATTTGGTTTCGGTTTCCTTTTCTTAATTAATGTTAGATTTCATGAGCAATTAAGATTAATCACCAAAATCATCTATAAATAGGACTAAACAACAACACATAAGAAGAAGGAAAATTTTTGGAGGACAATCGAGTGAAGGAAAAACTTAGAAAAAGTGATCAGACTTTAAAAATTTTTGGTAGAGATTAACGATCGGACTTTTTAGGAGAAGCAAACAAGCAATTCAATCCATCAAAGGCAACCATCTTGCCTTTGTTCTTGTTCATCCAAGAAGTAATTTTGGTGGAACCAACAAACGAAGGTATGAATATCTAATTTTTCGCAGTAGCTTCAATCATCCAACTGTTTCTTTTTTATTTTAAAAACCTTAATTCATTTCTATGTTTTCCAAAAATTTTAAAATTGTTGTTTCTGTTTCTTCAAAATCTTAAAACCCTAATCTACTTTCTAACTTTTCAAAACCTTAAATCATTTCACCCTAATCTGCTTTCCAATTTTTCAAAACCCTAAATTGAATCCTTTTCTTTCCAAAAACACTAAAAAATATCTTTTCTGTTTCTATAAACCTTAAATCATTTTGTTTATTTTCATAAAGCTTCATAAAACTATAAATTGTTTTTCCAAATTCTAAAATCAAATACATTCTTCGAGACACTAAAAACCCTAATTCAACTTAAAAACCAAGACAGTAACCTCAAACTAGCTAACCTAAACCCTAAAGTTCTCTTAAACCCTAATTCCCCTAAAACCGTAAACCTTAATTTTTCTAAATCCTAATCCTTAAAACTCTTAAACCTTATAAAACCTAAATATTAAAATTCAACACAGTAAGTTGTTGTGCTCTAATAAACGTTACTAGAACTACACTCGCAAATATACGAGGTTGCTGTAGTATTTTGGTGAACACCTCAAGGCCGTCTCACAAGGAAGCTAGAATAGCTAATTATTTATCAATTCGTAAATAACAAATTATCAATAAAATTAAATTGCTAAACAACTAATGAAAACAGAACGAGTTGAATTTAGAACAATGAAAGTAAACTGAACAGATATGTTGATTCACTTAATAGAAAGGTCTAGGGTTTGCACTTCTCTTCTAACTTATATGTATGAACGGCTATTCCTCTCAACCTATTTAATTTCAAAGATCAGATTTCAAGCAACTTAATTAATCGAATCAAGCAAATAAGCTCTCATATTCAAACCACTTTCAAATAATCTTGTTACAATTCAAGTGATCTTTTTCTTAGGTTTATATTTCTAATTCACCTAAGTCCTTAATTGAATTGTTCCAGCATTAGACTTCATTTCTCAATTCTTCATCTAATACCTCAAACACATAATCGGTGGCCAATCAATTATATATTAGCTTTAATACATTCAATTAAGGATAAAAGAAATAATTCAGTTAAGTGCAATAACCATTTCATACAATCATAGTAGATTCATACAAACCGTAGACTAGATCAAAATTAGTTCATAATGATGCTATCAAACAAATTCATCTCATTAAAATTCAAAGAAATTAATTTAGACATTAGAGAATTCATGAATACAATTCCAATGAAACTTAAGAGATAGTGTTTGAGAACAAAACCAAATTACAAACTTCCTTTGGCTTCTGAAGAATCTCTTGCTCAGATCTTTGCTAAAAGAATAATGCAATGGCTAAAACTAATTTAATCTAGAGTGTTTGCATGAAAGTGTAATCAAAATTCCAAAAGAAAATGAAGAATAGCTCAAAAGTTTATGTTGGACGGTTGGAAAAAATGTGTAACCCTTTCAAATACCCTAATCTTCTTATTTATACAAAACCCTCGCTCAAAATCCGCGTTTCCTTTCTTTCCTTAGCCCCATGGAGTGACACGGCCAAGCTTGTGGCCGTGTCATGTGACACGGCCGGTGGCTTGGCCGTGTCACCTGGGTGTGTCAGCTTCTGTGTAATCTTGCTTCTTTGCTTCTGTGGAAATGAGTGTGACACGGCCAAGCTCTTGGCCGTGTCATGTGACACGGCCAGTGGCTTGGCCGTATCACCTGGGTGTGTCACCTACTGATTATCTTCTTTCTTTGCTCTTCTTTCTTGGCTAAATATGGGACACGGCCAAGCTTGTGGCCGTGTCATGTGACACGGCCAGTGGCATGGCCGTGTCTCCTGCCCGTGTCATGATCTGCCAAAATTTTGCTTGAGGTCACACGGCCAAGCTTGATTTGGCTTGGCCATGTCTTGCTGTTTCATGCTATTCTTTCTTTGTTTTGGTCTTCCAAGGGATTTTTTTTTGCATATTAACCTAAAACAAACACTTTAAACAAACTTTAAACAAGAATCAAATGAAACATTAACCAAAAACACATAAACACCACACTAAAAACTAGTACAATAATGACATAAACACTGGAATAGATTAAAACTACCAAAATTGATGAAATCACTAAATAAACAGATTAAAACTACCAAAATGCATGAAGAAAACAATAATCATCATAATAAATAAGATACAATTCTATGACAAAAACTAATAAAACAACTACCCACACTTAAAACTTTGCTTGTCCTCAAGCAAATTCACATGGCATAAATTAAAAACTCAAATAACCTTTACTATAAGTCAAGTATATAAGATGAAATCCTTTAAGACTCAGCCATAAATAAATGCAATTTACTTCAATCAAGATTTTCTTAACTCATTCATTAATCCAGACATAACAAATCTCATCTCTCATCTAAGTGTTTCACTCAATTTCAAAGGTTAATTCACTCAAACCACTCATGACTGCATACTGCCATAAACTTGCTTAATTATCCAATCTCTCTCACTGATTTTCTCAAGAAATAATCCGAAGGTCTTTTTGTTTGGATGTAATGGGGCTAAGGTGAAGATGTTAGAAAAGACAATTAAGTTGGGACATCAAGAAATGGAGTATCTAAATTAGACAATACTCTTGCTTAGAAACTCGTAACTCCCTCAAATGACATATTCACCAACCCTTGATAATCTCACATACTTGCATACTTAAAGAAAAGTACATGAGTCGAAATTCCTCTTTGATGACTAATGCTAGAAAATATATGAATTTTGTATATATATATCTTCTCTTTTATTTTTTTATTATATATATATATATACAAAATATAAAATTGCATGGAACATCTAGCTCAAGAAGTAGAGGAAAAGAATAATCGACTCTTAGTCAAATACAATGTGCAAAGTATGCATTTCAGCCCCAAATCTTACTAAAGCAATACTATTTTTTTTAATTGCTTACCCCACACTTATGAATTAAACCACCCTATTGTCATATCATAAGAAACTCCATTCCTTAATGAAGGTATGATGATAATAGGAAAATGTTGAGTTGTGAATTGTGTTGATCAATCAAGAAAAAGTCAAAGGATCAACTTGGCTCACTAAGAAATTCATAATTAAGGGAGGTCTTTTTAAGCTAAAGGGGGTAATCCTAATTTGCCTTCATCATTTTAAAACTTAAGATGAAATCATAATGCGAGTTCAATTAGTATGCAAAAGCAAGCTCGGAAGATGCAAAATCATGAAGGTGCACACTTAAGAAAAGAAAATCAATTGACAATAATATTCAATCTATGAGGCTCAAAACTCACAAAGGGTGGGTTCTCAAAGATTTATATGTCATGAATTGCAGAATGTGAAAATTGATCCTGAATGAATTCAAATGATAATCTCTATACTGATACTAAAGGCTCAAATATAATGCTAGAATTACAGAAAAGTCAAGAAGTTTCCAACAATTATGCCATGAACAACGCACAATATAACACACAAAGAAAAACAAAACAAAAATTAAAGGAAAGCTTAAAGATTACCCCACACTTATAAATTACATTGTCCTCAATGGAAACAAGGATAATAAAGAAAAAGAGTTAAGGTACAACCTGTATTCCATTGTTCCCTTGTGAGGCAAACGCTACCTTTTCACCCACAAACATCAATTGTTCAGAAACAAAATACAATATATATAAAATAACCAAAATATAAAGTGTTAACATTAAAAACAAAAATGAAAAATAACAACAAAAATATGCTATAACTAAACACAAGAAAGTAAGGAATTTTCTCAAAAGATTAGAGCAAATTTGATCTACGGTGAAGGAGGATGTGATGATGATGCAGCTGAAGGATGGAGACTCAGAATCTTAGTAAGGTTGCCATTGATTTGGTCCAACTGTTGCAAGACCACAGCATGGTTACGATCAACCTTGCTTTCCAATGCCTCTATACTATTAATTATCTCCTGATTATCCGGGACCGGGGCATCTTCATCCAAATCAAGAGAATCCGAGTCGGACTCCTCATGGACTCGTGTTCTCTTTTGTCGGCCCCCCGGTGCTTCTGGCTCAGCTGAAGCCATCACATAGGCCCCTCCCATGTTCACAACCATATGCGTCTTCTCAAGTGTGGCCAAATCTAACGAATCATTATTAGAAATTTTAGTCATACGGCAGTTACTCGGGTCAAAATCATCAAGAATGGTTGTCGCTAATGTGGTAACCAATCCTCCAATACAAATAGCACCCTTCTTTTTGTTCGCCACATTGTCAAAAACATCGGCCAACCAATAGCCGGCACTAACGGGTATGGCATTACAAGAACAGTCTAAGAAAAAGAGCTCACTAATTTCCACTACACCTGGGCTTTCCTTCAGTGCAAAGAACCCACAAGACATAAAGCGATGCAAATATCTTAGAGCGGGATTACTCAATTTTGTTGCTTTGGCCGATTTGGCCACATATGTTCCCGAGCCCAGTGCTCCTCATGCAAATTGCTGTTTAAAACCCTTAGGTATAGATTTTTCACCTTGTTGATGGAAACCAAAGATAACATTCAATTGCTCAATACTAACTACACATGGTTTCCCAAGCAATTTAAAATTCAACCTAGTGCAAATTTTTTGCTCATCTCTTTCAACTTTAAGAGAGGTTAAAAATTCCAAAGTAAGCTCTTGAAATTGCAAAGGTCGAAGGGAGACTAATTTCTCACACCCAAGGTTTTGAACATAGCTATAAAAATTATCCCTAATATGAAGAGCATTAAGGGATTCATTGCTTACATACCTCGTTGGAAAGAAACCCCTAGCTAAAAGAGTCGCTCTCTTTGAAGATGAAGAAGATGAAGATGGAGCTGCAATTAGAGGTTGCCTCCTCTTGTGGTGGGACACCATCTTTGTTCTAGGCATATTGATAGATTTGGAAAAATTTGAAGCTTTAATAGATTTAATTGGTTTTTTATGAGAAAAGAAGAAGATTGAACGGGTTGATTTTAGTTTTGGTGAAGAAAAATGGAGAATTAATGGGATTTAGGAAGCTTTGAGAAAACAAAAATGGAGGTTTTGGAGAGAAAGAGTCGGGAGAGAAAGAAAGGAAAAAGGAAAACTAGGGATTTAAAATGAAAGAAAAGGGCTGAAACCGTGTTTTTAAACTTGGAAATCAAGGTGACACAGCCAAGCTTGGTTTAGCTTGGCCGTGTTTGATGGGTTTAGAGGGACACGGCTAGTGACTTGGCTGTGTCCCTTAAATGTGTTTGATACTGTAAAACAAAAGATTGCAAGACAAAGAAAGGGACACAGGCATAAGCTTGGCTGTGTTTATGTGACACGGCCAAGCCTTTTGGCCGTGTCGGGATTGTGTATTTTTAGGTTTGCTGGCCGTGTCAAGTGGCAGTGTCCTTCACTGTCATTTTGGCTACTCTTTTTTTATTTTTATTTTATTTTTTTTTTGTGTCACCAAATCTAAAAGAAATGCAATCCTCTTCCTTGCTTAACCATGAAACACATTTAAAAAAATAAAAACCGATCAAAGCACCCATTCCATTTATTTAAACCAAACATGAAATTAAAATTGTTAAATATGAAATTCTAACTTTGAAAAGAAATGCAAACCAATGGGTTGCCTCCCATTTAGCGCTTCTTTAATGTCGTGTAGCTGGACATTACTACAAGACTTAAGGATCGTAGATCAAAGTACTATCGATGATCCTTACTTCTTGGAACCCTTCATTATATGATTTAACTCTCTGTCCATTTACTTTAAAAGTTTCATTCGTTCGAGAGTTAAGCAATTCTATAGCACCGGAAGGATATACCTGAGTTATCTCAAAAGGACCACTCCATCGAGACTTGAGTTTTCCTGGAAACAGTCGGAGTCGAAATTAAAAAGCAAAACTTTCATACATGGGCTCAATGTCTTTCGCACTAAAATTCTATCATGAAGTGCTTTAGTGCGGTCCTTATAAATCCTAGAACTCTCATATGCCTCGTTCCTTAGTTCATCTAACTCTGAAATTTTCAGAAAACATTCTCTCTTTGCCTTGTCCAAATCTAAATTTAGAGTCTTAATTGCCCAATACGACTTGTGCTCCAACTCCACTGGTAAATGACAAGCCTTGCCGAAAACCAATCGGTATGGACTCATAGCCAAAGGAGTCTTGAAAGCAGTTTGATATGCCCACAATACATCATTCAATCTACTTGCCCAATCCTTCCTTGATAAGTTGACTGTTTTTTCCAGAATTCCTTTGATTTGCTTGTTGAATGTCTCAACTTGTCCTGAAGTCTGTGGATGGTATGGGGTCGCCAACTTGTGTTTCACACCTGATTTGTGCATTAATTTTTCAAAACGTTTGTTGCAGAAATGACTTCCCCCATCACTGACTATCACTCTTGGCATGCCAAATCTGCTAAGAATGTATTCCTTCACAAATTTAACAACCACATTAGCATCATTAGTTCGGGTGGGGATTGCCTCCACCCATTTTGAAACATAATCAACATCAACTAAAATGTACTCATAACCAAAAGACTTGGATAAAGGACCCATGAAGTCTATTCCCCAAACATCAAATAGTTCAACAACAATATAAGATTGAAGGGGCATTTCATTCCTCCTTCCAATGTTACCAACTCTTTGACAGCAGTCACAATTCTTAAAATATTCTTGAGCATCTTTGAATAGAGTAGGCCAGTAAAATCCACTTTGAAGCACCTTTTTTGCAGTCTTTCTCCCTCCAAAATGACCACCATAGTGAAGGTCATGACAAAATTGAAGAACACTCAGTTGTTCTTCCTCAGATACACACATGCGAACTATCTCATCTTTGCATATCCGGAATAGGTAATGTTCATCCCAAAAATAGAATTTACTCATGTGCAAAAACCTTTTCTTTTCCTGAAATGACATGTCAGAACGCAAAATACCACAAGCAAGATAGTTAGCAATATCTGCAAACCAAGGTGAATTCATAACCGCAAACAACTGCTCATCAGGAAATGCTTCTAGATTTTTATGAATGATATCAGATGCAAGATTTTCACCAAAGAAAGGTAACCTAGATAAATGATCAGCTACAACATTTTCACTTCCCTTAGTATCCTTGATTTTAAAATCAAATTCTTGCAATAATAACACCCTTCTAATTAATTTAGAGCTTCATGATCTGAATGCACAATAATTTTAGACCCAATTAAATATGCTCTAAACTTATCTAAGGCAAAAACAACAACTAGCATTTCTTTTTCAGTTGTTGTGTAATTCACTTGCGCACTATTTAGGGTCAAGCTAGCATAATAAATCACTCTCAAAAATTTATCAACCCTTTTGCCCAAGGACAGCTCCTACTGCATGATTGGAGGCATCACACATAATTTCAAAAGGTAAAGACCAAACAGGAGCTACAATTACCGGTGCACTGGTCAATTTTTCCTTAAGGGAATTAAAGGCTTGCATGCATTGTGCAGTAAATTCAAATGGAACATCTTTCCCAAGCAAATGACACAATGATTGGCTTATTTTAGAAAAATCTTTAATAAACCTCCGGTAAAAACCTGTATGCCCTAGAAAGCTTCTTATTCCCTTAATAGAGGTAGGTGGGGGTAACTTAGCAATCAACTCTACCTTAGCTTTATCCACCTCAATCCCTTTACTAGACACAACATGGCCTAATACAATGCCCTGTGTAACCATGAAATGACTCTTTTCCCAACTCAAAGTGAGGTTACATTCAATGCATCTCTCAAGCACAAGAACAAGTTTACTGAGGCAATTATCAAAAGAGTCACCGAAAACAGAAAAATCGTCCATAAATACCTCAATAAAATCATCTATCATGTCTGTGAAAACAGACATCATGTATCTTTGAAAAGTTGCAGGCGCATTGCACAAGCCAAAGGGCATACGCCAAAATGCATAAGTCCCAAAAGGGCAAGTAAAAGTGGTCTTGGATTGATCCTCTAGTGATATCGGCACCTGATAATAACCTGAAAGTCCATCCAAAAAACAATAATGTGAGTGTCCAGAAAGTTTATCCAGCATCTGATCAATAAAAGGAAGAGGGAAATGATCTTTCTTTGTGGCATTGTTCAACTTCCTATAGTCGATACACATTCTCCACCTAGTAGTAGTCCTAGTAGGAACCAATTCATTATTTTCATTTTTTACCACAGTGATTCCTGATTTCTTAGGCACTACATGTACTGGGCTAACCCACTCACTATTAGCTATTGGATATATCACTCCTTCATCAAGCAATTTAAGCACTTCCTTCTTAACAACTTCACTCATGTTTGGGTTAAGGCGCCTTTGGGTCTCCCTCACAGGTTTAGCTCCCTCTTCTAAGATGATTCTATGCATGCACATTGAAGGGCTAATACCTTTGATATCACTCAATCCCCATCCTATTGCTCTTTTTAATCTTTTTAGTTCACTCACCAACCTCATCTTCTACCTTTCACTAAGTTTGCTAGATATTATCACAAGTAAGGTGTTGTGATCTCCTAAAAATACATATTTCAAATTTTTAGGCAACTCTTTCAGCTCTAACTCAAGTGAAGGATTATTCTTTTCCTTTTGGATAGAGGGGAGCTCAAATGCTGGGTCCTCATTGAGTTCCTCTATTTCAACACTCTCTAATATCTCAAGGCAACTGGCTATTTCTGAGTAAAAAATATCAAAGCCACGATCTAAGGTTAGTGCCAGATCCAATTTATCTGAGGACCCTGTTTGCAAGAAAACATCTGAAACAATTGCGTCAATACAATCAATCAAAGAGAAATCCTCATATAATGCAGTTGCAGGAATGAGAGAAGTGTTAAAAATAGAAAATTCAACCGTTTGTCCCAAGCTAGTTATTGACAATTTACCAGTTTTAACATCTATCAAGGTGTTGGTCATAGCCATAAAAGGCCTACCAAGTAGAATAGTGTGTGTGGATGGTGTAGGATTATTTCCTTCCATGTCAAGAACTAAAAAATCCATAGGCACTATCAACCCACCAACCTTAACTAACACATCTTCTATAACTCCTTTCAGGAATCTAAGAGATCTGTCAGCTAATTGCAAGACCATTTTGGTAGGTTTAAGTTCCCTAAGTTCTAATTCGAGATACACAGAATAAGGCATCAAATTAACACTGGCTCCTAAATCACACATGCCATCAGTCCCCTTTCCATTACCTATAGTAATTTGAATTATGAAACTACCAGGATCCTTTAGCTTCGGAGGTAGTTTATGTTGCAGAACAACACTAGCTACCTCTGATACTATCACCTTTTCATTTGTCTCATACCTCTTTTTTCTTGGTGTTCAATTCCTTGAAGAATTTGGCATAAGCCGGCATGTTCTTTATTGCTTCAAGTAAAGGTACGTTAATACTTACCTTAGACAGCATGTTGAAGATGTCTGAAAATTTCTTATCTTGTTTCTCATTCTTCAACCTGCTGGGGAATGGTATAGGTGGCCGATAAGGATTACTTGCCTTGTGTAAATCTACTGAAGGGGATTTCTCCATTGATTTTTCTCCAGCACCTTTGTCCTCTGGTTCTCCTTCCTTTTTATTCTCTTGATCACCTGCATTCACAGAATTATTTTTAATATTATTATTTATTACCTTGCAACTTCTAAGAATAGTCACTGCTTGTGTCTACTCAGGTTGACTCAAAAATTTCCCTTTTTGTTGAATCTGCATCTGTTGTGCAAGTTATCCCACTTGGGTCTCCACTTTCTTAAAAGATGCTTCTAATGAATCCAACCTTTTGTTATTCATCTCTTGATTCTTTGTACTGACTTGGATAAAAGCATGTAAACTATCCTCCAAACTCTCTCTCTTAGGCTAGCCTTGATTTGAAGATTGCACCGGCGGTTGATTTTGTCTCTGGAGCAAATGAAAATGTTGTTGAGAATTATTTGTTGCCCAGGAAAAGTTTGGATGATTCCTCCAACCAGGATTGTAAGTGTTTAAGTAAGGATCATTCCGGGCCCTTGGTTGATATCCCCCCATAGCATTAACTTGCTCAGCCTCATTTCCATAAGACTCTTATGCAGAGGGGCATATATTTGCTCCATGCCTGAAGGTTCCACAAATTCCACACACTTCTTGAGTGGATGAAGAGGTATTGTTCTTCATGTTCAGCATCTGCACTTGCCTTGTCAATTCAGCTATCCGATTGACCATCTCACTATTGGCTTCCAATTGATTCACCCCTTTACTTCTTCCTCTTACACTTTTCTGTTGAGAATTAGCTCCCAACATTTCAAAGATTTCATAAGTTTCATCTGCTGTCTTTTCTCCCATAGCTCCCCCAGCTGCGTTATCAACAGTATTCTAAAATTGCTGGGTTAGACCATCGTAGAAAAACTGATTCAGCAGTTGAAGTGGGTAGTGAGTGTGTGGACACTGGATCAACAACATCTTAAACCTGTCCCAAGCCTCATGAAATGGCTCTCCTTCAAATTGAGAAAATGTATCTATTTTTCCTCTCAATTCAGTTGTCTTCTTATGTGAGTAAAATTTGCCCATAAACTTGTTATAGACTTGCTCCCAAGTTGTCAAAGAATTTTCAGGCAACATCATAAGCCAGCTCTTTGCGCTATCCTTCAATGTGTACGGAAAACACCTCATCATCAACTAGTCTTCTGTTAGTCCTCCCAATTGAAATGTGTTGAGGGTGGAGTAGAAATCCCGGATAAAATTCAAAGGATCTTCATTCAGAACTCCATAGAAAGATGGCAGCATGTTGTAACGGATATTCTTCAACTCATAATTTCTTGCTGCATCTGTCAATCTTATACAAGAGGTGGAAGTTCCAATGACAGGTCTGGCAAAATCCCTCATAGTTCTTTGGTTTTTGTCTCCCATATTGGTAGATTGTGCAGTATCCGACTCAAAATCAGAAGTTTCCTCCTCTGTATCAAACCCGGTATATAGTTCAAACTCTTCTCTGCTCATTTTCACTCTTTGAATTTCTGGAATAACCGAGCAAAGCTCTACTTCGAGTGATCTCCTGCCTTGCATAAACAAAATTTCTGGAAAAAAGGAATTATTAAATGCAAAAGACAAATAAAATAAAATGTAAACAATGAAAAATAATTTAAAATATTTATCCCTAATAAACAATTACGCCAATTAGCCTCCCCAGGAGTGGGGCCAAAAACTTGTTGCGCTCTAATAAAAACTACTAGAACTACACTCGTAAGTATGCAAGGTTGCTGTAGTATTTTGGTGAATACCTAAAGGTCATCTCACAAGGAAGCTAGAATAGCTAATTATTTATCAAATCGTAAATAATAAATTATCAATAAAATTAAATTGCTAAACAACTAAAGAAAACAGAACGAGTTGAATTTAGAACAATGAAAGTAAACTGGACAAATATGTTGATTCACTTAGTAGAAAGGTCTAGGGTTTGCACTTCTCTACTAACTTATATGTATGAACGGCTATTCCTCTCAACCAATTTAATTTCAAAGATCATATTTCAAGCAACTTAATTAATCGAATCAAGGAAATAAGCTCTCGCATTCAAACCTCTTCGAAATAATCTTGTTACAATTGAAGTGATCTTTTTCTTAGGTTTATATTTCTAATTCACTTAAGTCCTTAATTGAATTTTTCCAGCATTAGACTTCATTTCTCAATTCTTCATCTAATACCTCAAACACATAATCGGTGGCCAATCAATTATATATTAACTTTAATACATTCAATTAAGGATAAAAGAAATAATTCAATTAAGAGCAATAACCATTTCATACAATCATAGTAGATCCATACAAACCCTAGACTAGATCAAAATTAGTTCTTAATGATGCTATCAAACAAATTAATCTCATTAAAATTCAAAGAAATTAATTTAGACATTGGAGAATTCATGAATACAATTCCAATAAAACTTAAGAGATAGAGTTTGAGAACAAAACCAAATTACAAACTTCCTTTGGCTTCTGAAGAATCTCTTGCTCAGATCTTTGCTAAAAGAATAAGCAATGGCTAAAACTAATTTAATCTAGAGTGTTTGCATGAAAGTGTAAACAAAATTCCAAAAGAAAATGAAGAATAGCTCAAAATTTTATGTTGGATGGATGGAAAAAAATGTGTAACCCTTTCAAATATCCAAATCTTCTTATTTATACAAAACCCTCACTCAAAATCTGTATTTCCTTTCTTTCCTTAGCCCCATGGAGTGACACGGCCAAGCTTGTGGCCGTGTCATGTGACACGGCCAGTGGCTTTGTCGTGTCACCTGGGTGTGTCAGCTTCTGTGTAATCTTGCTTCTTTGCTTCTGTGGAAATGAGTGTGACACGGCCAAGCTCCTGGCTGTGTCATATGACACGGCCAGTAGCTTGGCCGTGTCAGCTGAGTGTGTCACCTACTGATTCTCTTCTTTCTTTGCTCTTATTTCTTGGCTAAATATGGGACACGGCCAAGCTTGTGGCCTGGCCAGTGGCTTGGCCGTGTCACCTGCCAGTGTAAACTTTTGCCAAATTTTCCTCTCTTTCTTGGTTCCCTTGGTTTTGGCCTTTAGGTGAGACACGACAAGTGGCTTGGCCAAGCTTGATTTGGCTTGGCCATGTCCTGCTGCTTCATGCTATTCTTTCTTTGTTTTGGTCTTCCAAGGGAGTTTTTTTGCATATTAACCTTAAACAAACACTTGAAACAAACTTTAAACAAGAATCAAATGAAACATTAACCAAAAACACATAAACAGCACACTAAAAACTAGTACAAAAATGACATAAACACTGGAATAAATTAAAACTACCAAAATTGATGAAATCACTAAATAAACAGATTAAAACTACCAAAATGCATAAAGAAAACAATAATCATCATAAATAAATAAGATAAAATTCTATGACAAAAACTGATAAAACATAAGTCTAAAAATAACAATCCAGTAGCTAATAATCATAAATCTAATGTTTTAAAGTATCCAAATCCTAATTTCATGATTTTTTCCCATCAAACCCTAATTTGGTTAATCAAAGAACCTTATTAATCCCTTAAATCATAAAACCTTAATTTTTAATTCCCTTAAAACTTACAGTAGCTTAAACCAATAAATTCTAAAACCCTAAACATTAAATAAAGAATCTTAAATAAAAATAGTAGCCTTAATTTGTATCTTTACTTGCTTTATTTATTTTAGATTTGATTGTGTAGTTCATTATATGCTTTGATTGATTTTATATGCTTTGATTTTGTAACACCCCGATACTCCATATAAGTACTATACATACATCTGGTTTACATACAGTAAATATATAAAGTATAAGGATGTCACTTTTTGTTACATTTTTAAAACCTTTAACAGAGTTCAAACCACAATACATTAATTTAAAGACCATTTACAAAATCATTATACTTTTAATGATCTTACATATGGTTCATAATCTTATCTTTATCAAAACTTCATTTATACATATAAATACACTCTTGCCAAAAATACATCATAATTAAAGTTAAACATGTATGCACCACCCTCTAGTTGGTATCGACAAACTCTTACTCTTCTCGTGGTATAACGAAAGACTTCATATCTTCCACCTAGTTACCTGCGCAATTACACATCCGCGCTAAGCCCAAGAGCTTAGTAGTATAAATATAACATACAAACATACATTATAGAAATTCTAACATGTAATGAAATATCACTTCCATGTATCATTAGTATCTTATCATGTTTTTCCTTTTGAATTGCACCTTTCATATATCTCCACTAATTTCATATATTATATACATATCATTATCACCAACCACAATCCATCATTAATACTCACAACCAATATATCAATACACACATTACACAACATACTTCATAACATTATCTTATTCACAATTCACCAATCATGAATCACATTTCCAACAAAGTCAACCATAGATCTCACTACTCATTTATTTCAACATTTGTATATCATATTGACAACAAAGACAGACTCGGGCCCAAAAGACACTAATATGCCATTTGACTTTCAGAGTTAATGCTTTGGTTTTATTATCACATTATCATTATCATCATCCCAACTAGGCTTCAAGGATTTAGGTTCAACCAAGCTTCAAGGGGAACAAAGCATGCTAAGTCTCAACCCAATTTGGCTTCAAGAACCAACCCAACCTAGCTTCAAGGGTTGTAACATCTCAATTAGGCTTCAAGGACTAGACCCAACCAAGCTTCAAGGGGAGTAAAACATGTTAAACTTCTACCCAAATTGGCTTCAAGGATCAAGCCCAACCTAACTTCAAGAGATTGTTACTATCATTAGGCATGCCACCAACAACAAACTCTGAAAATGGAATAACACATTAGCCACACAATTCATTTATTATTTCATTATCATTTCCATTCTCAATTGAATCATCATAGCCAATCACAATGGCTTCACATCACATTTGAGTTATCATAGCCAATCACAATGGCTTCACATCACATTATATCTCAGAACATTAGTTCCACATCTCTTGATGTCTCAATTCACATTACACACTTCATCATTCAAGCATACATAATCAATTTCATTGCACATGTATCTCAAATTCATCATCATATAAACAACATATCCATTTATTTCATTTCAATCATTATTAAAACATTTATCATAACAAATTGCATTGCACATACCTTTTTGGATGATCCTTATAGCTTTCACACTATACAAATAACAACATTAGTCGCATTGTATTAACAATTTAGTAATTTACTTAACATTGTTTTAAGTTTCAAAATCATATAAAAGAATGCATCTAGTTAAGTTTGCCCTTACCTCAAGAACTACTCCCATCAAGCTATACATAATCAATTACCTCATCATATCCTTCACATTTTACATATAGCATCATTGATGTAACATTACAAAGTACATTATTCATACAACACATTACCATTCACAAGATTCACAATGCATAACACATAACATTGTTCATATAGTGTCATATGCATCATCATATATATGTTCAATCTCAACAAAGCAAGAAGAGCAAAGGACACTCACAGTAGCCAACACACTCAAGGGACACGGCCAAGCTTGTGGCCGTGTCTCTCAACACAAATTGGCAGTGGCAGACATGGGCAAGGGACACGGCCGTGTCTCTCCAAAAATCATCCAACACGGCCACATTTTCCTTAGACTTGGCCGAGTCTCCCAAAATTCTATAGTTTGGCCGTGTCTCTTCCTTAGTTTGGCCGTGTCTCTCATGATTAAAAACCCTAAACATGGCCAAATCTCTTTTGATTGAATTTAAACACATTATGCACAACATAACCCCATTCAAATGAATATAAATAATGTCATTAACACATATCTTGCATGCTCATCACAATATTCACATTAACAATACATCAACAACACATTTAATCACTCAACACTTCAAAACCCTAAACCAACATCACTCTTGTTCTTTCAATATCCACTTCCACTTAACTTACCATCTTCAAACCAAAACCAACACCAATTTAACTTTGTAACTTACAATCAATCTCAACACTTATAAACACATCTCAAACACACTCAATCATAAGATCAACAATTCATAACTCACTTCAAACACAACCTCAAAATAACAAAGGAAAACAAGAGAGTACTTACCTCAATTGAAGAAATTTCACAAATCTCCAACTTAATCCTTTGATTCTCCCTTCAATTTGATGTTTAGAACTTAGAACACCTCTCTTCCTCTCCCTTTCCTTTGATAGCCGGCCACACCAAAAGAGAAGAGAAGAAAAGAAATAATGACAAGTCAAACTTCTCTTCTTCTTTAAATCTCCACCATGCAATTCTAACACAACAATTACTTAAATGCCCTCATCCATTTAAACTTAACTCTTGTCACTCATATGCCCATTTAAGTAATTTCACATATCACAAATAAATATCCTCTTCCATTGACCATCCCTTTTGACTTATGTATATGTTATTTATACTACCATATATGCAACATATACACTTCCTTTAAAAATTCTTTTCTCTTTCAATTTGACACATACATTCAATCCAATTAAAACAACCATAATATTCAAAACTTCTAGGGCATAAATTGGGATATTACAATTCTCTCCCCCTTAAATAATTTTGTCCTCGAAATTATCAGTACCGTAGCAATTCATTCTTAACAAAATATTATCTTAACTTCCATAAGAAGTTAATTATATGCTTAAGTTATTATGTCATCAAATCATATAACTTCAACTCTTCCCTTTAGAATCAACCATCTTCTCTAAATTTCATAACTCATCATTCTATACGTTTATATATCTTATTACTTCCTTGATCAAACATTCAAAAGAACTCATTACATTTCCTATTAATGACTTTATACAAGAATCAAATCATACTATAGTACATTTATACTTCATTCAATCTTTATATTCAATATATTTTGTTCATTCACCTCTTTGAAATTACTCTCTTAACTTTAACCTTAAAAATCATTGGTTTATATCTTAGCATTAATTATCCTATCATTACAATCTCTGTTTAAATAGACATTTATCAAACCTCAAAGGATAACAAGATCCTTATTTTTCACAAATTGAGTTACTTCTTTAGCATGCTTTTCACTTAATTTACATATTAATACATTTCCTTTCAACTTATTTTATAAATAACCAATCTTTTCCTTTTTTATCATGATTTATAACTACTATAACTCAATTCATTCATGTCCAATCACACTTTAAAATTTTACATCATATACATTATCATGTAAATAATTATACTCTCAGTACAACTATACACATTAAATCTCGCTAATGATTATAATCTTAGCCAAATCCAGATCAATTGATCTATCTGTCACAATATGCCCACGTTCCAATCTTGTTCAATTCCAACCAACGACTAAGTTATTTAAACTTATCATGAAATTTCGCAATATTCATATATGTATATATAAAACCTAATTCCATTAGGGCAAACTTATATACAATTCCTGATCTCTTCCGATTCATATTCAGCCAAATTATCATGATAACAAATCACTTCAAATTATCTTTTAATATACACATAGTTATATTTATTTTGATTACCTTTTTGTCATATTATCCATAACTCAAAACATTTCCATAATTTCCTTTTCTCTCTACCTTCATAATTATAACCAAATTCTTAACATAAAATGATAAGGTACAACTTTATCCATCATAACTTTTAACTATACTTCTCAAACATAATTTTCAATCTCACCAAATCTGTATTACAATCATTTTATCTAAGACCCAAATCTATGGATAACAAAATTAACCGATCAAATATACTGAACAAAACACATGGCTTTAAGAGATTAATATTCAAGCCTGGAACTTTCAAATCAATACTGTTCTTTTTATAATTTTATTCTTAATCTTTACAAATACAAGGCTAAGATGTATCTCAAAAATTACATATTCCTTCTTTCCATTTTCTATATCCGAAGTTAATACATTCCAACTCCGTTTCAAACCAATTTGCACTCGATTATATGATCTTTATCAACTTAATTCATGTTTCAACAATATTACTATATACATATTCAATCATATGCAGTTCCTATACAATTTCTATTCGTCACTTCATTTCTAATCCATTTCTAATCTCTTATAATATATAATTACATAGAACTTTCCATCTGTGAATACTTTGAGACTCTAAATATCATATGATCATCAAGTTCAATACTCACTATAACAATTTCCACTGTCCAATATTACTCAAGTCCATTCCATTCTCACTTCCATCACATAATCCATCTAGCTTTACACAGTTCAAGACTTAATCTCTCTTAGATCCACTAATACATACAACATCGTTTCCATATCACTAATTTTATAATTATACCACATATATATTCATAGGTCACCTTCATAATGTGATTCACATTTTTTTTTATATCATAATTTCATTCATATTGAAAAACTCAATTCACATATCATATACATGTATACACTTAATTATATGCTCTTATTTTATTTTCCTTTTTCATACATTCAATACACATTTAATGTTTATCACTTTCTTTTAAACACTATCATTTTCATTCTTCCAATATGATGTAAAGTATTTATTCACACAACACACATATATATATATTCTGACTATAATAGCACTTCACATCCATCTTAGTCACATTCCCAATGTGACATCTCTTTCACTTTTGTCTTTAAAAGCATTTAATATACTTCCATATCCATTTTTACCCTTTGCAGTAAAATGACTTAAAATAGCTCATTTTCATTTGTTTATCCACTTCCCTTTTTACTTCAAAACAAATTCTTATGCTATCTGTAACACCACTTCCCAGCCTACATGTGTAAGCCGAGTAGAGGCGCCACACTATCCAAATGTTGCTACCAATTTTACTTAATTCGAATTTTAGTTCTGGTTTTACAGAAATTTTGCCAGAGGTTCGCCTAGAAATTTGATCCCAAGTGTCGACAAAACTGATTTTTTTTTTCTAATTTTTGAAAACATTTTTACACAGACCAATGCAAATGCAACCAGTTTCAATACACTCCCAATGAATCCACCTTATACCCTCAACTACAAACCTGCAAGAAGAGTTCACACTTCTAATACAAAATAAGTAGATGTTTATTATTATCACATACTTTTAATAATCTTATATATATATGATAATCTTGTCTTTACCAAAATTTCATTTATACATATGAATACATTCTTGTCAGAAATACAACATAACGAAATTATACATGTATGCATCACCTTCTAGTTGGTCTCGAAATACTCTTACCCTACTCGTGGCATAACAGTTTGACTTCCAGATCAACCACCTACTCACCTGCGCGATATATATAACTGCGCTAAGCCCGAAAGCTTAGTAGTATAAATAAATATTATAAACATACATAACAGACAATCATACTTATATGTTAACTTCATATATTATTATTTTCTTATCATATTTTCCCATTTCAATTACACCTTATTTATATTTCTACTAATCTCATAATTATATACATATGCACGTATTTCATTAATACAACCCACAATTCCATGACTTATTAAAACATTCATAAAATAATACTCACAATGTCCACAACCACCTCCATATTATTCATCATATTGTATTTTCATGTAGTACCTTCAGATCTCATCATTCAACATAGTTTTTCAATCTACATTCACCTTCAATAATTTATTTATACATTGTAATCATCTCATTTCATAATTATCATCATATATCTCATATCATTACATCTTATTCCATAGTTCACATTTAAACAAAAACAATCATTGGTCTCATTATTCATTCATTTCACATTTCATGAATCACATTTAAACAAAGACAAGCATGGGCCCAAAAGACACTAATATGTTATTCAAAGTTCAGAGTTACTGCTTTGGTCCATAATCATAATCATCAAGCCCGTAGGCGATATACACATATATATCTATCTATGGATAGGGTAACAGACCCAGTCTCTTGGACCTCTACTTGGCTAGACTTAAGGAGATCCTCAACCCCGCAAGACTGTTACCAAAACAAGTATAACAGACCCAGTCTCTTGGACCTCAACCCAACTAATCTCGAGGAGATCCTCAACCCGGCAAGACTGTTACTATTATTCATATATTTCATAGGCATGCCGCCAAACCCAGAACTCTGAAATCTGAATAACATATTAAACACACAAACATTTCATTCATCTCTTCATAATCTCTTTCTCAATTCATTTTATATTTCATAAGCAAATTAGGCAACCATGTCTCAATCATCTCATTTGCATCATCATAGCCAACAATCATGTCCTCATATCTCATATGATCTCAAATCGCAATGAAGCAACTCTTCATAACATCATATCTTTCACATTACATTTCATCATCACATCTTGCACATTTCACATTTCATTATATTTCAAATCACATTAATCAATTCATTATTCAAATGGATATAATCAATGGCATTAACACATATTTTACATGCTCATCACAACATTCACATTATAACTAAATATGTCACAAGTCTCAATATCATATGAATGTATGCAATAATGTAGTTTGTACTTACCTTAAAACCAACTCACACCAATCTATACACTTACTCTTCCAAGAATCCTCAACACTTAGATTAGGGCAATTCAACCTCTTCACAACCTAATCCAAAAGGAATATTAGCAAAATGACCATATGAATAGTAAATTCTGGTTTTAGACTCCACTTTATCCTTATTTTGAAAAATTGTATAACATAATCTACTTGACTAAAAATTCTAAAATTTTTACAGAATTTAGTTTTACATCTTAAAATCATTCCTTTAAAATTTCAGATCAAACTGAACACAAAATCTTGGTCAAATAGTTCACCTAACCAGACTGCCCCAATTGCCCTGCATCCTGGCAGCAGTTCTGAACTTTGTGAATTCTGTAAATTAAATTCAATCCACGTGGTTCCAAATTATTTTTCTCAAATACTAGACTCACTAAGAAACAACATATCCAAAATTCAATTGAATATGATTTTTCTACATTTTATTAAAAATCCCGAAAGATAGCTGTCTCAGTTAAGGTACCTGCTGGAATAGGTCTAATAAAAATAATCTTTCCAAAATCATAACCATTCCAAAATCGAATCCACATATTTTTCAGTCATTCTAGACTCATAGAGGCACAACATATCAAAAATTCACTTCAAGAACATTTTTCTATATTTAATTAAAAATCATACAAGTCACAGCCTTTACTAATTGTAAAACAGAAAAAATTTCACTAAACACAACTCTTACTCTTCCATCACCCACACCAACCTAACTTCTTATCTTTAATTCCATTTCAACACTTTTACACACACCATACACAAACACACTCCAACCATCAACAACACTCCATCAAACTCAAACAAAATTCCAAATAGAATAAGAGAAATCAAGAGAAAACTTACTTGAATATTATGCCAAATCTTCAACATCCCTCTTCAATTCTCTCAAAATCCCTATGGATTTGATGTGTATAAGCAAAATCACAACTCTCTCTCTCTCTCTCTCTCTCTCTCTCGTGTAAGAAGAAGAAGAAGAAGAAAAAATATCTTTTTCCTTCTTCTTTTCATGTTTATCATATATATATAATAATAATAATAATAATATAATATAATAAATTATTTCAACCTCCACCACACACTTTCTCCCTTTGACTTTTCTTTCTTCTTTTTCTTTTATTATTATTATTATTATTATTAATTAATTAATTAATTATATAAACTTACTTTTTCTACACCACTTTATACATTATGTATATGTAATATATATGTTGGTATATGTATATCTCTTTTATATTTCCTTTATATTTTCCATATTTTTCAAATACCACATAAATATATATCATCCCTCATATACACCTATTTCTTATAATATTTTCCTTACATATTTTACCAACATATCTTCTCACAACTACCATTCCAATGTACACCAAAATAGGGTATTAAATTAATTCATTTATCTTCTTTTGACTTTCATTAGTTTAACTTATATATGTTATATATATACCTTCACTTCTTTTCTCCTTCCATTAAACATACTCCTTAAATCCAAATACCACAATAATTATTCCAAAACTTTTAGGGTGTACCTTGGGATATTACAATTCTCTCCCCCTTAAATAATTTCGTCCTCGAAATTATCTAGTATAATAGCAATCCACTCTTAACATAATACCATCTTAACTTTCATATGAAGTTAATTATATTCTTAAGTTATTATGTCATCACATCATATAACTTTTACTCTCTCCCTTAGAGTCAATCATCTTCTCTAAATTTCATAACTCATCATTAGATCCATTTATATATCTTATTACTTTCTTATCCAAACATTCAAAATATCTCATTACATTCCCAATTAATTTATCTTGATGCAAGAATCAGATCATCTTATATTATACATGTACTTTGTCTAATTATTACATTCAAGATATTTTATTACTTCATCTCTTTATAATTACTCTCTTAACTTCAACCTAAAAAAAAATCATTGATTATCCCATCATTAAAATCACTTCCAGAATAGACATTTATCACACCTTAATTGATAACAATATCCTTATTTTTCCTACACTTAATTTTTTTTCCTTTTTTCTTCATTTACAACTGATTTAACTCAATACATTCACATCCATACATTTGTCAGAATATTACATCACATACATTATCATTTAAATCTTATGCTCCTAGTACAACTGTACACATTAAATTTCAATAATGATTCATAATCTTTATAGAATCTAGATCAATTGATCTATCTGTCACAATATAGCCACGTTTCAATCTTGTTTAATTCAAATCAACAATTAATTTATTTAAACTTATCATGAAATTTCACAATATATATATATAACCTAATTCCATTAGAGCAAACTTATATTCAAATCCTGATCTCTTCAGATCCATATTCAGTAAAATTATCATAATTACAAATTACTTTAAATTATCTTTCAATAGACACATAGTTTATTTCCTACTATCTTAGTATAATTTCCACCAATTCTCATGATAATCTCATACCATACTTTCTATCCATAGTTCACTCACTTAAACCTTAAGTCCATTCATTTATTCACTTTATACCATAAACATATTTAGTATAACTTTCAGTCACATTTTGTAATTTCCCCTTTTTAATATCTCCTCACATTTCATACCATTACGATCTTTACATAATCAGCTTTTTATCACATTAGCCATAACTCAAAACATTTTACATTTCTCTTTTCTTTCCTTACTTTTCATAATTATAACCAAATTTCTAACATAAAATGATAAAGTATAACTTTACCAGTCATAATTCTTGATCATGTTTCTAGAAACATAATTATCAATCTCACCAAAACTGCACTACAGTCATGTTATCTCAGTTCCAAATCTGTGGATAACAAAATTAATCGACCAAAATATACTAAACAAATCATAATAGATTAATGGTCATGCCTGAAGCTTATAAATCCATACTGTTCCTTTATTATTCGACTTCCAACCTTTCTAATTACAATGCTAAATTATATCATAAGAATTACATATTCATTCTCTAAACTTTTGCTACACCAAGAGTTAACACATTTCAACTCTATCTCAAAACAATTTGCACTCGATTATGTTCATCATTAGCCTAACTCCTGCTCAACAATATTATTATTATTATCATCTCTTATGTATACATATTCAATCATATGCAATTCTTACACAATTTCCCTTTTGTTACTCCATTTCGAATCTACTTCTAATCCATTTACAATCTCTTATTATACACACATACATAAAACCTTCCCACATGTGGATACTTTGGGACTCAAAATATTATATGATCATCAGGTTCAGTGATTACCATAACAATTTCACCATCCAATATTACTCGAGTCCATTCTCTCTCTTAATTTCGTTACATAATCCATCTAGTTTTGCACAGTTCAAGACCTAATCTCTCTTAGGTCCACTAATACATGCAATATCATTCTTAATATCATTATACCAGTAATTATACCACCTACATATACATAGGCCACATCCATAATGTGACTCACTTCCCACATTTCTTACATAATACAATTACATTCATATCGAAAAACTCATCTCACATATCTTATACATGTATACACTTAATCATGTAATTTTATTTAATTTCTCTTTTGCATACAATCTGTACAAATTTAATGTTTATCATTTTTCTTTGAACATTATCATACTCATTCTTTTGACATGATTTAAATTATTCATCAACACAACAAATATATACATTCTAACCATAATAACACTTCACATATATTCAAGTCACATTTCTAATGTGACATCTCTCTCATTTTTTTTATATATATTTTTAAAGCATTTAATGTACCTTCATATCCATTTTCACCCTTACCAGTCAAATGACTTAAAGTAACTCATTTTCACTCGCTCAATCACTTTCTTTTATTTCAAAACAAATTCTCATACTATCAATCTCATTACCCAATTCGTAGTATTCTCATATGCAAGAATATTCATTGCAAATAGCTCATATGTTTAATATCTAAATAATCTTTATCAACATTCCATTAAAATTCTAAATTCTCAAATCACTATTTCACCTAAACTTCAACTTACAATTCTCATCTTTTCTTAATATCAACTTTAAAAACATCTTATATATATACCACAAAGCAACATCCAAACATATAGTTTTCACAATTATTAAGCTCATTTCAAAAAAATCCAAATGTCACATATTACCACCATTAACATGAGCTTTCACAATATTCAAACATATCATATTTCTAACATTGAAATCACAATGTTGCATTAAAATAACAATGCAAACAATACCAATATCTTTTTACTTAACCAACATCATCTCTTTTTCTTTTAAACAAAACTTTAACTTTATACACCCAAACCTTAAATGATCACATTTTGTCTATAACAATCAACTCACTCAATGTTCCATCATATTTTCCTTCAAGTTAATAACATATTTATTCATTTTAACATCCGAATAATATTTCTTCTCTCTAATAATCCAATCATAAGCTTTATTAGAAAGAGATTCAAATTGCAGAGGAAAGAGTACCTACTTAAATCTTGATTTTGTTTTTAGCTCATTTTCAACTTTATTCTCTTATTCATTTCTTTATATTTCAGACACATTTCAAAAATCAAAAATTTAACAATTTACTTTACTTGGATAAATTTCCATTCTTTAATTTATTAATTAAACTTATATGAATGTTTCCATATCATTTTTTTTCTAATTTTTTTTTCCTTTCATGTAGAACTTCATCCACACACTATCATCCATCTCATCTAATTCAAATACATTACAATTCACATAATGCCACATCCGAGACCAACCTAGGTGTTAATGCATATGCATGTATTACAAATTTCATTTCAAAACTTTTCTTTTTAATTATCTTTAAGCTTTTCAAAACTTTCTCTTTTTAATTCTATTTAGGCCGAGAATCTCAAACCTAAGCTCTGATACCAAAAATTGTAACACCACTTCCCAGCCTACATGTGTAAGCCGAGTAGAGGCGCCACACTATCCAAATGTTGCTACCAATTTTACTTAATTCGAATTTTAGTTCTGGTTTTACAGAAATTTTGCCAGATGTTCGCCTAGAAATTTGATCCCAAGTGTCGACAAAACTGATTTTTTTTTCTGATTTTTGAAAACATTTTTACACAGACCAATGCAAATGCAACCAGTTTCAATACACTCCCAATGAATCCACCTTATACCCTCAACTACAAACCTGCAAGAAGAGTTCACACTTCTAATACAAAATAAGTAGATGTTTATTATTATCACATACTTTTAATAATCTTATATATATATATGATAATCTTGTCTTTACCAAAATTTCATTTATACATATGAATACATTCTTGTCAGAAATACAACATAACGAAATTATACATGTATGCATCACCTTCTAGTTGGTCTCGAAATACTCTTACCCTACTCGTGGCATAACAGTTTGACTTCCAGATCAACCACCTACTCACCTGCGCGATATATATAACTGCGCTAAGCCTGAAAGCTTAGTAGTATAAATAAATATTATAAACATACATAACAGACAATCATACTTATATGTTAACTTCATATATTATTATTTTCTTATCATATTTTCCCATTTCAATTACACCTTATTTATATTTCTACTAATCTCATAATTATATACATATGCACGTATTTCATTAATACAACCCACAATTCCATGACTTATTAAAACATTCATAAAATAATACTCACAATGTCCACAACCACCTCCATATTATTCATCATATTGTATTTTCATGTAGTACCTTCAGATCTCATCATTCAACATAGTTTTTCAATCTACATTCACCTTCAATAATTTATTTATACATTGTAATCATCTCATTTCATAATTATCATCATATATCTCATATCATTACATCTTATTCCATAATTCACATTTAAACAAAAACAATCATTGGTCTCATTATTCATTCATTTCACATTTCATGAATCACATTTAAACAAAGACAAGCATGGGCCCAAAAGACACTAATATGTTATTCAAAGTTCAGAGTTACTGCTTTGGTCCATAATCATAATCATCAAGCCCGTAGGCGATATACACATATATATCTATCCATGGATAGGGTAACAGACCCAGTCTCTTGGACCTCTACTTGGCTAGACTCAAGGAGATCCTCAACCCGGCAAGACTGTTACCAAAACAAGTATAACAGACCCAGTCTTTTAGACCTCAACCCGACTAATCTCGAGGAGATCCTCAACCCGGCAAGACTGTTACTATTATTCATATATTTCATAGGCATGCCGCCAAACCCAGAACTCTGAAATCTGAATAACATATTAAACACACAAACATTTCATTCATCTCTTCATAATCTCTTTCTCAATTCATTTTATATTTCATAAGCAAATTAGGCAACCATGTCTCAATCATCTCATTTGCATCATCATAGCCAACAATCATGTCCTCATATCTCATATGATCTCAAATCGCAATGAAGCAACTCTTCATAACATCATATCTTTCACATTACATTTCATCATCACATCTTGCACATTTCACATTTCATTATATTTCAAATCACATTAATCAATTCATTATTCAAATGGATATAATCAATGGCATTAACACATATTTTACATGCTCATCACAACATTCACATTATAACTAAATATGTCACAAGTCTCAATATCATATGAATGTATGCAATAATGTAGTTTGTACTTACCTTAAAACCAACTCACACCAATCTATACACTTACTCTTCCAAGAATCCTCAACACTTAGATTAGGGCAATTCAACCTCTTCACAACCTAATCCAAAAGGAATATTAGCAAAATGACCATATGAATAGTAAATTCTGGTTTTAGACTCCACTTTATCCTTATTTTGAAAAATTGTATAACATAATCTACTTGACTAAAAATTCTAAAATTTTTACAGAATTTAGTTTTACATCTTAAAATCATTCCTTTAAAATTTCAGATCAAACTGAACACAAAATCTTGGTCAAATAGTTCACCTAACCAGACTGCCCCAATTGCCCTGCATCCTGGCAGCAGTTCTGAACTTTGTGAATTCTGTAAATTAAATTCAATCCACGTGGTTCCAAATTATTTTTCTCAAATACTAGACTCACTAAGAAACAACATATCCAAAATTCAATTGAATATGATTTTTCTACATTTTATTAAAAATCCCGAAAGATAGCTGTCTCAGTTAAGGTACCTGCTGGAACAGGTCTAATAAAAATAATCTTTCCAAAATCATAACCATTCCAAAATCGAATCCACATATTTTTCAGTCATTCTAGACTCATAGAGGCACAACATATCAAAAATTCACTTCAAGAACATTTTTCTATATTTAATTAAAAATCATACAAGTCACAGCCTTTACTAATTGTAAAACAGAAAAAATTTCACTAAACACAACTCTTACTCTTCCATCACCCACACCAACCTAACTTCTTATCTTTAATTCCATTTCAACACTTTTACACACACCATACACAAACACACTCCAACCATCAACAACACTCCATCAAACTCAAACAAAATTCCAAATAGAATAAGAGAAATCAAGAGAAAACTTACTTGAATATTATGCCAAATCTTCAACATCCCTCTTCAATTCTCTCAAAATCCCTATGGATTTGATGTGTATAAGCAAAATCACAACTCTCTCTCTCTCTCTCTCTCTCTCTCTCTCTCTCTCTCTCTCTCTCTCTCTCTCTCTCTCTCTCTCTCTCTCTCTCTCTCTCTCTCTCTCGTGTAAGAAGAAGAAGAAGAAGAAAAAATATCTTTTTCCTTCTTCTTTTCATGTTTATCATATATATATAATAATAATAATAATATAATATAATAAATTATTTCAACCTCCACCACACACTTTCTCCCTTTGACTTTTCTTTCTTCTTTTTCTTTTATTATTATTATTATTATTATTATTATTAATTAATTAATTATATAAACTTACTTTTCCTACACCACTTTATACATTATGTATATGTAATATATATGTTGGTATATGTATATCTCTTTTATATTTCCTTTATATTTTCCATATTTTTCAAATACCACATAAATATATATCATCCCTCATATACACCTATTTCTTATAATATTTTCCTTACATATTTTACCAACATATCTTCTCACAACTACCATTCCAATGTACACCAAAATAGGGTATTAAATTAATTCATTTATCTTCTTTTGACTTTCATTAGTTTAACTTATATATGTTATATATATACCTTCACTTCTTTTCTCCTTCCATTAAACATACTCCTTAAATCCAAATACCACAATAATTATTCCAAAACTTTTAGGGTGTACCTTGGGATATTACACTATCAATCACTTTACTCAATTAATAATATTTTCATGTGCAATATTATTCATTTCACCTAGCTCATGTATTGATTATACATTTAACTATCAATATCCAAATAATTTTTTATCAAATTCCACTAAAACTTTAACTTTTCAACTTACTACTTTGCTTAAACTTCAATTTGCCAAACTCATCTTTTCTTAATATCACTTTAAAACATCTTATGAATATATATCACAAAGCAATATCAAAACATATAATTTTCACAATTATCAAGCTCATTTCAAAAATCTCAAATATCACATATTACTACCATTACCATGAGCTTTCACAATATCCAAGCATCTCACATTTCTAACATTGAATTCACAATGTTTGCATTAAAATAACAATACAAATTTATATATATATATATATCCCAAACTTTAAATACCACACTTTGTCTATACTACTCAACTCATTCAATATTCCACCATACTCTCCTCATTTTAATAACATATCTTTCAATATTAACAATCCAACAATATTTCCTCTGTCTAGCCGACCCAACATAAACTTTATTATAAAGAGGTTCAAAGTATAGAGGAAAGAGTACATACTTTAATCTTGATTTTGTTTCCAACTCATTTTCACTTTATTCTCCTTTTCATTTCTTTATATTACAACCACATCTGAATAAACAAAATTTCAATATTTGCTTACCTTAAGTAAACTCCCATTATTTATTTTATCAATTAAGTTTATATTAAGTTTCCCATATCATTTCTTTCTCTGGCTTTACTTTCATGTAAAACATCATTCACACACTAGCATCCATCTCATATAGCATAAATATTCTACAATTCATATAATGCCACATCCGAGACCAACCTAGGTGTCAATGCATATGCATGTATTACAAATTTCATTTCAAAACTTTTCCTTTTTACTTCTATTTAAACTTTTCAAAACTTTTTCTTTTTAATTTCACTTAGGCCGAGAATCTCGAACCTAAGCTCTGATACCAAAATAATTGTAACACCCCGATACTCCATATAAGTACTATACATACACCTGGTATACATACAGTAAATATATAAAGTATAAGGATGTCACTTTTTGTTACATTTTTAAAACCTTTAACAGAGTTCAAACCACAATACATTAATTTAAAGACCATTTACAAAATCATTATACTTTTAATGATCTTACATATGGTCATAATCTTATCTTTATCAAAACTTCATTTATACATATAAATACACTCTTGCCAAAAATACATCATAATTAAAGTTAAACATGTATGCATCACCCTCTAGTTGGTCTCGACAAACTCTTACTCTTCTCGTGGCATAACGAAAGACTCATATCTTCCACCTAGTTACCTGCGCGATTACACATCCGCGCTAAGCCCGAGAGCTTAGAAGTACAAATATAACATATAAACATACATTATAGAAATTCTAACATGTAATGAAATATCACTTCCATGTATCATTAGTATCTTATCATGTTTTTCCTTTTGAATTGCACCTTTCATATATCTCCACTAATTTCATATATTATATGCATATCATTATCACCAACCACAATCCATCATTAATACTCACAACCAATATATCAATGCACACATTACACAACATACTTCATAACATTATCTTATTCACAATTCACCAATCATGAATCACATTCCAACAAAGTCAACCATAGATCTCACTACTGATTTATTTCAACATTTGTATATCATATTGACAAAAAAGACAGACTTGGGCCCAAAAGACACTAATATGCCATTCGACTTTCAGAGTTAATGTTTTGGTTTTATTATCACATTATCATTATCATCATCCCAACTAGGCTTCAAGGATTTAGGTTCAACCAAGCTTCAAGGGGAACAAAGCATGCTAAGTCTCAACCCAACTTGGCTTCAAGAACCAACCCAACCTAGCTTCAAGGGTTGTAACATCTCAATTAGGCTTCAAGGACTAGACCCAACCAAGCTTCAAGGGAGTAAAACATGTTAAACTTCTACCCAACTTGGCTTCAAGGATCAACCCAACCTAACTTCAAGAGATTGTTACTATCATTAGGCATGCCACCAACAACAAACTCTGAAAATGGAATAACACATTAGCCACACAATTCATTTATTATTTCATTATCATTTCCATTCTCAATTGAATCATCATAGCCAATCACAATGGCTTCACATCACATTTGAGTTATCATAGCCAATCACAATGGCTTCACATCACATTATATCTCAGAACATTAGTTCCACATCTCTCGATGTCTCAATTCACATTACACACTTCATCATTCAAGCATACATAATCAATTTCATTGCACATGTATCTCAAATTCATCGTCATATAAACAACATATCCATTTATTTCATTTCAATCATTATTAAAACATTTATCATAACAAATTGCATTGCACATACCTTTTTGGATGATCCTTATAGCTTTCACACTATACAAATAACAACATTTGTCACATTGTATTAAAAATTTAGTAATTTACTTAACATTTTTTAAGTTTCAAAATCATATAAAAGAATGCATCTAGGTAAGTTTGCCCTTACCTCAAGAACTACTACCATCAAGCTATACATAATCAATTACCTCATCATATCCTTCACATTTTACATATAGCATCATTGATGTAACATTACAAAGTACATTATTCATACAACACAATACCATTCACAAGATTCACAATGCATAACACATAACATTGTTCATATAGTGTCATATGCATCATCATATGTATGTTCAATCTCAACAAAGCAAGAAGAGCAAAGGACACTCACAGTAGCCAACACACTCAAGGGACACGGCCAAGCTTGTGGCCATGTCTCTCAACACAAATTGGCAGTGGCAGACATGGGCAAGGGACATGGTCGTGTCTCTCCAAAAATCATCCAACACGGCCACATTTTCCTTAGACTTGGCTGCGTCTCCCAAAATTCTATAGTTTGGCTGTGTCTCTTCCTTAGTTTGGCCGTGTCTCTCATGATTAAAAACCCTAAACATGACCAAATCTCTTTTGATTGAATTTAAACACATTATACACAACATAACCCCATTCAAATGAATATAAACAATGTCATTAACACATATCTTGCATGCTCATCACAATATTCACATTAACAATACATCAACAACACATTTAATCACTCAACACTTCAAAACCCTAAACCAACATCACTCTTGTTCTTTCAATATCCACATCCACTTAACTTACCATCTTCAAACCGAAAACAACACCAATTTAACTTTGTAACTTACAATCAATCTCAACACTTATAAACACATCTCAAACACACTCAATCATAAGATCAACAATTCATAACTCACTTCAAACACAACCTCAAAATAACAAAGGAAAACAAGAGAGTACTTACCTCAATTGAAGAAATTTCACAAATCTCCAACTTAATCATTTGATTCTCCCTTCAATTTGATGTTTAGAACTTAGAACACCTCTCTTCCTCTCCCTTTCCTTTGATAGCCGGCCACACCAAAGGAGAAGAGAAGAAAAGAAATAATGACAAGTCAAACTTCTCTTCTTCTTTAAATCTCCACCGTGCAATTCTAACACAACAATTACTTAAATGCCCTCATCCATTTAAACTTAACTCTTGTCACTCATATGCCCATTTAAGTAATTTCACATATCACAAATAAATATCCTCTTCCATTGACCATCCTTTTTGACTTATGTATATGTTATTTATACTACCATATATGCAACATATACACTTCCTTTAAAAATTCTTTTCTCTTTCATTTTGACACATACATTCAATCCAATTAAAACAACCATAATATTCAAAACTTCTAGGGCATAAATTGGGATATTACAGATTTATTTAAGTTCAATGCTTGATTTATTTAGTTTATCATGGATGGATGTTTACTTTATATTGGGTTTAATATCTTTTATGAATGATTTATTTATGATGAATGGTTATTTACTTTTATCGATTTATTTAGATTTTCAAATGTTGGAAGAGGTATGTTTCCATTTGGTGGGTACCTCATTAGTTAAATATCATGTAATTTAAATTACTTTTATATTTTAGACCAATGTAAAGGACATGTTTCTACCTTTCGGTGGGTGTCCTAATTAGGCATGAATTATGTATGGGCATGTTTCCATCTTCGGATGGGTGTCCATTTATTTGTTTTTCTTGGACATTGCTTTGATTTTAATATAACGATGCTTTATTTCAGTTGTTGCATGTAATATGGATAATATTGTTATACTTAATAATTCTATAATATTAAGACCTATAAAGGAGGCCAGTTCTAATGAACCGGGCGTTGTGGGGGTGCTGGGCCATTTCTCACCTTCCTCACACGTACCCAACTTTCCGAACCCATTAGGGGGTTGGGGATTCCTTAGGAATCGAGTCATCCACCCCTTTCTTTTTCCCGACCAATCCGGGTGGCGACTCCATTTTCTCTTGACCTAGGTTCGTGTTCTTTAAGGCCCCACGCCTAAACAGTACCGAAGTCGCAAGAACCATTCCACCAGGAGTGGGGGCAAAAATCCCCGCTCACAATACCAAAAATCAATTGTGAGCCTAGTTTATACTAAGAATTATTAATCATGGGCTTTATTTGGCATGAATCATTAGTTAGTTTTCAAAAGTGAAATCTATTTGTAATAAACCTCTTAATTTAGTTTTAATCCAATATAGCATAAAAGCTACTTTAGTTGGTTGAATGAATTAAGACCTAATTAATGGGAATTATCATGAACTAATTTCCATTTTTTAAAATATAACTATTGTTTGAAACGTCTAAGGGAATTATTCAAAAACAAGATATCCCATGTTGGTATTTTGTTAACCATATTGCCTAGGAAAAGAGACCTGTCATTCATG
This sequence comes from Garcia nutans, assembly GCA_947685225.1. Classification (NCBI taxonomy): domain Eukaryota; kingdom Viridiplantae; phylum Streptophyta; class Magnoliopsida; order Malpighiales; family Euphorbiaceae; genus Garcia; species Garcia nutans. The sequence goes on along the minus strand of CANTUV010000007.1, from coordinate 44,176,284 downwards.
TGTAGAAGTTATAAGTTTTGAAGGAACGTCCTATTTATCCTTGTTTGTTTATTGTTTGTGCATACATGCATCACATGACATATCATTAATCCTCTCTGGCTCACAGCCCTAGATTACGATAGATCATAAGCTTACGACAATTCGACCTATGCCGGAGACGAAGAATCTAGCATCGAATCAATCTCTTTTTCACCAAAGTCAATGGAGCCTGAACAAATTCAAAGAATGGTGGATGACACACTCAATGTTAAAATGGAAGAACTAAAGGGGGCCCTAGCTGAGATCATGAAGAATCAAATGACATCAATGTTTGGGAACAATACCGAAGCATCCGCAAGCACCAAGAAAGATAAGGGGAAGGCTAAAGTTGGTGAGGCAGCTTTTGATGATGATAAGGTGATCATTAATGATGATGATGATTGGACTCAATACTTCCAAGTTCCTCAAGATAAAAAGAAGGATCCAAAGGTTGTTAAGAAGATAACTTTTGAAAAGACTAAAAATTCTGAAGTTGAGAAGATGATTGCTGATTTAGAAAAGAAATTTAAAAAGAAACTGAAAACCGAAGAGATGTCCGAGATCGACAAACTATTTAAACAAGATGAGGAGGTCCCTTATAAGTTCAAGATGCCATCCTTTGCAAAGTTTGATGGAATCAGAAATCCTCACCTCCATGTGAAGCAGTATATCACTGCTATGCAGTATGAAAGAGCCACTAAGGATTAAACTTTAAGGTACTTTATGCTCTCGTTAGACCCTGTTGTCCAAAATCGGTTCAACACCTTAGAGGAAAGTACTAAAAAAGATTGGGACATGTTGTACAAGGATTTTATTCAGCAATATGGGTATAATGTCGAGCTGGAAGTAACCTTGATGAAGGTGGAAACTATTAGGCAAAGACCAAATGAGAATTTTGTAGACTATGTGAAAAGATGGAGAAATAAGGCTTCACTACTCAAGAAGAAGCTCGATGAATCAAATTAGATCAGAATGATAGTCAGAGGCATCTTGCCTAACCTTCATGAGAGGCTGTCTCACACCCTTATAAGGGATTTCAAAGACCTTTTGCAAGCTGGCTTGCAAATCGAAGATTGGGAAAGGGAGAAGAGCAGCTTTTTGGCAAGAAGGAATGAGAAAGAAAATTATTAGCCTAACAGTCAAAGTACACAAAAGGAAGCTAATGTTCATGCTGCTAGTCAAGGAGGAATGAGACAGCTTTCAGAATTAGGGAAGCCATTGTCTTGGGTTCTTAATAAGCTACAAAAGAAGGGATTGTTACAACCCTTGACTCATCATCCTTTGCCTAATCCTTTTCCACCTAACTTTGATATTAATGCATTTTTCCAATTCCATCAAAGGCCTAGACACAAAATGGACAATTGTACGAAGTTGAGGCATGAGATCTAGAATCTGATCGACAATGGTATGCTACCTAAGCTAGACAAGCCCAATACCAAGAACAATCCTTTGCCTAAATTTTGAAGAGTGCCACCACCAGCAACTTTCATGGTGGGAGGAGGATTGGAGGAAGATCTTGTCTTATCCTCCTTTCAAGATGGGAATATTGAAGATATGAAAGGAGATGAAGCTTAACTCAACAAACTTTCCTTAGCTTGAATGTTGCTTTTCAATTTTTCTTTCTTTAATACTTATTTGGAACAATTATGTTTTTCAAATTATGTTTGTTTAAATAAATTATTTTCATAAAATTTTTGTTGGTCTTTGTTCATTTTGGTGCTCAACCAATGAGGAATCTAGCTTGATATTTCATGAATTAATATATTTATGCATCATGACTCGAATGACTTTACTAGGTGAGGGAATTGCTCTATAGCATTGAGTTGTGTATGCTTACTTAGAGAGGGCTCCTGCATAATTGCCTTTGTCTAAGTCCTAGTCAGTCTTAGAACATGCTTAGATAAACTTTCAAGGCAAAATTGAACTATACTTATTTAAGGGAGAAATGGTCTAGGCATTGTTTGGTTATCCAACAACTAGTATCCACCCAATTAGATATCAATCCCTAGTTTTCCCTTTGAGCCTTCATAAAATTTTAGCTTTCTTTTCATTGGCATATAACTCCAACAACCTACCCTGAGATGTTGTGATGCTTTTGACAAGGCTTATGATCACTAAGGTGAAGAGACAGGAAGATCAAAGAAAGGAATGAATAGTTAAGATCACATGAATAACAAAAGGCTTGATTCATTGGAAGCATCTTTTAAGAAAGTGGAGACCCAAGTGGGGCAACTTGCACAATAGATGCAGATTCAACAAAAAGGGAAATTTCTGAGTCAACTTGAGCAGGCACAATCAGTGACTATTCTTAGAAGTGGCATGGTAATAAATAATAATGTTGAAAATAATTCTGTGAATGCAGGTGATCAAGAGAACAAAAAGGAAGGAGAACAAGAGAACAAAGGTGCTGGAGAAAAATCAATGGAGAAATCCCCTTCAGTAGATTTACACAAGGTAAGTAATCCTTACCGGCCACCTATACCATTCCCCAGCAGGTTGAAGAATGGTAAACAAGATAAGCAATTTTCAGACATCTTCAATATGCTATCTAAGGTAAGTATTAACTTACCTTTACTTGAAGCAATAAAGAACATGCTGGCTTATGCCAAATTCTTCAAGGAATTGAACACCAAGAAAAAAGGGTATGAGCCAAATAAAAAGGTGATAGTGTCAGAGGTAGCTAGTGTTGTTCTGCAACATAAACTACCTCCGAAGCTAAAGGATCCTGGTAGTTTCATAATTCAAATTACTATGGGTAATGGGAAGGGGACTGATGGCATGTGTGATTTAGGAGCCAGTGTTAATTTGATGCCTTATTCTGTGTATCTCGAATTAGAACTTGGGGAACTTAAACCTACCAAAATAGTTTTGCAATTAGCTGGCAGATCTCTTAGATTCCTGAAAAGAGTTATAGAAGATGTGTTAGTTAAGGTTGGTGGCTTGATAGTGCCTGTGGATTTTATAGTTCTGGACATGGAAGGAAGTAACCCTACACCATCCGCACACACTATTCTACTAGGTAGGCCTTTTATGGCTACGACCAACACCTTGATAGATGTTAAAAATGGTAAATTGTTAATGACTGTCTTGGGACAAACGGTTGAATTTTCTATTTTTAACACTTCTCCTATTCCTACAACTGCATTATATGAGGATTGCTCTTTAATTGATTGTACTGACACAGTTGTTTCAAATGTTTTCTTGCAAATAGATTCCTCGAATAAATTGGAGCTGGCACTGACCTTAGATCGTGGCTTGGATATTTTTGACTCAGAAATAGCTAGTTGCCTTGAGATATTAGAGAGTGCTGAAATAGAGGAACTTAAGGAGGACCCAGCAATTGAACTTCCCTCCATCCAAAAGGAAGAGAATAATCCTTCACTTGAGTTAGAGCTGAAAGAGTTGCCTAAAAATCTGAAATATTTGTTTTTAGGAGATCACAACACCTTACCTGTGATAATGTTGAGCCCGAATTAACTCTACCACAAAGCATCACTCGCAAGTATACGAGGTAGCTGTAGCAAAGGTGATCGCCCCAAGGTCATCTCACAAGGAAGCTAAAGTAGCTAATTGATTATCAGATTTTAAATAACAAGTAACGAATAAATTTAGATTACGATCAATTAAAGAAAACAGATTGATTGAAGTTTAAAACAATAAAAGTAAATTGAGTTGATGATTTGATTCACTTAATAGAATGGTCTAGGGTTTGTACATCTCTACTACTTATATGTATGAACGGTTATTCCTCTTAACTAATTTAATTTCAAAGATTAAATCTCAAGCAACTTAATTAATTGAGTCAAGGAAATAAGCTCTCACATTCAAACCTCTTTCAACTAATCTTGTTATGATTAAAATAATCTTTTTAATAGGTTATATCTCTAATTCACCTAAGTCCCTAATTGAATTGTTCCAGCATTAGACTTCATCTCTCAATCCATCATCTAATACCTAAAACACATAATTGGTGGCCAATCAAATATATTTTAGCAATAATTCATTCAATAAAGGCTTAAAGAAATAATTGAGTTAAGAGTAATAACCAATTCATACAATCATAGTAGATCCATACAAACCCTAGACTAGATCAAATTAGTTTATAATGCTATCAAAAATACTCATCTCATTAATATTCAAAGAAATCAATTTAGACATGATAATATCCATAAATGCAATTCCAATGAAAATAAAGAGATAAAGTTCAAGAACAAAACCAAATTACAAACTCCTTGAAGCTTCTGAAGAATCTCTTGTTGAAATCTTGCAAGAAGGATGTATCAATGGCTAGAACAATCTAATCTAAGCTAGATTAATCAAAGTGTTCAATAATCTTTTAAGAAAACAAAGTTAGAAATCCTAACTTCACTCTCAGACGGCTAAATCAGCTCTCAAACTTTCAACACCCCCAAACCCTAACTCTCTTTTTCCTTTTATACGAAACCTCCGCTTTAAAAATATGCTTCGTCTTTGGTTCATGAAAGACACGGCCAAGATGGATGAGACTTGGCCGTGTTGGTGGTCTTTGGAGGGACACGGCCAGTGACTTGGCCGTGTCCCTAGCTTATGTCTTCTACTACCTGGTTTTGATCTTTCCTTTGGACTTGAGTGAGACACGGCCAAGCTGGATGAGACACGGCTGTGTTGAAGCTTTTTGGAGGGACACGGCCAGTGACTTGGCCGTGTCCCTTGCATGTGTCTCCTACTGTGAGAGTTTCTTCTTCTTTTCTTCTTTCGTTGAGTGACACGGCCGTGTTGGAGGTTGACTTGGCCGTGTTGGACCATTTTAGAGGGACACGGCCAGTGACTTGGCCGTGTCCCTTGCCTGTGTGTTGATCTTCTCTTTATCTTGGTATGGGACACGGCCACAAGCTTGGCCGTGTCCTCTGCCTGTGTCAGCTACTGTCCCTTTCTATCTTCAATTTGGTTCCTTGGCTTTTTTAACCTAAAACAAAACTTGAACAAACTTTAAACAAGAAGTAAATAAACAATGACCAACAAAACATAAAACCATACTAAAAACTAGATAAAAAACGACATAAACACTGAAATAAACTAAAACTACCAAAATTAATGAAAACACTAAATAAACCGATTAAAACTAACAAAATACCTAAATAAAACAATAATTGTCATAATAAACAGGACACAAATCTATAACAAAAACTAATGAAATAACTACCCCACACTTAAAACTTTGCTTGTCCTCAAGCAAATTCACATGGAATAAATTAAAAACTCAAACAACCTTAACTATAATTCCAACATATAAGATGAAATTCTTTAAGACTCAGCCATAAATATTTGCATCTTACTTCAATCAAGGTTTTCTTAACTCGTTCATTAATCCAGACATACTAATCTTATCTCTCATTTAAGTGTATACTACCATAAACTTGATTAATTATCCAATCTCTCTCACTGATTTTCTCAAGAAATAATCTGAAGGTCTTTCATTTGGATGTAATGGGGCTAGGGTAAAGGTGTGAGAAAAGACATTTAAGCTGGAGCATCAAGAAATGGAGTATCTAAATTAGACAATACTCTTGCTAAGAAATTCATAACTCCCTCAAATGGTATACTCACAATCCATTAATACTTCACATACTTGCATACTTCAAGAAAAATAACGAGTCAACATTCCTCCAATGCTAGAAAATATATGGATTATATATATATATATCTTTTTTTATTTTTTTTCTTTTTTCTTTTTTCCTTTTATTTTTATCATTTTTTTAATATATATATACAAAATATAAAATTGCATGGAACATCTAGCTTAAAATGTAGAGGAAAAGAATAATCAACTCTTAATACAATGTGCAAAGTATGCATTTCAACCCCAAATAACAATACCATTTTTTTTTACTTGCTTACCCCACACTTTGAAATAAACCACCCTATTGTCATATCATAAAACTCCATTCCTTAATGCATGTATGATGATAATAAGAACATGTTAAGCTGCGAATTGTGTTGATCAAACAATAAAAAGGTCAAAGGCTCAACTTGGCTCACTAAGGAATTAAATATTAAGGGAGGTCTTTTTAAGCTAAAGGGCTAACCTAATTTGCCTTCATCATTTTAAAACTTGAGATTAAATCATAATGTGAGCTCAATTAGAATGCAAAAGCAAGCTCTAGAGATGCAAAATCATGAAGGTGCACACTTTAGAAAAGAAAATCAACTGATAATAATATCAAATTATGAGGCTCAAAACTCACACAGGTGGATTCTCAAAGATTTATATATCATAAATTGCAGAATGTGAAAATTGATCCTGAATGAATTCAAATGCTCATTTCTATGCTGATACTAAAGTATCAACTATAATGCTAAAATCACAGAAAAAATCAATAAGATTTTCAACAATTATGCCATGCACAACACACAATAAAACACACAAAGACAAACAAAACAAAATTAAAGAAAAGCTTAAAGATTACCCCACACTTAGAATTTACATTTTCCTCAATGGAAACAAGAATAATAAAGAAAAAGGGTTAAAGAACAACCTGTCTTCCATCGTACCCTGGTAAGGCAAAACCCTAACTTTCCATCACAAACACAAAAGTTCAAAAACAAAAGTACAATATATAAAAATAAAATATCCAAAGATAAAATGTTAACATGATAACAAAAATAAAAATAATAACAAAAATACACTAAACACAATAAAGCAAGGAACTCAAAATCTATGGTGAAGGCAGGTGTGAAGATGATGCAGCCTAGGGATGGAGACTCAAAATCTTTGCAATGTTGCTATTAATCTGTTCCAACTGCTGCAAAACCTCAGCATGGTTACAGTCCACCTTGCCATCCAGTCGATCTACTTTTCCCTCCAGGGCCTCAATCCTAATAAGTACCTCTTGACTTTTCGAGACCGGAGCATCCTCATCTAGATCAAGAGAATCCGAGTCAGAATCTTCTTGAACCCGTGCTCTCTTCTGCCTGTCCTCAGGTGCTTATGGCTCAGTTGAAGCCATCATATAAGCCCCTTTTCTGTGCACCACCATGTGCATCTTCTCTAGTGTAGCTAAATCCAAAGAGTCATTACCCGAAATTCTAGTCATGCGACTGGTACTTGGGTCAAAATCCTCAAGAAGGGCTACTGCTAATGTGGTAATCAACCCTCCAACACAAATTGCCCCCCTCCTTTTATTAGCCACAGTATCAAAAATCTCGGCTAACCAATAGCCGGCACTAACAGGCACTGCATTCAAAGCACAATCCAGGTAAAATAGCTCACTCAATTCCACAACACCCGGGCTCTCCTTCCTAGCAAAGAATCCGCAGGACATAAAACGATGCAAATACCTCAAAGCGAGATTGCTCAATTTAGATGCTTTGGCCGATTTGGCCACATAAGTCCCCGAGCCTAAAGCTCCCCAAGCAAATTGTTGTTTAAACTCTTTAGGTACCGACCTTTCCCCATGCTGATGGAAACCATATATAGCATTCAATTGTTCAATATTAAGCACAAATGATTTACCAAGCAATTTAAAACTCATTCTAGTGCAGATTTTTTTATCATCTCTTTCAACCTTAAGAGATGTAAGAAATTCCAAAGTCAGCTCCTCAAACTGCAAAGGTCGCAAGGATACTAGATTCTCCCACCCAAGGAATTGCACATAACAATAAAAATTAGTCCTAATTTGCAGAGCATTAAGTGATTCATCATTAACATACCTCGTCGGGAAAAAACCCCGAGCCAAAAGATTTGCTCTCTTCAAAGATGAAATTGATGAAGAGGAAGAAGCTCCTTCGGTTGTAGGCCTCTTCTTCTTGAGGTGTGAAACTATCTTTGTTCTTGGCATCTTGGGAAATCTAAAAAATTTAACACCAAAACTAGATTAAATCAAACTTTTATGAACAAAGAAGAAGTTTTAATTGATTATTTCTAGTTTTGGTGAAGAAATTTGAGGTTTAATGGAGGATTTGGAGCTTGGAAGCACAAGTTTTGGAGGTTTGGTGAGAGAGAAAATGAGAGAGAGAGAGAGAGAGAGAACAAACAGGAAATTAGGGATTTAATGGCAATTTGGGCAAAAAATTGTGTTTTTAAAGTGAAAAAGTGAGAGACACGGCCAAGTTGTGGTGAACACGGCCGTGTCTTATGTGTTTTGAGGGACACGACCAGTGACTTGGCCGTGTCCCATGGGTGTGTCTGCTACTGGAAGAAGAGGTGCAAAATAAAAACAAGAGCAAGTTGGTGAAGTCTTGGCCATGTCCCATGCCTTGGCCGTGTCACTCACTGTGACAGATGTGCAAAATTTTTTTTGTTGAGGCTTGGCCGTGTCCCATGTGACACGGCCAAGGGACACGGCCAAGCTCCTTGGCCGTGTCTCCTTCTGCCACTTTTTAACTTTTAAATTTTATTTATTTATTATTATTATTATATATATATATCACCAAATATCAAAGAAATTGCAAACCTCTTCTCCGATCAACCCTGAAACACATTAGAAAAATAAAAACCGATCAAAGCACCCATTCCATTTATTTAGACTAAACATAAAATCAAAACTTGCTAAATTTAAAATTACAACTATGAAGAATAAATGCAAACCGATGGGTTGCCTCCCATTTAGCGCTTCTTTAATGTCATATAGCTGGACATCATGCATGGCCTAGGGATCGTGGATCAAAGTGCTGTCAATGATCCTCACTTCATGAAATCCTTCTTTATATGGTTTAACTCTCTGTCCATTTACTTTAAAAGTCTTATTGGTTCGAGAGTTAAGCAATTCAATGGCACCAGAAGGACATACCTGAGTTATCTCGAAAGGACCACTCCATCGAGACTTGAGTTTACCTGGAAACAGACGGAGTATAGAATTAAAAAGTAAAACTTTCATACCTGGACTCAATGTGTGTCGCACTATAAATCTATCATGAAGTGCTTTAGTGTGATCCTTAGAATTCCTTGAGCTCTCATATGCCTTTGGGTTAAGGCATCTTTGGGTCTCCTCCACTGGTTTAGCCCCTCTTCTAAGGTCAGTGTCAGCTCCAATTTATCTGAGGAACCTGTCTGTAAGAAAACATCTGAAACAACTGCTTCAACACAATTAATTAAAGAACATTCCTAATATAAAGCAGTTGTAGGAATGGGAGAAGTGTTAAAAATAGAAAAATCTATAGTTTGTCCTAAGACATTCATTGACAACTTACCATTTTTAACATCTATTAAGGTGTTGGTAGTAGCCATAAAAGGCCTACCCAGCAAAATAGTGTGTGCTGATGGTGTAGGGTTACTTCCTTCCATGTCAAGAACTATAAAATCCACAGGTACTATTAACCCTCCAACCTTAACTAACACATCTTCTATAACCCCTTTCAGGAATCTAAGAGATCTATCAGCTAATTGCAACACCATTTTGGTTGGTTTAAGCTCCCCTAGTTCTAATTCTTTATACACATAATAAGGCATCAAATTTACACTAGCTCCTAGATCACACATGCCTTCAGTCCCCTTTCCATTCCCCACAGTAATTTGAATTATAAAGCTACCAGGATCCTTTAGCTTGGGAGGTGGTTTATGCTGCAGAACAGCACTAGCTACCTCTGAAACTATCACCTTTTCATTTGGCTCATACCTCTTTTTCTTGGTGATCAGCTCTTTGAAGAATTTGGCATAAGCCGACATGTTCTTTATTGCTTCTAGTAAAAATAAGTTAATACTTACCTTAGACAGCATGTTGAAGATGTTAGAAAATTGTTTATCTAGTTTATCATCCTTCAACCTGCTAGGGAATGGTATAGGTGGCCGGTATGGATTGCTTGCCTTATGTAAATCTGTTGAAGGGGACTTCTCCATTGATCTATCTCCAGCACCTTTGTTCTCTGGTTTTCCTTCCTCCTTGTTCTCTTGGTCACCTGCATTCACATAATCATTTTCAACATTATTGTTAATTTCCTTACCACTTCTAAGAACAGTCACTGATTATGCCTGCTCAGGTTGACTTGGGAATTTCCCCTTTTGTTGAATCTGCATCTGTTGTGCAAGTTGTCCCACTTGAGTCTCCACTTTCTTAAAAGATGCTTCTAAGGAATCCAGTCTCTTGTTTGTCATCTCTTGATTCTTAGCACTGCCCTGGATAAAAGCCTGTAAACTTTCCTCCAAACTCTCTATCTTAGACTTCCCTTGATTTGAGGATTGGCCTTGCTCTTGGTTCTGTCTTTGAAGCAAATGGAAAGGCTGCTGAGAATTATTTGTTGCCCAGGAAAAATTAGGATGATTCCGCCATCCAGGATTGTAGGTATTTGAGTAGGGATCATTCCTGGCTCTTGGTTGAAATCCCCCCATAGCATTGACTTGCTCAGCTTCATTCCTATAAGACTCATATGCGAAGGGGCAAATATTTGCTCCATGCCCGAAAGTTCCACAGATTCCACATGCTTCTTGAGTGGATGAAGAAATATTGTTTTTCATGTTAAGCATCTGCACTTGCCTTGTCAACTCAGCTATCTGATTTACCATTTCACTATTTGCCTCCAATTGGTTCACCCCTTTACTTCTTCCTCTTACACTTTTCTGTTGAGAATTAGCTCCCAACATCTCAAAGATCTCATAAGTTTCATCAGCTGACTTTTCTCCCATAGCTCCCCCAGTTGCGTTATCAACAATGTTCTGAAATTGCTGGGTTAGACCATCATAGAAAAACTGATTAAGAAGTTGAAGTGGGTAGTGATGATGTGGACACTGGATCAGTAACATCTTAAATCTCTCCCAAGCCTCATGGAATGGTTCTCCTTCAAATTGAGAGAATGTAGCAATCTTCCCTCTCAATTCAGCTGTCTTATGATTTGAGTAAAACTTGCCCATGAACTTGTTATAAACTTGTTCCCAAGTTGTCAGAGAATTTTCGGGCAACATCATTAAATAGCTCTTAGCTCTATCCTTCAAAGTATATGGAAAACATCTCATCCTCAACTGATCCTCTGTTAGTCCTCCCAATGGAAAAGTATTGAGGGTAGAATAAAAATCCTGAATAAAGTTCAAAGGATCTTGTAACACCCCTATACCCCGTATACGTACACAGCATGCTTATACGATCGTAATATACGTATACTGAATATAGAAATGCCACGTTATAATTAACAAATGACACATCCCCTTTTTAAAAACATAACCAAATTTAAATCATTTAAATTAAATGATAAAAGATAAAAGATAAAATATTCATTTAAAAAGCAGCGGAAATAAATCAAATATTTTTAAATACAAATACATTAAGATCCAAATTTACAAGACATGAAATATATACATGATTGGCAGCTCTTCTCTGATCTTTAAGTCCAGACTCAACTCTTCAGTGACTAGACTCACTTGGTCTCGAAGAACTCTCGGGTTCAACCCTGTTACCTGCGCGATGAACCACAATCGCGCTGAGCTAACAGCTCAGTAGTGCAACTAATACAACCATGATGCTTTAATGCGATGCACATGTCACCATTATACATTTCATAAACCATACATAATCATATCACATTTCATAATTATATATTAGATCTTATTATTCAATTGTTTCTTCATTCATAAATCACATATTACAATTAAGACAGACACGGGCCCAAAACTCACTAATATGTTATTCAAAGTTCAGAGTTACTGCTTTAATCCATATTGACACCTTGTGTCTAGCCCCGTAGGCAATATATATATCCATGGATAATCAACTAGATTTGAGTTTACGACCCGGTCATTTCACTCAATCTAGTTTCAATAATATGTTTTTGAGGTTTACGACCCGGTCATTTCACCCCAAAAACATCACATTTCACATTTATCAACTGGATTCGGCTTACGACCCGGTCATTTCACCTATCCAGTTATTCATAGGCATGCCGCCAAACTCAGAACTCTGAAAATTGAATAAACATATTAGACATACAATTATTTCATTTATCTCTTTATCAATCTCTTTCTCAATTCACTTTACATTTCATTTCCATACTCATAGCCAACACTCATGGCCTCATATCTTTCACATTTCATCATCATATAAACAAACATATCTCAATCATCTCATTAATTAATTCATTATTCACATGGATATAATCAATGGCATTATCACATATTTTACATGCTCATCAGAACATTCATATTATAGCCAATTATATCTCAATTCACAATATCATATGAATGTATGCAATAATGTGGTTTGAACTTACTTAAAAAGAAACTCACACAACTCTAAACACTTACACTTACAAGAATCTTTCACCACTTGAATTAGGGTAATTCACCTTCTTCACAACCTATTTCAAAAGAATGAGGAAACTCTCATGAGATCATAAGGTTAAGAATCAACTAGGGCAAACTCTAAACTTGACACGCTCACACACACGGGCGTGTCCCTGACAGTGCCCTAACTCCACAACACAGAAACATTTACACTCTCAGAACCACGGGCGTGTCACTGGGCGTGTAATACATTCTGTCTCTCAGAAATAACGACACGTCCAACATCATGAGCGTGCTCATGGCCGTGTAAATTCTCAAAACTCACAGTAGCTATGACACGCTCAACAACACGGGCGTGTTAATGGCCGTGTCACACCTACTGCCACTCAGAACAATTGACACGCCTAAGGACCTGGACGTGCTCCTGGGCGTGTCAGGCCAAAAACCCAGATTCCGGCCAAGACAACACCACAACCAACAAAACACTTCCTTTCACCAAAATCCACTTCAACCAAACTCATCTCAACATACCCAAAAACCATAATAAACTCACAAAAACACCAAAACAACTAAAACATTCTTCAAATCTCAAATCAAAAATCATCAACACAAACCTAAAACACAACCTCAAAACAATCATTTCCAACAACTTATTCTTTCCTTCAAACCATCCCCAAAAACAAGAAAATCAGTTACCCAAACACCCTTAAACCCATCTTAAACAACATATTCACAAACCATCCACAAACTCAACTCAAAAACTCAAAGAAATCAAAGGATCAAGTGGAGAACTTACCAAGGATGAAGAAATCTCTTAACTTTCCACTTAATCTCTTGAAAGCTTCCTTAGATCTTGAGTTGGAAGATCAAAACTCCTCTTGTTCTCTTATTTCTTTGTTGTCCGGCCAAACAAAACAAAGGAAGGAGAAGGAGAAAATGATTCACGGCAAGAAGAAAGAAAGAAGAAAGAGAAAACTCCAAGTCAACACCTCTTTCTTAAAATCCTCTCAACCAAGCAATTAAAAATATTAAACAATTCAAATAAACCTCCTCCATTCATTAATTTCCTTAATAATTAATTATTAACACAAACACAACAAATATCTTCTTCCACTAACTCCATTCTTAAACTATCCATTGACTTAGGTATATGTTATATATATTCTAATATACATCACATATACACTCCCTTTAAAAACCCTTTTTCTCTTCCAATAAAACATATACAATAAATCCAATTAAATTAATAATAAAACCCAAAACATCTAGGGTATATTTTGGGATATTACAATTCTCCCCCTCTAAAAAGAAATTTCGTCCTCGAAATTACCTGATATTAAATCTGAAACAGTTGAGGATATTGGTCTAGCATCGCTTGCTCATTCTCCCAAGTTGATTCTTCTCTGCCATGATTCTTCCAAAGAATCTTCACAATTGGCACTTTCTTATGTCTTAACTCTTTCATTCCATAAGCCAAAATAGCAACTGGTTCCTCTTCAATTGTCAGATCCGGATTCACCTCAATAGATTTCACTGCTAACACATGAGATGGATCTGATCTGTATCTCCTCAATATAGAAACATGGAAAACATTATGGATCCTATCCAACTCAGGTGGCAAAGCAAGCCTATAAGCAACTGGCCCAACTCTTTCCAATACTTCATAAGGTCCAATGAAACGAGGACTCAGCTTCCCTTTTCGACCAAACCTCAAAATCTTTTTCCAAGGAGACACTTTCAAAAATACTTTATCTCCCACATTATACTCAATGTCTCTCCTTTTCAAATCTGAATAGGACTTCTGTCGGTCTGAAGCTGCTTTCAACCTATCTCGAATCACTTTCACTTTCTCCTCAGTTTCTTTAACCAAATCAGGACCAATTAACTTGCCTTCTCCAAGTTCATTCCAACATAGAGGCGTTCTACACCGTCTCCCATACAATGCTTCAAATGGTGCCATTCCAATGCTGGACTGATGACTGTTATTGTAGGCAAATTCCACAAGTGGTAAGAATCTGTCCCAACTTCCCGAGAAATCAATGATACAGCTTCTCAACATATCTTCGATAATCTGTATCACTCTCTCTAACTGCCCATCTGTCTGCGGATGAAAAGCAGTACTAAAGTGTAATCGAGAACCCAGAGCACCATGTAAACTCTTCCAAAATCTTGAAGTAAATCGGGGATCTTGATCAGACACTAAAGAAATTGGGACACCATGCAACTTCACAATCTCCTGGATATACAGCTCAGCCAACCTCTCAAGAGAATAATCCGTCCGAACCGGAAGAAAATGAGCTGTCTTTGTCAACCTATCAACAATTACCCAAATAGCATCATGTTTCCTCTGAGTCAATGGCAAACCAGACACAAAATCCATTGTAACTCTTTCCCATTTCCATTCAGGCACTGATAATGGTTGAAGTAACCCAGTAGGAACTTGATGTTCAGCTTTTACCCTCTGACATGTGAGACATTTGGACACAAAATCTGCAATGTCTCTCTTCAAACCCGACCACCAGTAATGCTGTCTAAAATCATGATACATCTTCGTATTGCCCGGATGCATAGAAAATACTGACTGATGTGCTTCTTCTAAAATAATCCTTCTCAAATTAGCATCATCTGGTACACACAACCTGTTCTTAAACCAAAGACTCCCATCACTTTTTACAATAAAATCTCGACTCTTTCCATTCTGGCAATCTGAAACAATCTTCTGAATTTTCTCATCAACCAACTGAGCCTCTTTAATCTGATCTAACAATATCGGCCTCAACTGCAATTGTGCCAACAATGCACCATCATCACAAGATACAAAACTAGCATGCAACGCTCTCAACTCAACAAGCAACGAGAGCGAATACACGGTCAAACCTGCTAAAGACTTCCAACTCAAGGCATCAGCAACAACATTTGCCTTACCCGGATGATAATCAATCAAACAGTCGTAGTCTTTAATTAACTCCAACCAACGTCTCTGCCGAAGATTAAGCTCTCTCTGAACCCCCAAATATTTCAGACTTTTATGATCCGCATAGATAAAACACTTCTCCCCATACAAATAGTGTCGCCAAATCTTCAATGCAAACACAATGGCTGCTAACTCTAAATCATGGGTCGGATAATTAAGCTCATGCGGCTTCAACTGTCGAGAAGCATAAGCTATCACTTTACCTTCTTGCATCAAGACACAACCCAAACCACTATGTGAAGCATCACTGAAAATCACATATGGTTTATCTTCCACAGGCAAAGTAAGAACAGGTGCTTGAGTCAACATCTCTCTCAACTGTTCAAAACTAGCCTGACATTGATCTGTCCACACAAATCTAACTCCCTTACGAAGTAATCTGGTAAGTGGAGTAGCTATCAATGAAAATCCTTTCACAAAGCACCGATAATAGCCTGCCAAACCCAAAAAACTTCTAACTTCAGTCACAGACTTTGGTGGACTCCAATTCATAACAGCTTCAACTTTACTCGGATCAACTCTAATGCCATCTGCTGAAACTATATGACCGAGAAAAGTCACATGATCAAGCCAAAACTCACACTTCGACAATTTAGCATACAATTGCTTCTCTCTCAAAATCTGCAACACAATCCGCAGATGCTTGTCATGCTCCTCCTCATTGCGCGAATACACCAAAATATCGTCGATAAAAACCACTACAAACTGATCCAGATAGGGTCTAAACACCCTATTCATCAAATCCATAAAAGCTGCGGGTGCATTCGTCAACCCAAAAGGCATAACTAGAAACTCATAATGCCCATACCTTGTACGAAAGGCTGTCTTAGGAACATCTTCAGCTCTGACCCTTAACTGATGGTACCCTGATCTCAAGTCAATCTTAGAAAACACTGCTGCTCCCTTCAATTGATCAAAGAGATCATCAATTCTAGGCAAAGGATATTTATTCTTGATAGTCACCTTGTTCAATTGCCTATAATCGATGCACAATCTCATAGTACCATCCTTCTTCTTCACGAACAACACAGGAGCTCCCCACGGTGAAACACTAGGGCGAACAAACCCTTTATCTAACAACTCCTGCAACTGCACCTTCAACTCTCTCAATTCAACCGGTGCCATTCTATAAGGAGTAATAGAGATAGGGGTGGTACCAGGCAACAATTCAATACCAAACTCCACCTCTCTCTCAGGAGGCAACCCTGGCAACTCCTCTGGAAACACATCTGGAAAATCTGTAACTGTGGGTATACTATCAAGTCGAGAACCCACTACTCTAGTATCCACAACATGAGCAAGATAAGCATCACACCCCTTTTAAATCAACCTCCTAGCCGAAACAGCTGAAATAAACAAGAATACAAGCTGTCTCCGCTCACCAGATACCATCACAATTCTACCATCATCGGTTCTCAAAGTAACACATTTCTTTTGACAGTCTACTACCGCTCCATGTTTAGACAACTAGTCCATGCCTAAAATCAAATCATACTCTTTAAATGGCATTTCAATCAGATCACCCAAAAACTCCTCACCCTGAACCACTACTGCACTATCTCGGTGCACCTTGCTAACAATCACACTATGCCCTAAAGGATTTGTCACCAACACATCAAATCCTAGGGATTCAGCATGCAATTCAGACACAGGCAAAATGGATGCACTTATATATGAATGAGTAGATCCTGGATCAATCAAAGCAAGTACTGAAATACCAAATAAAGAGAAAGTACCAGCTATGACTGCAGATGCATCCGGCTGCCTCTGCATAACATACATCCTCTGAGAAGATCCAGCCTCCTCTGGTCTATTCTCCCTGGATGTAGAACCTCTTCTAGGACTGAACACAGATCTACCCCCTCTACTGAAACTTCTGCCCCCTCGACCTCCCCTCATACTAGGTCGAGAAACTGCAGAATCTATCGACCTCTGCTGCTGCAACTTAGGACACTCTCTAACAAAATGATCAGGCGATCCGCATCTATAGCATCCAGCTGTTCCTCTGATCCTCCAACAAACACCCCAATGGGTCTTACCACAATACTCACATACCGGAGGAGTAGATCTCTGAATTACTGGGGTCGGAGCACTCGCCACTGAAGCTGTAGGTCTCGATCTTTGCCTCTGAAACTGAACTGACCTACCAGCTGGCCTCTGACTCCTACTAATCCTGGGAACAAAACTTCCCCTACCTCTCTTCATAGATGAAGACCCTGCCTCAAACTGGGGTCTTCTAACCCTAGTCTCTTCCTCTGTAGCAGCTGCTGCAATACCCTAAGCTCTCTCCACACTCCTAGCTGCTGCAACAAGCTGGGAAAAATCATGATATCGAGAACCAGCCACATGACACATGAGAGAGGGCCTCAATCCCTACTCAAATCTCCTGCATCTATCAATCTCATCAGATATGATACCCCCAGCATAATGGCTCAACCGGATGAACTCAACTTCATACTCGGTTACTGTCCTGTAGTCTTGCTTCAAACTCAAAAACTCCATCTTTTTCACATCTTTATACTCCCTCGGAGTATACTTCAATTCAAACTCCCTGAGAAAATCAGCATAGGTCAAGGTAGGTGGATCATCCATAGCATGGGGCACTGTCTTCCACCAGTCATATGCATCTTTCTGTAACAATGATCTAGCATAATCAAATTTTTCTTCTGGAGTGGCCTGTAACTGAACAAATACCCTCTGTATCTTATCTAGTCACTGCTCAGCTACAGCTGGATCAATAGTACCCAGAAAATCCTCTGCTCCAAACTTTCTTAATTTGTCATACTGTCTCACCGATACCAAAGGCTGGGGTGGTGGTGGTGGCTGCTGTACTGGGGCTTGCCTCATCAATTCCATCATATGCCTAAACCAAACTGGCGGAACCTCCTCACCAGCTGGTCTCCCTGGCACAGAAACAGGTACCTCTCCAGCACTATCCACTCTAACTCCCTCTCTAACCTCATCCGGAGCTACACTCTCCGCACTACCCTCAACTGACTGACGTAAATGAGAATCCATCACAACCTATATCTGCAAATACAGCAGAATACACCTTATTAAAGATCAGAGACTGCCAATATCAAGTATATATCTTATTCAAAAACCAACTTTTAAAATCAAAATATCCTTTTTCCTTACAATATACCTAGGTTGAGAATCTCAAACCTAGGCTCTGATACCAAAACAATTGTAACACCCCTATACCCCGTATACGTACACAGCATGCTTATACGATCGTAATATACGTATAATGAATATAGAAATGCCACGTTATAATTAACAAATGACACATCCCCTTTTTAAAAACATAACCAAATTTAAATCATTTAAATTAAATGATAAAAGATAAAAGATAAAATATTCATTTAAAAAGCAGTGGAAATAAATCAAATATTTTTAAATACAAATACATTAAGATCCAAATTTACAAGACATGAAATATATACATGATTGGCAGCTCTTCTCTGATCTTTAAGTCCAAACTCAACACTTCAGTGACTAGACTCACTTGGTCTCGAAGAACTCTCGGGTTCAACCCTGTTACCTGCGCGATGAACCACAATCGCGCTGAGCTAACAGCTCAGTAGTGCAACTAATACAACCATGATGCTTTAATGCGATGCACATGTCACCATTATACATTTCATAAACCATACATAATCATATCACATTTCATAATTATATATTAGATCTTATTATTCAATTGTTTCTTCATTCATAAATCACATATTACAATTAAGACAGACACGGGCCCAAAACTCACTAATATGTTATTCAAAGTTCAGAGTTACTGCTTTAATCCATATTGACACCTTGTGTCTAGCCCCGTAGGCAATATATATATCCATGGATAATCAACTAGATTTGAGTTTACGACCCGGTCATTTCACTCAATCTAGTTTCAATAATATGTTTTTGAGGTTTACGACCCGGTCATTTCACCCCAAAAACATCACATTTCACATTTATCAACTGGATTCGGCTTACGACCTGGTCATTTCACCTATCCAGTTATTCATAGGCATGCCGCCAAACTCAGAACTCTGAAAATTGAATAAACATATTAGACATACAATTATTTCATTTATCTCTTTATCAATCTCTTTCTCAATTCACTTTACATTTCATTTCCATACTCATAGCCAACACTCATGGCCTCATATCTTTCACATTTCATCATCATATAAACAAACATATCTCAATCATCTCATTAATTAATTCATTATTCACATGGATATAATCAATGGCATTATCACATATTTTACATGCTCATCAGAACATTCATATTATAGCCAATTATATCTCAATTCACAATATCATATGAATGTATGCAATAATGTGGTTTGAACTTACTTAAAAAGAAAATCACACAACTCTAAACACTTACACTTACAAGAATCTTTCACCACTTGAATTAGGGTAATTCACCTTCTTCACAACCTATTTCAAAAGAATGAGGAAACTCTCATGAGATCATAAGGTTAAGAATCAACTAGGGCAAACTCTAAACTTGACACGCTCACACACACGGGCGTGTCCCTGACCGTGCCCTAACTCCACAACACAGAAACATTTACACGCTCAGAACCACGGGCGTGTCACTGGGCGTGTAATACATTCTGTCTCTCAGAAATAACGACACGTCCAACATCATGAGCGTGCTCATGGCCGTGTAAATTCTCAAAACTCACAGTAGCTATGACACGCTCAACAACACGGGCGTGTTAATGGCCGTGTCACACCTACTGCCACTCAGAACAATTGACACGCCTAAGGACCTGGACGTGCTCCTGGGCGTGTCAGGCCAAAAACCCAGATTCCGGCCAAGACAACACCACAACCAACAAAACACTTCCTTTCACCAAAATCCACTTCAACCAAACTCATCTCAACATACCCAAAAACCATAATAAACTCACAAAAACACCAAAACAACTAAAACATTCTTCAAATCTCAAATCAAAAATCATCAACACAAACCTAAAACACAACCTCAAAACAATCATTTCCAACAACTTATTCTTTCCTTCAAACCATCCCCAAAAACAAGAAAATCAGTTACCCAAACACCCTTAAACCCATCTTAAACAACATATTCACAAACCATCCACAAACTCAACTCAAAAACTCAAAGAAATCAAAGGATCAAGTGGAGAACTTACCAAGGATGAAGAAATCTCTTGACTTTCCACTTAATCTCTTGAAAGCTTCCTTAGATCTTGAGTTGGAAGATCAAAACTCCTCTTGTTCTCTTATTTCTTTGTTGTCCGGCCAAACAAAACAAAGGAAGGAGAAGGAGAAAATGATTCACGGCAAGAAGAAAGAAAGAAGAAAGAGAAAACTCCAAGTCAACACCTCTTTTCTTAAAATCCTCTCAACCAAGCAATTAAAAATATTAAACAATTCAAATAAACCTCCTCCATTCATTAATTTCCTTAATAATTAATTATTAACACAAACACAACAAATATCTTCTTCCACTAACTCCATTCTTAAACTATCCATTGACTTAGGTATATGTTATATATATTCTAATATACATCACATATACACTCCCTTTAAAAACCCTTTTTCTCTTCCAATAAAACATATACAATAAATCCAATTAAATTAATAATAAAACCCAAAACATCTAGGGTATATTTTGGGATATTACAGATCTTCATTTGGAACTCCATAGAATGATGGCAGCATATTGTAATGAATGTTCTTCAACTGATAATTTCTAGCTGCATCTGTCAATCTTATGCAAGAGGTGGAAGTTCCAATGACAGGTCTAGCAAAATCTCTCATAGTCCTTTGTCTTTCTTCAGCCATTTTAACAAATTGTGTAGATTTCGACTCAAAATCAGAAGTGTCCTACTCTGTAGTATCAAATCCTGTGTACAGTTCAAACTCTTCCCTACTCCTTTTCACTCTCTGAATTTCTGGAATGAATGGATATAGCTCTCCTTCGAGTGATCTCCTGCCTTGCATAAACAAAATTTCTATCTCAAGAAATTATTAAAAGCAAAAGACAAATAAAATAAAATGAAAACAGTGAAAAATAATCTAGAATATTTTTGCCTAATAAACAATTACGCCAATTAGCTTCCTCGGCAGCGGCGCCAAAAACTTGTTATGCTCGAATTAACTCTACCACAAGTATATGAGGTAGCTGTAGCAAAGGTGATTGCCCCAAGGTTGTCTCACAAGGAAGCTAAAGTAGCTAATTGATTATCAGATTTTAAATAACAAGTAATAAATAAATTTAGATTGCTATCAATTAAAGAAAACAGACTGATTGAAGTTTAACACAATAAAAGTAAATTGAGTTGATGATTTGATTCACTTAATAGAATGGTCTAGGGTTTGCACTTCTCTACTACTTATATGTATGAACGGTTATTCCTGTTAACTAATTTAATTTCAAAGATTAAATCTCAAGCAACCTAATTAATCGAGTCAAGGAAATAAGCTCTCGCATTCAAACCTCTTTCAACTAATCTTGTTATGATTAAAATAATCTTTTTAATAGGTTATATCTCTAATTCACCTATGTCCCTTATTAAATTGTTCCAGCATTAGACTTCATCTATCAATCCATCATCTAATACCTAAAGCACATAATTGGTGGTCAATCAATTATATATTAGCAATAATTAATTCAATAAAGGCTTAAAGAAATAATTGAGTTAAGAGTAATAGCCAATTCATACAATCATAGCAGATCCATACAAACCCTAGACTATATCAAATTAGTTCATAATGCTATCAAAAATACTCATCTCATTAATATTCAAAGAAATCAATTTAGACATGATAATATCCATAAATGCAATTCCAATGAAAATAAAGAGATAAAGTTCAAGAATAAAACCAAATTACAAACTCCTTGAAGCTTCTGAAGAATCTCTTGTTCAAATCTTGCAAGAAGGATGTATCAATGGCTAGAACAATCTAATCTAAGCTAGATTAATCAAAGTGTTCAATAATCTTTTAAGAAAACAAAGTCAAAAATCCTAACTTCACTCTCAGACGGCTAAATCAGCTCTCAAACTTTCAACACCCCCAAACCCTAACTCTCTTTTTCCTTTTATACGAAACTTTCGCTTTAAAAATCCACTTCGTCTTTGGTTCATGAGAGACACGGCCAAGATGGATGAGACTTGGCCGTGTTGGTGGTCTTTGGAGGGACATGGCCAGTGACTTGGCCGTGTCCCTTGCTTGTGTCTTCTACTGCCTGGTTTTGATCTTTCCTTTGGACTTGAGTGAGACACGGCCAAGCTGGATGAGACACGTCCGTGTTGAAGCTTTTTGGAGGGACACGGCCAGTGACTTGTCCGTGTCCCTTGCATGTGTCACCTACTGTGAGAGTTTCTTCTTCTTTTCTTCTTTGGTTGAGTGACACGGCCGTGTTGGAGGTTGACTTGGCCGTGTTGGACCATTTTAGAGGGACACGGCCAGTGACTTGGCCGTGTCCCTTGCCTGTGTGTTGATCTTCTCTTTATCTTGGTATGGGACACGGCCACAAGCTTGGCCGTGTCCTTTGCCTGTGTCAGCTACTATCCCTTTTTGTCTTCAATTTGGTTCCTTGGCTTTTTTAGCCTAAAAAAAAACTTGAACAAACTTTAAACAAGAAGTAAATAAACAATGACCAACAAAACATAAAACCATACTAAAAACTAGATCAAAAACGACATAAACACTGAAATAAACTAAAACTACCAAAATTAATGAAAACACTAAATAAACCTATTAAAACTAACAAAATACCTAAATAAAACAATAATTATCCTAATAAACAGGACACAAATCTATAACAAAAACTAATAAAATAGATAATATCTAGCGAACTTAGTGAAAAGAAAGAGATGAGGTTGGTGAGTGAGCTAAAAAGATTGAAAAGAGCAATAGGATGGGGATTGAGTGATATCAAAGGTATTAGCCCTTCAATGTGCATGCATAGAATCATCTTAGAAGAGGGAGCTAAACCTGTGAGGGAGACCCAAAGGCGTCTTAACCCAAACATGAGTGAAGTGGTTAAGAAGGAAGTGCTTAAATTGCTTGATGAAGGAGTGATATATCCAATAGCTAATAGTGAGTGGGTTAGCCCAGCACATGTAGTGCCTAAGAAATCAGGAATCACTGTGGTAAAAAATGAAAAGAATTAATTGGTTCCTACTATGACTACTACTGGGTGGAGAATGTGTATCGATTATAGGAAGTTGAACAATGCCACAAAGAAAGATCATTTCCCTCTTCCTTTTATTGATCAGATACTAGATAAACTTTCTGGACACTCACATTATTGTTTTTTGGATGGACTTTCAGGTTATTATCAGGTGCCGATATCACCAGAGGATCAATCCAAGACCACTTTTACTTGCCCTTTTGGGACTTATGCATTTTGGCGTATGCCCTTTGGCTTGTGCAATGCGCTTGCAACTTTTCAAAGATGCATGATGTCTGTTTTCACAGACATGATAGATGATTTTATTGAGGTATTTATGGACAATTTTTCTGTTTTTGGTGATTCTTTTGATAATTGCCTCAGTAAACTTGTTCTTGTTCTTGAGAGATGCATTGAATGTAACCTCACATTGAGTTGGGAAAAGAGTCATTTCATGGTTACTCAGGGCATTGTATTAGGCCATGTTGTGTCTAGTAAAGGGATTGAGGTGGATAAATCTAAGGTAGAGTTGATTGCTAAGTTACCCCCACCTACCTCTGTTAAGGGAATAAGAAGCTTTCTAGGGCATGCAGGTTTTTACCAGAGGTTTATTAAAGATTTTTCTAAAATAAGACAACCATTGTGTCATTTGCTTGGGAAAGATGTTCCATTTGAATTTACTGCACAATGCATGCAAGCCTTTAATTCCCTTAAGGAAAAATTGACTAGTGCACCGGTAATTGTAGCTCCTGTTTGGTCTTTAACTTTTGAAATTATGTGTGATGCCTCCAATCATGCAGTAGGAGTTGTCCTTAGGCAAAGGGTTGAGAAATTTTTGAGAGTGATTTATTATGCTAGCTTGACCTTAAATACTGCGCAATTGAATTACACAACAACTGAAAAAGAAATGCTAGCTGTTGTTTTTGTCTTAGATAAGTTTAGAGCATATTTAATTGGGTCTAAAATTATTGTGCATTCAGATCATGCAACTCTAAATTATCTTTTGACAAAACAACATGCTAAACCTCGTTTAATTAGATGGGTGTTATTATTGGAAGAATTTGATTTTCAAATCAAGGATACTAAGGGAAGTGAAAATGTTGTAGCTGATCATTTATCTAGATTACCTTTCTTTGGTGAAAATCTTGCATCTGATAGCATTCATAAAAATCCAGAACCATTTCCTGACGAGCAGTTGTTTGCGGTGATGAATTCACCTTGGTTTGCAGATATTGCTAACTATCTTGCTTGTGGTATTTTGCGTTCTGACATGTCATTTCAGGAAAAGAAAAGGTTTTTTCACATGAGTAAATTTTATTTTTGGGATGAACCTTACCTATTCCAGATATGCAAAGATGAGATAGTTCGCACGTGTGTATCTGAGGAAGAACAACTGAGTGTTCTTCAATTTTGTCATGACCTTCACTGTGGTGGTCATTTTGGAGGGAGAAAGACTGCAGAGAAAGTGCTTCAAAGTGGATTTTACTAGCCTACTTTATTCAAAGATGTTCAAGAATATTGTAAGCATTGTGACTGCTATCAAAGAGTAGGTAACATTGGGAGGAGGAATGAAATGCCCCTTCAATCTTATATTGTGGTCGAACTGTTTGATGTTTGGGGAATAGACTTCATGGGTCCTTTTCCCAAGTCTTTTGGTTATGAGTACATTTTAGTTGCTGTTGATTATGTTTCAAAATGGGTGGAGGCAATCCCCACCCGTACTAATGATGCTAATGTGGTTGTTAAATTTGTCAAGGAATATATTCTTAGCAGATTTGGCACGCCAAGAGTGATAGTCAGTGATGGGGTAAGTCATTTCTGCAATAAACTTTTTGAGAAATTAATGCACAAATCTGGTGTGAAACACAAGGTGGCAACCCCATACCATTCACAGACTTCAGGACAAGTTGAGACATCCAACAAGCAAATCAAAGGAATTCTGGAAAAAACAGTCAACTTATCAAGGAAGGATTGGGCAAGTAGACTGAATGATGCATTGTGGGCATATCGAACTGCTTTCAAGACACCCTTGGATATGAGTCCATACCGATTGGTTTTTGGTAAGGCTTGTCATTTACCAGTGGAGTTTGAGCACAAGGCGTATTGGGCAATTAAGACTCTGAACTTAGACTTGGACAAGGCAAAGAGAGAACGTTTTCTACAAATTTCAGAGTTAGATGAACTAAGGATAGAGGCATATGAGAGTTCGAGGATTTATAAGGATTGCACTAAAGCACTTCATGATAGAATTTTAGTGCGAAAGACATTGAACCCAGGTATGAAAGTTTTGCTTTTTAATTCTCATCTCCGTCTGTTTCCAGGAAAACTCAAGTCTCGATGGAGTGGTCCTTTCGAGATAACTCAGGTATATCCTTCTGGTGCTATAGAATTGCTTAACTCTCTAACAAATAAAACTTTTAAAGTAAATGGACAGAGTGTTAAACCATATAATGAAGGGTTCTAAGAAGTAAGGATCATCGATAGCACTTTGATCTATGATCCTTAAGTCTTGCAGTAATGTCCAGCTACATGACATTAAAGAAGCGCTAAATGGGAGGCAACCCATTGGTTTGCATTTCTTTTCATAGTTACAATTTTATATTTAGCAATTTTGATTTCATGTTTGGTTTAAATAAATGGAATGGGTGCTTTAATCGGTTTTTATTTTTTTTAATGTGTTTAAGGGTTAATCAAGGAAGAGGATTGCATTTCTTTTAGATTTGGTGACACAAAAGAAAAAAAAAGATTAAAAAAAAGAAGAGTCAAAATGGCAGTGAAGCACACTGCCACTTGACATGACCAAGCCACTGGCCGTGTCAAGCAAACCCAAAAATACACAGTCCCAGACACGGCCAACAGGCTTGGCCGTGTCACAGAGACACAGCCAAGCTTATACCCATGCCCTTTTCTATCTTGCAATCTTTTGTTTTACAGTATCAAACATGGTCAGGGGACACGGCCAAGTCACTGGCCGTGTCCCTCCAAACCCATCAAACACGGCCAAGCTAAACCAAGCTTGGCCGTGTCACCTCAATTTCCAAGTTTAAAAACATGATTTTAGCCCTTTTCTTTCATTTAAATCCCTAGTTTTCCTTTTTCTTTCTCTCTCTCTCGACTCTTTCTCTCCTAAACCTCCATTTTTGTTTTCTCAAAGCTTCCAAAATCCCATTAATTCTCCATTTTTCTTCACTAAAACCAAAATCAACCCGTTCAATCTTCTTCTTCTCTCATAAAAAATCAATTAAATCTGTTAAAGCTTCAAATTTTTCCAAATCTATCACTATGCCTAGAACAAAGATGGTGTCCCACCACAAGAGGAGGCAACCTCCAACTGCAGCTCCATCTTCATCTTCTTCATCTTCAAAGAGAGTGACTCTTTTAGCTAGGGGTTTCTTTCCAATGAGGTATGTAAGCGATGAATCCCTTAATGCTCTTCATATTAGGGATAATTTTTATAGCTATGTTCAAAACCTTAGGTGGGAGAAATTAGTCTCCCTTCGACCTTTGCAATTTCAACCTAAGGTTCCACAAATTCAACACACTTCTTGAGTGGATGAAGAGGTATTGTTCTTCATGTTCAACATCTGCACTTGCCTTGTCAATTCAGCTATCTGATTGACCATCTCACTATTGGCTTCCAATTGATTCACCCCTTTACTTCTTCCTCTTACACTTTTCTGTTGAGAATTAGCTCCCAACATTTCAAAGATTTCATAAGTTTCATCTGCTGTCTTTTCTCCCATAGATCCCCCAGCTGCGTTATCAATAGTATTCTGAAATTGCTGGGTTAGACCATCATAGAAAAACTGATTCAGCAGTTGAAGTGGGTAGTGATGGTGTGGGCACTGGATCAACAACATCTTAAACCTGTCCCAAGCCTCATGAAATGGCTCTCCTTCAAATTGAGAAAATGTAGCTATTTTTCCTCTCAATTCAGCTGTCTTCTGATGTGAGTAAAATTTGCCCATAAACTTGTTATAGACTTGCTCCCAAGTTGTCAAAGAATTTTCAGGCAACATCATAAGCCAGCTCTTTGCCTTATCCTTCAATGTTTACGAAAAACATCTCATCCTCAACTGGTCTTCGGTTAGTCCTCCCAATGGAAATGTGTTGAGGGTGGAGTAGAAATCCCGAATAAAATTCAAAGGATCTTCATTCAGAACTCCATAGAAAGATGGCAGCATGTTATAATGGATATTCTTCAACTCATAATTTCTTGCTGCATCTGTCAGTCTTATAAAAGATGTGGAAGTTCCAATGACAGGTCTGGCAAAACCCCTCATAGTTCTTTACCTTTTGTCTCCCATATTGGTAGATTGTACAGTATCTGACTCAAAATCAGAAGTTTCCTCCTCTTTATCAAACCCGGTATATAGTTCAAACTCTTCTCTGCTCATTTTCACTCTTTGAATTTCTGGAATAACTGGGTAAAGCTCTCCTCCGAGTGATCTCCTGCCTTGCACAAATAAAATTTTTGGAAAAAAATAATTATTAAAAGCAAAAGACAAATAAAATCAAATGTAAACAATGAAAAATAATTTAAAATATTTATGCCTAATAAACAATTATGCCAATTAGCTTCCCCGGCAGCGGCGCCAAAAACTTGTTGCGCTATAATTAACACTACTAGAACTACACTCGCAAGTATACGAGGTTGCTGTAGTATTTTGGTGAACACCTCAAGGTCGTCTCACAAGGAAGCTAGATAAACTAATTGTTTATCAAATTGCAAATATCAAATTTTCAATAAAATTAAATTGCTAAACAACTAATCAAGACAGAATGAGTTGAATTTAAAACAATGAATGTAATATCCCAATGTGTGCCCTAGAAGTTTGGATACAATTGTTATTTGTTTGAATTATGTGTATATGTTATGTTGATAAGAAAAGAAATTGAAAAGAGAATTTTTAGGTATTGTTTAAAAAGGAAAGTAATGTGTAGAGAGAAAGTGTATATGTTGGGTATATGGTAATATATATAACATATATGTTGGTCAAAATGAGGAGTCAAGGGAAGAAGATATTTTATTTGTGATATGTGAAATTACTTAAATGGGCATATAAGTGAAAAGAAGTTAAGTTAAATGGATGAAGGGAATTTAGGTAATTGCTTGGTTAGAATTGCTTGGTGGAGATTTAAAGAAGAAGAGAAGTTTGACTTGTCTTTATTTTCTTCTCTTCTCATTTTGTGTGGCCAGCTACCAAACAAAAGAGAGAGCAAGAGAGGTGTTCTAAGTTCTAAACATCAAATTGAAGGGAAAATCAAAGGATTAAGTTGGAGATTTGTGAAATTTCTTCAATTTAGGTAAGTACTCTCTTGTTTTCTTTTGTTATTTGTGGAGTTGTGTTTGAGGTGAGTTATGATTTGTTGTTATTATGATTAAGTGTGTTTGAGATGTGTTTATAAGTGTTGAAATTGATTGTAAGTTACAAAGTTAAATTGGTGTTGGTTTTGGTTTGAAGATGGTAAGTTAAGTGGATGTTGATATGGAAAGAATAAGAATGATGTTGGTTTTAGGGTTTTGAAGTGGTATGTGTTTAAATGT
Organism: Garcia nutans; assembly: GCA_947685225.1. Classification (NCBI taxonomy): domain Eukaryota; kingdom Viridiplantae; phylum Streptophyta; class Magnoliopsida; order Malpighiales; family Euphorbiaceae; genus Garcia; species Garcia nutans. The sequence continues at coordinate 44,147,408 of CANTUV010000007.1, read as the reverse complement.
ATTGTTAATGTGATTATTGTGATGAACATGTAAAATAAGTGTTAAAGACATTGATTATATCCATTTGAATAAGGTTATGTTGTGTATAATGTGTTTTAATTCAATCAAAAGAGAATTGGCCATGTTTAGGGTTTTTGTTCATGAGAGACACGGCCAAACTAAGGATGAGACACGGCCAAAACTAAAGATTTTTGGGAGACACGGCCAAGTTTGAGGAAATTTGGCCGTGTTGGATCAATTTTGGAGAGACACGGCCACTAGCTTGGCCGTGTCCCTTGCCCGTGTTTGCCACTGCCTGGTGTTGGTTGAGAGACACGGCCGTGTTTCCTTGCCCGTGTCTGCCTCGGTTGATTTGGTGTTGAGAGACACGGCCACAAGCTTGGCCGTGTCCCTTGAGTGTGTTGGCTACTGTGATGGTTCTTTGCTCTTTTTGTATTGATGAGATTGAACATACATTTGATGATGCATATGATACTATATGAACAAGGTTATGTTTTATGCATTGTGAAGCTTGTAAATGGTAATGTGTTATATAAATAATGTACTTTGTAATGTTACATCAAAGATGCTATATGTAAAATGTGAAGGGAATGATGAAGTAATTGATTATGTATAGCTTGATGGGAGTAGTTCTTGAGGTAAGTACAAACTTACCTAGATGCATTCTTTTATATGATTTTGAGACATAAAACAATGTTAATTAATTTATTATATTGTTAATATAATGTGACAAGTATTATGACTTGTATAGTGTGAAAGAGACGAGGATCATTCAAAAAGGTATGTACAATGCAATTTATTATGATAAATACTTTTATGATGAATTACCTGAATGTAAATTGAGAAATAAAGAGATGTGAAACTAATGTTTTGAGTTATAATGATATGTTTGTTTAGTTAATGTAATTGAGGTTGTATATTATATGATGATTCAAATGAGATATGAAGCCATTGTGATTGGCTATGATAACACAAATGTGATGTAAATCCATTGTGATTGGCTATGATGATTCAATTGAAAGACATAAGGCATGTTTGCCTAATTGATGATGAGAATTGAGAATGAAATTGATAAATGAATTGTGTAGCTAATGTGTTATTCCATTTTCAGAGTTTGTTGTTGGTGGCATGCCTAATATTAGTAACAATCTCTTGAAGTTAGGTTGGGCTTGATCCTTGAAGCCAAGTTGGGTAGAAGTTTAACATGTTTTACTCCCCTTGAAGCTTGGTTGGGTCTAGTCCTTGAAGCCTAATTGAGATGTTACAACCCTTGAAGCTAGGTTGGGTTGGTTCTTGAAGCCAAGTTGGGTTGATACTTAGCATGCTTTGTTCCCCTTGAAGCTTGGTTGAACCTAAATCCTTGAAGCCTAGTTGGGTCTATGATAATGATAAATGTGATAACAAAACCAAAGCATTAACTCTGAAAATTGAATGGCATATTAGTGTCTTTTGGGCCCGAGTCTGTCTTTGTTGTCAACATGATATACAAATGTTGAGATAATGAGTAATGAGATTTATGGTTGACTTTGTTGGAAATGTGATTCAGGATTGGTGAATTGTGAATAAAATAATGTTATGAAGTATGTTGTGCAATGTGTGTATTGATATATTGATTGTGAGTGTTAGTGATGGATTATGTTTGATGAACTGTGAATAAAACAATGTTATGAAGTATGTTGTGTAATGTGTATATTGATATATTGATTGCGAATATTAATGATGGATTGTGGTTGGTGATAATGATATGTATATAATATATGAAATTAGTCGAGATATATGAAAGGTGCAAATCAAAAGGAAAAACATGGTAAGAAACTAATGGTACATGGAAGTGATATTTCATTATATGTTAGAATTTCTATAATGTATGTTTATATGTTATATTTGTACTACTAAGCTCTCGGGCTTAGCGCGGATGTGTAATCGCGCAGGTGACTAGGTGGAAGATATGAAGTCTTTTGTTGCCACGAGAAGAGTAAGAGTTTATCGAGACCAACTAGAGGGTGATGCATACATGTATAATTTTTAATTATGATGTATTTCTGACAAGAGTATATTTATATGTATAAATGAAGTTTTGATAAAGATAAGATCATTGAAAGTATAATGATTTTGCAAATATTCTTTAAATTTATGTATTGTGGTTTGAACTCTGTTAAAGGTTTAAAAAATGTAACAAAAAGTGACATTCCTTATACTTTATATACTTACTGTATGTATACTAGGTGTATGTATAATACTTATATGGAGCATCGGGGTGTTACAATGAAAGTAAACTGAACTGATATATTGATTCACTTAATAGAAAGGTCTAGGGTTTACACTTCTCTACTAACTTATATGTATGAACAGCTATTCATGTCAACCAATTTAATTTCAAAGATCATATTTCAAGCAACTTAATTAATCAAATCAAGGAAATAAGCTCTCGCATTCAAACCTCTTTCAAATAATCTTGTTATAATTGAAGTGATCTTCTTCTTAGGTTTATATTTCTAATTCACCTAAGTCCCTAATTGAATTGTTCCAGCATTAGACTTCATTTCTCAATCCTTCATCTAATACCTCAAACACATAATTGGTGGCCAATCAATTATATATTAATATTAATCTCAGTTAAGAGCAATAACCATTTCATACAATCATAGTAGATCCATACAAACCCTAGACTAGATCAAAATTAGTTCATAATGATGCTATCAAACAAATTCATCTCATTAAAATTCTAAAAGAAAATAATTTAGACATTAGAGAATTCATGAATACAATTCCAATGAAACTTAAGAGATAGAGTTTGAGAACAAAACAAAATTACAAACTTCCTTTGCCTTCTGAAGAATCTCTTGCTCAGATCTTTGCTAAAAGAATAATGCAATGGCTAAAACTAATTTAATCTAGAGTGTTTGCAAGAAAGTGTAATCAAAATTCCAAAAGAAAATGAAGAATAGCTCAAAAGTTTATGTTGGACGGCTGGAAAAATGTGTAACCCTTTCAAATACCCTAATCTTCTTATATATACAAACCCTCGCTCAAAATCCGCGTTTCCTTTCTTTCCTTAGCCCCATGGAGTGACACGGCCAAGCTTGTGGCCGTGTCATGTGACACGACTAGTGGCTTGGCTGTGTCACCTGGGTGTGTCAGCTTCTATGTAATCTTTCTTCTTTGCTTCTGTGGAATTGAGTGTGACACGGCCAAGCTCTTGGCCATGTCATGTGATACGGCCAGTGGCTTGGCTGTGTCACCTGGGTGTGTCCGCTTCTGTTAGATTTTCCTTTCTTTCTTGGCTCCCTTTGTTTTGCCCTCTAGGTAAGACACGGCCAGTGGCTTGGCCGTGTCTCCTGCCTGTGTCATGATATGCCAAAAATTTGCTTGAGGTGACACGGCCAAGCTTGATTTGGCTTGGCCATGTCTTACTGCTTCATTCATTTCTTTCTTTGTTTTGATCTACCAAGGGAGTTTTTTGTACATTAACCTAAAACAAACACTTGAAACAAACTTTAAATAAGAATCAAATAAAACATTAACCAAAACACACATAAACATCACACTAAAAACTAGTACAAAAATGACATAAACACTAGAATAAATTAAAACTACCAAAATTAATGAAATCACTAAATAAACCGATTAAAACTAGAAAAATGCATGAAGAAAACAATAATCATCATAATAAATAAGATACAATTCTATTAGAAAAACTAATAAAACGATTACCCCACACTTAAAACTTTGCTTGTCCTCAAGCAAAGTCACATGGCATAAATTAAAAACTCAAATAACCTTGACTATAATTCAAGTATATAAGATGAAATCCTTTAAGACTCAGCCGTAAATAAATGCAATTTACTTCAATCAAGATTCTCTTAACTCATTCATTAATCCAGACATAACAAATCTCATCTTTCATCTAAGTGTTTCACTCAATTTCAAAGGTTAATTCACTCAAACCACTCATGACTGCATACTACCATAAACTTGCTTAATTATCCAATCTCTCTCACTGATTTTCTCAAGAAATAATCCGAAGGTCTTTTTGTTTGGATGTAATGGGGCTAAGGTGAAGGTGTGAGAAAAGACATTTAAGTTGGGACATCAAGAAATGGAGTATCTAAATTAGACAATACTCTTGCTTAGAAACTTGTAACTCCCTCAAATGGCATATTCACCAACCTTTGATAATCTCACATTCTTGCATACTTAAAGAAAAGTACATGAGTCTAAATTCCTCTTTGATGACTAATGCTAGAAAATATATGAATTTTGTATATATATATATCTTCTCTTTTATTTATTTATTTTTTTATTTTATTATATTATATATATTTATATACAAAATATAAAATTGCATGGAACATCTAGCTCAAAATGTAGAGGAAAAGAACATTTAACTCTTAGTCAAATACAATGTGCAAAGTATGCATTTCAGCCCCAAATCTTACTAAAGCAATACTATATATTTTTTTAATTGCTTACCCCACACCTATGAATTAAACCACCCTATTGTCATATCATAAGAAACTCCGTTCCTTAATGCAGGTATGATGATAGTAGGAAAATGTTGAGTTGTGAATTATGTTGATCTATCAAGAAAAAGTCAAAGGCTCAACTTGGCTCACTAAGGAATTCATAATTAAGGGAGGTCTTTTTAAGCTAAAGGGGGTAATCCTAATTTGCCTTCAAAATGTGAGTTCAATTTGTAATGTGAGTTCAATTAGTATGCAAAAGAAAGCTCTAGAGATGCAAAATCATGAAGGTGCACACTTAAGAAAAGAAAATCAATTAACAATAATATTCAATCTAAGAGGCTCAAAACTCACAAAGGGTGGGTTCTCAAAGATTTATATGTCATGAATTGCAGAATGTGAAAATTGATCCTGAATGAATTCAAATGCTAATCTCTATGCTGATACTAAAGGCTCAAATATAATGCTAGAATTACAGAGAAGTCAATAAGTTTCCAACAATTATGCCATGAACAACACACAATATAACACACAAAGACAAACAAAACAAAAATTAAAGGAAAGCTTAAAGATTACCTCACACTTATAAATTACATTGTCCTCAATGGAAACAAGGATAATAAAGAAAAAGAGTTAAGGTACAACCTGTTTTCCATCGTTCCCTTGTGAGGCAAACGCTACCTTTTCATCCACAAACATCAATTATTCAAAAACAAAATACAATATATAAAACAACCAAAATATAAAGTGCTAGCATTAAAAACAAAAATGAAAAATAACAACGAAAATATGCTATAACTAAACACAAGAAAGTAAGGAATTTTCTCAAAAGATTAGAGCTAATTTGATCTACGGTGAAGGAGGATGTGATGATGATGCAGCTGAAGGATGGAGACTCATAATCTTAGCAAGGTTGCTATTGATTTGGTCCAACTATTGTAAGACCGCAGCATGGTTATGATCGACCTTGCTTTCTAGTGCCTCTATCCTATTAATTATCTCCTAATTGTCCGGGATTGGAGCATCTTCATCCAAATCAAGAGAATTTGAGTCGGACTCCTCATGGACTCGTGTTCTCTTTTGTCGGCCCCCGGGTGCTTATGGCTTAGCTGAAGCCATCACATAGGCCCCTCCCCTATTCACAACCATATGCATCTTCTCAAGTGTGGCCAAATCTAACGAATCATTACCCAAAATTTTAGTTATATGGCAGTTACTCGGGTAAAAATCATCAAGAAGGGCTGTCGCTAAAGTAGTAACCAATCCTCCAATACAAATAGCACCCTTCTTTTTGTTCGCCACATTATCAAACACATCGGCCAACCAATAGCCGACACTAACGGGTATGACATTACAAGCACAATCTAAGAAAAAGAGCTCACTAATTTCCACCACACCTGGGCTTTCCTTCCATGCAAAGAACCCACAAGACATAAAGCGATGCAAATATCTTAAAGCGGGATTACTCAATTTTGTTGCTTTGGCCGATTTGGCCACATATGTTCCCAAGCCCAGTGCTTCCCATGCAAATTGCTGTTTAAAACCCTTAGGTATAGATTTTTAAACCTTTTTGATGGAAACCAAATATAGCATTCAATTGCTCAATACTATCTACACATGATTTCCCAAGTAATTTAAAATTCAACCTAGAGCAAATTTTCTGTTCATCTCTTTCAACCTTAAGAGATGTTAAAAATTCCAAAGTAAGCTCTTGAAATTGCAAAGGTTGAAGGGAGACTAATTTCTCCGACCCAAGGTTTTGAACATAGCTATAAAAATTATCCCTAATATGAAGAGCATTAAGGGATTCATCGCTTACATACCTCATTGGAAAGAAACCCCTAGCTAAAAGAGTCACTTTCTTTGAAGATGAAGAAGATGAAGATGGAGCTGCAGTTGGAGGTTGCCTCCTCTTGTGGTGGGACACCATCTTTGTTCTAGGCATAGTGATAGATTTGGAAAATTTGAAGCTTTAACAGATTTAATTGATTTTTTATGAGAGAAGAAGAGGATTGAACGGGTTGATTTTGGTTTTAGTGAAGAAAAATGGAGAATTAATGGGATGTAGGAATCTTTGAGAAAACAAAAATGGAGGTTTTGGAGAGAAAGAGTCGAGAGAGAGAGAAAGGAAAAAGGAAAACCTAATGATTTAAATGAAAGAAAAGAGCTAAAACCGTGTTTTTAAACTTGGAAATTGAGGTGACATGGCCAAGCTTAGTTTAGCTTGGACGTGTTTGATGGGTTTGGAGGGACACGGCCAGTGACTTGGCCGTGTCCCCTGACCATGTTTGATACTGTAAAATAAAAGATTGCAAGACAGAAAGGGACATGGGTATAAGCTTGGTCGTGTCTCTGTGACACGGCCAAGCCTGTTGGCCGTGTCTGGGACTGTGTATTTTTGGGTTTGCTTGACATGGCCAGTGGCTTGGCCGTGTCAAGTGGCAGTGTCCTTCACTGCCATTTTGACTCCTCTTTTATTTTTATTTTTATTATTTTGCTTTGCAATCTTAAACTTACTAAATTTAACCCCACACTTAATTCAACACAACACTCGGTCATAAACGCTCTTAAAATGCTCTTGACCTAATGAAAGGGTAAGAGTTAAACAACAAGCTCCAAGCTAATGGTGTTGTGAAAAAGAAAGAAAAGGAAAATTAAAATAAGATCAAAATTGGCTAACTAAGGCTGAATATAGGGTTGGTCTTTTTAAGCCAAAGTGGGTTCACCTAATTGCCTTAATCATCTTGATGCCTAATTTAAAATTTTTATGTAGTCTTAAAAAGCATTTCAAAGCAAGTTCTAGCAAATCATCAATCAAAGATGTTCACCCACAACAATAATGATAAGTTGATGGCTCAATTCCTCACTAGGTTAATGGTAATGCAAGGAAAAACCAACGAAATTGATAATAAGCACCAATTCTACTCAATTCTCAAATTCATGCTTAAAAAATTCAAAGGTCATCTATCAACAATTTTTATAACAATTGAACTTTCTAGAACTCATTTATTCAAGGTAAAACATTACTAAACTTAAAAAGTAAAAACACAAAATGCACCCCACACTTAAAGATTCACATTGTCCTCAATGTGAGCATGCATAAACTAAAAGAGAGTTTAGATGATACCTGATTTCCATCGTTCCCATATATGATGTGTAGGGCTCCTTCCACCCATAATGCAATTGGAGCCCATGTGTGAGAGGATGAACAACATGCAACTTTGAAATGTGCCCAATGTATTGAAAAGCCTAGGTAGCATCCTTGGAAGAGCAATTGTCCAAAAAGAACATGTGAGGGTTGTCTTAATTTGATTCTCTAATGCTATAGGGACGTGGTAAGAACCTTTTTCAGTTTGCAACATGGTTATATATGGTTTTTGCTCGTTCTCACCACCAATGGTGGGAGAGATGATAATTTGTTGCATACTGTACTCCCCAACCAAAACATCTTTCAAAATTCTTGGGTTCTTTTTAAGTTCAACCAAGTTTGGTTGAACCACTTCTTCATCCTCTTTAGCAATTTGAAGCTCCCCCTTAACAATCTCAATATTTAATAGTAAATTGCTCTCCTCAATTTCTAAATTGGAAAAATTAGGCTCTACTCCTAAGGTCATGGCTACCTCAAGCTTATCTTCACTATCTTCACTCTAGGGCATGTCATAAAGTTTAGAAAGTTGCATACCTTGTTTCTCTTCATTCAGCCTACTTGGGAATGGGATTGGTGGCATACAAGGATTTGGAGGTTCATGCAATTTTGTGGAAGTTGATGCTTCCAAATTCTCCTCCTCCTTTGATTGAATTAACTACTCTATGTATGGTTGTATTTCCTCACTATCTTCTTCTTGATTAGTTCCTGCATCAAAGGAATCACAAAAACTGTTATATGTCACCTGTTCACTCCTCAAATTTGTGATTACCTTGACTTGCTCTAGTTGGCTAGGAAATTCCTCTTCTTGGTGTGCTTGGAGTTGATGTGCCAGTTGCCCAACTTGAGTTTCCACCCTCTTCAATGATTCTTCCAAGGAATCAAACCTCTCATTGCTCCCTTCCTGATTTTGTGTGCTAATTTGAAGGTAAGCATTCAAATCATCTTCCACTGTGCATTTCTTGCATTGATCCTGATTCTATGCTCTAATTTGAATGAAGGCATTCAAACTATCTTCCAAAGTGGGTTCCTTAAGTCGATCTTGATTTTGAGCGCTAGTTTGAATGAAGGCATTCAAACTATCCTCCAATGTGGGTTTCTTAAGGTGATCTTGATTTGAATATTGTTCTTGAGAGTAAGGATTTCTTTGGTAAGGTTGAAAAAAAAAATTTTGAGGTGGAATTTGCTGTTGGTTTTCCTAAGAAAAATTTGGGTGGCTTCCCCAGCTTGAATTATAAGGTCTGAGATATGGGTCATTTCCACCCATTTGCTGGAAACTTTCATAGGCATATTCTTCCTCTTGCCTCTCTTGGTATTATCCATAACCAAATGAACATATGTTTGTGCTATGTCCTACAATGCCACATGCTGAACATACTTCACGAGTAGGCATAGGTGTTCTTCCTCTTGCATTTAGCATCTTAAGTTGGTTCGTTAATTCTACTAATTGCCATGCCATTTCAGAGTCAGGGTTATCATCATAAACCCCTACGTACCTTGAAAACTGCATATTTACAAAAGGTACTCAACAAATTAATGAAAACAAATAACAAAAAATTCAAACAAAACAAGCAAACAATTAAAAGAAAACAAACAAACAATTAAATTGTAAAGAAAAATCAAACTATCACTACTTAAATAGCCCTCCCCTGTAGCGGCGCCAAAAACTTGTTGCGCTCGAATTAAGTACTACTACAAGCGTCACTCGCAAGTATACGAGGTAGTTGTAGCAAAGGTGATCGCCCCAAGGTCATTTCCCAAAGAAGGTGTAGCTCGTAATAGCTTGATTAGCAAGTAATTTAAAAGCGAGAGTTTGTTGTTTGGAATTGTAAAAGAGCAATTTAAACCTAAGATTAAGGAGTGTAGGGTTGATGTATGAAGGTTGTACAAGATCAAATAAATTCTTGGGAAGGTGCCTAGGGGTATAGGTCCACTCAATCAAAACTCAATTCTCAATTGTCCATTAACATAACCTTGTCAATTAATTTGTTTCTTAAGTTTAATTAGTTAATTACCAATTCATTAGTTTTCACATTCATGAATTAACAGCAACCAATTGTTTTACATTTGCAAATTAATAAACCCTAGAACTTATATTTCTAAATCATTCATAGGGTAGTCGATTGCATAATTCCGATATCAAATTTCACCTCTCGGTCCTTCATTCAATATCTAGAGATCAATAGGTAGCTAATCTATCAACCTATCATACAATCCAACGCAATCAACCAACAACAAGGTACATCAATGTAAATATCAAATCAAAGCATTCAATCAAATATACTACAAACCCTAGGCATGGGTATTTAGCTCAACATCATCAATTTATAACAATCATTCAACTTAATATAAAACAAATACAAATTGTTCATTGCAATATCAATTCTCCTAATACAACAACAACAATAAGAAATGAATTAAAAGAGAGAATAGAAAAACCCCTTGTGAAGATGCCAAGAGTAGGATTACTAGTCTTCCTCCTAGCTCCACTTGGATGTATGACGAAGAACTCAAGCCCTCTTCAATGGTTGATTCCCCTTTGCAATATGGAATGGAGCTTTCTCAAGTCACCAAGCCTTTCAATGATTATGCCTTTGGAAGATGGAATGGAGCTTTCTCAAGTCACCAATCCTTCAATAAATCTTCTTCAACCTTCAAGAGCTTGTTTAACCCAATTTATCCCAAAGAACCTCAAAGATCTTGTCAGTGAAAGATGGAGAAGATGAAAATGGAGGATGAAGATGAAGGGACAAGGAGAGTGTCACTCTCTCCTCATCCCAAATCGTGTTTGCCCCCTCCTTCTCTTTTCTTTTCCCTCTCTCTTAAACCCTAGCCGTCTCCTCCTCCTCTCTTTTCTTTCGCGCAAAAGAATTTATATAAATTAAGGGTGACACGACCAAGCTTGATTTGGCTTGGCCGTGTCTCTCATTTTTCTTTGGGACACGACCAAGCTTGCTGGCCGTGTCCTTCACTGCCTTCTTCTTTCTTTCTTTCTTTTCTTTGTTCTTTAAGGAGTGACATGGCCAAGCTTGTGGCTGTGTCATGTGACACGACCACTGGCTTGGCCGGGTCACTTGGGTGTGTCACCTTCTGCTTCTTATCTTTCATTCTTTGCTTGCTCCAAGTGTTCTTTGGCATGAAATGGAACACGACCAAGCTTGCTGGCCGTGTCATGTGACACGGCCAGTGGCTTGGCCATGTCACTTGGGTGTGTCTCTTCCTGCTTTGCTCCTTGCTCTTCTTTGTTCTTTGGAGATGAGAGAGACACGGCCAAGCTTGTTGGCCATGTCACTTGCTGCCATTTCTTTCCTTTGAGGTGACACAGCCAAGCTTTATTTGGCTTGGCCATGTCATGCTTGATTCATGCTCTTCTTTCTTTGTTTTGATCTTCCAAGGGTGTTTTTGCACTTTAACCTAAAAACAACACTTTAAACAAACTTAAAATAAAAATCAATCAAAACATTAACTAAAAACACATAAAAAGCATACTAAAAACAAGTACAAATATGATCTAAACAAGTACCCAAATCAAATTCAATCTCGGGTCTAAGTACCCAATCTTGGGTCCAAGTACCTAAATCAAATTTAGTCTTGGGTCCAAGTATCCAGTCTCGGGTCCAAGTACCCAAATCTAATTCACTCATTGGTCCAAGTACCCAAATCAAACTCAATCTTGGGTCCAAGCACCTAACCTTGGGTCCAAATACCCAATCTCAGGTCCAAGTACCCAAATCTTATTCAGTGAGGAGTCCAAGTACCCAAATCCAATCAAGTCTCAGCTCAAAATACCAAATCTCGGGTCCAAGTACCCAAATCAAACCCAACCTCTGGTCCAAGTACCCAAATCAAATCCAATCTAGTATCGAGTCCAAGTATCCAAATCAAATTCAATCTTAGGTCCAAGTATCCAATCTCGGGTCCAAGTACCCAAATTAAATTCAATCTCTCGTCCAAGTACTCAAATCAAATTCAATCTCGGGTCTAAGTACCCAAATCTAATTCAATCTCAGGTCTAAGTACCCAATCTCAGGTCCAAGTACCCAAATCAAACCCAATCTCGGGTCAAAGTACCAAAATCAAATTCAATCTCGGGTCTAAGTACCCAAATCAAATTCAATTTCGGGTCCAAGTACCCAAATTAAATTCAATCCCGGGTCAAAGTACCCAATCTTGGGTCCAAGAACCCAATCTCGGGCCCAAGTACCCAAATCAAACCCAATCTCGGGTCGAAGTATCCAAATCAAATTCAATCTTGGGTCCAAGTGCCCAAATCAAATTCAATCTCGGGTTCAACCAATCTCTGGTCAAAGTACCCAAATCAAATTCAATCTCGAGTCCAAGTACCCAAATCAAATTCAATCTTGGGTCCAAGTACCCAATCTCGGGTCCAAGCACCCAATTCAATCCGGGTCCAAGTACCCAATTCAATCTCAGGTCCAAGTACCCAAATCAGATTCAATCTCGGGTCTAAGTACCCAATCTTGGGTCCAAGTACCCAAATCCAATTCAATCTTGAGTCTAAGTACCCAGTCACGGGTCCAAGTACCCAGTCAAAGGTCCAAGTACCCAATCCTGGGTCCAAGTACCTAAATACAATTTACTCTTAGGTCCAAGTATCCAAATCCAATTCAGTCTCGGGTCCAAGTACCCAATCTCAGGTCCAAGTATCCAATCTCGTGTCTAAGTACCTGTAGACCCTTAATTTTTGACCCAGTCCGGTCCAATATATTTTAATTAGTCCAAAATAATTTTTGTGTTGTCCAATGTATTTTAATTAGTCCAAAACAATTTTTATTATCTTAATTAAATAATTTTTGCTTTAGTATCTAATTTTTATTAATAAAAAATAATAATAAAAAATAAAAAATAAAAATAAAAATCGGCGATGAAAAAATTGGCTACGAAAAAATTGTCACCGAAAACCAGCGTGGGACAAAATGGCCAAAGCCTAATAGCTTTTTTGCTAGCCCAAATTTTCCGCAGCAGTTTTTTTTTTCTCCAGCAAAATTTTTCCGATGCAAATTTTTTAAAACCTAATACAATTAGGTTTCAGTTTCCTTTTCTTAATAAATGTTATATTCCGTGAATAACTAAGATTAATAAAAAAAGCTTCTATAAATAATACCAAAAACAACACAAAAAGGATGGGAAATTGGGACGAAAATTGGGAGGAAATTGAGACCAAATTGAGGAGGAAAACTTTGAAACTTTGAAGAATTCCTTCTGGCAGTGAATCAATCTAATTTTTTTATAGAGCAGACAACAATTCAATCCATCAAAGGTAGCAAAGCTTGTCTTTTTTTTTTGTTCATCCAAGAAGAAATTTTTGGTGGAACCAACAAACGGAGGTATGTATCAATTATCTAATTTCTTCACAGTAGCTTAAAATCATCCTATTGTTTCTTTTAATTCAAAAACCTAAAACCTTAATTCCCCTTTTCTAAAGTTTAAAAACCTTAATTTGTTTCTTTGTTTTCCGAAAAGCTTAAAATTGTTATTTTTGTTTCTTCAAAACCTCAAAAACCTAATTTGCTTTCCCAATTTTCAAAACCCTAAATTGAGTTATGTTTCTTTCCAAAAGCCCTAAAAACATATTTTCTATTTCTATAAACTTTAAATCATTTTGTTTATTTTCATAAAGTTTCATAAAATTATCAATTGTTTTTCCAAATTCTAAAAACTAATTCATTCTCCGAAACCCTAATTCAAAAATCCTAAAACCCTAATTCAACTCTAAAACTCAAAATAGTGAACCCTTAACTCCCTTAAAACCTAAACCTTAAAGTTTTCTAAACCCTAATCCTTTAAAATTTAAAACCCTATAAACATATTCCAACACAGTAAGCTTTCAAACACAATCCAGTGACCTTAAATCATAAATCTAAATGTTTTAAAGTGTCCAAAACCTAATTTCATGATTATACATCTCAAACCCTAATTCAGTTAATTAAAGAGATTTATCAACCTCTTAAATTATAAAACTTTAATTCATGTCAATTTCTTAAAGTTCACAGTAGCTAAGAATTACAAATCTTAAACCCATAAATTCCAAAACCCTAAACACATTAAAACTTAAATAGAAACAGTAGCCCTAATTTGAATTTTTATTTGCCATATTAAATTTTATATTTGATTATGCTTTGATTTATTTTATATGCTTTAATTTATTTAAGTTCAATGCTTGGTTTATTTAATTTATCATGGATGGATGTTTACTTTCTATTGATGTTTAATAACTTTGATGAATGATTTATTTATGATGAATGGTTATTTACATTTATCAATTTATTTAGATTTCCAAATGTTGTAAGAGCTATGTTTCCACTTGGTGGATACCTCATTAGTTAAATATCATGTAATTTAAATTGTATTTCTACTTTAGAACCAATGTAAAGGACATGTTTCTACCTTTCGGTGGGTGTCCTATTTAGGCATGGGATGTAAGGACATGTTTCAATCCTTGGATGGGTGTCCATTAAATTGTTTTGTTTAGACATTGTTTTGATTTTCAATATATCGATGCTTTATTTTTATTGTGTGTAATATGGATAATATTGTTATATTTAAGAATTTTATAATATTAAGACCTATAAAGGAGGCTGGTTCCAATGAACCGGGCGTTGTGGGAGTGCTGGGCCATTTCTCACCTTCCCCACATGTACCCAACTTTTCAAATCCATTAGGGGGTTGGGAATTCCTTAGGAATCGAGTCATCCACTCCTTTCTTTTTCCTGGCCCGTTCAGGTGGCGGCTCCATTTTCTCTAGACTTAGGCCTGTGTTATCTAAGGCCCCGAGCCTAAACAGTGCTGAAGTCGCAAGAACCATTCCATCGGGAGTGGGGCAAAAATCCCCGCTCACAGTGGCGACTCCAGAAGTTGATTTTGTTGGTCTTTATATTATTCTATTCTTTCTTATAATGATATTATCCATTGCATCATCTTAGATTTTATCGTGTGCTTGAGTTAGGACGCTCGTGTTACCCGTGTTGTGTTATGTAAGGGATATCATACTTTCACTCAAGGTATGGAGATTAAGCATGGCATAACCACTCGTAGCCTCGTACCATTTGGTATATACTTACTATGGGAACCTAAGCCTTTTTATCCAAAGACTAAAGCTCATGTAATTGGCCTAGTCACTTTCCTTAGGCTTTACCCCAAATGCATGTTGTTTGACTATGTTTAATTTATCTTGGCTTAAATCATGGCTTATTTGGTTTTTTCTTTTTCTAATATGACCTAAGTATATTATGAGCTCAAAATAAATTTTTCTTTAAAATTCAAAAGACCAAAGCTATTTTTAAAACTTTTCAAAACAAATCTTTTGCTCATGGCCTAAATACTAAGCCCAAAATCCATTTTTTCTAAGATATTTTTACAATGGGCTTAGAAACAAAATTATTTTTATCCAACCTTTTCTTACAAAGAGCTTAAAAATTATTTGGGTCAATTAAAAAAATACCAAAAATCAATTGTGAGCCTAGTTTATTATAAGAATAATTAATGATGTGCTTGTTTTTGGCATGAATCATTAGTTACTTTTTCAAGTGAAGAATATATTTATGATAAACCTCTTAATTTTCTTTCATTCCAATATATCATAAAAACTACTTTAGATGGTTCAATGGATTAAAACCTAATTAATGGGAATTATTACGAATGAATTTCCATTTGTGAAAGTATAACTATTAGTTGAAACGTTTGTGGGAAATAAGGTACCCCATGTTGGTATTATGTTAACCATATACCTAGGAAAAGAGACTCGCCATTCGTGTGTGGATGTTATAAGGTTGGAAGGAGCATCCTAATTATCCTTGTTTGTTGATTGTTTGTGCATACATGCATACATGCATACATTTGCATCTCATTAATCCTTTCTGGCTCACAGCCTTGGATTGCGACAGTTCAAAGGCTTACGATAATCAGGCCTACGCCGGAGACGAGGTGTCTAGCAACGACTCAATCACTTGCTCACCAAAAATAATAGATCCCGAAAAAATTCAAAGAATGGTGGATGATGTCATCAACGCCAAGATGGAAGAAATAAAAGAGGCCCTAGCTAAGACCATGAAGAACCAATTGACTGCAATCTTAGAAAATCATGCCGAGGCATCTGCTAGCACTAAGAAGCCAAAGGACAAAGGGCAGACCAAAGTTGGTGAAGTGGTTTTTGATGATGAAAAAGTGATCATTGATGATGATGATGATTGGGCCCAATACTACCAAGATGCTCAAGAGAAGAAAAAAGAACCGAAGATTGTTGAATGATCAACTATGTAGAAGACCGAAACTTCTGATGTTGAAAAGATGATTGCTGATTTAGAAAAGAAATTTGAGAAGAAACTAAAAATCGAGGAAATGTCCGAAGTTGACAAATTATTTGAGCTAGATGAAGAAGTCCCGTACAAGTTCAAGATGCCATCTTTCGCGAAGTTTGATCGAACCGAAAATCCCAATCTCCATGTCAAGCAGTATATCACTACCATGCAGTCTTCCCGAGCTACTAAGGCTCAAACCCTAAGGTACTTCATGCTCTCATTGGACCTTGTTGTCCAAAATTGGTTCAATACCTTAGATGATGGAACACAAAAGAGTTGGGATCTGCTTTACAAAGCCTTCATCCAACAATATGGATATAACATCGAGATGGTAGTTACCTTGATGGAAGCAGAGTCCATTAGGCAAAGGTCGAATGAGAATTTTGTGGATTATGTGAAGAGATGGAGAAACAAGGCTGCTTTGCTCAAGAAGAGGCCCGGTGAATCCAATCAAAATAGGATAATTATGAGAGGGGTGTTGCCTAGCCTTTGTGAGAGGATGTCTCATACACTCACCTTGTAACACCCCTATACCCCATATACGCACACCACATACTACTACATCTGTAATATACGTATACCGAATACAGGAGTGCCACGGTTTATATTAGACAACCCAATTTTTCTCTTCTACATTAATATGAGAAAACTTAAAACATTTAATATATATTTATATATATTATGGAACATAACAGGTAAAACATTTATTCATTATGCAGCGGAAAATGTAGCGGTATTTACATATATAAATACATCAAAATCAATGTTTACAAAACATAAAGTTTATACATGTTTGGCAGTTCAACTCTGGTCTTTAAGCCCACAATCAGCGCTTCAGAGTCTAAACTCAACTCGGTCTAACTGAACTCTCCGGTTCTACCCTGTCACCTGCGCGACAAACCACAATCGCGCTAAGCCATAGGCTTAGTGGTACAAGCTACCATAACAATATGCTTCAATGCAATGCCAATGTCACACATTCAAATATTATAAACAATACATAAGAATATCATATTAAAAAACCTTACATTAAGTCTTATTATTCATTTGTTTCACTATTCATAATTCACATGGAAGCAAAGACAAGCATGGGCAAAAAAGATACTAATATGCCATTCAACTTTCAGAGTTAATGTTTTGGTTTAATTTTCACATTTATCATTATCCCAACTAGGCTTCAAGGATTAGGCCCAACCAAGCTTCAAGGGGAGCGAAGCATGCTAAGCATCAACCCAACTTGGCTTCAAGGACCAAACCCAACCTAGCTTCAAGGGTTGTAAAATCTCAACTAGGCTTCAAGGACTAGACCCAACCAAGCTTTAATGGGAGTAAAGCATGCTAAACTTCAACCCAACTTGGCTTCAAGGATCAAGCCCAACTCAGCTTCAAGAGATTGTTACTATTAGGCATGTCACTAACAACAAAACTCTGAAAATTGAAAAACACATTAGGCACACAATTCTTTCATTCTTTCATTATCAATTCCATTCTCATTTCCTCATAATCATCTAGGCAAACATGCCCCAATTGTTTCATTTGCATCATTATAGCCAACAACAATGGCTTCACATCTCATCATTAGGGAATACACAACAAATTGCATTATACATATAATTTGAATGATCATCATATCTTTCACATTAAGCAATTCATAGCATTACTCAAATATATCAACAATGTAATAGATTACTTAACACATTTACAACCAAATGTGTTAAGTCCCAAAGTCATATATATGTATGCAACCATGTAAGGTTTGTACTTACCTCAAGAGCAACTCACACTAATCTATCAACCTCCTCTTCCAAGAATCCTTCAACACTTGGATTAGGGCAACTCAATCTCTTCAAGACCTAATCCAAAAGGGATGATACACGCTTACTTAGAGATAAACATGAGATAATTTGGATAAGAACCAACTAGGGCAAACTCTACACATGACACGATCAACAACACGGGTGTGTCCCTGACCGTGCCCTAAATCCACAACACAGAAACGCGCTCAGTGACATGGGCGTGTCACTGGCCGTGTCAATCCTCCCTCAACATAGTAGCTATGACACGCTTAGTGACATGGGCGTGTCACTTGACGTGTCAATGCTATTACAACACAGAAGCTGTGATACGGTAAGTGACATTGGCGTGTCACTGGATGTGTCACCCATCCAGAAAATAGAACCATTGACATGCCTAAAGACCTGGCTGTGCTCATGGGCGTGTCAGGCCGAAAATCCTGATTTCGGCAACAACAACATCACATCCAACAAACCTCTTACTTCCACCACTTTTCACTTCAAACAAACTTAACTAAACACACCTATAAACCATAATAACTTGCAAAAACATCAAAACAATTCAAAACATACATCAAACACCAATTCACAACCATCACATACACACAGCTCAAACACAACACTTGCTCTTCCAACACCAAACTTAACTCTATCTCTTGAATCAAACTCCAAAATCAACACCAAGAAGATCACACACCCTCAAAAACTCCATAATCAAATATACACATACTATCAACAATCAAACACCAAACTCAAAACACAAACTTAAAAGAAAACAAGGGAATCAAGTGAAAAACTTACCAAAAGTGATGAAAACCCTTAGAATTCCAACTTGATCACTTGAAACACCTTCAAATCTTGAGTTTGAAAAGACAAAATCTCACTTTCTCTCTTGATATGGAGTTAGCCGGCCAAGGAGAAAAGAAAAGAAGAAGAAGATGAATAGAACACAAGTCAACTCTCTCTTAACCACTCAATCATCTCTTTAAATCTCAACCAAGCAAATAAAATAATAAAATATTCATAAATATCCTCATCCACTTCCTTTAATTTCCATTTCAATTAATTGAAAAATAAATAAATCTTCTTTTGACCTTCCATTTCTTTGACTTGTATATGTTGTATATATCTCTATATATACAACATATACACTCTTCTCCTTACCTCTTTTCTCTTTCCACTTAAACATATACACTTATAACATTTAATCCAAATACAACAATAAATATTCCAAAACTTTTAGGGTACTTTGGGATATTACAATTCTCCCCCTCTAAAAGAAATTTTGTCCTCAAAATTACCTGATCTCAAGTCTGAAACAGTTAAGGATACTGATCTTTCATCGCTTGCTCACTCTCCCAAGTTGCCTCTTTCTTTGCATGATTCTTCCAAAGAACCTTCACAAGTGGCACTTTCTTATTTCTCAACTCTTTCACTTCATGTGCCAAAATAGTAACTGATTCTTCTTCAAAAGTCAAATCCGGACTCACCTCAATAGATTCAATCGACAAAACATGAGATGGGTCTGATCTGTACCTCCGTAGCATAGAAACATAGAAGACATTGTGAATTCTATCCAACTCAGGCGGCAAAGCAAGTCGATAAGCAACTGGTCCAACTTAACTTCCCTTTTCGGCCAAATCTCAAAATCTTCTTCCAAGGAGACACTTTCAGAAAAACTTTATCTCCAACATTGAACTCTATATCTCTTCTCTTCAAATCTGAATAAGATTTCTGCCGATCTAAAGCTGCTTTCAACTGGTCCCGAATTATCTTCACTTTCTCTTTCGTTTCTTTAATCTAATCAGGACCAACCAATTTGCCTTCTCCAACTTCATTCCAACATAGAGGCGTTCTGCATCTTCTACCATACAATGCCTCAAATGGTGCCATTCTAATACTAGATTGATGACTGTTGTTATAAGCAAATTCCATCAATGGTAAAAATCTGTCCCAACTTCCAGAGAAATTAATGACACAGCTTCTCAACATATCATCTATAATCTGTATCACTCTCTCTGACTGCCCATCTGTCTACGGATGAAAAGTAGTGCTAAAGTGCAATCGAGAACCCAAAGCAGCATGAAAACTCTTCCAAAACCTTGAAGTAAACCGAGGATCTTGATCAGACATTAAAGAAATTGGAACTCCATGCAATCTCATTATCTCTCAGATATACAGCTCAACCAACTTCTCCAGAGAATAATTCATTCTAAGTGGAAGAAAATGAGCTGTCTTTGTCAACCGATCAATAATCACCCAGATGGCATCATGTTTTTTCTGAGTCAACGGCAAACCAGCCACAAAATCCATTGTCACTCGCTCCCATTTCCATTCAGGCACTGATAAAGGTTGAAGCAACCCTGTTGGAACTTGATGCTCAGCTTTTACCCTCTGACAAGTGAGACACTTAGATACAAACTCCGCTATGTCCCTCTTCATACCTGACCACCAATAATGTTGCTTCAAATCATGATACATCTTGGTACTCCTAGGGTGCATAGCAAAAATCGACTGATGTGCTTCCTCCAAAATAATCTTTCTCAATCTTGCATTATCAGGAGCACACAACCTATCTTTGTACCAAAGGCTACCATCACTTCTCACATGAAAATCTCTACTCTCTCCTTTTTGACAATCCAAAACAATCTTTTGAATTTTCTCATCTGCCAACTGAGCCTCTATAATCTGATCCAACAACACCGGTCTCAAATGCAGCTGAGCTAACAAAGCTCCATCATCACATGATTCAAAACTAGCATGCAATGCTCTCAACTCAACAAGCAAAGAGAATGAATAAATAGTCAAGCCTACTAAAGATTTCCGTCTCAAGGCATCAGCAACAACATTCGCCTTACCAGGATGATAATCAATCAAACAATCGTAATCTTTAATCAATTCTAACCACCGTCTCTATCGAAGATTTAGCTCTCTTTGAACACCCAAGTATTTCAAACTCTTATGATTTGTATAGACAAAATACTTCTCTCTATACAAATAATGTCGCCAAATCTTCAAAGCAAAAACTATAGCTGCCAACTCCAAATCATACGTTGGGTAATTCAACTCATGCAGCTTCAACTGCCGAGAATCATAAGCTATGACTCTACCCTCTTGCATCAAAACACAGCCTAAACCATTATGTGAAGCATCACTGTAAATCACATATGGTTTATCTTCCACAGGCGAGGTAAGAACAGGAGCTTGAGTCAACATCTCCTTCAACTACTCAAAACTAGCTTGACACTGATCTATCCACACAAATCTAACTCCCGTTCGAAGTAATCTGGCGAGTGGAGTAGCTATCAAAGAAAAATCCTTCACAAACCATCGATAATAGCCTGCCAAACCCATAAAACTTCTAACTTCAGTCACAGACTTCGGTGGACTCCAATTCAAAATGGCCTCAACTGTGAGTGGGGATTTTCGCCCCCACTCCTGGTGGAATGGTTCTTACGACTTCGGCACTGTTTAGGCTCAGGGCCTTAGAGAACACGGACCTAAGTCCGGAGAAAATGGAGTCGCCACCGGGACGGGTCGGGAAAAAAGAAAGGGGTGGATGACTCGATTCCTAAGGAATCCCCAACCCCTTAATGGGTTCAAAAAGTTGGGTACGTGTGGGGAAGGTGAGAAATGGCCCAGCAGCCCCACAACGCCCGGTTCATTGGAACCGGCCTCCTTTATAGGTCTTAATATTATAAAATTCTTAAATATAACAACATTATCCATATTACACACAATAAAAATAAAGCATCGATATATTGAAAATCAAAACAATGTCTAAACAAAACAATTTAATTGACACGCATCCAAGGATGGAAACATGTCCTTACATCCCATGCCTAAATAGGACACCCACCGAAAGGTAGAAACATGTCCTTTACATTGGTTCTAAAGTAGAAATACAATTTAAATTACATGATATTTAACTAATGAGGTACCCACCAAGTGGAAACATACCTCTTACAACATTTGGAAGTCTAAATAAATTGATAAAAGTAAATAACCATTCATAATAAATAAATCATTCATCAAAGGTATCTAAATATTAATAAAAAGTAAACATCCAGCCATGATAAATAAAATAAACCAAGTATTGAACTTAAATAAATTAAGGCATATAAAATAAATCAAAGCATAATCAAATATAGAATTGAATAAAGCAAATAAAAAGCCCAAATTATAGCTACTATTTCCATTTAGATTTCTTTATCTCATGTGTTAAGATTTTGGGAATTTCATGAGTATAAGCCACTGTGTCTTTTTTATGGAATTAAAATAGATTGAAGTTTTATGTTTTAAAAGGTTGGTAAGACACTTTGATTAAACAAATTAAGGTTTGAATGGTGAAATCATGAAACTAGGGTTTTAGACACTTTAAAATACTTTGATTTATGATTTTCAGTTATTGGGTTTCTATGCTACTGTGTAAATTTAACCTATTTATGTTTTATGGTTTTTAATGTTTTAAAAGGGATTAGGGTTCATAAAAATTAGGGTTTAAGGTTTTAAAAGGGTTAGAGTTCATTATTTTAGGTTTTGGAGTTGAATTAGGATTTTTAGAACTTAGGGTCACGGTGATGCATGATTTTTAAGAATTTGGAAATCAATTTGATAATTTCGTGAAGTTTTATGAATTTAAACAAACAAATTAAAGTTTTTAAAAGTAGAAAAGATGTTTTTTAAGGCTTTTTGAATGAAATAGAACCTACTTTAAATTTTAAAAGAAACAGAATTTAAATCTTAGTTTTGTTGAAAAATATGTTCAATTAGAGTTTTAAGATTTTTAAGAAGTAAAAATAACAATTTTAAGCCTTTTGGAAGATAAACCAACGAAAAAAGGTTTTTTGGCTTTAGAAAAACTAAATTAAAGTTCTAAGATTTTAACTTTTGAAAAACACAAAATCCTAGTTTGTAATATCCCAATGTATGCCCTAGAAGTTTTGGATATTTTTGTTGTTTTAATTGGATTGAATGTATATGTTAATTTGAAAGAGAAAAGAATTTAAAAGAAAGTGTATATGTTGTATATATGGTAGTATAAATTACATATACATAAGTCAAAATGAATGGTCAAAGGAAGAGGATATTTATTTGTTATGTGTGAAATTACTAAAAAGGGCATATAAGTGAAAAGAAGTTAAGTTAAATGGATGAGGGCATTTAAGTAATTTTCTTTTTGAAATGCTAGGTGGAGGTTTAAAGAGATGAGAAGGTTGACTTTGCTTCTTCATTTTATTTTCTTCTCCATTGGTGGCCGGCCATTCTCAAGACAAGAGAGCAAGAGAAAGGTTTTGAATTTTAAGAGCAAATTGAAGGAGTTTTCAAGGGATTAAGTGGAAATCCAAGAAGTTTCATTATTTTGGTAAGTTATTTCTCTTGATTTCTTTTGTTATTTTAAGTTGTATGTAAGTTTGATTGTTGATTTTTGAAAGTAAAGTTGTGTTGATTGTTATATGTTGGAATATGTTTGATTTAATTGACTATGGTGTTGGTTTTGGTTTGAAGATGATAAGTTAAGTGGATGTTGGTATTGAAAGAGTAAGAGTGATGTTGGTTTTAGGGTTTTAAAGTGGTAAGTGATGTTTAACTTGAGTTTGATTAATTATTTTCATAGATTTGCATGTTGTTGATGTTTGTTGGAGTTGTAAGCTTAGAATATGTGAATTTGGTCGAAGGCAGTAGCATTTGGGATGCCACGCCCGTGGCCTTGATTGCCATGGCCGTGGCCAATTGTAGCCATGGCCGTGGAGGTTTGGTGCAAAGGAGGCAGAAGTGGTTTCTAACCCACGCCCGTGGGGGTTGAGGTGGCCACGGCCGTGGGCCTTAGTGAGTGGTGTTGAAGTGTAATTTGTGATTTAAGAGTTTAGTAAGAGGTTATTAAGTGATAAATTGTATTGGAATTCATGTATTGTATCATTTTTGGATTAGGTTTTGGAAGAAGGTGATTTGCCCTAAAATGGGAAGTGAAGAATTCTTGGAAAAAGGAAGTGTATAGAGTTGTGTAAGTGGTACTTAAGGTAAGTACAAACTACATTATTGCATACATTTATATGATGTTGAGATTAAACATACATTTGATGATATTGATGATGCATATGGATAATGATATGTTGTGTACAATGTGGAATGTAAATGATATGATTGAATAATGATATGTTTGCCTAGATAATGTTCAATGCCATTGAGTTATAATGATGTAAATGATATGATTGAAGAATGCCTAGATGATATGATTGAATAATGATATGTTTGCCTAGGTGATGTTCAATATAATTGATGGTATATATGTATACTATTTTGATAAGATGAGAAGCCATGGTTGTTGGCTATGATGATAATCTTGATGTGATGAGAAGCCATGATTGTTGGCAAGGATGGTGTAAATGAATTATAATTGAGGCATGGTGCCTAGTTGATAATGAGAAATGAATTGAAAAAAAAAATGTATAAAGATATAAAGATTGTGTGCCTAATGTGTTGTTCAACTTTCAGAGTTCTCAATTTGGCGGCATGCCTATGAATTGTTTTAGTAACAGTCTTGCCGGGTTGAGGATCTCCTTGGTTTATCCGGGTTGAGGTCCAAGAGACTAGGTCTGTTACTTGATAAATGTGAAATGTGAATTATAGTAACAGTCTTGCCGGGTTGAGGATCTCCTCAAGATTAGTCGGGTTGAGGTCCAAGAGACTGGGTCTGTTACAATTATTTTGGTAACAGTCTTGCCGGGTTGAGGATCTCCTTGAGTATAGTCAAGTAGAGGTCCAAGAGACTGGGTCTGTTACCCTATCCATGGATAGATATATATGTGTATATAGCCAATGGGCTTGATGATATTGATATGGACCAAAGCAGTAACTCTGAATTTTGAATAACATATTAGTTTCTTTTGGGCCCATGCTTGTCTTTGTTTCCTTGTGATTTATATATGAAGATATATATGCTTATTTGAGTTTAATATGGCTTATAATTGATGAATCAATAGATTAATACAATGAAAGGTAATGTCATGAAATATGAGATTCTTGAGTATCATTTGTATATTGAAAAGTGTGGCATTGGCATTTCATTATAGCATGATATTATTGTAGTATGTACCACTAAGCCGTTGGCTTAGCGCGATTATGATTTATCGCGCAGGTAACAGGGAAGAACCGGAGAGTCCCTCTAGGCCGAGTAGAGGTTAGATCTTGAGGTGTACCTAGTGAAGCTTAAAGATCGAAGACATACTGCCAAACATGTATATGCTTTATGCTTTGTAAAACTTGAGTTTTATTGTATAAGGATTTGTAAATATTTGTTACATTTTCCGCTGCTTTTAAATAAACATTTTACCTTTTGTCTTTTATTATTTCTTTTAAATGATTTAAATTTGTTTATGCTTTTGAAAAGGGACGAGTCATTGGTTAAGTATATCGTGGCATTTCTATATTCAGTATACGTATATTACGATCGTATTACCATGCTGTGTACGTATACAAGGTATAGGGGTGTTACATAGTTTTAGCTACTGTGAAAAAAAAATAAAGAAATTAGAATTTCATACCTTCTTTTGTAAGTTGCACCAAAATTGCTTCTTGGATGAACAAGCTCAAAAGACTAGCCTTTTTGCCTTTTGAATCCCTTAAATCGTATTTGTGCTACTTTAAAATCAATTGAATTCAAGCTTTTCCTTTATGAATTTGGATTTTTTTTCTTGTCCCTCTCGGCCTCCCCTTTTTTAATTGCCTTTGGTCCTTATTTATAGTGGTTTGATATGGTTTATTCCTAATTAGTTAAGGTAAGTAATATTAATAAAAAAAAAGATACTGAAACCTAATTGAATTAGGTTTCAAAAAATTTGCGTTGAAAAAATTGCACTGCAGAAAAAAAATGATGCAGGAAAAAATGCGCTGGCAAAAATAATTCTGCCACAGATGGCTGCGGCAGCGAGCGCTGGAATGGGCCCATAGCCATTTCGCAGGCAGAAAAATTCTGTGTACGAAACAGCTGGGCTATTTCGCAGGCAGAATTTTTCTGCGTGGCCATTTCGCACGCAGAATTCTTCTGCGGGCAAAATGCCCATGGGCCTGTGCCCACGGGCCCGCGCGACGAATTTTTTATCGCCAATTTTTTCGACTCCGATTTTTATTTTTATTTTTTGACTTTTATTTGTTTATTTTTATTTTTTATTAATAAAAATTAGATAATAAAGCAAAACTTATTTAATTAAAATTATTTTGGACCAATTAGACAACAAAAATTATTTTGGACTAAATAAAACATATTAGACCGGATTGGGTAAAAAATTAAGGGTCTACATCAACTTTACTTGGATCAACTCTTATACCATCCGCTGACACTATATGACCGAGGAAAGTCACTTGATCAAGCCAAAACTCACACTTCGATAGCTTATCATATACTTGCTTCTCTCTCAAGGTCTGCAACACAATCCGCAAATGCTTGTCATGCTCCTCCTTATTATGTGAATATACCAAAATATCGTCAATAAAAACCACCACAAACTGATCTAGATAGGGTCTAAACACCCTATTCATCAAATCCATAAAACCTGCAGGTGCATTCGTCAACCCAAAAGCCATCATTAAAAATTCATAATGCCCATACCTTGTGCGGAAAGCTGTCTTAGGAACATCTTCAGCTCTAACCCTCAACTGATGGTACCCTGATCTCAGATCAATCTTGGAAAACACTGCTGCTCCCTTCAACTGATCAAACATGTCATCAATCCGAGGCAATGGATACTTATTCTTGATGTTCACCTTATTCAATTGTCTATAATCGATGCACAACCTCAAATTACCATCCTTCTTCTTTACAAACAAAATAGGAGCTCCCCATGGAGAAACACTAGGGCGAACAAACCCTTTATCCAAAAACTCCTGCAACTGCACCTTCAACTCTCTCAACTCAGCAGGTGCCATTCGATATGGAGTAATAGAGATGGGAGTGGTACCAGGCAACAAATTGATACCAAACTCAACCTCTCTCTCAGGGGGTATTCATGGCAACTCCTTAGGAATACATCTGAAAATTTCGCAACTGTGGGTATACTATCAAGTTGAGAACCCACTACTCTAGTATCCACAACGTGAGCAAGATAAGCATCACACCATTTTCTAATCAACTTCCTAGCTGCAACAGCTGAAATGCAAGTTGTCTCTGCTCAGTAGATACCATCACACTTCTACCATCACTGGTTCTCAGGGTAACACACTTCTTCTGACAATCTACTACAGCTCCATGCTTAGACAACCAATCCATGCCTATGATCAAATCATACTCCTTTAAAGGAATTTCAATCAAATCACCCAAAAACTCCTCACCTTGCACCACAACTGAACTATCACGATGCACCTTACTCACCACAACACTATGTCCTAAAAGATTTGTCACCAAGACATCAAATCCTAAGGACTCAGAATGCAATTCAGACACAGGCAGGATAGATGCACTTATGTATGAATGAGTAGATCCTGGATCAATCAAAGCAAGAACTGAAATACCAAATAAAGAAAATGTACCCGCAATAACTACTGAAGTATCTGGTTGCCTCTGCATAACATACACTCGCTGAGAAGACCCAGCCTCATCTGGCCTACTGCCTTCAGATATAGAGCCTCCTCTCTGATTGATCCCAGGTCGACCACCTCTATTGAAACCTCTGCCCCCTCGACCTCCTCTGCTAACACTAGGTCGAGAAGCTGCAGTATCAGTCTGTCTATCCTCCTGTAGCTCAGGGCAATCTTTGATGAAGTGAGCTAGTGACCCACATCTAAAACATACTCCTGATCCACCCGTCTTCCAACAAGCACCTCCATGTGTCCTACCACAATGAACACATATAGGTGGACTGGATCTCTGAACAACGGGAGTCGGAGCACACGTTACAGAGACTGTAGGTCTCGATTTCTGTCTCTGATACTGAATTGACCTACCTAACTGCCTCTGGCTCCTACTGACTATTGGTATAAAACTCCCTCAGCCCCTCTTCATAGATCAGGACCCTGCCTCGAACTGGGGTCTCCTAACTCTAGTCTCCTCTTCAGTAGCAGCTGCTGCAATACCCTGTGCTCTCTCAACACTTCTAGCTGCTGCAACCAAATGAGAAAAGTCTTGGTACCGAGAACCAGCAACAATACACATAATAGAGGGCCTCAATCCCTCCTCAAATCTCCTACACTGGTCAATCTCATCAGAAATAATCCCACCGACATAGTGACTCAACCAATTATACTCAATCTCATACTCTATCACTGTCCGGTTCTTCTATCTTAGATTTAGGAATTCCATCTTCTTGGCATCCTTATACTCCCTTGGAGTATATTTCTGCTCAAACACCTACAGAAAATCACCATAAGACAAAGTTGGTAGATCATCCATGGCCTGTGGAACTGTCTTCCACCAATCATAAGCATCTTTCTGCAGAAGGGATCTAGCATAATCAAATTTCTCTTCAGGAGTGGCTTGCAATTGAATAAATACCCTCTGCACTCTATCCAACCACTGTTCAGCTACTGTAGGGTCTGTAGTGCCAAAGAAATCCTCAACCCCATACTTTCTCAATTTATCATAATGCCTCACCGGCACTTGTGGCTGTGGTGGCGGTGGCGGCTGATGCACCGGAGCTTCCTCAATAATTCTACCACATGTCTTAGCCAAACTGGCGAAACCTCATCAGCAGCTGGTCTCTCTGGCACTAGAGCAGGTGCCTCTCTAGCTCTCTCAACCCTAGCTCCATCTCTACCCTCTTCAGGAGCTACACTCTCAGCACTACCTTCTATGGACTGACGTGACTGAGATGCCATCACTACCTAAATCTGCAATACAACAGAATATACCTCATCAAAGATAAGAGACTGCCAGTGCCAAAATATGTATCTTATTCAAAAACCATATTTTTAAATCAAAATTTTCTTTTTCTTACAACTTACCTAGGTTGAGAATCTCAAACCTAGGCTCTGATACTAAAACAGATGTAACACCCCTATACCCCATATACGCACACCACGTACTACTACATCTGCAATATACGTATACCGGATACAGGAGTGCCACGGTTTATATTAGACAACCCAATTTTTCTCTTCTGCATTAATATGAGAAAATTTAAAACATTTCATATATATTTATATATATTATGGAACATAACAGGTAAAACATTTATTCATTATGCAGCAGAAAATATAGTGGTATTTACATATATAAATACATCAAAATCAATGTTTACAAAACATAAAGTTTATACATGTTTGGCAGTTTGTCTCTGGTCTTTAAGCCCACAATCAACACTTCAGAGTCTAAACTCAACTCGGTCAAACTGAACTCTCCGGTTCTACCCTGTCACCTGCGCGATGAACCATAATCGCGCTAAGCCATAGGCTTAGTGGTACAAGCTACCATAACAATATACTTCAATCCAATGCCAATGTCACACATTCAAATATTATAAACAATACATAAGAATATCATATTACACAACCTTACATTAAGTCTTATTATTCATTTGTTCACTATTCATAATTCACATGGAAGCAAAGACAATAATGGGCCCAAAAGATACTAATATGCCATTCAACTTTCAGAGTTAATGTTTTGGTTTAATTTTCACATTTATCATTATCCCAACTAGGCTTCAAGGATTAGGCCCAACCAAGCTTCAAGGGGAGCGAAGCATGCTAAGCATCAACCCAACTTGGCTTTAAAGACCAAACCCAACCTAGCTTTAAGGGTTGTAACATCTCAATTAGGCTTCAAGGACTAGACCCAACCAAGCTTCAAGGGGAGTAAAGCATGCTAAACTTCAACCCAACTTGGCTTCAAGGATCAAGCCCAACCCAGCTTCAAGAGATTGTTACTATTAGGCATGCCACCAATAACAAAACTCTAAAAATTGAAAAACACATTAGTCACACAATTCTTTCATTATTTCATTTTCAATTCCATTCTCATTTCCTTATAATCATCTAGGCAAACATGCCCCAATTGTTTCATTTGCATCATTATAGCCAACAACAATGGCTTAACATCTCATCATTAAGGTATACACAACCAATTGCATTGTACATATAATTTGAATGATCATCATATCTTTCACATTAAGCAATTCATAGCATCAATCAAATATATCAACAATGTAATAGATTACTTAACACATTTAAAACCAAATGTGTTAAGTCCCAAAGTCATATATATGTATGCAATCATGTAAGGTTTGTACTTACCTCAAGAGCAACTGTAGACCCTTAATTTTTGACCTAATCCGGTCCATTGTATTTTATTTGGTTTAAAATGATTTTTCTTATTCAATTAGTCTAAAATAATTTTAATTAAATAATTTTTACCTTAGTATCTAATTTTTATTAATAAAAAATGAAAATAAAAAATAAAAATATAAAAATAAAAATCGGAGTCGGAAAAAAAATCGGCAGCAAAAAGTGGTCGCGCGGGCCCATCGGGCCAGCAGCAATTCCTTCAGGCGAAATAACCTCCCGCAGCAAATTCCTGCGGGCTGTCACGCTGGCGCGCCTACGGCTGGCACACCCACGGGCCCGGCAGCTCAGTTTTCGCCAGCGCAGAATTTTTTGACTCTATTTTTTGGAATCCTAATCCAATTAGGTTTTAATTTCTTTTTTTTTTTAATATTATTTACCTTAGTTAATTAGGAATAAATAACCTAAAAACCACTATAAATAGGGACCAATTAAACCAAATCAAGGGGGGAAAAATTTACATAGTGACTTTAGGATTTGAAACCAAATCAAGCAAGGAAAAGAGGAAATTCAATTTAAAAGCTTTTCTGGACAGCAACATCACGTAAGAGGGGAATTCAAAGGCAACCAAGGCTTGTTTCTGGAGCTAGTTCATCCAAGAAGAGTTATTTTTTGGAGAATCAACAAAAGAAGGTATGTTAAATTCTTTTTAATTTATGTTTTCACAATAGCAAACCTATGAAATTAGGGTTTTCAAATCAAAAATCTAAAAGTTGTAATTTAATTTTTCCAAGAGTAAAATACTAAAACGTGACTTTCTTTTCTAAAAAGGCTTAAAATTGTTATTTTTCCTTCTTAAAAAACCTTAAAACTCTAATTGAACATACTTTTCAACAAAACCTAAATCAAATTCTGCTTCTTTTAAAATTTTAAAGTAGGTTCTATTTCATTCAAAAAACCTTAAAAAACATCTTTTCAACTAATGAAAACCTCAACTCGTTTATTTAAATTCATAAAACTTCATAAAATATCAAATTGATTTCTAAAAACCCTAAAAATTCTTCTACCCGTGACCTAAATTCTAAAACCATAAAAATCCAAATTTCAACTTTTAAATCTAAAATAATGAACCCTAATCCTTTAAAACCTTAAACCCTAATTTTTATGAACCCTAATCCATTTAAAACATTAAAACAACATAAAACATAAAAATCCAAATTTTACATAGTAGCTTAGAAATTCAATAACCAAAAATCACAAATTAAAGTATTTCAAAGTATCAAAAACCCTACTTTTATTATTTCACCATTCAAACCTTAATTTTGTTAATCAAAGAGTCTTACCAACCCTTTAAAACATAAAACCCTAATTTATTTTAATTCCATAAAAAGTCACAATAGCTACACTTGAACTTTTATTTGTTTTATTCAATTCCATATTTATTTATGCTTTGATTTATTTCTTATGCTTTGATTTATTTAATTTTAATACTTGATTTATTTAATTTATCATGGATGTATGTTTGTTTTATATTTTGGTTAATAGCTTTGATGAATGATTTATTTATTATGAATGGATATTTACTTTTATCAATTTATTTAGATTTCCAAAAGTTGTAAGAGGTATGTTTCCACTTGGTGGGTACCTCATTAGTTAAACATCATGTAATTTAATTTCTTTTCTATTTTAGAACCTTTGTAAAGGACATGTTTCTACCTTTTGGTGGGTGTCCTATCTAGGCATGTGATGTAAGGACATGTTTCCATCCTTGGATGGGTGTCCATTTATTTGTTTTGTTTTGTTTGGACATTGTTTTGATTTTAATATAATGATGCTTTCTTTTTATTGTGTGTAGTATGGATAATGTTATTATACTTAAGAATTTTATAATATTAAGACCTGCAAAGGAGGCCGGTTCCAACGAACTGGGCGTTGTGGGGGTGCTGGGCCATTTCTTACCTTCCCCAGACGTACCCAACTTTCCGAACCCATTAGGGGGTTGGGGATTCCTTAGGAATCGAGTCATCCACCCCTTTCTTTTTTCTCGGCCCGTCCGGGTGGCGACTCCATTTTCTCCAGACTTAGGTCTGTGTTCTCTAAGGCCCCGAGCCTAAACAGTGCCGAAGTCGCAAGAACCATTCCACCGGGAGTGGAGGCGAAAATCCCCGCTCACAGCAACTCACACTAATCTATCAACCTCCTCTTCCAAGAATCCTTCAACACTTGGATTAGGGCAACTCAATCTCTTCAATAGCTAATCCAAAGGGGATGATACATGCATACTTAGAGATACACATGAGATAATTTGGATAAGAAACAACTAGGGCAAACTCTACACATGACACGCTCAACAACACGGGCTTGTCCCTGACCGTGCCCTAAATCCACAACACAGAAGCTTTGACACACTCAATGACATGGGCGTGTCACTGGCCGTGTCAATCCTCCCTCAACACAGTAGCTATGACACGCTCAGTGGCATGGGTGTGTCACTGGACGTGTCAATGCTACTACAACATAGAAGCTGTGACATGATCAGTGACATGGGCGTGTCACTGGATGTGTCACCCATCCAGAAAATAGAACCATTGACATGCCTAAAGACCTGGCCGTGCTCATGGGCGTGTCAAGCCAAAAATCCTGATTCCGGCAACAAAAACATGACATCCAACAAACCTCTTACTTACCACTTTCCACTTTAAACAAACTTAACTAAACACACCCATAAACCATAATAACTTGCAAAAACATCAAAATAATTCAAAACATACATCAAACACCAATTCACAACCATCACATACACACAACTCAAACACAACACTTGCTCTTCCAACACCAAACTTAACTCTATCTCTTCAATTAAACACCAAAATCAACACCAAGAAGATCACACACCCTCAAAAACACCATAATCAAGTATACACATACTATCAACAATCAAACACCAAACTCAAAACACAAACTTAAAAGAAAACAAGGGAATCAAGTGGAAAACTTACCAAAAGTGATGAAAACCCTTAGAATTCCAACTTGATCACTTGAAACACCTTCAAATCTTGAGTTTGGAAAGACAAAATCTCACTTTCTCTCTTGTTATGGAGTTAGCCAGCCAAGAAGAAAAGAAAAAGAAGAAGAAGATGAATAGAACACAAGTCAACTCTCTCTTAACCACTCAATCATCTCTTTAAATCTCAACCAAGCAAATAAAATAATAAAATATTCATAAATATCCTCATCCACTTCCTGTAATTTCCATTTCAATTAATTTAAAAATAAATAAATCTTCTTTTGACCTTCCATTTCTTTGACTTGTATATACTGTATATATCTCTATATATACAACATATACGCTCTTCTCCTAACCTCTTATCTCTTTCCACTTAAACATATACACTTATAACATTTAATCCAAATGCAACAATAAATATTCCAAAACTTTTAGGGTATACTTTGGGATATTACACACCTTCTATAAGCTAGTTTGCAAATTGAAGAATGGGAAAGAGAGAAGAACCATTTTTCAACAAAAAAGGTATGAGAAAGGGAACTATCAATCTAGTAGCCAAAGCATGCAAACGGTAGTCGGTGTTAATACTACTAACCAAGGAATGAGGAGATAATTTTTGGAATTAGGGAAGCCGATGTCTTGGGTTCTCAATAAACTTCAAAGAAAGGGATTGCTACAACCCTTAAATCCTCGTTCTTTGCCTAACCCTCTCCCACCTAATTTCGACACTAAAGCATTCTGTCAATTTCACCAAATGCAAGGGCATGACACGATAGATGTGTGAGGTTGAGACATGAGATCCAAAATCTAATTGATAATAGGAAGCTGCCCGAGCCCAATAAGACAAACACCAAAGATAATCCCTTACCAAAGTTCAATAGGGTACCACCACCGACAACCGTCATGATTGGAGGAGGTTTGCGTGAGGATTTTGTCATGTCTTCTCTTCAAGATGTAGGTGGAGAAGCAACCAAAGAAGAAGAGGTATTTGTTGGAATTAAAAAAGTCATGGTGGTTAAAGAAGTAACAATTTGTGTTCTCAATGGGTTTTGGGATTCAAGCGATAGTGATGATGATCTTGTATCCAAGAAGGAGGAGTGGACTTGGTCCGAGCCTAAAGAAGATGAAATAATGAACACTAGATCCGGTAAGCCTTATGCAAGGCCACCACCTAAGGAGGTAGAAAATAATGAGGGAAAGGAAGTTAAAGTAGGAAATAAAGAAGAAGAAGATGATGCTGTGCTCAAGCAATTGAAAAGAACCCAAGCAAGTGTTAGCATTTGGGACTTATTAGCTACTTCTAAAAAGTACCGAGAAACAATGGCCAAAGCCTTGGTTAGCATGTCAATTTCTACCTCCATGACACCGGAGGAGCTGATAAACTTCATAAAAATTGGAGGGGTAATGAAATGTGAAGAGGTTCAAGAAAAGAGTGAAGTTAATATGGGAACAGTTTCTTTTTCGGATGCGGACTTACCGGAGGAGGGGAGGGACCACATCCACCCTCTCTTTATCAAGATAGAAGTCAAAGGGAAGAGGACTCCATGTGTAATGGTCGATGATGGGTCCACCATAAATGTTTGTCCACTTAAGATATTGCCAAAGCTAGCCATGTCAACAAGAGATCAAAACCCGACTGAGGTAACAATTCGGGCTTATGACAACACTAAGAGGCATGCCGAAGGGACTTTCAAAGTTACTGTCAAGGTTGGTCCAATTGAATCTATTGTTAAGTTTGTTATTTTAAACATACCAGTTACCTTCGCTTTACTCTTAGGGCGACCATGGTTTCATCCTCTTGGTGGAGTTCCTTCCACCCTTCATCAAAAGATCAAGTTCCCCAATGGAGATGAGACAGTGGTCATTGAAGCTGAAGATAATGAGATTGTTAATGCTCTAATGATTGAGAGGCCTCTCAATGGTTTCCAAGTAGATGCAATTTCTGATGATGAAGTAGTGGACTCCAAAGTCTTGAATATGATGAAGAACATGAACTACCTTCCTGGAGCTGGTCTTGGAAAGGGTAAAGCCGGTTTGACAAAGTTGCCAGCTTTTAGAACTCAAACTTCTAAGAAGGGGTTGGGATATGATGAAGACAACGATGTCTAGCAAAACAAGAGAGAGAAGATGAGCTTCCCACCACTTAAAGAGATCTTTGTAAAAGCTCCAGATATGGGATCACTCCAAGGAAAGCCCGAGCCAATTATGTTCATGGGTAAGGTGATCCTAGGTTTTGAAATTTTTGTAGATGTGGCCGAACTAGTGGACCAAGTGAAGAAAGAGCTCACCCTGTCAGCCAACAAAGAATCCAATCCAAAAGAGTAGAATGAAGCTATCTTGAAAGCCGAGAAGACTCCGGAGGAGATTGCTACCTTGGTTGAAGAAAAGTTTGAAGACATCTTGCCTTATGATTTTGAGAACAATGAATTTGATTTTGATTTTGATTTTAATTTATCTACTTTGTATGAGGATGATGATGTTTTCTTTTCCAAAATGAATGCAATAAAGTTTAATTTTGCTTACTTGTGTCATTTTTCTCCTGATGGTTGCATACATTCAAATAACATTTACATTAGCATCTTTAATATTAATTATGTTAACACACAATCATTAAATTTGGGAACAATCGAAAATCCTAAAAACATTAGCATAGCATCTGACCTTACTCTTGAGGAGAGAGAGAGACTTGAAAAAATATTCAAAAAGTATGAAAAAGTGTTTTCTTGGTCTTATGAGGATATGCCTGGAATAGATCGAGACATAGCCGAGCATCATATTCCTACTTAGACTTACATGAAACCTGTCAAACAAAAGCTTAGGCGATTAAGACTTGAGTGGGCTGAATTGGTTAAAGAAGAGGTCACTAAGCAAATACAAGTGAAGTTCCTTGAAGTGATAGAATATCCAGATTGGCTAGCCAACATAGTAACCGTGCCAAAGAAAGATGGAAGAATAAGGGTTTGTGTGGACTATAGAGATTTGAACAAGGCTTCCCCAAAAGATGATTTTCCTTTACCTCATATAGATGTTCTCATTGATAGTGCAGCCTCTAGTGTGCTAAACTCGTTTGTAGATGGATTTTCCAGATACAATCAAGTGTTAATGGCCCAAGAGGATAAAGCCAAAATTGTTTTCATTACTACATGGGGTATATTTTGTTATAGGGTGATGCTGTTTGGCTTAAAGAATGCTGGAGCAACCTATCAAAGGATGTCCACCATATTATTTCATGACATGATGCATAAAGAAGTTGAAGTATATGTTGATGATATGATGGTGAAATCGGATACAAGGGAACAAAACTTTCTAAACTTAGAATTATTCTTCGATAGAGCTTTGAAATATAAGCTAAGATTAAACCCGAAGAAGTGTGTATTCGGTGTTACCTCAGGTAAATTATTGGGACATGTGATTGGTCTGAATGGCATTGAGATTGATCCTAACAAAGTTAAAGCAATCAAGATATGCCAGCCCCTAAGATGGAGAGAGAGGTTTGGGGATTTATTGGTAAACTACAGTACATTAGCAGATTCATAGCAAAACTCACAACAATTTGTGAGCCTATTTTCAAAATGCTTAGAAAGAATCAGCCGATCATATAGAATGAAGAATGTCAAAAGGCCTTTGAGCGAATAAAAGAGTATTTGTTGAATCCACCTATTTTAAAACCACCTAAACCCCTTAAACCTCTACTACTATACTTAGCAGTAGAACAAGAGTCGATAGGAGCCATGCTAGCCCAAGCAGATGAGTCAGGAATTGAGCATGCAGTTTACTATTTGGGTAGAAAGCTCCTACCTTATGAAATTAAGTATAGTATCATTGAAAAGACCTGTATAGCCATGGTTTGGTCTTCTAAGAAGTTGAGGCACTACTTTTAATCGTATAGTGTACAAGTAATTTCCAGGTTGGATCCAATGAAGTACTTAAGGGAGACACCCTCTTTGATTGGGAAGTATGGTCAATGGTTGATAATATTAGAAGAATTTGAGATTGAGTATGTAACCAGGAAAACAAACAAAGGTAGAGAGGTGACAGAATTCCTGGCCCAACAATCATTACTAGAAAGCAAAGAGGTAATCTTGGAATTTCAGGATGAACATTTAGAAGCAATTGAAGTACAAGGGTGGAAAATGTATTTTGATGGAGCAGTAAACATGAAAGGAGCAGGTTTGGGAGTTATACTAGAATTGCTCGAAGGGGAACTTGTCCCTTTAGCCAAAAAGTTGAAATTGAGAGCAACCAATAATATGGTGGAATACGAAGCTTGTATTTTTTGTTTGGAAACCCTAATGATTATGAAGGTGGATAAGGTGGAAGTTTATGGCGATTCATTGCTAGTAGTATCCCAAGTAAATGGAGAATGGGAGTTGAAAGAGGAAAAATTAAAACCATACCACCATTACTTGACCATGATGAAGAAGAACTTTAAGGAGTGTAGGTTTATACACCTATCAAGAGAAGAAAATTAGATGGCTGATGCCCTGGCCACATTGGCTTTGGTATGGGAAAACCCTGTTAGCTTATTCCTTAAACCTCTGATCTTG
The DNA here is from genome assembly GCA_947685225.1 of Garcia nutans. Classification (NCBI taxonomy): domain Eukaryota; kingdom Viridiplantae; phylum Streptophyta; class Magnoliopsida; order Malpighiales; family Euphorbiaceae; genus Garcia; species Garcia nutans. The sequence goes on along the minus strand of CANTUV010000007.1, from coordinate 44,109,922 downwards.
ACCAGTTCATCAACTCCTTGCTATGAATATGAGACAATCATGGAAATTGACACAGACCATGATGCGTGGTATGATACTATAAGGAAATTTTTGGAGGAAAGAGAATACCCGCCGAGGGCAACAAAGAAAGAGAGAAGAGCCATAAGGAAGTGGTCATTGCAATACATCACATTCCATGGAGAGTTATATCAAAGATGGCCTGATGGGGTGCATTTGAGATGTTTAAGGAAGCTAGAAGTGGAGCGTATCATGTCAGAAATACATGCAGGAAGTTGCGGACCGCATATGAGTGGTTTGGCCCTAGTTAAGAAGATTATTTGGCAAGGTTACTACTCGTTGACCATGGAGAGAGATTGTATTGAGTTTGTAAAGAAGTGCCAACAATTTCAGATGTATGGTAACTTGAATCACATGCCTCCTTAAGAACTGCATTCTATGTCTTCACCCTAGCCATTTGCCACTTGTGGTAGCAGTAGATTGTTTTTCAAAATGGGTCAAAGAAAAATCCTTCAACAAACTGGGTGCAAGTCAAATGGCTAGATTTATTGAAAAGAACCTCATCTGCAGATACGGGGTCCCGCACAGTTTGATATCAGACAATGGGGTACAGTTTCAAGAAGCAGTTAAGGATTTATTCTCACAGTACCAAATCCATCATCACCAATCCTCTCCTTATAGACCAAAGGCTAAGGGTGCGGTAGAAGCAACAAACAAGACAATTAAGCAAATATTGTCCAAGATGACCAAGACTTACAAGGATTGGTCAGAGATGCTTCCCTTTGCTTTATGGGGATATAGGACAAGTGTGCAAACACCTACTGGAATGACACCATTCTCTTTAGTTTACGGGATGGAAGCAGTGTTGCCAATTGAAATAGAAATCAAGTCATTAAGAGTAGTCTTGGAAGCCAAATTTCCTGAAATGGAATGGGTAGCGAGCAGATACACACAGTTAGCTTTACTAGAAGAAAGAAGGTTAAAAGCGTTGTATCATGACCAACTGTATCAAAAGAAGGTAGCTCGGGCCTACAATAGAAGGGTTAAAATCAGAAAATTCAGAGTTGGGGATTTGGTGTTGAATCAATGTAAGCCTAATGTATCTAATCCAAGAGGGAAGTTCAGGCCTAGCTGGGAGGGGCCATATGTCGTGAAATAAGTCATGAACAAAGGTGAGGTGAAGTTATCAGACATGGACGGGAATGAATTTAGTGAGCTAGTAAACATTGACAAGTTGAAAACCCAAAAATGGCGGCCTAGGCAAAAGTTAGAGCAGTTCGCTAGTTTCGAAAACCCGAAAGGGCGGGCTAGGCAACAATTAGGGCTAAATGAGAGAAAATCGTCAATTAGAAAACCAGAAAGGGCTAGTTGGCAACATGAGTGATCTTGTGTATGCTAGCTTTATGTTTGGTTGTTCCCCAATTTAATAAAATAGAATTAATGTTAAAATTGTTCTATGTGCACTGTTATAGGTATTTGACCAGATGTAGATGAAATAAATAAGCACAATAGCAAAAGGTGATGACAAATTTTAAACGGAAAAGAAGCATCTTTTATTACTTTAATTATTTTTTCATCCTAACAATACACTTTTTGAATTGACAAATATAAAATCTATGGCAGTCGATAAATGTAACATGTAGGCCAGCTTTGCCTCAGCCGATCCAAGTAGGCTTCAGTCAAGCACGACATGTCTAAATCGGGAGTAAAGTCAGAATCACGAGGCTCAGCTCCATACTGATGGCTAAGGCATCAAGGATCATAGTAAGTACCTTGACGAAAAGCAGCAAGGGGAACATACATCAAGTATGTCCGCATGGTGACACGAGAAATCTTCCACCAAGGTACCAACCAACGGATATTGACTTCAGCGCGTGAGTGGATCCAATCAACCTAGTCAGCATATGAAGAAGCAGGATGGAGTAGTTTCCTAGCTGAATGATGACATGGCAGGTATCTGACAAAGTCAATGGATGGAATATCAAGTAAACAAAGACACTCTTGAAGCCAAATCTGTGAAGAAAGAATTAAAAAAAAGGTCCGCTAAGTTAAAAACCTGCAAGGGCAGCTTAGGTAAAAATTAGGATAGCTCGCTAGTTTCGAAAACCCACATGGGCGGACTAGGAAAAAATTAGAGCAATAAAAAAATTATATAACAAAAAAAAAGAAAAAGGTCCGCTAAGTTGAAAACCCGCGAGGGCAACTTAGGCAAAAATTAGGACAGCTCGCTAGTTTTGAAACACATGGGCGGACTAGGCAAAAATTAGAGCAATAAAAAGAAGAAAAAGGAAAACCTAAATTGAAAACCTGAAAGGGTAGTTTAGGTAATTACCTGAAGCAGCAACGGACTCCCGGTCAGTCTCTTTGACAATCCTGATTTAAGTCAGTCTAATCCAACTAAGGTCTCGGCTAAGATCATAGGTATCGGCGACAAGCCTCGTTCTATTTGGCCATAATATCCAATACTCATGGATCAATATCGCCGTCGGAAGAAACAAGCAAGAATTGGCCGAGAAAGCAAAGACAAAGCATGCATCCCTATGCCTTAGTAGGAGCCAAATGAGATAGACAAAAATCAATCAAGGGAGCAAGTAGAATTTTTTCACCCCTCATCAACCGAAGAACTTCGGGTTTTGGAATTTTGAAATAACATCTGCATCTTCTGTTGAGTTTTGGAAATCAATGTGGGTAACGCCATTTTGTTGATTATTTGAATATCCAAGGATGGCCTCAAATTCTTCAATTAAGGGACATATTTCAAAGTTATTAATTTTAAATACCCTAGAATTCGTATCCCAAAAGGAAGCCACGGCATGTAAGAAAGAGTGGTCCAATTTAACATTTTGAAAACATTTTAAAACATCAAGTTTTGACCATGAAATTTGCTTCCAATGAATGGCATTCATATTCTTAAATAAAATTTTTATCTTCTTTAAGTGATGTTCGGTCATGGTTAATGAATGAAGAAAAATTAAAATTGTTAAAGGGAGTTTTTACGTTGAATTGGAAAATATTTTTGGCTTATATATTAAAATAGGACATGAAAGGTGATTTATACAGAAGAAATAAGCCTTTCCTAAAGTTAAAAGGAAAAGGTGATCGGAAAGGGTGAAACCATATTGTGCAAGGAAAGGAATTGGCGACAATTTCCTTTACCACGTTGAAATTGGTTTTAGCAAATGGTGCGACTGTGAAAAGGAAGTTGTGATGCACTGTTTATGATGAGATAAAGAAAGTATAATAATTGTGGCGCAGTAAAAAAAAAGTGAAAAAAAGTTACAGTAAAGATGGAAATTGCATTTTTTCATTATTGTACACTATTTATACAATTGATACAATATTTATACATCATTGAGAGGGTGGTGGTAGTTCATCAAATAAAGCCCTAAAAAAGTCATCATCTGTTGGAGGAGGGGGCAAATTACTCGTCCCCAGTCTGCTCGAAGTGGGAGCACCAAAATTCGGCAAATTAGTAGTCCCGGGATCACCCGAAGTAGAAGCACCAAAATCTCTATTACCTTGAAGTTCTGATCTATCACGGTCCTCATCAGAAGACGAAAGGATCTCATGGTCATCAGTCTGGAGGCCTCTTGTTGAAGAAGCGCCGGGATCTCTCATCCCCTAAAATCGGAAGTTTAGAAAATTTTGTTCGGATTGATGATATAAACTTTCAAAATGATAAGCCTGCTGACGACTTGTAGCCAACTCTTCTTGAAGTTTCCTATTTTGTTCTTCGAGCATCTGCTGGGAGCCAAAAAGAAAAAATGTAAGAGCATACATGATCATGCATACATATAGTATAAATTACCATGAAATAAGTAAACTCACCAGGTAATTCATATCAATACCCTGCGAATGAGATGGCATATCTGGTGGGCTAGAATGAGCAAATGAAGGGGCAGTAAAAGAAAGTCCAGCCTCATGATCAAATGAGCAACAGCCTGTAACCATCATTAAAGAATCAAAAAGAAAAAGAAAAAAGCAATTGCAAGGGAAAAATGGTGAAACTTTTACCTGAGAAGTACTAGCCCCGAGATGTGGAACAAACTCTCCTGCATCTCCATGATGCTCCTTTTCATCTCTACCCTCATTTTCTTCGAGAATCCCCCGCACACCAAAAGGAGATAAATCAAAGTTCAAGAGCCTTCTTTGAATAAAATGGACATAAAATGCACCGGGTAGATAATGAAATGACTCAACATCATAACCGTATCGGGCCAGCCACCATGCATCCTCCGGCATCGACATAATATTTAAAGTATATTCTGGATATGCATCGAGACCCTCTACTACTCTGGACCGAGAAACCACTCATAAACACTCTCTCCGAGAAACCAGCCACTAGACACTGGGCCGGCGATGACTCGGCGAGAATGTTGGAAAGATAGCGCAGCCCTCATGAAAGGAGACAAGTTTGCTTGCTCTTCTGGATTCTACCAGGCCAAATTCACCAGCAAAATAACATAAGGTAAGTAAACTTTCACATAAATTTAAAGCATACTAATGTTATTTTGCCTGATCCCAGGTTAAGCGGCTCAACACAAAGCAATGAGTATGCACATGGTGAGAGCCAGGGACGTCCACATGATCTGACAACCAGAAATTTAATCTCGGATACCCGACCCTATCTCTGGAAATACCGGGTACCCTCACGAGGTTGTGTTCATATGCCCATGTCTACAACAACAATAAAGATCACATTCATGCAAGAAAATAGTGGAAATGACATTAGTAGAAGAAGAATACCTCGACAACCGCCATCAAGCCAACAAAAGACTTCTTGTTTTGGCAAAGTTTATCAAGACAATGGTAAAGACACGCGAGACCAGCTTCACCTCAGTCAGAAGATGGTACCATTCTGAAATAAGAAAGGGCACTCAACACTGACAAGTGGATGGAGGATTCAGTGCTACCTAAGATGGTCAACCCAAGCAGATACAATAAAAATCCTTGAGCATACTGTTCAGCCGTGTCTCTGCCAACCCGTCCTTTGTAGTTCATCCAATAACTATGAATTGGCTCAATTTTTATCTTAAAAGGCCCTTTATATGATGGTTCCATACCAATTAATTCCTAAATTTCTTCAAATGTTAAAATATCGTTGGTCAGAGGAACCGAAACACCATCATATCGAAGGTCGGTTATAGCAGTAAAATCGATAGAACCAATTGTCATCTCTCCAATGGGCAAGTGAAAAGTGTGGGTTGTGTCCAACCATCACTCTGCAAGCGCTTGGACTACTCTCCGGTCTATCTGATATTCCTCGGATGGCAATTATAAGATGAACTGCTCAAAGCCACATTCTTGGATAATCTGCCTTACCCGAGAAGGCACTATATCGCACCATTGTCGGGCTTTGTAAATACACCCTCTAGCCCGAACAATGCAACGATCATGCTAACACAGAGCCAGGTAAGTTAATACCAGGTAAGTACATATTATCCTATTTGCTTAAATTAATATATTTTTTTCCTAAATTTTCTAAAAGATAATAATATCAGAATACAAAACAATAATAATGGCAAACATAATAATAAAAAAATCATCAAACAAAAATTAAAAATAATCAAAAATAAAAAATAATAAAGAATAATAAAATGAAAAAATAAATAATAATAATAATTAAAATTTAAAAAATAAATAATAATAATAAAAAAACAGAAAGACGAAAAATCAAAAAAAAAGGAAAGAAAAATAAGTACCGCGCTCTTTTCCTTGGAACTGTAATGAAGCGGCATCCCTGCTAGTATATCTAAATTTTCATCTTCATGATACCGAATAAACTCCAATAACTCGGCGTTAGAATGAGTTCCTGACCTTGAAGCATGCATTGTTTTTTGAAAACTATGTACTAAATTTGAAAGAATTTGAGAGAATTATAGAAATTGAGAAGCTTTGATGTGAGTCAAATGAAGGATTCGTGGGTTTATATAGAGAAATGACAAGGAAAAAAAATAAAATTCAAAAGTAAGTTTAACTGTTCATGAATAGTAAACTTTACTATTCATGAATATTAAATTTTATTATTCATAAATAGTAAATTACTATTGATGAATAGTAATATTACTATTTCTAATAGTAAATACTATTTACGAATAGTAAGTTACTATCTATGAATAGTAAATAGTGCATGAATAATGACTACACAGTAAATTCAATTATTCATTGTAATCATTCAAATACTTGCGTGTGTATAAATATTTTTACTTGCTAGGGGCAAAGAAGAAGATATATGGATAAAAATTAGCCGAACTTTTTGAAATAAAAATTATTATTAGCTCGGGTCCAGAACCCAAATTATCCTTAGGTCCAGAACATAGAATCTCTTTTAAGTCTAGAACTTAGCTCGGGTCCAGAACCCAAATTACCCTTAGTTCCAGAACCTAGAATCTCTTTTAAGTCCAGAACTTAACTCGGGTCTAGAACCCAAATTATCCTTAGGTCCAGAACCTAGAATCTTTCCTAAGTCCAGAACTTAGCTCCGGTCCAGAACCCAAATTTTCCTTAGGTCCAGAACCTAGAATTATCCTTGAGTCCAGAACTCGAATTGGGTCCAGAACCAAAATTTTCCTTAGGTTCAGAACCTAGAATTATCCTTGAGTCCAGAACTCGAACCCGGTCCAGAACTCGAACCGGGTCCAGAACCCAAAACATCAACCATCTCAAAAATTAAGTCTTATTGCTTTTCACTCTCTTTCACTAAAGTCTCATATCATTCAAGCAGGGGGCAAACCGTAGACCCTTAATTTTTTACCCAGTTCTGTCCAATATATTTTAATTAGTCCAAAATAATTTGTGTTGTCCAATATATTTTAATTAGTCCAAAATAATTTTTGTTATCTTAATTAAATAATTTTTGCTTTAGTATATAATTTTTATTAATAAAAAATAAAAAATAATAATAATAAACAAAAAAAATAAAAATCAGCGACGAAAAAATTGTGGCCAAAAACTAGCGCAGGACGAAATGGCCAAAGCCATTTCACCCGCAGGAATTTCCTGTGGGAGAAATGGCCCTCAGGATAGTTCGCCCCCCGCTGCAGCAGCCAGCTGCGGCAGCTTTTTCGCCAGCGTATTTTTTTTGCAACAGTTTTTTTTCTCCAGTGTAATTTTTCTGCAGCAGTTTTTTTTTTGCCAGTAAAATTTTTCCGATGCAAATTTTTTCGAAACCTAATACAATTAGGTTTCAGTTTTCTTTTCTTAATGAATGTTATATTCCGTGAATAACTAAGATTAATCAAAAAATCTTCTATAAATAATACTAAAAACAACACAAAAGGATGAGAAATTGGGACGAAAATTGGGAGGAAATTGAGACCGAAATTGAGGAAAACTTTGAAACTTTGAAGAATTCCTTCTGGCAGTGAATCAATCTGATTTTTTTAGAGCAGACAACAATTCAATCCATCAAAGGTAGCAAAGCTTGTCTTTGTTTTTGTTCATACAAGAAGAAATTTTTGGTGGAACCAACAAACAGAGGTATGCATCAATTATCTAATTTCTTCACAGTAGCTTAAAATCATCCTATTGTTTCTTTTAATTCAAAAACCCTAGAACCTTAATTCCCCTTTTCTAAAGTTTAAAAACCTTAATTTGTTGCTTTGTTTTCCAAAAAGCTTAAAATTTTTATTTTTGTTTCTTCAAAACCTCAAAATCCTAATTTGCTTTCCAAATTTTCAAAACACTAAATTGAGTTCTGTTTCTTTCCAAAAGCCCTAAAAACATCTTTTCGATTTCTATAAACTTTAAATTGTTTTGTTTATTTTCATAAAGTTTTAAAAAATTATCAATTGTTTTTCCAAATTCTAAAAACTAAATCATTCTCTGAAACCCTAATTCAAAAATCCTAAAACCCTAATTCAACTCCAAACTCAAAACAGTGAACCCTTAACTCCCTTAAAACCTAAACCTTAAAGTTTTCTAAACCCTACTCCTTTAAACCTTAAAACCCTACAAACATATTCAAACACAGTAAGCTTTTAAACACAATCCAGTGATCGTAAATCATAAATCTAAATGTTTTAAAGTGTCCAAAACATAATTTCATGATTATACATCTCAAACCCTAATTTCATGATTATACATCTCAACCTCTTAAATTATAAAACTTTAATTCATGTCATTTCCTTAAAGTTCACAGTAGCTAAGAATTACAAATCTTAAACTCATAAATTCCAAAACCCTAAACACATTAAAACTTAAATAGAAGCAGTGGCCCTAATTTGAATCTTTATTTGCCTTATTCAATTTTATATTTGATTATGCTTTGATTTATTTTATATGCTTTAATTTATTTAAGTTCAATTCTTGGTTTATTTAATTTATCATGGATGGATGTTTACTTTCTATTGATGTTTAATACCTTTGATGAATGATTTATTTATGATGAATGGTTATTTACTTTTATCAATTTATTTAGATTTCCAAATGTTGTAAGAGGTATGTTTCCACTTGGTGGGTACCTCATTAGTTAAATATCATGTAATTTAAATTGCTTTTCTATTTTAGAACCAATGTAAAGGACATGTTTCTACCTTTTGGTGGGTGTCCTATTTAGGCATGGGATGTAAGGACATATTTCCATCCTTGGATGGGTGTCCATTTACTTGTTTTGTTTGGACATTGTTTTGATTTTCAACATATTGATTTTTATTGTGTGTAATATGGATAATGTTCTTATATTTAAGAATTTTATAATATTAAGACCTGTAAAGGAGGCTGGTTCCAATGAGTGCTGGGTCATTTCTCACTTTCCCCACACGTACCTAACTTTCCGAACCCATTAGGGGGTTGGGGATTCCTTAGGAATCGAGTCATCCACCCCATGTAGTCTCTCCCATTGTTCCATTTAAACAACATATGGTTCGGCTGATCTTGTAGAATAGGAATTGATCCTCCATTTTTCATTTGATCTTTATTAGTGAACATGTCCTCCGTTGATGCTACCTTTCCCCTCTTTCTTATGTCAATGGGATATACCTTATCAGCATTGTTGATGATCTCCATAATTTCAATCAACTGGGTCTTCATAATTTCAACCAATTGGTCTTGTAGTTCGACGATCCTAGCTTCGACAACTTCATCGATTATATCTCTTAGCTAGTTTGCATCCATCCTCCCAATGAATCACTTGAATCAAAAATCAATGTTGTAGATGATATCATTGTAAGCTCTTGGCACGGGTACTATGTTTAAATCTCTATAGTCCACACAGACCCTTATTCTTCCATCTTTCTTTGGCACGGGTACTATGTTGGCTAGCCAATCTGGATATTCTATCACTTCAAGGAACTTCACTTGTATTTGTTTAGTGACCTCTTCTTTAACCAATTCAGCCTACTCAGGTCTTAATCGTCTAAGCTTTTGTTTGACAGGTTTCATGTGAGTGTAAGTAGGAATAAGATGTTCGGCTATGTCTCGATCTATTCTAGGCATGTCCACCAAGCAAATACTTCTTCATATTTTTTGAATATTTTTTCAAATCTCTCTCTCATCAAGAGTAAAGTCGGATGTTGTGCTAATGTTTTTAGGATTTTCGATTGTTCCCAAATTTAATGATTGTGTGTTAACAGAATTAATATTAAAGATGCTCATGTAACTGTTATTTGAATGTATGCAACCATCAGGAGAAACATCACACAAGTAAACAAAATCAAACTTTATTGCATTCATTTTGAAAAAGAAAACATCATCATCCTCATACAAAGTAGACAAATTAAAATCAAAATCAAGATCATTGTTCTCAAAATCAAAAGGCAGGATGTCTTCAAACTTTTCTTCAACTAGGGCAGCAATCTCCTCCGGAGTCTTCTCAGCTTTTAGGACGACTTCTTTCTTCTCTTCCGGATTGGATTCTTTGTTGACTGACAGGGTGAGGTCTTTTTTCACTTGGTCCACTAGCTCAGCCACATCTGAAAAAATTTCAAAATTCGAGATCAACTTTCCCATGAACATGATTGGCTCGGGCTTTCCTTAGAGTGGTCACATATATGGAGCTTTGACAAAGATATCTTCAAGTGGTGGGAAGCTCATCTTCTCATTCTTCTTTGGTTGGGCATTGTTGGCTTCATCATATCCCAACCCCTTCTTGGTAGTTTGAGTTCTAAAATTTGGAAGCTTTGTCAAACCAGCTTTACCCTTTCCAAGACCGGCTCCGGGAAGGTAGTTCATGTTCTTCATCATATTCAAGACTTTGGAGTCCACTACTTCATCATTAGAAATTGCAGCTACTTGAAAACCATTGAGAGGCCTCTCAATCATTAGAGCATTAACAATATCATTATCTTCAGCTTCGATGACCACTGTCTCATCTCCGTTGGGGAACTTGCTCTTTTGATGAAGGGTGGAAGGAACTCCACCAAGAGGATGAAACCATGGTCACCCCAAGTGTAAGGCGAAGGTAACCAGTATGTCTAAAACAAAAAATTCAACAATAGATTCAATTGGACCACCTTCGGCATGTCTCTTAGTGTGTCATATGCCCGAATTGTTACCTCAGTCGGGTTTAGATCCCTTGTTGACTTGGCTAGCTTTGGCAATATCTTAAGTGGGCAAACATTTATGGCAGACCCATCATCGACCATTACACATGGATTCCTTATCCCTTTGTCTTCTATTTTGATAAAGAGGGTAGATGTGATCTCTCCCCTCCTCCAGTAAGTCTGCATCTGAAAAGGAAACTGCTCTCTTATTAACTTCACTCTTTTATTGAACATCTTAACATTTCATTACTCCTCCAATTTTCATGAAGTTAATCAACTCCTCCGGTGTTGTGGAGGTAGAAATTGGCATGCTAGCTAAGGCTTGGCCATAGTTTCTCAGTGCTTAATAAGTCCCAAATGATAACACTTGCTTGGGTTCTTTTCAATTGCTTGAGCACATCATCATCTTCCTCTTCTTTATTTCCTACTTCAACTTCCTTTCCCTTATTAGTTTCTACCTCCTTAAGTGGTGGCCTTGCATAAAGCTTACCAGATCTAGTGTTCATTACTTCATCTTCTTCGTGCTCAGACCAAGTCCACTCCTCCTTCTTGGATACTAAATCATCCTCACTATCGCTTGAATCCCAAAACCCATTGACAACACAGATTGTTACTTCTTTACCCACCATAGCTTGTTTAATTTCGCCAAATACCTCTTCTTCTTTGGTTGCTTCTCCACCCACATCTTGGAAAGAAGACATGACAAAATCTTCATGCAAACCCCCTCCAATCATGAAGGTTGCCGGTGGTGATACCCTATTGAACTTTGGTAATGGGTTGTCTTTGGTGTTTGGCTTATTGGGCTTGGGTAGCTTCCCATTATCAATTAGATTTTAGATCTCATGTCTCAACCTCACACATCTATCAGTGTCATGCCCTTGCATTTGATGAAACTGAAAAAATACTTTATTGTCGAAATTAGGTGGGAGAGGGTTAGGCAAGGGACGAGGATTTAAGGGTTGTAGCAATCCCTTTCTTTGAAGCTTATTGAGAACCCAAGACATCAGTTTCCCAAAATTTAAAAAATTGCCTCCTTGTTCCTTGGTTAGTAGCATTGACACCTCCTTGTTTCCTTTCTCATTCCTTCTCGTTGAAAAATGATTCTTCTCTCTCTCCCATTCTTCAATTTGCAAACCAGCTTGGAGGAGATCTTTGAAATCACGGATGAGTGTAAGAGACATCCTCTCACGTAGACTAGGCAACACCCCTCTCACAATCATCCTTATTTGATCAGATTCATTGGGCCTCTTCTTGAGCAAAGCGGCCTTGTTTCTCCATCTCTTTACATAATCAACAAAATTCTCATTTGACCTTTGCCTAATGGACTCAACTTCCATTAAGGTAACTTCCTTCTCGACATTATATCCATATTGCTGGATGAAGGCTTTGTATAGCAAATCCCAACTCTTTTGCTTTCCATCATCTAAGGTATTGGACAAAATTTGGACAATAGGGTCCAATGAGAGCATAAAGTACCTTAGAGTTTGAGCTTTAGTAGCTCGGCAGACTGCATGGCAGTGATATACTGCTTCACATGGAGATGAAGATTTTCAGTTCCATCAAACTTCGCGAAAGATGGCATCTTGAACTTGTACGGAACTTCTTCATCTTGTTCAAATAGTTTGTCGATCTCGGACATTTCCTCGATTTTTAGCTTCTTCCAAATTTTTTTTTCTAAATCAGTAATCATCTTTTCAACATCAGAAACTTCTGTTTTCTCCATAGTTGATCTTTCAACAATCTTCGGTTCTTTCTTCTTGTCTTGAGCATCTTGGTAGTATTGAGCCCAATCATCATCATCATCAATGATCACCTTTTCATCATCAAAAACCACCTCACCAACTTTGGTTTTCCCTTTATTCTTTGGCTTCTTAGTGCTAGTAGATGCCTTGGCATGATTTTCTAAAATTGTAGTCAATTGGTTATTCATGGTCTCAGTTAGGTCCTCTTTTATTTCTTCCATCTTGGCATTGAGGGCTTCATCCACCATTCTTTGAATTTTTTCTGGATCCATCATTTTTGGTGAAAAAGAGATTGAGTCGTTGCTAGATTCTTCATCTCCGGCATAGGTCGGATTGTCGTATGCTTTTGAAATATCGTAATCCAGGACTGTGAGCCAGAGAGGATTAATGATATGAGATGCAAATGCATGTATGCATGTATGCAAAAACAATAAACAAACAAGGACAAATAGGACGTTCCTTCCAACCTTATAACATCCACACACGAAAGGCGAGTCTCTTTTCCTAGGTATATGGTTAACAAAATACCAACATGGGGTATCTTGTTTTTGAATATTTCTCTCAGACGTTCCAACCAATTGTTATATTTTCGAAAATAGAAATCAGTTCATAATAATTCCCATTAATTAGGTTTTAATCCATTCAACTAACTAAAGTAGATTTTATGCTATATTGGATTAAAACTAAATTAAGAGGTTTATTATAAATAGATTTCTCAATTGAAAAAGCAACTAATGATTCATGCCAAAAACAAGCCAATGATTAATTATTCTTAGTATAAAATAGGCTCACAATTGATTTTTGGTATTTCGTAATTGACCTAAATAATTTGCAAGCTTTTTGTAAAAAAAAAGGTTGGATAAAAATAATTTTATTTCTAAGGCCATTTTCAAAAGATTTTAGAAAAAAGGATTTTGGGGTTAGTATTTGGGCCATGAGCAAAAGAATTTTTGATTTCTTTTTTAGAAACGTTTTATGTCCAAAGACCATTTTAAAAAGTTTTGAAAATAGCTTTGGTCTTTTGGATTTGGAGAAAAACTTATTTTGAGCTTACAAATTTACTTGGGTCATATTAGAAAAAGAATAAACCAAATAAGCCATGATTTAAGCCAAGATAAATTAACCATAGTCAAAAAACATGCATTTGGGGTAAAACCTAAGGAAAGTAACTAGGCCAATTACATGAGCTTTAGTGTTTGGGTTAAAAGGCTTAGGTTCCCATAGCAAGTATATACCAAATGGTACGAGGCTATGAGTGGTTATGCCATGCTCCATCTCCATACCTTGAGTGAAAGTATGGTATCCCTTACATAACACAACATGGGTAACACGGGCGTCCTAACTCACGCACACAATGCAATATAATATGATGCAATGGATAATATCATTATAAAAAAAGAATAGAATAATAAAAAGACCAACAGAATCAACTTCTCTTATCCCTAGTGGAGTCACCACTGTGAGCGGGGATTTTCGCCCCCACTCCCGGTGGAATGGTTCTTGCGACTTCGGCACTGTTTAGGCTCGGGGCCTTAGAGAACACGGACCTAAGTCCGGAGCAAATAGAGTGACCACCCGGATGGACCAGGAAAAAGAAAGGGGTTGATGACTCGATTCTTAAGAAATCCCTAGCCCTTTAATGGGTTCGGAAAGTTGGGTACGTGTGGGGAAGGTGAGAAATGGCCCAGCCACAACGCCCAGTTCATTGGAACCGGCCTCCTTTATAGGTCTTAACATTATAAAATTCTTAAATATAACAATATTATCCATATTACACACAACAATTGAAATAAAGCATCGTTATATTAAAAATCAAAGCAATGTCCAAGCAAAACAAATAAATGGACACCCATCCGAAGATGGAGACATGCCCTTACATCATCCGTATCTAAACTAATAAGACACCCACCAAAAGGTAGAAACATGTCCTTTACATTGGTCCAAAATATAAAAGCTATTTGAATTACATGATATTTAACTAATGAGGCACCCAAAAAGTGGAAACATACCTCTTACAATATTTTGAAATCCAAATAAATCGATAAAAGTAAAAAACCATTCATCATAAATAAATCATTCATCAAAGATATTAAACATTAATCAAAATAAAAAGTAAACATCCATCTATGATAAACTAAATAAATTAAGCATTGAAATTAAATAAACCAACAAAGCATTGAAAATAAATTAAAGCATATAATAGACTACATAATCAAATATAAAATTAAATAAAGCAAGTAAAGATTCAAATTAACGCTACTGTTTCTATTTAAGATTCTTTATTTAATGTTTAGGGTTTTGGAATTTATTGGGTTGGGATACTGTAAGTTTTAAGGGAATTGAAATGGATTAATATTTTATAATTTAAGGGAATGATAAGGTTCATTGATTAACCAAATTAGAGTTTGAGGGTGAAATCATGAAATTAGGGTTCGGATACCTTAAAACATTAGGTTTATGATTATTAGCAATTGGATTGTTGTTTTCAGGCTTACTCAGTTGAATTTTAACATTTATATTTATAAAGTTTTAAGGTTTTAGGGTTTAAAAAAATTAGGGTTTACGGTTTTAGGGGAATTAGGGCTTAAGAGAACTTTTGGGTTTAGGTTTACTAGTTTAGTGTTTACTATTTTTGGTTTTGAAGTTGAATTAGTGTTTTTAGTGTTTTAAAAAAACATGTTTTGGTTTTAGGATTTGAGAAAATAGTTTATAGTTTTAGAAAGTTTTATGTGATTTTTAGAAACTGTAAAGTGAGTTTTGAGTTTGGATATTTAACAAAACATTTGGAATTTTGGAAAAGAATTAGAAGAAAACTAGTTTAGAGTTTTTAAAAGCTTCTTGGAAATAAACAAAATGATTTAAGGTTTATAGAAACAGAAAATATATTTTTTAGGATTTTTGGAAATAAAAGTATTCAATTTAGTGATTTAAGGTTTTAGAAAATTGGAAAGCAGATTAGGGTTTTGGTAAATTAATAAAACGATTTAAGGTTTTGAAAAGTTGGAAAGTAGATTAGGTTTTTAAGATTTTGAAGAAATAGATTAGGGTTCATGGGTTTTAGAAGAAACAAAAAAACAGTTTAAGAATTTTGGAAAACAAAGAAATGAATTAAGGTTTTTAAAATCAAAAGATAATTGAAGCTACTGTAAAGGAAAAAAGATTAGATATTCAAACCTTGGGTTCCACCAAAAATTGCTTCTTGGATGAACAAGGACAAAGGCAAGATGGCTGCCTTTGATGGATTGATTGCTTGGCTGCTTATTCTTCTCTCAATAAGTCCGATTGTTTTTATTGCCAAAAAGAATTCTTAAAGTCCGATCTCCTTTCAAAGTTTTTCCTCCAAAGTTCCTCTTTCTTCCCTTTTCTGTGATTTTTTGGTCTTATTTATAGGAAATTTATGTGATTAATTAAAATTGTTTACAAAAACTATCATTAATTAGGAAAAGGAAACCAAAACCAAATAGAATTTGGTTTCGGAAGTAATTGCGTTAGAAAAAAATTTGCTGGCAAAAAAATTGCTACGAGTTTATTAATTTACTATCATTAATTACCATAAAAGAAATTTTATTTTTCTTACAATCTTTGGTTTATGGAATTTTTGATGTTGATGAACTTTAATTAGTTGATTTAAGTTAAACATGCAAAAGTTGTCAAAGGGAAGTGTTTGAATCTTCACTTTATCATTAAAGAAGACTTCATATTAATTTGAAAAAGAAAAATAAACTATTCCATGTATTTCATATGTTTGGGCCGAAATGGTCCCAAAGTGCAGCTTTCTGGACTATTTTTGTGGCAATTGTTTGAGGTGGCAAATGAATGAATTTTTCAACGAAATTTTACGTGCAATTAGTCAACATATGAAATAAGTTTTCTGTAAAATTTCAGCCAAAAATAAGAAAATTTACCTGGTCAAATCCACGACTGAAAAGGACTGAAATTTTGACGAAAATCCAGATTTTACTATTCATTTGGTCATGCCATTTTGCGTTGCCGATTTTACGTGCCGCGACACTATTCATTTGGTCAATTTGTGACTCTTTGAGGAATGCTTTGAAATGTTTGATATTTTTATTATGGATGTTAAATATGTGAAAAGGGTAAATGTTGGACTAAAGAAAGTGGTGCGAGGCGTAAATGGCAAAGTGCAACGGAAACTTAAAATGATTTCTCGAGTCATTCTAAAATGAAGTTTGAGACTTAAATTGAATTATTTTAACCTTTATGCTCTACTGGATAGTTGGGAGTGGTAGATAAGGGTATGGTGCACTATACTAACTTATGCAGTACTGCTTGATATTGTGATTGAATTGTTATGATCCGAACTCAATGGTGAGGGCCATTGGGGGCCAATGGTGAGGGCCATTGGTTATAACCAGGATGGTGAGGGCCATTCCTGTGATTTGATATTGGTGGTGAGGGCCACCTATGTTACAGTGGTGAGGGTCACTGCCTTATCGCTATAGTTCCCTATATACCAGTAGAGCCAAAGTATTGTTTCTTTTAAACTACGTATTGTAAAATGAGTTTGGATTATGGTGTTTACATATGTGGAAAGCATATTTATACTGAATGTCCAATAACTTCCATTGGTTTAATGTTGGTTGATTTTTGATTTACTTATTTCCTTTTATTTCAAATGCTATCATGTTTTACTTTTATTCTCATTGGTAAAGTACCCACTGAGCGACATTGCTCAGCGAGTTAAGTTTTCCTTGACTCGTAGGTTCGGAGCAGTAGCAAACTTTTGGAAAGAGACGAACAGACCCACAGCAGCTTAGGGTAGATCTCCTAGTTTTCATTATGAGTTAGGTAGTTGTGGCATGTATATGTATATATATAAGTTTGAGAATTACTATGTTATACTGTACGTTAGTAGTATTTAATAATAATAAATCTCTACTTTATTTTGTATTAGAAGTGTGAACTCTTCTTGCAGGTTTGTAGTTGAGGGTATAAGGTGGATTCATTGGGAGTGTATTGAAACTGATTGTATTCACAATGGTTTGTGTAAAAATGTTTTCAAAAATCAGAAAAACCAGTTTTGTCGACCCTTGGGACCCAAATTTCTAAGCGAACCTCTGGCAAAATTTCTGTAAAATCGGAACTAAAATTTTACTAAGTAAAATTGGTAGCAACATTAGGATAGTGTGGCGCCTCTACTCTGCTTACACATGTAGGACAGGAAGGGGTGTTAACAATTTTTGGTATCAGAGCAAAGGTTTAGTCGGTTCTGGGTAGTTAGTTGAACTAAACCTTAAATGTATGACACATAGGGTTAGGTTAGGGGTTCTAATTATGTAATTATACATGTGTGTAATATTGTTAGTTATGTTATGCTAATTATAACATAAGTAATTATGGGTGATCAAAATGATGAGATGAGGGAGCTGAGGATGGAAGTAGAGAGGTTAAAGCATATAGTGTAGGAGCAAGATGATACCGTAGAAATTTTGGCAGATCGAAGTATACAGGATCGTGGAGACCTGAGATTAAAAGATGAGATGATTACCTCCTTGATAAGAGACGTGCAGATGTTAAAGGAGGACAGGCTCAGTCATAGAGTGGAGTTTGATAGTGCCTGTAGGAGCCTCAGGGTAGCACATAGAGAGATCCGTGCTTTGCAGGAGAGTGTCCAGGAGCTAGGCCAGCACTTACCTGGTGAAGCATCGCATGACCTAGATTTTGACCCTGAGATAGAAGAGTATTTGTATGACAGTGCCACCTCACCTAGGGCACCTACTCACTGAGCTTCGAGAGGTGTTGGTTTTTGGAGGTTCTTTGGGTTATGTACATAGGTGACATCGGGGTATTGTGTAAATATTGTATGGTAGTATGACATGATGATATAGTAGTAAGGAGTCCTAAATTTTGGAATGTACATAAGGGCTTCCTAATAATGTAAAAACTTTTGCTTGGAAATAAATAAAAGTTGTGTTGTATATGTGTTATTTAGGAGTTTTTATCTTTATATACATGCCACCTAGGGTAATATAATGCTGTTGGTCTGGGTCGTTACTGATGATGGGATTGTATACGTTTTGCTCTGTTCTGTAGATGTCACGAATAGCGCAGCGTGATATAGAGGAGGAGGTCGAGTCTCAGGCCTCCCGAACTGTAGACACGTATGTATTAGAGATACCTGCATCGGAGCAACCACCAGATGATACTCCTATCCCCAACAAAATGTTGCAACAAATGGCTGCCGTACTACGGCAGATAGCCGGTGCCGCCCCGGTACCACCACCAGTGCCAGCACCCATACCAGTACTTGCTGTAGGAGGGGAAAGGAAACCCCCGATCGAAAAGATAAGAAAGTACGGGGCGAAGGATTTTAGGGCCCGAAGGGACGATGATTCTTCTACAGCCGAGTATTGGCTAGAAGGAACGGTACGAGCCTTAGAGCAGTTACAGTGTACGCCGAAAGAGCGAGTGGTATGTGCTACTTCCTTATTAGTGGAAGAAGCATGTATATGGTGGGACATAGTTCACCAACGAGTTCCACCGGAACAAAGGACATGGGATTTCTTTGTGAATGAGTTCAAAAGGAAGAGGATTTAACCGAAGCGGAGGTGACTTTTCTATCGATTCGAGAGGTAATGAAGGCAAAAATACTAATCCACGCTGTGATCATTGCGGACGCCGCCACATGGGAGAATGTTGGGGTCGGACATTTGCATGTTACATATATGGATCTCTAGATCACCTTATGCGAGAATGTCCCCAGCGAATGTAGAATTTACCTAGGGAGACTGAGGGATCGTAAGCGGTAGCAGGGCGAGGCCGAGGTAGAGGTAGGGGCGGAAATCCATCATGTGTGCAGTTTGAGACGGTGAATCGATCAGAAGCGAGGGTTCCTGCTAGAATGTATGCCATGAGGGGGCGAGAAGATGAAGAAGTGCTAGACGTGACTGCAGGTCAGTTGTCTATGTTTGGAGTTCCACTTTACATTTTAATAGATCTAGGTTCTTCACACTCATATATATGCACGAAAAATGAAAAACATGGGAACCTAAAGGTAGAACTAGAGGAAGAGGGAATATTAGTTACTAGCCCATTAGGGAGTGAGGTAATTACGAGAAAGGTAGTGAAAGATTGCCCCGTGGAGATACACGAACGTAGACTTATTTGAACTACCATTTCAAGAATTCGATGCTATTCTTGGGATGGATTGGTTGGCCAAACACGATGCACTGGTTGACTATAAATGGAAGAGAGTTACTCTACATACGTCAAACGGCGATGAAGTGACCTTAGTGGGAAAGAGGAAGGACTACCTAACTAACATTATTTCCGCTATGACAGCTAAGAGGTTAGTGCAAAAAGGCTGCGAGGCATACCTGTTATGCGCATTAGAAGCAAAAGAAGAGGCACCGAAGCTACAAGATATACCTACTGTTTGCGATTTTCCCGACGTATTTCCCGACGATTTACCTGGATTACCACCTAAATGGGAGGTGGAATTCACCATAGACGTGTACCCGGGAGCTGCACCAGTATCCATCGCACCTTATCGAATGGCGCTAGCGGAGCTAAAAGAACTAAAGGTATAGCTACAGGAACTTTTAGACAAGGGGTTCATTAGACCAAGCATGTCACCATGGGGAGCGCCAGTATTGTTCGTGAAAAAGAAAGACGGATCCCTAAGGTTGTGTGTGGATTACCGTCAACTTAATAAGCTGACCATCAAGAACAAGTATCCGCTACCTTGCATAGACGATTTGTTTGATCAATTCAAAGGTGTTGGAGTCTTTTCAAAAATCGATCTACGATCGGGTTATCATCAATTGGGGATCAAAGATGAAGACATACCAAAAACCTCATTCAGAACTCGCTATGGACATTATGAATTCATCGTTATGCCTTTCGGATTAACGAACGCACCTGCAGTATTCATGGATTTAATGAACAGAATCTTCCACCCGTACTTGGATCAGTTCGTGGTTGTATTCATTGATGACATATTGGTGTATTCAAAGAATCGAGAGGACCATGATTGCCACCTTAGGATCATTTTGCAAACCCTGCGAGAGAAGCAGTTATACGCTAAATTCAGCAAATGCGAATTTTGGTTGGAATAAGTAGCCTTCTTGGGACATATTGTATCGGCAGAAGGAATAAGGGTCGATCCCAAGAAAATAGAAGCAGTGTTAGAATGGAAGCCACCTAAGACGGTAACGGAAGTCTGTAGTTTCTTGGAGTTAGTAGGATATTATCAGAGATTCGTCAAAGGATTTTCCATGATCGCCGCACCTATGACCAAGCTACTTCAGAAGAATATCAAATTCCAATGGACCGACGCTTGCCAACAGAGTTTTGAAAAGCTGAAGCAAAAACTTACCGAAGCACCCATTCTTACACAACCCGAATCAGGAAAAGATTTTGTGATTTATAGTGATGCAGGCTTAGGTTGCGTATTGATGCAGGAGGGCAAAGTCATTGTGTATGTCTCTCGACAGCTCAAGCCACATGAAAAGAATTATCCCACGCATGACTTAGAACTAGCAGCGATTGTTTTGGCTTTTAAGATGTGGAGGCACTACTTATACGGGGAAAAGTGTTACATTTATACGGATCATCAAAGCCTAAAGTACCTACCCACGCAGAAAGATTTAAACCTACGATAGTGAAAATGGATGCAATTGTTAGCCAACTATGACTATATGATTAACTATCACCCGGGCAAAGCGAATGTCGTAGCAGATGCACTTAGTAGGAAGTCGATGTAAGCGCTACGTGCTATGAGGGTAGAATTAAAGCCCACAGAGGATGGAGCTATCTTTGCAGAAATGCACGTGCGACCTACCTTACATCAGCAAATACGTGAGGCTCAGAAGGTAGATGAACAAGTGAAGAAGTTGAGTCAACAGGCGCAGGAGAATTCATTAGGAGATTATCAAATTCGTCCAGATGGTATCCTATACTACAAGAAGAGAATGGTGGTACCTAAGTCCGAGGAACTGAAGAAACATATTTTGCAAGAAGCTCATAACAGTCCTTATACAATGCATTCGGGAGCAACAAAAATGTACCAGGGCTTGAAGGAGTATTACTGGTGGCCAGGAATGAAAAGAGACATTGTGGATCACGTGATGAAGTGTCTAACCTGTAAGTAAGTGAAAGCAGAACATCAACTACCCTCAGGACTACTACAACCTATTATGATTCCAACCTAGAAATGGGATTGTATTACTATGGATTTTGTCACAGGATTGCCTATGACTAAGGACAAACATGACGCGATCTGGGTAATCGTGGATCGGTTTACTAAGTCTGCTCATTTCTTACCAGTACGTGTGGATTACTCGCTTGACAAGTTGGCAGACTTGTACATCAACGAGATCGTACGTCTCCACGGAGTTCCAACTTCCATCATATCAGATCGAGATCCACGCATTACGTCAAATTTTTGGCAGAAATTCCAGACAGCCCTTGGGACTCGAACGTACCACAGTACAGAATTCCATCCCCAGACAGATGGACAGTCGGAAAGAGTGATTCAAGTTTTGGAAGATATGATGAGGGCGTGCATTTTAGAATTTAAAGGTAGCTGGGACAAACACCTGAGCTTAATGGAATTCGCGTACAACAACAGCTATCAATCCAGCATACAAATGGCTCCTTACAAAGCACTGTACGGTCGGAAATGTAGAACTCCAGTTTGCTGGACAGAATTGAGCGAGGAAAAGATTTTGGGGACAGAAATCGTTAAGGAAACTGAGGAAAAGGTAGAGATCATTCGAGACCAATTAAAAGCAGCGGCGGATAGGCAAAAATCATACGCGGATCTAAAGAGGAAAGACATACAGTTCGAGGTCGGCGACAGAGTATTCCTCAAAGTCTCTCCTTGGAAGAAGGTGTTACAATTTAAACAGAAAGGCAAGCTAAGCCCTAGATTCATCGAACCATATGAGGTCATCAAACGGGTAGGTCCGGTAGCTTACCAGTTGGCGTTACCACCCGAATTAAGTAAAATACATGATGATTTTCACGTCCCAAGTCATACAAGCTTAAGACATCGAGATTCAGCCCGACCTGACATACGAGGAAGAGCCAGTAGAAATCCTAGCATTGGAAATAAAAGAGTTGCAGAATAAGAAGATTCCATTGGTCAAAGTGCTTTGGAGGAATCACAAAGTAGAAGAAGCTACATGGGAACGTGAAGAAACTATGAGGAAGCAGTACCCATATTTATTTCCTCCTGACGGGCTTCGGGACGAAGCCTAAATTAATGAGGGAGGAACTGTCACATCCGCCCACCGTATTTATGCATAGTAGTCACGTACACAGTGAGAGAAGGGGAAAGGAGAAGATAATTTCTGACAACGGCCCCAGATAAGGATATAGGATCAATGGGACTTAATTATAATTTCCAAAAAGTTTTGGGGAGTTAACTGTAATTTCCAAAAGTTGTACTGGATGTTCTTAATAGTGCATTTAACAGACTCCAAAAAAGGAGAATAGAGAAAAATCAGGTCGCAATGACGTGTAACGGTTTTTCAAGAAAACACCCCGTTAGAGAGAAACGAAGACATGTGGTCATTTTGGTCATTATTAATTAAAATTTATACATGAAACCAAGTAGGAAATAAACACATGAGTGCATAGAGGATGTCTAGGGGTTGAATATGAAATGATCGTCAGTAGAAACGGAGCCCAGGCAAAACCCGAGCAAAGAAAGGACCTAAAGGTAATTTTGTAAAAAGTCGAGGGCTTATTGGTAATTTTTTAAAACGACTTGGAAACTTAAAATAGACCTTAAAAATAGAAAGTAGAGGTTGAGAGGATCAAAATCATATGTAGTTTGCCTCGTGGAACTGTACGGTTTAAAAGTTACGAACGAATAATCGTCGGATGGTATTTTGGTCTTTTCACACCTTAGACCATAAAATATCGGCACAAGGAGGTGGAAGGGCCAAAATATAATTAAAATAAAGTCTAAGGGCTTGGGTTTTAAATAAATAAAAGGAAGAGACATTTCAGCTAATGAAAATTAGCCATTTAGGGTTTATAAAAAGAAGAAAAGAAAAAGTGGTGGACAATTGGCCTTAAAACATTCATTCACCCAAAAGTGGACATCATTTCCACTATATATATATATCATCATAGCAAGAAGAGAAAAACTCTTTCTCTCCCACTTCAAAATTTCGGCCACCATAGGAAGAACACCAAAGAGTTCCAATTTTTGTCAAGTTTGATTTTCAAGGTAAGTTTTAAGGTCTTCAAGTATGTAGATTTCAATTCTAGTATCAATTTTAAGTATTTATATATCTATTGGAAGATTGGAAATTAGGGTTCTTATAGTGGATTTGGGGAAAATTTTAAGTAGTGATGATATTGATAAATTAAATGGAAGAATCAAGGTTTCTAAGGTTTAATAAGGCTAGATTAGGGTTTAGTTTGAAAAGAAACGGAAGATAGCTTATTATTCTAAATTGCTAAGGGATATGTTTAAGGTTGTGTTCTTGAATTTCTTGAAGGGGAAACAAATATTAAGGAAGGAGAAGAAGGAAAAGCCAAGGGGATTTAAAAAAACAAGTTTTGGTACTTTACCATAAAAGAAATTTTATATTTCTTACAAACTTTGGTTTATGGAATTTTTGATGTTGATGAACTTTAATTAGTTGATTTATGTTAAACATGCAAAAGTTGTCAAAGGGAAGCGTTTGAATCTTCACTTTATCATTAAAGAAGACTTCATATTGATTTGAAAAAGAAAAATAAACTAGTCCATGTATTTCATATGTTTGGGCCGAAATGGTCCCAAAGTGACAGCTTTCTGGACTATTTTTGTGGCAATTGTTTGAGGTAGCAAATGAATAAATTTTTCAACGAAAGTTTACGTGCAATTAGTCAACATATGCCATAAGTTTCCTGTAAAATTTCAGCCAAAAATAAGATCATTTACCTGGTCAAATACATGACTGAAACGGACTGAAATTTTGACAAAAATCCAGATTTTACTATTCATTTGGTCATGCCATTTTGCGTTGCCGATTTTACTTGCCGCGACACTATTCATTTGGTCAATTTGTGACTCTTTGAGGAATGCTATGAAATGTTTGATATGTTTATTACGGATGTTAAATATGTGAAAAAGGGTAAATGTTGGACTAAAGAAAGTGGTGCGCGGCGTAAATGGCAAAGTGCAACGGAAACTTAAAATGATTTCTCGAGTCATTCTAAAATGAAGTTTGAGACTTAAATTGAATCATTTTAACCTTTATGCTCTACTAGATAGTTGGGAGTGGTAGATAAGGGTATGGTGCACTATACTAACTTATGCAGTACTGCTTGATATTGTGATTGAATTGTTATGATCCGAACTCAATGATGAGGGCCATTGGGGGCCAATGGTGAGGGCCATTGGTTATAACCAGGATGGTGAGGGCCATTCCTATGATTTAATATTGGTGGTGAGTGCCACCTATGTTATAGTGGTGAGGGCCACTGCCTTATCGCTATAGTTCCCTATATACCAGTAGAGCCAAAGTATTGTTTCTTTTAAACTACGTATTGCAAAATGAGTTTGGATTATGGTGTTTACATATGTGGAAAGCATATTTATACTGAATGTCTAATAACTTCCATTGGTTTAATGTTGGTTGATTTTTTATTTACTTATTTCCTTTTATTTCAAATGCTATCATGTTTTACTTTTATTCCCATTGGTAAAGTACCCACTGAGCGACATTGCTCAGCGAGTTAAGTTTTCCTTGACTCGTAGGTTCGGAGCAGTAGCAAACTTTTGGAAAGAGATGACCAGACCCACAGCAGCTCAGGGTAGATCTCCTAGTTTCCATTATGAGTTAGCTAGTTGTGGCATGTATATGTGTATATATAAGTTTGAGAATTACTATGTTATACTGTACGTTTGTAGTATGTAATAATAATAAATCTCTACTTTATTTTGTATTAGAAGTGTGAACTCTTCTTGCAGGTTTGTAGTTGAGGGTATAAGGTGGATTCATTGGGAGTGTATTGAAACTGATTGTATTCACAATGGTTTGTGTAAAAATGTTTTCAAAAATCAGAAAAACCAGTTTTGTCGACACTTGGGACCCAAATTTCTAAGCGAACCTCTGGCAAAATTTCTATAAAATTGGAACTAAAATTTGACTAAGTGAAATTCGTAGCAACATTAGGATAGTATGG
The DNA here is from genome assembly GCA_947685225.1 of Garcia nutans. NCBI lineage: Eukaryota > Viridiplantae > Streptophyta > Magnoliopsida > Malpighiales > Euphorbiaceae > Garcia > Garcia nutans. The sequence continues at coordinate 44,084,550 of CANTUV010000007.1, read as the reverse complement.
CACCTCTACTCTGCTTACACATGTAGGACGGGAAGGGGTGTTACATTAGGGGGTTGGGGATTCCTTAGGAATCGAGTCATCCACCCCTTTCTTTTTTTCAGGCCCGTCCGGGTGGCGATTCCATTTTCTTCGAACTTAGGTTTGCGTTCTCTAAGGCCCCGAGCCTAAACAGTGTCGAAGTCTCAAGAACCATTCCACTAGGAGTGGGGGCAAAAACCCCCGCTTATAGCGGGCGAAGTGGCCTCTGGCCGCCCAGCTCGCAAATTTCCACGGCAATCCTTTGCAGCAGCCCGCAGCAATTTTTTCTCCAGCAAAATTTTTTTCCAATGCAATTTTTTTCGAAACCAAATTCTATTTGGTTTCGATTTCCTTTTCCTAATTAATAATAGTTTCCATAAACAATTTGAATTAATCACATAAATTTCCTATAAATAAGACCAAAAAATCATAGAAAAGGGAAGAATGAGGAACTTTGGAGGAAAAACTTTGAAAGGAGATCGGACTTTAAAAATTCTTTTTGGTAGTAAAAATAATCAGACTTTTTGAGAGAAGAATAAGCCACCGAGTAATCAATCCATCAAAGGTAGCCATCTTGCCTTTGTCCTTGTTCATCCAAGAAGCAATTTTTGGTGAAACCAACAAACGAAGGTTTGAATATCTAATCTTTTTTCCTTTACAGTAGTTTCAATCATTAAATTGTTTCTTTTGATTTTAAAAACCTTAATTCATTTCTTTGTTTTCCAAAAATCTTAAACTGTTTTTCTGTTTCTTCTAAATCCCAAGAACCCTATTCTATTTCTTCAAAATCTTAAAACCCTAATCTACTTTCCAACTTTTCAAAACCTTAAATTGTTTTATTAATTTACCAAAACCCTAATATGCTTTCCAATTTTTCAAAACCTTAAAACCCTAAATTGAATCCTTTTATTTCAAAAAATCCTAAAAAACATATTTTCTATTTCTATAAACCTTAAATCATTTTGTTTATTTCCAAGAAGCTTTTAAAAACTCTAAACTAGTTTTCTTCTAATTCTTTTCCAAAATTCCAAATGTTTTGTTAAATATCCAAACTCAAAACTCACTTTTTAGTTTCTAAAAATCACATAAAACTTTATAAAACTATAAACTATTTTCTCAAATCCTAAAACCAAAACATTTATTTTCAAAACACTAAAAACCCTAATTTAACTTCAAAACCAAAAACAATAAACCCTAAACTAGTAAACCTAAACCCTAAAGTTCTCTTAAACCCTAATTCCCCTAAAACCGTAAACCCTAATTTTTTTAAACCCTAAAACCTTATAAATATAAATATTAAAATTCAATAAAAACAACAATCCAATTGCTAATAATCATAAACCTAATGTTTTAAGGTATCTGAACCCTAATTTCATGATTTTACCCTCAAACCCTAATTTGGTTAATCAAAGAACCTTATCAATCCCTTAAATTATAAAACATTAATCCATTTCAATTCCCTTAAAACTTACAGTATCCTAAACGCATAAATTCCAAAACCCTGAACATTAAATAAAGAATCTTAAATAGAAACAGTAGCCCTAATTTGATTCTTTACTTGCTTTATTTAATTTTATATTTGATTATGTAGTCTATTATATGCTTTAATTTATTTTCAATGCTTTGTTTGTTTATTTAATTTCAATGCTTAATTTATTTAGTATATCATGGATGGATGTTTACTTTCTATTTTGATTGATGTTTAATATCTTTGATGAATAATTTATTTATGATGAATGGTTATTTACTTTTATCGATTTATTTTGATTTCCAAATATTGTAAGAGGTATGTTTCCACTTTGTGGGTGCCTCATTAGTTAAATATCATGTAATTTAAATAGCTTTTATATTTTGGACCAATGTAAAGGATAAGTTTCTACCTTTTGGTGGGTGTCCTATTAGTTTAGATATGGATGATGTAAGGGCATGTCTCCATCTTCGGATGGGTGTCCATTTATTTGTTTTGCTTGGACATTGCTTTGATTTTTAATATAACGATGCTTTATTTCAATTGTTGTGTGTAATATGGATAATATTGTTATATTTACGAATTTTATAATGTTAAGACCTGTAAAGGAGGCCGGTTCCAATGAACCGGGCGTTGTGGGGGTGCTGGACCATTTCTCACCTTCCCCACATGTGCCCAACTTTCCGAACCCATTAAGGGGTTGGGGATTCCTTAGGAATCGAGTCATCCACCCCTTTCTTTTTCCCGGTCTTTTCGGGTGGCAACTCCATTTTCTCCGAACTTAGGTCCATGTTCTCTAAGGCCCCGAGCCTAAACAGTGCCGAAGTCTCAAGAACCATTCCACAGGGAGTGGGGGCGAAAATCCCTGCTCAGAGTACCCAAACCTAACTTAGTCACAGGTCCAAGTACCCAATCTCCGGTCCAAGTATCCAAACCTAATTCAGTCACGGGTCCAAGTACCTAATCTCGAGTTCAAGTACCCAAATCAAATTCAATCCTTGGTCCAAGTACCCAATATCGGGTCCAAGCACCCAAATCCAATTTAGTCTTGGGTTTAAGTACCCAAACCCAATTCAGTCATGGGTCCAAGTACCCAATCTCTGATCCAAGTACCCAAATCAAATTTAATCTTAGGTCCAAGTACCCAATCTTTGGTCCAAGAACCTAAATCCAATTTAGTCTTGGGTCCAAGTACCCAAATCTAATTTAGTCTCGGGTCCAAGTACCCAATCTCGGGTCTCAGTACCCAAATCCAATTGAATCTCGGATCCAAGTATCCAATCTCGGATCCAAGTATCCAATCATGGGTCCAAGTACCCAAATCAAATCCAAATACCCATCCTCATCAAAAATCAGTCAAAAATCTTATTTCTTTTCACTCTCTTTTGCCGTAGTCTCAGATCGTTCAAGCAGGGGACAAATTGTAGTCCCTTAATTTTTGACCCATTCAAATCCGATAGTTCAAAATAATTTTTGTGGTATTTTATTTATTTTAATAATTATTTTTAATAAATATAAAAAAAATAATAAAAAATGAAAAAAATAAAAAATTTGACGGATCGGGGACTGTCCAATTCGCCGTAGAAATTATCTGCGGCAAATTGGGCACTATCCAATTCGTTGCAGCTGGGCTTGCCCAGTTCTGCGATGAACTAGCTTGCTTAGCTAGCTCGCCGCCCTCATTTTTTCCAGTGCAATTTTTGCTAGCACAGTCGGCAGGCCCAATAGCCCGCGCTGCCAATTTTTTGACCAAACCTTATTTTACCCGATTTTATAGTTTTTCCTAAATGGATAGTATTTCCTTGTTAAAATAGGATTAGGAATTTATTTTCCCTATAAATACCATATTAAACAAGAATTATTCAGACTTTTTCTTTGCAATGTTTTCATAGAATTTGGACTTTTCTTTGGGACTTTTTGGAAGAATATCAAACTTTCAATTTTGGCAGAACGGAGCAACAAATTAATTCTAAAATCATTATCAAACAAAGAAAAGCTTAAACATCAAAAAGTGAGGCAATAAATGAACAAGAAAGTGTCTTGATTTTGCTTGGCAAAAAATAAAGAATTGTAGCAGGTAGGAGCTTGATCAATTTATTCAATTTGGTGGAGCCAACATGAAGGGATCGGGATCTAGACTTTGAACTTCTAACTTGGGAGGAAAAAGGAGAAAGAAAACCCTAGGAGCAAGAGACGGAAAAAAGGAATTAGCAGCAAGTATCAATCATCAATCATCAATCCATCAAAGGCAGCAACATTGCCTTTGTTATTGTTTATCTAGAAATCAATTTTTTTGAGGAACCGATACGCAGGTTTGATCTTTAATCATAAATTATATTTTCACAGTAGCTTTATTTTCTTTGATTAATAAGAATATGCAGTAACTTGATCTTTGTTTTAATAACTTTAATTGTTTACTTTAGTTAATACATTAATCATTTGATTTTCAAAAACTCCACTTGCATGTTTTATAAAAACTAAAAACTTCAAAAACCCTAAATTATTCTTCTGTTTCCAAAACTTTAAAAACCATAAATTGTTCTTCTATTTTGAAAACTTTAAAACCCTAAACTGTCCTTTTTTTCCAAAACTTTAAAACACTAAATTATTTTTACTCGAACTATTTTCTTAATCATCTAAACACTAACTTATTTGTCTGAAACTTCAAAATGTCTTCTTAATTCTCCAAAACCCTAATCTTCTTTACATCTTCTAAAAACTTTAATCATAATTGTTTCTATAAAACTCTAAATTGTTTTCTTAAATCCTAAGATCGAATATGTTTTCCAAAATATCAAAAATCCTAAACTATCTTATTAATTCTCAAAACCCAATCCAGTAAACCCTAGTTTTCCTAAACCCTAATTCTTAAAACATCAAAACTTTGTGATAAGTTCATCAACACCTAAAGCCCTAGTCCAGTGAACCAATAATCTAATCTTTTAAAATTATAAGCCCTAACGTCTTAAGGTTCCAAAACCCTAATTTGATGATGTTAGCCCTAAACCCTAATTTGATTAACTACAAAACCTTACTACTTTCTTAAAATTATAAAACTCTAATCCATTCCATTTTTTTCCAAAAATCCTCACAATAGCCTAAATAATAAATATAATAATTTCAAAATCCCAAAACCCTAAATATTAATTGAAAAACCCTAAATTGAGACATAAATCTAAATTTATATCTTTATTTGCTTTATTTAATTTTAGATTTGATTATGTAGTTTATTATATGTTTTGATGGTCGATTTACTTAATTTCAATGCTTGATTTATTTAATTTATCATGGATGGATATTTTCTTTTTTGTTATGATTATTATTTGTTTATTTTAGTATTAAAATTGTAAGAGGTATGTTTCCATTATTGGGTACCTCATTAATTAATTTTTATGTAATTTAAATTGCTTTTATATTTTGGACCAATGTAAAGGACATGTTTCCACCCTTCGGTGGGTGTCCTATTTAATTTAGAAATGGATGATGTAAGGACATGTTTCCATCCTCAGATTGGTGTCTATTTATTTGTTTTATTTGGACATTGCTTTGATTTTAATATAATGATGCTTTATTTTAATTGTTGCATGTAATATGGATAATATCATTATAATTAAAATTTTATAATATTAAGACCTGCAAAGGAGGCTGGTTCCAATGAACCGGGAGTTGTGGAGGTGCTGTGTAACACCCCCATACTCTATATAAGTACTATACATATACCTTGTATACATACAGTATGTATATAAAGTATAAGAATGTCACTTTTCATTTCAGATTAAAAACCTTAAACCCCGCTCCAAACAATAATACAATTTATTTAAAGCACATTTACAAAATCGTTATACTTTCGATGATCTTACATATATATAATAATCTCGCCTTTACCAAAATTCATTTATATATAAAAATACATTTTTATCATAATACAACATAATTAAATTGTACATGTATGCACCACCTTCTAGTTGGTCTCGAAATACTCTTACCCTTCCCGTGGCATAACGGATAGACTTCAGATCAACCATCTGCTCACCTGCGCGATTTACACAACCGCGCTAAGCCCGAAAGCTTAGTAGTACAAATAAATAATATAAACATATTCATATGTAAACTTCCTGTATCCTTATTTTCTTATCATGTTTTTCCATTTCAATTATACTTTTCATATATCTCTACTAATTTCATAATTATATACATATACACATATCAGTAACACAAACCACAATTCCATAACTAATACTCACAATATCTACATCCATACACATATTATATGTCATACTATATTCTCAAAATCTCCTCTTTCAACTTAGCTTCTCAAGCCATATTTCTTTTCAATAGTTTAATTATGTATTGTAACCATATCATACTTCATAACATTACATGAATCACATTCAAACAAAGACAAACATGGGTCTCATTATTCATCCATTTCACATTTCATGAATCACACTTAAACAAAGACAAGCATGGGCCCAAAGACACTAATATGCCATTCAACTTTCAGAGTTAATGTTTTGGTTCAATAATCACATTTATCATTATCATTATCCCAACTAGGCTTCAAGGATTAGGCTCAACCAAGCTTTAAGGGGAACAAAGCATGCTAAGTATCAACCCAACATGGCTTCAAGAACCAAACCCAACCTAGCTTCAAGGGTTGTAACATCTCAACTAGGCTTCAAGGACTAGACCCAACCAAGCTTCAAGGGGAGTTAAGCATGCTAAACTTCAACCCAACTTGGCTTCAAGGATCAAGCCCAACCTAGCTTCAAGAGATTGTTACTATTAGGCATGCCACCAACAATAAAACTCTGAAAATGAATAATATATTAGACACACAATTCATTTATTATTTCATTATCAATTTCATTCTCATTTTCTCATCATCATTTAGGCATCCATGCCTCAATCATCTCAGTTGCATCATTATAGCCAACAACAATGGCTTCACATCTCATCAATAGAGTATACATAACTAATTGCATTGGACATATATTTTAAATTCATCATTATCTAGGCAAACAGGCCCCATTTATTTTTTTATTTGAATCATTATAGCCAACCACAATGGCATCACATTACATCATTTCTCAAATCACAGTAAAGCAATTCATCATTAAAGTATTTATCATAACCAATTAAATTGCACATACCTTTTTGAATGATCATCATATCTTTCACACTATACAATTCATAACATTAATCACATTATATTAACAATATCGTGCCCTAAACCAACAATACAGAAGCTTTGACACGCTTAGTAACACGGGCATGTCAATGGACGTGTCACTCATTTTGCCTCACAGAAACATTGACACGCCCAACAACACGGGCGTGTTTATGGCCGTGTCAATTACTTTTTCTCACAGTAGCTATGACACGCTCAGTAACATGGCCGTGTTAATGGTCGTGTCACAAATGTCAAAGTCAGTACTGTTGACATGCCCAATAACATGGCCGTTTCACTGACCATGTCAGGCAAAAATCATGCATTTCGAACTCTCATCCATGTAAACACAAACACTTCAAAACCCATACTACATCACTCTTAATCAACATCTTGGTTATATTCATCAATTACCTATCAATTTAACACTTATATAACTTCAATATATCATAATAATAATCAATATATACATCACCATGTATCAACTACTCAATTCCCCAATTAATTTATGTGAAATCGTTACTAAACAATCTCAACAATCCATCATCATCCTCACAAATAACCATATTATCATCATCTAAAAACCAATTCAACATATCTATATACTTCAATCTTTCATTATCATCATCTTCACACACCAACCATATCAAATATAAACTCAATCAATAGAAATCAATACAATAAAATGAATACTTACTTGAATATTTTGCCAAATCCTCAATCTCTACCTTCAATTCTCTTAAAGCCCTTAAGAATTTGATGTGTAAACCAACCAAAACCACATCTCTCTCTCTCTCTCTCTCTATCTCTCATTGAAGAAGAAGAAGAAGAAAGAAAGAAAATCTTCTTTTCTTTATCCATACTTATTATATATATATATATAATAATAATATAATAAATAATACAAAAATCCTCCACCACATGTCCTTCCCTTTGACTTTCCTTTCTTCTTTTTCTCTTATCATTATTATTATTATTATTATTATTTAATTATATAAACTTACTTTTCCTATACCACTTTATACATTATGTATATGTGATGTATATGTTGGTATATATATATCTCTCATTTATTATATTTATATTTCCCATATTTTTCAAATACCACATATATATACACATATATATATATCATCCTTTATATACATCTATTCCTTATAATATTTCCTTATAATTAATTTCAAATAATAATTTATCTTCTTTTGACTTCCATTACTTTGACTTGTATATGTTATATATATATCTATATATCCAACATATACACTCTCTCTTTACTTCTTTTCTCTTTCCATCAAACATATACATTAAATCCAAATACAACAATAATTCCAAAACTTTTAGGGTATACTTTGGGATATTACATGCTGGGCCATTTCTCACCTTCCCCACATGTACCCAACTTTTCGAACCCATTAGGGGGTTGGGGATTCCTTAGGAATCGAGGCATCCACCCTTTTTTTTTCTCAGTCCATCCGAGTGGCAACTCCATTTTCTCCGGGCTTAGGCCTGTGTTCTCTAAGGCCCCGAGCCTAAACAATCCTGAAGTTACAAGAACCATTCCATTGGGATTGGGGGCAAAAATTCCAGCTCACAGTCATCACCTTTTGCTATTGTATTATTTATTTTACTCTAACGGTCAGATTATGTTGAAATAGTGCACATAGAATATTTTTATTATTAACTATGTTTTATTAAATTCTAGCATACACAAGATCACTCTTGTCGCCAACCAGCCCTTTTGAGATTTCCAATTGATAATTTTCTCTCATCTAGCCCCAATTGTTGCTTAGCTCGCTCTTTTTAGTATTCGGAACTAGCGGACTGCTCTAACTTTTGCCTAGGTCGTCCTTTTTTGGTTTTCAATGTAACAAGCTCTTTTTTTAAAACATAAAACCTCTTCAACCTGTCAATGTTCACCGGCTCACTAAACTCATTCCCATCCATGTCTGATAGCTTAACTGCACCCTTGTTCCTGACTTACTTCATAATATATGATCCTTCCCAACTAGGTCTAAACTTCCCTCTCAGATTAGGAACATTGGGCTTGCATTATATTAACACCAAGTCACAGACCTTAATCTTTTTGACCTTAACACTCTTATTGTAAGCCCAAGCTATCTTTCTTTGATACAACTGATGATGATATAGTTCCTTTAACCTTCTCTCTTCTAATATGGCCAACTATGTGTATCTACTCACTACCCATTCCATCATAGGGAATTCAGCTTCCAGGACCAGCCTCAATGATTTGATCTCAATCTCATTTGGCAACACTGCTTCCATCCTATAAACTAAGGAAAATTGCATCATTCTAGTCGGGGTTTGCATACTAGTCTTGTACTCCCATTAAGTAAATGGAAACATCTTCAACCAATCCCTGTGCGTATTAGTCATCTTGGATATAATGTGCTTAATTGTCTTATTTATTGCTTCCACTACTGTTTAGGTCATTTTTATACTAGTTTTTAGTATGATTTTATGTGTGTTTTAGTTAATGTTTTGATTGATTTTTGTTTTAAGTTTGTTTATTGTGTTTGTTTTTAGGTTTGAGAGCAAAAACACCCTTGGAAGATCAAAACAGTGAAAAACAGAGCAAAAATGAAGAGACACACCCAGAGACACGGCCAGAGACCAAGTCTCTGCCCGTGTCTCACCTGATGAGAAAAACCAAAGAACAGAGAAAGAAAGAGCAAAAAATAAAGCAGGAGAGGACACACCCAGGGGACACGGCCGTGTCCTTGGCCATGTCCCTCCAAAAATGCCAGACACGGCCAAGTTCATCCTGACTTGGCCGTGTCACACTCCAAAGAAGAAGAAGAAAGGAAAATCAAGTAGGAGAGGACACACCCAGGGGACACGGCCATGTCCTTGGCCGTGTCCCTCCAAAAAGTTCAAACATGGCCGTGTCTCATCCAAAGCTTGGCCGTGTCACACACCCAGCTCAAAGAAAAGAAAGAAAGAGAAGAAAAATCACAGTGAGGGACACGACCAATTGACTTGGCCGTGTCCCATGGAAATTAAGGGACACGGCCAAGCCAAACAAAGCTTGGCCGTGTCACCTAAAGGAAATTGAGGAAAAGGGCAAGAGACATGGCCAAGCTCACCCAAGCTTGGCCGTGTCACCTGGATTTGTATAAAATCTTTTGCACGAAAAAAAAAAACTGGAGAGAGCGGCTAGGGTTTGGAGCAAAAAGAAAAAGAAAAGAGAAGAGAGGGCACTCCTAACTTGGGATCAGGAGAGAGTGACACTCTCCTTGTCCCTCATCTTCATCCTCCATCTTCATATTCTTCATTCTCCATTGACAAGCTTCAATTTGGTTCTTTGGGATCAAGTGGGTCAATAAGCTCTCAAAGGTTGAAGAAGCTCCAATTGAAGGAGTGGTGACTTGAGAAAGCTCCATTCCATCTTCCAAAGGCACAATCAATTGAAGGATTGGTGACTTGAGAAAGCTCCATCCACATTGCAAAGGGAATCAACCATTGAAGAGGCTTGAGTTCTTCATCAAACATCAAAGTGGAGCTAGGAGGAAGACTAGTAATCCTACTCTTGGCATCTTCACAAGGGGTTTTTCTATTCTCTCTTTTAATTCATTTCAATATTCTTTTTGCTGTATTAAGAGATTGATATTGCAATTGAACAATTTGTATTTGTTTTATATTGAGTTGAATGAATGTTTTAAATTGATGATGTTGAGCTAAATACCCATGCCTGGGGTTTGTAGTATATTTGATTGAATGTCTTTGATTTGATATTTCCATTGATTACCTTGTTGTTGGTTGATTGCATTGGATTGTATGCTAGGTTAATAGATTAGCTACCTATTGATCTCTAGATATTGAATGAAGGACCGAGAGGTGAAATTTGGTATCAGAATTATGCAATCGACTACCCCATGAATGAATTAGAAATATAAGTTCTAGGGTTTTATTAATTTGCAAATGCAAAATAATTGGTTATTGCTATTTCATGAATGTGAGAACTAATGAATTGGTAATTGACTAATTAATCTTAAGAAACAAATTAAGTACAAGGCCATGTTAATGGATAATTGAGAATTGATCTTTGATTGAATGGACCTATAACCCTAGGCACTTTCCCGAGAACTGAATTGATCTTGTGCACCCATTACACACATCAAACCCTACGTACGTTAATCTTAGGTTTAAATTATCTTTTACATTTCCAACAACAAGCTTCTGCATTTAAATAAATTGTCAATCAAGCTATTACGAACCACACCTTCTTGGGAAGCTACCTTGTATACTTGTGAGTGACGCTTTGTAGTAGTATGTAATATCCCAATGTGTGCCCTAGAAGGTTGGATATAATTGTTGTTTGGTTGAATTATGTATATATGTTATGTTGATAAGAAAAGAAATGGAAAAGTGAATGTTTAGGTATTGTTTAAAAAGGAAAGTAATGTGTAGAGAGAAAGTGCATATGTTGGGTATATGGTAATATATATAACATATATGTTGGTCAAATGAGGAGTCAAGGGAAGAAGATATTTTTTTTGTGATATGTGAAATTACCTAAATGGGCAAGTAAGTGAAAAGAGAGTTAAAACAAATGGAAAGGGGTATTTAGGTAAATTCTTGTTTTGGAATACATGGTGGAGATTTAAAGAGATGATAACTTGACTTTTCTTCATTTTCCTCTTCTTCTCTTTCCCATATGTTGGCCGGCCATTTCTTAGCAAGAGAACAAAGTGAGATTTGTTTATTCCAAGTTTCAAATTGAAGGAAGAATCAAAGGATTAAGTTGGAGATTTGTGGAATTGCCTTAATTTTGGTAAGTACTCTATTGATTCTTTTGCTATTTTTGAAGTTGTGTTTGAGGTGAGTTGTGATTTGTTGATATTATGATTAGGTGTGTTTGAGATGTGTTTATAAGTGTTGAAATTGATTGTAAGATAAAAAGTTAAATTGGTGTTGGTTTTGGTTTGAAGATGGTAAGTTTTGTGGATGTTGATGTTGAAAGAATAAGAGTGATGTTAGTTTAAGGGTTTTGAAGTGGTAAGTGATTAAATGTGTTGTTGATGTATTGTTAATGTGAATATTGTAATGAACATGTAAAATAAGTGTTAATGACATTGATTATACCCATTTGAATGAGGTTATGTTGTGCATAGTGTATTTTAATTCAATCAAAAGAAATTTGGCTATGTTTAGGGTTTTATTCTTGAGAGACACGGCCAAACTAAGGAAGAGACACGGCCAAGCTAAAGAATTTTTGGGAGACACGGCCAAGTCTAAGGAAATTTGGCCGTGTTGGATGATTTTTGGAGAGACACGGCTGTGTCCCTTGCCCCTATCTGCCTCGGCTTGATTTGGTGTTGAGAGACACGGCCACAAGCTTGGTCGTGTCCCTTGAGTGTGTTAGCTACTGTGATTGTTCCTTGCTTTTCATACATTGTTTTGATTCTTCAAAGATCTTTTTGTACCTAAACCTAAAAGTAAACACTCTAAACACTTTTAAAACAACGAATGATCCAAACAAATGTATGTGGAAGATTATTAATCAATGAATAATCTAAAGTGTTAGGTATATATATATGATAAATATGAAATGTGATTTGAGATATAATGATGATGCATATGATACTATATGAACAATGTTATGTTTTATGCATTGTGAATCTTGTGAATGATAATGTGTTATATGAACAATGTACTTTAAAATGTTATATCAATGAGGCCATTGTGATTGGCTATGATAACTCAAATGTGATGTGAAGCCATTGTGATTGGCTATGATAATTCAATTGAAAGAAATAAGGCATGTTTGCCTAGATGATGATGAGAATTGAGAATGGAAATGATAATTAAATGATAAATGAATTGTGTGGCTAATGTGTTATTCCATTTTCAGAGTTTGTTGTTGGTGGCATGCCTAATATTAGTAACAATCTCTTGAAGTTAGGTTGGACTTGATCCTTGAAGCCTAATTGAGATGTTACAACCCTTGAAGCTAGGTTGGGTTAGTTCTTGAAGCCAAGTTGGGTTGATACTTAGCATGCTTTGTTCCCCTTGAAGCTTGGTTGAACCTAATCCTTGAAGCCTAGTTGGGTTTATGATAATGATAAATGTGATGATTGAACCAAAACATTAACTCTGAAAATTGAATAGCATATTAGTGTGTTTTGGGCCCATGCTTGTCTTTGTTTATATGTGATTCATTAATGGTACAATAATTGAATAATGAAATCCATGGAAGGACCTTGAAATGTGATATGTTTATATGTGTATGGGTTATGAAATTTAAAGGTGTGATGTTAGTTTTCCACCTATGATGTTGCCTTTATTAGTAACATGTGTGACATTGTATTGCATTAAAGCATAATGTTAGTATATTTTGTACTACTAAGCCGTTGGCTTAGCGCGATAGTGTTGATCGCGCAGGTGTTTTATTAGTTTTTGTTATAGATTTGTGTCTTGTTTATTATAATAATTATTATTTTATTTAGGTATTTTGTTAGTTTTAATCAGTTTGTTTAGTGTTTTCATTAATTGTGGTAGTTTTAGTTTATTTCAGTGTTTTTGTCGTTTTTGTCCTAGTTGTTAGTGTGTGTTTATATTTTGTTGGTTATTGTTTATTTAAGTCTTGTTTAAAGTTTGTTCAAGTTTTGTTTTAGGTTAAAAAAGCCAAGGAACCAAATTGAAGACAAGAAGGAACAGTAGCTGACACAGGCAGAGGACACGGCCAAGTCACTGGCTGTGTCTCATATCCAGCTAAAGATGGAAATCAAGCACAGAGAGAGACACACTCAAGGGACACGCCAAGTCTTGTGGCCATGTCCCTCCAATGAAGATCCACACGGCTAAGTCATCTCCACTTGGCCGTGTCTCACCAATTCCAAAGACAAAGAAGACTAAATCTTCACAGATGCAGACACAGGCAAGGGACACGGCCAAGTCTTGTGGCCGTGTCCCTCCAATACGGTGCAACACAGCCAAGTCACCTCTGACTTGGCCGTGTCACTCAACCAAAGAAGAAGAAAGAAGAGTCAAACAGAAGTGGACACATGCAAGGGACACGGCCAAGTCTTGTGGCCGTGTCCCTCCAAAAGGCACTCACACGGCCAAGTCACTTCTGACTTGGCCGTGTCCCTCATGAACCAAGCACGTACCAGATTTTAAAGCGGACGTTTCGTATAAAAGGAAAAGAAAAAAGCGAGGGTTGGGGTGTTAACGATTTGGAGAATTGTTTGGAGCCATCACAGAGAGTGAAGTTAGGGTTTAGCTTTGTTTTCTTGATTTTCATTTCACTTTTGATTACTTTAGCTTAGATTAGATTGTTCTAGCCATTGTTTCATCCTTCTTGCAAGATTTGAACAAGAGATTCTTCAGAAGCTTCAAGGAGTTGTAACTTGGTTTTGTTCTCGAACTTATTCTCTTTATTTTCATTGAATGAGTATTATCATGTCTATTTTCATTGAATGGATATTCTCGAGCTTCAAGGAGTTGTAACTTGGTTAAACCATCATAGAAGAACTGATTAAGAAGTTGAAGGAATAGACATGGTAATATCCATTCAATGAAAATAAAGAGAATAAGTTCGAGAACAAAACCAAGTTACAACTCCTTGAAGCTTCTGAAGAATCTCTTGTTCAAATCTTGCAAGAAGGATGAAACAATGGTATGAACAATCTAATCTAAAACTAGTTTTGATCCAAAGTTTAATCAAAATCAAGAAAACTAATGTTAAACCCTAAAACCTTTCTCTGACGGCTCAAAACTTTGCTCCAAATCGTCAACAACCCTCAACCCTAGCTCTTCCTTTTCCTTTTATACAAAACGTACGCTTTAAAATCCGTTGCACGTTTAGTTCATGAGGGACACGGCCAAGTCAGAAGTGACTTGGCCGTGTGAGTGTTCTTTGGAGGGACACGGCCAGGTGACTTGGCCGTGTCCCTTGCCTGTGTCCACCACTGCTTGCCTCTCTTCTTTTCTTCTTTGTTGAGTGACACGGCCAAGTGGAGCTTGACTTGGCCGTGTTGAAGCCTTTTGGAGGGACACGGCCAGGTGACTTGGCCGTGTCCCTTGCCTGTGTCTTCCACTATGAGTTTTGCTTCTTCTATTCCTTTGAAACTTGGTGAGACACGGCCAAGTCAGAGTGACTTGGCCGTGTCTGGGCTTCATTGGAGGGACACGGCCATTGACTTGGCTGTGTCCCTTGCATGTGTCTGCTTCTATGAGTTGCTCTTCTTCTTTAACTTGATATGGGACACGGCCAGTGACTTGGCCGTGTCACATCCCAAAATTTAGGTAGTCGAGTATTGGGCCAGAAGGACATAAATAAGTTATCAAATAGAGGCTCGAGATAGTCAAAAAACAAAAATCGGTGTGCAAAGGAGGCCCGTGAAGTCGACGGGACCTAAAGGTAATTTTTCAAAAGACCGAGGACCTAAGAGTAATTTTTCAAAAAGTTGTACTGGAGGTTCTTAATAGTGCACATAACAGATTCCAAAAATGGAAAGTAGAGAAAATTTGGATCGCAACGACGCGTAACGGTTTTTCCAGAAAATGCCCCGTTAAAGAGAAATGAAGACATGTAGACTAGGGGCATTTTGGTCATTTTTATTAAGATTTGTACATGAATCCAAAGTAGAAAATAAACATAAGAGTAAGTAGAGGATGATGAGGGGTTAAATATGAAATGATCGTCAGTAGAAATGGAGCCGGAGAAAACCCGAGCAAAGAAAGGACCTAAAGGGAATTTTGTAAAAAGTTGAGGGCTTATTGGTAATTTTTTTAAAATGACTTGGAAACCTAGAATAGACCTTATAAATAGAAAGTAGAGGTCGAGAGGATCAAAACTATATATAGTTTGACTCGTGGAACTATACGGTTTAAAAGATATGATCGATTAATCGCCGGAACGTAAAGTGGGCCCGGTTTCGTGTCGGGACCGGATGAGTAACCCGGGACAACTTTATGAGATCCAATGGGAAGAGGGACAAGTGGAAAGAAGTAAAAGAAAAGAAAACTAATAAAAATCTAATGTTGGCCAATCAAAAGAAAGCATTTAGCATGTGTAATAAATGTGTAATAAATGAAGAAAGAGAAAAAGTGGACAAGTGGTCTTAAGAGGTTAACCAACACCTAAGGTGATCATCGTTTCCTTTGTATATAAATATATGTGAAATGAAGACCAAATTCTCTCTTTTTCCACTTACAAAATTCGGCCAACAAAGGGAAACATCAAAGGCCTTTCAAGTTTCTTCAAAATTTGATTTTTAAGGTAAGTTTTTAAGGTTTTCTAGTAAGTAGACTTTAATTTTAGTATTAATTTTAGGTAGTTATATATTTATTGGAAGATTGGAGATTAGAATCTTTATGTGGAATTGGAAAAAATATTAATTAAGTGATGAGATTAATTGATTAAATGGAAGAATAAAGATGTATAAAGATTAATAAGGTTGGATTAGGGTTTCGGTTGGAAAAGAAATGGAGGATAACTTATTATTTTAAATTTCTAAGGTTTATATTTAAGATTGTGCTTTTGAATATCTTGAAGGAAAAACAAAGATTAAGGAAGGAGAAGAAGGAAAAGTAAAAGTGAATTAAAAGAGCAAGGTTTGGTACTTTAACCATTGAACTCCTTTTAAAATTTTTATGTTTTACAATTAGTAAAATTCTGTGACTTGTATGATTTTTAATTAAATATAGAAAAATTATCTTGAGTTGAAATTTGGATATGTTGTTTTTTAATAAGTCTAGTATTTGAGAAAAATAATTTGGAACCACATTGATTGAATTTAATTTACAGAATTTATAAAATTCAGAACTGCTGCCAGGATGCAGGGCAACTGGAGCAGTCTGGTTGGGTGAACTACTTGACCAAGATTTTGTGTCCAGTTTGATCTGAAATTTTAAAGGAATGATTTTAAGATGTAAAACTAAATTCTGTAAAAATTTTAGAGTTTTTATCCAAGTGGATTATCTTATACAAATTTTCAAAAGAATGATCAAGTTGGGTCAAGAACCAGAGTTTATTGTTCATTTGTTCATATGGTAATTTTTCATTATTAACTTGGTCAAAAACTTGGTGTGGGTTTTTTATTATTTTATTCTTGGTATTGAGTTTAATTATGATATGAAGAATAAATTAAGATGGAAAATATGTGAATACATATGATACATATGTGAGTATATGTGATATTTGTGTAAATATACATTGTATATACATGGAGAATATGTGGAATATATACGAAGCGAATGGATATATATGAAATATATGCTCTACTCGGTAAATGGGTAACACCGATTTGAAATGGGGGTTATATCGTGTGAGGTCAAGATCATGGCGCTAGTCTTGTGAGACCAAGGCCACGAGGCCATATCGTGTGAGACCAAGACCATGGCAATTAGTCGTGTGAGGTCAAGACCACGCATAACTCTATATAAGGCCTCATTTCGAGATCGGTGTATTCATAATTACCGAGTGGAGCATATTAACTCGTAATTATAATGAAGTTATATTACATGTTGTTTACATACAGAATGTGAATCTTAACTTAATTAGAAAATATAAATATGATGATTGTATGAAAATAGTTTAATTATGCAGTATTCTACTTTTATATGTGATATCGAGTGGACATTGTATGGCAATGGTTAAAGTACCCACTGGGCAATAAGTTGCTCAGCGAGTTATATGTCTAACTCGCAGGTAGTGTATAGAAGATCAGCATTTCTGCAGCGGCTCGCATCAGCTCGACGGTGATTAGGATAGGACTTTTGACATAAAATAGTAGTATGGCATGTACGTTATATCTATTGTAAAGGTTTGTTAACATATTAAGTATTATGGTGTATGTAACAAGAGAATAAACAGTGGTATGGTAATGAAACTTAGCAAATGATATGTAGTCTTGAGAAATGATATAGAAGTGTGAACTTTTCTTGCAGGATTGTAGTTGAGGTTATAAGGGTGGATTATTGGGAGTGTGCTTGAGTTGAATTGTGAAATAAAATATTTTTTCAAAAATAAGAAAAATCAGTTTTGTCGACACTTGGGACCCAAATTTCTAGGCGAACCTCTGGCAAAATTTCTGTAAAATCGGAACTAAAATTTGACTAAGTAAAATTGGTAGCAACATTAGGATAGTGTGGCGCCTCTACTCGGCTTACACATGTAGGCCGGGAAGGGGTGTTACAATTTGTGGTGTTAATATGCTCTACTCGGTAAATGAGTAAAACCGGTCTGGAATGGGGGTTATATCGTGTGAGGTCAAGATCATGGCAACTAGTCGTGTGAGACCAAGACCACGCAGTTATATCGTGTGAGGTCAAGATCATGGCAACTAGTCGCGTGAGACCAAGACCACGCAGTTATATCGTGTGAGACCAAGACCATGGCAATTAGTCGTGTGAGGTCAAGACCACGCGTAACTCTATACAATGCCTCATTTCGAGATCGGTGTATTCATAATTACCTAGTGGAGCAGATTAACTCATAATTATAATGAAGTTATATTACATGTTGTTTACATACAGAATGTGAATCTTAACTTAATTAGAAGATATAAATATGATGATTGTATGAAAATAGTTTAATTATGCAGTATTCTACTTTTATATGTTATATCGAGTAGAATTGTATGGCAATGGTTAAAGTACCCACTGGGCAATAAGTTGCTCAGCGAGTTATATGTCTAACTCGCAGGTAGTGTATAGAAGATCAGCATTTCTGCAGCGGCTCGCATCAGCTCAACGGTGATTAGGATAGGACTTTTGACATAAAATAGTAGTATGACATGTACGTTATATCTATTGTCAAGGTTTGTTAACATATTAAGTATTATGGTGTATGTAACAAGAGAATAAACAGTGGTATGGTAATGAAACTTAGCAAATGATATGTAATCTTGAGAAATGATATAGAAGTGTGAACTTTTCTTGCAGGATTGTAGTTGAGGTTATAAGGGTGGATTATTGGGAGTGTGCTTGAGTTGAATTGTGAAATAAAATATTTTTCAAAAATAAGAAAAATCAGTTTTGTCGACACTTGGGACCACCAATTATAGGGGAAACTCTGGCAAAATTTTTTTAAAATCTGCACTTAAAATTGGCTAAGTAAAATATAAAGACACAACCATCATGAGATAACAGTCCATCTTGGTCTATAAACGTAGGCTAAGATGGGATGTTACATTTGTGGTATCAGAGCATAGGTTTACTCGATTCTGGAGATAGGTAGTAAGTAAATAACTATGTGTGCCATGTAAGATAAAGTAAGGAGAAAGTTATATGATGAATAGGTAGATGTACATGCAGATAGGAATTGATAATCGAGTTATATGTTGATGAACTAAGCAGATAGCTAATTATGTCAATGCAGGATGTCCCTACATTCGTGGCAATTCGTGGCAATATGTGATGATTATTAGTTATATTGATGATGTGTAATTATACGTAAGAATCATGCATGAATAAGTAAGTTTCGGGGCGAAACTTAAATTAAGGGAGGTATAATTGTCACATCCCAAAATTTAGGTAGTCGAGTATTAGGCCAGAAGGACATAAATAAGTGGTCAAATAGAGGCTCGAGATAGTCAAAAAACAAAAATCGGTGTGCAAAGGAGGCCCGTGAAGTCGACGGGATCTAAAGGTAATTTTTCGAAAGACCGAGGACCTAAGAGTAATTTTCTAAAAAGTTGTACTGGAGGTTCTTAATGGTGCACATAACAGATTCCAAAAATGGAAAGCAGAAAAAATTTGGATTGCAACGACGCGTAACGGTTTTTCCAGAAAATGCCCGTTAAAGAGAAATGAAGACGTGTAGACTAGGGGCATTTTGGTCATTTTTATTAAGATTTATACATGAATCCAAAGTAGAAAATAAACATAAGAGTAAGTAGAGGATGATGAGGGGTTAAATATGAAATGATCGTCAGTAGAAATGGAGCCGGAGAAAACCCGAGCAAAGAAAGGACCTAAAGGGAATTTTGTAAAAAGTTGAGGGCTTATTGGTAATTTTTTTAAAATGACTTGGAAACCTAGAATAGACCTTATAAATAGAAAGTAGAGGTCGAGAGGATCAAAACTATATATAGTTTGACTCGTGGAACTATACGGTTTAAAAGATATGATCGATTAATCGCCGGAACGTAAAGTGGGCCCGGTTTCGTGTCGGGACCGGATGAGTAACCCGGGACAACTTTATGAGATCCAATGGGAAGAGGGACAAGTGGAAAGAAGTAAAGGAAAAGAAAACTAATAAAAATCTAATGTTGGCCAATCAAAAGAAAGCATTTAGCATGTGTAATAAATGAAGAAAGAGAAAAAGTGGACAAGTTGTCTTAAGAGGTTAACCAACACCTAAGGTGATCATCGTTTCCTTTGTATATAAATATATTTGAAATGAAGACCAAATTCTCTCTTTTTCCACTTACAAAATTCGGCCAACAAAGGGAAACATCAAAGGCCTTTCAAGTTTCTTCAAAATTTGATTTTTAAGGTAAGTTTTTAAGGTTTTCTAGTAAGTAGACTTTAATTTTAGTATTAATTTTAGGTAGTTATATATTTATTGGAAGATTGGAGATTAGAATCTTTATGTGGAATTGGAAAAAATATTAATTAAGTGATGAGATTAATTGATTAAATGGAAGAATAAAGATGTATAAAGATTAATAAGGTTGGATTAGGGTTTCGGTTGGAAAAGAAATGGAGGATAACTTATTATTTTAAATTTCTAAGGTTTATATTTAAGATTGTGCTTTTGAATATCTTGAAGGAAAAACAAAGATTAAGGAAGGAGAAGAAGGAAAAGTAAAAGTGAATTAAAAGAGCAAGGTTTGGTACTTTAACCATTGAACTCCTTTTAAAATTTTTATGTTTTACAATTAGTAAAATGCTGTGACTTGTATGATTTTTAATTAAATATAGAAAAATTATCTTGAGTTGAAATTTGGATATGTTGTTGTTTAATAAGTCTAGTATTTGAGAAAAATAATTTGGAACCACATTGATTGAATTTAATTTACAGAATTTATAAAATTCAGAATTGCTGCCAGGATGCAGGGCAACTGGAGCAGTCTGGTTGGGTGAACTACTTGACCAAGATTTTGTGTCCAGTTTGATCTGAAATTTTAAAGGAATGATTTTAAGATGTAAAACTAAATTCTGTAAAAATTTTAGAGTTTTTATCCTAGTGGATTATTTTATACAAATTTTCTAAAACAAGGATCAAGTTGGGTCAAGAACCAGAGTTTATTGTTCATATGGTAATTTTTCATTATTAACTTGGTCAAAAACTTGGTGTGGGTTTTTTATTATTTTATTCTTGGTATTGAGTTTAATTATGATATGAAGAATAAATTAAGATGGAAAATATGTGAATACATATGATACATATGTGAGTATATGTGATATTTGTGTAAATATACATTGTATATACATGGAGAATATGTGGTATATATACGAAGTGAATGTATATATATGAAATATATGCTCTACTCGGTAAATGGGTAACACCGGTCTGAAATGGGGGTTATATCGTGTGAGGTCAAGATCATGGCGACTAGTCATGTGATACCAAGACCACGAGGCCATATTGTGTTAGACCAAGACCATGGCAATTAGTCGTGTGAGGTCAAGACCACGCGTAACTCTATACAAGGCCTCATTTCGAGATCGGTGTATTCATAATTACCTAGTGGAGCAGATTAACTCATAATTATAATGAAGTTATATTACATGTTGTTTACATACAGAATGTGAATCTTAACTTAATTAGAAGATATAAATATGATGATTGTATGAAAATAGTTTAATTATGCAGTATTCTACTTTTATATGTTATATCGAGTAGAATTGTATGGCAATGGTTAAAGTACCCACTGGGCAATAAGTTGCTCAGCGAGTTATATGTCTAACTCGCAGGTAGTGTATAGAAGATCAGCATTTCTGCAGCGGCTCGCATCAGCTCGACGGTGATTAGGATAGGACTTTTGACATAAAATAGTAGTATGGCATGTACGTTATATCTATTGTAAAGGTTTGTTAACATATTAAGTATTATGGTGTATGTAACAAGAGAATAAACAGTGGTATGGTAATGAAACTTAGCAAATGATATGTAATCTTGAGAAATGATATAGAAGTGTGAACTTTTCTTGCAGGATTGTAGTTGAGGTTATAAGGGTGGATTATTGGGAGTGTGCTTGAGTTGAATTGTGAAATAAAATATTTTTCAAAAATAAGAAAAATCAGTTTTGTCGACACTTGGGACCACCAATTATAGGGGAAACTCTGGCAAAATTTTTTTAAAATCTGCACTTAAAATTGGCTAAGTAAAATATAAAGACACAACCATCATGAGATAACAGTCCATCTTGGTCTATAAACGTAGGCTAAGATGGGATGTTACATTTGTGGTATCAGAGCATAGGTTTAGTCGATTCTGGAGATAGGTAGTAAGTAAATAACTATGTGTGCCATGTAAGATAAAGTAAGGAGAAAGTTATATGATGAATAGGTAGATGTACATGCAGATAGGAATTGATAATCGAGTTATATGTTGATGAACTAAGCAGATAGCTAATTATGTCAATGCAGGATGTCCCTACATTCGTGGCAATTCGTGGCAATATGTGATGATTATTAGTTATATTGATGATGTGTAATTATACGTAAGAATCATGCATGAATAAGTAAGTTTCGGGGCGAAACTTAAATTAAGGGAGGTAGAATTGTCACATCCCAAAATTTAGGTAGTCGAGTATTAGGCCAGAAGGACATAAATAAGTGGTCAAATAGAGGCTCGAGATAGTCAAAAAACAAAAATCGGTGTGCAAAGGAGGCCCGTGAAGTCGACGGGATCTAAAGGTAATTTTTCGAAAGACCGAGGACCTAAGAGTAATTTTCTAAAAAGTTGTACTGGAGGTTCTTAATGGTGCACATAACAGATTCCAAAAATGGAAAGTAGAAAAAATTTGGATTGCAACGACGCGTAACGGTTTTTCCAGAAAATGCCCGTTAAAGAGAAATGAAGACATGTAGACTAGGGGCATTTTGGTCAT
This sequence comes from Garcia nutans, assembly GCA_947685225.1. Classification (NCBI taxonomy): domain Eukaryota; kingdom Viridiplantae; phylum Streptophyta; class Magnoliopsida; order Malpighiales; family Euphorbiaceae; genus Garcia; species Garcia nutans. The sequence continues at coordinate 44,061,866 of CANTUV010000007.1, read as the reverse complement.
TTTTATTAAGATTTATACATGAATCCAAAGTAGAAAATAAACATAAGAGTAAGTAGAGGATGATGAGGGGTTAAATATGAAATGATCGTCAGTAGAAATGGAGCCGGAGAAAACCCGAGCAAAGAAAGGACCTAAAGGGAATTTTGTAAAAAGTTGAGGGCTTATTGGTAATTTTTTTAAAATGACTTGGAAACCTAGAATAGACCTTATAAATAGAAATTAGAGGTCGAGAGGATCAAAACTATATATAGTTTGACTCGTGGAACTATACGGTTTAAAAGATATGATCGATTAATCGCCGGAACGTAAAGTGGGCCCGGTTTCGTGTCGGGACCGGATGAGTAACCCGGGACAACTTTATGAGATCCAATGGGAAGAGGGACAAGTGGAAAGAAGTAAAGGAAAAGAAAACTAATAAAAATCTAATGTTGGCCAATCAAAAGAAAGCATTTAGCATGTGTAATAAATGAAGAAAGAGAAAAAGTGGACAAGTTGTCTTAAGAGGTTAACCAACACCTAAGGTGATCATCGTTTCCTTTGTATATAAATATATGTGAAATGAAGACCAAATTCTCTCTTTTTCCACTTACAAAATTCGGCCAACAAAGGGAAACATCAAAGGCCTTTCAAGTTTCTTCAAAATTTGATTTTTAAGGTAAGTTTTTAAGGTTTTCTAGTAAGTAGACTTTAATTTTAGTATTAATTTTAGGTAGTTATATATTTATTGGAAGATTGGAGATTAGAATCTTTATGTGGAATTGGAAAAAATATTAATTAAGTGATGAGATTAATTGATTAAATGGAAGAATAAAGATGTATAAAGATTAATAAGGTTGGATTAGGGTTTCGGTTGGAAAAGAAATGGAGGATAACTTATTATTTTAAATTTCTAAGGTTTATATTTAAGATTGTGCTTTTGAATATCTTGAAGGAAAAACAAAGATTAAGGAAGGAGAAGAAGGAAAAGTAAAAGTGAATTAAAAGAGCAAGGTTTGGTACTTTAACCATTGAACTCCTTTTAAAATTTTTATGTTTTACAATTAGTAAAATGCTGTGACTTGTATGATTTTTAATTAAATATAGAAAAATTATCTTGAGTTGAAATTTGGATATGTTGTTTTTTAATAAGTCTAGTATTTGAGAAAAATAATTTGGAACCACATTGATTGAATTTAATTTACAGAATTTATAAAATTCAGAACTGCTGCTAGGATGCAGGGCAACTGGAGCAGTCTGGTTGGGTGAACTACTTGACCAAGATTTTGTGTCCAGTTTAATCTGAAATTTTAAAGGAATGATTTTAAGATGTAAAACTAAATTCTGTAAAAATTTTAGAGTTTTTATCCTAGTGGATTATTTTATACAAATTTTCTAAAACAAGGATCAAGTTGGGTCAAGAACCAGAGTTTATTGTTCATATGGTAATTTTTCATTATTAACTTGGTCAAAAACTTGGTGTGGGTTTTTTATTATTTTATTCTTGGTATTGAGTTTAATTATGATATGAAGAATAAATTAAGATGGAAAATATGTGAATACATATGATACATATGTGAGTATATGTGATATTTGTGTAAATATACATTGTATATACATGGAGAATATGTGGTATATATACGAAGTGAATGTATATATATGAAATAAATGCTCTACTCGGTAAATGGGTAACACCGGTCTGAAATGGGGGTTATATCATGTGAGGTCAAGATCATGGCGACTAGTCATGTGAGACCAAGACCACGAGGCCATATTGTGTTAGACCAAGACCATGGCAATTAGTCGTGTGAGGTCAAGACCACGCGTAACTCTATACAAGGCCTCATTTCGAGATCGGTGTATTCATAATTACCTAGTGGAGCAGATTAACTCATAATTATAATGAAGTTATATTACATGTTGTTTACATATAGAATGTGAATCTTAACTTAATTAGAAGATATAAATATGATGATTGTATGAAAATAGTTTAATTATGCAGTATTCTACTTTTATATGTGATATCGAGTAGACATTGTATGGCAATGGTTAAAGTACCCACTGGGCAATAAGTTGCTCAGCGAGTTATATGTCTAACTCGCAGGTAGTGTATAGAAGATCAGCATTTCTGCAGCGGCTCGCATCAGCTCGACGGTGATTAGGATAGGACTTTTGACATAAAATAGTATTATGACATGTACGTTATATCTATTGTAAAGGTTTGTTAACATATTAAGTATTATGGTGTATGTAACAAGAGAATAAACAGTGGTATGGTAATGAAACTTAGCAAATGATATGAAATCTTGAGAAATGATATAGAAGTGTGAACTTTTCTTGCAGGATTGTAGTTGAGGTTATAAGGGTGGATTATTGGGAGTGTGCTTGAGTTGAATTGTGAAATAAAATATTTTTCAAAAATAAGAAAAATCAGTTTTGTCGACACTTGGGACCCAAATTTCTAGGCGAACCTCTGGCAAAATTTCTGTAAAATGAGCACTAAAATTTGACCAAGTAAAATTGGTAGCAACATTAGGATAGTGTGGCGCCTCTACTCGGCTTACACATGTAGGCCGGGAAGGGGTGTTACAGGCTGTGTCCTCTGCTTGTGTCAGCTACTGTGCATTCTTCCTTCAGTCTTGGATCCTTGGCTTTTTTATCCTAAAACAAAACATCAAATAACTTTAAACAAAAACTAAATAAACAATAACTAACAAAACATAAACACGTACTAAAAATTAGATAAAAAATAACATAAACACTGAAATAAACTAAAACTATCAAAATTAATGAAAACACTAAACAAACCGATAAAATCTAACAAAATACGTAAATAAAACAATAATTATCATAATAAACAAACTACAAATCTATGACAAAACTAATAAAACAACTACCCCACACTTACAACTTTGCTTGTCCTCAAGCAAATTCACATGGCATAAATTAAAAACTCAAACAACCTTAACTATAATTCCAACATATAAGATGAAATCCTTCAAGACATTAGACATAAATAATTGCAATTTCCTTCAATCAAGATTTTCTTAACTCATTCATTAATCCAGACATACAAATATTATCTCTCATCTAAGTGTTTCACTCGATTTCAAAAGTTAATCACTCAAACCACTCATGATTGCATACTACCATAAACTTGCTTAACTATCCAATCTCCCTCACTGATTTTCTCAAGAAATAATCCGAAGGTCTTTTATTTAGATGCAATGGGGCTAAGGTGAAGGTGTGAGAAACGACATTTAAGCTAGAGCATCAAGAAATGGAGTATCTAAATTAGACACTACTCTTGCTAAGGCACTCATAACTCCCTCAAATGGCATACTCACCAACCCTTGATAATCTTACATATTTGCATAAAAATACATGAGTCAACATTCCTCTTTTGATAACCAATGCTAGAACATATATGAATTTTGTATATATATATGTAACTTTTCTTTTATTTTCTCTCTTTCGTTTTTTTTTTACTTTTATCATTTTTTTTAAATATATATATATATACAAAATTAAGAATTGCATGGAACATCTAGCTTAAAATATAGAGGAAAAGAATAATGACTCTTAATCAAATACAATGTGCAAAGTATGCATTTCAACCCCCAATAGCACTATTTTTTTTTACTTGCTTACCCCACACTTTGAAACAAACCACCCTATTGTCATATCATAAAACTCCATTCCATAATGCAGGTATGATGATAATAAGAGAAAGTTAAGCTGTGAATTGTGTTGATCAAACAAGAAAAGGTCAAAGGCTCAACTTGGCTCACTAAGGAATTAAATATTAAAGGAGGTCTTTTTAAGCTAAAGGGCTAGCCTAATTTGCCTTCATCATTTTAAAACTTGAGATTAAATCATAATGTGAGTTCAATCAGTATGCAGAAGCAAACTCTAGACATGCAAAATCATGAAGGTGCACACATAAGAAAAGAAAATCAATCATTTAATCTATAAGGCTCAAAACTCACAAAGGTGGGTTCTCAAAGATTTATATGTCAAGAACCGCAGAATGTGAAAATTGATCCTGAAAGAATTCAAATGCTCATATCTACACTGATACTAAAGTCTCAACTATAATGCTAGAATCACAGAAAATATCAATAAATTTTCAACAATTATACCATGCACAACACAATAAAACATACCAAGGCAACCAAAACAAAAATTAAAGAAAAGCTAAAAGATTACCCCACACTTTAGAATTTACATTGTCCTCAATGGAAAACAAGAATAATAAAGAGAAAGAATTAAGGGACAACCTGTCTTCCATCGTGCCTTGGTGAGTCAAAACCTAATTTTCCATCACAAACACAATTGTTCAAAAACAAGATGCAAGAGACTTTAGGGTTTCTATTTATTTAAACTAAACATAAAATCAAAATTGCAAAATACAAAATTATAACTATGAAAAAGAAATTCAAACTAATGGGTTGCCTCCCATTAAGCGCTTCTTTATTGTCATAAAGCTGGACATCATGCAAGGTCTAGGGATCGTGGATAAAAGTGCTATCAATGATCCTCAATTCCTGAAATCCTTCTTTATATGGTTTAACTCTATGTCTATTAGCTTTAAAAGTCTTACTAGTTCTAGAGTTAAACAATTCAATGGCACCAGAAGGACATACCTTAGTTACCTTGAAAGGACCACTCCATCTAGATTTGGGTTTACCTGGAAACAGACGGAGTCGAGAATTAAAAAGTAAAACTTTCATACCTGGACTCAATGTCTGACGCACAATAAATCTGTCTTGAAGTGCTTTAGTGTGATCCTTATAATTCCTCGAGCTCTCATATGCCTTTGGGTTAAGGCATCTTTGGGTCTTCCCCACTGATTTAGCCCCCTCTTCTAAAGTCAGTGTCAGCTCCAATTTATCTGGGTAACCTGTCTGCAAGAAAGCATTTGAAGCAACTGCTTCAACACAATTAATTAAAGAACATTCCTCATGTAAAGCAGTTGTAGGAATAAGAGAAGTTTTAAAAATAGAAAATTCCACAGTTTGTCCCAAAACAGTCATTGATAATTTTCCATTTTTAACATCTATCAAAGTGTTAGTAGTCGCCATAAAAGGCCTACCCAGCAGAATGGTATGTGCAGATGGTGAAGAATTACCTACTTCCATGTCAAGAACAATGAAATCCACAGGTACTATCAACCCTCCAACCTTAACTAACACATCTTCTATAACCCCTTTCGGGAATCTAAAAGACCTATCAGCTAATTACAACACCATTTTTGTCGGTTTAAGCTCCCCTAGTTCTAATTCTTGGAACACAGAATAAGGCATCAAATTCACAGTAGCTCCTAAATCACACATGCCCTCAGTTCCTTTTCCATTCCCCACAGAAATTTGAATTATAAAGCTTCCAGGATCCTTTAGTTTGGGAGGTAGTTTATGCTGCAGAACAGCACTAGCTACCTCTGAAACTATCACCTTTTCATTCATCTCATACCTCTTTTTCTTAGTGATTAGGTCTTTGAAGAACTTGTCATAAGCCGGTATGTTTTTTATTGCATCCAGTAAGGGTAAGTTAATACTTACCTTAGACAGCATGTTGAAGATGTTAGAAAATTGCTTATCTGCTTTATCATCCTTCAACCTGCTGGGGAATGGTATAGGTGGCCAGTATGGATTGCTTGTCTTATGTAGATCTGTTGTAGGGGACTTCTCCACCGATCTTTCTCCAGCACCTTTGTTCTTTGATTCTCCTCCCCCCTTGTTCTCTTTGTTTCCTGCATTCACAGAATCATTTTCAACATTATTATAAATTTCCTTACCACTTCTAAGAACAGTCACAGATTGCACTTGCTCAGGTTGACTTGGGAATTTTCCCTTTTGTTGAATCTTCATCTGTTGTGCAAGTTGTCCAACTTGAGTCTCTACTTTTTTAAAAGATGCTTCTAAGGAATCCAGCCTCTTGTTGGTCACCTCTTGATTTTTAGCACTGACTTGGATAAAAGCTTGTAAACTTTCCTCCAAACTCTCTATCTTAGACTTCCCTTGATTTGAGGATTGGCCTTGCTCTTGGTTCTGTCTTTGAAGAAAATGGAAAGGCTGCTGAGAATTATTTGTTGCCCAAGAAATATTTGGGTGATTCTTCCAACCAGGGTTGTATGTATTTGAATAAGGATCATTCCTGGCCCTTGGTTGAAATCCTCCCATAGCATTGACTTGCTCAGCTTCATTCCCATATGATTCATATGCAGAGGGACAAATGTTTGCTCCATGCTCGACAGTTCCACAGATTCCACACGCTTCTTGAGTATATGAAGAAATATTGTTCTTCATGTTCAGCATCTGCACTTGCCTTGTTAACTCAGCTATCTGATTTACCATATCACTATTGGCTTCCAATTGGCTCACCCCTTTGCTTCTTCCTCTTACACTCTTCTGTTGAGAATTAGCTTCCAACATCTCAAAAATATCATAAGTTTCAGCTGCTGTCTTTTCTCCCATGGCTCCCCCAGCTGCATTATCAACTGTATTCTGGAATTGCTGGGTTAAACCATCATAGAAAAACTGATTAAGGAGTTGAAGTGGGTAGTGATGATGTGGACACTAGATCAATAGCATCTTAAATCTGTCCCATGCCTCATGAAATGGCTCTCCTTCAAATTGAGAGAATGTAGCTATCTTCCCTCTCAATTCAGCTGTCTTTTGATGTGAGTAGAACTTGCCCATGAATTTATTATAAACTTGCTCCCAAGTTGTCAGTGAGTTTTTGGGCAACATCATAAGCCAGCTCTTTGCCCTATCGTTCAAAGTATAAGGGAAACATCTCATCCTCAACTGATCTTCTATAAGTCCTCCCAAAGGAAAAGTGTTGAGGGTGGAGTAGAAATCCCGAATAAAGTTCAAAGGATCTTCATTTGGAACTCCATAGAATGATGGCAGCATGTTGTAATGAATGTTCTTCAACTCATAATTTCTTGCTGCATCTGTCAGTCTTATGCAAGAAGTGGAGGTTCCAATAACATGTCTAGCAAAGTCTCTCATCGTTCTTTGTCTTTCTTCAGCCATTTTAACTGATTGTGCAGAATCTGTCTCAAATTCAGAAGTGTCTTCCTCTGAAGTATCAAATCTGGTGTAAAGCTCAAACTCTTCTCTGCTCCTTTTCACTCTCTGAATTTCTGGAATAAAAGGATGTAACTCTCCTTCGAGTGATCTCCTGCCTTGCATAAACAAAAATTTCTAGAAAAAGAAATATCAAAAGCAAAAGACAAATAAAATAAAATAAAAAATAAACAATGAAAAATAATTTAAAATATTTTTGCCTAATAAACAATTTCGCCAATTAGCCTCCCCAGCAACGGCGCCAAAAACTTGTTGCGCTCGAATTAACTCTACCACAAAGCGTCACTCGCAAGTATACGAGGTAGCTGTAGTAAAGGTGATCGCCCCAAGGTCGTTCTCTCAAGGAAGCTAAAGTGGTTAATTGCTTATCAAATTATGTTTAACAAGTAATAAAGAGATTTATAAATTGCTAAATAATGAAGAAGATTGATTAAAGTTTAAAACAATAAAAGTAAATTGAGCTGAGTTTTGATTCACTTGATAGAATGGTCTAGGGTTTGCACTTCGCTACTACTTATATGTATGAACGGTTATTCCTCTTAACTAATTCAATTTCAAAGATTAAATCTCAAACAACTCAACTAATCGAGTCAAGGAAATAAGCTCTCGCATTCAAACCTCTTTCAACTAATCTTGTTATAAGTGAAATAATCTTTTTAATAGGTTATATCTCTAATTCACCTAAGTCCCTAATTGAATTGTTCAAGTATTAAACTTCATCTCTCGATCCATCATCTAATACCTTAAAACACATAATTGGTTGTCAATCAATTATATATTAACAATGTTTCATTCAATCAAGGCTAAAGAAATTATTAGCTAAGAGAAAAACCAATTCATATAATCATAGCAGATCCATACAAACCCTAGACTAGATCAAATTAGTTCATAATGCAATCAAACATATTCATCTCATTAATGTTCAAAGAAATCAAAATAGACATGATAATATCCATTCAATGAAAATAAAGAGAATAAGTTCGAGAACAAAACCAAGTTACAACTCCTTGAAGCTTCTGAAGAATCTCTTGTTCAAATCTTGCAAGAAGGATGAAACAATGGTATGAACAATCTAATCTAAAACTAGTTTTGATCCAAAGTTTAATCAAAATCAAGAAAACTAATGTTAAACCCTAAAATTTTTCTCTGACGGCTCAAAACTTTGCTCCAAATCGTCAACAACCCTCAACCCTAGCTCTTCCTTTTCCTTTTATACGAAACGTACGCTTTAAAATCCGTTGCGCGTTTAGTTCATGAGGGACACGGCCAAGTCAGAAGTGACTTGGCCGTGTGAGTGTTCTTTGGAGGGACAAGGCCAGGTGACTTGGCCGTGTCCCTTGCCTGTGTCCACCATTGCTTGCCTCTCTTCTTTTCTTCTTTGTTGAGTGACACGGCCAAGTGGAGCTTGACTTGGCCGTGTTGAAGCCTTTTGGAGGGACATGGCCAGGTGACTTGGCCGTGTCCCTTGCCTGTGTCTTCCACTGTGAGTTTTGCTTCTTCTATTCCTTTGGAACTTGGTGAGACTCGGCCAAGTCAGAGTGACTTGGCCGTGTCTGGGCTTCATTGGAGGGACACGGCCACTGACTTGGCCGTGTCCCTTGCATGTGTCTGCTTCTGTGAGTTGCTCTTCTTCTTTAACTTGATATGGGACACGGCCAGTGACTTGGCCGTGTCCTCTGCCTGTGTCAGCTACTGTGCATTCTTCCTTCAGCCTTGGTTCCTTGGCTTTTTTAACCTAAAACAAAACATCAAATAACTTTAAACAAAAACTAAATAAACAATAACTAACAAAACATAAACACATACTAAAAACTAGATCAAAAACAACATAAACACTGAAATAAACTAAAACTATCAAAATTAATGAAAACACTAAACAAACCGATAAAAACTAACAAAATACCTAAATAAAACAATAATTATCATAATAAACAAACTACAAATCTATGACAAAAACTAATAAAACAGGTTTTAACTAGAATTTGGATAGTAAACAGAATAATTGGTCAAATAACAAATACATCATCTATTGTATGTTTAAACAATTGATCAATTGAATGATGAAGCTACTGTAAACATAAATAAGTCAATAGAAACTCAAACCTCCGTTATTGGTTCCACCACAACTTGAATTCTGGTTGAACAATAACCAAAGATAGAGTATGCTTCCTTTGATGGATTCCCTGTTGCTTGCTGACTGCCTCTTGCCTTTTCAAGTCCAAAGTTCTAAAAAAGGTTCGATCTCCTTTTAAAAGATCAAAGTCCAAAGTCTCCGGATCAAAAGTCTTAATAATTGCTAAAAGTCCTTTTTCTGTGAGTTTTGATGTGCTATTTATAAGAAAAATAAAAACCTAGTACTAATTGGTTAAGGATATAAAAACCGTTTAGGAAATAAATTAAAAACCAAAACCAAGTAGAATAGGGTTTCAAAAAAATTGTGCTGGAAAAAATTGCTGGGGGCTGGGTGCAGTCTGGGCGAGGGCCACAGGCCAGTTTTTCGTAGGAAAAACCTGCGATAAATTGGCTTACGATGAATTGGCCCAAGCCAATTCGTCGCCAGCGATGGAAATTTTTCATTGCTGATTTTTCCCATCTCCGATTTCTATTTTCAATTTATTTTTTATTTTTTCTTCTTTTTTATTTATTTTTTAATTAAAAATAAATACTATAAGTAATAAATATTATTAAAAATACTGCAAAAATTATTTTGGACTGTTTAAAATATCAGACTGGACTGGGTCAAAAATTAATGGTCTACAGTTTGCCCCCTACTTGAGCAATCGTAATATATGTATACTGAATATAGGAATGCCACAGTTTACTAAACAAACAAATCATTCCTTTTAACAATAATATGAGTAACTTAAAACATTTAAGTAATATTATAAAACACAATAGATAAAATGTTTATTTATTAAGCAGCGGAAAATGTAGCAGTATTTACATATATATATTTAACAAAGTTAATATTTACAATACATAAAATTTATACATGTTTGGAAGTTCGTCTCTGATCTTTAACCCACAATCAACACTTCAGAGTCTAGACTAGACTCGGTCTAGCTGAACTTTCCGGTTCTACCCTGTCACCTGCACGACGTACCATAATCGCGCTAAGCCAACGGCTTAGTGGTACAACCCACAATAACAATATGCTTTAATATAATGCTAGTGTCACACATTCATATATAATAAACAATACATAAGAATATCATATTTCAAAACCTTACATTAATCTTATAATTCATGTATTTCACCATTTATGATCCACATTTAAACAATGACAAGCATGGGCCCAAAAGAAACTAATATGCCATTTAACTTTCAGAGTTAATGTTTTGGTTTAATTATCACATTTATCATTATCCCAACTAGGCTTCAAGGATTAGGTTCAACCAAGATTCAAGGGGAACAAAGCATGCTAAGTATCAACCCAACTTGGCTTCAAGAACCAAACCCAATCTAGCTTCAAGGGTTTGTAACATCTCAACTAGGCTTCAAGAACTAGACCCAACCAAGCTTCAAGGGGAGTTAAGCATGCTAAACTTCAACCCAACTTGGCTTCAAGGATCAAGCCCAACCTAGCTTCAAGAGATTGTTACTATTAGGCATGCCACCAACAACAAAACTCTGCAAAGTGAATAACACATTCGGCACACAATTCTTTCATTATTTCATTATCAATGCCATTCTCATTTCCTCATAATCATCTAGGCAAACATGCCTCAATTATTTCATTTGCATCCTTATAGCCAACAACAATGGCTTCACATCTCATTATTAGAATATCCACAATCAATTACATTGAATATACAATTTGAATGATCATCATATCTTTCACATTATACAATTCATAGCATTAATCAAATATATCAACAATGTAATGGATTACTTAACACATTTACAGCCAAATGTGTTAAGTCCCAATGTCATTTAAATGTATGCAATAATGTAGGGTTTTGTACTTACTTCAAGAGCAACTCACTCCACACCAAACTCCTCTTCTAAGAATCCTTCAACACTTTGATTATGGCAACTCAACTCTCTTCAAAATCTAAACCAAAGGTGATCATACACACTCACTTAGAGATACACATGAGATAATATGGATAAGAACCAACTAGGGCTAACTCTAAACATGACACGCTCAACAACACAGGCGTGTCCCTGACCGTGCCCTAAACTCATAACACAGAAGCTTTGGCACACTTAGAATCACGGGCGTGTCACCGAACGTGTAATACATTCTATCTCACAGAAGCATTGACACGTCCAACAACACAGGGGTGCTTGTTGCGCTCGAATTAAGTACTACTACAAAGCGTCACTCGCAAGTATACGAGGTAGCTGTAGCAAAGGTGATCGCCCCAAGGTCGTTTCCTCAAGAAGGTGTGGTTCGTAATAGCTTGATTGACAAGTATTTAAATGCGGAAGTGTTTGTTGTATGAAATGTGCGAGATTAATTTAAACCTAAAATTTATCGTGCGTAGAGAGTAAAGTGTGTGGGTGTACAAGATCAAATCGATTCTTGGGAAGGTGCCTAGGGTCATAGGTCCATTCAATCAAAGCTCAATTCTCAATTGTCCATTAACATAACCTTGTAAATTAATTTGTTCCTTAAGGTTAATTAGTCAATTACCAATCCATTAGTTCTCACATTCATGAATTAACAATGACCAATTCTTTTACATTACCAAATTTCTAATTCATTCATAGAGTGGTCGATTATATAGTGCTGATATCGGATTTCACCTCTCGGTCCGTCATCCAATATTCAAAGATCAATAGGTAGCTAATCTATCAACCTAGCATTTAATACAATACAATCAACCAACAACAAGGAACATCAATGGAAATATCAAATCAAAGCATTCAACCAAATATACTACAAACCCTAAACATGGGTATTTAGCTCAACATCATCAATTTAACACATTCATTCAACTCAATATAACACAAATACAAATTGTCCATTGCAATATCAATTCTATTAATACAAGAACAACAATAAGAAATGAATTAAAAGAGAGAATAGAAAAACCCCTTGTGAAGATGCCAAGAGTAGGATTGCTAGTCTTCCTCCTAGCTCCACTTGATGTATTTGATGAAGAACTCAAGCCCTCTTCAATGGTTGATTTCCCCTTGCAATGTGGAATGGAGCTTTCTCAAGTCACCAAACCTTTGGATGGAGCTTTCTCAAGTCACCAACCTTCAATGGATATGCCTTTGGAAGATGGAATGGAGCTTTCTCAAGTCACCAATCCCTTCAATGAAGCTTCTTCAACCTTTGAGAACTTGTAACCCAATTTATCCCAAAGAACCTCAAAGATCTTATCAATGAAAGATGGAGAAGGTGGAGAGGATGGAAATGGAGGTTTGGAGGTGAAGGGACAAGGGAGAGTGTCACTCTCTCCCTCTCCATGTTTTTTGCAGAAATTTGGCTCCAAGAAGCCAAGAACTCCCCCCAATTTCCTCTTCCTCTCCTTTTAATTCATTCAAAATTCAACACCCATGCCTTCCAACTCATGCCATCTCACTTTGTCCCCCACTTTTTCTTTGTTTAGTATTTCTTTTTGCAAGCAAAAGCCATTGTCTCCCACTTTGTCTCCCACTTCATACAAAGAAAGTTAATTTTATCAGGTGGGACACGGCCAAGCCATGACAAGCTTGGCCGTGTCTCTTGCAATTTTTTGTTCTTTCCATGAGGTGACACGGCCAAGCCAAGGTTGGCTTGGCCGTGTCTCTTGACTCTTCATGGGACATGGCCGTGTCCCTGACTGGACCTCTTTCTTTCTTTCTTTTCTTTCTTTGGTGGTGAGAGGTGACACGACCAAGCCATGTGGAGATTGGCCGTGTCTCTTGATTTTTTTCTTTAGGACACGGCCAAGCTCCTGGCCGTGTCCCTCACTCAATTTGATACACGGTGAGACATGGCCAGAGGACACGGCTGTGTCGTGTGACATGGCCAGTGTCTTGGCCGTGTCCCTTGACAGTGTCAGTCTCTGCTTCTTTTCTTTCCTTCTTTGCTTGCTCTCTTGTTCTTTTGTATGAATGGGACACGGCCAAGCCATTCTTGTCTTGGCCGTGTCACTGAGTGTGTCTGCTTCTGTGTTCATTTTTGCTCTTTCTTTTCTTTGTTCTTTGATTGACCCTTTGAATGAGACACGGCCAGAGTCTTGGCCGTGTCTCTGGGCGTGTCTCTCTCTGCCCTCTTCAAACTTTGAGGGACATGGCCAAGCTTGGCCATGCCTTGCTTGGTTCATGCTTGTCTTTCTCGGTTTTGATCTTCTAAGGGTGTTTTTGCACCTAAACCTAAAAACAACACTTTAAACAAACTTAAAACAAAAATCAATCAAAACATCAACTAAAACACACATAAAATCATACTAAAAACTAGTACAAAAATGAATTAAACAAATACCCCACACTTAACTCCTTGCTTGTCCCCAAGCAAGGCTAAAATCAAAACACACAAACAAGATGAATTTTGTTAAGTTCAAGAGTTATAAATAATGCATCAAGACTTCCCTATCCTTAAATCCACAATCAATATTGAATCAAACGAAATCGACACTCATGCAATTAAGTGGTTTTCCATGCATAACCAATGTTGTCACTCCCTCACCAACTCTTACAAGTGTTTGATCATGGTGGTGTTTACACTCATAACAATCAATGAAAGATTATTGCCATAGGCTTGCTTATCAATCAAATCTCCACCACAAAATAACAATCAAGCATCAATCAAAAGGTCTTTAATTGGGTTGTAATGGGGCTAAGGTAAAGTCATGGCATTTAGGAAATGTGAGCTTAATCATTAAGTTTAAGAGCACTTCAAGAATGAAGTAACCATTTATATATATAACCCAACAATCCCAAAACACCTTCCTCTCATCTACCCCTTGACATTAAAGAGCTTTTCAAGGGAACTCACTTATTAAATCTTGTAATGATACAATCCAACCCTTTCAACAAGAATAACAATTATTCTTATTATATATATATATTTTTTTTTTCTTTTTCTTTATTTTTCTCTTTATTATTTTGCTTTGCCACATTAAACCTACTAGATTTAACCCCACACTTAATTCAACACAACACTCGGTAATAAACGCTCTTAAAATGCTCTTGACCTAATGAAAGGGTAAGAGTTAAACAACAAGGTTCAAACTAATGGTGTTGTGAAAAAGAAAGAAAAGGAAAAATAAAATAGGCTCAAAATTGGCTAACTAAGGTTAAAAATAGGGTTGATCTTTTTAAGCCAAAGTGGTTTCACCTAATTGCCTTAATCATTTTGATGCAAAATTGAAATTTTTATGTAATCTTAAAATGCATGTCAAAGCAAGTTCTAGCAATTCATCAATCAAAGATGTTCACCCACAACAATAATGATAAGTTGATGGCTCAATTCCTCACTAGGTTAATGGCAATGCAAAGAAAAACTAAAAAAAATTAGACAATAAGCACCAATTCTACTCAATTCTCAAAATTCATGCTTCAAAATTTCAAAGGTCATCAATCAAAAATTTTATAACAATTGAACTTCCTAAAATTCATTTATTCAATGAAAAACATTAAAATCATTAACTAAACTTAAACAAAAATAACTTAAAAGTAAAAACACAAAAACTCAAAATGAAATTAAAAGTAAAAATACAAAACACTAAAATGCACCCCACACTTAAAGATTCACATTGTCCTCAATGTGAGCATGCATACTACAGGGAGGGTTTAGATGAAACCTGATTTCCATCATTCCCATATACGATGTGTAGGGCTCCTTCCACCCATAATGTAATTGGAGCCCATGATTGAGAGGATGAACAACATGTAACTCCGAAACGTACCCGATGTACGGCAACCCTTAAATATTTTTCCTTGTAGGGAACACGTCTCAAAGGGACATGTGAAAGTCACCTCGGGGTTATCCTCCAGTGTTATAGGAACGTGATAATATCCTATTTCATTGTGCAGCATGGTTCTATCCATTGTATGCTCTTCTTCACCACCAAGAGTAGAGGAGATGATTTTTGGGAACTCTTTAAGTTCAACCAAGTTTGGTTGAATCACTTCTTCATTCACTTTAATAATGTCAAGTCCCCTCTCAACAACCTCAACATCTAAAACTAGCTTACACTCCTCAAGTTTTAAATTGGGCAATTCATGTTCTTTTTCTAAAGACATACCCATATCAAGCTTATTTCCACTTTTTCCTTGGGAGTGCATAATATAGATGTTAGAAAGTTGCTTCCCTTGCTCCTCTTCTTTTAGCCTACCTGGGAATGGAATTGATTGCAAAGGATTCGGAGGTTCATACAAATGTGATGAAGTTAATGAGTCCAAATTCTCCTCCTCCTTTGATTGACTTTGTTTCTCCATGTTGGGCAGCATTTCCTCACCATTGTCTTCTTGATTAGTCCCTACATCAAAGGAATCACAAAAATTGTTATATATCACCTATTCACTCGTCAAATTTGTGATTACCTTGACTTGCTCCAATTGGCTAGGAAATTCCTCCTTTTGTTGTGCTTAGAGTTGATGTGCCAGTTGCCCAACTTGCATTTCCACCCTCTTCAAGGATTCCTCCAAAGAATCAAATCTCTCATTGCTCCCTTCCTGATTTTGTGTGCTAATTTGAAGGTAAGCATTCAAATCATCTTCCACTGTGGATTTCTCAAATTGATCATGGTTTTGTGAGCTAGTTTGAATGAAGGCATTCAAACTATCTTCTAAGGTGGGTTCCTTAAGGTGATCTTGGTTTCGTGTGCTAGTTTGAATGAAGGCATTCAAACTATCTTCTAATGTGGGTGGCTTAAGGTACTCCTGATTTGAATATTGTTCTTGAGAATAAGGATTTCTTTGGTAAGGTTGAAAAAAAATTTTGAGATGGAATTTGCTGTTGATTTTCCCAAGAAAATTTTGATTGGCTTCCCCAGCTGGGATTATAAGGATTGGAATATGTGTCATTTCTACCCATTTGCTAGAAACCTTGGTAGTCATATTCTTCCTCTTGCCATTCTTGGTATCGTCCAAAACCCATTGAACACGTGTTTGCATTATAGCTTACATTGCCACATGCTGCACATATCTCTTGGCGTGGCATAGGTGCTCTTCCTCTTGCATTTAGCACCTTAAGTTGATTCGTTAATTCTGCCAATTGCCATGCCATTTTAGAATCGTCCTTCCTATCGTAAACTCCTCCGTGCCTTAAAAACTGCATCTTTACACAAGGCACTTAGCAACTTAATGAAAACAAATAACAAAAAATTTCAAACAAAATAAACAAACAATTTAAAAGAAAACAACAAACAATTCAAAGAAAACAAATAAACAAGTAAATAAAAAAATATCAAACAACTACTACTACAACAGCCTTCCCCGGCAGCGGCGCCAAAAACTTGTTGCGCTCGAATTAAGTACTACTACAAAGCGTCACTCGCAAGTATACGATGTAGCTGTAGCAAAGGTGATCGCCCCAAGGTCGTTTCCTCAAGAAGGTGTGGTTCGTAATAGCTTGATTGACAAGTATTTAAATGCGGAAGTGTTTGTTGTATGAAATGTGCGAGATTAATTTAAACCTAAAATTTATCGTGCGTAGAGAGTAATGTGTGTGGGTGTACAAGATCAAATCGATTGTTGGGAAGGTGCCTAGGGTCAAAGGTCCATTCAATCAAAGCTCAATTCTCAATTGTCCATTAACATAACCTTGTAAATTAATATTTTCCTTACGATTAATTAGTCAATTACCAATCCATTAGTTCTCACATTCATGAATTAACAATGACCAATTCTTTTACATTACCAAATTAACGAAACCCTAGAACTTATATTTCTAATTCATTCATAGGGTGGTCGATTATATAGTTCCGATATCGGATTTCACCTCTCGGTCCGTCATCCAATATTTAAAGATCAATAGGTAGCTAATCTATCAACCTAGCATTTAATACAATACAATCAACCAACAACAAGGAACATCAATGGAAATATCAAATCAAAGCATTCAACCAAATATACTACAAACCCTAAACATGGGTATTTAGCTCAACGTCATCAATTTAACACATTCATTCAACTCAATATAACACAAATACAAATTGTCCATTGCAATATCAATTCTATTAATACAAGAACAACAATAAGAAATGAATTAAAAGAGAGAATAGAAAAACCCCTTGTGAAGATGCCAAGAGTAGGATTGCTAGTCTTCCTCCTAGCCCCACTTGATGTATTTGATGAAGAACTCAAGCCCTCTTCAATGGTTGATTTCCCCTTGCAATGTGGAATGGAGCTTTCTCAAGTCACCAAACCTTTGGATGGAGCTTTCTCAAGTCACCAACCTTCAATGGATATGCCTTTGGAAGATGGAATGGTGATTTCTCAAGTCACCAATCCCTTCAATGAAGCTTCTTCAACCTTTGAGAACTTGTAACCCAATTTATCCCAAAGAACCTCAAAGATCTTATCAATGGAAGATGGAGAAGGTGGAGAGGATTGAAATGGAGGTTTGGATGTGAAGGGACAAGGGAGAGTGTCACTCTCTCCCTCTCCACGTTTTTTGCAGAAATTTGGCTCCAAGAAGCCAAGAACTCCCCCCAATTTCCTCTTCCTCTCCTATTAATTCGTTCAAAATTCAATACCCATGCCTTCCTACTCATGCCATCTCACTTTGTCCCCCACTTTTTCTTTGTTTAGTATTTCTTTTTGCAAGCAAAAGCCATTGTCTCCCACTTCGTACAAAGAAAGTCAATTTTATCAGGTGGGACACGGCCAAGCCATGACAAGCTTGGCCGTGTCTCTTGCAATTTTTTGTTCTTTCCATGAGGTGACACGGCCAAGCCAAGGTTGGATTGGCCGTGTCTCTTGATTCTTCATGGGACACGGCCGTGTCCATTGACCGTGTCCCTCACTGGACCTCTTTCTTTCTTTCTTTTCTTTCTTTCGTGGTGAGAGGTGACACGGCCAAGCCATGTGGAGCTTGGCCATGTCTCTTGATTTTTTTCTTTGGGACACGACCAAGCTCCTAGCCGTGTCCCTCACTCTCTTTGATACAGGGTGAGACACGACCAGAGGACACGGTCGTGTCATGTGACACGGCCAGTGTCTTGGCCGTGTCCCTTGACAGTGTCAGTCTCTGCTTCTTTCCTTTCTTTCTTTGCTTGCTCTCTTGTTCTTTGGTATGAATGGGACACGGCCAAGCCATTCTTGTCTTGGCCGTGTCACAGAGACTTGGCCGTGTCACTGAGTGTGTCTGCTTCTGTGTTCATTTTTGCTCTTTCTTTTCTTTGTTCTTTGATTGGCCCTTTGAATGAGACATGGCCAGAGTCTTGGCCATGTCTCTGGGTATGTCTCTCTCTGCCCTCTTCAAACTTTGAGGGACATGGCCAAGCTTGGCCATGCCTTGCTTGGTTCATGCTTGTCTTGCCCGGATTTGATCATCCAAGGGTGTTTTTGCACCTAAACCTAAAAACAACATTTTAAACAAAAATCAATCAAAACATCAACTAAAACACACATAAAATCATACTAAAAACTAGTACAAAAATGAACTAAAGAGTGCTCATGGCCATGTCAATCCACCAACATCACAATAGCTATGACACGCTCAGTGAAATGGGCATGTCACTGCTCGTGTCACCAATCCAAGAACACAGAACCATTGACAAGCCCAAAGACCTGGCCGTGCTAATGGGCGTGTCAGGCCAAAAATACAGATTCCGGCAACATCAATAACACATCCAACAAACCTCTTACTTCCACCGTTTTCCACTTCAAACAAACTTAACTAAACACACCCATAAACCATAATAACTTGCAAAAACACCAAAAAAAAACTCAAAACATACATCAAACACAAATCATAATCATCACCACAAACCCAAAACACAACCACAACACTTTCTCTTCCAACAAACTCAATCTTTCCTTCAATCCAACCCCAAAATCCAAAATCAATAGAACCAAACACTCTTAAACACACCACAATCAATCAAACACATATCAACCACAACCTCAACTCACAAACTCAAAGAAAATCCAAGAATCAAGTTGAAAACTTACCAAGGATGAAGAAACTCTTAAATTTCCAACTTGATCACTTGAAAACTTCCTTCAATCTTGAGCTTGGAAAATAAAAAATTCTCTTTCTCTCTTGCTCTTTTGATGGTCGGCCAGCCCAAAGAGAAACGAAAACAAAGAACAAAATGAATGGCAAAGAACCAAGTCAACTATTTCTCTTTAAACCTCCACCAAGCAATTATATTAATATAATAATCTAAAATATCCTCTTCCACTAACTTAATTTCACATTTAAATAATTAAAATCAATTATTTCTTCTTTTGACCATTTAATAATTTGACTTGTATATGTTGTATATATCACTATATATGCAATATGTTGTATATATCACTATATATGCAACATATACACACTCTCTTTACTTCTTTTCTCTTTCCATTAAACATATACATTAAATCCAAATACAACAAAAATTCCAAAACTTTTAGAGTATACTTTGGGATATTACAATTCTCCCCCTCTAAAAAGAAATTTCATCCTCGAAATTACCTGATTTCAAGTCTAAAACAACTGAGGATACTGATCTCGTATCGCTTGCTCACTCTCCCAAGTTGCCTCTTCCTTTGCATGATTCTTCCAAAGAACCTTTACAAGTGGCACGTTCTTATTTCTCAACTCTTTCACTTTATGTGCCAAAATAGCAACTGGTTCTTCTTCAAAAGTTAGATTCGAACTCACCTGAATAGATTCAATGGATAAAACATGAGATGGATCTGATCTGTACCTCTGCAGCATAGAAACATGGAAGACATTGTGGATTCTATCCAACTCAGGCGGCAAAGCAAGTCGATAAGCAACTGGTCCAACTCTTTCTAATACTTCATAAGGTCCAATAAAACGAGGACTTAGCTTCCCTTTACGGCCAAATCTCAAAATATTCTTCCAAGGAGACACTTTCAGAAATACTTTATCTCCAACATCAAACTCTATGTCTCTCCTCTACAAATCTGAATAAGATTTCTGTCGATCTGAAGCTGCTTTCAACCGATCCCAAATTATCTTCACTTTCTTTTCCGTTTCTTTAATCAAATCGGGACCAACCAACTTGCCTTCTCCAACTTCATTCCAACACAGAGGCGTTCTGCATCTTCTTCCATACAAAGCCTCAAATGGTGCCATTCTAATACTAGATTGATGACTCTTGTTGTAAGCAAATTCCATCAGTGGCAAAAATCTGTCTCAACTAGCAGCAAAATCAGCTTCTCAACATATCCTCTAAAATCTGTACAACTCTCTCTGACTGCCCATCTGTCTGCGGATGAAAAGCAGTGCTAAAGTGCAATCGAGAACCCAAAGCACCATGTAAACTTTTCCAAAACCTCAAAGTGAACCGGGGATCTCGATCAGACACTAAAGAAATTGGGACTCCATGCAACTTCACTATCTCAATTATATACAGCTTAGCCAACTTCTCAAGAGAATAGTCCATCCGAACTGGAAGAAAATGAGCTGTCTTTGTCAACCGATCAACAATCACCCAGATAACATCATGCTTCTTCTGAGTCAATGGCAAACCAGACACAAAATCCATTGTCACACGTTCCCATTTCCATTCAGGCACTGATAAAGGTTGAAGCAACCCTGTTGGAACTTGATGCTCAGCTTTCACCCTCTGACAAGTGAGACATTTGGATACAAATTCCGCTATGTCCCTCTTCATACCTGACCACCAGTAATGTTGCTTCAAATCATGATACATCTTAGTACTCCCAGGATGCATAGCAAAAACTGTCTGGTGTGCTTCCTCTAAAATAATCTTTCTTAAACTAGCATCATCAGGAACACACAATCTATCTTTAAACCAAAGGCTACCATCACTTTTCACATGGAAATCTCAGCTCTCCCCATTTTGGCAATTCGAAACAATCTTCTGAATTTTCTCATCTGCCAATTGAGCCTCTTTAATCTGATCCAACAACACTGGTCTCAAATGCAACTGAGCTAACAATGCACCATCATCACATGATTTAAAACTAGCATGCAATGCTCTCAACTCAACAAGCAACGAGAGCAAATAAGCAGTCAAACCTGCTAAAGACTTTCGACTCAAGGCATCAGCAACAACATTCGCCTTACCAGGATGACAATCAATTAAACAGTCGTAGTCTTTGATCAGCTCCAACCATCATCTTTGCCAAAGATTCAGTTCCCTCTGAACACCCAAATATTTCAAACTCTTATGATCTGTATAAATAAACCACTTCTCCCCATACAAGTGGTGTCGCCAAATCTTCAAAGCAAACACTATGGCTGCTAACTCCAAATCATGCGTCGGATAATTAAGCTCATGTGGCTTCAACTGCCGATAATCATAAGCTATGACTTTACCCTCTTGCATCAAAACACAACCTAAACCATTATGTGAAGCATCACTGTAAATCACATATGGTTTATCTTCCACACGCAAAGTAAGAACAGGAGCTTGAGTCAACATCTCCTTCAACTGCTCAAAGCTTGCTTGACACTGATCTGTCCACACAAATCCAACTCCTTTCCGAAGTAATCTGGTGAGTGGAGTAGCTATCAAAGAAAAACCTTTCACAAAACGTCCATAATAGCCTGCCAAACCCATAAAACTTCTAACTTCGGTCACTGACTTCGGTGGATTCCAATTCAAAATGGCCTCAACTTTACTCGGATCAACTCTTATACCATATGCTGAAACTATATGACCGAGAAAAGTTACTTGATCAAGCCAAAACTCACACTTTGACAGCTTAGCATATAATTGCTTCTCTCTCAAGGTCTGCAATACAATCCGCAGATGCTTGTCATGCTCCTCCTTATTATGTGAATACACCAAAATATCATCAATAAAGACCGCCACAAACTGATCCAGATAGGGTCTAAACACCCTATTCATGAAATCCATGAAAGCTGCTGGTGCATTCGTCATCCCAAAACTCATAATGCCCATATCTTGTAGGAAAAGTTGTCTTAGGAACATCTTCAGCTCTGACTCTCAACTGATGGTACCCTGATCTCAAATCAATCTTGGAAAACACTGCTGCTCCCTTTAATTGATCAAAGAGATCATCTATCCTAGGCAAAGGATACTTATTCTTGATGGTTACCTTATTCAATTGTCTATAATCGATGCACAACCTCAAAGTACCATCCTTCTTCTTTACAAACAAAATAGGAGCTCCCCACGGAGAAACACTAGAGCGAACAAACCCCTTATTCAACAATTCCTGCAACTGAACCTTCAACTCTCTCAACTCAGCAGGTGCCATTCGATAAGGAGTAATAGAGATGGGAGTGGTACCAGGCAACAAATCGATACCAAACTCAACCTCTCTCTCAGGGGGTAACCCTGGAAACTCCTTAGGAAACACATTTGGGAATTCCGCAACTGTGGGTATACTATCAAGCTGAGAACCCACTATTCTGGTATCCACAACATCAGCAAGATAAGCATCACACCCTTTTCTAATCAACTTCCTAGCTACAACAGCTGACATAAACAAGGATGCAAGTTGTCTCTGCTCACTAGATACTATCACTCTTCTATCATCACCGGTTCTTAAAGTAACACACTTCTTTTGACAGTCTACCACAGCTCCATGCTTAGACAACCAATCCATGCCTAAGACCAAATCATACTCCTTAAAAGGCATTTCAATCAAATCACCCAAAACTCTTCACCTTGTACCACAACTGAACTATCACGATGCACCTTACTCACCACAACACTATGTCCTAAAGGATTTGTCACCAAGACATCAAATCCTAAGGACTCAGAATGTAATTCAGACACAGGCAAGATAGATGCACTTATGTATGAGTGAGTAGATCCTGGATCAATCAAAGCAAGAACTGAAATACCAAATAAAGAAAATGTACCCGCAATAACTGTCGAAGCATCCGGTTGCCTCTGCATCATATAGACTCGCTGAGAAGACCCAGCCTCATGTGGCCTACTGCCTCCGGATGTAGATCCTCCTCTTTGACTAATTATAGGTCGACCGTCTCTACTGAAACCTCTGTCCCCTCGACCACCTCTGCTGACACTGGGTCGAGAAGCTGCAGTATCAGTCTGTCTATCATCCTGTAACTCAGGGCAATCTTTAATAAAATGAGCGGGTGACCCACATCTAAAACATGCTCCTGATCCACCCGTTTTCCAACAAACACCCCCATATGTCCTACCACAATGAACACATATAGATGGAATGGATCTCTGAACCACTGGAGTTGGAGCACTAGCTACAGAAACTGTAGGTCTTGCTCTCTGCCTCTGATACTTAACTGATCTACCTGACTGCCTCTGGCTCCTACTAACTCTCGGAGCAAAACTTCCTCGGCCTCTCTTCATAGATGAAGACCCTGCCTCAAACTGGGATCTCCTAACTCTGGTCTCCTCCTCGGTAGCAGCTGCTGCAATACCCTGTGCTCTCTCAACACTTCTAGCTACGACAACTAACTGAGAAAAGTCTTGGTACCGAGAACCAGCTACAATACACATAATAGAGGGCCTCAATCCCACCTCAAATCTCCTACAACGATCAATCTCATCTGAAATAATCCCACCGGCATAGTGACTCAACTGGATAAACTCTACCTCATACTCTGTCACAGTCCAGTTATCTTGTCTCAAATTTAGAAATTCCATCTTTTTGACATCCTTATACTCCCTCAGAGTATATTTCTGCTCAAACTCCCTCAGAAAATCACTATAAGACAAAGTCGGTGGATCATCCATGGCATGAGGAACCGTCTTCCACCAATCATAAGCATCTTTCTGCAATAAGGATCTAGCATAATCAAATTTCTCTTCAGAAGTAGCTTGCAACTGAATAAATACCCTCTGCACTCTATCCAACCACTGCTCAGCTACTGCAGGATCTGTAGTACCAAAGAAATCTTCAGCCCCAAATTTCCTCAATTAATTATAATGTCTCACCGGCACTTGTGACTGTGGTGACGGTGGCGGCTGCACTGGAGCTTGCCTCAATAATTCTACTACATGTCTTAGCCAAACTGGTGGAACCTCATCAGCAGCTGGTCTCTCTGAAACAGGAATAGGTGCCTCTCCAGCTCTCTCAACCCTAGCTCCATCTCTACCCTCTTCAGGAGCTACACTCTCAGCACTACCTTCTATGGACTGACGTGACTGAGACGCCATCACTACCTATATCTGCAAACACAGCAGAATATACTCATCAAAGATCAGAGACTGCCAATACCATAACATGTATCTTATTTAGAAACAATATTTTAAAACTTAAAATTTTCTTTTTCTTACAATTTACCTAGGTTGAGAATCTCAAACCTAGGCTCTGATACCAAAACAGTTGTAACACCCTATACCCCGTATACGCACACTACATGCTATCACAATCGTAATATACGTATACTGAATATAGGAATGCCACAGTTTACTAAACATACAAATCATTCCTTTTAACAATAATATGAGTAACTTAAAACATTTAAGTAATATTATAAATCACAATAGATAAAATGTTTATTTATTAACAGCGAAAAATGTAGCGGTATTTACATATATATATTTAACAAAGTTAATATTTACAATACATAAAATTTATACATGTTTGGCAGTTCGTCTCTGATCTTTAAGCCCACAATCAACACTTCAGAATCTAGACTCGACTCAGTCTAGCTGAACTTTTCGGTTCTACCCTGTCACCTGCACGACGAGCCACAATCGCGCTAAGCCAACGGCTTAGTGGTACAACCCACAATAACAATATGCTTTAATATAATGCTAGTGTCACACATTCATATATAATAAACAATACATAAGAATATCATATTTCAAAACCTTACATTAAATCTTATAATTCATGTATTTCACCATTTATGATCCATATTTAAACAAAGACAAGCATGGGCCCAAAAGAAACTAATATGCCATTCAACTTTCAGAGTTAATGTTTTGGTTTAATTATCACATTTATCATTATCCCAACTAGGCTTCAAGGATTAGGTTCAACCAAGCTTCAAGGGGAACAAAGCATGCTAAGTGTCAACCCAACTTGGCTTTAAGAACCAAACCCAACCTAGCTTCAAGGGTTTGTAACATCTCAACTAGGCTTCAAGGACTAGACCCAACCAAGCTTCAAGGGGAGTTAAGCATGCTAAACTTCAACCCAACTTGGCTTCAAGGATCAAGCCCAACCTGGCTTCAAGAGATTGTTACTATTAGGCATGCCACCAACAATAAAACTATACAAAGTGAATAACACATTAGGAACACAATTCTTTCATTATTTCATTATCAATTCCATTCTCATTTTCTCATAATCATCTAGGCAAACATGCCTCAATTATTTCATTTGCATCCTTATAGCCAACAACAATGGCTTCACATCTCATTATTAGAGTATGCACAATCAATTACATTGAATATACAATTTGAATGATCATCATATCTTTCACATTATACAATTCATAGCATTAATCAAATATATCAACAATGTAATAGATTACTTAACACATTTACAACCAAATGTGTTAAGTCCCAATGTAATATCCTGGAATAGACCCTAAGAGTTTTGGAGTTATTGTTGTTGTATTTGGATTTAATGTATATGTATATAGGGGAAATATAAAGATATATATATAAGACATATACATGGGATATAAAATGGTGTAGGATAAGTGAATGGTATATATATATATATTTGTGTAATTAATTAATAATAATAATAATAAGGACAAAAAGAAAAGAGAAGAAGAAAGTCAAAGAAAGATTATGTGGTGGAAATTTAAAGTGTTATTATTATTATTATTATTATTATTGTTATTGTTATTGTTATTATTATTATTATTATTATTATTATTATATATATATATATATGATAAGAACGAAGGAAAGAAGTAGAAACTTCTTTCATCTTCTGCTCCTTCTTCTTCGTCTTCTTCTTGCTGCTTGGACGAGAGAGAGAGAGAGAGAGAGAGATGTGATTTTGTTGCTTTTCACATCAAAGTTCTTAAGGATTCTAAGAGAATTGAAGATAGAGATGAAGATTTGGCAACATATTCAAGTAAGTATTCATTTCTTTGAGTTGATTTTCATTAATTGAGTTGAGTTTTGAGGTAGTTAATATGGTAAGATGATGATAGTGAAAGATTGAAAGATGTGTATAGACTCAAATGGTTATTCGTGAAGATGATGAAGGATTATTGAAATTGTTTAATAAGGATTTAATATAGGAGTGGGGATTTGAATAATTGATATATGATTGTGTTTAAGGGAGTTGGAAACATAAAATATTTGTATTGAAATTCATGTATCTTATTATTTGATTTGAATTAGGTTGTGAAGATAGTGGATTGCTAAGTGGTGAAGAGTTCTTGGAAGGTAAAGTGTGTAGATTTGTGAGTGATTCTTAAGGTAAGAACAAACTACCTTAATTAATGTTTTGATATGATATTCAAACTTAAAACACATTTATTAATACTTGTGTTAATGAATTTAGTGCATGGTTGGTGTGTATTGGTATTGTGTTGTGAATTAATGAGAAAAGAAGAGGTTTGGTTAGGTTTGGGTTGAATTTTGTGAGTGACACGGCCAAAAGCAAGGAGAGACACGGCCAAGTCAAGGAAAATTATATGTGTTGGATTGGTTTTGGGAGAGACATGGTCACAGTCTCAGCCGTGTCCTCTGCCCGTGTTTCTTACTGTCAGATTTTTGTGGAGAGACACGGCCGTGTCCCTTGCCCGTGTCTGATACTGGATTGTTGTGTCGAGAGACACGGCCACTGGCTTGGCCGTGTCCATTGCCCGTGTTTGCTACTGCTTGAATTGGTGTTGAGTGACACGGCCACAAGCTTGGCCGTGTCCCTTGGGCGTGTTGGCTACTGGATGTTTATATTGGGAGACACGGCCACAAGCTTGGCCGTGTCCCTTGAGGGTGTTTGCAAATGTGTTTGTTATTTGGTCTTCAAACATTGTTGGATCTTCAAATGTCTTTTGTACCTAAACACACTTAAAACGATAATGATCCAACCAAATGTATATGGAGGATTCTAAGTTCTTGAATAAGGTAAATTGTTATGTAAGAATATATCAATGATAATATAGGAAATGTGGAAGATATAATGATCAATGAAAAAGTATGTACAATGTCATTGATTATGTATACTTGAGTGGTGAATTGAATTGATCAATATGATTTGATGATAACGTTGATATTATATGAACCATGTTAGGTTTTATGCATTGTCAATCTCATGAATTGTATTGTACTATATGTAGATTGATGATGCATATGAATAATGGCATGTTGTGTATAATGTGGAATATCATGAGATCATTGATGATGAATTACTTTAATTTTATGATTGAAGCATGCCTATATGGTATGATTGATTCATGATATGTTTGTATAGTAATGTAATTGATGTTGCATATATCAATGATGAAACTTGAAATGTGATTTGAGATATAATGTGATATGAAGCCATTGTGATTGGCTGTGATGATTCAATTGAATTAAGTGGGGCATGCTTGCCTAGATGATGATGAGAATTGATAATGAAATAATAGATGAATTGTGTGTCTGATATGTTATTCATTTTCAGAGTTCTGAGTTTGGAGGCATGCCTATAAAATGAAAGGTAACAGTCTTGCCGGGTTGAGGATCTCTTCAATTTGAGACGAATTGAGATCCAAGAGACTGGGTCTGTTACACTCTGCTAATTGTGATTATGAGATATATGATTTGTAACAGTCTTGCCGGGTTGAGGATCTCCTCGATTTAGTCGGGTTGATGGTCCAAGAGACTGGGTCTGTTACTTGATAAATGTGAAATGTGAAATGTGAATTATAGTAACAGTCTTGCCAGGTTGAGGATCTCCTCGAGATTTGCCGAGTTGATGGTCCAAGAGACTGGGTCTGTTACACTATCCATGGATAGAGATATATATAGATGATGCCTACGGGCTTGATGATTATGATTATGGACCAAAGCAGTAACTCTGAACTTGGAATAACATATCAGTGTGTTGTTTGGGCCCGAGTCTGTCTTTGTTGTCAATGTGATATTAAATGTTGAAATAAATGAGTAATGAGATCTACAACTGCCTTTATTGGAAGTATGATTCATGTTTGATGAATTGTGGATAAAATAATGTTATGAAGTATGCTTTTGTAATATGTGCATTGATGTATTGAAGGTGAATATGTTTTGAGGGACTTTCTTGATATATGATTTTATAAAAATAAAGTATGATGTGTAAAATATATATATATATATATATGAATATGGAATTTGTGAGAATTGCTTTCGTAAAGGTGTTGAATAGGTCTTTGAATGGTAATTGGTTGAATTAATGTATATGTTTATGTATATGAGATTAGTGGGAACTTATGAAGAATGCATTGAGAAAGGAAAACGTGGTAAGAGAACATTAAAACATAATGCTAAACATATGAGGTATGATAATTTTGGTAAAGTGTATTTTATTATTTAGTTGTACTACTAAGCTTTCGGGCTTAGCGCGGATGTTTAATCGCGCAGGTATTTATGCGGTTGATCTGGAAGTCTAGCTGTGATGCCACGAGAAGGGTAAGAGTGTCTCGAGACCAACTAGAAGGTGATGCATACATATGTGATTTTAATTATGTTGTATTTTTATAAGAATAATGATTTTATGTAAATGTTCTTTAATTTAATGTAATATCGCTTGAACTTGAATAAAGGGTTTTAAAGTAAAACGAAAAGTGACATTCTTATACTTTATATACGTATTGTATGTATACCAGGTATATGTATAGTACTTATATAGAGTATGGGGGTGTTACACCCAATGTCATGTAAATGTATGCAATAATGTAGGGTTTGTGCTTACCTCAAGAGCAACTCACTCCATACCAAACTCCTCTTCTAAGAATCCTTCAACACTTAGATTATGGCAACTCAACTCTCTTCAAAATCTAAACCAAAGGTGATCATACACACTCACTTAGAGATACACATGAGATAATATGGATAAGAACCAACTAGGGCTAACTCTAAACATGACACGCTCAACAACACGGGCGTCTCCCTGACCGTGCCCTAAACTCACAGCACAGAAGCTTTGACACGCTTAGAACCACGGGTGTGTCACTGAACATGTAATACATTATGTCTCATAGAAGCATTGGCATGTCCAATAACACGGGCGTGCTCATGGCCGTGTCAATCCACCAACATCACAGTAGCTATGACACGCTCAGTGACATGGGCGTGTCACTGCTCGTGTCACCCATCCAAGAACACAGAACCATTGACATGCCCAAAGACCTGGCCGTGCTAATGGGCGTGTCAGGCCAAAAATACATATTCCGGCAACATCAATAACACATCCAACAAACCTCTTACTTCCACCATTTTCCACTTGAAACAAACTTAACTAAACACACCCATAAACCATAATAACTTGCAAAAACACCAAAACAACTCAAAACATACATCAAACACAAATCATAATCATCACCACAAACCCAAAACACAACCACAACACTTTCTCTTCCAACAAACTTAATCTTTCCTTCAATCCAACCCCAAAATCCAAAATCAATAGAACCAAACACTCTTAAACACACCATAATCAAACAAACACATATGAACCACAACCTCAACTCACAAACTCAAAGAAAATCAAAGAATCAAGTGGAAAACTTACCAAGGATGAAGAAACTCTTAAATTTCCAACTTGATCACTTGAAAACTTCTTTCAATTTTGAGCTTGGAAAATCAAAAACTCTCTTTCTCTCTTGCTCCTTTGGCCGGCCAGCCCAAAGAGAAAAGAAAACAAAGAACAAAATGAATGGCAAAGAACTAAGTCAACTCTTTCTCTTTAAACCTCCACCAAGCAATTATATTAATATAATAATCTAAAATATCCTCTTCCACTAACTTAATTTCCCATTTAAATAATTAAAATCAATTATTTCTTCTTTTGACCATTTAATAATTTGACTTGTATATGTTGTATATATCACTATATATACAACATATACACTCTCTCTTTACTTCTTTTCTCTTTCCATTAAACATATACATTAAATCCAAATACAACAAAAATTCCAAAACTTTTAGAGTATACTTTGGGATATTACAAATAATGTATTTTTGACTAGGTTTGGAGCCATACTGGACTCCGTAATCAAGGTTAGTTTGAGTTCTGGACTCAAAAATAATTTGGGTTCTAGATTCGGCATAAGTTTTGGACTTAAAAACAATTTGGGTTCTGAAACCGTGATAAGTTCTGGACATAAAAAAATATTTTAGGTCCAGGACCCGAGATAATTTCTAAACTTTTAGAAATGGTTCTAGACCCGAGGTAAGTTTTGAACTTAAATATAATTTGGATTCTAGACCCGAGGTAAGTTCTGGACTTAAAAATAATCTGGGTTCTGGACCCGGGATAAGTTCTGAACTTAAAAATAATTTGTGTTCTAGACCCGAGGTAAGTTATGGACTTAGGAAATAATTTGGATTCTCGACCCAGGATAAGTTCTGGACTTAAAAATAATTTGGGTTCTAGACCTGAGATAAGTTCTAGACTTAAAAAATAATTTGGGTTTTCGACCCAAGGTGAGTTCTGGACTTAAAAATAATTTGGATTCTGGACCCGAGGTAAGTTTTGGACTTAAAAATAATTTTGGTTCTAGACTCGTGATAAGTTCTGAACTTAAAAATAATTTGGGTTCTGGACCTGGGATAAGTTCTGGAATTAAAAATAATTTGGGTTTTGGACCCGAGATAAGTTTTGGACTTAAGAAATAATTTGGGTTCTGGACCCGAGGTAAGTTCTGGACTTAAAAATAATTTGCGTTCAGGACTCGGGATAAGTTATGGACTTAAAAATAAATTATATTATATACTCAAGATAAGTTCTGGACTTAAGAATAAGTTGAGTTCTGGACCCGAGATAAGTACTAGACTTAAAAAATATTTTGGGTTCTAGGCCCGAGATAATTTTTGGACTTTTAGAAATGATTTGGGTTCTAGACCCGAGGTAAGTTATGGACTTAAAAATAATTTAGGTTCTGGACCCCATGTAAGTTCTGGACTTTAAAAATAATTTAGTTATATGCGAAAAATAATTATATTCAGTGTGATAATAAAGAAATTTGCAAAAAAAATTAGCTATTTTTTAACATTTATATATCCTATTGCCCCCTGTGTGTAAAAATACTTTAAAAGTGCAAAAATATTTTTATACACGTAAATATTTAGATAATTGAATTGAATAATTGAATTTACTATTTAGACACTGTTTATCATTATTCACTAACTATTCATTTACTATTTATCAACAGTGATATTGACTTTTTTTTCACGAGAATTACTATTTTTCACTTTTTCTATTTTGTTTTTTTTTTTGCTTTGCAATTTGCCTATATAAATGGCTGATTTCTTCAATACTCATTCATACTCTCATATTTTCATATTTAAAGCAAAGAATTGATTAGAGAGTTAAAAAGAAAATGCATGCTTTGAGATCAAGACCTCAATCCAATGTTGAGTTATTGAAATTTATTCAACGGCATGAAAATGGAACTGTTAGTCTACTAGCTGGGATGCAGCTTCATCGCAGTTCAAATCAAAAGAATAAGGAAACAACACAAATATTTATTATTTTATTATTTGATTTTATTGAAATTTATTATTATTATTATTATTTTTTATTTTTAATGCTAAAGTTTAGAAAAAATAATTTAGTTAATGGACTATTTAATAAATAAATAGATAAATTAAAATAATGAATAAATGTAGTCTATGAATCAGTAGTATTGGTATGATGATATACTTACCTCGTGTTAACTTACCTGACTCCATGTTACCACGATCGATGTATTATCTGGGGCGGAGAGTGTGTCTATAAAGCTGGACAATGGTATGATGTAGCACCCTCTCTAGTAAAACGGATTGTCCGAGATTGTGGTTTTGAAAGCTTTATCTTGCAATTACCATCTGAAGAGTGTCCAATAGATAGGAGTGTAGTTCAAGCATTATCAGAATGGTAGATGGACATGACCCATACATTTTCATCTACCTGTAGGAGAGATGACCATTGGCCCAGTCGATTATACAACCATAACTAGTATTAGGTATTATAGCCTTCCTGTCCCTCTTACCAATGATTTTCCGACACATGAAAATATTCAACAGTTAATTGGTATGGAACCATCACTAAAAGGGCCTTTCAAGGTAAAAATTGAGCCAATTCAAAGTTATTGGATGAACTACGATGGACGGATTCTTAGGGAAATAGCCAAACAATATGTAACACCCCTTCCCGACCTACATATGTAAGCCGAGTAGAGGTGCTACACTATCCTAATGTTGCTACCAATTTTACTCAGTAAATTTTTTTTGTTCCGATTTTTATAGAAATTTTGCCATAGTTTTGCCTAAAAATTGAGTCCCAAGTGTCGACAAAACTGGTTTTTTTCTGATTTTTAAAACATTTTACACAAACCAATGCAAACAAAATCATTCTCAGTACACTCCCAATAAATCCCCCTTATGATCTCAACTACAACCTGCAAAAAGGATTTACACTTCTAGTACAACATAAAGTAAAGGTTTATTATGAAATACAATAAATAAAATATTTGTTCACTATGCAGCGGAAAATAACAATATTTACAAATTCATATATATATCCAAACTCAAGTTTTACAACCCATAAAATTTATACATTTCTTTGGCAGTCAGTCTTTGATCTTTAAGCCCACTATCAACACCTCAAAATCTAGACTCGACTCGGCCTAGAGGAACTCTCTGGTTCTTCCCTGTCACCTGCGCGAACAATCACATTCGCGCTAAGCCAACAGCTTAGTGGTACAAATTACAGTGCTATGATGCTTTAATGCCATGCTAATGTCACACAATCAAGATTCAAGATCAATTCAAGAGAATATTATATTTCAAATCTTACCGGTTTCAATAATGTATGTATAGTAGTCATCTCATTATTCATTTGTTTCACCATTCAATAGTCACATTTAAACAAAAACAAGCATGGGCCCAAAAATAATCTAATATGCTATTCAAAGTTCAGAGTTGTTGTTTTGGTCTATAATCATAATCATCAATACATTTATCCATGGATATTCAACTAGATTTGAGTTTACGACCCAGTCATTTCACCCAATCTAGTTTTGAATAATTTGTTTTTGAGGTTTACGACCCGGTCATTTCACCCCAAAAACATCACATTACACATTTTTCAACTTGAATCAGCTTACGACCCAGTCATTTCACCTATCCAGTGATTCATAGGCATGCTGCCAAAACCAGAACTCTGAAAATTGAATAAACATATTAGGCACACAATCATTTTATTTATCTCTTTTTCAATCTCTTTCCATTTCATTTCTCACAATTAATTAGGCAACCATGCCTCCATTATATATTTTATTTGCATATCATAGCCAATAACCATGGCATCATATCTCAAATGATCTCAAATCACAATAAAACAATTCTTCATAACATCATATCTTTCACATTTCATTTCATCATCACATCTTGCACATTTCATATTTCATTATATTTCAAATCACATTAATCAATTCATTATTCAAATGGATATAATCAATGGCATTAACACATATTTTACATGCTCATCACAACATTCACATCATACCAAACATACATTATTAATATGCATTAACAATGCATTAGATTTCTTAACACATTTACAATCAAATGTATGTTAAATCTCAACATCATATGAATGTATGAAATAATGTAATTTGCACTTACCTTAAAACCAACTCACACCAATCTATACACTTACTCTTCCAAGAATCCTCAACACTTAGGTTAGGGCAATTCAACCTCTTCACAACCTAATCCAAAAGGAGTATTAGCAAAATGACCATATGAATAGTACATTCTGGTTTTAGACTCCACTCTATCCTTATTTGAAAAATTGTATAAAATAATCTACTTGACTAAAAATTCTAAAATTTTTACAGAACTCAATTTTACATCTTAAAATCATTCCTTTAAAATTTCAAATCAAACTGAGCACAAAATCTTGGTCAAATAGTTCACCCAACCAGACTGCCCCAATTGCCCTGCATCCTGGCAGCAGTTCTGAACTTTGTGAATTCCATAAATTAAATTCAATCAACGTGGTTCCAAATTATTTTTATCAAATACTAGACTCACTAAGAAACAACATATCCAAAATTCAATTGAATATGATTTTTCTACATTTTATTAAAAATTCCGAAATATAGCTGTCTCAGTTAAGGTACCTGCTGGAACAGGTTTAGTAAAAATAATCTTTCCAAAATCATAACCATTCCAAAATCGAATCAACATATTTTTCAGTCATTCTAGACTCATAGAGGCACAACATATCAAAAATTCACTTCAATAACATTTTTCTATATTTAATTAAAAATCATACAAGTCACAGCCTTTACTAATTGTAAAACAGAAAAAAATTTCACTAAACACAACTCTTACTCTTCCATCACCAACACCAACCTAACTTCTTATCTTTAATTCCATTTCAACACTTTTACACACACCATACACAAACACACTCCATCAAACTCAAACAAAATTCCAAATAGAACAAGAGAAATCAAGAGAAAACTTACCAAAAATGATGAACTTCTTGAATTTCTAACTTGTTTTCTTCTTTCAATTAGCTCTTAAAATACAAAAACCCTCACTTGATCTCTTGTTTCCTTGAGGTCCGGCCAACACAAAGAGAAAAGGAAAAAAAATGACAAAGTGAAGAGACAAAGTCAAATTTCCCCTCTTTAAACCTCCACCAAGCAATTTAAAAAGAAAATTACCTAAATACCCTCTTCTATACAATTAAACTCCCTTTCACTTAATTTCCCTTTTTAGTAATTTCATACATAACCAAAATAAATATCCTCTTCCTTTGACCATCCATTTGACTTGTGTATATGTTATATATATGTCCATATATACAACATATACACTCCTCTTTAAATTATTTTCTCTTTCCAATAACATATACATTTTAATTCAAATAAAACAACAATTATACTAAAACTTCTAGGGCACATTTTGGGATATTACAATTCTCCCCCTCTAAAAAGAAATTTCGTCCTCGAAATTACCTGATATCAAGTCTGAAATAGTTGAGGATACTGATCTCGCATCGCTTGCTCACTCTCCCAAGTAGCCTCTTCTCTACCATGATTCTTCCAAAGAACTTTTACAAGTGGCACTTTCTTATTTCTCAACTCTTTCATTTCATGTGCCAAAATAGCAATTGGTTCTTCTTCAAAAGTTAGATCTGGACTGACCTCAATAGATTCAACTGGTAAAACATGAGATGGGTCAGATCTATACCTTCGCAACATAGAAACATGGAAGACATTATGGATTCTATCCAACTCAGGCGGCAAAGCAAGACGATAAGCAACTGGTCCAACTCTTTCTAATATCTCATACGGTCCAATGAATCGAGGACTCAGCTTCCCTTTTCGACCAAATCTCAATATCTTTTTCCAAGGAGACACTTTCAAAAATACTTTATCTCCAACATCAAACTCTATGTCTCTCCTCTTCAAATCTGAATAAAACTTCTGTCGGTCTTAAGCTGCTTTCAACCTATCCCGAATCATCGTCACTTTTTCTTCAGTCTCTTTAATCAGATCAGGACCAACCAATTTGCCTTCCCCAATTTCATTCCAACATAAAGGCGTTCTACATCTTCTTCTATACAATGCCTCAAATGGTGCCATTCTAATACTGGATTGATGACTGTTGTTGTAAGCAAATTCTACAAGTGGCAAAAATATGTCCCAACTTCCAGAGAAATCAATGACACAGCTTCTCAACATATCCTCAATAATCTGTATCACTCTCTCGGACTGCCCATCTGTCTGCGGATGAAAAGCAGTGCTAAAATGCAATCGAGAACCCAAAGCACCATGTAAACTCTTCCAAAATCTTAAAGTAAATCTAGGATCTCGATTAGACACTAAAGAAATTGGGACTCCATGCAACTTTACTATCTCATTGATGTACAATTCAGCTAACTTCTCAAGTGAAAAGTCCATCCGAACCGGAAGAAAATGAGCAGTCTTTGTCAACCTATCAACAATCACCCAAAT
Source organism: Garcia nutans (assembly GCA_947685225.1). NCBI lineage: Eukaryota > Viridiplantae > Streptophyta > Magnoliopsida > Malpighiales > Euphorbiaceae > Garcia > Garcia nutans. The sequence goes on along the minus strand of CANTUV010000007.1, from coordinate 44,025,632 downwards.
GACATCATGCTTCCTCTGTGTCATAGGCAAACCAGACACAAAATCCATTGTGATTCTCTCCCATTTCCATTCAGGCACCGTTAAAGGTTGAAGCAACCCTGTTGGAACTTGATGTTCAGCTTTCACCCTCAGACAAGTGAGACATTTGGACACAAATTCTGCTATGTCTCTCTTCATACCAGACCACCAATAATGCTGTGTCAATTCATGGTACATCTTTGTACTTCCCGGATGCATAGCAAAAACCGATTGGTGTGCTTCCTCCAAAATAACCTTTTTCAAATTATCATTATCAGGAACACACAATCTATCCTTAAACCAAAGGCAACCATCACTTCTCACAAAGAAATCTCGGCTCTCCCCATTTTGGCAATCTGAAACAATCTTTTGAATTTTCTGATCTGTCAATTGAGCCTCCTTAATCTGATCCAATAATACTGGTCTCAATTGCAACTGATCCAACAATGCACCATCATCACATGCTTCAAAACTAGCATGTAACGCTCTCAACTCAACAAGCAACGAGAGCGAATAAACAGCCAAACCTGCCAGAGACTTCTGACTCAAGGCGTCAGCAACTACATTTGCCTTACCAGGATGATAATCAATCAAACATTCATAGTCTTTGATCAGCTCTAACCATCGCCTTTGCCGAAGATTTAGCTCTCTCTGGACACCCAAATATTTCAAACTTTTATGATCCGTATAGATAAAACATTTCTCCCCATACAAGTAGTGTCGCCAAATCTTCAAAGCAAATACTATAGCTGCCAATTCCAGATCATGTGTCGGATAATTAAGCTCATGCGGCTTCAACTGCTTAGAAGCATAAGCTACAACTTTACCCTCTTGCATCAAGACACATCCTAAACCATTATGTGAAGTATCACTGTAAATCACATATGGTTTATCTTCCATGGGTAAAGTAAGAACAGGTGCTTGAGTCAACATTTCTTTCAACTGATCAAAACTAGCTTGACACTGATCTGTCCACACAAATCTAACTCCCTTTCGAAGCAATCTGGTGAGTGGAGTAGCTATCAAAGAAAAACCTTTCACAAACCTTCAATAATAGCCTGCCAAACCCAGAAAACTTCTAACTTCAGTCACTGACTTTGGTGGACTCCAATTCAAAATGGCCTCAACTTTACTCGGATCAACTCTTATACCATCTGCTGAAACTATATGACCGAGAAAAGTTACTTGGTCAAGCCAAAACTCACACTTTGACAGCTTAGCATATAACTGTTTCTCTCTCAAGATCTATAACACAATTCGCAGATGCTTGTCATGTTCTTCCTCATTACGTGAATACACCAAAATATCATCGATGAAAACCACCACAAACTGATCTAGATAGGGCCGAAACACCCTATTCATCAAATCCATGAAAGCTGCAGGTGCATTCGTCAATCCAAAAGGCATTACCAAAAACTCATAATGCCCATATCTTGTGCGGAAAGCTGTCTTAGAAACATCTTCAGCTCTAACCCTCAATTGATGGTACCCTGATCTCAAATCAATTTTGGAAAACACCGCTACTCCCTTCAACTGATCAAAGAGATCATCAATTCGAGGCAAAGGATACTTATTCTTGATAGTTACTTTGTTCAATTGCCTATAATCGATGCACAACCTCAAAGTACCATCCTTTTTCTTTACAAACAACACAGGAGCTCCCCACAGAGAAACACTAGGGCGAATAAACCCTTTATCCAACAACTCCTGCAACTGTACCTTCAACTCTCTCAATTCAGCAGGTGCCATTCGATAAGGAGTGATAGAGATGGGAGTAGTACCAGGCAACAAATCGATACCAAACTCAACCTCTCTCTCAGGGGGTAACCCTGGCAACTCCTCTGGAAATACATCTGAAAACTCAGCAACTGTGGGTATACTATCAAGTTGAGAACCCATTACTCTTGTATCCAAAACATGAGCAAGATAAGCATCACACACTTTTCTAATCAACTTTCTGGCTGAAACAGCTGAAACCAACAAGGATGCAAGTTGTCTCTGCTCACTAGATACCAATATACTTCTACCATCACCAGTTCTCAAAGTAACACATTTCTTTTGACAATCCACCACGGCTCCATGCTTAGACAACCAATCCATGCCTAAGATCAAATCATATTCTTTAAAAGGCATTTCAATTAAATCACCAAGAAACTCCTCACCTTGAACCACAACAGCACTCTCACGATGCACCCTACTCACCACAACACTATGTCCTAAAGGATTGGTCACTAAGACATCAAATCCTAAGGACTATGAATGCAATTCAGACACAGGCAAGATAGATGCACTTATGTATGAATGAGTAGATCTTGGATCAATCAAAGCAAGAACTGAAATGCCAAATAAAGAGAATGTACCAGCTATAACTGCTGAAGCATCTGGCTGCCTCTGCATCACATATACTCTCTGAGAAGATCCGGCCTCATCTGGCCTGCTGCCCCTGGATGAAGATCCTCCTCTCTGACTAAACCCAGGTCTACCACCTCTACTGAAACCTCTGCCCCCTCGACCACCTCGGCTGACACTAGGTCGAGAAGCTGCAGTATCAGCCTGCCTATACTCCTGCATCTCAGGACAATCTCTAACAAAATGAGCTGGTGATCCACATCTAAAACACCCAGCTGATCCACCAATCTTCCAACAAACACCCCCATGGGTCTTACCACAATGCTCACATACAGGTGGAGTAGACTTTTGAATCACTGGAGTCGGGGCACTAGCTATAGAAACTGTCAGTCTCGGCCTCTGTCTCTGATACTGAACTGATCTGCCCGACTGTCTCTGGGTTCTACTGGTTCTCGGAACAAAACCTCCTCGACCCCTCTTCATAGATGAAGACCCTGCCTCAAACTGGGGTCTCCTTACCCTGGTCTCTTCCTCAGTAGCAGCTGCTGCAATACCCTGGGCTCTCTCCACACTCCTAGCTGCTGCAACAAGCTGGGAAAAATCCTGGTATCTAGAACCAGCCACAAGACACATAATAGAGAGCCTCAATCCCTCCTCAAATCTTCTGCACCGGTCTATCTCATCTGAAATAATACCTCCAGCATGGTGACTCAACCGGATGAACTCGATCTCATATTCTATCACAGTCCGGCTGTCTTGCTTCAAATTCAGAAATTCCATCTTCTTAACATCTTTATACTCCCTCGGAGTATATTTCAGCTCAAACTCCCGTAGAAAATCACTGTAGGACAATGTAGGTGGATCATCCATAGCATGAGGAACTGTCTTCCACCAATCATAGGCATCTTTCTGCAGGAGGGATCTGGCATAGTCAAATTTCTCATCCGAAGTGGCTTGCAACTGTATGAATATTCTCTGTACCTTATCCAACCACTGCTCAGCCACTGCAGGATCGGTAGTGCCCAAGAAATCTTCAGCCCCATATTTTCTTAACTTGTCATAATTTCTTACCGGCATCTGAGGCTGTGGTGGTGGTGGTGGTGGCTGCACTGGAGCTCCCCTCAACAGTTCTACCATATGCCTTAACCAACCCGGCAGAGCCTCCTCTGCAGCTGATCTCTCTGGCACAGAAACAGGTGCCTCACTAACCCTCTCAAATCTAGCTCCATCTCTACTCTCTTCAGGAGCTACACTTTCCGCACTACCCTCAACAGACTGTCGTGAATGAGATGCCATCTCTACCTATATCTGCAAACACAGCAGAATATTCCTCATTAAAGATCAAAGACTGCCATACCAAAACATGTATTTTACTCAAAAACCCACTTTAAAAATCAAAATATTCTTTTTCTTACAATTGACCTAGGTTGAGAATCTCAAACCTAGGCTCTGATACCAAAAATTGTAACACCCCTTCCCGACCTACATATGTAAGCCGAGTAGAGGTGCCACACTATCCTAATGTTGCTACCAATTTTACTCAGTCAATTTTTTTTGTTCCGATTTTTATAGAAATTTTGCCATAGTTTTGCCTAAAAATTGAGTCCCAAGTGTCGACAAAACTGGTTTTTTTTCTGATTTTTAAAATATTTTACACAAACCAATGCAAACAAAATCATTCTCAGTACACTCCCAATAAATCCCCCTTATAACCTCAACTACAACCTGCAAAAAGGATTTACACTTCTAGTACAACATAAAGTGAAGGTTTATTATGAAATACAGTAAATAAAATATTTGTTCACTATGCAGCGGAAAATAACAATATTTACAAATTCATATATATATATCCAAACTCAAGTTTTACAACCCATAAAATTTATACATTTCTTTGGCAGTCAGTCTTTGATCTTTAAGCCCACTATCAACACCTCAAAATCTAGACTCGACTCGGCCTAGAGGAACTCTCTGGTTCTTCCCTGTCACCTGCGCGAACAATCACATTCGCGCTAAGCCAACGGCTTAGTGGTACAAATTACAGTGCTATGATGCTTTAAGGCCATGCTAATGTCACACAATCAAGATTCAAGATCAATTCAAGAGAATATTATATTTCAAATCTTACCGATTTCAATAATGTATGTATAGTAGTCATCTCATTATTCATTTGTTTCACCATTCAATAGTCACATTTAAACAAAAACAAGCATGGGCCCAAAAATAATCTAATATGCTATTCAAAGTTCAGAGTTACTGTTTTGGTCTATAATCATAATCATCAATACATTTATCCATGGATATTCAACTAGATTTGAGTTTACGACCAAGTCATTTCATCCAATCTAGTTTTGAATAATTTGTTTTTGAGGTTTACGACCCGGTCATTTCACCCCAAAAACATCACATTTCACATTTTTCAACTGGAATCGGCTTACGACCCAGTCATTTCACCTATCCAGTGATTCATAGGCATGCTGCCAAAACCAGAACTCTGAAAATTGAATAAACATATTAGGCACACAATCATTTTATTTATCTCTTTTTCAATCTCTTTCCATTTCATTTCTCACAATTAATTAGGAAACCATGCCTCCATTATATATTTCATTTGCATATCATAGCCAATAACCATGGCATCATATCTCAAATGATCTCAAATCACAATAAAACAATTCTTCATAACATCATATCTTTCACATTTCATTTCATCATCACATCTTGCACATTTCATATTTCATTATATTTCAAATCACATTAATCAATTCATTATTCAAATGGATATAATCAATGGCATTAACACATATTTTACATGCTCATCACAACATTCACATCATACCAAACATACATTATTAATATGCATTAACAATGCATTAGATTTCTTAACACATTTACAATCAAATGTATGTTAAATCTCAACATCATATGAATGTATGAAATAATGTAATTTGCACTTACCTTAAAACCAACTCACACCAATCTATACACTTACTCTTCCAAGAATCCTCAACACTTAGGTTAGGGCAATTCAACCTCTTCACAACCTAATCCAAAAGGAGTATTAGCAAAATGACCATATGAATAGTACATTCTGGTTTTAGACTCCACTCTATCCTTATTTTGAAAAATTGTATAAAATAATCTACTTGACTAAAAATTCTAAAATTTTTACAGAACTCAATTTTACATCTTAAAATGATTCCTTTAAAATTTCAGATCAAACTGAACATAAAATCTTGGTCAAATAGTTCACCCAACCAGACTGCCCCAATTGCCCTGCATCCTGGCAGCAGTTCTGAACTTTGTGAATTCCATAAATTAAATTCAATCAACGTGGTTCCAAATTATTTTTCTCAAATACTAGACTCACTAAGCAACTACATATCCAAAATTCAATTGAATATGAATTTTCTACATTTTATTAAAAATTCCGAAATATAGCTGTCTCAGTTAAGGTACCTGCTGGAACAGGTTTAGTAAAAATAATCTTTCCAAAATCATAACCATTCCAAAATCGAATCAACATATTTTTCCGTCATTCTAGACTCATAGAGGCACAACATATCAAAAATTCACTTCAAGAACATTTTTTTATATTTAATTAAAAATCATACAAGTCACAGCCTTTACTAATTGTAAAACAGAAAAAAATATCACTAAACACAACTCTTACTCTTCCATCACCAACACCAACCTAACTTCTTATCTTTAATTCCATTTCAACACTTTTACACACACCATACACAAACACACTCCATCAAACTCAAACAAAATTCCAAATAGAACAAGAGAAATCAAGAGAAAACTTACAAAAAATGATGAACTTCTTGAATTTCTAACTTGTTTTCTTCTTTCAATTAGCTCTTAAAATTCAAAAACCCTCACTTGATCTCTTGTTTCCTTGAGGTCCGGCCAACACAAAGAGAAAAGGAAAAAAAATGACAAAGTGAAGAGACAAAGTCAAATTTCCCCTCTCTTTAAACCTCCACCAAGCAATTTAAAAAGAAAATTACCTAAATACCCTCTTCTATACAATTAAACTCCCTTTCACTTACTTACCCTTTTTAGTAATTTCATACATAACCAAAATAAATATCCTCTTCCTTTGACCATCCATTTGACTTGTGTATATGCTATATATATGTCCATATATACAACATATACACTCCTCTTTAAATTATTTTCTCTTTCCAATAACATATACATTTTAATTCAAATAAAACAACAATTATACTAAAACTTCTAGGGCACATTTTGGGATATTACACAATATGCCTGAGGAATTTTACTAGTTTTGCTTGGGTCGACTATTTTATGTAGCAACAAATCTGCCATCCATTTATCGATGTTGAAGGCCCTTACTGACATGAGTATGGTACTACTTTACGACTGGGGTGAAGCTGGCCTTGCTTGTCTCTATCATGGACTAGATAAAATTTGCAGGAATAAGATGTAACACCCCGATACCCCATATAAGTACTATACATATACCTGGTATACATACAGTAAGTATATAAAGTATAAGGATGTCACTTTTCGTTACAATTTAAAAACCTTTAACAGAGTTTAAACAACAATACATTAATTTAAAGAGCATTTACAAAATCATTATACTTTTAATGATCTTACCTATATATAAGAATCTTATCTTTATCAAAACTTCATTTATACATATAAATACACTCTTGTTAGAAATACATCATAATTGAAAATTATACATGTATGCATCACCCTCTAGTTGGTCTCGATAAACTCTTACTCTTCTCGTGGCATAACGAAAGACTTCATATCTTCCACCTAGTCACCTGCGCGATTACACATCCGCGCTAAGCCCGAGAGCTTAGTAGTACAAATAAATAATATAAACATACATTACAGAAATTCTAACATATAATGATATATCAAATTCCATGTACCCTTAGTTTCTTATCATGGATTCCCTTTTTAATTACACCTTTCATATATCTCCACTTGTAACATCCCGATACTCCATATAAGTACTATACATATACCTGGTATACATACAGTAAGTATATAAAGTACAAGGATGTCACTTTTTGTTACAATTTAAAAACCTTTACTAGTGTTCAAACCACCTTACATTCACTTAAAGAGCATTTACAGAATCATTATACTTTTAATGATTTTACATATATATAATAATCTTATCTTTATCAAAACTTCATTTATTCATATGAATACACTTCATCAGAAATACATCATAATTAAAAGTTTTACATGTATGCATCACCCCCTAGTTGGCCTCGACAAACACTTACTCTACTAGTGGCATAACGAAAGACTTCATATCTTCCACCTAGTCACCTGCACGAATACACATCCGCGCTAAGCCCGAGAGCTTAGTAATACAAATATAACATAAAAAAAACATACCTTATAGAAATTCCACGTATTAATAGTTTCTTATCATGTTTTTCCTTTCTAATTGCACCTTTCATATGTCTCGACTACATTCATATATTATATTAATATATATACAAGTCATTATCATCAACCATAATCCATTAATAATACTCATAACCAATATATCAATATACACATTATATGTCATACTTCATAACATTACTTTATTCACAATTCACCATTCATGAATCACATTTCCAACAAAGACAATCATTATCATCAACCACAATCCATCACCAATACTCACAATCAATATATCAACACACACACTACATATCATACTTCACAACATTACTTTATTCACAATTCAGCATTCATGAATCACATTTCTAACAAATACAATCATTAATCTCTTTACTCATTTATTCAATATTTATATATCACATTGACAACAAAGACAGACTCGGGCCCAAAAACACTAATATGCCATTCTACTTTCAGAGTTAATGCTTTGGTTTAATTATCACATTTCATTAATATCATAATCCCAACTAGGCTTCAAGGATTAGGTTCAACCAAGCTTCAAGGGGAACAAAGCATGCTAAGTATCAACCCAACTTGGCTTCAAGAACCAACCCAACCTAGCTTCAAGGGTTGTAACATCTCAATTAGGCTTCAAGGACTAGACCCAACCAAGCTTCAAGGGGAGTAAAACATGTTAAACTTCTACCCAACTTGGCTTCAAGGATCAAGCCCAACCTAACTTCAAGAGATTGTTACCATCATTAGGCATGCCACCAACAACAAACTCTGAAAATAGAATAACACATTAGCTACACAATTCATTGATTATTTCATCATCAATATCATTTTCAATTCTCATCATCATCTAGGCAAACATGCCTTATTTCTTTCAATTGAATCATCATAGCCAATCATAATGGCTTCATATCACATTTGAATTATCATAGCCAATCACAATGGCTTCATATTATATCATGTCTCAACTCATATTATAATATTTTATTATTCAAGTATCCATAATCAATTATCTTATCACCTCATTCACATTATACATATAACATCATTGCTATAACATTACAAAGAACATTATTCGTATAGCACAATACAATTCACAAGATTCACAATGCATATACATAACATTGTTCATATGCATCATCATTATAATACCCAACATCAATTACATTAACCAAACAAACATATCATTATTCAATCATATCATTCACATTATTATAATTCAGAACATTAGTTTCACATCTCTTTATGTCTCAATTTACATTACAGTAATTCATCATAATAAATTGCATTGCACATACCTTTTTGAATGATCCTCTTCTCTTTCACACTATACAAATCATAATACTAGTCACATTACATTAACAATATAATAAATTACTTAACATTGTTTTAAGTCTTAAAATCATATAAAAGAATGCATTTAGGTAAGTACAAACTTACCTCAATAACAATTCACACAACTCTAAACACTTTCCTTTTCCAAGATTCTTCATTTCCCAAATTAGGGCAAATCACCTTCTTTCAAAACCTAATCCCAAAAATGATACAATACATCAATTCCAATACAATTTATCATTTAATAACCTCATCTAAGACCTTTATAATACACATTACAAACCAACACCTCATGTTAGAGCCCACGGTCGTGGCCACCTCAACCCCCACGGGCATGGGATAAAGAAGGATTCTGCCACTCATGTTCCTATCCTCCACGGCCATGGCTTCAAATAACTATGAATGGCCACGGCCATGGCACCCAATGCCACGGGCGTGGCATCCAGAAGGCTACTGCCTTCGGCCAAAATCTCATTCCAAAGCCCAAAAATTCCAACAAACATCAACCACATGAAGATCTATGACAATAACTAAACAAACTCAAGTTAAACCTCATGTTACACTTCAAAACCTTAACACCAAAATCAACTCCAACACTTCCAATAACAACACCAATTCAACTTCTTAACTTACAATCAATTTTAACACTTAAAAACACATCACAAACACATCTACTCATAAAATCAACAAACCATAATTCACTTCAAACACAATTTCTAAAGAACAAAGGAAATCAAGAAAAAGAACTTACCAAAGTTGTTGAATTTCACAAATCTCCAACTTAACTTCTTGATTCTCCCTTCAATTTTGATTTTAGAAATCAAAACACTTCCTTTGCTCTCTTCCCCCTTTGATAGCCGGCCTCTTCAAGAAAAGAAAAGAAAATAAAAACAATTCAACCACTTATTCTTCTTTAAATCTCCACCATGCAACCCAACAAGGAAAATTACTTAATTACCCTTTTCCATATGTTCTAACTCTCTTTTCCCTTATATGTCCTTTTAAGTAATTTCACACTCACAAAATAAATATCCTCCTCCATTGACTCTCTATTTGACTTATGTATATGTTAATTATACTACCATATATGCAACATATACACTTTCTTTAAAAATTCTTTTCTCTTTCAAATTAACATATACATTTAATCCAATTAAAACAACAATAATATTCAAAACTTCTAGGGCATACATTGGGATATTACACCACTAATCTCATATATTATATATACATATATACATATCATTAACACCAACCACAATCCATCACTAATACTCACAATCAATATATCAATACACACATTACATATCATACTTCATATCATTATTTTATTCACAATTCACCAACATGAATCACATTTCCAACAAAGGCAATCATTATACCATTCATGAATCACATTAAACAAAGACAAGCATGGCCCCAAAACACACTAATATGCCATTCCATTTTTTAGAGTTAATGCTTTGGTTTTGTTATCACATTCATCATTATCATAAACCCAACTAGGCTTCAAGGATTAGGTTCAACCAAGCTTCAAGGGGAACAAAGCATGCTAAGTATCAACCCAACTTGGCTTCAAGAACCAACCCAACCTAGCTTCAAGGGTTGTAACATCTCAATTAGGCTTCAAGGATCAAATCCAACCTAACTTCAAGAGATTGTTACCAATATTAGGCATGCCACCAACAACAAACTCTGAAAATGGAATAACACATTAGCCACACAATTCATTTAGCAATTTCATTCTCAATTGAATCATCATAGCCAATCACAATGGCTTCACATCACATTTGAGTTATCATAGCCAATCACAATGGCTGCACATCACATTTAAGTTATAATAGCCAATCACAATGGCTTCACATCACATTTAAGTTATAGCCAATCACAATTGCCTCATATCATGTCATGTCTCAATTCATATTATAATATTTCACAGTATACATAATCAATTACTTCATATATCCTTCACATTTTACATATAGCATCATTGATATAACATTACAAAGTACATTATTCATATAACACATTACCATTTACAAGATTCACATTGTATAAAACATAACATTGTTCATATAGTATCATATGCATCATCATTATCATCAAATGTATGTTCAATCTCAACAATGCATGAAGAGCAAAGAATAATCATAGTAGCTAACACACTCAAGGGACACGGCCAAGCTTGTGGCCGTGTCTCTCAACCAAAAGCTCTAACACAGCCAAGACTTCCCTAGCTTGGCCGTGTCTCTCAACACAAAATAGGCAGTGGCAGACACAGTCAAGGGACACGGCCAAGCCAGTGGCTGTGTCTCTCCAAAATTGATCCAACACAGCCAAATTTCCTTAAACTTGGCCGTGTCTCCCAAAAATCTTTAGTCTTACCCATGTCTCTTCTTTAGTTTGGCCGTGTCTCTCATGAATGAAAACCCTAAACATGGCCAAGTCTCTTTTTATTGAATTAAAACACATTATGCACAACATAACCTCATTCAAATGGATATAATCAATGTGATTAACACTTATTTTACATATTCATCACAATATTCACATTAACAATACATTTAATCACTTACCATTTCAAAACCCTAAAATCAACATCACTCTTATTCTTTCAATATCAACATCCACTTAACTTACCATCTTCAAACCAAAACCTACACCAATTCAATCTTTTTAACTTATACTCAATTTCAACACTTATAAACACATCTCAGACACACAAAATCATAATATTAACAAATAATAAGTCACCTCAAACACAACTTCAAAATAACAAAGGAAAACAAGAGAGTACTTACCAAAATTAAGGAAATTTCACAAATCTCCAACTTAATCCTTTGCTTCCTCCTTCAATTTGATTTTAGAATTTAGAACACCTCTCTTGCTCTCTCTTTTCTTTGGTAGCCGGCCACACAATGCAATGAAGAGAAAATGAAGACAAGTCAAACTTCTCTTCTTCTTTAAATCTCCACCAAGCAATTCTAACCAAGCAATTACCTAAATGCCCTCATCCATTTAACTTAGCTTCTTTCACTTATATGCCCATTTAAGTAATTTCACATATCACAAATAAAATATCTTCTTCCCTTGACTCCTCATTTTGACCAACATATATGTTATATATATTACCATATACCCAACATATACACTTTCTCTCTACGCATTACTTTCCTTTTTAAACAATACCTAAACATTCTCTTTTCAATTTCTTTTCTTATCAACATAACATATACACATAATTCAAACAAACAACAATTATATCCAAACTTCTAGGGCACACATTGGGATATTACAATTCTCCCCCTCTAAAAAGGAATTTCGTCCTCGAAATTATCAGTACCGTAACAATTCATTCTTAACAAAATTCTATCTTAACTTCCATATGAAGTTAATTATATGCTTAAGTTATTATGTCATCAAATCATATACCTTCAACTCTCCCCTTTAGAATCAACCATCTTCTCAAAATTTCATAACTCATCATTCTATATGTTTATATATCTTATTACTTCCTTGATCAAACATTTAAAAGAACTCATTACATTTCCTATTAATATCTTTATACAATAATCAGATCATTTATAGTACACTTATACTTCGTCCAATCTTTATATTTAATATATTTTGTTCCTTCATCTCTTTGTAATTACCCTCTTAACTTTAACCTGAAAAATCATTGGTTTATATCTTAGCATTAATTATCCCGTCATTACAATCACTGTCTAAATAGACATTTATCAAGCCTCAATGGATAACAAGATCCTTATTTTTCACAAACTAAGTTACTTCTTTAGCATGCTTTTCACTTAACTTATATATTAATACACTACCTTTCAACTTATTTTATAAATAACCAATCTTTTCCCTTTTTATCATGATTTATAACTACTAACTCCATTCATTCATGTCCAATCACACTTTAAAATTTTACATCCTATACATTATCATGTAAATAATTATACTCTTAGTACAACTATACATATTAAATCTCAATAATGATTCATAATCTTAACCAAATCCAGATCACTTGATCTATCTGTCACAATATACCCACATTCCAATCTTGTTCAATTCCAACCAACGATTAATTTATTTAACTTATCATGAAATTTTCACAATTTTCATATATGTATATATATAACTTAATTCCATTAGGGCAAACTTATATTCAATTCATGATCTCTTCCGATCCATAATCAGTCAAATTATCATGATAACAAATCACTTCAAATTATCTTTTAATATACACATAGTTTATTCTCTATTATTTTATTATAATTCCCACCAATTCTTATAATAATTTTATACCATATTTACTATCTATAGTTCATTCACTCAAACCTCAAGTCCATTCATTTATTCATTATATACCATAAACATATTCAGTATAACCCTCAGTCACATTTTATATTTTCTCCCTTTTTAATATCTCCTCACATTTCATATCATTGTTATATTTAGTTTGATTACCTTTTTATCATATTATCCATAACTCAAAACATTTCCATAATTTCCTTTTCTCTTTTTACCTTCATAATTATAACCAAATTCTTAACATAAAATGATAAGGTACAACTTTATCCATCATAACTTTTAACTATACTTCTCAAACAAAATTTCCAATCTCACCAAATCTGTATTACAATCATTTTATCTAAGACCCAAATCTATGGATAACAAAATTAACCAATCAAATATACTGAACAACACATATGGCTTTAAGAGATTAATATCCAAGCCTAGGACTTTCAAATCAATACTGTTCTTTTTATAATTTTATTCTCAATCTTTATGAATAAAAGGCTAAGGTGTATCTCAAGAGTTACATATTCCTTCTTTACATTTTTGCTATATCAGAAGTTAACACATTCCATACACTATCATTCTCATTCTTCCCATATGATGTAAAGTACTTATTCACACTACAATTATATATATATTCTGACTATACTAACACTTCACATCCTTCTTGGTCACATTCCCAATGTGACATCTCTTTCATTTTCGTCTTAAAAAAAATATTCAATATACTTCCATATCCATTTTTACCCTTTGCAGTAAAATGACTTAAAATAGCTCATTTTCATTTACTTATCCACTTCCTTTTTTTTTTTTTTACTTCAAAACAAATTCTCATACCATCAATCACATTACTCAATTCATAATACTTTCATGTGCACTATTAGTCATTTAACCTAGCTCATGTATTGAATATACATTAAACCATCAATATCCAAATAATCTTTATCAAATTCCACTAAAACTTTAACTTTTCAACTTACTATTTGGCTTAAGCTTCAATTTGCCAAACTCATCTTTTCTTAATATCAACTTTAAAAACAACATGTATATATATATCACAAAGCAATATCAAAACATATAATTTTCACAATTATCAAGCTCATTTCAAAAATCCAAATGTCACATATTACCACTATTACCATGAGCTTTCACAATATCCAAGCATCTCACATTTCCAACATTGAATTTACAATGTTTGCATTAAAATAACAATACCAATTTATATTCTTACTTAACCAATATCATCTCTTTTTCCTTTAAACAAAACCTTAACTTTATATATATACCCCAAACTTTAAATAATCACACTTTGTCTATACTAATCAACTCATTCAATATTCCACCATACTCTCCTCATTTTAATAACATAACTTTCAATATTAACAATCCAACAATATTTCCTCTGTCTAGCAAACCCAACATAAACTTTATTATAAAGAGGTTCAAAGTGTAGAGGAAAGAGTACATACTTTAATCTTAATTTTGTTTCCAACTCATTTTCAACTTTATTCTCCTTTTCATTTCCTTATACTTCAACACATTTAACAATTCACTTTACTTGCATAAATTTCCATTTTTTTTTAATTTATGAATTAAACTTATATAAATCCATATCATTACTTTCTCTAGCTTTTCTTTCATGTAAAACATCATTCACACTCTAGCATCCATCTCATATAACACAGATATACTACAAATCATATAATGCCACATCGGAGACCAACCTAGGTGTTAATGCATATGCATGTATTACCAATTGCATTTCAAAACTCTTCTTTTTAATTCATTTTAAGCGTTTCAATTTTTTTTTTAAATTCACTTAGGCCGAGAATCTCGAACCTAAGCTCTGATACCAAAATACTTGTAACACCCCGATACCCCATATAAGTACTATACATATACCTGGTATACATACAGTAAGTATATAAAGTATAAGGATGTCACTTTTCTTTACAATTTAAAAACCTTTAATAGAGTTTAAACCACAATACATTAATTTAAAGAGCATTTACAAAATCATTATACTTTTAATGATCTTACCTATATATGAGAATCTTATCTTTATCAAAACTTCATTTATACATATAAATACACTCTTGTCAGAAATACATCATAATTGAAAATTATACATGTATGCATCACCCTCTAGTTGGTCTCGATAAACTCTTACTCTTCTCGTGGCATAACGAAAGACTTCATATCTTCCACCTAGTCACCTGCGCGATTACACATCCGCGCTAAGCCCGAGAGCTTAGTAGTACAAATAAATAATATAAACATACATTACAGAAATTCTAACATATAATGATATATCAAATTCCATGTACCCTTAGTTTCTTATCATGGTTTCCCTTTTTAATTACACCTTTCATATATCTCCACTAATCTCATATATTATATATACATATATACATATCATTAACACCAACCACAATCCATCACTAATACTCACAATCAATATATCAATACACACATTACATATCATACTTCATATCATTATTTTATTCACAATTCACCAATCTTGAATCACATTTCCAACAAAGGCAATCATTATACCATTCATGAATCACATTAAACAAAGACAAGCATGGCCCCAAAACACACTAATATGCCATTCCATTTTTCAGAGTTAATGCTTTGGTTTTGTTATCACATTCATCACTATCATAAACCCAACTAGGCTTCAAGGATTAGGTTCAACCAAGCTTCAAGGGGAACAAAGCATGCTAAGTATCAACCCAACTTGGCTTCAAGAACCAACCCAACCTAGCTTCAAGGGTTGTAACATCTCAATTAGGCTTCAAGGATCAAATCCAACCTAACTTCAAGAGATTGTTACCAATATTAGGCATGCCACCAACAACAAACTCTGAAAATGGAATAACACATTAGCCACACAATTCATTTAGCAATTTCATTCTCAATTGAATCATCATAGCCAATCACAATGGCTTCACATCACATTTGAGTTATCATAGCCAATTACAATGGCTTCACATCACATTTAAGTTATAATAGCCAATCACAATGGCTTCACATCACATTTAAGATATAATAGCCAATCACAATTGCCTCATATCATGTCATGTCTCAATTCATATTATAATATTTCACAGTATACATAATCAATTACTTAATCATATCCTTCACATTTTACATATAGCATCATTGATATAACATTACAAAGTACATTATTCATATAACACATTACCATTCACAAGATTCACAATGTATAAAACATAACATTGTTCATATAGTATCATATGCATCATCATTATCATCAAATGTATGTTCAGTCTCAACAATGCATGAAGAGCAAAGAATAATCACAGTAGCTAACACACTCAAGGGACACAGCCAAGCTTGTGGCCGTGTCTCTCAACCAAAAGCTCCAACACGGCCAAGACTTCCCTAGCTTGGCCGTGTCTCTCAACACAAAATAGGCAGTGGCAGACACAATCAAGGGACACGGCCAAGCCAGTGGCCGTGTCTCTCCAAAATTGATCCAACACGGCCAAATTTCCTTAAACTTGGCCGTGTCTCACAAAAATCTTTAGTCTTACCCATGTCTCTTCTTTAGTTTGGCCGTGTCTCTCATGAATGAAAACCCTAAACATGGCCAAGTCTCTTTTTATTGAATTAAAACACATTATGCACAACATAACCTCATTCAAATGGATATAATCAATGTCATTAACACTTATTTTACATATTCATCACAATATTCACATTAATAATACATTTAATCACTTACCATTTCAAAACCCTAAAATCAACATCACTCTTATTCTTTCAATATCAACATCCACTTAACTTACCATCTTCAAACCAAAACCAACACCAATTCAATCTTTTTAACTTATACTCAATTTCAACACTTATAAACACATCTCAAACACACAAAATCATAATATTAACAAATCATAACTCACCTCAAACACAACTTCAAAATAACAAAGGAAAACAAGAGAGTACTTACCAAAATTAAGGAAATTTCACAAATCTCCAACTTAATCCTTTGCTTCCTCCTTCAATTTGATTTTAGAATTAGAACACCTCTCTTGCTCTCTCTTTTCTTTGGTAGCCAGCCACACAATGCAAAGAAGAGAAAATGAAGACAAGTCAAACTTCTCTTCTTCTTTAAATCTCCACCAAGCAATTCTAGCCAAGCAATTACCTAAATGCCCTCATCCATTTAACTTAGCTTCTTTCACTTATATGCCCATTTAAGTAATTTCACATATCACAAATAAAATATCTTCTTCCCTTGACTCCTCGTTTTGACCAACATATATGTTATATATATTACCATATACCCAACATATACACTTTCTCTCTACGCATTACTTTCCTTTTTAAACAATACCTAAACATTCTCTTTTCAATTTCTTTTCTTATCAACATAACATATACACATAATTCAAACAAACAACAATTATATCCAAACTTCTAGGGCACACATTGGGATATTACATAAGAAGTCTTTCATTGGTTTCGTGGGAGTTATCGAGGTACTCTTCTTCTACGAATGTCAATTCCATTCTTATACTTGCATGAATTTGATTTTCATTATCGTTGTAGGCATGGGCATATGAGCATAATCTTGTGAGGGTGCCTAGCATTTCCCGAGAGAGAGTTAAGTATCTAAGATTGAATTTTTGGTTGACAGATCATGTAGCAATTCCTAGCCCTCACCATGTGCACACCCAGCGCTATCACTTGAGTTGCTTAACCTGGGGTTAGGTAAAATAGTATTTTTATACTTTAAAATTTATATAAACATTCACTTACCTTATGTCATTTTGTAGGTCAATTTGGCTTGGTGGAACACAGAAGAGTGGATGAACTAGACATCTTCCATGAATGATGCATTGCCTTTTCAGCATACCCGCCGAGTTATTGCCGGCCTTATGTCTAGTGGCTGGTTTCTCGGTGAGAGAGTGTATGAGTGGTTTCTTGGTCCCGAGCGATGGAGGATCCAGATGAATTGCCTGGAGTATATTTTAAATATCACATCAATGCCGGAGAATGCGTGGTGGTTAGCTCGGCACAATTATGATGTTCAAACCTTTCTCTATCCACCGGGTGTATCATATGCCCAGTTTATTCGAGTAGGACTCTTGAACTTTGATGTATCTCATGTTGGCAATTGGGGGATTCCCGAGGAAAAGGAGGAGAGTGATGAAGAGGAGTATCACGAAGAAGGAGGAGGGTCCGTCCCGCATCTCGGGGTTAGCAACTCTAAGGTAAACTTTTACCATTTTGCCATTGCAATTGCTTCTTTCTTAACTTGTTTTGACTGTCCCAATGATTATTGTAGGCTACTGGCTAATTTGGTCATGAGGCTGGACCTTCCTCTATCGCTCCTGCATTTGCTCATTCTAATCAACCGGAGATGCCATCTCATCCAGAGGGTTTTGATATGAATTACCTGGTAGGTTATCTTGTTCTATGATGATTTATGCTACATGTATTCATGATTATGTATGCTCTTACCCTTTTCTTTCTGGCTTACAGCGGATGCTTGAGGATCAAAATAAGAAACTTGAAGAAGAATTATCTGCTAGCGTCAACAGGTTGCCCATTTTGAAAAATTGTAACACCAGTCAGAGCAAGATTTTTGAGACTTTCGATTTCAGGGGCTGAGAGGTCCCGGTGCTTCGTCGTCTAGGGGACACCAAAATGATGACCATGAAATTCTTTCATCTACTTTGGATGAGGGCCGTTACAGTTCTGAATTACAAGTTAATAGAGGTTTAGGTGCTCCTACTTTGGGTGGACTCAGGATAGATGATATGCCTCCTCCTCCAACTGGTGATGACTTTTTGAGTTCTTTATTTGACTATTGACCGTCGCCTCCATCATAGTGATTACTTTAGCTCTTTTTTTTTTATTTTTTATCCATTTTTTATCTGGCCTTCATATCTTCTCCTTGCCTCATGCGTGGCAAAATATTGGAAGTGAGTCTCAAAATGTTTTGTACATACATAAACTATTGAAAGGAGAAACTTTGCCCCTTATATAGGCTCAAACCCTTGATTTTTTCTATGCGGCTTTAGTTGATGTTTGTATATTATTTAGCTCATTAAACAAGCATTCATTTCTTCTTTCTTTTGCAAAATTACTAGAGCTTCCTCACGCAATGGGCTTTCTATGTCCCCCTAATTTCATATCCTCTTTATGATTGATTCATAGAATATTACTGTTTATTTTTTACAAGGAAAAATGGAGTGTGATATGCTCATGTATGCATGATATGCATGAATAATACTTACATTGGTTCCATTGACTCACAGACCGAGGTGCTCAGCTGAAGTATTCTCATTGACTCCTTCTAGATGCTCTTTCAGGTCTTGCTTTGGAATGACAGAATGCTTCACATTTATGGCTTTTATCTTCAAGATGTTGAGAAAATGAGTGTTGAGGCCCAAGAAGCATAGATACATCCACAACCTTGCCAATAATCATTTACTTTGCCCTATGTGCCTTTCAAGGTTTGACTGTTCAACATATTTCCCTTAAATTAAAGGTTTTTATAACAAGAAAATATTTTTTTAAAAAAACAAATGTTGACTTTGTTAAATCAATGTCATTGTACCTCAGGACTTGATTTTCAAATTTAAAGTTATCGTACTAAACTCGGGAATCATTTTTATTTAAGCAAGAATTGTTGCACTTCAGATAGGCACATACACATTACTTGGTCAAAGGTCTTATTGAGTTTGAATATTGTCTATCTCATATGCATGCTTATTCAAACTATCTCCACTAACAGACTCTACCTACTAAGAGAGATCAAGAGGTCTTTGATAGGCTTGAAATGGGGCCTATAAGGGACACAGGTTAAATGAAGGCCTTTCGTAAGTTGGAGCCGTTGTGACACTATGGCCAAACCCTCACACTATGATTTTCTTTTGAAGCCATAGGCAGTTGGAAACATGAAAAGATAGAGCTTCAACATTCTTCTTTCTTTTTGACGTTAATCTAGATCTTGATTAGGGCAGTCTTTGCCTTTACAAAAAGTTTGGTACCCATATTCATCATCATTTTTTTTTCTTTTCCCTTTTCTTTCTCTTTCTTTTCCTTACTCTTCCCTTTCTTTGAGCAATTTATTATTTTGTCCTTCTTCCCTGCAGGACTGTCAAGAACTGGACGACCTTTCTTCTATTTCTCTAATTTTGATTGAATCTTTGGTTGGGTTGGACCAATTCATGTTAAATTGTCATTATGGAAGTATTTTGTTGTTTTAGGTAAAAGAGAACTTGGTTAGCTTTTTGAACCATTTTGGGATTTATTTTCTTTTTCCTTTTTCTTTTTCTTTTCTTTTTATCTTTTATCTTTTCTTTTTTTTTCTTCTTCTTTTGTTTTCTTCTTTTTTTTTGGTCCTAGCTCCAAAAGCGTTGTCTTGTTTATACCAAAAGCATTTGGTTTCTAATAATGGATGAGTGGAGTGACATATATCTTCTTTAACAGGAATAAATCATTTGTTACTCTAATGTTATCTTGATAGATTGGAGATATTAGGTGAACTTCAACTACCCTTATGGTCTTGAGAACATCATCTATCCTTAGAGTCTTGGCTATGCATTCCTTTCTTTGATCTTCTTGCCTCTTCACCTTAGTGATCATAAAACTTGTCAAAAGTGTAACAATAGCTCAGGGTGAGTCATCAGGCTTATAAGTCAATAAAGAGAAGGTTGAAATCTTATGAAGGCTCAAAGGGATAACTAGGAACTGATATTTAATTGGGTGGATACTAGTTGTTGGCTAACCAAACAATGCCTAGATCATCTCTCCCTTAAATAAGCAGAGTTCAATTTCACCTCAAAAATTTGTCAAATCATGTTCTAAGATTAACTAGGACCTAGGCAAAAGTCATTATGCAGGAGCCCTCTCTAAGTAAGCATACACAACTCAATGTTATAAAAACATTTCCTCACCTAGTAAAGTCATTCAAGTCATAATGCATAAATATATTAATTCATGAAATATCAAGCTAGATTCCTCATTGGTTGAGCACCAAAATGAGCAAAGACCATGAAAATTTTGATGAAAATAATTTATTCAAAAAATCTTAATTTAAAAAAAAAACATAATTGTTCCAATTAAATATTAAAGAAAGCAAAATAAAGAGAGATGCACTCCAAACTAATGGAAGTTCGTTGATTTGGAGTCAAAGATACTCCATTTATTTAGACATATTAAGGGCAAGGAGTTTTTGATCATCAAGGATCATTGCTTCATCATCCACAGCTAGTCCAAGCACATCATCTTTAGCAGCTTCTCTATCCATATCATCACAAGATGACAAGATAAAACTCTTCATGAAGGTTGTAAGCGGTGGTTCCCTTCCAAATTTAGGCAAATGATTATTCTTAGTGTTGTGCTTATCAGGCTTAGGCAGCTTACCACTGTCGATTAGATCTTGGATCTCATGCTTCAATCGGGTATATCTATCGGTCTCATGACCTTGAGTCTGATGAAATTGACAAAAAGCCTTAGTATCAAATTTTGGGGTTAAAGGATTTGGCAAAGGTCGAGCAGTCAAGGGTTGTAACAATCCCTTCTTTTATAGCTTATTGAGAACCCAAGATAGCGGCTTTTCCAATTCCAAAAATTGCCACATTTCTCCTTGACCAGTGGCATTCACATCAGCTTCCTTTTTTATGTATTTTGATTGCTAGGCTAATAATTATATTTTGCAGAAAAATGGTTCCTCTCTTTTCCCTTTGACTTTGCCCACTAGGGTGGTAGCTGCCCTTATTGCTCCACTTAGACAGTACGTGGTTCGACTGGTCTCATAGAATAGGGATTGATCCCTCATTTTTCATTCAATCTCTATTAGTGAACATGTTCTTCGTGGATGCTGCCTTTCCCTTCTTTCTTATGTCAATGTGAGATGCCTCAATAGCATTGTTGATGAGCTCCAGAATTTCAATCAACTGGGTCTTCATAACTTCAACCAATTGATCTTGTAGCTCGACCATCCTAGCTTTGACGACTTCATCGATTATATGTAATATACCAAACTATACCCTAAAATTTTTGGAATAATTTGTTGAAATTGGATTAAATGTTTTTGAAGTGTGTGTAAAGGATTAAGAGGAAAGAGGATTGTGTATATGTTATATATAGAGAGATATATATAACATATACAAGTCAACAAGTGTGATGGTCAAATGAGATTTATTGGTTATTTTAAAATGGAAACTAAATTAAGTGGAAGATGATATTTATAATATTTTATTATTATAATTGCTTGGTGGATATTAAAAGAGAATTTGTGTGGTTAGAAGAGTTGAATGGGTTGACTTTACTATCATCTTCTTCCTTTTCCTTGTGCTTAGCCTGCCATCACCATTAACAAGAGGGAAAGAGAGATTTTGTTCTTCCTAACTCAAGACTGAAGGGTGTTTCAAGAGATCAAGTTGGAGTTTGAAGGGTTTTCATCACTTTTGGTAAGTTTTCAACTTGATTCTTTAGTTTTCTTTTGAGTTTATGTTTTGAGCTTGGTGTATGGCTGTTGTTGATATGTGTATGCTTGATTGTGGTGTGTTTGAGATTGCGTTGTCTATTTGACTTTGACTTTTGGAGTTGAGTTGTGATTGTGATTTGTGTTTGATGCATGAAATTAAGTTGTTTTGATTTTATGCAAGCTTAGTATGGTTTATTGATGGTTTTGGGTAAGATTGTTTGGAGTGAAAAAGGGTAAAGTATGTTGTTTGTTGGATGTGGTGTTGTTGGTGTCGTAATCAGGATTTTGGCCTGACACGCCCATGAGCACGACCAAGTTTTTGGGCGTGTCAATGGTTCTATTTTTTGGATGGGCGACATGACCAGTGACACGCCCATGTCACTGAGCATGTCAAAGCTTCTGTGTTGTGAGTTTAGGGCACGATCAGGGACACGCCTGTGTTTTTGAACGTGTCATGCGTTGAGTTTGCCCTAGTTGGTTCTTATCCTTATTATCTTATGTGTATCTCTAATCATCACCTTTGGATTATGTTTTGAAGAGATTGAGTTGCCCTAATCCAAGTATTGAAGGATTCTTGGAAGAGGAAGTGGTTAGATTGGTTTGAGTTACTGTTGAGGTAAGTACAAACCTTACATTATTGCATACATTTACATGACTTTGGGACTTAACACATTTGGTTGTAAATGTGTTAAGTAATCTACTACTTTGTTGATACATTTAATTAATGCTATGATTTGCATAATGTGAAAGATATAATGATCATTCAAAATGTATGTACAATGCAATTGGTTATGTATACCCTAATGATGAGATGTGAAGCCGTTATTGTTAGCTATAATGATGCAAATGAAATAATTGGGGCATGGTTGCCTAGATGATTATGAGAAAATGAGAATGGAATTGATAATGAAATAATAAAAGAATTGTGTGCCTAATGTGTTATTCAATTTTCAGAGTTTTGTTGTTGGTGGCATGCCTAAAAGTAACAATCCCTTGAAGTTGGGTTGGGCTTGGTCCTTGAAGCCAAGTTGGGTTGATGCTTAGCTCCCCTTAAAGCTTGGTTGGGCCTAGTCCTTGAAGCCTAGTTAGGATGTTACATATGAGATGTTTCTCATTGTGATAATGATTCACCTACGGGCTTGATAAATGTGATTATTGAACCAAAACATTAACTCTAGAATTTGAATGCCGTATTAGTTTCTTTTGGGCCCATGCTTGTCTTTGTTTAAATGTGATTCATGAATGATGAAACAATTGAACAATATAATGAAATGTAATGTTATGAAATATGATGTTCTTGTGTATTATTTCTAATTCTTGAAAGTATGACATTGACATTACATTAAAGCATATTGTTATCATGATTTGTACCACTAAGACGTTGGCTTAGTGCGATTGTGGTTCATCGCGCAAGTGACAGGGTAGATCCGGTTGAACTGGAGAGTTTAGCTAAATTGAGTCGAGTCTAGGCTTGTGAAGTGTTGATTTGTGGACTTCAAGATCAGAGACGAACTGCCAAACATGTATAAACTCTAAATATTTTGTAAATATTGATTTTGATGTATATATATGTAAATATCGCTACATTTTTCGTTGCTTAATAAATAAATGTTTTATCTATTATATTCTGTAATATAATTTAAATTTTTTAAATAAACTTTTGAGTACTATTGTGGTATATATGTATATGTGTTTTAATAAGAAATATTTTATCTATTACTACCTATTATGATTATTTGATTAAAGGTTGGTTTGCTTAAAATAGACCGTGACATTCCTGTATCCGGTATATGTATATTACAGATGTGAGTGTATGTAGTGTACGTATATTGGGTATAGAGGTGTTACAACTATTTTGGTATCAGAGCCTATGTTTGAGATTCTCAACCTAGGTGAATTGTAAGAAAAAGAAAATCTTGATTTTAAAATATGGTTTTTGAATAAGGTACATGCTTTGGCACCGGCAGTTTTTGATCTTTGATGAGGTATATTTTGCTGTGTTTGCAGATATAGGTAGTGATGGCATCCCAGACACGTCAGTCTATAGAAGGTAGTGTTGAGTGTGTAGCTCCTGATTAGGGTAGAGATGGAGCTAGGGTTGAGAGAGTTGGAAAGGCACCTGCTCTTGTGCCGGAGAGACCAGCTGTTGATGAGATTCCACCAGTTTGGTTATGGCATATGGTAGATTTGTTGAGGCAAGCTCCAGTGTAGCAGCCGCCACCTCAACCATAGCCACAAATACCGGTAAGGCAGTATGATAAATTGAGAAAGTTTGGGGCTGAGGATTTCATTGGTACTACAGATTCTGCAGTAGCTGAACAGTAGTTGGATAGGGTGCAGGGGATATTCATTCAGTTGCAAGCTACTCCTGAAGAAAGATTTGATTATGCTAGATCTCTTCTGCAGAAAGATGCGTACAATTTGTGGAAGATAGTTCCACATGCTATGGACGATCCACCGACCTTGTCTTATGGTGATTTTCTGCCGGAGTTTGAGCAGAAGTATACTCCGAGGGAGTATAAAGATGCTAAGAAGATGGAGTTTCTGAATCTAAGGTAGGAGAATCGGACAGTGACAGAGTATGAGATAGAGTTCATACGATTGAGTCATTATGCCGGTGGGATTATTTCAGATGAGATTGACTGGTGCAGGAGATTTGAGGAGGGATTGAGGCCCTCTATTATGTGTATTGTTGCTGGTTCTTGGTACCAAGATTTTTCTCAGTTGGTTGCAGCAGGCAAAAGTGTTGAGAGAGCACAGCGTATTGCAGCAGCTGCTACTGAGGAGGAGACTAGAGTTAGGAGACCCTAGTTTGAGGTAGGGTCTTCATATATGAAGAGAGGCAGAGGAAGTTTTGTTCCAAGGGTCAGCAGGAGCCAGAGGCAGTCTGGTAGGTCAGTTCAGTATCAGAGACAGAGATTAAGACCTACAGTTTCTGTAGCTAGTGCACCGACTCTAGTGGTTCAGAGGTCTATTCCACTTACATGTGTCCATTGTGGTAGGGCACATGGGGGTGCTTGCTGGAAGACGGGTGGATCAAGAGTATGTTTTAGATGTGGCTCACCGAATCATTTCATCAAAGATTGTCCTGAGCTATTGGAAGATAGACAGAGTGATACTGCAACTTCTCAACCTAGTGTCAGCAGAGGAGGTCGAAGGGGGCAGAGGTGTTAGTAGAGGTGGTCGACCCAGGGTTAGTCAGAGAGGAGGTTCTACATCCAGGGGCAGTAGGCCAAATGAGGCCGGGCCATCTCAGCGAGTGTATGTGATGCAGAGGCAGCCGGATGCTTCAGCAGTTATTGAGGGTACATTTTCTTTATTTAGCATTTCAGTTCTTGCTCTTATTGATCCATGATCTACTCATTCATATATAAGTGCATCTATCTTTCCTATGTCTGAATTGCATTTTGAGTCCCTAGGATTTGATGTCTTGGTGACAAATCCTTTAGGGCATAGTGTGGTAGTTAGCAAGGTGTATCATGATAGTTTAGTTGTGGTGCAAGATGAGGAGTTTCTTGGTAATTTGATTGAAATGCTTTTTAAAGAGTATGATCTGAACTTAGGCATGGATTGGTTGTCTAAGTATGGGGCTGTAGTAGACTATCAAAAGAAGTGTGTTACCCTGAGAACCAATGATGGTAGAAGTGTGATGGTATCTAGTGAGCAGAGACATATTGCATCCTTGTTTGTTTCAGCTGTTGCAGCTACGAAGTTGATTCAAAAAGGTGTGATGCTTATCTTGCTCATATTGTAGATACCAGAGTAGTGGGTTCTCAACTTGATAGTATATCCACAGTTGCTGAATTCCCAGATGTTTTTCCCCGGGAGTTGCCAGGGTTACCCCCTAAGAGAGAGGTTGAATTTGGTATCGATTTGTCGCCTGGTACCACTCCTATCTCTATTACTCCTTGTAGAATGGCACCTGTTGAGTTGAGAGAATTGAAGGTGCAGTTGCAGGAGTTGTTGGATAAAGGGTTTGTTCACCCTAGTGTGTCTCCTTGGGGAGCGCCTGTTTTGTTTGTAAAGAAGAATTATGGTACTTTGAGATTGTGCATCTATTATAGGCAGTTGAATAAAGTGACTATTAAGAATAAGTATCCTTTGCCTAGGATAGATGATCTCTTTGATCAATTGAAGGGAGCAGCAGTGTTTTCCAAGATTGATCTGAGAACAGGGTACCATCAGTTGAGAGTCAAAGCTGAAGATATATCTAAGACAACTTTCCGCACAAGATATGGGCATTATGAGTTTTTGGTGATGCCTTTTGGGTTAACGAATGCACCAGCAGCTTTCATGGATTTGATGAATAGGTTTTTTGACCCTATTAAGATCAATTTGTAGTGGTCTTTATTGATGATATTTTGGTGTATTCGCATAATAAAGAGGATCATGATAAGCACTTGCGAATTGTATTGCAAACTTTGAAAGAGAAGCAGTTGTATGCTAAGCTATCAAAGTGTGAGTTTTGGCTTGATCAAGTGATTTTTCTAGGTCATGTGGTTTCCGAGTAAAGTTGAGGCCATTTTGAATTGGAGTCCACCGAAATCAGTGGCTAAAGTTAGAAGTTTTCTGGGTTTAGGAGGCTATTATCGACGGTTTGTGAAAGGTTTTTCTTTAATAGCTACTCCACTCACCAGATTACCTCGAAAGGGAGTTAGATTTGTGTGGACAGATCAGTGCCAAGCAAGCTTTGAGGAATTGAAAGAGATGTTAACTCAAGCTCCTATTCTTACCTTGTCCGTGAAAGATAAACCATATGTGATTTACAGTGATGCTTCACGTAATGGTTTAGGTTGTGTTTTGATGCAAGAAGGGAGAGTCATAGCTTATGCTTCTCGGCAGTTGAAGCCGCTTAATTATCCGATACATGATTTGGAATTGGCAGCTATAGTGTTTGCTTTGAAGATTTGGCGACACTACTTATATGGGGAGAAGTGTTTCATCTATACAGATCACAAGAGTTTGAAATATTTGGAGGTTCAGAGATAGCTGAAACTTTGACAGAGACGGTGGTTGGAGTTGATTAAAGACTACGACTATTTGATTGATTATCAATCTGGTAAGGCAAATGTAGTTGCTGATGCCTTGAGTCGGAAGTCTTTAGCAGGTTTGACAGCGTATTCTCTCTCATTGCTTGTTGAATTGAGAACGGTGATGATGGTGCTTTGTTAGCTCAATTGCAGTTGAGAACGGTGTTGTTGGATCAGATTAAAGACGCTTAGTTGGCTGATGAGAAAATTCAAAAAGTTGTGTCAGATTGCAAAAAGGTTTTGAAGAGATTGAGTTGCCCTAATCCAAGTGTTGAAGGATTCTTGGAAGAGGAAGTGGTTAGGTTGGTATGAGTTGCTCTTGAGGTAAGTACAATCCCTACATTATTGCATACATTTACATGACTTTGGGACTTAACATATTTGGTTGTAAATGTGTTAAGTAATCTACTACTTTGTTGATACATTTGATTAATGCTATGATTTGCATAATGTGAAAGATATAATGATCATTCAAAATGTATGTACAATGCAATTGGTTATGTATACCCTAATGACGAGATGTGAAGCCATTGTTGTTGGCTATAATGATGCAAATGAAATAATTGGGGCATGGTTGCGTAGATGATTATGAGAAAATGAGAATGGAATTGATAATGAAATAATAAAAGAATTGTGTGCCTAATGTGTTATTCAATTTTCAGAGTTTTGTTGTTGGTGGCATGCCTAAAAGTAACAATCCCTTGAAGCTGGGTTGGGCTTGGTCCTTGAAGCCAAGTTGGGTTGATGCTTAGCTCCCCTTGAAGCTTGGTTGGGCCTAGTCCTTGAAGCCTAGTTGGGATGTTACATATGAGATGTTTCTCATTGTGATAATGATTCGCCTACGGGCTTGATAAATGTGATTATTGAACCAAAACATTAACTATGGAATTTGAATACCATATTAGTTTCTTTTGGGCCCATGCTTGCCTTTGTTTAAATGTGAATCATGAATGATGAAACAATTGAATAATATAATGAAATGTAATGTTATGAAATATGATGTTCTTGTGTATTATTTCTAATTCTTGAAAGTATGACATTGACATTACATTAAAGTATATTATTATCATGATTTGTACCACTGAGCTATTGGCTTAGCGCGATTGTGAAGTGTTGATCCGATTGAACCGGAGAGTTCAGCTAGACTGAGTCGAGTCTAGGCTTGTGAAGTGTTGATTTGTGGACTTCAAGATAAGAGATGAATTGCCAAACATGTATAAACTCTAAATATTTTGTAAATATTGATTTTAATGTATATATATGTGAATACCGCTACATCTTCCGCTTCGTAAAAAATAAATATTTTATCTATTATGTTCTATAATATAATTTAAATGTTTTAAATAAACTTTTAGGTACTATTGTGGTATATATGTATATGTGTTTTAATAAGAAATATTTTATCTGTCACTACCTATTATGATTATTTGATTAAAGGTTGGTTTGCTTAAAATAGACCGTGACATTCCTGTATTCGGTATATGTATGTTACAGATGTGAGTCTATGTAGTGTACGTATATTGGGTATAGGGGTGTTACAATATATCTCTTAGCTAGTTTGCATCCATCCTTCCAATGAAGCGCTTGAATAAAAAATTAATGTTGTAGGTGGTATCGTTGTATGGCCTTGGACTACCGTACTCTAAGTCTATGAGCCAGAAAGGATTAATGATATGTCATGTGATGCATGTATGCATGTATACACAAACAATAAACAAACAAGGATAAATAGGACATTCCTTCCATTCTTATTCCTTCTACACACGAATGGCAAGTCTCTTTTCCTAGGTATATGGTTAACAAAAATACCAACATGGGATATTTTAGTTTTGAAAGGTTTCCTCGGACGGTTCAACCAATAATTATATTTTCAAAAATAGAAATCAGTTCATGATAATTCCCATTAATTAGGTTTTAATCCATTCAACCAACTAGAGCAGCTTTTATGCTATATTGGATTAAAACTAAATTAAGAGGTTTATTATAAATAGATTTTTTACTTGAAAATAGTAACTAATGATTCATGCCAAAAACAAGCCCATGGTTAATAATTCTTAGTATTGAATTTTGGTATTTCCATAATTGACCTAAATATTCATAAGCTCTTTTAAAAGATTATGAAAATAATTTTATTTCTATCATTTTACAAAAAATGGATTTTGGGCTTTGTATTTGGGTCATGAGAAACGAATTTTTGATTTTTTTTTAGAAAAGTTTTACGTCCAAAGACCATCTTGAAAAGTTTTGAAAATAGCTTTGATCTTTTGGACATTAAAGAAAAATTTATTTTGAGCTTACAATGTACTTAGGTCATATTAGAAAAGGAACAAACCAAATAAGCCATGATTTAAGCCAAGATAAATTAACCATAGTCAAACAACAAGCATTTGGGGTAAAAACCTAAGGAATGTAAATAGGCCAATTACATGAGCTTTAGTCTTTGGGTTAAAAGGCTTAGGATCCCATAGCAAGTATGTACCAAAAGGTACAAGGCTATGAGTGGTTATGCCATGATCGATCTCCATACATTGAGTGAAAGTATGGTATCCCTTACATAACACAACACGGGTAACACGGACATCCTAACTCATGCACACGATGCAATATAATATGATGCAATGGATAATATCATGATAAGAAAGAATAAAATAATATAAAGACCAATGAAATCAACTTCTCTTATTCCTAGTGGAGTCGCCACCGTGAGCGGGGATTTTCACCCCCACTCGAGGCCGAATGGTTCTTGTAACTTTGGCACTGTTTAGGCTTGGGGCCTTAGAGAACACAGGCCTAAGCCTGGAGAAAATGGAGTCACAACTCGGACTAGCCGAGAAAAAGAAAGGGGTGGATGACTCGATTCCTAAGGAATCCCCAACCCTCTAATGGGTTCAAAAAGTTGGATATGTGTGTAGGGAGGGTGAGAAATGGCCCAGCACCCCCACAACACCCGTTTCATTGGAATCGGCCTCCTTTGCAGGTCTTAATATTATAAAACTCTTAAATATAATGATATTATCTATACTACATGCGATCATAAGAATAAATAAATACTTTATTAAATTCACAACAATGTCCAAACAAAGTAAATAAATGGACACTCATACGAGAATGGAAACATGTCCTTACATCGTCCATGTCTAAAACTAAATAGGAAACCCACCGAAAAGGTAGAAATGTGTCCTTTACATTGGTCCAAAGAAGCTTTAAAATAAATTAAATTACATGATGTTCACGACATGAGGTACCCAAAACTTGAAAACATACCTCTTACAATGTTTTGAAATGAAAACAAATCAATAAAAGTAGCCAACCATTCATTATAAATAAATCATTTATCAAAGACATCAAACATCAATAAAAAATATATAATAAACATTCATCTAATTGAAATAAAAAAGTAAGTCCATAAATTTAGTGTTCATGCATCAATTTAGGGTTTCTTGGATTTTATGTTTAACAATTAGGGTTTTGTATATACTAGATTAATTCATTGAGAAACATTTA
Organism: Garcia nutans; assembly: GCA_947685225.1. Lineage (NCBI taxonomy): Eukaryota > Viridiplantae > Streptophyta > Magnoliopsida > Malpighiales > Euphorbiaceae > Garcia > Garcia nutans. The sequence goes on along the minus strand of CANTUV010000007.1, from coordinate 43,994,216 downwards.
ATATAAAAGAAGTAATATAGCTATAGGATGTCTTAAAGATTTATGGTTTCGAAAGTTTTATGAAAATAATATTAAAGTTTAGGGTTTAAATGAATAAGATTGAAGATCATGAAAGTTGGATTTTAAATTAGGTAATTGGAAAGAATAGGCTACTGTGATTTCAGAAAAATAGGTTTGGTTAGGTGTAGACCCTTAATTTTTGACCAAGTCTAGTCTGATATTTTTAAAATAGTTCAAAATAATTTGTGGTATTTTAATTAAATAATATTTATTTTAATATTTATTATTTTTAATTTTTAATAAAAATAAAAAGGGTAATATTAGTAAAGTAAAAATAAATAAATAAATAAAAATCGGCGAAGAAAAATTTTCATCGCCGAAAGTGAATTGGCTTGGGCCAATTCACCGTAGGAAATTCCTGTAGCGAATTGGCCGGCCCACGCCCCAGCTATCGCAATTTTTGTGCTAGCCCGCCCGTAGCCCGCAACAATTTTTTCCAGTACAATTTTTTCCAGCGCAGTTTTTTCCAAACCCGAATTCTATTTGGTTTTGATTTCTTTTCCTAAATGGTTTTTATTTCCTTAGACAATTAGAATTAGGTTTGGATTTTTTCCTATAAAGACCACATTAAAACACTTCAGAAAGGACTTTGGATGATGAAACTGGGATCTTTGGAAAAAGGAGATTTTGGAACCAAACATAGGACTCTTAAAACCTTTCGGCAAAAAGAAAACCCTAGCAAGCAAGGAGAAATTCAAGACACAGAAACCTAAGGAGGCAATCAATCTTCTCCAAATTGCTTTGCTCAACCAAAACCAAATCTGAACCAGGCAACAACTTGGTTCAACTTCTTCAAATTTGGTGGAGACTTCAAATGTAGGTAAATTGCTCCAAATTTAGTTTATTAAATCATTAATCATCTTCATCGTTTAAGCCATCATCACACTACCTTAGTTATTTAATTATTCCTTTAATTTAGTTTACACAGTAGCATAAATTAATTCATACAATACCTAAGGTCTAAATTAAAGTAAATAATATAATCATTCAAGACACAAATCTAATTTCTTAAACCCTAAGTTATTCAAACCCTAAATATTTAATTAATTCTGTTTTCAAACCTACATAGATTTTACAATTGTGTTCTTAAAGTTATTTTAATCTTTTGATAATTAATTTGGCTTTCTATGTTTGTTTCATAAAAAAAAATACTCAAATAGTTATTACACTCAATATTAAAAGCACACTTAAACTTTCATCACAGTAAAGCATAAAATTCAAAATTCAAAATCATAATCTACAGAATCAAGATTTCAAACCATAAAACCCTAATATCTTAACCGTAAAGCCCTAAAACCTTAATTGCCTTAAAAACATGTTTTTCAAATCTAAAACCCTAATTACACCTTTTTAAAAACCAAAACAACAATTGCTTGCTTAAAAACCTAACCAAACCTATTTTTTTTAAATCACAGTGGCATTATTTTCATATAAACATCCAAAACCCTAAAACTTTAAAAACATCCACTAGCTACGTTATCTCTTTAAAATATTTCTCAACTAATTAAACTAGTATGTACAAAACCCTAGTTATTAAGCATAAAACCCTAGAAATCCTAATTGATGCATGAACCCCTAAAATCAATATATTTACTATTTTATTTAAATTGGATGAATGTTTATTATATATTTTGATTGATGCTTGATGTCTTTGATGAATGATTTATTTATGACGAATGGTTTGTTTACTTTTATTGATTTATTTTGAGTTCAAAATATTATAAGAGGTATGTTTCCATATTTTTGGGTACCTCATGTCGTCAGCATCATGTAATTTATTTTATTTTAAAGTTTTTGGACCAATGTAAAGGACACGTTTCCACCTTTAGGTGGGTGTCCTATTTAGTTTTAGACATGGACAATGTAAGGACATGTTTCCATCCTCGGATGGGTGTCCATTTACTTGCTTTGTTTGGATATTGCTTTAATTTTAATATAATGATGCTTTATTTTAATTACTGCATGTAATATGGATAATATTGTTATACTTAAAAACTTTATAATATTAAGACCTGTAAAGGAGGCCTGTTCCAATGAACCAGGCGTTGTGGGGGTTCTGGGCCATTTCTCACCTTCCCCACACGTACCCAACTTTCTGAACCCATTAGGGGGTTAGGGATTCCTTATGAATTGAGTTATCCACTCCTTTTGTTTTTCCCGGCCCTTCGGGTGGCGACTCCATTTTCTCAAGGTTTAGGCCCGTGTTCTCTAAGGCCCCGAGCCTAAACAGTGTCGAAGTCACAAGAACCATTCCACCGGGAGTGGGGGCAAAAATCCTTGTTCACAGTGGCGACTCCACTAGGGATAAGAGAAGTTGATTTCTTTGGTCTTTATATTATTCTATTTCTTCTTATAATGATATTATCCATTACATCATATTAGATTGCATCGTGTGCGTGAGTTAGGATGCCCGTGTTACCCGCGTTGTGTTATGTAAGGGATACCATACTTTCACTCAAGGTATGAACATCAAGCATGGCATAAACACTCATAGCCTTGTACCATTTGGTATATACTTGCTATGGGAACCTAAGCCTTTTAACCCAAAGACTATAGCTCATGTAATTGACCTAGTTACTTTCCTTAGGTTTTACCCCAAATGCTTGTTGTTTGACTACGGTTAATTTATCTTGGCTTAAATCATGGCTTATTTGGTTTGTTCTTTTTCTAATATGACTTACGTACATTGTAAGCTCAAAATAAAATTTTCTTTAAAGCCCTAAAGGCCAAAGCTATTGTCAAAACATTTCAAGATGGACTTTGGACATAAAACTTTTCTAAAAACAAATCAAAAATTCTTTTTCTCATGACTCAAATACAAAGTCAAAAATCCATTTTTTTCTTAAAATCTTTTTAAAATGGAAACAAAAATTATTTTTATCCAACCTTTAAAAGAGCTTACAAATTATTTTGGTCAATTATGGAAATAACAAAAATCAATTGTGAGCCTAGTTTATACTAAGAGTTATTAATCATGGGTTTGTTTTTGGCATGAATCATTAGTTACTTTTTCAAGTGAGAAATCTATTTATAATAAACCTCTTAATTTAGTTTTAATCCAATATAGCATAAAAGCTACTATAGTTGGTTGAATGGATTAAAACCTAATTAATGGGAATTATCATGAACTGATTTCCATTTTTAAATATAACTATTGGTTAAAATGTCTGAGGGAAATATTCAAAAACAAGATACCCCATGGTGGTATTTTGCTAGCCATATTACCTAGGAAAAGAGACTCGCCATTCGTGTGTGGATGTTATAAGGTTGGAAGGAACGTCCTATTTATCCTTGTTTGTTTATTGTTCGTACATACAAGCATATATACATACATGCATCACATGACATGTCATTAATCCTTTCTAACTCACACACCTAGAGTATGGTAATTCAAGATCATATAACGACACCACCTACAACATTGATTTTTGATTCAAGTGTTTCATTGGAAGGATGGATGCAAACCAGCTAAGGGACATAGTCGATGATGTTTTCAAAGCTAGGGTGGCAGAGCTACAAGATCAATTGGTTGAAATTATAAAGACTCGGTTCATTGAAATTCTGGAGCTCATCAACAATGATAATGAGGCATCTCACATTGACATATGAAAGAAGCGAAAGGCAGCATCCATGGAGAACATGTTCACTAATAGAGATTGAATGAAAAATGAGTGATTAATCCCTATGCTACAAGACCAGCCGAACCATGTGCTGTCTAAGTGGAGCAATAAGGGTGGCTACCGTCCTAGTGGGCAAAGTCAAAGGGAAAGAGGGAAGAACCATTTTTCTGCAAAATAAAATTATCAGCCTAGCAATCAAAATACATAAAAGAAAGTTGATGTTAATGCCACTGATGAAGGAGGAATGAGGCAGTTTTCAAAATTGGGGAAGCCGCTATCTTGGGTTCTCAATAAGCTATAAAAGAAGGGATTGTTACAACCTTTGACTCCTCGACCTTTGCCAAATCCTTTACCCCCAAAATATGATACTAAGGCTTTTTGTCAATTTCATCATACTCAAGGACATGAGACTGATAGATGTACTCGATTAAAGCATGTGATCTAAGATCTAATCGAGAATGGTATGCTGCCTGAGCTTGATAAGCACAACACTAAGAATAATCCTATGCCTAACTTTGGAAAGGAACCATCGTTTGCAACCTTCATGAAGAGTTTTATCTTGTCATCTCGTGATCACATGGATAGAGAAGCTGCTAAAGGGGATGTGCTACTAAGCAAGCTTGAACTAACTGTGGATGATGAAGCAATGATCCTTGATGATGGAAAAAATCCTTGCCCTTGATATGTCTAAATAAATGGAGTATCTTCGAGTCCAACTCAATAAACTTTCCTTAGCTTAAATATCGCTCTATTTATTTTGCTTTCTTTAATATTTAATTAGAACAATCGAGTTTTTCAAATTTAAAGTTGTTTGAATAAATTCCTTTCATAAAATTTTTATTGGTCTTTGTTCATTTTGGTGCACAACCAATGAGGAATCTAGCTTGATAATTCATGAATTAATATATTTATGCATCATGACTTGAATGGCTTTACTAGATGAGGGAATTGCTCTAGAGAATTGAGTTGTGTATGCTTAATTAGAGAGGGATCCTGCATAATTACCTTTGTCTAGGTCCTAATCAGTCTTAGAACATGCTTTGACAAACTTTTGAGGCAAAACTGAACTCTGCTTATTTTAAGGGAGAAATGATCTAGGCATTGTTTGGTTAGCCAACAACTAGTATCCACCCAATTAAATATCAATCCCTAGTTGTCCCTTTGAGCCTTCATAAAATTTTAGCTTTCTTTTCATTGGCTTATAAACCCCAACAACCTACCCTAAGCTTTTGTGATACTCTTGATAAGACTTATGACCACTAAGATTAAAAGGCAAGAAGATCAAAGAATAGAATGCATAGTCAAGACCATGAGGATAGTTGAAGTTCTCAAGACCATAAGGGTAGTTGAAGTTTACATGAATTAGACCAAATATCACAAACAAAGTCAAGACTAAAGCAGATTAATGTCACTCCACTCATCCATTATTAGAAACCAAAGTTGATACAAACAAGACAACTCTTTTAGAGCTATAACCAAAAAGAAAAGAAAAAGAAAAGAAAAGAAGAAGAAGAAGAAAGAAAAAAAAAGAAGAAAAAGAAAAAAGAAAAAAGAAAAATAAAATAAAATTAAACCTAAAAAGGCGGTTCAGAAAGTCGTCCGAGTTCTCTTTTGCCTAAAGCAGCAAAAGGCTTCCATTTCATTTATAAGGATAGTTTGACTTGAATTGGTCCAACCCAACCAAAGATTCAATCAAAATCAGAGAAAAGGGGAAAGGCCATCTGGTTTTTGAAAGTCTTGTACTTAACAATCCTATAGAGAAGAAGGATAAAATGATAAAATAAAGAAAAAGAAAGAGAAAGAGAGAGAAAGAAAAGGGAAAAGAATAAAAAGAAAGAAATGTAGGTGTCAACCTTTTTATAAGGGAAAAGACTATCCTAATCAAAATCCAGATTAATGCCAAGAAGATGGGAGAACATTCAAAGCTCTATCTTTTCATGCTCCCAACTGTCTAAAGTTCCAACAAGTAGTTTGTAGTGTAAAGGTTTGTCCATTGTGTCACATCAGCTCCAATCTCAAAATGGCTTTCATTTAACTCGTGTCCCTTATAGACCCTATTTCAAGCCTATTAAAGACCTATTGATCTCTCTTGATAGGTAGAGTCTATTAGTTGAGATAGTTTGAATAAGCATGCATATGAGATAGATAATATTCAAACTCAATGAGACCTTTGGCCAAGTGATGTGTATGTGCATATCTGAAGTGTAATAATTCTTGCTCAAATATTCTCGAGTTTAGTATGGTGACTAAGGTTGTCATGTTATAGATATGTTAATTTGAAAAAATCAAGTCCTAAGGTACATTGACATTGATTTGGCAAAGCCAACATTTGATTTAAAAAAAAAACAAAAGTTTTTGTCACATGAAGCCTTCAAGTTAAGGGGAGTTTGTTGAACCATCAAAACTCGGAGAACACATTAGGCAAAGTAAATGATTATTGGTAAGGTCATGAAGAAGCTACCAACTGACATGCCAAAACATAGTTTGTATGGATGTGTCACTGACTCAGCTACTTGGGTCTCACCACTCATATCCTCGACATCCTGAAAATAAAAGCCATAAATGTGAAACATTCTATCATTCTAAAGTGAAACCTAAAAGGGCATCTCAAAGGAGTCAATGAGAACACTTCTGTTGATCGCCTCGGTCTGTGGGTCGATGGAACCACTGTAAGCATTACTCATGCATATCATGCATACTTGAGCATATCACAAGGCATTTTTGTCTTATGTTATCTACTCTTTGTCAAAGTGAACAACAAACACCCTGTGAAGCAAAGAATCAAAAGAAAATATTAAATCAGGGAGGCTTGGAAAGCCAATTGCTTAAGGAAGCTCCAATAATTTTGCTAAAGAAAGAAGAAATGCATGCTTGTTCGATGAACTAGACAATATACAAACATCAACAAAAGCCATTTAGAAAAAATCATGGGATTGAGCCTACACAGGGGGCAAAGTTTCTCCTTACAATATTTCTTGAGTTTATGTATGTACAAAACATTTTGAAACTCACTTCCAATATTTAACCACACAGGGGGCAAGAAGATATATGCATGATAATCAAATTAATTTTTTAAGTCTAGAACTTAGCTCCGGTCTAGAACCCAAATCACTCTTAAGTCCAAAACTTAGCTCAGGTCCAGAACCCAAATTATCATTAAGTCTAGAACTTAGCTCATGTCTAGAACCCAAATTATCATTAAGTCCATAACTTAGCTTAGGTCCAGAACCTAAATTCCCTTGTAAGTCCAGAACATAGCTCGGGTCTAGAACCCAAATTGTCCTTAAGTCCAAAACTTAGCATAGGTCCAGAACCTAAATTACCCTTAAGTCCAGAACTTAGCTGGGGTCCAGAACCCAAATTATCCTTAAGTCTAGAACTTAGCTTAGGTCCAGAACCTAAATTTCCTCTTAACTCCTGAACTTAGCTCGGTTCCAGAACCTACATTATCCTTAAGTCCAGAACTTAGCATAGGTCCAGAACCTAAATTCCCTCTTATGTCCAGAACTTAGCTCGGGTCAAGAACCCAAATTATCCTTAAGTCTAGAACTTAGCTTAGGTCCAAAACTTAAAATATCTCTAAAGTACAAAACTTAGCTCGGGTCCAGAACCCAAATTATCCTTAAGTCTAGAACTTAGCTTAGGTCCAAAACTTAAAATCTCTCTAAAGTACAAAACTTAGCTCGAGTCCAGAACCCAAATTATCCTTAAGTCCATACCTTAGCTTAGGTCCAAAACCTAAAATCTCTCTTAAGTCCAGAACTTAGCTCAGGTTCAGAGCCCAAATTATCATTAAGTCCAAAACTTAGCTCGAGTCCAGAACCCAAATTATGCTTAAGTCCAGAACTTAGCTTAGGTCCAGAACCTAAAATCTCTCTTAAGTCCAGAACTTAGCTCTGGTCCAGAACCCAAATTATCCTTAAGTCCAGAACTTAGATTAGATCCAGAACCTAAATTCTCTCTTAAGTCCAGAACTTAGCTCGGGTCCAGAACTCAAACTATCGTTAAGTCCAGAACTTAGCTTAGGTCCAGAACCTAAAATATATCTTAAGTCTAGAACTTAGCTTAGGTCCAGAACCCAAATTATCCTTATGTCCAGAACTTAGCTTTGGTCCAGAACCTAAAATCTCTCTTAAGTCCAGAACTTTGCTCGGGTGCAGAACCCAAATTATCCTTAAGTCCAGAACTTTGGTTAGGTCTATAACCTAAAATCTCTCTTAAGTCTAGAACTTAAATTCGGTCCAAAACCTAAAATCTCTATTAGGTCCAGAACTTAGCTCTAGTCCAGAACCAAAATTATCCTTAAGTCCATAACTTAGCTTAGGTCCAGAACCTAAAATCTCTCTTAAGTCCAGAACATAGATAGGGTCCAGAACTCAAATTATCATTGAGTCCAGAACTTAGCTCGGGTCTAGAACCCAAATTATTCTTAAGTCCAGAACTTAGCTTAGGTCTAGAACCTAAAATCTCTCTTAAGTCCAGAACTTAGCTCGGGTCCAGAACCTAAATTATCCTTAAGTCCAGAACTTAGATTAGGTCCAAAACCTAAAATCTCTCTTAAGTCCAGAACTTAGCTTAGGTCCACAACCTAAAATCTCTCTTAAGTCCAGAACTTAGCTCGGGTCCAGAACTAAAATTATTCTTAAGTCCAAAATTTAGCTTAGGTCCAGAACCTAAAATCTCACTTAAGTCCAGAGCTTAGCTTGGGTCCAGAACCCAATCCTAAATCTAGCTCAGGTCTAAAATCCAAATTATTTGAGTCCATAGCTTAAACCAACCTTAGTAGTCCATTATGGCTCCAAACCCAGTAAAAAATCACATTGCTTTTCACTCTCTTTTGTCGTAGTCTCAGATCGCTCATGCAAGGGGCAAACTGTAGACCCTTAATTTTTGACCTAGTCGAGTCCGATATTTTTAAAATAGTTAAAAATAAATTTTATGGTATTTTAATTAAATAATATTTATTTTAATATTTAATATTTTTATTTTTTTAATAAAAATATAAAAGGTAATATTAGTAAAGTTAAAATAAATAAATAAATAAATAATCGGCGACAGAAGAATCGGCGATGAAAATTTTTCATCGACGAAAGTGAATTGGCTTGGGCCAATTCACTGCAGAAAATTCCTACAGCGAATTGGCTAGCCCACGCCCCAGCTCTTGTAAGTTTCATGCTGGCCCACTCATAGACCATAGCAATTTTTGCCAGCGTAATTTTTTTTAGCGCGCAGTTTTTTTCGAAACTGGTTTCTATTTGGTTTTGATTTCTTTTCCTAAATGGTTTTTATTTCCTTAGACAATTAGAATTAGGTTCATATTTTTTCCTATAAATACCACTTAAAATACTTCAAAAAGGACTCTGGAGGACAGAATTGGGATCTTTAGAAAAAGGAGATTTTGGAACCAAACTTAGGACTCTTAAAATCTTTTGGTCAAAAGAAAGCCCTAGCAAGCAAGGAGAAATTCAAGACACAGCAACTAAAGGAGGCAATCAATCATCTCTAGTTTGCTTTGCTCAACTAAAACCAAATCTAAAGCAGGAAATAGTTTGGTTCATCTTCAAATTTAGTGGAGCCTTCAAACGTTGGTAAATTACTCTAAATTCAGTTTATTAAATCATTAATGTTCTTCATCTTTTAAGCCATCATCACACTACCTTAGCTATTTAATTCTTCCTTCAATTTAGTTTACATAGTAACATTAATTAATTCACACAATACCTAAGGTCTAAATTAAAGTAAATAATATAATCAATCAAAACACAAATCTAATTTCTTAAACCCTAAGTTATTCAAACCCTAAGTCTTAATTAATTTTTTTTTCAAACCTTCATAGCTTTTATAATTTTGTTCATAAAGTTATTTTAATCTTTTGATAATTAATTTGGCTTTCTATGTTTATTTCACCAAAAAAAAAATACTCAAATAGTTATTAAAGTCAATATTAAAAGCACACTTAAACTTTGATCACAGTAAATCATAAAATTCTAAATTCAAAATCATAATCTACAGAATCAAGATTTCAAACCATAAAACCTTTATATCTTAACCGTAAAACCCTAAAACCTTAATAGCCATAAAAACATGATTTTCAAATCTAAAACCCTAATTACACCTTTCTAAAAACCAAGACAACAATCTATTTGCTTAAAACCCTAGCCAAACCTATTTTTTTAAATCACAGTAGCATTATTTTCGTAAAAACATCCAAAACCCTAAAACTTTAAAAACATCTAGTAGCTATGTTATCTCTTTAAAATATTTCTCAACTAATTAAACTAGAATGTGCAAAACCCTAGTTATTAAACATAAAACCCTAGAAACCTTAATTGATGAATGAATCCCTAAAATTAATACATTTACTATTTTATTTAAATTGGATGATTGTTTATTATATATTTTGATTGATGTTTTATGTCTTTGATGAATGATTTATTTATGATGAATGGTTGTTTACTTTTATTGATTTATTTTGATTTCAAAATATTATAAGAAGTATGTTTCCATATTTTTGGGTACCTCATGTCGTGAGCATCGTATAATTTATTTTATTTTAAAGCTTTTGGACCAATGTAAAGGACACGTTTCCACCTTTCGGTGGGTTTCCTATTTAGTTTTAGACATGGACAATGTAAGGACATGTTTCCATTCTCGGATGGTGTAGACCCTTAATTTTTGACTCAATCCAATCTAATATGCTTTATTTAGTCCAAAATAATTTTTGTTCTCTAATTGGTCCAAAAAATTTTTAATTAAATAGTTTTTCCTTTATTATCTAATTTTTATTAATAAAAAATAAAAATAAACAAACAAAAAATTTAAAAATAAAAATAAAAATAAAAATAGGAGTAAAAACAAATCGACAGCAAAAAGTGGTTGCGCGGGCCCGTCGGGAAATTCCTGCGGGCGAAATAGCCACCCGCAGGAATTTCCTGCGGGCTAGCCAGCCACAGTTTTCGCCAGCGCAAAATTTTTTGGCCCAATTTTTAGAAACCTAATCCAATTAGGTTTTAATTTCTTTTTTTATTAATATTAATTGCCGTGTGTGATTAGGAAAAAAGAACCTTAAAACCATTATAAATAAGGACCAAAAGGCATTGAAAAAGAGGTGGCCGAGGAAGAAAAAAAAAAGGCAGTAGCTTGATTTTTTGAAACCAAATCAGTGAAGGAAAAGGGAAACTCAATTCAATTGATCTTTAAAGCAGCAGCAGCACGAATTAAGCAATTCAAAGGCAACCAAAGCTTGTCTTTGGAGCTAGTTCATCCAAGAAGAAGCAATTTTGGAGAAACTTACAAAAGAAGGTATGAAATTTTAAATTCTATTTTTTTTACACAGTAGCTAAACTATGGTTTTTTGTGTTTTTCAAAAGTTAAAATCTTAGAACTTTAATTTAGTTTTCCAAAGTTAAAACACTAAAACGTGACCTTCTTTTCTAAAAAGTCTTAAAATTATTATTTTTTCTTCTTCAAAAGTCTCAAAACCCTAATTGAACAAATTCTTTAACAAAACCAAAACTTGATTCTGTTTCTTTCAAAATTTTAAAATAAGTCCTATTTCACTCAAAAAGCCTTAAAAAACATCTTTTCTACTTATAAAAACTTCAATCCTTTTGTTTAAATTCATAAAATTTTATAAAATATTAAATTGATTTCTAAAACCCTAATTCAAATCTTTTACCCGAGAATCCTAATTTTAAAGCATAAAACCCTAAATCAACTTTTAAACCTAAAATAGTAAACCCTAAACCTTTTAAAACATTAAACCCTAAATTTTTCTAAAATTTAATCCTTTAAAACATAAAAAACATAAAAACATGAAAACCCAAAAATTTCACTGTAGCTTAAAGTTCAATAAACCAAAAATCACAAATTAAAGTATTTTAAGGTATTTAAAACCCTAGTTTCATGATTTCATCATTCAAACCTTAATTTGTTTAATCAAAGAGTCTTACCAACCTTTTAAAACTTAAAAACCTAATCTATTTTAATTCCATAAAAAGTCACAGTAGCTTAATTTTAGAATTTCCAAAACCTTAACACATGAGATAAAGAACCCTAAATGGAAATAGTAGCTATACTTGAGCTTTTATTTGCTTTATTCAATTCCATACTTGATTATGCTTTAATTTATTTCTTTTGCTATACTTGATTTATTTAATTTATCATGGATGGATGTTTATTTTATATCTTGATACTTTTAATGAATGATTTATTTTTTATGGATGATTATTTACTTTTATCAACTAATTTAGACTTCCAAAAGTTGTAAGAGGTATGTTTCCACTTGGTGGGCACCTCATTAGTTAAACATCATGTTATTTAATTTTCTTTTCTATTTTAGAACCTTTGTAAACGGCATGTTTCTACCTTTTGGTGGGTGTCCTATCTAGGCATGTGATGTAAGGACATGTTTCCATCCTTGGACGGGTGTCCATTCATTTGTTTTGTTTTTTTGGACATTGTTTTGATTTTAATATAATGATGCTTTCTTTTTATTGTGTGCAGTATGGATAATATTATTATACTTAAGAATTTTATAATATTAAGACTTGTAAAGGAGCCCGGTTCCAATGAACCGGGTGTTGTGGGGGTGTTGGGCCATTTCTCACCTTCCCCACGCATACACAACTTTCTGAACCCATTAGGGGGTTGGGGATTCCTTAGGAATCGAGTCATCCACCCCTTTCTTTTTTCCCGGACCATCCGGGTGGCGACTCCATTTTCTCCAGACTTAGGTCCGTGTTCTCTAAGGCCCTGAGCCTAAACAGTGCCGAAGTCGCAAGAACAATTCCACCGGGAGTGGGGGCAAAAATCTCCGCTCACAGTGGCGACTCCACTGGGACAAGAGAAGTTGATTCCGTTGGTCTTTTTATTATTCTATTCTATCTTATAATGACATTATCCATTGCATCATCTTAGATTGCATTGTGTACATGAATTAGGACGCCCGTGTTACCCTTGTTATGTTATGTAAGGGATACCATACTTTCACTCAAGGTATGGAGATCGAGCATGGCATAACCACTCATAGCCTCGTACCATTTGGTATATACTTGCTATGGGAACCTAAGCCTTTTAACCCAAAGACTAAAACTCATGTAATTTGCCAAGTTACTTTCCTTAGGTTTTACCCCAAATGCATGTTGTTTGACTATGGTTAGTTTATCTTAGTTTAAATCATGGCTTATTTGGTTTGTCTTTTTCTAATATGACCTAAGTATATTGTAAGCTCAAAATAAATTTTTCTTTAAAATCCAAAAGACCAAAACTATTTTCAAAATTTTTTAAGATGGTCTTTGGAAATAAAACTTTTCCAAAAATAAATCAAAAATTCTTTGGCCCATGGCCCAAATACTAAGCCCAAAATCCATTTTTCTAAAATGTTTTACAATGGGCTTAGAAACAAAATTATTTTCACCCAACCATTTTTTACAAAGACCTTGCAAAAATATTTAGGCCAATTATGAAATACCAAAAATCAATTGTGGGCCTAGTTTACACTAAGAATAAATTAACCATGGGAATGTTTTTGGCATGAATCACTAGTTACCTCTTTTCAAGTGAGAAATATTTTTATAATAAGCCTCTTAATTTCGTTTTAATCCAATATAGCATAAAAGCTACTTTAGTTGGTTGAATGGATTAAAACCTAATTAATGGGAATTATCATGGATTGATTTCCATTTTCAAGGATATAACTATTGGTTAAAACAACCGAGGGAATTATTCGAAAGCAAGATACCCCATGTTGGTATTTTGTTAACCATATAACTAGGAAAAAGAGACTCACCATTCGTGTGTGGATGTTATAAAGTTGGAAGGATCATCATAATTACACTTGTTTATTGGTTGATTGTGCATACATGCATACATTTGCATCTCATATCATTGATCCTTTCTGGCTTACAGCCCTGGATTACGAAAGTTCAAAAGCTTACAACAATCCGACCTACGCCGGAGACGAAGTATCTAGCAACGACTCAATCACTTGCTCACCTAAAACAATGGAGCCCGAACAAATTCAAAGAAAGGTGGATGAAGCCCTCAGTGCCAAAATGGAAGAGTTCAAAGAGGTCATGGCCGAGACCATAAAGAATCAATTAGCTGCAATTTTAGGAAACAATGCCGAAGCATCTGCTAGCACCAAGAAAGTCAAGGGGAAGGCTAAAATTGATGAAGTAGCTTTTGATGACGATAAAGTGATCATTGATTATGATGATTGGGCTCAATACTACCAAGATCTGCAAGATAAAAAAGGAGCCAAAGGTTGTTGAGAAGGCAACTATTGAAAAGACCGAGACATCCAATGTTGAAAAGATGATTGCTGATTTAGAAAAGAAATTTGAGAAGAAGCTGAAAATCGAAGAGAAGTCTGAGGTCGACAAATTATTTGAACAAGATGAAGAGGTCCCTTATAAATTCAAGGTGCCTTCCTTTGCTAAGTACAATGGCATCGGAAATCCTCATCTCCATGTGAAGCAGTATATCACTGCCATGCAGTTCGTACGAGCTACTAAGGCTCAAACCCTAAGGTACTTCATGCTCTCATTGGACCCTGTTGTCCAAAATTGGTTCAATACCTTAGATGATGGAACACAAAAGAGTTGGGATCTACTTTACAAAGCCTTCATCCAACAATACAGATATAATGTTGAGTTAGAGGTTACTTTAATGGAAGTGGAGTCCATTAGACAAAGGCCAAATGAGAATTTTGTGGACTATGTGAAGCGATGGAGAAACAAGGCCGCTTTAATCAAGAAGAGGCCCGATGAATCTGATCAAATAAGGATGATCGTGAGAGGTGTCCTGCCCAATATCCGTGAAAGGATGTCTCACGCCCTTATAAGGGATTTCAAAGATCTTCTCCAAGCTGGTTTGCAGATTGAAGAATGGGAAAGGGAGAAGAGCCGCTTTGCAACAAAAAGGAACGAGAAAGGGAGCTATCAACCTGGTAGCCAAAGCACACAAAAAGAAGTTGATGTTAATGTGACCGGTCAAGGGAATAAAAGACAATTTTCAGATCTGGGGAAGCCTCTATCTCAGGTTTTTAGTAAGCTGCAAAAGAAAGGGTCGTTACAACCGTTAGCTCCTCGACCTTTACATAATCCATTGCCACCAAACTTCAATGCCGAGGCCTTTTGTCAATTTCATCAAATGCAAGGGCATGAAACAGATAAATATGCTCGTCTAAGGCATGAGATTCAAGACCTAATCGATAGTGGCAAACTACCCAAGCTAGATAAGCCCAACACCAAAGACAATCCATTACCAAGGTTCAATAGAGTACCTCCACCGGCAACCTTCATGGTGGGAAAAGGATTGGAAGAAGATTTTGTTTTATCATCCTTTCAAGATGGGGATATTGAAGATGTAAAAGGAAAAGAAGCCTAACTCAATGAACTTTCCTTAGCTTGAATATTTCTTTTCAATCTTACTTTCTTTAATATTTTGAAACTATTGTTTTTCAAATTTAAATTTGTTTGAATAAATTTTTGTTGATCTTTGTTCATTTTGATGCTCAACCAATGAGGAATCTAGCTTGATAATTCATGAATTAATATATTTATGCATCATGACTTGAATGACTTTACTAGGTGAGGGAATTGCTCTATAGCATTGAGTTGTGTATGCTTACATAGAGAGGGCTCATGCATAATTATCTTTGTCTAGGTCTTAGTCAGTCTTAGAAAATGCTTTGACAAACTTTCGAGGCGAAATTGCAACTCTGGTTATTGAAGAGAGAAATGATCTAGGCATTGTTTGGTTTGCCAACAACTAGTATCCACCCAATTAAATATCAATCCCTAGTTGTCCCTTTGAGCCTTCATAAAATTTTAGCTTTCTTTTCATTGGCTTACAAACCCCAATAACCTACCTTGAGTTGTTGTGATACTTTTGACAAGTCTTATGATCACTAAGATGAAGAGGCAAGAAAATCAAAGAAAGCAATGATTAGTCAAGATCATGAGGGTAGTTGAAGTTCTCAAGACCATAACAGTAGTTGATGTTTTTGAGACCACAAGGGTTGTAACACCCCTAAATCCCATATACGCACACTACATAATACTACAATGTAATATACGTACATGAAACATAGGAATGCTACGGATTCCTTAAACCATTTAACTCTTTAAAAGACACCAAACAATTTTTTTCTCTTTGTACCATATAAGAAATGTGGTAGTTAACATGTAATAGAAAATAAAAAGGAATATAAACATTTATTTAGTACGCAGCGGAAATTATAAAGTATTTACATATATAGAAATATCTAAGTTCAAGTTTACAACCATTTATACATATACATTAAAATCATTACTTTACAAATATAAAGAAATTATACATGGTTGGCAGCACTGCTCTGATCTTTAAGTCCTAAGGCAAATCCTCAATGTCTAGACTCACTCGGTCTAGTGGAACACTCGGGTTCTTCTCTAACACCTGCGCGATGAACCACAATCGCGCTAAGCCAACAGCTTAGTAAAACAAACTACAATATCAAGATGCTTTGATGCAATGTTCATGTCATACAATCAAGTTGTATACACAACTCAAGTAAATATTACATTTCACGCATACCTTGTTCATCCTAACTTATTAAACCATGAACATCTCTCATAACATTACATCATATCATTTCTTATTACTTTCATCCAATAATAATCACATTTAAACAAACACAAGCATTGGGCCCAAAACACAAACCAATATGTTATTCAAAGTTCAAAGTCACCGCTTTGATTCAATATCACATCATCAATCCCGTAGGCAAAATATATCATATCTCTATCCATGGATAGCGTAACAGACCTAGTCTCTTGGACCATCAACCCATTAACATGAGGAGATCCTCAACCCGACTAGACTGTTACTAATTTTTCAAATGGAAGTGGTTTACGGGTCTCCCATTTCACCATCATTCCATATTCACATTTTTCAACTGGAATCGGTTTACAGGCCTCCCATTTCACCTATCCAGTGATTCATAAGTATTTTTCAATTGGAATCGGCTTACGGGCCACCCATTTTGCCTATCCAATGATTCATAGGCATGCCATCAAATACAGGACTCTGAAAGTTGAATCAACATATTAGGCACACAATCATTTAGTTTATCTCATTCTCAATTCATTTCTCATTTTACCATCCACAATTCATTAGGCATTCATATCTCAACTATATCATCATAGCCAACAATCATGGCCTCACAACTCATACCATTCACATTTCCAACTTCATATCTCAAATCACATTAATTAATTCATCATAACCAATCACATTGCATTATCATAAAAGCAAACATGCCTTAACCATTTTACTTACATCATGAGTAATCAATCATGTTATTTCCACACTTTATTACTCAAATATATACACAACCAATATTCTTAACATACATTACACATGCTTAGCACAACATTCACATAACAATAATAATATGTTTCAACAATGCATTTATGTTCTCAACACTTTAACAAACACATATGTATATTAAGTTTCCACATCTCATAAATGAATGCAATGATGT
This sequence comes from Garcia nutans, assembly GCA_947685225.1. Classification (NCBI taxonomy): domain Eukaryota; kingdom Viridiplantae; phylum Streptophyta; class Magnoliopsida; order Malpighiales; family Euphorbiaceae; genus Garcia; species Garcia nutans. The sequence continues at coordinate 43,977,008 of CANTUV010000007.1, read as the reverse complement.
AGTTTGTACTTACCTTATGCACACTCACACAACTCTAAGCAATCCTTTCTTCCAAAGATTCTTCACTTCACAATTAGGGCAAATCACTTCTTCCAAAACCTAACCCAAAATAATGATGCAACACATCAATTTCTATAACATTATCACTTATTAACCTTATCCTAAATCTTAAGACCACTAAACAAAACTCAACATCACTAAGCAAAGCCCACGGCCATGGCCACCTCAACCCCCACGGTCATGGCTTTGAGAACCCTTCTGCCCAAAAATGGCCAACACCCCCACGGCCATGGCTACCAAAAGACCACAGGCGTGGCATCCAAAACGCTACTGCCCCTTTCCGAAATTAGGTATTCTTCACTTCTAAAACCAACAAACACAACCAACTCAAAGATCAACAAGAATAATCAATCAAACATAACATAACCAACACTTACCAACTCAAAACCCTAACACAATCTCCACACAACCACTTCCAACATCAACACCCACTTAACTTCTCATCTATCAAGCAATCTCAATACTTAAATTCACACCATAAACAACCTTAATCATACCATCATCAAACCACAACTCAACTTAAACATAACTTCAAAAATAACAATGGCAAACAAGAGAAAACTTACCAAATCATGAAATTCCTTGAAATTCCAACTTGTATACTTGAAAACTCCTTTCAATTTGAGCTTGGAATCAACAAAACCTTCACTTGTTCTCTTGCTCTCTTGTCCCTTTGATGAGCCGGCCACACAAGAAAGAAAAGAAAAGAAAATGACAATGAAGAGTAAAAGTCAAACTTTGCTTCTTCTTTAAATCTCCACCACAAAAATAATTAGGAAATTACTTAAATGTCCTCTTCTCATATGCTTTCTCTTCCTATTATTTACAAGCCCTTTTAAGTAATTTCACAAGTAACAATAAAATATCCTCTTCCCTTGACTTTCCACTTTGACCAACATATATGTTATATATATTACCATATACACTACATATACATTTCTCTCTACACAATTTTTTCCTTATCAACTTAACATATGCACTTAATCCAATTAAAATAACAACAACCTCAAAACTACTAGGGCACAAATAGGGATATTACAATTCTCCCCCTCTAAAAAAAAATTTCATCCTCGAAATTACCTAAAATCAACTCTGAAACAACTGAGGATGCTGGTCTCGCATTGCTTGCTCACTCTCCCAAGTTGCCTCTTCTCTCCCATGATTCTTCCATAACACTTTCACAAGTGGCACTCTTTTGTTCCTTAATTCTTTCACTTCATGTGCCAAAATAGCAATTGGCTCTTCTTCAAATGTTAGATCCGAATTCACTTCAATAGATTCAACTGATAACACATGAGATGGATCCGATCTGTATCTCCTCAACATAGAAACATGGAAAACATTATGGATCCTGTCCAAATCAGGTGGCAAAGCAAGCCGATAAGCAACTGGTCCCACTCTTTCCAATACCTCATACGGCCCAATGAAACGAGGACTCAGCTTCCCTTTTCGACCAAATCTCAAGATCTTTTTCCAAGGAGACACTTTCAAAAATACTTTATCTCCCACATTATACTCAATATCTCTTCTTTTCAAATCCAAATAAGATTTCTGTCGATCTGAAGCTGCTTTCAATCTATTTCGAATCATTTTCACCTTCTCTTCAGTCTCTTTAACTAAATCAGGACCAATTATCTTACCTTCACCAGTCTCATTCCAACACAAAGGCGTCCTACACCTTCTTCCATACAATGCTTCAAATGGTGCCATACTAATGCTCGATTGATGACTGTTGTTGTAGGCAAATTCCACAAGTGGTAAAAATCTGTCCCAACTTCCAGAGAAATCAATGACACAACTTCTCAACATATCCTCGATAATCTGTATCACCCTCTCTGACTGCCCATCTGTCTGAGGATGGAAAGCAGTACTAAAGTGTAATCGAGAACCTAAAGCCCCATGCAAACTCTTCCAAAATCTTGAAGTGAACCTAGGATCTCGATCAGACACTAAAGAAATTGGGACTCCATGTAACTTCACAATCTCATGGATATACAGCTCAGCCAACCTCTCAAGCGAATAATCCATCCGAACTGGAAGAAAATGAGCTGTCTTGGTCAACCTATCAACAATCACCCAAATAGCATCATGTTTCTTTTGCGTTAAAGGCAATCCAGACACAAAATCCATTGTCACTCTCTCCCACTTCCATTCAGGTACTGACAAAGGTTGAAGCAACCCAGTTGGAACCTGTGAACACTTGAATTTTGAGGCTCGAAAAGCCAATTTTCTCAGACTGCGGACAACCGAGTCGGACCGAAGGTCCGCGGTAAAGTTCATCAGAAATATATTGATATGGTACTTGAAATGTCCGGGACGACATGAGGATCACGGATATGGTCCCGGAATAATTTTTGGAGGTCTCTAGCTCCCGAAAAATCAGTTTGAGCAAAAACCGGACGAAACTGGCGGCCCAGCCACCTTAACCCCGGCGGCTCAGCCGCCGTGACTCCGGCGGCTCGGCCCCGTGGACGGCGGCCTGGCCGCCGTCCAGCCCGATTTTTCCTATAAATTGCCTTCAGGGGTTCAGAAAAAGGGGTTGGCTTTTGGAGACTCCGGGCCTCATGCTGACGAATTTAATCAGTAATCAAAAATCATAATCGAAAGTCCAAGAAAATGAGATCTGGAACTTCGAAGCAGGAAAATCCTAAGCAAGGTAATATTCTAATCCATCATTTGTCAATTTAAGCATCTCATAAGCATTCAATCTTCTTCTTAATTTCTTCTCGGTCAAAGACCTAATCCTTTTAGGTCTAAGGCCTAATGGACTAATCAATCAGCCTCTTTGGCACGAAGCCTAAATTGAATCCCTTTGGTACAAAGTACCTAAATTTCACAATTAAAATCAACCTTTTGGCACGGAGCCTAAATTACACCATTTTGGTACAAAGTACCTAAAATTTCACAATTTAGCACTAAGTGCTAAAACTCACATCTTTGGCAAAAAGCCCGACAATGCAGGCCAAAGGCCCAAAATTTACATCCTTTTGGTACAAAGTACCTAAAATTGCACCATTTAGCACTAAGTGCTAAATTTCACAAATTTGGCAAAAAGCCCGATCAATACTTGGCATGAAGCCCGACACCAGCACGAAGCACTAAGTGCTCAAAATCTCACATTTGGCATGAAGCCTAAATTGCATCTTTTGGTACAAAGTACCTAAATTTCACCATTCAGCACTAAGTGCTAAATCTCACCAATTTGGCAAAAAGCCCGACAAATGCACGAAGCATACGCACACACATGCATGAAGCATAATTTTTATCGCCTTTAAATAGGCTTTTCCGAACTACATGGGCTTTGATCTCCCATTCAAACGGGAGTATGTAGGCATATTTGGGATTCACCCCAAGTAGCAAGTCCACTATTTATTAACAATTTGTTTGTTTTTCTTTTCTTCATCCCTTTTGTGTTTATTTCTTTTTTTATTATTACAAAGTTAGCTGAATACATGACATAGTCCCCGAATCCTCCTTGGGTTCGCAGACTAGAAACCTTTACATTGGATAAGTTATTGGAGTCAAACAAGGGTTTTCTTAGTTTTTCCCTTTGAACAAAATAAACTGAGTGGCGACTCCTGACAATGAGTGAACTTTCGCCCGGATCCTTTTCGGGTGGAAAACCGAGGTTCACAAATTGGCGACTCCACTGGGGAACATAAAAATGATTTATGTGATCCTAGTGGACTACTATTGTTTATTTGGCTAACTGGCCCTTCTTTAGGGTATTTTTATTTATTTTGGCAGGGTACCTTAGCAATGGTTGTCTTTTCTTTAAAGACATTAGTACTGAAAATTGAAAAAAATATATCTTCCTGGGGACCATAAAAAAAATAATAAATAAAATAATGGCTATATATTACACAAAAAAATAATAAAAAATGATAATAATAATGATTTATGGAATTATAGTAGGCTGTTATTATTATTCGTTTAACTGATTTGCCCTTCTTTAGGGTATTTTTATTCATTTTGCAGGGTACCCTAGCATTATATATCCTTTCTTTAAGGATGTTGGATTGAAAGTTGACAAAAGGAATCTTTTTCCTTTAATGGTCCCTTATTTGATAAATTGTGCATTTGTTTTGTCATTCAGAGAATCTTTTTCTCTTGCATATATGGGGGAATCCTTTTCCTCCATTGCATAAAAAATTATTTTCAAATGAATTTCTTCTCTTTCTGTTCAAAGTTCTGAGTCTGGATAGCAAGTAGCGCTGACCGGCAGGTCTCCTTGATTATGCCGGCGGACAGCCAAAGCGTCCTCCCTGTTGTCGCAAACCATTCCAATCCTTTTGGAGTGGCCCATGATTAATCGTACTGTTGGACCCACGCGAAACTCCTTGTTTCACATGTAGTTAGGTATATCTTACTCAAGACTCAAGGGTCCCTATGATAAGCCGATTCTCTATTTTTACATAACAATAGAACCTTCCCTTAGGTTGTATGTATCCAATGATAGTGCCGCATTCCATTAAAATGAATTGTGATGTGATGAGGTGCATTCATGCAACATAACAACATTGTTTTGGGGAAAAATTTTGATGTACATAAGTGGACCAAGAGTTTTCCTACCCTACACACCACCCTGATTTTTTTACCCTTGACCTTTTCAGGTACCCTCTGTCCGTGTGCCTTCACCTACATCCGATACACCAACACCAACTGTGCTATCCCCTACAAGTTCTACTACCCCAACTTCACCAACTACTCCAATTACTGAAATGGCCACAATTGAACAGATTAAGGCTTTGCTGGATGGTCAGGTTAAGGAAATTGAAGCTAGAATGCAAGAAAAAATTGATGAAGCTTTAGCCACCCAAAGGGTAGCCATTCTGGCTGAATTAGAAGGAGCACCAAAGACAGTCCCTATTCCTGGAAATTTGGGGAAGGAACCCATTGTGGGGCAAACTAGTACCCCCGTGACTGCTTAGATTAATACCCCTGTTATCAATTTGGAGGATCCACCCTCCAAGAATGAAACAGATGAACTGAAAAGGAAACTTGAATTGCTTGAGAGGTCAATCACTGCCATGAAAACTCACAAAGAGGTGGTAGACATGGATTCCTTATCCTTGTTTCCCCAAGCCAGATTACCTCCAAAATTCAAGATGTGGGGGATGGACAGATTTGATGGGACCACTTGCCCTAAAACCCATTTGAAGATGTATGTGGGGGCCTTGAGTCCTTGGGGTTTAAATGATGAGCTCTTTGCTCAACTCTTTCAACAATCCCTGACTGGGGCTGCCCTTAAATGGTTTGTGAGTCTAGACCGTTCCAAGATTAAGACATGGGAAGACATCTGCAATGCATTTAACTCTCAATACCACTACAATATTGAGGTGGATGTCACTAGAAGAGAACTTGAGACCACCAAACAAAACAACAATGAACCCTTCTCCTCGTTCCTTACGAGGTGGAGGGCAAAAGCCACCCAGATGATTATTCGCCCTTCAGAACAAGAGCAGATTGATATCATAATCAGAAATTTAAGGCCTACATATCAGGCTCAACTGCAAACCCAATATCTGCCTACTTTCAAATCGCTCATTGCTACTGCAACCAAGGTAGAAGATTTAATACAGTTGGGTAAAATAGTGGATGAGGGGGCTGCATCGAAATATAAGAAACAAAGCCAAACTCCTTCCTCAAGCAAGGTCAATCAAGTGGCCAATATTGCCCCTGCGAATCCTTTACGTGTGGGCAATCTTGGGCCGAGAAATCAGCCAAGAAGGCAATATACTGACCTTGGGGTACCCCTTCATTTGGTGTTTAAAAAGGCTGTGGAAGGGAAATATTTGAAGCCTTTGGACCCAAGACCTCCTCCAAACCCATTACCTTCCAGTTATAAAGTCAATGAATACTGTGAATACCATCAAGGGAATGGGCATAAAACAGATGCTTGCTGGACACTCAAAAACCGCATCCAAGATCTGGTGGATAGTGGTGACATCATTCCTCTCAGGAGGCAACCAAACATCAACACTAACCCTTTGCCCAATCATTCCATCCACGCCATTACAGTGGAAGAAGAACTGTTTGATCCTTTCAAACTTCTCTTGGAAATGAATGAAGTGTGTGTGTTAGATTTGAATGACCTTGCTGAAGAGGTCAGTGCTCTGACAAGAAGTGGAAGACAATATCAGCCACTTGACTTGGGAAAAACCCCTACAACCTCAAATCACCCCCATAAGAAAACACCAGAGCCAAAAGAAGACCATGTCCTCACTCAGCTTAAACAAACTCAAGCTAAGGTGTCAATTTGGGAGCTCCTTGCTTCCTCATTCTCACACCGCCAGGCTCTCAACGAAGCTTTGAGTCAACTTGATACACCAGTGGACACAAGCCCAGAAGCTTTGGTGGCCACTTTGACCCAATCAACCAAGACATTGAGTATCCGATTTTCTGATACAGACCTACCAGAAGATGGCAGTAAACACAATGATGCTCTATACATCACCATACAAACTGGGGGAAAGACTGTGCCCATGGTTCTCATTGATAATGGGTCAGCCTTAAATGTATGTCCCTTGAAAGTAGCAAGCTGTCTGGGGTTGGAGGCTACAGATCTTACACCTTCTGATCAGATTGTGAGAGCATATGATAACACTCGAAGAGAAATTTTGGGTGTTGCCACTCTGGAAATTGCTATTGGGCCGGTGAAAATGGGAGTACCATTCCAGGTCATTGATGTACCCGCGAGCTTTAATCTCCTCCTTGGAAGGCCGTGGATTCATCAGATTAATGCTGTACCTTCTTCACTACACCAAAAACTTAAATTCCCTTTTGAAGGAAAAATCATCACTATCAAAGGGGACACCTGCGAAATCAACAGGAAAACCATGGATCAGTCTCTCCTTGAGGTTGTTCCTGGTGAAACCGCCATGACATTGACTGGGTTTAATTACGACACAGTTCAATGCATAGAAGGTGAAAAACCCAAAGGGCCATTTGTCTCATATGACTTTGGGGAGGTCCAAATCAACTGCCTAGTGGGAATGATGCTGAGGGTAGGTCTATTGCCCGGGATGGAAATGATGAAGTCTGGGAGGAAAATACCAGTAGTATGGCCATGGGAAGAGCATGAGAATAAGGGAACTTTTGGCTTGGGGTACAAACCTACAGACGAGGAAATAGAAGAGTTTGAGCGTGGAAGGAAGAAAAAGGGGAGTTGGGGGGCAAGAAGCCTCAAAATGCGCCCTTACTTTAGAACTCTGAATGGTCACTTTTGCAAACCTGGAAAGGCAGTTCATCACCGTGGTTTTCAGGAACCATTCTATTCTCCTATGACCGGAAAGAAGCTACCGGGTTTTGAAATGTTTGCTGATGTTGTAGCCATGAAAGAAGAAGAGCCAGAACCTGAAACTTACCCCCAAATGGAAGATTTCATGCGGCCTAGTCTCTTTGATGAGGTTGCTATGATAACCAATTTTGAAGACAATAGGGATTTCACAAAGCTGATCAAGACCACGGATGGATCACTGAGAAACTGGTACGCCGAGGAGGGACAAGCTGCTGAGGTTAAACCTAGTCCTGTGTCACACCCTGAACTTGAGTCTTGTACCGAGTCTTGTACTAATTCTGAGTCAAAAACCAAGTCAGAGTCTAATTCTGAGTCTTCTGTAGTTTCAAATTTAGGGAACCCTAATGTCAAATCTAATGTAATCTTGGAGAATGACTCCACCATTATCAATGAAATTGTTCGGATTCTTGGTTACCCTGTGTCTTTTGCTTTCCAAGTATTATCTAGCAAAAATGAAATAAATGAAATAAAAGAAATAAATGAAAAGATAATAATTGGCAAAGAAAATGAACATACATACATTGCATATGATTGTGTGAATAAGGAACAGGTTCTTGAGTGCATCAGAAAGTATGCCGACTGCTTCATGTGGAAGACAAGTGATGTCACGAGAATAGACCCAACCATAGCAGTTCACAAGATTCCGCTATACCCCGATGCGAAGTCGGTTAAGCAGAAATTGAGAAGAATGAAGCCAAAATGGTCTTTGAAAATTAAAGAGGAGGTTGCCAAGCAACTAGACAATAAGTTCATAGAACCAATTGCCTACCCTTCCTGGTTAGCAAACATTGTGCCAGTCCCGAAGAAAGACGGAAAGGTCAGAATGTGTGTTGACTACAGAGATCTGAATAAGGCTTGTCCCAAGGACGATTTCCCGCTACCTCACATCGATTTGCTGATAGACAGGATGGCTTGGCATGTGATGGTTTCCATGACTGATCTTGAGGTTGGGTATAATCAGATCCTGGTGCACCCACCAGACAAAGAAAAGACAGCTTTCATTACAGAATGGGGCACTTTCTGCTACAGGGTCATGCCTTTTGGATTAATAAATGCAGGGGCTACCTATCAAAGGATGGCGACAACAGTCTTTCATGACATGATACACAAAGAAGTAGAAGTGTATGTTGATGATATGATTGTTAAGTCAAAATCTCCAGAAGAACACGTTGAAGCACTTGAGAAGTTCTTCCTTAGACTTTGCAAGTACAATTTGAAGCTTAATCCTGCAAAATGCCTCTTTGGTGCGACATCGGGCTTATTTTTGGGATATCTGGTCAGCAAAAAAGGAATAGAAGTTGATCCAGCAAAGTCAAAGGCTATTCTGAAAATGCCTCCACCAAGAACAGAGAAAGAGGTTCGAGGCTTGCTAGGTAGATTACAGTATATCAGTCGATTCATATCACAGTTGGCTGAGACTTGTGGTCCAATCTTTAAGCTACTGAGAAAAGGTGCTTCACAAGAATGGAATGAAGACTGTCAGAAGGCCTTCGACAAGATCAAAGAATACTTGTTAAGTCCGCCAATTCTACAACCTCCCAGAATGGGAAAACCTCTGCTCTTGTATTTGTCTGTAACAGATGAAGCCATGGGGGCAATGCTAGCTCAAGAAGCTGAAGATACAAAGGTGGAAAATGCAATTTACTACCTCAGCAAAAGGATGCTGGACTATGAGTTAAAGTATAACAAGATTGAGAAGTTGTGTTTAGCCTTGTATTGGGCTTGTACGAAGTTACAACACTACTTGTCTTCTTACACTACTTATGTCATGGCAGAACAGAGTCCCTTGAAATTCCTTATGGAGAGGCCTGTTTTGGACAGCAAAATGGCTAAGTGGGTGTCAACATTGGCAGCCTTTGACTTGAAATTTGTTCAAAGGAAAGCTGTGAAAGGTAGCGCAATAGCTGACCAATTAGCAGAATTACCCGTGAATGACGAGATGCGAGAAATGGGTTTCCCTGATGAAGACCTTTTGAACGTGGAAAGCAGTGTTTGGGAGATGTATTTTGATGGGGCATCCAATTATCATGGAAACGGAATTGGGATTGTGTTCAAAACTCCTTGTGGAGAATACATTCCATTGGCAGTTAAGCTTGACTTTAGCTGCACAAACAACGAAGCAGAATATGAAGCTTGCATTAATGGGCTTGAAGCCGCCCTAGAATTGGGGATTAAGGACCTAAAGGTCTATGGTGATTCTATTTTAATAGTATCACAAGCCTTAAGGAAATGTAAGATAAAAGAAGAGCGTTTGGTTCCTTACCTACAACGCCTTGATCATTTGGCACAACAGTTCAATGATCTGTCCTTCGAATATCTCCCAAGAGCAAAGAATCAGTTTGCTGATGCCTTGGCTACTTTAGCTTCCATGATCAATATCAAGGAGGGGAAAGTCATTCGTCCATTGAAAGTTCAGCTTCAAAAGCAACCCGCCCATGTAATGCACTTGGCCGATGGTAAACCATGGTTTTGGGATATCAAGACCTATCTCAAGGATGGAAATTATCCGGAGGGATCATCAAAGGTTGATCAGAGGGCAATAAGGCAGCTTGCCACAGGTTACATTCTTAATGGAGATATCCTCTACAAAAGAAGTTGGAATGGAATGCACCTAAGGTGTGTGAGTGAAGCGGAGGCCAAGCAAATAATGGAAATGGTACATGGTGGCGAATCAGGACCACACATGTATGGGATCGCCTTGGCTCGAAAAATTGCCAATCTAGGATATTACTGGTCCACCATGAATGCAGACTGCGTGGCATTTGTGCAAGGATGTCATCAATGCCAAATATTTGCTAAGCAACAGAAGCAACCTCCTGTTGCCCTGAATCCGATCACTTCTCCATGGCCCTTCGCTACTTGGGGAATTGATATAATTGGTAAAATACATCCAAAAGCATCAAATGGACATCAGTTTATCTTGGTAGCAGTGGATTACTTCACAAAGTGGGTTGAAGCGGCTTCCTATGCAGAATTAGACGCCAAAAACGCAGCACAGTTTGTCCGAACCAACATCCTTTGTCGGTACGGAACACCATTCAAGATTATCACAGATAATGGAACTCATTTCCAAGCAGAATTTGCTAAGCTCTTGAAGGATAAGAAAATCCAACATCATAAGTCCTCTCCTTATAGACCCCAAACAAATGGAGCTGTAGAAGCAGCGAACAAGTCTATAAAGGTGATCATACAAAAAATGATCAAGGAACATAGGCGTTGGCATGAGAAGTTACCACTGGCTTTGTGGGGATACAGAACATCAGTTAGAACTCCTACTAGGGCAACCCCGTATTCCCTGGTATACGGAATGGAAGCAGTACTCCCCATTGAACTGGAAGTTCAATCGGCGAGGATAATTCAAGAAAGTCAGATAAATGAAGCTGAATGGATCAGCAATTATCATCATCAGTTGTTGAGTTTGGATGAAAAAAGACTTCAAGCTCTACATCAGATTCAAGGGTATCAAAGGCGAATGGCCAGACATTTCAACAAAAAGGTCAAAGATCGAAAGTTGGAAGAAGGTTGTTTGGTTTTGAAGGAGATCAGAACACCTGTTACAGATCCTCGTGGGAAGTTTCGTCCTCATTGGGCGGGACCCTACATTTTGAAGAAAATACTTTCCGGCGGAGCCGTCATCTTGTCTGATTTGGATGGTTTGGAGTTCACAAACCCATGCAATCTGGATCAACTAAAGAAATATTATGTATGATCATGCATTCCATAAGGAACTACATTAGACCCGATTCTCGCAAACTAATTCGAGATATGTAGGCAGCTCTCCTTGAGCACGGTCTAAATTTTAATAAAAATCATTCATTCATCTTTCTTTTGCCAAGAAAAAAAAACAACAAAAAAAAAACAAAAAAACAAAAACAACAAAAACAACAAAAGATCCCGCTAAGCCGAAAACCCACAAAGGGCGGCTTAGGCAATAGTGGGGCCCGCTAAGCTGAAAACCCGCAAAGGGCGGCTTAGGCAAGAATGGGTAAGAGCTCGCTAAGTTGAAAATCCGAAAGGACAGCTTAGGCAAAAATAAGAGCAAATAAATAAAGTAGATAATGCTTGGAAAGCAAACAAAAGGGTCATTCATTAAGAATCATTCATTACAAAAAGAGAATCATCTGTTACAAAAAGAGTCATTCAGCCTATAAAACACAAAAAGGTCAAGTCATATTCCCCAAAAAACCAAAAAGGTAAAAACAACCCAAAAACAGAAAAGACAATGGAGTCACCCTGGGATCTAAATCCTACACCCCCTCTCCCTCCAACTCCTGCAGCAATGCACACCTCCTCGGTTTCTCAACGGGCCAAACCTCAGCTATAATGTAATATCCCGATGCATGCCCCAGAAGTTTTGTATGTTGTTGTTGTTGTTGTTGTTGTTGTTGGTTTAAATTGAGAAAAGAAAATATATGTATATGTGTTTTGGGGAAATTTAGGGTTTAGAGACAAGTTTATATGTTGTGTATATGGTGATATATATAACATATAAAATGGTCAAAGAGAGAAAGAGTCAATGCAAGAGGAGATATTTTTATATGGTATGTGAAATTACTTAATTGGGTTTATAAGAGACAAAAGCTAAGTTAAGTGATGAGGGGTATATGAGTAATTGCTGAAAATGAAATGCTTGGTGGAGGATTTTTGGAAATAAGTAATTATATTATTATTATTATTATTATTATATGTGTATATATGTGGCTATCGTGGAAGAGGAAAAAGGAAATCAAGATATTGTCTTCTTCTTCTTCTTCTTCTCCTTTTTGGTTCTTGCACGAGAAAGAGAGAGAGAGAGGTAGAGAGATGAGATGATCTTCACCAAAACCTTAGGGTTTTAAGAGAATTGAAGGAAGAATCAAAGGATTAAGTTGAAGATTTGGTGGAATTCATCAATTGAGGTAAGTACTTACTTGTTTTCACTTGTTAATGTTTGAAGTGGTGTTTGAGATAGGTTGTGATGGATTGATTTTATGATTTGGTGTGTTATATATGTGTTTACAAGTATTGAAATTGATTATAAGCTAAAGGATTGAATTGGTGTTGATTTTGTTGTGAAGATGGTAAGTTAAGTGGATTTGGATAGTGAAATATCAAGAGTGATGATGATTTTAGGATTTTGAAATGGTAGATGATTCAATGTGTTGTTAATGTGCAATATTGTGATTTATATGCATTTGAATGAGGTTGTGTTGTGTATAATGTGTTTAAATGCAATTGAAAGAGGTTTAGCCACATTTAGGGTTTATGCATGAGAGATACGTAAGTTGGAGCGGTCGCTATTATTCATGTGCGGTCGTTATTATTAATGTGCGGTCGCGACTTAGGTCGGGCTTCTGGCCGCGAAACCTACTGTAATAATGTTTCATCTTTCGATTAAGAGGTGCGGTCGCGACTTAGGTCGGGCTTCTGGCCGCGAAACCTACTGTAATAAGGTTTCATTGTGTAATTGTATGGGGCGGTCGTACTCAGGTGAGGCGCGACCGCTAGAAAGGTTCTGTTCACCTTATTGGAAGCAATCTATTTCTACAACCAGATTTTCAAATACATGTTAAATAGATCATCCATTTGAGTTGTCAAGGATCAAAATAGATATCATTTGTCTAACATCATTGTTGAATCATGAAATGTGAAATGATATGGAATTGATAATACATATGATACTATAGGAACCAAGTTATGTATTATGCATTGTCAATCTTGTGAATGTCAATTTGTTATATGAATAATGTACATTGTAATGTTACATCAATGATGCTATATGTAAAATGTGAAGAAGAGGATGAAGTAATTGATTATAGATAGCTTGGTGGGAGTAACTCTGAAGAGTGAAAGAGATGAGGATCATCCAAAAAGGTATGTACAATGCAATTTATAATTATGTGAATAATATGATTGAAGCATGTCTAAATGATATGATTGAATAATGACATGTTTGCCTAGTTAATGTAATTAATGTGGTATATATCAATGATGGAATATGACATGTAAAGGATATGATGAGGTAAATGATTATGTATGTAAAAGATGAATTGCTATAATGTGGATTGAAATATGGTATGAAGCCATTGTGGTTGGCTATGTTAACTCAAATGTGATGTGAAGCCATTGTGATTGGCTATGATGATTCAATTGAAAGAAACAAGGCATGTTTGCTTAAATGAAATGAGAAATGAATTGAGAAAGAAATGTAAAATGATTGTGTATCTAATATGTTGATTCAACTTTCAGAGTTCTGCATTTGGCGGCATGCCTATGAATCACTGGATAGGTGAAATGGGAGGCCCGTAAGCCGAATCGAGTTGAAAAATGTGATTCTTGGAATGATGGTGAAATGGGAGGCCCGTAAACCACTTCCAAATGAAATATGAAATGTGAAGTTTGTGAGGTGAAATGGGAGGCCCGTAAACCTCATAAACAAGTAACAGTCTAGTCGGGTTGAGGATCTCCTCGATTAGTCGGGTTGATGGTCCAAGAGACTGGGTCTGTTATGCTATCCATGGATAGAGATATGATATGATATATGTTGCCTACGGGGCTAGACACATGGTGTCACTATTGACCAAAGCAGTAACTCTGATCTTTGAATAACATATTAGTGTTTGTTGGGCCCGAGTCTGTCTTTGTTGTCCATGTGATATACAAATGTTGAATTAAATGAATAATGAGATCTATGATTGACTTTGTTGACAATGTGACTTATGATTGGTGAATTGTGAATTGAACAAGGTTATGAAGTATGATATTTAATGTGTATGTATTGATATGTTGATTATGAAGTATGTTGTGGAATGTGTGTTTATGAAATATGATTTAGTTGAGATATATGAAAGGTACAATCTAAATGAAAAGATATGATGGAAGCTAAGGTTACATGGAATTGATATATCATTATATGTTAGTATTTTTATAATGTATGTGTATATTTTATATTTGTACTACTAAGCTCTCGGGTTTAGCGCGGTTATATGATCGCGCAGGTGACCAGGTGGAAGATATGAAGTCTTTCGTTATGCCACGAGAAGAGTAAGAGTTTATCGAGACCAACTAGAGGGTGATGCATACATGTATAATTTAATTATGATGTATTCTATCAAAAATGTATTCATTTGTATAAATGATGTTTTGAGAAAGATAAGATTATGGTATATTTATAAGATCATTAAAAGTATATCAAATTTGTAAATGTTCTTTAAATTAATGTATTGTGGTTTGAGCTATGTTAAAGGTTTTTAAATTGTAACGAAAAATGACATCCTTATACTTTATATACTTACTGTACGTATACCAGGTATATGTATAGTACTTATATGGAGTATCGGGGTGTTTCAATTATTTTGGTATCAGAGCTTAGGTTTCGAGATTCTCGGCCTAAGTGAAATTAAAAAGAAAAAGTTTTGAAACGCTTAAAATGAATTAAAAAGAAGAGTTTTGAAATGCAATTGGTAATACATGCATATGCATTGACACCTAGGTTGGTCTCGGATGTGGCATTATAGGAATTGTAGAAAATTTGTGTTATATGAGATGTTTAACATAATTAATGATATATGTGTATACCATTTTGATGTGATGAGAAATCCTGATTGTTGGCAATGATGTTGCAAATGAATTATAATTGAGGCATAGTGCCTAATTGATTATGAGAAACTAATTGTGAAATGTAATGTGATATATGTATATTGATGATGCATATGAAAATGTCATGTTGAGTGCAATATGGAGTGTAATGTTGATGTTTATGAGTAATATTATGTAGGACATAATATGAATTCAAACATAAAGTGAATATGAGTTGAAATTAAAATTAAGATAAGAGTATGTATTCTTTCCTCTATACCTGAAATCTCTTTATTATAAAGTTTATGTTGGGTTTGCGAGATAGAGGAAATATTGTTGAAGTGTTAATATTGAAAGATATGTTACTAAAATGAGGAAAGAATGGTGGGATATTGAATGAGTTGGTTATTATAGACAAAGTGTGACTTTTTAAAGTTGGGATATACATATATAAAGTTAAGGTTTTGTTTAAAGGAAAAGAGATGATATTGGTTAAGTAAGAATAAGTTGATATTATTATTTTAATGTAAACATTGTGAATGCAATGTTAGAAATGTAAGATGCTTGAATATTGTGAAAGCTCATGGTAATGATGGTAATATATGATATTTGAGATTTCTGAAATAAGCTTAATAATTGGAGAAATTGTATGTTTTGACTTTGCTTTGTGATATATATACATAAGATGTTTCTAAGGTGATATTAAGAAAAGATGAATTTGGCAATTGAAGTTTAAGCAAAGTAGTAAATTGGAAAGTTAAAGTTCTAGTGGAATTTGATAAAGATTATTTGGATATTGATAGTTAAATGTATATTCAATACATGAGTTAGGTGAAATGACTAATATTGCATATGGAAGTATTATGAATTGAGTAATGCGATTGATAGTATGAGAATTTGTTTTGAAGCAAAAAGGAAAGTGGATAAGCAAATGAAAATGAACTATTTTAAGTCATTTTATTACAAAGGGTAGAAATGGATATGGAAGCATAGTAAATGTTTTAAAGATGAAAGTGAAAGAGATGTCACATTGGGAATGTGACTAAGATGGATGTGGAGTGCAATTATGGTCAGAATATATATATATATGTGTATTATGTGAATAAATACTTTATATCATATTGGGAGAATGAAATTTTGATATATAAACAAATGTGTGAATCACATTATGAAGGTGACCTATGAAAATGTATGTGGTATACTTATAGAATTATGGTTATGGAAATGATGCTGTATGTATTAGTGGACCTAAGAGATATTAGGTTTTGAACTGTGTAAAGCTAAATGGATTATATGATGGAAGTGAATATAGAATGGACTTGACTAATATTGTACAGTGAAAATTGTTATAGTGAGCATTGAATTTGATGATCATATGATATTTAGAGTTCTAAAGTGTTCACATATGGAAGTTCCATGTAATTATATATTATAAGAGATTGTAAATGGATTCGAAATGAAGTGACGAAAAGAAATTTTATAGAAATTACATATGATTAAATATGTATATAGTAATTTTGTTGAGACGTGAATTAAGCTGAGATAGACATTATAATCGAGTGCAAAGTGGTTTGAAATGGAGTTGGAATGTATTAACTTTGGATATAGCAATAATGTAAAGAAGGAATATGTAATTCTTGAGATACACCTTAGTGGGCTGAACGAGGGAAGGCTCTGCACCAGGCCTGATCATCCGATGGTCTCTGACCCAAGTCTGTAGAACAGCCCGAGTAACCCCGGGGGTAATAGGAGAAGCAATGGTAAGCCCGACAGGAAGGGGAACTCTCTGATCAATACCCATCTGCCTGAGGACGCGGGAAGCACTGTACCAAGTACTGTGAGTGAACCCAAGCAGGTAGACATGGTTGTGCATGGCATTTGCCTACATGAATTGAGGAATCCTATACCAAGGGACGAACCATAATAATTCTTCCGGTCCAAGCTCAAACAACCAAACAGTCCATTCGGCCATAGAGGGAAAAGAAATCTGAATTTTCCTGGTGCGGTACTGCGAAGGGTTGTAGGTCAAAGTCTGGGGGGCTGTAACCACTCGAAGATGATCTCTCAGCCAAACCTGAAAAAATAGATCCTTTCTATTTTACAAAGGAAAAGAGAGATGATGGAATAAGAAAAAACAAAAGGTATGACAAAATTACCTGAAGGATGATCGGGGTGACGGTCCAACGTTCAAATCCAAGTGCACATCTGTCGAGACTCTGAATAGTCTCAGCCAGGATCATGCCCCTGATACAGTTGAGCTCTTCCATTTGCCTAACCATTGGGCAAAGTTTCAAATCTCCAAAGCCGGGGTCACGGTTGAAGAGGAACCCAGCTAACAAACAAAAGACGAAGGCTCGCATTCTATGCCTCAATTGAATATCGTCTTCAAAATCGGCGGTCAAGAATTCATCAATTAGGGGAAGCAGCATCGTCTTGTCCCCATCTACAATCATAGCTTGGGCTTGGGGTTTTGTGAAGCTAAAAAGCCTCTGAAAAGATCCCACATACCCGATTTGGACCTCATGCCTCACAAGAGGGGCATTTGGATCGCACCCAATGATCGAACAGAACTCCTCAAAAAGAGGACACATTTCCTCCATTCGGGCACCAAACCTGAAGATGTGAGCTTGCGGAACCCAAAATTTGGTACAAGCGTGCAAGGAATCCCAATCCACCAATATCTCTCTAAGAATAGCAACAACTTTCAATCCATATCTTTCCATATTGATCCTTTCAACCTTATGGAGACTCTTGGTCTAGTTGTGCATACAACGGTTGTAAAAAAAAAAATTTTGCCTTTTTGAAAAAAAAAAGAAGAGGACATCATGCATACATATGTACTGTTTGTGCTAAATGAAAGTGCAGGTACAAAAAAGCTGGAATGCGATCAGAATGCAATCAGAAGTGTTGCAAACAATCCAGAAATGCCAAAAGGCAGATCTTGTACCCCTCGCTCAAAATTCGCTCTTCAGAAGGCCACTGGGCTCCATAAATCATTTTTATGGACCCCACTGGGGGGAAATTGTGAACACTCAAATTTTGAGGCTCGGAAAGCCAATTTTCTCAGACTGCGGACAACCGAACCGGACCGAAGGTCCGCGGTAAAGTTCACCAGAAATATATCGATATGGTACTTGAAATGTCCGGGATGACATGAGGATCACGGATATGGTCCCAGAATAATTTTTGGAGGTCTCTAGCTCCCGAAAAATTAGTTTGAGCGAAAATCGGACGAAACCGGTAGCCCAGCCACCGTAACCCCAGCGGCTCAGCTGCCAAAGTCGACGGCTCGGCCGCCGTGATCCCGGCGGCCCGGCGGCCGTCCAGCCCAACTTTGCCTATAAATTGCCTTCAGGGGTTCAGAAAAAGGGGTTGGCTTTTGGTGACTCCGGGCCTCATACTGACGAATTTAATCCGTAATCAAAAATCATAATCGAAAGTCCAAGAAAACGAGATCTGGAACTTCGAAGCAGGAAAATCCTAAGCAAGGTAATATTCTAATCCATCATTTTTCAATTTAAGCATCTCATAAGCATTCAATCTTCTTCTTAATTTCTTCTCGGTCAAAGACCTAATCCTTTTAGGTCTAAGGCCTAATGGACTAATCAATCAGCCTCTTTGGCACGAAGCCTAAATAGAATCCCTTTGGTACAAAGTACCTAAATTTCACAATTAAAATCAACCTTTTGGCACGGAGCCTAAATTACACCATTTTGGTACAAAGTACCTAAAATTTCACAATTTAGCACTAAGTGCTAAAACTCACATCTTTGGCAAAAAGCCCGACAATGCAGGCCAAAGGCCCAAAATTTACATCCTTTTGGTACAAAGTACCTAAAATTGCACCATTTAGCACTAAGTGCTAAATTTCACAAATTTGGCAAAAAGACCGATCAATACTTGGCATGAAGCCCGACACCAGCACAAAGCACTAAGTGCTCAAAATCTCACATTTGGCATGAAGCCTAAATTGCATCTTTTGGTACAAAGTACCTAAATTTCACCATTTAGCACTAAGTGCTAAATCTCACCAATTTGGCAAAAAGCCCGACAAATGCACGAAGCATACGCACACACATGCATGAAGCATAATTTTTATCGCCTTTAAATAGGCTTTTCCGAACTACATGGGCTTTGATCTCCAATTCAAACGGGAGTATGTAGGCATATTTGGGATTCACCCCAAGTAGCAAGTCCACTATTTATTAACAATCTGTTTGTTTTTCTTTTCTTCATCCCTTTTGTGTTTATTTCTTTTTTTATTATTACAAAGTTAGTCGAATACATGACATAGTCCCCGAATCCTCCTTGGGTTCGCAGACTAGAAACCTTTACATTGGACAAGTTATTGGAGTCAAACAAGGATTTTCTTAGTTTTTCCCTTCGAACAAAATAAACTGAGTGGCGACTCCTGACAACGAGTGAACTTTCGCCCGGATCCTTTTCGGGTGGAAAACCGAGGTCACAGAACCTGATGCTCAGCTTTCACCCTCTGACATGTGAGACATTTAGATACAAATTCTGCAATGTCTCTCTTCATACCGGACCACCAGTAATGCTGTCTCAAATCATGGTACATCTTCGTACTGCCCGGATGCATAGCAAAAGCTGATTGGTGTTCTTCTTCTAAAATAATCCTTCTCAAACTATCATC
This sequence comes from Garcia nutans, assembly GCA_947685225.1. NCBI lineage: Eukaryota > Viridiplantae > Streptophyta > Magnoliopsida > Malpighiales > Euphorbiaceae > Garcia > Garcia nutans. Next base: position 43,957,437 of record CANTUV010000007.1, on the reverse strand, counting down.
ATCAGGCACACACAGTCTATTCTCAAACCACAAACTCCCATCATCTCTCAAAACAAAATCCCTGCTCTCTCCTTTAAGACAATCAGAAACAACCTTCTGAATCTTCTTATCAGCCAATTGAGCCTCCTTAATCTGGTCTAACAGCACTGGCCTCAATTGCAATTGTGCCAACAATGCACCATCATCACAAGATATGAAACTAGCATGCAACGCTCTCAACTCAACAAGCAACAAGAGCGAATAAGCAGTCAAACCTGTTAAAGACTTTCGACTCAAGGCATCAGCAACAACATTTGCTTTACCTGGATGATAATCAATCAAACAGTCATAGTCTTTAATCAACTCCAACCATCGCCTCTGTCGAAGATTCAACTCCTTTTGGACTCCTAAATACTTTAAACTTTTATGATCAGTGTAAATGAAACACTTCTCTCCATACAGATAATGTCGCCAAATCTTCAAAGCAAACACAATGGCTGCTAACTCCAGATCATGGGTCGGATAATTGAGCTCATGCGGCTTCAACTGTCGAGAAGCATAAGCTATCACTTTACCCTCTTGCATTAAAACACAACCCAAACCATTATGTGAAGCATCACTATAGATCACATACGGTTTATCTTCCACAGGTAAAGTGAGAACAGGCGCTTGAGTCAACATCTCTTTCAACTGCTCAAAACTAGCTTGGCACTGATCAGTCCACACAAATCCCACTCCCTTCCGAAGCAATCTGGTGAGTGGAGTAGCTATCAGAGAAAATCCTTTCACAAAGCGTCGATAATAGCCTGCCAAACCCAGAAAACTTCTAACTTCAGTTACAGATTTCGGTGGACTCCAATTCAGAATAGCTTTAACTTTACTCGGGTCAACTCTAATACCATCTGCTGAAACTATATGACCGAGAAAAGCTACTTGATCAAGCCAAAACTCACACTTTGATAGCTTAGCATACAATTGCTTCTCTCTCAAAATCTGTAACACAATCCTTAAATGCTTGTCATGTTCTTCCTCACTACGAGAATACACTAAAATATCATCTATAAACACCACCACAAACTTATCCAAATAGGGCCTAAACACCCTATTCATCAAATCCATGAAAGCGGCAGGGGCATTTGTCAAACCAAAAGGCATTACCAAAAACTCATAATGCCCATACCTGGTTCGAAAAGCTGTCTTCAGCACATCCTCAGCTCTGACCCTCAACTGATGGTACCCTGATCTCAAATCAATCTTAGAAAACACAGCTGCTTTCTTCAATTGATCAAAGAGATCATCAATTCTAGGAAAAGGATATTTATTCTTGATAGTCACTTTGTTCAATTGCCTATAATCGATACATAATCTCATAGTACCATCCTTCTTCTTAACAAATAAAACAGGAGCTCCCCATGGCGAAACACTAGGGCGAATGAATCCCTTATCCAACAACTCCTGCAACTGCACCTTCAACTCTCTCAATTCAACAGGTGCCATTCTATAAGGAGTAATGGAGATAGGAGTGGTACCTGGCAACAAATCGATACCGAACTCTACCTCTCTCTCAGGAGGCAATCCTGGCAACTCCTCTGGAAAAACATCTGGAAACTCTGAAACTGTGGGAATACTATCAAGTTGAGAACCTATCACCCTGGTATCTAAAACATGAGCAAGATAGGCATCACACCCTTTTCTGATTAACTTCCTAGCTGAAACAGCTGAAATCAACAAAGATGCTAACTGTCTCTGCTCACTCGATACCATCACAACTCTATCACCACTAGTTCTCAAAGTAACACACTTCTTCTTACAATCTACCACAGCTCCATGACTTGATAACCAATCCATACCCAAAATCAAATCGTACTCTTTAAATGGCATCTCAATCAAATCACCAGGAAACTCTTCACCCTGCACCACAATTGCACATTCCCGGTGTACCTTACTAACAACCACACTATGCCCTAAAGGATTCGTTACCAAAACATCAAATCCTAGGGATTCAGCATGTAATTCAGACACAGGCAAAACTGATGCACTGATGTATGAATGAGTTGATCCTGGATCAATTAAAGCAAATACAGAAATGCCAAATAGAGAGAAAGTACCAGCAATGATAGCTGAAGCATCTGGCTGTCTCTGCATCACATAAACTCTCTGGGAAGATCCAGCCTCATCAGGTCTACTGTCTCTAGCTGAAGATCCTCCTCTCTGAATGAACCCAGATCTACCTCCTCTACCAAAACTTCTGCCTCCTCTACCTCCTCTGCTAAAGCTCTGTCGAGAAGCTGCAGATTCCACTGACCTCTGTTCCTGCATCTCAAGACACTCTCTAATGAAATGGTCAGGCGATCCACAACGAAAGCACACACCTAGTCTACTAACCCTCCGACAAGCTCCCACATGAATCTTACCACAAAGCTCACATGCCTGTGGAGTGGATCTCTGAATAAAGGGAGTCGGTGCACTAGCCACAGAAACTGCAGATCTAGGTCTCTGCCTCTGAAACTGCACTGACCTGCTAGCCAGCCTCTGACTCCTCCCAACTCTGGGAATAAAGCTCCCTCTACCCCTCTTCACTGATGAAGACCCTGCCTCAAACTGGGGCCTTCTCACTTTAACCTCTTCCTCAGAAGCAGCTGATGCTATGGCCTGGGCTCTCTCTACACTCCTAGCTGCTGCAACTAGCTGGGAGAAATCCTGATACCTGGAGCCAGCCACATGACACATGATTGAGGGCCTCAATCCCTCCTCAAATCTTCTACATCTATCAATATCATCAGATATAATGCCACCAGCATAATGGCTCAACCGGATGAACTCAACCTCGTATTCTGTGACTGTCCGGTAATCTTGCCTCAGACTCAAAAACTCCATTTTCTTCACATCCTTATACTCCCTCGGAGTATACTTCAACTCAAACTCTCTGAGAAAATCAGCATAAGACAGGGTAGGAGGATCATCTAAAGCATGTGGCACAGTCTTCCACCAGTCATATGCGTCCTTCTGCAACAATGACCTAACATAATCAAATTTTTCCTCTGGTGTGGCTTGCAACTGAATAAAGATCCTCTGTACTTTATCTAGCCACTGTTCCGCTACAGCCGGATCTATAGTACCCAGAAAATCTTCAGCCCCATAATTCCTTAGTTTATCATAGTGTCTCACTGGCACTTGAGGCTGAGGTGGTGGTGGTGGCTGCACTGGTGCCTGTCTCATCACTTCCATCATATGTCTAAACTAAGCTGGTGGAACCTCATCACCTGCTAGTCTCCCAGGCACTAAAGCAGGCACCTCACTAGCTATCTCAACTCTAGCTCCCTCCCTACTCTCAACAGGAGCTATACTCTCTGCACTTCCCTCAACAGACTGTCGTGAATGGGGATCCATTACTACCTATATCTACAAACACAACTGAATACACCTTATTAAAGATCAGAGACTGCCAATGCCAACATGTATTTTAGTTAAAATCCAACTTTTAAAATCAAAATATTCTTTTCCTTTATAATTTACCTAGGTTGAGAATGTAATATCCCAAAATATACCCCAAAAGTTTTGGAGTTATTGTTGTATTTGGATTTAAGGTATATGTTTTATGGAAATAGAAAGATAGATAAATTAATTAAAAGGAAATAGTATAAGGAATGGATGTATATGGAGGATAGTATATATACATATGGTATTTGGGAAATATAAATGCAATATATATATAAGACATATACATAATGTATAAAGTGGTGTAGGGAAGAGTAAGTTTATATAGTTAAATAATAATAATAATAATAATAAAAGAAAGAAGGAAAGAAAGTCAAAAGGAGTAAGAAGATATTTTGGAAATAATAATATAATATTATTATTATTATTATTATTATATATATATAAGAGATAAGAACAAAGAAAGAAAAGATTCTTTCTTTCTTCTTCTTCTTCTTCTTCGTGGATGAGAGAAAGAGAAAGAGAGAGAGAGAGAGAGAGAGAGAGAGAGAGAGAGAGAGAGAGATGTGATTTTTGATCTTCACATCAAATTGCTTAAGGATTTTAAGAAGATTGAAGATGAAGTTTGAAGATTTGGCAAGAAATTCAAGTAAGTCATCTTTTGATTTCTTGGTTTAATTGAAGTTGTGTTTGAGTTTGATAGATTGTTTAAGAGTGTGTTGTTTAATTTTGATATGTTTAAGAGTATGTGAGTAAATTGATTATGGATTTTAAGGATGGATTGAAGAAAAGAGTAAGTGTGTTGAAAGAGATGGTGTTGTAATTGTGTTTAAGGTTTGTAATGATGTTTGTGATTTGTGATTGATGTATGTGGGAGTTGTTTTGATGTTTTGTAAGTTTAAAATGGTTTTTGGGTATGTTTTGGTAAATTTGTTGGAAGTGGATGTTGGTGATAAGGGGTGTTTTGTTGGGTGTCTTGTTGTTTTGGCCGGAATTTGGATTTTTGGCCTGACACGCCCATGAGCACGTCCAGGTTCTTAGGCGTGTCAATTATGTTGGTGGCAGTAGGTTCGACACGACCAGTAACACGCCCGTGTTGGTGAGCGTGTCATAGCTACTGTGAGATTTGAGAATTTACACGGCCATGAGCACGCTCATGTTGTTGGACGTGTCGATGTTTTGTGTGAGGCAGAATGTATTACACGCCCAGTGACACGCCCGTGGTATTGAGCGTGTCAAAGCTTCTGTATTGTTGGTTTAGGGCACAATCAAGGACACGCCCGTGTTGGTGAGCGTGTCATGTGTGTGGAGTTTGCCCTAGTTGATTCTTACCTATATTATTTTATGTGTATCTCTAAGTAAGTATGTATGATCACTTTTGGGATTAGGTGTTGAAGAGATTGAGTTGCTTTAATCCAAGTACTGAAGGATTTATGAAAGAAAGAGTAGATGGATGTGAGTTTCTCTTGAGGTAAGTACAAAACTTCATTTGATTTCATATATTTATATGATTTAGGACCTTAACACCTTCAGCTATAAATGTGTTAATGTGTTATAGTGTTGATGTATATATATATGGATAATGTATATGTTATGGAAGGTGAAAGATGTGATGATACAATTTGTATGATGTGAAAGTAATGTTATGATTGATGTATGCCTAGATAATGTTCAATGCCATTGAGTGATGATAGAAATGATATGATAGATTTGCCTAATTGATGTTTAATGTAATTGATGTTATACATGTATACTTGAATAATAAAGTGTATTAATGTGAATAAGAATGTGATATGAAGCCATTGTGATTGGCTATGATGAATCAAATGTGATATGAAGCCATTGTGATTGGCTATGATGAATCAAATGTGATATGAAGCCATTGTGATTGGCCATGATGAATCAAATGAGATGTGAAGCCATTGTGATTGGCTATAATGATAATTGAGAATGATATTGATAAAGAAATAATAAATGAATTGTGTGACTAATGTGTTATTCCATTTTCAGAGTTTGTTGTTGGTGGCATGCCTATTAGTAACAATCTCTTGAAGTTAGGTTGGATTGATCCTTGAAGCCAAGTTGGGTTGAAGTTTAACATGTTTTACTCCCCTTGAAGCTTGGTTGGGTCAAATCCTTGAAGCCTAATTGAGATGTTACAACCCTTGAAGCTAGGTTGGATTGGTTCTTGAAGCCAAGTTGGGTTGATACTTAGCATGCTTTGTTTCCCTTGAAGCTTGGTTGAGCCTAATCCTTGAAGCCTAGTTGGGATAATGATAAATGTGATAATTAAACCAAAGCATTAACTCTGAAAATTGAATGGCATATCAGTGTGTTGTTTGGGCCCGAGTCTGTCTTTGTTGTCAATGTGATATTCAAATGTTGAAATAAATGAATAATGGGATTTATGGCTGACTTTGTTGAAAGTGTGATTCATGATTAACGAATTGTGAATAAAATGATGTTATGAAGTATGATTTTGTAATGTATGTAATAATATATTGAAGGTGAACATGGCTTGAGGAGCTTTGTTGAGATATGATTTTATGAAAATATAGTATGATGTGTAAAATGTATATGAATGTGGAATTTGTGAGTATTGTTTTCATGAAGGTTTGGATAGGTCATTGAATGGTGATTTATTGAAATGATGTATATGTTTATGTATATGAGATAGAAAGGGTAAGTATCGTGTTGTGAATGTTCCATGTAAATATGTAGATAATTTATGAGATTTATGGGAATATATGAAGGGTACATTGAGAAAGGAAAACGGGGTAAAAGAACAATAAAACATGATGCTAAAAATATGAGGTATGATTCTTTGGTAAAGCATATATTTTATATTTTACATTTATTTGTACTTCTAAGCTCTCGGGCTTAGCGCAATTGTGTAATCGCGCAGGTGATTATGCGATTGATCTGGAAGTTCAGCTGTTATGCCACGAGAAGGGTAAGAGTGTCTCGAGACCAACTAGAAGGTGATGCATACATATGTGATTTTAAATTATATTGTATTTCTGAGTTAATATATATATTCATATGGATGAATGAAGTTTTGATAAATAAGAATACTGGCTTTTGTAAATGTGTTTTAAATAAATGTTCAATTTTATGAATCTGAATAAAGGTTTTTAAATTGAAACTAAAAGTAACATTCTTATACTTTATATACATATTGTATGTATACTAGGTATATGTATAGTACTTATATGGAGTATCAGGGTGTTACAATTATTTTGGTATCAGAGCTTAGGTTCGAGATTCTCGGCTTAAGTGAAATTAAAAAGAGAAAGTTTTGAAAAGCTTAAAGAGAAGTAAAAAGAAAAGTTTTAAATTGAAGTTTGTAATACATGCATATGCATTCACATCTAGGTTGGTCTCGAACGTGGCATTATGTGATTTGTGATGTATTTGAATTACATGAGATATATGATAATGTGTAAATGAGGTTTTATATGAAAGCAAATTTTGAAATGTTGATAATTGAGAGATGATTGTGATATAAAGAAATGATATGGAAGGTATAAGTAAAAAAAAATTTGATTATTGATATATGTTTGACATATAAAGGAATGGCTAGAAGAATAAAGTTGGAAATGAGTTAAAAACAAAATTTAGATTAAAGTATGAAATCTTTCCTCTATTATTTGAATCCCTTTCCAACAAACTTTATGTTTGGATTTCTAGAAAGAGGAAATGTTGTTGGATGGGTAATATGAAAAGATATGTTATTTTAATGAAAAATATAATACGGTGAAATATTGAATGAGTTGATTGGTGCAAGTTGAGTGTGATAATTTAAGGTGTGTATATGTAAAGTTAAGGTTTTGTAAAAAAAAAATAAATAAATAAATAAAATAAAGAAATAATGTTGGTTAAGTACAAATATATATTGGTGTTGTTTGTATTGTTAAATACAAACATGGTGATTTCAATGTTAGAAATGCGATATGGTTGAATATTGTGAAAGCTCATGTTAATGGTGGTAATATGAGACATTTAGATTTTTGGAATGAGCTTAATAATTGTGAAACATATATGTTTTGATGTTGCTTTGTGGTATATACATATAAGATGTTTTAAAGTTGATATTAAGAGAATGAGATGAATAAGTTGAAAGTTTATAGTTTTAATGGAATGTGGATAAAGATCATTTGAATATTGATAGTTTAATGTATTTAATACATGAGATATATGAAATATATAGTAGTGCACATGAAAGTATTATGAATTGGGGAATGTGATTGTTAGTAGGAAAATCTGGTTTGAAAGTAAAGAAAAGGAATTGAGCAAAAAGAAAGTGAGTTACTTTAAGTGATTTGATTGGAAAGGATGAAAAGGACTATGAAAGATGTGTTAAAGATATTTATAAACAAATGTGAGAGAGATATCACATTGGAAATGTGATTAAGCTCCTTATGAAATGATATTATAAGTCGAGTGTATATATTTATTGAAGTTAATGAATAACTTAAGTTAGGTTAAAAGAATGAGAATGATAATAGTCAAAGGAAAGTGATAAATATTCAATTTGTATAAACTATATGCAAAAGAGAAATTTAATAAATTGAATAATTATGTGTATATATAAAGAGGATATGTGAAATGAACTTTTTGACATGAATGAAATGATTATATGTAAGAAAGGTGGGAAGTGAGTCACATTATAAGCGTGACCTATGAATGTGTATATAATATGTTTATTATTTTATACCATTACATGTTTAATGGTATTAGAAATGAGAATGGACTTGGGTAATATTGAACAGTGAAATTGTTATGTCAATAACTAAATGAGGCTATCATAGGAAGTTTTGGAACTCAAAGTAATTGTGCATGGAAATGTTTTATGTATAAGTGTAGTATAAGAAATTGTAAGGAAAGAATATGGTATTTGAAATTTTTAGAAGAGATGGATTGGAAATGTAGTAATGAAGGAAACTTGTGTATGATTTGTATCTGATTGAAGGTTGGGTGTAGAAATGTTAAAGATAATATTATTGAACATGAGTTAGGTTAATAACGACCATATAATCAAAAGCAAACTGTTTTGAGATGGAATTTAAAATGTGTTAACTCTTAGTGTAATAAAAGTTTGGAAAATATATATATAATTTTTGTGATACAATTTAGCATTATAATCGTAAAGGCTGGAAATCGAATAATAGAAGAACAATATTAATTTACAAACCCCAAGCGTGATTGTTAATATATTATGATCATATGATTTGGTTAGTGTGATTAGTTGATTAGTTTTATTATCTTCAGATTTAGAACTAAGATGATATAACTGTAGTACCGTTTTGGTGAGATTGATAACTATGTTTCCAGAAACATGGTTAAAAGATATGATTGGTGAAGTTATATCTTATAATTTCTATGTTAAAAATTTAATTATAATTATGTGAAGTGAAGAAATAATAAAAGGGAAGAAATTGTAAATATGATTGAAACATGTTTAGATGATATGATTGAATAATTAGATGTTCAATATAGTTGATGATATATGTGTATACTATTTTGTTGTGATGAGAAACCATGATTTTTGACAATGATGTTGGAAATAAATTATAATTGAGGTATAATGCCTAATTGATTATGAAAAATGAATTGTGAAAAGATAAATGAGCGGACTTATCTGCCTCTTGCGGAAACATACAGACCCATTGTGTTGGGCAACCGAACTTGGACTATCGACCTGGTTGGGAAAAGTTCGTTTATGAAGCTATAGTTGTTAATTATATTGATAAACTTTGAATAAATATGAGAGATGATGATATAATTATGGAAGTAATGAAATGTATATTTATAAGCATGATTCTTATTGATTGAATATATGAATCTAAAAAGATTAGAATTTGAAAATAAGTTTGACCTAATGGAATTAGGTTGTATATATATATGTGTATTGTGAAATCCAATGATAAATTTCGATAAGGTAATTGTTGGTTTGGATTAAATAAGGTTGAAATGTTAGTTTGTTATGATAGGTAGATCGATTGATCTAGATTTCGCTTAAGTTGCGAGTCAATATTGAGATTTAATATGTACTGTGGTATTGGGAGTGTAAAATTGAAATGGTAATGTGTATGATGTAATATTCTGGTTTATGAATGAACATAAATAAATTGAATTATATCAATTGTACTTGGTGAGAAAAAGGGAAATGTTGTTTACCTGTTAGGTAAGTTTAAAAGTATTGTATTAATATGTATATTAAATGAGAAGCAAGCTAAAGAAAGTAAGGATATTGTTATTCATTAAAGTTTGGTAAATATTTATTTTGAAAGTGATTGTAAGAACGGAATCAGCAATGATAAGATATTAATTAATGATTTTTGAGGTTAAAGTTAAGAGAATATCTATAACCAGATAATGTGATAATCTGACTCATATACAAAGATAAAATTCATTGGAAATGTAATAAGTTATCTTGATTGCTTTGTTGAGAAAGTACTAAGATATAAGGATATATATATATATATATATCTATACAATGATAAATTATAAAAGTCAGAGAAGATGATTGTTTCTAAGGGGGAGAGTAGAAGTTATGTGACTTGATGAAATCATAACGTAAGAATACGATTATTTTCACATGATGGTGATTTGTTTTAAATGAGTTGTTATTATGCTGGATAATTTCGAGGACGAAATTATATAAGGGGGAGAGAATTGTAATATCCCAAAATATACCCCAAAAGTTTTGGAGTTATTGTTGTATTTGGATTTAAGGTATATGTTTTATGGAAATAGAAAGATAGATAAATTAATTAAAAGGAAATAGTATAAGGAATGGATGTATATGGAGGATAGTATATATACATATGGTATTTGGGAAATATAAATGCAATATATATATAAGACATATACATAATGTATAAAGTGGTGTAGGGAAGAGTAAGTTTATATAGTTAAATAATAATAATAATAATAATAATAAAAGAAAGAAGGAAAGAAAGTCAAAAGGAGTAAGAAGATATTTTGGAAATAATAATATAATATTATTATTATTATTATTATTATATATATATATAAGAGATAAGAACAAAGAAAGAAAAGATTCTTTCTTTCTTCTTCTTCTTCTTCTTCGTGGATGAGAGAAAGAGAAAGAGAGAGAGAGAGAGAGAGAGAGAGAGAGATGTGATTTTTGATCTTCACATCAAATTGCTTAAGGATTTTAAGAAGATTGAAGATGAAGTTTGAAGATTTGGCAAGAAATTCAAGTAAGTCATCTTTTGATTTCTTGGTTTAATTGAAGTTGTGTTTGAGTTTGATAGATTGTTTAAGAGTGTGTTGTTTGATTTTGATATGTTTAAGAGTATGTGAGTAAATTGATTATGGATTTTAAGGATGGATTGAAGAAAAGAGTAAGTGTGTTGAAAGAGATGGTGTTGTAATTGTGTTTAAGGTTTGTAATGATGTTTGTGATTTGTGATTGATGTATGTGGGAGTTGTTTTGATGTTTTGTAAGTTTAAAATGGTTTTTGGGTATGTTTTGGTAAATTTGTTGGAAGTGGATGTTGGTGATAAGGGGTGTTTTGTTGGGTGTCTTGTTGTTTTGGCCGGAATTTGGATTTTTGGCCTGACACGCCCATGAGCACGTCCAGGTTCTTAGGCGTGTCAATTATGTTGGTGGCAGTAGGTTCGACACGACCAGTAACACGCCCGTGTTGGTGAGCGTGTCATAGCTACTGTGAGATTTGAGAATTTACACGGCCATGAGCACGCTCATGTTGTTGGACGTGTCGATGTTTTGTGTGAGGCAGAATGTATTACACGCCCAGTGACACGCCCGTGGTATTGAGCGTGTCAAAGCTTCTGTATTGTTGGTTTAGGGCACAATCAAGGACACGCCCGTGTTGGTGAGCGTGTCATGTGTGTGGAGTTTGCCCTAGTTGATTCTTACCTATATTATTTTATGTGTATCTCTAAGTAAGTATGTATGATCACTTTTGGGATTAGGTGTTGAAGAGATTGAGTTGCTTTAATCCAAGTACTGAAGGATTTATGAAAGAAAGAGTAGATGGATGTGAGTTTCTCTTGAGGTAAGTACAAAACTTCATTTGATTTCATATATTTATATGATTTAGGACCTTAACACCTTCAGCTATAAAATGTGTTAATGTGTTATAGTGTTGATGTATATATATATGGATAATGTATATGTTATGGAAGGTGAAAGATGTGATGATACAATTTGTATGATGTGAAAGTAATGTTATGATTGATGTATGCCTAGATAATGTTCAATGCCATTGAGTGATGATAGAAATGATATGATAGATTTGCCTAATTGATGTTTAATGTAATTGATGTTATACATGTATACTTGAATAATAAAGTGTATTAATGTGAATAAGAATGTGATATGAAGCCATTGTGATTGGCTATGATGAATCAAATGTGATATGAAGCCATTGTGATTGGCTATGATGAATCAAATGTGATATGAAGCCATTGTGATTGGCCATGATGAATCAAATGAGATGTGAAGCCATTGTGATTGGCTATAATGATAATTGAGAATGATATTGATAAAGAAATAATAAATGAATTGTGTGACTAATGTGTTATTCCATTTTCAGAGTTTGTTGTTAGTGGCATGCCTATTAGTAACAATCTCTTGAAGTTAGGTTGGATTGATCCTTGAAGCCAAGTTGGGTTGAAGTTTAACATGTTTTACTCCCCTTGAAGCTTGGTTGGGTCAAATCCTTGAAGCCTAATTGAGATGTTACAACCCTTGAAGCTAGGTTGGATTGGTTCTTGAAGCCAAGTTGGGTTGATACTTAGCATGCTTTGTTTCCCTTGAAGCTTGGTTGAGCCTAATCCTTGAAGCCTAGTTGGGATAATGATAAATGTGATAATTAAACCAAAGCATTAACTCTGAAAATTGAATGGCATATTAGTGTGTTGTTTGGGCCCGAGTCTGTCTTTGTTGTCAATGTGATATTCAAATGTTGAAATAAATGAATAATGGGATTTATGGCTGACTTTGTTGAAAGTGTGATTCATGATTAACGAATTGTGAATAAAATGATGTTATGAAGTATGATTTTGTAATGTATGTAATAATATATTGAAGGTGAACATGGCTTGAGGAGCTTTGTTGAGATATGATTTTATGAAAATATAGTATGATGTGTAAAATGTATATGAATGTGGAATTTGTGAGTATTGTTTTCATGAAGGTTTGGATAGGTCATTGAATGGTGATTTATTGAAATGATGTATATGTTTATGTATATGAGATAGAAAGGGTAAGTATCGTGTTGTGAATGTTCCATGTAAATATGTAGATAATTTATGAGATTTGTGGGAATATATGAAGGGTACATTGAGAAAGGAAAACGGGGTAAAAGAACAATAAAACATGATGCTAAAAATATGAGGTATGATTCTTTGGTAAAGCATATATTTTATATTTTACATTTATTTGTACTTCTAAGCTCTCGGGCTTAGCGCAGTTGTGTAATCGCGCAGGTGATTATGCGATTGATCTGGAAGTTCAGCTGTTATGCCACGAGAAGGGTAAGAGTGTCTCGAGACCAACTAGAAGGTGATGCATACATATGTGATTTTAAATTATATTGTATTTTTGAGTTAATATATATATTCATATGGATGAATGAAGTTTTGATAAATAAGAATACTGGCTTTTGTAAATGTGTTTTAAATAAATGTTCAATTTTATGAATCTGAATAAAGGTTTTTAAATTGAAACTAAAAGTAACATTCTTATACTTTATATACATATTGTATGTATACTAGGTATATGTATAGTACTTATATGGAGTATCAGGGTGTTACAGAGAATCTCAAACCTAGGCTCTGATACCAAAACAATTGTAACACCCCTAAATCCCATATACGCACACTACATAATACTACAATGTAATATACGTACATGAAACATAGGAATGCTACGGATTCCTTAAACCATTTAACTCTTTAAAAGACACCAAACAATTTTTTTTCTCTTTGTACCATATAAGAAATGTGGTAGTTAACATGTAATAGAAAATAAAAAGGAATATAAACATTTATTTAGTACGCAGTGGAAATTATAAAGTATTTACATATATAGAAATATCTAAGTTCAAGTTTACAACCATTTATACATATACATTAAAATCATTACTTTACAAATATAAAGAAATTATACATGGTTGGCAGCACTGCTCTGATCTTTAAGTCCTAAGGCAAATCCTCAATGTCTAGACTCACTCGGTCTAGTGGAACACTCGGGTTCTTCTCTAACACCTGCGCGATGAACCACAATCGCGCTAAGCCAACAGCTTAGTAAAACAAACTACAATATCAAGATGCTTTGATGCAATGTTCATGTCATACAATCAAGTTGTATACACAACTCAAGTAAATATTACATTTCATGCATACCTTGTTCATCCTAACTTATTAAACCATGAACATCTCTCATAACATTACATCATATCATTTCTTATTACTTTCATCCATTAATAATCACATTTAAACAAACACAAGCATTGGGCCCAAAACACAAACCAATATGTTATTCAAAGTTCAGAGTCACCGCTTTGATTCAATATCACATCATCAAGCACGTAGGCAAAATATATCATATCTCTATCCATGGATAGCGTAACAGACCTAGTCTCTTGGACCATCAACCCATTAACATGAGGAGATCCTCAACCCTGCTAGACTGTTACTAATTTTTCAAATGGAAGTGGTTTACGGGTCTCCCATTTCACCATCATTCCATATTCACATTTTTCAACTGGAATCGGTTTACGGGCCTCCCATTTCACCTATCCAGTGATTCATAAGTATTTTTCAATTGGAATCGGCTTACGGGCCACCCATTTTGCCTATCCAATGATTCATAGGCATGCCATCAAATACAGGACTCTGAAAGTTGAATCAACATATTAGGCACACAATCATTTAGTTTATCTCATTCTCAATTCATTTCTCATTTTACCATCCACAATTCATTAGGCATTCATATCTAAACTATATCATCATAGCCAACAATCATGGCCTCACAACTCATACCATTCACATTTCCAACTTCATATCTCAAATCACATTAATTAATTCATCATAACCAATCACATTGCATTATAATAAAAGCAAACATGCCTTAACCATTTTACTTACATCATGAGTAATCAATCATGTTATTTCCACACTTTATTACTCAAATATATACACAACCAATATTCTTAACATACATTACACATGCTTAGCACAACATTCACATAACAATAATAATATGTTTCAACAATGCATTTATGTTCTCAACACTTTAACAAACACATATGTATATTAAGTTTCCACATCTCATAAATGAATGCAATGATGTAGTTTGTACTTACCTTATGCACACTCACACAACTCTAAGCAATCCTTTCTTCCAAAGATTCTTCACTTCACAATTAGGGCAAATCACTTCTTCTAAAACCTAACCCAAAACAATGATGCAACACATCAATTTCTATAACATTATCACTTATTAACCTTATCCTAAATCTTAAGACCACTAAACAAAACTCAACATCACTAAGCAAAGCCCACGGCCATGGCCACCTCAACCCCCACGGTCGTGGCTTTGAGAACCCTTCTGCCCAAAAATGGCCAACACCCCCACGGCCATGGCTACCAAAAGACCACGGGCGTGGCATCCAAAATGCTACTGCCCCTTTCCGAAATTAGGTATTCTTCACTTCTAAAACCAACAAACACAACCAACTCAAAGATCAACAAGAATAATCAATCAAACATAACATAACCAACACTTACCAACTCAAAACCCTAACACAATCTCCACACAACCACTTCCAACATCAACACCCACTTAACTTCTCATATATCAAGCAATCTCAATACTTAAATTCACACCATAAACAACCTTAATCATACCATCATCAAACCACAACTCAACTTAAACATAACTTCAAAAATAACAATGGCAAACAAGAGAAAACTTACCAAATCATGAAATTCCTTGAAATTCCAACTTGTATACTTGAAAACTCCTTTCAATTTGAGCTTGGAATCAACAAAACCTTCACTTGTTCTCTTGCTCTCTTGTCCCTTTGATGAGCCGGCCACACAAGAAAGAAAAGAAAAGAAAATGACAATGAAGAGTAAAAGTCAAACTTTGCTTCTTCTTTAAATCTCCACCACAAAAATAATTAGGAAATTACTTAAATGTCCTCTTCTCATATGCTTTCTCTTCCTATTATTTACAAGCCCTTTTAAGTAATTTCACAAGTAACAATAAAATATCCTCTTCCCTTGACTTTCCACTTTGACCAACATATATGTTATATATATTACCATATACACTACATATACATTTCTCTCTACACAATTTTTTCCTTATCAACTTAACATATGCACTTAATCCAATTAAAATAACAACAACCTCAAAACTACTAGGGCATAAATAGGGATATTACAAGGGTAGTTGATGTTCTCAAGACCCTAGGGGTAGTTGAAGTTCCCTTAATATCTCCAAGACGACATCAACATTGGAGTAATAAATGATTAATCCCTATTTATTGGAAGCCCAAGTTGGTACAAATAAGACAACTCTGTTTGAGCTAGAACCAAAAACAAAAAGGGGAGAAAGAAAGAAAAAAAAAAGAAAAAAATCAATAGAAAAAGAAAAGAAAAAGAAAAAAAAGAGTAAAAAAAAACCAAAATGGTTTAAAAAGCCAACTGAGTTCTCTTTTACCTAAAGCAGCAAAAGGCTTCTATTTGGTTCATAAAGACCTTTTTTTTTAGTTGGTCCAACCCAACCAAAGATTCAATTAAAATTGGAGAAAAGGAGGAAGACCACCTAGTTCTTGAAAGTTCTGTAGTCCAACAAGAAAAAAGGACAAAAAGACAAAGAAAGGGAAGAGTAAGAAAAATTAAAAAGAAAGAAAAGGGAGAAGAAGAAAAGAAATGAATTTGGGTCCTAAACTTTTTGCAAGGGCAAAGACTGTCCTAATCAAGATCCAGATTCATGCCAAAAAGATAGAATGAATTTGGAGTGTAGAAAGATTGCTCCCAACTATCTAAAGTTCTGACAAGAAATTTGTAGTGTGAAGGTTTGTTTGTTGTGTCACACCAGCTCCAATCTCAAAATGGCCTTCATTTAACCCATGTCCCTTATAAACCCCATTTCAAGCCTATCAAAGACCCGTTGATCTCTCTTGGTAGGTAGAGTCTATTAGTGGAGATAGTTTGAATAAGCATGCATATGAGATAGACAATATTTAAACTCAAATGAGACCTTTGGCCAAGCAATTTGTATGTGCCTATCTGAAGTGCAACAATTCTTGCTTAAATAGAATTGATTCCCGAGTTTAGTACAGTAACTAGGGTTGTCATGTTATAGATATGTTAATTTGGAAAAATCAAGTCCTGATGTACATTGACATTAATTTGGCAAAGCCAACATTTGATTTCAAAATCAAAAAAATTCAAAAAGTTCAAAAAATGTTTTGTCATACAAAGCCTTTGAGCTAAGGGAAGTCTGTTGAAATGATTATTGGCAAGGTCATGAAGAACCTATCAACCGACATGCTGAAACATAATTCGAAATGGATGCATCCCTGACTCTGCTGCTCAGAATCTCTACCACTCATGTTTTCAACAACTTGAAGATAAAAGCCACAAATGCACCTCGGTCTGTGAGTCGATGGAACAACTGTAAGTATTATTCATGCATATCATGCATACATGAGCATATCACATCGCACTTTCTTGCCTTGTGTTGTCTATTCCTTGTCAAAATGAACAGCAAATGCCCTGTGAAGTAAAGAATCAAAAGAAGATGTCAAATCAGGGGGGCATGAAAGGCCCATTACTAGTGAAAGTTCCAGTAATTTTGCAAAGGGAAGAAATGTGTGCTTGTGAGAAGAAGTAGATGGAAAAAACATCAATCAAAGCTTGCATGGATAAAATCTTTGGTTTGAGCCTACATAGGGGGCAAAGTTTCTCCTTTTTAATTTTTTGAGTTTATATACCAAATATTTTTAAACTCACTTACAAATATTTTGCACACAGGGGGGCAAGGAGAGTATATAAGGTCCAATTAAAAATAGCTAAATCTTAGCAAAAAGGAAGAACAAAAGAATGGAACATTAGAACTCTCAAAAGAATGAAGATGCAAAAGACAAAAGACCAATCTAGCTAAAAGAGCTAAAGCCAGGGTAAAGACCCGAACTCCAATGGATAAAGCCCATGTTTCAAGGGTGAAGACCTGATCTAAAAGGATGAAGATCCATTTTCAAGTGTGAAGACCCGATCTCAAAGGATGAAGATCCACTTTTCAAGGGTGAAGACCCAATTTTCAAGGATGAAGATCCATTTGCAAGGGTGAAGACCCAATCTCCAAGGATGAAGATCAATTCTGAGGGTGAAGAATCATAATGCATAGAACAGCCAGAGCAGTTAGACTTCTCAACTTATAAAAGGTCAGTCAAACTCAATCTCAGGTCCAAGCACCCAAATTCAAATCAATCTCGGGTCCAAGCACCCAATCTCGGGTCCAAGTACCCAATCTCGGGTCTAAGTACCCAATCTCGAGTCCAAGTACTCAATCTTGGGTCTAAGTACCCAAATCAAATAAATCTCGGGTCCAAGTACCCAAAATCAAATCAATCTCGGGTTTGAGTACCCAATTTCGGGTCCAAGTACCCAATCTCGGGTTCAAGTACCCAAATCAAATTAATCTCAGGTCTAAGTACCCAATCCCGGGTCCAAGTATCCAAAATCAAATCAATCTCAGGTCTGAGTACCCAATTTCGGGTCCAAGTACCCAATCTCGGGTCCAAGTACCCAAATCAAATCAATCTCGAGTCCAAGTACCCAATCCCGGGTCCAAGTACCCAAAATCAAATCAATCTCGGGTTTGAGTACCCAATTTTGGGTCCAAGTACCCAATCTCGGGTCCAAGTACCCAATTATGGGTTCAAGTACCCAAAATCAATTCAAGCTCGGGTCCAAGTACCCAATCTCGGGTCCAAGTACCCAATTATGGATTCAAGTACCCAAAATCAATTCAAGCTCGGGTCCAAGTACCCAATCTCAGGTCCAAGTACCCAATCCCGGGTCCAAGTACCCAAAATCAATTCAAGCTCGGGTCCAAGTACCCAATCCCAAGTCCAAGTACCCAATCTCGGGTCCAAGTACCCAAAATCAATTCAAGCTCGGGTCCAAGTACCTAAGCTAGGGTCCAAGTACCCAAATCAAATCAATCTCGGGTCCAAGTATCCAATCCCGGGTCCAAGTACCCAAAATCAATTCAAGCTCGGGTCCAAGTACTCAAGCTCGGGTCCAAGTACCCAATCTCGGGTCCAAGTACCCAAAACAAGTCGCCATTTCAAAAATTAAGTCGTATTGCTTTTCACTCTCTTTCACTAAGGTTTCAGATCATTCAAGCAGGGGGCAAACTGTAGACCCTTAATTTTTTACTCAATCCGATCCAATATGCTTTATTTAGTCCAAAATGATTTTTGTTGTCTAATTGGTCCAAAATAATTTTAATTAAATAGTTTTTGCTTTATTATCTAATTTTTATTAATAAAAAATAAAAATAAACAAATAAAAAATAAAAATAAAAATAAAAATCGGAGTCGGAAAAAAAATCGGCAGTAAAAAGTGGTCGCGCGGGCCCGTCTGGCCAGCAGCTCCTCACCCGTCGGGCCCGTCGAGTTATTTCGCCCGCAGGAAATTCCTGCAGGAATTTCCTGCGGGCTGGCAAGCCCACTGGCTGGCCAGCCACGGGCCCGCTGCCACAGTTTTCGCCATTGCAAAATTTTTTGACCCAATTTTTAGAAACCTAATCCAATTAGGTTTAAATTTATTTTTTTATTAATATTAATTGCCGTGTGTGATTAGGAAAAAAAGAACCTTAAAACCATTATAAATAAGGACCAAAAGGCATTGAAAAAGAGGTGGCCGAGGAGGGAAAAAAAAAGGCAGTAGCTTGATTTTTTGAAACCAAATCAGTGAAGGAAAAGGGAAACTCAATTCAATTGATCTTTAAAGCAGCAGCAGCACGAATTAAGCAATTCAAAGGTAACCAAAGCTTGTCTTTGGAGGTAGTTCATCCAAGTAGAAGCAATTTTGGAGCAACTTACAAAAGAAGGTATGAAATTCTAAAATCTAATTTTTTTTACACAGTAGCTAAACTATGGTTTTTTGTGTTTTTCATAAGTTAAAATCTTAGAACTTTAATTTAGTTTTCCAAAGTTAAAACACTAAAATGTGACCTTCTTTTCTAAAAAGACTTAAAATTATTATTTTTTCTTCTTCAAAAGTTTGTTGCGCTCGAATTAACTCTACCACAAAGCGTCACTCACAAGTATACGAGGTAGTTGTAGCAAAGGTGATTGCCCCAAGGTCGTCTCACAAGGAAGCTAAATTAGCTAATTGATTATCAGATTATAAATAACAAGTAATTAATAAATTTAAATTGCTAACTAATGAAGACAGATCGATTGGAATTTTAGAACAATAAAAGTAAATTGAGCTGATGATTTGATTCACTTAATAGAAAGGTCTAGGGTTTGCACTTCTCTACTACTTATATGTATGAACGGTTATTCCTCTTAACCAATTTAATTTCAAAGATTAAATCTCAAGCAACTTAATTAATTTAATAAAGGAAATAAGCTCTCGCATTCAAACCTCTCTCAAATAATCTTGTTCCAATTGAAATAATCTTTTCCTACGTTATATCTCTAATTCACCTAAGTCCTTAATTGAATTGTTCCAGCATTAGACTTCATCTCTCAATCCATCATCTAATACCTAAAACACATAATTGGTGGCCAATCAATTATATATTAGCAATAATCCATTCAATAAAGGCTTAAAGAAATAATTGAGTTAAGAGTAATAACCAATTCATACAATCATAGCAGATCCATACAAACCCTAGACTAGATCAAATTAGTTCATAATGCTATCAAACATACTCATCTCATTAATATTCAAAGAAATCAATTTAGACATGATAATATCCATAAATACAATTCCAATGAAAATAAAGAGATAAAGTTCAAGAACAAAACCAAATTACAAACTCCTTGAAGCTTCTGAAGAATCTCTTATTCAAATCTTGCAAGAAGGATGTATCAATGGCTAGAACAATCTAATCTAAGCTAGATTAATCAAAGTGTAATCAAAATCAAAGAAAACAAGTTATCAAAAACCTAAAACTCTCTTTGATGGCTAAAACAGCTCTCAAACTCTCAACAACCCAAACCCTAGCTTTTTCTTTTTCTTTTATACGAAACCTCCGCTTAAAATCCGCGTTGCCTTTGGTTCATGAGAGACACGGCCAAGTTGGATGAGACTTGGCCGTGTTGGAGGTCTTTGGAGGGACACGGCCATAAGCCTGGCCGTGTCCCTTGCTTGTGTTCACTACTGCCTGCTTTTCTTCTTTTCTTCTTTGGTTGAGTGACACGGCCGTGTTGGAGGTTGACTTGGCCGTGTTGGACCATTTTAGAGGGACACGGCCAGTGACTTGGCCGTGTCCTTTGCCTGTGTCTTCTACTGATTGATTTTCTTCCTTTTGCTTTGGAACTGAGTGAGACACGGCCAAGCTTAAGCAACTTGGCTGTGTTTGAGCTTCTTTGGAGGGACATGACCAGTGACTTAGCCGTGTCCCTTGAGTGTGTTCCTCTCTGTGTCTTGATCTTCTCTTTAACTTGGTATGGGACACGACCACAAGCTTGGCTGTGTCCTCTGCCTGTGTCAGCTATTGTCCCTTTTTTCCTTCAATTTGGTTCCTTGGCTTTTTAACCTAAAACAAAACTTGAAACAAACTTTAAACAAGAATTAAATGAACATTAACCAACAAAAATTAAACACACACTAAAAACTAGGACAAAAACGACATAAACACTGAAATAAACTAAAACTACAAAAATTAATGAAAACACTAAATAAACATATTAAAACCAACAAAATACCTAAAGAAAACAATATTTATCATAATAAACAAGACACAAATCTATAACAAAAACTAATAAAACAACTACCCCACACTTAAAACTTTGCTTGTCCTCAAGCAAATTCACATGGCATAAATTAAAAACTCAAACAACCTTAACTATAATTCTAGTATGTAAGATGAAATCCTTCAAGACTCAGACATAAATAATTGCAATTTCCTTCAATCAAGATTTTCTTAACTCATTCATTAATCCAGACATACAAATCTTATCTCTCTTCTAAGTGTTTCACTCGATTTCAAAGGTTAATTCACTCAAACCACTCATGACTGCATACTACCATAAACTTGCCTAATTATCCAATCTCCCTCACTGATTTTCTCAAGAAATAATCCGAAGGTCTTTTATTTAGATGTAATGGGGCTAAGGTGAAGGTGTGAGAGAAGACATTTAAGCTGGAGCATCAAGAAATGGAGTATCTAATTAGACAATACTCTTGCTAAGAAACTCATAACTCCCTCAAATGGCATACTCACCAACCTTGATACTTTCACATACTTGCATACTTAAAGAAAAATACATGAGTCGACATTCCTCTAATGTTAGAAAAATATGAATTTTGTATATATATATATATATATCTTTTTTTTTATTTTCTCTTTTTCTTTTTCTTTTATTTTTATCATCATTTTATATATATATATATATATATACAAAATATAAACTTGCCTAGAACATCTAGCTTAAAATGTAGAGGTAAAGAATAAGCTACTGTTAGTCAAATACAATGTGCACAGTATGCATTTCAACCCCAAATAGCAATACCATTTTCTTTTCTTTTTTTACTTACCCCACACTTTGAAATAAACCACCCTATTGTCATATCATAAGAACTCCATTACTTAATGCATGTATGATGATAATAAGAGAAAGTTGAGCTGTGAATTGTGTTGATCAAACAAGAAAAGGTCAAAGGCTCAACTTGGCTCACTAAGGAATTCAATATTAAGGGAGGTCTTTTTAAGCTAAAGGGCTAACCTAATTTGCCTTCATCATTTTAAAGCTTGAGATTAAATCATAATGTGAGTTCAATTAGTATGCAAAAGCAAGCTCTAGAGATGCAAAATCATGAAGGTGCACACTTAAGAAAATCAACTAATAATAATATCAAATTATGAGGCTCAAAACTCACATAGGTGGGTTCTCAAAGATTTATATGTCATGAACTGCAGAATGTGAAAATTGATTCTGAATGAATTCAAATGCTCATTTCTGTGCTGATACTAAAGTCTCAACTATAATGCTAGAATCACAGAAAAGATCAATAAATTTTCAACAATTATACCATGCACAACATAATAAAACTCACCAAGACAAACAAAACACGAATTAAGGAAAAGCTTAAAGAGTACCCCACACTTAGAATTTACATTGTCCTCAATGGAAAACAAGAATAATAAAGAAAAAGAGTTAAAGGACAACATGTCTTCCATCGTACCTTGGTAAGGCAAATCCCTAACTTTTCATCACAAACACAAATGTTCAAAAACAAAGTACAATATATAAAAATAAAAAATCCAAATATAAAATGTTAACATTAAAAACAAAAAATGAAAAAATAATAACAAAAATATATTAAACACAATAAAGCAAGGAACTCAAAATCTATGGTGAAGGCGGATGAGAAGATGATGTAGCCGAGGGATGAAGACTCAAAATCTTTGCAAGGTTGCTATTAATCTGTTCCAACTGCTGCAAAGCCTCAGCATGGTTATGGTCCACCTTGCCATCCAGTCAATCTACCTTTCCCTCCAGGGCCTCATGTTGCGCTCGAATTAACTCTACCACAAAGCGTCACTCGCAAGTATACGAGGTAGCTGTAGTAAAGGTGATCGCCCCAAGGTCGTTCTCTCAAGGAAGCTAAAGTGGTTAATTGCTTATCAGATTATGTTTAACAAGTAATAAAGAGATTTATAAATTGCTAAATAATGAAGAAGATTGATTAAAGTTTAAAACAATAAAAGTAAATTGAGTTGAGTTTTGATTCACTTGATAGAATGGTCTAGGGTTTGCACTTCTCTACTACTTATATGTATGAACGGTTATTCCTCTTAACTAATTCAATTTCAAAGATTGAATCTCAAACAACTCAACTAATCGAGTCAAGGAAATAAGCTCTCGCATTCAAACCTCTTTCAACTAATCTTTTTATAAGTGAAATAATCTTTTTAATAGGT
The DNA here is from genome assembly GCA_947685225.1 of Garcia nutans. Lineage (NCBI taxonomy): Eukaryota > Viridiplantae > Streptophyta > Magnoliopsida > Malpighiales > Euphorbiaceae > Garcia > Garcia nutans. The sequence continues at coordinate 43,933,835 of CANTUV010000007.1, read as the reverse complement.
TATATCTCTAATTCACCTATGTCCCTAATTGAATTGTTCAAGTATTAAACTTCATCTCTCGATCCATCATCTAATACCTTAAAATATATAATTGGTTGTCAATCAATTATAGATTAACAATGTTTCATTCAATCAAGGCTAAAGAAATTATTAGCTAAGAGAAAAACCAATTCATACAATCATAGCAGATCCATACAAACCCTAGACTAGATCAAATTAGTTCATAATGCAATCAAACATATTCATCTCATTAATGTTCAAAGAAATCAAAATAGACATGATAATATCCATTCAATGAAAATAAAGAGAATAAGTTCGAGATCAAAACCAAGTTACAACTCCTTGAAACTTCTGAAGAATCTCTTGTTCAAATCTTGCAAGAAGGATGAAACAATGGTATGAACAATCTAATCTAAAACTAGTTTTGATCCAAGTTTAATCAAAATAAAGAAAACTAATGTTAAACCCTAAAACGTTTCTCTGACGGCTTAAAACTTTGCTCCAAATCATCAACAGCCTTCAACCCTAGCTCTTCCTTTTCCTTTTATACGAAACGTACGCTTTAAAATCCGTTGCGCGTTTAGTTCATGAAGGACACGGCCAAGTCATAAGTGACTTGGCAGTGTGAGTGTTCTTTGGAGGGACACGGCCAAGTGACTTGGCCGTGTCCCTTGCCTGTGTCCACCACTGCTTGCCTCTCTTCTTTTCTTCTTTGTTGAGTGACACGGCCAAGTGGAGCTTGACTTGGCCGTGTTGAAGCCTTTTGGAGGGACACGGCCAGGTGACTTGGCCGTGTCCCTTTCCTGTGTCTTCCACTGTGACTTTTGCTTCTTCTATTCCTTTGGAACTTGGTGAGACACGGCCAAGTCAGAGTGACTTGGCCGTGTCTGGGCTTCATTGGAGGGACACGGCCATTGACTTGGCCGTGTCCCTTGCATGTGTCTGCTTCTGTGAGTAGCTCTTCTTCTTTAACTTGATATGGGACACGACCAGTGACTTGGCCGTGTCCTCTGCCTGTGTCAGCTACTGTGCATTCTTCCTTCAGTCTTGGTTCCTTGGCTTTTTTAACCTAAAACAAAACATCAAATAACTTTAAATAAAAACTAAATAAACAATAACTAACAAAACATAAACACATACTAAAAACTAGATCAAAAACAACATAAACACTGAAATAAACTAAAACTATCAAAATTAATGAAAACACTAAACAAACCGATAAAAACTAACAAAATACCAAAATAAAACAATAATTAACATAACAAACAAGACACAAAACTATAACAAAAACTAATAAAACACCTCAATCCTATTAAGTACCTCTTGATTAGCCGAAACCAGAGCATCCACATCTAGATCAAGAGAATCCGAGTCGGGCTCTTCTTGAACCCGTGCTCTCTTCTGCCTGTCCCCCGGTGCTTCTGGCTCAGCTGAAGCCATCATATAAGCCCCTCTCCTATGCACCACCATATGCATCTTCTCTAATGTGGCCAAATCCAAAGAGTCATTACCCAAAATTCTAGTCATGCGACTTGTACTCGGGTCAAAATCCTCAATAAGGGCTACTGCTAATGTGGTAATCAACCCTCCAATACAAATTGCCCCCCTCCTTTTATTAGCCACACTATCAAAAACATCGGCTAACCAATAGCCGGAACTAACAGGCATTGCATTACAAGCACAATCCAGGAAAAATAGCTCACTCAATTCCACCACACCCGGGCTCTCCTTCCTAGCAAAGAATCCGCAGGACATAAAACGATGCAAATACCACAAAGCAAAATTGCTCAATTTAGATGCTTTGGCCGATTTGGCCACATAAGTCCCCGAGCCTAATGCTCCCCAAGCAAATTACTGTTTAAACTCTTTAGGTACCGACCTTTCCCCATGTTGATGGAAACCATATATAGCATTCAATTGTTTAATATTAATCACAAACGATTTCCCAAGCAATCTAAAACTCATCCTAGAGCAAATTTTTGTTCATCTCTTTCAACCTTAAGAGATGTCAAAAATTCCAAACTCAGCTCTTGAAACTACAAAGGTGTTAGTGTATGTGCCCTAGGCCATTTATTTGGATCTTTATGTTATATATTCATTATTAATAAATGAGGTTTTATTATCATTATTGTTTGTTTGCATGTTACACAATTTTGATATTTGTCCCTGGTTTATTATTGTTATAGAGATAAAAAATAATTCTTAACCAGTATGAACATTGATTTGATAATCATCAGATGGTTATATGTATAGTGATACAAATCAATTTCATAGATACTTGTTAGAGAACAATGTATTGGATAGACCCATCATGAGATTACTACATGGGTTAGTGTCATAAGTAAATCTCATGATAGTTATGTATTAATTCTTTGACTTGAGATTGTCATAGTTTCCAATATAAGGACTATTATATTTTGACATGATCAAACATTATCCGTAACTGGATAGTAATAAAGGTTATGATCATATATGATAGAAATTATGTAGAGGATAATGAACAATCAAGATAGAATTTGTCCCTCTCTTTGAGAGAGATATCTTTTGGGCCCCTCGATAAGTGAGACTGTGAAATGCATGGCCGTGCTCAAATGAATTGATAGTGTGATCAATTTCATTTGTTTTTATCAGTCTACTTGGAGATCGAGTAATCATAAGTTTGGACAATATAAGTATGACGTTGACCATGACTTATGTTCAAGCCAGATATCGTGTGACAAAGGGATTAATGCATGTACTATTATTAGGCATATTGGACATTCCTTATATTAATTGGGTAGTTGTAACGCCTTGCTAGAGGCCAATTATGACTTGTTGGTTTAATAGAGATTAAATTGACTACCAATTAATATGGGCCTATCGGGTCACACACAAGAATGCGCTTTGGGCTGGATATAATATTAATAATATTAGATATTAGATATTAATATTTATTATTATTATTATTATTATTTTCGTTTATATATATATTATTAGATAATATATTCAGAATCCTAATTAGATTTGGATTCTAAATTTGACTTACCTTATCCAATTTCGAATTGGATTCTTGTGTGATTATATTCACTCCAGACGTTTAGTCTATATAGAGGTAACTTTAGAAAAAAAAACAGAACGAAAAAGAAACCCTAATACGTTTTAGAGAAAATGTTTTTCAGCCTTCGCCGTTGCAGAGAGCTAGCACTCCAGACGGTAGCATTCGTGTGGATACGCGATAGAGGGTGTTTCACGATCGAGGCATCTCTTCCAAACTGTGATTTCGAATCATCAACAGGTTAGTTCTTTGAACACTTTTGACGAATTAAACGAACAGCATGGATCCTGATGGGAAATCAAAGATCAAAATTTTTTTTCCGCTGCTCGTTTTGTTTGCAGTGATCTCCTTGATTTCCTAACAAAAGGTCGCAAGGAGACTAGGTTCTCCCACCCAAGAATTTGCACATAACGATAAAAATTAGTCCTAATTTGTAGAGCATCAAGGGATTCATCATTAACATACCTCGTCAGGAAGAAACCCCGAGCCAAAAGATTTGCCCTCTTCAAAGATGAAACCGATGAAGATGAAGAAGCCCCTTCAGTTGTATGTCTCTTCTTCTTTTGATGTGAAACTATTTTTGTTCTTGGCATCTTGAGAAATCTGAAAAATTCAACACCAAAACTTGATTAAATCAAACTTTTATGAGCAAAGAAGAAGTTTTGATAAACTAATTCTAGTTTTGGTGAAGAAATTTGAGGTTTAATTGAGGATTTGGAGCTTGGAAGCACAAGTAATGGAGGTTGTGAGAGAGAGAAACGAGAGAACAAGAGAGTGAACAGAAAGAAAACTAGGGATTTAATGGGCGATCTGGGCAAAAAATTGTGTTTTTAAAGTGAAAAAGTGAGAGACACGGCCAAGTTGTGGTGAGCACGGCCGTGTCTTGTGTGTGTTGAGGGACACGGCCAGTGACTTGGCCGTGTCCCATGGGCGTGTCTGCTACTGGAAGGAGAGGTGCAAAATAAAAACAAAGGACAATTTGGTGAACTTGGCAGTGTCCCATGTGACACGGCCAAGTTCCTTGGCCGTGTCACTCACTATGACAAATGTGCTAAAATAAAAGAGAATGTGTTTTTGTTGAGGCTTGGCCGTGTCCCATGTGACACGACCAAGGGACACGGCCAAGCTCCTTGGTCGTGTCTCCTTCTGCCACTTTTAACATTTTTTTTATTTTTATTTTTTTTAATTTGAAATCTTTATTTTATATCACCAAATATCAAAGAAATTGCAAACCTCTTCTCCGATAACCCTGAAACACATTAGAAAAATAAAAACCGATCAAAGCACCCATTCCATTTATTTAGACTAAACATAAAATCAAAATTGCTAAATATAAAATTATAACTATGAAAAAGAAATGCAAACTGATGGGTTGCCTCCCATTTAGCGTTTCTTTAATGTCATAAAGCTGGACATCACTGCAAGGTCTAGGGATCGTGGATCAAAGTGCTGTCAATGATCCTCACTTCATGAAATCCTTCATTGTATGGTTTAACTCTCTATCTATTTACTTTAAAAGTCTTATTGGTTCGAGAGTTAAGCAATTCAATGGCACTAGAAGGACATACCTGAGTTATCTCAAAAGGACCACTCCATCGAGACTTGAATTTACCTGGAAACAGACGGAGTCGAGAATTAAAAAGTAAAACTTTCATACCTGGACTTAATGTCTTTCGCACAATAAATCTGTCATGAAGTGCTTTAGTGTGATCCTTATAGTTCCTCGAGCTCTCATATGCCTTTGGGTTAAGGCACTTTTGGGTCTCCCCCACTGGTTTAGCCCCCTCTTCTAAGGTCAGTGTCAGCTCCAATTTATCTGAGGGACCTATTTGCAAGAAAACATTTGAAACAACTGCTTCAACACAATTAATTAAAGAACATTCCTCAAATAAAGCAGTTGTAGGAATGGGAGAAGTGTTAAAAATAGAAAAATCAACAGTTTGTCCTAAGACATTCATTGATAACTTACCATTTTTAACATCTATTAAGGTGTTGGTAGTAGCCATAAAAGGCCTACCCAGCAAAATAGTTTGTGCTGATGGTGTAGGGTTACTTCCTTCCATGTCAAGAACTATAAAATCCATAGGTACTATTAACACTCCAACCTTAACTAACACATCTTCTATAACCCCTTTCGGGAATCTAAGAGATCTATCAGCTAATTGCAACACCATTTTGGTTGGTTTAAGCTCCCCTAGTTCTAATTCTTTATACACAGAATAAGGCATCAAATTTACACTGGCTCCTAGATCACACATGCCTTCAGTCCCCTTTCCATTCCCTACAGTAATTTGAATTATAAAGCTACCAGGATCCTTTAGTTTGGGAGGTAGTTTATGCTGCAGAACAGCACTAGCTACCTCTGAAACTATCACCTTTTCATTCGGCTCATACCTCTTTTTCTTGGTGATCAGCTCTTTGAAGAACTTGGCATAAGCCGGCATGTTCTTTATTGCCTCAAGTAAGGGTAATTTAATACTTACCTTAGACAACATGTTGAAGATGTTAGAAAATTGCTTATCTGGTTTATCATCCTTCAACCAGCTGGGGAATGGTATAGGTGGCCGGTATGGATTGCTTGCCTGGTGTAAATCTGCTGAAAGGGATTTCTTCGTTGATCTTTCTCCAGCACCTTTGTTCTCTGGTTCTCCTTCCTTCTTATTCTCTTGGTCACATGCATTCACAGAATTATTTTTAACATTAGTGTTAATTTCCTTACCACTTCTAAGTACAGTCACTGATTGTGCCTGCTCAGGTTGACTTGGGAATTTCCCCTTTTGTTGAATCCGCATCTGTTGTGCAAGTTGTCCAACTTGTGTCTCCACTTTCTTAAAAGATGCTTCTAATGAATCCAGCCTCTTATTGGTCATCTCTTGATTTTTGGCACTTACTTGGATAAAAGCCTGTAAACTTTCCTCCAAACTCTCTATCTTAGACTGCCCTTGAATTGAGGATTAGCCTTGCTCTTGGTTCTGTCTTTGAAGCAAATGGAAAGGCTGCGGAGAATTATTTGTTGCCCAAGAAAAATTTGGGTGATTCCTCCAACCAGGGTTGTATGTATTTGAATAAGGATCATTTCGGGTCCTTGGTTGAAATCCCCCCATGGCATTGACTTGCTCAGCATCATTCCCATAAGACTCATATGCGGAGGGGCAAATATTTGCTCCATGCCCAAAAGTTCCACAGATTCCACACGCTTCTTGAGTGGATGAAGAAATATTGTTTTTCATGTTCAGCATCTGCACTTACCTTGTCAACTCAGCTATCTGATTTACCATTTCACTATTGGCTTCCAGTTGATTCACCCCTTTACTTCTTCCCCTTACACTTTTCTATTGAGAATTAGCTCCCAACATCTCAAAGATCTCATAAGTATATCTGCTGTCTTTTCTCCCATGGCTCCCCCAGCTGCGTTATCAACAGTGTTATGAAATTGCTGGGTTAAACCATCATAGAAGAACTGATTAAGAAATTGAAGTGGGTAATGATGGTGTGGACACTAGATCAATAGCATCTTAAATTTGTCCCATGCCTCATGAAATGGCTCTCCTTCAAATTGAGAGAATGTAGCAATCTTCCCTCTCAATTCAGCTGTCTTCTGATGTGAATAAAACTTGCCCATAAATTTATTATAAACTTGCTCCCAAGTTGTCAAAGAATTTTCGGGCAACATCATTAACCAGCTCTTAGCCCTATGCTTCAATGTATACGGGAAACATCTCATCCTCAACTGATCCTCTGTTAGTCCTCCCAATGGAAAAGTGTTGAGGGTAGACTAAAAATCCCGAATAAAGTTCAAAGTATCTTCATTTGGAACTCCATAGAATGATGGCAGCATATTGTAATAAATGTTCTTCAACTCATAGTTTATTGCTGCATCTGGAGAGCTTATTTCAATTGGAACAAGATTATTTCAAGCAACTTAATTAATTGAATAAAGGAAATAAGCTCTCGCATTCAAACTAGGTTATATCTCTAATTCACCTAAGTCCTTAATTGAATTGTTCCAGCATTAGACTTCATCTCTCAATCCATCATCTAATACCTAAAATACATAATTGGTGGCCAATCAATAATATATTAGTTAAGAGTAATAACCAATTCATACAATCATAGCAGATCCATACAAACCCTAGACTAGATCAAATTAGTTCATAATGCTATCAAACATACTCATCTCATTAATATTCAAAGAAATCAATTTAGACATGATAATATCCATAAATACAATTCCAATGAAAATAAAGAGATAAAGTAAGAACAAAACCAAATTACAAACTCCTTGAAGCTTCTGAAGAATCTCTTGTTCAAATCTTGCAAGAAGGATGTATCAATGGCTAGAACAATCTAATCTAAGCTAGATTAATCAAAGTGTAATCAAAATCAAAGAAGACAAGTTATCAAAAACCTAAAACTCTCTTTGACGGCTAAAACAGCTCTCAAACTCTCAACAACCCAAACCCTAGCTTTTTCTTTTTCTTTTATACGAAACCTCCACTTAAAATCCGCGTTGCCTTTGGTTCATGAGAGACACGGCCAAGTTGGATGAGACTTGGCCGTGTTGGAGGTCTTTGGAGGGACACGGACACAAGCCTGGCCGTGTCCCTTGCTTGTGTTCACTACTGCCTGCTTTTCTTCTTTTCTTCTTTGGTTGAGTGACACGGCCGTGTTGGAGGTTGACTTGGCCGTGTTGGACCATTTTAGAGGGACACGGCCAGTGACTTGGCCGTGTCCCTTGCCTGTGTCTTCTACTGATTGATTTTCTTCCTTTTGCTTTGGAACTGAGTGAGACACGGCCAAGCTTAAGCAACTTGGCCGTGTTTGAGCTTCTTTGGAGGGACACGGCTAGTGACTTGGTCGTGTCCCTTGAGTGTGTTCCTCTCTGTGTCTTGATCTTCTCATTAACTTGGTATGGGACACGGCCACAAGCTTGGTCGTGTCCTCTGCCTATGTCAGCTACTGTCCCTTTTTTCCTTCAATTTGGTTCCTTGGCTTTTTAACCTAAAACAAAACTTGAAACAAACTTTAAACAAGAATTAAATGAACATTAACCAACAAAATGTAAACACACACTAAAAACTAGGACAAAAATGACATAAACACTGAAATAAACTAAAACTACCAAAATTAATGAAAAAACTAAATAAACATATTAAAACCAACAAAATACCTAAAGAAAACAATATTTATCATAATAAACAAGACACAAATCTATAACAAAAACTAATAAAACAAAGTCTCAAAACCCTAATTGAACAAATTCTTTAACAAAACCAAAACTTGATTCTGTTTCTTTCAAATTTTTAAAATAAGTTCTATTTCACTCAAAAAGCCTTAAAAAACATCTTTTCTACTTATAAAAACTTCAATCATTTTGTTTAAATTCATAAAATTTCATAAAATTTCAAATTGATTTCTAAAACCCTAATTCAAATCTTTTACCCGAGAACCCTAATTTTAAAGCATAAAACCCTAAATCAACTTTTAAACCTAAAATAGTAAACCCTAAACCTTTTAAAACATTAAACCATAACTTTTTCTAAAATTTAATCCTTTAAAACATAAAAAAACATAAAAACATGAAAACTCAAAAATTGCACAGTAGCTTAAAGTTCAATAAACCAAAAATCACAAATTAAAGTATTTTAAGGTATTTAAAACCCTAGTTTCATGATTTCATCATTCAAACCTTAATTTGTTTAATCAAAGAGTCTTACCAACCTTTTAAAACTTAAAACCCTAATCTATTTTAATTCCATAAAAAGTCACAGTAGCTTAATTTTAGAATTTCCAAAACCTTAACACATGAGATAAAGAACCCTAAATGGAAATAGTAGCTATACTTGAGCTTTTATTTGCTTTATTCAATTCCATACTTGATTATGCTTTAATTTATTTCTTTTGCTATACTTGATTTATTTAATTTATCATGGATGGATGTTTATTTTATATCTTGATACTTTTAATGAATGATTTATTTATTATGGATGATTATTTACTTTTATCAACTAATTTAGACTTCCAAAAGTTGTAAGAGGTATGTTTCCACTTGGTGGGTACCTCATTAGTTAAAATCATCTAATTTAATTTTCTTTTCTATTTTAGAACCTTTGTAAAGGGCATGTTTCTACCTTTTGGTGGGTGTCCTATCTAGGCATGTGATGTAAGGACATGTTTCCATCCTTGGATGGGTGTCCATTCATATGTTTTGTTTTGTTTGGACATTGTTTTGATTTTAATATAATGATGCTTTCTTTTTATTGTGTATAGTATGGATAATATTATTATACTTAAGAATTTTATAATATTAAGACCTGTAGAGGAGGCCGGTTCCAATGAACCGGGAGTTGTGTGGGTGTTGGGCCATTTCTCACCTTCCCCACGCGTACCCAACTTTCTAAACCCATTAGGGGGTTGGGGATTCATTAGGAATCGAGTCATCCACCCCTTTCTTTTTTCCCAGCCCGTCCGGGTGGCGACTCCATTTTCTCCGGACTTAGGTCCGTGTTCTCTAAGGCCCCGAGCCTAGACAGTGCCGAAGTCGCAAGAACCATTTCACCGGGAATGGGGGCGAAAATCCTGGCTCACAGACGGGTGTCCATTTATTTGCTTTGTTTTGACATTGCTTTGATTTTAATATAATGATGCTTTATTTTAATTATTGCATGTACTATGGATAATATTGTTATGCTTAAGAATTTTATAATTTTAAGACCTGCAAAGGAGGCCGGTTCCAATGAACCGGGAGTTGTGGGGGTGCTCGACCATTTCTCACCTTCCCTACACGTACCCAACTTTTCAAACCCATTAGGGGGTTGGGGATTCCTTAGGAATTGAGTCATCCACCCCTTTCTTTTTCCCGGCCCGTCCAGGTGGCAACTCCATTTTCTTCGAGTTTAGGCCCGTGTTCTCTAAGGCCCCGAGCCTAAATAGTGCCGAAGTTGCAAGAATCATTTCACCGGGAGTGGAGGCAAAAATCCCTGCTCACATTAGGGTTTTAAGAAAAAATTCTATTATTTTATGGTTTTAGAAAAGTGTAATTAGGGATTTAGTTTCCAAAAATATGTTTTATGGGTATTAAGATATTAAGGTTTTGAAAAATAGTGTTTAGGGTTTTAAATAGATTTTGGATGGTAAACAGAATAATTGTTCAATAGATTTTGGATGGTAAACAGAATATATTTTATGTTATTGTATATTTTGTGTATTATGCATAGTATATTATGTTTTTGAATTTTATGTATTGTAACCTATAAAGAATGTCTGGGTTAAGTTATTTGAAATGGGAGTATAAATGTGTTCTAAATTATATATATGTTTGAGAAACTTGGTAAAATTGAGGAATATGGTTGAGATGATGATTTGAAATTATTTGGGAGTGTGTTCTTTTTGCAGGTTGTGTAATTGATAAATTTTGGGATGTCCAAATTACAAACAAAACTCTGGAGAATTTTTCCCAGAGATTTTCATATAAAATATTTTTTTTGGTTCCTATAACAAGTAAAGAATATTTATATACTATTTAATTTTATATATTTAGTATTTAAAATTTTAAATCAGAAATGTGAAATTTTTTTTATTAAACCGGTCTGTGATATTTTTGTATCGTATATGCGTATTTTACATATGCTTAAAATATGTATTATTTTACATATGCTGAAAATATATATTGTATGTATATAGGGTATAAGGGTATTATATTGTCACCCATGTTTGAAAAAGTAAATAGTATGCAACTCCGAAAGGTACCCAGTATATTGCAAAGACTAAATAGCATCCTTTGAAGAGAAAATGTCCAAAGGAAACATGCGAAGGTTGTCTTAGGGTGGTCCTCCAATGCTATAGGAACTTGGTAAAAACCTTTCTTAATCTGCAACATGGTTATATTCATTTTTTGCTCTTCCTCACCATCGAGAGTGGAAGAGATGGTCATTGGTTACAAACTATTCTCTTCAAACAAAACATATTTCAAAAGTTTTGGGCTCTTTTTAAGTTCAACCAAGTTTGGTTGAATCTCTTTCTCATCCTCTTGAGCAATCTGAAGTCCCCTCTCAACAACCACAACATTTAAGATTAACTTACACTCCTCAAATTTTGAACTGGAAATTTTAGGCTCTACTTCCAAGGTCATGGATATCTAAAGCTTATCTTAACTATCTTTTTTGGAGGGCATGTCATAGATTTTAAAAAGTTGCTTACGTTGCTTCTCATCCTTCAATATACTTGGGAATGGAATTGGTGGCATATAAGGATTTGGAGGATCATGCAAATTTGGTGAGGTTGATGCTTCCAAATTCTCATTCTCCTTTGATTGACTTGGTTCCTCTATGTTGGGTTGTATCTTCTCACCATTTTCTTCTTGATTAGTACCCGCATCAAAAGAATCAAAAACTTTATTATGTATTACCTTTTCACTCCTCAAAATTGTGATTGCATTGGCTTGCTCTAATTGGTTAGGAGATTCCAATTTTTTTTGTGCTTTGAGTTTATTTTCAAGTTGCCCAACTTGAGTTTCCACCTTCTTTAATGATACCTCTAAAGAATCAAACCTCTTATTGCTTCCATCCTAATTTTGTTTGCTAATTTGAATGAAAATATTCAAATTATCTTTCAATGTGGGTTTCTTGAATTGATCTTAATTTTGAGTGCTAATTTGAATAAAGGGATTCAAATTATCTTTAAATGTGGGTTTCTTAAGTTGATCTTGATTTGAAAATTGTCCTTGAAAGTAGGAACTTCTTTGATAAGGTTGAAAAAATTATTGAGGTGGAATTTGCTACTAGTTTTCCTGAGAAAAATTTTGGTAGTTTCTCCAACTTGGATTATAAGGATCGGAAAATGGGTCATTTCTACCCCTCGGCTGGAAACTTTCAAAGGCATATTATTCCTCTTGCCTCTCTTGGTATTGTTCAAAACAAAATGAACACATGTTTGAACTATGTCTTGCAATGCCATATGCTGGACATACTTCTTGACTAGGCGTACGTACTCTTCCTCTTGACTTAAGTATCTTAAGTTGACTTGTTAATTCTGCAAAATGCCATGCCATTTCAGAATTAGCATTCACATCATAAACTCCCTCGTGCCTTAAAAATTGCATCCTTAAAATAAACACTTTGTAATTCAAAAAGAAATACCTTAAACAATTAAACAATTAAAATAAAAGAATCAAACTACTAACAACATTTGCCTTCCTATGCAACGACGCAAAAAACTTATTATGCTCTACTAACACTACTACAAGCGCCACTCGCAAATATACGAGGTAATTGTAGCAATGGTGATCGTCCCAAGGTCGTCTCATAAGGAAGGAATTATTTGTAGTAGTTTGATTAGTAAAAAATTTAAAAACAAGAGTGTGATGTTTGAAGCAGTGGTGAAAATCAATTAAAATTAAAATTAATGTGTGTAATGGTTGTATACGATTATTTCAATTCTACGAATGGTGCCTAGGGTTGTAGATCAATTTATTCAAAGGTTAATTCTTTTGATTCAATATCTTCTTTTGATTCTTTTGATTAAATATCTTCTTTAGTAATGGCATCATAACTCACGCACACGATGCAATCTAATATGATGAAATGGATAATATCATTATAAGAAAGAATAGAATAATATAAAGACCAACGAAATCAACTTCTCTTATCCCCAGTGGAGTCGCCACTGTGAGAGGAGATTTTAGCCCCCACACCCGGTGAAATAGTTCTTTCGACTTTGGCACTGTTTAGGCTCGGGGCCTTAGAGAACACGGATCTAAGTTTGTAGAAAATGGAGTCGCCACCTGGACGGGCCAAGAAAAAGAAAGGGGTGGATGACTTGATTCCTAAGGAATCCCCAACCCCCTAATGGGTTCGAAAAGTTGGGTACGTGTGGGGAAGGTGAGAAATAGCCTAGCACCCCCACAATGCCCGGTTCATTCGAACCGACCTCCTTTACATGTCTTAATATTATAAAAATATTAAATATAACAACTTATCCATATTACGGACAATAATTAAAAATAAAGCATCGATATATTAAAAATAAAAACAATGTCCAAGTAAAACAAATAAATGGACACCCTTACGAAGATGGAAACATGCCCTTACATAATCCAGGCCTAAATAGGACACCCACTGAAAGGTAGAAACATGTCCTTTACATTGGTTCTAAAATAGAAAAGCAATTTAAATTACATGATATTTAACTAATGAGGTACCCACCAAGTGGAAACATACCTCTTACAACATTTGGAAATCTAAATAAATCGATAAAAGTAAATAACCAGTCATCATAAATAAATCATTCATCAAACGTATTAAACAACAATAGAATGTAAACATCCATCCATGGTAAACTAAATAAATCAAGCATTGAACTTAAATAAATTAAAGCATAATCAAATATAAAATAAGGCAAATAAAGATTCAAATTAGGACCACTGTTTCTATTTAGGATTCTTTATTTAATATGTTTAAGGTTTTAGAATTCATGGGTTTAAGCTACTGTGAACTTTAAAAGAATTGAAATGGAGCAAAGTTTTAGAATTTAAGAGGTTGATAAAGTTCTTTGATTAACAAAATTAGTGTTTGAGAAGTGAAATCATGAAACTAGGGTTTGAAAACTTTAAAACATTTAGATTTATGATTTATGGTTACTGAATCATTGTTTTGTATTTACCATATTGAATTTTAATATTTAAATATATAAGGTTTTAAAATTTTAAAGATTAGAAAAAATTAGGGTTTAGGTTAGCTAGTTTAGGGTTTAAGAAAACTAGGGTTTGAGGTACTGTCTTGATTATAAAGTTGAATTAGGGTTTAGTGTTTTCGGAGAATATATTTTAGTTTAGAATTTGGAGAAGCAATTTATAGTCTTATGAATTTTTATGAAAATAAACAAAATGATTTAAGGTCTATAGAAACAGAAAAGATATTTTTAGGGTTTTTGGAAAGAAACAAAATTCAATTTATGATTTTGAAAATTTTGAAAGCAAATTAGGGTTTTGAGATTTTGAAGAAACAAAAACAATAATTTTAAGCTTTTTAGAAAACAAAGCAACGAATTAAGGTTTTTAAACTTTAGAAAAGGTGAATTAAGGTTCTTAAGTTTTTTTTATATTGAAGAAGCAGAAACAATTTTTAAGATTTTTGAATGATGAAGCTACTGTGAATTAATGAAACAAATAAAGAAATTCATACATTTGTTTGTTGGTTCCACCAAAAATCACTTCTTGGATGAACAAGAACAAAGACAAGCTTTGCTGCCTTTGATGGGTTGAATTGCTTGTTTGCTCTCTCAAAAAAAAGTCCAATTGATTAAAGGTTTTCCTCCTCAATTTTTCCTCCAAAATTTTTATCCAATTTTTTATCAAATTTTCGATCCAATTTCTTATCCCTTTTAGTGTTGTTTTTGGTCTTATTTATAGAAGAATTTTATGGTTAATTTTAGTAATTCGCAGAATCTAATATTGATTAAGAAAAGGAAACCGAAACCTAATTGTATTAGGTTTTGGAAAAATTTGCGTCAAAAAAATTTTGCTGGCGAAAAAAAACTGCCGCAGAAAATCGCATTGGCAAAAAAAAAACTACTGCGGAAAAAATGCACTGGCAAAAAACTGCATCAGCTGGCTGCAGGCTGTGGGCACGCGAATTGGCCTGCGGGCCATTTCGCCACAAACCCTTTTTTCGTCGCCGATTTATTTTTTATTATTTTATTATTAATTAAAATTAGATACTAAAGCAAATATTATTTAACAAAAATTATTTTGGACTATTTAAAATATCTTGTGTAACACCCCCATACCCTAAATACATACTATACGTATGCCAAGTATACACACAGAATGTATAGAGAGTATGAGAACGTTACTTTTCGTTACCTTTTAAAAACCTGTAACAAAGTTCAAACCACAATACGTTAATTTACATAACATTTACAAAATCATTGTCTTTATCAAAACTTCATTTTATACATATAAATATCCTCTCGTCATAAATACATCAAATTTAAAAGTTATACATGTATGCATTACCCTCTAGTTGGTCTCGACAAACTTTACTCTTCTCGTGGCATAACGAAAGACTTCGTATCTTCCACCAAGCTACCTGCGCGATTACACGTCCACGCTAAGCCCGAAAGCTTAGTAGTACAAATATAAAACATAAACATACATTATAGATATTGTATTATATAATGATATATCAATTCAATGTACAATTAGTTCTTATCATGTTTTTCCTTCTTAATTGCACCTTTCATATATCTTGACTAATTTCATATATTTTATACATTTATACAAAACATTACCACCAACTACAATCCATTTCTAATACTTACAATCAATATATTAATATACATACATTATATATATTATACCAATCAAGAGTCACATTTCCAAGGAAGACAATCCTTATCACCAAACACAATTCATCATTAATACCCACAATCAATACACACATCACATATCATACTTTATAACATTAGTTTGTTCACAATTCACTAATCATAAATCACATTTTCAACAAAGGCAATTATTATCACCAACCATCATCCATCACTAATATCCACAATTTATATATCTCATTACTCATTTATTCCAACATTTATATATATCACATTTACAACAATTGACAGACTCGGGCCCAAAAGACACTAATATGCTATTCGACTTTCAGAGTTAATGCTTTGGTTTAATTATCATATTCATCAATATCCCAACTAGGCTTCAAGGATTAAGTTCAACCAAGCTTCAAGGGGAACAAAGCATGCTAAGTATCAACCCAACTTGGCTTCAAGAACTAATCCAACCTAGCTTCAAGGGTTGTAACATCTCAATTAGGCTTCAAGGACTAGACCCAACCAAGCTTCAAGGGGAGTAAAACATGTTAAACTTCAACCCAACTTGGCTTCAAGGATCAATTCCAACCTAACTTCAAGAGATTGTTACCATTAGGCATGCCACCAACAACAAAACTCTGAAAATGAATAACATATTAGATACACAATTCAATAATTATTTCATCATCAATATCATTTTCAATTCTCATCATCATTTAGGCAAACATTCCTTATTTCTTTCAATTGAATCAACATAGCCAATCACAATGGCTTCATATTTCATTTACAATCATCATAGCCAATCACAATGGCTTCACAACTTATCATATAGACGACATGTCCATTTATTTCATATCAATCATTATTACTAATCACAATGATATCACATTTCATCATTTCTTAAATCACAATATCACATTTCCTCATTTCTCAAATCACAATATCACATTTCATCATTTCTCAAATCACAATATCACATTTCATCATTTCTCAAATCACAATATCACATTTCATCATTAAAATATTTATCATAACAAATTGCATTGCACATACCTTTTTGAAGGATCATCAAGCTTTCACACTATACATATCACAACATTAGTTACATTATATTAATCAATATAATGAATTACTTAACACTTTTATATTAAATGTGTTAAGTTTCTAAATCATAGAAAAGAGTGCATCTATGTAAGTGTTTACTTACCTAAATAACTACTCCCATCAATCTATACATTCCCTCTTCCAAGAATTCCCAACATTTAGGTTAATGCAGCACAATCTCTTCAAAACCTAATCCAAAGATAATTACACACATAAGAAGATAAGAATGATGATTAACTAGGGCAAGCTCTACACATGACACGCTCACCAACACGGCCGTGTCCCTGATCGTGCCCTAAACCAACAATACAGAAGCTTTGACACGCTCAGTAACACGGGCGTGTCACTGGACGTGTCACTCATTCTGTCATACAGAAACATTTACACGCCCAACAACACGGGCGTGCTCATGGTCGTGTCAATTACATTTTCTCACAGTAGCTATAACACGCTCAGTAACATGGCCGTGTTAATGGTCGTGTCACAAACGTCCAACTCAGTATCGATTACACGCCCAACCACACGGTCGTGTCACTGACCGTGTCAGACCAGAAATCATGAATTCGAACACACATCCATGAGAACACAAACACTTCAAAACTCATATTTCATCACCTTTAATCAACATCTTGGTTATATTCATCAATTACCTATCAATTTAACACTTATATCACTTCAATATATCATAATAACAATCATTATACACACCACCATATATGAACTACTCAATTTCCCCAATTCATTCATATGAAACCCTTACTCAACCATTTCAATAATTCATCATCATCCTCACAATTCAAACTCAAACAATAAGAATCAAAACAAGAAAAAGGATACTTACTTGGATATTAGGCCAAATCTTGAATAATCATCTTCAATCCTCTCAAAATCCCTTTGGATTTGATGTACATATGGATGAAATCACCTCTCTCTCTCTCTCTCTCTCTCTCTCTCTCTCGTGCAAGAAGAAGAAGAAGAAATAAGATTCTTTCTTCTCTTCTTATACATATCATATATATAATAATAATAATAATAATAATAATAATTTCCAAAAATCCTTCACCACACCTTTTCCTTCTCTTGACTTTCTTTTGACCAATTTATATGTATTATATATTAGCATAAATACAACGTATACATTCCATTACACAATCATTTCCTTTGCAAAAACATATATACCTTTAATTCAAATCACACAACAATTGTATTAAAACTTCTAGGGCAAATATTGGGATATTACAATTCTCTCCCCCTTAAATAATTTCGTCCTCGAAATTATTAGTACCATAACAAGCCGCTCTTAAGAAAATACTATCTTAACTTCCATATGAAGTTAATTATATACTTAAGTTATTATGTCATCAAATCATATAACTTCAACTCTTCCCTTTAGAATCAACCATCTTCTCTAAATTTCCATAATTCATCATTCTATATGTCTATACATCTTATTACTTCCTTGATCAAACATTCAAAAGAACTCATTACATTTTCTATTAATGACTTTATACAAGAATCAAATCATTTTATAGTTCATCCAATCTTTATATTTAATATATATATATATATATTCACCTCTTTGTAATTACTCTCTTAACTTTAACCTAAAACATCATTGGTTTATATCTGAGCATTAATTATCCCATCATTACAATCATTGTCTAAATAGACATTTATCAAACTTCAATGGATAACAAAATCCTTATTTTTCACAAATGGAGTTACTTCTTTAGCATGCTTTTCACTTAACTAACATAATAATACATTACCTTCCAACTTATTTTATAAATAACCACTCTTTCCCCTTTTTCATCATGATTTATAACTACTAACTCCATTCATTCATGCCAAATCACACTTTAAAATTTTACATTATATACATTATCATGTAAATAATTATACTCTTAGTACAACTATACATATTAAATCTCAATAATAATCCATAATCTTAACCAAATCCAGATCATTTGATCTATCTGTCACAATATACCCACATTCCAATCTTCTTCAATTCCAACTAGCAATTAATTTATTCAAGCTTATCATGAAATTTCACAATATTCATATATATATATATAACCTAATTCCATTAGGGCAAACATATATACAATTCCTGATCTATTCCGATCCATATTCAATCAAATTATCATGATAACAAATCATTTCAAATTATTTTAGTATAATTTCCACCACTTCTCATAAAAATTTTATACCATATTTACTATCAATAGTTCTTTCATTAAAACCTCAAGTCCATTTATTTATTCATTACATACCATAAACATATTCAGTATAACCTTCAGTCACATTTATAATTTCTCCCTTTTTAATATCTCCTCACATTTCATATCATTGTTATATTTATTTCAATTACCTTTTTGTCATATTCTTCATAACTCAACACAGTTCTATAATTTCCTTTTTCTCTCTTTATCTTCACCATTATAACCAAGTTTCTAACATAAAATGATAAAGTACAACTTTATCCAGCATAACTTTTAACTATACTTCTCAAACATAATTTTCAATCTCACCAAATCTGTATTACAATCATTTAATTTAAGATCCAAATCTATGAATAACAAGTTAACCAATCAACTATACTGAACAAAGCACATGGCTTTACGAGATTAATGTTCAAGCCTGGAACTTTTAAATCAATATTGTTCTTTTATAATTTTATTCTCAATCCTTACAAATACAAGGCAAAGGTGTATCTCAAGAATTACATATTCCTTCTTTACATTTTTGATATAACATAAGTTAACACATTCCAACTCCGTTTCAAACCAATTTGCACTCGATTATATGATCTTTATCAACTTAACTCATGTTTCAACAATATTACTATATACATATTCAATCATATGCAGTTCTTATACAATTTCTATTCGTCACTTCATTTCTAATCCACTTATAATCTCTTACAATATACAATTAGATAGAACTTTCCATATGTGAATACTTTGGAACTCTAAATATCATATGATCATCAAGTTCAATGCTCACCATAACAATTTCCACTGTCCAATATTACTCAAGTCCATACCATAATTACTTTCATCACATAATCCATCTAGCTTTACCCAATTTAAGACCTAATCTTACTTAGGTCCACTAATACGTACAACATCATTTCCATAATACTAATTCTATAATAATACTGCATACATATTCATAAGTCACCTTCATAATGTGATTCACACATTTGTTTATATATCATAATTTCATTCATATTGAAAAACTCAATTCACATATCATATACATGTATACACTTAATTATATGCCCTTATATTATTTTCCTTTTTCATATATTCAATACAAACTTAATGTTTATCACTTTCTTTTAAACACTATCCTTCTCATTCTTCCAATATGATATAAGGTAGTTATTCACACTATAAATATATATATTCTAACTATAATAACACTTCACATCTATCTTGATCACATTCCCAATGTGATATCTCTTTCATTTCGTCTTTAAAAACATTTAATACACTTCCATATTCATTCTTGCCCTTTTTAGTAAAATGATTTAAAATAACTCATTTCTATTTACTTATCCACTTCCCTGATTACTTCAAAACAAAATCTCATACTATCAATCACATTACTCAATTCATAATACTTTCATGTGCAATATAAGTCATTTCACCTAACTCATGTATTGAATATACATTAAACTATCAATATCCAAATAATCTTTATCAAATTCCACTAAAACTTTAACTTTTCAACTTACTACTTTGCTTAACTTCAACTTACCAAACTCATCTTACGTATATATATCACAAAGCAATATCAAAACATATAATTTTCACAATTACCAAGCTCATTTCAAAATCTCAGATATCGTAAATTACCACCATTACCATGAGCTTTCACCATATTCAAGCATCTCACATTTCAAACATTAAATTCACAATGTTTGCATGAAAATAACAATACCAATTTATATTCTTACTTAACCAATATTATCTCTTTTTCCTTTAAACTAAACCTTAACTGTATATATATCCCAACTTTACATAATCACACTTTGTCTCTACTAATCAACTCATTCAATATTCCACCATACTCTCCTCATTTAAATAACATAACTTTCAGTATTAACAATCCAACAATATTTCCTCTGTTTAGCAAAGCCAACATAAACTTTATTATAAAGAGGTTCAAAATGTAGAAGAAAGAGTACTTACTCTTATCTTGATTTAATTTCAATTCATTTTCAACTTTATTCTCCTTTTCATTTCTTTATGTTTCAATTCATATTATGTCCTACATAATATTGCTCATAAACATCAATGTTACATTCCATGTTACACACGACATAACATTTTTCATATGCATCATCAATATACATATATCACATTACATTTCACAATTCGTTTCTCATAATCAATTAGGCACTATGCCTCAATTTTAAGTCATTTCCAACATCATTGCCAACAATCATGGTTTCTCATCACATCAACATAGTATACACATATATCATCAACTATATTGAATATCTCATATAACACAAATATTCTACAATTCATATTATGCCACATCCGAGACCAACCTAGGTGTCAATGCATATGCATCTATTACAAATTTCATTTCAAAACTTTTCCTTTTTACTTCTATTTAAACTTTTCAAAACTTTTTCCTTTTAATCTCACTTAGGCCGAGAATCTCGAACATAAGCTCTGATACCAAAATAATTATAACACCCCCATACCCTAAATACATACTATACGTATGCCAAGTATACACACAGAATGTATAGAGAGTATGAGAACGTTACTTTTCGTTACCTTTTAAAAACCTGTAACAAAGTTCAAACCACAATACGTTAATTTACATAACATTTACAAAATCATTGTCTTTATCAAAACTTCATTTTATACATATAAATATCCTCTCGTCAGAAATACATCAGATTTAAAAGTTATACATGTATGCATTACCCTCTTGTTGGTCTCGACAAACTTTACTCTTCTCGTGGCATAACGAAAGACTTCGTATCTTCCACCAAGCTACCTGCGCGATTACACGTCCGCGCTAAGCCCGAAAGCTTAGTAGTACAAATATAAAACATAAACATACATTATAGATATTCTATTATATAATGATATATCAATTCAATGTACAATTAGTTCTTATCATGTTTTTCCGTCTTAATTGCACCTTTCATATATCTTGACTAATTTCATATATTTTATACATTTATACAAAACATTACCACCAACTACAATCCATTTCTAATACTTACAATCAATATATTAATATACATACATTATATATATTATACCAATCAAGAGTCACATTTCCAAGGAAGACAATCCTTATCACCAAACACAATTCATCATTAATACCCACAATCAATACACACATCACATATCATACTTCATAACATTAGTTTGTTCACAATTCACTAATCATAAATCACATTTTCAACAAAGGCAATTATTATCACCAACAATCATCCATCACTAATATCCACAATTTATATATCTCATTACTCATTTATTCCAACATTTATATATATCACATTTACAACAATTGACAGACTCGGGCCCAAAAGACACTAATATGCTATTCGACTTTCAAAGTTAATGCTTTGGTTTAATTATCATATTCATCAATATCCAAAATATTTATCATAACAAATTGCATTGCACATACCTTTTTGAAGGATCATCAAGCTTTCACACTATACATATCACAACATTAGTTACATTATATTAATCAATATAATGAATTACTTAACACTTTTATATTAAATGTGTTAAGTTTCTAAATCATAGAAAAGAGTGCATCTATGTAAGTGTTTACTTACCTCAATAACTACTCCCATCAATCTATACATTCCCTCTTCCAAGAATTCCCAACATTTAGGTTAATGCAACACAATCTCTTCAAAACCTAATCCAAAGATAATTACACACATAAGAAGATAAGAATGATGATTAACTAGGGCAAACTCTACACATGACATGCTCACCAACACGGGCGTGTCCCTGATCGTGCCCTAAACCAACAATACAGAAGCTTTGACACGCTCAGTAACACGGGCGTGTCACTGAACGTGTCACTCATTCTGTCATACATAAACATTTACACGCCCAACAACACGAGCGTGCTCATGGTCGTGTCAATTAAATTTTCTCACAGTAGCTATAACACGCTCAGTAACATGGCCGTGTTAATGGTCGTGTCACAAACGTCCAACTCAGTATCGATTACACACCCAACCACACGGCCGTGTCACTGACCGTGTCAGACCAGAAATCATGAATTTGAACACACATCCATGAGAACACAAACACTTCAAAACTCATATTTCATCACCTTTAATCATCATCTTGGTTATATTCATCAATTACCTATCAATTTAACACTTATATCACTTCAATATATCATAATAACAATCATTATACACACCACCATATATCAACTACTCAATTTCCCCAATTCATTCATATGAAACCCTTACTCAACCATTTCAATAATTCATCATCATCCTCACAATTCAAACTCAAACAATAAGAATCAAACAAGAAAAAGGATACTTACTTGGATATTAGGCCAAATCTTCAATAATCATCTTCAATCCTCTCAAAATCCCTTTGGATTTGATGTACATATGGATGAAATCACCTCTCTCTCTCTCTCTCTCTCTCTCTCGTGCAAGAAGAAGAAGAAGAAATAAGATTCTTTCTTCTCTTCTTATACATATCATATATATATATAATAATAATAATAATAATAATAATTTCCAAAAATCCTTCACCACACCTTTTCCTTCTCTTGACTTTCTTTTGACCAATTTATATGTATTATATATTAGCATAAATACAACATATACATTCCATTACACAATCATTTCCTTTGCAAAAACATATATACCTTTAATTCAAATCACACAACAATTGTATTAAAACTTCTAGGGCAAATATTGGGATATTACATCTTGGACACCACAAAAATTATTTTGGACTAATTAAAATATATTGGACCGGATTGAGTAAAAAATTAAGGGTCTACAGTTTGCCCCCTGCTTGAATGATCTGAAACTTTAGTGAAAGAGAGTGAAAAGCAATAAGAATTAATTTTGAAGATGATTGAGGTTTTGGGTTCTGGACTCGGTTCGAGTACTGGACTCAAGGATAATTTTAGGTTCTGGACCTAAGTATAATTTTAGGTTCTGGACCTAAGGAAAATTTGGGTTCTGGACCCGAGCTAAGTTCTGGACTTAGAAAAGATTCTAGGTTCTGGACCTAAGGAATTTTTAGGTTCTGGACCCATGCTAAGTTCTGGACTTAAAAGATATTCTAGGTTCTAGACCTAAGGAAATTTGGGTTCTGGACCTGAGCTAAGTTCTGGACTTAGAAGAGATTCTAGGTTCTGGACCTAAGGAAAATTTGAGTTCTGGACCCGAGCTAAGCTCTGGACTTAGAAGAGATTCTAGGTTTTGGACCTAAGGAAAATTTGGGTTCTGGACCCGAGTTAAGTTCTGGACTTAAAAGAGATTCTAGGTTCTGGACCTAAGAGATTTGGATACTCCATCCTAAACTAGGCTTGGATACTCGATCCTAACTAGATTCGGATACTCGATCCTAACTGGATTTGGATACTCGATCCTAAATTGAAGTTGGATACTCGATCCTAAACTGGATTGGGATACTCGATCCTAAATTGGATAGGGATACTTGATCCTATCTGGATTGGGATACTCGATCCTAAACTAGATTGGGATACTCGATCCTAACTGGATTTGGATACTCGATCCTATCTAGATTTGGATACTAGATCCTAACTGGACTTGGATACTTGATTCTAAATTGGATTGGGATAATCAATCCTAACTTGGATTGGGATACTCGATCCTAAACTAGATTTGGATACTCAATCCTAAACTGGATTTGGATACTCGATCCTAAACTGGGTACTTTGACTCGAGATTTGAATTTGATTTGGGTACTTGGTCAAGAGATTGGGTACTTGGACCCGAGATTGAATTTGATTTGGGTACTTGAACCCGAGATTGATTTGATTTGGGTACTTGGACCCGAGAATGGATTAAATTTGGGTACTTGGACCCATGACTGGGTACTTGGACCCGAGATTGAATTGGATTTAACTGACCTTTTATAAGTTGAGAATTCTGACTCCTCCGGCTATTCTATGCATTATGGTTCTTTACCCTAAAAATGGATCTTCATCGTTGGACCTTGGATCTTCATCCTTAGTATCGAATCTTCACCTTTGAAAACGGATCTTCATCCTTAGAGATCAGGTCTTCACCCTTAAAATTGGATCTTCATCCTTGGAATCAAGATCTTCAACCTTGAAAATCGGGTCTTCACCCTTGAAAGTGGATCTTCATCCTTTAAGCTGGATCTTCATCCTTGGAAATCGGGTCTTCACCCTTTGAAAAATGGATCTTCATCCTTGTAAATCGGGTCTTCACCCTTTGAAAAATGGATCTTCATCCTTTGGACTTCGGGTCTTCACCCTTTGTAAATGGATCTTCTTTGAGATCAGGTCTTCATCTTGAAAATATGGATCTTCATCCTTTGAGATCGGGTCTTCACCCTTGAAACGTGGATCTTTATCCATTGGAGGTCGGATCTTTACCCTGGCTTCAGCTCTTTTAGCTGAACTGATCTTTTGTCTTTTGCATTTTCATTCTTTTGACAGTTCTAATGTTCCATTCTTTTGTTCTTTCTTTTTGCAAAAATTTAGCTATTTTTATTTGGCTCTCATATCTTCTCCTACCCCTTGCATGGCAAAATATTTACAAGTGAGTTTAAAAATGTTTTATACATAAACTCAAAAAAATTAAAAAGGAGAAACTTTGCCCCATGTGTAGGCTCAAACCCATGATTTTTCTATGCGGGCTCTGATTGATATTTTTGCCATATAGTTCATCGCACAAGCATGTATTTCTTCTTTTGCAAAATGACTGGAGCTTCCACAAACAAATAGGCTTTCCGTGCCCTCTTGATTCAATATCTTCTTTTGATTCTTTACTTCGCAGGGTGTTTGCTGTTCATTTTGACAAGGAATAGATAATACAAGGCAAGAAAGTGCAATGTGATATGCTCATGTATGCATGATATGCATGAATAATACTTATAGTCATTCCATCGACTCACAGACTGAGGTGATCATCAGAAGTGTTCTCATTGGTTCTTTTCATATACTCGTTCAGGTCTTGCATTGGAATAAAAGAATGCTTCCCATTTATGACTTTTATCTTTGAGATATTGAAAACATGAATAATGGAGGCCCCAAGCAGCAGAGTCAGGGATTCATCTATTTTGAACTATGTTTCAGCATGTCGGTTGATAGCTTCTTCATGACCTTGCCAATAATCATTTCCTTTGCCCAATGTGTCCTTTAGAGGTTCAACATACTTCCCTTAACTTGAAGGCTTTGCATGAGAAAGCATTTTTTTTTTGAATTTTTTTGAATTTTAATTTTGAAATCAAATGTTGGCTTTGCCAAATTAATGTCAATGTACCTTAGGACTTGATTTTTCCAAATTAACATATCTATAACATGACAACCCTAGTTACGTTACTAAACTTGGGAATCATTTCTATTTAAGCAAGAATTGTTGCACTTCAAATAGGCACATACACATTACTTGGCCAAAGGTCTCATTTGAGATTAAATATTGTCTATCTCATATGCATGCTTATCCAAACTATCTCCACTAATAGACTCTACCTACCAAGAGAGATCAACAGGTCTTTAATAGGCTTGAAATGGGGTCTATAAGGGACATGGGTTAATTGAAGGCCATTTGTAAGTTGGAGCCGATGTGACACAATGGACAAACCTTCACACTACAAATTTCTTGTTTGAACTTTAGGCAGCTGGGAGCAATCTTGCTAGACTCCAAATTCCTTCTATCTTCATGGCATTAATCTAGATCTTGATTGGAACAGTTTTTGCCCTTGCAAAAAGTTTGGTTCCCAAATTCGTTTCTTTTCTTCTTCTCCCTTTTCTTTATATTTCTTACTCTTCCCTTTTCTTTCTCTTTATTTTCCTTACTCTTCCCTTTCTTTGAGCATTTTATCATGTTGTCCTTCTTCCTTGTAGGACTGTCAAGTACAAAACTTTTAAGCACTGGATGGTCTTCCTCTTTTTTTCCTCCAATTTTGGTTGGGTTGGACCAATTCAAGTTAAAATGTCCTTATAAACCAAATGGAAACCCTTTGCTACTTTAGGTAAAAGAGAACTCAGTTGGCTTTCTGAACCGCCTTTTTGGGTTTTCTTTTTTTTTTCTTTTCTCTTTTCCTTTTTTTCTTCTTTTTTCCTTTTCTTTTCTTCTCTTTTTTTTTGGTTCTAGCTCTAAAAGAGTCGTCTTGTTTGTACTAACTTAGGCTTCCAATAATGGATGATTGGAGTAACATAAATCTTCTTTAACATGCATAAATCATTTGTACTAACTAGGGCTTCCAATAATGGATGATTGGAGTAACATAAATCTTCTTTAACAGGGATAAATCATTTGTTACTCTGATGTTGATGTTGTCTTGATATATTGGAGATAGTAAGAGAACTTCAACTACCCTTATGGTTTTGAGAACATCAACTATCCTTATGGTCTTGAAAACATCAACTACCCTTATGGTCTTGAGAACTTCAACTACCCTTATGGTCTTGAGAACTTCAATTATCTTCGTGATCTTGACTAATCATTACTTTCTTTTGATCTTCTTGCCTCTTCATATTAGTGATCATAAGACTTGTCAAAAGTATCACAACAGCTCAGGGTAGGTTGTTGGGGTTTGTAAGCCCATGAAAAGAAAGCTAAAATTTTATGAAGGCTCAAAGGGACAACTAGGAATTGATATTTAATAGGTGGATACTATTTGTTGGCTAACCAAACAATGCCTAAATCATCTCTCCCTTAAATAAGCAGAGTTCAATTTCGCCTCGAAAGTTTGTCAAAGCATATTCTAAGACTAACTAGGACCTAGACAAAGGTAATTATGCAGGAGCCCTCTCTAAGTAAGCATACACAACTCAATGCTATAGAGCAATTCCCTCACCTAGTAAAGTCATTCGAGTCATGATGCATAAATATATTAATTCATGAATTATCAAGCAAAATTCCTCATTGGTTGAATACCAAAATGAACAAAGACCAACAAAAATTTTGATGAAAGTAATTTATTTCAAGTAACTTTAAATTTGGAAAACATAATGGTACCAAAAAAGAAAGTAAAATTGAAAAGCAACATTCAAGCTAAGGAAAGTTCGTTGAGTTGGAGTCAAAGATACTTCATTTATTTTGACATCTCAAGGGCATGGATTTTCTCCATCATCAAGGATCATTGCTTCATCATCATCTTTAATAGCTTCTCTATCCATATCATGACAAGGTGACAAGATAAAACTCTTCATGAAGGTTGTAACCGATGGTGCCCTTCCAAATTTAGGCGGAGGATTATTCTTAGTATTGGGCTTATCAGGCTCAGGCAGGTTTCCACTATCAATCAAATCTTAGATTTCGTGCATTAATCGAACACATTTATCTATCTCATGCCCTTGCAATTGATGAAATTGACAGAAAACCTTGGAATCAAAATTTGGTGGTAGAGGCTTATGTAGAGGCCAAGGTGCCAATGGTTATAGTAAATCCATTTTCATTAGATTTTTTAACATCTTTGACAAAGGATCCCTTAAGTCTGAAAATTTACACTTCTTTGTTGGCTTAGTTGTTGCATCTTTCTCAACACCTCCTCTTTCCCTTTGACTTTGCCCACTGGGGTGATAGCCGCTCTTATTGCTCCACTTAGATAGCACATGGTTCGGTTGGTCTTGTAGAATAGGGATTGATCTCTCATTTTTCATTTGATCTCTATCAGTAGACATGTTCCTTGTTAATGATGCCTTTTCCTTCTTTCTTATGTCAATGGGAGATGCCTCATTAGCATTGTTGATGATCTCTAGAATTTGAATCAACTGGGTCCTCATAATTTCAACCAATTGATCTCGTAGCTAGACCATCCTAGCCTTGACAACTTCATCGACAATGTCCCTTAGCTGGTTCACATCCATCCTTCCAATGAAGTGCTTGAATCAAAATCAATGTTGTAGGTGGTATCATTGTATGCTCTTGAATTGTTGTACTTCAGGTCTATGAGCCACAAAGGATTAATGATATGAGATGCAAATGTATGCATGTATGCACAAACAATAGAAAAACAAGGATGAATAGGATGTTCCTTCCAAGGTATATGGTTAACAAAATACCAACATGAGGCATCTTGTTTTCAAATAATTCCCTCAGACGTTTCAACCAATAGTTATATTTTCGAAAATGAAAAATCAACTTATGATAATTCCCATTAATTAGGTTTTAATCCAAAAGTAGCGTCTATGTTATATTGGATTAAAATAAAATTAAGAGGTTTATTATAAATAAATTTCTCACTTGAAAAAGTAACTAATGATTTATGCCAAAAACAAGCCCATGATTAATTATTCTTAGTATAAACTAGGCTCACAATTGATTTTTGGTATTTCGTAATTGACCTAAATATTTTGGCAAGCTCTTTGTAAGAAAAGGTTGGGAGAAAATAATTTTGTTTCTAAGCCCATTGTAAAAAGATTTTAGAAAAAACATATTTTGGGCTTAGTATTTGGGCTAAGAGCAAAAGAATTTTTTATTTATTTTTAGAAAAGTTTTATGTCCAAAGATCATCTTGAAAAGTTTTGAAAATAGCTTAGGTCTTTTGGATTTTAAAGAAAAATTTATTTTGAGCTTACAATATACTTAGGTCATATTAGAAAAAGAACAAACCAAATAAGCCATGATTTAAGCCAACATAAAGTAACCATAATCAAACAACATGCATTTAAGGTAAAACCTAAGGAAAATAACTAGGCCAATTACATGAGCTTTAGTCTTTGGGTAAAAAGGGTTACGTTCCCATAGCAACTATATACCAAATGGTACGAGGCTATGAGTGGTTATGCCATGCTTGATATCCATAACTTGAGTGAAAGTATGATATCCCTTACATAACACAACACAGGTAACAGGGGCGTCCTAACTCACGCACACGATGCAATCTAATATGATGTAATGGATAATATCATTATAGGAAAGAATAGAATAATATAAAGACCAACGGAATCAACTTCTCTTATCCCCAGTGGAGTCGCCACTGCGAGAGGGGATTTTTGCCCCCACTCCCGGTCGAATGGTTCTTGCGACTTCGGCACTGTTTAAGCTTGGGGCCTTAGAGAACAAGGACCTATGTCCGGAAAAAATGCAGTCGCCACCCTGACGGGCCGGGAAAAAGAAAGGGGTGGATGACTTGATTCCTAAGGAATCCCCAACCCCCTAATGGGTTCGAATAGTTGGGTACGTGTGGGAAAGGTGAGAAATGGCCCAGCACCCCCACAACGCCCGGTTCATTGGAACCAGCCTCCTTTACAGGTATTAATATTATAAAATTCTTAAATATAACAACATTATCCATATTACACATAATAATTAAAATAAAGAATTGATATATTGAAAATCAAAAAAATGTCCAATCAAAATAAATAAATGGACACCCATCCGAAGATGGAAACATGCCCTTACATAATCCATTCCTAAATAGGACACCCACCGAAAGATAGAAACATGTCCTTTACATTGGTTCTAAAATAGAAAAGCAATTTAAATTACATGATATTTAACTAATGAGGTACCCACCAAGTGGAAACATACCTCTTACATCATTTGGAAATCTAAATAAATCTATAAAAGTAAATAACCAGTCATCATAAATAAATCATTCATCAAAAGTATTAAACAATAATAGAATGTAAACATCCATCCATGGTAAACTAAATAAATCTAGTATTGAACTTAAAAAAATTAAAGCATAATCAAATATAAAATAACGCAAATAAAGATTCAAATTAGGACTACTATTTCTATTTAGGATTCTTTATTTAATGTGTTTAAGGTTTTGGAAGTCATGGGTTTAATCTACTGTAAACTTTAAAATAATTGAAATGGAGCAAAGTTTAGAATTTAAGAGGTTGATAAAGTTCTTTGATTAACCAAATTAGTGTTTGAGAAGTGAAATCATGAAACTAGGGTTTGAACACTTTAAAACATTTAGATTTATGATTTACGATTACTGAATCATTGTTTTATAATTACCATATTGAATTTTAATATTTAAATTTATAAGGTTTTAAATTTTTAAAGATTAGAAAAAATTAGGGTTTAGGTTAGCTAGTTTAGGGTTTAAGAAAACTAGGGTTTGAGGTTACTGTCTTGATTCTAAAGTTGAATAAGGGTTTAGTGTTTTTGGAGAATATATTTTATTTTAGAATTTAGAGAAACAATTTATAGTCTTATGAAGTTTTATGAAAATAAACAAAACGATTTAAGGTTTATAGAAACAGAAAAGATATTTTTAGGGTTTTTGGAAAGAAACATAATTCAATTTATGATTTTGAAAATTTGGAAAGCAAATTAGGGTTTTGAGATTTTGAAGAAACAAAAACAACAATTTTTAGCCTTTTGGAAAACAAAGCAACGAATTAAGGTTTTTAAACTTTAGAAAATGTGAATTAAGGTTCTTAAGTTTTTTTTTTATTTTGAAGAAACACAAACAATTTTTAAGATTTTTGAATGATGAAGCTACTGTGAATTAATGAAAC
Source organism: Garcia nutans (assembly GCA_947685225.1). Lineage (NCBI taxonomy): Eukaryota > Viridiplantae > Streptophyta > Magnoliopsida > Malpighiales > Euphorbiaceae > Garcia > Garcia nutans. Next base: position 43,902,697 of record CANTUV010000007.1, on the reverse strand, counting down.
AAATAAAGAAATTCATACCTTCGTTTGTTGGTTCCACCAAAAATCACTTCTTGGATGAACAAGAACAAAGACAAGCTTTGCTGCCTTTGATGGGTTGAATTGCTTGTTTGCTCTCTCAAAAAAAAAGTCCAATTAATTCAAGTTTTTCCTCCTCAATTTCGGTCTCAATTTTTCCTCCAAATTTTCGATCCAATTTCTGATCAAATTTTCGATCCAATTTTCGATCTCTTATAGTGTTGTTTTTGGTCCTATTTATAGAAGAATCTATGGTTAATTCTAGTTATTCACAGAATCTAATATTGTTTAAGAAAAGGAAACTGAAACCTAATTGTATTAGGTTTCGAAAAAATTTGCGTCGGAAAAATTTCGCTTGTGAAAAAAAAACTGCTGCTAAAAAATTGCGCTGGAAAAAAAAAACTACTGCGAAAAAAATGCACTGGCAAAAAATTGCCGCAGCTGGCTGCGGGCCGCGGGCGTGCTAATTGGCCTGCGGGCCATTTCGCCGCAGCCCCTTTCAGCGATGAACTTTTTCGTCGCCGATTTTTTTTATTAATTAAAATTTGATACTAAAGCAAATATTATTTAACAAAAATTATTTTGTACTAATTAAAATATCTTGGACAACACAAATATTATTTTGGACTAATTAAAATATATTGGACCGGACTGGGTCAAAAATTAAGGGTCTATACACAAATGATAAAAAAAACCCCAGATCTGCAAATGAGATTCTTCTTAAAAAATCTTGCTATTTGTATTGATAAATAAGCCGCTGCTACTACAATGAATTGGTCACCATTCAAAATCGCCAGATGTACTTCCCCAATAATGTCAATTCCCCAAGTTGCAAAAGGCCAGGGTAAAGACATAGAATGTAATTCGTCAGAAGGTAAGTGATTTAGGTTTCCATACATCTGGCACTGCTGGCACCTCTTCACAAACTCAATACAATCTATCTCCATTGTTAACCAGTAGTAACCTTGTAAATTTATTTTCTTAACCAGTGCTAATCCATTCATGTGTAGTCCATATCTTCCCGCATGTATTTTTGACATGATCTGGTCAACTTCAGACTTCCTCAAGCATCTCAAGTGCACCTGTGAGCGCGGCCTAAACCTAGAGCAAATGGAGTCACCACCAGGACCGGCTGGGAAAAAAGAAAGTGGTGGATGACTCAATTCCTAAGGAATTTCCAACCTCCTATAGGGTTTGAAAAGTTGGGTACGCGTAGGGAAGGTGAGAAATTGCCCAACAGCCCTACAGATCCCGGTTCATTAGAACCGGCCTCCTTTTTAGGTCTTAACATTATAAAATTCTTAAATATAATGATATTATCCATATTACATGCAATCATAAGAATGAACATATACTTTATTCATAATCATAGCAATGTTCAAACAAAACAAATAAATGGACACCCATCTGAGGATGGAAACATGTCCTTACATTATCCATGTCTAAAACTAAAAAGGACACCCACTGAAAGGTGAAAACGTGTACTTTACATTAATCCCAAAATATGAAAATAATTTAAATTACATAAAGATTAATTAATGAGGTACCTAATCATGTAAACATACCTCTTACAATTTTAAGAAATAAACAATAATCAAGAAAATATTCATCCATAATAAATTAAATAAATAAACCATCAAAATTTGAGTAAATCATTCATAAAATATATAACCAATCACATAATCAAATCTAAAATTAAATAAAGCAATAAATGTATAAATTTAGGGTTTTAGAATTTTAATAATCAAATTAGGGTTTTTAAATAAAGGGAGTTAAACACAAGGACTTATAATACACAAATAAATATTGACGCCTTCGATGAGCCCATACGGCTGTTCCGCCAAAACTATAGTATTAGCTTTTAAGATCGACCCCTTTTAAGATTTAGAAAATAGGGTTTTGGGATTTTTATAAAAATAATAAATATTAACTATAGTATTAGCTTTGCATGAAAGATATTAATAATCACCAAAACTTAATATGATTTATTTGAATAAATTTAAATTTAGAGACGTACCTTCGTTTATTGGCTCTACCAAAATCGCTGGATGAAAATTCTGGGTGAGCTTTTCCAAGATAGCGAGTGCACTGCCTTTGTAAGGTTTGTGTGTCTTTGATCTTCTTTGTCTACCATCCTCTCCATCTCCTTTGTTAATGAAACTTGCTAGGGTTTGTTTGCTGATGAAGCTTAGTTACTGAGTTTTCCAGAGTATAAGCTAAAAAAAATAAAAAGTTTCATCAAAATAATTTTCCAAGTCCTTGAATAATCCTTAAATAATTGTCCCTCAGTTTCTGTGTTTTAATGCCTTATTTATAGGAAAAGTCAAAAAACCTAATCTTAGTTGGTTAAGGAAATAATAGTCTGTTAAGGAAAAAATTAAAACTGAGCTAAATAAGGATTTTGTAAAAATCAACAGCGTGCGCGGACTGCTGGCCAATTGCTGTGAGGAATTGGGCTGCTAGCAAGTATGGGTTGCTGCGGGGGGTGCCACAATTCATTGCAGGCCAAGCCCTTCGGCGATTTGCTAGGAAGCAAATTCAGCGCATGTCTTTTAGCCCGCGGCGAATCGCGGCACGCCAATCCGTCCATTTTTTATATTTTATTTTTATTTTTTTTTATTTTTATAATTATTAAAAATAAATATTAGAAATATCATATAATTTAAAATTAAATAATAAATATTATATTATAATATTAAAATAAATAAAAATTATTATAAAAATTATTTTTGGACTGTTTTAAAATATCGGACTGGACATGGTAAAAAATGAAGGGTCTACAACGCCCCCATCGGGGCATCTTTAATGTATTGCAAGGACCATCACCTTATGGCTCTTTGCTCATCCATTGTTGCCCCCAATGGGAATTTCTTATTCTCCAAGAATTGTCTTGTGATATCATACCACACATAATGGTCTACTTCAGTTTCCATAACTTTTTCATATGCATAGCAAAGAGTTGATGAGCTGGTTAAAACCAGAGGTTTAAGAAATAAGTTGATAGGATTCTCCCACGCTGAAGCCAATGTGGCTAAGGCATCAGCCATTTGGTTTTCTTCTCTTAGTAAGTGTATAAATTTTCACTCTTTAAAATTCTTCTTCATCATAATCAAATAATCATGGTATCGTTTTAACTTCTCTCTTTTTAACTCCCACTCTCCATTCAGTTGGGATACCACTAGCAATTAATCACCAAAGAATTGCACCTTATCTACCTTCATAATCATCAGGGTTTCCAAACCAAAGATACACACTTCATACTCCACCATGTTACTGGTTTCCCCGAACTTCAACTTTTTAGTTTTAACTTTTTACCATGTTCAGGTTTCTATTTACTTCCCTATTAAAATACATCTTCCATCCTTGTACTTCTATGACCTCTAAATGTTCATCTGCGAATTCCAACACCACTTCCTCACTGTCTGGCAATGGCTGCTGAGCTAGAAATTTTGTTACTACTCTGCCTTTGATGGTTTTTCTGGTTATATACTCAATCTCAAATCCCATTCAACGAGGGTGTCTCCCTGAAATATTTCACTGGATCCAACCTAGAGATATCTTGCACACTATATGATTGAAAGTAATGCCGTAATTTCCTAGAAGGCCAAACCACAGCTATACAGGCGTTTTCAATGATATTATACTTAATTTCATAAGGTAGGAGCCTTATACTTAAATCATTTTTGTACTTGTTTTTGTACTTATTTTTATGTGTTTTTAGTTAATGTTTCATTTGATTTTTGTTTAAAGTTTGCTTGAAGTGTTTGTTTTAGGTTAAAGTGCAAAAACTCCCTTGGAAGATCAAAACAGTGCAGGAAAAGCATGAATCAACCAAGACATGGCCAAGCCAAATCAAGCAAGACATGTCACCTCAAAGGAAATGAAGGCAGAGCTTGACACACCCATGAGACATGGCCAAGCCACTGGCCATGTCTCACTTAAAGACCAAAACCAAAGAAACTAAGAAAGAAAAGAAAATAGGCAGTACTTGACACACTCACATGACATGGCCATGTCACTTGAAGCTTGGCCATGTCTGCTCGTCTTGGCCATGTCTTTGCCCATGTCTGATCATCTTGGCCATGTCACTTGAAGCTTGGCCATGTCTCATTGTCTTGGTCGTGTTTCATCCTAAGAAAATAAAATCATATGAAAATAGAAGCAGTGTTGAACACAAGCACCATCTTGGCTATGTCTCTGCCCATGTCGCTCGAAGCTTGGCCACCATGTCGCTTGAAGCATGGCCATGTCCAAGGAAAAATTGGTAAACATGGCCAAGTCACCATTAGCTTGGCCGTGTCACCACTTGAGAACAAAGAAAAGAAAGAAGGCAGAAGGCGACACTGGCAAGCGACATGGCCAAGCCACTGGCCATGTCCCATGACACGGCCAGGAGCTTGGCCATGTCACCACTTGAGAACAAAGAAAAGAAAGAAGGCAGAAGGCGACACTGGCAAGTGACAAGGCCAAGCCACTGGCCATGTCACATAACATGGCCAGGAGCTTGACCATGTCATCCCATGAAACCAAAGAAAAGAAAGAAAGAAAGAAAAAAGGCAGTGATGGACACGGCCAGCAAGCTTGGCCGTGTCCCAAAGAAAAAATGAGAGACATGGCCAAGTCACTCATGGCTTGGCCGTGTCACACTTAATATATTTGAATTCTTTTGCATGAGTTGGGAGACAATGTGGGGAACAAGACATTGTGTTTGCCAAAAGAAATACTAAACAAAGAAAAAGTGGGGAATAAGGTGAAGTGGTGTGAGTTGGAAGACATGGGTTGAGTTTTTAATGAATTAAAAAGAGAAGAAGAGGGAAATGGGGGGAGTCTGGGACAATTTTCTGCATACATGTTTTGGGAGAGGGAGAGAGTGACACTCTCCCTTAGCCCTTCACCTCCAATCTCTATTTCCATCCTCTCCACCTTCTCCATCTTCCATTGGCAAGTTCTTTGAGATTCTTTGGGATAAATTGGGTTAAACAAGCTCTTGAAGGTTGAAGAAGCTTCATTCCAAGGTTTGGTGACTTGAGGAATCCTACTCTTGGCATCTTCACAAGGGGTTTTTCCATTCTCTCTTTTAATTCACTTGTATTGTTGTTGTTGTATTAAGAGATTGATATTGCAATTGACAATTTTAATTTAATTTGTATTGTGATGAATATTTGTTATAAATTGATGATGTTGAGCTAAATACACATGCCTAGGGTTTGTAGTATATTTGATTGAATGCTTTGATTTGATATTTACATTGATGTACCTTATGTTGGCTGATTGCATTGGATTGTATGCTAGGTTGATTGAGTAGCTACCTATTGATCTTTAGATATTGAATGAAGGACCGAGAGGTGAAATTTGATATAGAAATTATGCAATCGACTACCCTATGGCACTGGATTGTGCTCGCTGGCTCTCTTACGGAAGAGGTCAGGTGTTCGATCCGGGGAGGCAACTCTTTTGGGAGCCAAATAAATAAATCTTGCTGGAGGGCCCGCGAGGGCAGTCAAGTACTGTGGCGGCCTGCTGGGTTGAGGGCTGGGACTACGGTCCACCTACGGGAGAAAAGGCCCAATAGGCCAGCTGTCATAAGACCGTGCAGTTGGGGTCGTTACATCATTTGTTGGTTCCACCAAAAATCACTTCTTGGATGAACAAGAACAAAGACAAGCTTTACTGCCTTTGATGGATTGAATTGCTTGTTTGCTCTCTAAAAAAAAAAGTCCAATTGATTCAAGGTTTTTCTCCTCAATTTTGGTCTCAATTTCTCCTCCAAAATCTGATTTCTGATCCTTTTTTGTGTTGTTTTTGGTCTTATTTAAAGAAGAATTTTTTTGATTAATTCTAGTTATTCACGAAATATAGCATTCATTAAGAAAAGGAAACCGAAACCTAATTGTATTAGGTTTCGAAAAAATTTGCATCGAAAAAATTGTGCTGGCGAAAAAAAACTGCTGTAAAAAAATTGGGCTAGAGAAAAAGGTGCCGCAGCTGGCTGCGGCAGCGGGGGACGAAATTGGCCAGCGGGCGAAATGGCCCAAGGCCATTTTGCCGCAACTCTTCGGCGACGTATTTTTTCGTCGCTGATTTTTCCGTCGTCGATTTTTTTATTTTTTGTTAATAAAAATTAGATACTAAAGTAAATATTATTTAATTAAGATAACAAAAAATTGTTTTGGACTAATTAAAATATATTGGACAGCACAAAAATTATTTAGGATTAATTAAAATATATTGGACCGGACTAGGTCAAAAATTAAGGGTCTACAGTTTGCCCCCTGCTTGAACGATCTAAGACTTTAGTAAAAGAGAGTGAAAAGCAATAAGACTTAATTGTTGATGAGATGGTTATTTGAATTTGTTTTGGGTACTTGGACCAGAGACTGAACTTGATTTGGGTACTTGGACCCGAGATTGAATTTGATTTGTATACTTGGACCCGGGATTGGATTGAATTTGGGTACTTGGACCCAGGATTGGGTACTTGGACTCGAGATTGATTTGATTTGGGTACTTGGACCTGAGATTGGGTTGAATTTGGGTACTTGGACTCGAGATTGATTTGATTTGGGTACTTGGACCCGAGATTGGGTATTTGGACCCGAGATTGATTTTATTTGGGTATTTGGGTACTTGGACCCTAGAATTGGTACTTGGACCCAATATTGGATTGAATTTGGGTACTTGGACCCGAGATTAATTTTATTTGGGTACTTGGACCCGAGATTGGGTACTTAGACCCGAGATTGATTTGATTTGGGTACTTGGACCTAAGATTAGATTGAATTTGGGTACTTGGACCCGAGATTGGATTGAATTTGGGTACTTGGACCCAAGAATGGGTACTTGGACCCAATATTGGATTGAATTTGGGTACTTGGACCCAAGATTAATTTGATTTGGGTACTTGGACCCGGGATTGGGTACTTAGACATGAGATTGGATTGAATTTGGGTACTTGGACCCGAGATTGGATTGAATTTGGGTACTTGGACCCAGGATTGGGTACTTGAACCTAAGATTGATTTGATTTGGGTACTTGGACCCAAGATTGGATTGAATTTGGGTACTTAGACCCGAGACTAATTTGATTTGGGTACTTGGACCCCAGATTGAACTTGATTTTAGGGTACTTGGACCCGAGACTAAGTTTGATTAACCTTTTATCAGTTGAGAAGTCCGACTGCTCCGGCTGTTCTATGCATGGTAGTTCTTCACCCTTAAAATGGATCCTCATCCTCTGAGTTCAGGTCTTTACCCTTGATAATGGATCTTCATCCTTCGAGATCAGGTCTTCACCCTTGAAAATGGATCTTCATCCTTTGAGATCGGGTCTTCACTCTTGGTGTCGGGTCTTCACCCTTTGAAAATGGATCTTCATCCTTTGGACTTTGGGTCTTCACCCTCTGAAATTAGATCTTTATCCATTACAGATTGGGTCTTTACCCTTGAAACATGGATCTTTATCCATTGGAGATCGGGTCTTCACCCTTGAAAATTGACTTTCATCCTTTGGAAATCGGGTCTTCACCCTTCAAAATGGATCTTCATCCTTTGGACTTTGGGTCTTCACCCTTTGAAATTGGATCTTTATCCATTAGAGATTGGGTCTTTACCCATGAAACACGGAACTTTATCTGTCGGAGATCGGGTCTTCACCCTTGAAAATGGACTTTCATCCTTTGGAAATCGGGTCTTCACCCATGAAAATGGATCTTCATCATTTGGACTTCGGGTCTTTACCCTTGCTTCAGCACTTTTAGCTGGACTGATCTTTTGTCTTTTGCATCTTCATTCTTTTGAGAGTTCTAATGTTCCATTATTTTGTTATTCCTTTTTGCAAAAATTCAGCTATTTTTAGTTGGCTCTCATATCTTCTCTTGCCCCCATGTGGGCTCTGATTGATATTTTTGTTGTTTAGTTTATCGCACAATCACGTATTTCTTCTCTATGCAAAATGACTGGAGCTTTCTCAAGCAATGGGCTTTCCATGCCCCCCTGATTTGATATCTTCTTTTGATCCTTTACATCACAGAGTGTTTACTATTCACTTTGATAAATACAAGACAGGAAAGTGTGATGTGATATGCTCATGTATGCATGATATGCATGGATAATAGTTACAGTCGTTCCACCGACTGACAGACCGAGGTGATCAGCAGAAGTGTTCTCACTGGTTACTTTTTGATGCTCGTTCAAGTCTTGCATTGGAATGATCGAAAGCTTTGCATTTGTGGCTTTTATCTTCAAGATTTTGAAAACATTAGTGGTGGAGATCTCAAGTTGCAGAGTCAGGGATACATCCATTTTAAATTATGATTCAGCAAGTCAGTTGGTAGCTTCTTCATATCCTTTGGAGGTTCAACATACTTCCCTTAACTTGAAGGCTTTGTATGACACAACTCTCTTCTTTTTTTTTTTTTGAATTTTGATTTTGAAATCAAATGTTGGCTTTGCCAAATTAATGTCAATGCACCTCAGGACTTGATTTTTCAAATTAACATATCTATAACATGACAACCCTAGTTACCGTACTAAACTTGGGAAATATTTCTATTTAAGCAAGAACTGTTGCACTTCAGATAGGCACACACACATTACTTGGCTAAAGGTCTCATTGAGTTTAAATACTATCTATCTCATATGCATGCTTATCCAAACTATCTCCACTAATAGACTCTACCTACCAAAAGAGATCAATAGGTCTTTAATAGGCTTGAAATGGGGTCTATAAGGGACACGGGTTTAAATGAAGGCCATCTTGAGATTGGAGCTGGTGTGATGCAAAGGACAAACCTTGACACTACAAATTTCTTGTTGGAACTTTAGACAATTGGGAGCAATCTTGCTAGACTCCAAATTCCCTCTATCTTCTTGGCATTAATCTAGATCTTGATTGGAATAAAAGAAAGAAGGAAGAAGGAAGAAGGAGATACTGGTAAGAGGCATGGCCCAGCCACTGGCCTTCTCACACGACACAGCCAGGAGCTTGGCCGTGTTAATTCTTGAAAAGAAAGAAAGAAGGAACAACAGCCATGGATACGGCTAGCAAGCTTGGCCATCTCCCAAGAAAAGTGAGAAACACGGCCAAGCCACTCATGGCTTGGCTGTGTCACCCTTAAGATGTTTGAATTATTTGCATGAATTAGGGGACAAAGGCCTTGCTTTTTCCAAAAGAAATATTAAAAGAAGAAATGGTTGCCTAATTTCATGAAAGAAATATTAAACAAAGAAAAAAGGGGGAGACAAAGATGAGTGTGGTGAGTTGGCAAGCACTCTTTGTGTTTTGAAAGAATTAAAAAGGAGAGGAAGGGAGAAAGAGGACACACATTGGAAAAGGGTGACACTCTCCAATTCCATTCCATTCTTCTCCTTCTTAGAGAAGAAGACACCGTTCTCTTCCTCATCCTCCATTTCCATCTTCTCCATCTTCCATAGACAACACTTCAACTTGGTTCTTTGGGAATAATTGGGTTAACAATGTAACACCCCTTCCCGACCTACATGTGTAAGCCGAGCAGAGGCGCCACACTATCCAAATGCTACCAATTTACTTAGTCAAATTTTAGTTCCGATTTTTACAGAAATTTTGCCATAGTTTTGCCTAGAAATTTGGATCCCAAGTGTCGACAAAACTTGTTTTTTTGATTTTTGAAAACATTTTACACAGACCAATGTGAATACCATCAAATTTAATGCACTCCCAATGAATTCACCTTATACCCTCAACTACAAATCTGCAAGAAGAGTTCACACTTCTAATACAACATAAAGTAAAGGTTTATGATTATTACACACTACTAACATACCATTGTAACATAGAAATTCTCTTTTATATTTATTTATATACATGCCACAACTAGCTAACTCATAATGGATCTAAAAGATCTACCCCTGAGATTTGCTGTGGTCTAGTCGTTGCTTTCCCAAGATTTATCTACTGCTCCGAACCTACGAGTCAAGGAAAACTTAACTCGCTGAGCGTTGTCGCTCAGTGGGTACTTTACCAATAAAAATGAAAGTGGTACATGAAAGTAAGGAAATAATTAACTCAACAATCAACCAACATTTTACCAATAGAAATCGTGATACATTCAGTGTGATATGCTTTCAATAATGTAAAATCATAATTCAAACTTATTTGCATTATATAGTTTTACGAAAGAAAATATGTCTTTGATTCAGGCTCTACTGGTATATAGGGAACCATAGTGATAAGGCAGTGGGCCTCCCCACTGTAACATAGGTGGGCCTCCCCACCGATATCAAATCACAGGAATGGGCCTCCCCATCCTGGTTAACCAATGGGCCTCCCCATTGGCTTCAGTGGCCACCGATATCAGATCACAGGAATGGGCCTCCCCATCCTGGTTAACCAATGGGCCTCCCCATTGGCTTCAGTGGCCTCACCACTGAATAAAATATCATATCACAATGATGAGCAGTACTGCATGCGTTAGTATAGTGCACCATACCCTTATCTACCACTCCCACTATCCAGTAGAGCAAAAAGATTTAAATGATTCAATTTAAGTCTCAACTTCATTTTAGAATGATTCAAGAAATCAATTTAATTCCCATTGCACTTTGCCATTTATGCTGCGCAACACATTCTTTAGTCAAACCATTCCCCTTTTTCACATATTTAATATCCACAATAAACATATTAAACATTTCAAAGGATTCCTCAAAAGATCACAAATTGACCAAATGAATAGTGTTGCGGCGAGAAAAATCGGCAACGCAAAATGGCATGACCAAATGAATAGTAAAATCTGGGTTTTCGTCAAAACTTCAGTCCACTTCAGTCATGCATTTGACCAAGTAAATGTTCTTATTTTTGGCTGAAATTTTACAGAAAACTTATTTCATATGTTGACTAATTGCATGTAAAATTTCGTTGAAAAATTCATTCGTTTGCTGCCCCAAACTATTGCCACAAAAATAGTCCAGAAGCTGTCACTTTGGGACCATTTCGGCCCAAACATTTGAAATGCATAGGATAGTTTATTTTTCTTCTGTAAATCAATATTAAAGCTTCTTTAATAGTAAAGTGAAGATTCAAACACTTCCCTTTAACAACTTTTGCATGTTTAACTCAAATCAAACTAATTTAAGTCCAAAACAACTTACCAAATCAACTTGCCAAGTTTTCTCAAAACATTTGGTTTCAATTAAATTTAACAACCCAATTGCCATAAGAAAACAACAACATACTCAAATATTTAATTTAAACTCAATCAATATATTTAAACATCAACTTCAAAACTTCCATAAACCAAAGTTTGTAAGCAAATAGAATTTCTTTTATGGTAAAGCACCAAATCAAAAGTAATTATTCAAAGGTAAAGTACCAAACCTTGCTTTTCCTTGCTCTTCTTATCTATTTCACTTCCTTTCCTCTCTAATCTCCTTGATTTCCTATGAATTTAATATGTCACATATGTAAGAACAAACCCTAGATATGAACATGATGCTACCTTATGATTTTCTAACAATCCTTTACTTATTCTTACTAATAATCACCATTTTCATCATTTCCTTTAAGTAGTTTATCATTTTTCACCATAATCATCAACTTACTAATTCTTTCCCAACATGAACATAATATCAAATCTTCCTAAACATAGCCTAATACCTAATTCTAATGAAAGAATAAGACTTAGGATGATATCTTACCTTATTTCCTATTGAATTTCACTTGAGAAATGGCTTGGACTTGAAACTTGTCTCCTTGAAAATGGAAGGGAGGGGGAGCACGACTTAAAGAAGAAGAAAAGTGGTGATGGTGGTGTCTTTTTGATTCTTACTTGTGTTTGGAAGACCATAATTAGTTATTTATAATTTAATTTCCATTTAATTAATTTATTTATTTTCAATGGCCATGATTTGTCCAACACATTTGGATTTAATGGCTAGGATTTGGTTTATTTTCAATGGCCATGATTTGTCCAACACATTTGGATTTAATGGCTAGGATTTGGTTTATTTTCAATGACCATGATTTGTCCAACACATTTGGATTTAATGGCTAGGATTTGGTTTATTTTCAATGGCCATGATTTGTCCAACACATTTGGATTTAATGGCTAGGATTTAGCCACTTGAAAGTGGTTTTTTTTTGTTCTTTTAATATTTTGCCCCCAAAGTTATATTTAATTACAAAATCGCCCCTCCAGTGGAAATGTCCAAAATGTCCTTATCGAAAAATCGCCCGTAACTTACAAACCGTGCGTTTTCAGGAAAAATTGAAACCCACAGTTATTACCCGATTAATCTCGAGAATATTCTTCCGGGGTCGAATATGGGCACTATTAAGAACTTCCGACACTTAATTTTTAAGTTTACATAGTTGCCCCTAACTTTTGAGAAATTTCCACTTAGGTCCTTTTGATATCCCTTCTTGACCTTGCTGTATTTCTTTATTAATATCATTTTACTCACAACCCTAAATTAAGTAATTCTTATGCCCACTGAAACTAGACATCCGGGGATATATTGTATCAAAATTTGAGGTCGATCCGAGCTATATCTAAATTTTGACTGTCATTTGAAGTCAAGCCTACTATGCTGTCATGAGGCAGCTTGCACATTGTCTAGTAAATCCATCATATCTTATTCTGTACAACTCCAAATTGAGTAATTTCAAGTTATAAATCTAGCTAAGACAAAAATAAACAATTAAGTCTTCTTTGAGACTCTCTAATTCTGTCATTAACTTGGATGAAATTCGAGCTTAAGTTATAGGTCATGTTCTAAACTCCTTTGTTCTAAGCCTAAATAATATTCTCTATGTCTGTTTCTTACCAATCTGGAATTCGGGATGTTACAAACAAGCTCTTGAAGATTGGTGTTTGAAGAAAGCTTCATTGAAGGTTTGGTGACTTGAGAAAGCTCCATTCCATCTTTCAAAGGTAGAATCATAAATTGAAGAGGGCTTGAGTTCTTCATCAAAATCAAAGTGGAGCTAGGAAAAAGACAAGAAGTCTAACTCTTGGCATCTAGAAGGAGTTTTTCTGTTCTCTCTTTTCATTCAATTCTATATTATTATTTTTTATTAAGAGAATAAATATTTCAATGGATAATTGTGATTTAATCTATATTGAGATGAATGTTTATTTTAAATTGATGATGTTGAGCTAATTTACTCATGCCTAGGGTTTGTAGTAGATTTGATTGAATGACTTGATTTGATATTTCCATTAATATACCTTGGTGATGGTTGATTGTATTTTATTGAATGTTAGGTTGATTGATTAGCTACCTATTAATCTTTTAATATTGGATGACGACCGAGAGGTGAAATTCAATATCTGAACTATATAATCAACCACCCTATAAATGAATTAGAAATATAAGTTCTAGGGTTTTATTAATTTGTAAATGTAAAATAATTGGTTATTGTTAATTCATAAATGTGAAAACTAATGAATTGGTAATTGACTAATTAAATTCAAGGAACAAATTAATTTACAAGGTTATATCAATAGATAATTTGAGAATTAAACTTTGATTAAGTTGACCTACAACCCTAGGCACCATTCAAAGAATTAAACCAATTCTAAGCATACAAATAACTCTTTACTAGCTATTTTAATTTTATTACAACTTCAATAATATTGCAATCATCACACACTCGTTCATTTAAATTTAATTGCTTTAATCAAATTATTACGAACAGCACTTTCCTTGTGAGACGACCTTGGGGTGATCACCGTTGATATAATTATCTCGTATACTTGCGAGTGTCACTTTGTAGTAGTACTTAATTCGAGCGCAATAAGTTTTTGGCACCGTTACCGGGGAAGGCCATTTCAGTAGTAATAGTTTATTTTTTTTTTAATTTAATAGTTTGCTTAATTTCTTTAAATTGCTAAGTTTTTTTTTTAATAAAGATGCAGTTTACAATGTACGGGAGAGTTTATGATGGGAATGTGTAGGCCCTTAATTTTGATCCCAATTTCATATGGTCCTAATTAAAGGATATCAAAATAAATTTGATCCGACTTTAAAATATTTAAACCTAATTTATAATTTTTAAAGAAGTCGGTTCGGATTTAAGATACATAAATTCAATTATAAAACCCTAAAATCAAGTTGAATCGGCCCAAATTAAACCTTTCAGTAAAAAAAGGTAATACTAATTTGAATTAGGCTGCTCGAGGAGACATGAGCATGCCTCATGTCGATCTTGCAGCCCAAATCAACTTAAGGTTGGACTCATGTCAACCTGGGCAGGCTAGGTCGACATGAACATGCTTCATGTTGACCTTGACAGCCCAAGGTCAACATGAGCATGCCTCATGTTGACCTGGGCAGCCCAAGGTTGACATGAGGTTGGTCTCATGTCGACCTAGGGCAACTAGGTTGACATGAGTTCAATAACTATCCTAATTCAACTAGAATTCATTTTAGGGTCTAATTAATATTAGGTTAAGGATTCTGAGTGAGGTTTGTATATAAATATTAACGTTTTAGAATTCAGGGGGGGGGGAACATTAACAAGGGAGAATTAAAAGGAACAAGGGTCGACAATTGAGATTAACAGAGGATTAAACCACAAAGCAGAAGAGATGACAACAAAGAAAGAAGAATAGCAGCAGCTTTTTGGAGAATGAAGGAAACCACAAATAGAAATATCAAGACAACCAAAGAAGAAGGCAGATTACATATTGTCTTAACATTGTTCATTCAGAAATCAATTTGGAGGATCCATCGAACGGTGGTTTGATGTTTAATCATAAATTACTCATGATCACAAAAGCTTCGTTTCTTTGATTAATAAAAACATGCATGCAGTAACTTTATCTTTGAACACACAGTACCTTGATCTTTGAACATGCAGTAAATTGATTTTTGTTTCAATAACTTTAATCGTTTGCTTTAATTAACACATGGATCAGTTGATATTCGTAACCTCACTTGCATGTTTCATAAAAAACATATAACTATCCAGTAGCCGTCGAGGATTTAAATTAATTGTTATAATTTATTTTATTTACTTTAACTTCAAAAACCATAGGTTATTTTATTAAAACTTAAAACGTCAAACTATTTTTATCCAAAAGCCTAAACTATTTCATTATTAAACTCCAAAATATTGATTATTTTTCCAAAACCTTAATTTATTTCTCCAAATCCAAAATTATGTTTTTTTAGGTTGTAAGTTAAATCCAAAAACCCTAGTTTCAAAAACCCTAACTATCCAAAAACCCTAACTATCCAAAACCCTAATTCCAAAACCCTAGTTTTAAAAACCTTAATTCCAAAACCCTAGTTTCCAAAACCCTAGTTTCAAAAACCCTAAAAATCCTAATTTCAAAACACTAATTATAAAACTTTTGTTTCTAAAAACCTAAGTTCCAAAACCTTAAATTCAATTGATAATTCTGTAAAACCCTAAATTTATATATTTATTGCTTTATTTAATTTTAGATTTGATTATATAGTTTATTATATTTTTGATGGTTGATTTATTTAATTTCAATACTTGATTTATTTAATTTATCATGGATGTATATTTTCTTTATTATCATGATTATTATTTATTTATTTTGGTATTAAAATTGTATGAGGTATGTTTCCACTTTGTGGGTACCACATTAGTTAAATTTTATGTAATTTAAATCGCTTTTATATTTTGGACCAATGTAAAGGACATGTTTCCACCTTTTGGTGGGTGTCCTATTTAGTTTAGACATGAACGATGTAAGGACATATTTCCATCCGAGGATGGGTGTCCATTTATTTGCTTTTGTTTAGACATTGCTTTGATTTTAATACAATGATGCTTTATTTTAATTGTTGCATGTAATATGGATAATATTGTTATATTAAAGAATTTTATAATATTAAGACCTGCAAAGGAGTCCGGTTCCAATGAACCAGGCGTTGTGGGGGTTGCTGGGCCATTTCTCACCTTCCCCACATGTAGCCAACTTTTCAAACCCATTAGGGGGTTGGGGATTCCTTAGGAATTGAGTCATCCACCCTTTCTTTTTCTCGACCCGTCCGGGTGGTGACTCCATTTTC
Organism: Garcia nutans; assembly: GCA_947685225.1. Taxonomy (NCBI): domain Eukaryota; kingdom Viridiplantae; phylum Streptophyta; class Magnoliopsida; order Malpighiales; family Euphorbiaceae; genus Garcia; species Garcia nutans. The sequence continues at coordinate 43,886,656 of CANTUV010000007.1, read as the reverse complement.
TCCGGGCTTCGGACCATGTTCTCTAAGGCCCCGAGCCTAAAAAGTGCTGAAGTCGCAAAAACCATTCCACTGGGAGTGGGGGCAAAAATCCCCGCTCACAGTGGCGACTCCACAGGGGATAAGAGAAGTTGATTCCGTTGGTCTTTTTATTATTCCATTCTTTCTTATAATGATATTATCCATTGCATCATATTAGATTTGCATCGTGTGCGTGAGTTAGGATGCCTGTGTTACCTGTGTTGTGTTATGTAAGGGATATCATACTTTCACTTAAGGTATGGAGATCGAGCATGGCATAACCACTCATAGCCTCATACCATTTGGTATATACTTGCTATGGGAACCTAAGCCTTTTAACTCCCAAAGACTAAAGCTTATGTAATTGGCCTAGTTACATTCCTTAGGTTTTTACCACCAAATGCTTGTTGTTTGACTATGGTTAATTTGTCTTGGCTTAAATCATGGCTTATTTGGTTTGTTCTTTTTCTATTATGACCTAAGTACATTGTAAGCTCAAAATAAATTTTTTCTTTAAAGTCCAAAAGACCAAAGCTATTTTTAAAACTTTTCAAGATGGTCTTTGGACATAAAACCTTTCTAAAAATAAATAAAAAGAATTCTTTTCTCATGAACCAAATACTAAGCCCAAAATCTATTTTTTCTAAAATCTCTTTACAATGGGCTTAGAAACAAAATTATTTTCATCCAACCTTTTCTTACAAAGAGCTTGCAAATTATTTAGGTTAATTACGAAATACCAAAAATCAGTTGTGAGCCTAGTTTATACTAAGATTTATTAATCATAGGCTTGTTTTAAGGTTGGTATTTTGTTAACCATATTACCTAGGAAAAGAGACTCGCCATTCGTGTATGGATGTTATAAGGTTGGAATGAATGTCCTAATTATCCTTGTTTGTTGATTGTTTGTGCATACATGCATACATACATTTGCATCTCATATCATTAATCCCTTCTGGCTCATAGCCCTGAAGTACGACAATTCAAGAGCATACAACGATACCACCTACAACATTGATTTTGATTCAAGTACTTCATTGGAAGGATGGATGCAAACCAGCTAAGGGACATAGTCAATGAAGTTGTCAAATCTAGGATGGCGGAGCTGCAAGATCAATTGGTTGAAATTATGAGGACCCAATTGATTCAAATTCTAGAGATCATCAACAATGCTAATAAGGCATCTCCCATTGACATAAGAAAGAAGTAAAAGGCAACATTAACAAGGAACATGTCTACTGATAGAGATCGAATGAAAAATGATAGATCAATCCCAATGCTACAAGACCAACTGAACCATGTGCTATCTAAGTGGAGCAATAAGAGCGGATATCACCCTAGTGGGCAAAGTCAAAGGGAAAGAGGAGGTGTTAAGAAAAATGCAACAACTGAGCCAACAAAGAAGCGTAAAATTTTCAGACTTAAGGGAGCCTTTGTCAAAGATGTTAGAAAATCTAATGAAAATGGATTTGCTACAACCATTGGCACCTCGGCCTCTACATAAGAGTCTGCCACCAAATTTTGATGCCAAGGTTTTCTGTCAATTTCATCAAATGCAAAGGCATGAGACAGATAAATGTATTCGATTAAGGCACGAAATCCAAGATTTGATTAACAATGGAAAGCTGCCTGAGCCTGATAAGCCCAACACTAAGAATAATCCTCTGCCTAAATTTGAAAGGGCACCATCGCTTACAACCTTCATGAAGAGTTTTATCTTGCCTTCTTGTCATGATATGGATATAGAAGCTGCTAAAGATGATATGCTACTAAGTAAGCTTGGGCTAACTGTGGATGATGAAGCAATGACCTTTGATGATGGAAAAAATCCTTACCCTTGAGATGTCTAAATAAATGAAGTATCTTCGACTCCAACTCAATGAACTTCCCTTAGCTTAGAGTCTTGCTCTATTTATTTTTATTTCTTTAATATTTAATTGGAACAATCATGTTTTTCAAATTTAAATTTTCTTAAATAAATTACTTTCATCAAAGTTTTAGTTGGTCTTTGTTCATTTTGGTGCTCAACCAATGAGGAATCTAGCTTGATAATTCATGAATTAATATATTTATGCATAATGACTTGAATGACTTTACTAGGTGAGGGAATCACTCTATAGCATTGAGTTGTGTATGCTTACTTAGAAAGGGCTCCTACATAATTACCTTTTTCTAGGTCCTAGTCAGTCTTAGAACATGCTTTGACAAATTTTCAAGGCAAAATTGAACTCTGCTTATATAAAGGAGAGATGATCTATGCATTATTTGGTTAGCCAACAACTGGTATCCACCCAATTAGAAATCAATCCCTAGTTGTCCCTTTGAGCCTTCATAAAATTTTAGCTTTCTTTTCATTGGCTTACAAACCCTAACAACCTACCCTGAGCTGTTGTGATACTTTTGACAAGTCTTATGATCACTAAGGTGAAGAGGCAAGAAGATCAAAGAAAGAAATGAATAGTCAATACCATGAAGACAATTGAAGTTCTTAAGACCATAAGGGTAGTTGAAGTTCTAAAGACCATAAGGGTAGTTGAAGTTTTCCTAGTATCTCCAATCTATCAAGATAACATTAGAGTAACAAATGATTTATCCTTGTTAAAGAAGATTTATGTCACTCCACTCATCCATTATTGGAAAACCAAGTTGGTAAAAACAAGACAACTCTGTTTGAGCTAGAACCAAAAAAAAAAGAAAAAGAAGAAGAAGAAAGAAAAAAAAAAGAAAAGGAAAAAAGGATAAAAAAATGAAAAAAAGAAAAAAAAGGAGAAGAAAAAACCTAAAAAGGCTGCTAGGAAAGCCAACTGAGTTCTCTTTTACCTAAAATCAGCAAAAGGCTTCCATTTGGTTTATAAGGACATTTTAACTTGAATTGGTCCAACCCATCCAAAGATTCAATCAAAATCGGAGAAAAAGGAGAAAGACCATCCAGTTCTTGAAAGTTCTGTACTTGACAATCCTACAAGGAATAAGGACAAAATGATAAAATGCTCAAAGAAAGGGAAGAGTAAGAAAAATAAAAAGAAAGAAAAGGAAGAAGAAGAAAAGAACTGAATTTAGGTACCAAACTTTATGCAAGGGTAAAGACTGTTCCAATCGAGATCCAAATTAATGCCAAGAAGATAGAAGGAATTTGGAGTCTAGCAAGATTGCCTCCAAGCTAACTAAAGTTCAAATAAGAAATTTGTAGTGTGAGGGTTTGCCCATATTGTCACAACAGCTCCAACTTACAAATGGCCTTCATTTAACCCATGTCCCTTATAGACCCCATTTCAAGCTTATCAAAGACCTATTGATCTCTCTTGGTAGGTAGAGTCTATTAGTGGAGATAGTTTGAATAAGCATGCATATGAGATAGATAATATTTAAACTCAATGAGACCTTTGGCCAAGTAATGTGTATGTGCCTATCTGAAGTGCAATAGTTCTTGCTTAAATAGAAATAATTCCCGAGTTTAGCATGATAACTAGGGTTGTCTTGTTATAGGTATGTTAATTTGGAAAAATCAAGTCCTGAGGTACATTGACATTGATTTGGCAAAGCCAACATTTGATTTCAAAATCAAAATTCAAAATTGAAAATTCAAAAAAAAATTAAAAATTTAGGAAAAAATTACAAAGCCTTCAAGTTAAGGGAAGTATGTCGAATCATTGAACCTCCAAAGGAGACATTGGGTAAGGGAAATGATTACTGGCAAGGTCAGGAAGAAGCTACCAACTGACATGCTGAATCATAATTTAAAATGGATGTATCTTTGCTGTTTGGGGCCTACATTATTCATATTTTTAACATCTTGAAGATAAAAGCCATAAAAGTGAAGCCTTCTGCCATTCTAGTGCAAGACCTGAACAGGCATATGAAAGGAATCAATGAGAACACTTCTGCTGATCACCTTGGTCTGTGAATCGATGGAACGACTGTAAGTATCATTCATGCATATCATGCATACATGAGCATATCACATCGCACATTTTGTCTTGTATTGTCTATTCTTTATTAAAGTGAATAACAAATACCTTGTGAAGTAAACAATCAAAAGAAGATATCAAATTAGGGGGCCATGGAAAGCCCAATGCTTGAGAAAGTTCTAGTAATTTTGCAAAAAGAAGAAATGCGTGCTTTTGCGAAGAACTAGACAATAAAAACATCAATCAGAGCCTACATAAAAAAAAATTTTGGTTTGAGCCTACACAGGGGGCAAAGTTCTCCTTTTAAATTTTTTGAATTTATATACCAAACATTTTCAAACTCACTTGCAAATATTTTGCCACGTATGGGACAAGGAGAAGATATGAGGGCCAACTAAAAATAGCTGAATGTTTGCAAAAGGAAGAACAAAAGAATGGAACAACCAGTTAAGCCAGAATCCTCAACAGATAAATGGTCAGTCAAATCAAATTCAGTCTCGAGTCCAAGTACTCAATCTCGGGTCCAAGTACCCAAACCAAATTAAATCTCGAGGGCAAGTACCCACTCTCGAGTCCAAGTACCCAATTCAAATTCAATCTCGGGTCCAAGTACCCAAATCAAATTCAATCTTGGGTCTAAGAACCTAATTTCGGGTCCAAGTACCCAAATCAAATTCAACCTCGGGACCAACTACCCAATGTCGGGTCCAAGTACCCAAATTCAATCTAGTCTCGGGTTCAAGTACCCAAATCAAATTTAATCTCGGGTCCAAGTACCTGTAGACCCTTAATTTATGACCCAGTCCGATCCAATATATTTTAAATAGTCCAAAATAATTTTTGTATTGTCCAATATATTTTAATTAGTCCAAAACAATTTTGTTATCATAATTAAATAATATTTTCTTTAGTATCTAATTTTTATTAATAAAAAATAAAAAATAATAAAGATAAACAAAAAAAACTAAAAATAAAAATCGGCAACGAAAAAATTATCGCCGAAAATTAGCATGGACGAAATGGCACGCAGGACAATTTCGCCCCCAGGTGATGCAGCCAGCTGCAGCAGCTTTTTTGCCAGCGCAATTTTTCCGCAGCAGTTTTTTTTTCCAGCGCAATATTTTCGATGCAAATTTTTGAAACCAAATACAACTAGGTTTCGGTTTCCTTTTCTTACTTAATGTTATATTCCGTGAATAACTATAATTAATAAAAAAAAATCTTCTATAAATAAGAACAAAAACAACACAAAAAGGATAGAAATTGCGAGGAGAAATTGAGACCAAAATTGAGGAGAAAAACCTTGAATCTGAATTTTTGAGAGAACAAACAAACAATCCATCAAAGGCAGCAAAGCTTGTCTTTGTTCTTGTTCAAGACCAAAAAAAAAACCCTAAGAACCCTAATTCACCTTTTCTAAAGTTTAAAAACCTTAATTTGTTGCTTTGTTTTCCAAAAAGCTTAAAATTATTGTTTTTGTTTCTTCAAAATCTCAAAACCCTAATTTGTTTTCCAAATTCTCAAAATCATAAATTAAATCTGTTTCTTTCCAAAAACCCTAAAAAACATCTTTTCTGTATCTATAAACTTTAAATCATTTTGTTTATTCTCATAAAGCGTCATAAAATTATCAATTGTTTTTCCAAATTCTAAAACCTAATGCATTCTCCAAAACCCTAATTCAAAAATTCTAAAACCCTAATTCAACTTTAAAACAAAACAGTAAACCTTAAACTAGCTAACCTAAACCCTAATTTATCTAAACCCTAATCCTTTAAATTTTAAAAACCTTATAAACATAAATGTTATAATTTTACACAGTAATCTTAAAAAAAACATATTTCAGTAGCTAATAGTCATAAACTTAATGTTTTGAAGAGCCCAAACCCTAGTTTCATGATTTTACCGCTCAAACACTAATTTGGTTAATTAAAGAACTTTATCAACCTCTTAAATTATAAAACTTTAATTCATGTCAATTCCTTAAAGTTCACAGTAGCTAAGAATTACAAATCCTAAACCCATAAATTCCAAAACCCTAAACACATTAAATAAAGAAACTTATTTGATTATGTAGTCTATTATTTCCTTTATTTTACTTTTAATTCTTTGTTGATTTATTTAAGTTTAATGCTTGATTTAATTAGTTTACCATGGATGAATGTTTACTTTCAATGAATTTTTAATATCTTTGATGAATGATTTAGTTATGATAAATGGTTATTTACTTTTACCGATTTATTTAGATTCCCAGATGTTGTAAGAGGTATGTTTCCACTTTGTGGGTACCTCATTAGTTAAATATCATGTAATTTAAATTGCTTTTCTCTTTTAGAACCAATGTAAAGGACATGTTTCTACCTTTCGGTGGGTGTCCTTTAGGCATGGGATGTAAGGGCATGTTTTCATCCTCGGAAGGCCGGTTCCAATGAACCGGGTGTTGTGGGGGTGCTGGGCCATTTCTCACCTTCCCCACACATACCCAATTTTTCAAACCCATTAGGGGCTTAGGGATTCCTTAGGAATCGAGTCATCCACCCCTTTCTTTTTCCCCGCCCGTCCGGGTGGCTGCTCCATTTTCTCTAGACTTAGGTCCATGTTCTCTAAGGCCCCAAGCCTAAACAGTGTCGAAGCCGCAAGAACCATACCACCGGGAGTGGGGGCAAAAATCCCCGCTCACAGTGGCGACTCCACTGGGGATAAGAGAAGTTGATTCCGTTGGTCTTTATATTATACTATTCTTTCTTATAATGATATTATCCATTGCATCATATTATATTGCATCATGTTCGTGAGTTAGGACACCCGTGTTACCTGTGTTGTGTTATGTAAGGGATACTATAGTTTCACTCAAGGTATGGAGATCGAGCATGGCATAACCACTCATAGCCTTGTACCATTTGGTATATACTTGCTATAGGAACCTAAGCCTTTTTACCCAAAGACTAAAGCTCATGTAATTGGCCTAGTTACTTTCCTTAGGTTTTACCCCAAATGCATGTAATTTGACTATGGTTAATTTATCTTGGCTTAAATCATGGCTTATTTGGTTTGCTTTTTTTCTAATATGACCTAAGTACATTGTAAGCTCAAAATAAAAGTTTTTCTAAATCAAAGAGACCAAAGCTATATTCAAAACTTTTCAAGATGGTCTTTGGACATTAGACTTTTCTAAAAATAAATCAAAAATTCCATTCCTCATAACCCAAATACTAAGCTCAAAATCCATTTTTTCTGAAATCCTTTTATAATGGGCTTAGAAATAAAATTATTTTCATCCAACCTTTTCTTACAAAGAGCTTGCAAAATATTTAGGTCAATTATGAAATACCAAAAATCAATTGTAAGCCTAGTTTATGCTAAGAAATAATTAATCATGGGCTTGTTTTTGGCATGAATCATTAGTTACTTTTTCAAGTGAGAAATCTATCTATAATGAACCTCTTAATTTAGTTTTAATCTAATATGACATAAAAGCTACTATAGTTGGTTGAATGGATTAAAACCTAATTAATGGGAATTATCATAAATTCATTTCCATTTTTAAAAATATAATTATTGGTTGAAACATCCGAGGGAATTATTAGAAAACAAGATGCCCCATGTTGGTATTTTGTTAACCATATACCTAGGAAAAGAGACTCGCCATTCGTGTGTGGATTTTATAAGGCTGAAAGGAACGTCCTATTTGTCCTTCTTTGTCTATTGTTTGTGCATACATGCATACATGCATACATTTGCATCTCATATCATTGATCCTCTCTGGCTCACAGCCCTGGATTACGACAGTTCAAAATCTTACAACAATCCGACCTACGCCAAAGATGAAGAATCTTGCAACGACTTAATCACTTGCTCACTAAAAATAATGGATCCCGAAAAAATTCAAAGAATGGTGGATGATGCCTTCAATACCAAGATGGAAGATATAAAAAGAGGCCCTAGCTGAGACCGTGAAGAACCAACTAGCTACAATTCTAGGAAACAATGTAAAAGCATCTGCTAGCACCAAGAAGCCAAAGGATAATGGGAAGGCTAACATTGGTGGAGTAGCTTTTGATGATGATAAGGTGATCATTGATGATGATGATTGGGCTCAATACTACCAATATCCTCAAGACAAAAGGAGCTGAAGGTTGTTGAGAAGGTAACTTTTGAAAAGACTGAAAATTCTGATGTTGAAAAGATGATTGCTGATATAGAAAAAGAAATTTGAGAAGAAATTGAAAACCAATGAAATGTCCGAAGTTGACAAATTATTTGAGCTAAATGAAGAAGTCCCATACAAGTTCAAGATGCCATCTTTCATGAAGTTTGATGGAACCGAAAATCCTCATCTCCATGTGAAGCAGTATATCACTGCTATGCAGTCTGCCCGAGCTACTAAGGCTCAAACCCTAAGGTACTTCATGCTCTCATTGGACCCTGTTGTCCAAAATTGGTTCAATACCTTAGATGATGGAACACAAATGTCACATCCGCCTACTGCATTTATGCAGTGTAGACACGTGCATAGCGAGAGTAGGGAAAAGGAGAAGATAATTCTTGATAACAGCCCTAGATAAGGTTGTATGACAAAAGGGACCTAATTGTAATTTTTAATAAAGTTGGGGACGTAGATGTAATTTCAAAGAAAGTTGCACCGGATGTTCTTAATAGTGCATATAACAGATTCCAAAAATGGAATGTAGAGAAAAATCGGATCGCAACGACGTGTAACGGTTTTTCCAGGAAATGTCCCGTTAAAGAAAAATGAAGAAATGTTGACTAAGGGCATTTTGGTCATTACCAATTAAAGTTATACATGAATTTAGGGTAGGAAATAAAGACGTGAGTACGTAGAGAATGGCGAGAAGTTAAATATGAAACGATTGTCAGTAGAAACGTAGCCGGAGAAAACCCGAGCAAAAATAGGACCAAAAGGGAATTTTGTAAAAAGTTGAGGGCTTACCGGTAATTTTTCAAAATGACTTAGAAACCTAAAATAGATCTTATAAATAGAAAGTAGAGGTCGAGAGGATCAAAACCATATATAGTTTGACTCGTGGAGCTATACGGTTTAAAAGATATGATCGATTAATCGCCGGAACTTAATGTGGGCCCGGTTTCGTGTCGGGACCGGATGAGTAACCCGGGACAACTTTATGAGATCCAATGGGAAGAGAGACAAGTGGAAAGAAGTAAAGGAAAAAGGAAGTTATAAAAATCAAAGGTTGGCCAATCAAAAGAGAACATTTAGCATATGTAATAAATGTGTAATAAATGAAGAAAGAGAAAAAGTGGACAAATGGTCAAGGTGATCATCACTTCCTTTGTATATAAATATAGGTGATATGAAGAGCAAATTCTCTCTTTTTCACTCACCAAATTCGGCCAACAAAAGAAAATACCAAGGGACTTCCAAGTTTTTCCAAACTTTGATTTTTAAGGTAAGTTCTAAGGTTTTTAAGTGTGTAGACTTTAATTTTAGTATTAGTTTTAGGTAGTTATATATATATTGGAAGATTGGGAATTAGAGTCTTATATGGAATTGAAAATAATAATAATAATAATAAGATTAATTGATTAAATGGAAGAACCAAGATATAGAAAGATTAATAAGGTTGGATTAGGGGTTTCGGTTGGAAAAGAAATAGAGGATAATTTATTATTTTGAAATTCTAAGGTTTATGTTGTATCTTGAATTGATTGAAGGAGAAATAAAGAATTAAAGAAGGAGAAGAAAGAAAAGCCAAGAGGAATTAAAGAAATAAGGTTTGGTACTTTACCTTTGAATAATTAATTTTGGTTTGATGCTTTACAAACTTTGGTTTATGAAAGTTTTGTTGTTGATGCTTAAATATATTGATTTGAGTTAAACATGCAAAAGTTGTCAAAGGAAAGTGTTTGAATCTTCACTTTACCATTAAAGAAGCCTTAATATTGATTTGCAAAAGAAAAAAAAACTATCCTATGCATTTCATGTGTTTGGGCCGAAATGGTCCCAAAAAGACAGCTTTCTGGACCTTTTTGTGGAAATTGTTTGAGGCAGCAAACGAAGGAATTTTTCAACGAAATTTTACATGCAATTAGTCAACATATGAAATAAGTTTTCTGTAAAATTTCAGCAAAAAATAAGATCATTTACTTGGTCAAATGCATGATTGAAGTGGACTGAAATTTTGACGAAAATCCAGATTTTACTATTCATTTGGTCATGCCATTTTGCGTTGCCGATTTTTCTCGCCGCAACACTATTTATTTGGTCAATTTGTGATATTTTGAGGAATGCTTTGAAATGTTTGATATGTTTATTGTGGATGTTAAATATGTGAAAAAGAGTAACGGTTTGACCAAAGAATGTGGTGCGCGGCATAAATGGCAAAGTGCGATGGGAACTAAAATGATTTTTCAAATCATTCTAAAATGAGGTTTGAGACTTAAATTGAATCATTTTAATCTTTTTGCTCTACTGGATAGTGGGAGTGGTAGATAAGGGTATGGTGCACTATACTAACGCATGCAGTACTGCTCATTATTGTGATATGATATGTTATTCAGTGGTGAGGCCACTGAAGCCAATGGGGAGGCCCATTGGTTAGAACCAAAATGGTGAGGGCCATTCCTGTGATCTGATATCGGTGGTGAGGGCCACCTATGTTACAGTGGCGAGGGCCACTGCCTTATCACTATGGTTCCCTATATACCAGTAGAGCCTGAACCAAAGACATATTTTTCGTTAAACTATGAAATGCAAATGAGTTGAATTATGATTTTACATTATTGAAAGCATATCACACTGAATGTATCAAAATTTTTATTGGTTTAAGGTTGGTTGATTTATGATTTAATTATTTCATATTTTCCAAATGTTTTCATATGTTACTTGTATTTTATTGGTAAAGTACCCACTGAGCGACATTGCTCAGCGAGTTAAGTTTTCCTTGACTCGTAGGTTCGGAGCAGTAGATAAATCTTGGGAAAGCAACGACCAGACCACAGCAAATCTCAGGGGTAGATCTTTTAGTTCCATTATGAGTTAGCTAGTTGTGGCATGTATATGAATAAATATAAAAGAGATTTTCTATGTTATAATTGTATGTTAGTAGTATGTAATAATCATAAATCTTTACTTTATGTTATATTAGAAGTGTGAACTCTTCGTGCAGGTTTGTAGTTGAGGGTATAAGGTGGATTCATTGGGAGTGCATTAAATTTGATGGTAATTATATTGGTCTGTGTAAAATGTTTTAAAAAAAATCAGAAAAACAAGTTTTGTCGACACTTGGGATCCAAATTTCTAGGCGGAACTATGGCAAAATTTCTGTAAAAATCAGAATTAAAATTTGACTAAGTAAATTGGTAGCAACATTAGGATAGTGTGGCGCCTCTACTCGACTTACACATGTAGGTTGGGAAGGGGTGTTACAATTAGTGGTATCAGAGCAAAGGTTTAGCCGGTTCTGGGTAGTTAGTCGAACTAAACCTTAAATGTATGACACATAGGGTTAGAATAGGTGTTTTAATTATATAACTATACATGTGTGTGTCATTGTTAGTTATGTTATTCAACTTATCCAGGAGTAATAATGGGTGACCTAAACGAGGAGGTGAGGGAGCTAAGGATAGAAGTAGAGAGGTTGAGACAGCTAGCGCAGGAGCAAGATGAGACTATAGAAATTTTGGCCGATAGAAGTATACAAGATCGTGAAGACTTGAGAATAAAAGATGAGATGATTTCCTCATTGATAGATGACGTGCAGATGTTAAAAGAAGACATGCTTAGTTATAGAGCGGAGTTGGATAGTGTCGGTAGAAGCCTCGAGATAGCACATCAAGAGATTCAAACTTTACAGGAGAGGGTTCAAGAGCTAGGCCAGTACTTACCTAGTGAAGCATCACATGACCCCGATTTTGATCCCGAGATAGTAGAATATTTTTCAGACAGTGCCACTTCACCTAGGGCACCTACTCATTGAGTCTTGAGATGTATTGTGTTTGGTGGTTCTTTTAGTTATATATATGTGAGATAAAGGTATCATGTAAATATTGTATGGTAGTATAATATGGTGATATAATAGTGAGGAGTCCTAAATTTTGCAATGTATATAAGGGCTTCCTAATATTGTAAAACTTTGTGTTTGGAAATAAATAAAAGTTGTGTTGTATATGTGTTAATTAAGAATTTTATATTTATATACATGCCACCTAGGGTAAGATAATGCTGTTGGTCTAGGTCGTTAATAATGATGGGATGGTATATGTTTACTCTTTAGATGTCGCAAGCAGCGCAGCGTGATATAGAGGAGGAGGTCGAGTCTCAGGCCTCCCGAGTTGTAGAAATGCGTGTATCTGAGACATCAGCGTCGGAGCAACCACCCGCTGATGCTCCTATTCCCAATGAAATGTTGCAACAAATGGCTGCAGTATTTCGGCAGATAGCCGGCGTTGCCCCAGCACCACCCCCAGCGCCAGCACCCGTACCAGTACCTGCTGTAGGAGGGGAAACGAAACCCCCAATAGAAAAGATAAGAAAGTATGGTGTGAAGGAGTTTAAGGCTCGAAGGGACGATGATTCTTCAACAGCCGAGTATTGGCTGGAAGGAACAATACGAGCCTTAGATCAGTTACAGTGTACGCCAGAAGAGCGAGTGATATGTGCTACTTCCTTATTAGTGGAAGAAGCATATATATGGTGGGACACAGTTCACCAACGAGTTTCATCGGAACAGAGAACATGGGATTTCTTTGTGAATGAGTTCAAGAGGAAGTTTATATCGGAGGCATACCTAGATGCCAAGAAAAAGGAGTTTCTACACTTAAAGCAAGGTCGACTGACCGTTGCTGAGTACGAGAGGGAATTTACTAGGCTGAGTAGGTATGCCAAGAAGACAATTGAAGATGAACATGATAGATGTAAGCAGTTCCAGGATGGATTGAATAATGAGATTAGGATGCAGCTAATTGCTGCTAATATCAAAGAATTTTCCGAGTTGGTCAATAGGGCTCTAGAAGTAGAGCAATGTCAGTCTGATGAGCAGAATAGACGACAGAAGATGAAACAGAAGAGAGGTACCCAGAACTATTCGGGAAACTACCAATTATCAAGAAAACGATTCCGCGGCAGTGGTTCCACGGGAGGCGGTCAACGTCGAGGTTACAGTCAGGGATCAATTCGCGGTGGCTTAAGTCAAACTACCTCAGTCGCTAGTACGGGACGATCCGGAAGAGGACAAGGAAGAGGATTCAGCCGAAGCGGAGGTAACTTCTTTATCGGTCCGAGAGGTAATGAAGGCGAAAATAATAATCCACGCTGTGATCAATGCGGACGCTGTCACACGGGAGAATGTTGGGGTCGGACATTTGCATGTTATATATGTGGATCTTTAGACCACCTTATGCGAGAGTGTCCCCAGCGAATACAGAATCTACCTAGGGATACTGAGAGATCGCAAGCGGCAGCAGGTCGAGGCCGAGGCAGAGGAAGGAGCGAAAATCCGTCGTGTGCAATCTGAAACAGTGAATCGACCAGAAGCAAGGGCTCCTGCTAGAATGTATGCCATGAGGGGGTGAGAAGACGAAGAAGCGCTAGACGTGATTGCAGGTCATTTGTCTATGTTTGAAGTTCCGCTTTACGTTTTAATAGATCCAGGTTCTTCACACTCATATATATGCACGAAAAATGAAAAACTTGAGGACCTAAAGGTAGAACTAGAGAAAGAAGGAATATTAGTTACTAACCCATTAGGAAATGAGGTGATTACTAGGAAGGTAGTGAAAGATTGTCCCGTAGAGATACACGGACATATCTTTTGGGGAGATTTATTTGAACTACCATTTCAAGAATTTGATGCTATCCTTGGAATGGATTGGTTAGCCAAACACGATGCATTGGTTGACTGTAAACGGAAGAGAGTTACCTTGCATACTGCAGACGGTGACGAAGTGACTCTAGTGGGAAAAAGGAAGGACTTTCTAACTAACATCATTTCTGCCATGACGGCTAAGAGGTTAGTGCAAAAAGGCTGCGAGGCATACCTGGTATGTGCATTAGTAGCAAAAGAAGAGGCACCAAAGTTACAAGATATACCTACTGTATGCGATTTTCCCGACGTATTTCCTGACGATTTACCCGGACTACCACCTAAACGAGAGGTGAAATTCACCATAGATGTGTACCCGGGAGCTGCACCAGTATCTATCGCACCTTACCGAATGGCGCCAGCGGAGCTAAAAGAATTAAAGGTACAACTACAAGAACTTTTAGACAAGGGGTTCATAAGGCCAAGTGTGTCACCATGGGGAGCACCAGTATTGTTTGTGAAAAAGAAAGACGGATCCTTAAGGTTGTGTGTAGATTACCGTCAACTTAATAAGCTGACCATCAAAAACAAGTATCCGTTACCTCGCATAGATGATCTGTTTGATCAACTCAAAGGTGCTGGAGTCTTTTCAAAAATTGATCTACGATCGGGTTATCATCAATTGGGAATTAAAGATGAAGACATATCAAAAACCGCATTCAGAACTCGCTATGGACATTATGAATTCATTGTTATGCCTTTCGGATTAACGAACGCACCTGCAGTATTCATGGATCTGATGAATAGAATCTTCCACCCGTATTTGGATCAGTTCGTGGTGGTATTTATTGACGACATATTGGTGTATTCAAAGAATCGAGAGGATCATGATCGTCACCTTAGAATTGTTTTGCAAACCCTGCGTGAGAAGCAGTTATACGCTAAATTCAGCAAATGCGAATTTTGGTTGGAAGAAGTAGCTTTCTTGGGACATATTGTATCGGCAGAAGGAATAAGGGTCGATCCCAAGAAAATAGAAGAAGTATTGGAATGGAAGTCACCTAAGACAGTAACGGAAGTCCGTAGTTTCTTGGGATTAGCAGGATATTATCGGAGATCCGTTAAAGGGTTTTCCATGATCGCCGTACCTATGACCAAGCTACTTCAGAAGAATGCCAAATTCCAGTGGACCGACGCTTGTCAACGGAGCTTTGAAAAGCTGAAACAAAAACTTACTGAAGCACCTATTCTTACACAACCAGAATCAGGAAAAGATTTTGTGATTTATAGCGATGCATCCCATATCGGGTTAGGTTGTGTATTGATGCAGGAAGGCAAAGTCATTGCGTATGTCTCTCGACAGCTCAAGCCACATGAAAAGAATTATCCTACGCATGACTTAGAGCTAGCAGCGATTGTTTTGGCTTTCAAGACGTGGAGGCACTACTTATACGGGGAAAAATGTTACATCTTTACGGATCATCAAAGCCTGAAATATTTGCCCACGCAGAAAGATTTAAACCTGCGACAGTGAAAATGGATGCAATGGTTAGCCAACTACGACTATACGATTAATTATCACCCGGGCAAAGCGAATGTCGTAGCAGATGCACTTAGTAGGAAGTCAATGCAAGCGCTAAGTGCTATGAGGGTAACGTTAAAACCTACAGAAGATGGAGCTATCTTTGCAGAAATGCACGTGCGACCTAATTTACATCAACAAATACGTGAGGCTCAGAAGGAAGATGAACAAGTGAAGAAGTGGAGTCAACAGGCACAGGAGAACTCTTCAGGAGACTATCAAATTCGTCCTGATGGTATTCTCTACTACAAGAAGAGAATGGTGATACCTAAGTCCAAGGAGCTGAAGAAACAGATTTTGCAAGAAGCTCATAACAGTCCTTATACAATGCATCCAGGAGTAACGAAAATGTATCGGGACTTGAAGGAATATTATTGGTGGCCAGGAATGAAAAAGGATATCGTTGATCACGTAACGAAGTGTCTAACCTGTCAGCAAGTGAAGGCGGAACATCAACTACCCTCAGGGCTACTACAACCTATTACGATTCCAACCTGGAAATGGGATCGTATTACTATGGATTTTGTCACAGGATTGCCTATGACAAGGGACAAACATGACGCGATTTGGGTAATCGTAGACCGGCTTACTAAGTCCGCTCATTTCATACCAGTACGTGTGGATTACTCGCTAGACAAGTTGGCAGACTTGTATATCAAAGAGATTATACGTCTCCACGGAGTTCCAACTTCGATCATATCCGATCGAGACCCACGTTTTACGTCAAATTTTTGGCAGAAGTTACAAACAGCCCTTGGAACTCGAACTTACCACAGCACAGCATTTCATCCCCAGACAGACGGACAGTCGGAAAGAGTGATTCAAATTTTGGAAGATATGCTGAGGGCGTGCGTTTTAGAATTTAAAGGTAGTTGGGACAAACACCTAAGCTTAATGGAATTCGCGTACAACAACAGTTATCAATCCAGCATACAAATGGCACCTTACGAAGCACTGTATGGTCGAAAATGCAGAACTCCAGTTTGCTGGACAGAATTGAGTGAGGAAAAGATGTTGGGGCCAGACATAGTTAAGGAAACTGAAGAGAAGGTAGAAATCATTCGAGACCGATTAAAAGCAGCAGCGGACCGGCAAAAATCATATGCGGATCTAAAAAGGAAAGACATACAGTTTGAGGTAGGTGACAGAGTGTTCCTCAAAGTCTCTCCTTGGAAGAAAGTGTTACGATTTAAACAAAAAGGCAAGCTAAGCCCTAGATTCATCGGACCATATGAAATTATTAAACGGGTAGGTCCGGTAGCTTACCAGTTGGCGTTACCACCTGAATTAAATAAAATACATGATGTTTTCCATGTTTCGATGCTAAGGAGGTATCGTTCAGATCCAACCCACGTCATACAAGTTCAAGATATTGAGATTCAGCCTGAAATGACATATGAGGAAGAGCCGGTAGAGATCCTAGCACGTGAAATCAAAGAGTTGCGAAATAAGAAGATTCCATTGGTCAAAGTGCTTTGGAGGAATCACAAAGTAGAAGAAGCTACATGGGAATGCGAAGAAACTATGAAGAAGCAATACCCATATTTGTTTTCACTTGATGAGCTTCGGGACGAAGCTTAAATTAACGAGGAAGGAACTGTCACATCCGCCTACTGCATTTATGCAGTGTAGACACGTGCATAGCGAGAGTAGGGAAAAGGAGAAGATAATTCTTGATAACAGCCCTAGATAAGGTTGTATGACAAAAGGGACCTAATTATAATTTTTATTAAAGTTGGGGACGTAGATGTAATTTCAAAGAAAGTTGCACCGGATGTTCTTAATAGTGCATATAACAGATTCCAAAAATGGAATGTAGAGAAAAATCGACATTTTGGTCAATATAACGACGTGTAATGGTTTTTCCAGGAAATGTCCCGTTAAAGAAAAATGAAGAAATGTTGACTAAGGGCATTTTGGTCATTACCAATTAAAGTTATACATGAATTTAGGGTAGGAAATAAAGACATGAGTACGTAGAGAATGGCGAGAAGTTAAATATGAAACGATTGTCAGTAGAAATGAAGCCGGAGAAAACCCGAGCAAAAATAGGACCAAAAGGGAATTTTGTAAAAAGTTGAGGGCTTACCGGTAATTTTTCAAAATGACTTAGAAACCTAAAATAGATCTTATAAATATAAAGTAGAGGTCGAGAGGATCAAAACCATATATAGTTTGACTCGTGGAGCTATACGGTTTAAAAGATATGATCGATTAATCGCCAGAACTTAATGTGGGCCCGGTTTCGTGTCGGGACCGGATGAGTAACCCGGGACAACTTTATGAGATCCAATGGGAAGAGAGACAAGTGGAAAGAAGTAAAGGAAAAAGGAAGTTATAAAAATCAAAGGTTGGCCAATCAAAAGAGAACATTTAGCATATGTAATAAATGTGTAATAAATGAAGAAAGAGAAAAAGTGGACAAATGGTCAAGGTGATCATCACTTCCTTTGTATATAAATATAGGTGATATGAAGAGCAAATTCTCTCTTTTCCACTCACCAAATTCGGCCAACAAAAGAAAATACCAAGGGACTTCCAAGTTTTTCCAAACTTTGATTTTTAAGGTAAGTTCTAAGGTTTTTAAGTGTGTAGACTTTAATTTTAGTATTAGTTTTAGGTAGTTATATATATATTGGAAGATTGGGAATTAGAGTCTTATATGGAATTGAAAAAAATAATAATAATAATAATAAGATTAATTGATTAAATGGAAGAACCAAGATATAGAAAGATTAATAAGGTTGGATTAGGGGTTTCGGTTGGAAAAGAAATAGAGGATAATTTATTATTTTGAAATTCTAAGGTTTATGTTGTATCTTGAATTGATTGAAGGAGAAATAAAGAATTAAAGAAGGAGAAGAAAGAAAATCCAAGAGGAATTAAAGAAATAAGGTTTGGTACTTTACCTTTGAATAATTAATTTTGGTTTGATGCTTTACAAACTTTGGTTTATGAAAGTTTTGTTGTTGATGCTTAAATATATTGATTTGAGTTAAACATGCAAAAGTTGTCAAAGGGAAGTGTTTGAATCTTCACTTTACCATTAAAGAAGCCTTAATATTGATTTGCAAAAGAAAAATAAACTATCCTATGCATTTCATGTGTTTGGGCCGAAATGGTCCCAAAAAGACAGCTTTCTGGACCTTTTTGTGGAAATTGTTTGAGGCAGCAAACGAAGGAATTTTTCAACGAAATTTTACATGCAATTAGTCAACATATGAAATAAGTTTTCTGTAAAATTTCAGCCAAAAATAAGATCATTTACTTGGTCAAATGCATGATTGAAGTGGACTGAAATTTTGACGAAAATCCAGATTTTACTATTCATTTGGTCATGCCATTTTGCGTTGCCGATTTTTCTCGCCGCAACACTATTCATTTGGTCAATTTGTGATATTTTGAGGAATGCTTTGAAATGTTTGATATGTTTATTGTGGATGTTAAATATGTGAAAAAGAGTAACGGTTTGACCAAAGAATGTGGTGCGCGGCATAAATGGCAAAGTGCGATGGGAACTAAAATGATTTTTCAAATCATTCTAAAATGAGGTTTGAGACTTAAATTGAATCATTTTAATCTTTTTGCTCTACTGGATAGTGGGAGTGGTAGATAAGGGTATGGTGCACTATACTAACGCATGCAGTACTGCTCATTATTGTGATATGATATGTTATTCAGTGGTGAGGCCACTGAAGCCAATGGGGAGGCCCATTGGTTAGAACCAGGATGGTGAGGGCCATTCCTGTGATCTGATATCGGTGGTGAGGGCCACCTATGTTACAGTGGCGAGGGCCACTGCCTTATCACTATGGTTCCCTATATACCAGTAGAGCCTGAACCAAAGACATATTTTTCGTTAAACTATGAAATGCAAATGAGTTGAATTATGATTTTACATTATTGAAAGCATATCACACTGAATGTATCAAAATTTTTATTGGTTTAAGGTTGGTTGATTTATGATTTAATTATTTCATATTTTCCAAATGTTTTCATATGTTACTTGTATTTTATTGGTAAAGTACCCACTGAGCGACATTGCTCAGCGAGTTAAGTTTTCCTTGACTCGTAGGTTCGGAGCAGTAGATAAATCTTGGGAAAGCAACGACCAGACCACAGCAAATCTCAGGGGTAGATCTTTTAGTTCCATTATGAGTTAGCTAGTTGTGGCATGTATATGAATAAATATAAAAGAGATTTTCTATGTTATAATTGTATGTTCGTAGTATGTAATAATCATAAATCTTTACTTTATGTTATATTAGAAGTGTGAACTCTTCGTGCAGGTTTGTAGTTGAGGGTATTAGGTGGATTCATTGGGAGTGCATTAAATTTGATGGTAATTATATTGGTCTGTGTAAAATGTTTTAAAAAAAATCAGAAAAACAAGTTTTGTCGACACTTGGGATCCAAATTTCTAGGCGGAACTATGGCAAAATTTCTGTAAAAATCAGAATTAAAATTTGACTAAGTAAATTGGTAGCAACATTAGGATAGTGTGGCGCCTCTACTCGACTTACACATGTAGGTTGGGAAGGGGTGTTACAACAAAAGAGTTAGGATCTGCTATACAAGGCCTTCATCCAACAATATGGATATAATGTTGAGATAGAAGTTACATTAATGGAAGTGAAGTCCATAAGACAAAGGCCAAATGAGAATTTTGTGGACTATGTGAAAAGGTGGAGAAATAAGGCTGCTTTGCTCAAGTAGAGGCCCGATGAATCTGATCAAATAAGAATGATCGTGAGAGGTGTCCTGCCCAATCTCCGTGAAAGGATGTCTCACACCCTTATAAGTGATTTCAAAGATCTTCTCCAAGCTGGTTTACAAATTGAAGAGTGGGAAAGGGAGAAAAATTGCTTTTCAATAAGAAGGAGTGAGAAAGGGAATTATCAGCCTAGCAATAAAAGCACACAAAAAGAAGTTGATGTTAATGTGGCTGGTCAAGGAAATAAAAGACAATTCTTAGAATTGGGGAAACCTCTATCCTTGTTTTTTAGCAAGCTGCAAAAGAAAGGGTTGTTGCAACCGTTAGCTCCTCGACCACTACTAATCCACTGCCACCAAACTTCAATGCTGAGGCCTTCTGTCAATTTCATCAAATGCAAGGGCATGAAACAGATAAATGTGCTCGTCTAAGGCATGAGATGCTAGACCTAATCGATAGTGCCAAGCTACCCGAGCCAGATAAGCCCAATACCAAGAACAACCCTTTGCCTAAATTTGGAAGAGTGCCACCACCAGCAACATTCATGGTGG
Source organism: Garcia nutans (assembly GCA_947685225.1). Lineage (NCBI taxonomy): Eukaryota > Viridiplantae > Streptophyta > Magnoliopsida > Malpighiales > Euphorbiaceae > Garcia > Garcia nutans. The sequence continues at coordinate 43,866,101 of CANTUV010000007.1, read as the reverse complement.
AAAAAGGATTGGAAGAAGATTTTGTTTTATCATCTTTTCAAAATGGGAATGTTGAAGATGTGAAAGGAAAAGAAGCTTAAACTCAACGAACTTTCCTTAGCTTGAATGTTGTTTTTCAATTTTACTTTCTTTAATATTTAATTGGAACAATCTTATTTTTCAAATTTAAATTTATTTGAATAAATTACTATCATAAAAAATCTTGTTGGTCTTTGATGCTCAACCAATGAGAAATCTAGCTTGATAATTCATGAATTAATATATCTATGCATCATGACTTGAATGACTTTACTAGGTAATGGAATTGCTCTATAGCATTGAGTTGTGTATGCTTACTTAAAGAGGGCTCCTGCATAATTACCTTTGTCTAGGTCCTAGTCAGTCTTAGAACGTTCTTTGACTAACTTTCGATGCGAAATTGCAACTCTGCTTATTTAAGGGAGAGATGATCTAGGCATTGTTTGGTTAGCCAACAACTAGTATCAACCCAATTAAATATCAATCCCTAGTTGTCCCTTTGAGCCTTTATAAAATTTTAGCTATCCTTTCATTGGTTTACAAACCCCAATAACCTACCCTGAGTTATTGTGATACTTTTGACAAGTCTTATGATCACTAAGGTGAAGAGGCAAGAAGATCAAAGAAAGAAATGAATAGTCAAGAACATGAAGATAGTTAAAGTTCTCAAGACCATAAGTGTAGTTGATGTTTTCGAGACCATAAGGATAATTGATGTTCTCAAAACCATAAGGGTAGTTGAAGTTCACTTAATATCTCCAATATATCAAGACAACATCAACATTAGAGTAACCAATGATTTATCCCTGTTAAAGAAGATTTATGTTACTCCACTTATCTATTATTGGTAGCCCAAGTTAGTACAAACAAGACAACCTTTTAGAGCTAGAACCAAACACAATAAAAGAGAGAAAAAAAAAGGAAGAAAGAAAGAAAAAGAAAGAGAAAGAAAGAAAAGAAAAGAAAAGAAAAAATAAGAAAAAATAATAATAAATAATAAAAAAGGGTTGTTCAAAAAGCCAACCGAGTTCCCTTCTACCTAAGACAACAAAAGGCTTCTATTTGGTTTATAAGGAAGGATTGACTTGACTTGGTCCAACCCAACCAAAAATTTAATCAAAATCAAAGGAAAAGGGAGAAAGACTATTTAGCTATTAAAATTTTATACTTAACAGTCTTACAAGAATGAAGGACAAAATGATAAAATGCTCAAAGAAAGGGAAGAGTAAGAAAAATAAAGAGAAAGAAAAGGGAAAAGAAGAAAAGAAATGGAGTTGGGTCCCAAACTTTTTACAAGGGCAAAGACTATCCTAATTAAGATCCAGATTAATGCCAAGAAGATATAGAAGGAATTTGGAGTCTAGCACGATTGCTCCCAGCTGCCTAAAGTTAAAACAAGAAATTTGTAGTGTGAGGGTTTGTCCATTGTGTCACATCAGCTCCTAACTCAAAATGGCCTTCATTTAACCCGTGTCCCTTATAGACCCCATTTCAAGCCTATAAAAGACCTGTTGATCTCTCTTGGTAGGTAGAGTCTATTAGTGGAGATAGTTTGAATAAGCATGCATATGAGATAGACAATATTTAAACTCAATGAGGCCTTTGGCCAAGTAATGTGTATATGCCTATCTAAAGTGCAACAATTCTTGCTTAAATAGAAATGATTCTCGAGTTTAGTACTGTAACTAGGGTTGTCATGTTATAGATATGTTAATTTGAAAATTCAAGTCCTGAGGTGCATTGACATTATTTTGGCAAAGCCAACATTTGATTTCAAAATCAAAATTTAAAAAAAAAAAGAAGAGAGTTTTGTCATACAAAGCCTTCAAGTTAATGGAAGTATGTTGAACCTCCAAAGGATACATTGGGCAAAGGAAATGATTATTACTGACATGTTGAAACATAGTTTGAAATGGATGTATCCCTGACTATGTAACTTGGGGTCTCCCCCACCCATATTTTCAACATCTCGAAGATAAAAGCCGTAAATGTGAAGCATCCTGTAATTCTAATGCAAGAACTAAACGGGCATCTGAAAGAAATTCGCGAGAGCGCTTCTGCTAAGCATCTCGGTTTGTGGGTCAATGGAATGACTATAAATATTATTCATGCATATCATGCATACATGAGCATATCACATTGTACTTTCTTGTCTTGTATTGTCTATTCTTCATCAAAGTGAACAACAAACACTCTATGAAGTAAAGGATCAAAAGAAGATATCAAATCAGGGGGGCAAGGAAAGCACATTACATGAGAAAGTTACAATAATTTTTCAAAGAGAAGAAATGCATGCTTTTGCGAAGAACAAGATGAAATACAAACGTCAATCAAAGCCTGCATAGAAAAATCATGGGTTTGGGCCTACACAGGTGCGCAAAGTTTCTCCTTTTCAATTTTTTGAGTCTATATATAAAATATTTTCAATCTCACGGACAAATATTTTGCCATGCAGGCGGGCAAGGAGAAAAATATAAGGGCCAACTAAAAATAGCTGAATTTTTGCAAAAGGAAGAATAAAAGAATGGAACAACAAGTTAAGCCAGAATCCTCAACTAATAAAAGGTCAATCAAATAGAATTCAAATCTCGAGTCAAAGTACCCAGTCACAAGTCTAAGTACCCAAATCTAAATCTAGGTAGGATCGAGTATCCAAATCAAGTTTAGGATCGAGTATCCAAGTATAGTTAGGATTGAGTATCTGAATCCAGTTTAGGATCGAGTATCCCAATCCAGTTAGGATCGAGCATCCCAATCCAATTTAGGATCGAGTATCTGAATCCAGTTTAAGATCGAGTATCCAAATCCAGTTAGGATCAAGTATCCTAATCCAAATTAGGATCGAGTATCCAAATCCAGTTTAGGATCGATTATCCAAATCAAGTTTAGGATCGAATATCCAAACCCAATTTAGGATCGAGTATCCTAAACTAGTTTAGGATCAAGTATCTAAATCTTGTTAGGGTCGAGTATCTAAATCCAGTTAGGATCGAGTATCCAAATCTAGTCTAGGATCGAGTAACCAAATTCAGTTAGGATCGAGTATCCTAATCCAGTTTAGGATCGAGTATCCAAATCCAGTTACGATCGAGTATCCAAATCCAGTTTACGATCGAGTATCCAAATCCTGTTAGGATCAAGTATCCCAATCCATTTAGGATCGAGTATCCAAATCCAGTCTAGGATCGAGTATCTAAATCCAGTTAGGATCGAGTATCCAAATCCGGTTAGGATTGATTATCCAAATCCAGTTTAGGATCGAGTTTCCAAATCCAGTCTAGGATCGAGTATTCAAATCCAGTTAGGATTGAGTATCTGAATCTAGTTTAGGATAGAGTATCCAAATCTCTCAGGTCCAGAACCCAAATTTTCCTTAAGTCCATAACCTATAATCTCTTTTAAGTCCAGAACTTAACTCGGGTCTAAAACCCAAATTACCCTTAGGTCCAGAACCTAGAATCTCTTCTAAGTATGGAACTTAGCTCGGGTCCAGAACCCAAATTACCCTTAGGTCCAGAACCTAGAATCTTTTTTAAGTCCAGAACTTAGCTCGGGTCCTGAAACCAAATTTTCCTTAGGTCTAGAACCTAAAATCTTTTCTAAGACCAGAACTTAGCTCGGGTCCAGAACCCAAATTTACCTTAGGTCCAGAACCTAAAATTACACTTAGGTCCAGAACCTAAAATTATCCTTGAGTCTAGAACTCGAACCGGGTCCAGAACCCAAAACCTCAACCATCTCAAAAATTAAGTCTTATTGCTTTTCACTCTCTTTCACTAAAGTCTCAGATCGTTCAAGCAGGGGGCAAACTGTAGACCCTTAATTTTTGACCCAGTCCGGTCCAATATATTTTAATTAGTCCAAAATAATTTTTGTGTTGTCCAATATATAATAATTAGTCCAAAGCAATTTTTGTTATCTTAATTAAATAATATTTACGTTAGTATCTAATTTTTATTAATAAAAAATAAATAATAAAAAAAGTAAATAAAAAAATAAAAATCGGCGATGAAAAAATCATCGCCGAAAATCAGCATAGACGAAATGGCTGTGGGCAATTTCGCCCGCAGGCGAAATGGTTAAAGCCAATTCGTCCGCAGAATTTTTCTGCAGGCGAAAAGCCATTTCGCTCGCAGCAGGAAAATCCTGCGGGCGAAAAGCCATTTCTCTCGCAGGAAAATCCTGCGAGCGAAATGGCGCAGGCCAATTTCGTCCCTCGCTGCCGCAGCCAGCTGTAGCAGCTTTTTTGCCAGAACAATTTTTTTGACGCAAATTTTTGAAACAAAATACAATTAGGTTTCAGTTTCCTTTTCTTAATGAATGTTATATTCCGTGAATAACTAGAATTAATAAAAAAAAATCTTTTATAAATAAGACCAAAAACAACACAAAAAGGATAGAATTTGGGAGGAGAAATTGAGACCGAAATTGAGGAGGAATACCTTGAATCTGAATTTTTGAGAGAGCAAACAAATAATCCATCAAAGGCAGCAAAGCTTGTCTTTGTTCTTGTTCATCCAAGAAGGTATGGATTTCTTTATTTGTTTCATTAATTCACTGTAGCTTCATCATTAAAAAATCTTAAAAATTGTTTCTATTTCTTCAAAACGAAAAAAAAAACCTAAGAGCCCTAATTCATCTTTTCTAAAGTTTAAAAACCTTAATTCATTGCTTTGTTTTCCAAAAAGCTTAAAATTGTTGTTTTTGTTTCTTCAAAATCTCAAAACCCTAATTTTTTTTCCAAATTCTCAAAATCATAAATTAAATATGTTTCTTTCCAAAAACCCTAAAAAATAACTTTTCTGTTTCTATAAACTTTAAATCATTTTGTTTATTCTCATAAAGCTTTATAAAATTATCAATTGTTTTTCCAAATTCTAAAACCTAATGCATTCTCTGAAACCTAATTCAAAAATTCTAAAACCCTAATTCAACTTTAAAACAAAATAGTAAACCTTAAACTAGCTAACCCGAACCCTAACTTTTCTAAACCCTAATCCTTTAAACTTTAAAAACCTTATAAACATAAATGTTATAATTTTACACAGTAAGCTTAAAAAAAACATAATTTAGTAGCTAATAGTCATAAACTTAATGTTTTGAAGAGCCCAAACCCTAGTTTCATGATTTTACCACTCAAACACTAATTTGGTTAATTAAAGAACTTTATCAGCCTCTTAAATTATAAAACTTTAATTCATGTCAATTCCTTAAAGTTCATAGTAGCTAAGAATTACAAATCCTAAACCCATAAATTCCAAAACCCTAAATACATTAAATAAAGAAACTTAAATAGAAACAGTGTCCCTTATTTGAATCTTTATTTGCTTTATTAAATTTTATATTTGATTATGTAGTCTATTATATGCTTTAATTTATTTTTAGTGCTTTGTTGATTTATTTAAGTTCAATGCTTAATTTATTTAGTTTATCATGGATGAATGTTTACTTTCAATGGATGTTTAATATCTTTGATAAATGATTTAGTTATGATTAATGGTTATTTACTTTTATCAATTTATTTAGATTCCCAAATGTTGTAAGAGGTATGTTTCCACTTGGTGGGTACCTCATTAGTTAAATATCATGTAATTTAAATTTCCTTTCTCTTTTATAACCAATGTAAAGGACATGTTTCTACCTTTTGGTGGGTGTCCTAGTTAGGCATGGTATGTAAGGACATGTTTTCATCCTCGGATGGGTGTCCATTTATTTGCTTTGTTTGGACATTGTTTTGATTTTTAATATATCGATGCTTTATTTTAATTATTATGTGTAGTATGGATAATATTGTTATATTTAAGAATTTTATAATATTAAGACCTGTAAAGGAGGCCGATTCCAATGAACCGGGCATTGTGAGGGGTGCTGGGCCATTTCTCACCTTCCCCACACATACCCAACTTTTCAAACCCACTGGGGGGTTGGGGATTCCTTAGGAATCGAGTCATCCTCCCCTTTCTTTTTCCCAGCCCATCCGGGTGGCGACTCCATTTTTTCTAAACTTAGGTACGTGTTCTCTAAGGCCTCGAACCTAAACAGTGCCGAATCTACAAGAACCATTCCACCGGGAGTGCGGGCAAAAATTTCCACTCATAGTACCCAAATCAAATTCAATCTTGGGTGCAAGTACCCAAATCAAGTTCAGTCTCGGGACCAAGTACCCAAATCAAATTCAACCTCAGGTACAAGTACCCGATCTCGGGTCCAAGTACCCACATTAAATTCAATCTTAGGTCGAAGTACCCAAATCAAATTCAATATTGGGTCCAAGTACCCAATCTCAGGTCCAAGAACCAAATCAAATCAATCTCGGGTTTAAGTACCTAATCTCGAGTCCAAGTACCAAATTCAATCCAGTCTTGGGTCCAAGTGCCCAAATCAAGTTCAGCCTCCGGTCCAAGTACCCAAATCAAATTCAAGTAACCATCTCATCAAAATTAAGTCATGTTGCTTTTCACTCTCTTCTACTGAAAGTCTCAGATCGCTCAAGCAAAAAGCAAACTGTAGACCCTTAATTTTGACCCCAATTTCATATGGTCCTAATTAAAGGATATCAAAATAAATTTGATCCAACTTTAAAATATTTAAATCTAATTTATAATTTTTAAAGAAGTCGGTTTGGATTTAAGACGCATAAATTCAATTGTAAAACCCTAAAATCAAGTTGAATCGGCCCAAATTAAACCTTCCGGTCCATAAGTTAAAAAAAGGCAATACTAATTAGAATTAGGCTGGCCAGGGAGACATGAGCATGCCTCATGTCGATCTGGCAACCCAAATCGACATGAGGTTGGACTCATGTCGACTTGGGTAGGCTAGGTCGACATGAGCATGCTTCATGTCGACCTTGGCAGGCTAGGTCGACATGAGCATGCTTCATGTCGGCCTTGGCAGCCCAAGGTCGACATGAGCATGTCTCATGTCGACTTGGGTAGCCCAAGGTCGACATGAGGTTGGTCTCATGTTGACCTAGGGCAACCAGGTCGACATGAGTTTAATAACTTTCCTAATTCAACTAGAATTCATTTTAGGGACTAATTAATATTAGGTTAAGGATTCTGAGTGAGGTTTGGATATAAATATTAATGTTTCAGAATTCAGAGGTGGGAAAACATTAACAAGGGATAATTAACAGGAACAAGGGTCGGCAATTGAGATTAACACAGGATTAAACCACAAAATAGAAGAGACGGCAACAAAGAGAGAAGAACAACAACAGCTTTTTGGAGAACGAAGGAAACCACAAATAGAAATATAAAGACAACCAGAGAAGAAGACAGATTACATGTTGTCTTCACATTGTTCATCCAAAAATCAATTTGGAGGAACCAATGAATGGAGGTTTGATCTTTAATCATAAATTGCTCATGATCACAGTAGCTTCGTTTCTTTGATTAATAAAAACATGCATGCAGTAACTTTATCTTTGAACACACAGTACTTTGATCTTTGAACATGCAGTAAATTGATTTTTTTTCAATAACTTTGATCATTTGCTTTAATTAGCACATGGATCAGTTGATATTCATAACCCCACTTGCATGTTTCATAAAAAACATATAACTATCCAGTAGCCGTCGAGATTTAAATTAATTGTTAGAATTTATTTTGTTTACTTTAACTTCAAGAACCGTAGGTTATTTTATTAAAACTCAAAACCTCAAACTATTTTTATCCAAAAGCCTAAACCTTTTCATTATTAAACTACAAAATATTGACTATTTTTCAAAAACCTTAATTTATTTCTCCAAATCAAAAATTATGTTTTTTTAGGCAGTAAGTTAAATCCAAAAACCCTAGTTTCAAAAACCCTAACTATCTAAACACCCTAACATCCAAAACCCTAATAAAAAACCCTAATTCCAAAACACTAGTTTTAAAAACCCTAATTCCAAAATCCTATTTTCCAAAACCCTACTTTCAAAAGCCCTAAAAATCCTAATTTAGAAACCGTAATTATAAAACTTTAGTTTCTGAACACTAAGTTCCAAAACCCTAAATTCAATTGATAATTCTTTAAAACCCTAAATTTATATATTTATTGCTTTATTTAATTTTAGATTTGATTATATAGTTTATTATATTTTTTGATGGTTGATTTATTTAATTTCAATACTTGATTTATTTAATTTATCATGGATGGATATTTTCTTTATTATCATGATTATTATTTATTTGTTTTGGTATTAAAATTGTAAGAGGTATGTTTCCACTTTTTGGGTACCTCATTAGTTAAATTTTATGTAATTTAAATCGCTTTTATATTTTGGACCAATGTAAAGGATATGTTTCGATCTTTTGGTGGGTGTCCTATTTAGTTTAGACATGAACAATGTAAGGACATGTTTCCATCCTCGGATGGGTGTCCATTTATTTGCTTTGGTTTGGACATTTCTTTGATTTTAATACAATGATGCTTTATTTTAATTGTTGCATGTAATATGGATAATATTGTTATATTAAAGAATTTTATAATATTAAGATCTGCAAAGGAGGCCGGTTCCAATGAACCGGGCGTTGTGGGGGTGCTGGGCCATTTGTCACCTTCCCCACACGTACCCAACTTTTCAAACCCATTAGGGGGTTGGGGATTCCTTAGGAATTGAGTCATCTACCTCTTTCTTTTTCCTGGCCCATCCGGGTGGTGACTCCATTTTCTCTGAGCTTAGGCCCATGTTCTCTAAGTCCCCAAGCCTAAACAGTGCCGAAGTCACAAGAACCATTCCATCGGGAGTGGGGGCAAAAATCTCTGTTCACAAAATGCTATTTCTTACATGGCATGGCAATTAGCAGAATTAACGAATCAACTTACGATGCTAAATGCAAGAGGAAGAGTACAAATGCCAAGTCAAAAGATATATGTAGCATGTGGAATTGCAGGAGTTCATTTGGTTTCGAATGATACCAAGAACGGCAAGAGGAAGAATATGACTTTGAAAGTTTCCAGTAAATGGGTATAAATGACCCATATTCCAATCCTTAAAATCCAAGCTGGGGAAGCCAATCAAAATTTTTTTGGGAAAATCAGCAGCAAATTCCACCTAAATATTTTTTCAACCTTATCGAAGAGGTCCTTACTTTCAAGGACAATTTTCAAACCAAGATCAACTTAATAAGCCCATATTGGAAGATAGTTTGAATGCCTTCATTCAAATTTACACACAAAATAAAGATCAACTCAAGAAACCCACATTGGACGATAATTTGAATGCCTTCATTCAAATTAGCACACAAAATCAAGAAGGGAGAAATGAGAGTTTTGATTCTTTGGAGGTATCACTGAAGAATGTGGAAGCTCAAGTTGGACAATTGGCAAATCAACTTCATGCACACGGAAAAGTGGAATCTCCTTCCAATTAGAGCAAACCAATGCAATCACAACTATGAGTGAAAAGGTAATATATAACAAAGCTTGTGATTCTTCGGATGCTTGCACTAATCAAGAAGATAATGGCATGGAGATACTACCCAATGTAGAGAAACCAAGCCAATCAAAGGAGGGGGAGAATTTGGAGGCATCAACCCCACCAAAGTTGCATGAATCTTCCAATCCTTACATTCCACTAAGCCCATTTCCAAGTAGCTTGAAGGATGAGAAGCAAGGTAAGCAACTTTCTGAAATCTATAACATGCACTCCAAAGGAGATAGTAAAAATAAGCTTGAGATGGCTATGACCTTGGAAGAAGAGCATGAAATGCCAAATTCAGAAATTGAGCAGTGCAAGTTAATTTTAGATGTTGAGGTTGATGAGTGGGGACTTGACATTGTTAAAGTGGATGAAGAAGTGATTCAACCAAACTTGGTTGATCTTAAAGAGACCCCAAAAATCACCTCTTCTAGTCTTGGTGGTGAGGAAGAGCAAAAAACAGATAAAACCATGTTGTACAATGAAAAAGGGTTTTACAAAGTTCCTATAGCACTGATGGATCACCACAAGACAACCTTCACATGTTCTCTTTGGACAATTTCTCTTCCAAGGATGCTACCTAGGCTTTACAATACATTGGGTACCTTTCGGAGTTACATGCTATTCATCTTCTCACACATGGGCAACAATTGCATTAAGGATGGAAGGAGCACTTCATATCGCATATGGGAACGATGGAAATTAGGTTTCATCTGAACTCTCTCTTTTAATTTATGCATGCTCACATTGGGGATAATGTGAATCTTTAAGTGTGGGGTGCAGTTTGTCTTTTTACTTTTAATTTATCTTTGTTTAAGTTTAGTTAATGTTTTTCTTTAAATAAATGAATTTTGGAAAGTTTAATTATTATAAGATTGTTGATAGATGACCTTTAAATTTTTAATGCATGAATTTGAGAATTGATTAGAATTGGTGCTTATTGTCAATTTTATTGGTTTTTCGTGCATTGCCTTTAAACTAGTGAGGAATTGAGCCATCAACTTATTATTCTTTTTGTGCGTTAACATCTTTGATTGATGAATTGCTAGAACTTGCTTTTGATATGCATTTTTAGAGTACATAAAAATTTCAATTAGACATCAATATGATTAAGGCAATTTAGGAGAACCCATTTTTGGCTTAAAAAGACCAACCTTACATTCGACATTAGTTCGCCAACTTTGAGCTTATTTGATTTTTTTCCTTTTCTTTGATTTTCACAACACCATTAGCTTGAACCATGACATTTTAACTATTACCCGTTCATTAGGTCAAGAGCATTTAAGAGCATTAATGATGGAGTGTTGTGTAGAATAAAGTGTGGGGGTTAAATTCAATGGGTTTAAAATTACAAATTATTGTATTCTTTAGTTGGAAACCCTATTTTATAGTAAAAAAAATTAAAAATATATAAAAAATGAAATGATGAAAATCAATATAATTGAAGTTGCTCTTGTCGGAAGGGTTATGAGTTTGGGAATTATCCTTGCAAATAAAACAAATGGAGTTCCTTAAAAGCACTTAAATGCTTAGTGCAAAGTGATTGGGAGGTATTTTGGGATTGTCGATCATGCTGCAATGCTTACTTCACTCTTTAAGTGCTCTTGATCTAAATGAATAAACTCACTGTAACACCCCGATACCCCATATAAGTACTATACATATACCTGATATACATACAATAAGTATATAAAGTATAAGGATGTCACTTTTCATTACAATTTAAAAACCTTTAACAGAGTTTAAACCACAATACATTAATTTAAAGAGCATTTACAAAATCATTATACTTTTAATGATCTTACATATATATAATAATCTTATCTTTATCAAAACTTCATTTATACATATAAATACACTCTTGTCAGAAATACATCATAATTAAAAATTATGCATGTATGCATCACCCTCTAGTTGGTCTCGATAAACTCTTACTCTTCTCGTGGCATAACGAAAAACTTCATATCTTCCACCTAGTCACCTGCGCGATTACACATCCGCGCTAAGCCTGAGAGCTTAGTAGTACAAATAAATAATATAAACATACATTACAGAAGTTCTAACATATAATGATATATCAAATTCCATGTACCATTAGTTTCTTATCATGGTTTCCCTTTTTAATTACACCTTTCATATATCTCTACTAATCTCATATATTATATATACATATATACATATCATTAACACCAACCACAATCCATCACTAATACTCACAATCAATATATCAATACACACATTACATATCATACTTCATATCATTATTTTATTCACAATTCACCAATCATGAATCACATTTCCAACAAAGGCAATCATTATACCATTCATGAATCACATTAAACAAAGACAAGCATGGGCCCAAAACACACTAATATGCCATTCCATCTTTCAGAGTTAACGCTTTGGTTTTGTTATCACATTCATCATTATCATAAACCCAACTAGGCTTCAAGGATTAGGTTAAACCAAGCTTCAAGGGGAACAAAGCATGCTAAGTATCAACCCAACTTTGCTTCAAGAACCAACCCAACCTAGCTTCAAGGGTTGTAACATCTCAATTAGGCTTCAAGGATCAAATCCAACCTAACTTCAAGAGATTGTTACCAATATTAGGCATGCCACCAACAACAAACTCTGAAAATGGAATAACACATTAGCCACACAATTCTTTTAGCAATTTCATTCTCAATTGAATCATCATAGCCAATCACAATGGCTTCACATCACATTTGAGTTATCATAGCCAATCACAATGGCTTCACATCACATTTGAGTTATCATAGCCAATCACAATGGCTTCACATCACATTTGAGTTATCATAGCCAATCACAATGGCTTCATATCATGTCATGTCTCAATTCATATTATAATATTTCATAGTATACCTAATCAATTACCCCATCATATCCTTCACATTTTACATATCACATCATTGATATAACATTACAAAGTACATTATTCATATAACACATTACCATTCACAAGATTCACAATGTATAAAACATAACATTGTTCATATAGTATCATATGCATCATCATTACTCACATTGTGTCCCACATTATACACAATATAACATTATTCATAGATTTAGAATCTTCCACATATATTTGTTTAGATCATTCTTTTGTATTGAATGTGTTTAGAGTGTTTATTTTTATGTTTAGGTGCAAGAAGAACTTTGAAGAATCAAAACAATGCAAGAAGAGCAAAGAACAATCACAATAGCTAACACACTCAAGGGACACGGCCAAGCTTGTGGCCGTGTCTCTCAACCAAAAGCTCTAACACGGCCAAGACTTCCCTAGCTTGGCCGTGTCTCTCAACACAAAATAAGCAGTGGCAGACACAGTCAAGGGACACGGCCAAGCCAGTGGCCGTGTCTCTCCAAAATTGATCCAACACGGCCAAATTTCCTTAAACTTGGCCGTGTCTCCCCAAAATCTTTAGTCTTGCCCGTGTCTCTTCTTTAGTTTGGCCGTGTCTCTCATGAATGAAAACCCTAAACATGGCCAAATATCTTTTTATTGAATTAAAACACATTATGCACAACATAACCTCATTCAAATGGATATAATCAATGTCATTAACACTTATTTTACATATTCATCACAATATTCACATTAACAATACATTTAATCACTTACCATTTCAAAACCCTAAAATCAACATCACTCTTATTCTTTCAATATCAACATCCACTTAACTTACCATCTTCAAACCAAAACCAACACCAATTCAATCTTTTTAACTTATACTCAATTTCAACACTTATAAACACATCTCAAACACACCAAATCATAATATCAACAAATCATAACTCACCTCAAACACAACTTCAAAATAACAAAGGAAAATAAAAGAGTACTTACCAAAATTAAGGAAATTTCACAAATCTCCAACTTAATCCTTTGCTTCTTCCTTCAATTTGATTTTAGAATTTAGAACACCTCTCTTGCTCTCTCTTTCCTTTGGTAGCCGGCCACACAATGCAAAGAAGAGAAAATGAAGACAAGTCAAACTTCTCTTCTTCTTTAAATCTCCACCAAGCAATTCTAACAAAGCAATTACTTAAATGCCCTCATCCATTTAACTTAGCTTCTTTCGCTTATATGCCCATTTAAGTAATTTCACATATCACAAATAAAATATCTTCTTCCCTTGACTCCTCATTTTGACCAACATATATGTTATATATATTACCATATACCCAACATATACACTTTCTCTCTACACATTACTTTCCTTTTTAAACAATACCTAAACATTCTCTTTTCAATTTCTTTTCTTATCAACATAACATATACACATAATTCAAACAAACAACAATTATATCCAAACTTCTAGGGCACACATTGGGATATTACAATTCTCCCCCTCTAAAAAGAAATTTCATCCTCGAAATTACCAGTACCGTAACAATTCATTCTTAACAAAATACTATCTTAACTTCCATATGAAGTTAATTATATGCTTAAGTTATTATGTCATCAAATCATATAACTTCAACTCTCCCCTTTAGAATCAACCATCTTCTCAAAATTCCATAACTCATCATTCTATATGTTTATATATCTTATTACTTCCTTAATCAAACCTTCAAAAGAACTCATTACATTTCCTATTAATATCTTTATACAATAATCAGATCATTTTATAGTACACTTATACTTCGTCCAATCTATATATTTAATATATTTTGTTCCTTCATCTCTTTGTAATTACCCTCTTAATTTTAACCTTAAAAAAAATCATTGGTTTATATCTTATCATTAATTATCCTATCATTACAATCACTGTCTAAATAGACATTTATCAAGCCTCAATGGATAACAAGATCCTTATTTTTCACAAACTGAGTTATTTCTTTACCGTGTTTTTCACTTAACTTACATATTAATACACTACCTTTCAACTTATTTTATAAATAACCAATCTTTTCCCTTTTTATCATGATTTATAACTACTAACTCCATTCATTCATGTCCAATCACACTTTAAAATTTTACATCCTATACATTATCATGTAAATAATTATACTCTTAGTACAACTATACATATTAAATCTCAATAATGATTCATAATCTTAGCCAAATCCAGATCACTTGATCTATCTGTCACAATATACCCACATTCCAACCTTGTTCAATTCCAACCAACGATTAATTTATTTAACTTATCATGAAATTTCACAATTTTCATATATGTATATATATAATTTAATTCCATTAGGGCAAACTTATATTCAATTCCTGATCTCTTCCGATCCATATTCAGTCAAATTATCATAATAACAAATTACTTCAAATTATCTTTTAATATACACATAGTTTATTCTCTATTATTTTACTATAATTCCCACCAATTCTCATAATAATTTTATACCATATTTACTATCTATAGTTCATTCACTTAAACCTCAAGTCCATTCATTTATTCATTATATACCATAAACATATTCAGTATAACCCTCAGTCACATTTTATATTTTCTCCCTTTTTAATATCTCCTCACATTTCATATCATTGTTATATTTATTTTGATTACCTTTTTGTCATATTATCCATAACTCAAAACATTTCCATAATTTCCTTTTCTCTCTTTACCTTCATAATTATAACCAAATTCTTAACATAAAATGATAAGGTACAACTTTATCCATCATAACATTTAACTATATTTCTCAAACAAAATTTTCAATCTCACCAAATCTATATTACAATCATTTTATCTAAGACCCAAATCTATGGATAACAAAATTAACCGATCAAATATACTGAACAACACATATGGCTTTAAGAGATTAATATTCAAGCCTGGGACTTTCAAATCAATACTGTTCTTTTTATAATTTTATTCTCAATCTTTACGAATACAAGGCTAAGGTGTATCTCAAGAGTTACATATTCCTTCTTTACATTTTTGCTATATCAGAAGTTAACACATTCCAACTCCGTTTCAAACCAATTTGCACTCGATTATATGATCTTTTTCAACTTAATTCATGTTTCAACAATATTACTATATATATTTTCAATCATATGCAGTTCTTATACAATTTCTATTCGTCACTTCATTTCTAATCCATTTACAATCGCTTATAATATATAATTACATAGAACTTTCCATGTGTGAATACTTTGAGACTCTAAATATCATATGATCATCACGTTCAGTGCTCACCATAACAATTTCCATTGTCCAATATTACTCAAGTCCATTCCCTTCTCACTTCCATCACATAATCCATCTAGCTCTACACAGTTCAAGACTTAATCTCTCTTAGGTCCACTAATACATACAATATCTTTTTCCATATCACTAATTCTATAATAATACCACATACATATTCATAGGTCACCTTCATAATGTGATTCACATTTTTTTTTATCATAATTTCATTCATATTGAAAAACTCAGTTCACATTTCATATACATGTACACACTTAATTATATGCTCTTATTTTATTTTCCTTTTTCATACATTCCATACAAATTTAATGTTTATCACTTTCTTTTAAACACTATCATTCTCATTCTTCCAATATGATGTAAAGTATTTATTCACACTATAATTATATATATATTCTGACTATACTAACACTTCACATCATTCTTGGTCACATTCCCAATGTGACATCTCTTTCATTTTCGTCTTTAAAAAAATATTTAATATACTTCCATATCCATTTTTACCATTTGCAGTAAAATGACTTAAAATAGCTCGTTTTCATTTGCTTATCCACTTCCTTTTTTACTTCAAAACAAATTCTCATACTATCAATCACATTACTCAATTCATAATACTTTCATGTGCAATATTAGTCATTTCACCTAACTCATGTATTGAATATACATTAAACCATCAATATCCAAATAATCTTTATCAAATTCCACTAAAACTTTAACTTTTCAACTTACTATTTCGCTTAAGATTCAATTTGCCAAACTCATCTTTTCTTAATATCAACTTTAAAAACAACATATATATATCACAAAGCAATATCAAAACATATAATTTTCACAATTATCAAGCTCATTTCAAAAATCCAAATGTCACATATTACCACCATTACCATGAGCTTTCACAATATCCAAGCATCTCACATTTCCAACATTGAATTTAAAATGTTTGAATTAAAATAACAATACCAATTTATATTCTTTCTTAACCAATATCATCTCTTTTTCCTTTAAACAAAACCTTAACTTTATATATATACCCCAAACTTTAAATAATCACACTTTGTCTATACTAATCAACTCATTCAATATTCCACCATACTCTCCTCATTTTAATAACATATCTTTCAATATTAACAATCCAACAATATTTCCTCTGTCTAGCAAACCCAACATAAACTTTATTATAAAGAGGTTTAAAGTGTAGAGGAAAGAGTACATACTTTAATCTTGATTTTGTTTCCAACTCATTTTCAACTTTATTCTCCTTTTCATTTCTTTATTCTTCAACACATTTAACAATTCACTTTACATGCATAAATTTCCATTTTTTTTAATTTATCAATTAAACTTATATAAATCCATATCATTACTTTCTCTAGCTTTTCTTTCATGTAAAACATCATTCACACTCTAGCATCCATCTCATATAACACATATATACTACAAATCATATAATGCCACATCCGAGACCAACCTAGGTGTTAATGCATATGCATGTATTACCAATTGCAATTCAAAACTCTTCTTTTTAATTCATTTTAAGAGTTTCAAAATCTTTTTTTTAATTTCACTTAGGCCGAGAATCTTGAACCTAAGCTCTGATACCAAAATAATTGTAACACCCCGATACCCCATATAAGTACTATACATATACCTGATATACATACAGTAAGTATATAAAGTATAAGGATGTCACTTTTCATTACAATTTAAAAACCTTTAACAGAGTTTAAACCACAATACATTAATTTAAAGAGCATTTACAAAATCATTATACTTTTAATGATCTTACATATATATAAGAATCTTATCTTTATCAAACTTTCATTTATACATATAAATACACTCTTGTCAGAAATACATCATAATTAAAAATTATGCATGTATGCATCACCCTCTAGTTGGTCTCGATAAACTCTTACTTTTCTCGTGGCATAACGAAAGACTTCATATCTTCCACCTAGTCACCTGCGCGATTACACATCCGCGCTAAGCCCGAGAGCTTAGTAGTACAAATAAATAATATAAACATACATTACAGAAGTTCTAACATATAATGATAGATCAAATTCCATGTACCATTAGTTTCTTATCATGGTTTCCCTTTTTAATTACACCTTTCATATATCTCTACTAATCTCATATATTATATATACATATATACATATCATTAACACCAACCACAATCCATCACTAATACTCACAATCAATATATCAATACACACATTACATATCATACTTCATATCATTATTTTATTCACAATTCACCAATCATGAATCACATTTCCAACAAAGGCAATCATTATACCATTCATGAATCACATTAAACAAAGACAAGCATGGGCCCAAAACACACTAATATGCCATTCCATCTTTCAGAGTTAACGCTTTGGTTTTGTTATCACATTCATCATTATCATAAACCCAACTAGGCTTCAAGGATTAGGTTCAACCAAGCTTCAAGGGGAACAAAGCATGCTAAGTATCAACCCAACTTGGCTTCAAGAACCAACCCAACCTAGCTTCAAGGGTTGTAACATCTCAATTAGGCTTCAAGGATCAAATCCAACCTAACTTCAAGAGATTGTTACCAATATTAGGCACGCCACCAACAACAAACTCTGAAAATGGAATAACACATTAGCCTCACAATTCATTTAGCAATTTCATTCTCAATTGAATCATCATAGCCAATCACAATGGCTTCACATCACATTTGAGTTATCATAGCCAATCACAATGGCTTCACATCACATTTGAGTTATCATAGCCAATCACATTGGCTTCACATCACATTTGAGTTATCATAGCCAATCACAATGGCTTCATATCATGTCATGTCTCAATTCATATTATAATATTTCATAGTATACCTAATCAATTACCCCATCATATCCTTCACATTTTACATATAGCATCATTGATATAACATTACAAAGTACATTATTCATATAACACATTACCATTCACAAGATTCACAATGTATAAAACATAACATTGTTCATATAGTATCATATGCATCATCATTACTCACATTGTGTCCCACATTATACACAATATAACATTATTCATAGATTTATAATCTTCCACATATATTTGTTTAGATCATTCTTTGTATTAAATGTGTTTAGAGTGTTTATTTTTATGTTTAGGTGCAAGAAGACCTTTGAAGAATCAAAACAATGCAAGAAGAGCAAAGAACAATCACAGTAGCTAACACACTCAAGGGACACGGCCAAGCTTGTGGTGTCTCTCAACCAAAAGCTCCAACACGGCCAAGAGTTCCCTAGCTTGGCCGTGTCTCTCAACACAAAATAGGTAGTGGCAGACACAGTCAAGGGACACGGCCAAGCCAGTGGCCGTGTCTCTCCAAAATTGATCCAACACGGCCAAATTTCCTTAAACTTGGCCGTGTCTCCCAAAAATCTTTAGTCTTGCCCGTGTCTCTTCTTTAGTTTGGCCGTGTCTCTCATGAATGAAAACCCTAAACATGGCCAAATATCTTTTTATTGAATTAAAACACATTTTGCACAACATAACCTCATTCAAATGGATATAATCAATGTCATTAACACTTATTTTACATATTCATCACAATATTCACATTAACAATACATTTAATCACATACCATTTCAAAACCCTAAAATCAACATCACTCTTATTCTTTCAATATCAACATCCACTTAACTTACCATCTTCAAACCAAAACCAACACCAATTCAATCTTTTTAACTTATACTCAATTTCAACACTTATAAACACATCTCAAACACACCAAATCATAATATCAACAAATTATAACTCACCTCAAACACAACTTCAAAATAACAAAGGAAAACAAAAGAGTACTTACCAAAATTAAGGAAATTTCACAAATCTCCAACTTAATCCTTTGCTTCTTCCTTCAATTTGATTTTAGAATTTAGAACACCTCTCTTGCTCTCTCTTTCCTTTGGTAGCCGGCCACACAATGCAAAGAAGAGAAAATGAAGACAAGTCAAACTCCTCTTCTTCTTTAAATCTTCACCAAGCAATTCTAACAAAGCAATTACTTAAATGCCCTCATCCATTTAACTTAGCTTCTTTCACTTATATGCCCATTTAAGTAATTTTACATATCACAAATAAAATATCTTCTTCCCTTGACTCCTCATTTTAACCAACATATATGTTATATATATTACCATATACCCAACATATACACTTTCTCTCTACACATTACTTTCCTTTTTAAACAATACCTAAACATTCTCTTTTCAATTTCTTTTCTTATCAACATAACATATACACATAATTCAAACAAACAACAATTATATCCAAACTTCTAGGGCACACATTGGGATATTACACTCACTCTTCCAAATGTCATACCTTTCCCTTAGCCCCATTTCAACCATATGAAAGACCTTAAGATTGATAATTAATTGAAATTTAGTGGTGGAAATTTGATCGATAAGCAAGCCTATGGTGATAATCTTTCAGTGATTGTTATAAGTGTAAACACCACCATGATCAAACACTTTTAAGAGTTGGTGAGGGAGTGACATCATTGGTTATGCATGAAGAGTCACTAAATTGCATGGGTGTCGATTTTATTCAATTTGATATTGATTGTGGATTTAGGGAAAGGGAAGTCTTAAAACATCCTTATAACTCTTGAACTCAACTAAAATTTTCTTGTTTAGTTTATTTTGATTTTGACTTTGGTTGGGGACAAGCAAAGAACTAAGTGTAGGGTAATTGTTATGATCATTTTTATATGTGTTTTTAGGATAATTTTATTTGTTTTTAGTTATTTTTCTAATATGCGTGTTCAAGTTTACTTAAAGTTTGATGATGTAGATGAACATGTGCAAAATGGAGCCAAATTCACTTGATGAAGTTATTTTGGAAGGAAAAATATTGAACATAATAAAGATGGTTCAAGCTTGGCCATGTCTCCTCCATTTAAAGAATTATAAAGTTTAAGCAGTACTTGACACACTCAAAAGACATAGCCATGTCGCTTGAAGCTTGGCCATGTCTGCTCGTCTTCGCCATGTCTTTGCCCATGTCTAATTGTCTTGGCCATGTCGCTTGAAGCTTGGCCATGTCTCATTGTGTAATATCCCAAAGTATGCCCTAAAAGTTTTGAAGTAATTATTGTTGTATTTGGATTTAAGGTATATGTTAAATTGGAAAGAGAAAAGAATCAAAGAGAGAGTGTATATGTTGTATATATGGAAATATATACAACATATACAAGTCAAGTTATTATTATGGTCAAAGAAGACATTTATAATTTTTTTTTAAATTAATTAAGTAATTAAAAGGAAATTTAAAATGAGTGGAAGAGCAAAATAATTGATTATTTTAATATTATTTTTGCTTGGTGGAGGTTTAAAGAGATTGAGTATGTGATTTTGCTTCTCATTTTTCTTCTTCTCTTCTTCTTTTCCTTTCTTGGCCGGGTATCCCAAAGACAAGAGAGCAAGAGAGAGTTTTGATTTTCTAAGATCAAATTGAAGGAAGATTCAAGTGATTAAGTTGGAATTTTGTGAAGTTTCATCATCTTTGTTAAGTTTTCCACTTGATTCTTTGATTTTCTTTGAGTTTGTGAGTTGAGGTTGTGGTTGATATGTGTTTGTTTGTTTGTGGTGTATTTAAGAATGTTTGGTTCAATTGATTTTGGTTTTTGGGGTTTGATTGAAGGAAAGAGTAAGTTTGTTGGAAGAGAAAGTGTTGTGGTTGTGTTTTGAGTTTGTGATGATGATTATGATTTGTGTTTGATGTATGTTATGAGTGTTTTGGTGTTTTTGTAAATTATATTGGTTTATGGGTGTGTTTAATTAAGTTTTTTTGAAGTGGATAATGGTGGAAGTAAGAGATTTGTTGGTTATGTTGTTGTTGTTGCTAGAATCTATATTTTTGGCCTGACACGCCCATTAGCACGGCCAGGTCTTTAAGCGTGTCAATGGTTCTATTTTCTGGATGGGTGACACGAGTAGTGACACACCCATGTCACTGAGCGTGTCATAGCTACTGTGTTGAGTGAGAATTGACACGGCCATAAGCACGCCCGTGTTGTTGGACGTGTCAATGTTTCTGTGAGACAGAATGTATTACACATTCAGTGACACGCCCGTGGTTCTGAGTGTGTCAAAACTTCTGTGTTGTGGAGTTAGGGCACGGTCAGGGACACGCCCGTGTTGTTAAGCGTGTCATGTGTAGAGTTTGCCCTAGTTGGTTTTATCTATTTTATCTCATGTGTATATCTAAGTGAGTGTGTATGATCACCTTTGGTTTAGGTTTTGAAGAGAGTTGAGTTGCTGTAATCCTAGTGTTGAGGATTCTTAGAAGAGGAGTTTGGTGTGGAGTGAGTTGCTCTTGAGGTAAGTACAAACCCTACATGATTGCATACATTTATATGATCTTGAGACTTAACACATTTGATTGTAAATGTGTTAAGTAATCTATTGCATTGTTGATGCATATTAATAATGTTATGTTTTGCATAATGTGAACTTTGTGGAATATATGTTGAAGATTCTAAATATATGATGATATGATGAATACTTCAATGATGAGTTTTTTTAATGTGAATCGAGATAATTGAGGCATGTTTGCCTAGATGATGATGTTCAATGTAATTGGTTATGTATACTCTATTGATGAGATGTGAAGCCATTGTTGTTGGCTATAATGATGCAAATGAGATGATTGAGGCATGGATGCCTAAATGATGATGAGAAAATGAGAATGAAATTGATAATGAATTAATGAATGAATTGCGTGTCTAATATGTTATTCCATTTTCAGAGTTTTGTTGTTGGAGGCATGCCTATAGTAACAAACTCTTGAAGTTAGGTTGGGCTTGATCCTTGAAGCCAAGTTGGGTTGAAGTTTAGCATGCTTAACTCCCCTTGAAGCTTGGTTGGGTCTAGTCCTTGAAGCCTAATTGAGATGTTACAACCCTTGAAGCTAGGTTGGGTTTGGTTCTTGAAGCCAAGTTGGGTTGATACTTAGCATGCTTTGTTCACCTTGAAGCTTGGTTGAGCCTAATCCTTGAAGCCTAGTTGGGATAATGACAATGATAAATGTGATAATTAAATCAAAACATTAACTCTGAAAGTTGAATGGCATATTAGTGTCTTTTGGGCCCATGCTTGTCTTTGCTTTAATATGAACTATGGAATGAGATATAATGTTATGAGATGATTATAATACATAATTAACTTATTGAAAATGAATGTGGCTTGGGAAGCTATGTTGAGTAATGAAACTATGAAAATACAACATGATATGTAATATGTTTATGGATGTGGAAAATGGTGAGTATTACCTCATGAATGTTTTGATAAGTTATTGAATAATGCAAGGTTGTGAAATATAATATTCTTTTGAATTATTTTTTCAACTTGATTGTATGACATTGGCATTGCATTGAAGCGTAATATTATTGTAGTTTGTACTACTAAGCCGTTGGCTTAGCGCGATTGTGGTTCATCGCGCAGGTGACAGGGTAGAACCGGAGAGTTCCTCTTGGCCAAGCCAAGTTTAGATTCTGAAGTGTGGATAGTGGGCTTAAAGATCAAAGACAGACTGCCAAACATGTATAACCTTTATGTTTTGTAAAATTTATTTTTGACGTATATGTATTTGTAAATACTGCTATATTTTCCGCTGCGTATTGAATAAATATTTTATCTACTGTGTTTCATAATATAACTTAAATGTTTTAAATTTGCTCATATTATTGTAAAGGAATGATTTGTGTATTTAGTAAACCGTAGCATTTCTATATTCAGTATACGTATATTACGGATGTGATGGTATGTAGTGTGCGTATACGGGGGTATAGGAGTGTTACACATTGTCTTGGCCATGTTTCATCCAAAGAAAATAAAATCATATGAAGTAGAAGTAGTGTTGGACACAAGCACCATCTTAGCCATGTCTTTGCCCATGTCGCTTGAAGCTTGGCCATGTCACTGACCATGTCACACTTGAATGAAGCAAAACATACATTCAAGTAGTAAAGGACACATCCAAGTGACTTGGCATTGTCCAAGGAAAAATTGATAGACATGGCCAAGTCACCTTTATCTTGGCCGTGTCCCTCAGAGAAAATGAGGCAGAGACTGACATGAGCAGGATACACGGCCAAGCCACTGGCAATGTCTCACCTAAAGTGCAAAAACAAATGAAAGAAAGGAATGAAGGTAGAAGGAGACATTGGCAAGAGACATGTCCAAGCCACTGGCATCTCACATGACACGGCTAGGAGCTTGGCCATGTCACTTCTTGAAAAAGAAAGAAAGAAGGAACAACAGCCATGGACACGGCCAGCAAGCTTGGCCGTCTCCCAAGAAAACTGAGAAACACAGCCAAGCCACTCATGGCTTGGCCGTGTCACCCTTAAGATGTTTGAATTATTTGCATGAATTAGGGGACAAAGTAGGGGACAGAGACCTTGTTTTTACCAAAAGAAATATTAAAAGAAGAAAAGGTTGCCTAATTTCATGAAAGAAATATTAAACAAAGAAAAAAGTGGCAGACAAAGATGAGTGTGGTGAGTTGGCAAGCACTCTTTGTGTTTTGAAAGAATTAAAAGGGAAAGGAAGGGAGAAAGAGGAAACACATTGGGAGAGGGTGACACTCTCCAATTCCATTCCATTCTTCTCCTTCTTAGAGAAGAAGACACCATTCTCTTCCTCATCCTCCATTTCCATCTTCTCCATATTCCATAGACAACACTTCAACTTGGTTCTTTGGGATAAATTAGGTTAAAAAGCTCTTGAAGATTGGTGCTTGAAGAAAGCTTCATTGAAGGTTTGGTGACTTGAGAAAGCTCCATTCCATCTTTCAAAGGTAGAATCACCAATTGAAGAGTGTAACACCCCATACTCTATATAAGCACTATATATATACTTGGTATACATACAATGCGTATATAAAGTATAAGAATGTCACTTTTAGTTTCTATTTAAAAATCTTTATCCAAGGTCAAGCAATATTATATTAATTTAAGAAACATTTATAAGAATCATTATTGTTATCAAAAATAAAACATAATTAAAATCATACATGTATGCATCACCTTCTAGTTGGTCTCGAGACACTCATACTTTTCTCGTGGCATAGCAGCTAAGCATCCAGATCATCCGCATAAATACCTGCGCGATTACACAACCGCGCTAAGCCCGAGAGCTTAGTAGTACAAATAAATAATAAAATATACATTACAAAATAATCATACCTTATAATTTTAGCATGATGTTTTATTGTTTTCTTACCACTTTTTCCTTTCTCAATGGATTCTTCATATATTGCCACTAATCTCATAAATTAAATACATCATTACATAGCATATTCACAACACAATACCTACCCTTTCTATTTCATATACACATATATATATGTATATATAATCACAACAAAACACCATTCAAACCTTTAAAAGAACAATTCTCACAAATTCCACATTCACAAACATGTTACACATGATACAACAATTCCATAACCTCATATCTCAACAAAATCAATACATATATTACAAACTCATACTTCATAACATCACTTTATTCACAATTCATTAATCATGAAACACATTTCCATCAAAAGCATTCATAGATCTCATTATTCATTTGTTTCAACATTGTTTCCATATATCTTATTTATCAATCATGTTACCATTCATGACTCACATTACACAAAGACAAGCATGGGCCCAAGACACACTAATATGCCATTCAATTTTCAGAGTAATGCTTTGGTTTATTCATCACATTTATCATTATCATAGACCCAACTAGGCTTCAAGGATTAGGCTCAACCAAGCTTCAAGGGGAACAAAGCATGCTAAGTATCAACCCAACTTGGCTTCAAGAACCAAACCCAACCTAGCTTCAAGGGTTGTAACATCTCAATTAGGCTTCAAGGATTAGACCCAACCAAGCTTCAAGGGGAGTAAAACATGTTAAACTTCAACCCAACTTGGCTTCAAGGATCAAATCCAACCTAACTTCAAGAGATTATTACTAATAGGCATGCCACCAACAACAAACTCTGAAAATGGAATAACACATTAGTCACACAATTCATTTATTATTTCATTATCATTTCTATTCTCAATTCTCATCATCATTTAGGCAAACATGCCTTATTTCTTTCAATTGCATCACCATAGCCAATCACAATGGCTTTATATTACATTTGAGTCATCATTGCCAAGAACAATGGCTTTATATCACATTATATCTCAAATCACATTTCAAGTTTCATCATTGATATATGCAACATCAATTACATTACTACACAAACATATCATGAATCAATCATACCATATAGGCATGCTTCAATCATAACATTAAAGTAATTCATCATCAATGATCTCATGATATTCCACATTATACACAACATGCCATTATTCATATGCATCCTCAATCTACATATAGTACAATACAATTTATGAGATTGACAATGCATAAAACCTAACATGGTTCATATAATATCAACGTTATCATCAAATCATATTGATCAATTCAATTCATCACTCAAGTATACATAATCAATGACATTGCACATACTTTTTCATTGATCATTATATCTTCCACATTTCCTATATTATCATTGATATATTCATACATAACAATTTACCTTATTCAAGAACTTAGAATCCTCCATATACATTTGGTTGGATCATTATTGTTTTAAGTGTGTTTAGGTACAAAAGACATTTGAAGATCCAACAATGTTGAAGACCAAATAACAAACACATTTGCAAACACCCTCAAGGGACACGGCCAAGCTTGTGGCCGTGTCTCCCAATATAAACATCCAGTAGCCAACACGCCCAAGGGACACGGCCAAGCTTGTGGCCGTGTCACTCAACACCAATACAAGCAGTAGCAAACACGGGCAATGGACACGGCCAAGCCAGTGGCCGTGTCTCTCAACACAACAATCCAGTACCAGACACGGGCAAGGGACACGGCCGTGTCTCTCAACATAAATCAGACAGTAACAAACACAGGCAAGGGACACGGCCAAGCCAGTGGCCGTGTCTCTCCAAAACTCATCCAACACGGCCAAATTTGCCCTAACTTGGCCGTGTCTCCCATAACTTGTCCTTCAATAATTCATAGACCAAACACTTCGAAATTCATCTAAACCAAACTCTAATTCAACATTTCATCATTTTCCTCACAATTTTCTCAACTCATCATCACTTAGATATCAATTCCACACATTTACATACTTAAATCTCTTGTTATCATCATTTTACACACCAATCATACCCAACATAACCTCAATCCAAAAGAAAACCACACAAGAAGGTATATACTTATATATATGTATAATCAATAAAATTCATTCAAGAAATGTGTACTTACCTATATAGCTTGCCAAATCTTCATCTCCATCTTCAATACTCTTAAAATCCTTAAGAAATTTGATGAAGATCAATCTCTTTCTCTCTCTCTCGTGCTCTCTTGTCCACGAAGAAGAAACAGAAGAAGAGGAAGAAGGAAGGTTCTCCATCCTTCCTTCGTTCTTATCTTATATAATAATAATAATAATAATAATAATAATAATAATAATAATAATAATAATAATAATAATAACAATAATAACAATTATACCATTTAAATCTCCACCACACACAATTTCTTTTTGACTTTCTTCTTCTTTTCTCTTCAACACACACATTGAATCCAAATACAACAGTAATCCCAACACTTTTAGGGTATACTTTAGGATATTACAATTCTCTCCCCCTTAAATAATTTCGTCCTCGAAATTATCCAGTATAATAACAACCCATTTAGAACAATTTACCATCTTAATTTCCATATGAAGATAATCGTATCTTACAATATAGTTTTATCAAATCACATATCTTCTACTCTCCCCCTTAGAGATAATCATCTTCTCTGAAATTCATAATTCATCATTGTATAGGTATATATATATATATATCTTTACCTCTTATTACTTTCTCAACAAAGCAATCAAGATATCTCATAACATCTCCAATACATTTTATCTTTGTACTAAAGTCAGATTATCACTTTAACTCTTTATAGATATTCTCTTAACTTTAACCTCAAAAATCATTAATCAATATCTTAGCATTGTTTATTCCATTCTTACCATCACTTTCAAAATAAACAACTTCAATGGATAACTAAATTCTTACTCTCTTAAGCTTGTTTCTCACCATGTACAATTAATATACCTCAATTTATTTATGTTCATTCATAAATCAGAATATTATATCATACACATTACCATTAAATCTTGCACTCCCAATACAATTGCACATATTAAATCTCAATGTTGCCTTGCAACTTTAACGAAACCTAGATCAATCGATTTATCCATCACAATATACTAACATTTCAACTTTATTTAATTCAAACCAACAATTAACTTATTGGAATTTATCATTGGATTTTACCATATATGCTTATATATAACCTAAGTTCATTAGGTCAAACTTATATTCAAATTCTAATCTTTCCAAATTCATATATTCAATCAATATGAATCATGCTTATACATATACATTTCCTTATTTCAATAATTATTTCATCATTTCTTATACTCATTCAAAATTTATCAATATAGCCAACAACTATATCTTCATAAAAGTACTTTTCCTCCAACCAAAATTAGTAATCCAAGTTCAATTGCCCAACACATTGAGTCTGCATGGTTCCACAGGAGGCAGATAAATCCGTTCATTTATCTTTTCACAATTCATTTTTCATAATCATTTAGGCATTATACCTCAATATAATTTATTTCTAACATCATTGCCAACAATTATGATTTCCCATCATATCAAAATAGTATACTTATATATCATCGACTATTTTGAACACCTCATTATTCAATCATATCATTTCCAACATTATTGATATACACATATTAATTTACATTATTCATACTCCCATAAATTTTAAGTTTAATCACTTAATCACTTTATACTATAAATATATTCAGTATAACTTTCAATCATGATTACAATTTCTTTCATGTTATTATTTCTTCACTCAATATTACTATATTTATATAATTATTGTTCTATTACACAATTCATAACTTAAAACATTATCACAATTCTCTTCCCTTGCTTTACTTCTCATAAGTATAATTAACTTTTTAACATCGAAATTATAAAATATAACTTCCCCAATCATATCTTTTAACCATGTTTCTAGAAACATAGTTATCAATCTCAGTTCTAAATCTGAAGATAATAAAACTAACCACTAATCACACTAACCAAGTCATATGACCATAATATATAAGCAATCACATTTGGGGTTTGTAAATCAATCTCGTTCTTCTATTATTCGATTTCCAACCTTTACAATTATAATATTAGATTATATCACAAAAATTATATATATGTATTCTCCAAACTTGTATTACACCAAGAATTAACACATTTTAATTCTATTTCAAAACAGTTTGCTTTTGATTATTTAATCATCATTAACCCAACTCATGTTCAATAATATTATCTTTAACATTTCCAATACCCAACCTTCAACTAGATACAAATCTTACACAAGTATCTTTCATTACTCCATTTCCAATCCATCTCTTCTAGAAATTTTCAAATACATAATTCCTTCCTTACAATTCTTATTATACATTTATACATAAAACATTTTCACACTCAAATACTTTGAGTTCCACAACATCTTATAATAACCTCATTTAATTATTGCCATAACAATTTCACTGTTCAATATTACCCAGGTCCATTCTTACTTCTAATACCATTAAACATTTAATGATATAAAATAATAAACATATTATATACACCTTCATAGGTCACATTCATATCGAAAAGTTCATTTCACAATCCTCTTTATACAAACACATAATTATGCAATTTACTGAATTTCCCTTCTGCATATAATTTATACGAATTTAATATTTATCACTTTCCTTTAACTATTATCATTCTCATTTGTTTACCATAACTTAAGTTATTCATTAACTTCAATAAATATACATATTGTACTTATAATATTATTTCACAAGGAACTTAATCACATTTCCAATGTGATATCTCTCTTACATTTGTTTATAAATATCTTTAACACATCTTTCATAGTCATTTTTCATCCTTCCCAATCAAATTACTTAAAGTAACTCATTTTCTTTTGCTCAATTCCTTTTCTTTCATTTCACACCAAATTTTCCTACTATCAATCACATCTCCCAATTCATAATACTTTCATGAGCACTAATATTCATTTCATATATCTCATGTATTAAATACATTAAACTATCAATACTTCATTGATCTTCATCCACATTCCATGAAAACTATAAATTTCCAACTTACTAATTTACTCAAACTTCAATTTATTCATCTCCTACTATTCATATTAACTTTAAAACATCTCATATGTATATACCACAAAGTAACATCAAAACATATACGTTTCACAATTATTAAACTTATTCCAAAGAAAATCTAAATATCTCATATCTCCACCATTAACATGAGCTTTCACAAAATTCAAGCATATCACATTTCTAATAGTGAAATCACCATGTTTGCATTAAAATAGCAATACAAATAACACCAATGTATATTTGTACTTAACCAACGTCATCTCTTTTTCTTTTGAACATAACCTTAACTTTACATATCGACACCTTACATTATCACAATTAATCTATACCAATCAACTCATTCAATAGTTCACTGTACTCTTTGCATTTACATAATATATCTTTTCATATTACCCATCCAACAATATTTCCTCTTTCTATAAATCCAACCATAAAGTTTATTAGAAAGAGATTCAAACAATAGAGGATAGATCACATACTTTAATCTTAATTTGTTTCTAACTCATTTCCCACTTAATTCTTCTAGCCATTTCTTTAAATATCATACACATGTCAATAATCAAACTTTTTACTTATACCTTCCATATCATTTCTTTGTATCACACTCATCTCTTAATTATCAACATTTCAAAATTTGCTTTTATATGAAACCTCATTTATACACTATCATTTATTTCATGTAATTCAAATACATCACAATTCACATAATGCCACGTTCGAGACCAACCTAGATGTGAATGCATATGCATGTCTTACCAATTGCATTTCAAAAATCTTCTTTTCACTTCTTATTTAAACTCTTCAAAAAAATTTTCTTTTAAATTTCACTTAGGCCGAGAATCTCGAACCTAAGCTCTGATACCAAAATAACTGTAACACCCCATACTCTATATAAGCACTATACATATACTTGGTATACATACAATGCGTATATAAAGTATAAGAATGTCACTTTTAGTTTCTATTTAAAAATCTTTATCCAAGGTCAAGCAATATTATATTAATTTAAGAAACATTTATAAGAATCATTATTGTTATCAAAAATAAAACATAATTAAAATCATACAT
Organism: Garcia nutans; assembly: GCA_947685225.1. NCBI lineage: Eukaryota > Viridiplantae > Streptophyta > Magnoliopsida > Malpighiales > Euphorbiaceae > Garcia > Garcia nutans. The sequence goes on along the minus strand of CANTUV010000007.1, from coordinate 43,835,055 downwards.
GTATGCATCACCTTCTAGTTGGTCTCGAGACACTCATACTTTTCTCGTGGCATAGCAGCTAAGCATCCAGATCATCCGCATAAATACCTGCGCGATTACACAACCGCGCTAAGCCCGAGAGCTTAGTAGTACAAATAAATAATAAAATATACATTACAAAATAATCATACCTTATAATTTTAGCATGATGTTTTATTGTTTTCTTACCACTTTTTCCTTTCTCAATGGATTCTTCATATATTGCCACTAATCTCATAAATTAAATACATCATTACATAGCATATTCACAACACAATACCTACCCTTTCTATTTCATATACACATATATATATGTATATATAATCACAACAAAACACCATTCAAACCTTTAAAAGAACAATTCTCACAAATTCCACATTCACAAACATGTTACACATGATACAACAATTCCATAACCTCATATCTCAACAAAATCAATACATATATTACAAACTCATACTTCATAACATCACTTTATTCACAATTCATTAATCATGAAACACATTTCCATCAAAAGCATTCATAGATCTCATTATTCATTTGTTTCAACATTGTTTCCATATATCTTATTTATCAATCATGTTACCATTCATGACTCACATTACACAAAGACAAGCATGGGCCCAAGACACACTAATATGCCATTCAATTTTCAGAGTAATGCTTTGGTTTATTCATCACATTTATCATTATCATAGACCCAACTAGGCTTCAAGGATTAGGCTCAACCAAGCTTCAAGGGGAACAAAGCATGCTAAGTATCAACCCAACTTGGCTTCAAGAACCAAACCCAACCTAGCTTCAAGGGTTGTAACATCTCAATTAGGCTTCAAGGATTAGACCCAACCAAGCTTCAAGGGGAGCAAAACATGTTAAACTTCAACCCAACTTGGCTTCAAGGATCAAATCCAACCTAACTTCAAGAGATTATTACTAATAGGCATGCCACCAACAACAAACTCTGAAAATGGAATAACACATTAGTCACACAATTCATTTATTATTTCATTATCATTTCTATTCTCAATTCTCATCATCATTTAGGCAAACATGCCTTATTTCTTTCAATTGCATCACCATAGCCAATCACAATGGCTTTATATTACATTTGAGTCATCATTTCCAAGAACAATGGCTTTATATCACATTATATCTCAAATCACATTTCAAGTTTCATCATTGATATATGCAACATCAATTACATTACTACACAAACATATCATGAATCAATCATACCATATAGGCATGCTTCAATCATAACATTAAAGTAATTCATCATCAATGATCTCATGATATTCCACATTATACACAACATGCCATTATTCATATGCATCCTCAATCTACATATAGTACAATGCAATTTATGAGATTGACAATGCATAAAACCTAACATGGTTCATATAATATCAACGTTATCATCAAATCATATTGATCAATTCAATTCATCACTCAAGTATACATAATCAATGACATTGCACATACTTTTTCATTGATCATTATATCTTCCACATTTCCTATATTATCATTGATATATTCATACATAACAATTTACCTTATTCAAGAACTTAGAATCCTCCATATACATTTGGTTGGATCATTATTGTTTTAAGTGTGTTTAGGTACAAAAGACATTTGAAGATCCAACAATGTTGAAGACCAAATAACAAACACATTTGCAAACACCCTCAAGGGACACGGCCAAGCTTGTGGCCGTGTCTCCCAATATAAACATCCAGTAGCCAACACGCCCAAGGGACACGGCCAAGCTTGTGGCCGTGTCACTCAACACCAATACAAGCAGTAGCAAACACGGGCAATGGACACGGCCAAGCCAGTGGCCGTGTCTCTCAACACAACAATCCAGTACCAGACACGGGCAAGGGACACGGCCGTGTCTCTCAACATAAATCAGACAGTAACAAACACAGGCAAGGGACACGGCCAAGCCAGTGGCCGTGTCTCTCCAAAACTCATCCAACACGGCCAAATTTGCCCTAACTTGGCCGTGTCTCCCATAACTTGTCCTTCAATAATTCATAGACCAAACACTTCGAAATTCATCTAAACCAAACTCTAATTCAACATTTCATCATTTTCCTCACAATTTTCTCAACTCATCATCACTTAGATATCAATTCCACACATTTACATACTTAAATCTCTTGTTATCATCATTTTACACACCAATCATACCCAACATAACCTCAATCCAAAAGAAAACCACACAAGAAGGTATATACTTATATATATGTATAATCAATAAAATTCATTCAAGAAATGTGTACTTACCTATATAGCTTGCCAAATCTTCATCTCCATCTTCAATACTCTTAAAATCCTTAAGAAATTTGATGAAGATCAATCTCTCTCTCTCTCTCTCGTGCTCTCTTGTCCACGAAGAAGAAACAGAAGAAGAGGAAGAAGGAAGGTTCTCCATCCTTCCTTCGTTCTTATCTTATATAATAATAATAATAATAATAATAATAATAATAATAATAATAATAATAATAATAATAATAATAATAATAATAATAATAATAACAATAATAACAATTATACCATTTAAATCTCCACCACACACAATTTCTTTTTGACTTTCTTCTTCTTTTCTCTTCAACACACACATTGAATCCAAATACAACAGTAATCCCAACACTTTTAGGGTATACTTTAGGATATTACAAAGAGGGCTTGAGTTCTTCATCAACATCAAAGTGGAGCTAGGATAAAGACAAGTAGTCCAAATCTTGGCATCTACAAGGGGTTTTTCTGTTCTCTCTTTCAATTCATTTCTATATTATTGTTTTTTATTAAGAGAATTAATATTTTAATGGACAATTTTGATTTGATCTATATTGAGATGAATGTTTATTTTAAATTGATGATGTTGAGCTAATTTACTCATGCCTAGGGTTTGTAGTAGATTTGATTGAATGACTTGATTTGATGTTTCCATTAATATACCTTGGTGATGGTTGATTGTATTGGATTGAATGTTAGGTTGATTGATTAGCTACCCATTAATGTTTTAATATTGGATGATGACCAAGAGGTGAAATTCGATATCGGAACTATATAATCAACCACCCTATGAATGAATTAGAAATATAAGTTCTAGGGTTATTAATTTAAAAATGTAAAATAATTTATTATTGTTAATTCATAAATGTGAAAACTAATGAATTGGTAATTGACTAATTAAATTCAAGGAACAAATTAATTTACAAGGTTATATTAATAGATAATTTGAGAATTAAGCTTTGATTAAGTTGACCTACAACCCTAGGCACCATTCCAAGAATTAAACCAATTCTAAACATACCAATAACTCTTTACTAGCTATTTTAATTTTATTACAACTTCAATAATATTGCAATCATCACACACTCGTTCATTTAAATTTAATTGCTTTAATCAAATTATTACGAACAACACTTTCCTTATGAGACGACCATGGGGTGATCACCGTTGCTACATTTACCTTGTATACTTGCGAGTGTCACTTTGTAGTAGTACTTAATTTGAGCACAATAAGTTTTTAGCTCCGTTTTTGGGGAAGGCTGTTTAAGTAGTAATAGTTTGATTTTTTTAATTTAATTTAATTGTTTGTTTGTTTTATTTAAATTGCTAAGTTTTTTTTTGTAAAGATGCAGTTTTCAATGTACGGGAGGGTTTATGATGGGAATGCTATTTCTGACATGGCATGGCAATTAGCAGAATTAACGAATCAACTTACGATGCTAAATGAAAGAGGAAGAGTATAAATGCCAAGTTAAGAGATATGTGCAGCATGTGGAATTGCAGGACATAGTGCAAAAATGTATTCATTTGGTTTCGAATGATACTAAGAATGGCAAGAGGAAGAATATGACTTTGAAAGTTTCCAGCAATTTGGTATAAATGACCCATATTCCAAACCTTATAATCCAAGCTGGGGAAGACACCAAAATTTTTCTTGGGAAAATCAGTAGCAAATTCCACCTAAAACTTTTTTCAACCATATCAAAGAGGTCCTTACTTTCAAGAACAATTTTCAAACCAAGATCAACTTAATAAACCCACATTGGAAGATAGTTTGAATGCCTTCATTCAAATTAGCACACAAAATAAAGATCAACTCAAGAAACCCACATTGGATGATAATTTGAATGCCTTCATTAAATCTTCATTCAAATTAGCACACAAAATCAAGAAGGGAGAAATGAGAGGTTGGATTCTTTGGAGGTATCATTAAAGAAGGTGGAAGCTCAAGTTGGAAAATTGGCAAATCAACTCCATGCACATGAAAAAGTGGAATCTCCTTCCAATTAGAGCAAGCCAATGCAATCACAACTATGAGTGAAAAGGTAATATATAACAAAGCTTGTGATTCTTCGGATGCAGGCACTAATCAAGAAGATAATGGCATGGAGATACTACCCAATGTAGAGAAACCAAGCCAATTAAAGGAGGGGGAGAATTTGGAGGCATCAACCCCACCAAAGTTGCAAGAATCTTCCAATCCTTACATTCCACTAAGCCCATTTCCAAGTAGCTTGAAGGATGAGAAGCAAGGTAAGCAACTTTCTGAAATCTATGACATGCACTCCAAAGGAGATAGTAAAAATAAGCTTGAGATGGCTATGACCTTGGAAGAAGAGCATGAAATGCCCAATTAATAAATTGAGGACTACAAGTTAATTTTAGATGTTGAGGTTGATGAGTGGGGACTTGACATTGTTAAAGTGGATGAAGAAGTGATTCAACCAAACTTGGTTGAACTTAAAGAGACTCCAAAAATCACCTCTTTTACTCTAGGTGGTGAGGAAGAGCAAAAAATGGATAAAACCATGTTGTACAATGAAAAAGGTTTTTACAAAGTTTCTATAGCACTGGAGGATCAGCACAAGACAACCTTCACATGTTCTCTTTGGACAATTTCTCTTCCAAGGATGCTACCTAGGGTTTGCAATGCATTGGGTACCTTTCGGAGTTGCATGCTATTCATCTTCTCACACATGGGCAACAAATGCATTAAGGATGGAAGGAGCACTTCATATCGCATATGGGAACGATGGAAATTAGGTTTCATCTGAACTCTCTCTTTTAATTTATGCATGCTCACATTGGGAATAATGTGAATCTTTAAGTGTGGGGTGCAGTTTGTGTTTTTACTTTTAATTTATCTTTGTTTAAGTTTAGTTAAAGTTTTTCTTTGAATAAATGAATTTTGGAAATTTCAATTGTTATAAGATTATTGATAGATGACCTTTAAATTTTTGAAGCATGAATTTGAGAATTTATTAGAATTGGTGCTTATTGTCAATTTTATTGGTTTTCCTTGCATTGCCTTTAAACTAGTGAGGAATTGAGCCATCAACTTCTTATTCTGTTTGTGCGTAAACAATCTTTGATTGATGAATTTCTAGAACTTGCTTTGATATGCATTTTGAGACTTCATAAAAATTTCAATTAGGCCTCAATATGATTAAGGCAATTTAGGTGAACCCATTTTGGTTTAAAAAGAGCAACCTTACATCCGACCTTAGTTCGTCAACTTTGAGCTTATTTAATTTTTTTCCTTTTCTTTCATTTTGAAAACACTATTAGCTTGAACCATTTCATTTTAACTATTACCTGTTCATTAGGTCAAGAGCATTTTAAGAGCATTAATGATGGAGTGTTGTGTTGTAACATCCTAAAATTTAATAAAAATTTTAATTTTTAGAAAATTTGATAAAATAAATTATAATTTAAAAGGGTAAGTTAAATTAATGGTTTTAAATGAAAAATGAAGGGATTTTAAATGAAAAAAGTGGAATATATATGTGATATATATGTAAAATATACATAACATATATAAAGGTCAACACTTTTTAAATGAAAATCGTATTTTGGTAATTAAATCTTATAAATTTAAAATTAATAAAATAATTCAAAAATAAATTATTTTTGAATGGAAGAGGGAAATTAGGACTTTTAATTTATTTAAAAAATAATTAAATAATTAAATAATTAAATTATTTTAATATATATATATGTGGTTAAAAAAAAAGATGAAAGGACAAGAATAAAGTCTTCATCTTCATCTTCTTCTTCTTCAAGGGACGTTTTCCATGGGAGCTTGAAGCCAAGATTTTGATTCTTTCATACTCCATAAATTGAAGGAATTAACAAGTTTCAAGTGGATTTTTGGTGATTTCCACCAAAATTAGTAAGTTTCCATCTCTTTTCTTTGAATTCCTTGGAAATTTGGATTATGTGAGAATTTGGATTTTTATGTAGCATGTTATAATTGTTGGAATTGCCGTGTATGATGTTATTTTGGGTAGTTATCAATGATTTTATGGTTAGATTGAACAGATGATGGAGTTTGGTTAAAGAATGGTGAAGAGAGATTTTAGGGTTATGGAATTTTGGGGTTTTGAAAACATGAACTTTAATTATGCAAATTTATTCCAAATGAGTTGTTTTGATTCATAAACAAGTATTTTAAAGTCAAATATTGGACTTGGTGGTGTTGGGTTGGAGTTTGAGAATGGAAGTGGAGATTTAGGGTTTTGGAAAAGTGATTTTCCAAAGTGGTTGAATGGTGTGATTTTATTTGTTTAAGCATGTTGTTTAGTGTTAAAAGTGATGAATATAAGCTTAGAATGAGTAATGGATTGTGTTGGAATGGAAAATCTTCAATGGGGGAAGGTTATGCCATTTTTGAGAGTTTGTGTATAAGAGTGTATTTTTATAAAATAAATGATTTAAATGTATTAAAATATGTTTTTAACAATATAAATAAACTTAAAACACTAATTTAATTGTAGTAGAATGGAATTCTAATGTTGAAGTAAGAAAAGGCTAATTTTTTGGAAATTTGTAGGAGTGATGTGTAATTATGGTTTAATGTTGGAAATGCATTTAAATGTGATACTAAATGATTATTTGTTATCACATTTGGTTTAGGAATTGAGAGAGGTTGATTTGCTTCATCCAAGTAGTGAAGGGCAAGTTTGAAAGATTGGATTGAATGTTGTTTTTAGCTTGCTTTGGGTTGCTTGTGGAGGTATGTACAAACTTTGAAAATAATGTTTATATTTGCATAACATTTGGACTTAACACATTTTGGTTGGAAAATGTGTTAAGGCACTTGGTTCATTGATTGTGTATGAATAATATGCTATGACATTTGTATTGTCATATATGTGTTAAATGCATTCTAAAAAGCCATTGATAATGGCTAATTTGTGTAAAATGTGAAAATACCGAAAGTAATTGGGTAATGTTTTGTGAATGCAAAAATGAGATATGTGTAATAATGAAATGAATTGATATTGATAAAAATGAGAAAAGTGAGAAAAGTGAGAAAAATGAGAAAGATGTGAAAAATGAGATAAGTGAGAAAAAAATGTGAAAAAAAGGCAATGTGCCTAGATTGAATATGTAAAAATAAGAAAGAGATTAATAATTAGAAATATGAATAAATTGTGTGCCTAGTATGTTATTCAATTTACAGAGTTCTGGGTTTGGCGGCATGCCTATGATTGCCTATGGGCTAAACGCTGGAATGGTAAAAAGATTGGGTCATAAGCCAGGCCAATTGATAAATATGATGTTTTTGGGGAGAAAAGACTGGGTCGTAAGCCTCAAAAACTGTAGCAGTCTAGCCGGGTTAAGGACCAAGATACTGGGGCCTAATGGTCTAGCCGGTTTGAGGTCCAAGAGACTGGGGTTGTTACAATATCCATGGATATATTACCTACGAGGCTAGACACATGTTGTCATTATGGACCAAAGCAGTAACTCTAAAATTTGAATAGCATTTTAGATCCTTTTTGGGCCCATGCTTGTCTTTGTTTTAATGTGAATTATGATACAATTGAGCAATATAATGTTATGAGCTGTGCTTATGAAATATTTGAAAAATATAAGAAAGTGGATTGATGTAACATTTATATGTATTGTGCATTTGGTATTGCATTGAGTTACATTGTTATTATCAAAGTTTGTACCACTAGGCTTCGGCTTAGCACAATTGTTTCCATTGCGTAGGTGACAGGGTAGACTCAGTTGAGCCAGAGAGTTCTTCTAGACCAGGTCGGGTCTAGACTTGTAGTTTAGCTTGTTGAGTTGCTATCGAGATCAGAAACACTACCAACAGCATGTATATATTTTTATGTTATTGTACATTTTGAGTATTATGCATAATATATTATGTTTTGAATTTTACGTATTGTATATTATAAAGAATGTTTGGGTCAATGTATTTGAAATGTGAGAGTAAGTGTGTTTTAAATTATATATCTATATATATAAATATTTGAGAAACTTGGTGAAATTGAGAAGTATGGTTGAGATGGTGGTTGGAAATTATTTGGGAGTGTTTTCTTTTTGCAGGCTGAGTAATTGCTAAATTTTGGGATATATAAATTACAGACAAAAGTCTGGTGAATTTTTCCCAGAGATTTATATATATATTATTTATTTTGGGTTCTTATAACAAGTAAAGAATATTTATATTCTATTTGATTTTTATATATTTAGAATTTTAAATTTTAAATTAGAAATGTGAAAATTTTTTATTAAACCAGTCTGTGATATTTTTGTACTGTATATACGTATTTTACATATGCTAGAAATATGTATTGTACGTATATAGGGTATAAGGGTATTACATTTGTTTTGGCATCAGAGCCTAGGTTTGAGGTTCTTGACCTAGGTGGGATGATTGTAGACCGTTAATTTTTGACCCAGTCCTGTCCAATATGTTTTATTTAGTCCAAAATGATTTTTTTGTTGTCTAATTGGTCCAAAATAATTTTTGTTATCTTAACTAAATAATTTTTGCTTTAGTATCTAATTTTTATTAATAAAAAATAAAAATAAACAAATAAAAGTCAAAAAATAAAAAATAAAAATAAAAATCGGGATTGGAAAAATCGGCGATGAAAAAATCATCGCGCGGGCCGGTGGGCATTTCGCCCACCATTTCGTCCGCAGGAAAATCCTGCGGGCAAAATGGTCGCCTGCAGGAATTTCCTACAGGCGACGCCCGCTCCTCTTCTCTGCGGTAGACTTTTTTTCGCTGGCACATTTTTTCCTGTGGCAATTTTTTTTCAGTAGCGCAATTTTTCCAACGCAAATTTTTCGAAACCTAATTCAATTAGATTTCGGTTTTCTTTTTTTATCAATATTATTTGCCTTGATTAATTAGGAATAAACCATATGAAACCTCTATAAATAAGAACCAAAGGCAATCAAATTGGGGGGCCGAAAAAGAACAAATTGGACAGAAACTTGTGAAAAATTGGAGACGGAATTTGAGAAGGAAAATCTGGAACCAAGTTGATTTTTTGAGAGAGCCGAAAATCAATTCAAGCAATTCAAAGGCAAAAAAGCTTGTCTTTTACCTTGTTCATCCAAGAAACAATTTTTGGTGAAACTTACAAAATAAGGTTTGAATTCATAATTTCTTTTTTTTTTTCACAGTAGCTTAATCATCACTTTGTTTCTTTTAATTCAAAAATTTTAGGACCTCAATTCACTTTTTCTAAGGCTTAAAAATTTTAAATCGTGGCTTTATTTTCTAAAAGTTTAAAGATATTAGTTTTGTTTCTTCAAAACCCCAAAACCAAAATTTGTTTTCGAAATTTTCAAAACTCTAAATTGTATTCTGTTTCCTTCCAAAAGACATAAAAACATCTTTTTTGCTTTTATAAATTTTAAATCGTGTTGTTTATCTTCATAAAACTTCATAAAATTATAAATTGATTTTCCAAATCCTAAAAATAACTCATTACCCGAAACCCTAAATTCAAAAATCCTAAAACCCTAATTCAACTCCAAAACCTAAAATAGTGAACCCTAACCTCCTTAAAACCTTAAACCGTAATTTTTTCTAAACCCTAATCCTTTAAAACTTTAAAAAAACCATATAAATACAAATATTTAATTTTACACAGTAAACTTGAAACCACAATTCAATGAATAGCCATAAACAACAAATCAAAAATGTTTTAAAGTGTCCAAACCCTAGTTTCATGATTTCACCATTCAAATATTAATTTAGTTAATCAAAGAGCTTTATCAACCTTTTAAAACATAAAACCTTAATATATTTTAATTTCTTAAAAAACTCACAGTAGCCATAATTTAGACTTTTATTTGCTTTATTCAATTCTATATTTGATTATGCTTTGATTTATTTTAAATGCTCTAATTTATTTAAGTTCAATGCTTGCCTTATTTAATTTATCATGGATGGATGTTTACTTTCTATTGATATTTAATATATTTGATGAATGATTTATTTATGATGAATGATTATTTACTTTTATCAATTTATTTAGATTTTTAAATGTTGTAAGAGGTATGTTTCCACTTGGTGGGTACCTCATTAGTTAAATATCATGTAATTTAAATTGCTTTTCTATTTTAGAAAAAATGTAAAGGACATTTTCTACCTTTCGGTGGGTGTCCTTTTTAGGCATGTGATGCAAGGACATGTTTCCATCCTTGGATGGGTGTCCATTTATTTGTTTTGCTTAAACCTTGCTTTGATTTTAATATATTGATGCTTTCTTTTAATTATTGTGTGTAATATGGATAATGTTGTTATATTTAAGAATTTTATAATATTAAGTGCTGTAAAGGAGGCCGGTTCCAATGAACCGGGCATTGTGGGGGGTGCTGGGCCATTTCTCACCTTCCCCACACGTACCCAACTTTCCGAACCCATTAGGGGGTTGGGGATTCCTTAGGAATCGAGTCATCCACCCCTTTCTTTTTCTCAACCCGTCCGGGTGGCGACTCCATTTTCTCCAGACTTAGGTCCGTGTTCTCTAAGGCCCGAGCCTAAACACTGCAGAAGTCGCAAGAACCATTCAACTGGGAGTGGGGGCAAAAATCCCCGCTGACAGTGGTGACTCCACTGGGGACAAGAGAAGTTGATTCCGTTGGTCTTTTTATTATTCTATTCTTTCTTATATTGATATTATCTATTGCATCATATTAGATTGCATCGTGTGCTTGAGTTAGGATGCCCATGTTTCCGTGTTATGTTATGTAAGGGATACCATACTTTCACTCAAGGTATGGAGATCGAGCATGGCATAACCACTCATAGCCTCGTACCATTTGGTCTATACTTCCTATGGGAACCTAAGCCTTTTTAACCCAAAGACTAAAGCTCATGTAATTGGCCTAGTCACTTTCCTTAGGTTTTACCCCAAATGCATGTTGTTTGACTATGGTTAATTTATCTTGGCTTGAATCATGGCTTATTTGGTTTGTCCTTTTTCTAATATGACCTATGTATATTGTAAGCTCAAATAAATTTTTCTTTAAAGTTAAAAAGACCAAAGCTATTTTCAAAACTTTTCAAGATGGTCTTTGGACATAAAACTTTTCTAAAAACAAATCAAAAATTCTTTTGCTCATGGCCCAAATACTAAGCCCAAAATCCATTTTTTCTAAGATATTTTTACAATGGGCTTAGAAACAAAATTGTTTTTATCCTTGCAAATTATTTAGGTCAATTACGAAATACCAAAAATCAATTGTGGGCCTATTTTATACTAAGAATTTATTAACCATGGGCTTGTTTTTGGCATGAATCATTAGTTACCTTTTTCAAGTGAGAAATCTATTTATGATAAACCTCTTAATTTAGTTTTAATCCAATATAGCATAAAAGCCACTTTAGTTGGTTGGATGGATTAAAACCTAATTAATGGGAATTATCATGGATGAATTTCCATTTTTGAAAATATTACTATTGGTTGAAACGTCCGAGGGAATTATTCGAAAACAAGATATCCTATGTTGGTATTTTGTTGACCATATACCTAGGAAATGAGACTCGCCATTCGTGTGTGGATGTTATAAGGTTGGAAGGAATGTCCTATTCGTCCTTGTTTGTCTATTGTTTGTGCATACATGCATATATTTGCATCTCATATCATTGATCCTCTCTGGCTCACAGCCCTGGATTACGAAAGTTCAAAAGCCTACAACAATCCAACCTACGGCGGAGACGAAGTATCTAGCAACGACTCAATCACTTGCTCACCAAAAGCATCAGAGCCCGAACAAATTCAAAGAATGGTGGATGAAGCCCTCAATGCCAAAATGGAAGAAATAAAAGGGGTCCTAGCTAAGACCATAAAGAACCAATTGACTGCAATTTTAGGAAACAATGCTGAAGCATCTGCTAGCACCAAGAAAGGCAAGGGGAAGACTAAAGTTGATGAAGTAGCTTTTGATGATGATAAGGTAATCATTGATGATGATGATTGGGCTCAATATTACCAAGATCTTCAAGACAAAAAGGAGCCAAAGGTTGTTGAGAAAGCAACTATTGAAAAGACCGAGACTTCTGATGTTGAAAAGATGATTGCTAATTTAGAAAAGAGATGTCCGAGATCAATAAACTATTTGAACAAGATGAAGAAGTCCCGTACAAGTTCAAGATGCCATCTTTTGCAAAGTACAATGGCACTGGAAATCCTCATCTCCATGTGAAGCAGTATATCACTGCCATGCAGTCTGCCCGAGCTACTAAGACTCAAACTCTAAGGTACTTCATGCTCTCATTGGACCCTGTTTTCCAAAATTGGTTCAATACCTTAGATGATGGAACACAAAAGAATTTATAATATCCCAAACTATACCCTAAAAGTTTTGGAATTATTGTTATATTTGGAGTTAATGTATATGTTTAATGGAAGTAAAAAGGGGAAATATTATAAGATGATATATATATAAGGAAATATGGGAATATAAATACCATATAAAAGATATATACATATACATCACATATACATGGGATATAAAGTGGTGTAGGGAAAGTGAGTTATGTATATATTTTTATAATTAATTAATTAATAATTATGGTGATAAGGACAAAAAGAAAAAGAGAAAAGAAAGTCAAAGGTTGGAAGAGAGTGTGTGGTGGAGATTTATTGTTTTTATTATTATTGTTATTATTATTATTATTATTATTATATATATATATTTGAAATAAGAATAAGAAGAGAAGAAAAGGAAAAAAAAAAAACGTGTTCTTCTTCTTCTTCTTCTTTTTGGCTGAGAGAGAGAGAGAGAGAGAGAGAGAGAGAGAGAGAGAGAGAGAGAGAGAAGCTAGAGAGAGAAGGAGGTGATTTTGCTTTTATTTACACCAAATACTTAAGGATTTCAAGTGGATAGTAAAGATTTGGCTAAAAATCCAAGTAAGTTCTCTTTCTTGATTTCTTTGGTTTATTTGAAGTTGTATGAAGATTTGATTGTTGATAATTGAAATTAGGGTTGTATTATTGTAGTATGTTGGAGTATGTTTGATTTAATTAGGTTGGTGTTGGTGATTGAAGAGCAAGAGTTGGGTTTAGTGGAATTTCTTTTCTATTTTACAATTGGTAAAGGCTGTGACTTGTACGATTTTTAATTAATTATAGAAAAATGTTCTTGAAGTGAATTTTTGATATGTTGTGACTCTATGAGTCTAGAATGACTGAAAAATATGTTGATTCGATTTTGGAATGGTTATGATTTTGGAAAGATTATTTTTATTAGATCTGTTCCAGCAGGTACCTTAACTGAGACAGCTATATTTCGGGATTTTTAATAAAATGTAGAAAAATTATATTCAATTGAATTTTGGATATGTTGTTGCTTAATGAGTCTAGTATTTTAGAAAAATAATTTGGAACCATGTTGATTGAATTTAATTTATGGAATTCACAAAGTTTAGAACTGCTGCCAGGATGCAGGGCAATTGGGGCAGTCTGTTTGGGTGAACTATTTGACCAAGATTTTGTGTTCAGTTTGATCTGAAATTTTAAAGGAATGATTTTAAGATGTAAAATTAAGTTCTGTAAAAATTTTAGAGTTTTTAGTCAAGTATATTATTTTATACAAATTTTCAAAATAAGGATAAAATTTAGTCTAAAACCAGAATTTACTATTCATATGGTCATTTTGCTAATATTCCTTTTGGATTAGGTTGTGAAGAGGTTGAATTGCCCTAATCTAAGTGTTGAGGATTCTTGGAAGAGTAGGTGTATAGAGTGGTGTAAGTTGGTTTTAAGGTAAGTACAAAGTTTATATGATTGCACTTATTTACATGAATTAAGACTTAACACATTTGTTTGTAAATGTGTTAAGTGAATTACTATATTGTCAATATAATTTGATTAAGGTTATGATTGGATGATGTGAAAGATATGAAGATCATTCAAATAGGTTAGTACAATGCAATTTGTTATGATAAATATTGTAATGATGAATTGTGCTAATGTGTTTTGAGAAATGATGAAATGTATTGTAATTGTGGTTGATAATAATGATTGAAATGAAATAAATAGACATGTTGATTATATGATGATGAATTTAAGATATATGCTCAATATAATTGTTTATGTATACTTGAATGATGAAGTGCTATAACGTGAATTGAAATATGATAAGAGGTGAAGCCATTGAGATTGGCTATGATGAATCAAATGAGATGTGAAGCCATTGTGTTGGCTACGAGAATGTAAATGAATTATAATTGAGGCATGGTTGCCTGTTTTGAAAATGAAATGAATTGAGAAAGAAATGTACAAATATATAAATGAAAAGAGTTGTGTCTAATATGTTAATTCAACTTTCAGAGTTCTGGATTTGACGGCATGCCTATAACATATGAAATGTAACAGTCTAGCCGGGTTGAGGATCTCCTCAAGTTGTTGAGTTGATGGTCCAAGAGACTGGGTCTGTTACACTATATGAATTATAAATGTGAAATATATGAAAAGTAACAGTCTTGCCGGGTTGAGGATCTTCTCGATTAGTCGGGTGAATGGTCCAAGAGACTGGGTCTGTTACACTATCCATGGATAGAGATATGATATATGTTGCCTACGGGCTTGATTATTGTGATTATGGATCAAAGCAGTAACTCTGAACTTTGAATAACATATTAGTGTTTTGGGCCCGAGTCTATCTTTATTGTCAATGTGAAATGCAAGTATTGAAATATTGATTGTGAGTATTAATAATGAATTATGCTTGGTGGATTGTGAATAATATAATGTTATTAAGTGTAATAGGAAAATGAATTGTGGTTGATGATAAAGGTTGTCTTTATTGGAAATATGATTTATGATTTATATGATATGTAGATTGTGTATTGCAATAATGAGTGATATGATGTGTAATGTGTGCATTGCAATAATGGTTGGTATGGTATATATATAATGTAGGGGTATTAATATATTGGTTTTGAGTATTGGTGATGCATTGGGGTTGGTGATAATATTATATATATATACATCTTATATGAAATTAGCTAGGATATATTAAAGATAAAGTTAAAAAGAAAAGAAGATATGATAAGAACTAATTATATATTGAATCGATGTATCATTACATATCAATACTTCTATACTATATGTTTATATTTTATATTTGGACTACTAAGCTCTCGGGCTTAGCGCGGGTGTTTATTCGCGCAGGTATTTAGATGGAAGATATGAAGTCTTTTGTTATGCCACAAGAAGAGTAAAGTTTGTCGAGACCAACTAGAGGGTTATGCATACATGTATAAATTTTAATTATGATGTATTTCTGACGAGAGAGTATTTATATGTATAAATCTAGTAATGTATAATAACTGTATGGTTTTAAATTGAGTTGGATTGTGAATATAGAAGTGTGAATTCTTCTTGCAGGATTGTAGTTGAGGTTATAAGGGTGGATTATTGGGAGTGTACTTGAGTTGAATTGTGAAACAAAATGTTTTTCAAATATAAGAAAAATCAGTTTTGTCGACACTTGGGACCTAGAATTTTAAGGGAGACTCCGTCAAAAATTTTTTTAAAAAAATTTTTATAAGGAACATTAAGTAAGCTGACATAACCAGAGCTCGTATCTTGATGTAGCATTCCTCCTCGGCTTATTATAGGTCGGGAAGGGGTGTTACAATTGTTTTGGTATCAGAGCTTAGGTTCGAGATTCTCGGCCTAAGTAAATTTAAAAAGGAAATGTTTTAAAAAGAAAAATGATGATGAATGAAAATGAAAAGAATGAAATTTTTGATACATGCATATGCATTAACATCTAGGTTGGTCTCGAATGTGGTATTATATGAATTGAAATGTATTGAATTGTATGAAATGGATAATAATGTGTGGATGAAGTTCTATATGAATGGAAATTTAAAGAAAGCAATGAGATGGAAAAATTTATGTAAGTTTAAGTGATAAATTAAAGAATGGTAGTTTCCTTGAGGAAAGAAAATGTGAAATATGATTATAATATAAAGAAATGATCAGGAAAATAAAGTTAAAAAAATGAATTAAAAACAAAATCAAAATCAAAGTATGTAATCTTTCCTCTACTATTTGAATCTCTTTCTAATAAAGCTTATGTTTGGATTGCAAGGGAGAGGAAATATTGTTGATGGATAATATGGATGGATATGTAATTATAATGAAGAGAATATGGTGGAATATTGAATGAGTTGAGTGATATAGACAAAGTGTGATAACTTAAGGTTTGAATATGTAAAGTTAAGAAAAAAAATGATAGGGGTTAAGCAAGGAGATAAAATGGTGTTGTTAGTATTGTTAATTTAATGTAAACATTGTGGTTTGAATGGTAGGAATATAATATGCTTGAGTATTGTTAAAGCTCATGTTAATGGTGATAATGTGTAATATTTGGATTTTTGAAATGAGCTTTAATGATTGTAATAAGGATATATTTTGATGTTGCTTTGTAGTATGTATATATAAGATGTTTACTTAAGTTTATATTAATAAAACGAGATGAGTAAATTGAAGTTTAAGCAAAGTAGTAAGAGGAGAATTTATAATGTTAACGGAATTTGGATAAAGATTATTTAAATATCAAAAATTTAATGTATAGTACGTATATGAGTTAAGTGGAATGAAAATTTTTGCATATTAAGAATGACTTACAGATATGTAATTTGATGAACTAAAAGTTGGCAAGTGATGAAGTAATCATGATAAGGTTGACTACTTGGAAGGTGATAATGGGATGTAAGATGCTAGTGATCAAGGATTGAGTTGATCACTTGAAAGTGTAATGTACGCATAGTATTGCGTGTTTGTAACCTATACAACTACATATCTATTAGTGTTGAGAATGAGTACTCTTGCATTGATAAACTTGTGCAAAGTTAGGTCATGTGATAATATTAATAGTGAGAATTGGATTGAGCAATGTTAGTTCAAGAAATTGAGATTTGTGATAACGAAATTTGGAAATTTTATAGGGATTAATGGGCGATGTGTATATGATTGGATGTAAGGGACATATGTATAAATATGTGAGATATATATAAATAATTTAAGTCATGTAAAAAAAAAAAAAGAAGATGAAAATGGTGTTGTTCAATGAAAAATAATAAATGTTAAATGTGTATTGATGGTATGAAAAAGAGGAATTAAATATAATTGTAAAGTGTAAGAAATATGAAAGCAAGTCACATTGTGAACGTGACCTATGTATGTGAATGTGGTATAATTATTTGTATAGTGGTATGAAGAATGATATGGCATGTATTAGTGGATCTATGAGAAATTAAGTTTTGATTTATGAAGAGTTAGACTATGGATTGTAATGGAAAGTGAAAAAGGACTCGAGCAACAATGGACGATGAAATTGTTATGATAATAACTGAGCTAGACTATCATATAATGCTTTCTGGTTGAAGGATTATGCTTGTGGAAATATATTATATGTATATGTGTTTAATAAAGATGGAAAGTATAATGTATGAAAAGTTTTATAAGAGATAGGTTAGAAATGGAAGTTGTATAAAGTTTGTATATGATTGAATGTTGTACACATAAGTGTTATAAGTAATATTGTTGATGTGAGTTAGGCTAATGATAATCATATGATCAAGAACAAATTGTTTTGGAGACGAAGTTGAATTATGTCAACTTTTGAGATAGTTGGAAATGTTTGAAGAAGAATAATAGAGGAACAATATTGATTTATAAACTACATATGTGACTATTAATATACTCTGGCTATATAATTTGTTTAGTGTAATTGGCTGGTTAAGTTTGTTATCAGCAGATTTGGGCCTAAGGTGATATGATTGTAGTATTATGTGGGTGAGATTGATAATTTTGTTTCAAGAAATATGGTTAGGAGTTGTGATTGGTAAAGTGGTATCTTATCAATTCTATGTTAGAAATTTGTTTATAATTATGAAAAATATGAATAGAGAAGAGAACCGTGTAAATGTCTTGAATTGTGAAGAATGAATAAAAAGTGATTATGTAATCATAGTAATGGTATGATAATGTGAGAATATGATAAATGGGAGAAATTTATGAAATGTGATTGAAAATGATACTGAATATATTTTTGTTATAAGATGAATTAATTGATGGAAACAATGTTAAGTGAATGAACTATGGGTAATAATTATAGTATGAGAAAAATTATGAGAATTATGGGAGATTGCACTACTATTATTGAAAGCAGAAGATATATATGAATATTGAAAGATAATTTGAAGTAATTTGTTAGTAAGGAGTCGAACAGATGGATCCTAAGGGATTAGAAGTTGAGAATGAGTTTGACCTAATAGAATTGTGTTATGTATATTGATATGTGGTGATAAACTTAAATAAGTTAATGGTTGGTTTGAATGGAATAAGATTGAAATGTTGTTATTTTATGATAGCTAGATCAATTGATCTAGAATTCATTAAGATTGTGAATTATTATCGAGATTTAATATGTATAGTTATGCTAAGAGTATAAGATATATATGATAATGTATATATGAAGTGATATGCTGATACATGAATGAATTATGATATATCAATTATTAAAGATAATGAAAGGAAAAAGGTTGATTATCTGTAAAGTAAATTTATAAAGATTGTATCGATATTAATACTAAGTGAAAAACATGGTAAAGAGGGATTTAAGTATAAGAAATGAAAATATTGTTATCAATCAAGGTTTGATAAGTGGTTATTTTCAAAAGTGATTGTAATAACAGGATAATCTATAGTAAGATTTAATTCAATAATTTCCAAGATTAAAGTTAAGAGATTGCCTATAAAAAGATGATTTGATTATTGTATAAAAGAAAATTTCTTTGAAATGTAATGAGTTATTTTGGGTGTTTTGTTGAAAAAGTAATAAGATAAATATAGCTATATAATGATGAGTTGTGAATTGGGAAAAGATGATTGACTAAAGGTGGAAGAGTAAAAGTTATGTAATTTGATGAAATCATAATATAAGAATACGATTACCTTCATATGAATTAAGATGGTGTTTTATTATAAATGAATTGTTATTGTGCTGGATAATTTCGAGGACGAAATTATTTAAGGGGGAGAGAATTGTAATATCCCAAACTATACCCTAAAAGTTTTGGAATTATTGTTATATTTGGAGTTAATGTATATGTTTAATGGAAGTAAAAAGGGGAAATATTATAAGATGATATATATATAAGGAAATATGGGAATATAAATACCATATAAAAGATATATACATATACATCACATATACATGGGATATAAAGTGGTGTAGGGAAAGTGAGTTATGTATATATTTTTATAATTAATTAATTAATAATTATGGTGATAAGGACAAAAAGAAAAAGAGAAAAGAAAGTCAAAGGTTGGAAGAGAGTGTGTGGTGGAGATTTATTGTTTTTATTATTATTGTTATTATTATTATTATTATTATATATATATATTTGAAATAAGAATAAGAAGAGAAGAAAAGGAAAAAAAAAAAACGTGTTCTTCTTCTTCTTCTTCTTTTTGTCCGAGAGAGAGAGAGAGAGAGAGAAGCTAGAGAGAGAAGGAGGTGATTTTGCTTTTATTTACACCAAATACTTAAGGATTTCAAGTGGATAGTAAAGATTTGGCTAAAAATCCAAGTAAGTTCTCTTTCTTGATTTCTTTGGTTTATTTGAAGTTGTATGAAGATTTGATTGTTGATAATTGAAATTAGGGTTGTATTATTGTAGTATGTTGGAGTATGTTTGATTTAATTAGGTTGGTGTTGGTGATTGAAGAGCAAGAGTTGGGTTTAGTGGAATTTCTTTTCTGTTTTACAATTGGTAAAGGCTGTGACTTGTACGATTTTTAATTAATTATAGAAAAATGTTCTTGAAGTGAATTTTTGATATGTTGTGACTCTATGAGTCTAGAATGACTGAAAAATATGTTGATTCGATTTTGAAATGGTTATGATTTTGGAAAGATTATTTTTATTAGATCTGTTCCAGCAGGTACCTTAACTGAGACAGCTATATTTCGGGATTTTTAATAAAATGTAGAAAAATTATATTCAATTGAATTTTGGATATGTTGTTGCTTAATGAGTCTAGTATTTGAGAAAAATAATTTGGAACCAAGTTGATTGAATTTAATTTATGAAATTCACAAAGTTTAGAACTGCTGCCAGGATGCAGGGCAATTGGGGCAGTCTGATTGGGTGAACTATTTGACCAAGATTTTGTGTTCAGTTTGATCTGAAATTTTAAAGGAATGATTTTAAGATGTAAAATTAAGTTCTGTAAAAATTTTAGAGTTTTTAGTCAAGTATATTATTTTATACAAATTTTCAAAATAAGGATAAAATTTAGTCTAAAACCAGAATTTACTATTCATATGGTCATTTTGCTAATATTCCTTTTGGATTAGGTTGTGAAGAGGTTGAATTGCCCTAATCTAGGTGTTGAGGATTCTTGGAAGAGTAGGTGTATAGAGTGGTGTAAGTTGGTTTTAAGGTAAGTACAAAGTTTATATGATTGCACTTATTTACATGAATTAAGACTTAACACATTTGTTTGTAAATGTGTTAAGTGAATTACTATATTGTCAATATAATTTGATTAAGGTTATGATTGGATGATGTGAAAGATATGAAGATCATTCAAATAGGTTAGTACAATGCAATTTGTTATGATAAATATTGTAATGATGAATTGTGCTAATGTGTTTTGAGAAATGATGAAATGTATTGTAATTGTGGTTGGTAATAATGATTGAAATGAAATAAATAGACATGTTGATTATATGATGATGAATTTAAGATATATGCTCAATATAATTGTTTATGTATACTTGAATGATGAAGTGCTATAACGTGAATTGAAATATGATAAGAGGTGAAGCCATTGAGATTGGCTATGATGAATCAAATGAGATGTGAAGCCATTGTGTTGGCTACGAGAATGTAAATGAATTATAATTGAGGCATGGTTGCCTGTTTTGAAAATGAAATGAATTGAGAAAGAAATGTACAAATATATAAATGAAAAGAGTTGTGTCTAATATGTTAATTCAACTTTCAGAGTTCTGGATTTGACGGCATGCCTATAACATATGAAATGTAACAGTCTAGCCGGGTTGAGGATCTCCTCAAGTTGTTGAGTTGATGGTCCAAGAGACTGGGTCTGTTACACTATATGAATTATAAATGTGAAATATATGAAAAGTAACAGTCTTGCCGGGTTGAGGATCTTCTCGATTAGTCGGGTGAATGGTCCAAGAGACTGGGTCTGTTACACTATCCATGGATAGAGATATGATATATGTTGCCTACGGGCTTGATTATTGTGATTATGGATCAAAGCAGTAACTCTGAACTTTGAATAACATATTAGTGTTTTGGGCCTGAGTCTGTCTTTATTGTCAATGTGAAATGCAAGTATTGAAATATTGATTGTGAGTATTAATAATGAATTATGCTTGGTGGATTGTGAATAATATAATGTTATTAAGTGTAATAGGAAAATGAATTGTGGTTGATGATAAAGGTTGTCTTTATTGGAAATATGATTTATGATTTATATGATATGTAGATTGTGTATTGCAATAATGAGTGATATGATGTGTAATGTGTGGATTGCAATAATGGTTGGTATGGTATATATATAATGTAGGGGTATTAATATATTGGTTTTGAGTATTGGTGATGCATTGGGGTTGGTGATAATATTATATATATATACATCTTATATGAAATTAGCTAGGATATATTAAAGATAAAGTTAAAAAGAAAAGAAGATATGATAAGAACTAATTATATATTGAATCGATGTATCATTACATATCAATACTTCTATACTATATTTTTATATTTTATATTTGGACTACTAAGCTCTCGGGCTTAGCGCGGGTGTTTATTCGCGCAGGTATTTAGATGGAAGATATGAAGTCTTTTGTTATGCCACAAGAAGAGTAAAGTTTGTCGAGACCAACTAGAGGGTTATGCATACATGTATAAATTTTAATTATGATGTATTTCTGACGAGAGAGTATTTATATGTATAAATCTAGTAATGTATAATAACTGTATGGTTTTAAATTGAGTTGGATTGTGAATATAGAAGTGTGAATTCTTCTTGCAGGATTGTAGTTGAGGTTATAAGGGTGGATTATTGGGAGTGTACTTGAGTTGAATTGTGAAACAAAATGTTTTTCAAATATAAGAAAAATCAGTTTTGTCGACACTTGGGAACTAGAATTTTAAGGGAGACTCCGTCAAAATTTTTTTTAAAAAAATTTTTATAAGGAACATTAAGTAAGCTGACATAACCAGAGCTCGTATCTTGATGTAGCATTCCTCCTCGGCTTATTATAGGTCGGGAAGGGGTGTTACAGAATTGGGATTTGCTATAAAAGACCTTCATCCAGCAATATGGGTATAATGTCGAGTTGGAAGTTACCTTAATGGAAGTTGAGTCCATTAGACAAAGGACAAATGAGAATTTTGTGGACTATGTGAAGAGATGGAGAAACAAGGCTGCTTTGCTCAAGAAAAGGCCGATGAATCTGATCAAATAAGGATGATCGTGAGAGGTGTCCTGCTAAGTCTTTGTGAAAGGATGTCTCATACACTCATCCATGACATCAAAGATCTCCTCCAAGCTGGTCTACAAATTGAAGAGTGGGAAAGGGAGAAAAATCGCTTTTCAATAAAAAGGAATGAGAAAGGGAAATACCAGTCGGGCAATCAAAGCACACAAAAAGAAGTTGATGTTAATGCCACTAGTCAAGGAGGAATGAGGCAGTTTTCAGAATTAGGGAAGCCACTGTCTTGGGTTCTCAATAAGCTACAAAAGAGAGGATTATTACAACCCTTGACTCCTCATCCTTTGCCTAATTCTCTTCCACCTAACTTTGATACTAATGCATTTTGCCATTCCATCAAAGGCCTGGACACGAAATGGACAATTGTATGAAGTTGAGGCATGAGATCCAGAATTTAATTGATAATGGCAAGTTGCCTGAGCCGGACAAGCCCAATGCCAAAGGTAATCCATTTCCAAGGTTCAACAGAGTACCTCCACCGGCAACCTTTATGGTAGGAAAAAGGATTAGAAGAAGATTTTGTTTTATCATCCTTTCAAGATAGGGATATTGAAGATGTGAAAGGAAAATAAGATTAAACTCAACAAACTTTCCTTAGCTTGAATGTTGCTTTTCAATTTTACTTTCTTTAATATTTAATTGGAACTTTTTTGTTTTTCAAATTTAAAGTTGCTTGAAATAAATTACTTTCATCAAAATTTTTATTGGCCTTTGTTCATTTTGGTGTTTAACCAATTAGGAATCTTGCTTGATAATTCATGAATTAATATATTTATGCATCATGACTCGAATGACTTTACTAGGTGAGGGAATTACTCTATAGCATTGAGTTGTGTATGCTTAGATGGAGAGGGCTCCTGCATAATTATCTTTGTCTAGGTCCTAGTCAGTCTTAGAACATGCTTTGGCAAACTTTCGAGGCGAAATTTAACTCTGCTTATTTAAGGGAGAGATGATCTAGGCATTGTTTGACGAGCCAACAACTAGTATCCACCCTATTAAATATCAATCCCTAGTTGTCCCTTTTTAGCCTTCATAAAATTTTAGCTTACTTTTCAAAGGCATATAACCTCAATAACCTACCCTGAGCTGTTGTGATACTTTTGAAAAATCTTATGATCACTAAGGTGAAGAGGCAAGAAGATAAAAAAAAAAAGGAATGCATAGACAAGACCATTAGGGTAGTTGATGCTTTCAAGACCATAAGGGTAGTTGAAGTTTTCCTAATATCTCCAATATATCAAGACAACATCAGAGTAACAATATGATTCATCCTTATTAAAGGAGATTTGTGTTGCTCCACTCATCCATCATTTGAAGCCAAAGTCGGTACAAATAAGACAACTCTGTTTGAGCTAGAACCAAAAAAAGGAAAGAAAACAAAAAAAAACAAATAAACAAACCAAACAAACAAAAAAAAAGAGAAGAAGAAAAAAAAAAGAAAAAAAGGACAAAAGAAAAAAAGAGAAAAATAAAACCTAAAAAGGCGGTTCAGAAAGCCAACTGAGTTCTCTTTTACCTAAAGCAGCAAGAGGCTTCCATTTGGGTTATAAGGACATTTTGACTTGAATTGGTCCAACCCAATTAAAGATTCTATCAAAATCAGAGGAAAAGGAGAAAGACCATCCAGTGCTTAAAAGTTCTATACTTGACAGTCCTACAAGGAAGGAGGACAAAATGATAAAATGCGCAAAGAAAGGGAAGAGTAAGAAAAATAAAAAGAAAGAAAAGGGAGAAGAAGAAAAGAAACAAATTTGGGTAACAAACTTTTTGCAAGAGCAAAAACTGTCCTAATTAAGATCCAGATTAATGCCAAGAAGATAGAAGGAATTTGGAGTCTAGAAGTTCCAACAAGAAATTTGTAGTGTGAAGGTTTGTCCATTGTTTCATATCAGCTCCTATCTCAAAATGGCCTTCACTTTAACCATGTCCCTCACAGACCCCATTTCAAGCCTATCAAAGACCTATTGATCTCTCTTGGTAGGTAGAGTCTATTAGTGGAGATAGTTTGGATAAGCATGCATATGAGATAGACAATATTTGAACTCAAATGAGACCTTTGACCAAGTAATGTGTATGTGCCTATCTGAAGTACAATAGTTCTTGCTTAAATAGAAATAATTCCCGAGTTTAGTACGGTAACTAGGGTTTTCATGTTATAGATATGTTAATTTAAAAAATCAAGTCCTGAGGTACATTGACATTAATTTGGCAAAGCCAACATTTGATTTCAAAATTAAAATTCAAAAAAAAAAGGAAAAGAAAAAGAGTGTTTTGTCATACAAAGCCTTCAAGTTAAGGAAAGTATGTTGAACCTCCAAAGGACACATTGGGCAAAGGAAATGATTATTGGCAAGGTCATGAAGAAGCTATCAACTGACATGCTGAGACATAGTTTGAAATAGATGAATCCCTGACTTTGCTACTTCGGATTTCCACCACACATGTTTTCAACATCTTGAAGATAAAAGCCACAAATACAAAAGCTTTCAATCATTCCATTGCAAGACTTGAACAAGCATAAAAAAGGAATCAATGAGAACACTTATGCTGATCACCTCGGTCTGTGAGTTGATGGAACGACTGTAAGTATTATTCATGCATATCATGCATACATGAGCATATAACATCGCACTTTCTTGTCTTGTGGGTTCTATTCCATGTCAAAATGAATAGCAAACACCCTGCAAAGTAAAGAATCAAAAGAAGATATTGAATTAAGGGGGCATGGAAAGCCTATTCGCTTGTGGAAGCTCCAGTCATTTTGCAAAAGAAGAAATACGTGCTTGTGTGACGAAGTAGATGACAAAAACATCAATCAGAGCCCGCACAGAAAAATCATGGGTTTGAGCCTACACAGGGGGCAAAGTTTCTCCTTTTCAATTTTTTATACTGAATATTTTCAAACTCACTTGTATTTTGCCACGCAGGGGGCAAGGAGAGGATACAAGGTCCAATTAAAAATAGCTGAATTTTTTGCAAAAAGGAAGAACAGGACAGAATGAAAATAGAAGAAACATTAGAACTCTCAAAAGAATTAAGATGAAAAAGACAAAAGATCAGTTCAGCTAAAAGAGCTGAAGCCAGGGTAAAGACCCGGCCTCCAATGGATAATGGTCCATGTTGCAAGGGTGAAGACCCGATCTCAAAGGATGAAGATCCATTTTCAAGGGTGAAGACCCAATCTCCAAGGATGAAGATCCATTTGAAAGGGTGAAGATCCGATCTCAAAGGATGAAGATCCATGTTTCAAGGGTAAAGACTCGATGTCAAAAGATGAAGATCTATTTTCAAGGATGAAGACCCGATCTCAAAGGATGAAGATCAATTTTGAGGGTGAAAAACCACAATGCATAGAATAACGGAGCAGTCAGACTTCTCAAATGATAAAAGGTTAGTCAAACTCAGTCTCAGGTCCAAGCACCCAAATTAAATTCAATATTGGGTCCAGAACCAAAAATACCCTTAGGTCAAGAACCTAGAATCTTTTCTAAGTCTAGAACTTAGCTCGGGTCCAGAACCTAAATTTTGATTAGATCTAAAACCTAGAATCTCTTCTAAGACCAGAACTTAGCTCGGGTCCAAGTAGCCAATCTCCGGTCCAAGTACTCAAATCCAATTCAACCTCGGGTCCAAGTACCCTAATCAAATCAATCTCAGGTCCAAGTACCCAATCATAGGTCCAAGTACCCAAATTCAATCAATCTCGGGTCTAAGTACCCAAATCAAATCAATTTTGGGTCCAAGTACCCAAATCAAATCTAATATCAGGTCCAAGTACCCAAATCAAATCAGTCTCGGGTCCAAAGCACCCAATCCTGGGTCCAAGTACCCAATCCTGGGTCCAGGTACCCAAATTCAATCCAATCTCGGGTCCAAGTACCCAAATCAAATTTAATCTCGAGTCCAAGTACCCAAATTCAATCAAATCTCAGGTCCAAGTACCCAAATCAAATTTAATCTCGGGTCTAAGTACCCAATCTTGGGTCCAAGTACCCAATTCAATCCAATCCAACTACCCAATCTCGAGTCCAAGTACTCAATCTGGGGTCCAAGTACCCAAATCAAATCAATCTCTGGTCCAAGTACCCAAATCAAATCAATCTCGGGTCCAAGTACCCGATCTCGGGTCCAAGTACCCAAATCAAATTCAATCTTGAGTCCAAGTACCCAATCTTGAGTCCAAGTACCCAAATTAAATCAATCTCGGGTCCAAGTACCCAATCCCAGGTCTAAGTACCCAAATTCAATCAATCTCGGGACCAAGTACCCGATCTCGGGTCCAAGTACCTAAATTAAGTTTAGTCTCGGGTCGGGTCCAAGTACCCAAAACAAATTTAAATCACTATCTCAAAAATTAAGTCTTATTGCTTTTCACTATCTTTCACTAAAGTTTTAGATCATTCAAGCAGGGAGCAAACTGTAGACCCTTAATTTTTGACCCAGTCCGGTCCAATATGTTTTATTTAGTCCAAAATGATTTTTGTGTTGTCTAATTGGCCCAAAATAATTTTTTTTATTTTAATTAAAAAAATTTTGCTTTAGTATCTAATTTTTTTTAATAAAAGATAAAAAAACAAATAAAAGTTAAAAAATAAAAAATAAAAAAAAATCGGCGTTGAAAAAATCGGCGACGAAAAAATCATCGCGCTGGCCCATGGGCATTTCGCCCGCAGAAGTTGCCTGAGGGCGAAATGGTCCCCCGCAGGAAATTCCTGCGGGCGACGCCCGCTCCTCACCCCTGCGGCAATTTTTTTACGGCAGCGCAATTTTTCCGATGCAAATTTTTTGAAACCTAATTCAATTAGGTTTTGGTTTCCTTTTCTTATCAATATTATTTATCGTGATTAATTAGGAATAAACCATATGAAACCTCTATAAATAAGGACCAAAGGCAATCAAATTGGGGGGCCGAGAAAGAAGAAATTGGACAGAAACTTGTGAAAAATTAGAGACCGAATCTAAGAAGGAAAATCTGGAACCAAGCTGATTTTTTGAGAGAGAGGAAAATTAATTCAAGCAATTCAAAGGCAAAAAGGCTTGTCTTTTACCTTGTTCATCCAAGAAGCAATTTTTGGTGAAACTTACAAAATAAGGTTTGAATTCTTAATTTCTTTTGTTTTTTTTTCACAGTAGCGTAATCATCACTTTGTTTCTTTTAATTCAAAAATTTTAGGACCTCAATTCACTATTTCTAATGCTAAAAAATCTTACATCGTGGCTTTATTTTCTAAAAGTTTAAAGATATTAGTTTTGTTTCTTCAAAACCCCAAAACAAAAATTTATTTTCCAAATTTTCAAAACTCTAAATTATATTCTGTTTCCTTCCAAAAGACTTAAAAACATCTTTTTTGCTTTTATAAATTTTAAATCGTGTTGTTTATCTTCATAAAACTTCATAAAATTATCAATTGATTTTCCAAATCCTAAAAATAACTCATTACCCGAAACCCTAAATTCAAATATCCTAAAACCCTAATTCAACTCCAAAACCTAAAATAGTGAACCCTAATCTCCGTAAAACCTTAAACCTTAATTTTTCTAAACTCTAATCCTTTAAATCTTTAAAAAAGCCATATAAATACAAATATTTAATTTTACACAGTAAGCTTGAAACCATAATTCAATGAATAGCCATAAACCACAAATCAAAAATGTTTTAAAGTGTCCAAACCCTTGTTTCATGATTTCACCATTCAAATATTAATTTAGTTAATCAAAGAGCTTTATCAACCTTTTAAAACATAAAACCTTAATCTATTTTAATTTCTTAAAAAACTTACAGTAGCCATAATTTAGACTTTTATTTGCTTTATTCAATTCTATATTTGATTATGCTTTGATTTATTTTATATGCTCTAATCTATATAAGTTCAATGCTTGGCTTTTTTAATTTATCATGGATGGATGTTTACTTTCTATTGATATTTAATATATTTGATGAATGATTTATTTATGATGAATTATTATTTACTTTTATCAATTTATTTAGATTTTTAAATGTTGTAAGAGGTATGTTTCCACTTGGTGGGTACCTCATTAGTTAAATATCATGTAATTTAAATTACTTTTCTATTTTAGAACCAATGTAAAGGACGTATTTCTACCTTTTGGTGGGTGTCCTATTTAGGCATGTGATGTAAGGACATGTTTCCATCCTTGGATGGGTGACCATTTATTTGTTTTGCTTGAACCTTGCTTTGATTTTATTATATTGATGCTTTCTTTTAATTATTGTGTGTAATATGGATAATGTTATTATATTTAAGAATTTTATAATATTAAGACCTGTAAAGGAGGCCGGTTCCAATGAACCGGGCATTGTGGGGGTGCTGGGCTATTTCTCACCTTCCCCACACATACCCAACTTTTTGAACCCATTAGGGGGTTGGGGATTCCTTAGGAATCGAGTCATCCACCCCTTTCTTTTTTTCGACTCGTCCGGGTGGCGACTCCATTTTCTCCGGACATAGGTCCATGTTCTCTAAGGCCCCTAGCCTAAATAGTGTCGAAGTCGCAAGAACCATTCCACCGTGAGTGGGGGCGAAAATCCCCGCTCACAATGATTGAGAGAGAAAATGGGGGATTTGAAAATAGTTTTTAATTGTAATGCATGCATTGGCACTGGCAGCTTCTGATCTCTGATATAGTATTTTCTGCTTTGCTTGTAGATATAGATAGTTATGGCGTCTCGACCACATCAGGCTGCTGAGGGTAGTGCAGAGAATGTGGCTCCAGATGAGGGTAGAGATGGAGCTAGAGTTATATCTGCTGTTGAGGCATCTGTTTCAATACCTATGAGACCAGCAGCTGATGAGATTCCGTCTGGCTGGGTATGGCATATGTTAGAGTGGTTGTGGCAGGCTCCAGTTGCCTGTGACGCAGAGACTGACACGGGCAGGAGACACGGCCAAGCCACTGGCCGTGTCTGCCTAAAGTGCAAAAACCAAAGAAATAAAAGAAAGAACGTAGAAAGAGACACTGGCAAGAGACATGGCCAAGCCATTGGCTATTTCACATGACACGGCCAGGAGCTTGGCCATGTCACTTCTTGGAAAGAAAGAAAGAAGGAAAAGAAGCCATGTGTTAGCGGGGATTTTTGCCCCCACTCCCGGTGGAATGGTTCTTGCGACTTCAACATTGTTTAGGCTCGGGGTCCTAGAGAACACAGACCTAAGTCTGGAGAAAATGGAGTCGCCACCTGGACGGGCTGAGAAAAAAGAAAGGGGTGGATGACTCAATTCCTAAGGAATCCCCAACCCCCTAATGGGTTTGGAAAGTTGGGTACATTTGTGGAAGGTGAGAAATGTTCCAGCACCCCCACAACGCTCGGTTCATTGGAACAGGCCTCCTTTACAGGTCTTAATATTATAAAATTCTTAAATGCAACAATATTATCCATATTACACACAATAATTAAAATAAAACATCGATATATCAAAAATCAAAAAAATTTCCAAACAAAACAAATAAATGGACACCCATCCGAGGATGGAAGCATGTCCTTACATCCCATGTCTAAATTAGACACCCATCGAAAGGTAGAAACATGTCCTTTACATTGGGTCTAAAATAGAAAAGCAATTTAAATTACATGATATTTAACTAATGAGGTACCCACCAAGTGGAAACATACCTCTTACAACATTTGGAAGCCTAAATAAATCGATAAAAATAAATAACCATTCATCATAAATAAATCATTCATCAAAGGTATTAAACATTAGTAGAAAGTAAACATTCATCCATGATAAATTAAATAAACTAAGCATTGAACTTAAATAAATTAAAGCATATAAAATAAATCAAAGCATAATCAAATATAAAATTGAATAAAGCAAATAAAAATCCAAATTGTGGCTACTGTTTCTATTTAAGGTTCTTTATTTCATGTGTTTTTGGAATTTATAGGCTTAGGATTTGTAATTCTTAGCTACTGTGAACTTTAAGGAATTGACATGAATTAAAGTTTTATAATTTAAGAGGTTGATAAATTTCTTTAATTAACCAAATTAGTGTTTGAGTCGTAAAATCATGAAACTAGGGTTTGGGCTCTTTAAAATATTTAGATTTGTAATTTACAGTTAATGAATTGTTTTTTTGGCTCACCATATTGAATTTTAAGCTTATTGTGTAAAAATTATATTTATATGATTTTAAAGTTTTAAAGAATTAAGGTTTAGAAAACTTTAGGGTTTAAAGTTTTAAGGGAGTTAGGATCCATTGTTTTAAGTTTTGGAGTTGAATTAGGGTTTTAGGATTTTTGAATTAGGGTTTCGGGGAATGAATTAGTTTTTAGGATTTGAAAATCAATTGATAATTTTATGAAGTTTTCTAAAAATAAACAAAACGATTTAAAGTTTATAAAAGCAAAAAAGAAGTTTTTAGGGCTTTTGGAAAAAAACAGAACTCAATTTAGGGTTTTAAAATTTGGAAATCAAATTAAGGTTTTGGAGTTTTGAAGAAACAAAACTAACAACTTTAAACTTTTTGGAAAACAAAGCAACAAATTAAGGTTTTTAAACTTTAGAAAAAGTGAATTGAGGTTTTTTGGTTTTTGAATTAAAAGAAACAAAGGGATGATTTAGCTACTGTGAAGAATAAAATTTAAACAATTGATGCATACCTTAGTTTGTTGGTTCCACCAAAATTTTCTTCTGGGATGAACAAAACAAAGACAAGTTTTGTTGCATTTGAATTGCTTGAATTGTTTTTCTGCTCTCTCAAAAAATCGGATTTTTGATCAATTTCTCCTACAAATTTTTGATCTCTTTTTTGTGTTGTTTTAGGTATTATTTATAGAAGAATTTTAAGGTTCATTCCTAATTATTCACTGAACATAATATTGATAAGAAAAGGAAACCGAAACCTAATTGCATTAGGTTTCGAAAAAATTTGCATCGGAAGCTGGCGAAAAAAACTACTGCGGAAAAGTTGCGCTGGCAAAAAAAACTTGCCGTAGTTGGCTGCGGCAGCGGCGAGGATCGGCCTGCGGCCATTGTCCCGCGCGCTGGTTTTCGACAATAATTTTTTCGTCGCCGATTTTTTATTTTTACTTTTATTTTTATTTTTTGATTTTCATTTGTTTATTTTTATTTTTTTATTAATAAAAATTAGATACTAAAGCTAAAATTATTTAATTAAGATAATAAAAATTATTTTGGACAAATTAAAATATATTGGACAACACAAAAATTATTTTGGATTAAATAAAATATATTGGACCGGACTGGGTCAAAAATTAAGGGTCTACAATTTGCCCCCTGCTTCAACGATCTGAGACTTTAGTAAAAGAGAGTAAAAAGCAATAAGACTTAATTTTTGATGAGATGGTTATTTGAATTTATTTTGGGTACTTGTACCTGAGACTAAACTTGATTTTGGGCACTTGGACCCAGGATTGGGTACTTGGACTCGAGATTGGGTACTTGGGCCCGAGATTTGGTACTTGGACCCGAGATTGAATTGATTTGGGTACTTGGACCCGAGATTGGGTACTTAGACCCAAGATTGGTTTGAATTTGGGTACTTGGACCCGAGATTGATTTGATTTGGGTACTTGGACCCGAGGTTTAGTATTTGGACCAGAGATTGATTTTATTTGGGTAGTTGGATCGAGACTGGGTACTTGGACCCGAGATTGGGTACTTGGACCCAAGATTGGATTGAATTTGGGTACTTGGACCCGAGATTGGGTACTTGGACCCGAGATTGGATTGAATTTGGGTACTTGGGCCCAAGATTGATTTGATTTGGGTACTTGGCCCCGAGAATGGGTACTTGGACCCGAGATTAAATTTGATTTGGGTACTTGGACCCAAGATTGGATATTTGGACCCGAGATTGGGTACTTGGACCCAAGATTGGATTGAATTTTGGTACCTGGACCCGAGATTGGTTTGATTTGACTGTCCTTTTATCAGTTGAGAATTCTGGCATAACTGGTTGTTCCATTTTTATGGATTGTAGGTCTTTACCACCAAAAATAGATCTTTATCTATTGGAAATTGGGTCTTTAACCCAGGAACATGGATCTTTATCGATTGGAGATTGGGTCTTTACCCGTGAAACATGGATCTTTTATCCATTGGAAATCAGGTCATTACCCTTGAAATATTTATCTTTATCTATTTGAAATCGGGTCTTTACACTTTAAACAAGGATCTTTATCCTTCGAACTTTGGGTCTTTACCCTTTGAAATATGGATCTTTATCCATTTGAAATCGGGTCTTTACCCTTGAAACATGGATCTTTATCCATTGGAAATTGGGTCTTTACCCTTGGAACATGGATCTTTATCCATTAGAGATCGGGTCTTTACCCTTGAAACATGGATCTTTATCCATTAAAGATTGGGTTTTACCCTTGAAACATGGATCTTTATCCTTTGGTCTTTACCCTTGAAATATGGATCTTTATCTATTTGAAATCGGGTCTTTACCCTTGAAACAAGGATCTTTATCCTTCGGACTTTGGGTCTTTACTCTTTGAAATATGGATCTTTATCTATTTGAAATCGGGTCTTTACCCTTGAAACATGGATCTTTATCCATTAGACATCGGGTCTTTACCCTTGAAACATGGATCTTTATCCATTGGAAATCGGGTCTTTATCCTGGCTTCAGCTCTTTTAGCTGGACTGACCTTTTGCCTTTTGCATTTTCATTCTAATTTTTTCTTTTGATTGATGATGATTTGTTATTCTTTTGAGAATTCTTTTTCTTATTCATTAATTAAACATGAACAAAAAAATTCAACCTTTTTAACTAGCCTTCATATCTTCTCCTTGCCCCCTGCGTGGCAAGATATTCAAAATATTTTGTTTATGCATAAACTCAAAAATTGGAAAGGAGAAGCGTTGCCCCCTAAGTAGGCTCAAACCCATGATTTTCCTATGCGTGCACTGATTGATGTTTTTGCCATCTAGTTCTTCGCACAAGCACGTATTTCTTCTTTTGCAAAATGACTGGAGATTCCACAAGCAAATAGGCTTTCCATGCCCCCTTGATTCAATATCTTCTTTTGATTCTTTAGTTTGCAAGGTATTTACTGTTAACTTTGAAAAGGAATAAACAATACAAGACAAGAAAAGTGCGATGTGATATACTCATGTATGCATGAATAATACTTACAGTCGTTCCATCGACTCACGGACCGAGGTGATCAGCAGAAGTGTTCTCATTGGTTCCTTTTTGACGCTCATTCTAATCTTTCATTGCAATAAAAGAATGCTTCCCATTTATGACTTTTATCTTTGAAATATTGAAAACATGAATAATGGAGGCCCCAAGCAGCAAAGTCAGGGATTCATCTATTTCGAACAATGTTTCAGCATGTCAGTTGATAGCTTCTTCATGACCTTGCCAAAAATCATTTTCTTTGCCCAATGTGTCCTTTGGAGGTTCAACGTACTTCCCTTAACTTGAAGGCTTTGTATGACAAGACATTTTTTTTTGAATTTTTGAATTTTAATTTTGAAGTCAAATGTTGGCTTTGCCAAATTAATGTCAATGTACCTCAGGACTTGATTTTTCCAAATTAACATATCTATAACATGAAAACCCTAGTTACCATACTAAGCTCGGGAATCATTTCTAGTTAAGCAAGAATTGTTGCACTTCAGATAGGCACATACACATTACTCGACCAAAGGTCTCATTGAGTTTAAATATTGTCTATCTCATATGCATGCTTATTCAAACTATCTCCATTAATAGACTCTACCTACCAAGAGAGATCAACAGGTCTTTGATAGGCTTGAAATGGGGTCTATAAGGGACATGGATTTAAACGAAGGCCATTTTGAAATTGGAGGTGGTGTGACATAATGGACAAACCCTCACACTACAAATTTCTTGTTGGAACTTTAGATAGTTGGGAGCAATCTTTCTAGTCCCCAAATTCTTTCTATCTTCTTGGCATTAATCTGGATCTTGATTAGGACAGTTTTTTTTTTTTGCCCTTGCAAAAAGTTTGGTTCCCAAATTCGTTTCTTTTCTTCTCCCTTTTCTTTCTTTTTCTTTTTCTTACTCTTCTCTTTCTTTGAGCATTTTATCATTTTGTCCTTCTTCCTTGTAGGACTGTCAAGTACAAAACTTTCAAGAACTGAATGGTCTTCTTCCTTTTTCTCTCCAATTTTGATTGAATCTTTTATTGGGTTGGACCAATTCAAGTCAAACTTTCCTTATAAAGCAAATGGGAGCCTTTTGCTGCTTCAGGTAAAAGAGAACTCAGTTGGCTTTTTGAACCGCCTTTTAGGTTTTATCTTTCTTCTTTTCTTTCTCTTTTTCTTCTTTTCTTTTTCTTTTCTTCTTCTTTTTTCTTTTCTTTTTTTTTCTTCTTTTCTTCTTTTTCTTCTTTTTTTTCTTTTGTTTTGTTTTATTGTATTTTTTGTTTGGTTGTAGCTTTAAAAGAGTTATCTTGTTTGTACTAACTTGAGCTTCCAATAATGGATGAGTGGAGTAACATAAATCTTCTTCAATAGGGATAAATCATTTGTTACTCTAATGTGGTCTTGATATATTGGAAATATTAAGAAAACTTCAACTACCCTTATGGTATTGAGAACTTCAACTATTCTTATGGTCTTGAGAACTTCAACTATCTTCATGGTCTTGAGAACTTCAACTATCATCATGATCTTGACTAATCATTGTTTTCTTTGATCTTCTTGTCAAAAGTATCACAACAACTCAGGGTAGGTTATTAGGGTATTTAAGCCAATGAAAAGAAAGCTAAAATTTTATGAAGGCTCAAAGGGATAACTAGGGATTGATATCTAATTGGGTAGATACTAGTTGTTGGCTAACCAAACAATGCCTATATCATCTCTCCCTTAAATAAGTAGAGTTCAATTTAGCCTCAAAAGTTTGTCAAAGCATGTTCTAAGACTGACTAGGACCTAGACAAAGATAATTATGCAGGAGCACTCTCTAAGTAAGCATACACAACTCAATGCTATAGAGCAATTCCCTTATCTAGTAAAGTCATTCAAGTCATGATGCCTAAACACATTAATTTATAAACATCAAGCTAGATTCCTCATTGGTTGAGCAACAAAATGAATAAAGACCAACAAAAATTTGATGAAAGTAATTTACTCAAACAAACTTGAAAAACATAATTGTTCTAATTAAATATTAAAGCAAGTAAAATTGAAAAGCAACATTCAAGCTAAGGAAAGTTTGTTGAGTTTAAGCTTATTTTCCCTTCACATCTTCAATATCCCCATCTTGAAAGGATGATAAAACAAAATCTTCTTCTAATACTTTTCCCACCATGAAGGTTGCCGATGGAGATACTCTTCCAAACTTAGGCAAAGGATTGTCTTTTGTACTGGTCTTTGTTAGTGTATGTGCCCTAGGCCATTTGTTTGGATCTTTATGTTATACATTCATTATTAATAAATGAGGTTTTATTATCATTATTGTTGTTTGCATGTTACACAATTTTGATATTTGTCCCTGGTTTATTATTGTTATAGAGATAAAAAAAATAAATAATTCTTAACCAGTATGAACATTGATTTGATGATCATCAGATGGTTATGTGTATAGTGATACAAATCAATTTCATAAATACTTGTTAGAGAACAATGTATTGGATAGACCCATCATGAGATTACTACATGGGTTAGTGTCATAAGTAAATCTCATGATAGTTATGTAATAATTCTTTGACTTGAGATTGTCATAGTTTCCAATATAAGGACTATTATATTTTGACATGATCAAACATTATCCGTAACTGGATAGTAATAAAGGTTATGTTCATATATGATAGAAATTATGTAGAGGATAATGAACAATCAAGATAGAATTTGTCCCTCTCTTTGAGAGAGATATCTTTTGGGCCCCTCGATAAGTGAGACTGTGAAATGCATGGCCGTGCTCAAATGAATTGATAATGTGATCAATTTCATTTGTTTTTATCAGTCTACTTGGAGATCGAGTAATCATAAGTTTGGACAATATA
This sequence comes from Garcia nutans, assembly GCA_947685225.1. NCBI lineage: Eukaryota > Viridiplantae > Streptophyta > Magnoliopsida > Malpighiales > Euphorbiaceae > Garcia > Garcia nutans. Next base: position 43,798,218 of record CANTUV010000007.1, on the reverse strand, counting down.
AGTATGACGTTGACCATGACTTATGTTCAAGCTAGATATCGTGTGACAAAGGGATTAATGCATATACTATTATTAGGCAAATTGGACATTCCTTATATTAATTGGGTAGTTGTAACGCCTTGCTAGAGGCCAATTATGACTTGTTGATTTAATAGAGATTAAATTGACTGCCAATTAATATGGGCCTATCGGGTCACACACAAGAATGCGTTTTGGGCTGGATATAATATTAATAATATTAATATTAGATATTAATATTTATTATTATTATTATTTTCGTTTTTATATATATATATTATTAGATAATATATTCAGAATCCTAATTAGACTTGGATTCTGAATTTGACTTTCCGTATCCAATTTTGAATTGGATTCTGGAGTGATTATATTCACTCCAGACGTTAAGTCTTCTCAGAGGTAACAATAAAAACAAAGAGGAACGAAAAAGGTAACCCTAATACGTTTTTAGAGAAAACGTTTTTCCAGCCTTCGCTGTTGCAGAGAGCTAGCACTCCAAACGGTAGCATTCGTGTGGATACGCGATAGAGGGTGTTTCGCGATCGAGGCATCTCTTCAAAACTGTGATTTCGAATCATCAACAGGTTAGTTCTTTGAACACTTTTGTCGAATTAAACGAACAGCATGGATCCTGGTGGGAAATCAGAGATCAAATATTTTTCCGCTGCGTGTTTTTGTTTGCAGTGATCTCCTTAATTTCCTATCAGTCTTATCAGGCTCAGGCAGCTTACCACTGTCAATTAAATTTTGAATCTCATGTTTGAATCGCAAGCATTTGTCTGCCTCATGTCCTTGTGTTTGATGAAACTCACAAAAGGATTTAATATTAAATTTTGGGGGTAAAGGATTCAACAAAGGTCGAGGAGTCAATGGCTGTAATAGTCCCTTCTTTTGTAGCTTTTTGAAGACCCAAGACAAAGGCTTCCCCATATCTGAAAACTGCCTTCTATTTGCTTGATCAGTTGTATTGACATCAATTTCTTTTTACGTGCTTTGATTGCTAGGTTGATAGTTCCCTTTCTCATTCCTTTTTATTGAAAAGAGATTTTTCTCCCCTTCCCACTCTTCAATTTGTAGACCAGCTTGGAGAAGATCTTTGAAATCCCTTATAAAGGTGTGAGGCATCCTTTCACGGAGATTGGGTAGGACACCTTTCACGATCATCCTTATTTGATCAGATTCATCGGGCCTTTTCTTGAGCAAAGCGGCCTTGTTTCTCCATCTCTTCACATAGTCCACAAAATTCTCATTTGGCCTTTGCCTAATGGACTCCACTTCCATTAAGGTAACTTCCAACTCGACACTATATCCATATTGCTAGATGAAGGCCTTGTATAGTAAATCCCAACTCTTTTGTGTTCCATCATCTAAGGTATTGAACCAATTTTGGACAACAAGATCCAATGAGAGCATGAAGTACCTTAGACTTTGAGCCTTAGTAGCTCGGGCATGCTACATGGCAGTGATATACTACTTTACATGGAGGTGAGGATTTTTGGTTCCATCAAACTTCGCAAATGATGGCATCTTGAACTTGTACGGAACTTCTTCATCTAGCTTAAATAATTTGTCAATCTCGGACATTTCTTCGGTTTTCAGTTTCTTCTCAAATTTCTTTTCTAAATCAGCAATCATTTTTTCAACATTAGAAGTTTTGGTCTTTTCAATAGTTGCCTTCTCAACAACCTTCGGTTCCTTTTTTTCTTGAGGATCTTGGTAGTATTGAGCCCAATCATCATCATCAATGACCACCTTATCATCATCAAAAGCTACTTTTCCAATTTTAGCCTTCCCATTGTCCTTTGTCTTCTTGGTGCTAGCAGATGCTTCGGCATTGTTTCCTAAAATTGCAGCTAGTTGGTTCTTTATGGTCTTGGCCATGGCCTCTTTTATTTCTTCCATCTTGGCATTGAGATCATCATCCACCATTCTTTGAATTTTTTCGGGCTCCATTGCTTTTGGTGAACAAGTGATTGAGTCATTGCTGGATACTTCATCTCCGGTGTAAGTTGGATTATTGTAAGCTTCTGAACTGTCGTAATCCAGGGCTGTGAGCCAGAGAGGATCAATGAGATGCAAATGTATGCATGTATGCACAAACAATCAATAAACAAGGATAATTAGGACGTTCCTTCCAACCTTATATCACCACACACGAATGGCGTGTCTCTTTTCCTAGGTATATGGTTAACAAAATACCAACATGGGGCATCATGCTTTCAAATAATTCCCTCAGACGTTTCAACCAATAGTTATATTTTCAAAAATGAAAATCAATTTATAATAATTCCCATTAATTAGGTTTTAATCCATTTATCCAACCAAAGTAGCTTTTATGCTATGCTGGATTAAAACTAAATTAAGAGGTTTATTATAGATAGATTTCTCACTTGAAAAAGGTAACTAATGATTCATGCCAAAAATAAGCCTATGATTAATTATTCTTAGTATAATCTAGGCTCACAATTGATTTTTGGTATTTCGTAATTGACCTAAATAATTTGTAAGCTCTTTGTAAAAAAAGGTTGGATGAAAATAATTTTGTTTCTAAGCCCATTGTAAAAAGATTTTAGAAAAAATGGATTTTGGGATTAGTATTTGAGCCATGAGCAAAAGAAATTTTGATTTATTTTTAGAAAATTCTTATGTCCAAAGACCATCTTAAAAAATTTTGAAAATAGCTTTGGTCTTTTGGATTTTAAAGAAAAATTTATTTTGAGCTTACAATATACTTAGGTCATATTAGAAAAAGAACAAACCAAATAAGCCATGATTTAAGCCAAGATAAATTAACCATAGTCAAACAACATGCATTTGGGGTAAAACCTAAGGAAAGTAACTAGGAAAATTACATGAGCTTTAGTCTTAGGGTAAAAAAGCTTAGGTTCCTATAGCAAGTATATACCAAATGGTATGAGGCTATGAGTGGTTATGCCATGCTCGATCTCCATACCTTAAGTGAAAGTATGGTATCCCTTACATAACACAACACGGGTAACATGGGCGTCCTAACTCACGCACACGATGCAATCTAATATGATGAAATGGATAATATCATTATAAGAAAGAATAGAATAATATAAAGACCAACGGAATCAACTTCTCTTATACCCAGTGGAGTCGCCACTGTGAGCGGGGATTTTCGCCCCCACTCCTGGTGGAATGGTTCTTGCGACTTCGGCATTGTTTAGGTTTGGGGCCTTAGAGAACCCGAACCTAAGTCCGGAGAAAATGGAGTCGCCACTCGGACGGGCAGGGAAAAAAGAAAGGGGTGGATGACTCAATTCCTAAGAAATCCCCAATCCCCTAATGGGTTCGGAAAGTTGGGTATGTGTGGGGAAGGTGAGAAATGGCCCAGCACCCCCACAATGCCCGGTTCATTAGAACCGGCCTCCTTTACAGGTCTTAATATTATAAAATTCTTAAATGCAATAATATTATCCATATTACACACAATAATTAAAATAAAGCATCGATCTATTGAAAATCAAAACAATGTCCAAACAAAACAAATAAATGGACACCCATCCGAGGATGGAAACATGTCCTTACATCCCATGCCTAAATAGGACACCCACCGAAAGGTAGAAACATGTCCTTTACATTGGTTCTAAAATAGAAAACCAATTTAAATTACATGATATTTAACTAATGAGGTACCCACCAAGTGGAAACATACCTCTTACAACATTTGGAAGCCTAAATAAATCGATAAAAGTAAATAACCATTCATCATAAATAAATCATTCATCAAAGGTATTAAACATCAATAGAAAGTAAACATCCATCCATGATAAATTAAATAAATGAAGCATTGAACTTAAATAAATTAAAGCATATAAAATAAATCAAAGCATAATCAAATATTAAATTGAATAAAGCAAATAACAATTCAAATTGTGGCTGCTGTTTCTATTTAAGGTTCTTTATTTAATGTGTTTTTGGAATTTATAGGTTTAGGATTTGTAATTCTTAGCTACTGTGAACTTTAAGGAATTGACATGAATTAAAGTTTTATAATTTAAGAGGTTGATAAAGTTCTTTAATTAACCAAATTAGAGTTTGAGTGGTAAAATCATGAAACTAGGGTTTGGGCTTTTTAAAATATTTAGATTTGTAATTTACGGTTAATGAATTATTGTTTTGGCTCACCATATTGAATTTTAAGCTTACTGTGTAAAAATTATATTTATATGGTTTTAAAGTTTTAAAGAATTAAGGTTTAGAAAACTTTAGGGTTTAAAGTTTTAAGGGATTTAGGGTCCATTGTTTTGTGTTTTGGAGTTGAATTAGGGTTTTAGGATTTTTGAATTAGGGTTTCGGGGAATGAATTATTTTTTAGGATTTTAAAAATCAATTGATAATTTTATGAAGTTTTATGAAAATAAACAAAATGATTTAAAGTTTATAAAAGCAAAAAAAAAGTTTTTAGGGCTTTTGGAAAGAAATAGAACTCAATTTAGGGTTTTGAAAATTTGGAAAGCAAATTAAGGTTTTGGTGTTTTGAAGAAACAAAACTAATAGCTTTATACTTTTTGGAAAACAAAGCAACAAATTAAGATTTTTAAACTTTAGAAAACTGAATTGAGGTTTTTAGGTTTTTGAATTAAAAGAAGCAAGGGGATGATTTAGATACTGTGAAGAATAAAATTTAAACAATTAATGCATACCTTGGTTTGTTGGTTCCACCAAAAATTTCTTCTTGGATCAACAAAAACAAAGACAAGCTTTGTTGCCTTTGAATTGCTTGAATTATTTTTCTGCTCCCTCAAAAATTCGGATTGGTTCACTGCCTTTCCTACTTTGTTTCGGATCCAATTTTTGATCAATTTCTCCTCCCAATTTTTGATCTCTTTTTTGTGTTGTTTTTAAGTATTATTTATAGAAGAATTTTATGGTTCATTCCTAATTATTCATGGAATATAATATTGATAAGAAAAGGAAACCAAAACCTAATTACATTAGGTTTCGTAAAAATTTGCGTCGGAAAAATTTCGCTGTCGAAAAAAAACTGCTGTGGAAAAATTGCGCTGGCAAAAAAAAATTGCCGCAGTTGGCTACAGCAGGGGCGAGGACTGGCCTGCGGGCCATTTCGCCCGTAGGATTTTCCTATGGGTGAAATGGCCCACAACCATTGTCCTGCGCGCTGGTTTTCAGCGATGATTTTTTTGTCGCCGATTTTTCCGTTGTCGATTTTTTATTTTATTTTTTGATTTTTATTTGTTTATTTTTATTTTTTATTAATAAAAATTATATACTAAAGCAAAAATTATTTAATTAAGATAATAAAATTTATTTTGGACTAATTAAAATATATTGGACAACACAAAAATTATTTTAGATTAAATAAAATATATTGGACAGGACTGGGTCAAAAATAAAGGGTCTACACCATGGACACGACCAGCAAGCTTGGCCGTCCCCCAAGAAAAGTGAGAAACACGGCCAAGCCACTCATGGCTTGGTCGTGTCACCCTTAAGATGTTTGAATTATTTGCACGAATTAGGTGACAAAGGCCTTGCTTTTGCCAAAAGAAATATTAAAAGAACAAAAGGTTGCCTAATTTCATGAAAGAAATATTAAACAAAGAAAAAAGGGGGAGACAAAGATGAGTGTGGTGAGTTGGCAAGCAGTCTTGGTGTTTTGAAAGAATTAAAAAGGAGAGGAAGGGAGAAAGAGGACACAAGTTGGGAGAGGGTGAAAATCTCCAATTCCATTCCATTCTTCTCCTTCTTTGAGAAGAAGACACAATTCTCTTCCTCATCCTCCATTTCCACCTTCTCCATCTTCCATAGACAATACTTCAACTTGGTTCTTTGGGATAAATTGGGTTAACAAGCTCTTGAAGATTGTTGTTTGAAGAAAGCTTCATTGAAGGTTCGGTGACTTGAGAAAGCTCCATTCCGTCTTTCAGAGGTTGAATCATCAATTGAAGATGGCTTGAGTTCTTCATCAACATCAAAGTGGAGCTAGGAAAAAGACAAGTAGTCAACTCTTGGCATCTACAAGGGGTTTTTCTGTTCTCTCTTTTAATTCATTTCTATATTATTGTTGCTTATTAGGAGAATTAATATTTCAATGGACAATTATGATTTGATCTATATTGAGATGAATGTTTATTTTAAATTGATGATATTGAGCTAATTCACTCATGCCTAGGGTTTGTAGTAGATTTGATTGAATGACTTGATTTGATATTTCCATTAATATACCTTGGTGATGGTTGATTGTATTGGATTGAATGTTAGATTGATTAATTAGCTACCTATTAATCTTTAATATTGGATGACGGACCAAGAGATGAAATTCGATATCGGAACTATATGATCAATTACCATATGAATAAATTAGAAATATAAGTTCTAGGGTTTTATTAATTTGAAAATGTAAAATAATTGGATATTATTAATTCATAAATGTGAAATCTAATGAATTCATAATTGACTAATTAAATTGAAGGAACAAATTAATTTACAAGGTTATATTAATAGATAATTTGAGAATTAAGCTTTGATTAAGTTGACCTACAACCCTAGGCACCATTCCAAGAATTAAACCAATTCTAAGCATATCGATAACTCTTTACTTACTATTTTAATTTTATTACAACTTTAATAATATTGCAATAATCACACACTCATTCATTTAAATTTAATTAATTTAATCAAATTATTATGAACAACACCTTCCTTGTAAGATGACCTTGGGGCGATCACTACTATTTTAATTTTATTACAACTTTAATAATATTGCAATAATCACACACTCATTCATTTAAATTTAATTAATTTAATCAAATTATTATGAACAACACCTTCCTTGTAAGATGACCTTGGGGCGATCACCGGTGCTACATTTATCTCGTATGCTTGCGAGTGTCGCTTTGTAGTTGTACTTAATTCGAGCGCAACAAGTTTTTAGTTATTTATCACCTATTTACTCCTCAAATTTGTGAACAGGTGATATATATAACAAAGGTTACCTGTTCACAATTATGAGTGAAAAGGTAATATATAACAAAGTTTGTGATTCTTTGGATGCAGACACTAATCAAGAAGATAATGGCATGGAGATACTACCCAATGTAGAGAAACCAAGCCAATCAAAGTAGGGGGAGAATTTGGAAGCATCAACCTCACCAAAGTTGCATGAATCTTCCAATCCTTACATGCCACCAATTCCATTTCCAAGTAGCTTGATGGATGAGAAGCAAGGTAAGCTACTTTCTAAAATCTATGACATGCACTCCAAAGGAGATAGTAAAAATAAGCTTGAGATGGCTATGACCTTGGAAGAAGTGCATGAAATGCCTAATTCAGAAATTGAGTAGTGCAAGTTAATTGTAGATGTTGAGGTTGATGAGTGTGGACTTGACATTGTTAAAGTGGATGAAGAAGTGATTCAACCAAACTTGGTTGAACGTAAAGAGACCCAAAAATCACTTCTTCTACTCTTGGTGGTGAGGAAGAGTGAAAAATGGATAAAACCATGTTGCAGAATGAAAAAGGGTTTTACAAAGTTCCTATAGCACTGGAGGATCACAACAAGACAACCTTCACATGTTCTCTTTGGACAATTGCTCTTCCAAGGATGCTACCTAGGCGTTGCAATACATTGGGCACCTTTTGGAGTTGCATGCTATTCATCTTCTCACACATGGGCGACAATTGCATTAAGGATGGAAGGAGCACTTCATATCACATATAAGAATGATGGAAATTAGGTTTCATATGAACTCTCTCTTTTAATTTATGCAAGCTCACATTGGGGACAATGTGAATCTTAAAGTGTGGGGTGCAATTTGTGTTTTTACTTTTAATTTATCTTTATTTAAGTTTAGCTAATGTTTTTCTTTGAATAAATGAATTTTGGAAAGTTCAATTGTTATAAGATTGTTGATAGATGACTTAAATTTTTGAAGCATAAATTTGAGAATTGATTAGAATTGGCGCTTATTGTTAATTTTATTGGTTTTCCTTGCATTGCCTTTAAACTAGTGAGGAATTGAGCCATCAACTTATTATCGTTTTTGTGTGCAAACATATTTCATTGATGAATTACTAGAACTTGCTTTGACATGCATTTTGAGACTACATAAAAATTTCAATTAGGCATCAATATGATTAAGGCAATTTAGGTGAACCCATTTTGGCTTAAAAAGACCAACCTTACATCTGTCCTTAGTTCGCCAACTTTGAGCTTATTTGATTTTTTTCCTTTTCTTTCTTTTTCACAACACTATCAGCTTGGACCATGCCATTTTAACTATTACTCGTTCATTAGGTCGATAGCATTTTAAGAGCATTAATGATGGAGTGTTGTGTTGAATAAAGTGTGGGGTTAAATTCAATGGGTTTAAAATTACAAATTATTGTATTCTTTAGCTGGAAACCCTATTTTATAGTAAAAAAAATTAAAAAATATAAAAAATGAAGTGATGAAAATCAAAACAATAGAAGTTGTTCTTGTCGGAAGGGTTGTAATGGGTTTGGGAATTATGCTTGCAAATAAAAGAAATGGAGTTCCTTAAAAGCACTTAAATGATTAGTGCTAAGTGATTGGGAGGTATTTTGGGATTGTTGATCGTACTACATTGCTTGCTTCACTCTGGATGTGCTCTTGATCTAAATGAATAAACTCACTCTCCCAAATGTCATACCTTTCCCTTAGCCCCATTACAACCAAATGAAAGACCTTATGATTGATGATTGATAGGAAATTAGTGGTGGAAATTTGATCGATAAGTAAGCCTATGGCGTTAATCTTTCATTAATTGTTATGAATGTAAACACCACCATGATCAAACACTTTTAAGAGTTGGTGAGGGATTGACAACATTAGTTAAGTGTGGAGAGCCACTAAATTGCATGGATATCAATTTTTTTCGATTTGATATTGATTACCGATTTAGGGAAAGTGAAGTCTTGAAACATCCTTATAACTCTTGAACTTAACTAAATTTTTCTTGTTTAGCTTGTTTTGATTTTAACTTTGCTTGGGGACAAACAAAGAATTAATTGTGGGGTAATTGTTATGATAATTTTTATATATGTTTTTAGGATAATTTTATTTGCTTTTTAGTTATTTTTTAATATGTGTGTTCAAGTTTATTTTGAGGTTTAATGATGTAGATGAACATGTACAAAATGGAGCTAAATTCACTTGATGAAGTTATTTTGGAAGGAAAAATATTGAACACAACAAAGATGGTTCAAGCTTGGCCATGTCTCCTCTATTAAAAGAATTATAAAGTTTAGGCAGTACTTGACACACTCACATGACATGGCCATGTCGCTTGAAGCTTGGCCATGTCTGCTCGTCTTGGCCATGTCTTTGCCCATGTCTTATTGTCTTGGCCATGTCGCTTGAAGCATATCCATGTCTCATTTTCTTGGCCGTGTTTCATCCTAAGAAAATAAAATCAAATGAAATAGAAGTAGTTCTGAACACAAGCACCATCTTGGCCATGTCTCTGCCCATGTCTAATCATCTTGGCCATGTCGCTGACCATGTCACACCTGAAGGAAGCAAAACATGCATTCAAGTAGTAAAGGACATATCCAACTGACTAGGCACAATCAGGGACACGCTCGTGTTGTTGAGCGTGTCATGTGTAGAGTTTGCCCTAGTTGGTTCGTATCTATATTATCTCATGTGTATCTTTGAGTGAGTGTGTATGATCACTTTTTGATTAGGTTTTGAAGAGATTGGGTTGCCTTAATCCAAATGTTGGAGGATTCTTAGAAGAGGAGTTTAGATTGGTGTGAGTTTCTCTTGAGGTAAGTACAAACTTACATGGTTGCATTCATTTTCATGATTTTGAGACTTAACACATTTGGTTATAAATGTGTTAAGTAATCTACTATATTGTTATTACTATTTGATAAATGTTCTGATTTGTATAATGTGAAAGATATGATGATCATTCAAAAGGTATGTACAATGCAATTGATTATGATGAATACTTTAATGGTGAATTGCTTTAATGTGAATTGAGATATGATGAGATGTGATACCACTGTGGTTGGCTATAATGATTCAAATGAAATAAGTGGGGCATGTTTGCCTAGATGATGATGAATTTAAAATGTATGTTCAATATAATTGATTATGTATACTTGCATAATAAAGTATTATAATGTGAATTGAGATATGATAAGAGGTGATGCCATTGTGATTGGCTATGATGATACAAATGAGATTTGATGCCATTGTGATTGGCTATGATGATTCAATTGAAATAAGTGGGGCATGTTTTCCTAGATGATGATGAGAATTGAGAATGGAATTGATAATGAATTAATAAATGAATTGTGTGGCTAATGTGTTATTCTATTTTCAGAGTTTGTTGTTGGTGACATGCCTATAGTAACAATCTCTTGAAGTTAGGTTGGGCTTGATCCTTGAAGCTAAGTTAGGTTGAATTTTAACATGTTTTACTCCCCTTGAAGCTTGGTTGGGTCTAGTCCTTGAAGCCTAATTGAGATGTTACAACCCTTGAAGCTAGGTTGGGTTTGATTCTTGAAGCCAAGTTGGGTTGATACTTAGCATGCTTTGTTCCCCTTGAAGCTTGGTTGAACCTAATCCTTGAATCCTAGTTGGGATAATGATAATGATAAATGAGATAATTGAACCAAAACATTAACTCTAAAAGTGGAATGGCATATTAGTGTCTTTTGGGCCCATGCTTGTCTTTGCTTAAAGGTGAACTATGAATAATGAATTAATTGAGTAATATAATGACATGTAATGTTATGAAGTATGATATGATTACAATACATAAGTAAATTATTAAAAAGAAATATGGCCTGAGAAGCTATGCTGAAAGATGAGATTCTGAAAGTACAATATGACATGTAATATGTATATGGATGTGGACATTGTGAGTATTATTTTATGAATGTTCTAAAAAGTTATGGAATTGTGGTTTGTGTTAATGATATATGTGTATATGTATATAATTATGAGATTAGTAGAAATATATGAAAAGTGTAATTGAAATGGGAAAACATGATAAGAAAATAATGACACATGAAGTTAATATATGAGTATGATTTTTGTATTGTATGTTTATAATATTTATTTGTACTACTAAGCTTTCGAGCTTAGCGCGGTTGTGTAAATCGCGCAGGTGAGTAGGTGGTTCATCTAAAGTCAAATCGTTATGCCACGAGAAGGGTAAGAGTATTTCGAGACCAACTAGAAGGTGGTGCATACATGTACAATTTAATTATGTTGTATTTTGATAAAAATGTATTCATATGTATAAATGAATTTTGGTAAAGACAAGATCATTATATATATGTAAGATCATCGAAAGTATAACGATTTTGTGAATGTGCTTTAAATAAATGTATTAATGTTTGGAACCAGAGTAAAGGTTTTTAATCTGAAATGAAAAGTGACATTCTTATATTTTATATATGTACTGCATGTATACAAGGTATATGTATAGTACATATATAGAGTATGGGGGTGTTACAGTTAGGCTAATAGATTAGCTACCTATTGATCTCTAGATATTGAATGAAGGACTGAGAGGTGAAATTTGATATTGGAATTATGCAATCAACTACCGTAAGAATGAATTAGAAATATAAGTTCTAGGGTTTATTAATTTGTAATTTCAAAACAATTGGTTGTTGTTGATTCATGAATGTGAAAACTAATGAATTTGTAATTACTAATTAAACTCAAGGAACAAATTAAAATACAAGGTCATGTTAATGGATAATTTGAGAATTAAGCATTGATTAAATTGATCTACAACCCTAGGCACCATTCCTAGAATTGTATTGATCTTGAATAACCATTACGCACGTTACTTTTAGATTTAAATTGTTCTTTCACCATTCCAGCACATCACACTCTTGTTTTTTAAATTTCTTGCTAATCAAACTATTACAAATCAATTCCTTCTTTGTGAGATGACCTTGGGGCGATCACCGTTGCTACAATTACCTCGTATACTTGCGTGTGTCTCTTGTAGTAGTAATTAGTCGAGCGTAATAAGTTTTTGGCACCATTGCCGGGGAAGGTAATTGTTGTTAGTAGTTTAATTTTTTTTGTTTTTTTAAAGTATTTAATTATTTTAAGTGTTTCATTTTAAAATTACTATGTGTTTATTATAAAGATGCAGTTCTCAAGGCACGAGGGAGTTTATGATGAGAATGTTAATTCTAAAATGGCATGGAAATTAGAAGAATTAACAAGACAACTTAAGATGCTAAATACAAGAGGAAGAGCACCTATGCCTACTCGTGAAGTATGTCTAGCATGTGGCATTGTAGGACATAGTGTAAACATGTGTTCATTTGGTTTTGAACAATACCAAGATAGGCAAGAGGAAGAATATGCCTTTAAAAGTTTCCAGTCAGAGGGTAGAAATGACCCGTATTCCAATCCTTATAATCCAAGTTAGAGAAACTACCCAGATTTTTCTTGGGAAAACCAGAAACAAATTCCATCTCAATAATTTTTTCAAACTTACCAAAGAAGTTCTTACTTTCAAGAACAATACTCAAATCAAGTTCACCTTAAGAAACCCACATTGGAAGATAGTTTGAATGCCTTCATTCAAATTAGCACACAAAATCAAGATCAACTTAAGGAACCCATTTTGGAAGATAATTTGAATGCCTTTATTCAAATTAATGCACAAAATCAATATCAATTCAAGAAACCCACAGTGAAAGATATTTTCAAAGTTTTCCTTCAAATTAGCACACAAAATCAAGAAGGAAGCAACAAGAGGTTTGATTCTTTGGAAGTATCATTGGAGAGGGTGGAAACTCAAGTTGGACAACTGGCAAATAAACACCAAAAAGTGAAATCTAATTAAGAAGAAAATGGCAAGGATATACAACCCAACATAGAGGAGCCAAGTCAATCAGAGGAGGAGGAGAATTTGGAAGCATTAACTTTAACAAAATTGCATGAACCTCCAAATTCTTATATGCCACAAATTTCATTCCCAAGTAGATTAAAGGATGAGAAGCAAGGTATGAAACTTTCTGAAGATAGTGTAGATAAGCTTGAGATGGCCATGACCTCGGAAGTAGAGCCTAATATTTCTAATTCAAAAATTGAAGAAAGCGATTTAATCTCAAATACTGAGGTTGTTGAGAGGGGCCTTCCGATTGCTAAAGAGGATGAGAAAGAGATTCAACTAAACTTAGTTGAACCTAAAAAGACCCCAAAAATTTTGAAATATGTTTTGGATGGGGAGAACAGTATGTAACCAATGATCATCTCTTCCACTCTCGACGGTGAGGTGGAGCAAAAAATAGATATAACCATGTTGCAGGCTGAAAAAGGTTTTTACCAAGTTCCTATAGCATTGGAGGATCACCGCAAGACAACCTTCATATGTTCCCTTTGGACAATTGCTCTTCCAAGTATGCTACCTAGGCTTTGCAATACATTGGGTACCTTTCAGAGTTGAATACTATTCATCTTCTCACACATGGGCGACAATTGCATTAATGATGGATGGAGCACTTCATATCGCATATGGGAACAATGGAAATTAGGTTTCATCTAAACTTCTCTTTGTTAATTTATGCATACTCACATTGGGGACAATGTGAATCTTTAAGTGTGGGGTGCAGTTTGTGTTTTTACTTCTAATTTATCTTTATTTAAGATTAGTTAATGTTTTTCTTTGAATAAATGAATTTTGAAAAGTTCAATTGTTATAAGATTGTTGATAGATGACCATTGAATTTTTGAAGCATGAGTTTGAGAATTTATTAGAATTGATACTTATTGTCAATTTTAATGGTTATTCTTTCCATCACCTTTAAACTAGTGAGGAATTGAGTCATTAACTTATTATTCTTTATGGTGTGTAAATATCTTTGATTGATGAATTAGTAGAACTTGCTTTGACATGCATTTTGAGACTACATAAAAATTCAATTAGGCATCAATATGATTAAGGCAATTAGGTGAACCCATTTTGGCTTAAAAAGGCCAACCTTATATCCAACCTTAGTTAGCCAATTTTGAGCTTATTTCATTTTTCCTTTTCTTTCTTTTTCACAACACCATTAGCTTGAACCTTGTTGTTTTAACTATTACCCTTGTATTAGGTCAAGAGCATTTTAAGAGCATTTATGATTGGGTGTTGTGTTAAATTAAGTATGGGGTTAAATTTAGTGGGTTCAAAATTATAAATTATTATCTTCTTTAGTTGCAAACCCTAAGAAAACACAAAAATAAAAAGAAAAAATAAAATACAAAATAAAAAAAAGGAAAATTAAAATAATAGAAGTTGTTATTTTTCGTATGTTTGGAATAAGTTTGGGAATGATCATCGTTAAATTTAATAAGTGAGTTCCCTTGAAAAGCTATTTAATGTCAAGTGGTAGGTGAGTGGGAAGGTGTTTTGGGATTGTTGGGTTATACATATGATCAGTTACTTCATTCTTGAAGTGCTCTTGAACTTAATGAATAAGCTCACATTTCCTAAATGTCATACCTTTACCTTAGCCCCATTACAACCCAATGAACGGCCTTATGATTGATGCTTGATGGTAATTAGGTGGTAGAGATTTGATTGATAAGTAAGCCTATAGAGATAATCTTTCATTGAATTTTGAGAGCTTAAACACTATCTGATTAAACACTTAAGAGGTTTTGTGAGAGAGTACAATTTTTGGTATGCATGGATTGACCATTAAATTGCTTGAGTACTGATTGTTCATAATTTGATAATGATTGTCAATTTAATAAAATGGGAGTCTTGATACATCCTTATAACTCTTGAACTTGAATAAATTTATATTGTTTAGATTGTTTAGATTTTTACTTTGCTTGGGGACAAGCAAAAAATTAAGTGTGGGGTAATTGTTTAGATCATCTATGTGTTTATCTTTAGAGTGATTTTATTGGTTTTTGATTGATTTTGCTTTTAATTTTGTTTAAAGTTTGTTTAAGGTATTTGATGCAGGATGAAGAACAAAATGATGGAGCTTTAATTCAAATTGATGGATATGTATGGTGGAAAAACATGAGACATAGCCAAGACACTTCATGGCTTTGCCGTGTCCCTCATCCATGGAAAGAGGCAATAAATTTTGGTAGGGACAGACACACCCAAGAGACACGACCAAGCCACTGGCCGTGTCACATGACACGACCAAGGCCTTAGCCATGTCCCATCTAAAGATCAAAGTAAAGTTTTTAAAATAGTGGAGAACACACTCAGGGGACAAGGCCAAGCCACTAGCCGTGTTAGGCCTTGGCCGTGTCCCACTTGGAAAAGAAGGAAAATTTGGGCAGCCATGGACACGGCCACATGTCTTGGTCGTGTCCACAAGAAAATGAGTGACACGGCCAAGTCACTCATGACTTGGCTGTGTCTTGTGAAAATTCTTTCAATTATTTTACATGAAATGGGAGACAATAAGTGTCATCTTTTAAAAAGAAATAATAAAAGATCAAAAAGGTTGTCTAATTCATGGGAAGAAATATAAAATAAAGAACAAGGTGCGAGACAAAGTGCGGTGTGTGAGTTGGCAAGAGATGGGTTGTGTCTTGAGAAATTAAGAAAGAATGGGAGAGGGGATATACAAATACACGTTTTGGGAGGAAGAGAGGGGAGTTCTCTCTTGGTTCATCATCTTGTTCCTGGTCTTGAGAGAGACCATGAACATCACCTTCATCTTCATCTTCCATTTCTTCCATACATAAGATTCTTGACATTTTTGGGAATAAATTTGGTTAAGCAAGCTCTTGTGAAGGTTAGGGTTTGAAGAAAACTTGATTGAGGAGTTGGGGGCTTAAGAGAGTGACCATTCCATCTTTCAAGAGGAGAGCCATTGATTGAAGAAGGCTTGTCAGTTCTTCATCATATTCAAGGTGGAGTTAGGAGGAAGACTAGAAGTTCAACTCTTAGTATCTTCAAAGGGATTTTTATATTCTCTCTTTTAATTCATTTCTAGATTGTTATTATTTGTTAAGAACATTAATATTTCAATGTACAATTGTGACTTGATTTATATTGTGATGAATATTTATTTTAAATTGATGATGATGAGCTAAATCACTCATGCCTAGGGTTTGTAGTATATTGGATTGAAGGACTTGATTTGATATTTCCATTAATATACCTTGTTGTTGGTTGATTGTATTGGATTAAATGTTAGGTTGATAGATTAGCTACCTATTAATCTCTAGATATTGAATGAAGGACCGAGAGGTGAAATTTGATATTGGAATTATACAATCAACTACCCTAAGAATGAATTAGAAATATATGTTCTAGGGTTTATTAATTTGTAATTTCAAAATAATTGGTTATTGTTGATTCATGAATGTGAAAACTGATGAATTGGTAATTACTAATTACACTCAAGGAACAAATTAAAATACAAGGTCATGTTAATGGATAATTTGAGAATTAAGCTTTGATTAAATTGATCTACAACCCTAGGCACCATTCCTAGAATTGTATTGATCTTGAAAAACCATTACGCATGTTACTTTTAGATTTAAATTGCTCTTTCACCATTCCAGCACATCACACTCTTGTTTTTTAAATTTCTTGCTAATAAAACTATTACAAAGAAATTCCTTTCTTGTGAGACGACCTTGGGGCAATCATCATTGCTACAATTACTTTATATACTTACGAGTGTCTCTTGTAGTAGTAATTAGTCGAGCGCAACACCAGCTAATGTACTGTAACCTTCCATTGAACCCTTAACTTCCTTCTCCATCTTAGGGGTTGGCATATCCGTGATTGTGTTAACCTTGTCAAGGTCAATCTCAATGCCATTTGGGCCGATCACATGTCCCAACATTTTTCTTAAAGTAACTCTGTGAGCGGGGATTTTTGCCCCCACTCCTGGTGAAATGGTTCTTGCGACTTCGGCACTGTTTAGGCTAGGGGCCTTAGAGAACACGGACCTAAGTATGGAGAAAATAGAGTCGCCACACGGATGGGCCGGGAAAAATAAAGGGGTGGATGACTCTATTCCTAAGGAATCCCCAACCCCCTAATGGGTTCAAAAAGTTGGGTACGTGTAGGGAAGGTGAGAAATGGCCTAGCACCCCCACAACGCCCGGTTCATTAGAACTGGCCTCCTTTACAGGTCTTAATATTATAAAATTCTTAAATATAACAACATTATCCATATTACACACAATAATTAAAATAAAGCATCATTATATTAAAAGAATCAAAGCAATGTCCAAACAAAGCAAATAAATGGACACCCATCCGAGGATGGAAACATGTCCTTACATCCCATGCCTAAATAGGACACCCACCGAAAGGTAGAAACATGTCCTTTACATTGGTTCTATAATAGAAAAGCAATTTATATTACATGATATTTAACTAATGAGGTACCCACCAAGTGGAAACATACCTCTTACAACATTTGGAAATCTAAATAAATAAAAATAAATAAATAACCATTCATGATAAATTAAATAAATCAATCATTGAACTTAAATAAATCAAAGCATATAAAATAAATCAAAGCATAATCAAATGTAAAATTGAATAAAGCAAATAAAAATTCAAATTAGGACTACTGTTTCTATTTAAGTTTCTTTATTTAATTTGTTTAGGGTTTTGGAATTCATGGGTTTAAGCTACTGTAAATTTTTAAAGAATTAACATGGAGCAAGGTTTTATAATTTAAGAGGTTGATAAAGTTCTTTGATTAACCAAATTAGTGTTTGAGAAGTGAAATCATGAAACTAGGGTTTAGACACTTTAAAATATTGGATTTATGATTTATGGTTACTAAATTAGGGCTTTTAAGCTTACTGTGTTTGAATTATAACATTTAGATTTATATGGTTTTAAGATTTTAAAATTAGGGTTTAGAAAAATTAGGATTTAGGTTAGTTAGCTTAGGATTTACTATTTTGGGTTTTGGAGTTGAATTAGAGTTTTAGAATTTTAGAATTAGGGTTTCAGAGAATGCATTAATTTTTAGAATTTGAAGAAACAATTGATAATTTTATGAAACTTTGTGAAAATAACCAAAACGATTTAAGGTTTATAGAAACAAAAAAGATGTTTTTAGGGTTTGTGGAAAGAAATAGACTCAAATTTAGGATTTTGAATAGAAACAGGTTCAATTAAGGTTTTAAGATTTTGAAGAAGCAAAAATAACAATTTTAAGATTTTTGGAAAACAAATAAACGAATTAAGGTTTTTAAGCTTTAGAAAAAGGGAAATTAAAGTTCTTAGGGTTTTTTGATTTTGAAGAAATAGAAACAATTATTTTTCTGATCTATAGTGATGAAGCTATTGTGAATTCATGAAACAAATAAAGAAATTCATACCTTTATTTGTTGGTTCCACCAAAAATCACTTCTTGGATGAACAAGAACAAAGATAAGCTTTGCTGCCTTTGATGGAATGAATTGCTTGTTTGCTCTCTCAAAAAGTTCGATTGATTCAAAGGTTTCCTCCTCAATTTCAGACTCAATTTCTCCTCTAAAATCTGATCCCCTTTTGTGTTGTTTTTAGTCCTTATTTATAGAGGATTTTTATGGTTAATTCAAGTTATTCATGGAATCTAATATTGATTAAGAAAAGGAAATCGAAACCTAATTGTATTAGGTTTTGAAAAAATTTGCTGCGGAAAAATTGCGCTGGCGAAAAAAACTGCTACGGAAAAATTACTGTAACACCACTATACCCCGTATACGCACACTACATGCTACCACAATCGTAATATACGTATACTGAATATAGGAATGCCACAGTTAACTAACAAACAAATCATTCCTTTAACAATAATATGAGCAAACTTAAAACATTTAAGTTATATCATAAAACACAATAGATAAAAACGTTTATTCAATATGCAGCGGAAAATGTAGCGGTATTTACAAATACATAAACATCAAAAATCAAATTTTACAAAACATAGAGTTTATACATGTTTGGTAATTTGTCTCTGATCTTTAAGCCCACAATCAACACCTCAAAGTCTAGACTCGACTCGGTCTAGAAGAACTCTCTGACTCTACCCTGTCACCTGCGCGATGAACCACAATCGCGCTAAGCCAACGGCTTAGTGGTACAAACCACAATAACAATATGCTTCAATGCAATGCCAATGTCACACATTTCAACAAATAAGACAATATTCACAAATGCTATCTTTATATTGTTCATAACACTACATTTCATTATTTTATTCAATCATTTCATCACTTATGATTTACATTGAAACAAAGACAAGCATGGGCCCAAAAGACACTAATATGCCATTCAACTTTCAGAGTTAATGTTTTGGTTCAATTATCACATTTATCATTATCCCAACTAGGCTTCAAGGATTAGGCTCAACAAAGCTTCAAGTGGAACAAAGCATGCTAAGTATCAACCCAACTTGGCTTCAAGAACCAAACCCAACCTAGCTTCAAGGTTTGTAACATCTCAACTAGGCTTCAAGGACTAGATCCAACCAAGCTTCAAGGGGAGTTAAGCATGCTAAACTTCAACCCAACTTGGCTTCAAGGATCAAATCCAACCTAGCTTCAAGAGATTGTTACCATTAGGCATGCCACCATCAACAAAACTCTGAAAATGGAATAACACATTAGACACACAATTCATTCATTATTTCATTATCAATTTCCTTCTCATTTTCTCATCATCATTTAGGCAACCATGCCTCAATTATCTCATTTGCATCATTATAGCCAACAACAATGGCTTCAAATCTCATTAATAGAGTATACATAACCAATTGCATTAGACATACATTTTAAATTCATCATCATCTAGGCAAACATGCCCCATTTATTTCATTTGATTCATTATAGCCAACCACAATGGCATCACTTCTCATCATATGTCAATTCACATTAAAGCAATTCATCATTAAAGTATACATAACCAAATGCATTGAACATACATTTTGAATGATCATCATATCTTTCACATTATGCAAATCATAACATTAATCAAATATATTAACAATGAAATATATTACTTAACACATTTACAATCAAATGTGTTAAGTCTCAAAATCATGTAAATGTATGTAGCCATGTAAGTTTGTACTTACCTCAAGAACAACTCACACCAATCTATACACTTCCTCTTCCAAGAATTCTTCACCACTTAGATTAGGGCAACTCAACCTCTTCACAACCTAATTCAAAAGGAATAATACACACTTATTTAAAAATACACATGAATTCCAATACAAGTATTCACCTATTAGTCTCATACTAAGCTCTTAGATCACAAATACAAGACAAAACCACTATCTAGGTCCCCACGGTTGTGGCCTCACAACCCCACGGTGGTGGCCTCACAACCCCCCCACGGTCGTGGGTTAGCAAACAAACCTGTCCAATTTTCCCAATACCCCCACGGTCGTGGCATCCAAGGGCCACGGTCGTGGCATCCAAAATGCTTATGTTTCCAATTAAACTCATGCATTCTATGTTTTCAACTTCATTAAACATAAAAATCTTGAAGATCTACAAAAATAATTGATCAAACTCAATATTTACATTAATCACCAATTCAAAACCATAACATAAACACAACTCTTACTCTTTCATTCAACTCCAAAATGACAATCAATTAAATCCAACACTCTCAAACACACCACAATCAAACATACTCATACTATCCACAAGTAATCATCAAACTCAAATACAACTTAAAATAAAACAAGGAAATCAAGTGGAAACTTACCAAAGTTGATGAACTTCTTAGATTTCCAACTTAATCACTTGATACATATCCTTCAATCTTGAGCTTGGAAAACAAAACTCTCTTTCTCTCTTGCTTCTTTGATAGCCGGCCAACCCAAAGAGAAAAGAAGACAAAGAAAAAAATGAATGGCAAAAACCAAGTCAACTCTTCTCTTTAAACCTCCACCAAGCAATTTTTAAATTAAAATAATATTATAAAATATCTTCTTCCACTAACTTAATTTCCTTTTAATTAATTTAATTAACTTAAAATCATTTATTACTCTTCTTTTGACTTTCACACTTTGACTTGTATATGTTGTATATATCACTATATATACAACATATACACTCTCTCTTTACTTCTTTTCTCTTTCCATTAAACATATACATTAAATCCAAATACAACAATAATACCAAAACTTTTAGGGTATACTTTGGGATATTACAATTCTCCCCCTCTAAAAAGAAATTTCGTCCTCGAAATTACCTGATTTCAAGACTGGAACAACTGAGGTTACTGATCTCGCATCGCTTGCTCACTCTCCCAAGTTGCGTCTTCCTTTGCATGATTCTTCCAAAGAACCTTTACAAGCGCACTATCTTATTTCTCAACTCTTTCACTTCATGTTCCGAAATAGCAATTGGTTCTTCTTCAAATGTCAGATCCGAACTCACCTCAATAGATTCAACTGGTAAAACATGAGATGGGTCTGATCTGTACCTCCGCAGCATGGAAACATGGAAGATATTGTGAATTCTATCCAACTCAGGTGGCGAAGCAAGTCGATAAGCATCTGGTCCAACTCTTTCTAATACTTCATAAGGTCCAATAAAACAAGGACTTAGCTTTCCTTTGCGACCAAATCTCAAAATTTTTTTTCCAATGAGACACTTTCAAAAATACTTTATCTCCAACATTGAACTCTATATCTCTCCTCTTCACATCTGAATAAGATTTCTGTCGATCTGAAACTGCTTTCAAGCGATCCCGAATTATTTTTACTTTCTCTTCCATTTCTTTAATCAAATAAGGACCAACCAATTTACCTTCCCCAACTTCGTTCCAACATAGAGGCGTTCTACATCTTCTACCATACAATGCCTCATATGGTTCCATTCCAATACTGGATTGATGACTGTTGTTGTAAGCAATTTCCACAAGTGGCAAAAATCTGTCCCAACTTCCAGAAAAATCAATGACACAGCTTCTCAACATATCCTCAATAATCTGTATCACTCTCTCTGACTACCCATCTGTCTGAGGATGAAAAGCAGTGCTAAAGTGCAATCAAGAACCCAAAGCACCATGTAAACTTTTCCAAAACCTTGAAGTAAACCGAGGATCTTGATCAGACACTAAAGAAATTGGAACTCCATGCAATTTCACTATCTCACTGATATACAGCTCAGCCAACATCTCAAGAGAATAGTCCATCCGAACTGGAAGAAAATGAGCTGTCTTCGTCAACCGATCAACAATCACCCAAATAGAATCATGCTTCTTCTGAGTCAATGGCAAACCAGACACAAAATCCATTGTCACTCTCTCCCATTTCCATTCAGGCACTGATAAAGGTTGAAGCAACCCTGTTGGAACTTGATGCTCAGCTTTCACCTTCTGACAAGTGAGACATTTAGATACAAACTCCGCTATATCCCTCTTCATACCTAACCACCAATAATGCTGCTTCAAATCATGATACATTTTAGTACTCCTAGGGTGCATAGCAAAAACTTATTGATGTACTTCTTCTAAAATAATCTTTCTTAAACTAGCATCATCAGCAACACACAACCTATCTTTAAACCAAAGGCTACCATAACTTTTCACAAGAAAATCTCGATTCTCCCCATTTTATCTAACAAAACTTTCTGAAATTTCTCATCTGCCAATTGAGCCTCTTTAATATGATCCAACAGCACCGGTCTCAAATGCAACTGAGCTAACAGGGCTCCATCATCACATAATTCAAAACTAGCATGCAATGCTCTCAACTCAACAAGCAACGAGAGCGAATAAATAGTCAAACCTGCCAAAGACTTCCGACTCAAGGCATCAGCAAAACACTTCTCACCATACAAATAATGTCGCCAAATCTTCAAAGCAAACACTATAGCTGCCAATTCCAAATCATGCGTTGGGTAATTAAGCTCATGTGGCTTCAACTGCCGAGAAGCATAAGCTATGACTTTACCCTCTTGCATCAAAACACATCCTACACCATTATGTGAAGCATCACTGTAAATCACATATGGTTTATCTTCCACAGGTAAAGTAAGAACAGGAGCTTGAGTCAACATCTCCTTCAACTGCTCAAAACTAGCTTGACACTGATCTGTCCACACAAATCTAACTCCCTTTCGAAGTAATCTGGTGAGTGGAGTAGCTATCAAAGAAAAACCTTTCACAAAGCGTCGATAATAGCCTGCCAAACCCAGAAAACTTCTAACTTCAGTCACAGACTTCGGTGGACTCCAATTCAAAATGGCCTCAACTTTACTCGGATCAACTCTTATACCATCTGTTGAAAATATATGACCGAGAAAAGTTAATTGATCATGCCAAAACTCACACTTCGACAGCTTAGCATACAATTGCTTCTCTCTCAAAGTCTGCAATAGAATCCGCAAATGCTTATCATGATCCTCTTCATTACGCGAATACACCAAAATATCATCAATAAAAACCACTACAAACTGATTTAGATAGGGCCTAAACACCCAATTCATCAAATCCATGAAAACTGCAGGTGCATTCGTCAATCCAAAAGGCATCACCAAAAACTAATAATGCCCATACCTTGTGCGAAAAGCTGTCTTGGGAACATCTTCAGCTCTGACTCTCAACTGATGGTACCCTGATCTCAAATCAATCTTAGAAAACACTGCTGCTCCCTTCAACTGATTGAAGAGATCATCAATCCTAGGCAAAGGATACTTATTCTTAATAGTCACCTTATTCAATTGCCTATAATCGATGCACAACCTCAAAGTACCATCCTTCTTCTTTACAAACAAAACAGGAGCTCCCCACAGGGAAACACTAGGGCAAATAAACCCTTTATCCAACAACTCCTGCAACTGCACCTTCAACTCTCTCAACTCAGTAGGTGCCATTTGATAAGGAGTAATAGAGATGGGAGTGGTACCAGGCAACAAATCGATACCAAACTCAACCTCTCTCTCAAGGGGTAACCCTGGCAACTCCTCAGGAAAAACATCTGGAAATTCCGCAACTGTGGGTATACTATCGAGTTGAGAACCCACTACTCTGGTATCCACAACATGAGCAAGATAAGCATCACACCCTTTTCTAATCAACTTTTTAGCTGCAAAAGCTGACACAAACAAGGATGCAAGTTGTCTCTGCTCACTAGATATAATCACACTTCTACCATCACTGGTTCTTAAGGTAACACACTTCTTTTGACAGTCTACCATAGCTCCATGCTTAGACAACCAATCCATACCTAAAATCAAATCATATTCCTTAAAAGGCATTTCAATCAAATCACCCAAAAACTCTTCACCTTGTACCACAACTGAACTATCACGATGCACCTTACTCACCACAACACTATGTCCTAAAGGATTTGTCACCAAAACATCAAATCCTAAGGACTCTGAATGCAATTCAGACACAGGCAAGATAGATGCACTTATGTATGAATGAGTAGATCCTGGATCAATCAAAGCAAGAACTGAAATACCAAATAAAGAAAATGTACCCGCAATAACTGCTGAAGCATCCGGCTGTCTCTGCATCACATTCACTCTCTGAGAAGACCCAGCCTCATCTGACCTACTGCCTCTGGATGTAGATCCTCCTCTCTGACTGATCCCAGGTCGACCGCCTCTACTGAAACCTCTGCCCCCTTGACGACCTCTGCTAAAACTAGGTCAAGAAGCTGCAGTATCAGTCTGTCTATCATCCTGTAGCTCAGGGTAATCTTTGATAAAATGAGCTGGTGACCCACATCTAAAGCATACTCCTGATCCACCCGTCTTTCAACAAGCACCCCCATGGGTCCTACCACAATGAACACATATAGATGGAATGGATCTCTGAACCACTGGAGTCAGAGCACTCACTACAGAAACTGTAGGTCTCGATCTCTGCCTCTAATACTGAACTGACCTACCTGACTGCCTCTAGCTCCTACTAATTCTCGAAACAAAACTTCCTCGGCCTCTCTTCATAGATGAAGACCCTGCCTCAAACTGGGATCTCCTAACTCTAGTCTCCTCTTCAATAGCAGCTGTTGCAATACCCTGTGCGCTCTCAACACTTCTAGCTACTACAACCAATTGAGAAAAGTCTTGGTACCGAGAACCTGTAACAATACACATAATAGAGGGCCTCAACCCCTCCTCAAATCTCCTACACCGGTCAATCTCATCTGAAATAATCCCACCGGTATAGTGACTTAACCGGATATACTCTATCTCATACTCTGTCACTGTCCGGTTCTCCTGTCTCAGATTCAAAAATTCCATCTTCTTGACATCCTTATACTCCCTCGGAGTATATTTCTGCTCAAACTCCCTCAGAAAATCACTATAAGACAACGTCGGTGGATCATCCATGGCATGTGGAACTGTCTTCCACCAATCATAAGCATCTTTCTACAATAAGGATCTAGCATAATCAAATTTCTCTTCAGGAGTAGCTTGCAACTGGATAAATACCCTCTGCACTCTATCCAACCACTGCTCAGCTACTGCAGGATCTGTAGTACCAAGAAAATCCTTAGGCCCATACTTCCTCAATTTATCATAATGTCTCACCGGCACTTGTGGCTGTGGTGGCGGTGGCGGTTGCACTGGAGCTTGTCTCAACAATTCTACCACATGCCGCAACCAAACCGGCGAAACCTCATCAGCAGCTGATATCTTTGGCACAAGAGCAGGTGCCTCACTAGCCCTCTCAACCCTAGCTCCATCTCTACCCTCTTCAGGAGCTACACTCTCAGCACTACCTTCTATGGACTGAGACTGAGACTCCATCACTACCTATGTCTGCAAACACAGCAGAATATACCTCATCAAAGATCAGAGACTGCCAATACCAAAACATGTATCTTATTTAAAAACCATATTTTAAAAATCAAAATTTTCTTTTTCTTACAATTTACCTAGGTTGAGAATCTCAAACCTAGGCTCTGATACAAAAACATTTGTAACACCCCTATACCCCGTATACGCACACTACAAGCTACCACAATCGTAATATATGTATACTGAATATAGGAATGCCACAGTTAACTAACAAACAAATCATTCCTTTAACAATAATATGAGCAAACTTAAAACATTTAAGTTATATCATAAAACACAATAGATAAAAATGTTTATTCAATATGCAGCGGAAAATGTAGCGGTATTTACAAATACATAAACATCAAAAATCAAATTTTACAAAACATAGAGTTTATACATGTTTGGCAGTTTGTCTCTGATCTTTAAGCCCACAATCAACACCTCAAAGTCTAGACTCGACTCAGTCTAGAAGAACTCTCTGACTCTACCCTGTCACCTGCGCGATGAACCACAATCGCGCTAAGCCAACGGCTTAGTGGTACAAACCACAATAACAATATGCTTCAATGAAATGCCAATGTCACACATTTCAACAATTAAGACAATAATCACAAATGATATCTCTATAGTGTTCATAACACTACATTTCATTATTTTATTCAATCATTTCATCACTTATGATTTACATTGAAACAAAGACAAGCATGGGCCCAAAAGACACTAATATGCCATTCAACTTTCAGAGATAATGTTTTGGTTCAATTATCACATTTATCATTATCCCAACTAGGCTTCAAGGATTAGGCTCAACCAAGCTTCAAGGGGAACAAAGCATGCTAAGTATCAACCCAACTTGGCTTCAAGAACCAAACCCAACCTAGCTTCCAGGGTTGTAAAATCTCAACTAGGCTTCAAGGACTAGATCCAACCAAGCTTCAAGGGGAGTTAAGCATGCTAAACTTCAACCCAACTTGGCTTCAAGGATCAAATCCAACCTAGCTTCAAGAGATTGTTACCATTAGTCATGCCACCATCAATAAAACTCTGAAAATGTAATAACACATTAGACACACAATTCATTCATTATTTCATTATCAATTTCATTCTCATTTTCTCATCATCATTTAGGCAACCATGCCTCAATTATCTCATTTGCATCATTATAGCCAACAACAATGGCTTCACATCTCATCAATAGAGTATACATAACCAATTGCATTAGACATACATTTTAAATTCATCATCATCTAGGCAAACATGCCCCATTTATTTCATTTGAATCATTATAGCCAACCACAATGGCATCACTTCTCATCATATCTCAATTCACATTAAAGCAATTCATCATTAAAGTACACATAACCAAATGCATTGAACATACAATTTTAAAGATCATCATATCTTTCACATTATGCAAATCATAACATTAATCAAATATATTAACAATGAAATATATTACTTAACACATTTACAATCAAATGTGTTAAGTCTCAAAATCATGTAAATGTATGCAACCGTGTAAGTTTGTACTTACCTCAAGAACAACTCACACCAATCTATACACTTCCTCTTTCAAGAATTCTTCACCACTTAGATTAGGTCAACTCAACCTCTTCACAACCTAATTCAAAAGGAATAATACACACTTATTTAAAAATACACATGAATTCCAATACAATTATTCACCTATTGGTCTCATACTAAGTTCTTAGATCACAAATACAAGACAAAACCACTATCTAGGTCTCCATGGTCGTGGCCTCACAACCCCAAGGTCGTGGCCTCACAAACCCCCACGGTCGTGGGTTAGCAAACGAACCTGTCCAATTTGCCCAACACCCCCACGGTCGTGGCATCCAAGGGCCATGGTCGTGGCATCCAAAATGCTTCTGTTTCCAATTAAACTCATGCATTCTATGTTTTCAACTTCATTAAACACAAACATCTTGAAGATCTACAAAAATAATTGACCAAACTCAATATTTACATTAATCACCAATTCAAAACCATAACATAAACACAACTCTTACTCTTTCATTCAACTCCAAAATCACAATCAATTAAATCCAACACTCTCAAACACACCACAATTAAACATACTCATACTATTCACAATCAATCATCAAACTCAAATACAACTTAAAATAAAATAAGGAAATCAAGTGGAAACTTACCAAAGTTGATGAACTTCTTAGATTTCCAACTTAATCACTTGATACATATCCTTCAATCTTGAGCTTGGAAAACAAAACTCTCTTTCTCTCTTGCTTCTTTGATAGCCGGCCAACCCAAAGAGAAAAGAAGACAAAGAAAAAAATGAATGGCAAAAACCAAGTCAACTCTTCTCTTTAAACCTCCACCAAGCAATTTTTAAATTAAAATAATATTAATGGTTTGAAATGAAAAATGAAGGGATTTTAAATGAAAAGGTGGAATATATATGCGATATATATGTAAAATATATACAACATATAAAAGTCAACACTTTTTAAGAGAAAAGTCAAAGTAAAAGGGTATCTTGGTAATTAAATCTAAGAAATTTAAAATTAATAAAATAATTAAAATATAAATAATTGGAACATAATATTTTTGGGTTTTAATTAAATAAATAATTAATTAATTAATTAAAATATAAATAATAATAATATATATAAGGTTGAAAATGTGAGTGGGAGGAAAGAGAAAATCATTTTTTTTTCATCTTCTTCTTCTTATTTCCTTCAAGGCCGACTTTCATGGCTTCAAGAGAGGGATTTTCTTCTTCCATACTCCAAAAATTGAAGGATTTCAAGTATTCAAAGTGAATTTTTGGTGATTTCCACCAAAATTAGTAAGTTTTCAACTCTTTTCTTTGAATTCTATAGAAAATTGGATTATGTTGAGTTTGGGGTTTTGATGTAGCTTGTTATAATTATTGGAATGGGTGTGTATGATGTTATTTTGGATAGATAAAAATGATTTTAAGGTTGGATTAAAGAAATGGTTGAATTTAAGTTGAGTTTGGTGAATAGAGAGAATTTAGGGTTATGAAACATTTGAGTTTTTTAAATCATGAGTTTTAATTGTACAAATTGGTTACAAATGTGTTGTTTTGATGCATAAACAAGGATTTTAAAATCAAATGATGGATTTAGTTAAGCTTGGATAGATTTTGAAGATCGTAGTATTGATTTAGGGTTTTGGAAAAGTGAATTTTCAAAGAATGATTAATTGTTTTATTTTATTGCTTAAATCATGTTTTTTAATGATATAAGTGGTGGAAATAAGATTGAAATGATAATTGGATTGAGTTGGAATGGAGATCCTTCAATGGTGAAGGTTATGCCATTTTAGGGTTTTAAGCATATGCATGTGGTTAATTAATGTAATTGGTTTAAACATGCTAAAACATGTTTCTAATGATATTAATAAACTTAAAACACTAATTTAAATGGCTTGATATGGTTTTTCAAAGTTAAAGTGAGGTGAAGCTTAATTTTGGGATTTGATTTAGAGTGATGTTTAATTATAGTTTGATGTTGAGAATACCTTAGAACGTGATATTAAATGATTATGTATGATCACATTTCATATAGGCATTGAGGGAGGTTGATTTGCTTCATCCAAGTGGTGAAGGGCAAGTTGGAAGGATAGGATTAGAGCTTGTGTTAAGCTTGCTTTGGGTTGCTAGTGGAGGTATGTACAAACTTTAAATATATTGTTTATATTTGCATGACATTTGGGCTTAACACATTTTGGTTGAAAAATGTGTTAAGTTACTTGGTTCATTGATTGAGTATGAATATTATGCTATGACATTTGTAATGTCATATATGTGTGAAATGCATTATGAAAAGCCATTGATAATGGCTAAATTGTGTAGAATCACTGCAAAAAAAAACAGCAATCTACGACGCAATCTGCGACACCATTAACGACGAAATCAATGACCAAAATACGATAGCGACAATATCAGCAACAAACAGCGAGAAAAATCAAGCGGACGGTAATGTCCTGGTCGCTAAAAAATCAACGACAAATCAGCGACCAATTGTGCGTGTCGTTGATTAGTGACAAATCAACAACAAAACAGAGTCAAATTCAAAGACATTTTCATTTTTTCCGGGAATTATTTATTCCCGCTGAAAGTCGTCGCTAATTTAGCTTTGGTCGTTGAATTCATCGCTATTTGGGTCGTTAATTTAGTCGCTGAATTTGTATCTAATTTGCTCGCTAAATTTTGTCGCTGATGTGTCGCAGAATATGTCGCAATATTTTTGTCGTTGTTTCAGTCGTTGATTTGTCGCAGAATTCAATATTTTTTTTGTCACCTTTGGTCGTTGATTTTGTCGCAATTTTGTAATTGTTTGGCTATATTTTTTCAGTATTTCAATTTTTTTTTGTCTACACATTTTCAAGAACCTATTGAATTTCAAATATAATAACCAAACCTGTTTATAAAATAGTCATTCATTACAATAATAATCAAATAACACAACATTCATAATTAAGTTATTAGTGGCAATAAGTATACATAAACAATTCGAATGTAAAGTTTACCCCTTAAGAAAGTATATTGAACACATAAGGTCTTAATAATCCGACACTCCAAACTCAAACAAAGAGAACACCAACTTTAATAATCCGACACTCCAAACACAAACAAAGAGAACACAAACTTTAATAATCCGACACTCCAAATACAAAGAAAGAAAACACCAACTTTGATAATCCGACACTCCAAACACAAACAAAGAGAACACCAACTATCAAGTATATCCTACATATGAACATCGTCTTCCTCCACATTGTCATTTGCCGGAGCAGAAGGAGCATTTGTTTTCCTTCGTTGCTCAGATAAGAATAAGCGCATATCATCTAAAACATCATTCACCGAGCGCACATTAGCTATAACTTCATTCATTGATGCTATAACCTTGGCTTGCTCTTCTACCTTTTGTTGTAATACTTTCATAGTTTCCAATACCTCAGAGTCATTACGATTAGCAGACGTTGCAGAAAATGATGACCCAGATGGTTTAATAATTGAAATAATTGCATAAATAATCCCTGTCGGACAACATGTAGATTACAAGAATTAGCTGCAGATGCAATGAATGATTACTCATATCAAATAATAGAGTTAACTCACCTTCTGACATCTAACTTGATTGCCACCAGGCCTGATAGATCCAGACTTCTTAAACTCATTCTCATGCAGGGCATGTGTAGCATCCAAGGGTAGACCTTTTATGTAGATCGAAGGACCCTCAACTGTAAATGAATAAGTTATGAGCAGACTAAGTGAATTATTTAAATACATATTCATAGCATGTAAAAGAAAGATAATATTAACACGGAAAAAAAGACAAGTTAAGAAAAGAAAAACAGTAGAACAATCAATAACTATAAACACCTTCTGTAACACCCCTACATCCGATACATGCACACTACATTCACCACAAAGTAATATACATGCACTGAACATAGGGATGCTACGGCTTTCCTTAACATTCAAAACATTTTAAAAGATATTATAACCTTTATAATTGTATATTATAAAAAAATAAGTAATTAACTTGTAGTACAAATCAAAGTAGATATAGATACATTTACTTAGTACGCAGCGGGATCTATAAAATAATTACATATATGAAAGCATTTAAATTCATATTTACAAATATACATATATTCACATTATAAACGATACTTTACAAAATATAAAAAAGTTATACATGATTGGCAGCTTTCTCTGATCTTTAAGTCCCAAAATAACCTCTTCAATTTCTACTCTCACTCGGTCTCGAGGAGCTCTCAGGTTCAACTCTGTTACCT
The DNA here is from genome assembly GCA_947685225.1 of Garcia nutans. Lineage (NCBI taxonomy): Eukaryota > Viridiplantae > Streptophyta > Magnoliopsida > Malpighiales > Euphorbiaceae > Garcia > Garcia nutans. Next base: position 43,766,654 of record CANTUV010000007.1, on the reverse strand, counting down.
GCGCGATCAACACTATCGCGCTAAGCCAACGGCTTAGTAGTACAAAATATGCTAACATTATGCTTAATGCAATGCAATGTCACACATATTATTAACTAAGGCCACAACATAGATAGAAAGCTAACATTCCACCTTTGCATTTCACAAATTATATAAGCATACCACATTTCAATATGACATTATAGATGGAGAGCTATCAACATATCTTTATAATTCATAAATTACACATATACAAACATATCACATTTCAAAGTTCTTTCATGAATCTCATTATTTATATAATTTACCATCAATGAATCACATGTAAACAAAGACAAGCATTGGACCCAAAACACACTAATATGCCATTCAATTTTTCAGAGTTAATGCTTTGGTTTTGTTATCACATTTATCATTATCATAATCCCAACTAGGCTTCAAGGATTTAGGTTCAACCAAGCTTCAAGGGGAGCAAAGCATGCTAAGCATCAACCCAACTTGGCTTCAAGAACCAATCCAACCTAGCTTCAAGGGTTGTAACATCTCAATTAGGCTTCAAGGATCAAATCCAACCTAACTTCAAGAGATTGTTACCATTATTAGGCATGCCACCAACAACATACTCTGAAAATGGAATAACACATTAGCCACACAATTAAATTATTATTTAATTATCATTTCCATTCTCAATTCTCATCATCATTTAGGCAACATGCCTTATTTCTTTCAATTGCATCATCATAGCCAATCACAATGGCTTCAATTACATTTGCATCATTATCACCAAACACATTGGTTTTACATCTCACTATATCTCAAGTCACATTGATCCATTCATCACTCAAGCATACATAATCAATGGCATTGCACATACTTTTTCAATGATCATCATGTATATATATACATAACAATTTACATCATTCATGGACTTAGAATCTTCCACATACATTTGTTTGGATCATTATTATTTTAAGTGTGTTTAAAGTGTTTATGTTTAGGTTTAGATACCAAAAATACCTTTAGAGAATCAAAACCATGCAAGAAGAACAAAGAATAGAAACATTAACTAACACATTTGAGGGACACGGGCAGCACACTTGAGGGACACGGCCAAGCTTGTGGCCGTGTCTCTCAACACCATTTTGGCAGTAGCAAACACATGCATAAGACACGGCCGTGTCTCTCCAAAATCAATCCAACACGGCTCAATTTTCCTTGACTTGGCCGTGTCTCTCATGAATTGGCCGTGTCTCTCCTTGCATTTGGCCGTGTCACTCAAGAACAAAACCCTAATTGTGGCCAAAACACTTCTAATTGCATTTAAACACATTATACACAACATAAACTCATTCAAATGTATGTAATCAAAGTCATTAACACCTATTTTGCATGTTGAACACAATAATCACAATTAACCATACATTTAATCATTCATCACTTCAAAACCCTAAAACCAAATTCACTCTTGATCTTCCACTATCAACCTCCACATAACTTATCATATTCAAAACCAAACCAATCACCAATTCAATCTTTTAACTTACAATCAATTCTAACACTTATAAACACAACTCAAACACACCAAATCATCACATCAACAAATCACAATTCACCTGAGACACAACTTCAAAATTAATAAAGGAAAACAAAAGAGTACTAACCTTAAATGAAGAAATTTCACCAATCTTAAATTCACTCCTTTGATTCCTCTTTCAATTTGATTTTAGAAATCAAACTTTCCTCTTGCTCCTTTTTTCTTGACAAGGTTCGGCCACCAAAGAAGAAGAAAAGAAAATTGAAGAAGCAAAGTCAACCTCTTCCTCTCTTTAAACCTACACCAAGCAATTCCAAAAGAAAATTACCTTAATACCCTTTTTCATTTAACTTAACTTTTGTCACTTGTATGCCCTTTATAGTAATTTCACATATCACATAAAAATATCCTCTCCCATTGACTCCTCATATTGACTTATGTATATGTTATTTATATTAACATATATACAACATATACCTTCCATTTACACCATCATTCCCTTTGCAAAAACATATATACATTGATCCAAATCAAACAACAATTATATTTAAAACTTCTAGGGCATACATTGGGGTATTACAATTCTCCCCCTCTAAAAAGAAATTTCGTCCTCGAAATTACCTGATATCAAGTCTGAAACAACTAAGGATATTGATCTCGCATGGTTTGCTCACATTCCCAAGTTGCTTCTTCTTTTGCATGATTCTTCCACAAAATCTTCACAAGTGGCACTTTCTTATTTCTCAATTCTTTTACTTCACGTGCCAAGATAGCAACTGGTTCCTCTTCAAACGTCAGATCCTGACTCACTTCAATTGATTCAATTGGCAAAATATGAGATGGATCTGATCTGTACTTCCTCAACATAGAAACATGAAATACATTATGGATACGATCCAACTCAGGTGGCAAAGAAAGCCGATAAGCAACTGGCCCAACTCTTTCTAAAACTTCATATGGTCCAATGAAACGAGGACTCAATTTCCCTTTCCGACCAAACCTCAAAATCTTCTTCCAAGGAGACACTTTCAAAAACACTTTATCTCCCACATTATACTCAATGTCTCTTCTCTTCAAATCTGAATAAGATTTTTGTCGGTCTGAAGCTGCTTTCAATCTATCTCGAATCATTTTCACTTTCTCTTCAGTATCCTTAATCAAATCAGGCCCAATCAACTTACCGTCTCCAAGTTCACTCCAACACAGAGGTGTCCTACACCGTCTACCATACAACGCTTCGAAAGGTGCCATACCAATGCTGGATTGGTGACTGTTGTTGTAAGCAAATTCAACAAGTGGTAGAAATCCATCCCAACTTCCAGAGAAATCAATGGCACAGCTTCTCAACATGTCCTCAATAATTTGTATCACTCGTTCTGACTGCCCATCTGTCTGCTGATGGAAAGCAGTGCTGAAGTGCAGTCGAGAACCCAAAGCACCCTGAAAACTCTTCCAAAATCTTGAAGTAAACCGGGGATCTCGATCAGACACTATAGAAATTGGGATACCATGCAACTTTACAATTTCGTGGATATACAGCTCAGCTAATCTCTCCAAAGAATAATCCATCCGAACCGGAAGGAAATGAGCTGTCTTAGTCAATCTATCCACAATCACCCAAATAGCATCATGTTTCTTTTGTGTCAATGGAAGACCAGACACAAAAACCATTGTCACTCTCTCCCATTTCCATTCAGGCACTGACAAAGGTTGAAGCAACCCGGTTGGAACTTGATGCTCTGCTTTTACCTTCTGACATGTGAGACATCTGGATACAAACTCCGCTATATCTCTCTTCATACTAGACCACCAGTAATGTTGCTTCAAATCATGATACATCTTGGTATTGCCCGGATGCATAGCAAATACTGACTGATGTGCTTCTTCTAAAATTATCCTTCTCAAATCAGCATCATCAGGTACACACAATCTGTTCTTAAACCAGAGACTCCCATCATCTCTCACAATAAAATCTTGACTCTTTCCACTCTGGCAACCTGAAACAATCTTTTGAACCTTCTCATCAACCAACTGAGCCTCTTTAATCTGATCCAACAAAACTGGTTTCAACTACAACTGTGCCAATAATGCACCATCATCACAAGATACAAAACTGGCATGCAATGCTCTCAACTCAACAAGCAACGAGAACGAATAAACAGTCAAACCTGCTAAAGACTTCCTACTCAAGGCATCAGCAACAACATTTGCTTTACCTGGATGATAATCAATCAAACAGTCGTAGTCTTTAATCAAATCCAATCATCTCCCCTGTCGAAGATTAAGCTCTTTCTGAACCCCCAAATATTTCAAACTTTTATGGTCAGTATAGATAAAACACTTCTCCCCAAACAAATAATGTCGCCAAATCTTCAATGCAAACAAAATAGCTGCTAGCTCCAAATCATGGGTCGGATAATTGAGCTCATGCGGTTTCAATTGTCGAGAAGCATAAGCTATAACTTTACCTTCTTGCATCAGAACACAACCCAAACCACTATGTGAAGCATCACTGTAGATCACATATGGTTTGCCTTCCACAGGTAAAGTAAGAACAGGCGCTTGAGTCAACATTTCTCTTAACTGTTCAAAACTAGCCTGACACTGATTCGTCCACACAAATCTCACTCCCTTCCGAAGTAATCTAGTGAGTGGAGTAGCTATCAAAGAAAAATCTTTCACAAACCGTCAGTAATAACCTGCCAAACCCAAAAAACTTCTAACTTCAGTCACCGAATTTGGTGGACTCCAATTCAGAATAGCTTCAACTTTACTCGGATCAACTCTAATACCTTCTGCTGAAACTATATGACCGAGAAAAGTAACTTGATCAAGCCAAAACTCACACTTCGACAGTTTAGCAAACAATTGCTTCTCTCTCAAGATTTGCAGCACAATCCGCAGATGCTTGTCATGTTCCTCCTCATTACGCGAATACACCAGAATATCATCAATAAACACTACCACAAACTGATCCAAATAGGGCCTAAACACCCTATTAATCAAGTCCATAAAAGCTGTAGGTGCATTCGTCAAACCAAAAGGCATCACTAGAAACTCATAATGCCCATACCTGGTCCGAAAGGCTGTTTTAGGAACATCTTCAGCTCTGACCCTCAACTGATGGTACCCTGATCTCAAATCAATTTTAGAAAACACTGCTGCACCCTTCAACTGATCAAAGAGATCATCGATTCTAGGCAAAGGATATTTGTTTTTAATAGTCACCTTGTTCAATTGCCTATAATCGATACACAATCTCATAGTACCATCTTTCTTCTTCACAAATAAGACAGGAGCTCCCCATGGTGAAATACTAGGGCGAATAAACCCTTTATCCAGCAACTCCTGCAACTGCACCTTTAGTTCTCTCAGCTCAGCAGGTGCCATTCTATAAAGAGTAATAGAGATAAGAGTGGTACCAGGCAATAATTCAATACCAAACTCCACCTCTCTCTCAGGAGGCAACCCTGGCAACTCCTCTGGAAACACATCTGGAAACTCTGCAACTGTGGGTAAATCATCAAGTTGAGAACCCTTTACTCTAGTATCCACCACATGAGCAAGATAGGCATCACACCCTTTCTAATTAATCTCCTAGCTGCAACCGCTGAAACAAACAAGGATGCTAGCTATTCCTACTCATTAGATATTAACACCTCTCTACCATTACCAGTTCTCAAAGTAACAATTTTCTTTTTACAGTCCACCACAGCTCCATGTTTAGATAGCCAGTCCATGCCTAGAATCACATCATATTCCTTAAAAGGCATGTAACACCCTGATACTCCATATAAGTACCATACATATACCTAGTATACATACAATACATATATGTAGTATCAGAATGTCACGTAAATTTTCAGTTTATTTACCTTTAACCGAATTCATAAAATTTTACATTACTTTGAAACACATTTATAAAATCATTGCTCTTATTAAAAATGCAACATAATTAAAATCATATATGTATGCATCACCTTCTAGTTGGTCTCGAGACACCCTTACTCTTCTCGTGGCACCACAGCTAAACTTCCAAATTAACCTCATAAATACCTGCGCAATTAAACATCTGCGCTAAGCCCGAGAGCTTAGTAGTACTAAATAAAACAATAATAAAATAAACTTTGCCAAAAGAATCATACCTTAAATTTTTAGCATTTAGTTTTATTGTTTTCTTACCACGTATTCCTTTCTCAATGCATTCTTCAGAAGTTCTCACTATCTTTGCAAATTTGATATATAATTACATGGAACATTCATAACACAATTCTTGCCCTTTCTATTTCATATATATATATAACATACATCATTTTAACAAAACATCATTCAATGATCTATCCAAATTTTCATAATAGCAATTCTCACAAATTCCACCTTCATATACATTTTACACATCATACAACATGTTCATAAGCCCATATCTCAACAAAGTCCCTCAAAACACATTCCTCTTCAATACATCAATGCACATATTACAAAATCATACTTCATAACATCATTTTATTCACAATTCATCAAGCATGAATCACATTGACAACAAAGACAGACTTGGGCCCAAACAACATACTAATATGCCATTCAATTTTCAGAGTAATGCTTTGGTTTAATTATCACATTTATCATTATCATAGACCCAACTAGGCTTCAAGGATTAGGTTCAACCAAGCTTCAAGGGGAGCAAAGCATGCTAAGCTTCAACCCAACTTGGCTTCAAGAACCAATCCAACCTAGCTTCAAGGGTGGTAACATCTCAATTAGGCTTCAAGGATTTAATCCAACCTAACTTCAAGAGATTGTTACACTTCTTAGGCATGCCACCAACAACAAACTCTGAAAATGGAATAACACATTAGTCACACAACTCATTTATCAATTTTATTCTCAATTGAATTATCATAACCAATAACAATGGTTCACATTTTATTTGAATCATCATAGCCAATCACAATGGCTTCATCACATCACATTAAAATCACCATAGCCAATAACAATGGCTCACATCTCATTTGAATCATCATAGCCAATAACAATGGCTTCATATTTCATTTGTCATCACAATATCACATATTTTATATTTCATGCTTCATCACAACATCACATCATTCATATAACACATTACAATTTACAAAGCATAGAACATAACATTATTCATATAGTATCATCAAATCATATTGATCAATTCATCACTCAAGTATACATGATCATTATATCTTCCACATTTCCTATACCATCATTGTTAGATACATCACACTTTACAATATTCATGGATTTATAATCTTCTATATACTTTTGGTTGGATCATTATTGTTTTAAGTGTGTTTAGGTACCAAAAGACCCTTTTAAAGATCCAACAATATAAGAAGAATATATATAACAATGTAAGAAGGACAAAGAATAAAACATTACTTAACACATTTGAGGGACACGGGCAGCACACTTGAGGGACACGGCCAAGCTTGTGGCCGTGTCTCTCAACACAATTTTGGCAGTAGCGAACACGGGCATGGGACACGGCCAAGCTTGTGGTCGTGTCTCTCATCACAATTTCAAACAGACTCAGACACGGGCAGAGGACACGGCCGTGTCTCTCAACAAAAGTCAGGCAGTAGCAAACACATTCAAGGGACACGGCCAAGCTTGTGGCCGTGTCTCTCCAAAATCCATCCAACACGGCCAAGTTGCCCTAACTTAGCCGTGTCTCTCATAATTTGGCCGTGTCCTTCAAGAACTCAAAGACCAAACCATTTCCAAAATTCATACCACAACCCTTTTAATCATCATCTTTGTTCATATTTATCAATTCCATATCACTTTAACATTTATATAACTTCATTATATCACCATAACAATCAATATATATACATCACTATAATCAATTACTCAAAATACCATTTCATTCATATCAAATCCTAACTCAACAATTCATCATCATCATCACAAATACCCCAAATTATCAACACTTAAATACCAATTCAACACAATTACATACTTCAATCTTTCATTTCCATCATCTTAAACACCAACCATACCTCAATCCAAAGAAACCCAAAACAAGAAGATAAAAACATATATATACATAATCAATAAAATCAACTCAAGAGAGAAGTACTTACTTGAATAGCTTGCCAAATCTTCAATATCCATTTGCAAGCCTCTTGATAACCTTAGTCTTTGGTGTAATTAGAAGTAAAATCCCCTTTCTCTCTCTAGCTTCTCTCTCTCTCTCTCTCTCTCTCTCTCTCTCTCTCTCTCTCGTTTACTAAGAAGAAGGAGACGAAGGAGAAGAAGAAAGAACGTTCTCCTTCTTTCCTTCATCCTTATCATATATATATATATATAATAATAATAATAATAATAATAATAATGCAATTAAATCTCCTCCACACAAACTTCTTTTTGCTTTCCTCTTTATTTTCCTTTTTGTCCTTATTATCATTATTATTATTATTAACTAATCATACAAATATATATATATACAACTCACTTTTCCTACACCATTTTATACCTCATATATATGTTACATTTTATAATTCCCATATCTTCTCTTCACTTCTTTTCTCTTACCCTTCAATACACACATTGAATCCAAATACAACAATAATCCCAACACTTTTAGGGTATATTTTAGGATATTACAATTCTCTCCCCCTTAAATAATTTCGTCCTCGAAATTATCCAGCATACTAACAACCCATTTAGAACAGATCACCATCTTAACTTCCATATGAAGATAATCGTATCGTACATTATAATTTTATCAACTCACATAACTTCTACTCTCCCCCTTAGAAATAATCATCTTCTCTGAATTTTCACAATTCATCAATGTATAGATATATATACCTTTATATCTTATTACTTTCTCAACAAAGCAATTAAGATAACTCATTACATTACCAATGAATTTTATCTTTGTATTAAAGTCAAATTATCACATTATCTCTTTATAGATATTCTTAACTTTAACTTCAAATATCAATATCTTAACATTGATTATTCCATTCTTACTATCACTTTCAAAATAACATTTACCAAATCTCAATGGATAACAATATTTTTAATTCCTTTAACTTACTTTTCACTTAATATAAATATTAATACCAAACTTTTAAACTTACTTAACAGATAAACAACATTTCTCTTTTCCTCATCAAACACAATTGATATAATTCAATTTATTTATATTCATTCATATGCCAGAATATTATATCATACACATTACCATTTAGATTCTACACTCCCAATACAACTGTACGTATTAAATCTCAATATTGACTTGCAACTTTAGCGAAATCTAGATCAATCGATCTATTACACACAATATACTAATATCTCAACCTTATTTGATTCAATCCAACAATTATCTTATCCACATTTATCATTGGATTTTACAATATATACATATATATAACCTAATCTCATTAGATCAAACTTATATTCAAATTCTTGTCTTTTCAGATTCATATACTCAATCAATAGAAATCATACTTATAAATATACTTTTCATTATTACTATAAGTATATCATCATCTCTCATACTCATGCAAAGTATATCAATATAATCAACAACTATAGCTTCATAAACAAACTTTCCTTCGACCAGGTCGGTAGTCCAAGTTCGGTTGCCCAACACAATGGGTCCGCTTGGTTCCACAGGAGGTAGACAAATCCGTTCCTTATCTTTTCACCATTTATTTCTCATAATCAATTAAGCATTTTACCTCATTTATAATTCATTTCCAACATCCTTGTCAATAATCATAGTTTTTCATCATATCAAAGTAGTATACACATATATCATTAACTTTATTGAACATCTCATTATTCAATCATATTATCTAGACAAGCTTAAATCATATCTTTTAACCATGTTTATAGGAACATATTTATCCATCTCACCAAAACTGTACTACAATTATATTATCTCAGCTCTAACTCTGAAGATAATAAAACCAACCAATTAATCACACTAACCAACTCATATGACCATGATATATTAACAATCGCACCTAGGATTTGTAAATCAATATTGTTCTTCTATTATTCGATTTCCAGCCATCACAATTATAAAGCTAGATTGTATCACAACAATTTATATATATACTTTAAACTTTTATTACACCAAGAGTTAACACCTTTTTAGTTTCATCTCAACCAGTTTACTTTTAATTATTTGATCATCATAACCTAACTCATGTTCCATAATATAATCTTTAACATTTTCTACACTCAACCTTCAATCAAATACAAATCTTGCACATATATCATTCATTACTCCATTTTCAATCCATCTCCTTTAAAAATTTTTTTTTTTTAAAATACATTATTCTTTCCTTACATTTTCCTATTACACTTATACATAAAATATTTCCACACACAAATACTTTAAGTTCCCAAAACATCTTATGATAACCTGATTTAGTTATTATCATAACAATTTCATAGCCCCATATTACCCAAATTCATTCTCATTTTCTATTTCATCACATAATCTATTCTACGAAAATTTAATCTTTATTAAATCCACTACTATATGCAATCTCATTTCTAATACCATTAAACATACAATGGTATAAAATAATAAACATATCATATATGCATTCATAAGTCACATTCATAATGTGACTCACTTCCCACCTTTCTTATATATATTCATGTCGAAAATTCCTCTTACATATCCTTTATATATATACACATAATTATGCAATTTATTAAATTTCTCTTTTGCATATAGTTTAGACAAATTTAATATTTATCACTTTCCTTGGACTATTATCATTCTCATACTTTTAACATAACTTAAATTATTCCTTAACTTCAATAAATATATACGCTCTACTTATAATATTATTTTACAAAGATCTTAATCACATGTCCAATGTGATATCTTTCTCACATTTGTTTTTAAATACCTTTAACATATCTTTCCTACCCATTTTCTTCCTTTCCAATCAAATTACTTAAAGTAACTCATTTCCATTTACTCAATCCTTTTTTTTTTTTCTAATCAAATTTTCCTATTATCAATCTCATTCCCCAATTCATAATACTTTCATGTGCACTACTATTCATTTCATATATCTCATGTATTGAATACATTAAACTATCAATATCTAAATAATCTTTATCTACATTCCATTATAACCATAAGTTCTCAACTTATTAGTTTACTTAAACTTCCATTTATTCATCTCATTCTCTTAATATCAATCTTAAAACATCTTGTATATATATACTACTAAGCAACATCAAACATATATGTTTCACCATTACCAAGCTCATTCCAAAAATTTAAGTATCATATATTATCACCATTTACAAGAGCTTTTACAATATTCAAACATATCACATTTCTAACATTGAAATCACCATGTTTGCACTAAATTAACAATACAATCAACACCAATATCTCTTTATATTTAACCAACATCATCTCTTTTTCCTCTTAAGCAAACCTTAGTTTTTCATGTCCATACCTTAAATTATCATACTTAATCTATACCAATCAACTCATTCAATAATCCACTGTAATCTTTTCATTTAAACCATATATCTTTCCATATTACTCATCCAGCAATATTTCCTCTTTCTAGAAATCTAAACATAAGTTTATTAGAAAGAGGTTCAAATAATAGAGGAAAGATTACATACTTTAATCTAAATTCTGTTTTTAACTCATTTCCAACTTTATTCTTTTAGCCATTTCCTTATATGTCATACACATGTCAACAATTACACTTTTACTTATAAATTCCATATCATTTCTTTACATCACAATCACTTTTCAATTATCAACATTTTAAAATTTTACTTTCATATGAAACCTCATTTACATACTATCATTTATCTCATGTAATTCAAATACATCACAATTCACATAATGCCACGTTTGAGACCAACCTAGATGTGAATGCATATGCATATATTACCAATTGCATTTCAAAACTCTTCTTTTTGATTCTCATTTAAATTTTTCAAAAATTTTCTTTTTAATTTCACTTAGGCCGAGAATTTCAAACCTAAGCTCTGATACCAAAATAATTGTAACACCCTGATACTCCATATAAGTACCATACATATACCTAGTATACATACAATACATATATGTAGTATCAGAATGTCACGTAAATTTTCAGTTTATTTACCTTTAACCGAATTCATAAAATTTTACATTACTTTGAAACACATTTATAAAATCATTGCTCTTATTAAAAATGCAACATAATTAAAATCATATATGTATGCATCACCTTCTAGTTGGTCTCGAGACACCCTTACTCTTCTCGTGGCACCACAGCTAAACTTCCAAATTAACCTCATAAATACCTGCGCGATTAAACATCCGCGCTAAGCCCGAGAGCTTAGTAGTACTAAATAAAACAATAATAAAATAAACTTTGCCAAAAGAATCATACCTTAAATTTTTAGCATTTAGTTTTATTGTTTTCTTACCACGTATTCCTTTCTCAATGCATTCTTCAGAAGTTCTCACTATCTTTACAAATTTGATATATAATTACATGGAACATTCATAACACAATTCTTGCCCTTTCTATTTCATATATATATATAACATACATCATTTTAACAAAACACCATTCAATGATCTATCCAAATTTTCATAATAGCAATTCTCACAAATTCCACCTTCATATACATTTTACACATCATACAACATGTTCATAAGCCCATATCTCAACAAAGTCCCTCAAAACACATTCCTCTTCAATACATCAATGCACATATTACAAAATCATACTTCATAACATCATTTTATTCACAATTCATCAAGCATGAATCACATTGACAACAAAGACAGACTTGGGCCCAAACAACATACTAATATGCCATTCAATTTTCAGAGTAATGCTTTGGTTTAATTATCACATTTATCATTATCATAGACCCAACTAGGCTTCAAGGATTAGGTTCAACCAAGCTTCAAGGGGAGCAAAGCATGCTAAGCTTCAACCCAACTTGGCTTCAAGAACCAATCCAACCTAGCTTCAAGGGTGGTAACATCTCAATTAGGCTTCAAGGATTTAATCCAACCTAACTTCAAGAGATTGTTACACTTCTTAGGCATGCCACCAACAACAAACTCTAAAAATGGAATAACACATTAGTCACACAACTCATTTATCAATTTTATTCTCAATTGAATTATCATAACCAATAACAATGGTTCACATTTTATTTGAATCATCATAGTCAATCACAATGGCTTCATCACATCACATTAAAATCACCATAGCCAATAACAATGGCTCACATCTCATTTGAATCATCATAGCCAATAACAATGGCTTCATATTTCATTTGTCATCACAATATCACATATTTTATATTTCATGCTTCATCACAACATCACATCATTCATATAACACATTACAATTTACAAAGCATAGAACATAACATTATTCATATAGTATCATCAAATCATATTGATCAATTCATCACTCAAGTATACATGATCATTATATCTTCCACATTTCCTATACCATCATTGTTAGATACATCACACTTTACAATATTCATGGATTTATAATCTTCTATATACTTTTGGTTGGATCATTATTGTTTTAAGTGTGTTTAGGTACCAAAAGACCCTTTTAAAGATCCAACAATATAAGAAGAATATATATAACAATGTAAGAAGGACAAAGAATAAAACATTACTTAACACATTTGAGGGACACGGGCAGCACACTTGAGGGACACGGCCAAGCTTGTGGCCGTGTCTCTCAACACAATTTTGGCAGTAGCGAACACGGGCATGGGACACGGCCAAGCTTGTGGCCGTGTCTCTCATCACAATTTCAAACAGACTCAGACACGGGCAGAGGACACGGCCGTGTCTCTCAACAAAAGTCAGGCAGTAGCAAACACATTCAAGGGACACGGCCAAGCTTGTGGCCGTGTCTCTCCAAAATCCATCCAACACGGCCAAGTTGCCCTAACTTGGTCGTGTCTCTCATAATTTGGCCGTGTCCTTCAAGAACTCAAAGACCAAACCATTTCCAAAATTCATACCACAACCCTTTTAATCATCATCTTTGTTCATATTTATCAATTCCATATCACTTTAACATTTATATAACTTCATTATATCACCATAACAATCAATATATATACATCACTATAATCAATTACTCAAAATACCATTTCATTCATATCAAATCCTAACTCAACAATTCATCATCATCATCACAAATACCCCAAATTATCAACACTTAAATACCAATTCAACACAATTACATACTTCAATCTTTCATTTCCATCATCTTAAACACCAACCATACCTCAATCCAAAGAAACCCAAAACAAGAAGATAAAAACATATATATACATAATCAATAAAATCAACTCAAGAGAGAAGTACTTACTTGAATAGCTTGCCAAATCTTCAATATCCATTTGCAAGCCTCTTGATAACCTTAGTCTTTGGTGTAATTAGAAGTAAAATCCCCTTTCTCTCTCTAGCTTCTCTCTCTCTCTCTCTCTCTCGTTTACTAAGAAGAAGGAGACGAAGGAGAAGAAGAAAGAACGTTCTCCTTCTTTCCTTCATCCTTATCATATATATATATATATATAATAATAATAATAATAATGCAATTAAATCTCCTCCACACAAACTTCTTTTTGCTTTCCTCTTTATTTTCCTTTTTGTCCTTATTATCATTATTATTATTATTAACTAATCATACAAATATATATATATACAACTCACTTTTCCTACACCATTTTATACCTCATATATAAGTTACATTTTATAATTCCCATATCTTCTCTTCACTTCTTTTCTCTTACCCTTCAATACACACATTGAATCCAAATACAACAATAATCCCAATACTTTTAGGGTATATTTTAGGATATTACAAGGCATCTCAATCAAATCTCCAAGGAACTCCACACCTTGAACCACTACTGCACTATCTCGGTGCACCTTACTAACAATCACACTATGCCCTAACGGATTTGTCACCAATACATCAAATCCTAGAGATTCAGCATACACATCAGACACAAGCAAAACAGATGCACTAATATATGAATGTGTGGAACCCGGATCAATCAAAGCAAGTACAGAAAAACTAAATAAGGAAAAAGTACCAGCTATGACTGCCGAAGCATCTAGTTGCCTCTGCATCACATAAATCCTCTGGGAAGATCCAGCCTCCTCTGGTCTACTCTCCCTGGATGTAGAACCTCCTCTAGAACTGAACCCAGATCTACCTCCTCTGTTGGAACCTCTGCCTCCTCGACCTCCCATCACACTAGGTCGGGAAGCCGCAGTATCTGCTGACATCCGCTCCTGTCTCTCGGGACAATCTCTCACAAAATGATCAGGTGATCCACATCAGAAACAAACCCCTGCTACACCAGTCTTCCAGCAAGGACCACCATGTGGCCTACCACAATGAATGCAAATGGGTGGAGTGGATCTCTGAGTCATTGGGGTCGGAGCACTCGCCACTGAAACTGCAGGTCTAAATCTCTGCCTCTGAAACTGTACTGACCTACCAGCTAGCATCTGACTCCTACTAACCCGAGGAATAAAACTACCTTTACCTCTTTTAACAGATGAAGACCCTGCCTCAAACTGGGGTCTTCTAACCCTGATCTCTTCCTCTGAAGCAGCTGCAATAACCTGAGCTCTCTCCACACTCCTAGCTGCAGCCACAAGTTGGGAAAAATCATGATATCTAGATCCAGCCACATGACAAATGATAGAGGGCCTCAATTCCTCCTCAAATCTCCTACATCTATCAATCTCATCAGATATAATACCCCCAGCATACTGGCTCAATCAAATAAACTCAACCTCATATTCAGTTACGGTCCGGTTGTCTTGCTTTAAACTCAAAAACTCCATCTTCTTCCTGTCTTTATACTCCCTCGGAGTATACTTCAATTCAAACTCTCTCAGAAAATCAGCATAGGACAAAGTTGGTGGATCATCCATAGCATGGGGCACTGTCTTCCACCAATCATATGTGTCTTTCTGCAGCAATGATCTTGCATAATCAAATTTCTCCTCTGAAGTGGCTTGCAACTGAACAAATACTCTCTGTACTCTATCTAGCCACTGTTCAGCTACAGCTGGATCAACCGTACCAAAGAAATCCTCTGCTCCATACTTCCTTAGTTTATCATAATGCCTTACTGATACCACAGGCTGTGGTGGGGGTGGCGGTGGTTGCACTGGTGCTTGCCTCAAGGCCTCTACCACATGCCTAAGCCAAGCTGGCGGAACCTCCTCACCAGCTGGTCTCCCCGACACCGAAGCAAGTGCCTCCCCAGCACTATCACCTCTAGCTCCCTCTCTAATCTCATCAGGAGCTATACTCTCAGCACTACCCTCGACTGACTGACGAAAGTGAGAATCCATCACAACCTAAATCTGCAAACACAGCAGAGTACATCTTATTAAAGATCAGAGACTGCCAATCCCAAACATGTATATTATTCAAAAACTGACTTTTTAAGTCAAAATACTCTTTTTCTTACACTTTACCTAGGTTGAGAACCTCAAACCTAGGCTCTGATACCAAAACAATTGTAACACCCCTACATCTGATATATGCACACTACATTCACCACAAAGTAATATACATGCACTGAACATAGGGATGCTACGGCTTTCCTTAACATTCAAAACATTTTAAAAGATATTATAACCTTTATAATTGTATATTATAAAAAAATAAGTAATTAACTTGTAGTACAAAACAAAGTAGATATAGATACATTTACTTAGTACGCTGCGGGATCTATAAAATAATTACATATATGAAAGCATTTAAATTCATATTTACAAATATATATATATTCACATTATAAACGATACTTTACAAAATATAAAAAAGTTATACATGATTGGCAGCTTTCTCTGATCTTTAAGTCCCAAAATAACCTCTTCAATTTCTACTCTCACTCGGTCTCAAGGAGCTCTCAGGTTCAACTCTGTTACCTGCACGATCAACACTATCGCGCTAAGCCAACGGCTTAGTAGTACAAAATATGCCAACATTATGCTTAATGCAATGCAATGTCACACATATTATTAATTAAGGACACAACATAGATAGAAAGCTAACATTCCACTTTTGCATTTCACAAATTATATAAGCATACCACATTTCAATATGACATTATAGATGGAGAGCTATCAACATATCTTTATAATTCATAAATTACACATATACAAACATATCACATTTCAAAGTTCTTTCATGAATCTCATTATTTATATAATTTACCATCAATGAATCACATGTAAACAAAGACAAGCATTGGGCCCAAAACACACTAATATGCCATTCAATTTTCAGAGTTAATGCTTTGGTTTTGTTATCACATTTATCATTATCATAATCCCAACTAGGCTTCAAGGATTTAGGTTCAACCAAGCTTCAAGGGGAGCAAAGCATGCTAAGCATCAACCCAACTTGGCTTCAAGAACCAATCCAACCTAGCTTCAAGGGTTGTAACATCTCAATTAGGCTTCAAGGATCAAATCCAACCTAACTTCAAGAGATTGTTACCATTATTCGGCATGCCACCAACAACATACTCTGAAAATGGAATAACACATTAGCCACACAATTAAATTATTATTTAATTATCATTTCCATTCTCAATTCTCATCATCATTTAGGCAACATGCCTTATTTCTTTCAATTGCATCATCATAGCCAATCACAATGGCTTCAATTACATTTGCATCATTATCACCAAACACATTGGTTTTACATCTCACTATATCTCAAGTCACATTGATCCATTCATCACTCAAGCATACATAATCAATGGCATTGCACATACTTTTTCAATGATCATCATGTATATATATACATAACAATTTACATCATTCATGGACTTAGAATCTTCCACATACATTTGTTTGGATCATTATTATTTTAAGTGTGTTTAAAGTGTTTATGTTTAGGTTTAGATACCAAAAATACCTTTAGAGAATCAAAACCATGCAAGAAGAACAAAGAATAGAAACATTAACTAACACATTTGAGGGACACGGGCAGCACACTTGAGGGACACGGCCAAGCTTGTGGCTGTGTCTCTCAACACCATTTTGGCAGTAGCAAACACATGCATAAGACACGGCCGTGTCTCTCCAAAATCAATCCAACACGGCTCAATTTTCCTTGACTTGGCCGTGCCTCTCATGAATTGGCCATGTCTCTCCTTGCATTTGGCCGTGTCACTCAAGAATAAAACCCTAATTGTGGCCAAAACACTTCTAATTGCATTTAAACACATTATACACAACATAAACTCATTCAAATGGATGTAATCAAAGTCATTAACACCTATTTTGCATGTTTAACACAATAATCACAATTAACCATACATTTAATCATTCATCACTTCAAAACCCTAAAACCAAATTCACTCTTGATCTTCCTGTAACACCCCTTCTCGGCCTACATGTGTAAGCCGAGTAGAGGCGCCACACTAACCTAATGTTGTTACCAATTTTACTTAGCCAATTTTAAGTATAGATTTTAAAAAAATTTTACCAGAGTTTCCCCTATAATTGGTGGTCCCAAGTGTCGACAAAACTGATTTTTCTTTTTTTTGAAAAATATTTTGATTCAACTCAAGCACACTCCCAATAATCCACCCTTATAACCTCAACTACAATCCTGCAAGAAAAGTTCACACTTCTATATCATTTCTCAAGATTACATATCATTTGCTAAGTTTCATTACCGTACCACTGTTTATTCTCTTGTTACATACACCATAATACTTAATATGGTAACAAACCTTTACAATAGATATAACGTACATGCCATACCACTATTTTATGTCAAAAGTCCTATCCTAATCACCGTCGAGCTGATGCGAGCCGCTGCAAAAATGATGATCTTCTATACACTACCTGCGAGTTAGACATATAACTCGCTGAGCAACTTATTGCCCAGTGGGTACTTTAACCATTGCCATACAATGTCTACTCGATATCACATATAAAAGTAGAATACTGCATAATTAAACTATTTTCATACAATCATCATATTTATATTTTCTAATTAAGTTAAGATTCACATTCTGTATGTAAACAATATGTAATATAACTTCATTATAATTACGAGTTAATCTGCTCCACTAGGTAATTATGAATACACCGACCTAGAAATGAGGCCTCATATAGAGTTACGCGTGGTCTTGACCTCACACGAATAATTGTCATGGTCTTGGTCTCACACGATATAGAATAACTGCGTGGTCTTGGTCTCACACGACTAGTTGCCATGATCTTGACCTCACACGATATAACCGCGCGCACGTAAGTAATATCCCGACCGAAGCCATTTAGACAGTACTGCCGGTAGGATGGCATGCCAAACCCCCATTCTAGACCGGTTTTACCCATTTACCGAGTAGAGCATAAATAACATTTCATATATACCTATTCACTTCGTATATATACCACATATTCTCCATGTATATACAATATATATTTACACAAATATCACATATACTCACATATGTATCATATGTATTCACATATTTTTCCATCTTAATTTATTCTTCATATCATAATTAAACTCAATACTAAAAATAAAATGATAAAACACCCACACCAAGTTTTTGACCAAGTTAATAATGAAAAATTTCCATATGAACAATAAACTCTGGTTCTTGACCCAACTTGATCCTTGTTTTAGAAAATTTGTATAAAATAATCCACTTGGCTAAAAATGCTAAAATTTTTACAGAATTTAGTTTTGCATCTTAAAATCATTCCTTTAAAATTTCAGATCAAACTGGACACAAAATCTTGGTCAAGTAGTTCACCCAACCAGACTGCTCCAGTTGCCCTGCATCCTGGCAGCATTTCTGAATTTTATAAATTCCGTAAATTAAATTCAATCAATGTGGTTCCAAATTATTTTTCTCAAATACTAGACTTATTAAAAAACAACATATCCAAATTTCAACTCAAGATAAATTTTCTATATTTAATTAAAAATCATACAAGTCACAGCATTTTACTAATTGTAAAACAGAAAAATTTCAAAAGGAGTTCAATGGTTAAAGTACCAAACCTTGCTCTTTAATTCCCTTTTGCTTTTCCTATTGTGGCCGAAATTTGTAAGTGGAAAAGAGAGATTTTGTTCTTCATATCATTATATATATATATATATATATAAGGGAAATGATGATCACCTTATGTGTTGGATAAATCCTTTAAGACTACTTGTCCACCTTTCTCTTTCTTCATTTAATGCTCATGCTAAATGGTTACTTTTGATTGCCCAACAAGAGATTTTTATAGTTTTCTTTCCCATTACTTCTTCCCACTTGTCCCTCTTCTCATTGGATACCCTAAAGTTGTCCCGTGTTACCCATACGATCCCGACACGAAACCGGGCCCACTTTACGTTCCGGCGATTAATTGATCATATCTCTTAAACCGTACAGTTCCACGAGTCAAACTACATATAGTTTTGATCCTCTCGACCTCTACTTTCTATTTGTAAGGTCCATTTTAGGTTTCCAAGTCATTTTGAAAAATTACCAATAAGCCCTCAACTTTTTTACAAAATTCCCTTTAGGTCCTTTCTTTGCTCGGGTTTTGCCCGGGTTCCGTTTCTACTGACGATCGTTGCATATTCAACCCCTCGACGTCCTCTACTTACTCTTATGTTTATTTTCTACTTTGGATTCATGTATAAATCTTAATAAAAATGACCAAAATGCCCCTAGTCTACATGTCTTCATTTCTCTTTAACGGGGCATTTTCTGAAAAAATCGTTACGCGTAGTTGTGACCCGATTTTTCTCTACTTTCCATTTTTTGAATATGTTATGTGCACTATTAAGAACATCCAGTACGACTTTTGGAAATTACTCTTAGGTCCTTAGCCTTTTGAAAAATTACCTTTAGGTCCCGTCGACTTCACGGGCCTCCTTTGCACACCGATTTTTGTTTTTGACTATCTCGAGCCTCTATTTGACCACTTATTTATGTCCTTCTGGCCTAATACTCGACTACCTAAACTTTGGGATGTGACACTTCCACTATCAACCTCCACATAACTTATCATATTCAAAACCAAACCAATCACCTATTCAATCTTTTAACTTACAATCAATTCTAACACTTATAAACACAACTCAAACACACCAAATCATCACATCAACAAATCACAATTCCACCTTAGACACAACTTCAAAATTAACAAAGGAAAACAAAAGAGTACTAACCTTAAATGAAGAAATTTCACCAATCTTCAATTCACTCCTTTGATTCCTCTTTCAATTTGATTTTAGAAATCAAACTTTCCTCTTGCTCCTTTTTTCTTGACAAGGTTCGGCCACCAAAGAAGAAGAAAAGAAAATTGAAGAAGCAAAGTCAACCTCTTCCTCTCTTTAAACCTACACCAAGCAATTCCAAAAGAAAATTACCTTAATACCCTTTTTCATTTAACTTAACTTTTGTCACTTGTATGCCCTTTATAGTAATTTCACATATCACATAAAAATATCCTCTCCCATTGACTCCTCATATTGACTTATGTATATGTTATTTATATTAACATATATACAACATATACCTTCCATTTACACCATCATTCCCTTTGCAAAAACATATATACATTGATCCAAATCAAACAACAATTATATTTAAAACTTCTAGGGCATACATTGGGGTATTACACCTTCACCATCTTGGGCATTCCCGGTTTCAGTAGCATTTGAAGTGGAGACTTTTGTCTTAGATGCCACTGCATGAGTCACTGCAGGACAAACTTGTTCTTCACTCTTTGGCGCAGACCTTAGAGGGGAAGGTGCAAGGCTTGAAAAATGTGCAGCATTCTCCTTCATAACTTTCACCTAGAACGAGATATAAAGCAATTTATCAATGTGAATGGAATGAGCACACAGACATCAAAGGTGATTATTCATCATCCCATGTTTACACCATTAACATTTCTGGATATTGACTACTCTTAATACTTACAATAGAGGCATATGACTTCTTTGGCACATCTTTAATTTTAGCAATAGATTCAGTTACCATCTGTGAATCAGCAACTATTTGAGTATCATCAGGAATTTCATCAACAACTTCAGGCAATGGTGCTTCCTCTTCTTCAACTGAACTATCCACATTCTCAGGTGGGTCATAAACTTCCTCTCCATTGGCTTCCTCAGATAATGCAGTTGATTGCTCAGAAATGTGATTTTCTTGTATGTAAAGGTCTGGATTGGATTAAAAAAAAATTCAACATACAAGACACCAAAGTGATATACAAATGTGATGTTCCATTACCTTGGCCAGAAGCAACTGGGCCTTCAACATTATTGAGAAGATCAGGATTTCCATTTTGATGGTTTGCATCATCAACATATCGGAAGACATCATTCAAAACAAATAGCCTTTATCTTGAGGTGCCAAGAAGAAACTGAGTAAATTTCTACCGCACATTATCATTTCTGGTCAGATATCCTGTCACAAGGACAAGCACTCCTCCATTGTATGATTATTGAGAGTCAACAGTTGAAATTTCAGCCCTGAATTCTCCATAACCAAGTGAAAGAATCTTCTCATTTATGGCATGCCTCATGAAAATTGGTTAAACATATAGAGTAGCAACATGAATTGCAACAATGATTCATATTCAGTAATCTCTACTTCCAGGAGCAAATGCACCTGTATAAGACTGAGACATAAAATAACATCGATGTAATATAAGAGGCATTAACCCCATTTCGCAAGAAGTCTGAGACATAAAACAACTATTCCCCCTGATATTTAGTTGCTGTAATAGGTAGTTGGACAAGAAACTTTAGTTTCAAAATAAATAAAACACAATCAATACTCAGGTTGCATTTGGTTACATAAAATCCTTCAGACCTGATAGACATATTTCAAAAAGAAAATTATGATAGTCCTTTTCAATATTCCATTATTCATATTCCAAAAATATGAACAAGCTGCTTATAGGTTTTGCTAGGGAGCAGAAGAACAATCACAAAGCAAAGAGGAGGAGAGAGAATTCACAAAGATCTTAAACAAAAGTGTGCTCTGAGTGTAAAGTAAAGGAGAACTCACATGCATGGTGGTCGTAGTACTCATGACCCCATCCTCCTGAGGACGACCAAGCTGGCCAACATCTTGTTAGAATCTGTGAACAAGCTCTGGCAATTGATGCAAGATGAGGTAGTATCGATGAACAAACGCATTACCAACCTAAATCAAGCACAAACTCCATTTAAAACTATATAAAGAAAGGTCATAGAGAATATTACAGACATTATTATTCATTAACACAAAAACAAAATACAACATTAGGAGGAACTGTAGCTTGCTGGACTGGCAACGCCATCTCTGATGAAATCCCTGCGAAAAAAAGAAAAAAAAATTAAACCTGCTAACTATTATCTAAGAACAAACCATTTTTCACACATAAGCAAAGCAATTTCAAGTTCAAAAACTGAAATAGAATAAAAAAAAATCGAAGACCTATATTCGCCATTGAGTAAACATCATTGAAGTTTCACAAACAATAACTATCGAAAAAAGTACACCATAAACGAGAAACCGAAGAAAAATGTCAACAACAGCTACCATAGCTTAAAATAATGAAATACAGAGAAATTTACATTCTATCTTTATTTATCTCAGAAATCAAGCCTAAAACAAAAATTAAGTTGATATGAAGAAATGAAAAGTGAAGAGAGTACCTGATGTGAGAATTGGGATCGGAAAGAGGTGAGAGAAAGATGATGTTGGGCTCTGTTATTACTTGCAGTGTTTTTCTCTCACCTCTGTTTTCTAGGGTTTTTCTGGATCTTTCAGATGCGCAAGAAATGAATAGAGCTGAAAAGTGAAAAGGAGAAAATTCTTGTAATTTGCATGTTGTCCGACAGGGATTCTTCTATCTTTAATCCTAAGCCACTATGTTTAATAATTGAAATATTTGCATAAATAATCATACTCGTTTAACTAAAAAAAATTATAACTTAAACAGGGCATGAACAAGCATAAGTTGCTACAACATAAGCTGCTGCAACATCAAGAGACACACCCCAGCAACTAAAACAAGAAAAGCCTTCATGTAAAGAATACAACTAACTATTCAATGCTTCAAAGAAAACAGTATCTGCAACATCCAACAGCTCTAGCACAGCAAGCAACCAGAACAACTTCATATTCACCATCTGGAAGTCAGCTCAGCTCTAGAATTAAAGAACTTGAGTTTTATAGCATAAGAAGGATTAATTATTATTATAAATAAAAACTGATCGATATATTGAACATGTAAAGAAATTCAGAAAATGAATATTGTAATCGTATCACTGATTTAAATTTTTCAAAAAAGCTAAAACGAAGGAAAATTGCTTGAAGATTAAGAACGGAGCATTTACCCAATCAGATCGCAAGGCTCGAAAATGGCGATGTTTGGCTATTTTAGGGGGGGTTTTGGACTGCGAGATCTGAGCTTCATCCTTTAATGGCCATAGCAGTTTGAAAATTGCGATGTTCGGCTATTATAGGAGATTTGAAGATCCAACCTAAATAGAGAGAAAAAATCAAAACATTATAAATAACCAGAAATTATTGCGAATGATATGCAAAAAATACAAAAGAAATTAAGAATTTTTTATTTAAAAAAGAAAATTATAGCTGAAAATTGGGAGATTAGAAAGGCATATAGGGGTGGTTGTACAGTTCAGCGGGCTGGTAGCCGACTTGATAACCAATGGCCTCGATCTGACGGTCGTCGAGCTCAGGTTTGTTATCGTCGAAGCGATTGCAATACGATGATACCATCTCCGGTTATTAATCCGACATAATAGAATTTGGGGCTTTAGAGATTTTAAAAAATACGGCAATAAAACAAAATGAAATTTTAAATGGAAAAGTCTTGAGCAGTTTAGAGCGAAAACTAAAATTTTTCTTTTAGCCAGCTAAAATTTCACCCAGTGTAGCGCCGAAAACTTTAGGTGTCTGTTTTTAAATTTTAATTTTTATTCTATTTGCTCGGAAGCGATTTATAAAACCGCCTCTAAAATTTGACTCTCTTTTTTTTTCTCTTATTTTCTTAGAGGAATTTTTATAAACCGTCTCTCTGAATTAGCCGTCAAAAATCCTTTTTATAGTGTATAAAATAAAGTTAGAATGCCTACTTTAAACTTAAATATTTAAAGTAAATAAATTAATTAAAATTTCATAAATAAGAAAATAAAAATTCTCGCCAATCAGCGACTCATTTAGCGACTAATTAGCGAGCAATTACTTTAAAATAGAAAATAAAATTAATTTCTCAGTAATTCATCGTAATATTCTCACAAATTACCGATAATTCTGCGACTAACTATTTTTCTTGCACATCAGTGAGCCATTTAGCGACTAATTAGCGAGAAAATTCTTTCCAAAAAAAAAATCAACAACTTTCTTGCTAATTTGTCGCAATATTCTTGCAAATCAACGATAACTCTGAGACTAGATTTTTCTCGCAAATCAACGAGCCATTTAGCGACTAATTAGCGACCAATTACTTTAAAATAGAAAATAAAATTAATTTCTCGCTGATTGGTTGCTATATTCTCACAAATTAACGATAATTCTGCGACTAACTATTTTTCTCGCAAATCAGCGAGCAATTTAGTGAGTAATTAGCGACAAAAAACTTTCCAATAAAAAATAAACATATTCTTTGCTAATTTGTCGTAAATTAGTCGTAACGTCGTCGCTGATTGTTAGCGCCAAAATTTGGCGCAAAATTCAGCGACACATTCAGCGAGAAACGACCTTTTATCACTATTCAGAGACAGATTCTACGACCATTTTTTTTGTTGTTAATCAGCGACACATTTAGCGACCCATTCAGCAATGGAATATTGGAAAGACGCTTATCTTGATTCTTTGTCGTAAAGTTGTCGTTGATAAAGTCGCTAATCAGCGATGAAATAAGAGTTGTCGCAGAATGCGTCGCTGATTGCGCTTTTTTTGTAGTGAATGCGAAATATGTATATTATGTGAAAATACCCAAAGTAATTGGGTAATGAGTTGTGAATACAAAAATAAGATATGTGAAATAATGAAATGAATTGATATTGATAAAAATGAGAAAAGTGAGAAAAATGAGAAAGATGTGAAAAATGAGAAAAATGAGAAAAAAAAATGTGAAAATAAGGCAATGTGCCTAGATTGAATATGTGACAATGAGAAAGAGATTAATACTGAGAAAAATGAAAAAAAAAGTGAGAAAAAGATGATAAAATAAGGCAATGTGCCTAGTTTGATCATGAGAAATTGAAAAAAGTTTTGATAAAGGAATTATGAAAGAATTTGATAATGAGAAATATGAATAAATTGCATGTCTAGTATGTTATTCAATTTTTAGAGTTCTGGGTTTCGCGGCATGCCTATGATTGCCTAAGGGCTAAATGCTGGAATGCTGAAAAGACTGGGTTGTAAACTAGGCCAGCTGATAAATATGATATTTTTTGGGTGAAAAGATTGTGTCGTAAGCCTCAAAAACTGTAGCAGTCTAGCCGGGTTGAGGACCAAGATACTGGGGCCTAAGGGTCTAGCCAGTTTAAGGTCCAAGAGACTGGGGCTGTTACATTATCCATCGATATATTGCCTGCGGGGCTAGACGCATGGTATCATTATGGACCAAAGCAGTAACTCTGAAATTTGAAAAGCATATTAGATCCTTTTTGGGCCCATGCATATCTTTGCTTTAATATGAATTATGAATTATGATACAATTGAGCAATATAATGCTATGAGTTGTGATTATGAAATATTTGAAAAATATAAGAAAGTAGAATAATGTGACATCTATATGCATTGTTCATTGGCATTGCATTGAGTTTTATTGTTATTATCAAAGTTTGCACCACTAGGCTTCAGCTTAGAGCGATTGTAATTCGTCGCGCAGGTGTCATGGATGATTTGACAGAGCCGGAGAGTTCTACTAGACCTAGTTGGGTCTAAGTTTGTATTTATTGAGCTTGAAGAGTTGTTTTTGTGTACATCAATATCATAGCCAGTTGCCAGCATGTAGATATTTGATATTACAATGAATTTTGATATTATTTATGTTATGATATGTTTTTGGAAGTATATAATGTAAATTGTAAAGAATGTTTTGAATAATTTGTTCAGATGAAATTTTATATGTGTTGTTAATTTATATATCTATATATAAGTATTTTGAGAAAATATGGAGAAATTGAGAAGTATTGGTGAAATGGTGAATTGATTGTTATTGGGAGTGATTGCCTTATCCAGGTTGTGTTTTGCTGAATTTTGGCAACGTCCAAATTACAAACAAAACTCTGGCGAATTTTTTTTGCATATTTTCATATAAAATATTTATTTTGGATTCCTATAACAAACAAAGAATATTTATATACTATTTTTTTATATATTAGTACTTGAAATCTTAAACAAAAATGTGAAAATTTTTATTAAATCGGTCTGTGATATTATTATATCGTATATGCGTATTTTACATATGCTGAAAATATGAATTGTACGTATATAGGGTATAAGAGTGTTATATTTATTTTGGTATCAGAGCCTAGGTTTGAGGATCTCGACGTAGGTGAGTTGTTAGAGAGAGAAAATTAGAATTTAAAAAATAATAATAATAATTTTTAATTGTGATGCATGTATTGGCACTGGCAATTTATCTGATCCCTGATGTGGCAATGTCAATTTGATATAATGGATATGAGTTGAGATGGCGTCTGGGTTGCATAGATCAGAGTGGTGCAGTGGAAGCGTCATTCTAGAGATTATGGATTAAGAATTTTTGAAACTTTTATTTGAAATTTAAAATTCATAGCTGATTCAATTGATGAATAAGTGAAATTAGAAAAACAATGTAGGAAATGATTTAAGATATAAAAATAAAAAGTTTGAGAAATGAGCATGATAGTTACAGAAAAATTTTATAGGTGTACTGCAAAGTGATATTGTCTGAATTTTTGGACAAATCTAGAAAAGTTGGATGAGTTTGAACATTTAACAGAAAGTTTTTTCTATATGTTATAGTCCAATGTATAAAATTTTATAAATTTTAAAGATGGATCTTTAATTAAGAAAAATAAAAGAACACATATTGTTGGAGTAATTCCAGCAACTCAGAATCTATAGAAATTGAGAAAAAAATAAATTTAGAAACTATGGTAAACCAACCCAGAAATATCTGAAAATTTACACACAATATCATATTTATTCCTATAACACATAGTTAAAAGTTTATGAATTTTTATTAAGATTTGGTACCTTAAAAAAATGGACAATTGGATGTTGTCAGAGAAATTATTAAAGAGACAGATTCTCTAATTTTGGAAGATTTAATTTTTAAATATATTAAATAAGCTTGGAAAAATCTAAAACTTTAAATATAAGTCCATATATGTGTCACGTGCACATGGAAAAAAATTTACAAGCTTTTATAAATAATTGTTAAGGAATATAAATATTGAAAGTGAGATTGACATGAAACTGAGGAAGTCATGCAGTTTTGTGTAAGTAATTAATTAATTTTATTGGACAAATGAATGAATAAAATTATAAAAATTTATATGCATATGGGTATAAGTATAGAAGGAATATGGAGTTTTTAATAATTTGCAACAAAGAGTTCATAATTAAAATCAAAGAGTGAAATTATATATGATAATGAATTATTTATTATGGAATAATGATGCATGATTTAGGGTTGAGTGTGTAAAATTAAAGTATCTAAATGGATGATGTTAATTAGTGTAATGAAATGAATTAGTGTTGTTTAAATGTAAATGTTATGATTTTAAGATTGGAAATGTGACATGGATGAGACTTGGTGAGGTTCATGTTGGTTGCAATATATGAAATTTGAATTTTTGAAATGGGCTTCCATAATTGTGAAAGTGATGTGTTTTGATGTTATATTAATATAAAAATAAAGTTTGTAAAGTTAGCTCTTGAAAATGAGATTAATAGAATGAAGTTTAAGCAAAGTAGTAAGTTGAAAATTTAGAGTTGTAAGAGAATTTTGATGAAGATTGTTTAGATGTTGATAGTTTAATTTTTAATAAGCATGGGATTAATTTTGAATGAGTAATATTATTTATGAAAATATCATGTAACATGTAATTTGGTTGATAATATAAAAATTTGTTATGAAATAAAAGGGAAATGATTAAGTAAGTAAAAATGAGTTACTTTAGGTAATTGCATTGGAAATGATGAAAAGGGATATGAAGGGTATGATAAATGCATAAAAAAAATGTGAGAGAGATGTCACATTGGAAATGTGACTAAGATTTATGTGAGGTGTTAAATATATATATATATATATAATAAGAAACTTATTTAAGAGATGGGCGATTAAATAAGGAAGATGTTAACTATGTTGTGGTCAGAGTGTATATATATGTTGAATTGATGAATAACCTAAGTAATGTCAAAAGAATGAGAAATGATAATATTCTCTGAAAGGTGATAAATGTTAACTTTGTATAGGTTGTATGTAAAAGAAGAATTGAGTATAATTGTATGATTTGTGTGATGAGATTTTTTTTTCTATATGAACACAAATATGATATGTAAGAAAATGTGGAAAGTAAGTCACATTGTGATTATGACTTACGAAGGTGTATGTGGATGATTAAAAAAACTGTTATCAAGTGTTTACTACCTTATACAAATACGTGTTTGGTAATATTGAGAATGATATTGCATGTATTAATAGACCTAAGAGAAATTAGATCTTAACCTGCGTAGAGTTAGGTCATGTGATGAATTGAGATTGAGAATGGACCCGAACAGAGCTGGTCGGTGAAATTGTTATTTTAACAACTGAACTTGATGATTGTGTAGTGTTTTGGGCATAAAGTATATGCGTATAAATAAGAGATTGTAAGGAAAAGGAAAGTATAATGAAAAAAGTATGGAAATGGAAAATATATATATATATATATGAATGAAAATTTTTATAAGAGATAGATTAGAAATGGAGTAATAAATGGAAATTGTGTAAATTAGCATATGAAGCAATGTGTATATGTAAGAGATGTTAATGATAATATTGTTGAAACATGAGTTAGGCTAATGATGATCAAGTAATCAAGAGTAAATTGCTTTGAAACAGAGTTGAAACGTGTTAACTGTTTGTGTAGCAAAAGATTAGAAAATGAATATGTGATTTTTGCGATACAAACTTAACATTGTGATTGGAAATGTTTGAAGAAGAATGATAGAGGAGCAGTATTTATTTATAAGCCATAGGCATGACCATTATTATGGTATGACCATTGGATAGTTTTGATGAGATTTATAGTTATGCTTCAAAAAACATGGTCAAGACTTATGGTTTGCATAGTTGTATCTTATAATTTTACACTAGAAATTTGTTTATAATTATAGAAAGTATGGAAACAGAAGAGAATTGTGAAAATATGATGAGCTTTAAATGATGTGTAAGAAAAGTGATTTGAGTAAATAGGGTACCTATAAGAAATGTGAGAAAATGGTAAATGAAAGGAATTATGAAATGTGAGTAAGAGTTATAATGAATGTGTTTGAAAGTGGTATAAAATGAATAAGTTTAGGAAAATGATGTGTAAAGTAAATAAGACTAGGGGAAGTGAATATTATCTATAATGATGAATTCGAAGAGAATTAAAATTTGAGAATAAATTTGACCTAATAGAATTAGGTCATGAATTGAAAACAGATTGATGAATTTAAAAGACTAAAGGTTGGTCAGAATAGAATAAGGTTGTGATGGTCATATTGTGATAGATTAATTGATCCGAAATGTAATAAGTTTACAAGTATTTATTGAAATTCAATGTGTGTAATTGTATTAAGAATATGCAAGCTATGTGATAATGTGCATAATACAGCGTTTTGATATGTATATGCATATGAAAGGAGCTAAGTTATATTAGTTTCAAATAATTATAAGAGAAAAGTGTTAGTTATAGTATAATTGGAATGAATCTTAATAAGGAAATAAGATTTTGTTGTTGTATAATGGTGATATTAAATTAATATGTGGTAATTATATAAAGAGTAGGATCAAAGTGAAGATGTGTAAAATTATTGTATTAAGATAAAAGTTATTAACATTTGAATTTAAGGTAATGAGAGTATATTTTTAAGATAATAAAGTGATCAGATATCTTGAGTGCAATAGGTGTGTGGTATATATATATTAAGGAGATGAAGTAATTTTGTCTAATGACAATTCGATTGAAGATATGATAATATATTGTAACTGTTTGAGTAAATAGACAATATAATGATGAGTTATGGAATGGTAAAAAGGTAATTGAGAATGTATCTGAGGAGAATATAAATTATATAATTTGATAAAATAATGATATTGATGATTTATTACCGTACTGGATAATTTCGAGGACGAAATTATTTAAGGGGGAGAAAATTGTCATATCCGTGATTTTAGAGATATAAAATTTTATATATACTCAATATATATATCTAGAGTACATATAACATATACATATGGTATATTAATTATATATGTTGGATTAATACATTACATACTTAATATTATACATATATAAGGTACATCTTATGTGTATATAAGATGCATATTACATTTGCATATGTGTAATATCCCAAATTTTTGAAAAGTTTGAATTTTTAGAAATTTGATAAAATAAAGTATAATTTAAATGGATAAATTAAATTAATGGTTTTAAATGAAAAATGAAGGGATTTTAAATGAAAAAGTGGAATATATATGTGATATATATGTAAAATATATACAACATATAAAAGACAACACTTTTTAAGAGAAAAGTCAAAGTAAAAGGGTATTTTGGTAATTAAATCTAAGAAATTTAAAATTAATAAAATAATTCAAAAATAAATAATTTTGGATGGAAGATAATATTTTGGGGTTTTAATTAATTAATTTAAAATATATTAAAATAATAATATATATAAAGTTGAAAATGTGAGTGGGAGGAAAGAAAAAATCATATTTATTTTCATTTTCTTCTTCTTATTTCCTTCAAGGCCGACTTTCATGGTTTCAAGAAAGGGATTGCCTCTTCCATAATCCAAAAATTGAAGGATTTCAAGTATTCAAAGTGGATTTTTGGTGATTTCCACCAAAATTAGTAAGTTTTCAACTCTTTTTTTGAATTCTACATGTTGTCCCAAGATGGCAACCAAGAGGGGGGGGGTGAATTGGTTTCCTCAAGAAATAATGACAATTTAAAAAACTCAACAAACAAGAAATGCGGAATAGAGAGTTGGTTGAGTAATGGAAGAAAGAAAGAACACACAAGATTTATAGTGGTTCGGATTTACTTCAATCCTACATCCACTTCCTTAACAACTTGTTAAGGTTCCACTAGTCTTTGAAGTTTTCACAAGCTCACTTCCAACTTTACAAGTGTTTTTCTTAGGCTCACACTTACAACCCAAACAAGAGTTTTACAAGGCTTACTCTCACAACCTAACAAGAGTTTTACAAGGCTTACTCTCACAACCCAAGTGTTTCCCAAGCTTACACTCAAACTTATACAATGGTGTTTTCAATGCTAATACCTAACATTCATAACAATTCAAATACAAGTAAAAGAAAATTTGTTGCTTGGCTATGAAAATCTTTTCTCAATGTTGTCTAATTTGTTTTCTCATAGAAACTTTGTATTTATAGCCAATGTGGTCTTACTAGCCGTTATTGATGTTGAGAATAAAGTCTTGGCAGATTAGACCTTCTTTACTTAAACTATCCGAAGCACTTCGCGGTCGCCCTTCATACAAGGATGGTCACGCTCATGCTTCACGCGGTCGTCCTTTTAACAAGGGACGGTCGCTACTTTTGAAAAACTTCAACGGTCGAATTTTAGTGCTCTGCAGCTGGAATCTTGCCCATGATGTGTTTGTCGGACCGTTTCTTGCCCATGCTGTGTTTGTCGGGACGGTCGCCCAAGCAGAGGTGCGGTCGCCCTTTTTGAATATTGAAGTGGGTTTACAACGGTCATGTCACGTGTCACTTTCTGACAGAGCAAAAGAGATGTCCGCCATAATTTGAATCTTCGCGGTCGCCCTTGGTAGCTTTTCGCGGTCGAACTCACATTTTCGCGTCGAACTTCTGGACGCACCTGAGGACGCGAACACTACTGTCTCTTTGAGCAATTTTGTAACACCCCTTCCCAACCTACATGTGTAAGTCGAGTAGAGGCGCCACACTATCCTAATGTTGCTACCAATTTACTTAGTCAAATTTTAATTCTGATTTTTACAGAAATTTTGCCATAGTTCCGCCTAGAAATTTGGATCTCAAGTGTCGACAAAACTTGTTTTTCTGATTTTTTTTTAAAACATTTTACACAGACCAATATAATTACCATCAAATTTAATGTACTCCCAATGAATCCACCTTATACCCTCAACTACAAACCTGCACGAAGAGTTCACACTTCTAATATAACATAAAGTAAAGATTTATGATTATTACATTCTACTAACATACAATTATAACATAGAAAATCTCTTTTATATTTATTCATATACATGCCACAACTAGCTAACTCATAATGGAACTAAAAGATCTACCCCTGAGATTTGCTGTGGTCTGGTCGTTTCTTTCCCAAGATTTATCTACTGCTCCGAACCTACGAGTCAAGGAAAACTTAACTCGCTGAGCAATGTCGCTCAGTGGGTACTTTACCAATAAAATACAAGTAACATATGAAAACATTTGGAAAATATGAAATAATTAAATCATAAATCAACCAACCTTAAACCAATAGAAATTTTGATACATTCAGTGTGATATGCTTTCAATAATGTAAAATCATAATTCAACTCATTTGCATTTCATAGTTTAACGAAAAATATGTCTTTGGTTCAGGCTCTACTGGTATATAGGGAACCATAGTGATAAGGCAGTGGCCCTCACCACTGTAACATAGGTGGCCCTCACCACCGATATCATATCACAGGAATGGCCCTCACCATCCTGGTTCTAACCAATGGGCCTCCCCATTGGCTTCAGTGGCCTCACCACTGAATAACATATCATATCACAATAATGAGCAGTACTGCATGCGTTAGTATAGTGCACCATACCCTTATCTACCACTCCCACTATCCAGTAGAGCATAAAGGTTAAAATGATTCAATTTAAGTTTCAAACTTCATTTTGGAATGATTCGAAAAATCATTTTAATTTCCGTCACGCTTTGCCATTTATGCCGCGCACCACATTCTTTGGTCAAACCGTTACTCTTTTTCACATATTTAACATCCACAATAAACATATCAAATATTTCAAAGCATTCCTCAAAGGATCACAAATTGACCAAATGAATAGTGTTGCGGCGAGAAAAATCGGCAACGCAAAATGGCATGACCAAATGAATAGTAAAATCTGGATTTTCGTCAAAATTTCAGTCCACTTCAATCATGCATTTGACCAAGTAAATGATCTTATTTTTGGCTGAAATTTTACAGAAAACTTATTTCATATGTTGACTAATTGCATGTAAAATTTCGTTGAAAAATTCCTTCGTTTTCTGCCTCAAACAATTTCCACAAAAAGGTCCAGAAAGCTGTCTTTTTGGGACCATTTCGGCCCAAACACATGAAATGCATAGGATAGTTTATTTTTCTTTTGCAAATCAATATTAAGGCTTCTTTAATGGTAAAGTGAAGATTCAAACACTTCCCTTTGACAACTTTTGCATGTTTAACTCAAATCAATATATTTAAGCATCAACAACAAAACTTTCATAAACCAAAGTTTGTAAAGCATCAAACCAAAATTAATTATTCAAAGGTAAAGTACCAAACCTTATTTCTTTAATTCCTCTTGGCTTTTCTTTCTTCTCCTTCTTTAATTCTTTATTTCTCCTTCAATCAATTCAAGATACAACATAAACCTTAGAATTTCAAAATAATAAATTATCCTCTATTTCTTTTCCAACCGAAACCCCTAATCCAACCTTATTAATCTTTCTATATCTTGGTTCTTCCATTTAATCAATTAATCTTATTATTATTATTATTTTTTTCAATTCCATATAAGACTCTAATTCCCAATCTTCCAATATATATATAACTACCTAAAACTAATACTAAAATTAAAGTCTACACACTTAAAAACCTTAGAACTTACCTTAAAAATCAAAGTTTGGAAAAACTTGGAAGTCCCTTGGTATTTTCTTTTGTTGGCCGAATTTGGTGAGTGGAAAAGAGAGAATTTGCTCTTCATATCACCTATATTTATATACAAAGGAAGTGATGATCACCTTGACCATTTGTCCACTTTTTCTCTTTCTTCATTTATTACACATTTATTACATATGCTAAATGTTCTCTTTTGATTGGCCAACCTTTGATTTTTATAACTTCCTTTTTCCTTTACTTCTTTCCACTTGTCTCTCTTCCCATTGGATCTCATAAAGTTGTCCCAGGTTACTCATCCGGTCCCGACACGAAACCGGGCCCACATTACGTTCCGGCGATTAATTGATCATATCTTTTAAACCGTATAGCTCCACGAGTCAAACTATATATGGTTTTGATCCTCTCGACCTCTACTTTCTATTTATAAGATCTATTTTAGGTTTCTAAGTCATTTTGAAAAATTACCGGTAAGCCCTCAACTTTTTACAAAAATTCCCTTTTGGTCCTATTTTTGCTCGGGTTTTCTCCGGCTTCGTTTCTACTGACAATCGTTTCATATTTAACTTCTCGCCATTCTCTACGTACTCACGTCTTTATTTCCTACCCTAAATTCATGTATAACTTTAATTGGTAATGACCAAAATGCCCTTAGTCAACATTTCTTCATTTTTCTTTAACGGGACATTTCCTGGAAAAACAGTTACACGTTGTTGCGATCCGATTTTTCTCTACATTCCATTTTTGGAATCTGTTATATGCACTATTAAGAACATCTGGTGCAACTTTCTTTGAAATTACATCTACGTCCCCAACTTTATTAAAAATTACAATTAGGTCCCTTTTGTCATACAACCTTATCTAGGGCTGTTATCAAGAATTATCTTCTCCTTTTCCCTACTCTCGCTATGCACGTGTCTACACTGCATAAATGCAGTAGGCGGATGTGACAGTTCCTTCCTCGTTAATTTAAGCTTCGTCCCGAAGCTCATCAAGTGAAAACAAATATGGGTATTGCTTCTTCATAGTTTCTTCGCGTTCCCATGTAGCTTCTTCTACTTTGTGATTCCTCCAAAGCACTTTGACCAATGGAATCTTCTTATTTCGCAACTCTTTGATTTCACGTGCTAGGATCTCTACCGGCTCTTCCTCATATGTCATTTCAGGCTGAATCTCAATATCTTGAACTTGTATGACGTGGGTTGGATCTGAACGATACCTCCTTAGCATCGAAACATGGAAAACATCATGTATTTTATTTAATTCAGGTGGTAACGCCAACTGGTAAGCTACCGGACCTACCCGTTTAATAATTTCATATGGTCCCATGAATCTAGGGCTTAGCTTGCCTTTTTGTTTAAATCGTAACACTTTCTTCCAAGGAGAGACTTTGAGGAACACTCTGTCACCTACCTCAAACTGTATGTCTTTCCTTTTTAGATCCGCGTATGATTTTTGCCGGTCCGCTGCTGCTTTTAATCGGTCTCGAATGATTTCTACCTTCTCTTCAGTTTCCTTAACTATGTCTGGCCCCAACGTCTTTTCCTCACTCAATTCTGTCCAGCAAACTGGAGTTCTGCATTTTCGACCATACAGTGCTTCGTAAGGTGCCATTTGTATGCTGGATTGATAACTGTTGTTGTACGCGAATTCCATTAAGCTTAGGTGTTTGTCCCAACTACCTTTAAATTCTAAAACGCACGCCCTCAGCATATCTTCCAAAATTTGAATCACTCTTTCCGACTGTCCGTCTGTCTGGGGATGAAATGCTGTGCTGTGGTAAGTTCGAGTTCCAAGGGCTGTTTGTAACTTCTGCCAAAAATTTGACGTAAAGCGTGGGTCTCGATCGGATATGATTGAAGTTGGAACTCCGTGGAGACGTATAATCTCTTTTATATACAAGTCTGCCAACTTGTCTAGCGAGTAATCCACACGTACTGGTATGAAATGAGCGGACTTAGTAAACCGGTCTACGATTACCCAAATCGCGTCATGTTTGTCCCTTGTCATAGGCAATCCTGTGACAAAATCCATAGTAATACGATCCCATTTCCAGGTTGGAATCGTAATAGGTTGTAGTAGCCCTGAGGGTAGTTGATGTTCCGCCTTCACTTGCTGACAGGTTAGACACTTCGTTACGTAATCAACGATATCCTTTTTCATTCCTGGCCACCAATAATACTCCTTCAAGTCCCGATACATTTTCGTTACTCCTGGATGCATTGTATAAGGACTGTTATGAGCTTCTTGCAAAATCTGTTTCTTCAGCTCCTTGGACTTAGGTACCACCATTCTCTTCTTGTAGTAGAGAATACCATCAGGACGAATTTGATAGTCTCCTGAACAGTTCTCCTGCGCCTGTTGACTCCACTTCTTCACTTGTTCATCTTCCTTCTGAGCCTCACGTATTTGTTGATGTAAATTAGGTCGCACGTGCATTTCTGCAAAGATAGCTCCATCTTCTATAGGTTTTAACGTTACCCTCATAGCACTTAGCGCTTGCATTGACTTCCTACTAAGTGCATCTGCTACGACATTCGCTTTGCCCGGGTGATAATTAATCGTATAGTCGTAGTTGGCTAACCATTGCATCCATTTTTGCTGTCGCAGGTTTAAATCTTTCTACGTGTGCAAATATTTCAGGCTTTGATGATCCGTAAAGATGTAACATTTTTCCCCGTATAAGTAGTGCCTCCACGTCTTGAAAGCCAAAACAATCGCTGCTAGCTCTAAGTCATGCGTAGGATAATTCTTTTCATGTGGCTTGAGCTGTCGAGAGACATACGTAATGACTTTGCCTTCCTGCATCAATACACAACCTAACCCGATATGGGATGCATCGCTATAAATCACAAAATCTTTTCCTGATTCTGGTTGTGTAAGAATAGGTGCTTCAGTAAGTTTTTGTTTCAGCTTTTCAAAGCTCCGTTGACAAGCGTCGGTCCACTGGAATTTGGCATTCTTCTGAAGTAGCTTGGTCATAGGTACGGCGATCATGGAAAACCCTTTAACGAATCTCCGATAATATCCTGCTAATCCCAAGAAACTACGGACTTCCGTTACTGTCTTAGGTGACTTCCATTCCAATACTGCTTCTATTTTCTTGGGATCTACCCTTATTCCTTCTGCCGATACAATATGTCCCAAGAAAGCTACTTCTTCCAACCAAAATTCGCATTTGCTGAATTTAGCGTATAACTGCTTCTCACGCAGGGTTTGCAAAACAATTCTAAGGTGACGATCATGATCCTCTCGATTCTTTGAATACACCAATATGTCGTCAATAAATACCACCACGAACTGATCCAAATACGGGTGGAAGATTCTATTCATCAGATCCATGAATACTGCAGGTGCGTTCGTTAATCCGAAAGGCATAACAATGAATTCATAATGTCCATAGCGAGTTCTGAATGCGGTTTTTGATATGTCTTCATCTTTAATTCCCAATTGATGATAACCCGATCGTAGATCAATTTTTGAAAAGACTCCAGCACCTTTGAGTTGATCAAACAGATCATCTATGCGAGGTAACAGATACTTGTTTTTGATGGTCAGCTTATTAAGTTGACGGTAATCTACGCACAACCTTAAGGATCCGTCTTTCTTTTTCACAAACAATACTGGTGCTCCCCATGGTGACACGCTTGGCCTTATGAACCCCTTGTCTAAAAGTTCTTGTAGCTGTACCTTTAATTCTTTTAGCTCCGCTGGCGCCATTCGGTAAGGTGCGATAGATACTGGTGCAGCTCCCGGGTACACATCTATGGTGAATTTCACCTCTCGTTTAGGTGGTAGTCCGGGTAAATTGTCAGGAAATACGTCGGGAAAATCGCATACAGTAGGTATATCTTGTAACTTTGGTGCCTCTTCTTTTGCTACTAATGCACATACCAGGTATGGCTCGTAGCCTTTTTGCACTAACCTCTTAGCCGTCATGGCAGAAATGATGTTAGTTAGATAGTCCTTCCTTTTTCCCACTAGAGTCACTTCGTCACCGTCTGCAGTATGCAAGGTAACTCTCTTCCGTTTACAGTCAACCAATGCATCGTGTTTGGCTAACCAATCCATTCCAAGGATAGCATCAAATTCTTGAAATGGTAGTTCAAATAAATCTCCCCAAAAGATATGTCCGTGTATCTCTACGGGACAATCTTTCACTACCTTCCTAGTAATCACCTCATTTCCTAATGGGTTAGTAACTAATATTCCTTCTTTCTCTAGTTCTACCTTTAGGTCCTCAAGTTTTTCATTTTTCGTGCATATATATGAGTGTGAAGAACCTGGATCTATTAAAACGTAAAGCGGAACTTCAAACATAGACAACTGACCTGCAATCACGTCTAGCGCTTCTTCGTCTTCTCGCCCCCTCATGGCATACATTCTAGCTGGAGCCCTTGCTTCTGGTCGATTCACTGTTTCAGATTGCACACGCGACGGATTTTCGCTCCTTCCTCTGCCTCGGCCTCGACCTGCTGCCGCTTGCGATCTCTCAGTATTCCTAGGTAGATTCTGTATTCGCTGGGGACACTCTCGCATAAGGTGGTCTAAAGATCCACATATATAACATGCAAATGTCCGACCCCAACATTCTCCCGTGTGACGGCGTCCGCATTGATCACAGCGTGGATTATTATTTTCGCCTTCATTACCTCTCGGACCGATAAAGAAGTTACCTCCGCTTCGGCTGAATCCTCTTCCTTGTCCTCTTCCGGATCGTCCCGTACTAGCGACTGAGGTAGTTTGACTTAAGCCACCGCGAATTGATCCCTGACTGTAATCTCGACGTTGACCGACTCCCGTGGAACCACTGCCGCGGAATCATTTTCTTGATGATTGGTAGTTTCCCGAATAGTTCTGGGTACCTCTCTTCTATTTCATCTTCTGTCGTCTATTCTGCTCATCAGACTGACATTGCTCTACTTCTAGAGCCCTATTGACCAACTCGGAAAATTCTTTGATATTAGCAGCAATTAGCTGCATCCTAATCTCATTATTCAATCCATCCTGGAACTGCTTACATCTATCATGTTCATCTTCAATTGTCTTCTTGGCATACCTACTCAGCCTAGTAAATTCCCTCTCGTACTCAGCAACGGTCAGTCGACCTTGCTTTAAGTGTAGAAACTCCTTTTTCTTGGCATCTAGGTATGCCTCCGATATAAACTTCCTCTTAAACTCATTCACAAAGAAATCCCATGTTCTCTGTTCCGGTGAAACTCGTTGGTGAACTGTGTCCCACCATATATATGCTTCTTCCACTAATAAGGAAGTAGCACATATCACTCGCTCTTCTGGCGTACACTGTAACTGATCTAAGGCTCGTATTGTTCCTTCCAGCCAATACTCGGCTGTTGAAGAATCATCGTCCCTTCGAGCCTTAAACTCCTTCGCACCATACTTTCTTATCTTTTCTATTGGGGGTTTCCTTTCCCCTCCTACAGCAGTTACTGGTACGGGTGCTGGCGCTGGGGGTGGTGCTGGGGCAACGCCGGCTATCTGCCGAAATACGGCAGCCATTTGTTGCAACATTTCATTGGGAATAGGAGCATCAGCGGGTGGTTGCTCCGACGCTGATGTCTCAGATACACGCATTTCTACAACTCGGGAGGCCTGAGACTCGACCTCCTCCTCTATATCACGCTGCGCTGCTTGCGACATCTAAAGAGTAAACATATAACATCCCATCATTATTAACGACCCAGACCAACAGCATTATCTTACCCTAGGTGGCATGTATATAAATATAAAATTCTTAATTAACACATATACAACACAACTTTTATTTATTTCCAAACACAAAGTTTTACAATATTAGGAAGCCCTTATATACATTGCAAAATTTAGGACTCCTCACTATTATATCACCATATTATACTACCATACAATATTTACATGATACCTTTATCTCACATATATATAACTAAAAGAACCACCAAACACAATACATCTCAAGACTCAATGAGTAGGTGTCCTAGGTGAAGTGGCACTGTCTGAAAAATATTCTACTATCTCGGGATCAAAATCGGGGTCATGTGATGCTTCACTAGGTAAGTACTGGCCTAGCTCTTGAACCCTCTCATGTAAAGTTTGAATCTCTTGATGTGCTATCTCGAGGCTTCTACCGACACTATCCAACTCCGCTCTATAACTAAGCCTGTCTTCTTTTAACATCTGCACGTCATCTATCAAGGAGGAAATCATCTCATCTTTTATTCTCAAGTCTTCACGATCTTGTATACTTCTATCGGCCAAAATTTCTATAGTCTCATCTTGCTCCTGCGCTAGCTGTCTCAACCTCTCTACTTCTATCCTTAGCTCCCTCACCTCCTCGTTTAGGTCACCCATTATTACTCCTGGATAAGTTGAATAACATAACTAACAATGACACACACATGTATAGTTATATAATTAAAACCCCTATTCTAACCCTATGTGTCATACATTTAAGGTTTAGTTCGACTAACTACCCAGAACCGGCTAAACCTTTGCTCTGATACCACTAATTGTAACACCCCTTCCCAACCTACATGTGTAAGTCGAGTAGAGGCGCCACACTATCCTAATGTTGCTACCAATTTACTTAGTCAAATTTTAATTCTGATTTTTACAGAAATTTTGCCATAGTTCCGCCTAGAAATTTGGATCCCAAGTGTCGACAAAACTTGTTTTTCTGATTTTTTTTAAAACATTTTACACAGACCAATATAATTACCATCAAATTTAATGTACTCCCAATGAATCCACCTTATACCCTCAACTACAAACCTGCACGAAGAGTTCACACTTCTAATATAACATAAAGTAAAGATTTATGATTATTACATACTACTAACATACAATTATAACATAGAAAATCTCTTTTATATTTATTCATATACATGCCACAACTAGCTAACTCATAATGGAACTAAAAGATCTACCCCTGAGATTTGCTGTGGTCTGGTCGTTGCTTTCCCAAGATTTATCTACTGCTCCGAACCTACGAGTCAAGGAAAACTTAACTCGCTGAGCAATGTCGCTCAGTGGGTACTTTACCAATAAAATACAAGTAACATATGAAAACATTTGGAAAATATGAAATAATTAAATCATAAATCAACCAACCTTAAACCAATAGAAATTTTGATACATTCAGTGTGATATGCTTTCAATAATATAAAATCATAATTCAACTCATTTGCATTTCATAGTTTAACGAAAAATATGTCTTTGGTTCAGGCTCTACTGGTATATAGGGAACCATAGTGATAAGGCAGTGGCCCTCACCACTGTAACATAGGTGGCCCTCACCACCGATATCAGATCACAGGAATGGCCCTCACCATCCTGGTTCTAACCAATGGGCCTCCCCATTGGCTTCAGTGGCCTCACCACTGAATAACATATCATATCACAATAATGAGCAGTACTGCATGCGTTAGTATAGTGCACCATACCCTTATCTACCACTCCCACTATCCAGTAGAGCATAAAGGTTAAAATGATTCAATTTAAGTTTCAAACTTCATTTTGGAATGATTCGAAAAATCATTTTAATTTCCGTCACGCTTTGCCATTTATGCCGCGCACCACATTCTTTGGTCAAACCGTTACTCTTTTTCACATATTTAACATCCACAATAAACATATTAAATATTTCAAAGCATTCCTCAAAGGATCACAAATTGACCAAATGAATAGTGTTGCGGCGAGAAAAATCGGCAACGCAAAATGGCATGACCAAATGAATAGTAAAATCTGGATTTTCGTCAAAATTTCAGTCCACTTCAATCATGCATTTGACCAAGTAAATGATCTTATTTTTGGCTGAAATTTTACAGAAAACTTATTTCATATGTTGACTAATTGCATGTAAAATTTCGTTGAAAAATTCCTTCGTTTTCTGCCTCAAACAATTTCCACAAAAAGGTCCAGAAAGCTGTCTTTTTGGGACCATTTCGGCCCAAACACATGAAATGCATAGGATAGTTTATTTTTCTTTTGCAAATCAATATTAAGGCTTCTTTAATGGTAAAGTGAAGATTCAAACACTTCCCTTTGACAACTTTTGCATGTTTAACTCAAATCAATATATTTAAGCATCAACAACAAAACTTTCATAAACCAAAGTTTGTAAAGCATCAAACCAAAATTAATTATTCAAAGGTAAAGTACCAAACCTTATTTCTTTAATTCCTCTTGGCTTTTCTTTCTTCTCCTTCATTAATTCTTTATTTCTCCTTCAATCAATTCAAGATACAACATAAACCTTAGAATTTCAAAATAATAAATTATCCTCTATTTCTTTTCCAACCGAAACCCCTAATCCAACCTTATTAATCTTTCTATA
Organism: Garcia nutans; assembly: GCA_947685225.1. Lineage (NCBI taxonomy): Eukaryota > Viridiplantae > Streptophyta > Magnoliopsida > Malpighiales > Euphorbiaceae > Garcia > Garcia nutans. The sequence continues at coordinate 43,723,641 of CANTUV010000007.1, read as the reverse complement.
TCTTGGTTCTTCCATTTAATCAATTAATCTTATTATTATTATTATTTTTTTCAATTCCATATAAGACTCTAATTCCCAATCTTCCAATATATATATAACTACCTAAAACTAATACTAAAATTAAAGTCTACACACTTAAAAACCTTAGAACTTACCTTAAAAATCAAAGTTTGGAAAAACTTGGAAGTCCCTTGGTATTTTCTTTTGTTGGCCGAATTTGGTGAGTGGAAAAGAGAGAATTTGCTCTTCATATCACCTATATTTATATACAAAGGAAGTGATGATCACCTTGACCATTTGTCCACTTTTTCTCTTTCTTCATTTATTACACATTTATTACATATGCTAAATGTTCTCTTTTGATTGGCCAACCTTTGATTTTTATAACTTCCTTTTTCCTTTACTTCTTTTCACTTGTCTCTCTTCCCATTGGATCTCATAAAGTTGTCCCAGGTTACTCATCCGGTCCCGACACGAAACCGGGCCCACATTACGTTCCGGCGATTAATCGATCATATCTTTTAAACCGTATAGCTCCACGAGTCAAACTATATATGGTTTTGATCCTCTCGACCTCTACTTTCTATTTATAAGATCTATTTTAGGTTTCTAAGTCATTTTGAAAAATTACCTGTAAGCCCTCAACTTTTTACAAAAATTCCCTTTTGGTCCTATTTTTGCTCGGGTTTTCTCCGGCTTCGTTTCTACTGACAATCGTTTCATATTTAACTTCTCGCCATTCTCTACGTACTCACGTCTTTATTTCCTACCCTAAATTCATGTATAACTTTAATTGGTAATGACCAAAATGCCCTTAGTCAACATTTCTTCATTTTTCTTTAACGGGACATTTCCTGGAAAAACCGTTACACGTCGTTGCGATCCGATTTTTCTCTACATTCCATTTTTGGAATCTGTTATATGCACTATTAAGAACATCCGGTGCAACTTTCTTTGAAATTACATCTACGTCCCCAACTTTATTAAAAATTACAATTAGGTCCCTTTTGTCATACAACCTTATCTAGAGCTGTTATCAAGAATTATCTTCTCCTTTTCCCTACTCTCGCTATGCACGTGTCTACACTGCATAAATGCAGTAGGCGGATGTGACAAATTTCTTCTTGAATTGTTGGGCGGTCGCGACTCTGAATGGGGTGGTTGCTAAAGTGGTAAGCGAGGTCGAATCATTCACCGTTCTTGTCACCGCGAACCTTACTGTGATTGTAATGATTTAAGTTCCTTGAGTAGCGGTCGGGCAAGTATTTTGGACGGTCTCCATTCTGTAGGCGCGGTCGCGACTATGGTCGAACTTCTGACCGCGAAACCTACTGTGACAAGGTTTCATTCTGTAATTTCATGGAGCGGTCGTATTTAGGTGAGGTGCTATAATTGTTCTGTTCACCTTTAATGGAAGCAACCTAATCCTGCAACAAGATTTCTCAAACACAAGTTAAATAGATCATCCATTTGAGTTGTCAAGGATCAAAATTAAGATAATTTGTCTAACAATCTCCCCCATTTTGACTTTGACAATTCAAATGGAATGATGAGAAAAATAATAAGTCTAAAATGCTCCCCCTTAACATATGCAACAATCATGGTTAAGAGCATTTGTGATTTAGTAGTTTATCTTGGTGAAAATGTTATTGTTTGATGCAAACATTTCTCCCCCATAAACATTTCTCCCCTATTGCAAATGTTCAACAAATTTCAACATGTATAATTTGTTTCTCCCATTATTGTTTTTATTCTTGTTTTCCATTTTGGTATTTTTTCCCCCATTGTCATAGGCAAAATGAAACAAATGTTAAGCAAAATCATTTAACAAAACAATGAAAGGGAATATAAACATTATATATATTAAAGTGGAGGAAAGTACAAGACAGAAAGCAAAGCAGCAAACATATGAAAATGCAAAAAACAAACTAAAGCTAAGCTATTCTGAGTCATCATCTACATCTAACTCTTCTTCAACTAAAGGAGCTTTCCCTTTATCTTGAGGTGCAACAGAGGCAGAGCTAGTACTAATGGACTCTTCTTCTTCAGCAATGCTTTGGGTGTAATTACTTATATCCCAATCTTCAAGGTTGCATTGAGGCAAGTCCAATTTGCCTTGCATGTCATAAAGATCATGGTGCATGTGGGATATAAGGTCTATTCTCTTGTTCAAGTGCTAAAATCTCTTGGAGACACTTTTCTTGAACTTAGAAAGGTTCCTGGAGAGAGTCTTGATGGCTTGGAGGATGAAGCAGTTTCTTGAGCAGCTTTTGATGAAGTTGCTTTTGGGGGTAATTCCACAGCAACTTCTACAGAATCTCCCTCTCCCTCAATTGTATACCTTGGCCTTTTCTTTTGTTTGTCCATAACACCTTTCTTGCCAAAGGAGTATACATAAGATCCTTCAATCTTCCTTACACATCCAGCATGCTCTAAGTAATCTATTGTGTTAGCACTAGAGGCTAGAGTGAAAGGGTTTCTCAAAGTGGCTAAGTTCAAATCATTCAGAAGGTTTAGGTGCCTAGCTATTTGAGTAACTTGAGAGGATAGGAAGAAGGTACCAGTTCTTGTAACAGCATGATGATAAAAGGTATCAATCAAGAACTTGGTGGTGTTTATTTTGATGTTGTGGGTGAAAGCATACAGAAAGATGAGGTCTCTTTTGGTGACTTTCTCATTCCCATCAGCTCTTTGGTGGATGGTGTAGGTGATGATCCTATGGAGCATCCAGTGGGTGAGAGATTTGATATGTCTGGCTTTAGATTCCTTTTCAAAAGAAGTTTCAATGGAAATTTCTCGCCAAAAATCAGAAAGGGTTTGGTTTGAGAAGATTTGGTCATTGTAAGAGGTTATACCTTCAGAAGGGAAGTTCCAAATGCTGCCAAAATCTTCTAGGGTTAAGGATTGATAATGATCAAAAAGCTTAAACCTTACCCCGTACCAACCTAGAGCAGAGTTTGCACTCTTTTCTATTTGAAGAGACATCAGAAATTCTTTGCTAAGACTGGAGTAGCCTACCTCTTCTGGAAAGACAAATTTTTCCCATCCAAGGACATCCAACAATCTCTCAATTTTGTCCTTGATGCCCAATGCAGAAAGCATCCCACCAAAAGGAGATTTGGTGCCTTCAACTTTCTTTTTCTTAAGCATTGCATACCTAATGTCTTCCTCAGAGGTTTGGTGGTGAGGTTTGTGAATTTTCTCACCTCTTCTAGACTGTGGAGGGGATGGAGGATCAACTACAGGTTCTCTAATGGTAATTCCTGGAACTCTCTTGGCTTGACCCTTTATTTTGGAGGTGGTTTTTCTTTTGGGAGCCATTGAAAACAGAAGGAGTAGGAGTAATCTGAAAAACAGAGAGTGATTGAGAAACAGATGAGATTGAGAGGTTTTTAGGGTTTCAGAGGGAGGTTTGTGTGCTTTGATAGGCAAAATATCAGATAAACTGTTGTAACACACTCTTAAATAGATGGAATTAAGAAAATAGCCATTTATGACTGTTGAAAATGAAGAGTTGCGACTTGTCACACAACCAACGGTTATAAAGTTTCGAGCAGAGTGTACAGGGTGCGGTCGCAGATTTAACAAGGTGCAATCGCAAAATGGGGTCTAGCGACCATTAGTAAGATAGGTACGCTCGCGAGGGAAGAAACTGTCTGTAACGGTCGAAACTATTCAAATTGGTGCGGCCGCGCACAAATTTTCTCGACCGCGCAAAGAGATTTTTATTGAATGAAACTAGCAGACGAAGTAGCGATCGCGAAGGGATACTGGAGCGACCGTAACAGACTTAAAAATGAAAGATTCAAGGAAAGATGAAAGATATTCCAAGTATGTTAAGAAAAATTAATTTCATGCACATAGAAACTTTATTGTAAGGCAAATATTTTAATTAGCTCAAAGTGATTCCATCAATCATTCCTAAATTGAGTTTGATGAAATTAAGTCTATCTTCATTCAAGGGTTTTGTAAAGACATCAGCAAGTTGATTTTCTGTATCTATAAATTCTAAGATTATATTCTGATTTTGTACATTTTCCCTCAAGAAATGATGTCTAATATCTATATGCTTGGATCTAGAATGTTGGATAGGATTTTTAGACAAATTGATAGCACTAGTGTTGTCACATTTAATGGAGATATTGTTAAACACTTTACCATAGTCAAGCAATTGTTGTTTCATCCATAATACTTGTGTGCAACAAAAACATGCTGCAACATATTCAGCTTCTGTTGTGGATAAAGCAACCGATGCTTGTTTCTTACTATGCCAAGAAACTAGACAATTACCAAGAAAGTGACATGCTCCTGTTGTGCTCTTCCTATCTAATATACTACCAGCATAATCTGCATCTGAAAATCCTATAATATGAAATGATGTGTTTTTAGGATACCAAAGTCCTAAATGTATTTTACCACTCAAATATTTCAAGATTCTCTTAGTGGCATTCAAGTGTGATTCTTTAGGACTAGTTTGAAATCTAGCACAAAGACATACACTATACATTATATCAGGCCTAGAAGCAGTTAAGTAAAGTAGTGATCCGATGATACCTCGATATTTCTTCTCATCTATTGCTTTATCATTATCATCTTTACCTAATTTCAATGATGTGCACATAGGAGTTTTGCTAGTTTTGCAGCCATCCATTCCAAATTTCTTGATGAGTTCTTTTGTATATTTGGATTGGTTGATGAAGATCCCATCTTTACATTGCTTGACTTGCAGTCCAAGAAAAAACTTGAGTTCACCCATCATGCTCATTTCAAATTCCCTAGTCATACAAGAAGCAAATTCTTTGCACAAGGCTTCATTAGTAGCTCCAAATATTATGTCATCCACATAAATTTGTACAATCAAAATGTTGTGCTTATCCTTTTTAACAAAAAGAGTTGTGTCTACTTTTCCTTTTGAAAAACCATTTTCAAGCAAATATGCACTAAGTTTATCATACCAAGCTCTAGGTGCTTGCTTTAATCCATATAAAGCTTTGGTAAGTTTGAAAACATGATCAGGAAATTTGTAGTTTTCAAAACCAGGAGGTTGTTCAACATAAACTTCTTCATTTATGAGTCCTTTTAGGAATGCACTTTTGACATCCATTTGATAAAGCTTAAAATTCATATGACATGCAAAAGCAAGTAATATTCTAATAGCTTCTAATCTGGCTACTGGGGCAAAGGTTTCATCATAGTCAATACCTTCTTCTTGATTATAACCTTTGGCTACCAATCTTGCTTTATTTCTAATGATGTGACCATTTTCATCAAGCTTATTCCTATAAACCCATTTGCATTCTATTATAGAATGATCTATAGGTCTAGGAGTAAGTTGCCAAACATTATTTCTTTCAAATTGATTAAGTTCATCTTGCATTGCAGTTATCCAATTTTCATCATTTAAAGCTTCCTCAATAGTTTTTGGTTCAATTTGAGAAACAAAAGCAACATTGACATCAACATGATTAATTTTAGATCTAGTAGTTACTCCCTTTGATGTTTCTCCAATGATGAGTTCCTTTGGATGATCTTTCTTGTATTGCCAATCCTTAGGTAGATCTTGAGTCTTTTCTTCAAATTGATTGATCTTTGGAGCATCAATAGATTCAAGAGGTTCAAGAGTACCTACAGGGTCATTGAAAGTAATACCTTTCTTTTGATCAAGTTTAGATGATTCATCAAATACAACATGCATTGATTCTTCTATAACTAGAGTTTTTATGTTAAATACTCTATATGCTTTGCTATATGATGAATATCCTAAGAATATGCCTTCATCTGATTTGGATGAGAATTTTCCAAGATTATCCTTGGTATTCAATATGAAGCATTTGCATCCAAATACTCTAAAATATCCAATTCTGGGTATTCTTCCATTCCATAGCTCATAAGAAGTTTTATTAGTTAAATGCCTTTTATAAACACGATTTGCAATGTAACAAGCTGTATTAATGGCTTCCGCCCAAAAATAAGATGGTAAATCATATTCATTGAGCATTGTCCTAGCCATTTCGATTAAAGTTCTATTTTTCCTTTCAACTACACCATTTTGCTGTGGAGTTCTAGGAGCAAAAAAATTGTGTGAAATGCCAAGTTCATTGCAAAAGTCTTCAAAGTTCTCATTTTCAAATTCTTTGCCATGATCACTTCTAATAGATGTGATCACATATCCTTTTTCGTTTTGAACTCTTTTTGCAAAAGTTTTGAAGTAATTAAAGGCTTCATTCTTTTGAGCTAAGAAATTAACCCATGTGAATCTAGAGTAGTCATCAACAAGAACAAATGCATATGATTTGCCTCCTAAGCTTGTAACTCTATTTGGTCCAAACAAGTCTAAATGAATGAGCTCTAAAGGTCTAGAGGTACTTATAACACTCTTTGATTTAAATGAGCTTTTATGTTGCTTACCATGTTGACAAGGTTCACAAATCCTATCTTTATCATATTTTATCTTAGGTAAGCCATCAACTAAGTTCTCATTACAAATATATTTTAATTGATCCATACCAGCATGTCCTAGTCTTCTATGCCATAACCATGCATCATTATTAGTGGACATTAAACATGTATGATTTGAATGTATGCTGACATTGTAAGTGTTGTTTGTTCTAGTGCCCTTAAATATGATAACATCATTTGAATTTGTGATTTTGCATTCCTTAGAATCAAACTTGACAAAGTATGCTTTATCACAAAGTTGACTAACACTTAGCAAGTTATGTTTCAAACCATCAACAAGCCATACATCTTCAATTAAATCCTTACCAATAGAACCAATGGAGCCAACACCAAGAATTTTACCTTTAGCATTGTTTCCAAAAGTTACGTTACCTCCATGTTTATAGGTAATACTTGTAAAGAGCTTTGCATTTCCAGTCATATGCCTTGAGCATCCACTATCCACAAACCATGTGCTTTCATTGGTAGTAGATTTTAGGCATACCTGCAAGACAATTGTGATCATCTTCTTTTAGGTACCCACATATAGTTGGGTCCTTGATGGTTAGTAGAAAGAGTGCCTTCTAAATTGAGATGAGCTTTTCTTATATAACAATAGAAATTTTTGTGACCAAATTTCATGCAATATGTGCATTGCCATGGTATCCTATGCTTCTGCATTTTTCTTTTTGCATTATACATACAACTACAAGTATGTGATTTCTTTTGTACAAGTTTAGTGAACAACAATGCATAATTATTTTTGGCTTTATCTCCTAGTGAACCATAAGAAGTTCTTTTAGACTTGGTGCAAGCATCTTTGATATGAACATCAGAAATTTTAGTTGTAGATGCTTTCACAAATGTTGGTTTGCTAGGTGCAATGTTGGTTGAGCCATTGAATCCTAATCCATATTTCAAGGAAGGTGATCTTTGATTATTAATCAATGTGTTCAATGCTTCCTTTCCTTTATGAAATCTGGAAATTGATTCTTTTAGTTCTTTTAGTTCATGCTTCAATGCCTCATTCTCTTTAATCACCTTTTCTAAGTCATGTGAGCTTTTATTTAATTCTCCTATTGTATTTATTAAGTGTTCATTTGAGGTTTTCAATTCTAAGGTAGAGTTCTTTAAACATATAAAATCCTTTTCTAACTTAGAGTTTTTCTCTTTATAGAGCATCATTTTAGAGAAATATTTTTCTATTTTAGAATTCATGTGCTCAATCAAGTCACTATCATCTATATCATTTATATCATCATGTGCTACAAGATCAAAGGATTGAGTACTTACCTCATTGGAGTCATCTTCAATAGCCATGAGACAAAGATTTGCAATTCCTTCCTCTTCTTCTTCTTCACTTGAGGAAGAGTCATCCCATGTGGCTTTGAGAGACTTTTTCTTTTCTTTATCCCATTTCCTTTTGTTCTTCAATTTGTAGCAATCCGATTTGATGTGACCAGTTTTTCCACATTCATAGCACTTCACCTCATTTTTCTTTTCTTTATCTTTGAAGGAGAATTTAGGAGGTGTACCTTTGTTTGCTTGTAATCTTTTCTTCCTTTTCCATTCATTCATTCTTTTTGAGAACATTGCCATTTCATCTTCATCATCAGTACCTTCATTGCTTGAGCTCTCAGCTTCTTTGATTGCTTTGAGTGCAATTGGTTTTCTCTTTTCTTTCTCACCTTGATCTTCTTCTTTTTTACTGTGCAGCTCAAAAGTGAGTAATTTACCAACTAACTCGTCTGTTCTTAATGTGTTGAGATCATGAGCTTCTTCTATGGATGATACTTTGGATTCAAAGTTCTTTCTAGCTCTTAGGGCTCTCAAGATTTTACTGTTTACATCACCTTGATCATATACCTTGCCATACTTCTTTAGTTCATTGACAATAGCAAGCAAGCGATTTGTCATGTCGGTGACATTTTCATTTGGTTTCATCTTGAATAGCTCATACTCATGAACATGCATTTGTTTCTTGGTAAATCTTACCTGAGTTGTACCTTCATGGTAGTTTTCAAGTGTTTTCCAAATGCAATGTGCACAAGTTAAATGTTGAACTCTTCCACCTTCTTCTCTTGAAATGGAGTTCATCAAGAAGGAAGCAGCTCTATTGTTCTTGAATCGATCTCTGATATTGCTAGTTGACCATTGAGCTTTGGGAAGTGGAACTTGAATACCGTCAACTTCATGAGTGGGAGATTTCCACTCATTTTCCACGAAATCCCATAGTTCAATCCCTTCACTATCTAGAAACAAATACATTTTGTGTTTCCAGTATGAGTAATCCGTTCCATCAAAGTATGGTCTAAGAATAGAGTTAAGATTTCCATGAGAGCTTGATGAAGAAGAAGTTGCCATTGTGGATCAGATTTCACAATTAAGTTCAAGAAATCTCAGGGCTCTGATACCAATTGTTGTCCCAAGATGGAAACCAAGAGGGGGGGGGGTGAATTGGTTTCCTCAAGAAATAATGACAATTTAAAAAACTCAACAAACAAGAAATGCGGAATAGAGAGTTGGTTGAGTAATGGAAGAAAGAAAGAACACACAAGATTTATAGTGGTTCGGATTTACTTCAATCCTACATCCACTTCCTTAACAACTTGTTAAGATTCCACTAGTCTTTGAAGTTTTCACAAGCTCACTTCCAACTTTACAAGTGTTTTTCTTAGGCTCACACTTACAACCCAAACAAGAGTTTTACAAGGCTTACTCTCACAACCTAACAAGAGTTTTACAAGGCTTACTCTCACAACCTAACAAGAGTTTTACAAGGCTTACTCTCACAACCCAAGTGTTTCCCAAGCTTACACTCAAACTTATACAATGGTGTTTTCAATGCTAACACCTAACATTCATAACAATTCAAATACAAGTAAAAGAAAATTTGTTGCTTGGCTATGAAAATCTTTTCTCAATGTTGTCTAATTTGTTTTCTCATAGAAACTTTGTATTTATAGCCAATGTGGTCTTACTAGCCGTTATTGATGTTGAGAATAAAGTCTTGGCAGATTAGACCTTCTTTACTTAAACTATCCGAAGCACTTCGTGGTCGCCCTTCATACAAGGATGGTCGCGCTCATGCTTCATGCGGTCTTCCTTTTAACAAGGGACGGTCGCTACTTTTGAAAAACTTCAACGGTCAAATTTTAGTGCTCTGCAGCTGGAATCTTGCCCATGATGTGTTTGTCGGACCGTTTCTTGCCCATGCTGTGTTTGTCGGGACGGTCGCGCCAAGCATAGGTGTGGTCGCCCTTTTTGAATATTGATGTGGGTTTACAACGGTCATGTCACGTGTCACTTTCTGACAGAGCAAAAGAGATGTCCGCCATAATTTGAATCTTCGCGGTCGCCCTTGGTAGCTTTTCGCGGTCGAACTCACATTTTCGCGTCGAACTTCTGGACGCACCTGAGGACGCGAACACTACTGTCTCTTTGAGCAATTTCTTCTTGAATTGTTGGGCGGTCTCGACTCTGAATGGGGCGGTCGCTAAAGTGGTAAGCGAGGTCGAATCATTCACCGTTCTTGTCACTGCGAACCTTACTGTGATTGTAATGATTTAAGTTCCTTGAGTAGCGGTCGGGCAAGTATTGGAAATGATGAAAAGGGATATGAAGGGTATGATAAATGCATAAAAAAAATGTGAGAGAGATGTCACATTGGAAATGTGACTAAGATTTATGTGAGGTGTTAAATATATATATATATATATAATAAGAAACTTATTTAAGAGATGGGCGATTAAATAAGGAAGATGTTAACTATGTTGTGGTCAGAGTGTATATATATGTTGAATTGATGAATAACCTAAGTAATGTCAAAAGAATGAGAAATGATAATATTCTCTGAAAGGTGATAAATGTTAACTTTGTATAGGTTATATGTAAAAGAAGAATTGAGTATAATTGTATGATTTGTGTGATGAGATTTTTTTTTTCTATATGAACACAAATATGATATGTAAGAAAATGTGGAAAGTAAGTCACATTGTGATTATGACTTACGAAGGTGTATGTGGATGATTAAAAAAACTGTTATCGAGTGTTTACTACCTTATACAAATACGTGTTTGGTAATATTGAGAATGATATTGCATGTATTAATAGACCTAAGAGAGATTAGATCTTGACCTGCGTAGAGTTAGGTCATGTGATGAATTGAGATTGAGAATGGACCCGAACAGAGCTGGTCGGTGAAATTGTTATTTTAACAACTGAACTTGATGATTGTGTAGTGTTTTGGGCCTAAAGTATATGCGTATAAATAAGAGATTGTAAGGAAAAGGAAAGTATAATGAAAAAAGTATGGAAATGGAAAAAATATATATATATATATATATGAATGAAAATTTTTATAAGAGATAGATAAGAAATGGAGTAATAAATGGAAATTGTGTAAATTAGCATATGAAGGAATGTGTATATGTAAGAGATGTTAATGATAATATTGTTGAAACATGAGTTAGGCTAATGATGATCAAGTAATCAAGAGTAAATTGCTTTGAAACAGAGTTGAAACGTGTTAACTGTTTGTTTAGCAAAAGATTAGAAAATGAATATGTGATTTTTGCGATACAAACTTAACATTGTGATTGGAAATGTTTGAAGAAGAATGATAGAGGAGCAGTATTTATTTATAAGCCATAGGCATGACCATTATTATGGTATGACCATTGGATAGTTTTGATGAGATTTATAGTTATGCTTCAAAAAACATGGTCAAGACTTATGGTTTGCATAGTTGTATCTTATAATTTTACACTAGAAATTTATTTGTAATTATAGAAAGTATGGAAACAGAAGAGAATTGTGAAAATATGATGAGCTTTAAATGATGTGTAAGAAAAGTGATTTGAGTAAATAGGGTACCTATAAGAAATGTGAGAAAATGGTAAATGAAAGGAATTATGAAATGTGAGTAAGAGTTATAATGAATGTGTTTGAAAGTGGTATAAAATGAATAAGTTTAGGAAAATGATGTGTAAAGTAAATAAGACTAGGGGAAGTGAATATTATCTATAATGATGAATTCGAAGAGAATTAAAATTTGAGAATAAATTTGACCTAATAGAATTAGGTCATGAATTGAAAACAGATTGATGAATTTAAAAGACTAAAGGTTGGTCAGAATAGAATAAGGTTGTGATGGTCATATTGTGATAGATTAATTGATCCGAAATGTAATAAGTTTACAAGTATTTATTGAAATTCAATGTGTGTAATTGTATTAAGAATATGCAAGCTATGTGATAATGTCCATAATACAGCGTTTTGATATGTATATGCATATGAAAGGAGCTAAGTTATATTAGTTTCAAATAATTATAAGAGAAAAGTGTTAGTTATAGTATAATTGGAATGAATCTTAATAAGGAAATAAGATTTTGTTGTTGTATAATGGTGATATTAAATTAATATGTGGTAATTATATAAAGAGTAGGATCAAAGTGAAGATGTGTAAAATTATTGTATTAAGATAAAAGTTATTAACATATGAATTTAAGGTAATGAGAGTATATTTTTAAGATAATAAAGTGATCAGATATCTTGAGTGCAATAGGTGTGTGGTATATATATATTAAGGAGATGAAGTAATTTTGTCTAATGACAATTTGATTGAAGATATGATAATATGTTGTAACTATTTGAGTAAATAGACAATATAATGATGAGTTATGGAATGGTAAAAAGGTAATTGAGAATGTATCTAAGGATGAGAATATAAATTATATAATTTGATAAAATAATGATATTGATGATTTATTACCGTACTGGATAATTTCGAGGATGAAATTATTTAAGGGGGAGAAAATTGTCATATCCGTGATTTTAGAGATATAAAATTTTATATATACTCAATATATATATCTAGAGTACATATAACATATACATATGGTATATTAATTATATATGTTGGATTAATACATTACATATATTATACATATATAAGGTACATCTGATGTGTATATAAGATGCATATTACATTTGCATATGTGTAATATCCCAAATTTTTGAAAAGTTTGAATTTTTAGAAATTTGATAAAATAAAGTATAATTTAAATGGATAAATTAAATTAATGGTTTTAAATGAAAAATGAAGGGATTTTAAATGAAAAAGTGGAATATATATGTGATATATATGTAAAATATATACAACATATAAAAGACAACACTTTTTAAGAGAAAAGTCAAAGTAAAAGGGTATTTTGGTAATTAAATCTAAGAAATTTAAAATTAATAAAATAATTCAAAAATAAATAATTTTGGATGGAAGATAATATTTTGGGGTTTTAATTAATTAATTTAAAATATATTAAAATAATAATATATATAAAGTTGAAAATGTGAGTGGGAGGAAAGAAAAAATCATATTTATTTTCATTTTCTTCTTCCTATTTCCTTCAAGGCCGACTTTCATGGTTTCAAGAAAGGGATTGCCTCTTCCATAATCCAAAAATTGAAGGATTTCAAGTATTCAAAGTGGATTTTTGGTGATTTCCACCAAAATTAGTAAGTTTTCAACTCTTTTTTTAATTCTATATGTTGTCCCAAGATGGCAACCAAGAGGGGGGGGGGGTGAATTGGTTTCCTCAAGAAATAATGACAATTTAAAAAACTCAACAAACAAGAAATGCGGAATAGAGAGTTGGTTGAGTAATGGAAGAAAGAAAGAACACACAAGATTTATAGTGGTTCGGATTTACTTCAATCCTACATCCACTTCCTTAACAACTTGTTAAGGTTCCACTAGTCTTTGAAGTTTTCACAAGCTCACTTCCAACTTTACAAGTGTTTTTCTTAGGCTCACACTTACAACCCAAACAAGAGTTTTACAAGGCTTACTCTCACAACCTAACAAGAGTTTTACAAGGCTTACTCTCACAACCTAACAAGAGTTTTACAAGGCTTACTCTCACAACCCAAGTGTTTCCCAAGCTTACACTCAAACTTATACAATGGTGTTTTCAATGGTAACACCTAACATTCATAACAATTCAAATACAAGTTAAAGAAAATTTGTTGCTTGGCTATGAAAATCTTTTCTCAATGTTGTCTAATTTGTTTTCTCATAGAAACTTTGTATTTATAGCCAATGTGGTCTTACTAGCCGTTATTGATGTTGAGAATAAAGTCTTGGCAGATTAGACCTTCTTTACTTAAACTATCCGAAGCACTTCGCGGTCGCCCTTCATACAAGGATGGTCGCGCTCATGCTTCACGCGGTCGTCCTTTTAACAAGGGACGGTCGCTACTTTTGAAAAACTTCAACGGTCAAATTTTAGTGCTCTGCAGCTGGAATCTTGCCCATGATGTGTTTGTCGGACAGTTTCTTGCCCATGCTATGTTTGTCGGGACGGTCGCGCCAAGCAGAGGTGCAGTCGCCCTTTTTGAATATTGAAGTGGGTTTACAACGGTCATGTCACGTGTCACTTTCTGACAGAGCAAAAGAGATGTCCGCCATAATTTGAATCTTCGCGGTCGCCCTTGGTAGCTTTTTGCGGTCGAACTCACATTTTCGCGTCGAACTTCTGGACGCACCTGAGGACGCGAACACTACTGTCTCTTTGAGCAATTTCTTCTTGAATTGTTGGGCGGTCGTGACTCTGAATGGGGCGGTCGCTAAAGTGGTAAGCGAGGTCGAATCATTCACCGTTCTTGTCACCGCGAACCTTACTGTGATTGTAATGATTTAAGTTCCTTGAGTAGCGGCCGGGCAAGTATTTTGGACGGTCGCCATTCTGTAGGCGCGGTCGCGACTATGGTCGAACTTCTTACCGCGAAACCTACTGTGACAAGGTTTCATTCTGTAATTGCATGGAGCGGTCGTATTTAGGTGAGGTGCGACCGCTATAATTGTTCTGTTCACCTTTAATTGAAGCAACCTAATCCTGTAACAAGATTTCTCAAACACAAGTTAAATAGATCATCCATTTGAGTTGTCAAGGATCAAAATTAAGATCATTTGTCTAACACTATAGAAAATTGAATTATGTTGAGTTTGGGGTTTTGATGTAGCATGTTATAATTATTGGAATGGGTGTGTATGATGTTATTTTGGATAGTTAAAATTGATTTTAAGGTTGGATTAAAGAAATTGTTGAATTTAAGTTGAGTTTAATGAAGAGAAAGAATTTAGGGTTATGAAACATTTGAGTTTTTGAAATCATGAGTTTTAATTGTGCAAATTGGTTCCAAATGTGTTGTTTTGATGCATAAACAAGGATTTTAAAATCAAATGATGGATTTAGTTAAGTTTGGATAGAGTTTGAAGATGGTAGTATTGATTTAGGGTTTTGAAAAGTGAATTTTCAAAGAATGATTAATTGTTTAATTTTAATGCTTAAATCATGTTATTTAATGATATAAGTGGTGGAAATAAGATTGAAATTATAATTGGATTGAGTTGGAATGGAGATCCTTCAATGGTGAAGGTTATGCCATTTTAGGGTTTTGAGCATAAGCATGTGGTTAATTAATGTAATTGGTTTAAACATGCTAAAACATGTTTCTAATGATATTAATAAACTTAAAACACTAATTTAAATGGCTTGATATGGTTTTTCAAAAGTTAAAGTGAGGTGAAGCTTAATTTTGGGATTTGGTTTAGAGTGATGTTTAATTATGGTTTGATGTTGAGAATACCTTAGAATGTGATATTAAATGATTATGTATGATCACATTTCATATAGGCATTGAGGGAGGTTGATTTGCTTCATCCAAGTGGTGAAGGGCAAGTTGGAAGGATAGGATTGGAGCTTGTACTAAGCTTGCTTTGGGTTGCTAGTGGAGGTATGTACAAACTTTGAATATATTGTTTATATTTGCATGACATTTGGGCTTAACACATTTTGGTTGAAAAATGTGTTAAGTTACTTGGTTCATTAATTGAGTATGAATAATGTGCTATGACATTTGTAATGTCATATATGTGTTAAATGCATTGTGAAAAGCCATTGATAATGGCTAAATTGTGTAGAATGTGAAATATGTATATTATGTAAAAATACCCAAAGTAATTGGGTAATGTGTTGTGAATGCAAAAGTGAGATATGTGAATAATGAAATGAATTGATATTGATAAAAATGAGAAAAATGAGAAAAGTGAGAAAAATGAGAGATGTGAAAAATGAGAAAAATGTGAAAATAAGGCAATGTGCCTAGATTGAATATGTGACAATGAGAAAGAGATTAATAAGGAGAAAAAGATGATATAATATGGCAATGTGCCTAGTTTGATAATGAGAAAATGAGAAAAGTTTTGATAAAGGAATTATGAAAGAATTTGATAATGAGAAATATGAATAAATTGCATGCCTAGTATGTTATTTAATTTTTAGAGTTATGGGTTTGGCGGCATGCCTATGATTGCCTGCGGGCTAAACGCTGGAATGGTGAAAAGACTGGGTCGTAAGCCAGGCCAGCTGATAAATATGATGTTTTTGGGGTGAAAAGACTGGGTCGTAAGCCTCAAAAACTGTAGCAGTCTAGCCGGGTTGGGGACCAAGATACTGGGACCTAAGGGTCTAGCTGGGTTGTGGTCCAAGAGATTGGGGCTGTTACATTATCCATGGATATATTGCCGACAGGGCTAGACACATGGTATCATTTTGGACTAAATCAGTAACTCTGAAATTTGAATAGCATATTAGATCATTTTTGGGCCCATGCTTGTCTTTGCTATAATGTGAATTATGAATTATGATACAATTGAGCAATATAATGCTATGAGTTGTGATTATGAAATATTTGAAAAATATAAGAAAGTAGAATGATGTGACATCTATATGCATTGTGCATTGGCATTGCATTGAGTTTTATTGTTATTATCAAAGTTTGTACCACTAGGCTTTGGCTTAGCGCGATTGTAATTCGTCAAGCAGGTGTCATGGATGATTTGGTAGAGCCGGAGAGTTCTACTAGACCTGGTCGGGTCTAGGTTTGTATTTATTGAGCTTAAAGAGTCATATTTATTGAGCAGAAGAGTTGTTTTCAGAGCCAGTTGCCAGCATATAGATATTTGATATTACAATGTATTTTGATATTATTTATGTTATGATATATTTTTGGAAATATATAATGTAAATTGTAAAGAATGTTTTGAATAATTTGTTCAGATGAAATTTTAAATGTGTTGTTGTTTAGGTTATTTTTGTACTAGTTTTTAGTATGATTTTATGTGTGTGTTTAGTTAATGTTTTGATTGATTTTTGTTTTAAGTTTGTTTATTGTGTTTGTTTTTAGGTTTGAGAGCAAAAAGACCCTTAGAGGATCAAAACAGTGCAAGAAGAGCAAAGAACGAAGAACAGTAGCTGACACACTCAAGGGACACGGCCAAGTCAGTGGCCGTGTCCCTCCAAAAGAGCTCAAACACGGCCAAGTTGCTTCAACTTGGCCATGTCTCATTCAAACCCAAAGCAAAAGAGGAAGAAAATCAATCAGTAGAAGACACAGGCAAGGGACACGGCCAAGTCACTGGCCGTGTCCCTCCAAAGAAGCCCAGACACGGCCAAGTTGCTCCAACTTGGCCTTGTCTCACTTAAATCCAAAGCAAAGAAGAAGAAATTCTCTCAGAAGCAAACACAAGCAAGGGACACGGCCAAGTCACTGGCCGTGTCCCTCCAAAATGATCCAACACGGCCAAGTCACTCCAAACACGGCCGTGTCACTCAACCAAAGAAGAAAAGAAGAAACTCTGAGACAGAAGCGAACACAAGCAAGGGACACGGCCAAGTCACTAGCCGTGTCCCTCCAATTCACCTCAGACATGGCCAAGTCTCTTGTAACTAGGCCGTGTCCCACCTGAAAAGTGTATAAATTCTTTCGCACGAACAGAAACGAGGGAGACTGGAGAGCGGCTAGGGTTTTGAGAACAAAATGAAAAGAGAAGAGGGGGCATTCATAACTTGGGATGAGGAGAGAGTGACACTCTCCTTGTCCCTCATCTTCATCCTCCATCTTCATCTTCTCCATCTTCCATTGACAACCTTCAATTTGGTTCTTTGGGATCAAGTGGGTCAATAAGCTCTCAAAGGTTGAAGAAGCTTCAATTGAAGGAGTGGTGACTTGAGAAAGCTCCATTCCATCTTCCAAAGGCACAATCAATTGAAGGATTGGTGACTTGAGAAAGCTCCATCCATATTGCAAGGGGAATCAACCATTGAAGAGGCTTGAGTTCTTCATCAAACATCAAAGTGGAGCAAGGAGGAAGACTAGTAATCCTACTCTTGGCATCTTCACAAGGGGTTTTTCTATTCTCTCTTTTAATTCAGTTCAATATTGTTTTTGGTTGTATTAAGAGATTGATATTGCGATGAACAATTTGTATTTGTTTTATATTGAGTTGAATGAATGCTTTAAATTGATGATGTTGAACTAAATACCTATGCCTAGGGTTTGTAGTATATTTGATTGAATGCTTTGATTTGATATTTCCATTGATGTACCTTGTTGTTGGTTGATTGCATTGGATTGTATGCTAGGTTAATAGATTAGCTACCTATTGATCTCTAGATATTGAATGAAGGACCGAGAGGTGAAATTTGGTATTGGAATTATGCAATCGACTACCCTATGAATGAATTACAAATATAAGTTTTAGGGTTTTATTAATTTGCAAATGTAAAATAATTGGTTATTGCTATTTCATGAATGTGAGAACTAATGAATTGGTAATTGACTAATTAATCTTAAGAAACAAATTAATTACAAGGCTATGATTAATTGAGAATTGAGCTTTGATTGAATGGACCTATAACCCTAAGCACTTTCCCGAGAACTGAATTGATCTTGTGCACCCATTACACACTTCAACCCTACGCACGTTAATTTTAGGTTCAAATTGTTATTTTGCATTCCAAACAACAAACTCTCACTTTTAATTTAATTGCTTTAATCAAGCTATTACGAACCACACCTTCTTGGGGAAACGACCTTGGGGCGATCACCATTGCTACAGCTAACTCGTATACTTGCGAGTGACGCGTTGTAGTTGTGTTAATTCGAGAGCAACAAGTTTTTGGTGCCGTTGCCGGGGAAGGTTGTTCAGTAGTGATAGTTTGATCTTTCTTTTCATTGTTTGTTTGTTTTTGTGAATTGTTTGTTTGTCTTGTTTTTCTTTAAATTTACTTATTTGTTTGTTTTCTTTAAGTTTCTAAGTGCCTTGTGTAAATATGCAATTTTCAAGGTACGCAGGGGTTTACGATGATAGCCCTAATTCTGACATGGCATGGCAATTAGCAAAATTAACGAACCAAATTAAGATGCTAAATGGAAGAGGACAAACACCTATGCCTACTCGAAGAGTATGTTCAGCATGTGGCATTGCAGGACATCGCAAACATGTGTTCATTTGGTTATGGACAATATCAAGAGAGGCAAGAGGAAGAATATGCCTCTGAAAATTTCCAGCAAAGGGGTAGAAGTAACCCATATTCCAGTCCTTGTAATCCAAATTGGAGAAACTACCCAAATTTTTCTTGGGAAAACTAGCTGCACATTCCACCTCCAAATTTTTTTCAACCTTACCAGAGAAGTTCTTACTCTCAAGAACAATATTCAAATCAAGACTTCCTTAAGAAACCCACTTTGGAAGATAGTTTGAATACCTTCATTCAAATTAGTGCACAAAATCAGATTCAATGCAAGACGTCCAAAGTGCAAGATGATTTGAATGCTTACATTCAAATTAGCACAGAAATTCAGGAAAGAAGCAATGAGAGGTTAGATTCTTTGGAGGAAACATTGAAGAGGGTGGAAATGCAACTTGGGCAACTGGCACATCAACTCCAAGAACACCAAGAGGAGGAATTTCCTAGCCAATTGGAGCAAATAGAGGTAATCACAAATTTTAAGAGTAAACAGGTGATATATAACGATTTTTGTGATTCCTTTGATGCAGGAACTAACAATGAAGAAGATGGCGAGGAAATGCAATCAAACATAGAGGAGTTAATTCATTAAAAGGAGGAGGAGAATTTGGAAGCATCAACTTCGACAAAATTGCATGAACCTCCAAATCCTTGTATGCCACCAATCCCATTCCCAAGTAAGCTGAATGCAGAGAAACAAGGTATGCAACTTTTTGAACTCCATGATATGCCCTATAGTGAAGATAGTGTAGATAAGCTTGAGGTGGCCATGACCATAGAAGTAGAGCCTAATTCTTCCAAATTAGAAATTGATGAGAGCAATCTACTAGTGAATAATGATATTGTTGAGGGAGAACTTCAAATTGCTAAAGAGAATGTAGAACACATTCAACCAAACTTGGTTGAACTTAAAAAGACCCCATTAATTTTGAAAGATGTTTTGGTTGGGGAATACAGTATGCAACAAATTATCATCTCTCCCACTCTTAGTGGTGAGAACGAGCAAAAAAAAAAAAATAAAACCATGTTGCAAACTGAAAAAGTTTCTTACTACGTCCCTATAGCATTAAAAAATCAAGCTAAGACAACCCTCGCATATTCTTTTTGGACAATTGCCCCCCTAAGAATGCTACCTAACCTTTTCAATATATTGGGCACTTTTCAAAGTTGCATGGTGTTCATCCTCTTAGTCATGGGCTCCAATTGCATTATGGGTGGAAGGAGCCCCACATATCGTATATGGGAACGATGGAAATCAGGTATCATCTAAACTTTCTCTGTAGTATGCATGCTCACATTGAGGACAATGTGAATTTTTAAGTGTGGGGTGCATTCGGTGTTTTATGTTTTTACTTTTAATTGCATTTTGTTTAGGTTTTAGTTACTATTTTTAATGTTTTTCATTGAATAAATGAGTTTTAGAAAGTTCAATTGTTATAAAAATTGTTGATAGATGACCTTTGAATTTTTGAAGCATGATTTGGAGAATTGAGTAGATTTGGTGATTATTGTCAATTTTGTTGGTTTTTCCTTGCATTGCCATTAACCTTGTGAGGAATTGAGCCATCAACTTATTATTCTTTTTGTGGGTGAACATCATTGATTGATGAATTGCTAGAACTTGCTTTGACATGCATTTTAAGATTACATAAAAATTTCAATTTGGCATCAAGATGATTAAGGCAATTAGGTGAACCCACTTTGGCTTAAAACACCAACCCTATATTCAACCTTAGTTAGCCAATTTTGAGCCAATTTTATTTTTCCTTTTCTTTCTTTTTCACAACACCATTAGCTTGAACCTTATTGTTTAACTCTTACCCTTTCATTAGGTCAAAAGCATTTTAAGAGCGTTTATGACCGAGTGTTATGTTGAATTAAGTGTGGGGTTAAATTTAGTAGGTTTGAGATTGCAAACTATTATGTTATTTAGTTGCAAACCCTAAAAAAAAGAAGAAAAAAATTATATTTATATATATAATAAAAAGAATAATTGTTGTTCTTGTTGAAAGGGTTTGAATGTATCATTGCAAGATTTAATAAGTGAGTTCCCTTGAAAAGCTCTTTAATGTCAATGGGTATATGAGAGGAAGGTGTTTTGGGATTGTTAGTTATACATATGATCAGTTACTTCATTCTTGAAGTGCTCTTGAACTTAATGATTAAGCTTACATTTCCTAAATGTCATGCCTTTACCTTAGCCCCATTACAACCAAAAGAAAGACCTTTTGATTGATGCTTGATTGAAATTTGGTGGTGGAGATTTGATTGATAAGCAAGCCTATGGTGATAATCTTTCATTGATTGTTATGAGTGTAAACACCACCATGATCAAACACTTGTAAGAGTTGGTAAGGGAGCGATAACATTGGTTATGCATGGAGAACCACTTAATTGCATGAGTGTCGATTTTGTTTGATTCGATATTGATTGCGGATTTAGGGATAGGGAAGTCTTGATGCATCTTTATAACTCTTGAACTTAACAAAATTCATCTAGTTAGAGTGTTTTGATTTTAGTCTTGCTTGAGGACAAGCAAGGAGTTAAGTGTGGGGTAGTTGTTTAGGTCATTTTTGTACTAGTTTTTAGTATGATTTTATGTGTGTTTTAGTTAATGTTTTGATTGATTTTTATTTTAAGTTTGTTTATTGTGTTTGTTTTTAGGTTTGAGAGCAAAAAGACCCTTAGAGGATCAAAACAGTGCAAGAAGAGCAAAGAACGAAGAACAGTAGCTGACGCACTCAAGGGACACGGCCAAGTCAGTGGCCGTGTCCCTCCAAAAGAGCTCAAACACGGCCAAGTTGCTTCAACTTGGCCGTGTCTCATTCAAACCCAAAGCAAAACAGGAAGAAAATCAATCAGTAGAAGACACAGGCAAGGGACACGGCCAAGTCACTGGCCGTGTCCCTCCAAAGAAGCGCAGACACGGCCAAGTTGCTCCAACTTGGCCGTGTCTCACTTAAATCCAAAGCAAAGAAAAAGAAATTCTCTCAGAAGCAAACACAAGCAAGGGACACGGCCAAGTCACTGGTCGTGTCCCTCCAAAATGATCCAACACGGCCAAGTCACTCCAAACACGGCCGTGTCACTCAACCAAAGAAGAAAAGAAGAAACTCTGAGACAGAAGCGAACACAAGCAAGGGACACGACCAAGTCACTAGCCGTGTCCCTCCAATTCACCTCAGACACGGCCAAGTCTGCTGTAACTTGGCCGTGTCCCACCTGAAAAGTATATAAATTCTTTCGCACGAACAGAAACGAGGGAGACTGGAGAGCGGCTAGGTTTTTGAGAACAAAAAGAAAAGAGAAGAGGGGGCACTCATAACTTGGGATGAGGAGAGAGTGACACTCTCCTTGTCCCTCATCTTCATCCTCCATCTTCATCTTCTCCATCTTCCATTGACAACCTTCAATTTGGTTCTTTGGGATCAAGTGGGTCAATAAGCTCTCAAAGGTTGAAGAAGCTTCAATTGAAGGAGTGGTGACTTGAGAAAGCTCCATTCCATCTTCCAAAGGCACAATCAATTGAAGGATTGGTGACTTGAGAAAGCTCCATCTATATTGCAAGGGGAATCAACCATTGAAGAGGCTTGAGTTCTTCATCAAACATCAAAGTGGAGCTAGGAGGAAGACTAGTAATCCTACTCTTGGCATCTTCACAAGGGGTTTTTCTATTCTCTCTTTTAATTCAGTTCAATATTATTTTTGGTTGTATTAAGAGATTGATATTGCAATGAACAATTTGTATTTGTTTTATATTGAGTTGAATGAATGCTTTAAATTGATGATGTTGAACTAAATACCAATGCCTAGGGTTTGTAGTATATTTGATTCAATGCTTTGATTTGATATTTCCATTGATGTACCTTATTGTTGGTTGATTGCATTGGATTGTATGCTAGGTTAATAGATTAGCTACCTATTGATCTCTAGATATTGAATGAAGGACTGAGAGGTGAAATTTGGTATTGGAATTATGCAATCGACTACCCTATGAATGAATTAGAAATATAAGTTCTAGGGTTTTATTAATTTGCAAATGTAAAATAATTGGTTATTGCTATTTCATGAATGTGAGAACTAATGAATTGGTAATTGACTAATTAATCTTAAGAAACAAATTAATTACAAGGCTATGATTAATTGAGAATTGAGCTTTGATTGAATGGACCTATAACCCTAAGCACTTTCCCGAGAACTGAATTGATCTTGTGCACCCATTACACACTTCAACCCTACACACGTTAATTTTAGGTTCAAATTGTTATTTTTCATTCCAAACAACAAACTCTCACTTTTAATTTAATTGCTTTAATCAAGCTATTACGAACCACACCTTCTTGGGGAAACGACCTTGGGGCGATCACCATTGCTACAGCTACCTCGTATACTTGCGAGTGATGCGTTGTAGTAGTGTTAATTTGAGAGCAACAAGTTTATATAAATATTCTTTGCTTGTTATAGGAATCTAAAATAAATATTTCATATGAAAATCTCTGAAAAATATTTTATATAAAATTAAAACACATACATACCCCCTTATACCCTATATACGTATAATATATATTTTTAGCATATGTAAAATACGCATATACAGTATAAAAATATCACAGATCGATTTAATAAAAATTTTCACA
Source organism: Garcia nutans (assembly GCA_947685225.1). Lineage (NCBI taxonomy): Eukaryota > Viridiplantae > Streptophyta > Magnoliopsida > Malpighiales > Euphorbiaceae > Garcia > Garcia nutans. Next base: position 43,700,192 of record CANTUV010000007.1, on the reverse strand, counting down.
TTTTTGTTTTAAGATTTCAAATACTAATATATAAAATAAGTATATTATATCATCAACATAGATCTCAACTTCCTTATGCATCATGTCATGAAAACAAGGTGGTGGCCAAACTTTGGTAGGTTGCTCCGACATTCTTTAACCCAAATGGCATTATTCTATAATAAAATATACCCCATGTAGTAATGAAGGCAGTTTTAGTGTTATTCTCTTGGGCCATTAACACTTGCTTGTGTACAAAAAATTCATCTATGAATGAGTGTAGCACGCTAGAGACTACACTATCAATAAGGACATCTATATGGGGTAAAGGAGAGTCATCTTTCGGGGAAGCTTTGTTCAAGTCTTTATAGCCTACATAAACTCTAATTCTTCCGTATTTCTTTGGCACAGGAACTATGTTGGCCAACCGGATTGGATAATCTATCACTTTAAGGAACTTTACTTATATCTTCTTGGTGACTTCTTCTTTGATTAACTCTGCCTATTCCTTCCTTAACCGTCTAAGCTTTTGTTTCACAAGTTTAATGTGAGTGTAAGTGGGAATCATGTGTTCGGCTATATCTTGATCAATTCTGGGCATATCCTCATAAGACAAAGCAAAGAATTCTTCATATATTTTAAATATTTTTTCTAATCTGTAACACCCCTTCCCGACCTACGTGTGTAAGCTGAGTAGAGGCGCCACCCTATCCTAATGTTGCTACCACTTTTACTTAGTCAAATTTTTCTTCCGATTTTTATAGAAATTTTGCCATAGTTTTGCCTAAAAATTCAATCCCAAGTGTCGACAAAACTGGTTTTTTTTTTCTAATTTTTGAAAACATTTTTACACAAACCAATGCAAACAAAATCATTCTCAGTACACTTCCAATAAATCCCCCTTATAACCTCAACTACAACCTGCAAAAAGGATTTACACTTCTAGTACAAAATAAAGTAAAGGTTTATTATGAAATACAGCAGATAAAATCTTTGTTCACTATGCAACGGAAAGTAACAATATTTACAAATTCATATACATCAAAACTCAAGTTTTACAACACATAAAATTTATACATGTTTGGCAGTCAGTCTTCGATCTTAAAGCCCACTATTCAATCTTCAAAATCTAGGCTCGACTCGGCCTAGAGGAACTCTCTGGTTCTTCCTTGTCACCTGCGCGAAGAATCACATTCGCGCTAAGCCAACGGCTTAGTAAGATAAAACATGCTAATGGTATGCTTTAATGTAATGCAATGCCACATATGTTATTGATAAGATCAATATCATAAATATAAAGTTAACCACATAATTATGCATTTCACAAATCATAGTCATATGAGCATACCACATTTCAACATCTTTCCACATTCAACATTAATCAATCATACTCAATAACCAACATCTCATTTCATTAACTCATAACATTATTTAGGACATTCATATAACCCTGACACCTATGGGCCCAACAAGTATTTAATACGATATTCAGAGTTCAGAGTTACTGCTTTGGTTCATAGTCACAATAATCACGCCCGTAGGCAAGTGTAACAGACCCAGTCTCTTGGATCATCAACTCAACACATATGAGGAGATCCTCAACCCGGCAAGACTGTTACAAATCATATATCTCATAGTGTAACAGACCCAGTCTCTTGGACCATCAACTCAACACCTATGAGGAGGTCCTCAACCCGGCAAGACTGTTACCTGTCATCATTTCTTAGGCATGCCACCCAAATCCAGAACTCTGAAACTGAATAACATATTAAACAAACAATTCATTTCCATTCTCAATTCTCATCACATTTAGGCAAACATGCCTTCTTTCTTTCAATTACATCATCTTAGCCAATAACAATGGCTTCACATTTCATTTCACAATATAACATCTCATTATTCAAGTATATATATATATATATCTCATCCATGATCACATTATATCTCACATAGCATCATTCATAAATATCAACATTTCATACCACATTACTCATGAAACACATTACCATTCACAATGCACAACATAACATTGTTCAATCTCAACAATGCAATTAGGGCAAAGAACAATTGATTATAACATTCATTGATTCAAGTGTGTTTAAAGTGTTTAGGGTTAGGTTTAAGGACCCACCTACCTTTGGAAAACCAAAGCAATGCAAAAAGAACAAAGAATTAAAACCCTAACCATAAATAGTACATTCTGGTTTTAAACTCCATTTTATCCTTATTTTGAAAAATTGTATAAAATAATCTACTTGACTAAAAATTCTAAAATTTTTACAGAATTTAGTTTTGTATCTTAAAATCATCCCTTTAAAATTTCAGATCAAACTGAACACAAAATCTTGGTCAAATAGTTCACCTAACCAGACTGCCCCAATTGCCCTGCATCCTGGCAGCAGTTCTGAACTTTGTGAATTCCATAAATCAAATTCAATCAACGTGGTTCCAAATTATTTTTCTCAAATACTAGACTCACTAAGCAACAACATATCCAAAATTCGATTGGATATGATTTTTCTACATTTTATTAAAAATCACGAAATATAGCTGTCCCAGTTAAGGTACCTGCTGGAACAGGTCTAATGAAAATAATCTTTCTAAACTCATAACCATTCCAAAATCGAATCAACATATTTTTCAGTCATTCTACACTCATAGAGGCACAACATATCAAAAATTCACTTCAAGAACATTTTTCTATAATTAATTAAAAATCATACAAATCACAGCCTTTACTAATTGTAAAACAGAAACAATTTCACTAAACACAACTCTTACTCAACACAATCACTTCCAACACCTTCACCAACTCAACTTCTCATCATCAAACCAACAAACCCTAATTCCTTTCTCACACCACTTCAAAAGAATTGAAGAAATTAAAGAAAAGATCTTACCTCAAATGAAGAAATCTACAAATCTTTAACCAAAACCCTTGTTTCTTTCTTCAAAATGCTTCAAACCTCAAGATCACCTCTCTTTCTCTCTTTGTCTATGGAGAATCCGGCCACTTCAAGAAAGAAAGAAGAAAATGCACAAGTCAAACACCTTTTCTTCTTTTAATCTCCACCATGCATCTTACAAGGAAAATTACCAAAACACCCTTAACCATATAACTAACTCTTTGTCTCATATAAGCCCTTTATAGTAATTTCATTAACAACCAAAAATATCTTCTTCCACTTAACCATCACCTTGACTCTTCATTTGACCAATGTATATGTTAATTATATCATCATATAAACAACATATACATTTGTCTCTAAACCCTAAATTTCTTCTCCAAAACACATATACATATACATTCTCTTCCCATTTCTTTTCTCTTACAATTTAACACATATATGCACAAACATTCACTTCCCAATATATATATCAACAACCACAATAACAACAACATACTCAAAACTTCTAGGGCATAAATGAGGATATTACAATTCTCCCCCTCTAAAAAGAAAATTTCGTCCTCGAAATTACCTGATATCAAAGCTGAAACAATTGCGGATACTGCTCTCGCATGGTATGCTCACTTTCCCAAGTCGCTTCTTCTTTTGCATGATTCTTCCAAAGAATCTTCACCAATGGCACTCTCTTGTTCCTTAACTCTTTCACTTCTCGTGCCAAGATAGCAACTGGTTCCTCTTCAAATGTCAAATCTGGGCTCACTTCAATAGACTCAAATGGCAACACATGAGATGGATCCGACCTATATCTCCTCAACATAGAAACATGGAATACATTATGAATACGATCCAACTCAGGTGGCAAAGCAAGTCGATACGCCACTGGCCCAACTCTTTCTAACACTTCATACGGCCCAATGAAACGAGGACTCAATTTTCCTTTCCGACCGAACCTCAAAATTTTCTTCCAAGGAGACACTTTCAGAAATACCTTATCTCCAACATCAAACTCTATATCTCTCCTTTTTAGATCTGCATAAGACTTCTGTCGGTCTGAAGCTGCTTTTAACCTGCCTCGAATCAACTTTACTTTATCTTCAGTTTCTTGAATCAAATCAGGACCAACCAACTTATTATCTCCAAGCTCATTCCAACAAAGAGGTGTCCTACACCGTCTGCCATACAATGCTTCAAACGGTGCCATACCAATGCTGGATTGGTGACTGTTGTTGTAAGCAAACTCCACAAGAGGTAAAAACCTATCCCAACTTCCAGAGAAATCGATGACACAGCTTCTCAACATGTCCTCAATAATCTGTATCACCCTCTCTGACTGTCCATCCGTCTGTGGATGAAAAGCAGTGCTGAAGTGCAGTCGAGAACCTAAAGCACTATGCAAACTCTTCCAAAATCTGGAAGTAAACCTGGGATCTCGATCAGACACTAAAGAAGTTGGAACACCATGCAGTTTCACAATCTCATGGATATACAGCTCAGCCAATCTCTCCAAAGAGTAATCCATTCGAACCGGAAGGAAATGAGCTGTCTTAGTCAATCTATCCACAATCACCCATATAGCATCATGCTTCTTTTGTGTCAATGGCAAACCAGACACAAAATCCATTGTCACTCTTTCCCACTTCCATTCTGGCACTGACAATGGTTGAAGCAACCCGGTTGGAACTTGATGCTCTGCTTTAACCTTCTGACAAGTGAGACATTTCGATACAAACTCAGCAATGTCTCTCTTCAAACCAATCCACCAATAATGCTGTCTCAAATCATGATACATCTTCGTATTACCCGGATGCATAGCAAACATTGACTGATGAGCTTCTTCTAAAATGACTCTTTTCAAATCAGCATCATCGGGTACACACAATCGGTTCTTAAACCAGAGACTCCCATCATCTTTCACAACAAAATCTCTAGTCTTCCCATTCTTGCAATCTGAAAAAATCTTCTGAATCTTCTTATCGGCCAACTGAGCTTCTTTGATCTGATCTAACAAAATCGGCTTTAATTGCAACTGTGCCAATAATGCACCATCAACACAAGGTACAAAACTGGCATGCAATGCTCTCAACTCAACAAGCAACGAGAGCGAGTAAACAGTTAAACCAGCTAAAGACTTCCGACTCAAGGCATCAGCAACAACATTTGCTTTACCTGGATGATAGTCAATCAAGCAGTCGTAGTCTTTAATCAATTCTAACCATCTCCTCTGACGAAGATTGAGTTCTTTCTGGACACCCAAATACTTCAAACTCTTGTGATCAGTGTAGATGAAACATTTCTCCCCAAACAGATAGTGGCGCCAAATCTTTAATGCAAACACAATGGCAGCCAATTCTAAATCATGGGTCGGATAGTTAAGCTCATGCGGTTTCAACTGTCGAGATGCATAAGCTATAACTTTCCCTTCCTGCATCAATACACACCCCAAACCTCTATGTGAAGCATCACTGTAGATCACATATGGTTTGCCTTCAACAGGTAAAGTAAGAACAGGCGCTTGAGTCAACAACTCTCTCAACTGCTCAAAACTAGCCTGACACTGATCTGTCCACACAAATCTCACTCCCTTTCGAAGTAATCTGGTGAGTGGAGTAGCTATCAAAGAAAACCCTTTCACAAACCGTCGGTAATAGCCTGCCAAACCCAGAAAACTTCTAATCTCTGTCACAGACTTGGGTGGACTCCAATTTAAAATGGCTTCAACTTTGCTCGGATCAACTCTGATGCCTTCTGCAGAAACAATATGTCCGAGAAAAGCAACTTGATCCAACCAGAACTCACACTTCGACAATTTGGCAAATAACTGATTCTCTCTCAAAATCTGCAACACAATCCGCAGATGCATATCATGCTCCTCTTCATTCCGCGAATACACCAGTATATCATCAATGAAGACCACTACAAACTGATCCAAATAGGGCCTAAACACCCTATTCATCAAATCCATAAAAGCTGCAGGTGCATTCGTTAGACCAAAAGGCATAACTAAAAACTCATAATGCCCATACCTGGTCCGAAAAGCAGTCTTAGGAACATCTTCACTTCTTACCCTCAGCTGATGGTACCCAGATCTCAAATCAATTTTGGAGAACACTGACGCTCCCTTCAACTGATCAAAGAGATCATCGATTCTAGGCAAAGGATATTTATTTTTAATAGTCACCTTGTTCCATTGCCTATAATCGATACACAACCTCATAGTACCATCTTTCTTCTTCACAAATAGCACAGGAGCTCCCCAAGGAGAAACACTGGGGCGAATGAATCCTTTGTCCAACAACTCCTGTAATTGCACTTTCAACTCCCTCAATTCTGCTGGTGCCATTCTATAAGGAGTAATAGAGATAGGAGTGGTACCAGGCAACAATTCAATACCGAACTCCACCTCTCTCTCAGGAGGCAACCCTGGCAACTCCTCTGGAAACACATCCGGGAACTCAGCAACTGTGGCAATGCTATCAATAGGGGAACCCTTCACTCTAGTATCCACCACATGAGCAAGATAGGCTTCACACCCCTTTCTAATCAACCTCCTGGCTGCAACAGCTGAAACAAATAAGGAGGCTAGCTGTTCCTGCTCATTAGATACTATCACCTCTCTACCATCACCCGTTCTCAAAGAAACAATTTTCTTTTTACAATCCACCACAGCTTCATGTCGAGATAGCCAATCCATACCTAAGATCACGTCATATTCCTTAAATGGCATCTCAATCAAATCCCCAAGGAACTCCTCACCCTGCACCACTACTGCACTATCTCTATGCACCTTACTCACAACCACACTATGCCCTAACGGATTTGTTACCAACACATCAAATCCTAGGGACTCAGCATGCAAATCAGATACAGGCAAAACAGATGCACTAATATATGAATGTGTGGAACCCGGATCAATCAAAGCAAGTACTGGAGTATTAAATAAAGAAAAAGTACCAGCTATGACTGCCGATGTATCTGGCTGTCTCTGCATAACATACATCCTCTGGGAAGATCCAACCTCCTCTGGTCTACCCTCCCTGGATGTAGTACCTCTTCTAGAACTGAATCCTGGTCTACCTCCCCGGCTGGCACCTCTGCCTCCTCTGCCTCCCCTCACACTAGCTCGAGAAGCAGCAGAATCAACTGGCATCTGATCCTGCCTCTCAGGACAGTCTCTCACAAAGTGGTCAGGTGATCCACACCTGAAGCATACCCCTGATCTACTATGCCTCCAACAAACGCCCCCATGTCTTCCACCACACTGGTTACACACAGGTAAGGTGGATCTCTGAACTCCAGGAGTAGGAGCACTCGCTACTGAAGCTGCAGGTCTAAATCTCTGCCTCTGGAACTGCACTGACCTACCCACTGGTCTCTGGCTCCTACTACTCCGAGGAACAAAACTTCCTCTACCCCTCTTCGCAGAAGAAGACCCTGCCTCGAACTGGGGCCTTCTAACCCTAACCTCTTCCTCTGAAGCAGCTGCAATAACTTGAGCTCGCTCTACACTTCGAGCTGCTGCCACAAGCTGTGAGAAATCCTGATATCTGGATCCAGCCACTAAGCACATGATCGAGGGCCTCAATCCCTCCTCAAATCGCCGACATCTATCAATCTCATCCGTAATGATACCCCCAGCATACTGACTCAGTCGAATAAACTCAACTTCATACTCAGTTACGGTCCGATGATCTTGCTTCAAATCTAGAAACTCTCTTTTCTTCCCATCTTTATACTCCCTAGGAGTATACTTCAACTCAAATTCTCTCAGAAAATCCGCATAAGACAAGGTTGGTGGATCATCCATAGAATGGGGCACTGTCTTCCACCAGTCGTAGGCATCCTTCTGTAGCAAAGATCTTGCATAGTCAAACTTCTCCTCTGAAGTGGCTTGCAACTGCACAAATACCCTCTGAACTCTATCAAGCCACTGTTCTGCTACAGCCGGATCAACTGTACCAAAGAAATCCTCTGCTCCATATTTCCTTAGCTTATCATAGTGCCTTACTGGTACTGAAGGCTGAGGGGGTGGTGGCGGTGGCTGTGGTTGCACAGGTGCTTGTCTCATAGCTTCCAACATAGGCCTAAACCAGGCTGGCGGAACCTCCTCCCCAGCTGGTCTACCCGACACCGAAGCAGGTGCCTCCTCAACACTATCAACCCTAGCTCCCTCAGCAGGAGCAATACTCTCGGCACTACCCTCAACAGATTGTCGTGAATGAGATGCCATCTCTACCTATATCTGCAAACACAGCAGAATATTCCTCATTAAAGATCAAAGACTGCCATACCAAAACATGTATTTTACTCAAAAACCCACTTTAAAAATCAAAATATTCTTTTTCTTACAATTGATCTAGGTTGAGAATCTCAAACCTAGGCTCTGATACCAAAAATTGTAACACCCCTTCCCGACCTACGTGTGTAAGCTGAGTAGAGGCGCCACCCTATCCTAATGTTGCTACCACTTTTACTTAGTCAAATTTTTCTTCCGATTTTTATAGAAATTTTGCCATAGTTTTGCCTAAAAATTCAATCCCAAGTGTCGACAAAACTGGTTTTTTTTTTTCTAATTTTTGAAAACATTTTTACACAAACCAATGCAAACAAAATCATTCTCAGTACACTTCCAATAAATCCCCCTTATAACCTCAACTACAACCTGCAAAAAGGATTTACACTTCTAGTACAAAATAAAGTAAAGGTTTATTATGAAATACAGCAGATAAAATCTTTGTTCACTATGCAACGGAAAGTAACAATATTTACAAATTCATATACATCAAAACTCAAGTTTTACAACACATAAAATTTATACATGTTTGGCAGTCAGTCTTCGATCTTAAAGCCCACTATTCAATCTTCAAAATCTAGGCTCGACTCGGCCTAGAGGAACTCTCTGGTTCTTCCTTGTCACCTGCGCGAAGAATCACATTCGCGCTAAGCCAACGGCTTAGTAAGATAAAACATGCTAATGGTATGCTTTAATGTAATGCAATGCCACATATGTTATTGATAAGATCAATATCATAAATATAAAGTTAACCACATAATTATGCATTTCACAAATCATAGTCATATGAGCATACCACATTTCAACATCTTTCCACATTCAACATTAATCAATCATACTCAATAACCAACATCTCATTTCATTAACTCATAACATTATTTAGGACATTCATATAACCCTGACACCTATGGGCCCAACAAGTATTTAATACGATATTCAGAGTTCAGAGTTACTGCTTTGGTTCATAGTCACAATAATCACGCCCGTAGGCAAGTGTAACAGACCCAGTCTCTTGGATCATCAACTCAACACATATGAGGAGATCCTCAACCCGGCAAGACTGTTACAAATCATATATCTCATAGTGTAACAGACCCAGTCTCTTGGACCATCAACTCAACACCTATGAGGAGGTCCTCAACCCGGCAAGACTGTTACCTGTCATCATTTCTTAGGCATGCCACCCAAATCCAGAACTCTGAAACTGAATAACATATTAAACAAACAATTCATTTCCATTCTCAATTCTCATCACATTTAGGCAAACATGCCTTCTTTCTTTCAATTACATCATCTTAGCCAATAACAATGGCTTCACATTTCATTTCACAATATAACATCTCATTATTCAAGTATATATATATATATATCTCATCCATGATCACATTATATCTCACATAGCATCATTCATAAATATCAACATTTCATACCACATTACTCATGAAACACATTACCATTCACAATGCACAACATAACATTGTTCAATCTCAACAATGCAATTAGGGCAAAGAACAATTGATTATAACATTCATTGATTCAAGTGTGTTTAAAGTGTTTAGGGTTAGGTTTAAGGACCCACCTACCTTTGGAAAACCAAAGCAATGCAAAAAGAACAAAGAATTAAAACCCTAACCATAAATAGTACATTCTGGTTTTAAACTCCATTTTATCCTTATTTTGAAAAATTGTATAAAATAATCTACTTGACTAAAAATTCTAAAATTTTTACAGAATTTAGTTTTGTATCTTAAAATCATCCCTTTAAAATTTCAGATCAAACTGAACACAAAATCTTGGTCAAATAGTTCACCTAACCAGACTGCCCCAATTGCCCTGCATCCTGGCAGCAGTTCTGAACTTTGTGAATTCCATAAATCAAATTCAATCAACGTGGTTCCAAATTATTTTTCTCAAATACTAGACTCACTAAGCAACAACATATCCAAAATTCGATTGGATATGATTTTTCTACATTTTATTAAAAATCACGAAATATAGCTGTCCCAGTTAAGGTACCTGCTGGAACAGGTCTAATGAAAATAATCTTTCTAAACTCATAACCATTCCAAAATCGAATCAACATATTTTTCAGTCATTCTACACTCATAGAGGCACAACATATCAAAAATTCACTTCAAGAACATTTTTCTATAATTAATTAAAAATCATACAAATCACAGCCTTTACTAATTGTAAAACAGAAACAATTTCACTAAACACAACTCTTACTCAACACAATCACTTCCAACACCTTCACCAACTCAACTTCTCATCATCAAACCAACAAACCCTAATTCCTTTCTCACACCACTTCAAAAGAATTGAAGAAATTAAAGAAAAGATCTTACCTCAAATGAAGAAATCTACAAATCTTTAACCAAAACCCTTGTTTCTTTCTTCAAAATGCTTCAAACCTCAAGATCACCTCTCTTTCTCTCTTTGTCTATGGAGAATCCGGCCACTTCAAGAAAGAAAGAAGAAAATGCACAAGTCAAACACCTTTTCTTCTTTTAATCTCCACCATGCATCTTACAAGGAAAATTACCAAAACACCCTTAACCATATAACTAACTCTTTGTCTCATATAAGCCCTTTATAGTAATTTCATTAACAACCAAAAATATCTTCTTCCACTTAACCATCACCTTGACTCTTCATTTGACCAATGTATATGTTAATTATATCATCATATAAACAACATATACATTTGTCTCTAAACCCTAAATTTCTTCTCCAAAACACATATACATATACATTCTCTTCCCATTTCTTTTCTCTTACAATTTAACACATATATGCACAAACATTCACTTCCCAATATATATATCAACAACCACAATAACAACAACATACTCAAAACTTCTAGGGCATAAATGAGGATATTACATAATCTCTCTCTCTTCAAGAGTAAGGTCGGATGCTATGCTAATGTTTTCAGGATTATGGGTTGTTCCCAAATTTAATGACTGTGTATCAACAGAGTTAATATTAAAAAAGCTCATGTAACCACTATTTGAATGTATGCAACCATCAGGAAAAACATCACAAAAGTAAGCAAAATTATACTTTATTACATTCATTTTTGAAAAGAAAACATCATCGTCCTCATACAAAGCAGACAAATAAAAATCAGAATCAGAATCAATATCAATGTTCTCATCACCATAAACTATAAGGTCTAAAACGTTTGCTCAATAAGAGTAGCAATTTCCTCTGGAGTCTTCTGGATCTTTAAGGTAACTTCTTTCTTTTCTTTTGGGCTGGATTCCTTGTCAGCTAGCAAGATAAGCTTTTTCTCCTTCCATTCCACCAACTCAGCAACATCAGCAAAGATCTCAAAACTAGGGATTATTTTTCCCATAAACATAATCAGCTCCGGCTTTCCTTACAGTGGTCCTAACTCATGTACTTTTACAAATATTTCTTCAAGTGGAGGATAACTTATATTGTCATTCTTTTTAGAAGAACACCTCCATTTGCTTCATCATATCCCAACCCTTTCTTAGAAGATTGAGTCTTGAAATCTGGAAGCTCTGTTACATGTGCCTTCCCTTTTCCAAGGTAAGTACCTAGTAGATAATTCATTTTCTTCCTCACGGCTAGAATTCTAGAGCCTATTATCTCATTATCATAAACAACATCCACTCAAAAAACATCTAGTGTTATAGTTTCACAATGTTTCTTAGATATGGCCAATGAATCCCAAATGCTGACAGTTGCTTGAGTCCTTTTCAATTGCTTAAGGATTGTATCATATTCACCTTTCCCCTTATCAGCTTCTACTTCTTTGGTGAGGGTCTTAAATAAGGCTTGCCTGATAAAGCATTCATTACCTCATCCTCTTCAATGTCGAACCAGGTCCACTCCTCCTTCTTTTGTTTGGAATCATCATTACTATCAGTTGAAGCCCATAACTCGCTCACAATACAGATGGCCACTTCCTTTTTCACCATAACTTGTTTAATCTTGTTAAGTACCTCTTCATCTTTAGCCACCATGTCACCTACATCTTGGAAAGAGGACAAAAAAAAAAACTTCTCACTTAGGCCTCCTCCGATCATGAAAGTTGCTGGTGGTGGTACTTTGTTGAACCTTGGCAGTAGATTATCCTTTGTACTAGGCTTGCTAGGTTTGGGCAACTTCCCACTGTTAATCAAATTTTGGATCTCATGCCTCAATCTCAAACATTTGTCCATCTTATGGCCTTGCATTTGATGGAACTAACAGAAAGCTTTAACATCAAAATTAGGTGGTAGAGGATTTGACAGTGGTCGAGGAGTCAAGGGTTGTAACAGTCCCTTCTTTTGTAGCTTATTGAGAACCAAGGACAATGACTTTCCCAACTCTAAAAATTGCCTTCTTTCTCCTTGATCAGTTGCATTAACATCAACTGCCTTTTGTGTGATTTGATTACTAGATTGGTAATTCCCTTCCCATTCCTTCTTATCGAAAAAAGGTTCTTCTCTCTTTCCCATTCTTTAATTTGTGAGACAACTTGAAGGAGATCTTTATAATCTCTAATAAGGGTGTGGCACATCTTTTCACAAAGATTACGTAGCATCCCTCTCACAATCATCCAAATATTGTTTGACTCATCTGGCCTTTTCTTGACCAATGCAACCTTGTTTCTCCACCTCTTTAAATAATCAACTAGGTTCTCATTATATTTCCACCCGATTGTCTCTACCTCCATCAAAGTAACTTCCAACTCAGCATTGTACCCATACTGTTGGATGAAGGCCTTATACAATGAATCCCAATCCTTTTGAGTGTTGTCCTCTAAGGTGTTTGTAGACCCTTAATTTTGACCCCAATTTGATATGATCCTGATTAAAGGATGCCAAAATAAATTCAATTCGATTTACAACTTCTAATAAGTCGGTCCTATTTTAAAAGTCACAAACTCAACTACAAAACCCTAAATCGAGTTTTTTTAGACGATCCGGTCCAAAAAATTAAAAATGCAAAATTAGTTCAAGTTTGGAGGGCCCAGGTGATATGAGCCTTGGCTCATGTCGACCTGGATACCCCAGGTCGACATGACTTTGGTCCATGTCGATTTGGTTGCTCAAATCGACATGGCTTCAATTGTTTTTTTTAAATTAATTTCCGAATTGAATTAAAATTTGTTTTATGGACGGATTAATATTAGGGTTAGGGATTCTAAGTGAGGTTTTTGCCTATAAATAATAATGTTTTAGACTTTAACAAGGGTTGGCAATTGATATTAACAGAGATTTAAGCAACAAAAAAAAAGAACAAAATAAAGCAGCAATAAATAGCACTCATCAATCATCAATCCATTAAAGGCAGCAATGTTGTCTTTGTTCTTATTCAGCTAGAGTCAATTGTGGTGGAACCAACGCGACACAGGTTTGATTATAAATCTTTAATTTGTTTATATTTACAACATTCTTATGTTTTGATTGATGAATTGTTTAAGCATACGATAATATTGCCATGTTTTCTTTTAAGTGTCTCTATTATCTGATATTGAGTCTTTCAGTAACCTAAATTATTAATTATTAAACTCTAATTGTATGTTTTAGAAATCAGATTTTCCATTCATCCAATAGCCTAAGTCATTGATTAAATTATCAAAAACCCTAAATTATTCTTCTGTTTCCAAAACTTTAATCCCTAAATTATTCCATTAAAGTCTCAAAATCCTAATTGTTTTCCAAAAATCTTAATTTATTTCTAAAATCAATGTTTCTTCTAAAATGATAAATTAAAACATTAATTTAATTTAAAGCTTGTCACCCAGTAACCCTAATCAGAACTATTCTACCTAAAGTCATCAAAACCCTAATCCAAATTATTCTTCCAAAAACACCCAAAACCCTAATATGAGAAAACCCTAATTCATTTTGCCAAAACTAAAAAAATCTTAAACCCTAATTCCAATCTTTTAAAATTATAGACCATATGCTCATTGTCTACGTTCAACTCATTAATGATATAAACTTTGGTTTTATCTATTTATTGGATTTGTTATATGTTTTCATGGATGACTTATTTGATCTGTGATGGATTTATTTAATTTATAGATGAATGATTCCTTTGTTATCATTATTGATTTATTTTGGTACTAATGTAAGAGGTATGTTTCCACTTTGTGGGTACCTTATTATTTAAACTTTATGTAATTAATTTATTTTATATTTTTGGGATTAATGTAAAGGGCATGTTTTCACCTTTTGGTGGGTGTCCCATTTAGTTTTAGACATTTAACAATGTAAGGACATGTTTCCATCCAAGGATGGGTGTCCATTTATTTGCTTTGTTTGGACATTGCTTTGATTTTAATATAATGATGCTTTATTTTAATTGTTGCTTGTAGTATGGATAATATTGTTATATTTAAGAATTTTATAATATTAAGACCTGCAAAGGAGGCCGGTTCCAATGAATTGGGTGTTGTTGGGGGGGGGGGGGGGGGGCTGGGCCATTTCTCACCTTCCCCACACGTACCCAACTTTTTCAAACCCATTAAGGGGTTGGGGATTCCTTAGGAATTGAGTCATCCACCCCTTTTCTTTTCCCGGTCCGTCCGGGTGGCGACTTCATTTTCTCTAGGCTTAGACCCATGTTCTCTAAGGCCCCGAGCCTAAACAGTGTCGAAGTCACAATCACCATTCCACTGGGAGTGGGGGCAAAAATCCCCACTCACAGTGGCGACTCCACTGGGATAAGAGAAGTTGATTCCTTTGGTCTTTCTATTATTCTATTCTTTCTTATGATGATATTATCCATTGCATTATATTAGATTGCATCGTGTGCGTGAGCGTGTTGTGTTATGTAAGGAATGCCATACGTTCACTCAAGGTGTGAAGATTGAGCATGGCATAACCACTCATAGCCTTGTACCTTTTGGTATATACTTGCTATGGGAACCAAAGCCTTTTAACCCAAAGACTAAAGCTCATATATTTGGCCTAGTTACTTTCCTTAGGTTTTTACTCCAAATGCTTGTTGTTTGACTATGGCTAATTTTTCTTGGTTTAAATAATGGCTTATTTGATTTGTTATTTTTCTAATATGACCTAAGTACATTTGTAAGCTCAAAATAATTTTTTCTCTAAAAGACCAAAGCTATTTTCAAAACTTTTCAAGATAATCATTGGACATAAAGCTTTTCTAAAAAAACAAATCAAAAATTCTTTTCTCGTGAATAAAATACAAAGCCCAATCTCCATTTTTTCTAAAATCATTTTACCATGGGCTTAGAAACAAAATTATTTTCATCCAACCTTTGAAAGAGCTTACAAATTATTTAGGTCAATTATGAAAATACAAAAAATCAATTGCGAGCCTAGTTTATACTATGAATTATTAATCATGGGCTTGTTTTTTTCATGAATCATTAGTTACTTTTTCAAGTGAAAAATTTATTTGTAATAAACCTCTTAATTTAGTTTTAATCCAATATAGAATAAAAGCTACTTTAGTTGGTTGAATAGATTAAAACCTAATTAATGGGAATTATCATGAATTGATTTCCATTTTTTTAAAATATAACTATTGGTTAAAACCGTTCGAGGAAATTATTTGAAAACAAGATACCCCATGTTGGTATTTTGTTAACCATATACCTAGGAAAAGAGAATCGCCATCCGTGTGTGGAAGTTATAAGGTTGGAAGGAACGTCCTAATTATCTTTGTTTATTGTTTGTGCATACATGCATACATGCATACATTTACATCTCATATCATTGATCCCTTCTGGCTCACAGCCTTGGATTATGATAGTTCGAAAGCTTACAATAATTCGACCTATGCCGGAGATGAAGAATCTAACAATGACTCAATAACTTTCTCACTAAAAGCAATGGAGCCCAAACAAATTCAAAGAATGGTGGATGACGCCCTCAAAAATAAATTCAATTTTAAAATATACAATTTACTATTCTCTACTTATAGCGTTTATCCATAATACTTTTGTCACTATATAATATCAATTTTTCAACATTAGTTAAAAAGTTCCTGTTTAAAATCTTGACCATTACAATTCTCCGCCACTAAAGAAAATTTATCCTCGAAATTTACATGCTATGGCAATAAGCCATTTAATTTTTAAATAATCTCAAATCTCACATAAAATCAATTATTTTATTGCTTTACACAACTTTTATTTATACCTGATATCAATCAATGTAACACTTTCAGAATAATCTTATTATAGAACTGTAGAAGATTCAGCTCTACAGACTTACACTGTTCAAACTCAATTCAGTAATTACCTTTAATTCTCTTTAGAATTTTTTTAATATATAATTTGTATCATTATATTTCACTGTTATAGATATATATCTTTCTTTCTCTTATATACTAAACTTTAAATCCTAGTTCTGGATAGTGGGTCACTGATGACAAGTAAATGTCCATTATATCAATATGGCCAAAGGCCCACTATGACATGAATGCCCACTATATATGATGTCACAGAGTGACCACTAAGAGAAAGGAACCAAAGGTCCTCTATGATGCAAAGTGTCCACTGATGGCATAGATACCAATATCATTGGGACATATATAAAAAAACATCCTCTATAGCACAAAGTACCCACTTTCAATATGGGACATAAGTGTCCTCAATGGCACAGAGTGCCCACTTTCAATATGGGACATAAGTATCCTCTATTGCACAAAGTGCCCACTTTCAATATGGCATAAAATGCCCACTATCATTTTGAATATTTACCCTTTAGCTAATCCAAAAACTAGATTTAACATCAGTATAATCGATCAATATATTTATTTCGTTGTTGAAAATTATTGTCAATTATAATATCTTTTGGAATATAACACTTTCTCTTTGAAGTGTTTGTTTCTTACTGTGAATTTATATGATATGAGCAATTATTTCAAACACATTTATCATATGAACACATATACACATTATATTTGTTTCCGATTAGTTCGAATGATTTTATTTATTCATCAATCTTTATCTTTTCAAATCATTTCCATGTTTCCACAATAATAATGAAATCTAAAAAGATTTCCACTCTTTACTTATTTAATTCTTTTCTTAACATATTAAGAATTTGCAACTATTCTTTCACTTTAAAAGTATATGTACATATATAATGTATTCACTATGTTTAATACATAAACTCACATACATATATATTTCTAACTTCATCCACATCACATCATTTCACTAGAAGGGTTAATTTACCTACAAATCTCACTACACTATTTCCTTTTCACATTATCAATTCCTTTCTTTCTATTGTATCAATTAGCATCAGTTAACTCTTTAACACCTCTACATATAATCTATAAAGTATCCTTGATCACTAAATAATGTTACTATCACGTATTTCATAATTACACAATATGTAAATCTCAAATTCTTACTTTCATTACTCAATCAATTCATATATACACCTCTTTGTTTTATTTATCTTGCTCTTCAAACTATTTAAAATCATCAATGATTCATCAATATATCATTCTTCTCAACTTGCTTCAAAAATTATCTTATTTCTTCATGAATAATGTTAAATCCACTAATCACTTGTAATCGTCTTTTATCTTTTCTCTAACTTTACACTTATTTTAAATATCCCATTACATTTGTCCATACTTTTCTCAAGTTTTCTTCAACTCTAAATATCATCATTTAATGGATTGATTTCATTTCAATCTTATAAGAAATATTTCAATAATTAGAACTATCTAAGATGTATTCAATAATTCACTACTAATTCCACCCATAAATTCTACTATGTGAAAGTATAAGAGGGTAGAAATATGTATAAGCAAATGCATGACCATGCAAGTGATCATGCACATCACTGTTTACATTATTTTTACAGTTTTGAAGAACAGAAGTATGCATAGTCAGATGCATATCCATATGAATGGTCTTACATGTTTCTACTGAAATCGCCTTTCAAAATTTTAAGGGCACAAATATATGCATGTCCATATGAATGATCATGCACCTCACTATTGGAATTTCTTCTCAAAGTTTGAAGAATAGAAATTTACACAAGCATATGCATGACTATACAAATAATCATGCATATCTCTGCTAGAATTTCTTTTCATGATTTAATCAATAAGTTATTAATAATGCAACTCATAAAAATTCAGGAAACAGGATCCAACTCTTCAAAGCACATTCAAATTCAAATCGCAATTTCCATAACCCTAAAATCTTTCAAAACCTTATCTTCTTCCACAACTATATAGCAACTCATAAATGATTCAATGATAGATTTAATCATTGTTCCAGTTAATACGATATAAATACACATTTACATATTGCAAGAATAACTTTACTATCATAGAAGTAAAGTTTTATACTCATATTTTTCACAATTATTTAATACACCATATCTTTCACAAGTAATGGCATTTTATCAATTCACAAATCTCTTTACATAGTAAAAATCAAGATCATTTCACTAAATAGTAAAATAAATAGTATACAAGCACTAACCTCTTTAACAATACTCTTCCATCACTTTCCATTTCAATCTTTTGTTTTGATGATGTTTTAGAAGACAATAGAAGACACTAGAAATCTTTAAATAAGTTTTAGGACTTTTATCTAATATACTCACTTATACGATAGTTTCGATGCATTCACATTCTTTAATTTAACTATTTCTTCAATTCTTAACGTCAAAACATTATAAAAACAATTACTTTTGGCACTTTAAAACTCCATTAACCATATTTCACATTCAAATTACAGCTCGAATTTATTTCAAGCTATAAAGGTATTTTCATAATTTCTTACCTCTTCAAAATCTTTTTCAAAGATACGGATATTATCCATACTCAAATTTAATGTTACTCTTATTAAGGCTTATTTAACCTTATCACTATCAATTCCAAATGCTCTAATATCATAATCAATCAAATTTGACACTCATATATTCATTTAATGTAGAACATCAATACTTAAAGTTGTAAAACATGACAATTCTCATTCTCGTAAGAAATTTCATTCTCGAAATTTATCTATCTGTCATAATTCATTCCTCCGATTCCAATAAATTATTACACTTCCACTGTGTTACTTTGACATATCTCTTTAGCTACTCATATCTTATTGTCTTTTCACATCCTTCTTTTTCACAAATAGATCTAGTGCACTCCAAACAATACACTACGAATTCTCAATCAATTCTCAGAAAACATTCTACTACCATAAACATATGGAATATCAATTGTATCAAAACACATATCCACTTATTCAATTCACATAACTTAGAAAATTTCATTTCACTTCTCCCATAACTCCACATGACAAAAACGCCTAAACCACGCTCTGATACCACTAAATGTAACATCCTCTGACAATTCTTACATAAAAACTATCAGAGAATATTATTCGATATACTGTACGTGTCCCAATCAATTCATAGTAATAAAATTTTCATATAATAACACAATCTGTATAATAGAACACTTATAGGTCCAACATTTAGACCAATATCCAATAATCCAAATACCAGTTGCAAACTAGATAACTATCATACATTTGTCAAATCAAATGATTATATAATACATTCCTTTCTTTAATAATCATTCACTAGAATTCTCAGACTTCATCCTTTAAATACATGTATTCCTTTCATGTTTACAAATTTGTACAATCTCTCAAATAGCCAAACTAAATTATATATATACATTTTATAACTTATGAGTACAATATACACAAGATCTTTTTCTGTACTACAAGTAATTTCCTGAGCTTCTTAATTCCACTACTTAACTTGCTCCGATGATCTGATACCTGCATGTCAGAAAACAATTCTAACACGCTATGCAAAGCTTAGTGGTGCATGTATAAACATATTTGTTACTTAATATTAAAGAGAAATACTTATGAAAATATTGTAATAACACTTAGTTTTAAGAAGTATTTCAATATATTAACTAATTTCAGTAACAAACCAACATACTATGCTGATTACATAAAATAATAGCTTTACCTTTATAAAAGTTATCATGCTATACAATACTTTCGTTACTGCAACTTTAATCGTTAAGAATAATTTTATTTAAGACTTGCTTTCTCATATGATAACATTGCTCACAATACGCTTAATTAGTTTTTCAATAAGTCTTACTTTTCAATTTCACATATAGGATAATTTCGTTCAATCTATAATTTTCACCACTTAAATTTAGTACTATACTTTGGAGCACTTTGTATCTTATATTCTTATATACACTTCCAATCATTACAACACTTATAATTTTACTGATTAATTCACTACCTTGAACATAACATTTCTATTCCGTGCATTAGAACTTTCACTTGTAAACATTAATATATATATTAACAATCACTTTTACATTGTAACACAGTAAGCCAATTTCAAGTAATTGACTTATATTATTATTTTGCATTTCTTCCATTATTCACAACTATCATGTTCACATAGATTTTCAATTTAGATATCTTCATTAAATATGCCCATACATACTAAACTTAGATCATAGGTTTGGATAACATGTTAGTGTAGCAATTTTAATGCCAAGTCTCAAGAATGTATAATGGCAGTTATGCCCACTATCACTGATAATACAATGTGTCCATTAATGGCACGAGGTGCCCACTATCACTATGGCTATCCTTCCTCTGATTAGCCATTCAATCTAGAGCTAGATATAAAATTATTATTATTTGGGCAATTCATTAGTTTTGATTAACACTGAATTGTTTATATCATTTCACTAGTACAATACTTTTATCAACATTTAGTATTATATATATTTGTCACATATCTAAAGTTTATCACTCTTTTTCACACTTTTAACACATATACATGAATTATCAACATAAAAGTAAGAAACATAAACATATTAGCCTCATTACCAAAAACATTATTTAGGTACCCCACGGCCGTGGCATCACAACCCCACGCCCGCGGGATACCAAATGAAGCTGTCCAATGACTTTGGAGACCCCACGGTCGTGGCATTGAGACTTGCTCTGTTTTATCAAACTTTTTGAAGAAACAACATCACTTTCAATCCCACGGCCGTGGCACTTAATTGCCATGGCCTTGGCATTGATTTTGGGACTGTTTTCAGAGTAAACTCATGTACTCTGCACTTTTAACTTCATTAAACACAAACATATTGAAGATCTAAGAAAATAATGTATCAAACTCAAAGTTTTGACAGAAAAAGAATTCATATCAAATATTTTACTAAAACTTCACTTAATAAAACTTTTAACCATTTCATATGGATAAAAACAATATCAAACAACTCAATTCTCACAAAGTTTAGTTAAGAATCAAAACCAACATATCAAAGTTATTTTTCACTCATCAATCCTTTTAATCAATACTTTCCGGATATATATCATTATACATAACTCAATCATTCAATTACATCACTAAAACTCATAAAAATTCATATATTTGAAAATTATAAATCAAAAGCACATACCTCTTCAAAATTCCTCTTTCTCTTTCTTTTTCTCTCTTTCCCTTTGATTACTTATTGATAAGCTTGCCTTTTCTAGCTTATTCTCCTAAAAATCTATGCCTATATGTGATTAGCTCTTAATCCTTGATGAATTTGATGAAAGGAAGAAGAAATAGAGAGAAGATGGTGATGATGGCGTGGAAGATGGAGAGGAAATCAGAAATTTCTACACGCATACACATATATATAATATTTTTAATCAAGTGAGGGAATGCTCATAATAACTATGGTGTACCCTCATTCTTAACCGTTGATTTTAAATTTAGTTTTAATCTACTTATCAAATAATCTCTTCAGTAAATTTTTGAGATATACAATTTACTATTCTCTACTTATAGCATTTATCCTCAATACTTTTTGTCACTATATACTATCAATTTTTCAACATTAGTTAAAGCGTTCATGTTTAAAATCTTGACCATTATAGTGCCACCACCAGCAGCCTTCATGGTAGGAAAATGATTGGAAGAAGATTTTATTTTATCATCCTTTTAAGATGGGAAATATTGAAGATGTGAAAGGAGAAGAAGTTTAACTCAACAAACTTTCATTAGCGTGAATGTTGCTTTTCAATTTTTCTTTCTTTAATATTTAATTTGAACAATCATGTTTTTCAAATTTAAATTTATTTGAATAAATTACTTTCATCAAAATTTTGTTGGTCTTTGCTCATTTTGGTGCTCAACCAATGACGAATCTAGCTTGATGTTCATAAATTAATGTATCCAGGCATCATGATTTGAATGACTTTACTAGATGAAGGAATTGCTCTATAGCATTGAGTTGTGTATGCTTACTTAGAGAGGGCTTCTGCATAAATACCTTTGTCTAGGTCCTAGTCGATCTTAGAACATGCTTTGATATACTTTCGAGGCAAAATTGAACTCTGCTTATTTTAAGAAAGAGATGATCTAGGCATTGTTTGATGAGCCAACAACTAGTATCCACCCAATTAAATATCAATCCCTAGTTGTCCCTTTGAGCCTTCATAAAATTTTAGCTTTCTTTTCATTGGCATATAACCAAACAACCTACCCTGAGCTATTGTGATACTTTTGACAAGTCTTATGATCACTAAGGTGAAGAGGCAAGAAGATTAAAGAAATGAATGAATAGTCAAGATCATAAGGATAGTTGATGTTCTCAAGACCATAAGGGTAGTTGAAGTTCACCTAATATCTCCAATCTATCAAGATAACATCAGAGTAACAAATGATTTATCCTTGTTAAAGGTAATTTATACCACTCCACTCATCCATTATTAGAAATACAAGCTGGTACAAATAAGACAACTCTTTTAGTTCTAGAACCAAAAAAAAAAGAGAAAAGAAAAAAAGAAAGAAAAGAAGAAAAAAAAGAAAAAAGAAAAGAAAAAGGACAAAAGAAAAAAAAAGGAAAAAAAAAGAAAGATAAAACCTAAAAAGGCGGTTCAGAAAGCCAACTGAGTTCTCCTTTACCTAAAGCAGCAAAAGGCTTCCATTTGGTTTATAAGAAAAGTTTGACTTGAATTGGTCCAACCCAACCAAAGATTCGATCAAAATCAAAGAAAAAGGAGAAAGACCATCCAATTCTTGAAAGTTCTATACTTGATAGTCCTACAAGGTAGAAGGACAAAATTATAAAATGCTCAAAGAAAGGGAAGAGTAAGAAAAATAAAAAGAAACAAAGGGGAGAAGAATAAAAGAAACGAATTTGGGTACCAAACTTTTTGCAAAGGCAAAGACTATCCCAATCAAGATTTAGGTTAATGCCAAAAAGAAAGAAGAATGTTCAAAGCTCTTTCTTTTCATGTTTCCAATTTCCCATGGCTCCAAAAAAAAATCATGGTGTGAGGGTTTGGCTATAGTGTCACAATGGCTCCAACTTACAAATGGCCTTCATTTAACCCATGCCCCTTATAGACCCCATTTCAAGCCTATCAAAGACATGTTGATCTCTCTTGGTAGGTAGAGTCTACTAGTGGAGATAGTTTGAATAAGCATGCATATGAGATAGACAATATTCAAATTCAAAGGAGATCTTTGACCAAGTAATGTGTATGTGCCTATCTGAAGTACAACAGTTCTTGCTTAAATAGAAATAAGTCCTGAGTTTAGTACGGTAACTAGGATTGTCATGTTATAAATATATTAATTTGAAAAATAAAGTCCTGAGGTAAATTGACATTAATTTGGCAAAGCCAACATTTGAATTCAAAATCAAAATTCAAAATTGAAGATTAACAAAAAAAGAAGAGATTTTACAAAATCATCAAGTTAAGGAGAGTATGTTGAACTATCGAACCTCGAAGGACACGTTGGGCAAAGGAAATGACTTTTGGCAAGGTTATGAAGAAGCTACCAATTGACATACTAAATCATAATTTGAAATGGATGCATCTCTATTGTTTAGGGCCTCCATTATTCATATTTTCAACATCTTAAAGATAAAATCCATAAATGTGAAGCATTCTGTCATTCCAATGCAAGACCTGAACAAGCATCTGAAATGAACCAATGAGAACTGTAGACCCTTAATTTTTGATCCATTCAAATTCGATAGTCTAAAATAATTTTTGTAGTATTTTATTTATTTTAATAATATTTTAATTAATAATAATATTTAATAGTTATTTTTAATAAAAAATTAAAAATTAAAAAAATTGGACAGATCGGCGAGCGACGCGCGGCAGCGCATTTTGCTCAGAAAATGTCTACGGCGAATTGAGCACTACCCAATTAGCTGCAGCTAGGCTTGCCCAGTTCTGAAAAAACTGGCTTGCCCAGCTAGCCTCCCGCACCCATAGCCCGCAGTAATTTTTTCCAGCATAATTTTTGCCAGCGCAGCCCGCGGGCCCAGCAGCCAGCACGCTGCTAATTTTTTGACTAAACTTTGTTTTACCTGGTTTTGTAGTTTTTCCTAAATAAAGAGTATTTCCTTATTAAAATAGGATTAGGACTTTATTTTCCTATAAATACAACATTAAAACACAAGAACATGGGGAGACGAGAAAAGGGGAGGACAGAAAACCCTTGAGGGAAAAACAGAGAAAACCCTAGAGTTCGACAGTTAACATTAAGAGAGATTTAAATAGAAAAAGCAAGTGACGGTAAAAAGGAATTAGCAGCAAGTAAGCATTCATCAATCATCAATCCATCAAAGGCAGCAACATTGCCTTTGTTATTGTTCATCCAAAAATTAATTTTTTAGTGGAATCGACTACGCAGGTTTGATCTTTAATCATAAATTATATGTTCATAGTAGCTTCATTTTCTTTGATTAATAAGAATATGCAGTAACTTGATCTTTTTTTTAATAACTTTAATTGTTTACTTTAGTTAATTCATTAATCAGTTGGTTTTCAAAACTACACTTACATGTTTTATAAAAACTAAAAACTTAAAACCGTCTAGTAGCCTAAGTCATTGATTAAATTATCAAAAACCCTAAATCGTTCTTTTTTTCCAAAATTTTAAAACCATAAATCTTTCTCTCTTAAATCCTAAATTTCTTAATCATCTAAACCCTAACTTATTTGTTCGAAACTTCAAAATGTCTTCTTAATTCTCCAAACCCTAATCTTCTTTTTAATTTCTAAAAACTTTAATCTTAATTGTTTCTAAAAAACTCTAAACTATTTTCTTAAATCCCAAGGTCGAATATGTTTTTTGAAATATCAAAACCCTAACCCTAGTGTCTTAATTCCTTAATTTTCCTAAACCCTAATCTTCTTAAAACCCAATCTAGTAACCGTGAGTCCTAAACCCTAATGTCTAAAGGTTCCAAAACCCTAGTTTCATGATGTTAGCCCTAAACCCTAATTTGATTAACCAAAAACCTTACTACTTTCTTAAAATTATAAAACCCTAATCAATTCCATTTTTCCAAAAATCCTCACAGTAGCCTAAATAATAATAATAATTTCGAAATTCCAAAACCCTAAATGTTAATTAAAGAATCCTAAATTGAGACATAAACCGAAATTTTTTATCTTTATTTCCATTATTTAATTTTAGATTTGATTACGTAGTTTATTATATATTTTGTTTTATTTAATTTCAATGCCTAATTTATTTAATTTATCATGGATGGATATTCTCTTTATTATTATGATTATTATTTGTTTATTTTTGTATTAAAATTGTAAGAGACATGTTTCCACTTTATGGGTACCTCATTAGTTAAATTTTATGTAATTTAAATTGCTTTTATATTTTGGACCAATGTAAAGGACACGTTTCCACCTTTCGGTGGGTGTCATATTCAGTTTTAGACATAGACAATGTAAGCACATGTTTCCATCCTCAGATGGGTGTCCATTTATTTGCTTTGTGTGGACATTGCTTTGATTTTTATATAATGATGCTTTATTTTAATTGTTGCATGTAATATGGATAATATCATTATATCTAAGAATTTTATAATATTAAGACCTAAAAAGGAGGTCGGTTCCAATGAACCAGGCGTTGTGGGGGTGCTGGGCCATTTCTCACCTTCCCCACACGTAGCTAACTTTTTGAACCCATTAGGGGGTTGGGAATTCCTTAGGAATCGATTCATCCACCCCTTTCTTTTTCCCAGCCCGTCCCGGTGGCGACTCCATTTTCTCCTAGCTTAGGCCCGTGTTCTCTAAGGCCCCAAGCCTAAACAGTGCCGAAGTCGCAAGAACCATTCCACCGGGAGTGGGGGAAAAAATCTCCGCTCACAGTGGCGACTCCACTGGGGATAAGAGAAGTTGATTTCATTGGTCTTTATATTATTCTATTATTTTTATCATGATATTATCCATTGCATCATATTAGATTTGCATCGGATGCGTGAGTTAGGACGTCCATGCTACCCGTGTTGTGTTATGTAAGAAAAACCATACTTTCACTCAAGGTATGGAGATTGAGCATGGCATAACCACTCATAGCCTTATACCATTTGGTATATACTTGCTATGGTAACCTAAGCCTTTTTACCCAAAGACTAAAGCTCATGTAATTGGCCTAGTTACTTTTCTTAGGTTTTTACCCCCAAATGCTTGTTGTTTGACTATGGTTAATTTATCTTGGCTTAAATCATGGCTTATTTGGTTTATTCTTTTCTAATTTGACCTACATATATTGTAAGCTCAAAATAAATTTTTCTTTAAAGTCCAAAAGGCCAAAGCTATTTTTAAAACTTTTTAAAAGGGTCTTTGGACATAAAACTTTTCTAAAAATAAAAAATAAAAAATGCTTTTCTCATGATCCAAATACAAAGCCGAAAATCCATTTTCTCTAAAATCATTTTACAATGGGTGTAGAAACAAAATTATTTTCATCCAACCTTTTTCTTACAAAGAGCTTGCAAATTATTTAGGTCAATTACAAAATACCAAAAATCAATTGTGAGCCTAGTTTATGCTCATAATAATTAATCATGGGCTTGTTTTTGGCATGAATCATTAGTTACTTTTTCAAGTGAGAAATCTATTTATAATAAACCTCTTAATTTAATTTTAATCCAATATAGCATAAAAGCTACTTTAGTTGATTAAATGGATTAAAATCTAATTAATGGAAATTATCATGGACTGATTTCCATTTTTGAAAATATAACTATTGGTTGAAACATCCGATGGAATTATTCAAAAACAAGATGCCCCATGTTGGTATTTTGTTAACCATATACCTAGAAAAAGAGACTCGCCATTTGTGTATGGAAGTTATAAGGTTGGAAGGAACGTCCTCATTATCTTTGTTTGTTTTGTGCATACATGCATACATACATACATTTTCCTCTCATACCATTGATCCCTTCTAGCTCACAGCCCTGGATTATGATAGGTCAAAAGCTTACGATAATCCAACCTATGCCGGAGATGAAGAATCTAGCAACAACTCAATCACTTTCTCACCAAAAGCAATGGATCCCGAACAAATTCAAAGAATGGTGAATGACACCCTCAATGCCAAAATAGAAGAAATAAAAGAGACCCTAGCTGAGACCATGAAGAACCAATTGGCTGCAATTTTTGGAAACAATGTCAAAGCATCTGCTAGCACCAAGAAGCCAAAGGACAAAGGGAAGGCTAAGGTTAGTGAAGTGGCTTTTGATGATGAAAAGGTAGTCCTTGATGATGATGATGACTGGGCTCAATACTTTTAAGATCCTCAAGACAAAAAGGAGTCATAGGTTGTTGAGAAGATAACTATTGGAAAGACCGAGATGTCTGATGTTGAGAAGATGATTGCTGATTTAGAAAAGAAATTTGAGAAGAAGTTGAAAACCGAAGAGGTGTCCAAGATTAACAAACTATTTGAACAAGATGAGGAGGTCCCTTATAAGTTCAATATGCCTTCCTTCGCTAGGTACAATGGTATTGGAAATCCTCATCTCCATGGGAAGCAGTACATCACTGCTATGCAGTCTGCCCGAGCTACTAAAGCTCAAACTCTGTGGTATTTTATTCTCTCATTGGGCCCTATTGTCCAAAATTGGTTCAACACCTTAGAGGAAAGTACTCAAAAAGATTGGGACATGTTGTATAAGGCTTTCATTTAGAAATATGGGTATAATGTCCAACTGGAAGTGACCTTGATGGACGTGGAAACCATTAGGCAAAGACCAAATGAAAATTTTGCGGACTATGTAAAAAGATGGTGAAATAAGGCTGCACTACTCAAGAAGATACCCAATGAATCAGATAAAATCAAAATGATAGTTAGAGGCATCCTGCTCAACCTCCGTGAAAGGCTATCTCACACCCTTATAAGGGACTTCAAAGATCTTCTCCAAGCTGGTCTACAAATTGAAGAGTGGGAAAGGGAGAAGAACCGCTTTTCGGCAAGAAGGAATGAGAAAGGAAATTATCAGCCTAGCAATCAAAGTACGCAAAAAGAAGTTGATGTTAATGCGACTATTCAAGGAAATAAAAGACAATTCTCAGAATTGGGGAAACCTCTATCTTGGGTTTTCAGCAAGCTACAAAAGAAAGGGTTTTTACAACCATTGGCTCCTTGACCGCTACATAATCCCCTGCCACCAAACTTCAATGCTGAGGTCTTCTGTCAATTTCATCAAATGCAAGGGCATGAGAATGATAAATGTGCTCGTCTAAGGCACGAGATCCAAGATTTGATTGACAGTGGTAAGCTAACCAAGCTGAATAATCCTAATACCAAAAGTAATCCTCTGCCTAGGTTCAACACAGTGCCACCACCAGCAACTTTCATGGTAGGAGGAGGATTGGAGGAAGATCTTGTCTTATCATCCTTTCAAGATGGGAATAATAAATATGTGAAAGGAGAAGAAGCTTAACTCAACAAACTTCCCTTGGCTTGTTTGTTTTTCTTATTTTCTTTATTTGGTGTTTTATGGAACAATCATGTTTTTCAAATTTGAAGTTGTTTGAATAAATTACTTTCATTATAATTTTTATTGGTCTTTTCCCATTTCGGTGCTCAACCGATGATGAATCTATCTTGATATTTAGCATATCTATGCATCATGATTCGAGTAACTTTACAAGATGAGGAAATTACTCTATAGCATTGAGTTGCGTATGCTTACTTAGAAAGGGCTCCTACATAATGACCTTTGTCTAGGTCCTAGTCAGTCTTAGAACATGCTTTGACAAACTTTCGAGGCAAAATTGAACTCTGCTTATTTAAGGGAGAAATGATCTAGGCATTGTTTGGTTAGCCAACAACTAGTATCCACCCAATTAAATATCAATCCCTAGTTGTCCCTTTGAGCCTTCATAAAATTGTACCTTTCTTTTCATTGGCTTACAAACCCAACAACCTACCTTGAGCTGTTGTGATACTTTTGATAAGCCTTATGATCACTAAGGTGAAGAAGCAAGAAGATCAAAGAAAGGAATGCGTAGCCAAGACTGTAAGGATAGTTGATGTTATCCAGACCATAAGGGTAGTTGAAGTTCACCTAGTATCTCCAATCTATCAAGACAACATTAGGGTAACAAATGATTTATCCCTGTTAAATAAGATTTATGTCACTCTACACATCCATTATTTAAAACCTAAGTTGGTGGAAACACGACAACTCTTTTAGAGCTAGAACCAAAAAGAAAAGAAAAGAAAAGAAAAAAGAAAATAAAAGAAAAGAAAAAGGATAAAATAAAAGAAAGGGAAAAAAGAAAAGAAAAATAAAAAAAAAAGAGAAGAAAAATAAAACCCAAAAAGGCAGTTCAGAAAGCCAGCTGAGTTCTCTTTTACCTAAAGCAGCAAAAGGATTCCATTTGGTTTATAAGGACAGTTTGACTTGAATTGGTCCAACCCAACCAAAGATTCGATCAAAATCAGAGAAAAAGGAGAAAGACCATCTAGTTTTTGAAAGTCCTATACTTAACAATCCTATACAGAAAGACAAAATGATAAAATGCTCAAAGAAAGAGAAGAGTAAGAAAAATAAAGAGAAAGAAAAGGGAAGAGTAAGGAAAAGAAAGAGAAAGAAAAAGGGAAAAGAAAAATGTTGACGGGTACCAAACTTTTTGTAAAGCCAAAGACTATCCCAATCAAGATCCAGATTAGATAGAAGGAATTTGGAGTCTAGCAAGTTTGCTCCCAACTGTCTAAAGCTCCAACAAGAAATTTGTAGTGTGAAGATTTGTCCATTGTGTCACATCAGCTCCAATCTCAGAATGGCTTTCATTTAACCCATGTCCCTTATCGATCCCATTTCAATCCTATCAAAGACCTGTTGATCTCTCTTGGTAGGTAGAGTCTATTAGTGGAGATAGTTTGAATAAGCATGCATATGAGATAGACAATATTTAAACTAAATGAGACCTTTGGCCAAGTAATGTGTATGTGCCTATTTGAAGTGCAACAATTCTTGTTTAAATAGAAATGATTCTCGAGTTTAGTATGGTAACTAGGGTTGTCATGTTATAGATATGTTAATTTGAAAAATCAAGTTCAGAGGTTAATTGACATTAATTTGGCAAAGCCAATATTTGATTTCAAAATCAAAATTCAAAATTGAAAAAAAAAATCATGTTAAGGGGAGTATGTTGAACTATCGAATCTCAAAGGATACATTGAGCAAAGAAAATGATTAATGGCAAGGTTATGAAGAAGCTACCAATTGATATACTGAATCATAATTTGAAATGGATGTATCTCTGCTGTGTGGGGCCTCCATTATTCATGTTTTCAACATCTTAAAGATAAAAGCCATAAATGCAAAGCTTTCTATCATTCCAATGATAGAACTGAACAAGCATCTGGAAGGAGTCAATGAGAACACTTCAGCCGATCACCTCAGTCTGTGAGTTGATGGAACCACTATAAGCATTACTCATGCATATCATGCATACATGATCATATCACACTGCATTTTTCTTTGTCAAAGTGAACAACAGACACTCTATGAAGCAATCATAAAGAAGATATTAAATCAGGGGGGCATGGAAGAACCATTGCTTGAGGAAGCTGTAGTCATTTCACAAAAGAAAGAGGAGATGCATGCTTATGGAAAGAACAAGACAAAATACAAACATCAACCAGAGCCTGCATGAGAAAAATTATTGGTTTGAGCCTACACAGGGGGCAAAGTTTCTCCATTTTAATTTTAGATTTTATGCGTATACAAAATATTTTCAAACTCACTTTTAAATATTTTGGTCCAGAATACAGATCTAGTTTAGGATTGAGCATCCAAATCCAGTTTAGGATTGAGAATCCAAATCTAGTTTAGGATAGAGTATCC
This sequence comes from Garcia nutans, assembly GCA_947685225.1. NCBI lineage: Eukaryota > Viridiplantae > Streptophyta > Magnoliopsida > Malpighiales > Euphorbiaceae > Garcia > Garcia nutans. Next base: position 43,668,863 of record CANTUV010000007.1, on the reverse strand, counting down.
AAACCCAGTTTAGAATCGAGCATCCAAATCTAGTTTAGGATCGAGTATCCAAGTCCAGTTTAGGATTGAGCATCCAAATCCAGTTTAGGATCGAGTATCCAAATCTAGCTTAGGATCGAGCATCCAAATCCATTTTAGGATTGAGTATACAAATCTATTTTAGGATCAAGCATCCAAATCTAGTTTCATGTCGAGCACCCAAAATCTAGCTCGGGTCCAGAACCCAAATTACTCTTAAGTCCAAAACTTAGCTTAGGTCCAGAACCCAAATTACCCTTAAGTCCAAAACTTAGCTCGGGTCTAGAACCCAAACCATCCCGAGTTTAGAACCCAAGTCCTTTTCTAGTCCAAAACTCAAACCGGGTCTAGAACTCAAATTACCCTTAAGTCCAGAAATTAGCTTGGGTCCAGAACCTAAGTCTTTTTCGAGTTCAGAACTCGAACCGGGTCCAAAACCCCAAACCCAAAACATCTCAAGAAAATTAAGTTTATTTTTGCTAAAATTAAAAGTGTCGTGGCCTTTTGCTCTCTTTTGTCGTAGTCTCAAATCGCTCAAGCAGGGGGCAAACTGTAGACCCTTAATTTTTGACCAATTCAAATTTGATAGTCCAAAATAATTTTTATGGTATTTTATTTATTTTAATAATATTTTAATTACTAATAATACTTAATAGTAATTTTAATAAAAATAAAAAATATAAAAAATAATAATAAAAAATGAAAAAATAAAAAAATTGGACGAATCGGCAAGATACGTCCAGCAGCGCATTTCGCCGTAGAAAATGTCTGCGGCTGGGCTTGCCCAGTTCAGCGATGAACTGGCTTGCCCAGCTAGCCTGCCGCACCCATAGCCGGCAACAATTTTTGCCAGCGTAGCCCGCGCACTGCCAATTTTTTGACCAAACCTTATTTTACCCGGTTTTGTAGTTTTTCCTAAATAGATAGTATTTCCTTATCAAAATAGGATTAGGAATTTATTTTTTCTATAAATACCACATTAAAACACAAGAACATGGGGGACGAGAAAAGAGGAGGACAGAAAACCCAAGAGGAAAAAACGAAGAAAACCCTAGAGTTCGGCAATTAACATTAAGAGAGATTAAAACAGAAAAGCAAGGGACGACAATAAGGAATTAGCAGCAAGTAAGCATTCATCAGTCATCAATCCATCAAAGGCAGCAACATTGCCTTTGTTATTGTTCATCCAAAAATCAATTTTTTGGTGGAACCGACTACGCATTTGTTATTGCCTTTGTTATTGTTCATCCAAAAATCAATTATATGTTCACAGTAGCTTCGTTTTCTTTGATTAATAAGAATATGCAGTAACTTGATCTTTATTTTAATAACATTAATTGTTTACTTTAGTTAATGCATAAATCAGTTGGTTTTCAAAGCTCCACTTACATGTTTTATAAAAACTAAAAACTTTAAACCATCCAGTAACCTAAGTCATTGATTAAATTATCCAAAACCCTAAATTGTTCTTTTGCATCCAAAATTTTAAAGCCATAAATCTTTCTCTCTTAAACCCTAAATTTCTTAATCATCTAAACCCTAGCTTATTTGTCCAAAAGTTCAAAATGCCTTCTTAATTCTTCAAACCCTAATCTTCTTTACAGTTTCTAAAAACTTTAATCTTAATTGTTTCTATAATACTCTAAACTGTTATCTTAAATCCTAAGGTCGAATATGTTTTTCAAAATATCAAAACCCTAACCCCAGTGTCTTAATTCCTTAATTTTCTTAATCCCTAATATTCTTAAACCCAATCCAGTAACCGTGAGTACTAAACCCTAATGTCTAAAGCTTCCAAAACCCTAGTTTCATGATGTTAGCCCTAAACCCTAATTTGATTAACCAGAAACCTTACTACTTTTTTAAAATTATAAAACCCTAATCAATTCCATTTTTTCAAAAATCCTCCCAGTAGCCTAAATAATAATAATAATAATCCCAAAATCCCAAAACCATAAATGTTAATTAAAGAATCCTAAATTGAGACATAAATCGAAATTTGTATCTTTATTTGCTTTATTTAATTTTAATGCCTGATTTATTTAATTTATCATGGATGAATATTCTCTTTATTATTATGATTATTATTTGTTTGTTTTTGTATTAAAATTGTAAGAGGTATGTTTCCAGTTTAGTTGAATTGGCCAGGCCAATTCGCCCGGGCGAAAAAATTCATCCCCGAAAGTTGAATTGGCCAGGCCAATTCGCCCGCAGGAATTTCCTGCAGGTGAAATGGCGTTTGGCTATTTTGCTGCACGAAATTCCTATGGCGAATTGGCTAGCCGCCAGCGCCCGCCCGTAGCGGCTCGTAGTTTTTACTGGTAATTTTTTCGCCCGCGCGATTTTCCAATGCAGTTTTTTTCGAAACCAAATTCTATTTGGTTTTGGTTTCTTTTCCTAATTGGTTTTAATTTCCTTAAACAACTACAAGTAGGTTGATGTTTTTTCCTATAAATAACACATTAAAACTCAGAATGAAGGGACTTTGGACTTGGATTGGATCGGAAAGATTAGTCTTTAATGGAGTAAAAAAGAGACAGAAAAACCCTAGCACAAGAGATTAGCAACAAAGAAAGCAATCAACAATCCATTCAAAGGCAACAACACTACCTTTTTCTTTGTTCATCCAGAAGCAAATTGTGGAGGAACCAACAAACGGAGGTTTGAATATAAATTTTTTATTTAATGTTATTTACAAAGTGTGAACGGGGATTTTCGCAATCCCGGTAGAATGGTTCTTGCGGCTTCGGCATTGTTTAGGCTCGGGGCCTTAGAGAACATGAACCTAAGTCCAAAGAAATGGAGTCGCCACCTAGCCGGGCCTGGAAAAAAGAAAGGGGTGGATGACTTGATTTCTAAGGAATCCCTAACCCCCTAATGAGTTCAAAAAGTTGGGTACGTGTGGAGAAGGTGAGAAATGGCCCAGCACCCCCCACAATGCCCGGTTCATTGGAACTAGCCTCCTTTGCAAGTCTTAAAATTATAAAATTCTTAAGTATAACAATATTATCCATATTACATGAAATAATTGAAATAAAGCATCATTATATTAAAATCAAAGCAATGTCCAAACAAAGTAAATAAATGGATACCATCCAAAGTTGAAAACATGTCCTTACATCATCCATGTCTAAACTAAATAGGACACCCACCAAAAGGTAGAAACATGTCCTTTCCATTGGTCAAAAATATAAAAGCAATTTAAATTACATGATATTTAACTAATGAGGTACCCACAAAGTGGAAACATACCTCTTACAATTTTAATACTAAAACAAATAAATAATAACAATAAAGAAAACATCCATCCATGATAAATTAAATAAATCAAGCATTGAAATTAAATAAATCAACCACCAAAGCATATAATAGACTACATAATCAAATCTAAAAATAAGCAAGTAAAGACACAAATTAGGGTTTACTGCTTCTTTGTAAAGTTCTTTAATTATATTTATGGTTTTGGGATTTTAGTATTATTACTGTTAATTGTTTAGGCAACTGTAAAGCTTTAAAAAAATTGGAATGGATTAGGGTTTTATGAATTTAAGTAGTAAGGTTTTTTGGTTAATCAAATTAAGACTTAGGGGTAACATTATGAAATTAGGGTTTTGGAATCTTAAGACATTAGGGTTTATAATTCATAGCTACTGGATTGCGATTTTAGGAATATTGGATCGTGGCTTTAGGGTTTAAATTTATTAGATTGGATTCACTGAATTAGGGTTTTTGGCATTTTAGAAAACATATTTTGTTTTAGGATTTAAGAAAACAGTTTAGTGTTTTATAAAATAATTGTGATTTTTAGAAAACGTAACGAGAACTAGGGTTTGGAGATTTAAGAAAATATTTGGAGATTTTGGACAAAGTTATGGTATAGATGAAAATAGTTCAAGAAAAACAATTTATGGTCTTAAAACTTTTGGAAACAGAAGAGAAACAATTTTAGGGTTCATGGTTTTGAAAATAGAAGAGAAACAATATTAGGGTTTTAAGGTTTAGAAGAAACATTTTAGGGTTTTTAAGGATTTGGAAATAGAAGAAACAATTTAGGGTTTTAAGGTTTAGAAGAAAAATTTTAGGATTTTTAAGGTTTTGATCAATTTGTATGATGAAATAATTAATTCAATTTGAATGATGAAGCTACTGTAAAGAAGTAAATAAAGAAAATAGAGATTTAAACCTCCGTTCGTTGGTTCCACGAAAAATTGCTTTCTGGATGAACAATAACAAAGGCAGTATGGCTACCTTTGATTAATTGTTGATTGCTTGCTTGTTGCTAATGTCTCTTGATAGGGTTTTCTGTCTTTTTTACTCAGTCAGAAGTCCCATTTTCAATCGATCAAAGTACCAAAGTTTGGCTAAGTAAACCCAATTTTCAAGCCCCTAATCCAAGTCCAAAAGTCCAGTTTTTCGATCACACCAATTTTCCCCCTAATCAAAGTCCCATAATTCTGAGTTTTAATGTGTTATTTATAGGACAAATTATAAGCCTACTTCTAATTATTTAAGGAAACTAAAATTAATTAGGAAAAGAAACCCAAACAAAATAGAATTTGGTTTTAAAAAAATTGCGTTGAAAAATTACTCTGGCAAAAAAATTACTAGCGAAACTGCGAGCAAAGAAAATTTTGCGGGCAGGCGCTGGGGCGACTGGCCAATTCACCGCAGAAAATTCCTGCAGCGAATTGGCCCAAGGCCATTTCATCACAGGAATTACCTGCAGCAAAATGGCCATAGGAAATTCCTGGGGGAGAATTGACCTTGGCCAATTCCACTTTTGGCAACGAATTTTTCGTCATTGATTTTTTCATCGTCGATTTTTATTTTTAGTTATTTTTTATTTTTGTTTATTTATTTTTTATTATTATAAAAAATTATAAATAATATATACTGAAATAAATATTATTTAATTAAAATACCACAAAAATTATTTTGGACTATATATAAAAAAATATCGGACTAGACTGGGTCAATAATTAAGGGTTTACAGTTTGCCCCCTGCTTGAATGATCTGAGACTACAACAAAAGAGAGTGAAAAGTAATAAGACTTAACTTTTGAAATGATTAAGGTTTTGGGTTCTGGACTCGATTCGAGTTCTGGACTAAAAGATAATTTTATGTTCTTGACCTAAGGGTAATTTGAGTTCTGGACTTAGAAGAGATTTTAGGCTCTGGACCTAAGGGTAATTTGGGTTCTTGACGTGGAACTAGATTTGGATACTCGATCCTACACTGGACTTAGATACTCAATCCTAAACTAGATTTGGATACTCGATCCTAAACTGAATTTGGATACTCGATCCTAATTGGATTTGGATACTCGATCCTAACTGAATTTGGATACTCAATCCTAAACTGGATTTGGATACTCGATCCTAAAATTGATTTGGATGCTCAATCCTAAACTGGATTTGGATGCTCGATCCTAAACTGGATTTGGGTACTTGGACCCTAAATTGGATTTGGATACTTGATCCTAATTGGATTTGGATACTCGATCCTAAACTAGATTTGGATACTCAATCCTAAATTGGATTTGGATAATAGATCCTAAACTGGATTTGGATATTCGATCCTAACTGGATTTGGGTACTCGATCCTAAACTAGATTTGGATACTCGATCCTAACTGGATTTGGATACTCGATCCTAACTGGATTTAGATACTCGATTTTAAATTGGATTTGGATACTCGATCCCAACTGGATTTGGATACTCGATCCTAAACTAGATTTGGATACTCGATCCTAAACTAGATTTGGATACTTGATCCTAAACTGGATTTGGATACTCGATCCTAAATATTTGAATGTGAGTTTGAAAATATTTTGTATACGCATAAACTCAAAAATTAAAATGGAGAAACTTTGCCCCCGGTGTAGGCTTAAACCAATAATTCTTCTCATGCAGGCTCTAATTGATGTTTGTATTCTGTATTGTTCTTTGCATAAGCATGCATCTCTTCTTTCTTTTGCTAAATGACTAGAACTTCCTCAAGCAGTGGGTCTTCCATGCCCCCTTGATTCAATATCTTCTTTTGATTCTTTACTTCACAAGGTGTTTGCTATTCACTTTGACAAAGAATAGACAGTACAATACAAGAAAATGCAATGTGATATGCTCATGTATGCATGATATGCATGAATAACACTTACAGTGGTTCCATCAACTCACAGACCGAGGTGATCAGTAGAAGTATTCTCATTGACTCCTTTTTGATGCTCATTCAAGTCTTGCATTGGAATGACAGAAAGCCTTGCATTTATGGCTTTTATCTTCAAGATGTTGAGAACATGAGTGGTGGAGACTCCAAGTAGTAGAGTCAGGGATGCATCCATTTCAAACTATGTTTCAGCATGTCAGTTGGTAGCTTCTTCATGACCTTGTCAATAATCATTTCCTTTGCCTAATGTGTCCTTTGGAGGTTCAATGATTTGACATACTTCCCTTAACTTGAAGGCTTTGTAATTTATTTCTTAAATTTTTGTTTTGAATTTTCAATTTTGAATTTTGATTTTGAAATCAAATGTTGGCTTTGCCAAATTAATGTCATTATACCTCAGGACTTGATTTTCCAAATTAACATATCTAAAACATGACAACCCTAGTTACCATACTAAACTTGGGAATCATTTCTATTTAAGCAAGAATTGTTGCACTTCAGATAGGCACATACACATTGCTTAGCCAATGGTCTCATTAAGTTTGAATATGGCTTATCTCATATGTATGCTTATTCAAACTATCTCCACTAATAGACTCTACCTACCAAGAGAGATCAAAATGTCTTTAATAGGCTTGAAATGGGGTCTATAAGGGACACGGGTTAAATGAAGGCCATTTGTAAGTTGGAGCCATTGTGACACAATGGACAAACCTTCACACTACAAACTGCTTGTTGGAACCTTAGGTAGCTGGGAGCAATCTTGCTAGACTCTAAATTCTTTCTATCTTCTTGCCATTAATCTGGATCTTGATTAGGACAGTCTTTGCCCTTGTAAAAAGTTTGTTACCCAAATTTGTTTCTTTTCTTCTTCTCCCTTTTCTTTCTTTTTATTTTTCTTACTCTTCCCTTTCTTTGAGCATTTTATCATTTTGTTCTTCTTTCTTGTAGTACTGTCAAGCACAGAACTTTCAAGAACTAGATGGTCTTTCTCCTTTTTTTCTCTTTTGTTGTTTTATTTTTATGTATTTTTATTTTTCTTTTCATTTTTTTCCTTTTTTTTCTTTTGTCCTTTTTTCTTTTCCCTTTTTTCTCTTTTTTCTTTTCTTTTTTCTTTTTTTTTGTGGTTCTAGCTCTAAAAGAGTTGCCTTGTTTGTACCAACTTGGGTTTCTAATAATGGATGAGTGGAGTGACATAAATCTCCTTTAACAGGGATAAATCATTTGTTACCGTAATGTTGTCTTCATATATTGGAGATATTAGGAAAACTTCAACTACCCTTATGGTCTTGAGAACTTCAACTACCTTTATGATCTTAAGAACTTCAACTATCTTCATGGTCTTGACTATTCATTTCTTTCTTTGATCTCCTTGCCTCTTCATCTTAGTGATCATAAGACTTGTCAAAAGTATCACAATAGCTCAGGGTAGGTTGTTGGGGTTATATGCCAATGAAAAGAAAGCTAAAATTTTAAGAAGGCTCAAAGGGACAACTAGGGTTTGATATTTAATAGGGTGGATACTAGTTGTTGCTAACCAAACAATGCATATATCATCTCTCCCTTAAAAATAAGCAGAGTTCAATTTCACCTCGAAAGCTTGTCAAAGCATGTTCTAAGACTGATTAGGACCTAGACAAAGGTAATTATGCAGGAGCCCTCTCTAAGTAAGCATACACAACTCAATGCTATAGAGCAATTTCCTCACTAGTAAAGTCATTCGAGCCATGATGCATAAATATATTAATTTATGAATCATCAAGCTAGATTTCTCATTGATTGAGCACCAAAATGAACAAAGACCAACAAAAAATTTGATGAAAGTAATTTATTCAAACATGATTGTTCCATTTAAATATTATAGAAAGCAAAATTGAAAAGCAACATTCAAGCTAAGGAAAGTTTGTTGAGTTAAGCTTCTTTTCCTTTCACATCTTCAATGTTTCCATCTTGAAAGGATGATAAAACAAAATCTTCTTCCAATCCTTTCCTCACAATGAAGGTTGCCGGTGGAGGCACTCTTCCAAACCTAGGAAAAGGATTGTTCATGGTATTGGGCTTGTCTGGCTCAAGTAGCTTACCACTGTCAATCAAATCTTAGATCTCGTGTCTTAGATGAGCACATTTATCCATCTCATGCCCTTGCATTTGATGAAATTGACAGAAGGCCTCGGCATTGAAGTTTGGTGGCAAGGGATTATGTAGCAGTCGAGGAGCCAACGGTTGTAATAACCCTTTTCTTTTGTAGCTTGCTAAAAACCAAAGATAGAGGTTTTCCCAATTCTGAAAATTGTCTTTTATTTCCTTGACCAGTCGCATTAACATCAACTTTGTTTGTGTGCTTTGATTGCTAGGCTAATAATTCCCTTTCTCATTCCTTCTTATTGAAAAGCGATTCTTCTCCCTTTCCTATTCTTCAATTTGTAGACCAGCTTGGAGAAGATCTTTGAAATCACGGATGAGTGCATGAGACATCCTTTCACGAAGACTAGGCAACACCCCTCTCACAATCATCCTTATTTGATCAGATTCATCGAGCCTCTTCTTGAGCAAAGCAGCCTTATTTTTCCATATTTTGACATAGTCCACAAAATTCTCATTTGGCCTTAGTCTAACGAACTCCACTTCCATTAAGGTAACTTCAAGCTCGACATTGTATCCATATTGTTGGATGAAGGCCTTGTATAGCAGATCCCAATTCTTTTGTGTGCCATCATCTAAGGTATTGAACCAATTTTGGATAACAGGGTCCAATGAGAGCACAAAGTACCTTAGAGTTTGAGCCTTAGTAGCTCGGGTAGACTGCATAGCAGTGATATACTGTTTCACATGGAGATGGGGGTTTCCAGTACCATTGTACCTAGCGAAGGATGGCATCTTGAAATTATAAGGGACCTACTCATCTTGTTCAAATAGTTTGTCGATCTCGAACATTTCTTCGGTTTTCAGCTTCTTCTCAAATTTCTTTTCCAAATCAGCAATCATCTTCTCAACATCAAATGGCTCGGTCTTTTCAACAGTTGTATGCTCAACAAACTTCGACTCCTTTTTGTTTTGAGGATCTCGGAAGTACTGAGCACAATCATCATCAATGATCACCTTATCATCATCAAAAGCTACTTCACAAACTTTATCCTTCCCTTTTGTCCTTTGGCTTCTTGGAGCTAGCGGAGGCTTCGACAATATTCCCTAAAATTGCAGCCAATTGGCTCGTCATGGTCTCGGCCATGGCCTCTTTTATTTCTTCCATCTTGGCATTAAGGGCATTATCCACCATTCTTTGAATTTGTTCGGGCTCCATTGCTTTTGGTGAGCAAGTGATTTAGTTGCTACTAGATTCTTCGTCTTCGGCGTAGGTTGGATTATTGTAAGCTTTTGAACTATCGTAATCCAAGGTTGTGAGCCAGAAAGGATTAATGATATGAGATGCAAATGTATGCATATATGCATGTATGCAAAAACAATAGACAAAGATAAGTAGGACGTTCCTTCCAACCTTATAACATCCACACACGAATGGCGAGTCTCTTTTCCTAGGTATATGGTTCATAAAACAACAACATGGGGTATCCTATTTTCGAATATTTCCCTCGGACGTTTCAACCAATAGTTATATTTTCAAAAATGGAAATTAGTTCATGATAATTCCCATTAATTAGGTTTTAATCCATTTATCCAACTAAAGTAGCTTTAATGCTATATTGGATTAAAACTAAATTAAGAGGTTTATTACAAATAGATTTCTCACTTGAAAAAAGCAACTAGTGGTTCATGCCAAAAACAAGCCCATGATTAATAACTCTTAGTATAAACTCGGCTCACAATTGATTTTTGGTATTCATAATTGACCTAAATAATTTGCAAGCTCTTTGTAAGAAAAGGTTGGATAAAAATAATTTTATTTCTAAGCCGATTGTAAAAAGATTTTTGATAAAATATATTTTGGGCTTAGTATTTGGGTCATGAGTAAAAGAATTTTTTATTTTTTTTAGAAAAGTTTTATGTCCAAAGACCAACTTGAAAAGTTTTGAAAATAGCTTTGGTCTTTTAGATTTTAAAGAAAATTTTATTTGAGCTCACAATGTAATTAGGTCATATTAGAAAAAGAACAAACCAAATAAGCCATGATTTAAGCCAAGATAAATTAACCATAGTCAAACAACATGCATTTGGGGTAAAAACTGAAGGAAAGTAACTGGGCCAATTACATGAGCTTTAGTCTTTGGGTTAAAAGCTTAGGTTTCCATAGCAAGTATATACCAAATGGTACAGGGCTATAAGTGGTTATGCCATGCTTGATCTCCATACCTTGAGTGAAAGTATGGTATCCCTCAGATAACACAACACGGGTAACATGGGCATCCTAACTCACGAACATGATGCAATGGATAATATCATTATAAGAAATAATATAATAATATAAAGACCAGCGGAATCAACTTCTCTTATCCCTAGTGGAGTCGTCACTGTGAGCGGGGATTTTCGCCCCACTCCAGGTGGAATGGTTCTTGCGACTTCGGCACTGTTTAGGCTCGGGGCCTTAGAGAACACGGACATAAGTCTGGAGAAAATAAAATTGCCACCCGGACGGGCTGGGAAAATGAAAGGGGGGTTGATGACTCGATTCCTAAGGATTTCCCAACTCCCTAATGGGTTCAGAAAGTTGGGTACATGTGGGGAAGGTGAGAAATGGCCCAATACCCCCCCACAACCCCCGGTTCATTGGAACTGCTTCCTTTGCAAGTCTTAATATTATAAAATTCTTAAGTATAACAGTATTATCCATATTACATGCAACAATTGAAATAAAGCATCATTATATTAAAATCAAAGCAATGTCCAAACAAATTAAATAAATGGACAACCATCCAAAGTTGAAAACATGTCCTTACATCATCCATGTCTAAACTAAATAGGACACCCACCAAAAGGTAGAAACATTTCCTTTCCATTGGTCAAAAATATAAAAGCAATTTAAATTATATGATATTTAACTAATGAGGTACCCACAAAGTGGAAACATACCTCTTACAATTTTAATACTAAAAAAATAAATAATAACAATAAAGAAAATATCCATCCATGATAAATTAAATAAATCAAGCATTGAAATTAAATAAATGAACCACTAAAGCATATAATAGACTACATAATCAAATCTAAAAATAAGCAAGTAAAGATACAAATTACGGTTTACTGCTTCTTTTTAAAGTTCTTTAATTATATTTAGAGTTTTGGGATTTTAGTATTATTATTGTTATTTGTTTAGGCTATTGTAAAGGTTTAAGAAAATTGGATGGATTAGGATTTTATGATTTTAAGAAAGTAGTAAGGTTTTTTGGTTAATCAAATTAAGGCTTAGGGGTAACATTATGAAATTTGATTTTGGAATCTTAAGATATTAGGGTTTACAATTCATAGCTACTGGATTGTGATTTTAGGTTTATTGGATCGTGGCTTTAGGGTTTAAATTTATTAGATTGGATTCACTGAATTAGGGTTTAGAAAACTTAGGGTTTACTATTTTGGTTTTTCTAAAAAGTTAGGGTTTTTGGTATTTTAGAAAACATATTTGGTTTTAGGATTTAAGAAAACAATTTAGAGTTTTACAAAATAATTATAATTTTTAGAAAACGTAAAGAGAACTAGGGTTTGGAGATTTAAGAAAAAATTTGGAGATTTTGGACAAAAAAGTTATGGTGTAGATGAAAATAGTTCAAGGAAAACAATTGATGGTTTAAAAGCTTTTGGAAATAGAAGAGAAACAATTTTAGGGTTTCAAGGTTTTAAAAATAGAAGAGAAATAATTTTAGGGTTTTAAGGTTTAGAAGAAACGTTTTAGGGTTTTTAAGATTTTGGAAACAAAAGAAATAATTTAGGGTTTTGAGGTTTAGAAGAAATGTTTAAGGGTTTTTAAGGTTTTGATCAATTTGTATGATGAAACAATTAATTCAATTTGAAAGATGAAGCTACTGCAAAGAAATAAATAAAGAAAATAGAGATTCAAACATCTGTTCATTGGTTCCACCAAAAATTACTTTCTGGATGAACAATAACAAAGGCCGTATGACTACCTTTGGTGAATCATTGATTGCTTGCTTGCTGCTAATGTCTCTTTCTAGGGTTTTCTGTCTTTTTTTCTCAGTCAGAAGTCCAATTTTTGATTGATCAAAGTACCAAAGTTTGGCTCAGTAAAACCAATTTTCGATCCCCTAATCCAAGTCCAAAAGTCCAAATTTTTTATCACACCAATTTTTTCCCCGTAATCAAAGTCCCCTAATTTTTAGTTTTAATGCGTTATTTATAGAAAAAATTATAAGCCTAATTCTAATTATTTGAGGAAACTAAAATTAATTAGGAAAAGAAACCAAAACCAAATAGAATTTTGTTTCGGAAAAACTACATTGGAAAATTGCGTTGGCAAAAAATTGCTGGCAAAACTGCGAGCTACAAATATTTTGCGGGCGGGCGCTGGGGCGGTTGGCCAATTCACTGCAGGAAATTCCTACGGCGAATTGGTCCAAGGCCATTTCGCCAGCAGGAAATTCTTACGGACGAATTGGCCTTGTCCAATTCCACTTTCGGCGATGAATTTTTTGTCGTCGATTTTTTCGTCGCCGATTTTATTTTTATTTATTTATTTATTATTTTTTTGTTTATTTATTTTTTATTAGTATAAAAATTATAAATAATAAATACTAAAATAAATATTATTTAATTAAAATACCATAATTATTTTGAACTATATAAAAAAATATCGGACTAGACTGGGTCAAAAATTAAGGGTCTACACAATGTTTCCATCGTTTGTTTTTTAAGTAACCAAAATTATTAAACTTAATAATATATTTTACATTAAATCATACATTCATCCAGTAGCCATTAGTCAGCGATCAAAACTTCAAAACCCTAAAAGTATTTCTTCTGGTTCCAAAACCTTAAAAACCTAAATTATCTTTTCTGATTTTAAAAAATCTTAAAAACCCTAAAAGTGTTTCTTCTATTTCCAAAACCTTACAAACCCTAAAATTACTCTTTTGTTTCCAAAACCATAAAAACCTAAACTATTTTTCTTTTTCCAGAAACCTTAAAGACCTTAAAAATATTCTTCTGTTTCCAAAAAGCTTTAAAACCCTAAAATTGTTTTCCCATCTATTTTCATCTACACCATAACCTTTTGTCCAAAATCTACAAATGTATTCTTAAATCTCCAAACCCTAGTTCTCTTTACATTTTCTAAAAATCATAATTATTTTATAAAACTCTAAACTATTTTCTTAAATCCTAAAACTAAACATGTTTTCTAAAATACCAAAAACCCTAACAGAAACCCTAAGTTTTCCTAAACCATTATTCAGTGAACTTAAAACACAATTTAATGAATCTAAACCCTAAAACCATGATCCAGTAAACTTAAAATAACAATCCAGTAAACATGAATTATAAACCTAATGTCTTAAGATTTCAAAACGCTAATTTCATGATGTTAGCCCTAAACCCTAATTTGATTAATCAAATCCCATACTACTTTCTTAAATTTATAAAACCCTAATCTATTTCATTTTTCCAAAATCTTCACATTAGCCTAAATAATAACAACATTAATTCCAAAATCCCCAAAACCCTAATTATTAATTAAAGGACTCTAAATTAAGACATAAACCTAAATTTGTATCTTTATTTACTTTATTTAATTTTAGATGTGATTATGTGATTTATTATATGTATTGATGGTTGATTTATTTTCAATGATTGATTTATTTAATTTATCATGGATGGTTTATTTTCTTTACTATCATTATTTGTTTATTTTAGTAGTAAAATTGTAAGAGATATGTTTCCACCTTGTGGGTACCTCATTAGTTAAGTATTATGTAATTTAAATCACTTTTTTATCTTGGATCAATGTAAAGGACATGTTTCCATCTTTCGGTGGGTGTCCTATCTAGTTTAGACATGGATGATGTAAGGACATGTTTCCATCCTCGGATGGGTGTCCATTTATTTGTTTTGTTTGGACATTGCTTTGATTTTAATATAATGATGCTATATTTTAATTATTGCATGTAATATGGATAATATTGTTATATTTAAGAATTTTATAATATTAAGACCTGTAAAGGAGGCCAGTTACAATGAATCGGGTGTTGTTGGGGGGTGCTGGGCCATTTCTCACCTTCCCCACACGTACCCAACTTTTCGAACCCATTAGGGGGTTGGGAATTTCTTAGGAATCTAGTCATCCACCCCTTTCTTTTTCCCGGCCCATCCGGGTGGCGACTCCATTTTCTTCGGGCTTATGTTCGTGTTCTCTAAGGCCCCAAGCATAAATAGTGCCGAAGTTGCAAGAACCATTCCACCGGGAGTGGGGGCAAAAATCCCCGCTTACAGTGGAGAGTCCACTGGGGACAAGAGAAGTTGATTCCGTTGGTGTTTATATTATTCTATTCTACTTATAATGATATTATCCATTGCATCATATTAGATTGCATCGTGTGCGTGAGTTAGGACGCCGGTATTAACCGTGTTGTGTTATGTAAGGGATACCATACTTTCACTCATGTTATGGAGACCGAGCATGGCATAACCACTCATAGCCTCGTACCATTTGGTATATACTTGCTATGGGAACCTATGCCTTTTAACCCAAAGACTAAAGCTCATGTAATTGGCCTAGATACTTTCCTTAGGTTTTACCCCAAATGCTTGTTGTTTGACTATGGTTAATTTATCTTGGTTTAAATCATGGCTTATTTGGTTTGTTCCTTTTCTAATATGACCCAAGAACATTTGTAAGCTCAAATAAATTTTTCTTTAAAATCCAAAAGACTAAACCTATTTTCAAAACTTTTCAAAATGGTCTTTGGATATAAAACTTTTCTAAAAATGAATCAAAAATTAATTTTCTCATTACCCAAATACTTAGCCCAAAATCCATTTTTTCTAAAATATTTTTACAATGGGCTTAGAAATAAAATTATTTAGGTCAATTACGAAATACCAAAAATCAATTGTGAGCCTAGTTTATACTAAGAGTTATTAATCATGGGCTTGTTTTTGGCATGAACCACCAGTTACTTTTTCAAGTGAGAAATCTATTTATAATAAACCTCTTAATTTACTTTTAATCCAATATAGCATAAAAGCTACTTTAGTTGGTTGAAAGGATTAAATCCTAATTAATGGGAATTATCATGGACTGATTTCCATTTTTGAAAACGTCCGAGAGATTTATTCTAAAACAAGATACCCCATGTTGGTATTTTGTTAACCATATTACCTAAGAAAAGAGACTCGCCATTCGTGTGTGGAAGTTATAAGGTTGGAAGGAACGTCCTACTTATCTTTGTCTATTGTTTGTGCATACATGCATACATTTGCATCTCATATTATTTATCTTCTCTGGCTCACAGCCCTGGATTATGACAGCTCAAAAGCTGACAACAATTCGACTTACGCCGGAGACAAAGAATCTAGCAACGACTCAATCACTTGCTCACCAAAAGTAATGGAGCCCGAACAAATTCAAAGAATGGTGGATGATGCCCTTAATGCCAAGATGGAAGAAATAAAAGAGGCCCTAGTTGAGACCATGAAAAACCAATTGGCTGTGATTTTAGGAAATCATGCCGAAGCATCTGCTAGCACTAAGAAGCCAAAGGACAAAGGGAAGACTAGAGTTGGTGAAGTGGTTTTTGATGATGATAAGGTGATCATTGATGATGATGATGATTGGGCTCAATATTTCCAAGATCCTCAAGACAAGAAGAAAGAACCAAAGATTGTTGAAAGATCAGCTATGGAGAAAACCGAGACTTCTGATGTTGAAAAGATGATCGCAGATTTAGAAAAGAAATTTGAGAAGAAATTGAAAATCGAAGAAATGTCCGAAGTTGACAAATTATTTGAGCTAGACAAAGAAGTGCCTTACAAATTCAAGATGCCATCCTTTGTAAAGTTTGATGGAACCGAAAATCCTCACCTCCATGTGAAGCAGTATATCACTGCTATGCAGTTTACCCGAGCTACTAAGGCTCAAACTCTAATGTACTTTATGATCTCATTGGATCCTGTTACCCAAAATTGGTTCAATACCTTAAATGATGGAACACAAAAGAGTTGGGATCTGCTATACAAGGCCTTCATCCAACAATATGGATATAATGTTGAAATGGAAGTTACCTTAATGGAAGTTGAGTTCATTAGACAAAGGCCAAATGAGAATTTTGTGGACTATGTCAAAAGATGGAGAAATAAGGCTGCCTTGCTTAAGAAAAGGCCCGATGAATCTGATCAAATAAGGATAATTATGAGAGGGGTGTTGCTTAGTCTTTATGAAAGAAAGTCTCATACACTCATCCGTGATTTCAAAGATCTCCTCCAAGCTGGACTGCAAATTGAGGAATGGGAAAGAGAGAAGAATCATTTTTCAACAAGAAGGAACGAGAAAGGAAACTATCAATCTGGTAGCCAAAGCATGCAAAAGGCAGTCGGTGTTAATGCTACTAGCCAAGGAACAAGGAGGCAGTTTTCAAAAATGGGGAAATCTATGTCTCGAGTTCTCAATAAGCTTCAAAGAAAGGGATTGTTACAACCCTTAAATTCTCGTCCTTTGCCTAACCCTCTCCCACTAAATTTCAACACTAAAGCATTTATCAGTTTCATCAAATGCAAGGGCATGACATGGATAGATGTGTGAGGTTAAGGCATGAGATCCAAAATTTAATTGATAGTGGAAAGCTGCCCGAGCCCAATAAGCCGAACACTAAAGACAATCCATTACCAAGGTTCAATAGAGTACCACCACCAGCAACCTTCATGATTGGAGGAGGTTTGCATGAAAGTTTCTTCATGTCTTCTCTACAAGATGTGGGTGGAGAAGCAACCAAAGAAGAAGAAGTATTTGGTGAAATTAAATAAGCTATAGTGGGTAAAGAAGTAGCAATTTGTGTTGTGAATGGGTTTTGGGATTCAAGCGATAGTGATGATGATTTTGAAGCCAAAAAGGAAGAATGGGCCTGGTCCGAGCCTGAGGAAGATAAAGTAATGAACACTAGATCTGGTAAGCCTTATGCAAGGCCACCGCTTAAGGAAGTGGAAATTAATAAGGGAAAGGAAGTTGAAGTAGGGAATAAAGAAGAGGAAGATGATACCATGCTCAAGCAACTGAAAAGAACCCAAGCAAGTGTTAGCATTCGGGATTTATTGCCTACTTTTAAAAAGCACCGAGAAACTATGGCCAAGGCCATAGCTAGCATGCCAATTTCCACTTCCACAACACCGGAGGAGCTGATCAACTTCATAAAATTTGAGGGAGCAATGAAATGTGAGGATATTCAAGAGAAGAGAGAAGTTAATATGGGAGCGGTATCTTTCTCAAATGCGGATTTACCGAAAGAGGGGAGAGATTACATCAACTCTCTCTTTATTTAAATAAAAATTAAATGGAAAATTACTCCATGTGTAATGTTGATGATGGGTCCGCCATAAATGTTTATCCAATTAAAATATTGCCAAAGCTAGCCATGTCAACAAGGGATCTAAACCCGACCGAGGTAACAATTCGGGTTTATGACAACACCAAGAGACATGCCGAAGGAACTTTCAAAACTGCTATCAAGGTTGGTCCAATTGAATCTATTATTGAATTTATTATTTTGGACATACCTGTTACCTTTGCCTTACTCTTGGGACGACCATGGTTTCATCCTCTTGGTGGAGTTCCTTCCACCTTTCATCTAAAGATCAAGTTCTCTAATGGAAATGAGACAGTGGTCATCAAGGCCGAAGATAATGAGGTTGTTAATGCTCTAATATTTGAGAGTCCACTCAATGGTTTCCAAGTAGCTGTAATTTCTGATAATGAAGTAGTGGACTCCAAAGTGTTGAATATGATGAAGAACATGAACTATCTTCACGGAGCTGGTCTTGGAAAGGGTAAGGCCGGTTTGACAAAGCTGCCAGATTTTAAAACTCAAACTCATAAGAAGAGGTTGGGATATGATGAAGTCAACAAAGATGTCCAGCCAAAGAAGAATGAGAGGATGACCTTTCTGCCACTTGAAAAAATCTTTGTCAAAGCTCCAGACATGGGACCACTCCAAGGAAAGACCGAGCCAATCATGTTCATGGGAAAGTTGATCCCGGGTTTTGAAATTTTTGAAGATGTTGCCGAGCTAGTGGAACTGTAATATCCCAAAATGTACTTTAGAAGTATGAATATAATTGTTGTTTGATTTGAATTATATGCATATGCTCATTTGAAAGAGAAAAGGATTTAAAAAGGAAATGTATATGTTGTGTATATGCTAATATAACTAACATATATTTAAGTCAATTGAGTGGTCAAGGGAAGAAGATATTTTCATTTGGGATTTGTGAAATTACTAAAAAGGGGCAAGTGTGTTTAAGGAAGTTAAAATTAATTTGAAGAGGGTAATAAGGTAATTGTTTAGGTTAAAACACTTGGTGGAGATTAAAAGAAAGTTTGACTTTGTTTCTTGTGGTTCATCTTTTCTTTTCCTTTGTGTGTGGCCGGCTCCTCCATAGACAAGAGAAAGCAAGAGAGCAAAAGAGGATCTTGATGTTCTAAGCTCAAATTGAAGGAAGATCTAAGTGATCAAGTTGGTGATTCAAGAAGTTTTATAACTTTGGTAAGTCCTCTTTTGATTTCTTTGTTTATTTGAAGTCTTGATTGAGTTTGATAGATTTTTAAGAGTGTGTTGGTTGATTCTAATATGTTTAAGAGTGTTTGATGGATTTGATTATGGATTTTATAGATGGATTGAAGAAAAGAGTAAGTTGATTGGAAGAGATGGTGTTGTGGTTGTGCTTAGGGTTTGAGATGTTGTTTGTGATTGGTGTTTGATGTGTGTTTTGGTTTGTTTTGGTGTTGTTGCAAGTTTGAGATGGTTTTTGGGTATGTTTTGTTAAGTTTGTTTGAAGAGGATGTTGGTGAAAAGAAGTGCTTTGTTGGGGGTTTTGGTTGTTTTGGCCGGATTCTGGATTTTTGTTCTGACACGCCCGGGAGCACGTCCAGATTCTTAGGCATGTCAATTGTGTTGGAGGCAGTAGGAGTTGCACGCCCAGTAACATGCCCGTGGTTCTGAGCGTGTAAAAGCTACTATGTTGTGGAGTTAGGGCACGGTCAGGGACACGCCCGTGTGGGTGAGCGTGTCATGTTTAGGGTTTGCCCTAGTTAACTCTTAAATTGTTTATCTCTTGTGGATCCCTAAGCGAGTGTATGTTATTATTTTTAGATTAGGGCTTGAAGAAGGTGATTGATCATTGATCTAAGAAGTAAAAGAATCTTGGTCAAGGAAGTGGTTAGAGTTGTGTAAATTGTTGTTGAGGTAAGTACAAACCTTGCATTATTGCATACATTCATTTAATATAACATTATTAACATATATGAATAATGTTATGTTTGGCACATTGTGAAATGTATTATATGTATAATGTGAAATGAGATAATTGAGGCATGTGTATATATATGATTATGTTTAAAGTCATTGATTATGGATATGTGAAAGATGATGTATTGTATTGTGAATTGAGACATGATGATTCAAATGTGATGAGAAGCCATTGTGAGTGGCTATAGTTATCCAAATGAAATTGTTGTGGCATGATTGCCTATTTGATATTGAGATACAAATTGAGAAAGAGAATGATAAAGAGATTAATGATAATTGTATGTTTAATATGTTATTCAGTTTTAGAGTTCTGGATTTGGGTGGCATGCCTATGAAATTATGAAAGGTAACAGTCTTGCCGGGTTGAGGACCTCCTCAAGTGTGATGAGTTGATGGTCCAAGAGACTGGGTCTGTTACACTATGAGAATTGTGATTATGAGATATATAATTGGTAACAGTCTTGCCGGGTTGAGGATCTCCTCAATTTTGATGAGTTGATGGTCCAAGAGACTGGGTCTGTTACACTATCCATGGATAGAGATATCTATATGTTGCCTACGGGTTTGATTATTGTGATTATGAACCAAAGCAGTAACTCTGAATTCCAAATATCGTATTAAATACTTGTTGGGCCTATAGGTGTCTATGTTATATGGATGTTATGAATGATGTTGTAATGTCATGAGATAAAGTAATGAAGTGTTAGTATTACCTAAATGATGAAATGTAATATCTATGAAATATTGTATATTGAGTATGATCTTTATTATTTGAATGTATATCATTGATATTGATATAATATAATGGCATTATGGTTTGTACTACTGAGTTGTTAGCTCAGCGCGATTATGATTCATCGCGCAGGTGATACAGGTGATAGAGTTGAGGCGGAGGATTCCTCTAGACATAGTTGAGTTGTTTTGATTGTGAAGAATTGGATTAAAGCTTAAAGATCAGAGAGTCAAGCTGCCAATCATGTATATATTTCATATTTTGTAATTTTTGAGTTTCCATGTATTTGTATTTGTAAATTTTAAATGAAACTTCCGTTGCGTATTAAAGAAACGTTTTTATTTATTGTGCCTTAAAATTTTCATTTTTCTTTATTTGGTATTTCATGAATTTTTATTTCACTTTAAGTGTGATTTGTGTAATTGTAAGGTATGTCATTTCTATATTCGGTATACGTATGATACGATCGTTTAAGCATGCTTTGTACATATACGGAATATAGGGGTGTTAGAGGAACAAGTGAAGAAAGAGCTCACCCTGCCAGCCAATAAAGAGTCCAATCCAGAAGAGAAGAAGGAAGTTGTCCTGAAAGCCGAGAAGACTCTGGAGGAGATTGCTGCCCTGGTTGAAGAAAAGTTTAAAGATATTCTGCCTTATGATTTTGAGAACAATGATAATGATTTTGATTTTAATTTGTCTGCCTTGTATGAGGATGATGATGTTTTCTTTTCCAAAATGAATGCAATAAAGTCTGATTTTGCTTACTTGTGTGATGTTTCTCATGATGGTTGCATACATTCAAATAGTAGTTACATGAGCATCTTTAATATTAATTCTGTTGATACACAATCATTAAATTTGGGAACAATCAAAAATCCTAAAAACATTAGCATAGCATCTGACCTTACTCCTGATGAGAAAGAGAGATTTGAAAAGATATTCAAAAAATATGAAGAAGTTTTTGCTTGGTCTTATGAGGATATGCCTGGAATAGATCGAGACATAGCCGAACATCTTATTCCTACTTACACTCACATGAAAACTGTCAAACAAAAGCTTAGGCGATTAAGACCTGAATGGGCTGAATTGGTTAAAGAAGAGGTCACTAAACAAATACAAGTGAAGTTCCTTGAAGTGATAGAATATCTAGATTGGCTAGCAAACATAGTACCCGTGCCAAAGAAAGATGGAAGAATAAGGGTCTGTGTGGACTATAGAGATTTAAACAAGGCTTCTCCTAAAGATGATTTTCCTTTACCTCATATAGATGTTCTCATTGATAGTGCAACCTCTAGCGTGCTACACTCATCTGTAGATGGGTTTTCTGGATACAACCAAGTGTTAATGGCCCAAGAGGATAAAGCCAAAACTGCTTTCATTACTACATGGGGTATATTTTGTTTTAGGGTGATTCTGTTTGGCTTAAAGAATGCTGGAGCAACATACCAACGGTTGGCCACCACACTATTTCATGACATGATGCACAAAGAAGTTGAAGTATATGTTGATGATATGATGGTGAAATCAGATACAAGGGAACAACACTTCCAAAACTTAGAATTATTCTTCGATAGAGCATTGAAATATAAGCTAAGATTAAACCTGAAGAAGTGTGTGTTCGAGGTTACCTCATGCAAATTTTTAGGACATGTGATTGGTCTGAATGGCATTAAGATTGATCCTGAGAAAGTTAAGGCAATCAGGGATATGCTAGCCCCTAAGATAGAGAGAGTTCGAGGATTCATTGGTAAATTACAATACATCAGCAGGTTTATAACAAAGCTCACAACAATCTGTGAGCCTATCTTCAAATTGCTTAAAAAGAATCAGCCAGTCCTGTGGAATGAAGAATGTCAAAAGGCCTTTAAGCAAACAAAAGAGTATTTATTAAATCCGCCTGTTTTGAAACCACCTAAACCTGGTAAACCCTTGTTACTATACTTAGCAGTAGAAGAAGAGTCAATAGGAGCAATGTTAGACCAAGCAGATGAGTCAGGGATTGAGCATACAATTTACTATTTAAGTAGAAAGCTCTTACCTTATGAAATTAAGTATAGTATCATTGAAAAGACCTGTATAGACATGGTTTGGTCTTATAAGAAGTTGCGGCATTACTTTCAATCGTATAGCATGCAAGCAATTTCCAAGTTGGATCCAATGAAGTACTTAAGGGAGACAACCTCTTTGATTGGGAAGTATGGTCAATGGTTAATAATATTAGAAGAATTTGAGATTGAGTATTTAACCAGGAAAACAATCAAAGGTAGAGTGGTGGAAAAATTCTTGGCCCAACAACCATTACCGAATAACGAAGAGGTAGTCTTGGAATTTTCGGATGAACATTTAGAAGCAATAGAAGTACAAGGTTGGAAGATGTATTTTGACGGAGCAGTAAACAGGAAAGGAGCAGGTTTGGGAGTCATACTAGAATTGCCTGAAGGGGAACTTATTCCTTTAGCCAAAAAGTTGAAATTCAGGGCAACTAATAATATGGTGGAGTACGAAACATGTATCTTTGGTTTGGAAACTCTACTGATTATGAAGGTGGATAAGGTGGAAGTTTTGTGATTCATTGCTAGTAGTGTCGCAAGTAAATGGAGAGTAGGAGCTAAAAGAGGAAAAATTAAAACCATACCACCATTACTTGACCATGATGAAGAAGAACTTCATGGAATGTAGGTTTTTACTGTAATATCCCAAAATATACCCTAGAAGTTTGGTGTAATAATTGTTGTAATTGAAGTAAGTGTATTTGTGTTTAATTGGAAAAGAGGAAAATAAGTGAAGAGAGTTTATATGTTGTATATATGTAAATATATATAACATATGCACAAGTCAATGGGTAAATCAAAGGAAGAGATAAATTTATTGATTAATTATGTTTAAAGGATTATTTAATTATTTGTAATTGGGTTAGAGTAAGTGGAAGAAGATATTCTAATATTTTAATATTATTTTGCTTAGAGGAGAGGGTTTTGAGGAGATGATTTGACTTTTGATTTCTCTCTTTTCTTCTTTCTTTCCTCCCTTGCCGTGGACCATTTTCTTTCCTTCTCTTCTCTTTGCTTTTCTGTGTTGTCCGGCCATCAAGAAGAAAGAGAGCAAGTTAGAGATTTGTTCTTCCAAGTTCAAGATTAAAGAGAGTTTTCAAGAGATCAAGTTGGAAGTTTAAGAGTTCTCCATCTTTGGTAAGTTCTCTCTTGATTTCTTGTGTTGTTTTTGAAGTTATGTGGGTTTGTGAGTTGAAGTTGTGTTTGAGAATGTGTTTGGTTTGATGGTGTTGGGTTTAAGAGTATTTGATTAATTTGATTTTGGATTTTGGGGTTGGATTGAAGAAAAGAGTAAGTTGGTTGGTATTGATTAAGTTGTGATTGTGTTTAGAGTTTTTGATGATGTTTGTGATTTGTGCTTGATGTGTGTTTTGGCTTGTTTTGGTGTTGTTGCAAGTTTGAGGTAGTTTTTGGGTATGTTTTGTTAAGTTTGGTGGAAGTGGATGTTGGTGGATAGAAGTGATTTGTTAGTTGTGGTGTTGTTTTGGCTGGAATCTGGGTTTTTGGCCTGACACGCCCATGAGCACGTCCAGGGTCCTTAGGCGTGTCAATTGTTCTTTGTGGCAGTAGGTTTGACACGGCCAGTAACACGCCCGTGTTATTGAGCGTGTCATAGCTACTGTGAGAATGAAGAATTGACACGGCCAGGAACACGTTCAGGTTGTTGAACGTGTCGATGTTTTTGTGTGAGGCAGTATGTATTACACGCCCAGTGACACGCCCGTGGTCATGAGCGTGTAATAGCTTCTGTGTTGTGGAGTTAGGGCACGGTCAGGAACACGCCCGTGTGGTTGAGCGTGTCATGTGTAGAGATTTCCCTAGTTAACTCTTAACTTGATTACCTCTTGTGTATCCCTAAGCAAGTGTATGTTATTATTCTTGGATTAGGTCTTGAAGAATGTGATTTGTCATTGAATTAAGAAGCATAAGAACCTTGGGAAAGGGAGTGTTTTGAGTTGTGTGAATTGCTTTTGAGGTAAGTACACATCTTGCATTATTGCATTGTTGATTTTTGTGAAGAATGTACTTTGCAATGCTTATATCAATGATGATATATATATATGTTATATGAATGATATGATGATGCAAATGATTGTACTTTTAAAAGATGAATTGCTAAGATGGGTATTGAGATGTGATGGAATGTAAAGCCATTGTGGTAGGCTATAATAACTTTAATGAGGCATGTTTGCCAAATTGATGATGAAAATTGAGAATGGAATTGATAATGAAATAATGAATGAATTGTGTGCTTAATGTGTTATTCCATTTTTAGAGTTTTGTTGTTGGTGGCATGCCTATTAGTAACAATCTCTTTAAGTTAGGTTGGATTTGATCCTTGAAGCCAAGTTGGGTTGAAGTTAAACTTGTTTTACTCCCCTTGAAGCTTGGTTGGGTCTAGTCCTTGAAGCCTAATTGAGATGTTACAACCCTTGAAGCTAGGTTGGGTTTTGTTCTTGAAGCCAAGTTGGGTTGATACTTAGCATGCTTTGTTCCCCTTGAAGCTTGGTTGAACCTAATCCTTGAAGCCTAGTTGGGATAATGATATTGATAAATGTGATAATTGAACCAAGGCATTAACTCTGAAAATTGAATGGCATATTAGTGTCTTTTGGGCCCATGCTTGTCTTTGTTTAATTGTGATTCAATAATGATTGAATGATTGAATAATGAGATCTATGGAAAGTTATTGAAATGTGTGGCATTGCATTGCATTAAAGCATATTGTTAGTATCGTTTGTACTACTGAGCTGTTGGCTCAGCGCGATTGTGGTTCATCGCGCAGGTAACAGAGTTGAACCCGAGAGTTCCTCGAGACCGAGTGAGTCTAGGCATTGATGATTTTATTTTGGGACTTAAAGATCAGAGAAAAGCTGCCAATCATGTATAACTTCTTTATCTTTTGTAAAGTATTGACTTTAATGTAAATATAAGTAAAACTGTAAACATGGACTTGAATGTATTCACATATGTAAATATTTTTATAATTTCCGCTGCGTATTAAGTAAAAGTTTATATCTACTTTGTTTTATAATACAAGTAAACTACTTTATTTTATATATTGTATAATGAGAAAGAATGTCTTATGTTTTAAAATAATTCAAATGTTAAAGGAAACCGTAGCATCTTTATGTTCGGTGTGCGTATACTACACTATGGTGCTATGTAGTGTTCGTGTACGGGATGTAGGGGTGTTACATTTACACCTATCAAGAGAAGAAAACCAGATGGCTGATGCCCTAGCCACATTTGCTTCGGTATGGGAAAATCCTGTCAACTTATTCCTTAATCCTCTGATTTTGACCAGCCCATCAATCGCTTACTATGAATATGAGACAATCATGGAAACTAATACAGACCATGATGTGTGGTATGATACTATAAGATGATTTCTTGAGGAAAGGGAATACCATCGGGGGCAATAAAGAAAGAAAGAAAGAAGAGCCATAAGGCGGTGGTCCTTACAATACATTACCTTCCATGGGGAGTTATATCGAAAATGGCCCGATGGGGTGCATTTAAGATGATTGAGGAAGCTAGAAGTGGAGCATATCATGTCCGAAATACATGCGGGAAGTTGCGGTCCGCACAAGAGTGGTTTGGCCCTAATTAAAAAGATTATTCAACAAGGTTACTACTGGTTGACTATGGAGAGAGATTGTATAGAGTTTGTAAAGAAGTGCCAACAATGTCAGATGTATGGTAATTTCAATGACATGTCTCCTAAAGAATTACATTATATGTCTTCAGCCTGGCCCTTTGCCACTTGGGGTATCCACATTATAGAAGAGATACATCCGATAGCCTCAAACAGTCACCATTTCATTATAGTAGCAGTAGATTATTTTTCAATATGGGTCAAACCCGAATCCTTCAACAAACTGGGTGCAATTCAGATGGCTAGATTTATTGAAAAGAACCTCATCTGCAGGTATGGGGTCCCACACGGTGTGATATCAGACAATGGGGTACAGTTTCAAGGAGCAGTTAATGACTTATTCTCGAAGTACCAAATCCATCATCGTCGATCCTCTCCTTATAGACCAAAGGCTAATGGTGCGGTAGAAGCAACAAACAAAATAATTAAGCAGATCTTGTCCAAGATGACCAAGACATACAGGGATTAGTCAGAGATGCTTCCTTTTGCTTTGTAGGGATATAGAACAAGTGTGAAAACACTGACTGGAATGACACCATTCTCCTTGGTTTACGGGATGGAAGCAGTGTTTCCAATTGAAATTGAGATCAAGTCGTTAAGAGTTGTGTTGGAAGCTGAACTGCCTGAAACAGAATGGGTAATGAGCAGATACACATAGTTAAATTTACTATAGGAGAGAAGGTTAAAAGCACTATATCATCATCAACTGTATCAAAGGAAGATAGCTCGGGCTTATAATAGAAGAGCAATGATCAGAAAACTCAAAGTCGGAGATTTGGTGTTGAAACATTGTAAGCCTAACGTATCAGATCCAAGAAGAAAATTTAGGCCTAGCTAGGAAGGGCCATACATTGTGAAACAAGTCACGAACAAGGGTGTAGTGAAGTTATCAGACATGGATGGGAATGAGTTTAGTGAGCCAACAAACATTGACAGCTTGAAGAGGTTTTATGTATAAAAAAAAGAGCTCGCTAGGTTGAAAACCCAAAAAGGACAGCCTAGTCAAAAGTTAGAGCAATCCGCTAGTTCCAAAAACCTGAAAGGGTGGGCTAGGCAACAATTAGGGCTAAAAGAAATAAAATCATCAATTAGAAAACTCGAAAGGGGTAGTTGGCAATAGGAGTGATCGAGTGTAATTTGGCTTTATGTTTGATTGTTCCCCAATTTAATAAAACAGAATGAATGTTAAAATTGTTCTATGTGCACTGTTATAAGTATTTGACCAGATATGGATGAAATGAATAAACACAATAGCAAAAGGTGATGAGAAATTATAAAAGGAAAAGAAGCATCTCTTATTATTTATTTTATTATTTTAGCATCATAACAATGCATTTCCTAAAGAAATTGACAAATGTAAAATCTATGGTAGACGATAAGTGTAACGTGCAGGTCAACTTTGCTTCAGTCGATCCAAGTAGGCTTCAGTCAGACAAGGCATATCTAAATCGGGAGTGAATTCAGAACCTCGAGGCTCAGCTCCATACTGACGGCCAAGTCGGTGGGGATCATAGCAAGTACCTTGAAGAAGAGTAGCAAGAGGTACATACATCAACTGTGTCCGCATGGTGATACGAGAAAGCTTCCACCAAGCTACCAACCAACGGATGTTGACTTCATCGCGTGAATGAATCCAGTCAACCCAGTCAGCATATGAAGAAGCACGATGGAGTAGTTTCCTAGCGGAATGATGCCGTGGCAGATATATTGTAAAATCCATGGATGGAGTATCAAGCAAGCAGAGACGCTCCTAAAGCCAAATCTGTGAGGAAAAATTAAATTAAAAAAAAAGAGTCCGCTAAGTTGAAAACCCACAAGAGCAACTTGGGCAAAAATTAGGACAGCTCGCTAGTTTCAAAAACCCACATGGACAGACTAGGCAAAAGTTAGAGCAATATGAAAAATAATAAAAAAAGAGTCCACTAAGTTGAAAACCTGCAAGGGCAGCTTAGGCAAAAATTAGGACAGCTCGTTAATTCCGAAAACCCGCATGGGCAGACTAGGCAAAAATTAAAGCAATAAAATAAAAAAGAAGAAGAAAGAGAAAACCTAAATTGAAAACCTGAAAGGGCAGTTTAGGTATTTACTGAAGAAATAATGGACTCCCGGTTAGTCTTTTTGGCAATCCTGATTTAAGTTGGTCTAATCCAACTAAAGTCTCGGCTAGGATCATGGGTATCGGCGACAAGCCTCCCTCCATTTGGTCCATGATATCCAATACGCATGGATCAATATTGCCATCAGAGGAAACAAGCAAGAATTTGCCAAGCAAGAAAAGACAAAGCATACATCCCCATGCCTTAATAGGAGCCAAATGAGAGAGACAAAAATCAATCAAGGGAGCAAGTAGAATTTTCTCACCTCTCATCAACTGTAAAACTTCGGGTTTTGAGATTTGAAATAACATCTGCATGTTTTGTTGAGTCTTGGAAATCAATATAGGTAACACCATTTGTTGATTATTTGGATATCCAAGGATGGCCTCAAATTCTTCAATCAAGGGACATATTTCAAAGCCATTAATTTTAAATGTCCTAGAATCCACATTCCAAAAAGAAGCCATTGCATGTAAAAAAGAATGGTCCAATTTAGCATTTTGAAAACACTTCAAAGTATCATTTTTTGACCAAGACATTTCCTTCCAATGAATGGCATTCATATTTTTAAATAGAATTTTTATTTTCTTTAAATAGAGTTTCATCATTGTGGAAGGCGGAAGGAAAATTAAAATTGATAAAAGGAGATTTTATGTTGAAGTGGAAAATGTCTTGGCTTCTGCATCAAATTATGGCGAGAAAAGTGATTTATATAGGAGGATTGTGCCATTTCAAAATTGATAAGGAAAAGAATGAGACCAAGATGCTTGAGGAAAAGGAATTGGCAATGAAAGGATCTTCAATTACTGCGTTGCATTTGGTTTTGTAGTGATACTATCTAAATGTTAAATGTGAAGAAGAAAGTATAATAATTATATCATAGTAATAATCATGATAAAAAAAAGAGAGAAGATGTGAGCGGGGATTTTTGCCCCCACTCCCGGTGGAATGGTTCTTGCTACTTCGGCATTGTTTAACTCGGGGCTTTAGAGAACACGGACCTAAGTCCAGAGCAAATAAAGTTTCCACCCGGATGAGCCGAGAAAGAGAAAGGGGTGGATGACTCGATTCCTGAGGAATCCCCAACCCCTTAATGGGTTTTGGAAAATTGGGTACGTGTAGGGAAGGTGAGAAATGGCCCAGCACCCCCACAACGCCCGGTTCATTGGAACCGGCCTCCTTTGCCGGTCATAATATTATAAAATTCTTAAGTGTAACAATATTATTCATATTACACGCAACAATTGAAATAAAGCATCATTATATCAAAATCAAAGTAATGTCCAAGCAAAACAAATAAATGGACACCCATCCGAGGATGGAAACATGTCCTTACATCATCCATGTCTAAACTAATAGGACACCCACCGAAAGGTAGAAACGTGTCCTTTACATTGGTCTAAAATATAAAAATAATTTAAATTACATGATATTTAACTAATGAGGTACCCACAAAGTGGAAACATACCTCTTACAACATTTGGAAATAAAAATAATTCGATAAAAGTAAATAACCATTCATCATAAATAAATCATTCATCAAAGATATCAATCAAAATATAAAATAAACATCCATCCATGATAAATTAAATAAATTAATCATTGAAATTAAATAAATCAACCATCAAAGCGTATAATAGACTACATAATCAAATCTAAAAATTAAAGCAAGTAAAGATACAAATTAGGGTTACTATTTCAATTTAAAATTCTTTAATTAATATTTTAGGGTTTTGGAATTTTAGTATTATTATAGTTATTTGTTTAACTTACTGTAAAGGTTTTGGAAAATTGGAATGAATTAGGGTTTCATGAATCAAATTAGGGTTTAGGGGTAACATTATGAAATTAGGGTTTTAGGATATTAAAACATCATGTTTATAGCTCTTGGTTACTGGATTGTTGTTTTGGATTTACTGTATTGAGTTTGAATGTTTAGGTTTATAAGGTTTTCAGGTTTTAAGGATTAGGGTTTAGGAAAACTAGGGTTTACATATTAGTTTTGAGAGAATTAGGGTTTAGGAAAACTTATGGTTTAGATTAACTAGTTTGGGGATTACTGTTTTGGTTTTGGAGTTGAGGAAAATAGTTTAGAGTTTTATAAAGCAATTATGATTTTTTAGAAACTGTAAAATGAGTTTAGAGTTTGGATATTTCACAAAACATTTGGAAATTTTGGAAAAGAATTAGAAGAAAACAATTTTGGGTTTTTAAAAGCTTTTGGAAATAGGAAAAATGATTTAAGGTTTTAGGAAACAAAAGAGTATTTTTTAGGGTTTTTGGAGATAGAAGGAACAATTTAGGGTTTTAAGGTTTTGAAGAAATAGGTTAGGGTTCTTAAGTTTTAGAAAAAACAGAAAAGTAATTTTTAGGGTTTTTGAAAATAGAAGAAACAATTTAAGGTTCTAAGGTTTAGAAGAAATAAATTAGGGTTCTAAGTTTTTTAGAATCAAAAGAAACAATTTATTAATTTTCAATGATTGAAGCTACTGTAAAAAAATAATAAAAAAAGAAATTTGAGATTCAAACCTTCGTTCCTTGGTTTAACCAAAAATTGCTTATTGGATTAACAAGGACAAAGGCAAGGTTGCTGCCTTTGATAAATTGTTGATGGCTTTGCTTATTCCTCTCAAATCTAAAGTCCCAAGTTCAAAGTTCTAGTCCTAAGTTTTTCTCCCTCCAGAGTCCGATCCCTTTTTCTGTGTCTTTTAGTGTTATTTATAAGAAATTTAGAAGATTAATTCCAATTGTTTGAGGAAACTATAATTTATTAGGAAAAGAAAACTGAAACCAAATAGAATTTGGTTTCGGAAAAAATTGCGTTGGAAAATTTCACAGGTGAAATTTGCGACGGGCTGCGAGGAATTGCGCTTAGTGCGAGCGAGAATTGGCATGCTAGTGGGCTGCCAGGCCATTAAATAAAATTCATCGTCGATTTTTATTTTTATTTATTTATTTATTTATTATAATTTTTTAAAAAATTATAAAAATAAATACTAAAACAAATATTATTTAATTAAGATAACACAAAAATTATTTTGGAAGTAAATAAAATATATTGGACCGGATTGGGTAAAAAATTAAGGGTCTGCAGTTTGCCCCCTGCTTAACCGATCTGAGACATTAGTAAAAGAGAGTGAAAAGCAATAAGACTTAATTTTTCCGAGATGGTTGAGGTTTTGGGTTCTGGACCCGGTTTGAGTTATGGACCCAAAGAAAATTTTAGGTTCTGGACATAAGGGTAATTTTGGGTTCTGGACCCGAACTAAGTTCTAGACTTAAAAGAGATTTTAGGTTCTGGACCTAAGGATAATTTGGATTCTGGACCCAAGCTAAGTTCTGGACTTAGGAGGAATTTTAGGTTCTGGACCTAAAGGTAATTTGGGTTTTGGACCCGAGCTAAGTTATAGACTTAAAAGAGATTTTAGGTTCTGGACCTAAGGATAACTTGGGTTCTGGACCCGAGCTAAGTTTTGTCCTTAGAAGATATTCTAGGTTTTGGACCTAAAGATAATTTGGGTTCTGGACCCGAGCTAAGTTCTGGACTTATAAGAGATTCTAGGTTCTGAACCTAAGGATAATTTGGGTTCTGGACCCGAGCTAGGTTCTGGACTTAGAAGAGATTTTAGGTTCTGGACCTAAGGATAATTTGGGTTGTGGACCCGAGCTAAGTTCTAGACTTAGGAGAGATTTTAGGTTCTGGACCTAAGGATAATTTGGGTTCTAGACCCGAGCTAAGTTCTGGACTTAGGAGGAATTTTAAGTTCTGGACCTAAGGATAATTTGGGTTCTGGACCCGAGCTAATAGAGATTTAATTATTTGCAAAAAATAATTATAGTGAGTAGCATATAAATTTTGTTTGCAAAAAATTTAGCTAATTTTTATGCACATATCTCTTCCTTGCCCCCTGCGTGTAAAAATATTTTAATAGTGCAAAAATATTTATATACACGCAAGTATATTTGAATGATTAAATTGAATGATTGAATTTATTATTTATTTACTATGTAGTCATTGTTTATGCACTATTTACTATCTATTTATAAATAGTATCCTACTATTGTAAATAGTAACCTACTTGTGAGCGGGGATTTTTACCCCCACTCCTGGTGGAATGGTTCTTGCGACTTCGGCACTGTTTAGGCTCGGGGCCTTAGAGAACACAGACCTAAGCCCGGAGAAAATGGAGTCGCCACTCGGATGGGCCAGGAAAAAGAAAGGGGTGGATGGCTCGATTCCTAAGGAATCCCCAATCCCCTAATGGGTTTGAAAAGTTGGGTACGTGTGGGGAAGGTGAGAAATGGGCCAGTACCCCCACAACGCCCGGTTCGTTAGAACCGGCCTCCTTTACAGGTCTTAATATTATAAAATTCTTAAATATAACAACATTATCCATATTACACACAATAATTGAAATAAAGCATCGTTATAGTAAAAATCAAAACAAAGTCCAAACAAAACAAATAAATGGACACCCATCTAAAGATGAAAATATGCCCTTACATCATCCATGTCTAAGCTAAATAGGACACCCACCATGAGGTAGAAACATGTCCTTTACATTGGTCTAAAATATAAAAGCAATTTAAATTACATAGAACTTAACTAATGAGGTACCCACAAAGTGGAAACATACCTCTTACAACATTTGGAAATAAAAATAAATCGATAAAAGTAAATAACCATTCATCATAAATAAATCATTCTTCAAAGATATTAGTCAAAATATAAAATAAACATCAATCCATGATAAATTAAATAAATCAAGCATTGAAATTAAATAAATCAACCACCAAAGCATATAATAGACAACATAATCAAATCTAAAAGTAAAAGCAAGTAAAGATACAAATTAGGGTTACTATTTCTATTTAAATTTCTTTAATTAATATTTTAGGGTTTTGGAATTTTAGCATTATTATTGTTATTTGTTTAACCAACTTTAAAGGTTTTGGAAAATTGGAATGAATTAGGGTTTCATGAATCAAATTAGGGTTTAGGGGTAACATTATGAAATTAGGGTTTTAGG
Organism: Garcia nutans; assembly: GCA_947685225.1. Taxonomy (NCBI): domain Eukaryota; kingdom Viridiplantae; phylum Streptophyta; class Magnoliopsida; order Malpighiales; family Euphorbiaceae; genus Garcia; species Garcia nutans. The sequence goes on along the minus strand of CANTUV010000007.1, from coordinate 43,635,696 downwards.
ATATTAAAACATTAGGTTTATAACTGTTGGTTACTGGATTATTATTTTGGATTTCCTGTATTGAGTTTGAATCTTTTGGTTTACAAGGTTTTCAGGTTTTAAGGATTAGGGTTTAGGAAATCTAGGGTTTACGTATTAGTTTTGAGGGAATTAGGGTTTAGGAAAACTTAGGGTTTAGATTAACTGGTTTGGGGGTTTACTGTTTTGGTTTTGGAGTTGAAGAAAATAGTTTAGAGCCTTATAAAGCAATTATGATTTTTTAGAAACTGTAAAATGAGTTTAGAGTTTGGATATTTAACAAAACATTTGGAAATTTTTGAAAAGAATTAGAAGAAACTGTTTAGGGTTTTTAAAAGCTTTTGAAAATAGGAAAAATGATTTATTGTTTTTGAAAACAAAAGAGTATTTTTTAGGGTTTTTAGAGAGAAGGAAAAATTTAGGGTTTTAAGGTTTTGAAGAAATAGGTTAGGGTTCTTATGTTTTAGAAGAAACAGAAAAGTAATTTTTAGGGTTTTTGAAAATAGAAGAAATAATTTAAGTTTTTAAGGTTTAGAAGAAATAAATTAGGGTTCTAAGGTTTTTGGAATCAAAAGAAACTATTTATTAATTTTCATTGATTAAAGTTACTATAAGAAAATAAAAAAAAAAGAAATTAGAGATTCAAACCTTCATTCGTTGGTTCCACCAAAAATTGCTTCTTGGATGAATAAGGACAAAGGCAAGGTTGCTGCCTTTGATAAATTGTTGATGGCTTTGCTTGTTCCTCTCAAATTTGAAGTCCCAAGTTTAAAGTTCTAGTCCTAAGTTTTTCTCCCTCCAGAGTCTGATCCCTTTTTATGTGTTTTTTAGTGTTATTTATAGGAAATTTAGAAGATTAATTCCAATTGTTTAAGGAAACTATAATTAATTAGGAAAAGAAAACCGAAAACAAATAGAATTTTATTTCGAAAAAAATTGCATTGGAAAAATTTCGCTGGCAAAATTTGCTACGGGTTGCGAGGAATTGCGCTTGGTGCGAGCGAGAATTGGTGTGCTAGTGGGCTGCCAGGCCATTTCGACCAATTACTTTCGGCGACGAATTTTTTCATCGCCGATTTTTTTGTCTCTGATTTTTATTTTTATTTATTTATTTATTATTATTATTTATTATTATTATAATTTTTTTAAAAACTATAAAAAATAAATACTAAAAAAATATCATTTAATTAAGATAACACAAAAATTATTTTGGACTAAATAAAATATATAATTGACCGGACTGGTAAAAAATTAAGGGTCTACAGAAGAAAGTTGCAGTAAAATAAATATTATATATTATCATTATTATTATTTACTTATTGTACAATGTTTCCTCAATTGACACAGTATTTATACGTCACTAAGAAGGAGGTGGCAGATCATCAAATAAGGCTCTAAAAAATCATTGCCTGTTAGGGAAGAGGCAAATCACCGGTTCCGAGTCCATCCGAAGTAGGAGCACCAAAATGCCTATTACCTTAGAGTTCTGTTCTATAACGGTCCTCATCGGAAGTAGATGAAAGGATCTCATGGTCATCAGTTTGGGGGCCTCTATATGAGGAAGTACCAGGATCTCTCATCCCCTGAAACCAGAAGTCTCAAAAATTTTGCTCTGGCTGATGGTACATTTTTTCAAAATGGGAAACTTGTTGATGACTAGCAGCCACCTCTTTTTAAAGTTTGTTGTTTTGTTCTTCAAGCATCCACTGTGAGCCAAAAAGGAAAAGAGTAAGAGCATACATAATCATGCATACATATAGCATAAATTACCATGAAACAAGAAAACTTACTAGGTAATTGATATCCATACCCTATGGATGAGATGGCATATATGGTGGACTAGAGTAAGCAAATGAAGGAGTAGTAAAAGAAGGTCCAGCCTCATGATCAAATTGGCCAGCAGCCTGTAACAAGAATTAAAAGAGTCAAAACAAGTTATGAAAGAAGCAATTGCAATGGAAAAATGGTAAAAGTTTACCTGAGAAGTGCTAGCCCCCGAGATGTGGAACAAACTCTCCTCCCTCTCCATGATGTTCCTCTTCATCTCTTTCCTCATTTTCTTCAGAAATTTCTCGTATGCCAATGGGAGATACGTCAAAGTTCAAGAGCCTTATTTGAATAAACTGAGTATAGGATGCACTCGGTGGATAGAGAAAGGTTTCAACATCATAACCGTGCTGAGCCAACCACCATGCATCCTCCGGCAATGATGTGATATCTAAGGTGTACTCTGAACAATGCATCGAGATCCTCTGTTGCTCGGGACTAAGAAACCACTCATATACTTTCTCTCCGAGAAACCAGCCACTTGACACAGGGCCGCCGATGACTCAAAGAGTATGTTGAAAAGGCAGTGCGACATTCATTGAGGAAGTCCAGATCATCCGCTCTTCTATTTTCCACCAGGCCAATTTGACCTACAAAAAGACATAAGGTAAGTAAACTTTCACATAAATTTTAAAGTATACTAATGCTATTTTACCTGGTCCCAAGTCAAGCAGCTCAAGACAAAGCGTTGGGTATGCACATGGTGAGAGCCAGGAACTTCTACGTGATCTGACAACCAGAAATTTAATCTCGGATACCCGACTCTCTCTCGGGAAATTCCAGGCATCTTCACAAGATAGTGCTCATATGCCTATGCCTACAATAGTAATAAAAATCAAATTCATGTAAGAATAAGAATGGAATTGACATTGGTGGAAGAAGAGTACCTCGACAATCACCATAAAGCCAACAAAGGACTTCTTATTTCTACAATCTTTGTCAAAACCATGGTAAAGACAGGCAAGATCAGCTTCACCCCAGCCATAAAGTGGTACCATCCTCATATAAGTAAGGGCTCTCAACACTGATAAATGGATGGCGGATTTGGTGCTGCCTAAAATGGTTGACCCGAGCAAATACAACAAAAATCCTCAAGCATATTGTTGGGTTGTGTCTTTGTGAACCCATCCTTCATAGATCATCCAATAACTACGAATTGGCTCAATTTTTATCTTGAAAGGCCCTTTAAATGATGGTTCCATACCAATTAATTATTGAATTTTTTCAAATGTCAGAATATCATTGGTAAGGGGATCCGAAAGACCATCATACCGAATGCCGGTTATAGCAGCAAAATCGACCGGACCAATTGTCATCTCTCCAATGGGCAAGTGAAAAGTATGAGATGTGTCCAAACATCATTCTGCAAGCACCTGGACCACACTCTGGTCTGTCAGATACTCCTTGGATGGTAATTGCAAGACAAAGCTTTCAAAACCACAATCTCGGATAATATGCCTTACCCGAGAAGGTGTTACATCATACCATTGTCGGGCTTTGTAGAAACACCCTTCGCCCCGAATAACGCAACGGTCATGCTAACACGGAGCTAGGCAAGTTAACACGAGGTAAGTATATTATTATATCAATACCGCCATTTTTAGGCTAAATTAATTTCTATTTTTTCTATTTACTTAAATTCTTAAATTAATATATTTTTTCTAAATTTTCTAAAAAATATATAAAAAATATATGAAAAGAAAAAATAGAAAATATGCAAAAAAAAAAAAGAAAAACAACAAACAAACAAATAAAAAAAAGAGAAAAAAGGAGAAAACAAAAAAATAAAAAAAAAACAAACAGGAAAAAATAAAAAATAAATAATAAATAATAATAAAAAAATATATAAAAGAAAACCAAAATAATTTGCTGTTAAAATAAATAATTACCTTGCTCTTTTGATTTGAACTGCGATGGAGCGTCATCCTGGCTAGTAAACTTATATTTCCATCTTCATATCATCGAATAAACTCTAATAACTCAGCATTAGATCGAGTTCCTGATCTTGAAGCATGCATTTTTTTCTAAAATTGTATGCTAAACTCTCTAAAATGAAAGAATTATAATTATGTATGAATGAAATGAAGAAATCAGTCGTTTATATAGAGGAACGGCAAAGAAAAAACAAAATTCAAAAATTAAATTTCACTATTGATGAATAGTAAGTTACTATTTACAAATAGTAAATGTGAATAGAACATAAATAGTGACTACACAGTAAATAAATAGGAAACTCAATTATTCAATTTAATCATTCAAATACTTGTGTGTATACAAATATTTTTATACTTTTAAAATATTTTTACACGCAGGAGGCAAGGAGAAAATATGTGCGTATGCAAAGGGCAAGGAGAAAATGTGTGTGCATTAGCTAAATTTTTCGCAAATTCCTTTAGTATATTATTGTCAAATTACCCTAATTATTCTTAGGTCCAGCACCTAAAATTCCTCTTAAGTCCAAAACTTAGCTTGGGTCCAGAACCCAAATTATCCTTAGGTCCAGAACCTAAAATTATCCTTGAGTCCAGAACTCTAACCGGGTCCAGAACCCAAATTACCCTTAGGTCCATAACCTAAAATCTTTTTTAAGTCCAAGACTTAGCTTGGGTCCAGAACCCAAATTACCCTTAGGTCCAGATCCTAAAATCTGTCTTAAGTCTAGAACTTAGCTCGAGTCCAGAACCCAAATTACACTTAGGTCCAGAACCTAAAATCCTTTTAAGTCCAGAACTTAGCTAGGGTCCAGAACCCAAATTACCCTTAGGTCCATAACCTAAAATCTCTCTTAAGTCTAGAACTTAGCTCGGGTCCAAAACCCAAATTATCCTTAGGTCCAGAACCTAAAATCCCGAATTACCATTAGGTCTAGAACCTAAAATTATCCTTGAGTCCAGAACTCTAACCGGGTCCATAACCCAAAAAATCAACTATCTTAGAAAAATTAAGTCTTATTGCTTTTCACTCTCTTTTGCTGTAGTCTCAGATCGTTCAAGCAAGGGGCAAACTGTAGAACCTTAATTTTTGACCTAGCATGGTACGATATTTTTTTATATAGTCTAAAATAAAATTTGTGTTATTTTAATTAAATAATATTTATTTTAGTATTTATTATTTATAATTTTTAATCAAAATAAAAATGGTAAAGTTAATAAAATAAAAAATAATAATAATAAAAAATAAAAAAAATTAAAAATTAAATCAGCGACAAAAAAATCGACGACAGAAAAAATTCGTCGGCAAAAGTTGAATTGGCCAGGCCAATTCCCCTGCAGAAATTTCCTGCGGGAGAAATGGCCTTGAGCCATTTCACCGCAGGAAATTCCTACGGCGAATTGGCTAGCCTCCAACGCCCACCCTCTGCAACTCGCAGTTTTCACCAGCGCAATTTTCCAATGCAGTTTTTTTCGAAACCAAATTCTATTTGGTTTTAGTTTCTTTTCCTAATTGGTTTTAATTTCCTTTAACAACTAGAAGTAGGTTGATGATTTTTTCCTATAAATTACACATTAAAACTCAGGATTAAGGGACTTTCAACTTGGATTGGATCGGATTGGAAAGATTAGTCTTTATTGGAGTAAAAAAGAGACAGAAAAACCCTAGCAAAAGAGATTAGCAACAAAGAGAGCAATCAACAATCCATTCAAAGGCAGCAACACTGCCTTTGTCTTTGTTCATCCAGAAGCAAATTGTGGAGGAACCAACGAACGGAGGTTTGATTATAAATTTTTGATTTAATGTTATTTACAATGTTTCCATCGTTTGTTTTTTAAGTAACCAAAATTATTAAACTTAATAATAAATTTTACATTAAATCATACATTCATCCAGTAGCCATTAGTCAGCAATCAAAACTTCAAAACCCTAAAAGTATTTCTTCTGTTTCCAAAACCTTAAAAACCTAAATTATCTTTTCTACTTTTAAGAAATCTTAAAAACCCTAAAAGTGTTTCTTCTACTTCCAAAACCTTAAAAACCCTAAAATTACTCTTCTGTTTCCAAAACCTTAAAACCCTAAACTATTTTTCTTTTTCCATAAACCTTAAAAACTGGAGAGCGGGGATTTTTGTCCCCACTCCCGGTGGAATGGTTCTTGCGACTTCGGCACTGTTTAGGCTCGAGGCCTTAGAGAACACGAACTTAAGTCCGGAGAAAATGGAGTCGCCATCCAGACGGGCTAGGAAAAAGAAAGGGGTGGATGACTCGATTCCTAAGGAATCTCCAACCCCCTACTGGGTTCAGAAAGTTCGTACGTGTGGAGAAGGTGAGAAATGGCCCAGCACCCCCACAATGCCCGGTTCATTGGAACCGGCCTCCTTTACAGGTCTTAATATTATAAAATTCTTAAATATAACAATATTATCCATATTACACACAACAATTGAAATAAAGCATCATTATATTAAAATCAAAGCAATGTCCAAAAAAAGCAAATAAATGGACACCCATCCAAAGATGGAAATATGCACTTACATCATCCATGTCTAAGCTAAATAGGACACCCACCAAAAGGTAGAAACATGTCCTTTACATTGGTCCAAATATATAAAAGCAATTTTAATTACATGATATTTAACTAATGAGGTAACCACAAAGTGGAAACATACCCCTTACAACATTTGGAAATCAAAATAAATCGATAAAAGTAAATAACCATTCATCATAAATAAATCATTCATCAAAGATATTAAACATCAATCAAAATATAAAATAAACATCCATCCATGATAAATTAAATAAATCAAGCATTGAAATTAAATAAATCAACCACCAAAGCATATAATAGACTACATAATCAAATCTAAAAAATAAAACTACTAAAGATGCAAATTAGGGTTACTATTTCTATTTGAAATTCTTTAATTAATATTTTGGGTTTTGGGATTTTAGTATTACATTTGTTATTTGTTTAGTCTACTATAAAGGTTTTGGAAAATTGGAATGGATTAAGGTTTCATGAATCAAATTAGGGTTTATGGGTATCATTATGAAATTAGAGTTTAAGAATATTAAAACATTAGGTTTATAGCTCTTGGTTATTGGATTGTTGTTTTGGATTTACTGTATTGAGTTTGAATGATTAGGTTTATAAGGTTTAAGGTTTTAAGGTTAGGGTTTAGGAAAACTAGGGTTTACGTATTAGTTTTGAGGGAATTAGGGTTTTTAGTGTTTCAAAAAATATATTTGGTTTTTGGAGTTGAAATAAATAGTTTAGACTTTTATAAAGTAATTGTGATTTTCAGAAAATGTAAAGTGGGTTTAGAGTTTGGATATTTAATAAAACATTTGGAAATTTTGGAAAAGAATTAGAAGAAAACAGTTTAGCGTTTTTAAAAGCTTTTGTAAATAGGAAAAATGATTTAAGGGTTTTGGAAACAAAAAAGTATTTTTTAGGGACTTTTGGCAGTAGAAGGAAAAATCTAGGGTTTTAAGGTTTAGAAGAAACAAAATTAGGTTTCTTGAGTTTTAAAAGGAACAGAAACGATTTAAGATTTTTGGAAAACAAAAGAAACGAATTAGGATTTTTAAGGTATTTAGAAACAGAGGAAATCATTTAAGATTTTTGGAAATGAAGATCAAGTTATTACATATTCAAAGATCAAAGTTTTGTATGTATATTATTATGAATCAAGGAAACAAAGCTATGAATAATTTATGATTTAGGATCAAGCCTGCGTAGTTTGTTCCACCAAAATTAACTTTTGGATGAATGAAGACAAAGGCAGGATTGCTGCCATTGATGGCTTGATTGCTTGCTTGCTCATTCCTCTCAAATCTGAAGTTCCACTATTTGATCCAAGTCCAAAATTCTCTCCTCTAAAAAGTCCCGATCCAATGATATCCCCTAGATCCCTTTTTCTGTGTTTTTTAGTGTTATATATAGGAAATTTAGGAGATTAATTTCAATTGTTTAAGGAAACTATAATTAATTAGGAAAAGAAAATCGAAACCAAATAGAATTTGGTTTCGGAAAACATTGCATTGGAAAATTTTCGCTGGCAAAATTTTCGATGGCTGCGAGGAATTGCATGGAAAATTGCGATGGGGGCGGCCAAAAGCCATTTTGCCCGTAGGAAAATCCTGCGGGCAAAATGGCCCAAGGCCATTTCGACCAATGACTTTCGGCGATGAAATTTTTCGTCGCTGATTTTTTCATCTCTAATTTTATTTTTATTTATTTATTATTATTTTTTAAAAATTATAAAAATAAATACTAAAATAAATATTATTTAATTAAGATACACAAAATTTATTTTGGACTATATAAAATATATTGGACCGGACTGGGATAAAAATTAAGGGTCTATAATTTGTTTGTCCCCTGCATGAATGATCTTAGACTTTAGTAAAAGAGAGTGAAAAGCAATAAGACTTAATTTTTTTGAGATGGTTGAGGTTTTGGGTTCCGGACTCAAGGAAAATTTTAGGTTCTGGACCTAAGGGTAATTTGGGTTCTTGACCCGGGCTATGTTCTGAGCTTAAAAAAGATTTTAGGTTCTGGACCTAAGGATAATTTAGGTTCTAGACCCGAGCTAAGTTTTGGACTTAAAATGGATTTTAGGTTTTGGATCTAAGGATAATTTGGGTTCTGGACTCGAGCTAAGTTCTAGACTTAGAAGAGATTTTAGGTTCTGGACATAAGGGTAATTTGGGTTCTGGACCCAAGCTAAGTTCTAGACATAAAAGAGATTTTAGGTTCTGGACCTAAGGATAATTTGGGTTCTAGACCCAAGGATAATTTGGGTTCTGGACCCGAGCAAAGTTCTAGACTTAGGAAGGATTTTAAGTTCTGGACCTCAGGATAATTTGGGTTCTCTACCCGAGCTAAGTTCTAGACTTAGGAAGGATTTTAGGTTCTGGACCTAAGGATAATTTGCGTTCTAGACCCGATCTAAGTTCTAGACTTAAAAGAGATTTTAGGTTCTAGACCTAAGGGTGATTTGGGTTCTAGACCCGAGCTAAGTCTGACTAACCTTTTATCAGTTGAGAAGTTTGACTGCTCCGGCTGTTCTATGCAATGTGGTTCTTCACCCTCAAAATAGATCTTCATCCTTTGAGATTGGGTCTTCACCCTTGAAAATGGAACTTCTTCACCCTTGAAAATGGATCTTCATCCTTTGAGATTGGGTCTTCACCCTTGTAAATGGATCTTCATCCTTGTAGATCATGTCTTCACCCTTGAAAATGGATCTTCATCCTTTGAGATCGGGTCTTCACCCTTGAAAATGGATCTTCATACTTTGAGATCAGGTCTTCACCCTTGAAAATGGATCTTCATCCTTTGAGACCGGGTCTTCACCCTTGAAAATGGATCTTCATCCTTTGAGATCGGGTCTTCACCCTTGAAATTGGATCTTCATCCTTTGAGATCAGGTCTTCACCCTTGAAAATGGAACTTCATCCTTTGAACTGGATCTTCATCCTTTGAGATTAGGTCTTCACCCATGAAAATGGATCTTCATCCTTTGAGATCGGGTCTTCAACCTTAAAAATGGATCTTCATCCTTTCAACTGAATCTTCACCCTTTGAGATCGGGTCTTCACCCTTGAAAATAGATCTTCATCCTTTGAACTGGATCTTCATCCTTTGAGATCGGGTCTTTACCCTTGAAAATGGATCTTCATCCTTTCAACTGAATCTTCATCCTTTGAGATCGGGTCTTCACCCTTGAAAATGGATCTTCATCCTTTGAACTAGATCTTCATCATTTGAGATCGGGTCTTCACCCTTGAAAATGGATCTTCATCCTTTGAGATCAGGTTTTCACCCTGGCGTAAACTCTTTTAGCTGGACTGATCTTTTGTCTTTTACATCTTCATTCTTTTGAGAATTCTAATTTTCTTCTTTTTCATTCTTTCTTATTCTTCCTTTGCACTTTTGCAAAAGCATAAAATTTCAACCATTTTTTTTAGCTAGCCTTCATATCTTCTCCTTGCCCCCTGGGTGGCAAGATATTTGAAAGTGAGTTTGAAAATGCTTCGTACATGCATAAACTCAAAAATTGAAAAGGAGAAACTTTGTCCCCTGTGTAGGCTCAAACCAAAGATTTTTTCCATGCAAGCTTTGATTGACGTTTGTATTTTGTCTTGTTCCTTTCATAAACATTGGTTTCTTCTTTTGCAAAATGACTGGAGCTTCCTAAAGCAATAGACTTTCCATGCCCCCTTGATTCAATATGTTCTTTTGATTCTTTACTTCACAGGGTGTTTGTTGTTCACTTTGACAAAGAGTAGACAATACAAGACAAGAAAGTGTGATGTGATATGCTCATGTGTGCATGATATGCATGAATGATACTTACAATCGTTCCATTGACCCACAGACCGAGGTGATCAGTAGAAGTGTTCTCATTAGTTCCTTTTAGATGCTTATTCAGGTCTTGCATTAGAATGATAGGATGCTTCAAATTTATGGCTTTTATCTTCAAGATTTTGAAAATATGAGTGGTGGAGACCCCAAGCTACAGAGTTAGGGATACATCCATTTCAAACTATGTTTCAGCATGTTAGTCAGTAGCTTCTTCATGACCTTGCCAATAATCATTTTTTGTATCCTTTGGAGGTTCAATGATCCGAGACACTTCCCTTAACTTGAAGGCTTTGTATTTTTTTTTTGAATTTTGAATTTGAAATCAAATGTTGGCTTTGCCAAATTAATGTCAATGTACCTCAAGACTTGATTTTTCCAAATTAACGTATCTATAACATGACAACCTTAGTTACCGTATTAAACTCGGGAATCATTTCTATTTAAGCAAGAACTATTGCACTTCAGATAGGCACATACACATTACTTGACCAAAGGTCTCATTGAGTTTAAATATTGTCTATCTCATTGCATGCTTATTCAAACTATCTCCACTAATAGACTCTACCTAACAAGAGAGATCAATATGTCTTTGATAGGCTTGAAATGGGGTCTATAAGGGACATGGGTTAAATGAAGGCCATTTGTAAGTTGGAGCCGATGTGACACAATGGACAAACCTTCACACTACAAATTTCTTATTTGAACTTTAGGTAGCTTGGAGGCAATCTTGCTAGACTCGAAATTCCTTCTATCTTTTTGGCATTAATCTAGATCTCGATTGGAACAGTCTTTGCCCTTGCATAAAGTTTGGTACCCAAATTCATTTCTTTTCTTCTTCTCCCTTTTCTTTCCTTTTATTTTTCTTACTCTTCCCTTTTTTTGAGCATTTTATCATTTTGTCCTTCTTCCTTGTAGGATTGTCAAGTACAGAACTTTCAAGAATTGGATGGTCTTCCTCTTTTTTTTTTTTTCCAATTTTGATTGAATCTTTGGTTGGGTTGGACCAATTCAAGTCAAAATGTCCTTATGAACTAAATGGAAGCCTTTTGCTGCTTTAGGTAAAAGAGAACTCAGTTGTTTTTCTGAACCATTTTGAGTATTATCTTTCTTCTTCTTTTTTTTTTTCTTTTTTTTCTCTTCTCTTTTTTCCCTTTTTTTGTCCTTTTTTTCTTTTTCTTTTCTTTTCTTTTCTTCTTCTTTTCTTTTCTTTTTTTTTTGGTTCTAGCTCAAACAGAGTTGTCTTGTTTGTACCAACTTGGGTTTCCAATAATGGATAAATGGAGTGGTATAAATTTCCTTTAACAGGGATAAATCATTTATTACTTTGATGCTATCTTGATAGATTGGAGATATTAGGTGAACTTCAACTACCCTTATGGTCTTGAGAGCATCAACTATCCTTACAATCTTAGCTATGCATTCCATTTTTCGATCTTCTTGCCTCTTCACTGTTGCGCTCGAATTAACTCTACCACAAAGCGTCACTCGCAAGTATACGTGGTAGCTGTAGCAAAGGTGATCGCCCCAAGGTCGTCTCACAAGGAAGCAAAAGTAGCTAATTGATTATCAGATTATAAATAACAAGTGATGAATAAATTTAAATTGCTAACTAATGAAGACAGATCGATTGGAATTTTAGAACAATAAAAGTAAATTGAGCTGATGATTTGATTCACTTAATAGAAAGGTCTAGGGTTTGCACTTCTCTACTACTTATATTTCAAAGATTAAATCTCAAGCAACTTAATTAATTGAATAAAGGAAATAAGCTCTCTCATTCAAACCTCTCTCAAATAATCTTGTTCCAATTGAAATAATATTTTCCTAGGTTATATCTCACCTAAGTCCTTAATTGAATTGTTCCATCATTAGACTTCATCTCTCAATCCATCATCTAATACCTAAAACACATAATTGGTGGCCAATCAATTATATATTAGCAATAATCCATTCAATAAAGGCTTAAAGAAATAATTTAGTCAAGAGTAATAACCAATTCATACAATCATAGCAGATCCATACAAACCCTAGACTAGATCAAATTAGTTCATAATGCTATCAAACATACTCATCTCATTAATATTCAAAGAAATCAATTTAGACATGATAATATCCATAAATACAATTCCAATGAAAATAAAGAGATAAAGTTCAAGAACAAAACCAAATTACAAACTCCTTGAAGCTTCTGAAGAATCTCTTGTTCAAATCTTGCAGGAAGGATGTATCAATGGCTAGAACAATCTAATCTAAGCCAGATTAATCAAAGTGTAATCAAAATCAAAGAAAACAAGTTATCAAAAACCTAAAACTCTCTTTGATGGCTAAAACAGCTCTCAAACTCTCAACAACCCAAACCCTAGCTTTTTCTTTTTCTTTTATACGAAACCTCCGCTTAAAATCCGCGTTGCCTTTGGTTCATGAGAGACACGGCCAAGTTGGATGAGACTTGGCCGTGTTGGAGGTCTTTGGAGGGACACGACCACAAGCCTGGCCGTGTCCCTTGCTTGTGTTCACTACTACCTGCTTTTCTTCTTTTCTTCTTTGGTTGAGTGACACGGCCATGATGGAGGTTGACTTGGCCGTGTTGGACCATTTTAGAGGGACACGGCCAGTGACTTGGCCGTGTCCTTTGCCTATGTCTTCTACTGATTGATTTTCTTCCTTTTGCTTTGGAACTGAGTGAGACACGACCAAGCTTAAGCAACTTGGCCGTGTTTGAGCTTCTTTGAAGGGACACGGCCAGTGACTTGGCCGTGTCCCTTGAGTGTGTTCCTCTCTGTGTCTTGATCTTCTCTTTAACTTGGTATGGGACACGGCCACAAGCTTGGCCGTGTCCTCTGCCTGTGTCAGCTACTGTCCCTTTTTTCCTTCAATTTGGTTCCTTGGCTTTTTAACCTAAAACAAAACTTGAAACAAACTTTAAACAAGAATTAAATGAACATTAACCAACAAAATGTAAACACACACTAAAAACTAGGACAAAAATGACATAAAACTGAAATAATCTAAAACTACCAAAATTAATGAAAACACTAAATAAACATATTAAAACCAACAAAATACCTAAAGAAAACAATATTTATCATAATAAACAAGACACAAATCTATAATAAAAACTAATAAAACAACTACCCCACACTTAAAACTTTGCTTGTCCTCAAGCAAATTCACATGTCATAAATTAAAAACTCAAACAACCTTAACTATAATTCCAGTATGTAAGATGAAATCCTTCAAGACTCAGACATAAATAATTGCAATTTCCTTCAATCAAGATTTTCTTAACTCATTCATTAATCCAGACATACAAATCTTATCTCTCTTGTAAGTGTTTCACTCGATTTCAAAGGTTAATTCACTCAAACCACTCATGACTGCATACTACCATAAACTTGCTTAATTATTCAATCTCCCTCATTGATTTTCTCTAGAAATAATCTGAAGGTCTTTTATTTGGATGTAATGGGGCTAAGGTGAAGGTTTCAGGGAAGACATTTAAGCTGGAGCATCAAGAAACGGAGTATCTAATTAGACAATACTCTTGCTAAGAAACTTATAACTCCCTCAAGTGGCATACTCACTAACCTTGATACTTTCACATACTTGCATACTTAAAGAAAAATACATGAATCGACATTCCTCTAATGCTAGAAAATATATGAATTTTGTATATATATATATATATTTTATTTTCTCTTTTTCTTTTTCTTTTATTTTTATCATCATTTTTTTATATATATACAAAATATAAACTTGCATGGAACATCTAGCTTAAAATGTAGAGGTAAAGAATAAGCGACTCTTAGTCAAATACAATGTGCACGGTATGCATTTCAACCCCAAATAGCAATACCATTTTCTTTCTTTTTTTTTACTTACCCCCACACTTTGAAATAAACCACCCTATTGTCATATCATAAGAACTCCATTCCTTAATGCAGGTATGATGATAATAAGAGAAAGTTGAGCTGTGAATTGTGTTGATCAAACAAGAAAAGGTCAAAGGCTCAACTTGGCTCACTAAGGAATTCAATATTAAGGGAGGTCTTTTTAAGCTAAAGGGCTAACCTAATTTGCCTTCATCATTTTAAAGCTTGAGATTAAATCATAATGTGAGTTCAATTAGTATGCAAAAGCAAGCTCTAGAGATGCAAAATCATGAAGGTGCAAACTTAAGAAAATCAACTGATAATAATATCAAATTATGAGGCTAAAAACTCACATAGGTGGGTTCTCAAAGATTTATATGTCATGAACTACAGAATGTGAAAATTGATCCTGAATGAATTCAAATGCTCATTTCTATGCTGATACTAAAGTCTCAACTATAATGCTAGAATCACAGAAAAGATCAATAAATTTTCAACAATTATACCATGCATAACATAATAAAACTAACCAAGACAAACAAAACACGAATTAAGGAAAAGCTTAAAGAGTACCCCACACTTAGAATTTACATTGTCCTCAATGGAAAACAAGAATAATAAAGAAAAAGAGTTAAAGGACAATATGTCTTCCATCGTACCTTGGTAAGGCAAATCCCTAACTTTTCATCACAAACACAAATGTTCAAAAACAAAGTACAATATATAAAAATAAAATATCCAAATATAAAATGTTAACATGAAAAACAAAAAATGAAAAATAATAACAAAAAATATATTAAACACAATAAAGCAAGGAACTCAAAATCTATGGTGAAGGCGGATGAGAAGACGATGCAGCCGAGGAATGAAGACTCAAAATCTTTGCAAGGTTGCTATTAATCTGTTCCAACTGCTGGAAAACCTCAGCATGGTTACAGTCCACCTTGCCATCCAGTCAATCTACCTTTCCCTCCAGGGCCTCAATCCTATTAAGTACCTCTTGATTAACCGAGACTGGAGCATCCTCATCTATATCAAGAGAATCCGAGTTGGACTCTTCTTGAACCTGTGCTCTCTTCTGCCTGTCCCCTGGTGCTTCTGGCTCAGTTGAAGCCACCATATAAGCCCCTCTTATGTGCACCACCATGTGCATCTTCTCTAGTGTAGCTAAATCCAAGGAGTCATTACCCAAAATTCTAGTCATGTGACTGGTACTCAGGTCAAAATCATCAATAAGGGCTACTGCTAACGTGGTAATCAATCCTCCAATACAAATTGCCCCCCTCCTTTTATTGGCCACACTATCAAAAACATCGGCTAACCAATAGCCGAAACTAACAGGCACTGCATTACAAGCACAATCCAGGAAAAATAGCTTTCTCAATTCCACCACACCCGGGCTCTCCTTCTTAGCAAAGAATCCGCAGGACATAAAACGATGCAAATACCACAAAGCAGGATTGCTCAATTTAGATGCTTTGGCCGATTTGGCCACATAAGTCCCCGAGCCTAATGCTCCCCAAGCAAATTGCTGTTTAAACTCTTTAGGCACCGACCTTTCCCCATGTTGATGGAAACCATATATAGCATTCAATTGTTCAATATTAATCACAAAAGATTTCCCAAGCAATCTAAAACTCATCCTAGAGCAAATTTTTTGTTCATCTCTTTCAACCTTAAGAGATGTCAAAAATTCCAAACTTAGCTCTTGAAACTGCAAAGGTCGCAAGGAGACTAGGTTCTCCCATCCAAGAATTTGCACATAACGATAAAAATTAGTCCTAATTTGCAGAGCATCAAGGGATTCATCATTAACATACCTCGTCAGGAAGAAACCCCGAGCCAAAAGATTTGCCCTCTTCAAAGATGAAACCGATGAAGATGAAGAAGCCCCTTCAGTTGTAGGTCTCTTCTTCTTGTGATGTGAAACTATTTTTGTTCTTAGCATCTTGAGAAATCTGAAAAATTCAACACCAAAACTTGATTAATCAAACTTTTATGAGCAAAGAAGAAGTTTTGATAAACTAATTCTAGTTTTGGTGAAGAAATTTGAGGTTTAATGGAGGATTTGGAGCTTCGAAGCACAAATAATGGAGATTGCGAGAGAGAGAAAATGAGAGAGCGAGAGAGTGAACATAAAGAAAACTAGGGATTTAATGGGCAATCTGGGCAAAAAATCATGTTTTTAAAGTGAAAAAGTGAGAAACACGGGCAAGTTGTGGTGAACATGGCCGTGTCTTATGTGTTTTGAGGGACACGGCCAGTGACTTGGCCGTGTCCCATGGGCGTGTCTGCTACTGGAAGGAGAGGTGCAAAATAAAAAAAAAACAAAGAGCAATTTGGTGAAGCTTGGCCGTGTCCCATGTGCCACGGTCCCATGTGACACGGCCAAGGGACACGGCCAAGTTCCTTGGCCGTGTCACTCACTGTGACAATTTGCAAAAACAAAACAAAACAAAAATTATTTTTGGTTGAGGCTTGGCCGTGTCCCATGTGACACGGCCAAGGGACATGGCCAAGCTCCTTGGCCGTGTCTCCTTCTGCCACTTTTAACACATTTTATTTATTTATTTATTTTATATCATCAAATATCAAAGAAATTGCAAACCTCTTCTCTGATCAACCCTGAAACACATCAGAAAATTAAAAACCGATCAAAGCACCCATTCATTTATTTAAACCAAACATAAAATCAAAACTTGCTAAATTTAAAATTACAACTATGAAAAAGAAATACAAACCGATGGGTTGCCTCCCATTTAGCGCTTCTTTAATATTATATAGTTGGACATCATGCAAGACTTAGGGATCATGGATCAAAGTGCTGTCAATGATCCTTACTTCTTGAAATCCTCCTTTATATTGTTTAACTCTTTGTGTATTTACTTTAAAAATCTTATTGGTTCGAGAGTTAAGCAATTCAATGGCACCAGAAGGACATACCTGAGTTATCTCGAAAGGACTACTCCATCGAGATTTGAGTTTACCTGGAAACAGACGGAGTCGAGAATTAAAATGTTAAACTTTCATACCTGGACTCAATGTCTGTCGCATAATAAATCTGTCATGAAGTGGTTTAGTGCGATCCTTATAGTTCCTCGAGCTCTCATATGCCTTTGGGTTAAGGCACCTTTGGGTCTCCCTCACTGGTTTAGCCCCCTTTTCAAAGGTCAGTGTCAGCTCCAATTTATCTGAGGGACCTGTCTGCAAGAAAACATGTGAAACAACTGCTTCAACACAATTAATTAAAGAACATTCCTCATATAAAGCAGTTGTAGGAATGGGAGAAGTGTTAAAAATAGAAAAATCAATAGCTTGTCCTAAGACATTCATTGACAACTTACCATTTTTTACATCTATTAAGGTGTTGGTAGTAGCCATAAAAGGCCTACCCAGCAAAATAGTGTGTGCTGATGGTGTAGGGTTACTTCCTTCCATGTCACGAACTATAAAATCCACAGGTACTATTAACCCTCCAACCTTAACTAACACATCTTCTATAACCCCTTTCGGGAATCTAAGAGATCTATCAGCTAATTGCAACACCATTTTGGTTGGTTTAAGCTCCCCTAGTTCTAATTCTTTATGCACAGAATAAGGCATCAAATTTACACTGGCTCCTAGATCACACATGCCTTCAGTCCCCTTTTCATTCCCTACAGTAATTTGAATTATAAAGCTACCAGGATCCTTTAGTTTGGGAGGTAGTTTATGCTGCAGAACAGCACTAGCTACCTCTAAAACTATCACCTTTTCATTCGGCTCATACCTCTTTTTCTTGTTGATCAGCTCTTTGAAGAATTGGCATAAGCCGACATGTTCTTTATTGCTTCTAGTAAAGGTAAGTTAATACTTACCTTAGACAGCATGTTGAAGATGTTAGAAAATTGCTTATCTGGTTTATCATCCTTCAACCTGCTGGGGAATGGTATAGGTGGCCGGTATGGATTGCTTGCCTTATGTAAATCTGTTGAAGGGGACTTCTCCATTGATCTATCTCCAGCACCTTTGTTCTCTGGTTTTCCTTCCTCCTTGTTCTCTTGGTAACCTGCATTCACATAATCATTTTCAATATTATTGTTAATTTCCTTACCACTTCTAAGAACAGTCACTGATTGTTCCTGCTCAGGTTGACTTGGGAATTTCCCCTTTTGTTGAATCTGCATCTGTTGTGCAAGTTGCCCTACATGAGTCTCCACTTTCTTAAAAGATGCTTCCAAAGAATCCAGCCTCTTATTGGTCATCTCTTGATTTTTAGCACTGACTTGGATAAAAGCTTGTAAACTTTCCTCCAAACTCTCTATCTTAGACTGCCCTTGATTTGAGGATTGGCCCTGTTGTTGGTTCTGTCTCTGGAGTAAATGGAAAGGCTGCTGAGAATTATTTGTTGCCCAAGAAAAATTTGGGTGATTCTTCCAACCAGGGTTGTATGTATTTGAATAAGGATCATTTCGGGTTCTTGGTTGAAATCCCCCCATGGCATTGACTTGCTCAGCATCATTCCCATAAGACTTATATGCGGAGGGGCAAATATTTGCTCCATGCCCAAAAGTTCCACAGATTCCACACGCTTCTTGAGTGGATGAAGAAATATTGTTTTTCATGTTCAGCATCTGCACTTGCCTTGTCAACTCAGCTATCTGATTTACCATTTCACTATTGGCTTCCGGTTGATTCACCCCTTTACTTCTTCCCCTTACACTTTTCTGTTGAGAATTAGCTCCCAACATCTCAAAGATCTCATAAGTTTCATCAGCTATCTTTTCTCCCATGGCTCCCCAGCTACGTTATCAACAGTGTTCTGAAATTGCTGGGTTAAACCATCGTAGAAGAACTGATTAAGAGTTGAAGTGGGTAATGATGGTGTGGACACTGGATCAATCGCATCTTAAATCTGTCCCATGCCTCATGAAATGGCTCTCCTTCAAATTGAGAGAATGTAGCAATATTCCCTCTCAATTCAGCTGTCTTCTGATGTGAATAAAACTTGCCCATAAATTTATTATAAACTTGCTCCCAAGTTGTCAAAGAATTTTCGGGCAACATCATTAACCAGCTCTTAGCCCTATCCTTAAATGTATACGGGAAACAGCTCTTAGCCCTTGCTTCTGGTCGATTCACCGTTTCAGATTGCACACGCGACGGATTTTCGCTCCTTCCTCTGCCTCGGCCTCGACTTGCTGCCGCTTGCGATCTCTCAGTATCCCTAGGTAGATTCTGTATTCGCTGGGGACACTCTCGCATAAGGTGGTCTAAAGATCCACATATATAACATGCAAATGTCCGACCCCAACATTCTCCCGTGTGACGGCGTCCGCATTGATCACAGCGTGGATTATTATTTTCGCCTTCATTACCTCTCGGACCGATAAAGAAGTTACCTCTGCTTCGGCTGAATCCTCTTCCTTGTCCTCTTCCGGATCATCCCGTACTAGCAACTGAGGTAGTTTGACTTAAGCCACCGCGAATTGATCCCTGATTGTAACCTCGACGTTGACCGCCTCCCGTGGAACCACTGCCGCGGAATCGTTTCCTTGATGATTGGTAGTTTCCCGAATAGTTCTGGGTACCTCTCTTCTGTTTCATCTTCTGTCGTCTATTCTGTTCATCAGACTGGCATTGCTCTACTTCTAGAGCCCTATTGACCAACTCGAAAAATTCTTTGATATTAGCAGCAATTAGCTGCATCCTAATCTCATTATTCAATCCATCCTGGAACTGCTTACATCTATCATGTTCGTCTTCAATTGTCTTCTTGGCATACCTACTCAGCCTAGTAAATTCCCTCTCGTACTCAGCAACGGTCAGTCGACCTTGCTTTAAGTGTAGAAACTCCTTTTTCTTGGCATCTAGGTATGCCTCCGATATAAACTTCCTCTTGAACTCATTCACAAAGAAATCCCATGTTCTCTGTTCCGGTGAAACTCGTTGGTGAACTATGTCCCACCATATATATGCTTCTTCCACTAATAAGGAAGTAGCACATATCACTCGCTCTTCTGGCGTACACTGTAACTGATCTAAGGCTCGTATTGTTCCTTCCAGCCAATACTCGGCTGTTGAAGAATCATCGTCCCTTCGAGCCTTAAACTCCTTCGCACCATACTTTCTTATCTTTTCTATTGGGGGTTTCCTTTCCCCTCCTACAGCAGGTACTGGTACGGGTGCTGGCGCTGGGGGTGGGGCTGGGGCAACGCCGGCTATCTGCCGAAATACGGCAGCCATTTGTTGCAACATATCATTGGGAATAGGAGCATCAGCGGGTGGTTGCTCCGACGCTGATGTCTCAGATACACGCATTTCTACAACTCGGGAGGCCTGAGACTCGACCTCCTCCTCTATATCACGCTGCGCTGATTGCGACATCTAAAGAGTAAACATATACCATCCCATCATTAGTAACGACCCAGACCAACAACATTATCTTATCCTAAGTGGCATGTATATAAATAAAAATTCTTAAATAACACATATACAACACAACTTTTATTTATTTTCAAACACAAAGTTTTACAATATTAAGAAGCCCTTATATACATTGCAAAATTTAGGACTCCATAAAATCGTACAATCTCTTATTTACTACAGGATATCTCGTTTTACGTCGGTAATGGCCACTCCCGACATAAAACGTACATCCTCCTATGTTGGATTACCCAGAAGCGGCTAAACCTTAGCTCTGATACCACAAATTGTAACACCCCTTCCCAACCTACATGTGTAAGCTGAGTAGAGGTGCCACACTATCCTAATTGTTGCTACCAATTTACTTAGTCAAATTTTAGTTCTGATTTTTACAGAAATTTTGCCATAGTTCCGCCTAGAAATTTGGATCCCAAGTGTCGTCAAAACTTGTTTTTCTGATTTTTGAAAACATTTTACACATACCAATGTGAATAAGAATACCATCAAATTTAATGCACTCCGAATGAATCCACCTTATACCCTCAACTACAAACCTGCACGAAGAGTTCACATTTCTAATATAACATAAAGTAAAGATTTATGATTATTACATACTACTAACATACAATTATAACATAGAAAATCTCTTTTATATTTATTCATATACATGCCACAACTATCGACTCATAATGGAACTAAAAGATCTACCCCTGAGATTTGCTGTGGTCTGGTCGTTGCTTCCCCAAGATTTATCTACTGCTCCGAACCTACGAGTCAAGGAAAACTTAACTCGCTGAGCGTTGTCGCTCAGTGGGTACTTTACCAATAAAAATAAAAGTAGTACATGAAAGTATTTGAAGTAAAAAGGAAATAATAAAATCAACAATCAACCAACATTATACCAATAGAAATCGTGATACATTCAGTATGATATGTTTTCAATAATGTAAAATCATAATTCAAATTCATTTGCATTATATAGTTCAACGAAAAATAATATGTCTTTGATCCAGGCTCTACTGGTATATAGGGAACCATAGTGATAAGGCAGTGGCCCTCACCACTGTAACATAGGTGGCCCTCACCACCGATATCAGATCACAGGAATGGCCCTCACCATCCTGGTTATAACCAATGGCCCTCACCATTGGCCCCCAATGGCCCTCACCATTGAGTTCAGATCATATCAATTCAATCACAATATCAAGCAGTACTGCATAAGTTAGTATAGTGCACCATACCCTTATCTACCACTCCCACTATCCAGTAGAGCAAAAAGCTTTAAATGATTCAATTTAAGTCTCAAACCTCATTTTAGGATGACTCGCGAAATCATTTTAAATTCCCATCGCACTTTGCCATTTATGCCGCGCAACACATTCTTTAGTCAAACCATTCCCCTTTTTCGCATATTTAACATCCACAATAAACACATCAAACATTTCAAAGCATTTCTCAAAATATCTCAAATTGACCAAATGAATAGTGTTGCGGCGAGACAAATCGGCAACGCAAAATGGCATGACCAAATGAATAGTAAAATCTGGGTTTTCGTCAAAATTTCAGTCCACTTCAGTCATGTATTTGACCAAGTAAATGATCTTATTTTTAGCTGAAATTTTACAGAAAACTTATTTCATATGTTGAATAATTGCATGTAAAATTTCGTTGAAAAATTCATTCATTTGCTGCCTCAAACGATTTCCACAAAAAGGTCCAGAAAGCTGTCTTTTTGGGACCATTTCGGCCCAACCACATAAAATGCATAGGATAGTTTATTTTTCTTTTGCAAATCAATATTAAGGCTTCTTTAATAGTAAAGTGAAGATTCAAACACTTCCCTTTGACAACTTTTGCATATTTGACTCAAATCAAACTAATTAAAGTTCATGAACATCAAAAATTCCATAAACCAAAGTTTGTAAGAAAAATAGAATTTCTTTTATGGTAAAGCACCAAACCTTATTCTTGTACTTCCCCTTTTTCTTTTCCTCCTTCTCCTTCCTTAATCTTTGTTTTTCCTTCAAGAAATTCAAGAACACACCCTTAAACATAAACCTTAGCAATTTAGATTAATAAGCTATCCTCCATTTCTTTTCAAACTAAACCCTAATCTAACCTTATTAAACCTTAGAAACCTTGATTCTTTCATTTAATAGATTAATATCATAACTACTTAAAATTTCCAAATCCACCATAAGAACCCTAATTTCCAATCTTCCAATAGTTATATAACTACCTAAAACTAAAAATTAAAGTCTACATACTAGAAAACCTTAAAAAAAACTCACCTTAAAAATCAACTTTTGAAGAAACTTGGAAGTCTTTTGGGTGTTTCCCTTTGTTGGCCGAAATTTGCAAGTGGAAAAGAGAGAAATTGGTTCTTCATATCACATATATTTATATACAAAAGAAATGATGATCACCTTGCCCACTTGTCCACTTTTTCTCTTTCTTCATTTATTACACATTTATTACACATGCTAAATGTTTTCTTTTGATTGGCCAACCTTTGATTTTTATAACTTCCTTTTTCCTTTACTTCTTTCCACTTGTCTCTCTTCCCATTGGATCTCATAAAGTTGTCCCGGGTTACCCATCCGGTCCCGACATGAAACCGAGCCACATTACGTTCCGGCGATTAATCGATCATATCTTTTAAACCGTATAGTTTCATGAGTCAAACTATATATAGTTTTGATCCTCTCGACCTCTACTTTCTATTTATAAGGTCTATTTTAGGTTTCCAAGTCATTTTGAAAAATTACCGGTAAGCCCTCAACTTTTTACAAAATTCCCTTTAGGTCCTATTTTTGCTCGGGTTTTCTCCGGCTTCGTTTCCACTGACGATCGTTTCATATTTAACCTCTCGCCATTCTCTACGTACTCACGTCTTTATTTCCTACCCTAAATTCATGTATGAGTTTAATTGATAATGACCAAAATGCCCTTAGGCAACATTTCTTCATTTTTCTTTAACGGGACATTTCCTGGAAAAACCGTTACACGTCGTTGCGATCCGATTTTTCTCTATATTCCATTTTTGGAATCTGTTATATGCACTATTAAGAACATCCGGTGCAACTTTCTTTGAAATTACATCTACGTCCCCAACTTTATTAAAAATTACAATTATGTCCCTTTTGTCATACAACCTTATCTAGGGCTGTTATTAAGAATTATCTTCTCCTTTTCCCTACTCTCGCTATGCACGTGTCTACACTGCATAAATGCAGTAGGCGGATGTGACACTTTTATTTTGATCAATTTCCTTTCTTCCTTTCACGTGTGGCCGGCCAACCTAAAGAACAAGAGAGAAAGCAAAGGTTTGATGATATTTTGAGCTCAAATTGAAGAAGTTCTAAGTGGTTAAGTGGAAATCCAAGAAGATTCACTATATTTGGTAAGTTTCTTTTGATTCTTTTAAGTTATTTAAGTTGTTTGTGAGTTGATTGTGGATTTTAAAGTGGGGTTGTGTTGATTATTATATGTTGGATTTAATTGGTTGTGGTGTTGATTTTGGATTTGAAGATGATAAGTTAAGAGTGATGTTGGTTTTAGGGTTTTGGAAATGGTAAATGATAAATTATATTGTGTTATTTTGGATTAGGTTTTGGAAGAAAGTGATTTGCTCTAATTTGAGAAGTGAAGAATTCTTGGAGAAAAGAAAGTGTTTAGAGTTGTATATTTGGTGCTAAAGGTAAGTACAAACTATATGGTTACAAACATACATATGTTGTTTAATCTTAAAACACTTTTGTTTGTAAATGTGATAAGGTATCAAATGTATTGTTAATGAATGTTGGTGATGAAAATATTGTGATGAGCATGTAAAATAATTGTTAATGATGTTGATTATGTCCAATTGAATGAGGTTATGTTGTGTACAATGTGTTTTAAGTTAACCAAAAGAAATTTGGCTACATTTAGGGTTTATGCATGAGTGACACGTAATTTGGGGCGGTCACTTTTATTCATGTGCGGTCGCCATTATTCATGTGCGGTCGCGACTTAGGTTGGACTTCTGACCGCGAAACCTACTGTAATAATGTTTCATCTTGTAATTGTATGGGGCGGTCGTATTCAGGTGAGGCGCGACCGCTAGAAAGGTTCTGTTCACCTTATTGGAAGTAACCTAATTCCTGCAACAAGATTCTCAAATACATGTTAAATAGATCATTCATTTGAGTTGTCAAGGTTCAAAATAGAGAACATTTGTCTAACATCATTGTTGAATCATAAAATGTGAGATGATATGGAATGTGATTTAAAGCCATTGTTATTGACTATGATGATTCAATTGAATGAAACAAGGCATGATTGCCAAAATGATAATGAGAAGTGATAATGGAGTTGATAATGCATATGATATCACATGAACAAGGTTATGTTTTATGCATTGTGAATCTTGTGGATTGCAATGATGCTATATATATATTGTGAAGGATATGATGAAGTAATTGCTTATGTATAATTGAATAATGAAATATTATGATATGATTTGAGATATCATATAATGTGAAGTCATTGTTATTGACTATGATGATTCAAATATAATGTGAAGTCATTGTTATTGACTATGATGACTCAAATATGATGTGAAGCCATTGTGATTGGCTATGATGATTCAAAGGAAATGTGAAGCCATTGTTATTGGCTATGATAATTCAATTGAGAATAAAATTGATAAATGAATGGTATAGCTAATATGTTATTCCATTTTCAGAGTTTGTTGTTGGTGGCATGCCTAATAAGTGTAACAATCTCTTGAAGTTAGGTTGGATTGAATCCTTGAAGCCTAATTGAGATGTTACCACCCTTGAAGCTAGGTTGGGTTGGTTCTTGAAGCCAAGTTGGGTTGAAGCTTAGCATGCTTTGCTCCCCTTGAAGCTTGGTTGAACCTAATCCTTGAAGCCTAGTTGGGTCTATGATATTGATAAATGTGATGATAAAACCAAAGCATTTACTCTGAAAATTGAATGGCATATTAGTGTGTTTGGGCCCGAGTCTGTCTTTGATGTCAATGTGATATTCTAATGTTGAAATAAATGAGTAATAAGATTATGGCTGCCTTTATTGGAAGTGTGATTCGTGAATGATGCATTGTGAATAAAATGATATTATGAGATATGATTTTATTATATGTGTATTGATATATTAAGAGTGAATATGGCTTGAGGAACTTCGTTGAGATATGAGGTTATGAAAGTGTAGTATGATGTATATGTATATGTATATGAAATAGAAGGAGTAAGAATTGTGTTATGAATGTTTTATGTAATTATGTATCTAACTTATGAGTTTAGTGGGAACATATGAAGAAATGCTTTGAGAAAGGAAAACATGGTAAGAGATCAATAAAACATTATACTAAACATATGAGGTATGATAATTTTGGTAAAGTGTATTTTATTATTTAGTTGTACTACTAAGCTTTCGGGCTTAGCGCGGATGTTTAATCGCGCAGGTATTTATGCGGTTGATCTGGAAGTCTAGCTGTGATGCCACGAGAAGGGTAAGAGTGTCTCGAGACCAACTAGAAGGTGATGCATACATATGTGATTTTAATTATGTTGTATTTTTATAAGAATAATGATTTTCGTAAATGTTCTTTAATCTAATGTAATATCGCTTGAACCTGAATAAAGGTTTTTAAAGTAAAACGAAAAGTGACATTCTTATATCTTATATACGTATTATATGTATACCAGGTATATGTATAGTACTTATATAGAGTATGGGGGTGTTACAGAAAATCTTGTTGTAGGATTAGATTGCTTCGAATAAGGTGAACAGAACCTTTCTAGCGGTCGCGCCTCACCTGAATACGACCGCCCCATACAATTACAAGATAAAACCTTATTACAGTAGGTTTCGCGGCCAGAAGCCCGACCTAAGTCGCGACCGCACTTCACAATCAAAAGATAAAACATTATTACAGTAGGTTTCGCGGCCAGAAGCTCGACCTAAGTCGCGACCGCACTTGAATAATAACGACCGCCCCAAATTTCGTGTCTCTCATGCATAAACCCTAAATGTAACCAACCCTCTTCCAAATGCATTTTAACATATAATTCCCAACACAAACTCACTCAAATGGATATAACTCATGTCATAACACATATTCATCACAATAACCACTTAAACAACACATTTGAACACAAACCATCTCAAAATCCTAACTCAAACTTTACTCTTGATTTTCCACTATCAATCTTCACTTATTTTTCCATAATCACAACCAAACCAACACCAATTCCAATTTTTTTACTTTAAATCAACTCTAACACTTGCAAACACATATCAAATACACCAAATCATTACATCAACAAATCACACTTCACTTTAAACATAACTTCAAAATTTACAAAGGAAAAACAAAAGATTTCTTACCTTAGATGAAGAAATTTCACAAATCTCTAACGAAACTCTTTGATTGCCTCTTCAATTGAACTCTAGCATCAAGAACACTTCTCTTCCTCTTTCTCTCCTTCAATCACCGGCACCCAAAATGAAAAGAAAACAAAATAGCCACAAGTCAAACACTTTTCCATCTTTTAATCTCCACCAAGAGATTTCTAAAGGTAAATTACCTCAATACCCTTAACCATATAACTCACCTTTTGTCTCATATAAGCCCATTTAAGTAATCACACACTCAACACAAAAATATCTCTTTTCCTTTGACTCTTCCTTTGACCCATTTATATGTTATATATATCAACATATACACAACATATACCATTCTCTCTAAACCCTATTTTCTTTCCCAATTTCTTTTCTCTTGCAATTATCATATATATACAATCCAATATAACAACAACAACAATAAAAACATCATAACCAAGACTTCTAGGGCATATATGAGGATATTACATATGGACTTGATGAATAGGGTGTTTAGGCCCTATTTGGATCAGTTTGTGGTAGTTTTTATTGATGATATTTTGGTGTATTCGCGTAATGAGGAGGAGCATGACAAGCATCTGCGAATTGTGTTGCAAATTTTGAGAGAGAAACAATTGTTTGCTAAACTGTCGAAGTGTGAATTTTGGCTTGACCAGGTAACTTTTCTCAGTCATATAGTTTCAGCAGAGGGTATTAGAGTTGATCCGAGTAAAGTTGAAGCTATTTTAAATTGGAGTCCACCAAAGTCTGTGACTGAAGTTAGAAGTTTTCTGGGTTTGGCAGGTTATTACAGATGGTTTGTGAAAGGATTTTCTTTGATAGCTACTCCACTTACCAGATTACTTCGAAAGGGAGTTAGATTTGTGTGGACAGATCAGTGTCAGGCTAGCTTTGAACAGTTGAGAGCAATGTTAACTCAAGCGCCTGTTCTTAGATTACCTGTGGAAGATAAACCATATGTGATTTACAGTGATGCTTCACGTAGTGTTTGGGTTGTGTGTTGATGCAAGAAGGTAAAGTTATAGCTTATGCTTCTCGACAGTTGAAACCGTATGAGCTCAATTATCCGACCCATGATTTAGAGTTAGCAGCCATTGTGTTTGCATTGAAGATTTGGCGACACTATTTGTATGGGGAGAAGTGTTTTATCTATACAGACCATAAAAGTTTGAAATATTTGGGTGTTCAGAAGGAGCTAAATCTTCGGCAAAGGAGGTGGTTGGAACTGATTAAAGACTACGGCTGTTTGATTGATTATCATCCTGGTAAAGCAAATGTTGTTGCTGATGCCTTGAGTCGGAAGTCTTTAGCAGGTTTGACTGTTTATTCGCTCTCGTTGCTTGTTGAATTGAGAGCATTGCATGCTAGTTTTATATCTTGTGATGATGGTGCATTGTTGGCACAGTTGCAATTGAAACCAGTATTGCTGGATCAGATTAAAGAGGCTCAATTGGCTGATGAGAAGATTCAAAAGATTATTTCAGATTGCCAGAATGGAAAAAGTCGAGATTTTATTGTCAGAAGTGATGGGAGTCTTTGGTTTAAGAACAGATTGTGTGTACCTGATGATGCTAATTTGAGAAGGATCATTTTAGAAGAAGCATGTCAATCATTATTTGCTATGCATCCGGGCAATACAAAGATGTATCATGATTTGAAGCAGAATTACTGGTGGTCTGGTTTGAAGAGAGACATTGCAGATTTTGTGTCCAAATGTCTCACATGTCAGAGGGTAAAAGTTGAGCATCAAGTTCCAACAGGATTACTTCAACCTTTATCAGTGCCTGAATGGAAATGGGATAGAGTAACCATGGATTTTGTATCTGGTTTACCATTGACACAAAGGAAGCATGATGCTATTTGGGTGATTGTTGACAGGTTGACTAAGATAGCTCATTTTCTTCCGGTTCAGATGGACTATTCTCTGGAAAGGTTAGTTGAGCTGTATATCCATGAGATTGTAAAATTGCATGGTATCCGAATTTCTGTAGTGTCTGATCGAGATCCCCGATTTACTTCAAGGTTTTGGAAGAGTTTACATGGTGCTTTGGGTTCTCGATTACATTTCAGCACTGCTTTTCATCCGCAGACAGATGGGCAGTCAGAGAGAGTGATACAGATTATCGAGGACATGTTGAGAAGCTGTGTCATTGATTTCTCTGGAAGTTGGGATAGATTTTTGCCACTTGTGGAATTTGCTTACAATAATAGTCATCAATCCAGCATTGGTATGGCACCATTCGAAGCCTTGTATGGTAGACGGTGTAGAACACCTCTATGTTGGAATGAAACTAGAGAAGGCAAATTAATTGGTCCTAATTTAGTTAAAGAAACTGAAGAGAAAGTGAAAATGATTCGAGATAGGTTGAAAACAGCTTCAGACCGATAGAAATCTTATTCAGACTTGAAAAGGAGAGACATAGAGTTTGATGTTGGAGATAAGGTATTTTTGAAAGTGTCTCCTTGGAAGAAGATCTTGAGGTTTGGTCGGAAAGGGAAATTGAGTCCTCGTTTCATTGGACTGTATGAAGTTTTGGAAAGAGTTGGGCCAGTTGCTTATCATCTTGCTTTGCCACCTGAATTGGATCAGATCCATAATGTATTCCATGTTTCTATGTTGAGGAGATACAGGTCGGATCCATCTCATGTTTTGCCAATTGAATCTATTGAAGTGAGTCCAAATCTGACATTTGAAGAAGAACCAGTTGCTATTTTGGCACATGATGTGAAAGAGTTGAGGAATAAGAAAGTGCCTTTGGTGAAGGTTTTATGGAAGAATCATGGGAGAGAAGAGGCAACTTAGGAGAGTGAGCAAGCAATGCGTGATCAATATCCTCAACTATTTCAGATTTGATATCAGGTAATTTCGAGGATGAAATTTCTTTTTAGAGGGGGAGAATTGTAATATCCCAAAGTGTGTCCTAGAAGTTTTGATATAATTGTTGTTTGTTTGAATTATGTGTATATGTTACGTTGATAAGAAAAGCAATTGAAAAGAGAATGTTTATGTATTGTTTAAAAAGGAAAGTTATGTGTAGATAATAATGTAATATCCTCATGTATGCCCTAGAAGTCTTGGTGATATTGTTGTTGTTGTTGTTGTTGTTATAAATTGGATTGAATGTATATTATGTGATAAGAAAAGAAATTGAGAAGAGAATGCTTGTGTATAAGTGTTTTGGGAAAGGAAATAGGGTTTAGAGAGAATGGTATATGTTGTGTATATGATGATATATATAACATATAAATGGGTCAAAGGAAGAGTCAAAGGAAGAGAGATATTTTTGTGTTGAGTGTGTAATTACTTAATTGGGTTTATAAGAGACAAAAGCTAAGTTAAGTGATGAGGGGTATATGAGTAATTGCTTGAAATGAAATGCATGGTGGAGATTAAAAGAAGAAAAGGTGTTTGACTTGTGCATTTTCTTCTTTCTTTCTTGAAGTGGCCGGCTCTCCAAATAGCAAAGAGAAAGGGAAGTGTTCTTGAGGGAAGAAGTAAATTGAAGAAGGAATCAAGGGTGTTGGTTAGAGATTTGTGGAAATTCTTCACTTAAGGTAAGTAATTTCTTGTTTTCTTTTATTAATTTTGAAGTTGTGGCTAAGGTGTATTGTGAATTGTTGAGTTGATGATTTGGTGTGTTTGATATGTGTTTACAAGTGTTAAAGTTGATTGTTAGTTAAAAGATTGAATTGAGGTTGGTTTGGTTGTAAGTTTTAAATGGATTTTGATAGTGGAAAATCAAGAGTAAAGTTTGAGTTAGGGTTTTGAGTTGGGTTGTGTCCAAATGTGTTGTTTAAGTGGTTATTGTGATGAATATGTGTTATGACATGAGTTATATCCATTTGAGTGAGTTTGTGTTGGTAATTATATGTTAAAATGCTTTTGGAAGAGGGTTGGTTACATTTAGGGTTTTGGTGATGAGTGACACGGCCAAAGGAAAGGAGAGACACGGCCAAGCCAAGAGATTTTGGGCGTGTTGGTTGAGTTTTTGAGAGACACGGCCGTGTCCCTTAGCCGTGTTCACTACTGGATTTTGGTTTTGGGAGACACGGTCACAAGCTTGGCCGTGTCCCTTGCCCGTGTTGCTTACTGTCCAATTGGTTTGAGTGACACGGCCACAAGCTTGGTCGTGTCCCTCAAGTGGCTGCCCGTGTCCCTCAATTGTGTGGGTTAGGGTTTTAATTCTTTGTTCTTTTTGCATTGCTTTGGTTCTCCAAAGGTAGGTTGGTCCCTAAACCTAACCCTAAACACTTTAAACACACTTGAATCAATGAATGATATAATCAAATGCGTGTGTAAGGTCCTAAAGCTATGAATCATATCAATTGTTCTTTGCCCTAATTGCATTGTTGAGATTGAACAATGTTATGTTATGCATTGTGAATGGTAATGTGTTTCATAAGTAATATACATTGAAATGTATATCCAAGATGCAATGATAATTCAAATAAGACATGATATGAGACAATGCCATTGTGTTTGGCTATGATGATGCAATTGAAAGCAATAAGGCATGTTTGCCTAAATGTTGTTGAGAATTGAGAATGAAAATGATAATTGAATAAGAAATGAATTGTGTGGCTAATGTGTTATTCCATTTTCAGAGTTGGTTGTTGGTGGCATGCCTAATAAGTGTAACAATCTCTTGAAGTTAGGTTGGATTGAATCCTTGAAGCCTAATTGAGATGTTACCACCCTTGAAGCTAGGTTGGGTTAGTTCTTGAAGCCAAGTTGGGTAGAAGCTTAGCATGCTTTGCTCCCCTTGAAGCTTGGTTGAACTTAATCCTTGAAGCCTAGTTGGGTATATGATATTGATAAATGTGATAACAAAACCAAAGCTTTAACTCTGAAAATTGAATGGCATATTAGTGTGTCTTGGGCCCATGCTTGTCTTTGTTTAGTGTTGATTATGAATGGTTAAATGAATACTAATGAGGTATATGAAAAGATATTGAAATGTGATATGTAATGTGAAAGTATGTTGTTAGTTTTGCATATATGATGTTACATGTATAATATGGATTGAGAAATGACATTGCATTGCACTAAGTCATATCATTTGCATGATTATCTTACTAAGCCGTTGGCTTAGCGCGATAGTGTTCAATCGCGCAGGTAATAGAGTTGATAGAATTGAACCCGAGAGTTCATCAAGACCAAGTGAGAGTAGACCTTGAAGAATCCATTTTGGGAGCTTAAAGATCAGAGCAAACTTGCCAATCATGTATACTTCTTTATATTTTGTAAAGCAATGTTTATAATGTAAATATGTACATATTTTATAACTTCCGCTGTGTAATATTTAAATGTATATATATATATAACTAATATGTTTTGTTTTATAAGTAAATGATCTACTTTTCTATAATGTATAATGATAAGGGTATTGTATCAAGTTTAAAGTGTTTTGAATGTTAAGAAAACCGTAGCATCCCTATGTTTGGTGCACTTATGCTACATTGTTGTGGTTGTAGTGTGTGTGCATTGGATATGGGGGTGTTACAATTGTTTTGGTATCAGAGCCTAGGTTTGAGATTCTCAACCTAGGTAAAATGTAACAAAAAGAATATTTTTACTTAAAAAGTTGGTTTTGAATAAAAATACATGTTTGGGATTGGCAATCTCTGATCTTTAATAAGGTGTGTCCTTTTGTGTTTGCAGTGTTAGTTGTTGATGGATCCTCATTTGAGACAGTCGGTTGAGGGTAGTGAGGAGAGCGTTGCTCCTGATGAGGGAGCTAGGGTTGATAGTGTTGAGGAGGCACCTGCTTCGGTGTCGGGTAGACCAGTTGGAGAGGAGGTTCCACCAGCCTGGTTTAGACATATGATGGAAGTTATGAGACAAGCACCTGTGCAACCACAGCCATCACCCCCTCAGCCCTTAGTTTCTGTGAAGCATTATGACAAACTGAGGAAGTATGGAGTGGAGGATTTTCTTGGTACTACTTACCCAGCTGTAGCAGAGCAGTGGCTCGACAAAGTACAGAGGATCTTTATTCAGTTGCAAGCCACCCCTGAGGAAAAGTTTGACTATGCAAGATCTTTGCTACAGAAGGATGCCTACGACTGGTGGAAGACAGTGCCACATTCTATGGAAGATCCACCAACCTTGTCATATGCCGATTTTCTGAGGGAATTTGAGTTGAAGTATACTCCTAGGGAGTATAAAGACATGAAGAAGATGGAGTTCTTAAGCTTGAAGCAAGATAGCAAGACTGTAACTGAGTACGAGGTTGAGTTTATTCGACTGAGCCAGTATGCTGGGGGCATTATTGCTGATGAGATTGATAGATGTCGGCGATTTGAGGAGGGATTGAGGCCCTCGATCATGTGCTTAGTGGCTGGATCTAGATATCACGATTTCTCCCAGCTTGTGGCAGCAGCTCGAAGTGTAGAGCGAGCTCAGGGTATTGCGGTTGCTTCGGAAGAAGAGGTTAGGGTTAGAAGGCCCCAGTTCGAGGCAGGGTCTTCATCTGCGAAGAGGGGTAGAGGAAGTTTTGTTCCTCGGAGTAGTAGGAGCCAGAGACCAGCGGGTAGGTCAGTGCAGTTACAGAGGCAGAGATTTAGACCTGCAGCTTCGGTGGCGAGTGCTCCGACCCCTATGGTTCAGAGATCCACCTTACCCATCTGCATCCATTGTGGTAGGCCGCATGGTGGTCCTTGTTGGAAAGCTGGTGTTGCAGGGGTATGTTTCAGGTGTGGGTCACCTGATCACTTTGTGAGAGATTGCCCTGAGAGGCAAGAGCAGATGTCAGTTGATACAGCAGCTTCTCGACCTAGTGTGAGGGGAGGTCGAGGAGGCAGAGGAGTCAGCCGAGGAGGTAGACCGGGGTACAGTTCTAGAGGAGGTGCTACATCCAGGGAGAGTAGACCAGAGGAGGTTGGTTCTTCCCAGAGGATGTATGTTATGCAGAGGCAGCCTGATGCATCGGCAGTCATAGCTGGTACTTTTTCTTTATTTGATACTCCAGTACTTGCTTTGATTGATCTGGGTTCCACGCATTCATATATTAGTGCATCTGTTTTGCCTGTATTTGATGTGCATGCTGAGTCCCTAGGATTTGATGTGTTGGTGACAAATCCGTTAGGGCATAGTGTGGTTGTGAGTAAGGTGCACCGAGATAGTGCAGTAAGGGTGCAAGGTGAGGAGTTCCTTGGAGATTTGATTGAAATGCCATTTAAGGAATATGATGTGATCCTAGGCATGGACTGGTTAGCTAGACATGGAGCTGTGGTAGACTGTAAAAGGAAAATTGTTTCTTTGAGAACTGCTGATGGTAGAGAGGTGATAGTATCTAATGAGCAGGAACAGCTAGCCTCCTTATTTGTTTCAGCTGTTGCAGCCAGGAGATTGATTAGAAAGGGGTGTGAAGCCTATCTTGCTCATGTGGTAGATACTAGAGTGAAGGGTTCTCCCATTGATAGCATTGCCACAGTTGCTGAGTTCCCTGATGTATTTCCAGAGGAGTTGCCAGGATTGCCTCCTGAGAGAGAAGTGGAGTTTGGTATAGAATTGTTGCCTGGTACCACTCCTATCTCTATTACTCCTTATAGAATGGCACCAGCAGAATTGAAGGAATTGAAAGTGCAATTACAGGAGTTGTTGGATAAAGGATTTATTCGCCCCAGTGTTTCTCCTTGGGGAGCTCCTGTATTATTTGTGAGGAAGAAGGATGGTACTATGAGATTATGCATCGATTATAGGCAATTGAACAAAGTGACCATTAAAAATAAATATCCTTTGCCTAGAATCGATGATCTCTTTGATCAGTTGAAGGGAGCGTCAGTGTTCTCCAAAATTGATCTGAGATCAGGGTACCATCAGCTGAGAGTCAGAGCTGAAGATGTTTCGAAAACAGCTTTCCGGACCAGGTATGGGCGTTATGAATTTCTAGTTATGCCTTTTGGTCTAACGAATGCACCTGCAGCTTTCATGGATTTGATGAATAGGGTGTTTAGGCCCTATTTGGATCAGTTTGTAGTGGTCTTCATTGATGATATTCTAGTGTATTCGAGGAATGAAGAGGAACATGATATGCATCTGCGGATTGTGTTGCAGATTTTGAGAGAAAAGCAGTTATTTGCCAAATTGTCGAAGTGTGAGTTCTGGTTGGATCAAATAGCTTTTCTCGAACATATTGTTTCTGCAGAAGGCATCAGAGTTGATCCGAGCAAAGTTGAAGCAATTTTGAATTGGAGTCCACCCAAGTCTGTGACAGAGATTAGAAGTTTTCTGGGTTTGGCAGGCTATTACCGGCGATTTGTGAAAGGATTTTCTTT
Organism: Garcia nutans; assembly: GCA_947685225.1. Lineage (NCBI taxonomy): Eukaryota > Viridiplantae > Streptophyta > Magnoliopsida > Malpighiales > Euphorbiaceae > Garcia > Garcia nutans. Next base: position 43,600,578 of record CANTUV010000007.1, on the reverse strand, counting down.
GATAGCTACTCCACTCACCAGATTGCTTCGTAAGGGAGTGAGGTTTTTGTGGACAGATCAATGTCAGGCGAGCTTTGAACAGTTGAGAGATATGTTGACTCAAGCGCCTGTTCTTACTTTACCTGTTGAAGGCAAACCATATGTGATCTACAGTGATGCTTCACATAGAGGTTTGGGGTGTGTATTGATGCAGGAAGGGAAAGTTATAGCTTATGCATCTAGACAGTTGAAACCGCATGAGCTTAACTATCCAACCCATGATTTGGAATTGGCTGCCATTGTGTTTGAATTGAAGATTTGGCGCCACTATCTGTTTGGGGAGAAATGTTTCATCTACGCTGATCACAAGAGTTTGAAGTATTTGGGTGTCCAGAAAGAACTCAATCTTCGTCAGAGGAGATGGTTAGAATTGATTAAAGACTATGACTGCTTGATTGACTATCATCCAGGTAAAGCAAATGTTGTTGCTGATGCCTTGAGTCGGAAGTCTTTAGCTGGTTTAACAGTTTACTCACTCTCGTTGCTTGTTGAGTTGAGAGCATTGCATGCCAGTTTTGTACCTTGTGTTGATGGTGCATTATTGGCACAGTTGCAATTGAAGCCGGTTTTGTTAGATCAGATCAAAGAAGCTCAGTTGGCTGATAAGAAGATACAGAAGATTGTTTCGGATTGTCAGAGTGGAAAGGGTAGAGATTTTATTGTGAAGAGTGATGGGAGTCTTTGGTTCAAGAGCAGATTGTGTGTACCCGATGATGCTGATTTGAAAAGGGTCATTTTGGAAGAAGCTCATCAGTCGATGTTTGCTATGCATCCGGGTAATACGAAGATGTATCATGATTTGAGACAGCATTATTGGTGGATTGGGTTGAAGAGAGACATTGCTGAGTTTGTATCAAAATGTCTCACTTGTCAGAAGGTTAAAGCAGAGCATCAAGTTCCAACCGGGTTGCTTCAACCGTTGTCAGTGCCAGAATGGAAGTGGGAAAGAGTGACAATGGACTTTGTGTCTGGATTGCCATTGACACAAAGGAAACATGATGCCATATGGGTGATTGTGGATAGATTGACTAAGACAGCTCATTTCCTTCCGGTGCGGATGGATTACTCTTTGGAGAGGTTGGCTGAGCTGTATATCCATGAGATTGTGAAACTGCATGGTGTTCCAACTTCTTTAGTGTCTGATCGAGATTCCAGGTTTACTTCAAGATTTTGGAAGAGTTTGCATAGTGCTTTGGGTTCTCGATTACACTTCAGTACTGCTTTTCATCCACAGACAGATGGGCAGTCTGAAAGAGTGATACAGATTATTGAGGATATGTTGAGAAGTTGTGTCATTGATTTCTCTGGAGGTTGGGATAGATTCTTACCACTTGTGGAGTTTGCATACAACAACAGTCACCAATCCAGCATTGGTATGGCACCGTTTGAAGCATTGTATGGTAGACGGTGCAGGACACCTCTTTGTTGGAGTGAACTTGGGGAAAGTAAGTTAATTGGGCCTGATTTAATTCAAGAAACTGAAGAGAAGTGAAGTTGATTCGAAGCAGATTAAAAGCAGCTTCAGACCGACAGAAGTCTTATGCAAATCTGAAGAGGAGAGACATTCAGTTTGATGTTGGAGATAAGGTGTTTTTGAAAGTATCTCCTTGGAAGAAGATTTTGAGGTTCGGTCGGAAAGGAAAATTGAGTCCTCGTTTCATTGGGCCGTATGAAGTGTTAGAAAGAGTTGGGCCAGTGGCGTATCGACTTGCTTTGCCACCTGAGTTGGATCGTATTCATAATGTATTTCATGTTTCTATGTTGAGGAAATACAACTCGGATCCATCTCATGTATTGCCAATTGAGTCAATTGAAGTGAATCCCGATTTGACATTTGAGGAGGAACCAGTTGCTATCTTGGCATATGATGTGAAAGAGTTGAGAAACAAGAGAGTTCCATTGGTGAAGATTCTTTGGAAGAATCATGCAAAAGAAGAAGCAACTTGGGAAAGTGAACAAACCATGCGAGAGCAATATCCTCAGTTGTTTCAGAGTTGATATCAGGTAATTTCGAGGACGAAATTTTCTTTTTAGAGGGGGAGAATTGTAATATCCTCATGTATGCCCTAGAAGTCTTGGTGATATTGTTGTTGTTGTTGTTGTTGTTGTTGTTATAAATTGGATTGAATGTATATTATGTGATAAGAAAAGAAATTGAGAAGAGAATGCTTGTGGTGTATAAGTGTTTTGGGAAAGGAAATAGGGTTTAGAGAGAATGGTACATGTTGTGTATATGATGATATATATAACATATAAATGGGTCAAAGGAAGAGTCAAAGGAAGAGAGATATTTTTGTGTTGAGTGTGTAATTACTTAATTGGGTTTATAAGAGACAAAAGCTAAGTTAAGTGATGAGGGGTATATGAGTAATTGCTTGAAATGAAATGCATGGTGGAGATTAAAAGAAGAAAAGGTGTTTGACTTGTGCATTTTCTTCTTTCTTTCTTGAAGTGGACGGCTCTCCAAATAGCAAAGAGAAAGGGAAGTGTTCTTGAGGCAAGAAGTAAATTGAAGAAGGAATCAAGGGTGTTGGTTAGAGATTTGTGGAAATTCTTCACTTAAGGTAAGTAATTTCTTGTTTTCTTTTATTAATTTTGAAGTTGTGGCTAAGGTGTATTGTGAATTGTTGAGTTGATGATTTGGTGTGTTTGATATGTGTTTACAAGTGTTAAAGTTGATTGTTAGTTAAAAGATTGAATTGAGGTTGGTTTGTTTGTAAGTTTTAAATGGATTTTGATAGTGGAAAATCAAGAGTAAAGTTTGAGTTAGGGTTTTGAGTTGGGTTGTGTCCAAATGTGTTGTTTAAGTGGTTATTGTGATGAATATGTGTTATGACATGAGTTATATCCATTTGAGTGAGTTTGTGTTGGTAATTATATGTTAAAATGCTTTTGGAAGAGGGTTGGTTACATTTAGGGTTTTGGTGATGAGTGACACGGCCAAAGGAAAGGAGAGACACGGCCAAGCCAAGAGATTTTGGGCGTGTTGGTTGAGTTTTTGAGAGACACGGCCGTGTCCCTTAGCCGTGTTCACTACTGGATTTTGGTTTTGGGAGACACGGTCACAAGCTTGGCCGTGTCCCTTGCCCGTGTTGCTTACTGTCCAATTGGTTTGAGTGACACGGCCACAAGCTTGGCCGTGTCCCTCAAGTGGCTACCCGTGTCCCTCAATTGTGTGGGTTAGGGTTTTAATTCTTTGTTCTTTTTGCATTACTTTGGCTCTCCAAAGGTAGGTTGGTCCCTAAACCTAACCCTAAACACTTTAAACACACTTGAATCAATGAATGATATAATCAAATGCATGTGTAAGGTCCTAAAGCTATGAATCATATCAATTGTTCTTTGCCCTAATTGCATTGTTGAGATTGAACAATGTTATGTTATGCATTGTGAATGGTAATGTGTTTCATAAGTAATATACATTGAAATGTATATCCAAGATGCAATGATAATTCAAATAAGACATGATATGAGACAATGCGATTGTGTTTGGCTATGATGATGCAATTGAAAGCAATAAGGCATGTTTGCCTAAATGTTGTTGAGAATTGAGAATGAAAATAATAATTGAATAATAAATGAATTGTGTGGCTAATGTGTTATTCCATTTTCAGAGTTGGTTGTTGGTGGCATGCCTAATAGGTGTAACAATCTCTTGAAGTTAGGTTGGATTGAATCCTTGAAGCCTAATTGAGATGTTACCACCCTTGAAACTAGGTTGGGTTAGTTCTTGAAGCCAAGTTGGGTAGAAGCTTAGCATGCTTTGCTCCCCTTGAAGCTTGGTTGAACTTAATCCTTGAAGCCTAGTTGGGTATATGATATTGATAAATGTGATAACAAAACCAAAGCTTTAACTCTGAAAATTGAATGGCATATTAGTGTGTCTTGGGCCCATGCTTGTCTTTGTTTAGTGTTGATTATGAATGGTTAAATGAATACTAATGAGGTATATGAAAAGATATTGAAATGTGATATGTAATGTGAAAGTATGTTGTTAGTTTTGCATATATGATGTTACATGTATAATATGGATTGAGAAATGACATTGCATTGCACTAAGTCATATCATTTGCATGATTATCTTACTAAGTCGTTGGCTTAGCGCGATAGTGTTCAATCGCGCAGGTAATAGAGTTGATAGAATTGAACCCGAGAGTTCATCAAGACCAAGTGAGAGTAGACCTTGAAGAATCCATTTTGGGAGCTTAAAGATCAGAGCAAACTTGCCAATCATGTATACTTCTTTATATTTTGTAAAGCAATGTTTATAATGTAAATATGTACATATTTTATAACTTCCGCTGTGTAATATTTAAATGTATATATATATATATAACTAATATGTTTTGTTTTATAAGTAAATGATCTACTTTTCTATAATGTATAATGATAAGGGTATTGTATCAAGTTTAAAGTGTTTTGAATGTTAAGAAAACCGTAGCATCCCTATGTTTGGTGCACTTATGCTACATTGTTGTGGTTGTAGTATGTGTGCATTGGATATGGGGGTGTTACAAATAAGTGTATATGTTGGGTATATGGTAATATATATAACATATATGTTGGTCAAAATGAGTGGTCAAGGGAAGAAGATATTTTAATTGTTGTATGTGAAATTACTATAAAGGGCACTTGATTAAGAAGAAAGCTAGAACAAGTGAGAAGAGGGTATGTTGGTAATTGTCTTTTTGGAACACTTGGTGGAGATTTAAAGAGAAGTTGACTTTGTTTCTTCATCATCTTTTCTTCTTTTCCATGTGTGTGGCCGGCTCATCCAAAGACAAAAGAGAGCAAGAGAGGATCTTGAAGTTCTAAGCTCAAATTGAAGGAAGATTCAAGTGATCAAGTTGGAAAGTTGTGAAATTCATCAACTTTGGTAAGTTCTTTCTCTTGATTTCCTTTGTTCTTTTGAAGTTGTGTTTGGGGTTGATGAATTAGTATGGATAGTATGATTAGATTTGTTTGTGGTGTGTTTTTAAGTGTTGAAATTGATTGTAAGTTAAGAAGTTAAATTGGTGTTGATATTGGAAGTGTTGGAATTGAGGTTGTTTTAGGGCTTTGAAGTAATAAATGATGTTTAACTTGAGTTTGCTTAATTATTTTCATAGATTTGCATGTGGTTGATGTTTGTTGGAGTTGTAAGCTTAGGAAATGAGAATTTGGCCGAAGGCAGTAGCATTATGGATGCCACGCCCGTGGCCTTGGTTGCCATGGCCGTGGTCATTTGTAGCCATGGCCGTGGAGGATTGGAGTAAGGGTGGCAGAACCATTCTTGTAATATCCCTAAGTGTGCCTAGAAGTTGTGATAATATTGTTATTAGTGAATTGAATGTGTGATTGATAAGTGGTAATTGTGTATGATTTATTTGGAGGATAATAGAAGTTGAGAAAATAATGTATATGTGTGTAGTTGGAAGGAATGCATTGTGTAGAGAGAAGTGTATATGTAGTGTATATGGTGATATATATAACATATAAGTTGGTCAAAGGGCTTGGTCAAGGGAAGAAGATATTTTATTTGTGATTTGTGAAATTACCTATATGGGTATATATGTGACAAAAGTTTAGTTAAATGGATGAGGGCATTATAGTAATTTTATTTTGGATGAGTATTTAATGCATGTGGACTTTGTGTTTTCTTCATCATTTCTTCTTCTTCTCCTTGTGTTGGCCGGCTCCTTCATTGGCAAAGAAAAACAAAAGAACAAAGAAAGGTTTTGATGATTTTAAGCTCCAAAGTTGAGAGAGATTTCAAGTAGCTAAGTTGGATTTCAAGGAATTTTATCATCTTGGTAAGTTTTCTCTTGTTTACCTTGATTCTTTTTGAGGTTGTGTTTGGATTGAGTTATGTTTAGTAATAGTATGATTAAGTATGTTTGTAATTTGTTGAGAAGAGTTGAAATAGATTTGAAAAGGAGAAGTAAATTGGTGTTGGTGATGGAAGAGTAAGAGTTGTGTTTAGTGAATATTTTTCTGTTTTACAATTAGTAAAGGCTGTGACTTGTATGATTTTTAATTAATTATAGAAAAATGTTCTTGAAGTGAATTTTTGATATGTTGTGCCTCTATGAGTCTAGAATGACTGAAAAATATGTTGATTCGATTTTGGAATGGTTATGAGTTTAGAAAGATTATTTTTATTAGACCTGTTCCAGCAGGTACCTTAATTGAGACAGCTATATTTCGGGATTTTTAATAAAATGTAGAAAAATCATATCCAATTGAATTTTGGATATGTTGTTGCTTAGTGAGTCTAGTATTTGAGAAAAATAATTTGGAACCACGTTGATTGAATTTGATTTATGGAATTCACAAAGTTCAGAACTGCTGCCAGGATGCATGGCAATTGGGGCAGTCTGGTTAGGTGAACTATTTGACCAAGATTTTGTGTTCAGTTTGATCTGAAATTTTAAAGGAATGATTTTAAGATACAAAACTAAATTCTGTAAAAATTTTAGAATTTTTAGTTAAGTAGATTATTTTATACAATTTTTCAAAATAAGGATAAAATGGAGTCTAAAACCAGAATGTACTATTCATATGGTCATTTTGCTAATATTCCTTTTGGATTAGGTTGTGAAGAGGTTGAATTGCCCTAATTTGTGAAGTGAAGAACTATTGAGTGGAGAAGAGTTTAGAGTGGTGTGAAATGTTATTAAGGTAAGTACCAATGTTGCATGATTGCATTGTTAATGCATATCACTAATGTATTTTGATGTGTTTATATCATTAATGATATGTATATATATAATTGTGTTATGGGAAAATGAAAGATTTGAATGATTTGATGAATATTAATGTATGAGAATACAATTGATTGAGTATAATTAAATAATATTAGGTAAATTATTACATTGTTAATCTAATGTGACTTGTATAGTGTGAAAGAGAAGAGGATCATTCAACAAGGTATGAGCTATGCAAATTTATTATGATAAACATTTTTATGAAGAATTACTTTAATGTACTTTGTAATGTTATAGCAATGATGCTATATGTATAATGTGAATCATGTGATTGAATAATGATTTGTTCATTTGGTTAATGTAATTGATGTTGAGTATTATAATGATGATGCACATGATACTATATGAACAATACTATGATTTGTGTATTATGAATCTTGTGAATTGTATTGTGCTATATGAATAAGGTACTTTGTAATGTTATAGCACTGATGTTATATGTATCATATGGATTGAGATATGATATGTTGTGAAGCCATTGTGATTGGCTATGATGATCTAATTGAAAGAAATAAGGCATGTTTGCCTAGATGATAATGAACATTGAGATTGAAATTGATAATGAAACAATAAGTGAAATATGTGTTTAATGTGTTATTCAGTTTTCAGAGTTCTGGGTTTGGAGGCATGCCTATAAAATGAAAAAGGTAACAGTCTTGCCGGGTTGAGGATCTCTTCAAATTGAGTTGAATTGAGGTCCAAGAGACTGGGTCTGTTACACTATGAGAATTGTGAATATGAAATATATGATTGGTAACAGTCTTGCCGGGTTGAGGATCTTCTCATGATGAGTTGATGGTCCAAGAGACTGGGTCTGTTACACTATCCATGGATAGAAATATTGATATATGATGCCTACGGGTTTGATGATTATGATTATAGACCAAAGCAGTAACTCTGAACTCTGAATAACATAGTGGTGTCTGTTGGGCCCGAGTCTGTCTTTGTTGTCAATGTGATATACAAATGTTGAAAGAAATGGATAATGAAATCTTTGGTATATTTCATTGGACATGTGATTGATGATATGTAATATGTGCGTTGAAATATTGATTATGAGCACTAGTGATGAATCATTAATGTTGAATTGTGAATAAAGAAATGTTATGATTGGTATGATGTATAATGTGTGTATTAGCATTGATTGTGAATTCAATTGATGAATTGTGGTTGATGACAATGATTGTCTTAATTGGAAATGTGACTTGTGATTGGTATGATGTATAATGTGTGTATTGAGATGTTGATTGTGAATATTAGTGATGGGTTGGACTTGGTAGAAATGCTATGTTTATATGTGTATAAGATGTGAGATTAGTTGAAAGATATGAAAGGTGCAAATGAATAGGGATAAACTTAATAAGAACTAAAAATATATGGAATTGAGATATCTTTATATGTTAGTGTTTCCATGATATATGTTTGTATTTTATATTTGTACTACTAAGCTTTCGAGCTTAGCACGGATGTATTATCGCGCAGGTAGCTTGGTGGAAGACATGAAGTCTTTTGGTATGCCACGAGAAGAGTAAGATTTTGTCGAGACCAACTAGAGGGTAATGCATACATGTATCCACTTTAAGTATGTTATATTATATGTATAAATGAAGTTTTGATAAAGACAATAATTTGTAAGTGTTCTTTAAATTGACCTATTATGGTTTGAATTTTGTTACAGGTATTGAAAGTTAAAAAGAAAAGTGGCATCCTTATACTTTAAATACTTACTGTATGTATACTAGGTATATGTATAGTATTTATATGGAGTATTGGGGTGTTATAATTCTTTAACCCACGCCCGTGGGGGTTGAGGTGGCCACGGCCGTGGTCATTAGTGAGTGATGTTGAAGTGTAATTTATGATTTAAGGGTTTAGTAAGAGGTTATTAAGTGATAAATTGTATTGGAATTCATGTATTGTATCATTTATGGATTAGGTTTTGAAAGAAGGTGATTTGCCCTAATTTGGGAAGTGAAGAATTTTGGAAAAGGAAATTGTTTAGAGTTGTGTGAATTGTTATTGAGGTAAGTACAAATCTTGCATTATTGCATTGTTAATTCATATGAATAATGTCATGTTGTGTACGATGTGGAACATACATTTGATGATATTGATTATGCATATGAATAATGTACTTTGTTATGTTTATATATCAATGTTGACATTGGTACAATGTGAAGGGTATGATGTAAATGATTGTGTATTTGAAAGATGAATTACTATAATATGGATTGAGATGTGATGGAATATAAAGCCATTGTGATTGGCTCTAATGATTCTAATGAGGCATGTTTGCCTAATTGAGAATGGAATTGATAATAAGATAATGAATGAATTGTGTGGCTAATGTGTTATTCCATTTTCAGAGTTTGTTGTTGGTGGCTTGCCTATTAGTAACAATCTCTTGAAGTTAGGTTGGAATTGATCCTTGAAGCCTAATTGAGATGTTACAACCCTTGAAGCTAGGTTGGGTTGGTTCTTGAAGCCAAGTTGGGTTGATACTTAGCATTCTTTGATCCCCTTGAAGCTTGGTTGAACCTAAATCCTTGAAGCCTAGTTGGGTTTATGATAATGATGAATATGATAATTGAACCAAAACATTAACTCTGAAAATTGAATGGCATATTAGTGTATTTTGGGCCCATGCTTGTCTTTGTTTAAATGTGATTCATTAATGGTAAAATGATTGAATAATGAGATCTATGGAAGGACTTTGAAATGTGATATGTATTTATGTGTATGGTTTATGAAATATAAAATGTGTGACATTGTATTGCATTAAAGCATAATGCTAGCATACTTTGTATTACTAAGCCGTTGGCTTAGCGCGATAGTGGTTGATCGCGCAGGTGACAGAGTTGAACCCGAGAGTTCCTCGAGACCAAGTGAGTCTAGACATTGAAGAGTTTATTTTGGGACTTAAAGATCAGAGAAGCACTGCCAATCATGTATAACTTCTTTATATTTTGTAAAGTATTGGTTTTAATGTAAATATATGTATAATTGTAAATATAGTTTTGAAAGTATTCATATATGTAAATATGTTATAAATTCCGCTGCGTATTAAGTAAATGTATATATATATTTTTTGTTTTGTATTACAAGTTAATTACTTATTATCTATAATGTATATTAAAAAGAATATCTTATCATTTAAAATGAAGTAAATGTTAATGAAAACCATAGTATCTCTATATTCAGTGTATGTATATTACATTGTGGTGTTTTGTAGTGTGCGTGTACAGGATGTAGGGGTGTTACATTAGGTCTTGAAGAAGATAATTTGCCCTAATTCAAGTGGTGAAGAAGTGTTGGAAGAAGAAGTGTGTAGATTGGTGTGAGTGGTGCATAAGGTAAGTACAAACTACATTATTGCATACATTCATATGATGTTGAGACTTAACATACATTTGATTGTAAATGTGTTAAGAAATCTAATACATTGTTGATGCTTGTTAATAATATTATGTTTGGTATAATATGAATGATTGATGAACATCTAAAATGTGTGTTAATGCCATTGACTATGTACACCTAAATGATGAATTAAATTAATGAGAAATGAGATATAATGAGATGTGTAGCCAATGTGATTGGTAATGATGATTTAAATGAAATAAGGGGGGCATGTTTGCCTAAATGATAATGATGCCAATGAGATCATTGAGGCATGGTTGCCTAAGTGATAATGAGAAAATGAGAATGAAATTGATAATGAAATAATAAATGAATTGTGTGTCTAATATGTTATTCCATTTTCAGAGTTTTGTTATTGGTGGCATGCCTATAGTAACACTCTCTTGAAGTTAGGTTGGGCTTGATCCTTGAAGCCAAGTTGGGTTGAAGTTTAACATGTTTTACTCCCCTTGAAGCTTGGTTGGGTCTAGTCCTTGAAGTCTAATTGAGATGTTACAACCCTTGAAGCTAGGTTGGGTTTGGTTCTTGAAGCCAAGTTGGGTTGATACTTAGCATGCTTTGTTCCCCTTGAAGCTTGGTTGAACCTAAATCCTTGAAGCCTAGTTGGGATAACAATGAAGGTAAATGTGATAATTAAACCAAAACATTAACTCTGAAAGTTGAATGGCATATTAGTGTCTTTGGGCCCATGCTTGTCTTTGTTTTCAATGTGATTCTTGAATGGTGAAACCAATGAATAATGAGATTGATTATAATGCATAAGTATCTTATTGAGAATGAAAGTTTGATATGACATTAAGCAAAGTAAGATGTTGAAGTATAACATTCTTTTGAATGGTGTATGGAATTGATTGTGTGACATTGGCATTGCATCAAAACATAATATTATTGTAGTTTGTACCACTAAGCCGTTGGCTTAGCACGATTATGATTTATCGCGCAGGTGACAAGGAAGAACCCGAGAGCTCCTCTAGGCCGAGTAGAGTCTAGATCTTGAGGTGTTGATAGTGGAGCTTAAAGATCAAAGAGATACTGCCAAACATGTATATATTTTATGTTTTGTAAAATTTGAATTTTGATGTATATGTATTTGTAAATATTTGTTATATTTTCCGCTGCGTTTTGTATAAACATTTTGGTCTATTGTATTTTATAAATTTTCCTTAAATGTTTTAAAATTGTTTATATTAATTAAAGGGATGGTTTGTGTGTGTTTTGTAAACTATGGCATTTCTATATTCAGTATACGTATATTACGATCGTATTAGCATGTTGTGTATGTATATGGGGTATAGGGGTGTTACAATTGTTTTGGTATCAGAGCCTTGGTTTGAGATTCTCAACCTAGGTGACTTGTAAGAAAAAGAATATTTTGATTTTAAAAGTTGGTTTTTGAGTAAAATACATGTTTTGGTATGGCAGTCTTTGATCTTTAATGAGGAATATTCTGCTGTGTTTGCAGATATAGGTAGTAATGGAGTTCCATTCACGTCAGACTGTAGAAGGAAGTGCTGAGAGTGTAGCTCCAGGAGAGAGTAGAGATGGAGCTAGAGTTGATAGAGTTAGTGAGGCACCTGTTTTTATGCCAGAGAGATCAGCTGCAGAGGAGGCTCCGCCGGGTTGGTAAAGGCATGTGATAGAACTATTGAGGCCAGCTCCAGTGCAGCCACCACCACCACAGCCTCAGTTGCCGGTGACACATTATGTTAAGTTGAGAAAGTATGGGGCTGAGAATTTCTTGGGCACTACTGTAGACCCTTAATTTTTGACCCAATCCGATCCAACATGCTTTATTTAGTCCAATATGATTTTTGTTGTTTAATTGGTCCAAAATAATTTTAATTAAATAATTTTTTACCTTAGTATCTAATTTTTAGTAGTAAAAAATGAAAATAAACAAATAAAAATAAAAAATAAAAATAAAAATAAAAATCGGAGTTGGAAAAAATCGGTAGCGAAAAGTGGTCGCGCGGCCCGCAGGCCTGCGGGCTGGCACGCCCACGGGCCCGTCGCCAGAATTTTCGCCAGCGCAAATTTTTTAGCTGCAATTTTTAGAATTCTAATCCAATTAGGTTTTAATTTCTTTTTTTTATTATTATTAATTACCTTAATTAATTAGGAATAAACAACCTAAAAACCACTAAAAATAAGGACCAATTAAACCAAATCAAAGTAGGAAAAACTTTTCATGATAGCTTTAGGTTTTGAAACCAAATCAAGGAAGGAAAGGGAAAACTCAATTCAATTGATATTTATAGCAGCAGTAGCAGCAGTAGCACGAAAAGGGAGAAGAAAAGAGGCAATCAAAGCTTGTCTTTGGAGCTAGTTCATCCAAGAAGAGTTATTTTTTGGAGAATCAACAAAAGAAGGTATGTTTTAATTCTTTTGATTTATGTTTTCCAATAGCCAAATCTATAAAATTTAAGTTTTTTAAATAAAAAATCTTAGAGTTTTAATTTAATTTTTCCAAGTTTAGAACATTAAAAACGTGACTTTCTTTTCTAAAAGGATTCAAAATTGTTATTTTTTCTTCTAAAAAACCTTAAAACACTCATTTAACATATTTTTCTACAAAACCAAAATAAAATTCTGTTTCTATTAAAATTTTAAATTAGGTTCTTTTTCATTCAAAAAACCTTTAAAAAAATCTTTTCTACTTATAAAAACTTCAATTCATGTGTTTAAATTCATAAAATCTCATAAAATATCAAATTGCTATTTAAAACTCTAATTTAAATTCCTTGGCCGAGAACCCCAAATTGAAAGCCTAAAATCCAAAAATCATCTTTTAAACCTAAAGTAATAAACCCTAACTCTTTTAAAACCTTAAACCCTAATTTTTATGAACTTTAAACCCTTTAAAACATAAAAAACATAAAAACATAGAAAAATCAAAAAAGCTACAATAGCTCAATTTACTATTTTAAAAACATGAATTAAAAAATATTTCAAAAGTGTCTAAAATTTAAGTTTTATTATTTCATCATTTAAATCTTAATTTGTTTAATCAAAGTGTCTTGCTAACCTTTAAAAAATATAAAATCTAATCTATTTTGATTACCTAAAAGGTCACAATAGTTTAAACTTTAGAGTTTCCAAGGCCTTAACACATGAGAAAAATAACCCTAAATAGAAATAGTAGCTATACTTGAACTTTTATTTGTTTTATTCAATTCCATATTTATTTATACCTTGATTTATTTCTTATGCTTTAATTTATTTAATTTTAATACTTGATTTATTTAATTTATCATGAATGGATGTTTATTTTATATTTTGGTTAATACTTTTAATGAATGATTTATTCATTATGGATTATTATTTACCTTTATTAATTAATTTAGACTTCCAAAAGTTGTAAGAGGTATGTTTCCACTTGGTGGGTACCTCATTAGTTAAACATCATGTAATTTAATTTTCTCTTCTATTTTAGAACTTATGTAAAGGGCATGTTTCTACCTTTTGGTGGGTGTCCTACTTAGGCATGTGATGTAAGGACATGTTTCCATCCTTGGATGGGTGTCCATTTATTTGTTTTGTTTTGTTTGGACATTGCTTTGATTTTAATATAATGATGCCTTCTTTTTTATTATGTGTAGTATGGATAATGTTATTATACTTAATTTTATAATATTAAGACCTATAAAGGAGGCCGGTTCCAATGAACCAGGCGTTGTGGGGGTGCTGGGCCATTTCTCACCTTCCCCACACGTACCCAACTTTCCGAACCCATTAGGGGGTTGGGGATTCCTTAGGAATCGAGTCATCCACCCCTTTCTTTTTCCCGACCCGTCCGGGTGACGACTGCATTTTCTCCGGACTTAGGTCCGTGTTCTCTAAGGCCCCGAGCCTAAACAGTGCCGAAGTCGCAAGAACCATTCCACCGGGAGTGGGGGCGAAAATCCCCGCTCACAGTGGGGATAAGAGAAGTTGATTCCATTGGTCTTTATATTATTCTATTCTTTCTTATAATGATATTATCCATTGCATCATATTAGATTGCATTGTGTGCGTGAGTTAGGACGCCCGTGTTACCCGTGTTATGTTATTTAAGGGATACCATACTTTCACTCAAGGTGTGGAGATCGAGCATGGCATAACCACTCATAGCCTCGTACCATTTGGTATATACTTGCTATGGGAACCTAAGCCTTTAAACCCAAAGACTAAAGCTCATGTAATTGGCCTAGTTACTTTCCTTAGGGTTTTACCCCAAATGCATGTTGTTTGACTATGGATAATTTATCTTGGTTTAAATCAAGGCTTATTTGGTTTGTTCTTTTTCTAATATGACCCAAGTACATTTGCAAGCTCAAAATAAATTTTTTCTTTAAAATCCAAAAGACCAAAACTATTTTCAAAACTTTTTAAGATGGTCTTTGGACATAAGACTTTTCTAAAAATAAATAAAAAATCCTTTGGCTCATGGCCCAAATACTAAGCCCAAAATCCATTTTTCTAAAATCTTTTACAATGGGCTTAGAAACAAAACTATTTTCACCCAACCATTTTTGTCAAAGAGCTTGCAAAAATATTTAGGTCAATTATGAAATACCAAAAATCAATTGTGGGCCTAGTTTACACTAAGAACAAATTAACCATGGGCTTGTTTTTGGCATGAATCATTAGTTACTTTTTTCAAGTGAGAAATCTGTTTATAATAAACCTCTTAATTTCGTTTAATCCAACATGGCATAAAAGCTACTTTAGTTGGTTGAATGGATTAAAACCTAATTAATGGGAATTATCATGGATTGATTTCTATTTTTTGAAAATATAACTATTGGTTGAAACGTCCGAGGGAATTATTCTAAAGCAAGGTACCCCATGTTGGTATTTTGTTAACCATATACCTAGGAAAAGAGACTCGCCATTCGTGTGTGGATGTTATAAGGTTGGAAGGAACGTCCTAATTTGTTCTTATTTGTTAATTGTTTGTGCATACATGCATACATGCATACATTTGCATCTCATATCATTGATCCTTTCTGGCACATAGACCTGAAGTACAGCAATTCAAGAGCATACAACGATACCAACTACAACATTGATTTAGATTCAAGTACTTCATTGGAAGGATGAATGCAAACCAGCTAAGGGATATAATCGATGAAGTTGTCAAAGCTAGGATGGTCGAGCAACGAGATCAATTGGTTGAAATTACGAAGACCCAGTTGATTGAAATTCTGGATATCATCAACAATGATAATAAGGCATCTCCCATTGACATAAGGAAGAAGGAAAAGGCAGCATTAACAAGGAACATGTCTACTGATAGAGATCGAATGAAAAATGAGAGATCAATCCCTATTCTACAAGACCAACCGAATCATGTGCTATCTAAGTTTAGCAATAAGGGAGGCTATCACCCTAGTGTGCAAAGTCAAAGAGAAAAAGGAGGTGTTGAGGAAAATGCAACAGCTGAGCCTACAAAGAAGTGTAAATTTTCAAACTTAAGGGAGCCTTTGTCAAAGATGTTAGAAAATCTAATGAAAATGGATTTGCTACAACCATTGGCACCTCGGCTTCTACATAAGCCTCTACCGCCAAATTTTGATGCCAAGGCCTTCTGTCAATTCCATCAAATGCAAGGGCATGAGACAGATAAATGTGTTCGATTAAGGCATGAAATCCAAGATTTAATTGACAGTGGAAAGCTGCTTGAACCTGATAAGCCCAATGCTAAGAATAATCCTCAGCCTAAAATTGGAAGGGCATCATCGCTTATAACCTTCAAGAAGAGTTTTATCTTGTCACCTTGTCATGATATGGATAGAGAAGCTGCTAAAGACGATATGCTACTAAGCAAGCTTGGACTAACTGTGGATGATGAAGCAATGATCCTTAATGATGGAAAAAATCCTTGCCCTTGATGAATGGAGCATCTTTGACTCCAACTCAATAAACTTTCCTTAGCTTGAATGTTGCTTTTCAATTTTGCTTTATTTAATGTTTTGGAACTATCATGTTTAAATTTGTTTGAATAAATTACTTTTATCAAAAAATTTGTTGGTCTTTGTTCATTTTGATGCTCAACCAATAAGGAATTTAGCTTGATGTTTTATAAATTAATGTGTCTAGGCATCATGACTCGAATGACTTTACTAGATGAGGGAATTGCCCTATAGCATTGAGTTGTGTATGCTTACTTAGAGGGGGCTCCTGCTTAATTATCTTTGTCTAGGTCTTAGTCAGTCTTAGAACATACTTTGACAAATTTTCGAGGCAAAATTGAACTGTGCTTATTTAAGGGAGAGATGATCTAGTCATTGTTTGACTAGCCAACAACTAGTATCCACCCAATTAAATATTAATCCCTAGTTGTCCCTTTGAGCCTTCATAAAATTTTAGCTTTCTTTTCATTGGCATATAACCTCAACAACCTACCTTGAGCTGTTGTGATACTTTTGACAAGTCTTATGATCACAAAGGTGAAAAGGCAAGAAGATCAAAGAAAGAAATGAATAGTCAAGACTATGAAGATAGTTGAAGTTTTCAAGACCATAAGGATAGTTGATGTTTTCAAGACCCTAAGAGTAGTTGAAGTTCCCTTAATATATCCAAGACAACATCAACATTGGAGTAATAAATGATTTATCCCTATTAAAGAAGATTTCTGTTACTCCACTCATCCATTATTGGAAGCCCAAGTTGGTACAAACAAGACAACTATGTTTGAGCTAGAACCAAAAAAAAAGAGAGAAAAAAAAAGAGAGAGAATAGAAAAAGAAAAGAATAGAAAAAAAGAATAGAAAAGAAAAAAAGGAAGAAGAAGAAGAAAAAAAGATAAAACCTAAAAAGGCGGTTCATAAAGCCAACTAAGTTATCTTTTACCTAAAGCAGCAAAAGGCTTCTATTTGGTTCATAAAGACCTTTTTTTTGAGTTGGTCGAACCCAACCAAAGATTTAATTAAAATTGGAGAAAAAGAGGGAGACCATCCAGTTCTTGAAAGTTTTGTACTTGATAGTCCAACAAGAAAGAAGGAAAAAATGATAAAATGCTCAAAGAAATGGGAGAAGTAAGGAAAATAAAAAAGAAAGAAAAGGGAGAAGAAGAAAAGAAATGAATTTGGGAACCAAACTTTTTGCAAGGGCAAAAACTATCCTAGTCAATATCCAGATTAATACCAAGAAGATATAGAAGGAATTTGGAGTCTAGCAAGATTGTCTCCAATCCGCTTGAAATTCAAACAAGAAATTCATAATGTGAGGGTTTGTCCATTGTGTCACACCAGCTCCTATCTCAAAATGGCCTTCATTTAACCCATGTCCCTTATAGACCACATTTCAAGCCTATCAAAGACCTGTTGATCTCTCTGGGTAGGTAGAGTCTATTAGTGGAGATAGTTTGGATAAGCATGCATATGAGATAAACAATATTTAAACTCAATGAGACCTTTGGCCAAGTAATGTGTATGTGCCTATCTGAAGTGCAACAATTCTTGCTTAAGTAGAAATAATCCCCGAGTTTAGTACGGTAACTAGGGTTGTCATGTTATAGATATGTTAATTTGGAAAAATTAAGTCCTGAGGTACATCGACATTAATTTGGCAAAGCCAACATTTGATTTCAAAATGAAAAATTCAAAAACAATTTAAAAAAAAAAGTGTTTTGTCATAACAAAGCCTTCAAGTTAAGGGAAGTATGTTGAACCTCCAAAGGACACATTGGGCTAAGGAAATGATTATTGGCAAAGTTATGAAGAAACTACCAACCGACATGCTGAAATATAGTTTGATATGGATGTATCCCTAACTCTGTTGCTTGGGGTCTCCACCACTCATGTTTTCATCATCTTGAAGGTAAAAGCCACAAATGCAAAGCTTTCGATCATTCCAATGCAAGACTTGAACAAGTGTCAAAACGGAACCAATGAGAATACTTCTGCTGATCGCCTCGGTCTGTGAGTCATGGAACCTGTAACACCCCGATACCCCATATAAATACTGTACATATACCAGGTACACATACAATATGTATATAGAGTATAAGAATGTCACTTTTCATCACCATTATAACTCTTTACTTTAATTTTTAAAACCATAATACATTTAAATCATATGAAAGTATTTACAAAATGGTTATTCTTATCATGGTAATACATAAATATAAGTTACATTGTTTCTTCCAAAGATTCATTTATACAAATGAATACATTCTTATGAAAATACAGTATAATTACATGCATGCACCACCATCTAGTTGGTCTCGAACTATACTTGTCCTCGTTGTGACATAGTAGCTTATCTCCAGCTTCATCACCTATATACCTGCGCGATTAAGATAACCGCGCTAAGCTCGAAAGCTTAGTAGTACAAGTAACCATTAAAATATACAATATAAAGGAAACATACCTCATATGTTTAGTCTCATGTTTTAACATTTTCTTACTCTGTTTTCCCCTTTTTCAATGCATTCTTCATATAATCCTATTAACCTTATAGAGGATATACATATACACATATAACATAACCATCAAACATAATTCAATAAATTGATAGAACCTTCATATTATGATACTTACCAATTTCACCTCATACATATCATATATATCATTTTATACTTTATAATCGCATATTGCATATAACTTCATAAACCATATCTCCTTTCAATAATTCATGTATGTTATATAATCATATCACTAACCACAATTCATCATTCACAACTCACATTTCCAACAAAGGCAACATAGATCCCATTACTCATTTATTTCAACTTGTATATACATCACATTAACAACAAAGACAGACTCGGGCCCAAAAGACACTAATATGTCATTCAAAGTTCAGAGTTAATGCTTTGGTTTTGTTATCACATTTATCAATATCATATACCCAACTAGGCTTCAAGGATTAAGTTCAACCAAGCTTCAAGGGGAGCATAGCATGCTAAGCTTCTACCCAACTTGGCTTCAAGAACTAACCCAACCTAGCTTCAAGGGTGGTAACATCTCAATTAGGCTTCAAGGATTCAATCCAACCTAACTTCAAGAGATTGTTACACTTATTAGGCATGCCACCAACAACAAAACTCTGAAAATGAATAACACATTAGCCACACAATTCATTTATTATTTCATTATCAATTTCATTCTCATTCTCATCATCATTTACATCATCATAGCCAACCACAATGGCATCATTTAGGCAAAACATGCCTCATTTATCTCATTCTCAATATCATAGCCAACCACAATGGCTTTATACATCATCACCTCTCAATTTACATTTCATATTCCATCACAATATCACATTTCATAGTTCACCACAATATCACATTATCACATTTCATAGTTCATCACAATATCACATTATCACATTTCATAGTTCACCACAATATCACATTATCACATTTCATAGTTCATCACAATATCACATTATCACATTTCATAGTTCATCTTTGATATTTATATACATAATCATTCATTACTCAAGTATGCACAATCAATTGCATTACCATATAAATTGGAATACACATCATACAAATCATATCCTCACATCTTTCACATTTCATAACATATATATATTGAATGCCTTCACATCTTATATGTATTAATGTATTATCATATCTCTTATCTATTCATTGCATATACAATATTAATATTTATTTTAACAATATACTTATATGCAATCCAATAGGGTTTTGTACTTACCTCTAAAGAACTCACTCCCATATAACTTCTCTTCCATAGATCTTTCAATACTTGGATTAGGGGCAATTCCATCTCTTAAAACCTAATCCAAAAGTAATCATACACACTCACTTAGAAATACACATGAGATAATACAAATAAGAATCAATTAGGGCAAACTCAACACATGACACGCTCATCAACACGGGCGTGTTCCTGATCGTGCCCTAACTCCACAACACAGAAACATTGACACGCTCATAACCACGGGCGTGTCACTGGGCGTGTAATACATTCTGTATCTCAAAAACATCAACACGTCCAATCAACAAGAGCGTGCTCATGGCCGTGTCAATTCTCCAAACTTACAGTAGCTATGACACGCTCAATAACACGGGTGTGTTACTGGTCGTGTCAATTCTACTGCGACACAGAACTTATGACACGCTCAATAACATGGGCGTGTCACTGCTCGTGCTACCAACTCCAGAAAACAGAACCAACGACACGCCTAACAAACTGGCCGTGTCTCTGGGCGTGTCCGACTAAAAACCCAGATTCCGGTCAACACACAACAACATCCAACAATACCCATCTTTTTATCATTACTCACTTCAAACAATCTTCATCAAACACACCCAAAAACCATAACAAACTTACCAAAACATCAACAACACTCAAAACACACACCAATCATCATTATAAACATCATTCATATACCAATTTATCAAATCCCCAAATTTCATTAAACTCAACCCTTATTCAACAATTCATCATCATCTTCACAAATAATCATATTATCATCATCCAATTACCAAATCAACACATATATATACTTAAATCTTTCAATATCATCATCATCACACATCAACCATACCAAACCCAACTCAAACAATGAAAATCAATTTAAAGAAATAAATACTTACTTGAATCCTTTATCAAATCTTCATCTCTATCATCAAATCTCTTGAATTCCTTAAGAAATTTGGTAAGAAAATCACATCTTTCTCTCTTTCTCTCTCTCTCTCTCTCTCTCTCTCTCTCTCTCTCTCTCGGCCAAGAAGAACAAAGAAGACGAAGAAGGAGTAGAAGGAAGAAGAAGTTTTTACTTCTTTTCTTTGTCCTTATCCATATATATATAATAATAATAATAATAATAATAATAATAATAATAATAATAATAATAATAACAATAACAATAGTAATAATAATAATAATACTTTAAATCTCCACCACATATTCTTTCTTTGATTTTCTTCTTCTCTTTTCTTTTTGTCTTTATTATTATTATTATTTAGTTATACAAATATATATATACAACTCACTTATCCTTCACCATTATATATATCCCATGTATATGTGATGTATATGTATATGTCTTACATATATTATCCTTATATTTCACATATACACATATACATTAAATCCAAATACAACAACAATAACTCCAAAACTCTTAGGGTCTATTCCGGGATATTACAATTCTCTCCCCCTAAAAAAAAATTTCGTCCTCGAAATTACTCAGTACAATAACATTCCATTCTTACCAATACACCATTTAAAATTTTCATCAAATCACATAGTTTGCACTCTCCCCCTTAGAGTCAATTATGTTATTCAATTCCACAACTTGTCACGATAAAAATCTTTATACCTTATTACATTCTCATCCAATATTCAAAATATTTTATCACTTCATCTCTTTATAACTATTCTCTTAACTTTAACTTTCAAGATCATAAACTTATATCTTAATATTAATTATCCCATCATTACAATCATCCTTACAAACAAACATTTATCAAACCTTCATTGATAATAATATTCTTATTTCTCATACACTTCATTCCTTCTCTAGTATTTTCTCACTTAACATCAATATTAATACAATGCTTTTGAACTTACTTTACAGGAAATCAACTTCTTCCCTTTTCTCATAATTAAAATTGATATAATTCAATTAATTCATGTCCGCTCATCTATCAAAATTTTACATTGTATACATCATTATTTATCTCTTATGCCTTTAGCACAACCATACATATTAAATCTCAATAATAATTCACAATTATAGCAAAAATCCAGATCAATTGATTTATTCTCCACAATATCTTAACATCATAATCTTGTTTGATTCAAATCAATAGTTCACTTATCTAAATTTATCATGAATAACCATCCACTTTAATTTATCTTTCAATATACACATAGTTTATCTTTCATTATCTCAATACAATTCCACCAAATTTCATAATTATCTCATACCATGCTTATCATTCATAGTTTACTCACTCAAATTTTAAACCCATCCACTTATTCACCGTATACCATAAACATAATCAATATAGCTCTCAAACACATTCTGCAATCTTCTTTCATTATCATCTTCTCACTTATCATATCATTACTATATTAACAATAATTACCTTTTTCTCACATTACTCATAACTTAAAGTATTTCCACAATTCTCTTTCTGTCTTTTCTTTTCCAGAATTATAACCAAATTGCTAACACAAAAACCATAAAATACACTTCATCAATCATAACCGTTAATCATGTTTCTAGAAACATAATTATCAATCTTACCAAAGTAGTATTACAGTTATACTTTCTTAGTCTCAATTCTGTGGATAACAAAGTTAATCGGCCAAATACCATAAATACACTATATGGCCATAGGAGATTAATGATCACATCTGAAACTTATAAATCAATACTGTTCCTCTATTATTTTATTTCCAACTTTCCAATTATACTACTAAGTTGCATCACAAATATTATATCTCCATTCTCCAAACTTTACTACATCCAAAATTAACATATGTCAACTCTATCTCAACACAATTTACTCTTAATTATTTGATCACCATTTGCATGTCTCATATACAACAATATTATCCTTAACCTCTCCTTCACACATCATTCAATCTTATACAGATCTTACATAAATTTCATTCTTTATACTTTCTTTTTCCCTTATAATTTCTTATTAAATTTATATACACAGAACATTTCCTCACACAAATACTTTGGCTCATAACATTTATGATAGCCAAATTCAGTTATTATCATAACAATATTACTGTCCACCATTTCCCAAATTAATCCTTATTTCCATAACCATTTCACTATCCAACATTTCTTAAGTTTATTCTTATTTTCATTTCATCACATACTCTTTACGTCAATCAAGGCCTAATCTCTCTTAGGTCCACTACTACATGCAATGTCATTTCCAATATACATCAAATATGCAATTATATAACACATCCATAGATCACATTCACAATGTGATTTACTTTCCACATTTCTTACATTTTACAATTACATTCATATCAAAAACTCATTCCACATTTTCTATACATGTATACACATAATCATACAATGATATTTAATTCCTCTTTTACATATTTTCAACACAATTTAACATTTTACTATTCCGTGAACAACATCATTTTTATCCCTTTTTGACATGACTTAAGTTGTTTATCCACCCAACACATATACATTATCACCATGATATTACTTCACAAAATCTTAGTCACGCTACTAAGGTGACATCTCTCTCACATATATTTTTAAATGCATTAGTATACCATCTATACATCCATTTGTTTATTCTTCAACACATAGATATATATATATATATATTACTCACATATCTATACACATGTACATTACATCCACTCATATATACATTGGGCTCAATAATCTCTTTATACTCTCCAAGTCTAATTATGACAAATCTCAATTTCTTAAATCCACATTGATCCATCCCATTTCTTACTGTCAATATTTTCCCATGACCTAGCTTTGCTCAAGTTTGTCAATGCAAGCATAATCATTCTCATACTATCAATCACATTATTCAATTTAATAGTACTCTCATATACAGTAATATTCATTCCACAAGCTCATGGGTTTAACTTACATTAAGATTATCAATACTCAAATAGTCTTTACCCAAATTCCATTAACACTATAATTTCACAACTTACTACTTTACTTAAACTTCCATTCACTCATCTTATGTTCTTAATATCAACTTAAAAAAAACATCTTATATATACACATTACAAAACAACCTCAAAGTATATTCTTTTCACAAATATTAAAGCTAATTTCCAAAAATCTAATTATCACATCTTTCCACCATTAATATGAGCTTTAACAACACTCAAGCGTATCACATTTCTAACATTAAAATCACAATGTTTGCATTTAAAACAGCAATGCAACAACACCATTATATTTCCTTATTTAACCAACATCATCTCTTTTTCTTTAAAAAAACTTTAACTTTACATATTCAAATCATAAATGGTCAAACTTTGTCTATACCCATCAACTCATTCAATATACCACCATACTCTCTTCATTTAAATAACATAACTTTCAATATTCACAATTCGACATTATTTCCTCTGTCTAACAAACTCAACATAAACTTTCTTATAAAGAGGTTTAAAGTATAGAAGAAAGAGTACATACTCTTATCTTAATTTGATTTTCAACTCATTTCCAACTTTATTTTCCTTTCCATTTCTTTATTTTTCAATTCATATTATGTCATACATAATATTACTCATAAACATCAATATTACATTCCATGTTGCACATGACATAACATTTTTCATATGTCTCATCAACATGCATATTTCACATTACATTTCGTAATTCGTTTCTCATAAATAATTAGGCACTATGCCTCAATTATAATTCATTTCCAACATCATTGCCAACAATCATGGTTTCTTCTCACATCAACATAGTATACACATATATCATCAACTATATTAAACATCTCATGTAACACAAATATTTTACAAATCATATTATGCCACATCCGAGACCAACCTAGGTGTTAATGCATGTGCATGTATCAAAATTTTCATTCTTTTTATTTTCATTTATCATCATTTTTTTTTAAAACTTTTCTTTGTAAATTTACTTAGGCCGAGAATCTCGAAACCTAAGCTCTGATACCAAAATAATTGTAACACCCCGATACCCCATATAAATACTGTACATATACCAGGTACACATACAATATGTATATAGAGTATAAGAATGTCACTTTTCATCACCATTATAACTCTTTACTTTAATTTTTAAAACCATAATACATTTAAATCATATGAAAGTATTTACAAAATGGTTATTCTTATCATGGTAATACATAAATATAAGTTACATTGTTTCTTCCAAAGATTCATTTATACAAATGAATACATTCTTATGAAAATACAGTATAATTACATGCATGCACCACCATCTAGTTGGTCTCGAACTATACTTGTCCTCGTTGTGACATAGTAGCTTATCTCCAGCTTCATCACCTATATACCTGCGCGATTAAGATAACCGCGCTAAGCTCGAAAGCTTAGTAGTACAAGTAACCATTAAAATATACAATATAAAGGAAACATACCTCATATGTTTAGTCTCATGTTTTAACATTTTCTTACTCTGTTTTCCCCTTTTTCAATGCATTCTTCATATAATCCTATTAACCTTATAGAGGATATACATATACACATATAACATAACCATCAAACATAATTCAATAAATTGATAGAACCTTCATATTATGATACTTACCAATTTCACCTCATACATATCATATATATCATTTTATACTTTATAATCGCATATTGCATATAACTTCATAAACCATATCTCCTTTCAATAATTCATGTATGTTATATAATCATATCACTAACCACAATTCATCATTCACAACTCACATTTCCAACAAAGGCAACATAGATCCCATTACTCATTTATTTCAACTTGTATATACATCACATTAACAACAAAGACAGACTCGGGCCCAAAAGACACTAATATGTCATTCAAAGTTCAGAGTTAATGCTTTGGTTTTGTTATCACATTTATCAATATCATATACCCAACTAGGCTTCAAGGATTAAGTTCAACCAAGCTTCAAGGGGAGCATAGCATGCTAAGCTTCTACCCAACTTGGCTTCAAGAACTAACCCAACCTAGCTTCAAGGGTGGTAACATCTCAATTAGGCTTCAAGGATTCAATCCAACCTAACTTCAAGAGATTGTTACACTTATTAGGCATGCCACCAACAACAAAACTCTGAAAATGAATAACACATTAGCCACACAATTCATTTATTATTTCATTATCAATTTCATTCTCATTCTCATCATCATTTACATCATCATAGCCAACCACAATGGCATCATTTAGGCAAAACATGCCTCATTTATCTCATTCTCAATATCATAGCCAACCACAATGGCTTTATACATCATCACCTCTCAATTTACATTTCATATTCCATCACAATATCACATTTCATAGTTCACCACAATATCACATTATCACATTTCATAGTTCATCACAATATCACATTATCACATTTCATAGTTCACCACAATATCACATTATCACATTTCATAGTTCATCACAATATCACATTATCACATTTCATAGTTCATCTTTGATATTTATATACATAATCATTCATTACTCAAGTATGCACAATCAATTGCATTACCATATAAATTGGAATACACATCATACAAATCATATCCTCACATCTTTCACATTTCATAACATATATATATTGAATGCCTTCACATCTTATATGTATTAATGTATTATCATATCTCTTATCTTTTCATTGCATATACAATATTAATATTTATTTTAACAATATACTTATATGCAATCCAATAGGGTTTTGTACTTACCTCTAAAGAACTCACTCCCATATAACTTCTCTTCCATAGATCTTTCAATACTTGGATTAGGGGCAATTCCATCTCTTAAAACCTAATCCAAAAGTAATCATACACACTCACTTAGAAATACACATGAGATAATACAAATAAGAATCAATTAGGGCAAACTCAACACATGACACGCTCATCAACACGGGCGTGTTCCTGATCGTGCCCTAACTCCACAACACAGAAACATTGACACGCTCATAACCACGGGTGTGTCACTGGGCGTGTAATACATTCTGTATCTCAAAAACATCAACACGTCCAATCAACAAGAGCGTGCTCATGGCCGTGTCAATTCTCCAAACTTACAGTAGCTATGACACGCTCAATAACACGGGCGTGTTACTGGTCGTGTCAATTCTACTGCCACACAGAACTTATGACACGCTCAATAACATGGGCGTGTCACTGCTCGTGCTACCAACTCCAGAAAACAGAACCAACGACACGCCTAACAAACTGGCCGTGTCTCTGGGCGTGTCCGACTAAAAACCCAGATTCCGGTCAACACACAACAACATCCAACAATACCCATCTTTTTATCATTACTCACTTCAAACAATCTTCATCAAACACACCCAAAAACCATAACAAACTTACCAAAACATCAACAACACTCAAAACACACACCAATCATCATTATAAACATCATTCATATACCAATTTATCAAATCCCCAAATTTCATTAAACTCAACCCTTATTCAACAATTCATCATCATCTTCACAAATAATCATATTATCATCATCCAATTACCAAATCAACACATATATATACTTAAATCTTTCAATATCATCATCATCACACATCAACCATACCAAACCCAACTCAAACAATGAAAATCAATTTAAAGAAATAAATACTTACTTGAATCCTTTATCAAATCTTCATCTCTATCATCAAATCTCTTGAATTCCTTAAGAAATTTGGTAAGAAAATCACATCTTTCTCTCTTTCTCTCTCTCTCTCTCTCTCTCTCTCTCTCGGCCAAGAAGAACAAAGAAGACGAAGAAGGAGTAGAAGGAAGAAGAAGTTTCTACTTCTTTTCTTTGTCCTTATCCATAATAATAATAATAATAATAATAATAATAATAATAATAATAATAATAATAATAATAATAATAATAATAATAACAATAACAATAGTAATAATAATAATAATACTTTAAATCTCCACCACATATTCTTTCTTTGATTTTCTTCTTCTCTTTTCTTTTTGTCTTTATTATTATTATTATTTAGTTATACAAATATATATATACAACTCACTTATCCTTCACCATTATATATATCCCATGTATATGTGATGTATATGTATATGTCTTACATATATTATCCTTATATTTCACATATACACATATACATTAAATCCAAATACAACAACAATAACTCCAAAACTCTTAGGGTCTATTCCGGGATATTACAGAACCACTGTAAGTATTATTCATGCATATCATGCATACATGAGCATATCACATCGCACTTTCTAGTCTTGTGTTATCTATTCTTTGGCAAAATGAACAGCAAACACCTTGTGAAGTAAAGAATCAAAAGAAGATATCGAATCAGGGGGCATAAAAAGCCCATTGCTTAAGAAAACTCCAGTAATTTGCAAAGAGAAGAAATATGTGCTTATGTGAAGAACTAGACAACAACAACATCAATCAGAGTCCGCATAGAAAAATCATGAGTTTGAGCCTACACAGGGGGCAAAGTTTCTCCTTTTCAATTTTTTGGGTTTATATACCAAATATTTTTAAACTCACTTACAAATATTTTGCCACGCAGGGGGGCAAGGAGAGGATATAAGGTCCAATTAAAAATAACTAAATCTTTGCAAAAGGAAAGAACAAAAGAATGGAACAATAGAACTCTCAAAAGAATGAAGGTGCAAAAGACAAAAGACCAATCCAGCTAAAAGAGCTGAAGCCAGGGTGAAGACCCGATCTCAAAGGATGAAGATCCATTTTCAAGGGTGAAGACCCGATCTCAAAGGATGAAGATCCATTTGCAAGGGTGAGGACCCAATCTCAAAGAATAAAGATCCATTTTTCAAGGGTAAAGACCCAATCTCAAAGGATGAAGATCCATTTTCAAGGGTGGAGACCCGATCTCAAAGGATGAAGATCCATTTTCAAGGATGAAGATCCATTTTCAAGGGTGAAGATCCAATCTCAAAGGATGAAGATCCATTTTCAAGGGTGAAGACTCGATCTTAAAGGATGAAGATCCATTTTCAAGGGTGAAGACCCGATCTCAAAGGATGAAGATCCATTTTCAAGGGTGAAGACTCAATCTCAAAGGATGAAGATCCATTTTCAAGGGTGAAGACTCAATCTCAAAGGATGAAGATCCATTTTCAAGGGTGAAGACTCAATCTCAAAGGATGAAGATCCATTTTCAAGGGTGAAGACCCAATCTCAAAGGATGAAGATCCATTTTCAAGGGTGAAGGCCCGATCTCAAAGGATGAAGATCCATTTTCAAGGGTGAAGACCCGATATCAAAGGATGAAGATCCATTTTCAAGGGTGAAGACCCGATCTCAAAGGATGAAGATCCATTTTTAAGGGTAAAGACCCGATCTCAAAGGATGAAGATCCATTTTCAAGGGTAAAGACCCGATCTCAATGGATAAAGATCCATGTTCCAAGGGTGAAGACCCGATTTCCAATGGATAAAGATCCATGTTTCAAGGGTAAAGACCCGATTTTCAATGGATAAAGATCCATGTTTCAAAGGGTAAAGACCCAAAGTTCTAAGGATAAAGATCCTTGTTTCAAGGGTAAAGACCCGATTTCAAATGGATAAAGATCCATGTTTCAAGGGTAAAGACCCGACCTCCAATGGATAAAGATCCATTTTTACGGGTAAAGACCCAATCTCCAATAGATAAAGATCCATGTTCCTAGGTAAAAGACATAGTTTCTAATAGATAAAGATCTATTTTTGGTGGGTAAAGACCTACAATTCGTAAAAATGGATCAACCAGTTATGCCAGAATTCTCAACTGATAAAAGGTCAGATGAGTTAAACCAATCTCTCGGGTCCAGAACCCAAAACCTCAAAAATTAAGTCTTATTGCTTTTCACTCTCTTTCACTAAGGTTTCAGATCATTCAAGCAGGGGGCAAACTGTAGACCCTTAATTTTTTACCCAATTCGATCCAACATGCTTATTTAGTCCAAAATGATTTTGGTTGTTTAATTGGTCCAAAATAATTTTAATTAAATAATTTTTTACCTTAGTATCTAATTTTTGTAGTAAAAAATGAAAATAAACAAATAAAAAATAAAAATAAAAATAAAAATAAAAATCGGAGTCGGAAAAAATCGGCAGCAAAAAGTGGTCGCGCGGGCCCGTCGGGCCAACAGTGGCTCGCCCGCAGGCTCCTGCGGGCTGGCACGGCCACGGGCCCATCGCCAGAATTTTTGCCAGCGCAAATTTTTCAGCTGCAATTTTTAGAATTCTAATCCAATTAGGTTTTAAATTTTTTTTTATTATTATTACTTACCTTAATTAATTAGGAATAAACAACCTAAAAACCACTATAAATAAGGACCAATTAAACCAAATCAAAGGAGGAAAAACTTTTCATGATAGCTTTAGGTTTTGAAACCAAATCAAGGAAGGAAAGGGAAAACTCAATTCAATTGATATTTATAGCAGCAGTAGCAGCAGTAGCATGAAAAGGGAGAAGAAAAGAGGCAATCAAAGCTTGTCTTTGGAGCTAGTTCATCCAAGAAGAGTTATTTTTTGGAGAATCAACAAAAGAAGGTATGTTTTAATTCTTTTGATTTATGTTTTACAATAGCCAAATCTATAAAATTTAAGTTTTTTAAATAAAAAATTTTAGGGTTTTAATTTAATTTTTCCAAGTTTAGAACATTAAAAACGTGACTTTCTTTTCTAAAAGGATTCAAAATTGTTATTTTTTCTTCTAACAAACCTTAAAACACTCATTTAACATATTTTTCTACAAAACCAAAATAAAATTCTGTTTCTATTAAAATTTTAAATTAGGTTCTTTTTCATTCAAAAAACCATAAAAAAACATCTTTTCTACTTATAAAAACTTCAATTCATGTGTTTAAATTCATAAAATCTCATAAAATATCAAATTGCTATTTAAAACTCTAATTTAAATTCCTTGGCCGAGAACCCCAAATTGAAAGCCTAAAATCCAAAAATCATCTTTTAAACCTAAAGTAATAAACCCTAACTCTTTTAAAACCTTAAACCCTAATTTTTATGAACTTTAAACCCTTTAAAACATAAAAAATAATAAAAAAGCTACAGTAGCTCAATTTACTATTTTAAAAACATGAATTAAAAAATATTTCAAAAGTGTCTAAAATTCAAGTTTTATTATTTCATCATTCAAATCTTAATTTGTTTAATCAAAGTGTCTTGCTAACCTTTAAAAAACATAAAATTTATTCTATTTTAATTACCTAAAAGGTCACAATAGTTTAAACTTTAGAGTTTCCAAGGCCTTAACACATGAGAAAAATAACCCTAAATAGAAATAGTAGCTATACTTGAACTTTTATTTGTTTTATTCAATTCCATATTTATTTATACCTTGATTTATTTCTTATGCTTTAATTTATTTAATTTTAATACTTGATTTATTTAATTTATCATGAATGGATGTTTGTTTTATATTTTGGCTAATACTTTTAATGAATGATTTATTTATTATGGATGATTATTTACCTTTATTAATTAATTTAGACTTCCAATAGTTGTAAGAGGTATGTTTCCACTTGATGGGTACCTCATTAGTTAAACATCATGTAATTTAATTTTCTCTTCTATTTTAGAACTTATGTAAAGGGCATGTTTCTACCTTTTGGTGGGTGTCCTACTTAGGCATGTGATGTAAGGACATGTTTCCATCCTTGGATGGGTGTCCATTTATTTGTTTTGTTTTGTTTGGACATTGTTTTGATTTTAATATAATGATGCTTTCTTTTTATTGTGTGTAGTATGGATAATGTTATTATACTTAAGAATTTTATAATATTAAGACCTGTAAAGGAGGCCGGTTCCAATGAACCGGTCGTTGTGGGGGTGCTGGGCCATTTCTCACCTTCCCCACACGTACCCAACTTTCCAAACCCATTAGGGGGTTGGGGATTCCTTAGGAATTGAGTCATCCACCCCTTTCTTTTTCCCAGCCCGTCCGGGTGGCGACTCCATTTTCTCCGGACTTAGGTCCGTGTTCTCTAAGGCCCCGAGCCTAAACAGTGCCGAAGTCGCAAGAACCATTTAACCGGGAGTGGGGGCGAAAATCCCCGCTCACAACTACCGATCCTGCAGTGGCTGAGCAGTAGTCAGATAAAATGCATAGGATATTCATCCAGTTGCAAGCTACTTCGGATGAGAAATTTGACTATGCCAGATCTCTTCTGCAGAAAGATGCCTATGACTGGTGGAAGATGGTTCCTCATGCCATGGATGATCCACCTACATTATCATATGGTGATTTCCTGAGGGAGTTCGAACAGAAGTATACTCCGAGGGAGTATAAAGATATTAAGAAGATGGAATTATTGAATTTGTGACAAGACAACCGGACGGTAACAGAGTATGAGATTGAGTACATCCGGTTGAGTCGGTATGTTGGGGGAATTATCTCTGATGAAATAGACCGGTGCAGAAGTTTTGAGGAGGGATTGAGGCCCTCTATTATGTGCATTGTGGCTGGTTCTCGATACCAAGATTTCTCTCAGCTTGTTGCAGGAGCTAGAAGTGTTGAGAGCACAGAGCATTGCAGCAGCTGCTTCTGAGGAGGAGACTAGAGTAAGGAGACCCCAGTTTGAGGCAAGGTCTTCATCTGTGAAGAGGGGTAGAGGAAGTTTTGTTTATAGGATCAGTAGGAGTCAGAGGCAGTCAGGCAGATCAGTGCAGTATCAGAGGCAGAGGCCGAGACCGACAGTCTCTGTAGCGAGTGCCCCGACTCCCGTGATGCAAAGGTCTACTCCACCTGTATGTGTTCATTGTGGCAGGCCCCATGGGGGTGTTTGTTGGAAGACTGGTGTACCCAGAGTATGCTTTAGATGTGGGTCACCAGATCATTTTATTAAAGATTGCCCCGAGATGCAGGATGATAGATAGACTGATACTGCAGTTTCTCAACCCAGTGTCAGCAGAGGTGGTCGAGGGGACAGAGGTTTCAGTAGAGGTGGTAGACCCGGATTTAGCCAGAGAGGAGGATCTTCATCCAGAGGCAGTAGGCCAGATGAGGCTGGATCTTCTCAGAGAGTATATGTGATGCAGAGGCAGCCGATACTGTAGCAGTTATAGCTGATATATTTTCTTTATTTGATATTCCAGTTCTTGCTTTGATTGATCCAGGATCTACTCATTCATACATAAGTGCATCCATATTGCCTGTGTCTGAATTGCATTCAGAGTCCTTAGGATTTGATGTCTTGGTGACAAATCCTTTAGGACATAGTGTTGTGGTGAGTAAGGTGCATCGTGACAGTGCAGTGGTAGTGCAAGGTGAAGAGTTTTGTGGTGATTTAATTGAAATGTCTTTTAAGGAGTATGATTTAATCTTAGGCATGGATTGGTGGTCTAAGCATGGTGCTGTGGTAGATTGCCAAAAGAAATGTGTTACTTTGAGAACCAGTGATGGTAGGAGTGTAATGGTATCTAGTGAGCAAAGACAACTTGCATCCTTGTTTGTATCAGCTGTTACAGCTAGGAAGTTGATTAGAAAAGGGTGTGATGCTTATCTTGCTCATTTGGTGGATACTAGAGTAGTGGGTTCTCAACTTAATAATAGAACCACAGTTGCAGATTTTCTGGATGTGTTTCCTGAGGAGTTGCCAGGGTTACCCCCTGAGAGAGAGGTCAAGTTTGGTATTGATTTGTTGCCTGGTATCACTCCCATCTCTATTACTCCTTATCGAATGGCACCTGCTGAGTTGAGAGAGTTGAAGGTGCAGTTACAGGAGTTGTTGGATAAAGGGTTTATTCGCCCTAGCGTTTCACCGTGGGGAGCTCCTGTGTTGTTTGTGAAGAAGAAGGATGGTACTTTGAGGTTATGCATTGATTATAGGCAATTGAACAAAGTAACTATCAAGAATAAGTATCCTTTGCCTAAAATTGATGATCTCTTTGATCAATTGAAGGGAGCAGCAGTGTTTTCCAAAATTGATTTGAGATCAGGGTACCATCAGTTGAGGGTTAGAGCTAAAGATGTTCCTAAGATAGCCTTCCACACAAGATATGGGCATTATGAATTCTTGGTGATGCCTTTTGGGTTGACAAATGCACCTGCAGCTTTTATGGATTTGATGAATAGGGTGTTTAGGCCCTATCTGGATCAGTTTGTGGTGGTTTTCATTGATGATATTTTGGTGTATTCACGTAATAAGGAGGAGCATGACAAGCATCTATGGATTGTATTACAAATTTTGAGAGAGAAGCAGTTGTATGCTAAGCTGTCAAAGTGTGAATTTTGGCTTGACCAAGTTACTTTTCTAGGTCATATAGTTTCAGCAGATGGTATAAGAGTCGATCCAAGTAAAGTTGAAGTTATTTTAAATTGGAGTCCACCAAAGTCTGTAACTGAAGTTAGAAGTTTTCTGGGTTTGGCAGGCTATTACTGACGGTTTGTGAAAGGCTTCTCTTTGATAGCCACTCCACTCACCAGATTGCTTCGGAAGGGAGTTAGATTTGTGTGGACGGATCAGTGTCAAGCTAGCTTTGAGCAGTTGAAAGAAATGTTTACTCAAGCACCTGTTCTTACTTTACCCGTGGAAGATAAACCATATGTGATTTATAGTGATACTTCACATAATGGTTTAGGATGTGTTTTGATGCAAGAGGGTAAAGTCATAGCTTACGCTTCTCGGCAGTTGAAGCCGCACGAGCTTAACTATCCGACTCATGATTTGGAGTTGGCAGCTATAGTGTTTGCTTTAAAGATTTGGCGACATGTATGGGGAGAAATGTTTTATCTTTACGGATCATAAAAGTTTGAAATATTTGGGTGTTCAGAAGGAGCTGAATCTTCGGTAAAGGTGATGGTTAGAACTGATTAAAGACTACGACTTTTTGATTGATTATCATCCTGGTAAGGCGAATGTAGTTGCTGATGCCTTGAGTCGGAAATCTTTAGCAGGTTTGGCTGTTTATTTGCTCTCGTTGCTTGTTGAGTTGAGAGCGTTGTATGCTAGTTTTGAAGTATGTGATGATGGTGCATTATTGGCTCAGCTGCAGTTGAGACCAGTATTGCTGGATCAGATAAAGGAGGCTCAATTGGCGGATGACAAAATTCAGAAGATTGTGTTAGATTGCCGAAATGGGGAGAGCCGAGATTTCTATGTGAAAAGTGATGGTAGCCTTTGGTTCAAGGATAGGTTGTGTGTTCCTGATGATGATAGTTTGAGAAAGATTATTTTAGAGGAAGCACACCAATCGATTTTTGCTATGCATCCGGGAAGTACAAAGATGTACCATGATTTGAAACAGCACTATTGGTGGTCTGGTATAAAGAGAGACATAGCGGAATTTGTGTCCAAATGTCTCACTTGTCAGAGGGTGAAAGCTGAGCATCAAGTTCCAACAGGGTTGCTTCAACCTTTAACAGTGCCTAAATGGAAATAGGAGAGAGTGACAATGGATTTTGTATCTGGTTTGCCATTGACTTAGAAGAAGCATGATGCTATCTGGGTGATTGTTGATCGATTGACTAAGACAGCTCATTTTCTTCCTGTTAGAATGGACTATTCTCTTGAAAGATTGGCTGAGTTGTATATCAGTGAGATAGTAAAGTTGCATGGAGTCCCAATTTCTTTAGTGTCTGATCGAGATCCCCGGTTTACTTCGAGGTTTTGGAAGAGTTTACATGGGGCTTTAGGTTCTCGATTGTACTTTAGTACTATTTTTCATCCACAGACAGATGGGCAGTCAGAGAGAGTGATACAGATTATTGAGGATATGTTGAGAAGCTGTGTCATTGATTTCTCTGGAAGTTGGGACAGATTTTTGCCACTTGTGGAATTTGCTTATAACAACAGTCATCAATCCAGTATTGGTATGGCACCATTTGAGGTATTGTATGGTAGAAGATGCAGAACACCTTTATGTTGGAATGAAATTGGAGAGGGCAAGTTAATTGGTCCTGATTTGGTTAAAGAGACTGAAGAGAAAGTGAAGATTATTCGGGATCGGTTAAAAGCAGCTTCGGATCGGCAGAAATCTTATTCAGATTTGAAAAGAAGAGACATATAATTTGATGTTAAAGATA
Source organism: Garcia nutans (assembly GCA_947685225.1). NCBI lineage: Eukaryota > Viridiplantae > Streptophyta > Magnoliopsida > Malpighiales > Euphorbiaceae > Garcia > Garcia nutans. The sequence continues at coordinate 43,564,707 of CANTUV010000007.1, read as the reverse complement.
AAGTATTTTTGAAAGTGTCTCCTTGGAAAAAGATATTGAGATTTGGTCGAAGAGGGAAGCTGAGTCCTCGTTTCATTGGACCATATGAAATTTTAGAAAAAGTTGGACCAGTTGCTTATCGTCTTGCTTTGCCGCCCGAGTTGGATAGAATCCATAATGTATTCCATGTTTCTATGTTGCGGAGGTACAGATTAGATCCATCTCATATCTTGCCAGTTGAATCCATTGAGGTGAGTTCGGATCTGACAATTGAAGAAGAACCAGTTGCTATTTTGGCACATGAAATGAAAGAGTTGAGAAATAAGAAAGTGCCACTTGTAAAGGTTCTTTGGAAGAATCATGGTAGAGAAGAGGCAACTTGGGAAAGTGAGCAAGCAATGCAAGATCAGTATCCTCAACTATTTTAGACTTGATATTAGGTAATTTCGAGGATGAAATTTCTTTTTAGAGGGGAAGAATTGTAATATCCCAAAGTATGCCCTAGAAGTTTTGATATTATTGTTGTAATTGGATTGAATGTATATGTTAAATTTGAAAGAGAAAAGAAATTTAAAAGAAAGTGTATATGTTGTGTATATGGAAATATATACAACATATATACAAGTCAAATGTGATGGTCAAAGGAAGAAGATATTTATTTTGTTATTTATGAAATTACTAAAAAGGGCAATAAGTGAAAGAAAATTTAAAATAAATAAAAGAGGGTATTTAAGTAATTTCTTATTTGAAATGCTTGGTGGAGGTTTAAAGAGATGAGAAGTTTGACTTGGTCTCTAATTAGCCTTTCTTTTCTCTTCTTTTCTTTTGTTGGCCGGCCATCCAAAGCAAGAGAGCAAGGGTGAGTTGTGTTTGTTCCAAGCTCAAATTGAAGGAAGATTCAAGTGATAAAGTTGGAATTTGTGAAGTTTTATCAACTTTGGTAAGTTCTCTCTTGATTTCTTTTGTTATATTTTGAAGTTGTATATGAGTTTGATTGTTGATATTTGTAAGTAGGGTTGTGTTGATTGTAGCATGTTGGAAGGTGTTTGATTTAATTGACTGTGGTGTTGGTTTTGAAAATAAGATAAGAAGCTAGGTTGATGTTGGTTTTGGAAAAGTAAAAGTGATGTTGTTTTAGGGTTTTGAAGTGGTAAGTGATGTTAAACTTGAGTTTGAGCAATTATTTTCATAGATCTTCTTATTGTTTGGGTTTAGTAGAGTTAGAAGTTTAGAACACATGATTTTGGCTGGAGGCAATAGCATCTTGGATGCCACGCCCGTGGCCCTTCGATGCCATGGCCGTGGGGGTGTTGAACAATTTGGGGCATAATTGTTTTCTAACCCACACCCATGGGGGTTGGGGTGACCACGGTCGTGGGCCCTATTTAGGAGATGTTGATTTGTAATTTGTGATTTAAGGGTCTAAAAAGAGGTGATTAAGTGAATGTTTGCTTGGGAATTGATATATTTTATCATTTTTGGATTAGGTCTTGAAGAAGATAATTTGCCCTAATTCAAGTGGTGAAGAAGTGTTGGAAGAAGAAGTGTGTAGATTGGTGTGAGTGGTGCATAAGGTAAGTACAAACTACATTATTGCATACATTCATATGATGTTGAGACTTAACATACATTTGATTGTAAATGTGTTAAGAAATCTAATACATTGTTGATGCTTGTTAATAATATTATGTTTGGTATAATATGAATGATTGATGAACATCTAAAATGTGTGTTAATGCCATTGACCATGTACACCTAAATGATGAATTAAATTAATGTGAAATGAGATATAATGAGATGTGTAGCCAATGTGATTGGTAATGATGATTTAAAAGAAATAAGTGGGGCATGTTTGCCTAAATGATAATGATGCCAATGAGATGATTGAGGCATGGTTGCCTAAGTGATAATGATAAAATGAGAATGAAATTGATAATGAAATAATAAATGAATTGTGTGTCTAATATGTTATTCCATTTTCAGAGTTTTGTTATTGGTGGCATGCCTATAGTAACACTCTCTTGAAGTTAGGTTGGGCTTGATCCTTGAAGCCATGTTGGGTTGAAGTTTAACATGTTTTACTCCCCTTGAAGCTTGGTTGGGTCTAGTCCTTGAAGCCTAATTAAGATGTTACAACCCTTGAAGCTAGGTTGGGTTTGGTTCTTGAAGCCAAGTTGGGTTGATACTTAGCTTGCTTTGTTCCCCTTGAAGCTTGGTTGAACCTAAATCCTTGAAGCCTAGTTGGGATAACAATGATGATAAATGTGATAATTAAACCAAAACATTAACTCTGAAAGTTGAATGGTATATTAGTGTCTTTGGGCCCATGCTTGTCTTTGTTTTCAATGTGATTCTTGAATGGTGAAACTAATGAATAATGAGATTGATTATAATGCATAAGTATCTTATTGAGAATGAATGTTTGATATGACATTAAGCAAAGTAAGATGTTGAAGTATAACATTCTTTTGATTAGTGTATGGAATTGATTGTGTGACATTGGCATTGCATCAAAACATAATATTATTGTAGTTTGTACCACTAAGCCGTTGGCTTAGTGCGATTATGATTTATCGCGCAGGTGACAGGGAAGAACCCGAGAGTTCTTCTAGGCAGAGTAGAGTCTAGATCTTGAGGTGTTGATAGTGGAGCTTAAAGATCAAAGAGATACTGCCAAACATGTATATATTTTATGTTTTGTAAAATTTGAATTTTGATGTATATGTATTTGTAAATATTTGTTATATTTTCCGCTGCGTTATTTATAAACATTTTGGTCTGTTGTATTTTATAAATTTTCCTTAAATGTTTTAAAATTGTTTATATTAATTAAAGGGATGGTTTGTGTGTGTTTTGTAAGTTGTGGCATTTCTATATTCAGTATACGTATATTACGATCGTATTAGCATGCTGTGTACGTATACGGGGTATAGGGGTGTTATAGTATTGAGCCTAATCATCATCATCAATGATCACCTTATCACCATCAAAAGCTACTTCAACAACTTTATCCTTCCCTTTGTCCTTTGGCTTCTTGGAGCTAGCAGACGCTTCGGCATTATTGCCTAAAATTACAGCCAATTGGTTCTTCATGGTCTCGGCCATAGCCTTTTTTATTTCTTCCATCTTGGCATTGAGGGCTTCATCCACCATTCTTTGAATTTTTTTGGGCTCCATTACTTTTGGTGAAAAAGACATTGAGTCATTGCTAGATTCTTCGCTTTCGGCGTAGGTCGGATTGTCGTAAGCTTTTAAACTGTCGTAATCCAGGGGTGTGAGCCAGAAAGGATCAATGATATGAGATGCAAATGTATGTATGCATATATGCATAAATTCTCAATAGAGAAAGATAATTAGGACATTCCTTCCAACCTTATAACATCCACACACGAATGGCGAGTCTCTTTTCCTAGGTAATATGGTTAACAAAATACCAACATGGGGCATCTTGTTTTCGAATAATTTCCTCGGATATTTTAACCAATAGTTATATTTTCAAAAAAGGAAATCAATCCATGATAATTCCCATTAATTAGGTTTTAATCAATTCAACCAACTAAAATAGCTTTTATGCTATATTGGATTAAAACTAAATTAAGATGTTTATTATAAATAGATTTCCCGCTTGAAAAAGCAACTAATGATTCATGCCCAAAACAAGCCCATGATTAATTATTCTTAGTATAAACTAGGCTCACAATTGATTTTTGGTATTTCATAATTGTCCTAAATAATTTGTAAGCTCTTTTAGATGAAAATAATTTTTTTTCTAAGCCTATTGTAAAAAGATTTTAGAAAAAATGGATTTTGGGCTTAGTATTTGGATCATGAGCAAAAGAATTTTTGATTTATTTTTAGAAAAAGTTTTATGTCAAAAGACCATCTTAAAAAAATTTGAAAATTGCTTTGGTCTTTTGGACTTTAAAGAAAATTTTATTTTGAGCTCACAATGTAATTAGGTCATATTAGAAAAAGAACAAACCAAATAAGCCATGATTTAAGCTAAGATAAATTAACCATAGTCAAACAACAAGCATTTGGGGTAAAACCTAAGGAAAGTAACTAGGCCAATTACATGAGCTTTAGTCTTTGGGTTAAATGGCTTAGGTGCCCATAGCAAGTATACACCAAATGGTACGAGGCTATGAATGGTTATGTGTAGACCCTTAATTTTTGCTCCAGTCCGGTCCAATATATTTTAATTAGTCCAAAATAATTTTTGTGTTGTCCAATATATTTTAATTAGTCCAAAATATTTTTTGTGTTATCTTAATTAAATAATATTTATTTTAGTATTTATTTTTATTTTTTAAAAAAAAATTAATATAATAACTAATAATAATAATAAATAAATAATAAAAAATAAAAATAAAAATCGGCGACTAAAAAATCAGCGATGAATTATTTTCGTCGCCGAAAAGTTTGGACAAAATTGCCTTGGGCCACTTCGCCAGCAGGAAAATTCTGCAAGCGAAGTGGTCTCTGGCCGCCCAGCTCTCAAATTTCCACGGCAATCCTTCGCAGCAGCCACCATAATTGTTTTGCTAGCAAAATTTTTTTCCAACGCAATTTTTTATGAAACCAAATTTTATTTCGTTTCGGTTTCCTTTTCCTAATTAATGATAGTTTCCGTAAACAATTTGAATTAATCACATAAATTTTCTATAAATAAGACTAAAAAATCACAGAAAAGGGGAGGACTTTTTTGGGGACTGGGAAAACTTTGGAACGATCAGACTAGGAGAAACCTTTGGCAGTGTAAACAATCAGACTTTTTGAGAGAAGAATGAGCAACCAAGCAATCAATCCATCAAAGGCAGCCATCTTGCCTTTGTCCTTGTTCATCCAAGAAGCAATTTTTGGTGGAACCAACAAATGAAGGTTTGAATATCTAATCTTTTTTCCTTATTTAGGTCAATTACGAAATACAAAAAATCAATTGTGAGCCTAGTTTATACCAAGAATTATTAATAATGGGCTTGTTTTTGGCATGAATCACTAGTTACTTTTTCAAGTGAGAAATCTATTTATAATAAACCTCTTAATTTAGTTTTAATCCAATACAGCTACTTTAGTTAGATAAATGGATTAAAACATAATTAATTGGAATTATCATGGATTGATTTTCATTTTTGAAAATATAACTATTGGTTGAAACATCCGAGGGAAATATTCAAAAACAAGATACCCCATGTTGGTATTTTGTGAACCATATACCTAGGAAAAGGAACTCGCCATTCATGTGTGGATGTTATAAGGTTGGAAGGAACATCCTAATTATCTTTATTTGTTGATTGTTTGTGCATACATGCATACATTTGCATCTCATGTCATTAATCCTCTCTGGCTCATAGCCCTTGATTACGAAAGTTCAAAAGCTTACAACAATCCAACCTACGCCGGAAGCAAAGAATCTAACAATGACTCAATCACTTGCTCACCAAAAATAATGGATCCCGAACAAATTCAAAGAATGGTGGATGAAGCCCTCAATGCCAAAATGGAAGATATAAAAGAGGCCCTAGTTGAGACCATGAAGAACCAATTGACTGCAATATTAGAAAATCATGCCGAGGCATCTGCTAGCACTACGAAGCCAAAGGACAAAGGGAAGACTAAAGTTGGTGAAGTAGTTTTTGGCAATGAAAAGGTGATCATTGATGATGATGATGATTGGGCTCAATACTACCAAGATGCTCAAGACAAGAAGAAAGAACCGAAGATTGTTGAAAGATCAGCTATGGAGAAAACTGAAGCTTCTAATGTTGAAAAGATGATTGTGGACTTAGAAAAGAAATTTGAGAAGAAACTAAAAATTGAAGAAATGTCCAAGGTTGACAAATTATTTGAGCTAGATGAAGAAGTTCTGTACAAGTTCAAGATGCCATCTTTTGCAAAGTTTGATGGAACCGGAAATCCTCATCTCCATGTGAAGTAGTATATCACTGCCATGCAGTCTGCCCGAGCTACTAAAGCTCAAACTCTAAGGTATTTCGTGCTCTCATTGGACCCTGTTATCCAAAATTGGTTCAATACATTAGATGATGGAACGCAAAAGAATTGGGATTTGCTATACAAGGCCTTCATCCAGCAATATGGATATAATGTCGAGATGGAGGTTTCCTTAATGGAAGTAGAGTCCATTAGGCAAAGGTCGAATGAGAATTTTGTTGATTATGTGAAGAGATGGAGAAACAAGGCCGCTTTGCTCAAGAAGAGGCCCGATGAATCCGATCAAAAGGATGATTGTGAGAGGGGTGTTGCCTAGTCTTCGTGAAAGGATGTCTCATACACTCATCCATGATTTCAAAGACCTTCCCCAAGCTGGTTTGCAAAATTGAAGAATGGGAGAGAGAGAGAAGAACCGTTTTTCAATAAGAAGGAATGAGAAAGGAAATTATCAATCTGGTAGCCAAAGCATGCAAAAGGCAGTCGGAGTCAATGCTACTAACCAAGGAACAAGGTGGCAATTTTTGGAATTGGGGAAACCGATGTCTTGGGTTCTCAATAAGCTTCAAAGAATGGGATTGTTACAACCTTTAAATCCTCGTCCCTTGCCTAGCCCTCTCCAACCTAATTTTGACACTAAAGCATTTCGTCAGTTTCATCAAATGCAAGGGCATGATAGGGATAGATGTGTGAGGTTGAGACATGAGATCCAAAAGCTACCCGAGCCCAATAAGCCAAACACTAAAGACAACCCATTACCAAAGTTCAATAGGGTACCACCACCGGCAACTTTCATGATTGGAGGAGGTTTACGTGAAGATTTTGTCATGTCTTCTTTCCAAGATGTGGGTAGAGAAGCAACCAAAGAAGAAGAGGTATTTGGTGAAATTAAACAAGCTATGGTGGGTAAAGAAGCAACAATTTGTGTTGTCAATGGGTTTTGGGATTCAAGCGATAATGAGGATGATCTAGTATCCAAGAAGGAGGAGTAGACTTGGTCCGAGCCCGAAGAAGATCAAGTAATGACCTCTAGATTTGGTAAGCCTTATGCAAGGCCACCACCTAAGGAGGTAGAAACTAATAAGGGAAAGGAAGTTGAAGTAGGAAATAAAGAAGAGGAAGATGATGCTGTGCTCAAGCAATTGAAAAGAACCCAAGCAAGTGTTAGCATTTGGGACTTATTAGCTACTTCTAAGAAGCACCGAGAAACTATGGCCAAAGCCTTAGCTAGCATGCCAATTTTTACCTCCACAACAACGGAGGAGCTAATCAACTTCATAAAAATTGGAGGGGTAATGAAATGTGAAGATGTTCAAGAAAAGAGTGAAGTTAATATGGGAGTAGTTTCTTTTTCAGATGCGGACTTACCGGAGGAGGGGAGAGATCACATCCGCCCTCTCTTTATCAAAATAGAAGTCAAGGGGAAGAGGACTCCATGTGTAATGGTCGATGATGGGTGAGCCATAAATGTTTGCCCACTTAAGATATTGCCAAAGCTAGCCATGTCAACAAGGGATCTAAACCCGACCGAGGTAACAATTCAGGCTTATGACAACACTAAGAGATATGCGGAAGGAACTTTCAAAGCCGCTATCAAGGTTGGTCCAATTAAATCTATTGTTGAATTTGTTGTTTTAGACATACCTATTACCTTCGCCTTACTCTTGGGGCGACCATGGTTTCATCCTCTTGGTGGAGTTCCTTCCACCCTTCATCAAAAGATCAAGTTCCCCAACGGAGATGAGACAGTGGCCATCGAAGCTGAAGATAATGAGATTGTTAACGATCTAATGATTGAAAGGCCTTTCAATGATTTTCAAGTAGCTACAATTTTTTATGATGAATTAGTGGACTCCAAAGTCTTGAATATGATGAAGAACATGAAGTACCTTCCCGGAGCCGGTCTTGGAAATGGTAAAGCTAGTTTGACAAAGCTTCCAGATTTTAGAACTCAAACTACCAAGAAGGGGTTGGGATATGATGAAGACAATAATGTCCAGCCAAAGAAGAGTGAGAAGATGACATTCCCACCACTTGAAGAGATCTTTGTCAAATCTCCAAACATGGGACCACTCCAAGGAAAGCCCGAACCAATCATGTTCATGGGAAAGTAGATCCTAGGTTTTGAAATTTTGCAGATGTTGCTGAGCTAGTGGACAAAGTGAAGAAAGAGCTCACCTTGTCAGCCAACAAAGAATCCAATCCGAAAGAGAACAAAGAAGCTGTCCTGAAAGCCGAGAAGACTCCGGAGGAGATTGCTGCCCTGGTTGAAGAAAATTTTGAAGACATCCTGCCTTTTGATTTTGAGAATTTTGCGCTCGAATTAACTCTACCACAAAGCATCACTCGCAAGTATACGAGGTAGCTGTAGTAAAGGTGATCGCCCCAAGGTCGTTCTCTCAAGGAAGCTAAAGTGGTTAATTGCTTATCAGATTATGTTTAACAAGTAATAAAGAGATTTATAAATTGCTAAATAATGAAGAAGATTGATTAAAGTTTAAAACAATAAAAGTAAATTGAGCTAAGTTTTGATTCACTTGATAGAATAGTCTAGGGTTTGCACTTCTCAACTACTTATATGTATGAACGGTTATTCCTCTTAACTAATTCAATTTTAAAGATTAAATTTCAAACAACTCAACTAATCGAGTCAGGGAAATAAGCTCTCGCATTCAAACCTCTTTCAACTATTCTTGTTATAAGTGAAATAATCTTTTTAATAGGTTATATCTCTAATTCACCTAAGTCCCTAATTGAATTGTTCAAGTATTAAACTTCATCTCTCGATCCATCATCTAATACCTTAAAACACATAATTGGTTGTCAATCAATTATATATTAACAATGTTTCATTCAATCAAGGCTAAAGAAATTATTAGCTAAGAGAAAAACCAATTCATACAATCATAGCAGATCCATACAAACCCTAGACTAGATCAAATTAGTTCATAATGCAATCAAACATATTCATCTCATTAATGTTCAAAGAAATCAAAATAGACATGATAATATCCATTCAACGAAAATAAAGAGAATAAGTTCGAGATCAAAACAAAAGTTACAACTCCTTGAAGCTTCTGAAGAATCTCTTGTTCAAATCTTGCAAGAAGGATGAAACAATGGTATGAACAATCTAATCTAAAACTAGTTTTGATCCAAGTTTAATCAAAATCAAGAAAACTAATGTTAAACCCTAAAACTTTTCTCTGACGACTCAAAACTTTGCTCCAAATCATCAACAGCCTTCAACCCTAGCTCTTCCTTTTCCTTTTATACGAAACGTACGCTTTAAAATCCGTTGCGCGTTTAGTTCATGAGGGACACGGCCAAGTCAGAAGTGACTTGGCCGTGTGAGTGTTCTTTGGAGGGACACGGCCAGGTGACTTGGCCGTGTCCCTTGCCTGTGTCCACCACTGCTTGCCTCTCTTCTTTTCTTCTTTGTTGAGTGACACGGCCAAGTGGAGCTTGACTTGGCCGTGTTGAAGCCTTTTGGAGGGACACGGCCAGGTGACTTGGCCATGTCCCTTGCCTGTGTCTTCCACTGTGAGTTGCTCTTCTTCTTTAACTTGATATGGGACACGGCCAGTGACTTGGCCGTGTCCTCTGCCTGTGTCAGCTACTGTGCATTCTTCCTTCAGTCTTGGTTCCTTGGCTTTTTTAACCTAAAACAAAACATCAAATAACTTTAAACAAAAACTAAATAAACAATAACTAACAAAACATAAACACATACTAAAAACTAGATCAAAAACAACATAAACACTGAAATAAACTAAAACTATCAAAATTAATGAAAACACTAAACAAACCGATAAAAACTAACAAAATACCTAAATAAAACAATAATTAACATAACAAACAAGACACAAAACTATAACAAAAACTAATAAAACAACTACCCCACACTTACAACTTTGCTTGTCCTCAAGCAAATTCACATGGCATAAATTAAAAACTCACACAACCTTAACTGTAATTCTAACATATAAGATGAAATACTTAAAGACTCAGACATAAATAATTGCATCTTACTTCAATCAAGGATTTTCTTAACTCATTCATTAATCCAGACATACAAATCTCACCTCTCATCTAAGTGTTTCACTCGATTTCATAGGTTAATTCACTCAAACCACTCATGACTGCATGCTACCATAAATTTGCTTAATTATCCAATCTCCCTCACTGATTTTCTCAAGAAATAATCCGAAGGTCTTTCATTTGGATGCAATGGGGCTAAGGTAAAGGTGTGAGAAAAGATATTTAAGCTGGAGCATCAAGAAATGGAGTATCTAAATTAGAAAATACTCTTGCTAAGGCACTCATAACTCCCTCAAATGGCATACTCACCAACCCTTGATAATCTTACATATTTGCATAAAAATACATGAGTCAACATTCCTCTTTTGATAACCAATGCTAGAACATATATGAATTTTGTATATATATATGTAACTTTTCTTTTATTTTCTCTCTTTCTTTTTTTTTTACTTTTATCATTTTTTTTAAATAAATATATACAAAATTAAGAATTGCATGGAACATCTAGCTTAAAATATAGAGGAAAAGAATAATGACTCTTAATCAAATACAATGTGTAAAGTATCATTTCAACCCCCAATAGCACTACTTTTTTTTTTACTTGCTTACCCCACACTTTGAAACAAACCACCCTATTGTCATATCATAAAACTCCATTCCTTAATGCAGGTATGATGATAATAAGAGGAAGTTGAGCTGTGAATTGTGTTGATCAAACAAGAAAAGGTCAAAGGCTCAACTTGGCTCACTAAGGAATTAAATATTAAAGGAGGTCTTTTTAAGCTAAAGGGCTAGCCTAATTTGCCTTCATCATTTTAAAACTTGAGATTAAATCATAATGTGAGTTCAATCAATATGCAAAAGCAAACTCTAGAGATGCAAAATCATGAAGGTGAACACTTAAGAAAAGAAAATCAATCATTTAATCTATAAGGCTCAAAACTCACAAAGGTGGGTTCTCAAAGATTTATATGTCATGAACCGCAGAATGTGAAAATTGATCCTGAATGAATTCAAATGCTCATATCTACACTGATACTAAAGTCTCAACTATAATGCTAGAATCACAGAAAAGATCAATAAATTTTCAACAATTATACCATGCACAACACAATAAAACATACCAAGGCAACCAAAACAAAAATTAAAGAAAAGCTAAAAGATTACCCCACACTTTAGAATTTACATTGTCCTCAATGGAAAACAAGAATAATAAAGAGAAAGAATTAAGGGACAACCTGTCTTCCATCGTACCTTGGTGAGGCAAAACCTAATTTTCCATCACAAACACAATTGTTCAAAAACAAGATGCAAGAGACTTTAGGGTTTCTATTTATTTAAACTAAATATAAAATTAAAATTGCAAAATACAAAATTATAACTATGAAAAAGAAATTCAAACTAAAGGGTTGCCTTCCATTAAGCGCTTCTTTATTGTCATAAAGCTGGACATCATGCAAGGCTTATGGATCATGGATCAAGAGTGCTGTCAATGATCCTCAATTCCTGAAATCCTTCATTGTATAGTTTAACTCTATGTTTATTTGCTCTAAAAATCTTATTGGTTATAGAGTTAAGCAATTCAATGGCACCAGAAGGACATACCTTAGTTACCTCGAAAGGACCACTCCATCGAGACTTGAATTTACCTGGAAATAAACTGAGTCGAGAATTAAAAAGTAAAACTTTTATACCTGGACTCAATGTCTTTTGCACAATAACTCTGTCATGAAATGTTTTAGTGCGATCCTTAAAGTTCCTCGAGCTCTCAAATGCTTTTGGGTTAAGGCATCTTTGGGTCTTCCCCACTGATTTAGCCCCCTCTTCTAAAGTCAGTGTCAGCTCCAATTTATCTGGGGAACCTGTCTGCAAGAAAGCATCTAAAACAAATGCTTCAACACAATTAATTGAAGAACATTCCTCATGTAAAGCAGTTGTAGGAATAAGAGAAGTGTTAAAAATAGAAAATTCCACCGTTTGTCCCAAAACAGTCATTGATAATTTTCCATTTTTAACATCTATCAAAGTGTTAGTAGTCGCCATAAAAGGCCTACCCAGCAGAATGGTGTGTGCAGATGGTGAAGAATTACCTACTTCCATGTCAAGAACAATGAAATCCACAGGTACTATCAACCCTCCAACCTTAACTAACACATCTTCTATAACCCCTTTCGGGAATCTAAAAGACCTATCAGCTAATTGCAACACCATTTTTGTCGGTTTAAGCTCCCCTAGTTCTAATTCTTGGAACACAGAATAAGGCATCAAATTCACACTAGCTCCTAAATCACACATGCCCTCAGTTCCTTTCCCATTCCCCACAGAAATTTGAATTATAAAGCTTCCAGGATCCTTTAGTTTGGGAGGTAGTTTATGCTGCAGAACAACACTAGCTACCTCTGAAACTATTACCTTTTCATTCATCTCATACCTTTTTTTCTTTGTGATTAGGTCTTTGAAGAACTTGGCATAAGCCGGTATGTTTTTTATTGCATCCAGTAAGGGTAAGTTAATACTTACCTTAGACAGCATGTTGAAGATGTTAGAAAATTGCTTATCTGCTTTATCATCCTTCAACCTGCTGGGGAATGGTATAGGTGGCCGGTATGGATTGCTTGTGTAACACCCTGATACTCCATATAAGTACCGTACATATACCTAGTATACATACAATACGTATATAAAGTATAAGAATGTCACGTCTAATTTAAATTTAAAAACCTTTATCCGAATTCATACAATTTTACATTACTTTAAAATACATTTACAAAAAACCATAATTCATATTATAAATGCAACATAATTAAAAATCATATATGTATGCATCACCTTCTAGTTGGTCTCGAGACACTTTTACTCTTCACGTGGCATAGTAGCTAGACCTCCAGATCAACCGCAACCACCTGCGCGATTACCCAACCGCGCTAAGCCCGAAAGCTTAGTAATATAAACAATTATTAAAATGTACTTTATTAAGTTATAGTTTACAAAAGATTCATACCTCATATTTTTAGCATCATATTTTATTGTTCTCTTACCACGTTTTCCTTTCTCAATGCATTCTTCATATACTTCCACTAATTTCATAAATTAGATACATAATTACATAGAACACTCACAACACAATACTTACCCTTTTTATCTCATATACATATGCATATACATTATTTTAACAAAACACCATTCAATGACCTATCCAAACCTTTATGAAAAGAATTCTCACAAATTCCACATTCATATACATTTTACACCTCATACAACATTTTCATAAACTCATTTCTCATCAAAGCTCCTCAAACCATATTCACTTTCAATATATCAATACACATATTACACAATTATACTTCATAACATCATTTTATTCACAATTCATCAATCATGAATTATACTTCCAATAAAGGCAGCCATAAATCTCATTATTCGGTATTTCAACATTTAAATTTCATATTGACAACAAAGACAGACTCGGGCCCAAAACAACACACTAATATGCCATTCAATTTTCAGAGTAAATGCTTTGGTTTTATCATCACATTTATCAATATCATAGACCCAACTAGGCTTCAAGGATTAGGTTCAACCAAGCTTCAAGGGGAGCAAAGCATGCTAAGCTTCAACCCAACTTGGCTTCAAGAACCAACCAAACCTACCTTCAAGGGTGGTAACATCTCAATTAGGCTTCAAGGATTCAATCCAACCTAACTTCAAGAGATTGTTACACTTATTAGGCATGCCACCAACAACAAACTCTGAAAATGGAATAACACATTAGCTATACCATTCATTTATCAATTTTATTCTCAATTGAATTATCATAGCCAATAACAATGGCGTCACATTTCCTTGGAATCATCATAGCCAATCACAATGGCTTCACCTCATATTTGAGTCATCATAGTCAATAACAATGACTTCACATTATATTTGAATCATCATAGTCAATAACAATGACTTCACATTATATGATATCTCAAATCATATCATAATATTTCATTATTCAATTATACATAAGCAATTACTTCATCATATCCTTCATAATATATATATAGCATCATTGCAATCCACAAGATTCACAATGCATAAAACATAACCTTGTTCATGTGATATCATATGCATTATCAATTCCATTATCACTTCTCATTATCATATTGGCAATCATGCCTTGTTTCATTCAATTAAATCATCATAGCCAATAACAATGGCTTTAAATCACATTCCATATCATCTCACATTTTATGATTCAACCATGATGTTAGACAAATGATCTCTATTTTGATCCTTGACAACTCGAATGGATGATCTATTTAACATGTATTTGAGAATCTTGTTGCAAGATTAGGTTACTTCCAATAAGGTGAACATAACCTTTCTAGCGGTCGCACCTCACCTGAATACGACCGCTCCATACAATTACAAGATGAAACCTTATCACAGTAGGTTTCGCGATCAGAAGCCCGACCTAAGTCGCGACCGCACTTCAATAATAGCGACCGCAAATTACGTGTCTCTCATGCATAGACCCTAAATGTAGCCAAATTTCTTTTGGTTAACTTAAAACACATTGTACACAACATAACCTCATTCAAATGGACATAATCAACATTATTAGCAATTATTTTACATGCTCATCACAATATTTTCATCACCAACATTCATTAACAATACATTTGATACCTTATCACATTTACAAACAAAAGTGTTTTAAGATTATACAACATATGCATGTTTGTAACCATATAGTTTGTACTTACCTTTTGCACCAATTATACAACTCTAAACACTTTCTTTTCTCCAAGAATTCTTCACTTCTCAAATTAGAGCAAATCACCTTCTTCCAAAACCTAATCCAAAATAACACAATATAATTTATCACTTACCATTTCCAAAACCCTAAAACCAACATCCTTTTCCCTCTTTCAAAAACAACATCCACCACTTCCAACCACAACACTTATTTAAACTCTTAACTAAAAATCAATTTTAACACTTGAAAACACATCACAAACACCTCTCATCATCAAATCAACAAATCCTAAATTTACTTCCAATATCACTTTAAAGGAATAAAGAAATCAAAGAAAAGAGCTTACCTCAAATGAAGAAATTTCACAATTCTTTAATCAAATCCCTTTGATTCCTCTTCAATTTGCTTCTAGCATCAAGAACACCTCTCTTGCTCTCTCCTTTCTTGAATGGCCGGCACACACATGAGAAGAGAAGAAAATAATCACAAGTCAACCCTTCTTTTCCTCTTTAAATCTCCACCAAGAGATTTCCAAAAGAAAATTACTTCAATGCCCTTAACCATTTAACTAATCTTTTGTCTCTTATATACCCATTTAAGTAATTTCACACTCACACAATAAATATCCTCCTCCATTGACTTTCTATTTGACTTATGTATATGTTAATTATACTTCCATATATGCAACATACACACTTTCTTTACAAATTCTTTTCTCTTTCAAATTAACATATACATTCAATCCAATTAAAACAACAATAATATTCAAACTTTTAGGGCATACATTGGGATATTACAGCTTGTCTTATGTAGATCTGCTGTAGGGGACTTCTCCACTGATCTTTCTCAAGCACCTTTATTCTTTGATTCTCCTCCCCCCTTGTTCTCTTTGTTTCCTGCATTCACAGAATCATTTTCAACATTATTATAAATTTCCTTACCACTTCGAAGAATAGTCACAGATTGCGCCTGCTCAGGTTGACTTGGGAATTTCCCCTTTTGTTGAATCTTCATCTGTTGTGCAAGTTGTCCAACTTGAGTCTCCATTTTTTTAAAAGATGCTTCTAAGGAATCCAGCCTCTTGTTGGTCACCTCTTGATTTTTAGCACTGACTTGGATAAAAGCTTGTAAACTTTCCTCCAAACTCTCTATCCTAGACTTCCCTTGATTTGAGGATTGGCCTTGCTCTTGGTTCTATCTTTGAAGAAAATGGAAAGGCTGCTGAGAATTATTTGTTCCCCAAGAAAAATTTGGGTGATTCTTCCAACCAGGGTTGCATGTATTTGAATAAGGATCATTCCTGGCCCTTGGTTGAAATCCTCCCATAGCATTGACTTGCTCAGCTTCATTCCCATATGATTCATATGCAGAGGGACAAATGTTTGCTCCATGCCCGACAGTTCCACAGATTCCACACGCTTCTTGAGTAGATGAAGAAATATTGTTCTTCATGTTCAGCATCTGCACTTGCCTTGTTAACTCAGCTATCTGATTTACCATATCACTATTGGCTTCCAATTGGTTCACCCCTTTGCTTTTTCCTCTTACACTCTTCTGTTGAGAATTAGCTCCCAACATCTCAAAAATATCATAAGTTTCAGCTGCTGTCTTTTCTCCCATGGCTCCCCCAGCTGCATTATCAACTGTATTCTGAAATTGCTGGGTTAAACCATCGTAGAAAAACTGGTTCAGAAGTTGAAGGGGATAGTGATGATGTGGACACTGGATCAATAGCATCTTAAATCTATCCCATGCCTCATGAAATGGCTCTCCTTCAAATTGAGAGAATGTAGCTATATTCCCTCTCAATTCAGCTGTCTTTTGATGTGAGTAGAACTTGCCCATGAATTTATTATAAACTTGCTCCCAAGTTGTTAGTGAGTTTTCGGGCAACATCATAAGCCAGCTCTTTGCCCTATCCTTCAAAGTATATGGAAAACACCTCATCCTCAACCGATCCTCTGTTAATCCTCCCAATGGAAAAGTGTTGAGGGTGGAGTAGAAATCCTGAATAAAGTTCAAAGGATCTTCATTTGGAACTTCGTAGAATGATGGTAGCATATTGTAGTGAATGTTCTTCAACTCATAATTTCTTGTTGCATCTGTTAGTCTTATGCAAGAGGTGGAAGTTCCAATGACAGGTCTAGCAAAATCTCTCATCGTTCTTTGCCTTTCTTCAGCCATTTTAACTGATTGTACAGAATCTGACTGAAATTCAGAAGTGTCCTCCTCTGTATCAAATCCGGTATAGAGCTCAAACTCTTCTCTGCTCCTCTTCACTCTCTGAATTTTTGGAATGAATGGATGTAGCTCTCCTTCGAGTGATCTCCTGCCTTGCATAAACAAACTTTCTAGAAAAAGAAATTATTAAAAGCAAAAGACAAATAAAATAAAATCAAAATTAAATAATGAAAAATAACCTTAAGTTTTTTTTTAATAAACAATTACGCCAATTAGCTTCCCCGGCAGCGGCGCCAAAAACTTGTTGCGCTCGAATTAACTCTACCACAAAGCGTCACTCGCAAGTATACGAGGTAGCTATAGTAAAGGTGATCGCCTGAAGGTCGTTCTCTCAAGGAAGCTAAAGTGGTTAATTGCTTATCAGATTATGTTTAACAAGTAATAAAGAGATTTATAAATTGCTAAATAATGAAGAAGATTGATTAAAGTTTAAAACAATAAAAGTAAATTGAGCTGAGTTTTGATTTACTTGATAGAATGGTCTAGGGTTTGCACTTCTCTACTACTTATATGTATAAACGGTTATTCCTCTTAACTAATTCAATTTCAAAGATTAAATCTCAAACAACTCTACTAATCGAGTCAAGGAAATAAGCTCTCGCATTCAAACCTCTTTCAACTAATCTTGTTATAAGTGAAATAATCTTTTTAATAGGTTATATCTCTAATTCACCTAAGTCCCTAATTGAATTGTTCAAGTATTAAACTTCATCTCTCGATCCATCATCTAATACCTTAAAACACATAATTGGTTGTCAATCAATTATATATTAACAATGTTTCATTCAATCAAGGCTAAAGAAATTATTAGCTAAGAGAAAAACCAATTCATATAATCATAGCAGATCCATACAAACCCTAGACTAGATCAAATTAGTTCATAATGCAATCAAACATATTCATCTCATTAATGTTCAAAGAAATCAAAATAGACATGATAATATCCATTCAATGAAAATTAAGAGAATAAGTTCGAGATCAAAACCAAGTTACAACTCCTTGAAGCTTCTGAAGAATCTCTTGTTCAAATCTTGCAAGAAGGATGAAACAATGGTATGAACAATCTAATCTAAAACTAGTTTTGATCCAAGTTTAATCAAAATCAAGAAAACTAATGTTAAACCCTAAAAATTTTCTCTGACGACTCAAAACTTTGCTCCAAATCATCACCAGCCTTCAACCCTATCTCTTCCTTTTCCTTTTATACGAAACGTACGCTTTAAAATCCGTTACGCGTTTAGTTCATGAGGGACACGGCCAAGTCAGAAGTGACTTGGCCGTGTGAGTGTTCTTTGGAGGGACACGGCCAGGTGACTTGGCCGTGTCCCTTGCCTGTGTCCACCACTGCTTGCCTCTCTTCTTTTCTTCTTTGTTGAGTGACACGGCCAAGTGGAGCTTGACTTGGCCGTGTTGAAGCCTTTTGGAGGGACACGGCCAGGTGACTTGGCCGTGTCCCTTGCCTGTGTCTTCCACTGTGAGTTGCTCTTCTTCTTTAACTTGATATGGGACACGGCCAGTGGCTTTGCCGTGTCCTCTGCCTGTGTCAGCTACTGTGCATTTTTCATTCAGTCTTGGTTCCTTGGCTTTTTTAACCTAAAACAAAACATCAAATAACTTTAAACAAAAACTAAATAAACAATAACTAACAAAACATAAACACATACTAAAAACTAGATCAAAAATAACATAAACACTGAAATAAACTAAAACTATCAAAATTAATGAAAACACTAAAGAAACCGATAAAAACTAACAAAATACCTAAATAAAACAATAATTAACATAACAAACAAGACACAAAACTATAACACAAACTAATAAAACAACTACCCCACACTTACAACTTTGCTTGTCCTCAAGCAATTTCACATGGCATAAATTAAAAACTCACACAACCTTAACTATAATTCTAACATATAAGATGAAATACTTAAAGACTCAGACATAAATAATTGCATCTTACTTCAATCAAGGATTTTCTTAACTCATTCATTAATCCAGACATACAAATCTCACCTCTCATCTAAGTGTTTCACTCGATTTCATAGGTTAATTCACTCAAACCACTCATGACTGCATTCTACCATAAACTTGCTTAATTATCCAATCTCCCTCACTGATTTTCTCAAGAAATAATCCGAAGGTCTTTCATTTGGATGCAATGGGGCTAAGGTAAAGGTGTGAGAAAAGATATTTAAGCTGGAGCATCATGCAATGGAGTATCTAAATTAGAAAATACTCTTGCTGAGGCACTCATAACTCCCTCAAATGGCATACTCACCAACCCTTGATAATCTTACATATTTGCATAAAAATACATGAGTCAACATTCCTCTTTTGATAACCAATGCTAGAACATATATGAATTTTGTATATATATATGTAACTTTTCTTTTATTTTCTCTCTTTCTTTTTTTTTTTACTTTTATAATTTTTTTTAAATATATATATACAAAATTAAGAATTGCATGGAACATCTAGCTTAAAATATAGAGGAAAAGAATAATGACTCTTAATCAAATACAATGTGCAAAGTATCATTTCAACCCCCAATAGCACTATTTTTTTTTTACTTGCTTACCCCACACTTTGAAACAAACCACCCTATTGTCATATCATAAAACTCCATTCCTTAATGCAGGTATGATGATAATAAGAGGAAGTTGAGCTGTGAATTGTGTTGATCAAACAAGAAAAGGTCAAAGGCTCAACTTGGCTCACTAAGGAATTAAATATTAAAGGAGGTCTTTTTAAGCTAAAGGGCTAGCCTAATTTGCCTTCATCATTTTAAAACTTGAGATTAAATCATAATGTGAGTTCAATCAATATGCAAAAGTAAACTCTAGAGATGCAAAATCATGAAGGTGCGCACTTAAGAAAAGAAAATCAATCATTTAATCTATAAGGCTCAAAACTCACAAAGGTGGGTTCTCAAAGATTTATATGTCATGAACCGCCGAATGTGAAAATTGATCTTGAATGAATTCAAATGCTCATATCTACACTGATACTAAAGTCTCAACTATAATGCTAGAATCACAGAAAAGATCAATAAATTTTCAACAATTATACCATGCACAACACAATAAAACATACAAGGCAACCAAAACAAAAATTAAAGAAAAGCTAAAAGATTACCCGCACTTTAGAATTTACATTGTCCTCAATGGAAATCAAGAATAATAAAGAGAAAGAATTAGGGGACACCTTGTCTTCCATCGTACCTTGGTGAGGCAAAACCTAATTTTCCATCACAAACACAATTGTTCAAAAACAAGATGCAAGAGACTTTAGGGTTTCTATTTATTTAAACTAAACATAAAATTAAAATTGCAAAATACAAAATTATAACTATGAAAAAGAAATTCAAACTAAAGGGTTGCCTTCCATTAAGCGCTTCTTTATTGTCATAAAGCTGGACATCATGCAAGGATTATGGATCATGGATCAAGAGTGCTATCAATGATCCTCAATTCCTGAAATCCTTCATTGTATAGTTTAACTCTATGTCTATTTGCTCTAAAAATCTTATTGGTTATAGAGTTAAGCAATTCAATGGCACCAGAAGGACATACCTTAGTTACCTCGAAAGGACCACTCCATCGAGACTTGAATTTACCTGGAAATAAACTGAGTCGAGAATTAAAAAGTAAAACTTTTATACCTGGACTCAATGTCTTTCGCACAATAACTCTGTCATGAAATGTTTTAGTGCGATCCTTAAAGTTCCTCGAGCTCTCAAATGCTTTTGGGTTAAGGCATCTTTGGGTCTTCCCCACTGATTTAGCCCCCTCTTCTAAAGTCAGTGTCAGCTCCAATTTATCTGGGGAACCTGTCTGCAAGAAAGCATCTAAAACAAATGCTTCAACACAATTAATTAAATAACATTGCTCATGTAAAGCAGTTGTAGGAATAAGAGAAGTGTTAAAAATAGAAAATTCCACAGTTTGTCCCAAAACAGTCATTGATAATTTTCCATTTTTAACATCTATCAAAGTGTTAGTAGTCACCATAAAAGGCCTACCCAGCAAAATGGTGTGTGCAGATGGTGAAGAATTACCTACTTCCATGTCAAGAATAATGAAATCCACAGGTACTATCAACCCTCCAACCTTAACTAACACATCTTCTATAACCCCTTTCGGGAATCTAAAAGACCTATCAGCTAATTGCAACACCATTTTTGTCGGTTTAAGCTCCCCTAGTTCTAATTCTTGGAACACAGAATAAGGCATCAAATTCACACTAGCTCCTAAATCACACATGCCCTCAGTTCCTTTCCCATTCCCCACAGAAATTTGAATTATAAAGCTTCCAGGATCCTTTAGTTTGGGAGGTAGTTTATGCTGCAGAACAGCACTAGCTACCTCTGAAACTATCACCTTTTCATTCATCTCATACCTTTTTTTCTTGGTGATTAGGTCTTTGAAGAACTTGGCATAAGCCGGTATGTTTTTTATTGCATCCAGTAAGGGTAAGTTAATACTTACCTTAGACAGCATGTTGAAGATGTTAGAAAATTGCTTATCTGCTTTATCATCCTTCAACCTGCTGGGGAATGGTATAGGTGGCCGGTATGGATTGCTTGTCTTATGTAGATCTGCTGTAGGGGACTTCTCCACTGATCTTTCTTAAGCACCTTTGTTCTTTGATTCTCCTCCCCCCTTGTTCTCTTTGTTTCCTGCATTCACAGAATCATTTCAACATTATTATAAATTTCCTTACCACTTTGAAGAATAGTCACAGATTGCGCCTGCTCAGGTTGACTTGGGAATTTCCCCTTTTGTTGAATCTTCATCTGTTGTGCAAGTTGTCCAACTTCAGTCTCCATTTTTTTAAAAGATGCTTCTAAGGAATCCAGCCTCTTGTTGGTCACCTCTTGATTTTTAGCACTGACTTGAATAAAAGCTTGTAAACTTTCCTCCAAACTCTCTATCCTAGACTTCCCTTGATTTGAGGATTGGCCTTGCTCTTGGTTCTGTCTTTGAAGAAAATGGAAAGGCTGCTGAGAATTATTTGTTCCCCAAGAAAAATTTGGGTGATTCTTCCAACCAGGGTTGTATGTATTTGAATAAGGATCATTCCTGGCCCTTGGTTGAAATCCTCCCATAGCATTGACTTGCTCAGCTTCATTCCCATATGATTCATATGCAGAGGGACAAATGTTTGCTCCATGCCCGACAGTTCCACAGATTCCACACGCTTCTTGAGTAGATGAAGAAATATTATTCTTCATGTTTAGCATCTGCACTTGCCTTGTTAACTCAGCTATCTGATTTACCATATCACTATTGGCTTCCAATTGGTTCACCCCTTTACTTCTTCCTCTTACACTCTTCTGTAGAGAATTAGCTCCCAACATCTCAAAAATATCATAAGTTTCAGCTGCTGTCTTTTCTCCCATGGCTCCCCCAGCTGCATTATCAACTTTATTCTGAAATTGCTGGGTTAAACCATCGTAGAAAAACTGGTTCAGAAGTTGAAGGGGATAGTGATGATGTGGACACTGGATCAATAGCATCTTAAATCTATCCCATGCCTCATGAAATGGCTCTCCTTCAAATTGAGAGAATGTAGCTATATTCCCTCTCAATTCAGCTGTCTTTTGATGTGAGTAGAACTTGCCCATGAATTTATTATAAACTTGCTCCCAAGTTGTTAGTGAGTTTTCGGGCAACATCATAAGCCAGCTCTTTGCCCTATCCTTCAAAGTATATGGAAAACACCTCATCCTCAACTGATCCTCTGTTAATCCTCCCAATGGAAAAGTGTTGAGGGTGGAGTAGAAATCCCGAATAAAGTTCAAAGGATCTTCATTTGGAACTTCGTAGAATGATGGTAGCATATTGTAGTGAATGTTCTTCAACTCATAATTTCTTGTTGCATCTGTTAGTCTTATGCAAGAGGTGGAAGTTCCAATGACAGGTCTAGCAAAATCTCTCATCGTTCTTTGCCTTTCTTCAGCCATTTTAACTGATTGTACAGAATCTGACTGAAATTCAGAAGTGTCCTCCTCTGTATCAAATCCGGTATAGAGCTCAAACTCTTCTCTGCTCCTCTTCACTCTCTGAATTTTTGGAATGAATGGATGTAGCTCTCCTTCGAGTGATCTCCTGCCTTGCATAAACAAACTTTCTAGAAAAAGAAATTATTAAAAGCAAAAGACAAATAAAATAAAATCAAAAGTAAATAATGAAAAATAATCTTAAGTTTTTTTTTCATAAACAATTACGCCAATTAGCTTCCCCGGCAGCGGCGCCAAAAACTTGTTGCGCTCGAATTAACTCTACCACAAAGCGTCACTCGCAAGTATACGAGGTAGCTGTAGTAAAGGTGATCGCCCGAAGGTCGTTCTCTCAAGGAAGCTAAAGTGGTTAATTGCTTATCAGATTATGTTTAACAAGTAATAAAGAGATTTATAAATTGCTAAATAATGAAGAAGATTGATTAAAGTTTAAAACAATAAAAGTAAATTGAGCTGAGTTTTGATTCACTTGATAGAATGGTCTAGGGTTTGCACTTCTCTACTACTTATATGTATGAATGGTTATTTCTCTTAACTAATTCAATTTCAAAGATTAAATCTCAAACAACTCTACTAATTGAGTCAAGGAAATAAGCTCTCGCATTCAAACCTCTTTCAACTAATCTTGTTATAAGTGAAATAATCTTTTTAATAGGTTATATCTCTAATTCACCTAAGTCCCTAATTGAATTGTTCAAGTATTAAACTTCATCTCTCGATCCATCATCTAATACCTTAAAACACATAATTGGTTGTCAATCAATTATATATTAACAATGTTTCATTCAATCAAGGCTAAAGAAATTATTAGCTAAGAGAAAAACCAATTCATACAATCATAGCAGATCCATACAAACCCTAGACTAGATCAAATTAGTTCATAATGCAATCAAACATATTCATCTCATTAATGTTCAAAGAAATCAAAATAGACATGATAATATCCATTCAATGAAAATTAAGAGAATAAGTTCGAGATCAAAACCAAGTTACAACTCCTTGAAGCTTCTGAAGAATCTCTTGTTCAAATCTTGCAAGAAGGATGAAACAACGGTATGAACAATCTAATCTAAAACTAGTTTTGATCCAAGTTTAATCAAAATCAAGAAAACTAATGTTAAACCCTAAAACTTTTCTCTGACGGCTCGAAACTTTGCTCCAAATCGTCAACAGCCTTCAACCCTAGCTCTTCCTTTTCCTTTTATACGAAACGTACGCTTTAAAATCCGTTGCGAGTTTAGTTCATGAGGGACACGGCCAAGTCAGAAGTGACTTGGCCATGTGAGTGTTCTTTGGAGGGACACGGCCAGGTGACTTGGCCGTGTCCCTTGCCTGTGTCCACCACTGCTTACCTCTCTTCTTTTCTTCTTTGTTGAGTGATACGGCCAAGTGGAGCTTGACTTGGCCGTGTTGAAGCCTTTTGGAGGGACACGGCCAGGTGACTTGGCCGTGTCCCTTGCCTATGTCTTCCACTGTGAGTTGCTCTTCTTCTTTAACTTGATATGGGACACGGCCAGTGACTTGGCCGTGTCCTCTGCCTGTGTCAGCTACTGTGCATTCTTCCTTCAGTCTTGGTTCCTTGGCTTTTTTAACATAAAACAAAACATCAAATAACTTTAAACAAAAACTAAATAAACAATAACTAACAAAACATAAACATATACTAAAAACTAGATCATAAACAACATAAACACTGAAATAAACTAAAACTATCAAAATTAATGAAAATACTAAACAAACCGATAAAAACTAACAAAATACCTAAATAAAACAATAATTAACATAACTAACAAGACACAAAACTATAACAAAAACTAATAAAATAGAGAACAATGATCTTAATTTTGATTTTGCTTACTTATGTGATGTTTCTCCTAATAGTTGCATACATTCAAATAGCAGTTATATGAGCATCTTTAATATTAATTTTGTTAACACACAATCATTAAATTTGGGAACAACCGAAAATCCTAAAAACATTAGCATAGCATCCGACCTTACTCCTAATGAGAGAGAGAGATTTGAAAAAATATTCAAAAAATATGAAGAAGTATTTGCTTAGTCTTATGAGGACATGCCTGGAATAGATCGAGACATAGCCGAACATTTTATTCCTACTTACACTCACATGAAACCTGTCAAACAAAAGCTTAGGCAATTAAGACCTGAGTGGGCTGAATTTGTTAAAGAAGAGGTCACTAAACAATACAAGTGAAGTTCCTTGAGGTGATAGAATATCCAGATTGGCTAGCCAACATAGTACCCATGCCAAAGAAAGATTAAAGAATAAGGTTCTATGTGGACTATAGAGATTTGAACAAGGCTTCCCCTAAAGATGATTTTCCTTTACGTCATATAGATGTTCTCATTGATAGTGCAGCCTCTAGCGTGCTACACTCATTTTGTAGATGGATTTTCCGGATATAACCAAGTGTTAATGGCCCAAGAGGATAAAGCTAAAACTGCTTTCATTACTACATGGGGTATATTTTGTTATAGGGTGATGCCGTTTGGCTTAAAGAATGCTAGAGCAACCTACCAAAGGATGGCCACCACACTATTTCATGACATGATGCACAAAGAAGTTGAAGTATATGTTTATGATGTGATGGTGAAATCGGACACAAGGGAACAACACTTCCAAAACTTAGAGTTATTCTTCAATAGAGCATTGAAATATAAGCTAAGATTGAACCCGAAGAAGTGTGTATTCGGTGTTCCTTCAAGTAAATTTTTGGGACATGTGATTGGTCCGAATGGCATTGAGACTGATCCTGACAAAGTTAAAGCAATCAGGGATATGCCAGCCCCTAAGATGGAGAGAGAAGTTCAGGGATTTATGGGTAAATCACAATACATTAGCAGATTTATAGAAAAGCTCACAACAATCTGTGAGCCTATCTTCAAATTGCTTAAAAAGAATCAGCCGGTCATTGTGAGTGGGGATTTTTGCCCCCACTCCCGGTGGAATGGTTCTTGAGACTTCGTCACTATTTAGGCTCGGGGCCTTAGAGAACATGGACCTAAGTCTGGAGAAAATAGAGTCGCCACCCGGACGGGCCGGGAAAAAAGAAAGGGGTGGATGACTCGATTTCTAAGGAATCCCCAACCCCTTAATGGGTTTGAAAAGTTGGGTACGTGTGGGGAAGGTGAGAAATGGCCCAGCACCCCCACAACGCCTGGTTAATTGGAACCGACCTCCTTTACAGGTCTTAATTGTAATATCCCAAAGTATACCCTAAAAGTTTTGGAATATTTATTGTTGTATTTGGATTAAATGTTATAAGTGTATATGTTTAAGTGGAAAGAGAAAAGAGGTAAGGAGAAGAGTGTATATGTTGTATATATAGAGATATATACAACATATACAAGTTAAAGAAATGGAAGGTAAAAAGAAGATTTATTTATTTTTAAATTAATTGAAATGGAAATTAAAGGAAGTGGATGAGGATATTTATGAATATTTTATTATTTTATTTGCTTGGTTGAGATTTAAAGAGATGATTGAGTGGTTAAGAGAGAGTTGACTTGTGTTCTATTGATCTTCTTCTTCTTTTCTTTTCTCCTTGCCCTGCTAACTCCATAGCAAGAGAGAAAGTGAGATTTTGTCTTTCCAAACTCAAGATTTGAAGGTGTTTCAAGTGATCAAGTTGGAATTCTAAGGGTTTTCATCACTTTTGGTAAGTTTTACACTTGATTCTCTTGTTTTCTTCTAAGTTTATCTATTGAGTTTGGTGTTTGATTGTTGATAGTATGTGTATATTTGATTGTGGTGTTTTAGAGGGTGTGTGATCTTCTTGGTGTTGATTTTGGAGTTTGATTGAAGAGATAGAGTTAAGTTTGGTGTTGGAAGAGCAAGTGTTGTGTTTGAGTTGTGTGTATGTGATGGTTGTGAATTGGTGTTTGATGTATGTTTTGAATTGTTTTGATGTTTTTGCAAGTTACTATGGTTTATGGGTTTGTTTAGTTAAGTTTGTTTGAAGTGGAAAGTGGTGGAAGTAAGAGGTTTGCTGGATGTGATGTTGTTGTTGCCGGAATCAGGATTTTTGGCCTGACACGCCCATGAGCACAGCCAGGTCTTTAGTCGTGTTAATGGTTCTATTTTTTGGATGGGTGACACGTCCAGTGACACGCCCATGTCACTTAGCGTGTCACAGCTTCTGTGTTATAGTAGCATTGACACGTCCAGTGACACACCCATGTCATTGAGTGTGTCATAGCTACTGTGTTGAGGGAGGATTAACACGGCCAGTGACATGCCCATGTCACTGAGCGTGTCAAAGCTTTTGTGTTGTGAATTTAGGGCATGGTCAGGGAAACCCCCGTGTTGTTGAGCGTGTCATGTGTAGAGTTTGCCCTAGTTGGTTTTTATCTAAATTATCTCATGTGTATCTCTAAGTAGGCGTGTATTATACCTTTTGGATTAGGTCTTAAAGAGATTGAGTTGCCCTAATCCAAGTGTTGAAGGATTCTTGGAAGTGGAGGTTGATAGATTAGTGTGAGTTGCTCTTAAGGTAAGTACAAACCTTACATGATTGCATACATATATATGTCTTTGGGACTTAACACATTTGGTTGTAAATGTGTTAAGTAATCTATTACATTGTTGATATATTTTATTAATGCTATGAATTGCTTAATGTGAAAGATATGATGATCATTCAAATTATATGTACAATGCAATTGGTTTTGTATACCCTAATGATGAGATGTGAAGCCATTGTTGTTGGCTATAATGATGCAAAGAAACTGTAACACCCCTTCCCGGCCTATGTGTGTAAGTCGAGTAGAGGCGCCACACTAACCTAATGTTGCTACCAATTTTACTTAGTCAAATTTTTAGTTCCGATTTTACAGAAATTTTGCTAGAGTTTCGCCTAGAAATTTGGGTCCCAAGTGTCGACAAAACTGGTTTTTCTGATTTTTGAAAATATTTTTACACAAACCAATGTGAATACAATCAATTTCAATACACTCCCAATGAATCTACCTTATACCCTCAACTACAACCTGCAAGAAAAGTTCACACTTCTAATACAAAATAAAGTAGAGGTTTATTATTATTACATACTACTAACGTACAGTATAACATAGTAATTACCGAACTTATATATATACATATACATGCCACAACTAGCCAACTCATAATGGAAACTAAAAGATCTACCCTGAGATATGCTGTGGGTCTGGTCATCGCTTTCCAAGAATTTGCTACTGCTCCGAACCTACAAGTCAAGGAGAACTTAACTTGCTGAGCGTTGTCGCTCAGTGGGTACTTTACCAATAAAAATAAAAGTAACATATGAAAGTATTTGAAATAAAAGAAAATGATTAAATCATAATTTAACCAACCTTAAACCAATAGAAATTATTGTACATTCAGTGTGATATGCTTCCAATAATGTAAAACCATAATTCAAACTTATTTTTTTTCATTACATGGTTTAACAAAAAGTGTGACTTTGTCTCAGGCTCTACTGGTATATAGGGAACTATAGTGATAAGGCAGTGGCCCTCACCACTGTAACATAGGTGGCCCTCACCACCGATATCAGATCACAGGAATGGCCCTCACCATCCTGGTTATAACCAATGGGCCTCCCCATTGGCTTCAGTGGCCTCACCACTGAATAAAATATCATATCACAATAATGAGCAGTACTGTATGCGTTAGTATAGTGCACCATACCCTTATCTACCACTCCCACTATCCAGTAGAGCATAACGATTAAAATGATTCACTTTAAGTCTCAAACTTCATTTTAGAATAATTTGAGAAATCATTTTAATTCCCATCGCACTTTGCCATTTATGCCGCGCACCACATTCTTTAGTCAACCCATTACCCTTTTTCACATATTTAATATCCACAATAAACATATTAAACATTTCAATGCATTCCTCAAAAGATCACAAATTGACCAAATAAATAGTGTCGCGGCACGAAAAATCGGCAACGCAAAAATGGCATGACCAAATGAATAGTAAAATCTGGGTTTTTATCAAAATTTCAGTCCACTTCAGTCGTGAATTTGACCAAGTAAATGATTTTATTTTTGGCTGAAATTTTATAGAAAACTTATTTCATATGTTGACTAATTGCATGTAAAATTGCGTTGAAAAAATCATTCATTAACTACCTCAAACAATTGCCGCAAAAAGATCCAGAAAGCTGTCACTTTGGGACCATTTCGGCCCAAACATATGAAATACATGAAATAGTTTATTTTTCTTTTTCAAATCAATATGAAGTCTTCTTTAATGATAAAGTGAAGATTCAAACACTTCCCTTTGATAAATTTTGCATGTTTAACTTAAATCAACTAATTAAAGTTCATCCACATCAAAAATTCCATAAACCAAAGTTTGTAAGAAAAATAAAATTTCTTTTATGGTAAAGCACCAAACCTTGTTCTTTTACTTCCCCTTTTGCTTTTCCTCCTTCTCCTTCCTTAATCTTTGTTTTTCCTTCAAGAAATTTAAGAACACACCCTTAAACATAAAACCTTAACAATTTAGAATAATAAGCTATCCTCCATTTCTTTTCAAACGAAACCCTAATCTAACCTTATTAAACCTTAGAAACCTTGATTCTTTCATTTAATTGATTAATATCATGACTACATAAAATTTTCCCTAATCTCCAATCTTCCAATAGTTATATAAATACCTAAAATTGTTACTAGAATTGAAATCTACATACTTGAAAACCTTAAAACTTACTTTGAAAATCAAACTTGACAAAACTTGGAAATCTTTTGATGTTTTCCTATGGTGGCCGAAACTTGGAAGTGGGAGAGAGAGAATTTGTTCTTCATATCATGATATATATATATATAAGGGAAATGATGGTCACCTTTGGAAGAATGAATGGTTTAAAGCCAAATGTTCACACTTCTCTCTTTCTTCTTTATTATAACTTTTAAATGGCTAATTTTCATTAGCCCAATTGTCTCCTCCTTTTATTTATTAAAAAACCCAAGCCCTTCAACTTTCTTTTAATTATATTTTGGCCCCTCCACCATCTTGTGTTGAAATTTCTATGGTCTAAGATGTTAAAAGACCAAAATACCCTCTAGCGATTATTTGTTCGTAACTTTTAACCCGTACAATTCCATGAGGCAAACTACGTATAGTTTTAATCCTTTTGACCTCTACTTTCTATTTTTAAGGTCTATTTTAGGTTTTCAAGTTATTTTGAAAAATTACCAATAAGCCCTCGACTTTTTACAAAATTCCCTTTAGGTCCTTTCTTTGCTCGGATGTTGCCCGGGCCCCGTTTTTACTGACGATCATTTCATATTTACCCCCTTAATGTCCTCTACTCACTCTTGTGTTTATTTCCTACTTCAGATTCATGTATAATGACCAAAATTTCCCTAGTCAAAATCCCCTATATCTTCCAAACCGTGCATTTTCTGGAAAAACCGTTACACGCAATTGTGACCCGGTTTTTCTCTATTTTCCATTTTTGGAATCTGTTATGTGCACTATTAAGAACATCCAGTACGACTTTTGGAAATTATATTTACCTCCCCAAAACTTTTGAAAATTACAGTCACCTCCCCAAAACTTTTTGAAATTACAATCACCTCTCTAACACTTTGCATTTTTCTTCAATTAGGTCCCAGTGGTCCTATAGCCTTATCTGGGGCTGTTGTCAGGAATTATCTTCTCCTTTCTCCTTCTCTCACTGTGCACGTGACTACTATGCATAAATGCGGTAGGCGGATGTGACAGTTCCTCCCTTGATAATTTAGGCTTCGTCCCGAAGCCTATCAGGTTGAAATAAATATGGGTACTGCTTCCTCATAGTTTCTTCGCGTTCCCATGTAGCTTCTTCTACTTTGTGATTCCTCCAAAGCACTTTGACCAATGGGATCTTCTTATTCCGCAATTCTTTGATTTCCCGAGCTAGGATTTCTACCGGCTCTTCCTCGTATGTCAGGTCAGGCTGAATCTCGATGTCTTGAGCTTGTATGATGTCAATTGGATCTGAACGATACCTCCTTAGCATTGAAACATGGAAAACATCATGTATGTTACTTAATTCTGGTGGTAACGCCAACTGGTAAGCTACCGGACCTACCCGTTTAATAATCTCATATGGTTCGATGAATCTAGGGCTTAGCTTGCCTTTTTGTTCTCGTAACACTTTCTTCCAAGGAGAGACTTTGAGGAATACCCTATCGCCGACCTCAAATTGTATGTCTTTCCTCTTTCGATTCGCGTATGATTTTTGCCTATCCGCCGCTGCTTTTAATCGGTCTCGAATGATCTCTACCTTTTCCTCAGTTTCCTTAACTATATTTGGCCCCAACATCTTTTCTTCGCTCAATTCTGTCCAGCAAACTGGAGTTCTGCATTTCCGACCGTACAATGCTTCGTAAGGAGCCATTTGTATGATGGATTGATAGCTGTTG
This sequence comes from Garcia nutans, assembly GCA_947685225.1. Classification (NCBI taxonomy): domain Eukaryota; kingdom Viridiplantae; phylum Streptophyta; class Magnoliopsida; order Malpighiales; family Euphorbiaceae; genus Garcia; species Garcia nutans. The sequence continues at coordinate 43,533,305 of CANTUV010000007.1, read as the reverse complement.
TTGTACACGAATTCCATTAAGCTCAGATGTTTGTCCCAACTGCCTTTAAATTCTAAAACGCATGCCCTCATCATATCTTCCAAAACTTGAATTACTCTTTCCGACTGTCCGTCTGTTTGGGGATGGAATGCTGTACTGTGGTACGTTCGAGTCCCAAGGGCTGTTTGGAACTTCTGCCAAAAATTTGACGTAAAGCGTGGATCTCGATCTGATATGATTGAAGTTGGAACTCCGTGGAGATGTACGATCTCTTTGATGTACAAGTCTGCCAACTTGTCTAGCGAGTAATCCACACATATTGGTAAGAAATGAGCGGACTTAGTAAGCCGATCCACGATTACCCAGATTGCGTCATGTTTGTTCCTAGTCATAGGCAATCCTGTGACAAAATCTATAGTAATACGATCCCATTTCCAGGTTGGAATTGTGATAGGTTGTAGTAGTCCTGAGGGTAGTTGATGTTCTGCTTTCACTTGCTAATAGGTTAGACACTTCGTCACGTGATCCACGATGTCTCTTTTCATTCCTGGCCACCAGTAATACTCTTTCAAATCCTGGTACATTTTTGTTGCTCCCGGATGCATTGTGTAAGGACTGTTATGAGCTCCTTGTAAAATCTGTTTCTTCAGTTCCTCGGACTTAGGTACCACCATTCTCTTCTTGTAGTATAAGATACCATCTAGACGAATTTGATAGTCTCCTGAAGAGTGTTCCTGCGCTTGTTGACTCCACTTCTTCACTTGTTCATCTACCTTCTGAGCCTCACGTATTTGTTGATGTAAGGTAGGTCGCACGTGCATTTCTGCAAAGATAGCTCCATCTTCTGTGGGCTTTAATTCTACCCTCATAGCACGTAGCGCTTGCATTGACTTCCTACTAAGTGAATCTGCTACGACATTCGCTTTGCCCGGTGATAGTTAATCATATAGTCGTAGTTGGCTAGCAATTGCATCCATTTTCGCTGTCCCAGGTTCAAATCTTTCTACGTGGGCAAATACTTCATAAATGTAACACTTTTCCCGTATAAGTAGTGCCTTCACATCCTGAAGGCCAAAACAATCGCTGCTAGTTCTAAGTCATGCGTGGGATAATTCCTTTCTTGTGGCTTGAGCTGTTGAGAGACATATGCAATGACTTTGCCCTCCTGCATCAATACGCAACCTAACCCGATGTGGGATGCATCGCTATAAATCACAAAATCTTTTCCTGATTCGGGTTGTGTAAGAATGGGCACTTCAGTAAGTTTTTGCTTCAGCCTTTCAAAACTCCGTTGGCAAGCGTCGGTCCACTGGAATTTGACATTCTTCTGAAGTAACTTGGTCATAGGTGCGGCGATCATGGAAAACCCTTTGACAAATCTCCGATAATATCCCGCTAAACCCAAGAAACTACGGACTTCTGTTACTGTCTTAGGTGGCTTCCATTCCAATACTGCTTCTATTTTCTTGGGATCGAACCTTATTCCTTTTGCTGATACAATATGTCCCAAGAAGGCTACTTCTTCCAACCAAAATTTGCATTTGCTGAATTTAGTGTATAACTGCTTTTCTCACAGGGTTTCCAAAACAATCCTAAGGTGAAGAGCATGGTCCTCTCGATTCTTTGAATACACCAATATGTCATCAATGAATACAACCACGAACTGATCTAAATACGGGTGGAAGATTTTGTTCATCAGATCCATGAATACTACAGGTGCGTTCGTTAATTCGAAAGGCATAACAATGAATTCATAATGTCCATAGCGAGTTCTGAATGCGGTTTTTGGTATGTCTTCGTCTTTGATTCCCAATTGATGATAACCTGATCGTAGATCGATTTTTTAAAAGACTCCAACACCTTTGAGTTGATCAAACAGATCGTCTATGCGAGGTAGCAGATACTTGTTCTTGATGGTAAGCTTATTAAGTTGACGATAATCTACACACAACCTTAAGGATCCGTCTTTCTTTTTCACGAACAATACTGGCGCTCCCATGGTGACACGGTTGGCCTAATGAATCCCTTATCTAAAAGTTCCTGTAGCTGTACCTTTAGTTCTTTTAGCTCTGCTGGCGCCATTCGATAAGGTGCGATGGATACTGGTGCATCTCCCGGGTACACGTCTATGGTGAATTCCACCTCTCGTTTAGGTGGTAATCTGGGTAAATCATCAGGAAATACGTCGGGGAAATCACACACAGTAGGTATATCTTGTAGCTTTGGTGCCTCTTCTTTCGCTCCTAATGCGCATACCAGGTATGCCTCATAGCCTTTTTGCACTAACCTCTTAGCCGTCATGGCGGAAATGATGTTAGTTAGATAGTCCTTCCTCTTTCCCACTAAGGTCACTTCGTCGCCGTCTGCAATATGCAGAGTAACTCTCTTCCGTTTACAGTCAACCAGTGCATCGTGTTTGGCCAACCAATCCATCCCAAGAATAACATCAAATTCTTGAAATGGTAGTTCAAATAAGTCTCCCCGAAAGATATGTCCTTGTATCTCCACGGGGCAATCTTTCACTACCTTCCTCGTAATCACCTCACTCCCTAATGGGCTAGTAACTAATATTCCCTCTTCCTCTAGTTCTACCTTTAGGTTCCCAAGTTTTTCATTTTTTGTGCATATATATGAATGGGAAGAACCTGGATCTATTAAAACATAAAGCGGAAACTCCAAACATAGACAACTGACCTGCAATCACGTCTAGCGCTTCTTCATCTTCTCGCCCCCTCATGGCATACATTCTAGCAGGAGTCCTCGCTTCTGATCGATTCACCGTCTCAGACTGCACACGTGATGGATTTTCATTCCTACCTCTGCCTCGGCCTCGACCTGCTGTCGTTTGCGATCCCTCAGTATCCCTAGGCCGATTTTGCATTTGCTGGGGACACTCTCGCATAAGGTGGTCTGAAGATCCACATATATAGCATGCAAATGTCCGACCCCAACATTCTCCCGGGTGACGGCGTCCGCATTGATCACAGCGTGTATTAGTATTTTCACCTTCATTACCTCTCGGATTGTCTGGTACTAGCGACTGTGGTGGCTTGACTTGGGCCTTTGCGATTCGATCCCTGACTGTAAACTCGGCGTTGACCGCCTCCCATGAAAGCACTGCCTCGAAATCGGTTCCTTGATGATAGGTAATTTCCTGAATAGTTTTGGGTACCTCTCTTCTGTTTCATCTTTTATCATATATTCTGCTCATCATACTGACATTGCTCTACTTCCAGAGCCCTAGTGACCAACTCAGAAAATTCCTTGATATTAGCAGCAATTAGCTGCATCCTAATCTCATTAATCAAACCATCCTGGAACTGCTTACACCTATCATGTTCATCTTCAATTGTCTTCTTGGCATACCTACTCAGCCTAGTAAATTCCCTCTCGTATTCGGCAATGGTCAGTCGACCTTGCTTTAAGTGTAGAAACTCCTTTTTCCTGGCATCTAGGTATGCCTCTGATATAAACTTCCTCTTGAACTCATTCACAAAGAAATCCCATGTCCTCTGTTCCAGTAGAACTCGTTGCTGAACTGTGTCCCACCATATATATGCTTCTTCCACTAATAGGGAAGTGGCACATACCACTCGCTCTTTTGGCGTACACCGTAACTGATCTAAGGCTCGTACCATCCCTTCTAGCCAATACTCGGCTATAGAAGAATCATCGTCCCTTCGGGCCCTAAACTCCTTCGCATCGTACTTCCTTATCTTTTCGATCAGGTGTTTTCTTTCTCCTCCTATAGCAGGTACTGGTACGGGCTCTGGTGCTGGCGGTGGTGCTGGGGCGGCACCGGCTATCTACCGTAATACAGTAGCCATTTGTTGCAACATTTCGTTAGGAATAGGAGCATCAGCTGGTGGTTGCTCCTACGCAGGTATCTCTGATACATGCGTGTCTACAGTTCGGGAGGCCTGAGACTCGACCTCCTCCTCTATATCACGCTGTGCTATTCGCGACATCTAAAGAACAGAGCAAAACGTATACAATCCCATCATCAGTAACGACCCAGCCCAACAGCATTATATTACCCTAGGTGGCATGTATATAAATATAAAATTCTTAAATAACACATATACAGCACAACTTTTATTTATTTCCAAGCAAAAGTTTTTACATTACTAGGAAGCCCTTAGGTACATTCCAAAATTTAGGACTCCTTACTACTATATTATCATGTCATACTACCATACAATGTCTACTCGATATCACATATATACATAACCAAAAGATCCTCCAAAAAGCAACACATCCCGAAGCTCAGTGAGTAGGTGCCCTAGGTGAGGTGGCACTGTCAGAAAAATACTCTTCTATCTCGGGATCAAAGTCTGGGTCATGCGATGCTTCACCAGGTAAATACTGGCCTAGCTCCTGGACCCTCTCCTGCAAAGCATGGATCTCTCTATGTGCTACTCCGAGGCTCCTACAGGCATTATCAAACTCCACTCTATGACTAAGCATGTCCTCCTTTAACATCTGCACATCTCTCATCAATGTGGTAATCATCTCATTTTTTTCTCTCAGGTCTTCACGATCCTATATACTTCGATCTACAAGAATTTCTATGGTTTCATCTTGCTCTTGCACTATTTGCTTTAGCCTCTCTACTTCCATCCTCAGCTCCCTCATCTCATTGTTTTGATCACCCATAATTACTCCTGTTATAATTAGAATAACATAACTAACAATACTCCACATATGTATAGTTACATAATTAAAACCCTTATCCTAACCCTATGTGTCATACATTTAAGATTTAGTTCAACTAACTACCCAGAACCAGCTAAACCAGTGCTCTGATCCCACAAATTGTAACACCCCTTCCCGGCTTACGTGTGTAAGTCGAGTAGAGGCGCCACTCTAACCTAATGTTGCTACCAATTTTACTTAGTCAAATTTTTAGTTCCGATTTTACAGAAATTTTGCCAGAGTTTCGCCTAGAAATTTGGGTCCCAAGTGTCGACAAAACTGGTTTTTCTGATTTTTGAAAATATTTTTACACAAACCAATGCGAACACAATCAATTTCAATACACTCCCAATGAATCCACCTTACACCCTCAACTACAACCTGCAAGAAAAGTTCACACTTCTAATACAAAATAAAGTAGAGGTTTATTATTATTACATACTAAACATAGTAATTCTCGAACTTATATATATACATATACATGCCACAACTAGCTAACTCATAATGGAAACTAAAAGATCTACCCTGAGATATGTTGTGGGTCTGGTCGTCGCTTTCCAAGATTTTGCTACTGCTCCGAACCTACGAGTCAAGGAGAACCTAACTCGCTGAGCGTTGTCGCTCAGTGGGTACTTTACCAATAAAAATAAAAGTAACATATGAAAGTATTTGAAATAAAAGGAAATGATTAAATCATAATTTAACCAACCTTAAACCAATAGAAATTATTGTACATTCAGTGTGATATGCTTCCAATAATGTAAAACCATAATTCAAACTTATTTTTTTTCATTACATGGTTTAACGAAAAATGTGACTTTGTCTCAGGCTCTACTGGTATATAGGGAACCATAGTGATAAGGCAGTGGCCCTCACCACAGTAACATAGGTGGCCCTCACCACCGATATCAGATCACAGGAATGGCCCTCACCATCCTAGTTATAACCAATGGGCCTCCCCATTGGCTTTAGTGGCCTCACCACTGAATAAAATATCATATCACAATAATGAGCAGTACTGCATGCGTTAGTATAGTGCACCATACCCTTATCTACCAATCCCACTATCCAGTAGAGCATAACGATTAAAATGATTCACTTTAAGTCTCAAACTTCATTTTAGAATAATTCAAGAAATCATTTTAATTCCCATCGCGCTTTGCCATTTATGCCGCGCACCACATTCTTTAGTCAACCCATTACCCTTTTTCACATATTTAATATCCACAATAAAACATATTAAACATTTCAACGCATTCCTCAAAAGATCACAAATTGACCAAATTAATAGTATCGCGGCACGAAAAATCGGCAACGCAAAATGGCATGACCAAATGAATAGTAAAATCTGGGTTTTCGTCAAAATTTCAGTCCACTTCAGTCGTGAATTTGACCAAGTAAATGATTTTATTTTTGGCTGGAATTTTACAGAAAACTTATTTCATATGTTGGCTAATTGCATGTAAAATTTCGTTGAAAAATACATTCATTAGCTACCTCAAACAGTTTCCACAAAAAGATCCAGAAAGCTGTCACTTTTGGACCATTTCGGCCCAAACATATGAAATACATGAAATAGTTTATTTTTCTTTTTCAAATCAATATGAAGTCTTCTTTAATGATAAAGTGAAGATTCAAACACTTCCCTTTGATAAATTTTGCATGTTTAACTTAAATCAACTAATTAAAGTTCATCCACATCAAAAATTCCATAAACCAAAGTTTGTAAGAATAATAAAATTTCTTTTATGGTAAAGCACCAAACCTTGTTCTTTTACTTCCCCTTTTGCTTTTCCTCCTTCTCCTTCCTTAATCTTTGTTTTTCCTTCAAGAAATTCAAGAACACACCCTTAAACATAAACCTTAACAATTTAGAATAATAAGCTATCCTCCATTTCTTTTCAAACGAAACCCTAATCTAACCTTATTAAACCTTAGAAACCTTGATTCTTTCATTTAATTGATTAATATCATAACTACTTAAAATTTTCCCAAATCCACCATAAGAACCCTAATGTCCAATCTTCCAACAGTTATATAAATACCTAAAATTGATACTAGAATTGAAATCTACATATTTGAAAACCTTAAAACTTACCTTGAAAATCAAACTTGACAAAACTTGGAAATCTTTTGATGTTTTCCTATGGTGGCTGAAACTTGGAAGTGGGAGAGAGAGAATTTGTTCTTCATATCATGATATATATATATAAGGGAAATGATGGTCACCTTTGGAAGAATGAATGGTTTAAAGCCAAATGTTCACACTTTTCTCTTTCTTCTTTATTATAACTTTTAAATGGCTAATTTTCAATAGCCTAATTGTCTCCTCCTTTTATTTATTTAAAAACCCAAGCCCTTAAACTTTATTTTAATTATATTTTGGCCCCTCCACCATCTTGTGTTGAAATTTCTATGGTCTAAGATGTGAAAAGACCAAAATACCCTCTGGCGATTATTTGTTCGTAACTTTTAACCCGTACAATTCCACGAGGCAAACTACGTATAGTTTTGATCCTCTCGACCTCTACTTTCTTTTATTAAGGTCTATTTTAGGTTTCCATGTCATTTTGAAAAATTACAAATAAGCTCTCGACTTTTTACAAAATTCCCTTTAGGTCCTTTCTTTGCTCGGATATTGCCCGGGCCCCGTTTTTACTGACGATCATTTCATATTTACCCCCTTAATGTCCTCTACTCACTCTTGCATTTATTTCCTACTTCAGATTCATGTATAATGACCAAAATTTCCCTAGTCAAAATCCCCTATATCTTCCAAACCGTGCGTTTTCTGGAAAAACCGTTACGCGTCATTGTGACCCGGTTTTTCTCTATTTTCCATTTTTGGAATCTGTTATGTGCACTATTAAGAACATCTAGTACGACTTTTGGAAATTACATTTACCTCCCTAAAACTTTTCAAAATTGCAGTCACCTCCCCAAAACTTTTTGAAATTACAATCACCTGTCTAACACTTTGCATTTTTCTTCAATTAGGTCCCAGTGGTCCTATAGCCTTATCTGGGGCCGTTGTCAGGAATTATCTTCTCCTTTCTCCTTCTCTCACTGTGCACGTGACTATTATGTATAAATGCGGTAGGCGGATGTGACAGAAACAATTGGGGCATGTTTGCGTTGATGATTATGAGGAAATGAGAATGGAATTGATAATGAAATAATGATAGAATTGTGTGCCTAATGTATTTTTCAATTTTCATAGTTTTGTTGTTCGTGGCATGCCTAATAGTAACAATCTCTTGAAGCTGGGCTGGGCTTGATCCTTTAAGCCAAGTTGGGTTGAAGTTTAGCATGCTTTACTCCCCTTGAAGCATGGTTGGGTCTAGTCCTTGAAGCCTAGTTGAGATGTTACAACCCTTGAAGCTAGGTTGGGTTTGGTCCTTGAAGCCAAGTTGGGTTGATGCTTAGCATGCTTCGCTCCCCTTGAAGCTTGTTGGGCCTAATCCTTGAAGCCTAGTTGGGATAATGATAAATGTGAAAATTAAACCAAAACATTAACTTTGAAAGTTGAATGGCATATTAATATCTTTTGGGCTCATGCTTGTCTTTGCTTCCATGTGAATTATGAATAGTGAAACAAATGAATAATAAGATTTAATGTAAGGTTTTGTAATATGATATTCTTATGTATTGTTTATAATATTTGAATGTGTGACATTGGCATTGCATTGAAGCATATTGTTATGGTAGCTTGTACCACTAAGCCTATGGCTTAGCATGATTGTGGTTCGTCGCACAGGTGATAAGGTAGAACCAGAGAGTTTAGTTAGACCGATTCGAGTTTAGACTCTGAAGCATTGATTGTGGGCTTAAAGACCGGAGACGAACTGCCAAACATGTATAAACTTTATGTTTTGTAAAAATTGATTTTGATGTATTTATATATGTATATACCGCTACATGTTCCATAATATATATAAATATATATGAAATGTTTTAAGTTTTCTCATATTAATGCAGAAGAGAAAAATTGGGTTGTCTATTATAAACCGTGGCACTCCTTTATCCGGTATACGTATATTACAAATGTAGTAGTATGTGGTGTGCGTATATGGGGTATAGGGGTGTTACATCTGTTTTGGTATCAGAGCCGAGGTTTGAGATTCTCAACCTTGGTAAGTTGTAAGAAAAAGAAAATTTTGATTTAAAAATATGGTTTTTGAATAATATACATGCTTTGGCACTGGCAATCTCTGATCTTTGATGAGGTATATTCTGCTGTATTGCAGATATAGGTAGTGATGGCATCTCAGTCACGTCACTCCATAGAAGGTAGTGCTGAGAGTATAGCTCCTGAAGAGGGTAGAGATGGAGCTAGGGTTGAGAGAGCTGGACAGGCACCTACTCCAGTGCCAGAGAGTCCAGCTGCTGATGAGGTTCCACCAGTTTGGCTAAGACATGTGGTAGAATTATTGAGGCAATCTCCGGTGCATCAGCCGCCACCGCCACCACAGCCACAAGTGCCGGTGAGGCATTATGATAAATATAGAAAGTATGGGGCTGAGGATTTCTTTGGCACTACAGACCCTGCAGTAGTTGAACAGTGGTTGGATAGAGTGCAGAGGGTATTTATTCAGTTACAAGCCACTCCTGAAGAGAAATTTGATTATGCTAGATCCCTTCTGCAGAAAGATGCTTATGATTGGTGGAAGATAGTTCCACATGCCATGGATGATCCACCAACTTTGTCTTACGGTGATTTTCTACAGGAGTTTGAGCAGAAATATACTTTGAGGGAGTATAAGGATGCAAAGAAGATGGAATTCCTAAATCTGAGATAGGAGAGCCGAACAGTGACAGAGTATGAGATTGAGTATATTCGGTTGAGTCACTATACCAGTGGGATTATTTCTGATTAGATTGACCGGTGTAGGAGATTTGAGGAGGGATTGAGGCCCTCTATTATGTGTATTGTTGCTGGTTCCCAGTACCAAGACTTTTCTCAATTGGTTGCAGCAGCTAGAAGTGTTAAGAGAGCACAGAGTATTGCAGCAGCTGCTACTGAAGAGGAGACCAAAGTTAAGAGACCCCAGTTTGAGGCAGGGTCCTCATCTATGAATAGGGGCCGAGGGAGTTTTGTTCCAAGAGTCAGTAGGAGCCAGAGGTAGTCAGGTAGGTCAGTTCAGTATCAGAGGCAGAAATCGAGACCTATAGTCTCTGTAGCGATTGGTTCAGAGATCCAGTCCACCTATATGTGTTCATTATGGTAGGACACATGGGGGTGCTTGTTGGAAGACGGGTGGATCAGGAGTATGTTTTAGATGTGGGTCACCAGCTCACTTCATCAAAGATTGCCCTGAGCTATAGGAGGATAGATAGACTGATACTGTAGCTTCTCAACCTAGTGTTAGTAGAGGAAATCGAGGGGGCAGAGGTTTTAGTAGAGGTGGTTGACCTGGGATTAGTCAGAGAGGAGGCTCTACATCCGGAGGCAGTAGGTCAGATGAGGCTGGGTCTTCTCAGCGAGTGTATGTGATGCAGAGGCAACCGGATGCTTCAGCAGTTATTGCGGGTACATTTTCTTTATTTGGTATTTCAGTTCTTGCTTTGATTGATCCAGGATCTACTCATTCATACATAAGTGCATCTATCTTGCCTGTGTCTGAATTGCATTCTGAGTCCTTAGGATTTGATGTCTTGGTGACAAATCCTTTAGGACATAGTGTTGTGGTGAGTAAGGTGCATCGTGATAGTTCAGTTGTGGTGCAAGGTGAGGAGTTTTTGGGTGATTTGATTGAAATGCCTTTTAAAGAGTTAGATTTGTGTGGACAGATCAGTGTCAAGCTAGTTTTGAGCAGTTGAAGGAGATGTTGACTCAAGCTCCTGTTCTTACCTCGCCTATGGAAGATAAACCATATATCATTTATAGTGATGCTTCACATAATGGTTTAGGTTATGTTTTGATGCAAGAGGGTAGAGTCATAGCTTATGCTTCTCTGCAGTTGAAGCTGCATGAGTTGAATTACCCGACACATGATTTGGAGTTGGCAGCTATAGTTTTTGCTTTGAAGATTTGGCGACATTATTTATATGGAGAGAAGTGTTTTATCTATACAGATCATAAGAGTTTGAAATACTTGGGTGTTCAAAGAGAGCTGAATCTTTGACAGAGACGGTGGTTAGAATTGATTAAAGATTATGACTTTTTGATTGATTATCATCCTGGTAAGGTGAATGTTGTTGCTGATGCCTTGAGTCGAAAGTCTTTAGCAGGTTTGACTGTTTATTCGTTCTTGTTGCTTGTTGAGTTGAGAGCATTGCATGCTAGTTTTGAATCATGTCAGTTGCATTTGAGACCGTTGTTGTTGGATCAGATTAAAGAGGCTCAGTTGGCAGATGAGAAAATTCAGAAGATTGTTTTGGATCGTCAAAAAGGAGAGAGTAAAGATTTTCATGTGAGAAGTGATGGTAGCCTTTGGTACAAAGATAGGTTGTGTGTTCCTGATAATGCAAGATTGAGAAAGATTATTTTGGAGGAAGTACATCAGTCGGTTTTTGCTATGCAACCTGGGAGTACTAAGATGTATCATGATTTGAAGCAACATTATTGGTGGTCATGTATGAAGAGGGACATAGCGGAGTTTGTATCTAAGTGTCTCACTTGTCAGAGGGTAAAAGCTATGCATCAAGTTCCAACAGGGTTGCTTCAGCCTTTATCAGTGCCTAAATGGAAATGGGAGCGAGTGACAATGGATTTTGTGACTGGTTTGCCGTTGACTCAGAAAAAAGCATGATGCCATTTGGGTGATTGTTGATCGGTTGACAAAGACGGCTCATTTTCTTCCAATTAGAATGGATTATTCTCTGGAGAAGTTGGCTGAGCTGTATATCAGTGAGATAGTGAGATTGCATGGAGTTCCAATTTCTTTAGTGTCTGATCGAGATCCTCGGTTTACTTCAAGGTTTTGGAAGAGTTTGCATGCTGCTTTGGGTTCTCGATTATACTTTAGCACTGCTTTTTATCTGCAGATAGATGGGCAGTCAGAGAGAGTGATACAGATTATAGAGGATATGTTGAGAAGCTGTGTCATTAATTTCTCTGGAAGTTGGGACAAATTTTTGCCATCAATGGAATTTGCTTATAACAACAGTCATCAATCTAGTATTAGAATGGCACCATTTGAGGCATTGTATGGTAGAAGATGCAGAATGCCTCTATGTTGGAATGAAGTTGGAGAAGGTAAATTGGTTGGTCCTGATTTGATTAAAGAAACGGAAGAGAAAGTGAAGATAATTCGGGACCGGTTGAAAGCAGCTTCAGATCGGCAGAAATCTTATTCAGATTTGAAGAGAAGAGACATAGAGTTCAATGTTGGAGATAAAGTTTTCTGAAAGTGTCTCCTTGGAAGAAGATTCTGATATTTGGCCGAAAAGGGAAGTTAAGTCCTCATTTTATTGGACCTTATGAAGTATTAGAAAGAGTTGGACCAGTTGCTTATTGATTCACAATGTCTTCCATGTTTCTATGCTGCGGAGGTATAGATCAGACCCATCTCATGTTTTGTCGGTTGAATCTATTGAGGTGAGTTCGGATTTGACTTTTGAAGAAGAACCAGTTGCTATTTTGGCACATGAAGTGAAAGAGTTGAGAAATAAGAAAGTGCCACTTGTGAAGGTTCTTTGGAAGAATCATGCAAAGAAAGAGGCAACTTGGGAGAGTGAGCAAGCGATGCGAGATCAGTATCCTCAACTGTTTCAGACTTGAGATCAGGTAATTTCGAGGATGAAATTTCTTTTAGAGGAGGAGAATTGTAATATCCCAAAGTATACCCTAAAAGTTTTGGAATATTTATTATTGTATTTGGATTAAATGTTATAAGTGTATATGTTTAAGTGGAAAGAGAAAAGAGGTAAGGAGAAGAGTGTATATATTGTATATAAAGAGATATATTCAACATATACAAGTCAAAGAAATGGAAGGTCAAAAGAAGATTTATTTATTTTTAAATTAATTGAAATGGAAATTAAAGGAAGTGGATGAGGATATTTATGAATATTTTATTATTTTATTTGCTTGTTTGAGAGGATTGAGTGGTTAAGAGAGAGTTGACTTGTGTTCTATTCATCTTCTTCTTCTTTTCTTTTCTTCATGGCCAGCTAACTCCATAGCAAGAGAGAAAGTGAGATTTTGTCTTTCCAAACTCAAGATTTGAAGGTGTTCCAAGTGATCAAGTTGGAATTCTAAGGGTTTTCATCACTTTTGGTAAGTTTTCCACTTGATTCCCTTGTTTTCTTTTAAGTTTGTGTTTTGAGTTTGGTGTTTGAATGTTGATAGTATGTGTATATTTGATTATGGTGTTTTGAGGGTGTGTGATCTTCTTGGTGTTGATTTTGGAGTTTGATTGAAGAGATAGAGTTAAGTTTTGGTGTTGGAAGAGCAAGTGTTGTGTTTGAGTTGTGTGTATGTGATGCTTGTGAATTGGTGTTTGATGTATGTTTTGAATTGTTTTGATGTTTTTGCAAGTTATTATGGTTTATGAGTGTTTTTAGTTAAGTTTGTTTGAAGTCAAAAGTAGTGGAAGTAAGAGGTTTGTTGGATGTGATGTTGTTGTTGCCGAAATCAAGATTTTTGGCCTGACACGCCCATGAGCACGGCCAGGTCTTTAGGCGTGTCAATGGTTCTATTTTCTGGATGGGTGACACGCCCATGTCACTGAGCGTGTCACAGCTTCTGTGTTATAGTAGCATTGACACGTCCAGTGACACGCCCATGTCACTGAGCGTGTCATAGCTACTGTGTTGAGGGAGGATTGACTTGGCCAGTGACACGCCCATGTCACAGAGCGTGTCAAAGCTTCTGTGTTGTGGATTTAGGGCACGGTTAGGGACACGCCCGTGCTGTTGAGCGTGTCATGTGTAGAGTTTGCCCTAGTTGTTTCTTATCCAAATTATCTCATGTGTATCTCTAAGTAAGCGTGTATCATCCCTTTTGGATTAGGTCTTGAAGAGATTGAGTTGCCCTAATCCAAGTGTTGAAGGATTCATGGAAGAGGAGGTTGATAGATTAGTGTGAGTTGCTCTTCAGGTAAGTACAAACCTTACATGATTGCATACATATATATGACTTTGGGACTTAACACATTTGGTTGTAAATGTGTTAAGTAATCTATTACATTGCTGATATATTTGATTAATGCTATGAATTGCTTAATGTGAAAGATATGCTGATCATTCAAATTATATGTACAATGCAATTGGTTGTGTATACCCTAATGATGAGATGTGAAGCCATTATCGTTGGCTATAATGATGCAAATGAAACGATTGGGGCATGTTTGCCTAGATGATTATGAGGAAATGAGAATGGAATCGATAATGAAATAATGAAAGAATTGTGTGCCTAATGTGTTTTTCAATTTTCTGAGTTTTGTTGTTTGTGGCACGCCTAATAGTAACAATCTCTTGAAGCTGGGTTGGGCTTGATCCTTGAAGCCAAGTTGGGTTGAAGTTTAGCATGCTTTACTCCCCTTGAAGCTTGGTTGGGTCTTGTCCTTGAAGCCTAGTTGAGATGTTACAACCCTTGAAGCTAGGTTAGGTTTGGTCCTTGAAGCCAAGTTGGGTTGATGTTTAGCATGCTTCGCTCCCCTTGAAGCTTGGTTAGGCCTAATCCTTGAAGTCTAGTTGGGATAATGATAAATGTGAAAATTAAACCAAAACATTAACTCTGAAAGTTGAATGGCATATTATCTTTTGGGCCCATGCTTGTCTTTGCTTCCATGTGAATTATGAATAGTGAAACAAATGAATAATAAGACTTAATGTAAGGTTTTGTAATATGATATTCTTATGTGTTGTTTATAATATTTGAATGTGTGACATTGGCATTGCATTGAAGCATATTGTTATGGTAACTTGTACCATTAAGCCTATGGCTTAGCGCGATTATGGTTCGTCACGCAGGTGATAGGGTAGAACCGGAGAGTTCAGTTAGACCGAGTTGAGTTTAGACTCTGAAGCGTTGATTGTGGGCCTAAAGACCAGAGACAAACTGCCAAACATGTATAAACTTTATGTTTTGTAAAAATTGATTTTGATGCATTTATATATGTAAATACCGCTACATTTTCTGCTGCATAATGAATAAATGTTTTACCTGTTATGTTCCATAATATATATAAATATATATGAAATATTTTAAGTTTTCTCATATTAATGCAGAAGAGAAAATTGGGTTGTCTAATATAAACTGTGGCACTCCTGTATCCAGTATACGTATATTACAGATGTAGTAGTATGTGGTGTGCGTATATGGGGTATAGGGGTGTTACATTAATATTATAAAATTATTAAGTATAACAATATTATCCATATTACACACAATAATTAAAATAAAGCATCAATATATTAAAATCAAAGCAAGGTCCAAACAAAACAAATAAATGGACACCCATCGAAGATGAAAACATGTCCTTACATAATATGCCTAAATAGGACACCCACAGAAAGGTAGAAACATGTCCTTTACATAGGTTCTAAAATATAAAAGTAAATTAAATTACATGATATTTAGCTAATGAGGTACCCACCAAGTGGAAACATACCCCTTACAACATTTGGAAACCTAAATAAATTGATAAAAGTTAAATAACCATTCATAATTCATCAAAGGTATTAAATATCAATAGAAAGTAAACATTCATCCATGATAAATTAAATAAACCAAGCATTGAACTTAAATAAGTTCAAGCATAAGAAATAAATTAAAGCATAATCAAATATAGAATTGAGTAAGGCAAATAAAATTCCAATTATAGCTACTGTTTCCATTTAGGGCTTTTTATTTCATGTGTTTAAGATTTTGGAAATAATGGAATTTGGCTACTGTGACTTTAAGAGAATTAAAATAGATTGAGGATTTTATGTTTTAAAAGGTTGGTGAGACACTTTGATTAACCAAATTAAGGTTTGAATGGTGAAATCATGAAACTAGGGTTATGGACACTTTAAAATACTTTTTATTTGTGATTTTAAATTATGATTTCAAGCTTACTGTGTGAAATTAAAATATTTGTGTTTATATGATTTTTAAGGTTCTAAAGGATTTGGGTTTAGAAAAAATTAGGGTTTAAGGTTTTAAAGGGGTTAGGGTTTACTATTTTGAGTTTTGGAATTGAATTAGGGTTTTAAGACTTTTGAATTAGGGTTTCGGGTAATGAGTTATTTTTAGGATTTGAAAATCAATTTGATACTTTTATGAAGTTTTATGAAAATAAACAAACGATTTAAAGTAAAAAAAAACAAAAAAGATGTTTTTAAGGCTTTTGGAAGGAAATAGAACACAAATAAAAGTTTTGATAATTTGGAAAGCAAATCTTAGTTTTGGGGTTTTGAAGAAATAAAACTAATAGCTTTAAACTTTTAGCAAATAAAGCCACGATTTAAGATTTTCAAACCTTAGAAAATGTGAATTTGAGGTTCTAAAATTTTTGAATTAAAAAAAGAATGAGATATTTAGCTACTGTAAAAAAATAAAAGGAATTAAGAATTCAAACCTTCTTTCGTGGGGTTGCACCAAAATTGCTTCTTTGATCAACCAAATCATAGGCAAGCTTTGCTGCCTTTAAATTCCCTTGAATTGTTTTTCTGCTTCCTCAAAAAATTGAATTCAATTACTACCTTTCCTTCATAGATTCGGTTTCCACTTTTCCCAAGTTTCTGTCCGATTTTCCTCCTCCTTTTTTATATTGTAATTATACTTATTTATAGAAAATTTTTGTGGTTTTTTCCTAGTTGCTCACGACATACATTATTTATTAAGAAAAGGAAACTGAAACCTAATTGCATTAGGTTTTGAAAAATTACCACATGACCAAGAAAAGTTATTTGATCAAGCCAAAACTCACATTTAGATAGCTTAGAATACAACTGCTTCTCTCTCAAAGTATGTAGTACAATCCGCAAGTGCTTATCATGGTCCTCCTTATTATACGAATACACCAAAATATCATCAATAAAGACTACCACAAGCTGATCTAAATAGGGTCTAAACACCCTATTCATCAAATCCATGAAAGCTGCTGGTGCATTCGTCAATCCAAAAGGCATTACCAAAAACTCATAATGCCCATACCTTGTGCGGAAAGCTATCTTGGGAACATCTTCCTCTCTTTGATTCTCAACTGATGGTACCCTGATCTCAAATCAATCTTAGAGAAAACTACAGCTCCCTTCAATTGATCAAAGAGATCATCTATCCTAGGCAAAGGATACTTGTTCTTGATGGTCACCTTATTCAACTGTCGAAATTCAATGCACAGCCTAAAAGTACCATCCTTCTTCTTCACAAAAAAACAGGAGCTCCCCACGGAGACACACTATAGCGAACAAACCCTTTATCAAACAACTCCTGAAACTGTACCTTCAACTCTCTTAACTCTATAGGTGCCATGCAATAAAGAGTAATAGAGATGGGAGTGGTACTAGGCAACAAATCGATACCAAACTCAACCTCTCTCTCAGGGGGTATCCCTGGCAACTCCTCTGGAAAAACATCTGGCAATTCAGCAACTGTGGGTATACTATCAAGTTGAGAACCCACTACTCTAGTATCTACCATATGAGCAAGATAAGCATCACACCCTTTCCGAATCATCCTTCTAGCTGCAACAGCTGAAGCAAACATAGATGCAAGTTGTCTCTGCTCACTAGATACCATCACACTCTTACCATCACCGGTTCTAATGGTAACACACTTATTCTAACAATCTACCACAGCCTCATGCTTAGCTAACCAATCCATGTCTAAAATCAAATCATACTCCTTAAAAGGAATTTCAATCAAATCTCCAAGAAATTCCTCATCCTGAACAACCATTGGGCTATCTCGGTGCATCTTACTCACCACAACACTATGCCCTAAAGGATTTGTCACCAAAACATCAAATCCTAGGGAGTCAGAATACAATTTAGACATAGGCAAGATGGATGCACTTATGTATGAATGCGTAGATCCTGGATCAATCAAAGCAAGAACTGAAATGCAAAATAAAGAAAATGTACCCGCAATGACTGTTGAAGCATCCAGAAAAATTTTGCTGGAGAAAAAAACTGTTGCAGAAAAATCGCGCTGGTGAAAAAATTTGCGGCAGGAAAAATTGCGCTGGTAAAAAAGCTACTGTAGCTTGGGCGAGACAGGCCTGTGGGCCATTTCGCCTGCAGGAATTTCCTACAGGAAACTCCTGCGGGCGAAATGCCCCGTGGGCCCGCTGACTTTCGGCGACGATTTTTTCGTCGCCGATTTTAATTTTAAATTTTTTTATTTTTGTTTGTTTATTTTTATTTTTTATTGATAAAAATTAGATACTAAAGCAAAAATTATTTGAAAAATTATTTTGGACTAAATAAAATATATTGGACAACACAAAAATTATCTTGAACTAATTAAAATATATTGGACCGAACTGGGTAAAAAATTAAGGGTCTACAGTTTGCCCCCTGCTTGAATGATCTGAAACATTAGTGAAAGAGAGTGAAAAGCAATAAGACTTAATTTTTGATGAGATGGCTGAGGTTTTGGTTTTTGGACCCGGTTTGAGTTCTGGACTCAAGGATAATTCTAGGTTCGGGACCTAAGGAAAATTTGGGTTTTGGACTAGGTTCTTGACCTAAGGAAAATTTGGGTTTTGGACTCGAGCTAAGTTCTGGACTTAGAAGAGATTCTAGGTTCTGGACCTAAGGAAAATTCAGGTTCTGGACCCGATTCGAGTTCTGGACTCAAGGATAATTCTAGGTTCTGGACCTAAGGAAAATTTGGGTTCTGGACCCGATTCGAGTTCTGGACTCAAGGATAATTCTATGTTCTGGACCTAAGGAAAATTTGGGTTCCGGACCCGATTCGAGTTCTGGACTCAAGGACAATTCTAGGTTCTGGACCTAAGAAAAACTTGGGTTCTGGACCCGAAAGATTTGGATACTCGATCCTAAACTAGACTCAGATACTCGATCCTAAACTGGATTCAGATACTCGATCCTAAACTGGATTGGGATACTCGATCCTAACTAGATTTGGATACTCAATCCTAAACTGGATTTGGATACTCGATCCTAACTGGATTTGGATTCTCGATCCCAAATTGGATTGGGATACTTGATCGTAACTGGATTTGGATACTCGATCCTAAACTGGATTTGAATACTCGACCCTAAATTGGTTTTGGATACTTGATCCTAAATTAGATTGGATTTGGGTACTTGGACCCGTGATTGGGTACTTGGACCTGAGATTGGGTACTTGGACCCGAGCTTGAATTGATTTTGGGTACATGGACCCGAGATTGGGTACTTTGACCTGAGCTTGAATTTATTTTGGGTACTTGGACCCGGATTGGGCACTTGGATCCAAGATTGATTTGATTTGGGTACTTGGACCCGAGATTGATTTAATTTGGATACTTGGACCCGAGAATGAGTTTGATTAACCTTTAATTAGTTGAGAAGTTTGACTGCTCTGGCCGTTCTATGCATTGTGGTTCTTCACCCTCAAAACAGATCTTCACCATTGAAAATGGATCTTCCTTCTTTAAGATCGGGTCTTCACCTTTGAAATTGGATCTTCATCTTTTAATTGGGTCTTTTCCCTGGCTTCAGCTCTTTTAGCTGGACTGATCTTTGGTCTTTTACATCTTCATTCTTTTGAGAGTTCTAATGTTCCATTCTTTTCTTCATTCTGTCTTGTTCTTCCTTTGCACTTTTGCAAAAAAATTCAGCCCTTTTTAACTAGCCTTCATATCTTCTCTTTGCCCCCTGCGTGGCAAGATATTCAAAATATTTTGTTAATGCATAAACTCAAAATTTGAAAAGGAGAAGCGTTGCCCCCTGTGTAGGCTTAAACCCATGATTTTAAACCCATGATTGGGTACTTTGACCTGAGCTTGAATTTATTTTGGGTACTTGGACCCGGATTGGGCACTTGGATCCAAGATTGATTTGATTTGGGTACTTGGACCCGAGATTGATTTAATTTGGATACTTGGACCCGAGAATGAGTTTGATTAACCTTTAATTAGTTGAGAAGTTTGACTGCTCTGGCCGTTCTATGCATTGTGGTTCTTCACCCTCAAAACAGATCTTCACCATTGAAAATGGATCTTCCTTCTTTAAGATCGGGTCTTCACCTTTGAAATTGGATCTTCATCTTTTAATTGGGTCTTTTCCCTGGCTTCAGCTCTTTTAGCTGGACTGATCTTTGGTCTTTTACATCTTCATTCTTTTGAGAGTTCTAATGTTCCATTCTTTTCTTCATTCTGTCTTGTTCTTCCTTTGCACTTTTGCAAAAAAATTCAGCCCTTTTTAACTAGCCTTCATATCTTCTCTTTGCCCCCTGCGTGGCAAGATATTCAAAATATTTTGTTAATGCATAAACTCAAAATTTGAAAAGGAGAAGCGTTGCCCCCTGTGTAGGCTTAAACCCATGATTTTTCTATGTGGGCTCCGTCTAGTTCTTCACACAAGCACATATTTCTTCTTTTACAAAATGACTGGAGCTTCCATAAGCAAATAGGCTTTCCATGCCCCCTTGATTCAATATCTTCTTTTGATTCTTTAGTTTGCAAGGTATTTTCTGTTCACTTTGATAAAGAATAGACAATACAAGACAAGAAAGTGTGTTGTGATATGCTCATGTATGCATGATATGCATGAATGATACATACAGCGGTTCCATTGACTCACAAACCAAGGTGATCAGCTGAAGTAATCTCATTGACTCCTTTCAGATGCTCGTTCAGGTCTTGCATTGGAATGATAGAAAGCTTTGCATTTATGGCTTTTATCTTCAAGATGTTGAAAATATGAGTGGTGGAGACCCTAAGAAGCAAAGACAGGGATCCATCTATTTTGAACTATGTTTTAGCATATCGATTGATAGCTTCTTCATGACCTTGCCAATGATCATTTCCTTTGCCCAATGTGTCCTTTGGAGGTTTAACATACTTCCCTTAGCTTGAAGGCTTTGTATGACAAAACTCTTTTTTGAATTTAAGTGTTGGCTTTGCCAAATCAATGTCAATATACCTCAGGACTTGATTTTCCAAATTAACATATCTATAACATGACAACCCTAGTTAATGTACTAAACTCGGGAATCATTTCTATTTAAGCAAGAATTGTTGCACTTAAGATAGGCACATACACATTACTTGGCCAAAGGTCTCATTGAGTTTAAATACTGTCTATCTCATATGCATGCTTATCCAAATTATCTCGAGTAATAGACTCTACCTACCAAGAGAGATCAACAGGTCTTTGGTAGGCTTGAAATGGGGTCTATGAGGGACATGGGTTAATTGAAGGCCATTTTGAGATAGGAGCTGATGTGACACAATGGACAAACCCTCACACTATAAATTTCTTATTTGAATTTTGGAGGCAATCTTGCTAGACTCCAAATTCCCTCTATCTTCTTGGCATTAATCTGGATCTTGATTAGGACAGTTTTTGCCCTTCCAAAATGTTTGGTTCCCAAATTTGTTTCTTTTCTTCTTTTCCCTTTTCTTTCTCTTTATTTTTCTTACTCTTCCCTTTTCTTTCTCTTACTCTTATCATTTTGTCCTTCTTTCTTGTAGGATTATCAAGTACAGAACTTTTAAGCACTGAATGCTCTTTCTCCTTTTTCTCCAATTTTGATTGAATCTTTGGTTGGGTTGGACCAATTCATGTCAAACCGTCCTTATGGAAGCCTTTTGCTGCTTTAGGTAAAAGAAAACTCAATTGGCTTTCTGAACCACCTTTTTATGTTTTTTTCTTTTTTTTTCCTTTTCTCTTTTCCTATTTTCTTCTTTTCTTTCTTTTCTTTTTCTCTTTTTTGTTTTTTTTTGTTTGTTTTTTTTGTTCTAGCTCTAAAAGAGTTGTCTTATTTTTACTAACTTGGGCTTCCAATAATGGATGAGTGGAGTAACATAAATCTTCTTTAACAGGGATAAATCATTTGTTACTCTGATGTTGATGTTGTCTTGATATATTGTAGATATTAAGGGAACTTCAACTACCCTTATGGTTTTGAGAACTTCAACTATCTTCATGATCTTGACAACTTCAATTATCTTCATGGTCTTGACTATTCATTTCTTCCTTTGATCTTCTTACCTCTTCATCTTGGTGATCATAAGACTTGTCAAAAGTATCACAATAGGTCAGGGTAGGTTGTTGGGGTTTGTAAGCCCATGAAAAGAAAGCTAAAATTTTATGAAGGCTCAAAGGGACAACTAGGGGTTGATATTTAATAGGGTGAATACTAGTTGTTGGCTAATCAAACAATGCCTAGATCATTTCTCTCTTAAATAAACAGAGTTCAATTTCGCCTCAAAAGTTTGTCAAAGCATGTTCTAAGACTGACTAGGACCTAGACAATGGTAATTATGCAGGAGTCCTCTCTAAGTAAGCATACACAACTCAATGCTATAGAGCAATTCCCTCACCTAGTAAAGTCATTCAAGTCATGATGCCTAGACACATTAATTTAGAACATCAAGCTAGATTCCTCATTGGTTGAGTTCCAAAATGAACAAAGACAAACAAGATTTTTGATGAAAGTAATTTATTTAAACAAATTTAAATTTGAAAAACACGATTGTTCAAGTTAAATATTAAAGAAAGTAAAATTGAAAAGCAACATTCAAGCTAAGGAAAGTTCATTCAGATTAAGCTTCTTTTCCCTTCACATCTTCAATATTTCCATCTTGAAAGGATGATAAAACAAAATCTTCTTCCAATCCTTTTCCCACCATGAAGGTTGCTGGTGGTGGCACTTTTCCAAATTTAGGCAAAGCGTTGTTCTTGATATTGGGCTTATCCGGCTTGGGTAGCTTGCCACTATCGATTAGGTCTTGGATCTCATGCCTTAAATGAGCACATTTATCTATTTCATGCCCTCACATTTGATGAAATTGACAGAAGGCCTCGGCATTGAAGTTTGGTGGCAGTGGATTATGTAGTGGGCGAGAAGCTAATGGTTGCAATAACCCTTTCTTGTGCAGCTTGCTAAAAACCCAAGATAGAGGTTTCCACAATTTTGAGAATTGTCTTTGATTCCCTTGACCTATTACATTAACATCAACCTCTTTTTACGTGCTTTAATTTCTAGACTGGTAATTCCCTTTCTCATTCCTTTTTATTGAAAAGCGATTATTCTCCCTTTCCCACTATTCAATTTGCAAACCAGCTTGGAGAAGGTCTTTGAAATCATGGATGAGTGTATGAGACATCCTCTCATGGAGACTAGGCAACACCGCTCTCATAATCATCCTTATTTGATCGGATTCATCGGGCCTCTTTTTGAGCAAAGCAGCCTTGTTTCTCCATCTCTTCACATAGTCCACAAAATTCTCATTTGGCCTTTGCCTAATGGACTCAACTTCCATTAAGGTAATTTCCATCTCGACATTATACCCATATTGTTGGATGAAGGCTTTGTATAGCAGATCCCAACTCTTTTGTGTTCCATCATCTAAGGTATTGAACCAATTTTGGACAACAAGGTCCAATGAGAGCATGAAGTACCTTAGAGTTTTAGCCTTAGTAGCTCGGGCAGACTGTATGGCAGTGATATACTGCTTCACATGGAGATGAGGATTTTCATTTCCATCAAACTTCACGAATGATGGCATCTTGAATTTGTACGGGACTTCTTCATCTAGTTCAAATAGTTTGTTGACTTCGGACATTTCTTCAATTTTCAGTTTCTTCTCAAATTTGTTTTCTAAATCAACAATCATCTTTTCAATATTAGAAGTTTCAGTCTTTTCGATGGTTGCCTTCTCAACAACCTTTGGCTCCTTTTTTGTCTTGAAGATATTGGTAGTATTGAGTCCAATCATCATCATCAATGATCACCTTATCATCATCAAAAGCTACTTCATCAACTTTAGCCTTCCCATTGACTTTCTTGGTGCTAGCAGATGCTTCGGCATTGTTTCCTAAAATTGTAGCTAGTTGATTTTTTATCGTCTCGGCCATGGCCACTTTTATTTCTTCCATCTTGGTGTTGAGAGCATCATCCACCATCCTTTGAATTTGTTCAGGATCCATTGTTTTTGGTGAGCAAGTGATTGAGTCGTTGCTAGATACTTCATCTCCAGCGTAGGTCGGATTGTTGTAAGCTTTTGAACTATCATAATCCAGGGCTGTGAGCCAGAAAGGATATATGATATGAGATGCAAATGTATGCATGTATGCATGTATGCACAAACAAATCAACAAATAAGGATAAATAGGACGTTCCTTCCAACCTTATAACATCCACACACGAATGGCGAGTCTCTTTTCCTAGGTATATGGTTAATAAAATACCAACATGGGGTATCTTGCTTTCGAATAATTCCCTCGGACTTTTTAACCAATAGTTATATTTTCAAAAATGGAAATCAATCCATGATAATTCCCATTAATTAGGTTTTAATCCATTCAACCAACTAAAGTAGCTTTTATGCTATATTGGATTAAAACTAAATTAAGACGTTTATTATAGATAGATTTCTCACTTGAAAAAGTAACTAATGATTCATGCCAAAAACAAGCCCATGGTTAATTTATTCTTAGTGTAAACTAGGCCCACAATTGATTTTTGGTATTTCGTAATTGACCTAAATATTTTTGCAAGCTCTTTGTAAGAAAAGGTTGGGTGAAAATAGTTTTGTTTCTAAGCCCATTGTAAAATATTTTAGAAAAATGGATTTTGGGCTTAGCATTTGGGCCATGAGTAAAAGAATTTTTGATTTGTTTTTAGAAAAGTCTTATGTCCAAAGACCATCTTGAAAAAATTTTGAAAATAGTTTTGGTCTTTTGTATTTTAAAGAAAAATTTATTTTGAGCTTACAATATACTTAGGTCATATTAGAAAAAGAACAAACCAAATAAGCCATGATTTAAGCTAAGATAAATTAACCATAGTCAAACAACATGCATTTGGGGTAAAACCTAAGGAAAGTAACTAGGCCAATTACATGAGCCTTTGTCTTTGGGTAAAAAGGCTTAGGCCGTAGCGAGTATATACAAAATGGTACGAGGCTATAAGTGGTTATGCCATGATCGATCTCCATACCTTGAGTGAAAGTATGGTATCCCTTACATAACATAACACGGGTAACATGGGCGTCCTAACTCTTGCACACGATGCAATCTAATATGATGCAATGGATAATATCATTATAAGAAAGAATAGAATAATATAAAGACCAACAGAATCAACTTCTCTTATTCCCCAGTGGAGTCGCCACTGTGAGCGGGGATTTTTGCCCTCACTTCTGGTGGAATGGTTCTTGCAACTTCGGCACTGTTTAGCCTTGGGGCTTTAGAGAACACGGACCTAAGTCCGGAGAAAATGGAGTCGCCACCCGGACGGGCTGGGAAAAAATAAAAGGGTGGATGACTCGATTCCTAAGGAATCCCCAACCCCTTAATGGGTTCGGAAAGTTGGCTATGTGTGGGGAAGGTGAGAAATGGCCCAGCACCCCCACAACGCCCGGTTCATTGGAACCGGCCTCCTTTACAGGTCTTAATATTATAAAATTCTTAAGTATAACAATATTATCCATATTACACACAATAATTAAAATAAAAGTATTAATATATTAAAATCAAAGCAAGGTCCAAACAAAATAAATAAATGGACACCCATCCGAAGATGGAAACATGTCCTTACATCATATGCCTAAATAGGACACCCACCGAAAGGTAGAAACATGTCCTTTGCATAGGTTCTAAAATAGAAAAGAAAATCAAATTACATGATATTTAGCTAATGAGGTACCCACCAAGTGAAAACATACCCCTTACAACATTTGGAAACCTAAATAAATTGATAAAAGTTAAATAACCATTCATAATTCATCAAAGGTATTAAATATCAATAGAAAGTAAACATCCATCCATGATAAATTAAATAAACCAAGCATTCAACTTAAATAACTTAAAGCATAAGAAATAAATTAAAACATAATCAAATATAGAATTGAATAAGGCAAATAAAATTCCAATTATAGCTATTGTTTTCATTTAGGGCTCTTTATTTCATGTGTTTAAGGTTTTAGAATTAATGGAATTTGGCTACTGTGACTTTAAGAGAATTAAAATAGATTGAGGATTTTATATTTTAAAAGGTTGGTGAGACACTTTGATTAACCAAATTAAGGTTTGAATGGTGAAATCATGAAACTAGGGTTTTGGACACTTTAAAATACTTTTGATTTGTGATTTTAAATTATGATTTCAAGCTTACTGTGTGAAATGAAAATATTTGTGTTTATATGATTTTTAAGGTTTTAAAGGATTTCGGTTTAGAAAAAAATTTGGGTTTAAGGTTTTCAAGGGGTTAGGGTTTCCTATTTTGAGTTTTGGAATTGAATTAGGGTTTTAAGACTTTTGAATTAGGGTTTCGGGTAATGAGTTATTTTTAGGATTTGAAAATCAATTTTATACTTTTATGAAGTTTTATGAAAATAAACAAACGATTTAAAATTTATAAAAAACAAAAAAGATGTTTTTAAGGCTTTTGGAAGGAAATGGAACATAAATAAAAGTTTTGATAATTTGGAAAGCAAATCTTAGTTTTGGGGTTTTGAAGAAATAAAACTAATAGCTTTAAACTTTTAGAAAATAAAGCCGCGATTTAAGATTTTCAAACCTTAGAAAAAGTGAATTTGATGTTCTAAAATTTTTGAATTAAAAGAAAGAATGAGATGTTTAGCTATTGTAAAAAAATAAAAGGAATTAAGAATTCAAGCCTTCTTTTGTGGGGTTGCACCAAAATTGCTTCTTTGATCAACCAAATCAAAGGCAAGCTTTGCTGCCTTTAAATTCCCTTGAATTGTTTTTCTGCTCCCTCAAAAAATTGAATTCAATTACTGCCTTTCCTTCACAGATTTGGTTTCCACTTTTCCCAAGTTTCTGTCCGATTTTCCTCCTCTCTTCTTGTGCTGTAATTATACTTAATTATAGAAGTTTTTTGTGGTTTTTTCCTAGTTACTCAATGCATACATTATTTATTAAGAAAAGGAAACCGAAACCTAATTGCATTTGCATCGAAAAAATTTCGCTGGCAAAAAAAAAAACTGCTGCGGAAAAATATCGCTGGCGAAAAAATTTACCGCAGGAAAAATTGTAGGAAACTCCTGTTGGCGAAATGCCCACAGGCCTGCTGACTTTCGGCGATGATTTTTCCGTTGCGATTTTTATTTTTATTTATTTTTATTTTTGTTTGTTTATTTTATTTTTTATTGATAAAAATTAGATACTAAAGCAAAAATTATTTAAAAAATTATTTTGGACTAAATAAAATATATTGGACAACACAAAAATTATTTTGAACTAATTAAAATATATTGGACCAGACTGGGCCAAAAATTAAGGGTCTGCAGTCATATGGAATGAAGAATGTCAAAAGGCCTTTGAGCGAATAAAAGAGTATTTGCTGAGTCCACCTATTTTAAAACCACCTAAACCTGGCAAAACTCTATTACTATACTTAGTAGTAGAAGAAGAGTCAATAGGAGCCATGCTAGCCCAAGCAGATGAGTCAGGGATTGAGCATGCAGTTTACTATTTGTGTAGAAAGCTCCTACCTTATGAAATTAAGTATAGTATCATTGAAAAGACCTGTATAGCTGTGGTTTGGTCTTCTAAGAAGCTGCGGCATTACTTTCAATCTTATATTGTGCAAGCAATTTCTAGGTTGGATCCAATGAAGTACTTAAGGAAGACACCCTCTTTGATTGGGAAGTATGGTCGATGGTTGATAATATTAGAAGAATTCGAGATTGAGTATGTAACCAGGAAAACAATCAAAGGTATAGCAGTGGCAGAATTCCTGGCCCAACAACCATTACCAGATAGCAAAGAGGTAGTCATGGAATTTTCGGATGAACATTTAGAGGCAATTGAAGTACAAGGGTGGAAAATGTATTTTGATGGAGCAGTAAATAGAAAAGGAGCAGGTTTGGGAGTTATACTAGAATCGCCCGAAGGGGAACTTATCCCTTTAGCCAAAAAGTTGAAATTTAGGGAAACTAATAATGTGGTAGAATATGAACCTTGTATTTTTGGTTTGGAAACCCTAATGATTATGAAGGTGGATACGGTGGAAGTTTTTGGCGGTTCATTGCTAGTAGTATTCCAAGTAAATGGAAAGTGGGAGTTAAAAGAAGAAAAATTAAAACCATACCACCATTACTTGACCATGATGAAGAAGAACTTTAAGGATTGTAGGTTTATACATCTATCAAGAGAAGAAAATTAGATGGCTGATGCCCTAGCCACATTGGCTTTGGTATGGGGAAATCCTATCAGCTTATTCCTTAAGCCTCTGATTTTGACCAGTTCGTCAACTCCTTGCTATGAGTATGAGACAATCATGGAAACTAATACAGACCATGATGCATGGTATGATACTATAAGGCAATTTTTGGAAGAAAGAGAATACCCGTCGGGGGCAACGAAGAAAGAAAAAAGAGCCATAAGGCGATGGTCTTTATAATACATCACATTCCATGGGGAGTTATATCGAAGATGGCCTGATGGGGGTGCATTTGAGATGTTTAAGAAAGCCTGAAGTGGAGTGTATCATGTCAGAGATACATGTGGGAAGTTGCGGTTTGCACATGAGTGGCTTGGCCCTAGTAAAGAAGATTATTCGACAAGGTTACTACTGGTTGACCATGAAGAGAGATTGTATTGAGTTTGTAAAGAAGTGCTAACAATGTCAGATGTATGGTAACTTGAACCACATGCCTCTTGAAGAATTGCATTCTGTTGCGCTCTAATAAACACTACTAGAACTACACTCACAAGTATAAGAGACTGCTGTAGTATTTTGGTGATCATCTCAAGGTTGTCTCACAGGAAGTTAGATAAGCTAATTATTTATCAAATCGTAAATAACAAATTATCAATAAAATTAAATGGACACCCATCCGAGGATGGAAACATGCCCTTACATCCCATGCCTAAATAAGACACCCACCGAAAGGTAGAAACATGTCCTTTACATTGGTTCTAAAATAGAAAAGAAAATTAAATTACATGATATTTAACTAATGAGGTACCCACCAAGTGGAAACATACCCCTTACAACAATTGGAAATAAAAGTAAATAACCATTCATCATAAATAAATCATTCATCAAAGGTATTAAACATCCATCCATGATAAATTAAATAAACCAAGCATTGAACTTAAATAAATTAAAGCATATAAAATAAATCAAAGCATAATCAAATATAGAATTAAATAAGGCAAATAAAAATCTAAATTATAGCTACTGTTTCCATCTAGGGTTCTTTATTTCATGTGTTTAGGGTTTTGGAATTTATGGAATTTAGGCTACTATGATTTTAAAGGAATTAAAATGGATCAAAGATTTTATGTTTTAAAAGGTTGGTAATACTCTTTGATTAACTAAACTAGGGTTTGTGATGTAAAATCATGAAATTAGGATTTGGACACTTTAAAATACTTTTCATTTGTTGTTTACGGTTACTCATATGGTTTCAAGCTTAAGCTTACTGTGTAAAATTAAAATTTTGTGTTTTTATGGTTTTTTAATTTTTAAAGGATTTAGGGTTTAAAAAAAATTAAGGTTTAAGGTTTTAAGGGGTTAGGGTTTACTATTTTGAGTTTTGGAATTGAATTAGGGTTTTAAGACTTTTGACTTAGGGTTTCGGGTAATGAGTTATTTTTAGGATTTGAAAAAAATAATTGATAATTTTATGAAGTTTTATGAATTTAAACAAAATGATTTAAAGTTTATAAAAACAAAAAATATGTTTTTAAGGCTTTTGGAAGGAAACAGAACACAAATTAAAGTTTTGATAATTTGGAAAGCAAATTAGGGTGTTGGGGTTTTGAAGAAACAAAACTAATAACTTTAGATTTTTTAGAAAACAAAGTAACGAATTAAGATTTTCAAACCTTAGAAAAAGTGAATTGAGGTTCTAAAAATTTTGAATTAAAAGAACAAAACAGATGATTAAGATACTGTGACAAAATAAAAGAAATTAAGAATTCAAACCTTATTTTGTAAGTTTCACCAAAAATTGCTTCTTGGATGAGCAATGTAATATCCCAAAGTATGCCCTAGAAGTTTTGGAATAATTATTGTTGTATTTGGATTAAGTGTATATGTTAAGTGAGAAGAGAAAAGAAGTAAAAAAGAGAGTGTATATGTTGTATATATAGAAATATATACAACATATACAAGTCAAAGTGATGAAAGTCAAAAGAAGATATTTATTGATTTTAAATTAGTGAAATTAATTAAAAGGAAATTAAATGAGTGGAAGAGAATATATGAGAATATTTTAATGATTTATTGCTTGGTGGAGATTTAAGTGGGGAATAGATATTTGACTTTGTCTCTTTTTCTTCTTCATTTTCTTCTTTTCCTTTTGGTTGGCCGGGTATCCCAAAGACAAAAGAGAGCAAGAGAGAAAGAGAGAGTTTTGATTTTCTAAGATCAAATTGAAGGAAGATTCAAGTGATTAAGTTGGAATTTTGTGAAGTTCCATCATCTTTGGTAAGTTCCCTCTTTATTCTCTTATTTTATTTTGAATTGTAATTGAGTTTGATTGTTGATATGTGATTGTGTGATTATGTTTGATTGTGGTATGTTTGAGAGTGTTTGAATTGAATTGAAGATAAGAAGTTAGGTTGGTGTTGGTGTTGGAAGAGTATGAGTTGTGTTGTGATAGGGTTTTGAATTGGTGATTGTTGTAGTTGTTGAGTTTGATTAATTATTCTTGTAAATCTTCATGATAATAGTGTTTGATGAAGTTTAAAGCATAGAGTACATGAGTTTGGTCCGAAACAGAAGCATCTTGGATGCCACGCCCGTGGCCCTTGGCTGCCACGACCGTGGCCATTGGAAGCCATGGCCGTGGGGGTTTTGAGCAAAGGAGATAGAACCGTTTGTTAACCCACGTCCATGGGGGTTGAGAGGCCACAACTGTGGGGTCATAAAGAGAAATGATGGCTTGTAATTTATGATCTATGGGTCTAGTATGAGACTAATAGGTGTATAATTGTATTGGAATTCATGTGAAATTGAAATTAAGTGTGTATTATTCCTTTTGGATTAGGTTGTGAAGAGGTTGAATTGCCCTACCCTAAGTGCTGAGGATTCTTGGAGGAGGAAGTGTATAGATTGGTGTGAGTTGGTTTTGAGGTAAGTACAAACTCTATATTCTTGTATACCATTGTATGACATTGAGATTTAACACATTTGGTTGTAAATGTGTTAAGTAATCTATTGCATTGTTGATGCACATTAATAATGTTATGTTTTGCATAATGTGAACTTTGTGGAATGTATGTTGAAGATTCTAAAGATATGATGATGTAATGAGAAATGAAATAGGAAATGTGAAAGATATGATGATATGATGAAATATCAAATGTATGTGCAATGCAATTGGTTATGATGAATACTTCAATGATGAGTTATTTTAATGTGAATTGAGATAATTCAGGCATGTTTGCCTAGATGATGATGTCCAATGCAATTGATTATGTATACTCTCTTGATGAGATGTGAAGCCATTGTTGTTGGCTATAATGATGCAAATGAAATGATTGAGGCATGGATGCCTAAATGATGATAAGAAAATGAGAATGAAATTGATAATGCAATAATGCAATAATGAATGAATCTTGTGTCTAATGTGTTATTCCATTTTCAGAGTTTTGTTGTTGGTGGCATGCCTAATGGTAACAATCTCTTGAAACTAGGTTGGATTTAGTCCTTGAAGCCTAGTTGAGATGTTACAACCCTTGAAGCTAGGTTGGGTTTGGTTCTTGAAGCCAAGTTGGGTTGATACTTAGCATGCTTTGTTCCCCTTGAAGCTTGGTTGAACCTAATCCTTGAAGCCTAGTTGGGATAATGATAATGATAAATGTGATAATTGAACCAAAGCATTAACTCTGAAAGTGGAATGGCATATTAGTGTCTTTTGGGCCCATGCTTGTCTTTGTTTCAATGTAATTTATAAATGATGGAACAAGTGAATAGAGTAATGAAATGTAGTGTTATGAATAATATAAAGATATCAATTGTGAATATTGTCGTAATTGTTGAAATGTGTGACAATGGCATTGCATTGAAGCATGTTGTTATAGTAGTTTATACCACTAAGCCGTTGGCTTAGCACGATTGTGGTTCATCACGCAGGTGACAGGGTAGAGCCAGAGAGTTCATCTAGACCGAGTCGAGTCTTGACCTTGAGGCGTCAATTTTGGACATAAAGATCAGAGACGAACTACCAAACATGTATAAATGTTATGTTTTGTAAAAAAATTTATTTGGATGTTTATGTATTTAGATCTATATAAATATATGTAAATATAACTATATTTTCCGCTGCGCATTGAATGAATGTTTTTATCTATTGTGTTATATTATTGTATAAAAGGAGGATTTGGCTATTTAAATGAAAAACTGTGGCATTCCTATATTCAGTATACGTATATTACGATCGTAGTAGCATGCAGTGTATGTATACGGGGTATAGGGGTGTTATAATTGTTTTGGTATCAGAGCCTAGGTTTGAGATTCTCAACCTAGGTAAATTGTAAGAAAAAGAACATTTTGATTTTAAAAGTTGGTTTTTAAATAAGATACATGTTTTGGTATTGGCAGTCTCTGATCTTTGATGAAGTATATTCTGCTTTGTTTGCAGATATAGGTAGTGATGGCTTCTCAGTCACGTCAGTCTATACAAGGTAGTGCTGAGAGCATAGCTCCTGAAGAGAGTAGAGATGGAGCTAGAGTTGAGAGAGTTAGCGAGGCCCCTGCTTCTGTGCCAGGGAGATCAGCTGCTGATGAGGTTCCGCCGGGTTGGTTACGGCATGTGGTAGAACTGTTGAGGCAAGCTCCAGTACAGCAGCCACCACCACCACTACAGCCCCAAGTGCCGGTGAGACATTATGATAAATTGAGAAAATATGGGGCTGAGGATTTCTTAAGCACTACAGATCCTGCAGTAGTTGAGTAGTGGTTGGATAGAGTGCAGAGGGTATTTATCCAGTTGCAAGACACTCCTGATGAGAAATTTGATTATGCTAGATCTCTTCTTCAGAAAGATGCTTATGATTGGTGGAAGACGGTTCCTCATGCCATGGATGATCCACCTACATTATCTTATGGTGATTTTCTGCGGGAGTTTGAGCAAAAATATACTCCGAGGGAGTATAAGGATGTTAAGAAGATGGAATTTTTGAATCTAAGACAGGAGAACCGGACTGTTACAGAGTATGAGGTAGAGTTCATCCGGTTGAGCCATTATGCCGGTGGGATTATTTCCGATGAGATTGACCGGTGCAGGAGATTTGAGGAGGGGTTGAGGCCCTCTATTATGTGCATTGTTGCTGGTTCTCGATACCAGGATTTTTCCCAATTGGTAGTAGCAGCCAGAAGTGTTGAGAGAGCACAAGCTTTTGCAGCAGCTGCTACCAAGGAGGAAACCAGAGTTAGGAGATCCCAGTTTGAGGCAGGGTCTTCATCTATGAAGAGAGGCTGAGGAAGTTTTGTTCCGAGAATTAGTAGGAGCCAGAGACAGTCTGGTAGGTCAGTTCAGTATCAGAGGCCGAGACCGAGACCTACAGTTTCTGTAGCGAGTGCTCCGACTCCGGTGGTTCAGAGATCCATTCCACCTGTATGAGTTCATTGTGGTAGGGCCCATGGGGGTGCTTGTTGGAAGACGGGTGGATCCGAAGTATGCTTTAGATGTGGGTCACCAGCTCATTTTATTAAAGATTGCCCTGAGATGTAGGATGATAGACAGATTGATACTACAGCTTCTCGACCTAGTTTTAGCAGAGGTGGTCGAGGGGGCAGAGGTTTCAGTAGAGGTGGTTGACCTGGGATTAGTCAGAGAGGAGGATCTACATCCGGAGGCAGTAGGCCAGATGAGGCTGGATCTTCTCAGAGAGTGTATGTGATGCAGAGGCAGCCGGATGCTTCAGCAGTCATTGCGGGTACATTTTCTTTATTTGATATTCCATTTATTGCTTTGATTGATCCAGGATCTACTCATTCATACATAAGTGCATCCATATTGCCTGTGTCTGAATTGCATTCAGAGTCCTTAGGATTTGATGTCTTGGTGACAAATCCTTTAGGGCATAGCGTGGTTGTTAGTAAGGTGCACCGAGATAATGCAGTTTTGGTGCAAGGTGAGGAGTTTTTGGGTGATTTGATTGAAATACCTTTTAAGGAATATGATTTGATCTTAGGCATGGATTGGTTGTATAAGCATGGAGCTGTGGTAGACTGTCAAAAGAAGTGTGTTACCTTGAGAACCGGTGATGGTAGAATTGTGATGGTGTCTAGTGAGCAGAGAGAATTTGCATCCTTGTTTGTGTCAGCAGTTGCAGTTAGAAAGTTGGCTAGAAAAGGGTGTGATGCTTATCTTGCTCATGTTGTGGATGCCAGAATAGTGGGTTCTCAACTTGATAGTATACCCACAGTTGCTGAATTTCCAGATGTTTTTCCTGAGGAGTTGCCAGGGTTACTCCCTGAGAGAGAGGTTAAGTTTGGTATCAATTTGTTGCCTGGTACCACTCCCATCTCTATTACTCCCTATCGAATGGCACCTGCTGAGTTCAGAGAATTGAAGGTGCAGTTGCAGGAGTTGTTGGATAAAGTGTTTGTTCGCCCTAGTGTTTCTCCATGGGGAGCTCCTATTTTTTTTGTGAAGAAGAAGGATGGTACTTTGAGGTTGTGCATTGATTAAAGGCAATTGAACAAAGTGACTATCAAGAATAAGTATCTGTTGCCTAGGATTGATGATCTCTTTAATTAGTTGAAGGGAGCAGCAGTGTTTTCCAAGATTGATTTGAGATCAGGGTACCATCAGTTGAGGGTTAGAGCTGAAGATATTTCTAAGCAGCTTTTTGCACAAGGTATGGGCATTATGAGTTTTTGGTGATGCTTTTTGCATTGACAAATGCACATGCAGCTTTCATGGATTTGATGAATAGGGTGTTTAGGCCCTAACTAGATCAGTTTGTGGTGGTTTTCATTGATGATATTCTGGTGTATTCGCGTAATGAAGAGGAACATGACAAGCATTTGCGGATTGTACTGCAGACCTTGAGAGAGAAGCAATTGTATGCTAAGCTGTCAAAGTGTGAGTTTTGGCTGGATCGAGTGACTTTTCTCGGTCATATAGTTTCAGCAGACGGTATTAGAGTTGATCCGAGTAAAGTTGAAGCCATTTTGAATTGGAGTCCACCGAAGTCATTGACTGAAGTTAGAAGTTTTCTGGGTTTGGCAGGCTATTATCGATGCTTTGTGAAAGGTTTTTCTTTGATAGCTACTCCACTCACCAGATTACTTCGACAGGGAGTTAGATTTGTGTGGACAGATCAGTGTCAAGCATGCTTTGAGTAGTTGAAGAAAATGTTGACTCAAGCTCCTGTTCTTACTTTACTTGTGGAGGATAAACCATATGTGATTTAAAGTGATGCTTCACATAATGGTTTAGGATGTGTTTTGATGCAAGAGGGTAAAGTCATAGCTTATGCTTCTCGGCAGTTAAAGCCACATGAGCTTAATTATCTGACGCATGATTTGGAATTGGCAGCTATAGTGTTTGCTTTGAAGATTTGGCGACATTATCTGTATGGGGAGAAGTGTTTTATCTACAAAGATCATAAAAGTTTGAAATATTTGGGTGTTCAGAAGGAGCTGAATCTTCGACAGAGACGGTGGCTAGAGTTGATAAAAGACTACGACTGTTTGATTGATTATCATCCTGGTAAGGCAAATGTTGTTGCTGATGCCTTGAGTCAGAAGTCTTTGGCAGGTTTGGCTGTCTATTCGCTCTCATTGCTTATTGAGTTGAGAGCGTTGCATGTTAGTTTTGAATCATGTGATGATGGTGCATTGTTGGCTCAGTTGCAGTTGAGACCGGTATTGTTGGATCAGATGAAAGAGGCTCAATTGGTTGATGAGAAAATTCATAAGATTGTTTCAGATTGCCAAAATGGAGAAAGTAGAGATTTCCATGTGAAAAATGATGGTAGTCTTTTGTTTAAAGATAGGTTGTGTATTCCTGATGATGCTAGTTTGAGAAAGATTATTTTGGAAGAAGCACATCAGTCGGTTTTTGCTATATACCCTGGGAGTACAAAGATGTATCAGGATTTGAAGCAGCATTATTGGTGGTCAAGTATGAAGAAAGACATAGAGGAGTTTGTATCCAAGTGTCTCACTTGTCAGAGGGTGAAAGCTAAGCACCAAGTTCCAACGGGGTTACTTCAACCTTTAACAGTGCCCGAATGGAAATGGGAGAGAGTGACTATGGATTTTGTGTCTGGTTTACCATTGACTCAGAAGAAGCATGATGCTATTTGGGTGATTGTTGATCGGTTGACGAAGACGGCTCATTTTCTTCCAGTTTGGATGGACTATTCTCTTGAGAAGTTGGTTGAGTTGTATATTAGTGAGATAGTGAAGTTGCATGGAGTCCCAATTTCTTTAGTGTCTGATCGAGATCCTAGGTTCACTTCGAGGTTTTGGAAGAGTTTACATGGTGCTTTGGGTTCTCGATTTCACTTTAGCACTGCTTTTTATCCACAGACAGATGGGCAGTCAGAGAGAGTGATACAGATTATAGAGGATATGTTGAGAAGTTGTGTCATTGATTTTTCTGGGAGTTGGGACAGATTTTTGCCACTTGTGGAATTTGCTTATAATAACAGTTATCAATCCAGTACTGGTATGGTACCATTTGAGGCATTGTATGGTAGAAGATGTAGGACGCCTCTATGTTGGAATGAAGTTGGGGAAAGTAAATTGGTTGGTCCTAATTTGATTAAAGAAACGGAAGAGAAAGTGAAGATAATTCGAAATAGGTTGAAAACAGCTTCAGACCGACAGAAATCTTATTCAGATTTGAAGAGGAGAGACATAAAATTTGATGTTGGAGATAAAGTATTTCTGAAAGTGTCTCCTTGGAAAAAGATTTTAAGATTTGGTCGAAGAGGGAAGCCGAGTCCTCATTTTATTAGACCGTATGAGATATTAGAAAGAGTTGGACCAGTTGCTTATCGTCTTGCTTTGCCGCCTAAATTGGATAGAATCCACAAAGTCTTCCATGTTTCTATGTTGCGGAGGTACAGATCAGACCCATCTCATGTTTTACCAGTTGAATCTATTGAGGTGAGTCCGAATCTAACTTTTGAAGAAGAACCAATTGCTATTTTGGCACATGAAGTGAAAGAGTTGAGAAATAAGAAAGTGCCACTGGTGAAGGTTCTTTGGAAGAATCATGCAAAGGAAGAGGCAACTTGGGAGAGTTAACAAGCGATGCAGAATCAATATCCTCAACTGTTTCGGACTTAATATCAGGTAATTTCGAAGATGAAATTTCTTTTTAGAGGGGGAGAATTGTAATATCCCAAAGTATGCCCTAGAAGTTTTGGAATAATTATTGTTGTATTTGGATTAAGTGTATATGTTAAGTGAGAAGAGAAAAAAGTAAAGAGAGAGTGTATATGTTGTATATATAGAAATATATACAACATATACAAGTCAAAGTGATGAAAGTCAAAAGAAGATATTTATTGATTTTAAATTAGTGAAATTAATTAAAAGGAAATTAAATGAGTGGAAGAGAATATATGAGAATATTTTAATGATTTATTGCTTGGTGGAGATTTAAGTGGGGAATAGATATTTGACTTTGTCTCTTTTTCTTCTTGATTTTCTTCTTTTCCTTTTGGTTGGCCTGGTATCCCAAAGTCAAAAGAGAGCAAGAGAGAAAGAGAGAGTTTTGATTTTCTAAGATCAAATTGAAGGAAGATTCAAGTGATTAAGTTGGAATTTTGTGAAGTTTCATCATCTTTGGTAAGTTCCCTCTTGATTCTCTTATTTTATTTTGAGTTGTAATTGAGTTTGATTGTTGATATGTGATAGTGTGATTATGTTTGATTGTGATATGTTTGAGAGTGTTGGAATTGAATTGAAGATAAGAAGTTAGGTTGGTGTTGGTGTTGGAAGAGTATGAGTTGTGTTGTGATAGGGTTTTGAATTGGTGATTGTTGTAGATGTTGAGTTTGATTAATTATTCTTGTAAATCTTCATGATAATTGTGTTTGATGAAGTTTAAAGCATAGAATACATGAGTTTGGTCCGAAACAGAAGCATCTTGGATGCCACGCCCGTGGCCCTTGGCTGCCAAGACCATGGCCATTGGAAGCCATGGCCGTGGGGGTTTTGAGCAAAGGAGGCAAAACCGTTTGTTAACCCACGCCCGTGGGGGTTGGGATGCCACGACCGTGGGGTCCTAGAGAGAGATGTTGGCTTGTAATTTATGATCTATGGGTCTAGTATGAGACTAATAGGTGTATAATTGTATTGGAATTCATGTGAAATTGTAATTAAGTGTGTATTATTCCTTTTGGATTAGGTTGTGAAGAGGTTGAATTGCCCTAACCTAAGTGTTGAGGATTCTTGGAGGAGGAAGTGTATAGATTGGTGTGAGTTGGTTTTGAGATAAGTACAAACTCTATATTCTTGTATACCATTGTATGACATTGAGATTTAACACATTTGGTTGTAAATGTGTTAAGTAATCTATTGCATTGTTGATGCACATTAATAATGTTATGTTTTGCATAATGTGAACTTTGTGGAATGTATGTTGAAGATTCTAAAGTATGATGATGTAATGAAAAATGAAATAGGAAATGTGAAAGATATGATGATATGATGAAATATGAAATGTATGTGCAATGCAATTGGTTATGATGAATACTTCAATGATGAGTTGTTTTAGTGTGAATTGAGATAATTGAGGAATGTTTGCCTAGATGATGATGTCCAATGCAATTGATTATGTATACTCTCTTGATGAGATGTGAAGCCATTGTTGTTGGCTATAATGATGCAAATGAAATGATTGAGGCATGGATGCCTAAATGATGAAAAGAAAATGTGAATGAAATTGATAATGCAATAATGAATGAATCGTGTGTCTAATGTGTTATTCCATTTTTAGAGTTTTGTTGTTGGTGGCATGCCTAATGGTAACAATCTCTTGAAGCTAGGTTGGATTTAGTCCTTGAAGCCTAGTTGAGATGTTACAACCCTTGAAGCTAGGTTGGGTTTGGTTCTTGAAGCCAAGTTGGGTTGATACTTAGCATGCTTTGTTCCCCTTGAAGCTTGGTTGAACCTAATCCTTGAAGCCTAGTTGGGATAATGATAATGATAAATGTGATAATTGAACCAAAACATTAACTTTGAAAGTGGAATGGCATATTAGTGTCTTTTGGGCCAATGCTTGTCTTTGTTTCAATGTAATTTATAAATGATGAAACAAGTGAATAGAGTAATGAAATGTAGTGTTATGAACAATATAAAGATATCAATTGTGAATATTGTCGTAATTGTTGAAATGTGTGACATTGGCATTGCATTGAAGCATGTTGTTATAGTAGTTTGTACCACTAAGCCATTGGCTTAGCGCGATTGTGGTTCATCGCGCAGGTGACAGGGTAGAGCCAGAGAGTTCATCTAGACCGAGTCGAGTCTAGACCTTGAGGCGTCAATTTTGGACATAAAGATCAGAGACGAACTACCAAACATGTATAAATGTTGTGTTTTTGTAAAACTTTATTTGGATGTTTATGTATTTTGATGTATATAAATATATGTAAAATATAACTATATTTTCCGCTGCGTATTGAATGAATGTTTTTATCTATTGTGTTATATTATTGTATAAAAGGAGGATTTGGCTATTTAAATGAAAAACTGTGGCATTCCTATATTCAGTATACATATATTACGATCGTAGTAGCATGCAGTGTACGTATACGGGGTATAGGGGTGTTACAAGCAAGGTCAAAGACAAGCCAATCTGCCTTTGAATTTCTTGAATTGTTTTTATATTCTCTCAAAAAATCAACTTGATTCAAGGTTTTCCATCGCAGTTTCGGTTTCCACTTTTGATCCAAGTTTCTGTCCGATTTCTTCCTTATTTCTTCCCTTTTTTTGTGTTGTTTAGTCCTTATTTATAGAAGAATTCTTGATTAATTCTAGTTACTCACGGCATATAACATTCATTAAGACAAGATAACTGAAACCTAATTGTATTAGGTTTCAAAAAATTTGCGTCGGAAAAATTTCGCTGGCGAAACAAAAATGCTGCAAAAAAAATGCGCCGGTAAAAAAGCTGCCGCAGCTGGCTGGGGCAGTGAGGGCAAAACGGGCCCGCAGGCCATTTCGCCAGCAGGAGTTTCTTGCGGGCTAAATGCCCACGAGCCCGCTTTGACTTTAGGTGATGATTTTTTCGTCGCCGATTTTTTTTGCTATTTATTATTTTTTATTATTTTTGAATTTTTATTTACCTCACCATTTTTTACTAAAATAAATATTAAAATTAATTAAGATACCATAAAAATTATTTTGGACTAATTAAAATATATTAGAATACACAAAAAATTATTTTGGACTAATTAAAATATATTAGATCGGACTAGGTTAAAAAGTAAGGGTCTACAGGCAGACTTGGCAAAAATTAGAGCAATATAAAAAAATATAATAAAAGAGGTCCGCTAAGTTGAAAACCCGCAAGAGCAGCTTAGGTAATTACCTGAAGCAGCAACGGACTCCTGGTCAGTCTCTTTGTCAATCCTGATTTAAGTCGGTCTAATACAAG
Source organism: Garcia nutans (assembly GCA_947685225.1). NCBI lineage: Eukaryota > Viridiplantae > Streptophyta > Magnoliopsida > Malpighiales > Euphorbiaceae > Garcia > Garcia nutans. The sequence continues at coordinate 43,492,965 of CANTUV010000007.1, read as the reverse complement.
TAAAGTTTCGGCTAAGATCACGGGTACCAGCGACAAGCCTCCATCCATTTGGTCCATAATATCTAATAGTCATGGTTCAATATCGCCATCAGAAGAAACAAGCAAGAATTGGCCAAGCAAGAAAAGACAAAGCAAGCATCCCCAAGCCTTAGTAGGAGCCAAATGAGAGAGACAAAAATCTATTAAGGGAGCAAGTAGAATTTTCTCACCTCTCATCTACTGAAGAACTTCAGGCTTTGAAATTTGAAATAACATCTGCATCTTCTGTTGAGTCTTGGAAATCAGTATGGGTAACGCCATTTGTTGATTATTTGGATATCCAAGGTTGGCCTCAAATTCTTCAATCAAGGAACATATTTCAAAGTCATTAATTTTAAATGTCCTAGAATCCACATTCCAAAAGGAAGCCATGGCATGTAAAAAGGAGTGGTCCAATTTAACATTTTGAAAACACTTTAAAATATCAAGTTTTTACCACGAAATTTGCTTCCAATGAATGGCATCCTTATTCTTAAATAGAATTTTTATCTTCTTTAAATGAAGTTCAGTCATGGTTGATGAATGAAGGAAAATCAAAATTGTTAAAAAGGAGATTTTACGTTGAAATGGAAAGTCTTTTGGTTTCTGTATGAAATTATGGCGTGAAAGGTGATTTATATAGAGGAAATAAACTTTTCCAAAATTGATTAGGAAAAGGTGATGGGAAAAGGGCGAGACCATGTTGTATAACGAAAAGAATTAGCGAAGAAATTACTTTACCGTGTTGCATTTGGCTTTATAAGTGATGTTGTGTAAATATTGAAATATGAAAAAGAAAATATAATAATTGTGATGCAGTAATGATGAAAAATGGAGAAAAAAAGAGAGTTACAGTAAAGATGGAAATTATATTTGCATGCTTATTGTACAGTTTTTATACAATTGATACAATATTTATACATTGCTAAGAAGGTGGTGGTAGGTCATCAAATAAAGCCCTGAAAAAGTTGTCGCCTGTTGGAGGAGGAGGCAAATTACTCATCCCGAGTTCCCCCAAAGCAAGATCACCAAAATCCGTATTACCTTGGAGTTTCGATCTATCACGATCCTCATCGGAAGTAGACAAAAGGATCTCATGGTCATCAGTTTGGGGGCCTCTAGATAAAGAAGCACTAGGATCCCTCATCCCCTGAAATCGGAAGTCTCGGAAATTTTGTTCTGATTGATGATACAAATTTTCAAAATGAGAAGCTTGCTGATGACTCGTGGCCAACTCTTCTTGAAGTTTCTTATTTTGTTCTTCAAGCATCCGCTGTGAGCCAAGAAGAAAAAGTTAAGAACATACACAATCATGCATACATATAGCATAAATTACCATGAAATAAGAAAACTTACCAGGTAATTCATATCAATGCCCTGCGGATGAGATGGCATATCTGGCGGACTAGAATGAGCAAATGAAAGAGCAGTAAAAGAAGGTCCAACCTCATGATCAAATGAGCCAACAACCTACAATAATCATTAAAGAATCAAAACAAATTAAGAAAGAAGCGGTTACAATGAAAAATGGTAAAGGTTTACCTGAGAAATGCTAGCCTGAGATGTGGAATGAATTCTCCTGCATCTCCATGATGTTCCTCTTCACCTCTACCCTCAATTTCTTCAGGAATTTCTCGTACACTAACAGGAGATACATCAAAGTTTAAATGGCTCATTTGCATAAAACGGGCATAAGATGCACCCGGTGGATAGAGAAATGTTTCAACATCATAACCATGCCGGGCCAACCACCACACATCCTCCAGAATATTTTGGGCAAGGCATCGGAACCCTCTGCTGCTCTGGACTGAGAAACCACTCATAAACTCTCTCTCCAAGAAACCAACCACTAGACACTAGGCCAGTGATGACTCGGCGAGTATGTTGAAAAGACAATGTAGCATTCATGAAGGGAGTCCAGTTTCTCCATTCTTCTTGGTTCCTCCAGGCCAAATTCACCTGCAAAAAAACACGGGGTAAGTAAACTTTCACATAAATTTTTAAAGCATACTAACACTATTTTACCTGGTCCCTGGTTAAGCAGCTCAACACGAAGCATTGGGTATGCACATGGTGAGAGCCGGCGAACGTCCACGCGATCTAACAACTAGAGATTTAACATCGGATATCCGATTCTCTCTCGGAAAATACCAGGCACCCTCACAAGGTTGTGTTCATATGCCCATGCCTACAACAACAATAAAGATGAAATTCATACAAAAAAAAGAATAAAATTGACATTGGTGGAAGAAGAGTACCTCAACAACAGCCATAAAGCCGACAAAAGACTTCTTATTTCGGCAAATTTTGTCAAGACCATGGCAAAGACAAGCGAGACCAGCTTCACCCCAGCCGTAAAGTGGTACCGTCCTAAAATAAGAAAGGGCCCTCAACACTGAAAAATGGATGGCAAATTCAGTGCTACCTAAGATGGTCGACCCAAGTAAATAAAATAAGAATCCTCGAGCATACTGTTGGGCCGTGTCTCTGTGAACCCATCCTTCGTAGTTCATCCAATAACTATGAATTGGCTCGATTTTTATCTTAAAAGGCCCTTTATATGATGGTTCCACACCAATTAATTGCTGAATTTCTTCAAATGTCAAAATATCGTTGGTTAGAGGAACCGAAACACCATCATACCGAATGTCGGTTATGGCAGCAAAGTCGACCGAACCAATCGTCATCTCTCCAATGGGCAAGTGAAAAGTATGAGTTGTGTCCAACCATCGTTCGGCAAGCACCTGGACTATGCTCTGATCTATCAGATATTCCTCGGATGGCAATTGTAAGATGAAGTTCTCAAAGCCACAATCTCGGATAATCTGCCTTACCCGAGAAGGTACTACATCGTACCATTGTCGGGCTTTATAGATACACCCTCCAGCCCAAACAACGCAACGATCACGCTAACACGGAGCCAGGTAAGTTAATACTAGGTAAGTACATATTATTCTATCTACTTAAATTAATTTATTTATGCTAAATTTTCTAGAAAATAATAATATAAAACATAAATAAAAATAAATAAAAATAAAAATAAAAAAATAAAAAAACGAAGAAGAAAATAAAATAAAAAAATAAATAACAGAAAAAACAAAGCAAAAGAAAAGAAAAGAATAAAAATAATTACTTGGCTCTTTTGTTTTGAACTATGATGGAGCGGCATCCTGGCTAGCAGATCTATATTCCCATCTTCATGTTGCCAAATAAACTCCAATAACTCAGCATTAGAATGAGTTCTTAATCTTGAAGCATGCATTTTTTTCAAAACTATATGCTAAATTTGAAAGAAATACAGTAAGGAATGAAATCAACTATTTTGATGTGAATGAAATGAAAGAATTCGTTCATTTATATAGAGGAACGGTAAGGAAAAAACAAAATTCAAAAAAGTGAATTTTACTATTGATGAATAGTAAAATTTACTGATTATAAATAGTAAATTACTATTTATAATAGTAAACTACTATTTACAAATAGTAGGTTACTATTTATAAATAGTAAATAGTGCATTAACAATAACTACATAGTAAATAAACAGTAAATTCAATTATTCAATTTAATCATTCAAATACTTGCGTGCATATAAATATTTTTACACGTAGGGGTCAAGAAGAAGACATGTGCATAAAAATTAGCCAAACTTGTTGAAACCAAAAAAATTATTATTTTTTACAGATAATTAAATCTTTATTAGCTCAGGTCCAAAACCTAAATTATCCTTAGGTCCAGAATCTAAAATTCCTCCTAAGTCTAGAATTTAGCTCGGGTCCAGAACCCAAATTATCCTTAAGTCCATAATCTAGAATCTCTTCTAAGTCCAGAACATAGCTCGGGTCCAGAACCCAAATTATCCTTAGGCCCAAAACCTAAAATCTCTTCTAAGTCCAGAACTTAACTCGGGTCCAGAACCCAAATTATCCTTAGGTTCAGAACCTAGAATCTCTTCTAAGTCCAGAACTTAGCTCGGGTCCAGAACCCAAATTATCATTAGGTCCAGAACCTAGAATCTCTTCTAAGTCCAGAACTTAACTCGGGTCCAGAACCCAAATTATCCTTAAGTCCATAACCTAAAATTACACTTAGGTCCATAACCTAAAATTATACTTGAGTCCAGAACTCGAACTCGGTCCAGAACCCAAAACCTCAACTATCTAAAAAAATAAGTCTTATTGCTTTTCACTCTCTTTTACTAAAGTCTCAGATCGTTCAAGTAGGGACAAACTGTAGACCCTTAATTTTTGACCCAGTCCGGTCCAATATATTTTAATTAGTCCAAGATAATTTTTGTGTTGTTCAATATATTTTAATTAGTCCAAAATATTTTTTTGTGTTATCTTAATTAAATAATTTTTATTTTAGTATTTATTTTTTATAGTTTTTAAAAAAATTAATATAATAATAAATAAACAAAAAATAAAAATCGGCGACGAAAAAATCGGTGATGAAAAAAATTCATCCCCGAAAAGTTTGGACGAAATGGCCTTCGGCCATTTTGCCCACAGGATTGGTCTCTGGCCGCCTAGCTCGCAAATTTCCACGGCAATCCTTCACAGCAGCCCGCAATTATTTTTCCCCAGCGAAATTTTTTTCCGACGCAATTTTTCCGAAACCAAATTCTATTTGGTTTTGGTTTCCTTTTTCTAATTAATGATAGTTTCCATAAACAATTTGAATTAATCACATAAATTTCCTATAAATAAGAACAAAAAATCACAGAAAAGGGGAGGACTTTTTTGGGGACTGGAAAAACTTTGGAACGATCAGACTAGGAGAAAACTTTTGCAGTGAAAACAATCGAACTTTTTGAGAGAAGAATAAGCAACCAAGCAATCAATCTATCAAAGGCAGCCATCTTGCCTTTGTTCTTGTTCATCCAAGAAGCAATTTTTGGTGGAACCAACAAATGAAGGTTTGAATATCTAATCTTTTTTCCTTTACAGTAGCTTCAACCATTAAATTATTTTTTTGATTTTAAAAACCTTAATCCGTTTCTTTGTTTTCCAAAAATCTTAAATTGTTTTTCTGTTTCTTCTAAAACCCGCGAACCCTAATCTACTTTCCAACTTTTCAAAACCATAAATCATTTTATTAATTTATCAAAACCTTAATCTGCTTTCCAATTTTCCAAAACCTTAAAACCCTAAATTGAATCCTTTTATTTTCAAAAACCCTAAAAAATATATTTTATATTTCTATAAACCTTAAATCATTTTGTTTATTTCCAAGAAGCTTTTAAAAACTCTAAACTAGTTTTCTTCTAATTCTTTTCAAAAATTCCAAATGTTTTGTTAAATATCAGAACTCAAAACTCACATTACAGTTTCTAAAAATCACATAAAACTTTATAAAACTATAAATTGTTTTCTCAAATCCTAAAACCAAAACATGTTTTTCAAAACACCAAAAACCCTAATTCTTTCAAAATCAAAACCGTAAACCCTAATTTTCCTCGACCCTAATCCTTAAAATCTTAAAACCTTATACACCTAAATACTAAAATTTAATACAGTAAGCCTAAAAACAACAATCCAGTAGCTAATAATCATAAACCTAATGTTTTAATATTCTAGAACTCTAATTTTATAATGTTACTCATAAACCCTAGTTTGATTCATGAAACCTTAATCCATTTTAATTTTATTAAACCTTTACAGTAGTTAAGAATTATAAACCTTAATATGCTAAAATTCCCAAACCTAAATATTAATTAAAAAACTTTAAATGTGAAAAAATAAACTTCAATTTGTATCTTTACTTACCTTATTTGATTATGTAGTTTATTATATGCTTTGATTTATTTAAGTTATATGATTGATTTATTTAATTTATCATGGATGGATGTTTATTTTATATTTTGATGATATCTTTGATGAACGATTTATTTATTATGAATGGTTATTTACTTTTATCAATTTATTTTGATCTCCAAGTGTTGTAAGAGGTATGTTTCCACTTTGTGGGTACCTCATTAATTAAGTTCTATGTAATTTAAATTGCTTATATTTTAGACCAATGTAAAGGACATGTTTCTACCTTTTTGTGGGTGTCCTATTAGTTTAGACATGGATGATGTAAGGGCATGTTTCCATCTTCGGATGGGTGTCCATTTATTTGCTTTGCTTGGACATTACTTTTATTTTAATATAACGATGCTTTATTTCAATTGTTGTGTGTAATATGGATAACATTATTATATTTAAGAATTTTATAATATTAAGACCTGTAAAGGAGGCCGGTTCCAATGAATCGAACGTTATGGGGATGCTGGGTCATTTCTCACTTTTCCCACACGTACCCAACTTTTCAAACCTATTAGGGGGTTGAGGATTCCTTAGGAATCGAGTAATCCACCCCTTTCTTTCTTCCCGGCCCGTCCGGGTGGAGACTCCATTTTCTCCGGACTTAGGTCCGTGTTCTCTAAGGCCCCGAGCCTAAACAGTACCTTGAGTGAAAGTATGGTATCCCGCCAGGAGTGTGGGCAACAATCCCCGCTCACATTATGCCATGCTCGATCTCTATACCTTGAGTGAAAGTATCTTATCCCTTACATAACACAACACGGGTAACATGGGAGTCCTAACTCACGTACACAATGCAATATAATATAATGCAATGGAAAATACCATTATAAGAAAGAATAGAATAATATAAAGACCAATGGAATCAACTTTTCTTATCCCCAGTGGAGTCGCCACTGTAAGCGGGGATTTCTGCCCCCACTCCCGAGGAATGGTTCTTACGCCTTTGGCACTGTTTAGGCTCGGGGCCTTAGAGAACACAGACCTAAGTTCGGAGAAAATGGAGTCACCACTCGGACGGGCCGGGAAAAAGAAAGGTGTGGATGACTCGGTTCCTAAGGAATCCCTAATCTCCTAATGGGTTCGGAAAGTTGGGTACGTGTGGGGAAGGTGAGAAATGGCCCAGCACACTTACAATGCCCGATTCATTGGAACCGGCCTCCTTTACACGTCTTAATATTAAAAATTCTTAAATATAACAATATTATCCTTACCACACACAACAATTGAAAAAAAGCATCATTATATTAAAATCAAAGCAATGTCCAAACAAAGCAAATAAATGGACACCCATCCAAAGATGGAAACATGCCCTTACATCATCCATATCTAAGCTAAATAGGACACCAACCAAAAGGTAGAAACATGTCCTTTACATTGGTCCAAAATGTAAAAGCAATTTAAATTAAATGATATTTAAGTAATGAGGTACCCACAAAGTGGAAACATACCTCTTACAAAATTTGAAAATCAAAATAAATCGATAAAAGTAAATAACCATTGATCATAAATAAATCATTCATCAAAGATATTAAACATCAATCAAAATATAAAATAAACATCCATCCATGATAAATTAAATAAATCAAGCATTGAAATTAAATAAATCAACCACCAAAGCATATAATAGACTACATAATCAAATCTAAAAAATAAAGCAAGTAAAGATGCAAATTAGGGTTACTATTTCTATTTGAAATTCTTTAATTAATATCTTGGGTTTTAGGATTTTAGTATCACATTTGTTAATTGTTTAGCCTACTGTAAAGGTTTTAAAAAATTAGAATGGATTAAGGTTTCATGAATCAAATTAGGGTTTATAGGTAACACTATGAAATTAGGATTTTAGAATATTAAAACATTAGGTTTATAGCTCTTGGTTACTGGATTGTTGTTTTGGATTTACTGTATTGAGTTTTAATGATTAGGTTTATAAGTGTAGACCCTTAATTTTTGACCCAGTCCGGTCCAATATATTTTAATTAGCCCAAAATAATTTTTGTGTTGTCCAATATATTTTAATTAGTCCAAAATAATTTTTTTTTATCTTAATTAAATAATATTTGCTTTAGTATCTAATTTTTATTAATAAAAAATAAAAAATAATAATAAATAAAAAAATCTACTTATGGCGAAATGGCCTTGGGCCATTTCACCCGCAGATTGTTTCTGCGAGTGAAATGGCTTGGCCATTTCGCTAGCAGGAATTTCCTGTGGGCGAAATGGCCTACAGGCTAATTTCACCCCCCGCTACCGCAGCCAGCTGTGGCAGATTTTTTGCCAATGCAATTTTTTCACAGCAGTTTTTTTTCACCAGCAAAATTTTTTCGACGCAAATTTTTTTGAAACCTATTACAATTAGGTTTCGGTTTCCTTTTCTTAATGAATGTTATGTTTCGTGAATAACTAGAATTAATAAAAAAAATCTTCTGTAAATAAGACAAAAAACAACACAAAAAGGGATCGGAAATTTGGAGGAGAAATTGAGACCGAAATTAAGGAGGAAAACTTTGAATCAATAGGACTTTTTTTGAGAGAGTAAACAAGCAATTCAATCCATCAAAGGCAGTAAAGCTTGTCTTTGTTCTGGTTCATCCAAGAAGCAATTTTTGGTGAAACCAACGAACGAAGGTTTGAATCTCTAATTTCTTTATTTTCTCATAGTAGCTTTAATAAATCGTTTCTTCTATTTCCAAAAACCCTAAAAATCATTCTTCTATTTCTTCTAAACCTTAAATCCCTAAAATGTTTATTCTAAACCTAAGAACCCTAATTTGTTTCTTCTGTCTACAAACACCCTAATTCATTTCTTTTATTTTCAAATACCATAAAAACCTTAAATCATTTTTTTTTTGTCTCCAAAAACTTCAAAAACCCTAAATCATTTTATTAATTCCCAAAACCCTAATCTCTATTCCAAAAAGTCAGTAGCCTTATTTTTAAGAATAAAAAGCTTTAACCGTAATTAATCCTTCTTTCCAAAATCACACAGTAAGTATTATTCTTTTAAAAATAACACTAGTTTCTTCCAATTTCAAAACCCTATTTTTAAATCTTAAACCCTAAAATCTTAATTTTCAACACCGCAACCTACAACCCTAGAAGCCAATTTTTAAAATCTTACGGGTTTGGACCCGGACCCCGCAAGGGGTGCTGCCACCTTGACCCCTGCCCGCTAACCTGCTAGCGGGACCGCTGTATGGGTTCGGGTCATTATTTATTTATGCATTATAAATCTTTACGTTTTACTTCCATTATTATGATTATTCAAAATACAAACAGTAAACCCAAAACTAATTAATCTAAAACTTAAGTTTTCCTAATTTCATAATTTTACACCTCAAACCCTAATTTGATCAATCAAAGAACCTTACTAATTTCTTAAATTATAAAACCCTAATCCTTTTCAATTCTCTTAAAACTTACAGTAGCTTAAAACCACAAATTCCAAAACCCTAAACATATTAAATAAAAAATCTTAAATAGAAACAGTAGCCCTAATTTGAATCTTTACTTGCTTTATTTAATTTTAAATTTGGTTATGTAGTCTATTATATGCTTTAATTTATTTTCAATGCTTTGTTGGTTCATTTAAGTTCAATGCTTGATTTATTTAGTTTATCATAGATGGATGTTTGCATTCTATTGATGTTTAATATCTTTGATGAATGATTTATTTATGATTAACGATTTATTTAGATTTCCAAATGTTGTTAGAGGTATGTTTCCACTTGGTGGGTAACTCATTAGTTAAATATTATGTAATTTAAATTGCTTTTCTATTCTAGAATCAATGTAAAGGACATGTTTCTACCTTTTGGTGGGTGTCCTGTTTAGGCATGGATTATGTAAGGGCATGTTTCCATCTTCGGATGGGTGTCCATTTATTTGTTTTGCTTGGACATTATTTTGATTTTAATATAATGATGCTTTATTTCAATTGTTGCGTGTAATATGGATAATATTGTTATACTTAAGAATTTTATAATATTAAAGACCTGTAAAGGAGGCCGATTCCAATGAACTGGGCATTGTGGGAGTGCTGGGCCATTTCTCACCTTCCCTACACGTACCCAACTTTCCGAACTCATTAGGGGGTTGGGGATTCCTTAGGAATCGAGTCATCCACCCCTTTCTTTTTTCCTGTCCCGTCCAGGTAGCGACTCCATTTTCTCTGAACTTAGATCTGTGTTCTCTAAGGCCCCGAGCCTAAATAGTGCCGAAGTCATAAGAACCATTCCAATGGGAGTGGGGGAAAAAATCCCCGCTCACAATAAGGTTTTAAGGTTTTAAGGTTAGGGTTTAGGAAAACTAGGGTTTACGTATTAGTTTTGAGGGAATTAGGGTTTTTAGTGTTTCAAAAAATATATTTGGTTTTTGGAGTTGAAGAAAATAGTTTAGACTTTTATAAAGTAATTGTGATTTTTAGAAACTGTAAAATGGGTTTAGAGTTTGGATATTTAACAAAACATTTGGAAAATTTAGAAAAGAATTAGAAGAAAACAATTTAGGGTTTTTAAAAGCTTTTGGAAATAGGAAAAATGATTTAAGGGTTTTGGAAACAGAAAAGTATTTTTTAGGGTTTTTGGAAATAGAAGGAAAAATCTAGGGTTTTAATGTTTAGAAGAAACAAAATTAAGGTTCTTAAATTTTAGAAGAAACAGAATTAGGGTTCTTGAGTTTTAAAAGAAGCAGAATGAACGATTTATGATTTTTGGAAAACAAAAGAAATGACTTAGGTTTTTAAGGTATTTAGAAACAGAGGAAATCATTTAAGGTTTTTGGAAATGAAGATCAAGTTATTACATATTCAAAGATCAAAGTTTTGTATGTATATTATTATGAATCAATGAAACAAAGCTATGAATAGTTTATGACGATGCTTTATTTTAATTATTGCATGCATTCATCCCGGGATGGGTGTCCATTTATTTGCTTTGTTTGGACATTGCTTTGATTTAATATAATGATGCTTTATTTTAATTATTGCATGTAGTATGGATAATATTGTTATATTTAAGAATTTTATAATATTAAGACATGCAAATGAGGCCGATTCCAATGAACCGGGCGTTGTGGGGGTGCTGGGCCATTTCTCACATTCCCTACACGTACCCAACTTTCTGAACCTATTAAGGAGTTAGGGATTGCTTAGGAATCGATTCATCTGCCCCTTTCTATTTCCCTATCCGTCGGGTGGTGACTCCATTTTTTCCGGGTTTAGGCTCGTGTTCTCTAAGGCCCTAAACCTAAATAGTGCCGAAGTCACAAGAACCATTCCACTGGGAGTGGGGACGAAAATCCCTGCTCATAGTGTTGAACCAAATTTGTAAAAAAAGATCTAATGAAAGCACGAAGTACCTTAGAGTTTGAGCCTTGGTAGCTCGAATAGACTGCATAGCAGTGATGTATTGCTTCACATGAAGATGAGGGTTACCAATTCCATCAAACTTATCAAAAGACGACATCTTGAATTTTATGGAGCTTCCTCATCTTGTTCAAACAACTTGTCCACCTTCCATATCTCTTTACTTTTTAGCTTCTTTTCAAACTTCTTCTCCAGATCAACAATCATCTTCTCCACATCTAAAGTTTCAGTCTTTTCCACAGTTGGTTTCTCCACAACCTTTGACTCTTTCTTCTTTTCTTCAGGATCTTGAAAGTATTGAGCCCACTCATCATCTTCATCAATAACTACTTTGTCTTCATCAAAGTCTATTTTACCAATCTTAGCCTTTCATTTATCCTTCTGCTTCTTAGTACTAGTAGATGCCTAAATAATGTTACCCAAAAGTGAAACCAGTTGGCTTTTCATGGTCTCATCTAGGCTCTTTAGTTCTTCCATCTTGGCATTGAGGATGTCATCCACCATCTTTTAAATCTATTTGGGTTCCATTGCTTTTGGTGAGAAGCTGACTGAGTCGTTACTGGATTCTACGTTGCTGGCATAGGTTGGATTATCGTATGCTCTTGAACTCCTATACTCTAAGTCCGGTAGCCAGAAAGGATCAGTGCCATATAATGCAATGCGCGAATGCATGTATGCACAAGTAACAAACAAACAAAGATAATTATGATATTCCTTCCAACCTTATATCACCCATACAGGAATAACGAGTCTCTTTTCCTAGGTATATGGTTAACAAAATACCACCATGGGATTTCTTATTTTTAAAAAATTCACTCAGACGGTTTAACCAATAGTTGCATTTTCAAACATAGAATTCAGTCCATGATAATTCTCATTAATTAAGCCTTAATACTTTAGATCAACTAAAAATAGCTTTTATGTTGTATTATGGATTAAAACTAAATTAAAGAGTTTATCATAAATACATTTTCTATTTGGAAAAATGACTAATGACTCATGCCATAAACAAGCCCATGATTAGCAATTATTGGTATTAATTAGGCCCACAATTGATGAAGTAAAATAATAATTTTATTTCAAAGCCCATTGTAAAAAGGCTTATTTAAAAATGAATTTTGGGCTTTGTATTTGGGCCATGAAGTAGAAAATAATCTTTAACCCATTTTAGAAATGTTTTATGTCCAAAGACCATCTTAAAAGTTTTAAAATAGTTTTGGTCTTTTGGGCTTAAAGTGATAAAAATTATTTTGAGCTTACAATATAATTAGGTCATATTATAAAAAGAACAAACCAAATAAGCAATGGTTCAAATCAAGATATATCAATCATAATCAAATAACAAGCATTTGGGGAAAAAACCTAAGGAAAGTAACTAGGCCAATTACATGAACTTTAGTCTTTGGTTTGAAAATTTTATTCTCCCATAGCAAGTACATACCAAAATGTGCAAGGCTACGAGTGGTTATGCCATGCTCGATCTTCATACTTTCAGTGAAAGTGTGGTATCCCTTATATAACACAGCACGGGTTACACAGGCATCCTAACTCACGCACACAATGCAATCTATATGTTGCAATAGACAATGTCATAATAAGAAAGAATAAAATAATGTAAAGACCAATGAAATCAACTTCTCTTATCCCCAGTGGAGTCACCGCTGTGAGCAGGGATTTTTGCCCCCACTCCCATTTGCAATGGTTCTTATAACTTTGGTACTGTTACGATCAGGGTCTTAGAAAACATGGGTCTAAAACAAGAAAAAATAGAGTTGCTACCCGGTTAGGCCGGGAAAAAGAAAGAGGTGGATTACTAGATTCCTAAGGAATCCCCAACCCCTTAATGGGTTCGAAATGTTAGGTACGTATGGGGAAGGTGAGAATGACCCAACACCCCATAATGTCTGGTTCATTGGAACTGACCTCCTTTTCAAGTCTAAATTTTATTAAATTCTTAAATATTAAAAAATCATCATACTACATGCAATTATTGAAATAAATATTCATTATATTGAAATCATAGAAAGTTCAAACAAACAAATAAAATGGACACCCACACAAGATGGAAACATGCCCTTACAACTATGTCCAATATCCATAACTAAATAAAATAGGACACCCACCATTTGTTGGAAACATGCCCTTTATATTAGTGCCAAAACTTAAAGTAAATAAACTTACATTGAACCTAATAAGTAAGGTTGTGAGTGGGATTTTTGTCCCTATTCCTATGTGGAGTTGTTCATGAGACTTCGGCACTGTTAGGCTTGGGGCCTTAAAGAACACATGCCTAAACCCAGAGAAAATGGAGTCACCACCCAAATGGCCTGGGAAAAAAAAAGGGTGGATGACTCGATTCCTAAGGAATCCCCACCCCCCCTAATGGGTTTGAAAATTTGGGTACACATGGGGAAGGTGAGAATGATCTAGAATCCCCACAGCGCCCGGTTCATTGGAATCGGCCTTCTTTTCAGGCCTAAATATTATTAAATTCTTAAATATTATAAAATTATTCAACTACATGCAATTATTAATACTAAATATTCATTTTATTGAAACCAAAGAAAGTCAAAATAAAATAAATAGGCACCCATACTAGATTGAAATATGCCCTTACATTGTCTAATGTCCAAAACTAAATAAAATAAGACACCCACCATTTGGTGGAAATATGCCTTTACATTAATCCAAAATCTAAAATAAATTAAATTAAATAATAAAAACTATGGAACCCACTAAGTGAAAACATGCCTTTTACAATGCAGATAAATAATTAATCAAGTAAATTAATTCATTCAAGCATGATAATTTAAAATAAACTTCCATCATAAAATACCATAAAACACCCATCAAAATATAAGTGTATTAATAATAAAATCTATATTAAACAATAGATGTACAAAGTTTTTAATTTTTAAATTAAGGTTTTAAGAAAATATGATTTAATGTATTTAGGGTTTCATAAAAATGAAATTAAGGTTTTTACAAAATTAGGTCTTAAAAAAAACAGAACTTGGGTTTATAGTTTTTAGATTAGAATTTGATATTTTGAACTCGGGTTTTAGAAATCTGGACTTGAGGTTTTTGGTTTACTGGGTATTAAGGTTTAAGTAATTAAGGTTACCAGATATTAGGGTTTAGGGAAATAATGTTCAAGGCTTTGGATTTTATGGTTTGGATTTTGATTTTATAGACTAGGTTTTTAGATTGCTTATTGGAATAATTTTAAAAACACCAGAACATATATATATATATATAAATACTAAACCTAACTACTGGATCAATCAATAATCAACATTCAATATTTAAAAAAATGAACATGGCTATCAATATTCAATATAAAAGAAAAGCATGATTACTGGATATTTTTAAAAGTGCAAGAACGAAACAAAAAAAATAAATAAAAACAAAGGAATTACTATAAATTTAAAATAAACTGAATAAAGGATTGCAAACCTTCGTTGTTGGTTGCACCGATATTTTTATGTTGATACAATCTTTATATTTGTACCACTGTTAAATCTCGATTGAATGGAATGAAGACAGTCATTCACTACCTTCTTGGTTTGATGGTTTGATGCTCTGTCTTTCTGCTCACTCAACTGCTATTCACTGCCTTCTTGGTTTGATGGTTTGATGGTTTATCTTTTTGTTCATTCAACTGCTAGGGTTTAATGCTTACCATTTTCTTTTTTACTACATGTTGCTACCTTCTACCGGTCCCTCCAACCTATATTTATAAGAAAAGATTAAGTTAAACTTCGTAAACTAGTATTAGTTTCCTAATTAAGCACGATTTTCTGAGGCATATCAAATTAAAACAATTTGAATTTCATATAAACCGTAACCATGTCGAACTAAAACCAACTGAATTCGAGGCTAAACCTAACCATATCAAATGAAAAACATCTTAAGCCAACAAGGACTAGGGTCTATATCAAAGTGGGGATGTCCCAGTTCGATATGGACATCTCCATTTAATATGATCATGCCCATATTGAATTGGGCATGCCTTAGTTCGATATGGGCGTGTCTACATCGAACTAGGGATGTCCCAGTTCGATATGGATGTCCATATCAAACTGGCAAATCCTAGTTCGATATGTAATATCCCAAAGTATACCATAAAATTTTGGAGTGTTAATTGTTGTATTGGTTTAAATAATTTAAAGTGTATATGTTATGTATATGGAGATAAAATAATATATATACAAGTCATTGGGTCTTAGAAGTCAAAAGAGATATTTTGATTAATTAAATGGATTTAATTATGCTAGTGGATGATGATGTTAGTGGGTGAATATTTTATTGTTTAATGTATGGTGGAGAGTGTTTTGAGGAGAGAGTAGTTGAAGAGTGTTGACTTTCTTTCTTTCTTTCTTCTTCCTCGTTCACCTTCATCTTCTTCTTTCCTTCTCTTTGGCCGGCCACCCTTATTAACTAAAGGAGAAGAGATTTTGTTGCTTCCAAGATCAAAAGATTGAAGGTTTTCAAGAGATCAAGTTGGAGTTTTAAGGATTTTCTTCACTTTTGGTAAGTTTCCAACTTGTTTCTTGGTTTTCTTTTGAGTTTATGTTCTTGGGTTTTTTGGATGGTTGTTGTAAATGTGTTTATGGTTATTTTGGTGTATTTGGAGTGTTTTGTCTTAGTAACTTTGATTTTTGGGTTTCGATTGAATAGACAAGAGTTGTGGGTGTTGTGAGTTTGAGTTGTGTTATATGGTGGTATTTGTGTTTGATGTTTGTGATTGAGTTGTTTTAAGGTTTACTCAAGTAATTTTGAGTTTTTAATGGTTATGGTTGAGTTATGTGTGGTTGATTTGGCTATTGGAAGATAGGTGTTGGTTGTGACTTTGTTGGTGTCGATTTCAGGGTTTTTGGCCTGACACGCCCAGGAGCACGGCCATGTCATTGGGCGTGTCATTGGTTCTATTTTCTAGGTTGGTGACACGAGCAGTGACACACCCATGTCACTGAGCATGTCACAACTTCTGTGTTGTAGTAGCATTGACACGGCCAGTGACACGCCCATGTCACTGAGTGTGTCATAGCTACTGTGTTGTTGGAGGATTGACACAGCTAGTGACACGCCCATGTCACTAAGCGTGTCAAAGCTTCTGTGTTGTGAGTTTAGAGCACGGTCAAGGACACGCCCGTGTTATAGAGCGTGTCAAGTGTAGAGTTTGTCCTAGATAGTTCTCTTTCTTATTTTCTTCTTGTCTATTTCTAAGTGAGTGTGTATGATCACCTTTGGATTAGGTTTTGAAGAGAGTTGAGCTACCTTTATTCAAGTGTTGAGAATTATCTTGGAAGAGGAGTTGATTGAGTGGTGTTGTTGCTTTAAGAGGTAAGTACAAACTTTGAATGATTGCATACATGTATATGACATTGGGACTTAACACATTTAGTTGAAAAATGTATTAAGTTACTTGATACATTGTTGATGAATGAGTTGTATGTTGTGATATGCATAATGTGAATTTTATTGATGTATCAATGCAATTGAGTAAAGTATTGTATATGAAATGAAATGTGGAAATAGGTGATATGAGATGTGAAAACATAATGTAACTAATCGATATTGAGATGAAATAGAAGAATGAGAAAAGATGATATTATTATAAGGCAATGAGCCTATTTTGATTATGAGAAATGAAATGAGATAAATGAATTAATTGTGTGCCTAGTATGTTATTCAATTTTCAGAGTTCTGGGTTTGGCGGCATGCCTATGAATTGCTAGACAGGTGAAAAGACCGGGTCGTAAGCCGAGTCCAGTTGAAAAATGTGAAATATGATGTTTTTGAGGTGAAAAGACTGGGTCGTAAGCCTCAAAAACTGTAACAGTCTAGCCGGGTTGAGGACCAAGAAACTGGGGCCCTAGGGTCTAGCCGGGTTGAGGTCCAAGAGGCTGGGTCTGTTACAATCCATGGATATATATTGCCTACGGGGCTAGACACATGGTGTCATTATGGGCCAAAGCAGTAACTCTGAACTTTGAATAGCATATTAGTTTCATTTTGGGCCCATGTTTGTCTTTGTTTTAATGTGAATTATGAAATGTGATGCAAATGATTAATATATTGAAATACATAATGTAATGAGTTGACATATTCATATGTATTGTGTATTGATTTATTTTGAATTAAAGTTGGTACCACTAAGCTTTCTGCTTAGCGCGATTGTGGTTCATCGCGCAGGTGACAGGGTAGATCCGGTTGTGCCAGAGGGCTCGTCTAGACCGAGTCGAGTCTAGGATTGAGTTGTGAGAGCAGTGTTGAGTTGTGGACATCACGATCAGAGACAAACTGCCAGCATGTATAAATTCATATTTTTGTACTTATTGATTTTGGTGTAAACATATGTATTTTCCGCTGCTTAATTAACAAATATTTTGAACATACTGTTTTAGATAAGCTTTTAGGTACTAATGTTATATATATATATATATGTATTTTAATGAAGAAATATTTTCTCTATTACTATTTATAATATAGGTTGAATGTTTTAAGTTTATTCGGACTGAGTTATGATGCTTATATGTTAAAGACTAAAGTTTTAGGTTGTTTAGAAATGTACCGTAGCACCCCTTTATCCGGTATGCGAATATCGCTTGTTGTGCGAGCATATGCGTTGTGCGTATATTGGGTGTGGGGGTGTTACACGATATCAATGCCTATATCAAACTAGGTTTGTCCTAGTTTAATATGGAAAAGGTCCATATCAAACTGGTCAATGCCGAGTTTGATATGGACCATCCATATTGAACTGGACATGCCCAATTTGGCATGTTTGATCCATTGTCGAAAAAATATGACTTCGGGACCATTTTTAGGTTTTAAAACTCGCTTTATGAATGTTTTAAAGTATTAGAAACTAAATCAGACCCATTTGGGCCTTTATAAAAATTGACTAATCAAGATAAAAGCTTAAAATAGAGTTAAGCCATTAAGAATGGACCGATAGTTTCCCCCACTCCCACATGGAATGGTCCTTGTGACTTCTACACTGTTAGGCTCAGGGCCTCAGAGAACACGGGCCGAAACTCAGAGAAAATGGAGTCTCCACCCGGATGGGCCGAAAAAAAGAAAGGGGTGGATGACTTGATTCCTAAGGAATCCCCAACCCCTTAATGGGTTTAAAAAGTTGGGTACATGTGGGGATGGTGAGAATGACCCAACACCCCCACAATGCTCGGTTCATTAGAACTGACCTCCTTTTCAAGTCTTAATGTTATAAAATTCTTAATTAATATAATATTATCCATACTGCATGCGATCATAGAATAAATAAATACTTTATTAAAATCGTAACAATGTCCAAACAAAACAAACAAGTAGGCACTCATCCATGGATTGGAAACATGCCTTTAAAATTGTCCAATGTCCTAAAGAAAATAAATAAAATAGGATACCCACCAATTGGTGGAAACGTATCCTGTACATTGATCCAAAACTTAAAATAAATTAAATTACATGATGCTCATAACATGAGGTATCTAAAAAATGGAAACATATCTCTTAGAATTTCTTGAAACCAAAACAAATCAATAAATATCATAAATAATTTATTCATCAAAGATATAAATAAATCATTAATAAAAATATATAATAAACATTCATTTAATTTATAATAAAGCAAATAAAGATGAAGTTTAGGTTTATGTATCAAATTAGGGTTTTTTAAATATCACTTAGGGTTTTGGGGCTTAGATTCAAAAAATTAGGGTTTTATGTAATTTAGGGTTTCTAGGAAAAAATAACTTAGTGTTCGGTGTTTATAAAAAATAATATTTTGTGGCTTATGGTTTCACATGAAATAGGGTTTAGTTTTTATGAAAAACTAGTCAAATATTTTAAGGATTAAACAACCATAAGATAAATAACCGTAGCTATTTCTCTTTGCTTAGGGTTTTTGTTGATGGATACTCAATTTTCCAAAGTTCGAGTAGCCAATCCCAAAAGCCAAAAGTCCAAAGATTCGACCCTTCTTTAGCTTTTTAAAATTGTTTTTATAATCACTCTATGAAAGTTTTCCTGTTTAAGAATGGTTTGTTCTGATGCATGTTGAATTTACTGTTTTGAACACAAACCGAGACCATATCAAATTACAATTACTTGAATTCAATATAGATCGAATCTATTTCAAATTAAAATGACTTAATTTTGATAAAATTCGAGCCCATACATGGAATGAAAAAGACTTGCCCCATATCGGACTGGGAGAGCCACATTTCGATATGGGGCTGCCCCATATCAAATTAGGGCTTCCAATTAGATACGGAGAGCCCCATATCAAATTGGGAGGCCTTTAATTCGATATGGGGATTCCCTATGTCAAAATGGATGCCCTAATTTGACATTGGACACCCCTATTGACCACAAACCAACCAGATTAAGTGAAAAATCAACCAAACCTTCTAATCGAACCCGTTTTATGGTTTAGTGCATCGGTGTCGTATAAAAACCAACCAAATCTTCTAAAATAGACCCAATCAGGGTTTTAAAAGTTAAAATAGCTTTTTTTAGGTCCTATTACAATATATTAATCCAATTAAAGGTTTGGATTTAGCATTGGACTAGCCAGGGCCAAAATCAAGGGTCTACAGTTTGCCCCCTGCATGAATGATATTGAATTTATTCAAAGAATGAAAAGAACATGGTTTTGAATTGATTTTGGATAAGGATGATTTTGGAGTCGAAATGGGAATTAGTTTGGAATCTAGAACCAAGGTTGGTTTGGATTCTAAATCCAAGGTGAGTTATGGACTTCAAAAATAATTTGGATTCTAGACCCGCGGTGAGTTATGAACTTGAAAATGTTTTGGGTTTGGGTATTAGGACCTGAGATTTAATTGATTTTGGATACTTGGAATCGAGACTTGATTTTTTTTACCTTTTATTAGTTTGAGAGTTCTAGCTTTCTTCTAGCCAACAAATTTTAGCTCTTCTAGCTGATTGATTTTCTATCATGTCTTTCTTCTAGCCACTTGCTCCATTCTTCAATGGATTAACTCCAACTCTTCTAGCTGGAGTAACCTTCTATCATCAGGGAATTTTGGCTTTCTTCTAGCCGATTGTTCATTCTTCAATGGATTGTGGGTCTTCACCCTCAAAATGGATATTCTTCCTTGAACCTTGGATCTTCATCCTTGGCATCAGGTCTTCACCCTTGAAAATGGATCTTCATCCTTGGAGATTGGGTCTTCACCCTTGAATGTGGATCTTCATCATTGGTATCGTGTGTTCACCCTTGAAAATAGACCTTCATTCTTTGAAATCGGGTCTTCACCATTGAAAATGGGTCTTCATCCTTGGAAATTGGGTCTTCACACTAGAAAGTGGATCTTCATCCTTGGCATCGGGTCTTCACCCTTGAAAATGGATCTTCATCCTTGGATATTGGGTCTTCACCGTTTAAAGTGGATCTTCATTCTTAGAGATCGGGTCTTCACCCTTTAAATTAGATCTCCATCCTTGGTATTGGGTTTTCACCCTTGAAAGTTGATCTTCATCCTTGGCATTGAGTCCTCACCCTTGAAAATGGATCTTCATCCATGGAGATCGGGTCTTCACCCTTCAAAGTGGATCTTCATCCTTAGAGATTGGGTCTTCACCCTTTAAATTAGAACTTCATCCTTGGTATCGAGTCTTCACCCCTAAAAATGGATCTTCATCCTTGGGGATCGGGTCTTCACCCTTGAAATTGGATCTTCATCCTTTTGACTTTGGGTCTTCACCCTTTAAAATGGATCTTCATCCTTTGAACTTTGGGTCGTCACCATTCAAATTGGATCTTCATCCTTTAGACTTCATGTCTTCACTCTTTAAATTGGATCTTCATCCTTTTGGACATTTGTCCTATATTGGCTTCAGCTCCTCTAGCTGATTGATCTTCTGTCTTCTGCATCTTCATTCTTTTGATAATTCTAATGTTCCATTCTTTTTGTTCTTCATTTTTTAAAAAATTTAGCTATTTTTTAGCTGGTCCTTATATCTTCTCCTTGCCCCCAATGATTGTTTTCCCATGCAGGCACTAATTGATGTTTGTATTTTTTTCGGTTCCTTGAATAAGCATGCATCTCTTCTTTCTTTTGCAAAATTATTGGAGCTTCCTCAAGCAATGGGCCTTCCATGCCTCCTGATTCCATACCCGCTTCATGTTTGCTTAACACAATACAAGAAAATGCAATGTGATATGCTCATGTATGCATGATATGCATGAATAATACTTACAGTGGTTCTATCAACTCACAAACCGAGGTGATCAGCAGAAGTGTTCTCATTGGTTCCTTCTAGATGCTTACTCATGTCTTGCATTGGAATGATAGAAGGCTTCATATTTATGAATTTTATCTTCCAGATATTGAAAACATGAATGGTGAGGACCAAGCAACATAGTCAGGGATACATCCATTTCAAATTATGATTTAGCATGTCAATTGGTAGCTTCATCACAACCTTGCAAATAATTCTTTACTTTGCCTAATGTGCCCTTTGAGGTTCGACTGTTCAATATATTTCCCTTAACTTAAAGGCTTTTCACAACAAGAAAATAGTTTTTTTTAAATCAAATGTTGACTTTGTCAAATCAGTGTCATTGTACCTTAAGACTCGATTTTCCAAATTAACATATCTATAACATGAGAACCCTAGTTACCGTACTAAACTCAGGAATCATTTCTATTTATGTAAGAACTATTGCACTTAAGATAGGCACATACACAGTACTTGGTCAAAGGTCTCATTGAGTTTGAATATTGTCTATCTCATATACATGCTTATTCAAACTATCTCCACTAATAGACTCTACCTACAAAGAGAGATCAATAAGTATTTAATAGGCTTGAAATGAGGTCTATAAGGGACATGGGTTAAATGAAGGCTATTTATAAGTTGGAGCCATTGTGACACTATGGGCGAACCCTCACACTACAATTTTCTTGTTTAGACAGTTGGAAACATGAAAAGATAGAGCTTTGAGCATTCTTCTTTCTTTTTGACATGAATCTGGATCTTAATTAGGTTTACAAAAAGTTTGGTACCCACATTTCATCATTTCGTCTTTTTCCTCTGTAGGATTGTCAATTATAGGACTTTCAAAAACTAGATGGTCTTTCTCATTTTTCTCTGATTTTGATTGAATCTTTGGTTGCGTTTGACAAATTCAAGTCAAACTGTCCCTATAAACCAAATGGAAGCCTTTTGTTACTTTAGGTAAAAGAGAACTCGGTTGGCTTTCTGAACCATTTTGGGTTTTATTTTCTTTTTATTTTTTCTTTTTCTTTCTTCTTTCTTCTTTTTTTTTCTCCTTTTTTGTTTTTTTTTTCTCTCTTTTAATTTTTTTGGTCCTAACTCCAAAAGAGTTGTCTTGTTTGTACTAACTTGTATTTTTGGTAATGGATGAGTGGAGTGGTATTAATCTGCTTCAGTCCTGACTTTATCTGTGTTATTTGGTCTAATTCAGGTGAGCTTCAACTATCCTCATGGTCTTAACTATCCATTCCTTTCTTTGATCTTCTTGCCTCTTCACCTTACTGATCATAAGATTTGTCAAAAGTATTACAATAGATCAGGGTAGGTTATCAGGCTTATAAGTCAATGAAGAGAAGGTTGAAATCTTATGAAGGCTCAAAGGGACAACTAGGGATTGCTATTTAATTGGGTGGATACTAGTTGTTAGCTAACCAAACAATGCCTAGATCATCTTTCACTTAAATAAGCAGAGTTCAATTTTGCCTCGAAAGTTTGTCAAACATGTTCTAAGACTAGCTAGGTCCTAGATAAAGGTCATTATGTAGGAGCCCTCTCTAAGTAAGCAAACACAACCCAATGTTATAGAGCAATTCCCTCACCTAGTAAAGTCATACGAATTATAATGCATAGATATGCTAATTCATGAATTATCAAGCAAGACTCGTCATTGGTTGAGCACTAAAATGAACAAAGACCAACAAAAATTTGAAGAAAGCAATTTAATCAAACAGCTGTAAATTTGAAAAACATAATTGTTCCAATTAAATATTAAAGAAAGTAAAATAAATAGAGCATCACTCCAAGCTAAGGGAAGTTTGTTGAATAAAATTTCTCCTTATTCCACATCTTCAATACTCCCATCTTGGAAAGAGGATAAGAAAAAATCTTCCTCCAATCCTCTTCCTACCATGAAGGTTGCCGGTGGAGGTACTCTTCCAAATTTAGGTAAAGGATTGTTCTTGGTATTGGGCTTGTCTGGCTTGGGTAGCTTACCACTGTCGATTAGATCTTGGATCTCATGCTTCAATCGGGTACATCTATCGGTCTCATGTCCTTGACTCTGATGAAATTGACAAAAAGCCTTAGTGTCAAATTTTGGGGGTAAAGGATTTTGCAAAGGTCGAGGGGCCAATAGTTGTAACAGTCCCTCCTTTTGTAGCTTGTTAAAAAACCAAGATAGAGGTTTCCCCAACTCTGAGAACTGTCTTTTATTTCCTTGACCAGTCGTATTAACATCAACTTCCTTTTGCGTGCTTTGATTACCCTACTGATAGTTCCCTTTCTAGTTCCTTCTTATTGAAATGTGATTCTTCTCCCTTTCTCATTCTTCAATTTGCAAACTATCTTGAAGAATATCTTTGAAATCCCATATGAGTGTATGAGACATCCTTTCATGAAGTCTAGGTAACACCCCTCTCACAATCATTCTTATTTGATTAGATTCATCAGGCCTCTTCCTGAGCAATGCAACCTTATTCCTCTACCTTTTCACATAGTCCACAAAATTCTCATTTGGCCTTTGTCTAATGGACTCAACTTCCATTAGAGTAACTTTCAATTCAACATTGTACCCATACAGTTGAATAAAAGCCTTGTATAACAAATCCCAACTCTTTTGAGTACTATCTTCTAAGGTGTTGAACCAATTATGGACAATAGGATCTAATAAAAGCATGAAGTACCTTAGAGTTTAAGCCTTAGCAACTCTAGTAAACTGCATGGCAGTGATGTACTGCTTAACATGCAAATGAGAATTTCCTATACCTTTAAACTTTGCAAAGGATTGCATCTTGAACTTGTATGGAACTTCTTCTTCTAGCTCAAACAATTTGTCAACCTTGGACATTTCTTTGGTTTTCAACTTCTTTTCAAACTTCTTTTCCAGGTCAGCAATCAACTTCTCAACATCTGAAGTTTTAGTTTTCTCCACAGCTAATCTTTCAACAGCCTTCGGCTCCTTCTTCTTGTCTTGAGGATCTTGGAAGCATTGAGCCCAGTCATCATCATCATTAATGACTACCTTATCATCATCAAAAGCCACTTCACCAACCTTTGCCGTCCCTTTTTCCTTCGGCTTCTTGTTGCTAGCAGATGCTTCATCATTATTCCCCAAAATTGCAGCAATTGATTCTTCATGGTCTTAACCAGGGCCTCCTTTAGCTCTTCCATTTTGGCATTGAGGGCATCGTCCACCATTCATTGAATTTTTTTGGGCTCCATTGCTCAAAGTGAGAAAGTAATTGAGTCACTGCTGGATTCAATGTCCAGGTCTGTGAGCTAGAAAGAATTAATGATATGTCATGTAATGCCTATATGCATGTATGCACAAACAACAAAACAAACAAAGATATGGTCAACAAAATACCAACATGAGATATCTTATTTTCGAAAAATTTCCTCGGACGATTTATACAATAGTTGCATTTTCTAATATAGAAGTTGGTTCATGATAATTCCCATTAATTAAGCTTTAATTCCATTGAATCTCAACTAAAATAGCTTTTATGCTCTATTGAACTAAAGCACCATTAATAGGTTTATCATAAATAGATTTCTTATTTTAGAAAAAGCAACTAATGATTCATGCAAAAAACAAGCCCATGATTAACGATTATTGGTATGAGCTAGGCTCACAATTGATTTTTGATATTTCATAATTGACCTAAATATTTGTAAGCTCTTTTTAAGAAAAGGTTGTATTTTAGATGAAGTGGAAGATGATTTTGTTTGTTTGGGCCATAAGGTTTAAAAAGATTTTTCACCCATCTTAAAATGTTTTAATGTCCAAAGACCTTCTTAAAGATTTTGAAAATAGTTTTGGTCTTTTGGATCGTAAAGGAATTATTTTTAAGCTTACAATATAGGTAGTTCATATTAAATAAGCCATGGTTTAAACAAAGATATATCAATCATAGTCAAACAACATGCATTTGAGGTAAAACCTAAGGAAAATAGCTAGGCCAATTACATGAGCTTTAGTCTTTGGGTTGAAAGGCTTAGGTTCCCAAAGCAAGTATATATCAAATGGTACAAGGCTATGAGTGGTTATGCCATGCTCGATCTCCATACCTTGAGTGAAAGGATGGTATCCCTTACATGACACAACATTAAATGATGCAATGGACAATATCATAATAAGAAAGAATAGAATAATATAAAGACTAATGAAATTAACTTCTCTTATACCTAGTGGAATCACCACTGTGAGCGGGGATTTATGCCCCACTCCCACGTGAAATGGTTCTTGTGACTTCGGCACTATTAGGCTCGGGGCCTTAGAGCACACGGGCCTAAATCCAGAGAAAATGGGTCTCCACCCGGATGGGTCGGGAAAAAGAAAGGGGTGGATGACTCAATTTCTAAGGAATTACTAACCCCTTAATGGGTTCAGAAAGTCAGGTACGTGTGGGGAAGCTGAGAATGATCCAGCACCCGCACAACACCCTGTTCATTAGAACAGACCTCCTTTTTAGGTCTTAATATTATAAAATTCTTAATTAATACAATATTATCCATACTACATGAGATCATAAGAATGAATAAATACTTTATTAAAATCACAACAATGTCCAAACAAAACAAACAAGCAGGCACCTATCCATGGATGGAAACATGCCTTTACAATTGTCCAATTTCCAAAAGAAAATAAATAAAATAGGATACCCACCAATTGATGGAAACGTATCCTTTACAGTGATCTAAAACATAAAATAAATTAAATTACATGATGATCATAACATGAGGTACCTAAAATATGGAAACATAACTCTTATAATTTCTTAAAACCAAAATAAATAAATAAAAATCTTAAATAATTTATTCATCTAAGATATAAATAAATCATTAATCAAAATATATAATAAACATTCATTTAATTTATAATAAATCAAATAAAGATGCAAGTTTAGGTTTATGTATCAATTTAGGGTTTTGGGGCTTAGATTCAAAAAATTAGGGTTTGATGCAATTTATTGTTTCAAGGAAAAATAACTTAGGGTTCGGTGTTTATAAAAATAATGTTTTTTGGCTTAAGGTTTCACATGAATTAGGGTTTAGTTTTTATGAAAAAGTAATCAAAGATTTTAAGGATTAAACAACCATAAGATAAATAAGCATAGAAAAGCTACTATGAATATTTTTTCTTAGTCTTAAAAGCTGTAACACCCCAATACCCCGTATACGCACATTACATACCATCACATCTATAATATAGGTATATTGAATATAGAAATACTACGGTTTACTAAACACACAAATCATTCTTTTTACAATATTATGAGCAAATTTAAAACATTTAAGTTATATTATGAAACACAGTAGATAAAATATTTATTCCATACGCAGCGAAAAATATAGCAGTATTTACAAATACATATACATCAAAAACAAATTTTACAAAACGTAAAGTTTATACATGTTTGGCAGTCAGGCTTTGATCTTTAAGCTCACAGTCAACACTTCAAAATCTAGACTCAACTCGGTCTAGATGAACTCTCTGGCTCGACCCTGTCACCTGCGTGATGAACCAAAATCGCGCTAAGCCCACGGCTTAGTGGTACAAACTACAATAATATTATGCTTCAATGCAATGCCAATGTCATACAATAAAGTTTCAAAAATAATTCAAAAGAATATTATATTTCACAACCTTACATTATTCAATAACTTATCAAAACATTCATGAGGTAACACTCACAATTTTCAACATCCATAAACATATTACACATCATGTTGTATCTTCGTAGTTTCATTACTCAACATAACTTTCCAAGCCACATTCATTTTCATTAAGTTAGTTATCTATTATAATCATCTCATAACATTATATCTCACTTCATAGTTCATATTAAAGCAAAGACAAGCATGGGACCAAAAGACACTAATATGCCATTCAACTTTCAGAGTTAATGTTTTGGTTTAATTATCACATTTATCATTATCAATATCCCAACTAGGCTTCAAGGATTAGGCTCAACCAAGCTTCAAGGGGAACAAAGCATGCTAAGTATCAACCCAACTTGGCTTCAAGAACCAAACCCAACCTAGCTTCAAGGGTTGTAACATCTCAACTAGGCTTCAAGGACTACACCCAACCAAACTTCAAGGGGAGTAAAGCATGCTTAACTTCAACCCAATTTGGCTTCAAGGATCAAGCCCAAACTAGCTTCAAGAGATTGTTACTATTAGGCATGCCACCAACAACAAAACTCTGAAAATGGAATAACACATTAGACACACATTTCATTTATTAATTCATTATCAATTCCATTCTCATTTTCTCATCATCATTTAGACAAACATGCCCCATTCATTTCAATTGTATCATTATAGCCAACCACAATGGCATCACATCTCATCAATAAAGTATACATAACCAATTACATTAGACATTCATCATCATTTAGGCAAACATGCCCCATTCATTTCATTTGAATCATTATAGCCAACCACAATGGCATCACATTTCATCATATCTCAATTCACATTAAAGCAATTCATTTTTAAAGTATTCATCATAATCAATTGCATTGCACATACCTTTAGAATGATCATCATATCTTTAACATTTTCAACATACATTCCACAAAGTTCACATTATGTAAAACATAACATTATTAATATGCATCAACAATGCAATAGATTACTTAACACATTTACAATCAAATGTGTTAAGTCTCAAGATCATATAAAGGTATGCAATAATGTAGGGTTTGTACTTACCTTAAGAACAACTCACACCAAACTATACCCTTCCTCTTCCAAGAATCCTCAACACTTGAATTAGGGCAAACTAAGTTCTTCACAACCTAATACAAAAAGAATAATACACACATAATTACAAATACACATGAATCCTCAATACAATTATACACCTATTAGTCTCATACTAGACCCATAGATCATAAATTACAAGCCAACATCTCTCTCTAGGACCCCACGGTCGTGGCCTCCCAACCCCCACGGGCTTGGGTTAACAAACGGTTCTGCCTCCTTTGCTCTAAACCCCCACGGCCATGGCTTCCAATGACCACGGTCGTGGTAGCCAAAGGCCACGGGTGTGGCATCCAAGATGCTTCTGTTTCAGACCAAATTCATGTATTCTATGTTTTAAACTTCATCAAACACAATTATCATGAAGATCTACAAAAATAGTTAATCAAACTCAACATCTACAACAATCACCAAGTCAAAACCCTAGCACAAACACAACTCAAACACTTCTAACACCAACACCAACCTAACTTCTTATCTTTAATTCAATTCAAACACTTTCAAACACACCACACTCAAACATAATCATACTATCAAATATACACAATCAAACTCAATCACAACTCAAAATAAAACAAGAAGATCAAGAGGAAACTTACCAAAAATGATGAAACTTCTTAAATTTCCAACTTAATCACTTGAATCTTCCTTCAATTTGATCTTAGAAAATCAAAACTCTCTCTTGCTCTCTTATCTTTGTGATACCCGGCCAACCAAATGGAAAAGAAGAAAAGAAGAAGAAAAAGATGCAAAGTCAAATACTCAACCTCCACTTAAACCTCCACCAAGCAATTTATTTAATAAAATATTCAAATATTTCACTTCCACTCATTTTAATTTCCTTTTTAAATACTTTAATTAATTATAAAAATAAAAATCTTTTTTTGACTATAATCACCTTGACTTGTATATGTTGTATATATTTTCATATATACAACATATACAATCTCTCTTTAATTCTTTTCTCTTTCCAATTTAACATATACATTAAATCCAAATACAACAATAAATATTCCAAAACTTCTAGGGCATACTTTGGGATATTACAAAAGCTACTGTGATGTTTAGAAAAGCTTTAATGTAATTGTGAGTAACATGTTGATTAAATAACCATAAGATAAAAACAAATAAATGATCCGTGCAAAATAAGTTTACTAGTTTTAAAGGTTATGATCAAAACAATAATATACACTCTATACAAACTAACATATCCTGTTTAAGCAGAAGTTGCATACTGTGATTTTAGTAAAATTAAGAATGAACTTTTCAATGTTTAAAACATTCAAAACACATAGTATTTATTTAATTTAAAGCATACCGTCATTTGTTGGCTCCACGAAAATTGTTTAAATGAGAATTCTGGATGAGCTTTGGCAAAGACAGTGTATGTATTACCTTCATAGAGTTGGTGTGTTGTTTGTCTTTCTAGTCCAAACTTGCTATTTCTCTTTGATTAGGGTTTTGTTGATGGATACTCAATTTACCTAAGTTCCAGCAGCCAATCCCAAAAGCCAAAAGTCCAAAGATTTGATCCTTCTTAAGGTTTTTAAATCCTGTATTTATAATCACTCTAAGAAAATTTTCTTATTTTAGAATGGTTTGTTCTGATGCATGTCGAATTCATGGGTTCGACACAAATTGAGACCATATCAAATTACAATTACTTGAATTCGATATAGAATGAGTCCGTCTAAAATTAAATGACTTAATTTCGACAAAATCTGAGCCCATATCGAAGTATATCTCCAGTTTCAACATGGAATGCAAAAGACCAGCCCCATATCGGACTGGAAGAGCCCCATTTTGATATGGGGCTGACCTATAACACCCTTATACCCAATATACGTACACTACATGCACCCAACATATGTAATATACGAATATAGGATACAAGGATGTCACAATCCATTTTAACAAAACCAAACCATCACCTATAAAATTTGTATAATCTTAAAACATTCAACCGATATTATATAAATAATAGTTGAGATATTACTTGATAATATATAAATATATAACTTTATTACTAAAGATTCACCTGAAACATTATTGATAGTTTGTAGAATATACATATTTGTATACAACAAAATCAATATGTACAAAAATATGAAATATATACGTGCTAACAGTTAGTCTCTGACCTTGATGTCCAAATCAACTCCACTCATGAGATCTTAAGCCTAGACTCGACTCGGTCTAGATGAACTCTCCAGCTCAACCAAATCTACCTTGTCACTTGCGCAATGAACCACATTCGCGCTAAGCAAAAAGCTTAGCGATACAAACTTTGATAACAATATATATAGTTCAAATGCAATGCTAATGCTCAACACATAAGGATAATATATCTAATAGCATTATATCATCATATCTTAATATATTGCTCAATTGTTCATCAATTCATAATTCACATAATAGAAAACACAAGCATGGGCCCAAAAGGATCTAATATGCCATTCAAATTTCAGAGTTACTGCTTTGGTCCAATATAACAACATTTGTCTAGCCCGAAGGGGAATCATAATCACAATGAGGATTACCTCATATGTAACATCCTAACTAGGCTTCAAGGACTAGGCCTAACTCAGCTTCAAGGGTCTGCTACATTATGTAATACCCAGATAGGCTTCAAGGACCAAGCACAACCCAGCTTCAAGGGACTATTACTTTTTAGGCATGCCGACAATGCAAAACTCTGAAAATTGAATAACATACTAGGCACATAATTCTTTTATAATTCCATTATCAAATTCTTTCTCATTTTCTCATGATCAAAATAGGCACAATGTCTCAAATATCTCATTATATCAATATAGCCATCACCAATGGCTTTACATACCATCATTACTGTATACATAACAAATTGTATTATCCATACATTTTGAGTCACCATCTTATTTTTCACATGGTTCACATTATCCATAATGCATTTGTAACATTATACAAATCATAGCATATTATTCATGCCCAACCATGTAGTAACTTAACACATTTTCCAACCTAATGTGTTAAATCCCTATAAACCCTTAATTTTTGACCCACTCCGGTCCGATATTTTTTATAGTCCAAAATAATTTTTGTGGTATTTTAATATTTATTTTAGTATTTATTATTTTTAATTTTTAAAAATTATAAATGGTGAAAAAATGAAAATGAAAATAATAAATAAAGAAAAATAAATAAATAAATAATAATAAATATAATAAATAAATAAAAATGAAAATTGGTGACAGAAAAATCGGTGAGGAAAAAATTCGTCGCCGAAAATAATTGGTGTGAGCGGGGATTTTCGCCCCCACTCCTGGTGGAATGGTTCTTGTGACTTTGGCACTGTTTAGGCTCGGGGCCTTAGAGAACACAGACCTAAGTCCGAAGAAAAATGGAGTCGCCACCCGGACGGACCAGGAAAAAGAAAGGGGTGGATGACTCGATTCCTAAGGAATCCCCAACCCCTTAATGGATTCGGAAAGTTGGGTATGTGTGGGGAAGGTGAGAAATGGCCCAGCACCCCCACAACACCCGGTTCATTGGAACTGGCCTCCTTTACAGGTCTTAATATTATAAAATTTTTAAATATAACAATATTATCCATATTACACACAATAATTAAAAGAAAGCATCAATATATTAAAATCAAAGCAATGTCCAAAAAAAGCAAATAAATGGATACCCATCCAAGGATGGAAACATGTCCTTACATCACATGCCTAAATAGGACACCCACAAACAGGTAGAAACATGCCCTTTACATAGGCTCTAAAATAGAAAAACAAATTAAATTACATGATGTTTAACTAATGAGGTACCCACCAAGTGGAAACATACCTCTTACAACTTTTGGAAATCTAAATTAATTGATAAAAGTAAATAATCAATCATCATAAATAAATCATTCATCAAAGCTATTAACCAAAATATAAAATAAACATCCATCAATGATAAATTAAATAAATCAATTATTGAAATTAAATAAATTAAAGCATAAGAAATAAATCAAAGCATAATCAAGTATGGAATTGAATAAAGCAAATAAAAGTCCAATTATGGCTACTGTGACTTTTTATGGAATTAAAATAAATTAGGGTTTTATGTTTTAAAGGGTTGGTAAGACTCTTTGATTAACAAAATTAAGGTTTGAATGATGATATCATGAAACTAGCATTTTAAACACTTTAAAATACTTTAATTTGTGATTTTTGGTTATTGGGTTCCTAAGCTACTGTGTAGAATTTAGGTTTTTATGTTTTTATGTTTTTAATGTTTTAAAAGGATTAGGGTTCATAAAAATTAGGGTTTAAGCTTTTAAAAGGGTTAGTGTTCATTATTTTGGGTTTAAAAGTTGAATTTTCGATTTTAGGATTTAGAAGTAGGGTCACGGGTGGTGAATAATTTTTAGGGTTTTAGAAATCAATTTGATAATTTCATGAAGTTTTATGAATTTAAACAAATAAATTAAAGTTTTCATAAGTAGAAAAGATGTTTTAGAAGACTTTTTGAATGAAATAGAACCTACTTTAAAATTTTAAAAGAAGCAGAATTTACATCTTAGTTTTGTTGAAAAATATGTTCAATTAGAGTTTTAAGGTTTTTAAGAAGAAAAAATAACAATTTTAAGCCTTTTGGAAGATAAACTAATAAAATAAGGTTCTTTTTTTGCTTTAGAAAAACTAAATTAAAGTTCAAAGGTTTTTAATTTTAATTTCATAAATTTGCTACTATGTAAAAAAAACAATTAATGAAAATTAATTAACACATACCTTCTTTTGATGATTTCTCCGAAAACAATTCTTCTTAGATGAACTAGCTCCAAAGACAAGCTTTTTTTTGTCTTTGAATCCTCTAAATTGTGCTGCTACTGCTCCAGAAACAATTCTTCTGGACTCAAGGATAATTCTAGGTTCTGGACCTAAGGAAAATTTGGGTTCTGGACCCGGTTCGAGTTCTGGACTCAAGGGAGATTTTAGGTTCTGGACCTAAGAAAAATTTGGGTTCTGGACCCGGTTCGAGTTCTGGACTCAAGGATAATTCTAGGTTTTGGACCTAAGGAAAATTTGGGTTTTGGACCCGGTATTGGGTACTTGGACCCGAGATTGATTAGATTTGGGTACTTAGACCTGAGATTGATTTGATTTGGGTACTTGGACTCGAGATTAATTTAATTTGGGTACTTGGACTCGGGATTGGGTACTTAGACCCAAGATTGATTTGATTTGGGTACTTGGACCCAAGAATGGGTACTTGGACTCGAGCTTGGGTACTTGGACTCGAGAATGGGTGCTTAGACCCGAGATTGAGTTTGACTGACCTTTTATCATTTGAGAAGTCTGACTGCTCCGGCTGTTTTATGCATTGTGATTCTTCACCATGAAAATGGATCTTCACCCTTTGAGATCGGGTCTTCACCCTTAAAAATGGATCTTCATCCTTTGAGATTGGGTCTTCACCCTTAAAAATGGATCTTAATCCTTTGAGCTCGGGTCTTCACCCATGAAAATGGATCTTCATCCATTGAGATCGGGTCTTTACCCTTGAAAATGGATCTTCATCCTTTGAGATCGGGTCTTCACCCTTGAAAATGGGAGTGACACGGCCAGTGGCTTGGCCGTGTCTCCTGGGTGTGTCAGCTTCTGTGTCTTTTCTTTGGTTTTTCTTTGTTATAGGCTTAGGATAGGACACGACCAGTGGCTTGGCCGTGTCTCCTGGGTGTGTCAGCTTCTGTGTCTTTTCTTTGGTTTTTCTTTGTTCTAGGCTTAGGATAGGACACGGCCAATAGCTTGGCCTTATTGCTTGCCAGTGTCACCTACTGCTTCCCTTCTCTCTTTGCTTGGTCTTTCTTGGCTTTGCCCTTTAGGTGAGACACGGCCAGTGGCTTGGCTGTGTCTCCTGCCCATGTCATGTTCTGCCAATATTTCCTTTGTGGTGACACGGCCAAGCTTGATTTGGCTTGGCCATGTCTTGCTTGATCCATGTTCTTCTTTCCTTATTTTGATCTTCCAAGGGAGTTTTTGCACTTTAACCACTTTTCCCTTGCAACCGCTTTTTCTTTTTTCTCAAATTTTTATTGGATCTTATATCCTCTCCTTGCCCCCCCAAGGATTTTTTCTTTCAGGCAAGCTTTGATTGATGTTTTTCTTGTCCATTTCTTTGCATAAGCACACATTTCTTCTCTTTGCAAAGTGACTGGGGCTTCCACAAGCGAATAGGCTTTCCATGCCCTCTTGATTCAATATCTCCTTTTGATTCTTTAATTCACAGGATGTTTGCTGTTCATTAAGACAAGAAAGTGCTATGTAATATGCTCATGTATGCATGATATGCATGAATAATACTTACTGTCATTCAATCGACTCATAGACCGAGGTGATTAGCAGAAGTGTTCTTATTAGTTCCTTTTTAACGCTCGTTCAAGTCTCGCATTGAAATGATCAAAAGTTTTGCATTTGGCCTTTATCTTCAAGATGTTGAAAACATGAGTGGTGGAGACCCTAAGCAGCAGAGTCAGGGATGTATCCATTTCAAACTATGTTTCAGCTTGTCAGTTGGTAGTTTCTTCATGACCTTGCCAATAATCAATTCAACATACTTCCCTTAACTTGAAGGCTTTGTATGACAAAACACTTTTTTTTTTTGAATTTTGATTTTGAAATCAAATGTTGGCTTTGCCAAATTGATGTCAATGTACCTCAAGACTTGATTTTTCCAAATTAATATATCTATAATATGAAAACCCTAGTTACCGTACTAAACTCGGGAATCATTTCTAGTTAAGCAAGAACTGTTACACTTCAGATAGGCACATACACATTGCTTGGCCAAAGGTCTCATTTGAGTTTAAATATTGTCTATCTCATATGCATGCTTATCCAAACTATCTCCACTAATAGACTCTACCTACCAAGAGAGATCAACAGGTCTTTGATAGGCTTGAAACAGGGTCTATAAGGGACATGGGTTAAAGTGGAGGCCATTTTGAGATTGGAGCTGGTGTGACACAATGGACAAACCCTCACACTACAAATTTCTTGTTGGAACATTAGACAGTTGGGAGCAATCTTTCTAGACTCCAAATTCCTTCTATCTTCTTGGCATTAATTTGGATCTTGATTAGGACAGTTTTTGCCCGTGCAAAAAGTTTAAGACCCAAATCTGTTTCTTTTCTTCTTTTCCATTTTTTCCTCTTTATTTTTCTTACTCTTCCCTTTTCTTTCTCTTTCCTTACTCTTCCCTTTCTTTTATCTTTTTGTCCTTCTTTCTTGTAGGACTATCAAGTACTGAGCTTTCAAGAACTGGATGGTCTTCCTCCTTTTTCTTTGATTTTGATTGAATCTTTGGTTGTGTTCGGACCAATTCAAGTCAATCCATAAAATGGAAGCCTTTTGTTGTCTTAGGTAAAAGAGAACTCAGTTGGCTTTTTGAACCACCTTTTTAGATTTTATCTTTCTTCCTTTTCTTTTTTGTTTTTCTTTTGTTTTCTTCTTTTTTTCTCTTTTTTTGTTTTTTTAGCTCTAAAAAGAGTTGTCTTAGTTTGTACTAACTTGGGCTTCCAATAATGCATAAGTGGAGTAACATAAATCTTCTTTAATAGGGATAAATCATTTGTTGGTTTGATGTTGATGTTGATATATTAGAGATATAAGGAAAACTTCAACTACCCTTATGGTTTTGAGAACATCAACTATCCTTATGATCTTGAGAACTTCAACTATCTTCATGGTCTTGAGAACTTCAACTATCTTTATGGTCTTGAAACTTCAACTATCTTCATGGTCTTAAAACTTCAACTATCCTCATGATCTTGACTAATCATTGCTTTCTTTGATCTTCTTGCCTATTCATCTTAGTAATCATAAGACTTGTCAAAAGTATCACAACAGCTCAGGGTAGGTTATTGGGGTTTGTAAGCCAATAAAAAGAAAGCTAAAATTTTATGAAGGCTCAAAGGGACAACTAGGGATTGATATTTAATTGGGTGGATACTAGTTGTTGGCTAACCAAACAATGCCTAGATCATTTCTCTCTTAAATAAGCAGAGTTCAATTTCACCTCAAAAGATTGTCAAAGCATGTTCCAAGACTGACTAGGACCTAGACAAAGGTAATTATGCAGGAGCCCTCTCTAAGTAAGCATACACAACTCAATGCTATAGAGCCAGTCCCTCACCTAGTAAAGTCATTCAAGTCATGATGCATAAATTAATTCATGAATTATCAAGCTAGATTCCTCATTGGTCGAGCACCAAAATGAGCAAAGACCAACAAAAATTTTGATTAAAGTAATTTATTCAAACAACTTTAAATTTGAAAAACTCAATAGTTCCAAAATATTAAATAAAGTAAGATTGAAAAGCAACATTCAAGCTAAGGAAAGTTCATTGAGTTAGGCTTCTTTTCTTTTCACATCTTCAATATCTCCATCTTGAAAGGATGATAAAACAAAATCTTCTTCCAATCCTTTTCCCACCATGAAGGTTGCTGGTGGAGGCACTCTTCCAAACATAGTCAAAGGGTTGTTCTTGGTATTGGGCTTATCCTGCTCGGGTAGCTTGCCACTATCAATCAAATCTTGGATCTCATGCCTTAGACGAGCACATTTATCTTTTTCATGCCCTCATATTTGATGAAATTGACAGAAGGCCTCGGCATTGAAGTTTGGTGGCAATGGATTATGTCAAGGTCGAGGAGCTAACAGTTGTAACAACCCTTTCTTTTGCAGCTTGTCGAAGACCCAAGACAAAGGCTTCCCCAGATCTGAGAACTGCCTTCTATTTACTTGACCAGTTACATTAACATCAACTTCTTTTTGTGTGCTTTAATTGTTAGGCTGGTTGTTCCCTTTCTCATTCCTTCTTACCGAAAAGCGATTCTTCTCTCTTTCCCATTCTTCAATTTGCAAACTATCTTGGAGAAGATCTTTGAAGTCATGGATGAGTGTATGAGACATCCTCTCACGAAGACTATGCAACACCCCTCTCACAATCATCCTTATTTGATCAGACTCATCGGGCCTCTTCTTGAGTAAAGCAGCCTTGTTTCTCCATCTCTTGACATAGTCTACAAAATTCTCATTCGGCCTTTGCCTAATGGATTCCACTTCCATCAAGGTAACTTCCAACTCAACATTATATCCATATTGTTGGATGAAGGCTTTGTAAAGTAGATCCCAACTCTTTTGTGTTCCATCATCTAAGGTATTGAACCAATTTTGGACAACAGTATCCAATGAGAGCATAAAATACCTTAAGGTTTTAGCTTTAGTAGATCGGGCAGACTGCATGGCAGTGATGTATTGCTTCACATGAAGATGAGGATTTCCAGTGCCATTGTACTTAGCAAAGGATGGCATCTTGAACTTGTATGGAACTTCTTCATCTTGTTCAAATAGTTTGTCAATCTCAGACATCTCTTCGGTTTTTAGCTTCTTCTCAAATTTCTTTTCTAAATCAGCAATCATCTTTTCAACATCGGATGTCTTGATCTTTTAAATAGTTGCCTTCTCAACAACCTTCGGTTCTTTCTTCTTTTCTTGAACCTCTTGGTAGTATTGAGCCCAATCATCATCATCATCAATGATCACCTTTTCATCATTAAAAGCTACTTCATCAATTTTAGCCTTCCCCTTGACTTTCTTGGTGCTAGCAGATGCTTCGGCATTGTTTCCTAAAATTGCAGCTAGTTGATTCTTTATGGTCTCAGCCATTGTCTCTGTTATTTCTTCCATCTTGGCATTGAGGGCCTCATCCACCATTCTTTGGATTTGTTCGGGTTCCATTGTTTTTGGTGAGTAATTGCTTGAGTTGTTGCTAGACACTTCATCTCCGACGTAAGTCGGATTGTCGTAAGCTTTTGAACTTTCGTAACCCAGGGCTGTGAGCCAGAGAGGATCAATTATATGAGATGCAAATGTATGCATGTATGTATGTATGCACAAACAATCAACAGATAAAAATAGGACGTTCCTTCCAACCTTATAACATCCATACACGAATGGCGAGTCTCTTTTCCTAGGTATATGGTTAACAAAATACCAACATGTGGTATCTTGCTTTCGAATAATTCCCTCGGATGTTTCAACCAATAGTTATATTTTCAAAAAAGGAAATTGATCCATGATAATTTCCATTAATTAGGTTTTAATCCATTCAACCAACTAAAGTAGCTTTCTGGCTATGTTGGATTAAAACTAAATTAAGAGGTTTATCATAGATAGATTTCTCACTTGAGAAAGGTAACTAATGATTCATGCAAAAAACAAGCCCATAGTTAATTTATTCTTAGTGTAAACTAGGCCCACAATTGATTTTTGGTATTTCATAATTGACCTAAATATTTTTGCAAGCTCTTTGTAAGAAAACATTGGGTGAAAAATAGTTTTGTTTCTAAGCCCATTGTAAAAGATTTTAGAAAAATGGATTTTGGGCTTAGTATTTAGGCCATGGGCCAAAGAATTTTTGATTTGTTCTTAGAAAAGTCTTATGTCCAAAGACCATCTTGAAAAATTTTGACAATAGTTTTGGTCTTTTGGATTTGAAAGAAAAATTTATTTTGAGCTTACAATATACTTAGTTCATATTAGAAAAAGAACAAACCAAATAAGCCATGATTTAAGCCAAGATAAATCAACCATAGTCAAACAACATGCATATGGGGTAAAACCTAAGGAAAGTAACTAGGCCAATTACATGAGCTTTAGTCTTTGGGTTTAAAGGCTTAGGTTCCCATAGCAAGTATATACCAAATGGTATGAGGCTATGAGTGATTATGCCATGCTTGATCTCCATAGCTTGAGTGAAAGTATGGTATCCCTTACATAACATAACATGGGCAACACAGGCGTCCTAACTCACGCACACAATGAAATCTAATATGATGCAATGGATAATATCATTATAAGAAAGAAAAGAATAATATAAAGACCAACGGAATCAACTTTTCTTATCCCCAGTGGAGTCACCACTGTGAGTGGGGATTTTCGACCCCACTCCCGGTGGAATGGTTCTTGCAACTTCGGCACTGTTTAGGCTCGGGGCCTTAGAGAACACGGACCTAAGTCCAGAGAAAAATGGAGTCGCCACCCGGAAGGACCGGGAAAAAGAAAGGGGTGGATGACTCGATTCCTAAGTAATCCCCAACCCCTTAATGGGTTTGGAAAGTTGGGTATATGTGGGGAAGGTGAGAAATGGCTCAACACCCCCACAACGCCTGGTTCATTGGAACCGGCCTCCTTTACAGGTCTTAATATTATAAAATTCTTAAATATAACAATATTATCCATATTACACACAATAATTAAAAGAAAGCATCAATATATTAAAATCAAAGCAATGTTCAAACAAAGCAAATAAATGGACACCTATCCAAGGATGGAAACATGTCCTTACATCACATGCCTAAATAGTACACCCACCAAGAGGTAGAAACATGCCCTTTACATAGGTTCTAAAATAGAAAAGCAAATTAAATTACATGATGTTTAACTAATGAGGTACCCACCAAGTGGAAACAAACCTCTTACAACTTTTGGAAATCTAAATTAATTGATAAAAGTAAATAATCATTCATCATAAATAAATCATTCATCAAAGCTATTAATCAAAATATAAAATAAACATCCATCCATGATAAATTAAATAAATCAAGTATTGAAATTAAATAAATTAAAGCATAAGAAATAAATCAAAGCATAATCAAGTATGGAATTGAATAAAGTAAATAAAAGTCCAATTATGGCTACTGTGACTTTTTATTAAATTAAAATGAATTAGGGTTTTATGTTTTAAAGGGTTGGTAAGACTCTTTGATTAACAAAATTAAGGTTTGAATGATGATATCACGAAACTAGGGTTTTAAACACTTTAAAAATACTTTAATTTGTGATTTTTGGTTATTGGGTTCTGTGAGCGGGGATTTTCGCCCCCACTCCCGGTGGAATGGTTCTTGCGACTTTGGCACTGTTTAGGCTTGGGGCCTTAGAGAACACGGATCTAAGTCTGGAGAAAATGGAGTCGCCACCCGGACGGGCAGGGAAAAAAAGAAAGGGGTGGATGACTCGATTCCTAAGGAATCCCCAACCTTAGTGAATGATCTGAAACCTTAGTGAAAGAGAGTGAAAAGCAATAAGACTTAATTTTTGAGATTTTGGGTTCTGGACCCGAGAGATTTGGACACTTGATCCTAAACTAGACTTGGATACTCGATCCTATCTGGATTTGGGTACTCGATCCTATCTGGATTCGGATACTCGATCCTAACTGGATTTGGATACTCGACCCTAAATTGGATTGGGATACTTGATCCTAACTTGACTTGGATACTTGATCCTAACTTGGATTCGGATACTCGATCCTAAACTTGATTGGGATACTCGATCCTAAATGGATTTGGATACTTGATCCTAAACTGGATTTGGATACTTGATCCTAACTTGGATTGGGATACTTGATCCTAACTTGATTTGGATACTCGATCCTAACTTGGATTCGGATACTCGATCCTAAACTGGATTTGGATGCTCGATCCTAAACTGATTTGGATACTCGATCCTAACTGGATTTGGATACTCGATCCGAAATTGGATTTGGATACTCGATCCTAAATTGGATTTGGATACTCGATCCTAAACTAGATTTGGTTACTCGATCCTAAATTGGATTTGGATACTCAATCCTAAGTAGATTTTGATACTCGATCCTAAACTTGATTTTGGATACTCGATCCTAAACTAGATTTGGATACTCGATCTTAAATTGGATTTGGATACTCGTTCGTGAATGGATTGGATACTCGATCCTAAACTTGATTGGGATACTCGATCCTAAATTGGCTTTGATTTGGGTACTTGGACCCGAGCTTCAATTGATTTGGGTACTTGGACCCGAGAATGAGTGCTTGGACCCAAGATTGAGTTTGACTGACCTTTTATCATTTGAGAAATTTGACTGCTCCAGTTATTCTATGCATTGTGGTTTTTCACCCTCAAAATGGATCTTCATCCTTTGAGATCGGGTCTTCATCCTTGAACATGAATCTTCATCTTTTGACATCGGATCTTCACACTTGCAAATGGATCTTCATCCTTTGAGATCGGTCTTTACCCTTGCGAATGGATCTTCATCCTTTGAGATCGGGTCTTCACCTTTGTAAATGGATCTTCATCCTTTGAGATCGGGTCTTCATCCTTGAAAATGGATCTTCATCCTTTGAGATCTGGTCTTCACCCTAGCTTTAGTTCTTTTAGCTGGATTGATTTTTTGTCTTTTGCATCTTCATTCTTTTGAAAATTCTAATTTTCTTTTTTATTCCATTCTTTTTATTCTTTCTTTGCACTTTTGCAAAAAATCCAGCCCTTTTTAGCTAGCCTTCATATTTTTCCTTGCCCCCCTGCTTGGCAAAATATTTGTAGGTGAGTTTTAAAAATGTTTCATATATAAACTCAAAAAACTAAAAAGGATAAACTTTGCCCCTTGTGTAGGCTCAAACTAAATATGTTATCCATGCAAGCTTCAATTGATGTTTTTGCCATCTAGTTCTTCGCACAGGCACGTATTTCTTCTCTTTACAAATTTACTGAAGCTTTCTCAAGCAATGGGCTTTCCATGCCCCCCTGATTTGACATCTTCTTTTGATTCTTCACTTCACATAGTGTTTGCTGTTCACCTTGATAAAAAATAGACAATACAAGACAAGACAGTGCGATGTGATATGCACATGTATGCATGATATGCATGAATGATACTTACAACGGTTTTATTGACTCACAGACCGAGGTGATAGGTAGAAGTGTTCTCATTAGTTCCTTTTTTATGCTTGTTCAAGACTTGCATTGGAATGATCGAAAGCTTTTGCATTTGTGGTTTTCATCTTCAAGATGTTGAAAACATGAGTGGTGGAGACCCTGAGTAGAAGAGTCAGGGATGCATCCATTTCCAATTATGTTTCAGCATGTCAGTTGATAGCTTCTTCATGACCTTGCCAATAATTATTTCAACAGACTTCCCTTAGTTCGAAGCCTTTATATGACAAAACACTCTTTTTTTTATTTTTGAAATTTGATTTTGAAAACAAATGTTGGCTTTGCCAAATTAATGTCAATGTACCTCAGGACTTGATAAATTAACATATCTATAACGTGACAACCCTAGTTACCGTACTAAACTCGGGAATCAATTCTATTTAAGCAAGAATTGTTGCACTTCAGATAGGCACATACACATTGCTTGGCCAAAGGTCTCATTTGAGTTTAAATATTGTCTATCTCATATGCATGCTTATCCAAACTATCTCCACTAATAGACTCTACCTAACAAGAGAGATCAACAAGTCTTTGATAGGCTTGAAACGGGGTCTATAAGGGACATGGGTTAAAGTGGAGGCCATTTTGAGATTGGAGCTGGTGTGACACAATGGAGAAACCCTCACACTACAAATTTCTTGTTGGAACTTTAGACAGATTGGAGGCAACCTTGCTAGACTCCAAATTTCTTCTATCTTCTTAGCATTAGTTTGGATCTTGATTAGGACAGTTTTTGCCCTTGCATAAAGTTTAAGACCTAAATTTGTTTCTTTTCTTCTTCTCCCTTTTCTTTCTTTTTATTTTTCTTACTCTTCCCTTTCTTTGTCTTTTTGTCCTTCTTTCTTGTTGGACTATAGAACTTTCAAGAACTGGGTGGTCTTCCTCCTTTTCTCCAATTTTAATTGAATCTTTGGTTGGGTTGGACCAACTAAAAAAAGGTCTTTATGAACCAAATAGAAGCCTTTTGCTACTTTAGGTAAAAGAGAACTCAGTTTGCTTTTTGAATCATTTTGGGTTTTTTTAACTCTTTTTTTCTTTTTCTTTTCTTTTTCTATTGATTTTTTTCTTTTTTTTTTGTTTTTCTTTCTGGTTCTAGCTCTAAAAGAGTTGTCTCATTTGTACTAGCTTGGGCTTCCAATAATGGATGAGTGGAGTAACATAAATCTTCTTTAATAGGGATAAATCATTTGTTACTCTAATGTTGATGTTGTCTTGATATATTGGAGACATTAAGGGAACTTCAGCTACCCTTATTGTCTTAAGAACTTCAACTATCTTCATAGTCTTGAAAACTTCAACTATCCTCATAATCTTGACTAATCATTACTGTCTTTGATCTTCTTGTCTCTCCACCTTAGTGATCATAAGATTTGTCAAAAGTATCACAACAGCTCAGGGTAGGTTGTTGGGGTTTGTAAGCCAATGAAAAGAAAGCTAAAATGAAGGCTCAAAGGGACAACTAGGGATTGATAATTAATAGGGTGGATACTAGTTGTTGGCTAATCAAACAATGCCTAGATCATTTTTCTCTTAAATAAGCAAAGTTGCAATTTCGCCTAGAAAGTTTGTCAAAGCATGTTCTAAGACTGACTAAGACCTAGACAAAGATAATTATGCAGGAGCCCGCTCTAAGTAAGCATACACAAATCAATGCTATAGAGCAATTCCGTCACCTAGT
This sequence comes from Garcia nutans, assembly GCA_947685225.1. Taxonomy (NCBI): domain Eukaryota; kingdom Viridiplantae; phylum Streptophyta; class Magnoliopsida; order Malpighiales; family Euphorbiaceae; genus Garcia; species Garcia nutans. The sequence continues at coordinate 43,449,284 of CANTUV010000007.1, read as the reverse complement.
AAAGTCATTCAATTCATGATACATAAATATATTAATTCATGAATTATCAAGCTAGATTCCTCATTGGTTGAGCACCAAAATGAACAAAGACCAACAAAAATTTTGATGAAAGTAATTTATTCAAACAACTTTAAATTTGAAAAACACGATTGTTCCAATTTAAATATTAAAGAAAGTAAAATTGAAAAGCAATATTCAAGCTAAGGAAAGTTTGTTGAGTTTAAGCTTCTTTTTCTTTCATATCTTCAATATCCCCATCTTGAAAGGATGATAAAACAAAAATCTTCTTCCAATCCTTTTCCCACCATTAAGGTTGCCGGTGGAGGTACTCTTCCAAACTTAGGCAAAGGGTTGTTCTTGGTATTGGGCTTATGTTGCGCTCGAATTAACTCTACCACAAAGCGTCTCTCGCAAGTATACGAGGTAGCTGTAGCAAAGGTGATCGCCCCAAGTTCGTCGCACAAGGTAGCTAAAGTGGCTAATTGATTATCATATTAAAAGTAACAAGTAATGAATAAATTTAAATTGCTAACTAATGAAAAAGTTTAATTGAAGTTTAAAACAATAAAAGTAAACAAGAGCTGATGTTTTGATTCACTTGATAAAAGGGTCTAGGGTTTGCACTTCTCTACTACTGATATGTATGAATGGTTATTCCACTTAACTAATTTAATTTCAAAGATTAAATCTCAAACAACTTAATTAATCGAGTTAAGGAAATAAGCTCTCGCATTCAAACCTCTTACAACTAATCTTGTTTTAATTGAAACAATCTTTTTAATAGGTTATATCACTAATTCACCTAAGTTCTTAATTGAATTGTTCCAGCATTAGACTTCATCTCTCAATCCATCATCTAATACCCTAAACACACAATTGGTGGCCAATCAATTATATGTTAACAATATTTCATTCAATCAAGGCTAAAGAAATTATTCGCTAAGAGAATAACCACTTCATACAATCATAGCAGATCCATACAAACCCTAGACTAGATCAAATTAGTTCATAATGCAATCAAACATATTCATCTCATTAATGTTCAAAGAAATAAAAATAGACATGATAATATCCATTTAATGAAAATAAAGAGAACAAGTTCAAGAACAAACCAAGTAACAACTCCTTGAAGCTTCTGAAGAATCTCTTGTTCAAATCTTGCAAGAAGGATATAACAATGGCATGAACAATCTAATCTAGCTAGTTTTAATCCAAAATGAAATCAAAATCAAGAAAACAAAATGTTAAAACCCTAGCTCCTCTCTCTCTGACGGCTCCAAACTCGGCTCAAAATCTTCAACAGTCATTAAACCCTAGCTCTCCTTTCCTTTTATATGAATGTCTGCTTTAAAAAATTCGCTGCGTGTTTAGATCATGAGGGACACAGCCAAGTAGGAAGTGACTTGGCCGTGTGAGTGTTCTTTGGAGGGACATGGCCAGGTGACTTGGCCGTGTCCCTTGCCTGTGTCCATCACTGCTTGCCTCACTTCTATTTCTTCTTTGTTGAGTGACACGGCCAAGTCAGAGGTGACTTGGCCGTGTTGCACCATTTTGGAGGGACACGGCCACAAGACTTGGCCGTGTCCCTTGCTTGTGTTTGCCTCTGTGAGCTTTAGTCTTCTTTGCCTTTGGAATTGGTGAGACACGGCCAAGTCAGAGTGACTTGGCCGTGTTGGAGTATTTTTGGAGGGACACGGCCACTGACTTGGCCGTGTCCCTTGCATGTGTCTGCTTCTGTGAGTTGCTTTCTTCTTTAATTTGATATGGGACACGGCCAGTGACTTCGCCGTGTCCTCTGCCTGTGTTAGCCACTGCCACTTTCTCCTTCAAATTTTCTTCCTTGCCTTTTTAACCTAACACAAAACTCAAAACAAATCTAAACAAGAAGTCAATAGACAATAACCAACACAACATAAACACAATACTAAAGACTACATAAAAAACGGCATAAACATTGAAATAAACTAAAACTACCAAAATTAATGAAAACACCAAACAAACCGATTAAAACTAACAAAATACCTAAATAAAACAATAATTATCATAATAAATAAGACACAAAACTATAACAAAAACTAATAAAACAACTACCCCACACTTAAAACTTTGCTTGTCCTCAAGCAAATTCACATGGCATAAATTAAAAACTCAAACAACCTTTAACTATAATTCCAGTATATAAGATGAAATACTTTAAGACACAGCATAAATAATCGCATTTTCCTTCAATGAAGATTTTCTTAACTCATTCATTAATCCAGACATACAAATCTTATCTCTCATCTAAGTGTTTCACTCGATTTCAAAAGTTAATTACTCAAACCACTCATGATTGCATACTACCATAAACTTGCTTAATTATCCAATCTCCCTCACCGATTTTCTCAAGAATTAATCCGAAGTTCTTTTATTTGGATGCAATGGGGCTAAGGTGAAGGTGTGAGAAAAGACATTTAAGCTGGAGCATCAAGAAATGGAGTATCTAAATTAGACACTACTCTTACTAAGGCACTCATAATTCCCCCAAATGGCATACTCACAATCCCATTAATACTTCACATACTTGCATACTCAAAGAAAAATACACGAGCCGACATTACTCTTTTGCAAACAAATGCTAGAACATATGTAAATTTTTGTATACATATATATATATACTCTTTTATTTTCTTCTTTTTTTTATTTTCCCTTTTTTTTATAATTTTTTTATACATATATATACAAAATATAACATTGCATAGATCATCTAGCTTAACATGTAGAGGAAAAGAATAGTCAACTCTTAATCAAATACAAAGTGCAAAGTATGCATTTCACCCCAAATAGCAATACCATATTCTTATTATTTTTTTATTAATTTTTTTTATTTGCTTACCCCACACTTTGAAATAAACCACCCTATTGTCATATAATAAGAACTCCATTCCTTAATGCAGGTATGATGATAATAAGAGAAAGTTAAGCTGTGAATTGTGTTGATCAAACAAGAAAAGGTCAAAGGCTCAACTTGGCACACTAAGGAATTTAATATTAAGGGAGGTCTTTTTAAGCTAAAGGGCTAACCTAATTTGCCTTCATCACTTTAAACCTTGAGATTAAATCATAATGCGAGTTCAATTAGTATGCAAAAGCAAACTCTAGAGATGCTAAATCATGAAGGTGCACACTTAAGAAAAGAAAATCAATTAACAATAATATCAAATTTATGAGGCTCAAAACTCACACAGGTGGGTTCACAAAGATTATATGTCATGAATTGCAGAATGCAAAAATTGATCCCGAATGAATTCAAATGCTCATTTCTATGCTGATACTAAAGTCTCAACTATAATGCTAGAATCAAAGAAAAGATCAATAAATTTTCAACAATTATGCCATGCACAACAAACACAATAAGCAACACAAGAAAAACAAAAAAAAAATTAAAGGAAAGCTTAAAGAGTACCCCACACTTAAAACTTACATTGTCCTCAATGTAAAACAAGAATAATAAATAAAAAGAGTCAAAGGACAACCTGTCTTCCACCGTACCTGGTGAGGCAAAATCCTAGCTTTCCATCACAAACACAAAAGTTCAAAAACAAAAGTACAATATATAAAAATAAAATATCCAAATATAAAACGTTAACATTAAAACAAAAACGAAAAATTATAACAAAAATACATTAAACAAAATAAAGCAAGGACTCAAAATCTATGGAAAAGGTGGGCGGGAAGATGATGCAGCTGAGGGATGGAGACTCAAGATCTTCGCAAGGTTGCTATTAATTTGTTCCAACTGCTGCAATACATCAGCATGGTTATGGTCCACCTTGCTATCTAGTTGATCCACTTTTCCCTCCAGGGCCTCAATCTTCAGAAGTACCTCTTGATGTTCCGAGACCGGAGCATCCTCATCTAGGTCAAGAGAATCCGAGTCGGACTCCTCTTGGACCCGTGCTCTCTTCTGCATGTCCACCGGTGCTACAGGCTCATCTGAAGGCATCACATAAGTCCCTCTCCTATGCACCACCATGTGCATCTTCTCAAGTGTAGCTAAATCCAAAGAGTCATTACCCGAAATTCTAGTCATGCGACTAGTACTCGGGTCAAAATCCTCAACAAGGGCTACTGCTAATGTGGTAACCAACCCTCCAACACAAATTGCCCCCTTTCTTTTGTTAGCCACAAAATAAAAAATATCGGCTAACCAATAGCCGGCACTGACATGCATTGCATTAAAAGCACAATCCAGGAAAAAAATTTCACTCATTTCAACCACACCCGGGCTCTCCTTCCGGGCAAAGAATCCGCAAGCCATAAACCTATGCAAATACCTCAAAGCGGAATTTCTTAACTTAGATGCCTTGGCCGATTTGGTCACATAAGTACCCGAGCCTAAAGCTCCCCAAGCAAATTGTTGTTTAAATTCTTTGGGTACCGACCTTTCCCCGTGCTGATGAAAACCATATATATCATTTAACTAGTCAATATTTAGCACATAAGATTTACCCAGCAATTTAAACATCAATCTAGTGCAGATTTTCTTATCATTTCTGTCAACCTTGAGAGATGTCAAAAATTCTAAAGTAAGTTCCTCAAACTGCAAAGGTCTCAAGATGACTAGAGTTTCCCATCCAAGAAATTGCACATATCTCTCAAAATTAGTCCTAATTTGCAAGGCATTAAGAGATTCATCGTTAACATACCTTGTCGGGAAAAAACCCCGAGCCAAAAGACTTGCTCTCTTCGAAGATAAAGATGATGAAGAGGAAGAAGCTCCTTCGGCTGTAGACTTCTTTGGCTTGCGGTGTGAAACAGTCTTAGTTCTCGGCATCTTGAGATCTGAAAAATTAACACCCAAAACTGAATTAAATCAAAATTATATGAGTAAAGAGGAAGTTTTAATTGAATATCTCTAGTTTGGGTGAAGAAATTTGATGTGTAAATGGAAGATTTGGAGGTTTGAAATCAAAACTATGGCTATGGCAATACAGAGAGCGAGAGAGAGCGAGAGAGAGACGAAGAAAAGAAATTAGGGATTTAATGGAAAGAACTGGGCAAAATCGGGTTTTTAAAAGTGTAAAAATGAGGGACACGGCCGTGTTGGTGTGGACTTGGGCATGTCTAGTGTGTGAAAGTGAAGGGACACGGCCAAGTCAAGGTGACACGGCCGTGTCTGATAGTCTTGGAGGGACACGGCCACTGACTTGGCCGTGTCCCCTGGGTGTGTCCTATTCTGTACAAAATTGCAAAATCAAAAATTTTTAAGGAAGCCTGGCCGTGTCCAGTGTGTGACATGGCCAAGGGACATGGCCAAGTCCTTTGGCCGTGTCACCTACTGCCTTTTATTAACTTTTAACCCTTTTTTTTCTTTTTTTTTATTTTATTCAATGATTTTGCAAACCTTCTTCTTTAAACACCCTAAAACACAAAGTAAAGAAAAACCGATCAAAGCACAGTCCATTTATTTAAACCAAACATAAAATTAATACTCGCTAAATTTAAAATTACAACTACGAAAAATAAATGCAAACCGATGGGTTGCCTCCCATTTAGCGCTTCTTTAATGTCATAAAGCTGGACATCATGCAAGGCCTAGGGATCATGGATCAAAGTGCTATCAATGATCCTCACTTCTTGAAATCCTTCATTGTATGGCTTAACTCTCTGTCCATTCACTTTAAAAGTCTCACTTGTTCGAGAGTTAAGTAATTCAATGGCACCAGAAGGATACACCCGAGTTATCTCGAAAGACCCACTCCATCGAGACTTGAGTTTACCTGGAAAAAGACGGAGTCGTGAGTTAAAAAGTAAAATCTTCATACCTAGACTCAATGTCTTTCGCACTATAATTCTATCATGAAGTGCCTTAGTGCGATCCTTCTAAATTCTCGAGCTCTCATAGGCCTCATTTCTCAGCTCATCTAACTCTGAAATTTGTAGAAATCGTTCTCTCTTCGCTTTGTCCAAGTCAAAATTTAGAGTCTTGATTGCCCAATACGCTCTGTGCTCCAACTCCACTGGCAAGTGACAAGCTTTTCCAAAAACCAATCGGTAAGCACTCATACCAAGAGGAGTTTTGAAAGCAGTCCTATATGCCCATAGTGCATCATGCAATCTGCTTGCCCAATCCTTCCTTGATGTGTTGACTGTTTTCTCCAGAATTCCCTTAATCTGCTTGTTGGATGTTTCCACTTGTCCTGAAGTCTGTGGATGATATGGGGTTGCCACTTTGTGTTTAACACCAGATTTGTGCATTAACTTCTCAAAAAGCTTGTTGCAAAAATGGCTCCCCCCATCACTGACTATCACCCTTGGCGTACCAAATCTGCTAAGAATATTTTCCTTCACAAATTTAACAACTACATCAGCATCATTAGTATGGGTGGGGATTGCCTCCACCCATTTGGAAACATAATCAACAGCAACTAAAATATACTCATATCCAAAAAACTTGGGGAAAGGCCCCATGAAGTCTATTCCCCACGCATCAAACAGTTCAACAATAATATATGATTGAAGGTGCATTTCATTCCTCCTCCCAATGTTACCTACTCTTTGGCAACAATCACAGTGCTTACAATACTCTTGAGCATCTCTAAATAAGGTAGGCCAGTAAAAACCACTTTGAAGCACCTTTTCCGCAGTCTTTCTTCCTCCAAAATGACCCCCACAGTGAAGGTCATGACAAAATTGAAGAACACTCAGTTGTTCTTCCTCAGATACACACCTGCGAACTATCTCATCTTTGCAAATCCGGAATAGATAAGGTTCATCCCAAAAATAAAACTTACTCAAGTGTAAAAACCTTTTCTTTTTCCTGAAATGACATGTTAGTACGCAAAATACCACAAGCCAGATAGTTAGCAATATCTGCAAACCAAGGTGCATCAAATACCACAAAAAGCTGCTCATCAGAAAATGCTTCTAAATTTTTATGAATGCTATCAGATGCAAGATTTTCACTAAAGAAGGGTAATCTAGATAAATGATCAGCAACAACATTCTCACTACCCTTAGTATCCTTGATTTGAAAATCAAATTCTTGCAATAACAACACCCATCTAATTAAGCATGGTTTAGCATGTTGTTTTGTTAACAGATATTTAAGAGCTGCATGGTCAGAATGCACAATAATTATTGACCCAATTAAATAAGCTCTAAATTCGTCTAAAGCAAAAACTAACATTTCCTTTTCAGTTGTGGTGTAGTTCATTTGTGCACTATTCAGGGTTAAACTGGCATAATATATTACTCTCAAATATTTATCAACCCTTTGCCCAAGAACAGCTCCTACTGCATTATTAGAGGCATTACACATGATTTCAAAAGGTAAAGACCAAACAGGAGCTACAATCACTGGTGCACTAGTCAATTTTTCCTTAAGGGAATTAAAAGCTTGCATGCATTGTGCTGTAAATTCAAATGGAACATCTTTCCCCAACAAATGGCACAATGGTTGGCTTATTTTGGAAAAATCCTGCATGCGCTAGAAAACTTCTTATTCCCTTAACAGAGGTAGGTGGGGGTAACTTAGCAATCAATTCAATTTTAGCCTTATCCACCTCAATCCCTTTACTTGACACCACATGACCTAAGACAATGCCCTGAGTAACCATAAAATGACTCTTTTCCCAACTTAAAGTGAGGTTACATTCAATGCATCTCTCAAGCACACGAACAAGTTTATCGAGGCAATTATCAAAAGAATTACCCAAAACAGAAAAATCATCCATAAATACCTCAATAAAATCATCGATCATATCTGAGAAGACAGACATCATGCATCTCTGAAAAGTTGCAGGTGCATTGCACAAGCCAAAGGGCATACTTCGAAATGCATAAGTCCCAAAAGGGCAAGTAAAGGTTGTCTTGGACTGATCCTCTGGAGCTATTGGCACCTGATAGTAACCTGAAAGGCCATCCAGAAAACAATAATGTGAGTGCCCAGAAAGTTTATCTAACATCTGATCAATAAAAGGAAGAGGGAAATGATCTTTCTTTGTAGCATTGTTCAACTTCCTATAATCGATGCACATTCTCCACCCAGTAGTAGTCCTAGTAGGAACCGACTCATTATTCTCATTTTTCACCACAGTGATTTCAGATTTCTTAGGAACTACATGTACTGGGCTCACCCACTCACTATTAGCTATTGGGTAAATTACTCCTTCATCCAGCAATTTGAGCACTTCTTTCTTAACCACTTCACACATATTTGGGTTAAGTCACCTTTGGGTCTCCCTCACAGGTTTAGCTCCCTCTTCTAAAGTGATTCTATGCATGCACATGGAAGGGCTAATACCCTTGATGTCACTCAATCCCCATCCTATTGCTCTCTTTAATCTTTTAAGCTCACTCACCAACCTCATCTCCTCCCCTTCACTAAGTTCACTAGATATTATCACAGGTAAAGTGTTGTGATCTCCTAAAAACACATATTTCAGGTTCTTAGGTAACTCTTTCAGCTCTAACTCTAGTGAGGGATTCTTCTCTTCTTTTTCAAGGGGGAAAAGCTCACAAACTGGGTCCTCTTTAAGTTCCTCTACTTCAGCACTTCCTAAGGTCTCAAGACAACTGGCTATTTATGCATCAAAAATTTCCAAATCACTATCCAAAGTCAATGCCAGCTCCAATTTATCAGAGGAACCTGTCTGCAAGAAAACATCTGAAACAACTGCATCAACACAATCAATGAAAGAACAATCCTCATATAAAGCAGTTGTAAGAATAGGAGAAGTGTTAAAAATAGAAAATTCCACAGTTTGTCCCAAAACAGTCATTGATAATTTTCCATTCTTAACATCTATCAAAGTGTTGGTAGTCACCATAAAAGGCCTACCCAGTAGAATGGTGTGTGCAGATGGTGAAGAATTACCTACTTCCATGTCAAGAATAATGAAATCCACAGGAACTATTAAACCACCAACTTTAACTAACACATCTTCTATAACCCCTTTCGGGAATCTAAGAGATCTATCAGCTAATTGCAACACCATTTTTGTTGGCTTAAGTTCCCCTAATTCTAAGTCAAGGTACACAGAGTAAGGCATTAAATTTACACTGGCTCCCAAGTCACACATGCCATCAGTACCCTTTCCATTCCCCATAGTAATTTGAATAATAAAACTTCCAGGATCCTTTAGCTTAGGAGGTAGTTTATGCTGCAAAACAACACTAGCTACCTCAGAAACTATCACCTTTTCATTCGGCTCATACCTCTTTTTCTTTGTATTCAGTTCTTTGAAGAATTTAGCATACGCCGGCATGTTCTTAATTGCTTCAAGTAAGGGTAAGTTGATACTTACCTTAGACAGCATGTTGAAGATATCTGAAAATTGCTTATCTTTTTTATCATCCTTCAACCTGCTGGGGAATGGTATAGGTGGCCGGTATGGATTGCTTGCCTTGTGCAAATCTGCTGTAGGGGACTTCTCCATTGATCTTTCTTCAGCACCTTTATTCTCCAGTTCTCCTTCCTTTTTATTCTCTTGCTCACCTGCATTCACAGAATTATTTTCAACATTGTTATTAATTACCTTGCCACTCCTAAGAATAGTCACTGCTTGTGCCTGCTCAGGTTGACTTGGGAACTTCCCCTTTTGTTGAATCTGCATCTGCTGAGCAAGTTACCCCACTTGGGTCTCCACCTTCTTAAAAGATGCTTCCAAGGAATCCAGCCTCTTGTTGTTCATCTCCTGATTTTAGCACTTACTTGGATAAAAGCCTGTAAACTTTCCTCCAAACTCTCTCTCTTAGGCTGACCTTGATTTGAGGATTGGCCCTGCTGTTGGTTCTGTCTCTGGAGCAAATGGAAAGGCTGTTGCGCATTATTTGTTGTCCAGGAAAAATTGGGGTGACTCCTCCAACCAGGATTGTAAGTGTTGGAGTAAGGATCATTCCTGGCTCTTGGTTGAAATTCCCCCATAGCATTAACTTGCTCAGCTTCATTCCCAAAAGATTCATATGCAGAGGGGCATATATTTGCTCCATGCCCAAATGTCCCACAGATTCCATACACTTCTTGAGTAGATGAAGAAATATTGTTCTTCATGTTTAGCATCTGAACCTGCCTTGTCAACTCAGCTATTTGACTAACCATTTCAGTATTGGCTTCCAATTGATTCACCCCTTTACTTCTTCCCCTTACACTCTTTTGTTGAGAATTAGCTCCCAACATCTCAAAGATCTCATAAGTCTCATTAGTTGTCTTTTCTCCCATGGCTCCCCCAGCTGCATTATCAACAGTGTTCTGAAATTGCTGGGTTAGACCATCATAGAAAAACTAATTAAGGAGTTGAAGTGGGTAGTGATGATGTGGACACTGGATCAATAGCATCTTGAATCTGTCCCAAGCCTCATGAAATGGCTCTCCTTCAAATTGAGAGAATGTAGCAATCTTCCCTCTCAACTCAGCTGTCTTTTGGTGTGAATAGAACTTGCCCATGAACTTCTTATAAACTTGCTCCCAAGTTGTCAGTGAATTTTCAGGCAACATCATGAGCCAGCTCTTTGCCCTATCCTTCAAAGTATATGGGAAACACCTCATCCTCAACTGATCCTCTGTTAATCCTCCCAATGGAAAAGTGTTGAGGGTGGAGTAGAAATCCCTAATAAAGTTCAAAGGATCTTCATTTGGAACTCCATAGAACGATGGCAGCATGTTGTAGTGAATGTTCTTCAACGCATAGTTCCTTGCTGCATCTGTCAACCTTATACAAGATGTAGAGGTCCCAATGACAGGTCTAGCAAAATCTCTCATGGTTCTTTGTCTTTCTTCAGCCATTTTAACTGATTGTGTAGAATCTGACTCAAATTCAGAAGTGTCCTCCTCTGTATCAAATCCGGTGTAGAGCTCAAACTCTTCTCTACTCCTTTTCACTCTCTGAATTTCTGGAATGAATGGATGTAGCTCTCCTTCGAGTGATCTCCTGCCTTGCATAAACAAAAATTTCTAGAAAAAGAAATATCAAAAGCAAAAGACAAATAAAATAAAATGAAAACAATGAAAAATAATCTAAAATATTTTTTATTTTTTATTTTTTTAAATAAACAATTACGCAAATTAGCGTCCCCGACAACGGTGCAAAAAACTTGTTGCGCTCGAATTAACTCTACCACAAAGCGTCACTCGCAAGTATACGAGGTAGCTGTAGCAAAGGTGATCACCCCAAGGTCGTCTCACAAGGAAGCTAAAGTGGCTAATTGATTATCAGATTAAAAGTAACAAGTAATGAATAAATTTAAATTGCTAACTAATGAAAAAGTTTAATTGAAGTTTAAAACAATAAAAGTAAACAAGATCTGATGTTTTGATTCACTTGATAAAAGGGTCTAGGGTTTGCACTTTTCTACTACTGATATGTATGAACGGTTATTCCACTTAACTAATTTAATTTCAAAGATTAAATCTCAAACAAATTAATTAATTGAGTCAAGGAAATAAGCTCTCGCATTCAAACCTCTTACAACTAATCTTGTTTTAATTGAAACAATCTTTTTAATATGTTATATCACTAATTCAACTAAGTTCTTAATTGAATTGTTCCAGCATTAGACTTCATCTCTCAATCCATCATCTAATACCCTAAACACACAATTGGTGGCCAATCAATTATATGTTAACAATATTTCATTCAATCAAGGCTAAAGAAATTATTAGCTAAGAGAATAACCACTTCATACAATCATAGCAGATCCATACAAACCCTAGACTAGATCAAATTAGTTCATAATGCAATAAAAAATATTCATCTCATTAATGTTCAAAGAAATCAAAATAGACATGATAATATCCATTTAATGAAAATAAAGAGAACAAGTTCAAGAACAAAACCAAGTAACAACTCCTTGAAGCTTCTGAAGAATCTCTTGTTCAAATCTTGCAAGAAGGATATAACAATGGCATGAACAATCTAATCTAGCTAGTTTTAATCCAAAATGAAATCAAAATCAAGAAAAAAAAATGTTAAAACCCTAGCTCCTCTCTCTCTGACGGCTCCAAACTCAGCTCAAAATCGTCAACAGTCATTAAACCCTAGCTCTCCTTTCCTTTTATATGAATGTCTGCTTTAAAAAATTCGCTGCGTGTTTAGATCATGAGGGACACAGCCAAGTAGGAAGTGACTTGGCCGTGTGAGTGTTCTTTGGAGGGACACGGCCAGGTGACTTGGCCGTGTCCCTTGCCTCTGTCCATCACTGCTTGCCTCACTTCTATTTCTTCTTTGTTGAGTGACACGGCCAAGTCAGAGGTGACTTGGCCGTGTTGCACCATTTTGGAGGGACACGGCCACAAGACTTGGCCGTGTCCCTTGCTTGTGTTTGCCTCTATGAGCTTTAGTCTTCTTTGCCTTTGGAATTGGTGAGACACGGCCAAGTCAGAGTGACTTGGCCGTGTTGGAGTATTTTTGGAGGGACACGGCCACTGACTTGGCCGTGTCCCTTGCATGTGTCTGCTTCTGTGAGTTGCTTTCTTCTTTAATTTGATATGGGACACAGCCAGTGACTTAGCCGTGTCCTCTGCCTGTGTCAGCCACTGCCACTTTCTCCTTCAAATTTGCTTCCTTGCCTTTTTAACCTAACACAAAACTCAAAACAAATCTAAACAAGAAGTCAATAGACAATAACCAACACAACATAAACACAATACTAAAGACTACATAAAAAACGACATAAATGTTGAATTAAACTAAAACTACCAAAATTAATGAAAACACCAAACAAACCGATTAAAACTAACAAAATACCTAAATAAAACAATAATTATCATAATAAACAAGACACAAAACTATAACAAAAACTAATAAAACAGCTTATCCGGCTCGGGTAGCTTACCACTGTTGATTAAATCTTGGATCTCATGCCTTAGGCGGGCACATTTATCTATTTCATGCCCTCTCATTTGATGAAATTGACAGAAGGCCTCACCATTGAAGCATGGTGGCAATGGATTATGTAAAGGTCGAGGAGATAATGATTGTAACAACCCTTTCTTTTGCAGCTTGCTAAAAACCCAAGATAGAGGTTTCCCCAATTATGAGAACTGTCTTTTATTCCCTTGACCGGTTATATAAACATCAACTTCTTTTTGCGTGCTTTGATTTCTGGACTGGTAATTCCCTTTCTCATTTCTCTTTATTGAAAAGTGATTCTTCTCTATTTCCCACTCTTTAATTTGCAGACCGGCTTGGAGAAGATCTTTGAAATCCCTTATAAGAGTGTGAGACATCCTTTCACGGAGATTGGGCAAGACACCTCTCATGATCATCCTTATTTGATCAGATTCATCAGGCCTTTTCTTGAGCAAAGCGGCCTTGTTTCTCCATCTCTTGACATAATCTACAAAATTCTCATTCGGCCTTTGCCTAATGGACTCAACTTCCATTAAGGTAACTTCCATTTCAACATTGTATCCATATTGTTGGATGAAGGCATTATAAAGTAGATCCCAACTCTTTTGTGTTCCATCATCTAAGGTATTGAACCAATTTTGGACAGTAGGATCCAATAAGAGCATGAAGTACCTTAGAGTTTCAGCCTTAGCAGCTCGGGCAGATTGCATGGCAGTGATATATTGCTTCACATGAAGATGAGGATTTCCGGTGCCATTGTACTTAGCAAAGGAAGGCATCTTGAATTTATAAGGGACCTCTTCATCTTGTTCAAATAGTTTGTCGATCTCAGACATCTCTTCGGTTTTCAACTTCTTCTCAAATTTCTTTTCTAAATCAGTAATCATCTTTTCAACATCGGATGTCTCAGTCTTTTCAATAGTTGCCTTCTCAACAACCTTCAGTTCTTTCTTCTTTTCTTGAACCTCTTGGTAGTATTGAGCCCAATCATCATCATCATCAATGATCACCTTTTCATCATCAAAAACCACTTCACTAACTTTAGTCTTCCCTTTGTCCTTTGGATTCTTAGTGCTAGCAGATGCCTCGGTGAATTAAGGGCTTCTTTGATTTCTTCCATCTTGGCATTAAGGGCTTCATCCACCATCCTTTGAATTTGTTCAGGCTCCATTGCTTTAGGTGAGCAAGTGATTGAGTCATTGCTAGATACTTCGTCTCCGGCGTAGGTCAGATTGTTGTAAGCTTTAGAACTATCGTAATCCAGGGCTGTGAGCCAGAGAGGATCAATGATATGAGATGCAAATGTATGTATGTATTCATGTATGCACAAACAATCAACAAATAAGGATAAATAGGACGTTCCTTCCAAACTTATAACATCCACACACGAATGGCGAGTCCCTTTTTCCTAGGTATATGGTTAACAAAATACCAACATGGGGTATCTTGCTTTCGAATAATTCCCTCGGACGTTTCAACCAATAGTTATATCTTTGAAAATGGAAATCAATCCATGGTAATTCCCATTAATTAGGTTTTAATCCATTCAACCAACCAAAGTAGCTTTTATGCTATATTGGATTAAAACTAAATTAAGAGGTTTATCATAGATAGATTTCTCACTTGAGAAAGGTAACTAATGATTCATGCCAAAAACAAGCCCATAGTTAATTTATTCTTAGTGTAAACTAGGCCCACAAATGATTTTTGGTATTTCATAATTGACCTAAATATTTTTGCAAGCTCTTTGTAAGAAAACATTGGGTGAAAAATAGTTTTGTTTCTAAGCCCATTGTAAAAGATTTTAGAAAAATGGATTTTGGGCTTAGTATTTGGCCCATGGGCCAAAGAATTTTTAATTTGTTTTTAGAAAAGTCTTATGTCCAAAGACCATCTTGAAAAATTTTGAAAATAGTTTTGGTCTTTTGGATTTTAAAGAAAAATTTATTTTGAGCTTACAATATACTTAGTTCATATTAGAAAAAGAACAAACCAAATAAGCCATGATTTAAGCCAAGATAAATCAACCATAGTCAAACAACATGCATATGGGGTAAAACCTAAGGAAAGTAACTAGGCCAATTACATGAGCTTTAGTCTTTGGGTTTAAAGGCTTAGGCTCCCATAGCAAGTATATACCAAATGGTATGAGGCTATGAGTGATTATGCCATGCTTGATCTCCATACCTTGAGTGAAAGTATGGTATCCCTTACATAACATAACACGGGTAACACAGGCATCCTAACTCATGCACACAATGCAATCTAATATGATGCAATGGATAATATTATTATAAGAAAGAAAAGAATAGTATAAAGACCAACGGAATCAACTTTTCTTATCCCCAGTGGAGTCGCCACTGTGAGTGGGGATTTTTGCTCCCACTCCCGGTGGAATGGTTCTTTCGACTTCGGCACTGTTTAGGCTTGGGGCCTTAGAGAACACAGACCTAAGTCTAGAGAAAATGGAGTCGCCACCTGGATGGGCCGGGAAAAAATAAAGGGGTGGATGACTCGATTCCTAAGGAATCCCCAACCCACTAATGGGTTTGAAAAGTTGGGTACGTGTGGGGAAGGTGAGAAATGGCCCAGCACCCCCACAACGCCCGGTTCATTGGAGCCGGCCTCCTTTACAGGACTTAATATTATAAAATTCTTAAGTATAACAATATTATCCTTACTACACACAATAAAAAGAAAGCATCATTATATTAAAATCAAAGCAATGTCCAAATAAAACAAAATAAATAAATGGACACCCATCCAAGGATGGAAACATGTCCTTACATCACATGCCTAGATAGGACACCCACCAAAAGGTAGAAACATGCCCTTTACATAGGTTCTAAAATAGAAAAGCAAATTAAATTACATGATGTTTAAATAATGAGGTACCCACCAAGTGCAAACTTACCTCTTACAACTTTTGGAAATCTAAATTGATTGATAAAAGTAAA
This sequence comes from Garcia nutans, assembly GCA_947685225.1. Classification (NCBI taxonomy): domain Eukaryota; kingdom Viridiplantae; phylum Streptophyta; class Magnoliopsida; order Malpighiales; family Euphorbiaceae; genus Garcia; species Garcia nutans. The sequence goes on along the minus strand of CANTUV010000007.1, from coordinate 43,433,494 downwards.
TGATCATTCATCATAAATAAATCATTCATCAAAAGTATTTAAATATCAATAAAATAAACATCCATCATGATAAATCAAGTATTGAAATTAAATATTTTAAAGCATAAGAGATAAATCAAGGTATAAGTAAATATGGAATTGAATAAAGCAAATAAAAGTTCAATTATAGCTACTGTGACTTTTTATGGAACTAAAATAGATTAGGATTTTATGTTTTAAAAGGTTGGTAAGACTCTTTGATTAAACAAATTAAGGTTTGAATAATGAAATCATGAAACTAGGGTTTTAAATACCTTAAAATACTTTAATTTGTGATTTTTGATTATTGAATTTTAAGCTACTGTGCAATTTTTGGGTTTTCATGTTTTCATGTTTTTTAATTTTTTTAAAGGATTAGGGTTCATAAAAATTAGGGTTTAAGGTTTTAAAAGGATTAGGGTTCATTATTTTAGGTTTAAAAGTTAAATTTTGGATTTTAGGGTTTTGAAATTTGGGTCTCGGGTAATGAAGAATTTTTAGGGTTTTAAAAATCAATTTGATATTTTATGAAATTTTATGAATTTAAACAAAAGGATTGAAGTTTTTATAAGTAGAAAAGATGTTTTTTAAGGCTTTTTGAATGAAATAGAACCTACTTTAAAATCTTAAAAGAAACAGAATTTAATTTTGGTTTTGTTGAAAAATATGTTCAATTAGTGTTTTAACATCTTTAAGAAGAAAAAATAACAATTTTAAGTCTTTTTAGAAAATAAGGTCACGTTTTAGTGTTTTAACTTTGGAAAACTAAATTAAAGTTCTAAGATTTTAACTCTTGAAAAACACAAAAAATCCTTGTTTTAGCTACTGTGTAAAAAAAGTAGAATTTAGAATTTCATACCTTCTTTTGTAAGTTGTTCCAAAATTGCTTCTTCTTGGATGAACTAGCTCCAAAGACAAGCCTTTTTTTGCCTTTGGAATCCCTTTTTTCGTGATGCTGCTGTCAAGAAAAGATTTAAATTGAATTTCTTCTTTTCCTTCCTTGATTTTGTTTCAAACTTTCCAAACTCCCTTTGGATTTCCTCTCTCTCGGCCACCTCCTTTTTTCTATGCCTTTGGTCCTTATTTATAATGGTTTAAGGTTATTTATTCCTAATTAATTAAGGTAAGTAATATTAATAAAAAAAGAAATTAAAACCTAATTGGATTAGGTTTCAAAAATTTGGGTTGAAAAATTTTGCGCTGGCAAAAACTGTGGAAATTCCTGCGGGAAGTTATTTCGCCCCCAGGAATTTCCTGCTGGTGAAATAACTCGCCTCGCAGGAAGTTATTTAGCCCGCAGGCCTACGGGTGAAATGCTGGGCCTACGGGCGTGCCGCCCGCAGGAAATTCCTGCCGGCAAAACGCCCAAGGGCCCGCACGACTGCTTTTCGCTGCCGATTTTTTTTTCGACTCCGATTTTATTTTTTTTTTAATTTTTATTTGTTTATTTTCATTTTTTATTAATAAAAATTAGATACTAATATAAAAATTACTTAATTAAAATTATTTTGGACCAATAAGATAATAAAATTATTTTGGGCTAAACAAAGCATATGGGATCGGATTGGGTAAAAAATTAAGGGTCTACAGGTTCCTACGCTACTGTGTAAATTTTAGGTTTTTATGTTTTTATGTTTTTAATGTTTTAAAAGTATTAGGGGTCATAATAATTAGGGTTTAAGGTTTTAAAAGAGTTAGTGTTCATTATTTTGGGTTTAAAAGTTGAATTTTGGACTTTAGAATTTAGAAGTAAGGTCACGTGTGGTGAATAATTTTTAGTGTTTTAGAAATCAATTTGATAATTTCATGAAGTTTTATGAATTTAAACAAATAAATTAATGTTTTCATAAGTAGATAAGATGTTTTAGAAGACTTTTTGAATGAAATAGAACCTACTTTAAAATTTTTTAAAATAAGCAGAATTTACATCTTAGTTTTGTTGAAAAATATGTTCAATTAGAGTTTTAAGGTTTTTAAGAAGAAAAAATAACAATTTTAAGCCTTTTGGAAGATAGACTAATGAAATAAGGTTTTTTTTGGCTTTAGAAAAACTAAATTAAAGTTCAAAGGTTTTTAATTTTGATTTCATAAATTTGCTACTGTGTAAAAAAAACAATTAAAGAAAATTAATTAACACATACCTTCTTTTGATGATTTCTCCAAAAACAATTCTTCTTGGATGAACTAGCTCCAAAGACAAGCTTTTTTTGCCTTTGAATCCTCTAAATCGTGCTGCTGCTGCTCCAGAAAAAAGTTGAATTGAATTTCTTCTTTTCCTTCCTTGATTTGGTTTCAAATTTTCCAAACTCCTCTTGGATTTTTACCTCCCCTTTTTTAATTGTCTTTGGTCCTTATTTATAGTGGTTTGAGGTTGTTTATTCCTAATTAGTTAAGGTAAGTAATATTAACAAATAAAAAAAAAGAAACCAAAACCTAATTGGATTAGGTTTTGAAAAATTTGCATCAAAAAATTTGCGCTGCCGAAAAAAAACTACTACGGAAAAACAGCACCGGCGAAACAATCTGCTGCAGCTGGCTGCGGTAGCGCATGGAGCAGCCCCGTAAGCTATTATCAGGCAGAAAATTTCTGTGTGCGAAATAGGTGGGCTATTTCGCCCGCAGGAATTTCCTGCGGGCGAAATGCCTATGGGCCCATTCAACAATTTTTCATCGCCGATTTTTTCGACTCCGATTTTTATATTTATATTCATTTTTTTGACTTTTATTTGTTTATTTCTATTTTTTATTAATAAAAATTAGATACTAAAGCAAAAATTATTTAATAAACATTATTTTGGACCAATTAGACAACAAAAATCAGTTTAGACTAAATAAAACATATTGGACCGGATTGGGTCAAAATTGAGGGTCTACAATTCGCCAAGGCCAATTTCGCCGTAGGAAATAAATCGCTTCTGGCCGTGCCCAGCTCGCAATTTTCCATGGAGTTTCTCTCTCGCAAGCTAGTAGCCGTCGCAGTTTTCGCCAATAAAATTTTTCCAAAGCATTTTTTTTCAAAACCAACTTCTATTTGGTTTCGGTTTCTTTTCCTAATTAATTTTAGTTTCCTTAAACAATTAGAACTATGCCTATAAATTTTCCTATAAATAACACTAAAAAACACAGAAAAAGGGGACGAAAAAAAACATTAAGGAGAAAATTTTGGGACTGGGATCGAACTGGACTTTGAGTAAGAAAAAAAAACATAGTACTAGAACTTTGAACTTGGGACTTCAGATTGGGGAGAAGCAACAAGCAAGCAAGCAATCAACAATTTATCGAAGGTAGCCACACTGCCTTTGTCTCCATTCATCCAGAAGTTATTTTTGGTGGAACCAACTATGTAGGTTTGATCCTTAATCATAAACTACTCATAGCTTTGTTTTTTTGATTCATAATAATAGACACACAAAACCGTGATCTATAAATATGTAGTAACATTGATCTTTGTTTCAATGACATAAATGATCTTTTCTGTTACTTCTAAACCTTAAAAACCCTAAGACTACTTTTCTGCTTCTTCTAAAACTTAAGAACCCTAACCTATTTCTTCAAAACCTTAAAACCCTAAATTGTTCTTTCTATTTCCAAAAACTCTAAAAAAATACTCTTTTATTTCCAAAAAACCTTAAATCATTTTTCCTATTTCTAAAAGCTCTTAAAAACCCTAAACTATTTTCTTCTAATTCTTTTCCAAAATTTCCAAATGCTTTGTCAAATATCCAAACTCTAAACTTACCTTACAGTTTCTAAAAATCGCAAACACTTTATAAAACTCTAAACTATTTTCTTCAACTCCAAAAACCAAATATATTTTTTGAAACACTAAAAACCCTAATTCCCTTAATACTATTATGTAAACCCTAGTTTTCCTAAACCCTAATCCTTAAAACCTTAAAACATTGTAAACCAAAACATTCAAACTCAATGCAGTAAATCCAAAATAACAATCCAGTAAACAAGAACTATAAACCTAATGTTTTAATATCCTAAAACCCTAATTTCATAATGTTATCCCTAAACCCTAAATTTATTCAAGAAACCCAAATTCATTCCAATTTTCCAAAACATTTACAGTAGGTTAAGTAAATAACAATAATATTACTAAAATTCCAAAACCCTAAAATATTAATCAAAGAATTTTAAATAGAAACAGTAACCCAAATTTGTATCTTTACTTGCTTTATCTTTTAGATTTGATTATGTAGTCTATTATATGCTTTGGTGGTTGATTTATTTAATTTCAATGCTTGATTCATTTAATTTATCATGGATGGATGTTTATTTTATATTTTGATTGATTAATGATTTATTTATGATGAATTGTTATTTAATTTACTTTTATCAATTTATTTTGATTTCCAAATGTTGTAAGAGGTATGTTTCCACTTTGTGGGTACCTCATTAATTATGTTCTATGTAATTTAAATTGCTTTTATATTTTAGACCAATGTAAAGGACATGTTTCTACCTTATGGTGGGTGTCCTATTTAACTTAGACATGGATGATGTAAGGGCATGTTCCATCTCCGGGTGGGTGTCCATTTGAAGTTTTGGAAACAGAAGAACAATTTAGGGTTTTAAAGTTTTGGAAACAAAAGAGTAATTTAGGATTTTTGATAATTTAATCAATGACTTAGGCTACTGGATGGTTTTAAGTTTTTAGTTTTTATAAAACATGCAAGTGGAGTTTTGAAAACCAACGGATTAATATATTAACTAAAGTAAACAATTAAAGTTATTAGAACAAAGTTCAAGTTACTGCATATTCTTATTAATCAAAGAAAACAAAGCTACTTTGAACATATAATTTATGATTAAAGATCAAACCTGCGTAGTCGTTTCCACCAAAAAAATTGATTTCTAGATGAACAATAACAAAGGCAATGTTGCTGCCTTTGATGGATTGATAATTGATGAATGCTTATTTACTGTTAATTTCTTTTTTCATCTTCTGCCTTTCTGGTTTACTCCTCTAAATCTCCTTCCCCTCGGGTTTTTTCCCTGTTCTCTCCTTCTATCCCTTTTTTTCGTCTCTAGGCTTTTTTCTTTTTTCGTCCCCCTTTATTCTTGTGTTTTAATGTGGTATTTATAAGAAAAATAAAGTCCTAATTCTATTTTAATAAAGAAATACTATCTAATTAGGAAAAACTACAAAACCAGGTAAAATAAGATTTGGTCAAAAAATCGGCAGCGCACGGGCTGTCAGGCCCACGGGCTATGCTGGAAAAAATTATTGCTGGCTACGGGTGTTTAGTTCATTTTTGTACTAGTTTTTAGTATGATTTTATGTGTGTTTTAGCTAATATTTTGATTGATTTTTGTTTTAAGTTTGTTTAAAGTGTTTGTTTTTAGGTTTGAGAGCAAAAACACCCTTGGAAGATCAAAACCGGGCAAGAAAAGCATGAACCAAGCAAGACATGGCCATGTCCCTCAAAATTTCTTCAAGGCAATAGCTGACACACCCAGAGACACGACCAAGCCTCTGGCCGTGTCTCATTCAAAAGGCAAAACAAAGAACAAAGAAAATAAAGAGCAAAAAATGAAGGCAGGAAGAGACACACTCAGAGACACGGCCAAGCTTGTGGCCGTGTCACCTGACACGGCCAAGACAAAAATGGCTTGGCCGTGTCCCATTCATAAAGAACAAGAGAGCAAGCGAAGAAGGAAAGAAAAGAGGTAGAGACTGACACTGTCAAGGGACACGGCCGTGTCCTCTGGCCGTGTCTCATTTTGTATCAAAGAGAGTGAGGGACACGGCCAGGAGATTGTCTGTGTCCCAAAGAAAAAAATCAAGAGACACGGCCAACCTCCAAATGGCTTGGCTGTGTCACCTCTCACAATCAAAGAGAAGAAAGAAAGAAAAGAAAGGTCCAGTGAGGGATACGGCCAAGTGACACGGCCGTGTCCCATGAAAAATCAAGAGACACGGCCAAGCCACTCTTGGCTTGGCCGTGTCACCTCAAGAAAGAGACCAAGAGACACAGCCAAGACATCCTTGGCTTGGCCGTGTCACACCAAAATTATTTGAATTCTTTCAACAAAGTGGGGGACAAAGTGGGAGACAAACACTATTGCTTGCCAAAAGAAATATTAAACAAATAAAAAGTGGGGGACAAAGGGAAATGGGATGAGTTGCAAGGCATGGGTGTGTATTTTGAATGAATTAAAAGGAGAGGAAGAGGAAAATGGGGGGAGTTCTTGGCTTCTTGGAGCCAAATTTCTGCAAGAAACATGGGAGAGGGAGAGATTGACACTCTCCCTTGTCCCTTCACCTCCAAACCTCCATTTCCATCCTCTCCACCTTCTCCATCTTCCATTGATAGGATCTTTGAGGTTCTTTGGGATAAATTGGGTTACAAGTTCTCAAAGGTTGAAGAATCTTCATTGAAGGGAGTGGTGACTTGAGAAAGCTCCATTCCATCTTCCAAAGCCATATCCATTGAAGGTTGGTGACTTGAGAAAGCTCCATCCAAAGGTTTGGTGACTTGAGAAAGCTCCATTCCACATTGCAAAGGGAAATCAACCATTGAAGAGGGCTTGAGTTCTTCATCAAATGCATCAAGTGGAAATGCACAAATCACCATTGAAGAGGGCTTGGTAGTGTATTTCAATCTCTATTGAAATGCACAAATCATAATTGGCCTCTAGCAAGACATTACGACTACCCAATTAATCATGAGAATCATTATAAATGAAAACCTGAAATAGTACATGCATTAATCCCTTTGTCACACGATATCTAGTTTGAACATACTTCATAGTAAATGTCATACTTATATTGTCCAAACTTATGATTACTCGATCTCCAAGTTAACTGATAAACAAATAAGATTGATCTTATATCAACTTATTTGAGCACGGCCATGCATTTCTCAGTTACACTTATCGAGGGGCCCAGAAGATATCTCTCTCATAGAGAGGGACAAATTCCATCTTGATTGTTCATTTTCCTCTACATAATTTATACCATGTTCAAGCATAACCTTTATAATTATCTAGTTACAGATAACGTTTGATCATGTCAAAACATAGTATTCCTTATGTTGGAAACTATGACAATCCCAAGTCAAAGGATTAAATGAAAACTATTATAAGATACACTTATGACATTAAACCATGAAGTGATATCTATGTGGGTCTATCCAATACACTGTTATCTAACATGTATCCATAATATTGATTTGTATCTTCATACCTATAATCATCTTATGATTATCAAATCAATATTACACTAGTTATATTTATTATTATCTCCATAACAATAATAAACCAGGGATATAATCATTATTATATATAACATGCAAACATAACAATGATAATAAAAACTTCTTTATTAATAAAAAAATGAATAACATTAAGGTCCAAATCAATGGCCTAGGGCATATACACTAACAATAGCATCATACTTCTTCTGAGTCAATGGCAAACCAGATACAAAATCCATTGTCACTCTTTCCCATTTCCATTCAGGCAGTGTTAAAGGTTGAAGCAACCCTGTTGGAACTTGATGCTCAGCTTTCACCCTCTGACAAGTGGGACACTTAGATACAAATTCCGCTATGTCTTTCTTCATACCTGACCACCAGTAATGCTGCTTCAAATCATGGTACATCTTTGTACTTCCCGGATGTATAGCAAAAACTGATTGGTGTGCTTCCTCTAAAATAATCTTTTTCAAACTAGCATCAACAGGAACAAAGAATCTATCCTTGAACCAAAGGCTACCATCACTTCTCACAAAGAAATCTCGGCTCTCCCTTTTTGGCAATCTGATACAATCTTCTGAATTTTCTCATCAGCCAATTGAGCCTCTTTAATCTGATCCAATAATACCGGTCTCAATTGCAACTGAGCCAACAATGCACAATCATCACATGATTCAAAACTAGCATGCAATGCTCTCAAATCAACAAGCAACGAGAGCGAATACACAGTCATACCTGCCAAAAACTTCCGACTCAAGGCATCAGCAACTACATTCGCCTTACCAGGATGATAATCAATCAAACAGTTGTAGTCTTTGATCAACTCTAACCATCGCCTTTGCCGAAGATTCAGCTCCCTCTGAACACCCAAATATTTTAAACTTTTATGATCTGTATAGATATAACATTTCTCCCTATACAAGTAGTGTCGCCAAATCTTCAAAGCAAATACTATAGCTGCCAATTCCAAATCATGTGTCGGATAATTGAGCTCATGTGGCTTCAACTGCCGAGAAGCATAAGCTATGACTTTACCCTCTTGCATCAAAACACATCCTAAACCATTATGTGAAGCATCACTGTAAATCACATATGGTTTATCTTCCACGGGTAAAGTAAGAACATGTGCTTGAGTCAACATCTCTTTCAACTGCTCAAAACTAGCTTGACACTGATCTGTCCTGTAACATCCCGAATTCCAGATTGGTAAGAAACAGACATAGAGGATATGATTTAGGCTTAGAACAAAGGAGTTTAGAACATGACCTATAACTTGAGCTCGACTTTTATCCAAGTTAATGACAAAATTAGAGAGTCTCAAAGAAGACTTAATTGTTTATTTGTGTCTTAGCTAGACGTATAACTTAAAATTACTTAATTTTGAGTTGTGAGTAAAACGATATTAATAAAGAAAGACAGCAAGGTCAGGAATGGATATCAAAAGGACCTAAGTGGAAATTTCTCAAAAGTTAGGGGCAACTATGTAAACTTAAAAATTAAGTGTCAGAAGTTCTTAATAGTGCCCATATCTGACCCAAGAAGAATATTTTCAAGATTAATCGGGTCATAACCGTGGGTTTCAATTTTTCCCGAAAATGCACGGTTTAAAAGTTACGATCGATTAATCGCCGGAACGTAAAGTGGGCCCTGTTTCGTGTCGGGACCGTATGGGTAACACGGGACAACTTTAGGATATCCAATGAGAAGAGGGACAAGTGGGAAGAAGTAATGGGAAAGAAAACTATAAAAATCTCTTGTTGGCCAATCAAAAGTAACCATTTAGCATGAGTATTAAATGAAGAAAGAGAAAGGTGGACAAGTGGTCTTAAAGGATTTATCCAACACATAAGGTAATCATCATTTCCCTTATATGTATATATATCATGAAATGAAGAACAAATTCTCTCTTTTCCACTTACAAATTTCGGCCACAATAGGAAAAGGAAAAGGGAATTAAAGAGCAAGGTTTGGTACTTTAACCATTGAACTCCTTTTGAAAATTTCTGTTTTACAATTAGTAAAATGCTGTGAACTGTATGATTTTTAATTAAATATAGAAAACTTATATTGAGTTGAATTTTGGATATGTTGTTGTTTAGTAAGTCTAGTATTTGAGAAAAATAATTTGGAGTCACATTGATTGAATTTAATTTACGGATTTCATAAAATTCAGAACTGCTGCCAGGATGCAGGGCAACTGGAGCAGTCTGGTTGGGTGAACTAGTTGACCAAGATTTTGTGTCCAGTTTGATGTAAAATTTTAAAGGAATGATTCTAAGATGCAAAACTAAATTCTGTAAAAATTTTAGAGTTTTTAGTCAAGTGGATTATTTTATACAAATTTTCTAAAACAAGGATAAAGTTGGGTCAAGAACCAGAGTTTATTGTTCATATGGAAATTATGTGAATACATATGATACATATGTGAGTATATGTGATATTTGTGTAAATATATATTGTATATACATGGAGAATATGTGGTATATATACAAAGTGAATGGATATATATGAAATATATGCTCTACTCGGTAAATGGGTAACACCGGTCTGAAATGGGGGTTATATCGTGTGAGGTCAAGATCATGGCAACTAGTCGTGTGAGACCAAGACCACGCAGTTATATCGTGTGAGGTCAAGATCATGGCAACTAGTCATGTGAGACCAAGACCACGCAGTTATCTTGTATATTCCATATCGTGTGAGACCAAGACCATGGCAATTATCGTGTGAGGTCAAGACCACGCGTAACTCTATACGAGGCCTCATTTGAGATCGGTGTATTCATAATTACCTTGTGGAGCGAAATGATAAAATGATAATAACTGAATATATGACATGTATGGATTACTTTTACTGTGATATTATTTTTCAATACGACTCATTGCTTTTAAAAGTGCATTATGCTTTTATTATTTATTTTCTGTAATTAGTTAAAGTACCCACTAAGCAATGCTTAGCGAGTTTAGTTTCTTCTAAACTCGTAGGTTGTTAGCAAGGAGCCAGTAGCGAGCAGAAGAGTCCTGCGATCCACCGGTCATCAACAAACTTAGGTGGTGCTCTTTATTTTGTATTTTGGTGTTAGAAACTGGCATGTACTTATTTGAGCAATACAAAGAGTTAACTTGATGTAGCATGTAAATCTAGTAATGTATAATAACTGTATGGTTTTGAATTGAATTGGATTGTGGATATAGAAGTGTGAACTTTTCTTGCAGGATTGTAGTTGAGGTTATAAGGGTGGATTATTGGGAGTGTTCTTGAGTTGAATTGTAAAACAAAATGTTTTTCAAAAATAAGAAAAATCAGTTTTGTCGACACTTGGGACCTCCATTTTTAGGGGAGGTTATGGCAAATTTTTTTTAAAATCTGTACTTAAAATTGGCTAAGTAAAATATAAAGACACAACCATCATGAGATAACAGTCCATCTTGGTCTATAAACGTAGGCTAAGATGGGGTGTTACATGTCCACACAAATCTAACTCCCTTCCAAAGCAATCTGGTGAGTGGAGTAGCTATCAAAGAAAAACCTTTCACAAAGCGTCGATAATAGCCTGCCAAACCCAGAAAACTTTTAACTTCAGTCACTGACTTTGGTGGACTCAAATTCAAAATAGCTTCAACTTTACTTGGATCGACTCTTATAGCAATTGCTGAAACTATATGACCGAGAAAAGTTACTTGGTCAAGCCAAAACTCACACTTTGATAGCTTAGCATACAACTACTTCTCTCTCAAGATCTGTAATACAATCCGTAGATGCTTGTCATGCTCCTCCACATTACGTGAATACACCAAAATATCATCGATGAAAACCACCACAAACTCATCCAGATAGGACCTAAACACCCTATTCATCAAATCCATGAAAGATGCAGGTGCATTCGTCAACCCAAAAGGCATCACCAAGAACTCATAATGCCCATACCTTGTGCGAAAAGTTGTCTTAGAAATATCTTCAGCTCTAACCCTCAACTGATGGTACCCTGATCTCAAATCAATCTTGGAAAACACTGCTGCTCCTTTCAATTAATCAAAGTGATCATCAATCCTAGGCAAAGGATACTTATTCTTGATAGTCACTTTGTTCAATTGTCTATAATCGATGCATAACCTCAAAGTACCATCCTTCTTCTTCACAAACAAAACAGGAGCTCCCCACGGAGAAACACTAGGGCGAACAAACCCTTTATCCAGCAACTCCTGCAACTGCACCTTCAACTCTCTCAACTTAGTAGGTGCCATTCGATAAGGAGTAATAGAGATGGGAGTGGTACCAGGCAACAAATCGATACCAAACTCAACCTCTCTCAGGGGGTAACCCTGGCAACTCCTCAGGAAACACATCTGGAAAATATACAACTGTGGGTATACTATCAAGTTGAGAACCCACTATTCTGGTATCCACAACATGAGTAAGATAAGCATCACACCCTTTCCTAATCAACCTTATAGCTGTTACAGCTGAAACAAACAAGGATGCAAGTTGTCTCTGCTCACTAGACACCATCACATTTCTACCATCACTGGTTCTCAAAGTAACACATTTCTTTTGACAGTCTACCACAGCTCCATGCTTAGACAACCAATCCATGCCTAAGATCAAATCATATTCCTTAAAAGGCATTTCAATTAAATCACCACAAAACTCTTCACCTTGCACTACCACTGCACTGTCACGATGCACCTTACTCACTACAACACTATGTCCTAAAGGATTTGTCACCAAGACATTAAATCCTAGGGACTCTGAATGCAATTCAGACACAAGCAATATGGATGCACTTATGTATGAATGAGTAGATCCTGGATCAATCAAAGCAAGAACTGGAATATCAAATAAAGAAAATGTACCCGCTATAACTGCTGAAGCATCCGGCTGCCTCTGCATCACATATACTCTCTGAGAAGATCCGGCCTCATCTGGCCTAATATCTTTGGATGAAGATCCTCCTCTTTGACTAAACCCAGGTCTACCACCTCTACTGAATCCTCTGCCCCCTTGACCACCTCTGCTGACATTGGGTCGAGAAGCTGCAGTATCAGTCTGTCTATCATCCTACATCTCAGGGCAATCTTTAATAAAATGAGATGGTGACCCACATCTAAAGCATACTCCTGATCCACCCGTCTTCCAACAAGCACCCCCATGGGTCCTACCACAATGAACACAAACAGATGGAGTAGATCTCTAAACCACTACAGTCGGAGCACTAGCTACAGAAACTGTAGGTTTCGGTCTTTGTCTCTGATATTGAACTGACCTACTTGACTACCTCTGGCTCCTAAACTTCCTCGGCCTCTCTTCATAGATGAGGACCCTGCCTCAAACTGGGGTCTCCTAACTCTGGTGTCTTCCTCGGTAGTAGCTGCTGCAATGCCCTGTGCTCTCTCAACACTTCTGGCTGCTGCAACCAATTGAGAAAAATCCTGGTACCAAGAACCAGCAACAATGCACATAATCGAGGGCCTCAACCCCTCCTCAAACCTCCTGCATCGGTCAATCTCATCAGAGATAATCCCACCGGCATAGTGACTCAACCGGATGTACTCAATCTCATATTCTGTCACTGTCCGGTTCTCTTGCCTCAAATTCAAGAATTCCATTTTCTTAACATCTTTATACTCCCTCGGAGTATATTTCTGCTCGAACTCCCTCACAAAATCACCATAAGATAATGTAGGTGGATCATCCTTGGCATGAGGAACCGTCTTGCACCAATCATAAGCATCCTTCTGCAATAAGGATATAGCATAATCTAATTTCTCATCTAGAGTAGCTTGCAACTGGATAAATATCCTCTGCACTTTATCCAACCACTGCTCAGCTACTGCAGGATCTGTAGTGCCCAAGAAATCCTTAGCCCCATATTTTCTCAATTTATCATAATGCCTCACCGGCACTTGAGGCTGTGGTGGTGGTGGTGGCTGCACTGAAGCTCCCCTCAACAGTTCTACCATATGCCTTAACCAACCCGGCGGTACCTCATCAGCAGCTAATCTCCCTGGCACAGAAGCAGGGGCCTCACTAGCTCTCTCAACTCTAGCTCCATCTCTTCTCTCTTCAGGAGCTACGCTCTCAGCACTACCTTCTATAGACTGATGTGACTGAGACGCCATCACTACCTATATCTGCAAACACAACAGAATATACCTCATTAAAGATCAAAGACTGCAATAACCAAAACATGTATCTTATTTAAAAACCGTATTTTAAAATCAAAATATTTCTTTTTCTTACATTTTACCTAGGTTGAGAATCTCACACCTAGGCTCTGATACCAAAACATTTGTAACACCCCTATACCCCGTATACGCACACTACATACCACTGTATCCGTAATATACGTATACTGAATATAGGAATGCTACATTTTACAAAACATACAAATCATCCCTTTACAATAATATGAACAAATTTAAAACATTTAAGTTATCTTATAAAACACAATAGATAAAATGTTTATTCAAAATGCAGCGAAAAGTATAACAAACATTTACAAATACATATACATCAAAACTCAAGTTTTACAAAACATAAAATATATATATGCATGTTTGGCATAATGTCTTTGATCTTTAAGTCCCACTATCAACACTTCAAAATCTAGACTCTACTCGGCCTAGAGGAACTCTCCGGTTCTTCCCTGTCACCTGCGCGATAAACCATAATCGCGCTAAGCCAACAGCTTAGTGGTACAACCCACAATAATATTATGCTATGATGCAATGCCAATGTCACACAATCAAGTTTCATAAACAATTCATGAAGTAATACTCACAATTTCCACATCCATAAAAATGTTAAATTAAAGACAAGCATATATCTCATTATTCTTTTGTTTCCCCATTTATGAATCATATATAAACAAAGACAAACATGGGCCCAAAAAGAATCTAATATATTATTCAAAGTTCAGAGTTACTGCTTTGGTCCATAATCATAATCATCAAGCCCATAGGCGATATATATATATCTCTATCCATGGATAGTGTAACAGACCCAGTCTCTTGGACCTCACCCTGGCTAAACTTGAGGAGATCCTCAACCCGGCAAGACTGTTACCTGTAACAGACCCAGTCTCTTAGACCTCAACCCGAATAAACCTGAGGAGATCCTCAACCCGGCAAGACTGTTACTATTTTTGAGGCTTACGACCCAGTCTTTTCACCCCCAAAACATCATATTTCACATTTATCATTTCACATGTTTCAACTGGAATCGGCTTACGACCCGGTCTTTTCACCTATCCAGTGATTCATAGGCATGCTGCCAAACCCAAAACTTTGAAAATTGAATTAACATATTAGGCACACAATCATTTCATTTATCTTTCAATTTCTTTTCAATTCATTTCTCATTTCACTTCTCATAATCAAACTAGGCAATCATGCTCCAATTATATTTCATTTGCATTATCATAGCCAACAACAATGGCTTTATATCTCATCATATCTCAAATCACATTAAGGTAATTCATCATATCATCATACCTTTCACATATCATATTTCATTGCATCATTATATTCTTTAAAATCTTTAACATACATTCCACAAAGTTCACATTATGTAAAACATAGCATTATTAATATGCAACAACAATGCAATAGATTACTTAACACATTTACAACCAAATGTGCAAGTTTCATAATCATATACATGTATGCAATAATATAGGGTTTGTACTTACCTCAAGGACAACTCACACTAATCTATATTCTTCCTCTTCAAAGAATTCTTAACACTTAGGTTAGGGCAACTCAAACTCCTCACAACCTAAATCAAAAGGAATAAAACACATGAGATAAAATAGATAAAACCAACTAGGGCAACCTCTACACATGACACGTTCAACAACACGGGCGTGTCCCTGACCGTGCCCTAAACTCACAACACAGAAGCTTCGACACGCTCAGAACCACGGGCGTGTCACTGGACGTGTAATACATTCTGTCTCACAGAAACATTGTCACGTCCAACAACACGGACGTGCTCATGGCCGTGTCAATTCTTCGACCACGCAGTAGCTATGACACGCTCAGTGACATGGGCATGTCACTGCTCGTGTCACCCATCCAAGAACACAGAACCATTGACACGCCTAAAGACCAGGCCGTGCTCATGGGCGTGTCAGGCCAAAAATCCAGATTCCAGCAACAACAACACTACATCCAACAAACCACTTTCTTCCACCATTTCCCACTTCAAACCAACTTAGCTAAACACACCCAAAACCATAACAAACTTGCAAAAACACCAAAACAACTCAAAATATATATATCAAACACAAATCATAATCATCACCACAAACCCCAAAACACAACCACAACACTTTCACTTCCAACAAACTTACTCTTTCCTTCAATCTAACCCCAAAATCCAAAATCAATTGAACCAAACACTCTTAAACACACCATAATCAAACAAACACATACTATCCACAATGTCAACTTCACAAACTCAAAGAAAATCAAAGAATCAAGTGGAGAACTTACCAAGGATGAAGAACTCTTAAATTACCAACTTGATCACTTGAAAACTTCCTTCAATCTTGAGCTTGTAAAATCAAATCTCTCTCTCTCTCTCTCTCTCTCTCTCTCTCTTGCTTCTTTGATTGCTGGCCAAAAGAAAAGAAAAGAAAAGAGAAGGAAAGAAAAGAAATGAAGATACACGAAGAAGAAAGAAAACAAGAAGAAAAGAAAGAAAACAAAGTCAAACTCTTAATAACTTTCAAGAAAAGAAAGAAAACAAAGTCAAACTCTTAATAATTTTCTCCTTAAAACCCTCTCCTCCAAGCAATTAATAATAAAATATTCCATTTAATCTCTTCCACTCACTTGATATTATTTTAATTAATTACATTAATTCAAAAATATATAAATATCTTCTTTAACTTTAACTCACTTTGACTTGTGTATATATTATATATATTTCCATATATACAACATATACACTCTCTTCACTTCTTTCTCTTTCCAATTACACATATACATTAAATCCAATTATAACAAAAATTCCAAAACTATTATGGTGTAATTTGGGATATTACATATCCTCTGGTTGCTTAGGGTAATCTTTGATAAAATGATCTGGTGACACACATCTATAACACACTGTTGGTCCACCTGTCTTCTTGCAAGCGCTCCCATGTACCCTACCACAATGGACAGGTGTATATGGAACTGGCATCTGAACTACTGGAGTCGGAGCACTAGCCACAAAAACTGTAGGTCTCGATCTCTGCCTCTACTACTGTACTGACCTACCAGACTACCTCTGGCTCCTACTAAACCTAAGAAAATATCCTCCTCGGCCTCTCTTCATAAATGAAGACCATGTCTCACTCTGGGGTCTCCTTGCTCTTGTCTCCTCATCTCTAGCAGTTGCTACAAGACCTTATGCTCTCTCAACACTCCTGGCAGCTGCAACCAACTGGGAAAAATCTTGATATCGAGAGCCTGCGATAATGCACATGCTAGAGGGTCTCAACTCCTCCTCAAATCTCCAACACCGATCAATCTCCTCAGAAATAATCCCACCAGCATACTGACTCAGCCGAGTGAACTCTATTTAATACTCCGACACAGTCCTGGAATCTTGCTTCAAATTCAAAAACTCAATCTTCTTTGCATCTTTATACTCCCTCAGAGTATAATTCTGCTCAAACTCCCGCAGAAAATCATCATAGGTCAAGGTTGGTGGATCATCCAGGGCATGTGGAACCTTCTTCCACCAATCATATGCATTCCTCTGCAAAAGAGATCTAGCATAATCAAACTTTTCTTTAGGTGTAGCCTGCAGCTAGATGAACACTCTCTGGACTCTATCTAGCCACTGCTCAGCTACAGTAGGGTTTGTAGTACCCATAAAGTCCTCAACTCCAAACTTCCTCAACTTACCATATTGCCTTGTCAGTACTTGCGGCTGCGGCTGCGGTGGTGGCGGCTATTGAACTGGAGCCTAGCACAACAACTCCACCATATGCCGTACCCAGCCCGACGAAATCTCATCACTACTTGTCTCTCTGGAACAGGAGCAGGTGCCTCTCCAACTATCTCAACTCTAGCTCCATCTCTACCCTCAATAGGAGCTACACTCTCTGCACTACCCTTAGCAGACTGACGTATCTGAGATGCCATAACTATTTATATCTGTAAACACAGTAGAAATTGCTACATCAGTGATCAAAAACTGCCAGTGCCAATGCATGTATCGTATTTAAAAACCATATTTAAAAAATCTCAATTTTCTTTCTCTTAAAACCCACCTAGGTTGAGAATCTCAAACCTAGGCTCTAATACCAAAACAAATGTAACACCCTTATACCCAATATACGTATACTACATACACCCAATACATGTAATATATGAATATAGGATACAAGAATGTCACAGCCCATTATAACAAAACCAAACCTTCACCTATAAAATCTGTATAATCTTAAAACATTCAACCGATATTATATAAATAATAGTTGAGATATTTCTTGATAATATATATATAATTGTATTACTAAAGATTCAACCAAAATATGTTTGATAGTTTGCGGAATATACATATTTATATACATCAAAATCAATATGGACAAAAATATGAAATATATACATGCTGGCAATTAGTCTCTAATCTTCATGTCCAAATCAACTCCGCTCATAAGATCTCAAGCCTAGACTCGACTTGGTCTAGACGAACTCTCCGGCTCAACTGGATCTACCCTATCACCTGCTCAATGAACCACAATCGTGCTAAGCAAAGAGCATAGAGGTACAAACTTTGATAACAATATATATAGTTCATATGCAATGATAATGCTCAACACATAAGGATATTATATCTCATAGCATTATATCATCATATCTTAATGTATTGCTCAATTGTTCCTCAATTCATAATTCACATAAAAGTAAACACAAGCATGGGCCCAAAAGGATATAATATGCCATTCAAATTTCAGATTTACTGATTTGGTCCAATTTAACAACATTTGTCTAGCCCGAAGGTGAATCATAATCACAACGAGGATTACCTCATATGTAGCATCCCAACTAGGCTTCAAGGACTAGGCCCAACCCAGCTTCAAGGGTCTGCTACATCATGTAACACCCAACTAGGCTTCAAGGACCAAGCCTAACCCAGCTTCAAGGGACTATTACTTTTTAGGCATGCCGCCAAATGTAAAACTCTAAAAATTTAATAACATACTAGGCACACAATTCTTTATAATTCCGTTATCAAATTCTTTCTCATTTTCACATGATCAAACTAGGCACAATGCCTCAAATATCTTATTATATCAATATAGCCATCACCAATGGCTTTACATACCATCATTAGTGTATACATAACAAATTGCATTATCCATACATTTTGCGTCATCATCTTATTTTTCACATAGTTCACATTATCCATAATGCATTTGTGACATTGTACAAATCATAGCATATTATTCATGCCTAACCATGTAGTAACTTAACACATTTTCCAACCTAATGTGTTAAGTCCCAATGTCATGTAAATAAAAGTAATTATACAAAGTTTTTACTTACCTCTAAAAGCAACAAACACCACTTCAACCTCCTCTTCCAAGATATTCCTCTACACTTGGATTGGAGTAACTTAAGCCTCTTCAAAGCCTGAACCAAATGTGATTATAAATAATCACTGAGTGAAACACAAAGGAAAAATAAGGAAAAGAAATATCTAGGGCAAACTCTACACATGACATGCTCAACAACACGGGCATGTCAATTATAATACCCTAAACTCACAACACAGAAGCTTTGACATGCTCAGTAACATGGGCGTGTCACTGCACGTGTAAAAACTCTAACAACACAGTAGCTATGACACGCTCAGTGACATGGGCATGTTACTGTACGTGTCAAAACTCCTTCAATACAGTAGCTATGACACGCTTAGTAACACATGTGTGTCACTGCATGTGTCAATTCTACAACATCATAGTAGCTACGACATGCTCTGTGACATGGACGTGTCACTTCACGTGTAAATACTACACCAACATAATAGCTACAACATGCTCAGTGACATGGGCATGTCACTACACGTGTCACCAACACTAAAAATAGAACCATCAACATGCCCAAAGACATGGACGTGCCACTGGGTATGTTAGGCCAAAAACTTGATATCGACACAAAAAATTCCACATCCAACTATAATCTTTCATTAGCCTTTTCAACTCCATACAAACTCAACCAAGTCCACCATTAAACCACATAATACTTGTGTAAACATCAAACAACTCAAACACAAACAACAATACACAATCACAACCATGCTTCGCAACTCAAAAATCACTGTAGACCCTTAATTTTTGACCCAGTCCGGTCCAATATATTTTATATATTTTAATTAAATTTTTATGGTATTTTAATTAAATAATAATCATTTTAGTATTTATTTTTTATAAGTTTTAATAATCATAAAAATAAATAATAATAATAAAATAAATAAATAAAAATAAAAATCGATGAAAGAAAATCGACGACGAAAAAATTTATTGCCAAAAATAGTGGACGAAATGGCCCGCAGCCCGCCCCTCTCAATTTTTCACCCAGTGCTCATAGCGCTTCGCAGCCCGACGCAGTTTTCGCCAGCGAAATTTTTCCGATGCAATTTTTTCCAAAACCAAATTCTATTTGGTTTCGATTTTCTTTTCCTAAGTAAATACAATTTCCTTAAACAATTAAAATTAATAATCTAAATTTCCTAGAAATAAGACTAAAAAACACAGAAAAAAGGGGGAAAGAGATTGGGAGATTGAACTTTAAAAATTGAAGAGACTTGGCAGTAAAACGATCAAACTTTTTATAGGAGAGTAAGCAAGCAGTCAATCCATCAAAGGCAGCCATCTTGCCTTTTTCCTTGTTCATCCAAGAAGCAATTTTTGGTGGAACCAACAAACGAAGATTTGAATATCTAATTTCTTTTTCTTTTCTCTTACAGTAGCTTCAATCACTAAATTGTTTCTTTTGATTCTAAAAGCCTTAGAACCCTAATATATTTCTTCTAAAATTTAGAACTTTAAATCATCTCTTCTATTTTCAAAAACCCTAAAATTACTTTTCTGTTTCTTCTAAAACTTAAGAACCCTAATCTATTTCTTCAAAACCTTAAAAACCCTAATTCGTCTCTTTTGTTTCCAAAAATCTTATATCGATTTGCCAAATTCCTTAAAAGCGGGACCGCCGTATGGGCTCGTCGAAGGGGTCAATATTCATTTGTGTACTATGAGTCCGCGTATTTAACGTTCCTTTTTCCAAAGCCCTAATTTAGTAACTAAAATTCTAAAATCCTATTTTAAGATGTGAACCCTAAATTATATATTTATTACTTTATTTAATTTTAGATTTGATTATATAGTTTATTGTATGCTTTGATTTATTTAATTTCAATGCTTGATTTATTTAATTTATCATGGATGAATGTTTATTATGTATTTTGATTGATATTTAATATCTTTGATAATGTTTATTTCTTATGAATGGTTATAAGAGGTATGTTTCTACTTTGTGGGTACCTTATTAGTTAAATATCATATAATTTAAATTGCTTTTATATATTTTGACCAATGTAAAGGACATGTTTCTACCTTTCGATGGGTGTCCTATTAGTTTAGACATGGATGATGTAAGGACATGTTTCCATCCTCGGATGGGTGTTGATTTATTTATTTTGCTTGGACATTGCTTTGATTTTAATATAACGATGCTTTATTTTAATTGTTGCATGTAATATGGATAATATTGTTATATTTAAGAATTTTACAATATTAAGACCTGTAAAGGAGGCCGGTTCCAATGAACCGAGCATTGTGGGGTTGCTAGGCCATTTCTCACCTTCCCCACATGTACCTAACTTTTTGAACCATCAGGGGGTTGGGGAGTCCTTAGGAATTGAGTCATCTACTCCTTTCTTTTTCCCGGCCCATCCAGGTGGCGACTCCATTTTCTTCGGACTTAGGTCTGTGTTCTCTAAGGTCCCGAGCCTAAACAGTGCCGAAGTCGCAAGAACCATTCCACCGGGAGTGGGGGCGAAAATCCCCGCTCACAGTGGCTACTCCACTGGGGATAAGAGAAGTTGATTCCGTTAGTCTTTTTATTATTTTATTCTTTCTTATAATGATATTATCCATTGCATCATAGTAGATTGCATCGTGTCCATGAGTTAGGATGCCCGTGTTGTGTTATGTAAGGGATACAGTACTTTCACTCAAGGTATGGAGATTGCGCATGGTATAACCACTCATAGCCTCGTACCATTTGGTATATACTTGCTATGGGAACCTAAGCCTTTTAACCCAAAGACTAAAGATCATATAGTTGGCTTAGTTACTTTCCCTAGGTTTTTACCCCAAATGCATGTTGTTTGACTATGGTTAATTTGTCTTAGCATAAATCATGACTTATTTGGTTTGTTCTTTTTTCTAATATGACCTAAGTACATTGTAAGCTCAAATAAATTTTTCTTTAAAGTCCAAAAGACCAAAACTATTTTCAAAACTTTTCAATATGGTCATTGGACATAAGACTTTTCTAAAAACAAATCAAAAATTCTTTTGCTCATAACCCAAATATAAAGCCCAAAATATGTTTTTTCTAAAATCTTTATACAATGGGCTTAGAAACAAAATTACTTTTATCCAATCTTTTCTTACAAAGAGCTTGCAAATTATTTAGGTCAATTATAAAATGCCAAAAATCATTTGTGAGCCTAGTTTATACTAAGAATAATTAATCATGGGCTTGTTTTTGGCACGAATCATTAGTTACTTTGTAACACCCCTATACCCCGTATACGTACACAGCATGCTATTACGATCGTAATATACGTATACTGAATATAGGAATACCACTGTTTATTAAACAAACAACTCACTTCTTTTGAAATAATATAAGCAAACTCAAAGCATTTAAGTTATATCATAAAATACAGCAGATAAAACGTTTATTTAAAACCTAGCGGAAAATATAACAAATATTTACAAATACATTTACATCAAAACTCAAGTTTTACAAAACATAAAATATATACATGTTTGGGAGTATGTCTTTGATCTTTAAGCTCCACTATCAACACCTCAAAATCTAGACTCGACTTGGCCTAGAAGAATTTTTCGGTTCTTCTCTGTCACCTGCGCGATGAACCACAATCGCGCTAAGCCAACAGCTTAGTGGTACAAACACAATAACAATATGATTTTATGCAATGCCAATGTCATACTTTCAAACATATAAACAATTTTCAAGAATCTCAAATTTCATGAAAATACCTTTCATTTTATCATTCAATTGTTTCATCATTCATAAATCACATTGAAAACAAAGACAAGCATGGGCCCAAAAAGAATTTAATATGATATTCAAAGTTCAGAGTTACTGCTTTGGTCCATAATCACAATCATCAAGCCTGTAGGCGATACATATATGTATCTCTATCCATGGATAGTGTAACAGACCCAGTCTCTTGGATCTCAACCAGGCTAAACCCGAGGAAATCCTCAACCCGGCAAGACTGTTACTATTTTTGAGGCTTACGACCCAGTCTTTTCACCTATCCAGTGATTCTTAGGCATGTCGCCAAACCCAGAACTCTAAAAATTGAATAGCATATTAAGCACACAATTATTTCAATTTTCTCTTTAACAATCTCTTTCTCAATCCATTTCATTTGCATCATTATAGCCAACAACAATGGCTTCATATCTCATCAAGATAGTATACATAATTAATTGCATTAAACATCATCATTATAGCCAACAACCATGGCTCCACATCTCATCATATCCTAAGTCACATTAAATCAATTCATCAATCAAGTGTACACAACCAATTGTGTTAACATACATTTTAAATGCTCACCATTCAATCACATTATACAAATCATAACATTCATCAAATGTTTTAATAATGTAATCAATTACTTAACATATGTACAATAAAATATATTAAGTATCATAATCATGTAAATGTATGCAACCATGTAGTTTGTACTTACCTTAACAACCACTCACACCAATCTACAACCATCCTCTTCTAAGAATTCTCAACACTTAGGTTAGGGCAATTCAACTTCTTTACCACCTAAACCAAAGATAATCATACACACTCACTTAGAGATACATATAAGATAATAAAGCTAAGAACCAACTACGGCAACTCTAAACATGACACGCTCAACAACACGGGCGTGTCCCTGACCGTGCCCTAACTCCCCAACACAGAAGCTGTGACAAGCTCAGAACCACGGGCGTGTCACTGAACGTGTAGTACATTCTGTCTCATAGAAACATTGACACGTCCAACAACACGGGAGTGTTCATGGCCGTGTCAAACCTTCACCAACACAGTAGCTATGACACGCTCAGCGACATGGGCGTGTAAATGCTACTGCAACATAGAACCATTGACACGCCGAAAGACTTGGCCGTGCTCATGGGCGTGTGAGGCCAAAAATACAGATTCCGGCAACATCAACACTTCATCCAACAAACCACTTACTTCCACCATCTTCCACTTCAAACAAACTTAACTAAACACACCCAAGAACCATAACAAACTTGCAAAAACACAAAACAACTCAAAACATACATTAAACACAAGTCATATTATCATCACAAACCTAAAACACAACCACAACACTTTCTCTTCTAACAAACATACTCTTTCCTTCAATCCAACCCCAAAATCCAAAATCAATTGAACCAAACACTCTTAAACACACCACAATCAAACAAACACATATCAACCCCAACCTCAACTCACAAACTCAAAGAAAATCAAAGAATCAAGGGGAAAACTTACCAAGGATGAAGAAACTCTTAAATGTTCAACTTGATCACTTGAAAACTTCCTTCAATCTTGAGTTTAGAAGATCAAATCTCTCTCTCTTGCTCTCTTGCTACGGAGGACCGACCAAACAAAGAAAAGAAAAGAAAAGAAAAGGAAAGGAAAGTGAACCACGAAGAAGAAAGAAAGAAAACAAAGTCAAACACTCAACCTTCTCTCTCCTCAAAACCCTCTCCTCCAAGCATTTATAATAAAATAATCAAATTAATTATCTTCCATTCATTTTATTTTTTTCCCATTTTCCATTAATTAAATAAAATCAATAAATATCTTTCTTTGACCATCCCATTTTGACTTGTGTATATGTTGTATATATATTTCCATATATACAACATATACACTCTCTTCACTTCTTTTCTCTTCCCAATTTAACATAGACATTAAATCCAAATAAAACAACAATAATACCAAAACTTCTAGGGCATACTTTGGGATATTACATACTTTTTCAAGTGAGAAATCTATTTATAATAAATCTCTTAATTTAGTTTTAATCCAATATAGCATAAAAGCTACTATAGTTGGTTAAATGGATTAAAGCCTAATTAATAGGAATTATCATGGATTGATTTTAATTTTTTTGAAAATATAACTATTGGTTGAAACATCCGAGGGAAATATTTGAAAACAAGGTACCCATGTTGGTATTTTGTTAGCCATATACCTAGGGTAAAGAGACTCACCATTCGTGTGTGGATGTTATAAGGTTGAAAGGGACGTCCTAATTATCTTTCTTTGTTGATTGTTTGTGCATACATTTGCATCTCATATCATTAATCCTTTCTGGCTCACAGCCCTGGATTACAACAGTTCAAAATCTTACGACAATCCGACCTACGCCGAAGATGAAGTATCTAGCAATGACTCAATCTCTTTTTCACCAAAAGCAATGGAGCCTGAACAAATTCAAAGAATGATGGATGAAACCCTCAATGCCAAGATGGAAGAAATAAAAGAGGCCCTAGCTGAGACCTTGAAGAACCAATTGACAGCAATTTTAGAAAATCATGCCGAAGCATCTGCTAGCACTAAGAAGCCAAAGGACAAAGGGAAGATTAAAGTTGGTGAAGTGGTTTTTGATGATGAAAAGGTGATCATTGAAGATGATGATGATTGGGCTCAATACTACCAAGATCTTCAAGACAAGAAGAAAAAATCAAAGATTGTTGAAAGATTAGCTATAGAGAAAATTGAAACTTCTGATGTTGAAAAGATGATTGCGGACTTAGAAAAGAAATTTGAAAAGAAACTAAAAACCGAAGAAATGTCTGAAGTTGACAAATTTTTTGAGCTAGATGAAGAAGTTCCGTACAAGTTTAAGATGCCATCTTTTGTGAAGTTTGATGGAACCGAAAATCCTCATCTCCATGTGAAGCAGTATATCACTGCTATGTAGTCTGCCCGAAGTACTAAAGCTCAAACTCTGAGATATTTCATACTCTTATTGTACCCTGTTGTCCAAAATTGGTTAAACACTTTAGAAGAAAGTACTCAAAAAGATTGGGACATGTTATACAAGGCTTTCATTAAGCAATATGGGTATAATGTCGAGTTGGAAGTTACCTTAATGGAAGTTGAGTCCATTAGTCAAAGGCCAAATGAGAATTTTGTGGACTATGTGAAAAGGTGGAGAAATAAGGTTGCTTTGCTTAAGAAAAGGCTCGATGAATCTAATCAAATAAGGATGATCATGAGAGGTGTCCTGCCCAATCTCCGTGAACGTATGTCTCACATCCTTATAAGTGATTTCAAAGATCTTCTCCAAGCTGGCCTACAAATTGAAGAGTGGGAAATGGAGAAGAATCACTTTTCAATGAGAAGGAATGAGAAAGGGAATTATTAGCCTAGTAATCAAAGCATGCAAAAAGAAGTTGATGTTAATATGACTGGTCAAGGAAATAAAAGACAATTCTCAGAATTAGGGAAACATCTATCTTGGGTTCTCAATAAGCTACAAAAGAAGGGATTGTTACAACCCTTGACTAGTCGTCCTGTGCCTAATCCTCTGCCACCTAAATTTGATACTAATGCATTTTGCCAATTCCATCAAAGGCCTGGACACAAAATGGATAATTGTATGAAGTTGAGGCATGAGATCCAGAATTTAATTGATAATGGCAAGTTGCCTGAGCCAGATAAGCCCAATACGAAAAGTAATCCTTTTCCAATGTTCAACACAGTACCACCACCAGCAACCTTCATGGTAGGAAAAGGATTAGAAGAAGATTTTATTTTATCATCCTTTCAAGATGGAAATATTGAAGATGTGAAAGAAAAAGAAGTATAAACTCAACAAACTCTCCTTACCTTGAATGTTGCTTTTCAATTTTACTTTCTTTAATATTTTGGAACTATTGTGTTTTTCAAATTTAAAGTTACTTGAAATAAATTACTTTCATCAAAAGTTTTGTTGGTCTTTGTTCATTTTGGTGCTCAACCATTGAGGAATCTAGCTTGATGTTCATAAATTAACATGTCAAGGCATCATGACTTGAATGACTTTACTATGTGAGGGAACCACTCTATAGCATTGAGTTGTGTATGCTTACTTAGAGAGGGCTCCTACATAATTACCTTTGTCTAGGTCCTAGTCAGTCTTAGAACATGCTTTGACAATATTTTAAGGCGAAATTGAACTCTGCTTATTTAAGAGAGAAATGATCTAGGCATTGTTTGGTTAGCCAACAACTAGTATCCACCCTATTAAATATCAATCCCTAGTTGTCCCTTTGAACCTTCATAAATTTTTAGCTTTCTTTTCATTTGACTTATAAGCCCAACAACCTACCCTGAGCTGTTGTGATACTTTTGACAAGTCTTATGATAGCTAAGATGAAGAGGCAAGAAAATCAAAGAAAGAAATGAATACCATGAAGATAGTTGAAGTTCTCAATACCATGAAGATAGTTGAAGTTCTCAAGACCATAAGAGTAGTTGGAGTTTTCCTAATATCTCCAATATATCAAGACAAAATCAGAGTAACAAATGATTTATCCCTGTTAAAGAAGATTTATGTCACTCCACTCATCCAGTATTGAAAACCCAAGTTGGTACAAACAAGACAACTCTTTTAGAGCTAAAACCAAAAAAAAAGAAAAAAAAAGAAGAAAAAAAGAAAGAAAAGAAAGTAAAAGAAAAGAAAGAAAAAAAAAAGAAAAAAAGGAAAAAAGAAGAGAAAACCCAAAATGGTTCAGAAAGCCAACTGAGTTCTCTTTTACCTAAAGCATCAAAAGGCTTCCATTTGGTTCATAAGGACATTGGAGAAAAAAGGAGGAAGACCATCCAGTTGAATTGGTCCAGTCCAACCAAAATTGGAGAAAAAAGGAGGAAGACCATCCAGTTCTTGAAAGTTTTGTACTTAACAGTCCTACAAGGAAGAAGGACAAAATGATAAAAGGAAAGAAAAGGGAGAAGAAGAAAAGAAACAAATTTGGGTAACAAACACTTTACAAGGGCAAAGACTATCCTAATCAAGATCCATATTAATGCTAAGAAGATAGAAGGAATTTGGAGTCTAGCAAGATTGCCTCCAAGCTACCTAAAGTTCAAATAAGAAGTTTGTAGTATGAAGGTTTGACCATTGTGTCACACCAGCTCCAATCTCAAAATGGCCTTCACTTAAACCTATGTCCCTTATAGACCCCATTTGAAGCCTATCAAAGACCTGTTAATCTCTTTTGGTAGGTAGAGTCTATTAGTGGAGATAGTTTGAATAAGCATGCATATGAGATAGACAATATTTAAACTCAATGAGACCTTTGGCCAAGTAATGTGTATATGCCTATCTGAAGTATAACAATTCTTGCATAAATAGAAATTATTCCCGAGTTTAGTACGGTAACCAGAGTTGTAATGTTATAGATATGTTGATTTGAAAAATCAAGTACTGAGGTACATTGACATTGATTTGGCAAATCCAACATTTGATTTCAAAATAAAAATTCAAAAAGTTCAAAAATGTTTTGTCATACAAAACCTTCAAGTTAAGGGGAGTATGTTGAACTATCGAATCTCGAAGAACACATTAGTGAAAGTAAATGATTACTGGCAAGGTCATGAATAAGCTACCAACTGACATGCTGAATCATAATTTGAAATGGATGTATACCTACTATTTGGGGCCTCCATTATTCATATTTTCAACATCTTGAAGATAAAAGCCATAAATGTGAAGCATACTGTCATTTCAAAGCAAGACTTGAACGAGCATCTGAAAGGAACCAATGAGAACACTTCTGTTGATCACCTCGGTCTGTGAGTCGATGGAATGACTGTAAGTATCATTCATGCATATCATTCATACATGAGCATATCACATCACACTTTCTTGTCTTGTATTGTCTATTCTTTATTAAAGTGAATAGCAAACACCCTGTGAAGTAAACAATCAAAAGAAGAAAACAAATCAGAGGGGCATGGAAAGCCCATTGCTTGAGAAAGCTCCGGTAATTTTGCAAAGAGAAGAAATATGTACTCTTGCAAAGAACAAGACAACAAGAACATCAATCAAAGCCCGCATAGAAAAATCATGGGTTTGAGCCTACACAGGGTGCAAAGTTTCTCCTTTTCAAAATTTGAGTTTATGCATGAACAAACCATTTTGAGACTCACTTCTAATATTTTACCACGCAGGGGGGTAAGGAGAAGATATGAAGGCTAGCTGAAAAGGGCTATTTTTTTTTCAAAATTGCAAAGGAAGAACAAGAAAGAATGAAAAAAGAAGAACATTAGAACTATCAAAAGAATGAAGATATAAAAGACAAAAGATTAGTCCAGCTAGAAGAGCTGAAGCCAATATAGGATAGATATCTAAGGATGAAGATCCAATTTTAAAGGGTGAAGACCCGAAGTCCAAGGATGAAGATCCAATTTCAAAGGGTGAAGATCCGAAGTCCAAA
This sequence comes from Garcia nutans, assembly GCA_947685225.1. NCBI lineage: Eukaryota > Viridiplantae > Streptophyta > Magnoliopsida > Malpighiales > Euphorbiaceae > Garcia > Garcia nutans. The sequence goes on along the minus strand of CANTUV010000007.1, from coordinate 43,404,499 downwards.
GGATGAAGATCCATTTTCAAGGGTACAGACCTGATGTCCAAAGGATGAAGATCAATTTTTTCAAGGGTGAAGACCCGATCTCAAAGGATGAAGAACCATTTACAAGGCTCTAAGGATGAAGATCCATTTTTAAGGATGAAGATCCATTTTCAAAGGATGAAGATCCATTTACAAGGGTCAAGACCCGATCTCAAAGGATGAAGATAAATTTTCAAGGTTGAAGACCCGAGCTTAAAGGATGAAGATCCATTTTCAAGGATGAAGACCCGATCTCAAAGGACGAAGATCCATTTTTAGAACAGCCGAAGCAGTCAGACTTCTCAACTGATAAAAGATTAGTCAAACTCAGTCTCGGGTCCAAGCACCCAAATCAAATCAGACACGGGTCCAAGTACCCAATCTCGGGTCCTAGTACCCAATCTCGAGTCAAAGTACCCATTCTCGAGTCCAAGTACCCAAATCAAATCAAACATGGGTCCAAGTACCCAATCTCAGGTCCAAGTACCCATTCTCAGGTCCAAGTACCCAAATCAAATCAGACACTGGTCCAAGTACCCAAATCCAATTCAATCTCGGGACCAAGTACCCAAAATCAAGTTCAATCTCGGGTCCAGGTACCCAAATCAAATCAATCTCGGGTCCAAGTACCCAATCCCAGGTCCACGTATCCAAATTCAATCTAATCTCGGGTCAAAGTACCCAAATCAGATTTAATCTAGGGTCCAAGTACCCAATCCCGGGTCCAAGTACACATATCAAATTCATTCTCAGGTCCAAGTACCCAAATCAAATCAGTCTCGGGTCCAAGTACCCAATCTAGGGTCCAAGTACCCAAATTCAACCCAAGCTCAGGTCCAAGTACCCAAATAAAATCAATCACAGGTCCAAGTATCCAAATTCAATCTAGTCTCAGGTCCAAGTACCCAAATCAAGTTCATAACCGGGTCTAGAACCCAAAACCTCAACCATCTCACAAAAATTAAGTCTTATTACTTTTCACTCTCTTTTACTAAAAGTCTCATATCGTTCAAGCAGAGGACAAACTGTAAACCCTTAATTTTTGACCTAGTCCGGTCTAATATATTTTATATAGTCTAAAATAATTTTTGTGGTATTTTAATTAAATAATATTCATTTTAGTATTTATTTTTTTATAAGTTTTAATAATCATAAAAATAATAATAATAATAATAATAAATAAAAAAATAAAATAAAAATAAAAATCGGCGACGGTAAAATCGGCGACGAAAAAAATTCATCGCCGAAAACAGTGGACGAAATGGCCATGGGCCATTTCGCCCGCAGAAGTTTCCTGCGGGCGAAATGGTCCGCAGCCCGCCCCTTGCAATTTTTTGCCAGCGCTCATAGCCCCTCGCAGCCCGATGCAGTTTTCACCAGCAAAATTTTTTCGACCTAATTTTTTTGGAAACCAAATTCTATTTGGTTTTGGTTTTCTTTTCCTAAGTAAATACAGTTTCCTTAAACAATTAAAATTAATCATCTAAATTTCCCATAAATAAGACTAAAAAACACAGAAGAAAGCGGGATAAAAATCAGGAGATCAAACTTTAAAAATTGAAAGGACTTGGTAGTAAAATGATCGGACTTTTTAGAGGAGAATAAGAAAACAAGCAATCCATCAAAGGCAGCCATCTTGCCTTTTTCCTTGCTCATCCAAGAAGCAATTTTTGGTGGAACCAACAAACGAAGTTTTGAATATCTAATTTCTTTTCTTTTCTCTTACAGTACCTTCAATCACTAAATTGTTTCTTTTGATTCTAAAAACCATAGAACCCTAATTTATTTCTTCTAAACCTTAGAACTTTAAATCGTCTCTTCTATTTTCAAAAACTCTAAAATTACTTTTCTGTTTCTTCTAAAACTTAAGAACCCTAATCTATTTCTTCAAAACCTTAAAAACCCTAATACATTTCTTTTGTTTTCAAAAATCTTAAATCGTTTTGCCAAATTCCTTAAGCCCTAAAAATCAAAATAATAATCTGTTACCAAACCTATTATTTTTTTAAATCACAGTAGCATTATTTTCATAAAACATTCAAAGCCCTAAATCTTTAAAACGTCCAGTACCATTGTTCATTTAAAAAATAATATTAATTACTCAAAATTCCAAAACCCTATTTTCTAAATTATAAACCCTAAAATCTTAATTTTCAAATCTAAAACCTACAATCCTAGAAGCCAGTTTCCAAAATTTTCTAGGGCACTATCCCCTTGGCCCCCGCCCGCTAACTGGCTAGCGAGACCGCCGGATGGGCTCGTCGAAGGGGTCAACATTCATTTGTGTATTATGAGTCCGCGTATTTAACTTTCCTTTTTCCAAAGCCCTAATTTAGTAACTAAAATTCTAAAATCCTATTTTAAGATGCGAACCCTAAATTATATATTTATTACTTTATTTAATTTTTGATTGGATTATGTTGTTTATTATATGCTTTGATTTATTTAATTTCAATGCTTGATTTATTTAATTTATCATGGATGAATGTTTATTATATATTTTGATTGATATTTAATATCTTTGATAATGATTTATTTATTATAAATGGTTATTCACTTTTATCTATTTATTTTTTATTTCCAAATGTTGTAAGAGGTATGTTTCCACTTTGTGGGTACCTCATTAGTTAAATATCATGTAATTTAAATTGCTTTTATATTTTGGACCAATGTAAAGGACATGTTTCTACCTTTCAGTGGGTGTCCTATTAGTTTAGACATGGATGATGTAAGGACATGTTTCCATCCTCGGATGGGTGTCCATTTATTTGTTTTGCTTGGACATTGCTTTCATTTTAATATAACGATGCTTTATTTTAATTGTTACATGTTATCTGGATAATATTGTTATATTTAAAAATTTTATAATATTAAGAGCTGTAAAGGAGGCTAGTTCTAATGAATCGGGAATTGTGGGGGTGCTGGGCCATTTCTCACCTTCCCCACACGTACCCAACTTTCCGAACCCAGTAGGGGGTTAGGGATTCCTTAGGATTCGAGTCATCCACCTCTTTCTTTTTCCCGGCATGTCCGATTTGTGACTCCATTTTTCTCCTAACGTAGGTCCGTGTTCTCTAAGGCCCCGAGCCTAAACAGTGTCAAAGTCGCAAGAACCATTCCACCGGGAGTGGGGGCGAAAATCCCCGTTCACAATCACACAATCCACAACTCTTATTTTCTTTGCCAAACTTAACTTTTTTCTTAAATCTAACCCCAAACTTCATAGTTAACTAGACAAAAGAACTTCAAACATACCTTAATCAACCGTAAACAAATACCACACCAAACATCCAATTTACAAATATAAACTTTCATGGAAATTCAAGAAAATAAGTTGGAAACTTGCCAAATATGGAGAAAATCCTTAAAATTCTAACTTGAACACTTGAAATCCTTCAATTATTTGAGTTAGCAAGAAGTAAAATCTCTCTTTCCTTTGATGAAGATGATGGCCGGCTACCATGGAGAAGGAAGAAGAAGATGATGGCCGGCTATCGTGGAGAAGGAAGAAGAAGATGAAGATAGTCATCCTCTCACACAAACCAACCACACACTTTTCCCTCTTTTAATCTCCACCAAGCACATATATTATTAGGTTCTACACCCAAAACTGGATATTGGAAACTCTAATATCCCAATAAGTTCATCAGGGTACTTCAATATCCTGATGAAATGATGAACTGAAAAAAGCATTGAGCGATTCAAATATCTCAATGGGTCAATGGGCAACTCTAATATTCCAATGGGTTCATCAAGCAACTCTATTATCTTGATGACCAAAAACCGTTGAGTGACTCTCATATCTCAATAGGTCATTGGGCAACTCTAATATCCTAATGACAACTACCAAGCGACTCTAATATCTTGATAGGATAGTGAGCGATTCTAATATCTCTCTAAAAACAAACTTGGATATTTCAACAAGCCCAGGAAAGCTATGTCGTTAGGATACTTTAACAAATCTAATGTAGGCTGGGTAGTGGATGCTTCAACAAATCCGCTTGAAAATTTTTATCTTGAAAAAAAAATGAATCTTCATCTTGATTCTCTATTCTTGGGGATGGGGCTTTGTCTTGCCTCAACTTTAGTTCTTCTAGTCGGATTGATCTGATCTTTATCTTGGGTCGTTGTCCTGATCTTTTTATCTTTTATATCTTCATTCTTTTTGAGGGTGCTAATCTTCTTCATGTTCTATTCTTTTTGTTCTTTCTTTTGGGAAAAAAATTAGCTTTTTTTTAGCTAATATTCATATCCTCTCTTTGCCCATTGCGTGATAAATATTAAAAGTAAGTCTGAAAATATTTTGTACATGCATAATGTTTAGATCATTTTTGTACTAGTTTTTAGTGTGATTTTTATGTGTTCTTTGTTAATGTTTTGATTGATTTTTGTTTTAAGTTTGTTTAAGGTGTTTGTTTTAGGTTTGAGTGCAAAAACTCCCTTGGAAGATAAAAACAGTGCAGGAAAAGCATGAATCAAGCAAGACATGGCCAAGCCAAATCAAGCTTGGCAGTGTTCCCTCAAGAAATTCAAGGCAGAGCTTGACACAGCCAGGAGACACGGCCAAGCCACAGGCCGTGTCTCATCAAAGGAGCAAAACAAAGAACCAAAGGAAGAAAAGAGCAAAAATGAAGAAGCAAAACTTGACACATTCAGGTGACAAGGCCAAGCAATTAGCCATGTCCCATCCCAAGCTCAAAGCAAGCTAGGACCAAAGGAAAGAGACAGAAGAGGACACACCCACATGACACGGCCAGGAGCTTGGCCGTGTCACCCCTTGAGAGCAAAGAAAAGAAAGAAAGAAAGAAGCAGTGATGGACATGGCTAGCAAGCTTTGTCGTGTCCCAAAGAAAAATGAGAGACACAGCCAAGCCAAATCCAGCTTGGTCTTGTCACCCTTAATATATATTCGAATTCTTTTGCACAAAAAAAAGGTGGATTTGGGGAGAAGGCCTAGGGTTTTACAGAAAAGAAAAGAGAAAAAGATAAGAAAGAAAAGAGGAAAAACACGATTTGAGGAGAGGAGAGAGTGACACTCTCCTTGTTCCTTCATCTTCATCCTCCATTTCTATCCTCTCCATCTTCTCCATCTTCCATTGATAAGATCTTTGAGATTCTTTGGGATAAAGTGAGTTAACAAGCTCTTAAAGGTTGAAGACGCTTCATTGAAGGATTGGTGACTTGAGAAAGCTCCATTCATCTCTCAAAGGCATAATCAATTGTAGGATTGGTGACTTGAGAAAGCTCCATTCCACGTTGCAAAGGAGAATCATCCATTGAAGAGGGCTTGAGTTCTTCATCATACATCAAAGTGGGGCTAGGAGGAAGACTAGTAATCCTACTCTTGGCATCTACAAGGGGTTTTTCTATTCTCTCTTTTAATTCATTTCAATATTGTTTTTGTTGTATTAAGAGAATTGATATTGCAATGAACAATTTGTATTTGATTTATAATGAGTTGAATGAATGTTTTAAATTGATGATGTTGAGCTAAATACCCATGCCTAGGGTTTGTAGTATATTTGATTGAATGCTTTGATTTGATATTTCCATTGATGTACCTTGTTTTTGGTTGATTGCATTGGATTGTATGATAGGTTGATAGATTAGCTACCTATTTATCTCTAGATATTGAATGAAGGACCGAGAGGTGAAATTTGATATCGGAATTATGCAATCAAATGCCCTACGAATGAATTAGAAATATAAGTTATAGGGTTCATTAATTTGCAAATGTAAAACAATTGGATGTGGTTGATTCATGAATGTGAAAACTAATGAATTGGTAATTGACTAATTAAACTTAAGAAACAAATTAATTACATGGTTATATTAATGGATAATATGAGAATTGATCTTTGATTGAATGGACTTATAACCCTAGGCACCTTCCCAAGAATCAATTTGATCTTGTACAACCAGCACACACATTAACCCTTACACTCATTACTCTTAGGTTTAAATTACTCCTGCACCATTCCAAACAACAAACTCTCATTTTAAATTAGTTGTCAATCAAGCTATTACGAACTACACCTTCCTTGTGAGACACCCTTGGGGTGATCACTTTTGCTACAACTACCTCGTATACTTGCGAGTGACGCTTGTAGTAGTACTTAACTCGAGCACAACAAGTTTTTGGCGCCATTGCCGGGAAAGGTTGTTTAAGTAGTGATAGTTTGATATTTTTTTATGTTTACTTGTTTGTTTGTTTTCTTTGAGTTACTAAGTGTTGCTTTTTGTAAAATAATAATAAGTTGATTGTTTTTGTTTTACTTAATTGCTTGTTTGTTTTGTTTGATTTTTCTTTAATTTAATTATTTATTTGTCTTCTTTGAATTACTATGTGTCTATTGTAAATATGCAGTTTTCAAGGTACGTGGGAGTTTATGAGGACAACTCTGATTCTGAAATGGCAATGGAAATTAGCAAATTTGACGAATCAACTTAAGGTGCTAAATGCAAGTGGAAGAGCACCTATGCCACGCCAAGAGATATGTGCAGCATGTGGCAATACAGGGCATAGTGCAAATACATGCTCATTCGGTTTCGCACGAAACTAAGAATGGCAAGAGCAAGAAGATGACTTTGATAGTTTCCAGCCAATGGGTAGAAATGACCAATATTCTAATCCTTACAACCCAAGCTGGGGAAGCCAACCAAATTTTTCTGGGGAAAATCAGCAACACATTCCACCTCAAAACTGTTTTCAACCTTACCAAAGAAGTTCTTACTCTCAAGAACAATATTCAAATCAAGATCACCTTAAGAAACCGTCATTGGAGGATAGTTTGAATGCCTTCATTCAAACTAGCGTACAAAATTAAGATCGACTTAAGGAACCCACTTTGGAAGATAGTTTGAATGCCTTCATTCAAATTAGTGCACAAAATCAGAATCAATGCAAGGAATCCATAGTGGAAGATGATTTGAATGCTTACCTTCAAATTAGTACACAAAATCAGGAAGGGAGCAATGAGATGTTTGATTCTTTAGAGTAATCATTGAAGAGGGTGGAAATTAAAGTTGGGCAACTGGCACATCAACTCCGATCACACTAAAAGGAGGAATTTCCTAGCCAATTGGAGCAAGTCAAGGTAATCACAAATTTGAGGAGTGAACAAGTAATATATAACAAATTTTGTGATTCCTTTGATGGAGGTACTAATCAAGAAGAAAACGGTGAGGAGATACAACCAAACATAGAGGAGTTAATTCAATCAGAGGAGAAGGAGAATTTGGAAGCATCAACATCAAAAAAATTGCATGAACATCCAAATCCTTATATTGCCCCAATTCCATTCCCAAGTAGGCTGAAGGAAGAGAATCAAGGTATGCAACTTTCTGAACTTTATGACATGCCCTATAGTGAAGATAGTGAAAATAAGCTTGAGATAGCCATGACCTTAGAAGAAGAGCAGGTATTGCCCAATTTAGAAAATGAGGAGAGTAAGTTAATTTTAGATGCTGAGGTTGTTGAGAGGGGACTTGACATTGTTAAAATGGATGATGAAGTGATTCAACCAAACTTGGTTGAACTTAAAGAGTCCCCAAAAATCATCTCTTCTCCTCTTGGTGGTGAAGAAGAGCATACAATGGATAGAACCATGTTGCATAATGAAAAAGGGTTTTACAAAGTTCCTATTGCACTGGAGGATTACCCTAAGATGACCTTCACATGTTTTCAAATACCACTACTTATGCGTAGCAATACATCGGTTATCCTTCGAAGTTGTATGCTATCCAACCCTACAGACATGAGCGACAATTGCATTATGGGTGGAAGGAGCATTATACATTGCATATGGGAATGATGGAAATCAGGTTTCATCTAAACCCTATCTTTTAGTTGATGCATGCTCACATTGAGGACAATGTGAATCTTTAAGTGTGGGGTGCATTTTGTGTTTTGTATTTTTACTTTTTAGTTATTTTTTTTGTTTAAGTTTAGTTAATGTTTTTAATGTTTTTCTTTGAAAAAATGAATTTTAGAAAGTTCAATTGTTATAAAATTGTTGATAGATGACCTTTGAATTTTTGAAGAATGAATTTGAGAATTGAGTAGAAATGGTGCTTATTGTTAATTTTTTTGGTTTTTCCTTGCATTGCCTTTAACCTAGTGAGAAATTGAGCCATCAACTTATTATTCTTTTTGTGGAAAAATATCTTTGATTGATGAATTGCTAGAACTTTCTTTGACATGCATTTTAAGACTACATAAAAATTTCAATTAGGCATCAAGATGATTAAGGCAATTAGGTGAACCCACTTTGGCTTAAAAAGATCAACCCTATTTTTAACCTTAGTTAGCCAATTTTGAGCCTATTTCATTTTCCCTCTTCTTTCTTTTTTGCAACACTACTAACTTTGAATCATGCTATTTTGTCTCTTACACTTTCATTAGGTCAAGAGCATTTTAAGAGTGTTTATGGCTGGGTGTTGTGTTGAATTAAGTGTGGGGTGAAATTTAGCAGGTTTAAGATTGCAAACTATTTTGTTATTTAGTTGCAAACCCAAAAGAATATAAAATAAATAAATAAATAAAAATAGAAAAAAGAAGAAAAAGAGAAAAATAAAAAAATATAATAATAAGAATAATTGTTGTTCTTGTTGGAAGGGTTGGAATAAGTTGGGAATAATATTTGCAAGATGTAATAAGTGAGTTCTCTTGAAATGACCTTTAATGTCAAGGGGTAGGTGAGAGGAAGGTGTTTGGGAATTGTTAGTTATACATATGATTGGTTATTTCATTCTTGAAGTGCTCTTGAACTTAATGATTGAGCTCACATTTCCTAAATATCATGCCTTTACCTTAGCCTCATTACAACCCATGAAAAGACCTTTTGATTGATGCTTGATTGTAATTTTGTGGTAGAGATTTGATTGATAAGCAAACCTATGGCAATAATCTTTCATTGATTGTTATGAGTGTAAACACCACCATGATCAAACACTACTAAGAGTTGGCGAGGGAGCGACAACATAGGTTATGCATGGAAAACCACTTAATTGCATCGGTGTTGATTTTTTTATTCGATATTGATTGTGGATTTAGGGATAGGGAAGTCTTGATGCATCTTTATAACTCTTGAGCTTAACAAAATTTATCTTGTTTAGTGTTTTGATTTTAGCCTTGCTTGGGGACAAGCAAGGAATTAAGTGTGGGGTAGTTGTTTAGATCATTTTTGTACTAGTTTTTAGTGTGATTTTTATGTGTTCTTTGTTAATATTTTGATTGATTTTTGTTTTAAGTTTGTTTAAAGTGTTTGTTTTAGGTTTGAGTGCAAAAACTCCCTTGGAAGATCAAAACAGTGCGGGAAAAGCATGAATCAAGCAAGACATGGCCAACCCAAATCAAGCTTGGCCATGTTCCCTTAAGAAATTCAAGGCACAGCTTGACACGGCCAAGCCACTGGCCGTGTCTCATCCAAGGGGCAAAACAAAGAACAAAAGCAAAGAAAGAGCAAAAATGAAGAAGCAAAACTTGACACGCTCAGGTAACACGGCCAAGCCACTGGCCGTGTCACATGACACGGCCAGGAGCTTGGCCGGGTCCTATCCCAAGCTCAAAGCAAGCAAGGACCAAAGGAAAGAAATAGAAGACGACACACCCACATGACACGGCCAGAAGCTTGGCCATGTCACCCCTTGAAACCAAAGAAAAGAAAGAAAAGAAAGAAAGAAAGAAGCAGTGATGGACACGACCAGCAAGCTTGGTTGTGTAATATATATTTGAATTCTTTTGCAAGAAAAAAAAGGTGGATTTGGGGAGAAGGAATAGGTTTTTGCGAAATAGAAAAGAGAAAAAGAAAAGAAAGAAAAGATGAAAAACACAATTTGGGGAGAGGAGAGAGTGAAACTCTCCTTGTCCTTTCACCTTCATCCTCCATTTCTATCCTCTCTGTCTTCTCCATCTTCCATTGATAAGATCTTTAAGATTCTTTGGGATAAAGTGGGTTAACAAGTTCTTAAAGGTTGAAGAAAAGGTTGAAGAAGCTTCATTGAAGGATTGGTGACTTGAGAAAGCTCCATCCATCTCTCAAAGGCATAATCAATTGTAGGATTGGTTACTTGAGAAAGCTCCATTCCACGTTGCAAAGGATAATCATCCATTGAAGAAGGCTTGAGTTCTTCATCATACATCAAAGTGGGGCTAGGAGGAAGACTAGTAATCCTACTCTTGGCATCTACAAGGGGTTTTTCTATTCTCTCTTTTAATTCATTTCAATATTGTTTTTGTTGTATTAAGAGAATTGATATTGCAATGAACAATTTGTATTTGATTTATATTGAGTTGAATGAATGTTTTGAATTGATGATGTTGAGCTAAATACCCATGCCTAGGGTTTGTAGTATATTTGATTGAATGCTTTGATTTGATATTTACATTGATGTACCTTGTTTTTGCTTGATTGCATTGGATTGTATGCTAGGTTGATAGATTAGCTACCTATTGATCTCTAGATATTGAATGAAGGATCGAGAGGTGAAATTTGATATCGAAATTATGCAATCAACTGCCCTAAGAATGAATTAGAAATATAAGTTATAGGGTTCATTAATTTGCAAATGTAAAACAATTGGTTGTGGTTGATTCATGAATGTGAAAACTAATGAATTGGTAATTGACTAATTAAACTTAAGAAACAAATTAATTACAAGGTTAAGTTAATGGATAATATGAGAATTGATCTTTGATTGAATGGACCTATAACCCTAGGCACCTTCCCAAGAATCAATTTGATCTTGTACAACCATCACACACATTAACCCTTACACTCATTACTCTTAGGTTTAAATTACTCCTGCACCATTCCAAATAACAAACTCTCATTTTAAATTAGTTGTCAATCAAGCTATTACAAACTACACCTTCCTTGTGAGACAACCTTAGGGTGATCACTTTTGCTACAACTACCTCGTATACTTGTGAGTGACGCTTGTAGTAGTACTTAACTCGAGCACAACAAGTTTTTGGCGCCATTGCCGGGGAAGGTTGTTTAAGTAGTGATAGTTTGATATTTTTTTATTTACTTGTTTGTTTGTTTTCTTTGAGTTACTAAGTGTTGCTTTTTGTAAAATAATAATAAGTTGATTGTTTTTGTTTTACTTAAATGCTTGTTTGTTTTCTTTGATTTTTCTTTAATTAAATTATTTATTTGTCTTCTTTGAATTACTATGTGTCTATTGTAAATATGCAGTTTTCAAGGTACATGGGAGTTTATGAGGACAACTCTGATTCTGAAATGGCATGGGAATTAGCAAAATTGACGAATCAACTTAAGGTGCTAAATGCAAGTGGAAGAGCACCTATGCCACGCCAAGAGATATGTGCAGCATGTGGCAATGCAGGGCATAGTGCAAATACATGCTCATTCGGTTTCGTACGATACCAAGAATCGCAAGAGGAAGAAGATGACTTTGATGGTTTCCAGCCAATGGTTAGTAATGACCAATATTCTAATCCTTACAACCCAAGCTGGGGAAGCCAACCAAATTTTTCTTGGGAAAATCAGCAACACATTCCACCTCAAAACTGTTTTCAACCTTACCAAAGAAGTTCTTACTCTCAAGAACAATATTCAAATCAAGATCACCTTAAGAAACCGTCATTGGAGGATAGTTTGAATGTCTTCATTCAAACTAGCGTACAAAATCAAGATTGACTTAAGGAACCCACTTTGGAAGATAGTTTGAATGCCTTCATTCAAATTAGTGCAAAAAATCAGAATCAATGCAAGGAATCCACAGTGGAAGATGATTTGAATGCTTACCTTCAAATTAGGACACAAAATTAGGAAGGGAGTAATGAGATGTTTGATTCTTTGCAGGAATCATTGAAGAGGGTGGAAATTCAAGTTGGGCAACTGGCACATCAAGTCCAAGCACACCAAAAGGAGGAATTTCCTAGCCAATTGGAGCAAGTCAAGGTAATCACAAATTTGAGGAGTGAACAGGTAATATATAACAAATTTTGTGATTCCTTTGATGGAGGTACTAATCAAGAAGAAAACGGTGAGGACATACAACCAAACATAGAGGAGTTAATTCAATCAGAGGAGAAGGAGAATTTGGAAGCATCAACATCAAAAAAATTGCATGAACCTCCAAATCCTTATATTCCCCCAATTCCATTCACAAGTAGGTTGAAGGAAGAGAATCAAGGTATTCAACTTTCTGAACTTTATGACATGCCCTATAGTGAAGATAGTGAAAATAAGCTTGAGATAGCCATGAACTTAGAAGAAGAGCAGGTATTGCCCAATTTAGAAAATGAGGAGAGTAAGCTAATTTTAGATGCTGAGGTTGTTAAGAGGGGACTTGACATTGTTAAAATGGATGATGAAGTGATTCAACCAAACTTGGTTGAACTTAAAGAGTCCCCAAAAATCATCTCTTCTCCTCTTGGTGGTGAAGAAGAGCATACAATGGATAGAACCATGTTGCATAATGAAAAAGGGTTTTACAAAGTTCCTATTGCACTGGAGGATTACCCTAAGATGACCTTCACATGTTTTCAAATACCACTACTTAGGCGTGGCAATACATCGGATATCCTTCGAAGTTGTATGCTATCCAACCCTGCAGACATGAGCGACAATTGCATTATGGGTGGAAGGAACATTGTACATCGCATATGGGAACGATGGAAATCAGGTTTCATCTAAACCCTATCTTTTAGTTGATGCATGCTCACATTGAGGACAATGTGAATCTTTAAGTGTGGGGTGCATTTTGTGTTTTGTGTTTTTACTTTTTAGTTATTTTTTTTGTTTAAGTTTAGTTAATGTTTTTAATGTTTTTCTTTGAATAAATGAATTTTAGAAAGTTCAATTGTTATAAAATTGTTGATAGATGACCTTTGAATTTTTGAAGAATGAATTTGAGAATTGAGTAGAATTGGTGCTTATTGTTAATTTTGTTGGTTTTTCCTTGTATTGCCTTTAACCTAGTGAGAAATTGAGCCATCAACTTATTATTCTTTTTGTGGGAAAAAATCTTTGATTGATGAATTGTTAGAACTTGCTTTGACATGCATTTTAAGACTATATAAAAATTTCAATTAGGTATCAAGATGATTAAGGCAATTAGGTGAAGCCACTTTGGCTTAAAATGACCAACCCTATTTTTAATTTTAGTTAACCAATTTTGAGCCTATTTCATTTTCCCTCTTCTTTCTTTTTCACAACACTACTAACTTTGAATCATGCTATTTTGTCTCTTACACTTTCATTAGGTGTCAAGAGCATTTTAAGAGTGTTTATGGCCTGGTGTTGTGTTGAATTAAGTGTGGGGTGAAATTTAGCAGGTTTAAGATTGCAAACTATTATGTTATTTAGTTGCAAACCCAAAAAAAATATAAAATAAAAAAATAAATAAAATTAGAAAAAATAAGAAAAAGAGAAAAATAAAAAAATATAATAATAAGAATAATTGTTGTTCTTGTTGGAAGGGTTGGAATAAGTTGGGAATAATCTTTGCAAGATGTAATAAGTGAGTTCTCTTGAAAAGCCCTTTAATGTCAAGGGGTAGGCGAGAGGAAGGTGTTTGGGAATTGTTAGTTATACATATGATCGGTTACTTCATTCTTGAAGTGCTCTTGAACTTAATGATTAAGCTCACATTTCCTAAATATCATGCCTTTACCTTAGCCTCATTACAACCCATGAAAAGACCTTTTGATTGATGCTTGATTGTAATTTTGTGGTAGAGATTTGATTGATAAGCAAGCCTATGGCAATAATCTTTCATTGATTGTTATGAGTGTAAACACCACCATGACCAAACACTACTAAGAGTTGGTGAGGGAGCGACAACGTAGGTTATGCATGGAAAACCACTTAATTGCATGGGTGTTGATTTTGTTTGATTCGATATTAATTGTGGATTTAGGGGTAGGGAAGTCTTGATGCATCTTTATAACTCTTTAGCTTAACAAAATTTATCTTGTTTAGTGTTTTGATTTTTGCCTTGATTGGGGACAAGCAAGGAATTAAGTGTGGGGTAGTTGTTTAAATCATTTTTGTACTAGTTTTTATTGTGATTTTTATGTGTTCTTTGTTAATATTTTGATTGATTTTTGTTTTAAGTTTGTTTAAAGTGTTTGTTTTAGGTTTGAGTGCAAAAACTCCCTTGGAAGATCTAAACAGTGCGGGAAAAGCATGAATCAATTAAGACATGGCCAACCCAAATCAAGCTTGGCCATGCTCCCTTAAGAAATTCAAGGCACAGCTTGACACGGCCAGGAGACACGGCCAAAGCCACTTGCCATGTCTCATCCACGGACCAAAACAGAGAACCAAAGCAAAGAAAGAGCAAAAATGAAGAAGCAGAACTTGACATACTCAGGTGACACGGCCAAGCCACTGGCCGTGTCACATGACACGGCCAAGAGCTTGGCCGCGTCCCATCACAAGCTCAAAGCAAGCAAGGACCAAAGGAAAGAAATAGAAGAGGACACACCCACATGACACGGCCAGAAGCTTGGCCGTGTCACCCCTTGAGACCAAAGAAAAGAAAGAAAAGAAAGAAAGAAAGAAGCAGTGATGGACACGGCCAGCAAGCTTGGTCGTGTAATATATATTTGAATTCTTTTGCACGAAAAAAAGGTGGATTTGGGGATAATGAATAGGTTTTTGTGGAAAAGAAAAGAGAAAAAGAAAAGAAAGAAAAGATGAAAAACACGATTTGGGGAGAGGAGAGAGTGAAACTCTCCTTATCCCTTCATCTTCATCCTCCATTTCTATCCTCTCTGTCTGCTCCATCTTCCATTGATAAGATCTTTAAGATTCTTTGGGATAAAGTGGGTTAACAAGTTCTTAAAGATTGAAGAAGCTTCATTGAAGGATTGGTGACTTGAGAAAGCTCCATTCATCTCTCAAAAGCATAATCAATTGAAGGATTGGTGACTTGAGAAAGCTCCATTCCACGTTGCAAAGGAGAATCATCCATTGAAGAGGGCTTGAGTTCTTCATTATACATCAAAGTGGAGCTAGGAGGAAGACTAGTAATCCTACTCTTGGCATCTACAAGTAGTTTTCTATTCTCTCTTTTAATTCATTTCAATATTGTTTTTGTTGTATTAAGAGAATTGATATTTCAATGAACAATTTGTATTTGATTTATATTGAGTTGAATGAATGTTTTAAATTAATGATGTTGAGCTAAATGCCCATGCCTAGGGTTTGTAGTATATTTGATTGAATGCTTTGATTTGATATTTCCATTGATGTATCTTGTTTTTGGTTGATTGCATTAGATTGTATGCTAGGTTGATAGATTAGCTACCTATTGATCTCTAGATATTGAATGAAGGACTGAGAGGTGAAATTTGATATCGAAATTATGAAATCAACTACTCTAAGAATGAATTAGAAATATAAGTTCTAGGGTTCATTAATTTTCAAATGTAAAATAATTGGTTGTTGTTGATTCATGAATGTGAAAACTAATGAATTGGTAATTGACTAATTAAACTTAAGAAACAAATTAATTACAAGGTTAAGTTAATGGATAATATGAGAATTGATCTTTGATTGAATGGACCTATAACCCTAGGCACCTTCCCAAGAATTGATTTGATCTTGTACAACCATCACACACATTAACCCTTGCACTCATTACTCATGTACCATTCCAAACAACAAACTCTCATTTTAAATTAGTTGTCAATCAACCTATTATGAACTACACCTTCCTTGTGAGATGACCTTGGGGTGATCACTTTTGCTACAACTACCTCGTATACTTGTGAGTGACTCTTGTAGTAGTACTTAACTCGAGCGCAACACATAAACTCAAAATTTAAAAAGAGGAAGCCCCTCTCAATTTCGCTTGCAATCCCTTGCAGCAGCCTGCAGCAGTTTTTTCGCCTGCGAAAATTTTTTGAAACCAAATTCTATTTGGTTTCGGTTTTCTTTTCCTAATTAAATATAGTTTCCTTAAACAATTAAATAAATCATCTAAATTTCCTATAAATAAGACTAAAAAATACAGAAAAGAGAAAAAAGGAGGAGGAGGAACGATCTAACTTTAGAAAAAGGGAAACATGAGAGAACTTTGGATCGTATAGTGGAACTTTAGATTCTAAGAAGAACAAGAAAAGCCATCAACAATTTATCAAAGGCAGCAACCTTGCCTTTGTCCTTGTTTATCTAAGAAGCAATTTTTGGTGGAACCAACAAACGAAGGTTTGAATTTCTAATTTCTTTATTTATTTTCTTTTGTTTCTTCAAAACCTTAAAACCCTAAATTGATTCTTCTACTTCCAAAAACCCTAAAAATACTTTCTATTTCCAAGAACCTTAAGAACCCTAAAAATAATTTTCTGTTTCTTCTAAACCCTAAGAACCCTAAATTTATTTCTTCTATGTCTAAAAGACCTTAATTCGTTACTTTTCTGTTTCCAAAAATCTTAATCCGTTTTGCTTATTTCCAAAAACTTTATAAAACTCTAAACTGTTTTCACAAGTCTTAAAACCAAACATATTTTCCAAGATGCCAAAAACCCTAAATTATTTTATTAATTCCTAAAACCCTAATCTCTATTCCAAAAGTCAATAGCCTTATTTTTTTTAAGCATCAAAAGCTTTAACTCGAAATTTTATATTTATCGCTTCATTTAATTTTAGATCTGATTATGTAGTTTATTATATGCTTTGATTTATTTAATTTCAATGCTTGATTTATTTAATTTATCATGGATGAATGGTATTATATATTTTGATTGATGTTTAATATCTTTGATAATGATTTATTTATTATGAATGTTTATTTACTTTTATAGATTTATTTTTTTTTCCAAATGTTGTAAGAGGTATGTTTCCACTTTGTGGGTACCTTATTAGTTAAATATCATGCAATTTAAATTGCTTTTATATTTTAGACCAATGTAAAGGACTTGTTTCTACCTTTCGATAGGTGTCCTATTAGTTTAGACATGGATGATGTAAGGACATGTTTCCATCCTCGGATGGGCATCCATTTATTTGTTTTGCTTGGACATTGCTTTGATTTTAATATAACAATGCTTTATTTTAATTATTGCATGTAATATGGATAATATTGTTATATTTAAGAATTTTATAATATTAAGACCTGTAAAGGAGGCCGGTTCCAATGAATCGGGCGTTGTGGGGGTGCTGGGCCATTTCTCACCTTCCCCACACGTACCCAACTTTTTGATCCCATAAGGGGGTTGGGGATTCTTTAGAAATTGAGTCATCCACCCCTTTCTTTTTTCCGGCCCATCAGGGTGGCGACTATATTTTCTTCGAACTTAGGTTCGTGTTCTCTAAGGCCCCGAGCCTAAACAGTGTCGAAGTCGCAAGAACCATTCCACTGGGAGTGGGGGCGAAAATCCCCACTCACAAATTGAATTGGTTTATAAGGACATTTTGACTTGAATTGGTCCAACCCAACCAAAGATTCAATCAAAATTGGAGAAAAAAAGGAGGAAGACCATCCAGTTCTTGAAAGTTCTATATTTAACAGTCCTACAAGGAAGAAAGACAAAATGATAAAATGCTTAAAAAAAGGGAAGAGTAAGAAAAATAAAAAGAAAGAAAAGGGAGAAGAAGAAAAGAAACAAATTTGGATAACAAACTTTTTGCAAGGGCAAAGTCTATCCTAATCAAGATCCAGATTAATGCCAAGAAGATAGAAGGAATTTAGAGTCTAGCAAGATTGCCCCTAGCTGCCTAAATTTCAAACAATAAATTTGTAGTGTTAATGTTTGTCCATTGTGTCACATCTACTCCAACTTACAAATGGCCTTCATTTAATCCATGTCCCTTATAGACCCCATTTCAAGCCTATCAAAGACTTGTTGATCTCTCTTGGTAGGTAGAGTCTATTAGTGGAGATAGTTTGGATAAGCATGCATAAGAGATAGACAATATTTAAACTCAAAAGAGATCTTTGGCCATGTAATGTGTGTGTTCCTATCTGAAGTGCAACAATTCTTGCTTAAATAGAAATAATTCTCAAGTTTAGTACGGTAACTAGGATTGTCATGTTATAGATATGTTAATTTAGAAAATCAAGTCCTGAGATACATTGACATTAATTTGGCAAAGCCAACATTTGATTTCAAATTCAAAATTGAAAATTCAAAAGAAAAAATATAAAGACTTCAAGTTAAGAGGAGTATGTTTAACTATCGAACCTCGAAGGCACATTGGGCAAAGGAAATGATTATTGGCAAGGTCATGAAGACGCTACCAATTGATATGCTGAAACATAGTTTGAAATGGATGTATCTCTACTATTTGGGGCTTCAATTATTCTTTTCTTCAACATCTTGAAGATAAAAGCCATAAATGTGGAGCATTGTGTCATTCCAATGCAAAACCTAAGCTGGCATCTGAAAGAAATCCACGAGAACATTTTAGCTGATCACCTCGGTCTGTGAGTCAATGAAATTGCTGTGAGTATTATTCATGCATATCATGCATACATGAGCATATCACATTGCATTTTTTCTGTATTGTCTATTCTTTGTCAAAGTAAGCAACAAACACCTTATAAAGTAAAGAATCAAAAGAAGATATTGAATCAAGGGGGCATGGAAAGCCTATTGCTTGAGGAAGCTCCAGTCATTTTGCAAAAGAAGAAATACATGCTTGTCCGAAGAACTAGACAATCTACAAAATCAACCAAAACCCGCATAAAAAATCATTAGTTTGAGCCTACACAGGAGACAAAAGTTTCTCCTTTTCAATTTTTTGAGTTTATATACCAAACATTTTCAAACTCACTTGCAAATATTTCGCCACACAGGGGGCAAGGAGAAGATATGAGGGTCAACTAAAAATAATTGAATTTTTGCAAAAGGAAGAACAAAAGAATGGAACAACCAGTTTGTAAGCAGGGATTTTCGTCCCCACTCACGGTGGAATGGTTCTTGCAACTTCGGCACTGTTTAGGCTCAGGGCCTTAGAGAACACAGACCTAAGTTCAGAGAAAATGGAGTCGCCTCCTGGACGGGCCGGGAAAAAGAAAGGGGTAGATGACTCGATTCCTAAGGAATCTCCAACCCCCTAATGGGTTCGGAAAGTTTGGTACGTGTGGGGATGGTGAGAAATGGCCCAGCGCCCCCACAACGGCCTATTCATTGGAATCGGCCTCCTTTACAGGTCTTAATATTATAAAATTCTTAAATATAACAATATTATCCATATTACATGCAACAATTGAAATAAAGCATCGTTATATTAAAATCAAAGCAATGTCCAAACAAAATAAATAAATGGAAACCCATCCGAGGATGGAAACATGTCCTTACATCATCCATGTCTAAGCTAAATAGGACACCCACCAAAAGGTAAAAACATGTCCTTTACATTGGTCTAAAATATAAAAGCAGTTTAAATTACATAGAACTTGATTAATGAGGTACCCACAAAGTGGAAACATACCGCTTACAACATTTGGAAATCAAAATGAATCGATAGAAATAAATAACCATTCATCATAAATAAATCATTCATCAAAGATATTAAACATCAATCAAAATAGAAAATAAAGAAATAGGATTTTAAAATTTTAGTTACTAAATTAGGGCTTTGGAAAAAGGAAAGTTAAATACGCGGACTCGTAATACACAAATGAATATTGACCCCTTCGACGAGCCCATACGGTGGTCCCGCTAAAGATTTTAAAAAGAATAGGTGTGGTAATAGATTATTATTTTGATTTTTAGAGCTTAAGGAATTTGGCAAAATGATTTAAGATTTTTGGAAACAAAATAAATGAATTAGGGTTTTTAAGGTTTTGAAGAAATAGATTAGGGTTCTTAAGTTTTAGAAGAAACAAAAATGTAATTTTAGGGTTTTTGAAAATAGAAGAGATGATTTAAGGCTTTTGGAAACAAAAGAAACAATTTAGGATTTTTGGGACAGAAGGAATAAATTAGGGTTTTTGAGGTTTTAAGGAAATAGAAGGATGATTTTTAAGGTTTAAGAACGATTTAAGGATTTTTTGGGAAAACAAAAGAAATGAATCAGGATTTTAGGGCTTTAGGGTTTAGAAGAAATAAAAGAAATCACTTATGTTATTGAAATGAATATCAATGTTACTACATGTTTATAGATTAAGGTTTTATGTGTATATTTTTATGAATCAAAGAAACTAAGCTACTGTAAGAAAATAAAAAGAAATTAGAGATTCAAACCTTAGTTCATTGGTTTCCCCAAAAATTACTTCATGGATGAACAAGGACAAAGGCAGGATTGCTACCTTTCATGGCTTGATTGCTTGCTTGCTTTTAGGGCTTTAGGGTTTAGAAGAAGGATGATTTTTTTATTAATAAAAATCAAATACTAAAGTAAATATTATTAAGATAACAAAAAAATTGTTTTGGACTAATTAAAATATATTGGACAACACAAAAATTATTTTGTACTTATTAAAATATATTGGACTGGACTGGGTCAAAAATTAAGGGTCTACAGCTTGTCCCCTACTTGAACGATCTGAGACTATGGCAAAGGAGAGTGAAAAGCAATAAGACTTAATTTTGATGAGATGGTTACTTGAATTTGATTTGGGTACTTGGACCCGAGGCTGAATTTGATTTGGGTACTTAGACCCGAGACTAGATTGAATTTGGGTACATGGACCCAAGATTTTGTACTTGGACCCGAGATTAAATTTGATTTGGGTACTTGGACCCAAGATTGAATTTGATTTGGGTACTTGGACCCAGGATTGGGTACATGGGCTCGAGATTGGGTACTTGGACCCGAGATTGATTTGATTTTGGTACTATGAGCGGAGATTTTTGCCCCCACTCCCGGTGGAATGGTTCTTGCGACTTCGGCACTGTTTAGGCTCGGGGTCTTAGAGAACACGAACCTAAGTCCGGAGAAAATGGAGTCGCCACCCGGACGTGCTGGGAAAAAAGAAAGGGGTGGATGACTCGATTCCTAAGGAATCCCCAACCCCCTAATGGGTTCGGAAAGTTGGGTACGTGTGGGGAAGTTGAGAAATGGCCCAGTACCCCCACAACGCCCAGTTCATTGGAACCAACCTCCTTTACATGTCTTAATATTATAAAATTCTTAAGTATAACAACATTATCCATATTGCATACAATAAAAAGAAAGCATCATTATATTAAAATCAAAGCAATGTCCAAGCAAAACAAATAAATAAATGGACACCCATCTGAAGATGGAAACATGTCCTTACATCCCATGCCTAAATAGGACACCCACCCAAAGGTAGAAACATGTCCTTTACATTGGTTCTAAAATAGGAAAGCAATTTAAATTACATGATATTTAACTAATGAGGTACCCACCAAGTGGAAACATACCTCTTACAACATTTGGAAATCTAAATAAATTGATAAAAGTAAATAATCATTCATCATAAATAAATCATTCATGAAAGGTACTAAACATCAATAAAAAGTAAACATCCATCCATGACAAATTAAATAAACCAAGCATTGAACTTAAATAAATTAAAGCATATAAAATAAATCAAAGCATAATCAAATATAAATTGTATAAGGCAAATAAAAATCTAAATTATAGCTACTGTTTCCATTTTGGGTTCTTTATTTCATGTGTTAGGGTTTTGAAATTCATAGAATTAGGCTACTGTGACTTTTTTAAGGAATTAAAATAGATTAAGGTTTTATGTTTTAAAAGGTTGGTAAGACTCTTTGATTAACCAAATTAAGGTTTGAATGGTGAAATCATGAATTTAGGGTTATGGACACTTTAAAATACTTTTGATTTGTGGTTTACAGTTACTCTTCAAATTATGTTTTCAAGCTCACCGTGTAAAATTAAATATTTGTGTTTTTATGGTTTTTTTTAGTTAGGGTTTAGAAAAAATGAAGGTTTAAGGTTTTAAGGAGATTAGGGTTCACTGTTTTAGGTTTTGGAGTTGAATTAGGGTTTTAGGAATTTTAAATTTAGGGTCTTGGGTAATGAATTTTATTTTAGGATTTGGAAAGACAATTGACAATTTCATGAAGTTTTATGAATTTAAACAAAAGATTTAAAGTTTATAAGAGCAAAAAGATATTTTTTAAGTCTTTTGGAAGGATACAGAACACAATTTTGGGTTTTGATAATTTAAAAACCAAATCTTAGTTTTGGGGTTTTGAAGAAATAAAACTAATATCTTTAAACTTTTAGAAAATAAAGCCATGATTTAAGATTTTTAAGTCTTAGAAAAAGTGAATTGAGGTCTTAAAATTTTTGAATTAAAAGTAACAAAGTGATGATTAAGCTGCTGTTAAAAAAAAAGAAATTAAGAATTCAAACCTTATTTTGTAACTTTCACTAAAAATTGTTTCTTGGATGAACAAGGTCAAAGACAAGTCTTTTTACCTTTGAATTGCTTAAATCATTTTTTTGCTCCCTCAAAAAATCAGCTTGCTTCAAGCTGATTTCCTTCACGGATTCGGATCCACTTTTGTTCAAGCTTTGGTCTAATTTCGTCTCTATTTCTCCTCCCCTTTTTTTGTGTTGTTTAGTCCATATTTATAGAAGTTTTATATCCTTCATTCCTAATTATTCATGGAATCTTTATTGAATATGAAAAGGAAACCGAAACCTAATTGTATTAGGTTTTGAAAAATTTGCGTCGGAAAAATTTTGCTGGCGAAAAAAAACTGCTGCGGAAAAACTGCACTGGCGAAAAAATCTGCCACAGCTGGCTGCGGCAGGGCACGCGAAACGAGCCCGTAGGCCATTTTTCCCAGGCCATTTTGCCCGCAGGAGTTTCCTACAGGCGAAATGCCTACGGGCCCGCGCTAACAATCGTCGCCGTTTTTTTTTGTTATTTTTGAATTTTTGTTCATTTCACCATTTTTTACTAAAATAAATATTAAAATTAATTAAGATACCATAAAAATTATTTAGGAGTAACTAAAATATATTGGACAATACAAAATTATTTTGGACTAAATAAAATATATTGGACTGAACTAGGTCAAAAATTAAGGGTCTACAGTTTGCCCCCTGCTTGAACGATCTGAGACTTAAGTGAAAGAGAGTGAAAAGCAATAAGACTTAATTTTTGAGATGGTGATTTAAATTTGTTTTGGGTACTTGGACCCGAGATCGATTTAATTTGGGTACTTGGACCCGAGATTGGGTACTTGGAGCCAAGATTGAATTTGATTTGGGTACTTGGACCCGAGATCGGGTACTTAGACCCGAGATTGATTTGATTTGGGCACTTGGACTCGAGATTGATTTGATTTGGGTACTTAGACCCGAGATTGAGTACTTGGACTTGAGATAGGGTACTTGGACCCGGGATTGGGTACTTGGACCAGAGATTTATTTGATTTGGGTACTTGGACTCGAGATTGGGCACTTGGACTCGAGATTGGATTGATTTGGGTATTTGGACCCGAGATTGAATTTGATTTGGGTACTTGGACCCAAGATTGGATTGAATTTGGGTACTTGGACCCAGGATTGGGTACTTTTACCCGATATTGATTTGATTTGGGTACTTGGACCCGAGATTAGATTTTATTTAGGTACTTAGACCCGAGATTAGATTTTATTTGGGTACTTGGACCCGAGAATGGGTGCTTGTGTAACACCCCGATACTTCATATAAGTACTATACATATACCCGGTATACATACAGTAAGTATATAAAGTATAAGGATGTCACTTTTCGTTACAATTTAAAAACCTTTAACAAAGTTCAAACCACAATACATAAATTTAAAGAAGATTTACAAAATCATTATACTTTTAATGATCTTACATATATATAATAATCTTATCTTTATCAAAACTTCATTTATACATATAAATACACTCTTGTCAGAAATACATCATAATTAAAGGTTATACATGTATGCATCACCCTCTAGTTGGTCTCGACAAACTCTTACTCTTCTCGTGGCATAACGAAAGACTTCATATCTTCCACCTAGTCACCTACGCGATTACACATCCGCGCTAAGCCCGAGAGCTTAGTAGTACAAATATAAAATATAAACACACCTTATAGAAATTCTTACATATAAGAATATATCAATTCCATGTACCATTAGTTTCTTATCATGTTTTTCCTTTTTAATTGCACCTTTCATATATCTCGACTAACTTCATATATTATATACATATATACATATCATTATCACCAACCACAATCCATCACTAATATTCACAATCAATATATCAATACACAGTGTATGTCATACTTCATGACATTATTTTATTCACAATTCCCAATCATGAATCACATTTCCAACAAAGGCAATTATTATCACCAATCACAATCCATCACTAATATTCACAATCAATATATCGATACACATATTACATATCATATTTCATAACATTATTTTATTCACCATTCACCAATCATGAATCACATTTCCAGCAAAGCCAATCATATATCGCATTATTCATTTATTTCAACATTTGTATATCACATTGAAAACAAAGACAGACTCGGGCCCAAAAGACACTAATATGCCATTCGACTTTCAGAGTTAATGCTTTGGTTTAATATCACATTATCATTATCATTATCCCAACTAGGCTTCAAGGATTTAGGTTCAACCAAGCTTCAAGGGGAACAAAGCATGCTAAGTATCAACCCAACATGGCTTCAAGAACCAATCCAACCTAGCTTCAAGGGTTGTAACATCTCAATTAGGCTTCAAGGACTTAGCCAACCTAACTTCAAGAGATTGTTACTAATATTAGGCATGCCACCAACAACAAACTCTGAAAATGGAATAACAAATTAGCCACACAATTCATTTATTAATTTCATTCTCAATGGAATCATCACAGCCAATCACAATGGCTTCACATCACATTTGGAATTATCATAGCCAATCACAATGGCTTCACATTACATTTGAATTATCATAGCCAATCACAATGGCTTCACATCACATTTGAATTATCATAGCCAATCACAATGGCCTCATATCATATCATGTCTCAACTCATATTATAATATTTCATTATTCAAGTATCCATAATCAATTACCTCATCACCTCATTCGCATTATACATATAGCATCATTGCTATAACATTACAAAGTACATTATTCATATAGCACAATACAATTCACAAGATTCACAATGAATAAAACATAACATTGTTCATATAGTATCATATGCATCATCATTATAATACACAACGTCAATTACATTAACTAAACAAACATATCATTATTCAATCATATCATTCACATTATTATAATTCAGAACATTAGTTTCACATCTCTTTATGTCTCAATTTACATTAAAGTAATTCATCATAAAAGCATTTATCATAATAAATTGCATTGCACATACCTTTTTGAATGATCCTCTTCCCTTTCACAATATACAAATCATAATACCGGTCACATTATATTAACAATATAATAACTTACTTAACATTGTTTTAAGTCTTAAAATCATATAAAAGAATGCATCTAGGTAAGTTTGTACTTACCTCAATAAAAATTCATACAACTCTAAACACTTTCCTTTTCCAAGATTCTTCACTTCCCAAATTAGGGCAAATCACCTTCTTTCAAAACCTAATCCCAAAAATGATACAACACATGAGTTCCAATACAATTTAACACTTGTTAACCTCATCATAGACCTTTAGATCACAAATAATAACCCAATATCACACATTATAGCCCACGGCCGTGGCCACCTCAACCCCCACGGGCATGGGTTAGGTTATGATTCTGCCTCCCATGCTCCACACCTCCACGGCCATGGCTACAATTGGCCACGGCCATGGCAACCAAGGCCACGGGCGTGGCATCCACAATGCTACTACCTTCGGCCAAAATCACATTTCTAAGCTTACAACTCCAACCAACATCAATCACATGTAAATCTTCTGAAAATAATTAAGCAAATTCAAGTTAAACATCATTTACCACTTCAAAACCCTAAAACAAACTCAACTTCAACACTTCCAATATCAACACCAATCCCTCTTTTTATTTTCCATTCAAAACCAACACCATAATCAATTTAAATCAAACACACACCAACATACTACCATAAACACATCCCTACTTCCAAATACCCACAATCAAACTCACAAACAACTTAAAATAAAATAAGAGAATCAAGAGAGACTTACCAAAAATAATAAATCTTCTTGGATTTCCACTTAATTACTTGAATACTCCTTTAATTGAGCTTAAAACCCCAACTCACTCTTGCTCTCCCTCTTGTTTATGAGGGCCGGCCAACAATGGAGAAGGGAAGAAGAAGAAATGAAGAAAAGTCAAATTTCTCTTCTCTTTAAACCTCCACCATGCAATTCCAAAAAGTAAATTACTTAAATGCCCTCAACCATTTAACTTAACCTCTTTTAACTTATATGCCCATTTAAGTAATTTCACAAATCACAAATAAATATCCTCTTGCATTGACCATCCATTTTGACTTATGTATATGTTATTAATACTACCATATATGCAACATATACACTTCCTTTAAAAATTCTTTTCTCTTTCAAATTAACATATACATTCAATCCAATTAAAACAACAATAATATTCAAAACTTCTAGGGCATACATTGGGATATTACAGCTTGGACCTAAGATTGATTTGATTTGGGTACTTGGACCCGAAATATATTTGATTTGGGTACCTGGACCCGAGAATGGGTACTTGGACCCGAGAATGGGTGCTTGGACTTGAGATTGATTTGATTTTGGGTGCTTGGAGACGATATTGAATTGGAATTGGGTACTTGGACCCGAGATTGAATTGAATTTTGGTGTTTGGACCCGATATTGATTTGAATTTGGGTGCTTGGACCCGAGATTGAGTTTGACTAACCTTTTATAATTTGGGAAATCTAACTGCTCCGGTTATTCTATGCATTGTGGTTTTTCACCCTCAAAATGGATCTTCATCCTTTGAGATCGGGTCTTCATCCTTGAAAATGGATCTCCATCTTTGAGATCGGGTCTTTACCCTGGCTTCAGCTCTTTTTATTGGATTGATCTTTTGTCTTTTGCATCTTCATTCTTTTGAGAATTCTAATTTTCTTTTTTTTTATTCCATTCTTTGTTGTTCTTCCTTTGCACTTTTGCAAAAATTTAGCTATTTTTAATTGGACCTTATATCCTCTCCTTGCCCCCCTGAGTGGCAAAATATTTGTTATTGGGTTTGAAAACATTTTATATACCTTTTCCCCCTGTGTAGGCTCAAACACATGATTTTTCTATGCGGGCTTTGATTGATGTTTTTGCCGTCCAGTTCTTCGCACAAACACGCATTTTTTCTCTTTACAAAATTACTGGAACTTTCTCAAGCAATGGGCTTTCCATGCTCCCCTGATTTGACATCTTCTTTTGATTCTTTAGTTCACAAGGTGTTTGATGTTCATTTTGACAAGGAATAGACAACACAAGACAAGAAAGTACGATGTGATATGCTCATGTATGCATGATATGCATGAATAATACTTACAGTTGTGTGAGCGGGGATTTTCGCCCCCACTCCTGGTAGAATGTTTCTTGCGACTTCGGCACTTTTTAGGCTCGGGGCCTTAGAGAACACGGACCTAAGTCCAGAGAAAAAGGAGTCACCACCCGGACGAGCCGGGAAAAAAGAAAGGGGTGGATGACTTGATTCCTAAGGAATCCCCAACCCCCTAATGGGTTCAAAAAGTTGGGTACGTGTGGGGAAAGTGAGAAATGGCCCAGCACCCCCACAACGCCTGGTTCATTAGAATCGGCCTCCTTTACAGGTCTTAATATTATAAAATTCTTAAGTATAATAACATTATCCATACTACACACAATAATTAAAAGAAAGCATCAATATATTAAAATCAAAGCAATGTCCAAACAAAGCAAATAAATGGACACCCATCCAAGGATGGAAACATGTCCTTACTTCACATGCCTAAATAGGACACCCACCAAAAGGTAGAAACATTCCCTTTACATAGGTTCTTAAAATAGAAAAGCAAATTAAATTACATGATGTTTAACCAATGAGGTACCCACCAAGTGGAAACATACCTCTTACAACTTTTGGAAACCTAAATTAATTGATAAAAGTAAATAATCATTCATCATAAATAAATCATTCATCAAAGCTATCAACCAAAATAGAAAATAAACATCCGTCCATGATAAATTAAATAAATCAAGTATTGAAATTAAATAAATTAAAGCATAAGAAATAAATCAAAGCATAATCAAGTATGGAATTGAATAAAGCAAATAAAAGTCCAATTATGGCTACTGTGATGTTTTTTATGGAATTAAAATAAATTAGGATTTTATGTTTTAAAGGGTTGGTAAGACTCTTTGATTAACAAAATTAAGGTTTGAATGATGATATCATGAAACTAGGGTTTTAAACACTTTAAAATACTTTAATTTGTGATTTTTTGTTATTGAATTTTAAGCTACTGCGTAATTTTTGAGTTTCTATGTTTTTATGTTTTTTAATGTTTTAAAAGGATTAGGGTTCATAAAAATTATGGTTTAAGGATTTAAAAGGGTTAGTGTTCATTATTTTAGGTTTAAAAGTTGAATTTTGGATTTTAGGGTTTTAGAATTTAGGTCATGGGTAAAAGATTTGAATTAAGGTTTTAGAAATCAATTTGATAATTTATGAAGTTTTATGAATTTAAAAAAATGGATTAAAGTTTTTATAAGTAGAAAAGATGTTTTTTAAGGTTTTTTGAATGAAATAGAACCTACTTTAATATTTTAATAGAAACAGAATTTGGTTTTGGTTTTGTTGAAAAATATGTTCAATTAGAGTTTTAAGGTTTTTAAGAAGAAAAAATAACAATTTTAAGACTTTTTAGAAATAAAGTAATGTATTAATGTTTTAATCTTGGAAAAATTAAATTAAAGTTCTAAAGTTTTTTATTTAAAAAACCTTAATTTCATAGGTTTGCTACTGTGAAAACATAAATCAAAAAGAATTTAACATACCTTCTTTTGTTGATTCCTCCAAAAACAATTCTTCTTGGATGAACTAGCTCCAAAGACAAGCCTTTGTTGCCTTTGAATTCCTTAATTCGTGCTGCTACTGCTTTTAAAAATACCTGAATTGAGTTTCCCTTTTCCTTCACTGATTTGGTTTCAAAAAATCAAGCTACTGCCTTTTTTTTTCCTCCCTCAATTTGGTTCTATTGGTGCTTATTTATAATGGTTTTAGGTTATTTTTTCCTAATTATATACGGCAAGTAATATTAATAAAAAAGAAGAAATTAAAACCTAATTGGATTAGGTTTCAAAAAATTTGCGTTGAAAATTTTTGCGCTGGCAAAAACTGCGGCAGCCGGGACCGTGGCTATTTCACCCGCAGCAAATTCCTTCGGGCGAAATAGAATTTCTATTTCGCCCACAGGAATTTTCTGCAGGTGAAATAGTTCGCCCGTAGGAAATTCCTGTGGGTGAACGATTGGGCCTGCGGGCACGTCGCCGGTAGGAAATTCCTGCGGGCGAATATTTTTGTAATATCCATAAGTATACCCTAGATGTTTTGGCTTTATTGTTGTTTAAATTGGATTTAATGTATATATTTCTTTGGAAAGAGAAAAGGTTTTTAAAGAGAGTGTATATGTTGTGTATATTAGAATATATACAACATATACCCAAGTCAAAGTCAAGGAAGATAGTGGAAGAAGATATTTATGTGTTTGATTTAATGATTTTTTTTTATAAAGAAATTATTTGAGTGGAAGAGATTAATTGGATTAGTTTAATATTATAATTGCTTGGATGAGAGGGTTTTAAGGAAAGTTGACTTTGTGTTTTCTCTTTCTTCTTTCTTTTCTTCCTTGCCGTGGCTCCCTTTCTTTTCCTTCCTTTGCTTTGTTTTGGCCGGCTAACAAAGAGACAAGAGAACAAAGGAGAGATTTGAACCTCTAAACTCAAGATCTAAGGAAGATTTGATAAGTTAATAGTTTCTTCATCCTTGGTAAGTTCTTCACTTGACTTTTTGATTTCTTTGAGTTTTTGAGTTGAGTTTGTGGATGGTATGTGATTATGTTTGATTAAGATGGGTTTAAGAGTGTTTGGGTAAACTTATTTCTAGTTTTTGGGATAGTTGGAAAGAAAGAGTAAGTAGTTGGACGTGAATGTATTGAGGTTGTGTTTGGCTTGGCCATGTCTTGCTTGTCAAGCTTGGTTTGGCTTGGCCATGTCTTGCTTGTCAAGCTTTGAGGTGACACGGCCAAGCTTGGTTTGGCTTGGCCATGTCTTGCTTGTCAAGCTTGATCCATGTTCTTCTTTCCTTGTTTTGATCTTCCAAGGGAGTTTTTGCACTTTAACCACTTTTCCCTTGCAACTGCTTTTCCTTTTTTCTCCAATTTTGATTGGATCTTATATCTTCTCCTTGCTCCCAAAGAATTTTTTTTCTTTCATGCAAGCTTTGATTGACGCATTTCTTCTCTTTGCAAAGTGACTGGGGCTTCCACAATCGAATAGGCTTTCCATGCCCCCTTGATTCAATATCTTCTTTTGATTCTTTAATTCGCAGGGTGTTTGCTGTTCATTAAGACAAGAAAGTGCGATGTGATATGCTCATGTATGCATGATATGCATGAATAATACTTACAGTCATTCCATTGACTCACAGACCGAGGTGATTAGCAGAAGTGTTCTCATTGGTTCCTTTTTGACGCTCGTTCAAGTCTCGCATTGAAATGATCAAAAACTTTGCATTTGGCTTTTATCTTCAAGATGTTGAAAACATGAGTGGTGGAGACCCTAAGCAGTAGAGTCAGGGATGTATCCATTTCAAACTATGTTTCAGCTTGTCAGTTGGTAGTTTCTTCATGACCTTGCCAATAATCAATTCAACATACTTCCCTTAACTTGAAGGCTTTGTATGACAAGACACTTTTTTTTTGAATTTTGATTTTGAAATCAAATGTTGGCTTTGACAAATTAATGTCAATGTACCTCAGAACTTGATTTTCCAAATTAACATATCTACAACATGATAACCCTAGTTACCACACTAAACTCGGGAATCATTTCTATTTAAGCAAGAACTGTTGCACTTCAGATAGGCACATACACATTACTTGGGCAAAGGTCTCATTTGAGTTTAAATATTTTCTATCACATATGCATGATTATCCAAACTATCTCCACTAATAGATTCTACCTACCAAGAGAGATCAACAGGTCTTTGATAGGCTTGAAATGGGGTCTATAAGGGACATGGGTTAAAGTGAAGGCCATTTGTAAGTTGAGGCTGATGTGATACAACGGACAAGCCTTCACACTATAAATTTCTTGTTTGAACTTTAGGCAGTTGGGAGCAATCTTGCTAGACTCCAAATTCTTTCTATCTTCTTTGCATTAATCTGGATCTTGATTAGGATAGTTTTTGCCCTTGCAAAAAAGGTTTGGTTCCCAAATTCGTTTCTTTTCTTCTTCTCCCTTTTCTTTATTTCTCTTACTCTTCCCTATCATTTTATCCTTCTTCCTTATAGGACTATCAAGTACAAAACTTTCAAGAATTGGATGGTCTTTCTCCTTTTCTCTAATTTTGATTGAATCCTTGGTTGGGCTGGACTAATTCAAGTCAAACTGTCCAAATGGAAGCCTTTTGCTGCTTAGGTAAAAGAGAACTCAGTTGGCTTTTTGAACCATTTTGGGTTTTGTTTTTTTTTTTCCTTTTCTTTTTCTTTTTTATCTTTTTTGTTTTCTTTTCTTCTCTCTTCTCTTTTTTTCTTTTTTTGTTTTTTTTTTGTTCTAGCTCTAAAAGAGTTGTCTCGTTTGTACTATCTTAGGCTTCCAATAATGGATGAATGGAGTAACATAAATCATCTTTAGCAGGGATAAATCATTTGTTACCCTAATGATGATGTTGTTTTAATATATTGGAGATATCAAAGGAACTTCAACTACCCTTATGGTCTTCAAAACTTCAACTATCTTTATAGTCTTGACTATTCATTTCTTTCTTTGATCTTCTTGCCTTTTCACCTTTGTGATCATAAGACTTGTCAAAAGTATCGCAACAGCTCAATGTAGGTTGTTGAAGTTATATGCCAATGAAAAGAAAGCTAAAATTTTATGAAGGCTCAAAGGGACAACTAGGGATTAATATTTAATTGGGTGGATACTAGTTGTTGGCTAATCAAACAATGCCTAGATCATCTCTCCCTTAAATAAGTAGAGTTCAATTTCGCCTTGAAAATTTATCAAAGCATGTTCTAAGACTGACTAAGACCTAGACAAAGGTAATTATGTAGGAGCCCTCTCTAAGTAAGCATACACAACTCAATGCTATAGAACAATTACCTTATCTAGTAAAGTCATTCAAGTTATGATGCATAGATAAATTTATGAATTATCAAGATAGATTCCTCATTGGTTGAGCATCAAAATGAACAAAGACCAACAAAAATTTATTCAAACAAATTTAAATTTGAAAAACAAGATTGTAAATATTAAAGAAAGTAAAATTGAAAAGCAACATTCAAGCTAAGGAAGGTCCGTTGAGTTGGCATCGAAGATAATTCATTTATTTAGACATATCAAGGATAAGGATTTTTTCCATCATTAAAGATCATTGCTTCATCATCATCATCCACAGTTAAACCAAACTTGTTTAGTGGTACATCCTCTTTAGTAGCTTCTCTATCCATATCATGATGAGATGACAAGATAAAACTCTTCATGAAGGTTGCAAGAGGTGGTGCCCTTCCAATTTTAAGTAGAGGCTTATTCCTAGTGTTGGCCTTATTAGGCTCAAGCAGCTTTCCACTGTCAATTAAATTCTGGATCTCATGCCTTAACTTCATACAGTTGTCCGTTCGTGTCCAAGCCTTTGATGGAATTGGCAAAATGCTTTAATATCAAAGTTAAGCGGAAAAGGATTAGGCAAAGGACGAGGAGTCAAAGGTTGTAACAATCCCTCCTTCATTAGATTCTCCAACATTTTTGACAGAGGTTCCCCCAAGTCTGAAAATTTACGCCTCTTTACTGGTTCAGTTGCTGCATTTTTCTCAACACCTCTTCTTTTCTTTTGATTTTGCTCATTGAGGTGGTAGTCGCTCCTATTTCTCCATTTAGACAGCATATCGTTCGGCTGATCGTGTAAAATAGGGATTGATCCTTCATTTTTCATTTGATCTCTATTAGTGAACATATTCTCCATTGATGCTGCCTTTCTCCTTTTTCTTATGTCAATGGGAGATGCGTTATTGTTGATGATCTCCAGAATTTCAATCAACTGGGCCTTCATAATTTCAACCAATTGGTCTTGTAGTTCGGCCATCCTAGCTTTGACAACTTCATCAATTATATCCCTTAGCTGGTTTGCATTCATCCTTCCAATGAGGCACTTGAATTAAAGTCAATGTTGTAGATGGTATTGTTATATGCTCTTGAATTGTCGTACATTAGGTCTATGAGCCAGAGAGGATAATGATATGAGATGCAAATGTATGTATGCATGTATGCACAAACAATAGACAAACAAGGACAAATTAGGACGTTCCTTCCAACCTTATAACATCCACACATGAATGGCGAATGTCTTTTTCTAGGTATATGGTTAACCAAAATACCAACATGGGGTACCTTGCTTTCGAATAATTCCCTCGGATGTTTCAACCAATAGCTATATCCTTGAAAATGAAATCAATCCATGATAACTAATGATTCATGCCAAAAACAAGCCCATAGTTAATTTATTCTTAGTGTAAACCAGGCCCACAATTGATTTTTGGTATTTCATAATTGACCTAAATATTTTTGCAAGCTCTTTGTAAAAAAATGGTTGGGTGAAAATAGTTTTGTTTCTAAGCCCATTGTAAAAGATTTTAGAAAAATGGATTTTGGGCTTAGTATTTGGGCCATGGGCCAAAGAATTTTTGATTTGTTTTTAGAAAAGTCTTATATCCAAAGACCATTTTGAAAAGTTTTGAAAAATAGCTTTAGTCTTTGGGGCTTTAAAGAAAAATTTATTTTGAGCTTACAATATACTTAGGTCATATTAGAAAAAGAACAAACCGAATAAGCCATGATTTAGACTAAGATAAACTAACCATAGTAAAACAACATGCATTTAGGGTAAAACCTAAGGAGAGTAACTAGGCCAATTACATGAGCTTTAATCTTTGGGTAGAAAGGCTTAGGTTCCCATAGCAAGTATATACCAAATGAGTGGTTATGCCATGCTCGATCTCCATACCTTGAGTGAAAGTATGGTATCCCTCACATAACACAACACGGGTAACACGGGCGTCCTAACTCACGCACACAATGCAATCTAATATGATGCAATGGATAATATCATTATAAGAAAGAATAGAATAATAAAAAGACCAACAGAATCAACTTCTTTTATCCCCAGTGGAGTCGCCACTGTGAGCGGGGATTTTTGCCCCCACTCCCGGTGGAATGGTTATTGCGACTTCGGCACTGTTTAGGCTCGGGGCCTTAGAGAACACGGACCTAAGTCTGGAGAAAATGGAGTCGCCACCCAGACGGGCCGGGAAAAAAGAAAAGGGTAGATTACTCGATTCATAAGGAATCCCCAACCCCCTAATGGGTTCAAAAAGTTGGGTACGTGTGGGGAAGGTGAGAAATGGCCCAGCACCCCCACAACGCCCGGTTCATTGGAACTGGCCTCCTTTATAGGTCATAATATTATAAAATTCTTAAGTATAATAACAGTATCCATACTATACACAATAATTAAAAGAAAGCATCAATATATTAAAATCAAAGCAATGTCCAAACAAAGCAAATAAATGGACACCCATCCAAGGATGAAAACATGTCCTTACATCACATGCCTAAATAGGACACCCACCAAAAGGTAGAAACATGCCCTTTACATAGGTTGTAAAATCGAAAAGCAAATTAAATTACATGATGTTTAACCAATGAGGTACCCACCAAGTGGAAACATACCTCTTACAACTTTTGGAAATCTAAATTAATTAATAAAAGTAAATAATCATTCATCATAAATAAATCATTCATCAAAGCTATCAACCAAAATAGAAAATAAACATCCATCCATGATAAATTAAATAAATCAAGTATTGAAATTAAATAAATTAAAGCATAAGAAATAAATCAAAGCATAATGAAGTATGGAATTGAATAAAGCAAATAAAAGTCCAATTATGGCTACTGTGACTTTTTTATGGAATTAAAATAAATTAGGATTTTATGTTTTAAACGGTTGGTAAGACTCTTTGACTAACAAAATTAAGGTTTGAATGATGATATCATGAAACTAGGAAGAAAAAATAACAATTTTAAGTCTTTTTAGAAAATAAAGTAATGTATTAATGTTTTAATCTTGGAAAAATTAAATTAAAGTTCTAAAGTTTTTTATTTAAAAAACCTTAATTTCATAGGTTTGCTACTGTGAAAACATAAATCAAAAAGAATTTAACATACCTTCTTTTGTTGATTCCTCCAAAAACAATTCTTCTTGGATGAACTAGCTCCAAAGACAAGCCTTTATTGCCTTTGAATTCCTTAATTCGTGCTGCTGCTGCTTTTAAAAATCACTTGAATTGAGTTTCCCTTTTCCTTCACTGATTTGGTTTCAAAAAATCAAGCTACTGCCTTTTTTTTTTCCTCCCTCAATTTGGTTCTATTGGTCCTTATTTATAATGGTTTTAGGTTGTTTTTTCCTAATTATACAAGGCAAGTAATATTAATAAAAAAAAGAAATTAAAACCTAATTGGATTAGGTTTCAAAAAATTTGCATTGAAAAATTTTGCGCTGGCAAAAACTGCGGCAGCCGGGCCCGTGGCTGGAGCTAGTGGGCGTGCCAGCCCGCAGGAAATTCCTGTGGGCGGCTATTTTGCTCGCAGGAAATTCTTGCGGGCGAACGGTTGGGCCTGCGGGTGCGTCTCCTATAGGAAATTCCTGCGGACGAAGGTTTTGCCCGCAGGATTTTCCTGCAGGGCAAAACTTCCTCGGGCCCGTGCTACTTTTTTTCGCTGCCGATTTTTTTTTACTCCGATTTTTATTTTGATTTTGATTTTTTGATTTTTAATTTTTTAATAAAAATTAGATAATAAAGCAAAAACTATTTAATTAAAATTGTTTTGGACCATTTAGACAACAAAAATCATTTTGGACTAAATAAAGCATATTGGATCGGATTGGGTCAAAAATTAAGGGTCTACAAGTTGTTCCATCGACTCACAGATCGACGTGATCGGCAGATGTATTCTCATTGAATCCTTTTGATGCTTGTTCAAGTCTTGCATTGGAATGATTGAAAGCTTTTGCATTTGTGGCTTTTATCTTCAAGATGTTGAAAACATGAGTGGTGAAGACCCTGAGCAGCAGAGTCAGGGATTCATCTATTTCAAACTATGTTTTAGCATGTCAGTTGATAGCTTCTTTATAACTTTGCCAGTAATCATTCCCTTTGCCCAATGTATCCTTTGGAGGTTCAACATACTTCCCTTAACTTGAAGACTTTGTATGATAAAACATTTTTTTTTCATTGAATTTTGATTTTGAAATCAAATGTTAATGTCAATATACCTCAGGACTTGATTTTCCAAATTAACATATCTATAATATGACAACCCTAGTTACAGTCCTAAACTTGGGAACCATTTCTATTTAAACAAGAATTGTTGCACTTCAGATAGGCACATACACATTACTTGGCCAAAGGTCTCACTGAGTTTAAATATTGTCTATCTCATATGCATGCTTATCCAAACTATCTCCACTAATAGACTCTACCTACCAAGAGAGATCAACAGGTCTTTTATAGGCTTGAAATGGGGTCTATGAGGGACATGGGTTTAAATGAAGGCCAATTTGAGATAGGAGCTGATGTAACACAGTGGACAAACCCTCACACTACAAATTTCTTATTGGAACTTTAGGCAATTGGGAGCAATCTTTCTAGACTCCAAGTTCCTTCTATCTTCTTGGCATTAATCTGGATCTTGATTAGGATAGTCTTTGGCCTTACAAAAAGTTTAATACCCAAATTCGCTTCTTTTCTTCTTTTCCCTTTTCTTTCTCTTTCCTTGCTCTTCCCTTTTCTTTAAGCGTTTTATCATTTTATCCTTCTTCTTGTAGGACTATCAAGTACAGACTTTCACGAACTGAATAGTCTTTCTACTTTTTCTTTTGATTTTGATCGAATCTTTAGTTGGGTTGGACAAATTCAAGTCAAACCGTCCTTATAAACTAAATGGAAGCCTTTTGTTGTCTTAGGTAAAAGAGAACTCAGCTGGCTTTTTAAACCTTTTTGGGTTTTCTTTTCTTTTTCTTTTCTTTTTTTCTCTTCTTTTTCTTTTCTTTTTCTTTTCTTTTGTTTTTTGTCATTTTTTTTTCTTCTTTTCTTTTTTTTTTTTGGTTTTTTTTTGTTTTTTTTTGGTTCTAGCTCTAAAAGAGTTGTCTTGTTTGTACCAACTTGGGCTTCCAATAATGGATGAGTGGAGTGATATAAATCCTCTTTAACAGGGATAAATCATTTGTTACTCCGATGTCGATGTTGTCTTGATATATTGGAGATAGTAAATGAACTTCAACTACCCTTATGGTTTTGAGAACATCAACTATCCTTATGGTCTTGAAAACATCAACTACCCTTATGGTATTCATTCTTTCTTTGATCTTCTTTCCTCTTTATCTTAGTGATCATAAAACTTGTCAAAAGTATCACAACAGCTCAGGGTAGGTTGTTGAGGTTATATGCCAAAGAAAAGAAAGCTAAAATTTTATGAAGGCTCAAAGGGACAACTAGAGATTGATATTTAATGGGTGGATACTAGTTGTTGGCTAAGCAAACAATGCCTAGATCATTTCTCTCTTACATAAGCAGAGTTCAATTTCGCCTCGAAAGTTTGTCGAAGCATGTTCTAAGACTGACTAGGACCTAGACAAAGGTAATTATGTAGGAGCCCTCTCTAAGCAAGCATACACAACTCAATGCTATAGAGCAATTCCCTTACCTAGTAAAGTCATTCAAGTCATGATGCATAAATATATTAATTCATGAATTATCAATCTAGATTCCTCATTGGTTTAGCACAAAAAATGAACAAAGACTAACAAAATTTTTGATAAAAAGTAATTTATTCAAACAAATTTAAATTTTAAAAACACGATAGTTCCAATTAAATATTAAAGAAAGTAAAATTGAATAGCAACATTCAAGCTAAGGAAAGTTTGTTGAGTTTAAGCTTCTTTTCCTTTCATATCTTCAATATCCCCATCTTGAAAGGATGATAAAACAAAATCCTCTTCTAATCCTTTTCCTACCATGAAGGTTGCTGGTGGTGGCACCCTGTTCAAACATGGAAATGGATTACCTTTGTTATTGGGCTTGTTCGGCTCAGGCAACTTGCCATTATCAATTAAATTCTGGATCTCATGCCTCAACTTCATACAATTGTGCGTTTCGTGTCTAGGCCTTTGATGGAATTGGCAAAATGCATTAGTATCAAAGTTCAGTGGAAGAGGATTAGGCAAAGGTTGAGGAGTCAATGGTTATAACAATCCCTTCTTTTGTAGATTATTGAGAACCCAAGACATTGGCTTTCCTAATTCTGAAAACTGCCTCATTCCTCCTTGACTAGTCACATTAACATCAACTTCTTCTTGCGTGCTTTGATTGCTAGGCTGATAATTACCTTTCTCATTCCTTCTTATTGAAAAATGATTCTTCTCTCTTTCCCACTCTTCAATTTGCAGACCAGCTTGGAGAAGATCTTTGAAATTCCTTATAAGGGTGTGAGACATCCTTTCACGGAGATTGGGCAGGACACCTCTCACGATCATCCTTATTTGATCAGATTCATCGAGCCTCTTCTTGAGCAAAGCAACCTTATTTCTCCACCTTTTCACATAGTCCACAAAATTTTCATTTGGCCTTTGTCTTATGTACTCCACTTCCATTAAGGTAACCTCCAACTTGATATTATACCCATATTGCTGGATAAAGGCCTTGTACAGCAAATCCCAATTCTTTTGTGTTCCATCATCTAAGGTATTGAACCAATTTTGGACAACAAGATCCAATGAGAGCATGAAGTACCTTAGAGTTTGAGCCTTAGTAGCTCGGGCAGACTGCATAGCAGTGATATACTGCTTCACATGGAGATGAGGATTTCCAGTACCATTGTATCTAGCAAAGGATGGCATCTTGAACTTGTACAGGAATTCTTCATCTAGCTCAAATAGTTTGTCGACTTTGGACATTTCTTCGGTTTTTAGTTTCTTCTCAAATTTCTTTTCTAAATCAGCGATCATCTTTTCAACATCAGATGTCTCAATCTTTTCAATAGTTGCCTTCTCAACAACCTTTGGCTCCTTTTTTTCTTGAAGATCTTGGTAGTATTGAGCCCAATCATCATCATCATTGATCACCTTATCATCATCAAAAGATACTTCATCAACTTTAGCATTCCCTTTGGCTTTTCTTGGTGCTAGCAGATGCTTCGACATTGTTTCCTAAAATTGCAGCTAACTGGTTCTTCATTGTCTCAGCTAGGGCCTCTTTTATTTCTTCCATCTTGGTGTTGAGGGCCTCATCCACCATCCTTTGAATTTGTTCAGGCTCCATTGTTTTTGGTAAGCAAATGATTGAGTCGCTGCTAGATACTTCGTCTCCAGCATAGGTCGGATTGTTGTAAGCTTTAGAACTATCGTAATCCAGGGCTGTGAGCCAAAAAGGATTAATGATATGAGATGCAAATGTATGCATGAATAATCAACAAAGAAAGATAATTAGGACATTCCTTCCAACCTTATAACATCCACACACAAATACCGAGTCTCTTTTCCTAAGTATATGGTTAACAAAATACCAACATGGGGCATCTTGCTATTGAATAATTCCCTCGGACGTTTCAACCAATAGTTACATT
This sequence comes from Garcia nutans, assembly GCA_947685225.1. Lineage (NCBI taxonomy): Eukaryota > Viridiplantae > Streptophyta > Magnoliopsida > Malpighiales > Euphorbiaceae > Garcia > Garcia nutans. The sequence goes on along the minus strand of CANTUV010000007.1, from coordinate 43,364,644 downwards.
TTCAAAAATGGAAATCAATCCATGATAATTCCCATTAATTAGGTTTTAATCCATTCAACCAACTATAGCAGCTTTTATGCTATATTGGATTAAAACGAAATTAAGAGGTTTATTATAAATATATTTCTCACTTGAAAAAAAGGTAACTAATGATTCATGCCAAAAACAAGCCCATGGTTAATTTATTCTTAGTGTAAACTAGGCCCATAATTGATTTTTGATATTTCATAATTGACCTAAATATTTTTGTAAGCTCTTTGTAAGAAAAGGTTGGGTGAAAATAGCTTTGTTACTAAGCCCATTGTAAAAGATTTTAGAAGAATGGATTTTGGCCTTAGTATTTGGGCCATGGGCCAAAGAATTTGATTTGTTTTTAGAAAAATCTTATGTCCAAAGACCATCTTGAAAAATTTTGAAAATAGTTTTAGTCTTTTGGATTTTCTAAAGAAAAATTTATTTTGAGCTTACAATGTACTTAGGTCATATTAGAAAAAGAACAAACCAAATAAGCTATGATTTAAACCAAGATAAATTAACCATAGTCAAACAACATGCATTTGGGGTAAAACCTAAGGAAAGTAACTAGGCCAATTACATGAGCTTTAGTCTTTGGGTAAAAAGCCTTAGGTTACAATAGCAAGTATATACCGAATGGTATGAGGCTATGAGTGGTTATGCCATGCTCAATCTCCATACCTTGAATGAAAGTATGGTATCCCTTACATAACACAACACTGGCAAGAGGCATCCTAACTCATGCACACAGTGCAATTTAATATGATGCAATGGATAATATCATTATAAGAAAGAATAGAATAATATAAAGACCAATGGAATCAACTTCTCTTATCCCCAGTGGAGTTGCCACTGTGAGTGGGGATTTTTGCCCCCACTCTCGGTGGAATGATTCTTGCGACTTTGACACTGTTTACGCTCGGGGCCTTAGAGAACACGGACCTAAGTCCGGAGAAAATGGAGTCGCCACCCGGACGGGTCGGGAAAAAAGGAAGGGGTGGATGACTCAATTCCTAAGGAATCCCCAACCCTCTAATGGGTTTGGAAAGTTGGGTACGTGTGGGGAAGGTGAGAAATGGCCCAGCACCCCTACAACGCCTAGTTCATTGGAATCAGCCTCCTTTACAGGTCTTAATATTATAAAATTCTTAAGTATAACAACATTAACCATATTACACGCAATAAAAAGAAAGCATCATTATATTAAAATCAAAGAAATAACAAAGCAAAACAAATAAATAAATGGACACCCATCCAAAGATGGAAACATGTCCTTACATCCAATGCCTAAATAGGACACCCACCAAAAGGTAGAAACATGCCCTTTACATTAGATCTAAAATAGGAAAGTAATTTAAATTACATGATATTTAACTAATGGGGTACCCACCAAGTGGAAACATACCTCTTACAACATTTGGAAGTCTAAATAAATTGATAAAAGTAAATAACCATTAATCATAAATAAATCATTCATCAAAGGTATTAAACATCAATAAAAAGTAAACATCCATCCATGACAAATTAAATAAACCAAGCATTGAACTTAAATAAATTAAAGCATATAAAATAAATCAAAGCACAATAAAATATAAAATTGTATAAGGCAAATAAAAATCTAAATTATAGTTATTGTTTCCATTTTGGGGTTCTTTATTTCATGTGTTAGGGTTTTGGAATTCATAGAATTAGGCTATTGAGACTTTTTTATGGAATTAAAATAGATTAAGGTTTTATGTTTTAAAAGGTTGGTAAGACTCTTTGATTAACCAAATTAAGGTTTGAATGGTGAAATCATGAAACTAGGGTTTTGGACACTTTAAAATACTTTTGATTTGTGGTTTACGGTTACTGTTCAAAATATGGTTTCAACCTCACTGTGTAAAATTAAATATTTGTGTTTTTATGTTTTTTTTTAGTTTTAAAGGATTAGGGTTTAGAAAAAATGAAGGTTTAATGTTTTAAGGAGGTTAGGGTTCACTATTTCAGGTTTTGGAGTTGAATTAGGGTTTTAGGAATTTTAAATTTAGGGTCTCGGGTAATGAATTTTATTTTAGGATTTGGAAAGACAATTGACAATTTCATGAAGTTTTATGAATTTAAACAAAAGATTTAAAGTTTAAAAGAGCAAAATGATATTTTTTAAGTCTTTTGGAAGGATACAGAACACAATTTTGGGTTTTGATAATTTGGAAAGCATGTAACACCCTGATACTCCATATAAGTACCGTACATATACCTAGTATACACACAATACGTATATAAAGTATAAGAATGTCACGTCTAATTTCAATTTAAAAACCTTTATCCGAATTCATACAATTTTACATTACTTTAAAATACATTTACAAAAAACCATAATTCATATTATAAATGCAACATAATTAAAAATCATATATGTATGCATCACCTTCTAGTTGGTCTCGAGACACTTTTACTCTTCACGTGGCATAGTAGCTAGACCTCCAGATCAACCGCAACCACCTGCGCGATTACCCAACCGCGCTAAGCCCGAAAGCTTAGTAATATAAACAATTATTAAAATGTACTTTATTAAGTTATAGTTTACAAAAGATTCATGCCTCATATTTTTAGCATCATATTTTATTGTTCTCTTACCACGTTTTCCTTTCTCAATGCATTCATCATATACTTCCACTAATTTCATAAATTAGATACATAACTACATAGAACACTCACAACACAATACTTACCCTTTTTATCTCATATACATATGCATATACATTATTTTAACAAAACACCATTCAATGACCTATCCAAACCTTTATGAAAACAATTCTCACAAATTCCACATTCATATACATTTTACACCTCATACAACATTTTCATAAACTCATTTCTCATCAAAGCTCCTCAAACCATATTCACTTTCAATATATCAATACACATATTACACAATTATACTTCATAACATCATTTTATTCACAATTCATCAATCATGAATTACACTTCCAACAAAGGCAGCCATAAATCTCATTATTCGGTATTTCAACATTTTAAATTTCATATTGACAACAAAGACAGACTCGGGCCCAATCAACACACTAATATGCCATTCAATTTTCAGAGTAAATGCTTTGGTTTTATCATCACATTTATCAATATCATAGACCCAACTAGGCTTCAAGGATTAGGTTCAACCAAGCTTCAAGGGGAGCAAAGCATGCTAAGCTTCAACCCAACTTGGCTTCAAGAACCAACCCAACCTAGTTTCAAGGGTGGTAACATCTCAATTAGGCTTCAAGGATTCAATCCAACCTAACTTCAAGAGATTGTTACACTTATTAGGCATGCCACCAACAACAAACTCTGAAAATGGAATAACACATTAGCTATACCATTCATTTATCAATTTTATTCTCAATTGAATTATCATAGCCAATAACAATGGCGTCACATTTCCTTTGAATCATCATAGCCAATCACAATGGCTTCACCTCATATTTGAGTCATCATAGTCAATAACAATGACTTCACATTATATTTGAATCATCATAGTCAATAACAATGACTTCACATTATATTATATCTCAAATCATATCATAATATTTCATTATTCAATTATACATAAGCAATTACTTCATCATATCCTTCACAATATATATATATAGCATCATTGCAATCCACAAGATTCACAATGCATAAAACATAACCTTGTTCATGTGATATCATATGCATTATCAATTCCATTATCACTTCTCATTATCATATTGGCAATCATGCCTTGTTTCATTCAATTAAATCATCATAGCCAATAACAATGGCTTTAAATCACATTTCATATCATCTCACATTTTATGATTCAACAATGATGTTAGACAAATGATCTCTATTTTGATCCTTGACAACTCAAATGGATGATCTATTTAACATGTATTTGAGAATCTTGTTGCAAGATTAGGTTACTTCCAATAAGGTGAACAGAACCTTTCTAGCGGTCGCACCTCACCTGAATACGACCGCTCCATACAATTACAAGATGAAACCTTATCACAGTAGGTTTCGCGGTCAGAAGCCCGACCTAAGTCGCGACCGCACATGAATAATAGCGACCGCACATGAATAATAGCGACCGCCCCAAATTACGTGTCTCTCATGCATAAACCCTTAATGTAGCCAAATTTCTTTTGGTTAACTTAACACACATTGTACACAACATTACCTCATTCAAATGGACATAATCAACATCATTAGCAATTATTTTACATGCTCATCACAATATTTTCATCACCAACATTCATTAACAATACATTTGATACTCTATCACATTTACAAACAAAAGTGTTTTAAGATTAAACAACATATGCATGTTTGTACCCATATAATTTGTACTTACCTTTTGCACCAATTATACAACTCTAAACACTTTCTTTTCTCCAAGAATTCTTCACTTCTCAAATTAGAGCAAATCACCTTCTTCCAAAACCTAATCCAAAATAACACAATATAATTTATCACTTACCATTTCCAAAACCCTAAAACCAACATCCACCACTTCCAACCACAAAACTTATTTAAACTCTTAACTAAAAATCAATTTTAACACTTGAAAACACATCACAAACACCTCTCATCATCAAATCAACAAATCCTAAATTTACTTCCAATATCACTTTAAAGGAATAAAGAAATCAAAGAAAAGAGCTTACCTCAAATGAAGAAATTTCACAATTCTTTAATCAAATCCCTTTGATTCCTCTTCAATTTGCTTCTAGCATCAAGAACACCTCTCTTGCTCTCTCCTTTCTTGAATGGCCGGCACCCACATGAGAAGAGAAGAAAATAATCACAAGTCAACCCTTCTTTTCCTCTTTAAATCTCCACCAAGAGATTTCCAAAAGAAAATTACTTCAATGCCCTTAACCATTTAACTAACCTTTTGTCTCTTATATGCCCATATAAGTAATTCACCTATCACAAATGAAAATATCTTCTTGCATTGACTATCCCTTGACCAACTTATATGTTATATATATTATCATATAAACAACATATACATTTCTCTCTAAACCCTCTTTTCTTTCCCAGAACACATATACATAAGCATTCACTTTCCAATTCCTTTTTCTCTTTCAAATCAAAATATACATTCAATCCCATTTAAAACAACAACAACAACAACATCAACAATAACAACATTCAAAACTTCTAGGGCATATATGGGGATATTACAATTCTCTCCCCCTTAAATAATTTCGTCCTCGAAATTATCGAGCACAACAACAACCCATTTAAACCAAATTACTATTTTAATTTTCATATGAAGACAATCATATTCTTACACTATGATTTCATCAAATTTCATAACTTCTACTCTCCCCCTTAGAGATACTCATCTTTTTTTGAAATTCATAATTCATCATTGTATAGGTATATATATATCTTTGTATCTTATTACTTTCTCAACAAAGCAATCAAGATAACTCATAACATCTCCAATGAATTTTATCTTTGTACTAGAGTCAGATTATCACTTTATCTCTTTATAGATACTTTCTTAACCTTACCCTCAAAATCATTGACTAATATCTTAGCATTGTCTACTCCATTCTTAAAATCACTTTCAAAATAAACATTTACCAAACCTCATTGGATAGCAATATCCCTACTTTCTTTAGCTTGCTTCTCACTTAAGATAATTATCAATACAATACCTTTAAACTTACTCAACAAGTAAACAACATTTTTTCCTTTTCCTCATCATATACAAATAATATAATTCAATTTATTTAAGTTCATTCATAAGTCAAAATATTATATCTTACACATTACTATTTAAATTTTACACTCTCAACACAACTGTACATATTAAATCTCAGTATTGACTCGCAACTTTAACGAAATCCAGATCAATCGATCTATCTATCATAATATACTAACATTTCAACCTTATTCGATTCAAATCAACAATTAACTTATCAGAATTTATCATAGGATTTCACAATATACACATAGATATAACCTAATTTCATTAGATCAAACTTATGTTCAAATTCTAGTCTTTTCAGATTCATATATTCAATCAATAAGAATTATGCTTATAAATATACATTTCATTATTATTATTATAATTATATCATCATCTCTCATACTCATTCAAAGTTTATCAATATAGCCAACAACTATAACCTCATAAACGAACTTTTCCCCAACCAGGTCGGTAGTCCAAATTCGGTTGCCCAACACAATGGGTCGGCAGGAGGCAGATAAGTCCGCTCAATTATCTTTTCACAATTCATTTTTTTTTTTCAATTAGGCATTATACCTCCATTATAATTTATTTCCAACATCATTGTCAACAATCATGGTTTCTCATCACATTAAAATAATATACACATATATCATCAACTATATTGAACATCTTATTATTCATTCATATCATCTAGACATGCTTCAATCATATCATTCACATCATACACTTCATTATTAGGGCATACACAATCATTTCGTTGCATATGTGTCTTAATTTCATCGTCATATAAACAACATGTCCATTTATTTCATTTCAATCATTATTATCAACCATGATGATATCACATTTCATTATTGTTTCTCAAAACACATTAACATCATTTATTATTAAAACATTTATCATAACAAATCACATTGCATGTACCTTTTTGAATGATCCTCGCCTCTTTTACACTATATAAGTTATAACACTAATCTTTTTTATATTAACAATATAATTAATTGCAAAACATTGTTATATTTATTTCAATTACCTTTTTGTCATACTATCCATAACTCAACACATTTCCATAATTTCCTTTTTCTCTCTTTACCTTCATAATTTATAACCAAATTCTTAACATAAAATTTTAAGGTACAACTTGATCTATTATAACTTTTAACTATACTTTTTAAATAAATTCCAGTTTCACCAAATCTGTATTACAATCATATCATCTCAGTTCTAACTCTGAAGATAATAAAACTAACCAACTAATCACACTAACCAAGTCATATGACCATAATATATTAACAATCACACTTAGGGATTGTAATTCAATATTGTTCTTCTATTATTCGATTTCCAGTATTTACGACTATAATGCTAGATTGTATCACAAAAATTATATATATGTATATATATTCTCCAAATTTTTATTATACCAAGAATTAACATCTTTTAACTCCATCTCAAAACAGTTTGCTTTTGATTATTTGATCATCATTAACCTAACTCATATTCAATAATATTATCTTTAACATTTTCTACGCCCAACCTTCAATCAAATACAAATCTTACACAAGTTTCATTCATTACTCCATTTCCAAACCATTTCTTCTAAAAATTTTCAAATACAATATTCTTTCCTTACAATTTCTTATTATATACTTATACATAAAACATCTCCACACACAAATACTTTGAGCTCCAAAACATCTTATGATAGCCTCATTTAGTTATTGACATAACAATTTCACTGTTCAATATTATCCAAGTCCATTCTCATTTCTTTTAACATAACTTAAGTTATTCACTAACTTCAATAAATATATACACTTTACTTATAACATTATTTCACAAGGAGCTTAATCACATTTCCAATGTGATATCTCTCTCACATTTTTTTTTATACCTTTAACATATCTTTCATATTCATTTTCATCCTTTCCAATTAAATTCCTTAAAGTAACTTATTTCCATTTACTCAATCCTTTTTCTTTTATTCCTAACCAAATTTTCCTATTATCAATCTCATCTCCCAATTCATAATACTTTCATGTGCACTACTATTCATTTCATATATCTCATGTATTGAATACATTAAACTATCAATATCTAAATGATCTTTATCCACATTCCATTACAACCATAAATTCTCAACTTACTAATTTTCTTAAACTTCAATTTATTCATCTCATTCTCTTAATATCAACCTTACAACATCTTATATGTATATACCATAAAATAACATCAAACATATATGTTTCACATCTACTAAGCTTATTCCAAAAATCTAAATATCACATATTACCACCATTCCCAAGAGCTTTTACAATATTCAAACATATCACATTCCTAACATTGAAATCCCCATATTTGCATTAAAAGAACAATACAAACAACACCACTATCTCTTTGTACCTAACCAACATCATCTCTGTTTCCTTTTTAAAACAAAACCTTAACTTTATATATATCCACACCTTAAATTGTCACACTTAACCTATACCAGTCCTCTCATTCAATATTCCACCGTACTCTTTTCATTTAAATAATATATCTCTCCATATTACCCATACAACCATATTTTCTCTTTCTAGAAATCCCAATATAAAGTTTATTAGAAAGAGATACAAATAATAGAGGAAAGATTACATACTTAAATCTCAATTTTGTTCTTAACTCATTCCTAACTTTATTCTTCTAACCATTTCTTTATATTACAATCACTTTTCAATTTTCAACATTTCAAAATTTGCTTTTATACAAAATCTCATTTACGCAATATCATCTATCTCATGTAATTTAGATACATCACAAATCACATAATGCCACGTTCGAGACCAACCTAGATGTGAATGCATGTGCATGTATTACCAATTGCATTTCAAAACTCTTCTTTTTAATTCGTATTTAAATTATTCAAAAATTTTCTTTTTAATTTCACTTAGGCCGAGAATCTCAAACCTAAGCTCTGATACCAAAATAATTGTAACACCCTGATACTCCATATAAGTACCGTACATATACCTAGTATACACACAATACGTATATAAAGTATAAGAATGTCACGTCTAATTTCAATTTAAAAACCTTTATCCGAATTCATACAATTTTACATTACTTTAAAATACATTTACAAAAAACCATAATTCATATTATAAATGCAACATAATTAAAAATCATATATGTATGCATCACCTTCTAGTTGCTCTCGAGACACTTTTACTCTTCACGTGGCATAGTAGCTAGACCTCCAGATCAACCGCAACCACCTGCGCGATTACCCAACTGCGCTAAGCCCGAAAGCTTAGTAATATAAACAATTATTAAAATGTACTTTATTAAGTTATAGTTTACAAAAGATTCATGCCTCATATTTTTAGCATCATATTTTATTGTTCTCTTACCACGTTTTCCTTTCTCAATGCATTCATCATATACTTCCACTAATTTCATAAATTAGATACATAATTACATAGAACACTCACAACACAATACTTACCCTTTTTATCTCATATACATATGCATATACATTATTTTAACAAAACACCATTCAATGACCTATCCAAACCTTTATGAAAACAATTCTCACAAATTCCACATTCATATACATTTTACACCTCATACAACATTTTCATAAACTCATTTCTCATCAAAGCTCCTCAAACCATATTCACTTTCAATATATCAATACACATATTACACAATTATACTTCATAACATCATTTTATTCACAATTCATCAATCATGAATTACACTTCCAACAAAGGCAGCCATAAATCTCATTATTCGGTATTTCAACATTTTAAATTTCATATTGACAACAAAGACAGACTCGGGCCCAAACAACACACTAATATGCCATTCAATTTTCAGAGTAAATGCTTTGGTTTTATCATCACATTTATCAATATCATAGACCCAACTAGGCTTCAAGGATTAGGTTCAACCAAGCTTCAAGGGGAGCAAAGCATGCTAAGCTTCAACCCAACTTGGCTTCAAGAACCAACCCAACCTAGTTTCAAGGGTGGTAACATCTCAATTAGGCTTCAAGGATTCAATCCAACCTAACTTCAAGAGATTGTTACACTTATTAGGCATGCCACCAACAACAAACTCTGAAAATGGAATAACACATTAGCTATACCATTCATTTATCAATTTTATTCTCAATTGAATTATCATAGCCAATAACAATGGCGTCACATTTCCTTTGAATCATCATAGCCAATCACAATGGCTTCACCTCATATTTGAGTCATCATAGTCAATAACAATGACTTCACATTATATTTGAATCATCATAGTCAATAACAATGACTTCACATTATATTATATCTCAAATCATATCATAATATTTCATTATTCAATTATACATAAGCAATTACTTCATCATATCCTTCACAATATATATATAGCATCATTGCAATCCACAAGATTCACAATGCATAAAACATAACCTTGTTCATGTGATATCATATGCATTATCAATTCCATTATCACTTCTCATTATCATATTGGCAATCATGCCTTGTTTCATTCAATTAAATCATCATAGCCAATAACAATGGCTTTAAATCACATTTCATATCATCTCACATTTTATGATTCAACAATGATGTTAGACAAATGATCTCTATTTTGATCCTTGACAACTCAAATGGATGATCTATTTAACATGTATTTGAGAATCTTGTTGCAAGATTAGGTTACTTCCAATAAGGTGAACAGAACCTTTCTAGCGGTCGCACCTCACCTGAATACGACCGCTCCATACAATTACAAGATGAAACCTTATCACAGTAGGTTTCGCGGTCAGAAGCCCGACCTAAGTCGCGACCGCACATGAATAATAGCGACCGCACATGAATAATAGCGACCGCCCCAAATTACGTGTCTCTCATGCATAAACCCTTAATGTAGCCAAATTTCTTTTGGTTAACTTAACACACATTGTACACAACATTACCTCATTCAAATGGACATAATCAACATCATTAGCAATTATTTTACATGCTCATCACAATATTTTCATCACCAACATTCATTAACAATACATTTGATACTCTATCACATTTACAAACAAAAGTGTTTTAAGATTAAACAACATATGCATGTTTGTACCCATATAATTTGTACTTACCTTTTGCACCAATTATACAACTCTAAACACTTTCTTTTCTCCAAGAATTCTTCACTTCTCAAATTAGAGCAAATCACCTTCTTCCAAAACCTAATCCAAAATAACACAATATAATTTATCACTTACCATTTCCAAAACCCTAAAACCAACATCCACCACTTCCAACCACAACACTTATTTAAACTCTTAACTAAAAATCAATTTTAACACTTGAAAACACATCACAAACACCTCTCATCATCAAATCAACAAATCCTAAATTCACTTCCAATATCACTTTAAAGGAATAAAGAAATCAAAGAAAAGAGCTTACCTCAAATGAAGAAATTTCACAATTCTTTAATCAAATCCCTTTGATTCCTCTTCAATTTGCTTCTAGCATCAAGAACACCTCTCTTGCTCTCTCCTTTCTTGAATGGCCGGCACCCACATGAGAAGAGAAGAAAATAATCACAAGTCAACCCTTCTTTTCCTCTTTAAATCTCCACCAAGAGATTTCCAAAAGAAAATTACTTCAATGCCCTTAACCATTTAACTAACCTTTTGTCTCTTATATGCCCATATAAGTAATTCACCTATCACAAATGAAAATATCTTCTTGCATTGACTATCCCTTGACCAACTTATATGTTATATATATTATCATATAAACAACATATACATTTCTCTCTAAACCCTCTTTTCTTTCCCAAAACACATATACATAAGCATTCACTTTCCAATTCCTTTTTCTCTTTCAAATCAAAATATACATTCAATCCCATTTAAAACAACAACAACAACAACATCAACAATAACAACATTCAAAACTTCTAGGGCATATATGGGGATATTACAAAGAAAATCTTAGTTTTGGGATTTTGAAGAAATAAAACTAATGTCTTTAAACTTTTAGAAAATAAAGCCACGATTTAAGATTTTTAAGCCTTAGAAAAAAGTGAATTGAGGTCCTAAAATTTTTGAATTAAAAGAAACAAAGTGATGATTAAGCTACTGTGAAAAAAAAACAAAAGAAATTAAGAATTCAATCCTTATTTTGTAAGTTTCACCAAAAATTGCTTCTTGGATGAACAAGGTCAAAGAGAAGTCTTTTTACCTTTGAATTGCTTAAATCATTTTTCTGCTCCCTCAAAAAATCAGCTTGATCCAAGCTGATTTCCTTCATGGATTCGGATCCACTTTTGTTCAAGCTTTTGTCCAATTTCGTCTCTATTTCTCCTTCCTTTTTTTTTGTGTTGTTTAGTCCATATTTATAGAAGTTTTATATCCTTCGTTCCTAATTATTCACGGCATCTTTATTGAATAAGAAAAGGAAACTGAAACCTAATTGTATTAGATTTCAGAAAATTTGCGTCGAAAAAATTTTGCTGGCGAAAAAAAACTGCTGCGGAAAAACTGCGCTGGCCAAAAAAGCTGTAGCAGCTGGTTGCGGCAACGCACGGGGAACGGGCCCGTAGGACATTTACTGCGAGCAAAATGGCATGCAGAAAAATTCTGCGGGCGAAATGGCCTGGGCAATTTGGCCCGCAGGAATTTCCTGCGGGCGAAATGCCCACGGGCCTGCGCTGACAATCGTAGTAGATTTTTTTGTCGCCGATTTATTTTGTTATTTTTTTATTATTTTTGAATTTTTGTTCATTTCACCATTTTTTATAAAATAAATATTAAAATTAATCAAGATACCATAAAAATTATTTTGGAGTAACTAAAATATATTGGACAACGCAAAATTTATTTTAGACTAAAAAAAATATATTGGACCGGACTAAGTAAAAAATTTAGGGTCTACAAGTACATGGACCCGAGATTGGGTACTTAGACCCTAGACTGAATTTTATTTGGGTACTTAGACTTGAGAATGAATTTAATTTGGGTACTTGGACCCGGGATTGAATTTGATTTGGGTATTTCGACCCGGGATTGGGTACTTGGACCCATATTGAATTTGATTTGGGTGCTTGGACTCGAGATTAGATTGAATTTGGGTACTTGGACCCGAGATTGATTTGATTTGGGTACATAGAACCTAGATTGGGTACTTATACCTGAGATTGGGTACTTGGACCCGAGCTTGAATTTGATTTGGGTACTTGGACCTGAGATTAGGTACTTGGACCTGAGATTGGGTACTTGGACCTGAGATTGGATTGAATTTGGGTACTTGGACCCGAGATTGATTTGATTTGGGTACTTGGACCCGAGATTGGGTATTTGGACTCGAGCTTGAATTTGATTAACCTTTTATCAATTGGGGAATCTGACTGCTCCGGCTGTTCTATGCATCGTGGTTCTTCACCCTCAAAATGGATCTTCATCCTTTAAGATCGTGTTTTCACCCTTGAAAATGGAACTTCAGCCTTTAAGATCAGGTCTTCACCCTTGAAAATGGATCTTCATCCTTTGAGATCAGGTCTTCACCCTTGAAAATGGATCTTTATTCTTTGAGATGGATCTTCATCCTTGGCATCAAGTATTTACCCTTTGAAAATGAATCTTCATCCTTTGGACTTCAGGTCTTCACCCTCTGAAATTGGATATTTATCCATTAGAGATTGGGTCTTTTGTAATATCCTCATATATGCCCTAGAAGTCTTGGTTATGTTGTTGTTATTGTTGTTGTTGTTATATTGGATTGTATATATATGATAATTGCAAGAGAAAAGAAATTGGGAAAGAAAATAGGGTTTAGAGAGAATGGTATATGTTGTGTATATGATGATATATATAACATATAAATGGGACAAAGGAAGTGTCAAAGGAAAAGAGATATTTTTGTGTTGAGTGTGTAATTACTTAAATGGGCTTATATGAGACAAAAGGTGAGTTATATGGTTAAGGGCATTGAGGTAATTTACCTTTAGAAATCTCTTGGTGGAGATTAAAAGATGGAAAAGTGTTTGACTTGTGGATATTTTGTTTTCTTTTCATTATGGGTGCCAGTGATTGAAGGAGAGAAAGAGGAAGAGAAGTGTTCTTGATGCTAGAGTTCAATTGAAGAGGCAATCAAAGAGTTTGGTTAGAGATTTGTGAAATTTCTTTATCTAAGGTAAGAAATCTCTTGTTTTCCTTTGTAAATTTTGAAGTTATGTTTAAAGTGAAGTGTGATTTGTTGATGTAATGATTTGGTGTATTTGGTATGTGTTTGCAAGTGTTAGAATTGATTTAAAGTTAAAAATTGGAATTGGTGTTGGTTTGGTTGTGATTATGGAAAAATAAGTGAAGATTGATAGTGGAATATCAAGAGTAAAGTTTGAGTTAGGGTTTTGAGATGGTTTGTGTTCAAATGTGTTGTTTAAGTGGTTATTGTGATGAATATGTGTTATGACATGAGTTATATCCATTTGAGTGAGTTTGTGTTGGGAATTATAGGTTAAAATGCATTTGGAAGAGGGTTGGTTACATTTAGGGTTTATGCATGAGAGACACGTAATTTGGGGCGGTCGCTATTATTCAAGTGCGGTCGCGACTTAGGTCGGGCTTCTGGCCGCGAAACCTACTGTAATAAGGCTTCATCTTTTGATTGTGAAGTGCAGTCGCGAATTAGGTCGGGCTTCTGGCCGCGAAACCTACTGTAATAAGGTTTCATCTTGTAATTGTATGGGGCGGTCGTATTCAGGTGAGGCGCGACCGCTAGAAAGGTTCTGTTCACCTTATTGGAAGCAATCTAATCCTACAACAAGATTTTCATATACATGTTAAATAGATCATCCATTTGAGTTGTCAAGGATCAAAATAGATATCATTTGTCTAACATCATTGTTGAATCATGAAATGTGAGATGATATGGAATTGATAATGCATATGATATTACATGAATAAGGTTATGTATTGTGTATTGTGAGGCTTGTGAATGGTGATGTGTATTATGAATAATGTACTTTGAAATGTGATACTAATAATGCTATATATACAATATGAATTGAGATATGAAATGCTATAAAGCCATTATGATTGGCTATGATGATATAATTGAATGATGTATGGCGTGTTTGCCTAATTGATGAGAAAGATTGAGAAAGAGTTTGATAAAGAGAATAATGAAATAAGTGTATGTTTAATATGATATTCAGTTTCAGAGTTCTGGTTTTTGGAGGCATGCCTATTTAATGAAAGTTAACAGTCTTGCCGGGTTGAGGATCTCTTCAAATTGAGTTGAATTGAGGTCCAAGAGACTGGGTCTGTTACACTATGAAAATTGATATTATGAGATATTTGATTTGTAACAGTCTTGCCGGGTTGAGGATATCCTCGAGTTAGATGAGTTGATGATCCAAGAGACCGGGTCTGTTACACTATCCATGGATAGAGATATATATATGTATATGTTGCCTACGGGCTTGATAATGGTGTTTATGAACCAAAGCAGTAACTCTGAATTCTGAATATCGTATTAAATACTTGATGGGCCCATAGGTGTCTAGGTTTTATGTATAGCATAAATGTTGTTCTAATGTAATGAAATGTTAATATTACTTATATGATGAAACGGACTATTCACGGAATATTGTTTGTTGAGTATGATCTTTACTAATTGTGTGTGTATCATTGATGTTGATTTATTAATACAAATGTGAAACATTGCATTGCACTAAAGCATAACATTAGCATGAATTGTCTTACTAAGCCCTTGGCTTAGCGATAGTGTTTAATCGCGCAGGTGATAGAGTTGAACCCGAGAGATCTTCTAGACCGAGTGAGAGTAGACATTGAAGAGTTGATTTTGGGAACTTAAAGATCAGAGGAGATTTGCCAATCATGTATAACCCTTTTATATTTTGTAAAGATTTTGTTTATATTGTAAATATATATGTAATGATAAATATGTACTCAAATGTTTTCATATGTGTAAATATTTTATAACTTCCGCTGTGTACTACTTAAATGTATTAATATATCTATAATGTATATTGAGAAAAATGATGGTATTATATAAAAATGTTTTGAATGTTGATGAAAAGCCGTAGCACTCCTATATTCGGTGCACATATGCTACATTGTGGTGTTGTAGTGTGTGTGTACTGAATGTGGGGGTGTTACAATTGTTTTGGTATCAGAGCCTAGGTTTGAGATTCTCAACCTAGGTAAAATGTAAGAAAAAGATTATTTTGATTTTAAAAGTGATTTTTGAATAATATATATTTTTGGGATTGGCAACCTCTGATCTTTAATAAGAAGTATTCTACTGTGTTTGCAGTTTTAGGTTGTGATGGATTCTCACTCACGTCAGTCGATTGAGGGTAGTGCCGAGAGTATTGCTCCTGCTGAGGGAGCTAGAGTTGATAGTGTTGAGGAGGCACCTGCTTCGGTGTCGGTTAGACCAATTGGAGAGGAGGTTCCGCCAGCCTGGTTTAGACATATGATGGAAGTTATGAGGCAAGCACCAGTGCAACCAGTGCCACCACCCCCTCAGCCTGTGGTACCAGTGAGGCACTATGACAAACTAAGGAAGTATGGAGCGGAGGATTTCCTTGGTACTACTGATCCAGCTGTAGCAGAACAGTGGCTTGACAAAGTACAGAGGATCTTTATTCAGTTGCAAGCCACATCGGAGGAAAAGTTTGATTATGCAAGATCTTTGCTACAGAAGGATGCATACGACTGGTGGAGGACAGTGCCCCATTCTATGGATGATCCACCGACCTTGTCATATGTAGATTTTCTGAGAGAGTTTGAATTGAAGTATACTCCTAGGTAGTACAAAGACATGAAGAAGATGGAGTTCTTAAGCTTGAAGCAAGATAGCAAGACTGTTACTGAGTATGAGGTGGAGTTTATTCGATTGAGCCAGTATGCTGGGGGCATTATAGCTGATGAGATAGATAGATGCAGGAGATTTGAAGAGGGATTGAGGCCCTCTATCATGTGTCTAGTGGCTGGATCTAGATATCACGATTTCTCCTAGCTAGTGGCAGCAGCTCGGAGTGTGGAGCGAGCTCAAGTCATTGCAGCTGCTTCAGAGGAAGAGGTTAGGGTTAGGAGGCCCCAGTTTGAGGCAGGGTCTTCTTCTTTTAAGAGAGGTAAAGGAAGCTTTGTTCCTAGAGTTAGTAGAAGTCAGAGGTCAGCTGGTAGGTCAGTGCAGTTACAGAGGCAGAGATTTAGACCTGCAGCTTCAGTGGCGAGTGCTCCGACCCCAGTGACTCAGAGATCCGCTCTACCTGTGTGTACTCAGTGTGGTGGATCACATAGGGGTGCTTGTTGGAGGTATAGTGGGTCAGCTGTGTGCTTCAGATGTGGATCTCCTGAGCATTTTATTAGAGATTGTCCAGAGAGACAGGAGCGGATGTCAGTTGATACTGCAGCTTCTCGACCTAGTGTGAGGGGAGGTCGAGCAGGCAGAGGTAGCAGCCGGGGAGGCAGATCTGGGTTCAGTGTTAGAGGAGGTGCTACATCCAGAGAGAGTAGACCAGAGGAGGTTGGGTCTTCCCAGAGGATGTATGTTATGCAGAGGCAGTCAGATGCTTCGGCAGTCATAGCTGGTACTTTTTCTTTATTTGATACTCCAGTACTTGCTTTGATTGATCCGGGTTCCTCATATTCTTATATTAGTGCATCTGTTTTGCCTGTGTCTGATATGCATGCTGAGTCCCTAGGATTTGATGTTTTGGTGACAAATCCGTTAGGGCATAGTGTGATTGTGAGTAAGGTGCACCGAGATAGTGCAGTGAGGGTGCAAGGTGAGGAGTTCCTTGGAGATTTGATTGAGATGCCATTTAAGGAATATGATGTGATCCTAGGTATGGATTGGCTATCTAGACATGGAGTTGTGGTAGACTGTAAAAGGAAAATTGTTTCTTTGAGAACTGCTGATGGTAGAGAGGTGATAGTATCTAATGAGCAGGAACAGCTAGCCTCCTTATTTGTTTCAGCTGTTGTAGCCAGGAGGTTGATTAGAAAGGGGTGTGAAGCTTATCTTGCTCATGTGATAGATACTAGAGTGAAGGATTCTCCCATTGATAGTATTGCCACAGTTGCAGAGTTCCCTGATGTATTTCCAGAGGAGTTGCCAGGGTTACCTCCTGAGAGAGAGGTGGAGTTCGGTATTGAATTGTTGCCTGGTACCACTCCTATCTCTATTACTCCTTATAGAATGGCACCAGCAGAATTGAGGGAATTGAAAGTGCAATTACAGGAGTTGTTGGATAAAGGATTTATTCGCCCCAGTGTTTCTCCTTTGGGAGCTCCTGTGCTATTTGTGAAAAAGAAAGATGGTACTATGAGGTTGTGTATCGATTATAGGCAATTGAACAAGGTGACTATTAAAAATAAATATCCTTTGCCTAGAATCGATGATCTCTTTGATCAATTGAAGGGTGCAGCTGTGTTTTCTAAAATTGATTTGAGATCTGGGTACCATCAATTGAGAGTTAAAGCTGAAGACATTTCCAAGACCGCCTTTCGGACCAGGTATGGACATTATGAGTTTCTAGTTATGCCTTTTGGCTTGACGAATGCACCTGCAGCTTTTATGGATTTGATGAATAGGGTGTTCAGGCCCTATCTGGATCAGTTTGTAGTGGTCTTCATCAATGACATTCTGGTGTATTCGCGGAATGAAGAGGAACATGATATGCATCTGTAGATTGTGTTGCAGATTTTGAGAGAAAAGCAATTATTTGCCAAATTGTCGAAATGTGAGTTCTGGTTGGATCAAGTTGCTTTTCTCGGACATATTGTTTCAGCAGAAGGCATTAGAGTTGATCCGAGCAAAGTTGAAGCTATATTGAATTGGAGTCCACCCAAGTCGGTGACAGAGGTTAGAAGTTTTCTGGGTTTGGCAGGCTATTACCGGCGGTTTGTAAAAGGGTTTTCTTTGATAGCTACTCCACTCACCAGATTGCTTCGTAAGGGAGTGAGATTTGTGTGGACAGATCAGTGTCAGACTAGCTTTGAGCAGTTGAGAGAAATGTTGACTCAAGCGCCTGTTCTTACTTTACCTGTGGAAGGCAAACCATATGTAATCTACAATGATGCTTCACATAGTGGTTTGGGGTGTGTTCTGATGCAAGAAGGTAAAGTTATAGCTTATGCATCTCGACAGTTGAAACCGCATGAGCTTAACTATCCGACCCATGATTTGGAGCTAGCAGCCATTGTGTTTGCATTGAAGATTTGGCGACACTATTTGTTTGGGGAGAAATGTTTTATCTACACTGATCACAAAAGTTTGAAATATTTGGGTGTTCAAAAAGGGCTCAATCTTCGGCAGAGGAGATGGTTGGAATTGATTAAAGACTATGACTGTTTGATTGATTATCATCCAGGTAAAGCAAATGTTGTTGCTGATGCCTTGAGTCGGAAGTCTTTAGCTGGTTTAACTGTTTACTCGCTCTCGTTGCTTGTTGAGTTGAGAGCTTTGCATGCCAGTTTTGTACCTTGTGATGATGGTGCATTGTTGGCACAGTTGCTTTTGAAACCAGTTTTGTTAGATCAGATCAAAGAGGCTCAGTTGATTGATATAAAGATTCAGAAGATTATTTCATATTGCAAGAATGGGAAGACTAGAGATTTTGTTGTGAAAGGTGATGGGAGTCTCTGGTTTAAGAACCGATTGTGTGTACCTGATGATGCTGATTTGAAAAGAGTCATTTTAGAAGAAGCACATCAGTCAGTGTTTGCTATGCATCCGGGTAATACAAAGATGTATCATGATTTGAGACAGCATTACTGGTGGATTGGTTTGAAGAGAGATATTGCAGATTTTGTGTCGAAATGTCTCACCTGTCAGAAGGTTAAAGCAGAGCATCAAGTTCCAACTGGATTGCTTCAACCATTATCAGTACCAGAATGGAAGTGGGATAGAGTGACGATGGATTTTGTGTTTGGTTTGCCATTGACACAAAGGAAACATGATGCTATATGGGTGATTGTGGATAGATTGACTAAGACAGCTCATTTCCTTCCGGTTCGGATGGATTATTCTTTGGAAAGGTTAGCTGAGCTGTATATCCATGAGATTATGAAGTTGCATGGGGTTTCAACTTCTTTAGTGTCTGATCGAGATCCCCGATTTACTTCAAGATTTTGGAAGAGTTTGCATAGTGCTTTGGGTTCTCGATTACACTTCAGCACTGCTTTTCATCCACAGACGGATGGACAGTCAGAGAGGGTGATACAGATTATTGAAGATATGTTGAGAAGCTGTGTCATTGATTTCTCTGGAAGTTGGGATAGATTTTTACCTCTTGTGGAGTTTGCTTACAACAACAGTCACCAATCTGGCATTGGTATGGCACCATTCGAAGCATTGTATGGCAGACAGTGTAGGACACCTCTTTGTTGGAATGAGCTTGGAGATAATAAGTTGATTGGTCCTGATTTGATTCAAGAAACTAAAGAGAAAGTAAAAGTGATACGAGGCAGGTTGAAAGCAGCTTCAGATCGACAGAAGTCTTATGCAGATCTGAAAAGGAGAGACATAGAGTTTGATGTTGGGGATAAGGTATTTCTGAAAGTGTCTCCTTGGAAGAAGATTTTGAGGTTCGGTCGGAAAGGGAAATTGAGTCCTCGTTTCATTGGACCATATGAAGTTTTGGAAAGAGTTGGGCCAGTTGCTTATCGACTTGCTTTGCCACCTGAGTTGGATCGTATTCATAATGTGTTTCATGTTTCTATGTTGAGGAGGTACAGATCGGATCCATCTCATGTGTTGCCATTTGAATCCATCGAAGTGAGCCCAGATTTGACATTTGAAGAGGAACCAGTTGCTATCTTGGCACGGGAAGTGAAAGTGTTGAGTAACAAGAGAGTGCCATTGGTGAAGATTCTTTGGAAGAATCATGCAAAGGAAGAAGCAACTTGGGAAAGTGAGCAAACTATGCAAGAACAATATCCTCAGTTGTTTTAGAGTTGATATCAGGTAATTTCGAGGACGAAATTTTCTTTTTAGAGGGGGAGAATTGTAATATCCTCATATATGCCCTAGAAGTCTTTGTTATGTTGTTGTTATTGTTGTTGTTGTTATATTGGATTGTATATATATGATAATTGCAAGAGAAAAGAAATTGGGAAAGAAAATAGGGTTTAGAGAGAATGGTATATGTTGTGTATATGATGATATATATAACATATAAATGGGTCAAAGGAAGAGTCAAAGGAAAAGAGATATTTTTGTGTTGAGTGTGTAATTACATAAATGGGCTTATATGAGACAAAAGGTGAGTTATATGGTTAAGGGCATTGAGGTAATTTACCTTTAGAAATCTCTTGGTGGAGATTAAAAGATGGAAAAGTGTTTGACTTGTGGATATTTTGTTTTCTTTTCATTATGGGTGCCGGTGATTGAAGGAGAGAAAGAGGAAGAGAAGTGTTCTTGATGCTAGAGTTCAATTGAAGAGGCAATCAAAGAGTTTGGTTAGAGATTTGTGAAATTTCTTTATCTAAGGTAAGAAATCTCTTGTTTTCCTTTGTAAATTTTGAAGTTATGTTTAAAGTGAAGTGTGATTTGTTGATGTAATGATTTGGTGTATTTGATATGTGTTTGCAAGTGTTAGAATTGATTTAAAGTTAAAAATTGGAATTGGTGTTGGTTTGGTTGTGATTATGGAAAAATAAGTGAAGATTGATAGTGGAAAATCAAGAGTAAAGTTTGAGTTAGGGTTTTGAGATGGTTTGTGTTCAAATGTGTTGTTTAAGTGGTTATTGTGATGAATATGTGTTATGACATGAGTTATATCCATTTGAGTGAGTTTGTGTTGGGAATTATAGGTTAAAATGCATTTGGAAGAGGGTTGGTTACATTTAGGGTTTATGCATGAGAGACACGTAATTTGGGGCGGTCGCTATTATTCAAGTGCGGTCGCGACTTAGGTCGGGCTTCTGGCCGCGAAACCTACTGTAATAAGGCTTCATCTTTTGATTGTGAAGTGCAGTCGCGAATTAGGTCGGGCTTCTGGCCGCGAAACCTACTGTAATAAGGTTTCATCTTGTAATTGTATGGGGCGGTCGTATTCAGGTGAGGCGCGACCGCTAGAAAGGTTCTGTTCACCTTATTGGAAGCAATCTAATCCTACAACAAGATTTTCATATACATGTTAAATAGATCATCCATTTGAGTTGTCAAGGATCAAAATAGATATCATTTGTCTAACATCATTGTTGAATCATGAAATGTGAGATGATATGGAATTGATAATGCATATGATATTACATGAATAAGGTTATGTATTGTGTATTGTGAGGCTTGTGAATGGTGATGTGTATTATGAATAATGTACTTTGAAATGTGATACTAATAATGCTATATATACAATATGAATTGAGATATGAAATGCTATAAAGCCATTATGATTGGCTATGATGATATAATTGAATGATGTATGGCGTGTTTGCCTAATTGATGAGAAAGATTGAGAAAGAGTTTGATAAAGAGAATAATGAAATAAGTGTATGTTTAATATGATATTCAATTTCAGAGTTCTGGTTTTTGGAGGCATGCCTATTTAATGAAAGTTAACAGTCTTGCCGGGTTGAGGATCTCTTCAAATTGAGTTGAATTGAGGTCCAAGAGACTGGGTCTGTTACACTATGAAAATTGATATTATGAGATATTTGATTTGTAACAGTCTTGCCGGGTTGAGGATATCCTCGAGTTAGATGAGTTGATGATCCAAGAGACCGGGTCTGTTACACTATCCATGGATAGAGATATATATATGTATATGTTGCCTACGGGCTTGATAATGGTGTTTATGAACCAAAGCAGTAACTCTGAATTCTGAATATCGTATTAAATACTTGATGGGCCCATAGGTGTCTAGGTTTTATGTATAGCATAAATGTTGTTCTAATGTAATGAAATGTTAATATTACTTATATGATGAAACGGACTATTCACGGAATATTGTTTGTTGATTATGATCTTTACTAATTGTGTGTGTATCATTGATGTTGATTTATTAATACAAATGTGAAACATTGCATTGCACTGAAGCATAGCATTAGCATGAATTGTCTTACTAAGCCCTTGGCTTAGCGCGATAGTGTTTAATCGCGCAGGTGATAGAGTTGAACCCGAGAGCTCTTCTAGACCGAGTGAGAGTAGACATTGAAGAGTTGATTTTGGGAACTTAAAGATCAGAGGAGATTTTCCAATCATGTATAACCCTTTTATATTTTGTAAAGATTTTGTTTATATTTTAAATATATATGTAATGATAAATATGTACTCAAATGTTTTCATATGTGTAAATATTTTATAACTTCCGCTGTGTACTACTTAAATGTATTAATATATCTATAATGTATATTGAGAAAAATGATGGTATTATATAAAAATGTTTTGAATGTTGATGAAAAGCCGTAGCACTCCTATATTCGGTGCACATATGCTACATTGTGGTGTTGTAGTGTGTGTGTACTGAATGTGGGGGTGTTACATCATTACCCTTGAAACACGGATCTTTATCCATTGGAGATCGGGTCTTCACGCTTGAAAATGGACCTTCATCCTTTGGAAATCGGGTCTTCACCCTTGAAACATGGATCTTTATCATTGGAGGTCAGGTCTTTACCCTGGCTTCAGCTCTTTTAGCTGGACTGATCATTTGTCTTTTGCATCTTCATTCTTTATAGAATTCTAATTTTCTTTTTTTTTATTTTTTTTTTGTTCTTCCTTTGCACTTTTGAAAAAAATTCAGCCCTTTTTCGCTAGCCTTCATATCCTCTCCTTGCCCCCCTGCGTGGTAAAATATTAGAAGTGAGTCTCAAAATGTTTTTTTCATGCATAAACTAAAAAATTGAAAAGGAGAAACTTTGCCCCATGTGTAGGCTCAAACCCATGATTTTACTATACGGGCTCTAATTGATGTTTTTATTGTCTAGTTCTTCGCAAAAGCACGCATTTCTTCTCTTTGAAAAATTACTAGAATTTTCCCAAGCTATGGGCTTTTCGTGCCCCCCTGATTTGATATCTTTTTTTGATTGTTTACTTCATAGGCTGTTTGCTGTTCACTTTAATAAAGAATAGACAATAGAAGACAAGAAAGTGCGATGTGATATACTCATGTATGCATGATATGCATGAATAATACTTACTGTTGTTCCATTGACTCACAGACCGAGGTAATCAGCAGAAGTATTCTCATTGACTCCTTTCAAATGCTCTTTCAAATCTTGCATAGGAATGACACAATGCTTCACATTTAAGGCTTTTATCTTCAAGATGCTGAAAATATGAATAATGGAGGCCCCAAACAGCAAACATCCATTTTAAATTATGATTCAGTATGTCAATTGGTAGCTTCTTCATAACCTTGTCAGTAATCATTTCCTTTGCCCAATGCGTCCTTCGAGTTTTGATGATGCAACAAACTTCTCTTAACTTGAAGTCTTAAATTTTTTTTTTGATGTTGGCTTTGACAAATTAATGTCAATGTACCTCAGGACTTGATTTTTTTTCCAAATTAACATATCTATAACATGATAACCCTAGTTACCGTACTAAACTCAGGAATCATTTCTATTTAAGCAAGAATTGTTGCACTTCAGATAGGCACATACACATTACTTGGCCAAAGGTCTCATTGAGTTTAAATATGGTCTATCTCATATGCATGCTTTTTCAAACATCTCCACTAATAGACTCTACCTACCAAGAGAGATCAACAGGTCTTTGATAGGATTGAAATGGGGTCTATAAGGGACATAGAAGGCCATTTGTAAGTTGGAGCCGACGTGACGCAATGGAAAAGCCTTCACACTACAATTTTCTTATTTGAACTTTAGGCAGCTGGGAGCAATCTTGCTAGACTCCAAATTCCTTTTTTTTCTTCTTAGCATTAATCTAGATATCAATTGGAACAGTCTTTGCCCTTGCATAAAGTTTGGTTCCCAAATTTGTTTCTTTTCTTCTTCTCCCTTTTCTTTCTTTTTCTTTTTCTTACTCTTCCCTTTCTTTGAGCATTTTATCATTTTGTCCTTCTTCCTTGTCGGATTGTTAAGTATAGGACTTTCAAGAACTGGATGGTCATTCCTCTTTTTCTAATTTTGATTGAATCTTTGGTTTGGTTGGACCAATTTAAGTCAAAATGTCCTTATAAACCAAATGGAAGCCTTTTGTTCCTGTACGTAAAAGAGAACTCAGTTGGCTTTCTGAACCGCCATTTTAGGTTTTACCCTTTTTTCTTTTCTTTTTTCTTCTTCTTTTTTTTTTCTTTTTTCTTTTCTTTTTTTCTTTTCTTTTTTCTTTTTTCTTTTTTTGTTTGTTTCTAGCTCTAAAAAGAGTTGTCTTGGTTTGTACTAACTTGGGCTTCCAATAATGGATGAGTGGAGTGACATAAATCTTCTTTAATAGGGATAAATTTTTTGTTACTCTAATGTTGTCTTGATATATTGGAGATATTAAGTGAACTTCAACTACCCTTATGGTCTTGAAAACTTCAACTATCCTTATGGTCTTCAAAACATCAACTACTCTTATGGTCTTGAGAACTTCAGCTACCCTTATGGTCTTGAGAACTTCAATTATCTTCATGGTCTTGACTATTCATTTCTTTCTTTGATCTTCTTGCCTCTTCATCTTAGTGATCATAAGACTTGTCAAAATTATCACAATAGCTCAGGGTAGGTTGTTGAGGTTTGTAAGCAAATGAAAATAAAGCTAAAATTTTATGAAGGCTCAAAGGGACAACTAGAGATTGATATTTAATTGGGTGGATACCAGTTGTTGGCTCTCCAAACAATGCCTAGATCATTTCTCTCTTAAATAAGTAGAGTTCAATTTCGCCTCAAAAGTTTGTCAAAGCATGTTCTAAGACTGACTAGGACCTAGACAAAGGTAATTTTGTAGGAGCCCTCGCTAAGTAAGCATACACAACTCAATTCTATAGAGCAATTCCCTTACCTAGTAAAGTCATGGTGCATAGATATATTAATTCATGAATTATCAAGCTGGATTCCTCAATGGTTGAGAACCAAAATGAACAAAGACCAACAAAAATTTTGATGAAAGTAATTTATTCAAACAAACATAATTTGAAAAATAAGATTGTTCCAATTAAATATTAAATAAAGTAAAATAAATAGAGCAACACTCCAAGCTAAGGGAAGTTCGTTGAGTTGGAGTCAAAGATACTTCATTTATTTAGACATCTCAAGGGCAAGGATTTTTTCCATCATCAAGGGCCATTGCTTCATCATCCATAATTAGCCCAAGCTTGCTTAGTAGCACATCATCTTTAGTAGCTTCTCTTTCTATATCATGACAAGATGACAAAATAAAACTCTTCATGAATGTTGCAAGCGGTGGCACCCTTCCAAATTTAGGTAAAGAATCATTCTTAGTGTTGGGCTTATCAAGCTCAGGCAGCTTTCCACTGTTAATCAAATCTTTGATTTTGTGCCTTAAGTGAGCACATTTATTTGTCTAATGCCCTTGCATTTGATGGAATTGACAGAAGACCTTGACTTCAAATTTTGGGGGTAGAGGCTTATGTAGAGGCTGAGGTGTCAATGGTTGTAGTAAATCCATCTTTATTAAATTTTCTAACATCTTTGACAAAGGCTCCCCCAAGTTTGAAAATTTACGCTTTTTTGTTGGCTTAGTTGTTGCATTTTTCTCAACACCTCCTCTGTCCCTTTTACTTTGCCCACTAGGGTGATAGCCGCTCTTATTGCTCCACTTAGATAGCACATGGTTCGGTTGGTCTTGTATAATAGGGATTGATCTCTCATTTTTCATTCGATCTCTATCAGTAGACATGTTCCTTGTTAATATTGCCTTTTCCTTCTTTCTTATGTCAATGGCAGATGCATCATTAACATTTTTTATGATCTCTAGAATTTGAATCAACTGGGTCCTTATAATTTCAACCAATTGATCTCGTAACTCAGCCATCCTAGCTTTGACAACTTCATCAACTATGTCCCTTAGCTAGTTTGCATCCATCCTTGAAATGTTGTAGGAGGAGTCATTGTATGCTCTTGAATTGTCGTACTCAAGGTCTGTGAGCCAGAGAGGATCAAGGATATGTGATGCCAATGTATGTATGTATGCATGTATGCATGAAAAATTAACAAATAAGGACATATAGGACGTTCCTTCCAACCTTATAATATCCACACACGAATGGCAAGTCTCTTTTCCTAGGTATATCGTTAACAAAATACCAACATGGGGCATCTTGTTTTTGAATATTTCCCTCAGACATTTCAACCAATAGTTATATTTTCAAAAATGGAAATTAGTTTATGATAATTCCCATTAATTAGGTTTTAATCCATTCAACCAACTATAGTAGCTTTTATGCTACATTGGATTAAAACTAAATTAAGAGGTTTATTATAGATAGATTTCTCACTTGAAAAGTAACTAATGATTCATGCCAAAAAGGAAAGCTAAATACGCGAACTCATAATACACAAATGAATATTGACCCCTTTGACGAGCCCATAAGGTTTTTTTTGGGGAAAAAAAGAAATGAATTAGGGTTTTAGGGTTTAGAAGAAACAAAAGAAATCACTTATGTTATTGAAATGAAGATCAATGTTACTACATGTTAATAGATTAAGGTTTTATGTGTATATTTTTATGAATCAAAGAAACTAAGCTACTGGAAAAAATAAAAAGAAATTAGAGATTCAAACCTTAGTTCGTTGGTTTCCCCAAAAATTGCCTCTTGGAAGAACAAGGACAAAGGCAGGATTGCTGCCTTTGATGGCTTGATTGCTTGCTTGCTTCTTCCTCTCAAATCTCAAGTTCCACTATTTGATCCAAGTCCGATTGCTCCTCTTTTTTGTTCCCACTTCTGTGTTGTTTTTAGTCCTTATTTATAGAAGATTTTTATTATTAATCTTAGTTGCTCACGGAATCTAATATTAATTAAGAAAAGGAAACTGAAACAAAATTGAATTTGGTTCCGAAAAAAAATTGCGTCGAAAAAATTTTGCTGGCAAAAAAAAACTGCTGCGGAAAAATTTCACTGGCGAAAATGTTGCCGCAGGAACCATGAGAGAAAATTGGCGAGCCGGGCGGGCGAAAAAGTTGCCACAGATTTTGCTCACAGGCTTTGCCATTTCGCCCGCAGAAAAAATCTGTGGGCGAAATGGCCCCAGGCCATTTTGCCGCCTCCTTTTCGGCGACGAAATTTCGTCGTCGATTTTTATTTTTATTTATTTGTTTATTATTATTATTTTATTTTTTTATTAATAAAAATCAAATACTAAAGCAAATATTATTAAGATAACACAAAAATTGTTTTGGACTAATTAAAATATATTGGACAACACAAAAATTATTTTGGACTTATTAAAATATATTAGACTGGACTGGGTCAAAAATTAAGGGTCTACACAGTTAAGTCAGAATCCTAAACAGATAAATGGTGAGTTAAATCAAATTCAGTCTCAGGTCCAAGTACCCAATCTCGGGTCCAAGTACCCAAACCAAATTCAATCTTAGGGCCAAGTGCCCAATCTCGGGTCAAGTATCGAAATCAAATTCAATCTCAAGTCCAAGTACCAAATCTCGGGTCCAAGTACCCAATTCAAATTTAGTCTCGGATCCAAGTACCCAATCTCAGGTCCAAGTACCCAATCTCGGGTCTAAGTACCCAAATCAAATTCAATCTCAGGTCCAAGTATCCAAATCAAATAAATCTCAGATCCAAGTACCCAATCACGGGTCCTAGTACCCAATTCAAATTCAATCTCGGGTCCAAATATCCAATCTTCAGTCCAAGTACCCAAATCAAATTCAATCTCGGATCCATGTATCCAAATCAAATAAATCTCGGGTCCAAGTAGCCAAATCAAATTCAATCTCGGGTCCAAGTACCCAATCCCGGGTCCAAAAATCCAAATCAAATTCAGTCTCGGGTCCAAGTACCCAATCTCAGGTCCAAGTACTCAAATCAAGTCAATCTCAGGTCCAAGTACCCAATCCCGGGTCTAAGTACCCAAATTCATTTTAGTCTCGGGTCCAAGCACTGAAATCAAGTTCAGTCTCAGGTCCAAGTATCCAAAACAAATTCAAATAACCATCTCATCAAAAATTAAGTCTTATTGCTTTTCACTCTCTTTTACTAAAGTCTCAGATCGTTCAAGCAGGGGGCAAACTGTAGACCCTTAATTTTTTACCCAGTCCAGTCTAATATATTTTAATTAGTCTAAAATAATTTTTATGTTATCTTAATTAAATAATATTTGTTTTAGTATTTATTTTTTATAATTTTTAAAAATCATTATAATAATAAAAATAAAAATAAAAATGAGTCTGCAACGAAAAAATCAACGACGAAAAATTCATCGCCGAAAACAGTGGATGAAATGGCCTTGGGCCATTTCGCCCGCAGGAGTTTTCTGCTGGCAAAATTGTCCTGAGCCTGCCCCTCGCAATTTCGCTTGCAATCCCTCGCAGCAGCCCGAGGTAGTTTTTTTGCCAGTGAAATTTTTCCGACGCAATTTTTTTCAAAACCAAATTCTATTTGATTTCAGTCTTCTTTTCCTAATTAAATACAGTTTCCATAAACAATTAAAATAAATCATCTAAATTTCCTATAAATAAGACTAAAAAACACAGAAAAGAGAAAAAAGGAGGAGGATGAACGATCAAACTTTAAAAAAAGAGGAACAGGAGAGAACTTTGGATCGTATAGTGGAACTTTAGATTTTGAGAAGAACAAGCAAAGCCATCAACAATTTATCAAAGGGAGCAACCTTGCCTTTGTCCTTGTTCACCTAAGAAGCAATTTTTGGTGGAACCAATGAACAAAAGTTTGAATTTCTAATTTCTTTATTTATTTTCTTTACAGTAGCTTCATCACTCAAAATTGAAAATTGTTTCTTTTGTTTCTTCAAAACCTTAAAACCCAAAATTGATTCTTCTACTTTCAAAAACCCTAAAAATACTTTCTGTTTCCAAGAACCTTAAGAACCCTAAAACTACTTTTCTGTTTCTTCTAAACCCTAAGAACCCTAAATTTATTTCTTCTATGTCCAAAAGACATTAATTCGTTACTTTTCTGTTTCCAAAAATCTTAAACCATTTTGCTTATTTCCAAAAACTTTATAAAACTCTAAATTGTTTTCACAAGTCTTAAAACCAAACATATTTTCCAAGACATCAATCTCTATTCTAAAATTCAGTAGCCTTATTTTTTTTAAGCATAAAAAGTTTTAACCCTAATTAATCCTTCTTTCCAAAATCATGCAGTAAGCATTATTCTTTTAAAAATAACATTAGTTTCTTCCAATTTCAAAAACCCTATTTTCTAAATTCTAAACCCTAAATTCTTAATTTTCAACACCAAAACCTATAATCCTAGAAGCCAGCTTCTAAAATTTTCTAGTGCCCCGCCCCCCTTGACCCCAGCCCACTAACCGGTTAGCGAAATCGCCGTATGGGCTCAACGAAGGGGTCAATATTCATTGGTGTATTATGAGTTCGTGTATTTAACTTTCCTTTTTCCAAAGCCCTAATTTAGTAACTAAAATTCTAAAATTCTATTTTAAGATGCGAACCCTAAATTATATATTTATTGCTTTATTTAATTTTAGATATGATTATGCAGTTTATTATATGCTTTGATTTATTTAATTTCAACGCTTGATTTATTTAATTTATCATGGATGAATGCTTATTATATATTTTGATTGATGTTTAATATCTTTGATAATGATTTATTTATTATGAATGGTTATTTACTTTTATCAATTTATTTTTGATTTCCAAATGTTGTAAGAGGTATGTTTCAACTTTGTGGGCACCTCATTAGTTAAATATCATGTAATTTAAATTGCTTTTATATTTTAGACCAATGTAAAGGACATGTTTCTACCTTTTGGTGGGTGTCCTATTAGTTTAGACATGGATGATGTAAGGACATGTTTCCATCCTCGGATGGGTGTCCATTTATTTGTTTTGCTTGGACATTGCTTTAATTTTAATTTAATGATGCTTTAATTTAATTGTTGCATGTAATATGGATAATATTGTTATATTTAAGAATTTTATAATATTAAGATCTTTAAAGGAGGCTGGTTCTAATGAACCGGGTGTTGTGGGGGTGCTGGGCCATTTCTCACCTTCCCCACACGTACCCAACTTTCAGAACCCATTGGGGGGTTCGGAATTCCTTAAGAATTAAGTCATCAACCCCTTTCTTTTTCTCGGCCCGTCCGGGTGGCGACTCCATTTTCTCTAGACTTAGGTCTGTGTTCTCTATGGCCCCAAGCCTAAACAGTGCCGAAGTCGCATGAACCATTCCACCGGGAGTAGGGGTGAAAATTCACGCTCACAGTAACCTCTTCATAACTTTACAAATAATCCTTTATTTTGCATAATGTGTCCTTTGAGGTTCGACGATGCAACATATTTCCTTTAACTTGAGTGTTTATACAACAAAAAAATAATATTTCATTATTTTTTTAAATAATTTATTGACTTTATCAAACAAGTTGTGAGCGGGGATTTTCGCCCCCACTCCCATGTGGAGTAGTTCTTGCGACTTCAGCACTACTAGGCTCAGGGCCTTAGAGAACACCAACCTAAACCCAGAGAAAATAGAGTCACCACTTGGACGAGCCGAAAAAAAAAAAAGGGGGTGGATGACTCAATTCCTAAGGAATCCCCAACCCCCTATTGGGTTCGAAAAGTTGGGTACGCGTGGGGAAAGGTGAGAATGATCCAACACCCCCACAACACCCGGTTTATTGAAACCGACCTCCTTTTCAGGTCTTAATATTATAAAATTCTTAACTATAATGATATTATCCATACTACATGAAATCATAAGAATAAATAAATACTTTATTAAAATCACAACAAATTCAAACAAAATAAATGAATAGGCACCCATCCATGGATGAAAACAAGTTACATTAAAATCCAAAAACTTAAAATAAACCAAGTTACATGAAACTTAATTAATTGAGGTACCCTAACATGGAAACATACCTCTTATAATTTCTTAAAACTAAAAATAAATCAAATAACAAATATTCGAGCATACATCATAAAATCAAATAAAAATAAACTATTTATTAAGTCATATAATAAACCATGTATCTAAACTTAAATGAAGCAATAAAAAAATAAATTTAGGTTTATATCTTAAATTAGGTTTTCTTAAATAAAATTAGGGTTACAAATAGAAAACTAGGGTTTTATGGATTTTTGGAAACAAAACTAGGGATTAGGGATTTAAAAAATCTTGGAACTTTTACGAAGACAATGTTAGGGTTTAGATGAAAACTTAATCATGATGTAAATCCTAATAACTCTTTAATATTGATATTGGTACGAGATTAATAAATATATTTCAATGAAGACATAGTGGATATAAACTGACAGTATTATCAAATAGAACTTATTAAATGTGCTTAAACTAAGCCACATATATGAAATTCATAATATCAACAAACATAAGTTTTTTATGATTTTAGAGAGTTTTGAAGATTGTACCTACATTTGAAGGCTCCACCATAATTAAATAACTTAAATTTTGTCTGTGTAAAAATAAAGGCAGTATGCTACTGCCTTTATAAAATTGTTCTTTTGCTGTTTAAAGCTTCTCTATTTCTCAAAGTTTGTTAGTCACTGTAGAAGGTTGCCAATCCTTCTTTGAAGGCTGCTCTAGTCTCTCTTTTCATTACTGCCTGAAAGTTGCTGAAGGTCCAAAGTCTGGTGAAGTTCAAAGTCTATTGAAGTTCCTCGTCTGCCAAAGTTAAAAGTCCTTTTGCTATTTGAAGTTATTCAATCATTGCTAAAGGTTGCTGGTGTTCCAAGTTTAGGGTTTTGCAAAACCGAGTTTCAAGAGTCTGCTGAAGTTAAAAAGTCAAAAGTCCCAGGCAAAGTCCCTGAAGTTCCAAGTCTGCTGCCGTTCTAAGTTTTTCTCCTGAAGGTTTTTAAATTATGTATTTATAAGAACGTGCATGAATTAGGTTAAACATTGTGGGCATTTTCCATTTTAAAAATGGATCCTCTCGGAAGCATATTGAATTAATGGGTTTATTCAACACAAATTTACCCCATATCGAATTAGAAACATTTTTATTCTAGTAAAACTGACACCATCTTGAATTCAAGTAACCTTAATTCGACAGAATCCAAGTCCATATTGAATTGGCAATCCAAATTCAATATGGACTACCAACAAACCACCCCATATCGAAATGGGGCACCAATTCATTATGGGGATAGCCCCATATTGAATTAGAGTAGCCCCAATTCGATATGGAGAGCGTCCATATCGAATTGGAGGCTCTAATTCAATATGGGGTGCTCCCCATGTCAAATTAGGTGTCGTAATTTGTCATGGGACACCTATACCTCTTAAAATCAACCTAAATCAGGTGAAAAATGAACCAAACCTTCAAATCGGGCCCATTTAGGGTTTATTGTACATATATAAAATAAAAATCAACCATACCTTTTAAATTGAACCCAATTAGGGTTTTAAAAGTTTAAATAGCTTATTTTAGGCCCTATTAAAAAATATCAATCCAATTAATGATTTGGAATTAACACTGGACTAACTAGGGCCAAAATCAAGGGCCTACAGTTTTGCCTCCTGCTTGAACGAACTGAGACTTCAGTAGAAAAGAGTGAAATACAACATGATCTTGAGCAGATTTGGATAAGGACGGGTTCTCGACTCTAGAATGAAAATGGTTGGGTTTTAGACCCGAGGTGAGATTTGATTTGGGACCTAGAATGAGTTTAAGACTAAAAAAAGATTAGGGTTCTGAACTCGAGGTTGAATTGTACTTGGGTACTTAGACTCGAGACTAGATTTTGGGTGCTCGACCAAATACTAGATTTGACTAACCTTTTATCAGTTGAGAATTTTGGCTTCCTTCTAACCAGTTGTTCCATTCTTTATTGGATTATGGGTCTTTACACATAAAAAATGGATCTTTATCCTTTAAATCGGGTCTTCACACTTAAAACATGGATCTTTATCCATTGGAGATCAGGTTTTCATTCTTCAAAGTGGATCTTCATCATTGGCATCGGGTCTTCACCCTTTAAAGTGGATCTTCATCCTTGGAGATCGGGTCTTCACCCTTGAAAATGGATCTTCATCCTAAGAGATCGAGTCTCCACCCTTGAAATTGGATCTTCATCCTTGGCATCAAGTCTTCACCCTTGAAAATAGATCTTCATCTTTGGAGATCAGGTCTTCACCCTTGAAATTGGATTTTCATCCTTTGCATGGGGTCTTCACCCTTCAAAACGGATCGTCATCCTTGGAGATCGAGTCTTCACCCTTGAAATTGGATCTTCATCCTTTGTATCAGGTCTTCACCCTTCAAAATGAATCTTCATCCTTTTCATCGGGTCTTCACCCTTGAAATTGGATATTCATCCTTTGCATCAGGTCTTCACCCTTCAAAGTGGATCTTCATCCTTGGCATCGGGCCTTCACCCTTCAGAATGGATCTTCATCCTTGGAGATCAATTTTTCACCCTTGAAAATGGATCTTCATCCTTGGAGATCGGGTCTTCACCCTTGAAATTGGATCTTCATCCTATTGACTTCGAGTCTTCACCCTTTAAATTGGATCTTCATTCTTTGGACTTTGGGTCTTCACCAGTTAAATTGGATCTTCATCCTTTTGGACATTTGTCATATATTAGCTTCAACTCTTATAGCTGGATTGATCTTTTGTCTTTTGCATCTTCATTTCTTTTGGGGTTCTTATGTTCTTTTTGTTCTTCTTTTTGCAAAACAATTAGCTATTTTTAGTTGGCCTTTATATCCTCTCTTTGCCCCCTGCGTGTGTAGACCCTTAATTTTTGACCCAGTCCGGTCCAATAATTTTAATTAGTCCAAAATTATTTTTGTGATATCCAATATATTTTAATTAGTCCAAAACAATTTTTGTTATCTTAATTAAATAATATTTGATTTAGTATCTAATTTTTATTAATAAAAAATAAAAAATAATAATAAACAAAAAAATAAAAATAAAAATCGGCGACGAAAAAAATTCGTCGCTGAAGAGTTGCGGCGAAATGGCCTACAGGCCAATTTTCACCCTCAGCTCACAGCCAGCTGCGGCAGCTTTTTTGCCAGAGCAATTTTTCCGCAGCAATTTTTTTTTACCAGCGAAATTTTTTCGATGCAAATTTTTCCAAAACTAAATACAATTAGGTTTCGGTTTTCTTTTCTTAATTAATGTTAGATTTTATGAATAACTAAAATTAATCATAAAAATCTTCTATATATAAGGACTAAAACAACACAAAATGGGGAGGAGAAATTGGGAGCGAAATATTGGAGAAAACATAGAAAAGGATTGGACTCGAATTCTTTTTGAACCTAGAACTTTGGGAGACATTTGATTAGGAGGTCGAAACTCAGCAAACCAAAGCAATAAGAAAGAAATCTACAATTCATCAAAGGCAGCAAAGCTTGTCTTTGTTCTTATTCAACCAAGAAGCAATTGTCACGACCCAATTTGTACATATGTACAGTACGTCCATGTACAGTAAGAGGAACCCTCCCGAGAAGCTACTCAAAAGCGCGAAGTGAAGGGAAGTTCTGTAAAATTGAAAGGACCTATTTGAAAAGATTGTAAAGTTTTGGGGAGGTGACCGTAATTACCAAAAGTTGTTCCGGAGGTCCTTAATAGTGCACATAACAGACTCCAGAAATGGAAAGTAGAGAAAAATCGGACACTAACGGTGCGACACGGTTTTTCCCGAAAAAGCACGGTTTGGAAGATATAGGGGATTTTGACCAGGGGCATCATGGTCATTTTTAAAAGTATCTCAAAAGTAATAAAGGATCTCAAAAATGAAAAGTAGAGGAAAAACTGAGTCAAAAAGTGTACCACAGCATTCGGCGAAAGTGCGCGGTTTAAAAGTTACGAACGAGTAACCGCCGGAGGGTATTTTGGTCTTTTCACACCTTAGAGCATAAAATTACAGCACAATGAGGTTGAGGGGCCAAAATATAATTAAGATGAAGTCCAAGGGCTTGGGTTGTAAATAAATTAAAGAAGGAGACATTTGGACCAATGAGAATTGGCCATTTTCTCACATATGTGTACCAATGGGAAATCAACATCTACACCATGACCTATCAACCTCTCTTGGCTGCCATTTGGAGGAGAGAACACCACAAAAATAAAGCCAAGAACTCTCTTTGTTCTTGCTTGGCCGAAAATAGGAGGAAGGAAAAAGAGAGAGAGATTGTTTTTCTTTTCACGTAGCCAAATTTGGAGAATTGGGAGAGATTGCAAACTTTGGTGGAGAATAAGATTTTGAGGTAAGGAAATTCATCTATGGTTCTATTTTTTTCATTGGTTATAGTATTTGTAAGATAAAAATGAAAGAATAAATATGATGATTATAGAAAATTTAAGAAGTTGAGGAAAAGTGAAAGAGGTGATTTGCACATATAAGATTAAGGATAAAAAGGATGACTAGTAGTTTAGTTAGCAAAAGAAGGCATGAAGCACTTAAATTTTATTATGTTCTTGACATGGATTTTATGAAAATTATAGGAAATCAAGAAGTGAGAGAGAAAGAAGCAAAGAAGACATAAAAGAACTAGAAACAAGTGAAAAGAATTAAGGTTTGGTACTTAAATCATTGCCTTTTCAATTAATTCACATATTTTGCATTATGGGATTTTTGAAATGGTTTTGAAATGATGTTATTATGTGTGGTAAATATGTGGGAAAGTGCTCTTGAACCATTTGTAATCAATTGATTGTGAAAAGAATGAAAACAAAACAAACTAGCTAAATTTATGCAATTATTCATAAACTTTGATGAGTTTTTAATCACTCCTTTGGTTTGATTTTTGGAAGAGGGACCCTTAGTCCTTCAATGGTATCACAAAAGGATTCTAAAAATCAATTTTGCAAGAAAAAAATGAATTTCCCTCAAGTTTGGAAAATTGGGCCGAATGGTCCCTTTTGGGCACCATTCTGCAGCTTTCATTTTGGGCAGTCCGTTGAAGGGGAAAACGAAAGAATTTTTCGACAAAATTTTACATGCATTTAGTTAACTTATGAAAGTGTTTTCCTGCAAAAATTCAGCCAAAAATAAGTTTGTTTACTTGGTCAAAACCGTTGCCAAAGTTGACTGATTTTCAGCAGTAAAAACAGATTTTACCATTTAGTTGTCGCGCGCCATTGCGTTGCCGATTTTACGCGCCGCGCTACTATTCCTTTGGTCATTTTTCTAAATGTGTTAAAACTTGAATATTATGATATGGATTGATGTTAAATCATATAAAATGACATGAAGGAGAATTGGAAATGATCAGAAAGGCATCATGACAAGCTATTCCGACAATACATGCATTATGGACAAATCATGGTTTATTGAATATCATGATCAAAGTAATTTAATAAATTATTTATGCTCTACTTGGTATATCAGAACCCTTGAGATAAGGGTATGATGCATCATACTATTACTGCAGTACTGCTTATGACATGATATGATATTCCGGCTGAAGGCCGATGATTACAATGATATGATCAATGATGCAATGATAATGGCCATTGGCACATGTGCAAGAAATATGATGAAAGATAATGAAATATGATCATGATGAGATATGTTTATCACGACTCTTCCTTATCCGCTGATGTTCTGTTAGACCAGTAGAGCACCTAAATTGATAAAAGCAAAATGAGTAATTTATAAATTCAGAATATGGGATTTAATCTTTTATCATTATGTTTATATCTTATTCATTTAATTAAAGTATTCAAATGCATGTTTTGAATTACTCATTTATTTTATTTATGAAATGCAATGATTTATGTACCCACTAAGCAAACGCTTAGCGAGTTTAGTTTCCTTTCTAAACTCGTAGGTTGAGCAAGAAGCTGGTTTCTACAGTGTTCCGAGCAGCTGGTGTTGGCAACTCTTCGGATAGAAAGATATTATAAGTAATGTAACTAGAATGGCATGTACATATGTTAGTGTAACTAAGAATTGTATGTATGACTAGTAAAAGACCATAGTACGTGTGCTAAGTATATTAACTAATGTATGTTGTATGAATTAGTGTGTATGGATGTGTGTATAGAAGTGTGAAACTTTAATGCAGGTTGTAGTGGAGGGTATAAGGAGTTCGACTATGGAAGTGTTTGAGATTGATTGAGATTGTTGGATTGAGAACAAAATTGTTTCAAAAATTAAAAAAAAAATCAGTTTTGGCGACACTTGGGACCCCTAAATATAGGGGAAACTCTGGCAAAATTTTTTAAAAATCTACACTTAAAATTGGCTAAGTAAAATATTAAGACACAATCATTATGAGATAACAGTCCATCTTGGTCTATAAAAGTAGGCTGAGATGGGGTGTTACAGCAATTTTTTGGTGGATCCAACAAACGAAGGTATGAATATCTAATCTCTTTTTTTTTTTTTCTTCACAGTAGCTTCTATCACTAAAAATTAATAAATCGTTTCTTCTATTTCCAAAAACCCTAAAAATTATCCTTCAGTTTCTTCTAAACATTAAATCCCTAATTCGTCTTTTCTATTTTCAAAAACCACAAAAACCCTTAAATCATTTATTTTTTCTCCAAAAACTTTTAAACCCAAACCCTAATCACTATCCCAAAAAGTCAGTAGCCTTATTTTTTTTAAGCATAAAAAACTTTAACCCTAATTAATCCTTCTTTCCAAAATCACATAGTAAGCATTATTCTTTTAAAAATAATACAAGTTTCTTCCAATTTCAAAACCCTATTTTTTTAAAATCTTAAACCCTAAAATCTTACTTTTCAATACCAAAACCTATAATTCTAGAAGGCAATTTTCAAAATCTTCCGGGTACGGACCGGGACACCGCAAGGGGTGCTGCCCCCTTGACCCCCGCCCGCTAACCGGCTAGCGGGACTACCGTATGGGTTCGGGTCATTATTTATTTATGCATTATAAATCTTTATGTTTTACTTCCATTATTATGATTATTCAAAATACAAACCGTAAACCCCAAAACCAATTAATCTTCCTAATTTCATAATTTTACCCCCCTCAAACCCTAATTTGATCAATCAAAGAACCTTACTAATTACTTAAATTATAAAACCCTAATCCTTTTCAATTCCTTTAAAACTCAGAGTAGCTTAAACTCATAAATTCCAAAACCCTAAACACATTAAATAAAGAATCTTAAATACAAACAGTAGCCCTAATTTGAATCTTTATTTGCTTTATTCAATTTTATATTTGATTATGCTTTGATTTATTTTCTATGCTTTAATTTATTTAAGTTCAATGCTTGGTTCATTTAGTTTATCATGGATGGATGTTTATGCTCTATTTATGTTTAATGTCTTTAGTGAATGATTTATTTATGATGAATGGTTATTTACTTTATCCAAATTATGAGCGGGGATTTTTGCCCCCACTCCCGATGGAATGGTTCTTGCGACTTCAGCACTGTTTAGGCTCGGGGCCTTAGAGAACACGGACTTAGATCCGGAGAAAATTGAGTCACCACCTGGACGGGCCGCAAAAAAGAAAGGGGTGGATGACTCGATTCCTAAGGAATCCCCAACCCCTTAATGGGGTCGAAAAGTTGGATACATGTGGGGAAGGTGAGAAATGGCCCAGCACCTCCATAACGCCCGGTTCATTTGAACCGTCCTCCTTTACATGTCTTAATATTATAAAATTCTTAAATATATAATATTATCCATATTACACACAATAATTAAAATAAAGCATCGATAAATTAAAAATTAAAACAATGTCCAAGCAAAATAAATAAATGGACACCCATCCGAGGATGGAAACATATCCTTACATCCCATGCCTAAATAGGCCACCCACCAAAAGGTAGAAACATGTCCTTTACATTATTTCTAAAGTAGGAAAACAATTTAAATTACATGATATTTAACTAATGAGGTATGCACCAAGTGGAAACATACCTCTTACAACATTTAGAAATCTAAATAAATTGATAAAAGTAAATAACCATTCATCATAAATAAATCATTCATCAAAGGTATTAAACATCAATAGAAAGTAAACATCCATCCATGATAAATTAAATAAACTAAGCATTGAACTTAAATAAATTAAAGCATATAAAAAAATCAAAGCATAATCAAATATAAAATTGAATAAGGCAAATAAAGTTTCAAATTAGGGCTACTGTTTCTATTTAAGTTTTAAAGTGTTTAGGGTTTTGGAATTTATGGATTTAAGATTTGTAATTCTTAGCTACTGTGAACTTTAAGGAATTGACATGAATTAAAGTTTTATAATTTAAGAGGTTGATAAAGCTCTTTAATTAACCGAATTAGGGTTTGAGATGTATAATCATGAAATTAGGTTTTGGACACTTTAAAACATTTAGATTTATGATTTACGGTCATTGGATTGTGTTTGAAAGCTTACTGTGTTTGAATATGTTTATAGGGTTTTAAGGTTTAAAGGATTAGGGTTTAGAAAACTTTAAGGTTTAGGTTTTAAGGGAGTTAGGGTTCACTATTTTGAGTTTTGGGGTTGAATTAAGGTTTTAGGATTTTTGAATTAGGGTTTCGAAGAATGAATTAGTTTTTAGAA
Source organism: Garcia nutans (assembly GCA_947685225.1). Taxonomy (NCBI): domain Eukaryota; kingdom Viridiplantae; phylum Streptophyta; class Magnoliopsida; order Malpighiales; family Euphorbiaceae; genus Garcia; species Garcia nutans. The sequence goes on along the minus strand of CANTUV010000007.1, from coordinate 43,324,297 downwards.
TTTGGAAAAACAATTGATAAATTTATGAAAATTTATGAGAATAAACAAAATGATTTAAAGGTTATAGAAACAAAAAAAGATGTTTTTAGGGCTTTTGGAAAGAAACAGAACTCAATTTAGGGTTATGAAAATTTGGAAAGCAAATTAGGGTTTTGAAATTTTGAAGAAACAAAAATAACAATTTTAAGCTTTTTGGAAAACAAAGCAACGAATTAAGGTTTTTAAACTTTAGAAAAGGGGAATTAAGGTTCTAGGGTTTTTGAATTAAAAGAAACAATAGGATGATTTAAGCTACTGTGAAGAAATTAGATAATTGATGCATACTACCGTTTGTTGGTTACACCAAAAATTTCTTCTTGGATGAATAAAAACAAAGACAAGCTTTGCTGCCTTTGATGGATTGAATTGTTGTCTGCTCTCTCAAGGAAATCAGATTGATTCAAAGCCTTTCCTACTCAGTTTTGGTCTCAACTTTCCTCCAAATTTCTGTCCCAATTTTTGATCAATTTCTCTCCTTTTTTGTGTTGTTTTAGTCCTTATTTATAGAAGATTTCTATGGTTAATTCTAATTATTCACGGAACATAACATTCATTAAGAAAAGGAAACCGAAACCTAATTGTATTATGTTTTGAAAAATTTGCGTCGCAAAAATTTTGCTTGTGAAAAAAAACTGCTGCAGAAAAATTATGCTGGCAAAAAAAAACTGCTGCGACAAAATTGTGCTAGCAAAAAAGCTGCCGCAGCTGGCTGCGGCAGCGGTGGGAGAATTGGCCTGTGGGCCATTTTGCCCGCAGGAAATTCCTGCGGCCATTTCGCCCTTTTTTAATTTTTAATTTTTATTGTTTAATTTTATTATTTTTTATTAATAAAATTAGATACTAAACCAAATATTATTTAATTAAGATAACAAAAATTGTTTTGGAATAATTAAAATATATTGGACAACACAAGAAATATTTTGGACTAATAAAAATATATTGGACCGGACGGGCTCAAAAATTAAGGGTCTACACAAATGTTGTGAGAGGTATGTTTCCACTTGGTGGGTACCTCATTAGTTAAATATCATGTAATTTAAATTGCTTTTATATTTTAGAACCAATGTAAAGGACATGTTTCTACCTTTCAGTGGGTGTCCTTTTTAGGCATAGATTATGTAAGGGCATGTTTCCATCTTTGGATGGGTGTCCATTTATTTGTTTTGCTTGGATATTGTTTTGATTTTCAATATATTGATGCTTTATTTTAATTATTGCGTGTAATATGGATACTATTGTTATATTTAAGAATTTTATAATATTAAGACCTGTAAAGGATGCCCGTTCTAATGAACCGGGTGTTGTGGGGGTGTTGGGCCATTTCTCACCTTCCCCACACGTACCCAACTTTCTGAACCCATTAGGGGGATGGAGATTCCTTAGGAATCGAGTTATCCACCCCTTTCTTTTTCCCGGCCCTTCCGGGTGGCCACTCCATTTTCTCCGAACTTAGGTTCGTGTTCTCTAACACCCCTAGCCTAAATAGTGCCGAAGTTGTAAGAACCATTCCACTAGGAGTGGGGATGAAAATCCCCACTAATAGCATGGTAAATTATTTAAAGTGAGTATGAGAATGTTTTGTACACGCATAAACTCAAGAATTGAAAAAGGGAAGTTTTGCCCGCCTCTGTAGGTTCAAACCAATGATTTTTCTTCATGCATGCTCCGATTGATGTTTGTGTATTATCTAGTTCCTTGCATAAGCATGCATCTCTATTGAATCCAAGTCCATATTGAATTGGAAATCCAAATTCAATATAGATTGCCAACTAATCGCCCCATATCAAAATGGGGCAAAAATTCAATATGGTGATAGCCCATATCGAATTGGTGATAGCCCAATTCGATATGGGGCTTCCCCATATCTAATTGGGAGCACCATTTTGATATTGGGAGCCTCCATATCGAATTGGAGGCTCCAATTCGATATAGGGTCCTCCCCATGTCGAATTAGGTGTCCTAATTTGACATGGGACACCCATACCACTTAAAATTAGCCCAAATCACGTGAAAAATCAACCAGACTTTCAAATTGGACCCAATTAGGGTTTAGTGTACCTGTATCAAATAAAAATCAACCAAAACTTTTAAATCAAACCAAATTAGGGTTTTAAAAGTTTACATAGCTTTTTTTAAATATCAATCCAACCAATTAATGATTTGGAATTAACACCGGACTAACTAGCACAAAAATCAAGGGTCTATATCATTGTCATTGTACCTCGGGACTCAAATTTTCAAATTAACATATCTATAACATTACAACCCTATTTACCGTACTAAAATTGGGAATTCTTTCCAATTGAGCAAGAACTGTTGCACTTCAGATAGGCACATACACATTACTTGGCCAAAAGGTCTCATTGAGTTTAAATATTGTCTATGTCATATGCATGCTTATTCAAACTATCTCCACTAATAGACTGTACGTACCAAGAGAGATTAACAAATCTTTAATAGGCCTAAAATGGGGTCTATAAGGGATATGGGTTAAGCGAAGGCCATTTAGAGAATGAAGCTGATGTAACAATATGGACAAACCTTCACACTAAAAACTTCTTGTTGGAACTGTATACTGTTAGAGGTTCTATTTTCACCTTCTCTGCATCTTGTTATCCTGCTTCACGAAATGATAGCTCATAAAATCTTTGTTTCATAAAAAGATAGAGATTGAAATCATGCCTCATGACAAGACAAAGCTTGAAATTATGCTTCATAAAAAGTCAGGACTTTAGATTTTGGTCCCCTTTGAAGAAATCCAAATGAATTTTGAAACCCTATTTTTCTTCCCATTTCCTCTTTTTCTTTTTTTTTCTTTTTTTTCTTTTTTTCTTTCTCTCTCTTTTTTCCTTTTATTCTTTTCCTTTTTTCATTTTCTTTTCTCCTTTTTTTGTTTTATTTTATTTTGTTTTGTTTTTTTTACTTTTGGGTTCTAGTTCTAAGAGAGTTGTACCATTTTATGCTTCTGACTAAAGATGAATGGAGTAGGACAAGTTTGCTTTAGTGAGGATGAACCCTTTGCCACCCTAATGTTTTTTATTTGAGATATTAGGTCCAGTTCAGATAAACTTTAACTATCCTTATGGTCATAACTACATATCCTTCTCTTTGACCTTCTTCCTCGTTTATTCTTTAGTGATCATCAGACTTGTCAAAAGCATAACAACAGCTCAGGGTAAGTTATTGGGTTTGCAAGTCAATGAAACATAAGCTAAAATATCATGAATGCTCAATGGGAAAAATTAAGGATTGATGTTAACATGGGTGGATACTAGTGTTGGCTAACCAAACAATGCCTAAATCATCTCTCCCTTAAATAAGCGGAGTTCAATTTTGCCTTGAAAATTCATCAAAGTATGTTCAAAGATGGACTAGGACCTAGACAAAAGTCATTATGTAGGAGCCCTCTTGAATTGAGCATTCACAGCTCAATGCTATAGAATAATTTCCTCAACTAGTAAAGTCATTCAAATCATGATGCATAGATATATTAATTTATGATTATCGAGCTAGACTCATCATTGGTTGAACACTATAATATCAAAAGCAAAGAAAATTATATATTCAATAAAAGTAATTTATTCCAATAATTATAATTTGAGAAACATAATTGTTCTAATAAAATACCAAAGAAAGCAAAAGAAAATGAGCAGCACTTAAGACAAGGAAAGTTTGTTAAGTCAAGCCTCTTCTCTCTTCACGTCTTCTACATTCTTATATTGAGAGGAGGATAAGACAATATCTTCCTCCAATTCTCCTCCTACCAAGAAGTGTGCTGGTGGAGGTACTGTTCTAAATTTAGGCAGAGGATTATTCTTGGTGTTGGGCTTACCAGGCTCAGGCAGTTTTCCACTATCAATCCAATCTTAGATTTCATGCCTTAAGCCAACACATCTATCTATCTCATGCCCTTGCACTTGATGGAACTTAGAAATGGCCTCGGCCTCAAAGCTTGATGGCAGGGGATTTGACAAAGGTTAGGGAGCCAATGTCTGTAATAGACCTTTCTTCTGTAGCTTATTGAATACCCAAGATAGAGGCTTCCCTGACTCTGAAAAACTATCTTCTACTTAACTAGTTGTTGCATTAACATCCACAGACTTCTGCATACCCTGACCGCCAAACTGATAACTTCCCCTATCACTTTTTCTTCTAGAAAAATGGTTCTTCTCCCTCTCCCATTCCATTATTTGCAAGCTAGGTTGGAAAAAAATCTTTGAAATCCTTTATAAGGGTGTGGGGAAGCCTCTAATAGAGGTTGGGTAGGATGCCTCTCACTTTCATCCTAATCTGGTCAGACTCAGCAGGCCAACTTTTGAGAAGTGCAGCCTTATTTCTCCATCTCTTCACATAATCAACAAAACTTTCATTTTATTTTTTCTTGATAGTCTCTACATCCATCAGGGTCACTTCCAACTCAATATTATACCCATACTGCAGGATTAAGGCTTTGTACAACAAATCTCAGTTCTTTTGAGTACTTTCCTCTAAGGTATTGTACCAATTCTTCACAATAAGATCTAGTGAAAGCATGAATACCTTAGTGTTTGAGTCTCAGTACCTCTAGCAGACTGCATAACAGTGATGTACTGCTTAACATGCAAGTGAGGATTGCATGTACCATTGTATCTAGAGAAATAAGGCATCTGGAACTTGTAAGGAACTTTTTCATCTTGCTCAAATAGTTTGCTCACTTTTGACATCTCTTCAACCTTCAGCTTCTTTTCAAACTTCTTTTCTAAATCGGCAATAATCTTCTCTACATCTGAAGTTTTGGTCTTTTCCACAAGCTTCGGCTCTTTCTTCTTATCTTGAGGATCTTGGAAGTATTGAGCCCAATGATCATCATTATCAATAATTACATAGCCATCATCAAAGGCAACATTGCTGACCTTAGCCTTTCCCATATCCTCTTCTACTGCTTAAAACTAGCATATGCTTCAATAATGTTTCCTTCCAATAGTGTAGCTAGTTAATTTCTCATGGTCTCAACTAGGACACCCTTTAACTCTCCCATCTTGGAAGCAAGAGCTTCATTTATTAGATTCTAAACTTGATTAGGATTCATGGTTCTCGGAGTGAAATTAATTGTATCTTCATTGAACTCTGAGTCATTGATGTAGGTCGGGTTGTCATATGTCCTTAAACTTCTGTACTCTAGGTCTGTGAGCCAAAAATGATTACTACCATGTAATACAATGCGTGTATGTATACGTGTATGCATAAGTAACAAACAAACAAAGATAATTAGGACATTCCTTCCAACCTTATAACTTCCACACATGAAAGATGAGTCTCTTTTCCTAGGTATATGACCAACAAAATACCGACATGGGATATCTTATTTTCGTAAAAATTCCCTCGGAAAATTTTAACCAATAGTTATATTTTCAATTTTAGAAGTCAGTCCATGATAATTCCCATTAATTAGGCTTTAATCCATTGAATCAAATAAAAAATAGCTTTTATGCTATATTTGATTAAAGCAAAATTAATAGGTTTATCATAAATAGATTTCTCATTTGAAAAAACAACTAATGATCCATGCCAAAAACAAGCACATGATTAATAATTCTTTGTATAAACTAGGCTCACAATTGATTTTTGGTATTCCATAATTGACCTAAATAATTTATAAACTCTTTTTAAAAAAAGTTTATAATTTTTGAAGTAAAAAATAATTTTTTTTTCAAAGAGTTTGGGCTTTTAAGTATGAGTCAAAAGATGGAAGAAGATTTGTTGACCCATCTTGAAAAGGTTTTCATGTCCAATGCTCTTCTTGAAAATTTTGAAAATCATTTTAGTCTTTTGGAATTAAAGGAAAAATTATTTTGAGCTTACAACATAGGTAGGTCATATTAGAAAAAGAAGAAACCAAATAAGACATGGTTTAAACCAAGATAAATTAATCATAGTCAAATAACAAGCATTTGGGGTAAAAACCTAAAAAAAATAACTAGGCCAATTACATAAGCGTTAATCTTTGGTTAGAAAGGTTTAGGCTCCCATAGCAAGTATATACGAAAAGGTGCAAAGCTATGAGTGGTTATGCCATGCTCGATCTCCATACCTTGCGTGAAAGTATTGTATCCATTACATAACACAACACAGGTTATACGGGCATCCTAACTTATACACACAATGCAATCTAAATGATGCAATAGACACTATTATAATAGGAAAGAAAAAAAATATTATAAAGACCAACAGAATCAACTTCTCTTATCCCCGGTGGAGTTGCCACTGTGAGGGGGATTTTCGCCCCCACTCCCATATGGAATGGTTCTTGCTACTTTGGCATGTTAGGCTAAGGGCCTTAGAGAACATAGGCCTAAACCCAGAGAAAATGGACTCGCCACCCAGATGGGCCGAGAAAATAAGGGATGGATGACTCGATTCCTAAGGAATCTCCAACCCTCTAATGGGTTAAGAAAGTTTGGTACACGTGCGGAAGGTGAGAATGATCCAGCACCCCCACAGCGCCCGGTTCATTGGAACTGACCTTCTTTTCAAGTCTAAATATTATAAAATCATTCATGCCACATGAAATTATTGAAACCAAATATTCATTTTATTAAAACCAAAGAAAGTCCAAATAAAATAAATGGGCACCCATACTAGATGGAAACATGCCCTTACAATGTCTAAAATCCAATATTAAATAAAATAGGACGCCCCACCATTTGGTGGAAACGTGCCCTTTACATTAGTCCAAAATCTAAAATAAATTAAATTACATAATAAAAACTAAGGCACCCACTAAGTGAAAAATATCCCTTTTACAATCCAGATACACAATTAATCAAGTAAATCAATTCATTCAAGCATGATAATTAAAAATAAAATTCCATCATAAAATACCATAAAACTCCCATCAAAATATATGTGCATTAATAATCAATTCTATATTAAACAATAGATGTACAAATTGGATTTTTAGTTTTTAAATTAAGGTTTAAGAAAATATGATTTAATGTTTTTATGGTTTCATAAAAATGCAATTAGTGTTTTTACAAAATTAGGTCTTAAAAAAACAGAATTTGGGTTTACGATTTTTAGATAAAAATTTGATATTCTGAACTAGGGTTTTAGAAATCTGGTCTTGAGGTTTTTGGTATAATGAGTATTAAGGTTTAAGGAATTAAGGTCACTAGATATGAGAGTTTTGGAAAATAATGATCAAAAATTTGGATTTTAAATTTAGGATTTTGATTTTACAGACTAGGTTTTTAGATCGCTTACTAGAATAATTTTAAAAATACCAGAGCATATATAAAAAAATATTAAACCTAACTACTGGATCAATCAATAATCAACATTCAGCATTTAAAAGAAAGAACAAGGCTATTAATAATTCAATATAAAAGAAAAGCATGATTACTAGATTTTTTTTAAAAGTGCAAGAATGAAACATATCAAAGAGAAAAGAATAAAGGAATTACTATAAATTTAAAATAAACGGAATAAAGGATTGCAAACCTCTGTTGTTGATTCCACCGATATTTTTATATTGATGCAATCTTTAAATTTTTACCACAGTTAAATCTCGGTTGAATGCAATGAAGATAGTTGTTCATTGCCTTCTTGGTTTGATTGGTTGATGGTCTGTCTTTCTGCTTGCTCAACTAATATTCACTGCCTTCTTTGTTTGATGGTATAATGTTTTGTCTTTTTGCTAACTCAACTGCTAGGGTTTAATGCTTGTCATTTTTTTTACTGCCTGCTACCTTTTGTCCATCCCTTCAACCTATATTTATAAGAAAAGATTAAGTGAAACTTCATAAACCAATATTAGTTTCCTGATTAAACATGATTTTCTGAGGCATATCGAATTAAAACAAGTTAAATTTCAGATAAATTGTGACCATGTATGTAACACCCCTTCCCGGCCTACGTGTGTAAGCTGAGTAGAGGCGCCACACTAACCTAATGTTGCTACCAATTTTACTTAGTCAAATTTTAGTTCCGGTTTTACAAAAATTTTGCCATAGGTTCGCCTAGAAATTGGGTCTCAAGTGTCGACAAAACTGGTTTTTCTGATTTTTGAAAACATTTTTACACAAACCAATGCGAATGCAATCAGTTTCAATACATTCCCAATGAATCCACCTTATACCGTCAACTACAAACCTGCAAGAAGAGTTCACACTTCTGATATAAAATAAAGTAGAGATTTATTATTATTATATACTACTAACGTACAATATAACATAGTAATTCTCAATCTTATATATACATATACATGCCACAACTAGCTAACTCATAATGGAAACTAGGAGATCTACCCTAAGATGCTGTGGGTCTGGTCGTCGCTTCCCCAAAAGTTAGCTACTGCTCCGGACCTACGAGTCAAGGAAAACTTAACTCGCAATGTCGCTCAGTGGGTACTAGTAAAGCATGAAAGCATTTTAAATAAAAGGAAATAATTAAATCAATAATCAACCAACACTAAACCAATGGTAGTTATTGTACATGCAGTGTAAATATGCTTTCAACAAATATAAAAACCATAATTCAAACTCATGTTGCATTACATAGTTTAGAAAAAATAATAACCGGACTTTGGCTCTACTGGAATATAGGGAACCATAGAGATAAGGCAGTGGCCCTCACCACTGTAACATAGGTGGCCCTCACCACCGATATCAAATCGCAGGAATGGCCCTCACCATCCTGGTTATAACCAATGGCCCTCACCATTGGCCCCAATGGCCCTCACCATTGAGTTCAGATCATAACAATTCAATCACAAGATCAAGCAGTACAGCATAAGTTAGTATAGTGCACCATAACCTTATCTACCACTCCCAACTACCCAGTAGAGCATAAAGGTTAAAATGATTCAATTTAAGTCTCAAAGTTCATTTTAGAATGACTCGAGAAATTATTTTAATTTCCGTTGCACTTTGCCATTTACGCCGCGCTCCACATTCTTTAGTCAAACCATTACCCTTTTTCACATATTTAACATTAACAATAAACATTTCAAACATTTCAAAGCATTTCTCAAAGAGTCACAAATTGACCAAATGAATAGTGTCGCGGCACGTAAAATCGGCAATGTAAAATGGCATGACCAAATGAATAGTAAAATCTGGATTTTCGTCAAAATTTCAGTCCACTTCAGTCATGCATTTGACCAGGTAAATGATCTTATTTTTGGCTGAAATTTTACAGAAAACTTATTTCATATGTTGACTAATTACACGTAAAATTTCGTTGAATAATTCATTCATTTGCTACCTCAAACAGCTGCCACAAAAAGAGTCCAGATTCTGCCATTTTGAAACCATTTCGGCCCAAACATATGAAAGACATGGGATAGTTTATTTTTCTTTTTCAAATCAATATGAAGGCTTCTTTAATGATAAAGTGAAGATTCAAACACTTCCCTTTGACAACTTTTGCATGTTTAACTTAAATCAACTAATGAAAGTTCATCAAATCAACTTGCCAAAATTTTTCTCAAAACACTTGGTTTAAATTAAATTTAACCAACTCAATTGCCATAAGAAACCAAGAACATAAATCAAACATTTAATTTAAACTCAATCAATACATTTAAGCATCAACATAAAATATTCCATAAACCAAAGTTTGTAAGAAAAATAAAATTTCTTTTATGGTAAAGTACCAAACCTTGTTCTTTTAATTCCCCTTTGCTTTTCCTTCTTCTCCTTCCTTAATCTTTATTTCCCCTTCAAGAAATTCAAGAACACAACCTTGAACATAAACCTTAGTAATTTAGAACAATAAGCTACCCTCCATTTCTTTTCAAACTAAACCCTAATCTAACCTAAATTTAGAACAATAGCTATAATTGGACTTTTATTTGCTTTATTCAATTCCATATTTGATTATGTTTTGATTTATTTTATATGCTTTAATTTATCTAAGTTCAATGCTTGGTTTATTTTATGTATCATGGATGGATGTTTACTTTCTATTGATATTTAATACCTTTGATGAATGATTTATTTATGATGAATGATTATTTACTTTTATCAATTAATTTAGATTTCCAAAAGTTGTAAGAGGTATGTTTCCACTTGGTTGGTACCTCATTAGTTAAACATCATGTAATTTAATTTGCTTTTCTATTTTAGAACCTATGTAAAGGGCATGTTTCTACCTTTTGTGGGTGTCCTATTTAGGAATGTGATGTAAGGACATGTTTCCATCTTTGGATGGGTGTCCATTTATTTGTTTTGCTTGGACCTTGCTTTGATTTTAATATATTGATGCTTTCTTTTAATTTTTGTGTGTAATATGGATAATGTTGTTATATTTAAGAATTTTATAATATTAAGACCTATAAAGGAGGCCGGTTCTAATGAACCAGGCATTGTGAGGGTGTTGGGGCATTTCTCACCTTCCCCACATGTACCCAACTTTTTGAACCCATTAAGGGGTTGGGGATTCCTTATGAATCGAGTCATCCACCCCTTTTTCTTCCCGGTCCGTCCGGGTGGCGACTCCATTTTCTCTGGACTTAGGTCTGTATTCTCTAAGGCCCCGAGCCTAAACAGTGCCAAAGTCGCAAGAACCATTCCACCCGGAGTGGGGGCAAAAATCCCCGCTCACAATGCCAAATTGAAATTTTTATGTAATCTTAAAATGCATGTCAAAGCAAGTTCTAGCAAGTCATCAATTGAAGATGTTCACCCACAGCAAGAATAATAAGTTGATGGCTCAATTTCTCACTAGGTTAAAGGCAATGCAAGGAAAAACCAACAAAATTGACAATAAGTATCAATTCTACTCAATTCTCAAATTCATGCTTCAAAAATTCAAAAGTCATCTATCAACAATATTTATAACAATTGAACTTTTCAAAATTCATTTATTCAATGAAAAACAAGAAAATCATTAACTAAGCTTGAACTAAAACAAGTAAAAGTAAAAACACAAAATGCACCCCACACTTAAAGATTCACATTGTCCTCAATGTGAGCATACATAAACTAAGAGAGAGTTTAGATGAAACATGTTTTCATATTTAACTAAACTTAAATATGCTCAATTTACCCTTCAAATTCAAATGAATGCACAATGAACAAACCACCAACCTACATCACAAACCAAAAATACAAGAATTAAAGACACAAAAATTAATGAACGAATAAAATGGTGGGTTGTCTCCCACCTAGCACTTTTTTAACGTCGTATTAGTTGGACGTTCAGGGCAACTTTCCCTAGTCTTGGAGGTGTAAAACCTCCTTTAAGTCCTGTATTTCCCCTCCAAAGTAAAATTTGAGCTTGTGCCCATTGACTTTAAAATCTCCTTTTTCCGGGTGAGTTATTTCAACCACTCAGTAGGGGAAAACTTCCTTAATAGTAAAAGGACAGGACCATCGAGATTTCAACTTACTTGGAAAGAGTCGAAGCCTTGAATTGTACAATAATATCTGATCTCCTACTTGAAACTCTTTCTGTTCCTTAATGTCAGCAGCATGCCATCTCTTGGTATGTTCCTTATACATTCTCACATTGTCATAAGCTTGCAATCTCCACTCGTACAACTCATTTACCTGTAATTTTCACCTTTCACTTGCACAAGCTAGATCAAGGTTAATCTATTTTATAGCCCAATATGCATTATGTTCAATTTCAACAGGTAAATGGCAAGCTTTTCCATATACCAACCTAAATGGCGTAGTGCCCAAGGGAGTTTTGAATGCAGTCCTAAAAGCCCATAGAGTATTGTCCAATTTTTCGAACCAATCCTTTCTGGATCGCTCTACAGTTTTTTTTAGAATTCTTTTAGTTTCCCTATTCGTGTTCTCAACTTGGCCACTAGTTTGGGGATGATAAGGAGTAGAAAACCTATATGTAACTCCTAATCTTTTGAAAACTTTAGCAAGCTGAAAGTTACAAAAGTGAGTACCACTATCACTTATAATTGCTTTTGGTGTACCAAATCGAGAAAACAACTTCTTCAAAAACTTCACCACAACCCTAGCATCATTGGTTGCCAAGGCTTGGGCTTTAGGCCATTTAGATACATAGTCTATAGCTACAAGAATATATTTGTTACCAAGGAAATTTGGAAATGGTCCCATAAAATCGATCCCCCATACATCAAAAATTTCACATACTCAAATTCCATTTTGGGGCATCTCATCACGAGTTGAAATATTTCCAGTCCTTTGGCAATGATCACAGTGGTTCACAAATTTGTAGCTATCCCTAAATAAAGTGGGCCAATAAAATCCTGATTCTAGTACCTTTTGAGCAGTCCTGTTGGCTCCCATATAACCACCAGCTGGTCCAACATGGCATTGACTAAGAATGTTCATTGTTTCAGACCATGCCACACATCATCAGATCATGTGATCCTTACATAATCTAAACAAAGAGGGATCCTCCCAAAAATAATACTTTAAATCAGAATAGAATTTCTTCTTTGCTTGATAAGTTAAGTCCTTAGGAAGTTCCCTAACAACTAAATAGTTAGCAAAATCTGCAAACCAAGGCGTTTCAAAATTTAAATTACTTACCTCACTTACCATGGCGTACAGCTGCTCATCGGGGAAGTGATCATCAATGTCCCCTTCTTCAAACCTCTCTATGGTTGGATTCTCCAAGTGAGAATGGTGATCGGCTGCAAGATTTTCAGCTCCCTTCTTGTCTTTAATAGTCAAATCAAATTCCTGCAACAACAAAACCCAACGGATTAGCCTAGGCTTAGCATCAATTTTCTCAAATAAATACCATAAAGCCGAATGGTCTGTATAAACAATCACTTTTGACAAGATTAGATATGATCTAAACTTGTCAAAAGCAAAAACCACAGCTAGCAGCTCTTTCTCTACAGTTGTGTAATTAGCTTGAGCTGTGTTTAAGGTCTTGCTTGCATAGTAGATAGGCTGGCAGTATTTCTCCTTACGTTGACCCAAGACTGCTCCCACTGCAAAGTCACTTGCATCACACATTAGTTCAAACGGTAGACTCCAATTGGGAGCTACCATGATTGGAGCATGGGTCAATTTCTCCTTAAGAGTTGTGAATGCTCTCAAACATTCCTCATAAAAAACAAAATCCACATCCTTCTCATAGAGTCTTGTCAATGGACGGGCTACTTAGAAAAAACTCAAATGAACCTCCGATAAAAATCTACATGTCCTAGAAAACTTCTGATGACCTTCACGGATGTGGGTGGTTGTAACTTCTCAATGGTGTCTACCTTAGCCCGATCTACCTCAATGCCCTTGCTTGAAATTTTGTGTCCCAAAACAATTCCCTCTTGAACCATGAAATGACATTTTTCCCAATTAAGCACTAAGTTGGTTTCCTCACATTTCATCAAGACTCTTTCAAGATTTTCCAAACATCTATCAAATGAGCTGCCATAGACCGAGAAATCATCCATAAATACCTCCATAATATCCTCAACAAGTTCATCAAAGATTGCCACCATGCACCTTTGAAAAGTCGCAGGTGCATTGTACAACCCGAATGGCATTCTTCGATATGCGAATGTCCCATATAGGCAGGTGAATGTAGTTTTCTCTTGGTCTTCCGGGGCAATCAGAATTTGGAAATAGCCTGAAAGACCAACCAAAAAAATAGTAATACTCATGCCCGGATAACCTCTCCAACATCTGATCAATGAAGGTTAAAGGAAAATGGTCGTTCCGAGTTGCATCATTCAATTTCCTGTAGTCTATACAAACCCTCCAACCGGTAACTGTTCTTGTTGGAATCAACTCATCATTTTCATTAGGGACCACCGTCACCCCTCCTTTCTTTGGTACTACCTGGACTGGGCTCACCCAAGAACTATCCGAAATCGGATATATAATTCCTCCATCCATTAGTTTTATCACTTCAGCCTTCACAACATCTTTCATCTTTGGGTTTAGTCTCCGTTGTGGTTGCACTACCGACTTGAATTCATTCTCCATCAGTATCTTATGAGTGCAATAGGATGGACTGATACCCTTGATGTCTGCTATATTCCAAGCTATCACTTTCATATGTTTCTGCAACAACTATATAAGCTTTTCTTTCTGCTCAAAAGATAGGTCAGAATTATAGGTAATTTCTTCTTCTCCATCAGAAATCCATACTCGAGGTGATCTGGAAGGGACTTTAGTTCCAAGTTGGGTGGATCAATCACCGATGGTTTTGGCATCTCAATAGTCTCATATGCCCTGCATTTGAACGAATTGCTTGCTTCAAGAAAAGCAAGCTGCTCCATTGCTTCTTGATCGTCAACATTTTCCTGCAATGAACACAACTCAAGGGGATCCTTAGAAACAGTGTTAGTAACACAATTTACGGTCTCATGCTCAATAACATCATTGCATGATTTCGCCTAATCAAGTGAAAGTGAATGTTTCATGGCATCATATATCCTAAAAATAACTTTCTCATCACCCACTCTCAAAGTTAATGTGCCATCATGAACATCGATAAGGGCATGGGCTGTATTTAAAAATGGCCTACCAAGAATAAGTGAAACATCTGCATCCTCACCAATATCAATGACAACAAAATCATTGGGGAAAATGAAATCCCCAACTTTCACCAAAACATCTTCTATAATGCCACGAGGGTGGACTACTGACTTATCAGCAAGTTGGATGGTCATAAGTGTTCATTTAGATTTACCAATGCCTAATTCTTTAAACATTTTATAAGGCATAACACTTATGCTAGCCCCCAAATCAACTAATGCACTTTTAACCTCAAGGTTCCTATTAAACATGGAATGGTAAAACTACCTGGATCTTTTAACTTCTTAGATAACCTCCTTTGTAAAATTGCCAAACTCTTTTCATATAAATGCACTAAAGACACTTCCTCAAGTTTCCTTTTGTTAGAAAGGATATCTTTCAAAAATTTAGCATATTTAGGCATCTGTGAGAAAGCTTCAGCAAATGGAATATTGATGTGCAATTGTTTAAAAAGTTCAAGAAACTTACCGAACTGAGCATCAATCTTGTCCTTGTTCAATCTTGCCGGATAAAGGTACTCTAGGTCGGTACTCCTTCAGTATGGGGCTGCTTTCTTACGGCTGCTTCTCTTTCTCACTTTCTAGTGCAGCTTTCTCTCCCGAAGTGACAGGAGGATCATTGTCTTTTTCTTTTTCTTGTTTTTCAGCCCTTTTCTCTGCCACTTCTCCTCTTTTCTCATCCACATTACCATTGATCTCTTTTACACTCCTTAGTGTAATTGCCTTAAGCTGCTCTTTAGGATTTGCCTCAGTGTTGCTAGGCAAACTTCCTTGTGGTCTCTCACTGAGCAACTTGGCTATTTGCCCCACCTGATTCTCCAAATTACGAATAGAGGCTTGTTGATTTCTTAAGGTTGTTTCAGTTGATTGGAACCTAGTTTCAGAAGCTGCTATAAATTTCTCCATCATGTCCTCCAAACTACTCTTTCTTGGAGGGGCAGCTTGTTGATGTTGGGGCTGCTGGAATCCAGGGGGAGGTCTTGGATTATTTTGATTATTCCATGACAAATTTGGATGATTTCTCCACCTCGGATTGTATGTGTTGCTATAGGGGTTATTCTATTGTCGCCTTGGCATATTTCCAACATAATCTACTTGCTCTTGCCTAGCAAACATGTTGCCACTTTGGCAATCTTGACTTTGATGTCTACCCCCACACCATTCACAAGACATCACCTGCATTACTTTCCCAGAAGAAGAGGCCAAAGAATCAAATTTTTTATTCAATGCTTCCAATTAGGCTGTCAAAGCCACCACAGGATCTAATTGGTGTGAACCCATAACCTTCAGCTTTCCTTGCTCCCTTGTGGCTTGTCGCTAATAATTGGTGATAGCCATGTCTTTAATTAAATCCCTTCTTGCTCAGGTGTCTTTTTTTTATGGTACCACCAGCTGCTGCATTAATGGATTGCTTGCTTACATAATTCAACCCATTGTAAAATGTTTGAATTTGAAGCCATAGTGGAAGTCCATTATGAGGACACCTTCTCAACAAATCTTTAAATCTTTCCCAGGCATCATAAAGGGTCTCACCATCTTGCTGTAGAAAGGATGAGATATCATTCCTCAACTTAGCAGTTTTGGATGATGGGAAGTATTTTTCTAGGAATTTCTCTGGCAACTGACCCCATGTGGTGAAGGTTCCTAGAGGAAAAGATTTTAGCCACTTCTTTTGTCTATCTCTAAGGGAAAATGGGAACAATCTCAGCCTAATTGCATCATCTGAGACATTATTTATTCTAAATGTGTCACATATATCCAGAAAATTCTCAATATGTGCATTAGGGTCTTCATCAGGAAACCCATCGAACTGACAAGTCTGCTGTACCATTGAATTACATTTGCCTTTATTTTGAAGTTGTTCACAGCAACTGTCGGCCTCTGAATACTAGAGTCAGCTCCATTGAGATTGGGCTTAGCAAACTCCTGCATTGTTCTTGGCCCATCTCCTTCCATCACTTCAAACTCTTCTTCTTCTTCTATTTCTAGATTTATTTTTGTTTCTGCGTCTTCCAAAACTACCTCCTCTTCTTCCTTTCGCTTTCTCCTTAATGTTCTTTCTAGCTCTGTGTCTAATTCAAACAGTTGTGATGAGCTACGTCTGGTCATAAATAGGAAGAAATACCTAAAATGATAGTCAACAAGCAAGAACCAATGTAAAAAACAAATGAAAATAAAACTAAATCAACAATCTTGATTATATTACTAATATTGAAACCGTTGTCCCCGGCAGCGGTGCCAAAAACTTGGTGCGTGAGAGCCTAATGCTATAGTAATACCGCAAGTGCATGGGTCACCCAAGTAATAAAGTAGTGAGTGAGTTATCGTTCCACTGAGGATAAGGTCAAGTACTAGTGCAAATCTTAACCGTTATTTAGCAAATCAATAGTTTTGTGATGTTTTGTAATTAAAAACAACTAATTTAATAACTGAAAGTAAAGGGAAATTAAATGTTGTGCAAAAAGGATTGATGATAATAATACTATCTAGATATTGTATCCCCCTAGCAACAATTATATTTATGAAAATCAATTCAATTAAATCACATAATAGAGTTGAATTGGCATTCCTCTAACTTAGACTAAAACCTCTCTCGAGTGAATTAATCCCTAATCACTAAGTAGAGTGCCAGAATCTCTTTTCAAACACAATTAAATAGATCTTGCATTAAGAACAAGGAACTATAAACCAAAGGATCTTGTAAGTCTATCTCTAGCACTCCAATCGTTCCTCAACCATTATGAGTATTCCATTCATATCAAGCTTTCTCAAGTCAATAATATGAAAATTGCAACGAATCAATAAGCATGCTATTATCAATTGGAAATAAATCATTGAGCATCATAAGAATAAAACAACTCAATCAAATGATTCAATTAAATGAGATTATTTAATCCATACAAATAAGCTAGGGTTCATCAATATCCAGATAGAAAATGAATTAGTTCATGTTCAAAATCAGAAAAACAGAACAAGAGAAATGAGTAAAAGAAGCCAAACAATCCATGGCGAATAATTTGTATTTCTTCACTTCAATCCTTGATTCTTGGTTTAGGTCTTGTATAGGATGTATCTCCTTCTTCAAACTCAGCTCAAGACTCTCCTCTTTGCTTCAGCAGTTGGCTCCTTCTCCCTTGCTCCACGTCTCCCCCTTCTCCTCTTCATTTTCTTCTCCTTTTAACTCCCTTCAAAGCTCACAGCCCATACCTTCCAGCTCACAATCCCATATCTTCCAGCTCATAACCCATACCTTCCAACTCACACCACTCTCCCTTGTTTCCCACATTTCCTTTGTTTTATCTTTCTTTTCCTCAAATTAGGTAAGCTTTTCTTTTATTTAATATTAGTTTTGGCAAAAGCTAGTCTTTGTTCCCCCACTTGTCTGCAAAAGAATTTAATTATTCAAGGTTTCCCTAGGTGACATGGCCAAGCTTGCTGGCCATGTTTCTCACTTTGCTTGGGACATGGCCAAGCTTGCTGGCCGTGTTTCCTTCTGCCATTTCTTTCCTTCTTTTCTTCTAGGTGACACGGCCAAACTCCTGGCCATGTCATGTGACATGGCCAGTGACTTGGTCGTGTCATATGGGTGTCACCTTCTGCTTCTAGCTTTGTTAATTTTCTTTCTTTGTTTCCAAGGGTGACACGGCTAGTGGCTTGGCCGTGTCATGTGATGGTGTTAGCTTCTGCCTTCATTTCTTTGGTTTCTTGGTTTTGCTCTTCAGGTGAGACACGGCCAGTGGCTTGGTCGTGTCTCTTGGGCGTGTCAGCTACTGTCTTGGAATTCTTTTGAGGGACACTGCCAAGCTTGCTTTGGCTTGGCCATGTCTTGCTTGATTCATGCTCTTCCTTCATTTTTTTTTATCATCCAAGGGAGTTTTTGCACTTTATCCTAAAACAAACACTTAAAACAGACTTTAAAAAAAAATCAAATGAAACATTAACTAAAAACACATAAAAATCAAACTAAAAACAAGTATAAAAATGCTCTTATCACTGTCCACCATGCATCCTCCGGCATTGACATAATATTTAAAGTATATTTCAGGATTTGCTTCAGAAACCTCCGCTGCTCTGGACCGAGAAACTGTAACATCCCAAATCCCAGATTGGTAAGAAACAGACATAGAGGATATGATTTAGGCTTAGAACAAAGGAGTTCAGAACGTGACCTATAACTTGAGCTCGAATTTCATCCAAGTTAATGACAGAATTAGAGAGTCTCAAAGAAGACTTAATTGTTTATTTGTGTCTTAGCTAGATTTATAACTTGAAATTATTCAATTTGGAGTTGTACAGAATAATATATGATGGATTTAGTAGACAATGTGCAAGCTGCCTCAGGACAGCATAGTAGGCTTGAATTCAAAGGACAGTCAAAAACCAGATATAGCTCGGATCAACCTCAAATTTTGATACAATATATCCCCGGATGTCTAGTTTCAGTGGAAATAAGAATTACTTAATTTGGAGTTGTGACTAAAAAGATATTAATAAAGAAAGACAGCAAGGTCAAGAAGGGATATCAAAAGGACCTAAGTGGAAATTTCTCAAAAGTTAGGGGCAACTATGTAAACTTAAAAATTAAGTGTCGGAAGTTCTTAATAGTGCCCATATCCAACCCCGGAAGAATATTCTCGAGATTAATTGGATCATAACCGTGGGTTTCAATTTTTCCCGAAAATACACGGTTTAAAAGTTACAACCGATTAATCGCCGGAGGGTATTTTGATATTTTCACATCCTAGACTATAAAATTACAACACAAGAAAGTTGAGGGGGTCAAAATATGAATAAAAGGAAGCCTAAGGGCTTGCCAAATAAATAGATAAAAGAAGGAGGCAAGTGGGCCAATCATAAGTAGCCATTTAGCATTTATTAAAAGAAGAAAAGAAAAAGAGATGGACAAATGGCCCTTAGGCATTCATCCACCCCAAAAGTGGATCATAATTAGCCATGTAGCATTTATTAAAAGAAGAAGGCAAATGGACCAATTAAAAGTGGCCATGTTTTGTTATAAGGTGTACCAATTATAAGAAGGCAAGTGAACCAATTAAAAGTGGCCATTTTTGCTATAAGGTGTACCAATTAGAAGAAGGCAAATGGACCAATTAAAAGTGGCCATGTTTTGTTATAAGGTGTACCAATTAGAAGAAGGCAAGTGGACCAATTAAAAGTGGCCATTTTTGCTATAAGGTGTACCAATTGGAAGAAGGCAAATGGACCAATTAAAAGTGGCCATTTTTGCTATAAGGTGTACCAATTGGAAGTCAACATCTATTCACCACTTATGGCTTCCATTTAGATCAAAATAAGCTAAGGAAAGAAAGTATAAAAGCCCCTCTTGCATGATGAATTCGTCCAAACCATAAGAGAAGGAAGAAGGAAGTGATTTTTCCTAAGTTTAAGGCTTTTGATTTAAAGAGTTTGGTGACAAAGAAGATTATAAGGAAATCAAGGAGACAAGGAAGGAAAGGAAGTGAAATAGAATAAGGACTAAGGAAAAGCAAGGTTTGGTACTTTAACATAAAAGAAATTTTATTTTCTTACAAACTTTGGTTGATGTTTGGTTTATGGAATTTTTGAAGGTTTGGTACTTTAACATAAAAGAAATTTTATTTTCTTATAAACCTTTGTTCATATGGTATATATATGTGTGTATATGGTATATATGTGAATACATATGATACGTATGTGAATATATGTGGTATTTGTGTAAGTATATATTGTATATACATGGAGAATATGTGGTATATATATGAAGTGAATGGGTATATATGAAATGTTATATATGCTCTACTCGGTAAATGAGTAAAACCGGTCTGGAATGGGGGTTATATCGTGTGAGGTCAAGATCATGGCGACTAGTCGTGTGAGACCAAGACCACGCAGTTATATCGTGTGAGACCAAGACCATGGCAATTAGTCATGTGAGGTCAAGACCACGCAGTTATATCGTGTGAGACCAAGACCATGGCAATTAGTCGTGTGAGGTCAAGACCACGCGTAATTCTATACGAGGCCTCATTTCGAGATCGGTGTATTCATAATTACCTTGTGGAGCAAATTGATAAAATGATAATAACTGAATATATGACATGTATGCATTGTTTTTACTGTGATATTATTTTTCAATACGATTCATTGCTTTTAAAAGTGCATTATGCTTTTATTATTCATTTTCCGTAATTAGTTAAAGTACCCACTAAGCAATGGTTAGCGAGTTTAGTTTCTTCTAAACTCGTAGGTTATTAGCAAGAAGCCAGTAGTGAGCAGAGGAGTCCTGCGATTTGTCGGTCATCAACAAACTTAGATGGTGCTCTTTATTTTGTATTTTGGTATTAGAAACTGGCATGTACTTATTTGAACAATACAAAGAGATAACTTGATGTAGCATGTAAATCTAGTAATGTATAATAACTGTATGGTTTTGAATTGAGTTGGATTGTGAATATAGAAGTGTGAATTCTTCTTGCAGGATTTGTAGTTGAGGTTATAAGGGTGGATTATTGGAAGTGTGCTTGTATTGAATCGTGAAACAAAATGTTTTTCAAAAATAAGAAAAATCAGTTTTGTCGACACTTGGGACCTCCATTTTTAGGGGAGGTTATGACAAAATTTTTTTAAAAATTGGTATTTAAAATTGGCTAAGTAAAATATTAAGACACAACCACCATGAGATAACAGTCCATCTTGGTCTATAAACGTAGGCTAAGATGGGGTGTTACATTTAGTGGTATCAGAGCAAAGGTTTAGCCGGTTCTGGGTAATTAGTTGATGATGGGATATTTATATACATGCCACCTAGGATAAGATAATGTTGTTGGTCTGGGTCGTTACGTATGATGGGATTGTATATGTTTTGCTCTATTCTTAGATGTTGCAAGAAGCGCTAGACGTGATTGCAGGTCAGTTGTCTATGTTTGGAGTTCTGCTTTACGTTTTAATAGATTCGGGGTTTTCACACTCATATATATGCACGAAGAAAAAAAATTGAGAAATATATGCAATAAAGGTTAAGGCAATTATGAGAGGTAAGTAGTAAAAGCACTGAAAGAATAATAACGAATAGAATACCAACCATAATACAAGAGTCTAAAATTGAAAGAGTGAAGAATAATAGTACGGCAAGAAAAAAAATCATAAAAAATAAAATTTAGAATTAAGAAAAGGAAGCGAAACTAGTTAGATTCTCCAGGATTAATGCTTTACCTGGTTGAAATCATGTGTGCCTTATATAATGAACTATTTAAACTTATGTTGGAAATGTTTGGTAATGTGTTCTGACAACTTGAGAATTTTGTG
Source organism: Garcia nutans (assembly GCA_947685225.1). Classification (NCBI taxonomy): domain Eukaryota; kingdom Viridiplantae; phylum Streptophyta; class Magnoliopsida; order Malpighiales; family Euphorbiaceae; genus Garcia; species Garcia nutans. Next base: position 43,302,495 of record CANTUV010000007.1, on the reverse strand, counting down.
CCTCTGGGTGCATTGATATGAATGAAGGAAAGAGAATAAAATATTAGAAAGATATGCTTACCTTGGTAATTCAGTTTGAATCAGAGTTGGGATGAGTGTAATTATATGGCATTAACATTATACTCAATGGTGAGGGCCATTGGGGCCAGTGGTGAGGGCCACTGGTTTGATATTTATCTGGCACCGATATATATACTCAGTGGTGAGGGCCACTGGGGGCCAATGGTGAGGGCCATTGGTTTGATGAAAAAGGTGGTGAGGGCCACCTGTGCCATGAAAATGAAATGGTGGTGAGGGCCACCCATGCCATGCTGGTTCCATATGGTATTGTCTCATCCCACTTTGATTCTACTGTCATTACCTTGAGGAGCTAAGTAAGAAAAATATGTGATAATATACAGATGAAAAAAAAAGGTATATATGAAAATAAATAGAAAGTGAATTGAAACATATTCGGAAAAGAAAGGAAAGAAAGAGTTTGAAATGTAATAAAAAAAAAAGAAAGATGTTCTCACCTTATGTTGGGATCGGCCGTAACCAGCATAGAGCGAGACATGTAATGAAATAAATAGTACTTCGAGAATAATGGTATCATGGACTGATCACCCATGAGCTATTATTTGAGATGTCTATATGACAACACAAGGAAAGTCAGATAAGTCGATACTTAAGGAATGCCACCACACTGCACGAATATACATAGGACATACAAATTCAGTAAGAAGTAAATAAAGAACAACCACAATGCAAAGAGAAGGAAGCTTAGAAATGAATACATTAGAAAGTGAAAAATGTACAAGAAGGAATGAGAAAGAACAAACATGAATCAAAGTTGAAGGAAATACAAGAGAGTAATAGTGATGTTTCAAATGAGAAATCGTGACAAAAGTCAAAGCATGTTGAACCACATAATAGTCTCTTGGATAATCTTGTAGAATAATAAACAGCAAGTGAACAGATATGGGAAGAAAACAGAGTACAAAAGGTAAAACATGTTGAATCTTAAAATAGTTAATCTCAGTCAAAATAAGGCAATACGTAAACAATATAGAAAGATGACAAAGAGCAATCAAGTTAATAAGGTGAAAGAGTGGCAAAAGCAATAGACAGTAGTTAAAGAACATCAAGTATATAGAATGAGTAAGTTTTGGGATGAAACTTAAATTAAGGGGGATAGAATTGTAACATCCCAAATCCCAGATTGGTAAGAAACAGACATAGAGGATATGATTTAGGCTTAGAACAAAGGAGTTCAGAACGTGACCTATACCTTGAGCTCGAATTTCATCCAAGTTAATGACAGAATTAGAGAGTCTCAAAGAAGACTTAATTGTTTATTTGTGTCTTAGCTAGATTTATAACTTGAAATTATTCAATTTGGAGTTGTAAATAATAAGATATGATGGATTTAGTAGACAATGTGCAAGCTGCCTCAGGACAGCATAGTAGGCTTGACTTCAAAGGACAGTCAAAAATCAGATATAGCTCGGATTGACCTCAAATTTTGATACAATATATCCCCGGATGTGTAGTTTCAGTGGGAATAAGAATTACTTAATTTGGAGTTGTGAATAAAAAGATATTAATAAAGAAAGACAGCAAGGTCAAGAAGGGATATCAAAAGGACCAAAGTGGAAATTTCTCAAAAGTTAGGGGCAACTATGTAAACTTAAAAATTAAGTGTCGGAAGTTCTTAATAGTGCCCATATCCAACCCCGGAAGAATATTCTCGAGATTAATTGGATCATAACCGTGGGTTTCAATTTTTCCCAAAAATGCACGGTTTAAAAGTTACAATCGATTAATCGCTAGAGGGTATTTTGATATTTTCACATCCTAGACTATAAAATTACAACACAAGAAAGTTGAGGGGGGTCAAAATATGAATAAAAGGAAGCCTAAGGGCTTGCCAAATAAATAGATAAAAGAAGGAGGCAAGTGGGCCAATCATAAGTAGCCATTTAGCATTTATTAAAAGAAGAAAAGAAAAAGAGATGGACAAATGGCCCTAAGGCATTCATCCACCCCAAAAGTGGATCATAATTAGCCATGTAGCATTTATTAAAAGAAGAAGGCAAATGGACCAATTAAAAGTGGCCATGTTTTGTTATAAGGTGTACCAATTAGAAGAAGGCAAGTGGACCAATTAAAAGTGGCCATTTTTGCTATAAGGTGTACCAATTAGACGAAGGCAAATGGACCAATTAAAAGTGGCCATGTTTTGTTATAAGGTGTACCAATTAGAAGAAGGCAAGTGGACCAATTAAAAGTGGCAATTTTTGCTAGAAGGTGTACCAATTGGAAGAAGGCAAATGGACCAATTAAAAGTGGCCATTTTTTCTATAAGGTGTACCAATTGGAAGTCAACATCTATTCACCACTTATGGCTTCCATTTAGATCAAAATAAGCTAAGGAAAGAAAGTATAAAAGCCCCTCTTGCATGATGAATTCGTCCAAACCATAAGAGAAGGAAGAAGGAGGTGATTTTTCCTAAGTTTAAGGCTTTTGATTTAAAGAGTTTGGTGACAAAGAAGATTATAAGGAAATCAAGGAGACAAGGAAGGAAAGGAAGTGAAATAGAATAAGGACTAAGGAAAAGCAAGGTTTGGTACTTTAACATAAAAGAAATTTTATTTTCTTACAAACTTTGGTTGATGTTTGGTTTATGGAATTTTTGAAGGTTTGGTACTTTAACATAACAGAAATTTTATTTTCTTATAAACCTTTGTTCATATGGTATATATATCCATGTATATGGTATATATGTGAATACATATGATACGTATGTGAATATATGTGGTATTTGTCTAAGTATATATTGTATATACATGGAGAATATGTGGTATATATATGAAGTGAATGGGTATATATGAAATGTTATATATGCTCTACTCGGTAAATGAGTAAAACCGGTCTGGAATGGGGGTTATATCGTGTGAGGTCAAGATCATGGCGACTAGTCGTGTGAGACCAAGACCACGCAGTTATATCGTGTGAGACCAAGACCATGGCAATTAGTCATGTGAGGTCAAGACCACGCAGTTATATCGTGTGAGACCAAGACCATGGCAATTAGTCGTGTGAGGTCAAGACCACGCGTAATTCTATACGAGGCCTCATTTCGAGATCGGTGTATTCATAATTACCTTGTGGAGCAAATTGATAAAATGATAATAACTGAATATATGACATGTATGGATTGTTTTTACTGTGATATTATTTTTCAATACGATTCATTGCTTTTAAAAGTGCATTATGCTTTTATTATTCATTTTCTGTAATTAGTTAAAGTACCCACTAAGCAATGCTTAGCGAGTTTAGTTTCTTCTAAACTCGTAGGTTATTAGCAAGAAGCTAGTAGTGAGCAGAGGAGTCCTGCGATTTGTCGGTCATCAACAAACTTAGATGGTGCTCTTTATTTTGTATTTTGGTATTAGAAACTGGCATGTACTTATTTGAACAATACAAAGAGATAACTTGATGTAGCATGTAAATCTAGTAATGTATAATAACTGTATGGTTTTGAATTGAGTTGGATTGTGAATATAGAAGTGTGAATTCTTCTTGCAGGATTTGTAGTTGAGGTTATAAGGGTGGATTATTGGAAGTGTGCTTGTATTGAATCGTGAAACAAAATGTTTTTCAAAAATAAGAAAAATCAGTTTTGTCGACACTTGGGACCTCCATTTTTAGGGGAGGTTATGACAAAATTTTTTTAAAAATTGGTATTTAAAATTGGCTAAGTAAAATATTAAGACACAACCACCATGAGATAACAGTCCATCTTGGTCTATAAACGTAGGCTAAGATGGGGTGTTACAGAAACCATTCATAAACTCTCTCCTCGAGAAACCAGCCACTAGACACTGGGCCAGCAATAATTTGGCGAGAATGTTGGAAAGACAGTGCAGTCCTCATCAAAGGAGACCAGTTTGCTCGCTCTTCTGGGCTCCACCAGGCCAAATTCACCTGCAAAATAACATAAGGTAAGTAAAACTTTCACGTAAAATTTAAAGCATACTAATGTTATTTTACCTGGTCCCAGGTTAAACGGCTCAACACATAGCGGTGAGTATGCACATGATGAGAGCTGGGAACGTCAACACGATCAGGCAACCAGAAATTTAATCTCGAATACCCGACTCTCTCTCGGGAAATACCGAGTACCCTCACGAGGTTATGTTCATATGCCCATACCTACAACAATGATAGTAAAGATCAAATTCATGCAAGAAAAGAGTGGAAATAACATTGGTAAAGGAAAAGAATACCTCGACAACCGCCATCAAGCCCACAAAAGACTTCTTATTTGGGCAAAGCTTATCAAGACCATGGTAAAGACACGCGAGACCAGCTTCACCCCAACCAAAAGATGGTACCATTCTGAGATAAGAAAGGGCACTCAACACTGACAAGTGAATGGAGGATTCAGTGCTGCCTAAGATGGTCGACCCGAGTAGATATAACAAAAATCCTCGAGCGTACTGTTCGGCTTTGTCTCTACCAACCCATCCTTTGTAGTTCATCCAATAACTATGAATTGGCTCGATTTTTATCTTAAAAAACCCTTTATATGATGGTTCCATACCAATTAATTCCTGAATTTCTTCAAAAGTTAAAATATCGTTGGTTAGGGGAACCGGAGCACCATCATATCGAAGGCCGGTTATGTCAGTAAAATCGACCGGACCAATTGTCATCTCCCCAAGGGGCAAGTGAAAAGTGTGGGTTGTATCCAACCATCACTCTGCAAGCGCCTGGACTACGCTCCGGTCTGTCTAATATTCCTCCTATGGCAATTGTATGATGAATTTCTCAAAGCCACAATCTCGGATAATCCGCCTTACCCGAGAGGGCACTACATCGTACCATTGTCGGGCTTTGTAAATACACCCTCCAGCCCGAACAACACAACGATTATGCTAACACATACCCAGGTAAGTTAATACCATGTAGGTACATATTATTTTATCTGCTTAATTTAATTTATTTTTCTAAAAATAATAATGTAAAATAAATAACAAAATAATAATAAAAGAGCATAGCAAAATTATAAAATATAAAATAATAAAATAATAAAAAAACAACAAAAAAACATAAAAATTAATAAAATAATAAAAAATAATAAAAAATCAAGAGAAATAAAAAATAATTGCCTTGCTCTTTGGATTGGAACTGCAATGGAGCGGCATCCCGGCTAGTATATCTAAATTTTCATCTCCATGATGCCGAATAAACTCCAATAACTCGGCATTAGAATGAGTCCCTGACCTCGAAGCATGCATTATTTTTGAAAATATGTGCTAAAATTGAAAGAAATTTGAGAGCATTATGAAATTGAAATCGTGCTGTGAAATGAAATGAAGGAAATGTGGCTTTTTATAGAGAAACGACAAGCAAAAAAACAAAATTCAAATCTGTTCATAAATAGTAAATTTACTATTCATAAATAGTAAACTTTACTATTGACGAATAGTATATTTTACTATTTATGAATAGTATTACTATTGATTAACAGTAAAGTTTACTATTTATGAATAGTATTACTATTTATAAATAGTAAAAGTACTATTTTCAATAGTAAATACTATTTGATACTATTTGCTAATAGTAAATTTACTATTTATGAATAGTAAATAGTGCATCAACAGTGATTACATAGTAAATAAACAGTAAATTCATTTATTCATTTTAATCATTAAAATAATTGCTGGTATATAAATATTTTTACACCCAGAGGTAATAAGAAGACATATGCATAAAAATTAGCCAAACTTTTTGAAATAAAAAATTATTAGCTCGGGTCCAGAACTCAAATTTTACCATTATGTCCAGAACCTAGAATTATTTATAAGTCCAGAACTTAGCTCGGGTCCAGAACCCAAATTTTTTGATTAGGTCCAGAACCTAGAATTATTTCTAAGTCCAGAACCCAAATTTTTCTTAGGTCTAGAACCTAGAATTATCACAGTGATTACATAGTAAATAAATAGTAAATTCATTTATTCATTTTAATCATTAAAATAATTGCTGGTATATAAATATTTTTACACCCAGAGGTAATAAGAAGACATATGCATAAAAATTAGCCAAACTTTTTGAAATAAAAAATTATTAGCTCGGGTCCAGAACCCAAATTTTTCGATTAGGTCCAGAACCTAGAATTATTTCTAAGTCCAGAACTTAGCTCGGGTCCAGAACACAAATTTTTCTTAGGTCTAGAACCTAGAATTATCTTTGATTCCAGATTTCGAACCGGGTCCAAAACCTAAATTTTCCTTAGGTCCAGAACCTAGAATTATCCTTGAGTCTAGAACTCGAACCAGGTCCAGAACACAAATTTTTCTTAGGTCCAGAACCTAGAATTTGTTTCTAAGAACTTAACTCGGGTCCAGAACCCAAATTTTCCTTAGGTCCAGAACCTAGAATTAACCTTGAGTCCAGAACTCGAACCGGGTCCAGAACCCAAATTTTCCTTAGGTCCAGAATCTAGAATTTATTTCCATGTCCAGAACTTAGCTAGGGTCTAGAACCCAAATTTCCATTAGGTCCAGAACCTAGAATTTATTTCTATGTCCCAGAACTTAGATCGGGTCCAGAACCTAGAATTATCTTTGAGTCCAGAACTCGAACCGGGTCTAGAACCCAAAACCTCCATCAGCTCAAAAATTAAGTCTTGTCACTTTTCACTCTCTTTCACTAAAGTTTCAAATCATTAAAGCAGGGGGCAAACTGTAGACCCTTAATTTTTGACCCAGTCCGGTCCAATATATTTTAATTAGTCCAAAATATTTTTTGTGTTGTCTAATATATTTTTTAGTCCAAAAAACAATTTTTGTTATTTTAAGTAAGTAATATTTGCTTCAAAAATAATAAACAAAAAAATAATTAAAAAAATAAATAATAAAAATGAAAATAAAAAAAAGTCAGATTAGCCGAAGGCCATTTCGCCCGCAGATTTTTTCTGCAAGCAAAATGGCCCATAGGCGCATTTCGCCCACAGCTGCGACAGCTTTTTCGCCAACGCATTTTTTCCTGCTATAATTTTTTTCGCCAGCGCAATTTTTCAGCAGCAGTTTTTTTTGCCGACGAAATTTTTCCGACGAAAATTTTCCGAAACCTAATGCCATTAGGTTTCAGTTTCCTTTTCTTAATAAATAATGTATGCCACAAAAAAAATTCTATAAATAAGTATAATTACAACACAAAAAGGGGAAGCATAAATTAGGAGGAAATTTGAAAGAGTTTGAAATCGAATCTGTGAAGGAAAGCAGTGGAACCAAGCTGATTTTTTGAGAGAGCCAAAAAACAATTCAAGCAATTCATCAAAGGCATCAACTGCCTTTGTTTTTGTTGATCCAAGAAGCAATTTTTTTTGTGTAACTCACGAACCAAGGTTTGAGCTCTTAAATTATATTTTTGTTCTATCACAGTAGCTTAATTCATGAAATTGTGTCTTTCAAAATTAAAAACCCTAGAACTTTACTTTAGCTTTTTTAAAGTTAAAAACACTAATTCGTTGCTTTATTTTCCAAAAGACATAAAATTGTTATTTTTACTTCTTCAAAACTCCGAAACCCTAATTTACTTTCCAAATTATCAAAACCTTTAAATTATGTTATGTTACTTTTCAAAAGCTTTAAAAACTTCTTTTTTGCTTTTAAAAAACTTTAAATCGTTTGTTTATTTTCATAAAACTCAATAAAAGTATCAAATTGATTTTCAAACCCTAAAAAAATTTCTTGCATCCACCTAAACCCTAATTTTAAAATACTAAACCCTAACTCAACTCCAAACCTAAAGTAGTAAAACCCTAACCCCTTTAAAACCTTAAACCCTAATTTTTTCTAAACCCTAATCCTTTAAAACCTTAAAAATCATATAAACACAAATATTTTAATTTTACACAGTAAGCTTGAAATCATCATTTAAAAACCACAAATCAAAAGTATTTTAAAGTGCCCAAAACACTAGTTTCATGATTTCACCATTCAAACCTTAATTTGGTTTACCAAAGTGTCTTACCAACCTTTTAAAACATAAAACCTTAATCTATTTTAATTCCTTAAAAAAGTCATAGTAGCCTAATTCTATGAATTCCAAAACCCTAACACATGAAATAAAGAACCCTAAATGGAAACAGTAGCTCTAATTTGAATTTTTATTTGCCTTATTTAATTCCATATTTTATTATGTTTTGATTTATTTTACATGATTTAATTTATTTAAGTTCAATGCTTGGTTTATTTTATTTATCACGAATGGATGTTCACTTTCTATTGATATTTAATACCTTTGATGAACGATTTATTTATTTTGAATAGTTATTTACTTTTGTCAATTTATTTTGGTTTCTAAATGTTGTAAGAGGTATGTTTCCACTTAGTGGGTACCTCATTAGTTAAATATCATGTAATTTAATTTCCTTTTCTATTTTAGAACCAATGTAAAGGGCATGTTTCTACCTTTCGGTGGGTGTCCTATTTAGGCATGTGATGTAAGGACATGTTTCCATCTACGGATGGGTGTCCATTTATTTGTTTTGCTTGGACCTTGCTTTGATTTTAATATATTGATGATTTCTTTTAATCATTGTGTGTAATATGGATAATGTTGTTATACTTAAGAATTTTATAATATTAAGACCTGTAAATGAGGCCGATTCCAATGAACCGGACGTTGTGGGGATGCTGGGCCATTTCTCACCTTCCCCACACCTACCCAACTTTCCGAACACATTAGGGGGTTGGAGATTTCTTAGGAATCGAGTCATCCACCCCTTTCTTTTTTCCGACCCGTCCGGGTGACGACTCCATTTTCTTCGGACTTAGGTCCATGTTCTCTAAGGCTCTGAGCCTAAACAATGAGTGGGGGCAAAAATCCCCGCTCACAACATTGCACTTTCTTATCTTGTTTTGTCTATTCTTTATTAAAGTGAGCAGTAAATACCTTGCGAAGTAAAAAATCAACAAAAGATATCAAATCAGGGGGGCATGGAAAGCCCATTGCTTGAGAAAGTTCTTGTAATTTTGCAAAGAGAAGAAATGCGTGCTTTTGCGAAGAACTAGACAACAAATACATCAATTAGAGCCTGCATAAAAAAAAAACTTTTGGTTTGAGCCTACACAGGGGGCAAAGTTTCTCCTTATCAAATTTTTGAGTTTATATACCAAACATTTTCAAGCTCACTTGCAAATATTTCGCCCCGAAGGGGGCAAGGAGAAGATATGAGGGCCAACAAAAAATAGCTGAATTTTTGCGAAAGGAAGAATAAAAGAATGGAACAACCAGTTGAGCCAGAATCCTCAATAGATAAATGGTCAGTCAAATCAAATTCAGTCTTGGGTCCAAGTACTCAATCTCGGGTCCAAGTACCCAAACCATATTAAGTCTCGGGTCCAAGTAGACAAATTCAATCCAGTCTCGTGTCCAAGCACCTAAACTAAAATCAAATTCAATCTCGGGTCTAAGTATCCAATTTCGGTTGCAAGTACCCAAATCAAACCCAATCTCGGGTCCAAGTACCTAAATCAAATCAATCTCGGGTCCAAGTACCCAAATCAAATTCAATCTCGGATCCATGTACCCAATCTCGGGTCCAAGTACCCAAATCAAATTCAATCTCGGGTCCAAGTACCCAAATTAAATTTAGTCTTGGGTCCAAGTGCCCAATCTCGGATCCAAGTACCCAAATTAAATTCAGTCTCGGGTCCAAGTACCCAATCTCGAGTCCAAGTACACAAATCAAATTAATCTCGGGTCCAGGTACCCAATCTCAGGTCCAAGTACCCAAATCAAATTCAATCTCGGGTCCAAGTACCCAATCTTGGATCCAAATATTTAAATCAAAATTCAATCTCGGGTCCAAGTAACCAAAAGAAATTGTAGACCCGAGATTGAAGTCTTTTACTGAAGTCTCAGATCGTTCGAGTGCGGAGCAAACTGTAGACTCTTAATTTTTAACCCAGTCTGGTCCGTTATTTTTTATATTGTCCAAAATAATTTTTGTGATATTTTAATTAAATAATATTTATTTTACTATTTATTTATTTTAAATTTTAAATAAATAAAAATAATAAATAATAAAAATAAAAATCGGAGATGAATTTTTCTTCGCGGCGAAATTGGCTGGCCGCACCAAACCTCGCAGCCAAGCATGCCCAGCTCTCGTAATTTCACACCAATCCTCGCAGTTTTGGCCAGCAAAATTTTTCCAATGCAATTTTTTTCCAAAACCAATTTCTATTTTGTTTTGGTTTCTTTTCCTAATTAATTTTAGTTTCCTTAAACAATTAGAATTAATCTTATAAATTTTCTTATAAATAACACACAGAAAAAAAGGGACTGGACTTGGACTAGGAACTTTAGGAGACTTTTGATTAAGTGATCGAAACTCAGAAAAGCCTAGCAATAAGCAAGCAAACAACAATTAATCAAAGGCAGCAACCTTGCCTTTGTCTTAGTTCATCCAAAAAAGCTATTTTTGGTGGAACCAACGAACGGAGGTTTGAATCACTATTTCCTTTATTTATTTCTTTACAGTAGCTTCATTACTCAAATTGAAAATTGTTTCTTCTATTTCTTCAAAACCTTAAAAACCTTAACTCATTTATTTTGTTTTCAAAAACCTTAAAAATCTTAATTGTTTTTCCTAGTTTCAAATACTTTTAAAAAAAAAAACCTTAAACTGTTTTCCACTAACTTTTTCCAAAATTCTCAAATGTTTTCTTAAATCTCCAAACCCTAACCTACTTACAGTTTCTAAAAATCATAATTACTTTTATAAAACTTTAAACTATTTTCTTAAATCTTAAAACCAAATATGTTTTCTAAATACCAAAAACCATAATTCTCTCAAAACTAATACGGTAAACCCTAATTTTCCTCAACCCTAATTCTTAAAACCTTAAAATCTTATAATTCCAAACCTTAGAACTCAATATAGTAAGCCTAAAATCACCATCCAATAAACATGAATTATAAACCTAATATCTTAAGATTCCAAAATCCTAATTTCATAATTTTACCCCTCAAACCCTAATTTGATCAATCAAAGAAACTTACTAATTTCTTAAAGCTATAAAACCCTAATCCATTTCAACTTTCTTAAACCTTTGCAGCAGCTAAGAATTATAAACCCTAATAATACTAAAATCCCAAAACCCTAAATATTAATTAAAAAACTTTAAATAGAAACAGTAAACCCTAATTTGTATCTTTACATGCTTTATTTTTAGATTTGATTATATAGTCCATTATATGCTTTGGTGGTTGATTTATTTAATTTCAATGCTTGTTTTATTTAATTTATCATGGATGAATGTTTGTTATATATTTTGATTGATGTTTAATATCTTTGATGAATGATTTATTTATGATGAATGGTTATTTATCTTTATCAATTTATTTTGATTTCCAAATATTGTAAGAAGTATGTTTCCACTTTGTTGGTACCTCATTAATTAATTTCTATGTAATTTATATTGCTTTTATATTTTGGACCAATGTAAAGGACATGTTTCTACCTTTTGGTGGGTGTCCTATTTAGTGTAGACATGGATGATGTAATGACATGTTTCCATCTTTTGATGGGTGTCCATTTATTTGCTTTGTTTGGACATTGCTTTGATTTAATATAACGATGCTTTATTTCAATTATTGCATGTAATATGGATAATATTGTTATATTTAAGAATTTTATAATATTAAGACCTATAAAGGAGGCCCGTTCCAATGAACCGGGCATTGTGGGGGGTGCTGGGCCATTTCTCACCTTCCCCACACGTACCCAACTTTCCGAACCCATTAGGGGATTGGGGATTCCTTAGGAATCGAGTCATCCACCCCTTTCTTTTTTCTTCGGACCTAGGTCAGTGTTCTTTAAGGCCCCGTGTAACACCCCTATACCCCGTATACATACACTGTATGCTACAACGATCGTAATATACGTATACTGAATATAGGAATGCCACAGTTTTCTAAATAAACAAATCATCCTTTTATACAATAATATGAGCAAACTTAAAATAATTAAGTTATATTATAAACGCAATGGATGAACTCTCTGGCTAGACTCGACTCGGTCTAGATGAACTCTCTGGCTCTGCCTTATCACCTGCGCGATGAACCACAATAGCGCTAAGCCAACAGCTTAGTGGTACAAACCACAATAACAATATGCTTCAATGAAATGCCAATGTCACACATTTCAACAATTAAGACAATATTCACAATTGATATCTTTATATTGTTCATAACACTACATTTCATTATTCTATTCACTTGTTTCATCATTTATGAATTACATTGAAACAAAGACAAGCATGGGCCCAAAAGACACTAATATGCCATTCCACTTTCAGAGTTAATGTTTTGGTTCAATTATCACATTTATCATTATCATTATCCCAACTAGGCTTCAAGGATTAGGTTTAACCAAGCATCAAGGGGAACAAAGCATGCTAAGTATCAACCCAACTTGGCTTCAAGAACCAAACCCAACCTAGCTTCAACGGTTGTAACATCTCAACTAGGCTTCAAGGATTAAATCCAACCTAGCTTCAAGAGATTGTTACCATTAGGCATGCCACTAATAACAAAACTCTGAAAATGGAATAACACATAAGACACACAATTAATTCATTATTTCATTATCAATTTCATTTTCATTTTCTTATCATCATTTAGGCATCCATGCCTCAATCATCACATCTGCAACATTATAGCCAACAACAATGGCTTCACATCTCATCAATAGAGTATACATAACCAATTGCTTTGAACATATATTTTGAATTCATCATCATTTAGGCAAACATGCCCCACTTATTTCATTTGAATCATTAGAGCCAACCACAATGGCATCACATCTCATCATATCTCAATTTACATTAAAGCAATTCATCATTAAAGTATTCATCATAATCAATTGCATTGCACATACCTTTTGAATGATCACCATATCTTTCACATTATACATATCATAACATTAACCAAATAATAATAATAATATAGTAGATTACTTAACACATTTATAACCAAATGTGTTCATGTAAATGAATGCAACCATGTAAGTTTGTACTTACTTCAAGAGCAACTCATACCAACCTATACACTTCTTCTTCCAAGAATCCTCAACACTAGGATTAGGGAAACTCAACTCTCTTCAAAACCTAAACCAAAGGTGATCATACACACTCACTTAGAGATACACATGAGATAAAATAGATAAAAACCAACTAGGGCAACTCTACACATGACACTCTCAACAACACGGGCGTGTACCTGACCGTGCCCTAAACTCACAACACAGAAGCTTTGACACGTTCAGAACTACGGGCGTGTCACTGAACATGTAATACATTCTTTCTCACAGAAGCATTGACACGTCCAACAATACGGGTGTACTCATGGCCGTTTCAATCCACCAACATCACAGTAGCTATGACATGCTCAGTGACATGGGCGTGTCACTGCTCATGTCACCCATCCAAGAACACAAAACCATTGACACGCCTAAAGACCTGGCCGTGCTAATGGGCGTGTCAGGCCAAAAATGCAGATTCCGGCAACATCAACAACACACCCAATAAACCACTTACTTCCACCATTTTCCACTTCAAACAAACTTAATTAAACACACCCATAAACCATCATAACATGTAAAAACACCAAAACAACTCAAAATGTAATATCCTCATTTATGCCCTAGAAGTTTTGCATATTGTTGTTGTTGTTATTGTTATAGATTGGATTGAATGTATATGATGTGTTAAGAAAAGAATTTGGGAGGAGAATGCTTGTGTATATGTGTTTTGGGAAAGAATTAGGGTTTAGAGAGAATGGTATATGTTGTGTATATGGTGATATATATATAACATATAAATGGGTCAAAGGAAGAGTCAAAGGAAGAGAGATATTTTTGTGTTAAGTGTGTAATTACATATGTGGGCTTATATGAGACAAAAGGTTAATTATATGGTTAAGGGCAATTTGGTAATTGCTTGGATAAGATTACTTGGTGGAGATTAAAAGCAAAATTTGACTTTGTTTCTTCATCATTTTCTTCTTTCTTTCATAAAGTGGTCGGCTCCTCCATAGACAAAGGGAAGCAAGAGGTGAAGAGAGGTTCTTGATGAGTTGAGTTCAAAATTGAAGGAAGATTAAGTGTTCAAGTGTTGATTCAAGAAGTTTTTAACTAAGGTAAGATTTTCCCTTTGATTTCTTTCATTCTTTTGAAGTGGTATGGGAAGTTAATTAGGGTTTGATGATTTGATGATGAGATGTGTTTATGATTTGTTTTCAAGTGTTAAATTGGTTTTAAGTTAATAGTTTAAATAGGTGTAGTTGTTGGAAGTGGTAAAGGTTGATTTTGAAAGGTGAAGAGGGATGGTGATTTTAGTGTTTTGAGATGATGTGTGTTTAATTGTTATATTAATGTGTTGTGAAGTAATACTTGTGGATGATCCTAAAGTTATGAATCATATAAATTATTCTTGCATTGTTGAGATTGAGCTATGTTATGTTATGCATTGTGAATGGTAATGTGTTTCATGAGTAATGTGGAATGAAATGTTGATATTTATAAATGATGCTATGTGAGATATAATGTGATCATGGATGAGATAAACATACACCTGAATAATGAAGTATTATATTGTGAAATGAAATGGGAAGCCATTGTTATTGGCTAAGGTGATTCAATGGTGATAAATGAGGCATGTTTGCCTAAATGATAATGAGAATTGAGAATGAAAACTAAATGAATTGTGTGGCTAATGTGTTATTCCATTTTCAGAGTTTGTTGTTGGTGGCATGCCTAATAAGTGTAACAATCTCTTGAAGTTAGGTTGGATTGAATCCTTGAAGCCTAATTGAGATGTTACCACCCTTGAAGCTAGGTTGAGTTAGTTCTTGAAGCCAAGTTGGGTTGAAGCTTAGCATGCTTTGCTCCCCTTGAAGCTTGGTTGAACTTAATCCTTGAAGCCTAGTTGGGTATATGATATTGATAAATGTGATAACAAACCAAAGCATTAACTCTGAAAATTGAATGGCATATTAGTGTATCTTGGGCCCAATGCTTGTCTTTGTTTAATGAGAGTCATGATTTGTTTATTGTTGTTCATGGATGATTAAATGATTAAATAATGAAGTATATGCAATGATGTTGAAATGTGATATGCATATATGTATGTTGATTATAAAATGTAAAGGGATGTTGTTAGCTTGGCATCTATGTTGTTACATATATGAGATGAATTAGAATTGACATTGTATTGTATTAAAGCATATCAATAGCATGTTTTATCTTACTAAGCCCTTGGCTTAGCGCGATAGTGTTTAATCGCGCAGGTGATAGAGTTGAACCCGAGAGTTCATCAAGACCAAGTGAGAGTAGACCTTGAAGAGTTCATTTTGGGAGATTAAAGATCAGAGCAAACTTGCCAATCATGTATACTTCTTTATATTTTATAAAGAAATGTTCAATATGTAAATATGTAAATATTTTATAACTTCCGCTGTGTAATATTTAAATGTATATATATATAACTAATATGTTTTGTTTTATAAGTAATTGATCTACTTTTCTATAATGTATAATTATAAGAGTATTGTATCAAGATTTAAAGTGTTTTGAATGTTAAGAGGACCGTAGCATTCCTATGTTTGGTGCACTTATGCTACATTGTTGTGGTTGTAGTGTGTGTGCATTGGATATGGGGGTGTTACACAAAACATACATCAAACACAAGTCATAATCATCACCACAAACCCAAAACACAACCACAACACTTTCTCTTCCAACAAACTTAATCTTTCCTTCAATCCAATCCCCAAAATCCAAAATCAATTGAACCAAACACTCTTAAACACACCACAATCAAACAAACACATATCAACCACAACCTCAACTCACAAACTCAAAGAAAATCAAAGAATCAAGTGGAAAACTTAACAAGGATGAAGAAACTCTTAAATTTCCAACTTGACCACTTGAAAACCTCCTTCAATCTTGATATTGGAAGATCAAATCTCTCTCTTGCTCTCTTGCTAGGGAGTGCCGGCCAAAAGAAAAGAAAAGAAAAGGAAGAGATGAAGATACACGAAGAAGAAGTAAGAAACAAGAAGAAAAGAAAGAAAACTAAGTCAACCCTCAACAACTCTCTCCTGAAAACCCTCTCCTCCAAGCATTTAATCAATAAAATAATCAAAATATCTCCATCCACTTCCACTCACTCAAATTCCACTTAATTAATTTCCTAATAACTATTTAATAAAAATTAACTCTTTCTTTGACTTTTCACTTCTTTAGACTTGTATATGTTGTATATATCTCAATATATATACAACATATACACTCTCCTCAATACCTCATTTCTCTTTCCATTTACACATATACATTAAATCCAAATACAACAATAATACCAAAACTTTTAGGGCATACTTTGGGATATTACAATTCTCCCCCTCTAAAAGAAATTTTGTTCTCGAAATTACCTGATGTCAAGTCTGAAACAACTGGGGATACTGATCCCACATCGCTTGCTCATTCTCCCAAGTTGATTCTTCTCTACCATGATTCTTCCAAAGAATTTTCACAATTGGCACTTTCTTATGTCTCAACTCTTTTACTCCATGTGCTAAATATAATAACTGGTTCCTCTTCAAAAGTCAGATCTGAATTCACTTCAATGGATTCAACTGGTAAAACATGAGATGGGTCGGATCTGTACCTCCTCAGCATAGAAACATGGAAAACATTATGGATTCTATCCAACTCAGGCAGCAAAGCAAGTCGATAAGCAACTGGTCCAACTCTCTCCAATACCTCATAAGGTCCAATAAAATGAGGACTTAGCTTTCCTTTGCTGCCAAATCTCCAAATCTTTTTCCAAGGAGACACTTTCAGAAAAACTTTATCTCCAACATCAAACTCTATGTCTCTCCTCTTTAAATCTGAATAAGATTTCTGCTGATCTGAAGCTGCTTTCAGCCGATCCCGAATTATTTTTACTTTCTCTTCAGTTTCTTTAATCAAATCAGGACCAACCAATTTGCCTTCTCCAACTTCATTCCAACACAGAGGCATTCTGCATCTTCTACCATACAATGCCTCAAATGGTGCCATTCCAATACTAGATTAATGACTGTTGTTGTAAGCAAATTTCACAAGTGGCAAAAATCTGTCCCAACTTCCAGAGAAATCAATGACACAGCTTCTCAACATATCCTCTATAATCTGTATCACGTTCTCTGACTGCCCATCTGTCTGCGGATGAAAAGCAGTGCTAAAGTGCAATCGAGAACCCAACGCACCATGTAAACTCTTCCAAAACCTTGAAGTAAACCGAGGATCTCGATCAGACACTATGGAACTCCATGCAATTTCACTATTTCACTGATATACAGCTCAGCCAACTTCTCAAGAGAATAGTCCATTCTAACTGGAAGAAAATGAGCCGCCTTCGTCAACTGATCAACAATCAACCAAATAGCATCATGCTTCTTCTGAGTCAATGGCAAACCAGATACAAAATCCATTATCACACGTTCCCATTTCCATTATGGCACTGATAAAAGTTGAAGCAACCCTGTTGGAACTTGGTGCTCGGCCTTTACTCTCTGTCAAGTGAGACATTTAGATACAAACTTTGCTATGTCTCTTTTCATACCTGACCACCAATAATGCTGCTTCAAACCCTGATACATCTTTGTACTCCTAGGATGTATAGCAAAAATCAATTGGTGTGCTTCCTCTAAAATAATCTTTCTCAAACTAGCATCATCAGGAATACACAATCTATCCTTGAACCAAAGGCTACCATCACTTCTCACAAGAAAATCTCGGCTCTCCCCATTTTGGCAATCTGACACAACTTTCTAAATTTTCTCATCAGCCAATTGAGCCTCTTTAATCTGATTCAACAACATTGGCCTCAATTGCAACTGAGCCAACAATGCACCTTCATTACAAAGCTCAAAACTAGCATGCAATGCTCTCAACTCAACAAGCAATGAGAGCGAATAAACAGTTAAACCTGCTAAAGACTTTCGACTCAAGGCATCAGCAACAACATTCGCCTTGCCAGGATGATAATCAATCAAACAGTCATAGTCTTTGATCAATTCCAACCACCGTCTCTGCCGAAGATTCAGCTCCCTCTGAACACCCAAATATTTCAAACTCTTATGATCTGTATAAATAAAACACTTCTCTCCATACAAGTAATGTCGCCAAATCTTTAAAGCAAAAACTATGGTTGCCAATTCCAAATCATGCGTCGGATAATTAAGCTTATACGGCTTCAACTGCCGAGAAGCATAAGCTATAACTTTACCCTCTTGCATCAAAACACAACCTAAACCATTATGTGAAGCATCACTGTAAATCACATATGATTTATCTTCCACAGGTAAAGCAAGAACAGGTGCTTGAGTCAACATCTCCTTCAACTGCTCAAAGCTAGCTTGACACTGATCTGTCCACACAAATCTAACTCCTTTTCGAAGTAATCTGGTGAATGGAGTAGCTATCAAAGAAAAACCTTTCACAAAGCGTAGATAATACCCTGCCAAACCTAGAAAACTTCTAACTTCAGTTACAGACTTCGGTGGATTCCAATTCAAAATAGCCTCAACTTTACTCGGACCAACTCTTATACCATCTGCTGAAACTATATGACCTAGAAAAGTCACTTGATCAAGCCAAAACTCACACTTCGACAGCTTAGCATACAATTGCTTCTCTCTCAAGATTTGTAATACAATTCGCAAATACTTGTCATGCTCCTCTTTATTACGCGAATATACCAAAATATCATCAATAAAAACCACCACAAACTGATCCAAATAGGGCCTAAACACCCTATTCATCAAATCCATGAAAGCTGCAGGTGCATTCGTCAATCCAAAAGGCATCACTAAAAACTCATAATGCCCATACCTTGTGCGAAAAGCTGTCTTAGGAACATCTTCAGCTCTAACCTTCAATTGATGGTATCCCGATCTCAAATCAATCTTGGAAAACACTGCTGCTCCCTTCAATTGATCAAAGAGATCAACAATCCTAGGCAAAGGATACTTATTCTTGATAGTCACTTTATTCAATTGCCTATAATCAATGCACAACCTCAAAGTACCATCCTTCTTTTTCATAAATAAAACAGGAGCTCCCCACGGGGAATGTAACACCCCTTACCCTGTATACATACACAGCATGCTATTACGATCGTAATATACGTATACTGAATATAGAAATGCCACTATTTATTTCACAAACGACTCACTTCTTTTACAATAGTATAGCAAACTCAAAGCATTTAAATTATAATATAAAATACAATAGATAAAATGTTTATTCAAAACGCAGCGGAAAATATAACAAATATTTACAAATACTTATACATCAAGACTCAAGTTTTACAAAACATAAAATATATATATATGTTTGGCAGTATGTCTTTGATCTTTAAGCTCCACTATCAACACCTCAAAATCTAGACTCTACTCAGCCTAGAGGAACTCTCCGGCTCTTCCCTGTCACCTGCGGGATGAATCACAATCGCGCTAAGCCAACGGCTTAGTGGTACAAACCATAATAATAATGTGTTACAATGCAATACCAATATAATATGTTCAAACATCATAATCAGTATATAAGAATATCATCTTTCAAAGTCTTACATTGAATCTCATTATTCATTAGTTTCACCATTCATGAATCACATTTAAATAAAGACAAGCAAGGGCCCAAAGACACTAATATGCCATTCAACTTTCAGAGTTAATGCTTTGGTTTAATTATCACATTTATCATTATCATTATTCCAACTAGGCTTCAAGGATTTAGGTTCAACAAAGCTTCAAAGGGAACAAAGCATGCTAAGTATCAACCCAACTTGGCTTCAAGAACCAATCCAACCTAGCTTCAAGGGTTGTAACATCTCAATTAGGCTTCAAGGACTAGACCCAACCAAGCTTCAAGGGGAGTAAAACATGTTAAACTTCAACCCAAGTTGGCTTCAAGGATCAAGCCCAACCTAACTTCAAGAGATTGTTACTATAGGCATGCCACCAACAACAAACTCTGAAAAATGGAATAACACATTAGCCACACAATTCATTAATTATTTCATTCTCAATTCTCATTATCATCTAGGCAAACATGCCTCACTTATTTCAATTGAATCATCATAGCCAATCTCAATGGCTTCACATATCATTTTAAACATCATGTCTCAATTCACATTATAATACTTCATCACTCAAGTATACATAATCAATTACATTGTACATCATCATCTAAGCAAACATGCTTCAATTATCTCAATTCACATTTTCAACATACATTTCACAAAGTTCACATTATGCAAAACATAATATTATTAATATGCAATAATGTAGGGTAGGGTTTTTACTTACCTCAAAACCCACTCTCCCCAATCTATACACTTCCTCCTCCAAGAAATTTCAACACTTAGGTTAGGGAAATTCTACTCTTCTCAAAACCTAAACAAAAGTTGATTATACACATGAGATACTATAGATAAAAACCAACTAGGGCAAACTCTACACATGACATGCTCCACAACACGGGCGTGTCCATGACTGTGCCCTAATTCCACAACACAGAAGCTTTGACACGCTCAGAACCACGGGTGTGTCACTAAACGTGTAATACATTCTCTCTCAGAAACATTTCCAACAACACGGGCGTGCTCATGGCCGTGTCAATTCTCCAACCTCACAGTAGCTATGACACGCTCAGTGACATGGGCGTGTCACTGCTCGTGTCATCCATCCAAGAACACAAAACTATTAACACGCCTAGAAACCTGGTCGCGTTAGTGGGCGTGTCAGGCAAAAAATGCAGATACCGGCCACAACAACACTTCATCCAACAAACCACTTTCTTTCATCAAAATCCACTTCAAACAAACTTAGCTCAACATACCCAAGAACCATAACAAACTTGCAAAAACACCACAACAAAAAAAAAACATGCATCTAACACAAATCAAAATCATCACCACAAACCCAAAACACACCCACAACACTTTCTCTTCCAACAAGTTACTCTTTCCTTCAAACCAACCCCAAAATCCAAAATCAATAGAATCCAAACACTCATAAACACACCACAATCAAACACACTCCTACTATCAACAATAATCCATCAAACTCAAACACAACTCCAAATAAAATAAAGGAAATCAAGAGAGAACTTACCAACAATGATGAAACTTCTTGAATTTCCAACTTGGTTACTTGAATCACCTTTCAACTTTGAGCTTGGAACACAAAACTCTCTCTTGCTCTCTTGTCTTGATAATGCCCGGCCAACAAAGGAAAGGAAAAGGAAATGGAGAAGAAATGAAGACAACAAGTCAAACACTTATCTCTTTTTTACCTCCACCAAGTCATTTTAATATTAAAATAATCCAAATTAATCTCATCCATTCATAATTTCCTTATTAATTAATTCCATAAATCATAACATAAATATCTCCTTCCATTAACTTTCTTTGACTTTGACTTGGGTATATGTTGGATATATTTTCATATACACAACATATACACTCTCTCTATAATTCTTTTCTCTTTCCAAAGAAACATATACATTAAATCTAATTATAACAATAATACAAAAACTTATAGGGCACATTTTTTGGATATTACAATTCTTCCCCTCTAAAAAGAAATTTTGTCCTCGAAATTACCTGATATCAAGTCTGAAACAGTTGAGGATATTGATCTCGCATTGCTTGCTCACTTTCCCAAGTTGCCTCTTCTCTACTATGGTTCTTCCAAAGAATCTTCACCAGTGGCACTTTCTTATGTCTTAACTCTTTCACTTCATGTGCCAAAATAGCAACTGGTTCTTCTCCAAATGTCAGATCTGAATTCACCTCAATAGATTCAACTGGCAAGATATGAGATGGATCTTATCTATACCTTCTCAACATAGAAACATGGAATACATTATGGATCCTTTCCAACTCAGGAGGCAAAGCAAGACGATAAGCAACTGGCCCAATTCTTTCTAAAACTTCATACGGTCCAATAAAACGAGGACTCAATTTCCCTCTACGACCAAATCTTAAAATCTTTTTCCAAGGAGACACTTTCAAAAATACTTTATCTCTAACATCAAATTCTATATCTCTTCTTTTCAAATCTGAATAAGACTTTTATCGATCTGAAGCTGCTTTCAATAGATCCCGAATTATCTTCACTTTCTCTTCAGTTTCTTTAACCAAATCAGGACCAATTAACTTGCCCTCTCCAATTTCATTCCAGCATAAAGGTGTTCTGCATCGTCTGTAACACCCCTACATTCAATACATGCAACCTACAAACACCACAATGTAGTATAGATGCACTAAACATAGAGATGCTACGGTTTTTTTTTTTAACATTCAAAACATTTTAAATGATACCAGAATTTTTCAATTGTATACATTATAGAAAGATAAGTAGTTAACTTGTAATACAAAACTAAATAGATATATATATATACATTTAGTTGTTACGCAGCGGAATTTATCAAATATTTACATATATACACATATGTACATTAAAATCATTACTTTACAAAACATAAAAGAGTTATACATGATTGGCAAGTCTCCTCTGATCTTTAAGTTCCCAAAATCAACTCTTCACTGTCTACTCTCACTCGGTCTCGAAGAGCTCTCGGGTTCAACCCTATTACCTGCGCGATCAAACACTATCGCGCTAAGCCAACGGCTTAGTAAGATAATTCATACTAATGTTATGCTTTAATGCAATGCAATGCCAATTCTCAATCCATATTATACATGTAACATCATATATGCAAAACTAACAACATACCTTTAAATTTCATAACTCAACATAAATAGACATATCATATTTCAACATCTTATTATATACCTCATTAGTATTCATTTAATCATTCATAATCAACACTAAACAAAGACAAGCATGGGCCCAAAACACACTAATATGCCATTCAATTTTCAGAGTTAATGTTTTGGTTTTATCATCACATTTATCAATATCATAAACCCAACTAGGCTTCAAGGATTAGGTTCAACCAAGCTTCAAGGGGAGCAAAGCATGCTAAGCATCAACCCAACTTGGCTTCAAGAACCAACCCAACCTAGCTTCAAGGGTGGTAACATCTCAATTAGGCTTCAAGGATTCAATCCAACCTAACTTCAAGAGATTGTTACACTTATTAGGCATGCCACCAACAACAAACTCTGAAAATGGAATAACACATTAGCCACACACATCATGTATTATTTAATTATCATTTCCATTCTCAACTCTCATCATAGCCAATAACAATGGCCTCATATCACATATAAGTTACCATAGCCAATCACAATGGCATTTTATTCCATCACATTATACATATAGCATTATTGAAATAAACATAACCAAACACATTACTCATCACATGAGTCACAATACATGAAATATCACATTGTTCACATAGTATCATATACATTGCCATTATCATCATATGCAACAATGCAATAATACAAGATTTGTACTTATTTTACTAACAATTCATACAACTCCTAACATTTCCTTGTCCAAGATTCTTTAACCTCTTAGATAAATGATCAATCACTATCTTCAAGACATAAATCAAAAGTAATAGCATATACTTGTTTAGGGATACACAAGAGATAATCCAATTAGGAATTAATTAGGGCAAACCTCAACCCTGACACGTTCACCCACACGGGCGTGTTCATGGCCGTGCCCTAACTCCACAACACAGAAACATTTACACGCTCAACAACATGGGCGTGTTCCTGGGCGTGTAAATTCTCAAATCTTACAGTAGCTATGACACGCTCAATAACACGGGCGTGCTACTGGTCGTGTCAAACCTACTGCCTCCAACACAATTGACACGCCTAAAAACCCTGGACGTGTTCATGGGCGTGTCCGGCCACAAATCAAGACTCCGATAAAAAACAACCATACACTCAACAACACACTTCTATACATTAACATCCTCTTCAAATAATCTTAACAAAACATACTCAAAACTCATCTCAAACTTGCAACACACCCAAAACAAACCAAAACACACATCAAACACCAAACACAAAATCATCTCAAAACCCTTACCACATATACAACATCATCTCTTCCAACCACTTACTCTTTTCTTCAATCCATACTCAATATCCATCATCCAATCACTCAAACACCTCTCACATCTCAAAATCAACCAACACACTCTTAAAAATCTATCAAACTCAAATATCATTTCAAATAAACACAAAGATCACAAGAGAACTTACCAAAGTTACAAAACTTCTTGAATCACCAACTTGATCACTTAATCTTTCTTCAATTTGAGCTTCACTCAACAAGATCTTCTCTTAGCCTCTTGTTTCCTTTGTCTAAGGAGGAGCCGGCCACCATGGAAAAGAAGAAGAAAAAATATCAAGAAGCAAAGTCAAATTTTGCTTTTAATCTCCACCAAGTGATCTTATCCAAGCAATTACCAAAGTACCCTCAATCATATAACTAACTTTTTCTCATATAAGCCCTTATATGTAATTACACACTCAACACAAATAAATATCTCTTCCATTGACTCTTCATTTGACCAATTTATATGCTATATATATCATCATATACACAACATATACCATTCTCTCTAAACCCTAATTCTTTTCCCCAAAACACATATACAGAAGCATTCACTTTCCAAAATCTTTTCTCTTGCAATTTAACACATATATTCAATCCAATATATCACTACAACAACAATAACAACAACATCAACAACATAATCAAAACTTCTAGACCATATATGAGGATATTACAATTCTCCCCCTCTAAAAAGAAAATTTCATCCTCGAAATTACCTGAAATTAACTTTGAAACAACTGAGGATACTGCTCTCGCATGGTTTGCTCACTTTCCCAAGTTGCTTCTTCCTTTGCATGATTCTTCCATAGAACCTTCACCAATGGCACTCTCTTGTTTCTCAGCTCTTTCACATCATGTGCCAAGATAGCAACTGGTTCCTCTTCAAAAGTCAAATCTGGGCTCACTTCGATAGATTCAATTGGCAACACATGAGATGGATCCGATCTGTATCTCCTCAACATAGAAACATGAAATACATTATGAATACGATCCAACTCAGGTGGCAAAGCAAGTCGATAAGCCACTGGCCCAACTCTTTCCAAAACTTCATACGGTCCAATGAAACGAGGACCCAATTTCCCTTTCCGACCGAACCTCAAAATCTTCTTCCAAGGAGATACTTTCAGAAATACCTTATCTCCAACATCAAACTCTATGTCTCTCCTTTTCAGATCTGCATATGATTTCTGTCGGTCTGAAGCTGCTTTTAACCTGCCTCGAATCAACTTTACTTTTTCTTCAGTTTCTTGAATCAAATCAGGACCAACCAACTTATTATCTCCAAGCTCATTCCAACAAAGAGGTGTCCTACACCGTCTGCCATACAATGCTTCAAACGGTGCCATACCAATGCTGGATTGGTGACTGTTGTTGTAAGCAAATTCCACAAGCGGTAGAAATCTGTCCCAACTTCCAAAGAAATTGATGACACAGCTTCTCAACATGTCCTCAATAATCTGTATCACCCTCTCTGACTGTCCATCCGTCTGTGGATGAAAAGCAGTACTGAAGTGTAATCGAGAACCCAAAGCACTATGGAAACTCTTCCAAAATCTGGAAGTAAACCTGGGATCTCGATCAGACACTAAAGAAGTTGGAACACCATGCAACTTCACAATCTCATTGATATACAGCTCAGCCAATCTCTCCAAAGAGTAATCCATCCGAACCGGAAGGAAATGAGCTGTCTTAGTCAATCTATCCACAATCACCCATATAGCATCATGCTTCTTTTGTGTCAATGGCAAACCAGACACAAAATCCATCGTCACTCTATCCCACTTCCATTCTGGTACTGATAATGGTTGAAGCAATCCAGTTGGAACTTGATGCTCTGCTTTAACCTTCTGACAGATGAGACATTTCGACACAAAATCTGCAATATCTCTCTTCAAACCAATCCACCAGTAATGCTGCCTCAAATCATGATACATCTTTGTATTACCCGGATGCATAGCAAACACTGACTGATGTGCTTCTTCTAAAATGACTCTTTTCAAATCAGCATCATCGGGTACAAACAATCGGTTCTTAAACCAGAGACTCCCATCACCTTTCACAACAAAATCTCTAGTCTTCCCATTCTTGCAATCTGAAATAATCTTCTGAATCTTCATATCAATCAACTGAGCCTCTTTGATCTGATCTAACAAAACAGGTTTCAAAAGCAACTGTGCCAACAATGCACCATCGTCACAAGCTACAAAACTGGCATGCAAAGCTCTCAACTCAACAAGCAACGAGAGCGAGTAAACAGTTAAACCAGCTAAAGACTTCCGACTCAAGGCATCAGCAACAACATTTGCTTTACCTGGATGATAATCAATCAAACATTCGTAGTCTTTAATCAATTCCAACCATCTCCTCTGTCGAAGATTAAGTTCTTTCTGAACACCCAAATATTTCAAGCTTTTGTGATCAGTGTAGATAAAACATTTCTCCCCAAACAGATAGTGTCGCCAAATCTTCAATGCAAACACAATAGCTGCTAGCTCCAAATCATGGGTCGGATAGTTAAGCTAATGTGGTTTCAACTGTCGAGATGCATAAGCTATAACTTTACCTTCCTGCATCAGCACACACCCCAAACCACTATGTGAAGCATCACTGAAAATCACATATGGTTTGTGTAATATTCCGGAATAGACCCTAAGAGTTTTGGAGTTGTTGTTGTATTTGGATTTAATGTATATGTGTATATGTGAAATATAAGGATAATATATGTAAGACATATACATATACATCACATATACATGGGATATATATAATGGTGAAGGATAAGTGAGTTGTATATATATATTTGTATAACTAAATAATAATAATAATAATAAAGACAAAAAGAAAAGAGAAGAAGAAAATCAAAGAAAGAATATGTGGTGGAGATTTAAAGTATTATTATTATTATTACTATTGTTATTGTTATTGTTATTATTATTATTATTATTATTATTATTATTATTATATATATATTTGGATAAGGACAAAGGAAAGAAGTAGAAACTTCTTCTTCCTTCTACTCCTTATTCGTCTTCTTCGTTCTTCTTGGCCGAGAGAGAGAGAGAGAGAGAGAGAGAGAGAGAGAGAGAGAGAGAGAGAGAAAGAGAGAAAGATGTGATTTTCTTACCAAATTTCTTAAGGAATTCAAGAGATTTGATGATAGAGATGAAGATTTGATAAAGGATTCAAGTAAGTATTTATTTCTTTAAATTGATTTTCATTGTTTGAGTTGGGTTTGGTATGGGTGATGTGTGATGATGATGATATTGAAAGATTTAAGTATATATATGTGTTGATTTGGTAATTGGATGATGATAATATGATTATTTGTGAAGATGATGATGAATTGTTGAATAAGGGTTGAGTTTAATGAAATTTGGGGATTTGATAAATTGGTATATGAATGATGTTTATAATGATGATTGGTGTGTGTTTTGAGTGTTGTTGATGTTTTGGTAAGTTTGTTATGGTTTTTGGGTGTGTTTGATGAAGATTGTTTGAAGTGAGTAATGATAAAAAGATGGGTATTGTTGGATGTTGTTGTGTGTTGACCGGAATCTGGGTTTTTAGTCGGACACGCCCAGAGACACGGCCAGTTTGTTAGGCGTGTCGTTGGTTCTGTTTTCTGGAGTTGGTAGCACGAGCAGTGACACGCCCATGTTATTGAGCGTGTCATAAGTTCTGTGTGGCAGTAGAATTGACACAACCAGTAACACGCCCGTGTTATTGAGCGTGTCATAGCTACTGTGAGTTTGGAGAATTGACACGGCCATGAGCACACTCTTGTTGATTGGACGTGTTGATGTTTTTGAGATACAGAATGTATTACACGCCCAGTGACACGCCCGTGGTTATGAGCGTGTCAATGTTTCTGTGTTGTGGAGTTAGGGCACGATCAGGAACACGCCCGTGTTGATGAGCGTGTCATGTGTTGAGTTTGCCCTAATTGATTCTTATTTGTATTACCTCATGTGTATTTCTAAGTGAGTGTGTATGATTACTTTTGGATTAGGTTTTAAGAGATGGAATTGCCCTAATCCAAGTATTGAAAGATCTATGGAAGAGAAGTTATATGGGAGTGAGTTCTTTAGAGGTAAGTACAAAACCCTATTGGATTGCATATAAGTATATTGTTAAAATAAATATTAATATTGTATATGCAATGAAAAGATAAGAGATATGATAATACATTAATACATATAAGATGTGAAGGCATTCAATATATATATGTTATGAAATGTGATAATGTGATATTGTGATGAACTATGAAATGTGATAATGTGATATTGTGATGAACTATGAAATGTGATAAAGTGATATTGTGATGAACTATGAAATGTGATAATGTGATATTGTGGTGAACTATGAAATGTGATAATGTGATATTGTGATGAACTATGAAATGTGATAATGTGATATTGTGGTGAACTATGAAATGTGATATTGTGATGGAATATGAAATGTAAATTGAGAGGTGATGATGTATAAAGCCATTGTGGTTGGCTATGATATTGAGAATGAGATAAATGAGGCATGTTTTGCCTAAATGATGCCATTGTGGTTGGCTATGATGATGTAAATGATGATGAAAATGAGAATGAAATTGATAATGAAATAATAAATGAATTGTGTGGCTAATGTGTTATTCATTTTCAGAGTTTTGTTGTTGGTGGCATGCCTAATAAGTGTAACAATCTCTTGAAGTTAGGTTGGATTGAATCCTTGAAGCCTAATTGAGATGTTACCACCCTTGAAGCTAGGTTGGGTTAGTTCTTGAAGCCAAGTTGGGTAGAAGCTTAGCATGCTTTGCTCCCCTTGAAGCTTGGTTGAACTTAATCCTTGAAGCCTAGTTGGGTATATGATATTGATAAATGTGATAACAAAACCAAAGCATTAACTCTGAACTTTGAATGACATATTAGTGTCTTTTGGGCCCGAGTCTGTCTTTGTTGTTAATGTGATGTATATACAAGTTGAAATAAATGAGTAATGGGATCTATGTTGCCTTTGTTGGAAATGTGAGTTGTGAATGATGAATTGTGGTTAGTGATATGATTATATAACATACATGAATTATTGAAAGGAGATATGGTTTGTGAAGTTATATGCAATATGCGATTATAAAGTATAAAATGATATATATGATATGTATGAGGTGAAATTGGTAAGTATCATAATATGAAGGTTCTATCAATTTATTGAATTATGTTTGATGGTTATGTTATATGTGTATATGTATATCCTCTATAAGGTTAATAGGATTATATGAAGAATGCATTGAAAAAGGGGAAAACAGAGTAAGAAAATGTTAAAACATGAGACTAAACATATGAGGTATGTTTCCTTTATATTGTATATTTTAATGGTTACTTGTACTACTAAGCTTTCGAGCTTAGCGCGGTTATCTTAATCGCGCAGGTATATAGGTGATGAAGCTGGAGATAAGCTACTATGTCACAACGAGGACAAGTATAGTTCGAGACCAACTAGATGGTGGTGCATGCATGTAATTATACTGTATTTTCATAAGAATGTATTCATTTGTATAATTGAATCTTTGGAAGAAACAATGTAACTTATATTTATGTATTACCATGATAAGAATAACCATTTTGTAAATACTTTCATATGATTTAAATGTATTATGGTTTTAAAAATTAAAGTAAAGAGTTATAATGGTGATGAAAAGTGACATTCTTATACTCTATATACATATTGTATGTGTACCTGGTATATGTACAGTATTTATATGGGGTATCGGGGTGTTACAATTATTTTGGTATCAGAGCTTAGGTTTCGAGATTCTCGGCCTAAGTAAATTTACAAAGGAAAGTTTTTTAAAAAAAATGATGATAAATGAAAATAAAAAGAATGAAAATTTTGATACATGCACATGCATTAACACCTAGGTTGGTCTCGGATGTGGCATAATATGATTTGTAAAATATTTGTGTTACATGAGATGTTTAATATAGTTGATGATATATGTGTATACTATGTTGATGTGAGAAGAAACCATGATTGTTGGCAATGATGTTGGAAATGAATTATAATTGAGGCATAGTGCCTAATTATTTATGAGAAACGAATTACGAAATGTAATGTGAAATATGCATGTTGATGAGACATATGAAAAATGTTATGTCATGTGCAACATGGAATGTAATATTGATGTTTATGAGTAATATTATGTATGACATAATATGAATTGAAAAATAAAGAAATGGAAAGGAAAATAAAGTTGGAAATGAGTTGAAAATCAAATTAAGATAAGAGTATGTACTCTTTCTTCTATACTTTAAACCTCTTTATAAGAAAGTTTATGTTGAGTTTGCTAGACAGAGGAAATAATGTCGAATTGTGAATATTGAAAGTTATGTTATTTAAATGAAGAGAGTATGGTGGTATATTGAATGAGTTGATGGGTATAGACAAAGTTTGACCATTTATGATTTGAATATGTAAAGTTAAAGTTTTTAAAAGAAAAAGAGATGATGTTGGTTAAATAAGGAAATATAATGGTGTTGTTGCATTGCTGTTTTAAATGCAAACATTGTGATTTTAATGTTAGAAATGTGATACGCTTGAGTGTTGTTAAAGCTCATATTAATGGTGGAAAGATGTGATAATTAGATTTTTGGAAATGAGCTTTAATATTTGTGAAAAGAATATACTTTGAGGTTGTTTTGTAATGTGTATATATAAGATGTTTTTTTTAAGTTGATATTAAGAACATAAGATGAGTGAATGGAAGTTTAAGTAAAGTAGTAAGTTGTGAAATTATAGTGTTAATGGAATTTGGGTAAAGACTATTTGAGTATTGATAATCTTA
The DNA here is from genome assembly GCA_947685225.1 of Garcia nutans. Lineage (NCBI taxonomy): Eukaryota > Viridiplantae > Streptophyta > Magnoliopsida > Malpighiales > Euphorbiaceae > Garcia > Garcia nutans. Next base: position 43,271,500 of record CANTUV010000007.1, on the reverse strand, counting down.
ATGTAAGTTAAACCCATGAGCTTGTGGAATGAATATTACTGTATATGAGAGTACTATTAAATTGAATAATGTGATTGATAGTATGAGAATGATTATGCTTGCATTGACAAACCTGAGCAAAGCTAGGTCATGGGATAATATTGACAGTAAGAAATGGGAAGGATCAATGTGGATTTAAGAAATTGAGATTTGTCATAATTAGACTTGGAGAGTATAAAGAGATTATTGAGCCCAATGTATATATGAGTGGATGTAATGTACATGTGTGTAGATATGTGAGTAATATATATATATACATATATCTATGTGTTGAAGAATAAACAAATGGATGTATAGATGGTATACTAATGCATTTAAAAATATATGTGAGAGAGATGTCACCTTAGTAGCGTGACTAAGATTTTGTGAAGTAATATCATGGTGATAATGTATATGTGTTGGGTTGATAAACAACTTAAGTCATGTCAAAAAGGGATAAAAATGATGTTGTTCACGGAATAGTAAAATGTTAAATTGTGTTGAAAATATGTAAAAGAGGAATTAAATATCATTGTATGATTATGTGTATACATGTATAGAAAATGTGGAATGAGTTTTTGATATGAATGTAATTGTAAAATGTAAGAAATGTGGAAAGTAAATCACATTGTGAATGTGATCTATGGATGTGTTATATAATTGTATATTTGATCTATATTGGAAATGACATTGCATGTAGTAGTGGACCTAAGAGAGATTAGGCCTTGATTGACGTAAAGAGTATGTGATGAAATGAAAATAAGAATAAACTTAAGAAATGTTGGATAGTGAAATGGTTATGGAAATAAGGATTAATTTGGGAAATGGTGGACAGTAATATTGTTATGATAATAACTGAATTTGGCTATCATAAATGTTATGAGCCAAAGTATTTGTGTGAGGAAATGTTCTGTGTATATAAATTTAATAAGAAATTATAAGGGAAAAAGAAAGTATAAAGAATGAAATTTATGTAAGATCTGTATAAGATTGAATGATGTGTGAAGGAGAGGTTAATGATAATATTGTTGTATATGAGACATGCATATGGTGATCAAATAATTAAGAGTAAATTGTGTTGAGATAGAGTTGACATATGTTAATTTTGGATGTAGTAAAGTTTGGAGAATGGAGATATAATATTTGTGATGCAATTTAGTAGTATAATTGGAAAGTTGGAAATAAAATAATAGAGGAACAGTATTGATTTATAAGTTTCAGATGTGATCATTAATCTCCTATGGCCATATAGTGTATTTATGGTATTTGGCCGATTAACTTTGTTATCCACAGAATTGAGACTAAGAAAGTATAACTGTAATACTACTTTGGTAAGATTGATAATTATGTTTCTAGAAACATGATTAACGGTTATGATTGATGAAGTGTATTTTATGGTTTTTGTGTTAGCAATTTGGTTATAATTCTGGAAAAGAAAAGACAGAAAGAGAATTGTGGAAATACTTTAAGTTATGAGTAATGTGAGAAAAAGGTAATTATTGTTAATATAGTAATGATATGATAAGTGAGAAGATGATAATGAAAGAAGATTGCAGAATGTGTTTGAGAGCTATATTGATTATGTTTATGGTATACGGTGAATAAGTGGATGGGTTTAAAATTTGAGTGAGTAAACTATGAATGATAAGCATGGTATGAGATAATTATGAATTTTGGTGGAATTGTATTGAGATAATGAAAGATAAACTATGTGTATATTGAAAGATAAATTAAAGTGGATGGTTATTCATGATAAATTTAGATAAGTGAACTATTGATTTGAATCAAACAAGATTATGCTGTTAAGATATTGTGGAGAATAAATCAATTGATCTGGATTTTTGCTATATTTGTGAATTATTATTGAGATTTAATATGTATGGTTGTGCTAAAGGCATAAGAGATAAATAATGATGTATACAATGTAAAATTTTGATAGATGAACGGACATGAATTAATTGAATTATATCAATTTTAATGATGAGAAAAGGGAAGAAGTTGATTTCCTGTAAAGTAAGTTCAAAAGCATTGTATTAATATTGATGTTAAGTGAGAAAATACTAGAGAAGGAATGAAGTGTATGAGAAATAAGAATATTATTATCAATGAAGGTTTGATAAATGTTTGTTTGTAAGGATGATTGTAATGATGGGATAATTAATATTAAGATATAAGTTTATGATCTTGAAAGTTAAAGTTAAGAGAATAGTTATAAAGAGATGAAGTGATAAAATATTTTGAATGTAATAATGGAATGTAACATAAGTATGTTAAAGGATGATTGAATTTTTGCATATAGATAAGGTATTTGAGAGTATAATGAGTTATTTTGAATATTGGATGAGAATGTAATAAGGTATAAAGATTTTTATCGTGACAAGTTGTGGAATTGAATAATATAATTGACTCTAAGGGGGAGAGTGCAAACTATGTGATTTGATGAAAATTTTAAATGGTGTATTGGTAAGAATGGAATGTTATTGTACTGAGTAATTTCGAGGACGAAATTTTTTTTTAGGGGGAGAGAATTGTAATATCCCGGAATAGACCCTAAGAGTTTTGGAGTTATTGTTGTTGTATTTGGATTTAATGTATATGTGTATATGTGAAATATAAGGATAATATATGTAAGACATATACATATACATCACATATACATGGGATATATATAATGGTGAAGGATAAGTGAGTTGTATATATATATTTGTATAACTAAATAATAATAATAATAATAAAGACAAAAAGAAAAGAGAAGAAGAAAATCAAAGAAAGAATATGTGGTGGAGATTTAAAGTATTATTATTATTATTACTATTGTTATTGTTATTGTTATTATTATTATTATTATTATATATATATATATATATTTGGATAAGGACAAAGGAAAGAAGTAGAAACTTCTTCTTCCTTCTACTCCTTATTCGTCTTCTTCGTTCTTCTTGGCCGAGAGAGAGAGAGAGAGAGAGAGAGAGAGAGAAAGAGAGAAAGATGTGATTTTCTTACCAAATTTCTTAAGGAATTCAAGAGATTTGATGATAGAGATGAAGATTTGATAAAGGATTCAAGTAAGTATTTATTTCTTTAAATTGATTTTCATTGTTTGAGTTGGGTTTGGTATGGGTGATGTGTGATGATGATGATATTGAAAGATTTAAGTATATATATATGTGTTGATTTGGTAATTGGATGATGATAATATGATTATTTGTTAAGATGATGATGAATTGTTGAATAAGGGTTGAGTTTAATGAAATTTGGGGATTTGATAAATTGGTATATGAATGATGTTTATAATGATGATTGGTGTGTGTTTTGAGTGTTGTTGATGTTTTGGTAAGTTTGTTATGGTTTTTGGGTGTGTTTGATGAAGATTGTTTGAAGTGAGTAATGATAAAAAGATGGGTATTGTTGGATGTTGTTGTGTGTTGACCGGAATCTGGGTTTTTAGTCGGACACGCCCAGAGACACGGCCAGTTTGTTAGGCGTGTCGTTGGTTCTGTTTTCTGGAGTTGGTAGCACGAGCAGTGACACGCCCATGTTATTGAGCGTGTCATAAGTTCTGTGTGGCAGTAGAATTGACACAACCAGTAACACGCCCGTGTTATTGAGCGTGTCATAGCTACTGTGAGTTTGGAGAATTGACAAGGCCATGAGCACGCTCTTGTTGATTGGACGTGTTGATGTTTTTGAGATACAGAATGTATTACACGCCCAGTGACACGCCCGTGGTTATGAGCGTGTCAATGTTTCTGTGTTGTGGAGTTAGGGCACGATCAGGCACGCCCGTGTTGATGAGCGTGTCATGTGTTGAGTTTGCCCTAATTGATTCTTATTTGTATTACCTCATGTGTATTTCTAAGTGAGTGTGTATGATTACTTTTGGATTAGGTTTTAAGAGATGGAATTGCCCTAATCCAAGTATTGAAAGATCTATGGAAGAGAAGTTATATGGGAGTGAGTTCTTTAGAGGTAAGTACAAAACCCTATTGGATTGCATATAAGTATATTGTTAAAATAAATATTAATATTGTATATGCAATGAAAAGATAAGAGATATGATAATACATTAATACTTATAAGATGTGAAGGCATTCAATATATATATGTTATGAAATGTGATAATGTGATATTGTGATGAACTATGAAATGTGATAATGTGATATTGTGATGAACTATGAAATGTGATAATGTGATATTGTGATGAACTATGAAATGTGATAAAGTGATATTGTGATGAACTATGAAATGTGATAATGTGATATTGTGGTGAACTATGAAATGTGATAATGTGATATTGTGATGAACTATGAAATGTGATAATGTGATATTGTGGTGAACTATGAAATGTGATATTGTGATGGAATATGAAATGTAAATTGAGAGGTGATGATGTATAAAGCCATTGTGGTTGGCTATGATATTGAGAATGAGATAAATGAGGCATGTTTTGCCTAAATGATGCCATTGTGGTTGGCTATGATGATGTAAATGATGATGAGAATGAGAATGAAATTGATAATGAAATAATAAATGAATTGTGTGGCTAATGTGTTATTCATTTTCAGAGTTTTGTTGTTGGTGGCATGCCTAATAAGTGTAACAATCTCTTGAAGTTAGGTTGGATTGAATCCTTGAAGCCTAATTGAGATGTTACCACCCTTGAAGCTAGGTTGGGTTAGTTCTTGAAGCCAAGTTGGGTAGAAGCTTAGCATGCTTTGCTCCCCTTGAAGCTTGGTTGAACTTAATCCTTGAAGCCTAGTTGGGTATATGATATTGATAAATGTGATAACAAAACCAAAGCATTAACTCTGAACTTTGAATGACATATTAGTGTCTTTTGGGCCCGAGTCTGTCTTTGTTGTTAATGTGATGTATATACAAGTTGAAATAAATGAGTAATGGGATCTATGTTGCCTTTGTTGGAAATGTGAGTTGTGAATGATGAATTGTGGTTAGTGATATGATTATATAACATACATGAATTATTGAAAGGAGATATGGTTTGTGAAGTTATATGCAATATGCGATTATAAAGTATAAAATGATATATATGATATGTATGAGGTGAAATTGGTAAGTATCATAATATGAAGGTTCTATCAATTTATTGAATTATGTTTGATGGTTATGTTATATGTGTATATGTATATCCTCTATAAGGTTAATAGGATTATATGAAGAATGCATTGAAAAAGGGGAAAACAGAGTAAGAAAATGTTAAAACATGAGACTAAACATATGAGGTATGTTTCCTTTATATTGTATATTTTAATGGTTACTTGTACTACTAAGCTTTCGAGCTTAGCGCGGTTATCTTAATCGCGCAGGTATATAGGTGATGAAGCTGGAGATAAGCTACTATGTCACAACGAGGACAAGTATAGTTCGAGACCAATTAGATGGTGGTGCATGCATGTAATTATACTGTATTTTCATAAGAATGTATTCATTTGTATAAATGAATCTTTGGAAGAAACAATGTAACTTATATTTATGTATTACCATGATAAGAATAACCATTTTGTAAATACTTTCATATGATTTAAATGTATTATGGTTTTAAAAATTAAAGTAAAGAGTTATAATGGTGATGAAAAGTGACATTCTTATACTCTATATACATATTGTATGTGTACCTGGTATATGTACAGTATTTATATGGGGTATCGGGGTGTTACAGTTTGCCTTCAACAGGTAAAGTAAGAACAGGCGCTTGAGTCAACATATCTCTCAACTGCTCAAAGCTAGCCTGACACTGATCCGTCCACACAAATCTCACTCCCTTACGAAGCAATATGGTGAGTGGAGTAGCTATCAAAGAAAATCCTTTCACAAACCGCCGGTAATAACCTGCCAAACCCAGAAAACTTCTAACCTCAGTCACCGACTTGGGTGGACTCCAATTCAATATAGCTTCAACGTTACTCGGATCAACTCTAATGCCTTCCGCTGAAACTATATGACCGAGAAAAGCGACTTGATCCAACCAGAACTCATACTTCGACAATTTGGCAAACAACTGCTTCTCTCTCAAAATCTGCAACACAATCCGCAGATGCATATCATGTTCCTCTTCATTCCACGAATATACCAGAATGTCATCGATGAAGACCACTACAAACTGATCCAGATAAGGCCTGAACACCCTATTCATCAAATCCATAAAAGCTGCAGGTGCATTCGTTAGACCAAAAGGCATAACTAGAAATTCATAATGCCCATACCTGGTCCGAAAAGCTGTTTTAGGAACATCTTCTGCTTTGACCCTCAACTGATGGTACCCAGATCTCAGGTCAATTTTAGAAAACACAGCTGCACCCTTCAATTGATCAAAGAGATCATCGATTCTAGGCAAATGATATTTATTTTTAATAGTCACCTTGTTCAATTGCCTATAATCGATACACAACCTCATAATACCATCTTTCTTCTTCACAAATAACACAGGAGCTCCCCAAGGAGAAACACTGGGGCGAATAAATCCTTTATCCAACAACTCCTGTAATTGCACTTTCAATTCCCTCAATTCTGCTGGTGCCATTCTATAAGGAGTAATAGAGATAGGAGTGGTACCAGGCAACAATTCAATACCGAACTCCACCTCTCTCTCAGGAGGTAACCCTGGCAACTCCTCTGGAAATACATCTGGGAACTCTGCAACTGTGGCAATACAATTAATGGGAGAACCCTTCACTCTAGTATCTATCACATGAGCAAAATAAGCTTCACACCCCTTTCTAATCAACCTCCTGGCTGCAACAGCTGAAACAAATAAGGAGGCTAGCTGTTCCTGCTCATTAGATACTATCACCTCTCTACCATCAACAGTTCTCAAAGAAACAATTTTCCTTTTACAGTCTACTACAGCTCCATGTTTAGATAGCCAGTCCATACCTAGAATCACATCATATTCCTTAAATGGCATCTCAATCAAATCTCCAAGGAACTCCTCACCTTGCACCCTCACTGCACTATCTCGGTGTACTTTACTCACAATCACACTATGCCTAACGGATTTGTCACCAACACATCAAATCCTAGGGACTCAGCATGCATATCAGACAGGCAAAACAGATGCACTAATATAAGAATGTGTGGAACCCGGATCAATCAAAGCAAGTACTGAAGTATCAAATAAAGAAAAAGTACCAGCTATGACTGCCGATGCATCTGGCTGCCTCTGCATAACATACATCCTCTGGGAAGATCAAACCTCCTCTGGTCTACTCTCCCTGGATGTAGCACCTCCTCTAACACTGAACCCAGATCTGCCTCCCCTGCTGCTACCTCTGCCTGCTCGACCTCCCCTCACACTAGATCGAGAAGCTGCAGTATCAACTGACATCTGTTCTTGCCTCTCAGGACAATCTCTCACAAAGTGATTAGGTGATCCACATCTGAAACAAACCCCTGCTACACCAGTCTTCCAGCAAGGACCACCATGTGGCCTACCACAATGAATGCAGATGGGTAGGGTAGATCTCTGAATCATAGGGGTCGGAGCACTTGCCACTGAAGCTGCAGGTCTAAATCTCTGCCTCTGTAACTGCACTGACCTACCAGCTGACCTCTGACTCCTACTAACTCTAGGAACAAAGCTTCCTTTACCTCTCTTAACAGAAGAAGACCCTGCCTCAAACTGGGGCCTCCTAACCCTAACCTCTTCCTCTGAAGCAGCTGCAATAACTTGAGCTCGCTCTACACTTCGAGATGCTGCCACTAGCTGGGAGAAATCGTGATATCTAGATCCAGCCACTAGACACATGATAGAGGGTCTCAATCCTTCCTGAAACCTCCGGCATCTATCTATCTCATCAGCTATAATGCCACCAGCATAATGGCTCAATCTAATAAACTCAACCTCATATTCAGTTACAGTCTTGCTATCTTGCTTCAAGCTTAAGAACTCCATCTTCTTCATGTCTTTGTACTCCCTAGGAGTATACTTCAACTCAAACTCTCTCAGAAAATCCGCATATGACAAGGTTGGTGGATCATCCATAGAATGCTGTCCTCCACCAATCATATGCATCCTTCTGTAGCAAAGATCTTGCATAATCAAACTTTTCCTCCGAGGTGGCTTGCAATTGAATAAAGATCCTCTGTACTTTGTCAAGCCACTGTTCTGCTACAGCTGGATCAGTAGTACCAAGGAAATCCTCCGCTCCATACTTCCTTAGTTTATCATAGTGCCTCACTGGTACCATAGGCTGAGGGGGTGGTGGCACTGGTTGCACTGGTGCTTGCCTCAAAGCTTCTACCACATGCCTAACCCAAGCTGGTGGAACCTCCTCACCAACTGGTCTACCCGACACCGAAGCAGGTGCCTCCTCAGCACTAACAACCCTAACCCCATCATCAGGGATAGTACTCTCAGCACTACCCTCAACTGACAGGCGTGAGTGAGAATCCATCACAACTTAACACTGCAAACACAGTAGAATACTTCTTATTAAAGATCAGAGATTGCCAATCCCAAACATATATGTTATTCCAAAAACCACTTTTTAAAATCAAAATAGTCTTTTTCTTACATTTTACCTAGGTTGAGAATCTCAAACCTAGGCTCTGATATCAAAACAATTGTAACACCCCTACATTCAATACATGCACCCTACAAACACCACAATGTAGTATACATGCACTAAACATAGAGATGCTACGGTTTTTTTTTTTAACATTCAAAACATTTTAAATGATACCAAAATTTTTCAATTGTATACATTATAGAAAGATAAGTAGTTAACTTGTAATACAAGACTAAATAGATATATATATATATAGATACATTTAGTTGTTACGCAGCGGAATTTATCAAATATTTACATATATACACATATGTACATTAAAATCATTACTTTACAAAATATAAAAGAGTTATACATGATTGGCAAGTCTCCTCTGATCTTTAAGTTCCCAAAATCAACTCTTCACTGTCTACTCTCACTCGGTCTCGAAGAGCTCTCGGGTTCAACCCTATTACCTGCGCGATCAAACACTATCGCGCTAAGCCAACGGCTTAGTAAGATAATTCATGCTAATGTTATGCTTTAATGCAATGCAATGCCAATTCTCAATCCATATTATACATGTAACATCATATATGCAAAACTAACAACATACCTTTACATTTCATAACTCAACATAAATAGACATATCATATTTCAACATCTTATTATATACCTCATTAGTATTCATTTAATCATTCATAATCAACACTAAACAAAGACAAGCATGGGCCCAAAACACACTAATATGCCATTCAATTTTTAGAGTTAATGTTTTGGTTTTATCATCACATTTATCAATATCATAAACCCAACTAGGCTTCAAGGATTAGGTTCAACCAAGCTTCAAGGGGAGCAAAGCATGCTAAGCATCAACCCAACTTGGCTTCAAGAACCAACCCAGCCTAGCTTCAAGGGTGGTAACATCTCAATTAGGCTTCAAGGATTCAATCCAACCTAACTTCAAGAGATTGTTACACTTATTAGGCATGCCACCAACAACAAACTCTGAAAATGGAATAACACATTAGCCACACACATCATGTATTATTTAATTATCATTTCCATTCTCAACTCTCATCATAGCCAATAACAATGGCCTCATATCACATATAATTTACCATAGCCAATCACAATGGCATTTTATTCCATCACATTATACATATAGCATTATTGAAATAAACATAACCAAACACATTACTCATCACATGAGTCACAATACATGAAATATCACATTGTTCACATAGTATCATATACATTGCCATTATCATCATATGCAACAATGCAATAATACAAGATTTGTACTTATTTTACTAACAATTCATACAACTCCTAACATTTCCTTGTCCAAGATTCTTTAACCTCTTAGATCAATGATCAATCACTATCTTCAAGACTTAAATCAAAAGTAATAGCATATACTTGTTTAGGGATACACAAGAGATAATCCAATTAGGAATTAATTAGGGCAAACCTCAACCCTGACACGTTCACCCACACGGGCGTGTTCATGGCCGTGCCCTAACTCCACAACACAGAAACATTTACACGCTCAACAACATGGGCGTGTTCCTGGGCGTGTAAATTCTCAAATCTTACAGTAGCTATGACACGCTCAATAACACGGGCGTGCTACTGGTCGTGTCAAACCTACTGCCTCCAACACAATTGACACGCCTAAAAACCCTGGACGTGTTCATGGGCGTGTCCGGCCACAAATCAAGACTCCGATAAAAAACAACCATACACTCAACAACACACTTCTATACATTAACATCCTCTTCAAATAATCTTAACAAAACATACTCAAAACTCATCTCAAACTTGCAACACACCCAAAACAAACCAAAACACACATCAAACACCAAACACAAAATCATCTCAAAACCCTTACCACATATACAACATCATCTCTTCCAACCACTTACTCTTTTCTTCAATCCATACTCAATATCCATCATCCAATCACTCAAACACCTCTCACATCTCAAAATCAACCAACACACTCTTAAAAATCTATCAAACTCAAATATCATTTCAAATAAACACAAAGATCACAAGAGAACTTACCAAAGTTACAAAACTTCTTGAATCACCAACTTGATCACTTAATCTTTCTTCAATTTGAGCTTCACTCAACAAGATCTTCTCTTAGCCTCTTGCTTCCTTTGTCTAAGGAGGAGCCGGCCACCATGGAAAAGAAGAAGAAAAAATATCAAGAAGCAAAGTCAAATTTTGCTTTTAATCTCCACCAAGTGATCTTATCCAAGCAATTACCAAAGTACCCTCAATCATATAACTAACTTTTTCTCATATAAGCCCTTATATGTAATTACACACTCAACACAAATAAATATCTCTTCCATTGACTCTTCATTTGACCAATTTATATGCTATATATATCATCATATACACAACATATACCATTCTCTCTAAACCCTAATTCTTTTCCCCAAAACACATATACACAAGCATTCACTTTCCAAAATCTTTTCTCTTGCAATTTAACACATATATTCAATCCAATATATCACTACAACAACAACAACAACAACATCAACAACATAATCAAAACTTCTAGACCATATATGAGGATATTACATCGTCTACCATACAATGCCTCAAATGGTGCCATACAAATACTGGATTGATGACTGTTGTTGTAAGCAAATTCCCCAAGTGGCAAAAATCTGTCCCAACTTCCAGAGAAATCAATGACACAGCTTCTTAACGTATCTTCAATAATCTGTATCACTCTCTCTGACTGCCCATCTGTCTGCGGATGAAAAGCAGTACTAAAGTGTAATCGAGAACCCAAAGCACCATGCAAACTCTTCCAAAACCTCGAAGTGAATCTAGGATCTCGATCAGACACTAAAGAAATTGGGACTCCATGCAACTTCACTATCTCACATATATACAGCTCAGCCAACCTTTCAAGAGAATAGTCCATCCAAACTGGAAGAAAATGAGCTGTCTTAGTCAATCGATCAACAATCACCCAGATAGCATCATGCTTCTTCTGAGTCAAAGGCAACCCATATACAAAATCCATTGTTACTCTCTCCCATTTTCATTCAGGCACTGTTAAAGGTTAAAGTAATCCTGTTGGAACTTGATGCTTAGCTTTCACCCTCTGACAAGTGAGACATTTGGACACAAATTTTGCTATGTCTCTCTTCATACCAAACCACCAGCAGTGCTGTTTCAAATCATGGTACATCTTTGTACTACCCGGATGCATAGCAAAAACCGATTGGTGTGCTTCCTCTAAAATAATCTTTCTCAAGTTATTGTCATCAGGAACACACAACCTATCCTTGAACCAAAGACTACCATCATTTTTCACATAGAAATCTCGGCTCACCCCATTTTGGCAATCTGATACAATCTTCTGAATTTTCTCATCCACCAATTGAGCCTCCTTAATCTGATCCAGCAATACGGGTCTCAACTGCAACTGAGCCAATAATGCACCATCATCACATACTTCAAAACTAGCATGCAATGCTCTCAACTCAACAAGCAACGAGAGCGAATAAACAGCCAAACCTACCAAAGATTTCCTACTCAAGGCATCAGCAACTACATTCGCTTTACCAGGATGATAATCAATCAAATAGTCGTAGTCTTTAATCAGTTCTAACCATCGCCTTTGCCGAAGATTCAGCTCCTTCTGAACACCCAAATATTTCAGACTTTTGTGATCCGTAAAAATAAAACATTTCTCCCCATATAAATAGTGTGGCCAAATCTTCAAAGCAAACACTATAGCTGCCAACTCCAAATCATGTGTCGGGTAATTAAGCTCGTGTGGCTTCAACTGCCGAGAAGCATAAGCTATGACTTTACCCTCTTGCATTAAAACACATCCTAAACCATTATGTGAAGCATCACTGTAAATCACATATGGTTTATCTTCCACGGGTAAAGTAAGAACAGGTGCTTGAGTCAACATTTCTTTCAACTGCTCAAAGCTAGCTTGACACTGATCCGTCCACAGAAATCTAACTCCCTTCCGAAGCAATCTGGTGAGTGGAGTAGCTATCAAAGAGAAACCTTTCACAAATCGTCGATAATAGCCTGCTAAACCCAGAAAACTTCTAACTTCAGTCACAGACTTTGGTGGACTCCAATTCAAAATAGCTTCAACTTTACTTGGATCGACTCTTATACCATCTGCTGAAACTATATGACCCATAAAAGTAACTTGATCGAGCCAAAACTCACACTTCGATAGCTTAGCATACAACTACTTCTCTTTCAAGATATGCAATACAATTCGTAGATGCTTGTCATGCTCCTCCTTATTTTGTGAATACACCAAAATATCATCGATGAAAACCACCACAAACTGATCCAAATAGGGCCTAAACACTCTGTTCATCAAATCCATGAAAGCTGCAGGTGCATTCGTCAACCCAAAAGGCATCACTAAGAACTCATAATGCCCATATCTTGTGCGGAAGGCTGTCTTAGGAACATCTTCAGCTCTAACCCTCAGTTGATGGTACCCTGATCTCAAATCAATCTTGGAAAACACAGCTGCTCCCTTCAATTGATCAAAGAGATCATCAATCCTGGGCAAAGAATATTTATTTTTAATAGTCACTTTGTTCAATTGCCTATTGTAACACCCCTTCCCGGCCTACATGTGTAAGCCGAGTAGAGGCGCCACACTATCCTAATGTTGCTACCGATTTTACTTAGTCAAATTTCAGTTCCGATTTTACAGAAATTTTGCCAGAGGTTCGCCTAGAAATTTGGGTCCCAAGTGTCGACAAAACTGATTTTTCTTATTTTTGAAAAATATTTTATTTCACAATTCAACTCAAGCACACTCCCAATAATCCACCCTTATAACCTCAACTACAATCCTGCAAGAAAAGTTCACACTTCTATATCATTTCTCAAGATTACATATCATTTGCTAAGTTTCATTACCATACTACTGTTTATTCTCTTGATACATACACCATAATACTTAATATGTTAACAAACCTTTACAATAGATATAACGTACATGCCATACTACTATTTTATGTCAAAAGTCCTATCCTAATCACCGTCGAGCTGATGCGAGCCGCTGCAGAAATGCTGATCCTCTATACACTACCTGCGAGTTAGACATATAACTCGCTAAGCAACTTATTGCCCAGTGGGTACTTTAACCATTGCCATACAATGTCTACTTAATATCACATATAAAAGTAGAATACTGCATAATTAAACTATTTTTATACAATCATCATATTTATATTTTCTAATTAAGTTAAGATTCACATTCTGTATGTAAACAACATGTAATATAACTTCATTATAATTACGAGTTAATCTGCTCCACTCGGTAATTATGAATACACCGATCTCAAAATGAGGCCTCATATAGAGTTATGCGTGGTCTTGACCTCACACGAATAATTGTCATGGTCTTGGTCTCACACGATATAGAATAACTGCGTGGTCTTGGTCTCACACGACTAGTTGCCATGATCTTGACCTCACACGATATAACTGCGTGGTCTTGGTCTCACACGACTAGTTGCCATGATCTTGACCTCACACGATATAACCCCATTCTAGACCGGTTTTACTCATTTACCAAGTAGAGCATATATAACATTTCATATATACCCATTCACTTCGTATATATACCACATATTCTCCATGTATATACAATATATATTTACACAAATATCACATATACTCACATATGTATCATATGTATTCACATATTTTCCATCTTAATTTTTTCTTCATATCATAATTAAGCTCAATACTAAAAATAAAATGATAAAACACCCACACCAAGTTTTGACCAAGTTAATAATGAAAAATTACCATATGAACAATAAACTCTGGTTCTTGACCCAACTTGATCCTTGTTTTAGAAAATTTGTATAAAATAATCCACTTGGCTAAAAACTCTAAATTTTTTACAGAATTTAGTTTTGCATCTTAAAATCATTCCTTTAAAATTTCAGATCAAACTGGATACAAAATCTTGGTCAAGTAGTTCACCCAACCAGACTGCTCCAGTTGCCCTGCATCCTGGCAGCAGTTCTGAATTTTATAAATTCCGTAAATTAAATTCAATCAATGTGGTTCCAAATTATTTTTCTCAAATACTAGACTTAATAAAAAACAACATATCCAAAATTCAATCCAAGATAATTTTTCTATATTTAATTAAAAATAATACAAGTCACAACATTTTACTAATTGTAAAACAGAAAAATTTCAAAAGGAGTTCAATGGTTAAAGTACCAAACCTTGCTCTTTTAGTTCCCCTTTTCTTTTCCTTTCTCTCCTTCCTTAATCTTTGTTTCTCCTTCAAGAAATTCAATAACACAACCTTAAATATAACCCTTAGAATTTGGAACATGTACTACCCTTCCATTTCTTTTCAAACTAAACCCTAATCTAACCTTATTAAACCTTAGAAACCTTGATTCTTTCATTTAATTGATTAATATCATAACTACTTAAAATTTTCCCAAATCCACCATAAGAACCCTAATTTCCAATCTTCCAATAGATATATAAATACTTAAAATTGATACTAGAATTGAATTCTACATACTTGAAAACCTTAAAACTTACCTTGAAAATCAAACTTGACAAAAATTGGAACTCTTTGGTGTTCTTCCCTATGTTGGCCGAAATTTTGGAGAGCTTTGGGAGAGAGAGATTTGTTCTTCATGCCATGATATATATATAAGGGAAATAATGCTCACTTTTGGGTTGGATGAATGTTTTAAAGCCAAATGTCCACACTTTTCTCTTTCTTCTTTATTATAACTTTTAAATGTCCACTTTTCATTAGCCCAAATGTCTCCTACTTTTATTTATTTAAAAACCCAAGTCCTTAAACTTTCTTTTAATTATATTTTGGCCCCTCCACCATCTTGTGTTGAAATATCTATGGTCTAAGGTGTGAAAAGACCAAAATACCCTCTGGCGATTATTTGTTCGTAACTTTTAACCCGTACAATTCCACGAGGCAAACTACGTATAGTTTTGATCCTCTCAACCTATACTTTCTATTTTTAAGGTCTATTTTAGGTTTCCAAGTCATTTTGAAAAATTACCAATAAGCCCTCGACTTTTTACAAAATTCCCTTTAGGTCCTTTCTTTGCTCGGGTTTTGCCCGGACTCCGTTTCTACTGTTGATCGTTTCATATTTACCTCCTTGACATCCTCTACTCACTCTTGTGTTTATTTCCTACTTCGGATTCATTTATAAATTTTAATTAATAATGACCAACATGTCCCTAGTCAAAATCTCCTATATCTCCCAAACTGTGCGTTTTCTGGAAAAACCGTTACGCGTAGTTGCGACCCAATTTTTCTCTACTTTCCATTTTTGGAATCTGTTATGTGCACTATTAAGAACATCCAGTATGACTTTTGGAAATTACAGTCACCTCCCCAAAACTTTTGGAAATTACTCTTAGGTCCTTAGCCTTTCGAAAAATTACCTTTAGGTCCCGTCGACATCACGGGCCTCCTTTGCACACTGATTTTGTTTTTTACTATCTCGAGCCTCTATTTGACCCCTTATTTATGCCCTTTTTGCCTAATACTCGACTACCTAAACTTTGGGATGTGACACCTATAATCAATGCATAACCTCAAAGTACCATCCTTCTTCTTCACAAACAACACAGGAGCTCCCCACGGTGAAACGCTAGGGCGAATAAACCCTTTATCCAACAACTCCTGCAACTGCACCTTCAACTCTCTCAATTCAGCAGGTGCCATTCTATAAGGAGTGATAGAGATGGGAGTGGTACCAGGCAACAAATTTGTAATATCCTCATGTATGCCCTAGAAGTCTTGGTTATGTTGTTGTTATTGTTGATGTTGTTGTTAGTGTTGTTGTTGTTATATATTGGATTGAATATATGTGTTAAATTGTAAGAGAAAAGAAATGGGAAGAGAATGTATATGTATATGTGTTTTGGAGAAGAAATTTAGGGTTTAGAGACAAATGTATATGTTGTGTATATGATGATATATATAACATATAGATTGGTCAAATATAGAGTCATTGCAAGAAGATATTTTTGTGGAATGTGCAATTACATATAAGGGCTTAGATGAGACAAAAGGTTAGTTAAATGGTGAAGGGTGTTTTAGTAATTGCAAGGTTAAAAACACTTGATGGATATAAGAAGCCAAATTTGACTTTGCTCTTCATATTTTCTTCTTCTCTTCATGTGTGGCCGGATTCTCCATAGACAAAGAGAGAAAGAGAGGTGATCTTGAGGTTTGAAGCAAATTGAAGAAGGAATCAAGGGTGTTGGTTAGAGATTTGTGGAATTCTTCATTTAAGGTAAGTTTTCTCTTGATTTCTCTGGTTCTATTGGAATTTTGTTTGAGTTTGATGGAGTGTGTTTGTGTATGGTGTGTGTAAAAGTGTTGAAATGGAATTAAAGATAAGAAGCTAGGTTGGTGTTGGTGATGGAAGAGTAAGAGTTGTGTTTAGTGAATTTTTTTCTGTTTTACAATTAGTAAAGGCTGTGACTTGTATGATTTTTAATTAATTATAGAAAAATGTTCTTGAAGTGAATTTTTGATATGTTGTGCCTCTATGAGTCTAGAATGACTGAAAAATATGTTGATTCGATTTTGGAATGGTTATGAGTTTAGAAAGATTATTTTTATTAGACCTGTTCCAGCAGGTACCTTAACTGAGACAGCTATATTTCGGGATTTTTAATAAAATGTAGAAAAATCATATCCAATTGAATTTTGGATATATTGTTGCTCAGTGAGTCTAGTATTTGAGAAAAATAATTTGGAACCACGTTGATTGAATTTGATTTATGGAATTCACAAAGTTCAGAACTGCTGCCAGGATGCAGGGCAATTGGGGCAGTCTGGTTAGGTGAACTATTTGACCAAGATTTTGTGTTCAGTTTGATCTGAAATTTTAAAGGAATGATTTTAAGATAAAAAACTAAATTCTGTAAAAATTTTAGAATTTTTAGTCAAGTAGATTATTTTATACAATTTTTCAAATTAAGGATAAAATGGAGTCTAAAACCAGAATGTACTATTCATATGGTCATTTTGCTAATATTCCTTTTGGATTAGATTGTGAAGAGGTTGAATTGCCCTAACCGTGTCCCTCAAGTGGCTGCCCGTGTCCCTCAATTGTGTGGGTTAGGGTTTTAATTCTTTGTTCTTCTTGCATTGCTTTGGTTCTCCAAAGGTAGGTTGGTCCTTAAACCTAACCCTAAACACTTTAAACACACTTGAATCAATGAATGATATAATCAAATGCATGTGTAAGGTCCTAAAACTATGAATCATATCAATTGTTCTTTGCCCTAATTGCATTGTTGAGATTGAACAATGTTATGTTATGTATTGTGAATGGTAATGTGTTTCATGAGTAATATACATTGAAATTGAAATGTATATCAAAGATGCAATGATAATTTAAATAAGACATGATATGAGACAATGCCATTGTGATTGGCTATGATGATGATATTGAAAGAAAGAAGGCATGTTTGCCTAAATGTGATGAGAATTTGAGAATGGAAATGGTAACTATATAATAAATGAATTGTTTGTTTAATATGTTATTCAGTTTCAGAGTTCTGGATTTGGGTGGCATGCCTAAGAAATGATGAAAGGTAACAGTCTTGCCGGGTTGAGGATCTCCTCATATGTGTTGAGTTGATGGTCCAAGAGACTGGGTCTGTTACACTATGAGAATTGTGAATATGAGATATATGATTTGTAACAGTCTTGCCGGGTTGAGGATCTCCTCATATGTGTTGAGTTGATGGTCCAAGAGACTGGGTCTGTTACACTATCCATGGATAGAGATACATGTATATACATTGCCTACGGGCGTGATTATTGTGACTATGAACCAAAGCAGTAACTCTAAACTCTAAATATCGTATTAAATACTTGTTGGGCCCATAGGTGTCAAGGTTATATGAATGTCTTAAATAATGTTATGAGTTAATGAAATGAGATGTTGTTTATTGAGTATGATTGATTAATGTTGAATGTGGAAAGATGTTGAAATGTGGTATGCTCATATGACTATGATTTGTGAAATGCATAATTATGTGGTTAACTTTATATTTATGATGTTGATCTTATCAATAACATATGTGACATTGCATTACATTAAAGCATACCATTAGTATGTTTTATCTTACTAAGCCGTTGGCTTAGCGCGATAGTGTTTAATCGCGCAGGTAATAGAGTGGATAGAGTTGAACCCGAGAGTTCATCAAGACCAAGTGAGAGTAGACCTTGAAGAATCCATTTTGGGAGCTTAAAGATCAGAGCAGACTTGCCAATCATGTATATTTCTTTATATTTTGTAAAGAAATGTTTAATATGTAAATATGTACATATTTTATAACTTCCGCTGTGTAATATTTAAATGTATATATATATATATATAACTAATATGTTTTGTTTTATAAGTAAATGATCTACTTTTCTATAATGTATAATGATAAGGGTATTGTATCAAGTTTAAAGTGTTTTGAATGTTAAGAAAACCGTAGCATCCCTATGTTTGATGCACTTATGCTACATTGTTGTAGTTGTAGTGTGTGGGCATTGGATATGGGGGTGTTACAAAATCGATACCAAACTCAACCTCTCTCTCAGGGGGTAACCCTGGCAACTCCTCAGGAAACACATCCAAAAATCCGCAACTGTGGTTATACTATCAAGTTGAGAACCCACTACTCTCGTATCCACCACATGAGCAAGATAAGCGTCACCCTTTTCTAATCAACCTTCTAGCTGTTATAGCTGAAACAAACAAGGATGCAAGTTGTCTTTGCTCACTAGATACCATCATACTCCTACCATCACTGGTTCTCAAAGTGACACGCTTCTTTTGACAATCTACCACAGCCCCATGCTTAGACAACCAATCCATGCCTAAGATCAAATCATATTCTTTAAAAGGCATTTCAATTAAATCCCCAAGAAACCCCTCACCTTGCAGCACCACTGCACTGTCACGATACACCTTACTCACCACAACACTTTGTCCTAAAGGATTTGTCACTAAAACATCAAATCCTAAGGACTCTGAATGCAATTCAGACACAGGCAAGATGGATGCACTTATGTATGAATGAGTAGATCCTGGATCAATCAAAGCAAGTACTGAAATGCCAAATAAAGAAAATGTACCCGCTATAACTGCTGAAGCATCCGGCTGCCTCTGCATCACATATACTCTCTGAGAAGATCCGACCTCATCTGGCCCACTGCCTCTGGATGAAGATCCTCCTCTCTGACTAAACCCAGGTCTACCACCTCTACTGAAACCTCTGCCCCCTCGACCACCTCTACTGACACTGGATCGAGAAACTGCAATATCAGTCTGTCTATCTTCCTACATCTCGGGGCAATCTCTAATAAAATGATCTGCTAACCCACATTTAAAACATACTCCGAATACACCAGTCTTCCAACAAACACCTCCATGGGGCCTGCCACAGTGAACACATACAGGTGGAGTAGACCTCTGAACTAGCTACAGAGACTGTCGGTCTCGGCCTCTGGCTCTGATACTGCACTGATCTGCCCAACTGCCTCTGACTCCTACTGATCCTCGGAACAAAACTTCCTCTACCCCTCTACACAGATGAAGACCCTGCCTCAAACTGGGGTCTCCTTACCCTAGTCTCCTCCTCAGTAGCAGCTGCTGCAATGCTCTGCGCTCTCTCCACACTTCTAACTGCTACAACAAGCTGAGAGAAATCCTGGTACCAAGAACCAGCCACAATGCACATAATAGAGGGTCTCAATCCCTCCTAAAATCTTCTGCACCGGTCTATTTCATCAGAGATAATTCCCCCAGCATAACGACTCAACCGGATGTACTCAATCTCATACTCTGTTACCGACCAGTTGTCTTGCCTCAAATTCAAGAATTCCATCTTCTTAATATCTTTATACTCCCTTGGAGTATATTTCTGCTCAAACTCCCTCAGGAAATCACTATAAGATAGTGTAGGTGGATCATCCATGGCATGAGGAACCGTCTTCCACCAGTCATAGGCATCTTTCTGAAGGAGGGATCTGGCATAGTCAAATTTCTCATCTGAAGTAGCTTGTAACTGAATGAATATCCTCTGCACTTTATCCAACCACTGCTCAGCCACTGCAGGATCGGTAGTGCCTAAGAAATCCTCAGCCCCATATTTTCTCAACTTATCATAATGTCTTACCGGCACCGGAGGCTGTGGTGGTGGTGGCTGCACTGGAGCTGGCCTCAATAGTTCTATCACATGCCTTAACCAACCCGGCGGAACCTCATCTACAGTAGATCTCTCTGGCATAGAAACAGGTGCCTCACTAACTCTATCAACTCTAGCTCCCTCTCTACCCTCTCCTGGAGCTACACTCTCAGCACTTCCTTCTACAGTCTGACGTGAATGGGACTCCATTACTACCTATATCTGCAAATACAGCAGAATAATTCTCATTAAAGATCAAAGACTGCCATACCAAAACATGTATCTTATTTAAAAATCAACTTTTAAAATCAAAATATTCTTTTTCTTACAATTCACCTAGGTTGAGAATCTCAAACCTAGGCTCTGATACCAAAATAATTGTAACACCCCTATACCCAGTATACGTACACAGCATGCTATTACGATCGTAATATACGTATACTGAATATAGAAATGCCACTGTTTATTTAACAAACGACTCACTTCTTTTACAATAGTATAGCAAACTCAAAGCATTTAAATTGTAATATAAAATACAATAGAAAAAACATTTATTCAAAATGCAGTGGAAAATATAACAAATATTTACAAATACATATACATCAAGACTCAAGTTTTACAAAGCATAAAATATATATACATGTTTGGCAGTATGTCTTTGATCTTTAAGCTCTACTATCAACACCTCAAAATCTAGACTCTACTCGGCCTAGAGGAACTCTCTGGCTCTTCCCTGTCAACTGCGTGATGAATCACAATCGCGCTAAGCCAACGGCTTAGTGGTACAAACCATAATAATAATGTGTTGCAATGCAATACCAATATAATATGTTCAAACATCATAATCAATATATAAGAATATCATCTTTCAAAGTCTTACATTGAATCTCATTATTCATTAGTTTCACCATTCATGAATCACATTTAAACAAAGACAAGCAAGAGCCCAAAGACACTAATATGCCATTCAACTTTCAGAGTTAATGCTTTGGTTTAATTATCACATTTATCATTATCATTATCCCAACTAGGCTTCAAGTATTTAGGTTCAACCAAGCTTCAAGGGGAACAAAGCATGCTAAGTATCAACCCAACTTGGCTTCAAGAACCAATCCAAACTAGCTTCAAGGGTTGTAACATCTCAATTAGGCTTCAAGGACTAGACCCAACCAAGCTTGAAGGGGAGTAAAGCATGTTAAACTTCAACCCAACTTGGCTTCAAGGATCAAGCCCAACCTAACTTCAAGAGATTGTTACTATAGGCATGCCACCAACAACAAACTCTGAAAATGGAATAACACATTAGCCACACAATTCATTTATTATTTCATTATCAATTTCATTCTCAATTCTCATCATCATCTAGGCAAACATGCCTCACTTATTTCAATTGAATCATCATAGCCAATCTCAATGGCTTCACATATCATTTTAAACATCATGTCTCAATTCACATTATAATACTTCATCACTCAAGTATACATAATCAATTACATTGTACATCATCATCTAAGCAAACATGCTTCAATTATCTCAATTCACATTTTCAACATACATTTCACAAAGTTCACATTATGCAAAACATAATATTATTAATATGCAATAATGTAGGGTAGGGTTTGTACTTACCTCAAAACCCACTCTCCCCAATCTATACACTTCCTCCTCCAAGAAATCACAACAATTAGGTTAGGGCAATTCAACTCTTCTCAAAACCTAAACCAAAGTTGATTATACACATGAGATACTATAGATAAAAACCAACTAGGGCAAACTCTACACATGACACGCTCCACAACACGGGCATGTCCATGACCGTGCCCTAACTCCACAACACAGAAGCTTTGACACACTCAGAACCACGGGTGTGTCACTTAACGTGTAATACATTCTGTCTCACAGAAACATTGACATGTCCAACAACACGGGCGTGCTCATGGCCGTGTCAATTCTCCAACCTCACAGTAGCTATGACACGCTCAGTGACATGGGCGTATCACTGCTCGTGTCATCCATCCAAGAACACAAAACTATTAACACGCCTAGAAACCTGGTCATGTTAGTGGGTGTGTCAGGCCAAAAATGAAGATTCCAGCTGCAACAACACTTCATCCAACAAACCACTTTCTTTCATCAAAATCCACTTCAAACAAACTTAGCTCAACATACCCAAGAACCATAACAAACTTGAAAAAACACCACAAAAACAAAAAAACATACATCCAACACAAATCAAAATCATCACCACAAACCCAAAACACACCCACAACACTTTCTCTTCCAACAACTTACTCTTTCCTTCAAACCAATCCCAAAATCCAAAATCAATAGAATCCAAACACTCATAAACACACCACAATCAAACACACTCCTACTATCAACAATAATCCATCAAACTCAAACACAACTCCAAATAAAATAAAGGAAATCGAGAGAGAACTTAACAAAAATGATGAAACTTCTTGAATTTCCAACTTGGTTACTTGAATCACCTTTCAACTTTGAGCTTGGAGCACAAAACTCTCTCTTGCTCTCTTGTCTTGATAATGCCCGGCCAACAAATGAAAAGAAAAGGAAATCGAGAAGAAATGAAGACAACAAGTCAAACACTTATCTCTTTAAACCTCCACCAAGTCATTTTAATATTAAAATAATCCAAATTAATCTCATCCATTCATAATTTCCTTATTAATTAATTCCATAAATCATAACATAAATATCTCCTTCCATTAACTTTCTTTGACTTTGACTTGGGTATATGTTGGATATATTTTCATATACACAACATATACACTCTCTCTATAATTCTTTTCTCTTTCCAAAGAAACATATACATTAAATCCAATTATAACAATAATACCAAAACTTCTAGGGCACATTTTGGGATATTACAGGGAAACACTAGGGCGAATAAACCTTTTATCCAACAACTCCTGCAACTGTACATTTAACTCTCTCAACTCAACTGGTGCCATTCGATAAGGAGTAATAGAGATAGAAGTGGTACCAGGCAACAAATCGATACCAAACTCAACCTCTCTCTCAGGGGGTAACCCTGGCAACTTCTTAGGAAACACATCTGGGAATTCTGCAACTGTGGGTATACTATCAAGTTGAGAACCCACTACTCTGGTATCCACAACATGAGCAAGATAAGCATCACACCCTTTTCTAATCAATTTTCTAGCTGCAAAAGCTAACACAAACAAGGATGCAAGTTGTCTCTACTCACTAGATACCATCACACTTCTACCATCACCAGTTCTCAAGGTAACACACTTCTTTTGACAGTCTACCACAGCTCCATGTTTAGACAACCAATCCATGCCTAAAATCAAATCATACTCCTTAAAAGGCATTTCAATCAAATCACCCAAAAATTCTTCACCTTGCACCACAACTGCACTATCCCGATGCACCTTGCTAACTACCACACTATGCCCCAAAGAATTTGTCACCAGCACATCAAATTCTAAGGATTATGAATGTAATTCAGACACAGGAAAGATAGATGCACTTATGTATGAATGAGTAGATCCTGGATCAATCAAAGCAAGAACTAAAATACCAAATAAAGAGAATGTACCCGCAATAACTGCTGAAGCATCCGGCTGCCTCTGCATCACATACACTCGCTGAGATGGCCCAGCCTCATCTGGTCTACTGCCTCCGGATGTAGAGCCTCCTCTCTGACTGATCCCAGGTCGACCGCCTCTACTGAAACCTCTGCCCCCTCGACCACCTCTGTTAAAACTAGGTCAAGAAATTACAGTATCAGTTTGTCTATCCTCCTGCATCTCAGGGCAATCCTTAATAAAATGAGCTGGTGACCCACATCTAAAGCATACTCCTGATCCACCCGTCTTCCAACAAGTACCCCCATGGGTCCTACCACAATGAACACATACCAGTGGAATAGATCTTTGAACCACTGGAGTTAGAGCACTCACTACAGAAACTGTAGATCTCGGTCTCTGCCTCTGATACTGAACTGACCTACCTGACTGCCTCTGGCTCCTACTAATTCTCAGAACAAAACTTCCTTGGCCTCTCTTAATAGATGAAGACCCTGCCTCAAACTGAGATCTCCTAACTCTGGTCTCCTCCTCAGTAGCAGCTGCTGCAAAAGCTTGTGCTCTCTCAACAGTTTTGGCTGCTACAACCAATTGAGAAAAGTCTTGGTACCAGGAACCAGCAACAATACACATAATAGAGGGCCTCAACCCCTCCTCAAGCCTCCTACACCGGTCAATCTCATCAGAAATAATTCCACTAGCATAGTGACTCAACCGGATGAATTCTACCTCATACTCTGTCACAGTCAGATTATCTTGTCTCAAATTCAAAAATTCCATCTTCTTGACATCCTTATACTCCCTCGGAGTATATTTATGCTCAAACTCCCTCAGAAAATCACTATAAGATAACGTTGGGGGATCATCCATGGCATGAGGAACCGTCTTCCACCAATCATAAGCATCTTTCTACAGTAAAGATCTAGCATAATCAAATTTCTCTTCAGAAGTGGCTTGCAACTGAATAAATATCCTTTGTACTCTATCCAAGCACTGCTCAGCCACTGCAGGATCTATAGTACCCAGAAAATCCTCAGCCCCAAATTTTCTCAATTTATCATAGTGTCTCACCGGCACCTGTGGCTGTGGTGGCAGTGGCGGCTGCACTGGAGCTTGCCTCAACAATTCTACAACATGCCGTAACCAAACCGGCGGAACCTCATCAACAACTAATCTCTTTGGCACAAGAGCAGGTGCCTCACTAGCTCTCTCAACCCTAGCTCCATCTCTACCCTCTTCAGGAGCTACACTCTCAGCACTACCTTCTACGGACTGACGTGACTGAGACGCCATCACTACCTATGTCTGCAAACACAACAGAATATACCTCATTAAAGATCAGAGACTGCCAAAACCAAAACATGTATCTTATTCAAAAATCACATTTTAAAAATCAAAATTTTCTTTTCTTATAATTTACCTAGGTTGAGAATCTCAAACCTAGGCTCTGATACCAAAACAATTGTAACACCCCTATACCCCGTTTACGTACACTGCATGCTACAACGATCGTAATATACGTATACTAAATATAGGAATGCCACAGTTTTCTAAATAAACAAATCATCCTTTTATACAATAATATGAGCAAACTTAAAATAATTAAGTTATATTATAAACGCAATAGATGAAAACGTTCATTCAATACGCAGCGGAAACTATAGTTATATTTACATATATAGACATCAAAATCAAAGTTTTTACAAAAACATAAAGTTTATACATGTTTGGCAGTTTGTCTCTGATCTTTACGCCCATAATCAACACCTCAAAGTCTAGACTCTACTCGGTCTAGAAGAACTCTCTGGCTCTACCCTGTCACCTGCGCGATGAACCACAATCGTGCTAAGCCAACGGCTTAGTGGTACAAACCACAATAACAATATGCTTCAATGAAATGCCAATGTCACACATTTCAACAATTAAGACAATATTAACAATTGATATCTTTATATTGTTCATAACACTACATTTCATTATTCTATTCACTTGTTTCATCATTTATGAATTACATTGAAATAAAAACAAGCATGGGCCCAAAAGACACTAATATGCCATTCCACTTTCAGAGTTAATGTTTTGGTTCAATTATCACATTTATCATTATCATTATCCCAACTAGGCTTCAAGGATTAGGTTCAACCAAGCTTCAAGGGGAACAAAGCATGCTAAGTATCAACCCAACTTGGCTTCAAGAACCAAACCCAACCTAGCTTCAAGGGTTGTAACATCTCAACTACGCTTCAAGGATTAAATCCAACCTAGCTTCAAGAGATTGTTACCATTAGGCATGCCACCAATAACAAAACTCTGAAAATGGAATAACACATTAGACACACAATTCATTCATTATTTCATTATCAATTTCATTTTCATTTTCTTATCATCATTTAGGCATCCATGCCTCAATCATCACATCTGCAACATTATAGCCAACAACAATGGCTTCACATCTCATCAATAGAGTATACATAACCAATTGCTTTGAACATATATTTTGAATTCATCATCATTTAGGCAAACATGCCCCACTTATTTCATTTGAATCATTATAGCCAACCACAATGGCATCACATCTCATCATATCTCAATTTACATTAAAGCAATTCATCATTAAAGTATTCATCATAATCAATTGCATTGCACATACCTTTTGAATGATCACCATATCTTTCACATTATACAAATCATAACATTAACCAAATAATAATAATAATATAGTAGATTACTTAACACATTTATAACCAAATGTGTTAAGTCTCAAAATCATGTAAATGAATGTAACCATGTAAGTTTGTACTTACTTCAAGAGCAACTCACACCAACCTATACACTTCTTCTTCCAAGAATCCTCAACACTAGGATTAGGGCAACTCAACTCTCTTCAAAACCTAAACCAAAGGTGATCATACACACTCAATTAGAGATACACATGAGATAAAATAGATAAAAACCAACTAGGGCAACTCTACACATGACACGCTCAACAACACGGGCGTGTACCTGACTGTGCCTAAACTCACAACACAGAAGCTTTCACATGTTCAGAACCACGGGTGTGTCACTGAACGTGTAATACATTGTCTCACAGAAGCATTGACATGTCCAACAACACGGGCATGCTCATGGCCGTGTCAATCCACCAACATCACAGTAGCTATGACACGCTCAGTGAAATGGGCGTGTCACTGCTCGTGTCACCCATCCATGAACACAGAACCATTGACACGCCTAAAGACCTAGCCGTGCTAATGGGCCTGTCAGGCAAAAAATGCAGATTCCTGCAACATCAACAACACACCCAACAAACCACTTACTTCCACCATTTTTCACTTCAAACAAACTTAATTAAACACACCCATAAACCATAATAACTTGTAAAAACACCAAAACAACTCAAAACATACATCAAACACAAGTTATAATCATCACCACAAACCCAAAACATAACCACAACACTTTCTCTTTCAACAAACTTAATCTTTCCTTCAATCCAATCCCCAAAATCCAAAATCAATTGAACCAAACAATCTTAAACACACCACAATCAAACAAACACTCATCACAACATTTTCTAACAGTTAGCTGTCTGTCAGTTTTGATTTCCTTAATCTCTAACAGAGCTATAAATGACAAGTTTTTCATATGTTCTCTATTTAAACCCCTCAAACTTTAGTTACATATTTTTTTTTATCACTCTCATCATATAAACACTACATCAAGCTCAAAATCATTTCAAAACTGTTCCAATCTCAACATACTCTATTTTTCTGTCTCTTTCCTCTCTCTAATATCAAATGGCTCCCAAAAAGAAGATTTCTTCTAAGGGAAAGGGAAAAGAAAGGAAAACATCTAGTGTTGTCATTAGAGAACCACTAGTAGCTCCTCCCTCTCCTCCACCATCTAGAAGAGGTGAGAAAATCCACAAACCTCATCATCAAACTTCTGAAGAGGATATTAAATATGACATGCTTAAGAGGAAGAAGATGAAGGGAACCAAGTGCCCTTTTACAGGGATGGTCATAGCCCTAAACATCAAAAATGACATAGATAGACTTCTGGATGTACTTGGGTGGAGAAAATTCATGCATATCCTAGCTTAAGCAAAGAATTTCTTATGTCCCTTCAAATAGAAAAGAGTGAAAACTCTGCCTTAGAGTGGTATGGGATTAGATTTAAGTTTTTTGACCAATATCTTGCCTTAAGCCTAGAAAATTTTGCCAAAATTTTGGATCTTCCAACTGATGAGGCCACATCCTATAATGATACAACCTTCTCAAACCAAACATTCTCTACCTTTTGGCAAGAAATCTCAGTACAAAGATCCTTTGTGAAGGAATCTAAGGCTAGACACATCAAATCAATAATTCATTGGATGCTTCATAGGATCATTACCTACGCAATCCACCAAAGGGCTGATGGCAATGAAAAAGCCACCAGAAGATACTTGATATTTATTTATGCCTTCACCCATAACATTACCAATAACACTTCCAAATTCTTGATAGATATTTTCTATCACCATGCTACCAAAAAATCAGGAACCTTCTTTCTTTCCTCACATATCACTCAAATTGCTAGGCATTTGCATCTATTGAATGATCTCAACTTAGCCACCTTTAAAAATCCATTTAATCTCTCCTCTAGTGCTATCACCTAGGAGTACTTGAGCATGCTAGTTGTGTTAGGAAAATTGATGGCTCATATGGAACATTCCTTGAAAATTCTTATTAGAACTATCAGATAATGTTACTCGATATACAGTCAGTACTTAAATAAATTCATTTACAAAGTTCTCTTCCAACTAACAAAAATTTTCAAATAATAATACAATCTATATAATACACTTATAAGTCCAAAATTTAGACCAATCTCCAATAATCCAAATACTAAATATAATCCAGATAACAATCATAAGTTTGTCAAATCAAATGAATATATAATACATTCCTTTATTTGGTCATCATTCACCATAATCTCAAACTCCATCCTCTAAATACATATATTCCTTTCATGTTTACAAATTTGTACAATCTCTCAAATAGCCAAAATAAATTGCATACATGCATTTTATAACTTTAAAGTACAACATACAAAAGATCTCTATATGTACTATAGATAATTTCCTGAGATCCTTAATTTCACTTCTTAACTTGCTTCAATGACCTGATACCTGCGTGCCAGAAACAATTCTACCACGCTAAGCAAAGCTTAGTGGTGCTTGTATAAACATATTCTGTCACTTAATATTAAAGAAAAATACTTATGGTAATATAGTAATAACATTTAATTTTAAGAAATATTTCAATATATTAACTATTTTCAATTACAAACCAACATAATATTATGATTACACAAAATAATAAATTTAACTTTATAAAAGTCATCATGCTATATTATACTTTCGGTATTTCAACTTTTCTCTTTATGAATCATTTTATTTAAGACTTGCTTTCTCATTTCGTAACATTGCTCACAATACGCTTATTTTACTTTTCAATAAGTCTTATTTTTCAATTTTACATAAAGGATAATTTCATTCAATCTATAATTTTCAGCAATTAAATTTAGTACTATACTTTGGGGACTTTGTATCTTATATCATTATACACACTTTCAATCATTTCCACACTTATAAAGTTATTTATTAATTTAATAACTTGAGCATAACATTTCTATTCCGTGCATTAGAACTTTCACTTGTAAATATTAATATATATAATATTAATCACTTTCACATTGTAACACAGTAAGTCAATTTCAAGTAATTGATTTATATTATTATTTTCATTTCTTTCATTATTCACAACTATCATATTCACATATATTTTCAATTTAGATATCTTCATTAAATATGCCCATACATACTGAAATCAAATCATAGGTTTGGATAACAGGTTAGTGTAGCATTTGTAATGCCAAGTCTCAACACTGATGACAAAATGTATCCATTAATGGCAAGAAATTCCCACTATCACTATGACTATCCTTCCTTTGGTTAGTTATTTAATCTAAAGCTAGATCTAAAATTAGTATGATTTGGACAATTCATTAGTTTTGATTAACACTAAATTGTATATATCATTTCAATGGTACAATACTTTTATCAACATTTAGTATTATATATATTTGTCACATATCCAAAGTTTATCACTCTTTTCCATGACACGGCCAAGTTATGGTCAATGACTTGGCCATGTCTCTCATCAATGAAAAATGGAAAATTTTTACAGCATGTGACACACCCACTAACTTGCCTGTGTCACTGCCCGTGTCACTAGACACACCCATTTACTTGGCCCTGTCATTGACCATGTCTCTCATCACAGAATATAGAAATTTTTGACAGACTTGGCACTGTCATTGACCATGTCTCTCATCAATGAAAATAGAAATTTTTGACAACATGTGACACATCCATTAACTTGGTCGTGTCACTGCCCGTGTCACTAGTCCTACCCACTGATTTGGCCATGTCTCTCATCAAAGAAAATAGAATTTTTTTATAACATGTGACACACCCACTAACTTGGCAGTGTTACTGCCCGTGCCACTAGACACACCAACTGACTTGGCCATGTCACTAGCAAAAATTACCTATTTTTACACACTCAACCATATAAAACATAAACATATTCAAGATCTATGATAAAAATGAATCAAAAACTAATTTTTTAACATAAAAAGAGTCTATATCAAATACTCTACTCAAACATCAATTAATCAATCTTTAACCATCACTTATAGCTAAAAACAACATCAAACCACTCATTTCTTATAAAGATTGAATTAAGAATCAAACTCATCACATAAAAGTTATTTTTCACTCATCAATCTATTTAATCAATACTTTCAAAAAATATTTCATTATAAATAACTTAATCAATCAATTCATACATTAAAACTCATAAAAATTCATATATTTGTAAATTATAATACAAAAGCACATACTTCTTTCAATTTCTCTCTTTTTCTCTCTTTTCCCTCTTTTTCTTTGATCACTTGCTGATAATCTCACCTTTTCTAGCTTATTCTTTTAAAACTTTATAATTATATGTAATCCAATCTCAATTTTTTTTTTATTTAAAGAAAGGAAGATGAAGAAAATAAGAAAGATAGTGGAGGTGATGGTGTTTTGCATGGAAGATGGGAGAAAGAAGAAGAAGACTCTACACACACACACATGTCCACACACACATATATATATGGCTTAATCTAGTGTGGCCAATCTCATTTTAACTATGGTGTATCCTCATTCTTAGCCGTTGATTCTAAATCGAGTTTTAGTCCGTGAAACTATAAAAATAATTACTTCAACAAATTTTGAGATATACAATTCACTATTCTCTGATTATAGCATTTATCCAGATTACTTTTATCACTATACATTATCAATTGTCAATATTGGTTAAAAAGTTCCATGTTTAAAATCTTGACCATTACAATTCTCCCCCACTAAAGAAATTTTATCTTCAAAATTTACATGACATGGCAATAAGCCATTTAATGTATAACTAATCTCAAATCTCACATAAAATCAATTATTTTATTAATTTACATAACTTTTCTTTATGTCTGATATCAATCAATATAACACTTTCAGAATAATCTTATTATGGAACTGTAGAAGATTCAGCTCTACACACTTACACTATTTAAGTTCAATTCAGTAATTTCATTTAATTCTCTTTAGTTTTTTTTTAAATATAATTTGTGTCATTACATTCCACTGTTATCGATATATATATTTCTTTCTTTCTCTCATATACTAAATTTTAAATCTTAGTTCCGGATAGCAGGTCCTTGATGGCAAATAAATGCCCAATGTATAAATATGGCCAAAGGCCCACTATGGCATGAATGCCCACTGTATATGACAACACAAGGTGTCTACTGAGAGAAAGGGACCAAAGGTTCTCTATGATGCAAAGTGTCCACTGATGGCATAGATGCTAATATCACTGGGACATATGTAAAAAAATATGTCCTCTATGGCACAAATTGCCCAGTTTCAATATGGGACATAAGTGTCCTCTATGGTACAGAGTGCCCACTTTTAATATGGCATAAAATGCCCACTATCACTTTGAACATTTACCATTTAACTTGTAATATCCTCATTTGTGGCTTAGAAGTTTTGATTATATTGTTGTTGTTGTTGTTGTTGTTATTGTTAAATTGAATTGAATGTATATGATGGGATAAGAAAAGAAATTGGGATGAGAATGCTTGTGCATATGTGTTTTGGAGAAAGAAATAGGGTTTAGAGACAAATGTATATGTTGTGTATATGATGATATATATAACATATAAAGTGGTCAAATGAAGAGTCAAGGTGATGGTTAAGTGGAAGAAGATATTTTTGGTTGTTAATGAAATTACATGTAAGGACTTATATGAGACAAAGGTTAGTTATATGATTGAGGGTGTTTTAGTAATTGCTTGGATAAGAACACTTGGTGGAGATTAAAAGCAAAATTTGACTTTGTATCTTGATCATTGTCTTCTTTCTTCAAGAGGTGGCCGGCTCTCCAAATTGAAAAGAGAAAAAGAAGTGTTCTTGATGATAGAAGCAAATTGAAGAAGCAATCAAAGGATTTGACAAAGGATTTGTGGAATTTCTTCTTTTCAAGTAAGTATTCTCTTGTTTTCTTTACTTATTTGGAAGTTGTATTGGAAGTGAATTAGGGTTTGGTAATTTTGTGATTTGGTGGATTTGAGATGTGTTGTGTTGTGCTTTCAAGTGTTAAATTAATTTTAAGTTATGAGTTTAATTGGAGGTTGTTGTTGGAAATGGTGGTTGTTGATTTGGATGGATAGAGAAGGATGTTGGTTTTAGGGTTTTGTGGTGAATATGTGTTTAACTGTGATATTAATGTGTGATGAAGTGGTTCTTGTGATGAATATGTGTTTAGAACATTGATTATGTTCATGTGAAATATGTTATATGATGAATATTGTGTTTGAGTGCAATTGAGAAAGTGTTGGTTTTAGTTAATGTTTTATGATTTGGTGACACGGCCAAAAGCAATTTAGGGGAGTGGGCGTGTCAATTATTTGGATTGGCTACTGTCTCTTTTGGTTTTAGTTACACGGGCGTGTCCATCAAAGGTGCTGGGCGTGTCAATTATTCGAATTGGCTACTGCCTCTTTTATTGTTAAAGACACGGGCGTGTCACTCAAGCTGGTTGGGCGTGTCAATCAAGTGAGTTGGGCGTGCCCTTCAAATGATTTGAACATTGTTTGATTTCTTGGTTCTCTTTGCATGGTTTAAATTCTTCAAAAGTTCCATTGTTCCTAAACTTAAACATGAACATTATAAACATGTTTCAAACACAAGAATGATCTAATCAAATGAATGTGGATGGTCCTAAAGCTATGAATCATGTTAATTGTGTTTTGCCCTAATTGCATTGTTGAGAATTAACAATGTTATGTTATGCACTTTGAATGGTAATGTGTTTTATGAGTAATGTGGAATGAAATGTTAATATTTATGAATGATGTTATGTGAGATAAATATACACTTGAATAATGAAGTGTTATATTGTGAAATGAAATGTGGAGCCATTGTTATTGGCTAAGGTGATTTAATGGAGATAAATGAGGCATGTTTGCCTAAATGATAATGAGAATTGAGAATGAAATCTAAATGAATTGTGTGGCTAATGTGTTATTCCATTTTCAGAGTTTGTTGTTGGTGGCATGCCTAATGAGTGTAACAATCTCTTGAAGTTAGGTTGGATTGAATCCTTGAAGCCTAATTGAGATGTTACAACCCTTGAAGCTAGGTTGGGTTAGTTCTTGAAGCCAAGTTGGGTTGATGCTTAGCATGCTTTGCTCCCCTTGAAGCTTGGTTGAACTTAATCCTTGAAGCCTAGTTGGGTATATGATATTGATATTGATAAATGTGATAACAAAACCAAAGCATTAACTCTGAAAATTGAATGGCATATTAGTGTGTCTTGGGCCCATGCTTGTCTTTGCTTAGTGTTGTTCATGGATGATTAAATGATTAACTAATAAAGTATATGCAAATATGTTGAATTGTGAGATACATATATGTATGTTAGGTTATGAAATGTAAAGGTATGTTGTTAGCTTTGCATCTATGTTGTTACATATATGATATAAATCAGAATTGGCATTGTATAGCATCTAAGCATATCGATTGCATGTTTTATCTTACTAAGCCCTTGGCTTAGCGCGATAGTGTTTAATCGCGCAGGTGATAGAACTGATAGGATCGAACCCGAGAGCTCTTCGAGACCGAGTGAGAGTAGACATTGAAGAGTTGATTTTGGGAGCTTAAAGATCAGAGCTGACTTGCCAATCATGTATATTTCTTTTATATTTTGTAAAGTAATGTTTATAATGTAAATTTGTAAATATTTTATAACTTCCGCTGTGTAATATTTAAATGTATATGTATATCTAATATGTTTTGTTTTATAAGTAAATGACCTATTTTTCTATAATGTATATAATTGAAAGGTTATGGTTTTGTTTAAAATGTTTTGAATGTTAAGGAAACCGTAGCATCTCTATGTTTGGTGCACTTATGCTACATTGTTGTGGTTGTAGTGTGTGTGCATTGGATATGGGGGTGTTACAATTATTTTGGTATCAGAGCCTAGGTTTGAGATTCTCAACCTAGGAAAAATGTAATAAAAAGAATATTTTTACTTAAAAAAGTGGTTTTGAATAACATATACATTTGAGATTGGCAGTCTTTGATCTTTAATAAGATGTAATCTGCTGTGTTTGCAGTATTAGGTGTTGATGGATCCTCACTCAAGGCAGTCAGTTGAGGGTAGTGCCGAGAGCATTGCTCCTGCTGAGGGAGCTAGGGTTGATAGTGTTGAGGAGGCACCTGCTTCGGTGTCGGGTAGACCAGCTGGAGAGGAGGTTCCGCCAGCTTGGTTTAGACATATGATGGAAGTAATGAGACAAGCACCAGTACAGCCACCTCCACCACCACCCCAGCCTCAGGTTCAGATGAGACAGTATGATAAATTGAGGAAGTTTGGGGCGGAAGATTTTATGGGAACCACTGATCCAGCAGTGGCTGAGCAATGGTTAGGCAAAGTGCAGAGAATCTTTATTCAGTTACAAGCCACCCCTGAGGAAAAGTTTGATTATGCCAGGTCATTACTGCAGAAGGACGCATATGATTGGTGGAAGACAGTGCCACACTCTATGGATGATCCTCCAAAACTGTCTTACACTAATTTTCTAAGGGAATTTGAGTTGAAGTATACTCCTAGGGAGTATAAGGACATGAAGAAGATGGAGTTCTTAAGCTTGAAACAAGATAGCAAGACTGTTATTGAGTATGAAGTTGAGTTTATTCGACTGAGTCAGTATGTTGGGGGTATCATTGCTGATGAGATTGATCGATGTCGGCGATTTGAGGAGGGATTGAGGCCCTCAATTATATGTCATGTGGCAGGCTCCAGGTATCAGGATTTCTCCCAGCTAGTTGCAGCAGCTAGGAGTGTAGAGAGAGCCCAGGCCATAGTTGCAGTTGCTTCTGAAGAGGAGGTTAGAGTTAGAAGGCCCCAGTTCGAGGCAGGGTCTTCTTCTGCTAAAAGGGGTAGAGGAAGTTTTGTTCCTCGGAGTAGTAGAAGTCAAAGATCAGCTGGTAGGCCAGTGCAGTTCCAGAGGCAGAGATTTAGACCTGCAGCTTCAGTAGCTAGTGCTCCGACCCCGATGATTCGGAGATCCACTCTTCCCATCTGCATCCATTGTGGGAGGCCACATGGTGGTCCTTGTTGGAAGGCTGGTGTTGCAGGGGTATGCTTCAGGTGTGGATCACCAAACCATTTTGTGAGAGATTGCCCTGAGAGGCAAGAGCAGATGCCAGTTGATTCTGCTGCTTCTCGAGCTAGTGTGAGAGGAAGTAGAGGAGGCAGAGGTGTCAGCCGAGGAGGTAGGCCAGGGTTCAGTTCTAGAGGAGGTGCTGCATCCAGAGAGGGTAGACCAGAGGAGGTTGGTTCTTCCCAGAGGATGTATGTTATGCAGAGGCAGCCAGATGCATCGGCAGTCATAGCTGGTACTTTTTCTTTATTTAATACTCCAGTACTTGCTTTGATTGATCCGGGTTCCACGCATTCTTATGTTAGTGTATCTGTTCTGCCTGTATCTGATGTGCATGCTGAGTCCTTAGGATTTGATGTGTTGGTGACAAATCCATTAGGGCATAGTGTGGTTGTGAGTAAGGTGCACCGGGATAGTGTAGTGAGGGTGCAGGGTGAGGAGTTCCTTGGAGATTTGATTGAGATGCCATTTAAGGAATATGATGTGATCTTAGGTATGGATTGGCTATCTCGACATGGAGCTGTGGTGGATTGTAAAAAGAAAATTGTTTCTTTGAGAACGGGTGATGATAGAGAGGTGATAGTATCTAATGAGCAGGAACAGCTAGCCTCCTTATTTGTTTCAGCTGTTTCAGCCAGGAGGTTGATTAGAAAGGGGTGTGAAGCCTATCTCGCTCATGTGATAGATACTAGAGTGAAGGGTTCTTCCATTGATAGTATTGCCACAGTTGCAGATTTTCCAGATGTGTTTCCAGAGGAGTTGCCAGGATTGCCTCCGGAGAGGGAGGTGGAGTTTGGTATTGAATTGTTGCCTGGTACCACTCCTATCTCTATTACTCCTTATAGAATGGCACCAGCAGAATTGAGGGAGTTAAAAGTGCAGTTACAGGAGTTGTTGGACAAAGGATTTATTCGCCCCAGTGTTTCTCCTTGGGGAGCTCCTGTGCTATTTGTGAAGAAGAAAGATGGTACTATGAGGTTATGTATCGATTATAGGCAATTGAACAAAGTGACTATTAAGAATAAATATCCTTTGCCTAGAATCGATGATCTCTTTGATCAGTTGAAGGGCGCAGCTGTGTTTTCCAAAATTGATCTGAGATCTGGGTACCATCAGCTGAGAGTCAGAGCTGAAGATGTTCCGAAGGCAGCTTTCAGGACCAGGTATGGGCACTATGAATTTTTAGTTATGCCTTTTGGTTTGACGAATGCACCTGCAGCTTTCATGGATTTGATGAATAGGGTGTTCAGGCCCTATCTGGATCAGTTTGTTGTAGTTTTCATCGATGATATTCTGGTGTATTCGCGGAATGAAGAGGAACATGATATGCATCTGCGAATTGTGTTGCAGATTTTGAGAGAGAAGCAGTTATTTGCCAAATTGTCGAAGTGTGAGTTCTGGTTGGATCAAGTTGCTTTTCTCGGACATATTGTTTCAGCGGAAGGCATTAGAGTTGATCCAAGTAAAGTTGAAGCTATTCTGAATTGGAGTCCACCCAAGTCTGTGACAGAGATTAGAAGTTTTCTTGGTTTGGCAGGCTATTACCGGCGGTTTGTGAAAGGGTTTTCTTTGATAGCTACTCCACTCACCAGATTGCTTCGTAAGGGAGTGAGATTTGTGTGGACGGATCAGTGTCAGGCTAGCTTTGAGCAGTTGAGAAATATGTTAACTCAAGCGCCTGTTTTAACTTTACCTGTTGAAGGCAAACCATATGTGATCTACAGTGATGCTTCACATAGAGGTTTGGGATGTGTATTGATGCAGGAAGGGAAAGTTATAGCTTATGCATCTCGACAGTTGAAACCACATGAGCTTAACTATCCGACCCATGATTTGGAATTGGCTGCCATTGTGTTTGCATTAAAGATTTGGCGCCATTATTTATTTGGGGAAAAATGTTTCATCTACACTGATCACAAGAGTTTGAAGTATCTGGGTGTCCAGAAAGAACTCAATCTTCGTTAGAGGAGATGGTTGGAATTGATTAAAGACTACGACTGCTTGATTGATTATCATCCAGGTAAAGCAAATGTTGTTGCTGATGCTTTGAGTCGGAAGTCTTTAGCTGGTTTAACAGTTTACTCGCTCTCGTTGCTTGTTGAGTTGAGAGCATTGCATGCCAGTTTTGTACCTTGTGTTGATGGTGCATTGTTGACACGGTTGCAATTGAAGCCAGTTTTGTTAGATCAGATCAAAGAGGCTCAGTTGGTTGATATGAAGATTCAGAAGATTATTTCAGATTGCAAGATTGGGAAGACTAGAGATTTTGTTGTGAGAGATGATGGGAGTCTCTGGTTTAAGAACCGATTGTGTGTACCCGATGATGCTGATTTGAAAAGGGTTATTTTGAAAGTCGATGTTTGCTATGCATCCGGGTAATACGAAGATGTATCATGATTTGAGACAGCATTATTGGTGGATTGGGTTAAAGAGAGACATTGCTGGGTTTGTATCGAAATGTCTCACTTGTCAGAAGGTTAAAGCAGAGCATCAAGTTCCAACAGGGTTGCTTCAACCGTTGTCAGTGCCAGAATGGAAATGGGAAAGAGTGACAATGGACTTTGTGTCTGGATTGCCATTGACACAAAGGAAACATGATGCCATTTGGGTGATTGTGGATAGATTGACTAAGACAGCTCATTTCCTTCCGGTGCGGATGGATTACTCTTTGGAGAGATTGGCTGAGCTGTATATCCAGGAGATTGTGAAACTGCATGGTGTTCCAACTTCTTTAGTGTCTGATCGAGATCCCAGGTTTACTTCAAGATTTTGGAAGAGTTTGCATAGTGCTTTGGGTTCTCGACTGCACTTCAGCACTGCTTTTCATCCACAGACGGATGGACAATCAGAGAGGGTGATACAGATTCTTGAAGATATGTTGAGAAGCTGTGTCATCGATTTCTCTGGAAGTTGGGATAGGTTTTTACCTCTTGTGGAGTTTGCTTACAACAACAGTCACCAATCCAGCATTGGTATGGCACCATTCGAAGCATTGTATGGCAGACGGTGTAGGACACCTCTTTGTTGGAATGAGCTTGGAGATAATAAGTTGGTTGGTCCTGATTTGATTCAAGAAACTGAAGAGAAAGTAAAATTAATTCGAGGCAGGTTAAAAGCAGCTTCAGACCGACAGAAGTCTTATGCAGATCTGAAAAGGAGAGACATTCAGTTTGATGTTGGAGATAAGGTATTTTTGAAAGTGTCTCCTTGTAAAAAGATTTTGAGGTTCGGTCGGAAAGGAAAATTGAGTCCTCGTTTCATTGGGCCATATGAAGTGTTGGAAAGAGTTGGGCCAGTTGCTTATCGACTTGCTTTACCACCTGAGTTGGATCGTATTCATAATGTATTCCATGTTTCCATGTTGAGGAGGTACAGGTCGGATCCATCTCATGTGTTGCCATTTGAATCAATTGAAGTGAGCCCAGACTTGACTTTTGAAGAGGAACCAGTTGCTATCTTGGCACGAGAAATGAAAGAGTTGAGAAACAAGAGAGTGCCATTGGTGAAAATTCTTTGGAAGAACCATGGGAAAGAAGAAGCAACTTGGGAAAATGAGCAAACGATGCGAGAGCAATATCCTCAGTTGTTTCAGACTTGATATTAGGTAATTTCGAGGACGAAATTTCTTTTTAGAGGGGGAGAATTGTAATATCCTCATATGTGGCTTAGAAGTTTTGATTATATTGTTGTTGTTGTTGTTGTTGTTATTGTTAAATTGAATTGAATGTATATGATGGGATAAGAAAAGAAATTGGGATGAGAATGCTTGTGCATATGTGTTTTGGAGAAAGAAATAGGGTTTAGAGACAAATGTATATGTTGTGTATATGATGATATATATAACATATAAAGTGGTCAAATGAAGAGTCAAGGTGATGGTTAAGTGGAAGAAGATATTTTTGGTTGTTAATGAAATTACATGTAAGGACTTATATGAGACAAAGGTTAGTTATATGATTGAGGGTGTTTTAGTAATTGCTTGGATAAGAACACTTGGTGGAGATTAAAAGCAAAATTTGACTTTGTATCTTGATCATTGTCTTCTTTCTTCAAGAGGTGGCCGGCTCTCCAAATTGAAAAGAGAAAAAGAAGTGTTCTTGATGATAGAAGCAAATTGAAGAAGCAATCAAAGGATTTGACAAAGGATTTGTGGAATTTCTTCTTTTCAAGTAAGTATTCTCTTGTTTTCTTTACTTATTTGGAAGTTGTATTGGAAGTGAATTAGGGTTTGGTAATTTTGTGATTTGGTGGATTTGAGATGTGTTGTGTTGTGCTTTCAAGTGTTAAATTAATTTTAAGTTATGAGTTTAATTGGAGGTTGTTGTTGGAAATGGTGGTTGTTGATTTGGATGGATAGAGAAGGATGTTGGTTTTAGGGTTTTGTGGTGAATATGTGTTTAACTGTGATATTAATGTGTGATGAAGTGGTTCTTGTGATGAATATGTGTTTAGAACATTGATTATGTTCATGTGAAATATGTTATATGATGAATATTGTGTTTGAGTGCAATTGAGAAAGTGTTGGTTTTAGTTAATGTTTTATGATTTGGTGACACGGCCAAAAGCAATTTAGGGGAGTGGGCGTGTCAATTATTTGGATTGGCTACTGTCTCTTTTGGTTTTAGTGACACGAGCGTGTCCATCAAAGGTGCTGGGCGTGTCAATTATTCGAATTGGCTACTGCCTCTTTTATTGTTAAAGACACGGGCGTGTCATTCAAGCTGGTTGGGCGTGTCAATCAAGTGAGTTGGGCGTGCCCTTCAAATGATTTGAACATTGTTTGATTTCTTGGTTCTCTTTGCATGGTTTAAATTCTTCAAAAGTTCCATTGTTCCTAAACTTAAACATGAACATTATAAACATGTTTCAAACACAAGAATGATCTAATCAAATGAATGTGGATGGTCCTAAAGCTATGAATCATGTTAATTGTGTTTTGCCCTAATTGCATTGTTGAGAATTAACAATGTTATGTTATGCACTTTGAATGGTAATGTGTTTTATGAGTAATGTGGAATGAAATGTTAATATTTATGAATGATGTTAT
Organism: Garcia nutans; assembly: GCA_947685225.1. NCBI lineage: Eukaryota > Viridiplantae > Streptophyta > Magnoliopsida > Malpighiales > Euphorbiaceae > Garcia > Garcia nutans. Next base: position 43,230,290 of record CANTUV010000007.1, on the reverse strand, counting down.
GTGAGATAAATATACACTTGAATAATGAAGTGTTATATTGTGAAATGAAATGTGGAGCCATTGTTATTGGCTAAGGTGATTTAATGGAGATAAATGAGGCATGTTTGCCTAAATGATAATGAGAATTGAGAATGAAATCTAAATGAATTGTGTGGCTAATGTGTTATTCCATTTTCAGAGTTTGTTGTTGGTGGCATGCCTAATGAGTGTAACAATCTCTTGAAGTTAGGTTGGATTGAATCCTTGAAGCCTAATTGAGATGTTACAACCCTTGAAGCTAGGTTGGGTTAGTTCTTGAAGCCAAGTTGGGTTGATGCTTAGCATGCTTTGCTCCCCTTGAAGCTTGGTTGAACTTAATCCTTGAAGCCTAGTTGGGTATATGATATTGATATTGATAAATGTGATAACAAAACCAAAACATTAACTCTGAAAATTGAATGGCATATTAGTGTGTCTTGGGCCCATGCTTGTCTTTGCTTAGTGTTGTTCATGGATGATTAAATGATTAACTAATAAAGTATATGCAAATATGTTGAATTGTGAGATACATATATGTATGTTAGGTTATGAAATGTAAAGGTATGTTGTTAGCTTTGCATCTATGTTGTTACATATATGATATAAATCAGAATTGGCATTGTATAGCATCTAAGCATATCGATTGCATGTTTTATCTTACTAAGCCCTTGGCTTAGCGCGATAGTGTTTAATCGCGCAGGTGATAGAACTGATAGGATCGAACCCGAGAGCTCTTCGAGACCGAGTGAGAGTAGACATTGAAGAGTTGATTTTGGGAGCTTAAAGATCAGAGCTGACTTGCCAATCATGTATATTTCTTTTATATTTTGTAAAGTAATGTTTATAATGTAAATTTGTAAATATTTTATAACTTCCGCTGTGTAATATTTAAATGTATATGTATATCTAATATGTTTTGTTTTATAAGTAAATGACCTATTTTTCTATAATGTATATAATTGAAAGGTTATGGTTTTGTTTAAAATGTTTTGAATGTTAAGGAAACCGTAGCATCTCTATGTTTGGTGCACTTATGCTACATTGTTGTGGTTGTAGTGTGTGTGCATTGGATATGGGGGTGTTACATAACTAATCTGAAAACTATATTTAACATCAGTATAATCGATCAATACATTTATTTCATTATTACACATTATTGTCAATTATAATATCTTTTGGAATATAACACTTTCTCCTTGAAGTGTTTGTTTATTACTTTGAATTTATAAGATATGAGCAATTATTTCAAATACATTTATCATGTGAACATATATACACATTATATTTGTTTTCGATTAGTTCGACTAATTTTATTTACTCATCAATCTTTATCTTTTCAAATCATTTCCATATTTCCACTGTAATAATAAAATCTAAATGGATTTCCCCTCTTAATTGTTTAATTCTTTTCTTAATATATTAAGAATTTACAACTATTCTTTCACTTTAAAAGTATATGTACATATACAATGTATTCACTATTTTTAATACACGCACTCACACACATATATATATTTCTAACTTGATCCATAATACATCATTTCACTAGAAGGGTTAAACTACCTTCAAATCTCACTACATTCTTTTCTTTTTACATTATCAATTCCTTTCTTTCTATTGTAATCAATTAGCATCAATTAACTCTTCAATACTTCTATATATAATCTATAACTTGTCTTTAATCACCAAATAATGTTACTATTATGTATTCCATAAGTACACAATATGTAAATCTCACATTCTTACATTCATTACTCAATCAATTCGTATATATACCTCTTTGTTTTCTTCATCTTGCTCTTCAAAATATGTAAAATCATAAATGATTCATCAATATATCTTTCTTCTCACCTTTCTTTGGAAATTATCTTATGTCTTCATGAATAATGTGAAATCAACTAATCACTTGTAATCATTTTTTTTTATCTCTTCTTTAATCTTACACTTATTTCAAATATCCAATTACATTTATCCATGTTTTCCTCAAGTTTTCTTCACATATAAGTTTCATCATTTATTGGATTGATTTCCTTTCAATCTTATAAGTAATCTTTTATCATTTATAACTATTTTCAAGATGTATTCAATAATTCACTACTAATTCCACCCATAAATCCTACTTTGTGAAGGTATAAGAAGGTAGAAATATGCATGTCCATAGGAATGATCATGTGTCTCACTGTTGGGATTTTTTTCTCAATGTTTGAAGAATAGAAATTTGCACAAGCATACGAATAACTATACAAATTATCAAGCATATCTCTACTAGAATTTCATGTCATGATTTAATCAATAACTTATCAATAATTCAACTCAAACAAATTGAGGAAACAAGATCCAGCTCTTCAAAGCACAATCAAATTTAAATCCAAACTTCCATAACCCTAAAATCTTTCAAAACCTTATTTTCTTCCACAACTTATATCAAGTCATAAATGATTCAATGATGGATTTAATCATTGTTTTAATTAATAATCAATAAATACACATTTACATATTATAAGAATAACTTTACTAACATAGAAGTAAAGTTTTATACTCATATTTTTCACAATTATTCAATATACAATATCTTTCACCAGTAATGGTGTTTTATCAATTCACAAATCTCTTTTCATAATAAAAATCAAGATCAATTCAATAAATAGCAAAATAAGTATTATATAAGCACTAATCTCTTTAAAAATATTCTTTCATCACTTTTCCTTTCAATATTTTGTTTTGATGATGTTTTAGAAGACAATAGAAGACACTAGAAATCTTTAAATAGGTTTTAGGATTTTTATCCAATATACTCACTTGTACAATATTTTCGATGCATTTACTTTCTTTAATTAACTATCACTTCAATTCTTAATGCTGAAACATTATAAAAATGATTACGTTAGGCACTTTTAAAATCCCATTATCCATATTTCACATCTAAATTACAGCTCGAATTCATTTCGAGCTATAAGGGTAATTTCATAATTTCTTACCTCTTCGAAATCTTTTCCAAAAATACAAATATTATCTATACTCATAATTAATGCTACTCTTATTAAGGCCTATTTAACCTTATCACTATCAGTTCCAAGTGCTCAAGCTACACATAATATCATAATCAATCCAATTTACACTCATACATTCACTTAATGCAGAAAATCAATACTTAAAATTTTAGAGCATGACAATTCTCATTCTCATAAGAAATTTCATTCACAAAATTTATCGATCTGTCATAATTCATTCCTCATATTCAAATAAATTATTGCACTTCCACTGTAGTACTTTGATATATCTCTTTAACTACTCATATCTTGTTTTCTTTCCACATCCTTCTTTTTCACAAATAGGTCTAGTGCACTCCAAACAATACATTATGAATTCTCAATCAATGCTTAGAAGACATTCTACTACCATAAAAATATGAAATATCAATTGTATAAAAAATATACCCACTTATTTGATTCACATAACTCAGAAAATTGCATTTCACTTCTCCCATAACTCCACATGCCAGAAACGCCTAAACCACGCTCTGATACCACTAAATGTAACATTCCCTGACAATTCTCATTAGAACTGTCAGACAATGTTACTTGATATACTATCAATACTCAAATCAATTCATTTACATAGTTCTCTTCCAACTAACAAAAATTTTCAAATAATAATATAATCTATATAATACAACACTTATAAGTCTAACATTTAGACCAATCTCCAATAATCCAAATACTAATTATAATCCGGATAACTATCATAAGTTTGTCAAATCAAATGAGTATATAATACATTCCTTTATTTGGTAATCATTCACTAGAATCTCAAACTTCATCCTCTAAATACATATATTCCTTTCATGTTTACAAATTTGTACAATCTCTCAAATAGCCAAAATAAATCGCATACATACATTTTATAACTTTAAAGTACAATATACAAAAGATCTCTATATGTACTATAGATAATTTCCTGAGATCCTTAATTTCACTTCTTAACTTGCTTCGATGACCTGATACCTGCGTGTCAGAAAACAATTCTAACACGCTAAGCAAAGCTTAGTGGTACTTGTATAAACATATTTTGTCACTTAATTTTAAAGAAAAATACATATCATAATATAGTAATAACATTTAGATTTAAGAAATATTTCAATATATTAACTATTTTCAATTACAAGCCAACATAATATTATGTTTACACAAAATAATAACTTTAACTTTATAAAAGTCATCATGCTATACTATACTTTCAATATTGCAATTTTTCTCTTTATGAATCATTTTATTTAAGACTTGCTTTCTCATTTGATAACATTGCTCACATTACGCTTATTTTGCTTTTCAATAAGTCTTACTTTTCAATTTTACATATAGGATAATTTCATTCAATCTATAATTTTCAACACTTCAATTTAGTACTATACTTTGGGGCACTTTGTATCTTATACCATTATATACACTTTCAATCATTACCACACTTATAAAGTTATTGATTAATTCAATAACTTGAGCATAACATTTCTATTCGGTACATTAGAACTTTCACTTGTAAATATTAATATATATATTACTGTAGAGCCTTAATTTTTGACCCAGTCCAGTCCGATATTTTCAAACAGTCCAAAATAATTTTTGTGGTATTTTTAATAATATTCATTAATTATAGTATTTATTTTTAATTAAAAAATAATAAAAAAAAGATAAAAAATAAATTGAAAATATAAATCAGCGACGGGCAAAATAGGTGACAAAAATTTTCGTCCCTGGCGATGAATTAGCTTGGTCCAATTCATCGCAGGAAAAACCTGCAACGAATTAGTCACAAGCCTATTTGTCGAAAGTTTTACCTGCAGTGAAATGACCATGGGCTAATTTGTCGCAGGTTTTTCCTATTCTAATTGGTTTTGGTTTTTAATTTATTTCCTAAACAATTTTATTTCCTTAACCAATTAGTATTAGGTTTTTATTTTTCTTATAAATACCACATCAAAACACACAGAAAAGGGACTTTTAGCAATGATTCAGACTCTTGGATCTTGAGACTTTTGACTTTGGACTTGGGGAGACTTTTAGACTTTTGATTTTTTTGAGAAGGATATTGAACTTTTTGGATTAGGACTTTTGGAATTTTATTCAAGAACTATCTGAATTTTTTTGGGCAGTGGATTGACAACCTCAAGCATGAAGAATGAAGAAACAACAAACACTTCATCAAAAACAGCCCACACTGCCTTTGTCATTGTTCAACCAAAATTTAAAACTGTGGTGGAACTAACAATGGAGGTTTGAATCTCTATTTACTTATTTATGTTTACAGTAGTCTCATCACTTAATAGGATTAATTGTTTAAATGAGCAATAGATGATCAATTGTTCTACTTACCATCCAAACTTTATTTAAAACCCTAAAAATTATTTTCCAAGACCCTAATACCTTAATACTCATAAAACATATTTTTGAAATCTAAAACCCTAATTACACTTTTCTAAAACCACAAAACAATAATCTGTTTTCTCAAAGCCATAATCAATTCTATTTTTCTAAGATTTACAATAGCTTATTTCTTCAAATTCCGAAACCCTATTTTTTAAATCATAAAACCTAATATCTTAAATTTTAACACCAAAACCTACAATCTAAAAGCCGGTTTCCAAAATTTTAGGGGGCGCTGCCCCTTGACCCTGCCCGCTAACCGGTTAGCGGGACCGCCGTATGGGCTCATCGAAGGGGTTAATATTTTTTTTGTGTATTATGAGTCGGTGTACTTATCTTTTTTTTTCCAAAACCCTAATTTAGTAATTAAAATTCTAAAACATTATTTTAAGATATAAACCCTAAATTTATACATTTATTACTTTATTTAATTTTAAATTAGATTATGTAGTTTATTATATGTTTTGATTATTGATTTATTTAATTTTGATATTTGATTTGTTTATTATGGATGGATGATTTCTTTATTATTTTTATTGATTTTCTTTGGTTTTAAAATATTGTAAGAGGTATGTTTCCATGTTTTGGCTACCTCATATTGTGAACATCTTATAATTTATTTTATTTTAAAGTTTTTACCAATGTAAAGGGCACGTTTCCACCTTTTCGATGGGTGTCTTATTTAGTTTTAGACATGGATGATGTAAGGACATGTTTCCATCCTCGAATGGGTGTCCATTTATTTTCTTTGTTTCGACATTGTTTTGATTTTAATAAAGTATTTATTTATTCTTATGATCACATGTAGTATGGATAATATCATTATATTTAAGAATTTTATAATATTAAGACCTAAAAAGGAGCCCAGTTCTAATAAACTGGCATTATGGGGGTTCTGGGCCATTTCTCACCTTCCCCACATGTACCCAACTTTTTGTACCCATTAAAGGATTGGGAATTCCTTAGGAATCGAGTCATCTGCCCCTTTTTTTTTCCTAGCCCGTCTGGGTGTTGAATCCATTTTCTCAGGGCTTAGGCGCGTGTTCTCTAAGGCCCTAAGCCTAAACAGTGCCGTAGTAGCAAGAACCATTCCATTGGGAGCAGGGGCGAAAATCCCCGCTCATAGTGGTGACTCCACTGGGGATAAGAGAAGTTGATTCCATTGGTCTTTATATTATTCTATTTTTTCTTATCATGATATTATTCATTGCATCATATTAGATTGCATCATGTGTGTGAGTTAGGATGCCCGTGTTATCCATGTTGTGTTATGTAAGGGATACCATACTTTCACTTAAGGTATGGAGATCGAGCATGGCATAACCACTCATAGCCTTGTACCTTTTGGTATATACTTGCTATGGAAACCTAAGGCTTTTAACCCAAAGACTAAAGCTCATGTAATTGGCCTAGTTACTTTCCTTAGGTTTTTACCAATGCTTGTTGTGTGACTATGGTTAATTTATCTTAGTTTAAATCATGGCTTATTTGGTTTGTTCTTTTTTCTAATATGACCTAAGTACATTGTAAGCTCAAAATAATTTTTTCTTTAAACTCCAAAAGACCAAAGCTATTTTCAAAACCTTTCAAGATGGTCTTTGGGCATAAAACTTTTCTACAAAAAAAATCAAAATTCTTTTCTCATGACTCAAATACAAAGTCAACAATCCTTTTTTTTAAATCTTTTTACTATGGATTTTTCAAACAAAACTATTTTTGCATTTCATCCAACCTTTTCTTACAAAGAGCTTACAAATTATTTAGGTCAATTATGGAAATACCAAAAATCAATTGTGAGCCTAGTTTATACTAAGAATTATTAACCATGGGCTTGTTTGTGGCATTAAGCATTAGTTACTTTTTCAATTAAGAAAACTATTTATAATAAACCTCTTAATTTAGTTTTAATCCAATATAGCATAAAGGCTATTTTAGTTGATGGGATGGATTAAAGCCTAATTAATGGGAATTATCATGAACTGATTTCCATTTTCAAAAATATAACTATTGGTTAAAATTTTCCTAGGAAATTATTAAAAAACAAGATACCTAGGAAAAGAGACTCGCCATCTGTGTGTGGAAGTTATAAGCTTGGAAGGAATTTCCTATTTATCCTTGTTTGTTTATTATTTGTGTATACATGCATCACATGACATATTATTAATCCTTTCTAGCTCACAGCCCTGGATTACGACAGTTTAAAAGCTTATGACAATCCGACCTACACTAGAGATGAAGAATCTAGCAACGATTCAATCACTTTTTCACCAAAAGCAATGAAGCCCGAACAAATTCAAAGAATGGTGGACAACATCCTCAATGCTAAAATGGAAGAACTAAAGGGGCCCTAGCTGAGATCATGAAGAATCAAATGACTACAATGTTTGGGAATAATGTTGAATCATCCACAAGCACAAAGAAAGATAAGGGGAAGGCTAAAGTTGGTGAAGTGGCTTTTGATGATGATAAGGTGATCATTGATGATGTTGACAATTGGGCTCAATACTTCCAAGATCCTCAAAATAAGAAGAAAGAGCCGAAGATTGTTGAAAGATCAGTTGTGGAGAAAACTGAAACTTTAGATGTTGAAAAGATGATTGTTGATCTAGAAAAGAAGTTTAAAAGAAGCTGAAAATTGAAGAAATGTCTGAGGTTGAGAAATTGTTTAAGCTAGATGAAGAGGTTCTATACAAGTTCAAGATGCCATCCTTTGCAAAGTTTGATAGAACAAGAAATACTCAGCTCCATGTGAAGCAGTATATCACTGCTATGTAGTCTGCCCAAGCTACTAAGGCTCAAACTTTAAGGTACTTCATGCTCTCATTGGATCTTATTATCCAAAATTAGTTCAATACCTTAGATGGTAGCACACAAAAAGTTGGGATTTGCTATACAAGGCCTTCATCCAACAATATGGATACAATGCTGAGTTGGAAATTACTCTAATAGAAATTGAGTCCATTAGACAAAGGCCAAATGAGAATTTTGTGGACTATGTGAAAAGGTGGAGGAATAAGGTTGCATTGCTCAGGAAGAGGCCCGATGAATCTGATCAAATAAGAATGATTGTGAGAGGGGTTTTGCCTAGTCTTTGTCAAATGATGTCTCATACACTCATCCGGGATTTCAAAGATCTTCTCCAAGTTGGTCTGCAAATTGAAGAATGGGAAAGGGAGAAGAATCATTTTCAATAAGAAGTAATGAGAAAGGGAACTACCAGTCGAGCAATCAAAGCATGCAAAAAGAAGTTAATGTTAATGAGACTTGTCAAGGAAATAAAAGACACTTCTCATAATTAGGGAAACCTCTATCTTAGGTTTTCATGGGTTTTCAACAAGATACAGAAGAAGGGGTTGTTACAGTCATTGGCTCCTCTACTACTACATAATCCTCTGCCACCAAACTTCAATGCCGAGGCCTTCTGTCAATTTCATCAAATTCAAGGGAATGAGATGGATAAATGTGCTCATCTAAGACACGAGTGGACAGATTAGTGTCAAGCTAGTTTTGAACAGTTGAAAGAGATGTTGACTCAAGCGCATGTTCTTACTTTGCCTGTGGAAGATAAACCTTATGTGATTTATAGTGATGCTTCACATAATGGCTTAGGATGTGTTTTGATGCAAGAGTGTAAAGTTGTAGCTTATGCTTCTCGGCAGTTGAAGCCGCATGAGCTTAATTATCCGACACATGATTTGGAGTTGGCAGCTATCGTGTTTGCTTTGAATATTTGGCGACACTACTTGTATGGGGAAAAATGTTTTATTTACACAGATCATAAGAGTTTGAAGTATTTGGGTGTTCAGAGGGAGCTGAATCTTCGGCAAAGGCGATGGTTAGAACTGATCAAAGACTACGACTGTTTGATTGATTATCATCCTTGTAAGGCGAATGTTGTTGTGGATGCCTTGAGTCGGAAGTCTTTAGCAAGTTTAACTGTGTATTCGCTCTTGTTGCTTGTTGGGTTGAGAGCGTTGCATGCTAGTTTTGAATCTTGTGATGATGGTGCGTTGTTGGCTCAGTTACAGTTGAGACCGGTATTATTGGATCAGATTAAAGAGGCTCAATTGGTGATGAGAAAATTCATAATATTGTTTCAGATTGCCAACATGGAGGAAGTAGAGATTTCCATGTGAGAAATGATGGTAGCCTTTGGTTTAAAGATAGGTTGTGTGTTCCTAGTGATACTAGTTTGAGAAAATTTATTTTGGAGGAAGCAGACCAATCAGTTTTTGCTATGCATCCGGGAAGTACAAAGATGTACCATGATTTGAAACAGCATTATTGGTGGTCTGGTATGAAGAGAGACATAACAAAATTTGTATCCAAGTGTCTCACTTGTCAGAGGGTGAAAGCTGAGCATCAAGTTCCAACAGGGTTGCTTCAACCTTTAAAAGTGCCTGAATGGAAATGGGAGAGAGTGACAATGGATTTTGTTTCTGGTTTGCCATTGACTCAGAAGAAGCATGATGCTATCTGGGTGATTGTTGATCGGTTGACAAAGACAGCTCATTTTCTTTCAATTAGAATGGACTATTCTCTTGAGAGACTGGCTAAGCTGTATATCAATGAAATAGTGAAGTTGCATGGAGTCCCGATTTCTTTAGTATCTGGTCGAGATCCCCGGTTCACTTCAAGGTTGAGGATCTCCTCGAGTTTAGACGGGTTGAGGTCCAAGAGACTGGGTCTGTTACCCTATCCATGGATAGATATATATATATATATATATTGCCTACGGGCTTGATGATTATGATTATGGACCAAAGCAGTAACTCTGAATAACATATTAGTGTCTTGTGGGCCCATACTTGTCTTTGTGTCAATGTAAATCATAAGTGATGAAATAATTGAATAAAATGAAGAAATGTAGTCTTATGAACAATACAAAGATATCAATTGTGAATATTTTCTTAATTGTTGAAATGTATGAAATTGGCATTGCATAGAAGCATATTGTTATTATAGTTTGTACCACTAAGCCGTTGGCTTAGCGCGATTGTGGTTCATCGTGCAGGTGACAAAGAAGAACCAGAGAGTTCTTCTAGACCGAGTAGAGTCTAGATTTTGAGGCGTTGATAGTGGAGCTTAAAGATCAAAGACATACTGCCAAACATGTATATATATTTTATGTTCTGTAAAACTTGAGTATTGATGTATAAGTATTTGTAAATATTTGTTATATTTTCCGCTGCGTTTTAAATAAACACTTTATTTATTGTATTTATAATTTCTTTTAAATGATTTACATTTATTCATGTTTTTTGAAAAAAGATGAGTCGTTTGTTTAGTAAACCGTGGCATTTCTATATTCAGTATACGTATATTACGATCGTATTAGCATGCTGTGTATGTATACGGGGTATAGGGGTGTTACAATTATTTTGCTATCAGAGCCTAGGTTTGAGATTCTCAACCTAGGTCAATTGTAAGAAAAAGGAAATTTTGAGTTTTAAAATATGGTTTTTAAGTAAGATACATGTTTTTGTATTGGCAGTCTTTGATCTTTAATAAGGTATATTCTGCTGTGTTTGCAGATATAGGTTGTAATGGTATCTCAGTCACGACAGTCTGTAGAGGGTAGTGCTGAGAGTGTAGCTCCTCCTGAAGAGGGTAGAGAGGGAGCTAGAGTTGAGAGAGTTAGTGAGGCCCCTGCTTCCGTGTCAGGGAGATCAACTGCTGATGAGGTACCACCGGGTTGGTTAAGGCATATGGTAGATTTGTTGAGGGGAATTCCGGTACAGCAGCCACCACCACCACCACAGCCTCAAGTGCCAGTAAGACATTATGATAAGTTGAGAAAGTATGGAGCTGAAGATTTCTTGGGCACTACCGATCCTGTAGTGGCTGAGCAGTGGTTGGATAAAGTGCAGAGGATATTCATTCAGTTGCAAGCTACTTCGGATGAAAAGTTTGACTATGCAAGATCCCTTCTACAGAAAGATGCCTATGACTGGTGGAAGACGGTTCCTCATGCCATGGATGATCCACCTACATTATCATATGGTGATTTTCTGAGGGAGTTCGAGCTGAAATATACTCCAAGGGAGTATAAAGATATTAAGAAGATGGAATTCCTGAATTTGAGGCAAGACAACCGGACTGTGACATAATATGAGGTTGAGTACATCCGGTTGAGTCATTATGCCGGTGGGATTATCTCGGATGAGATTGACCGATGCAGAAGATTGAGGAGGGTTTGAGGCCCTCTATTATGTGCCTTGTGGCTGGTTCTCGGTACCAGGATTTCACTCAGCTAGTTGCAGCAGCTACTACTGAGGAGGAGACTAGGGTAAGGAGACCCCAGTTTGAGGCAGGGACCTCATCTATGAAGAGAGGCCGAGGAAGTTTTGTTCAGAGGTTCAGTAGGAACCAGAGATAGCCGGGTAGGTCAATGCAGTATCAGAGGCCGAGGCCGAGACCTACAGCTTCTATAGCTAGTGCTCCGACCCTAGTGGTTCAGAGGTCTACTCTACCTGCATGTGAGCTTTGTGGTAGGAACCATGGAGGTAATTGTTGGAAGGTTGGTGGATCGGCTGGTTGTTTTAGATGTGGGTCACCAGCTCATTTTTATTTAAGATTGTCCTGAGATGCAGGAGCATAGGCAGGCTGATTCTGCAGCTTCCCGACCTAGTGTCAGTAGAGGTGGTCGAGGGGGCAGAGGGTTTAGTAGAGGTGGTTGGCCCGGGTTTAGTCAGAGAGGAGGATCGACATTTGGGGGCAGTAGGCCAGATGAGCCCGGATCTTCTCAGAGAGTATATGTGATGCAGAGGCAGCTGGATGCTTCAGCAGCTATAGTGGGTACATTCTCTTTATTTGGCATTTCAGTTCTTGCTTTGATTGATCCAGGATCTACTCATTCATACATAAGTGCATTCATTTTGCCTGTGTCTGAATTGCATTCAGAGTCCTTAGGATTTGATGCTATAATGGTTGAACCTTTACAACCCTAAAGAGATTTGTTTTAAGGATTTAGTCGGGTCTATTTCGATATTAGGGCATTCAAGGGTGTGTCTGAGTCAAATTGAGCCTCCTAATTCAATATGGGATAGCCCATATCGAATTAGGATGTCCCAATTCTATATGGGATAGTCCCATATCAAATTAGGACCATCCCAATTTGATATGGGACCTTGAGTTGAGGTCTCATATCGAATTGGAAGTCCCAATTCGACATGGGACCATAAGTTAAGGTCCAATATCGAATTGGATGCCCCATTTCAATATGGGATAGTTCCCATATCGAATTGGGCCCTCCCCAATTCGATATGGACCAATATTTTGTTGGATTAAAATTGTTTTACTTCGTATAGACCCTTAATTTTTGACCCAGTCCTGTAATATCCCAAAATGTGCCCTAGAATTTTTGATATAATTGTTCTTTTAATTGAATTTAATGTATTTGTGTAATTGGAAAGAGAAAGGAAGGGAAGAGAGAGTTTATATGTTGTATATATGGAAATATATACAACATATATACAAGTCAAAATGGATGGTAAACTAAAGAAGATATTTATGTATTTTTGAATTAATAATTAGTAAGAAGGAAATTTAAAATGAGTGGAAGAGATTAAATGAAATATTTAATAGTTAATTGCTTGGAGGAGAGGGTTTTGAGGAAATGATTTGACTTTTGCTTTCTATCTTTTCTTCTTTCTTTCTGTGTGGTTTTCTTTCTTTTCTTTCCTTTTCTTTTCTTTTGGCCGGCTATCAAAGAATCAAGAGAGCAAGGAAGAGATTTGATCTTCTAAACTCAAGATTGAAGGAAGTTTTCAAGTGTTCAAGTTGGAAAGCTAAGAGTTTCTTCATCCTTGGTAAGTTTTCCACTTGATTCTTTGATTTCTTTGAGTTTGTGAGTTGAGTTTGTGGTTGATATGTGTTTTGTTTGATTGTGGGATGTTTAAGAGTGTTTGGTTCAAGTGATTTTGGATTTTGGGTTGGTTTAAAGGAAAGAGTAAGTTTGTTTGAAGAGAAAGTGTTGTGGGTGTGTTTTGGGTTTGTGGTGATGATTTTGATTTGTGTTGGATGTATGTTTTTAGTTGTTTTGGTGTTTTTGCAAGTTTGTTGTGGTTCTTGGGTATGTTGAGCTAAGTTTGTTTGAAGTGGATTTTGGTGAAAGGAAGTGATTTTTTTTAGATTAAGTGTTGTTGTTGCCGGAATCTGGATTTTTGGCCTGACACGCCCATGAGCACGGCCAAGTCTTTGGTCGTGTCGATGGTTCTATGTTTTTGGATGAGTGACACGAGCAGTGACACGCCCATGTCACTGAGCGTGTCACAGCTTCTGTTTAGTAGTAGTATTGACACGTCTAGTGACATGGGCGCCCATGTCACTGAGCGTGTCATAGCTACTGTGTTGGTGAGGAATTGACACGGCCATGAACACGCCCATGTTGTTGGACGTGTCAATGTTTCTGTGAGACAGAATGTATTACACGTTCAGTGACACGCTCGTGGTTCTGAGCATGTCAAAGCTTCTGTGTTGTGAGTTTAGGGCACGGTCAGGGGCACGCCCGTGTTGTTGAGCATGTCATGGGTAGAGTTTGTCCTAGTTGATTCTTAGTCTTATGATCTCATGTGTATGATTACCTTTGGTTTAGGTTGTGAAGAAATTGTATTGCCCTAACCTAAGTGTTGAGGATTCTTGAAAGAGAAAGGTTGTAGATTGGTGTGAGTTGTTCCTAAGGTAAGTACAAACTACATTGTTGCATACACTCACATGATTTGATACTTAACATATTTGATTATACATATGCTAAGCAATTGATTACAGGGTTAAAACATTTGATGAAATATGAAAGGTATGTTAATGCAATTGGTTGTGTATACTTGAAAGATCAAGTGATTTAATGTGATTTGAGATATAATGAGATATAAAACCAATGTGATTGGCTATGATGATGGTGTTAATGCAATTGATATTGTATATTATCTTGATGAGATATAAAGCCATGGTTGTTGGCTATAATGATGCAAATGAGATAATTGAGGCATGGTTGCCTATTTTGATTATGAGATATGAAGCCATGGTTGTTGGCTATAATGATGAAAATGAAATGAGAAATGAATTGAGAAAGAAATGTGTAAAGATATAAATGAAAAGATTATGTGTCTAATGTGTTATTCAACCTTCAGAGTTCTGGGTTTGGCGGCATGCCTATAAAGTACTGGATAGGTGAAAAGACCGGGTCGTAAGCCGATTCCAATTGATAAATGTCAAATGAAAATATAGTAACAGCCTTGCCGGGTTGAGGATTTCCTCGGGTTTGTCCGGGTTGAGGTCTAAGAGACTAGGTCTATTACAGGTAACAATCTTTCCGGGTTGAGGATCTCCTCAAGTTTAGACGGGTTGAGGTCTAAGGGACTGGGTCTGTTACCCTATCCATGGATAGATATATATATATATATATTGCCTACAGGCTTGATGATTATGATTATGGACCAAAACAGTGACTCTGAACTTTGAATAACATATTAGTGTCTTGTGGGCCCATACTTGTCTTTGTGTCAATGTAAATCATAAGTGATGAAATAATTGAATAAAATGAAGAAATGTAGTCTTATGAACAATACAAAGATATCAATTGTGAATATTGTCTTAATTGTTGAAATGTATGACATTGGCATTGCATAGAAGCATATTGTTATTATAGTTTGTACCACTAAGCCGTTGGCTTAGCGCGATTGTGGTTCATCGCGCAGGTGACAAAGAAGAACCAGAGAGTTCCTCTAGACTGAGTAGAGTCTAGATTTTGAGGCGTTGATAGTGGAGCTTAAAGATCAAAGACATACTGCCAAACATGTATATATATTTTATGTTTTGTAAAACTTGAGTTTTGATGTATAAGTATTTGTAAATATTTGTTATATTTTCCGCTGCGTTTTAAATAAACACTTTATTTATTGTATTTATAATTTCTTTTAAATGATTTACATTTATTCATGTTTTTTTTAAAAAGATGAGTCGTTTGTTTAGTAAATCGTGGCATTTCTATATTCAGTATACGTATATTATGATCGTATTAGCATGTTGTGTACGTATACGGGGTATAGGGGTGTTACAAGTCCGGTCCAATATATTTTAATTAGTCCAAAATAATTTTTGTTATCTTAATTAAATAATATTTGCTTTAGTATCTAATTTTTAATTAATAAAAAATAAAAAATAATAATAATATATAAAATATAAAATAATAAAAAAAATCGGTGACGAAAAATCGACGACGAAAAATTTCATCGCCGAAAGGGGCTGCGGCGAAATGGCCCGTAGGCTAATTCGCGCCCGCAGCCAGCTGTGGCAGTTTTTCGCCAGTGCCTTTTTTTTGCAGCAGTTTTTTTTTGCCAGTGCAATTTTTCCGCAGCAATTTTTTTTTTGCTAGCGAAATTTTTCCGATGTAAATTTTTTCGAAACCTAATACAATTAGGTTTCGGTTTCCTTTTCTTAATCAATATTAGATTCCGTGAATAACTATAATTAACCATAAAATTCTTCTATAAATAAGACCAAAAACAACACAAAAAGGGGGGAGAAATTGGATCAGAAATTGGGAGGAGAAATTGAGACCGAAATTGAGGAGGAAAACCTTGAATCTGAATTTTTGAGAGAGCAAACAAACAATCCATCAAAGGCAGCAAAGCTTGTCTTTGTTCTTGTTCATCCAAGAAGTGATTTTTGGTGGAACCAACAAATGAAGGTATGAATTTCTTTATGTGTTTCATTAATTCAAAGTAGCTTCATCATTCAAAAATCATAAAAAAAATTTTCTGTTTCTTCAAAATCAAAAAATAAAAACCTAAGAACCCTAATTCACCTTTTCTAAAGTTTAAAAACCTTAATTTGTTGCTTTGTTTTCCAAAAATCTTAAAATTGTTGTTTTTGTCTCTTCAAAATCTCAAAACCCTAATTTATTTTCCAAATTTCTCAAAATCATAAATTAAATCTATTTCGTTCTAAAAACCCTAAAAAACATCTTTTCTGTTTCTATAAACTTTAAATCGTTTTGTTTATTCTCATAAAGCTTCATAAAATTATCAATTGTTTTTCCAAATTCTAAAACCTAATGCATTCTCCAAAACCCTAATCAAAAAATTCTAAAATCCTGAGTCAACTTTAAAACAAAACATTAAACCTTAAACTCCCTTAAAACCTTAAACCCTAATTTTTCTAAACCTTAAATCCTTTAAACATTAAAAAACCTTATAAACATAAATGTTATAATTTTACACAGTAAGCTTAAAAACATAATTCAGTAGTTAACAGTCATAAACCTAATGTTTTGAAGAGCCCAAACCCTAGTTTCATGATTTTACCACTCAAACACTAATTTGATTATTTAAAGAACTTTATCAACCTCTTAAATTATAAAACTTTAATTCATGTCAATTCCTTAAAGTTCACAGTAGCTAAGAATTAGAAATCCTAAACCCATAAATTCCAAAACCCTAAACACATTAAATAAAGAAACTTAAATAGAAATAGTAACCCTAATTTGAATCTTTATTTGCCTTATTCAAATTCATATTTGATTATGCTTTGATTTATTTTATATGCTTTAATTTATTTAAGTTCCATGCTTGGTTTATTTAATTTATCATGGATGGATGTTTACTTTCTTTTTATATTTAATACCTTTGATGAATTATTTATTTACGATGAATGGTTATTTATGTAACACCCCGATACTCCATATAAATACTATACATATACCTTGTATACATACAGTAAGCATATAAAGTATAAGGATGTCACTTTTCGTTACACTTTAAAAACCTTTAATTGAGTTCAAATCATATCTTTCATAAAGTATTTCTTTTAATGATCATATACTTAAATATAATAATAATTTTGTCTTTAACAAAACTTCATTTATACATATGAATACATTCTTGTAGTAAAATACAGCATAATTAAATTATACATGTATGCAACACACTCTAGTTGGTCTCAGAACACACTTACCTTACTCGTGGCATACCGATTGACTTTTAGATCAACCACCTATTTACCTGCGTGATTTACATAACCACGCTAAGCTAAAAAGCTTAGTAGTACAAAGAAATAATTTAAAATACAAATTTCAAATAAATCATATTTCATATATTAGCATCATGTATTACCATTTTCTTATCATATTTACCCTTTTTAATGCACTCTCTATATATTTCCACCATTCTCATAATATATATATACTCCTATACATCTTTCCAACAAATCACAATTCAATAACTTAACAAAACCTTCATGAAATAATGCTCACAATTTCCACATCCATAAACATTTTACACATCATATTATGTTTTTATAAACTCATCATTCAACATAGCTTCTCAAGCCATATTCACTTTCAATCATTTACTTATGTATTGTATACATCTCATTCCATGATTATCATCATATATCACATAATGTTATATTTCATTCCATAATTCACATTAAAACAAAGACATGCATGGGCCCACAAGACACTAATATGCCATTCAACTTTCAGAGTTAATGTTTTGGTTTAATTTTCTCATTTATCATTATCCCAACTAGGCTTCAAGGATTAGGTTCAACCAAGCTTCAAAGGGAACAAAGCATGCTAAGTATCAACCCAACTTGGCTTCAAGAACCAATCCAACCTAGCTTTAAGGGTTGTAACATCTCAATTAGGCTTCAAGGACTAGACCCAACCAAGCTTCAAGGGGAGTAAAATATGTTAAACTTCTACCCAACTTGGCTTCAAGGATCAAGCCCAACCTAACTTCAAGAGATTGTTACTATAGGCATGCCACCAACAACAAACTCTGAAAATGGAATAACACATTAGCCACACAATTCATTTATTATTTCATTATCAATTCCATTCTCAATTCTCATCATTATCTAGGCAAACATGCCCCACTTGTTTCAATTGAATCATCATAGCCAATCACAATGGCTTCACATGTCCTTTGAATTATATCTCAATTCACATTACAACACTTCATCATTCAAGTATATATAATCAATTTCATTAAACATATAGACAATATGTCCATTTATTTCATTGCAATCACTATTACCAACCATAATGACATCACATTTCATCACTTCTCAAGGCACATTAATATAATTCATCATTAAAATATTTATCATAACCAATTGCATTGCACATACCTTTTTGAATGATCACCATAGCTTTCACACTATACAATTAATAACATTAGTCACATTGTATTAACCATATAATAAATTACTTAACATTGTTGTAGGTCACAAAATCATATAAAAGAATGCATCTATGTAAGTTGTACCTACCTCAAGAACTACTCCCATTAATCTATACACTTCCTCTTCCAAGAGTTCTCACATTAGGTTAGTGCAACATAATCTTTTCCAAACCTAATCCAAAGATAATTACACCTATAAGAAGTAAGAATGATGACTGACTAGAGCAAACACAACACATGACACGCTCACCAACATGGGCGTGTTCCTGATCGTGCCCTAAACCAACAATACAGAAGCTTTGACACGCTCAGTAACACAGGCGTGTTAATGGACGTGTCACTCATTCTGCCTCATAGAAATATTGACACGCCCAACAACACGGGCGTGTTAATGGCCGTGTCAATTACTTTTTCTCACAGTAGCTATGACACGCTCAGTAACATGGCCGTGTTAATGGTCGTGTCGCAAACATCCAACTCAGTACCATTGACACACCCAACATTGTGGCCATGTCACTGGCCGTGTCAGCCAAAAATCATGAATTCGAACTCTCATCCATGAAAACACAAACACTTCAAAACTCATACTTCATCACCCTTAATCAACATCTTGGTTATATTCATCAATTACCTATCAATTTAACAATTATATCACTTCAATATCTCATAATAATAATCATTATATACACCACCATATATCAACTACTCAATTTTCCCAATTCATTCATATGAAACCCTTACTCAATAATTTCAACAATTCATTATCATCCTCACAATTAACCATATTATCTCACAATTAACGATATTATCATCATCTAAATACCAATTCCACACATATATATATATATATTTCAATCTTTCATTATCATCATCATCACACATCAATCATATCAAATCCAAACTCAAACAATAGAAATCAATACAAGAAAATGAATACTTACTTGACTATTATGTCAAATCTTCAATAACCATCTTCAATTCTCTCAAAACCCATAAGAATTTGGTGTATATGCAGATAAAATCACCTCTCTTTCTCTCTATCCCTCTTTCTCTTTCTCTCTCTCTCGTCCAAGAAGAAGAAGAAGATGAAGAAGATGAAAAGAAGATCTTTTCTTCTTTTTCTCATGCTTATCATATATATATATATATATATTAATAATTAAATACCTTCAAATCTTCACCATACACTTGTCACTCTTTGACTTTCTTTCTTCTTTTTCTTTTAATTATTATTATTATTAATTAATTAAGCTTACTTTCCCACACCACTTTATACCTCATTTATATGTGATGTATATGTTGGTATATGTATATTTCTTATATATCACTTTTATATTCCCATATATTTTCCCAAATACCATATATACATATTATTCTTACATATATTACCAACATATCTTCTCACAGCTACTACTCCAATGTACACCAAAATCGGGGTATTAAATTAATTCGTTACTCTTCTTTTGATTTTCAATAGACATTCACATTAAATCCATATACAACAATAATTACTCCAAACTTTTAGGGTATATTTTGGGATATTACAATTCTCTCCCCCTTAAATAATTTCGTCCTCGAAATTATCTAGTATCATATCAATCCATTCTAAACAAACTACCATCTTAACTTTCATACAAAATTCATTACATCATTAAGTTATTATGTCATCCAATCATATAACTTCAACTCTCCCCCTTAGAGTCATTCATCTTATCTAAATTTCATAGTTCATCATTATATATATATTTATATGTCTTATTACTTTCTTAACAAAACAATCAAGATAATTCTTCACATTCGCAATGAATTTATCCTTATACCACAATCAGATCGTCTTATAATACATTTATGCTTTATCCAATCTTTATATTTAAAATATTTTATTCCTTCACCTCTTAATAATTACTCTCTTAACTTTAACCTTAAAAATTACTGATTTATATCTTAGTATTGATTATCCCGTCATTACAATCACTGTCAAAATAGACATTTATCAAATCTCAGTGGATAACAAGATCCTTATTTTATAAATAATCAATCTTTTCCCTTCTATTAATTTTTTATAACTAATATAACTCCATTCATTCATGTCCAATCACACTTTAAAATTTTACATCATATACATTATCATGTAAATTTTATACTCTGAGTACAACTATTCATATTAAATTTCCATAATGATTCATAATTTTCATAAAATTTAGATCAATTGATCTATCTGTCACAAAATATCCACATTTCAATCTTGTTCAAATCAAACCAACAATTAACTTATTTAAACTCATCGTTAGTTTTCACATTATATAGATGACCTAATTCCATTAGATCAAACTTATTTTCACATCCTTATCTCTTTAGATTCATATTCAGTCAAATTATCATGATAACAAATCACTCCAAATTGTCCTTTAATATACATATAGTTTATTTTCTAGTATCTTAATATAATTTCCATCAATTCTCATGATAAATTTTTTTTACCATATTTACTATCTATAGTTCATTCAATTACCTTAATTCCATCCATTTATTCACTTTATACAATAAACATATTCAGTATACCTTTCAATCACATTTGTAATTAATTTTTTTTCTCTTTTTAACATCTTCTCACATTTCACATCATTGCTATCTTTACAATAATTGTTATCCATAACTCAACACATTTTCATAATTCTCTTCTTTTTCCTTACGATTCATAATTATAAACAAATTTCTAACATAAAATGATAAGATATAACTTTACCAAATCATAATTCTTGACCATATTTCTAGAAACAAAATTATCAATCTCATCAAATGGTTGCTATAATCATATTATCTCAGGTCCCAAATCTGTAGATAGCAAAACTAATCAACCAAAATATACTAAACAAATCATAGGATTATAAAAGATTAAGGGTCATGTTTAAAACTTATTAATCCATATGGTCTCTCTATTATTCTGTTTCCAACCTTTCCAATTACAAAACTAAATTAGATCACAAGAATTCCATATTCATTCTTTAAACCCTTGCTATACCAGAAGTTAACACATTCTAACTCCGTTTCAAACCAATTTGCACTCGATTATATGATCTTCATCAACTTAATTCATGTTTCAACAATATTACTATGAACATTTCTTACTATATACATAATCAATTATATGCAGTTCTTACACAATTTCTATTTATCACTCTATTTCTAATTCATTCACAATCTCTTATAATATACAAATATATAGAACTTTTCATATGTGAGTACTTTGGGATTCTAAATATCATATGATCATCAAATTCAGTGATCACCATAACAATTTCATTGTCCAATATTACACGAGTCTATTCTTACTCTCAATTCCGTCATATAATTTATCTAGTTGCTCAAATCATAACCTAATCTTTCTTAGGTTTACTAATACATGCAATATCATTCTCCATATCACTTATCCAATAGTTATACCACGTACACATTCATAGATCACTTTCATAATGTGATTCACATTTCTTACATATCATAATTTCATTCATTTTGAAAAACTCAGCTCACATATCCTATACATGTATACACTTAATTATATTCTCTTATTCTATTTTCTTCTTCATACATTCCATACAAATTTAATGTTTATCACTTTCCTTTGAACACTATCATTTTCATTCCTTCAATATGATGTAAAGTATTTATCATCAAAGCAAATATATATATATATATTCTAACCATAATAACAATTCACATACATCTTAGTCACATTCCCAATGTGACATCTCTTTCACTTTTGTCATTAAAAGCATTTAATATACCTTTATATCCACTTTTATCCTTTCTACTCAAATAACTTAAAATAACTCATTTTCACTTGCTTACTCACTTTCTTTTGACTTCAAAACAATTTTCATACTATCAATCACATTACTCAATTCATAATACTTTCATGTGCAATTTTATTCATTTCACATAGCTTGTGTATTGAATATACATTAAACCATCAATATCCAAATATTCTTTATCAAATTCCATTTAAAACTTTAACTTTTCAACTCACTACTTCACTTAAACTTCAATTTGCCAAACTCATCTTTTCTTAATATTAACTTTAAAAACATCTAATATATATATACCATAAAGCAACATCAAAACATATAACTTTTACAATTATCAAGCTCATTTCAAAAATCTCAAATATCACATATTACCACCATCAACATGAGCTTTCACAATATTCAAAGCATATCACATTTTTAACATTGAAAATTACAATGTTTGCATTAACATAACCATACAAACAACACCAATATGTCTTCTTATTTAACCAACATGATCTCTTTTCTTTTAAACAAAATCTTAACTTGATATACCCGAACCTTACATAATCACACTTTGTCTATACCAATCAATTCACTCACTATTCCACCATACTCTTTTCATTTTAATAACATATTCTTCCATATTAACAATCCAACAATATTTCCTCTTTCTAGCAAACCCAACATAAACTCTATTATAAAGAGATTTAAAATATAGACGAAGAAGTATATACTTTATTCTTGATTTTATTTTTCAAATCATTTTCAACTTTATTCTCCTATTCATTTCTTTAATTTACAATCACTTTTCAATAATCAATATTTCAAAATTTACTTTCCTTAAGTAAATTCCTATTCTTGAACTTACCAATTAAACTTGTACCAATTTTTCATATCATTTCTTTTTCCAACATTACTTTCATATAAAATCTTATTCACACACTATCATCCATCTCATGTAATTCAGATACATCACAAATCACATAATGCCATGTTCGAGACCAACCTAGGTGTTAATGCATGTGCATGTATTACTCATTTACATTTCAAAACTCTTCCTTTCAATTCTATTTAAATTTTTTTAAAACCTTTTTCCTTTTTAATTCCACTTAGGCCGAGAATCTCGAACCTAAGCTCTGATACCAAAATAATTGTAACACCCTGATACTCCATATAAATACTATACATATACCTTGTATACATACAGTAAGCATATAAAGTATAAGGATGTCACTTTTCGTTACACTATAAAAACCTTTAACTGAGTTCAAATCATATCTTTCATAAAGTATTTCTTTTAATGATCTTATACTTAAATATAATAATAATTTTGTCTTTAACAAAACTTCATTTATACATATGAATACATTCTTGTAGTAAAATACAGCATAATTAAATTATACATGTATGCAACACACTCTAGTTGGTCTCAGAACACACTTACCTTACTCGTGGCATACCGATTGACTTTTATATCAACCACCTATTTACCTGCGCGATTTACATAACCACGCGAAGCTAAAAAGCTTAGTAGTAGAAAGAAATAATTTAAAATACACATTTCAAATAAATCATATTTCATATATTAGCATCATGTATTACCATTTTCTTATCATATTTACCCTTTTTAATGCACTCTCTATATATTTCCACCATTCTCATAATATATATATACTCCTATACATCTTTCCAACAAATCACAATTCAATAACTTAACAAAACCTTCATGAAATAATGCTCACAATTTCCACATCCATAAACATTTTACACATCATATTATGTTTTTATAAAACTCATCATTCAACATAGCTTCTCAAGCCATATTCACTTTCAATCATTTACTTATGTATTGTATACATCTCATTCCATGATTGTCATCATATATCACATAATGTTATATTTCATTCCATAATTCACATTAAAACAAAGACATGCATGGGCCCACAAGACACTAATATGCCATTCAACTTTTAGAGTTAATGTTTTGGTTTAATTTTCTCATTTATCATTATCCCAACAAGGCTCAAGGATTAGGTTCAACCAAGCTTCAAGGGGAACAAAGCATGCTAAGTATCAACCCAACTTGGCTTCAAGAACCAATCCAACCTAGCTTCAAGGGTTGTAACATCTCAATTAGGCTTCAAGGACTAGACCAACCAAGCTTCAAGGGGAGTAAAACATGTTAAACTTCTACCCAACTTGGCTTCAAGGATCAAGCCAACCTAACTTCAAGAGATTGTTACTATAGGCATGCCAGGCAACAACAAACTCTGAAATGGAATAACACATTAGCCACACAATTCATTTATTATTTCATTATCAATTCCATTCTCAATTCTCATCATTATCTAGGCAAACATGCCCCATTTGTTTCAATTGAATCATCATAGCCAATCACAATGGCTTCACATGTCCTTTGAATTATATCTCAATTCACATTACAACACTTCATCATTCAAGTATATATAATCAATTTCATTGAACATATAGACATATGTCCATTTATTTCATTGCAATCACTATTACCAACCATAAAGACATCACATTTCATCACTTCTCAAGGCACATTAATATAATTCATCATTAAAATATTTATCATAACCAATTGCATTGCACATACCTTTTTGATGATCACCATAGCTTTCACACTATACAATTAATAACATTAGTCACATTGTATTAACCATATAATAAATTACTTAACATTGTTGTAGGTCACAAAATCATATAAAAGAATGCATCTATGTAAGTTGTATTTACCTCAAGAACTACTCCCATTAATCTATACACTTCCTCTTCCAAGAGTTCTCACATTAGGTTAGTGCAACATAATCTTTTCCAAACCTAATCCAAAGTTAATACACCCATAAGAAGTAAGAATGATCACTGACTAGAGCAAACACAACACATGGACACGCTCACCAATATGGGCGTGTTCCTGATCATGCCCTAAACCAACAATACAGAAGCTTTGACACGCTCAGTAACACGGGCGTGTTGATGGACATGTCACTCATTCTGCCTCACAGAAACATTGACACGCCCAACAACACGGGCGTGTTCATGCCGTGTCAATTACTTTTTCTCACAGTAGCTATGACACGCTCAGTAACATGGCCGTGTTAATGGTCGTGTCGCAAACATCCAACTCAGTGCCATTGGCACGCCCAACATTGTGGTCGTGTCACTGGCCGTGTCAGCCAAAATCATGAATTCGAACTCTCATCATGAAAACACAAACACTTCAAAACTCATACTTCATCACCCTTAATCATCATCTTGGTTATATTAATCAATTACCTATCAATTTAACACATATATCACTTCAATATCTCATAATAATAATCATTATATACACCACCATATATCAACTACTCAATTTCCCCAATTCATTCATATGAAACCCTTACTCAATAATTTCAACAATTCATCATCATCCTCACAATTAACTATATTTTCTCACAATTAACCATATTAGCATCATCTAAATACCAATTCCACACATATATATATTTCAATCTTTCATTATCATCATCATCACACATCAATCATATCAAATCTAAACTCAAACAATAGAAATCAATACAAGGAAATGAATACTTACTGACTATTATGTCAAATCTACAATAACCATCTTCATTCTCTCAAAACCCATAAGAATTTGGTGTATATGTAGATAAAATCACCTCTCTTTCTCTCTATCCCTCTTTCTCTTTCTCTCTCTCTCGTCAAGAAGAAGAAGAAGATGAAGAGATGAAAAGAAGATCTTTTCTTCTTTTTCTCATGCTTATCATATATATATATATATATTAATAATTAAATACCTTCAAATCTTCACCATACACTTGTCACTCTTTGACTTTCTTTCTTCTTTTTCTTTTAATTATATTATTATTAATTAATTAAGCTTACTTTCCCACACACTTTATACCTCATGCATATGTGATGTATATGTTGGTATATGTATATTTCTCATATATCACTTTTATATTCCATATATTTTCCCAAATACCATATATACATATTATTCTTACATATATTACCAACATATCTTCTCATAGCTACTACTCCAATGTACACAAAAATCGGGTATTAAATTAATTCGTTACTCTTCTTTTGATTTTCAATAGACATTCACATTAAATCCATATACAACAATAATTACTCCAAAATTTTAGGGTATATTTTGGGATATTACAATTTACTTTTATTAATTTATTTAGATTTCCAATGTTGTAAGAGGTATGTTTTTCACTTGGTGGCTACCTCATTAGTTAGCATTAGTTAGATATCATGTAATTTAAATTTCTTTTCTATTTTAGAACCAATGTAAATGACATATTTCTACCTTTCGGTGGGTGTCCTATTTAAGCATGGGATGTAAGGGACATGTTTCCATCCTCGGATGGGTGTCCATTTATGTGCTTTGTTTGGACATTGTTTTGATTTTCAATATATCGATGCTTTATTTTAATTATTGTGTGTAATATGAATAATATTGCTATATTTAAGAATTTTATAATATTAAGACATGTAAAGGAGGCCAGTTCCAATGAACCGGGCGTTGTGGGGGTGCTGGGCCATTTCTCACTTTCCCCACAAGTACCCAACTTTTCGAACCCATTAGGGTTAGGGATTCCTTAGGAATCGAGTCATCCACCCCTTTCTTTTTCCCGGCCCGTCCGGGTGGCGACTCCATTTTCTCCGGACCTAGGTCCATGTTCTCTAAGGCCCTGAGCCTAAACAGTGCCGAAGTCACAAAAATCATTCGACCGGGAGTGGGTGCAAAAATCCCCGCTCACAGTGGCGACTCCACTGGGGATAAGAGAAGTTGATTCCATTGGTCTTTATATTATTCTATTCTTTCTTATAATTATATTATCCATTGCATCATATTAGATTGCATCGTGTGCATGAGTTAGGACGCCCGTGTTACTTGTGTTGTGTTATGTAAGGGATACCATACTTTCACTCAAGGTATGGAGATCAAGCATGGCATAACCACTCATAGCCTCGTACCATTTGGAATATACTTACTACAGGAACCTAAGCGTTTTTACCTAAAGACTAAAGCTCATGTAATTGGTCTAGTTACTTTCCTTATGTTTTACCCCAAATGCATGTTTTTTGACTATGGTTAATTTTTCTTGTCTTAAATCATGGCTTATTTGGTTTGTTCTTTTTCTAATATGACCTAAGTATATTGTAAGCTCAAAATAAATTTTTCTTTAAAATCCAAAAGACCAAAGCTATTTTCAAAATTTTTCAAAATGGTCTTTGGACATAAGACTTTTCTAAAAATAAATCAAAAATTCTTTTTGTTCATGGCCCAAATACTAGGCCAAAAATCCATTTTTTTCTAAAATATTTTTACAATGGCTTAGAAACAAAATTATTTTCATCCAACCTTTTCTTACAAAGAGCTTGCAAATTATTTAGGTCAATTATGAAATACCAAAAATCAATTGTGAGCCTAGTTTATACCAAGAATAATTAATCATGGGCTTGTTTTTCACAAGAACCATTAGTTACTCTTTTCAAGTGAGAAATCTATTTATAAAAAACCTCTTAATTTAGTTTTAATCCAATCTAGCATAAAAGCTATTTTAGTTGGATAAACGGATTAAAACCTAATTAATGGGAATTATCATGAACTGATTTCCATTTTTGAAAATATAACTATTGGTTTAAAACGTCCGAGGGATATATTCAAAAACAAGATACCCCATGTTGGTATTTTGTTAACCATATACCTAGGAAAAGAGACTCGCCATTCGTGTGTGGATGTTATAAGGTTGGAAGGAATGTCCTATTTGTCCTTGTTTGTCTATACATGCATATATGCATACATTTGCATCTCATATCATTGATCCTCTCTGGCTTACAGCCCTAGATTATGACAGTTCAAAAGCTTACAACAATCCGACCTACGCCAGAGACGAAGAATCTAGCAACGACTCAATCACTTGCTCACCAAAAATAATGGATCTCGAACAAATTCAAAGAATGGTGGATGATGCCCTCAAAGCTAAGATGGAAGAAATAAAAGAGGCCCTAGCTGAGACCATGAAGAACCAATTGACTGCAATCTTAGAAAATCATGCCGAGACAGCTGCTAGCACTAAGTAGCCAAAGGACAAGGGAAGACTAAAGTTGGTGAAGTGGTTTTTGATGATGAAAAGGTGATCATTGATGATGATGATGATTGGGCCCAATACTACTAGGATGCTCAAGGAGAAGAAGAAAGAACCGAAGATTGTTGAAAGATCAACTATGGAGAAGACCGAAACTTCTGATGTTGAAAAGACGATTGCTGACTTAGAAAAGAAATTTGAGAAGAAATTGAAAACCGAAGAAATGTCCGAAGTTGACAAATTATTTGAGCTAGATGAAGAAGTTTCATACAAGTTCAAGATGCCATCTCCATGTGAAGCAGTATATCACTGCCATGCAGTCTGCCCGAGCTACTAAGGCTCAAACCTAAGGTACTTTAAATACCCTAGAATCCATATTCTAAAAGGAATCCATGGCATGTAAGAAGGAGTGGTCCAATTTAATATTTTGAAAACATTTTAAAACATCAAGTTTTGACCATGAAATTTGCTTCCAGTGAATGACATCCATATTCTTAAATAGAATTTTTATCTTCTTTAAATAAAGTTCGTTCACGGGGGATGAATGAAGAAAAATCAAAACTGTTTAAGGAGTCTTTACGTTGAAATGGAAAGTTTTTTTTGGATTCTATATGAAATATGGCATGAAAGGTGACTTATATAGAGGAAATAACCTTTTCCAAAATTGATAAAGTAAAAGGATGAAACCATGTTGTGTAAGGAAAAGAATTGGCGACAATTTCCTTTACCGCGTTGAAATTGGTTTTAGCAAATGGTGCGGCTGTGAAAAGGAAATTTTGATGCACTATTTATGATGTGATAAAAAAAAGTGGTGCAGTAATAAAAAAAGAAAAAAAAAAGAAAAGTACAGTAAAGATGAAAATTGTATTTTTTTTTTATTATTGTACAATATTTATACAATTGATACAATATTTATACATCACTAAGAGGGTGGTGGTAGGTCATCAAATAAAGCCTTGAAAAAGTCATCGCCAGTTGGAGGGGAAGGCAAATTACTCATCCCAGGATCACCCAAAGCGGGAGCACTAAAATCCCTATTACCTTAAAGTTCTGATCTGTCATGGTCCTCATCAGAAGTAGATGAAAGGATCTCATGGTCATCAGTCTGGGGGCCTCTTGATGAAGAAGCGCTAGGATCCCTCATCCCCTGAAATCAAAAGTCCCGAAAATTCTGTTCGGACTGATGATATAAATTTTCAAAATGAGAAGCCTGTTGACGACTTGCAGCCAACTCTTCTTGAAGTTTCCTATTTTGTTCTTCGAGCATCCACTGTGAGCCAAAAAGGAAAAAGGTAAGAGCATACATAATCATGCATACATATAGCATAAATTACCATGAAATAAGGAATGTACCAGGTAGTTCTTATCAATGCCTTGCGGATGAGATGGCATATCTAGTGAGCTAGAACGAGCAAATGAAGGGGCAGTAAAAGAAGGTCCAACCTCATGATCAAATGAGCCAACAGCATGCAACAATCTTAAAAATTTAAAAAGAAAAAAAGAAAAAAGCAGTTGCAAGGGAAAAATGGTAAAAGTTTTACCTGAGAAGTACTAGCCCCTGAGAAGTAACTTAGCCCCTAGATGTGGAATGAACTCTCCTGCATCTCTGTGATGTTCCTCTTCATCTCTACCCTCATTTTCTTCGGGAATCTCCCGCACACCAACAGGAGATACATCAAAGTTCAAGAGCCTTCTTTGAATAAAATGGGCATAAGATGCACTCGGCGGATAGAGAAATCCTTCAATACCATAACCGTACTGAGCCGGCCACCAGGCATCCTCTGGCATCGACATAATATTTAAAGTGTATTCTGGGCAAGGCATTGGAATCCTCCACCGCTCTGGACTGAGAAATCACTCATAAACTCTCTCTCCGAGAAACCAGCCACTAGACACTGGGCCAGCGATGACTCGGCGAGAATGTTGGAAAGATAGCACAGCCCTCATCAAAGGAGACCAATTTGCTCGCTCTTCTGGGTTCCACCAGGCCAAATTCACTTGCACAATAACATAAGGTAAGTAAACTTTCACATAAAATTTAAAGCATACTAATGCTATTTCACCTGGTCTCAGGTTAAGCGGCTCAACACAAAGCGATGAGTATGTACATGGTGAGAGCCGGGAATGTTCACACGATCGGACAACCAGAAATTTAATCTCAGATACCCAACTCTATCTTGGAAAATACCGGATACCCTCACGAGGTTGTGTTCATAAGCCCATGCTTACAATAATAATAAAGATTACATTCATGCAAGAAATGTAATATCCTCATTTATGCCCTAGAAGTTTTGCATATTGTTGTTGTTGTTATTGTTATAAATTGGATTGAATGTATATGATGGGATAAGAAAAGAAATTGGGAGGAGAATGCTTGTGTATATGTGTATTGGGAAAGAATTAGGGTTTAGAGAGAATGGTATATATTGTGTATATGAGGATATATATAACATATAAATGGGTCAAAGGAAGAGTCAAAGGAAGAGAGATATTTTTATGTGATATGTGTAATTACTATCATGGGCATACATGAGACAAAAGTTAAATTAAATGATTAAGGGTAATTAAGTAATTGCTTGAATTGGAACTCTTGGTGGAGATTTAAAAGAAGAGTTGACTTTGGTTTATTCATAATTTATTCTTCTTCTTCATGTGTGTGGCCGGCTCCTCCATAGAGAAAGGAAAGCAAGTGGTGAAGAGAGGATCTTGATGTGTTAAGCTCAAATTGAAGGAAGATTAAGTGTTTAAGTGTTGATTCAAGAAGTTTTAACTAAGGTAAGATCTTTCCTTTGATTTCTTTCCTACTTTTGAAGTGGTATGGGAAGTTAATTAGGGTTTGATGATTTGATGATGAGATGTGTTTATGATTTATTCTCAAGTGTTGAAATGGAATTAAAGATAAGAAGCTAGGTTGGTGTTGGTGATGGAAGAGTAAGAGTGTGTTTAGTGAATTCTTTTTCTGTTTTACAATTAGTAAAGGCTGTAACTTATATGATTTTTAATTAATTATAGAAAAATGTTCTTGAAGTGAATTTTTGATATGTTGTGCCTCTATGAGTCTAGAATGACTGAAAAATATGTTGATTCGATTTTGGATATGTTGTTGCTTAGTGAGTCTAGTATTTGAGAAAAATAATTTAGAACCACGTTGATTGAATTTGATTTATGGAATTCACAAAGTTCAGAACTGCTGCCAGGATGCAGGGCAATTGGGGCAATCTGGTTAGGCGAGCTATTTGACCAAGATTTTGTGTTCAGTTTGATCTGAAATTTTAAAGGAATGATTTTAAGATACAAAACTAAATTCTGTAAAAATTGTAGAATTTTTAATCAAGTAGATTATTTTATACAATTTTTCAAAATAAGGATAAAATGGAGTCTAAAACCAGAATGTATTATTCATATGAATCATATCAATTGTTCTTTGCCCTAATTGCATTGTTGAGATTGAACAATGTTATGTTATGCATTGTGAATGGTTATGTGTTTCATGAATAATATACATTGAAATTGAAATAATAATTCAAATAAGACATGATATGAGACAATGCCATTGTGATTGGCTATGATGGTGATATTGAAAGAAAGAAGGCATGTTTGCCTAAATGTGATGAGAATTTGAGAATGGAAATGGTAACTATATAATAAATGAATTGTTTGTTTAATATGTTATTCAGTTTCAGAGTTCTGGATTTGGGTGGCATGCCTAAGAAATGATGAAAGGTAACAGTCTTGCCGGGTTGAGGATCTCCTCATATGTGTTGAGTTGATGGTCCAAGAGACTGGGTCTGTTACACTATGAGAATTGTGAATATAAGATATATGATTTGTAACAGTCTTGCCGGGTTGAGGATCTCCTCATATGTGTTGAGTGATGGTCCAAGAGACTGGGTCTGTTACACTATCCATGGATAGAGATACATGTATATACATTGCCTACGGGCGTGATTATTGTGACTATGAACCAAATCAGTAACTCTGAACTCTGAATATCGTATTAAATACTTGTTGGGCCCATAGGTGTCAAGGTTATATGAATGTCCTAAATAATGTTATGAGTAATGTTGAATGTGGAAAGATGTTGAAATGGGGTATACTCATATGACTATGATTTGTGAAATGCATAATTATGTGATTAACTTTATATTTATGATGTTGATCTTATCAATAACATATGTGGCATTGCATTACATTAAAGCATACCATTAGCATGTTTTATCTTACTAAGCCCTTGGCTTAGCGCGATAGTGTTTAATCGCGCAGGTAATAGAGTTGATAGAGTTGAACCCGAGAGTTCATCAAGACCAAGTGAGAGTAGACCTTGAAGAATCCATTTTGGGAGCTTAAAGATCAGAGTAGACTTGCCAATCATGTATATTTCTTTATATTTTGTAAAGAAATGTTTAGTATGTAAATATGTAAATATTTTATAACTTCCGCTGTGTAATATTTAAATATAGGGATTTTCACAAAACCTTTATGTTATGTTGCACTAGAAGTGTAAATTCTTTTTGCAGGTTGTAGTTGAGGTTACAAGGGGGATTTATTGGGAGTGTACTGAGAATGATTTTGTTTGCATTGGTTTGTGTAAAATGTTTTTAAAAATAAGAAAAAAACCGGTTTTGTCGACACTTGGGACTCAATTTTTAGGCAAAACTATGGCAAAATTTTTGAAAAAAAATCGGAACTAAAATTTGACTAAGTAAAATTGGTAGCAACATTAGGTTAGTGTGGCGCCTCTACTCAGTTTACACATGTAGGTCGGGAAGGGGTGTTACAAGAAAAGAGCAGAAATGACATTGGTAGAAGAAGAATAGCTCAACAACCGCCATCAAGCCGACAAAAGACTTCTTGTTTCGGCAAAGTTTATCAAGACCATGGAAAAGACACGCGAGACCAGCTTCACCCCAGCCAGAAGATGGTACCATTCTGAAATAAGAAAGGGCATTCAACATTGACAAGTGGATGGAGGATTCAATGCTGCCTAAGATGGTCGACCCAAGCTAATATAACAAAAATCCTCGAGCATACTGTTGGGCCGTGTCTCTACCAACTCGTCCTTCATAGTTCATCCAATAACAACAAATTGGCTCGATTTTTATATTAAAAGGCCCTTTATATGATGGTTCCATGCCAATTAATTCCTGAATTTATTCAAATGTTAAAATATCATTGGTCAGAGGAACCGGAACACCATCAAATCGAAGGCCGGTTATAGTAGTAAAATCGACCGTACAAATTTTCATCTCTCCAATGGGCAAGTGAAAAGTGTGGGTTGTGTCCAACCATCGTTCTGCAAGCGCCTGGACTACACTTTGGTCTATCTGATTCTCCTCCGATGGCATAAGATGAAGTGCTCAAAGCCACATTCTCTGATAATCTGCCTTACCCGAAAAGGCACTACCTCGTACCATTGTCAGGCTTTGTAAATACATCCTCCAGCCCGCACAACGCAACGATCATGCTAACACAGGTAAGTACATATTATCCTATCTGCTTAAATTAATTTATTTTTCCTAAATTTTCTAAAGAATAATAATATAAAATATAAATAAAAATAAAGGCAAACACAATAATAATAAAAAAGCATAAATAAAAAATCAGAAAAAATAATAACAGAGAAAAATAATAATAACAAAAATTAACAAAAATAATAATAATAAATAAATAAATAAATAATAAATGAACAAACAAATAAATACAAATAAATAAAAATAATAATAAAATAAAAAAAAAGATGAAAAAATCAAGAAAAGAAAAAAGAAAGAGAAAAATAATTATCGCGCTCTTTTCGTTGGAAATACGATGAAGCGGCATCCTAGCTAGTATTTCTATATTTTTATCTTCATGACGCCAAATAAACTCCAAAAACTCGGCATTAGAATGAGTCCCTGACCTTGAAGTAAGCATTTTTTTTTAAATTATGTGCTAAATTTGAAAAAATTTGAGAGAATTATATAAATTGAGAAATTTTGCTGCGAATCGAATGAAAGAATTAGCTCGTTTATATAGAGAAACGGCCAGGGAAAAAGCAAAATTCAAAAGTAAGTTTTACTGTTCATGAATAGTAATTTTACTATTTATGAATAGTAATTCTTTACTATTCATAAATAGTAAATTACTGCTGATGAATAGAAAATTTCTATTCCCAATAGTAAAATACTATTTACTACTATTTATGAATAGTAGTTACTATTTTTGAATAGTAAATAGTGCATGAACAGTGACTACACAGTAAATAAACAGTAAATTCAATTATTCAACTACTTGCGTGTATATAAACATTTTTACACGCAGGGGGCAAGGAGAAGACATGTGCATAAAAATTAGTCAAACTTTTTGAAACCAAAAAATTATTTTTTTGCAGATAATTAAATCTTTATTAGCTCGAGTCAAGAACCCAAATTTTTCTTAGGTCCATAATCTAGAATCTCTTTTAAGTCCAAAACTTAGCTCGGGTCCAGAACCCAAATTTTCTTTAGGTCCAGAACATAGAATCTCTTTTAAGTCTAGAACTTAGCTTGGGTCCAGAACCCAAATTATACTTAGGTCCAGAACCTAGAATCTCTTCTAAGTCAAAAACTTAGCTCGGGTCTAGAACCCAAATTTTACTTAGGTCCATAACCTAGAATCTCTTCTAAGTCCATAACTTAGCTCGGGTCCATAACTTAAATTTTACTTAGGTCCAGAACCTAGAATCTCTTTTAAGTCCAGAACTTAGCTCGGGTCCAGAACCCAAATTTTCCTTAGGTCCAGAACCTAAATCTCTTTAAGTCCAGAATTTAGCTCGGGTCCAGAATCCAAATTTTTCTTTGGTCCAGAACCTAGAATCTTTTCTAAGTCCATAACTTAGCTCGGGTCCTAAACCCAAATCTTTTTGCGCCCACAGCCCTCAGCCAGCTGCGGCAGTTTTTCGCCAGCCCATTTTTTCCGCAGCAGTTGTTTTTCGCCAGCGCAATTTTTCCGCAGCAGTTTTTTTTTGCCAGCGAAATTTTTTGGACGCAAATTTTTTCGAAACCTAATGCAATTAGGTTTTGGTTTCCTTTTCTTAATCAATATTAGATTCCTTGAATAACTAGAATTAACCATAAAATTCTTCTATAAATAAGACCAAAAACAACACAAAAAGGGAGGAGAAAATGGATCAGAAATTAGGAGGAGAAATTGAGACCGAATTTTGAGGACGAAAACCTTGAATCTAAATTTTTGAGAGAGCAAACAAACAATCCATCAAAGGCAGGAAAGCTTGTCTTTGTTCTTTTTCATCCAAGAAGTGATTTTTGGTGGAACCAAAAAACGAAGGTATGAATTTCTCTATTTGTTTCAATAATTCACAGTAGCTTCATCATTCAAAAATCTTAAAAATTGTTTCTGTTTCTTCAAAATCAAAAAACAAAAACCTAAGAACCCTAATTCACCTTTTCTAAAGTTTAAAAACCTTAATTCGTTGCTTTGTTTACCAAAAAGCTTAAAATTGTTGTTTTTGTATCTTTAATATCTCAAAACCCTAATTTGTTTTCCAAATTCTCAAAATCAAAAATTAAATCTATTTCTTTCTAAAAACCCTAAAAAACATATTTTCTATTTCTATAAACTTTAAATCATTTTGTTTATTCTCATAAAGCTTCATAAAATTTTCAATTGTTTTTCTAAATTCTAAAACCTAATGCATTCTCCGAAACTCTAATTCAAAAATTCTAAAACCCTAATTCAACTTTAAAACAAAATAGTAAACCTTAAACTAGATAACCTAAACCCTATTTTTTTTTAAACCCTAATCCTTTAAACTTTAAAAAACCTTATAAAATAAATGTTATAATTTTACATAGTAAGCTTAAAAACATAATTCAGTAGCTAACAGTCATAAACTTAATGTTTTGAAGAGCCGAAACCCTAGTTTCATGATTTTACCACTCAAACACTAATTTGGTTAATTAAAGAACTTTATCAACCTCTTAAATTATAAAACTTTAATTCATGTCAATTCCTTAAAGTTCACAGTAGCTAAGAATTACAAATCCTAAACCCATAAATTCCAAAACCCTAAACACATTAAATAAAGAAACTTAAATAGAAACAGTAACCCTAATTTGAATCTTTATTTTCCTTATTAAAATTCATATTTGATTATGCTTTAATTTATTTTATATGCTTTAATTTATTTAAGTTCAATGCTTGGTTTATTTAATTTATCATGGATGCATGTTTACTTTCTATTGATATTTAATACCTTTGATGAATGATTTATTTACGATGAATGGTTATTTACTTTTATTGATTTATTTAGATTTTCAAATGTTGTAAGAGGTATGTTTCCGCTTGGTGGCTATCTCATTAGTTAGATATCATGTAATTTAAATTGCTTTTCTATTTTAGAACCAATGTAAAGGACATGTTTCTACGTTTCGGTGGGTGTCCTATTTAGGCATGGGATGTAAGGACATGTTTCCATCCTCGGATGGGTGTCAATTTATGTGCTTTGTTTGGACATTGTTTTGATTTTCAATATATCGATGCTTTATTTTAATTATTGTGTGTAATATGGATAATATTGTTATATTTAAGAATTTTATAATATTAAGACCTGTAAAGGAGCCCGGTCCTAATGAATCGGGCGTTGTGGGCGTGTTGTGCTATTTCTCACCTTTCCCACACGCACCCAACTTTTCGAAAGCATTAGGGGTTGGGATTCCTTAGGAATCAAGTCATCCACCCCTTTCTTTTTCCTGGCCCGTCCGGGTTGCGACTCCATTTTCTCCGGACCTAGGTCTGTGTTCTCCAAGGCCCCGAGCCTAAACAGTGTCAAAGTTGCAAGAACCATTCCACCAGGAGTGGGGGAGAAAATCCCCACTCACACTTCGATATAGTCTCAGTTTGCCTCCAATTGATATGGTTTGAACCTGATATGGTCACGATTTCTGTCGAATTCATTAATTCCATATGCATCAGTAATCCATTTTTAAAATAGGAAGTTTCACGATGTTTAACCTAGCACGATCATATAAATATGGACTTTTTAGAACTTTAGCAAACTTCAATAATGATTGAGTAACCTTCAAAAAGGATTAGCAACCTCGCAGAGCAACATCTTGATCAATGAAAAGAAAAGCAACAAAAATGCAGACAACGTTATCAAAGAAGTTAGTGGCTCGCTGTCTTGGTTTTATTCAACCAAGAGTTCCAAGTTGGTACACGTAAGAGTATTGTATCAACGTTTAATTTCTGTGGAATCAACAAACAGAGGTTTGAAACTCTTTATCTAATATGTTCTAATCTATTTTACAGTTCCAGTAACTCATCCCAAATTATTTCGTTGAAAGACTTTACTTTTTTTTTTATTTTTCTATTCTTTTATAAAATATCCAGTAAACTCATTTAACCATCCAACCACTCACTAGTTTACAGCCTAGCCAATTTTTTTTATCATCATAATTAAATTGTTTAATCAAATTATATTAAATATCTAATATCACAGTAACTTGTTTATCTAATTAAAGGGTTTAAAACATGTTTAAGCCATTAAGAATGGGCCGAACTTGGCCAGGCCTTTCTTAATTAGGATCGGACTAGCATAGGGCTTAAATCAAGGGTCTACAGTTTTGAACGATCTGAGACTTTAGTAGAAGAGAGCAAAATGCAATATGACTTTGAGCTGATTTTGGATAAGTGTGATTAGGGATTTTTGTCCCCACTCCCAGTGGAATGGTTCTTGCGACTTCGGCATTGTTAGGCTCAGGGCCTTAGAGAACTCTGGCCTAAGCCCAGAGAAAATGGAGTCGCCACCTAGAGGGCCTAGAAAAAAGAAAGGGCTATATGACTCGATTCCTATGGAATTTCCAACCCCTTAATGGGTTTGAAAAGTTGGGTATGTGTGGAGAAGGTGAGAATGACCCAGCACCCTCACAACACCCGGTTCATTGGAACCGGCCTCCTTTTCTGGTCTCAATGCTATAAAATTCTTAATTAAAATAATATTATCCATACTACATGTGATCAATTAAAATAAAGCATCATTATATTAAAATCAAAGCAATGTTCAATCAAAATAAATAAATGGACACCCATCTGGAGATGGAAACTTGCTCTTACATCATCCATTGTCTAAAACTAAATAGGACACCCACCAAAAGGTAGAAACACGTCCTTTACATTAATCCCAAAACTAGAACATAAATTAAATTACATGGTGCTTAAAACACAAGGTACCCAAAATATGGAAATAGACATCTTACAATGTTTTGAAACCAAAGTAAATCAATAAAAATAATCAACCAACCATTCATCATAAATAAATCATTTATTGAAGACATAAATCAAAAATATAAATAAATTATTAATCAAACCATATAATAAATACTCACTTAATAATAAAACAAATAAAGATGCAAATTTAGGTTTATATATCAACTTAGGGTTTCGTAAATAACATTTAAGGCTTTGGAGTTTTATATTTAAAAGCTAGGGCTTTGGAATCTTAAAGAACTAATATTAATGTAATTTTTTATTTTATTTCTTCAGAAGAATTATGATACCATGTGATTAAAATTAGAATTTAAGATTTAAGTAAATAAGGCTACCTATGAAAATAAGATTATAACTTAAATATTTAAAAAGAATAAGCTATTGTGATGATTAATTAAAAAATAATTGATTAGGGTTTTAAAATAGATTAAGGTTTTAATTAAATTGGGGTTTGTATTTCCAAGAAAACTAACACTATTACATTGTATTTTTGAAAGAAGAGGCTACTGTGAAAGTTTTAGAAAATTGTTTTAATTAGGGTTTTACAATTTAAATGGTTTATAGTTTTGATTAACAAAAAACTAAGTTACTGTAATAATTAAAATAACAAAATAGATAGTGGATAATTTTTTTTAATAAACGATAATTGATGGATACTATGTTCTTTAAAAGAAATAAACAACTTCGTCTGTTAATGTTCATAATTATTTATTACATGAGTTTTGAAAGTTATAATTCATCAATTTTAATTGATCAATGATTAATGGATGAAGATGACTTTTGATAAAAAAAATAGATATAAATACCTATGTTTGAAGGCTCCACCAAAATTGTTGGATAAAAATTTGGGATGAGCTAACACCAAGACAGTCACTACTTGCTTGCTTGTTGCCTTAATCTTCTTGCTAAAATTGTTATAGCTTTAGAGTTCTTTTGCTGCTGCCGAAAAATGACTCCAATAATCCAAAAATTCCCAAAAGTCCATCTCCCAGCCAAAAGGTCCCTTTCTTTATTTTTTTTAAACTGTTATTTATAGCAAAAACCTAATGATAATTCTGTTTAATTAAGGAAATATAGGTTATTCAGGAAAAAATTGCAAAATCGAGCAAAAAAATATTTTGGCAAAATCGACAGCGCGTGAATGGGCCTATGAGCTGCGAGAGGTTGCTGTGCAGGCACCTGGGCGAGCCCCAATTCACGGCAGGCGTTGCCTGCAGTGAATTGGCCTTTGACACGCCAATTCGCCGCAGGCGTTACTGATTCGACCGTCCACTTTTTTATTTTCTATTCTTTATCATTTTTATATGTATATATTTTTATTTTATATTTTTACTATTAAAAATATTATATTTAACATATTTATAATTAATTACATTATTTTTAAAATAATAAAATTAATAATAAATGTTATTTTATTATAATAAATAATATATTTAAAAATAATAAGTATTATAAAATAAATATTATATAATTAAAATAAATAATAAATATTAAAATTTAAATAATAAGTACTACAAAAATTATTTGGGACTGTTATAAAAACTTCGGACTGGACTTGGTAAAAAATTAAGGGTTTATAATATGGATGGGTTCTCGACTCAAGGTTGATTAGGTTCTGGACCCAAATTGGCTTGGGTTCTAGACCTAGAATGAGTTATGAACTAAAAAAAAAATTGGGTTCTGGACCCAGAATGAGTTCTAGGCTCGAAAAAGTTTTGAGTTGTAGACCCAAATTTGTTTAGGTTTGGATACTTGAACCTAAGACTGGTACTTGGACCCAAGACTAGATTTGATTTGGGTACTTAAACCTAAGACTTGATTTTATTTCGGTACTTTGACCCGGGATTGGGTACTTGGACCCGAGTCTAGATTTGATTTGGGTACTTGAACCCGGGACTAGGTACCTATACCTAAAATTGGTCACTTAGACTTTAGATTGGATTTAATTTGGGTACTTAGACCTGAGACTGGGTGCTTAGACCCAAGACTGGATTTGATTTAAGTACTTCTAACTGGGACTAGGTATTTGGACTTGAGACTGAATTTGATTTGGGTACTTGAACCCGAGACTGAATTTGATTTGGCCTTCTATCAGTTTGAGTGTTCTGGTTTTCTTGTAGCCAATTAATTTTAGCTCTTCTAGCTTATTGATCTTCTATCATGGCTTTCTTCTTGCCATTTGATCCATTTTTCAAAGGATCTACTACAGCTCTTCTAGCTGGACTGACCTTCTGTCATCTAGGAATTTTGGCTTTCTGATACCAAGTTGTTCCATTCTTCAATGGAATGTGCTGACCTTCTGTCATTTGAGAATTTTGGCTTTCTTCTAGCCAATTGTTCCATTCCTAAATTTGGATTATCAATTTAAACACGGCTCGAATTCAGCATAAAAATGGTAACCATGTCGAATTAAACTGTCCATATCGAATTAAACCTTTCTTAATTCGATATGGACCCATTAAATACTGATTGGATAACATCCATGTAACACCCCTTCCCAACCTACATATGTAAGCTGAGTAGAAGCGCCACACTAACCTAATGTTGCTACAAATTTTACTTAGTCAAATTTTAGTTCCGATTTTTACAAAATTTTTGCCATAGTTTCGCCTAAAAATTGAGTCCCAAGTGTCGACAAAACCGGTTTTTTTCTTATTTTTAAAAACATTTTACACAAACCAATGCAAACAAAATCATTCTCAGTACACTCCCAATAAATCCCCCTTGTAACCTCAACTACAACCTGCAAAAAGGATTTACACTTCTAGTACAACATAAAATAAAGGTTTTGGGACAACCCCCATATTTAAATATTACACAGCGGAAGTTATAAAATATTTACATATTTACAAATTCATATACATCAAAACTCAAGTTTTACAACACATAAAATTTATACATGATTGGCAAGTCTGCTCTGATCTTTTAGCTCCCAAAATGGATTCTTCAAGGTCTACTCTCACTAGGTCTTGATGAACTCTCGGGTTCAACTCTATCCACTCTACTACCTGCGCGATTAAACACTATCGCGCTAAGCCAACGGCTTAGTAAGATAAAACATGCTAACGGTATGCTTTAATGAAATGCAATGCCACATATGTTATTGATAAGATCAACATCATAAATATAAAGTTAACCACACAATTATGCATTTCACAAATCATAGTCATATGAGCATACCACATTTCAACATCTTTTCACATTCAACATTAATCAATCATACTCCATAACCAACATCTCATTTCATTAAACTCATAACATTATTTAGGACATTCATATAACCTTGACACCTATGGGCCCAACAAGTATTTAATACGATATTCAGAGTTCAGAGTTACTGCTTTGGTTCATAGTCACAATAATCACGCCCGTAGGCAATGTATATACATGTATCTCTATCCATGGATAGTGTAACAGACCCAGTCTCTTGGATCATCAACTCAACACATAAGAGGAGATCCTCAACCCGGCAAGACTGTTACAAATCATGTATCTCATAGTGTAACAGACCCAGTCTCTTGGACCATCAACTCAACACCTATGAGGAGGTCCTCAACCCGGCAAGACTGTTACCTTTCATCATTTCTTAGGCATGCCACCCAAATCCAGAACTCTGAAACTGAATAACATATTAAACAAACAATTCATTTCCATTCTCAATTCTCATCACATTTAGGCAAACATGCCTTCTTTCTTTCAATTACATCATCTTAGCCAATAACAATGGCTTCACATTTCATTTCATAATATAACATCTCATTATTCAAGTATATATATATATATATATATCTCATCCATGATCACATTATATCTCACATAGCATCATTCATAAATATCAACATTTCATTCCACATTACTCATGAAACACATTACCATTCACAATGCACAACATAACATTGTTCAATCTCAACAATGCAATTAGGGCAAAGAACAATTGATTATAACATTCATTGATTCAAGTGTGTTTAAAGTGTTTAGGGTTAGGTTTAAGGACCAACCTACCTTTGGAGAACCAAAGAAATGCAAGAAGAACAAAGAATTAAAACCCTAACCATAAATAGTACATTCTGGTTTTAAACTCCATTTTATCCTTATTTTGAAAAATTGTATAAAATAATATACTTGACTAAAAATTCTAAAATTTTTACAGAATTTAGTTTTTTATCTTAAAATCATCCCTTTAAAATTTCAGATCAAACTGAACACAAAATCTTGGTCAAATAGTTCACCTAACCAGACTGCCCCAATTGCCCTGCATCCTGGCAGCAGTTCTGAACTTTGTGAATTCCATAAATCAAATTCAATCAAAGTGGTTCCAAATTATTTTTCTCAAATACTAGACTCACTAAGAAACAACATATCCAAAATTCAATTGAATATGATATTTCTACATTTTATTAAAAATCCCGAAATATAGCTGTCCCAGTTAAGGTACCTGCTGGAACAGGTCTAATGAAAATAATTTTTCTAAACTCATAACCATTCCAAAATCGAATCAACATATTTTTTAGTCATTCTAGACTCATAGAGGCACAACATATCAAAAATTCACTTCAAGAACATTTTTCTAAAATTAATTAAAAATCATACAAGTCACAGCCTTTACTAATCCTAAAACAGAAACAATTTCACTAAACACCAATCTTACTCTTCCATCACCAACACCAACCCAACTTCTCATCTATCAAGCAAAATCAATACTTACAATCATACCATAAGCAACTTAATCATACCACTTCAAAAGAATTGAAGAAATTAGAGAAAAGATCTTACCTTAGTTAAAAACTTCTTAAATCAACACTTGAACACTTAATCTTTCTTCAATTTAAGCTTGAAATCATCAAAACCATCACTTGTCTCTTTCTTTCTCTTTGGCTATGGAGGGCCGGCCATCAACAAGAAGAAGAAGAAGAAATGATGAAGAAAACACAAATCAAACCTTCTTTAAATATCCACCATGTGATTTTATCCAAGCAATTACCAAAGTGCCCTTATTCACATAATTATCTTTTTGTCTTATATGTGCCCAATTAAGTAATTTACCAATCTCAAATAAATATCTTCTCTTGCATTGACCAAGCCTTTTGACCACTTTATATGTCATATATATTAACATATACACAACATATAAATTTGTCTCTAAACCCTATTTCTTCCCAAAATACATATACATATACTTTCTCTTCTCAATTTCTTTTCTCTTACAATTTAACACATATATTCAATCCAATATATAACAATAACAACAACAACAATATGCAAAACTTCTAGGGCATAAATGAGAATATTACAATTCTCCCCCTCTAAAAAGAAAATTTCGTCCTCGAAATTACCTGATATCAACTCTAAAACAACTGCGGATACTGTTCTCGCATGGATTGTTCACTTTCCCAAGTTGCTTCTTCTTTTCCATGATTCTTCCAAAGAATCTTCACCAATGGCACTTTCTTGTTCCTCAATAACCTGTATCACCCTCTCTGACTGTCCATCCGTCTGTGGATGAAAAGCAGTGCTGAAGTGCAGTCGAGAACCTAAAGCACTATGCAAACTCTTCCAAAATCTGGAAGTAAACCTGGGATCTCGATCAGACACTAAAGAAGTTGGAACACCATGCAGTTTCACAATCTCATGGATATACAGCTCAGCCAATCTCTCCAAAGAGTAATCCATTCGAACCGAAAGGAAATGAGCTATTTTAGTCAATCTATCCACAATCACCCATATGGCATCATGCTTCTTTTGTGTCAATGGCAAACCAGACACAAAATCCATTGTCACTCTTTCCCACTTCCATTCTGGCACTGACAATGGTTGAAGCAACCCGGTTGGAACTTGATGCTCTGCTTTAACCTTCTGACAAGTGAGACATTTTGACACAAAATCTGCAATGTCTCTCTTCAAACCAATCCACCAATAATGCTGTCTCAAATCATGATACATCTTCGTATTACCCGGATGCATAGCAAACATTGACTGATGAGCTTCTTCTAAAATGACTCTT
This sequence comes from Garcia nutans, assembly GCA_947685225.1. Lineage (NCBI taxonomy): Eukaryota > Viridiplantae > Streptophyta > Magnoliopsida > Malpighiales > Euphorbiaceae > Garcia > Garcia nutans. The sequence goes on along the minus strand of CANTUV010000007.1, from coordinate 43,185,500 downwards.
TTCAAATCAGCATCATCGGGTACACACAATCGGTTCTTAAACCCTAGACTCCCATCATCTTTCACAACAAATTCTCTAGTCTTCCCATTCTGACAATCTGAAATAATCTTCTGAATTTTCTTATCAGCCAATTGAGCCTCTTTGATCTGATCCAACAAAATCGGCTTCAATTGCAACTGTGCCAATAATGCACCATCAACACAAGGTACAAAACTAGCATGCAATGCTCTCAACTCAACAAGCAACGAGAGCGAGTAAACTGTTAAACCAGCTAAAGACTTCCGACTCAAGGCATCAGCAACAACATTTGCTTTACCTGGATGATAGTCAATCAAGCAATCGTAGTCTTTAATCAATTCTAACCATCTCCTCTGACGAAGATTGAGTTCTTTCTGGACACCCAAATACTTCAAACTCTTGTGATCAGTGTAGATGAAACATTTCTCCCCAAACAGATAATGGCGCCAAATCTTCAATGCAAAAACAATGGCAGCCAATTCCAAATCATGGGTCGGATAGTTAAGCTCATGCGGTTTCAACTGTCGAGATGCATAAGCTATAACTTTACCTTCTTGCATTAATACACACCCCAAACCTCTATGTGAAGCATCACTGTAGATCACATATGGTTTGCCTTCAACAGGTAAAGTTAGAACAGGCGCTTGAGTCAACATTTGTCTCAACTGCTCAAAGCTAGCCTGACACTGATCCGTCCACACAAATCTCACTCCCTTACGAAGCAATCTGGTGAGTGGAGTAGCTATCAAAGAAAATCCTTTCACAAACCGCCGGTAATAGCCTGCCAAACCCAGAAAACTTCTAACCTCTGTCACTGATTTAGGTGGATTCCAATTCAATACAGCTTCAACTTTGCTCGGATCAACTTTAATGCCTTCTGCTGAAACAACATGTCCGAGAAAAGCTACCTGATCCAACCAGAACTCACACTTCGACAATTTAGCAAACAACTGCCTCTCTCTCAAAATCTGCAACACAATCCGCAGATGCATATCATGTTCCTCCTCATTCCGCGAATACACCAGTATATCATCAATGAAGACCACTACAAACTGATCCAAATAGGGCCTAAACACCCTATTCATCAAATCCATGAAAGCTGCAGGTGCATTCGTCAGACCAAAAGGCATAACTAAAAATTCATAATGCCCATACCTGGTCCGAAAAGCGGTCTTAGGAACATCTTCAGCTTTGACTCTCAACTGATGATACCCAGATCTCAAATCAATTTTGGAGAACACTGACGCTCCCTTCAACTGATCAAAGAGATCATCGATTCTAGGCAAAGGATATTTATTTTTAATAGTCACCTTGTTTCATTGCCTATAATCAATACACAACCTCATAGTACCATCTTTCTTCTTCACAAATAGCACAGGAGTTCCCCAAGGAGAAACACTGGGGCGAATAAATCCTTTGTCCAACAACTCCTGTAATTGCACTTTCAACTCCCTCAATTCTGCTGGTGCCATTCTATAAGGAGTAATAGAGATAGGAGTGGTACCAGGCAACAATTCAATACCGAACTCCACCTCTCTCTCAGGAGGCAATCCTGGCAACTCCTCTGGAAACACATCTGGGAACTCTGCAACTGTGGCAATGCTATCAATGGGAGAACTTCTTACTCTAGTATTTACCACATGAGCAAGATAGGCTTCACATCCCTTTCTAATCAACCTCCTGGCTGCAACAGCTGAAATAAATAAGGAGGCTAGCTGTTCCTGCTCATTAGATACTATCACCTCTCTACCATCAACAGTTTTCAAAGAAACAATTTTCTTCTTACAATCTACCACAGCTCCATGTCGAGATAGCCAATCCATACCTAAGATCACATCATATTCCTTAAATGGCATCTCAATCAAATCCCCTAAGAACTCCTCACCCTGCACCACTACTGCACTATCTCTATGCACCTTACTCACAACCACACTATGCCCTAACGGATTTGTCACCAACACATCAAATCCTAGGGACTCAGCATGCAAATCAGAGACAGGCAAAACAAATACACTAACATATGAATGCGTGGAACCCGGATCAATCAAAGCAAGTACTGGAGTATTAAATAAAGAAAAAGTACCAGCTATGACTGCCGATGTATCTGGCTGCCTCTGCATAACATACATCCTCTGGGAAGATCCAACCTCCTCTGGTCTACCCTCCCTGGATGTAGCACCTCCTCTAGAACTGAATCCTGATCTACCTCCCCGACTGGCACCTCTGCCTCCTCTGCCTCCCCTCACACTAGCTCGAGAAGCAGCAGAATCCACTGGCATCAGCTCCTGCCTCTCAGGACAGTCTCTCACAAAGTTGTCAGGTGATCCACACCTGAAGCATACAGCTGATCTACTGTACCTCCAACAAACGCCCCCATGTCTTCCACCACACTGGTCACACACAGGTAAGGTGGATCTCTGAATTCCAGGAGTAGGAGCACTCGCTACTGAAGCTGAAGGTCTAAATCTCTGCCTCTGGAACTGCACTGACCTACCCGCTGGTCTCTGGCTCCTACTACTCCGAGGAACAAAACTTCCTCTACCCCTCTTCGCAGAAGAAGACCCTGCCTCAAACTGGGGCCTTCTAACCCTAACCTCCTCCTCTGAAACAGCTGCAATAACTTGAGCTCGCTCTACACTTCGAGCTGCTGCCACAAGCTGTGAGAAATCCTGATATCTGGATCCAGCCACTAAGCACATGATCGAGGGTCTCAATCCCTCCTCAAATCGCCGACATCTATCAATCTCATCAGCAATGATACCCCCAGCATACTGACTCAGTCGAATAAACTCAACTTCATATTCAGTTACGGTCCGATGATCTTGCTTCAAATCTAGAAACTCTCTTTTCTTCCCATCTTTATACTCCCTAGGAGTATACTTCAACTCAAATTCCCTCAGAAAATCAGTGTAAGACAGTGTTGGAGGATCATCCATAGAATGGGGCACTGTCTTCCACCAGTCGTAGGCATCCTTCTGTAGCAAAGATCTTGCATAGTCAAACTTCTCCTCTGAAGTGGCTTGCAACTGCACAAATACCCTCTGAACTCTATCAAGCCACTGTTCTGCTACAGCCGGATCAACTGTACCAAAGAAATCCTCTGCTCCATATTTCCTTAGCTTATCATAGTGCCTTACTGGTACTGAAGGCTGAGGGGGTGGTGGCGGTGGCTGTGGTTGCACAGGTGCTTGTCTCATAGCTTCCATCATAGGCCTAAACCAGGCTGGCGGAACCTCCTCCCCAGCTGGTCTACCTGACACCGAAGCAGGTGCCTCCTCAACACTATCAACCCTAGCTCCCTCAGCAGGAGCAATACTCTCGGCACTACCCTCAATCGACTGACGTGAGTGAGAATCCATCACAACCTAACACTGCAAACACAGCAGATTATATCTTATTAAACATCAGAGACTGCCAATCTCAAACGTATATGTTATTCAAAACCACTTTTTAAGTAAAAATATTCTTTTTATTACATTTTACCTAGGTTGAGAATCTCAAACCTAGGCTCTGATACCAAAACAATTGTAACACCCCTTCCCAACCTACATATGTAAGCTGAGTAGAAGCGCCACACTAACCTAATGTTGCTACAAATTTTACTTAGTCAAATTTTAGTTCCGATTTTTACAAAATTTTTGCCATAGTTTCGCCTAAAAATTGAGTCCCAAGTGTCGACAAAACCGGTTTTTTTCTTATTTTTAAAAACATTTTACACAAACCAATGCAAACAAAATCATTCTCAGTACACTCCCAATAAATCCCCCTTGTAACCTCAACTACAACCTGCAAAAAGGATTTACACTTCTAGTACAACATAAAATAAAGGTTTTGGGACAACCCCCATATTTAAATATTACACAGCGGAAGTTATAAAATATTTACATATTTACAAATTCATATACATCAAAACTCAAGTTTTACAACACATAAAATTTATACATGATTGGCAAGTCTGCTCTGATCTTTAAGCTCCCAAAATGGATTCTTCAAGGTCTACTCTCACTAGGTCTTGATGAACTCTCGGGTTCAACTCTATCCACTCTACTACCTGCGCGATTAAACACTATCGCGCTAAGCCAACGGCTTAGTAAGATAAAACATGCTAACGGTATGCTTTAATGAAATGCAATGCCACATATGTTATTGATAAGATCAACATCATAAATATAAAGTTAACCACACAATTATGCATTTCACAAATCATAGTCATATGAGCATACCACATTTCAACATCTTTTCACATTCAACATTAATCAATCATACTCCATAACCAACATCTCATTTCATTAAACTCATAACATTATTTAGGACATTCATATAACCTTGACACCTATGGGCCCAACAAGTATTTAATACGATATTCAGAGTTCAGAGTTACTGCTTTGGTTCATAGTCACAATAATCACGCCCGTAGGCAATGTATATACATGTATCTCTATCCATGGATAGTGTAACAGACCCAGTCTCTTGGATCATCAACTCAACACATAAGAGGAGATCCTCAACCCGGCAAGACTGTTACAAATCATGTATCTCATAGTGTAACAGACCCAGTCTCTTGGACCATCAACTCAACACCTATGAGGAGGTCCTCAACCCGGCAAGACTGTTACCTTTCATCATTTCTTAGGCATGCCACCCAAATCCAGAACTCTGAAACTGAATAACATATTAAACAAACAATTCATTTCCATTCTCAATTCTCATCACATTTAGGCAAACATGCCTTCTTTCTTTCAATTACATCATCTTAGCCAATAACAATGGCTTCACATTTCATTTCATAATATAACATCTCATTATTCAAGTATATATATATATATATATCTCATCCATGATCACATTATATCTCACATAGCATCATTCATAAATATCAACATTTCATTCCACATTACTCATGAAACACATTACCATTCACAATGCACAACATAACATTGTTCAATCTCAACAATGCAATTAGGGAAAAGAACAATTGATTATAACATTCATTGATTCAAGTGTGTTTAAAGTGTTTAGGGTTAGGTTTAAGGACCAACCTACCTTTGGAGAACCAAAGCAATGCAAGAAGAACAAAGAATTAAAACCCTAACCATAAATAGTACATTCTGGTTTTAAACTCCATTTTATCCTTATTTTGAAAAATTGTATAAAATAATCTACTTGACTAAAAATTCTAAAATTTTTACAGAATTTAGTTTTGTATCTTAAAATCATCCCTTTAAAATTTCAGATCAAACTGAACACAAAATCTTGGTCAAATAGTTCACCTAACCAGACTGCCCCAATTGCCCTGCATCCTGGCAGCAGTTCTGAACTTTGTGAATTCCATAAATCAAATTCAATCAACGTGGTTCCAAATTATTTTTCTCAAATACTAGACTCACTAAGAAACAACATATCCAAAATTCAATTGAATATGATTTTTCTACATTTTATTAAAAATCCCGAAATATAGCTGTCCTAGTTAAGGTACCTGCTGGAACAGGTCTAATGAAAATAATTTTTCTAAACTCATAACCATTCCAAAATCGAATCAACATATTTTTCAGTCATTCTAGACTCATAGAGCCACAACATATCAAAAATTCACTTCAAGAAAATTTTTCTAAAATTAATTAAAAATCATACAAGTCACAGCCTTTACTAATCCTAAAACAGAAACAATTTCACTAAACACCAATCTTACTCTTCCATCACCAACACCAACCCAACTTCTCATCTATCAAGCAAAATCAATACTTACAATCATACCATAAGCAACTTAATCATACCACTTCAAAAGAATTGAAGAAATTAGAGAAAAGATCTTACCTTAGTTAAAAACTTCTTAAATCAACACTTGAACACTTAATCTTTCTTCAATTTAAGCTTGAAATCATCAAAACCATCACTTGTCTCTTTCTTTCTCTTTGGCTATGGAGGGCCGGCCATCAACAAGAAGAAGAAGAAGAAATGATGAAGAAAACACAAATCAAACCTTCTTTAAATATCCACCATGTGATTTTATCCAAGCAATTACCAAAGTGCCCTTATTCACATAATTATCTTTTTGTCTTATATGTGCCCAATTAAGTAATTTACCAATCTCAAATAAATATCTTCTCTTGCATTGACCAAGCCTTTTGACCACTTTATATGTCATATATATTAACATATACACAACATATAAATTTGTCTCTAAACCCTATTTCTTCCCAAAATACATATACATATACTTTCTCTTCTCAATTTCTTTTCTCTTACAATTTAACACATATATTCAATCCAATATATAACAATAACAACAACAACAATATGCAAAACTTCTAGGGCATAAATGAGGATATTACAATTCTCCCCCTCTAAAAAGAAAATTTCGTCCTCGAAATTACCTGATATCAACTCTAAAACAACTGCGGATACTGTTCTCGCATTGATTGTTCAATTTCCCAAGTTGCTTCTTCTTTTCCATGATTCTTCCAAAGAATCTTCACCAATGGCACTTTCTTGTTCCTCAATAACCTGTATCACCCTCTCTGACTGTCCATCCGTCTGTGGATGAAAAGCAGTGCTGAAGTGCAGTCGAGAACCTAAAGCACTATGCAAACTCTTCCAAAATCTGGAAGTAAACCTGGGATCTCGATCAGACACTAAAGAAGTTGGAACACCATGCAGTTTCACAATCTCATGGATATACAGCTCAGCCAATCTCTCCAAAGAGTAATCCATTCGAACCAAAGGAAATGAGCTATTTTAGTCAATCTATCCACAATCACCCATATGGCATCATGCTTCTTTTGTGTCAATGGCAAACCAGACACAAAATCCATTGTCACTCTTTCCCACTTCCATTCTGGCACTGACAATGGTTGAAGCAACCCGGTTGGAACTTGATGCTCTGCTTTAACCTTCTGACAAGTGAGACATTTTGACACAAAATCTTCAATGTCTCTCTTCAAACCAATCCACCAATAATGCTGTCTCAAATCATGATACATCTTCGTATTACCCGGATGCATAGCAAACATTGACTGATGAGCTTCTTCTAAAATGACTCTTTTCAAATCAGCATCATCGGGTACACACAATCGGTTCTTAAACCATAGACTCCCATCATCTTTCACAACAAAATCTCTAGTCTTCATATAAATACTATACATATAAATACTATACATATACCTTGTATACATACAGTAAGCATATAAAGTATAAGGATGTCACTTTTCGTTACACTATAAAAACCTTTAACTGAGTTCAAATCATATCTTTCATAGAGTTCTTTCTTTTAATGATCTTATACTTAAATATAATAATAATTTTGTCTTTAACAAAACTTCATTTATACATATGAATACATTCTTGTAGTAAAATACAGCATAATTAAATTATACATGTATGCAACACACTCTAGTTGGTCTCAGAACACACTTACCTTACTCGTGGCATACCGATTGACTTTTATATCAACCACCTATTTGCCTGCGCGATTTACATAACCACGCGAAGCTAAAAAGCTTAGTAGTAGAAAGAAATAATTTAAAATACACATTTCAAATAAATCATATTTCATATATTAGCATCATGTATTACCATTTTCTTATCATATTTACCCTTTTTAATGCACTCTCTATATATTTCCACCATTCTCATAATATATATATACTCCTATACATCTTTCCAACAAATCATAATTCAATAACTTAACAAAACCTTCATGAAATAATGCTCACAATTTCCACATCCATAAACATTTTACACATCATATTATGTTTTTATAAACTCATCATTCAACATAGCTTCTCAAGCCATATTCACTTTCAATCATTTACTTATGTATTGTATACATCTCATTCCATGATTATCATCATATATCACATAATGTTATATTTCATTCCATAATTCACATTAAAACAAAGACATGCATGGGCCCACAAGACACTAATATGCCATTCAACTTTCAGAGTTAATGTTTTGGTTTAATTTTCTCATTTATCATTATCCCAACAAGGCTCAAGGATTAGGTTCAACCAAGCTTCAAGGGGAACAAAGCATGCTAAGTATCAACCCAACTTGGCTTCAAGAACCAATCCAACCTAGCTTCAAGGGTTGTAACATCTCAATTAGGCTTCAAGGACTAGACCCAACCAAGCTTCAAGGGGAGTAAAACATGTTAAACTTCTACCCAACTTGGCTTCAAGGATCAAGCCCAACCTAACTTCAAGAGATTGTTACTATAGGCATGCCACCAACAACAAACTCTGAAAATGGAATAACACATTAGCCACACAATTCATTTATTATTTCATTATCAATTCCATTCTCAATTCTCATCATTATCTAGGCAAACATGCCCCATTTGTTTCAATTGAATCATCATAGCCAATCACAATGGCTTCACATGTCCTTTGAATTATATCTCAATTCACATTACAACACTTCATCATTCAAGTATATATAATCAATTTCATTGAACATATAGACAATATGTCCATTTATTTCATTGCAATCACTATTACCAACCATAAAGACATCACATTTCATCACTTCTCAAGGCACATTAATATAATTCATCATTAAAATATTTATCATAACCAATTGCATTGCACATACCTTTTTGAATGATCACCATAGCTTTCACACTATACAATTAATAACATTAGTCACATTGTATTAACCATATAATAAATTACTTAACATTGTTGTAGGTCACAAAATCATATAAAAGAATGCATCTATGTAAGTTGTATTTACCTCAAGAACTACTCCCATTAATCTATACACTTCCTCTTCCAAGAGTTCTCACATTAGGTTAGTGCAACATAATCTTTTCCAAACCTAATCCAAAGTTAATTACACCCATAAGAAGTAAGAATGATCACTGACTAGAGCAAACACAACACATGACACGCTCACCAACACGGGCGTGTTCCTGATCGTGCCCTAAACCAACAATACAGAAGCTTTGACACGCTCAGTAACACGGGCGTGTTGATGGACATGTCACTCATTCTGCCTCACAGAAACATTGACACGCCCAACAACACGGGCGTGTTCATGGCCGTGTCAATTACTTTTTCTCACAGTAGCTATGACACGCTCAGTAACATGGCCGTGTTAATGGTCGTGTCGCAAACATCCAACTCAGTGCCATTGACACGCCCAACATTGTGGCCGTGTCACTGGCCGTGTCAGCCAAAAATCATGAATTCGAACTCTCATCCATGAAAACACAAACACTTCAAAACTCATACTTCATCACCCTTAATCATCATCTTGGTTATATTAATCAATTACCTATCAATTTAACACTTATATCACTTCAATATCTCATAATAATAATCATTATATACACCACCATATATCAACTACTCAATTTCCCCAATTCATTCATATGAAACCCTTACTCAATAATTTCAACAATTCATCATCATCCTCACAATTAACTATATTTTCTCACAATTAACCATATTAGCATCATCTAAATACCAATTCCACACATATATATATTTCAATCTTTCATTATCATCATCATCACACATCAATCATATCAAATCCAAACTCAAACAATAGAAATCAATACAAGGAAATGAATACTTACTTGACTATTATGTCAAATCTTCAATAACCATCTTCAATTCTCTCAAAACCCATAAGAATTTGGTGTATATGTAGATAAAATCACCTCTCTTTCTCTCTATCCCTCTTTCTCTTTCTCTCTCTCTCGTCCAAGAAGAAGAAGAAGATGAAGAAGATGAAAAGAAGATCTTTTCTTCTTTTTCTCATGCTTATCATATATATATATATATATATTAATAATTAAATACCTTCAAATCTTCACCATACACTTGTCACTCTTTGACTTTCTTTCTTCTTTTTCTTTTAATTATTATTATTATTAATTAATTAAGCTTACTTTCCCACAACACTTTATACCTCATGCATATGTGATGTATATGTTGGTATATGTATATTTCTCATATATCACTTTTATATTCCCATATATTTTCCCAAATACCATATATACATATTATTCTTACATATATTACCAACATATCTTCTCATAGCTACTACTCCAATGTACACAAAAATCGGGGTATTAAATTAATTCGTTACTCTTCTTTTGATTTTCAATAGACATTCACATTAAATCCATATACAACAATAATTACTCCAAACTTTTAGGGTATATTTTGGGATATTACAATTTACTTTTATTAATTTATTTAGATTTCCAAATGTTGTAAGAGGTATGTTTTCACTTGGTGGCTACCTCATTAGTTAGATATCATGTAATTTAAATTTCTTTTCTATTTTAGAACCAATGTAAATGACATATTTCTACCTTTCGGTGGGTGTCCTATTTAAGCATGGGATGTAAGGACATGTTTCCATCCTCGGATGGGTGTCCATTTATGTGCTTTGTTTGGACATTGTTTTGATTTTCAATATATCGATGCTTTATTTTAATTATTGTGTGTAATATGAATAATATTGCTATATTTAAGAATTTTATAATATCAAGACATGTAAAGGAGGCCGGTTCCAATGAACCGGGCGTTGTGGGGGTGCTGGGCCATTTCTCACTTTCCCCACAAGTACCCAACTTTTTGAACCCATTAGGGGTTAGGGATTCCTTAGGAATCGAGTCATCCACCCCTTTCTTTTTCCCGGCCCGTCCGGGTGGCGACTCCATTTTCTCCGGACCTAGGTCCATGTTCTCTAAGGCCCTGAGCCTAAACAGTGCCGAAGTCACAAAAACCATTCGACCGGGAGTGGGTGCAAAAATCCCCGCTCACAGTGGCGACTCCACTGGGGATAAGAGAAGTTGATTCCATTGGTCTTTATATTATTCTATTCTTTCTTATAATTATATTATCCATTGCATCATATTAGATTGCATCGTGTGCATGAGTTAGGACGCCCATGTTACTTGTGTTGTGTTATGTAAGGGATACCATACTTTCACTCAAGGTATGGAGATCAAGCATGGCATAACCACTCATAGCCTCGTACCATTTGGTATATACTTGCTACAGGAACCTAAGCGTTTTTACCTAAAGACTAAAGCTCATGTAATTGGTCTAGTTACTTTCCTTATGTTTTACCCCAAATGCATGTTTTTTCACTATGGTTAATTTATCTTGTCTTAAATCATGGCTTATTTGGTTTGTTCTTTTTCTAATATGACCTAAGTATATTGTAAGCTCAAAATAAATTTTTCTTTAAAATCTAAAAGACCAAAGCTATTTTCAAAATTTTTCAAAATGGTCTTTGGACATAAGACTTTTCTAAAAATAAATCAAAAATTCTTTTTGTTCATGGCCCAAATACTAGGCCAAAAATCCATTTTTTTCTAAAATATTTTTACAATGGGCTTAGAAACAAAATTATTTTCATCCAACCTTTTCTTACAAAGAGCTTGCAAATTATTTAGGTCAATTATGAAATACCAAAAATCAATTGTGAGCCTAGTTTATACCAAGAATAATTAATCATGGGCTTGTTTTTCACAAGAACCATTAGTTACTCTTTTCAAGTGAGAAATCTATTTATAATAAACCTCTTAATTTAGTTTTAATCCAATCTAGCATAAAAGCTATTTTAGTTGGATAAACGGATTAAAACCTAATTAATGGGAATTATCATGAACTGATTTCCATTTTTGAAAATATAACTATTGGTTAAAACGTCCGAGGGATATATTCAAAAACAAGATACCCCATGTTGGTATTTTGTTAACCATATACCTAGGAAAAGAGACTCGCCATTCGTGTGTGGATGTTATAAGGTTGGAAGGAATGTCCTATTTGTCCTTGTTTGTCTATACATGCATATATGCATACATTTGCATCTCATATCATTGATCCTCTCTGGCTTACAGCCCTAGATTATGACAGTTCAAAAGCTTACAACAATCCGACCTACGCCAGAGACGAAGAATCTAGCAACGACTCAATCACTTGCTCACCAAAAATAATGGATCTCGAACAAATTCAAAGAATGGTGGATGATGCCCTCAAAGCTAAGATGGAAGAAATAAAAGAGGCCCTAGCTGAGACCATGAAGAACCAATTGACTGCAATCTTAGAAAATCATGCCGAGACAGCTGCTAGCACTAAGTAGCCAAAGGACAAAGGGAAGACTAAAGTTGGTGAAGTGGTTTTTGATGATGAAAAGGTGATCATTGATGATGATGATGATTGGGCCCAATACTACTAGGATGCTCAAGAGAAGAAGAAAGAACCGAAGATTGTTGAAAGATCAACTATGGAGAAGACCGAAACTTCTGATGTTGAAAAGACGATTGCTGACTTAGAAAAGAAATTTGAGAAGAAATTGAAAACCGAAGAAATGTCCGAAGTTGACAAATTATTTGAGCTAGATGAAGAAGTTTCATACAAGTTCAAGATGCCATCTCCATGTGAAGCAGTATATCACTGCCATGCAGTCTGCCCGAGCTACTAAGGCTCAAACCCTAAGGTACTTTAAATACCCTAGAATCCATATTCTAAAAGGAATCCATGGCATGTAAGAAGGAGTGGTCCAATTTAACATTTTGAAAACATTTTAAAACATCAAGTTTTGACCATGAAATTTGCTTCCAGTGAATGACATCCATATTCTTAAATAGAATTTTTATCTTCTTTAAATAAAGTTCGTTCACGAGGGATGAATGAAGAAAAATCAAAACTGTTAAAGGAGTCTTTACGTTGAAATGGAAAGTTTTTTTTGGATTCTATATGAAATATGGCATGAAAGGTGACTTATATAGAGGAAATAACCTTTTCCAAAATTGATAAAGTAAAAGGATGAAACCATGTTGTGTAAGGAAAAGAATTGGCGACAATTTCCTTTACCGCGTTGAAATTGGTTTTAGCAAATGGTGCGGCTGTGAAAAAGAAATTTTGATGCACTATTTATGATGTGATAAAAAAAAAGTGGTGTAGTAATAAAAAAAGAAAAAAAAAGAAAAGTTACAGTAAAGATGAAAATTGTATTTTTTTTATTATTGTACAATATTTATACAATTGATACAATATTTATACATCACTAAGAGGGTGGTGGTAGGTCATCAAATAAAGCCTTGAAAAAGTCATCGCCAGTTGGAGGGGAAGGCAAATTACTCATCCCAGGATCACCCAAAGCGGGAGCACTAAAATCCCTATTACCTTAAAGTTCTGATCTGTCATGGTCCTCATCATAAGTAGATGAAAGGATCTCATGGTCATCAGTCTGGGGGCCTCTTGATGAAGAAGCGCTAGGATCCCTCATCCCCTGAAATCAAAAGTCCCGAAAATTCTGTTCGGACTGATGATATAAATTTTCAAAATGAGAAGCCTGTTGACGACTTGCAGCCAACTCTTCTTGAAGTTTCCTATTTTGTTCTTCGAGCATCCGCTGTGAGCCAAAAAAAAAAGGTAAGAGCATACATAATCATGCATACATATAGCATAAATTACCATGAAATAAGGAATGTACCAGGTAGTTCATATCAATGCCTTGCGGATGAGATGGCATATCTAGTGAGCTAGAACGAGCAAATGAAGGGGCAGTAAAAGAAGGTCCAACCTCATGATCAAATGAGCCAACAGCATGCAACAATCATTAAAAATTTAAAAAAGAAAAAAAGAAAAAAGCAGTTGCAAGGGAAAAATGGTAAAAGTTTTACCTGAGAAGTACTAGCCCCTGAGAAGTACTAGCCCCTAGATGTGGAATGAACTCTCCTGCATCTCTGTGATGTTCCTCTTCATCTCTACCCTCATTTTCTTCAGGAATCTCCCGCACACCAACAGGAGATACATCAAAGTTCAAGAGCCTTCTTTGAATAAAATGGGCATAAGATGCACTCGGCGGATAGAGAAATCCTTCAATACCATAACCGTACTGAGCCGGCCACCAGGCATCCTCTGGCATCGACATAATATTTAAAGTGTATTCCGGGCAAGGCATTGGAATCCTCCACCGCTCTGGACTGAGAAATCACTCATAAACTCTCTCTCCGAGAAACCAGCCACTAGACACTGGGCCAGCGATGACTCGGCGAGAATGTTGGAAAGATAGCACAGCCCTCATCAAAGGAGACCAATTTGCTCGCTCTTCTGGGTTCCACCAGGCCAAATTCACTTGCACAATAACATAAGGTAAGTAAACTTTCACATAAAATTTAAAGCATACTAATGCTATTTCACCTGGTCTCAGGTTAAGCGGCTCAACACAAAGCGATGAGTATGTACATGGTGAGAGCCGGGAATGTTCACACGATCGGACAACCAGAAATTTAATCTCAGATACCCGACTCTATCTTGGAAAATACCGGATACCCTCACGAGGTTGTGTTCATAAGCCCATGCTTACAATAATAATAAAGATTACATTCATGCAAGAAATGTAATATCCTCATTTATGCCCTAGAAGTTTTGCATATTGTTGTTGTTGTTATTGTTATAAATTGGATTGAATGTATATGATGGGATAAGAAAAGAAATTGGGAGGAGAATGCTTGTGTATATGTGTATTGGGAAAGAATTAGGGTTTAGAGAGAATGGTATATATTGTGTATATGAGGATATATATAACATATAAATGGGTCAAAGGAAGAGTCAAAGGAAGAGAGATATTTTTATGTGATATGTGTAATTACTATCATGGGCATACATGAGACAAAAGTTAAATTAAATGATTAAGGGTAATTAAGTAATTGCTTGAATTGGAACTCTTGGTGGAGATTTAAAAGAAGAGTTGACTTTGGTTTATTCATAATTTCTTCTTCTTCTTCATGTGTGTGGCCGGCTCCTCCATAGAGAAAGGAAAGCAAGTGGTGAAGAGAGGATCTTGATGTGTTGAGCTCAAATTGAAGGAAGATTAAGTGTTTAAGTGTTGATTCAAGAAGTTTTAACTAAGGTAAGATCTTTCCTTTGATTTCTTTCCTACTTTTGAAGTGGTATGGGAAGTTAATTAGGGTTTGATGATTTGATGATGAGATGTGTTTATGATTTATTCTCAAGTGTTGAAATGGAATTAAAGATAAGAAGCTAGGTTGGTGTTGGTGATGGAAGAGTAAGAGTGTGTTTAGTGAATTCTTTTTCTGTTTTACAATTAGTAAAGGCTGTAACTTATATGATTTTTAATTAATTATAGAAAAATGTTCTTGAAGTGAATTTTTGATATGTTGTGCCTCTATGAGTCTAGAATGACTGAAAAATATGTTGATTCGATTTTGGATATGTTGTTGCTTAGTGAGTCTAGTATTTGAGAAAAATAATTTAGAACCACGTTGATTGAATTTGATTTATGGAATTCACAAAGTTCAGAACTGCTGCCAGGATGCAGGGCAATTGGGGCAATCTGGTTAGGCGAGCTATTTGACCAAGATTTTGTGTTCAGTTTGATCTGAAATTTTAAAGGAATGATTTTAAGATACAAAACTAAATTCTGTAAAAATTGTAGAATTTTTAATCAAGTAGATTATTTTATACAATTTTTCAAAATAAGGATAAAATGGAGTCTAAAACCAGAATGTATTATTCATATGAATCATATCAATTGTTCTTTGCCCTAATTGCATTGTTGAGATTGAACAATGTTATGTTATGCATTGTGAATGGTTATGTGTTTCATGAATAATATACATTGAAATTGAAATAATAATTCAAATAAGACATGATATGAGACAATGCCATTGTGATTGGCTATGATGGTGATATTGAAAGAAAGAAGGCATGTTTGCCTAAATGTGATGAGAATTTGAGAATGGAAATGGTAACTATATAATAAATGAATTGTTTGTTTAATATGTTATTCAGTTTCAGAGTTCTGGATTTGGGTGGCATGCCTAAGAAATGATGAAAGGTAACAGTCTTGCCGGGTTGAGGATCTCCTCATATGTGTTGAGTTGATGGTCCAAGAGACTGGGTCTGTTACACTATGAGAATTGTGAATATAAGATATATGATTTGTAACAGTCTTGCCGGGTTGAGGATCTCCTCATATGTGTTGAGTGATGGTCCAAGAGACTGGGTCTGTTACACTATCCATGGATAGAGATACATGTATATACATTGCCTACGGGCGTGATTATTGTGACTATGAACCAAATCAGTAACTCTGAACTCTGAATATCGTATTAAATACTTGTTGGGCCCATAGGTGTCAAGGTTATATGAATGTCCTAAATAATGTTATGAGTAATGTTGAATGTGGAAAGATGTTGAAATGGGGTATACTCATATGACTATGATTTGTGAAATGCATAATTATGTGATTAACTTTATATTTATGATGTTGATCTTATCAATAACATATGTGGCATTGCATTACATTAAAGCATACCATTAGCATGTTTTATCTTACTAAGCCCTTGGCTTAGCGCGATAGTGTTTAATTGCGCAGGTAATAGAGTTGATAGAGTTGAACCCGAGAGTTCATCAAGACCAAGTGAGAGTAGACCTTGAAGAATCCATTTTGGGAGCTTAAAGATCAGAGTAGACTTGCCAATCATGTATATTTCTTTATATTTTGTAAAGAAATGTTTAGTATGTAAATATGTAAATATTTTATAACTTCCGCTGTGTAATATTTAAATATAGGGATTTTCACAAAACCTTTATGTTATGTTGCACTAGAAGTGTAAATTCTTTTTGCAGGTTGTAGTTGAGGTTACAAGGGGGATTTATTGGGAGTGTACTGAGAATGATTTTGTTTGCATTGGTTTGTGTAAAATGTTTTTAAAAATAAGAAAAAAACCGGTTTTGTCGACACTTGGGACTCAATTTTTAGGCAAAACTATGGCAAAATTTTTGAAAAAAAATCGGAACTAAAATTTGACTAAGTAAAATTGGTAGCAACATTAGGTTAGTGTGGCGCCTCTACTCAGTTTACACATGTAGGTCGGGAAGGGGTGTTACAAGAAAAGAGCAGAAATGACATTGGTAGAAGAAGAATAGCTCAACAACCGCCATCAAGCCGACAAAAGACTTCTTGTTTAGGCAAAGTTTATCAAGACCATGGAAAAGACACGCGAGACCAGCTTCACCCCAGCCAGAAGATGGTACCATTCTGAAATAAGAAAGGGCATTCAACATTGACAAGTGGATGGAGGATTCAATGCTGCCTAAGATGGTCGACCCAAGCTAATATAACAAAAATCCTCGAGCATACTGTTGGGTCGTGTCTCTACCAACTCGTCCTTCATAGTTCATCCAATAACAACAAATTGGCTCGATTTTTATATTAAAAGGCCCTTTATATGATGGTTCCATGCCAATTAATTCCTGAATTTATTCAAATGTTAAAATATCATTGGTCAGAGGAACCGGAACACCATCAAATCGAAGGCCGGTTATAGTAGTAAAATCGACCGTACAAATTTTCATCTCTCCAATGGGCAAGTGAAAAGTGTGGGTTGTGTCCAACCATCGTTCTGCAAGCGCCTGGACTACACTTTGGTCTATCTGATTCTCCTCCGATGGCATAAGATGAAGTGCTCAAAGCCACATTCTCTGATAATCTGCCTTACCCGAAAAGGCACTACCTCGTACCATTGTCAGGCTTTGTAAATACATCCTCCAGCCCGCACAACGCAACGATCATGCTAACACAGGTAAGTACATATTATCCTATCTGCTTAAATTAATTTATTTTTCCTAAATTTTCTAAAGAATAATAATATAAAATATAAATAAAAAATAAAGGCAAACACAATAATAATAAAAAAGCATAAATAAAAAATCAGAAAAAATAATAACAGAGAAAAATAATAATAACAAAAATTAACAAAAATAATAATAATAATAAATAAATAAATAATAAATGAACAAACAAATAAATACAAATAAATAAAAATAATAATAAAATAAAAAAAAGATGAAAAAATCAAGAAAAGAAAAAAGAAAGAGAAAAATAATTATCGCGCTCTTTTCGTTGGAACTACGATGAAGCGGCATCCTAGCTAGTATTTCTATATTTTTATCTTCATGACGCCAAATAAACTCCAACAACTCGACATTAGAATGAGTCCCTGACCTTGAAGTAAGCATTTTTTTTTAAATTATGTGCTAAATTTGAAAAAATTTGAGAGAATTATATAAATTGAGAAATTTTGCTGCGAATCGAATGAAAGAATTAGCTCGTTTATATAGAGAAACGGCCAGGGAAAAAGCAAAATTCAAAAGTAAGTTTTACTGTTCATGAATAGTAATTTTACTATTCATGAATAGTAATTCTTTACTATTCATAAATAGTAAATTACTGCTGATGAATAGAAAATTTCTATTCCCAATAGTAAAATACTATTTACTACTATTTATGAATAGTAGTTACTATTTTTGAATAGTAAATAGTGCATGAACAGTGACTACACAGTAAATAAACAGTAAATTCAATTATTCAACTACTTGCGTGTATATAAACATTTTTACACGCAGGGGGCAAGGAGAAGACATGTGCATAAAAATTAGTCAAACTTTTTGAAACCAAAAAATTATTTTTTTGCAGATAATTAAATCTTTATTAGCTCGAGTCAAGAACCCAAATTTTTCTTAGGTCCATAATCTAGAATCTCTTTTAAGTCCAGAACTTAGCTCGGGTCCAGAACCCAAATTTTCTTTAGGTCCAGAACATAGAATCTCTTTTAAGTCTAGAACTTAGCTTGGGTCCAGAACCCAAATTATACTTAGGTCCAGAACCTAGAATCTCTTCTAAGTCAAAAACTTAGCTCGGGTCTAGAACCCAAATTTTACTTAGGTCCATAACCTAGAATCTCTTCTAAGTCCATAACTTAGCTCGGGTCCATAACTTAAATTTTACTTAGGTCCAGAACCTAGAATCTCTTTTAAGTCCAGAACTTAGCTCGGGTCCAGAACCCAAATTTTCCTTAGGTCCAGAACCTAAATCTCTTTAAGTCCAGAACTTAGCTCGGGTCCAGAATCCAAATTTTTCTTTGGTCCAGAACCTAGAATCTTTTCTAAGTCCATAACTTAGCTCGGGTCCTAAACCCAAATCTTTTCGCGCCCACAGCCCTCAGCCAGCTGCGGCAGTTTTTCGCCAGCCCATTTTTTCCGCAGCAGTTGTTTTTCGCCAGCGCAATTTTTCCGCAGCAGTTTTTTTTTGCCAGCGAAATTTTTTGGACGCAAATTTTTTCGAAACCTAATGCAATTAGGTTTTGGTTTCCTTTTCTTAATCAATATTAGATTCCTTGAATAACTAGAATTAACCATAAAATTCTTCTATAAATAAGACCAAAAACAACACAAAAAGGGAGGAGAAAATGGATCAGAAATTAGGAGGAGAAATTGAGACCGAATTTTGAGGACGAAAACCTTGAATCTAAATTTTTGAGAGAGCAAACAAACAATCCATCAAAGGCAGGAAAGCTTGTCTTTGTTCTTTTTCATCCAAGAAGTGATTTTTGGTGGAACCAAAAAACGAAGGTATGAATTTCTCTATTTGTTTCAATAATTCACAGTAGCTTCATCATTCAAAAATCTTAAAAATTGTTTCTGTTTCTTCAAAATCAAAAAACAAAAACCTAAGAACCCTAATTCACCTTTTCTAAAGTTTAAAAACCTTAATTCGTTGCTTTGTTTACCAAAAAGCTTAAAATTGTTGTTTTTGTATCTTTAATATCTCAAAACCCTAATTTGTTTTCCAAATTCTCAAAATCAAAAATTAAATCTATTTCTTTCTAAAAACCCTAAAAAACATATTTTCTATTTCTATAAACTTTAAATCATTTTGTTTATTCTCATAAAGCTTCATAAAATTTTCAATTGTTTTTCTAAATTCTAAAACCTAATGCATTCTCCGAAACTCTAATTCAAAAATTCTAAAACCCTAATTCAACTTTAAAACAAAATAGTAAACCTTAAACTAGATAACCTAAACCCTATTTTTTTTTCTAAACCCTAATCCTTTAAACTTTAAAAAACCTTATAAAATAAATGTTATAATTTTACATAGTAAGCTTAAAAACATAATTCAGTAGCTAACAGTCATAAACTTAATGTTTTGAAGAGCCGAAACCCTAGTTTCATGATTTTACCACTCAAACACTAATTTGGTTAATTAAAGAACTTTATCAACCTCTTAAATTATAAAACTTTAATTCATGTCCATTCCTTAAAGTTCACAGTAGCTAAGAATTACAAATCCTAAACCCATAAATTCCAAAACCCTAAACACATTAAATAAAGAAACTTAAATAGAAACAGTAACCCTAATTTGAATCTTTATTTTCCTTATTAAAATTCATATTTGATTATGCTTTAATTTATTTTATATGCTTTAATTTATTTAAGTTCAATGCTTGGTTTATTTAATTTATCATGGATGCATGTTTACTTTCTATTGATATTTAATACCTTTGATGAATGATTTATTTACGATGAATGGTTATTTACTTTTATTGATTTATTTAGATTTTCAAATGTTGTAAGAGGTATGTTTCCGCTTGGTGGCTACCTCATTAGTTAGATATCATGTAATTTAAATTGCTTTTCTATTTTAGAACCAATGTAAAGGACATGTTTCTACGTTTCGGTGGGTGTCCTATTTAGGCATGGGATGTAAGGACATGTTTCCATCCTCGGATGGGTGTCAATTTATGTGCTTTGTTTGGACATTGTTTTGATTTTCAATATATCGATGCTTTATTTTAATTATTGTGTGTAATATGGATAATATTGTTATATTTAAGAATTTTATAATATTAAGACCTGTAAAGGAGCCCGGTCCTAATGAATCGGGCGTTGTGGGCGTGTTGTGCTATTTCTCACCTTTCCCACACGCACCCAACTTTTCGAAAGCATTAGGGGTTGGGGATTCCTTAGGAATCAAGTCATCCACCCCTTTCTTTTTCCTGGCCCGTCCGGGTTGCGACTCCATTTTCTCCGGACCTAGGTCTGTGTTCTCCAAGGCCCCGAGCCTAAACAGTGTCAAAGTTGCAAGAACCATTCCACCAGGAGTGGGGGAGAAAATCCCCACTCACACTTCGATATAGTCTCAGTTTGCCTCCAATTGATATGGTTTGAACCTGATATGGTCACGATTTTTGTCGAATTCATTAATTCCATATGCATCAGTAATCCATTTTTAAAATAGGAAGTTTCACGATGTTTAACCTAGCACGATCATATAAATATGGACTTTTTAGAACTTTAGCAAACTTCAATAATGATTGAGTAACCTTCAAAAAGGATTAGCAACCTCGCAGAGCAACATCTTGATCAATGAAAAGAAAAGCAACAAAAATGCAGACAACGTTATCAAAGAAGTTAGTGGCTCGCTGTCTTGGTTTTATTCAACCAAGAGTTCCAAGTTGGTACACGCAAGAGTATTGTATCAACGTTTAATTTCTGTGGAATCAACAAACAGAGGTTTGAAACTCTTTATCTAATATGTTCTAATCTATTTAACAGTTTCAGTAACTCATCCCAAATTATTTCGTTGAAAGACTTTACTTTTTTTTTTGTTTTTCTATTCTTTTATAAAATATCCAGTAAACTCATTTAACCATCCAACCACTCACTAGTTTACAGCCTAGCCAATTTTTTTTATCATCATAATTAAATTGTTTAATCAAATTATATTAAATATCTAATATCACAGTAACTTGTTTATCTAATTAAAGGGTTTAAAACATGTTTAAGCCATTAAGAATGGGCCGAACTTGGCCAGGCCTTTCTTAATTAGGATCGGACTAGCATAGGGCTTAAATCAAGGGTCTACAGTTTTGAACGATCTGAGACTTTAGTAGAAGAGAGCAAAATGCAATATGACTTTGAGCTAATTTTGGATAAGTGTGATCAGGGATTTTTGTCCCCACTCCCAGTGGAATGGTTCTTGCGACTTCGGCATTGTTAGGCTCAGGGCCTTAGAGAACTCTGGCCTAAGCCCAGAGAAAATGGAGTCGCCACCTAGAGGGCCTAGAAAAAAGAAAGGGCTATATGACTCGATTCCTATGGAATTTCCAACCCCTTAATGGGTTTGAAAAGTTGGGTATGTGTGGAGAAGGTGAGAATGACCCAGCACCCTCACAACACCCGGTTCATTGGAACCGGCCTCCTTTTCTGGTCTCAATGCTATAAAATTCTTAATTAAAATAAAATTATCCATACTACATGTGATCAATTAAAATAAAGCATCATTATATTAAAATCAAAGCAATGTTCAATCAAAATAAATAAATGGACACCCATCTGGAGATGGAAACGTGCTCTTACATCATCCATTGTCTAAAACTAAATAGGACACCCACCAAAAGGTAGAAACACGTCCTTTACATTAATCCCAAAACTAGAACATAAATTAAATTACATGGTGCTTAAAACACAAGGTACCCAAAATATGGAAATAGACATCTTACAATGTTTTGAAACCAAAGTAAATCAATAAAAATAATCAACCAACCATTCATCATAAATAAATCATTTATTGAAGACATAAATCAAAAATATAAATAAATTATTAATCAAACCATATAATAAATACTCACTTAATAATAAAACAAATAAAGATGCAAATTTAGGTTTATATATCAACTTAGGGTTTCGTAAATAACATTTAAGGCTTTGGAGTTTTATATTTAAAAGCTAGGGCTTTGGAATCTTAAAGAACTAATATTAATGTAATTTTTTATTTTATTTCTTCAGAAGAATTATGATACCATGTGATTAAAATTAGAATTTAAGATTTAAGTAAATAAGGCTACCTATGAAAATAAGATTATAACTTAAATATTTAAAAAGAATAAGCTATTGTGATGATTAATTAAAAAATAATTGATTAGGGTTTTAAAATAGATTAAGGTTTTAATTAAATTGGGGTTTGTATTTCCAAGAAAACTAACACTATTACATTGTATTTTTGAAAGAAGAGGCTACTGTGAAAGTTTTAGAAAATTGTTTTAATTAGGGTTTTACAATTTAAATGGTTTATAGTTTTGATTAACAAAAAACTAAGTTACTGTAATAATTAAAATAACAAAATAGATAGTGGATAATTTTTTTTAATAAACGATAATTGATGGATACTATGTTCTTTAAAAGAAATAAACAACTTCGTCTGTTAATGTTCATAATTATTTATTACATGAGTTTTGAAAGTTATAATTCATCAATTTTAATTGATCAATGATTAATGGATGAAGATGACTTTTGATAAAAAAAATAGATATAAATACCTATGTTTGAAGGCTCCACCAAAATTGTTGGATAAAAATTTGGGATGAGCTAACACCAAGACAGTCACTACTTGCTTGCTTGTTGCCTTAATCTTCTTGCTAAAATTGTTATAGCTTTAGAGTTCTTTTGCTGCTGCCGAAAAATGACTCCAATAATCCAAAAATTCCCAAAAGTCCATCTCCCAGCCAAAAGGTCCCTTTCTTTATTTTTTTTAAACTGTTATTTATAGCAAAAACCTAATGATAATTCTGTTTAATTAAGGAAATATAGGTTATTCAGGAAAAAATTGCAAAATCGAGCAAAAAAATATTTTGGCAAAATCGACAGCGCGTGAATGGGCCTATGAGCTGCGAGAGGTTGCTGTGCAGGCACCTGGGCGAGCCCCAATTCACGGCAGGCGTTGCCTGCAGCGAATTGGCCTTTGACACGCCAATTCGCCGCAGGCGTTACTGATTCGACCGTCCACTTTTTTATTTTCTATTCTTTATCATTTTTATATGTATATATTTTTATTTTATATTTTTACTATTAAAAATATTATATTTAACATATTTATAATTAATTACATTATTTTTTAAATAATAAAATTAATTATAAATGTTATTTAAATTAATAATAAATAATATATTTAAAAATAATAAGTATTATAAAATAAATATTATATAATTAAAATAAATAATAAATATTAAAATTTAAATAATAAGTACTACAAAAATTATTTGGGACTGTTATAAAAACTTCGGACTGGACTTGGTAAAAAATTAAGGGTTTATAATATGGATGGGTTCTCGACTCAAGGTTGATTAGGTTCTGGACCCAAATTGGCTTGGGTTCTAGACCTAGAATGAGTTATGAACTAAAAAAAAAATTGGGTTCTGGACCCAGAATGAGTTCTAGGCTCGAAAAAGTTTTGAGTTGTAGACCCAAATTTGTTTAGGTTTGGATACTTGAACCTAAGACTGGTACTTGGACCCAAGACTAGATTTGATTTGGGTACTTAAACCTAAGACTTGATTTTATTTCGGTACTTTGACCCGGGATTGGGTACTTGGACCCGAGTCTAGATTTGATTTGGGTACTTGAACCCGGGACTAGGTACCTATACCTAAAATTGGTCACTTAGACTTTAGATTGGATTTAATTTGGGTACTTAGACCCGAGACTGGGTGCTTAGACCCAAGACTGGATTTGATTTGGGTACTTCTAACTGGGACTAGGTATTTGGACTTGAGACTGAATTTGATTTGGGTACTTGAACCCGAGACTGAATTTGATTTGGCCTTCTATCAGTTTGAGTGTTCTGGTTTTCTTGTAGCCAATTAATTTTAGCTCTTCTAGCTTATTGATCTTCTATCATGGCTTTCTTCTTGCCATTTGATCCATTTTTCAAAGGATCTACTACAGCTCTTCTAGCTGGACTGACCTTCTGTCATCTAGGAATTTTGGCTTTCTGATACCAAGTTGTTCCATTCTTCAATGGAATGTGCTGACCTTCTGTCATTTGAGAATTTTGGCTTTCTTCTAGCCAATTGTTCCATTCCTAAATTTGGATTATCAATTTAAACACGGCTCGAATTCAGCATAAAAATGGTAACCATGTCGAATTAAACCGTCCATATCGAATTAAACCTTTCTTAATTCGATATGGACCCATTAAATACTGATTGGATAACATCCATGTAACACCCCTTCCCAACCTACATATGTAAGCTGAGTAGAAGCGCCACACTAACCTAATGTTGCTACAAATTTTACTTAGTCAAATTTTAGTTCCGATTTTTACAAAATTTTTGCCATAGTTTCGCCTAAAAATTGAGTCCCAAGTGTCGACAAAACCGGTTTTTTTCTTATTTTTAAAAACATTTTACACAAACCAATGCAAACAAAATCATTCTCAGTACACTCCCAATAAATCCCCCTTGTAACCTCAACTACAACCTGCAAAAAGGATTTACACTTCTAGTACAACATAAAATAAAGGTTTTGGGACAACCCCCATATTTAAATATTACACAGCGGAAGTTATAAAATATTTACATATTTACAAATTCATATACATCAAAACTCAAGTTTTACAACACATAAAATTTATACATGATTGGCAAGTCTGCTCTGATCTTTAAGCTCCCAAAATGGATTCTTCAAGGTCTACTCTCACTAGGTCTTGATGAACTCTCGGGTTCAACTCTATCCACTCTACTACCTGCGCGATTAAACACTATCGCGCTAAGCCAACGACTTAGTAAGATAAAACATGCTAACGGTATGCTTTAATGAAATGCAATGCCACATATGTTATTGATAAGATCAACATCATAAATATAAAGTTAACCACACAATTATGCATTTCACAAATCATAGTCATATGAGCATACCACATTTCAACATCTTTTCACATTCAACATTAATCAATCATACTCCATAACCAACATCTCATTTCATTAAACTCATAACATTATTTAGGACATTCATATAACCTTGACACCTATGGGCCCAACAAGTATTTAATACGATATTCAGAGTTCAGAGTTACTGCTTTGGTTCATAGTCACAATAATCACGCCCGTAGGCAATGTATATACATGTATCTCTATCCATGGATAGTGTAACAGACCCAGTCTCTTGGATCATCAACTCAACACATAAGAGGAGATCCTCAACCCGGCAAGACTGTTACAAATCATGTATCTCATAGTGTAACAGACCCAGTCTCTTGGACCATCAACTCAACACCTATGAGGAGGTCCTCAACCCGGCAAGACTGTTACCTTTCATCATTTCTTAGGCATGCCACCCAAATCCAGAACTCTGAAACTGAATAACATATTAAACAAACAATTCATTTCCATTCTCAATTCTCATCACATTTAGGCAAACATGCCTTCTTTCTTTCAATTACATCATCTTAGCCAATAACAATGGCTTCACATTTCATTTCATAATATAACATCTCATTATTCAAGTATATATATATATATCTCATCCATGATCACATTATATCTCACATAGCATCATTCATAAATATCAACATTTCATTCCACATTACTCATGAAACACATTACCATTCACAATGCACAACATAACATTGTTCAATCTCAACAATGCAATTAGGGCAAAGAACAATTGATTATAACATTCATTGATTCAAGTGTGTTTAAAGTGTTTAGGGTTAGGTTTAAGGACCAACCTACCTTTGGAGAACCAAAGCAATGCAAGAAGAACAAAGAATTAAAACCCTAACCATAAATAGTACATTCTGGTTTTAAACTCCATTTTATCCTTATTTTGAAAAATTGTATAAAATAATCTACTTGACTAAAAATTCTAAAATTTTTACAGAATTTATTTTTTTATCTTAAAATCATCCCTTTAAAATTTCAGATCAAACTGAACACAAAATCTTGGTCAAATAGTTCACCTAACCAGACTGCCCCAATTGCCCTGCATCCTGGCAGCAGTTCTGAACTTTGTGAATTCCATAAATCAAATTCAATCAAAGTGGTTCCAAATTATTTTTCTCAAATACTAGACTCACTAAGCAACATCATATCCAAAATTCAATTGAATATGATATTTCTAAATTTTATTAAAAATCCCGAAATATAGCTGTCCCAGTTAAGGTACCTGCTGGAACAGGTCTAATGAAAATAATTTTTCTAAACTCATAACCATTCCAAAATCGAATCAACATATTTTTCAGTCATTCTAGACTCATAGAGGCACAACATATCAAAAATTCACTTCAATAACATTTTTCTAAAATTAATTAAAAATCATACAAGTCACAGCCTTTACTAATCCTAAAACAGAAACATTTTCACTAAACACCAATCTTACTCTTCCATCACCAACACCAACCCAACTTCTCATCTATCAAGCAAAATCAATACTTACAATAATACCATAAGCAACTTAATCATACCACTTCAAAAGAATTGAAGAAATTAGAGAAAAGATCTTACCTTAGTTAAAAACTTCTTAAATCAACACTTGAACACTTAATCTTTCTTCAATTTAAGCTTGAAATCATCAAAACCATCACTTGTCTCTTTCTTTCTCTTTGGCTATGGAGGGCCGGCCATCAACAAGAAGAAGAAGAAGAAATGATGAAGAAAACACAAATCAAAACTTCTTTAAATATCCACCATGTGATTTTATCCAAGCAATTACCAAAGTGCCCTTATTCACATAATTATCTTTTTGTCTTATATGTGCCCAATTAAGTAATTTACCAATCTCAAATAAATATCTTCTCTTGCATTGACCAAGCCTTTTGACCACTTTATATGTCATATATATTAACATATACACAACATATAAATTTGTCTCTAAACCCTATTTCTTCCCAAAATACATATACATATACTTTCTCTTCTCAATTTCTTTTCTCTTACAATTTAACACATATATTCAATCCAATATATAACAATAACAACAACAACAATATGCAAAACTTCTAGGGCATAAATGAGGATATTACAATTCTCCCCCTCTAAAAAGAAAATTTCGTCCTCGAAATTACCTGATATCAACTCTAAAACAACTGCGGATATTGTTCTCGCATGGATTGTTCACTTTCCCAAGTTGCTTCTTCTTTTCCATGATTCTTCCAAAGAATCTTCACCAATGGCACTTTCTTGTTCCTCAATAACCTGTATCACCCTCTCTGACTGTCCATCCGTCTGTGGATGAAAAGCAGTGCTGAAGTGCAGTCGAGAACCTAAAGCACTATGCAAACTCTTCCAAAATCTGGAAGTAAACCTGGGATCTCGATCAGACACTAAAGAAGTTGGAACACCATGCAGTTTCACAATCTCATGGATATACAGCTCAGCCAATCTCTCCAAAGAGTAATCCATTCGAACCGAAAGGAAATGAGCTATTTTAGTCAATCTATCCACAATCACCCATATGGCATCATGCTTCTTTTGTGTCAATGGCAAACCAGACACAAAATCCATTGTCACTTCCCACTTCCATTGTGGCACTGACAATGGTTGAAGCAACCCGGTTGGAACTTGATGCTCTGCTTTAACCTTCTGACAAGTGAGACATTTTGACACAAAATCTGCAATGTCTCTCTTCAAACCAATCCACCAATAATGCTGTCTCAAATCATGATACATCTTCGTATTACCCGGATGCATAGCAAACATTGACTGATGAGCTTCTTCTAAAATGACTCTTTTCAAATCAGCATCATCGGGTACACACAATCGGTTCTTAAACCCTAGACTCCCATCATCTTTCACAACAAATTCTCTAGTCTTCCCATTCTGACAATCTGAAATAATCTTCTGAATTTTCTTATCAGCCAATTGAGCCTCTTTGATCTGATCCAACAAAATCGGCTTCAATTGCAACTGTGCCAATAATACACCATCAACACAAGGTACAAAACTAGCATGCAATGCTCTCAACTCAACAAGCAACAAGAGCGAGTAAACTGTTAAACCAGCTAAAGACTTTCGACTCAAGGCATCAGCAACAACATTTGCTTTACCTGGATGATAGTCAATCAAGCAATCGTAGTCTTTAATCAATTTTAACCATCTCCTCTGACGAAGATTGAGTTCTTTCTGGACACCCAAATACTTCAAACTCTTGTGATCAGTGTAGATGAAACATTTCTCCCCAAACAGATAATGGCGCCAAATCTTCAATGCAAAAACAATGGCAGCCAATTCCAAATCATGGGTCGGATAGTTAAGCTCATGCGGTTTCAACTGTCGAGATGCATAAGCTATAACTTTACCTTCTTGCATTAATACACACCCCAAACCTCTATGTGAAGCATCAATGTAGATCACATATGGTTTGCCTTCAACAGGTAAAGTTAGAACAGGCGCTTGAGTCAACATTTCTCTCAACTGCTCAAAGCTAGCCTGACACTGATCCGTCCACACAAATCTCACTCCCTTACGAAGCAATCTGGTGAGTGGAGTAGCTATCAAAGAAAATCCTTTCACAAATCGCCGGTAATAGCCTGCCAAACCCAGAAAACTTCTAACCTCTGTCACTGATTTAGGTGGATTCCAATTCAATACAGCTTCAACTTTGCTCGGATCAACTTTAATGCCTTCTGCTGAAACAACATGTCCGAGAAAAGCTACCTGATCCAACCAGAACTCACACTTCGACAATTTAGCAAACAACTGCCTCTCTCTCAAAATCTGCAACACAATCCGCAGATGCATATCATGCTCCTCCTCATTCCGCGAATACACCAGTATATCATCAATGAAGACCACTACAAACTGATCCAAATAGGGCCTAAACACCCTATTCATCAAATCCATGAAAGCTGCAGGTGCATTCGTCAGACCAAAAGGCATAACTAAAAATTCATAATGCCCATACCTGGTCCGAAAAGCGGTCTTAGGAACATCTTCAGCTTTGACTCTCAACTGATGATACCCAGATCTCAAATCAATTTTGGAGAACACTGACGCTCCCTTCAACTGATCAAAGAGATCATCGATTCTAGGCAAAGGATATTTATTTTTAATAGTCACCTTGTTTCATTGCCTATAATCAATACACAACCTCATAGTACCATCTTTCTTCTTCACAAATAGCACAGGAGTTCCCCAAGGAGAAACACTGGGGCGAATAAATCCTTTGTCCAACAACTCCTGTAATTGCACTTTCAACTCCCTCAATTCTGCTGGTGCCATTCTATAAGGAGTAATAGAGATAGGAGTGGTACCAGGCAACAATTCAATACCGAACTCCACCTCTCTCTCAGGAGGCAATCCTGGCAACTCCTCTGGAAACACATCTGGGAACTCTGCAACTGTGGCAATGCTATCAATGGGAGAACTTCTTACTCTAGTATCTACCACATGAGCAAGATAGGCTTCACATCCCTTTCTAATCAACCTCCTGGCTGCAACAGCTGAAACAAATAAGAAGGCTAGCTGTTCCTGCTCATTAGATACTATCACCTCTCTACCATCAACAGTTTTCAAAGAAACAATTTTCTTCTTACAATCTACCACAGCTCCATGTCGAGATAGCCAATCCATACCTAAGATCACATCATATTCCTTAAATGGCATCTCAATCAAATCCCCTAAGAACTCCTCACCCTGCACCACTACTGCACTATCTCTATGCACCTTACTCACAACCACACTATGCCCTAACGGATTTGTCACCAACACATCAAATCCTAGGGACTCAGCATGCAAATCAGAGATAGGCAAAACAGATACACTAACATATGAATGCGTGGAACCCGGATCAATCAAAGCAAGTACTGGAGTATTAAATAAAGAAAAAGTACCAGCTATGACTGCCGATGTATCTGGCTGCCTCTGCGTAACATACATCCTCTGGGAAGATCCAACCTCCTCTGGTCTACCCTCCCTGGATGTAGCACCTCCTCTAGAACTGAATCCTGATCTACCTCCCCGACTGGCACCTCTGCCTCCTCTGCCTCCCCTCACACTAGCTCGAGAAGCAGCAGAATCCACTGGCATCAGCTCCTGCCTCTCAGGACAGTCTCTCACAAAGTGGTCAGGTGATCCACACCTGAAGCATACAGCTGATCTACTGTACCTCCAACAAACGCCCCCATGTCTTCCACCACACTGGTCACACACAGGTAAGGTGGATCTCTGAATTCCAGGAGTAGGAGCACTCGCTACTGAAGCTGCAGGTCTAAATCTCTGCCTCTGGAACTGCACTGACCTACCCGCTGGTCTCTGGCTCCTACTACTCCGAGGAACAAAACTTCCTCTACCCCTCTTCGCAGAAGAAGACCCTGCCTCAAACTAGGGCCTTCTAACCCTAACCTCCTCCTCTGAAACAGCTGCAATAACTTGAGCTCGCTCTACACTTCGAGCTGCTGCCACAAGCTGTGAGAAATCCTGATATCTGGATCCAGCCACTAAGCACATGATCGAGGGTCTCAATCCCTCCTCAAATCGCCGACATCTATCAATCTCATCAGCAATGATACCCCCAGCATACTGACTCAGTCGAATAAACTCAACTTCATATTCAGTTACGGTCCGATGATCTTGCTTCAAATCTAGAAACTCTCTTTTCTTCCCATCTTTATACTCCCTAGGAGTATACTTCAACTCAAATTCCCTCAGAAAATCAGTGTAAGACAGTGTTGGAGGATCATCCATAGAATGGGGCACTGTCTTCCACCAGTCGTAGGCATCCTTCTGTAGCAAAGATCTTGCATAGTCAAACTTCTCCTCTAAAGTGGCTTGCAACTGCACAAATACCCTCTGAACTCTATCAAGCCACTGTTCTGCTACAGCCGGATCAACTGTACCAAAGAAATCCTCTGCTCCATATTTCCTTAGCTTATCATAGTGCCTTACTGGTACTGAAGGCTGAGGGGGTGGTGGCGGTGGCTGTGGTTGCACAGGTGCTTGTCTCATAGCTTCCATCATAGGCCTAAACCAGGCTGGCGGAACCTCCTCCCCAGCTGGTCTACACGACACCGAAGCAGGTGCCTCCTCAACACTATCAACCCTAGCTCCCTCAGCAGGAGCAATACTCTCGGCACTACCCTCAATCGACTGACGTGAGTGAGAATCCATCACAACCTAACACTGCAAACACAGCAGATTATATCTTAATAAAGATCAGAGACTGCCAATCTCAAACGTATATGTTATTCAAAACCACTTTTTAAGTAAAAATATTCTTTTTATTACATTTTACCTAGGTTGAGAATCTCAAACCTAGGCTCTGATACCAAAACAATTGTAACACCCCTTCCCAACCTACATATGTAAGCTGAGTAGAAGCGCCACACTAACCTAATGTTGCTACAAATTTTACTTAGTCAAATTTTAGTTCCGATTTTTACAAAATTTTTGCCATAGTTTCGCCTAAAAATTGAGTCCCAAGTGTCGACAAAACCGGTTTTTTTCTTATTTTTAAAAACATTTTACACAAACCAATGCAAACAAAATCATTCTCAGTACACTCCCAATAAATCCCCCTTGTAACCTCAACTACAACCTGCAAAAAGGATTTACACTTCTAGTACAACATAAAATAAAGGTTTTGGGACAACCCCCATATTTAAATATTACACAGCGGAAGTTATAAAATATTTACATATTTACAAATTCATATACATCAAAACTCAAGTTTTACAACACATAAAATTTATACATGATTGGCAAGTCTGCTCTGATCTTTAAGCTCCCAAAATGGATTCTTCAAGGTCTACTCTCACTAGGTCTTGATGAACTCTCGGGTTCAACTCTATCCACTCTACTACCTGCGCGATTAAACACTATCGCGCTAAGCCAACGGCTTAGTAAGATAAAACATGCTAACGGTATGCTTTAATGAAATGCAATGCCACATATGTTATTGATAAGATCAACATCATAAATATAAAGTTAACCACACAATTATGCATTTCACAAATCATAGTCATATGAGCATACCACATTTCAACATCTTTTCACATTCAACATTAATCAATCATACTCCATAACCAACATCTCATTTCATTAAACTCATAACATTATTTAGGACATTCATATAACCTTGACACCTATGGGCCCAACAAGTATTTAATACGATATTCAGAGTTCAGAGTTACTGCTTTGGTTCATAGTCACAATAATCACGCCCGTAGGCAATGTATATACATGTATCTCTATCCATGGATAGTGTAACAGACCCAGTCTCTTGGATCATCAACTCAACACATAAGAGGAGATCCTCAACCCGGCAAGACTGTTACAAATCATGTATCTCATAGTGTAACAGACCCAGTCTCTTGGACCATCAACTCAACACCTATGAGGAGGTCCTCAACCCGGCAAGACTGTTACCTTTCATCATTTCTTAGGCATGCCACCCAAATCCAGAACTCTGAAACTGAATAACATATTAAACAAACAATTCATTTCCATTCTCAATTCTCATCACATTTAGGCAAACATGCCTTCTTTCTTTCAATTACATCATCTTAGCCAATAACAATGGCTTCACATTTCATTTCATAATATAACATCTCATTATTCAAGTATATATATATATATCTCATCCATGATCACATTATATCTCACATAGCATCATTCATAAATATCAACATTTCATTCCACATTACTCATGAAACACATTACCATTCACAATGCACAACATAACATTGTTCAATCTCAACAATGCAATTAGGGCAAAGAACAATTGATTATAACATTCATTGATTCAAGTGTGTTTAAAGTGTTTAGGGTTAGGTTTAAGGACCAACCTACCTTTGGAGAACCAAAGCAATGCAAGAAGAACAAAGAATTAAAACCCTAACCATAAATAGTACATTCTGGTTTTAAACTCCATTTTATCCTTATTTTGAAAAATTGTATAAAATAATCTACTTGACTAAAAATTCTAAAATTTTTACAGAATTTAATTTTGTATCTTAAAATCATCCCTTTAAAATTTCAGATCAAACTGAACACAAAATCTTGGTCAAATAGTTCACCTAACCAGACTGCCCCAATTACCTTGCATCCTGGCAGCAGTTCTGAACTTTGTGAATTCCATAAATCAAATTCAATCAACGTGGTTCCAAATTATTTTTCTCAAATACTAGACTCACTAAGAAACAACATATCCAAAATTCAATTGAATATGATTTTTCTACATTTTATTAAAAATCCCGAAATATAGCTGTCCCAGTTAAGGTACCTGCTGGAACAGGTCTAATGAAAATAATTTTTCTAAACTCATAACCATTCCAAAATCGAATCAACATATTTTTCAGTCATTCTAGACTCATAGAGGCACAACATATCAAAAATTCACTTCAATAACATTTTTCTAAAATTAATTAAAAATCATACAAGTCACAGCCTTTACTAATCCTAAAACAGAAACAATTTCACTAAACACCAATCTTACTCTTCCATCACCAACACCAACCCAACTTCTCATCTATCAAGCAAAATCAATACTTACAATCATACCATAAGCAACTTAATCATACCACTTCAAAAGAATTGAAGAAATTAGAGAAAAGATCTTACCTTAGTTAAAAACTTCTTAAATCAACACTTGAACACTTAATCTTTCTTCAATTTAAGCTTGAAATCATCAAAACCATCACTTGTCTCTTTCTTTCTCTTTGGCTATGGAGGGCCGGCCATCAACAAGAAGAAGAAGAAGAAATGATGAAGAAAACACAAATCAAACCTTCTTTAAATATCCACCATGTGATTTTATCCAAGCAATTACCAAAGTGCCCTTATTCACATAATTATCTTTTTGTCTTATATGTGCCCAATTAAGTAATTTACCAATCTCAAATAAATATCTTCTCTTGCATTGACCAAGCCTTTTGACCACTTTATATGTCATATATATTAACATATACACAACATATAAATTTGTCTCTAAACCCTATTTCTTCCCAAAATACATATACATATACTTTCTCTTCTCAATTTCTTTTCTCTTACAATTTAACACATATATTCAATCCAATATATAACAATAACAACAACAACAATATGCAAAACTTCTAGGGCATAAATGAGGATATTACAATCCATGTCCAATTGGACATCCAATTCGATATAAACAAATTGGACATGTCCAATTCGGCCTGGCATGAACCATACCCAACCAAACTCATTCTTATTTCGAATTAGATCTAATTCTAGCTTTAAAAAATTAAATTGGCTTGTCTTTGGGTCAAATAAAATTGAGCTAATCTAATTAAAGGCTTCAAAATAGATTTAATCCATTAAGAACGGATAGAACTTTCCTAGGCCTTTCTTAATTAGGATCGGACTAGCTTAGGGCCAAAATCAAGGATCTACAGTGAGAAATGTGATTGTGATGGAGTGAGTTTTAATTTGCTAAATGTATATGGACAATGTTATTTTGGTGATAAAACAAGAATTCTATAGTTAAATGATAGATTTGATCAAGTTAAGATGGAGTTTAGGATAAGTTGTGATGATTTAGGGTTACAGAAGGGTATAGTTAAAAAATGGGTATCCATTGGATTTTGTAGTTTAAATTATGTTATTAAATGATCCTAATGTTAAAAATGAATTTAAATAACCATTTGGAGTTGAGCAAAATGAAAATACAAAATTAAGGAAAGTTAGGGTTTTTGGGAAACATTGTTAAAGATTTGTTGTTAGTGGAATTACATGGTTTATATCAAGTTTTAGTATACTTTTAATGATAGAAATGAACTTGAGACACCAAATAGAATTGATTAAATTCTAGAATCAAAGTGAGTTAAGGAAAAATTTGGGAAATTGGTAGGAATGTTGTTTAATTAGTTTTTAATGGTTGAAATGCCTTAGAATATGAATCTAAATGATTGTAATTATTCATATTTTGAATAGGCATTGAGTAGAAGCTATTTGTCCAACCTTAGTAGTGAAGGAATTATTGAAAAGTTGGGAAGAGTGAGCATTTTAGCTTGGATTTAGGTGTTGGAGTAAGGTATCACATGCTTTGATAGTTTAAAAGTATTTGCATTTAATTTTGGCTAAACACATTTTAAATGGAAAATGTGTTAAGCTACTTGGTCATTTGAAAATTCTTATGCATTGTGATATTAAGTGTGAAATGATGTGCATGCATAATATGCATTGTGAAAAGCCATTATTAATGGCTAAAATGAGTAAATGTACTAGATGTGAAATATGTACGAATAGCTCAAGATGATCAAGATGTTTGGCTAATATAATTGTAATGCAAAGTTATATGCATTGTTGATAAAAATGATAAAGTATAGTGAATTTAAGTGATTTTGCATAGTTATGAATGAGAAAAATGAGTAAAAGAAACAATGTGATAAGAACTTAGATTATAGAAGTTTGCATTATTTATGTGTTCCCTAATATACTATTTAATTTTAGAGCTTTGTGTTTTGTAGCACTCCTATGATTTGCCTTCCGGCTAGAT
The DNA here is from genome assembly GCA_947685225.1 of Garcia nutans. NCBI lineage: Eukaryota > Viridiplantae > Streptophyta > Magnoliopsida > Malpighiales > Euphorbiaceae > Garcia > Garcia nutans. The sequence continues at coordinate 43,149,408 of CANTUV010000007.1, read as the reverse complement.
GCTAGGCATCAATGTTATACGATTTGCCTTCGGGCTAGACGTTGGGCTTAAACATTCTACTGAGTGTAGAAACTAGGTGTCAAACTAGACAAAAATGATAACTCTGGAATTTGGATATTATATAAGGTCATTTGGGCCCAATGCATTTGAATGTATTAATGTGATGATTTAAAAAGAATAATGAATATGATCTAAAATGGAATTACATGTCACATTGTAGAATTTAATTAAATAACACTATGCATTGTCTTCTTTAAAGTTTTATTGCTATCAAAGTATGTATTGTTAGGCTTTTAGCTTAGCGTGATTGAAATTCATCGTGTAGGTGATAGGGTTGATCTGGTGGATCCGGAGATTTCATCTAGACCTGGTCAAGTCTGGACTTGGGTTTCTGGTTCCTGAAGAGAGATCAGCTGCCACAGGATAAGAACCAGCTAATAACATGTGTACATTTTATTTTATGAGATATAACATAACTATTTATAATATATTTACATATTTGAGAATGTTGTAAACTATGAGGAGTTTTGGATAAATTTTATGATATAGAATTATGTATGTGTTTTCATACATATGTACACATTTTGAGCATTTTGGGAAAAAAATAGAGGAAGTTGAGAAGTTGTGGTGAATTGTTTAATTTATTATTATTGGGAGTGTATTTGTTTTGGTAGGTTGAGTTAATTGATTTTTTGGAATGTTCAAATCACAGACAAAACTCTCATAAATTAATTGATTTTTCCAGAGATTTTATTAACTTATTTTCTATTTTGTCCTTAAATCATTATAGAATAATAATATTTATTTATTTAAAGTACAATATAACATTTGAATTATTTTTTATTGAATCTATGGAAAATTTTAAAAGGACAATAACAGTGACATTTCTTGTACTGTATACGCGTATTATACTTATATAGATATATGTATTATATGTATATAGGATATAAGGGTGTTACATTTATTTTAGTATAAGAGCCTAGGTTTGAGGTTCTTGATCTAGGTAGTTTTTTTTAGAGAGAAAATGGGGATGTTAAATGTGGTTTTAAAGTGTGATACATGCATTTTCACTAGTATATTATCTGATCCTTGTTGGGCAATCTCTGATGTATTTACATATATAGGTAGATATGTCTGAGCTGGGATTTTCGCCCCCACTCTCGGTGGAATGGTTCTTTCGACTTCGGCACTATTTAGGCTCGGAGACTTAGAGAACACGGACCTAAGTCTGGAGAAAATGGAGTCACCACCCAGACTGGCCGGGAAAAAGAAAGGGGTGGATGACTCGATTCCTAATGAATCCCAACCCCCTAATGGGTTTGGAAAGTTGGGTACGTGTGGAAAAGTTGAGAAATGGCCCAGCACCCCGACAACGCCCGGTTCATTAGAACCAGCCTCTTTTACAGGTCTTAATATTATAAAATTCTTAAATATAACAATATTATCCATATTATACACAACAATTGAAATAAATCATCATTATATTAAAATCAAAGCAATGTCCAAACAAAGCAAATAAATGGACACCCATCCGAAAATGGAAACATGCCCTTACATCATCCATGTCTAAGTGAAATAGGACACCCACCATAAGGTAGAAACATGTCCTTTACATTGGTCTAAAATATAAAAGCAATTTAAATTACATAGAACTTAATTAATGAGGTACCCACAAAGTGAAAACATACCTCTTACAACATTTGGAAATCAAAATAAATAGATAAAGGTAAAACCATTCATCATAAATAAATCATTCATCAAAGATATTAAACATCAATCAAAATATATAATAAACATTCATCCATGATAAATTAAATAAAACAAGCATTGAAATTAAATAAATCAACCATCAAAGCATAAAATAGACTATGTAATCAAATATAAAAATAAAGCAAGTAAAGATACAAATTAGGGTTTACTGTTTCTATTTAAAGTTCTTTAATTAATATTTAGGGTTTTCGAATCTTAAGATATTATTATTGTTATTTGCTTAGGCTACTATAAGTTTTAAGAGAATTGAAATGGATTAGGGTTTTATAAATTTAAGAAATTAGTAAGGTTCTTTGATTGATCAAATTAGTATTTGAGGGGTAAAATTATGAAATTAGGGTTTTAGAATATTAAAATATAAGGTTTATAGCTCTTGGTTACTGGATTGTTGTTTTGGATTTACTGTATTGAGTTTGAATGTTTAGGTTTATAAGGTTTTAAGGATTAGGGTTTAAGAAAACTAGGGTTTACGGTTTTGGTTTTGAGAGAATTAAGGTTTTTAGTGTTTAGGAAAATATGTTTGGTTTTAGGATTTGAGAAAACAGTTTAGAGTTTTATAAAGTTTTTGGAAATAGGCAAAATGATTTAAGGTTTTTTGGAAACAGAAAAGTATTTTTTAGGATTTTTGGAAATAATAGAAAAAATTTAGGGTTTTAAGGTTTAGAAGAAATAAATTAGGGTTCTTAAGTTTTAGAAGAAACAAAAAGGTAATTTTTAGGGTTTTTGGAAATAGAAGAAATGATTTAAGGTTTTTGGAAACAAAAGAAACTAATTAAGGTTTTAAGGTTTAGAAGAAATAAATTAGGGTTCTAAGGTATAGAAGAAACGAAAAAGTAATTTTAAATTTTAGTAAAGAAATAAATAAAGAAACTAGAGATTCAAACCTCCATTCATTGGTTCCACCAAAAATTGCTTTCTGGATGAACAAGGACAAAGGCAAGGTTGCTGCCTTTGATGAATTCTTGATTGCTTGCTTATTACTAGGGTTTTCTGTAATCCAAATTTCGATCACCAAGTTCCAGTCCAAAGTCCTCCCCCTTTTCTCTATTTTAAAGTGTTATTTATAGGAAAATTTATAAGATTAATTCTAATTGTTTAAAGAAACTAAGATAAATTAGGAAAATAAACCAAAACCAATTAGAATTTGATTTCGAAAAAAATTGCATTGGAAAAATTTTGCCGGCAGGAAGTTCCTGCCGGCAAAATTGGCCTTGGCCAATTACTTTTGGCGATGAATTTTTTTGTCGGCAATTTTTTCGTCGCCGATTTTTATTTTTATTTATTTAATTATTATTATTATTATTTAATTATTATTTTTTAAAAATTATAAAAAATAAATACTAAAATAAATATTATTTAATTAAAATAACATAAAAATTATTTTGGACTATATAAAATATATTGGACCGGACTGGGTAAAAAATTAAGGGTCTACAGTTTGCCCCCTACTTGAACAATCTGAGACTTTAGTGAAAGAGAGTGAAAAGCAATAAGACTTAATTTTTTTGAGATGGTTGAGGTTTTGGGTTATGGACCCGGTTCGAGTTCTAGACTCAAGGATAATTTTAGGTTCTGGACCTAAGGGTAATTTTGGGTTGTAAACCCGAGCTAAGTTCTGAACTCAGGAGGAATTTTAGGTTCTGGACCTAAAGATAATTTGGGTTCTGGACCTGAGCTAAGTTCTGGACTTTAAATAGATTTTAGGTTCTGGACCTAAGGATAATTTGGATTTTGAACCCGAGCTAAGTTTTGGACTTAAAAGAGATTTTAGGTTCTGGACCTAAGGATAATTTGCGTTCTGGACCCGAGCTAAGTTCTGGACTTAAAAGAGATTTTAGGTTCTGGACGTAAGGACAATTTTGATTCTGTACCTAAGCTAAGTTCTGGACTTAAAAAAGATTTTAGGTTTTGGACATAATGATAATTTGGGTTCTGGACTCGAGCTAAGTTCCGAACTTAGGAGGAATTTTAGGTTCTGAACCTAAAGGTAATTCGGATTCTGGACCTGAGCTAAGTTCTGGACTTAAAATAGATTTTAGGTTTTGGACCTAAGGATAATTTGGGTTCTGGACCCGAGCTAAGCTCTAGACTTAAAAGAGATTTTAGGTTCTGGACCTAAGGATAATTTGGGTTCTGGACCCGAGCTAAGTTCTGAACTTAAGAGAGATTTTAGGTTCTGAACCTAAGGGTAATTTTTGGTTCTGGACCCGAACAAAGTTCTGGACTTAAAAGAGATTTTAGGTTCTGGACCTAAAGATAATTTGGGTTCTGGACCTGAGTTATTTTCTAGACTTAAAAGAGATTTTAGGTTCTGGACCTGAGTATAATTTGGGTTCTGAACCCGGGCTGAGAGAGATTTAATTGTCAGCAATAAATAATTATAGTTAGCAGTATATAAATTTTGTTTGCAAAAAAATTAGCCAAATTGTTTTGCACATAGCTTCTCCTTGCCCCCTGCATGTAAAAATATTTTAAAAGTACAAAAATATTTAAATACACGCAAGTATTTGAATGATTAAATTGAATGATTGAGTTTACTATTTATTTACTTACTGTGTAGTCACTATTTATGCACTATTTACTATTCGAAAATACTAACCTACTATTTATAAATAGTATTCTACTATTGTCAATGGTAACCTACTATTTGCAAATAGTATCCTACTATTTGTAAATAGTAATTTACTATTTATCAATAGTGAAATTTACTTTTTGAATTTTGTTTTTTCCTTTGCCGTTTTTCTATATAAACGAACGATTTCTTCATTTCATTCACAACAAGATCATTAAGTTCATTCATTCATTACTATAATTCTTCCAAATTTAGCATATAGTTTTGAAAAAAATGCATGCTTAAAGATTAGGAACTCATTCTAATGCTGAGTTATTGGAGTTTATTCGGCATCATGAAGATGGAAATATAGGTCTACTAGCCGGGATGCCGCTTCACTGTAGTTCAAATCAAAAGAGCAAGGTAATTATTGTTTCTTCTTTTCTTTTCTTTTTTTCTTCGTTTTTCTGTTATTTTTCTTTTTTATTCTTTTTTTTTATTTTACTTACTTTTGTTCTTATTTTTATTTTTTCTTTTTCTTTTTATTTTTTCTTTTTGTTATGTTTTTTTTTATGTTTGTCTTCATTTTTTATTTATATTTTTTCTATTTTTTAGAAAATTTTGGAAAAATATATTTATTTAAGTAGATAGAATAATGATATACTTACCTAGTGTTAACTTACCTGGCTCCGTGTTAGTGTGATCGTTGCGTTGTTTTGGCCAGAGGGTGTATCTACAAAGGCCGACAATGGCATGATGTAGCGCCTTCTTGGGTAAGGCAGATTATCTGAGATTGCAGCTTTGAAAGCTTCATCTTACAATTACCATCTGAGGAGTATCTGATAGACTGGAGTGTAGTCCAGGCGCTTGCAGAATGATGGTTGGACACAATCCATACTTTTCACTTGCCCATTGGAGAGATGAAAATTGGTCCGGTCGATTTTGCTGCTATAACCGGCATTCAGTATGATGGTGTTTCAGTTCCTCTTACCAACGATGTTCAGCATTTGAAGAAATTCAATAATTAATTGGTATGGAACCATCATATAAAGGGCCTTTTAAGATAAAAATCAAGCCAATTCGTAGTTATTGGATGAACTACGAAGGACGGGTTCACAAAGACACAACCCAACTGTATGCTCGAGGATTTTTAGGCAGCACTGAATCCGCCATCCATTTGTCAGTGTTGAGGGCCCTTGCTTATTTTAGGACGGTACCACTTTATAGCTGGGGTGAAGCTGGCCTTGCCTGTCTTTACCATGGTCTTGAAAAAATTTGCTGAAATAAGAAGTCTTTTGTTAGCTTTATAGCAATTGTCGAGGTATTCTTCTTCCACAAAAGTTAATTCCATTCTTATTCTTGCATAAATTTGATTTTTATTATTGTTGTAGGCATGGGCATATGAACACAACCTTGTGAGGGTGCCTGGTATTTCCCGAGAGAGAGTCAGGTATCTGAGATTAAATTTCTGGTTGTCAGAGCGTATTGAAGTTCCCGGCTCTCACCATCTACATAACCAACGTCTTGTCCTTAGCTGCTGGTGGCAAGAACCTAATGCTATAGCAATACACAAGTGCACGGGTCGCCCAAGTAATAAAGTAGTGAGTGAGTTATCGTTCCACTAGTGACAAGGCCAAGTACTAGTGCAATCTTAATCTTTGTTTAGTAAATCAATAGTTTTGTGATGTTTTGTAATTAAAAACAATTAATTTAATAACTGAAAGTAAAGGGAAATTAAATGTTGTGCAAAAAGGATTGATGGTAATAATACTATCCAGATATTGAATACCCCAAGCCACAATTATATTTATGAAAATCAATTTAATTAAATCACATAATAGATTTGAATTGGTATTCCTCTAAATTAGACTAAAATCTCTCTCAAGTGAATTAATCCCTAATCACTAAGTAGAATACCAGAATCTCTTCTCAAACATAATTAAGTAGATCTTGCATTAAGAACAAGGAATTATAAACCAAAGGATCTTGTAAGTCTATCTTTAGCACTCCAATCAATCCTCAATCCTTATGAGTATTCAATTCATATCAAGCTTTCTCAAGTCAATAATATGAAAATTGCAACCAATCAATAAGCATGCTATTATCAATTGGAAATAAATCATTAAGCATCATAAGAATAAAACAACTCAGCCAAATGATTCAATTAAATAAGATTATTCAATCCATACAAATAAGCTAGGGTTCATTAATATCTAGATAAAGAATGAATTAGTTCATGTTCAAAACTAGAAAAGTAGAATAAGAGAAATGAGTAAAAGAAACCAAACAATACATGGCAAATAATTTGTATTTCTTCACTTGAATCCTTGATTCTTGGTTTAGGTCTTGTATAGGATGTATCTTCTTCTTCAAACTCAGCTCAAGACTCTCATCTTTGCTCCAGCAGTCGGTTCCTTCTCCCTTTCTCAGTCTCTCAAAGTTGTGTATCCAGAACCCCCCCAAAAATGTCCCCCTCTCTTCCATTTCCTTCTCCATTTAATTATTTCAAAGCTCACCCATGCGTTCCAACTCACACCACTCTCCCTTGTCTACCATATTCTCTTTGTTAATTATTTCTTTCCACAAAATTAGGCAAGCTTTTTCTTTTGTTTAATATTACTTTTGGCAAAAGCTAGTCTTTGTTCCCCACCTATCTGCAAAAGAATTCAAATATTCAAGGTTGCCCTAGGTGACACGGCCAAGCTTGCTGGCCGTGTCTCTCACTTTACTTGGGACTCGGCCAGTGTCTCCTTCTTCCATTTCTTTCCTTCTTTTCTTCTAGGTGACACGGCCAAGCTCCTGGCCGTGTCATGTGACTCGGCCAGTGGCTTGGCCGTGTCACTTGGGTGTGTCACCTTCTGCTTCTCTAGCTTTGCTCCTTCCTTGCTTGTATTTTGTTCTTAGGCATGAGATAGGACATGGACAAGCTCCTGGCAGTGTCATGTGACACGGCCAGTGGCTTGGCCATGTTAGCTTCTGTTTCTTTTCTTTTCTTTCTTGGTTTTGTTCCTTGGGTGAGACACGGCCAGTGGCTTGGCTGTGTCTCTTGGGTGTGTCACTCTCTGCCTTGATTTTCTTGAGGAGACACGCCCAAGCTTGATTTGGCTTGGCCATGTCTTGCTTGATTCATGCTCTTTCTTCACTGTTTTGATCATCCAAGGGAGTTTTTTAACTTTAACCTAAAACAAACACTTAAAACAAACTTTAAACAAAAAAAAACCAAATGAAACATTAACTAAAAACATATACAAATCATACTAAAAACAAGTATAAAATTGATCTCATCAAATACCCCACACTTAATTCCTTGCTTGTCCCCAAGCAAGGTTAAAATCAAAACAAGCTGTAGACCCTTAATTTTCGACCCAGTCCGGTCCAATATATTTTAGTTAGTCCAAAATAATTTTTATGGTATCTTGATTAATTTTAATATTTATTTTAGTAAAAAATGGTGAAGTGAATAAAAAATAAAAAATAATAAAAATGGGCGAAATGTCCCAGGCCATTTTTCCCGCAGGCGAAATGGCCTGCAGGCCCGTTTCGTCGACGCTGCTGCAGCCATCTACGGCAGCTTTATTGCCAGCGGATTTTTTCCGCAGCAGTTTTTTTTGCCAACGCAATTTTTCAGCAGTATTTTTTTTTCGCCAGCGAAATTTTTTGACGCAAATTTTTCTGAAACCTAATACAATTAGGTTTTGGTTTCCTTTTCTTAATCAATATTAGATGCTGTGAATAACTAGAATTAATCATATTAAACTTCTATAAATAAGGACTAAACAATCAAGAAATAGGGAGGAGAAATTGATCAAAAATTGGATCCGAAACTAAGTAGGAAAGACAGTGAATCAACTTGATTTCTTTTTTGAGAAAAATAAACAATTCAAGCAATTCAAAGGCAGCAAAGCTTGTCTTCGTTTTTGTTCATCCAAGAAGAAATTTTTGGTGGAACCAACAAACGGAGGTATGCATCAATTGACTAAATTCTATTCTTCACATTTGTAACACCCCCACATCCAATGCACACACACTACAATCACAACAATGTAGCATAAGTGCACCAAACATAGGGATGCTACGGTTTTCTTCAACATTCAAAACATTTTAAACTTGATACAATACCCTAATCATTATACATTATAGAAATTAAGTCATTGACTTAAAATATAAACATGTTAGATATACATATATACATTTAAATATTACACAGCGGAAGTTATAAATTAGGTACATATTTACATTATAAACATTACTTTACAAAATATAAAAGAAGTATACATGATTGGCAAGTCTGCTCTGATCTTTAAGTCCTCAAAAATCAACTCTTCACTGTCTACTCTCACTCGGTCTTGATGAACTCTCGGGTTCAACTCTACCAACTCTACTACCTGTGCGATCAAACACTATCGCGCTAAGCCAACGGCTTAGTAAGATAAAACATGCTAATGTTTTGCTTTGATGCAATGCAATGCCAATTCTCAATCCATATTATACATGTAACATCATATATGCAAAACTAACAACATGCCTTTACATTTCATAACTCAACATAAATAGACATATCATATTTCAACATCTTATCATATACCTCATTAGTATTCATTTAATCATTCATAATCAACATTAAGCAAAGACAAGCATCATTCATGACTCACATTAACCATAGACAAGCATGGGCCCAAGACACACTAATATGCCATTCAATTTTCAGAGTTAATGTTTTGGTTCTATCATTACATTTATCAATATCATATACCCAACTAGGCTTCAAGGATTAGGTTCAACCAAGCTTCAAGGGGAGCAAAGCATGCTAAGCTTCAACCCAACTTGGCTTCAAGAACCAACCCAACCTAGCTTCAAGGGTGGTAACATCTCAATTAGGCTTCAAGGATTCAATCCAACCTAACTTCAAGAGATTGTTACACTTATTAGGCATGCCACCAACAACCAACTCTGAAAATGGAATAACACATTAGCCACACAATTCATTTATTATTCAATTATCATTTCCATTTCCAATTATCATCAACATTTAGGCATACATGCCTTCTTTCTCTCAATATCATCATCATAGCCAATAACAATGGCTTTGTATCACATTTCACATTTCAATTCATATTATGCATAAAGCATCATTGATATCACATCTTTGATATAACATTTCAAGGTACATTACTCATAAAACACATTACCTTTCACAATGCATAACATAACCTTGTTTAAATCTCAACAATGCAATTAGGGCAAAGAACAATTTATATGATTCATAGCTTTAGGATCTTTCATATGCATTTGATTAGCTCATTCATAGTTTAAAGTATGTTTAGAGTGTTTAAGTTTAGGTTTAGGAACCAACCTACCTTTGAAGAACCAAAACATTGCAACTAGGTCAAGGAAAACAAAACTTACCTAACCCATATGAGAGACACGGGCAGCACACATGAGGGACACGGCCAAGCTTGTGGCCGTGTCACTCAAACCAATTGGACAGTAAGAAACACGGGCAAGGGACACGGCCAAGCTTGTGGCCGTGTCTCTCAACCAATTTTGGCAGTAGCAAACACGGCTTGGGAACACGGCCGTGTCTCCCAAAAATCAATCCAACACCTTCAAAATTTCATGTCTTGGCCGTGTTTCCCATAGCTTTTGGCCATGTCACCCATAATCAAAACCCTAACCAAAGCCAACACTTTCCAAATTGCATTTAAACTCAATATACATCATACCACATGCTTCAAATGAACATAATCAATGTTCTAAACACATATTCATTACAATAATCACTTTAAAACACATTAATATCACAATTAAACAAACACCATCTCAAAACCCTAATTAATCACCATCCTTTTTCATCTAAACTTACAACCTTCACAACCAAACCAACCTCAAATCAATCTTTTAACTAACAATCAACTTTAACATTTGTAAATACATATCAAACACACTAAATCATCAACTCAACAATTCACCATACACCTTAGCCACAACTTCCAAATTAATAAAAGAAAACAAGAAATTACTTACCTTATATGAAGAAATTCCACAAATCTTTCACCAAATCTCTCAATTCCTTCATCAATTTGAGTATAGCATCAAGAACACTTCTCTTTCCCTTTGTCTTCTTCAATGGCCGGCACAAACATGAGAAGAAAAGAAAATTCAACAAAGTCAAATGACTTTTCTTCTTTAAATCTCCACCAAGAGATTTTATCCAAGCAATTACCAAAATGCCCTCAATCATATAACTAACTTTGTGTCTTATATAAGCCCATATATGCAATTACACACTCAACAATAAAATATCTTCTTCCACTAACCAACACCTTGACTCTTCTTTGACCCATTTATATGTTATATATATCAACATATACACAACATATACCATTCTCTCTAAACCCTAAATCCTTCCCAAAACACATATACTTTTCTTTTCTCAATTCTTAATCTTGCAATTTAAAACAACCACAATAACAACAACATACAAAACTTCTAGGGCATAAATGAGGATATTACAATTCTCCCCCTCTAAAAAGAAATTTCGTCCTCGAAATTACCTGATATCAAGGCCGAAACAGCTGAGGATATTGCTTTCGCATGGTTTGCTCATTCTCCCAAGTTGCTTCTTCTTTTGCATGATTCTTCCAAAGAATTTTCACTAATGGCACTCTCTTGTTCCTCAATTCTTTCACTTCCCGTGCCAAGATAGCAACTGGTTCCTCTTCAAATGTCAAGTCTGGGCTCACTTCAATAGATTCAAATGGCAACACATGAGATGGATCCGACTTGTACCTTCTCAACATAGAAACATGAAACACATTATGAATACGATCCAACTCAGGTGGCAAAGCAAGCCGATAAGCCACTGGCCCAACTCTTTCCAACACTTCATACGGTCCAATGAAACGAGGACTTAATTTCCCTTTCCGACCGAACCTCAAAATTTTCTTCCAAGGAGATACCTTCAAAAATACCTTATCCCCAACATCAAACTGAATATCTCTCCTTTTCAGATCTGCATAGGACTTCTGTCGGTCTGAAGCTGCTTTCAATCTGCCTCGAATCAACTTCACTTTCTCTTCAGTTTCTTTAATCAAATCAGGCCCAATCAACTTGCTATCACCAAGTTCACTCCAACAAAGAGGTGTTCTGCACCGTCTGCCATACAATGCCTCGAATGGGGCCATTCCGATGCTGGATTGGTGACTGTTGTTGTAAGCAAACTCCACAAGAGGTAAGAATCTATCCCAACTTCCAGAGAAATCGATGACACAGCTTCTCAACATATCCTCAACAATCTGTATCACCCTCTCAGATTGTCCATCCGTCTGTGGATGAAAAGCAGTACTGAAGTGTAGTCGAGAACCCAAAGCTCTGTGCAAACTCTTCCAAAATCTTGAAGTAAACCTGGGATCTCGATCAGACACCAAAGAAGTTGGAACACCATGCAATTTCACAATCTCCTGGATGTACAGCTCAGCCAACCTCTCCAAAGAATAATCCATCCGAACGGGGAGGAAATGAGCTGTCTTAGTCAATCTATCCACAATCACCCATATGGCATCATGTTTCTTTTGTGTCAATGGCAAACCAGACACAAAGTCCATGGTCACTCTTTCCCACTTCCATTCTGGCACTGACAACGGTTGAAGCAACCCAGTTGGAACTTGATGCTCTGCTTTAACCTTCTGACAAGTGAGACATTTCGATACAAACTCAGCAATGTCTCTCTTCAACCCAATCCACCAGTAATGCTGTCTCAAATCATGATACATCTTGGTGTTGCCCGGATGCATAGAAAACATCGACTGGTGTGCCTCTTCCAAAATGCCCTCTTCAAATCAGCATTATCGGGTACACACAATCTGTTCTTGAACCATAGGCTCCCATCATTCCTCACAATAAAATCTCTACTCTCTCTACTCTGACAATCTGCAATAATCTTCTGAATCTTCTTATCAGTCAACTGAGCCTCTTTGATCTGATCCAACAAAACCGGCTTCAATTGCAACTGTGCCAATAATGCACCATCATCACAAAGTACAAAACTGGCACGCAAAGCTCTTAACTCAACAAGCAACGAGAGCGAGTAAACTGTTAAACCAGCTAAAGACTTCCGACTTAAGGCATCAGCAACTACATTTGCTTTACCTGGATGATAATCAATCAAGCAGTCGTAGTCTTTAATCAATTCCAACCATCTCCTCTGCCGAAGGTTGAGCTCTTTCTGAACACCCAAATACTTCAAACTTTTGTGATCAGTGTAAATGAAACATTTCTCCCCAAACAAATAATGGCGCCAAATCTTTAATGCAAACACAATGGCTGCCAATTCCAAATCATGGGTGGGGTAGTTAAGCTCATGCAGTTTCAACTGACGAGATGCATAAGCTATAACTTTCCCTTCCTGCATCAGCACACATCCCAAACCACTATGTGACGCATCACTGTAGATCACATATGGTTTGCCTTCTACAGGTAAAGTAAGAATAGGCGCTTGAGTCAACATATCTCTCAACTGCTCAAAGCTAGCCTGACACTAATCCGTCCACACAAATCTCACTCCCTTACGAAGCAATCTGGTGAGTGGAGTAGCTATCAAAGAAAACCCTTTCACAAACCGTCGGTAATAGCCTGCCAAACCCAGAAAACTTCTAACCTCTGTCACTGACTTGGGTGAACTCCAATTCAAAATTGCTTCAACTTTACTCGGATCAACTCTGATGCCTTCTGCTGAAACAATATGTCCAAGAAAAGCTACTTGATCTAACCAGAACTCACATTTCGACAATTTGGCAAATAACTGCTTCTCTCTCAAAATCTGCAACACAATCCGCAGATGCATATCATGTTCCTCTTCATTCCTCGAATACACCAGAATATCATCGATGAAGACCACAACAAACTGATCCAAATAGGGCCTAAACACCCTATTCATCAAATCCATGAAAGCTGCAGGTGCATTCGTCAGACCAAAAGGCATAACTAAAAATTCATAGTGCCCATACCTGGTCCTGAAAGCTGTCTTCGGAACATCTTCAGCTCTGACTCTCAGCTGATGGTACCCAGATCTCAGATCAATTTTAGAAAACACAGCTGCATCCTTCAATTGATCAAAGAGATCATCGATTCTAGGCAAAGGATATTTATTCTTAATTGTCACCTTGTTCAATTGCCTATAGTCGATACATAACCTCATGGTACCATCTTTCTTCTTCACAAACAGCACTGGAGCTCCCCAAGGAGAAACACTGGGGCGAATGAATCCCTTATCCAACAGCTCCTGTAATTGCACTTTTAACTCTCTTAGTTCTGCTGGTGCCATTCTGTAAGGAGTAATCGAGATAGGAGTGGTACCAGGCAACAATTCAATACCAAACTCCACCTCTCTCTCAGGCGGCAATCCTGGCAACTCCTCAGGAAAAACATCAGGAAACTCTGCAACTGTGGCAATGCTATCAATAGGAGAACTTCTTACTCTAGTATCTATCACATGAGCAAGATAAGCTTCACATCCCTTTCTAATCAACCTCCTGGCTGCAACAGCTGAAACAAATAAAGAGGCTAACTGTTCCTGCTCATTAGATACTATCACCTCTCTACCATCACTAGTTCTCAAAGAAACAATCTTCTTTTTACAATTCACCACAGCTCCATGTCGAGATAGCCAATCCATGCCTAAAATCACATCATATTCCTTAAATGGCATCTCAATCAAATCTCCAAGGAACTCCTCACCCTGTACCCTCACTGCACTATCCCGATGCACTTTACTCACAATCACACTATGCCCTAACGGATTTGTCACCAAAACATCAAATCCTAGGGACTCAGCATGCACATCAAACACAGGCAATACAGATGCACTAATATAAGAATGGGTGGAACCCGGATCAATCAAAGCAAGTACTGCAGTATCAGATAAAGAAAAAGTACCAGCTATGACCGCCGATGCATCCGGCTGTCTCTGCATAACATACATCCTCTGGGAAGAACCAACCTCCTCCGGTCTAGTTTCCCTGGATGTAGCACCACCTCTAGAACTGAACCCTGCTCTACCACCTCGGCTGGCACCTCTGCCTCCTCTACCTTCCCTCACACTGGCTCGAGAAGCGGCAGAATCAACTGGCATAAATTCCTGTCTCTCCGGACAGTCTCTCACAAAGTGATCCGGAGACCCACACCTGAAACAAACCCCTGCAACACCAGCCTTCCAACAAGAACCACCATGTGGCCTCCCACAATGGATGCAGATAGGTAAGGTGGATCTCTGAACCATAGGGGTCGGAGCACTTGCCACTGAAGCTGCAGGTCTATATCTATGCCTCTGGAACTGCACTGATTTACCTGCTGGTCTCTGGCTCCTACTACTCCGAGGAACAAAGCTTCCTCTACCCCTCTTTGCTGAAGAAGACCCTGCCTCGAACTGAGGCCTTCTCACTCTGACCTCTTCCTCTGATGCAGCTGCAATCACTTGAGCCCTTTCTACATCTCGAGCTGCTGCCACTAGCTGGGAGAAATCGTGATATCTAGACCCGGCCACTAAGCACATGATAGAGGGTCTCAATCCCTCCTGAAACCTCCGGCATCTATCTATCTCATCAGCAATAATGCCACCAGCATAATGACTCAATCTAATAAACTCAACCTCATATTCAGTTACAGTCTTGCTATCTTGCTTCAAGCTCAAGAACTCCATCTTCTTCATATCCTTATACTCCCTTGGAGTATACTTCAACTCAAATTCTCTCAAGAAGTCAGTGTAAGACAGTGTTGGAGGATCATCCATAGAATGGGGCACCGTCTTCCACCAATCGTAGGCATCCTTCTGTAGCAAAGATCTTGCATAGTCAAACTTTTCCTCTGAGGTGGCTTGCAACTGAACAAATACTCTCTGAACTCTGTCAAGCCACTGTTCTGCCACTGCTGGATCAACTGTGCCTAATAAATCCTCCGCTCCATATTTCCTCAGTTTATCATAATGCCTTACTGATACTGAAGGCTGAGGGGGTGGTGGCTGTGGTTGCACAGGTGCTTGTCTCATAGCTTCCATCATATTCCTAAACCAGGCTGGCGGAACCTCATCACCTACTGGTCTACCCGACCCAGAAACAGGTGCCTCACCAGCACTATCAACCCTAGCTCCATCCTCAGGAGCAACGCTCTCCTCACTACCCTCAACCGATTGTCTCAAATGAGGATCCATCAACACCTACACTGCAAACACAAAAAAAAAGGACACACCTTATTAAAGATCAGAGGTTGCCAATCCCAAACATATGTGTTATTTAAAACCACTTTTTAAGTAAAAATATTCTTTTTATTACATTTTACCTAGGTTGAGAATCTCAAACCTAGGCTCTGATACCAAAACAATTGTAACACCCCCACATCCAATGCACACACACTACAATCACAACAATGTAGCATAAGTGCACCAAACATAGGGATGCTACGGTTTTCTTCAACATTCAAAACATTTTAAACTTGATACAATACCCTAATCATTATACATTATAGAAATTAAGTCATTAACTTAAAATATAAACATGTTAGATATACATATATACATTTAAATATTACACAGCGGAAGTTATAAATTAGGTACATATTTACATTATAAACATTACTTTACAAAATATAAAAGAAGTATACATGATTGGCAAGTCTGCTCTGATCTTTAAGTCCTCAAAAATCAACTCTTCACTGTCTACTCTCACTCGGTCTTGATGAACTCTCGGGTTCAACTCTACCAACTCTACTACCTGCGCGATCAAACACTATCGCGCTAAGCCAACGGCTTAGTAAGATAAAACATGCTAATGTTTTGCTTTGATGCAATGCAATGCCAATTCTCAATCCATATTATACATGTAACATCATATATGCAAAACTAACAACATGCCTTTACATTTCATAACTCAACATAAATAGACATATCATATTTCAACATCTTATCATATACCTCATTAGTATTCATTTAATCATTCATAATCAACATTAAGCAAAGACAAGCATCATTCATGACTCACATTAACCATAGACAAGCATGGGCCCAAGACACACTAATATGCCATTCAATTTTCAGAGTTAATGTTTTGGTTATATCATTACATTTATCAATATCATATACCCAACTAGGCTTCAAGGATTAGGTTCAACCAAGCTTCAAGGGGAGCAAAGCATGCTAAGCTTCAACCCAACTTGGCTTCAAGAACCAACCCAACCTAGCTTCAAGGGTGGTAACATCTCAATTAGGCTTCAAGGATTCAATCCAACCTAACTTCAAGAGATTGTTACACTTATTAGGCATGCCACCAACAACCAACTCTGAAAATGGAATAACACATTAGCCACACAATTCATTTATTATTCAATTATCATTTCCATTTCCAATTATCATCAACATTTAGGCATACATGCCTTCTTTCTCTCAATATCATCATCATAGCCAATAACAATGGCTTTGTATCACATTTCACATTTCAATTCATATTATGCATAAAGCATCATTGATATCACATCTTTGATATAACATTTCAAGGTACATTACTCATAAAACACATTACCTTTCACAATGCATAACATAACCTTGTTTAAATCTCAACAATGCAATTAGGGCAAAGAACAATTTATATGATTCATAGCTTTAGGATCTTTCATATGCATTTGATTAGCTCATTCATAGTTTAAAGTATGTTTAGAGTGTTTAAGTTTAGGTTTAGGAACCAACCTACCTTTGAAGAACCAAAACATTGCAACTAGGTCAAGGAAAACAAAACTTACCTAACCCATATGAGAGACACGGGCAGCACACATGAGGGACACGGCCAAGCTTGTGGCCGTGTCACTCAAACCAATTGGACAGTAAGAAACACGGGCAAGGGACACGGCCAAGCTTGTGGCCGTGTCTCTCAACCAATTTTGGCAGTAGCAAACACGGCTTGGGAACACGGCCGTGTCTCCCAAAAATCAATCCAACACCTTCAAAATTTCATGTCTTGGCCGTGTTTCCCATAGCTTTTGGCCGTGTCACCCATAATCAAAACCCTAACCAAAGCCAACACTTTCCAAATTGCATTTAAACTCAATATACATCATACCACATGCTTCAAATGAACATAATCAATGTTCTAAACACATATTCATTACAATAATCACTTTAAAACACATTAATATCACAATTAAACAAACACCATCTCAAAACCCTAATTAATCACCATCCTTTTTCATCTAAACTTACAACCTTCACAACCAAACCAACCTCAAATCAATCTTTTAACTAACAATCAACTTTAACATTTGTAAATACATATCAAACACACTAAATCATCAACTCAACAATTCACCATACACCTTAGCCACAACTTCCAAATTAATAAAAGAAAACAAGAAATTACTTACCTTATATGAAGAAATTCCACAAATCTTTCACCAAATCTCTCAATTCCTTCATCAATTTGAGTATAGCATCAAGAACACTTCTCTTTCCCTTTGTCTTCTTCAATGGCCGGCACAAACATGAGAAGAAAAGAAAATTCAACAAAGTCAAATGACTTTTCTTCTTTAAATCTCCACCAAGAGATTTTATCCAAGCAATTACCAAAATGCCCTCAATCATATAACTAACTTTGTGTCTTATATAAGCCCATATATGCAATTACACACTCAACAATAAAATATCTTCTTCCACTAACCAACACCTTGACTCTTCTTTGACCCATTTATATGTTATATATATCAACATATACACAACATATACCATTCTCTCTAAACCCTAAATCCTTCCCAAAACACATATACTTTTCTTTTCTCAATTCTTAATCTTGCAATTTAAAACAACCACAATAACAACAACATACAAAACTTCTAGGGCATAAATGAGGATATTACAACATTAGCTAAATCATCCCATTGTTTCTTTTAATTCAAAAACTCTAGAACCTCTATTCACTTTTTCTAAAGTTTAAAAACCTTAATTCTTTGCTTTTTTTTCCAAAAAATTTAAAGTTGTTAGTTTTGTTTCTTCATTATCCCAAAACCCCAATTTGCTTTCCAAGTTTTCAAAATCCTAAATTGAGTTCTGTTTCTTTCCAAAAGCCTTAAAAACATCTTTTTTGCTTTTATAAACTTTAAATCATTTTGTTTATTTTCATAAAACTTCATAAATTATCAATTGATTTTCAAATCCTAAAAACCTAATGCATTCTCCGAAACCCTAAATCAAAAATCCTAAAACCCTATTTCAACTCCAAAAACCAAAACAGTGAACCATAACCCCCCTTAAAACCTTAAACCCTAATTTTTTCTAAACCTTAATCCTTTAAAACCTTAAAAACCATATAAACATAAATGTTATAATTTTACACAGTAAGCTTAAAAACATAATTCAGTAGCTAATAGTCATAATCTAAATGTTTTGAAGAGACCAAACTCTAAATTCATGATTTTACATCACAAACCCTAATTTGGTTAATAAAAGAATTTTACCAACTTCTTGAATCATAAATCTTTAATTAATTTTAATTCCCTTAAAAGCACAGTAACTTAAAACCATACAATTCCAAAACCCTAAACACATGGAATAAAGAACCTAAAATGGAAACAGTAGCTCTAATTTGAATCTTTACTTGCTTTATTCAATTTTATATTTGACTATGCCTTGATTTATTTTATATGCTTTAACTTATTTAAGTTCAATGCTTGGTTTATTTAATTTATCATGGATGGATGTTTACTTTCTATTGATGTTTAATGCCTTTGATGAATTATTTATTTATGATGAATGGTTATTAACTTTTATCAATTTATTTAGATTTCTAAATGTTGTAAGAGGTATGTTTCCACTTGTTGGGTTTCTCATTAGTTAAAGATCATGTAATTTAAATTGATTTTCTATTTTAGAACCAATGTAAAGGACATGTTTCTACCTTTCGGTTGGTGTCCTATTTAGGCATGGGATGTAAGGACATGTTTCCATCTTCGGATGGGTGTCCATTTATTTGTTTTGCTTGGACATTGTTTTGATTTTCAATATATCGATGCTTTATCTTAATTATTATTTGTAATATGGATAATATTGTTATATTTAAGAATTTTATAATATTAAGACCTATAAAGGAGGTCAGTTCTAATGAATCGGGCATTGTGGGGGTGCTGGGCCATTTCTCACCTTCCCCACAAGTACCCAACTTTTCGAACCTATTAGGGGGTTGGGGATTCCTTAGGAATCGAGTCATCCATCCCTTTATTTTTCCCAGCCCGTCTGGGTGGCGACTCCATTTTGTATGGACCTAGGTCCGTGTTCTCTAAGGCCCCAAGCCTAAACAGTGCCGAAGTCGCAAGAACCATTCCACTGGGAGTGGGACGAAAATCCCCACTCACAGTGGCAACTCCACTGGGGATAAGAGAAGTTAATTCTGTTAGTCTTTATATTATTCTATTCTTTCTTATAATGATATTATCCATTGCATCATATTAGATTGCATCGTGTGCATGAGTTAGGACGTCCGTGTTACCCATGTTATGTTATGTAAGGGATACCATACTTTCACTCAAGGTATGGAGATCGAGCATGGCATAACCACTCATAGCCTCGTACCATTTGGTATATACTTGCTTTGGGAACCTAAGCCTTTTTACCCAAAGTCTAAAGCTCATATAATTGGCCTAGTTACTTTCCTTAGGCTTTTACCCAAATGCATGTTGTTTTACTATGGTTAATTTGTCTTGGCTTAATTCATGGCTTATTTGGTTTGCTCTTTTTCTAATATGACCTAAGTACATTGTAAGCACAAAATAAAATTTTCTCTAAATCCAAAAGACCAAAGTGTTTAGATCATTTTTGTAATAGTTTTTAGTGTGATTTTTATGTGTTTTTAGTTAATGTTTTGATTGATTTTTGTTTAAAGTTTGTTTGAAGTGTTGTTTTTAGGTTTAAGTGCAAAAACTCCCTTGGAAGATCAAAACAATGAAGAAAGAGCATGAACCAAGCAAGACATGGCCAAGCCAAATCAAGCTTGGCTGTGTCCCTCGAAGAAAATGAAGGAAGTGCATGACACACCCAAGAGGCACGGCCAAACCACTGGCCGTGTCTCATTCAAGGAGCAAAACAAAGAAACCAAAGAAAGAAAAGAAAGGAAGGCAGAAGCTGACACACTCAAGTGACATGGCCAAGCCACTGCCGTGTCATATGACACGTCCAGGAGCTTGGCCGTGTCCCATCTTATGCCAAAGAACAAAAGACAAGCAAGGAAGGAGCAAAGCTAGAGAAGCAGAAGGTGACACATCCACATGACACGGCCAAGCCACTGTCCGTGTCACATGACACGGTCACTAGCTTGGCCATGTCACCTAGAAGAAAAGAAGGAAAGAAATGACAGAAGGAGACACGGCCAACAAGCTTGGTCGTGTCCCAAGCAAAGTGAGAGACACGGCCACTAGCTTGGCCGTGTCACCCTTGGTCAATCTTTGATATTTGAATTCTTTTGCATTAAGTGGGGGACAAAGACCAAAAGTAATATTAAAAGAAGGAAAAAGGACTTGCTTTTTCCAAAAGAAAGATTAAACAAAGAGAATAGTGGGGGACAAATGAGTGGTGTGAGTTGGAAGGCATGGGTTGAGTTTTGAATGAATTAAAAGAGGAAGAAGAGGATTTTAGAGGGACAGTTTTTGATACACGGTTTGGGCAAGGGGGGAGTGACACTCTCCTTGAATCTTCATCCTCATCCTCCATTTCTATCCTTTCCATCTTCTCCATCTTCCATACACAAGTTCTTTGAGGTTCTTTGGGATAAATTGGGTTAAACAAGCTCTTGAGGGTTGAAGAAGCTTCATTGAAAGGTTTGGTGACTTGAGAAAGCTCCATTCCATATTCCAAAGGCATAATCAATTAACGGTTTGGTGACTTGAGAAAGCTCCATTCCATATTGTAAAGGGTGAATCAACCATTGAAGAGGGCTTGAGTTCTTCATCATACATCAAAGTGGAGCTAGGAGGAAGACAAGTAATCCTACTCTTGGCATCTACAATGGGTTTTTCTATTCTCTCTTTTAATTCATTTCTTATTGTTGTTGTTGTATTAAGAGAATTGAAATTGCAATGAACAATTTGTATTTGATTTATATTGAGTTGAATGTTTGTTTTAAATTGATGATGTTGAGCTAAATACCCATGCCTAGGGTTTGTAGTATATTTGATTGAATGCCTTGATTTGATATTTCCATTAATATATCTTATTGTTGGTTGATTGTATTGGATTGAATGTTAGGTTGATAGATTAGCTACCTATTAATCTTTGAATATTGGATGACGGACCAAGAGGTGAAATCCGATATTGGAACCATATAAGCAACCACCCTATGAATGAATTAGAAATATAAGTTCTAGGATTTGTTAATTTGAAAATGTAAAATAATTGGTTATTGCTATTTCATGAATGTGAGAACTAATGAATTGGTAATTGACTAATTAATCTTAAGGAATAAATTAATTACAAGGTTATGTTAATGGATAAATTGAGAATTGAGCTTTGATTGAATGGACCTATAACCTAGGCAGCTTCCCAAGAATTGAATCGAACTTGTACAATCATCACACATATCAACTCTACACTCGTTACTTTTAGGTTTAGATTGTTCTTTCACAATTCCAAAACAACAAACTCTATTTTAATTTAATTGCTTTAATCAAGCTATTACGAACTACACCTTCCTTGTGAGACGACCTTGGGGCGATCACCTTTGCTACAATTACCTCGTATACTTGCGAGTGACACTTTGTAGTAGTACTTAATTCGAGTGCAACAAGTTTTTGGTGCCATTGCCGGGGATAGCCTCATAGCCTCGTACCATTTGATATATACTTGCTATGGGAACCTAAGCCTTTTTACCCAAAGACTAAAGCTCATGTAATTGGCCTAGTTACTTTCCTTAGGTTTTTACCCCAAATGCATGTTGTTTGACTATGGTTAATTTGTCTTCGCTTAAATCATGGCTTATTTGGTTTGCTCTTTTTCTGATATGACCTAAGTACATTGTAAGCTCAAAATAAAATTTTCTCTAAATCCAAAAGACCAAAGCTATTTCAAAACGTTTTCAAAATGGTCTTTGGATATAAAAGTTTTCTAAAACAAATCAAAAATTCTTTTGCTCATGGCCTAAATACTAAGCCCAAAATCTATTTTTTCTAAAACCTTTTTTCAAATGGGCTTAAAAGCAAAATTATTTTCATCCAACCTTTTCTTGCAAAGAGCTTACAAATTATTTAGGTCAATTAAGAAATACCAAGAATCAATTATGAGCCTAGTTTATACTAAGAATAATTAATCATGGGCTTGTTTGTGGCATGAACCATTAGTTACTCTTTTTATGTGAGAAATCTATTTATAATAAACCTCTTAATTTAGTTTTAATCCAATATAGCATAAAAGCAACTATAATTGGTTGAATGGATTAAAACCTAATTAATGGGAATTACTATGAATAGATTTCCATTTTTGAAAATATGACTATTGGTTGAAACGTCTGAGGGAAATATTCAAAAACAAGATACCCCATGTTGGTATTTTGTTAACCATATATCTAGGAAAAGAGACTCGCCATTCGTGTCTGGATGTTATAAGGTTGGAAGGAACGTCCTATTTGTCCTTGTTTGTTAACTGTTCGTGCATACATGCATACATGCATACATTTGCATCTCATATCATCAATCCTCTCTGGCTCACAGTCCTGGATTACGACAATTCAAAAGCTTATGACAATCCGACCTATGCCGGAGATAAAGTATCTAGCAATGACTCAATCACTTGCTCACCAAAAACAATGGATCCTGAACAAATTCAAAGAATGGTGGATGATGCCCTCAATGCCAAAATGGAAGAAATAAAAGAGGCCCTAGCTGAGACCATGAAGAACCAATTGACTGCAATCTTAGAAAATCATGCCGAAGCATATGCTAGCACTAAGAAGCCAAAGGACAAAGGGAAGACTAAAGTTATTGAAGTAGTTTTTGATGATGATAAGGTGATCATTGATGATGATGATTGGGCTCAATACTACCAAGATCCTTAAGACAAAAAGGAGCCGATGGTTGTTGAGAAGGCAACTATTGAAAAGACTGAGACTTCCGATGTTGAAAAGATGATTGCTTATTGAGAAAAGAAATTTGAGAAGAAATTGAAAATCGAAGAAATGTCTGAAGTTGAAAAATTATTTGAGATAGATGAAGAAGTTCCGTACAAGTTCAAGATGCCATCTTTTGTGAAGTTTGATGGAATCAGAAATCCTCATCTCCATGTGAAGCGGTATATCACTGCTATGTAGTCTGCCTGAGCTACTAAGGCTCAAACTCTAAGGTACTTTATGCTCTCATTGGACCCTATTGCCCAAAATTAGTACAATACCTTAGATGAAGGAACACAAAAAAGTTGGGATTTGCTATACAAGGCCTTCATCCAGTAATATGAATATAAGGTCGAGATGGAAGTTAATTTAATGGAAGTTGAGTCCATTAGACAAAGGTCAAATGAGAATTTTGTGGACTATGTGAAGAGATGGAGAAACAAGGCTGCTTTGCTCAAGAAAAGGCCCAATGAATCTGATCAAATAAGGATGATCGTGAGAGGCGTCCTGCCCAATCTCCGTGAAAGGATGTCTCACACCCTTATAAGGGATTTCAAGGATCTTCTCCAAGCTGGTGTATAAATTAAAGAGTGGGAAAGGGAGAAGAATTGCTTTTCAATAAAAAGGAATGAGAAAGGGAGCTACCAGTTGAGCAATCAAAGCATGCAAAAAGAAGTTGATGTTAATGCGACTGGTCAAGGAAATAAAAGACAATTTTTATAATTAGGGAAGCCACTATCTTGGTTTTTTAGCAAACTACAAAAGAAAGGGTTGTTACAACCGTTAGCTCCTCGACCTTTGACTAGTCCATTACCCCCAAAATTTGATACTAAGGCTTTTTGTCAATTTCATCAGAGTCAAGGACATGAGACTGATGATGTACCCGATTAAGGCATGAGATCCAAGATTTGATTGATAGTGGCAAGCTACCCGAGTCGGATAAGCCCAACACCAAGACAATCCATTACCAAGGTTCAATAGAGTACCTCCACCGGCAACCTTCATGGTGGGAAAAGGATTGGAAGAAGATTTTGTTTTATCATCCTTTCAAGTTGGAAATATTGAAGATGTGAAGGGAAAAGAAGCTTAAACTCAACAAACTTTCCTTAGCTTGAATGTTGCTTTTCAATATTTAATTGGAACTATCGTGTTTTTCAAATTTAAATTTGTTTGAATAAATTACTTTTATCAAAAACTTTTTGATCATTTTGGTGCTCAACCAATGAGGAATCTAGCTTGATAATTCATGAATTAATATATTTTTGCATAATGACTTGAATGACTTTACTAGGTAAGGGAGTTGCTCTATAGCATTGAGTTGTGTATGCTTACTTAGAGAGGGCTCCTGCATAATTATCTTTGTTTAGGTCCTAGTCAGTCTTAGAACATGCTTTGACTTTCGAGGCAAAATTGAACTCTACTTATTTAAGGGAGAGATGATCTAGGCATTGTTTGGTTAGCCAACAACTAGTATCTACCCAATTAGATATCAATCCCTAGTTGTCCCTTTGAGCCTTCATAAAATTTTAGCTTTATTTTCATTGGCTTAAAAACCCTAATAACCTACCTTGAGCTGTTGTGATACTTTTGACAAGTCTTATGATCACTAAGATGAAGAGGCAAGAAGATCAAAGAAAGAAATGAATACCATGAAGATAGTTGAAGTTCTCAAGACCATAAGAGTGGTTGAAGTTCTCAATACCATAAGGGTAGTTGATGTTCCCTTAATATCTCCAATATATCAAGACAACATCAACATCGGAGTAACAAATGATTTATCCATGTTAAAGAAGATTTATGTTACTCCACTCATCCATTATTGGAAGCCCAAGTTAGAATAAACAAGACAACTCTTTTAGAGCTAGAACCAAAAAAAAATAAAACAAAAGAAAAAAAAATAAGAAAAGGAAGAAAAGAAGAAAAGAAAAAGAAAGAAAAAAGGAAAAAAAAAGAAGAAGAAAAAAAAGAAAAAAACCTAAAAAGGTGGTTCTGAAAGCCAACTGAGTTCTCTTTTACCTAAAGCAGCAAAAGGCTTCCATTTGGTTCATAAAGACATTTATACTTGAATTGGTCCAATCCAACCAAAGATTCAACCAAAATTGGAGAAAAAGGAGGAAGACCAACCAGTTCTTGAAAGTTCTGTATTTGATAGTCCTACTTATAAAATGCTCAAAGAAAGGGAAGAGTAAGAAAAGGGAGAAGAAGAAAAGAAAAGAATTTAGGTACCAAACTTTATGCAAGGGCAAAGACTGTTCCAATCAAGATCCAGATTAATACCAAGAAGATAGAGGGAATTTGGAGTCTAGAAAGATTGCTCCCAATTGCCTAAAGTTCCAACAAGAAATTTGTAGTGTGAAGGTTTGTCCTTTATGTCACACCAGCTCCAATCTCAAAATGGCCTTCACTTAAACCCGTGTCTCACATAGACCCCATTTCAAGCCTATCAAAGACCTGTTGATCTCTCTTGGTAGGTAGAGTCTATTAGTGGAGATAGTTTTGATAATCATGCATATGAGATAGATAATATTTAAACTCAATGATACCTTTGGCCAAGTAATGTGTATGTGCCTATCTGAAGTGCAACAATTCTTGCTTAAATAGAAATGATTCCCGAGTTTAGTACGGTAACTAGGGTTGTCATGTTATAGATATGTTAATTTGGAAAATCAAGTCCTAAGGTGCATTGACATTAATTTGGCAAAGCCAACATTTGATTTCAAAATCAAAATTCAAATAAAAAAAAAGTGTTTTGTCATACAAAGCCTTCAAGTTAAGGGAAGTATGTTGAACCTCCAAAGGACACATTGGGCAAAGGAAATGATTATTGGCAAGGTCATGAAAAAGCTATCAACTGACATGTTGAGACATAGTTTGAAATAGATGAATCCCTGACTCTGCTGCTTGGGGCCTCCATTATTCATATTTTCAACATCTTGAAGATAAAAGCCATAAATGTGAAGCAGTCTGTCATTCCAGTACAAGACTTGAACGAGCATCAAAAAGGAGTCAATGAGAATACTTCTGTTGATCACCTCGGCCTGTGAGTCAATGAAACCATTGTGAGTATTATCATGCATATCATGCATACATGAGCGTATCACATCGCACTTTCTTGTCTTATGTTGTCTATTCCTTTTCAAAGTGAACAACAAATACCTTGCAATCTAAAGAATCAAAAGAAGATATTGAATCAAGGGGGCATGGAAAGCCTATTTGCTTGTGGAAGCTCCAGTCGTTTTGCAAAAGAAGAAATATGTGCATGTGTGAAGAACTAGACGGAGCCCGCATAGAAAAATCATGGGTTTGAGCCTACACAGGGGGCAACGCTTCTCCTTTTCAAAATTTGAGTTTAAGCATAAACAAAATATTTTGAATATCTTGCCACGCAGGGGGCAAGGAAAAGATATGAAGGCTAGCTAAAAAGACTGATTTTTTTGTTCATGTTTAATTAATGAACAAGAAAAAGAATTCTCAAAAGAATAAAAAATATCATCAATCAAAAGAAAAAATTAGAATGAAAATGCAAAAGACAAAAGGTCAGTCCAGCTAAAAGGGTTGAAGCAAGGGTAAAGACCCGATTTCCAATGGATAAAGATCCATGTTTCAAGGGTAAAGACCTGCTTTCCAATGGATAAAGATCCATGTTTCAAGGGTAAAGACCCGATTTCCAATGTATAAAGATCCATGTTTCAAGGGTAAATACCCGATTTCCAATGGATAAAGATCCATGTTTCAAGGGTAAAGACCCGGTCTCTAATGGATAAAGATCCATGTTCCAAGGGTAAAGACCCAATTTCTAATGGATAAAGATCCATTTTTCAAGGGTAAAGACCCGATTTCCAATGGATAAAGATCCATGTTTCAAGGGTGTAAAGACCCAATTTCCAATGGATAAAAATCCATGTTTCAAGGGTAAAGACCCGATCTCTAATGGATAAAGATCCTTGTTTCAAGGGTAAAGGTCTGATTTCAAATGGATAAAGATCCATATTTCAAAGGGTAAAGACCCAAAGTCTGAAGGATAAAGATCCTTGTTTCAAGGGTAAAGACCCGATTTCAAATGGATAAAGGTCCATATTTCAAGGGTAAAGACCCAATTTCCAATGGATAAAAGATCCATGTTTCACGGGTAAAGACCCAATCTCCAATGGATAAAGATCCATGTTCCTAGGTTAAAGACCTAATTTCTAATAGATAAAGATCTATTTTTTGTGGGTAAAGACCTATAATTCATACAAATGGAACAGCCAGTTAAGCCAGAATTCTCAACTTATAAAAGGTCAGTCAAATCAAACCAATCTCGGGTCCAAGTACCCAAATTCAATCCAATCTTGGGTCCAAGTACCCAATCTCAGGTCCAAGTACTCAAATCATATTCAATCTTGGGTCCAAGTACCCATTCTCGGGTCCAAGTACCCAAATCAAATCAATCTTGAGTCCAAGTACTCAATCTCGGGTCTAAGTACACAAATCAAATCAATCTCGGGTCCAAGTACCCAAATTCAATCCAATCTTGGGTCCAAGTACCCAATCTCGGGTCCAATTACCCAAATCAATTCAATCTCAGATCTATGTACCCAATCTCGGGCCCAAATATCCAATCTCGGGTCCAAGTATCCAATCCTGGGTCCAAGTGCCCAAATTCAATCTAGTCTCGGGTCCAAGTACCCAAAACAAATTCAAATAACCATCTCATAAAAAATTAAGTCTTATTGCTTTTCACTCTCTTTTACTAAAGTCTCAGATCATTCAAGCAGGGGGTAAACTGTTGACCCTTAATTTTCGACCAAGTCCGGTCCAATATATTTTAGTTAGTCCAAAATAATTTTTATGGTATCTTGATTAATTTTAATATTTATTTTAGTAAAAAAGGTGAAGTTAATAAAAAATCAAAAAATAAAAAAAAATCGGCGATAGAAAAATCGGTAACGAAAAAATCGTCGCCGAAAGTCAGTGCGGGCCCGTGGGCATTTCGCCCACAGGAATTTCTTGCGGGTGAAATGCGCCACAGGCCCATTTCACCCGCGCTGCCGCATCCAGCTACGGCAGCTTTTTCGCCAGCGCATTTTTTCCGCAGCAGTTTTTTTTTTGCCAGCGTAATTTTTTCGCAGTAATTTTTTTTCGCCAGCAAAATTTTTCGACTTAAATTTTTTCGAAATATAATACAATTAGGTTTTGATTTCTTTTTCTTAATCAATATTAGATGCCTTGAATAACTAGAATTAATCATATAAAACTTCTATAAATAAGGACTAAACAATCAAGAAATCGAGAGGAGAAATTGATCAAAAATTGGATCCGAAACTAAGTAGGAAAGACAGTGAATCAACCTGATTTCTTTTTTGAGAGAAACAAACAATTCAAGCAATTCAAAGATAGCAAAGCTTGTCTTTATTTTTGTTCATCCAAGAAGAAATTTTTGGTGGAACCATCAAATGGAGGTATGCATCAATTGTCTAAATTATATTCTTAACATTTGCTAAATCATCCCATTGTTTCTTTTAATTCAAAAACTCTAGAATCTCAATTCACTTTTTCTAAAGTTTAAAAACCTTAATTCGTTGCTTTATTTTCCAAAAAGTTTAAAGTTGTTAGTTTTGTTTCTTCAAAACCCCAAAACCCTAATTTACTTTCCAAGTTTTCAAAATCCTAAATTGAGTTCTGTTTCTTTCCAAAAGCCCTAAAAACATTTTTTTGCTTTTATAAACTTTAAATCATTTTGTTTATTTTCATAAAACTTCATAAAATTATCAATTGATTTTCAAATCCTAAAAACCTAATGCATTCTCTGAAACCCTAAATAAAAAATCCTAAAACCCTAATTCAACTCCAACAACCAAAACAGTGAACCCTAACCCCCCTTAAAACCTTAAACCCTAATTTTTTCTAAACCTTAATCCTTTAAAACTTTAAAAACCATATAAACATAAATGTTATAATTTTACACAGTAAGCTTAAAAACATAATTCAGTAGCTAATAGTCATAATCTAAATGTTTTGAAGAGCCAAAACTCTAAATTCATGATTTTACATCTCAAACCCTAATTTAGTTAATCAAAGAACTTTACCAACTTCTTGAATCATAAACTTTAATTCATTTTAATTCCCTTAAAAACACAATATCCTAAACCCATAAAATTCCAAAACCCCAAACACATGGAATAAAGAACCTTAAATGGAAACAGTAGCTCTAATTTGAATCTTTACTTGCTTTATTCAATTTTATATTTGACTATGCTTTGATTTATTTTATATGCTTTAACTTATTTAAGTTCAATTCTTATTTTATTTAATTCGTCATGGATGGATGTTTACTTTCTATTGATGTTTAATACCTTTGATGAATTATTTATTTATGATGAATGGTTATTAACTTTAATCAATTTATTTAGATTTCTAAATGTTGTAAGAGGTATGTTTCCACTTGTTGGGTACCTCATTAGTTAAAGATCATGTAATTTAAATTGCTTTTCTATTTTAGAACCAATGTAAAGGACATGTTTCTACCTTTCGGTGGGTGTCCTATTTAGGCATGGGATGTAAGGACATGTTTCCATCTTCGGATGGGTGTCCATTTATTTGTTTTGCTTGGACATTGTTTTGATTTTCAATATATCGATGCTTTATCTTAATTATTGAGTGTAATATGGATAATATTGTTATATTTAAGAATTTTGTAATATTAAGACCTGCAAAGAAGGCCGGTTCCAATGAACCGGGCATTGTGGGGGTGTTGGGCCATTTCTCACCTTCCCCACACATACCTAACTTTTCGAACCCATTAGGGGGTTGGGGATTCCTTAGGAATCGAGTCATCCAACCCTTTCTTTTTCCCAGCTCGTCTGGGTGGCAACTCCATTTTCTCCGGACCTAGGTCCGTGTTCTCTAAGGCCCCGAGCCTAAACAGTGTCGAAGTTGCAAGAACCATTTCACCTGGAGTGGGGGCGAAAATCCCAGCTCACACAAGCTAAACAAAAAAAATTTGTCAAGTTTAAGAGTTATAAAAATGCATCAAGACTTCCTTATAACCAAATCCGCAATCAATATCAAATCGAACAGAATCGATACCAATGCAATTAAGTGGCTTTCCTTGTATAAGCTATGTTGTCACTCCCTCACCAACTCTTAAAAGTGTTTGATCATGGTGGTGTTTACACTCATAACAATCAATGAAAGATTATCGCCATAGGCTTATTTATTTATCAAATCTCCACCACTTAATTACAATCAAGCATAAATCAAAAGGTCTTTCTTTGGGTTGTAATGGGGCTAAGGTAAAGGCGTGGCATTTAGGAAATGTGAGCTTAATCATTAAGTTAAAGAGCACTTCAAGAAAGAAGTAACCAATCATATATATATAACACAACGATCCCAATACACCTTCCTATCTCCTACCCCTTGACATTAAAGAGATTTTCAAGGGAACTCACTTATTACATCTTGCAATGATTATTTCAAACATATTCCAACCCTTTCAACAATAACAACAATTATTTTTTTTATTATTATTTGTTTTTTTACAATGATTTTTTTTCATAAGAATATAATAGTTTGCAGTCTTAAACCGACTAAATTTAACCCCACAATTAATTTGACACAACACTCGGTCGTAAACGCTTTTAAAATGCTCTTGACCTAATGAAAGGGTAAGAGATAAAATAACATGATTCAAAGTTGGTAGTGTTGCGAACAATAAAGAAAAGGAGAAATAAAATTGGCTCAAAATTGGCTAACTAAGGTTAAAAATAGGGTTGGTCTTTTTAAGCCAAAGTGGGTTCACCTAATTGCCTTAATCATCTTGATGCCTAATTGAAATTTTTATGTAGTCTTAAAATGCATGTCAAAGCAAGTTCTAGCAAGTCATCAATCAAAGATGTTCACACACAAAAAGAATAATAAGTTGATGGCTCAATTTCTCACTAGGTTAAAGGTAATGCAAGGAAAAACCAATAAAATTGACAATAAGCACCAATTCTACTCAATTCTCAAATTCATGCTTCAAAAATTCATAAGTTATCTATCAACGTTTATAACAATTGAACTTTTCAAAATTAATTTATTCAAAGAAAAACATTAAAAACATTAACTAAACTTAAATAAAAATAACTTAAAGTAAAAACACAAAACACAAAATGCACCCCATACTTAAAGATTCACATTGTCCTCAATGTGAGCATGCATAAACTAAGAGAGAGTTTAGATGGAACCTGATTTCCATCATTCCCATTTGCGATATGTAGTTTTCCCTTGGTCTTCCGGGGCAATAGGAACTTGGAAATAGCTGAAAGACCGTCCAAAAAGCAGTAATACTCATGCCCGGATAACCTCTCCAACATCTGATCAATGAAGGCCAAAGGAAAATGGTCCTTCCTAGCTGCACCATTCAATTTTTTGTAGTCGACGCAAACCCTCCAACTGGTAACTGTTCTTGTTGGAATCAGCTCATCATTTTCATTAGGGACTACTGTCATCCCTCCTTTCTTTGGTACTACCTGAACTAGGCTCACCCAAGAGCTATCTGAGATCAGTTATATAATTTATGCATCAAGTAGTTTTATCACTTCAGCTTTCACTACATCTTTCATCTTTTCCTCCTTTGGCATCTCAATAGTTTCATAAGCACATCTGAATGATTTCCTTGCTTCAAGAAAAGCAAGTTGTTCCATTGCTTCTTGATCCTCAACATTATCCTGCATTAAAAACAACTCAAGGGGATCCTTGGAAACAATGTTAGTAACAAAATTTATGGTTTCATGCTCAATAATATGGTTGCATGAATCCACCCCATCAAGTGTAAGTGGGTGCTTCATAGCATAATGTGTAGTAAAAATAATTTTCTCGCTTCCCACTCTCAAAGTCAATGTGCCAAGAATAACAAAATCATTGGGGAAAATGAAATCCCCGACTTTTACCAACACATCCTCTATAATGCCACGAGGGTGGATTACTGACTTATCAGCAAGTTGGATGGTCATGAGTGTTGGTTTAGGTTCTCCAATGCCTAACTCTTTATACAGTTTTTAGGGCATAACACTTATGCTAGCCCCCAAATCAGCTAATGCACTTTTAACCTCAAGGTTACCTATCAAACATGGGATGGTAAAACTACCCGGATCTTTTAACTTCTTAGGTAACCTCCTTTGCAAAATTGCCAAACTCTTTTCGAACAAATGCACTAAAGACACTTCCTCAAGTTTCCTTTTGTTAGAAAGGATATCTTTCAAAAATTTAGCATACTTAGGCATTTGTGACAAAGCTTCAGCAAATGGAATATTAATATGCAATTGTTTAAAAAGTTCAAGAAGTACTGAGAATCAATCTTGTCCTTGTTCAACCTTGCCGGATATAGTACTCTAGGTCGATATTCCTTCATTATTGGGCTATTTTCTTATGGCTGGTTCTTTTTCTCACTTTCTATTGCAGTTTTCTCTCCCGAAGTGACAGGAGGATAGTCTTCTTTTTCTTTTTCTTATACTTTAGCCCCTTTCTCTGCCACTTCTTCTCTTTTCTCAACCATATTGCCCTTGATCTCTTTTCCACATTGCCTTAAGCTGCTCTTTAGGATTTGCGTCAATGTTGCTAGGTAAACTCCCTTGTGGTCTCTCACTAAGCAGTTTCGCAATTTGCCCCACCTGATTCTCCAAATTATGAGTGCTGATTTCTAAGGGTGGTTTCAGTTGATTGAAACTCGATTTCAGAAGCTGCTATAAATTTCTCCATCATGTCCTCCAAATTACTCTTTCTTGGAGGGGCAGCTTGTTGATGTTGAGGCTGCTGGAATTTAGGGGTAGGTCTTGGATTATTCTAATTATTCCATGAGAAATTTGGATGATTTCTGTAACACCCCTATATCCCGTATACGTACCAAGCATGCTTATACGATCGTATAATACGTATACTGAATATAGAACATGCCACTGTTTAAAATACATAACTCATAACTCGAATGTTTAAAGGAAATTCAAAAGACACTATGTATAAAAACATTTATAAATTCACAGCGGAAGTTATTACAAATTTTTACAAGTTTAAAATACATAAACGTCAAAAATATATATGACATAGAATAGATACATGATTGGCAGCTTGACTCTCTGATCTTTAAGCTCTAATCCAACTCTTCAAGTAAAGCTCAACTAAGTCTAGAGGAATCCTCAGTCTCAACCCTATCAACTCTACCACCTGCGCGATGAACCACAATCGCGCTGAGCCAAAACTCAGTAGTACAAACCATCATGATAATATGAAATGTTAATACCAATATCATACATTCAATCAATAATAATCATATATATATATGAAGGTTACATTTCATAATTTCAATAATCATATCATCATCCGTTATACTCATTCAACAAAGACACCTATGGGCCCACAAGACACTAATTTGTTATTCAAAGTTCAGAGTTGCTGTTTCGGTCCAATATCACAATAATCAAGCCCGTAGGCAATATACATATCTCTCTATCCATGGATAGGGTAACAGACCCAGTCTCTTGGACCATCAACTCAACAACTTGAGGAGATCCTCAACCCGGCTAGAATGTTACCTGTAACAGACCCAGTCTCTTGGACCATCAACCCGACTAAATCGAGGAGATCCTTAACCCGGCTAGACTGTTACTTCAATTTACATTTATCATTTCACATTTATAAAGTAACAGACCCAGTCTCTTAGACCATCAACTCAACAACTTGAGGAGATCCTCAACCCGGCTAGACTGTTACTACAATAGGCATGCCTGCCAAAATCAGAACTCTGAAGGTTGAATAACACACTTTACACAAAATCATTTCATTCTCATTTCATTCTCATTTTCGCAATAGGCAACCTTGCCTCAATTGTAATTTATTTCATCATCATAGCCAACAATCATGGCTTCTCATCACATAAATACAATTCATCACATTATCATATCTGTCATATCATTATAAATGTTCACATCATATTCCACATTATACACAACATAACATTATTCATAAGCATCATCAATATCATGAAATGTATGTTAAATTTCAACATCATATGGATGTATGCAATAATGTAGTTTATACTTACCTTAAATGCAACCCACACAATATTAACACCTCTCTTTCCAACAATCTTTCACTTCTTGAATTAGAGTAATTCACCTTCTTCACAACCTAATCCAAAGGAAGATGAAACCCTTATAAGAACATAAGGCTAAGAACCAACTAGGGCAAACTCTAACCATGACACGCTCACCCACACGGGCGTGTCCCTGACCGTGCCCTAACTCCACAACACAGAAGCTTTTACATGCTCAATGACACGGGCGTGTTACTGGGCGTGTAATACCTTCTGCCTCACAACAATATTGACACGTCCAACATCAAGAACGTGCTCATGGCCGTGTCAATTCCCCAAAAACACAGTGGCTATGACACGCTCAATAACACGGGCGTGTTACTGGTCGTGCCACTCAACCCAAAATACAGAGCTATCGACACGCCCAAAATCCTGGACGTGCCTTAGGGCGTGTCAGGCCAAAAACCCAGATTCCGGCCAAAACAACAACACAACCAACAAAACTCTTTCTTTCACCAAAAACCACTTCAACCAAAGTCATCTCAACATACCCAAAAACCATAACAAACTCACAAAAACACCAAAACAACTAAAGCATTTCTCAAATCTCAAATCAAAAATCATCAACACAAACCTAAAACACAACTTCAAAACAATCACTTCCAACAACTTACTCTTTCCTCCAATCCATCCCCAAAAACAAGAAATCAGTTACCCAAACACTCTTAAACCCATCTTAAACAACATAATCACATACCAATCACAACTCAACTCAAAAACTCAAAGAAATCAAAGAGTCAAGTGAAGAACTTACCAAAGATGAAGAAATCTCTTAACTTTCCACTTGAACTCTTGAAAGCTTCCTTAGATCTTGAGTTAGAGGTTCAAATCTCTTCTTTGCTCTCTTGTTTCTTGTGTTAACCGGCCAAACAAAGCAAAGGAAGGAGAAGGAGAAAGTGATCCACGGCAATGAGAAAGAAAGAAGAAGGAAGAAAGAGAAATCCAAAGTCAAACCCCTCTTTTCCTTAAAACCCTCTCAACCAAGCAATTTAAAATATTAAACTAATCTCTTTCAACCTCTTCCACACATTCAAATCCTTATTAATTAATTAATAACAAATTCAAAAACACAACAAATATCTTCTTCCACTAACTCAAAATTTTGACTTTCCATGACTTAGGTATATGTTATATATATCCTAATATACATCACATATACACTTCCTTTAAAAACCCCTTTTTCTAACAATAAAACATATACAATAAATCCAATTATAATAATAATAAAACCCAAAACATCTAGGGTATATTTTGGGATATTACAATTCTCCCCCTCTAAAAGAAATTTTGTCCTCGAAATTACCTGATATCAAGTCTGAAACAATTGTGGATACTGATCTATATCTTCTTAACATAGAAACATGGAAAACATTATGGATCCTATCCAACTCCGGTGGCAAAGCAAGCCGATACGCAACTGGTCCAACCCTTTCCAAAATCTCATATGGTCCAACAAAACGAGGACTTAGTTTTCCTTTTCGACCAAATCTCAATATCCTTTTCCAAGGAGACACTTTCAAGAATACTTTATCTCCCACATTATACTCAATGTCTCTCCTTTTCAAATCTGAATAAGATTTCTGTCGGTCTGAAGCTGCTTTTAACCGCTTCCGAATTGTTTTCACTTTCTCTTCAGTCTCTCTAACCAAATCCGGACCAATTAATTTACCTTCACCAGTTTCGTTCCAACATAAGGGCGTTCTACAACGTCTACCATACAAAGCCTCAAATGGTGCCATACCAATGCTTGATTGGTGACTGTTGTTGTAAGCAAATTCCACAAGTGGCAACAATCTGTCCCAACTCCCCGAGAAATCGATGACACAGCTTCTCAACATATCCTCAATAATCTGTATCACTCTCTCTGACTGACCATCGGTCTGTGGATGAAATGCAGTACTAAAGTGCAATCGAGAACCCATAGCCCTATGTAAACTCTTCCAAAACCTTGAAGTGAACCGGGGATCTCGATCCGACACTAAAGAAATTGGGACTCCATGCAACTTCACAATCTCACGAATATACAGCTCAGCTAACTTCTCAAGAGAATAATCCATACGAACCGGAAGAAAATGAGCTGTCTTTGTTAACCGATCCACAATTACCCAACTAGCATCATGCTTTCTCTGAGTCAAAGGCAACCCTGAAACAAAATCCATTGTCACCCTTTCCCATTTCCATTCCGGCACTGTTAAGGGTTGAAGCAACCCTGTTGGAACTTGATGTTCAGCTTTCACCCTCAGACAAGTAAGACATTTGGATACAAAATCCGCTATGTCTCTCTTCATACCAGGCCACCAGTAATGCTGTCTTAAGTCATGGTACATCTTTGTACTTCCCGAATGTATGGCAAACACCGATTGGTGTGCTTCTTCCAAAATGATCCTTTTCAAATTATCATCATCAGAAACACACAATCTATCCTTGAACCAAAGACTACCATCACTCTTCACATGAAAATCTCGGCTCACTCCATCTCGGTAATCTGATACAATCTTCTGAATTTCTCATCCGTCAATTGAGCCTCCTTAATCTGATCCAACAATATTGGTCTCAACTGCAGTTGAGCTAATAATGCACCATCATTACAAACTTCAAAACTAGCATGCAACGCTCTTAACTCAACAAGCAACGAGAGCGAAATAAACAGCCAAACCTGCTAAAGATTTCCGACTTAAGGCATCAGCAACTACATTTGCCTTACCAGGATGGTAATCAATCAAGAAGTCGTAATCTTTAATCAGTTCTAACCATCGTCTTTGTCTAAGATTCAGCTCCTTCTGAACACCCAAATATTTCAAACTTTTGTGATCCGTATAGATAAAGCATTTCTCTCCATACAAATAGTGGTGCCAAATCTTCAAAGCAAACACTATAGCCGCTAACTCCAAATCATGAGTCGGATAGTTAAGCTCATGCGGCTTCAACTGCCGAGAGGCATAAGCTATAACTTTACCCTCTTGCATCAAAACACACCCTAAACCACTATGTGAAGCATCACTAAAAATCACATACGGTTTATCCTCCACGGGTAAAGTAAGAACAGGGGCTTGTGTCAATATTTCTTTCAACTGCTCAAAGCTAGATTGACACTGATCCATCCACACAAATTTAAATCCTTTCCGAAGCAATCGAGTGAGTGGAGTGGCTATCAAAGAAAAACCTTTTACAAAGCGTCGATAATAGCCTGCCAAACCCAAAAAAAAAAAAAACTTCTAACTTCAGTTACAGACTTTGGTGGATTTCAATTCAAAATAGCTTCAACTTTACTTGGATCAACTCTAATACCATCTGCTGAAACTATATGTCACATCCGCCTGCTGCATTTATGCAGTGTAGACACGTGCATAGCGAGAGTAGGGAAAAGGAGAAGATAATTCTTGATAACAGCCCTAGATAAGGTTGTATGACAAAAGGGACCTAATTGTAATTTTTAATAAAGTTGGGGACGTAGATGTAATTTCAAAGAAAGTTGCACCGGATGTTCTTAATAGTGCATATAACAGATTCCAAAAATGGAATGTAGAGAAAAATCGGATCGCAACGACGTGTAACGGTTTTTCCAGGAAATGTCCCGTTAAAGAAAAATGAAGAAATGTTGACTAAGGGCATTTTGGTCATTACCAATTAAAGTTATACATGAATTTAGGGTAGGAAATAAAGACGTGAGTACGTAGAGAATGGCGAGAAGTTAAATATGAAACGATTGTCAGTAGAAATGAAGCCGGAGAAAACCCGAGCAAAAATAGGACCAAAAGGGAATTTTGTAAAAAGTTGAGGGCTTACCGGTAATTTTTCAAAATGACTTAGAAACCTAAAATAGATCTTATAAATAGAAAGTAGAGGTTGAGAGGATCAAAACCATATATAGTTTGACTCGTGGAGCTATACGGTTTAAAAGATATGATCGATTAATCGCCGGAACGTAATGTGGGCCCGGTTTCGTGTCGGGACCGGATGAGTAACCCGGGACAACTTTATGAGATCCAATGGGAAGAGAGACAAGTGGAAAGAAGTAAAGGAAAAAGGAAGTTATAAAAATCAAAGGTTGGCCAATCAAAAGAGAACATTTAGCATATGTAATAAATGTGTAATAAATGAAGAAAGAGAAAAAGTGGACAAATGGTCAAGGTGATCATCACTTCCTTTGTATATAAATATAGGTGATATGAAGAGCAAATTCTCTCTTTTCCACTCACCAAATTTGGCCAACAAAAGAAAATACCAAGGGACTTCCAAGTTTTTCCAAACTTTGATTTTTAAGGTAAGTTCTAAGGTTTTTAAGTGTGTAGACTTTAATTTTAGTATTAGTTTTAGGTAGTTATATATATATTGGAAGATTGGGAATTAGAGTCTTATATGGAATTGAAAATAATAATAATAATAATAAGATTAATTGATTAAATGGAAGAACCAAGATATAGAAAGATTAATAAGGTTGGATTAGGGGTTTCGGTTGGAAAAGAAATAGAGGATAATTTATTATTTTGAAATTCTAAGGTTTATGTTGTATCTTGAATTGATTGAAGGAGAAATAAAGAATTAAAGAAGGAGAAGAAAGAAAAGCCAAGAGGAATTAAAGAAATAAGGTTTGGTACTTTACCTTTGAATAATTAATTTTGGTTTGATGCTTTACAAACTTTAGTTTATGAAAGTTTTGTTGTTGATGCTTAAATATATTGATTTGAGTTAAACATGCAAAAGTTGTCAAAGGGAAGTGTTTGAATCTTCACTTTACCATTAAAGAAGCCTTAATATTGATTTGCAAAAGAAAAATAAACTATCCTATGCATTTCATGTGTTTGGGCCGAAATGGTCCCAAAAAGACAGCTTTCTGGACCTTTTTGTGGAAATTGTTTGAGGCAGAAAACGAAGGAATTTTTCAACGAAATTTTACATGCAATTAGTCAACATATGAAATAAGTTTTCTGTAAAATTTCAGCCAAAAATAAGATCATTTACTTGGTCAAATGCATGATTGAAGTGGACTGAAATTTTGACGAAAATCCAGATTTTACTATTCATTTGGTCATGCCATTTTGCGTTGCCGATTTTTCTCGCCGCAACACTATTCATTTGGTCAATTTGTGATCCTTTGAGGAATGCTTTGAAATATTTGATATGTTTATTGTGGATGTTAAATATGTGAAAAAGAGTAACGGTTTGACCAAAGAATGTGGTGCGCGGCATAAATGGCAAAGCGTGACGGAAATTAAAATGATTTTTTGAATCATTCCAAAATGAAGTTTGAAACTTAAATTGAATCATTTTAACCTTTATGCTCTACTGGATAGTGGGAGTGGTAGATAAGGGTATGGTGCACTATACTAACGCATGCAGTACTGCTCATTATTGTGATATGATATGTTATTTAGTGGTGAGGCCACTGAAGCCAATGGGGAGGCCCATTGGTTAGAACCAGGATGGTGAGGGCCATTCCTGTGATCTGATATCGGTGGTGAGGGCCACCTATGTTACAGTGGTGAGGGCCACTGCCTTATCACTATGGTTCCCTATATACCAGTAGAGCCTGAACCAAAGACATATTTTTCGTTAAAATGTGAAATGCAAATGAGTTGAATTATGATTTTACATTATTGAAAGCATATCACACTGAATGTATCAAAATTTCTATTGGTTTAAGGTTGGTTGATTTATGATTTAATTATTTCATATTTTCCAAATGTTTTCATATGTTACTTGTATTTTATTGGTAAAGTACCCACTGAGCGACATTGCTCAGCGAGTTAAGTTTTCCTTGACTCGTAGGTTCGGAGCAGTAGATAAATCTTGGGAAAGCAACGACCAGACCACAGCAAATCTCAGGGGTAGATCTTTTAGTTCCATTATGAGTTAGCTAGTTGTGGCATGTATATGAATAAATATAAAAGAGATTTTCTATGTTATAATTGTATGTTAGTAGTATGTAATAATCATAAATCTTTACTTTATGTTATATTAGAAGTGTGAACTCTTCGTGCAGGTTTGTAGTTGAGGGTATAAGGTGGATTCATTGGGAGTGCATTAAATTTGATGGTAATTATATTTCTCTGTGTAAAATATTTTAAAAAAAAATCAGAAAAACAAGTTTTGTCGACACTTGGGATCCAAATTTCTAGGCAGAACTATGGCAAAATTTCTGTAAAAATCAGAATTAAAATTTGACTAAGTAAATTGGTAGCAACATTAGGATAGTGTGGCGCCTCTACTCGACTTACACATGTAGGTTGGGAAGGGGTGTTACAATTAGTGGTATCAGAGCAAAGGTTTAGCCGGTTCTGGGTAGTTAGTCGAACTAAACCTTAAATGTATGACACATAGGGTTAGAACAGGGGTTTTAATTATATAACTATACATGTGTGTGTCATTGTTAG
This sequence comes from Garcia nutans, assembly GCA_947685225.1. Classification (NCBI taxonomy): domain Eukaryota; kingdom Viridiplantae; phylum Streptophyta; class Magnoliopsida; order Malpighiales; family Euphorbiaceae; genus Garcia; species Garcia nutans. Next base: position 43,108,485 of record CANTUV010000007.1, on the reverse strand, counting down.
TTATGTTATTCAACTTATCCAGGAGTAATAATGGGTGACCTAAACGAGGAGGTGAGGGAGCTAAGGATAGAAGTAGAGAGGTTGAGACAGCTAGCGCAGGAGCAAGATGAGACTATAGAAATTTTGGCCGATAGAAGTATACAAGATCGTGAAAACTTGAGAATAAAAGATGAGATGATTTCCTCCTTGATAGATGACGTGCAGATGTTAAAAGAAGACAGGCTTAGTTATAGAGCGGAGTTGGATAGTGTCGGTAGAAGCCTCGAGATAGCACATCAAGAGATTCAAACTTTACAGGAGAGGGTTCAAGAGCTAGGCCAGTACTTACCTAGTGAAGCATCACATGACCCCGATTTTGATCCCGAGATAGTAGAATATTTTTCAGACAGTGCCACTTCACCTAGGGCACCTACTCATTGAGTCTTGAGATGTATTGTGTTTGGTGGTTCTTTTAGTTATATATATGTGAGATAAAGGTATCATGTAAATATTGTATGGTAGTATAATATGGTGATATAATAGTGAGGAGTCCTAAATTTTGCAATGTATATAAGGGCTTCCTAATATTGTAAAACTTTGTGTTTGGAAATAAATAAAAGTTGTGTTGTATATGTGTTAATTAAGAATTTTATATTTATATACATGCCACCTAGGGTAAGATAATGCTGTTGGTCTGGGTCGTTAATAATGATGGGATGGTATATGTTTACTCTTTAGATGTCGCAAGCAGCGCAGCGTGATATAGAGGAGGAGGTCGAGTCTCAGGCCTCCCGAGTTGTAGAAATGCGTGTATCTGAGACATCAGCGTCGGAGCAACCACCCGCTGATGCTCCTATTCCCAATGAAATGTTGCAACAAATGGCTGCCGTATTTCGGCAGATAGCCGGCGTTGCCCCAGCACCACCCCCAGCGCCAGCACCCGTACCAGTACCTGCTGTAGGAGGGGAAAGGAAACCCCCAATAGAAAAGATAAGAAAGTATGGTGCGAAGGAGTTTAAGGCTCGAAGGGACGATGATTCTTCAACAGCCGAGTATTGGCTGGAAGGAACAATACGAGCCTTAGATCAGTTACAGTGTACGCCAGAAGAGCGAGTGATATGTGCTACTTCCTTATTAGTGGAAGAAGCGTATATATGGTGGGACACAGTTCACCAACGAGTTTCACCGGAACAGAGAACATGGGATTTCTTTGTGAATGAGTTCAAGAGGAAGTTTATATCGGAGGCATACCTAGATGCCAAGAAAAAGGAGTTTCTACACTTAAAGCAAGGTCGACTGACCGTTGCTGAGTACGAGAGGGAATTTACTAGGCTGAGTAGGTATGCCAAGAAGACAATTGAAGATGAACATGATAGATGTAAGCAGTTCCAGGATGGATTGAATAATGAGATTAGGATGCAGCTAATTGCTGCTAATATCAAAGAATTTTCCGAGTTGGTCAATAGGGCTCTAGAAGTAGAGCAATGTCAGTCTGATGAACAGAATAGACGATAGAAGATGAAACAGAAGAGAGGTACCCAGAACTATTCGGGAAACTACCAATCATCAAGAAAACGATTCCGCGGCAGTGGTTCCACGGTAGGCGGTCAACGTCGAGGTTACAGTCAGGGATCAATTCGCGGTGGCTTAAGTCAAACTACCTCAGTCGCTAGTACGGGACGATCCGGAAGAGGACAAGGAAGAGGATTCAGCCGAAGCGGAGGTAACTTCTTTATCGGTCCGAGAGGTAATGAAGGCGAAAATAATAATCCACGCTGTGATCAATGCGGACTCCGTCAGACGGGAGAATGTTGGGGTCGGACATTTGCATGTTATATATGTGGATCTTTAGACCACCTTATGCGAGAGTGTCCCCAGCGAATACAGAATCTACCTAGGGATACTGAGAGATCGCAAGCGGCAGCAGGTCGAGGCCGAGGCAGAGGAAGGAGCGAAAATCCGTCGCGTGTGCAATCTGAAACAGTGAATCGACCAGAAGCAAGGGCTCCTGCTAGAATGTATGCCATGAGGGGGCGAGAAGACGAAGAAGCGCTAGACGTGATTGCAGGTCAGTTGTCTATGTTTGAAGTTCCGCTTTACGTTTTAATAGATCCAGGTTCTTCACACTCATATATATGCACGAAAAATGAAAAACTTGAGGACCTAAAGGTAGAACTAGAGAAAGAAGGAATATTAGTTACTAACCCATTAGGAAATGAGTTGATTACTAGGAAGGTAGTGAAAGATTGTCCCGTAGAGATACACAGACATATCTTTTGGGGAGATTTATTTGAACTACCATTTCAAGAATTTGATGCTATCCTTGGAATGGATTGGTTAGCCAAACACGATGCATTGGTTGACTGTAAACGGAAGAGAGTTACCTTGCATACTGCAGACGGTGACGAAGTGACTCTAGTGGGAAAAGGAAGGACTATCTAACTAACATCATTTCTGCCATGATGGCTAAGAGGTTAGTGCAAAAAGGCTGCGAGGCATACCTGGTATGTGCATTAGTAGCAAAAGAAGAGGCACCAAAGTTACAAGATATACCTACTGTATGCGATTTTCCCGACGTATTTCCTGACGATTTACCCGGACTACCACCTAAACGAGAGGTGAAATTCACCATAGATGTGTACCCGGGAGCTGCACCAGTATCTATCGCACCTTACCGAATGGCGCCAGCGGAGCTAAAAGAATTAAAGGTACAGCTACAAGAACTTTTAGACAAGGGGTTCATAAGGCCAAGCGTGTCACCAAGGGGAGCACCAGTATTGTTTGTGAAAAAGAAAGACGGATCCTTAAGGTTGTGCGTAGATTACCGTCAACTTAATAAGCTGACCATCAAAAACAAGTATCCGTTACCTCGCATAGATGATATGTTTGATCAACTCAAAGGTGCTGGAGTCTTTTCAAAAATTGATCTACGATCGGGTTATCATCAATTGGGAATTAAAGATGAAGACATATCAAAAACCGCATTCAGAACTCGCTATGGACATTATGAATTCATTGTTATGCCTTTCGGATTAACGAACGCACCTGCAGTATTCATGGATCTGATGAATAGAATCTTCCACCCGTATTTGGATCAGTTCGTGGTGGTATTTATTGACGACATATTGGTGTATTCAAAGAATCGAGAGGATCATGATCGTCACCTTAGAATTGTTTTGCAAACCCTGCGTGAGAAGCAGTTATACGCTAAATTCAGCAAATGCGAATTTTGGTTGGAAGAAGTAGCTTTCTTGGGACATATTGTATCGGCAGAAGGAATAAGGGTCGATCCCAAGAAAATAGAAGCAGTATTGGAATGGAAGTCACCTAAGACAGTAACGGAAGTCCGTAGTTTCTTGGGATTAGCAGGATATTATCGGAGATTCGTTAAAGGGTTTTCCATGATCGCCGTACCTATGACCAAGCTACTTCAGAAGAATGCCAAATTCCAGTGGACCGACGCTTGTCAACGGAGCTTTGAAAAGCTGAAACAAAAACTTTCTGAAGCACCTATTCTTACACAACCAGAATCAGGAAAAGATTTTGTGATTTATAGCGATGCATCCCATATCGGGTTAGGTTGTGTATTGATGCAGGAAGGCAAAGTCATTGCGTATGTCTCTCGACAGCTCAAGCCACATGAAAAGAATTATCCTACGCATGACTTAGAGCTAGCAGCGATTGTTTTGGCTTTCAAGACGTGGAGGCACTACTTATACGGGGAAAAATGTTACATTTTACGGATCATCAAAGCCTGAAATATTTGCCCACGCAGAAAGATTTAAACCTGCGACAGCGAAAATGGATGCAATGGTTAGCCAACTACGACTATACGATTAATTATCACCCGGGCAAAGCGAATGTTGTAGCAGATGCACTTAGTAGGAAGTCAATGCAAGCGCTAAGTGTTATGAGGGTAACGTTAAAACCTACAGAAGATGGACCTATCTTTGCAGAAATGCACGTGCGACCTAATTTACATCAACAAATACGTGAGGCTCAGAAGGAAGATGAACAAGTGAAGAAGTGGAGTCAACAGGTGCAGGAGAACTGTTCAGGAGACTATCAAATTCGTCCTGATGGTATTCTCTACTACAAGAAGAGAATGGTGGTACCTAAGTCCAAGGAGCTGAAGAAACAGATTTTGCAAGAAGCTCATAACAGTCCTTATACAATGCATCCAGGAGTAACGAAAATGTATCGGGACTTGAAGGAGTATTATTGGTGGCCAGGAATGAAAAAGGATATCGTTGATCACGTAACGAAGTGTCTAACCTGTCAGCAAGTGAAGGCGGAACATCAACTACCCTCAGGGCTACTACAACCTATTACGATTCCAACCTGGAAATGGGATCGTATTACTATGGATTTTGTCACAGGATTGCCTATGACAAGGGACAAACATGACGCGATTTGGGTAATCGTAGACCGGCTTACTAAGTCCGCTCATTTCATACCAGTACGTGTGGATTACTCGCTAGACAAGTTGGCAGACTTGTATATCAAAGAGATTATATGTCTCCACGGAGTTCCAACTTCGATCATATCCGATCGAGACCCACGTTTTACGTCAAATTTTTGGCAGAAGTTACAAACAACCCTTGGAACTCGAACTTACCACAGCACAGCATTTCATCCCCAGACAGACGGACAGTCGGAAAGAGTGATTCAAATTTTGGAAGATATGCTGAGGGCGTGCGTTTTAGAATTTAAAGGTAGTTGGGACAAACACCTAAGCTTAATGGAATTCGCGTACAACAACAGTTATCAATCCAGCATACAAATGGCACCTTACGAACCACTGTATGGTCGAAAATGCAGAACTCCAGTTTGCTGGACAGAATTGAGTGAGGAAAAGATGTTGGGGCCAGACATAGTTAAGGAAACTGAAGAGAAGTTAGAAATCATTCGAGACCGATTAAAAGCAGCAGCGGACCGGCAAAAATCATACGCGGATCTAAAAAGGAAAGACATACAGTTTGAGGTAGGTGACAGAGTGTTCCTCAAAGTCTCTCCTTGGAAGAAAGTGTTACGATTTAAACAAAAAGGCAAGCTAAGCCCTAGATTCATCGGACCATATGAAATTATTAAACGGGTAGGTCCGGTAGCTTACCAGTTGGCGTTACCACCTGAATTAAATAAAATACATGATGTTTTCCATGTTTCGATGCTAAGGAGGTATCGTTCAGATCCAACCCACGTCATACAAGTTCAAGATATTGAGATTCAGCCTGAAATGACATATGAGGAAGAGCCGGTAGAGATCCTAGCACGTGAAATCAAAGAGTTGCGAAATAAGAAGATTCCATTGGTCAAAGTGCTTTGGAGGAATCACAAAGTAGAAGAAGCTACATGGGAACGCGAAGAAACTATGAAGAAGCAATACCCATATTTGTTTTCACTTGATGAGCTTCGGGACGAAGCTTAAATTAACGAGGAAGGAACTGTCACATCCGCCTACTGCATTTATACAGTGTAAACACGTGCATAGCGAGAGTAGGGAAAAGGAGAAGATAATTCTTGATAACAGCCCTAGATAAGGTTGTATGACAAAAGGGACCTAATTGTAATTTTTAATAAAGTTGGGGACGTAGATGTAATTTCAAAAAAAGTTGCACCGGATGTTCTTAATAGTACATATAACAGATTCCAAAAATGGAATGTAGAGAAAAATCGGATCGCAACGACGTGTAACGGTTTTTCCAGGAAATGTCCCGTTAAAGAAAAATGAAGAAATGTTGACTAAGGGCATTTTGGTCATTACCAATTAAAGTTATACATGAATTTAGGGTAGGAAATAAAGACGTGAGTACGTAGAGAATGGCGAGAAGTTAAATATGAAACGATTGTCAGTAGAAATGAAGCCGGAGAAAACCCGAGCAAAAATAGGACCAAAAGGGAATTTTGTAAAAAGTTGAGGGCTTACCGGTAATTTTTCAAAATGACTTAGAAACCTAAAATAGATCTTATAAATAGAAAGTAGAGGTCGAGAGGATAAAAACCATATATAGTTTGTGTAACACCCCGATACCCCATATAAATACTGTACATATACCAGGTACACATACAATATGTATATAGAGTATAAGAATGTCACTTTCCATCACCATTATAACTCTTTACTTTAATTTTTAAAACCATAATACATTTTAATCATATGAAAGTATTTACAAAATGGTTATTCTTATCATGGTAATACATAAATATAAGTTACATTGTTTCTTCCAAAGATTCATTTATACAAATGAATACATTCTTATGAAAATACAGTATAATTACATGCATGCACCACCATCTAGTTGGTCTCGAACTATACTTTTCCTCGTTGTGACATAGTAGCTTAACTCCAGCTTCATCACCTATATACCTGCGCGATTAAGATAACCGCGCTAAGCTCGAAAGCTTAGTAGTACAAGTAACCATTAAAATATACAATATAAAGGAAACATACCTCATATGTTTAGTCTCATGTTTTAACATTTTCTTACTCCGTTTTCCCCTTTTTCAATGCGTTCTTCATATAATCCTATTAACCTTATAGAGGATATACATATACACATATAACATAACCATCAAACATAATTCAATAAATTGATAGAACCTTCATATTATGATACTTACCAATTTCACCTCATACATATCATATATATCATTTTATACTTTATAATCGCATATTGCATATAACTTCACAAACCATATCTCCTTTCAATAATTCATGTATGTTATATAATCATATCACTAACCACAATTCATCATTCACAACTCACATTTCCAACAAAGGCAACATAGATCCCATTACTCATTTATTTCAACTTGTATACACTTCACATTAACAACAAAGACAAACTCGGGCCCAAAAGACACTAATATGTCATTCAAAGTTCAGAGTTAATGCTTTGGTTTTGTTATCACATTTATCAATATCATATACCCAACTAGGCTTCAAGGATTAAGTTCAACCAAGCTTCAAGGGGAGCAAAGCATGCTAAGCTTCTACCCAACTTGGCTTCAAGAACTAACCCAACCTAGCTTCAAGGGTGGTAACATCTCAATTAGGCTTCAAGGATTCAATCCAACCTAACTTCAAGAGATTGTTACACTTATTAGGCATGCCACCAACAACAAAACTCTGAAAATGAATAACACATTAGCCACACAATTCATTTATTATTTCATTATCAATTTCATTCTCATTCTCATCATCATTTACATCATCATAGCCAACCACAATGGCATCATTTAGGCAAAACATGCCTCATTTATCTCATTCTCAATATCACAGCCAACCACAATGGCTTTATACATCATCACCTCTCAATTTACATTTCATATTCCATCACAATATCACATTTCATAGTTCACCACAATATCACATTATCACATTTCATAGTTCATCACAATATCACATTATCACATTTCATAGTTCATCACAATATCACATTATCACATTTCATAGTTCATCATTGATATTTATATACATAATCATTCATTACTCAAGTATGCACAATCAATTGCATTACCATATAAATTGGAATACACATCATACAAATCATATCCTCACATCTTTAACATTTCATAACATATATATATTGAATGCCTTCACATCTTATATGTATTAATGTATTATCATATCTCTTATCTTTTCATTGCATATACAATATTAATATTTATTTTAACAATATACTTATATGCAATCCAATAGGGTTTTGTACTTACCTCTAAAGAACTCACTCCCATATAACTTCTCTTCCATAGATCTTTCAATACTTGGATTAGGGGCAATTCCATCTCTTAAAACCTAATCCAAAAGTAATCATACACACTCACTTAGAAATACACATGAGATAATACAAATAAGAATCAATTAGGGCAAACTCAACACATGACACGCTCATCAACACGGGAGTGTCCCTGATCGTGCCCTAACTCCACAACACAGAAACATTGACACGCTCATAACCACGGGCGTGTCACTGGGCGTGTAATACATTCTGTATCTCAAAAACATCAACACGTCCAATCAACAAGAGCGTGCTCATGGCCGTGTCAATTCTCCAAACTCACAGTAGCTATGACACGCTCAATAACACGGGCGTGTTACTGGTCGTGTCAATTCTACTGCCACGCAGAACTTATGACACGCTCAATAACATGGGCGTGTCACTGCTCGTGCTACCAACTCCAGAAAACAGAACCAACGACACGCCTAACAAACTGGCCGTGTCTCTGGGCGTGTCCGGCTAAAAACCCAGATTCCGGTCAACACACAACAACATCCAACAATACCCATCTTTTTATCATTACTCACTTCAAACAATCTTCATCAAACACACCCAAAAACCATAACAAACTTACCAAAACATCAACAACACTCAAAACACACACCAATCATCATTATAAACATCATTCATATACCAATTTATCAAATCCCCAAATTTCATTAAACTCAACCCTTATTCAACAATTCATCATCATCTTCACAAATAATCATATTATCATCATCCAAATACCAAATCAACACATATATATACTTAAATCTTTCAATATCATCATCATCACACATCAACCATACCAAACCCAACTCAAACAATGAAAATCAATTTAAAGAAATAATTACTTACTTGAATCCTTTATCAAATCTTCATCTCTATCATCAAATCTCTTGAATTCCTTAAGAAATTTGGTAAGAAAATCACATCTTTCTCTCTTTCTCTCTCTCTCTCTCTCTCTCTCTCTCTCTCTCTCTCTCTCTCGGCCAAGAAGAACGAAGAAGACGAAGAAGGAGTAGAAGGAAGAAGAAGTTTCTACTTCTTTCCTTTGTCCTTATCCATATATATATATAATAATAATAATAATAACAATAATAATAATAATAACAATAACAATAACAATAGTAATAATAATAATAATAATAATAATAACAATAATAATACTTTAAATCTCCACCACATATTCTTTCTTTGATTTTCTTCTTCTCTTTTCTTTTTGTCTTTATTATTATTATTATTTAGTTATACAAATATATATACAACTCACTTATCCTTCACCATTATATATATCCCATGTATATGTGATGTATATGTATATGTCTTACATATATTATCCTTATATTTCACATATACACATATACATTAAATCCAAATACAACAACAATAACTCCAAAACTCTTAGGGTCTATTCCGGGATATTACAATTCTCTCCCCCTAAAAAAAAATTTCGTCCTCGAAATTACTCAGTACAATAACATTCCATTCTTACCAATACACCATTTAAAATTTTCATCAAATCACATAATTTGCACTCTCCCCCTTAGAGTCAATTATATTATTCAATTCCACAACTTGTCACGATAAAAATCTTTATACCTTATTACATTCTCATCCAATATTCAAAATAACTCATTATACTCTCAAATACCTTATCTATATGCAAAAATTCAATCATCCTTTAACCTACTTATGTTACATTCCATTATTACATTCAAAATATTTTATCACTTCATCTCTTTATAACTATTCTCTTAACTTTAACTTTCAAGATCATAAACTTATATCTTAATATTAATTATCCCATCATTACAATCATCCTTACAAACAAACATTTATCAAACCTTCATTGATAATAATATTCTTATTTCTCATACACTTCATTCCTTCTCTAGTATTTTCTCACTTAACATCAATATTAATACAATGCTTTTGAACTTACTTTACAGGAAATCAACATCTTCCCTTTTCTCATCATTAAAATTGATATAATTCAATTAATTCATGTCCGTTCATCTATCAAAATTTTACATTGTATACATCATTATTTATCTCTTATGCCTTTAGCACAACCATACATATTAAATCTCAATAATAATTCACAATTATAGCAAAAATCCAGATCAATTGATTTATTCTCCACAATATCTTAACATCATAATCTTGTTTGATTCAAATCAATAGTTCACTTATCTAAATTTATCATGAATAACCATCCACTTTAATTTATCTTTCAATATACACATAGTTTATCTTTCATTATCTCAATACAATTCCACCAAATTTCATAATTATCTCATACCATGCTTATCATTCATAGTTTACTCACTCAAATTTTAAACCCATCCACTTATTCACCGTATACCATAAACATAATCAATATAGCTCTCAAACACATTCTGCAATCTTCTTTCATTATCATCTTCTCACTTATCATATCATTACTATATTAACAATAATTACCTTTTTCTCACATTACTCATAACTTAAAGTATTTCCACAATTCTCTTTCTGTCTTTTCTTTTCCAGAATTATAACCAAATTGCTAACACAAAAACCATAAAATACACTTCATCAATCATAACCGTTAATCATGTTTCTAGAAACATAATTATCAATCTTACCAAAGTAGTATTACAGTTATACTTTCTTAGTCTCAATTCTGTGGATAACAAAGTTAATCGGCCAAATACCATAAATACACTTATGGCCATAGGAGATTAATGATCACATCTGAAACTTATAAATCAATACTGTTCCTCTATTATTTTATTTCCAACTTTCCAATTATACTACTAAGTTGCATCACAAATATTATATCTCCATTCTCCAAACTTTACTACATCCAAAATTAACATATGTCAACTCTATCTCAACACAATTTACTCTTAATTATTTGATCACCATTTGCATGTCTCATATACAACAATATTATCCTTAACCTCTCCTTCACACATCATTCAATCTTATACAGATCTTACATAAATTTCATTCTTTATACTTTCTTTTTCCCTTATAATTTCTTATTAAATTTATATACACAGAACATTTCCTCACACAAATACTTTGGCTCATAACATTTATGATAGCCAAATTCAGTTATTATCATAACAATATTACTGTCCACCATTTCCCAAATTAATCCTTATTTCCATAACCATTTCACTATCCAACATTTCTTAAGTTTATTCTTATTTTCATTTCATCACATACTCTTTACGTCAATCAAGGCCTAATCTCTCTTAGGTCCACTACTACATGCAATGTCATTTCCAATATACATCAAATATGCAATTATATAACACATCCATAGATCACATTCACAATGTGATTTACTTTCCACATTTCTTACATTTTACAATTACATTCATATCAAAAACTCATTCCACATTTTCTATACATGTATACACATAATCATACAATGATATTTAATTCCTCTTTTACATATTTTCAACACAATTTAACATTTTACTATTCCGTGAACAACATCATTTTTATCCCTTTTTGACATGACTTAAGTTGTTTATCAACCCAACACATATACATTATCACCATGATATTACTTCACAAAATCTTAGTCACGCTACTAAGGTGACATCTCTCTCACATATATTTTTAAAATGCATTAGTATACCATCTATACATCCATTTGTTTATTCTTCAATACATAGATATATATATATATATTACTCACATATCTATACACATGTACATTACATCCACTCATATATACATTGGGCTCAATAATCTCTTTATACTCTCCAAGTCTAATTATGACAAATCTCAATTTCTTAAATCCACATTGATCCATCCCATTTCTTACTGTCAATATTATCCCATGACCTAGCTTTGCTCAGGTTTGTCAATGCAAGCATAATCATTCTCATACTATCAATCACATTATTCAATTTAATAGTACTCTCATATACAGTAATATTCATTCCACAAGCTCATGGGTTTAACTTACATTAAGATTATCAATACTCAAATAGTCTTTACCCAAATTCCATTAACACTATAATTTCACAACTTACTACTTTACTTAAACTTCCATTCACTCATCTTATGTTCTTAATATCAACTTAAAAAAAACATCTTATATATACACATTACAAAACAACCTCAAAGTATATTCTTTTCACAAATATTAAAGCTCATTTCCATAAATCTAATTATCACATCTTTCCACCATTAATATGAGCTTTAACAACACTCAAGTGTATCACATTTCTAACATTAAAATCACAATGTTTGCATTTAAAACAGCAATGCAACAACACCATTATATTTCCTTATTTAACCAACATCATCTCTTTTTCTTTTTAAAAACTTTAACTTTACATATTCAAATCATAAATGGTCAAACTTTGTCTATACCCATCAACTCATTCAATATACCACCATACTCTCTTCATATAAATAACATAACTTTCAATATTCACAATTCGACATTATTTCCTCTGTCTAGCAAACTCAACATAAACTTTCTTATAAAGAGGTTTAAAGTATAGAAGAAAGAGTACATACTCTTATCTTAATTTGATTTTCAACTCATTTCCAACTTTATTTTCCTTTCCATTTCTTTATTTTTCAATTCATATTATGTCATACATAATATTACTCATAAACATCAATATTACATTCCATGTTGCACATGACATAACATGTTTCATATGTCTCATCAACATGCATATTTCACATTACATTTCGTAATTCGTTTCTCATAAATAATCAGGCACTATGCCTCAATTATAATTCATTTCCAACATCATTGCCAACAATCATGGTTTCTTCTCACATCAACATAGTATACACATATATCATCAACTATATTAAACATCTCATGTAACACAAATATTTTACAAATCATATTATGCCACATCCGAGACCAACCTAGGTGTTAATGCATGTGCATGTATCAAAATTTTCATTCTTTTTATTTTCATCTATCATCATTTTTTTTTAAAACTTTTCTTTGTAAATTTACTTAGGCCGAGAATCTTGAAACCTAAGCTCTGATACCAAAATAATTGTAACACCCCGATACCCCATATAAATACTGTACATATACCAGGTACACATACAATATGTATATAGAGTATAAGAATGTCACTTTCCATCACCATTATAACTCTTTACTTTAATTTTTAAAACCATAATACATTTTAATCATATGAAAGTATTTACAAAATGGTTATTCTTATCATGGTAATACATAAATATAAGTTACATTGTTTCTTCCAAAGATTCATTTATACAAATGAATACATTCTTATGAAAATACAGTATAATTACATGCATGCACCACCATCTAGTTGGTCTCGAACTATACTTTTCCTCGTTGTGACATAGTAGCTTAACTCCAGCTTCATCACCTATATACCTGCGCGATTAAGATAACCGCGCTAAGCTCGAAAGCTTAGTAGTACAAGTAACCATTAAAATATACAATATAAAGGAAACATACCTCATATGTTTAGTCTCATGTTTTAACATTTTCTTACTCCGTTTTCCCCTTTTTCAATGCGTTCTTCATATAATCCTATTAACCTTATAGAGGATATACATATACACATATAACATAACCATCAAACATAATTCAATAAATTGATAGAACCTTCATATTATGATACTTACCAATTTCACCTCATACATATCATATATATCATTTTATACTTTATAATCGCATATTGCATATAACTTCACAAACCATATCTCCTTTCAATAATTCATGTATGTTATATAATCATATCACTAACCACAATTCATCATTCACAACTCACATTTCCAACAAAGGCAACATAGATCCCATTACTCATTTATTTCAACTTGTATACACTTCACATTAACAACAAAGACAAACTCGGGCCCAAAAGACACTAATATGTCATTCAAAGTTCAGAGTTAATGCTTTGGTTTTGTTATCACATTTATCAATATCATATACCCAACTAGGCTTCAAGGATTAAGTTCAACCAAGCTTCAAGGGGAGCAAAGCATGCTAAGCTTCTACCCAACTTGGCTTCAAGAACTAACCCAACCTAGCTTCAAGGGTGGTAACATCTCAATTAGGCTTCAAGGATTCAATCCAACCTAACTTCAAGAGATTGTTACACTTATTAGGCATGCCACCAACAACAAAACTCTGAAAATGAATAACACATTAGCCACACAATTCATTTATTATTTCATTATCAATTTCATTCTCATTCTCATCATCATTTACATCATCATAGCCAACCACAATGGCATCATTTAGGCAAAACATGCCTCATTTATCTCATTCTCAATATCACAGCCAACCACAATGGCTTTATACATCATCACCTCTCAATTTACATTTCATATTCCATCACAATATCACATTTCATAGTTCACCACAATATCACATTATCACATTTCATAGTTCATCACAATATCACATTATCACATTTCATAGTTCATCACAATATCACATTATCACATTTCATAGTTCATCATTGATATTTATATACATAATCATTCATTACTCAAGTATGCACAATCAATTGCATTACCATATAAATTGGAATACACATCATACAAATCATATCCTCACATCTTTCACATTTCATAACATATATATATTGAATGCCTTCACATCTTATATGTATTAATGTATTATCATATCTCTTATCTTTTCATTGCATATACAATATTAATATTTATTTTAACAATATACTTATATGCAATCCAATAGGGTTTTGTACTTACCTCTAAAGAACTCACTCCCATATAACTTCTCTTCCATAGATCTTTCAATACTTGGATTAGGGGCAATTCCATCTCTTAAAACCTAATCCAAAAGTAATCATACACACTCACTTAGAAATACACATGAGATAATACAAATAAGAATCAATTAGGGCAAACTCAACACATGACACGCTCATCAACACGGGAGTGTCCCTGATCGTGCCCTAACTCCACAACACAGAAACATTGACACGCTCATAACCACAGGCGTGTCACTGGGCGTGTAATACATTCTGTATCTCAAAAACATCAACACGTCCAATCAACAAGAGTGTGCTCATGGCCGTGTCAATTCTCCAAACTCACAGTAGCTATGACACACTCAATAACACGGGCGTGTTACTGGTCGTGTCAATTCTACTGCCACACAGAACTTATGACACGCTCAATAACATGGGCGTGTCACTGCTCGTGCTACCAACTCCAGAAAACAGAACCAACGACACGCCTAACAAACTGGCCGTGTCTCTGGGCGTGTCCGGCTAAAAACCCAGATTCCGGTCAACACACAACAACATCCAACAATACCCATCTTTTTATCATTACTCACTTCAAACAATCTTCATCAAACACACCCAAAAACCATAACAAACTTACCAAAACATCAACAACACTCAAAACACACACCAATCATCATTATAAACATCATTCATATACCAATTTATCAAATCCCCAAATTTCATTAAACTCAACCCTTATTCAACAATTCATCATCATCTTCACAAATAATCATATTATCATCATCCAAATACCAAATCAACACATATATATACTTAAATCTTTCAATATCATCATCATCACACATCAACCATACCAAACCCAACTCAAACAATGAAAATCAATTTAAAGAAATAATTACTTACTTGAATCCTTTATCAAATCTTCATCTCTATCATCAAATCTCTTGAATTCCTTAAGAAATTTGGTAAGAAAATCACATCTTTCTCTTTCTCTCTCTCTCTCTCTCTCTCTCTCTCTCTCTCTCTCTCGGCCAAGAAGAACGAAGAAGACGAAGAAGGAGTAGAAGGAAGAAGAAGTTTCTACTTCTTTCCTTTGTCCTTATCCATATATATATATAATAATAATAATAATAATAACAATAACAATAACAATAGTAATAATAATAATAATAATAATAACAATAATAATACTTTAAATCTCCACCACATATTCTTTCTTTGATTTTCTTCTTCTCTTTTCTTTTTGTCTTTATTATTATTATTATTATTTAGTTATACAAATATATATACAACTCACTTATCCTTCACCATTATATATATCCCATGTATATGTGATGTATATGTATATGTCTTACATATATTATCCTTATATTTCACATATACACATATACATTAAATCCAAATACAACAACAATAACTCCAAAACTCTTAGGGTCTATTCCGGGATATTACAGTTTGACTCGTGGAGCTATACAGTTTAAAAGATATGATCGATTAATCGCCGGAACGTAATGTGGGCCCGATTTCGTGTCGGGACCGGATGAGTAACCCGGGACAACTTTATGAGATCCAATGGGAAGAGAGACAAGTGGAAAGAAGTAAAGGAAAAAGGAAGTTATAAAAATCAAAGGTTGGCCAATCAAAAGAGAACATTTAGCATATGTAATAAATGTGTAATAAATGAAGAAAGAGAAAAAGTGGACAAATGGTCAAGGTGATCATCACTTCCTTTGTATATAAATATAGGTGATATGAAGAGCAAATTCTCTCTTTTCCACTCACCAAATTCGGCCAACAAAAGAAAATACCAAGGGACTTCCAAGTTTTTCCAAACTTTGATTTTTAAGGTAAGTTCTAAGGTTTTTAAGTGTGTAGACTTTAATTTTAGTATTAGTTTTAGGTAGTTATATATATATTGGAAGATTGGGAATTAGAGTCTTATATGGAATTGAAAAAAAAAATAATAATAATAAGATTAATTGATTAAATGGAAGAACCAAGATATAGAAAGATTAATAAGGTTGGATTAGGGGTTTCGGTTGGAAAAGAAATAGAGGATAATTTATTATTTTGAAATTCTAAGGTTTATGTTGTATCTTGAATTGATTGAAGGAGAAATAAAGAATTAAAGAAGGAGAAGAAAGAAAAGCCAAGAGGAATTAAAGAAATAAGGTTTGGTACTTTACCTTTGAATAATTAATTTTGGTTTGATGCTTTACAAACTTTAGTTTATGAAAGTTTTGTTGTTGATGCTTAAATATATTGATTTGAGTTAAACATGCAAAAGTTGTCAAAGGGAAGTGTTTGAATCTTCACTTTACCATTAAAGAAGCCTTAATATTGATTTGCAAAAGAAAAATAAACTATCCTATGCATTTCATGTGTTTGGGCCGAAATGGTCCCAAAAAGACAGCTTTCTGGACCTTTTTGTGGAAATTGTTTGAGGCAGAAAACGAAGGAATTTTTCAACGAAATTTTACATGCAATTAGTCAACATATGAAATAAGTTTTCTGTAAAATTTCAGCCAAAAATAAGATCATTTACTTGGTCAAATGCATGATTGAAGTGGACTGAAATTTTGACGAAAATCCAGATTTTACTATTCATTTGGTCATGCCATTTTGCGTTGCCGATTTTTCTCGCCGCAACACTATTCATTTGGTCAATTTGTGATCCTTTGAGGAATGCTTTGAAATATTTGATATGTTTATTGTGGATGTTAAATATGTGAAAAAGAGTAACGGTTTGACCAAAGAATGTGGTGCGCGGCATAAATGGCAAAGCGTGACGGAAATTAAAATGATTTTTCGAATCATTCCAAAATGAAGTTTGAAACTTAAATTGAATCATTTTAACCTTTATGCTCTACTGGATAGTGGGAGTGGTAGATAAGGGTATGGTGCACTATACTAACGCATGCCGTACTGTTCATTATTGTGATATGATATGTTATTCAGTGGTGAGGCCACTGAAGCCAATGGGGAGGCCCATTGGTTAGAACCAGGATGGTGAGGGCCATTCCTGTGATATGATATCGGTGGTGAGGGCCACCTATGTTACAGTGGTGAGGGCCACTGCCTTATCACTATGGTTCCCTATATACCAGTAGAGCCTGAACCAAAGACATATTTTTCGTTAAAATATGAAATGCAAATGAGTTGAATTATGATTTTACATTATTGAAAGCATATCACACTGAATGTATCAAAATTTCTATTGGTTTAAGGTTGGTTGATTTATGATTTAATTATTTCATATTTTCCAAATGTTTTCATATGTTACTTGTATTTTATTGGTAAAGTACCCACTGAGCGACATTGCTCAGCGAGTTAAGTTTTCCTTGACTCGTAGGTTCGGAGCAGTAGATAAATCTTGGGAAAGCAACGACCAGACCACAGCAAATCTCAGGGGTAGATCTTTTAGTTCCATTATGAGTTAGCTAGTTGTGGCATGTATATGAATAAATATAAAAGAGATTTTCTATGTTATAATTGTATGTTAGTAGTATGTAATAATCATAAATCTTTACTTTATGTTATATTAGAAGTGTGAACTCTTCGTGCAGGTTTGTAGTTGAGGGTATAAGGTGGATTCATTGGGAGTGCATTAAATTTGATGGTAATTATATTGCTCTGTGTAAAATGTTTTAAAAAAAATCAGAAAAACAAGTTTTGTCGACACTTGGGATCCAAATTTCTAGGCGAAACTATGGCAAAATTTCTGTAAAAATCAGAATTAAAATTTGACTAAGTAAATTGGTAGCAACATTAGGATAGTGTGGCGCCTCTACTCGACTTACACATGTAGGTTGGGAAGGGGTGTTACACTATATGACCCAGAAAAATCACTTGGTCTAGCCAAAACTCACATTTTGATAACTTAGCATATAATTGCTTCTCTCTCAAAATTTGTAACACAATCCGCAAATGTTTGTCATGCTCCTCCTCACTACGAGAATACACCAAGATATCATCAATAAAGACCACCACAAATTGATCCAAATAGGGCCTAAACACCCTATTCATCAAATCCATGAAAGCTGCAGGTGCATTCGTCAACCCAAAAGGCATTACTAAAAACTCATAATGCCCATACCTGGTGCGGAAAGCTGTCTTAGAAACATCTTCAGCTCTCACTTTCAGCTGATGATACCCTGATCTCAAATCAATCTTAGAAAACACTGATGCTCCCTTCAATTGATCAAAGAGATCGTCAATTCTAGGCAAAGGATATTTATTCTTAATAGTCACTTTATTCAATTGCCTATAGTCAATGCATAACCTCATAGTACCATCCTTCTTCTTCACAAATAATACAGGAGCTCCCCAAGGAGAAACACTGGGGCAAATAAATCCTTTATCCAACAATTCCTGCAACTGCACCTTTAACTCTCTCAATTCAGCTGGCGCCATTCTATAAGGAGTAATAGAGATGGGAGTGGTACCAGGCAACAAATCGATACAAAACTCAACCTCTCTCTCAGGAGGCAACCCTGGCAACTCCTCTGGAAACACATCTGAAAAATCTGAAACTGTGGCTATATCATCAATTTGAGAACTCCTTACTCTAGTATCCACAACATGAGCAAGATAAGCATCACACCCTTTTCTAATCATCCGTCTAGCTGATACAGCTGATACGAACAAGGATGCAAGCTGTCTCTGCTCACTGAACACCATCACACTCCTATCATCACTAGTTCTCAAAGTGACACATTTCTTCTGACAATCAACTACAGCTCCATGCCTAGACAACCAATCCATACCCAAAATCAAATCATACTCTTTAAAAGGCATTTCAATTAAGTCTCCAAGAAACTCCTCACCTTGTACCTCAACCGCACTATCCCGGTGCACCTTGCTAACAATCACACTATGCCCTAACGGATTTGTCACTAACACATCAGATCCTAGGGACTCAGCATGCAAATCAGTCACAGGCAACACAGATGCACTAATATATGAATGAGTTGAGCCTGGATCAATTAAAGCAAGAACTGAAATGCCAAATAAAGAGAAAGTACCAGCAATGACTGCAGATGCATCTGGTTGTCTTTGCATCACATAAACCTGTTGAGAAGGCCCAACCTCATCTGGCATAGTATCCCTGGATGAAGATCCTCCTCTCTGATAATAACCAGGCCTACCCCCTCTGGAGAAACCTCTGCCCCTCGACTACCTCTGACACTAGGTCGAGAAACTGCATAATCAACCGATCTCTGCTCCTGCATCTCTGGAAACTCCCTAATAAAATGATCGGGAGAACCACATCTGAAGCACACAGCTGGTCCTCTATTCTGCCAACAAGCACCACTATGTGACCCTCCACACTGGGCACAGACAGGTAGAGTGGATCTCTGAACTGCAGGAGTAGGAACACTCGCTGCTGAAGCTGTAGGTCTCGATCGTGATCTCTGTAACTGAACTGACCTACCAGCCGGTCTCTGACTCCTACTAAACCTAGGAGTAAAACTGCCTCTACCTCTCTTCACAGATGAGGATCCTGCCTCAAACTGAGGTCTTCTAACCCGGGTCTCCTCTTCAGTAGCGGCTGCTGCTAAAATTTGTGCTCTCTCCACACCTCTAGCCGCTGCAACCAGCTGAGAGAAGTCCTGGTATCTAGAACCAGCCACATGACACATCAGTGAGGGTCTCAGTCCCTCCTCAAACCTTCTGCACCGGTCAATCTCATCAGAGATAATCCCTCCGGCATAGCGACTCAACCGGATAAATTCTAATTCATATTCTGTTACAGTCCGGTGATCTTGCTTCAAACTTAGGAATTCCATTTTCTTCAAATCTTTATACTCCCTCGGAGTATACTTCAATTCAAATTCTCTCAGAAAATCAGCATAGGACAATGTCGGTGGATCATCCATAGCATGGGGCACTGTCTTCCACCAGTCGTATGCGTCCTTCTGCAACAAAGATCTTGCATAATCAAATCTTTCTTCCGGAGTGGCTTGTAACTGAACAAATACTCTCTGAACTTTATCTAGCCACTGCTCAGCTACAGATGGATCAATGGTACCCAAGAAATCCTCTGCTCCATATTTCCGTAGTTTATCATACTGTCTCACTGGTACCATAGGCTGTGGTGGAGGTGGAGGTGGTTGCACTGGTGCCTGCCTCATAAATTCAAACATATGCCTAAACCAAACTGGTGGAATCTCCTCACCAGCTGGTCTCCCTGACACAAAAACAGGGGCCTCTCCAGATCCATCCACTCTAGCTCCATCTAATCCAACCTCTGGAGCTATGCTCTCAGCACTACCCTCAACGGATTGACGCGAATGAGGATCCATTATAACCTATATCTGCAAACACAGTAGAATACTCCTCATTAAAGATCAGAGACTGCCGACACTAAACATGTATTCTATTCAAAAACTCACTTTTAAAATCAAAATACTCTTTTTCTTATACTTGACCTAGGTTGAGAATCTCAAACCTAGGCTCTGATACCAAAATAATTGTAACACCCCTATATCCCGTATACGTACCAAGCATGCTTATACGATCGTATAATACGTATACTGAATATAGAACATGCCACTGTTTAAAATACATAACTCATAACTCGAATGTTTAAAGGAAATTCAATAGACACTATGTATAAAAACATTTATAAATTCACAGCGGAAGTTATTACAAATTTTTACAAGTTTAAAATACATAAACGTCAAAAATATATATGACATAGAATAGATACATGATTGGCAGCTTGACTCTCTGATCTTTAAGCTCTAATCCAACTCTTCAAGTAAAGCTCAACTAAGTCTAGAGGAATCCTCAGTCTCAACCCTATCAACTCTACCACCTGCGCGATGAACCACAATCGCGCTGAGCCAAAACTCAGTAGTACAAACCATCATGATAATATGAAATGTCAATATCAATATCATACATTCAATCAATAATAATCATATATATATATGAAGGTTACATTTCATAATTTCAATAATCATATCATCATCCATTATACTCATTCAACAAAGACACCTATGGGCCCACAAGACACTAATTTGTTATTCAAAGTTCAGAGTTGCTGTTTCGGTCCAATATCACAATAATCAAGCCCATAGGCAATACATATCTCTCTATCCATGGATAGGGTAACAGACCCAGTCTCTTGGACCATCAACTCAACAACTTGAGGAGATCCTCAACCCGGCTAGAATGTTACCTGTAACAGACCCAGTCTCTTGGACCATCAACCCGACTAAATCAAGGAGATCCTCAACCCGGCTAGACTGTTACTTCAATTTACATTTATCATTTCACATTTATAAAGTAACAGACCCAGTCTTGGACCATCAACTCAACAACTTGAGGAGATCCTCAACCCGGCTAGACTGTTACTACAATAGGCATGCCTGCCAAAATCAGAACTCTGAAGGTTGAATAACACACTTTACACAAAATCATTTCATTCTCATTTTCGCAATAGGCAACCTTGCCTCAATTGTAATTTATTTCATCATCATAGCCAACAATCATGGCTTCTCATCACATAAATACAATTCATCACATTATCATATCTGTCATATCATTATAAATGTTCACATCATATTCCACATTATACACAACATAACATTATTCATAAGCATCATCAATATCATGAAATGTATGTTAAATTTCAACATCATATGGATGTATGCAATAATGTAGTTTATACTTACCTTAAATGCAACCCACACAATATTAACACCTCTCTTTCCAACAATCTTTCACTTCTTGAATTAGAGTAATTCACCTTCTTCACAACCTAATCCAAAGGAAGATGAAACCCTTATAAGAACATAAGGCTAAGAACCAACTAGGGCAAACTCTAACCATGACACGCTCACCCACACGGGCGTGTCCCTGACCGTGCCCTAACTCCACAACACAGAAGCTTTTACATGCTCAATGACACGGGCGTGTTACTGGGCGTGTAATACCTTCTGCCTCACAACAATATTGACACGTCCAACATCAAGAACGTGCTCATGGCCGTGTCAATTCCCCAAAAACACAGTGGCTATGACACGCTCAATAACACGGGCGTGTTACTGGTCGTGCCACTCAACCCAAAATACAGAGCTATCGACACGCCCAAAATCCTGGACGTGCCTTAGGGCGTGTCAGGCCAAAAACCCAGATTCCGGCCAAAACAACAACACAACCAACAAAACTCTTTCTTTCACCAAAAACCACTTCAACCAAAGTCATCTCAACATACCCAAAAACCATAACAAACTCACAAAAACACCAAAACAACTAAAGCATTTCTCAAATCTCAAATCAAAAATCATCAACACAAACCTAAAACACAACTTCAAAACAATCACTTCCAACAACTTACTCTTTCCTCCAATCCATCCCCAAAAACAAGAAATAAGTTACCCAAACACTCTTAAACCCATCTTAAACAACATAATCACATACCAATCACAACTCAACTCAAAAACTCAAAGAAATCAAAGAGTCAAGTGAAGAACTTACCAAAGATGAAGAAATCTCTTAACTTTCCACTTGAACTCTTGAAAGCTTCCTTAGATCTTGAGTTAGAGGTTCAAATCTCTTCTTTGCTCTCTTGTTTCTTGTGTTAACCGGCCAAACAAAGCAAAGGAAGGAGAAGGAGAAAGTGATCCACGGCAATGAGAAAGAAAGAAGAAGGAAGAAAGAGAAATCCAAAGTCAAACCCCTCTTTTCCTTAAAACCCTCTCAACCAAGCAATTTAAAATATTAAACTAATCTCTTTCAACCTCTTCCACACATTCAAATCCTTATTAATTAATTAATAACAAATTCAAAAACACAACAAATATCTTCTTCCACTAACTCAAAATTTTGACTTTCCATGACTTAGGTATATGTTATATATATCCTAATATACATCACATATACACTTCCTTTAAAAACCCCTTTTTCTAACAATAAAACATATACAATAAATCCAATTATAATAATAATAAAACCCAAAACATCTAGGGTATATTTTGGTACTATCAGAAATGGTACTGGATGGTTCTCGCTGGCTCTCTTAAGTGGGAGGTCAAGGGTTCGATCCAGGGAGGCGACTCCTTAGGGAGCCAAATAAACAAATTCCTGCTGGGTGGGCCGCGAGGGCTGTCCAGTACTGTAGCGATCGCTTGCCTCCTGCGGACCATGCGGACCCAGTGGGCTGGGCAACCGACCTTGGGATACCGACCTGGTTGGGGAGGGTCGTTACAGTTAAAAAGGCGCCTTTTTAACTGTAACGACCCTCCCCAACCAGGTCGGTATCCCAAGGTCGGTTGCCCAGCCCACTAGGTCCGCATGGTCCGCAGGAGGCAAGCGATCGCTACAGTACTGGACAGCCCTCGCGGCCCACCCAGCAGGAATTTGTTTATTTGGCCCCAAGGGGTCGCCTCCATGGATCGAACCCCTGACCTCCCACTTAAGAGAGCCAGCGAGAACCATCCAGTACCATTTCTGCTACTAGCAGAAATGGTACTGGATGGTTCTCGCTGGCTCTCTTAAGTGGGAGGTCAGGGGTTCGATCTAGGGAGGCGACCCCTTGGGGCCAAATAAACAAATTCCTGCTGGGTGGGCCGCGAGGGCTGTCCAGTACTGTAGCGATCGCTTGCCTCCTGCGGACCATGCGGACCCAGTGGGCTGGGCAACCGACCTTGGGATACCGACCTGGTTGGGGAGGGTCGTTACAATTTCTCCACCCCAGATTGTACGTGTTGCTGTAGGGGTTATTCTGCTGTTGCCTTGGCATATTTCCAACATAATCTACTTGCTCTTGCCTAGCAAACATGTTGGCACATTGGCAATCTTGACTTTGATGTCCACCCCCACACCATTCACAAGATATCGCTTGCATTACTTTCCCAGAAGAAGAGGCCAAAGAATCAAATTTTTTATTCAATGCTTCCATGTGGGATGTCAAGGCCACCACATGATCTAATTGGACTGAACCCATGACTTTCAGCTTTTCTTGCTCCCTTAGGGCTTGCCACTGATAATTAGTGATAGCCATGTCCTTAATCAGATCTCTGGCTTGTTCAGGTATCTTGTTGTTTATGGTACCCCTAGCTGTTGCATTAATGGTTTGCTTAGTTCCATAATTCCATCCATTATAAAATGTTTGAATCTAAAGCCATAGTGGAAGCCCATGATGAGGACACCTTCTCAATTAATCTTTAAATCTTTCCCAGGCATCATAAAAGGGTCTTACCATCCTACTGCAAAAAGGATGAGATATCATTCCTCAACTTAGCAGTTTTGGATGGTGGAAAGTATTTTTCTAGGAATTTTTCTACCAACTGACCCCATGCGGTAAAAGTTCCTGGAGGAAAAGATTTCAGCCACTTCTTTGGTCTATCTGTAAGGGAAAATGGGAACAACCTTAGCCTAATTGCATCATCTGAGACATTATTTATCTTGAATGTGTCACATATCTCCAGAAAATTCTCAATATGTGCATTAGGATCTTCATTAGGAAACCCATCAAACTGACAAGTCTGCTGCACAATTTGAATTACATTTGCCTTTATTTCAAAGTTGTTCACAGCAACTATCAGCCTCCGGATAATAGAATCAGCTCCATTGAGATTGGGATTAGCAAACTCCTGCATTGTTCTTGGCCCAGCTCCTTCCATCACTTCAAACTCTTCTTCTTCTTCTATTTCTGCGTCTTCCAAAACTACCTCCCATTCTTCCTTTTGCTTTCTCCTTAATGTTCTTTCTAGCTCTGGTTCTAATTCAAACAGTTGGGATGAGCTAGCTCTGGTCATAAACGGGAAGAAATACCTAAAATGATAGTCAACAAGCAAGAACCAATGTCAAAAATAAATGAAAATAAAAATAAATCAACAGTCTTGATTATATTACTAATATTGAAACCGTTGTCCCCAGCAGCTGCGCCAAAAACTTTGTGGCAAGAACCTAATGCTATAGCAATACCACAAGTGCACGGGTCATCCAAGTAATAAAGTAGTGAGTGATTTATTGTTCCACTAGGGACAAGGCCAAGTACTAGTGCAAATCTTAACTGTTGTTTAGCAAATTGATAGTTTTGTGATGTTTTGTAATTAAAAACAATTAATTTAATAACTGAAAGTAAAGGGAAATTAAATGTTTTTCAAAAAGGATTGATGGTAATAATACTATCCAGATATTGAATCCTCCTAGCAACAATTATATTTATGAAAATCAATTCAATTAAATCACATAATAGAGTTGAATTGGCATTCCTCTAAATTAGACTAAAACCTCTCTCAAGTGAATTAATCCCTAATCACTAAGTAGAATGCCGGAATCTCTTCTCAAACATAATTAAGTAGATCTTGCATTAAGAACAAGTAATTATAAACCAAAGGATCTTGTAAGTCTATCTTTAGCACTCCAATCAATCCTCAATCTTTATGAGTATTCAATTCATATCAAGCTTTCTCAAGCCAATAATATGAAAATTGCAACCAATCAATAAGCATGCTATTATCAATTGGAAATAAATCATTAAGCATCATAAGATTAAAACAACTCAATCAAATAAGATTATTCAATCCATACAAATAAGCTAGGGTTCATCAATATCTAGATAGAGAATGAATTAGTTCATGTTCAAAACTAGAAAAATAGTACAAGAGAAATGAGTAAAAGAAACCAAATAATCCATGGTGAATAATTTGTATTTCTTCACTTGATTCCTTGATTCTTGGTTTAGGTCTTGTATAGGATGTATCTTCTTCTTTAAACTCAACTCAAGACTCTCCTCTTTGCTCCAGCAGTCGGCTCCTTCTCCCTCTCCCAGTCTGCTCAAAACTGTGTATCCAGAACTCCCCAAAAACGTCCCCTCTCTTCCATTTCCTTCTCCTTTTAATTCTTTCAAAGCTCACCCATGCCTTCCAACTCACACCACTCTCCCTTGTCTCCCACATTCTCTTTGTTAATTATTTCTTTCCATAAAATTCGGCAAGCTTTTCCTTTTCTTTAATATTACTTTTGGCAAAAGCTAGTCTTTGTTCCCCACCTGTCTACAAAAGATTTCAAATATTCAAGGTTGCCTTAGGTGACCTTGCCAAACTTGCTAGCCGTGTCTCTCACTTTTCTTGGGACATGGCCAAGCTTGCTGGCCGTGTCTTCTTCTGCCATTTCTTTCATTCTTTTCTTCTAGGTGACACGACCAAGCTCCTGGTACGACCAGTGGCTTGGCCATGTCACTTGGGTGTGTCACCTTCTGCTTCTCTAGCTTTGCTCCTTCCTTGCTTGTCTTTTGTTCTTGGGCACGAGATGGAACATGGCCAAGCTCCTGGATATGTCATGTGACACAGCCAGTAGCTTGGCCGTGTAACTTGGGTGTGTCAGCTTCTGTTTCTTTTCTTTTCTTTCTTGGTTTTGTTCCTTGGGTGAGACGTGGCCAGTGGCTTGGCCGTGTCTCTTGTGTGTGTCACTCTCTGCCTTGATTTTCTTAAGGGGACACGCCCAAGCTTGATTTGGCTTGGCCATTTTTTACTTGATTCATGCTCTTTCTTCTCTGTTTTGATCATCCAAGGGAGTTTTTGTAGTTTAACCTAAAACAAACACTTAAAACAAACTTTAAACAAAAAAAATCAAATGAAACATTAACTAAAAACACATACAAATCATACTAAAAACAAGTGCAAAATTGATCTCATCAGCTGCTTAACCTAGGACAAGGTATAATAGAATTAGTATACTTTAAAATTTATGTGAAATTTTACTTAACTTATGTTATTTTGTAGGTGAATTTGGCCTGGGGGAACCCAGAAGAGCAGACAAACTGGACTTCCTCCATGAATGCTGCACTGCCTTTTCATCATACTCGCCGAGTCATTGCCGACCTTGTGTCTAGTGGCTGGTTTCTCAGAGAGAGAGAGTATATGAATGGTTTCTTGGTCTTGAGCATTGGAGGATCCCGATGAGTTGCCCTAAATATACTTAAGATATTACATCAATGTCGAAGAATGCATGGTGGTTGGCCCGGCATGATTATGATGTTGAAACATTTTTATATCCACCGGGTGCATCTTATACCCATTTTATTCAAATAGGGCTCTTGAACTTTGATGTATCTCCTATTGGTGTATGGGAAATTCCCAAAGAAAATGAGGGTAGAGATGAAGAGGAACATCTTGGAGAGGGAGGAGAATTCGTTCCACAGCTCGGGGCTAGCACTTCTCAGGTAAAACTTTTACAATTTTTCCATTGCAATCGCTTATTTCTTAAATTATTTTGACTTTTGTAATGATTGTTGTAGGCTGTTGGCTCATTTGATCATGAGGCTGGACCTTCTTTTACTGCTCCTTCATTTGCTCATTCTAGTCCGCCAAATATGCCATCTCATCCTCAGGGCATCGATATGAATTACCTGTTAAGTTTTCTTGTTTCATGGCAATTTATGCTATATGTATGCATGATTATGTATGCTCTTACTTTTTTCCTTTCTGGCTCACAGCAGATGCTTGAAGAACAAAATAAGAAACTTCAAGAAGAGTTGGCCGCTAGTCATCAACAGATTTTTCATTTTGAAAATTTGTATCATCAATTAGAACAAAATTTTTAAGACTTCCGATTTCAGGGGGTGAGGGGTCCTAGTGCTTCTTCATCTAGAGGCCCCCAAACAGATGACCATGAGATCCTTTCATCCACTTCTAATGAGGACCGTGACAGATCGAAACTCCAAGGTAATAGGGATTCTGGTGCTCCTGCTTCATGCGGACTCAGGACGAGTGATTTGCCTCCTCCTATAACAGGCGATGATTTTTTTAGAGCTTTATTTGATGACCTACCACCACCTTCTCAGTGATGTATAAATATTGTATCAATTGTATAATAAGTATAGAAATAATAATGATAATATATAATGTTCATTTTTACTGTAACTATTCTCTCTCTTTTTTTTATCATCATTTCCTTGCCCAATGTGTCTTTCGAGTTTCAACATACTTCCCTTAACTTGAAAGCTTTGTATGACAAAAACATTTTTTATTATTTTTTGAATTTTGATTTTGAAATCAAATGTTGGCTTTGCAAAATCAATGTCAATGTACCTCAGGACTTGATTTTCCAAATTAACATATCTATAACATGACAACCCTAGTTACCATACTAAACTCAGGAATCATTTCTATTTAAGCAAGAATTGTTGCACTTCAGATAGGCACATACGCATTACTTGCCCAAAGGTCTCATTTGAGTTTGAATATTGTCTATCTCATATGCATGCTTATTCAAACTATCTCCACTAATAGACTCTAACTACAAAGAGAGATCCATAGGTCTTTGATAGGCTTGAAATGGGGTCTATAAGGGACATGGCTTAAATGAAGGCCATTTGTAAGTTGGAGTCATTATGAAACTATGGATAAACCTTTACACCATGATTTTTGTTGGAGCCATAGGCAGCTGGAAACATGAAAAGATAGAGCTTTGATTACTCTCCTATCTTCTTGGTATTAATCTGGATCTTGATTGGGATAGTCTTTGCCTTTGCAAAAAGTTTGGTACCCAAATTTATTTCTTCTTATTTTCTCTCTTTTTATTTTTCATACTCTTCCCTTTCTTTGAGTATTTTATCATTTTGTCCTTCCTCCTTGTAGGACTGTCAAGTATAGAACTTTCAAGAACTGGATGGTTTTCTCCTTTTTCTCTGATTTTGATTGAATATTTGGTTGGATTTGACAAATTCAAGTCAAACTATCCTTATAAATTAAATGAAAGCCTTTTGCTTCTTTAGGTAAAAGAGAACTCAGTTGGCTTTCTGAACCGCCTTTTTAGATTTTATTTTTTTCTTTTCTTTATTTTTTTTTCTTTTCTTCTTTCTTTTTATCTTTCTTTTCTTCTCCTTTTCTTCTCCTTTTTCTCTTTTTTCTTCTCTTTTATTTTATTTTTTTAGTTCAAGCTCTAAAAGAGTTGTCTTGTCTGTACCAACATGGGTTTCCAACAATGGATGAGTGGAGTGACATAAATCTTCTTTAACAGGGATACATCAATTTTTATTCTGATGTTGTCTTGATAGATTGCAAATATTAGGAGAACTTCAACTACCCTTATGGTCTTGAAAACATCAACTACCCTTATCGTCTTGAGAACTTGAACGATCTTCATGGTCCTTATTATTCATTTCTTTCTTTGATCTTCTTGCCTCTTCACCTTAGTGATCACAAGACTTGTCAAAAGTATCACAACAGCTCAGGATAGGTTGTTGGGGTTATATGCCAATGAAAAGAAAGCTAAAATTTTATGAAGGCTCAAAGGGACAACTAGGGATTGATATTTTAAACTGATGAGTAAACCAATTGATCTCGTAGTTCGGCCATCCTAGCTTTGAAAACTTCATCAATTATATCCCCTACCTGGTTTGTATCCATCCTAAAAATGAAGCACTTGAATAAAAAATCAATGTTGTAGGTGATATCGTTGTATGCTCTTGAATTGTCATGCTTCAGGGCTGTGAGCCAGAAAGGATCAATGATATGAGATGCAAATGTATGCATGTATGCATAAAAAATTAACAAACAAGGACAAATACGATGTTCCTTCCAACCTTATAACATCCACATACGAATGGTGAGTCTCTTTTCCTAGGTATATGGTTAACAAAATACCAACATGGGGTATCTTATTTTCGAATATTTCCCTCGGACGTTTCAACCCATAGTTATATTTTCAAAAATGGAAATCAATTCTTGATAATTCCCATTAATTAAGTTTTAATCCATTCAACCAACTAAAGTAGCTTTTATGCTATATTAGATTAAAACTAAAGTAGCTTTTATGCTAGGCATCAATGTTATACGATTTGCCTTTGGGCTAGACATTGGGCTTCAACATTCTACTGAGTGCCTTCGAGGTAGAAACTAGGTGTCGAACTAGACAAAAATAATAACTCTGGAATTTGTATATTATAAGAGGTCATTTGGGCCCAATGCATCTGAATGTATTAATGTGATGATTTAAAAAGAATAATGAATATGATCTAAAATGGAATTGCATGTCACATTGTAGAGTTTAATTAAATAACACAATGCATTGTCTTCTTTAAAGTTTTATTACTATCAAAGTATGTATTGTTAGGCTTTTAGCTTAGCGTGATTGAAATTCATCGTGTAGGTGATAGGGTTGATCTGGTGAATCTGGAGATTTCATCTAGACCTGGTAAAGTCTAGACTTGGGTTGTTGATTCCTGAAGAGAGATCGGCTGCCATAGTATAAGAAACAGCTAATAACATGTATACATTTTATTTTATGAAATATAACATAACTATTTATAATATATTTACATATTTGAGAATGTTGTAAACTATGAGGAGTTTTGGATAAATTTTATGATATAGAATTGTGTATGTGCTTTCATACATATGTACACATTTTTAGCATTTTGGGAAAAAATTAGAGGAAGTTGAGAAGTTGTGGTGAATTGTTTAATTTATTATTATTGGGAGTGTATTTCTTTTGGCAGGGTTGAGTTAATTGATTTTTTGGAATGTTCAAATCAAAGACAAAACTCTCATAAATTAATTGATTTTTCCAAAGATTTTATTAACTAATATTATATTTTGTCCTTAAATCATTATAGAATAATATTATTTATTTATTTAAACTACAATATAACATTTGAAATATTTTTTATTGAATCTATGGAAAATTTTAAAAAGACAATAACAGTGACATTTCTTGTACTATATACACGTATTATACTTATACAGATATATTTATTATATGTATATAGGATATAAGGGTGTTACATTTATTTTAATATAAGAGCCTAGGTTTGAGGTTCTTAACCTAGGAGGTTTTTTGGAGAAAGAAAATAGGGATGTTAAAAGTGGTTTTAATGTGTGATACATGCATTTTCACTAGTATTTTATCTGATCCTTGTTGGGTAATCTCTGATGTATTTACATATATAGGTAGATATGTGTGAGCGGGGATTTTCGCCCCCACTCTCGGTGGAATGGTTCTTGCGACTTCGGCACTGTTTAGGCTCGGGGCCTTAGAGAACATGAACCTAAGTACGGAGAAAATGGATTCAAAATCTGGATAGGGCAGGAAAAAGAAATGAGTGGATGACTCGATTCCTAATGGATCCCCAACTACCTAATGGGCTCGAAAAGTTGGGTATGTGTGGGGAAGGTGAGAAATGGCCCAGCACCCCCACAACGCTCATTTCATTAGAACTGTCCTCCTTTACAGGTCTTAATATTATAAAATTATTAAATATAACAATATTATCTATATTACACACAACAATTGAAATAAAGCATCATCATATTAAAATCAAAGCAATGTCCAAACAAAGCAAATAAATGGACACCCATTCGAAGATGAAAACATACCCTTACGTCATCCATACCTAAGCGAAATAGGACACCCATCATAAGGTAGAACCATGTCCTTTACATTGGTCTAAAATATAAAAGCAATTTAAATTACATAGAACTTAATTAATGAGGTACCCACTAAGTGGAAACATACCTCTTACAACATTTGGAAATCAAAATAAATCGATAAAGGTAAAACCATTCATCATAAATAAACCATTCATCAAAGATATTAAACATCGATCAAAATATATAATAAACATTCATCCATGATAAATTAAATAAAATAAGCATTGAAATTAAATAAATCAACCATCAAAGCATATAATAGACTATATAATCAAATCTAAAAATAAAGCAAGTAAAGATTCATATTAGGGTTTACTATTTCTATTTAAAGTTCTTTAATTAATATTTAGGGTTTTGGAATCTTAAGATATTATTATTGTTATTTGCTTAGGATACTATAAGTTTTAAGAGAATTGGAATGGATTAGGGTTTTATAAATTTAAGAAATTAGTAAGGTTCTTTGATTGATCAAATTAGGGTTTGAGGGGTAAACTTATGAAATTAGGGTTTTAGAATATTAAAACATAAGGTTTTTAGCTCTTGGTTACTGGATTGTTGTTTTGGATTTACTATATTGAGTTTGAATGTTTAGGTTTATAAGGTTTTAAGGATTAGGGTTTAAGAAAACTAGGGTTTACGGTTTTGGTTTTGAGAGAATTAGGGTTTTTAGTGTTTCGAAAAATATGTTTGGCTTTAGGATTTGAGAAAATCGTTTAGAGTTTTATAAAGTTTTTGGAAATAGGCAAAACGATTTAAGGTTTTTTGGAAACAGAAAAGTATTTTTTAGGGTTTTTGGAAATAAAAGGAAAAATTTAGGGTTTTAAGGTTTAGAAAAAATAAATTAGGGTTCTTAAGTTTTAGAAGAAATAGAAAATTGATTTTTAGGGTTTTTAGAAATAAAATAAACGATTTAAGGTTTTTAGAAACAAAAGAAACGAATTAAGGTTTTAAGGTTTAGAAGAAATAAATTAGGGTTCTAAGGTTTAGAAGAAACATAAGAGTAATTTTCAATTTCAGTAAAGAAATAAATAAAGAAACTAGAGATTCAAACCTCCGTTCGTTGGTTCCACCAAAAATTGCTTTATGGATGAACAAGGACAAAGGCAAGGTTGTTGCCTTTGATGAATTCTTAATTGCTTGCTTATTGCTAAGGTTTTCTGTAATCCAAATTTTGATCACTAAGTTCTAGTCCAAAGTCCTCCCCCTTTTCTCTATTTTAAAGTGTTATTTATAGGAAAATTTATAAGATTAATTCTAATTGTTTAAGGAAACTATGATTAATTAGGAAAAGAAACCAAAACCAAATAGAATTTGGTTTCAAAAAAATTTACGTTGGAAAAATTTTGCTGGAAAAAACAGCGACGGGATGGAGGAAATTGCAAGCTGCGAGCGCTGGCTGGGGGCGGATTGGCGCGGCCAAAATGGCCTAAGGCCATTTCGCCCGCAGGAAGTTCCTGTGGGCGAAATTGGCTTTGGCCAATTACTTTCGGCGATGAATTTTTTCGTCGCCTATTTTTCTATTGTCGATTTTTATTTTTATTTATTTTTATTTATTTTTTTATTTTTTAAAAATTATAAAAAATAAATACTAAAAATAAGTATTCTTTAATTAAAATAATACAAAAATTATTTTGGACTATATAAAATATATTGGACCGGACTGGGTCAAAAATTATGGGTCTACAATATGGCATCTAGGATGCACCAGTCTGCTGAGGGGAGTTCTGAGAGTAGAGCTTCGAAAGAGGGTAGAGCTAGAGCTAATGCTGAGATTGCTGGGGTTGCATCCGTATCTGTGCCAGTCATACCAGCAAGATAGGGTGAGCCATCAGCCTCGGTTCAGTAGATGGTGGAGCTACTCCATTAGGCCCCCATAACAGATACAACAGCAGCAGCCGCTACAGCCACCACCATAGACCAAAAGCGTGATAAGCTGAGGAAGTATGGAGCCACAGATTTTGTGGGTACAGTTGATGCAATTGAGGCAGAACAAAGGCTAGATAGAGTTCAAAGGGTGTTTATCCAGTTACAGGCCACTATAGAAGATAAGTTTGACTATGCCTTGTCTCTTCTGTAGGGGGACACCTATGACTAGTGGAAGACGATTTCGCAAGGGATAGATGATCCACCAATGCTTACATATGCCAATTTCATATGGGAATTCAAGAAGAAGTATGCCCTAGAGATTACAAAGATGCTAAGAAGAAGGAATTCCTGAGCTTGAAGTAGGATATGAAGATGATGACTGAGTATGAGAACGATTTCCTCCGGTTGAGCAAATATGTAGGATATTTGCTATTTGATGAGATTGATAGATGTCGGAGGTTTGAGGAGGGGCTGATAGCATCCATCTTGTTTCAAGTGGTGGCAGTAGATTATGATGATTTCTCTAGGTTAGTGTCTGCTGCCCAAAATGTTAAGAAAGCCCAGACACTTGCAGTTATAGCTAGAGAGGAGAGTAGAGCTTGGAGACCCCAGGGTGAGGTAGAGTCTTCATCATCAAAGAGAGACTAAGGGGGATATCCTCAGGGACTTAGTAGGAGCCAGGGCTAGCCGGACATATCATCACAGCAGCAGAGATAGAGACATGCAGCTTCAGTGGCTAGTGGCCCGACCATAGTGTCCTAGAGGCTAGCTCCACCTACCTGTGCTTAGGGTGGTAGGGCGCATGAAGGTGTTTGTTGGAGGAATGGTGCATCAGTAGTTTGTTTCAGATGTGCATCACCATATTCTGAGTGGGGATTTTTGTCCCCACTACCTTGTGGAATGATTTTTTTTACTTCGACACTGTTAGGCTCAGGGCATTAGAGAACATGGGCCTAAAACCGGAGAAATGGAGTCGTCACTCGGATGAGCCGGGAAAAAGTTAGGGGTGGATAACTCAATTTCTAAGGATTCCCCAATCCCCTATTGTGTTTGAAAAGTTGGGTATGCGTGGGGATGGTGAGAATGACTCAGCATCCCCACAACACCAGGGTCATTGGAACCGGCCTCCTTTTTCAGGTCTAAATATTATTACATTCTTAACTTATTATAGTATCATCCATACCTCATGCAATAAAAATAATTAATTACTTTATTAAAATTACAACAAATTCAAACAAAATAAATGGGCAACCATACGGGATGGAAACATGCCCTTATAATGTCCAATGTCCAAAATGAATTAAATTACATTGAAACTAACTAATGAGGTACCTACAAAGTGGAAACATACCTCTTACATTCTTGAATATTAAAGAATAAAAACATTCAACCATTCATTATAAATAAGATAAAAGTAAATCATTCATTATAAAATAAAATAAGTCATATATCAAAACATGCGATAAGTGAACATATATTAATAATCGAGACTATACTTCAAATATCATGTTAAATAATGAATGTACAAACTAGGGTTTTAACATATGAATTAGGGTTTCTTAAATTTTAGATTGCTAAATTAGGGTATAGGGTTTATATCTTGCAATAAGGGTTTCCTACATGCAATCCAGGGCTTTAAGATTCAAATTAGGGTTTAACTAAATTATATTTTATGTTAGATTCATAATTTTAAAGTGCTAGAACATCTAAGAAAACTCAAACAGAACTATTGGATGAAAGAACATATCAACTTAGTCATTAATATTAAAGTTTATACAATGTTTCAATGATGGATTAATTAGCTACTAGATGAATTAATATTTAATGTTTATTAATATATGTATAGCTGGGGAATATAGAATTCGGAAATCCAAACCTGCATTGAAAGCTAAACAAAAATTTAAATGTCGATCAACAATCTTACTTGCATTGATTTATATTTCTGGCAGAGTAAAACCAAAGACAGTATGCTGCTGCCTTTGGAATGTTTTTATTCCTCTCAGTCCCTTTTCTTGCTTTTCAGCATTGCTAAAGATAACTTTAATCAAAATTGCCTCTCTTTGTGTGTTTCACTCTCAGTATCAATTTCTTTCTGCGTCAATTCTTTTTTTAGTTCCTTGTTTTTTATTACTGCTTGCTGCCTTTCAAAGTTGCCACCTTCTTTTCTTTTTCTGCTGCTTGATACCACCTATATTCATAAGAAAAGTTTAGGTTAATTTCTTAAATACATCTATGTTTCCTGATTAAGCACGACTTTAAAACTGTTCCAATTTAGCTAATTTAAACATGATTTTAAATCGACTTGAATTTCAATCAGATAAACTGTGTCCATGTCGAACTTAAATGGGATGAAC
Organism: Garcia nutans; assembly: GCA_947685225.1. Lineage (NCBI taxonomy): Eukaryota > Viridiplantae > Streptophyta > Magnoliopsida > Malpighiales > Euphorbiaceae > Garcia > Garcia nutans. The sequence goes on along the minus strand of CANTUV010000007.1, from coordinate 43,072,396 downwards.
TGGTGTCCATATCAAACTGGTACATCCCTAGTTCGATATGGAACTAGGACTTGTCCAGTTTGATTCGTTATGGATGTTTCTATATCGAACTAAGACATGCCCAGTTCGATATGGATGTGATCCATATTGAACTAGGAAACCTAGTTCGATAAGGAACATGCCCATATCGAACTAGGATGCCCATTTCGATATGGAACTTATCCATATGAAACTGGGTAATTCCCAGTTCGATATTGCACAGTTCGATGTCGATGCCCATGTCGAACTAGGTTTGCCCTTTGATATGGACCATCCATATCCAATAGTTCAAGCCTAATTCGGCATGCATGATCCAATATCGAACCAAAATGACTTCCAAACCATTTTTTAGATTCTAAAACTCATTTTGTTAGCATTTTAAAGTTTTAAAAACTAAATCGGACACATTTGGGTCTTTATAAAAATAGGACCAATCAAGATAAAAGCATAAAATATATTTAAGCTTTTAAGAATGGAACAATTTGTACAAAGGCCATCTTTAATTAAAACCAAACTAGCTTAGGGCCAAAATCAAGGGTCTACAGTTTGCCCCCTGCTTGAACAATCTTGGATTTATTCAAATAGTAAAAAGCAACAAGAGTTTAAGCTGATTTTGGACACAGATGGTCTTGGACCCGAGATTGGGGTTGGTTTGTGTTCTAGACTCGAGGTGAGTTCTGGACTCGAAAATGATTTGGATTCTTAACTCGGATTGGTTTGGGTTCTAGACCCGAGGTGAGCTCTATACTCAAAAATAATTTTGGTTCTGGAGTCGAATTGGTTTGGGCTCTGGACTCGAAAATAATTTATGTTCTAGAAAATGATTTGGGTTCGAGACCCATATTGATTTTGGTTCTGGACTCGAGGTAAGATCTGGACTAAAAAATGATTTGGGTTCTGGACCTGAGGTTAGTTTGGGTTTTAGACCTGAGTTGAATTCTTAACTCAAAAAGGATTTGGGTTCTGGACCCGAGGTTGGTTTGGGTTCTGGACCCAGGTTGAGTTCTGAACTCAAAAAAATGATTTGGGTTCTAGACCCGATGTTGATTGGATTCTGGACCCAAAATTCCTGCAAAAATTTAATTGTAGTTAATAAAGTATTTTGCAAAAAATTCAACTATTTTTTACCACATATGGGAACCTATATACTCTTGCCCCCTCAGAGATAGCGGGATAGAGCGGATTCCAATTTTAACAGGAATGCACCTCCACCGAAGTTCACATGGAAAAACACAGGAATTTATTGTTGTCTAAAAATAATTTATTTATGGCTTTTATGATGATTATTTTATGATATATTTTTGTATACTTTTTTGTTAATTTAATTAATTCTAAAAATAATGAGTTTACACATGAAGAATTTAATTTTAAATATTTGGTACAAGGAAAATATATATTTATGGCATGCAAAAATTAAAAATAAAAAATTATTTTAAAAAATATGTATAAAATAATGCTAACAAAAATATAAAAGGTTGTAAAAGATTTTAAAAAAAATAAATGAAGTAAAAAATTAGTCTTGATGCGAAAAAATACAAAAAATAAGCAAAAGTAAACGTAGTGAGAGAAAAATTCTTGGGATGCTGAAAATAATTTTTATATTTCAATTTATATTTTCCTTAATTTTATAATTTTTTAGAATAATTATTAGGGGTGATATAGTTACTTGATTGGACTTACCTTTATCGTGGCAGTTTAATAGCTGTGTGATTCATGGCGACAAAAACATCCACAAAGCCCGTGAGTGGTATGATCGAGTTTCGCGCCTCAAGTCTGGAGGATGATCAATGAATGTGGTTTTGAAGAATTTGTGCTGCAGCTGCCCGCCAAGGGATATCAAATCGATAGAAGCATAGTACAGGTGCTTACCGAGCAGTGGATGGACACCTCTCACACCTTTACTTGCTTGTTGGGGAGATGATGATTGGCCCAGTAGATTTGATGATGATAACAAGCTTGAAATGTGATGGGATCCCCATCACTTTGACCAGCAATATACTGACTGAAAATCAAATTTTGAATTAATTGGCCTGCATCCCAAATATAGGGGAGCATGTAAAATAAAGTATGAATTCATCCGAGACTATTGGACAAGGCATACTCGACCAGTGTATGGCAGATGGGAGGAAAGATATGCTCGTGGCTTTCTGTTGTACCTATTAGCTACAATAATCTTATGCAACACTGAGGCGACAATTCACCTGTCAATTCTGTGTGCTCTGGAAGATTTTAATCTTATCCCTCTTTTTGCTTGGGGACAGGCTGGCCTAGCCTGTCTCTATCACAGTTTTGACAAAATTAGCAGAAATAAGATATCATTTATAGTTTTGATGGCCGTTGTTGAGGTATGAGTTTGTCCTCCTCTCTTTTTTATTTTTTTAATTAATTAATTTTTTGACCATGACAGGTGTGGGCCTATGAGCATAATCTCGTGAGAGCACTGGGTATTTCAAGGATATGAAGGGGATACCCGAGATTGAGCATCTGCTTGTGGTCCTAGAGAAGTTCCTGGCGGTCATCACGTGCATTCCCGGTGTTATGAGTTGAGTTGGTTGACCTAGGATCAGGTAAAAGACAAAATTAGTAATATCATGTAATTTTAAATTAAATGACTTGCCGATAGTTGTTGCGTTGTAGGTGAATGTTGCTTGGTGAAGAGCAAATCGAAGGGTGAACTGGACTACTGCCATGATTAATGCTTTGCCGCTGCAAAATTACTGTCAAATAATCGTTGGGCCGATTTTGAGCAAACTGTTTCTAGGTGAGAGGCTACAAAATTGGTTTCTTAGCCTTGATCAGAGGCGGGTGCTAGCCAATGTCCCAGCAAGTATGCTGACTTGCAAGTCTATTGTTTGGATCAATTTTGTATATAATTTTTATGATGTTTTATTGATTTTCAGTTAATTTGTATGTTAAATCGTGCTTAAGTTTGTTTGAAGTGGTTGAACTAGGTTGAGGTGCAATTGATGGAGCTTTAACTAAAATTTGATGGAGCCTTGTTGGAGAAAAGCATGTGACATGGCCAAGCTAGACATGGCTTGGCCGTGTCTCTCATCAAAAGCAAAAGAGGTCAAGGACAAGGTAGGACACAACCAGGACAAACCAAGCTTGGCCATGTCCCTGAAGCAAGATTGGGCAGAAGCTGACACTGGCATGAGACAAGGCCAAGCTACTGGCCGTGTCACATGACACGGCCAGCTTGGCCGTGTCACCTCTTAAGAAGAAGGAAAGAGGGGGAGGCAACAATGGACATGACCAGAAAGCTTGGTCGTGTCCCAAGAAAAGTGAGAGACACGGCCAGAAGCTTGGTAGTGTCACCCTTGATCACCATTGATATGTTTGAATTATTTTGCATGAGGTGTGGACAAGTAGTGGACAACATGCATTATCTTTTGAAAACAAATAATAAAAAGGAGTGAAAGGTGGATGGATTTATGGAAGAAATATTAAACAAAGTAAAACGTGGGAGACAAAGAGTGAGTTGGTGTCTTAAAATATTGAAAAGAGTGGAAGTGGAGGAGCATGGAAGGAAGAGACATCTTGGATATCTTTGAGTGGACATTCTGTACACAAAAATCATCTTCTTCCTTGGTTCTTGTTTGGGGGAGAGGAAGACACCATTCTCACCATCTTTATTCACCATTTTCTTCCATAAACAAGAACATAGACAATTCTTGAGATCAAAGTGAGTTAGCAAGTTATTGAGGATTAGGGCTTAAAGAGGATTGATTGAAGAGTTATAAGCTTGAGAGAGTTATCATTGATCCTTCAAGGAGAGAGCCATTGATTCTAGAGAGCTTGGAAGTTCCTCATCACACATCAAAGGGGAAGCTATGAAAGAGATAAGGAGTCCAACTCTTAGCATTTCAAACCCTTTCTTTTAATCCATTTCATTATTGTTGTTGTTGTATTAAGAACATTAATATTGCAATGAATAATTTTGATTTGGTTTTTATTGAAATGAATATTTGTTTAAAGTTGATGATGAGCTAATTTACTCATGCCTTGGGTTGTAGCAGATTTAATTAAATGACTTGATTTGATGATTCCATTAATATACCTTGTTATTGGTTGATTGCATTAGAATTAAGGGTAGATTGATAGATTGACCATCTATTGATTACTTAATATTGAATGACGAACCGAGAGGTGAAGTTTGATATAGGAACTATGTAATTGACTACCCTAAGAATGAATTAGAAATATAAGTTCTAGGGTTTTATTAATTTGCTAATGTAAAATAATTGGTTGTTGTTAATTCAAGAATTTGAAAACTAATGAATTGGTAATTGACTAATTAACCTTAACGAACAAATTAATTTACAAGTTTATATTAATGGATAATTTGAGAATTAAACATTTAATTAAATGGACCTACAACCCTAGGCATCATTTCCATATTTGAATTTATCCTGCACAACATCACTTGTTTTCACTTTTAAAGTAATTACAATTTGCCAATCCAACCACATACTCAATTTTATTATTTCATGTTAATCAAACTATTACAAGTAATTCCTTCCTTGTGAAATGACCTTGGGGTGATCACCGTTGCTACAATAGCCTCGTATACTTGCGAGTGTCGCTTTGTAGTAGTATTAATTAGAGCGCAACATCTATGCCTGAGAACTCTTGGAGGCATGCCCGGAACGGATTTGATATTGATTTATTATTGCTTCGACTTGACTTGTCATACAATGAGCTCATACAGGACCAATGTTTGCACTTCGATGTCTTTCCTGATGGTATTTAACATGGGGATGAAGAGGGAGAAGGAGAAGAGGAAGGTGATGAAGGCATGGATGAGGAAGGTGATGAGAATGAGGATAAAGATGAGGAGAATGATGATGGTGACGGGGCTAATGAAGAAGAGGAAGAGGGGGATGAGGAAGATGACGACACAATGGATCTTTCCACCCATGATGATATCATGGTTTCCTCTTTCTTAAGTTAATCAGACATATTTTTTAGTTCTTGACTTGCATGTGACTGGCTTTGATGAACTTTTGCAGGTAGCTGAATATTCGGGTGTTGTTGGGAATGATGAAGCTGGTCCAAGTAGCGCAGCTCCACCTCAACCATTTCCTTATGATGAGTCATCTTCTGGGCCCCAGGGCTTCGATTTGAACTATCTGGTTTGTAACCTCTATTTCATATTCATATATGATGAATGTATGCATGAGAATGTATGAATCTAATTTATCCTATTTGGGCTCACAGTAAATGCTTAAGGAGCAGAACTAGAAACTGCAGGAACAATTGGCTGCCAGCCGTTGGTATGCTAGTCATCTCGAACAAAATTTTCTAGATTTTAGATTTCAGGGTTATAAGGACCCCAGTGTATCTTTGTCAAGGAGGCCCTGGATCGATGACCATGATGTGCCACCTTCCATCTCGGGCACTGACTATAATAGGGCTAATTTGGAAGATAGTCAGGATCCGGATGTTTTTTTCTTCAGGGGCAAGCTGGATTAGACAATGTGCTGCCACTGCCAACAGATGATGTCTTCCTTAGAGATTTATTTAGCAACAGACAATCACCTCCTTTATAGTAATTAGTGTGTATCAAAACTATGTATGAAGCTTGTTATTAATAAATAAAGGTTTGGAAAAAATTATATGAATAAATGGCATGTTGACTTTTCAACTTCTCCTTTTTTTATCTAGACATTTTTTTTTAAACTTTGAACCGAACTTTGACTTTTTTTTTCTTTTTTTTTTGCCTACATTTAGAGCATACTGTGTTGAATTCATTTTAAATGAATTCGACATGGATTTATTAATGAGGTTAATACCTACACATATTAGGTTTTGACAATTCTCCACTTCGTAACAAACTTAGGAAGCCCAAACCTATTTTGACATGGATTAAATTCAACGAGTTCGACATGGCCTTACTTTGCCTTAAGGAACCTAGACTTCGAATATATATATTAATAAATCACTTTCTCCTCTTCTATATCTGAAGCAGTAAGGCTCAGATATAAACCAATATAATTTCATCCAGCACAAGCTTTGATTCTTAAGTCAGTGTCTGCCACCTTCAATTCTTCTTTATAAAGTTAATAGCAATTATCACACTCCCACGATGACTGAGTCTAATTTGAAAAAGATCCAAAATTTATTTAAAAGCATTAAGACAATACACTGGAACAAGTATCATGGTCTCAACTTAATGGCTTGAACTACTTTCAAAATGTCAAATTAGACCAACCATTCTTACATGCCATGGGATCTTTTTGGGATATAAAAACTTGGACTTTCAAGATAAACAATTTTGAAATATGTCATATGATTGATGAATTTGAAGCTATTCTTGGATATCCAAGAAATGAATCAATGGCGTTGCCCATATTGATTTCCAAAACTCATCAAAAGATGCAGATGATATTTCAACTTTCAAAGCTCAAAGTTTTGCAATTAACGAAAGGTGAGAAAATTCTACTTAGTCCTTTGACTGACTTTTGCACTTCTCATTTAGTTTCCACCAAAATTTTAGGGTGCAAGTTATGTCTTCGTTTACTTGGTCAATTTTTGCTTGTTTCCCATAACGGCGACATTGACCCACGAGTACTAGATATTGTGGTCCAAATGGAAGGAGGATTGTCACTGGTGCATGTGATGTTTGCTAAAACCCTAATCAGATTAGACCAATTCAAGATAGAATCTTCAAGGAGATTGACCGGAAGTCCTCTACTGCTATAGGTGCTTACCTAAATTGCCCCTTTGGGTTTTCAATTTAGGCCCTTTTTTTATTGGTTCTAATTTTTGCCTAGACCATCCTTACGAGTTTTTGAAACTAGCAAACCGCCCTATTTTTTGCTTAGGCCGCCCTTATGGGTCAACCTATTGGGCCTCTTTTTTTCATCATTTTTTTTAATTCTTGCTTGTGTTTATAGATTTGGCTACAGGAACATCTCTGCTTACTTGGTACCCTATCCATGGATTTTGCTAGATATCTGCTACAACAACATTCTAATAGGAAACTACTTATGAGCTAGGATTTCGCCCCCACTCCCATGTGTAATGGTTCTTGCTACTTCAGTACTATTAGGCTCAAGGCCTTAGAGAACATGTGCCTAAACCCAGAGAAAATGGAGTCACCGCCCGGATGGTTAGGGAAAAAAAGGGGTGGATGGCTCAACTCTTAAGGAATCCCCAACCCCCTATTGGGTTTAGAAAGTTGGGTACATATTGGGAAGGTGATAATGACCCAGCACCCCCACAGTGCCCGGTTCATTAGAATCGGCCTACTTTTCAGGTCTTAATATTATAAAATTCTTAAATATAATAATATTAGTGGCGAGGGTCAAGGGGGCAATGCCCCCGAAAGGTAAACAGTTTACCTAGTTTTGTAGGAGAATTAGAATTTCTAGGCAAGCTATGGTTTTATGTTTTTAGAAATTAGGTTCTTGTATTGTAGGATTAAACATTATCCAAATTGGTTTTAGATTATGTTTATTAGATTAGGGTTTTGGAAACTGTAAACTAATTGGGATTTTATGGTATAGGGAGCTACTGTGGTTGTTTGAATACTAAATGAGTAATGGATGGCTATTTTATGAAATAAATCCAAACCTACTATGAATTACGAATCAATTTAACCTACTGAAGTTATTCTATACAAACATATTCAAGATTTAAAACTATTACAACATGTTATATTGAATTAATTTAGAGTGTACAATCATTTGTTGGCTCCACTACAATTGCACGTTGAAATTCTAGTTGAGCAAGTCCAAGGCAGTAGGAGAATGCCTTTGTATCATTCTGTGTCTTTTATCATCTTCTTTCTTTTTTTTACTTGCTATTTTCTTTTTTCTGTGTACTGCTAATTCTTATTTGAAGGTTGTTCAATCGTTGCTCCCTGCTGAAGGTTGCTTGAGTTCAAAAGTCTGCCAAAAGCCCTTGCTCTCTGTCTCTCTTATTCTTTCTCTGTTTCTCAAGTCTGTTGAGGTTTCCCAGTCAAAAGTCCTTTCCTAAATGCTTTTAAAGTCACTATCATTTCAAGCTACCAAGAAAACTCCTTCCACGATGTGAGTAGGGATTTTGTCCCCACTCTCGGTGGAATTGTTCTTGCGACTTTGGCACTGTTTAGGCTCGGGGTCTTAGAGAACACGGGCCTAAGCTAGGCAAAAATGGAGTGGCCACCCGGATGGCTAGGAAAAAGAAAGAGGTGGATGAATCGATTGCTAAGGAATCCCCAACCCCATAATAGGTTTGAAAAGTTGGGTACATGTGGGGAAGGTGAGAAATGGCCCAGCACCCCTACAACGCCCGGTTCATTAGAACCGACCTCCTTTTCAGGTCTTAATATTATAAAATTATTAGATATAATGATATTATCCATATTACATGCAACAAATAAAATAAAGCATCATTATATAAAAATTAAAGCAATGTCCAAACAATGAAAATAAATGGACACACATCCGAGGATGGAAATATGTCCTTACATTGTCTATGTCTAAGACTAAATAGGACACCCACCGAAAGGTGGAAACATGTCCTTTACATTGGTCCAAAATATAAAAGCAATTTAAATTACATAAAATTTAACTAATGAGGTACCCACAATGTGGAAACATACCTCTTACAATTTTAATACCAAAACAATCAAATAATAATCATAATAATAAAGAGAATATATATCCATGATAAATTAAATAAATCCGGCATTAAAATCAAATAAATCAAAATATATAATAAACTATATAATCAAATCTAAAATTAAATAACGTAAATAAAGATACAAATTTAGGTTTATGTCTCAATTTAGGATTCTTTAATTAACATTTTGTAATATCCCAAGGTACACCCTAAAAGTTTTGGAATAATTATTGTGGTATTTGGATTTAAGGAGTATGTTTAATGGAAGGAGAAAAGAAGTGAAGATATATATAACATATATAAGTTAAACTAATGAAAGTCAAAAGAAGATAAATGAATTAATTTAATACCCGATTTTGGTGTACATTGGAATGGTAGTTGTGAGAAGATATGTTGGTAAAATATGTAAGGAAAATATTATAAGAAATAGGTGTATATGAGGGATGATATATATTTATGTGGTATTTGAAAAATATGGAAAATATAAAGGAAATATAAAAGAGATATACATATACCAACATATATATTACATATACATAATGTATAAAGTGGTGTAGGAAAAGTAAGTTTATATAATTAATTAATTAATAAATAAATAATAATAATAATAATAAAAGAAAAAGAAGATATTTATTTTGGTTATGTATGAAATTACTAAAAAGGGCAAGTAAGTGAAAGGGAGTTTAATTGTATAGAAGAGGGTATTTAGGTAATTTTCTTTTTAAATTGCTTGGTGGAGGTTTAAAGAGAGGGGAAATTTGACTTTGTTTCTTTTGTCTCTTTCATTTTTCTTCTTTTCTTTTGGGGTGGCCGGGTATCACTTAGTCAAGAGAGCAAGAAGTTGTTTTGAGTTCCAAGTTTCAAATTGAAAGAAGATTTCAAGGAAACAAGTTAGAAATTCAAGAAGTTTATCATTTTTGGTAAGTTTTCTCTTGTTCTATTTTGAATTTTGTTTGAGTTTGATGGAGTGTGTTTGTGTATGGTGTGTGTAAAAGTGTTGAAATGGAATTAAAGATAAGAAGTTAGGTTGGTGTTGGTGATGGAAGAGTAAGAGTTGTGTTTAGTGAAATTTTTCCTGTTTTACAATTAGTAAAGGCTGTGACTTGTATGATTTTTAATTAATTAAAGAAAAATGTTCTTGAAGTGAATTTTTGATATGTTGTGCCTCTATGAGTCTAGAATGACTGAAAAATATGTTGATTCGATTTTGGAATGGTTATGATTTTGGAAAGATTATTTTTATTAGACCTGTTCCAGCAGGTACCTTAACTGAGACAGCTATATTTCCGGATTTTTAATAAAATGTAGAAAAATCATATCCAATTGAATTTTGGATATGTTTTTGTTTAGTGAGTCTAGTATTTGAGAAAAATAATTTGGAACCACATTGATTGAATTTAATTTACGGAATTCACAAAGTTCAAAACTGCTGCCAGGATGCAGGGAAATTGGAGCAGTCTGGTTGGGTGAACTTATTTGACCAAGATTTTGTGTTCAGTTTGATCTGAAATTTTAAAGGAATGATTTTAAGATGTAAAACTAAATTATGTAAAAATTTTAGAGTTTTTAGTCAAGTATATTATTTTATAAAATTTTTCAAAATAAGGATTAAGTTGAGTCCAAAACTAGAATTTACTATTCATATGGTCATTTTGCTAATATTCCTTTTGGATTAGGTTGTGAAGAGGTTGAATTGCCCTAATCTAAGTGTTGAGGATTCTTGGAAGAGTAAGTGTATAGATTGGTGTGAGTTGGTTTTAAGGTAAGTACAAACTACATTATTGCATAAATGCATATGACTTTGAGACTTGATACAAATTTGGTTGTAAATGTGTTAGGAAATGTAGTGCATTGTTGATGTATATTAATATTAGGAAACGTAATGCATTGTTGATGTATATTAATAATGTTATGTTTGGTATAATATGAATGTTGTGATGAGTATGTAAAATGTGTGTTAATGCCATTGATTATATACATTTGAATTGTTTTATTGTGATTTGAGATCATATGAGATATGATGCCATGGTTGTTGGCTATGATGATGCAAATGAAATATATAATTGAGGCATGGTTGCCTAATTAATTATGAGAAATGAAATGAAAAGAGATTGATAAAGAGATAAATGAAATGATTGTGTGCCTAATGTGTTAATTCAATTTTCAGAGTTCTGTTTTTGGCGGCATGCCTATGAATCACTGGATAGGTGAAATGACCGGGTCGTAAGCCGATTCCAGTTGGAAAATGTGAAATGTGATGTTTTTTGGGTGAAATGACCAGGTCGTAAACCTCAAAAACAAATTATTGAAACTAGATTGAGTGAAATGACTGGGTCGTAAGCTCAAATCTAGTTGAATATCCATGGATAAATGTATTGATGATTATGATTATAGACCAAAACAGTAACTCTGAACTTTGAATAGCATATTAGAGTCTTTTGGGCCCATGCTTTTCTTTGTTTAAATGTGATTCATGAAATGTGAAATGAATGAATAATGAGACCAATGATTATTTTTGTTTAAATGTGAATTATGGAATAAGATGTAATGTTATGAGATATATGATGATAATTATGAAATGAGATGATTACAATGTATAAGTAAATTATTGAAGGTGAATGTGGATTGAAAAACTATGTTGAATGATGAGATCTGAAGTAAATTATTGAAGGTGAATGTGGATTGAAAAACTATGTTGAATGATGAGATCTGAAGGTACTACATGAAAATACAATATGATGTATAATATGGATGTGGTTGTGGACATTGTGAGTATTATTTTATGAATGTTTTAATAAGTCATGGAATTGTGGGTTGTATTAATGAAATACGTGCATATGTATATAATTATGAGATTAGTAGAAATATATATAAGGTGTAATTGAAATGGGAAAATATGATAAGAAAATAATAATATATGAAGTTAACATATAAGTATGATTGTCTGTTATGTATGTTTATAATATTTATTTGTATTACTAAGCTTTCGGGCTTAGCGCGGTTGTATAAATCGCGCAGGTGAGTAGGTGGTTGATCTGGAAGTCAAATGTTATGCCACGAGAAGGGTAAGAGTATTTCGAGACCAACTAGAAGGTGATGCATACATGTATAATTTCATTATGTTGTATTTCTGACAAGAATGTATTCATATGTATAAATGAAATTTTGGTAAAGACAAGATTATCATATATATATATATGTGTATATAAGATTATTGAAAGTATGTGATAATAATAAACCTCTACTTATTTTGTACTAGAAGTGTAAATCCTTTTTGCAGGTTGTAGTTGAGGTTATAAGGGGGATTTATTGGGAGTGTACTGAGAATGATTTTGTTTGCATTGGTTTGTGTAAAATGTTTTTTTTTTTAAATCAGGAAAAAACCAGTTTTGTCGACACTTGGGACTCAATTTTTAGGCGAAACTATGGCAAAATTTCTGTAAAACCGGAACTAAAATTCGAATTAAGTAAAATTGGTAGCAACATTAGGATAGTGTGGCGCCTCTACTCGGCTTACACATGTAGGCTGGGAAGGGGTGTTACAATTTTTGGTATCAGAGCTTAGGTTCGAGATTCTCGGCCTAAGTAGAATTAAAAAGAGAAAGTTTTGAAAAGCTTAAAGAGAATTAAAAAGAAAAGTTTTGAAATGAAATTTATAATACATGCATATGCATTAACACCTAGGTTGGTCTCGGATGTGGCATTATGTGAATTGTAATGTATTTAAATTAGATGAGATGGATGATAGTATGTGGATGAAGTTCTACATGAAAAAAAAATGAAAAAAATGATATGGAAACATTCATATGAGTTTAATTGATAAATTAAAGAATAGAAATTTTTAACTTGAAGGAAATATGGTGGAACATTGAGTGAGTTGATTGGTATAGACAAAATGTGATCATTTAAGGTTTGGGTGTATAAAGTTAAAGTTTTGTTTAAAAGAAAAAGAGATGATGTTGGTTAAGTAAAAAGATATATTGGTATTGTTTGTATTGTTATTTTAATGCAACATTGTGATTTCAATGTTAGAAATGTGATATGTTTGAATATTTTGAAAGCTCATGTTAATGGTGGTAATATGTGACATTTGGATTTTTGAAATGAGCTTAATAATTGTAAAAATTATATGTTTGGATGTTGCTTTGTGGTATATATATAAGATGTTTTTAAAGTTGATATTAAGAAAAGATGAGAATTGTAAGTTGAAGTTTAGGTTAAATAGTGATTTGAGAATTTAGAATTTTAATGGAATGTTGATAAAGATTATTTAGATATTAAACATATGAGCTATTTGCAATGAATATTCTTGCATATGAGAATACTACGAATTGGGTAATGAGATTGATAGTATGAGAATTTGTTTTGAAAAAAAAAAGTGATTGAGCGAGTGAAAATGAGTTACTTTAAGTCATTTGACTGGAAAGGGTGAAAATGGATACGAAGGTACATTAAATGCTTTAAAAAAAATAAATGAGAGAGATGTCACATTAGAAATGTGACTTGAATATATATATTTGAAGTGTTATTATGGTTAGAATGTATATATTTGTTGTGTTGATGAATAATTTAAATCATTTCAAAAGAATGAGTATGATAATATTCAAAGAAAAATGATAAACATTAAATTTGTACAGATTGTATGCAAAAGAGAAATTAAATAAAATTACATGCTTAAGTGTATACATGTATAGGATATGTGAGATGAGTTTTTCGATATGAATGTAATTGTATTATGTAAGAAATGTGGGAAGTGAGTCACATTATGGATGTGGCCTATGAATATGTAGGTGGTATAATTACTGGTATAATGATATTAAGAATGATATTGCATGTATTAGTGGACCTAAGAGAGATTAGGTCTTGAACTGTGCAAAGCTAGATGGATTATGTAACGAAATTAAGAGTGAGAATGGACTCGAGTAATATTGGATGGTGAAATTGTTATGGTAATCACTGAACCTGATGATTATATAATATTTTGAGTCCCAAGGTATCCACATGTGGGAAGGTTTTATGTATATGTGTATAATAAGAGATTGTAAATGGATTAGAAGTAGATTCGAAATGGAATAACAAAAGGGAAATTGTGTAAGAATTGCATATGATTGAATATATGTACATAAGAGATGATAATAATAATAATATTGTTGAGCAGGAGTTAGACTAATGATGAACATAATCGAGTGCAAATTGTTTTGAGATAGAGTTGAAATGTGTTAACTCTTGGTGTAGCAAAAGTTAAGAGAATGAATATGTAATTCTTGTGATATGATTTAGCATTGTAATTAAAAAGGTTGGAAGTTGAATAATAAAGGAACAGTATGGATTTATAAGCTTCAGGCATGACCATTAATCTCTTATGATTTTTTTTAGTATATTTTGGTCAATAAATTTTGTTATCCACAGATTTGGAACTGAGATAACATGACTGTAGTGCAGTTTTGGTGAGATTGATAATTATGTTTCTAGAAACATGGTCAAGAATTATGACTGGTAAAGTTATACTTTATCATTTTTTTTGTTTTGTTAGAAATTTTATTATAATTATGAAAAGTAAGGAAAGAAAAGAGAAATGTAAAATGTTTTGAGTTATGGCTAATGTGATAGAAAGCTTATTATATAAAGATCGTAATGGTATGAAATGTGAGGAGATATTAAAAAGGGGAAATTACAAAATGTGACTGAAAGTTATACTAAATATGTTTATGGTATAAAGTGAATAAGTGAATGGACTTAAGCTTTAAGTGAGTGAACTATGGATGGAAAGTATGTTATGAGATTATCATGAGAATTGGTGGAAATTATACTAAGATAGTAGAAAATAAACTATGTGTATATTGAAAGATAATTTAAAGTGATTTGTAATCATGATAATTTTACTGAATATGGATCTGAAGAGATCAGGATTTGAATATAAGTTTGCTCTAATGGAATTAGGTTATATATATATATTGTGAATTTCATGATAGTTTAAATAAATTAATTGTTCATTTGAATTAAACAAGATTGAAACGTGGGTATATTGTGACAGATAGATCAATTGATCTAGATTCTATGAAGATTATGAATCATTATTGAAATTTAATGTGTACAGTTGTACTAGGAGCATAAGATTTAAATGATAATGTATGTGATGTAATATTCTGACAAATGTATGGACGTGAATGTATTGAGTTAAATCAGTTGTAAATGAAGATAAAAGGGGAAAAAAATTAATTACCTGTAAAGTAAGTTGAAAGGCATTGTACTAATATTTATGTTAAGTGAGAAGCATGCTAAAGAAAAAAAAAATTAAGTGTAGGAAAAATAAGGATATTGTTATCAATTAAGGTGTGATAAATGTCTATTCTGGAAGTGATTTTAATGATGAGATATTTTGAATGTTTGGATAAGAAAGTAATAAGATATATAAATGGATCTAATGATGAGTTATGAAATTTAGAGAAAATGATTGACTCTAAGGGAGAGAGTAAAAGTTATATGATGTGATGACATAATAACTTAAAAATATAATTAACTTCATATGAAAGTTAAGATGGTATTATGTTAAGAGTGGATTGCTATTATACTAGAGAATTTCGAGGACGAAATTATTTAAGGGGGAGAGAATTGTAATATCCCAAGGTACACCCTAAAAGTTTTGGAATAATTATTGTGGTATTTGGATTTAAGGAGTATGTTTAATGGAAGGAGAAAAGAAGTGAAGATATATATAACATATATAAGTTAAACTAATGAAAGTCAAAAGAAGATAAATGAATTAATTTAATACCCGATTTTGGTGTACATTGGAATGGTAGTTGTGAGAAGATATGTTGGTAAAATATGTAAGGAAAATATTATAAGAAATAGGTGTATATGAGGGATGATATATATTTATGTGGTATTTGAAAAATATGGAAAATATAAAGGAAATATAAAAGAGATATACATATACCAACATATATATTACATATACATAATGTATAAAGTGGTGTAGGAAAAGTAAGTTTATATAATTAATTAATTAATAAATAAATAATAATAATAATAATAAAAGAAAAAGAAGATATTTATTTTGGTTATGTATGAAATTACTAAAAAGGGCAAGTAAGTGAAAGGGAGTTTAATTGTATAGAAGAGGGTATTTAGGTAATTTTCTTTTTAAATTGCTTGGTGGAGGTTTAAAGAGAGGGGAAATTTGACTTTGTTTCTTTTGTCTCTTTCATTTTTCTTCTTTTCTTTTGGGGTGGCCGGGTATCACTTAGTCAAGAGAGCAAGAAGTTGTTTTGAGTTCCAAGTTTCAAATTGAAAGAAGATTTCAAGGAAACAAGTTAGAAATTCAAGAAGTTTATCATTTTTGGTAAGTTTTCTCTTGTTCTATTTGGAATTTTGTTTGAGTTTGATGGAGTGTGTTTGTGTATGGTGTGTGTAAAAGTGTTGAAATGGAATTAAAGATAAGAAGTTAGGTTGGTGTTGGTGATGGAAGAGTAAGAGTTGTGTTTAGTGAAATTTTTCCTGTTTTACAATTAGTAAAGGCTGTGACTTGTATGATTTTTAATTAATTAAAGCAAAATGTTCTTGAAGTGAATTTTTGATATGTTGTGCCTCTATGAGTCTAGAATGACTGAAAAATATGTTGATTCGATTTTGGAATGGTTATGATTTTGGAAAGATTATTTTTATTAGACCTGTTCCAGCAGGTACCTTAACTGAGACAGCTATATTTCCGGATTTTTAATAAAATGTAGAAAAATCATATCCAATTGAATTTTGGATATGTTTTTGTTTAGTGAGTCTAGTATTTGAGAAAAATAATTTGGAACCACATTGATTGAATTTAATTTACGGAATTCACAAAGTTCAAAACTGCTGCCAGGATGCAGGGAAATTGGAGCAGTCTGGTTAGGTGAACTTATTTGACCAAGATTTTGTGTTCAGTTTGATCTGAAATTTTAAAGGAATGATTTTAAGATGTAAAACTAAATTATGTAAAAATTTTAGAGTTTTTAGTCAAGTATATTATTTTATAAAATTTTTCAAAATAAGGATTAAGTTGAGTCCAAAACTAGAATTTACTATTCATATGGTCATTTTGCTAATATTCCTTTTGGATTAGGTTGTGAAGAGGTTGAATTTCCCTAATCTAAGTGTTGAGGATTCTTGGAAGAGTAAGTGTATAGATTGGTGTGAGTTGGTTTTAAGGTAAGTACAAACTACATTATTGCATAAATGCATATGACTTTGAGACTTGATACACATTTGGTTGTAAATGTGTTAGGAAATGTAGTGCATTGTTGATGTATATTAATATTAGGAAACGTAATGCATTGTTGATGTATATTAATAATGTTATGTTTGGTATAATATGAATGTTGTGATGAGTATGTAAAATGTGTGTTAATGCCATTGATTATATACATTTGAATTGTTTTATTGTGATTTGAGATCATATGAGATATGATGCCATGGTTGTTGGCTATGATGATGCAAATGAAATATATAATTGAGGCATGGTTGCCTAATTAATTATGAGAAATGAAATGAAAAGAGATTGATAAAGAGATAAATGAAATGATTGTGTGCCTAATGTGTTAATTCAATTTTCAGAGTTCTGTTTTTGGCGGCATGCCTATGAATCACTGGATAGGTGAAATGACCGGGTCATAAGCCGATTCCAGTTGGAAAATGTGAAATGTGATGTTTTTGGGGTGAAATGACCGGGTCGTAAACCTCAAAAACAAATTATTGAAACTAGATTGAGTGAAATGACTGGGTCGTAAGCTCAAATCTAGTTGAATATCCATGGATAAATGTATTGATGATTATGATTATAGACCAAAACAGTAACTCTAAACTTTGAATAGCATATTAGAGTCTTTTGGGCCCATGCTTTTCTTTTCTTAAATGTGATTCATGAAATGTGAAATGAATGAATAATGAGACCAATGATTATTTTTGTTTAAATGTGAATTATGGAATAAGATGTAATGTTATGAGATATATGATGATAATTATGAAATGAGATGATTACAATGTATAAGTAAATTATTGAAGGTGAATGTGGATTGAAAAACTATGTTGAATGATGAGATCTGAAGGTACTACATGAAAATACAATATGATGTATAATATGGATGTGGTTGTGGACATTGTGAGTATTATTTTATGAATGTTTTAATAAGTCATGGAATTGTGGGTTGTATTAATGAAATACGTGCATATGTATATAATTATGAGATTAGTAGAAATATATATAAGGTGTAATTGAAATGGGAAAATATGATAAGAAAATAATAATATATGAAGTTAACATATAAGTATGATTGTCTGTTATGTATGTTTATAATATTTATTTGTATTACTAAGCTTTCGGGCTTAGCGCGGTTGTATAAATCGCGCAAGTGAGTAGGTGGTTGATCTGGAAGTCAAATGTTATGCCACGAGAAGGGTAAGAGTATTTCGAGACCAACTAGAAGGTGATGCATACATGTATAATTTCATTATGTTGTATTTCTGACAAGAATGTATTCATATGTATAAATGAAATTTTGGTAAAGACAAGATTATCATATATATATATATGTATATTTAAGATTATTGAAAGTATGTGATAATAATAAACCTCTACTTATTTTGTACTAGAAGTGTAAATCCTTTTTGCAGGTTGTAGTTGAGGTTATAAGGGGGATTTATTGGGAGTGTACTGAGAATGATTTTGTTTGCATTGGTTTGTGTAAAATGTTTTTTTTTTAAATCAGGAAAAAACCAGTTTTGTCGACACTTGGGACTCAATTTTTAGGCGAAACTATGGCAAAATTTCTGTAAAACCGGAACTAAAATTCGAATTAAGTAAAATTGGTAGCAACATTAGGATAGTGTGGCGCCTCTACTCGGCTTACACATGTAGGCTGGGAAGGGGTGTTACACATTTAGTGTTTTGGGATTTTGGAATTATATTATTATTATTTAGACTACTATGACGATTTTTGAAAAAATGGAATTGATTAGGGTCTTATAATTTTAAGAAAGTAGTAAGATTTCTGGTTAATCAAATTAGCGTTTAGGGCTAACATCATGAAACTAGGGTTTTGGAACCTTAAGACATTAGGGTTTAGGACTCACGATTACTGGATTGGGTTTTAAGAAGATTAGGGTTTAGGAAAATTAAGGAATTAAGACACTAGGGTTAAGGTTTTGATATTTTGGAAAACATATTCGACCTTAGGATTTAAGAAAATAATTTAGAGTTTTATAAAAACATTTAAGATTAAAGTTTTTAGAAACTGTAAAGAAGATTAGGGTTTGGAGAATTAAGAAGACATTTTGATGTTTCGAAAAGATAAGTTAGGGTTTAGATGATTAAGAAAATAGTTCGGGGAAAAATAGTTTAGGGTTTAATGTTTTGGAAATAGAAGAACAGTTTAGGGTTTTAAAGTTTTGGAAACAAAAGAACAATTTAGGGTTTTTGAAGTTTTGGAAATAGAAGAATAATTTAGGGTTTTAATGTTTTGGAAACAGAAGAATAATTTAGGGTTTTTGATAATTTAATCAATGACTTAGGCTACTGGATGGTTTAAGCTTTTAGTTTTTATAAAACATGCATGTGGAGTTTTGAAAACCAACTGATTAATATATTAACTAAAATAAATAATTAAAGTTTTTAACACAAAGATCAAGTTACTGCATATTCTTATTAATCAAAGAAAACAAAGCTATTGTGAACATATAATTTATGATTAAAGATCAAACCTGCGTAGTCGGTTCCACCAAAAAATTTATTTCTGGATGAACAATAACAAAGGCAATGTTGCTGCCTTTGATGGATTGATGATTGATGAATGCTTACTTGCTGCTAAATTTCTTTTTGCCATCCCTTGCTTTTCTGTTTTTAATCTCTCTTAATGTTAATTGCCGAACTGTTTTTTACTCTAGGGTTTTCTCGTTCCCCCCTTTTATCATCCCCTTTTGTTCTTGTGTTTTAATGTGGTATTGATAGGAAAAATAAAGTCCTAATCCTATTTTAATAAGGAAATACTATCTATTTAGGAAAAACTACAAAACCGGGTAAAATAAGGTTTGGTAAAAAAATCGGCAGCGCGTGGGCTGTCGGGCCCGCGGGCTAAGCTGGCAAAAATTTCTGCGGGCTATAAGCGCAGCACGCTAGCTGGGCAAGCCAGTTCGTTTCAAAACTGGGTAAGCCCAACTGTGGCAAAATGCGGTTCCTGCATGTCGCTCGCCGATTCGTCTGATTTTTTTATTTTTTTATTTTTTATTATTATTTTTTATATTTTTTATTTTTATTAAAAATAACTATTAAATATTATTAGTAATTAAAATATTATTAAAATAAATAAAATACAACATAAATTATTTTGGACTATTGGATTTGAATGGGTCAAAAATTAAAGGTCTACAGTTTACGCCCTACTTCAGCGATCTTACACTATGGCAAAAGAGAGCGAAAAGCGACGAGAATTTTAATTTTAGAAAAAATAAACTTAATTTTCTTGAGATGGTTTGGGTTTTGGGTTCTGGACCCGGTTCGAGTTCTGGACTCAGAAAAGACTTGGGTTCTAGACCCGAGCTATGTTTTGGACTTTAGGGTAATTTGGGTTCTGGACTCGAGCTAGATTTTGGCTGCTCGACATGAAACTAGATTTGGATGCCCGATCCTAAACTGAATTTGGATACTCAAATGGGATTTGGATACTCGATCCTAAATAGGATTTGGATACTCTATCCTAAACTGGATTTGGATTCTCGATCCTAAACTAGGTTTGGATACTCGATCCTAAACTGGATTTGGATACTCAATCCTAAATTGGGTTTGGATACTCAATCCTAAACTAGATTTGGATACTTGATCTTAAACTGAATTTGGATACTCGATCCTAAACTGGATTTCGATACTCGATTCTAAGCTGGATTTGGATACTCGATCCTAAACTAGATTTGGATGCTTGATCCTAAACTGGGTTTGGATACTCGATCCTAAACTGAATTTGGATACTCGAGCCTAAACTAGATTTGGATACTCTTGTAACATCCGTGATTTTAGAGAAATTAAATAAGTATTTGGAGATATAAATTATATATACTCAATATATATATCTAGAGTATATATAACATATACATATGGCATATTAATTATATATGTTGGATTAATACATTACACACTTAATATTTAATACACATATAAGGTACATTTGATGTGTATATAAGATACACATTACTTATGCATATGCGTAATATCCCAAATTTTTGAAAAGATTTAATTTTTGGAAATTTGATAAAATAAGTTATAATTTAAATCGATAAATTAAATTAATGGTTTTAAATGAAAAATGAAGGGGTTTTAAATGAAAAATTGGAACATATATGTGATATATATGTAAAATATACATAACATATAAAAGTCAACACTTTTTAAAAGAAAAGTCAAAGTAAAAGGGTATTTTGGTAATTAAATCTTAGAAATTTAAAATTAATAAAATAATTCAAAAATAAATTATTTTTGAATGGAAGAGGAAATTTAGGACTTTTAATTTATTAAATAAATAATTAAATAATTAATTATTAAATTATTTTAATATATATATACATTGTTTAAAATTAAAGGGTGAAAGGAAAGAGAAATAAAAAAAATAAAGTCTTTTTCTTCATCTTTCCTTCAAGGACGACTTTCATGGCCAAAGAAGGAGATTTTTAGCTTCTTCCATCATCAAATTCTTCAAGGTTTCAAGGGAATAAGAGTAGTTTTGGTGATTTTCCAATGAGTAAGTAAGCTTTATTTCCAAAATTATGAAGTTCTTTAAAGCTTATGAATATGTATGAATTGGGTTTTTGAAAGAGCATGTTATAATTGTTGGAATGGGTATGGAAGATGTTCTTTTGATGAGTAAATAATGATTTTAAGGTTGGATTAAAGAAATTGTTGAGTTTGGGTAAGATTGGTGAAGAGAGAGAATTTAAGGTTATGGAACATTTGAGTTTTTGAAATCATGATTTTTAATTTTGCAAATTGATTCCAAATGAGTTGTTTTGATGCATAAACAAGTATTTTAAAGTCAAATATTGGATTTGGTTGTGTTTGGTTAGAGTTTGAAGAGGGTAGTACTGATTTAGAGTTTTGGAAAAGTGAATTTTCAAAGAATGATTAATTGTTTGATTTTAATGCTTAAATCATGTTATTTAAGGATATAAGTGGTGGAAATAAGATTGAAATGATAATTGGATTGAGTTGGAATGGAGATCCTTCAATGGTGAAGGTTATGTCATTTTAGGGTTTTGGACATAAGCATGTGGTTAATTAATGTAATTGGTTAAAACATGCTAAAATATATTTCTAATGATATTAATAAACTTAAAACACTACTTTAAATGGCTTGATATGGTTTTTCAAAGTTAAAGTGAGATGAAGCTTAATTTTGGGATTTGGTTTAGTGTGATGTTTAATTATGGTTTGATGTTGAGAATACCTTAGAATGTGATATTAAATGATTATGTATGATCACATTTGGTATAGGCATTGAGAGAGGTTGATTTGCTTCATTCAAGTGGTGAAGGGCAAGTTGGAAGAATAGGATTGGAGTTTGTGTTAAGCTTGCTTTAGGTTGCTAGTAGAGGTATGTACAAACTTTGAATATATTGTGTAACACCCCTATATCCCGTATACGTACCAAGCATGCTTAAACGATCGTAAAATACGTATACTGAATATAGAAAATGCCACAGTTTAAAAAGACACAACAATTATCTTTATAAATAAGTGAAACCAATCTCAAACATTTAAAAGAAATCCAAAAGACACCATATATAAAATGTTTAATAATTCACAGCGGAAGTTATTACAAATATGTTATAAATCAAGGTTTACAAAACATAGAATATATATACATGATTGGCAGCTCTTCTCCGATCTTTAAGTCCCAAAATAACTCTTCAATGTCTACTCTCACTCGGTCTCGAGGAGCTCTCAGGTTCAACTCTGTTACCTGCACGATCAAACACTATCGCGCTAAGCCATCGGCTTAGTAGTACAAAATATACCAACATTATACTTTAAGGTAAAGTAATGTTACACATCTAAATCATAAAGTTAACATCACACCTTTATATTTCATAAACCATACACATAGAAGCACATCACATTACCACATCATGCTACATTCAATGTCATAACAATATTCATATTACATCTTCATAGTTCCATTGATTTTACCATTCAAGAATCACATTATATACAAAGACAAGCATGGGCCCAAAACACACTAATATGCCATTCAATTTTCAGAGTTAATGCTTTGGTTTTGTTATCACATTTATCATTATCATAAACCCAACTAGGCTTCAAGGATTTAGTTCAACCAAGCTTCAAGGGGAACAAAGCATGCTAAGTATCAACCCAACTTGGCTTCAAGAACCAACCCAACCTAGCTTCAAGGGTTGTAACATCTCAATTAGGCTTCAAGGATCAAATCCAACCTAACTTCAAGAGAATGTTACCAATAGGCATGCCACCAATAACAAAACTCTGAAAATGAATAACACATTAGACACACAATTCATTTATTATTTCATTCTCACATCTCATCATCAATTAGGCAAACATGCCTTATGTTCTTCCAATAGAATCATCATAGCCAATCACAATGGCTTCATATCACATTTGAGTTATCATAGCCAATTACAATGGCCTCATATCATATTATATCTCAAATCATATTATTCATATAGCATCATTGATACAACATCTCAAAATACATTATTATTGAAATGTACATAATCAAACACATTAAACATCCATTAAAAATGATCATCATTGATATATATACACATATATAATTCACCTTATTCTTAAATTTAGAATCCTCAATACACATTTGTTTAGGTCATCTTTGTTTTAAGTATATTCAAAGTGTAAATACAAAAAGACCTTGGAAGGATTCAACAATGTGAGAAAAGCAAGAAACAAATCACAGTAAGGGACACCCTCAAGGGACACGGCCAAGCTTGTGGCCGTGTCTCTCAACCAAAAGCAACAGAAGCATACATGGGCAAGGGACACGGCCGTGTCCTCTCCAAAAATCACCAAACACGGCCAAATTTCCATGGACTTGGCCGTGTCTCTCAAAAATATTTTAGGTTGGCCGTGTCTCTTCCTTGGTTTGGCCGTGTCTCTCATGTATACAAACCCTAACTATGGCCAACTCTCTTTTGATTGAATAAAAACACAATATACACAACATAAACTCATTCAAATGGATGTAACCAAAGTCATTAACACTTATTTTGCATGTTTAACACAATATTCACATTAACCATACATCAACAATCCATTTAATCATCTACCATTTCAAAACCCTAAAACCAAACATTAATCCAACCTTTTTAACTTATAATCAATCTCAACACTTATAAACTCATCTCAAACACACCTATTCATAATCTCAACACATCACAACCCACCTCAAACATAACTTCAAAAATAACAAAGATAAACAAGAGAGTACTTACCTTAAATGAAGAAATTTCACAAATCTCCAACCAACTCCTTTGATTTCTCCTTCAATTTGATTCTAGCATTAAGAACACCTCTCTTGCTCTCTCTTCTCTTGGATAGCTGGCACACAAAGGAGAAGAAAAGAAAAATAAACACAAGTCAACTTCTCTTCTTCTTTAAATCTCCACCAAGCAATTCTAACAAAGCAATTACCTAAATGCCCTCACCCATTTAACTTAACCTTTGTCACTTATATGCCCATTTAAGTAATTTCACATATCACACATAAATATCCTCTTCCATTGACCATCCCTTTTGACTAATGTATATGTTATATATATAACCATATACCCAACATATACACTTTCTCTCTACACATTACTTTCCTTTTTAAACAATACATAAACATTCTCTTTTCTTATCAACATAGCATATACACAAAATTCAAACAAACAACAATTATATCCAAGCTTCTAGGGCACACATTGGGATATTACATATTGTTTATATTTGCATGACATTTGGGCTTAACACATTTTGGGTGGAAAACGTGGTAAGTTACTTGGTTCATTGATTGTGTATGAAAAATGGCTATGACATTTGTAATGTCATAAATGTGTTAAATGTATTGTGAAAAGCCATTGATAATGGCTAAATTGTGTAGAATGTGAAATATGTATATTATGTGAAAATACCCAAAGTAATTGGGTAATGTGTTGTGAATGCAAAAATGAAATATGTGAAATAATGAAATGAATTAATATTGATAAAAATGAGAAAAGTGAAAAAAGTGAGAAAAATGAGAAAGATGTGAAAAATGAGAAAAAAGAGAAAAAAATGTGAAAATAAGGCAATGTGCCTAGATTGAATATGTGACAATGAGAAAGAAATTGATAATGAGAAAAATGAATAAATGAAAAAAAAGTGAGAAAAAGATGATATAATAAGGCAATGTTGGTAGTTTGATCATGAGAAAATGAGAAAAGTTTTGATAAGGGAATTATGAAAGATTTTGATAATGAGAAATATGAATAAATTGTGTGCCGAGTATGTTATTCAATTTTCAGAGTTCTGGGTTTGGCGGCATGCCTATGATTGCCTATGGGCTAAATTCTGGAATGGTGAAAAGACTGGGTCGTAAGTTAGGCCAGGTAATAAATATGATGTTTTTGGGGTGAAAAGACTAGGTCGTAAACCTCAAAAACTATAGTAGTCTAGCCGGTTGAGGACCAAGATACTGGGGCCTAAGGGTCTAGCCGGGTTGAGGTCCAAGAGACTGGGGCTATCAAGTTATCCATGGATATATTGCCTATGGGGCTAGACACATGGTGTCATTATAGACCAAAGCAGTAACTCTGAAATTTGAATAGCATATTACATCCTTTTTGGGCCAATGCTTGTCTTTGTTTTAATGTGAATTATGAATTGAGATAAAATTGAGCAATATAATGAGATATAATGTTATGAGTTGTGATATGTGTATGTGTTGTGCATTGACATTTCATTTGGACTATATTGTTATCAAAATTTGTACCACTAGGCTTCGGCTTAGCGCGATTGTAATTCGTCGCGCAGGTGTCATGGACGTTTTGGTAGAGCCGGAGAGTTTTACTAGACCTGGTCGGGTCTAGGTTTGTATTTATTGAGTTTGAAGAGTTGTTTTGGGTACATCAAGATCAGAGCCAGTTGACAACATGTACATTTTTTATATTATGTATGTTATAATATGTTTTTGAATCATATATTGTAAATTGTAAAGAATGATTTGAATAATTTTGTTTAAGATGGGATTTTATATGTAAAGTTGATATATATATACCTATATATAAGTATTTTGAGAAAATATGGGGAAATTGAGAAGTATTGGTGAATTGATTTTATTTGGAGTGTTTATTTTATGCAGGTTATGTTTTGTTGAATTTTGAAAACGTTCAAATTACAAACAAAACTCTGGCCAATTTTTCCTGGAGATTTTCATATAAAATATTTATTTTGGATTCCTATAACAAGCAAATAATATTTATATAATATTTATTTTATATATTAGTATTTGAAATCTTAAAACAGAAATGTGAAAATTTTTATTAAATCGGTGTGTGACATTTTTTTACCGTATATGCATATTTTACATATGCTTAAAATATATATTATACGTATATAAGGTATAAGGGTGTTACATTTATTTTTTTATCAGAGCCTATGTTTGAGGTTCTCGACCTAGGTGGGATGATAGAGAGAGAAAATTTAAAATAAAAAAATGATTTTTCAATTATGATGCATGCATTGGCACTGGCAATTTATCTGATCCCTGATGTGGCAATGTCCATTTGATATAATAGATATTAGTTGAGATCGTGTCTGGATTGCATAGATTAGAGTAGCATAGTGGAAGAGTCAATCTTGAGATTATGGATTAAGAATTTTTGAAACTTTTATTTGAAATTTAGAATTCATAACTGATTCAATTGATGAATAAGTGAAATTAAAGAAACAATCTAGGAAATAATTTAAGATATAAAAATAAAAAGTTTGAGAAATGAGCATGATAGTTACAAAAAAAATTATAGGTGTATTGCAAAGTGATATTGTCTGAATTTTTGGACAAATCTAGAAATGTTGGATGATTTGAACATTTAATGGAAAGTTTTTCTATATGTTAGAATCCAATGTATAAAATTTTATAAATTTTAAAGGTGGATCTCTAATTAAGAAAAAAAAGAACACAGATTGTTGAAGAAATTTTAGCAACTCAGAATCTGTAGAAATTGAAAAAAAAAAATTAGAAACTATGGTAAACCAACCCAGAAAAATATAAATATTTACACACAATATCATATGTATTCCTATAACATATGGTTAAAAATTCATGAATTTTATTAAGGTTTGATAACTTAAAAAAAAGGACAATCGGGTGTTGCCAGAGAAATTATTAAAGAGACAAATTCTCTGTTTTTGGAAGATTTAATTTTTAAATATATTAAATCAATTTGAAAAAATTCTAAAATTTTAAATATAGGTTCATAATTGTGTCAAGTGCTCATGGATAAAATTTTACAAGCTTTTATAAAGAATTGGTAAGGAATATAAAAATTGAAAGTGAGAGTGACATGAAAATCAGGAAGTCATACAATTTTGTATACGTGAGTAATAAATTAATTTCATGAGACAAATGAATGAAGAAAATTATGAAAATTTATATACATATGGGTAGAAGTATGAAGAAGGAATATGGAGTTTTTAATAATTTTCAACAAAGAGTTCATAATTAAAATCAAAGAGCAAAATCACATATGATAGCGAATTATTTATTATGGAACAATAATGCACGATTTAGGGTTTGAGTACATAAAAGTAGGATATCTAATTGATGATGTTAATTAGTGTAAGGAAATGAATTAGTGTTGTTTAAAAATAAATGTTATGATCTTATGATTGAGAATGTGATATGGATGAGATTTGGTGAGGTTCATGTTGTTGGTTGCAATATATGAAATTTGAATTTTTGAAATGGGATTCCATAATTGTGAAAGTGATATTTTTTGATGTTATATCAATATAAAAATAAAGTTTATAAAGTTAGCTCTTGAAAATGAGATTAATAGAATGAAGTTTAAGTAAAGTAGTAAGTTGAAAATTTAGAGTTTTAAGAGAATTTTGATGAAGATTGTTTAGATGTTGATAGTTTAATGTTTAATAAGCATGAGAGTAATTTTGAATGAGTAATATTATTTGTGAAAATATCATATAACATGTAATGTGGTTGATAATATAGAAATTTTTTATGAAATAAAAGGGAAATTATTAAGTAAGTAAAAATGAGTTACTTTAGGTAATTGAATTGAAAATGATGAAAACGGTTATGAAGGGTATGATAAATGCATAAAAAAAATGTGAGAGAGATGTCACATTGGAAATCTGACTAAGATTTATGTGGGGTGTTATATATATATATATATAATAAGAAACTTATTTAAGAGATGGGCGATTAAATAAGGAAGATATTAATTATGTTGTGGTTAGAGTATATATATATAATAAATTGATGAATAACCTAAGTAATGTCAAAAGAATGAGAAATGATAATGTTCTCTGAAAGGTAATAAATGTTAACTTTGTATAGATTGTATGTAAAAGAGGAATTGAGTATAATTGAATGATTTGTGTGATGGGATTTTTTTCAATATGAACACAAATATGATATGTAAGAAAATGTGAAAAGTAAGTCACATTGTGATTATGACTTATGAAGGTGTATGTGGATGATTAAAAAAAATATTATCGAGTGTTTACTACCTTATACAAATACGTGTCTGGTGATATTGCGAATGATATTACATGTATTAATAGACCTAAGAGAGATAGGTCTTGACCTGCGTAGAGTTAGGTCATGTGATGAATTGAGATTGAGAATGGACCCGAACAGAGCTGGACGGTGAAATTGTTATTTTAACAACTGAACTTGATAATTGTATAGTGTTTTGGGCCTAAATTATATGCGTATAAATAAGAGATTGTAAGGAAAAAGGAAAGTATAATGAAGAAAGTATGGAAGTGAAAAAAAAAATGAATGAAATTTTTTATAAGAGATATATTAGAAATGGAGTAATAAATGGAAATTTTGTAAATTAGCATATGAACGAATGTGTATATATAAGAGATGTTAATGATAATATTGTTGAAGCATGTGTTAAGCTAATGATGATCAAGTGATCAAGAGTAAATTGCTTTGAAACAGAGCAGAATCGTGATAACTTTTTGTGTATCAAAAGATTAGAAAATGAATATGTGATTTTTGCGATACGAACTTAAAATTGTGATTGGAAATGTTTGAAGAAGAATGATAGAAGGGCAATATTTATTTATAAGCCACAGACGTGACCATTATTATGGCATGACCGTTGGATAGTTTTGGTGAGAATGATAGTTATACTTTAAGAAACATGGTCAAGACTTATGGTTTGCGTAGTTGGATCTTATAATTTTATGTTAGAAATTTGTTTATAATTATAGAAAGTGTGGAAACAGAAGAGAATTGTGAAAATATGATGAGCTTTAAGTGATGTGTAAGAAAAGTGATTTTTGTAAATATGGTAACTGTAAGAAATGTGAGAAAATGGTAAATGAAAGGAATTATGAAATGTGAGTAAGAGTTATAATGAATATGTTTGAAAGTGGTATAAAATGAATAAGTTAATGAAAATGATGTGTAAAGTAAATGAGACTAGGGGAAATGAATATTATCTGTAATGATGAATTCAAAGAGAATTAAAATTTGAGAATAAATTTGACCTAATAGAATTAGGTCATGAATTAAAAATAGATTGATGAATTTAAAATAGACTAAAGGTTAGTTAGAATAGAATAAGGTTGTGATGGTCAAATTGTGATAGTGATCAATTGATCTTAAATGTAATAAGTTTACAAGTATTTATTGAAATTCAATGTGTGTAATTGTATTAAGAATATGCAAGCTATATGATAATGTGCATAATACAACATTTTGACATGTATATGCACGTGAAAGGAGCTAAGTTATATTTGTTTCAGATAATTATAAGATAAAAGTGTTAGTTATAGTATAATTGGAATGAATTTTAATAAGGAAATAAGATTTT
Organism: Garcia nutans; assembly: GCA_947685225.1. Classification (NCBI taxonomy): domain Eukaryota; kingdom Viridiplantae; phylum Streptophyta; class Magnoliopsida; order Malpighiales; family Euphorbiaceae; genus Garcia; species Garcia nutans. The sequence continues at coordinate 43,042,666 of CANTUV010000007.1, read as the reverse complement.
GTTGTTGTATAATGGTGATATTAAATTAATATGTGGTAATTGTATAAAGAGTAGGATCAAAGTGAAGATGTGTAAAATTATCGTGTTAAGATAAAAGTTATTAACATTTGAATTGAAGGTGATGAGAGTATATTTTTAAGATAATGAAGTGATCAAATATCTTGAGTTCAATAGGTGTGTGGTGTATATACATTAAGGAGATGAACTAATTTTGTCTAATGACAATTCGATTGAAGATATAATAATCTGTTGTGAGTGTTTGAGTAAATAGATAGTATAATGATGTGTTAGGGAATGGTAAAAGGGAAATTAAGAATGAAACTAAGGGGGAGAATAGAAATTATGTAATTTGGTAAAATAACGATTTGGATGATTTATCACTATACTAGATAATTTCGATGACGAAATTATTTAAGGGGGAGAAAATTATAACATCCGTGATTTTGGAGAAATTAAATAAGTATTTGGAGATATAAATTATATATACTCAATATATATATCTAGAGTATATATAACATATACATATGGTATATTAATTATATATGTTGGATTAATACATTACATACTTAATATTTAATACACATATAAGGTACATTTGATGTGTATATAAGATACACATTACTTGTGCATATGTGTAATATCCCAAAATTTTGAAAAGTTTTAATTTTTGGAAATTTGATAAAATAAATTATAATTTAAATGGATAAATTAAATTAATGGTTTTAAATGAAAAATGAAGGGGTTTTAACTGAAAAAAGTTGAACATATATGTGATATATATGTAAAATATACATAACATATAAAAGTCAACACTTTTTAAAAGAAAAGTCAAAGTAAAAGGGTATTTTGGTAATTAAATCTTAGAAATTTAAAATTAATAAAATAATTCAAAAATAAATTATTTTTGAAACGAATAGGAAATTCAGGACTTTTAATTTATTAAATAAATAATTAAATAATTAATTATTAAATTATTTTAATATATATATATGGTTTAAAATTAAAGGGTGAAAGGAAAGAGAAATAAAAAAAATAAAGTTTTCTTCTTCTTCTTTCCTTCAAGGACGACTTTCATGGCCAAAGAGGGAGATTTTTAGCTTTTTCCATCATCAAATTCTTCAAGGTTTCAAGGGAATATGAGTAGTTTTGGTGAATTTCCTATAAATAAGTAAGCTTTATTTCCAAAATTGTGAAGTTCTTTAAAGCTTATGAATATGTATGAATTGAGTTTTTGAAAGAGCATGTTATAATTGTTGGAATGGGTATGGAAGATGTTATTTTGATGAGTAAATAATTATTTTAAGGTTGGATTAAAGAAATTGTTGATTTTGGGTAAGATTGGTGAAGAGAGAGAATTTAGGGTTATGGAACATTTGAGTTTTTGAAATCATGATTTTTAATTTTGCAAATTGATTCCAAATGAGTTGTTTTGATGCATAAACAAGTATTTTAAAGTCAAATATTGGATTTGGTTGTGTTTGGTAAGAGTTTTAAGAGGGTAGTATTAATTTAGAGTTTTGGAAAAGTGAATTTTCAAAGAATGATTAATTGTTTGATTTTAATGCTTAAATCATGTTATTTAAGGATATAAGTGGTGGAAATAAGATTGAAATGATAATTGGATTGAGTTGAAATGGAGATCCTTCAATGGTGAAGGTTATGTCATTTTTGGGTTTTGGACATAAGCATGTGGTTAATTAATGTAATTGGTTTAAACATGCTAAAATATATTTCTAATGATATTAATAAACTTAAAACTCTACTTTAAATGGCTTGATATGGTTCTTCAAAGTTAAAGTGAGATGAAGCTTAATTTTGGGATTTGGTTTAGAGTGATGTTTAATTATGGTTTGATGTTGAGAATACCTTAGAATGTGATATTAAATGATTATGTATGAACACATTTGGTATAGGCATTGAGAGAGGTTGATTTGCTTCATCCAAGTGGTGAAGGGAAAGTTGGAAGGATACGATTGGAGGTTGTGTTAATCTTGCTTTGGGTTGCTAGTAGAAGTATGTACAAACTTTGAATACATTGTTTATATTTGCATGACATTTGGGCTTAACACATTTTGGTTGGAAAATGCGTTAAGTTACTTGGTTCATTGATTGTGTATGAATAATGTGTTGTGACATTTGTAATGTCATATATGTGTTAAATGTATTGTGAAAAGCCATTGATAATGGCTAAATTGTGTATAATGTGAAATATGTATATTATCTGAAAATACCCAAAGTAATTGGGTAATGTGTTGTGAATGCAAAAATAAGATATGTGGAATAATGAAATGAATTAATATTGATAAAAATGAGAAAAGTGAGAAAAATGAGAAAGATGTAAAAATGAGAAAAATGAGAAAAAATGTGAAAATAAGGCAATGTGCCTAGATTGAATATGTGACAATGAGAAGGAAATTGATAATTAAAAAAATGAATAAATGAAAAAAAAAGTGAGAAGAAGATGATATAATAAAGGAATTATGAAGGAATTTGATAATGAGAAATATGAATAAATTGTGTGCCGAGTATGTTATTCAATTTTCAGAGTTCTGGGTTTGGCGGCATGCCTATGATTTCCTATGGGCTAAATGCTGGAATGGTGAAAAGACTTGGTCGTAAGCCAGGCCAGCTAATAAATATGATGTTTTTGGGGTGAAAAGACTAGGTCGTAAGCCTCAAAAATTATAGCAGTCTAGTCTAGTTGAGGACCAAGATACTGGGGTCTAAGGGTCTAGCCGGGTTGAGGTCCAAGAGACTAGGGCTATTACATTATCCATAGATATATTACCTACAAGACTAGACACATGGTGTCATTATATACCAAAGCAGTAACTCTGAAATTTGAATAGCTTATTAGATCCTTTTTGGGCCCATGCTTGTCTTTGTTTTAATGTGAATTATGAATTGTGATAAAATTAAGCAATATAATGAGATATAATGTTATGAGTTGTGATATGTATATGTGTTGTGCATTGACATTTCATAGGGACTATATTGTTATCAAAGTTTGTACCATTAGGCTTTGGCTTAGCGCGATTGTAATTCGTCGCGCAGGTGTCATGGACGTTTTGGTAGATCCGGAGAGTTTTACTAGACTTGGTCAGGTCTAGGTTTGTATTTATTGAGCTTGAAGAGTTATTTTGGGTACATAAAGATCACAGCCAGTTGCCAGCATTTACATTTTTTATATTATGTATGTTATGATATTTTTTTGAAGCATATATTGTAAATTGTAAAGAATGATTTGAATAATTTTGTTTAAGATGGAATTTTATATGTAATGTTGACATATATATACATATATATAAGTATTTTGAGAGAATATGGAGAAATTGAGAAGTATTGGTAAATTGATTTTATTTGAAGTGTTTGTTTTATGCAGGTTGTGTTTTGTTGAATTTCGGAAACTTTCAAATTACAAACAAAACTCTGGTGAATTTTTCCTAGAGATTTTCATGTAAAATATTTATTTTGGATTCCTATAACAAGCAAAGAATATTTATATACTATTTATTTTATTTATTAGTATTTGAAATCTTAAAACAGAAATGAGAAAATTTTTATTAAATTGATCTGTAACATTTTTATACCGTATATGTGTATTTTACATATGCTGAAAATATATCTTGTACGTATATAGGGTATAAGGGTGTTACAACTCTATCCTAAAATGGATTTGGATACTCGATCCTAAACTAGATTTGGATATTGGACCAAAATATTTGAAAGTGAATTTGAAAATATTTTGTATTCGCATAAACTCAAAAATTAAAATGGAGAAACTTTGCCCCCTGTGTAGGCTCAAACCAATAATTTTTCTCATGCAGGCTCTGGTTGATGTTTGTATTTTGTCTTGTTCTTTCCATAAGCATACATCTCTTCTTTCTTTTTCCAAATGACTAGAGCTTCCTCAAACAATGGTTCTTCCATGCCCCCCTGATTCAATATCTTATTTATGATTGCTTCAGATAGTGTATGTGGTTCACTTTGACAAAGAAAAATGCAATGTGATATGATCATGTATGCATGATATGCATGAGTAATACTTACAGTGGTTCCATCAACTCATAGACTGAGGTGATCAGCTGAAATGTTCTCATTGACTGCTTCCAGATGCTTGTTCAGTTCTTGCATTGGAATGATAGAAAGCTATGCATTTATGGCTTTTATCTTCAAGATATTGAAAACATGAATAATGGAGGCCCCAAACAGCAGAGATACATGTTTATTAGTTTTTGTCATAGAATTGTGTCTTATTTATTATGATAATTATTGTTTTCTTTAGGTATTTTTGTAGTTTTAATATGTTTATTTAGTGTTTTCAATAATTTTGGTAGTTTTAATTTATTTGAGTGTTTATGTCATTTTTGTCTTAGTTTTTAGTGTGTGTTTGTGTGTTGTTAGTTAATGTTTATTTAATTCTTGTTTAAAGTGTGTTTCAAGTGTTTGTGTTAGGTTAATATGAAAAGAACCATATTAAGGGCAAAACCAAGGATCAAGAGAGGAAGGAAAGACCAAGGAACCAAGAGGAAGAAAACAATGGACAGTAGCTGACACATGCAGAGAACACGGCCAAGCTTGTGGCCGTGTCCCATACCAAGCTAAGGAAGAAGACCAAGACACAGAAGGTGACACACTCAAGGGACACAACCAAGCTTGTGGCCGTGTCCCTCCAAATTTTTCAAACATGGCCAAGATTCCTCTAAACTAGCCATGTCACTCACCACTCTAAAGAAGAAAAGAAGAAAATCACACAGAAGCGAACACACTCAGGGGACACGGCCAAGCTTGTGGCAGTGTCCCTCCAAACTTCTCAAGCACGGCAAAGCTTCCAAAGAGACATGTATGCAGGCAGAAGCAGACACCTTTAGGGAACACGGCCAAGCTTGTGGTCGTGTCCCTCCAAGAACCTCAAACACGGCCAAGCTTGTCTAAGCTTGACCGTGTCACTCATGGAGTAAAGAAGATGCGAATTTTTGGAACGGAGGTTTCGTATAAATTATATGATTAGGGTTTTCAAGAGGGTTGTGGAGAGTTTGAGTTTTGTTCAGCCGTCAAAGAAAATAAGTTAGGGTTTCATATTTGTTTTCTTTGATATTTTGATTACACTTTGATTAAAACTATTCTAGATTAAATTGTTTATGCCATTGCCAGATTCTTCTAGCAAGATCTGATCAAGAGATTCTTCAGAAGCTTAAAGGGAGTTTGTAATTTGGTTTTGTTCTCAAACTTTATCTCTTAATTTCATTGGAATTGTATTCATGAATTCTATTATGTCTAAACTGATTTCTTTGAATTTTAATGAGATGAATATGTTTGATTTCATTATGAACTAATTTGATCTAGTCTGGAGTTTGTATGGAACTACTATGATTGTATGAATTGGTTATTGCTCTTAACTAAATTTATTTCTTTAGCCTTGATTGAATGGAATTATTGTTAATATATAATTGATTGGCCACCAATTATGTGTTTAAGGTATTAGATGAAGGATTGAGAGATGAAGTCTAATGCTGGAACAATTTAATTAGGGACTTAGGTGAATTAGAAATATAACCTAAGGAAAAGATTATTTCAATTGTAACAAGATTATTTGAAAGAGGTTTGAATGCGAGAGCTTATTTCCTTGATTCGATTAATTAAGTTGCTTAGATTCAATCTTTGAAATTAAATTAGTTGAGAGGAATAACCGTTCATACATATAAGTTAGTAGGAAAGTGCAAACCCTAGACCATTCTATTAAGTGAATTAATACATAAGCTCAGTTTACTTTTATTGTTTTAAACTTCAATCGATCTTCTCCATTAACTGTTAGCAATTTAAATTTACTGATAATTTGTTATTTATAATCTGATAATCAATTAGCTAATCTAGTTTCCTTGTGAGACAACCTTGGGGTGATCACCTTAGCTACAGTTACCTCGTATACTTGCGAGTGACGCTTTTTAGTAGAGTTAATTAGAGCACAACAAGTTTTTGGCACCGCTGCTGGGGAAGCTAATTGGCGTAATTGTTTATTAGCCATAGATAATTTAGATTATTTTTCATTGTTTACTTTTGATTTTATTTGTCTTTTGCTTTTAATAATTCTTTTGTTCTAGAAATTCTGTTTATACAAGGCTGGAGATCACTTGGAGGAGAACTATACCCAGTTATTTCAGAAATTCAAAGAGTGAAAAGGAGCAGGGAAGAGTTTGAATTGTACACCGGATTTGATACCACAGAGGAGGACACTTCTGATTTTGAATCGGAATCTACACAATCTACCAACATGGGAGAAGAAAGGCAAAGAACTATGAGGGACTTTGCTAGACCTGTCATTGGAACTTCCACATCTTGTATAAGATTGACGGATGCAGCAAGAAATTATGAGTTGAAGAACATCCATTACAACATGCTGCCATCATTCTATGGAGTTCCAAATGAAGATCCTTTGAATTTTATTCGGGATTTCTATTCCACCCTCAACACTTTTCCATTGGGAGGACTAACAGAGGATCAGTTGAGGATGAGATGTTTCCCGTATACATTGAAGGATAGGGCAAAGAGCTGGCTTATGATGTTGCTTGAAAATTCTTTGACAACTTGGGAGCAAGTTTATAACAAGTTTATGGGCAAGTTTTATTCCCCTCAGAAGACAGCTGAATTGAGAGGGAAGATAGCTACATTCTCTCAATTTGAAGGAGAGCCATTTCATGAGGCTTGGGACAGATTTAAGATGTTATTGATCCAGTGTCCACATCATCACTACCACTTCAACTTCTTAATCAGTTTTTCTACGATGGTCTAACCCAGCAATTTTAGAACACTGTTGATAACGCAGCTGGGGGAGCTATGGGAGAAAAGACAACATATGAAACTTATGAGATCTTTGAGATGTTGGGAGCTAATTCTCAACAGAAAAGTGTAAGAGGAAGAAGTAAAGGGGTAAATCAATTGGAAGCCAATAGTGAGATGGTCAATCAGATATCTGAATTGACAAGGCAAGTGCAGATGCTGAATATGAAAAAAACACTTCTTCATCCACTCAAGAAGTGTGTGGAATTTGTGGAACTTTCGGGCATGGAGAAAATATTTGCCCCTCCGCATATGAGTCTTATGGTATTGAAGCTGAGCAAGTCAATGCTATGGGGGGATATCAACCAAGGGCCCGGAATGATCCTTACTCAAATACTTACAATCCTGGTTGGCGGAATCATCCTAATTTTTCCTCGGCAACAAACAATTCTCAACAGCCTTTCCATTTGCTCCAGAGATAGAATCAACCACAGGGTCAATCCTCAAATCAAGGGTAGCATAAGATAGAGAGTTTGGAGGAAAGTTTACAGGCTTTTATCCAAGTCAGTGCTAAAAATCAAGAGATGACCAACAAGAGGCTGGATTCATTAGAAGCATCTTTTAAGAAAGTGGAGACTCAAGTAGGGCAACTTGCACAACAGATGCAGATTCAACAAAAAGGGAAATTTCCAAGTCAACCTGAGCAGGCACAATCAGTGACTATTCTTATAAGTGGCAAGGTGATTAACCATAATGTTGAAAATAATTCTGTGAATGCAGGTGACCAAGAGAATAAGAAGGAAGGAGAACCAGAGAACAAAGGTGCTGGAGAAAGATCAATGGAGAAATCCCCTTCAGCAGATTTACACAAGGCAAGCAATCCATACCGGCCACCTATACCATTCCCCAGCAGGTTGAAGAATGATAAATAAGATAAACAAATTTCTAACATCTTCAACATGCTGTCTAAGGTAAGTATTAACTTACCCTTACTTGAAGCAATAAAGAACATGCCAGCTTATGCCAAATTCTTCAAAGAACTGATCACCAAGAAAAAGAGGGATGAGCCGAATGAAAAGGTGATAGTTTCAGAGGTAGCTAGTGCTGTTCTGCAGCATAAACTACCTCCTAAGATAAAGGATCCTGGTAGCTTTATAATTCAACTTACTATGGGGAATGGAAAGGGGACTGATGGCATGTGTGATCTAGGAGCCAGTGTAAATTTGATGCCTTATTCTGTGTATCAAGAATTAGAACTAGGGGAACTTAAACCAACCAAAATTGTGTTGCAATTAGCCGATAGATCTCTTAGATTCCCGAAAGGGGTTATAGAAGATGTGTTAGTTAAAGTTGGAGGGTTGATAGTAACCCTACACCATCAGCACACACTATTTTGCTGGGTAGGCCTTTTATGGCTACTACCAACACCTTAATAGATGTTAAAAATGGTAAATTATCAATGTCTGTCTTGGGAAAAACGGTTGAATTTTCTATTTTTAACACTTATCCCATTCCTACAACTGCTTTATATGAGGATTGTTCTTTAATTGATTGTGTTGATGCAGTTGTTTCAGATGTTTTCTTGCAGACAGGTTCCTCGGATAAATTGGAGGTGGCACTGACTTTAGATCTTGGTTTGGATATTTTTTATTCAGAAATAGTCAGTTGCCTTGAGACATTAGAGAGTGCTGAAATAGAGGAACTTAAGGAGGACCCAATATTTGAACTTCCCATCATCCAAAAGGAAGAGAAGAATCCTTCACTAGAGTTAGATGAGCTGAGGAATGAGGCATATGAGAGCTCAAGGATTTATAAGGATCGCACTAAAGTACTTCATGACAGAATTATAGTGCGAAAGACTTTGAGTCCAGGTATGAAATTTTTACTTTTTAATTCTCGTCTCCGTCTATTCCCAGGTAAACTCAAGTCTCGATGGAGTGGTCCTTTCGAGATAACTCAGGTATATCCTTCTGGTGCCATTGAATTACTTAACTCTCAAACAAATGAGACTTTTAAAGTAAATGGACAGAGAGTTAAACCATACAATGAAGGGTTTCAAGAAGTGAGGATCATTGACAGCACTTTGATCCATGATCCCTAAGTCTTGCAGCGATGTCCAGCTATATGACATTAAAGAAGCGCTAAATGGGAGGCAACCCATCGGTTTGCATTTCTTTTCATAGTTGTAATTTTAATTTATCAATTTTGATTTTATGTTTGATTTAAATAAATGGAATGGGTGATTTGATCGGTTTTTCATTTTATCTAATACGTTTCAGGGGTGATCGAAGAAGAGGTTTGCAATTTCTTTAAGATTTTGTGATATATACGTATAAAAAAAAGGGGGTCAAAACATAGAAGGTGACATGGCCAAGGAGCTTGGCCGTGTCCTTGGCCGAGTCACATGGGACACGGCCAAGCTTCACCAAAAAGTTCTTTCTTTTGTTTTTGCAAAATTTTTGCTTTTTCACAGTAGGTGACACGGCCAAGGAGCTTGGCCGTGTCACATGGGACACGACCAAGCTTCACCAAAAAAATCACTTTTCTTTTATTTTTGCAAATTTTCCTTACAATAGGTGACACACCCATGGGACACGGCCAAGTGACACGGCCAAGTCACTGGCCGTGTCCCTCCAAGCACATCAGAAATGGCCATGTCCACCCAAACTTGGCCGTGTCTCTTCAATTTCACACTCAGACACGGCCAAGCTCATCCAAGCTTGGCCGTGTCCCTTCACTTTTACACTTTAAAAACACGATTTTTGCACTGTTTGCTCATTCCAATCCCTAGATCTGTTTTGCTTTCTCTTTCTCGCTCTCGACTTCTCTCTCTCGCAAACTCCATTGTTTGTGTTTCAAAGCTTCAAAACCTCCATTAAATCTCAATTTTCTTCACCAAAACTAAAATTAATCCATTAAAACTTCTTCTTCTCTCACAAAAGACCAATTTAATCAATTTTAATTCCAAATTTTTTCAATTCTTTCAAGATGCCAAGAACAAAGATTGTTTCCCACCGCAAGAAGAAGAGACCTACAACTGAAGGTGCATCTTCATCTTCATCATTTTCATCTTTGTAGAGAGCGAATCTTTTGGCTCGGGGTTTCTTCCCGACGAGGTATGTCAATGATGAATCCCTTAATGCTCTTAATATTAGGGACAATTTTTATCATTATGTTCAAACCCTTGGGTGGGAGAACCTAGTCTCCTTGCGACCTTTGCAATTTCAAGAGCTTACTTTGGAGTTCTTAATATCTCTTAATGTTGAAAGAGATGCGCAGAAAATTTGCTATAGGTTGAGTTTTAAGTTGTTTGGAAAATCATTTGTGATTAGTATTGAACAATTAAATGGTATATTTGGTTTCCATCAACATGGTGAAAAGTCGGTACCTAAGGAATTTAAATAACAATTTGCTTGGGGAGCTTTGGGCTCGGGGACTTATGTGGCCAAATCGGCCAAAGCAACTAAATTGAGCAATCCCGCTTTGAGGTATTTGCATTGTTTTATGTCTTGCGGATTCTTTGCTAGGAAGGAAAGCCCGGGTGTAGTGGAACTGAGTGAACTATTTTTCTTCGATTGTGTGGTTAATGCAGTGCCTATTAGTTCCGGCTATTGGTTAGCTAATGTTTTTGATAGTGTGGCAAATAATAATAAGGGGGCTATCTGTATTGGAGGATTGGTTACCACATTGGCCATAACCCTCCTTGATGATTTTGACCCGAGTACCTGTCGCATGACTAGAATTACAGGTAATGATTCATTGGATTTGGCTACACTAGAGAAGATGCATATGGTAGTGCACAGGAGAGGGGCTTATATGATGGCTTTAGCTGAGCCAGAAGTTCCGGGGGTTAGACAAAAGAGAACACGAGTCCAGGAGGGGTCCGACTCGGATTCTCTTGATTTGGAAGAAGATGCTCCAACTCTGGATAATCAAGAGATACTTAATAGGATTGAGGCGCTAGGGCAAGGTAGATCGTAACCATGCTGTGGTCTTGCAACAGTTAGACCAAATCACTAGCAACCTTGCCAAGATTTTGAGTCTTCATCCCTCGGCTGCTTCTTCATCACATCCACCGTAGTTCTTTCGAGACAATTCCTTATTTCTTTGTGTTTATTTATAGCATATTTTTGTGGTTATTTTTCATTTTTGTTTTTAATGTTAACATTTTATATTTTGGATATTTTATTTTTATATATTGCATTTTGTTTTTGAACATTTGCTGTTTGTGATGGAAAGTTAGGTTTTGCCTCACCAGGGTACGTTGGAAAATAGGTTGCACCTTAACTCTTTATCTTTATTATTCTTGTTTTCCATTGAGGACAATGTCATTTATAAGCGTGGGGTAATCTTTAAACTTTCCTTTAACTCTTGTTTTATTTGTCGTTTTGTGTTTATATTGTGCGTTGTGCATGGCATAATTGTTGAAAACTTATTGATTTTTCTGTGATTCTAGCATTATAGTTGAGACTTTAGTATCAGCATAGAGATTAGCATTTCAATTCATTCAGGATCAATTTTCACATTATGCAATTCATGACATATAAATCTTTGAGAACCCACCTTTGTGAGTTTTGAGCCTCATAGATTGAATGTTATTGTCAATTTAATTTCTTTTCTTAAGTGTGCACCTTCATGATTTTGCATCTCTAGAGTTTGCTTTTGCACACTAATTGAACTCACATTATGATTTCATCTCAAGTTTTAAAATGATGAAGGCAAATTAGGTTAACCCTTTAGCTTAAAAAGACCTCCCTTAATTATGAATTCCTTAGTGAGCCAAGTTGAGCCTTTGACCTTTTCTTGATTGATCAACACAATTCACAACTCAACTTTTTCTTATTATCATCATACCTGCATTAAGGAATGGAGTTTCTTATGATATGACAATAGGGTGGTGTAATTCATAAGTGTGGGGTAAGCAAGTAAAAAAAAAACAAAAATAGTATTGCTTTAGTAAGATGTAGGGCTGAAATGCATACTTTGCACATTGTATTTGCTAAGACTCGATTATTCTTTTCCTCTACATTGTAAGCTAGATGTTTCATGCAATTTTATATTTTGCATATATATATATATATGTTAAAAAAAAGAGAAAAAAAAAAGAAAAAGGAAAATAAAAGTGAAGATATATATATACAGAATTCATATATTTTCTAGCATTAGAGGAATGTCGACTCATGTACTTTTTTTAAGTATGCAAGTATGTGAGATTATCAATGGTTGGTGAATATGCCATTTGAGGAGTTATGAGTTTCTGAGTAAGAGTATTATCTTATTTAGATACTCCATTTCTTGATGCTCCAGCTTAAATGTCTTTTCTCACACCTTCACCTTAGCCCCATTACATCCAAATAAAAGACCTTTGGATTATTTCTTGAGAAAATTAGTGAGTGAGATTGGATAATTAAGCAAGTTTATGGCAGTATGCAGTCATGAGTGGTTTGAGTGAATTAACATATGAAATCAAGTGAAACACTTAGATGAGAGATGAGATTTGTATGTCTGGATTAATGAATGAGTTAAGAAAATGTTGATTGAAGGAAAGTGCAATTATTTATGGCTGAGTCTTAAAGGATTTCATCTTATATGCTGGAATTATAGTTAAGGTTGTTTGAGTTTTTAATTTATGCCATGTGAATTTGCTTGAGGACAAGCAAAGTTTTAAGTGTGGGGTAGTTGTTTTATTAGTTTTTGTCATAGAATTGTGTCTTATTTATTATGATAATTATTGTTTTCTTTAGGTATTTTGGTAGTTTTAATATGTTTATTTAGTGTTTTCATTAATTTTGGTAGTTTTAATTTATTTGAGTGTTTATGTCATTTTGTCTTAGTTTTTAGTGTGTGTTTGTGTGTTGTTAGTTAATGTTTATTTGATTCTTGTTTAAAGTGTGTTTCAAGTGTTTGTGTTAGGTTAATATGCAAAGAACCATATTAAGGGCAAAACCAAGGATCAAGAGAGGAAGGAAAGACCAAGGAACCAAGAGGAAGAAAACAATGGACAGTAGCTGACACATGCAGAGAACACGGCCAAGCTTGTGGCCGTGTCCCATACCAAGCTAAGGAAGAAGACCAAGACACAGAAGGTGACACACTCAAGGGACACGGACAAGCTTGTGGCCGTGTCCCTCCAAATTTGTCAAACACGGCCAAGCTTCCTCTAAACTGGCCGTGTCACTCACCACTCCAAAGAAGAAAAGAAGAAAATCACACAGAAGCGAACACACTCAGGGGACACGGCCAAGCTTGTGGCTGTGTCCCTCCAAACTTCTCAAGCACGGCCAAGCTTCCAAAGAAATATATATGCAGGCAGAAGCAGACACCTTCAGGGGACACGGCCAAGCTTGTAGCTGTGTCCCTCCAAGAACCTCAAACACGGCCAAGCTTGTCTAAGCTTGGCCGTGTCACTCATGGACTAAAGAAGACGCGGATTTTTAGAACGGAGGTTTCGTATAAATTATACGATTAGGGCTTTTAGGAGGGTTGTGGAGAGTTTGAGTTTTGTTCAGCCATCAAAGAAAATAAGTTAGGGTTTCATATTTGTTTTCTTTGATATTTTGATTACACTTTGATTAAAACTATTCTATATTAAATTTTTTATGCCATTGCCACATTCTTCTTGTAACACCCCCCACATCTGGTACAAGCACACTACAATCACCACAATGTAATATACGTGCACTGAACATAGGGATGCTACGGTTTTCTTTGACCATCAAATCATTTTAAAAGATACCATAATCTTTATCATTATACATTATAGAAAATAAGTAATTAACTTGTAATATAAAACAAAATAGGTATAAATACATTTACTTAATACGCAGCGGAATTTATAAAATAGTTACATATATGAAAACATTTAAATCCATATTTACAAATATACATATATTCACATTATAAACAATACTTTACAAAATATAAAGAAGTTATACATGATTGGCAGCTTTTCTCTGATCTTTAAGTCCCAAAATAAACTCTTCAATGTCTACTCTCACTCGGTCTCGAGGAACTCTCGAGTTCAACTCTGTTACCTGCGTGATCAACACTATTGCGCTAAGCCAACGGCTTAGTAGTACAAAGTATGCCAACATTATGCTTTAATGCAATGCAATATCATGAACATTAATAAATAAACAACAATATAGTTGTAAAGATAATACCACACCTTTATATTTCATAACTCATACTCATATAACCATAATACATTTCAAAGTACTTTCAAGGATCTCATTATTCAATTATTTTAACACCAATAAATCACATTGAAACAAAGACAAGCATGGGCCCAAAAGACACTAATATGCTATTCAATTTTCAGAGTTAATGTTTTGGTTCAATCATCACATTTATCATTATCATAAACCCAACTAGGCTTCAAGGATTAGGTTCAACCAAGCTTCAAGGGGAACAAAGCATGCTAAGTATCAACCCAACTTGGCTTCAAGAACCAACCCAACCTAGCTTCAAGGGTTGTAACTTCTCAATTAGGCTTCAAGGATCAAATCCAACCTAACTTCAAGAGATTGTTACTAATATTAGGCATGCCACCAACAACAAACTCTGAAAATGGAATAACACATTAGCCACACAATTCATTTATTATTTAATTATCATTTCCATTCTCAATTCTCATCATCATCTAGGCAAACATGCCTTATTTCTTTCAATTGAATCATCATAGCCAATCACAATGGCTTCACATCACATTTGAGTTATCATAGCCAATCACAATGGCCTCATATCATATCATGTCTCAATTCATATTATAATATTTCCATTCTTATCAAAGCAATTCATCATAAAAGCATTCATATACATCATCAATACTCACATTGTGTCCCACATTATACACAATATAACATTATTCATAGATTTAGAATCTTCCACATATATTTGTTTAGGTCATTCTTTGTATTAAATGTGTTTAGAGTGTTTATTTTTATGTTTAGGTGCAAAAAGATCTTTGAAGAATCAAAACAATGCAAGAAGAGCAAAGAACAATCACAGTAGCTAACACACTCAAGGGACACGGCCAAGCTTGTGGCCGTGTCTCTCAACCAAAAGCTCCAACACGGCCAAGACTCCCCTAGCTTGGCCGTGTCTCTCAACACAAAATAGGTAGTGGCAGGCACAGTCAAGGGACACGGCCAAGCCAGTGGCCGTGTCTCTCCAAAATTGATCCAACACGGCCAAATTTCCTTAAACATGGCCGTGTCTCCCAAAAATCTTTAGTCTTGCCCGTGTCTCTTCTTTAGTTTGGCCGTGTCTCTCATGAATGAAAACCCTAAACATGGCCAAGTCTCTTTTTATTGAATTAAAACACATTATGCACAACATAACCTCATTCAAATGGATATAATCAATGTCATTAACACTTATTTTACATATTCATCACAATATTCACATTAACAATACATTTAATCACTTACCATTTCAAAACCCTAAAATCAACATCACTCTTATTCTTTCAATATCAACATCCACTTAACTTACCATCTTCAAACCAAAACCAACACCAATTCAATCTTTTTAACTTATACTCAATTTCAACATTTATAAACACATCTCAAACACACCAAATCATAATATCAACAAATCATAACTCACCTCAAACACAACTTCAAAATAACAAAGGAAAACAAGAGAGTACTTACCAAAATTGAGGAAATTCCACAAATCTCCAACTTAATCCTTTAATTCTTCCTTCAATTTGATTATAGAATTTAGAACACCTCTCTTGCTCTCTCTTTCCTTTGGTAGCCGGCCACACACTTGAGAAGAAAAGAAAATGAAAACAAGTCAAACTTCTTTTCTTCTTTAAATCTCCACCAAGCAATTCTAACCAAGCAATTACCTAAATGCCCTCATCCATTTAACTTAGCTTCTTTCACTTATATGCCCATTTAAGTAATTTCACATATCACTAATAAAATATCTTCTTCCCTTGACTCCTCATTTTGACCAACATATATGTTATATATATTACCATATACCCAACATATACACTTTCTCTCTACACATTACTTTCCTTTTTAAACAATACCTAGACATTCTCTTTTCCATTTCTTTTCTTATCAACATAACATATACACATAATTCAAACAAACAACAATTATATCCAAACTTCTAGGGCACACATTGGGATATTACACTTCTAGCAAGATCTGATCAAGAGATTCTTTAGAAGCTTAAAGGGAGTTTGTAATTTGGTTTTTTTCTCAAACTTTATCTCTTAATTTCATTGGAATTGTATTCATGAATTCTATTATTTCTAAACTGATTTCTTTGAATTTTAATGAGATGAATATGTTTGATATCATTATGAACTAATTTGATCTAGTCTGGGGTTTGTATGGAACTACTATGATTGTATGAATTGGTTATTGCTCTTAACTAAATTTATTTCTTTAGCCTTGATTGAATGGAATTATTGTTAATATATAATTGATTGGCCACCAATTATGTGTTTAAGGTATTAGATGAAGGATTGAGAGATGAAGTCTAATGCTGGAACAATTTAAATAGGGACTTAGGTGAATTAGAAATATAACCTAAGGAAAAGATTATTTCAATTGTAACAATATTATTTGAAAGAGGTTTGAATGCGAGAGATTTTTTCCTTGATTCGATTAATTAAGTTGCTTAGATTTAATCTTTGAAATTAAATTGGTTGAGAGGAATAACCATTCATACATATAAGTTAGTAGGAAAGTGCAAACCCTAGACCATTCTATTAAGTGAATCAATACATCAGCTCAGTTTACTTTTATTGTTTTAAACTTCAATCGATCTTCTCCATTAACTGTTAGTAATTTAAATTTACTGATAATTTGTTATTTATAATCTGATAATCAATTAGCTAATCTAGCTTCCTTGTGAGACGACCTTGGGGCGATCACCTTAGCTACAGCTACCTTGTATACTTGCGAGTGACGCTTTGTAGTAGAGTTAATTAGAGCGCAACAATACATCAATTTCAAATTATGATTTAGTATGTCAATTGGTAGCTTCTTCATAACCTTGCCATTAATCATTTCCTTTGCCCAATGTATCCTCGAGATTCGATAGTTCAACATACTCCCTTTAACTTGATTTTTTTCAATTTTGAATTTTGATTTTGAAATCAAATATTGGCTTTGCCAAATTAATATCAATTTACCTCAGGACTTGATTTTTCAAATTAACATATCTATAACATGACAACCCTAGTTACCATACTAAACTCGAGAATCATTTCTATTTAAATAAGAATTGTTGCAATTCAGATAGGCACATAAACATTACTTGGCCAAAGGTCTCATTGAGTTTGAATATTATCTATTTCATATGCATGCTTATCCAAACTATCTCCACTAATAGACTCTACCTACCAAGAGAGATCAACATGTCTTTGATAGGCTTGAAATGGTGTCAATAAGGGACACGGGTTAAATGAAGGCCATTTGTAAGTTGGACCCATTGTGACATTATGGGCAAACCCTCACACTACAAATTTCTTGTTTGAACTTTAGGCAGTTAGGAGCAATCTTGCTAAACTCCAAATTTCTTCTATCTTCTTTGGAATAATCTGGATCTTGATTGGGACAGTCTTTGCCCTTGCAAAAAGTTTGGTACCCAAATTCATTTCTTTTCTTCTTCTCCCTTTTTTTTTTTGAGTTTTCCCTTTCTTTGAGCATTTTATCATTTTGTCCTTCTTCGTTGTAGGATTGTCAAGTACAGAACATTCAAAAACTGGATGCTCATGCTCCTTTTTCTCTGATTTTGATCGAATCTTTGGTTGGGTTGGACCAATTCAAGTTAAATTGTCCTTCTAAACCAAATGGATGCCTTTTGCTGCTTTAGGTAAAAGAGAACTCAGTTGGCTTTTTGAACTGCCTTTTTGGGTTTTATTTTTCTTCTATTTTTTTTCCTTTTTTTCTTTTGTCCTTTTTTCTTTTCTTTTTCTTTTTTCTTTTTTTTTTTTGGTTCTAGCTCTAATAGAGTTATCTTATTTGTGCCAACTTGGGTTTCCAATAATGGATGAGTGGAATGACATAAATCTTCTTTAACAGGGATAAATCATTTGTTACTCTGATGCTGTCTTGATAGATTGGAGATACTAGGTGAACTTCAACTACCCATTATGGTCTTGATAACATCAAGTATCCTTACGGTCTTGGCTATGGATTCCTTTCTTTGATCTTCTTGCCTCTTCACCTTAGTGATCATAAGACTTGTCAAAAGTATCACAACAGCTTAAGGCAGGTTGTTGGGGTTTGTAAGCCAATGAAAGCTAAAATTTTATGAAAGCTCAAAGGGACAACTAGGGATTAATATTTAATTGGGTGGATACTAGTTGTTGGCTAACAAAATAATGGCTAGATCATTTCTCCCTTAAATAAGCAGAGTTCAATTTCACCTCGAAAGTTTGTCAAAGCATGTTCTAAGACTGACTAGGACCTAGACAAAGGTCATTATGCAGGAGCCCTCTCTAAGTAAGTATACACAACTCAATAGATATGCTAATTTATAAATATCAAGCTAGATTTGTCATCGGTTGAGCACCGAAATGAGCAAAGACCAACAAAAATTTTAATGAAAGTAATTTATTCAAACAACTTTAAATTTGAAAAACACGATTGTTCCATAAAACACCAAATAAAGAAAAGAAGAAAAACAAACAAGCTAAGGGAAGTTTGTTGTGTTAAGCTTCTTCTCCTTTCACATCTTCATTATTCCCATCTTGAAAGGAGGATAAGATAAGATCTTCCTCCAATCCTCCTACCATGAAAGTTCACTCTGTTGAACCTAGGCAGAGGATTACTTTTGGTATTAGGATATTCGGCTCAGGTAGCTTACCACTGTCAATCAAATCTTGGATCTCATGCCTTATATGAGCACATTTATCCTTCTCATGCCCTTGCATCTGATGAAATTAATAGAAGGCCTCAACATTGAAGTTTAATGGCAGGGGATTATGTAGCGGCCGAGGAGCCAACGGTTGTAATAACCCTTTCTTTTGCAGCTCGTTGAAAACCCAAGATAAAGGTTTCCCCAATTCTAAGAATTGTCTTTTATTTCCTTGACCAGTCACATTAGCATCAACTTCTTTTTGCATGCTTTGATTGCTAGGCTGATAATTCCCTTTCTCATTCCTTCTTGCCAAAACGCAGTTCTTCTCCCTTTCCCACTCTTCAATTTGCAGACCATCTTGGAGAAGATCTTTGAAGTCCCTTATAAGGGTGTGAGATATCCTTTCATGGAGGTTGGGCAGGATGCCTCTGACTATCATTCTAATCTGATCTGATTCATCAGGCCTCTTCTTGAGCAGTACAGCCTTATTTCTCCATCTTTTTACATAATCCACAAAATTCTCATTTGGTCTTTGCCTAATGGTTTCCACGTCCATCAAGGTTACTTCTAGCTCGACATTATATCCATATTGCTGAATGAAAGCATTCTACAACATGTCCCAATCTTTTTGAGTACTTTCCTCTAAGGAGTTAAACCAATTTTTGACAACAGGGTCCAATGAGAGCATAAAATACCTCAGAGTTTGAGCTTTAGTAGCACGGGCAGACTGCATAGCAGTGATGTATTGCTTCACATGGAAATGAGGATTTCCAGTACCATTATACCTAGTGAAGGAAGGCATCTTAAACTTATAAGGGACCTCATCATCTTGTTCAAATAGTTTGTCGATCTCAGAGACCTCTTTGGTTTTTAGCTTTTTCTCAAATTTATTTTCTAAATCAGCAATAATCTTCTCAACATCAGACATCTCGATCTTTTCTATAGTTTTCTTCTAAAAAACATTCGGCTCCTTTTTGTCTTGAGGATCTTGGAAGTATTGAGCCCAATCATCATCATCATCAAGGACTACCTTGTCATCATCAAAAGCCACTTCACCAACCTCAGCCTTCCCTTTGTCCTTTGGCTTCTTGGTGCTAGTAGATGCTTTGACATTGTTCCCTAAAATTGTAGCCAATTGGTTCTTCATGGACTCAGCTAGGGCCTCTTTTATTTCTTCTATCTTGGCATTGAGGGCGTCATCCGCCATTCTTTGAATTTGTTTGGGCTCCATTGCTTTTGGTGAGAAAGTGATTGAGTCATTGCTAGATTCTTCATCTTCGGCGTAGGTCAGATTATCATAAGCTTTCGAACTATCATAATCCAGGGCTGCGTGCCAGAAGGGTTCAATGATATGAGATGCAAATGTATATATGTAGGCATGTATGCGCAAACAAACAAAAATAGGACGTTCCTTCCAACCTTATAACTTCCACACACAAATGGCGAGTCCCTTTTCCTAGGTACATGGTTAACAAAAACCAACATGGGGTATCGTTTTTTCGAATATTTCCCTCGGATGTTTCAACTAATAGTTATATTTTCAAAATGGAAATCAGTTCATGATAATTCCCATTAATTAGGTTCTAATCCATTCAACAAACTAAAGTAGCTTTTATGCTATATTGGATTAAAACTAAATTAAGAGGTTTATTATAAATAGAATTCTCACTTGAAAAAGTAACTAATGATTCATGCCAAAAACAAGCCCATGATTAATTATTCTTAGTATAAACTAGGCTCACAATTGATTTTTGGTATTTCGTAATTAACCTAAATAATTTGCAAGCTCTTTGTAAGAAAAGGTTGGATGAAATGCAAAAATAATTTTGTTTGAAAAACCCATTGTAAAAAGATTTTTTGAAAAAAAGGGATTTTTGACTTTGTATTTGGGTCATGAGAAAAGAATTTTTTATTTGTTTTTAGAAAAGTTTTATGTCCAAAGACCATCTTGAAAAGTTTTAAAGATAGCTTTGGTCTTTTGGATTTTAAAGAAAAATTTATTTTGAGCTTACAATATACTTAGGTCATATTAGAAAAAGAACAAACCAAATAAGCCATGGTTTAAGCCAAGATAAATTAACCATAGTCAAATAACAAGCATTTGGGGTAAAAACCTAAGGAAAGTAACTAGCCCAATTACATGAGCTTTAGTCTTTAGGTAAAAAGGCTTAGGTTCCCATAGCATGTATATACCGATTACATGAGCTTTAGTGGTTATGACATGCTCGATCTCCATACCTTGAGTAAAAGTATAGTATCCCTTACATAACACAACACGGGTAACACGGGCGTCCAAACTCACGCACACGATGCAAATATAATATGATGCAATGGATAATATCATGATAAGAAAGAATAAAATAATATAAAGACCAATGGAAATCAACTTCTCTTATTCTCAGTGGAGTCACCACTGTGAGAGGGGATTTTTGCCCCCACTCTCGGTGGAATGGTTATTGCGACTTTGGCACTGTTTAGACTCGGGGCCTTAGAGAACACGGGCCTAAGCCCGGAGAAACTAGAGCCGCCACCCGAATAGACTGGAAAAAAGAAAGGGGTAGATGACTCGAATCCTAAGGAATCCCCAACCCCCTAATGGGTTCGAAAAGTTGGGTACGTGTGGGAAAGGTGAGAAATGGCCCAGCACCCCCACAACGCTCAGTTCATTGGAACCGGCCTCCTTTTCAAGTCTTAATATTATAAAATTCTTAGATATAATGATATTATCCATATTACATACAATAATTAAAATGAAGCATCATTATATAAAAATCAAACCAATGTCCAAACAAAGCAAATAAATGGACACCCATCTGAGGATGGAAACATTTCATTACATTGTCTATGTCTAAAACTAAATAGGACACCTACAAAAAGGTGGAAACATGTCCTTTACATTGGTCCAAAATATAAAAGCAATTTAAATTACATAAAATTTAACTAATGAGGTACCCATAAAGAAGAAACATAGCTCTTACAAATTCAATACCAAAACAAACAAATAATAATCATAATAATAAAGAGAATATCCATTCATGATAAATTAAATAAATTAGGCATTGAAATTAAATAAATCAAAACATATAATAAACTACGTAATCAAATCTAAAATTAAATAAAGCAAATAAAGTACAAATTTAGTTTTATGTCTCAATTTAGGATTCTTTAATTAACATTTAGGGTTTTGGGATTTTGGAATTATTATTATTATTATTTAGGCTACTGTGAAGATTTTTGGAAAAATGGAATTGATTAGGGTTTTATAATTTTAAGAAAGTAGTAAGGTTTATGGTTAATCAAATTATGGTTTAGGGCTAACATCATGAAACTAGGGTTTTGGAACCTTAAGAAATTAGGGTTTATGACACACGGTTATTGGATTGCATTTTAAGAAGATTAGGGTTTAGGAAAATTAAGGAATTATGACACTGGGTTAGGGTTTTGATATTTTGGAAAACGTATTTGACCTTAGGATTTAAGAAAACTATTTAAAGTTTTATAGAGGCAATTAAGATTAAAGTTTTTAGAAACTATAAAGAAGAATAGGGTTTGGAGAATTAAGAAGACATTTTGAAGTTTCAAAAAAATAAGTTAGGGTTTAGATTATTAAGAAAATAGTTCGGGAAAAAATAGTTTAGGGTTTTAAAGTTTTGAAAATAGAAGAACAGTTTAGGGTTTTAATGTTTTGGAAATAGAAGAACAATTTAGGGTTTTTCAAGATTTGGAAACAGAGGAATAATTTATGGTTTTAAAGTTTCAAAAACAGAAGAATAATTTAGGGTTTTTGATAATTTAAAAAATGTTAGGCTACTAGATGGTTTTAAGTTTTTAGTTTTTATAAAATATGCAAGTGGAGTTTTGAAAACCAACTAATTAATGTATTAACTAAAATAAAGAATTAAAGTTATTAACACAAAGATCAAATTACTACATATTCTTATTAATAAAAGAAAATAAAGCTACTGTGAACATATAATTTATGATTAAAGATCAAATCTGCTTAGTCGGTTCCACAAAAAAATTAATTTCTGGATGACCAATAACAAAGGCAATGTTGCTGCCTTTGATGGATTGATGATTGATGAATGCTTACTTGCTGCTAAATTCCTTTTTTTCGTCCCTTGCTTTTTTGTTTTTAATCTCTCTTAATGTTAATTGCTGAACTCTAGGGTTTTCTCCATTTTTTTCCTCTAGGGTTTTCTCGCTCCCCCTTTTCACGTTCCCTTTTGTTCTTGTGTTTTAATGTGGTATTTATAGGAAAAATAAAATCCTAATCCTATTTTAATGAGGAAATACTATCAATTTAGGAAAAACTATAAAACCGGGTAAAACAAGGTTTAGACAAAAAATTCGCAGCGCGGGGGCTGTCTGGCCCGCGGACAGCGCTGGAAAAAATTGCTTTGGGCTATGGGCGTAGCAACCTAGCTGGGCAAAGCCAGTTCATCTCAAAAATGGGCAAGCCCAGCTACGGCAGCGAATTGGACAGTGCCATTTTGCGACGACCGTGCTGCCGCCGATCGCTCGCCGATCCATCCGATTTTTTTATTTTTACATTTTTTTATTATTTTTTTATATTTTTTTATTTTTATTAAAAATAAATATTAAATATTATTAGTAATTAAAATATTATTAAAATAAATAAAATACCATAAAAATTATTTTGGACTATCAGATTTGAATGGGTCAAAAATTAAGGGTCTACACACGGTCTTCTAAAACCTGTATTTATAAGGTTATGTTAGGTTAAACAGTTTATGCAAAAAGATCATCTGATGCATTTCAAATTAATGGGTTCATTTTACAAAAACCATGACCATATCGAATTAGAAACACTTTTATTCAAGCAAAATCAACACCATCTCAAATTCAATTAACCCTAATTTGACATAATCCAAGTCCATATCTAATTGCCAATCCAAATTCAACATGGACTTCCAAAAAACCGCCCCATATCAAAATTGGAGAGTCCCATTTTGATATGGGGCTGCCCTACATCGAAATGGGGTTCGATATAGGGATAGCCCTATATCGAGTGGAATAGCCCTAATTCGATATGGGGCTTCCCCATATCGAATTGGAGGTACGAATTTGATATGGGAAGCCTCCATATAGAATTGGAGGCTCCAATTCAATATGGGGTGCTTCCCCCACTTAAAATCAACCCAAATCATGTGAAAAATCAACTAAACCTTCAAATCGGACCCATTTACGGTTTAGTGTACCTGTATCAAATAAAAATCAACAAAACCTTTTAAATCAAACTGAATCACGGATTTAAAAACTTAAATAGCTTATATTAGGCCCTATTAAAATATATCAATCCAATTAATGATTTGGAATTAACACCGGACTAACTAGGGCCAAAATCAGGGGTCTACAGTTTGCCCCATGCTTGAATGATCTTGAAATTATTTAGAGAGTCAAAGCAACATGACTTTGAATTGATTTTTGATAAAGATGAGTATGGATTAGGATTGGAGTTGGTTTGGGTTTTGGACCCGGATTAATTTGAATTTTGGACATGAGGTGAGTTTTGGACTTGATAATGATTTAGGTTCTGGACCTGGGTGAGTTTTGGACTAAAAAATGATTTGGGTTATGGACCCGGGGTGAGTTATGGACTCAAACATCATTTAGGTTTTTGACTTAGGGGAGTTTTGGACTAAAAAATGATTTAGGTTCTAGATTCGGGGTGAGTTATGGACTTAAAAATAATTTGGGTTCTAGACTTCGGTGAGTTCTGGACTCAAAAATAATTTTTGTTCTGGACCCGGGAAGTTCTAGACTGAAAAATAATTTAGGCTCTAGACCTAGGTGAGTTTTGGACTAAAAAATGATTTGGATTCTGGACCCATATTGGTTTGGGTTCTGGACCCGAGCTGGATTTGACTTGGGTACTTAGACCCGATACTGAATTGATTTTGATTTTGGTACTCGACATGAGACTAGATTTGATTGACCTTCTTTCAGTTTGAGAATTTTTTCTTCCTTCTAACCAGCTGTTCAATTCTTTAATGGATTATGGGTCTTTACCCACTAAAAATTGATCTCTATCTATTGGAGATCGGGTCTTCACCCTTCAAAGTGGATCTTCATCTTTGGCATCGGGTCTTTACCCTTCAAAGTGGATCTTCATCCTTGGCATTAGGTTTTCACCATTCAAAATGGATCTTCATCCTTGGATATCAGGTCTTCACCCTTGAAAATGAATCTTCATCCATGGGGATTGGGTCTTCACCCTTGAAATTGGATCTTCATCCTTGTAATTGGGTCTTCACACTTCAAAATGGATCTTCATCCTTGGAAATCGGGTCTTCACCCTTGAAATTGGATCATCATTCTTTGGACTTTGGGTCTTCACCCTTTAAATTGGATCTTCATTATTTGAACTTTGAGTCTTTATCCTTCAAATTGGATCTTCATCCTTGTCATCGAGTCTTCACCCTTGAAAATGGATCTTCATCCTTAGAGATTGAGTCTTCGCCCTTGAAAATGGATCTTCATCCTTGGAGATAGGGTCTTCACCCTTGAAATTGGATCTTCATCTTTGGCATTGGATCTTGTAATATCCCAATGTGTGCCCTAGAAGTTGGATATAATTGTTGTTTTGATTTGAATTAAATGTATATATGTATTTGCAAAGGAAATGAGTGTGTTAAGAGAATGTATATGTTGTGTATATTGTAATATATATAACATATAAGTTGGTCAAATGAGAAGTCAAGGTAAGAGGATATTTTAATTGTGATAAGTGAAATTACTTAAATGGGCATATAAGAGACAAAGGCTAAGTTAAATGATTGAGGGCAATTAGGTAATTGCTTGGTTAAATTGCTTGGTGGATATTTAAAGAAGAAGAGAAGTTGAATTTGTATTGTTTTTCTCTCTTCTTTGTTGGTGTGGCCGGCTATCAAAGGGAAAGAGAGAGCAAGAGAGGTCTTCCAAATCCTAACATCAAATTTAAGGAGGAAGCAAAGGATTAAGTTAGAGATTTGTGAAATTTCTTTAATTGAGGTAAGTACTCACTTGTTTTCCCTTGTTAATTTTTGAAGAGGTGTTTGAGATAAGTTGTGATTGATTAATTTTATGATTTGGTGTGTTATAGATGTGTTTACAAGTATTGAAATTGATTGTAAGCTAAAGGATTGAATTGATGTTGGTTTTGTTGTGAAGATGGTGAGTTAAGTGGATTTGGATGGTGAAAGATCAAGAGTGATGATGGATTTTAGGGTTTTGAAATGGTAGATGATTCAATGTGTTGTTAATGTGCAATATTGTGATTAACATGATAAATAAGTGTTAATGACATGGTTTATATGCATTTGAATGAAGTTGTGTTGTGTATAATGTGTTTAAATGCAATTGAAGGAGGCTTGGCCATACTTAGGGTGTTGTTTATGTGAGACACGGCCAAAATAAGAAAGGAACACGGCCAAGACTTAATGTTTTTGAGAGACACGGCCAAGTGGAGGGAAGTTTGGCCGTGTTGGATAGATTTTGGAGAGACACGGCCACAAGCTTGGCCGTGTCCCTTGAGTGTGTTTGTCACTGCCTGATTTTGGTTGAGAGACACGGCTGTGTCCCTTGCCCGTGTCAGCCTCGGATTGAATTGGTGTTGAGAGACACGGCCACAAGCTTGGCCGTGTCCCTTGGGTGTGTTGGCTACTGTGATGTTCTTTTGCTTTTTCTTGTTTTGTGGAGAATGAATACACATTTGATGATGCATATGATTATGTATGAACAATGTTATGTTATGCATTGTGAGCCATGTGAATGGTAGTATGTTATATGAACAATGTGACTAATATTATGACTTGTATAGTGTGGAGGAGATGAGGATCATCCAAAAAGGTATGTGCAATGCAATTCATTATGATAAATGTTTATTAATGAATGGTATCAATGTGTTTTGAGAAAGGATGAAATGTGATATCATCATGGTTGATAATAATGATTGAAATGTTATAAAGGAACATGTTGTTTATATGATGATGAATTTAAGATACATGTGCAAATGAAATTGATCATGTATGCTCAAATAATGAAGTGTATAATGTTAATTGAGACATAAAGGAATATAGAACTAATGTTTTGAGTGACAATGAGGTGAATGATATGATTGAATAATGGTATGTTGTTTAGTTAATGTAATTAATGTTGCATAGTATAATGATGATTCAAATGGATTATGAAGTCATTGTGATTGACTATGATGAATTAAATGAATAGTGAAGCCATTGTGATTGGCTATAGTGATTCCAAATGAGATGTCAAGCCATTGTTATTGGCTATGATAATTCAATTGAAAATGAAATGAAAATGAAAAGATTTTGTGTCTAATATGTTGATTCAAGTTTCAGAGTTCTGGATTTGGCGGCATGCCTAGAAAATGTGAAAATGTAACAGTCTTGCCGAGTTGAGGATCTCTTTGCATTGAGATGAATTGAGATCCAAGAGACTGGGTCTGTTACTTGATAAAATATGAAATGTGAATTGTAGTAACAGTCTAGCCGGGTTGAGGATCTCCTCGAGTTTAGCCGAGTTGATGATCCAAGAGACTGGGTCTGTTTACGCTATCCATGGATAGAGATATGAGATATGTTGCCTACGGGCTTGATCATTGTGATTATGGACCAATGCAGAAACTCTGAACTTTGAATAACATATTAGTGTCTGTTGGGCCCGAGTCTGTCTTTGTTGCCAGTGTGATCTTTAAATGTTGAAATAAATGAGAAATGAGCTCTATGGTTGCCTTTATTTCAAATGTGATTCATGATTTGTGAATTGTGAATAAAATAATGACATGAAATGATATGTAATATGTATATTGAAATATTGATTGTGAGAATTAAAGTTGGATCGGTGATTGATGATAATGATATGATATGTGATTGATGATAATGATATGATATGTGATTGATGATAATGATATGATATGTAATATGGGTATTACAATGTTGATGGTGATTATCAGTGATGAATTGGGGTCGGTGAAAATGATATGTATATATTGTATGAAATTTGTTAAGATACATGAAAGATGCAATTTAAAAAGGAAAACATGATAAGAAACTAATGGTACATCAAATTAATATATCATTATATGTTAGTATTTTTATAATGTATGTTTACATGTTATATTTGTACTACTAAGCTCTCGAGCTTAGCGCGGATGTGTAATCGCGCAGGTATCTTGGTGGTAGATATGAAGTTTTTTGTTATGCCACGAGAAGAGTAAGAGTTGTCGAGACCAACTAGAGGGTAATGCATACATGTTTAATTTTTAAATTATCATATATTTCTGATGAGAGAATATTTATATGTATAAATGGAGTTTTAATTAAGATAATGATTTTGTAAATGATATTTAAATTAACGTAATATGGTTTGAACTCGGTTGCAGGTTTTTAAAAAGGTAACATCAAGTGGCATCTTTATACTTTATATACTTACTGTATGTATACTAGGTATATGTACAGTATTTATATAGGATATCGGGGTGTTACAATTATTTTGGTATCAGAGCTTAGGTTCGAGATTCTCGGCCTAAGTGAAATTAAAAAGAGAAAGTTTTGAAAAACTAAAAGGGAATTAAAAAGAAGAGTTTTGAAATGAAATTGGTAATACATGTATATGCATTGACACCTAGGTTGGTCTCGGATGTGGCATTATATGAATTGTAGAATATCTGTGTTCTATGAGATGGATGCAAGTGTGTGAATGATGTTTTATATGAATGTAAAGCTAGAGAAAGAAATGATATGAAAACTAAAAAAAAATTATAAAATAAAATAAAATATTAGTTAATGTAAGGAAATATAATGGTGTTGTTGCATGGTTGTTTTAATGCAAACATTGTGAATCTAATGTGATAATGTGATGTAATATGTTAGTGATTAAAGATTGAGTTGATTACTTGAAAATGTAATGTATGCATAGTATTGCATGTTTGTAACCTATATAATTACTTGTCTATTAATGT
Source organism: Garcia nutans (assembly GCA_947685225.1). NCBI lineage: Eukaryota > Viridiplantae > Streptophyta > Magnoliopsida > Malpighiales > Euphorbiaceae > Garcia > Garcia nutans. The sequence goes on along the minus strand of CANTUV010000007.1, from coordinate 43,014,072 downwards.
AGAGAATGATTGCGCTTGCATTGATAAATTTGTGCAAAGTTAGGTCATGTGATAAGATTGATAGTGAGAATTGGATTGAGCAACATTGGTTTAAGAAACTGAGATTTGTGATAACTAGATTTGGAAAGTGTATATAGGTTATTGGGCTCAATGTGTATATGATTGGATGTAATGTACATATGTATATATATATGTGAGTGATATATATATATGTTGAATGGTAAACAAATGGATATGTAAAGTTAAGGTTTTGTTAAAAGGAAAAAGAGATAATATTAGTTAAGTAAGAATATAAATTGGTATTGTTATTGTAATGCAAACATGGTGAATTCAATGTTAGAAATGTGAGATGCTTGGATATTATGAAAGCTCATGGTAATGGTGATAATATATGATATTTGAGATTTTTAGGATGAGCTTGATAATTGTGGAAATTCTATGTTTTGATATTGCTGTGTGATATATATATATAAGATGTTTTTAAAATGGATATTAAGAAAAGATGAGTTTGGCAAATTGAAGTTTAAGTGAAGTAGTAAGTTGAAAAGTTAAAGTTTTAGTGGAAATTGATAAAGATTATTTGGATGTTGATGATTTAGTGTATATACAATACATGAGTTAGAAGAAATGACTAATATTGCATATGAAAGTATTATGAATTGAGTAATGTGATTGATAGTATGAAAATTTGTCTTGAAGTGAAAAGGGAGGTGGATAAGCAAATGAAGATGAGCTATTTTAAGTCACTATAGTGAAAAGAGTAAAAATGGATATGGATATATATTAAATGCTTTTAAAGATGAAAGTGAAAGAGATGTTAAATTGGAAATTTGACTAAGATGGATGTAAGGTGCTATTATAGTCAGAATATATATATGTGTGATATGTGAATAAATACTTTGCATCATATTGGAAGAATCGATACTGTATTGCGTTCATTGGCTCTCTTAAGTGAGAGGTCAGGTGTTCGATCCAGAGAGGCAACTTGCACTCATGTGTTTTGGGTGTAAGTCAAATAAGCGAGTTCTGTTGGAAGGCTGTGAGGGCAGTTTAGTACTGTAGCAGCCCAGCCCAGAGGCCCTGAGGGTTTCTCCGAATAGGAATGGCTCAGCAGGGGGACTGGGACGGTTGTTACAATTATAAAGGAAAATTTGTATTGAATGTATGATAAATAAGAGTATCTAATTAAGTGTATACATGTATATGGTATGTGAATTGAGCTTTCAATGTGAATAAAGTTATTTATATAAACAAATGTGTGAATCACATTATTAGAGTGACCTATAAAAATGTATGTGGTATTATTATGGAATTAGTGATATGGAAACAATATTGTATGTCTTATTGGACTTAAGAGAGATTAGGTCTTGAATTGTGTAAACCTAAGTGGATTATGTGATGGAAGTGAGTATGGAATGAACTTGAATAATATTGGACAGTGGAAATTGTTATAATAAGCATTGAACTTGATAATCATGTGATATTTAGAGTTCTACAGTATTCACATATGAAAAGTTCTATGTACATATATATTATAAGAGATTGTAAATGGATTAGAATTGAAGCGATGAATAGAAATTGAATAAGAACTACATATGATTGAAAATATATGTATAGAAATATGGTTGGAACATGAATTAAGTTGATAAAGATCATATAATTGAGTGTAAATTGGTTTGAAACGAAGTTGAAATGTGTTAACTTCTAATATAGCAAAAATATAAAGAAATGAATATGTAATGCTTGAAATACACCTTAGCCTAGTATTTGTAAAGACTAAAAAAAAAAAATTATATAAGAACAGTATTGATTTGAAAGTTTCAAGTTTGAATATTAATCTTTTAAAGCCATGTGTCTTGTTCAATACATTTGATCGGTTAATTTGATTATCCATGGATTTGGATTTTAGATTAAAAGATTGTAATACAAATTTGGTGAGATTGAAAATTTTGATGGATAAAGTTGTACCTTATCATGTTATATTAAGAATTTGGTGATAATTATAAAGGTAAAAAGAGAAAAAGGAAATTATGGAAATGTGTTGAGTTATGGGTAATATGATTGAAAGTTATACTGAATATGTATATGGTATGTACTGAATAAATGAATGGACTTGAAATTTAAGTGAAAGAACTATTGATAGTAAGAATGGTATAAAATTATTATGAGAAGTGGTGAGAATTATATTAAGGTAATTTGAAACGATTTGTTATCATGATAATTTGATTGAATATGGATCGGAAGAGATCAGGAATTGTATATAAGTTTGCCCTAATGGAATTAGATTATATATATACATATATGAATATTGTGAACTTTCATGATGAAATTGGATAAATTAATGGTTGGTTGGAATTGAACAAGATTGGAATGTGAGTATATTGTGATAGACAGATCAATTGATCTGGTTTTGGCTAAGATTATGAATCATTATTGAGATTTAATGTGTGTAGTTGTACCAAGAGTATAATTATTTACATGCTAATGTATATGATGTAAAATTTTAAAGTGTGACTGAACATGAATGAGTGGAGTTAATAGTTATAAATCATGATAAAAAGGGAAAAGATTTGGTCATTTATAACATAAGTGGAAAGATAATGTATTAAAATGCAAGTTAAATAAAAAGTATGCTAAAGAAGTGACTCAATTTGTGAGAAATAAGGGTCTTGTTATCCATGGAGGTTTGATAAATGACTATTGAGACAGTGATTGTAATGACAGGATAATTAATGCTCAGGTATAAATCAGTGGTTTTTAAGGTTAAAGTTGAGAAAGTAATATTAAAGAGATGGAGGAACAATATATATTAAATGATGAGTTGTGAAATTTAAAGAAGTTGATTAACTCTAAGGGGGAGAGTATAAATTATATGATTTGATGATATAACAACTTAAGAATTTAATTAACTTCATATAGAAGTTAAGATAGTATTTTGTTAAGAATGAATTGTTACGATACTGATAATTTCGAGGACGAAATTATTTAAGGGGGAGAGAATTGTAATATCCCAATGTGTGCCCTAGAAGTTGGATACAATTGTTGTTTTGATTTGAATTAAATGTATATATGTATTTGCAAAGGAAATGAGTGTGTTAAGAGAATGTATATGTTGTGTATATTGTAATATATATAACATATAAGTTGGTCAAATGAGAAGTCAAGGTAAGAGGATATTTTAATTGTGATAAGTGAAATTACTTAAATGGGCATATAAGAGACAAAGGCTAAGTTAAATGATTGAGGGCAATTAGGTAATTGCTTGGTTAAATTGCTTGGTGGATATTTAAAGAAGAAGAGAAGTTGAATTTGTATTGTTTTTCTCTCTTCTTTGTTGGTGTGGCCGGCTATCAAAGGGAAAGAGAGAGCAAGAGAGGTCTTCCAAATCCTAACATCAAATTTAAGGAGGAAGCAAAGGATTAAGTTAGAGATTTGTGAAATTTCTTTAATTGAGGTAAGTACTCACTTGTTTTCCCTTGTTAATTTTTGAAGAGGTGTTTGAGATAAGTTGTGATTGATTAATTTTATGATTTGGTGTGTTATAGATGTGTTTACAAGTATTGAAATTGATTGTAAGCTAAAGGATTGAATTGATGTTGGTTTTGTTGTGAAGATGGTAAGTTAAGTGGATTTGGATAGTGAAAGATCAAGAGTGATGATGGATTTTAGGGTTTTGAAATGGTAGATGATTCAATGTGTTGTTAATGTGCAATATTGTGATTAACATGATAAATAAGTGTTAATGACATGGTTTATATGCATTTGAATGAAGTTGTGTTGTGTATAATGTGTTTAAATGCAATTGAAAGAGGCTTGGCCATACTTAGGGTGTTGTTTATGTGAGACACGGCCAAAATAAGAAAGGAACACGGCCAAGACTTAATGTTTTTGAGAGACACGGCCAAGTGGAGGGAAGTTTGGCCGTGTTGGATAGATTTTGGAGAGACACGGCCACAAGCTTGGCCGTGTCCCTTGAGTGTGTTTGTCACTGCCTGATTTTGGTTGAGAGACACGGCTGTGTCCCTTGCCCGTGTCTGCCTCGAATTGAATTGGTGTTGAGAGACACGGCCACAAGCTTGGCCGTGTCCCTTGGGTGTGTTGGCTACTGTGATGTTCTTTTGCTTTTTCTTGTTTTGTGGAGAATGAATACACATTTGATGATGCATATGATTATGTATGAACAATGTTATGTTATGCATTGTGAGCCATGTGAATGGTAGTATGTTATATGATCAATGTGACTAATATTATGACTTGTATAGTGTGGAGGAGATGAGGATCATCCAAAAAGGTATGTGCAATGCAATTCATTATGATAAATGTTTATTAATGAATGGTATCAATGTGTTTTGAGAAAGGATGAAATGTGATATCATCATGGTTGATAATAATGATTGAAATGTTATAAAGGAACATGTTGTTTATATGATGATGAATTTAAGATACATGTGCAATGAAATTGATCATGTATGCTCAAATAATGAAGTGTATAATGTTAATTGAGACATAAAGGAATATAGAACTAATGTTTTGAGTGACAATGAGGTGAATGATATGATTGAATAATGGTATGTTGTTTAGTTAATGTAATTAATGTTGCATAGTATAATGATGATTCAAATGGATTATGAAGTCATTGTGATTGACTATGATGAATTAAATGAATAGTGAAGCCATTGTGATTGGCTATAGTGATTCCAAATGAGATGTCAAGCCATTGTTATTGGCTATGATAATTCAATTGAAAATGAAATGAAAATGAAAAGATTTTGTGTCTAATATGTTGATTCAAGTTTCAGAGTTCTGGATTTGGCGGCATGCCTAGAAAATGTGAAAATGTAACAGTCTTGCTGGGTTGAGGATCTCTTTGCATTGAGATGAATTGAGATCCAAGAGACTGGGTCTGTTACTTGATAAAATATGAAATGTGAATTGTTGTAACAGTCTAGCCGGGTTGAGGATCTCCTCGAGTTTAGCCGAGTTGATGATCCAAGAGACTGGGTCTGTTACGCTATCCATGGATAAAGATATGAGATATGTTGCCTACGGGCTTGATCATTGTGATTATGGACCAATGCAGAAACTCTGAACTTTGAATAACATATTAGTGTCTGTTGCCAGTGTGATCTTTAAATGTTGAAATAAATGAGAAATGAGATCTATGGTTGCCTTTATTGCAAATGTGATTCATGATTTGTGAATTGTGAATAAAATAATGACATGAAATGATATGTAATATGTATATTGAAATATTGATTGTGAGAATTAAAGTTGGATCGGTGATTGATGATAATGATATGATATGTGATTGATGATAATGATATGATATGTAATATGGGTATTACTATGTTGATGGTGATTATCAGTGATGAATTGGGGTCGGTGAAAATGATATGTATATATTGTATGAAAATTTTTAAGATACATGAAAGATGCAATTTAAAAAGGAAAACATGATAAGAAACTAATGGTACATCAAATTAATATATCATTATATGTTAGTATTTTTATAATGTATGTTTACATGTTATATTTGTACTACTAAGCTCTCGAGCTTAGCGCGGATGTGTAATCGCGCAGGTGTCTTGGTGGTAGATATGAAGTTTTTTGTTATGCCACGAGAAGAGTAAGAGTTGTCGAGACCAACTAGAGGGTAATGCATACATGTTTAATTTTTAAATTATCATATATTTCTGATGAGAGAATATTTATATGTATAAATGGAGTTTTAATTAAGATAATGATTTTGTAAATGATATTTAAATTAACGTAATATGGTTTGAACTCGGTTGCAGGTTTTTAAAAAGGTAACATCAAGTGGCATCTTTATACTTTATATACTTACTGTATGTATACTAGGTATATGTACAGTATTTATATAGGATATCGGGGTGTTACAGATCTTCACCCTTGAAAATGGATCTTCATCCTTAGAGATCGAGTCTTTACCCTTTAAAATAGATCTTCATCCTTGGAGATCGGGTCTTCACCCTTGAAATTGGATCTTCATACTTAGTATCGAGACTTCACCCTTTGAAATGGATGTTTATCCATTGTGATTGGGTCTTTACCCTTAAAACATTGATCCTTATCCAATGGACATTTGTCCTATATTTGCTTCAACTCTTCTAGCTGGACTGATATTTTGTCTTTTGTATCTTCATTTCTTTTGGGGTTCCTATGTTCTTTTTATTCTTCTTTTTACAAAAAAAAAATCAGCTATTATTAGCTGGCCTTTATATCCTCTCTTTGCCCCCTGCATGGAAAAATATTGAAAGTGAGTCTAAAAATATTTTGTACACGCATAAACTCAATAATTGAAAAGAGGAAGTTTTGCCCCCTGTGTAGGCTCAGACCAATGATTTTTCCCATGCATGCTCATATTGATGTTTTTATATTATTTGGTTCCTTTTATAAACGTGCATTTCTTGTTTCTTTTGCAAAATGATTAGATCTTTCTTCAGCAATGGGCCTTTCATGCCCCCTGATGCTATATATGCTTTTAATTCTTTACTTCACAAGGTGCTTGCTGTTCACTTTGACAAATGATAGGTAACACAAGATAACAAAATGCAATGTGATATGCTCATGTATGCATGAAATGAATGGATTATACTTACAATTGTTCCATCCACTCACAGATTGAGGTGCTCAGCTGAAGTGTTCTCATTGGTTCCTTCCAGACGCTTGTTCAGGTCTTGTAATGGAATGAAAAAAGGCTTCACATCTTCAAGATGTTTAAAACATGAGAAGTTAGGCCCAAATAGCATAGTCAGGGATACATCCATTTCAAACTATGATTCAACATGTTAATTGGTAGCTTCTTCATAACCTTGCCAATAATTATTTACTTTACCCAATGTGTCCTTCGAGGTTCGATGATGTAACATACTTCCCTTAACTTGAAGGCTCATGCAAAATTTTTTGACTTGGTCAAATCAGTGTCATTGTATCTCATGACTTAATTTTTCAAATTAATATATCTATATCATGACAACCCTAGTTACCGTACTAAACTTAGGAATCATTTCTATTTGATCAAGAATTGTCGCACTTCAGATTGGCACATACACATTACTTGGCCAAAGGTCTCATTGAGTTTCAATATTATCCATCTAATATGCATGATTATTCAAACTATCTCCACTAATAGGCTCAACCTACCAAGATAGATCAATAGGACTTTAATATGCTTGAAATGGGGTCTATAAGGGAAACGGGTTAAATGAAAGCTATATTTATGCTAGAGCTGAAGTGACATGACGGGTAAACCCTCACACTATAAATTTCTTTTTTAGGCAGTCGGAAGTATGAAAAGATAGAGCTTTGAACATTCTTCTTTCTTTTTGACATGAATCTGGATCTTGATTAGGACAGTCCTTGCCTTTGCAAAAAAGTTTGGTACCATATTCCTTTCCTTTTCTTCTTTTCTCTTCCTGTCTCTGTTTTTTTAGTATTTTATCATTTTGTGCTTCTTCCCTGTAGGACGGTCAAGTACAAGACTTTTAAGAACTAGATGACCTTTCTTCTGCCTCTCTAATTTTGGTTGAATTTCTGGTTGGGTTGGACAAATTTAAGTCAAACTGTCTTTGCCTTCTACTGCTTTAGGTAAAGGAAAACTCGGTTGGCTTTCTGAACCACCTTTTACAATTTTTTTCTTTTCCTTTTTGTTTTCTTCTTCTCTTCTTCTTCTTCTTCTTCTTCTTCTTCTTCTTCTTCTTTTCTTTCTTCTTTTTTCTTCTCTTTTCTATTCTTTCCTTTTTATTTTTCTTTCTTTTTCTTTTTTTCTTTTTGTTCCTAAGTGATCATAAGACATGAAAAAAGTGTAACAACAGCTTAGGGTAGGTCATTAGGTTTACTTGCCAATGAAGAGTAAGTTAAAATTTCATGAAGGCTCAAGGGGACAAACTAAGGTCTAATATTTAATTGGGTGGATACTAGTTATTAGCTTACCATATAATACCTAGACAAAAAGTTTATCAAAGCATGATCTAAGATTGACTAGGACCTAGACAAAGGTCATTATGCAGGAGCCCTCTCTATGTAAGCATACACAACTCATTGTTATAGAACAATTCCCTCACCTAGTAATGTCATTCAAACCATGATGTATAGAAATGCTAATTTATAAATATCAAGGTAGGTTCGCCATTGGTTGAGCACTAAAATGAACAATGATCAATATAAAAATTTAATGAAAAAAATTTATTCAAACAATCTTAATTTGAAAAAAAAAACATAATTGTTCCAATTAAGTACTAAAGAAAGAAAAATAAAAGGAGCAACACTTCAAGTTAAGGGATGTTTGTTGAATAAAATTTCTCCTTATTCCACATCTTTAGTACTCCCATCTTGAAAGGAGGATAAAATAGAATCTTCCTCTAATCCTCCTCCTACCATGAAGGTTACTAGTGGCGGCACTCTGTTGAGCCTAGGCAGAGGATTGTCCTTTGTATTGGGCTTATCGGGCTCAGCCAACTCACCACTATCGATTAGATCTTGGATCTCATGCTTCAATTGGGTGCATATATCTATCTCATAGCCTTGAGTCTGATGAAATTGACATAAATCCTTGTTATAAAAATTTGGAGTTAAAGGATTAGGCAAGGGTCAGGGAGCCAAAGGTTGTAACAACCACTTCTTTTAGAGCTTGTTGAAAACCTAATATAGAAGTTTCCCCAACTCTAAAAACTGTCTCCTAGTTGCATTATCATTGACTTCCTTTTGGGTTATTTGATTGCCAGACTGATAATTTTGTTTTATAGAAAATAGTTCTTCTCTCTTTCCCACTCTTCCATATGCAATCCAGCTTGGAGAAGATCTTTAAAATCCCTTATAAGAGTGTGAGATAGCCTTTCATATAGATTGGGTAAGATGCCTCTAACTATCATTATGATTTTGAGAAGTGGAACCTTATTTCTCCATCTCTTTACATAATCAACAAAGTTCTCATATTGCCTTTGTCTAATGGTCCCAACCTCCATCAAGGTAACTTCCAGCTCGACATTGTACCCATATTGCTGGATAAAGGCCTTATACAGTGTATCCCAATCTCTTTGGGTACTTTCTTCTAAGGTATTGGACCAATTTTGCACAATATAATCCAATGAGAGCATGAAAAACCTCAGAGTTTAAGACTTAGTAGCTCTGGCAAACTGCATGGTAGTGATGTACTGCTAACATACAAGTGAGGATTTCCTGTACCGTTGTACCTTGCAGGAAGGCATCTTGAACTTATAAGGGACCTCTTCATCTTGTTCAAACAACTTGTCGACCTCCGACATTTCTTCAATTTTTAGCTTCTTTTCAAATTTCTTTTCCAATTCAGCAATGAATTTCTCAGCATTTGAAATTTCAGTCTTTTCCACGGCTGATCTTTCCACAACCTTTGGCTCTTTCCTCTTATCTTGCGAATCTTGGAAGTATTGAGCCAAGTCATCAACATCAATCATTACTTTGTCATCATCAGAGCATGCTTCACCAACCTTGGCTTTCCCTTTGTCCTTGGGCTTCTTAGTACTCGCAGATGCCTCAATAGTGTTCTCCAAAAGTGTAGCTAGTTGGCTCCTTATAGTCTCAGTCAGGGCCTCCTTGAATTCTTCCATCTTGGCATTGAGGGTATCATCCACCATCCTTTGAATTTGTTCAAGATCCATTGCTCTTGGTGAGAAGCTAATTGAGTCACTGTTGAATTCTACGTCACTGGCATAGGTTAGGTTATTGTACGCTTTTGAACTACTGTACTCCAGGTCTATAAGCCAGAAAGGATCAATGATATGTTATGCAACGTGTGTATACTTGTATGTATGTATGCATAAGTAACAAACAAACAAAGATAATTAGGACGTCCCTTCCAACCTATAACTTCCACATACGAATGGTGAGTCTCTTTTCCTAGGTGTATAGTTAACAAAATACCAACATGGGATATTTTATTCTCAAAAAATTCCCTCGGACGGTTTAACCAATAATTATATTTTTGAACATGGAAATTAGTTCATGATAATTCCTGTTAATTAGGCTTTAATCCATCCAATTAAAATAGCTTTTATGCTATATTGGATTAAAACTAAATTAAGAGGTTTATTATAAATACATTTCTCACTTGAAAAAGTAACTAATGATTCAAGCCAAAAACAAGCTCATGATTAATAGTTCTTAGCATAAGCTAGGTTCACAATTGATTTTTGATATTTTCATAATTGACCTAATTATTTTGTAAGCTCATTCAAAATGTTGTAATGAAGTGAAAATAATTTTGTTTCTAAGCCCATTGTAAAAAGATCTATGAAAAAATGGATTTTGGGCTTTGCTTTTGGGTCATGAGATGGAAAATAATTTTTGACTTGTTTTGGAAAAGTTTTATGTCCAAAGATCATTTCAAAAATTTTGAAAATAGTTTTGGTCTTTTGGATTTAGAGGAAAAAATTATTTGAGCTCACAATGCAATCAGGTCATATTAGAAAAAGAATAAAGATAATAAGCCATGGTTTAGACTAAGATATATCAATCATAGTCAAACAACAAGCATTTGAGATAAAACCTAAGGAAAGTAACTAGGCCAATTACATGAGCTTTAGTCTTTGGATTGAAAGGCTTAGGTTCCCATTGTAAGTATATACTAAAAGGTACAAAGCTATGAGTGGTTATGCCATGCTCGATCTCCATACCTTGAGTGAAAGTATGGTATCCCTTACATAATAAACCACGGGTAACACCTGCATCCTAACTCATGGACACAATTCAATCTAAATGATGCAATAGACAATATTATAATAAGAAAGAATAAAATAATATAAAGACAAATGGAATCAACTTCTCTTATCCCCAGTAGAGTAGCAACTATGAGTGGGGATTTTCGACCCCGGGCCTAAACCCGGATACTGTTAGGCTCAGGGACTTAGAGAACACGGGCCTAAACCTGGATAAATGGAGTCGCCACCCGGACGGGCTGAAAAAAGAAAGGGGTGGGTGAATTGATTCCTAAGGAATCCCCAACACCCTATTGGGTTTGAAAAGTTGGGTATGCATGGGGAAGGTAAGAATGACCCAGCACGCCCACAATGCCAAGTTCATTGGAACTGGCCTCCTTTTCAGGTCTTAATATTATAAAATTCTTAAATATAATGATATTAGCGGGTGTGGGTCAAGGGGACAGTGCCCTTTACGGGGGATCGCGGTTAGCGCCCCCAAAAGCTAAATGGTTTATCTGATATAGTTTTTTTTTGTTAATTAGGATTTCCATATAAGCTAGGGTTTTATGTTTATAGAAATTAGGGTCTTGTATTTTAAAATTAAACTTTAAATAAATTGGTTTTAGATTATGCCTATAGGATTAGGGTTTTGGAAACTATAAACTAATTAGGATTTTATGGTATAAGGAGCTACTGTGACTGTTTGAATACTGAATGAATATTGGATGGCTACTATACGAAATAAATCAAAACCTACTGTGAATTATGAATCAATTTAACCTACTAAAATTATTCAAGACAAACATATTCAATATTCAAAACTATCAAAGCATGCTATATTGAATTAATTTAGAGTGTACCGTTATTTGTTGGCTCCACACAATTGCACGTTGAAATTCTAGTTGAGCAAGTCCAAGGCAGTAGGTCACTTCTTTTGTATCGTTCTATGTCTTTTATCATCCTCTTTCCTTTTTTTTTTTGCTTGCTATTTTCTTTTTTCTATGTGCTGCTAATTCTTGTTTGAAGGTTGTTCAATCATTGCTCCCTGCCAAAAGCCCTTGCTCTCTGTCTCCTTTTCTTTCTCCATTGCTCAAGTCTACTGAGGTTTCCTAGATGAAAAGTCCTTTGCTCAAGGTTTTTGAAGTTGCTGCCATTTAAAGTTGCCAAGAAAAGTCCTTCCATGGCCTTCTAAAACCTATATATATAAGGTTATATTAGGTAAATGGTGGAAGCAAACAGATCATCTGATGCATAAGAATTAATCGGTTTATTTCAAACAAATTGAGCCCATATTGAATTAGAAATACTTTTATTCGAGCAAAAACTAACACCATCTCGAATTCAAGTAACCCTAATTCGACAGAATCCAAGTCCATATCTAATCAACAATCCAAATTCGATATGGATCGCTAATAAGCCACCCCATATTGAAATGGGAGAGTCCCATTTTGATATGGGGCTGCCCTAGCCCCATATCGAATTGAAGTAGTGTGAGCGGGAATTTTCGCCCCCACTCCTGGTGGAATGGTTCTTGCGACTTCGGCATTGTTTAGGCTCGGGGCAATAGAGAAAACGGACCTAAATTCAGAGAAAATGGAGTCGCCACCCGGACAGGCCGGGAAAAAGAAAAGGGTGGATGACTCGATTCCTAAGGAATCCCCAATCTCCTAATGGGTTCGAAAAGTTGGGTATGTGTGGGGAAGGTGAGAAATGGCCCAACACCCCCACAACACCCGGTTCATTGGAACCGACCTCCTTTATAGGTCTTAATATTATAAAATTCTTAAATATAGCAATATTATCCATATTACACATAATAAAAATAAAGCATTGATATATTGAAAATCAAAACAATATCCAAACAAAACAATTAAATGTACACCATCCAAGGATGGAAACATGTCCTTACATCCCATGCCTAAATAGAACACCTACCAAAAGGTAGAAACATGTCCTTTACATTGGTTTTAAAATGGAAAAGCAATTTAAATTACATGATATTTAACTAATGAGGTACCCACCAAGTGGAAACATACCTCTTACAACATTTGGAAAACTAAATAAATTGATAAAAGTAAATAACCATTCATCATAAATAAATCATTCGTCAAAGGTATTAAACATCAATAGAAAGTAAACATCCATCCATGATAAATTAAATAAACCAAGCATTGATCTTAAATAAATTAAAGCATATAAAATAAATCAAAGCATAATCAAATATAAAATAGAATAAGGCAAATAAAGATTCAAATTAGGGCTACTGTTTATATTTAAGATTCTTTACTTCATGTGTTTAGGGTTTTGGAATTCATGGGTTCAAGCTACTGTAAATTTTAAAAGAATTGAAATGGAGCAAATTTTTAGAATTTAAGAGGTTGATAAAGTTCTTTAATTAACCAAATTAGTGTTTGAGAAGTGAAATCATGAAATTAGGGTTTAGACATTTTAAAACATTGGATTTATGATCTGCGGTCACTGGATTGTGTTTTTAAGGTTACTGTGTGTAGACCCTTAATTTTTTACTCAATCCGATCCAATATGCTTTATTTAGTCCAAAATGATTTTTGTTGTCTAATTGGTCCAAAATAATTTTAATTAAATAGTTTTTGCTTTATTATCTAATTTTTATTTATAAAAAAAATAAATAAATAAAAATAAAAATAAAAATAAAAATCGGAGTCGAAAAAAAATTCGCAGCGAAAAGCGGTTGTGCGGGTCCGTGGGCGTTTTGCCCGCAGGCATTTCCTGCGGGCGGCACGCCCGTAGGCCTAGAATTTCACCTACAGGCCTGCGGGCATTTCGCCCGCAGGAATTTCCTACGGCTGGCACGCCCACTGCGGGCTGGCACGCCTACTAGCCCTAGCCACGGGCCCGCTGCCACAGTTTTTGCCAGCGCAAAATTTTTTGACCAAATTTTTAGAAACCTAATCCAGTTAGGTTTTAATTTCTTTTTTTTATTAATATTAATTGCCGTGTGTAATTAGGAATAAACTACGTAAAAACCATTATAAATAAGGACCAATAGAACCAAATTAAGGGAAAAAATTTTCACAGTGAGCTTGGGATTGGAAACCAAATCATGGAAGGAAAAGCAACAATGCAATTCGACTGATTTTTAAGGGAGTAGCAGCACAGATTAAGGGATTTTCAAAGGCAACAAAGTCTTGTCTTTGGAGCTAGTTCATCCAAGAAGAATTATTTTTGGAAGAATCAACAAAAGATGGTAAGTGATTTTCCTTAATTGATTTATGTTACACAGTAGCTAAATTATGGAATTAGGGTTTCTTTAAATAAAAAACTTTAGAACTTTAGTTAAATTCTTCCAAAGTTAAAACACTAAAATTTGACCTCCTTTTCTAAAAAGACTTAAAATTGTTATTTTTTCTTCTTAAAGACCTTAAAACACTAATTGAACATATTTTTCAATAAAACCAAAATCAAATTCTGTTGCTATTAAAATATTAAAGTAGGTTCTATTTCATTCAAAAAACCTTAAAAAACATCTTTTCTACTTATAAAAACTTCAATTCATTTGTTTAAATTCATAAAATTTCATAAAATATCAAATTGATTTTTAAAGCCCTAAAAATTATCTTTTATCCAAGAACCCTAATTTTAAAGCTTAAAATCCAAAATTCAACTTTTAAACCTAAAATAATAAACCCTAATCCTTTTAAAATATTAAACCCTAATTTTTATGAACCCTAATCCCTTTAAAACATAAAAAAATATAAAAACATGAAAACCCAAAAATTGCACAGTAGCTTAAAATTCAATAAACCAAAAATCACAAATTTAAGTATTTTAAGGTATTTAAAACCCTAGTTTCATGATTTCACCATTCAAACCTTAATTTGGTTAATCAAAGAATCTTACCAACCATTTAAAAATTAAAACCGTAATCTATTTTAATTCCATAAAAAGTCACAGTAGCTTAATTTTAGAATTTCCAAAACCTTAACACATGAGATAAAGAACCCTAAATGGAAATAGTAGCTATACTTGAACTTTTATTTGCTTTTTTCAAATCCATACTTGATTATGCTTTAATTTATTTCTTATGCTTTAATTTATTTGAATTCAATACTTGATTTATTTAATTTATCATGGATGGATGTTTATATCTTGATATTTAAATACTTTTAATGAATGATTTATTTATTATGGATGATTATTTACTTTTATCAACTAATTTAGACTTCCAAAAGTTGTAAGAGGTATGTTTCCACTTGGTGGGTGCCTCATTAGTTAAGCATCATGTAATTTAATTTTCTTTTCTTTTTTAGAATCTTTGTAAAGGGCATGTTTCTACCTTTTGGTGGGTGTCCTATCTAGGCATGTGATGTAAGAACATGTTTCCATCCTTGGATGGGTGTCCATTTATTTGTTTTGTTTTGTTTTGTTTGGACATTGTTTTGATTTTAATATAATGATGCTTTCTTTTTATTGTGTGTAGTATGGATAATGTTATTATACTTAAGAATTTTATAACATTAAGGCATGTAAAGGAGGCCAGTTCCAATGAACCGGGCGTTGTGGGGGTGCTGGGCCATTTCTCACCTTCCCCACGCGTACCCAACTTTTCGAACCCATTAGGGGGTTGGGGATTTATTAGGAATCGAGTCATCCACCCCTTTCTTTTTTCCCGGCTCGTCCGGGTGGGGACTCCATTTTCTCCAGACTTAGGTTCGTGTTCTCTAAGGCCCCGAGCCTAAACAGTGCCGAAGTCACAAGAACCATTCCACCGGGAGTGGGGGCAAAAATCCCCGCTCACAGTGGCGACTCCACTGGGGATAAGAGAAGTTGATTCCGTTGGTCTTTATTCTTTCTTATAATGATTTTATCAATTGCATCATTTAGTTTGCATCGCGTGCGTGAGTTAGGACGCCAGTGTTACCCGTGTTATGTTATGTAAGGGATACCATACTTTCACTCAAGGTATGGAGATCGAGCATGGCATAACCACTCATAGCCTCGTACCATTTGGTATATACTTGCTATGGGAACCTAAGCCTTTATACCTAAAGACTAAAGCTCATGTAATTGGCCTAGTTACTTTCCTTAGGTTTTACCCTAAATGCATGTTGTTTGACTATGGTTAGTTTATCTTAGTCTAAATCATGGCTTATTTGGTTTGTTCTTTTTCTAATATGACCCAAGTTTATTTTGCAAGCTCAAAATAAATTTTTTCTTTAAAATCCAAAAGACCAAAACTATTTTCAAAATTTTTCAAGATGGTCTTTGGACATAAGACTTTTCTAAAAAATAAATAAATTCTTTGGCCCATGGCCCAAATACTAAGCCCAAAATCCATTTTTTTAAAATCTTTTACAATGGGCTTAGAAACAAAACTATTTTTCACCCAATCTTTTCTTACAAAGAGCTTGCAAAAATATTTAGGTCAATTATGAATACCAAAAATCAATTGTGGGCCTAGTTTACACTAAGAATAAATTAACCATGGGCTTGTTTTTGGCATGAACCACTAGTTACCTCTTTTCAAGTGAGAAATCTATTTATAATAAGCCTCTTAATTTCGTTTTAATCCAATAAAGCATAAAAGCTACTTTAGTTGGTTGAATGGATTAAAACCTAATTAATGGGAATTATCATGGATTGATTTCCATTTTCGAAAATATAACTATTGGTTGAAACGTCCGAGGGAATTATTCGAAAGCAAGGTACCCCATGTTGGCATTTTGTTAACCATATACCTAGGAAAAGAGACTCGCCACTCGTGTGTGGATGTTATAAGGTTGGAAGGAACGTCCTATTTATCCTTATTTATTGTTTGTGCATACATACATACATGCATACATTTACATCTCATATCATTGATCCTCTCTGGCTTACAGCCCTGGATTACGAAAGTTCAAAAGCTTACGACAATCCGACCTACGCCAGAGATGAAGTATCTAGCAATGACTCAATCACTTGCTCGCCTAAAATAATGGAGCCCGAACAAATTCAAAGGATGGTGGATGTAGCCCTCAATGCCAAGATGGAAGAAATTAAAGAGGCCCTAGCTGAGACCATGCCGAAGCATCTGCTAGCACTAAGAAACCAATGGACAAAGGGAAGACTAAAATTAATGAAGTAGCTTTTGATGATGAAAAGGTGGTCATTGATGATGATGATGATTGGGCTCAATACTACTAAGAGGTTCAAGAAAAGAAGAAAGAACCGAAGGCTATCGAGAAGGCAACTATTGAAAAGACCGAGACATCTAATGTTGAGAAGATGATGGCTGATTTAGAAAAGAAATTTGAGAAGAAGCTGAAAATCGAAGAGATGTCCGAAGTTGACAAGTTATTTGAACAAGATGAAGAAGTCCCTTGTAAATTCAAGATGCCTTCCTTTGCTAAGTACAATGGTAGGTAATCCTCATCTCCACGTGAAGCAATATATCACTGCCATGCAATCTGCTCGAGCTACTAAGGCTCAAACCCTAAGGTACTTTATGCTCTCATTGGATCCTGTTGTCCAAAATTGGTTCAATACCTTAGATGATGGAACACAAAAGAGCTGGAATCTACTTTACAAAGCCTTTATCCAACAATATGGATATAATGTTGAGTTGGAAGTTACCTTGATGGAAGTGGAGTCCATTAGGCAAAGACCGAATGAGAATTTTGTAGATTATGTCAAGAGATGGAGAAACAAGGCTGCTTTGCTCAATAAAAGGCCCGACGAATCTGATCAAATAAGGATGATCGTGAGAGGTGTCATGCCCAATCTCCGCGAAAGGATGTTTCACACCCTTATAAGGGACTTCAAAGATCTTCTCCAAGCTAGTTTACAAATTGAAGAATGGGAAAGGGAGAAGAGCCGCTTTGCAACAAAAAGGAACGAGAAAGGGAGCTATCAACCTGGTAGCCAAAGCATGCAAAAGGCCATCGGTGTTAATGCTACTAACCAAGGAACAAGGAGACAATTTTTGGAATTGGGAAAACTGATGTCCTGGGTTCTCAACAAGCTTCAAAGAAAGGGATTGATACAACCCTTAAATCCTCGTCCTTTGCCTAATCCTCTCCTGCCTAATTTTGACACCAAAGCATTTTGCTAATTTCACCAAATGCAAGGACATGACACAGATAGATGTGTGAGATTGAGACATGAGATCAAAAACTTAATTGATAATGGGAAGCTACCCAAGTCCAACAAGCCAAATACCAAAGACAACCCATTGCCAAAGTTCAATAGAGTACCACCACCAGCAACCTTCATGATTGGAGGAGGTTTGCATGAGGATTTTGTCATGTTTTCTTTTCAAGATGTGGGAGGAGAAGAAATCAAAGAAGAAGAGGAATTTAATGAAGTTAAACAAACTATGATGGGTAGAGAAGTAGCAATTTGTGTTGTAAACAGGTTTTGGGATTCAAGTGACAATGATGATGATATACCCAAGAAGGAGGAGTGGACTTGGTCCGAGCCCGAAGAAGATGAGGTGATGAATACTAGATCCGATAAGCCTTGTACAAGACCACCACCTAAGGAGGTAGAAACTAATAAGGGGAAGGAAGTTGAAATAGAAGAAGATGATGTTATACTCAAACAATTAAAAAGAACCCAAGCAAGTGTTAGCATTTGGGACCTGTTAGCTACTTCTAAAAAGCACCGAGAGACTATGGCCAAAGCCTTGGCTAGTATGCCAATTTCTACCTCCACCACACCAGAGGAGTTGATCAACTTCATAAAAATTGGGGAAGTAATGAAATGTGAAGAGGTTTAAGAGAAGAGCGAAGTTAGTATGGGAGCAGTTTCTTTTTCCGATGCGGACTTACCAGAGGAGGGGAGAGACCACATCCGCCCTCTCTTTATCAAAATAGAAGTCAAGGGGAAGAGGACTCCTTGTGTAATGATCGATCATGGGTCTGCCATAAATGTTTGTCCACTTAAGATTCTACCAAAGCTAGCCATGTCAACAAGAGATTTAAACCCAACTGAGGTAACAATTCATGCTTATGACAACACTAAGAGGCATGCCGAAGGGACTTTCAAAGCGGCCCTCAAGGTTGGTCCAATTGAATCTATTGTGGAGTTTGTTGTTTTAGACATACCAGTTACCTTTGCCTTACTCTTGGGATGACCATGGTTTCACCCTCTTGGTGGAGTTCCTTCCACCCTTCATCAAAAGATCAAATTTCCCAACGGAAATGAGACAGTGGTCATTGAAGCTGAAGATAATGAGATTGTTAACGCCCTAATGGTTGAAAGGCCTCTCAATGGTTTTCAAGTGGCCGCAATTTCTGATGATGAAGTAGTGGACTCCAAAGTCTTGAATATGATGAAGAACATGAACTACCTTCCCGGAGCTAGTCTTGGAAAGGGTAAGGCCGGTTCGAAAAAATTGTCAGATTTTAGAACTCAAACATCCAAGAAAGGGTTAGGATATGATGAAGATGACAATGTCCAGCCAAAGAAGAGTGAGAAGATGAGCTTCCCACCACTTGAAGAGATCTTTGTCAAAGCTCCATATATGGGACCACTCCAAGGAAAGCCTGAGCCAATCATGTTCATGGGTAAGTTAATCCCCGATTTTGAAATTTTTGTAGATGTTGCTGAGCTAGTGGAGCAAGTGAAGAAAGAGCTCACCCTGTCAATCAACAAAGAGAAGAATGAAGCTGCCCTAAAAGCCGAGAAGACTCCGGAAGAGATTGCTGCCCTGGTTGAAGAAAAGTTTGAAGACATCCTGCTTTATGATTTTGAGAACAATGATTTTGATTTTGATTTTAATATTTCTGCTTTGTATGAGGATGATGATGTTTTCTTTTCCAAAATGAATGCAATAAAGTTTGATTTTGCTTACTTGTGTGATGTTTCTCCTGATGGTTGCATACATTCAAATAGTAGTTACATGAGCATCTTTAATATTAATTCTGTTAACACACAATCATTAAATTTGGGAACAACTGAAAATCCTAAAAACATTAGCATAGCATCCGACCTTACTCCTGATGAGAGAGAGATTTGAAAAAATATTTAAAAAAATATGAAGAAGTGTTTGCTTGGTCTTATGAGGATATGCCTGGGATAGATCGAGACATAGTCGAGCATCATATTCCTACTTACACTCACATTAAACCTGTAAAGATGGGAGGATAAGGGTCTGCGTGGACTATAGAAATTTAAACAAGGCTTCCCCTAAGGATGATTTTCCTTTACCTCATATAGATGTACTCATTGATAGTGCAGCCTCTAGCGTGCTACACTCATTTGTGGATGGATTTTCTGGATACAGTCAAGTGTTAATGGCCCAAGAGGATAAAGCCAAAACTACCTTCACTACTACATGGGGTATATTTTGTTACAGGGTAATGCCTTTCAGCTTAAAGAATGCTGGAGCAACTTACCAAAGGATGGCCACCACATTATTTCATGACATGATGCACAAAGAAGTTGAAGTATACGTTGATGATATGATGGTTAAGTCGGATACAAGGGACCAACACTTCCAGAATTTAGAATTATTCTTTGATAGAGCTTTGAAGTATAAGCTAAGATTAAACCCGAATAAGTGTGTATTCGGTGTTACCTCAGGTAAATTGTTGGGACATGTAATTGGCCCGAATGGCATCGAGATAGATCCTGAAAAAGTCAAAGCAATTAGGGATATGCCGGCCCCTAAGATGGAGAGAGAAGTTCGGGGATTCATTGGTAAACTACAGTACATTAGTAGATTTATAACAAAGCTCACAACAATCTGTGAGCCTATCTTCAAGTTGCTTAGGAAGAATCAGCGGTCATATGGAATGAAGAATGTCAAAAGGGCTTTGATCGAATAAAAGAGTATTTGTTGAATCCACCTATTTTGAAACCACCTAAACCCGGCAAACCTCTATTACTATACTTAGCAGTAGAAGAAGAGTTGATAGGAGCCATGCTAGCCCAAGCAGATGAGTCGGGGATTGAGCATGCCGTTTACTACTTAAGTAGAAGGCTCCTACCTTATGAAATTAAGTATAGTATTATTGAAAAGACATTCATAGCCGTGGTTTGGTCTTCTAAGAAGTTGCGGCATTACTTTCAATCATATAGTGTGCAAGCAATTTCCAGGTTGGATCCAATGAAATACTTAAGGGAGACACCCATTTTAATTGGGAAATATGGTCGATGGTTGATAATATTAGAAGAATTTGAGATCGAGTATTTAACCAGAAAAACAATCAAAGGTAAAACGGTGGTAGAATTTCTGGCTCAACAACCATTACTAGAAAGTGAAGAGGTAATCTTGGAATTTCCAGATGAACATTTAGAAGCAATTGAAGCACAAGGGTGGAAAATGTATTTTGATGGAGTAGCAAATAGGAAAGGAGTAGGTTTGGGAGTTATACTAGAATCGCCCGAAGGGGAACTCATCCCTTTAGCCAAAAAGTTGAAATTTAGGGCAACCAATAATATGGTGGAGTACGAAGCTTGTATTTTTGGTTTGGAAACCCTAATGTTTATGAAGGTAGATAAGGTGGAAGTTTATGGTGATTCGTTGCTAGTAGTATCCCAAGTAAATGGAGAGTGGGAGTTGAAAGAAGAAAAATTGAAACCATACCATTATTACCTGACCATGATAAAGAAGAATTTTAAGGAGTGTAGGTTTATACACTTGTCAAGAGAAGAAAATCAGATGGCTGATGCCTTAGCCACTTTGGCTTTGGTATGGGAAAATCCTGTTAGCTTATTCCTTAAGCCTCTGGTCTTGACTAGTTCATCAACTCCTTGCTATGAATATGAAACAATCATGGAAATTGATACAGACCATGATGCATGGTATGATACCATAAGGAGATTTTTGGAGGAAAGAGAATACCCGCCGGGGGCAATAAAGAAAGAGAGAAGGGTCGTAAGGTGGTGGTCATTACAATACACCACATTCCATGGGGAGTTATATCAAAGATGGCCTGATGGGGTGCATTTGAGATGTTTAAGAAAGCCTGAAGTGGAGCGCATCATGTCATAAATACATGCGGGAAGTTACGGTCCGCACATGAGTGGTTTGGCCCTAGTTAAGAAGATTATTCGACAAGGTTACTATTGACCATGGAGAGAGACTGTATTGAGTTTGTCAAGAAGTGCCAACAATGTCAGATGTATGGTAACTTGAATCATATGCCTCCTGAAGAACTGCATTCAATGTCTTCACCCTGGCCCTTTGCCACCTGGGGTATCGACATTATAGGAGAGATACATCCGACAGCTTCAAACGGGCACCATTTTATTGTGGTAGCAGTTGATTATTTTTCAAAATGGGTCGAAGCCGAATCCTTCAACAAGCTGGGTGTAAGTCAAATGGCTAGGTTTATCGAAAAGAATCTCATCTGCAGATATGGGGTCCCGCACAGTGTGATATCAGACAATGGGGTACTGTTTTAAGGAGCAGTTAAGGATTTATTCTCCAAGTACCAAGTCCATCATCACCGATCCTCTCCTTATAGACCAAAGGCTAATGGTGCAGTGGAAGCAACAAACAAGAAAATTAAGCAAATTCTATCCAAGATGACCAAGACTTACAAGGACTGGTAAGAAATGCTTCCCTTTGCTTTATGGGGATATAGGACGAGTGTGTGAACACCTACTAGAATGACACTGTTCTCTTTGGTTTATGGGATGGAAGTACTATTGCTAATTGAGATTGAGATCAAGTCATTGAGAGTAGTCTTGGAAGTGGAGCTGCCTGAAACAGAATGGGTAACAAGCAGATACACTCAGTTAGCTTTATTAGAAGAGAGAAGGCTAAAGGCACTGTATCATCACCAACTGTATCAAAAGAAGATAGCTCGAGCCTACAATAGAAGGGTCAAAATTCGAAGATTCAGGGTTGGGGATTTGGCATTGAAGCAATGTAAGCCTAATGTATCTGATCCAAGAGGAAAGTTTAGACCTAGCTGGGAAGGACCATATGTCGTGAAACAAGTCATGAGCAAAGGTGCGGTGAAATTATCAGACATGGATGGGAGCGAATTTAGTGAACCAGTAAACATTGACAGGTTGAAGAGGTTTTATGTATGAAAAATGAAAAAGAAAGAGCTTGCTAGGTTGAAAACCAAAAAAGGGTGACCTAGGCAAAAGTTAGAGCAATCCGCTAGTTCCAAAAACCCGAAAGGGCGGGCTAGGTAACAATTAGGACTGATGAGAGAAAATCGTCAATTAGAAAACCCGAAAGGGCTGATTGGCAATAGGAGTAATCTTGTGTATGCATGATTTATGTTTGGTTGTTCCCTAATTTAATAAAACAGAATTAATGATTAAATTGCTCTTTGTGCACTGTTATGAGTATATGACCAGACATAGATAAAATAAGTAATCATAATTGCAAAAGGTGATGACAAATTATAAATGGAAAAGAAGCATCTGTTATTACTTTAGTTATTTTTTTATCTTAACAAAACACTTTCTAAATTAACAAATGTAAAATCTATGGTAGCCGATAAGTGTAATGTGCAGGCCAGCTTTGCCTCTGCCGGTCCAAGTAGACTTCAGTCAAGCAAGGCATGTCTAGGTCAGGAACAAAGTCAGAATCATGAGGCTCAGCTCCATACTGACACCCAAGTCAGTGAGGATCATAGCATGTACCTTGACGAAGTGCAGCAAGAGGAACCTACATCAAGTATGTCCGCATGGTAATATGAGAAATCTTCCACCAAGGTACTAACCAATGGATATTGACTTCGGAGCGTGAGTGGATCCAGTCAACCCAGTCATCATATGAAGAAGCAGGATGGAGCAGCTTCCTAGCAGAATGATGACGTGGCAAGTATCTGGAAAAATCCATGGAGGGAGCATCAAGCAAACAAAAATGCTCATGAAGCCAAATCTGTAAAGAAAGAATTAAAAAAAAGAGGTCCGCTAAGTTGAAAACTCGCAAGGGTAGCTTAGGCAAAAATTAAGACAACTCGCTAGTTCTGAAAACCCGCATGGGCGGACTAGGCAAAAGTTAGAGCGATAAAAAAAAACCTAAATTGAAAACCCAAAAGCGCAGTTTAGGTAATTACCTGAAGCAGCAATGGGCTCCCAGTCAGTCTCTTTGACAATCCTGACTTAAATCGGTCTAATCCAACTAAGGTCTCGGCTAAGATCACAGGTACAGGCGACAAGCCTCCTTCAATTTGATCTATGATATCCAATACTCGTGGGTCAAAACAAGTAAGAATTGGACGAGCAGGCAAAGACAAAGCATGCGTCCCCAGGCCTTAGTAGGAGCCAAATGAGAAAGACAAAAGTCAATCAAAGGAGCAAGTAGAATTTTTTCACCTCTCATCAACTGAAGAATCTCAGGTTTCAGAATTCGAAATAACATTTGCATCTTCTGTTGAGTTTTTGAAATCAATGTGGGTAACACCATTTGTTGATTATTGGGATGTCCAAGGATGGCCTCAAATTCTTCAATCAAGGGACACATTTTGAAGCCATTAATTCTAAATACCCTAGAATCCGTATCCCACAGGGAAGCCACGACATGTAAGAAAGAGTGGTCCAATTTGACATTTTGAAAGCATTTTAAAACATCAAGCTTTGACCATGAAATTTACTTCCAATGGTTGGCATCCATATTCTTAAATAGAATTTTTATTTTCTTTAGATGGTGCTCGGTCATGGTTGATGAATAAAGGGGAACCAAAATTGCTAAAGAGAGAGTATTCACTTTGAAAGAGAGATTCTTAGCTTATGAATTGAAATATGGCATGCAAGGTGATTTATATAGAAGAAAATAAACCTTTTCCAAAAGTGAAATGGAAAAGATGATGGAAAGGGATAAGACCATATGGCACAAGGAAAGGAAGTGGTCACAATTTCTTTTTCCATTTTGGATTTGGTTTAACAAAAGAAGTGGATATTAATTATGATGTATTATAAATAAAAAAAATAAAAAATAATTTTGGCGGTAAGTAAAAAAAAAATGGCAGTAGCAAAAAATAAAAAAGAAAGAGAGAGGAGAGAAAAGAAAAGAAAAAGAGAGCATATTTTTCATTATTGTATAATTGCTATAATGTTTACATGTCACTAAGAGGGTGGTGGTATGTCACCAAATAAAGACTTGAAAAAGTCATCGCCTGTTGGAGTAAGGGGCAAATTACTCATCCCGGGATCATCCGAAGCAGAAGCACTAAAATCCCTATTGCCTTGGAGTTCTGTTTGTCATGGTCCTCATCAGAAGTAGATGAAAGGATCTCATGGTCATCAGCCTGGGGGCCTCTCGATGAAGAAGCACCGGGATCCCTCATTCCTTGAAATCGGAAGTCACGAAATTTTTTTTCGGATTGATGATATAAATTTTCAAAATGAGAAGTCTGCTGACAACTTGCAACTAACTCTTCTTGAAGCTTCTTGTTTTGTTCTTCGAGCATCCACTGAGAGCCAAGAAGGAAAAGGTAAGAGCATAAATAATCATGCATACATATAGCATAAACTATTATGAAATAAGGAACTTACCAGGTAATTCATATAAATGCCCTGCGGATGAGATGGCAAATCCGGTAGGCTAGAATGAGCAAACGAAGGGGGAGCAAAAGAAGGTCCAGCCTCATGATCAAACGAGCCAATAAACTGCAACAATCATTAAAGAATCAAAGAAAGAAAAGCAGTTGCAATAGAAAAGGGGTAAAAGTTTTACCTGAGAAGTATTGGTCCTGAGAACAGGAACAGACTCTCCTGCATCTCTGTGATGTTCCTCCTCATCTCTACCCTCATTTCCATCAGAAATCTCATGCACACCGATAGGAGATACATCAAAGTGCAAGAGTCTCATTTGAATAAAACGAGCATAAAATGGACCTGGTAAATCGAGAAATAACTCGGCATTAAAACCATATCGGGCCGACCACCAAGCATCCTCCGGCATCGACATAATATTTAAAGTGTATTCTGGGATTTGCATCGGGAACCTCCGCTACTCTGGGCCGAGAAACCATTCGTAAAATCTCTCCCCGAGAAACTAGCAGCTAGACACTGGGCCAGCAATAATTCGCCGAGAATGTTGAAAAGACAGTGCAGCCCTCATCAAAGGAGACCAATTTGCTCGTTCTTCTGGACTCCACCAAGCCAAATTCACCTGCAGGATAACATAAGGTAAGTAAAATTTTTGCAAAACATTTAAAGCATACTAATGTTATTTTACCTGATCCCAGGTTAAGCGGCTCAATTCAAAGCGATGAGTATGCACATGATGAGAGCCGGGAACGTTCACAAGATCGAACAACCAGAAATTTAATCTCGGATACCCGATTCTCTCTCGAGAAATGCCGGGTACTCTCACGAGGTTGTGTTCATATGTCCATATCTACAATAACAACAAAGATCACAAGAGAAAAAGGGAAAAGACATTGGTGGAAGAAAGAATACCTCGACAACCGCCATCAAGCTGACAAAAGAATTCTTGTTTCGACAAAGCTTATCAAGGCCATGATAAAGACATGCGAGACCAGCTTCACCCCAGCCAAAAGATGGTACCATCCTGAGAAAAGAAAGGGCACTCAACACTGATAAGTGAATAGATGATTCAGTGCTGCCAAAAATGGTCGATCCGAGCAGATATAACAAAAATCCTCGAGCATACTGTTCGGCCCTGTTTCTGCCAATCCGACCTTCGTAGTTAATCCAATAACTATGAATAGGCTCAATTTTTATCTTAAAAGGTCCTTTATATGACGATTCCATACCAATTAATTCCTGAATTTCTTCAAAGGTTAAAATTTCATTGGTTAGAGGAACCGGAACACCATCATGTTATGGCAGTAAAATCAACCGGACCAATTGTCATCTCCCCAATGGGCAAGTGAAAAGTGTGAGTTGTATCCAGCCATCACTCTGCCAGTGCCTGGACCACGCTTCGATTTATTTGATATTCTTCGGACGACAATTGTAAGACAAACTGCTCAAAGCCGCAATCTCGGATAATCCGCCTTTCCCAAGGAGGCAATACATCATACCATTGTCGAGCTTTGTAAATACACCCTCCGGCCCGAATGACACAACGATCATGCTAACACAGACACAGGTAAGTTAATACCAGGTAAGTACGCGTTATTCAATCTATTTAAATTAATTTATTTTTCATAATAATAAAAAAAATCATTACCTCACTCTTTTGATTTGAACTGCGATGAAGCGGCATCCCGGCCAGTATATCTAGATTTCTGTAACGACCCTCCCCGACCAGGTCGGCTTTTTTAACTGTAACGACCCTCCTCGACCAGGTCGGCTGCCCGGCCCACTAGTGGCTTACGGCCCGGCCTTTTCACCACCTGGGCACGGAGTCCGCAGGAGGCAAACGATCGCTACAGTACTGGATAGCCCTCGCGGCCCACCCAGCAGGATTTGTTTATTTGGCTCCCTAAGGAGTCACCTCCCTGGATCGAACCCCTGACCTCCCACTTAAGAGAGCCAGCGAGAACCATCCAGTACCATTTCTTCTAGGTTTTGAAATAAAATACATGTTTGGGATTGGCAGTCTCTGATCTTTAATAGGACGTATTCTGTTGTGTTTGCAGAAATAGGTTGTGATGGATCCTCATTTGCGTCAGTCAGTTGAGGATAGTGAGGAGAGTGTAGCTCCGGAGGATAGAGCTAGAGTTGATAGTGCTGAGGAGGCACCTGCTTTGGTGTCGGGGAGACCAGTTGGTGAGGAGGTTCCACCAGCTTGGGTTAGGCATGTGGTAGAGGCTTTGTGGCAAGCACAAGTGCAACCACCACCACCCCCTCAGCCTGTGGTATCAGTGAGGCACTATGATAAACTAAGGAAGTATGGAGCAGAGGATTTCCTTGGTACAGTTGATCCAGCTGTAGCGGAGCAATGGCTTGATAAAGTACAGAGGATCTTTATTCAGTTGCAAGCCACATCAGAGGAAAAGTTTGACTATGCAAGATCTTTGCTACAGAAGGATGCATATGACTGGTGGAGGATAGTGCCCCATTCTATGGATGATCCACCAACCTTGTCCTATGCTGACTTTCTGAGAGAGTTTGAATTGAAGTATACTCCTAGGGAGTATAAAGACATGAAGAAGATGGAGTTTTTGAGATTGAAGCAAGACAGCAGGACTGTAACTGAATATGAGGTTGAGTTTATTAGATTGAGCCATTATGCTGGGGGCATTATTGCTGATGAGATAGATAGATGTAGGAGATTTGAGGAGGGATTGAGGCCCTCTATCATGTGTTTAGTGGCTGGATCTAGATATCATGATTTTTCTCAGCTAGTGGCGGCAGCTCGAAGTGTAGAGGGAGCTCAAGTTATTGCAGCTGCTTCAGAGGAAGAGGTTAGGGTTAGGAGGCCCCAGTTTGAGGCAGGGTCTTCTTCTGCTAAGAGAGGTAAAGGAAGCTTTGTTCCTAGAGTTAGTAGGAGTCAGAGGTCATCTGGTAGGTCAGTGCAGTTTCAGAGGCAGAAATTTAGACCTGCAGCTTCAGTGGCAAGTGCTCCGACCCCAATGACTCAGAGATCCACCCTACCCATCTGCATTCATTGTGGTAGGCCACATGGTGGTCCTTGCTGGAAGACTGGTGTAGCAGGGGTTTGCTTTAGATGTGGATCACCTAATCACTTTGTGAGAGATTGTCCTGAGAGGCAGGAGCAGATGTCAGTTGATACTGCAGCTTCTCGACCTAGTGTGAGGGGAGGTCGAGCAGGCAGAGGTAGCAGCTGGGGAGGCAGATCTGGGTTCAGTGCCAGAGGAGGTTCTACATCCAGAGAGAGTAGACCAGAGGAGGTTGGGTCTTCCCAGAGGGTATATGTTATGCAGAGGCAGCCAGATGCTTCGGCAGTCATAGCTGGTACTTTTTCTTTATTTGATATTTCAGTACTTGCTTTGATTGATCCGGGTTCCACTCATTCTTATATTAGTGCATCTGTTTTGCCTTTGTCTGATGTGCATGCTGAGTCCCTAGGATTTGATGTGTTGGTGACAAATCCTTTAGGGCATAGTGTGATTGTGAGCAGGGTGCACCGAGATAGTGCAGTGAGGGTGTAAGGTGAGGAGTTCCTTGGGGATTTGATTGAGATGCCATTTAAGGAATATGATGTGATTTTGGGCATGGATTGGCTATCTCGACATGGAGCTATGGTGGATTGTAAAAAGAAAATTATTTTTTTGAGAACTGGTGATGGTAGAGAGGTGATAGTATCTAATGAGCAAGGACAGCTAGCCTCCTTATTTGTTTCAGCTGTTGCAGCTAGGAGATTGGTTAGAAAGGGGTGTGAAGCTTATCTTGCTCATGTGATAGATACTAGAGTGAAGGGTTCCCCTATTGATAGTATTGCCACAGTTGTAGAGTTCCCAGATGTGTTTCCAGAGGAGTTGCCAGGGTTACCTCCTGAGAGAGAGGTGGAGTTCGGTATTGAATTGTTGCCTGGTACCACTCCTATCTCTTGTACTCCTTATAGAATGGCACCAGCAGAATTGAGGGAGTTGAAAGTGCAATTGCAGGAGTTGTTGGACAAAGGATTTATTCGCCCCAGTGTTTCTCCTTGGGGAGCTCCTGTGTTATTTGTGAAGAAGAAAGATGGTACTATGAGGTTGTGTATCGATTATAGGCAATTGAACAAGGTGACTATTAAAAATAAATATCCTTTTCCTAGAATCGATGATCTCTTTGATCAATTGAAGGGTGCAGCTGTGTTTTCTAAAATTGATCTGAGATTAGGGTACCATCAGTTGAGAGTCAGAGTTGAAGATGTTCCTAAGACCGCCTTTCGGACCAGGTATGGGCATTATGAGTTTCTAGTTATGCCTTTTGGTCTGACGAATGCACCTGCAGTTTTTATGGACTTGATGAATAGGGTGTTTAGGCCCTATTTGGATCAGTTTGTGGTAGTGTTTATAGATGATATTCTGGTATATTCGCGTAATGAGGAAGAGCATGACAAGCATCTGCGGATTGTGTTGCAGATTTTGAGAGAGAAGCAGTTGTTTGCTAAACTATCGAAGTGTGAGTTTTGGTTGGACCAAGTAGCTTTTCTTGGTCATATAGTTTCAGCAGAAGGTATTAGAGTTGATCCGAGTAAAGTTGAAGCTATTTTGAATTGGAGTCCACCCAAGTCTGTGACTGAAGTTAGAAGTTTTCTGGGTTTGGCAGGCTATTATCGACGGTTTGTGAAAGGATTTTCTTTGATAGCTACTCCACTCACCAGATTACTTTGAAAGGGAGTGAGATTTATGTGGACAGATCAGTGTCAGGCTAGTTTTGATCAGTTGAGAGAAATGTTGACTCAAGCACCTGTTCTTACTTTACCTGTGGAAGGCAAACCATATGTAATCTACAGTGATGCTTCACATAATGGTTTGGGTTGTGTACTGATGCAAGAAGGTAGAGTGATAGCTTATGCTTCTCGTCAGTTGAAACCGCATGAGCTTAATTATCCGACCCATGATTTGGAGCTAGCAGCCATTGTGTTTGCATTGAAGATTTGGCGACACTATTTGTTTGGGGAGAAATGTTTCATCTACACTGATCACAAAAGTTTGAAATATTTGGGGGTTCAGAAAGAGCTTAATCTTCGACAGAGGAGATGGTTGGAATTGATTAAAGACTATGACTGTTTGATTGATTATCATCCAGGTAAAGCAAATGTTGTTGCTGATGCCTTGAGTCGGAAGTCTTTAGCAGGCTTAACTGTTTATTCACTCTCGTTGCTTGTTGAATTGAGAGCATTGCATACCAGTTTTGTATCTTGTGATGATGGTGCATTGTTGGCACAGTTGCAATTGAAACCAGTTTTGTTGGATCAGATTAAAGAGGCTCAGTTGGCTGATGAAAAGATTCAGAAGATTGTTTCAGATTGCCAGAACGGGAAAAGTAGAGATTTTATTGTGAGAAGTGATGGGAGTCTCTGGTTTAAGAACAGATTGTGTGTACCGGATGATGCTAATTTGAAAAGAATCATTTTGGAAGAAGCACATCAGTCAGTGTTTGCTATGCATCCGGGCAATACCAAGATGTATAATGATTTGAGGCAATTTTACTGGTGGTCTGGTATGAAGAGAGACATTGCAGAGTTTGTATCCAGATGTCTCACATGTCAGAAGGTAAAAGCAGAGCATCAAGTTCCAACTGGATTACTTCAGCCATTGTCAGTGCCTGAATGGAAGTGGGAAAGAGTGACAATGGATTTTGTGTCTAGTTTGCCATTGACACAAAGGAAGCATGATGCCATATGGGTGATTGTTGACAGGTTGACTAAAACAACTCATTTTCTTCCAGTTCGGATGGATTACTCTTTGGAGAGGTTAGCTGAGCTGTATATCCATAAGATTGTGAAGTTGCATGGTGTTCCAACTTCTTTAGTGTCTGATCGAGATCCCAGGTTTACTTCAAGATTCTGGAAGAGTTTGCAAGGTGCTTTGGGTTCTCGACTGCACTTCAGCACTGCTTTTCATCCACAGACTGATGGGCAGTCAGAGAGAGTGATACAGATTATTGAGGATATGTTGAGAAGCTGTGTTATTGATTTCTCTAGAAGTTGGGATAGATTTTTACCTCTTGTGGAGTTTGCATACAATAACAGTCACCAATCTAGCATTGGTATGGCACCGTTTGAAGCATTGTATGGCAGACGGTGTAGGACACCTTTGTGTTGGAATGAAATTGGTGAAAGTAAGATAATTGGTCCTGATTTGATTCAAGAAACTGAAGAGAAAGTGAAGTTGATTCGGGGCAGGTTAAAAGCAGCTTCAGATCGACAGAAGTCTTATTCGGATTTGAAAAGGAGAGACATTGAGTATTATGTGGGAGATAAAGTATTTTTGAAAGTGTCTCCTTGGAAAAAGATTCTGAGATTTGGTCGAAAAGGGAAGCTGAGTCCTCGTTTCATTGGACCGTATGAAGTTTTGGAAAGAGTTGGGCCAGTTGCTTATCGACTCGCTTTGCCACCTGAGTTGGATCATATCCATAATGTATTCCATGTTTCTATGTTGAGGAGATACAGATCGGATCCATCTCATGTGTTGCCGATTGAATCTATCGAGGTGAATCAAGATTTGACGTTTGAAGAGGAACCAGTTGCTATTTTGGCACGTGAAGTGAAAGAGTTGAGAAACAAGAGTGTGCCATTGGTGAAAGTTCTATGGAAGAATCATGGAAAGGAAGAGGCAACTTGGGAAAGTGAACAAATCATGCGAGAGCAATATCCTCAATTATTTCGGACTTAATATCAGGTAATTTCGAGGACGAAATTTCTTTTTAGAGGGGGAGAATTGTAATATCCTCATGTATGCCCTAGAAGTTTTGATTATGTTGTTGTTGTTGTTGGTTTAAAATGTGATTGAATGTATGTGTTGTGTGATATAAAAATTTAAGAGAGAATGTTCATGTGTTATTTGAAAGAAAAGTGATGTGTAGAGAAGATGTATATGTAGTGTATATGGCAATATATATGGCATATATGTTGGTCAAAGGGAGAGTCAAGGTGTTGGATATAGTGGAAGAAGATATTTTTGGTTGTTATTGAAATTACTATAAAGGGCATGCATAATGAAAAGAAGTTTAACTATGTTAAAGAGGGCATTTTGGTAATTCTTCTTTTGAAATTGTGTGGTGGAGATTAATAGAGAGTTTGACTTTTATTTTGATCAAATTTCTTTTCTTCTTTTCACGTGTGGCCGGCCAACCTAAAGAACAAGAGAGAAAGCAAAGGTTTGATGATATTTTAAGCTCAAATTGAAGAAGTTTTAAGTGGTTAAGTGGAAATCCAAGAAGATTCACTATATTTGGTAAGTTTCTCTTGATTCTTTTAAGTTATTTAAGTTGTTTGTGAGTTGATTGTGGATTTTAAAGTGGGGTTGTGTTGATTATTATATGTTGGATTTAATTGGTTGTGGTGTTGGTTTTGGATTTGAAGATGATAAGTTAAGAGTGATGTTGGTTTTAGGGTTTTGGAAATGGTAAGTAATAAATTATATTGTGTTATTTTGGATTAGGTTTTGGAAGAAGGTGATTTACTCTAATTTGAGAAGTGAAGAATTCTTGGAGAAAAGAAAGTGTTTAGAGTTGTATAGTTGGTGCTAAAGGTAAGTAAAAACTATATGGGTACAAACATACATATGTTGTTTAATCTTAAAACACTTTTGTTTGTAAATGTGATAGAGTATCAAATGTATTGTTAATGAATGTTGGTGATGAAAATATTGTGATGAGCATGTAAAATAATTGCTAATGATGTTGATTATGTCCATTTGAATGAGGTTATGTTGTGTACAATGTGTTTTAAGTTAACCAAAAGAAATTTGGCTACATTTAGGGTTTATGCATGAGAGACACATAATTTGGGGCGGTCGCTATTATTCATGTGCGGTCGTGACTTAGGTCGGGCTTCTGACCGCGAAACCTACTGTAATAAGGTTTCATCTTGTAATTGTATGGAGCGGTCGTATTCAGGTGAGGCGCGACCGCTAGAAAGGTTCTGTTCACCTTATTGGAAGTAACCTAATTCTGCAACAAGATTCTCATATATATATATATTAAATAGATCATCCATTTGAGTTGTCAAGGATCAAAATAGAGATCATTTGTCTAACATCATTATTGAATCATGAAATGTGAGATGATATGGAATTGATAATGTATATGATATTACATGAACAAGGTTATGTATTGTGTATTGTGAGGCTTGTGAATGGTGATGTGTATTATGAATAATGTACTTTGAAATGCGATACCAATAATGCTATATGCACAATATGAATTGAGATATGAAATGCTATAAAGCCATTGTGATTAGTTATGATGATGCAATTGAAAGAAATAAGGCATGTTTGCCTAGATGTTGATGAGAATTGAGAATGGAAATGATAACTAAATAATAAATGAATTGTGTGACTAATGTGTTATTCCATTTTCAGAGTATGTTATTGGTGGCATGCCTAATGATAGTAACAATCTCTTGAAGTTAGGTTGGATTGAATCCTTGAAGCCTAATTGAGATGTTACAACCCTTGAAGCTAGGTTGGGTTGGTTCTTGAAGCCAAGTTGGGTTGAAGCTTAGCTTGCTTTGCTCCCCTTGAAGCTTGGTTGAACCTAATCCTTGAAGCCTAGTTGGGTATATGATATTGATAAATGTGATAACAAAACCAAAACATTAACTCTGAAAATTGAATGGCATATTAGTGTGTCTTGGGCCCAATGCTTGTCTTTGTTTAGTGTTGTTCATGAATGGTTTAATGAGTAACTAATGAGGTATATGAAAAGATGTTGAAATGTGATATGTCTACTTATATTGGATTATGAAATGTAATGGTATGTTGTTTGCTTTGCATATATGATGTTACATGTATAATATGGATTGATAATTAACATTGCATTGCACTAAAGCATAACATAAGCATGATTTGTCTTACTAAGCCGTTGGCTTAGTGCGATAGTGTTTAATCGCGCAGGTAGCAGAATTGAACCCGAGAGTTCTTCGAGACCTAGTGAGAGTAGACATTGAAGGGTTTATTCTTGGATTTAAAGATCAGAGAAGAGCTGCCAATCATGTATAAATTCTTTATGTTTTGTAAAGTATTGTGTATAATGTAAATATTTTATAAATTCCGCTGCGTATTAAGTAAATGTATTTATATCTATTTTGTTTTATATTACAAGTAATTACTTATTTTTCTCTATTGTATAATGAGAAGGCTTATAGTATCTTTTAAAATGTTTTCAATGTTAATAAAAATCCGTGGCATTCCTATATTCGATACATGTATACTACATTGTGGTGTATGTAGTGTGTATGTATTGGGTGTGGGGGTGTTACAGTTGTTTTGGTATCAGAGCCTAGGTTTGAGATTCTCAACCTAGGTAAAATGTAAGAAAAAGAAATTTGATCAAAATAAAAGTCAAACTCTCTATTAATCTCCACCACACAATTTCAAAAGAAGAATTACCAAAATGCCCTCTTTAACATAGTTAAACTTCTTTTCATTATGCATGCCCTTTATAGTAATTTCAATAACAACCAAAAAATATCTTCTTCCACTATATCCAACACCTTGACTCTCCCTTTGACCAACATATATGCCATATATATTGCCATATACACTACATATACATCTTCTCTACACATCACTTTTCTTTCAAATAACACATGAACATTCTCTCTTAAATTTTTATATCACACAACACATACATTCAATCACATTTTAAACCAACAACAACAACAACAACAACAACATAATCAAAACTTCTAGGGCATACATGAGGATATTACAATTTCCGTCTTCATGATGCCAAATAAACTCCAATAATTCGGCATTAGAATGAGTCCGCGACCTCGAAGCATACATTGTTTTTGAAAAATATGTGCTGAAATTGAAAAGAAATTTGAAGGGATTACAAAACTGAAATTGAAATTTTGAAATTTTATGGAGAATTGATGGCCTTTTATGGAGGAATGGCAAGCAGATGAAAACAAACTCAAAATTGTGCATAAATAGTGAATTTTACTATTCATAAATAGTATTACTATTGATGAATAGTAAATATCATTATTTATGAATAGTATTACTATTAATAAATAGTAAATATTACTATTTTAAATAGTATTACTATTGGTGAATAGTAAAATCACTTTTCCAATAGTAAATACTATTTGATACTATTTTAAAATAGTAAATTTACTATTATGAATAGTAAATAGTGCATGAACAGTAACTACACAGTAAATAAACAGAAAATTCAATTATTCACTTTAATCATTCAGATAATTGCGAGTATACAAATATTTTTACACCCAAGAGGCAATAGGAAGACATGTGCCTAAAAATAGCTAAACTTTTTAGCTCGGGTCCAGAGCCCAAATTATCCTTAAGTCCAGAACCTAGAATTTTCTAAGTCCAGAACATAGCTTGGGTCCAAAACACAAATTACCCTTAGGTCCAGAACCTAGAATCTTTTCTAAGTCCAGAACTTAGCTCTGGTCCATAACCCAAATTTTTCTGAGGTCTAGAACCTAGAATTTTCTAAGTCCAGAACTTAACTTGGGTCCAGAACCCAAATTTCCCTTAGGTCTAGAACCTAGAGACATCCTTGAGTCCAGAACTCGAACCGGGTCCAGAATCCAAATTTTACTTAGGTCCAAAATCTAGAGTCATCCTTGAGTCTAGAACTCGAACCGGGTTCAGAGCCCAAATTTTTCTTAGGTCCAGAACCTAGAATCATCCTCGGGTCCAGAACCCAAAACAAGTCGCCATATCAAAAATTAAGTCTTATTGCTTTTCACTCTCTTTTACTAAGGTTTCAGATCATTCAAACAGGGGGTAAACTGTAGACCCTTAATTTTTGACTCAATCCGATCCAATATGCTTTATTTAGTCCAAAATGATTTTTGTTGTCTAATTGGTCCAAAATAATTTTAATTAAATAGTTTTTTCTTTATTATCTAATTTTTATTTATAAAAAATAAAAATAAACAAATAAAAATAAAACTAAAAATCGGAGTCGGAAAAAAAATCGGCAGCGAAAATCGGCGTTTTGCCCTGCGGGCGTGCTGCGGGCGGCACGCCCGTAGGCCCAGCATTTCACCTGCAGGCCTGCGGGTGAAATAACTTCCTGCAGAAATTTTCTGATAGCTGGCATGCCCACTGCAGGCTAGCATGCCTACTGACCCCAGCCACGGGCCCGCTGCCACAGTTTTCACCAGCGCAAATTTTTTTTACCCAATTTTTAGAAACCTAATACAGTTAGGTTTTAATTTCTTTTTTTTATTAATGTTAATTGCAGTGTGTAATTAGGGATAAACAACCTAAAAACCATTATAAATAAGGACTAATAGAACCAAATTGAGGGAAAAAATTTCACAGTGAGCTTGGGATTGGAAACCAAATCATGGAAGGAAAAGCAACAATTCAATTCGACTGATTTTTAAGGGAGTAGCAGCACGGATTAAGGGATTTTCAAAGGCAACAAAGTCTTTTCTTTGGAGCTAGTTCATCCAAGAAGAATTATGTTTAGAAGAATCAACAAAGGAAGGTAAGTGATTTTCCTTAATTGATTTATGTTACACAGTAGCTAAATTATGGAATTAGGGTTTGCTTAAATCAAAAACTTTAGAACTTTAGTTTAATTCTTCCAAAGTTAAAGCACTAAAACGTGACCTCCTTTTCTAAAAAGAATTAAAATTGTTATTTTTTCTTCTTAAAGACCTTAAAACACTAATTGAACATATTTTTCAATAAAACCAAAATCAAATTCTGTTTCTATTAAAATATTAAAGTAGGTTCTATTTCATTCAAAAAACCTTAAAAACATCTTTTCTACTTATAAAAACTTCAATTCATTTGCTTAAATTTATAAAATTTCATAAAATATCAAATTGATTTTTAAAGCCCTAAAAATTATCTTTTACCCAAGAACCCTAATTTTAAAGCCTAAAATCCAAAATTCAACTTTTAAACCTAAAATAATAAACCCTAATCCTTCTAAAATCTTAAACCCTAATTTTTATGAACCCTAATCCCTTTAAAACATAAAAAAACATAACAACATGAAAACCCAAAAATTGCACAGTAGCTTAAAATTCAATAAACCAAAAATCACACATTTAAGTATTTTAAGGTATTCAAAACCCTAGTTTCATGATTTCACCATTCAAACCTTAATTTGGTTAATCAAAGAATCTTACCAACCATTTAAAACTTAAAAGCCTAATCTATTTTAATTCCATAAAAAGTCACAGTAGCTTAATTTTAGAATTTCCAAAACCTTAACACATGAGATAAAGAACCCTAAATGGAAATAGTAGCTATACTTGAACTTTTATTTGCTTTATTCAATTCCATACTTGATTATGCTTTAATTTATTTCTTATGCTTTAATTTATTTGAATTCAATATTTGATTTATTTAATTTATCATGGATGGATGTTTATTTTATATCTTGATATTTAAATACTGTTTATGAATGATTTATTTATTATGGATGATTATTTACTTTTATCAACTAATTTAGACTTCCAAAAGTTGTAAGAGGTATGTTTCCACTTGATGGGTACCTCATTAGTTAAACATCATGTAATTTAATTTTCCTTTCTATTTTAGAACCTTTGTAAAGGGCATGTTTTCTACCTTTTGGTGGGTGTCCTATCTAGGCATGTGATGTAAGGACATGTTTCCATCCTTGTATGGGTGTCCATTTATTTGTTTAGTTTTGTTTGGACATTGTTTTGATTTTAATATAATGATGCTTTCTTTTTATTGTGTGTAGCATGGATAATGTTATTATACTTAAGAATTTTATAATATTAAGACCTGTAAAGGAGGCCGGTTCCAATGAACCGGGCGTTGTGGGGGTGCTGGGCCATTTCTCACCTTTCCCATGCGTACCCAACTTTCCGAACCCATTAGGGTTGGGGATTCCTTAGGAATCGAGTCATCCACCCCTTTCTTTTTTCCCGGCCCGTCCCGGTGGCGACTCTATTTTCTCCGGACTTAGGTCCGTTTTCTATAAGGCCCCGAGCCTAAACAGTGCCGAAGTCGCAAGAACCATTCCACTGGGAGTGGGGGAAAAAATCCCCGCTCACAGTGGAGACTCCACTGGGGATAAGAGAAGTTGATTCCGTTGGTCTTTATTCTTTCTTATAATGATTTTATCCATTGCATCATTTAGTTTGCATCGCGTGCGTGAGTTAGGACTCCAATGTTACCCGTGTTATGTTATGTAAGGGATACCATACTTTCACTCAAGGTATGGAGATCGAGCATGGCATAACCACTCATAGCCTCGTACCATTTTGTATATACTTGCTATGGGAACCTAAGCCTTTCTACCCAAAGACTAAAGCTCATGTAATTGGCCTAGTTCCTTTCCTTTGGTTTTACCCTAAATAC
This sequence comes from Garcia nutans, assembly GCA_947685225.1. Lineage (NCBI taxonomy): Eukaryota > Viridiplantae > Streptophyta > Magnoliopsida > Malpighiales > Euphorbiaceae > Garcia > Garcia nutans. The sequence goes on along the minus strand of CANTUV010000007.1, from coordinate 42,975,584 downwards.
ATGTTGTTTGACTATGGTTAGTTTATCTTAGTCTAAATCATGGCTTATTTGCTTTGTTCTTTTTCTAATATGACCCAAGTACATTTGCAAGCTCAAAATAAATTTTCTCTTTAAAATCCAAAAGACCAAAACTATTTTTAAAATTTTTCAAGATGGTCTTTGGACATAAGACTTTTCTAAAAAATAAATAAATTCTTTGGCCCATGGCTCAAATACTAAGCCCAAAATCCATTTTTCTAAAATCTTTTACAATGGGCTTAGAAACAAAACTATTTTTCACCCAATCTTTTCGTACAAAGAGCTTGCAAAAATATTTAGGTCAATTATGAAATACCAAAAATCAATTGTGGGCCTAGTTTACACTAAGAATAAATTAACCTTGGGCTTGTTTTTGGCATGAACCACTAGTTACCTCTTTTCAAGTGAGAAATCTATTTATAATAAGCCTCTTAATTTCGTTTTAATCCAATAAAGAATAAAAGCTACTTTAGTTGGTTGAATGGATTTTGTCGGCAAGCCTCAGGTCCGTGTTCTCTACGGCCCTGAGCCTAAACAGTGCCGAAGTCGCAAGAACCATTCCATCGTGAGTGGGGGCAAAAATCCCCGCTCACAATGTGTTTGAATATGCTTATAGGGTTTTAAGGTTTAAAGGATTAGGGTTTAGAAAACTTTAGGGTTTAAGGTTTTATGGGAGTTAGGATTTAATATTTTGGGTTTTGGAGTTGAATTAAGGTTCTAGAATTTTAGAATTAGGGTTTCGGAGAATACATTTGGTTTTTAGGATGTGAAAATCAATTGATAATTTTATGAAACTTTATGAAAATAAAACAAATGATTTAAAGTTTATAAAAATAGAAAAAGATATTTTTTAGGGTTTTTGGAAAGAAACAGATTTAAATTGTGATTTTACAAATTTGGAAAGCAAATTAGGGTTTTGAGATTTTGAAAAAACAAAAATAACAATTTTAAGCTTTTTGGAAAACAAAGCAACGAATTAAATTTTTTAAACTTTAGAAAAGGGGGATTAAGGTTCTAGATTTTTTGAATTAAAAGAAATAATTGGATGATTTAAGCTACTGTGAAGAAATTAGACAATTGATGCATACCTCCGTTTGTTGGTTCCACCAAAAATTTCTTCTTGGATGAACAAAAACAAAGACAAGCTTTGCTGCCTTTGATGGATTGAATTGTTGTTTGCTCTCTGAAAAAAAATCAGATTGATTCACTGCCAGAAGGAATTCTTATAATTCCAAGTTTTCCTCCTCAATTTCGGTCTCAATTTTTCCTCCAAATTTTTTATCTAATTTCTTATCCCCTTTTTGTGTTGTTTTTTATCTTATTTGTAGAAGTTTTTTTTTTATTAATTCTAGTTATTCACAGAATATAACATTCATTAAGAAAAGAAAATCGAAACCTAATTGTATTAGGTTTCGGAAAAATTTGCATCGAAAAAATTTCGCTAGAGAAAAAAAACTGCTGCAAAAAAATTGCGTTGGTGAAAAAGCTGCCTCAGCCGACTGCAGTAGTGGGGGAAAATTGGCCTGCGGGCCATTTCGCCGCACTGATTTTCGGTGATGAATTTTTCGTTGCCGATTTTTCCATCGCCAATTTTTATTTTTATTTTTTGTTTATTATTTTGTTTATTATTTATTATTTTTTTATTAATAAAAATTAGATACTAAAGAAAATATTATTTAATTAAGATAACACAAAAATTATTTTGGACTAATTAAAATATATTGGACCGGACTGGGTCAAAAAAAGTTTTGGTCAAAAAATTGGCAGCGCATAAGCTGTCGGGCCTGTGGGTTGTGCTGGCAGCAATTGTGCTGACAAAAATGGGCGCAGCGGGCCAATTCACCCCCAGATGCCATCTGCGGCGAAATGGGACAGCCCAATTCACCCCAAGATGCCACTGGCTGTGAAATTGGTGTCCCAATTCGCCCCCATATCATTTCTGCGGTGAATTGGGCTGCCGCGCGCCAATCTGTCCAATTTTTTATTTTTTTATTTTATTTTTTTATTTTTTATATTTTTTATTTTTATTAAAAATAACTATGAAATAATATTAGTAATTAAAATATTATTAAAATAAATAAAATACCACAAAAAAAATATTTTAGACTACTAGATTTGAATGGGTCAAAAATTAAGGGTCTACAGTTTGCCCTCTGCTTGAACGATCTAAGACTATGGCAAAAGAGAATTAAAAGCAATAAGACTTAATTTTGATGAGATGGTTACTTGAATTTGATTTGGGTACTTGGACTCAAGGCTGAACTTAATTTGGGTACTTGGACCCAAGACTAGATTGAATTTGATTTGGGTACTTGGACCGAAAATGAATTTGATTTGGGTACTTGGACCTGGGATTGGGTACTTGGATAGCAGATTGAATTTAATTTGGGTACTTAGACCCGAGAATGAATTTGATTTGGGTACTTGGACCCGGGATTGGGTACTTGGACCCCAGATTGAATTTGATTTGAGTACTTGGACCGGAGATTAAGTTGATTTGGGTACTTGGACCTGAGATTGGGTACTTGGACTCGAGAATGGTTTCTTAGACCCAAAATTAAATTTGATTTGGGTACTTGGACCCGGGATTGGGTACTTGGACTCGAGATTGATTTGATTGGGGTACTTGGACCCGAGAATGACTTTGACTAACCTTTTATCAGTTGAGAAGTCTGACTGCTCCGGCTATTCTATGCATTGTGGTTCTTCACCCTCATAATGGATCTTCATCCTTTGAGATCGGGTCTTCACCCTTGAAAATGAATCTTCATCCTTTGAGATCGGGTCTTCACCCTTGAAAATGGATCTTCATCCTTTGAGATCGGGTCTTCACCCTTGAAAATGGATCTTCATCCTTTGAGATCAGGTCTTCACCCTTGGAACATGGATCTTTATCCATTGAAGGTTGGGCCTTTACCCCGGCTTCAGCTCTTTTAGCTGAACTGATCTTTCATCTTTTGCATCTTCATTCTTTTGATAGTTCTAATGTTCCATTCTTTTGTTCTTCCTTTTTGCAAAAATTCAGCTATTTTTAGTTGTCTCTCATATCTTCTCCTGCCCCTTGCATGGCAAAATATTTGCAAGTGAGTTTGAAAATATTTTATATATAAACTCAAAAAATTGAAAAGGAGAAACTTTGCCCTCTGTGTAGGCTCAAACCGATGATTTTTCTATGCGGGCTCTGATTGATGTTTTGTTGTCTAGTTGTTCGCACAAGCACGCATTTCTTCTCTTTGCAAATTACTGGAACTTTCTTTGGCAATGGGCCTTCTATGCGCTCCTGATTTGATATCTTCTTTTGATTGTTTACTTCACAGAGTGTTTGCTGTTCACTTAGATAAAGAATAGACAATACAAGACAAGAAAGTGTGATATGATATGCATGAATAATACTCACAGTGGTTTCATCGATTCACAGACCGAGGTGATCAGCAGAAGTATTCTCGTTGACTCCTTTTTGACGCTCGTTCAAGTCTTTCATTGGAATGATAGAAAGCTTTGCATTTATGACTTTTATCTTCAAAATGTTGAGAACATAAGTGGTGGAGACCCCAAGTAGCAGAGTCAGGGATGCATCCATTTCAAACTAAGTTTTAGCATGTCAGTTGATAGCTTCTTCATGACCTTGCCAATAATTATTTCCTTTGCCCAATGTGTTCTTTGGAGGTTCAACATACTTCCCTTAACTTGAAGGCTTTGTATGACAAAACACTTTTTGAATTTTTTGAATTTTGATTTTGAAATCAAATGTTGGCTTTGCCAAATTAATGTCAATGTACCTCAGGACTTGATTTTCCAAATTAACATATCTATAACATGACAATCCTAGTTACCATACTAAACTCGGGAATCATTTCTATTTAAGCAAGAATTGTTGCACTTCAGATAGGCACATACACATTACTTGGCCAAAGGTCTCATTGAGTTTAAACATTGTCTATCTCATATGCATACTTATCCAAACTATCTCAACTAATAGACTCTACCTACAAAGAGAGATCAATAGGTCTTTGATAGGCTTGAAATGGGGTCTACAAGGGACACAAGTTTAAATGAAGGCCATTTTGAGATTGGAGCTGGTGTGACACAATGGACAAACCCTCACACTACAAATTTCTTGTTAGAACATTAGAGAGTTGGGAGCAATCTTTTTAGACTCCAAATTCCTTCTATTAATCTGGTTCTTGATTGGGATAGTCTTTGCCTTTCCAAAAAGTTTGGTTCCCAAATTCATTTATTTTCTTCTTCTCCCTTTTCTTTATTTTTCTTACTCTTCCCTTTTCTTTCTTTATTTTCCTTACTCTTCCCTTTCTTTAAGCATTTTATCATTTTGTTCTTCTTCCTTGCAGGACTGTCAAGTACAAAACATTTAAGCACTGGATGGTCTTTCTCCTTTTCCTCTAATTTTGATCAAATCTTTAGATGTGCTGGACCAATTCAAGTCAAAATGTCCTTATAAACCAAATGGAAGCCTGTTGTTGTCTTCGGTATAAGAGAACTCAGTTGGCTTTTCGAACCGCCTTTTTAGGTTTTATCCTTTTTCTTTTCTTTCTCTTTTCTTCTTTTCTTTTTTTTTTCTTCTTCTTTTTTCTTTTCTTTTTTTTTGTTGTTTGTTTGTTTTTTTTGTTCTAGCTCAATTAGAGTTGTCTTGGTTTGTACTAACTCGGGCTTCCGATAATGGATGAGTGGAATGACATAAAATCTTCTTTAACATGGATAAATTGTTTGTTACTCTAATGTTGTCTTGATATATTGGAGATATTAGGTGAACTTCAACTACCCTTATGGTCTTGAGAATTTAACTACCTTTGTGGTCTTGAGAATATCAACTACCCTTATGGTCTTGAGAACTTCAACTGTCTTCATGGTCTTGAAAACTTTAACTCTCCTCATGATCTTGACTAATCATTACTTTCTTTGATCTTCTTACCTCTTCATCTTAGTGATCATAAGACTTGTCAAAAGTATCATAACAGCTCAGGGTAGGTTATCGGGGTTTGTAAGCCAATGAAAAGAAAGCTAAAATTTTATGAAGGCTCAAAGGGACAACTAGGGATTGATATTTAATTGGGTGGATACTAGTTGTTGGCTAACCAAACAATGTCGAGATCATCTCTCCCTTAAATAAGCAGAGTTCAATTTCGCCTTGAAAGTTTATTTAAGCATGTTCTAAGACTGACTAGGACCTAGACAAAGGTAATTATGCAGGAGCCCTCTCTAAGTAAGCATACACAACTCAATGCTATAGAGCAATTCCCTCAGCTAGTAAAGTCATTCAAGTCATGATGCCTAGACACATTAATTTATGAATATCAAGCTAGATTCCTCATTGGTTGAGCATCAAAATGAACAAAGACCAACAAAAATTTTGATAAAAGTAATTTATTCAAACAACTTTAAATTTGAAAAACACAATAGTTCCAATTAAATATCAAAGAAAGTAAAATTGAAAAGCAACATTCAAGCTAAGGAAAGCTCGTTGAGTTTAAGCTTCTTTTCCCTTCACATCTTCAATATTTCCATCTTGAAAGGATGATAAAACAAAATCTTCTTCCAATCCTTTTCCCACCATGAAGGTTGCCGGTGGAGGTACTCTATTGAACCTTGGTAATGGATTGTCTTTTGTGCTGGTCTTATCAGGCTCAGGCAACTTACCAATGTCAATTAAATTTTGGATCTCATGTTTTAATCACAAGCATTTGTCTATCTCATGTCCTTGTGTTTGATGAAACTCACAAAAAGGCTTTAGTATTAAATTTTGGGGGTAAAGGATTTGGCAAAGGTCGAGGGGCCAATGGTTGTAATAGTCCCTTCTTTTGTAGCTTGTTGAAGACCCAAGACAAAGACTTCCCCAATTCTGAGAATTGTCTTTTATGTCCTTGACCAGTGGCATTAACATCAACTTCTTTTTGCGTGCTTTTATTGCTAGGTTGATAATTCCCTTTCTCATTCCTTTTTTTTTTGAAAAACGGTTTTTCTCCCTTTCCCACTCTTCATTTTGTATACCAGCTTGGAAAAGATCTTTGAAGTCATGGATGAGTGTATGAGACATCCTTTCACGAAGACTAGGCAGGACACCTCTCACGATCATCCTTATTTGATCAGATTCATCGGGCCTCTTCTTGAGCAAAGCAGCCTTATTTCTCCATCTTTTCACATAATCCACAAAATTCTCATTTGGCCTTTGCCTAATGGACTCCACTTCCATTAAGGTAACTTCCATCTCGACATTATACCCATATTGCTGAATGAAAGCCTTGTACAACATGTCCCAATCTTTTTGTGTACTTTCCTCTAAGGTGTTGAACCAATTTTGGACAACAGGGTCTAATGAGAGTATGAAGTACCTTAGAGTTTGAGCCTTAGTAGCTCGGGCAAACTGCATGGCAGTGATATACTGCTTCAAATAGAGATGAGGATTTCCAGTACCATTGTATCTAGCAAAGGATGGCATCTTGAATTTGTATGAACTTCTTCATCTAGCTCAAATAATTTTTCAACTTCGGACATTTCTTCGGTTTTCAACTTCTTCTCAAATTTCTTTTCTAAATCAGCAATCATCTTCTCAACATCAGACGTCTTGGTCTTTTCAATAGTTGCCTTCTCAACAACCTTCGACTCCTTTTTGTCTTGAGGATCTTAGTAGTATTGAGCCCAATCATCATCATCAATGATCACCTTATCATCATCAAAAGCTACTTCACCAACTTTAGCCTTCCCTTTGCCCTTTGGCTTCTTGGTGCTAGCAGATGGTTCGGCATGATTTTCTAAAATTGTAGTCAATTGGTTCTTCATGGTCTCAGCTAGGGCCTCTTTTATTTCTTCCATTTTGGCATTGTGGGCTTCATCCACCATTCTTTGAATTTGTTCGGGTTCCATTGCTTTTGGCGAGCAGGTGATTGACTCGTTGCTAGATTCTTCCCTACCGGCATAGGTCGGATTGTCATAAGCTTTTAAACTATCATAATCCAGAGCTGTGAGCCAGAGAGGATCAATGATATGAGATGCAAATGTATGCATGTATGCATATATGCACAAACAATAGACAAACAAGGAAGAATAGGACATTTCTTCCAACCTTATAACATCCACACACGAATGGCGAGTCTCTTTTCCTAGGTATATGGTTAACAAAATACCAATATGGGGTATCTTGTTTTTGAATAATTCCCTTGAATGTTTCAACCAATAGTTATATTTTCAAAAATGGAAATCAACTCATAATAATTCCCATTAATTGGGTTTTAATCCATTTAACTAACTATAGTAGCTTTTATGCTATATTGGATTAAGACTAAATTAAGAGGTTTATTATAAATAGATTTCTCACTTGAAAAAAGTAACTAATGATTCATGCCAAAAACAAGCCCATAACTAATTACTCTTAGTATAAACTAGGCTCACAATTGTTTTTTGGTATTTCGTAATTGACCTAAATATTTTGTAAGTTCTTTGTAAGAAAAGGTTGAATGAAAATAATTTTGTTTCTAAGCCCATTGTAAAAATATTTTAGAAAAAACATATTTTGGGCTTAGTATTTGGGCCATGAGAAAAAGAATTTTTGATTTATTTTTAGAAAAGTCTTATGTCCAAAGACCATCTTGAAAAATTTTGAAAATAGCTTTGGTCTTTTGGATTTTAAAGAAAAATTTATTTTGAGCTTACAACATACTTAGGTCATATTAGAAATAGAAGAAACCAAATAAGCCATGATTTAAGCTAAGATAAATTAACCATAGTCAAACTACATGCATTTGGGGTAAAACCTAAGGAAAGTAACTAGGCCAATTACATGAGCTTTAGTCTTTGGGTTAAAAGGCTTAGGTTCCCATAGCAAGAATATATCAATTGGTACGAGGCTATGAGTGGTTGTGCCATGCTTGATCTCCATACCTTGAGTGAAAGTATGGTATCCCTTACATAACACAACACGGACACAATGCAATCTAATATGATACAATGGATAATATCATTATAAGAAAGAATAGAATAATATAAAACCAATGGAATCAACTTCTCTTATCCCCAGTGGAGTAGCCACTGTGAGCGGGGATTTTCTCCCCCACTCCAAGTGGAATGGTTCTTGAACCTTCGGCACTGCTTAGGCTCAGGGCCTTAGAGAACACAGACCTAAGTTAGGAGAAAATGGAGTCACCACCCGAACGGGCCGAGAAAAAGAAAGGGGTGGATGACTCGATTCCTAATGAATCCCCAATCCCCTAATGGGTTCAAAAAGTTGGGTATGTGTGGGGAAGGTGAGAAATGGCCCAGCTCTCCCACAACGCCCGATTCATTGGAACCGACCTCCTTTACAGGTCTTAATATTATAAAATTCTTAAATATAACAATATTATCCATATTACACACAATAAAAATAAAGCGTCGATATATTGAAAATCAAAATAATGTCCAAACAAAACAATTAAATGGACACCCATCCAAGGATGGAAACATGTCCTTACATCCCATGCCTAAATAGGACACCCACCAAAAGGTAGAAACATGTCCTTTACATTGGTTCTAAAATAGAAAAGCAATTTAAATTACATGATATTTCACTAATGAGGTACCCACCAAGTGGAAACATACCTCTTACAACATTTGGAAATCTAAATAAATTGATAAAAGTAAATAACCATTCATCATAAATAAATCATTCATCAAAGGTATTAAACATCAATAGAAAGTAAACATCCATCCATGATAATTTAAATAAACCAAGCATTGCTCTTAAATAAATTAAAGATTATAAAATAAATCAAAACATAATCAAATATAAAATTGAATAAGTCAAATAAAGATTCAATTTAGGGCTATTGTTTCTATTTAAGATTCTTTATTTCATTTCTTTAAGGTTTTGGAATTCATGGATTCAAGCTACTGTAAATTTTAAAAGAATTGAAATGGAGAAAAGTTTTAGAATTTAAGAGGTTGATAAAGTTCTTTAATTAACCAAATTAGTGTTTGAGAAGTGAAATCATAAAATTAGGGTTTGGACATTTTAAAACATTGGATTTATGATTTGCGGTCACTGGATTGTGTTTTTAAGGTTACTGTGTTTAAATATGTTTATAGGGTTTTAAGGTTTAAAGGATTAGGGTTTAGAAAACTTTAGGGTTTAAGGTTTTATGGGAGTTAGGGTTTACTGTTTTGGGATTTGGAGTTGAATTAGGGTTTTAGAATTTTAGAATTAGGGTTTCGGAGAATACATTAGGTTATTAGGATTTGAAAATCAATTGATAATTTTATGAAACTTTATGAAAATAAACCAAACGATTTAAAGTTTATAAAAATAGAAAAAAGATATTTTTTAGGGTTTTTGGAAAGAAACAGATTTAAATTGTGATTTTACAAATTTGGAAAGCAAATTAGGGTTTTGAGATTTTGAAAAAACAAAAATAACAATTTTAAGCTTTTTGGAAAATAAAGCAACGAATTAAATTTTTTAAACTTTAGAAAAGGGGGATTAAGGTTCTAGATTTTTTAAATTAAAAGAAATAATTGGATGATTTAAGCTACTGTGAAGAAATTAGACAATTGATGCATACCTCCGTTTGTTGGTTCCACCAAAAATTTCTTCTTGGATGAACAAAAACAAAGACAAGCTTTGCTGCCTTTGATGGATTGAATTGTTGTTTGCTCTCTAAAAAAAAATCAGATTGATTCACTGCCAGAAGGAATTCTTAAAATTCCAAGTTTTCCTCCTCAATTTCAGTCTCAAATTTTCCTCCAAATTTCCAATCCAATTTCTAATCCCCTGTTTGTGTTGTTTTTATCTTATTTATAGAAGATTTTTTTTATTAATTCTAGTTATTCACGGAATATAACATTCATTAAGAATTATATTAGGTTTCGAAAAAATTTGGGTTGAAAAAATTTTGTTGGAGAAAAAAGCTGCTGCAGCCAGGGGGCCAAATTGGCCTGCGGTCCATTTCGCCCACAGAAATAAACTGCATTTTTCATCGCCGATTTTTATTTTTATTTTTTGTATATTATTATTATTATTTATTTATCATTTTCTTTATTAATAAAAATTAGATACTAAAGCAAATATTATTTAATTAAGATAACACAAAAATTATTTTGGACTAATTAAAATATATTGGACCGGACTGGGTCAGAAAAAGTTTTGATCAAAAAATTGGCAGCGCGCGAGCTGTCGAACCCGTGGGTTGTGCTTGCAGCAATTGCACCGGCAAAAATGGGCGCATTAGGCCAATTCACCCCTGATGCCATCTGCGGCGAAATGGGACAGCCCAATTCACCCCCAGATGCCACTGGCTGCGAAATTGGTGTCCCAATTCGCCCCTAGATCATTTCTGCTGTGAATTGGGCTGCCGCCCGTTGCTTGCTGATCCGTCCGATTTTTTTTTCAGTTTTTACATTTTTATATTTTTTATTAAAAATAACTATGAAATTATATTAGTAATTAAAATATTATTAAAATAAATAAAATACCATAAACAATTATTTTAGACTATCAGATTTGAATGGGTCAAACATTAAGGGTCTACAAGTAGCCCTAATTAGATATGGGTCTTCCCCATATCGAATTAGAGGTACCAATTCTATTGGGATGGCCCCATATCAAATTGGAGTGGCCTCAATTTAATATTGGTCTTCCCCATATCAAATTGTGAGTGGGGTGCTTCCCCCACTTAAAATCAACCCAAATCACTTGAAAAGTCAACCAAACCTTCAAATTGGACCCATTTAGGGTAGTGCACCTGTATGAAATAAAAATCAACCAAACCTTTTAAATCAGACCCAATTAGGATTTTAAAAGTTTAAATAGCTTATTTTATGCCCTATTAAAATATATTTATCCAGTTAACGATTTGGAATTAGCACTGGACTAATTAGGGCCAAAATCAAGGGTCTACATTATTATGTCCTGCTTTTTCATATGCTGACTGGATTAATTGGATTCGCTCATGAGCTGCGATTATCTTCCATTGGTTGCTACCTTGGTGGATGATCACTCATGTCACCATTTAGACATATTTGATGTATGCTCCTCTTTCTTCTCTTTATCGAGGTACTTGCTATGATCCTCGTCGTCTTGACTGCTTGTATGGAGCCGAGCCTCGAGGTTTCGAGTTTACTCCTGATTTGGACATGCCTCATCTGATTGAAGCTTTTTTGGATCTACACTTATGATCTGCCATAGATTTTACACTTGTCAATTCTTTAGAAAAAATGATGTTAGGATGAATAATAATAATAACAGCAATAAAAGATATTTTCTTTCTTTTTATAATTTGTCATCACCTTTCACTTATTGTGTTATTTATTTTATCTGATGGTCAATGATGATGGATTTGCTTAATCATCTTGTTTGTTACTTCCACTGCACCATTAGCCTTTAGTCTATATGGGGAGGATCAATGATGATGTATTTGGTACTTGGAGAATAAGTCCCTAACTGCTCCTTGAAATTGTGCCCTATTGTCAGATATCACTCTGTGTGGGCCCTTATATTTGTATATGATGTTCTTTTCAATAAACCTAGCCATTTGTCTTGCCCCCAGCTTGTTAAAAGATTGAACTTTGACCCATTTTGAAAAATAATCCACTGCTACTACAATGAGACGGTGACCGTTTAAAGTCATCGGATGTATATCTCCTACAATGTCAATCCCCCAAGTTGTAAAAGGCAAGCGTGAAGACATAGAATGCAATTCATCAGGAGTCATGTGATTCAAATTACCATACATCTAACATTGCTGACACTTCTTTACAAACTAAATATAATCTCTCTCCATGGTCAACCAGTAGTAACCTTGCAAAATATTTTCTTATCCAAAGCTAACCCATTCATGAGTGGACCACAACTTTTCTCATGTATTTCTGACATGATTTGCTCAATTTCAAACTTGCTTAAGCATCTCAAGTACATCTCATCAGGCCATCTTCGATACAACTCTCCCTGAAAGGAGATGTATTTTAAGGACCATTGCCTTATGGCTCTTCTCTCTTCCCTTGTTGGCCCCAACACGTATTCCATAACCTCCAATAATCATCTTATAGTGTCATACTACGCACCATGATCAGTATTAGTTTCCATGATTGTTTTGAGAGTTTTAATCTTCATTCTTTTGAGAGTTCTAATCTTCTTGTTCCATTCTTTTTATTCGTCCTTCTGCAAAAAATTCAGCTATTTTTAGCTGGCCCTTATATCTCCCCATTGCCCCTTGCATGGTAAACTATTGGAAGTGAGTCTAAAAATATTTTGTGCAAGCATAAACTCAAAAAATTGAAAGGAGAAACTTTGCCCCTGTGTAGGCTCAAACCAACGATTTTTTTTCTTTTTTTCATGTAGGATTTAATTGATGTTTGTGCATTGTCTGGTTCCTTGCATAAGCATGCATCTCCATTTTTGTAAAATGACTATATCTTTCCCAAGAAATAGGCCTTTCATGCCCCTTGATGCTATATTTGTTTCATGTTTGCTTCATAGAGTATCTATTGTTCACTTTGACACAGAATAGGAACACAAGACAAAAAATACAGTGTGATATGCTTACATATGCATGATATGCATGGATGAGACTTACAGTGGCTCTATCAACTCACAAACCGAGGTGATCAGCTGAAGTGTTCTCATTGATTCCTTCCAGATGCTCGTTCAGGTCTTGCATTGGAATGACAGAAGGCTTCACATTTATGGCTTTTATTTTCAAGATGTTGAAAACATGAGTAATGGAGGCCCAAGCAGCATAGGTAGAGATACATCCATTTTAAGCTATGATTCATCACATCAATTGGTAGCTTCTTCATAACCTTGCCAATAATTATTTACTTTGCCCAATGTGTCCTTCGAGGTTTGGTGGTTCAACATGCTTTTCTTAACTTGAAGGCTTTGCATGACAAAAACAATTTTTTAAAAATCTTAAAATCATATTTTGGCTTTGTCAAATCAGTGTCATTATACCTTAGGACTCGATTTTGCAAATTAACATATCTATAACATGACAACCCTAGTTACCGTACTAAACTCGGGAATCATTTCCATTTAAGCAAGAACTATTGCACTTCAAATAGGCACATACACATTAATTGTCCAAAGGTCTCAATGAGTTTGAATATTGTCTATCTCATATGCATGATTATTCAAACTATCTCAACTAATAGACTCTACCTACCAAGAGAGATCAACAAGTCTTTAACAGGCTTGAAACTGGGCCTATAAGGGGGACATGGTTCAATTGAAGGCCATTCTGAGATTGGTGCTGATATGACACTATGGATAAAACTTCACACTACCAACTTCTTAGTGGAGTCATAGGCAGCTAAGAGCAATCTTGCTAGACTCCAATTTTCTTTTATCTCCTTGGGAAAAATATAGAATTGAATAAGATGATCTTCATCTTTTCCATTTGCTTTTGCACAAACTCAAGACCCATTTTTTTTCTTTCTCTTTTTCTTCTTTTTATTTTCTTTTTTTTGTTTTTTTTCTTTTTGTGTCCAACTATAAGAAGATTATTTTGTCTACACCATTCTATGCTTCTGAATATGGTTGAGTAGAGTAGAGTGAGTTTGCTCTAATAATGATAAATCATTTGTTGCCTTGATGTCATTTTAGAGATTGGAGATATTAGGTCTAGCATCAGGTGAACTTCAACTACCCCTATGGTATTGAGAACATCAATTATCCTTACGGTCTTATGCTTCCTTTCTTTGATCTTCTTGACCCTTCACATTAGTGATCATTAGATTTGTCATAGAAATTACAACAGCTCAGGGTAGGTTATTTGGTTTAGTAGCCAATGAAGAGTAAGCAAGAATTTATGAAGGCTTAAAGGGACAACTAGGGATTTATATTTAATTGGGTGGATACTAGTTGTTGGCTCATCGAACAATGCCTAGATCATCTCTCCTTTAAATAAGCAGAGTTTAATTTTGCCTCAACAGTTTGTCAAAGCATGTTCTAAGATTGACTAGGACCTAGACAAAGGTCATTATGAAGGAGCCCTCTCTATGCAAGCATACACAACTCAATGCTATAGAACAACTCCCTCACTTAGTAAAGTCATTCGGATGATGATGCATAGATACGCTAATTTATTAATATCAAGCTAGATTCGTCATCGGTAGAGAACCAAAATGAACAAAGATCAATATAAAAATTTAATGAAACTAATATATTCAAATAATCTTAATTTTAAAAATATAATTGTTCCAAATAAGTACTAAAGAAAGCAAAATAAAAAGAGCAACACTGCAAGCTAAAGGAGGTTTGTTAGGTTCGTTGAGTTGAGCTTCTTCTCTCTTCACATCTTCAATACTCTCATCTTGAAAAGAGGATAAGATAAATTCTTCCTCCAATCCTCTTCTTGCCATGAAAGTTGTTGGTGGAGGTACTCTTTCAAATTTAAGCAAAGGATTGCTTCTGGTATCTGGCTTATCCAGCTTAAGTAGCTTACCACTGTCAATCAGATCTTGGATATCATGCTTCAATCGGGTGCATCTACCTATCTCATGTCCTTGAGTATGATGAAATTGAAAAAAAAAAGCCTTGGTATTAAAATTTAATGATAAAGGATTCGGCAAGGATGATGAGCCACTAGTTGTAACAACCCCTTTTTCTGTAGCTTGATAAAAACCCAAGACAGAGGTTTTCCCAATTCTAAAAATTGTCTTTTATTTCCTTCACACGTTGCATTAACATTGACTTCATTCTAGGTACTTTGATTGTCAGAATGATAATTCTTTTTTGTAGAAAAATGAATCTTCTCTCTTTTTGTGAGTGGGGATTTTCGCCTCCACTCCCGGTGGAATGGTTCTTGCAACTTCGGCACTGTTTAGGCTCGGGGCCTTAGAGAACACGGGCCTAAGCCCGGAGAAAATGGAGTCGCCACCCGGACAGGCCGAGAAAAAGAAAGGGGTGGATGACTCGATTCCCAAAGAATCCCCAACCCCCTAATGGGTTCGGAAAGTTGGGTACGTGTGGGGAAGGTGAGAAATGGCCCAACACCCCCACAATGCCCGGTTCATTGGAACCAGCCTCCTTTGCAGGTCTTAATATTATAAAATTCTTAAATATAATAATATTATCCATATTACATGCAACAATTAAAATAAAGTATCATTATATTAAAATCAAATCAATGTCCAAACAAAGAAAATAAATGGACACCCATCAGAAGATGGAAACATGTCCTTACATCGTCCATGTCTAAACTAAATAAGACACCCACCGAAAGGTAGAAACATGTCCTTTACAACTGTCCAAAATATAAAAGTGATTTAAATTACATAATACTTAACTAATGAGGTACCCACAAGGTGGAAACATACCTCTTACAATTTTAATACTAAAACAAACAAATAATAATCATAATAATAAAGAAAATATCCATCCATGATAAATTAAATAAATCAAGTATTGAAAAAAAAATCAACCATCAAAACTTATAATAAACTACATAATCAAATCTAAAATTAAATAAAGTAATAAATATATAAATTTAGGTTTATACCTTAATTTAGAGTTCTTTAATTAATAATTAGGGTTTTGGGATTTTAGAATTATTGTTGTTATTATTTAGGCTGCTGTAAAGATTTTGGAAATTTGAAATTAATTAGGTTTTTATGCATTTAAGAAGTTATTAGGGTTCTTTGATTTATCAAATTAGGGTTTAATAGTAACATCATGAAATTAGGGTTTTGAAATCTTAAGACATTAGGTTTATAATTCATGTTTACTGGATTGTTATTTTATGTTTACTGGATCATGGTTTTAGGGTTCAGATTTACTAAATTAGGTTTTAAGTTCATTGAATTAGGGTTTAGGGAAACTTAGGGTTTACTGTTTTTGTTTTTCGAGAAAGTTAGGGTTTTTGGTATTTTAGAAAACATGTTTAGTTTTATGGTTTAAGAAAACAGTTTAGAGTTTTATAAAATAATTATGATTTTTAAAAAATGTAAAGAGAACTAGGGTTTGGAGATTTAAGAAAATTTTTGGATATTTTGGACAAAAAGTTATGGTTTAGATGAAAATAGTTGGGGGAAAACAATTTAGGGTTTTAAAGCTTTTGGAAACAGAAGAAACACTTTAGGGTTTTTAAGGTTTTTGGAAGCAGAAGAAATAATTTAGGGTTTTAAGGTTTTGGAAACAAAAGAAACACTTTTAGGGTTTTTAAGATTTTTTAAAAGCAAAAAAGATAATTTAGGTTTTTAAGGTTTTTGGAAACAGAAGAGTAATTTAGGGTTTTTTTGAAGTTTTTGAAATGGGAGAGGAATATTTTAGGGTTTTAAGGTTTCTGAAAAGAGAAGAACAGTTTTAGGGTTTTGAAGTTTTGATTACTGGCTAATGGCTACTGGAAGAATGTATGATTTAATGTAAAATATATTATTAAGTTTAATAATTTTGGTTACTTAAAAAAACAAACGATGGAAACATTGTAAATAACATTAAATAAAAATTTTATAATCAAACCTCCGTTCGTTTGTTCCTCCACAATTTGCTTATGGATGAAGAAAGACAAAGGCAGTGTTGCTGCCTTTGAATGGATTGTTAATTGCTTTCTTATTGCTAATGTCTCTTGTGCTAGGATTTTTGTCTCTTTTTTACTCCAATAAAGACTAATCTTTCTGATCCAATCAAAGTTCCTTAATTCTGAGTTTTAATGTGTTATTTATAGGAAAAATCATCAACCTACTTCTAGTTGTTTAAGGAAATTAAAACCAGTTAGGAAAAGAAACTAAAACCAAATAGAATTTGGTTTCGGAAAAAACTGGGTTGGAAAATTGCGCTAGCAAAAACTGCGAGCGAGCGAGCTGCTGCGGGCGGGCGCTGAGCAGCCAGCCAATTCGCTGCAGGAAATTCCTGCGGTGAATTGGCCCAAGGCCATTTCCCCGCAACAATTTCCTACGGCGAAATAGCCCAAGGCCATTTCGCCCTTAGGAAATTCCTATGGGGGAATTGGCCTGGCCAATTCAACGTTCGGCGATGAATTTTTTTGGTCGCCGATTTTTATTTTTATTTTTTATTTTTGTTATTAGTTTTTTTATTAACTTTACCATTTTTATTTTTATTAAAAATTAAAAATAATAAATTCTAAAATAAATATTATTTAATTAAAATGCCACAAAAATTATTTTGGAATATATAAAAAATATTAGACAAAACTAGGTCAAAAATTAAGGGTCTATAGTTTGCCCCCTGCTTGAACCATTTGAGACTATAGCATCAGATAGTGAAAAGCAATAAGACTTAATTTTTCTGAGATGGTTGAGGTTTTGGGTTTTGGACCCGGTTAGTGTCTGGACTCAAGGATAAATTTAGGTTATGTACCTAAGGGTAATTTGCGTTCTGGATCCGAGCTAAGTTCTGGACTTAAGAGAGATTGTAGGTTCTATAACTAAGGGTAATTTGGGTCCTAGATCCGAGCTAAGTTATGGGCTTAAGAATAATTAGAGTTCTGGACCCGAGCTAAGTTCTGGACATAAGAGAAATTTTAGGTTCTGGACCTAAGAATAATTAGGGTTCTAGACCCGGGCTAAGTTCTGGACTTAAGAGAAATTTTAGGTTCTGGATCTAAGAATAATTAGGATTCTGGACCCGAGCTAAGTTCTGGATTGAAGAGGAATTTTAAGTTCTGAACCTAAGAATAATTAGGGTTCTGAACCTGAGCTAAGTTATGGACTCAAGAGAAATTTTAGGTTTTGGACCTAAGAACAATTAGGGTTCTGGACTTAAGAGGAATTTTAGGTTCTGGGCCTAAGAATAATTAGGGTTCTGGACCCGATCTAAGTTCTGGACTTAAGAGAAATTTTAGGTTCTGGACCTAAGAATAATTAGAATTCTAGACCCGAGCTAAGTTTTGGAATAAAGAGGAATTTTAAGTTCTGGACCTATGAATAATTAGGGTTCTGAACCTGAGCTAAGTTATGGACGCAAGAGAAATTTTAGGTTTTGGACCTAAGAACAATTAGGGTTCTGGACTTAAGAGGAATTTTAGGTTCTGGGCCTAAGAATAATTAGGGTTCTGACCCGATCTAAGTTCTGGACTTAAGAGAAATTTTAGGTTCTGGACCTAAGAATAATTAGAATTCTAGACCCGAGCTAAGTTTTGGAATAAAGAGGAATTTTAAGTTCTGGACCTAAGAATAATTAGGGTTCTGAACCCGAGCTAAGTTCTGGACTCAAGAGAAATTTTAGGTTTTGGACCTAAGAACAATTAGGGTTCTAGACTTAAGAGAAATTTTAGGTTCTGGGCCTAAGAATAATTAGGGTTCTAGACCCGAGCTAAGTTCTGGACTTAAGAGAAATTTTAGGTTTTGAACCTAAGGGTAATTTGACAGTAATAAAGGAATTTGTAAAACATTTAGCTAATTTTTACCATGCACACGCACATATTTTCTCCTTGCCCCCTGCGTGTAAAAATATTTTAAAAGTGCAAAAATATTTATATACACACAAGTATTTGAATGATTAAATTGAATAATTGAGTTTCCGATTTATTTACTGCATAGTGACCGTGCATGCACTATTCACTACTATTCATTTACTATTTATAAATAGTAACCTGTAGACCCTTAATTTTTGACCTGGTCCAGTCCAATATTTTTTTAATTAGTCCAAAATAATTTTTTTGTTGTCTAATACATTTTAATTAGTCCAAAAAAATTTTTGTTTTCTTAATTAAATAATATTTGGTTTAGTGTCTAATTTTTATTAATAAAAATGAAAAATAATAATAATAAACAAAAAATGAATAATAATAAAAAAGGGTGGGCCGCCTGAGCGAAATGGCCTGGAGCAAATTTTTCCGCAGCAATTTTTTTTGCCAGCGAAATTTTTCAACGCAAATTTTCCAAAACCTAATACAATTATGTATCGATTTTCTTTTCTTAATGAATATTGTATGCCGTGAAAAATTAGAATTACCCATAGAATTCTTCTATAAATATGGACTAAACAACATAAAAAAAAGGGGAGGAAAGAAAGAAGGAATCGGTTAGAAACTTGGATCAAAAGTGGAAACTGAAACTGTGAAGGAAAACCTTGAATCAAGTTGATTTTTTGAGAGAACAGAAAAACAATTCAAGCAATTCAAAGGCAAAAAGGCTTGTCTTTGACCTTGTTCATCCAAGAAGCAATTTTTGGTGTAGCTTACAAAAGAAGGTTTGAATTCTTAATTTCTTTTATTTTGTCACAGTATCTAGATCATATAATTGTTTATTTCAATTTAAAAACCTAATAACCTCAATTCACCTTTTCTGAAGTATAAAAATCTTAAATCATGGTTTTATTTTCCAAAAGTTTAAAGCTATTAGTTTTATTTCTTTAAAACCCAAAACTAAGATTTGCTTTCCAAATTATCAAAACTTTAATTTGTGTTATGTTTCCTCCCAAAAGCCCTAAAAACTTCTTTTTTACTTTTATAAACTTTAAATCATTTGTTTATTTTAATAAAACTTCATAAAATTATCAATTGTTTTTCCTAATTCTAAAAACCAACTCATTGCCCAAAACCCTAAATCAAAAATCTTAAAACCCTAATTTAATTCCAAAACTCAAAATAGTAAACCCTAACCCCTTAAAACCTTAAACCTTAATTTTTTCTAAACCCTAATCCTTTAAAACTTTAAAAACCATATAAACCCCAAATGTTTAATTTTACACAGTAAGCATGAAACCATAATTCAATGAATAACCAAACCATAAATCTAAGTATTTTTAAAGTGTTCAAACCCTAGTTTCATGATTTCACCATTCAAACACTAATTTGGTTAATCGAAGAACTTTATCAAACTTTTAAAACATAAACCCTTAATCTATTTTAATTCTCTTAAAAACTCACAGTAACCTAATTCCACAAAATCCAACAGCCTAAACACATGAAATAAAGGACCCAAAATGGAAACAGTAGCTATAATTTAAAATTTTATTTGCCTTATTTAATTCTATATTTGATTATGCTATGATTTATTTTATATGCTTTAATTTATTTCAGTTTAATGCTTGGTTTATTTAATTTGTCATGGATGGATGTTTACTTTCTATTGATGATTAATACCTTTGATGAATGATTTATTTATGATGAATGGTAATTTACTTTTATCAATTTATTTAGATTTCCAAATGTTGTAAGAGGTATGTTTCCACTTGGTGGGTACCTCATTAGTTAAATATCATGTAATTTAATTTGCCTTTCTATTTTAGAACCAATGTAAAGGACATGTTTCTACCTTTCGGTGGGTGTCCTATTTAGGTGTGGATGTAAGGGCATGTTTCCATCTTTAGATGGGTGTCCATTTTTTTGTTTTGCTTGAACACTGTTTTGATTTTCAATATATCAATGCTTTATTTTAATTATTGTGTGTAATATGGATAATGTTATTATATTTAAGAATTTTATAATATTAAGACCTGTAAAGGAGGCCAGTTCCAATGAATAGGGCGTTATGGGGGTGCTGGGACATTTCTCATCTTCCCCACAGTACCCAACTTTCCGAATTCATTAAAGGGTTGGGATTCCTTAGGAATCGAATCATCCACCTATTTCTTTTTCCTGGCCCATCCGGGTGGTGACTCCATTTTCTCCAGACTTAGGTCCGTGTTCTCTAAGGCCCCAAGCCTAAACAGTGCCGAAGTCACAAGAACCATTCCACCAGGAGTGGTGGCAAAAATCCCCGCTCACATAGCCTACTATTTATAAATAGTAATCTACTATTTGGAAATAGTAACTTACTATTCATCAATAGTGAAATTTACTTTTTGAATTTTGCTTTTTTTGCTTTGCCATTCCTCTATATAAACGACTGATTTCTTCATTTCATTCATACATAATTATAATTCTTTCATTTTAGAGAGTTTAGCATACAGTTTTGAAAAAAATGCATGTTTCAAGATCTGGAACTCGATCTAATGCTTAGTTATTAGAGTTTATTCGACGATATGAAGATGGAAATATAAGTCTACTAGCTAGGATGATGCTCCATCGCAGTTCAAATCAAAAGAGCAAGGTAATTATTTATTTTAATAGCAAATTATTTTTTCATTTTTGTTGTTTTTTTTGTTTTGTATTTTTCTTTTTTTCTTTTTTTTCTTGTTTTGTATTTTTCTTTATTTTTCATTTTTTTCCTGTTTGTTTGTTTTCATATATATATTTTTTGTTTTTTTAGAAAATTTAGGAAAAATATATTAATTTAAGAATTTAAGTAAATAGAAAAAATAAAATATAAATTAATTTAGCCTAAAAGTTGGTGGTATTGATAGAATGATATACTTACCCCGTGTTAACTTACCTATCTCTATGTTAGAGTGATCGTTGCGTTATTCGGGGTGGAGGGTGTGTCTATAAAGCCCGATAATGGTATGATGTAGCGCCTTCTCGTGTAAGGCAGATTGTCCAAGAATGCGGTTTTGAGAGCTTCATATTGCAATTACCATTCGAGGAGTATCCGATAGACCGGAGCATGATCCAGGCATTTGCATAACGATGGTTGGACATAACTCATACTTTTCACTTGCCCATTGGAGAGATGATAATTGGTCAGCTTGACTTTGCTGCTATAATCGGCATTTGGTATGATGGTCTTTCGGTTCCTTTTACCAATTATATTCTAACATTTGAAGAAATACAATAATTAGTTGCTATGGAACCATCATTTAAAGGGCCTTTTAAGATAAAATCGAGCCAATTCATAGTTATTGGATGAGCTATGAAGGACGGGTTCACAGAGACACAACCCAACTGTATTCTCGAGGATTTTTGTTGTATTTGCTCGGGTCGACCATTTTAGGCAGCACCAAATCCGCCATCCATTTGTCAATGTTGAGGGCCCTTACTTATATGAGGATGGTACCACTTTATGGCTGGGGTGAAGCTGGTCTTGCCTGTCTTTACCATGGTCTTGACAAAATTTGCATTAATAAAAAGTATTTTGTTGGCTTTATGGTGGTTGTCGAGGTACTTTCCTTCCACCAATGTCAATTCCATTCTTATTCTTGCATGAATTTGATTTTTATTATTGTTGTAGGCATGGGCATATGAGCACAATCTTGTGAAGTTTCCTGGCATTTGCTGAGAGAGAGTTAGATATCTGAGATTAAATTTCTGGTTGTTAGATTGCGTAGAAGTTCCCAACTCTCACCATGTGCATACCCAATGCTTTGTCTTGAGCTGCTTAACCTGGGACCAGGTAAAATAGCATTAGTATACTTTAAGATTTATATATGAAAGTTTACTTACATTATGTCATTGTGTAGGTGAATTTGGCCTGGTGGAACGCAGAAGAGCAGAAAAACTAGTCTTCCTCATTGAATGATGCACTGTCTTTTCAACATACTCGTCGAGTCATCGCCGGCCCTGTGTCTAGTGGCTGGTTTCTCGAATAGAGAGTATATGAGTGGTTTCTTGGTCCCAAGCAGTGGAGGATCCCGATACGTTGCCTGGAATATACTTTAAATATCACATCAATGCCGGAGAATGTATGGTGGTTGTGTAACACCCCTATACCCCATATACGCACACTACATACAACCATATCTGTAATATAGGTATACCAAATATAGGAATGTTACGGTCTATTTTAAACCAAACCAATCTTCAATTTAACAATATAAGAAACTTAAAACATTTAAGTTGTATTATAAAACATAATAAGTAAAACATTTATTTATTAAGCAGCGAAAAAAGTAGTGGTATATACATATATATACATGAAGATTCATAATTACAAAAATATAGAGTATACATGTTTGGCAGATCGTCTCTGATCTTGAAGTCCAAAATCCACACTTCACAAGCCTAGACTCGACTCGGTCTAGTTGAACTGTCTAGTTCAACTTGATCTACCCTGTCACCTGGGCGATGAACCACAATCGCGCTAAGCCATAGGCTTAGTGGTACAAACCATGATAACAATATGCTTTAATGTAATGCCAATGTCATACTTTCAAGAATTAGAAATAATACATAAGAATATCATATTTCTTAACATTTCATTTCATTATATTATTCAATTGTTTCATCATTCATGAATCACATTTAAACAAAGACACGTATGGGCCCAAAAGAAACTAATATGCCATTCATATTTCAGAGTTAATATTTTGGTTCAATAATCACATTTATCAAGACTGTAGGCGAATCATTATCACAATGAGAAACATCTCATATGTAACATCCCAACTAGGATTCAAGGACTAGGCCCAACCAAGCTTCAAGGGGAGTCAAACATGCTAAACTTCAACCTAACTTGGCTTCAAGCCCAACCCAGATTCAAGGGATTGTTACTTTTACGCATGCCACCAACAACAAAACTCTGAAAATTGAATAACACATTAGGCACACAATTCTTTTATTATTTCATTATCAATTTCATTCTCATTTTCTCATAATCATCTAGGCAGCCATGCCCTAATTATTTCATTTGTATCATTATAGCCAACAACAATGGCTTCACATCTCATAATTAGAGTATACATAAACAATTGCATTGTACATATATTTTCAATCCTCACATATAATTCACATATGCAAAACATAGCATTTATCAAATGTATCAACAATGTAATAGATTACTTAACACATTTACAACTAAATGTGTTAAGTCCCAAGGTTATGTAATTGTAAGCAAGCATATAGGATTTGTACTTACCCCAAAAGCAACTCACACCAATCTAACCACTTCCTCTTCCAAGAATCCTTTAACACTTGGATTAGGACAACTCAATCTCTTCAAAACCTAAACCAAAAGTGATTATACACACTCACTTAGAGATACAAATAAGATAATAAGGATAAGAACCAACTAGGGCAAACTCTACACATGACATGCTCAATAACACGGGCGTGTCCCTGACCATGCCCTAAACTCACAACACAGAAGTTTTGACGCGCTCAGTGACATGGGCATGTCACTGGCTATGTCAATCATCCCACAACACAGTGGCTATGACACGCTCAGTGACATGGGTGTGTCACTGGTCGTGTCAATCCACCAACATCACAGTAGCTATGACATGCTCAGTGACATGGGCGTGTCACTGGACATGTCAATACTACTCCAACACAGAAGTTGTGACACACTCAGTGACATGGGTGTATCACTGGTCATGTCACCCATCCACAAAATAGAACCATTGACACGCCCAAAGACTTGGCCGTGCTCATGGGCGTGTCACGCCAAAAATCTTGATTCCGGCAACAACAACACCACATCCAACAAACCACTTTATTTTACCATCTTCCACTGCAAAAAAACTTAACCAAACACATCAATAAACCATAATAAACTTGCAAAAACACCAAAACATCTCAATACATACATCAAACACAAATCACAACCATAATGACAACTCATCACCTACACAAAACACAACACTAGCTTTCCATCACTAAACTTAACCTTTCCTTCAAACCAACCCCAAAATCAAAACCATTAAGACCAAACACTCTCAAATACACCACAATCAAACATACACATATCAAGAATAGCCATACACCAACTCAAAACACAAACTCAAAATGAAAACCAAGGAATAAAGTCGATAACTTACGAAAAGTAATGAAAACCCTTAGAATTACAACTTGATCACTTGAAACACCCTTCAATCTTGAGTTAGGAAGAGCAAAATATCTCTATCCTTCTTGTTATGGAGATGGCCGGCCAAAGAGAAGAGGAAAGAAGAAGAAGAAGAAAGTCAACTCACTCAACTCTTCTCTTAACCACTAAAACCTTCTTTAAATCTCAACCAAGCAATTTAAATATTATAATATTAAAAATATCAACTTACACTTATTTTAATTACTCAAAATATCATCTTCCATTATTACATAATTTCCCATTTAAAATAATTTAATAAATCTCATTTGACCAACTAATGAGCTGACTTGTATATGTTGTATATATCTCTATATATACAACATATACACACTTCTCTTTCCTTTCTTAATCCTCTACACACACTTTAAAATTATTTAATCCAATTTCAATAATAATCATTCCAAAAATTTTAGGGTATAGTTTGGGATATTACAATTCTCCCCCTATATAAATAAATTTCATCCTCAAAATTACCTGATCTTAATTCTAAAACAGTTGGGGATATTGGTCTCGCATCACATGCTCACTCTCCCAAGTTGCCTCTTCCTTCGTATGATTATTCCAAAGAACCTTCACCAGTGGCACTTTCTTATTTCTCAACTCTTTCACTTCATGTGCCAAAATAGCCACTATTCTTCTTCAAAAGTTAGATCCGGACTCACCACAATAGATTCAATTGACAAAACATGAGATAGGTCTGATCTGTACCTCCTCAGCATAGAGACATGTAAGACATTGTGAATTCTATCTAATTCAGGTGGCAAAGCAAGACGATAAGCAATTGGTCCAACTCTATCCAAAACCTCATAAGGTCCAATAAAACGAGGACTGAGCTTCCCTTTGCGGCCAAATCTCAAAATTCTCTACCAAGGAGACACTTTCAGAAAAACTTTATCTCCAACACTAAACTCTATGTCTCTCCTCTTCAAATCTAAATAAGATTTATGTTGATCTAAAGCTGCTTTCAGCCGATCCCGAATTATTTTCACTTTCTCTTCCATTTCTTTAATAAAATCGGGACCAACCAATTTGCCTTCTCCAACTTCATCCCAACATAGAGGCGTCCTGCATCTTCTACCATACAATGCCTCATAAGGTACCATTTTAATACTTGACTGATGACTGTTGTTATAAGCAAATTCCATCAATGGCAAAAATCTATCCCAACTCCCAGAGAAATCAATGACACAGCTTCTCAACATGTCCTCTATAATTTGTATCACTCTCTCTGACTGCCCATCTGTCTGCAGATGAAAAGCAATGCTAAAATGCAATCGAGAACCCAAAGCACCATGCAAACTCTGCCAAAACCTTGAAGTGAACCGGGGATCTCGATCAGACACCAAAGAAATTGGGACTCCATGCAATCTCACTGATATACAGCTCAACCAACTTCTCCAGAGAATATTCCATTCTAGCTGGTAGAAAATGAGCTATCTTTGTCAACCGATCAATAATCACCCAAATGGGATCATGCTTCCTCTGAGTTAACGGCAAACCAGTCACAAAATCCATTATCACACATTCCCATTTCCATTTAGGCACTGATAAAGGTTGGAGCAACCACGTAGGAACTTTGTGCTCGACTTTCACTCTCTGACAAGTGAGACATTTAGTTACAAATTTCGCTATGTCTCTCTTCATACCTAGCCACCATTAATGTTGCTTCAAATCATGGTATATCTTGGTACTCCCAGGGTGCATAGCAAATATTGATTGATGTGCTTCTTCTAAATTTATCTTTCTCAATCTTGCATCATCAGGAACACACAATCTATCTTTGTACGAAAGGCTACCATCATCTCTCATAAGAAAATCTTGGCTCTCCCCCTTTTGGCAATCCGACACAACTTTCTGAATTTTCTCATCAGCCAACTGAGCCTCTTTAATCTGATCCAACAATACCGATCTCAACTGCAACTGAGCTAACAAAGCACCATCATCACATAATTCAAAACTAGCATGTAACGCTCTCAATTCAACAAGCAACGAGAGCAAATAAGTAGTCAAACCTGCCAAAGACTTCCGACTCAAGGCATCTGCTACAACATTCGCCATACCATGATGATAATCAATCAAACAGTCATAATCTTTAAAAAAACTCCAACCATCGTCTGTGCCGAAGAATCAACTCTCTCTAAACACCCAAGTATTTCAAACTCTTGTGATCTGTATAGATGAAACACTTCTCCCCATACAAGTAGTGTCGCCAAATCTTCAATGCAAAAACTATGGCTGCCAATTCCAAATCATGCGTTGGATAATTAAGCTCATACGGTTTCAACTGCCGAGAAGTATAAGCTATGACTCTACCCTCCTGCATCAAAACACAACCTAAACCATTATATGAAGCATCGCTGTAAATCACATATGGTTTATCTTCCACAGTCAAGGTAAGAATAGGGGCTTGAGTCAACATCTCTTTCAACTGCTCAAAGCTTGCTTGACACTGATTTGTCCACACAAATCTAACTCCCTTTCAAAGTAATATGGTGAGTGGAGTCGCTATCAAAGAAAAACTCTTCACAAACCATCGATAATAGCCTGCCAAACCCAGAAAACTTCTAACTTTAGTCACTGACTTTGGTGGACTCCAATTCAAAATAGCTTTAACTTTACTGAGATCAACTCTTATACCATCTGCTGAAACTACATAACCGAGAAAAGTTACTTGATCGAGCCAAAACTCACACTTAGACAGCTTAGCATACAACTGCTTCTCTCTCAAAGTCTGTAATACAATCCGCAAGTGCTTGTCATGCTCCTCCTTATTATGCGAATACACCAAAATATTATAAACAAAGACCACTACAAATTGATCTAGATAGGGTCTAAACACCTTGTTCATCAAAACCATAAAAGCTACTGGTGCATTCGTTAATCCAAAAGGCATCACCAAAAACTCATAATACCCATACCTTGTGCGGAAAGCTGTCTTAGATATATCTTCAGCTCTGACTCTCAACTGATGGTACCCTGATCTCAGATCAATCTTAGAGAAAACTGCTGCTCCCTTCGACTGATCGAAGAGATCATCTATCCTAGGCAAATGATACTTATTCTTGATAGTCACCTTATTCAATTGCCTATAATCAATGCACAATCTTAAAGTACCATCCTTCTTCTTCACAAATAAAACAGGTGCTCCCCACGGAGACACACTAGGGTGAACAAACCCTTTATCGAACAACTCCCGCAACTGCACCTTCAGTTCTCTCAACTTAGCAGGTGCCATTCGATAAGGAGTAATAGAGATGGGAGTGGTACCAGGCAACAATTTGATGCCAAACGCAACATCTCTCAAGGGGTATCCCTGGCAACTCATCAGGAAAAACATTTGGAAATTCCACAACTGTGGGTATACTATCAAGTTGAGAACCCACTACTTTGGTATTTACAACATGAGCAAGATAAGCATCACGCCCTTTTTGAATCAACTTCCCAGCTGCAACAGCTGAAACAAACAAGGATGCAATATGTCTCTGCTCAATGGATACCATTACACTTCTACCATCACTGGTTCTCAGGGTAACACACTTCTTCTGACAGTCTACCATAGCTCCATGCTTAGACAAGAAATCCATGCCTAGAATCAGATCATTCTCCTTAAAAGGAATTTCAATCAAATAACCCAAAAACTCCTCACCTTGCACCACAACTGAACTATCTCGGTGCACCTTGCTAACTACCACACTATGCCCTAAAGGATTTGTCACTAACACATCAAATCCTAGGGACTCGAAATGCAATTCAGACACAGGCAAAATAGATGCACTTATGTATGAATGAGTAGATCCTGGATCAATTAGAGCAAGAACTGAAATGCCAAATAAAGAGAATGTACCCACACTAACTGCTGAAGCATCCGACTACCTCTGCATCACATACACTCACTGAGATGATCTAGCCTCATCTCGCCTACTGCCTCCGGATGTAGAGCCTCCTCTCTGACTAATCCCTGGTCGACCACCTCTGCTTAAACCTCTGCCTCCTCGACCTCCTCTGCTGACACTAGGTCGAGAAGCTGCAGTATCAGCCTGCCTATCTTCCAGTAGCTCAAGACAATCTTTGATGAAAAGATTCGATGACCCACATCTAAAACATACTCCTGGTCCACCCATCTTCCAGCAAACACCTCCATGTGCCCTACCATAATGAACACATGTAAGTAGAATAGATCTCTGAACCACTGGAGTCGGTGCACTAGCTACAGAAACTGTAGGTCTCGGTCTCTGCCTCTGATACTGAGCTGACCTACCAGACTGCCTCTGGCTCCTACTAATCCTCGAAACAAAACTTCCTCTGCCTCTCTTTATAGATGAAGACCCTGCCTCAAACTAGGATCTCCTAACTCTAGTCTCCTCCTCAGTAGCAGCTGCTGCAATACCCTATGCTCTCTCAA
Source organism: Garcia nutans (assembly GCA_947685225.1). Classification (NCBI taxonomy): domain Eukaryota; kingdom Viridiplantae; phylum Streptophyta; class Magnoliopsida; order Malpighiales; family Euphorbiaceae; genus Garcia; species Garcia nutans. The sequence goes on along the minus strand of CANTUV010000007.1, from coordinate 42,946,600 downwards.
CACTTCTAGCTGCTGCAACCAACTCAGAAAAGTCTTGGTATCGAGAACCAGCAATAATACACATAATAGAGGGCCTCAATCCCTCCTAAAATTGCTTGCATCGGTCAATCTCATCTAAAATAAGCCCACCGGCATAATGACTCAACCAGATGAACTCTATCTCATACTCTGTCACTGTCCGGTTATCTTGTCTCAAATTCAAAAATTCCATCTTCTTGGCATCCTTATACTCCCTCGGAGTATACTTCTGCTCAAACTCCCGCAGAAAATCACTATAAGACAAGGTCGGTGGATCATCCATGGCATGTGGAACCGTCTTCCACCAATCATAAGCATCTCTTTGTAGAAGAGATCTAGCATAATCAAATTTCTTTTCAAAAGTAGCTTGCAGCTGAATAAATATCCTCTGCACTCTATCCAACCACTGTTCATCTACTGCAGGATCTGTAGTACCAAAGAAATCATCAGCCCCAAATTTCCTCAATTTATCATACTGCCTCGCCGGTACTTGTGGCTGTAGTTGTGGCGGCGGTGGCTGCACTGGAGCTTGCCTCAATAATTCTACCACATGCCGTAACAAAACTGGCGAAATCTCATCCGCAGCTGGTCTCTCTGGTACAGGAGCAGGTGCCTCTCTAGCTCTCTCAACCCTAGCTCCATCTCCACCCTCTTAAGGAGCTACACTCTCAGCACTACCTTCTATGGATTAACGTGACTGAGATGCCATCACTACCTATATCTGCAAACACAGCAGAATAACCATCAAAGATCAAAAACTACCAGTGCTAAAGAATGTATCTTATTCAAAAACCATATTTTAATATCAAAATTTTCTTTTTCTTATAATTCACCTAGGTAGAGAATCTCAAACCTAGGCTCTGATAGCAAAATAGTTGTAACACCCCTATACCCCATATACGCACACTACATACGACCATATCTGTAATATAGGTATACCGAATATAGGAATGTTACGGTCTATTTTAAACCAAACCAATCTTCAATTTAACAATATAAGAAACATAAAACATTTAATTTGTATTATAAAACATAATAGGTAAAACATTTAATTCACAAAGACAAAGTAGCGGTATATACATATATATACATCAAGATTCATAATTACAAAAATATAGAGTTATACATGTTTGGAAGTTCGTCTCTGATCTTGAAGTCCAAAATCCACACTTCACAAGCCTAGACTCGACTCGGTCTAGTTGAACTGTCCGGTTCAACCTGATCTACCCTATCACCTGCGCGATGAACCACAATCGCGCTAAGTCATAGGCTTAGTGGTACAAACCATGATAACAGTATGCTTTAATGTAATGCCAATGTCATACTTTCAAGAATTAGAAACAATACATAAGAATATCATATTTCTTAACATTTCATTTCATTATATTATTCAATTGTTTCATCATTCATGAATCACATTTAAACAAAGACACGTATGGGCCCAAAAGAAACTAATATGCCATTCATATTTCAGAGTTAATATTTTGGTTCAATAATCACATTTATCAAGACTGTAGGCGAATCATTATCACAATGAGAAACATCTCATATGTAACATCCCAACTAGGCTTCAAGGACTAGGCCCAACGAAGCTTCAAGGGGAGTTAAGCATGCTAACTTCAACCTAACTTGGCTTCAAGGACCAAGCCCAACCCAGCTTCAAGGGATTGCTACTTTTATGCTTGCCACCAACAACAAAACTCTGAAAATTGAATAACACATTAGGCACACAACTCTTTTATTATTTCGTTATCAATTTCATTCTCATTTTCTCATAATCATCTAAGCAACCATGCCCTAATTATTTCATTTGTATCATTATAGCCAACAACAATGGCTTCACATCTCTTCATTAGAGTATACATAACCAATTGCATTGTACATATATTTTGAATCCTCACATATAATTCACATATGCAAAACATAGCATTTATCAAATGTATCAACAATGTAATAGATTACTTAACACATTTACAACTAAATGTGTTAAGTCCCAAGGTCATGTAATTGTATGCAAGCATATAGGATTTGTACTTACCTCAAAAGCAACTCACACCAATCTAACCACTTCCGCTTCCAAGAATCCTTTAACACTTTGATTAGGGCAACTCAATCTCATCAAAACCTAATCCAAAAGTGATTATACACACTCACTTAGAGATACACATAAGATAATAAGGATAAGAACCAACTAGGGCAAACTCTGCACATGACACGCTCAACAACACGGGGCATGTCCCTGACCGTGCCCTAAACTCACAACACAAATGGTTTGACACGCTCAGTGACATGGGCGCATCACTGGCCATGTCAATCATCCCACAACACAGTGGCTATGACAAGCTCAGTGACATGGGTGTGTCACTGGTCGTGTCAATCCATCAACATCACAGTAGCTATGACACGCTCAATGACATGAGCGTGTCACTAGACGTGTCAATACTACTCCAACACAAAAGCTATAACACGCTCAGTGACATGGGCGTGTCACTGGTCGTGTCACCCATCTATAAAATAGAACCATTGACACGACGAAAGACTTGGCCGTGCTCATGGGTGTGTCAGGCCAAAAATCTTGATTCCGGCAACAACAACACCACATCCAACAAACCTCTTTCTTTTACCATCTTTCACTGCAAAAAAACTTAACCAAACTCATCAATAAACCATAATAAACTTGCAAAAACACCAAAACAACTAAATACATACATGAAACACAAATCACAACCATAATCACAACTCATCACCTACACAAAACACAATACTGGCTTTCAATCACTAAACTAAACCTTTCCTTCAAACAAACACCAAAATCAAAACCAATAAGACCAAATACTCTCAAATACACCACAATAAAACATAAACATATCAACAATAACCATACATCAACTCAAAACACAAACTCAAAAAGAAAACCAAGGAATCAAGTGGAAAACTTACCAAAAGTGATGAAAACCCTTAGAATTTCAACTTGATCACTTGAAACACCATTCAATCTTGAGTTAGGAAGAGCAAAATCTCTCTTTCCTTCTTGCTATGGAGATGGTCGGTGTAGACCTGTAACACCCCGATACTCCATAAAAATACTATATATATACCTTATATACATACAGTAAACATATAAAGTATAAGGATGTCACTTTTTGTTACAATTTAAAAACCTTTAACTGAGTTCAAATCATATTCAATTATAAAGTATTTCTTTTAATGATCTTATACTTAAATATAATAATAATAATCTTATCTTTAACAAAACTTCATTTATACATATGAATACATTCTTGTAATAAAATACAGCATAATTAAATTATACATGTATGCAACACTCTCTAGTTGGTCTCAGAACACACTTACCTTACTCGTGGCATACCGATTGACTTTTAAATCAACCACCTATTCACCTGCGCGATTTACATAACCACGCTAAGCTAGAAAGCTTAGTAGTACAAAGAAATGATTTAAAATATATATATTACAAATAAATCATATTTCATATAATAACATCATGTATTACCATTTTCTTATCATATTTTCCCTTTTCAATGCACTCTCTATGTATTTCCATCAATCTCATAATATATATATATATATACTCCTATACATCATTTCAACAAATCACAATTCAATGACTTAACAAAACCTTCATGAAATAATGCTCACAATTTCCACATCCATAAACATTTTACACATCATATTATGTTTTCATAAACTCATCATTCAACATAGCTTCTCAAGCCATATTCACTTTCAATCATTTACTTATGTATTTTATACATCTCATTCCATGATTATCATCATATATCACATAATATTATATTTCATTCCATAATTCACATTAAAACAAAGACATTCATGGGCCCACAAGACACTAATATACCATTCGACTTTCAGAGTTAATGTTTTGTTTTATTTTTCTCATTTATCATTATCCCAACTAGGCTTCATGGATTAGGTTCAACCAAGCTTCAAGGGGAACAAAGCATGCTAAGTATCAACCCAACTTGGCTTCAAGAACCAATCCAACCTAGCTTCAAGGGTTGTAACATCTCAATTAGGCTTCAAGGACAAGACCCAACCAAGCTTCAAGGGGAGTAAAACATGTTAAACTTCTACCCAACTTGGCTTCAAGGATCAAGCCCAACCTAACTTCAAGAGATTGTTACTATAGGCATGCCACCAACAACAAACTCTGAAAATGGAATAACACATTAGTCACACAATTCATTTATTATTTCATTATCAATTCCATTCTCAATTCTCATCATTATCTAGGCAAACATGCCCCACTTGTTTCAATTGAATCATCATAGCCAATCACAATGGCTTCACATGTCATTTGAATTATATCTCAATTCACATTACAACACTTCATCATTCAAGTATACATAATCAATTTCATTGAACATATAGACAATATGTCCATTTATTTCATTGCAATCATTATTACCAACCATAATGACATCACATTTCATCACTTCTCAAGGGACATTAATATAATTCATCATTAAAATATTTATCATAACCAATTGCATTGCACATACCTTTTTGAATGATCACCATAGCTTTCACACTATACAATTAATAACATTAGTTACATTGTATTAACCATATAATAAATTACTTAACATTGTTGTAGGTCACAAAATCATATAAAAGAATGCATCTATGTAAGTTGTACTTACCTCAAGAACTACTCCCATTAATCTATACACTTCCTCTTCCAAGAGTTCTCACATTAGGTTAGAGCAACATAATCTCTTCTAAACCTAATCCAAAGATAATTACACCCATAAGAATTAAGAATGATGACTGACTAGGGCAAACACAACACATGACACGCTCACCAACACGGGTGTGTTCCTGATCGTTCCCTAAACCAACAATACAGAAGCTTTGACACGCTCAGTAACACGGGCGTGTTAATGGACGTGTCACTCATTCTGCCTCATAGAAACATTGAGACACCCAACAACACGGGCGTGTTCATGGCCGTGTCAATTACTTTTTCTCACAGTAGCTATGACACGCTCAGTAACATGGTCGTGTCGCAAACATCCAACTCAATACCATTGACACGCCCAACATTGTGGCCGTGTCACTGGCCATGTCAGCCAAAAATCATGAATTCGAACTCTCATCCATGAAAACACAAACACTTCAAAACTCATACTTCATCACCCTTAATCAACATCTTGGTTATATTCATCAATTACCTATCAATTAACACTTATATCACTTCAATATATCATAATAATAATCATTATATACACCACCATATATCAACTACTCAATTTCCCCAATTCATTCATATGAAACTCTTACTCAATAATTTCAACAATTCATCATCATCCTCACAATTAACCATATTATCTCACAATTAACCATATTATCATCATCTAAATACCAATTCCACACATATATATATATTTCAATCTTTCATTATCATCATCATCACACATCAATCATATCAAATCCAAACTCAAACAATAGAAATCAATACAAGGAAATGAATACTTACTTGACTATTATGTCAAATCTTCAATAACCATCTTCAATTCTCTCAAAACCCATAAGAATTTGGTGTATATGTAGATAAAACCACCTCTATTTCTCTCTATCCCTCTTTCTCTTTCTCTCTCTCTCGTCCAAGAAGAAGAAGAAGATGAAGAAGATGAAAAGAAGATCTTTTCTTCTTTTTCTCATGCTTATCATATATACATATATATATATTAATAATTAAATACCTTCAAATCTTCACCATACACTTGTCACTCTTTGACTTTCTTTCTTCTTTTTCTTTTAATTATTATTATTATTAATTAATTAAGCTTACTTTCCCACACCACTTTATACCTCATGTATATGTGATGTATATGTTGGTATATGTATATTTCTTATATATCACCTTTATATTCCCATATATTTTCCCAAATACCATATATACATATTATCCTTACATATATTACCAACATATCTTCTCACAGCTACTACTCCAATGTACACCAAAATCGGGATATTAAATTAATTCATTACTCTTCTTTTGATTTTCAATAGACATTCACATTAAATCCATATACAACAATAATTGCTCCAAACTTTTAGGGTATATTTTGGGATATTACAAGACCCTTAATTTTTGACCCAATCCGGTCCAATATGTTTTATTTAGTCAAAAATGATTTTTGTTGTCTAATTGGTCCAAAATAATTTTAATTAAATAGTTTTTGCTTTATTATCTAATTTTTATTAATAAAAAATAAAAATAAACAAATAAAAGTGAAAAAATAAAAATAAAAATAAAAATCAGAGTCGAAAAAATCGGCAACGAAAAAATCGTCTTGCAGGCCCGTGGGCATTTCGCCCGTAGGAAAATCCTGCGGGCAAAATAGTCACCCGCAGGAATTCTAAGGGCAAAATAGTCGCCCGCAGGAATTCCCTGCGGGCGACGCCCTAGCCCGCCCACTGCGGCAGTTTTTTTTCGCCAGCATATTTTTTTCTGCGGCAATTTTTTTTGGCAGCGTAATTTTTTCGACGCAAATTTTTTGAAACCTAATTCAATTAGGTTTTGGTTTCTTTTTTTATTAATATTACTTGCCTTAACTAATTAGGAATAATCCACATCAAACCACTATAAATAAGGACCAAAGGCAATTAATTTAGGGGAGGCCGAAAACCAACAGGGACTTGAAAATTTGAAACCAAATCAAGGAAGGAAAAGGAGCAATTCAATTCAATTTTTTCTGGAACAGCAGGGATACGATTCAAGTAATTCAAAGGCAGCAATTGTCTTTGTTCTTGTTCATCCAAGAAGAATTATTTTTGGGAGAATCAACAAAAGGAGGTATGAGATTCTAATTTTTGTTTTATTTTTTCACAGTAGCATAATCTATGAAATTTTATTTTTCAAATCAAAAACCTTAGAACTTTAATTTAGTTTTTCCCAAAGTTAAAACACTAATACGTTACTTTATTTTCCAAAAAGACTTAAAATTGTTATTTTTTCTTCTTAAAAATTTTAAAACTCTAATTGAACATATTTTTTCCACAAAACTAGAATTTAAAATTCTGTTTCTTTTAAAATTTTAAACTTGGTATTGTTTCTTTCAAAAAACCATAAAAAAACATCTTTTCTACTTATAAAAACTTTAATCCGTTTGTTTAAATTCATAAAACATCAAGAAATCATCAAATTGTCTTTCTAAATCCTAATTCAAATTCATCAGCCGAGACCCTAATTCTAAAACACTAAAACCATAATTCAACTTCTAAACCTAAAATATCAAACTCTAACTCCTTTAAAACTTTAAACCCTAATTTTTTAAACCCTAATCCTTTAAAACCATAAAAACACAAATACTTTAAATTTACACAGTAGCTTGAAATTACCATTTAAAACCATGAATCAAAAGTATTTTAAAGTGTCTAAAACCCTAGTTTCATGATTTCGCCATTCAAATATTAATTTAGTTAATCAAAGAGTCTTACCAACCTTTTAAAACATAAAATCCTCAATCAATTTTAATTGCATAAAAAGTCACAATAGCTATAATTGGACTTTTATTTGCTTTGTTTAATTCTATATTTGATTATGCTTTGATTTATTTCTTATGCTTTAATCTATTTAATTTCAATGCTTGATTTATTTAATTTATCATGGATGGATGTTTATTTTATATTTTAATTAATACCTTTAATGAATGATTTATTTATTATGAATGGTTATTTACTTTTATCAATTTATTTAGACTTCCAAATGTTGTAAGAGGTATGTTTCCACTTGGTGGGTACCTCATTAGTTAAATATCATGTAATTTAATTTGCTTTTCTATTTTAGAACCAATGTAAAGGGCATGTTTCTACCTTTTGGTTGGTGCCCTATTTAAGCATGTGATGTGAGGACATGTTTCCATCCTTGGATGGGTGTCCATTTATTTGCTTTGCTTGGACCTTGCTTTGATTTTAATATATTGATGCTTTCTTTTAATTATTATGTGTAATATGGATAATGTTGTTATATTTAAGAATTTTATAATATTAAGACCTGTAAAGGAGGCCAGTTCCAATGAACCGGACGTTGTGGGAGTGCTGGACCATTCTTACCTTCCCCACACGTACCCAACTTTTCGAACCCATTAAGGGGTTAGGAATTCCTTAGGAATCGAGTCATCCACCCCTTTCTTTTTCCCAGCCTGTCTGGGTGGTGACTCTATTTTCTCCGGACTTAGGTCCGTGTTCTCTAAGGCCCTGAGCCTAAACAGTGCCGAAGTCGCAAGAACCATTCCACCGGGAGTGGGGGCAAACATTCCTGCTCACAGCCTGCCAAAGAGAAGAGGAAGGAAGAAGAAGAAGAAATTCAACCCACTCAACTCTTCTCTTAACCACTAAAGCCTTCATTTAATCTCAACCAAGCAATTTAAATATTATAATATTACAAATATCATCTTCCACTTATTTTAATTACTCAAAATATAATTTTCCATTATTACATAATTTCCCATTTAAAATAATTTAATAAATCTCATTTGACAAACTAATGAGTTGACTTGTATATGTTGTATATATCTCTATATATACAACATATACACACTTCTCTTTCCTTTCTTAATCCTCTACGCAAACTTTAAAATTATTTAATCCAATTTCAACAATAATCATTCCAAAAATTTTAGGGTATAGTTTGGGATATTACAGGTTGGGCCGGCACGGTTATGATGTTGAAACATTTCTCTATCCACTGGGTGCATCCTATACTCAGTTTATTCAAATAGGGCTCTTGAACTTTGACGTATCTCCCATTGGCGTACGGGAAATTTTTGAAGAAAATAAGGATAGAGATGAGGAGGAACGTCATGGAGAGGGAGGAGAGTTTGTTTCACATCTCGGGGCTAGAACATCTTAGGTAAGCTTTTACCATTTTTCCATTGCAATCGCTTCTTAACCTATTTTAACTTTTTAATGATTGTTGTGAGCTGCTGGCGCATTGGATCATGAGGCCGAACCTTCTTTTACTGCTCCTTCATTTGCTCATTCTAGTCCACCGGATATGCCATCTCATCCACATGGCGTTGACATGAATTACCTGGTAGATTTTCTTATTCCATGATAATTTATGCTATATGTATGCATGATTTATGTACGCTCTTACTCTTTTCCTTTCTGGCTCACAGTAGATGATTGAAGAACAAAATAAGAAACTTAAAGAAGAGCTGGCCACTAGTCATCAACAGGTTTCCCATTTTGAAAATTTGTACCGTCAATCAGAGCAAAACTTTTGAGACTTTCGATTTCAGGGGATGAGAGATCCTAGTGCTTCTTCATCTAGAGGACCCCAAACTGATGACCATGAGATCCTTTCATCTACTTTTGATGAGGAATGTTACAGATCAGAACTCCAAGGTAATAGAGTTTCTGGTGCTCCTACTTTGGGCGGACTTGATATGGGTGATATGCCTCCTCCTCCAATAGGCAATGATTTTTTCAGGGTATATTTGATGATCTACCACCTCCTTCTTAGTGATGTATAAATATTGTGTCAATTGAGGAAACATTGTAAAATAAGTATAAAAATAATAATGATAATATATAATGTTTATTTTACTGCAACTTTTTTCTTTTTATCGTCATTATTGCGCCACAATTTTCCTTTTCACATTCACAGCCGCATCAATTAAGTAAAACCAAATGCAACATGCAATTAATGAAATTTCATCGCTAATTCTTTTTCCCTATGCATCACGGTCTTATGCTTTCCTTATCAATTTTGGAATGGCATAATCCTCATATATAAATCACTTTTCACACTATAATTTCATACATAAGCCAAGAGATTTTCCACTTCAACATTCTAATTTTCCTTAAGCCTTCCACAATGACCAAACTCCATTTAAAGAAAATAAAAATTCTATTTAAGATTATGAATATCATTCATTGGAAGCAAATGTCTTGGTCAAAAATTGATACTTTGAAGTGTTTTCAAAATGTCAAAATGGACCATTCTTTTTTACATGCCATGGCTTCTTTTTGGAATGTGGATTCTAGGACATTTAAATTAATGGCTTCAAAATATGTCCCTTGATTGAAGAATTTGAGGCCATCCTTGGATATCCAAATAATCAAAAAATGGCATTACCTATATTGATTTCCAAGACTCAACAAAAGATGAAGATGTTATTTCAAATCTCAAAGCCTGAAGTTCTACAATTGATGAGAGGTGAGAAAATTCTGCTTGGTCCCTTAATTGACTTTTGTCTTTCTCATTTGGCTCATACTAAGGCATGGGGACATATGCTTTGTCTTTGCTTGCTTGGCCAATTCATGCTTGTTTCCTCTGATGGCGATATTGATCCACGAGTATTGGATATCATGGACCAAATGGAAGGAGGCTTGTCGCCGATTCCTGTGATCTTAGCCGAGACTTTAGTTGGATTAGACCAGCTTAAATCTGGATTGTCAAAAAGACTGACTGGGAGTCCATTGTTGCTTCAGGTAATTACCTAAACTACCCTTTTTGGGTTTTCAATTTAGGTTTTTCTTTCTTCTTCTTTTTTATTATTTTTTTATTGCTCTAATTTTTGCCTAGTCCGCCTATGCTGATTTTCGGAACTAGCGAGCTGTCCTAATTTTTGCCTAAGTTGCCCTTGCGGGTTTTCAACTTAGCGGACTCTTTTTTTATATATATCACTCTAATTTTTACCTAGTCCGCCCATGTGGATTTTTGGAACTTGCGAGCTATCCTAATTTTTTCTTAAGCTGCCCTTGCGGGTTTTCAACTTAGCAGACTCTCTCTTTTTTTTAAAAAAAATATATATCACTCTAATTTTTGCCTAGTCTGCCCATGTGGGTTTTCGGAACTAGCGAGCTATCTTAATTTTTGCCTAAGCTGCCCTTGCGGGTTTTCAACTTAGCGGACTCTTTTTTTATATATATATTGCTCTAATTTTTCCTAGTCCGCCCATCTGGGTTTTCGAAACTAGCGAGCTGTCCTAATTTTTGCCTAAGCTGCCCTTGTGGGTTTTCAACTTAGCAGAATCTCTTTTTTTTTAATTTAATTTAATTTTCTTATAGATTTGGCCTCAGTAGCATCTCTGCTTGCTCAATACTCCATCCATGGATTTTTTTAGATATCTGCCACGTCATCATTCTGCTAGGAAACTACTCCATCCGGCTTCTTCATATGCTGACTGGGTTGACTGGATCCACTCACGTGCTGAAGTTAACATCTGTTGGTTGGTACCTTGGTGAAAGATTTCTCGTATCATGGTGCGGACATACATGATGTATGTACCTCTTACTGCTCTTCGTTAAGGTACTTGCTATGACCCCCGTGGACTTGGCCGTCAGTATGGAGCTGAGCCTTAAGGTTATGAATTCACTCCCAATTTAGATATGCCTTGTCTGACTGAAGCCTACTTGGATCGACTGAAGCAAAGTTGGCCTGCACATTACACTCATCGTCTGCCATAGATTTTTCATTTGTCAAATTTCTTTAGGAAATGCATTGTTAGGATGCAAAAAAAATAAAAGAAATAATTAAGAGATGCTTCTTTTCCTTTTATAATTCATCATCACCTTTTGCTATTGTGTTTATTTACTTCATCCATATCTGGTCAAATACTTATAACAGTGCACATAGAACAATTTTAACATTAATTCTATTTTATTAATTTGGAGAACAATCAAACATAAAGCCAGCATACACTAGATCACTCCTGTTGCCAACTAGCCCTTTCGAGTTTTCTATCTGATGATTTTCTCTCATTTAGCCCTAATTGTTGCCTAGCCCACCCTTTCAGGTTTTCGAAACTAGCAGACTGCTCTTGTAACACCCCTTCCCAACCTACATGTGTAAGTCGAGTAGAGGCGCCACACTATCCTATTGTTGCTACCAATTTACTTAGTCAAATTTTAATTCTGATTTTTACAGAAATTTTGCCATAGTTCCGCCTAGAAATTTGGATTCCAAGTGTCGACAAAACTTGTTTTTCTGATTTTTTTTAAAACATTTTACACAGACCAATATAATTACCATCAAATTTAATGCACTCCCAATGAAACCACCTTATACCCTCAACTACAAACCTGCACGAAGAGTTCACACTTCTAATATAACATAAAGTAAAGATTTATGATTATTACATACTACTAACATACAATTATAACATAGAAAATCTCTTTTATATTTATTCATATACATGCCACAACTAGCTAACTCATAATGGAACTAAAAGATCTACCCCTGAGATTTGCTGTGGTCTGGTCGTTGCTTTCCCAAGATTTATCTACTGCTCCGAACCTACGAGTCAAGGAAAACTTAACTCGCTGAGCAATGTCGCTCAGTGGGTACTTTACCAATAAAATACAAGTAACATATGAAAACATTTGGAAAATATGAAATAATTAAATCATAAATCAACCAACCCTAAACCAATAGAAATTTTGATACATTCAGTGTGATATGCTTTCAATAATGTAAAATCATAATTCAACTCATTTGCATTTCATAGTTTAACGAAAAATATGTCTTTGGTTCAGGCTCTACTGGTATATAGGGAACCATAGTGATAAGGCAGTGGCCCTCACCACTGTAACATAGGTGGCCCTCACCACCAATATCAGATCACAGGAATGGCCCTCACCATCCTGGTTCTAACCAATGGGCCTCCCCATTGGCTTCAGTGGCCTCACCACTGAATAACATATCATATCACAATAATGAGCAGTACTGCATGCGTTAGTATAGTGCACCATACCCTTATCTACCACTCCCACTATCCAGTAGAGCATAAAGGTTAAAATGATTCAATTTAAGTTTCAAACTTCATTTTGGAATGATTCGAAAAATCATTTTAATTTCCGTCACGCTTTGCCATTTATGCCGCGCACCACATTCTTTGGTCAAACCGTTACTCTTTTTCACATATTTAACATCCACAATAAACATATCAAATATTTCAAAGCATTCCTCAAAGGATCACAAATTAACCAAATGAATAGTGTTGCGGCGAGAAAAATCGGCAACGCAAAATGGCATGACCAAATGAATAGTAAAATCTGGATTTTCGTCAAAATTTCAGTCCACTTCAATCATGCATTTGACCAAGTAAATGATCTTATTTTTGGCTGAAATTTTACAGAAAACTTATTTCATATGTTGACTAATTGCATGTAAAATTTCGTTGAAAAATTCCTTCGTTTTCTGCCTCAATCAATTTCCACAAAAAGGTCCAGAAAGCTGTCTTTTTGGGACCATTTCGGCCCAAACACATGAAATGCATAGGATAGTTTATTTTTCTTTTGCAAATCAATATTAAGGCTTCTTTAATGGTAAAGTGAAGATTCAAACACTTCCCTTTGACAACTTTTGAATGTTTAACTCAAATCAATATATTTAAGCATCAACAACAAAACTTTCATAAACCAAAGTTTGTAAAGCATCAAACCAAAATTAATTATTCAAAGGTAAAGTACCAAACCTTATTTCTTTAATTCCTCTTGGCTTTTCTTTCTTCTCCTTCTTTAATTCTTTATTTCTCCTTCAATCAATTCAAGATACAACATAAACCTTAGAATTTCAAAATAATAAATTATCCTCTATTTCTTTTCCAACCGAAACCCCTAATCCAACCTTATTAATCTTTCTATATCTTGGTTCTTCCATTTAATCAATTAATCTTATTATTATTATTTTTTTTTCAATTCCATATAAGACTTTAATTCCCAATCTTCCAATATATATATAACTACCTAGAACTAATACTAAAATTAAAGTCTACACACTTAAAAACCTTAGAACTTACCTTAAAAATCAAAGTTTGGAAAAACTTGGAAGTCCCTTGGTATTTTCTCTTGTTGGCCGAATTTGGTGAGTGGAAAAGAGAGAATTTGCTCTTCATATCACCTATATTTATATACAAAGGAAGTGATGATCACCTTGACCATTTGTCCACTTTTTCTCTTTCTTCATTTATTACACATTTATTACATATGCTAAATGTTCTCTTTTGATTGGCCAACCTTTGATTTTTATAACTTCCTTTTTCCTTTACTTCTTTCCACTTGTCTCTCTTCCCATTGGATCTCATAAAGTTGTCGCGGGTTACTCATCCGGTCCCGACATGAAACCGGGCCCACATTACGTTCCGGCGATTAATCGATCATATCTTTTAAACCGTATAGCTCCACGAGTCAAACTATATATGGTTTTGATCCTCTCGACCTCTACTTTCTATTTATAAGATCTATTTTAGGTTTCTAAGTCATTTTGAAAAATTACCGGAAAGCCCTCAACTTTTTACAAAATTCCCTTTTGGTCCTATTTTTGCTCGGGTTTTCTCCGGCTTCGTTTCTACTGACAATCATTTCATATTTAACTTCTCGCCATTCTCTACGTACTCGCGTCTTTATTTCCTACCCTAAATTCATGTATAACTTTAATTGGTAATGACCAAAATGCCCTTAGTCAACATTTCTTCATTTTTTTTTAACGGGACATTTCCTGGAAAAGCCGTTACAAGTCGTTGCGATCCGATTTTTCTCTACATTCCATTTTTGGAATCTGTTATATGCACTATTAAGAACATCCGGTGCAACTTTCTTTGAAATTACATCTACGTCCCCAACTTTATTTAAAATTACAATTAGGTCCCTTTTGTCATACAACCTTATCTAGGGCTGTTATCAAGAATTATCTTCTCCTTTTCCCTACTCTCGCTATGCACGTGTCTACACTGCATAAATGCAGTAGGCGGATGTGAGTTCCTTCCTCGTTAATTTAAGCTTCGTCCCGAAGCTCATCAAGTGAAAACAAATATGGGTATTGCTTCTTCATAGTTTCTTCGCGTTCCCATGTAGCTTCTTCTACTTTGTGATTCCTCCAAAGCACTTTGACCAATGGAATCTTCTTATTTCGCAACTCTTTGATTTCACGTGCTAGGATCTCTACCGGCTCTTCCTCATATGTCATTTCAGGCTGAATCTCAATATCTTGAACTTGTATGACGTGGGTTGGATCTGAACGATACCTCCTTAGCATCGAAACATGGAAAACATCATGTATTTTATTTAATTCAGGTGGTAACGCCAACTGGTAAGCTACCGGACCTACCCGTTTAATAATTTCATATGGTCCGATGAATCTAGGGCTTAGCTTGCCTTTTTGTTTAAATCGTAACACTTTCTTCCAAGGAGAGACTTTGAGGAACACTCTGTCACCTACCTCAAACTGTATGTCTTTCCTTTTTAGATCCGCGTATGATTTTTGCCGGTCCGCTGCTGCTTTTAATCGGTCTCGAATGATTTCTACCATCTCTTCAGTTTCCTTAACTATGTCTGGCCCCAACATCTTTTCCTCACTCAATTCTGTCCAGCAAACTGGAGTTCTGCATTTTCGACCATACAGTGCTTCGTAAGGTGCCATTTGTATGCTGGATTGATAACTGTTGTTGTATGCGAATTCCATTAAGCTTAGGTGTTTGTCCCAACTACCTTTAAATTCTAAAATGCACGCCCTCAGCATATCTTCCAAAATTTGAATCACTCTTTCCGACTGTCCGTCTGTCTGGGGATGAAATGCTGTGCTGTGGTAAGTTCGAGTTCCAAGGGCTGTTTGTAACTTCTGCCAAAAATTTGACGTAAAACGTGGGTCTCGATCGGATATGATCGAAGTTGGAACTCCGTGGAGACGTATAATCTCTTTGATATACAAGTCTGCCAACTTGTCTAGCGAGTAATCCACACGTACTGGTATGAAATGAGCGGACTTAGTAAGCCGGTCTACGATTACCTAAATCGCGTCATGTTTGTCCCTTGTCATAGGCAATCCTTTGACAAAATCCATAGTAATACGATCCCATTTCCAGGTTGGAATCGTAATAGGTTGTAGTAGCCCTGAGGGTAGTTGATGTTCCGCCTTCACTTGCTGACAGGTTAGACACTTCGTTACGTGATCAACGATATCCTTTTTCATTCCTGGCCACCAATAATACTCCTTCAAGTCCCGATACATTTTCGTTACTCCTGGATGCATTGTATAAGGACTGTTATGAGCTTCTTGCAAAATCTGTTTCATCATCTCCTTGGACTTAGGTACCACCATTCTCTTCTTGTAGTAGAGAATACCATCAGGACGAATTTGATAGTCTCCTAAACAGTTCTCCTGCGCCTGTTGACTCCACTTCTTCACTTGTTCATCCTCCTTCTGAGCCTCACGTATTTGTTGATGTAAATTAGGTCGCACGTGCATTTCTGCAAAGATAGCTCCATCTTCTGTAGGTTTTAACGTTACCCTCATAGCACTTAGCGCTTGCATTGACTTCCTACTAGGTGCATCAGCTACGATATTCGCTTTGCCCGGGTGATAATTAATCGTATAGTCGTAGTTGGCTAACCATTGCATCCATTTTCGCTGTCGCAGGTTTAAATCTTTCTGCGTGGGCAAATATTTCAAGCTTTGATGATCCGTAAAGATGTAACATTTTTCCCCGTATAAGTAGTGCCTCCACGTCTTGAAAGCCAAAACAATCGCTGCTAGCTCTAAGTCATGCGTAGGATAATTCTTTTCATGTGGCTTGAGCTGTCGAGAGACATACGCAATGACTTTGCCTTCCTGCATCAATACACAACCTAACCCGATATGGGATGCATCGCTATAAATCACAAAATCTTTTCCTGATTCTTGTAACACCCCAATACTCCATATAAATACTATACATATACCTAGTATACATACAGTAAGTATATAAAGTATAAGGATGCCACTTTTTTTTTTTTTACCTTTCAATACCTGTAACAAAATTCAAACCATAATAGGTCAATTTAAAGAACACTTAATAATTATTGTCTTTATCAAAACTTCATTTATACATATAATATAACATACTTAAAGTGGATACATGTATGCATTACCCTCTAGTTGGTCTCGACAAAATCTTACTCTTCTCGTGGCCTACCAAAAGACTTCATATCTTCCACCAAGCTACCTGCGCGATAATACATTCGCGCTAAGCTCGAAAGCTTAGTAGTACAAATATAAAATACAAACATATATCATGGAAACACTAACATATAAAGATATCTCAATTCCATATACTTTTAGTTCTTATTAAGTTTATCCCTATTCATTTGCACCTTTCATATCTTTCAACTAATCTCCTATCTTATACACATATAAACATAACATTTCTACCAAGTCCAACCCATCACTAATATTCACAATCAACATCTCAATACACACATTATACATTATACTAATCATAAGTCACATTTCCAATTAAGACAATCATTGTCATCAACCACAATTCATTAATTGAATTCACAATCAATGCTAATACACACATTATACATCATACCAATCATAACATTTCTTTATTCACAATTCAACATTAATGATTCATCACTAGTGCTCATAATCAATATTTCAACGCACATATTACATATCATCAATCACATGTCCAATGAAGTATACCAAAGATTTCATTATCCATTTCTTTCAACATTTGTATATCACATTGACAACAAAGACAGACTCGGGCCCAACAGACACCACTATGTTATTCAGAGTTCAGAGTTACTGCTTTGGTCTATAATCATAATCATCAAGCCCGTAGGCATCATATATCAATATTTCTATCCATGGATAGTGTAACAGACCCAGTCTCTTGGACCATCAACTCATCATGAGGAGATCCTCAACCCGGCAAGACTGTTACCAATCATATATTTCATATTCACAATTCTCATAGTGTAACAGACCCAGTCTCTTGGACCTCAATTCAACTCAATTTGAAGAGATCCTCAACCCGGCAAGACTGTTACCTTTTTCATTTTATAGGCATGCCTCCAAACCCAGAACTCTGAAGACTGAATAACACATTAAACATATATTTCACTTATTGTTTCATTATCAATTTCAATCTCAATGTTCATTATCATCTAGGCAAACATGCCTTGTTTCTTTCAATTAGATCATCATAGCCAATCACAATGGCTTCATCTCACATTTGAATCATCATGGCCAATTACAATGGCTTCACAACATATCCTATCTCAATCCATATGATACATATAACATCATTGCTATAACATTACAAAGTACCTTATTCATATAGCACAATACAATTCACAAGATTCATAATACACAAAACATAGTATTGTTCATATAGTATCATG
This sequence comes from Garcia nutans, assembly GCA_947685225.1. Lineage (NCBI taxonomy): Eukaryota > Viridiplantae > Streptophyta > Magnoliopsida > Malpighiales > Euphorbiaceae > Garcia > Garcia nutans. Next base: position 42,928,417 of record CANTUV010000007.1, on the reverse strand, counting down.
TGCATCATCATTATAATACTCAACATCAATTACATTAACCAAATGAACATATCATTATTCAATCACATGATTCACATTATACATATAGCATCATTGCTATAACATTACAAAGTACATTAAAGTAATTCTTCATAAAAGTGTTTATCATAATAAATTTGCATAGCTCATACCTTGTTGAATGATCCTCTTCTCTTTCACACTATACAAGTCACATTAGATTAACAATGTAATAATTTACCTAACATTATTTAATTATACTCAATCAATTGTATTCTCATACATTAATATTCATCAAATCATTCACATCTTTCATTTTCCCATAACACAATTATATATATATACATATCATTAATGATATAAACACATCAAAATACATTAGTGATATGCATTAACAATGCAATCATGCAACATTGGTACTTACCTTAATAACATTTCACACCACTCTAAACTCTTCTCCACTCAATAGTTCTTCACTTCACAAATTAGGGCAATTCAACCTCTTCACAACCTAATCCAAAAGGAATATAAGCAAAATGACCATATGAATAGTACATTCTGGTTTTAGACTCCATTTTATCCTTAATTTGAAAAATTGTATAAAATAATCTACTTGACTAAAAATTCTAAAATTTTTACAGAATTTAGTTTTGTATCTTAAAATCATTCCTTTAAAATTTTAGATCAAACTGAACACAAAATCTTGGTCAAATAGTTCACCTAACCAGACTGCCCCAATTGCCCTGCATCCTGGCAGCAGTTCTGAACTTTGTGAATTCCATAAATCAAATTCAATCAACGTGGTTCCAAATTATTTTTCTCAAATACTAGACTCACTAAGCAACAACATATCCAAAATTCAATTGGATATGATTTTTCTACATTTTATTAAAAATCCCGAAATATAGCTGTCTCAGTTAAGGTACCTGCTGGAACAGGTCTAATAAAAATAATCTTTCTAAACTCATAACCATTCCAAAATCGAATCAACATATTTTTCAGTCATTCTAGACTCATAGAGGCACAACATATCAAAAATTCACTTCAAGAACATTTTTCTATAATTAATTAAAAATCATACAAGTCACAGCCTTTACTAATTGTAAAACAGAAAAATATTCACTAAACACAACTCTTACTCTTCCATCACCAACACCAATTTAACTTCTTATTTTAAAATCAATTTCAACTCTAATCAACAAATCATCAACACACTTAATCATACTATCAATAACCCTAACTCAACTCACACACATCTTCAAAAATAACAAAGGCAAACAAGAGAAAACTTACTAAAATCATGAAATTCTTGAAATTCCAACTTGTATACTTGAGATCTTCCTTCACTTTTGAGCTTAAAATTCCAAAATCATCACTTGCTCTCTTGCTTTCCTTTGTCTTTGAGTGAGCCGGCCATCAACAAGAAGAAGAAGAAGAAATGATGAAGAAAACACAAAGTCAATAGGCATTAAATACCCTTCCAAAAGAAAATTACTAAACTACCCTCAACCATATAACTAAACCTTTGTCTTTTACAAGCCCATGTTGGTAATTTCACAATCACAAATAAAATATCCTCTTCCCTTGACCAAGCCCTTTGACCAACTTATATTATATATATATGACCATATACACAACATATACACTTCACTCTACACAATGCTTTTCTTCAAACAACATAATTACCACTTATCAATCACACACTCAATTCAATAATAACAACATTATCATAACTTCTAAGCACACTTAGGGATATTACAATTCTGGTTGTGTAAGAATAGGTGCTTCAGTAAGTTTTTGTTTCAGCTTTTCAAAGCTCCGTTGACAAGCGTCGGTCCACTGGAATTTGGCATTCTTCTGAAGTAGCTTGGTCATAGGTACGGCGATCATGGAAAACCCTTTAACGAATCTCCGATAATATCCTGCTAATCCCAAGAAACTACGGACTTCCGTTACTGTCTTAGGTGACTTCCATTCCAATACTGCTTCTATTTTCTTGGGATCGACCCTTATTCCTTCTGCCGATACAATATGTCCCAAGAAAGCTACTTCTTCCAACCAAAATTCGCATTTGCTGAATTTAGCGTATAACTGCTTCTCACGCAGGGTTTGCAAAACAATTCTAAGGTGACGATCATGATCCTCTCGATTCTTTGAATATACCAATATGTCGTCAATAAATACCACCACGAACTGATCCAAATACGGGTGGAAGATTCTATTCATCAGATCCATGAATACTGCAGGTGCGTTCGTTAATCCGAAAGGCATAACAATGAATTCATAATGTCCATAGCGAGTTCTGAATGCGGTTTTTGATATGTCTTCATCTTTAATTCCCAATTGATGATAACCCGATCGTAGATCAATTTTTGAAAAGACTCCAGCACCTTTGAGTTGATCAAACAGATCATCTATGCGAGGTAACGGATACTTGTTTTTGATGGTCAGCTTATTAAGTTGACGGTAATCTACACACAACCTTAAGGATCCGTCTTTCTTTTTCACAAACAATACTGGTGCTCCCCATGGTGACACGCTTGGCCTTATGAACCCCTTGTCTAAAAGTTCTTGTAGTTGTACCTTTAATTCTTTTAGCTCTGCTGGCGCCATTCGGTAAGGTGCGATAGATACTGGTGCAGCTCCCGGGTACACATCTATGGTGAATTTCACCTCTCGTTTAGGTGGTAGTCCGGGTAAATCGTCAGGAAATATGTCGGGAAAATCGCATACAGTAGGTATATCTTGTAACTTTGGTGCCTCTTCTTTTGCTACTAATGCACATACCAGGTATGCCTCGCAGCCTTTTTGCACTAACCTCTTAGCCGTCATGGCAGAAATGATGTTAGTTAGATAGTCCTTCCTTTTTCCCACTAGAGTCACTTTGTCACCGTCTGCAGTATGCAAGGTAACTCTCTTCCGTTTACAGTCAACCAATGCATCGTGTTTGGCTAACCAATCCATTCCAAGGATAGCATCAAATTCTTGAAATGGTAGTTCAAATAAATCTCCCCAAAAGATATGTCCGTGTATCTCTACGGGACAATCTTTCACTACCTTCCTAGTAATCACCTCATTTCCTAATGGGTTAGTAACTAATATTCCTTCTTTCTCTAGTTCTACCTTTAGGTCCTCAAGTTTTTCATTTTTCATGCATATATATGAGTGTGAAGAACCTGGATCTATTAAAACGTAAAGCGGAACTTCAAACATAGACAACTGACCTGCAATCACTTCTAGCGCTTCTTCGTCTTCTCGCCCCCTCATGGCATACATTCTAGCAGGAGCCCTTGCTTCTGGTCGATTCACTGTTTCAGATTGCACACGCGACGGATTTTCGCTCCTTCCTCTGCCTCGGCCTCGACCTGCTGCCGCTTGCGATCTCTCAGTATCCCTAGGTAGATTCTGTATTCGCTGGGGACACTCTCGCATAAGGTGGTCTAAAGATCCACATATATAACATGCAAATGTCCGACCCCAACATTCTCCCGTGTGACGGCGTCCGCATTGATCACAGCATGGATTATTATTTTCGCCTTCATTACCTCTCGGACCGATAAAGAAGTTACCTCCGCTTCGGCTGAATCCTCTTCCTTGTCCTCTTCCGGATCGTCCAGTACTAGCGACTGAGGTAGTTTGACTTAAGCCACCGCGAATTGATCCCTGACTGTAACCTCGACGTTGACCGCCTCCCATGGAACCACTGCCGCGGAATCGTTTTCTTGATGATTGGTAGTTTCCCGAATAGTTCTGGGTACCTCTCTTCTGTTTCATCTTCTGTCGTCTATTCTGCTCATCAGACTGACATTGCTCTACTTCTAGAGCCCTATTGACCAACTCGGAAAATTCTTTGATATTAGCAGCAATTAGCTGCATCCTAATCTCATTATTCAATCCATCCTGGAACTGCTTACATCTATCATGTTCATCTTCAATTGTCTTCTTGGCATACCTACTCAGCCTAGTAAATTCCCTCTCGTACTCAGCAACGGTCAGTCGACCTTGCTTTAAGTGTAGAAACTCCTTTTTCTTGGCATCTAGGTATGCCTCCGATATAAACTTCCTCTTGAACTCATTCACAAAGAAATCCCATGTTCTCTGTTCCGGTGAAACTCGTTGGTGAACTGTGTCCCACCATATATATGCTTCTTCCACTAATAAGGAAGTAGCACATATCACTCGCTCTTCTGGCGTACACTGTAACTGATCTAAGGCTCGTATTGTTCCTTCCAGCCAATACTCGGCTGTTGAAGAATCATCGTCCCTTCGAGCCTTAAACTCCTTCGCACCATACTTTCTTATCTTTTCTATTGGGGGTTTCCTTTCCCCTCCTACAGCAGGTACTGGTACGGGTGCTGGCGCTGGGGGTGGTGCTGGGGCAACGCCGGCTATCTGCCGAAATACGGCAGCCATTTGTTGCAACATTTCATTGGGAATAGGAGCATCAGCGGGTGGTTGCTCCGACGCTGATGTCTCAGATACACGCATTTCTACAACTCGGGAGGCCTGAGACTCGACCTCCTCCTCTATATCACGCTGCGCTGCTTGCGACATCTAAAGAGTAAACATATACCATCCCATCATTATTAACGACCCAGACCAACAGCATTATCTTACCCTAGGTGGCATGTATATAAATATAAAATTCTTAATTAACACATATACAACACAACTTTTATTTATTTCCAAACACAAAGTTTTACAATATTAGGAAGCCCTTATATACATTGCAAAATTTAGGACTCCTCACTATTATATCACCATATTATACTACCATACAATATTTACATGATACCTTTATCTCACATATATATAACTAAAAGAACCACCAAACACAATACATCTCAAGACTCAATGAGTAGGTGCCCTAGGTGAAGTGGCACTGTCTGAAAAATATTCTACTATCTCAGGATCAAAATCGGGGTCATGTGATGCTTCACTAGGTAAGTACTGGCCTAGCTCTTGAACCCTCTCCTGTAAAGTTTGAATCTCTTGATGTGCTATCTCGAGGCTTCTACCGACACTATCCAACTCCGCTCTATAACTAAGCCTGTCTTCTTTTAACATCTGCACGTCATCTATCAAGGAGGAAATCATCTCATCTTTTATTCTCAAGTCTTCACGATCTTGTATACTTCTATCGGCCAAAATTTCTATAGTCTCATCTTGCTCCTGCGCTTGCTGTCTCAACCTCTCTACTTCTATCCTTAGCTCCCTCACCTCCTCGTTTAGGTCACCCATTATTACTCCTGGATAAGTTGAATAACATAACTAACAATGACACACACATGTATAGTTATATAATTAAAACCCCTATTCTAACCCTATGTGTCATACATTTAAGGTTTAGTTCGACTAACTACCCAGAACCGGCTAAACCTTTGCTCTGATACCACTAATTGTAACACCCCTTCCCAACCTACATGTGTAAGTCGAGTAGAGGCGCCACACTATCCTAATGTTGCTACCAATTTACTTAGTCAAATTTTAATTCTGATTTTTACAGAAATTTTGCCATAGTTCCGCCTAGAAATTTGGATTCCAAGTGTCGACAAAACTTGTTTTTCTGATTTTTTTTTAAAACATTTTACACAGACCAATATAATTACCATCAAATTTAATGCACTCCCAATGAATCCACCTTATACCCTAAACTACAAACCTGCACGAAGAGTTCACACTTCTAATATAACATAAAGTAAAGATTTATGATTATTACATACTACTAACATACAATTATAACATAGAAAATCTCTTTTATATTTATTCATATACATGCCACAACTAGCTAACTCATAATGGAACTAAAAGATCTACCCCTGAGATTTGCTGTGGTCTGGTCGTTGCTTTCCCAAGATTTATCTACTGCTCCGAACCTACGAGTCAAGGAAAACTTAACTCGCTGAGCAATGTCGCTCAGTGGGTACTTTACCAATAAAATACAAGTAACATATGAAAACATTTGAAAAATATGAAATAATTAAATCATAAATCAACCAACCTTAAACCAATAGAAATTTTGATACATTCAGTGTGATATGCTTTCAATAATGTAAAATCATAATTCAACTCATTTGCATTTCATAGTTTAACGAAAAATATGTCTTTGGTTCAGGCTCTACTGGTATATAGGGAACCATAGTGATAAGGCAGTGGCCCTCACCACTGTAACATAGGTGGCCCTCACCACCGATATCAGATCACAGTAATGGCCCTCACCATCCTGGTTCTAACCAATGGGCCTCCCCATTGGCTTCAGTGGCCTCACCACTGAATAACATATCATATCACAATAATGAGCAGTACTGCATGCGTTAGTATAGTGCACCATACCCTTATCTACCACTCCCACTATCCAGTAGAGCATAAAGGTTAAAATGATTCAATTTAAGTTTCAAACTTCATTTTGGAATGATTCGAAAAATCATTTTAATTTCCGTCACGCTTTGCCATTTATGCCGCGCACCACATTCTTTGGTCAAACCGTTACTCTTTTTCACATATTTAACATCCACAATAAACATACCAAATATTTCAAAGCATTCCTCAAAGGATCACAAATTGACCAAATGAATAGTGTTGCGGCGAGAAAAATCGGCAACGCAAAATGGCATGACCAAATGAATAGTAAAATCTGGATTTTCGTCAAAATTTCAGTCCACTTCAATCATGCATTTGACCAAGTAAATGATCTTATTTTTGGCTGAAATTTTACAGAAAACTTATTTCATATGTTGACTAATTGCATGTAAAATTTCGTTGAAAAATTCCTTCGTTTTCTGCCTCAAACAATTTCCACAAAAAGGTCCAGAAAGCTGTCTTTTTGGGACCATTTCGGCCCAAACACATGAAATGCATAGGATAGTTTATTTTTCTTTTGCAAATCAATATTAAGGCTTCTTTAATGGTAAAGTGAAGATTCAAACACTTCCCTTTGACAACTTTTGAATGTTTAACTCAAATCAATATATTTAAGCATCAACAACAAAACTTTCATAAACCAAAGTTTGTAAAGCATCAAACCAAAATTAATTATTCAAAGGTAAAGTACCAAACCTTATTTCTTTAATTCCTCTTGGCTTTTCTTTCTTCTCCTTCTTTAATTCTTTATTTCTCCTTCAATCAATTCAAGATACAACATAAACCTTAGAATTTCAAAATAATAAATTATCCTCTATTTCTTTTCCAACCGAAACCCCTAATCCAACCTTATTAATCTTTCTATATCTTGGTTCTTCCATTTAATCAATGAATCTTATTATTATTATTTTTTTTTCAATTCCATATAAGACTTTAATTCCCAATCTTCCAATATATATATAACTACCTAGAACTAATACTAAAATTAAAGTCTACACACTTAAAAACCTTAGAACTTACCTTAAAAATCAAAGTTTGGAAAAACTTGGAAGTCCCTTGGTATTTTCTCTTGTTGGCCGAATTTGGTGAGTGGAAAAGAGAGAATTTGCTCTTCATATCACCTATATTTATATACAAAGGAAGTGATGATCACCTTGACCATTTGTCCACTTTTTCTCTTTCTTCATTTATTACACATTTATTACATATGCTAAATGTTCTCTTTTGATTGGCCAACCTTTGATTTTTATAACTTCCTTTTTCCTTTACTTCTTTCCACTTGTCTCTCTTCCCATTGGATCTCATAAAGTTGTCCCGGGTTACTCATCCGGTCCCGACACGAAACCGGGCCCACATTACGTTCCGGCGATTAATCGATCATATCTTTTAAACCGTATAGCTCCACGAGTCAAACTATATATGGTTTTGATCCTCTCGACCTCTACTTTCTATTTATAAGATCTATTTTAGATTTCTAAGTCATTTTGAAAAATTACCGGTAAGCCCTCAACTTTTTACAAAATTCCCTTTTGGTCCTATTTTTGCTCGGGTTTTCTCCGGCTTCGTTTCTACTGACAATCGTTTCATATTTAACTTCTCGCCATTCTCTACGTACTCACGTCTTTATTTCTTACCCTAAATTCATGTATAACTTTAATTGGTAATGACCAAAATGCCCTTAGTCAACATTTCTTCATTTTTCTTTAACGGGACATTTCCTGGAAAAACCGTTACACGTCGTTGCGATCCGATTTTTCTCTTCATTCCATTTTTGGAATCTGTTATATGCACTATTAAGAACATCCGGTGCAACTTTCTTTGAAATTACATCTACGTCCCCAACTTTATTAAAAATTACAATTAGGTCCCTTTTGTCATACAACCTTATCTAGGGCTGTTATCAAGAATTATCTTCTCCTTTTCCCTACTCTCGCTATGCACGTGTCTACACTGCATAAATGCAGTAGGCGGATGTGACAGCTCTAACTTTTGCCTAGGCTGCCCTTTTTGGGTTTTCAACCTAGCGAGTTCTTTTTCTTTTTTATATACATAAAACCTCTTCAACCTGTCAATGTTCACTGGCTCACTAAACTCATTCCCGTCTATGTCTGATAACTTCACTGCACCCTTGTTCATGACTTGTTTCACAACTTATGGCCCTTCCAGGTAGGCCTAAATTTTCCTCTTGGATCAGATACATTAGGCTTACATTGTTTCAATGCCAAATCCTTGACTTTGAGTTTTCTAATCTTAACTCTTCTATTATAAGCCCGACCTATCTTCCTTTGATATAGTTGATGATGATATAGTGCTTTTAACCTTCTCTTCTCTAGTAAAGCTAACTGTGTGTATCTGCTCATTACCCATACCATTTTAGGTAGTTCATCTTCCAAGACCACTCTTAACGACTTGATCTCAATTTCAATTGGCAACACTGCTTCCATCCCATAAACCAAGGAGAATGGTGTCATTCCAGTCGGTGTTCACACACTTGTTCTATATCCTCATAAAGCAAAAGCAAGCATCTCTGACCAATCCCTGTAAGTCTTGGTCATCTTGGACAAGATCTGCTTAATTGTCTTGTTTGTTGCTTCTACCGCACCATTAGCCTTTAGTATATAAGGAGAGGATCGGTGATGATGGATTTGGTACTTCAAGAATAAGTCCTTAACTACTCCTTGAAATTGTACCCCATTGTATGATATCACATTGTGCGGGACCCCGTACCTGCAGATGAGGCTCTTTTCAATAAATCTAGCAATCTGACTTGTGCCCAGTTTGTTGAAGGATTCAGCTTCAATTCATTTTGAAAAATAATCTACTGCTACTACAATGAAACGGTGACCGTTTGAGGTTGTCGGATGTATCTCTCCTATAATGTCGATACCCCAAGTGGCAAAGGGATAGGGTGAAGACATAGAATGTAATTCCTCAGGAGGCATGTGATTCAAATTACCATACATCTGACATTGTTGGCACTTCTTTACAAACACTATACAGTCTCTCTCCATAGTCAACTAGTAGTAACCTTGTCGAATTATCTTCTTAACTAGGGCCAAACCACTCATGTGCGGACCGCAACATCCTGCATGTATTTCTAACATGATATGCTCCACTTTAGGCTTCTTAAAGCATCTCAAATGCACCCCATCAGGCCATCTTCGATATAACTCCCCATGGAAGGTGATGTATTGTAAGGACCACCGCCTTATGGCTCTTCTTTCTTTCTTTGTTGCCCCCAACGAGTATTCCCTTTCCTCAAGAAATCGTCTTATAGTATCATACCACGCATCATGGTCTGTATCAGTTTCCATGATTGTCTCATATTCATAGCAAGGAGTTGACGAATTGGTCAAAATCAGAGGCTTAAGAAATAAGTTGACAGGATTTTCCCATACCGAAGCCAATGTGGCTAGGGCATCAGCCATCTGGTTTTCTTCTCTTGATAGGTGTATAAACCTGCACTCCTTGAAGTTCTTCTTCATCATGGTCCAGTAATGGTGGTATGGTTTTAATTTTTCCTCTTTCAGCTCCCACTCTCCATTTACTTGGAAACTACTAGCAATGAATAGCCAAAAACTTCAACCTTATCCACCTTCATAATCAGTAGGGTTTCCAAACCAAAGATACATGCTTCATACTCGACCATATTATTGGTTGCCCTGAATTTAAACTTTTTGGCTAAAGGGATAAGTGTTTAGATCAATTTTGTATATATTTTTTATTATGTTTATGTTGATTTTAAGTTAATTTTTATGTTAAATTGTACTTAAGTTTGTTTGAAGTTGTTGATTTAGGTTGAAGTACATTCGATGGAGCCATTTGATCAAAATTGGTGGAATCTGTGGAGAAAATCAAGTGACACGACCAAGCTTGTCATGGCTTGGCCGTGTCCTTCATCAAAAGAAGCAGAAACAAGGAAAATTATGAGACACGGCCAGGATTAACATGGCTTAGCCGTGTCCCTCAAGGAAACAAGCCCAATAGCGAACACGGCCATGAGACACGGCCAAGCCACTGGCCGTGTCTCTCCAAATGAACAAAAAAAAAAGCAAAGAAAGAAAAGAAATACACAGAGACAGACACCATCACTGGACACGGCTAGGACACTGGCCGTGTCACATGACACGGCCGTGTCCTTGGCCGTGTCTCACAAGGGCAAATCATACAGAATGGGACATGACCAGAAGCTTGGTCGTGTCCCCAAGAAAGAAAGTCACTAGACACGGCCAAGCTCCATATGGCTTGGCCGTGTCACCCTGGGTCCTTAGCTGGCTTGCACGAGAAATAAGCTGGTGTGTTTTACTGGGTGACAAAAAGAATTAAAAAGAGTGAAAAGTGGGAGGATTTTATGGAAGAAAGGTTTAAAGAAATTAGTAAGTGGGAGACAAGGCATGATGGGTGTCTTAAACAATTCAAAGTGGAAGAGCATGGGGATTAGAAAAGGGATTTTTGAATAAAATTTAGTGGACATTCTCTACACACTTCCACTTGTTCTTGATCTTCCTCATCTTCTTCCTTGGTTCTTGCTTGAGAGAGCAAGACCATTCCCTCATCTTCAATCACCATTTCTTTTCACACACCAAGAGCAAAAACAATTGTTGGTTTTGAAGTGAGTTATTAGTTCTTGAGAATTAGGGTTTTAAGAGACTTGATTGGAGAGTTGAGAATTTGAGAAAGCTAGCATCTACTCCTTCAAGAAGAGAACCATTTGTTCAAGAGAGCTGGAAGTTCATCATCACACACCAAGAAGGAGCCACAAAAGAGACGAGAGTCCGATTTTTAGCATCTTCAAAAAAGGGGTTTTTCTAACTCTTTCTTTTATTCCATTTCTTATTTGTTGTTGTGTATTAAGAACATTAATATTGCAATGTATAATTTTGATTTGGTTTATTTCGAAATGAGTATTTGTTTAAAACATATGATGAGCTAATTTACTCATGCTTGGGGTTGTAGTATATTTGATTAAATGATTTGATTTGATGATTCCATTGATATACCTTGTTATATGTTGATTGCATTGAAATTAAAGGACACCCATCCAAGGATGGAAACATGTCCTTACATCACATGCCTAGGTTGGACAACCACCAAAAGGTAGAAACATGCCCTTTACATAGGTTCTAAAATAGAAAAGCAAATTAAATTACATGATGTTTATCTAATGAGGTACCCACCAAGTGGAAATATACCTCTTACAACTTTTGGAAATCTAAATTAATTGATAAAAGCAAATAATCATTCATCATAAATAAATCATTCATCAAAGCTATTAATCAAAATAGAAAATAAACATCCATCCATGATAAATTAAATAAATCAAGTATTGAAATTAAATAAATTAAAGCATAAGAGATAAATCAAAGCATAATCAAGTATAGAATTAAATAAAGCAAATAAAAGTTCAATTATAGATACTGTGACTTTTTATGGAATTAAAATAAATTAGGGTTTTATGTTTTAATAGGTTGGTAAGACTCTTTGATTAACTAAATTAATATTTGAATGGTGAAATCATGAAACTAGGGTTTTAGACACTTTAAAATACTTTGATTTGTGATTTTTGGTTATTGGGTTTCTAAGCTACTGTGTAAAATTTATGTTTTTATGTTTTTTAATGTTTTAAAAGGATTAGGGTTCATAAAAATTAGAGTTTAAGGTTTTAAAAGGATTAGGGTTCATTATTTTAGGTTTAAAGTTGAATTTTGGATTTTAGGATTTAGAATTAGGGTCACGGGTGGTGAATTAATTTTTAGGAATTTGGAAATCAATTTGATAATTTCATGAAGTTTTATGAATTTAAACAAACAAATTAAAGTTTTTATAAGTAGAAAAGATGTTTTTTAAGGCTTTTTGAATGAAATAGAACCTACTTTAAAATTTTAAAAGAAACAGAATTTAAATATTAGTTTTGTTGAAAAATATGTTCAATTAGAGTTTTAAGATTTTTAAGAAATAAAAATAGCAATTTTAAACCTTTTGGAAGATAAACTAATGAAATAAGGTTTTTTGGCTTTAGAAAAACTAAATTAAAGTTCTAAGATTTTAACTTTTGAAAAACACAAAAATCCTAGTTTTTAGCTACTGTGTAAAAACAATTGAAGAAAATCAATTAACACATACCTTCTTTTGATGATTCTTCCAAAAACAATTCTTCTTGGATGAACTAGCTCTAAAGACCAGCCTTTTTTGCCTTTGAATTGTTTAAATCATGATGTTGCTCCTTTAAAAATCAATTGAATTGAATTTTTGCTTTTCCACTTCACCTTCGAATTCGAATTTCCAAAGCACACTGTGAAATTTTTTCTCACCCAAAATTAATTGCCTTTGGTCCTTATTTATAGTGGTTTGAGGTTGTTTATTCCTAATTAGTTAAGGTAAGTAATATTAATAAAAAAAAAAAAGAAATCGAAACCTAATTGAATTAGGTTTTGAAAAATTTGCGTCGAAAAATTTGCACTGCCGAAAAAAATTGCCGCAGGAAAAAATGCGCTGGCGAAAAAAAACTGCCACAGAAAACTGCGGCAGTGGGCGGGCTGGAGCGCTGCGACTGTTTTTTTCGCTGCCGATTTTTTCGACTCTGATTTTTATTTTTATTTCTGATTTTTATTTGTTTATTTTTAATTTTTATTAATAAAAATTAGATAATAAAGCAAAAGTTATTTAATTAAAATTATTTTGGACCAATTGGACACAAAAATCATTATGGACTAAATAAAACATATTGAACAGGATTGGGTCAAAAATTTGCAAAGGATGGCATCTTGAATTTGTATGGCGCTTCTTTGTCTAACTCAAATAATTTGTCAACTTCAGACATTTCTTCTGTTTTAGGTTTCTTCTCAAATTTCTTTTCTAAATCCGCTATCATCTTTTCAACATCAGAAGTCTCGGTTTTCTCCATAGCTGATCTTTCAACAATCTTCGGTTCTTTCTTCTTGTCTTGAGGATCTTGAAAATATTGAGCCCAATCATCATCATCATCAATGATCACCTTATCATCATCAAAAACCACTTCACCAACTTTAGTCTTCCCATTGTCCTTTGTCTTCTTAGTGCTATTTGATGTTTTAGCATGATTTCCTAAAATCATAGCCAATTGGTTCTTCACGGTCTCAGCTAGGGGCTCTTTTATTTCTTTCATCGTTGCATTGAGGGCATCATCCACCATTCTTTGAATTTGTTCGGGATCCATTACATTTGGTGAGCAAGTGATTGAGTTGTTGCTAGATTCTTTGTCTCCGATGTAGGTCGGATTATCATAAGCTTTCAAACTGTCATAATCTAGGGCTGTGAGCAAGAAGGGATCAATGATATGAGATGCAAATGTATGCATATTTGTACAAACAATAAACAAAGATAAGTAGGACGTTCCTTTCAACCTTATAACATCCATACACGAATGGTGAGTCTCTTTTCCTAGGTATATGGTTAACAAAATACCAACATGGGGTATCTTGTTTTCAATTATTTCCCTCGGTCGTTTCAACCAATAGTTATATTTTCAAAATGGAAATCAGTTTATGATAATTCCCATTAATTAGGTTCTAATCCATTCAACCAACTAAAGTAGCTTTATGCTATATTGGATTAAAAATAAGTTAAGAGGTTTATTACAAATAGATTTCTCACTTGATAAAGTAACTAATGATTCATGCCAAAAATAAGCCCATGATTAATTATTATTAGAATAAACTAGGCTCACAATAGATTTTTGGTATTTCGTAATTGACCTAAATAATTTGCAAGCTCTTTGTAAGAAAAGGCTGGATAAAATAATTTTGTTTTTAAGCCCATTGTAAAAAGATTTTAGAAAAAAATGGATTTTGGGCTTAGTATTTGAGTCATGAGAAAAGAATTTTTGATTTATTTTTTAGAAAAGTTTTATGTCCAAAGACCATCTTGAAAAGTTTTGAAAATTGCTTCGGTCTTTTGGATTTAGAGAAAAATTTATTTTGAGCTTGCAAATGTGCTTGGGTCATATCAGAAAAAGAACAAACCAAATAAGCCATGATTTAAACCAAGATAAACTAACCACAGTCAAACAACATGAATTTGGGGTAAAACCTAAGGAAAATAACTAGGCCAATTACATGAGATTTAGTCTTTGGGTAAGAAGGCTTAGGTTCCCATAGCAAGTATATACCAAATGGTATGAGGCTATGAGTGGTTATGGCATGCTCGATCTACATACCTTGAGTAAAAGTATGGTATCCCTTACATAACACAACACGGGTAACACGGGCATCCTAACTCACGCACACGATGCAATCTAATATGATGCAATGGATAATATCATTATAAGAAAGAATAGAATAATATAAAGGACAACAGAATCAACTTCTCCTATCCCCAGTGGAGTCGCCACTATGAGCGGGGATTTTCGCCCTCGCTCTCGGTGGAATGGCTCTTGAGACTTCGGCATTGTTTAGGCTTGGGGCCTTAGAGAACATGGGCCTAAGCCGAAAAGAATGGAGTCGCCACCTGGACAGTCAGGGAAAAAGAAAGGGGTGGATGACTCAATTCCTAAGGAATCCCCAACCCCCTAATGGGTTCGAAAAGTCGGGTACGTGTGGGGAAGGTGAGAAATGGCCCAGCACCCCCACAACGCTTGGTTCATTGGAACTGGCCTCCTTTGCAAGTCTTATTATTATAAAATTCTTAAATATAATAATATTATCTATATTACATGCAACAATTAAAATAAAGCATCATTATATTAAAATCAAAGCAATGTCCAAACAAAGCAAATAAATGGACACCCATCTGAAGATGGAAATATGTCCTTACATCATCCATGTCTAAACTAAATAGGACACCCACCGAAGGTAGAAACATGTCCTTTACATTGGTCCAAAATATAAAAGCAATTTAAATTACATAATACTTAACTAATGAGGTACCCACAAGGTGGAAACATACCTCTTACAATTTTAATACTAAAACAAACAAATAATAATCATAATAATAAAGAAAATATCCATCCATGATAAATTAAATAAATCAAGTATTAAAAAAAATCAACCATCAAAACATATAATAAACTACATAATCAAATCTAAAATTAAATAAAGTAATAAATATATAAATTCAGGTTTATGCCTTAATTTAGAGTTCTTTAATTAATAATTAGGGTTTTGGGATTTTAGAATTATTGTTTGTATTATTTAGGCTACTATAAAGATTTTGAAAAATTGGAATGAATTAGGTTTTTATACTTTTAAGAAGTTAGTAGGGTTCTTTGATTGATCAAATTAGGGTTTAATAGTAACATCATGAAATTAGGGTTTTGAAATCTTAAGACATTAGGTTTATAATTCATGTTTACTGGATTGTTATTTAAGTTTGCTGGATCATGGTTTTAGGGTTTAGATTTACTAAATTACATTTTAAGTTAACTGAATTAGGGTTTAGGAAAACTTAGGGTTTGCTGTTTTGGTTTTTTGAGAAAGTTAGGGTTTTTGGTATTTTAGAAAACATGTTTAGTTTTAGGGTTTAGGAAAACAGTTTAGAGTTTTATAAAATAATTATGATTTTTAGAAACAGAAGAGTAATTTAGGGTTTTTGATGTTTTGAAAATGGTAGAGAAATATTTTAGGGTTTTAAGGTTTCTGGAAAGAGAAGAGCAGTTTTAGGGTTTTGAAGTTTTGATCACAGACTAATGGCTACTGGATGAATGTATGATTTAATGTAAAATATATTATTAAGTTTAATAATTTTGGTTACTTAAAAAAACAAATGATGGAAACATTGTAAATAACATTAAATAAAAAATTTATAATCAAACCTCCGTTCGTTGGTTCCTCCACAATTTGCTTCTGGATGAACAAAGACAAAGGCAGTGTTGCTGCCTTTGAATGGATTGTTGATTGCTTTCTTGTTGCTATTGTCTCTTGTGCTAGGGTTTTTCTGTCTCTTTTTTACTGCAAGAAAGACTAATCTTTCCCGTCAAATCAAAGTCCATTAATTTTTGAGTTTTAATGTGTTATTTATAGGAAAACTCATCAACCTACTTCTAGTTGTTTAAGGAAATTAAAACCAATTAGGAAAAGAAACCAAAACCAAATTGAATTTGGTTTCGAAAAAAACTACGTTGGAAAATTGTACTGGCGAAAAAATTACTGGTGAAAACTGTGAGCAAGGGAGCTGCTGCGGGCAGGCGCTGAGCGGCTAGCCAATTCACTGCAGGAATTTCCTGCAGGCAAATTAGCCTGGCCAATTCAACTTCCGCGATGAATTTTTCTTGTCGCCGATTTTTATTTTTATTTTTTATTTTTATTTTTATTTTTTATTTTATTAACTTTACCATTTTTATTTTTATTAAAAATTATAAATAATATATTTTAAAATAATATAATTTAATTAAAATACCATAAAAATTACTTTGGACTACATAAAAAATATCGAACCAGATTGGGTCAAAAATTAAGGGTCTACACTTTCCCACTCTTCTATTTGCAAGCCAGCTTGAAGAATATGTTTAAAATCCCTTATAAGGGTGTGAGAAAGCCTTTCACGAAGATTGGGCAAGATGCCTTTGACTATCATCCTGATCTAGTTTGACTCATCAGGCCTCCTTTTGAGAAGTACAACTTTATTTCCCCATTTCTTTACATAATCAACAAGAGTTTCATTTTTTTTCCTGATAGTCTCCACCTCCATTAAGATAACTTCTAGCTGGACATTGTACCCATACTACTGAGTGAAGGCTTTGTACAGCGTATCCCAATCTTTTTGGGTACTTTCTTCCAAGGTATTGAACTAATTCTACACAATAGGATCCAATGAGAGCATGAAATACCTTAGAGTTTGAGCCTTAATAGCCCTGACAGACTGCATGGCAGTGTTGTATTGCTTAACATGCAAGTAAGGATTTCATGTACCATTGTATCTAGTGAAGGAAGACATCTTGAACTTATAAGGACCTCCTCATCTTGTTCAAAACAACTTGTCTATTTATGACATCTCATCAGCTTTTAGCTTCTTTTCAAATTTCTTCTCTAAATCAACAATCATCTTCTCCACATCAGATGTTTTGATCTTTTCCATGCTGCTCTTTCTACAACCTTCGGCCCTTTCTTCTTATCTTGAGGATCTTGGAAGTATTGAGTCATCATCATCATCGTCATCATCAACAACTACTTTGTCATCATCAAAGGCTACTTCACCAACCTTAGCCTTTTCCTTGTCCTTCGGCTTCTTAGTGCTAGCAGTTGCCTAAGTAGTGTTCTGTAACCAGTTGGCTCCTCATAGTCTCAGCCAGGACCTCCTTTAGTTCTTCCATCTTAGCATTAACCAGTTGGTACGTGTGAGGAAGGTGAGAAATGGCCCAGCACCCCCACAATGCCTGGTTCATTGGAACCAGCCTCCTTTACAGGTCTTAATAATATAGAATTCTTAAGTATAACAATATTATCCATATTACATGCAACAATTGAAATAAAGCATCGTTATATTAAAATCAAAGCTATGTCCAAGCAAAACAAATAAATGGACACCCATCTGAAGATGGAAATGTGCCCTTACATCATCCATGTCTAAGCTAAATAGGACACCCACCATGAGGTAGAAACATATCCTTTACATTGGTCTAAAATATAAAAGCAATTTAAATTACATAGAACTTTATTAATGAGGTACCCACAAAGTGGAAACGTACCTCTTACAATATTTGAAAATTAAAATAAATCGATAAAAGTAAATAACAATTCATCATAAATAAATCATTCATTAAAGATATTAAACATCAATCAAAATAGAAAGTAAACATCCATCCATGATAAATTAAATAAATCAAAGCATTGAAATTAAATAAATCAAAGCATATAATAAACTACATAATCAAATAAGGTAAGTAAAGATACAAATTGAAGTTTAATGTTTCTCATTTAAAGTTCTATAATTAATATTTAGGGTTTTGGAATTTATTGGTTTAGGCTACTATAAGTTTTAAGGGAATTGAAATGGATTAAGGTTTCATAATTTAAGAGATTGATAAGGTTCTTTGATTAACGAAATTAGGGTTTGAGGGGGTAATTAGGGTTTGGATACTTTAAAACATTTGAGTTTAGGACTCACGGTTACTGGATTATTATTTTGGATTTACTATATTGGGTTTGAATGTTTAGGTTTATAAGATTTTAAGGTTTTAAGGATTAGGGTTTAGGAAAACTAGGGTTTAAAGTTTTAAGGGAATTAGGGTTTAAGAAAACTTAGGGTTTAGCTAGTTTGGGGTTGATGTCTTGGTTTTGGAATTGAAGAAAATAATTTAGAGTTTATAAAGTTTTTCGAAATAGGCAAGATGATTTATGGTTTTTGGAAACAGAAAGTAATTTTTTTAGGGTTTTTAAATTTTAGAAGAAAAAAAATTAGGGTTGTTGAGTTTTAAAAGAAATAGAGGGAACGATTTAAGATTTTTGGAAAACAAAGAAACAAGTTTTGAAGGTATTTAGAAACAGAGGAAATAATTAAATGTTTTTGGAAATGAAGATCAAATTATTGCATCTTCAAAGATCAAAGTTTTGCGTGTGTAATCTTATGAATCAAATAAAGAACGAAGCTACTGTAAGAAATAAAAAAGAAATTAAAGATTCAAACCTTCGTTCATTGGTTCCACCAAAAATTGCTTCTTGGATGAATAAAGACAAAGGCAAGGTTGCTGCCTTTGATAACTTGATTGCTTACTTGCTTATTCTCTTCTAAAAAGTCCGATCAATTTGTAAAGTTCCAGTTTAAAATCTAAGCCCCAATCCAAAGTTCGATTCCTCTTTTTCCTTTCTGTGTTTTTTAGTCTTATTTATAGGAAATTTAGATGATTAATTTTAATTGTTTATGGAATCTATATTTAATTAGGAAAAGAAAACCGAAACCAAATAGAATTTGGTTTCGGAAAAAAATTACGTCGAAAAAATTTCACTAGCAAAAAAAACTACTGCAGGCTGCTGCGAGGAACAACATCGAAAAAAATTGCGAGGGGCAGGCTTCGGGCTATTTGGCCAGCAAGAAAATATTGTGGGCAAAATGGCTTTGGCCATTTCACCCGTAGGAAACTCCTGCGGGCGAAATGGCCCAAGGCCATTTCGTCCACTTTTTTTGGCGACGAATTTTTTCGTCGCTAATTTTTCCGTCGCCGATTCATTTTTATTTATTTTATTTATTTAATGTTATTATTTTTATTATTATAATAATTTTTAGAAATTATAAAAAATAAATACTAAAACAAATATTATTTAATTAAGATAATACAAAAAATATTTTAGACTAATTAAAATATATTGGACTGGACCGGGTCAAAAATTAAGGGTTTACAGTTTGCCCCCTGCTTGAACGATCTGAGACTTTAGTAAAAGAGAGTGAAAAGCAATAAGACTTAATTTTTGATGAGATGGTTATTTAAATTTATTTTGGGTACTTGGACCTGAGACTGAACTTGATTTGGGTACTTGGACCCGAGACTATTGAATTTGGGTACTTGGACCCGGGATTGGGTACTTCGATCCGAGGTTGATTTGATTTGCGTACTTGGACCCAAGATTGGGTTGGTTTAGGTACTTGGACCCGAGAATGGGTACTTGGACCTGAGACTGATTTAATTTAGGTACTTGGACACGAGAATGGGTACTTGGGCCCGAGATTGAATTTGATTTGGGTACCTAGACTCAAGACTGAGTTTGACTAACCTTTTAACAGCTGAAAAGTCTAACTGCTCCATTTGTTCTATGCATGGTGGTTCTTCACCCTCAGAATGGATCTTTATCCTTTGAGATCGGGTCTTCACCCTTGAAAATGGATCTTCATCCTTTGAGATCAAGTCTTCACCGTTGAAAATGGATCTTTATCCTTTGAGATCGGGTCTTCACTCTTGAAAACAGATCTTTATCCTTTGAGATCGGGTCTTCACCCTTGAAAATGCATCTTCATCCTTTAAGATTGGGTCTTCAACCTTGAAAATGGATCTTCATCCTTTGAGATCGGGTTTTCACCCTTGAAAATGGATCTTCAACCTTTAAGATCGGGTCTTCACCCTTGAAAATGGATCTTCATCCTTTGAGATTGGGTTTCAACCTTGAAAATGGATCTTCATCCTTTGAGATCTGGTCTTCACCCTTGAAAATGGATCTTCATCCTTTGAGATTGGGTCTTTACCCTTAAAATATGGATCTTTATCCATTGGAGGTTGGGTCTTTACCCTGGCTTCAGCTCTTTTAGCTGAACTGATCTTTTGTCTTTTGCATCTTCATTCTTTTGATAGTTCTGATGCTCCATTCTTTTGTTCTTCCTTTTTACAAAATTTCAGCTATATTTAGTTGGCTCTCATATCTTCTCCTGCCCCCTGCGTGGCAAAATATTTGCATGTGAGTTTGAAAATGTTCTATAAATAAACTCAAAAAAATGAAAAGGAGAAACTTTTCCTCCTGTGTATGCCCAAACCCATGTTTTTTCCATGCGGGCTCTGATTGATGTCTTTGTTGTCTAGTTCTTTGTACATGCACGCATTTCTTCTCTTTGCAAAATTACTGGAACTTTCTCAAGAAATGGGCGTTCTATGCCCCCATAATTTGATATCTTCTTTTGATTGTTTGCTTCACAGGGTGTTTGCTGTTCATTTTGATAAAGAATAGACAATACAATACAAGAAATGCAATGTGAGATTCTCATGTATGCATGATATGCATGAATAACACTTACAGTGATTCCACGACTCATAGACTGAGGTGATCGGCAGAAGTATTCTCATTGGTTCCTTTCATATACTCGTTCAGGTCTTGTATTGGAATAAAAGAATGCTTCCCATTTATGACTTTTATCTTTGACATGTTGAAAACATGAATAATGGAGGCCCCAAGCAGCAGAGTCAGGGATTCATCTATTTCGAACTATGTTTTAGCATGTCAGTTGATAGCTTCTTCATGACCTTGCCAATAATCATTTCCTTTGCCCAATGTGTCCTTTGGAGGTTCAACATACTTCCCTTAACTTGATGGCTTTGTATGAAAAAATATTTTTTTTATTTTTTGAATTTTTATTTTGAAATCAAATGTTGGCTTTGCCAAATTAATGTCAATGTACCTTAGGACTTGATTTTCCTAATTAACATATCTATAACATGAAAACCCTAGTTACCGTACTAAACTCAGAATAATTTAATTTAAGCAAGAATTGTTGCACTTCAGATAGGGACATACACATTACTTGGCCAAAGGTTTCATTGAGTCTATCTCATGCATGCTTATATAAACAATCTCCACTAGTAGACTTGTGAGCGGGGATTTTCGCCCCCCCCACTCCTGGTAGAATGGTTCTTACGACTTCGGCACTGTTTAGGCTCGGGGCCTTAGAAAACGCGGACCTAAGTCCAGAGAAAATGGAGTCGCCACCCGGACGGACCGGGAAAAAGAAAGGGGTGGATGACTCGATTCCTAAGGAATCCCCAACCCCCTAATGGGTTCGTAAAGTTGGGTACATGTGGGGAAGGTGAGAAATGGACCAGCACCCCACAACACCCAGTTCATTAGAACCGGCCTCCTTTATAGGTCTTAATATTATAAAATTCTTAAATATAACAACATTATCCATATTACACACAATAATTAAAATAAAGCATCGATATATTGAAAATCAAAACAATATCCAAGCAAAACAAATAAATGGACACCCATCCGAAGATGGAAACATGCCCTTACATAATCCATGCCTAAATAGGACACCCACCGAAAGGTAGAAACATGTCCTTTACATTGGTTCTAAAATAGAAAAACAATTTAAATTACATGACATTTAACTAATGAGGTACCCATCAAGTGGAAACATATCTCTTACAACATTTGAAAATCTAAATAAATCGATAAAAGTAAATAACCATTCATAAGATATAAATCATTCATCAAAGATATTAAATATCAATCAAAATAGAAAGTAAACATCCATCCATTTTAAACTAAATAAATCAAGCATTGAACTTAAATAAATTAACAAAGCATTGAAAATAAATTAAAGCATATAATGGACTACATAATCAAATATAAAATTGAATGAAGCAAGTAAAAATTCAAATTAGGGCTACTGTTTCTATTTAAGATTCTTTATTTAATGTGTTTAGGATTTTGGAATTTATGGATTTAAGTTACTGTGAGTTTTAAAGGAATTGAAATGGAATAGAGTTTTATAATTTAAGAGGTTGATAAAGTTCTTTGATTAACCAAATTAGTGTTTGAGGAGTGAAATCATGAAACTAGGGTTTGGACACTTTAAAACATTAAGTTTATGATTTACGGTTACTGGATCATGGTTTTTAGACTTATTGTATTTGAATTTTAATATTTATGTTTATAAGGTTTTAAGGTTTAAATGATTAGGGTTTAGAAAAATTAGGTTTTAAGGTTTTAAGGGAGTTCGTGTTTACTGTTTTGGGTTTTGGAGTTGAATTAGGGTTTTAGAATTTTAGAATTAGGGTTTCGGAGAATGCATTAGGTTTTAGAATTTGAAAATCAATTGATAATTTTATGAAACTTTATGAATATAAACAAACCGATTTAAGGTTTATAGAAATAAAAAAGATATTTTTTATGGTTTGTGAAAAAAACAAAATTCAATTTAGGGTTTTGGAAAATTGAAAGGCAGATTAGGGTTTTAAGATTTTGAAGAAAGAAAAACAACTATTTTAAGATTTTTTAAAAACAAAGAGATGAATTAAGGTTTTTAAGCTTTAGAAAAGATAAATTAAGGTTCTAGGGTTTTTTGAATCAAAAGAGGCAATTGGATTATTTAAACTACTGTGGAAGAAATTAGACATTCATACCTCCTTTTATTGGTTCCACCAAAAATTTCTTCTTGGATGAACAAGAACAAAGACAAGCTTTGCTGCCTTTGACGAATTAAATTGCTTGTTTGCTCTCTCAAAAATCCGATCGATTTTACTGCCAAAAGGAATTATTCAAATCTTTCAAAGTTTTCCTCCTCAATTTCGGTCTCCAATTTTTCCTCCTTTCTGTGTTGTTTTAGTCCTTATTTATAGAAGATTTTTATGATTAATTATAGTTATTCATAGAATCTAACATTAATTAAGAAAAGGAAACCGAAACCTAATTGTATTTGGTTTCAGAAAAATTTGCGTCGAAAAAATTTCGCTAGCGAAAAAAAAAACTGCTGCCGAAAAATTGTGCTGGATAAAAAAAAACTGCTGCGAAAAAATTGCGCTGGCAAAAAAGTTGCCGCAGCTAGCTGCGGCAGCGGGTGAAAATTGGCCTGCCAGCCATTTCGCTCGCAGAAAATTGGCCCAAGGCCATTTCGCCGCAACTCTTCGGCGACGAATTTTTTCGTCGCCGATTTTTCCTTCTCCGATTTTTATTTTTATTTTTATTTTTATTATTATTATATTTTTTATTTTTTATTAGTAAAAATTAGATACTAAAGAAAATATTATTTAATTAAGATAACAAAAATTATTTTGACTAATTAAAATATATTGGACAACACAAAGATTATTTTGGACTAATTAAAATATATTGGACTGGACTAGGTTAAAAATTAAGGGTCTACAGTTTGCCCCCTACTTGAATGATCTGATACTTTATTGAAAGAGAGTGAAAAGCAATAAGACTTAATTTTTGAGATGGTTGAGGTTTGGGTTCTAGACTCGGTTCGAGTTCTGGACTCAATGATAATTCTAGGTTCTGGACGTAAGGAAAATTTGGGTTCTGGACCCGAGCTAATTTCTGGACATAAATGAGATTTTAAGTTCTGGACCTAAGGAAACTTTGGGTTCAGGACCCGAGCTAAGTTCTAGACTTAAAAGAGATTCTACTTTCTGGACCTAAGGAAAATTTGGGTTCTGGACCCGAGCTAAGTTCTGGACTTAAAAGAGATTCTAGGTTCTGTACCTAAGAAAAATTTGGTTTCAAGACCTGAGCTAAGTTCTTGACTTAAAAGAGATTCTAGGTTCTGGACCTGAGGGAAATTTTGGTTCTGGACCCGAGCTAAGTTCTGAACTTAAAAGAGATTCTAGGTTCTGGTCCTGAGGGTAATTTGGGTTCTGGACCTGAGCTAAGTTCTGGACTTAGGGAAGATTCTAGGTTCTGGACCCAAGAAAAATTTGGGTTATGGACCTGAGCTAAGTTCTGTACTTAAAAGAGATTCTAGGTTCTGGACCTAAGGAAAATTAGGGTTTTGGACCCGAGCTAAGTTCTAGACTTAGGAAAGATTATAGGTTCTGGAACTAAGGAAAATTTGGGTTCTGGACCCGAGCTAAGTTCTTAACTCAGGAAAGATTCTAGGTTCTGGAACTAAGAAAAATTTGGGTTCTGGACCCGAGCTAAGTTCTGGACTTAAAAGATTCTAGGTTCTGAACCTAAGAAAAATCTGGGTTCTAGACTCGAGCTAAGTTCTGGACTTAAAAGAGATTTTAGGTTCTACAACTAAGGAAAATTTGGGTTCTGGACCCGAGCTAAGTTCTGGACTTAGGAAAGATTCTAGGTTATAGACCTAAGAGTAATTTGGATTCTGAAACTGAGCTAAGTTTTGGACTTAGGAAAAATTCTAGGTTCTGGAACTAAGGGTCATTTGGGTTCTGGACCCGAGCTAATAATTTTTTATTTCAAAAAGTTTGGCTAATTTTTATGCATTTGTCTTCTTCTTGCCCCCTGCGTGTAAAAATATTTATACACACGCAAGCATTTGAATGATTAAAGTGAATAATTGAATTTATTGTTTATTTACTGTGTAGTCACTGTTTATGTACTATTTACTATTTATAAATAGTAACTTATTATTTATAAATAGTAGTAAATGGTGTTTACTATTGGGAATAGTAATGTACTATTCCTCAATAGTAATTTACTATTCATGAATCGCAAAATTTACTATTCATAAATAGTAAGTTTACTATTTATAAACAGTAAAAAATACTTTTGAATTTTGTTTTTTTCCTTGTCGTTTCTCTGTATAAACGAACGAATTCCTTCTTTCACTCACAGCCATACTTCTCAAAATCTATAATTCTCTTAAATTCTTTCAATTTTAGCACAAAGCTTTAAAAAAAATGCATGCATTGTTGCGCTCGAATTAACTCTACCACAAAGCGTCACTTGCAAGTATACGAGGTAGCTGTAGCAAAGGTGATCGCCCCAAGGTCGTCTCACAAGCAAGCTAAAGTAGCTAATTGATTATCAGATTATAAATATCAAGTAATTAATAAATCAAAATTGCTAACAATTAAAGAAGACAGATTGATTGAAGTTTAAAATAAATAAAAGTAAACTGGACTGATGTATTGATTCACTTAATAGAATGGTCTAGGGTTTGCACTTCTCTACTACTTATATGTATGAACGGTTATTCCTCTTAACCAATTTAATGTCAAAGATTAAATCTCAAGCAACTTAATTAATTGAATAAAGGAAATAAGCTCTCGCATTCAAACCTTTCTCAAATAATCTTGTTACAATTGAAATAATCTTTTCCTAGGTTATATCTCTAATTCACCTAAGTCCCTAATTGAATTGTTCCAGCATTAGACTTCATCTCTCAATCCTTCATCTAATACCTTAAATCACATAATTGGTGGCCAATCAATTATATATTAGCAATAATCCAATCAATCAAGGCTAAAGAAATTATTAGTTAAGAGAATAACCAATTCATACAATCATAGCAGATCCATACAAACCCTAGACTAGATCAAATTAGTTCATAATGCTATCAAACATACTCATCTCATTAAAATTCAAAGAAATCAATTTAGACATGATAATATTCTTAAATACAATTCCAATGAAATTAAAGAGATAAAGATCGAGAAGAAAATCAAATTACAAACTTCTTAGCTCTTGAAGAATCTCTTGTTCAGAGCTTGCTCGAAGAATGCATCAATGGCAATAACAAATCTAATCTAAGCTAGTTTAATCCAAAGTGTAATCAAAAATCAAAGAAAACAAGATATGAAACCCTAATATCCTTTGACGGCTCAATCTAAACTCAAACTCTCAACACCCACTTTGAAAACCCTAACTTTTACATTTATACAAAACCTCCGCTTTAAAAAATCCGCGTTGCCTTTGGTCCATGAGAGACACGACCAAGTTGAGGGAACTTGGCCTTATTGGAGGCGCATTGGAGGGACATGGCCACAAGCTTGGCCGTGTCCCTTGCTTGTGTCTTCTTCTGCTTGATTTTGTTCCTTTTGCTTTGGACCTGAGTGAGACACGGCCAAGCTAACACAACTTGGCCGTGTTTGAGCTTCTTTGGAGGGACACGGCCACAAGCTTGGCCGTGTCCCTTGCTTATGTTCGCTTCTGTGAGAGTTTCTTCTTTTCTTCTTTGGAGTGGTTGAGTGGCACGACCAGTTTGGAGGAAGCTTGGTCGTGTTGAACAATTTTGGAGGGACACGGCCACAAGCTTGGCCGTTTCCCTTGCATGTGTCACCTTCTGTATCTTGTGGCTTCTCTTTAGCTTGGTATGGGACACGGCCACAAGCTTGGCCGTGTCCTCAGCATTTGTCAACTACTGTCCATTGTTCTCTTTCTCTTATTTCTTAGTTTTTTCCTTCCTTAGCATGGTTCCTTGCATATTAAACCTAAAACAAAACTTGAAACAAACTTTAAACAAGAATTAAATAAACAATAACCAACAAAACATAAACACCACATTAAAAATTAGGACAAAAATGACAAAAACCCTTAAATAAATTAAAACTATCAAAATTAATAAAAACACTAAATAAACCGATTGAAATTACCAAAATACCTAAATAAAACAATAATTATCATAACAAATAAACTACAAATCTATGACAAAAACTAACAAAACAACTACCCCACACTTAAAACTTTGCTTGTCCTCAAGCAATTTCACATGGCATAAATTAAAAACTCAAACAACCTTAACTATAATTCCAGTATATAAGATGAAATCCTTTAAGCCTCAGCCATAAATAATTGCAATTTACTTCAATCAAGGATTTTCTTAACTCATTCATTAATCCAGACATATGTTTCACTCGATTTCATAGGTTAATCACTCAAACCACTCATGACTGCATACTACCATAAACTTGCTTAATTATCCAATCTCCCTCACTGATTTTCTCAAGAAATAATCTGAAGGTCTTTCATTTGGATGTGATGGGGTTAAGGTGAAGGCGTGAGAAAAGACATTTAAGCTGAAGCATCAAGAAATGGAGTATCTAAATTAGACAATACTCTTGCTAAGAAACTCATAACTCCCTCAAATGGCATACTCACCAATCCCTTGATACTTTCATATACTTGCATACTTCAAGAAAAATACATGAGTCAACATTCCTCTTTTGCTAGAAAATATATGAATTTTGTATATATATATATATATCTTTTTTTTTTCTCTTTTTCTTTTTCTTTTATATTTCTCTTTTTTTTAAAATTTTTTTTATATATACAAAATATAAAATTGCATGGAACATCTAGCTTAAAATGAAGAGGAAAAGAACAACCCACTCTTAGCAAATACAATGTGCAAAGTATGCATTTCAACCTCAAATAGCAATACAAATTTTTTAATTGCTTACCCCACAGTTTTGAATTAAACCACCCTATTGTCATATCATATGAACTCCATTCCTTAATGCAGGTATGATGATAATGAGAGAAAGTTGAATTGTGAATTGTGTTGATCAAACAAGAAAAGGTCAAAGGCTCAACTTGGCTCACTAAGGAATTCAATATTAAGGGAGGTCTTTTTAAGCTAAAGGGCTAGCCTAATTTGCCTTCATCATTTTAAAACTTGAGATGAAATCATAATGTGAGTTCAATTAGTATGCAAAAGTAAGCTCTAGAGATGCAAAATCATGAAGGTGCACACTTAAGAAAAGAAAATCAATTGACAATAATATTTAATCTATGAGGCTCAAAACTCACAAAGGTGGGTTCTCAAAGATTTATGTCATAAATTGCAGAATGTGAAAATTGATCCTGAATGAATTCAAATGCTAATCTCTATGCTGATACTAAAGTCTCAACTATAATGCTAGAATCACAGAAAAAGGCAATAAGTTTTCAACAATTATGCCATGCACAATGTACAAAATAACACACAAAGACAAACAAAACAAAAATTAAAGAAAAGCTTAAAGATTACCCCATACTTTAGAATTTACATTGTCCTCAATGGAAAACAAAAATAATAAAGAAAAAGAGTTAAAAGACAACCTGTCTTCCATCGTACCCTGGTGAGGCAAAACCCTAACTTTTCATCACAAACACAAATGTTCAAAAACAAAATACAAGAGAGCTTTAGGGTTTCCATTTATTTAAACTAAACATAAAATCAAAATTGCTAAATATAAAATTATATCTATGAAAAAGAAATGCAAACTAATGGGTTGCCTCCCATTTAGCTCTTCTTTAATGTCATAAAGCTGGACATCACTGCAAGGCCTAGGGATCGTAGATCAAAGTGCTGTCAATGATCCTTACTTCTTGAAATCCTTCTTTATATGGTTTAACTCTCTGTCCATTTACTTTAAAAGTATTATTTGTTTGAGAGTTAAGCAATTCAATGGCACCAGAAGGGCCTACCTGAGTTATCTCGAACGGACCACTCCATCGAGACTTGAGTTTACCTGGAAATAGACGGAGTCGAGAATTAAAAAGTAAAACTTTCATACCTGGACTCAATGTCTTTCGCACTATAATTCTGTCATGAAGTGCTTGAGTGCGATCCTTGTAGTTCCTTGAGCTCTTATATGCCTTTGGGTTAAGGCACCTTTGGGTCTCCCTTACTGGTTTATCACTCTCTTCTAAGGTCAGTGTCAACTCCAATTTATCTGAGGAACCTGTCTGCAAGAAAACATGCCTTATGTTCTTTCAATGGAATCATCATAGCCAAATCACAATGGCCTCATATCATTTCATATCTCCATTCATATTATACATATAGCCTCATTAATATAGCATTTCAAAGTACATTATTCATATACACATTACCATTCACAAGATTCACAATGCATAATACATAACCTTGTTCATATAGTATCATATGCATTATCAAATATAAGTTCAATCTCAACCATGTAAGAAGAGCAAGGAAAAATCACAGTGGCAAACACACTCAAGGGACACGGCCAAGCTTGTGGCCGTGTCTCTCAACCAAAAGCAACAGAAGCAAACATGGGCAAGGGACACGGCCGTGTCTTCTCCAAAATTTATCCAACACGGCCAAATTTCCATAGACTTGGCCGTGTCTCTCAAAAATTATTTAGCTTGGCCGTGTCTCTTCCTTGGTTTAGCCGTGTCTCTTATGAACAAAAACCCTAACCATAGCCAACACTCTTTTGATTGAAATTAAACACATTATGCACAACATAAACTCATTCAAATGGATGTAATCAAAGTCATTAACACTTATTTTGCATGTTTAACACAATATTCACATTAACCATACATATAATCATTTACCACCTCAAAACCCTAAAACCAACTTCACTCTTGATCTTTCACCATCAACATCCACTTAACTCACCATCTTCAAAACAAAACCAACACCAATTCAGTTTCTTTTAACTTACAATCAATTTCAACACTTGTAAACCCATCTCAAACACACCAAATCATAATATCAACAAATTATAACTCATCTTATACACAACTTCAAAATAACAAAAGGAAACAAGAGAGTACTTACCTTAAATGAAGAAATTTCACAAATCTCCAACCAAAACCTTTGATTCCTCCTTCAATTTGATTCTAGCATTAAGAACACCTCTCTTGCTCTTTCTTTTCTTGGATAGCCGGCACACAAATGAGAAAAAAAGAAAAATAAACACAAGTCAAACTTCTCTTCTTCTTTAAATCTCCACCAAGCAATTCTAACAAAGCAATTACCTAAATGCTCTCATCCAATTAACTTAACTTTTGTCACTTATATGCCCATTTAAGTAATTTCACATATCACAAATAAATATCCTCTTCCATTGACCATCCCTTTTGACTAATGTATATGTTATATATATAACCATATACCCAACATATACACTTTCTCTCTACACATTACTTTCCTTTTTAAACAATACATAAACATTCTCTTTTCAATTTCTTTTTTTTTTCTTTCAAATCAACATATACATTCAATCCAATTAAAACAACAATAATATTCAAAACTTCTAGGGCATACATTGGGATATTACAATTCTCCCCCTCTAAAAAGAAATTTCGTCCTCGAAATTACCTGATATCAAGTCTGAAACAACTGAGGATATTGATCTCTCATTGCTTGCTCACTTTCCCAAGTTGCTTCTTCTCTTGCATGATTCTTCCACAGAACCTTCACCAAAGGCACTTTCTTATTTCTCAACTCTTTTACATCACGTGCTAAGATAGCAACTGGTTCCTCTTCAAATGTCAAATCTGGACTCACTTCGATAGATTCAATTGGCAACACATGAGATGGATCCGATCTGTATCTCCTCAACATAGAAACATGGAATACATTATGGATCCTCTCCAACTCAGGTGGCAAAGCAAGCCGATAAGCAACTGGCCCAACTCTTTCCAAAACTTCATACGGTCCAATGAAATGAGGACTCAATTTCCCTTTCCGACCAAACCTGAAGATCTTTTTCCAAGGAGACACCTTCAAAAATACTTTATCTCCCACATTATATTCAATGTCTCTCCTCTTCAAATCTGAATAAGATTTCTGTCTGTCCGAAGCTGTTTTCAACCTATCTCGAATCATTTTCACTTTCTCTTCAGCTTCTTTAACCAAATTAGTACCAATTAACTTACTTTCACCATGTTCATTCCAACATAGAGGTGTCCTGCACCGTCTACCATACAATGCTTCGAATGGGGCCATACCAATGCTCGATTGATGACTGTTATTGTAAGCAAATTCAACAAGTGGTAAGAATCCATCCCAACTTCTAGAGAAATCAATGACACAGCTTCTCAACATATCCTCAATAATCTGTATCACCCTCTCAGACTGCCCATCTGTCTGAGGATGGAAAGCAGAGCTGAAATGTAATCGAGAACCCAAAGCACCATGTAAACTCTTCCAAAACCTTGAAGTAAATCGAGGATCTCGATCAGACACTATAGAAGTTGGAACACCATGCAGCTTCACAATCTCATGGATATACAGCTCAGCTAACCTCTCCAAAGAGTAATCCATCCGAACCGGAAGAAAATGAGCTGTCTTAGTCAACCTATCAACAATCACCCAAATAACATCATGCTTTCTTTGTGTCAATGGCAGACCAGATACGAAATCCATGGTTACTCTATCCCATTTCCATTCAGGCACTGCTAAAGGTTGAAGTAACCTTGTTGGAACTTGATGCTCAGCTTTTACCCTCTGACATGTGAGACATTTAGACACAAAATCTACAATGTCTCTCTTCATACCGGACCACCAATAATGCTGTCTCAAATCATGATACATCTTTGTATTACCCAGATGCATAGCAAATACTAATTGATGTGCTTCCTTTAAAATAATCCTTCTCAATTTAGCATCATCAGGTACACACATTCTGTTTTTAAACCAAAGACTCCCATCACCTCTCACAATAAAATCTCGACTCTTTCCATTCTGACAATCTGAAATAATCTTTTGAATCTTTGCATCAGCCAATTGAGCCTCTTTAATATGATCCAACAATACTGGTTTCAATTGCAATTGTGCCAACAATGCACCATCATCACAAGATACAAAACTAGCATGCAACACTCTCAACTCAACAAGCATCGAGAGCGAATAAACAGTCAAACCTGCTAAAGACTTCCGACTCAAGGCATCAGCAACAACATTTGCCTTACCAGGATGATAATCAATCAAACAATCGTAGTCCTTAATCAACTCCAACCATCTCCTCTGTCGAAGATTAAGCTCTTTTTGGACACCCAAATATTTTAAACTTTTATGATCAGTATAGATAAAACACTTTTCCCCATATAGATAATGTCGCCAAATCTTCAATGCAAACACAATGGCTGCCAACTCTAAATCATCGGTCGGATAATTGAGCTCATGCGGTTTCAACTGTCGAGAAGCATAAGCTATCACTTTACCTTCTTGCATCAGAACACAACCCAAACCACTATGTGAAGCATCACTGTAAATCACATATGGTTTATCTTCCACAGGTAAAGTAAGAACAGGCGCTTGAGTCAACATTTCTCTCAATTGTTCGAAACTAGCCTGACACTGATCTGTCCACACAAATCTAACTCCCTTGCGAAGTAATCTGGTAAGTGGAGTAGCTATCAAAGAAAATCCTTTCACAAACCGTCGGTAATAGCCTGCCAAACCCAGAAAACTTCTAACTTCAGTCACAGACTTTGGTGGACTCCAATTCAAAATAGCTTCAACTTTACTCGGATCAACTCTAATACCCTCTGCTGAAACTATATGATCGAGAAAAGTAACTTGGTCAAGCCAAAACTGACATTTTGACAGTTTAGCAAACAATTGCTTCTCTCTCAAAATTTGCAACACAATCCGCAGATGCTTGTCATGCTCTTCCTCATTACGCGAATACACCAAAATATCATCTATAAAGACCACTACAAACTGATCCAAATAGGGCCTAAACACCCTATTCATCAAATCCATAAAAACTGCAGGTGCATTCGTCAAACCAAAAGGCATAACTAGAAACTCATAATGCCCATACCTGGTCCGAAAGGTGGTCTTAGGAACATCTTAAGCTCTGACTCTCAACTGATGGTACCCTGATCTCAAATCAATTTTGGAAAACACTGCTGCACCTTTCAATTGATCAAAGAGATCATCAATTCTAGGCAAAGGATATTTATTTTTAATAGTCACCTTGTTCAATTGCCTATAATCGATACACAATCTCATAGTACCATCCTTCTTCTTCACAAATAAGATAGGAGCTCCCCACGGTGAAACACTAGGGCGAACAAACCCTTTATCCAGCAACTCCTGTAACTGCACCTTCAGCTCTCTCAGTTCAGCAGGTGCCATTCTGTAAGGAGTAATAGAGATAGGAGTGGTACCAGGCAATAATTCAATACCGAACTCCACCTCTCTCTCAGGAGGCATCCCTGGCAACTCCTCTGGAAACACATCTGGAAACTCTGCAACTGTGGGTATATCATCAAGTTGAGAACCTTTTACTCTAGTATCCACAACATAAGCAAGGTAAGCATCACACCCTTTTATAATCAATCTCCTAGCTGCAACAGCTGAAACAAACAAGGATGCTAGCTGTCCCTGCTCACTAGATACTAACACCTCTCTACCATCGCTGGTTCTCAAGGTAACAACTTTCTTTTGGCAGTCAACCACAGCTCTATGTCTAGATAACCAGTCCATGCCTAGGATCACGTCATATTCCTTAAAAGGCATCTCAATCAAATCTCCAAGAAACTCCTCACCTTGCACCATCACTGCACTATCTCGGTGCACTTTGCTAACAATCACACTATGCCCTAACGGATTTGTCACCAATACATCAAATCCTAGGGATTCAGCATGCACATCAGACACAGGCAAAACAGATGCACTAATATATGAATGCGTGGATCCGGGAACAATCAAAGCAAGTACTGAAATACCAAATAAAGAAAAAGTACCAGCTATGACTGCCGAAGCATCTGGTTGCCTCTGCATCACATAAATCCTCTGAGAAGATCCAGCCTCCTCTGGTCTACTCTCCCAGGATGTAGAACCTCCTCTAGAACTGAACCCAGATCTGCCTCCTCTGCTGAAACCTCTGCCTCCTCGACCTCCCCTCACACTAGGTCGGGAAGCTGTAGTATCCACTGACATCCGCTCCTGTCTCTCAGGACAATCTCTCACAAAATGATCGGGAGATCCACATCTGAAACATACCCCTGCTACACCAGTCTTCCAACAAGTACCACCATGTGGCCTACCATAATGAATGCATATGGGTAAGGTGAATCTTTGAGTCACTGGGGTCGGAGCACTTGCCACTGAAACTGTAGGTCTAGATCTCTGCCTCTGAAACTGTACTGACCTACCCGCTGGCCTCTGACTCCTACTAACCCGAGGAACAAAACTTCCTTTACCTCTTTTCACAGATGAAGACCCTGCCTCAAACTGGGGCCTTCTAACCCTGATCTCTTCCTCTGAAGCAGCTGCAATAACCTGAGCTCTCTCCACACTCCTAGCTGCTGCAACCAGCTGGGAAAAATCACGATATCTAGATCCAGCCACCAAACACATGATAGAGGGCCTCAATCCCTCCTCAAATCTCCGGCATCTATCTATCTCATCAGATATAATACCCCCAGCATACTGGCTCAACCGGATAAACTCTAACTCATATTCCGTCACAGTCCGGTGATCTTGCTTCAAGCTTAGAAACTCCATTTTCTTCACATCTTTGTACTCCCTAGGAGTATACTTCAATTCAATCTCTCTTAGAAAATCAGCATAGGACAATGTTGGTGGATCATCCATAGCATGGGGCACTGTCTTCCACCAGTCATATGCGTCCCTTTGCAACAATGATCTTGCATAATCAAACTTTTCCTCTGGAGTGGCTTGCAACTGAACAAATATTCTCTGTACTTTATCTAGCCACTGCTCAGCTACAGCTGGATCAATAGTACCCAAGAAGTCTTCTGCTCCATATTTCCTTAATTTATCATACTGTCTCACTGATACCAAAGGCTGTGGGGGTGGCAGTGGTGGTTGTACTGGTGCTTGCCTCAACAAATCAATCACATGCCTAAACCAACCCGGCAAAACCTCCTCACCAGCTGGTCTCCCCGACACAGAAGCAGGTACCACTCCAGCACTATCCACTCTAGCTCCCTCTCTAATCTCATCAGGAGCTATACTGACGTGAGTGAGAATCCATCACAACCTATATCTGCAAACATAGCAGAATACCTCTCATTAAAGATCAGAGACTGCCAATGCCAAACATGTATGTTATTCAAAAATCCACGTTTTAAAATCAAAACACTCTTTTTCTTACACTTGACCTAGGTTGAGAATCTCAAACCTAGGCTCTGATACCAAAACAATTGTAACACCTCTATACCCTGTATACGTACCAAGCATGCTTAAACGATCGTAATATACGTATATTGAATATAGAAAATGCCATGGTTTAAAAAGGCACAACAAATATCTTTGTAAATAAGTGAAACCAATATCAAACAAATAAAAGAAATCCAAAAGACACTATATATAAAATGTTTAATAATTCACAGCGGAAGTTATTACAAATATGTTATAAATCAAAGTTTACAAAACATAGAATATATACATGATTGGCAGCTCTTCTCTGATCTTTAAGTCCCAAAAGAAAAATCCTCAATGTCTAGTCTCACTTGGTCTCGAGGAGCTCTCAGATTCAACTCTGTCACCTGCGCGATCAAACACTATCGCGCTAAGCCATCGGCTTAGTAGTACAAAATATACCAACATTATACTTTAAGGCAAAGTAATGTTACACATCTAAATCATAAAGTTAACATCATAAGTGAAAAGCTAACATCACACCTTTATATTTCATAAACCATACACATAGAAGCACATCACATTATCACATCATACTACATTCAATGTCATAACAATATTCATATTACATCTTCATAGTTTCATTGATTTTACCATTCAAGAATCACATTATATACAAAGACAAGCATGGGCCCAAAAAACTTTAATATGCCATTCAATTTTCAGAGTTAGTGCTTTGGTTTTATTATCACATTTATCATTATCATAAACCCAACTAGGCTTCAAGGATTAGGTTCAACCAAGCTTCAAGTGGAACAAAGCATGCTAAGTATCAACCCAACTTGGCTTCAAGAACCAACCCAACCTAGCTTCAAGGGTTGTAACATCTCAATTAGGCTTCAAGGATCAAATCCAACCTAAC
Source organism: Garcia nutans (assembly GCA_947685225.1). Taxonomy (NCBI): domain Eukaryota; kingdom Viridiplantae; phylum Streptophyta; class Magnoliopsida; order Malpighiales; family Euphorbiaceae; genus Garcia; species Garcia nutans. Next base: position 42,892,200 of record CANTUV010000007.1, on the reverse strand, counting down.
TTCAAGAGAATGTTACCAATAGGCATGCCACCAACAACAAAACTCTGAAAATGAATAACACATTAGACACACAAATCATTTATTATCTCATTCTCAGTTCTCATCATCAATTAGGCAAACATACCTTATGTTCTTTCAATGGAATCATCATAGCCAAATCACAATGGCCTCATATCATTTCATATCTCCATTCATATTATACATATAGCCTCATTAATATAGCATTTCAAAGTACATTATTCATATACACATTACCATTCATAAGATTCACAATGCATAATACATAACCTTGTTCATATAGTATCATATGCATTATCAAATGTAAGTTCAATCTCAACCATGTAAGAAGAGCAAGGAAAAATCACAGTGGCCAACACACTTAAGGGACACGGCCAAGCTTGTGGCCGTGTCTCTCAACCAAAAGCAACAGAAGCAAACATGGGCAAGGGACACGGCCGTGTCTTCTCCAAAATTTATCCAACACGGCCAAATTTCCATAGACTTGGCCGTGTCTCTCAAAAATTCTTTAGCTTGGCCGTGTCTCTTCCTTGGTTTAGTCGTGTCTCTTATGAACAAAAACCCTAACCATAACCAACACTCTTTTGATTGAAATTAAACACATTATGCACAACATAAAACTCATTCAAATGGATGTAATCAAAGTCATTAACACTTATTTTGCATGTTTAACACAATATTCACATTAACCATACATATAATCATTTACCACCTCAAAACCCTAAAACCAACTTCACTCTTGATCTTTCACCATCAACATCCACTTAACTCACCATCTTCAAAACAAAACCAACACCAATTCAATTTCTTTTAACTTACAATCAATTTCAACACTTGTAAACACATCTCAAACACACCAAATCATAATATCAACAAATTATAACTCATCTTATACACAACTTCAAAATAACAAAAGGAAACAAGAGAGTACTTACCTTAAATGAAGAAATTTCACAAATCTCCAACCAAAACCTTTGATTCCTCCTTCAATTTGATTCTAGCATTAAGAACACCTCTCTTGCTCTCTCTTTTCTTGGATAGCCGGCACACAAATGAGAAGAAAAGAAAAATAAACACAAGTCAAACTTCTCTTCTTCTTTAAATCTCCACCAAGCAATTCTAACAAAGCAATTACCTAAATGCCCTCATCCAATTAACTTAACCTTTGTCACTTATATGCCCATTTAAGTAATTTCACATATCACAAATAAATATCCTCTTCCATTGACCATCCCTTTTGACTAATGTATATGTTATATATATAACCATATACCCAACATATACACTTTCTCTCTACACATTACTTTCCTTTTTAAACAATACATAAACATTCTCTTTTCAATTTCTTTTTTTTTCTTTCAAATCAACATATACATTCAATCCAATTAAAACAACAATAATATTCAAAACTTCTAGGGCATACATTGGGATATTACAGAGATGTTGGGAGCTAATTCTCAACAAAAGAGTGTAAGGGGAAGAAGTAAAGGGGTGAATCAACTGGAAGCCAATACTGAAATGGTTAGTCAAATAGCTGAGTTGACAAGGCAAGTTTAGATGCTAAACATGAAGAACAATATTTCTTCATCCACTCAAGAAGTGTGTGGAATCTGTGGGACATTTGGGCATGGAGCAAATATATGCCCCTCAGCATATGAGTCTTTTGGGAATGAAGCTGAGCAAGTTAATGCTATGGGGGGATTTCAACCAAGACCAAGGAATGATCCTTACTCCAACACTTACAATCCTGGTTGGAGGAGTCACCCCTATTTTTCATGGACAACAAATAATGCTCAACAGCCTTTCCATTTGCTCCAGAGATAGAATCAATAGCAGGGCCAATCCTCAAATCAAGGTCAGCCTAAGAGAGAGAGTTTGGAGGAAAGTTTACAGGTTTTTATCCAAGTCAGTGCTAAAAATCAGGAGATGAACAACAAGAGGCTGGATTCCTTAGAAGCATCTTTTAAGAAGGTGGAGACCCAAGTGGGGCAACTTGCTCAACAGATGCAGATTCAACAAAATGGGAAGTTCCCAAGTCAACCTGAGCAGGCACATGTAGTGACTGTTCTTAGGAGTGGCATGGTAATTAATAACAATGTTGAAAATAATTATGTGAATGAAGGTGAGAAAGAGAATAAAAAGGAAGGAGAACTAGAGAACAGAGGTGCTGAAGAAAGATCAATGGAGAAGTCCCCTACAGCATATTTGCACAAGGCAAGCAATCCATACCGGCCACCTATACCATTCCCCAGCAGGTTGAAGGATGATAAAAAAGATAAGCAATTTTCAAATATCTTCAACATGCTGTCTAAGGTAAGTATCAACTTACCTTTACTTGAAGCAATTAAGAACATGCCAGCTTATGCTAAATTCTTCAAAGAACTGAATACCAGGAAAAAGAGGTATGAGCCGAATGAAAAGGTGATAGTTTCTGAAGTAGCTAGTGCTGTTTTGCAGCATAAACTACCTCCTAAGCTAAAGGATCCTGGAAGTTTTATTATTCAAATTACTATGGGAAATGGAAAAAGTACTGATGGCATGTGTGATTTAGGAGCTAGTGTGAATTTAATGCCTTATTATGTTTATCTTGATTTGGAACTAGGGGAACATAAACCAACGAAAATGGTGTTGCAATTAGCTAATAGATCTCTTAGATTCCCGAAAGGGGTTATAGAAGATGTGTTAGTTAAAGTTGGTGGTTTGATAGTACCTGTGGATTTCATTGTTCTTGACATGGAAGTAAGTAATTCTTCACCATCTACACACACCATTCTGCTGGGTAGGCCTTTTATGGCGACTACCAACACTTTGATAGATGTTAGGAATGGAAAATTATCAATGACTGTTTTGGGACAAACTGTGGAATTTTCTATTTTTAACACTTTTCCTATTCCTACAACTGCTTTATATGAGGATTGTTCTTTCATTAATTGTGTTGATGCAGTTGTTTCAGATGTTTTCTTGCAGACAGGTTCCTCTGATAAATTGGAGCTGGCTTTCACTTTGGATAGTGATTTGGAAATTTTTGATGCAAAAATAGCCAGTTGCCTTGAGACTTTAGAGGGTGCTGAAATAGAGGAGCTTAAGGAGGACCCAATTTTTGAACCTTCCCTCATTGAAAAAGAAGAGAAGAACCCCTCACTAGAGTTAGAGCTGAAAGAGTTACCTAAGAACCTAAAATATGTGTTTTTAGGAGATCACAACACTTTACCTGTGATAATATCTAGTGAACTTAGTGAAGGGGAGGAGATGAGGTTAGTGAGTGAGCTTAAAAGATTGAAGAGAGCAATAGGATGGGGATTGAGTGACATCAAGGGTATTAGCCCTTCCATGTGCATGCATAGAATCACTTTAGAAGAGGGAGTTAAACCTGTGAGGGAGACCCAAAGGCGACTTAACCCAAATATGAGTGAAGTGGTTAAGAAGGAAGTGCTCAAATTGCTGGATGAAGGAGTAATTTATCCAATTACTAATAGTGAGTGGGTGAGCCCAGTACATGTAGTTCCTAAGAAATCTGGAATCACTGTGGTAAAAAATGAGAATAATGAATTGGTTCCTTCTAGGACTACTACTGGGTGGAGAATGTGCATCGATTATAGGAAGTTGAACAATGCTACAAAGAAAGATCATTTCCCTCTTCCTTTTATTGATCAGATGTTAGATAAACTTTCTGGACACTCACATTATTGTTTTCTGGATGGCCTTTCAGGTTACTATCAGGTGCCAATAGCTCCAGAGGATCAGTCCAAGGCAACCTTTACTTGCCCTTTTGGGACTTATGCATTTCGACGTATGCCCTTTGGCTTGTGCAATGCATCTGCAACTTTTCAGAGATGCATGATGTCTGTCTTCTCAGATATGATAGATGATTTTATTGAGGTATTTATGGATGATTTTTCTATTTTTGGTAATTCTTTTGATAATTGCCTCAATAAACTTGTTCGTGTGCTTGAGAGATGCATTGAATGTAACCTCACTTTAAGTTGGGAAAAGAGCCATTTTATGGTTACTCAGGACATTGTCTTAGGTCATGTGGTGTCAAGTAAAGGGATTGAGGTGGGTAAGGCTAAAATTGAATTGATTGCTAAGTTACCCCCACCTACCTCTGTTAAGGGAATAAGAAGTTTTCTAGGGCATGCAGGATTTTACAGGAGGTTTATTAAGGATTTTTCCAAAATAAGCCAACCATTGTGCCATTTGTTGGGGAAAGATGTTCCATTTGAATTTACAGCACAATGCATGCAAGCTTTTAATTCCCTTAAAGAAAAATTGACTAGTGCACCAGTGATTGTAGCTCCTGTTTGGACTTTACCTTTTGAAATCATGTGTGATGCCTCTAATCATGCAGTAGGAGCTGTTCTTGGGCAAAGGGTTGATAAATACTTGAGAGTAATATATTATGCAAGTTTAACCCTGAATAGTGCACAAATGAACTACACCACAACTGAAAAGGAAATGTTAGCTGTTGTTTTTGCTTTAGACAAATTTAGAGCATATTTAATTGGGTGAAAAATTATTGTGCATTCTGATCTTGCAGCTCTTAAATATCTTTTAACAAAACAACATGCTAAACCGCGCTTAATTAGATCGGTGTTGTTATTGCAAGAATTTGATTTTCAAATTAAGGATACTAAGGGTAGTGAGAATGTTGTTGCTGATCATTTATCCAGATTACCCTTCTTTAGTGAAAATCTTGCATCTGATAGCATTCACAAAAATTTAGAAGAATTTCCTGATGAGCATTTGTTTGTGGTAATTAATGCACCTTGGTTTGCGGATATTGCTAACTATCTTGCTTGTGGTATTTTGCGATCTAACATGTCCTTTCAGGAAAAGAAAAGGTTTCTACACTTGAGTAAGTTTTATTTTTTGGATGAACCTTATCTATTCCGGATATGCAAAGATGAGATAGTTCGCAGGTGCGTATCTGAGGAAGAACAACTGAGTGTTCTTCAATTTTGTCATGATCTTCATTGTGGGGGTCATTTTGGAGGAAGAAAGACTGCAGAAAAGGTGCTACAAAGTGGTTTTTACTGGCCTACTTTATTTAAAGATGCTCAAGAGTATTGTAAGCACTGTGATCATTGCCAAAGAGTAGGTAACATTGGGAGGAGGAATGAAATGCCCCTTCAATCATATATTGTTGTTGAACTGTTTGATGTGTGGGGAATAGACTTCATGGGTCCTTTCCCCAAGTCTTTTGGATATGAGTATATTTTAGTTGCTGTTGATTATGTTTCCAAATGGGTGGAGGCAATCCCCACCCGTACTAATGATGCTAATGTAGTTGTTAAATTTGTGAAGGAAAATATTCTTAGCAAATTTGGTACGCCAAGGGTGATAGTCAGTGATGGGGGGAGCCATTTTTGCAACAGGCTTTTTGAGAAATTAATGCACAAATCTGGTGTTAAACACAAAGTGGCAACCCCATATCATCCACAGACTTCAGGACAAGTGGAAACATCCAACAAGCAGATTAAGGGAATTCTGGAGAAAACAGTCAACACATCAAGGAAGGATTGGTCAAACAGATTGCATGATGCACTATAGGCATATCGGACTGCTTTCAAAACTCCTCTTGGTATGAGTCCATACCGATTAGTTTTTGGAAAAGCTTGTCACTTACCAGTGGAGTTAGAGCACAAAGCATATTGGGCAATCAAGACTCTGAATTTGGACTTGGACAAAGCGAAGAGAGAACTATTTCTGCAAATTTCAGAGTTAGATGAGCTGAGAAATGAGGAGTATGAGAGCTCGAGAATTTACAAGGATCGCACTAAAGCATTTCATGACATAATTATAGTGTGAAAGACATTGAGTCCAGGTATGAAAGTCTTACTTTTTAACTCTCGACTCCGTCTTTTTCCAGGTAAACTCAAATCTCGATGGAGTGGTCCTTTCGAGATAACTCGGGTGTATCCTTCTGGTGCCATTGAATTACTTAACTCTCGAACAAGTGAGACTTTTAAAGTGAATGGACAGAGAGTTAAGCCATACAATGAAGGATTTCAGGAAGTGAGGGTCATTGATAGCACTTTGATTCATGATCCCTAGGCCTTGTATGATGTCCAACTATATGACATTAAAGAAGCACTAAATGGGAGGCAACCCTTCATTTTGGACTTATTTTTCATAGTTGTAATTTTAAATTTAGCAAGTTTTGATTTTATGTTTAGTCTAAATAAATGGAACAGGTGCTTTGATCGGTTTTATCTTTCTAATGTGTTTCAGGGTTGATTGGAGAACAAGGTGCAATTTCTTTGATATTTGTGATTTGTAAATAAATAAATAAAAAAAATAAAAAAAAATTGAAATGGCAGAAGGAGACACGGCCAAAGGACTTGGCTGTGTAACTTGGACACGGCCAAGCCTCAACAAAACCATATAAAGATTATTTTCTGCATTTGTCACAGTGAGTGACACGGCCAGGGAACACGGCCGTGTCCCCTGGCCGTGTCACTTGGACATCGCCAAGCCTCACTACTTTGCTTTTTGTTTTTTTATTTTGCACCTTTCTTAACAGAGACGAACATGCTCAAGGGACACGGCCAAGTCACTGGCCGTGTCCCTCAAAAAATCACATGACACGGCCGTGTTACCCACAACTCGGCCGTGTCCCTCAATTTTAGACTTTTAAAAACCCAATTTTGGCCCAGTTTCTTTCCATTAAATCCCTAATCTCCTGTTCTTCATCTTTCTCACTCTCTCGCTCTCTGTATCGCCAAAACCATAGTTTTTGATTTCAAAACTCCAAATCTTCCTTTAAACATCAAATTTCTTCACCAAAACTAGAGATAATCACTTAAAACTTCTTCTTTGCTCATATAATTTTGATTTGATCAAGTTTTGGTTTGAATTTTCAGATTTCTAAGGATGTCGAGAACTAAGACCGTTTCACACCGCAAGTCGAAGAGGCCTACAACCGAAGGAGCTTCTTCCTCTTCATCAACTTTATCTTCGAAGAGAGCAAGTCTTTTGGCTCGGGGTTTTTCCCGACAAGGTATGTTAACGATGAATCTCTTGATGCCTTGCAAATTAGGACTAATTTTGAGCGATATGTGCAATTTCTTGGATGGGAAACTCTAGTCACCTTGAGACCTTTGCAGTTTGAGGAACTTACTTTAGAATTTTTGACATCTCTCAAGGTTGAAAGAAATGATAAGAAAATCTGCACTAGATTGATGTTTAAATTGCTGGGTAAATCTTATGTGCTCAATATTGACCAGTTAAATGATATATATGGTTTTCATTAGCACGGGGAAAGGTCGGTACCCAAAGAATTTAAACAACAATTTGCTTGGGGAGCTTTAGGCTCGGGTACTTATGTGGCCAAATCGGCCAAGGCATCTAAGTTAAGAAATTCCACTTTGAGATATTTGCATAGGTTTTTGGCTTGCGGATTCTTTGCTCGGAAGGAGAGCCCGGGTGTGGTTGAAGTGAGTGAACTATTTTTCCTGGATTATTCTTTTAATGCAATGCATGTCAGTGCCGGCTATTGGTTAGCCGATATTTTTTATTCTATGGCTAACAAAAGAAAGGGGGCAATTTGTTTTGGAGGGTTGGTTACCACATTAGCAGTAGCCCTTGTTGAGGATTTTGACCCGAGTACTAGTCGCATGACTAGAATTTCGGGTAATGACTCTTTGGATTTAGCTACACTTGAGAAGATGCACATGGTGGTGCATAGGAGAGGGACTTATGTGATGCCTTCAGCTGAGCCTGCAGCACCGGGGGACAGGCAGAAGAGAGCACGGGTTCAAGAGGAGTCCGACTCGGATTTTCTTGACCTAGATGAGGATGCTCCGTTCTCGGAACATCGAGAGGTACTTCTGAGGATTGAGGCCCTGGAGGGCAAAGTGGATCAACTGGATGGCAAGGTGGACCGTAACCATGTTGAGGTCTTACAGCAGTTGGAACAGATTAACAGCAACCTTGCGAAGATCTTGAGTCTCCATCCCTCGGCTGCATCATCTTCCCGCCCACCTTTTCCGTAGATTTTGAGTCCTTGCTTTATTTTGTTTAGTGTATTTTTGTTATAATTTTTCGTTTTTGTTTTAATGTTAATGTTTTATATTTGGATATTTTATTTTTATATATTGTACTTTTGTTTTTGAACTTTTGTGTTTGTGATGGAAAGCTAGGATTTTGCCTCACTAGGTACGATGGAAGACAGGTTGTCCTTTGACTCTTTTTATTTATTATTCTTGTTTTACATTGAGGACAATGTAAATTTTAAGTGTGGGGTACTCTTTAAGCTTTCCTTTAATTTTTGTTTTGTTTGTCTTGTGTTGCTTATTGTGTTTGTTGTGCATGGCATAATTGTTGAAATCTTATTGATCTTTTCTGTGATTTTAGCATTGTAGTTGAGACTTTAGTATCAGCATAGAAATGAGCATTTGAATTTATTCAGGATCAATTTTCACATTCTGCAATTCATGACATATAAATCTTTGTGAACCCACTTGTGTGAGTTTTGAGCCTCATAATTTGATATTTTTATCAGTTGATTTTCTTTTCTTAAGTGTGCACCTTCATGATTTTGCATCTCTAGAGTTTGCTTTTGCATACTAATTGAACTCACATTATGATTTAATCTCAAGGTTTAAAGTGATGAAGGCAAATTAGGTTAGCCCTTTAGCTTAAAAAGACCTCCCTTAATATTTGATTTCCTTAGTGCACCAAGTTGAGCCATTGACCATTTCTTGTTTGATCAACACAATTCTCAACTTAACATGTTCTTATTATCATCTTACCTATGCATTAAGGAATGGAGTTTTATGATTTGACAATAGGGTAGTTTATTTCAAAGTGTGGGGTAAGTAAAAAAAATGGTATTGCTATTTGGGGTTGAAATGCATACTTTGCACATTGTATTGGATTAAGAGTTGATTATTCCTTTCCTCTACATTTTAAGCTAGATGTTCTATGCAAGTTTATATTATATATATATATAAAATGATGATAAAATAAAAAAATAAAAAAAAGAAAGAAAATAAAGAGATATATATATATACAAAAAAAAGAAAGAAAATAAAGAGATATATACTTCTCACTTGGTTCCAAAGGAAAAAGAGGACATAATTTTCACAGAAGCAAACACAGGCAAGGGACACGACCAAGTCACTGGCCGTGTCCCTCCAAAGTAGCCCAACACGGCCAAGTCAAGCTTCATCTGGCCGTGTCACTCAACCAAAGAAGAAAAGAAGGAATTCTGAGCCAGAAGCGGACACATGCAAGGGACACGGCCAAGTCACTGGCCGTGTCCCTCCAAAAACCACTCACACGGCCAAGTCACATCTAACTTGGCCGTGTCTCTCATGAACCAAGCCCGTAGCAGATTTTTAAAGCGGCCGTTTCGTATAAAAGGAAAGAGTGAAGCTAGGGTTGAGGACTGTTGAAGATTTGGAGAGTTGTTTGAGCCATGAGAGAGAAAAGTTAGGGTTTTAACATTTATTTTCTTTGATTTTGATCTCACTTTGATTAATCTAGCTTAGATTAGATTTGTTCTAGCTAACGAGACATCCTTCTCGCAAGATTGAACAAGAGATTCTTTAGAAACTTCAAGGAGTTTGTAACTCAGTTTTGTTCTCAAACTTATTCTCTTTATTTTCATTGAAATTGTATTAATGGATATTATCATGTCTATTTTGATTTCTTTGAACATTAATGAGATGAATATGTTTGATTGCATTATGAACTAATTTGATCTAGTCTAGGGTTTGTATGGATCTGCTATGATTGTGTGAATTGGTTATTCTCTTAGCTAATAATTTCTTTAGCCTTGATTGAATGAAATATTGTTAATATATAATTGATTGGCCACCAATTATGTGTTTTAGGTATTAGATGATGGATTGAGAGATGAAGTCTAATGCTGGAACAATTCAATTAAGGACTTAGGTGAATTAGGGATATAACCTATTAAAAAGATTGTTTCAATTATAACAAGATTAGTTGTAAGAGGTTTGAATGCGAGATTAAGTTGTTTGAGATTTAATCTTTGAAATTAAATTAGTTAAGTGGAATAACCGTTCGTACATATCAGTAGTTGAGAAGTGCAAACCCTAGACCCTTTTATCAAGTGAATCAAAACGTCAGCTCTTGTTTACTTTTATTCGTTTTAAATTTCAATCAATATTCTTCATTATTTAGCAAATTTAAATCTATTCATTACTTGTTACTTTTAATCTGATAATCAATTAGCCACTTTAGCTTCCTTGTGAGACGACCTTGGGGCGATCACCTTTGCTACAGCTACCTCGTATACTTGCGAGCGACGCTTTGTGGTAGAATTAATTTGAGCACAACAAGTTTTTGTGTTTTGTTAGTTTTTGTTATAGATTTGAGTCTTGTTTATTATAATAATTATTGTTTTATTTAGGAATTTTGTTAGTTTAAATCGGTTTATTTAGTGTTTTTGTTATTTTTGTAGTTTTCGTTTATTTCAGTGTTTATGTCGTTTTTGATCTAGTTTTTAGTATGGTGTTTATGTTTTGTTGGTTATTGTTTATTTACTTTTTGTTTAAAGTTTTTTTGAGTTTTGTTTTAGGTTAAAAAAGCCAAGGAACCAAGACTGAAGGAAAAATGGGCAGTAGCTGACACAGGCAGAGGACACGGCCAAGTCACTGGCCGTGTCCCATATCAAGCTTAAAAGAAGCCACAAGACACAGAGATGGACACAGGCAAGGGACACGGCCAAGTCAGTGGCCGTGTCCCTCCAAAGATACTCCAACACGGCCAAGTCACTCCAACTTGGCTGTGTCTCACCTAGTTCCAAAGGAAAAGAAGAAGAAATCATCACAGTAGGCGACACATGCAAGTGACATGGCCAAGTCACTGGCCATGTCCCTCCAAAATGATCCAACACGGCCAAGTCACCTCAAACATGGCCATGTCCCTCCAATTATGCTCAAACACGGCCAAGTCACCATCAACTTGGCCGTGTCTCACCTAGTTCCAAAGGAAAAGAAGAAGAAATCATCACAGTAGGCGACACATGCAAGCGACATGGCCAAGTCACTGGCCATGTCCCTCTAAAATGATCCAACACGGCCAAGTCACCTCAAACATGGCCATGTCCCTCCAATTATGCTCAAACATGGCCAAGTCACCATCAACTTGGCCATGTCTCACCTAAATCCAAAGCAAAGAAGAGCAATTCTCACAGTAGGTGACACATGCAAGTGACATGGCCAAGTCACTGGCCATGTCCCTCCAAAATGGTCCAACTTGGCCATGTCACCATCAACTTGGCCGTGTCTCTCCCTCAAATTCACCTCCAACATGGCCAAGTTCACTCTAACTTGGCCGTGTCACTCAAGGATCAATAAAGACGCGCGGAGGTTTCGTATAAATATGGAAATTAGGGTTTTTCTTAAGGTTGTTGAGTTTTTTAGACAGGTTTCAGCCATCAAGAGTGAAGTTAGGGTTTTAAAATTTGTTTTCTTTGATTTTGATTTCACTTTGGATTAAACTAGCTTAGATTAGATTGTTCAAGCCATTGATACATCCTTCTTACAAGATTTGAACAAGAGATTCTTCAGAAGCTTCAAGGAGTTTGTAATTTGGTTTTGTTCTTGAACTTTATTCTCTTTATTTTCATTGAAATTGTATTTATGAACATTATCATGTCTAAGTTGATTTCTTTGAATATTAATGAGATGAGTATGTTTGAAATCATGATGAACTAATTTGATCTAGTCTAGGGTTTGTATGGATCTGCTATGATTGTATGAATTGGTTATTCTCTTAGCTAATAATTTCTTTAGCCTTGATTGAATGGAATATTGTTAATATATAATTGATTGGCCACCAATTATGTGTTTTAGGTATTAGATGATGGATTGAGAGATGAAGTCTAATGTTGGAACAATTCAATTAAGGACTTAGGTGAATTATAGATATAACGTATTAAAAGGATTGTTTCAATTATAACAAGATTAGTTGTAAGAGGTTTGAATGCGAGAGCTTATTTCCTTGACTCAATTAATTAAGTTGTTTGAGATTTAATCTTTGAAATTAAATTAGTTAAGAGGAATAACCGTTCATACATATAAGTAGTAGAGAAGTGCAAACCCTAGACTTTTCTATCAAGTGAATCAAAACAATCAGCTTAATTTACTTTTATTCATTTTAAACTTCAATCAATCTTCTTCATTTGTTAGCAATTTAAATTTTATTCATTACTTGTTATTTATAAACTGATAATCAATTAGGCACTTTAGCTTCCTTGTGAGACGACCTTGGGGCGATCACCTTTGCTATAGCTACCTCGTATACTTGCGAGTGACGCTTTGTGGTAGAGTTAATTCGAGCGCAACAAGTTTTTGGCACCGTTGCCGGGGAGGCTAATTGGCGAAATTGTTTATTAGGAAAAAAATATTTTAAATTATTTGTTTCCATCCTTGGATGGGTGTCCATTTAATTGTTTTGTTTGGACATTATTTTAATTTTCAATGTATCGATGCTTTATTTTTATTGTGTGTAATATGGATAATGTTGTTATATTTAACAATTTTATAATATTAAGACCTGTAAAGGAGGCTGGTTCCAATGAACCGGGCGTTGTGGGGGTGTTGGGCCATTTCTCACCTTCCCCACATGTACCCAACTTTTCGAACCCATTATGGGGTTGGGGATTCCTTAGGAATCAAGTCATCCACCCCTTTCTTTTTCCCGGCCCGTTTGGGTGGCGACTCCATTTTCTCCGACTTAGGTTCGTGTTCTCTAAGGCCCCTAGCATAAATAATGCCGAAGTCGCAAGAACCATTCCACCGGGAGTGGGGGCAAAAATCCCTGCTCATAGTGGCGACTCCACTGGGGATAAGAGAAGTTGATTCCATCTATCTTTATATTATTCTATTCTTTCTTATAACGATATTGCCCATTGCATCATCTTAGATTGCATCGTGTGCGTGAGTTAGGATGCCCGTGTTACCCGTGTTGTGTTATGTAAGGGATACCATACTTTCACTCATGGTATGGAGATCAAGCATGGCATAACCACTCAAAGCCTCATACCATTTGGTATATACTTGCTATGAGAACCTAAGCCTTTTTACCCAAAGACTAAAGCTCATGTAATTGGCCTAGTTACTTTCCTTAGGTTTTATCCCAAATGCATGTTGTTTGACTATGGTTAATTTGTCTTGGCTTTAATCATGGCTTATTTGGTTTGTTCTTTTTATAATATGACCAAAGTATATTGTAAGCTCAAAATAATTTTTTCTTTAAAATTCAAAAGACCAAAGCTATTTTCAAAAATTTTCAAGATGGTCTTTGGACATAAAATTTTTCTAGGAATAAATCAAAATTTCTTTTTGCTCATGGCCCAAATACTATGCCCAAAATCAATTTTTTCTAAAATAATTTTACAATGGGCTTAGAAACAAAATTATTTTCACCCAACCTTTTCTTAAAAAGAGCTTGCAAATTATTTAGGTCAATTACGAAATACCAAAAATCAATTGTGAGCCTAGTTTATACTAAGAATAATTAATCATGGGCTTGTTTTTGGCATGAACGATTAGTTACTCTTTTCAAGTGAGAAATCTATCTATAATAAACCTCTTAGTTTAGTTTTAATCCAATATAGCATAAAAGCTATTTTAGTTGGATAAATGGATTAAAACCTTATTAATGGGAATTATCATGAACAAAATTTCATTTTTGAAAATATAACTATTGGTTAAAACTTACGAGGGATATATTCAAAAACAAGGTACCCCATGTTGGTATTTTCTTAACCATATACCTAGAAAAAGAGACTCACCATTCGTGTGTGGATGTTATAAGGTTGGAAGGAACGTCCTAATTGTCCTTATTTGTTAATTGTTTGTGCATACATGCATACATGCGCATCTCATGTCATTAATCCTTTCTGGCTCAAAGACTTGGAGTACGATAATTCAAGAGCTTACAATGATATCATCTACAACATTGATTGTTGATTCAAGTGCTTCATTGGGAGGATGGATGCAAACCAGCTAAGGGATATAAGCGATGAAGTTGTCGAAGCTAGGATGGTCGAACTACGAGACCAATTGGTTGAAATTATAAAGAATCAGCTGAATGAAATTCTGGAGATCATCAACAATATGGCATCTCCCATCGACATAAGAAAAAAGGGAAAGGCATCATCAACGGAGAACATGTTCACTAATAGAGATCAAATGAAAAATGAAGGATTGATCCCTATTCTACAAGATCAGCCAGACCATATGCTGTCTAAATGGAGCAATAGGAGAAACTACCACCTCAATGAGCAAAATCAAAAGAAAAAAAGAGGTGTTGAGAAAAATGCAGCAACTGAACCAGCAAAGAGGTGTAAATTTTCAGACTTGGGGGAACCTTTGTGAAAAATGTTGGAGAATCTAATGAAGAAGGGATTGTTACAACCTTTGACTCCTCGTCCTTTGCCTAATCCTTTTTCGCCTAACTTTGATATTAAAGCATTTTGCTAATTCCATCAAAGGCTTGGGCACGAAACGGACAACTGTATGAAGTTAAGGCATGAGATCCAGAATTTAATTGACAGTGAAAAGCTGCGTGAGCCTAATAAGCCGAACACTAAGAATAAGCCTCTACTTAAAATTGGAAGGGCATCACCTCTTGCAACCTTCATGAAGAGTTTAATCTTGGCATCTCATCATGATAGAGAAGCTGCTAAAGAGGATGTACTACTAAACAAGTTTGGATTAACTGTGGATGATTATGTGGATGATGAAGCAATGATCTTTAATGATGGAAAAAATCCTTGCCCTTGATATGTCTAAATAAATGAAGTATCTTCGACACCAACTCAACGGACCTTCCTTAGCTTGAATGTTGCTTTTTAATTTTACTTTCTTTAATAATTGGAACTATCGTTTTTTTCAAATTTAAAGTTACTTGGAATAAATTACTTTTATCAAAAATTTTGTTGGTCTTTGTTCATTTTTGTGCTCAACCAATGAGGAATCTAGCTTGATGTTTATAAATTAATGTGTCTAGGCATCATGACTTGAATGACTTTACTAGGTGAGGGAATTGCTCTATAGCATTGAATTGTGTATGCTTACTTAGAGAGGGCTCCTGCATAATTACCTTTGTCTAGGTCCTAGTCAGTCTTAGAACATGCTTTGACAAACTTTTGAGGCAAATTTGAACTCTGCTTATTTAAGGGAGAGATGATCTAGGCATTGTTTGGTTAGCCAACAACTAGTATCCACCCTGGTAAATATCAATCTCTACTTGTCCCTTTGAGCCTTCATAAAATTTTATCTTTCTTATCATTGGTCTGCAAGCCACAATAACCTACCCTGAGCTGTTGTGATACTTTTGATAAATCTTATGATCACTAAGGTGAAGAGGCAAGAAGATCAAAGAAAGAAATGCATAGGCAAGACCATGAAGACAGTTGAAGTTCTGAAGACCATAAGAGTAGTTGATGTTTTCGAGACCATGAAGATAGTTGAAGTTCTCAAGACCATAAGGGGAGTTGAAGTTATCAGGACCATAAGGGTAGTTGAAGTTTTCTAATATCTCCAATATATCAAGACAACATCAAAGTAACAAATGATTTATCCCTGTTAAAGAAGATTTATGTTACTCCACTCATCCATTATTGGAAGCCCAAGTTAGTACAAATAAGACAACTCTTTTAGAGCTAGAAACAAATGAGAAAAAGAACCAAAAAAAGAAGAGAAGAGAAAAAAGAAGAAGAAGAAAAGAAAAAGGACAAAAGAAAAGAAAAGAAAAGAAAAAGAGAAAGAAAATAAAAGAAAAGAAAAAAGAAGAAAACAAAAGAAGAAAACAAAAAGAAGAAAGAAGAAAAACAATAAAACCTAAAAAGGCAGTTCAAAAAGCCAACTGATTTCTCTATTACCTAAAGCAGCAAAAGGCTTCCATTTGGTTTATAAGGACGGATTGACTTGAATTGGTCCAACCTAACCAAAGATTCAATCAAAATCAAAGGAAAAAGAGAAAGCCCATCCAGTGCTTAAAAGTTCTGTACTTGATAGTCCTACAAGGAAGAAGGACAAAATTATAAAATGCTCAAAGAAAGGAAAGAGTAAAAAAAATAAAAAGAAAGAAAAGGGAAAAGAAGAAAATAAATGAATTTGGGTCTTAAACTTTTTGCAAGGGCAAAGACTGTCCTAATCAAGATCCAGATTAATGGCAAGAAGACAGAAAGAATTTAGAGTCTAGCAAGATTGTTTCTAACTGCCTAAGGTTCAAACATGAAATTTATAGTGTGAAGGTTTTTCCATTGTGTCACATCAGCTCCAACTTACAAATGGCCTTCATTTAAACCCATGTCCCTTATAGACCCCATTTCAAGCCTATTAAATACCTATTGATCTCTCTTGGTAGGTAGAGTCTATTAGTAGAGATAGTTTGGATAAGCATGCATATGAGATAGACAATATTTAAACTCAAATGAGACCTTTGGCCAAGTAATGTGTATGTGCCTATCTGAAGTGCAACAGTTCTTGCTTAAATAGAAATAATTCTCGAGTTTAGTATGGTAACTAGGGTTGTCATGTTACACTGACATTAATTTGGCAAAGCCAACATTTGATTTCAAAATTCAAAATCAAAATTCAAAATTCAAAAATTCAAAAATATTTTTGTCATACAAAGCCTTCAATCTAAGGGGAGTATGTTGAACTGTTAAATCTCTAAAGGACATATTGGGCAAAGGAAATGATTATTGGCAAGGTCATGAGGAAGCTCTCAACTGACATGCTGAAACATTGTTCGAAATAGATGAATCCCTGACTCTGTTGCTTGGGGCCTCCATTATTCATGTTTTCAATATCTCAAAGATAAAAGTCATAAATGGGAAGCATTCTTTTATTCCAATGTAAGACTTGAACTAGTGTTGAAAAGGAGTTAACGAGAATACTTCTACTGATCACCTCCGTCTGTGAGTCAGTGACACCGCTGTGAGTATTATCATGCATACATGAACATATCACATCACACTTTCTTGTCTTGTATTGTCTATTCTTTATCAAAGTGAACAGAAAACACTCTGTGAAGTAAAGAATCAAAAGAAGATGTCAAATCAGGGAGGCATAGAAAGCCCATTGCTTGAGAAAGTTCCAGTAATTTTGCAAAGAGAAGAAATGCGTGCTTGTGCAAAGAACTAGACAACAAGAACGTCAATCAAAGCCCGCATAGAAAAATTATGGGTTTGGGCCTACACAGGGGGCAAATTTTCTCCTTTTTAATTTTTTGAGTTTATATTTTTAAACTCACTTACAAATATTTTTCCATGAAGGGAGGCAAGAAGAAGAGGATAAGGTCCAATTAAAATAGCTGAATTTTTGCAAAGGAAGAACAAAAAGAATGGAACATTAGAACTATCAAAAGGAAGTGAAGAGAAAATTTATATGTTGTATATATGGAAATATATACAACATATACAAGTCAAGTTAGTGGGGGTCAAAGATGATTAGTTAATGATTTTAATTAATTAAGTTAATTAATTGAAATGGAAAATTAAGTGAGTGGAATGAGATATTTGGATTATTTTAATATATACACTTGGAGGAGAGGATTTTGAGGAAAAAGTGGTTTAGATTTGACTTTGTTTCTTCTTTCTTTCTTCCTTCACGTGGATCACTTGCTTTTCATTTTCTTTTCTTTCCTTTTCTTTCATTTGGCCGGCTATCAAAGGAACAAGAGAGCAAGGGAGAGATTTGAACATTCAAACTCAAGATTGAAGGAAGATTCAAGTAATCGAGTTGGAAATTAAGAATTTCTTCATCTTTGGTAAGTTACCTCTTGATTTAAGATGTGTTTCAGTTTGTTAGTTGATTGTTGATGGTGTGTGAATATGTTGGTTAAGATGTGTTTAAGAGTATTTAGTTCAAGTGATTTTGGGATTTTGGGGTTGGATTGAACGAAAGAGTAAGTTATTGGAAGTGAAAATATTGTGGTTGTGTTTTGGGTTTGTGGTGATAATCTTGATTTGTGTTTGATGTATGTTTTGAGTTGTTTTGGTATTTTTGCTAGTTTGTTGTGGTTCTTGGGTATGTTGAGCTAAGTTTGTTTGAAGTGGATTTTGGTGAAAAGAAGTGATTTTTTGGATTAGGTGTTGTTGTGGCCGGAATCTGGAATTTTGGCCTGACACGTCCATGAGCACGACCAGGTTTCTAGGCGTGTCGATGGTTCTGTGTCCTTGGATGGGTGACAGGAGCAGTGACACGCCCATGTCACTGAGCATGTCATATCAACTGTGTTGGTGAGGAATTGACACGGCCATGAACACGCCCATGTTGTTGGACGTGTCAATGTTTCTGTGAGACAAAATGTATTACACGTTCAGTGACACGCCCGTGGTTCTGAGCGTGTCAAACTTCTGTGTTGTGACTTTAGGGCACGGTCAGGGACACGCTCGTGTTGGTGAGCGTGTCATGTGTAGGGTTTGCCCTAGTTGGTTCTTAGTCTTATTATCTCATGTGTGTCTCTAAGTGAGTATGTATTATCACCTTTGGTTTAGGTATTGAAGAGGTTGAATTGTCCTAACCTAGGTGGTGGAGAATTCTTGAAAGAGAAAGGTTGTAGAGTGGTGTGAGTTGTTCCAAAGGTAAGTACAAACTACATTGTTGCATACATTCACATGATTTGATACTTAACATATTTGATTATACATATGCTAAGCATTTGATTACAGGGTTAAAACATTTGATGAAATATGAAAGGTATGTTAATGCAATTGATATTGTATATTATCTTGATGTGATATGAAGCCATGGTTGTTGGCTATAATGATGATAATGAAATGATTGAGGCATGGTTGCCTATTTTGATTATGAGATATGAAGCCATGGTTGTTGGCTATAATTATGAGAATGAGATGAGAAAGAAATGTATAAAGATATAAATGAAAAGATTATGTGTCTAATGTGTTATTCAACCTTCAGAGTTTTGGGTTTGACGGCATGCCTATAAAATACTGGATAGGTGAAAAGACCGGGTCATAAGCCGATTCCAGTTGAATAATATGAAATGTGAATTAAAGTAACAGTCTAGCCGGGTTGAGGATCTTCTCGGATTTATCCGGGTTGATGGTTCAAGAGACTGGGTCTGTTACAGGTAACAGTCTAGCCGGGTTGAGGATCTCCTCGAGTTTAGCCGAGTTGATGGTCCAAGAGACTGGGTCTATTACGCTATCCATGGATAGAGATATATGTGTATCGCCTACGGGGCTTGAGTATTATGAATATAGACCAAAGCAGTAACTCTAAACTTTGAATAACATATTAGTGTCGTTTGGGCCCATACTTGTCTTTGTGTCAATGTAAATCATGAGTAATTAAACTAATTGGATAAAATGATGAAATGTAATCTTATGATTAATATAAAGATGTCAATTGTGAATATTGTCTTAATTGATGAAAGGTGTGACATTGGCATTGCATAGAAGTATATTGTTATTGCAATTTGTACCACTAAGCCGTTGGCTTAGCACGATTGTGATTCATCGCGCAGGTGACAGGGAAGAATCGGAGAGTTTCTCTAGGCTGAGTAGAGTCTAGAGTCTGAAGTTTTGATAAGTGGAGCTTAAAGATCAAAGACATATTGCCAACCATGTATATATCTTATGTTATGTAAAATTTGAATTTTGATGTATAAGTATTTGTAAAATACTTGTTATATTTTCTGCTGCGTTTTAAATAAACACTTTATTTGTTGTGTCTTTAATTTCTTTTAAATGATTTAAATTCGTTAATGTTTTAAAAAGGGATGAGTCATTTGTCGAGTAAACAGTGGCATGTCTATATTCAGTATACATATATTACGATCGTACTAGCATGCTTTGTACGTATACGGGGTATAGGGGTGTTACAATTATTTTGGTATCAGAGCCTAGGTTTGAGATTCTCAACCTAGGTCAACTGTAAGAAAAAGGAAATTTTGAGTTTTTAAAATATGGTTTTTACATAAGATACATGTTTTGGTATGACAGTCTTTGATCTTAATGAGGTATATTCTGCTGTATTTGCAAATATAGGTAGTGATGGCATCTCAGTCACGTCAGTCTGTAGAAGGTAGTGCTGAGAGTGTAGCTCCTGAAGAGGGTAGAGTTGGAGCGAGAGTTGATAGAATTAGTGAGGCCCCTGCTTCTGTGCCAGGGAGATCCGATGCTGATGAGGTACTGCCTGGTTGGTTTAGGCATGTAATAGAACTATTGAGGCCAGCTCCAGTGCAGCCACCACCGCCACCACAGCCTCAAGTGTCAGTAAGACATTATGATAAGTTGAGAAATTTTGGGGCTGAAGATTTCTTAGGCACTTCCAACCCAGCAGTGGCTGAGCAGTGGTTGGATAAAGTGCATAGGATATTCATTCTGTTGCAAGCTACTTCGAATGAGAAGTTTGACTATGCAAGATCCCTTCTGCAGGAAGATGCGTATGATTGGTGGAAGATAGTTCCTCATGCCATGGATGATCCACCTACTCTGTCTTATGGGGATTTTCTGAGGGAGTTCGAGCAGAAATATACTCCGAGGGAGTATAAAGATATTAAGAAGATGGAATTCCTGAGTTTGAGGCAAGATGACAGGACGGTAACAGAGTATGAAGTTGAGTACACCCAGTTGAGTCATTATGCCGGTGGGATTATCTCGGACGAGATTGATCGATGCAGAAGATTTGAGGAGGGATTGAGGCCCTCCATTATGAGCATTGTGGCTGGTTCTCGGTACCAGGATTTCTCTCAATTAGTTGCAGCAGCTAGGAGTGTTGAGAGAGCACAAGGTATTGCAGCAGCTGTTATTGAGGAGGAGACTAGGGTAAGGAGACCCCAGTTTGAGGCAGGATCTTCATCTGTGAAGAGAGGTAGAGGAAGTTTTGTTCCAAGAATCAGTAAAAGTCAGAGACAGTCGGGTAGGTCGGTGCAATATCAGAGGCAGAGATCGAGACCTACAGCTTCTGTAACCAGTGCTACGATTCCAGTGATTCAGAGGTCTACTCTACCTGTATGTGAACAGTGTGGTAGAAATCATGTGGGTGTTTGCAGGATGATGGGTAGATCAGCTGTGTGTTTCAGGTGTGGATCACTTGACCATTTTATTAGGGAGTGTCCTGAGATGCAGGAGCATAGACAGACTGAGTCTGCAGCTTCTCGACCTAGTGTTAGCAGGGGTGGTCGAGGGGGCAGAGGTTTCAATAGAGGTGGTTGGCCCGAGTTTAGTCAGAGAGGAGGATCGACATCTGGAGGCAGTAGGCCAGCTGAGGCTGGATCTTCTCAGAGAGTTTATGTGATGCTTCAGCAGCTGGATGCTTCAGCAGCTATAGCGGGTACATTCTCTTTATTTGACATTTCAGTTCTTGCTTTGATTGATCCGGGATCTACTCATTCATATGTAAGTGCATTCATTTTCCCTGTGTCTGAATTGCATTCAGAGTCCTTAGGATTTGATGTCTTGGTGACAAATCCGTTAGGACATAGTGTTGTGGTGAGTAAGGTTCATCGTGATAGTGCAGTAGTAGTGCAAGGAGAGGAGTTTCTTAGGGATTTAATTGAATTGCCTTTTAAGGAGTATGATTTAATCTTAGGCATGGATTGGTTATCTAAGCATGGATCAGTGGTAGATTGTCAAAAGAAGTGTGTCACTTTGAGAACCGGTGATGGTAAAAGTGTAATGGTGTCTAGTGAGCAGAGACAACTTGCATCCTTGTTTGTTGCAGCTGTAACAGCTAGGAAGTTGATTAGAAAAGGGTGTGATGCTTATCTTGCTCATGTTGTGGATACTAGAGTAGTGGGTTCCCAACTTGATAGTATACCCACGGTTGCAGATTTTCTAGACGTGTTTCCTGAGGAGTTGCCAGGATTACCTCCTGAGAGAGAGGTTGAGTATGGTATCGAATTGTTGCCTGGTACCACTCCCATTTCTATTACTCCTTATCGAATGCCACCCGTTGAGTTGAGAGAATTGAAAGTGCAATTACAGGAGTTATTGGATAAAGGGTTTATTCGCCCTAGTGTTTCTCCATAGGGAGCTCCTGTTTTGTTTGTGAAAAAGAAGGATGGTACTATGAGGTTATGTATCGATTATAGGCAATTGAATAAGATAACTATTAAGAATAAGTATCCTTTGCCTAGAATTGATGATCTCTTTGATCAATTAAAGGGAGCAGCGGTGTTTTCCAAGATTGATTTGAGATCAGGGTACCATCAGTTGAGAGTTAGAGCTGAAGATGTTCCTAAGTCAGCTTTCCGCACAAGGTATGGGCATTATGAGTTCTTGGTGATGCCTTTTGGGTTAACGAATGCACCTGCAGCTTTCATGGATTTGATGAATAGGGTGTTTAGACCCTATCTAGATCAGTTTGTAGTGGTCTTCATTAATGATATTTTGGTGGCATAATGAAGAGGAACATGACAAGCATTTGCGGATTGTATTACAGATTTTGAGAGAAAAGCAGTTGTTTGCTAAGCTGTCGAAGTGTGAGTTTTGGCTTGATCAAGTGACTTTTCTTGGTCATATAGTTTCAGCAGATGGTATTAGAGTTGATCCAAGTAAAGTTGAAGCTATCTTGAATTGGAGTCCACCAAAGTCGGTGACTGAAGTTAGAAGTTTTCTGGGTTTGGCAGGCTATTATCGACGCTTTGTGAAAGGTTTTTCTTTAATAGCTACTCCACTCACCAGATTACTTCGAAAAGGAGTTAGATTTGTGTGGACAGATCAGTGTCAAGCTAGTTTTGAGCAGTTGAAAAAGATGTTGACTCAAGCGCCTGTTCTTACTTTGCCTGTGGAAGAAAAACCTTATGTGATTTATAGTGATGCTTCACATAATGGTTTAGGATGTGTGTTGATGCAAGAGGGTAAAGTTGTAGCTTATGCTTCTCGGCAGTTGAAGCCGCATGAGCTTAATTATCCGACTCATGATTTAGAGTTGGCGGCTATAGTGTTTGCTTTGAAGATCTGGCGACACTATTTATATGGGGAAAAGTGTTTTATCTATACAGATCATAAGAGCTTAAAATATTTGGGAGTTCAAAGAGAGCTTAATCTTCGGCAGAGGCGTTGGTTGGAGTTGATTAAAGACTACGAATGTTTGATTGATTATCATCCTGGTAAGGCGAATGTTGTTGCGGATGCCTTGAGTTGGAAGTCTTTAGCAAGTTTAACTGTGTATTCATTCTCGTTGCTTGTTGAGTTGAGAGCATTGCATGCTAGTTTTGAACCATGCGATGATGGTGCACTGTTGGCTCAATTACAGTTGAGACCGGTATTATTGGATCAGATTAGAGAGGCTCAATTAGCTGATGAGAAAATTCAAAAAATTGTTTCAGATTGCCAACATGGAGAAAATAGAGATTTCCATGTGAGAAATGATGGTAGCCTTTGGTTTCAAGATAAGTTGTATATTCCTGATGATACTAGTTTGAGAAAGATTATTTTAGAAGAAGCACATCAATCAGTTTTTACTATACATCCGGGAAGTACTAAGATGTATCATGATTTGAAGTAGCATTATTGGTGGTCAGGTATGAAGAGGGACATAACGGAATTTGTATCCAAGTGTCTCACTTGTCAGAGGGTGAAAGCTGAGCATCAAGTTCCAACATGGTTGCTTCAACCTTTAACAGTGCCTGAATGGAAATGGGAGAGAGTAACAATGGATTTTGTATCTGGTTTGCCATTGACTCAGAAAAAGTATGATGCTATCTGGGTGATTATTGATCGGTTGACAAAGACAGCTCATTTTCTTCTAGTTAGAATGGACTATTCTCTTGAGAGACTGGTCGAGCTGTATATTAATGAAATAGTGAAATTGCATGGAGTCCCGATTTCTTTAGTGTCAGATCGAGATCCCCGGTTTACTTCGAGGTTTTGGAAGAGTTTACATGGTGCTTTGGGTTCTCGATTACACTTTAGTACTGCTTTTTATCCACAGACAGATGGGCAGTCAGAGAGAGTGATACAGATTATAGAAGATATGTTGAGAAGCTGTGTCATTGATTTCTCTGGAAGTTGGGACAGATTTTTGCCACTGGTAGAATTTGCTTATAACAACAGTCATCAATCCAGTATTGGTATGGCACCATTTGAAGCATTGTATGGTAGAAGATGTAGGACGCCACTGTGTTGGAATGAACTTGGAGAAGGCAAGTTAGTGGGTCCTGATTTGGTTAAAGAGACTGAAGAGAAAGTGAAGATAATTCGGGATCGATTGAAAGTAGCTTCAGATCGACAGAAATCTTATTCAGATTTGAAGAGGAGAGACATAGAGTTTAATATTGGAGATAAAGTATTTTTGAAAGTGTCTCCTTGGAAAAAGATTTTAAGATTTGTTCGTAAAGGAAAACTGAGTCCTCGTTTTATTGGACCTTACGAGGTATTGGAAAGAGTTGGACCAGTTGCGTATCGACTTGCTTTGCCGCCTGAGTTGGATAGAATTCACAATGTCTTCCATGTTTCTATGCTGAGGAGGTACAGATCAGGCCCGTCTCATGTTTTACCAGTTGAATCTATTGTGGTAAGTTCAGATCTAACATTTGAAGAAGAACCAGTTGCTATTTTGGCATATGGAATGAAAGAGTTGAGACATAAGAAAGTGCCAATTGTGAAGATTCTTTGGAAGAATCATGGTAGAGAAGAGTCAACTTGGGAGAATGAGCAAGTGATGCAAGATCAATATCCTCAGTTGTTTCAAACTTGATATCAGGTAATTTCGAGGACGAAATTTCTTTTTAGAGGGGAAGAATTGTAATATCCCAAAGTATACCCTAGAAGTTTGATATAATAATTGTTGTAATTGATTTAAGTGTATATGTGTATTTGGAAAGACAAAAGGAAGTGAAGAGAAAGTTTATATGTTGTATATATGGAAATATATACAACATATACAAGTCAAGTTAGTGGAGGTCAAAGATGATTAGTTAATGATTTTAATTAATTAAGTTAATTAATTGAAATGGAAAATTAAGTGAGTGGAATGAGATATTTTGATTATTTTAATACATACACTTGGAGGAGAGGATTTTGAGGAAAAAGTGGTTGAGATTTGACTTTGTTTCTTCTTTCTTTCTTCCTTAACATGGATCACTTGCTTTTCATTTTCTTTTCTTTCCTTTTCTTTCATTTGGCTGGCTATCAAAGGAACAAGAGAGCAAGGGAGAGATTTGAACATTCAAACTCAAGATTGAAGGAAGATTCAAGTAATCAAGTTGGAAATTAAGAATTTCTTCATCTTTGGTAAGTTACCTCTTGATTCCTTGATTCTATTTTAAGATGTGTTTGAGTTTGTTGGTCGATTGTTGATGGTGTGTGAAAGGAGTTAGGGTTTACTGTTTTGGGTTTTGGAGCTGAATTAGTGTTTTAGAATTTTAGAATTAGGGTTTCGGAGAATGCATTAGGTTTTAGAATTTGAAAATCAATTGATAATTTTATGAAACTTTATGAAAATAAACAAAATGATTTAAGGTTTATAGAAACAAAAAATATATTTTTTAGGGTTTGTGGAAAAAAAAAAGAATTCAATTTAGGGTTTTGGAAAATTGGAAGGTAGATTAGGATTTTAAGATTTTGAAGAAACAAAAACAATTATTTTAAGATTTTTGAAAAACAAAGAGACGAATTAAGGTTTTTAAGCTTTTGAAAAGGTAAATTAAGATTCTAGGGTTTTTTGAATCAAAAGAGACAATTGGATTATTTAAGCTACTGTGAAAGAAATTAGACATTCATACCTCCGTTTGTTGGTTCCACAAAAAATTTCTTCTTGGATGAACAAGAACAAAGACGAGCTTTGCTGCCTTTGATGACTTAAATTACTTGTTTGCTCTCTCAAAAATCCGATCGATTTTACTGCCAAAAGGAATTCTTCAAATCTTTCAAAGTTTTCCTCCTCAATTTCGATCTCAAACTTTTTCCCCCTTTCTGTGTTGTTTTAGTCCTTATTTATAGAAGATTTTTATGATTAATTCTAGTTATTCACAGAATCTAACATTAATTAAGAAAAGGAAATCGAAATCTAATTGTATTTGGTTTCGAAAAAATTTGCGTCGAAAAAATTTCGTTGGCGAAAAAAAAACTGCTGCGGAAAAATTACGCTGGCAAAAAAAAAACTGCTGCGGAAACAATCTGCGGGCAAAATGTTCCAAGGCCATTTCGGCGCAACTCTTCGGCGACCAATTTTTTCGTCTCCGATTTTTTTTTATTTTTTATTTTTATTAATAAAATTAAGATACTAAAGCAAATATTATTTAATGAAGAGAACAAAAATTATTTTGGACTAATTAAAATATATTGGACAACACAAAGATTATTTTGGACTAATTAAAATATATTGGACCGGACTAGGTAAAAAATTAAGGGTCTACAAGACTCTACCTACCAAGAGAGATCAACAGGTCTTTGATAGGCTTAAAATGGGTCTAGAAGGGACATGGGTTAAATGAAGGCTATTTGTAAGTTGGAACCGACGTGACACAATGGACAAACCTTCACACTATAAATTTCTTATTTGAACTTTGGGCAGTTGGAAGCAATCTTGCTAGACTCCAAATTCCTTCTATCTTCTTGGCATTAATCTGGATCTTGATTAGGATAGTCTTTGTCCTTGCAAAAAGTTTGGTACCCAAATCCACTTCTTTTCTTCTTCTCCCTTTTCTTTCTTTTTTAATTTTCTTAATCTTCCCTTTCTTTGAGCATTTTATCATTTTGTCTTTTTTCCTTGTAGGACTATCAAGTACAGAACTTTTACGAACTGGATGGTCTTTTTTCATTTTCTTTGATTTTGATTGAATCTTTAGTTGGGTTGGACCAATTCAAGTCAAAATTTCCTTATAACCAAATGGCAGCCTTTTGCTGTCTTAGGTAAAAGAGAACTCAATTGGCTTTTTGAACTGCCTTTCTAGGTTTTATCTTTTTTCCTTTTCTTTCTTTTTTTTCTTCTTCTTTTTTCTTTTCTCTTTCTTCTTCTTTTTCTTCTTTTTCTTCTCTTTCTTGTTTTTTGTTTTTTTTTTGTTTTTTCTAGCTCTAAAAAGAGTTGTCTTGGTTTGTACTAACTTGGGCTTCCAATAATGGATGAGTGGAGTGACATAAATCTTCTTTAACAGGATAAATCATTTGGTACTCTGATGTTGTCTTGATATATTGGAGATATTAGGAAAACTTCAACTACCCTTATGGTCTTGAGAACTTCAACTGTCCTCATGGTCTTGACTATGCATTCCATTGTTTGATCTTCTTGTCTCTTCATCTTAGTGTTCATAAGACTTGTCAAAAGTATCACAATAGCTTAGGGTAGGTTGTTGGGGTTTGTAAGCCAATGAAAAGAAAGCTAAAATTTTATGAAGGCTCAAAGGGACAACTAGGGATTGATATTTAATAGGTGGATACTAGTTGTTGGCTAACCAAAGAATGCCTAGATCATCTCTCCCTTAAATATGCAGAGTTCAATTTTGTCACATCCGCCCACCGCATTTATGCACAGCAGTCACGTGCACAGTGAGATAAGGGGAAAGGAGAAGGCAATTCCTGACAACGGCCCCAGATAAGGCTATAGGACCAATGGGACCTAATTGAAGAAATGAAAAGTTTTGGGGAGGTAATTGTAATTACCAAAAGTTGTTCCGGAGGTCCTTAATAGTGCATATAACAGACTCCAGAAATGGAAAGTAGAGAAAAATCGGGTAGCAACGGCGCGACACGGTTTTTCCCGAAAATGCACGGTTTGGATGATATAGGGGATTTTAACCAGGGGCATTATGGTCAATTTCAAAAGTGTCTCGAAAGTAATAATGGATCTCAAAAATGAAAAGTAGATGAAAAAATGAGTCAAAAAGTGTACCACAGAATTCGGCGGAAGTACACGGTTTAAAAGTTACGAACGAGTAATCGCCGGAGGGTATTTTAGTCTTTTCACACCTTAGACCCTAAAATTACAGCACAAGGAGGTTGAGGGGCCAAAATATAATTAAAATAAAGTCCAAGGGCTTGGGTTTTAAATAAATAAAAGAAAGAGACATTTGGACCAATGAAAATTAGCCATTTTCCCACTTAAGTGTACCAATGGGAAACCAACACTTACACCAACACATCTTAACTCTTAGCTACCATTTGGAGGAGAGAACAACAAGAAAATAAAAGCCAAGAGCTCTCCTTTGTTCTTGCTTTGGCCGAATAGAAGAGAAAGGGAAAAGAGAGAGTGATTTGTTTTCAAGTAGCTATTTTTTGTTGCAAACTTTGGTGGAGAATAAGACTTTAAGGTAAGGGGTTTTATTTGTAGCTTTAATTTCATAAATTGTTGGCTATTTTAAGAGATCTATGTTAAGGTTCATAAAGGTTGAATTTGGGGAAAGTTTGTAGGATGGTTAGAAAATGAATTTAATGGAAAAATATGTTGATTAATGATGAGAAATGGTTAATTTAGGTAGAAATTCATATGAATTGGGAGGGTAGCTTATTGTTCTAAATTTCTAAGGTTTATGTTTAAGGTTGTGTCCTTGAATTTCTTGAAGGAGAAACAAAGATTAAGGAAGGAGAAGAAGGAAAATCAAAGGGGAATTAAAAGAATAAGGTTTGGTACTTTACCTTGGAAAAATTAAGTTTCCTTTCAATTTCTTACCAAAACTTTATCTATGGAACTTTTGCTATGGATGCATAAATGTGTTGTTTGAATTTGAATTCAATTGTTGAGTGGTATTTTTAAATCCATGTGGTGATTGGGTTGTTTAAATTCAAAGGAAATCTAATGTTTCAATGATTTTGGTAAAAGAGTTTATGAAATCCATTTAGTCCAAATTGATTTAAACAATCAAGTTATTTTAAAAGGGAAGTGTCTAAGTCTTCATTACATTATTAGGGAAGCTTTGAAATGGGTTTAAAACAGACAAATAAACAAATTTTGTACCAAATGCAAGTGTGGGCCGAATTGGTGCCCTTTGGGATCCAATTCTGGACCTAAATTTGGGCAGCCATTTGAGGCAGCAAACGATGGAATTTTTTGACAAAATTTTACATGCAATTAGTTAACATATGAAATAAGTTTTCTGTAAACTTTCAGCCAAAAATAAGATCATTTACCTGGTCAAATGTAAGACTGAAGTGGACTGAAATCTTGACGAAAACCCAGATTTTACTATTCATTTGGCGCTTGCCTTTTTCGTTGCCGATTTTACGCGCCGCGATACTATTCATTTGGTCAATTTGTGACCTTTTGAGGAATGCTTTGAAATGTTTGATATGTTTATTCTGGATGTTAAAAATGTGAAAAAGGGTAATGGTTTGACTAAAGAATGTGGTGCGCGGTGTAAATGGCAAAGCGCGACGGGAATTAAAATGTTTTCTCGAGTCATTCTAAAATGAAGTTTGAGACTTAAATTGAATCATTTTAACCTTTATGCTCTGCTGGGTAGTTGGGGGTGGCAGATAAGGGTATGATGCACTATACTAACTTATGCAGTACTGCTTGATATTTTGATTGAATTGTTATGATCTGAACTCAATGGTGAGGGCCATTGAAGCCAGTGGTGAGGGCCATTGGTTATAACTAGGATGGTGAGGGCCATTCTTGGGATATGATAATGGTGGTGATGGCCATCTATGTTACAGTGGTGAGGGCCACTGCCTTATCGCTATGGTTCCCTATATACCAGTAGAGCCAAAGTCCTATTTTTTTTTAAACTACGTAATGCAAAATGAGTTTGAATTATGGTTTTTACATTTGTTGAAAGCATATTACACTGAATGTACAATAACTTCCATTGGTTTATTGTTGGTTGATTTTTGCTTTAATTATTTCCTTTTATTTCAAATGCTTTCATGCTTTACTTTTATTTCCATTGGTAAAGTACCCACTGAGCGACATTGCTCAGCGAGTTAAGTTTTCCTTGACTCGTAGGTTCAGAGCAATAGCAAACTCTTGGGAAGCGACGACCAGACCCACAACATCTCAGGGTAGATCTCTTAGTTTCCATTATGAGTTAACTAGATGTGGCATGTATATGTATATATAAGTTTGAGAATTACTATGTTATATTGTACGTTAGTAGTATGTAATAATAATAAATCTCTACTTTATTTTGTACTAGAAGTGTAAATTCTTCTTGCAGGTTTGTAGTTGAGGTTATAAGGGGGATTCATTGGGAGTGTATTGATATTGATTGTGTTCGCATTGGTTTGTGTAAAAAAATGTTTTCAAAAATCAGAAAACTAGTTTTGTCAACACTTGGGACCCAATTTCTAGGCGAACCTTTGGCAAAATTTCTGTAAAAACCGGAACTAAAATTTGACTAAGTAAAATTGGTAGCAACATTAGGTTAGTGTGGCACCTCTACTCGGCTTATACACGTAGGCCGGGAAGGGGTGTTACAAATTTCGCCTCAAAAGTTTGTCTAAGCGTGTTCTAAGACTAACTAGGACCTAGACAAAGGTAATTATGTAGGATCCCTCTCTAAGTAAGCATACACAACTCAATGCTATAGAGTAATTCCCTCACCTAGTAAAGTCATTCAAGTCATGATGCCTAGACACATTAATTTATGAACACCAAGCTAGATTCCTCATCGGTTGAGCACCAAAATGAACAAAGACCAACAAAATTTATTTAAAGAACCTTTAAGTTTGAAAAGCACAACAGTTCCAAAATATTAAAGAAAGTAAGATTGAAAAGCAACATTCAAGCTAAGGAAAGTTCATTGAGTTTGAGCTTCTTTTCCTTTCACATCTTCAATATTTCCATCTTGAAAATGATGATAAAACAAAATCTTCTTCCAATCCTTTTCCCACCATGAAGGTTGCCGATGGAGGCACTCTTCCAAACTTAGGCAAAGGATTGTTCTTGGTATTGGGCTTGTCTGGCTCCGGTAGCTTACCACTATCGATTAGGTCTTGCATCACATATTTCAATCGAGTACATCTATCAGTCTCATGTCCTTGAGTCTGATGAAATTGACAAAAGGCCTTAGTATCAAATTTTGGGGGTAATGGATTTGGCAAAGGTCGAGGGGCTAATGGCTGTAATGCTCCCTTCTTTTGTAGCTTGTTAAAACCCTAAGATAGAGGTTTCCCCAATGCTGAGAATTGTCATTTATTTCCTTGACCAGTCGCATTAACATCAACTTCTTTTTGAGTGCTTTGATTGCTAGGCTGATAATTTCCTTTCTCATTCCTTCTTATTGAAAAGTGATTTTCTCCCTTTCCCACTCTTCAATTTGTAGACTAGCCTAGAGAAGATCTTTGAAATACAGGGTGTGAGCCATCCTTTCATGGAGATTGGGTAGGACGCCTCTCACGATCATCCTTATTTGATCAGATTCATGGGGCCTTTTCTTGATCAGAGCAGCCTTATTTCTCCACCTTTTCATATAGTCCACAAAATTCTCATTTGGCCTTTGTCTAATGGACTCAATTTCCATTAAGGTAACTTTGAGCTCGACATTATACCCATATTGCTGAATGAAGGCCTTGTATAGCAAATCCGAATTCTTTTTTGTTCCATCATCTAAGGTATTGAACCAATTTTGGACAACAGGGTCTAATGAGAGCATAAATTACTTTAGAGTTTAAGCCTTAGTGGCTCAGGCAGACTGTATATCAGTGATATACTGCTTCACATGGAGATGAGAATTTTTAGTTTCATCAAACTTTGCAAAAGATGACATCTTGAACTTGTACGGAACTTCTTCATCTAGAGCAAATAATTTTTCAATCTCGGACAACTCTTCGGTTTTTAGTTTTTTCTCAAATTTCTTTTCTAAATCAGCAATCATCTTCTCAACAATGGATGTCTCGATTTTTTCAATAGTTGTCTTCTCAACAACCTTCGTCTCCTTTTTGGCTTGAGGATCTTGGTACTATTGAGCCTAATCATCATCATCAATGATTACCTTATCATCATCAAAAGCTACTTCACCAACTTTAGTCTTCCCTTTGTCCTTTGGTTTCTTAGTGCTAGCAGATGCTTTGGCATGATTTTCTAAAATTACAGTCAATTGGTTCTTCATGGTCTCAGCTAGGGCCTCTTCTATTTCTTCCATTTTGGCATTGAAGGCTTCATCCACCATTCTTTGAATTTTTTCAGGCTCCATTATTTTTGGTGAGCAAGTGATTGAGTCGTTGCTAGATTATTCGCTTCCGGCATAGGTCGGATTGTCGTAAGCTTTTGAACTATTGTAATCCAGGGCTACGAGCCAGATGGGATTAATGATATGTCATACAAGTGTATGTATGCATGTATGTATGTATGCATAAAAAAATAAGCAAACCAGGACAAATATGACGTTCCTTCCAACCTTATAACTTCCACACACGGATGGCGAGTCTCTTTTCCTAGGTATACGGTTAACAAAATACCAACATGGGGTACCTTGTTTTCGAATATTTCCCTCGGAAGTTTTAACCAATAGTTATATTTTTAAAAATGGAAATCAATCCATTATAATTCCCATTAATTAGGTTTTAATCCATTCAACTAACTATAGTAACTTTTACGTTATATTGGATTAAAACTAAATTAAGAGGTTTATTATAAATAGATTTCTCACTTGAAAAAAGTAACTAATGATTCATGCCAAAACAAGCCCATGATTAATTATTTCTTAGTATAAACTAGGCTCATAATTGATTTTTGGTATTTCATAATTGACCTAAATAATTTGCAAGCTCTTCGTAAGAAAAGATTGGATGAAAATAATTTTGTTTCTAAGCCTATTGTAAAAAGAAAAAATGGATTTAGGGCTTAGTATTTGGGTCATGAGCAAAAGAATTTTTGATTTCTTTTTTAGAAAAGTTTTATGTCCAAAGACTATTTTGAAAAGTTTTGAAAATAGTTTTGGTCTTTTGGACTTTAAAGAAAATTTATTTTGAGCTTACAATGTACTTAGGTCATATTAGAAAAAGAAAAAACCAAATAAGCCATGATTTAAGCTAAGATAAATTAACCATAGTCAGACAACATGCATTTGGGGTAAAAACCTAAGGAAAGTAACTAGGCCAATTACATGAGCTTTAGTCTTTGGGTTAAAAGGCTTAGGTTCTCACAAAAAGTATATACCGAATGGTACGAGGCTATGAGTGGTAATCATGCTCGAACTCCATACCTTGAGTGAAAGTATGGTATCCCTTACATAACACAACATGGGTAACACGGGCATCCTAACTCATGCACACGATGCAATCAATGATGCAATGGATAATATCATTATAAGAAAGAATAGAATAATATAAAGACCAACGGAATCAACTTCTCTTGTTCCCAATGGAGTCACCTCTATGAGCGAGGATTTTTGCCCCCACTTCCGGTGGAATGGTTCTTGCGACTTCGGGACTGTTTAGGCTCGGGGCCTTAGAGAACACGGACCTAGGTCCGGAGAAAATGGAGTCGCCACCCGGACGGGCCAGGAAAAAAGAAAGGGGTGGATGACTAAATTCCTAAGGAATTCCCAACCCCCTAATGGGTTTGAAATGTTGGGTAGGTGTGGAGAAGGTGAGAAATGGCCCAGCACCCCCACAACGCCCGGTTCTTTAGAACTGGCCTCCTTTACAGGTCTTAATATTATAGAATTCTTAAGTATAACAATATTATCCATATTACATGCAACAATTGAAATAAATCATCATTATATTAAAATTAAAGCAATGTCCAAGCAAAACAAATAAATGGACACCCATCTGAAGATGGAAATATGCCCTTACATCATCCATGTCTAAGCTAAATAGGACACCCACCATGAGGTAGAAACATGTCCTTTACATTGGTCTAAAATATAAAAGCAATTTAAATTACATAGAACTTAATTAATGAGGTACCCACAAAGTGGAAACATACCACTTACAACATTTGAAAATCAAAATAAATCGATAAAAGTAAATAACAATTCATCATAAATAAATCATTCATCAAAGATATTAAATGTAATATCCCAATGTATGCCTTAGAAGTTTTGAATATTATTGTTGTTTTAATTGAATTGAATGTATATGTTAATTTGCAAGAGAAAAGAATTTTAAAAGAAAGTGTATATGTTGTATATATGGTAGTATAAATAACATATACATAAGTCAATATGGATGGTCAATGGAAGAGGATATTTATTTGTGATATGTGAAATTACTTAAATGGGCATATAAGTGACAAGAGTTAAGTTAAATGGATGAGGGCATTTAGGTAATTGCTTTGTTAGAATTGCTTGGTGGAGATTTAAAGAAGAAGAGAAGTTTCACTTGTCTTTATTTTCTTTTCTTCTCATTTAGTGTGGCCGGCTATACCAAAGGAAAGAGAGAGCAAGAGAGGTGTTTTAATTTCTAGAATCAAATTGAAGGAAGAATCAAAGAATTAAGTTGGAGATTTGGTAAAATTCATCAATTTTGGTAAGTACTCTCTTGTTTTCCTTTGTTATTTTTGAAGTTGTGTTTGATGTGAGTTATAATTTGTTGATATTATGATTAGGTGTGTTTGAGATGTGTTTATAAGAGTTGAAATTGATTGTAAGTTAAAAAGTTAAATTGGTGTTGGTTTTGGTTTGAAGATGGTAAGTTAAGTGGATGTTGATATTGAAAGAATAAGAGTCATGTTGGTTTAAGGGTTTTGAATTGGTAATTGATTTAATGTATTGTTGATGTATTGTTAATGTGAATATTGTGATGAACATGTAAAATAAGTGTTAATGACATTGATTATATCCATTTGAATGAGGTTATGTTGTGCACAATGTGTTTTAATTCAATCAAAAGAGACTTGGCCATGTTTAGGGTTTTTATTCATGAGAGACACGGCCAAACTAGAGAAGAGACACGGCCAAACTAAAGATTTTTGGGAGACACGGCCAAGTCTAAAGAAATTTGGCCGTGTTGGATCAATTTTGGAGAGACACGGCCACTGACTTGGCCGTGTCCCTTGCCCGTGTCTACCACTGCCTGATTTTGTGTTGAGAGACACGGCCACAAGCTTGGCCGTGTCCCTTGAGTGTGTTAGCTACTGTGATTGTTCTTTGCTCTTCTTGCATTATTTTGATTCTTTAAAGGTCTTTTTGCACCTAAACATAAAAATAAACATGTTAAACACACTTAAAACAAAAATGATCCAAACAAATGTATGTGGTAGATTCTAAATCTATGATTAATGTAAAGTGTTAGGTATATATCAATGATGAAATGAGATGTGAAGCCATTGTGATTGGCTATGATAACTCAAATGTGATATGAAGCCATTGTGATTGGCTATGATGATTCAATTGAAAGAAATAAGGCATGTTTGCCTAGATGATGATGAGAATTGAGAATGGAAATGATAATGAAATAATAAATGAATTGTGTGGCTAATGTGTTATTCCATTTTCAGAGTTTGTTGTTGGTGGCATGCCTAATATTAGTAACAATCTCTTGAAGTTAGGTTGGATTTAATCCTTGAAGCGTAATTGAGATTTTACAACCCTTGAAGCTAGGTTGGGTTGGTTCTTGAAGCCAAGTTGGGTTGATACTTAGCATGCTTTGTTCCCCTTGAAGCTTGGTTGAACCTAATCCTTGAAGCCTAGTTGGGATTATGATAATGATAAATGTGATAATTAAACCAAAGCATTAACTCTGAAAGTTGAATGGCATATTAGTGTCTTTGGGCCCATGATTGTCTTTGTTTAAATGTGGTTTATTGATGTTGAAATAATTGAATAGTGAGATTCATGGAAGAACTTTGAAATATGAGTATGAATTGTGAAATGCAAAGGTGTGGTATTATATTTCTACCTATGATGTTGCCTTTATTAGTAACATGTGTTACATTGCATTGCATTAAAGCATAATGATAGAATGCTTTGTATTACTAAGCCGTTGGCTTAGCGCGATAGTGTTGATCGCGCAGGTGACAGAGTTGAACCCGAGAGTTCCTCGAGACCAAGTGAGAGTAGACATTAAAGAATCTATTTTGGGACTTAAAGATCAGAGAAGAGCTGCCAATCATGTATAACTTCTTTATATTTTGTAAAGTATTGTTTATAATGTAAATATATGTATATTTGTAAATATGGATTTGATGTATTCCTATATGTAAATATTTTATAAATTCCGCTGCGTATTAAGTAAATGTATATATCTATTTTGTTTTATATTGCAAGTTAATTACTTATTTTCTATAATGTATACAGAAGAAAGGTTATGGTATTTTTTTTTTAAAATGATTTGAATGTTAAAGAAAACCGTAGCATCCCTATGTTCAGTGCACGTATATTATAATGTGGTGTTTGTAGTGTGCGTGTACCGGATGTGGGGTGTTACAATTGTTTTGGTATCAGAGCCTAGGTTTGAGATTCTCAACCTAGGTAAAATGTAAGAAAAAGAATATTTTGATTTAAAAAGTTAGTTTTTGAATAACATACATGTTTGGGATTGGCAGTCTCTGATCTTTAATAAGATGTATTTCTACTGTGTTTGCAGACATAGGTTGTGATGGATTTTCACTTGCGACAGTAAGTAGAGGGTAGTGCGGAGTGCGTAGCTCCTGATGAGGTTAGAGAGGGAGCTAGAGTGGATAGTGCTGGAGAGGTACCTGCTTCTGTGTTGGGGAGACCAGCTGGTGAGGAGGTTCCACCAGTTTGGCTTAGGCATGTGGTAGAGGCTTTGAGGCCAGCACCAGTGCAACCACCGCCACCACCCGCAAGTCTTTGGTATCAGTGAGACAGTATGATAAATTAAGAAAGTATGGAGCAGAAGATTTCTTGGGTACTATTGATCCAGCTGTAGCTGAGCAGTGGCTAGATAAAGTACAGAGAATATTTATTCAATTGCAAGCCACTTCAGAAGAAAAATTTTATTATGCAAGATCATTGTTGGAGAAGGATGCATATGACTGGTGGAAGACAGTACCCCATGCTATGGATGATCCACCTACCTTGTCCTATGCTGATTTTCTAAGAGAGTTTGAATTGAAGTATACTCCAAGGGAGTATAAAGATGTGAAGAAAATGGAGTTTTTAAGCTTGAAGCAAGATCACCGGACTGTGACAGAATATGAACTAGAGTTTATCCGGTTGAGCCAGTATGCTGGGGGTATTATATCTGATGAGATAGATAGATGCAGGAGATTTGAGGAGGGATTGAGGCCCTCTATCATGTGCTTGGTAGCTGGATCTAGATATCATGATTTTTCCCATCTTGTGGCAGCAGCTAGGAGTGTGGAGAGAGCTAAGAATATTGCAACGGCTGCTTTTGAAGAAGAGATCAGGGTGAGAAGACACCAGTTTGAAGCCGGGTCTTCATCTGCAAAGAGAGGTAAAGAAAGTTTTATTCCTCGGGTTAGTAGGAGTCAGAGATCAGCTGGTAGGTCAGTACAGTTTCAGAGACAGAGATCTAGACCTACAGTTTCAGTGGCGAGTGCTCCAACCCCAGTGACTCAGAGATCCACTCTACCCATATGTATTCATTGTGGTAGGCCACATGGTGGTACTTGTTGGAGGACTGGTGTGGCAGGGGTATGTTTCAGATGTGGATCGCCTGATCATTTTGTTAGAGAGTGCCCGGAGAGGCAAGAGCAGATGTCAGTAGATTCTGCAGCTTCTCGACCTAGTGTGAGGGGAGGTCGAGGAGGCAGGAGTTTCAGCAGAGGAGGCAGATCTGGGTTCAGTTCTAGAGGAGGTTCTGCATCCAGGGAGAGTAGACCAGAGGAGGCTGGATCTTCTCAGAGGATTTATGTGATGCAGAGGCAACCAGATGCTTCGGCAGTCATAGCTGGTACTTTTTCTTTATTTGGTATTTCAGTACTTGCTTTGATTGATCTCGGATCCACACATTCATATATTAGTGCATCTGTTTTGCCTGTGTCTGATGTGCATCCTGAATCCCTAGGATTTGATGTATTGGTGACAAATCCTTTAGGGCATAGTGTGATTGTTAGTAAGGTGCACTGAGATAGTGCAGTAGTGGTGCAAAGTGAGGAGTTTCTTAGAGATTTAATTGAAATGCCTTTTAAGGAATATGATGTGATCCTAGGCATGGATTGGTTATCTAGACATGGAGCTGTGGTGGACTGTAAAAAGAAAGTTGTTACTTTGAGAACCGGTGACGGTAGAGATGTGATAGTATCTAGTGAGCAGGGACAGTTAGCATCCTTATTTGTTTCAGCTGTTGCAGCTAGGAGGTTAATTAGAAAAGGGTGTGATGCTTATCTTGCTCATGTGTTAGATACTAGAGTAAGGAGTTCTCAAATTGATAGCAAACCCACAGTTGCAGATTTTCCAGATGTGTTTCCATAGGAGTTGCCAGGGTTGCCTCCTGAGAGAGAGGTGGAGTTTGGTATTGAATTATTGCCCGATACCACTCCTATCTATATTACTCCTTATAGATTGGCACCTGCTGAATTGAGAGAATTGAAGGTGCAGTTGCAGGAGTTGTTAGATAAAGGGTTTGTTCGCCCTAGTGTTTCACCGTGGGGAGCTCCTGTTTTGTTTGTGAAGATGAAGGATGGTACTATGAGATTGTGTATCGATTATAGGCAATTGAACAAGGTGACTATTAAAAATAAATATCCTTTGCCTAGAATTGATGATCTCTTTGATCAATTGAAGGGTGCAGCAGTGTTTTCCAAGATCGATTTGAGATCAGGGTACCATCAGTTGAGGGTCAGAGCTGAGGATGTTCATAAGACACCCTTTCGTACAAGGTATGGGCATTATGAGTTTCTAGTTATGCCTTTTGGTTTGACGAATGCACCTGCAGCTTTTATGGATTTGATGAATAGGGTGTTTAGGCCCTATTTGGATCAGTTTGTTGTAGTTTTTATTGATGATATTTTGGTGTATTCGTGTAATGAAGAGGAACATGACAAGCATCTGCGGATTGTGCTGCAAATTTTGAGAGAGAAGCAATTGTTTGCTAAACTATCGAAGTGTGAGTTTTGGCTTGACCAAGTAACTTTTCTCGGTCATATAGTTTCAGCAGAGGGTATTAGAGTTGATCCGAGTAAAGTTGAAGCTATTCTGAATTGGAGTCCACCAAAGTCTGTGACTGAAGTTAGAAGTTTTCTGGGTTTGGCAGGCTATTACCGACGGTTTGTGAAAGGATTTTCTTTGATAGCTACTCCACTTACCAGATTACTTTGAAAGGGAGTTAAATTTGTGTGGACAGATCAGTGTCAGGCTAGCTTTGAACAGTTGAGAAAAATGTTGACTCAAGCGCCTGTTCTTACTTTACCTGTGGAAGATAAACCATATGTGATCTACAGTGATGCTTCACATAGTGGTTTGGGTTGTGTTCTGATGCAAGAAGGTAAAGTTATAGCTTATGCTTCTCGACAGTTGAAACCGCATGAGCTCAATTATCTGACCCATGATTTAGAGTTAGCAGCCATTGTGTTTGCATTGAAGATTTGGCGACACTATTTGTTTGGGTAGAAGTGTTTTATCTATACAGACCATAAAAGTTTAAAATATTTGGGTGTCCAAAAAGAGCTCAATCTTCGACAGAGGAGATGGTTGGAGTTGATTAAAGACTACGACTGTTTGATTGATTATCATCCTGGTAAGGCAAATGTTGTTGTTGATGCCTTGAGTTGGAAGTCTTTAGCAGGTTTGACTGTTTATTCGCTCTCATTGCTTGTTGAGTTGAGAGCATTACATGTTAGTTTTGTATCTTGTGATGATGGTGCATTGTTGGCACAGTTGCAATTGAAACCAGTTTTGTTCGACCATATTAAAGAGGCTCAATGGGTTGATGAGAAGATTCAAAAGATTGTTTCAGATTGTCAGAATGGAAAGAGTCGAGATTTTATTGTGAGAAGTGATGGGAGTCTTTGGTTTAAGAATAGATTGTGTGTACCTGATGATGCTAATTTGAGAAGGATCATTTTAGAAGAAGCCCATCAGTCAGTATTTGCTATGCATCCGGGCAATACAAAGATGTATCATGATTTGAAGCAGTGTTACTAGTGGTCCGGTATGAAGAGAGACATAGCAGAGTTTGTATCCAAATGTCTCACATGTCAGAGGGTAAAAGCAGAACATCAAGTTCCAACCGGGTTGCTTCAACCTTTAGCAGTGCCTGAATGGAAATGGGAAAGGGTAACCATGGATTTTGTGTCTGGTTTGCCATTGACACAAAGGAAGCATGATGCTATTTGGGTGATTGTTGACAAGTTAACTAAGACAGCTCATTTTCTTCTTGTTCGGATGGATTATTCTTTGGAGAGGTTAGCTGAGCTGTATATCCATGAGATTGTGAAGTTGCATGGTATCCCAATTTCTGTAGTGTCTGATCGAGATCCCCGGTATACTTCAAGATTTTGGAAGAGTTTACATGGTGCTTTGGGTTCTCGACTGCACTTTAGCACTGCTTTTCATCCACAGATAGATGGGCAGTCAGAGAGAGTGATACAGATTATCGCGGACATGTTGAGAAGCCGTGTCATTGATTTCTCTGGAAGTTGGGACAGATTTTTGCCACTTGTGGAATTTGCTTACAATAACAGTCATCAATCCAGCATTGGTATGGCACCATTCGAAGCATTGTATGGTATACGGTGTAGGACACCTCTATGTTGGAATGAACTTGGAGAAGGTAAGTTAATTGGTCCTGATTTGGTTAAAGAAACTGAAGAGAAAATGAAAGTGATTCGAGATAGGTTGAAACAGCTTCAGACCGACAGAAATCTTATTCAGATTTGAAGAGGAGAGACATTGAGTATAATGTGGGAGATAAGGTATTTTTGAAAGTGTCTCCTTGGAAGAAGATTTTGAGGTTTGGTCGAAAAGGGAAATTGAGTCCTCGTTTTATTGGACCGTATGAAGTTTTGGAAAGAGTTGGGCCAGTTGCTTATCGGCTTGCTTTGCCACTTGAGTTGGAGAGGATCCATAATGTATTCCATGTGTCTATGTTGAGGAGATACAGGTCGAATCCATCTCATGTTTTGCCAATGGAATCTATCGAAGTGAGTTCAGATCTGACATTTGAAGAAGAACCAGTTGCTATTTTGGCACGTGAAGTGAAAGAGTTGAGGAATAAGAAAGTGCCTTTGGTGAAGGTTCTATGGAAGAATCATGGAAAAGAAGAAGCAACTTGGGAGAGTGAACAAGCAATGCGAGATCAATATCCTCAACTATTTCAGACTTGATATAAGGTAATTTCGAGGATGAAATTTCTTTTTAGAGGGGGAGAATTGTAATATCCCAATGTATGCCTTAGAAGTTTTGAATATTATTGTTGTTTTAATTGAATTGAATGTATATGTTAATTTGCAAGAGAAAAGAATTTTAAAAGAAAGTGTATATGTTGTATATATGGTAGTATAAATAACATAAACATAAGTCAATATGGATGGTCAATGGAAGAGGATATTTATTTGTGATATGTGAAATTACTTAAATGGGCATATAAGTGACAAGAGTTAAGTTAAATGGATGAGGGCATTTAGGTAATTGCTTTGTTAGAATTGCTTGGTGGAGATTTAAAGAAGAAGAGAAGTTTGACTTGTCTTTATTTTCTTTTCTTCTCATTTTGTGTGGCCGGCTATACCAAAGGAACGAGAGAGCAAGAGAGGCGTTTTAATTTCTAGAATCAAATTGAAGGAAGAATCAAAGAATTAAGTTGGAGATTTGGTGAAATTCATCAATTTTGGTAAGTACTCTCTTGTTTTCCTTTGTTATTTTTGAAGTTGTGTTTGAGGTGAGTTATAATTTGTTGATATTATGATTAGGTGTGTTTGAGATGTGTTTATAAGAGTTGAAATTGATTGTAAGTTAAAAAGTTAAATTGGTGTTGGTTTTGGTTTGAAGATGGTAAGTTAAGTGGATGTTGATATTGAAAGAATAAGAGTGATGTTGGTTTAAGGGTTTTAAAGTGGTAAGTGATTTAATGTATTGTTGATGTATTGTTAATGTGAATATTGTGATGAACATGTAAAATAAGTGTTAATGACATTGATTATATCCATTTGAATGAGGTTATGTTGTGGACAATGTGTTTTAATTCAATCAAAAGAGACTTGGCCATGTTTAGGGTTTTTATTCATGAGAGACACGGCCAAACTAGAGAAGAGACACGACCAAACTAAAGATTTTTGGGAGACACGGCCAAGTCTAAAGAAATTTGGCCGTGTTGGATCAATTTTGGAGAGACACGGCCACTGACTTGGCCGTGTCCCTTGCCCGTGTCTGCCACTGCCTGATTTTGTGTTGAGAGACACGGCCACATGCTTGGCCGTGTCCCTTGAGTGTGTTAGCTACTGTGATTGTTCTTTGCTCTTCTTGCATTGTTTTGATTCTTCAAAGGTCTTTTTGCACCTAAACATAAAAATAAACATGTTAAACACACTTAAAACAAAAATGATCCAAACAAATGTATGTGGTAGATTCTAAATCTATGAATAATGTAAAGTGTTAGGTATATATCAATGATGAAATGAGATGTCAAGCCATTGTGATTGGCTATTATAACTTAAATGTGATATGAAGCCATTGTGATTGGCTATGATGATTCAATTGAAAGAAATAAGGCATGTTTGCCTAGATGATGATGAGAATTGAGAATGGAAATGATAATGAAATAATAAATGAATTGTGTGGCTAATGTGTTATTCCATTTTCAGAGTTTGTTGTTGGTGGCATGCCTAATATTAGTAACAATCTCTTGAAGTTAGGTTGGATTTAATCCTTGAAGCCTAATTGAGATGTTACAACCCTTGAAGCTAGGTTGGGTTGGTTCTTGAAGCCAAGTTGGGTTGATACTTAGCATGCTTTGTTCCCCTTGAAGCTTGGTTGAACCTAATCCTTGAAGCCTAGTTGGGATTATGATAATGGTAAATGTGATAATTAAACCAAAGCATTAACTCTGAAAGTTGAATGGCATATTAGTGTCTTTGGGCCCATGCTTGTCTTTGTTTAAATGTGGTTTATTGATGTTGAAATAATTGAATAGTGAGATTCATGGAAGAACTTTGAAATATGAGTATGAATTGTGAAATGCAAAGGTGTGGTATTATATTTCTACCTATGATGTTGCCTTTTTTAGTAACATGTGTTACATTGCATTGCATTAAAGCATAATGATAGAATGCTTTGTATTACTAAGCCATTGGCTTAGCGCGATAGTGTTGATCGCGCATGTGACAAAGTTGAACCTGAGAGTTCCTCGAGACCAAGTGAGAGTAGGCATTAAAGAATCTATTTTTGGACTTAAAGATCAGAGAAGAGCTGCCAATCATGTATAACTTCTTTATATTTTGTAAAGTATTGTTTATAATGTAAATATATGTATATTTGTAAATATGGATTTGATGTATTCCTATATGTAAATATTTTATAAATTCCGCTGCGTATTAAGTAAATGTATATATCTATTTTGTTTTATATTGCAAGTTAATTACTTATTTTCTATAATGTATACAGAAGAAAGGTTATGGTATTTTTTTTTTAAAATGATTTGAATGTTAAAGAAAACCGTAGCATCCCTATGTTCAGTGCACGTATATTACATTGTGGTGTTTGTAGTGTGCGTGTACCGGATGTGGGTGTTACATTAAACATCAATCAAAATAGAAAGTAAACATCCATCCATGATAAATTAAATAAATCAAGCATTAAAATTAAATAAATCAAAGCATATAATAAACTACATAATCAAATAAGGTAAGTAAAGATACAAATTGAATTTTACTGTTTCTCATTTAAAGTTCTTTAATTAATATTTAGTGTTTTGGAATTTATTTGTTTAGGCTACTGTAAGTTTTAAGGGAATTTTAATTGATTGAGGCTTTATAATTTAAGAGATTGATAAGGTTCTTTGATTAATGAAATTAGGGTTTGAGGGGTAAAATCATGAAATTAGGGTTTGGATACTTTAAAACATTTGAGTTTAGGACTCACGGTTACTGGATTATTATTTTGGATTTACTATATTGGGTTTGAATGTTTAGGTTTATAAGGTTTTAAGGTTTTAAGGATTAAGGTTTAGGAAAACTAGGGTTTAAAGTTTTAAGGGAATTAGGGTTTAAGAAAACTTAGGGTTTAGATAGTTTGGGGTTGTTGTCTTGGTTTTGGAATTGAAGAAAATAATTTAGAGTTTATAAAGTTTTTGGAAATAGGCAAGATGATTTAAGGTTTTTGGAAACAGAAAGTATTTTTTTAGGGTTTTTAAATTTTAGAAGAAACAAAATTAAGGTTCTTGAGCTTTAAAAGAAATAGAGGGAACGATTTAAGATTTTTGGAAAACAAAAAAATGGATTAGGGTTTTGAAGGTATTTAGAAACAGAGGAAATTATTTAAGGTTTTTGGAAATGAAGATCAAATTATTACATCTTCAAAGATCGAAGTTTTGTGTGTGTAATCTAATGAATCAAATAAAGAAAGAAGCTACTGTAAGAAATAAAGAAATTAAAGATTCAAACCTTCGTTTGTTGGTTCCACCAAAAATTTCTTCTTGGAAGAACAAGGAC
This sequence comes from Garcia nutans, assembly GCA_947685225.1. NCBI lineage: Eukaryota > Viridiplantae > Streptophyta > Magnoliopsida > Malpighiales > Euphorbiaceae > Garcia > Garcia nutans. Next base: position 42,847,825 of record CANTUV010000007.1, on the reverse strand, counting down.
AAAGGCAAGGTTACTGCCTTTGATAACTTGATTGCTTGCTTGCTTATTCTCTTCTAAAAAGTTCAATTATTTTGTAAAGTTCCAGTTCAAAATCCAAGTCCCAGTCCAAAATTCGATTCCTCTTTTTCCTTTCTGTCTTTTTTAATCTTATTTACAGGAAATTTAGATGATTAATTTTAATTGTTTAAGGAAACTGTATTTAATTAAGAAAAGAAAACCAAAACCAAATAGAATTTGGTTTCAGAAAAAATTGAGTTGAAAAAATTTTGCTGGCGAAAAAAACTGCTGTGGGCTACTGCGAGGAACCACGTTAAAAAAATTGCGAGGGGCATGCTGCATGCCATTTTGTCCACTGTTTTCGGCGACGAATTTTTTCGTCGCAGATTTTTCCATCGCCGATTTATTTTTAATTTTAATTTTTTTATTTATTATTATTTTTATTATTATAATGATTTTTAAAAACAATAAAAAATAAATACTAAAACAAATATTATTTAATTAAGATAACACAAAATTATTTTAGACTAATTAAAAAATATTGTACCGGACAGGGTAAAAAATTAAGGGTCTACATCAACATATTTGTAAGCTCTTTTGTAAATGAAAAACAATTTTTTTTCAAAGCCCTTGTGCCATAGGGTTGAAAAAGATTTTTGACCCATCTTGAAAACACTATCTTGAAGATTTTGAAAATTTGAAATTTGGTCTCTTGGTTTTATAGGAAAAAATTATTTTGAGTTTAAAATATAGGTAGGTCATATCAGAAAAAGAACAAACCAAATAAGCCATGATTCAAACTAAGATATATCAATCATAGTCAAACAACAAGCACTTGGGGTAAAAGCCTAAGGAAAATAACTAGGCCAATTACATGAGCATTAGTCTTTTGGATTGAAAGGTTTAGACTCTCATAGCAAGTATATACCCAAAAAGTACAAGGCTACGAGTGGTTATGCCATGCTCGATCTCCATACCTTGAGTGAAAGTTTAGTATCCTTACATAACACAACACGAGTCACACGACATCCTAACTCACGCACACAATGCAATCTATATGATGCAATGGATAATATTATAATAAAAAAGAATAGAATAATATAAAGACTAACGGAATCAACTTCTCTTATCCCAGTGGAGTCACCATTGTGAGCGGAGATTTTTGCCTCCACTTTCATGTGGAATGGTTCTTATGACTTCGGCACTGTTAGGCTTAGGGCCTTAGAGAACACGGGCCTAAACCCATAGAAAATGGATTCACCACCCGGACGAGCCAGAAAAATAGAAAGGGGTGGATCACGCGATTCCTAAGGAATCCATAAACCCCTTAATGGGTTCAGAAAGTTGGGTATGCATGAGGAAAGCGAGGATGCCCAGCACTCCCACAGCATCTGGTTCATTGGAATCAACCTCCTTTTTAGGTCTAAATATTATTAAATTCTTAACTTATTGAAATATCACCCATATTACATGCAATTATTATAATAAATATTCATCCATCATCTTTATTAAAATAAAGTAAACAAAACAGGCACCAATCCGTGGATGGAAACATACCTTCACAATGTCCAATGTTCAAAAACAAAATATATTAGATAGGACACTATAGACCTTTGATTTTGGCCCTAGCTAATCCGATCCTAATTAAAGAAGGCCTAGTCATGTTCGATCACTTTTAATGGCTTAACCCTATTTTAAAACCTTCAATTTGTTTGGACCAATTCTATGAGGCATAAAATAAGCTAGTTAAACTTTTAAAACCCTAAATTGGTGTAGGCACTTAATTTTTGACCCAATCTGGTCCGATATTTTTTATAGTATAAAATAATTTTTGTGGTATTTTAATTAAATAATATTTATTGTAGTATTTATTATTTGTATTTTTAATAAAAATAAAAATGGTAATATTAGTAAAGTTAAAAATAAATAAATAAATAAATCAACGACGGAAAAATCATCGACAAATTTTTTTGTTGATTATGTAAAGAGATGGAGAAATAAGGTTGAACTTCTCAAAAGGAGGCCTGATGAGTCGAACCAAATCAGAATGATAGTCAGAGGCATCCTACCCAATCTCCGTGAAAGGATGTCTCACACCCTTATAAGGGATTTCAAAGATCTTCTCCAAGCTGGATTCCAAATAGAAGAGTGAGAAAGAGAGAAGAACCATTTTTTGCAAAATGAAACTACCAGTCTGTCAATCAAAGTACCCAGAAGGAAGTTGATGTTAATACAACTGGTCAAGGAAATATAAGACAATTTTCAGAATTGGGAAAATCTCTATCTTGCGTTTTCAACAAGCTGCAAAAAAGGGGTTATTGCAACCATTGGCATCTCGACTGCTACACGATCTTTTACCATCAAACTTCGATGATGAGGCATTCTATCAATTTCATCAAATGCAAGGGCATGAGATAGATAAATGTGCTCGATTAAGACATGAAATTTAAGATCTTATTGACAATTGTAAGCTACCTGGGCCTAATAAGCCTAATACCAAGAGCAATCCTTTGCCTAAATTTGGAAGAGTACCTCCACTAGCAATCTTCATGGTAGGAAGAGGATTGGAGGAAGATTTTGTCTTATCCACTTTTCAAGATGAGAGTAGAGAAAAGAACCTCAATCCAACTAATTTCCCTTAGCTTGAATGTTGCTCTTCTATTTTGCTTTCTTTAATATTTAAATTGGAATAATTATTTTTTTCAAATTTAAAGTTGTTTAAGTAAATTATTTTCATTAAATTTTTCTTGGTCTTTGTTCATTTTGATGCCCAACCAATGATGAGTCCAGCTTGATAATCATAAATTAGTGTATCTATGCATCATGATTTGAACGACTTTACTAGGTAAGGGAATTTTTCTACATCTTGGAGTTGAATAAGCTAACTTAGAAAGGGCTCCTGCATAATGACTTTTGTCTAGGTCCTAGACAATCTTAGAACATGCTTTGACAAACTTTTGAGGTGAAATTGAATTCTGCTTGTTTAAGGGAGAGATGATCTAGGCATTATTTTATAAGCCAACAACTAGTATCCACCCAATTAAAAATCAATCCTTAGTTATCCCTTTGAGCCTTCATAAAATTTTAGCTTACTCTTCATTGGCTAGTAAACCCAATAACCTACCCTGAGCTGTTGTTACACTTTTGACAAGTCTTATGATTACTAAGGTGAAGAGGCAAGAAGATCAAAGAAAGGAATGCATAGTCAAGACCATAAGGGTAGTTGAATTTCACCTAATATTAGGCCTGATATCTCCAATTCACTAAGAAGACATTAGGACAATAAATGATTCAGCCTTATTGAAATAAGACTCACTCTACTCCACTCATCCATAAACATAAGTATGGAATGGTGCAATAGAGACAATTCTTTTGGAGCTAGGAACCAACACCAAATATATATATATATATAAAGAAAAAAAGAGAAAAAAACAAAACAAAAACTGGGTACTGAGTTTGTGCAAAAGGAAAAGGAAAAGATGAAGATCATTTTAATCAGTTATATATTTCTTCCAAAGAGATAAAAGGAAATTAAAGTTTAGCAAAATTGCTCCCAGCTGCCTATGGCTCCAATAGAAGATTATAGTGTGAAGATTTGCTCATAGTGTCACAGTGGCTCCAACTTACAAATGGCTTTCATTTAACCCGTGTCCCTTATAGTCCCCGTTTCAAGCTTATTAAAGACATGTTGATCTCTCTTGGTAGGTAGAGTGTACTGTTTAAAATTTTAGATACTAAACTTTTAAATTAATAGTGATAATTAATAGGGAATTGTGATATAAGAGATATGGATAAGTAATGTAAATATTGGATCTCAAAAATTTACCGAAGCAATTAATTATTTTTACGGTCTTATGAGAGTTAAAATCGAATTAGAATCAACGGTTAAGAAAGAGGGTGCACCATAACTAAGATGAGATTTGCCACACTAGATTGAGCTATATATGTGTGTGTGTGTATGGACAGGTGTAAGAGTGTAGAAATTTCTTTTCTCTCTTCATCATTCACGTTCATCACCACCTTCACCATCAAAAGTCCTTCTTGCTTCCTTCCTTCCAAGATTTTGATCAAAAACAAAGAGCAAACAATGTTTAGTTATAAGTTTTGAGAAGATTAAGATAGAAAGTTAAGATTATTAACAAGTAAGTAGAGAAAAGAAGATTTAAAGAGGTATGTGTTTATGTATTTTAATTTAAAAATATTTATTTTTCTTTGAGTTTCATGTTTAAATTAGTTTATTAGGTCATTTAGAGGAGATATTTCCTAAATATTGGATAAATAAATTATTGTGTAATATAATTAGAAATTGAAGTTGTTGATGTTGTTTTTCTTAATTTTGAATGATGATTGTGAAAGTTGATGAGTAGATCATTTGTTAAATACTTGATTAATTAAAGTTTTAGTAAGGTATTTGATATAATTTTTTTCATGTTAAAACTTTGATGTTGATTCATTTTTATCTTCGATCTTCATTATATTTGTGTTTTATGAAGTTACAAGTGTAAAATACATGATTTTAAGATGCCATGGGAGTGGTTTTAAGGTGCCATGCGCATGAGATCAAAGTTCGGATTGTTGGACGAAGAATTACTCTGAAAACAGTCCCACAATCAATGCCACGGTCGTGGCCATTGAGATACCATGACCGTGGGATTGAAAGTGATGCTGTTGTTAGTAAATCGAAAAAATCTGCAACCCTTTTGCCGCAGCGAAAAACAAAAAATTATCTTTCGATTTATTCCCAGGATCCATGTGATCCATTCAGTTCGATAAAAGAAATTCGAAACTAACATTTTGTGTAGCTTCAAATCGATTAACAGATGCTGCCTTCTGAAGACAAACACCCTCTAGCGAAGTCCACACGAACGTACGCTGGTCTGAGTGCTAGCTCACCAACGGCAGTGGTTGAACCTTTTCAAAAACGAAACTAGGGTTTTTAGGTTTTTCTCTTCTTCCGTTTTCTTTCAAAATGAATAAATGATCAGATCATCATCCCTCTAGCCCTTTTAAAACCGTTTAAAAGACTTTCCTTGTCAAAACCCTAACTGTCCATATCCTATATGGACCCACATTTTTAATAATTATTATCTAATAATAATTATTATAACAATATAATTATTAATATCTAATAATAATAATAATACTAACAATAATAATAAAAATATAATTATTATTATTATTATTTAAGTACAGCCTACGTTCTATGTGTGTGACCCGATAGGCTCATATTAACTGGTAGTGTATTTCAATCTCTATTGAAATGCACAAATCATAATTGGCCTCTAGTAAGACATTACGACTACCCAATTAATCATGAGAATCATTATAAATGAAAACCTGAAATAGTACATGCATTAATCCCTTTGTCACACGATATCTAGTTTGAACATAAGTCATAGTAAATGTCATACTTATATTGTCCAAACTTATGATTACTCAATCTCCAAGTTAACTGATAAACAAATAAGATTGATCTTATATCAACTTATTTGAGCACGGCCATGCATTTCTCAGTTACACTTATCGAGGGGCCCAAAAGATATCTCTCTCATAGAGAGGGACAAATTCCATCTTGATTGTTCATTTTCCTCTACATAATTTATACCATGTTCAAGCATAACCTTTATAATTATCTAGTTACAGATAACGTTTGATCATGTCAAAACATAATATTCCTTATGTTGGAAACTATGACAATCTCAAGTCAAAGGATTAAATGAAAACTATTATGAGATACACTTATGACATTAAACCATGAAGTGATATCTATGTGGGTCTATCCAATACACTGTTCTCTAACATGTATCCATAATATTGATTTGTATCTTCATACCTATAATCATCTTATGATTATCAAATCAATATTACACTAGTTATATTTATTATTATCTCCATAACAATAATAAACCAGGGATATAATCATTATTATATATTACATGCAAACATAACAATGATAATAAAAACTTCTTTATTAATAACAAAATGAATAACATTAAGGTCCAAATCAATGGCCTAGGGCATATACACTAACAGTCTCCCACTTGCACTAGGCCTAGTCTAACAAATATCTCATGCCCATAGACCTAGTGTGCTGATCATGCTTGACCCGTGAGAGAGGCTTTATCAATGGATCTGCTATGTTGTCATTTGTGTCAACTTTGCATATCTTGATATCACCTCTATCAATGATGTCTCGAATGAGGTGAAATCTCCTAAGTATATGCTTAGATTTCTGATGGGACCTTGGCTCTTTTGCTTGCGCTATGGCACCATTGTTGTCACAATAGATAGCCATAGGATTAGAAATGCTAGGCACCACTCCAAGCTCAGTGATGAATTTCTTCAGCCAAACTGCTTCCTTAGCTGCATCTGATGCTGCTATATACTCAGCTTCTGTTGTAGAATCTGCTACTGTGTTCTGCTTGGAACTTTTCCAAGTAATGGCTCCACCATTCAATGTGAATACAAAACCTGACTGCGATTTGTAATCATCTATATCAGTTTGGAAACTAGCATCTGTGTAACCATTTACAACTAGCTCATCTTCCAAACCTCCATAAACCAAGAAAGCATCCTTAGTTCTTCTTAGATACTTAAGAATGTTCTTAACAGCTGTCCAGTGACCCTCACCAGGATCAGCTTGATATCTACTTGTTGTGCTCAAAGAATATGAGACATCAGGTCTAGTACATAGCATGGCATATATAATAGATCCAATAGCAGAAGCATAAGGGATCTTATTCATTCTATCTCGCTCATCAGATGTCTTAGGACATTGATTCTTGCTAAGATGAATACCATGTGACATAGGCAAAAATCCCTTCTTGGAATCTTGCATGCTGAACCTCTTCAACACTTTTGCAATGTATGTACTTTGACTTAAGCCAATTATCCTTCTAGATCTATCTCTATAGATCCTTATACCAAGGATATATGCAGCCTCACCCAAGTCCTTCATTGAAAAATAATTCCCTAACCAATCTTTAACCTTTTGTAAAGTGGGGACATCATTTCCAATGATCAATATGTCATCTACATATAGGACTAAGAACACGATAGCACTCCCACTAACCATCTTGTAAACACATGGTTCATCTTCATTTTGAATGAAACCAAAGTTCTTAACTGTTTCATCAAAACAAAGATTCAAGCTTCGAGATGCTTGCTTCAATCCATAAATGGACCTTTGAAGCTTGCAAACCTTCCCAGAATTCTCAGGATTTACAAAACCCTCAGGTTGTGTCATGTACACATCCTCGAGTAAATTTCCATTAAGGAAAGCGGTTTTGACATCCATTTGCCATATCACATAATCATAGTATGCAGCAATGGCAAGGAGAATCCTAATAGATTTAATCATAGCAACTGGAGAAAAGGTTTCATCATAGTCTATACCATGAGTTTGTTTGAAACCTTTAGCAACCAACCTTGCTTTATAGGTTTGTACATTTCCATCCATGTCAATTTTCTTCTTGAAAACCCATTTGCAACCAATAGTCTTAATACCTTCGGGAGGATCAATTAAGGCCCAAACTTGGTTGTCAAACATGGACTGCATCTCAGAGTTCATGGCTCCAAGCCATTTCTCTGAATCTGGACCTGACAAAGCTTCAAGATAGGTAGTTGGCTCATCTTGATCTATGAGCAAAACTTCATGACTTTCAGTCATGAGAAATCCATATCTCTCAGGCTGATGACGTGGTCTATCAGATCTGCGCAGAACTTGTGTAACATTTTCAGTTTCCACAATGGCTTGTGGTTCTGAAACTGTTTTTACAGGCGGTTCAATATCTTCTTGTGGTTCTATAAATTCATCTAATTGAACTGTACTCCCACTAGTTCTTTTAGAAATGAATTCCTTTTCCAAAAAGGTTCCATTTCGAGCAACAAACACTTTGTTCTAAGATGGAATATAGAAATAATATCCTTTAGTTTCCTTAGGATATCCCACAAAGATACATTTAGCAGATTTTGGAGCTAACTTATTTGAAACTGGTCTTTTCACATAAGCTTCACAACCCCAAATCTTAAGAAAAGACAAACTAGGTGTTTTGCCAGTCCATATCTCATATGGCATCTTTTCAACCGCTTTAGATGGTACACGGTTTAAAACAAAAATAGCTGTCTCCAAGGCATAACCCCAAAACGATAATGGAAGATCTGCTTGACTCATCATAGATCGAATCATATCTAATAAAGTTCAATTTCTTCTTTCAGAAACACCATTCCACTGTGGAGTTCCTGGAGGAGTTAATTGTGAAACAATTCCATAATTTCTTAGATGTTCGTCAAACTCTTGGCTTAAAAATTCACCACCTCGATTAGATCGAAGTGCCTTAATAGTTTTACCAAGTTGATTTTGTACTTCATTTTGAAAAGTTTTGAACATTTCAAAAGCCTCATGCTTATGTTTCATTAGGTAGACATAGCCATACCTACTGAAATCATCAGTAAAAGTAATGAAGTAATTATATCCTCCTCTGGCACTAATGCTTAACGGGCCACATACATCTGTATGTACTAGTCCTAGCAAGTCATTAGCCCTTTCACCTTGTCCGATGAAAAGATTCTTTGTCATTTTGCCAAGTAAACAAGATTCACATTTATCAAATGATTCAAAATCAAATGAATCTAATAATCCATCTTGATGGAGTTTAGAAATGCGTTTCTCATTTATATGGCTAAGACGACAATGCCATAAAAATGTAGGGTTTAGGTCATTTGGCTTAATTCTCTTAGAGTTTATGTTATAAATATGATTCTCCCTAGAATCATCTAAGTCAAGGACATAAAGGCCATTAAAAGATCTTGCAATACCATAAAGCAAATCATCTTTATCAAAAATAGAACAGGTCTTATTTTTAATTAAAAATGAAAAACCTTCATCATCCAAAACTGAAACTGAAATAAGATTCCTACTTAGAGTAGGAACATAATAGCAATTGTTCAAATTTAACAAAAAGCCATTAGGCATATGAAGTTCATAAGATCCTACAGCTAGTGCAGCAACTCTTGCTTTATTCCCAACTCATAGGTCAACTTCGCCCCTTTTCAGTGATCTACTCCTTCTGAGTCCCTGCACATTTGTACAAATGTGAGAACCACATGCAGTATCCAATACCCATGAAGTAGAAGCAGATAAGTTAATTTCTATAACATATATACCTGAAGACGTAGTCGCACTACCCTTCGATTTCTTCAATTCAGCCAAATAAAGTGGGCAATTTCTTTTCCAATGCCCAGGCTCCTTGCAATGGTGACAAGTTCCTTCCTTAGGAACAGGTGCCTTGGGTTCTTTTGGCTTGGGCTATCCCTTAGGCTTTGTAGCAACTGTTGCTTTACCCTTTGCCTTGCCTTTCTTCTTCATAGGCTTACCCTTATTGACATTCAATACATGGGTAGCCTTAGTGGGCTTTTTGATATTCCCTTCAGCAGTTTTGAGCATACCATGTAGCTCAGGAATGGACTTTTCCATGTTGTTCATATTATAGTTCATAACAAAATGTGAAAAACTGCTGGGCAAAGAATGAAGGATCAAATCCGTGGAGAGTTCTAAACTCAAGGGATATCCAAGTAGGGCAAGGTGATCAATGTAGCCCTTCATTTTCAAAACATGAGCGCTAACCGATTCACCCTCTGACATCTTGCAGTCAAATAATGTAACAGCAGTGTCGAATCTATCCTGCCTAGCTTGCTGTTGGAAAGCTTGTTTGAGATGGACACTCATCTCATAAGCCTCCAAGTGTTCCAGATCCTTCTGAAGTTCTGGACACATAGTAGCAAGCATAAGACATCCAATGTCATTGGAATCATCCATATGCTTCTTATGCTTGTTCTTATCAACATTAGAAGCATTAGCAGGAGGTGGCTCAGGGACAGCTTCATCAAGCACATAGGACTTCTTTTCTTGTTTGAGAACAATTCTCAGGTTCATAAACCAATCAACAAAATTAGTCCCATTCTCTTTCAGTTTTTCCTTCTCAAGGATGGATCGCAGTGATAAAGTGGAGTTATTGTTGGTAGCCATTTCAATCTACAAAATATGCAAATTTTAATTAATAAAAGGTGATAAGTAATTAAAATCCCACTAAAATATAACCCTCAATCATCACAATGACATTTTAGTGGGCTAAGATCCAATTTTTACTTAATATTAAGTCAGCTTTGGCATGACACTTAAAATCAAGTTATTATGGTAGGTAACCCCTTACCAATTACATCACATGTAACTCTTAGATAATATGGGATCATGACATCATATGTCATAGCATGTTATACCCCATCTAATGCCTTAGGCCCAAAACCATTTTGATAGCCTAATTAAGTCTAACCAATTTTAAACGCATGAGCAGCACCATTACTCATCATATCTTACTAGGATAACCTAAAGTACTTTGCTTTGGCAAAATCTACATTTAGGTGATCTTAGCCTTGATAAGTGTTTAAGATATGGATGGCATTAGAACTTAAATTAATAGTGAGGGTTCATTCCATTTAATTTTGAAAACATGTTAAAATTAACATTTATATATCACATCCTATATGCATATATAAACTATCAAACATGACAACTCATACATATTCGATAAAAATAAACGTGACATAGTATGGCCAAACTAGATATGATCTTCATGAGACCAAATGAAGATCATATAGGCAACCCTAGGTGAAAAGAAAACCTATCTATTACAACATTTGCAATAGTACATTTCTTCATATCTTGAAAGGCAACTTCATCTCCATGGAATTTTTCATCTTCTTCTCTAGGCTTGAGTCTTCATTATTACATTAATAATAAAAACTAAATACTAAACTAGTAATAATAAAGTTACAAAAATAAATGACACGCAGGCTGTATTTATAATCCATAGATATGAATAAACAATCACATAGATCATAAAGCCATACTATGCACCATGCCAAGACATCAAATAATCATAGCATATTTCATATAAACATCTTAAAATAACCAAATAAGTTGACATTCATAATGTCACCGGAACGAACTATAAGGCACTGCGCACACGGCGGTCCCGCTGGCCGGTCAGCGGGCGGGGTTCCGAAGGGGCAGCGCCCATGGGCGGGGTCGAGGGCAGTGCCCCTCGAAGCTAAACAGAATCATTAATCCAATTAATTATTTTCTGTCAAAACCCTTATTTTGTCAATCATATTAAACAGAATATAATAGCAATCTATTAATCATATTAACAGAGAACTATTACAAGAAACATTAGAAAACGATTTACTCAATAATCATATTAATCAAAATTGAAATCTATGTATACATTCAATATGAATAAACGAATTGAATTAATCATATTAACCCTAATTCAAAACCATAACAGATTGTATACCAACCCTAATTCGACTTCACAGAATTGTATCTTATACAATTGGTCATCTTTGACATCATATATCAACAACGATTTAGGTTATATCTCATATAATAGATTCGAATCATCATCAAATGATAAAACGAATCCAATCATGCCATTCGAAAAACAATAGATCACATCAACACATCAACATGGCATATTTCGAATTAAATGGAATCAACAACCTGGCTCTGATACCATTATTAGTAAATTGAAAAAATCTGCAACCCTTTTGCCGCAGCGGAAAACAAAAAATTATCTTTCAATTTATTCCCAGGATCCATGTGATCCATTCAGTTCTATAAAAGAGATTCAAAACTAACCTTTTGTGTAGCTTCAAATCGATTAACAGATGCTGCCTTCTGAAGACGAACACCCTCTAGCGAAGTCCACACGAACGTACGCCGGTCTGAGTGCTAGCTCACCAACGGCAGTGGCTGAACATTTTAAAAAACGAAACTAGGGTTTTTAGGTTTTTCTCTTCTTCCGTTTTCTTTCAAAACGAATAAATGATCAGATCATCATCCCTCTAGCCCTTTTAAAACCGTTTAAAAGACTTTCCTTATCAAAACCCTAACTGTCCATATCCTATATGGACCCACGTTTTTAATAATTATTATCTAATAATAATTATTATAACAATATTATTATTAATATCTAATAATAATAATAATACTAACAACAATAATAAAAATATAATTATTATTATTTAAGTACAGCCTACGTTCTATGTTTGTGACCCGATAGGCTCATATTAACTGGTAGTGTATTTCAATCTCTATTGAAATGCACAAATCATAATTGGCCTCTAGCAAGACATTACGACTACCCAATTAATCATGAGAATCATTATAAATGAAAACCTGAAATAGTACATGCATTAATCCCTTTGTCACACGATATCTAGTTTGAACATAAGTCATAGTAAATGTCATACTTATATTGTCCAAACTTATGATTACTCGATCTCCAAGTTAACTGATAAACAAATAAGATTGATCTTATATCAACTTATTTGAGCACGGCCATGCATTTCTCAGTTACACTTATCGAGGGGCCCAGAAGATATCTCTCTCATAGAGAGGGACAAATTCCATCTTGATTGTTCATTTTCCTCTACATAATTTATACCATGTTCAAGCATAACCTTTATAATTATCTAGTTACAGATAATGTTTGATCATGTCAAAACATAATATTCCTTATGTTGGAAACTATGACAATCTCAAGTCAAAGGATTAAATGAAAACTATTATGAGATACACTTATGACATTAAACCATGAAAGTTACAAATCTGTGGAAAACTAGGATGCTCCTGATGTTGTAGTTGGTAAATTTTCTTTACTTGGTCTTGATGTGTATGCATTGTTAGATCCTGGTTCTACACATTCTTATATTTGTACAACTATAGCTTCAGGAAGGAAAATGTGTGTTGATAAACTTGATTATGAGATAGAAGTTACAAATCCCTTAGGCCATAGTGTGAAGGTAAATAGAGTATATCGAAATTGTCCACTTATAGATCATGATGTGGAGCTTTCTGCTGATTTGATTGAACTACCATCCCATGATTTTGATGTAATCTTGGGAATGGATTGTTTGTTCCGACATCAAGCAGTTATGGACTGCTGTAGGAAAGCTGTAACTTTTAAGAGTCTGGGTCATGGTGAAATTGTAGTCCAAGGAGAAAAACAATTTTATCCTTCTAGTTTGATTTCTGCAGCTAAAGCTAGAAGGTTAATTAGGAAGAGATGTGAAGCTTATCTTGCTTATGTTAATGATACACGACATTCAAGTAAGGTTTTGGGAGACATACCTACAGTGAGTGAGCTTTCGGATGTTTTTCCGAAAGAATTACCTGGAGTACCACCAGAGAGAGAGGTAGAATTTGTTATTGATGTAGTTGCAGGTACAACACCAATTTCTATTCCACCTTATAGAATGGCACCTCCGGAATTAAAGAATTAAAGGTGCAACTCCACGAATTGCTTGACAAAGGATTTATAAAACCTAGTGTGTCACCTTGGGGTGCACCGATTTTGTTTGTGAAGAAGAAGGATGGTACCTTAAGATTATGTATAGATTATCGATAGTTGAATAAAGTGACTATTAAGAATAAGTACCCGTTACCTAGGATTCATGACTTATTTGATCAGTTGAGAGAAGTTGGTGTTTTTTCAAAAATTGATCTTAAATCGAGTTATTATCAGATAAAAATTAAAGAAGTAAATATTCCAAAGATAGCTTTTAGAACTCAATATGGACATTATGAATTTTTTGTTATGCCCTTTGGTTTAACTAATGCTCCAGCAGCTTTTATGGACTTGATGAATCGAGTCTTTAAACCTTATTTGGACCAGTTCGTAGTTGTTTTTATTTATGATATACTGGTTTATTCTAAAAATAGAGAGGATCATGATAAGCATTTTAGAATTGTACTACAGACACTTAGAGAGAATCAATTGTATGCTAAATTATCGAAGTGTGATTTTTGGTAGACAGAAGTGGCATTTCTAGGACATGTAGTGTCAGCTGATGGTATTCGTGTGGAACCAAGTAAAATTGAGACTATTTTGAATTGGCAGCCACCAAAGAATATAACAGAAGTTTGAAGTTTCCTTGGGTTGGCTAGAAATTATAGAAGATTTGTGCAAGGGTTTTCGAAGATAGGACTTCCCTTAATGAAGCTCCTTAGAAAAGAAATTAAATTTGAGTGGAATGCTCAGTGTCAAGCTAGTTTTGAACAATTGAAGGTGATATTGACTGAAGCGCCTATCTTAACCCAACCGATTCCGGGTAAAGACTATGTTATTTATAGTGATTCTTCTCATCAAGGACTTGGTTGTGTATTGATGCAAGAGGGTAAGGTAATTACTTATGCTTCTAGGCAATTAAAATCTCATGAATTGAATTACCCTACACATGATTTGGAGTTAGCTGCTATTGTATTTGCTCTTAAAATCTGGCGACATTATTTGTATGGTAAAAGGTGTTATATTTTCACTAATCATAAAAGTTTAAAATATTTGCCAACACAAAAAGAATTGAATTTAAGGCAGAGAAGATGGATGGAATTGATCAAGGATTATGATTGTATCATCGACTATCATCCTGGAAAAGCTAATGTGGTAGCCGATGCTTTAAGTCGAAAGACTTTAGCAAGTATGTTGTATACAAAATATTTTAACACTTTATATATATATATATATTACATAAACTAAATGATATCATGTGTTATGTTAGCAGAATTGAGGGTTGAACCAACCATTAGGCAAAAAGTGATAGAAGCTTAGAAACAAAATAAAAAATTGTTAGAAATTTTGAAACAAGTGCATGAAGGGGAAAAGCCAGATTATGTTGTGTCAAAAGATGATGGAGTGTATTATAGAGATTGATTGTGTGTACCTGATGTGAAGGAACTAAAGGAATGTATTCTTGGTGAAGCTCACAATACTATGTATATTGTACATCCCGGAAGCAATAAGATGTACCAGGATTTGAAATCTCATTATTGGTGGCCTGGTATGAAAAGAGATATTACTGAATATGTGACTCGATGTTTGGTATGTCAGCAAGTTAAAGCAGAACATCAAGTTCCATCAGGTCTGTTGCAATCTATATCAATACCAGAATGGAATTGGGATAGAATCACCATAGATTTTGTAACTGGACTTCCAAATACCCAAAAGAAGCATGATACAATTTGGGTAATTGTTGATCAATTAACTGAATCAACACATTTCCTTCCCATTCGAGTTGACTATTCAATGAATAAACTTGCAAAGTTGTATATTAATGAGATAGTCAGGCTTCATGGAGTACCAATGTCTATTATCTCATATCGAGACCCTCATTTTACATCCAGATTTTGGGAAAGTTTTCAGAAAGCATTGGGTACTCGACTTCATTTTAGTACTGCATTTCATCCCCAAACACATGGTCAATCAGAAAGGGTGATACAAATACTTGAGGATATGCTTCGAAGTTGTGTAATCAATTTTGAAGGTAGCTGGGATAAATATCTACCTTTAGTAGAATTTGCCTATAACAACAGTTATCAAACGAGTATTGGAATGGCTCCATATGAGGCACTCTATGGAAGGAAGTGTAGAATTCCATTTTGTCGGGTGGAATTGAATGAGAGCAAACTTATAGGGCCTGATCTCATAAAACAAACTCAAGACAAAGTAAAGCTTATAAAGGATCGATTACAAATTGCAATGGACAGACAAAAATCTTATGCCGATTTGAAACGGCGTGATATTGAGTATAATGTGGGGGATAAAGTATTTTTAAAAGTATCACCATGGAAGAAAGCTCTCCACTTTGGAAAGAAAGGTAAATTAAGTCCTAGGTTCATTGGACCATATGAAATACTGGAACGTGTAGGTCTAGTAGCCTATCGACTAGCTTTGCATCCAGAATTGGCTAAGATTCATAATGTATTTCATGTGTCGATGCTTAGGCGCTATATATCAGATCCTACACATGTGATTCAGGTAGAGTCTATTGAAATTCAGCCGAATTTAAATTATGAAGAAGAACCAGTGGCTATCTTAGCTCATGAAATAAAAGAGTTGCATAATAAGCTCATTCCTTTAGTAAAAGTGTTGTGGAAGAATCATTCGATAGAGGAAGCCACTTGGGAAAGTGAAGAGACAATGAGACAACAATATCCTCAACTATTTCTAGCGTCTATAACAGGTAAATTTCGAGGACGAAATTTCTTTAGAGGGGGAGAATTGTAATGTTTAAAATTTTAGATACTAAACTTTTAAATTAATAGTGATAATTAATAGGGAATTTTGATATAAGAGATATGGATAAGTAATGTAAATAGTGGATCTCAAAAATTTACCGAAGCAATTAATTATTTTTACGGTCTTATGAGAGTTAAAATCGAATTAGAATCAACGGTTAAGAAAGAGGGTGCACCATAACTAAGATGAGATTGGCCACAATAGATTGAGCTGTATATATATGTGTGTGTGTATGGACAAGTGTAAGAGTGTAGAAATTTCTTTTCTCTCTTCATCATTCACGTTCAGCACCACCTTCACCATCAAAAGTCCTTCTTGCTTCCTTCCTTCCAAGATTTTGATCAAAAACAAAGAGCAAACAATGTTTAGTTATAAGTTTTGAGAAGATTAAGATAGAAAGTTGAGATTATTAACAAGTAAGTAGAGAAAAGAAGAGTTAAAGAGGTATGTGTTTATGTATTTTAATTTACAAATATTTATTTTTCTTTGATTTTCATGTTTAAATTAGTTTATTGGGTCATTTAGAGGAGATATTTCATAAATATTGGATAAATGAATTATTGTGTGATATAAGTAGAAATTGAAGTTGTTGATGTTGTTTTTCTTAATTTTGAATGATGATTGTGAAAGTTGATGAGTAGATCATTTGTTAAATACTTGATTAATTAAAGTTTTAGTAAGGTATTAGATATTAAATTCTTTTCATGTCAAAACTTTGATGTTGATTCATTTTTATCTTCGATCTTCATTATATTTGTGTTTTATGAAGTTACAAGTGTAAAATACATGATTTTAAGAAGCCACGGGAGTGGTTTTAAGGTGCCATGGGTGTGGCATCGAAGTTCAGATTGTTGGATGAAGAATAACTCCGAAACAGTCCCAAAATCAATGCCACGGCCGTGGCCATTGAGATGCCACGACCGTGGGATTGAAAGTGATGCTGTTTCTTCAAAAATTTTAATAAAACAGAGGAGTTTTATATGCACGACCGTGGCCTTGGAAGGCCATGACCGTGGGTGTCTTCAACATCATTTTACAGCTTCATTTTGTATCCCGTGGCGTGGGGTTGAGTTGCCACGGCCTTGGATACCTAATTGATGTTTTTGACTTGTATTTTGTGATATACAGGCCTAGTATTAGGCTACTATGTTTATATTTATTACTTTTGTGTTGCATAAGTATTGAAAGTATGAAAAAGAGTGATACATGTTGAAATTGTGATAAATATATATAATACTAAATGTTGATGAAAGTATTGCTTCATTGAAATGATATATACAATTCAATGTTAACTACAGACTAATGAATTGCCCTAATCATATTGATTTTAGATCTAGCTTGGGATTGAATGGCTAGCCAAAAGTGAGGATATCTAAAGTGTTAGTGGGCACTCTGTGCCATCAATAGACACTTGGTGTCATCATATTCAGCGGGCATTCTTGCCATAGTGGGCCATTGGCCAAAATTCTATACAGCGGCATTCAATTGTCATTAGTGACCCGTTATCCAAATCTAGAATCTGAGTTCAGTGTGTTTGGGCATAATTAAAATAGTTATCTATAATGAAAATAATGTGTTATTCAGCTGTCGATAAATTAGTTAATTCTGAATCTAATTGTATTTAGTATTTCAATTTACAATGAAGTTAGCTAATTGCTTTATTTAACATTTGGAAAGTTTGCAAGTCGATGTTTCTAAATTACTTAATTGCTAGATCTCTTTTTATTAAATTTCTTGTATATTATAAATACATAAGCACCACTAAGCTTTGCTTAGCATGTTGGAATTATTTTCTGAAGTGTAGATCCAACAAGGAGAGTTGTAACCGAAGAGTGAGAGACTTACGTTCTTGGACAACTGCATCATCAAGGTTCAATGAACAATATTGTAAATATTGTAATCTTTATGGTTCACATAGCAAAATTAATTTTGTATGACAGTTGTACTAGTTTGAGTGTAGTTTGAGAATACTTATAATAATGCAAGGTTTTATTAAGAGTGCTTATAAATATATGAATATATGTGTGTGATATAGAGAACTTAACAGTGACATTATTGCTAAAAGGTTTTATGATTTTATTTCTTTAGTACATACATAAACATATATTTAGTACAATTGTAAATGTTAGGTGGCATCTCCTATATATCTATGTAGGTAAGTGTATGGTCTATGTAGGGGGTGTTACATAGATTCTATTAGTGGAGATAGTTTAAATAATCATGCATATGTGATAGACATATTTAAACATAATGAGACATTTGGCCATGTAATGTATATGTGCCTATCTGAAGTGCAAAATAGAAATGATTCCAGAGTTTAGTACGATAACTAGGGTTATCGTGTTATAGATGTGCTAATTTGGAAATTGAGTCTTGAGGTAAATTGACACTGATTTTGGCAAATCCAATATTTGATTTCAAAATTTAAAAATTCAAGATTTAAAAAATTTTGTTTTCTTGTCACATAAACCTTAAAGTTAAGGGAAGTATGTTGAACCGTCGAACCTTGAAGGACACATTGGCAAAAGTAAATGATTATTGGCAAGGACTATGAAGAAGATACCAATTGACATACTGAATCACAGTTTGAAATGGATGTATCTCTAACTATACTGCTTGGGCCTCCGCTACTCATGTTTTTAGCATCTTGAAGAAAAAAGCCAT
Organism: Garcia nutans; assembly: GCA_947685225.1. NCBI lineage: Eukaryota > Viridiplantae > Streptophyta > Magnoliopsida > Malpighiales > Euphorbiaceae > Garcia > Garcia nutans. Next base: position 42,829,028 of record CANTUV010000007.1, on the reverse strand, counting down.
AAAAATGAAGCCTTCTACAATTCTACTGCAATACCTAAATGAGCTTCTAAAAGGAGCCAATGAGAACACTTCAGCTGGGCACCTTGGTCTGTGAGTCGATGGAACAACTGTTAGTCTACTCCATGCGTATCATGCATACATGAGCATATCACATTGCATTTTGTAATCTTCTGTTACCTATCATTTGTCAAAGTGAACAACAAATACCCTATGAAGTAATGAATCAAAAGAATATATTAAATTAGGCGGCATGGAAGGTCCATTGTTTGAGGAAGATCTATTAATTTTAAAAAATGGGGATGCATGCTTAAGCAAGGAACCCGACAATACACAAACATCAATCGAAGCCTTCATAGGAAAAAATCATTGGCTTGAGCCTACATAGGGGAAAACTTCCTCTTTTTAATTTTTTAGTTTATGCATGTACAAAACATTTTTAGACTCACTTTTAATATTTGGCCATGCAGGGGACAAAGAGAAGATATGAGGGCCAGCTAAAAAATAGTTGAATTTTTTACAAAAAGAAGACCAAAAAGAACATAAGAAGTCTAACTGATGAAATATAATTTAAAGGGAAAAGACACGACTTCCAATGGTTAACGATCCATTTTAAGGGTAAAGACCCGATTTTTAATGGTTAAAGATCCATTTTTGAAGGGCAAAAGACCCAACTTCCAATGGATAAAGATACATTTTGAAGGGTAAAAGACCCGACTTCTAATGGATAAAGATCAATTTTTAAAGGGTAGAAGAACCGATTTTGAATGTTTTTGAATGGTCAAGACCCGATTTCCAATGGATAAAGATCCATTTTTTATGGGTAAAGATCCAGAATCCATAAAAGAATGGAACAACTGGTTAAGCTAGAATTCTCAACTGATAAAAGGTCAGTTAAATCCAATTTTGGGTAGAGCACCTAAAATGTAGTTTCAGGTCGAGCACTCAAAATCCAATTTTGGGTCGACCACTCAAAATTCAATGTTGGGCCGAGCACCCAAATCAAGTTTAGGACTGAACATTTAAATCCAGTTTCAGGCCGAGCACCAAAAATCCAGTTTTGGGTTGTGTACCTAAAATTCGATTTTAGGTCAAGCAATAAAAATTCAATTTCGAGTCAAGTAACCAAAATCCAGTTTAGGCTCGAGCATCCAAATCCAGTTTCAGGTTGAGAACCCAAATCTAATTTTAGGTTGAGAACTCAAATCTAGTTTCGGGTTGAAAACCTAAAATTTAGTTTAGGATCGAGCAACCAAATCCAATTTTGGGTCGAGAATCAAAAATTCAATCTTGGGTCGAGAACTCAAAATTCAGTCTTGGGTTAAGAATCCAAGTCCAGTCTCGGGTCGAGAACCTAAAATCCATTCTCAAATTGAGAAAAAAAAATTTAGTCTCGGGTTGAGAACTCAAAATCCAGTCTTGAGTCGAGAACCCAAAATCTAGTCTCGGGTTGAGAATCCAAAATCTAGTTTAGGGTCAAAAACCTAAAAATTCAATCTCCTGTCCAAGTACCCAACCCAAATCATTTTTGAGTCAAAAAATCATTCTGGGTCCACAAACTAAATCTTTTTCGAGTCCAAAACTCATTCCTGGTCCAGAACCCAAACCAACTTCAACCTCTGGTCGAGAACCCATCCTTATCCAAAATTTGCTCAAAATCATGTTATTTTTCATTCTCTTTTACTGAAGTCTCAGATTGTTTAAGTAGAGGGAAGCTGTAGATCCTTGATTTTGGTCCTGATCAGTCCATTGCCTGAGTCATAAATCTTTTCATTAGATGGTATAATGGTTGAACCTTTAAAACCCTAAAGTGGTTTGATTTAAAGATTCAATTGGATCTAATTTGATGTTAGGGCATTCAGGGGTGTGTTAAAGTCAAACCGGCCCTTTCAATTGAATAGGGTATTCATATATGCATCACTATCGAAAAGTTGAGAAAAAGTATTGATATTTGAAATTGGATGTACAAAGTGGATGTAAAGCTAGAGGAAGGGTCAATATTAATTATATGTGAGTAGTATATTATTATAACATTTTATGGAAGTAGGTAAATTTGGTAATTATAGTAGGGAAGTTGATAAAAAGATGAATAGTTAATGACTTGAAATAGTTTGAAAAAAAAGGAGTGAATGAAATATAAGGAAAAGAAAAATTAAGGAATTAAATAACTTGTAGAAATCAAGTGATATAAATGATGTTAGATATACAGATTATATACTTATTGTGTGCTTGACAGCAAACCAAACGATGAATTAAGTTAATTTGCAAATTGTATATGGAAGTGTGTGGTAAATTAACTATTAGTTATTGTTAGGAATTCAAGAGAAATAAGAGATTGTAGATAAGAAAAAAAAACCTATTTGAGAATGTGTTTAAATAAATTATAATGTCATTGGAATTAAGAGAAAGGATATTTAAAGTTTAAGTTTAGAGTATAAAATATTTAATAAGATAATGACAAAGTTTTAATAAAAAAAAATATAAACTACATGATATGTATATACATAAAATTTATATAGTGTAAACACAATGAATATATATATATTTAGAATGATGTTGACAATTAGTGGAATTTATATATTTGGATAGAGTTAATTAAGAGGAATTGGAATTTTATTTAAAAACTTAATTGTTACAAGAAGAATGTGAAACCTTAGATTTAGAATATAGAATTATAGAATGAGAAGTATGTTGAGAAGTTAAAATTTATATAAGAATATAGCTAGTCGAATTATTCTAGTATATATAAGTTTAATGTATATGACAAGTAGAATTGAAAGGACTATTCATAATGGATAAAACCTATAAAGATGTATTAAGTAATTCGATAGGAAATTATAAAAGTAAAGTAGTTTAATAAAAGTGAGTGGACAGTGAATGGAAAGTTTGAATATATATATATATATGTATGTATGTACTTGTAGCATATTTAAAAGAAACTACATTGAAATTTAAAGAAATTTAATGAATATATTTCAAATTAATTGGGAAAGAGTTTATTGTAATATATTATTTAAGTAATCATGTGTAAAGTAACGTGATAAAGATTGAACATATCTATATAGAGAATGGATAAATATTACTTGCACGAGATTAGTAAATTAATGTATTATACTAAAAGGTAATTAAAAGAGATAAGTGGTAAAAAGACTACAAATAAAATCTATGTATACAAAAATGTATACCTAATAGGTATTTAATAGTATTATTATTTAGTGACATAAGATTGTTAAATAAATATGGAAGTGCAATGTGAGTTAAATTATATTTGTTGTAAATGATTAGGAAAGGAAGGAGATATTATTAGTAAAGAAAACCTGACTGTAGGCCCTTAATTTTTTACCAAGTCCAGTCCAATATTTTAAAACAAGTCCGAAATAATTTTTGTGGTACTTATTATTTATTTTAGTTTTTAATATTTATTTAATATTTAATTTATTTATTTATTATTTAATTTTTCTTATTTATTTTTATAATATATAGAATTTATTTTTTAAAAATATATATAATAAAAAAATTAAAAAATTGGACGAACCAATCAGTGAGCCGCACGTGAAAAGCTAGTTCGCCGCAGGCGTAACCTGCGGCGAATTGGCATTCTCGAGTGCCTCGCTCGCCCATTGCTCGCGTGCTGCCTTTTTTGCCAAAATCCTTATTTTACTCAGAAACTTCAATTAATTTCCAAAGTGGTTTTTAATTTCCTTAACATATTAGATTTTGTTTTAAAATCCTATAAATAGTAGTTTTAAACACAAAAACAAGGATGGCAAAAATTACTCAAGAATTATTATTGGACTTTTGAACTTTGAAGCAACCCAAAACAACCAAAAATAAAAAGAACACTCCAATTCACAAGGCAACAAGGCTATGTTGTCTTGATCAAGCTTCCCCAGAATTCCAACGATGCAATTGTGATGGAACCAACAAACGACGGAATTTTCTTAATTAACTCATTATAACATGCTTTTGATAATTTTTAACATGGAACATGCATGATATTTATTTAAAATTGATTCTAGTAGCCTATTAGCATAACCTCTTCTAAATATATGATTATTTAGTCAGCATGCTAATAGCTTTGTTTAATGTTTTTGTGATGTCACTTAATTTTTCTCAAATACTTTTTAGCAGTAGCTTGTTTATTCCAACTTCAAACATTATTTTTTACAAAACCCTAATTTATTTCTTCCTATAATCTAATTACGTAGTATGAGCCCTAAACCCTAATTAATTCAATTTTTCAAAATCTTTACAGTAGCCTAATACTTAAAAAATAATTATAATAATACTAGTTTCTCCAAACCCTAAAACCATAGTTTTGAATATAAACCCTAAAACTATAGAAACCCTAAAACCATAGTTTTGAATATAAACCCTAAAACTTTAGAAACCCTAAACCCTAATTATATTTTGCCTAAATCATAATTCATAAAATCCTAGCTTGTATATTTTATCTTTAATTGCTATTTGAATCCTGCATTACATGCTATATTCTTACATTACATTTCCATATCTTGATCTTTATTTGACTTTTATTGGTTTACTTTATTTTTTCATTGTGTAAGAGGTATGTTTTCACCTTGTGGGTACCTCATTAATTAAGCTTCATGTAATTTAAATTATTTTCATAATTTTGGATTAATGTAAATGATACATTTCTACCTTTTGGTTGGTGTCCTATTTAGTTTTAGACATTGGACAATGCAAGGGCATATTTCCATTCTTGGATGGGTGTCAACTTATTTGTTTTGCTTGGACATTGCTATAACTTTTAATAAAGTATTTATTTATTCTTATGATCTCATGTACTATGGATAATGTCATTATAATTAAGAATTTTATAATATTAAGACTTGAAAAGGAGGCCGATTCCAATGAACTAGGCATTATAGGGGTGCTGGGACATTCTCACCTTCCCCACACGTGCCCAACTTTTCGAACCCAATAGGGGGTTGGGGATTCCTTAGGAATTCAGTCATCCATCCCTTTCTTTTTCCTGGCCCATCTGGGTGGCAACTTCATTTTCTCCAGGCTTAGGCCTGTGTTATCTAAGGCCCTGAGCCTAACAGTGCTAAAGTCACAAGAACCATTCCACATGGGAGTGGGGGCAAAAATCCCCGCTTACAGTGGTGACTCCACTAGGGATAAGAGAAGTTGATTTCATTGGTCTTTATATTATTCTATTCTTTCTTATCATGATATTATCCATTGCATCATTTAGATTGCATTGTGTGCGTGAGTTAGGATGCCCGTGTAACGTATTTTGTGCTATGCAAGGGATACCATGCTTTCATTCAAGGTATGGATGTAATATCTCAAGGTATGCCCTAAAAGTTTTGGAGTTATTGTGGTATTTGGAATTAATGTATATGTATATATGGGAAATATAACTACAATATAAAAGACATATACATATACATCACATATACATGGAATATAAAATGGTGTAGGAAAAGTGAGTGGTGTATATACATATATATATATTTGTATAATTAGTTAATAGTAATAATAATGATGATAAAGACAAAAAGAAAAAGAAGAAGAAAGTCAAAAGGAATTGTGGGGTGGAGATTTAATGGTATTATTATTATTATTATTATTATTATTATTATTATATGGTTATCGTGAGAAGAGGAGAAGATATTTTCTTTCTTCTTCTTCTTCCCCTTTTTGGTTCTTGCACTAGAGAGAGAGAGAGAGATAGAGAGAGGTGATGATCTTCATTAAATTTCTTAAGGATTTTAAGAGTATTGAAGATGGAGATGAAGATTTGGCAACATATTCAAGTAAGTATTAATCTCTTGAGTTGATTTTATTGATTATATGTATATATGAGTCTTTATCTTCTTGTTTTGATTTTCTTTTGGATTGAGGTTATGTTTGGTATAATTGGTGTGTAAGATGAAGATAATGAAAGATTGAAGTATGTAAATGTGTGGAATTGATAACTAAGTGATGATATGTTGAGATAATTGTGAGGATGATGATGAATGGTTGAGTTAGGGTTTAGAATAAATGAATTGGTACTTTGAGTAATTGATTCTAGTGATGTATATATATATATATTAATTAGTATGATGATATAATGAAGTTATATAAATGTTAAGGTGATAGAAAATTGATAAATATAAACAAAGATAATGGTTAAGAGGGTGGTGGTCTGAATTTTGAAGGGTTTGGATGAATTTTGAAGTGTTTGGTCTTTAAATCAATGAAGGACACGGCTAAGTTATGAGAGAAACGGCCAAGTTAGGGCAAACCTGGCCGTGTTGGATGAGTTTTGGAGAGACACGGCCATTGGCTTGGCCGTGTCCCTTGCCTGTGTTCGTTACTGTTGGATTTTTGTTGAGAGACAGGGCCGTGTCCCTTGCCCGTGTCTGCCTCGGATGATTTGGTGTTGAGTGACACGGCCACAAGCTTGGCCGTGTCCCTTGAGTGTGTTTGCTACTAGATGTTTGTGTTGAGAGACACGGCCACAAGCTTGGCCGTGTCCCATGAGGGTGTTTGATATTGTGTTTGTTATTTGCTCTTACATGGTTGGATCCTCCAAATGTCTTCTTGTATCTACATTTTAAATATACTTAAAACAAAGATGACCTAAACAAATGTGTATTGAGGATTCCAAATCTAAGAATAAGGTAAATTATATATGTGTACATCAATGATGATATTATATGAACAATGTTATGTCTTATGCATTGTGAACCTTGAGAATTGTAATGTTTGATATGAATAATGTAGTTTGTGGTGTTATATCAATGATATTATATATACAATGTGAAGGATATGATGAAGTATGTGGTTATGTACAATTGAATAATGAAATATTATAATATGATTTGAGACATAATATGAAATGAAGCCATTGTTATTGACTATGAAGATTCAAATGAAATGTGAAGCCATTGTTATTGGCTATGATGTGGATTGAAATATGATGTGAAGCCATTGTGATTGGCTATGATAAAACAAATGTAAAGTGAAGCCATTGTGATTGGCTCTGATGATTTAATTGAAAGAAAGAAGGCATGTCTGCCTAGATGATGATGAGAATTGAAAATGATATTGATAATGAAATAATAAATGAATTGTGTGACTAAAATGTTATTAAATTTCAGAATTCTGGGTTTGGAGGCATGCCTATAAAATGAAAAAGGTAACAGTCTTGCCGGGTTGAGGATCTCCTCATGTTGAGTTGATGGTCCAAGAGACTGGGTCTGTTACACTATGATAATTATGATTATGAGATATATGATTGGTAACAGTCTTGCAGGGTTGAGGATCTCCTCGAGGTTAGTCGAGTTGATGGTCCAAGAGACTGGGTCTGTTACAGGTAACAGTCTTGCCGGGTTGAGGATCTCCTCATGTCGAGTTGATGGTCCAAGAGACTGGGTCTGTTACACTATCCATGGATAGAGTTATTGATATATGATGCCTACGGGCTTGATTATTGTGATTATGAACCAAAGCAGTAACTCTGAACTTTGAATAACATATTAGTGTCTGTTGGGCCCGAGTCTGTCTTTGTTGTCAATGTGATATCCAAATGTTGAAATAAATGAATAATGAGATCTATGAATGCTTTTGATGAAAATATGATTTATGTTTAATGAATTGTGAATAATACAATGTTATGAAGTATGATTTTGTAATGTGTGTATTGATATATTGAAAGTGAATATGCCTTGAGGAGCTTTGTTGAGATATGAGTTTATGAAAATATAGTATGTTGTGTACAATGTATATGAATGTGGAATTTGTAAGAATTGTTTTCGTGAAGGTTTGGATAGGCCATGGAAAGGTGATTTGTTGAAATGATGTATATGTATATGTATATGAGATAGAAATGGTAAGTATTGTATTGTGAATGTTCTATGTAAATATGTGTATAATTTTATGAGATTAGTGGAAATATATGAAGAATGCATTGAGAAAGGAAAAACGGGGTAAGCGAACAATAGAACATAATGCTAAAAACATGAGGTATGATTATTTTGTAAAGTATATTTTAATATTTATTTATACTACTAAGCTCTCGGGCTTAGCGCGGATAATTAATCGCACAGGTATTTATGCGGATGATCTAGAAGTCTAGCTATTATGCCACGAAAAGGGTAAGAGTATCTCGAGACAAACTAGAAGGTGATGCATACATATGTAATATTAATTGTGTTGTAGTTTTGATAAGAATAATGACTTTTGTAAATGTTCTTTAAACTAATATAATATTGCTTGTACTTGGATAAAGGTTTTTAAATTGAAATGAAAAGTGACATTCTTATACTTTATATACGCATTGTATGTATACCAGGTATATGTATAGTGCTTATATAGAGTATGGGGGCGTTACAATGGAGATCAAGCATGGCATAGCCATTCATAGCCTTGTACCTTTTGGTATATACTTGCTGTTGGAACCTAAGCCTTTGAACCCAAAGACTAAAGCTCATGTAATTGGCCTAGTTACTTTCCTTAGGTTTTACCCCAAATGCTTGTTGTTTGACAATGGTTAATTTATCTTGTTTTAAATCATGGCTTATTTGGTTTTTTCTTTTTCTAATATGACCTAATTACATTGTGAGCTCAAATAATTTTTTCCTCTAATTCCAAAAGACCAAAACTATTTTCAAAATTTTCAAATTGGTCTTTGGACATAAAACTTTCCAAAACAAGTCAAAAATTCTTTTCTTATGACCCAAATACATAGCCCAAAATCCATTTTTTCTAAAATATTTTTACAATGGGCTTAGAAACAAATTATTTTTCACAACCTTTTGAAAGAGCTTACGAATATTTAGGTCAATTATGAAAATACCAAAAATTAATTGTGATCCTAGTTTATACTAAAAATTATTAATCATGGGATTATTTTTGCCATGAATCATTAGTTACTTTTTCAAGTGAGAAATCTATTTATAATAAACCTCTTAATTTAGTTTTAATCCAAAATAGCATAAAAGTTGTTTTAATTGAGAATCAATGGATTAAAACATAATTAACAAAAATTATTATGAACTGATTTCCATATTTGAAAATACAAGTATTGGTTGAAACGTTCGAGGGAATTATTCGAAAATAAGATACCCCATGTTGGTATTTCGTTAATCATATACCTAGGAAAAGAGACTCGCCATTCATGTGTAGAACTTACAAGGTTGGAAGGGACATCCTAACTATCTTTGTTTATTGTTTGTGCATACATGCATACATATATTTGCATCTCATATCATCGATCCTTTCTGGCTCACAGCCTTGGATTACAACAGTTCAAAATCCTATGATAATCTGACCTACGTTAGTGATGAAGAATCCAGCAACAACTTAGTTAACTTCTCACTAAAAGCAATGGAACCTGAGCATATTCAAAAGATGTTGGATGATGCCCTTGAAGTCAATATTGAAGAACTAATGGTGGCCCTAGTTGAGATCATGAAAAGTCAAATGGCTGTAATGTTTGGGAACACTGACGAAGCATCCACAAGCACCAAGAAAGACAAGGGAAAGGGTAAAGTTGGTGAAGTAGCTTTTGATTATGACAAGGCAGTTGTTGATGATGATGACGATTAGGCTCAATACTTTCAAGATCCTGAAGATAAGAAGAAGTCGAAGATTATTGAAAGATCAATACTATTGCGCTCGAATTAACTCTACCACAAAGCGTCACTCGCAAGTATACGAGGTAGCTGTAGTAAAGGTGATTGCCCCAAGGTCGTTCTCTCAAGGAAGCTAAAGTGGTTAATTGCTTATCAGATTTTGTTTAACAAGTAATAAAGAGATTTATAAATTGCTAAATAATGAAGAAGATTGATTAAAGTTTAAAACAATAAAAGTAAATTGAGCTGAGTTTTGATTCACTTGATAGAATGGTCTAGGGTTTGCACTTCTCTACTACTTATATGTATGAACAGTTATTCCTCTTAACTAATTCAATTTCAAAGATTAAATCTTAAACAACTCAACTAATCGAGTCAAGGAAATAAGCTCTCGCATTCAAACCTCTTTCAACTAATCTTGTTATAAGTGAAATAATCTTTTTAATAGGTTATATCTCTAATTCATCTAAGTCCCTAATTGAATTGTTCAAGTATTAAACTTCATCTCTCAATCCATCATCTAATACCTTAAAACACATAATTGGTTGTCAATCAATTATATATTAACAATGTTTCATTCAATTAAGGCTAAAGAAATTATTAGCTAAGAGAAAAGCCAATTCATACAATCATAGCAGATCCATACAAACCCTAGACTAGATCAAATTAGTTCATAATGCAATCAAACATATTCATCTCATTAATGTTCAAAGAAATCAAAATAGACATGATAATATCCATTAAAACAATTTCAAAATAAATAAAGAGAATAAGTTTGAGAACAAAACCAAGTTACAACTCCATGAAGCTTCTGAAGAATCTCTTGCTCAAATCTTGCAAGAAGGATGAGACAATGGCTAGAACAATCTAATCTAAGCTAAAGTAATCAAAAGTGAAATCAAAATCAAGAAAACAAAACTAGACCCTAACTTCACTCTCTCTGACGGCTGAAAGTATTTTCCAAATCGTCAACAGTTGCAAACCCTAGCTTTTCTTTTCCTTTTATATGAAACGTCGGCTTTAAAATTCGCTGCGCGTTTGGTTCATGAGGGACACGGCCAAGTCAGAAGTGACTTGGCCGTGTGAGTGCTTTTTTGGAGGGGCACGGCCAGTGACTTGGCCGTGTCCCTTGCATGTGTCCACCACTGAATGCTTTTTCTTCTTTTCTTCTTTGTTGAGTGACACGGCCAAGTCAGAGGTGACTTGGCCGTGTTGCACCATTTTGGAGGGACACGGCCAGGTGACTTGGCTGTGTCCCTTGCCTGTGTCTTCCACTGTGAGTTTTTAGTCTTCTTTGCCTTTGGAATTGGTGAGACACGGCCAAGTCAGAAGTGACTTGGCCGTGTTGGAGCATTTTTGGAGGGACATGTGTTTTACTAGTTTTTGTTATAGTTTTGTGTCTTGTTTGTTATGTTAATTATTGTTTTATTTAGGTATTTTGTTAGTTTTAATTGGTTTGTTTAGTGTTTTCTTTAATTGTGTAGTTTTAATTTATTTCTGTGTTTCTGTCATTTTTTATTTAATTTTTAGTATGTTTTATGTTTTGTTGGATATTGTTTATCTAATTCTTGTTTAAGTTTTGTTTGTCCGTTTTGTGTTAGGTTAAAATAGCAAGGAAACAAATTGAAGATGAAATGGGCAGAAGCTGACACAGGCAGAGGACACGGCCAAGTCACTGGCCATGTCCCATACCAAAGGAAAGGAAGAGCAAATTCCACAGAGGCGAACACAGGCAAGGACACGGCCAAGTCATGTGGCTGTGTCCCCCAATCATAGTGCAACACGGCCAAGTCACTCATGACTTGGCCGTGTCACTCAACTAAAGAAGAAAGAAGAGAGAAGCAAGCAGAGGCGAACACTGGCAAGGGACACGGCCGTGTCCCTCCAACAAGCCCTCACACGGCCGTGTCTCTCATCACCTGGCCGTGTCCCTCATGAACCAAACGCGCACCGAATTTTAAAGCCGACGTTTCGTATAAAAGCAAAAGAAAAGTTAGGGTTTGGGGGGTGGACGATTTGGAAAGAAAAGTTTAGCTGTCTGAGAGAGATTTTAGGGTTTAAACATTTGTTTTCTTGGATTTTGATTTTACTTTGGATTAAACTAGTTTAGATTAGATTGTTCATGCCATTGTTTCATCCTTCTTGCAAGATTCGATCAAGAGATTCATCAAAAGCTTCAAGGAGTTTGTAACTTGGTTTTATTCTTAAACTTTGTCTCTTTAGTTTCATTGAAATTGTGTTTATGAACATTATCATGTCTAAATTGATTTCTTTGATTATTAATGAGATGAGTATGTTTGATAACATCATGAACTAATTTAATCTAGTTTAGGGTTTGTATGAATTTGCTATGATTGTATGAATTGGTTATTCTCTTAACTAATGATTTCTTTAGCCTTTATTGAATGAAATATTGTTAACATATAATTGATTGGCCACTAATTGTGTGTTTTAGGTATTAGATGATGAATTGAGAGATGAAATCTAATGCTGGAACAATTCAATTAAGGACTTAGGTGAATTAGAGATATAACCTATTAAAAAGATTGTTTTAATTATAACAAGATTAGTTGTAAGAGGTTTGAATGTGAGAGCTTATTTCCTTGACTCAATTAATTATGTTGTTTGATATTTAATCTTAGAAATTAAATTAGTTAAGTGGAATAACCGTTAATACATATTAGTAGTAGAGAAGTGCAAACCCTAGACCCTTTTATCAAGTGAATCAAAACATCAGCTTTTAGTTACTTTTATTGTTTTAAACTTCAATTAAACCTTTTCATTACTTTGCGATTTAAATTTCTTTAACTACTTGTTACTTTAAATTTGATAATCGATTACCCACTTTGGCTTCCTTGTGAGACGACCTTGGGGCGATCACCTTTGCTACAGCTACCTCGTATACTTGCGAGTGACGCTTTGGGGTAGAGTTAATTAGAGCGCAACAAGTTTTTGGCGCCGCTGCCGGGGAAGCTAATTGGCGTAATTGTTTATTTTTCTTTAAAAAAAATCACATTTCAGATTATTTTCATTGTTTTTCATTTTATTTTAATTGTCTTTTGCTTTTGATATTTCTTTTCTAGAAATTTTTGTTTATGCAAGGCAGGAGATCACTCGAAGGAGAATTGCACCCATTCATTCCAGAAATTCAGAGAGTAAAAAGGAGCAGAGAGGAGTTTGAGCTCTACACCTGATTTGATACTTAGAGGAAGACATTTCAGATTTTGAGTCAGAATCTGAAAAATCTGTAAAGATGGCTGAAGAAAGGCAAAGAACCATGAGAGATTTTGCTAGACCTGTCATTGGGACTTCCACTTCTTGCATAAGACTGACAGATGCAGCAAGGAACTATGAGTTGAAGAACATTCACTACAACATGATGCCATCATTCTATGGAGTTCCAAATGAAGATCCTTTGAATTTTATTCGCGATTTCTACTCCACCCTCAACACTTTTCCTTTGGGAGGACTAACAGAAGATTAGTTGAGGATGAGATGTTTCCCTTATACTTTGAAGGATAGGGCAAAGAGCTGGCTCATGATGTTGCCTGAGAACTCACTGACAACTTGGGAGCAAATTTACAATAAATTCATGGGCAAGTTCTATTCACACCAAAAGACAGCTGAGTTGAGAGGGAAGATTGCTACATTCTCTCAGTTTGAAGGAGAGCCATTTCATGAGGCTTGGGACAGATTCAAGATGCTATTGATCCAGTGTCCACATCATCACTACCCACTTCAACTCCTTAATCAGTTTTTCTATGATGGTCTCACCCAGCAATTTCAGAACACTGTTGATAATGCAGCTGGGGGAGCCATGGGAGAAAAGACAGCTGATGAGACTTATGAGATCTTTGAGATGTTGGGAGCTAATTCTCAACAAAAGAGTGTAAGGGGAAGAAGCAAGGGGGTAAATCAACTGGAAGCCAATACTGAAATGGTTAGTCAAATAGCTGAGTTGACAAGACAGTTTCAGATGCTAAACATGAAGAACAATATTTCTTCATCTACTCAAGAAGTGTGTGGAATCTGTGGGACATTTGGGCATGGAGCAAATATATGTCCCTCTGCATATGAGACTTTTGGGAATGAAGCTGAGCAAGTTAATGCTATGGGGGGATTTCAACCAAGAGCCAGGAATTATCCTTACTCCAACACTTACAATCCTGGTTGGAGGAGTCACCCCAATTTTTCTTGGACGACAAATAATGCTCAACAGCCTTTTCATTTGCTCCAGAGACAGAACCAGCAGGGCCAATCCTCAAATCAAAATCAAGGTCAGCCTAAGAGAGAGAGTTTGGAGGAAAGTTTACAGGCTTTTATCAAAGTCAGTGCTCAAAACCAAGAGATGAACAACAAGAAGCTGGATTCCTTGGAAGCATCTTTTAAGAAGGTGGAGACCCAAGTGGGGCAACTTGCACAACAGATGCAGATTCAACAAAAGGGGAAGTTTCCAAGTCAACCTGAGCAGGCACAAGCAGTGACTATTCTTAGGAGTGGCAAGGTAATTAATAATAATGTTGAAAATAACTCTGTGAATGCAGGTGAGCATGAAAAGAAAAAGGAAGGAGAACAAGAGAACAAAGGTGCTGAAGAAAGATTAATGGAGAAGACCCCTACACCAGATTTGCACAAGGCAAGCAATCCATACAGGCCACCTATACAATTCCCTAGCAGGTTGAAGGATGATAAAAAAGATAAGCAGTTTTCAGATATCTTCAACATGTTATCTAAGGTAAGTATCAACTTACCCTTACTTGAAGCAATTAAGAACATGCCGACTTATGCTAAATTCTTCAAAGAACTGAATACCAAGAAAAAAAGGTATGAGCCGAATGAAAAGGTGATAGTTTCTTAGGTAGCTAGTGCTGTTTTGCAGCATAAACTACCTCCTAAACTAAAGGATCCTGGAAGCTTTATTATTCAGATTACTATGGGAAATGGAAAAGGAACTGAGGGCATGTGTGATTTAGGGGCTAGTGTGAATTTAATGCCTTATTCTGTTTATCTTGACTTGGAATTAGGGGAACTTAAACCAACAAAAATGGTATTGCAATTAGCTGATAGATCTCTTAGATTCCCGAAAGGGGTTATAGAAGATGTGTTAGTTAAAGTTGGTGGTTTGATAGTTCCTATTGATTTCATTGTTCTTGACATGGAAGTAGGTAATTCTTCACCATCTGCACACACCATTCTGCTGGGTAGGCCTTTTATGGCAACTACCAACACTTTGATAGATGTTAAGAATGGAAAATTATCAATGACTATTTTAGGACAAACTGTGGAATTTTCTATTTTTAACACTTCTCCTATTCCTACAACTGCTTTATATGAGGATTGTTCTTTCATTGATTGTGTTGATGCAGTTGTTTCAGATGTTTTCTTGCAGACAGGTTCCTCTGATAAATTGGAGCTGGCATTTACTTTGGATAGTGATTTGGAAATTTTTGATACAGAAATAGCCAGTTGTCTTGAGACTTTAGAGGATGCTAAAATAGAGGAGCTTAAGGAGGACCCAATTTTTGAACCTTCCCCCATTGAAAAAGAAGAGAAGAACCCCTCACTAGAGTTAGAGCTGAAAGAGTTACCTAAGAACCTGAAATATGTGTTTTTGGGAGATCACAATACTTTACCTGTGATAATATCTAGTGAACTTAGTGAAGGGGAGGAGATGAGGTTAGTGAGTGAGCTTAAAAGATTGAAGAGAGCAATAGGATGGGGATTGAGTGACATCAAGGGTATTAGCCGTTCCATGTGCATGCATAGAATCACTTTAGAAGAGGGAGCTAAACCTGTGAGGGAAACCCAAAGGAGACTTAACCCAAATATGAGTGAAGTGGTTAAGAAGGAAGTGCTCAAATTGCTGGATGATGGAGTAATTTATCCAATTGCTAATAGTGAGTGGGTGAGCCCAGTACATGTAGTTCCTAAGAAATTTGGAATCACTGTGGTGAAAATTGAGAATAATGAGTTGGTTCCTACTAGGACTACTACTGGATGGAGAATGTGCATCGATTATAGGAAGTTGAACAATGCTACAAAGAAAGATCATTTCCCTCTTCCTTTTATTGATCAGATGTTAGATAAACTTTCTGGGCACTCACATTATTGTTTTCTGGATGGCCTTTCAGGTTACTATCAGGTGCCAATAGCTCCAGAGGATCAGTCCAAGACAACCTTTACTTGCCCTTTTGGGACTTATGCATTTCGACGTATGCCCTTTGGCTTGTGCAATGCACCTACAACTTTTTAGAGATGCAAGTATACGAGGTAGCTGTAGTATGGGTGCTTTAACTAATTAGGGAAAATAAATAATAAAAGCACAATGCACTTTTAAAAGCAATGAGTCGTATTGAAAAATAATATCACAGTAAAAACAATCCATACATGTCATATATTCAGTTATTATCATTTTATCAGTTCGCTCCATAAGGTAATTTGGTAGACTAACGTATGGTAAGGAACAAACTGAAACAATTGTATATATATTATGTGGCTGTGGCCCTAAACAAAAATTGCAGACCAAGCCCGGTGGAATCTGTGGCCGAAGCCCTCGGACTGGAGTCCTATATAACTCGGGCGATTGCCCTATATAACTCGGACCGAAGTCCTATATAGCTCGGGTCGTCACCCTATATAACTCGGACCGAAGTCCTATATAGCTCGGGTCGTCACCCTATATAACTCGGACCGAAGTCCTATATTAAAGCAGCACTACATAGAGTATAATATATCATACCCTTACCCTACTCAGTACTATCCCAGATACCCAGTGGAGCCAAAATTTTCATGCCATTTCTTAATCGAATATGCATTATACAATTATCGACTTATGTTTCTTATATTATTTCAACGTGAAATATCATATTTTGTCATTTTAAAATTGTAATATCCCAATGTGTGCCCTAGAAGTTTGGATATAATTGTTGTTTGCTTGAATTTTGTGTATATGTTATATTGATAAGAAAAGAATTTGAAAAGAGAATGTTTATGTATTGTTTAAAAAGGAAAGTTATGTGTAGAGAGAAAGTGTATATGTTGGGTATATGGTTATATATATAACATATACATTAGTCAAAAGGGATGGTCAATGGTAGAGGATATTTTTGTGCGATATGTGAAATTACCTAAATGGGCATATAAGTGACAAAGGTTAAGTTATATGGATGAGGGCATTTAGGTAATTGCTTTGTTAGAATTGCTTGGTGGAGATTTAAAGAGGAAAAAGGAGTTGACTTGTGATTATTTTCTTCTCTTCTCTTGGGTGTGGCCGGCTATCCAAAGGGAAAGAGAGCAAGAGAGGTGTTTGAACTTCTAAACTTAAATTGAAGGGAGAATCAAAGGATTGAATTCAAGATTTGTGAAATTTCTTCATTTAAGGTAAGTACTCTCTTCTTTTCCTTTGTTAATTTTGAAGTTGGGTTTAAGATGAGTTATAATGTGTTAATATTATGATTTGGTGAGTTAGAGATGTGTTTACAAGTGTTGAAATTGATTGTAAGTTAAAAGATTGAATTGATGTTGGTTTTGTTGTGAAGATGATAAGTTAAGTGGATGTTGATAGTGAAAGATCAATATTGATGATGGTTTTAGGGTTTTGAATTGGTAGATGATTAAATGTGTTGTTAATGGGAATATTGTGTTAAACATGCAAAATAAGTGTTAATGACTTTGATTACATCCATTTGAATGAGTTTATATTGTGTATAATGTGTTTAAATGTAATCAAAAGAGAGTTGGCCATTTCTAGGGTTTGTATACATGAGAGACACGGCCAAACTAAGAAGAGACACAGCCAAGACTTAATATTTTTGGGAGACACGGCCAAGTCCAAGGACCTTTGGCCGTGTTGGATGGATTTTGGAGAGACACGGCCACTGGCTTGGCTGTGTCCCTTGAGTGTGTCTGCCACTGCCTGATTTTTTGTTGAGAGACACGGCCGTGTCCCTTGCCCGTGTCTGCCTCGGGTGATTTTGGTGTTGAGAGACACGGCCACAAGCTTGGCCGTGTCCCTTGAAGGTGTTTGCTACTGTGATTTGTTCCTTGCTTTTCTCACATTGTTGAATCCTTCCAAGGTCTTTTTGTATCCACACTTTAAATATACTTGAAACAAAGATGACCTAAATGAATGTGTATTGAGGATTCTAAATTTATGAACATGATGAAACATATATGTGTATATATCCATGATGATCATTCTTAATGGATGTTTAATGTGTTTATGAATAATGTGCTTTGAAATGATATCCATGATGCTATGTGAATAATATGAATTGAGATATAATATGATATGAAGCCATTGTGATTGGCTATGATAACTCAAATGTGATGTGAAGCCATTGTGATTGGCTATGATGATTCAATTGAAAGAAATAAGGCATGGGTGCCTAGATGAAGATAAGAATTGAGAATGGAAATGATAATTAAATGATAATTGAATTGTGTGACTAATGTGTTATTCCATTTTCAGAGTTTGTTGTTGGTGGCATGCCTAATATGAGTAACAATCTCTTGAAGTTAGGTTGGCTAAGTCCTTGAAGCCTAATTGAGATGTTACAACCCTTGAAGCTAGGTTGGATTGGATTTTGAAGCCAAGTTGGGTTGATGCTTAGCATGCTTTGCTCCCCTTGAAGCTTGGTTAAACCTAAATCCTTGAAGCCTAGTTGGGATTATGATAATGATAAATGTGATAACAAAACCAAAGCATTAACTCTGAAAATTGAATAGCATATTAGTGTGTCTTGGGCCCAATGCTTGTCTTTGGTTACATGTGATTCATTGTTGGTAAAATATTTGAATAATGAGATTCATGGAAGAACTTTGAAATGTGATATGATTATATGATTGTGTTTTGTGAAAGGTAAAGGTGTGATGTTAGTGTTCCAACTATAATGTTGTTTTATTATTAATGTGTATAGTATTGCATGGTATTAAAGCATAGCATTAGCATATTTTGTACTACTAAGCCGTTGGCTTAGCGCGATAGTGTTGATCGCGCAAGTAACAGAGTTGAACCCGAGAGTTCCACGAGACCGAGTGAGAGTAGACCTTGAAGAGTTATTTTGGGACTTAAAGATCAGAGAAGAGCTGCCAATCATGTATAACTTCTTTATATTTTGTAAAGTATGATTTATAATGTGAATATATGTATAATTGTTAATATGGACTTAAATGTTTTCATATATGTAACTATTTTATAAATTCCGCTGCGTATTAAGTAAAATATTTATATCCATTTTGTTTTTATATTACCAGTTAATTACTTATTTTCTAAAATGCATAATGATAAAGATTATGTTATCTTTTAAAATGATTTGATTGTTAAAGAAAACCGTAGCATCCCTATGTTTGGTGCACGTATATTACATTGTGGTGTTTGTAGTGTGCTTGTACCGGGTGTGGGGGTGTTACAATTGTTTTGGTATTAGAGCCTAGGTTTGAGATTCTCAACCTAGGTCAAGTGTAAGAAAAAGAGTGTTGTGATTTTAAAAAGTGGATTTTTGAATAATATACATGTTTGGCATTGGCGTCTCTGATCTTTAATGAGAAGTATTCTGCTGTGTTTGTAGATATAGGTTGTGATGGATTCTCACTTACGTCAGTCAGTTGAGGGTAGTGCGGAGAGTGTAGCTCCGGATGAGATTAGAGAGGGAGTTAGAGTGGATAGTGCTGGAGAGGTACCTGCTTCTGTGTCGGGGAGACCCGCTGGTGAGGATGTTCCGCCAGTTTGGGTTAGGCATGTGGTAGAGGCTTTGAGGCAAGCACCAGTGCAACCACCGCCACCACCCCCACAGCCTTTGGTATTAGTGAGGCAGTATGATAAGCTAAGGAAGTATGGAGCAGCAGATTTTCTAGGTACCATCGATCCAGCTGTAGCAGAGCAGTGGCTAGACAAAGTACAGAGAATATTTGTTCAGTTACAAGCCACTCCAGAGGAAAAATTTGATTATGCAAGATCATTATTGCAGAAGGACGCATACAATTGGTGGAGGACAGTGCCTCATGCTATGGATGATCCACCAACATTGTCCTATGCTGATTTTCTAAGAGAGTTTGAATTGAAGTATACTCCAAGGGAGTATAAAGATATGAAGAAGATGGAGTTTTTAAGTTTGAAACAAGATCTCCGGACTGTGACTGATTATGAGCTAGAGTTTGTCCGGTTAAGCCAGTATGCTGGGGGTATTATATCTGATGAGATAGATAGATGCAGGAGATTTGAGGAGGGATTGAGGCCCTCTATCATGTGTCATGTGGCTGGATCTAGATATCATGATTTTTCCCAGCTTGTTGCAGCAGCCAAGAGCGTGGAGAGAGCTCAGGTTATTGCAGCTGCTTCAGAGGAAGAGATCAGGGTTAGAAGGCCCCAGATTGAGGTAGGGTCTTCTTCTGTGAAAAGAGGTAAAGGAAGTTTTGTTCCTAGGGTTAGTAGGAGTCAGAGGCCAGCTGGTAGGTCAGTATAGTTTCAGAGGCGGAGATTTAGACCTATAGTTTCAGTGGCGAGTGCTCCGACCCCAGTGACTCAAAGATCCACTCTACCCATATGCATTCATTGTGGCAGGCCACATGGTGGTACTTGTTGGAGGACTGGTGTGACAAGGGTATGTTTCAGATGTGGATCACCTGATCACTTTGTTAGAGATTGTCCTGAGAGACAGGAGCAGATGTCAGTTGATACTGCAGCTTCTTGACCTAGTGTGAGGGGAGGTCGAGGAGGCAGAGGTTCCAACAGAGGAGACAGATCTGGGTTCAGTTCTAGAGGAGGTTCTACATCCAGGGAGAGTATACCAGAGGAGGCTGGATCTTCTCAGAGGATTTATGTGTTGCAGAGGCAACCAGATGCTTCGGCAGTCATAGCTGGTACTTTTTCTTTATTTGGTACTTCAGTACTTGCTTTGATTGATCACGGATCCACACATTCATATATTAGTGCATCTGTTTTGCCTGTGTCTGATGTGCATGCTGAATCCCTAGGATTTGATGTTTTGGTGACAAATCCTTTAGGGCATAGTGTGATTGTTAGTAAAGTGCACCGAGATAGTGCAATAGTGGTGCAAGGTGAAGAGTTTCTTAGAGATTTGATTGAGATGCCTTTTAAGGAATATGATGTGATCCTAGGCATGGACTGGCTGTCTAGACATGGAGCTGTGGTTGACTGTCAAAAGAAAATTGTTACTTTGAGAACTGGTGATGGAAGAGAGGTGAGAGTATCTAATGAGCAGGAGCAGCTAGCATCCTTGTTTGTTTCAGCTGTTGTAGCTAGGAGATTGATTAGAAAAGGGTGTGATGCTTATCTTGCTTATGTTGTGGATACTAGAGTAAAGGGTTCTCAACTTGATGATATACCCACAGTTGCAGAGTTTCCAGATGTGTTTCCAGAGGAGTTGCCGGGGTTGCCTCCTGAGAGAGAGGTGGAGTTTGGTATTGAATTATTGCCTGGTACCACTCCTATCTCTATTACTCCTTATAGAATGGCACCTGCTGAGCTGAGAGAACTAAAGGTGCAGTTGCAGGAGTTGCTGGATAAAGGGTTTGTTCACCCTAGTGTTTCACCGTGGGGAGCTCCTGTTCTGTTTGTGAAAAAGAAGGATGGTACTATGAGATTATGTATTGATTATAGGCAATTGAACAAGGTGACTATTAAAATAAATATCCTTTGCCTAGAATTGATGATCTCTTTGATCAATTAAAGGGTGCAGCAGTGTTTTCCAAAATTGATTTAAGATCAGGGTACCATCAGTTGAGAGTCAGAGCTGAAGATGTTCCTAAGACTGCATTTCGGACCAGGTATGGGCATTACGAGTTTCTAGTTATGCCTTTTGGTTTGACGAATGCACCTGCAGTTTTTATGGACTTGATGAATAGGGTGTTTAGGCCCTATCTAGATCAGTTTGTAGTGGTCTTTATTGATGACATTCTGGTGTATTCGCGTAATGAGGAGGAACATGACAAGCATCTGCGGATTGTGCTGCAGATTTTGAGAGAGAAGCAATTGTTTGCTAAACTGTCGAAGTGTGAATTTTGGCTTGATCAAGTAACTTTTCTCGATCACATAGTTTCAGCAGAGGGTATTAGAGTTGATCCGAGTAAAGTTGAAGCTATTTTGAATTGGAGTCCACCAAAATCTATGACTGAAGTTAGAAGTTAGAAGTTCTCAGTGTCAGGCTAGCTTTGAGCAGTTGAGAGAGATGTTAACTCAAGCGCCTGTTCTCACTTTACCTGTAGAAGATAAACCATATGTGATTTACAGTGATGCTTCATATAGTGGTTTGGGTTGTGTTTTGATGCAAGAAGGTAAAGTTATAGCTTATGCTTCTCGACAGTTGAAACCACATGAGCTCAATTATCCGACCCATGATTTAGAGTTGGCAGCCATTGTATTTGCATTGAAGATTTGGCGACATTATCTATATGGGGAGAAGTGTTTTATCTATACTGATCATAAGAGTTTGAAATATTTGGGTGTCCAAAAAGAGCTCAATCTTCGGCAGAGGAGATAGTTGGAATTGATTAAAGACTACGACTGTTTGATTGATTATCATCCTGGCAAAGCAAATGTTATTGCTGATGCCTTGAGTCGGAAGTCTTTAGCAGGTTTGACTGCTTATTCGCTCTCATTGCTTGTTGAGTTGAGAGCGTTGCATGCTAGTTTTGTATCTTGTGATGATGGTGCATTATTGGCACAGCTACAATTGAAACCGGTATTGTTGGATTAGATTAAAGAGGCTCAATTGGCTGATGAGAAGATTCAGAAGATTGTTTCAGATTGCCAGAATGGAAAGAGTCAAGATTTCATTGTGAGAGGTGATGGGAGTCTTTGGTTTAAGAACAGATTGTGTGTACCTGATGATGCTAGTTTGAGAAGGATTATTTTAGAAGAAGCACATCAGTCAGTATTTGCTATGCATCCGGGCAATACAAAGATGTATCATGATTTGAGACAGCATTATTGGTGGTCCGGTATGAAGAGAGACATTGCAGCTTTCGTGTCTAAATGTCTCACATGTCAGAGGGTAAAAGCTGAGCATCAAGTTCCAACAGGGTTACTTCAACCTTTAGTAGTGCCTGAATGGAAATGGGATAGAGTAACCATGATTTCGTATCTGGTCTACCATTGACACAAAGAAAGCATGATGCTATTTGGGTGATTGTTGACAGGTTAACTAAGACAGCTCATTTTCTTCCGGTTCGGATGGATTACTCTTTGGAGAGATTAGCTAAGTTGTAAATTCATGAGATTGTGAAGTTGCATGGTGTTCCAACTTCTATAGTGTCGGATCGATATCCCCGATTTACTTCAAGATTTTGGAAGAGTTTACATGGTGCTTTAGGTTCTTGATTACACTTCAGTACTGCTTTTCATCCGCAGACAGATGGGCAGTCAGAGAGAGTGATACAGATTATTGAAGATATGTTGAGAAGCTGTGTCATTGATTTCTCTGGAAGTTGGGATGGATTCTTACCTCTTGTGGAATTTGCTTACAATAACAGTCATCAATCCAGCATTGGTATGGCACCATTCGAGGCATTGTATGGTAGACGGTGTAGGACACCTCTATGTTGGAATGAGCTTGGAGAAGGTAAGTTAATTGGTCCTGATTTGATCAAAGAAACTGAAGAGAAAGTGAAAGTGATTCGAGAGAGGTTGAAAACAGCTTCGGACCGACAAAAATCTTATTCAGATTTGAAGAGGAGAGACATTGAGTATAATGTTGGAGAAAAGGTATTTTTGAAAGTGTCTCCTTGGAAGAAGATCTTGAGGTTCGATCGGAAAGGGAAATTGAGTCCACGCTTCATTGGACCGTATGAAATTTTGGAAAGAGTGGGGCCAGTTGCTTTTCGGCTTGCTTTGCCACCTGAGTTGGAGAGGATCCATAATGTATTCCATGTTTCTATGTTGAGGAGATACAGGTCGGATCCATCTCATGTTTTGTCTATTGAATCTATTGAAGTGAGTCCAGATCTGACATATGAAGAGGAACCAGTTGCTATCTTGGCACGAGATGTGAAAGAGTTGAGGAATAAGAAGGTGCCTTTGGTGAAGGTTCTATGGAAGAATCATGGAAGAGAAGAGGCAACTTGGGAGAGTGAGCAATCTATGCGAGATCAATATCCTCAGTTGTTTCAGACTTAATACCAGGTAATTTCGAGGACGAAATTTCTTTTTAGAGGGGGAGAATTGTAATATCCCAATGTGTGCCCTAGAAGTTTGGATATAATTATTGTTTGCTTGAATTTTATGTATATGTTATATTGATAAGAAAAGAATTTGAAAAGAGAATGTTTACGTATTGTTTAAAAAGGAAAGTTATGTGTAGAGAGAAAGTGTATATGTTGGGTATATGGTTATATATATAACATATACATTAGTCCAAAGGGATGGTCAATGGTAGAGGATATTTTTGTGTGATATGTGAAATTACCTAAATGGGCATATAAGTGACAAAGGTTAAGTTATATGGATGAGGGAATTTAGGTAATTGCTTTGTTAGAATTGCTTGGTGGAGATTTAAAGAGGAAAAAGGAGTTGACTTGTGATTATTTTCTTCTCTTCTCATGGGTGTGGCCGGCTATCCAAAGGGAAAGAGAGCAAGAGAGGTGTTTGAACTTCTAAACTTAAATTGAAGGGAGAATCAAAGGATTGAATTCATGATTTGTGAAATTTCTTCATTTAAGGTAAGTACTCTCTTCTTTTCCTTTGTTAATTTTGAAGTTGGGTTTAAGATGAGTTATAATGTGTTAATATTATGATTTGGTGAGTTAGAGATGTGTTTACAAGTGTTGAAATTGATTGTAAGTTAAAAGATTGAATTGATGTTGGTTTTGCTGTGAAGATGATAAGTTAAGTGGATGTTGATAGTGAAAGATCAATATTGATGATGGTTTTAGGGTTTTGAATTGGTAGATGATTAAATGTGTTGTTAATGGGAATATTGTGTTAAACATGCAAAATAAGTGTTAATGACTTTGATTACATCCATTTGAATGAGTTTATATTGTATATAATGTGTTTAAATGTAATCAAAAGAGAGTTGGCCATTTCTAGGGTTTGTATACATGAGAGACACGGCCAAACTAAGAAGAGACACGGCCAAGACTTAATATTTTTGGGAGACACGGCCAAGTCCAAGGACATTTGGCTGTGTTGGATGGATTTTGGAGAGACACGGCAACTGGCTTGGCCGTGTCCCTTGAGTGTGTCTGCCACTGCCTGATTTTTTGTTGAGAGACACGGCTGTGTCCCTTGCCCGTGTCTGCCTCGGGTGATTTTGGTGTTGAGAGACACGGCCACAAGCTTGGCCGTGTCCCTTGAAGGTGTTTGCTACTGTGATTTGTTCCTTGCTTTTCTCACATTGTTGAATCCTTCCAAGGTCTTTTTGTATCCACACTTTAAATATACTTGAAACAAAGATGACCTAAATGAATGTGTATTGAGGATTCTAAATTTATGAACAAGATGAAACATATATGTGTATATATCCATGCTGATCATTCTTAATGGATGTTTAATGTGTTTATGAATAATGTGCTTTGAAATGATATCCATGATGCTATATGAATAATATGAATTGAGATATAATATGATATGAAGCCATTGTGATTGGCTATGATAACTCAAATGTGATGTGAAGCCATTGTGATTGGCTATGATGATTCAATTGAAAGAAATAAGGCATGGGTACCTAGATGATGATAAGAATTGAGAATGGAAATGATAATTAAATGATAATTGAATTGTGTGACTAATGTGTTATTCCATTTTCAGAGTTTGTTGTTGGTGGCATGCCTAATATGAGTAACAATCTCTTGAAGTTAGGTTGGCTAAGTCCTTGAAGCCTAATTGAGATGTTACAACCCTTGAAGCTAGGTTGGATTGGTTTTTGAAGCCAAGTTGGGTTGATGCTTAGCATGCTTTGCTCCCCTTGAAGCTTGGTTAAACCTAAATCCTTGAAGCCTAGTTGGGATTATGATAATGATAAATGTGATAACAAAACCAAAGCATTAACTCTGAAAATTGAATAGCATATTAGTGTGTCTTGGGCCCAATGCTTGTCTTTGGTTACATGTGATTCATTGTTGGTAAAATATTTGAATAATGAGATTCATGGAAAAACTTTGAAATGTGATATGATTATATGATTGTGTTTTGTGAAAGGTAAAGGTGTGATGTTAGTGTTCCAACTATAATGTTGTTTTATTATTAATGTGTATAGTATTGCATGGTATTAAAGCATAGCATTAGCATATTTTGTACTACTAAGCCATTGGCTTAGCGCGATAGTGTTGATCGCGCAGGTAACAGAGTTAAACCCGAGAGTTCCATGAGACCGAGTGAGAGTAGACCTTGAAGAGTTATTTTGGGACTTAAAGATCAGAGAAGAGCTGCCAATCATGTATAACTTCTTTATATTTTGTAAAGTATGATTTATAATGTGAATATATGTATAATTGTTAATATGGACTTAAATGTTTTCATATATGTAACTATTTTATAAATTCCGCTGCGTATTAAGTAAAATATTTATATCCATTTTGTTTTTATATTACCAGTTAATTACTTATTTTCTAAAATGCATAATGATAAAGATTATGTTATCTTTTAAAATGATTTGATTGTTAAAGAAAACCATAGCATCCCTATGTTCGGTGCACGTATATTACATTGTGGTGTTTGTAGTGTGCTTGTACCGGGTGTGGGGGTGTTACAAATAACATATTATGCTCATTTATATGCATAAGGAATCAATTGGATTACTTTTGAAAAATGACCAAATGAATATTAGCAAAATGACCATATGAATAGTAAATTCTCGTTTTGAACTCAACTTGATCCTTATTTTGAAACATTGTATAAAATAATCTACTTGACTAAAAACTCTAAAATTTTTACAGAATTTAGTTTTACATCGTAAAATCATTCCTTTAAAATTTTAGATCAAACTAGACACAAAATCTTGGTCAAGTAGTTCACCCAACCAGACTGCTCCAGTTGCCCTGCATCCTGGCAGCAGTTCTGAATTTTGTGAATTCCGTAAATTAAATTCAATCAATCTGGTTCCAAATTATTTTTCTCTAATACTAGACTCACTAAAAAAAACAACATATCCAAAATTAAATTGAAGATTATTTTTCTAAATTTTATTAAAAATCCGAAAACATGGTTGTCTCAGTCAAGGTACCTCCTGGAGCAGGTCTAATAGAAATAATTTTTTCCATAATCATAACCATTCCGAATTCAACTCAAAATATTTTTCAGTCATTCTAGATGCATTGAGGCACAACATATCAAAAATTAACTTCAAGAATAGTTTTTTATATTTAATTAAAAATCATACAAGTCACAGCATTTCACTAATTCTAAAACAGAAAAATTTCAAGAAAATGAACAAACAATTAGTTAAAGTACCAAACCTTGCTATTTCTTAGTCCTTTATCTATAGCACTTCCTTTCCTTCCTTGTCTCCTTGATTTCCTATGAAATTTAACATCACATATACAAAGGTAAGAACCCTAGGTATAGACATAGTCTTATCTTATGATTTTTCTAATGGTTGCTAGCTTATTTTCACCATTAAACACCATTGTTTCTTTCATCAAATCCTTCAAATAATTATTTCTTGAATTTTCTCCAAATCTAACTACATGACCCCTAATTTCAATCTCTTAAATTAACCATTAATCCATGAAATTAAAACTAGAGATAGGTTTCTCTTACCTTATAATCCTGTTTGTTACCAAAATCTTTAACCAAAAGCCTTAAACTTTGGAAAATCACCTCCTTCTTCCTTCTCTTATGGTTTGGACGAGTTCACCATGTAAGAGAGGGCTTTTATACTTTCTTTCCTTAGCTTATTTTGATCCAAATGGCAGCCAAGAGAAGTTAAGATGTGTTGGTGTAAGTGTTGATTTCCCATTGGTACACTTAAGTGGGAAAATGGCTAATTTTCATTGGTCCAAATGTCTCTTTCTTTTATTTATTTAAAACCCAAGCCATTGGGCTTTCTTTTATTCATATTTTGACCCCCCTCAACTTTCTTGTGCTGTAATTTTATAGTCTAGGGTGTGAAAATACCAAAATACCCTCCAGCGATTAATCAATTGTAACTTCTAAACCGTGCGTTTTCGGAAAAAATTGAAACCCACGGTTATGACCCGATTAATCTCGAGAATATTCTTTCGGGGTCGGATATGGGCACTATTAAGAACTTCTGACACTTAATTTTTAGGTTTACATAGGTGCCCCTAACTTTTGAGAAATTTCCACTTAGGTCCTCGACCTTTCAAAAAATTACCTTTAGGTCCCGTCGACTTCACGGGCCTCCTTTGCACACCGATTTTATTTTTGACTATCTCGAGCCTCTATTTGACCACTTATTTATGTCCTTCTTGCCTAATACTCTACTACCTAAACTTTGGGATGTGACAGTTCTACCTCCCTTAATTTAAGTTTCGCCCCGAAACTTGCTTATTCATATATGTAAATACATTGCTCATATAATTAATAACAGTCATTTTTTAGAATACTGCTGCTATCTGCCTAAGGTAAGTTTCCAGACTGGGTATTTTAGCTGCTGCTGACCCTGGTCTATGAGCATCGCCGACATCTACAGACCTAGATG
Source organism: Garcia nutans (assembly GCA_947685225.1). Lineage (NCBI taxonomy): Eukaryota > Viridiplantae > Streptophyta > Magnoliopsida > Malpighiales > Euphorbiaceae > Garcia > Garcia nutans. Next base: position 42,800,818 of record CANTUV010000007.1, on the reverse strand, counting down.
CTAGCGATTCTACGTTTCGCTCCACAGCTTGCCACAAATCTAGAGACATCCTACATTGACATAAATAGCTATCTGCTTAATTCATCAACATATAACTCGATTATCAATTCCTATCTAGCATGTACATCTACCTATTCATCATATAACTTTCTCCTTACTTTATCTTACATGGCACACATAGTTACGTACTTACTACCTATCTCCCAGAATTGACTAAACCAATGCTTTGATACCATAAATTGTAACACCCCTTCCCGACTTATGAATAAGCCCAGGAGGAATGCTACATCGGGATACGAGCTTTGGTTATGTCAGCTTACTGAATGTTCCTTATAAAAATTTTCCAAAAATTTTGACGGAGTCTCCCTTAAAATTCTAAGTCCCAAGTGTCGACAAAACTGATTTTTCTTATTTTTAAAAAACATTTTGTTTCACGATTCAACTCAAGCACACTCCCAATAATCCACCCTTATAACCTCAACTACAATCCTGCAAGAAGAATTAACACTTCTATATTCACAACCCAACTCAATTTAAACCATACAGTTATTATACATTACTAGATTTACATGCTACATCAAGTTATCTCTTTGTATTGTTCAAATAAGTACATGCCAGTTTCTAATACCAAAATACAAAATGAAGAGCACCACCTAAGTTTGTTGATGACCGATAGATCGCAGGAATCCTCTGCTCGCTACTGGCTCTTTGCTAATAGCCTACGAGTTTAGAAGAAACTAAACTCGCTAAGCATTGCTTAGTGGGTACTTTAACTAATTACAAAAAATAAATAATAAAAGCATAATGCACTTTTAAAAGCAATGAGTCGTATTGAAAAATAATATCACAGTAAAAACAATCCATACATGTCATATATTCAGTTATTATCATTTTATCAGTTCGCTCCACAAGGTAATTTGGTAGACTAACGTATGGTAAGGAACTAACTGAAACAACTGTATATATATTCTGTGGCTGTGGCCCTAAAAAAAATTGCGGACCAAGCCCTGTGGAATCTGTGGCCGAAGCCCTCAGACTGGAGTCCTATATAACTCGGGCGATTGCCCTATATAACTCGGATCGAAGTCTTATATAGCTCGGGTTGTCACCCTATATAACTCGGACCGAAGTCCTATATTAAAGCAGCATTACATATAGTATAATATATCATACCCTTACCCTACTCAGTACTATCCCAGATACCCAGTGGAGCCAAAATTTTCATGCCATTTCTTAATCGAATATGCATTATACAATTATCGACTTATGTTTCAATGTGAAATATAATATTTTGTCATTTTAATAACATATTATGCTCATTTATATGCATAAGGAATCAATTGGATTACTTTTGAAAAATGACCAAATGAATATTAGCAAAATGACCATATGAATAGTAAATTCTGGTTTTGGACTCAACTTGATCCTTATTTTGAAACATTGTATAAAATAATCTACTTGACTAAAAACTCTAAAATTTTTACAGAATTTAGTTTTACATCTTAAAATCATTCCTTTAAAATTTCAGGTCAAACTGGACACAAAATCTTGGTCAAGTAGTTCACCCAACCAGACTGCTCCAGTTGCCCTGCATCCTGGCAGCAATTCTAAATTTTGTGAATTCCGTAAATTAAATTCAATCAATGTGGTTCCAAATTATTTTTTTCAAATAATAGACTCACTGAAAAAAACAACATATCCAAAATTCAATTGAAGATTATTTTTCTAAATTTTATTAAAAATCCGGAAACATGGTTGTCTAAGTCAAGGTACCTCCTAGAGCAGGTCTAACAGAAATAATTTTTTCCATAATCATAACTATTTCGAATTCAACTCAAAATATTTTTCAGTCTTTCTAGACGCATTAAGGCACAACATATAAAAAATTATCTTCAAGAACAGTTTTCTATATTTAATTAAAAATCATACAAGTCACAGCATTTCACTAATTCTAAAACAGAAAAATTTCAAGAAAATGAACAAACAATTAGTTAAAGTACCAAACCTTGCTATTTCTTAGTCCTTTATCTATAGCACTTCCTTTCCTTGCTTGTCTCCTTGATTTCCTATGAAATTTAACATCACATATACAAAGGTAAGAACCCTAGGTATAGACATAGTCTTATCTTATGATTTTTCTAATGGTTGCTAGCTTATTTTCACCATTAAACACCATTGTTTCTTTCATCAAATCCTTCAAATAATTATTTTTTGAATTTTCTCCAAATCTAACTACATGACCCCTAATTTCAAACTCTTAAATTAACCATTAATCCATGAAATTAAAACTAGAGATAGGTTTCTCTTACCTTATAATCGTGTTTGTTACCAAAATCTTTAACCAAAAGCCTTAAACTTTGGAAAATCACCTCCTTCTTCCTTCTCTTATGGTTTGGACGAGTTCACCATGTAAGAGAGGGCTTTTATACTTTCTTTCCTTAGCTTATTTTGATCCAAATGGAAGCCAAGAGAAGTTAAGATGTGTTGGTGTAAGTGTTGATTTCCCATTGGTACACTTAAGTGGGAAAATGGCTAATTTTCATTGGTCCAAATGTCTCTTTCTTTTATTTATTTAAAACCCAAGCCATTGTGCTTTCTTTTATTCATATTTTGACCCCCCTCAACTTTCTTGTGCTGTAATTTTATAGTCTAGGGTGTGAAAAATACCAAAATACCCTCCAGCGATTAATCGATCGTAACTTTTAAACCGTGCATTTTCGGGAAAAATTGAAACCCACGGTTATGACCCGATTAATCTCGAGAATATTCTTCCGGGGTTGGATATGGCACTATTAAGAACTTCCGACACTTAATTTTTAAGTTGCCCTAACTTTTGAGAAATTTCCACTTAGGTCCTCGGCCTTTCGAAAAATTACCTTTTGGTCCTGTCGACTTCACGGGCCTCCTTCGCACACCGATTTTGTTTTTGACTATCTCGAGCCTCTATTTGACCACTTATTTATGTGCTTCTTGCCTAATACTCGACTACCTAAACTTTGGGATGTGACAGTCAAGCTGGGAACCCACTACTCTGGCATCTACAACATGTGCAAGATAAGCCTCACATCCTTTTCAAATCATCCTCCTAGCTAAAACAGCTGAAACAAACATGGATGAAAGATGTCTCTGCTCACTAGATACCATCACATTCCTACCATCACAGGTTCTCAGGGTAACACACTTTTGCTGACAATCTACCATAGCCCCATGCTTGGATAACCAATCCATGCCTAAAATTAAATCATACTCCCTGAAAGGCATCCCAATCAAGTCACCAAGGAAGTCCTCATCCTGAACCACAATCGGACTATTTCGGTGCACCTTGCTAACTACAATACTATGCCCTAAAGGATTTGTCACCAAAATATCAAATCCTAGGGACTATGAATGCAAATTAATCACAGGCAAGATGGATGCACTAATGTATGAATGAGTCGACCCAGGATCTATCAAAGCAAGAACTAAAGTACCAAATAAAGAAAAAGTACCAGCAATAACAGCTGAAGCATCTGTTTGCCTCAGCATCACATATACCCGCTGAGATGGCCTTACCTCATCTGGTCTACTACCTGCAGTAGAATCTCCTCTTTGACCAGACATTTTTGAACCCCTCTGCTAAAACCTCTGCCACCACGACCCCCTTTAACACTAGGTCGAGAAGATGCAGTATCAGTCTATCTATCCTCTAGTGGCTCTGGACAATCTCTGAAGAAGTGATCCGGTGACCCATATCTATAACACTGTTGGTCCACATGTCTTCCAGCAAGCACTCCCATGTGCCCTACCGCAATGGACATAGGTATGTGGAACTGGCCTTTAAACTACTGGAGTTGGAGCACTAGTCACAGAAATCGGAGGTCTCGATCTATGTCTCTGCTGCTGTAATGACCTACCAGACTGCCTCTGGCTCCTACTGAACCTCAAAAAATATCCTTCTCAGCCTCTCTTCATAGATGAAGACCCTACCTCACTCTGGGGTCTCCTAGCTCTAGTCCCCTCATCTCTAGCAACTGCTACAAGTCCCTGTGCTCTCTCAACACTCCTGGCAGCTACAACCAACTGAGAAAAATCTTGATATTGAGAACCTGTGATAATGCACATGATAGAGGGTCTCAACCCCTCCTCAAATCTTTGACACAGGTCAATCTCATCAGAAATGATCCCACCAGTATACTGACTCAGCCGAGTAAATTCTATCTCATACTCCGGCACGATCCTGGTATCCTACCTCAAACTTAAGAACTCTATCTTCTTTGCATCCTTATACTCCCTCGGAGTATACTTATGCTCGAACTCCCACAGTAAATCGTCATAAGTCAAGATTGGTGGATCATCCAGGGCATGTTGAACTGTCTTCCACCAATCATATGCATCCCTCTGCAAAAGAGATCTAGCATAATCAAACTTTTCTTCTGGAGCAGCCTGCAGCTGAATGAACACTCTCTGGACTCTATCTAGCCATTTTTGTAGTACCAATAAAGTCCTCAGCTTATCATATTTCCTTGTCGATAACTGTAGTTGTGACTGCAGCAGCGACGACTGCTAAACTGGAGCCTGCCTTAATAGGTCCACCATATGTAGTACCCAGCCCAATAGAATCTCATAAATGCTGGTCTCTCTAGTACAGGAGTAAGTACCCCTCCAGCTATTTCTGTAATATCCCGAGATATACCTTAAAAGTTTTGGAGGAGTTGTTGTATTTGGATTTAATGTATATGTGATGTATATGTATATGTCTAATTGTAATATCCCTAAGTGTGCCTAGAAGTTATGATAATATTGTTATAATTGATTTGAATGTGTAATTGATAAGTGGTATATTTGTATAGGGTTTGGTTGAATGGTAAAAGTATTTGAGAGAAATGAATATGTGTATTTGCAAAGGAAAGAATTGTATAGAGAGAGATAGTGTATATGTTGGGTATATGGCAATATATATGACATATATGTTGGTCAAAGTGCTTAGTCAAGGGAAGAAGATATTTAAATTGTTGAATGTGAAATTACCAAAATGGGCAAGAGCTTGTAAAGAGAATTAAAATGTGTATGAGGGTAAGATAGTAATTTTCTTTTGGAGGAGTATTTAATGCCTATTGACTTTGTGTTTTCTTCATCATTTCTTCTTCTTTTTCCTTGTGTGGCCGGATCACCTAAGACAAAGGAAAGCAAGAGAGTAAAAGAAGGGTTTGATGTTCTAAGCTCCAAAGTTGAGAGAGATTCCAAGTAACCAAGTTGGAATTCCAAGGAATTTCATCATTTTGGTAAGATTTCTCTTGTTTGCTTTGGTTCTTTTTGAAGTTGTATATGGATTGAGTTAGGTTTATGGATAGTATGATTAAGTGTGTTTGTGTATGGTGTGTGTAAAAGTGTTAAAATGGAATTAAAGATAAGAAGCTAGGTTGGTGTTGGTGATGGAAGAGTAAGAGTTGTGTTTAGTGAATTTTTTTCTGTTTTACAATTAGTAAAGGCTGTGACTTGTATGATTTTTAATTAATTATAGAAAAATGTTCTTAAATTGAATTTTTGATATGTTGTGCCTCTATGAGTCTAGAATGACTGAAAAATATGTTGATTCGATTTTGGAATGGTTATGAGTTTAGAAAGATTATTTTTATTAGACCTGTTCCAGCAGGTACCTTAACTGAGACAGCTATATTTCGGGATTTTTAATAAAATGTAGAAAAATCATATCCAATTGAATTTTGGATATGTTGTTTCTTAGTGAGTCTAGTATTTTAGAAAAATAATTTGGAACCACGTTGATTGAATTTGATTTATGGAATTCACAAAGTTCAGAACTGCTGCCAGGATGAAGGGCAATTGGGGCAGTCTGGTTAGGTGAACTATTTGACCAAGATTTTGTGTTCAGTTTGATCTGAAATTTTAAAGGAATGATTTTAAGATACAAAACTAAATTCTGTAAAAATTTTAGAATTTTTAGTCAAGTAGATTATTTTATACAATTTTTCAAAATAAGGATAAAATGGAGTCTTAAACCAGAATGTACTATTCATATGGTCATTTTGCTAATATTCCTTTTGGATTAGATTGTGAAGAGGTTGAATTGCCCTAACCATGTCCCTCAAGTGGTGCTGCCCGTGTCCCTCAAAGGTTTTGAAGAGATTGGGTTGCATTAACCTAAATGTGGAGAATTCTTGGAAAGAAAAGAAATGTATAGATTGATGGGACTAGTTCTTGAGGTAAGTACCAATACATATGATTGTATTTAATTACATAATTTGAGGCTTAACACATTTGTTTGCAAATGTGTTAAGTGATCTATTATATTGTTAACATAATTGGACTAAGGTGATGATTGAATGATGTGAAGGATGTGAAGATCATTAACAAGGTAAGCATAAACCCTATTTGATTGTATATCCTTATATGTCTTTGAACATTAACACATTGGGATGAAAGTGTTAAATAAGCTATTATATTGTGAATGTAAATGAAGAATATATATAAAGGATGAAATATGAAATGGGAAAGGTAGGAAGAAATGAGGATCATTCTTAAGGTATGTGCAATTTGTTATGATAAATGCTCTAGTAATGAATGATGTTAATGTGTTTTGAGAAGTGAGAAAATGTTATGTTATATGCATTGTGAATCTTGTGTATGGCAATGTATTATATGAATAATATACTTTGAAATGTGATATCAATGATGCTATATGTATCATATGGATTGAGATATGATATGATATGAAGCCATTGTGATTGGCTATGATAATTCAATTGAAAGAGATAAGGCATGTTGGCCTAATTGATGATGAGATTGATAATGAAATAATAAATGAATTGTTTATTTAATATGTTATTCAGTTTCAGAGTTCTGGATTTGGGTGGCATGCCTAAGAAATGATGAAAGGTAACAGTCTTGCCGGGTTGAGGATCTCCTCATATGTGTTGAGTTGATGGTCCAAGAGACTGAGTCTGTTACACTATGAGAATTGTGAATATGAGATATATGATTTGTAACAGTCTTGCCGGGTTGAGGATCTCCTCATATGTGTTGAGTTGATGGTCCAAGAGACTGGGTCTGTTACACTATCCATGGATAGAGAGACATGTATATACATTGCCTACGGGCGTGATGATTGTGACTATGAACCAAAGCAGTAACTTTGAACTTTGAATAACATATTAGTGTTTTGGGCCCAAGTCTGTCTTTATTGTCAATGTGAAATGCAAGTATTGAAATATTGATTGTGAGTATTAATAATGAATTATGCTTGGTGAATTGTGAATAATATAATGTTATTAAGTGTAATATGTAAATGAATTGTGGTTGATGATAAAGGTTGTCTTTATTGGAAATATGATTTATGATTTGTATGATATGTAAATTGTGTATTGCAATAATGAGTGTATGATATGTAATGTGTGTATTGCAATAATAATTGGTATGATATGTAAAGTGTGTATTGCAATAATGGTTGGTGTGGTATATATATAATGTAGGGGTATTAATATATTGGTTTTGAGTATTGGTGATGCATTGGGGTTGGTGATAATATTATGTATATATATACATCATATATGAAATTAGCTAGGATATATTAAAGATAAAATTAAAAAGAAAAGAAGATATGATAAGAACTAATTATATATTGAATCGATATATCATTATATATCAATACTTCTATACTATATGTTTATATTTTATATTTGGACTACTAAGCTCTCGGGCTTAGCGCGGGTGTTTATTCGCGCAGGTATATAGATGGAAGATATGAAGTCTTTTGTTATGCCACAAGAAGAGTAAAGTTTGTCGAGACCAACTAGAGGGTAATGCATACATGTATAAATTTTAATTATGATGTATTTCTGACGAGAGAGTATTTATATGTATAAATGAAATTTTAGTAAAAATAATGATTTTGTAAATGTTATTTAAATTAATGTATTATGGTTTGAACTCTGTTATAAATATTTTAAAAGGTAACGAAAAGTGACATCCTTATACTTTATATATTTACTGTATGTATACTAGGTATACGCATAGTACTTATATAGGGTATCGGGGTGTTACAATTTCAGCTCAAGCTCCATCTCTACCCTCAATTTGAGCTACACTCTCTGCACTACCCTCTATAGACTGACGTGTCTGAGATGCCATAACTACCTATATCTACAAACATAGCAGAAATTGCCACATCAGAGATCAGAAACTGCCAGTGCCAATGCATGTATCATATTTAAAAACCATATTTAAAAATCTCAATTTTCTTTCTCTTACAACCCACCTAGGTTGAGAACCTCAAACCTAGGCTTTGATAGCAGAATAAATGTAACACCCTTATACCCAATATATGTACACTACATACACCCAACATATGTAATATACGAATATAGGATACAAGAATGTCACAACACATTTTATCAAAATAAATATTCACTTATAAGATCTATATAAACTTAAAACATTCAACTGATATCATATAAAAAATAGATGAAATATTACTTGCTAAAACACATATGCATACTTCATTACCAAAGGTTTATCCAAAACATTTTTGAAAATTTGCATAATATACATATATTTACATCAAAATATAACATAATATACATGAAATCATTATGTACAAAAATATAAAATATATACAGGCTAGCAGTTTGTCTCTAATCTTGATATCCAACAATCAACACTCCACTCAAGATCTCAAGCCAAGATCTCAAGCCTAGACTCGACTCGATCTAGCTGAACTCTCCAGCTCAACCGGATCTACCTTGTCACCCGTGCGATAAATCACAATCACGCTAAGCCAAAAGCTTAGTGATACAAACTTTGATAATAATATAGTTCAAATGCAATGCCAATGCACAACACATAAGAATATTTTATCATTATATCTTAATATATTGCTCAAATTTTCCACAATTCATAATTCACATAAAAGTAAAACCAAGCATGGACCCAAAAGGATCTAATATGCTATTCAAATTCCAGAGTTACTACTTTGGTCCAAGATGACACCATGTGTCTAGCCCCGAAGGAAAATCATAATCATAATGAGGATTACCTCATATGTAACAGTCCAACTAGGCTTCAGGGACTAGGCCCAACCCAGCTTCAAAGGACTGCTACATCATGTAACATCCTAACTAGGCTTCAAGGACGAAGTCCAACCCAGCTTCAAGGGATTGTTACGTCTTAGGCATGCCGCCAAACACAAAACTCTAAAAATTGAATAACATACTAGGCACACAATTCTTTCATAATTCCATTATCAAATTCTTTCTCATTTTCTCATGATCGAACTAGGCACAATGCCTCAAATATCTCACTTATATCAATATAGCCATTCCCAATGACTTTACATACCATCTTTAATGTACAAAGAACAAATTGCATTACCCATACGTTTTGAGACATTATCGTATTTTGCACATAGTTCACATTATACAAATCATAGCATATTACTTATGCACCAACAATGTAGTAAGTAATTTAACACTTTTTCCAAACAAATGTGTTAAGTCCCAATGTCATGTAAATATAAGCAACTATTCAAAGTTTGTACTTACCTCTAAAAGTAACAAACAACACTTTCAACCTCCTCTTCCAAGATATCCCTCAACACTTGGACTGGGGTAACTCAAGTCTCTTCAAAGCCTAAACCAAATGTGATTATAAATAATCACTTAGTGATGCACTTACAGGTATAAACAAAACCTCTCAACATAAGGATAAGATACACCAAGGAAAAATATGGAAAATAACTATCTAGGGCAAATTCTTCACATGACACGCTCAACAACACGGGTGTCTCAATGACTGTGCCCTAAACCCACAACACAGAAGATTTGGCACACTCAGTGGCATGGGCATGTCAATGACCATGTCCAAAGCTTTGTACTGCAGCAGATAAGACACATCCAGAGACATGGACGTGTCCCTTCCCATGCAAAAACTCCTATAACACAGTAGCTATGACACACTCAGTGACATGGGTGTGTCACTGCACGTGTCAAAACTACAACATCACAGAAGCTGTGACATGGGCATGTCACTGCACGTGTCACCAACACTGAAAATAGAACCATCGACATGCCCAAAAATATGGCCGTGCCACCGGGCGTGTGAGGCCAAAAATCCTGATATCAACACATAATTATCACATCCAAAATTATCTTTCAATACCCTTTTCAACTATATACAAACTCAAACAAATCCATCATTATACTATAAAATATTTGTGTAAACACCAAAACAACTCACTAGAAAGCAAAAATACACAATCACAACCATGACTTCACAACTCACAAGTTACACAACCCAAAACTCTTATTATCTTCACCAAACTTACCCTGTTCTTCAATCCAACCCCAAATTCATAGTTAACTACCCAAAAGAACTTCAAAAATACCAATAACAACCATTAACACATATACAAACTTTCATAGAAAATCAAGGAAACAAGTTGGAAACTTACCAAATATGGAGAAAATTCTCAAAACTCCATCTTGAACACTTGAAATCCTTTAATTACTTGAGTTAGCAAGAAGCAAATTTCTCTCTTCCTTTGATGGAGGTAGTCGGCTTCAATGGAGAAAGAAGAAGAAGAAGATAATCATCCACTCAACTCAATCCAACTACTCTCTTTTTAACCACACAATTATCCAACTTTTACTCACCACCAAGTAATACATAATACTTAATTAATACATAAATATATCATCTTCCACTAACCACTTAATTAATATTTTAATAATTAGAATAACATTTGACCCATATAAAAATGTTGACTTGTATATATTATGTATATCTACATTTATATATCATATACACATTTTTCCTTTTTCACTTAATTATATATATATACTTTTAAATCATTTAATTAATTTTCAAAAATTAATATATATATATATTTAAATTTTGGGATATTACAAATAACTCCAAAAATAATTATCGGGAACAAGATACTATACAAGACAACCACACAGCATTAAATATTATTATTTAAACAATGTTAGTTTTTATATTTATAATATTAACAACACATTTTATCATATTTTGAGCTGCAATCACAATGTGACTAGTAAATCACATAACTTGTAATGGTCAAGATTTTAAACATGAAACTTTTTAACTAATATTGATAATTGATAATGTATAGTGATAAAAGTAATGTGGATAAATGTTATAAGTAGATAATAGTGAATAATATATCTCAAAATTTACTGAAGAAATTATTTTTCGGTTTTGCAAGATTAAAACTTGATTTAAAATCAAAGGTTATGAATGAAGGTGCACCATAGTTATTATGAGCATTCCCTCACTTGATTAAACTATATATATATGTGTACATGTGTGTGTGTGTGTGTGGAAACTTCTCATTTTTTTCTTCCATCTCCCACGCCATCTTCCACCACCATCACCATCTTCTCTGTTTTCTTCTTCCTTTCATCCAATTAATCAAGGATTAAGAAAAAATGCATAAAGGTATAGATTTTAGAAGAATAATCTAGAAAGGGAAAGATTATCAATAAGTAATCAAATGGAAAGAGAGAAAAAGAAAGAGAAAGAGGAATTTTAAAGAGGTATGTGCTTTTGTATTATAATTTGCAAATATATGAATTTTTATGAGTTTTAATGTTTGAATTGATTTATTGAGTTATTTATAATGAAATATTTCTTGAAAGTATTGATTAAATAGATTGATGAGTAAAAAATAACTTATATGTGATGAATTTGATTCTTAATTCAACCCTTAAGATAATTGGGTGGTTTGATGTTGTTTTTATCCATGTGAGAAGGTTGAAAGTTTGATTAAGTGAAGTTTTAGTAAATTATTTGATATGAACTCTTTTTATGTAAAAAATTTGGTTTTGATACATTTTTAATTTAGATCTTCAATACATTTGTGTTTAATGAAGTTAAAAGTGGAAAACATATTATTTTGGGATGCCACAGGCGTGGCTTAAAGGTGCCATGGGCGTGGTATCAAAGTTGGGACAATTGGAGGAAGAATTACTCCAAAAATAGACCCAAAACCAATGCCGCAGGTGTGGCAATTGAGTGCCACAATCGTGGGTTTGAGATTGAGGCGGTTTCTTTAAAAATTTTGATAAAACGTAGCCGTTCTGAATGCCACAACCGTGGCCCTTTAATGCCATGATCGTGGGGGTCTACAAAGGCATTTGATAGCTTCATTTTGTATCCTATGGCGTGGGCTTGAGATGCCATGCCCGTGGGGCACATGGATGATGGTTTTGGCTTGCATTTTGTGATATACAGGCCTAGTATAAGGCTAATATGTTTATGTTTCTTAATTTTGTGTTGAGAATTCATGTGTATGTGTTAAAAGTATGGGAAAGAGTGATAAACTTTGGATATGAGACAAATATATATAATACTAAATGTTGATAAAAGTATTGTACCATTGAAATGATATACACAATTTAGTCTTAATCAAAACTAATGAATTGCCCAAATTATACTGATTTTAGATCTAGCTTTGTATTGAATGACTAACTAGAGGAACGATACCCATAGTGATAGTGGGCATCTCTTTCCATTAATGGACACATTGTGTCATCAGTGACAGTAGGCATAATTGCCATTATATAGATATATATTCTTGAGACTTGGTATTAAAATTGCTACACTAACCTGTTATCCAAACCTATGATCTGAGCTAAGCATGTATGGGCACATTTAATGAAGTTATCCAAATTGAAAATATGTGCGAATATGATGTTATGAATAATGGAAGAAATGCAAAATAATATTATAAATCAATTAATTAAAATGGACTTACTGTGTTACAATGTGAAAGTGATTGGTAATGTATATATTAATGTTTACAAGTGAAAGTTCTAATGCACGGAATAGAAATGTTATGCTCAAGTTATTGAATTAATTAATAACATTATAAGTGTTGTAATGATTGAAAGTGTATATAATGACATAAGATACAAAGTGCACCGAAGTATAGTACTAAATTTAAGTGCTAAAAATTATAGATTGAATGAAATTATCCTATATGTAAAAATAAAAGTAAGACTTACTGAAAAACAAAATAAGCATATTGTGAGCAATATTAACAAATGATAAAGCAAGACTTAAATAAAATAATTCATAAAGAGAAAAGTTACAATACCAAAGTATAGTATAGCCTGTTGACTTTTATAAAGTTAAAGTTATTATTTTGTGTAATAAAATATTATGTTGGTTTGCTATTGAAAATAGTTAATATATTGAAGTATTTCTTAAAACTAAGTGTTATTACTATATTTTCATAAGTATTTTTCTTTAATATTAAGTGACCAAAATATATTTATACAAGTACCACTAAGCTTTGTTTAGCATGTTAGAATTATTTTCTGACAAACAGATATCATGACATTGGAGCAAGTTAAGAAGTGGAATTAAGAATCTCAGGAAATTACTACAGTACATATAGAGATCTTTCGTATATTGTACTCATAAGTTATAAAATGTATATGTACAATTTAGCTTGGCTATTTGAAAGATTATACAAATTTGTAAACATGAAAGGAATATATGTATTTAGAGGACAATGTTTGAGATTCTAGTGAATGATTATCAAATAAAGCAATGTATTATATATTTATTTAATTTGACAAACTTATGATGGTTTTTTGATTTATAATTAGTAATTGGATTATTGGAGATATTGAAGATTGGTTTAAATGTTGGATTTATAAGTGTTGTATTATACAGATATTATTATTATTTGAAGATTTTTGTTAGTAACATTTTGAAAGTAAACTTTGTCAATGAAATGGTTAGAGTACTGATAGTATATCGAGTAACATTCTCTGATAATTTTATGTAAGAATTGTCAGGGGATGTTACATTTAGTGGTATCAAAGTGTGGTTTAGACATTTCTGGCATGTGGAGTTATGGGAGAATTGAAATACAATTGTCTAAGTTATGTGAATCGAATAAGTGGGTATGTGTTTGATACAATTGATATTTCATATGTTTATGGTAGTAGAATGTTTTCTAAGAATTGATTAAGGAATTCATAGTGTATTGTTTGGAGTGCACTAGACTTATTTGTGAAAAAGAAGGATGTGAAAAGAAAACAAGATATGAGTAGTTAAAGAGATATATCAAAGTGATACAGTGGAAGGGTAATAATTTATTGAAATTTGAGGAATGAATTATGACAGATAGATAAATTTCAAGAATGAAATTTCTTACGAGAATGAGAATTGTCATGCTTTAAAATATTAAGTATTGATTTTCTACATTAAGTGAATATATAAGTGTAAATTAGACTGATTGTGATATTATTTGTAGCTTGAGCATTTGGAACTGATAGTGATAAGGTTAAATAAGCCTTAATAAGAGTAACATTAAATGCGAGTATGGATAATATCCGTATTTTTGGAAAAGATTTCAAAGAGGTAAGAAATTATGAAAATACCGTTATAGCCCCGAAATGAACTCGAGCTATAATTTAGATGTGAAATATGGATAATGGAGTTTTAAAGTGTCAAAAGTAATTGTTTTTATAATGTTTCGGCATTAAAAATTGAAGTGATAGTTAATTAAAGAAAGTGAATGCATCAAAACTATTTATAAGTGAGTATATTGGGTAAAAGTCCTAAAGCCTATTTGAAGATTTCTAGTGTCTTCTATTGTCTTCTAAAACATCATCAAAACAAAATATTAAAAGGAAAAGTGATGGAAGAGTATTTTAAAGAGATTAGTGCTTATATAATACTTATTTTGCTATTTATTGAATTGATCATGATTTTTATTATGAAAAGAGATTTGTAAATTGATAAAACACCATTTCTTGTGAAAGATATGGTGTATTAAATAATTGTGAACAAAATAATAATGAGAGTATAAAACTTTACTTGTAACACCCCTATACCCCATATACGTACACTACATACAACCACATATGTAATATACATATACCGGATACAGGAATGTCACTGTTTATTATAAAGCAAACCAATATTTCTATTATCAATATAAGAAAACTTAAAACATTTAAGATATATTATAAAACATAATAGATAAAACATTTATTTATTAAGCAGCGGAAAAATGTAGCGGTATATACATATATACATCAAAATCAATATTTACAAAATATAAATTTTATACATGTTTGGCAGTTCGTCTCTGATCTTGAAGTCCACAATCAACACTTCACAAGTCTAGACTCGACTCAGTCTAGCTGAACTCTCCGGTTCAACCAGATCTACCCTGTCACCTGCGCAATGAACCATAATCACGCTAAGCCATAGGCTTAGTGGTAAAAACCACAATAACAATATGCTTCAATGTAATGCCAATGTCATACTTTCAAGAATTAGACACAATACACAAGAACATATTTCATAACATTACATTGAATCTATATTATTCAATTATTTCATCATTCATGATTCACATTTAAGCAAAGAAAAGAATGGACCCAAAAGAAACTAATATGCCATTCAAATTCCAGAGTTACTGTTTGGTTCAATAATCACATGTATCAAGCCCGTAGGCGAATCATTATCACAATGAGAAACATCTCATATGTAACATCCCAACTAGGCTTCAAGGACTAGGCCCAACCAAGCTTCAAGGGGAGCTAAGCATCAACCCAACTTGGCTTCAAGGACCAAGCCCAACCTAGCTTCAAGGGATTGTTACTTTTAGGCATGCCACGAACAACAAAACTCTGAAAATTGAATAACACATTAGGCACACAATTCTTTTATTATTTCATTATCAATTCCATTCTCATTTTCTCATAATCATCTAGGCAATCATGCCCCAATTATTTCATTTGCATCATTATAGCCAACAATGGCTTCACATCTCATCATTAGGGTATACATAACCAATTGCATTGCACATACATTTTGAATGATCATTTGATTTTTTCACATTATGCAAATCATAGCATTAATCAATTTTATCAGCAATGTAATAGATTACTTAACACATTTACAACCAAATGTGTTAAGTCCCAAAGTCAAGTACATGAATGCAACCATGTAAGGTTTGTACTTACCTCAAGAGCAACTCACACCAATCTAACCACTTCCTCTTCCAAGAATCCTTCAACACTTGGATTAGGGCAACTCAATCTCCTAAAAACCTAATCCAAAAGTGATTATACACACTCACTTAGAGATACAAATAAGATAACAAGGATAAGAACCCACTAGGGCAAACTCTACACATGACATACTCAACAACACGGGCTTGTCCCTGACCGTGCCCTAAACCCACAACACAAAAGCTTTGACACGCTCAGTGACATGGGTGTGTCATTGCACGTGTCAATCCACCACCATCACAGTAGCTTTGACACATTCAGTGACATGGGCGTATCACTGTCTGTGTTAATACTACTCCAACATAGAAGCTGTGACACGCTTAGTGACATGGGCATGTCACTGGTCGTGTCACCCATCCAGAAAATAGAACCATTGACACTCCTAAAGACTTGGCCGTGCTTATGGGCGTGTCAGGCCAAAAATCCTAATTCCGACACCAACAACACCACATCCAACAAATATCATACTTAACCCTTTTCCACTCAAACAATCTGACCCAAAACCATGAATAAACCATACTAGACTTGCATAAACACCAAAAAAACTCAATTCATGCATCAAACACCAATCAAAACCATCATCACAACTCAACACATACACAATACACAACACTTGTTTTTCATCACCAAACTTAACATTTCCTTCAAACCAACCCCAAAATCAAAGTCAATAAGACCAAACACTCTCAAACACACCACAATCAAACATACACATATCAACAACAAACCATGCACCAAGCTCAAAACACAAACTCAAAAGAAAACCAAAGAATCATGTGAAAAATTACCAAAAGTGATGAAAACCCTTCAAACTCCAACTTTATCACTTGAAACACCTTCAATCTTGAGTTAGGAAGAAGAAAATCTCTCTTTCCCTCTTGTTTATGGTGATGGCTAGCTAAGCACAAGGAAGAGGAAGAAGAAAAAGATGATTGAATGAGCAAAGTCAAACTTTCAACCTCTCTTAGCCACACAACCTCCCTTTTAATATCCACCAAGCAATTATAATAATAAAATAATCATAAATATCAACATTCACTTAATAATTCAATTTCAATTAATCCAAATATAATTTAATATCTCTTTTGACCAACTAATTAATTGACTTGTATATGTTGTATATATCTCTATATATACAACATATACACACTTTTCTTCTCCTCTCTTACTACTTAATCATAAATATACTTTATATCATTTAATCCAATTTCAACAATAATCATTCCAAAAATTTTAGGGTATAGTTTGCGATATTACATTACTTATATGATAGTAAAGTTGTTCTTGCAATATGTAAATGTGTATTTATAGATTATTAACTGGAACAATGATTAAATCTATAATTGAATCATTTATGAGTTGATATAAGGTTGTGGAAGAAAATAAGATTTTGAAAGATTTTAGGGCTATGGAAGTTTGGATTTAAATTTGATTGTTCTTTGAAGAGTTGGATCATGTATCCTCAATTTATTTGAGTTGAATTATTGATAACTTATTGATTAAATCATGAAGAGAAATTCTAGCAAAGATATGCATGATCATCTGTATAGTCATGCATATGCTGGTGCAAAAATTCTATTCTTCAAACATGAAGAAGAAATTCCAATAGTGAGGTGCATGATCATTCATATGGGCATGCATATATTTGTGCCCTTAAAATTTTGAAAGAAGATTTTAGTAGAGACATGTAAGACCATTCGCATGGACATGCATCTGGCTATGCATACTTCTATTATTCAAAACTTTAAAAATAATTTAAGCAGTGATGTGTATGATCACTTGCATGGTCATGCATTTGTCCATGCATATTTCTACCTTCTTATACCTTCACAAATTAGGGTTTATGGGTGGAATTAGTAGTGAATTATTTCAGTGGACGCTTTGCATCATAAAGGACCTTTGGTTCCTTTCTCTCAGTGAACACTCTGTGTCATCATATATAGTGGGCATTTATGCCATAGTGGGCCTTTAGCCATATTTATATAGTGGGCATTTACTTACCATCAGTAACCCACTATCCGGAACTAGGATTTAAACTTCAGTATATAAGAGAAAGTAAGAGATATATATATATAATAGTGGAATGTAATACAACAAATTATATTTAAAAAAATCTAAAGAGCATTAAAGGAAATTACTAAATTGAACTTGAATAGTGTAAATATGTAGAGCTGAATCTTCAGCATTTCTATAATAAGATTATTCTGAAAGTGTTACATTGATTGATATCAGACATAAATAAAAGTTATGTAAATTAATAAAATAATTGATTTTATGTGAGATTTGAGATTAGTTATAAATTAAATGGCTTATTGCCATAGCATGTAAATTTTGAGGACGAAATTTCTTTAGTGGGGGATAATTGTAATGGTCAAGATTTTAAACATGGAACTTTTTAACTAATATTGATAGTTGATAATGTATAGTAATAAAAGTAATGTGGATAAATGCTATAAGCAGAGAATAGTGAATAATATATCTCAAAATTTACTGATGAAATTATTTTTACGGTTTTACGAGATTAAAACTCTATTTAGAATCAACAGTTAAGAATGAGGGTGCACCATAGTTATTATGAGCAATCCCTCACTTGATTAAACTATATATATATGTGTGTACATGTGTGTGTGTGTGTGGAAACTTCTCATTTTTTTTCTTCCATCTTCCATGCCGTCTTCCACCACCATCACCATCTTCTCTATTTTCTTCTTCCTTTCATCAAATTAATCAAGGATTAAGAAAAAATCACATATAGGTATAGATTTTTAGAAGAATAAGCTAGAAAAGGCAAGATTGTCAATGAGTAATCAAAGGGAAAGAGAGAAAAAGAAAGAGAAAGAGGAATTTTAAAGAGGTATGTGCTTTTGTATTTAAATTTGCAAATATATGAATTTTTATGAGTTTTAATGTTTGAATTGATTGATTGAGTTATTTATAATGAAATCTTTCTTGAAAGTATATATTAAATAGATTGATGAGTGAAAAATAACTTTTATGTGATGAGTTTGATTCTTAATTCAACCCTTACAAGAATTGGGTGGTTTGATGTTGTTTTTATCCATGTGAGATGGTTGAAAGTTTGATTAAGTAAAGTTTTAGTAAATTATTTGATATGAACTCTTTTTATATAAAAAATTTGGTTTTGATATATTTTTAACTTATATCTTCAGTATATTTGTGTTTAGTAAAGTTAAAAGTGCAAAATACATGATTTTGGGATGCCACGAGCGTGGCTTAAAGGTGCCATGGGCGTGGTATCAAAGTCGGGACTATAGGAGAAAGAATTACTCCGAAAACAAACCCAAAACCAATGCCACGGGTGTGGCAATTAAGTGTCACGACCATGGGCTTGAGACTGAAGATGTTTCTTTAAAAATTTTGATAAAATAGAGCTGTTCTGAATGCCACAGCTATGGCCCTTAGAGGCATTTGACAGCTTCATTTTGTACCCCACGGGCGTGGGGTTGAGATGCCATGGCCGTGGGGGTACCTGAATGATGTTTTTGGATTATATTTTGTGATATACGGGCCTATTATGTGGGTAATATGTTTATGTTTCTTACTTTTGTGTTAAGAATTCATATGTATGTGTTAAAAGTATGGGAAAGAGTGATAAACTTTGGATATGAGACAAATATATACAATACTAAATGTTGATAAAAGTATTGTACCATTGAAATGATATACACAATTCAATGTTAATCAAAACTAATGAATTGCCCAAATCATACTGATTGTAGATCTAGCTTTGGATTGAATGACTAACCAAAGAAAGGATAGCAATAGTGATAGTGGGCATCTCTTGCCATTAATTGCACAATTGCTATTATCCAAACCTATGATATGAGTTCAGCATGTATGGGCATATTTAATGAAGTTATCCAAATTGAAAATATATGTGAATATGATGTTATGAATAATGGAAGAAATTCAAAATAATAATATAAGTCAATTACTTAAAATCGACTTACTGTGTTACAATGTGAAAGTGATTGGAAATGTATATATTAATGTTTACAAGTAAAAGTTCTAATACATAAAATAGAAATGTTATGCTCAAGTTATTGAATTAATCAATAACTTTATAAGTGTTGTAATTATTGAAAGTGTATATAATGATATAAGATACAAAGTGCCCCAAAGTATAGTACTAAATTTAATTGCTGAAAATTATAGATTGAATAAAATTATCCCATATGAAAAACTAAAAAGTAATACTTACTGAAAAATAAAATAAGCGTATTGTGGGCAATGTTAACAAATGAGTAAGCAAGTCTTAAATAAAATGATTCATAAAAATAAAAGTTGCAATACCAAAGTATAGTATATCATGATGACTTTTATAAAGTTAAAGTTATTATTTTATGAAATCAAAATAATATGTTGGTTTGTTATTGAAAATAGTTAATATATTGAAATATTTCTTAAAACTAAGTGTTATTACTATATTTCCATAAGTATTTTTCTTTAATATTAAGTGACCAAAATATGTTTATACAAGCACCACTATGCTTTGCTTAGCGTGTTAGAATTATTTTCTAACACGCAGGTATCAGGACATCGGAGCAAGTTAAGAAGTGGAATTAAGAATCTCAAAAAATTACCTACAGTACATATAGAAATCTTTTTTATATTTTACTCATAAGTTATAAAATGTATATTTACAATTTAGTTTGGCTATTTGAGAGATTGTACAAATTTATAAATATGAAAGGAATATATGATTTAGAGGATAAAGTTTGAGATTCTAGTGAATGATTATCAAATAAAGCAATGTATTATATATTTATTTGATTTGACAAACTTATGATGGTTATCTGATTTATAATTAGTAATTAGATTATTGGAGATTGGTTTAAATGTTGGATTTACAAGTGTTGTGTTACACAGATATTATTATTTGAAGATTTTTGTTAGTAACATTCTGAAAGAAAACTTTGTCAATGAAATGGTTAGAGAACTGATAGTATATCGAGTAACATTCTCTAATAATTTTTTGTGAGAATTGTCAAGGGATGTTACATTCCTCATATCTCGTGTGATCATGTCAAACTATGATCACAATCATATATCTCATTAATTATCACATTACATATTCATCTGTCATTTATATTTTTATAATTCTCATATCATTTCCCCATGTTCACACATCTTTCATTTATCATCTTTCTTCCTCATTCTTATATCATAACACATAAATACAATTCATTTCATATCATCATTTTACATTCATATTATTTATTCTCAAGCGAAATTCACAATGTAACTCACTTAATACATTTTATTCATTAAGTTATATTTTTCCATAATCATGTAGAATTCTCATATTCCAATATTTTATAGAATCAATCATCCTATTAATATACAAATATTAATTCACATTAGTGTCACTTTAAAGAATATAGTTTATTCTTTAAAGTGAACCAAGTTATATTCTTTCCTCGCCCCTTTTTTCATCCATTCCTATCATTTTCACTCTTCTCCCATAATTTCCCATATTTTTCAAATTTTCTCATCCCATTAATAAACCCTATGTATTTCATATAAAACAATTAATTCTACATTGAACAAATATCCAATGTCCACCTATGAGCGGGGATTTTCACCCCCACTCCCTGTGGAATGGTTCTTGTGACTTCGGCACTGTTTAGGCTCGAGGCCTTAGAGAACACGGACCTAAGTTCAGAGAAAATGGAGTCACCACCCGGACGGGCCGGGAAAAAGAAAGGGGTGCATGACTCGATTCCTAAGGAATCCCCAACCCCCTAATGGGTTCGAAAAGTTGGGTACGTGTGGGGAAGGTGAGAAATGGCCCAACACCCCCACAACGCCCGGTTCATTGGAACCGGCCTCCTTTACAAGTCTTAATATTATAAAATTCTTAAATATAACAATATTATCCATATTACACACAATAATTAAAATAAAGCATCGATATATTGAAAATCAAAACAATGTCCAAGCAAAATAAATAAATGGACACCCATCCAAAGATGAAAACATGCCCTTACATAATCTATGCCTAAATAGGACACCCACCGAAAGGTAGAAACATGTCCTTTACATTGGTTTTAAAATAGAAAAGCAAATTAAATTACATGATATTTAACTAATGAGGTACCCACCAATTGGAAACATACCTCTTACAACATTTGGAAATCTAAATAAATCGATAAAAGTAAATAACCTTTCATCATAAATAAATCACTCATCAAAGGTATTGAACATCAATAGAAAGTAAACATCCATCCATGATAAATTAAATAAAGCAAGCATTAAACTTAAATAAATTAAAGCATATAAAACAAATCAAAGCATAATCAAATACAAAATTGAATAAGGTAAATAAAGATTCAAATTAGGGCTACTGTTTCTATTTAAGATTTTTTATTTCATGTGTTTAGGGTTTTGGAATTTATGGGTTCAAGCTACTGTAAATTTTAAAAGAATTGAAATGAAGCAAAGTTTTAGAATTTAAGAGGTTGATAAAGTTCTTTGATTAACCAAATTACTGTTTGAGAAGTGAAATCATGAAACTAGGGTTTGGACGCTTTAAAACATTTAGATTTATGATTTACGGTTACTGAATTATGGTTTTTAAGCTTACTGTGTTTGAATTTTAATATTTATGTTTATAAGGCTCTAAGGTTTAAAGAATTAGGGTTTAAGAAAAATTAGGCTTTAAGGTTTTAAGGGAGTTAGGGTTTAAGAAAACTTTAGGGTTTAGGTTAGCTAGTTTAGGGTTTACTGTTTTTGGTTTTGGAGTTGAATTAGGGTTTTAGAATTTTAGAATTAGGGTTTTGGAGAATGCATTAGATTTTAGAATTTGAAAATCAATTAATAATTTTATGAAACTTTATGAAAATCCTGCAAGCGAAATGGCCCAAGGCCATTTCACCGTAACCCTTTTCGGCGACGAAAATTTCGTCGCCGATTTTTTTTATTTGTTTATTATTATTATTTTATTTTTTATTAATTATAAAAATTAAATATTAAAGCAAATATTATTTAATTAAGATAGTAAAAATTATTTTGGACTAATAAAATTATTTTAGACTAATTAAAATATATTGGACCGGACTGGGTAAAAAATTAAGGGTCTACACCACCCATCTCATAACTTTTCCACCTTGCATAGATTATGTGAATTCCAACATTACAAAAAAATCATATACATTGTGCCAATTCATACTTAATAAAAATCACTTGTAGTATAAATAAGTACTAACCTTATTTTTGTTTTCCAAGACAAACCTTAAACTACACAACTTTTATCAATATGGCCTACATACACATAACCAAACAATAATTAACAATACTCGTTTAAAATCATTTCCATGCTCAATGCAAATTAAATTATCACTATCTAAACAATTTTCATCAAAATCCTCTTAAAAATCCCAAATTCCCAACTTACTACTTTATCCTAACTTTAATTAACACAGCTCATTTCAAACATTTTACTGCAAAATCATTACTTATATACAAAAATAACAACAAAATAAGTCATTTTCATAATTATGGAAACCTCTTTCAAAAACCCTATTTACACATTATATGTCCATAACCATAACTTTATCCAAACTCACCCAAAATCAATTTCTAACAACAAAATCATTACATACATATTAAAAGAACATAAAATTCATCCTTTTCATCAATTATTACCATCCACACCAAAACCCCAATTTAAACATAACCTTTCCCATAACCCTAAATTTACTAACTTTGTTCATTTCATCTGACCAACCATCATTTCATCACATACTCATATTATCCACTTGTAGACCTTTAATTTTTGACCTAATCGGGTCCAATATGTTTTATTTAGTCCAAAATGATTTTTGTTGTCTAATTGGTCCAAAATAATTTTTGTTAAATAATTTTTTCTTTAGTATCTAATTTTTATTAAAAAAAATTAAAAATAAACAAATAAAAATTAAAAAATAAAAATAAAAATTGGAGTCGGAAAAATTGACGACGAAAAAAAAGTTGCACGGGCCCGTGGGCTATTTCTCCATTAGGAAATTCCTGCAGGCGACGCCCTAGCCCGCCCACTGCCGCAATTTTCTGCTGCAGTTTTTTTTTGCCAGCGCATTTTTTTCCTGCTGCAATTTTTTTGGCAGCGCAATTTTTTCCGAGGTAAAATTTTTGAAACCTAATTTAATTAGGTTTTGGTTTCCTTTTCTTATTTAGATTATTTGCCGTGATTAATTAGGATTATACATAGAAAAACCTCTATAAATAAGGATCAAAGGCAACAAAACGAGAAGAGGAAAAGTTTTGGCAGTAGCTTGGAAATTGGAAAACCAAATCAGTGAAGGAAAAGTAATAAATTCAATTCAATTGATTTTTAAAGGAGCAGCATCACGATTTAAGCAATTCAATGGCAAAAAAGGTTTGTCTTTGGAGCTAGTTCATCCAAGAAGAATTATTTTAGAGGAATCATCAAAAGAAGGTATGTGTTAATTGATTTTCTTTAATTATTTTTACACAGTAGCTAAAATTAGGAAATTGTGTTATTCAAAATTAAAAACCTTTGAACTTTAATTTAGTTTTTCTAAAGTTAAAAACATTAATCCGTTGCTTTATTTCCCAAAGAATTTAAAGTTATTAATTTTATTTCTTCAAAACCCCAAAACCAAAATTTGTTTTCTAAATTTATAAAATCTTAAAACATGTTCTGTTTCTACCAAAAAAAACCTAAAAACACTTTTTCCAATTATATAAATCTTTTCTATTTATAAAAACTTTAATTTGTTTGGTTTATTTTCATAAAATCACATAAAAGTATCAAATTAATTTTTTAATCCTAAAAGTTCCATGCATCACCCGTAACCATAAATTCTAAAAACATTAAATCCAAATTCAAGTTCTAAACCTAAAATAATAAACTCTAAACCCTTTAAAACCTTAAACCATAACTTTTTCTAAACTTTAATCTTTTAAAACATTAAAAACCATAAAAATACAAATTTTACATAAAAACACAATGAATCACCATTTAAAACCACAAATCAAAAGTATTTCAAAGTGTCTAAAACCCTAGTTTCATGATTTCACCATTCAAATATTAATTTAGTTAATCAAAGAGTCTTACCAACCTTTTGAAACATAAAACCCTAATCTATTTTAATTCCATAAAAAGTCACAGCAGCTATAATTGGACTTTTATTTGCTTTATTTAATTCTATACTTGATTATGCTTTGATTTATCTCTTATGATTTAATTTATTTAATTTCAATACTTGATTTATTTAATTTATCATGGATGGATGTTTATTTTATATTTTGATTAATAGCTTTGATGAATGATTTATTTATGATGAATGATTATTTATTCTTATCAATTAATTTAGATTTCCAAAAGTTGTAAGAGGTATGTTTCCACTTGTTTGGTACCTCATTAGTTAAACATCATGTAATTTAATTTGCTTTTATATTTTAGAACCTATGTAAAGGGCATGTTTCTATCTTTCGGTGGGTGTCCTATTTAGGCATGTGATGTAAGGAAATGTTTCCATCCTTGGATGGGTGTCCATTTATTTGCTTTGTTTGGACATTACTTTGATTTTAATATAATGATACTTTCTTTTAATTATTGTGTGTAATATGGATAATGTTGTTATATTTAAGAATTTTAAAATATTAAGACCTGTAAAGGAGGCCGGTTCCAATGAACCAGGCGTTGTGGGGTGCTGGGCCATTTCTCACCTTCCCCACACGTACCCAACTTTCCGAACCCATTAAAGGGTTGAGGATTCCTTAGGAATCGAGTCATCCACCCCTTTCTTTTCCCGGCCCGTCCGGGTGGCGACTCCATTTTCTCCGGACTTAGGTCCGTGTTCTCTAAGGCCCCGAGCCTAAATAGTGCTGAAGTCGCAAGAACCATTCCACTGGGAGTGGGGGCAAAAATCCCCGCTCACATCACTTTAGTTCTATCAATTTAACAATGTTTAATCAACTTTATCTCTCTAGATATTCAATACACTTTTCATGGGAAATTCAAGAAGATTTAAGGAGATTTTGAAGGTTTAGCAAGAAACAAGTAAGTAAACCTTTTCTAAGCTTTAACTTTCTCTCCTCTCATATTATTATTGTTATTATTATTATTATTATCACGTTTTCCACCACCACTTTATTCTTGATATATATATGTGTGGTATATTTTATGTATATATATATGTCTTATATATTTTACTTAAATGTTATGTATATTTTTATCTATATATATATAATGTATATGTAAAGTGTATTCCATGTATACATCATGTATACATTAGGGGTTATCATGTATATATTAAGAATTCAACATATTTAATAAGTATATTCGAGTATATATTATGTGTACACTAGGTATACATTAGGTATATACTACATATATATATCTCTCCCAATATTTTAATTAGCCTCCAAATTAATTATTTAACAATATCTAAAATTTATGGGTGTTACAATTCTCTTCCCTTTAAATAATTTTGCCCTTGAAATTATTTACTATAGTCCAAATTCAATCACCATTAAACCAGACATAAATCCCATCTTATTGCAAAGCTTATCACATAATCTTTACTCTCCCTCTTATGATACCTTTAATCATTTTTACAATTAGCATTGTAAAAATTAATAATAAATATAAATTCCTTATTTACTTATATCCAATGTACGTATATTTTTTTGTTTTCCAAAAATACAATTAAATTCTAAATCCATGTTTCCATTCATTAATTAATTGCAAGTCAATACCTATCATTAAGTGTTTATTTAACATTAAACTAAACATTTGTATTGTACAAATCAATTCAGAATTCAAACAAAAAATCAGCCATGTCGATATAAAAATAAGCACGGCCGTGCATTTCAAATCATTTCTATCATTAACTTTCAAATTCTTTGATTCTCCTCTTTGCTTCCTTATCTTAGTCTCCCACCTATCTAAAATCATCAATAATTTCCTTAATATGACTGTAGACCCTTAATTTTGGCCCTGAATGATCTTAGTTCTAATTAAGAGGCCCGAATTAAGTCCAATCCAATTTTAGAAAGCTTAAACCTAATTTTGTCTAATTGTAAAAGCCCAAACCGACTCTGGTCCAATTTAGGGAGGCACTATGCTAAGCAGACATGAGCCAGGCAATATGCCAAGCAGACATGAGCCAGGTAGTATGCCAAGCAGACATAAGCCAGGCACTATACAAAGTAGACATGAGCTAGGCATTGTGCCAAGGAGACATGAGCCAGTAACTATGCCAAGCATACATGAGCCAAGCGTTGTGGGGTGCTGGGTCATTCTTACCTTCCCCATGTGTACCCAACTTTCCAAACCCCATAAGAGTTTGGGGATTCCTTAGGAATCAAGTCATCCACAACTTTCTATTTTTCTTGCCCATCCAGGTGGTGACTCCATTTTCTCTGGGTTTAGGCCCGTGTTCTTTAAGGTAGCGAGCCTAATAGTGCCAAAGTCGCAAGAACCATTCCATATGGGAGTAGAGGCAAAAATATCTGCTCAGAGTGGTGACTCCATTGGGGATAAGAGAAGTTGATTCCACTGGTCTTTATGTTATTTTATTCTTTCTTATTATGATATTATCCATTGCATCATTTAGATTCCATTGTGTGCATGAGTTAGGACTCCTGTGTAACCCGTGTTGTGTTATGTAAGTAATACCATACTTTCACTTAAGGTATAGAGATAACATGGCATAACAACTTATAGCCTCATGCCTTTTGGGATATACTTGCTATGGGAACCTAACTTTTCAACCCAAAGACTAAAGCTCATGTAATTGGCCTAGTTTCATTCCTTAGGTTTTTACCCAAATGCTCGTTGTTTGACTATGATATATCTTGGTTTGAACTATAGCTTACATGGTTTGTTCTTTTTCTAATTTGACCTAATTATGTTATAAGCTCAAAATAATTTTTACTCCTTTAAGTCCAAAAGACCAAAATTATTTTTAAATTTTTCAAAATGGTATTTGGACATAAAATTTTTCTAAAATGGGATAAAAATTCTTATCTACCTCATGGCTCAAATACAAAACCCAAAATTCAATTTTAAACAAACCTTTTTACAATAAGCATTGAAACAAAATTATTTTTTTCTTCAATCAAATTTCAACTTTGCTCACCCTTTTTTTTTTTTTTATAAATGAGCTTGTAACTATTTAGGTTAATGATGGAATATAAAGAATCAATTATGGGCCTAATTTATGACAAGAATTGTTAATCATGGGCTTATTTGTGGCATGAATCATTAGTTTTTTTTTCCAAATAGGAAATCTATTTATGATAAACACTTTAATTTAGTCTTAATCCATAATATAGCATAGAAACTATTTTTAGTTGATCCAATGGATTAAATACTAATTGATGAGAATTATCATGGATTGACTTCTATGATTGAAAATACAACTAGTGGTTAAGCCGTCCTAGTGAATATTTTAAAGATAAGATGTCCCATGTTGATATTTTGTTGACCATATACCTAGGAAAAGAGACTCGTCATTCATGTGTGAAAGTTATAAGGTTGGAAGGAACATCCTAATTATCTTTGTTTATCTGTTATTTGTGCATCCATGCATACATACATGAATTGTATTACATGGCATTGGTCCATTCTGGCTCATAGACCTAGAGTACAGTAGTTTAAGAACATATGACAATCCGACCTATGCTAGTGACATAGAATCCAGTAACGACTCAGTTAACTTCTCACCAAAAGCAATGGAACCTGAACAGATTCAAAAGATGGTGGATGACGCCCTCAATGCCAAGATGGAAGAACTAAAGGGGGTCCTAGCTGAAACAATGAAAAGCCAATTGGCTGCACTTTTAGGGAACACAGTTGAGGCATCTGCTAGTATTAATAAAAAAATAGAAGGACAAAGGAAAGGCTAAGGTTGGCGAGGTAACCTTTGATGATGAAAAAGTAGTTGTTGCTGATGATACTGACTGGTCTCAATAATTCCAAGATTCTCAAGATAATAAGAAAGAAGTGAAGACTATGGAGAAGGTAACCATAGAAAATATTGAAACTTTTGATGTGGAGAAGATGATTCCTGATTTAGAGAAGAAGTTTGAGAAGAAACTGAAAACTAAAGAGATGTCGAAGGTAGAAAGGTTGTTTGAATAAGATGAAGAAGTCCATTACAAGTTAAAAATGCCTTTTTTTGCTAAGTTCGATGAAATTGGCAACCTTTATCTTCTTGTCAAGCAATACATCACTGCTATGCAATTTGCTCGAGCAACTAAGGCCCAAACTCTAAGGTACTTCATTCTTTCGCTGAATCCTATTATGCAAAATTGGTTCAACACTTTAAAGGATAGTACTCAAAAGGATTGGGATTCATTGTATAAGTCCTTCATCCAATAGTATGGTACAATGCCAAGTTGGAAGTTACATTGATGGAGGTAGAGTCGATAAGGCAAAAACAAAATGAGAATTTCGTTGACTATGTGAAGAGATGGAGAAACTAAGGAGCCGGGACCGGCGTAAGGCTATACCTAAGTACAACCTTACAAGCCTAATTTAAATTTATTATTATAGTGCAAAGTTATTAAGTTCAATAGATTTATTCCATAATCAAGTCATCGATAGAAATGTTACTTTTCAAAATCAAGTTCAATAACAAAAACTCAAACTAGATGCAAAGAAACAGTCTACTCCTTATTACAAGAAAAAGGGTTCGGACACGGTCCGCCCAAAAATATCCAGAAATCTCTACGGAGTAAGGAAAATATGCAGACGAACCAAAATCCACAAAGAGAATGACCGAGCTCACTAAGGAATATAACTTCCACCTGCAAGTCAATCTATAAGGGTGTGAGCGTTAAATTTAGACGCTCAGTAAGTTCATGAGAGGCAGAGAAACACTAATACAATCAAAGTAATATATATCAAGTAACAACCACAATAATCACATACATGATGGTGTATCAGGGTCTACAAAATATAACATCCTCCTCCTTCAATCATATCCAAGAACAAGTAGGCACGTGGCCCCAAGAGCAAGTAGGCATAAGCTCCGAGAACAAGATCGATATCGATATACAAGATAATCTCCATAATCACAATCCATATCCTTCGTCCCCATTAGACACACCATCGCACATCACAATAATATTCAATATCATAACAAAGCATTTAGCAAATAGCATACAAGTTTCTCTGTCTCCTATTCACATGCAAGGCTAGGGCAAGAAAGAATAATATATCGAAATTAGAAAGAATAGTATATTCGAAGGGTTTATATAGATATAATAGTTTAGTTAGCAAGTAGCACATCACAAACAATACACATACACCCATGAACTTACCTGGTATCCAAACAAAGCTTAGCCAAATCCTCACAACCTATTGACCTCGAGCTTCAGCCGGATTATTGCCTAAAGAAAGATAATTACATAGTCCAACAATCAATCCCACTATCTCATCTATCATGAGGGATGCAATGCATGCTATGAATGCAAAAAGGCCAATACTTAACCAACAATTAACCAAGATAATCCAAAATTAAAAACCAACCCGACTCAACTCAAAATTATGGTTCAACCTAATGGTTAAACCGATCGCACCTCAAAAATACAAAAGCAATTAATTACCTAAAATTTATTAGAACCAGAACCTCAACTCAATTTTTATAACTCATTTATCAAATAATATCACATCATTCCTTATGCAAAAATCATAATTCATACCAGCACCCAAAACCGATAAAATTTCTTAAGTAACCCCTATAATTCAAAAATTTCCAGAAAATAATTCCATCATTCAAAAACTCTGGGAAATTTCCAGTAGCTTCTCCAACATCAAAATAATGTTTGTACAAAATTTCAGATTAATCCAAATTTATTTGATCCCCCAAAAATATTTTACAACATTCTGGTTCTGTTTGAACAACTAAACATCAGTACAACAAAAATCATCATAAATCCCTCACATTTCATTATCACAAAATTATCCAAATAATTTTCTCATATTATAGACATCAGTATGGACAACATATAAAAATTTCATATTTTTTCCAGACATCTGAGACCTTCAAAATAATTTTCAAATCAGACATCATCAGAACACCCTTAACCAGCAGCAGTTCCAATACTTAATTTATTTTGGAACCTAAACATTAGAACCAGACTCAAAATTACTTTTCACAGATTCTAAACATCCTAATAAACAACATATCAAAAGTTCATAATTTTTAGAAACCTCTAAGTCCCTCAATTTAATTTTTAAATCGGATTCATATAACCAGTTACCATACTGGCAGCAGTTGAGAAATAAATTTATTTCGAAACACAAACATTTGACCCAGACCTCAAAATATTTTTTATAAACACCTAACATCATATCCTAAAACATATCAAAAATTCAGACCTAGATCATTTAACAATAATTTTTAAAAATTCAACAAATTTACTGAAATATTAGTAATCAACAGCAGAAATAATTTTTCAATTTATTAATGAATTAAAAATATAAATCAAACATGAAAATTCCAAAATAAATTTCTAGATCAAGTATAACATCCCTAGAACATATTACAATTGCCAAAAATACTAGATCATTAACTTGAACTCCCAAATCAAATATTAAACATCAAGAATCTCCAAAATCATCCTACAACTTTTAAATTATTTTTAATTAATTAAAAATCGAAATAAATCAAAAATATTATTTTCTAACACCCTAAACATTATACCAACATCCAACAACACAAATAATGCCATGAAGTTGGAAGAAATTGAAAAATAATTAAAGAAAACCTCAAAATATCAAATCTGCCAAAACTGGGAAGCCCGAAACGACAGGCTTCAATTCGCGCTGGCCCGCCGAACGACACGCGTGGCTCGCCGAACGATAACACCTCCAGCCCGCAGCTCCTCGCCGAACGACGCGGTCACACGCCAAACGACACTGGCAGTACCGCGCGCGCACTGAGGAAACGACAAGAGCACAGTTTCTGAAGAAAATTTATTTTTTTCTTCCCTTTTCTCTCTCTGACGGCAAAATAATTTTTAGACACTCAATTGGGTGCCCTAACACCCCTATTTATACAATTTTTAGATGAAAAATTACCAATATACCCCTAGATTAATTTTTTTTAAAAAAATACCCTAAAACTCTTTAAAAATTTAATATCACACCCAACTAACTTATAAAAGTTTACAACTAACCCCAAATTTAATTATTTTCAAAATTATATTAATTAGTTAATTAATTAATTATTTAATTTATTTATTTATTTTATTTTATTTTAATTAAAAATTAATAAATACCCGAAAAGTTCTCGAAACACAACCCCTAGCAAAATTATACTTAAAATAACCGTAATGACATCACGGTCACCAGAATGACATCAAAAACAACAAAACGAAACCTGAAAATTTTTCGACCGCCAAAATGACCAAAATAGCCCCCCGAAGCCAAAAACACAATATTATACTTAAAACAAACATCTCTACACCCACATTATGAAAATAAGCATCAAACGTTATAAAATTCACCCGAATGTGAATTGAAGGTAAAATTACCATTTTACGCCTAGCCTCCAATTTCCCCAAAATCAAGGGTTTTACATGTAGAAAAAACAACTTTCTTAGTGCTAGGAAAAAAAACAAAAAAAGAAAATAAAATAAAAAGAAGAAGAAGAAAAAAAGGAAAAGAAAATAAAACCCTAAAGGCGATTTAGAAAGCTAACCTAGTTCTTTTTTACCTAGAGCAAGTAGGAGACTTCCACTTAGTTTACGAGGATGGATTAACTTTAATTGGTCCAGCCTAGCCAAAGACTCAAATACATAATGGAAAGACCATCTTATCCAACATAGCTCCAGATCCGCAATCTTGAAAGTCTTAGACTTGATATTCCAAAAGAGAAAAGAATGAAAAGAAAGAGTAAGAAAAAGGGTAGTCTAAAGATCAAGATTGCACTGATTGAATCCGGATTTCTACCAAGAAGATGGAAGGAAATTCAAGTTTTATATTTTCATGAAGTCAGAAGATAAAAGTGATGTCCAGAAGGTGAAAATGGAACTTCCAATAGTAGGCAATTCCAACAAGAAGGTTGTAGTGTGATGGTTTGTAAGTAGTGTCACATCGGCTCCAATCTAAAAATGGCCTTCACTTAACCCATGTTCCTTATAAAGCCCATTTCAAGCCTATTAAAGACTTGTTGATCTCTCTTGGTAGATAGAGTCTATTAGTGGATATAATTTGGATAAGCATGCATATAAGATATAGAATATTTAAATTCAATGAGACAATTGGCCAAGTAATGTGTATGTGCCTATCTGAATTGCAACAGCTTTTGCTTAAATGGAAATGATTCCCAAGTTTAGTATGGTACTAAGGGTTGTTATGTTATAGATATGTTAATTTGGAAAATTGTGTCTTGAAATACAATGACACTAATTTGACAAAGTCAAGATTGGATTTAAAAGAAAATTGTTTTCTTGTTGCATATACCTTCAAGTTAAGGGAAGTATGATGCACCGTCAAACCTCAAAGGACACATTGGGTAAAATAAATAATTATTTGCAAGATTATGAAGGAGCTAATGACTGATGTGCTAAATCATAGTTTGAAATGGATGTATCTTTGACTATGTTACTTAGGTCCCACCACTCATATTTTCAACATCTTGAAGATAAAAGTCATAAATGTGAAGTCTTATGCCATTCCAATGCAAGAGCTGAATGAGCATCTAGAAGGAATCCATGGGAGCAGCTCAGCTGATCATGCTTACAAAAAGCATCTAGACAAAACACAAACATCAATATGAGTCTACATGGAAAAAAAATCATAGGTTTGAGCCTACACAGGAGGCAAAGTTTCTCCTTTCAAATTTTTATGTTTATGCATGTACAAAATATTTTCAGACTCACTTTTAATATTTTTCCATGCGATGGGTAAAGAAAGGAATGAGGACTAGCTAAAAAATAGCTAATTTTTTTTTCAAAAAGAAGAACAAAAAGAACAAAATAAGAAGAAAGTAAGAACCCCAAAAGAATGAAAATGCAAAAAATAGAAGATCAATTAGCTAGAAAAGCTATAATTGTTTGGCTAGAAGAAAGGCAAAACCCTCAACTGACAGAAGGTCAGTCAAGCTAAAAGAGCTAAAATTGATGATTAGAAGAAAGTTAGAACTATCAACTGATAGAAGGTCAATCAAATGTAATCTTGGGTCGAGAACACAAATTCAGCATTCCCAAATCAATTCAACCTTGGGTCGAGAACCCGAATCCAATCCCAGGTGGAGAACCTAAAATTTAGACTCAGGTTGAAAACCCAAATCTAGCTCAGGTTGAGATCCCAAAATCCAATCTTGAATAGAGAATCGAAATCTAGTTTTTAGTTGAGAACCCAAATCCAGCCTTGAGTCAAGAACTCAAAATTCAACATGAGGTCTAGAACATAAAATACTGCCTTGGGTCGATAACCCAAAATCTATCCTTGGGTCAAGAACCCGAATCTAGCATCGGGTAGAGAACCCAAATCCTGGTTTTAGTTCTAATTTAGAGGCCCAAATAAAGTTCAATCAAATTTTAAAAAGCTTAAACCTAATTTGGTCTATTTTTAAAAGCCCAAACCGACTCTGGTCTGATTTACATAGGCACTATGCCAAGTAGACATGAGCCAGGCACTATGCCATGTAGATATGAGCCAAACACAATGCCAAGTAGACATGAGCCATATTTAGATCATTTATGATTGTATTTTTAAAGTAATATTATGTGTTTTTAGTTAATGTTTCATTTGATTTTGTTTAAAGTTTGTTTGAAGTGTTGGTTTTAGGTTAAATTGCAAAAACTCCCTTGGATGGATCAAAACGATGATGGAAGAGTATCAATCAAGCAAGACACAACCAAGTCAAATTAAGCTTGGCCGTGTCCATCAAAGAAATGGAGACAGAGCATGCCACGACCAGGAGACATGGCCAATCCACTGGCATTGTCTCACCTAAAGAGCAAAACCAAAGAAACCAAAAAAGGAAAAGAAAATTAGGTAGAAGGAGACACTAGCAAGCGACATGACCAAACCACTGACCAAGCAAGGAAGGAGCAAAGCTAGAGAACAGAAGGAGACACCCTCATGAGACATGGCCAAGCCACTGGCCATGTCACATGACACGGCCAGAAGCTTGGTCATGTCACCATTTGAAAAGAAAGGAAGAAAGGGGCAGCAAAGAACACGGCCAGCTAGCTTAGCCGTGTCCCAAGAAAAGTGAAAGACACGGCCACTAGCTTGGCCGTGTCACCCTTGGTCAACCTTGAATATTTGAATTATTTGCACAAAGTGGAGGATAAGTGGGGGACAAAGGTCTTGTTTTTGCCAAAAGAAATATTAAACAAAGAAAAGAGTGGGAGACAAGAGAGAGTGGTGTCAGTTGGAAGGCATGGGTGTGTTTTGAAAGAATTAAATAGAAAAGGAAATGGAAGGAAGATACACGTTTGAGAGGGGAGTAGAGCTCTCTTCTTGGTTCTTCATCTTGTTCTTGGTCTTGAGAGAGACCAAGAACACCATTCTCCACTTCCATCCACAAGATCTTTGGTTCCTTGGGATAAATTTGGTTACCAAGCTCTTGAAGATTATGGTTGAAGAAGCTTCATTGAAGGATTGGTGTCTTAAGAAAGCTCCATTCCATATTTCAAAGGTAGAATCATCCATTGAAGAGGGCTTGAGTTCTTCATCAACATCAAGTAGAGCTAGGAGGAAGGCTAGTCCAACTCTTGGCATCTACAAGGGGTTTTTCTATTCTCTCTTTTAATTCATTTCTAGATTGTTGTTGTTTATTAAGATAATTAATATTTCAATGGACAATTGTGATTTGATCTATAATGAGATGAATGTTTGTTTTAAATTGATGATATTGAGCTAAATTACCCATTCCTAGGGTTTGTAGTAGATTTGATTGAATGACTTGATTTGAGATTTCCATTGATGTACCTTATTGATGTTTGATTATATTGGATTGAATGTTAAGTTGATAGATTAGCTACCTATTGATTTTTTAATATTGGATGACGGACCGAGAGGTGAAATTCGATATCGAAACTATATAATCAACCACCCTATGAATGAATTAGAAATATAAGTTCTAGGCTTTTATTAATTTAAAAACGTAAAATATTTGGTTATTGTTAATTCATGAATGTGAAAACTAATGAATTGGTAATTGAATAATTAATTTCAAGGAACAAATTAAAATGCAAGGTTATATTAATGGATAATTTGAAAATTAAGCTTTTATTAAGTTGACCTACAACCCTAGGCACCATTCCTAGAATTGTATTGATCATGTACAACCATCACACATTGACGACTACACACGTTACTTCTAGGTTTAAATTGTTATTGCACCATCCCAAAACATCAAACTATTGCTTTTAAATTTCTTGCTAATCAAATTATTATGAACAACATCTTCCTTGTGAGACGACCTTAGGGCGATCACCATTGCTACAATTACCTCGTGTACTTGTGAGTGTCGCTTTATAGTAGTACTTAATTTGAGCTCAACAAGTTTTTGGCGCTGCTGCCGGGGAAAGCTGTTTAAGTAGTAATAGTTTGATTTTTTTTATTTAATTATTTGTTTTTTTTCTTTAAATTATTAAGTGTTTTTTGTAAAGATGTAGTTTGCACAACACAAGGAAGTTTATGGTGAGAATGCAAATTCTAAAATGGCATGGCAATTAGCAGAATTAATGAATCAACTTAAGATGCTAAATGCAAGAGGAAGAGCACCTATGCCTACTCGTGAAGTTTGTTCAGCATGTGGGATTGTAGGACATAGCGCAAACATGTGTTCATTTAGTTTTGGACAATACCAAGAGAGGCAAGAAGAAGAATATGCCTTTGAAAGTTTCCAGCCAAGGGGCAGAAATGACCCATATTCCGAGCCTTATAATTAAAGTTGGAGAAACTACCCAACTTTTTCTTGGGAAAACCAACATCAAATTCCACCTCAACGATTTTTTCAACCTTACCAAAGAAGTTCTTACTCTCAAGAACAATACTCAAACCAAGATCACCTTAAGAAACTCACATTGGAAGATAGTTTGAATGCCTTTATTCAAATTAGCACACAAAATAAGATCAACTTAAGGAACCCACTTTGGAAGATAGTTTGAATGCCTTTATTCAATTTAGTGCACAAAATCAAGATCAATTCAAGAAACCCACAGTGGAGGATAATTTGAATGCTTACCTTCAAATTAGCACACAAAATTAGGAAGGGAGCAATAAGAGGATTTGATTCTTTGGAGAAATCATTAAAGAAGGTGGAAGCTCAAGTTAGGCAGCTGGAAAATCAACTCCAAGCACACCAAAAAGTGGAATCTCCTAGCCAAATAGAGCAAGCCAATGCAATCACAAATTTAAGAAGTGAAAAGGCAATACATAACAAAGTTTGTGATTTCTCTGATGCAGGTACTAATCAAGAAGAAAATGGCAAGGAGATACAACCTAACATAGAGGAGCCAAGTCAATCAAAGGAGGAGGAGAATTTGGAAGCATCAACTTCATCCAAATTGCATGAGCCTCCAAATCCTTATATGCCACCAATTCCATTCCCAAGTAGATTGAAGGATGAAAAGCAAGGTATGCAAATTCCTGAACACTATGACATACCCTATAATGAAGATAGTGAAGATAAGATTGAGATGGCCTTGACCTTGGAAGTAGAGCCTAATATTTCCAATTTAGAAATTGAGGAGTTCAATTTAATCTTAAATTTTGAGATTGTTGAGAAGGGCCTTCTGATTGCTAAAGAGGATGAGAAAGAGATTCAACCAAACTTGGTTGAACCAAAAAAACACCCCAAAAAGTTTTAAATATGTTTTTCATGGGGAGAACATCATGTAACAAATGATCATTTCTTCCACTCTCAGTGGTGAGGAGGAGCAACAAATGGATATAACCATGTTGCGGACTGAAAACAATTTTTACCAAAATCCTATACCATTGGAGGATCACCACAAGACAACCTTCACATGTTCCCTTTGGACAATTGCTCTTCAAAGGATGCTACCTAGGCTTTGCAATATGTTGGGTAATTTTCAAAGTTGCATGCTATTCATCTTCTCAAACATGGGTGACAATTGCATTATGGATGGAAGGAGCACTTCATATCACATATGAGAATGATGGAAATCGGGTTTCATCCAAACTCTCTCTTTTAATTTATGCATGATCACATTGGGGACAATGTGAATCTTTAAGTGTGGGGTGCATTTTGTGTTTTTACTTTTAATTTATCTTTGTTTAAGTTTAGCTAATGTTTTTCTTTGAATAAATGAATTTTGAAAAGTTCAATTATTATAAAATTGTTGGTAGATGACCTTTGAATTTTTGAAGCATAAATTTTAGAATTGATTAGAATTGGTACTTATTATCAATTTTGATGGTTTTTCCTTGCATTGCCTTTTAACTAGTGAGGAATTGAGCCATCGACTTATTATTTTTTTTGTGTGTAAACATCTTTGATTGATGAATTGCTAGAATTTGCTTTGACATACATTTTGAGACTACATAAAAATTTCAATTAGGCATCAATATGATTAAGGCAATTAGGTGAACCCATTTTGGCTTAAATAGACCAACCTTATATCCAACTTTAGTTAGCCAATTTTGAGCTTATTTTATTTTTTCTGTTTCTTTCTTTTACAAAAAACCATTAGCTTGAACCTTGTTGTTTTTAACTATTACCCTTGCATTAGGTCAAGAGCATTTTAAGAGCATTAATGACTGAGTTTCGTGTTAAATAAAGAGTGGGGTTAAATTTAGTGGGCTAAAAATTATAAATTATTATCTTTAGTTGCAAACCCTACTTAATAAAAAAAGTAAAACAAAAGTAAAAAATATAAATATAAAAAAAATTCAAAATAATAGAAGTTGTTCATTTTCTTAGGGTTGGAATATGTTTGGGAATAATCATTGCAAGATTTAATAAGTGAGTTCCCTTGAAAAGCTCTTTAACGTCAAGGGGTAGGTGAGAGGAAGGTGTTTTGGGATTGTTGGGTTATGCATATGATCAGGTACTTCATTCTTAAAGTGCTCTGAAACTTAATGATTAAGCTCACATTTCCTAAATATCATGCCTTTACCTTAGCCCCATTACAACCCAATAAAAGACCTTATGATTGATGCTTGATTGTAATTAGGTGGTGGAGATTTGATTGATAAGAATGCCTATGGCGATAATCTTTCATTGATTGTCATGAGTGTAAACACCACCATGATCAAACACTTTTAAAAGTTGGTGAGGGAGTGACAACATTGGTTATGCATGGAAGGCCACTAAATTGCATGGGTATCGATTTTGTTTATTTGATATTGATTGCAGATTTAGGGATAGGGAAGTCTTGATACATGCTTATAATTCTTGAACTTAACTAAATTTTTCTTGTTTAGTTTATTTTGATTTTAACCTTGCTTGGGGACAAGCAAGGAATTAAGTGTGGGGTATTTGTTTGGATCAGTTATGATTGTATTTTTAAGTAATATTATGTGTTTTTAGTTAATGTTTCATCTGATTTTTATTTAAAGTTTGTTTGAAGTGTTGGTTTTGGGTTAAAGTGCAAAAACTCCCTTGGATGGATCAAAACGATGATGGAAGAGCATGAATCAAACAAGACACGGCCATGTCAAATCAAGCTTGGTCGTGTCCATCAAAGAAATGGAGGCAGAGCATGACACGGCTAGGAGACACGGTTAAGCCACTGGTTGTGTCTCACCAAAAGAGCAAAACAAAAGAAAGAAAAAAAATTTGGCAGAAGGAGACACTGGCAAGCGACATGTCTAAGCCATTGGCCATGTCATGTGACAAGGCCATGAGCTTGGCCGTGTCTCACCAATTGGACCAAACAAGGAAGGAGCAAAGCAAGATAACAAAAGGAGACACCCTCATGAGACATGGCCAAGCCACTGGCCGTGTCACATGACATGGCAAGGAGCTTGGCCATGTCACCATTTGAAAAGAAAGAAAGAAAGGGACAGCAAAGGACACAGCTAGCTAGCTTCGCCGTGTCCCAAGAAAAGTGAGAGACACGACCTCTAGCTTGGTCGTGTCACCCTTGCTCAACCTTGAATATTTGAATTATTTGCACAAGGTGGAGGATAAGTGGGGGACAAAGGTCTTGTTTTTGCCAAAAGAAATATTAAGCAAAGAAAAGAGTGGCAGACAAGAGAGAGTGATGTGAGTTGGAAGGCAAGAGTGTGTTTTGAAAGAATTAAAAAGAGAAGGGAATGGAAGGAAGATACTAGTTTGAGAGGGGAGTAGAGCTCTCTTCTTGGT
Organism: Garcia nutans; assembly: GCA_947685225.1. Classification (NCBI taxonomy): domain Eukaryota; kingdom Viridiplantae; phylum Streptophyta; class Magnoliopsida; order Malpighiales; family Euphorbiaceae; genus Garcia; species Garcia nutans. The sequence goes on along the minus strand of CANTUV010000007.1, from coordinate 42,760,470 downwards.
TCTTCATCTTGTTCTTGGTCTTGAGAGAGATAAAGAAAACCATTCTCCATTTCCATTTTCTCCATCTTCCATCCACAAGATCTTTGGTTCCTTGGGATAAATTAGGTTAACAAGCTCTTGAAGATTAGGATTGAAGAAGCTTCATTGAAGGATTGGTGACTTGAGAATGCCCCATTCCATATTTCAAAGGTAGAATCATCCATTGAAGAGGGCTTGAGTTCTTCATCAACACCAAGTGGAGCTTGTAGGAAGACAACTAGTCCAACTCTTGGCATCTACAAGGGGTTTTTCTATTCTCCCCTTTAATTCATTTCTAGATTGTTGTTGTTTATTAAGAGAATTAATATTTCAATGGACAATTGTGATTCGTTCTATAATGATATGAATGTTTGTTTTAAATTCATGATGTTGAGCTAAATTACTCATGCCTAGGGTTTGTAGTAGATTTGATTGAATGACTTGATTTGAGATTTCCATTAATGTACCTTGTTGATGGTTGATTATATTGAATGTTAAGTTGATAGATTAGCTACCGAGAGGTGAAATTCGATATCGGAACTATATAATCAACCACCCTATGAATGAATTAGAAATATAAGTTCTAGGATTTTATTAATTTGAAAATGTAAAATAAATGGTTATTGTTAATTCATGAATGTGAAAACTAATGAATTGGTAATTGACTAATTAATCTCAAGGAACAAATTAAAATGCAAGGTTATGTTAATGGATAATTTGAGAATTAAGCTTTGATTAAGTTGACCTACAGCCCTAGGCACCATCCCTAGAATTATATTGATCTTGTACAACCATCACTCTTTAATGACTACACACATTACTTTTAGGTTTAAATTATTCATGCACCATCCCAAAACATTAAACTCTTGCTTTAAAATTTCTTGTTAATCAAATTATTACGAACAACAACTTCCTTGTGGGACGACCTTGGGGTGATCACCATTGCTACAATTACCTCGTATACTTACGAGTGTCGCTTTATAGTAGTACTTAATTCGAATGCAAAAAGCCATACACTATGCCAAGTAGACATGAGCCAGGCACTATGCTATGCAAAAATGAGCTAGGCACTATGCCAAGTAGACATGAGCAATGCTCATGTTGATTTGGGTAATCCAAATTGATGTGAGCCTAGCTCATGTCGACTTTAACACTCTAAGTGGACATGAGCAATGGCTCATGTTGATTTGGAGTGTCCAAATCACCATGAATCCAAACTCAAAATGAATTTAGCCAACCATTTTAATTTCCTAATCAAGTTTTATTTTGTAATTACCCTCGGATTAACAAGATTTGGGTTTGAAGTTAAGCAATTTTTGCCTAAAAGTATACAATTAAACATAGAAAGAAAGGAGCAATCGGCAATTAGCAAGTATTAAGATAGCACCAATTAGCACGAATTAGCAACAAACATTGAACAATTAGCAAAGCAACCACCATCAATATAATACACCAAAGGCAATAACCACTGTCTTTATTTTGCTCAGCCAGAATCCCAAATTGGTGCAGGCAGTAGCTTAGATCAACGTGTAATTTGGCGGAGCCTTCAACGTAGGTTTTGTTTCTTAAATTCAATCTTTTTTAATAATTACATGATATCTTCATATTGTAATTCAATCTAGCAAAAGTAATTTATAATTGATCATTCATAGCTTAAGTTAATCTAGTAGATAACAATTTCAATTCAATATGGTTTGAATCTTTGTTACATGTTTTAATTTTTTTAAAACATAATTTTATACATCCTAAGCCCTAGTCTATTGGTTAACATTAGATTGCATGTTTAATGTGTATTAATAATCCAGAAATATAATTTGTAAAACCTAAACCCTAATTCCCTAAACCCTAATTCCAAAATCCTTAATTCTAAAACCCTAATTTTCTAAGTCAGTAAAAACCAAAAACCCTAATCAGCCTAAACCTAACGCCAAATGCCTAACAATAATCCAAAAACCCAAAACCCTAATTTTCAACATAAAACCATACTTTCCAAATAAAACCCTATGGGTATCATAAAACCCTAATTGGATAATTAAAACACTAGTTTGTATATTTAGCCTTTAATTTGAATTTGAATTCAACTTTACATATTTAATCTTAGTTTATATCTTCATATCTTGATCTTAATTATTTTATATTATCATGGATAGATGATTTATTTAGATTATTTTATGATTAATTATTTGTCATGAATGATTGATTTATATTGAATTATTATTTGAATGGATATGTAAAAGGCATGTTTCCACTATGTGGGTGCTTTAGTTATTTTCTTAATTATGTAATTTATTTTGTGGACTTTGGAAGTTTGTAAAGGACATATTTCTACCTTTAGGTGGGTATCCTATTTTATTTATTCTTATGTACTTGGATGATTGTAAGGGCATGTTTCCATCATTGGATGGGTGATCATTTTGAATGGTGGATCAATTTAATGGAATGGATGTTTATTTATTTTTATAATTATGTGTAATATGGACAATGTTGTAATAACTAAGAATTTAATAATATTTAGTCATGAAAAGGAGACCGGTTCCAATGAATCGGGTGCTAAGGGGGTGTTGGGACATTCTCACCTGCCCCATGCGTACCCAACTTTCCGAACCCAATAGGAGGTTGAGGATTCTTTAGGAATTGAGTCATCCACCCTTTTCTATTTTCTTGGCCCGTTCAGGTGGCAACTCCATTTTTTCTTGGTTTAGGCTCATGTTTTTTAAGGCTCTGAGCCTAATAGTGCCGAAGTCGCAAGAACCATTCCACATGGGAGTGAGTGCAAAAATCCCTGCTCACAATGCCATTTTCTTTCATTCATTTACTCTCATTTTTATGTTGTTTCTCAAATTATATTATTTCCTCATAATATTATAAAATCCTCTAACCACATTCAATTGTCTTTTGTTCATTCTACAACTATGCACTAATTTTAATAATCAATATACATACATCAAAACTTTCTCATGCAAATCTTACTTTTTAAACTCATTAATGAGTTGGTCTCATTTGTACCTTTAACAATTTGATATCAATTACGAGTACCCCTAAATTCATTCATCATATCTTGATTAATTCCATCCACTTATATCAAATGGATAATAATTAGATTACCAAAACTCAATTTAATTCCACTCTAATCTTTCGTAAGTTAATCAACCAAATACAATTCATAAAATAAAGTAAAATACATTTATTATATGATCATGATGTATCCATTGTTAAATTTTTACATTCACCTTAAATATCGAAAAACATATTTATTATTTTTCTCATAATATCCACTTCCACATAATACATTAATAAACACATTTCAATCATATTACCAAACATATATTGCATTTATAGCATAAACTCATATAATCTTAATAAACTATTTATATAAATTCATAATTTAATTGCTTATGCTCATTTATGCCTTAGAAAATACTCAATATGGATATTTGCTTATAGTAAGGAATACCATTTAATTAATTTTTTATTTGCTCATAGTAAATCTTAACTTAGTCAATACTATATATCATTTTAATGAGTCCTTGATATACTTCCATAGTAAACAAATTGCTATCATAAATTAGTTCTTCTATTGATTTTAATTATGAATCCCGTTGTTCTAATTTATTAAAAACTCCATATTCATCCTTCATGCATCTGCAAATACACATGTAAATGTTCATAATTTTCTTTATTTATTTGTCACATAAATTTTAATATATTACTCAATTCCACAAATACGCATAACTTCCTAACTTTCATGTCAATCTTACTTATCAACTTTTCATTCATCACTACATCTTCACTAGAGATTATAAACTTTTAACCATGTATAGTAGACACATATATGGACTTATATTTAAAATTTTTGATTTTTTGAAGTTTATTTACTATATTTAAAAATTAAGTCTTCCGAACCCACAAATTCTGTTTCTTTAATAACTCCTTTGGCAGTAAGTATTTAACAATTTTTTTAGATAACCAACCTCAGTAAAAATTTATGAAATTTTAATCATATGTTCTAGAAATTAATATGATCTTATATATAAATTTTTAGATTTTTCTAGGTTCTTTTTCTATATATTTTAAATATGTTTCTCATCTTCTACAAATTCTAAGTTACTTGAACTACTTTAGTAGTTTGTGTTCTTCTATTTTTCTTAAAGAGTAAATCATCTTCAAAAATAATAACACATAAAATAATAACACATAAACACAAAGAAAAACATTCAATTTGTAATATCCCGGAATAGACCCTAAGAGTTTTGGAGTTATTGTTGTTGTATTTGGATTTAATGTATATGTGTATATGTGAAATATAAGGATAATATATGTAAGACATATACATATACATCACATATACATGGGATATATATAATGGTGAAGGATAAGTGAGTTGTATATATATTTGTATAACTAAATAATAATAATAATAATAAAGACAAAAAGAAAAGAGAAGAAGAAAATCAAAGAAAGAATATGTGGTGGAGATTTAAAGTATTATTATTATTATTACTATTGTTATTGTTATTGTTATTATTATTATTATTATTATTATTATTATTATTATATATATATATATGGATAAGGACAAAGGAAAGAAGTAGAAACTTCTTTTTCCTTCTACTCCTTCTTCGTCTTCTTCGTTCTTCTTGGCCGAGAGAGAGAGAGAGAGAGAGAGAGAGAGAGAGAGAGAGAGAAAGAGAGAAAGATGTGATTTTCTTACCAAATTTCTTAAGGAATTCAAGAGATTTGATGATAGAGATGAAGATTTGATAAAGGATTCAAGTAAGTATTTATTTCTTTAAATTGATTTTCATTGTTTGAGTTGGGTTTGGTATGGTTGATGTGTGATGATGATGATATTGAAAGATTTAAGTATATATATGTGTTGATTTGGTAATTGGATGATGATAATATGATTAATTGTGAAGATGATGATGAATTGTTGAATAAGGGTTGAGTTTAATGAAATTTGGGGATTTGATAAATTGGTATATGAATGAAGTTTATAATGATGATTGGTGTGTGTTTTGAGTGTTGTTGATGTTTTGGTAAGTTTGTTATGGTTTTTGGGTGTGTTTGATGAAGATTGTTTGAAGTGAGTAATGATAAAAAGATGGGTATTGTTGGATGTTGTTGTGTGTTGACCGGAATCTGGGTTTTTAGTCGGACACGCCCAGAGACACGGCCAGTTTGTTAGGCGTGTCGTTGGTTCTGTTTTCTGGAGTTGGTAGCACGAGCAGTGACACGCCCATGTTATTGAGCGTGTCATAAGTTCTGTGTGGCAGTAGAATTGACACGACCAGTAACACGCCCGTGTTATTGAGCGTGTAATAGCTACTGTGAGTTTGGAGAATTGACACGGCCATGAGCACGCTCTTGTTGATTGGACGTGTTGATGTTTTTGAGATACAGAATGTATTACACGCCCAGTGACACGCCCGTGGTTATGAGCGTGTCAATGTTTCTGTGTTGTGGAGTTAGGGCACGATCAGGAACACGCCCGTGTTGATGAGCGTGTCATGTGTTGAGTTTGCCCTAATTGATTCTTATTTGTATTATCTCATGTGTATTTCTAAGTGAGTGTGTATGATTACTTTTGGATTAGGTTTTAAGAGATGGAATTGCCCCTAATCCAAGTATTGAAAGATCTATGGAAGAGAAGTTATATGGGAGTGAGTTCTTTAGAGGTAAGTACAAAACCCTATTGGATTGCATATAAGTATATTGTTAAAATAAATATTAATATTGTATATGCAATGATAAGATAAGAGATATGATAATACATTAATACATATAAGATGTGAAGGCATTCAATATATATATGTTATGAAATGTGATAATGTGATATTGTAATGAACTATGAAATGTGATAATGTGATATTGTAATGAACTATGAAATGTGATAATGTGATATTGTGGTGAACTATGAAATGTGATAATGTGATATTGTGATGAACTATGAAATGTGATAATGTGATATTGTGATGAACTATGAAATGTGATAATGTGATATTGTGGTGAACTATGAAATGTGATAATGTGATATTGTAATGAACTATGAAATGTGATAATGTGATATTGTGGTGAACTATGAAATGTGATATTGTGATGGAATATGAAATGTAAATTGAGAGGTGATGATGTAAAGCCATTGTGGTTGGCTATGATATTGAGAATGAGATAAATGAGGCATGTTTTGCCTAAATGATGCCATTGTGGTTGGCTATGATGATGTAAATGATGATGAGAATGAGAATGAAATTGATAATGAAATAATAAATGAATTGTGTGGCTAATGTGTTATTCATTTTCAGAGTTTTGTTGTTGGTGGCATGCCTAATAAGTGTAACAATCTCTTGAAGTTAGGTTGGATTGAATCCTTGAAGCCTAATTGAGATGTTACCACCCTTGAAGCTAGGTTGGGTTAGTTCTTGAAGCCAAGTTGGGTAGAAGCTTAGCATGCTTTGCTCCCCTTGAAGCTTGGTTGAACTTAATCCTTGAAGCCTAGTTGGGTATATGATATTGATAAATGTGATAACAAAACCAAAGCATTAACTCTGAACTTTGAATGACATATTAGTGTCTTTTGGGCCCGAGTCTGTCTTTGTTGTTAATGTGATGTATATACAAGTTGAAATAAATGAGTAATGGGATTTATGTTGCCTTTGTTGGAAATGTGAGTTGTGAATGATGAATTGTGGTTAGTGATATGATTATATAACATACATGAATTATTGAAAGGAGATATGGTTTGTGAAGTTATATGCAATATGCGATTATAAAGTATAAAATGATATATATGATATGTATGAGGTGAAATTGGTAAGTATCATAATATGAAGGTTCTATTAATTTATTGAATTATGTTTGATGATTATGTTATATGTGTATATGTATATCCTCTATAAGGTTAATAGGATTATATGAAGAATGCATTGAAAAAGGGGAAAACAGAGTAAGAAAATGTTAAAACATGAGACTAAACATATGAGGTATGTTTCCTTTATATTGTATATTTTTATGGTTACTTGTACTACTAAGCTTTCGAGCTTAGCGCGGTTATCTTAATCGCGCAGGTATATAGGTGATGAAGCTGGAGTTAAGCTACTATGTCACAACGAGGACAAGTGTAGTTCGAGACCAACTAGATGGTGGTGCATGCATGTAATTATATTGTATTTTCATAAGAATGTATTCATTTGTATAAATGAATCTTTGGAAGAAACAATGTAACTTATATTTATGTATTACCATGATAAGAATAACCATTTTGTAAATACTTTCATATGATTTAAATGTATTATGGTTTTAAAAATTAAAGTAAAGAGTTATAATGGTGATGAAAAGTGACATTCTTATACTCTATATACATATTGTATGTGTACCTGGTATATGTACAGTATTTATATGGGGTATCGGGGTGTTATACAATTAAAATTTAAAGCTCATTTAACATCTCTAGATTAGTCTAAAAATTCAGACAAAATCACTTCGTAGCATATAAGTAGAATTTCCATCAACCATCATACCCATCTCTCAGGCTTTTATTTCATATTTTAAATCATTTCCTTAATTCCACTTATTTATCAATTGAAACAACCATTAATCTTAATTTTTTAAAAGTGAATGTTCCAAAAATATTTAATCCATAATATCTAGAAGGAAAAAATACACCATTGGTGTCTGAACATGTTTGTTTTTTCTATTTTGGTGTCTACAATTTTTTTTGGCAAGTTTAGTATTTGTACTTCATTAATGATCAATGTATAAGTGTCTCTGACTATTTTATTAAAACATTTGGTGATGACTAAGCTTTATGGGTCCCATTTTCGATGTAAAAATTTCCATTTCAGATCACTCATAGTTAAGTTACTAAAATGTCATCATTTAATGAGCAAAATGAAAGATCGTAGCTTAGGATTTTTACTTGATTTTTCTTAAGCTTAGAGATTTCAGTATCAACTAATGGATTTATGCTTCATTTTTCACTTTCACTAACAGAGCTAGAAATTCCATCTCGTACTTCAATTATTTTCAAACACCAAATTCTCTATCACAGCTTAACCTAAGAGAAATTGATGAGTGTTTAGTGCTATTAAAAGGGGAAGATCACTCTAAGGTGATAACAATTCCGTCATTGAGAGAGAAGGTAATGGGTTTATGCAATTGTTGTTTTCTCTGTAAATGTTAATGGGTTTTATGCATGCTGTAGGGTTTTTTTTTCTCCATTCCTGTTTCTAATGTCTATGAAGTTAGAATCTTTTTGACTCTGTTAAATTTTTTAATAGTAAGTTATGGATATTCCTGTTTATTGTTTCCAGGATGTAGGATATCAAAGCTATTAATGTCCACTATAGAGGGCTTGAAGCTAGGAATAAGGAATTGCTAATGGTGTTCTAGAGGTGTTCCAAGTCAAACAACATGCCTGACTTTGAATCTAACATGAAGGAGCTAAAAGAGTTGTCTTTATGTGTGATATTGTTGATAACAACTTAATTAAAGCATTCAATGAAAAATGCTTGAGGTAAGATCATTGAACAATTATTGTATGTTGGAGGCTATCAGAAAATTTTATGATGAATAGGCTTAGGGAAAACAAAAATCTTTGTGATAAATGGTCATCTGACTTTATTCTTAGGATTAGGAAGAAATTGTATGAAAATTGTGTGAAAAGTTGTAACTGCCATGTACTATGGAATGGAAATATTGGATTTGAAGTGGAGTATAGAGGGATACATTTGTTTTGGATTTAAATGAGAGAACATGCCTTTGCAGAGTATGGGAATTGGCATGGATTCTTTGTTGCCATGTTGTGTGTGCAATACATCATGTAGGTCAGAATCCAGAGGATTATGTGCATAGTTGTTTTAGGAAATAAACTTATAAATTAGCTTATGCACACATTATGGGGGGTTTAAATAGCAAGAAGTTTTGGAGAAGGTTTGAAGTTGATCTAACACAGCCACCACCACATAGGAGGATGCCTGGCAGACCTGCAAAAAATAGATGAGAAGAAGGAGAGGGTCCATGTAACACCCCCATACTCTATATAAGTACTATACATATACCTTGTATACATACAGTACGTATATAAAGCATAAGAATGTCACTTTTCATTTCAGATTAAAAACCTTAAACCCTGCTCCAAACAATAATAAAATTTATTTAAAGCACATTTACAAAATCGTTATACTTTCGATGATCTTACATATATATATTAATCTTGCCTTTACCAAAATTCATTTATATATATATGAATACATTTTTATCATAATACAACATAATTAAATTGTACATGTATGCACCACCTTCTAGTTGGTCTCGAAATACGCTTACCCTTCTCGTGGCATAACGGATAGACTTCAGATCAACCATCTGCTCACCTGCGCGATTTACACAACCGCGCTAAGCCCGAAAGCTTAGTAGTACAAATAAATAATATAAACATATTCATATTTTAACTTAATGTATCCTTATTTTCTTATCATGTTTTTCCATTTCAATTACACTTTTCATATATCTCTACTAATTTCATAATTATATACATATACATATATCATTAACACAAATCACAATTCCATAACTAATACTCACAATATCTACATCCATACACATATTACATGTCATACTATATTCTCAAAATCTCCTCTTTCAACTTAGCTTCTCAAGCCATATTTCTTTTCAATAGTTTAATTATGTATTGTAACCATATCATACTTCATAACATTACATGTCCTTATTTATTCAATTAATTCATTATTCACAATTCACCATTCATGAATCACATTTCCAACAAAGACAAGCTTGGGTCTCATTATTCATCCATTTCACATTTCATGAATCACATTTAAACAAAGACAAGCATGGGTCTCATTATTCATCCATTTCACATTTCATGAATCACATTTAAACAAAGACAAGCATGGGCCCAAAGACACTATTATGCCATTCAACTTTCAGAGTTAATGTTTTGGTTCAATTATCACATTTATCGTTATCATTATCCCAACTAGGCTTCAAGGATTAGGCTCAACCAAGCTTCAAGGGGAACAAAGCATGCTAAGTATCAACCCAACTTGGCTTCAAGAACCAAACCCAACCTAGCTTCAATGGTTGTAACATCTCAACTAGGCTTCAAGGACTAGACCCAACCAAGCTTCAAGGGGAGTTAAGCATGCTAAACTTCAACCCAACTTGGCTTCAAGGATCAAGCCCAACCTAGCTTCAAGAGATTGTTACTATTACGCATGCCACCAACAACAAAACTCTGAAAATGAATAACATATTAGACACACAATTCATTTATTATTTCATTATCAATTTCATTCTCATTTTCTCATCATCATTTAGGCATCCATGCCTCAATCATCTCAGTTGCATCATTATAGCCAACAACAATGGCTTCACATCTCATCAATAGAGTATACATAACCAATTGCATTGGACATATATTTTAAATTCATCATTATCTAGGCAAACATGCCCCATTTATTTCATTTGAATCATTATAGGCAACCACAATGGCATCCCATTACATCATTTCTCAAATCACAGTAAAGCAATTCATCATTAAAGTATTTATCATAACCAATTGCATTGCACATACCTTTTTGAATGATCATCATATCTTTCACGCTATACAATTCATAGCATTAATCACATTGTATTAACAATATAGTAAATTACTTAACACATTTACAACTAAATGTGTTAAGTCTCAAAATCATGTAAAAGAATGCATCCATGTAAGTTTGTACTTACCTCAAAAGCAACTCACATCAATCTATATTCCTCTTCCAAGAATCCTCCAACACTTGGAATAAGGCAACACAATCTCTTCAAAACCTAATCCAAAGATAATTATACATATAAGAAAATAAGAATGATAACTAACTAGGGAAAACTCTACACATGACACGCTCACCAACACGAGCGTGTCCCTGATCGTGCCCTAAACCAACTATACAGAAGCTTTGACACGCTTAGTAACACGGGCGTATCAATGGACGTGTCACTCATTCTGCCTCACAGAAACATTGACACGCCCAACAACACGGGCGTGTTCATGGCCGTGTCAATTACTTTTTCTCACAGTAGCTATGACACGCTCAGTAACATGGTCGTGTTAATGGTCGTGTCACAAATGTCAAACTCAGTACCATTGACACGCCCAATAACATGGCCGTGTCACTGGCCGTGTCAGGCAAAAATCATGCATTTCGAACTCTCATCCATGTAAACACAAACACTTCAAAACCCATACTACATCACCCTTAATCAACATCTTGGTTATATTCATCAATTACCTATCAATTTAACACTTATATAACTTCAATATATCATAATAATAATCAATATATACATCACCATGTATCAACTACTTAATTCCCCAATTCATTTATGTGAAACCCTTACTAAACAATCTCAACAATCCATCATCATCCTCACAAATAACCATATTATCATCATCTAAAAACCAATTCAACATATCTATATACTTCAATCTTTCATTATCATCATCTTCACACACCAACCATATCAAATATAAACTCAATCAATAGAAATCAATACAAGAAAATGAATACTTACTTGAATATTTTGTCAAATCCTCAATCTCTACCTTCAATTCTCTTAAAGCCCTTAAGAATTTGATGTATAAACCAACCAAAACCACATCTCTCTCTCTCTCTCTCGTTGAAGAAGAAGAAGAAGAAAGAAAGAAAATCTTCTTTTCTTTATCCATACTTATTATATATATATATATAATTTTAATATAATAAATATTACAAAAATCCTCCACCACATATCCTTCCCTTTGACTTTCCTTTCTTCTTTTTCTCTTATCATTATTATTATTATTATTTGATTATATAAACTTACTTTTCCTACACGACTTTATACATTATGTATATGTGATGTATATGTTGGTATATATATATATCTCATATATTATATTTATATTTCCCATATTTTTCAAATACCACATATATGTACATACATATATATATCATCCTTTTTATACATCTATTCCTTATAATATTTCCTTTTAATTAATTTCAAATAATAATTTATCTTCTTTTGACTTCCATTACTTTGACTTGTATATGTTATATATATATATCTATATATCCGACATATACACTCTCTCTTTACTTCTTTTCTCTTTCCATCAAACATATACATTAAATCCAAATACAACAATAATTTCAAAACTTTTAGGGTATACTTTAGGATATTACAATTCTCTCCCCCTTAAATAATTTCGTCCTCGAAATTATCTAGTACAGTAACAATCCATTCTTAACAAAATATCATCTTCACTTTCATATAAAGTTAACCAATACTTAAATTATTATGTCATCAAATCACATAACTTCTACTCTCCCCCTTAGAGTTAATCATCTTCTCTAAATTTCATAATTCATCATTATATATATATTTATATCTTCTTACTTTCTTAACCAAACATTCAAAATATCTCATTACATTCCTAATTAATTTATCTTTATACAAGAATCAAATCATCTTACAATATCCATATACTTCGTCCATCTATTACATTCAAAATATTTGATCACTTCATCTCTTTATAAATACTCTCTTAGCTTTAACCTTAAAACTCATTGATTTGTATCTTAATATTGATTATCCAGTCATTACAATCACTTTCAGAATAGATATTTATCAAATCTTAATTGATAACAATATCTTTATTTTTCATACACTTAATTTCTTCTTTAACATGCTTCTCACTTAACAAAAATATTAGTAAACTTCCTTTAAACTTACTTTACAGGTAATCAAACTTTTTCCCTTTTATCAACAATTAAAACTGATATAATTCAATTCATTCATGTCCATTCATTTGTCAGAATATTATATCATATACATTATCATTTAAATTTTACACTATTAGTACAACTATACATATTAAATCTCAATAATGATTCACAATCTTAACGAAATCTGAATCAATTGATCTGTCTGTCACAATATACCCACTTTACAATCTTGTTCGATTCAAACCAACAATTAACTTATTTAAACATATTATTAGATTTCACAATATATATATATATGACCTAATTCCATTAGGTCAAACTTATATTAAAATTCTAATCTCTTCGGATCCTTTTTTCAGCTTTTTTGAAATTATGATTATTAATAACAAATCACTTCAAATTATCTTAGTAAAATTTTCACAAAATTTTCATGATTATCTCATACCATATTTACTACCCATAGTTCACTCACTTAAACCTTAAGCCCATCCATTTCTTCTCTTCATACCATAAACATATTCAGTATAACTTTCAATCACATTTTATAGTTTCTCCCATTTAATATCTTCTCACATTTCATACAAGTACTATTTTTACAATAATTACCTGTTTATCACATTATCCATAACTTAAAACATTTCCACAGTTCTCTTTTCTTCCATATTTTCTATAATTATAAACAAATTTCTAACATAAAATAATAAAATATAACTTTACTAGTCATAACTCTTGACCATGTTTCTAGAAACATAATTATCCATCTCATCAAAATTGTACTATAATCATGTTATCTCAGTCCCAAATCTGTGGATAACAAAACTAACCGGCCAAATATACTAAACAAATCATATGGCCATATGAGATTTATGATCACACCTGTGGCTTATAAATCAATACTGTCCCTCAATTATTCTGCTTCCAACCTTTCCAATTACAATACTAAGTTGTATTGCAAGGATTACATATTTATTCTCTGAACTTTTGCTACACCAAGAGGTAACACATTTCAACTCCATTTCAAACCAATTTGTACTCTATTATACGTTCTTCATTAGCCTAATTCATGATCAACAATATTATCCTTTGTAATATCCCGGAATAGACCCTAAGAGTTTTGGAGTTATTGTTGTTGTATTTGGATTTAATGTATATGTGTATATGGGAAATATAAAGATAATATATATAAGACATATACATATACATCATATATACATGGGATATAAAATGGAGTAGGGAAAGTGAATTGTATATATATTTGTATAATTAAGTAATAATAATAATGATAATAAAGACAAAAAGAAAAGAGAAGAAGAAAGTCAAAGAAATAATATGTGGTGGAGATTTAAAGTATTATTATTATTATTATTATTATTGTTATTGTTATTGTTATTGTTATTATTATTAATATTATTATTATTAATAATAATATTATTATTATTATAAGACAAGAACGAAGGAAAGAAGTAGAACCTTCTTTCTTCTTCTGCTCCTTCTTCTTCGTCTTCTTCTTTTCTGCTTGGTCGAGAGAGAGAGAGAGAGAGAGAGAGAGAGAGAGAGAGAGAGAGAGAGATGATGATTTTGAGAGGATTGGAGATTTTTATTGAAGATTTGGCATATTAACCAAGTAAGTATTCATTCCTTTACATTGATTTTTATGGTTTGAGTTTGGATTTGATGAGGTTTTTGTGAGGATGATGATGAATTGTTGAGATTATTGAATAAGTGTTTAGTGTTAATGAAGTGGGGATTTGAGTATTTGATATATGAGTGATGTATGTTGGTGTTTAAGGAAGTTGAAAATATAAAATATATGAGTTTGATAATTGAATATTTGTATTGGTATTCAAGTATCTTTTTATTTGATTTGAATTAGGTTGTGAAGGAAGTGGATTGCTCTAAGTTAAGTGGTGAAGAGTTCATGGAAGGTAAAGTGAATAGATTGAGAATGGTTCTTAAGGTAAGTAAACTACCTAAATTCATCTATTAATAAGATATTGAAACTTAACACATATTCATTTGTAAATGTGTTAAGGAATTGAATGTTTGGTTGATGTGTTTTAGCAAGGTGAATAATGTGAGAAATATGTAAATTATGTGTTTAGGACATTGATTATGTTCATTTGTGTGGTGTCATATTATGTATGAAGTGTTTGAGTGCAACCAAAGGGGATTTATAAATGTTGGGGGCTTAAATTCATGTGTGACACGGCCAAAAACAAGGAGAGACACGGCCAAGTCAAGGGAATTGGTTTGATTTTGGAGAGACACGATCACAGTCTCAGCCGTGTTCTCTGCCCGTGTTTGTCACTGCCAGATTTTTGTGGAGAGACACGGCCGTGTCCCTTGCCCGTGTCTGTGACTGTATGATTTTTGTTGTGAGACACGGCCACTGGCTCAGCCGTGTCACTTGCCGTGTCACCTACTGCCTGAAATTGTGTTGAGAGACACGGCCGTGTCGCCTGGCCGTGTTCACTACTGCCAATTAGGGTTGAGAGACACGGCCACAAGCTTGGCCGTGTCCCTCAAGTGATGCTGGCCGTGTCCCTCAAATTTGTTAGTTAATGATTCTTATTCTTGATTATTCTTGTATTGTTGGATCCTCCAAGGGTTTTGTTGAATCTATACTTCAAATATATATGAAACAAATGTATGTTGAGGATTCCAAATCTAAGAATAAGGTAAATTATATATGTGTATATCAATGATGATCATTCTTGATGAATGTTAAATGTGTTTGATTATGAATATGTAAATAATGAAGTATTCTAATGTGAATTGAGACCAAATAAGATGTGATGTAATTGTGATTGATAATGATGTTATATGAAATGTGTAGTATTTGAGATAAATGATTGTGTATTTGAAAGATGAAAAGCTATGATATGAATTGAGATATGATGATTTAAATGATATGAGAAGCCATTGTGATTGGCTATGATGATCTAAATGATATGAGAAGCCATTGTAATTGGCTATGATGATTTCAATTGAAAATGAAATTGATAATGAACTCATAAATGAATTGTGTGTCTAATATGTTATTCATTTTCAGAGTTTTGTTGTTGGTGGCATGCCTAATAGTAACAATCTCTTGAAGTTAGGTTGGTTTGATCCTTGAAGCCAAGTTGGGTTGAAGTTTAACATGTTTTACTCCCCTTGAAGCTTGGTTGGGTCAAAACCTTGAAGCCTAATTGAGATGTTACCACCCTTGAAGCTAGGTTGGATTGGTTCTTGAAGCCAAGTTGGGTTGATACTTAGCATGCTTTGTTCCCCTTGAAGCTTGGTTGAACCTTAATCCTTGAAGCCTAGTTGGGATAATGATAAATGTGATAATTAAACCAAAACATTAACTCTGAAAGTGGAATGGCATATTAGTGTTCTTGGGCCCATGTGTGTGTTTGTATATATATATATATGTGATTCCTGAATAATGAAAATGAATAATGAGATATATGTTTGTCCTTGTTTTAATGTGAACTATGGAATGAGATGCATACAATACATAAGTGAATTATTGAAGATGAGTATAGCTTGAGAAGCTATGTGAAACGATGAGTTTATGATGTGTAAATTGTATATGATGATATATGAGGTGTGAAATGTATATGAATGTGGAAATAGTGGATATTGTTTCATGAAGACTTTGATAAGTCATTGGATTGTGAATTACTGAAATAAAATGTATGAATATGTATATTGGTAAAACATTAGTAGAAGTATATATATATGAAAAGTATAGCCAAAAAGGGAAAAACATGGTAATAAAATATTGACATAATAAGTTAAAATGAAAATATGATTTTCTCTATTGTATGTGTATATGATTTATTTGTATTACTAAGCTCTCGGGCTTAGCGCGGTTGTGTGATCGCGCAGGTGATTATGCGGTTGATTGGGAAATCAAGCAGTTATTCCACGAGAAGTGTAAGAGTGTTCTGAGACCAACTAGAAGGTGATGCATACATGTAAAGTTTAATTTTGTTATATTATTCACAATCATATATTCATATGTATAATGATTTACTAAATGTTATTAAAATTTAAAGATAGTATTGTTTGAACTTGGATAAGATTTTTAAATTAAAACTAGAAGTGACATTCTTATACTCTATATACGTATTGTATGTATACTAGGTATATGTATAGTACCTATATAGAGTATGAGGGTGTTACAATTATTTTGGTATCAGAGCTTAGGTTCGAGATTCTCGGCCTAAGTAGAATTAAAAAGAGAAAGTTTTGAAAAGCTTAAAGAGAAGTGAAAAGAAAAGTTTTGAAATGAAATTTGTAATACATGCATATGCATTCACATCTAGGTTGGTCTCGAACGTGGCATTATGTGATTTGTGATGTATTGGAACGATTTGAGATGAATGATAGTGTGTGAATAAAATTTTATATGGAAGTAATAATTGGAAAAAGAAATGATATGAAAATTTGTACAAGATTAATTGGTAAATTCAGGAGTGGGAATTTACTTAAGGAAAATAAAGTTGAAAATGAGTTGAAAATAAAATCAAGATTAGAGTATGTACTCTTTCCTTTATGTTTTGAATATCCTTATGACAAAGTTTATGTTTAGTTTGTTAGAAAGAGGAAATATTGTGGGATTGTTGATATGGAAAGATATGTTATTTAAAGGAAGAGAGTATGATAGAATATAAAATAAATTGATTAATATAGACAAAGTGTGATTATTTAAAATTTGGGTATATAAAGCTAAGGTTGTGTTTAAAAGAAAAAGAGATGATATTGGTATAGTTTATGTTGTTTTTCTTTATGTAAACATTGTGATTTCAATGTTAGAAATGTGAGGTGTTTGAATATTGTGAAAGCTCATGGTAACAGTGATAATATGTGATATGTGGATTTTTGAAATGAACTTAAGACTTGCGAGAATTATATGTTCGATGTTGCTTTGTAATATATATATAATGTCTTAAAGTTGAAAAGTTAAAGTTTTAGTGGAATTTGATAAAGGTTATATGAATATTGATGGTTTAATGTATATTCAATACATAAGCTATGTGAAGTGAATAATATTGCACATGATAATATTATGAATTGAATAGTGTGATTAATAATATGAGAATTTATTTGAAGATTAAAGAAAGTAAGTAAGCAAGTAAAAATGAGTTATTTTAAGTTATTTGAGTAAAAAAAGATAAAAATGAATATGAAGATATAGTAAATGCTTTTAAAGACAAAAGTGAAAGAGATGTCACATTAGGATTATGACTAAGATGTATGTGAAATGTTATTATGGTTGGAATATTTATATTTATTGTAATGATAAATATTCTAAATCATATTGAAAAAAAAATGAGAATGATTGTGTTCAACGGGAAGTGATAAACATTAAGTTTGTATGGAATGTATGGAAAAGGAAAATAAAATAAGAGCATATAATTAAGTGTATATATGTATAGGATGTATGAGTTGGGTTTTTCAATATGAATTAAATTATGATATGTAAGAAATATGCATCACATTGTGAATGTGATCTATGGATGTATATGTGGTACAATTATTGGATTAGTGATATGGAGAATGATATTGTATGTATTAGTGAACCTATTAAAGATTAGGTTATGACTTGAACAAATTAGATGAATTTTATGATGGAATTGAGAGTAAGAATAGACTTGTGTAATATTGGACAATGAAATTGTTATAGTGATCACTAGATTTGATAATCATATAATATTTAGAGTTCAAAAGTATCCACATATGGAAAAGTATTATGTATTTGTATATTGTAAGAGATTGTAAATGGAATAGAAAGGAAGTGACAAAAGAGAAATTATGTAATGTTTACATGATGGAATATGTGTTCATACAAGAAAATAATAATATTGTTGAAACATGAATTAAGCTAGTGATGATTAAATAATCTAGTGCAAATTGGGTGATAACGGAGTTGGAATGTGTTGACTCTTGAGGTAGCCAATGTTTGGAAATGAATACAAAATTCTTGAGATCCAATTTAGTATGGTAATTGAAAAGGTTGGAAAAAGAATAATAAAGGAACCATATGGATTTATAAGTTTCAATTATGACCCTTAATCTTTTATAATCCTATGTTTTGTTTAGTATATTGTGGTTGATTAATTTTGTTATTTTCTGATTTGGGATTGAGATAACATGATTCTCGTATAGTTTTGATGAGATTGATAATTATGATGTGGTAAAGTGGTATTTTATGATTTTATGTTAGAAATTTGGTTATAATTATGAAACATAAGGAAAAAGAAGAGAATTAAGAAAATGTGTTAAGCGTGGATAACACTTATTGTTAAGATAGCAATGGTATGAGATGTGAAAAGAGATTCAAAAGAAAGAAATTACAAAAAGGTGATTGAAAGTTATGCTAAATATGTGTATGGTATAAAGTGAATGGGTACAAAGTTTAAGTGAATGAATTATACATAATTAACAGGACATGAGATTATCATAAGAATTGGTGGAAAATGATAATAAGATAATAGAAAACAAAATATATATATACTGAAGAACAATTTGGAGTGATTTGTTATCATGATAATTTGACTAAATATGGATCTGAAGAGATCAGGAATTGGATATAAGTTTGGTTGAATGGAATGAGGATATATATATAATGTGAAATCAAATGATAAGTTCAAATAAGTTACTTGTTGGTTTGAATTGAATAGGATTGAAATGTGGATATTTTGTGATAGATGAACCAAATGATCTAAGTTGCGTTAAGATTGTAAATCATTATTAAGATTTAATATGTATAGTTGTACTAATAGTATAAAAATTTACAGGATAATGTGGATGATGTAATACTTTGATGAATGTATGGACATTGATGAATTGAATTATATCAATTGTAAATAGTGATATAAAGAGAAAAAGGTTGATTATCTATTAAATAAGTTTACAGAGGTTGTATTAATATTAATGTTAAGTGAAAAATATGATAGCGAAGGATTGAAGTATAAGCAAAATGAAAATATTGTTATCAATTAAGGTTTAATAAGTGGCAATTTTCAAAAGTGATTGTAATGACAAGATAAGCAATAGTATGATATAATTCAATAATTTCCAAGGGTAAAGTTAAAAGATTATTTTTAAAGAGATGAAGTGATATATATATATATATCTTGAATGTAATAGATGAATGGAATATATATAGACTATAAGATGAGTTGATTATTGTATAAAGAAAATTCATTGGGAATGTAATGAGCTATCTGGGTGGCTCTGTTGAGAAAGTTATAAGATAAAAATAGATTGATAATGGTGAGTTATGATTGACTTAAAGGGGGAGAGTAAAAGTTGAGTGATTTGATAAATTATAATGTAAGATATGATTATCTTCATATGAAATTAAAGATTGTATTATGTTAAGAATGGGTTGTTATGGTGTTAGATAATTTCGAGGATGAAATTACTTAAGGGGGAGAGAATTGTAATATCCCGGAATAGACCCTAAGAGTTTTGGAGTTATTGTTGTTGTATTTGGATTTAATGTATATGTGTATATGGGAAATATAAAGATAATATATATAAGACATATACATATACATCATATATACATGGGATATAAAATGGTGTAGGGAAAGTGAATTGTATATATATTTGTATAATTAAGTAATAATAATAATGATAATAAAGACAAAAAGAAAAGAGAAGAAGAAAGTCAAAGAAAGAATATGTGGTGGAGATTTAAAGTATTATTATTATTATTATTATTATTATTATTGTTATTGTTATTGTTATTGTTATTATTATTATTATTATTATTATTATTATTATTATTATTATATATATATATATAAGATAAGAACGAAGGAAAGAAGTAGAACCTTCTTTCTTCTTCTGCTCCTTCTTCTTCGTCTTCTTCTTTTCTGCTTGGTCGAGAGAGAGAGAGAGAGAGAGAGAGAGAGAGAGATGATGATGATTTTGAGAGGATTGGAGATTTTTATTGAAGATTTGGCATATTAACCAAGTAAGTATTCATTCCTTTACATTGATTTTTATGGTTTGAGTTTGGATTTGATGAGGTTTTTGTGAGGATGATGATGAATTGTTGAGATTATTGAATAAGTGTTTAGTGTTAATGAAGTGGGGATTTGAGTATTTGATATATGAGTGATGTATGTTGGTGTTTAAGGAAGTTGAAAATATAAAATATATGAGTTTGATAATTGAATATTTGTATTGGTATTCAAGTATCTTTTTATTTGATTTGAATTAGGTTGTGAAGGAAGTGGATTGCTCTAAGTTAAGTGGTGAAGAGTTCTTGGAAGGTAAAGTGAATAGATTGAGAATGGTTCTTAAGGTAAGTAAACTACCTAAATTCATCTATTAATAAGATATTGAAACTTAACACATATTCATTTGTAAATGTGTTAAGGAATTGAATGTTTGGTTGATGTGTTTTGGCAAGGTGAATAATGTGAGAAATATGTAAATTATGTGTTTAGGACATTGATTATGTTCATTTGTGTGGTGTCATATTATGTATGAAGTGTTTGAGTGCAACCAAAGGGGATTTATAAATGTTGGGGGCTTAAATTCATGTGTGACACGGCCAAAAACAAGGAGAGACACGGCCAAGTCAAGGGAATTGGTTTGATTTTGGAGAGACACGATCACAGTCTCAGCCGTGTTCTCTGCCCGTGTTTGTCACTGCCAGATTTTTGTGGAGAGACACGGCCGTGTCCCTTGCCCGTGTCTGTGACTGTATGATTTTTGTTGTGAGACACGGCCACTGGCTCAGCCGTGTCACTTGCCGTGTCACCTACTGCCTGAAATTGTGTTGAGAGACACGGCCGTGTCGCCTGGCCGTGTTCACTACTGCCAATTAGGGTTGAGAGACACGGCCACAAGCTTGGCCGTGTCCCTCAAGTGATGCTGGCCGTGTCCCTCAAATTTGTTAGTTAATGATTCTTATTCTTGATTATTCTTGTATTGTTGGATCCTCCAAGGGTTTTGTTGAATCTATACTTCAAATATATATGAAACAAATGTATGTTGAGGATTCCAAATCTAAGAATAAGGTAAATTATATATGTGTATATCAATGATGATCATTCTTGATGAATGTTAAATGTGTTTGATTATGAATATGTAAATAATGAAGTATTCTAATG
Source organism: Garcia nutans (assembly GCA_947685225.1). Lineage (NCBI taxonomy): Eukaryota > Viridiplantae > Streptophyta > Magnoliopsida > Malpighiales > Euphorbiaceae > Garcia > Garcia nutans. Next base: position 42,738,554 of record CANTUV010000007.1, on the reverse strand, counting down.
TGAATTGAGACCAAATAAGATGTGATGTAATTGTGATTGATAATGATGTTATATGAAATGTGTAGTATTTGAGATAAATGATTGTGTATTTGAAAGATGAAAAGCTATGATATGAATTGAGATATGATGATTTAAATGATATGAGAAGCCATTGTGATTGGCTATGATGATCTAAATGATATGAGAAGCCATTGTAATTGGCTATGATGATTTCAATTGAAAATGAAATTGATAATGAACTCATAAATGAATTGTGTGTCTAATATGTTATTCATTTTCAGAGTTTTGTTGTTGGTGGCATGCCTAATAGTAACAATCTCTTGAAGTTAGGTTGGTTTGATCCTTGAAGCCAAGTTGGGTTGAAGTTTAACATGTTTTACTCCCCTTGAAGCTTGGTTGGGTCAAAATCTTGAAGCCTAATTGAGATGTTACCACCCTTGAAGCTAGGTTGGATTGGTTCTTGAAGCCAAGTTGGGTTGATACTTAGCATGCTTTGTTCCCCTTGAAGCTTGGTTGAACCTTAATCCTTGAAGCCTAGTTGGGATAATGATAAATGTGATAATTAAACCAAAACATTAACTCTGAAAGTGGAATGGCATATTAATGTTCTTGGGCCCATGTGTGTGTTTGTATATATATATATATGTGATTCCTGAATAATGAAAATGAATAATGAGATATATGTTTGTCCTTGTTTTAATGTGAACTATGGAATGAGATGCATACAATACATAAGTGAATTATTGAAGATGAGTATAGCTTGAGAAGCTATGTGAAACGATGAGTTTATGATGTGTAAATTGTATATGATGATATATGAGGTGTGAAATGTATATGAATGTGGAAATAGTGGATATTGTTTCATGAAGACTTTGATAAGTCATTGGATTGTGAATTACTGAAATAAAATGTATGAATATGTATATTGGTAAAACATTAGTAGAAGTATATATATATGAAAAGTATAGCCAAAAAGGGAAAAACATGGTAAGAAAATAATGACATAATAAGTTAAAATGAAAATATGATTTTTCTCTATTGTATGTGTATATGATTTATTTGTATTACTAAGCTCTCGGGCTTAGCGCGGTTGTGTGATCGCGCAGGTGATTATGCGGTTGATTGGGAAATCAAGCAGTTATGCCACGAGAAGGGTAAGAGTGTTCTGAGACCAACTAGAAGGTGATGCATACATGTAAAGTTTAATTTTGTTATATTATTCACAATCATATATTCATATGTATAATGATTTACTAAATGTTATTAAAATCTAAAGATAGTATTGTTTGAACTTGGATAAGATTTTTAAATTAAAACTAGAAGTGACATTCTTATACTCTATATACGTATTGTATGTATACTAGGTATATGTATAGTACCTATATAGAGTATGAGGGTGTTACATCCTTAATATTTCTTATGCACAACATTCGATCATATGCAATTTTTTTTACACAACTTCCATTTATTACTCCATTTCTAATCCATTTATAATCTCTTATTATATATAAATACATAGAACTTTTCCACATGTAGATACTTTGGGACTCAAAATATTATGATCATCAAGTTCAGTGATTACCATCACAATTTCACCATCCAGTATTACTCGAGCCCATTCTCACTCTTAATTTCATCACATAGTCTAGCTCTGCGCAGGTCAAGACCTACTCTCTCTTAGGTCCATTAATACATGCAATATCATTCTCACTACCACTAGACCAGTAGTTATACCACATACACATTCATAGGTCACATTCATAATGTGACTTACTTTTCACATTTCTTACATAATACAATTACATTCATATAAAAAAATTCATATAACATATCTTATACATGTATACACATAGTCATGCAATTTTATTTAATTTCTCTTTTGCATACAATCAATACAAATTTAATGTTTATTACTTTTCTTTGAACATTATCATTCTCATTCTTTTAACATGACTTAAATTATTCATCAACACAACAAATATATGCATTCTAACCATAATAACACTTCACATACATCCTGGTCACATTTCTAATGTGACATCTCTCTCACATTTGTTTTTAAAAGCATTTAATATACCCTTCACATCCATTTTCATCATTTCCAGTCAAATTACTTAAAGTAACTCATTTTCAGCTGCTTATTCGTTTTCCCTTTATTTCAAAACAAATTTTCATATTATCAATCACATTATCCACTTCATAATACTTTCATGTGCAATAATGGTCATTCCACATAACTCATATATTTAATATACATTAAATCATCAATATCTAAATAATCCCCATTAAAATTCTATTAAAACATTAAACTCTCAACTTGCTACGTTTACCTAAACTTCAATTTACTAATTTCATTTTCTTAATATCAACTTTAAAACATCTTATATATATATCACAAAGCAACATCAAAACATATAACTTTCACAATTATTAAAGCTTATTTCAAAAATCCAAATGTCACATATTACCACCCTTAACATGAACTTTATCAACACTTAAGCACATCACATTTCTAACATTAAAATCACCATGTTTGCATTAAAATAACAATACAAACAACACCATTATATCTCCCTACTTAACCAACATCATCTCTTTTTCTTTTAAAAACCTTAACTTTACATACCCAAACCTTAAATGGTCACACTTTGGCTATACCAATCAACTCACTTAATATTCCACCATACTCTCTTCATTTTAATAGCATATCTATCCATATTAACAATCTAACAATATTTCCTCTCTATAGTAATCCAAACATAAGGTTTATTAGAAAGAGATTCAAATTGTAGAGGAAAGAGTACATACTTTAATCTTAATTTTATTTTTAACTCATTTTCAACTTTATTCTCCTATTCATTTTTTTTTACAATCACATTTCAATAATCAACATTTCAAAATTTGCTTTCCTTAAGTAAACTCCCATTCTTTAATTACTTGTATAAATTTTCCCATATCATTTCTTTCTCTAATTTTCCTTTCATGTAGAACTTCATCCACACACTATCATTCATCTCATCTAATTCAGATACATTAAAATTCACATAATGCCACATCCGAGAGCAACCTAGGTGTTAAGGCATATGCATGTATCACAAATTTCATTTTTCTTTTCAAAACTTTTCTTTTTAATTCTATTTATGATTTTCAAAACTTTTGCTTTTTAATTCTACTTAGGCCGAGAATCTCGAACCTAAGCTCTGATACCAAAATAATTGTAACACCCCCATACTCTATATAAGTACTATACATATACCTTGTATACATACAGTACGTATATAAAGTATAAGAATGTCACTTTTCATTTCATATTAAAAACCTTAAACCCTGCTCCAAACAATAATACAATTTATTTAAAGCACATTTACAAAATCGTTATACTTTCGATGATCTTACATATATATATTAATCTTGCCTTTACCAAAATTCATTTATATATATATGAATACATTTTTATCATAATACAACATAATTAAATTGTACATGTATGCACCACCTTCTAGTTGATCTCGAAATACTCTTACCCTTCTCGTGGCATAATGGATAGACTTCAGATCAACCATCTGCTCACCTGCGCGATTTACACAACCGCGCTAAGCCCGAAAGCTTAGTAGTACAAATAAATAATATAAACATATTCATATGTTAACTTCATGTATCCTTATTTTCTTATCATGTTTTTCCATTTCAATTACACTTTTCATATATCTCTACTAATTTCATAATTATATACATATACACATATCATTAACACAAACCACAATTCCATAACTAATACTCACAATATCTACATCCATACACATATTACATGTCATACTATATTCTCAAAATCTCCTCTTTCAACTTAGCTTCTCAAGCCATATTTCTTTTCAATAGTTTAATTATGTATTGTAACTATATCATACTTCATAACATTACATGTCCTTATTTATTCAATTAATTCATTATTCACAATTCACCATTCATGAATCACATTTCCAACAAAGACAAGCTTGGGTCTCATTATTCATCCATTTCACATTTCATGAATCACATTTAAACAAGGACTAGACCCAACCAAGCTTCAAGGGGAGTTAAGCATGCTAAACTTCAACCCAACTTGGCTTCAAGGATCAAGCCCAACCTAGCTTCAAGAGATTGTTACTATTAGGCATGCCACCAACAACAAAACTCTGAAAATGAATAACATATTAGACACACAATTCATTTATTATTTCATTATCAATTTCATTCTCATTTTCTCATCATCATTTAGGCATCCATGCGTCAATCATCTCAGTTGCATCATTATAGCCAACAACAATGGCTTCACATCTCATCAATAGAGTATACATAACCAATTGCATTGGACATATATTTTAAATTCATCATTATCTAGGCAAACATGCCTCATTTATTTCATTTGAATCATTATAGCCAACCACAATGGCATCACATTACATCATTTCTCAAATCACAGTAAAGCAATTCATCATTAAAGTATTTATCATATCCAATTGCATTGCACATACCTTTTTGAATGATCATCATATCTTTCACACTATACAATTCATAACATTAATCACATTGTATTAACAATATAGTAAATTACTTAACACATTTATAACTAAATGTAACACCCTGATACTCCATATAAGTACCATACATATACCTAGTATACATACAATACGTATATAAAGTATAAGAATGTCACGTCTAATTTCAATTTAAAAACCTTTATCCGAGTTCATACAATTTTACATTACTTTAAAACACATTTACAAAAATCATTATTCTTATTAAAAATGCAACATAATTAAAATCATATATGTATGCATCACCTTCTAGTTGGTCTCGAGACACTCTTACCCTTCTCGTGGCATAACAGCTGGACTTCCAGATCAACCGCATAAGTACCTGCGCGATTACACATCCGCGCTATGCTTGAGAGTTTAGTATTACAAATAAATAATAAATAATAAAATATACCTTACAAAAGGATCATACCTCATATTTTTAGCACTATGTTTTATTGTTCTCTTACCACGTTTTCCTTTCTCAATGCATTCTTCATATATTCCTACTAATCTCATAAATTAGATACGTAATTACATAAAACATTCACAACACAATACTTACCCTTTCTATCTCATAAACATATACATATACATTATTTTAACAAAACACCATTCAATGACCTATCCAAACCTTCATGAAAACAATTCTCACAAATTCCACATTCATATCCATTTTACACATCATACCACATTTTCATAAACTCATATCTCAACAAAGCTCCTCAAACCATATTCACTTTCAATATATCAATACTCATATTACAAAATCATACTTCATAACATCATTTTATTCACAATTCATCAATCATGAATCACACTTTCAATAAAGGCAGCCATAGATCTCATTATTCATTTATTTCAACATTTGAATATCATATTGGCAACAAAGACAGACTCGGGCCCAAACAACACACTAATATGCCATTCAATTTTCAGAGTAAATGCTTTGGTTTTATTATCACATTTATCAATATCATAGACCCAACTAGGCTTCAAGGATTAGGTTCAACCAAGCTTCAAGGGGAGCAAAGCATGCTAAGCTTCAACCCAACTTGGCTTCAAGAACCAACCCAACCTAGCTTCAAGGGTGGTAACATCTCAATTAGGCTTCAAGGATGCAATCCAACCTAACTTCAAGAGATTGTTACACTTATTAGGCATGCCACCAACAACAAACTCTGAAAATGGAATAACACATTAGTCACACAATTCATTTATCAATTTTATTCTCAATTGAATTATTATAACCAATAACAATGGCTTACATCTCATTTGAATCATCATAGCCAATCACAATGGCTTCATCACGTCACATTTAAATCATCATAGCCAATAACAATGGCTTCATCACATCACATTTAAATCATCATAGCCAATAACAATGGCTTCACATCATATCATGTCTCAAATCATACTATAATATTTCATTATTCAATTACCTCATCATATCCTTCACATCCTAAAATACATTATATATATATATATATCATCATTGATATAACATTACAACTATATTATTCATGTAACACATTACAATTTACAAGGTTCACAATGCATAACACAAAATATGGTTCATATAATATCATATGCATCATTATCACTCAAGTATACATAATCAATGGCATTGCATATAATTTTCCATGATCATTATATCTTTCACATTTCTTATATCATCATTGATATATATATATACACAACAGTTTACATTATTCATGGATTTAGAATCTTCCATATACATTTGGTTGGATCATTATTGTTTTAAGTGTGTTTAGGTTTAGATTTAGGTACACAATTACCTTTGGAAAATCATAACAATGTAAGAAGAACAAAGAATAAAAACATTACCTAACACATTTGAGGGACACGGGCAGCACACTTGAGGGACACGGCCAAGCTTGTGGCCGTGTCTCTCAACACAATTTTGGCAGTAGCAAACACGGGCATGGGACACGGCCGTGTCTCTCAACACAAAGTGGGCAGTGGCAAACACGGTCAAGGGACACGGCCAAGATAGTGGTCGTGTCTCTCCAAAAACCATCCAACACGGCCAAGTTTGCCCTAACTTGGCCGTGTCTCTCATAACTTAGCCGTGTCCTTCAATGCTTTAAAGACCAAATACTTCAAAATTTCATCCAAGCCCTTCAAAGTTCACAGCACAACCCTCTTAATCATCATCTTTGTTAATATTTATCAATTTCCTATCACTTTAACATTTATATAACTCCATTATATCATCATAATAATCAATATATACATCACTATAATCAATTACTCAAAGTACCAATTCACTTATACTAAAACCTAACTCAACAATTCATCATCATCCTCACAAACACCCAACTTATCATCACTTAAATATCAATTTAACACATTTACATACTTCAATCTTTTATTATTATCATCTTATACACCAATTATACCAAACATAACCTCAACCCAAAAGAAATCAAAACAAGAAGATAAAGACTTATATATATATGTATAATCAATAAAATCAACTCAAGAGATAGGTACTTACTTGAATAGCTTGCCAAATCTTCAAACTCCACTTGCAAATCTCTTGATATCCTTAATCTTTGGTGTAAATAAAAGCAAAATCACCCTTCTCTCTCTAGCTTCTCTCTCTCTCTCTCTCGTTCACTAAGAAGAAGAAGAAGAAGAATGATGAATCTTCTTTTCTTTGTTCTTATCCCATATATATATATATAATAATAATAATAATAATAATAACATTAATACACTTAAATCTCCACCACACACAATCCCTTTTGACTTTCTTCATCTTTTTCTCTTTGTCCTTATTATCATTATTGTTATTATTAACTAATTATACAAATATATATATACAACTCATTTTCCTACACCATTTTATACATCATGAACATGTGATGTATATGTGAATATATGTATATGTCATATACATTACATTTATATTTCCCATATCTTTCAAATACCATATATACTTTTTATCCTTCATATCTTCTCTTCACTTCTTTTCTCTTTCCCTTCAATACACACACATTAAATCCAAATACAACAATAGTTCCAAAACTGTTAGGGTATACCTTGGGATATTACACTAAATGTGTTAAGTCTCAAAATCATGTAAAAGAATGCATCCATGTAAGTTTGTACTTACCTCAAAAGCAACTCACATCAATCTAAATTCCTCTTCCAAGAATCCTCCAACACTTGGATTAAGGCAACACAATCTCTTCAAAACCTAATCCAAAGATAATTATACATATAAGAAAATAAGAATGATAACTAACTAGGGCAAACTCTACACAACACGCTCACCAACACGGGCGTGTCCCTGATCTTGCCCTAAACCAACAATACAGAAGCTTTGACACGCTTAGTAACACGGGCGTGTCAATGGACGTGTCACTCATTCTGCCTCACAGAAACATTGACACGCCCAACAACACGGGCGTGTTCATGGCCGTGTCAATTACTTTTTCTCACAGTAGCTATGACACGCTCAGTAACATGGCCGTGTTAATGGTCGTGTCACAAATGTCAAACTTAGTACCGTTGACATGCCCAATAACATGGTCGTGTCACTGGCCGTGTCAGGCAAAAATCATGCATTTCGAACTCTCATCCATGTAAACACAAACACTTCAAAACCCATACTACATCACCCTTAATCAACATCTTGGTTATATTCATCAATTACCTATCAATTTAACACTTATATAACTTCAATATATCATAATAATAATCAATATATACATCACCATGTATCAACTACTCAATTCCCCAATTCATTTATGTGAAACCTTTACTAAACAATCTCAACAATCCATCATCATCCTCACAAATAACCATATTATCATCATCTAAAAACCAATTCAACATATCTATATACTTCAATCTTTCATTATCATCATCTTCACACACCAACCATATCAAATATAAACTCAATCAATAGAAATCAATACAAGAAAATGAATACTTACTTGAATATTTTATCAAATCCTCAATCTCTACCTTCAATTCTCTTAAAGCCCTTAAGAATTTGATGTATAAACCAACCAAAACCACATCTCTCTCTCTCTCTCTCGTTGAAGAAGAAGAAGAAGAAAGAAAGAAAATCTTCTTTTCTTTATCCATACTTATTATATATATATAATAATATAATAAATATTACAAAAATCCTCCACCACATATCCTTCCCTTTGACTTTCCTTTCTTCTTTTTCTCTTATCATTATTATTATTATTATTTAATTATATAAACTTACTTTTCCTACACCACTTTATACATTATGTATATGTGATGTATATGTTGGTATATATATATCTCTCATATATTATATTTATATTTCCCATATTTTTCAAATACCACATATATATACATATATATATCATCCTTTATATACATCTATTCCTTATAATATTTCCTTTTAATTAATTTCAAATAATAATTTATCTTCTTTTGACTTCCATTACTTTGACTTGTATATGTTATATATATATATATCTATATGTCCAACATATACACTCTCTCTTTACTTCTTTTCTCTTTCCATCAAACATATACATTAAATCCAAATACAACAATAATTCCAAAACTTTTAGGGTATACTTTGGGATATTACAGTCCAAGTGGACATAAGTTATCTAGGCAAGAAAGGCAAATGACTTGCCAATTATGTTATCAACCAGGCCATAACAAAAGAAAATGTCCAAAGCAAAATAGAGGGGCAAACAATGTGACTAATATAGCAAGCCAAGAACAATTTATTCAAACACCAACTCCAGCTAATGATGAATCTAAAATGTTATATATTCATTTATCCACTTGCAATTTATAATGTTTAATAATAAGTATATTTGAAATTAGATAATTAATGTATTGTTGGTATATAATGTTGGTAGCATCCTATTGTGAGTTCAAGGCAGCCTACTATTGGAATTTCAGAGCTAGTTTTTCAAAGTCTAGAAACAAATTCAGAGCAATTAAAAAATGCTTATGTAAGAAAGTGGAAGCTAACATATTCATAAGCTACACAACTATCTGCTCAGGTGAACAAACCATATGGTTGTTTTGCCACATAACCACCATATGGGTTTGGAGTGTATCATGATTCATCCAATTCCAACATTATATTAGATATGAGCTAATATTAAAATTATATGAAATAAGCTATAATTTTGTTGCTTTAAGTAATAATAAACTATATTGATAATTTTTTCTATATTTTTTTACAACCTAACACCAAAAGGTAGAGAATTGTAACCACTGGGAATGTAAGACTTGGGAATGAAGCTGAACCAAGCTTTATGACTGAAAATCGAAAGGGTTTTGTGAAGGGTTGAAAAAGGTACAGTAAAGTGGACAACTACAGGTAGAAAGAGATGAAAAATTGAAGGCAATGAAAACTACACATAAGAAGGATTGAAAAAATGAAGAAAAAGTAGAGGAACATTATGTGTTAAGTTTTATATGTATTTTGTTGCATTGTTTATATTGTTGTAGCATTTTTAAGAATCATGACTTGTTAAGTAATTTAAGCTTTGAATTGGTAAAGTGTAATATTTTGGATTTTATTTAAACAAGTGAATGAGAGCTATTCTTAACTAATTAAATGTTGTAATTACTTTTATTTTTTACTTGATGCTGTTATAATCCTTGCAGATGTTATATTTATTGTAAGTAATTTTTTTGACTAAATGTGGTCTGCTAGTATATTTGAGTTTACATGGTTTGGATGAGTGTTTATTATTGATGTTAATGTAGATGGGTGATGGAGTTTTTGGATGTTTAGTTCAGATGCTCATAGTGCATATGTTATAACTTAACTGCTATTAATGGTGTTTAATGTGGTGATTGGGCTTGTTGCTGCTATTTTTCAAACCAAATGTGATATGTTTCTATTGCATTTTCAAACCAGATGTGAACTCATTCTCATTTCTCATTTCAAATCATTTGTTGGTGCATTTCTAATTTCTAATTTAATCACCACATCAACCAATTATTATAAACTACACATAGTTACATTATAGACATTAGCAACACACCAATTACACTTTGAGAATTAGTTTACAAACTACAGATTTCTTCTTCACAATCCTGCGTTTTCAAAGATCAAAAACACATTACTTTATAACATTAAAATTCAATTCAATTCAAATGCCAACATCAATGTGAAGTTAAGATAAATATAATTCATTCGTTGGATAGTCAAAATACAACATTAGTATTCAAGCTAGTAAAACCGACTACATCAGTCCCAAACATCAACCACAAACCCATAAATTGAAAAGAACAATCAACTACATCAATCTGCCTACATCAATCACAAAACTATAAAAGCCAAGAAAAACTAACTACAATAGTCCCTTTACATCATCCCCAAACCAAGCAAAATCATCCTAAACAATAATAAATCACAAAATAACCTTAAAGAATATAACTAATACTAGTAAGATCACAACAACCCATAATTGCTTTTTCTCTTTAAACACTAATTTTCAACTCCTACTTCAATATTGATTTGCTTTTCACTAATCCATAAATGATTTTCTTTGATCTCTCATCTTTCAGTGGACAATCAAACTAGTTAAATGTTCAATCGTAAGACAAATTGTCGCATGACCAGAACCTCCTTCCTGGATTCTTCGTTGTCCAAGAGGTTCTGATTACTTTTAGCTCTCCAAGTGAGCACCTAGGAGTTTCATCCATCTGATACAATCTTCTTCGAATTCTTCTTCTCTTTCAGCTACTATGAAAATAGAAAGAGGAAAGAATTTTTTTTTTTAATTTGCAAGAGCTCATTTTTATTTGGTGAGTTTGGGGTAAAAGGTTTTTGTCAAATAATCTTTAACAATCTAACGTGGCAATTTTTACATAGAAAATGGGGCCCATAAAGCTTAGTCATCATCAGATTTTTTGAGTAAAATGTCAGAGACACTTATACATTGATTTGTAATGAAGTACAAATACTAAACTGGCCAAAACAATTATAGAGACACTAAAAAAATAGACAAATTGAGACACCAATAGTGTAATTTTTCCTCTCTAGAGAGATGCTTCTGTTGCACCTCTCTAATCTATGCATTCCAGATGCTACCTTAACATATATATGATGTAACACCCTTATACCCGATATACGTGCACTACATACACCAACAACATATGTAATATACGTATATATGATACAAGAATGCCACAACCCATTTTAATAAAATAAATCTTTACTTATAAAATCTGCATAAACTTAAACCATTTAACTAATATCATATAAATAATAGATGAAATATTACTTGCTAAAAAACATATATAACTTCATTACCAAAGGTTTATCCAAAACATTTTTGATAGTTTGCAGAAATATACATATATATACATCAAAATATAACATAATATACATGAAGTCAATATGTACAAAAATATGTCATTCAAATTCCAGAGTTAATGTTTTGGTTCAATAATCACATTTTTCAAGCCTGCAGGCGTATCATTATCTCAATGAGAAACATGTCATATGTAACATGTCAACTAGGCTTCAAGGACTAGGCCCAACCAAGCTTTAAGGGGAGCTAAGCATCAACCCAACTTGGTTTCAAGGACCAAGCCCAACCCAGCTTTAAGGGATTGTTAATTTTAGGCATGCCACCTACAACAAAACTCTGAAATTTGAATAACATATTAGGCAAACAATTCTTTCATTATTTCATTATCAAATCCATTCTCATTTATATCATGATCATCTAGGCATAATGCCCTATATATTTCATTTATCTCATTATAGCCATCAACAATGGCTTCACATTTCATTATTAGAGTGCACATCACAATTTACATTGTTCATATATTTTAATGATCATTATATCTTTCACATTATGCAAATCATAGCATTAATCAATTGTATCAACAATGTAATAGATTACTTAACACATTTACAACCAAATGTGTTAAGTCCCAAAGTCATGTAAATGTATGCAATCATGTAGGGTTTATACTTACCTCAAGAGCAACTCACACCAATCTAACCACTTCCTCTTCTAAGAATCCTTCAACCCTTGGATTAGGGCAACTCAATCTCTTCAAAACCTAATCCAAAGGTGATCATACACACTCACTTAGAGATACACATAAGATAATAAGGATAAGAACCAACTAGGGCAAACTCAACACATACACAATACACAACACTTGCTTTCCAACACCAAACTTAACCTTTCCTTCAAACCAACCCCAAAATCAAAGTCAAATAAACAACACCATCTCAAACACATCAAAATTAACCACACACATATCAACAACAATCATTCACCAAACTCAATTCACAAACTCAAAAGAAAACCAGAGAAACAAGTTGGAAACCTACCAAAAGTAATGAAAACCTTTAAAATTCCAACTTGATCACTTGAAACACCTTCAAATCTTGAGTTAGGAAATCACAAAACCCTCTCTTCCTTGGTTGATAATGGTGGTCGGCTCTTGAAGATAGAAAGAAGAAGATAATGGAAAAGTCAAACAACTCTCAACTCTTAAACCACACAATCCTCCACCAAGCAATTTAAATATTACAATATTACAAATATCATCTTCCTCTCAAATAAATTTCCATTTTAAAATAACCAAAATATCTCCTTTGACCTTAAATAAATGTTGACTGGTATATGTTGTATATATCTCAATATATACAACATATACACACTCCCCTATCCTTTCTTATCTTCCCACTTAAACATACATATATACTTTATATCATTTAATCCAATTTCAACAATAATCATTCCAAAAATTTTAGGGTATAGTTTGGGATATTATAATTCTCCCCCTCTAAAAATAAATTTTGTCCTTGAAATTACTTGATCTTAAATCTGAAATAGCTGGGGATACTGGTCTTGCATCACTTGCTCACTCTCCCAAGTTGCCTCTTCCTTAGCATGATTCTTCCAAAGAACCTTCACAAGTGGAACTTTCTTATTTCGCAACTCTTTCACTTCATATGCCAAAATAGCCACTGGTTCTTCTTCAAAAGTCAAATCCAGACTCACCATAATAGATTCAACGGACAGAACATGAGATGGATCTGATCTGTGCCTCCGTAGCATATAAACATGAAAGACATTATGAATTCTATCCAACTCAGGCGGCAAAGCAAGTCGATAAGCAACTAATCTAGCTCTTTCCAAAACCTCATAAGGTCTAATGAAATGAGGACTCAGCTTCCCTTTGCGGTCAAATCTCAAAATCCTCTTCCAAGGAGATACTTTCAGAAAAGCTTTATCTCCAACATTGAACTCTATGTCTCTCCTCTTCAAATCTGAATAAGATTTCTATAGGTCTGAAGCTTCTTTCAACCGATCGCGAATTATCTTCACTTTCTCTTCCGTTTCCTTAATCAAATCGGGACCAATAAATTTACCTTCTTCAACTTCATTCCAACATAGAGGCATTCTGCATCTTCTACCATACAATGCATCATAAGGTGCCATTTTAATACTAGATTGATGACTGTTGTTATAAGCAAATTCCATCAATGGCAAAAATCTGTCACAACTTCCAGAGAATTCAATGACACAGCTTCTCAACATATCCTCTAAAATTTGTATCACTCTCTATGACTGCCCATCTATCTGCGATGAAAAGCAGTGCTAAAATGCAATTGAGAACCCAAAGTAGCATGCAAACTCTTCCAAAACCTTGAAGTAAACCGGGGATCTTGATTAGATACCAACGAAATTGGGACTCCATGCAACTTCACTGTCTCAAAAGCACATACCACATTCAAAATCTCTCTTCTTCTCTCTTTTCCCTCTTTTTCTTTAATCACTTGTTGATAATCCCACCTGCTCTAACTAATTCTCTTAAAAAAATTGTTGGAAAAGATAGATTTCCCTTGATTCTTTTATGAAAGGAAGAAGAAAATAGAGAAGATGGTGATGGTGGTGGTAGATGGCATGGATGATGGAAGAAGAGGGAAGAAGATTCTACACACATACACATGTCCACATATATATAATAAGTTTAATCTAGTGTGGCCAATCTCATTTTAACTATGGTACACCCTCTTTCTCATCTTTTAATTTTAATTCAATTTTTTTAATCTGTTAAAACCGTAAAAATAATTTTTCAGTAAATTTTGAGATGTACTATTCACTATTCTCTACTTCAGTAATTTTTTCACGTTACTTTTATCACTATACACTATTAATTATCAATATTAATTAAAAAGTTCCCTGTTTGAAATTTTGCAACATTACAATATGTGATTTATAGTGATGCTTCACATAATATTTTAGGATGTATGTTGATACAGGAGGGTAGAGTTATTGCATATGCTTCTAGATAGCTAAAACCTCATGAGTTAATTATTCAACTCATGACTTGGAATTGGCAGCCATAGTATTCGAACTGCAGATTTAGCAACATCATTTATATGGAGAGAAATGTTTTATTTATACTGATCAAAAGTGTTTAAAGTATCTAGGTGTTTAGAAAGAGATGAATCTTCGGCAAAGACAATGGTTGGAATTTATAAAAGATTATGATTGTATCATTGATTACCACCGCGACAAGGGAAATGTTTTTACAGATGCCTTAAGTCAAAAGTGTATGATATGATTAACTGCCTATTCTATCATGTTGCTTGTTGAATTGAGAGCACTACAAGTTAGATTTGAGATTTGTGATGATGGTGCACATATGGCCCATGTGTAGGTGAAGCCAATCATGTTATACTAGATTAAAGAGGTGTTGAAAGTAGATTTGAAACTTAAGAAGATTGTGGAAGATTGCCAAAAGGGAGAGAGCAGAGATTTTCATGTAGTAATGATGGAAGTTCATGCTACAAAGATAGGTCATGTGTTTCTAATGATGGGGAATTGAAAAAGAAAATTTTAGAAGAGGCATACCAAAATTCTTTTGTTATGCATCTCGGAAGTACCAAGATGTATCATGATTTAAAGAGGCAGTACTAGTGGTCATATATGAAGAAGGATACAGTAAAGTTTGTGTCAAGATGTTACATATGTTAGAGGTTGAAGGCTGAGCACTAGGTTCCTTTGAGGTTATTGTAGCCATTATCCTTTCTTAAAAGGAAGTAGGAGTGAGGGAATATGGATTTTGTGTCGGGGTTACCTTTAATCCAAAGAGAATATGATGAAATCTAGGTGATAGTTGATAGATTGACGAAGTCAGCTCATTTTCTTCCAATTAGGATGGACTACTCTCTTGATAGGCTAGCTGGGATTTTTGTCAATGAGATTGTAATACTACATGGAGTCCCAGTTTCACTAGTATCATACTGAGATCTTAGATTTACGTCTACATTTTGGAAGAATTTGCAAGATGCATTGGGTACTCTGTTGCATAGTACTACTTTTTATCCCCAGATAGATAGCCAATTATAGAGAGTGATTCATGTCTTGGAGGATGTTAAGGAGCTACGTTATGAAGTTCATTGGGAGCTGGGATAGACACTTACCTCTGGTGGAGTTTGAATACATCAACAACTTTCAGTCAAGCATTGGGATGGCACCTTTATAAGTCATTGTATGGCAGCAAGTGTAGGATGCCATTATTATGAGCTGAGATTTTCACTCCCACTCCCTTGCTGAATGGTTTTGTGACTTGAGCACTGTAAGGCTCAGAGTCATAGAGAACATGGGCCTAAACTCAGAGAAAAATAAAGTCACCACCCGGATGGGCCGAAAAAAGAAAGGGGTGGATGACTCGATAATTAGTGCCAAAATGGACTTGGTAAAAAATTAAGGGTCTATAGTTTGCCCCCTGCTTGAGCGATCTGTGACTATAGAAAAAGAGAGTGAGAAGCAACATGATTTTTTTACTACGTTTAGAACCATACTAAACTCTGTACCCGAGGTTGGATTGAGTTATAGACTCAAAAAAGATTTGAGTGCTAGACCTAGGATGAGTTCTGGATTAAAAAATAATTTGGATTCTGGACCTGAGGTGAGTTCTGGACTCAAAATTAATTAGGATTTTGTCCTGAGGCGAGTTTTAGACTAAAAAAATTTTGGATTTTGGACCAAGGTGAGTTCTGGACTCAAAAATAATTTAGGCTCTCGACCTGAGGTGAGTTCTGGACTAAAAACTAATTTGGATTCTGAACCCAAGGTGAGTTTCGGACTCAAAAATAATTTGGGTTCTAAACCCGAGTCATCTGTAAAAGATAATTATAGTCAGTAAGATATCTGCAAAAAATTTAGCTATTTTTATCATACCTATATCCTCTTTCCCTCTGTGTGGAAAAAATATTTTAGAAGTACAAAAAATATTTTTAAACACTCAAATATTTACTGTTGGCAAGTGAAAATAAAAATTAAAATATCAGTTACTTTTGGAAAAGTGAGATTAATTGAATTTATTGTTTATTTAACTTGAATTGCTTTTTGCTTTTTGCTTTTTGCCTTTTTTCACCTATTTAAATGATCATCAGCCCCTTTTATGTTTCATTTCATTTAAACTTACTCACATAGTTGCAATAGCAAATGGAGAAGATATATTCATCAAGATCAGGACCTCTATCCAACACTGAATTGCTAGAATTCATTCAAGGGCATGAACATGGAAATGTTGATCTTCTAGCTGGGATGTAGCTTCATCGCACTTCGGGTCAAAAAACTGAGGTAATACTGCAATTTAATATTTTAGTAGCACAATTTTTCATTCTTTTATTTATTATTTATTATTATTTATTATTTATTATTTTTTTCATTTGAGCAAAAATTATTAAGCAAAGAGAGAAAAGAGAAATTGTTATTTAGAAGATTAATTTTTTAATTAATTTATGATTCAGTAATTAAAAGTATATTAATGAATAAATTGTAAAAAAGGTTAAGAAGTATCCTAGTGCTAAAAAAAGATGAACTAACGGCATGTAGTAAAAATTTAATAAGTAATCTAGTATTAATAAATTTGAACAGAAAGCAGTGAGTAACTTATGACAATATTAGACTTTGAAATTGTAGCATTTGTAAGATGATATACTTACCTTGTATTGGCTTACCTGGTTTGGTTATAACACGATCGTTGCATTTTCTGGAGTGGAGGGTGTGTCTACAAAGCTCAACAATGGTATGACATAGTGCCTTCTCACATAAAACGGATCATCCAAGAGTGTGGTTTTGAAAAATTTTTTCTACAACTACTATCTGAAGAATGTCTAATAGATGGGAGTGTTGTTCAAGCATTATCGGAATGGTGGATGGACATGACTCATACTTTCCACCTTCTTGTGGGAGAGGTGACCATTGGCCCAGTTGATTTTGCAGCCATAACTTGTCTTCAATACTATGGCATGCAGATCCTTCTTACTAACGATATCCTAACACATGACAAAATTCAACAGTTAATAGGTATGGAACCTTCATTAAAAGAGCCATTCAAGATAAAAATTATATCGATTTGAAATCATTAAATGAACAATGATAGACAGATTCGTGGAGAAATGACCGAGCAATATGCTCAAGGATTTTTGCTATAATTGCTCGGATTGACCATTTTATGCAGTACCGAATGTACCATCCATTTACCATTGTTGAGGGCCCTTGTATATATGGATCTCTTATAGCTTTATGGTTGGGGTAAAGCTGGCCTTTCTTGTCTCTATCATGGTCTTGACAAGATTTACAAAAACAAAAAGTCTTTCATTGGCTTTATGGTTATTGTTGAGGTATTGTCTTCCACCATTGTCAATTCAATTCGTATACTTGTATGAATTTGATTTCCACTATTATTATTGGTATTGGCTTATGAGCACAATCTCATGAGAGTGCCTGGTATTTCCTGAGAGAGAGTAAGGTATCAAAGGTTGAATTTTTAGTTGTCCGATCGTACAACGGTTCCCAGCTCTCATCATGTGCACTCCCAGTGCTATCATTTTAGACGTTTAACCTGGGGCCAGGTAAAATAGTGTTAGTTTGCATTGAAATTTATTTTAAAATCCACTTATCTTTTATAATATTGTAGGTTGACTTGGCATGGTGGAAAGTTGAGGAGCAAGCAAATTGGACTCCTCTCATGAATGTTGCACTACCTTACCAGCACTCCCACCGAGTCATTGCTAGTCCCGTGGCTAGTGGCTAGTTTCTTAGCGAAAGGGTGTATGACTGGTTCCTTGGTCTTGAATAGTGGAGGATTTTGATGAACTATTTGACATAAACTTTGAATATTACATTAATGCTAGAGAATTCATGGCGACTAGCTCAGAATGGCTATAATGTTGAAACTTACCTTTGTCCACCGAGCACGTCATATGCATAATTTATTTGAGCATGGCTCTTGAACTTTGATGTGTATCCTATTGGCATCCAGGGAGTTTTTGAGGAGGGAGAAAGAAGCAACAAAGAAAACATTAATGAAGAGGAATATAAAGGAGAGTCTATCTCTTATCCCGGGGCTGGCACCTCTCAGGTGAACATTTACCATTTTTTCATTGCAACTATTTTTTCTTAACTTATTCTGACTATTTTTATGATTATCATAGGCTGTAGGTTCATTTGGGTACGAGGCTAGACCTTCCTCCATAGTTCCAGTTCAACGACAATTTTCACCAGTTCAACTGAAATTTTCTCCGTTTGCTCCTTCTTTTCATCCAGATGTGCCATCTTATCCATAAGGCTTTGATATGAGTTATCTTACCTGTCATCCTATTCCATGATTATTTATGCTATATGTATGCATGATTATGTATGTTCTTACCCTTTCCTTTTCTTACTCACAGTGAATGCTTGAGGAGCAAAATAAGAAACTGTAAGAAGAATTAGCTGCTAGCCGTTGGCACACTGCTTTTTTCGAGCTAAACTTTTGAGACTTCTAGTTTTGAGGAATCAGGGATCCTGGAGCTTCATCTTCTAGGGGGCACCAAACTGATGACTAAGAGATTCCTTCTCCTATTTCAGATGATGACTACTATAGACCTGACTTTCAAGAAAATAGGGATTTGGGTATTTTTCCTCCGAGTGGATTTCAAATAGGTGATATACATGCTCCTTCATTAGGCGATGACATTTTTAGGGCTTTATTTGATCATGGCTTGCCTCCTTCTTTGCAGTGATCCATCATTATATTAAGTAAAAAACTTGTATGAATAAAATAATAATAAAAATAATAAATATAGTAACTATAATAATAATTGCATTTACGTTACTGCAACTTTGACTTTTTTTATATCCTTTTTTCTTCTTATTTTTATATATACACAAAATTTTCCATTTGAATTCACTGTCCAGAAGTCTAAATTCATTATGGATTCAAATTTATAAAACCAAGATTAGTGCGGCAATCCACCCTTTCCTTACTCATCTTGGTCTCAAGTCACTGCCAACTCCTTGTCCAATTTGGTATATAAGTAAACCTCTTATATAAATTTTGTTTCAATTTGCCATTCATGCCACAATTTCTAATTTCAACAAAAGCAAGGAAATATTCTACAAATTTTATTAAGGCAACAAAAACCATTTTAACAATTCCAAGCTTTTCTTTAATTTCAAGAATGACTAAGCTTAATTTAAAGAAAATCAAAGGTTTGTTTAGAACCATGAAATCCATACATTGGGAACAAATATCTTGGTCTTAAATTAATACTTTAAAATGCTTTCAAAATGTTAAATTGGATGATTTCTTTTTACATGCCAAGGCTTTTTTTTGGAATATGAAAACTAGGACGTTCAAGATAAATAACTTTGAGACATGTTGTAATATCCTAAAATGTGCTCTAGAAGTATTGAGGTAATTGTTGTTTGATTTGAATTAAATGTATATGTATTATGGGAAAGGAAAGAGTGTATAGAGAGAAGTGTATATGTTATTTATATGATAATATATATAACATATATGCAAGTCAAAAGAGTGGTCAAGGGAAGAAGATATTTTAATTTGGGATTTGTAAAATGACTAAAGAGGACAAGTGCTTTAAAAGAAATCAAAACAAATGGCAAAAGGGTGTTTAGGTAATTACTTATGTTGAAATACTTGGTGGAGATTTAAAGAGGAGTTGACTTTGTTTCTTCATTGTTCTTTTCTTCTTTTCTTTTTGTTGTGGCCGACTCCTCCATAGACAAGGGAAAACAAGTGGACAAGAGAGGATTTTGATGTTCTAAGCTCAAATTGAAGGAAGATCTAAGTGATCAAGTTGGTGATTCAAGAAGTTTTATAACTTTGGTAAGTTCTCTTTTGATATCTTTGCTTATTTGAAGTTGTGTTGTGAAATTAATAGATGATTTAAGAGTGTGTTGTTTGATTTTGATATATTTAAGAGTGTTTGAGTAAATTGATTATGGATTTTGAGGATGGATTGAAGAAAAGAGTAGTATGTTAAAAGAGATGGTGTTGTAGTGGTGTTTGGGGTTTTGATGATGTTTGTGATTTGTGTTTGATGTGTGTTTTGGCTTGTTTTGGTATTGTTGTAAGTGTTGAAATGGTTTTTGGGTGTGTGTAGTGAAGTTTGTTTGAAGTGCATGTTGGTGGATAGAAGTGTTTTGTTGGGTATTTTGTTGTTTGGCCGGAATCTGAGTTTTTGGTCTGACACGCCCGGGAGCACGTCCAGAGTCTTAGGCGTGTCAATTGTGTTGGAGGCAGTAGCTTTGACATGACCAGTAACACGCCCGTGTTATCGAGCGTGTCATAGCTACTGTGAGATTGGAGAGTTTACACGGCCATGAGCACGCTCATGATATTGGACGTGTTGTTATTTTTCAGAGAGGCAGAATGTATTACACGCCCAGTGACACGCCCGTGGTTGTGAGTGTGTAAAAGCTTCTGTGTTGTGGAGTTAGGGCATGGTCAGGGACACGTCCGCGTGGTTGAGCGTGTCATGTTTAGGGTTTGCCCTAGTTAACTCTTAATTTGATTATCTCATGTGTATCCCTAAACAAGTGTATGTTATTATTTTTGGATTAGGTCTTGAAGAAAGTGATTTGTCATTGATCTAAGAAGTAAAAGAATCTTGGAAAAGAAAAGTGTTTAGAGTTGTGTGAATTGTTATTGAGGTAAGTACAAACCTTGCATTGTTGCATACATTCACTTGATATGACATTATTATTATATATGAATAATGTTACGTTTTGCACATTGTGAATCTTGTGAAATGTACTATATGTATAATGTGAAATGAGATAATTAAGACATGTATGCATATATGATTATGTCCAATGTAATTGATTATGAATATGTGAAAGATGATGTATTATATTGTGAATTGAGACATGATGATTCAAATGTGATGAGAAGCCATTGTGAGTGGCTATGGTTATACAAATGAAAGTGTTGAGGCATGAATGCCTATTTGATATTGAGATACAAATTGAGAAAGAGAATAATGATATAATTGTATGTTTAATATGTTATTCAGTTTCAGAGTTCTGGATTTGGGTGGCATGCCTATGAAATTATGAATAGTAACAGTCTTGCCGGGTTGAGGATCTCTTCAATTTGAGTTGAATTGAGGTCCAAGAGACTGGGTCTGTTACATTATGAGAATTGTGATTATGAGATATATGATTGGTAACAGTCTTGCCGGGTTGAGGATCTCCTCGATTTGTTGAGTTGATGGTCCAATAGACTGGGTCTGTTACACTATCCATGGATAGAGATATATATATATGTTGCCTACGGGCTTGATTATTGTGATTATGAACCCAAGTAGTAACTCTGAATTCTGAATATCGTATTAAACACTTGTTGGGCCCATAGGTGTATATGTCATGCTGATGTTATAAATGATGTGATAATGTGATGAAATAATGTAATATTCATGAAATATTGTATATTGAGTATGATCTTTATTATTTGATTATATATCATTGTTATTGATTAAGCATAAGTGCATTATGGTTTGTACTACTGAGTTGTTGGCTCAGCGCGATTATGATTCATCGCGCAAGTGATAGAGTTGAGACGGAGAATTCTTCTAGACCTAATTGAGGTTGTTTTGATTGTGAAGAGTTGGATTAAAGCTTAAAGATCAGAGAGTCAAGCTGCCAATCATGTATATATTTCATATTTTGTAATTTTTGAGGTTTAATGTATTTACACTTGTAAGTTTTGGATGAAACTTCCGTTGCGTAATAAACAAACGTTTTTATCTATTGTGTCTTATGATTTTCATTTCTCTTTATTTGGTATTTCTTAAATTTTTATTTTTACTTTAAATATGATTTGTGTATTTTTAATGTGTGTCATTTCTATATTCAGTATACGTATAATACGATCGTATAAGCATGCTTTGTACGTATACGGGATATAGGGGTGTTACACATGTCCTATAATCAAAGAATTTGAGGCCATCCTTGGATACCCAAGAAATCAACCAATGGTATTGCCCATATTGACTTCCAAAACTCATCAAAAGATGCAACTATTATTTCAACTTTCAAAGCCCAAAGTTCTGCAATTGAGGAGAGGTGAGAAAATTTTACTTGGTCCCTTGATTGATTTTAGCACTTCCTATTTGCCTCCCACCAAAACCTGGGGGAGCATGTTCTTTCTTTACTTGCTTGGTCAATTTCTGCTTGTTTCCTCTGATGGTCAATGACTTTGATAGTTTCCAGCAAATGGGTAGAAATGACCAATATTCTAATCCTTACAACCCAAGCTGGAGAAGCCAACCAAATTTTTCTTGGGAAAATCAGCAACACACATTCAACCTCAAAATTGTTTTCAACCTTACCAAAGAAGTTCTTACTCTGAAGAACAATATTCAAATCAAGATCACCTTAAGAAACGCTCATTGGAGGATAGTTTGAATGCCTTCATTCAAACTAGTGCACAAAATCAAGATCGACTTAAGGAACCCACTTTGGAAGATAGTTTGAATGCCTTCATTCAAATTAGTGCACAAAATCAAAATCAATTCAAGAAATCCACAGTGGAAGATGATTTGAATGCTTACCTTCAAATTTGCACACAAAATCAGGAAGGGAGCAATGAGAGGTTTGATTCTTTGGAGGAATCATTGAAGAGGATGGAAATTCAAGTTGGGCAACTGGCACATCAACTCCAAGCACACCAAAAGGAGGAATTTTCTAGCCAATTGGAGCAAGTCAAGGTAATCACAAAATTGAGGAGTGAACAGGTAATATATAACAAATCTTGTGATTCCTTTGATGTAGGCACTAATCAAGAAGAAAACGGCGAGGAGATACAACCAAACATAGAGGAGTTAGTTCAATCAGAGGAGGAGGAGAATTTGGAAGCATCAACATCGAAAAAATTGCATGAACCTCCAAATCCTTATATGCCCCCAATTCCATTCCCAAGTAGGCTGAAGGAAGAGAATCAAGGTATGCAACTTTCTTAACTTTATGACATGCCCTATAGTGAAGATAGTGAAAATAAGCTTGAGATAACCATGACCTTAGAGGAAGAGCAGATATTGCCCAATTTAGAAAATGAGGAGTGTAAGCTAATTTTAGATGCCGAGGTTGTTGAGAGGGGACTTGACATTGTTAAAGTGGATGAAGAAGTGATTCAACCAAACTTGGTTGAACTTAAAGAGTCCCCAAAAATCATTTCTTCTACTCTTGGTGGTAAGGAAGAGCAGAAATTTGATATGCCCATGTTGCACAAAGATAAAGATTATTACCACATTCCTATTGCACTGGAAGATTACCCTATGATGACCTTCAAATATTTTCAAATAATGCTATTGAGGCATAGCAATACATCGGGTGTCTTTCAGAGTTGTGTACTTTCGATCTTATCACACATGGGCTATAATTGCATTATGGGTGGAAGAATCCCTACACATCGTATATGGGAACGATGGAAATCAGGTTTCATCTAAACTCTCTCTTAGTTTATGCATGCTCACATTGAGGACAATGTGAATCTTTAAGTGTGGGGTGCATTTTGTGTTTTTACTTTTAAGTTATTTTTGTTTAAGTTTAGTTAATGTTTTTAATGTTTTTCTTTGAATAAATGAATTTTGGAAAGTTCAATTGTTATAAATTGTGATTGATGAACTTTGAATTTTTGAAGCATGAATTTGAGAATTGAGTAGAATTGGTGCCTATTGTCAATTTTGTTGGTTTTTTTTCCTTGAATTACCTTTAACCTAGTGAGAAATTGAGCCATTAACTTATTATTCTTTTTGTGGGAAAACATCTTTGATTGATGAATTGCTAGAACTTGCTTTGACATGCATATGAAGACTATATAAAAATTTCAATTAGGCATCAAGAAAATTAAGGCAATTAGGTGAACCCACTTTGGCTTAAAAAGACCAACCCTATTTTTAACCTTAGTTAGCCAATTTTGAGCCTATTTTGTTTCTCCTTTTCTTTCTTTTTCGCAATACTACTAACTTTGAAACATGCTATTTTGTCTCTTACCCTTTCATTAGGTCAAGAGCATTTTAAGAGTGTTTATGACCGAGTGTTGTGTTGAATTAAGTGTGTGGTTAAATTTAGTAGGTTTAAGATTGCAAACCATTATGTTCTTTAGTTGTAAAAAAAAAAGAAAATATATATGTATAAAAAATATAAAAAAATAATAAGAATAATTGTTGTTCTTCTTGAAAGGGGTTGGAATATGTTGGGAATAATCATTGCAATATATAATAAGTGAGTTCCCTTGAAAAGCTCTTTAATGTCAAAGGGTAGGTGAGAGGAAGGTGTTTGGGGATTGTTAGTTATACATATGATCGGTTACTTCATTCTTGAAGTGCTCTTGAACTTAATGATTAAGCTCGCATTTCCTAAATGTCATGCCTTTACCTTAACCCCATTACAACTAAAAGAAAGACCTTTTGATTGATGCTTGATTGTAATTTTGTGGTGGAGATTTTATTGATAAGCAAGCCTATTATAATATTTTTTCATTGATTGTTATGAGTGTAAACACCACCATGATCAAACACTACTAAGAGTTGGTGAGGGAGCGGCAACATAGGTTATGCATGGAAAACCACTTAATTGCATGGGTATCGATTTTGATCGATTCAATATTAATTGCGAACTTAGGGATAGGGAAGTCTTGATGCATCTTTATAACTCTTGAACTTAACAAAATTTATCTTGTTTACTATTTTTGATTTTAACCTTGCTTGAGGACAAGCAAGGAATTAAGTGTGGGGTAGTTGTTTAGATCATTTTTGTACTTGTTTTTAGTGTGATTTTATGTGTTTTTACTTAATGTTTCAATTGATTTTTGTTTAAAGTTTGTTTGAAGTGTTTATTTTAGGTTTAAGTGAAAAAAATCCCTTGGAAGATCAAAACAAAGAAGAAAGAGTATGAACCAAGCAAGATATGGCCAAGCCAAATCAAGCTTGGGTGTGTCCCCTAAAGAAAATGAAGGCAGTGCATGACACACCCAAGAGACACGGCGAAGCCCTGGCCGTGTCTCATTCAAGGAGCAAAACAAAGAAACCAAAGAAAGAAAGAAAGTAAAATGGGCAGAAGCTAACATACTCAAGTGACATGGCCAAGCCACTGGCTGTGTCACATGACACGGCCAGAAGCTTGGCCGTGTCCCACCTCAAGGTCAAGAACAAAGTAGAGCAAAGCAAGGCAAACCAAGGAAAAGAGGCAGCAAAGGACACTGCCAGCTAGCTTGGCTGTGTCCCATGACAATTGAGGGACACGGCCACTAGCTTGGTCATGCCACCTAGAAGAAAAGAAGGAAAGAAATGGTAGAACAAGACACGGCCAGCTAGCTTGGCCGTGTCCCAAGCAAAGTGAGACATACGGCCACTAGCTTGGCTGTGTCACCCTTGGTCAACCTTGGATGTTTGAATTCTTTTGCATCAAGTGGGGGACAAAGACCAAAAAGTAATATTAAAGAAGGAAAAAGGGGTGCCTAATTGGTGGAAATAAATATTTAAGAAAGAAAAGGTGGGAGACAAGAGTGAGTGGTGTGAGTTGGAAGGCATGGGTTGTATTTTTGAATGAATTAAAAAGAAAGGAGGGGAATTTTTTTGACATACACGGTTCTATCCTCCATCTTCTCCATCTTCCATTGACAATCTTCAATTTGGTTCTTTGGGTTAAATTGGGTTAAACAAGCTCTTGAATGTTAAAGAAAGCTTCATTGAAAGGTTTGGTGACTTGAGAAAGCTCCATTGCATCTTCCAAAGGCATAATCAATTGAAGGGTTGGTGACTTGAGAAAGATTTATTCCAAGGTTTGGTGACCTTGAGAAAGATCCATTCATATTGCAAAGGGGAATCAACCATTGAAGAGGGCTTGAGTTCTTCATCATACATCAAAGTGGAGCTAGAAGGAAGACTAGTAATCCTACTCTTGGCATCTTCACAAGGGATTTTTCTATTCTCTCTTTTAATTCATTTCAATATTATTGTTGCTGTATTAAGAGAATTGATATTACAACGAAAAATTTGTATTTGATTTATATTGAGTTGAATGTTTGTTCTTAATTGATGATGTTGAGCTAAATTACCCATGCCTAGGGTTTGTAGTATATTTGATTGAATGCCTTGATTTGATATTTCCATTGATGTACCTTGTTTATGGTTGATTGTATTGTGTTAAATGTTAGGTTGATAGATTAGCTACCTATTAATCTTTGAATATTGGATGAAGGACCGAGAGGTGAAATCCAATATCGGAAATATATAATCAACCACCCTATGAATGAATTAGAAATATAAGTTCTAGGGTTTTGTTAATTTGCAAATGTAAAATAATTGGTTATTGCTATTTCATGAATGTGAGAACTAATGAATTGGTAATTGACTAATTAACCTTAAGGAACAAATTAATTTACATGGTTATATTAATGGATAATTGAGAATTGAGCTTTGATTGAATGGACCTATAACCCTTGGCACCTTCCCAAGAATTGAATTGATCTTGTGCACCCATCGCTTACATTAACCATCACATTCATTACTTTTAGTTTTAATCATTTTAAAACCGCAACTCAAACATCAAACTCTTGCATTTAAATTTCTTGTCAATCAAGTTATTATGAACTAAACCTTCCTTATGAGATGACCTTGGGGCGATCACCTTTGCTACAATTACCTCGTATACTTGCGAGTGATGCTTTGTTGTAGTACTTAACTCGAGCGCAACAAACACTAAGTCACCGACATTAAAGTTCTTGATCTTAACCCTTCTATTATAGGCCTGAGCTATCTTTCTTTGATACAGTTGATTATGATAAAGTGCTTTTAACCTTTTCTCTTCTAATAAAGCTAATTGTGTGTATCTGCTCACTGACCATTCCACCTAATGAAATTCAGCTAAGGTCTTTATTGGGTTGTATTGAGGCTAAGGTAAAGGCATGATATTTAGGAAATGTGAGCTTAATCATTAAGTTCAAGAGCACTTCAAGAATGAAGTAACCGATCTATGAATAATTAACAATCCCAAAACACCTTCCTCTCATATACCCAATGGCATTAAAGAGCTTTTCAAGGGAACTCACTTATTAAATATTGCAATGATGTATTCCAACCCTTTCAACAAGAACAACCATTATTATTATTATTATATATATATATATTTCTCTTTTTCTTCTTTTTTTTTATTTTTTTATTGTTTTTTTTATTTTTTTGCTTTGCAATCTTAAACCTACTAAATTTAACCCTACACTTAATTCAACACAACACTCGGTCATAAACGCTCTTAAAATGCTCTTGATCTAATGAAAGGATAAGAGTTAAACAATAAGGTTCAAGCTAATGGTGTTGTGAAAAAGAAAGAAAAGGAAAAATGAAATAGGCTCAAAATTGGCTAACTAAGGTTAAAAACAGGGTTGGTCTTTTTAAGCCAAAGTGGTTTCACCTAAT
Source organism: Garcia nutans (assembly GCA_947685225.1). NCBI lineage: Eukaryota > Viridiplantae > Streptophyta > Magnoliopsida > Malpighiales > Euphorbiaceae > Garcia > Garcia nutans. Next base: position 42,710,258 of record CANTUV010000007.1, on the reverse strand, counting down.
TGCCTTAATCATTTTGATGCAAAATTGAAATTTTTATGTAATCTTAAAATGTATGTCAAAGCAAGTTCTAGCAACTAATCAATCAAAGATGTTCACCCACAACAATAATGATAAGTTGATGGCTCAATTCCTCACTAGGTTAATGGTAATGCAAAGAAAAATTGACAAAATGGACAATAAGCACCAATTCTACTCAATTCTCAAATTCATGCTTCAAAAATTCAAAGGTCATCAATCAACAATTTTATAACAATTGAACTTCCTAAAATTCATTTATTCAACAAAAAAACATTCAAAAACATTAACTAAAACTTAAACAAAAACAACTTAAAAGTAAAAACACAAAAACAAAAGTAAAAACACAAAACACATAATGCACCCCACACTTAAAGATTCACATTGTCCTCAATGTGAGCATGCATACTACAGGGAGAGTTTAGATGAAACCTGATTTCCATCATTCCCATATACGATGTGTAGGGCTCCTTCCACCCATAATGCAATTGGAGCCCAGGAGTGAGAGGATGAACAACATGTAACTTTGAAATGCACCCGATGTATGGCAACCCTTAAATATTTTTCCTTGTAGGGAACATGTCTCAAAGGGACATGTGAAGGTCTTCTCGAGGTTATCCTCCAGTGTTATAGGAACGTGGTACTAATTTTTATCTTCGTGCAACATGGGTATATCAGCTTTCTGCTCTTCCTTACCACCAAGAGTAGTAGAGATGACTTTTGGGGATTCTTTAATTTTAACCAAGCTTGGTTGAATCACTTCTTCATCCACTTTAACAATGTCAAGTCCCCTCTCAACAACCTCAACATCTAAAACTAGCTTACACTCCTCAAGTTCTAAATTGGGCATTTCATGTTCTTCTTCTAAAGATATACCCATCTCAAGCTTATTTCCACTTTCTCCTTGGGAGTGCATATCATAGATGTTAGAAAGTTGCTTACCTTGTTCCTCATCCTTCAAGCTACATGGAATTGAATTTGGTAGCGTATCAGGTTTGAAAGATTCATACAACTTTGATGAGGTTGATGCCTCCAAATTCTCCTTCTTGTTTGATTGGCTCAACTCCTCAATGTTGGATTGTATTTCCTCGCCAATACCTTCTTGATTAGTGCCTGCATCCAAAGAATCAAAAAGTTTTTTATATATTACCTGTTCACTCCATAAATTTGTGATTACCTCGGCTTGCTCCAGTTGGCTAGGAAATTCCTCTTCTTGGTGTGTTTGGAGTTGATGTGCCAGTTGCCCAACTTGCATTTCCACCCTCCTCAAGGATTCCTCCAAAGAATCAAATCTCTCATTGCTCCCTTCCTGATTTTGTGTGCTAATTTGAAGGTAAGCATTCAAATCATTGTCCACTGTGGATTTCTCAAATTGATCATGGTTTTGTGAGCTAGTTTGAATGAAGGCATTCAAACTATCTTCCAAAGTGGGTTCCTTAAGGTGATTTTGATTTTGCACGGTAGTTTGAATGAAGGCATTGAAACTTTCTTCTAAGGTGGGTTCCTTAAGGTGATCTTGGTTTCGTACGCTAGTTTGAATGAAGGCATTCAAACTATCTTCAAATGTGGGTGGCTTAAGGTACTCTTGATTTGAATATTGTTCTTGAGAGTAAGGATTTCTTTGGTAAGGTTGATAAAAATTTTGAGGTGGAATTTGCTGTTGATTTTCCCAAGAAAAATTTGATTGGCTTCCCCAGCTGGGATTATAAGGATTGGAATATGTGTAATTTCTTCCCATTTGCTGGAAATCTTGGTAGCCATCTTCTTCCTCTTGCCAATCTTGGTATCGTCCATAACCCATGGAACACGTGTTTGCACTACGGCCTGCATTGCCACATGCTGCGCATATCTCGTGGCGTGGCATAGGTGCTTTTCCTCTTGCATTTAGCACCTTTAGTTGATTCGTCAATTCTTCTAATTGCCATGCCATTTCAGAATCATCGTTCCTATCGTTAACTCCTCCGTGCCTTGGAAACTACATCTTTACAAAAGGCACTCAGCAACTTAATAAAAACAAATAATAAAAAAAATTTCAAACAAAATAAATAAACAATTAAAAGAAAACAAACAGACAATTCACAAAAAAAATAAACAAACAATGAAAAGAAAAATCAAACTATTACTACTGCGACAGCCTTCCCCGGCAGCGGCGCCAAAAACTTGTTGCACTCGAATTAAGTACTACTGCAAAGCGTCACTCGCAAGTATATGAGGTAGCTGTAGCAATGGTGATCGCCCCAAGGTCGTTTCCCCAAGAAGGTGTGGTTCGTAATAGCTTGATTAACAAGTATTTAAATGCATAAGTGTTTGTTGTATGAAATGTGCGAGATTAATTTAAACCTAAAATTTATCGTGCGTAGAGAGTAATGTGTGTGGGTTTACAAGATCAAATAGATTCTTGGGAAGGTGCCTAGGGTCATAGGTCCATTCAATCAAAGCTCAATTCTCAATTGTCCATTAACATAACCTTGTAAATTAATTTGTTCCTTAAGATTAATTAGTCAATTACCAATCCATTAGTTCTCACATTCATGAATTAACAATGACCAATTCTTTTACATTACCAAATTAATGAAACCCTAGAACTTATATTTCTAATTCATTCATAGGGTGGTCGATTATATAGTTCTGATATCGGATTTCACCTCTCGGTCCGTCATCCAATATTCAAAGATCAATAGGTAGCTAATCTATCAACCTAGCATTTAATGCAATACAATCAACCAATCAACAAGGAACATCAATTTAAATATCAAATCGAGACATTCAACCAAATATACTACAAGCCCTAAACATGGGTATTTAGCTCAACATCATCAATTTATAACATTCATTCAACTCAATATAAAACAAATACAAATTGTTCATTGCAATATCAATCTCTTAATACAACAACAACAATAGAAATGAATTAAAAGAGAGAATAGAAAAACCCCTTGTGAAGATGCCAATAGTAGGATTGCTAGTCTTCCTCCTAGCTCCACTTGATGTATTTGATGAAGAACTCAAGCCCTCTTTAATGGTTGATTTCCCTTTGCAATGTGGAATGGAGCTTTCTTAAGTCACCAACCTTCAATGGATATGCCTTTGGAAGATGGAATGGAGCTTTCTCAAGTCACCACTCCCTTCAATGAAGCTTCTTCAACCTTTGAGAACTTGTAACCCAATTTATCCCAAAGAACCTCAAAGATCCTATCAATGGAAGATGGAGAAGGTGGAGAGGATGGAAATGGAGGTTAGAGGTGAAGGGACAAGGGAGAGCGTCACTCTCTCCCTCTCCCACGTTTTTGCAGAAATTTTGGCTCCAAGAAGCCAAGAACTCCCTCCATTTCCCTTTTCCTCTCCTTTTAATTCATTCAAAAATCAACACGCATGCCTTCCAACTCATCCCATTTTCCTTTGTCCCCCACTTTTTCTTTGTTTTCTATTTCTTTTGGCAAGCAAATAGTGTTTATCTACCACTTTGTCCCCCACTTTGTTGAAAGAAATTCAACTTATCAGGTGAGACACGGCCAAGCCAAGAGTGTCTTGGCCGTGTCTCTTGGTCTCTTCCTTGAGGTGACACGGCCAAGCCAAGAGTGGCTTGGCCGTGTCTCTTGATTTTTCATGGGACACAGCCGTGTCCCTCACTGGACCTCTTTCTTTCTTTCTTTTCTTTCTTTGGTGGTGAGAGGTGACACGGCCAAGCCATTTGGAGCTTGGCCGTGTCTCTTGTTTTTCCATTCTTGGTACACGGCCAAGCTCCTGGCCGTGTCCCTCAATCTCTTTGATCCAGGGTGAGACACGGCCAGAGGACACGGCCGTGTCATGTGACATGGCCAGTGTCCTGGTCGTGTCCCTTGACAGTGTCAGTCTCTGCTTCTTTTCTTTCCTTCTTTGCTTGCTCTCTTGTTCTTTGGTATGAATGGGACACGGCCAAGCCATTTTTGTCCTGGCCGTGTCACCTGGGTGTGTCTCTTCTTGTTGCTCATTTTCCTTCTTTTCCTTCTCTTCTTTGGCTTGTTCTTTGTTTTGTTCTTTGAATGAGACACGGCCAGAGGCCTGGCCGTGTCTCTGGGTGTGTCTACTTCTGCCTTGAATTTCTTTTGACTGACATGGCCATGTCTTGCTTGGCTTGGCCTTGTCTTGCTTGGTTCTTGCTTTTCTTGCCCGGTTTTGATCTTCCAAGGGTGTTTTTACAGCTAAACCTAAAACAAACACTTTAAACATACTTTAAAAAAAATCAATCAAAACATTAACTAAAACACACATAAAATGATACTAAAAACTAGTACAAAAATGAACTAAACAACTGACCATTCCACCTAATGAAATTCAGCTTCCAGGACCACCCTTAAATGATTTGACCTCAATCTCAATTGGCTTCACTATTTCCATCCCATAAACTAAGAAAAATGATGTAATTCCAGTTGGGGTTTGCACACTTGTTTTGTATCCCTATAAAGCAAAAGGAAGCATCTTCAACCAATCCCTGTACATCTTAGTCATCTTGGATAGAATCTGCTTAATTATCTTATTTGTTGCTTCCATTGCTGTAACACCCCCACATTCAATACATGCACACTACAACCACCACAATGTAGTATACATGCACCAAACATAGGGATGCTACGGATTTTCTTAACATTCAAAACATTTTAAACGATATCAAAATCTTTCAATTGTATATATTATAGAAAAATAGGTAGTTACTTATAATACAAAACAAAATAGATATATAGACACATTTAGTTAATACGCAGTGGAATTTATAAAATATTTACATTATAAATATTACTTTACAAAATTAAAAAGAAGTAGTACATGATTGGCAAATCTCTTCTGATCTTTAAGTTCCCAAAATCAACTCTTCAAGGTCTACTCTCACTCGGTCTCGATGAACTCTCGGGTTCAACTCTATTACCTGCGCGATTAAACACTATCGCGCTAAGCCAAGGGCTTAGTAAGATAAAACATGCTAATGTCATGCTTTAGTGCAATGCAATGTCAATTCTCAATCCATATTATACATGTAACATTATATATATGCAAAGCTAACAACATACCTTTACATTTCATAATTCAACATATGTAGACATATCACATTTCAACATCTTTTCATATACCTCATTAGTTACTCATTAAATCATTCATGATCAACACTAAACAAAGACAAGCATTGGGCCCAAGACACACTAATATGCCATTCAATTTTCAGAGTTGATGATTTGGTTTTGTTATCACATTTATCAATATCATATACCCAACTAGGCTTCAAGTATTAGGTTCAACCAAGCTTCAAGGGGAGCAAAGCATGCTAAACTTCAACCCAACTTGGCTTCAAGAACCAACACAACCTAGCTTCAAGGGTGGTAACATCTCAATTAGGCTTCAAGGATTCAATCCAACCTAACTTCAAGAGATTGTTACACTTATTAGGCATGCCACCAACAACAAACTCTGAAAATGGAATAACACATTAGCCACACAATTCATTTATTATTCAATTATCATTACCATTCTCAATTCTCATTTCATATGTCATAAACACATAGGCCAACATGCCTTAATAATTTCATTTTGCATAACCAAAGCCAACAACAATGGCTTCCTCATATCTCAACTCACATTCCATATATCATCATCAATATTCATATAACACATTACCATTCACAATGGCTTTACATCACATTTCACATCTCAATTCATATTTTGCATATAGCATCTCAAAATACATTATCCATATCACACATTATCATTTACAAGATTCACATTGCATAGTACAAACCCTAGTTCATGTAGTATCATATGCATTTCAATTGAAAGTTCAAACTCAAACATGTATGAAGAATAAAAACCAAACACAGTAACCAACACACCCAAGGGACACGGCCAAGCTTGTGGCCGTGTCTCCCAAAACAAGTTGGCAGTAGCTGACACTGGCATGAGACATGGCCGTGTCCTCTCCAAAATCACACACACAAGGCCAAGATTCCATGGACTTGGCCGTGTCTCTCCAAAACATCAAGTCTTGGCCGTGTCTCTTCTTTGGTTTTGGCCGTGTCACTCATAAACAACCCTAACCAAAAACCAACATTCTTCTAAATGCATTTTAACACCCTATGCACATCACAAACTCATCATACACAATATAGCATAGTTCAAATGAATGGAAACAATGTTCTAAACACAAATTCATCACAAGAAACACTTCACAAAACATCCATACTAAATTTAAACACAAACCATTTTCAAAACCCTAAAACCAATCTCTTTCTCCTACATCCAAAATCAACATCCACCACTTCCAACAACAACACCTATTCAAACTCTTAACTTAAAACCAAATTAACACTTGAAAACACATCACCACCACATCTTATCATCAAACCAACAAACCCTAATTCACTTCAAAAGAATAAAGAAATCAAAGGAAAGATCTTACCTTAGTTAAAAACTTCTTGAATCAACACTTGATCACTTCAATCTTCCTTCAAATTGAGTTTAGAACTTCAAACACCTCTCTTCACCTCTTGCTTTCCTTTGTCTAAGGAGGAGTCGGCCAAATGGAGAAAGAAGAAGAAAACATGAAGAAAACAAAGTCAAATTTCCCTTTTAATCTCCACCAAGTGTTTTTAACAAGACAATTACCAAAACACCCCTCATCACTTAATTTAGCTTTTGTCCCTTGCATGCACAAATATGTAATTTCACAAATCTCAAATAAAATATCTTCTTACTTTGACCAACCCTTTTGACCAATTTATATGTTGCATATATTAACATATAAACAACATATACACTTTTCTCTAAACCCTATCTTTCCCAAAACACATATACATAAGCATTCACTTTCCAATTCCTTTTCTTATCACCTAATATATACATTCAATCACATTTTAAATCAACAACAACAACAACAAAATCAAAACTTCTAGGGCATACATGAGGATATTACAATTCTCCCCCTCTAAAAAGAAATTTCGTCCTCGAAATTACCTGATATCAAGGCTGAAACAACCGAGGATATTGCTCTTTCATTGATTGTTCACTTTCCCAAGTTGCTTCTTCTCTTCCATGATTCTTCCACAAAATCTTCACAAGTGGCACTCTTTTGTTTCTTAACTCCTTCACATCACGAGCCAATATAGCAACTGGTTCTTCCTCAAATGTCTAATCTGGGCTCACTTCGATAGACTCAATTGACAATACATGAGATGGATCCGATCTGTATCTCCTCAACATAGAAACATGAAATACATTATGAATACGATCCAACTCAGGTGGCAAAGCAAGTCGATAAGCAACTGGCCCAATCCTTTCTAGAACTTCATACGGTCCAATGAATCGAGGACTCAATTTCCCTTTCCGACCGAACCTCAAGATCTTCTTCCAAGGAGACACTTTCAAAAATACCTTATCTCCAATATCAAACTCTATGTTTCTCCTTTTCAAATCTGCATAGGACTTCTGTCGGTCTGAAGCTGCTTTTAACCTATCCCAAATCAACTTCACTTTCTCTTCAGTTTCTTTAACCAAATCAGGCCCAATTAACTTACTTTCCCCAAGTTCATTCCAACACAGTGGTGTCCTACACCGTCTACCATATAGTGCTTCGAATGGTGCCATACCAATGCTAGATTGGTGACTGTTGTTGTAAGCAAACTCCACAAGTGGTAAGAATCTATCCCAACTTTCAGAGAAATCAATGACACAGCTTCTCAACATATCTTCAATAATCTGAATCACCCTCTCTGATTGTCCATCCGTCTGTGGATGAAAAGCAGTACTGAAATGCAGTCGAGAACCCAAATCACTATGCAAACTCTTCCAAAATCTTGAAGTAAACCTGGGATCTCGATCGGACACTAAAGAAATTGGAACCCCATGCAACTTCACAATCTCATGAATATACAGCTCAGCTAACCTCTCCAAAGAGTAATCCATCCGAACTGGAAGGAAATGAGCTGTCTTAGTTAATCTATCCACAATCACCCAAATGGCATCATGCTTCCTTTGTGTCAATGGCAAACCAGACACAAAATCCATTGTCACTCTTTCCCACTTCCATTCAGGCACTAACAACGGCTGAAGCAACCCAGTTGGAACTTGATGCTCTGCTTTTACCTTCTGACATATGAGACATTTCGATACAAACTCAGCAATGTCTCTCTTCAACCCAATCCACCAGTAATGCTGTCTCAAGTCATGATACATCTTTGTATTGCCCGAATGCATAGCAAACACTGACTGATGTGCTTCTTCCAAAATGATCCTTTTCAAATCAGCATCATCGGGTACACACAATCTGTTCTTAAACCAGAGACTTCCATCACCTCTCACTACAAAATCTCTACTTTTTCCATTCTGACAATCTGAAATAATCTTCTGAATCTTCTTATCAGCCAACTGAGCCTCTTTAATCTGATCCAACAAAACTGGTTTTACATGCAACTGTGCCAACAATGCACCATCCTCACAAGATACAAAACTAGCACACAATGCTCTCAACTCAACAAGCAAGGAGAGCGAGTAAAAAGTTAAACCAGCTAAAGACTTCCGACTCAAGGCATCAGCAACAACATTTGCTTTACCTGGATGATAATCAATCAAGCAGTCGTAGTCTTTAATCAATTCCAACCATCTTCTCTGTCGAAGATTGAGCTCTTTCTGAACCCCCAAATACTTCAAACTCTTGTGATCAGTGTAGATGAAACATTTCTCCCCAAACAGATAGTGGCGCCAAATCTTCAATGCAAAGACAATGGCTGCCAATTCTAAATCATGGGTTGGATAGTTAAGCTCATGCGGTTTCAACTGTCTAGATGCATAAGCTATAACTTTACCTTCCTGCATCAGTACACAACCCAAACCACTATGTGAAGCATCACTGAAAATCATATATGGTTTGCCTTCCACAGGTAAAGTAAGAACAGGCGCTTGAGTCAACATATCTCTCAACTGCTCAAAGCTAGCCTGACACTGATCCGTCCACACAAATCTCACTCCCTTACGAAGCAATCTAGTGAGTGGAGTAGCTATCAAAGAAAATCCTTTCACAAACCGTCGGTAATAGCCTGCCAAACCCAGAAAACTTCTAACTTCAGTCACAGACTTGGGTGGACTCCAATTTAAAATGGCTTCAACTTTACTCGGATCAACTCTAATGCCTTCAGCTGAAACAATATGTCCGAGAAAAGCGACTTGATTCAACTAGAACTCACACTTCGACAATTTGGCAAACAACTGCTTCTCTCTCAAAATCTGCAGCACAATCCGCAAATGCTTGTCATGTTCCTCTTTATTCCGCGAATACACCAGAATATCATCAATGAAGACCACTACAAACTGATCTAGATAGGGCCTAAACACCCTATTCATCAAATCCATAAAAGCTACAGGTGCATTCGTCAGACCAAAAGGCAAAACTAAAAACTCATAATGCCCATACCTGGTCTGAAAAGCGGTCTTCGGAACATCTTCAGCTCTGACTCTCAGCTGATGGTACCCAGATCTCAAATCAATTTTAGAAAACACAGCTGCACCCTTCAACTGATCAAATAGATCATCAATTCTAGGCAAAGGATATTTATTTTTAATGGTCACCTTGTTCAATTGCCTATAATCGATGCACAATCTCATAGTACCATCTTTCTTCTTCACAAATAACACAGGAGCTCCCCACGGAGAAACACTGGGGCGAATAAATCCTTTATCCAACAACTCCTGTAATTGCACTTTCAACTCCCTCAATTCTGTTGGTGCCATTCTATACGGAGTAATAGAGATAGGAGTGGTACCAGGCAACAATTCAATACCAAACTCCACCTCTCTCTCAGGAGGCAATCCTGGCAACTCGTCTGGGAATACATCTGGGAACTCTGCAACTGTGGCAATGCTATCAATAGGAGAACCTCTTACTCTAGTATCTACCACATGAGCAAGATAGGCTTCACATCCCTTTCTAATCAACCTCCTAGCTGCAACAGCTGAAACAAATAAGGAGGCTAGCTGTTCCTGCTCATTAGATACTATCACCTCTCTACCATCAGCAGTTCTCAAAGAAACAACTTTCTTTTTACAATCCACCACAGCTCCATGTCGAGATAGCCAGTCCATGCCTAGGATCACATCATATTCCTTAAATGGCATCTCAATCAAATCCCCAAGGAATTCCTCACCCTGCACCACTACTGCACTATCTTTGTGCACTTTACTAACAATCACACTATGCCCTAACGGATTTGTTACCAAAACATCAAACCCTAGGGACTCAGCATGCACATCAAATACAGGTAAAACAGATGCACTAATATATGAATGTGTGGAACCCGGATCAATCAAAGCAAGTACTGGAGTATCAAATAAAGAAAAAGTACCAGCTATGACTGCCGATGCATCTGGCTACCTCTGCATAACATACATCCTCTGGGACGATCCAACCTCCTCTGGTCTGCTCTCCCTGGATGTAGCACCTCCTCTAGAACTGAACCCTGATCTACCTCCTCTGCTGACACCCCTGCCTCCTCGACCTCCCCTCACATTAGGTCGAGAAGCAGCAGTATCAACTGACATCTGCTCTTGCCTCTCAGGACAATCTCTCACAAAGTGATCAGGTGATCCACATCTGAAACAAACTCCGGCTACACCAGCCTTCCAATAAGGACCACCATGTGGCCTACCACAATGGATGCAGACGGGTAAGGTGGATCTCTGAATCATAGGGGTCGGAGCACTTGCCACTGAAGCTGCAGGTCTAAATCTCTGCCTCTGGAACTGCACTGACCTACCAGCTGTTCTTTGACTCCTACTAACCCGAGGAATAAAACTACCTTTACCTCTTTTTGCAGAAGAAGACCCTGCCTCAAACTGGGGCCTCCTCATCCTAACCTCTTCCTCTGAAGCAGCTGCAATACCTTGAGCTCGCTCCACACTCCGAGCTGCTGCCACTAGTTGGGAAAAATCTTGATATCTGGATCCAGCCACATGACACATGATAGAGGGCCTCAATCCCTCCTCAAACCTCCTACATCTATCTACCTTATATGATATTATGCCCCCAGCATACTGGCTTAATCGAATAAACTCAACCTCATATTCAGTTACGGTCCGGTGATCTTGCTTCAAATCTAGAAACTCTCTTTTCTTCCCATCTTTATACTCCCTTGGAGTATACTTCAATTCAAATTCTCTCAGAAAGTCAGCATATGACAAGGTTGGTGGATCATCCATAGAATGGGGCACTGTCTTCCACCAACTATATGCATCCTTCTGCAACAAGGATCTTGCATAATCAAACTTTTCCTCAGGAGTGGCTTGCAACTGAACAAATATTCTCTGTACTTTGTCTAACCACTGCTCAGCCACTGCTGGATCAGTAGTACCTATAAAATCTTCGGCTCCATACTTCCTCAATTTGTCATAGTGCCTCACTGATACCAAAGGTTGAGGGGGTGGTGGCTGTGGTTGCACTGGTGCTTGCCTCAAAGCTTCTACCACATGCCTAAGCCAAGCTGGCGGAACCTCCTCCCCAGCTGGTCTACCCGACACCGAAACAGGTACCTCCCCAGCACTCTCAACTCTAGCTCTATCCTCAGGAGCAACACTCTCCGCACTTCCCTCAACTGACTGACGTGAATGAGGATCCATCACAACCTAAGTCTGCAAACACAGCAGATTACACATTATTAAAGATCAGAGATTGCCAATCCCAAACATATATGTTATTCAAAAACTCACTTTTTAAGCAAAAATATTCTTTTTCTTACATTTGACCTAGGTTGAGAATCTCAAACCTAGGCTCTGATACCAAAACAATTGTAACACCCCCACATTCAATACATGCACACTACAACCACCACAATGTAGTATACATGCACCAAACATAGGGATGCTACGGATTTTCTTAACATTCAAAACATTTTAAACGATATCAAAATCTTTCAATTGTATATATTATAGAAAAATAGGTAGTTACTTATAATACAAAACAAAATAGATATATAGACACATTTAGTTAATACGCAGCGGAATTTATAAAATATTTACATTATAAATATTACTTTACAAAATTAAAAAGAAGTAGTACATGATTGGCAAATCTCTTCTGATCTTTAAGTTCCCAAAATCAACTCTTCAAGGTCTACTCTCACTCGGTCTCGATGAACTCTCGGGTTCAACTCTATTACCTGCGCAATTAAACACTATCGCGCTAAGCCAAGGGCTTAGTAAGATAAAACATGCTAATGTCATTCTTTAGTGCAATGCAATGTCAATTCTCAATCCATATTATACATGTAACATTATATATATGCAAAGCTAACAACATACCTTTACATTTCATAATTCAACATATGTAGACATATCACATTTCAACATCTTTTCATATACCTCATTAGTTACTCATTAAATCATTCATGAACAACACTAAACAAAGACAAGCATTGGGCCCAAGACACACTAATATGCCATTCAATTTTCAGAGTTGATGCTTTGGTTTTGTTATCACATTTATCAATATCATATACCCAACTAGGCTTCAAGTATTAGGTTCAACCAAGCTTCAAGGGGAGCAAAGCATGCTAAACTTCAACCCAACTTGGCTTCAAGAACCAACACAACCTAGCTTCAAGGGTGGTAACATCTCAATTAGGCTTCAAGGATTCAATCCAACCTAACTTCAAGAGATTGTTACACTTATTAGGCATGCCACCAACAACAAACTCTGAAAATGGAATAACACATTAGCCACACAATTCATTTATTATTCAATTATCATTACCATTCTCAATTATCATTTCATATGTCATAAACACATAGGCCAACATGCCTTAATAATTTCATTTTGCATAACCAAAGCCAACAACAATGGCTTCCTCATATCTCAACTCACATTCCATATATCATCATCAATATTCATATAACACATTACCATTCACAATGGCTTTACATCACATTTCACATCTCAATTCATATTTTGCATATAGCATCTCAAAATACATTATCCATATCACACATTATCATTTACAAGATTCACATTGCATAGTACAAACCCTAGTTCATGTAGTATCATATGCATTTCAATTGAAAGTTCAAACTCAAACATGTATGAAGAATAAAAACCAAACACAGTAACCAACACACCCAAGGGACAAGGCCAAGCTTGTGGCCGTGTCTCCCAAAACAAGTTGGCAGTAGCAGACACTGGCATGAGACATGGCCGTGTCCTCTCCAAAATCACACACACACGGCCAAGATTCCATGGACTTGGTCGTGTCTCTCCAAAACATCAAGTCTTGGCCATGTCTCTTCTTTGGTTTTGGCCGTGTCACTCATAAACAACCCTAACCAAAAACCAACACTCTTCTAAATGCATTTTAACACCCTATGCACATCACAAACTCATCATACACAATATAGCATAGTTCAAATGAATGTAAACAATGTTCTAAACACAAATTCATCACAAGAAACACTTCACAAAACATCCATACTAAATTTAAACACAAACCATTTTCAAAACCCTAAAACCAATCTCTTTCTCCTACATCCAAAATCAACATCCACCACTTCCAACAACAACACCTATTCAAACTCTTAACTTAAAACCAAATTAACACTTGAAAACACATCACCACCACATCTTATCATCAAACCAACAAACCCTAATTCACTTCAAAAGAATAAAGAAATAAAAGGAAAGATCTTACCTTAGTTAAAACTTCTTGAATCAACACTTGATCACTTCAATCTTCCTTCAAATTGAGTTTAGAACTTCAAACACCTCTCTTCACCTCTTGCTTTCCTTTATCTAAGGAGGAGCCGGCCAAATGGAGAAAGAAGAAGAAAACATGAAGAAAACAAAGTCAAATTTCCCTTTTAATCTCCACCAAGTGTTTTTAACAAGACAATTACCAAAACACCCCTCATCACTTAATTTAGCTTTTGTCCCTTACATGCCCAAATATGTAATTTCACAAATCTCAAATAAAATATCTTCTTACTTTGACCAACCCTTTTGACCAATTTATATGTTGCATATATTAACATATAAACAACATATACACTTTTCTCTAAACCCTATCTTTCCCAAAACACATATACATAAGCATTCACTTTCCAATTCCTTTTCTTATCACCTAATATATACATTCAATCACATTTTAAATCAACAACAACAACAACAAAATCAAAACTTCTAGGGCATACATGAGGATATTACAATTGCATCATTAGCCTTTGGTCTATATGGGGAGGATCGGTGATGATGGATTTGATACTTTGAGAATAAGTCCCTAACTATTACTTGAAACTGTACCCTGTGAGTGGGGATTTTTGCCCCCACTCCTGGTGGAATGGATCTTGCAACTTCGGCACTGTATAGGCTCGGGGCCTTAGAGAACACGGGCCTAAGCCAGAAAAGAAAATGGAGTCGCCACCCAGATGGGCCGGGAAAAAGAAAGGGATGGATGACTTGATTCCTAAGGAATCCCCAACCCCCTAATAGGTTCGAAAAGTTTGGTACATATGGGGAAGGTGAGAAATGGCCCAGCACCCCCACAACGCCCAGTTCATTGGAACCGACCTCCTTTGCAGGTCTTAATATTATAAAATTCTTAGATAAAACAATATTATCCATATTACATGCAATAATTAAAATAAAGTATCATTATATTAAAAACAAAGCAATGTCCAAACAAAGCAAATAAATGGACACCCATCCGAGGATGGAAACATGTCCTTACATCATCCATGCCTAAAACTAAATAGGACACTTGCCGAAAGGTGGAAACATATCCTTTACATTGGTCCAAAATATAAAAGCAATTTAAATTACATAAAATTTAACTAATGAGGTACCCACAAAGTGGAAACATACATCTTACAATTTTAATACCAAAACAAACAAATAATAATCATAATAATAAAGAGAGTATTCATCCATGATAAATTAAATAAATCAAGCATTGAAATTAAATAAATCAAAACATATAATAAACTACGTAATCAAATCTAAAATTAAATAAAGCAAATAAAGATACAAATTTAGGTTTATGTTTAGGATTCTTTAATTAACATTTAGGGTTTTTCGATTTTGAAATTATTGTATTTATTATTTAGGCTACTGTGAGGATTTTGGGAAAAATGCAATTGATTAGGATTTTATAATTTTAAGAAAGTAATAAGGTTTTTGGTTAATCAAATTAGGGTTTAGGGCTAACATCATGAATTTAGGGTTTTGGATCCTTAAGATATTAGGGTTCTAGGATTTAAGATTTGAGAAAATAAGGTTTTAGGGTTTTTTGAAAAGTAAAGCACTTTAGGGTTTGTTTAAAGAATAATTTATGGTTCTGGAAGAAGAACTTACGAATTTGGGATCTAAGGTTTGAAAATTAATTTTTAGGGTTACTGGATATTCGAAAAACAAATTAGGATTCAAAAAAGCAACTTTGAATTTTAGAATTTAAAAAAATAATTTATGGTTTTGATAATTGAAAAGCTATTTTGGGGTTTTAGGAAATATAAGGCATATTAGGGTTTGGTTTTTAGAGTTTACTAGAGTTAGAGTTTAGAAATTTGGCTTATTGGATCAATTTTAATAATTAAACTATTTGCAAACTCAGGTTTATGTTTTCTCGAATTGATGTTTGGGAATTAGGGTTTTAGGAAGCTAGGAGTTTTGATAGTTAGGGTTTTTAGAATTAGACTAATATTTTAATGATCATATTTACCTTAAGTAGAACCTTAGCTACTGTTTGAATTAAAAAAAAAAAGAGAATTTGATTATACAAACAGTGTGATGAAAATTTGAAAGGAGAAGATAGTTATTTATTCAATAAATTGAATTTAGAGAACTTACCTACATTTGAAGGCTCCACCAAATTTAAAGTGTTTGAATCAAGCTTATTTGGATATGTATTGTTGCCTGAATGAAAGTTTTTTTTTTTTTTTTGGGTTGAGCTAGATCAAGTCAACACCACTTTTATTGCCTTGATTTTGTAAGTTAGATAGTCACTTCTTGGTGTTTTTCTCTCTGTCTCTTGTTGCTCTTATTTTAAAAATCCAGTCGCCTCTTGATCTCTTCCTCTTAGTTTGCCTTGGAAAGATTAAGTCCAATCCTTAGGATCTCTCCATTCCCTTCTCTCTGTTCTTTTTCTAGGGTTTTGTTTTTGTCCCCTTTTTCTCGTTTAGGGTTTTCTGTCTCTCCCACTTTCTAGTGTGTGTGTGTGAGCGGGGATTTTCACCCCCACTCCCGGTGGAATGGTTCTTGCGACTTTGGCACTGTTTAGGCTCAGGGCCTTAGAGAACAGGACCTAAGTCCGGAGAAAATGGAGTCGCCACCCGGACGGGCCGGGAAAAAAGAAAGGGATGGATGACTCGATTCCTAAGGAATCCCTAACCCCCTAATGGGTTCGGAAAGTTGGGTACGTGTGGGGAAGGTGAGAAATGGCCCAGCACCCCCACAACGCCCGGTTCATTGGAACCGGCCTCCTTTACAGGTCTTAATATTATAAAATTCTTAAGTATAATAACATTATCCATATTACACACAATAATTAAGAAAGCATCATTATATTAAAATCAAAGCAATGTCCAAACAAAACAAAACAAATAAATGGACACCCATCCAAGGATGGAAACATGTCCTTACATCACATGCCTAGATAAGACACCCACCAAAAGGAAGAAACATGCCCTTTACAAAGGTTCTAAAATAGGAAAGAAAATTAAATTACATGATGTTTAACTAATGAGGTACCCACCAAGTGGAAACATACCTCTTACAACTTTTGGAAGTATAAATTGATTTATAAAAGTAAATAATCATTCATCATAAATAAATCATTCATCAAAAGTATTTAAATATCAAGATATAAAATAAACATCCATCCATGATAAATTAAATAAATCAAGTATTGAATTCAAATAAATTAAAGCATAAGAAATAAATTAAGGCATAATCAAGTATGGAATTAAAATAAGCAAATAAAAGTTCAATTATAGCTACTGCGACTTTTTATGGAATTAAAATAGATTAGGGCTTTATGTTCTAAAAGGTTGGTAAGACTCTTTGATTCAACAAATTAAGGTTTGAATGGTGAAATCATGAAACTAGGGTTTTGAATACCTTAAAATACTTAAATTTGTGATTTTTGGTTTATTGAACTTTAAGCTACTGTGCAATTTTTGGGTTTTTATGTTTTTATGTTTTTTAATGTTTTAAAAGGATTAGGGTTCATAAAAATTAGGGTTTAAGGTTTTAAAAGGATTAGGGTTCATTATTTTAGGTTTAAAAGTTAAATTTTGGATTTTAGGGTTTAAGATTAGGGTTCTTGGGTAAGAGAATTTGAATTAGAGTTTTTAGAAATCAATTTGATATTTTATGAAGTTTTATGAATTTAAACAAAAGGGTTGAAGTTTTTATAAGTAGAAAAGATGTTTTTTTTAGGGCTTTTTGAATGAAATAGAATGTAATATCCTCATTTATGCCCTAGAAGTTTTGCATATTGTTGTTGTTGTTATTGTTATAAATTGGATTGAATGTATATGATGGGATAAGAAAAGAAATTGGGAGGAGAATGCTTGTGTATATGTGTATTGGGAAAGAATTAGGGTTTAGAGAGAATGGTATATATTGTGTATATGAGGATATATATAACATATAAATGGGTCAAAGGAAGAGTCAAAGGAAGAGAGATATTTTTATGTGATATGTGTAATTACTATCATGGGCATACATGAGACAAAAGTTAAATTAAATGATTAAGGGTAATTAAGTAATTGCTTGAATTGGAACTCTTGGTGGAGATTTAAAAGAAGAGTTGACTTTGGTTTATTCATAATTTCTTCTTCTTCTTCATGTGTGTGGCCGGCTCCTCCATAGAGAAAGGAAAGCAAGTGGTGAAGAGAGGATCTTGATGTGTTGAGCTCAAATTGAAGGAAGATTAAGTGTTTAAGTGTTGATTCAAGAAGTTTTAACTAAGGTAAGATCTTTCCTTTGATTTCTTTCCTACTTTTGAAGTGGTATGGGAAGTTAATTAGGGTTTGATGATTTGATGATGAGATGTGTTTATGATTTATTCTCAAGTGTTGAAATGGAATTAAACATAAGAAGCTAGGTTGGTGTTGGTGATGGAAGAGTAAGAGTGTGTTTAGTGAATTCTTTTTCTGTTTTACAATTAGTAAAGGCTGTAACTTGTATGATTTTTAATTAATTATAGAAAAATGTTCTTGAAGTGAATTTTTGATATGTTGTGCCTCTATGAGTCTAGAATGACTGAAAAATATGTTGATTCGATTTTGGAATGGTTATGAGTTTAGAAAGATTATTTTTAGTAGAACTGTTCCAGCAGGTACCTTAACTGAGACAGCTATATTTCGGGATTTTTAATAAAATGTAGAAAAATAATATCCTATTGAATTTTGGATATGTTGTTGCTTAGTGAGTCTAGTATTTGAGAAAAATAATTTAGAACCACGTTGATTGAATTTGATTTATGGAATTCACAAAGTTCAGAACTGCTGCCAGGATGCACGGCAATTGGGGCAGTCTGGTTAGGTGAACTATTTGACCAAGATTTTGTGTTCAGTTTGATCTGAAATTTTAAAGGAATGATTTTAAGATACAAAACTAAATTCTGTAAAAATTGTAGAATTTTTAATCAAGTAGATTATTTTATATAATTTTTCAAAATAAGGATAAAATGGAGTCTAAAACCAGAATGTATTATTCATATGAATCATATCAATTGTTCTTTGCCCTAATTGCATTGTTGAGATTGAACAATGTTATGTTATGCATTGTGAATGGTTATGTGTTTCATGAATAATATACATTGAAATTGAAATAATAATTCAAATAAGACATGATATGAGACAATGCCATTGTGATTGGCTATGATGATGATATTGAAAGAAAGAAGGCATGTTTGCCTAAATGTGATGAGAATTTGAGAATGGAAATGGTAACTATATAATAAATGAATTGTTTGTTTAATATGTTATTCAGTTTCAGAGTTCTGGATTTGGGTGGCATGCCTAAGAAATGATGAAAGGTAACAGTCTTGCCGGGTTGAGGATCTCCTCATATGTGTTGAGTTGATGGTCCAAGAGACTGGGTCTGTTACACTATGAGAATTGTGAATATAAGATATATGATTTGTAACAGTCTTGCCGGGTTGAGGATCTCCTCATATGTGTTGAGTGATGGTCCAAGAGACTGGGTCTGTTACACTATCCATGGATAGAGATACATGTATATACATTGCCTACGGGCGTGATTATTGTGACTATGAACCAAATCAGTAACTCTGAACTCTGAATATCGTATTAAATACTTGTTGGGCCCATAGGTGTCAAGGTTATATGAATGTCCTAAATAATGTTATGAGTTAATGAAATGAGATGTTGGTTATTGAGTATGATTGAGTAATGTTGAATGTGGAAAGATGTTGAAATGGGGTATACTCATATGACTATGATTTGTGAAATGCATAATTATGTGATTAACTTTATATTTATGATGTTGATCTTATCAATAACATATGTGGCATTGCATTACATTAAAGCATACCATTAGCATGTTTTATCTTACTAAGCCCTTGGCTTAGCGCGATAGTGTTTAATCGCGCAGGTAATAGAGTTGATAGAGTTGAACCCGAGAGTTCATCAAGACCAAGTGAGAGTAGACCTTGAAGAATCCATTTTGGGAGCTTAAAGATCAGAGTAGACTTGCCAATCATGTATATTTCTTTATATTTTGTAAAGAAATGTTTAGTATGTAAATATGTAAATATTTTATAACTTCCGCTGTGTAATATTTAAATATAGGGATTGTCACAAAACCTTTATGTTATGTTGCACTAGAAGTGTAAATTCTTTTTGCAGGTTGTAGTTGAGGTTACAAGGAGGATTTATTGGGAGTGTACTAAGAATGATTTTGTTTGCATTGGTTTGTGTAAAATATTTTTAAAAATAAGAAAAAAACCGGTTTTGTCGACACTTGGGACTCAATTTTTAGGCGAAACTATGGCAAAATTTTTGAAAAAAAATCGGAACTAAAATTTGACTAAGTAAAATTGGTAGCAACATTAGGTTAGTGTGGCGCCTCTACTCAGCTTACACATGTAGGTCGGGAAGGGGTGTTACAATTGTTTTGGTATCAGAGCCTAGGTTTGAGATTCTCAACCTAGGTAAAATGTGATAAAAAGACTATTTTGATTTAAAAAAAAATGGTTTTTGAATAACATATATGTTTGGGATTGGCAACCTCTGATCTTTAATAAGATGTAGTATGTTGTGTTTGCAGACTTAGGTTGTGATGGATTCTCACTCACGACAGTCGGTTGAGGGTAGTGCCGAGAGTATTGCCCCTGATGATGGAGCTAGGGTTGTTAGTGTTGAGGAGGCACCTGCTTTGGTGTCAGGGAGATCAGCTGGGGAGGAGGTTCCGCCAGCTTGGGTTAGGCATGTGATAGAGGCTTTGAGGCCAGCATCAGTGCAACCACAGCCACCACCACCACCCCCACAGCCTTTGGTAGCAGTGAGGCAATATGATAAACTAAGGAAGTTTGGAGCAGAGGATTTTATAGGTACTACTGATCCAGTTGTGGCTGAGCAATGGTTAGACAAAGTTCAGAGAATATTTGTTCAGTTGCAAGCCACCCCTGAGGAAAAGTTTGACTATGCAAGATCTTTGCTGCAGAAGGATGCCTACGATTGGTGGAGGACAGTGCCCCATTCTATGGATGATCCACCAACTTTGTCATATGCTGATTTTCTGAGGGAATTTGAGTTGAAGTATACTCCTAGGGAGTATAAAGACATGAAGAAGATGGAGTTCTTGAGCTTGAAGCAAGACAGCAAGACTGTTACTGAGTATGAAGTTGAGTTTATTCGACTGAGTTAGTATGCTGGGGGTATAATTGCTGATGAGATAGATAGATGCAGGAGATTTGAAGAGGGGTTAAGGCCTTCTCTTATATGTCATGTGGCTGGTTCAAGATATAATGATTTTTCTCAGCTTGTGGCAGCAGCTCGCAGTGTGGAGAGAGCTCAAGTTATTGCAGCTGCTTCAGAGGAAGAGACTAGAGTTAGGAGGCCCCAGTTTGAGGCAGGGTCTTCTTCTGCAAAGAGAGGAAAAGGGAGTTTTGTTCCTCAGGGTGGTAGGAGCCAGAGACCAGTGGGTAGGTCAGTGCAGTTACAGAGACAGAGATTTAGACCTGCAGCTTCAGTAGCGAGTGCTCCTACTCCTGGAGTTCAGAGATCCACCTTACCTGTGTGTAACCAGTGTGGTGGAAGACATGGGGGCGTTTGTTGGAGGTATAGTAGATCAGGGGTATGCTTCAGGTGTGGATCACCTGATCACTTTGTGAGAGACTGTCCTGAGAGACAGGAACAGATGTCAGTTGATACAGCAGCTTCTCGACCTAGTGCGAGGGGAGGCCGAGGAGGCAGAGGTGCCAGCCGAGGAGGTAGACCAGGGTTCAGTTCTAGAGGAGGTGCTACATCCAGGGAGGGTAGACCAGAGGAGGTTGGATCTTCCCAGAGGATGTATGTTATGCAGAGGCAGCCAGATGCATCGGCAGTCATAGCTGGTACTTTTTCTTTATTTGATATTTCAGTACTTGCTTTGATTGATCCGGGTTCCACACATTCATATATTAGTGCATCTGTTTTGCCTGTGTTTGATGTGCATGCTGAGTCCCTAGGATTTGATGTGTTGGTGACAAATCCGTTAGGGCATAGTGTGATGGTTAGTAAAGTGCACCGGGATTGTGCAGTGAGGGTGCAGGGTGAGGAGTTCCTTGGAGATTTGATTGAGATGCCATTTAAGGAATATGATGTGATCCTAGGCATGGATTGGTTAGCTAGACATGGAGCTGTAGTTGATTGTAAAAAGAAAATTGTTTCTTTGAGAACTGTTGATGGTAGAGATGTGATACTATCTAATGAGCAGGAACAGCTAGCCTCCTTATTTGTTTCAACTGTTGCAGCTAGAAGATTGATTAGGAAGGGGTGTGAAGCCTATCTTGCTCATGTGGTGGATACTAGAGTGAAGGGTTCTCCTATTGATAGTATTGCCATAGTTGCAGAGTTCCCTGATGTTTTTCCAGAGGAGTTGCCAGGATTGCCTCCTGAGAGAGAGGTGGAGTTCGGTATCGAATTGTTGCCTGGTACCACTCCTATCTCGATTACTCCTTACAGAATGGCACCAGCAGAATTAAGGGAGTTGAAAGTGCAATTACAGGAGTTATTGGACAAAGGATTTATTCGCCCCAGTGTTTCTCCTTGGGGAGCTCCTGTGCTATTTGTGAAAAAGAAAGATGGTACTATGAGGTTGTGTATCGATTATAGGCAATTGAACAAGGTGACTATTAAAAATAAATATCCTTTGCCTAGAATTGATGACCTTTTTGATCAATTGAAGGGTGCAGCTGTATTTTCTAAAATTGATTTGAGATCTGGGTACCATCAGCTGAGAGTCAGAGCTGAGGATGTTCCGAAGACCGCCTTTCGGACCAGGTATGGGCATTATGAATTTCTAGTTATGCCTTTTGGTCTAACGAATGCACCTGCAGCTTTTATGGATTTGATGAATAGGGTGTTTAGGCCCTATTTGGATCAGTTTGTAGTGGTCTTCATTGATGACATTCTGGTGTATTCGCGGAATGAAGAGGAACATGATATGCATCTGCGGATTGTGTTGCAGATTTTGAGAGAGAAGCAGTTGTTTGCTAAATTGTCGAAGTGTGAGTTCTGGTTGGATCAAGTAGCTTTTCTCGGACATATTGTTTCAGCAGAAGGCATTAGAGTTGATCCAAGTAAAGTTGAAGCTATTTTGAATTGGAGTCCACCTAAGTCTGTGACAGAGATTAGAAGTTTTCTAGGTTTGGCAGGCTATTACCGGCGGTTTGTGAAAGGGTTTTCTTTAATAGCTACTCCACTCACCAGATTGCTTCGTAAGGGAGTGAGGTTTTTGTGGACGGATCAGTGTCAGGCTAGCTTTGAGCAGTTGAGAGATATGTTGACTCAAGCGCCTGTTCTTACTTTACCTGTGGAAGGCAAACCATATGTGATCTACAGTGATGCTTCACATAGAGGTTTGGGGTGTGTATTGATGCAGGAAGGTAAAGTTATAGCTTATGCATCTAGGCAGTTGAAACCGCATGAGCTTAACTATCCGACCCATGATTTGGAATTGGCTGCCATTGTGTTTGCATTAAAGATTTGGAGCCACTATCTGTTTGGGGAGAAATGTTTCATCTACACTGATCACAAGAGTTTGAAGTATTTGGGTGTCCAGAAAGAACTCAATCTTCGTCAGAGGAGATGGTTAGAATTGATTAAAGACTACGACTGCTTGATTGACTATCATCCAGGTAAAGCAAATGTTGTTGCTGATGCCTTGAGTCGGAAGTCTTTAGCTGGTTTAACAGTTTACTCGCTCTCGTTGCTTGTTGAGTTGAGAGCATTGCATGCCAGTTTTGTACCTTGTGATGATGGTGCATTGTTGGCACAGTTGCAATTGAAGCCAGTTTTGTTAGATCAGATTAAAGAGGCTCAGATGACTGATATGAAGATTCAGAAGATTATTTCAGATTGTCAGAGTGGAAAGAGTAGAGATTTTGTTGTGAAGAGTGATGGGAGCCTATGGTTTAAAAACAGATTATGTGTACCCGATGATGCTGATTTGAAGAAGATTATTTTGGAAGAAGCTCATCAGTCGATGTTTGCTATGCATCCAGGCAATACCAAGATGTATCATGATTTGAGACAGCATTATTGGTGGATTGGGTTAAAGAGAGACATTGCTGAGTTTGTATCAAAATGTCTCACTTGTCAGAAGGTTAAAGCAGAGCATCAAGTTCCCACCGGGTTGCTTCAACCGTTGTCAGTGCCAGAATGGAAGTGGGAAAGAGTGACAATGGACTTTGTGTCTGGGTTGCCATTGACACAAAGGAAACATGATGCCATATGGGTGATTGTGGATAGATTGACTAAGACAGCTCATTTCCTTCCGGTGCGGATGGATTACTCTTTGGAGAAGTTGGCTGAGCTGTATATCCATGAGATTGTGAAGTTGCATGGTGTTCCAACTTCTTTAGTATCTGATCGAGATCCCAGGTTTACTTCAAGATTTTGGAAGAGTTTGCATAGTGCTTTGGGTTCTCGACTGCATTTCAGCACTGCTTTTCATCCACAGACGGATGGACAGTCAGAGAGGGTGATACAGATTATTGAGGACATGTTGAGAAGCTGTGTCATTGATTTCACTGGAAGTTGGGATAGATTTTTACCTCTGGTGGAGTTTGCATACAACAACAATCACCAATCCAGCATTGGTATGGCACCATTTGAAGCATTGTATGGCAGACGGTGTAGGACACCTCTTTGTTGGAATGAGCTTGGAGATAATAAGTTGATTGGTCCTGATTTGATTCAAGAAACTGAAGAAAAAGTAAAGTTGATTCGAGACAGGTTAAAAGCAGCTTCAGACCGACAGAAATCTTATGCAGATCTGAAAAGGAGAGATATAGAGTTTGATGTTGGAGATAAGGTATTTCTGAAAGTGTCTCCTTGGAAGAAGATTTTGAGGTTCGGTCGGAAAGGAAAATTGAGTCCTCATTTCATTGGGCCGTATGAAGTGTTAGAAAGAGTTGGGCCAGTGGCGTATCGACTTGCTCTGCCACTTGAGTTGGATCATATTCATAACGTATTTCATGTTTCTATGTTGAGGAGGTATAGGTCGGATCCATCTCATGTGTTGCCGATTGAGTCAATTGAAGTAAATCCTGATTTGACATTTGAAGAGGAACCAGTTGCTATTTTGGCACGTGATGTGAAAGAGTTGAGAAACAAGAAAGTGCCACTTGTGAAGATTTTGTGGAAGAATCATGGAAAAGAAGAAGCAACTTGGGAAAGTGAACAATCCATGCAAGAGCAATATCCGCAATTGTTTCAGCTTTAATATCAGGTAATTTCGAGGACGAAATTTTCTTTTTAGAGGGGGAGAATTGTAATATCCTCATTTATGCCCTAGAAGTTTTGCATATTGTTGTTGTTGTTATTGTTATAAATTGGATTGAATGTATATGATGGGATAAGAAAAGAAATTGGGAGGAGAATGCTTGTGTATATGTGTATTGGGAAAGAATTAGGGTTTAGAGAGAATGGTATATATTGTGTATATGAGGATATATATAACATATAAATGGGTCAAAGGAAGAGTCAAAGGAAGAGAGATATTTTTATGTGATATGTGTAATTACTATCATGGGCATACATGAGACAAAAGTTAAATTAAATGATTAAGGGTAATTAAGTAATTGCTTGAATTGGAACTCTTGGTGGAGATTTAAAGAAGATTTGACTTTGGTTTATTCATAATTTCTTCTTCTTCTTCATGTGTGTGGCCGGCTCCTCCATAGAGAAAGGAAAGCAAGTGGTGAAGAGAGGATCTTGATGTGTTGAGCTCAAATTGAAGGAAGATTAAGTGTTTAAGTGTTGATTCAAGAAGTTTTAACTAAGGTAAGATCTTTCCTTTGATTTCTTTCCTACTTTTGAAGTGGTATGGGAAGTTAATTAGGGTTTGATGATTTGATGATGAGATGTGTTTATGATTTATTCTCAAGTGTTGAAATGGAATTAAACATAAGAAGCTAGGTTGGTGTTGGTGATGGAAGAGTAAGAGTGTGTTTAGTGAATTCTTTTTCTGTTTTACAATTAGTAAAGGCTGTAACTTGTATGATTTTTAATTAATTATAGAAAAATGTTCTTGAAGTGAATTTTTGATATGTTGTGCCTCTATGAGTCTAGAATGACTGAAAAATATGTTGATTCGATTTTGGAATGGTTATGAGTTTAGAAAGATTATTTTTAGTAGAACTGTTCCAGCAGGTACCTTAACTGAGACAGCTATATTTCGGGATTTTTAATAAAATGTAGAAAAATCATATCCAATTGAATTTTGGATATGTTGTTGCTTAGTGAGTCTAGTATTTGAGAAAAATAATTTAGAACCACGTTGATTGAATTTGATTTATGGAATTCACAAAGTTCAGAACTGCTGCCAGGATGCAGGGCAATTGGGGCAGTCTGGTTAGGTGAACTATTTGACCAAGATTTTGTGTTCAGTTTGATCTGAAATTTTAAAGGAATGATTTTAAGATACAAAACTAAATTCTGTAAAAATTGTAGAATTTTTAATCAAGTAGATTATTTTATACAATTTTTCAAAATAAGGATAAAATGGAGTCTAAAACCAGAATGTATTATTCATATGAATCATATCAATTGTTCTTTGCCCTAATTGCATTGTTGAGATTGAACAATGTTATGTTATGCATTGTGAATGGTTATGTGTTTCATGAATAATATACATTGAAATTGAAATAATAATTCAAATAAGACATGATATGAGACAATGCCATTGTGATTGGCTATGATGATGATATTGAAAGAAAGAAGGCATGTTTGCCTAAATGTGATGAGAATTTGAGAATGGAAATGGTAACTATATAATAAATGAATTGTTTGTTTAATATGTTATTCAGTTTCAGAGTTCTGGATTTGGGTGGCATGCCTAAGAAATGATGAAAGGTAACAGTCTTGCCGGGTTGAGGATCTCCTCATATGTGTTGAGTTGATGGTCCAAGAGACTGGGTCTGTTACACTATGAGAATTGTGAATATAAGATATATGATTTGTAACAGTCTTGCCGGGTTGAGGATCTCCTCATATGTGTTGAGTGATGGTCTAAGAGACTGGGTCTGTTACACTATCCATGGATAGAGATACATGTATATACATTGCCTACGGGCGTGATTATTGTGACTATGAACCAAATCAGTAACTCTGAACTCTGAATATCGTATTAAATACTTGTTGGGCCCATAGGTGTCAAGGTTATATGAATGTCCTAAATAATGTTATGAGTTAATGAAATGAGATGTTGGTTATTAAGTATGATTGAGTAATGTTGAATGTGGAAAGATGTTGAAATGGGGTATACTCATATGACTATGATTTGTGAAATGCATAATTATGTGATTAACTTTATATTTATGATGTTGATCTTATCAATAACATATGTGGCATTGCATTACATTAAAGCATACCATTAGCATGTTTTATCTTACTAAGCCCTTGGCTTAGCGCGATAGTGTTTAATCGCGCAGGTAATAGAGTTGATAGAGTTGAACCCGAGAGTTCATCAAGACCAAGTGAGAGTAGACCTTGAAGAATCCATTTTGGGAGCTTAAATATCAGAGTAGACTTGCCAATCATGTATATTTCTTTATATTTTGTAAAGAAATGTTTAGTATGTAAATATGTAAATATTTTATAACTTCCGCTGTGTATTATTTAAATATAGGGATTGTCACAAAACCTTTATGTTATGTTGCACTAGAAGTGTAAATTCTTTTTGCAGGTTGTAGTTGAGGTTACAAGGGGGATTTATTGGGAGTGTACTGAGAATGATTTTGTTTGCATTGGTTTGTGTAAAATGTTTTTAAAAATAAGAAAAAAACCGGTTTTGTCGACACTTGGGACTCAATTTTTAGGCGAAACTATGGCAAAATTTTTGAAAAAAAATCGGAACTAAAATTTGACTAAGTAAAATTGGTAGCAACATTAGGTTAGTGTGGCGCCTCTACTCAGCTTACACATATAGGTCGGGAAGGGGTGTTACATAGAACTTATTTTAAAATCTTAAAAGAAACAGAATTTGATTTTGGTTTTGTTGAAAAATATGTTCAATTAGTGTTTTAAGGTCTTTAAGAAGAAAAACTAACAATTTTAAGTCTTTTTAGAAAATAAGGTCACATTTTAATGTTTTATCTTTGGAAAACTAAATTAAAGTTCTAAGATTTTAACTTTTGAAAAAAACACAAAAACCCTAGTTTAGCTACTGTGTAAAAAAAAAGAATTTAGAATTTCATACATTCTTTTGTCAGTTGCTCCAAAATTGCTTCTTCTTGGATGAACTAGCTCCAAAGACAAGACTTTGTTGCCCTTGAATTGCTTAATTCGTGGTGCTCGTCCCTTTAAAAATTAATTGAATTGATTTATTGCTTTTCCTTCCTTGATTTGGTTTCAAATCCTATACTCATTGTGTAAATTTTTCCTCCTTTTTCTCCTGTGATTTGGTTCTATTGGTCCTTATTTATAATGTTTTTAGGTTGTTTATTCCTAATTATACACGGCAAGTAATAAAAAAAGAAACCTGAAAAAAAAATTGAGTTGAAAAATTTTGTGGTGGCGAACGGGCCAGTGGCTAGGCGTGCGGCCGTGCCAGCCCGTAGGAAAATCCTGCGGGGAGTTATTTCGCCCGCAGGAATTTCCTGCGGGCGAAATAACTCGCCCACAGCCGCCCTCAGGAATTTCCTGCGGGAAGTTATTTTGCCCGCTGGAATTTCCTGCGGGCGAAATAACTCGCCTGCAGTCGCCCGCAGGAAATTCCTGCAGGAAATTATTTAGCCCGCAAGCCTGCGGGTGAGGTGCTGCTGGCCCGACGGGCCCGCGCGACCATTTTTTGCTGCCGATTTTTTTTTCGACTCCGTTTTTTATTTTATTTTTATTTTTTATTTTTATTTGTTTATTTTTATTTTTTCATAATAAAAATTAGATACTAAGGTAAAAATTATTTAATTAAAATTATTTTGGACCAATTAAACAACAAAAATCATTTTGGGCTAAATAAAACATATTAGATCGGATTGGGTCAAAAATTAAGGGTCTACAGTGTGTTTTTTTCCCCTGTCCTTTTTGTTCTTGTTTTGATGTGGTATTCTAATCCTATTTTGATAAGGAATACTATCTATTTAGGAAAAACTGCAAAATCGGATAAAACAAGGTTAGTTTTCTGGAGAAAAAAATCGCGGGCTATCGGGGTGTCAGGTTGCGCTGGAGAAAAAAACTACTGCGGGCGCGACGGGCTTGCTGGGCAAGCCAGTTCGTCAAAGAACTGGGCAAGCCTAGCTGCGGTAAATTGGGCACTACCGCGCATCGCTCGCCGATCCATCCGATTTTTTTATTTTTTTTATTTTTTATTTTTTATTTTTATTTAAAATAACTATTAAATATTATTAGTAATTAAAATAACTAAAATACCACAAAAATTATTTTGGTCGATCTGATTTGAATGGGTCAAAAATTAAGAGTCTACAATTTGCCCCCTACTTGAGCGATCTGAGACTTCATCAAAAGAGAGCGAAAAGCAACGAGACGTTTAATTTTGGCAAAAATAAACTTAATTTTCTTGAGATTGTTTGGGTTTTGGGTTCTGGGCCCGATTCGAGTTCTACACTCAGAAAAAACTTAGGTTCTGGACCCGAGCTAAGTTCTGGAATTTTAGAGTAATTTGGGTTCTGGACCGGAGTTTAGTTCTGGACTTAAAGGTAATTTGGGTTCGGGACCCGAGATGGTTTGAGTTTTTAACTCGGTTTGAGTTTTGGACTCAGAAAGGACTTGGGTTCTAGACCGGGATGGTTTGGATTCTGGACCCGATTTGAGTTTTGGACTGGGAAAAGACTTGGGTTCTAGACCCGAGCTAAGTTCTAGACTTAAGGGTAATTTGGGTTCTGGACCCGAGCTAAGTTTTGGACTTAAGAGGGAATTTAGGTTCTAGACCTAAGCTAAGTTCTATACTAAAGACTAATTTGGTTCTCGACCCGAGCTAAGTTCTGGACTTAAGGGTAAGTTGGGTTCTGGACCAGAGATAGATTTTGGGTGCTTGATATGAAACTAGATTTGGATACTTGATCATAAACTGGACTTGGATGCTATTTTCCAAAACTGGACTTGGATACTCGATCCTAAACTGTATTTGGATACTCGATCCTAAACTGAATTTGGATCCTCGATCCTAACTGAATTTGGATACTCGATCCTAAACTGGATTTGGATACTCGATCCTAAACTAGATTTGGATACTCGATCCTTGCTGGATTTGGATACTCAATCCCAAAATGAATTTGGATACTGGATCCTAAACTATCTTTGGATACTCGATCCTAAACTGAATTTCTAAACTAGACTTGGATACTCAATCCTAATTGGATTTGGATACTGGACCAAAATATTTGAAAGTGAGTTAGAAAATATTTTGTATACGCATAAACTCAAATAATTAAAATGGAGAAACTTTGCCCCCTGTGTAGGCTCAAACCCATGATTTTTTCTATGTGGCTTTGGCTGATGTTTGTATATTGTCTAGCTCATCGAACAAGCATGCATTTCTTCTTTCTTTTGCAAAATTACTGGAGCTTTGTAACACCCTTATACCCTATATATATACAATACTTATTTTCAGCATATGTAAAATACGCATATACAGTATAAAAATGTCACAAATCGATTTAATAAAAAATTTACACATTTATATTTTAAAATTTCAAATACTAAATATATAAAATAAGATAGTATATAAATATTCTTTACTTGCTATAGTAACCTGAAATAACATTTTATAAGAAAATCTCTAGAAAATATTCGCCAGAGTTTTGTCTGTAATTTGGATGTTTTCAAAATTCAACAAAACACAACCTGCAAAAAACAAACACTCCAAATAAAATCAATTCACCAATTCACCAATAATTCTCAATTTCTCCATATTTTCTCAAAATACTTATATATAGGTATATATATCAATATTACATATAAAATCCTATCTTAAAAAAAATTATTCAAATCATTCTTTACAATTTACAATATATACTTCAAAAACATATCATAACATACATCATATCAAAATATACTATAATATTAAAAATGTACATGCTGGCAACTGGCTCTGATCTTGATATACCCAAAAAAAACTCTTCAAACTCAATAAATACAAACCTAGATCCGACCAGGTCTAGTAGAACTCTTCGGCTCTACCAAAACATCCATGACACCAGCGCGACGAATTACAATAGCGCTAAGCCGAAGCCTAGTGGCACAAACTTTGATAACAATATAGTCCAAATGAAATGTCAATGCACAACACATATATATATATATCACAACTCATAACATTATATCTCATTTTATTGCTCAATTGTATCACAATTCATAATTCACATTAAAGTAAAGACAAGTATAGGCCCAAAAGGATCTAATATGCTATTCAAATTTCAAAGTTTCTACTTTGATCCATAATGACACCATGTGTCTAACCCGTAGGCAATATATCCATGGATAATGTAATAGCACTAGTCTCTTGTACCTCAACCCGGCTAGATCGTTAGGCCCCAGTATCTTGGTCCTCAACCATGCTAGACTGCTACAGTTTTTTAGGCTTACGACCTAGTCTTTTCACCCCAAAAACATCATATTTATCAGCTGGCCTAGCTTACAACCCAGTCTTTTCACCATTCCAGTGTTTAGCCCATAGGCAATCATAGACATGCCGCTAAATTCAGAACTCTGAAAATTGAATAACATACTAGGCACACAATTTATTCATATTTCTCATTATCAAATTCTTTCATAATTCCTTTATCAAAACTTTTCTCATTTTCTCATGATTAAAGTAGGCACATTGCTTTATTATATCGTCTTTTTCTCACTTTTTTTTTATTTATTCATTTTTCTCATTATTAATCTCTTTCTCATTGTCACATATTCAATCTAGGCACATTGCCTTATTTTCACAATTTTTTCTCATTTTTCACATCTTTCTCATTTTTCTCTTTTTTTCTCATTTTTATCAATATCAATTCATTTCATTATTCCACATATCTCATTTTTGCATTCACAACACATTACCCAATTACCTTGGGTATTTTTACATAATATACATATTTCACATTCTACACAATTTAGCGATTATGAATGACTTTTCACAATGCATTTAACACATATATGACATTCCAAATGTCATAGCAAATTATTCATACTCAATCAATGAACCAAGTAACGTAACACATTTTCCAACAAAAATATGTTAAGCCTAATTGTCATGCAAATATAAACAATATATTCCAAGTATGTACATACCTCACATAGCAACCAAAATAATCTTGAAACTCTCACCAACTTTTACTTCCAAGTTGCCCTTCAACACTTGGATTGGCCAAACTACTTCCTCTTAATGCCTATACCAAATGTGATCATAAATAATCATTTAATATCACATTCTAAGGCATTCTGTGAGCGGGGATTTTCACCCCCACACCCGATGGAATGGCTCTTGCGACTTCGACAATGTTTAAGCACGGGGCCTTAGAGAACATGGACCGAAGCCCAGAGAAAATGGAGTCGCCACTCGGACGGGCCGGAAAAAAGAAAGGGGTGGATGACTCGATTCCTAAGGAATCCCAAACCCCTTAATGGGTTCGGAAAGTTGGGTACGTGTGGGGAAGGTGAGAAATGGCCCAACACCCCCACAACGCCCGGTTCATTGGAACCGGCCTCCTTTACAGGTCTTAATATTATAAAATTCTTAAATATAATAATATTATCCATATTACACACAATAATTAAAATAAAGCATCGATATATTAAAAATCAAAACAATGTCCAAAAAAAGCAAATAAATGGACACCAATTCGAGGATGGAAACATGTCCTTACATCCCATACCTAAATAGGACACCCACCGAAAGGTAGAAACATGTCCTTTACATTGGTTCTAAAATAGAAAAGCAATTTAAATTACATGATATTTAACTAATGAGGTACCCACCAAGTGGAAACATACCTCTTACAAGATTTGGAAATCTAAATAAATTGATAAAAGTAAATAACCATTCATCATAAATAAATCATTCATCAAAGGTATTTAATGTCAATAGAAAGTAAACATCCATCCATGATAAATTAAATAAACCAAGCATTGAACTTAAATAAATTAACGCATATAAAATAAATCAAAGCATAATCAAATATAGAATTGAATAAGGCAAATAAAAATCTAAATTATAGCTACTGTTTCCATTTAGGGTTCTTTATTTCATGTGTTTAGAGTTTTGAAATTTGTGGAATTAGGCTACTGTGAGTTTTAAAGGAATTAAAATAGATTAAGGTTTTATGTTTTAAAAAGTTGGTAAAGTTCTTTGATTAACCAAATTAGTGTTTGAATGGTGAAATCATGAAACTAGGGTTTGGACACTTTAAAATACTTAGATTTGTAATTTACGGTTACTCATTGAATTGTTATTTTGAGCTTACTGTCTAAAATTATATTTATATGGTTTTTAAAGTTTTAAAAGATTAGGGTTTAGAAAATTTTAGGGTTTAGGTTTTAAAGGAGCTAGGGTTCACTGTTTTAGGTTTTGGAGTTGAATTAGGGTTTTAGGATTTTTGATTTAGGGTTTTAGGATTTTTGATTCAGGGTTTTGAGGAATGTATTTTATTTTAGGATTTGGAAAAACATTTGACAATTGTATGAAGTTTTATGAAAGTAAACAAAATGATTAAAGTTTATAAAAGAAAAAAAAAGAAGTTTTTTAGGGCTTTTGGGAAGAAACATAACTCAATTTAGGGTTTTGATAATTTGGATAGCAAATTAGGGTTTTTGGGGTTTTGAAGGAACAAAACTAACAACTTTAAACTTTTTAGAAAACAAAGCAACGAATTAAGATTTTTAAACCTTGGAAAAAGTGAATTGAGATTCTAAAATTTTTTAATTAACAGAAAGAATGGGATGATTTAGCTACTGTGAAAAAAATAAAAGAAATTAAGAATTCAAACCTTCTTTCGTAGGTTACACCAAAAATTGCTTCTTGGATGAACAAGATCAAAAATAAGCTCTGCTGTCTTCGAATTGCTTGAATTGTTTTTCTGCTCCCTCAAAAAAATCAGCTTGATTCAAGGTTTTCCTTCTCAGTTTCGGTCTCCACTTTCTCCTCCAAGTGTCTGTCCGATTTCTTGATTATTTCTTGATTGATTTTTGCGTTGTTTTTAGGTATTATTTATAGAAGAATTTTATAGTTCATTCCTAATTATTCACGAAACATAATATTGATAAGAAAAGGAAACCGAAACCTAATTGCATTACGTTTCGGAAAAATTTGCGTCGAAAAAATTTCGCTGGAGAAAAAAAACTGCTGCGGAAAAAATGCGCTAGCGAAAAAGCTGCCGCAGTTGGCTGCGGTAGCAGGCACACGAACTGGCCTGCGGGCTAAGTTTGGCTAATTTATATGGATATGTCTTCTTCTTGCCTCATGCATGTAAAAATATTTATATACACGCAAGCAGTTGAATGATTAAAGTGAATAATTGAATTTATTGTTTTTTTACTATGTAGTCACTGTTCATTTACTATTTACTATTTATAAATAGTAAAATTACTATTAGGAAATAGTAGCAAATAGTATTTACTATTGGAAATAGTAATTTTACTATTCATCAATAGTAACACTATTCTTGAATGGTAAAATTTAGTATTCACGAATAGTAAAGTTTATTATTTATGAACAATTTAGAATTTTATTTTTTATTTGCCATTTCTCTATATAAAGGAGCTGATTCTTTCAATTTTACTCACACCAAAACTTTCACATTATAATTCTCTCAAATTTCTTTTAATTTTAGCACATATTTTTCAAAAACAATGCATGCTTTGAGGTCAGGGACTCATTCTAATGCCGAGTTATTGGAGTTTATTCGCCATCAAGAAGATGGAAATATAGATATACTGGCCGGAATGCCACTCAATCGCAGTTCCAATGAAAAGAGCGTGGTAATTATTTATTATTTATTTATTAATTTTTTTCTCTTGATTTTTCGTCTCTGGTTTTTTTTTTATTATTTTTGATTTTTTTTATGACTTTTATTGTTATGTTTTTTGTTATTATAATTTAATTTATAATTTAATTTAATTTATTATTTATTATTTTTTTTGTTTGTTTGCCTTTATGATTTTGTTTGTTTATTTTGCATTCTGATATTATTATATTTTTTAGAAAATTTAGAAAAAATATATTAATTTAAGCAGATAGAATAATATGTACTTACCTGATATTAACTTACCTGGCTCTGTGTTAGCATGATCATTGCGTAGTTCGGGCTGGAGGGTGTATTTACAAAGCCCGACAATGGTACGATGTAGTGCCTGCTCGGGTAAGGCAGATTATCCGAGATTGCGGCTTTGAGCAGTTCATCTTACAATTGCCATCAAAGGAATATCAAATAGACCGGAGCGTGGTTCAGGCGCTTACAGAGTGATGGTTGGACACAACTCACACTTTTCACTTGCCCATTGGAGAGATAACGATTTGTCTGGTCGATTTTACTGCTATAACCAGCCTTCGATATGATGGTGTTTCGGTTCCTCTGACAAACGATATTTTAACATTTGAAGAAATTCAGGAATTAATTGGTATGGAACCACCATATAAAGGGCCTTTTAAGATAAAAATCGAGCTAATTAGTAGTTATTGGATGAACTACGAAGGACGAGTTGGCAGAGACACGACCGAACAGTATGCTCGAGGATTTTTGTTATATTTGCTTGGGTCGACCATCTTAGGCAGTACTAAATCCTCCATCCACTTGTCAGTGTTGAGTGCCCTTTCTTATTTCATAATGGTACCATCTTCTGGCTGGGGTGAAGCTGGTCTCACGTGTCTTTACCATGGTCTGGATAAACTTTGTCGAAATAAGAAGTCTTTTGTCATCTTGATGGCGATTGTCGAGGTATTCTTCTTCTACCAATGTTAATTCCACTCTTTTCTTGCATGAATGTGATCTTTATTGCTATTGCAGGTATGTGCATATGAACACAACTTCATGAGGGTACCCGGTATTTCCCAAGAGACAGTCAGGTATCCGAGATTAAATTTCTTGTTGTCTGATCGTATGGACGTTCCCGGCTCTCGCCACTTGCATACTCATCGCTTTGTGTTGAGCCGCTTAACCTGGGACAAGGTAAAATAACATTAGTATGCTTTAAATTTTATGTAAAAATTTTACTTACCTTATGTTATTTTGCAGGTGAATTTGGCCTGGTGGAGCCCAGAAGAGCGAGCAAACTGGTCTCCTTTGATGAGGGTTGTGCTATCTTTTCAACATTCTCTCCAAGTTATCGCTGGCCCAGTGTCTAGTGGCTGGTTTCTCGGAGAGAGAGTTTATGAGTGGTTTCTCGGTCTAGAGCAGTGGAAGGTCCCAATGCATATCCTAGAATATACTTTAAATATTATATTGATGCCGAAGGATGCTTGGTGGCCGGCTCGGTACGGTTATGGTGCTGAGTCATTTCTCCATCCGCCGGGTGCATCCTATGCCAGTTTTATTCAAAGATGGCTCTTAAACTTTGAAGTATCTCCTATTGGTGTACGAGAGATTTTCGACAAAAGTGAGGGTAGAGATGAAGAAGAACATCACGGAGCCGCAGGAGAGTCTGTTCCACATCTCGGGGCTAGTACTTCTCAGGTAAAACTTTAACTATTTTTCCCTTGCAACTGCTTTTTCCTTTCTTTGATTCTTTATTGATTGTTGCAGGCTATTGGCTCATTTGATCATGAGGCTGGACCCTTCGTTTGCTCATTCTAGCCTGCCCGATATGCCATCTTATCCGCGGGGCATTGATATGAACTACCTGGTACGTTCCTTATTTCATGGTAATTTATGCTATATGTATGCATGATTATGAATGCTCTTACCTTTTTCTCTTTGGCTCACAGCGGATGCTCGAAGAACAAAATAGGAAACTTCAAGAAGAGTCGGGTGCAAGTCATCAGTAGGCTTCTCATTTTGAAAATTTATATCATTAATCCGAACAACATTTTTGAGACTTCAGATTTCAGGGGATGAGGGATCCCGGTGCTTCTTCATCAAGAGGCCCCTAGACTGATGACCATGAGATCCTTTCGTCTGCTTCTGATGAGGACCATGATGGATCGAAACTTCAAGGTAATAGAGATTTTGGTGCTCCCGCTTCGGGTGATCCCAGGATGAGTAATTTGCCGAATTTTGGTGTTCCAGCTTCGGGTGGACTCGGGATGAGTAATTTTCCCCCTCCTCCAACAGGCGATGACTTTTTCAAGGCTTTATTTGATGACCTACCACCACCCTCTTAGTGATATGTAATAATTGTAAAATATTGTACAATAATGAAAAAATACAATTTCAATCTTCACTGTAACTTTTTTTTTCATTACTGCATCACAATTAATTTTTTTATCACAGTACATCATAATATCATAAATCACATCCACATCATTTTGCTAAACCAAATTCAACGTGCTAAAGGAAATTGTCACTAATTCCTTTCCTTATGCCATATGGTCTTATTCTTTCCAATCACCTTTGCCTCTTCCCTTTTGGAAAAAGGTTATTTTTTTCTATATAAATCACCTTTTATGCCATACTTCATACAGAAGCCAAAATTATTTCTAATTCAACGTGAAGACCCCTTTAACAATTTTGATTTTCCTTTATTCATCAACCATGACCGAGCATCATTTAAAGAAGATAAAAATTTTATTTAAGAACATGGATACCATTCATTGGAAGCAAATTTCGTGGTCAAAACTTGATGTTTTAAAGTGTTTTCAAAATGTTTAGTTGGATTAGACAGACTTAAATCAAGATTGACAAAGAGACTGACTGGGAGTCCATTGCTGCTTCAGGTAATTACCTAAATTGCCCTTTCAGGTTTTCAATTTAGGTTTTCTTTTTCCTTTTTTTTTGCTTTAATTTTTGCGTAGTTCGCCCATGTGGGTTTTCGAAACTAGCGAGCTGTCCTAATTTTTGCCTAAGCTGCCCTCGCGGGTTTTCAACTTAGCGGACCTCTCTTTTTCTTCTTCTTTTTTTTATTTAATTATTGCTTCACAGATTTGGCTTCAGGACCATCTTTGTTTGCTTGATACTCCATCCATGGATTTTGCCAGATATCTGCCACGTCATCATTCCGCTAGGAAACTACTCCATCCTACTTACTCATATGCTGACTGGGTTGACTGGATCCACTCATGCTCTGAAGTTAATATCCATTGGTCGGTACCTTGGTGGAAGATTTCTCGTATCACCATACGGACATACTTGATGTATGTTCCCCTTGCTACTCTTTGTCAAGGTACATGCTATGATCCTCACTGTCTTGGTCGTCAGTATGGAGCTGGGCCTCGTGATTCTGACTTTACTCCCGACTTAGACATGCCTTGCTTGTCTGAAGCCTACTTGGATTGACTGAGGCAAAGCTGGCCTACATGTTACATTTATCGACTGCCATAGATTTTACATTTGTCAATTCAGAAAGCGTATCGTTAGGATGAAAAATAATTAAAGTAATAAAAGATGCTTCTATTCCATTTATAATTTGTCATCACCTTTTGCTATTGTGTTTATTCTTCAGGAGGCATGTGATTCAAGTTACCATACATCTGGCATTGTTGGCACTTCTTTACAAACTCAATAAAATCTCTCTCCATGGTCAACCAGTAATAACCTTGTCGAATAATCTTCTTAAATAGGGTCAAACCACTCATGTGCGGACCGCAACTTCCCGCATGTATTTCTGACATGATACGCTCCAATTCAAGCTTTCTTAAACATCTCAAATGCACCCCATCAGGCCATCTTCGATATAACTCCCCATGGAAGGTGATGTATTGCAATGACCACCGCCTTATGGCTCTTCTCTCTTTCTTTGTTGCCCCCAGCGGGTATTCTCTTTCCTCCAAAAATTGCCTTATAGTATCATACCACGCATCATGATCTGTATCAATTTCCATGATTGTTTCATATTCATAGCAAGGAGTTGATGAACTGGTCAGGATCAGAGGCTTAAGGAATAAGCTGACAGGGTTTCCCATACCGAAGCCAATCTGGCTAGGGTATCAGCCATCTGATTTTCTTCTCTCGATAGGTGTATAAACCTACACTCCTTAAAGTTCTTCTTCATCATGGTCAGGTAATGGTGGTATGGTTTTAATTTTTCTTCTTTCAACTCCCATTCTCCATTTACTTGGGATACTACTACCAATGAATTGCCATAAACTTCCACCTTATCTACCTTCAAAATCATTAGGGTTTGCAAACCAAAAATACAAGCCTCGTACTCCACCATATTATTGGTTGCCCTGAATTTCAACTTTTTAGCTAAAGGGATAAGTTTCCTTTTAGGTGATTCTAATATAACTCCCAAACCTGCTCCTTTCCTGTTTACTGCTCCATCAAAATACATTTTCCACCCTTGTACTTCAATTGCTTCTAAATGTTCATCCGAAAATTCCAAGATTACCTCTTCACTTTCTGGTAATGGTTGCTGGGCCAGGAATTCTACCACCGCTCTACCTTTGATTGTTTTCCTGGTTACATACTCAATCTCAAATTCTTCTAATATTATCAACCATCGACCATATTTCCCAATTAGAGAGGGTGTCCACCTCAAGTACTTCATTGGATCCAACATAGAAATTGCTTGCACACTATATGATTGAAAGTAATGCAGCAACTTCTTAGAAGAGCAAACCATGGCTATACAAGTCTTTTCAATGATACTATACTTAATTTCATAAGGTAGGAGATTTCTACTCAAATAGTAGACTGCATGCTCAATCCCTGACTCATCTGCTTGGGCTAGCATGGCTCCTATTGACTCTTCTTCCACTACTAAGTATAGTAATAATGGTTTGCCGAGTTTAGGTGGTTTTAAAATAGGTGGATTCAAAAAATACTCTTTTATTGGCTCAAAAGCCTTTTGACACTCTTCATTCCATATAACCGACTGATTCTTTTTAAGCAATTTGAAGATAGGCTCACAAATTATTGTGAGCTTTTCTATGGATCTGCTAATATATTGTAATTTACCAATAAATCCCTAAACTTCTCTCTCTATCTTTTGGGTTGGCATATCCCTGATTGCTTTGACTTTATCGGGATCAATTTCAATGCCATTCGGACCAATTACATGTCCCAATAATTTACCTGAGGTAACACCGAATACATGTTCCCTTGTGTCCAATTTAACCATCATATCATCCACACATACTTCAACTTCTTTGTGCATCATGTCATGAAATAGTGTGGTGGCCATCCTTTGGTAGGTTGCTCCAGCATTCTTTAAGCCGAATGTCATCACCTTATAACAAAATATACCCCATGTAGTAATGAAAGCAGTTTTGGTTTTATCCTCTTGGGCCATTAACACTTGGTTGTATCCGAAAAATCCATCTACAAATGAGTGTAGCATGTCAGAGGCTGCACTATCAATGAGAACATCTATATGAGGTAAAGGAAAATCATCTTTAGGGGAAGCCTTGTTCAAATCCCTATAGTCCACATAGACCCTTATTCTCCCATCTTTCCTTGGCACGGGCACTATGTTGGCTAGCCAATCTGGATATTCTATCACTTCAAGGAACTTCACTTGTATTTGCTTAATGACCTCTTCTTTAACCAATTCAGCCCACTCAGGTCTTAATCACCTAAGCTTTTGTTTGACAGGTTTCATGTGAGTGTAAGTAGGAATTTGATGCTCGGCTATGTCTAGATCTATTCCAGGCATATCCTCATAAGACCAAGCAAACACTTCTTATTTTTTTAATAGTTTTTCAAATCTCTCTCTCTCATCAGGGGTAAGGTCAGATGCTATGCTAATAATTTTAGGATTTTCGGTTGTTCCCAAATTTAATGATTGCGTGTTAACAGAATTAATATTAAAGATGCTCATGTAACTGTTATTTGAATGTATGCAACCATTAGGAGAAACATCACACAAGTAAGCAAAATCAGACTTTATTACATTCATTTTGGAAAAGAAAACATCATCATCTTCATACAAAGTAGACAAATTAAAATCAAAATCAAAATCATTGTTCTCAAAATCATAAGGCAGGATGTCTTCAAACTTCTCTTCAACCAGGGCAGCAATCTCCTTCGGAGACTTCTCGGCTTTCATGACAACTTCATTCTTCTCTTTTGGATTTAATTCTTTGTTGGTTGATAGGGTGAGCTCTTTCTTCACTTGGTCCACTAGCTCGGCCACATCTGCAAAAATTTCAAAACCTGGGATTAGCTTACCCATGAACATAATCGACTCGGGCTTTCCTTGGAGTGGTCCCATATCTGGAGCATTGACAAAGATCTCTTCAAGTGGTGGGAAGCTCATCCTCTCACTCTTGTTTGGCTGGACATCATTGTCTTTATCATATCCAAACCCCTTCTTGGAATTTTGAGTTCTAAAATCTAACAACTTTGTCAAACCGGCCTTACCCTTTCCAAGACCAGCTCCGGGAAGGTAGTTCATGTTCTTCTTCATATTGAAGACTTTGGAGTCCACTACTTCATCATCAGAAATTCCAACTACTTGAAAACC
The DNA here is from genome assembly GCA_947685225.1 of Garcia nutans. Taxonomy (NCBI): domain Eukaryota; kingdom Viridiplantae; phylum Streptophyta; class Magnoliopsida; order Malpighiales; family Euphorbiaceae; genus Garcia; species Garcia nutans. Next base: position 42,669,014 of record CANTUV010000007.1, on the reverse strand, counting down.
ATTGAGAGGCCTCTCAATCATTAGAGCATTAACAATCTCATTATCTTCAGCTTCAATGACCACTGTCTCATTTCCGTTGGGGAACTTGATCTTTTGTTGAAGGATGGAAAGAACTCCACCAAGAGGATGAAACCATGGTCGCCCCAAGAGTAAGGCGAAGGTAACTGGTATGTCTAAAACAACAAACTCAATAATAGATTCAATTAGACCAACCTTGACAACAGCTTTGAAAGTCCCTTCAGCATGTCTCTTAGTATTGTCATAAGCCCAAATTGTTACATCGGTCGGGTTTAGATCTCTTATTGACATGGCTAGCTTTGGCAATACCTTAAGCGGACAAACATTTATTATGGGCCCATCATCGACCATTACACATGGAGTCCTCTTCTCCTTAACTTCTATTTTGATAAAGAGAGGGCGGATGTGGTCTCTCCCCTCCTCCGGTAAGTCCGCATCCGAAAAAGAAACTGCTCCCATATTAACTTCGCTCTTCTCTTGGACCTCTTCACATTTCATTACCCCTCCAATTTTTATGAAGTTGATCAGCTCCTCCGGTGTCGTGGAGGTAGAAATTGGCATGCTAGCCAAGGCTTTGGCAATAGTTTCTCAGTGCTTTTTAGAAGTAGCTAATAAGTCCCAAATGCTAACACTTGCTTGGGTTCTTTTCAATTGCCTGAGCACAACATCATCTTCTTCTTCCTTATTTCCTACTTCAACTTCCTTTCCCTTATTAGTTTCTACCTCCTTAGGTGGTGGCCTTGCATAATGCTTACCAGATCTAGCGGTCATTACCTCATCTTCTTCGGGCTCGGACCAAGTCCGCTCCTCCTTCTTCGATACAAGATCATCATCACTATCGCTTGAATCCCAAAACCCATTGACGACACAAATTGTTACTTCTTCACCCATCATAGCTTGTTTAATTTTGACAAATGCCTCTTCTTCTTTGGTTGCTTCTCCGCCTACATCTTGAAAAGAAGACATGACAAAGTCCTCATGCAAACCTCCTCCAATCATGAAGGTTGCCAGTGGTGGTACTCTATTGAACTTTGGTAATGGGTTGTCTTTGGTGTTTGGCTTGTTGGGCTCGGGTAGCTTCCCATTATCAATTAGATTTTGGATCATGTCTCAACCTCACACATCTATCCATGTCATGCCCTTGCATTTGATGAAACCGACAAAATGCTTTAGTGTCAAAATTAGGTGGGAGAGGGTTCGGCAAAGGGCGAGGATTTAAGGGTTGTAGTAATCCCTTTCATTGAAGTTTATTGAGAACTCAAGACATCGACTTCCCTAATTCCGAAAATTGTCTCCTTGTTCCTTGGTTAGTAGCATTAACACCGACTGCCTTTTGCATGCTTTTGCTACCAGATTGATAGTTCCCTTTCTCATTCCTTCTTATTGAGAAACGGTTCTTCTCTCTCTCCCATTCTTCAATTTGCAAACTAGCTTGGAGAAGGTCTTTGAAATCACGAATGAGTGTATGAGACATCCTTTCACAAAGAGTAGGCAACACCCCTCTCACAATCATCCTTATTTGATCGGATTCATTGGGCCTCTTCTTGAGCAAAGCAGCCTTGTTTCTCCATCTCTTTACATAATTGACAAAATTCTCATTCGACCTTTGCCTAATGGACTCCACTTCCATTAGAGTAACTTCCATTTCGACATTATATCCATATTATTGGATGAAGGCTTTGTAAAACAGATCCTAACTCTTTTGTGTTCCATCATCTAAGTTATTGAACCAATTTTGGACAACAGGGTCCAATGAGAGCATAAAATACCTTAGAGTTTGAGCCTTAGTAGCTCGGGCTGACTGCATAGCAGTGATATACTGCTTCACATGGAGATGAGGATTTTCGGTTCCATCAAACTTTGCGAAAGATTGCATCTTGAACTTGTATGAGACTTCTTCATCTAACTCAAATAATTTGTCAACTTCGGACATTTCCTCGGTTTTCAGCTTCTTCTCTAATTTCTTTTCTAAATCAGCAATCATCTTTTCAACATCAGAAGTTTTGGTCTTCTCCACAGTTGATCTTTCAACAATCTTTGGTTCCTTTTTCTTCTCTTGAGCATCTTGGTAGTATTGAGCCCAATCATCATCATCATCAATGATCACTTTTTCATCATCAAAAACCACTTCACCAACTTTAGTCTTCCCTTTGTCCTTTGGCTTCTCAGTGCTAGCAGATGCCTCGGCATGGTTCTCCAAGATTGCAGTCAATTGGTTCTTCATGGTCTCAGCTAAGGCCTCTTTTATTTCTTCCATCTTGGCATTGAGGGCCTCATCCACCATCCTTTGAATTTGTTTGGGCTCCATTGTTTTTGGTGAGCAAGTGATTGAGTCATTGCTAGAACTCTCTTAATCCAGGGCTGTGAGCTAGAGAGGATCAATGATATGAGATGAAAATGTATGCATGTATGCATGTGTGCACAAACAATTAACAAACAAGGACGAATAGGATATTCCATCCAACCTTATAACATCCACACATGAATGGTGAGTCTCTTTTCCTAGGTATATGGTTAACAAAATACCAACATGGGGTACCTTGCTTTCGAATAATTCCCTCGGACGTTTCAACCAATAGTTATATTTTCAAAAATGGAAATCAATCCATGATAATTCCCATTAATTAGGTTTTTAATCAATTCAACCAACTAAAGTAGCTTTTATGCTATATTGTATTAAAACTAAATTAAGAGGTTTATTATAGATAGATTTCTCACTTGAAAAAGATAACTAATAATTCATGCCAAAAACAAGCCCATGATTAATTTATTCTTGGTATAAAATAGGCTCACAATTGATTTTTGGTATTTCATAATTGACCTAAATATTTTTGCAAGCTCTTTGTAAGAAAAGGTTGAGTGAAAATAGTTTTGTTTCAATGCCCATTGTAAAGGATTTTAGAAAAAATGGATTTTGGGCTTAGTATTTGGGCCATGAGCCAAAGAATTTTTTATTTGCTTTTAGAAAAGTCTTATGTCCAAAGACCATCTTGAAAAATTTTGAAAATAGCTTTGGTCTTTTGGATTTTAAAGAAAAATTTATTTTGAGCTTACAATATACTTAGGTCATATTAGAAAAAGAACAAACCAAATAAGCCATGATTTAAGCCAAGATAAATTAACCATAGTCAAACAACATGCATTTGGGGTAAAAACCTAAGGAAAGTAACTAGGACAATTACATGAGCTTTAGTCTTTGAGTTAAAAGGCTTAGGTTCCCATTACAAGTATATACCAAATGGCACGAGGCTATGAGTGGTTATGCAATTCTCGATCTCCATACCTTGAGTAAAAGTATGGTATCCCTTACATAACATAACACGGGTAACGCGGGAGTCCTAACTCACGCACACGATGCAATCTAAGATGATGTAATGGATAATATCATTATAAGAAAGAATAGAATAATATAAAGACCAACGGAATCAACTTCTCTTATCCCTAGTGGAGCCACGACTGTGAGTGGGGATTTTTGCCCCCACTCCCGATGGAATGGTTCTAGCGACTTCGGCACTGTTTAGGCTCGGGGCCTTAGAGAACACGGACCTAAGTCCAGAGCAAATGGAGTCGCCACCCGGACGGGCCGAGAAAAAGAAAGGGGTGGATGACTCTATTTTTAAAGAATCCCCAACCCCCTAATGGGTTCGGAAAGTTGGGTATGTGTGGGGAAGGTGAGAAATGGCCCAGCACCCCCACAATGTCCGGTTAATTGGAACCGGCCTTCTTTACAGGTCTTAATATTATAAAATTCTTAAATATAACAATATTATCCATATTACACACAATAATTAAAATAAAGCATCGATATATTAAAAATCAAAACAATGTCCAAACAAAGAAAATAAATGGACACCCATCCGAGGATAGAAACATGTCCTTACATCCCATACCTAAATAGGACACCCACCGAAAGGTAGAAATATGTCCTTTACATTGGTTCTAAAATAGAAAAGCAATTTAAATTACATGATATTTAACTAATGAGGTACCCACCAAGTGGAAACATACCTCTTACAACATTTGGAAATCTAAATAAATTGATAAAAGTAAATAACCATTCATCATAAATAAATCATTCATCAAAGGTATTAAATATCAATAGAAAGTAAACATCCATCCATGATAAATTAAATAAACCAAGCATTGAACTTAAATAAATTAAAGCATATAAAATAAATCAAAGCATAATCAAATATAGAATTGAATAAGGCAAATAAAAATCTAAATTATAGCTATTGTTTCCATTTAGAGTTCTTTATTTCATGTGTTTAGGGTTTTGAAATTTGTGGAATTAGGCTACTGTGAGTCTTAAAGGAATTAAAATAGATTAAGGTTTTATGTTTTAAAAAGTTGGTAAAGTTCTTTGATTAACCAAATTAGTGTTTGAATGGTGAAATCATGAAACTAGGGTTTGGACACTTTAAAATACTTAGATTTGTAATTTACGGTTACTCATTGAATTGTTATTTTGAGCTTACTGTGTAAAATTATATTTATATGTTTTTTAAAGTTTTAAAAGATTAGGGTTTAGAAAATTTTAGAGTTTAGGTTTTAAAGGAGTTAGGGTTCACTTTTTAGGTTTTGGAGTTGAAATAGGGTTTTTGGATTTTTTATTTAGGGTTTTAGAATTTTTGATTTGTGGTTTCGGGGAATGTATTTTTTTTTAGGATTTGGAAAAACATTTGTCAATTGTATGAAGTTTTATGAAAGTAAACAAAATGATTTAAAGTTTATAACAGCAAAAAAGAAGTTTTTTAGGGCTTTTGGGAAGAAACATAACTCAATTTAGGGTTTTGATAATTTGGAAAGCAAATTAGGGTTTTGGGGTTTTGAAGGAACAAAACTAACAACTTTAAACTTTTTAGAAAGCAAAGCAACGAATTAAGATTTTTAAACCTTAGAAAAAGTAAATTGAGGTTCTAAAATTTTTGAATTAAAAGAAAGAATGGGATGATTTAGCTACTGTGAAAAAATAAAAGAAATTAAGAATTCATACCTTCTTTCGTAGGTTACACCAAAAATTGTTTCTTGGATGAACAAGTTCAAAGACAAGCTTTGCTGCCTTTGAATTGCTTGAATTATTTTTTTCCTCCCTCAAAAAAATCAGCTTGATTCAAGGTTTTCCTTCTCAGTTTCGGTCTCCACTTTCTCCTCCAAGCTTCTGTCCGATTTCTTGCTTATTTCTTTAATTTATTTTTGTGTTGTTTTTAGGTATTATTTATGGAAGAATTTTATAGTTCATTCCTAATTATTCATAGAACATAATATTGATAAGAAAAGGAAACCGAAATCTATTTGCATTAGGTTTCAAAAAAATTTACGTCGGAAAAAATTTGTTGGCGAAAAAAAACTGCTGCAGAAAAAATGTGCTGGCGATGCGGCAGCGGGCGCGCGAACTGGCCTGGGGGCGGACGAAGGCCATTTCGCCCGTAGAAAATTCCTGCAGGCAAAATGGCCTTTCTCCTGGAGGCCATTTTGCTTGCAGGAATTTTCCTGTGAGCAAAATGGCCAAAGCCATTTCGCCCGCAAGAAACTCCTGCGGGCGAAATGGCCCACGACCATGTCCCGCGCGTTAGTTTTTGGAGACGATTTTTTCGTCGCCGATTTTTTTTCACGCCGATTTTTATTTTTATTTTTTATTTTTTTGATTTTGATTTTGATTTGTTTATTTTTATTTTTATTAATAAAAATTAAATACTAAAGCAAAAATTATTTAATTAAGATAACAAAAATTATTTTGGACCAATTAAAGTATATTGGACAACACAAAAATTATTTTGGACTAAATAAAATATATTGGACCGGACTGGGTCAAAAATTAAGGGTCTACACATTCTCAACATCAAACCTTAATTTAACAACACTCCTACGAAATTTCAAAAATTAAGTATTTCCTTACTTTAGCTTAGCAAATCCATATTAACCCATTAAATTATTATTTTGAGTGTACTTATATCATTACAAGCATATTTTAACATGTTTAAAACAATTACATTAATTAACCACATGCTTATGTTCAAAATCTTAAAATGTCGTAACCTTCACCATTGAAGATCTGCATTCCAACTCAATTCAATTATCATTTCAATTTTATTTCCACCACTTATATCATTTAAAAACATGATTTAAGCATTAAAATCAAACAATTAATCATTCTTTGAAAATTCACTTTTTCCAAAACCCTAAATCAATACTACCATCTTCAAACTCTATCCAAACTTAACTAAATCAATCATTTGATTTTAAAATCCTTGTTTATGCATCAAAATAACACATTTGGAACCAATTTGGACAATTAAAACTCATGATTTCAAAAACCCAAATGTTCCATAACCCTAAATTCTCTCTCTTCAACCAACTTAACTCAAACTTAACCATTTCTTCAATCCAACTTAAGAATCATTAATAATTAAACAAAATAGCATCTATCATATGCATTTAACCAATTAAAACACACTCCATTAAAATCTCAAATTATACATAATCATGCCTAACTAAATGAAGCGCCTTCAACTTCGACTCAATAAACTTCCATTGGCTTGTTTTATTTTCTTTCTTTTGTTTTTTTTTGGAACAATTATTTTTGAATAAATGACTTTCATTAAATTTTATTTTTATGCCTGTCTTTGTTCTTTTTGGTGCTCAACCAATGACGAGTCTAGCTTGATATTCATGAATTAGTGTATCTATGCATTATAATTCGAAAGACTTTACTGGTTGAGAGAATTTTTCTGTTGCATTGACTTGTGTATGCTTACGTAGAGAGGGCTCCTGGACAATTATGAGTGTTTAGGTCCTAGTTGATATTAGAACATGCTTTGATGAACTTTTAAGGCAAAATTGAACTTTGCTTATTTAAGGGAGAGATGATCTAGGCATTGTTTATTTAGCCAATAACAATTATCGACCTTATTAATATCAATCCCTAGTTTGTCCCTTTGAGCCTTCATAAAATTTTAGCTTGCTTTTTATTGGCTTGTAGACCTAATAACCTTCACTGAGCTGTTGTGATACTTATGGCAAGTTTGATGATCACTAAGGAATAAAGGGGAAAGAAGATCAAAGAAAAGTGTGCATTACCAAGACTATAGGGATAGTTGAAGGTCACATGAATTAGACTTAATATCACAGAATGACATTAGGGCAAAAAAGGATTCATCCACATTGAAGTAAACTCATGTTACCCCATTCATGGCCAAAAGCATAAAATGGTACAAATAAGACAACTCTCTTATAGCTAAGGCAAAAAATAGAAAAGAAAAAGAAAAGAAAAAAGAAGAGAAAAAAAAAAGAAAATAAAACCCAAATAGGAGGTTCTGAAAGCCAACTGAGTTCTTTTTTACCTAAAGCAAGCAGAAGACTTCCACTTAGTTTATGAGGATAAATTGACTTGAATTGGTCTGGCCCAGTAAAAGAAACATCCATAAGGGAAAAGACCACCTTTAATTTTTTCCAACATAGCTGTATATCCCAAAATGTGCCCTAGAAGTTTTAGTATAATTGTTGTTTTATTTGAATTAAAATGTATAGGTGTAATTGGAAAGAGGAAAGAATTTAAGAGAGAGTGTATATGTTGTATATATGGAAATATATATAACATCTACATAAGTCAAATGAATGGTCAAAGGAAGAAGATATTTAAATTGTTATTTGTGAAATTACTAAAGGGCAAGTAAATAAAAGGGAGTTAATATATATAGTAGAGGGTATTTAAGTAATTTTCTTTTCAAATTGCTTGGTGGATGTTTAAAGAGATGAGAAGTTGACTTTGTCTCTTTTATTTTTCCATTTTCTCTTCTTTTCTCTTTGTGTGGCCGGAACTTAGGGAAACAAGAGAGCAAGTGAGGGTTTTTGAATTTTAATAGCTAATTGAAGGAAGATTTCAAATAAACAAGTTGGAATTTCAAGAAATTTCATTATTTTGGTAAGTTCTCTCTTGGTTGCTCTTGTTGTTTTTGAAGTTATTTTTGAGTTTGATGAAGTGTTATTGATAATATGGTTAGGATTGCTTGTGGTGTGGTTGTATGTGTTGAAATGGAATTAAAGATAAGAAGTTTGGTTGGTGTTGGTGATGGAAGAGTAAGAGTGGTGTTTAGTGAAATATTTTTTCTGTTTTGCAATTTGTAAAGGCTGTGACTTCTATGATTTTTAATTAAATATAGAAAACTGTTCTTGAAGTGAATTTTTGATATGTTGTGCCTCTATGAGTCTAGAATGACTGAAAAATATGTTGATTCGATTTTGGAATGGTTATAAGTTTGGAAAGATTATTTTTATTAGACCTGTTCTAGCAGGTACCTTAACTGAGACAGCTATATTTCGGTATTTTTAATAAAATGTAGAAAATTGATATCCAATTGAATTTTCGATATGTTATTTCTTAGTGAGTCTAGTATTTGAGAAAAAAAATTTGGAAATAAATTTGATTGAATTTAATTTATGGAATTCACAAAGTTCAGAACTGCTGCCAGGATGCAGGGCAATTGGGGCAGTCTGGTTGGGTGAACTATTTGACCAAGCTTTTGTGTTCAGTTGGATCTGAAATTTTAAGGGAATGATTTTAAGATGTAAAATTAAGTTCTGTAAAAATTTTAGAGTTTTTAGTCAAGTAGATTATTTTATAAAATATTTCAAAATAAGGATTAAGTTGAGTCCAAAACCAGAATTTACTATTCATATAGTCATTTTGCTAATACTCCTTTTTGGATTAGGTTGTGAAGAGGTTGAATTGCCCTAATCTAAGTGTTGAGGATTCTTGGAAGAGTAAGTGCATAGATTGGTGTGAGTTGGTTTTAAGGTTAGTACAAACTACACTATTGCATACATTCATGTGATGTTGAGACTTGACACACATTTGATTGTAAATGTGATAAGGAACCTAATGCATTGTTGATGGATATTAAAAATCACATTATGTTTGGTAATATGTGAATGTTGTGATGAGCATGTAAAATATGTGTTAATGCCATTGATTATATCCATTTGAATAATGAACTGATTAATGTGATTTGAAATATAATATGAGATGGTTGAAACATATTTGCTTATATGATGATGAAATGAAATATGGAAATGAAATGTGAAAGCTATGATGTTATGAAAAATTATTTTATTGTGATTTGAGATATTATGAGTTATGAGGCCATGATTGTTGGCTATGATAATGCAAATGAGATAATGGAGGCATGATTGCCGATTTGATTATGAGAATGAGATGAATTGAGAAAGAAATGTACAAAGATATAAATAAATGAAAAGATCGTGTGTCTAATGTGTTATTCAACCTTCAGAGTTCTGGGTTTGGCGGCATGCCTATAAAGTACTGGATAGGTGAAAAGACCGGGTCATAAGCTGATTCCAGTTGATAAATGTAAAATGTGAATTATAGTAACAGTCTTGCCGGGTTGAGGATCTCCTTGGTTTATCCGGGTTGAGGTCCAAGAGACTGGGTCTGTTACAGGTAACAGTCTTGCCGGGTTGAGGATCTCCTCGAGTTTAGTGGGTTGAGGTCCAAGAGACTGGGTCTGTTACCCTATCCATGGATAGAGATATATATATATATGTGTTGCCTATGGGCTTGATGATTATGGTATGGACCAAAGCAGTAACTCTGAACTTTGAATAACATATTAGTTTCTTTTGGGCCCTTGCTTGTCTTTGTTTTCTATGTGATTTATAAATGATGAAATAGATAAATATTGAGATCTATGCTTGTTTTGAGTTCACTATGTCCTATAATTGATAACACAAATGTTGGATACAATGAAAGGTAATGTCATGAAATATGAAATTCTTGAGAATCACTTGTATGTTGGATAATATGACATTGGCATTTCATTATGGCATGATATCATTGTAGTTTGTACCACTAAGCCGTTGGCTTAGCGCGATTGTGGTTTATCGCGCAGGTGACAGGGAAGAACCAGAGAGTTCCTCTAGGCCGAGTCGAGTCTAGATTTTGAGGTGTTGATAGTGGGCTTAAAGATCAAAGACTGACTGCCAAAAATGTATAAATTTTATGGGTTGTAAAACTTGAGTTTGGATGTATATGAATTTGTAAATATTGTTACTTTTCGCTGCATAGTGAACAAATATTTTATCTACTGTATTTCATAATAAACCTTTACTTTATGTTGTACTAGAATTGTAAATCCTTTTTGTAGGTTGTAGTTGAGGTTATAAGGGAGATTTTATTGGGAAGTGTACTTAGAATGATTTTGTTTGCATTGGTTTGTGTAAATGTTTTTAAAAATCAGAAACAACCAGTTTTGTCAACACTTGGGACTCAATTTTTAAGTGAAACTATGGAAAAATTTTTATAAAAATTGGAACTAAAATTTGACTAAGTAAAATTGGTAGCAGCATTAGGTTAGTGTGGCGCCTCTACTCAGCTTACACACGTAGGTCGGGAAGGGGTGTTACAATAGCTATAGTGTAACACCCTTATATCCCATATATGCATAATACATACAATCACATATGTAATATATGTATATCGGATACAGAAATGTCACGGTTTATATTAAAGGACTAGGCCCAACCAAGCTTCAAGGGGAGTTAAGCATGCTAAACTTCAACCTAACTTGGCTTCAAGGACCAAGCCCAACCCAGCTTCAAGGGATTGTTACTTTTAAGCATGCCACCAACAACAAAACTCTGAAAATTCAATAACATTCTAGGCACACAATTCTTTCATTCTTTCATTATCAATTCCATTCTCATTTTCTCATAATCATTTAGGCAACAATGCCCCAATTATTTCATTTGCATCATTATAGCCAACAACAATGGCTTAACATCTCATCATTAGGGTATACACAACCAATTGCATTGTACTTACATTTTGAGTGACCATTATATCTTTCACATTATGCAAATCATAGCATTAATCAATTGTATCAACAATGTAATAGATTACTTAACACATTTACAACCAAATGTGTTAAGTCTCAAAGTCATGTAAATATATACAACCATGTAAGGTTTGTACTTACTGTTTAGATCATTTTTGTACTAGGTTTTAGTGTGATTTTTATATGTTTTTAGTTAATGTTTTGATTGATTTTTGTTTTAAGTTTGTTTTAAGTGTTGTTTTTAGGTTAAAGTGCAAAAACACCCTTGGAAGATCAAAACAGTGCAAGAAAAGCATGAACCAAGCAAGACATGGCCAAGCCAAATCAAGCTTGGCCATGTCCCTCAAAGAATGGTGATGGCAGAGCTTGACACGGCCAAGCCACTGGTCGTGTCTCATCCAAGAAGTAAAACAAAGAAACCACAAAGAAAGAGCAAAAATGAAGAAGCAGGAAGAGACACACCCAAGTGACATGGCCAAGCCACTGGCCGTGTCCCATCTTGAGCCAAAGAACAAGAGAAAAAGAAGCAAGAAGAGGTGGACACACTCAATGACATGGCCAAGCCACTGGCCATGTCACATGACACGGCCAGCAAGCTTGGTCGTGTCCCATTTCATGCCAAAAACACTTGGAGCAAGCAAAGAAGGAAAGAAAAGAAACTGAAGTGGACACATTCACATGACACGACCAAGCTTGTGGCTGTGTCACATGACACGGCCACAAGCTTGGTTGTGTCACCCCTTGAGACCAAATGAAAGAAAGAAAAGAAAGAAAAAAGAAAGAAGGCACTGAAGGACACGGCCAGATGGCTTGGCCGTGTCCCAAAGGAAAACAAGAGACACGGCCAGGCCACTCATGGCTTTGCCTTGTCACACCTAAAACATTTGATTTCTTTTGCATGAAGTGGGGGATAAAGTGCGAGACAATGCCTTGTGCTTGCCAAAAGAGTACTAAACAAAGAAAAAGTGGGGAACAAAATGAAGTGGTGTGAGTTGGAAGGCATGAGTGTGTATTTTGAATGAATTAAAAGGAGAAGAAGAGGGAAATTGGAAAAAGTTTTGGGTTCTTGGAGCCCAATTTTCTGCTACACATTTGGGAGAGGGAGAGAGTGACACTCTCCCTTACCCCTTCATCTTCATCTCCATTTCCATTCTCTCCACCTTCTCCATCTTCCATTGATAAGATGTTTGAGGTTCTTTGGGATAAATTGGGTTAACAAGCTCTTGAAGGTTGAAGAAGCTTCATTGAAGGGATTGATGACTTGAGAAAGCTCCATTCCATCTTCCAAAGGCAAAATCAATTGGAGTGTTGGTGACTTGAGAAAGCTCCATCCAAAGGTTTGGTGACTTGAGAAAGCTCCATTCCATATTAAAAAGGAGAATCAACCATTGAAGAGGGCTTGAGTTCTTCATTATACATCAAGTGGAGCTAGGAGGAAGACTAGTAATCCTACTCTTGACATCTTCAGAAGGGGTTTTTCTATTCTCTCTTTTAATTCATTTCTATTGTTGTTGTTCTTGTATTAAGAGATTGATATTGCAATGGACAATTTGTATTTGTTTTATATTGAGTTGAATGAATGTTATAAATTGATGATGTTGAGCTAAATACCCATGCCTAGGGTTTGTAGTATATTTGATTGAATGTCTTGATTTGATATTTCCATTGATGTTCCTTGTTGATTGGTTGATTGTATTGTATAAAATACTAGGTTGATAGATTAGCTACCTATTAATCTTTGAATATATGATGACGGACCAAGAGGTGAAATCCGATATCGGAACTATATAATCGACCACCCTATGAATGAATTAGAAATATAAGTTCTAGGGTTATTTAATTTGATAATGTAAAATAATTGGTTATTACTAATTCATGAATGTGAGAACTAATGGATGGGTAATTGACTAATTAACCTTAAGGAACAAATTAATTTACAAGGTTATGTTAATGGATTGAGCTTTGATTGAATGGACCTATAACCCTAGGCACCTTCCCAAGAATCGATTTGATCTTGAACAACCATCACACATCAACCCTACTCATTACTTTTAGGTTTAAATTGTCCTTCCACAATTTCGAACAACAAACACTCGTACATTTAAATAACTTGTCAATCAAGCTATTATGAACCACACCTTCTTGGGGAAACGACCTTGGGGCAATCACCTTTGCTACAACTACCTTATATACTTGCGAGTGACGCTTTGTAGTAGTACTTAATTCGAGCGCAATAAGTTTTTGGCGCCGTTGCCGGGGAATGCTGTTTAAGTAGTGATAGTTTGATTTTTCTTTAGAATTTAATTGATTGTTTGTTTTCTTTGAATTGTTTGTTTGATTTGTTTGATTTTCTTTCAATTTATTTATTTGTTTGTTTTCTTTAAGTTGCTAAGTGCCTTTTGTAAATATGCAGTTTTCAAGGTACGTAGGGGTTTATGATGATAACCCTAACTCTGTCATGGCATGGCAATTAGCAGAATTAACGAACCAACTTAAGATGCTAAATGCAAGAGGAAGAACACCTATGCCTACTCATGAAGTATGTTCAGCATGTGGCAGTGCAGGATATAGCGCAAACATGTGTTCATTTGGTTATGGACAATACCAAGAGAGGCAAGAGGAAGAATATGCCTATGAAAGTTTCCAGCAAATGGGTGGAAATGACCCATATCCCAGACCTTATATTTCAAGCTGGGGAAGCCACCCAAATTTTTCTTGGGAAAATCAACAGCAAATTCCACCTCAAAATTTTTTTCAACCTTACCAAAGAAATCTTTACTCTCAAGAACAATATTCAATTCAAGATCACCTTAAGAAACCCACATTGGAGGATAGTTTGAATGCCTTCATTCAAACTAGCGCACAAAATCAAGATCACCTAAGAAACCCACATTGGAGGATAGTTTGAATGCCTTCATTCAAACTAGCACATAAAATCAAGATCGACTTAGGGAACCCACTTTGGAAGATAGTTTGAATGCCTTCATTCAAATTAGTGCACAAAATCAAGATCAATGCAAGAAATCCACAGTGGAAGATGATTTGAATGCTTACCTTCAAATTAGCACACAAAATCAGGAAGGCAGCAATGAGAGGTTTGATTCTTTGGAAGAATTATTGAAGAGGGTGGAAGCTCAAGTTGGGCAACTGGCACATCAACTCCAAGCAAACCAAGAAGAGGAATTTCCTAGCCAACTGGAGCAAGTCAAGGTAATCACAAATTTAAGGAGTGAATAGGTGATATATAACAATTTTTGTGATTCCTTTGATGTAGGAACTAATCAAGAAAAAGATGGTGAGGAAATACAACCATACATAGAGGAGTTAATTCAATCAAAGGAGGAGGAGAATTTGGAAGCATCAACTTCAACAAAATTGTATGAACCTCCAAATCCTTGAATGCCACCAATCCCATTCCCAAGCAGGCTGAATGAAGAGAAACAAGGTATGCAACTTTCTAAACTTTATGACATGCCCTATAGTGAAGATAGTGAAGATAAGCTTGAGGTGGCCATGACCTTAGAAGTAGAGCCTAATTTTTCCAATTTAGAAATTGAGGAGAGCAATTTACTATTAAATAATGAGATTGTTGAGGGGAAGCTTCAAATTGCTAAAGAGGATGACGAAGTGGTTCAACCAAACTTGGTTGAACTTAAAAAGACCCCAAGAATTTTGAAAGATGTTCTGGTTGGGGAGTACAGTATGCAACAAATTATCATCTCTCCCACTCTTAGTGGTGAGAACGAGCAAAAACCATATATAACCATGTTGCAAACTGAAAAAGGTTCTTACCACGTCCTTATAGCATTAGAGCATCGCGCTAAGACAACCCTCACATGTTCTTTTTGGACAATTGCTCTTCCAAGGATGCTACCTAGGTTTTTCAATACATTGGGCACATTTCAAAGTTGCATGTTGTTCATCCTCTCACATATGGGCTCCAATTGCATTATGGGTGGAAGGAGCCCTACACATCATATATGGGAACGATGGAAATCAGGTATCATCTAAACTCTCTTTTAGTTTATGCATGCTCACATTGAGGACAATGTGAATCTTTAAGTGTGGGGTGAATTTTGTGTTTTATGTTTTTACTTTTAATTGCATTATGTGTTTTTGTGTTTTTACTTTTAACTTAATTTTGTTTAAGTTTTAGTTAGTTTTTTTGAATGTTTTTCGTTGAATAAATGAGTTTTAGAAAGTTCAATTGTTATAATAATTGTTGATAGATGACCTTTGAATTTTTGAAGCATGAATTGGAGAATTGAGTAGAATTGGTGCTTATTGTCAATTTTGTCGATTTTTTCCCTTGCATTGCCATTAACCTAGTGAGGAATTGAGCCATCAACTTATCATTATTGTTGTGGATGAACATCTTTGATTGATGATTTGCTAGAACTTGCTTTGACATACATTTTAAGATTACATAAAAATTTCAATTTGGCATCAAGTTGATTAAGGCAATTATGTGAACCCACTTTGGCTTAAAAAGACCAACCTTATATTCAACCTTAGTTAGCCAATTTTGAGCTTATTTTATTTTTCCTTTTCTTTCTTTTTCACAACACCATTAGCTTGAACCTTGTTGTTTAACTCTTACCCTTTCATTAGGTCAAGAGCATTTTAAGAGCGGTTATGATCGAGTGTTGTGTTGAATTAAGTGTGGGGTTAAATTTAGTAGGTTTAAGATTGCAAAGCAAAATAATAAAAATAAAAATAAAAGAAAAAAAGAGAAAAATAAAAAATATGTATAATAATAAGAATAATTGTTATTCTTGTTGGAAGGGTTGGAATGTATCATTGCAAGATTTAATAAGTGAGTTCCCTTAAAAAGTTCTTTAATGTCAAGGGGTAGATGAGAGGAAGGTGCTTTGGAATTGTTGGGGTATATATATATGAATGGTTACTTCATTCTTGAAGTGCTCTTGAACTTAATGATTAAGCTCACATTTTCTAAATATCATGCCTTTACCTTAGCCCCATTACAACCCAATAAAAGACCTTTTGATTGATGTTTGATTGTAATTTTGTGGTGGAGATTTGATTGATAAGCAAACCTATGGCAATAATCTTTCATTGATTGTTATGAGTGTAAACACCACCATGATCAACACACTTATAAGAGTTGGTGAGGGAGTGACAACATTGGTTATGCATGGAAAGCCACTTAATTGCATGGGTGTCAATTTTGTTTGATTCGATATTGATTGCGGATTTAGGGATAGGGAAGTCCTCATACATCTTTATAACTCTTGAACTTAACAAAATTTATCTTGTTAGTGTGTTTTGATTTTAGCCTTGCTTGGGGACAAGCAAGGAATTAAGTGTGGGGTATTTGTTTAGATCATTTTTCTACTAGTTTTTAGTGTGATTTTTATATGTTTTTAGATAAAGTTTTGATTGATTTTTGTTTTAAGTTTGTTTAAAGTGTTGTTTTTAGGTTAAAGTGCAAAAACACCCTTGGAAGATCAAAACAGTGCAGGAAAAGCATGAACCAAGCAAGACATGGCCAAGCCAAATCAAGCTTGGTCGTGTCCCCAAAGAATGATGGTGGCAGAGCTTGACATGGCCAAGCCACTAGCCGTGTCTCATCCAAGGACCAAAACAAAGAAAGAGCAAAGAAAGAGCAAAAATGAAGAAGCAGGAAGAGACACACCCATGTGACACGGCCAGCAAGCTTGGCCGTGTCCCATCTTGAGCCAAAGAATAAGAGAAAAAGAAGCAAGCAGAGGTGGACACACTCAATGACACGGCCAAGCCACTGGCCATGTGACATGACACAGCTAGCAAGCTTGGCCGTGTCCCATTTCATGCCAAAGACACATGGAGCAAGCAAAGAAGGAAAGAAAAGAAACAGAAGTGGACACACCCACATGACAAGGACAAGCTTGTGGCCGTGTCACATGACACGGCCACAAGCTTGGCCGTGTCACCCCTTGAGACCAAATGAAAGAAAGAAAAGAAAGAAGAAAGAAAGAAGGCAGTGAAGGGCACGGCCAGATGGCTTGGCCGTGTCCCAAAGTAAAACAAGAGAAACGGCCAAGCCACTCTTGGCTTGGCCGTGTCACACCTAAAACATTTGATTTCTTTTACATGAAGTGGGGGACAAAGTGGGAGACAATGCCTTGTGCTTGCCAAAAGAAATACTAAACAAAGAAAAAGTGGGAACAAAGCGAAGTGGTGTGAGTTGGAAGGCATGAGTTGTAATATCCCAATGTATGCCCTAGAAGTTTTGAATATTATTGTTGTTTTAATTGGATTGAATGTATATGTTGATTTGAAAGAAAAAAAAAAGAAATTGAAAAGGGAATGTTTATGTATTGTTTAAAAAGGAAAGTAATGTATAGAGAGAAAGTGTATATGTTGGGTATATGGTTATATATATAACATATACATTAGTCAAAAGGGATGGTCAATGGAAGAGGATATTTATTTGTGATATGTGAAATTACTTAAATGGGCATATAAGTGACAAAGGTTAAGTTAATTGGATGAGGGCATTTAGGTAATTGCTTTGTTAGAATTGCTTGGTGGAGATTTAAAGAAGAAGAGAAGTTTGACTTGTGTTTATTTTTCTTTTCTTCTCATTTGTGTGCCGGCTATCCAAGAAAAGAGAGAGCAAGAGAGGTGTTCTTAATGCTAGAATCAAATTGAAGGAGGAATCAAAGGTTTTGGTTGGAGATTTATGAAATTTCTTCATTTAAGGTAAGTACTCTCTTGTTTCCATTTGTTATTTTGAAGTTGTGTATAAGATGAGTTATAATTTGTTGATATTATGATTTGGTGTGTTTGAGATGTGTTTACAAGTGTTAAAATTGATTGTATGTTAAAAGAAATTGAATTGGTGTTGGTTTTGTTTTGAAGATGGTGAGTTAAGTGGATGTTGATGGTGAAAGATCAAGAGTGAAGTTGGTTTTAGGGTTTTGAGGTGGTAAATGATTATATGTATGGTTAATGTGAATATTGTGTTAAACATGCAAAATAAGTGTTAATGACTTTGATTACATCCATTTGAATGAGTTTATGTTGTGCATAATGTGTTTAATTTCAATCAAAAGAGTGTTGGCTATGGTTAGGGTTTTTGTTCATAAGAGACACGGCTAAACCAAGGAAGAGACAAGGCCAAGCTAAAGAATTTTTGAGAGACACGGCCAAGTCTATGGAAATTTGGCCGTGTTGGATAAATTTTGGAGAAGACACGGCCGTGTCCCTTGCCCATGTTTGCTTCTGTTGCTTTTGGTTGAGAGACACGGCCACAAGCTTGGCCGTGTCCCTTGAGTGTGTTGGCCACTGTGATTTTTCCTTGCTCTTCTTACATGGTTGAGATTGAACTTACATTTGATAATGCATATGATACTATATGAACAAGGTTATGTATTATGCATTGTGAATCTTGTGAATGGTAATGTGTATATGAATAATGTACTTTGAAATGCTATATTAATGAGGCTATATGTATAATATGAATGGAGATATGAAATGATATGAGGCCATTGTGATTTAGCTATGATGATTCCATTGAAATAACATAAGGCATGTTTGCCTAATTGATGATGAGAATTGAGAATGAGATAATAAATGATTTGTGTGTCTAATGTGTTATTCATTTTCAGAGTTTTGTTGTTGGTGGCATGCCTATTGGTAACATTCTCTTGAAGTTAGGTTGGATTTGATCCTTGAAGCCTAATTGAGATGTTACAACCCTTGAAGCTAGGTTGGGTTGGTTCTTGAAGCCAAGTTGGGTTGATACTTAGCATGCTTTGTTCCCCTTGAAGCTTGGTTGAACCTAATCCTTAAAGCCTAGTTGGGTTTATGATAATGATAAATGTGATAATAAAACCAAAGCACTAACTCTGAAAATTGAATGGCATATTAGAGCGTTTTGGGCCCATGCTTGTCTTTGTATATAATGTGATTCTTGAATGGTAAAATCAATGAAACTATGAAGATGTAATATGAATATTGTTATGACGTTGAATGTAGTATGATGTGATAATGTGATGTGCTTCTATGTGTATGGTTTATGAAATATAAAGGTGTGATGTTAGCTTTTCACTTATGATGTTAACTTTATGATTTAGATGTGTAACATTACTTTGCCTTAAAGTATAATGTTGGTATATTTTGTACTACTAAGCCGATGGCTTAGCGCGATAGTGTTTGATCGCGCAGGTGACAGAGTTGAACCTGAGAGCTCCTCGAGACCAAGTGAGACTAGACATTGAGGATTTTTCTTTTGGGACAATGTGAATTTTTAAGTGTGCGGTGCATTTGGTGTTTTGTGTTTTTACTTTTAATTGCATTTTGTGTTTTTGTGTTTTTACTTTTAACTTGTTTTTTGTTTAAGTTTTAGTTAATGTTTTTAATGTTTTTCGTTGAATAAATGAGTTTTAGAAAGTTCAATAGTTATAAATTGTTGATTGATGACCTTTGAATTTTTGAAGCATGAATTTGAGAATTGAGTAGAATTGGTTCTTATTGTCAATTTTGTTGGTTTTTCCCTTGCATTGCCTTTAACCTAGTGAGGAATTGAGCCATCAACTTATCATTATTGTTGTGGGTGAACATCTTTGATTGATGAATTGCTAGAACTTGCTTTGACATGCATTTTAAGATTACATAAAAAATTTCAATTTGGCATCAAGATGATTAAGGCAATTAGGTG
This sequence comes from Garcia nutans, assembly GCA_947685225.1. Classification (NCBI taxonomy): domain Eukaryota; kingdom Viridiplantae; phylum Streptophyta; class Magnoliopsida; order Malpighiales; family Euphorbiaceae; genus Garcia; species Garcia nutans. Next base: position 42,649,478 of record CANTUV010000007.1, on the reverse strand, counting down.
AACCCACTTTGGCTTAAAAATACCAACCCTATTTTTAACCTTAGTTAGCCAATTTTGAGCCTATTTTATTTTTCCTTTTCTTTCTTTTTCACAACACCATTAGCTTGAACCTTGTTGTTTAACTCTTATCCTTTCATTAGGTCAAGAGCATTTTAAGAGCGTTTATGACCGAGTGTTGTGTTGAATTAAGTGTGGGGTTAAATTTAGTAGGTTTAATGTGGCAAAGCAAAATAATAAAGAAAAAAATTTTTAAAAAAAAAGAAAAAGAAAAAATATATATATATTTAATAATAAGAATAATTGTTATTCTTGTTGAAAGGGTTGGAATGTATCATTACAAGATTTAATAAGTGAGTTCCCTTTAAAAGCTCTTTAATGTCAAGGGATAGATGAGAGGAAGGTGTTTTATGGATTGTTGGGTTATATATATAAATGGTTACTTCATTCTTGAAGTGCTCTTGAACTTAATGATTAAGCTTACATTTCCTAAATGTCATGCCTTTACCTTAGCCCCATTACAACCAAAAGAAAGACCTTTTGATTGATGCTTGATTGAAATTTGGTGGTAGAGATTTGATTGATAAGCAGGCCTATGGTAATAATCTTTCATTGATTGTTATGAGTGTAAACACCACCATGATCAAACACTTATAAGAGTTAGTGAGGGAGCGACAACATAGGTTCTGCATGGAAAACCACTTAATTGCATGAGTATTGATTTTGTTTGATTCGATATTGATTGTGGATTTAGGGATAAGGAGGTCTTGATGCATCTTTATAACTCTTAAACTTAACAAAATTCATTTGGTTAGTGTGTTTTGATTTTAGTCTTGCTTGGAGACAAACAAGGATTTAAGTGTGGTGTAGTTGTTTAGATCATTTTTGTACTAGTTTTTAGTATGATTTTTTGTGTGTTTTAGTTAATGTTTTGATTAATTTTTGTTTTAAGTGTGTTTAAAGTGTTTGTTTTTAGGTTTGAGAGCAAAAACACCCTTGGAAGATCAAAACAGTGCAAGACTAGCATGAACTAAGCAAGACATGGCCAAGCCAAAGCAAGCTTGGCCATGTCCCTCAAAATTTCTTCAAGACAGTAACTGACACACCCAGAGACACGGCCAAGCCTCTGGCCGTGTCACATGACACACCCAGGAGACTTGGCCGTGTCCCATACCAAGCCAAGGAAGAAAATAAAGAAAACAAAGAGACTGAAGGTGACACACTCAAGGGACACGGCCAAGCTTGTGGCTGTGTCCCTCCAAAAAGCTCAAACATGGCCAAGCAATCCAAAGCTTGGCCGTGTCACACACCCAGCTCCAAAGAAAAGAAAGAAAGAGAAGAAAAATGCCACAGTGAGGGACACGGCCAGTTGTCTTGGCCGTGTCCCATGCCAATCAAGAGACACGGCCAAGCCAACCTTGGCTTGGCAGTGTCACCTAAAGGAAAGCGAGGAAAAGGGCAAGAGACACGGCCAAGCTCACCCAAGCTTGGCCGTGTCACCTTAATTTCTATAAATTCCTTCGCACGACACAGAAAAAAGTGGTGGCTAGGGTTTTGAGAACAAAAAGAAAAGAGAAGAGAGGGCACTCATAACTTGGGATGAGGAGAGAGTGACACTCTCCTTGTCCCTCATCTTCATCCTCCATCTTCATCTTCTCCATCTTCCATTGACAAGCTTCAAATTGGTTCTTTGGGATCAAGTGGGTCAATAAGCTCTCAAAGGTTGAAGAAGCTTCATTGAAAGGATTGGTGACATGAGAAAGCTCCTTTCCATCTTCCAAAGGCACAATCAATTGAAAGGTTTGGAGATTTGAGAAAGCTCCATTCCATATTGCAAAAGGGGAATCAACCTTTGAAGAGGGCTTGAGTTCTTCATCAAACATCAAAGTGGAGCTAGGATGAAGACTAGCAATCCTACTCTTGGCATCTTCACAAGGGGTTTTTCTATTCTCTCTTTTAATTCATTTCAATATTGTTTTTGTTATATTAAGAGAATTGATATTGCAATTGAACAATTTGTATTTGATTTATATTGAGTTGAATGAATGTTTTAAATTGATGATGTTGAGCTAAAAACCCATGCTTAGGGTTTGTAGTATATTTGATTGAATGCTTTGATTTGATATTTCCATTGATGCACCTTATTGTTGGTTGATTGCATTGGATTGTATGCTAGGTTAATAGATTAGCTACCTATTGATCTCTAGATATTGAATGAAGGACCGAGAGGTGAAATTTGGTATCGGAATTATGCAATCGACTACCCTATGAATGAATTAGAAATATAAGTTATAGGGTTTCATTAATTTGGTAATGTAAAATAATTGGTTATTGTTAATTCATGAATGTGAGAACTAATGAATTGGTAATTGACTAATTAACCTTAAGGAACAAATTAATTACAAGGCTATGTTAATGGATAATTGAGAATTGAGCTTTGATTGAATGGACTTATAACCCTAGGCACTTTCCCAAGAATTGAATTGATCTTGTGCACCCATCACGCACATCAAACCCTACGTATGTTAATTTTAGGTTTAAATTGTTCTTTAGCATTCCAAACAACAAACTCTCGCTTTTAATTTAATTGCTTTTAATCAAGCTATTACGAACCACACCTTCTTGGGGAAATGACCTTGGGTCGATCACCTTTGCTACAGCTACCTCGTATACTTGCGAGTGACGCTTTGTAGTAGTACTTAATTTGAGTGCAACGGTAAAGTACCAAACTTTGTTCTTTTAATTCCCCTTTGCTTTTCCTTCTTCTCCTTCCTTAATCTTTGTTTCCCCTTCAAGAAATTCGAGAACACAACCTTAAACATAAACCTTATCAATTTAGAACTATAAGCTACCCTCCATTTCTTTTCAAACTAAACCCTAATCTAACCTTATTAAACCTTAGAAACCTTGATTCTTCCAATTAATTAATCAATGTCATCACTACTTAAAATTTTCCCAAATCCACCATAAGAACCCTAATTTCCAATCTTCCAATAGATATATAAATACTTAAAATTGATACTAGAATTTAATTCTACATACTTGAAAACCTTAAAACTTACCTTGAAAATCAAACTTGACAAAAATTTGAAACTCTTTGGTGTTCTTCCTATGGTGGCCGAAATTTTGGGAGAGTTGAGAGAGAAATTTTGCTCTTCATGCTATGATGTATATATAGTGGAATTGATGTCCACTTTTGGGTTGGATGAATGGTTTATGACCATTTGTCCACACCTTTTCCTTTTCTTCTTTTTATGACTCTAAATGGCTAATTTCCATTAGTCCATTTGTCTCTTTCTTTTATTTATTTAAAACCCAAGCCCTTAGACTTTCTTTTAATTATATTTTGGCCCCTCAACCTCCTTTTGCTGAAATTTTATGGTCTAAGATGTGAAAAGACCAAAATACCCTCCAGCGATTAATCGATCGTAACTTTTAAACCGTACAGTTTCACGAGGCAATCCACATATGGTTTTGATCCTCTCGACCTCTACTTTCTATTTTTAAGGTCTATTTTAAGTTTCCAAGTCGTTTTAAAAAATTACCAATAAGCCCTCGACTTTTTACAATATTCCCTTTAGGTCTTTTCTTTGCTTGGGTTTTGCCCGGACTCCGTTTCTACTGTTTATCATTTCACATTCAACCCCTCAATGTCCTCTACGCACTTGTGTGTTTATTTTCTACTTTGGATTCATGTATAAATTTTAATTAAAATGACCAAAATGGCCCTAGTCTACACGTCTTCGTTTCTCTCTAACGAGGCGTTTCCTGGAAAAACCGTTACGCGTCATTGCGACCCGATTTTTCTCTACTCTCCATTTTTGGAATCTATTATGTGCACTATTTAGAACCTCCAGTACAACTTTTGGAAATTATAGTCACCTCCCCAAAACTTTTTGAAATTACAGTCACCTCCCCAAAACTTTTTGAAATTACAGTTACCTCCCTAAAACTTTGCATTTTTCTTCAATTATGTCCCATTGATCCTATAGCCTTATCTGGGACCGTTGTCAGGAATTATCTTCTCCTTTCCCCTTCTCTCATTGTGCACGTGACTATTATTCATAAATGCGGTGGGTGGATGTGACAGTTCCTCCCTCGTTAATTTAGGCTTCACCCCGAAGCCTATCAGGCGAAAATAAATATGGGTACTGCTTCCTTATAGTTTCTTCACGTTACCATGTGGCTTCTTCTACTTTGTGATTCCTCCAAAGCACTTTGACCAATGGGATCTTCTTATTCCGCAACTCTTTGATTTCTCGTACTAAGATTTCTACTGGCTCTTCCTCGTATGTCAGGTCGGGCTAACTCTCGATGTCTTGAGCTTGTATAACATGGGTTGGATCTGAATGATACCTCCTTAGCATTGAAACATGGAAAACATCATGTATTTTACTTAATTCGAGTGGTAACGCCAACTGGTAAGCTACCGGACCTACCCGTTTGATGATCTCATATGGTCCGATGAATCTAGGGCTTAGCTTGCCTTTCTGTTTAAATCGTAACACCTTCTTCCAGGGAGAGACTTTGAGGAATACTCTATCGCCGACCTCAAACTGTATGTCTTTCCTCTTTAGGTCCGCGTATGATTTTTGCCTGTCCGCCGCTACTTTTAATCGGTCTCGAATGATCTTTTTCCTCAGTTTCCTTAACTATGTCTGGCCCCAACATCTTTTCCTCGCTCAATTCTGTCCAGTAAACTGGAGTTCTGCATTTTCGACCGTACAGTGCTTTGTAAGGAGCCATTTGTATGCTGGATTGATAGCTGTTGTTGTATGCGAATTCCATTAAGCTTAGGTGTTTGTCCCAGCTGCCTTTATATTCTAAAACGCACGCCCTCAACATATCTTCAAAAACTTGAATCACTCTTTCCGACTGTCCGTCTGTCTGGGGATGGAATGTTGTAATGTGGTACGTTCGAGTCCCAAGGGCTGTTTGGAATTTCTACCAAAAATTTGACGTAAAGCGTGGATCTCGATCTGATATGATGGAAGTTGGAACTCCTTGGAGACGTACGATCTCTTTGATGTACAAGTCTGCCAACTTATCTAGCGAGTAATCCACACATACTAGTAAGAAATGAGCGGACTTAGTAAGCCGATCCACGATTACCCAGATCGCATCATGTTTGTCCCCAGTCATCGGCAATCCTGTGACAAAATCCATAGTAATATGGTCCCATTTCCAGGTTGGAATCGTAATAGGTTGCAGTAGTCCTGAGGGTAGTTGATGTTCTGCTTTCACTTGCTGATAGGTTAGACACTTCGTCACGTGATCCACAATGTCTCTTTTCATTCCTGGCCACTAGTAATACTCCTTCAAGTCCCGGTACAATTTTGTTGCTCCCGGATGCATTGTATAAGGACTGTTATGAGCTTCTTGCAAAATTTGTTTCTTCAGTTCCTCGAACTTAGGTACCACCATTCTCTTCTTGTAGTATAGGATACCATCTAGACAAATTTGAAAACCTCCTGATGAATTCTCCTGCGCCTGTTGACTCCAATTCTTCACTTGTTCATCTTCCTTCTGAGCCTCACGTATTTATTGATGTAAGGTAGGTCGCACATGCATTTCTGCAAAGATAGCTCCATCTTCTATGGGCTTTAATTCTACCCTCATAGCACATAGCGCTTGCATTGACTTACTACTAAGTGCATCTGCTACAACATTCGCTTTGTTCGGGTGATAATTAATCGTATAGTCGTAATTGGCTAACTTGCATCCATTTTCGCTGTCGCAGGTTTAAATCTTTCTGCGTGGGTAGGTACTTCAGGCTTTGATGGTCCGTATAAATGTAACACTTTTCCCCGTATAAGTAGTGCCTCCACGTCTTGAAAGCCAAAACAATCGCTGCTAGTTCTAAGTCATGCATGGGATAATTCTTTTCGTGTGGCTTGAGCTGTCGAGACACATACGTAATGATTTTACTCTCCTACATCAATACGCAACCTAATCTGATGTGGGATGCATCGCTATAGATCACAAAATCTTTTCCTGATTCGGGTTGTGTAAGAATGGGCGCTTCAGTAAGTTTTTGCTTCAGCCTTTCAAAGCTCCGTTGGCAAGCGTCGGTCCATTGGAATTTGGCATTCTTTTGAAGTAGCTTGGTCATAGGTGCGGCGATCATGGAAAACCCTTTGACGAATCTCCGATAATATCCTGCTAACCCCAAGAAACTACGGACTTCTGTTACTGTCTTAGGTGGCTTCCATTCCAATACTGCTTCAATTTTCTTGGGATCGACCCTTATTCCTTATGCCGATACAATATGTCCCAAGAAGGTTACTTCTTCCAACCAAAATTTGCATTTGCTGAATTTAGCGTATAACTGCTTCTCACGCAGGGTTTGTAAAACGATCCTAAGGTGGTGATCATGATCCTCTCAATTCTTTGAATACACCAATATGTCATCAATGAATACAACCACGAACTGATCCAAATACGGGTGGAAAATTCTGTTCATCGGATCCATGAACACTGCAGGTGCGTTCGTTAATCCGAAAGGCATAACAATGAATTCATAATGTCCGTAGCAAGTTCTGAATGCGGTTTTTGGTATGTCTTCATTTTTGATCCCCAATTGATGATAACCCGATCGTAGATCGATTTTTGAAAAGACTCCAACACCTTTGAGTTGATCAAACAAATCATCTATGCGAGGTAGTGGATACTTGTTCTTGATGGTCAGTTTATTAAGTTGACGGTAGTCCACACACAACCTTAGAGATCCGTCTTTCTTTTTCATGAACAATACTGGTGCTCCCCATGGTGACACGCTTGGCCTAATGAACCCCTTGTCTAAAAGTACCTGTAGTTGTACCTTTAGTTCTTTTAGTTCCGCTGGCGCCATTTGGTAAGGTGCGATGGATACTGGTGTAGCTCCCGCGTACACATCTATGGTGAATTCCACCTCTCGTTTAGGTGGTAATCTAGGTAAATCGTCAGGAAATACGTCGGGAAATCGCAAACAGTAGGTATATCTTGTAGCTTCAATGCCTCTTCTTTCGCTTCTAACGAGCATAACAGACATGCCTTGCAGCCTTTTTGCACTAACCTCTTAGCTGTCATAGCGGAAATAATGTTAGTTAGATAGTCCTTCCTCTTTCCCACTAAGGTCACTTCGTCGCCGTCTGACATATGCAAAGTAACTCTCTTCCGTTTGCAGTCCACCAATGCATCGTGTTTAGCCAACCAATCCATTCCAAGAATAGCGTCGAATTCTTGAAATGGTAGTTCAAATAGGTCTCCCCAAAAGATACGTCCGTGTATCTCCACGGGGCAATCTTTCACTACCTTCCATGTAATCACCTCACTCCCTAATGGGCTAGTAACTAATATTCCCTCTTCCTTTATATTACGCTACGCTACTCGCGACATCTAAAGAACAGAGCAAAACGTATACAATCCCACCATCAATAACGACCCAGACCAACAGCATTATATTACCCTAGGTGGCATGTATATAAAGATAAAACTCTTAAATAACACATATACAACACAACTTTTATTTATTTCAAAGCAAAAGTTTTTACATTACTAGGAAGCCCTTATGTACATTTAAAAATTTAGGACTCCTTACTACTATATCATCATGTCATACTACCATACAATATTTACACGATACCCCGATGTCACATATGTACATAACCAAAAGAACCTCAAAAAAAACAACACATCTCAAAGTTCATTGAGTAGGTGCCCTAGGCGAGGTGGCACTGTCAGACAAATACTCTTCAATCTCAGGGTCAAACTCTGGGTCATGCAATGCTTCACCAGGTAAGTACTGGCCTAGCTCCTGGACCCTCTCCTGCAAAGCACGGATCTCTCTATGTTCTATCCCGAGGCTCCTACAGGCACTATCAAACTCCACTCTATGACAGAGCCTGTCCTTCTTTAACATCTGGACGTCTCTTATCAAGGAGGTGATCATCTCATCTTTTGATCTCAGGTCTTCACGATCCTGTATACTTCGATCTGCCAAAATTTCTAGGGTATCATCTTGCTCCTACACTATCTGCTTTAGCCTCTATACTTCCATCCTCAGCTCCCTAATCTCATTATTTCAATCACCCATAATTACTCCTGTTATAATTAGAATAACATAACTAATACTACTACACACATGTATAATTACATAATTAGAACCCCTAACCTAGCCCTATGTGTCATACATTTAAGGTTCAGTTCAACTAACTACCCAGAATCGGCTAAACCGGAGCTCTGATACCAAGAATTGTAACACCCCTTCCCAGCCTACGTGTGTAAGCCGAGTAGAGGCGCCACACTAACCTAATGTTACTACCCATTTTACTTAGTCAAATTTTTGTTCCGGTTTTACAGAAATTTTGCCAGAGGTTTGCCTAGAAATTTGGTCCCAAGTGTCGACAAAACTGATTTTTTCTGAGTTTTGAAAACATTTTTACACAACCCAACGCAAACACAATCAATTTTCAATACACTCCCAATGAATCCACCTTATAACCTCAACTACAAAACCTGCAAGAAGAATTCACACTTCTAGTACAAAATAAAGTAGAGGTTTATTATTATTAAATACTACTAACGTACCGTATAACATAGCAATTCTCAATCTTATATATACATATACATGCCACAACTAGTTAACTCATAATAGAAACTAGGAGATCTACCCTGAGCTGTTATGGGTCTGGTCGTCGCTTTCCAAGAGTTAGCTACTGCTCCGAACCTACGAGTCAAGGAAACTTAACTCGCTGAGCAATGTCACTCAGTGGGTACTTTACCGATGAAAATATAGTTAAAACATGCAAGCATTTGAAATAAATGGAAATAATTAAATCATAAATGAACCAACATTAAACCAATGGAAATTATTGTACATTCAGTGTAAATATGCTTTCAACAAATGTAAAAACCATAATTCAAACTCATGTTGCATTACGTAGTTTAGAAAATAATAATAACCGAACTTTGGCTCTACTGGTATAGGGAACCATAGCGATAAGGCAGTGGCCCTCACCACTGTAACATAGGTGGCCCTCGCCACCGATATCAAATCACAGGAATGGCCCTCACCATCCTGGTTATAACCAATGGCCCTCACCATTGGCCCCCAATGGCCCTCACCATTGAGTTTGGATCATAACAATTCAATCACAATATCAAGCAGTACTGCATAAGTTAGTATAGTGCACCATACCCTTATCTACCACTCCTAACTATCCAGTAGAGCATAAAGGTTAAAATGATTCAATTTAAGTCTCAAACTTCATTTTAGAATGACTCGAGAAATCATTTTAATTCCTGTCGTGCTTTGCCATTAACGCTGCGCACCACATTCTTTAGTCAAACCATTACTCTTTTTCACATATTTAACATCCACAATAAACATATCAAACATTTCAAAGCATTCCTCAAAAGATCACAAATTGACTAAATGAATAGTGTCGCGGCACGTAAAATCGGCAACGTAAAAAGGCAAGCGCCAAATGAATAGTAAAATCTGGGTTTTCGTCAAAATTTCAATCCACTTCAGTCATGCATTTGACCACATAAATGATCTTATTTTTGGCTGAAATTTTACAGAAAACTTATTTCATATGTTGACTAATTACACGTAAATTTTGTTGAAAAATTCATTCATTTGCTACCTCAAACAGCTGCCACAAAAAGAGTCCAGAAATTTGTCATTTTGGAACCATTTCGGCCCAAACATATGAAATACATGGGATAGTTTATTTTTTCTTTTTCAAATGAATATGAAGGCTTCTTTAATGATAAAGTGAAGATTCAAACACTTCCCTTTGACAACTTTTGTATGTTTAACGTAAATCAACTAATTAAAGTTCATCAAATCAACTTGCCAAAATTTTTCTCAAAACACTTGGTTTAAATTAAATTTAACCAACTCAATTGCCATAAGAAACCAAGAACATAAGTCAAACATTTAATTTAAACTCAATCAATACATTTAAGCATCAACATCAAAAATTCCATAAACCAAAGTTTGTAAGAAAAATAAAATTTCTTTTATGGTAAAGTACCAAACCTTGTTCTTTTAATTCCCCTTTGCTTTTCCTTCTTCTCCTTCCTTAATCTTTGTTTCCCCTTCAAGAAATTCAAGAACACAACCTTAAACATAAACCTTAGCAATTTAGAACTATAAGCTACCCTCCATTTCTTTTCAAACTAAACCCTAATCTAACCTTATTAAACCTTAGAAACCTTGATTCTTCCATTTAATTAATCAATATCATCACTACTTAAAATTTCCCCAAATCCACCATAAGAACCCTAATTTCCAATCTTCCAATAGATATATAAATACTTAAAATTGATACTAGAATTTAATTCTACATACTTGAAAACCTTAAAACTTACCTTGAAAATCAAACTTGACAAAAATTTGAAACTCTTTGGTGTTCTTCCTATGGTGGCCGAAATTTTGGGAGAGTTGAGAGAGAGAATTTACTCTTCATGCTATGATATATATATATAGTGGAATTGATGTCCACTTTTGGGTTGGATGAATGGTTTATGACCATTTGTCCACACCTTTTCCTTTTCTTCTTTTTATGACTCTAAATGGCTAATTTCCATTAGTCCATTTGTCTCTTTCTTTTATTTATTTAAAACCCAAGCCCTTAGACTTTCTTTTAATTATATTTTGGCCCCTCAACCTCCTTGTGCTGAAATTTTATGGTTTAAGGTGTGAAAAGACCAAAATACCCTCCAGCGATTAATCGATCGTAACTTTTAAACCGTACAGTTTCACGAGGCAAACCACATATGATTTTGATCCTCTCGACCTCTACTTTCTATTTTTAAGGTCTATTTTAAGTTTCCAAGTCATTTTGAAAAATTACCAATAAGCGCTCAACTTTTTATAAAATTCCCTTTAGGTCCTTTCTTTGCTCGGGTTTTGTCCAGACTCCATTTCCACTGTCGATCGTTTCATATTCAACCCCTCGATGTCCTCTACGCACTCGTGTGTTTATTTTCTACTTTGGATTCATGTATAAATTTTAATTAAAATGACCAAAATGGCCCTAGTCTACACGTCTTCGTTTCTCTCTAACGAGGCGTTTCCTGGAAAAATCGTTACGCGTCATTGCGACCCAATTTTTCTCTACTCTCCATTTTTGGAATCTGTTATATGCACTATTAAGAACCTCCAGTACAACTTTTGAAAATTACAGTCACCTCCCCAAAAGTTTTTGAAATTACAGTCACCTCCCCAAAACTTTTTGAAATTACAGTCACTCCCTAAAACTTTGCATTTTTCTTCAATTAGGTCCCATTGATCCTATAGCCTTATCTGGGACCATTGTCAGGAATTATCTTCTCCTTTCCCCTTCTCTCACTGTGCACATGACTATTATGCATAAATACGGTGGGCGGATGTGACACTGTGACACGTCCAATGACACGGGCATGTCATTGGCCATGTTATTTAACTTTTATCATAGTAGTTGTGACACGCCCAATGGCACGGTGTGCTACTAGTCGTGTCATCAACATTGAAATATAGCATCATTGACGCATCCAGTGACATGGTCATGTCACTAGTTGTGTTAAGAAAAATTTTGTATTTCGTACACTCAAAAATTTAAACACAATATATCCAAATATATGATAAAAATGAATCAAAACTAGTTTCTTATACATAGAAAGAGTCTATATCAAATACTTTTTAGTAATAACTCATTAAAGAGAATTTATCAACCGATTCAAATAATAGAATTTGTAGAAATTTAATAGTTGCAAATTAAAAATACATAAGCACATACCTCTTTCAAAATCTCTTTTCTTCTTTAATAACTTATTGATAATCTCAACTTTTCTAGTTTATTCTTCTAAAAACTTATAATTATATGTGATTTCCTCTTAGATTTTGGATAAAGTTTTGTAAAGAATGAAGAAAGAAGAAGTTTTGGTGGTGAAGGTGATGATATGTATGGATGAAGATGAAAGAAGAAAGAAGAAGAAGTTTCTACACATACACACACCTGTCCATATATATGTATATGTTTTAATCTAGTGTGACCACTCTCATCTTAGCTATGGTTCACCCTCACTCTTAACCTTTGATTCTAATTTATTTTTAGTCTCATAAAATCGTAAAAATAAATAATTTCTTTAGTAAATATAAGATCCACTATTTACATCACTTATCCATGCCACTTTTATGATTATTTACTATCAATTATCAATATTAAATTAAAAAGTTCAGAATTTAAAATTTTAAACATTACATGTCTCTCACTCTGTAGTCTCAATTCTTTTGGTTTGATCTGTGATTCTGAATACAATTCTAACACGCTAAGCAAGGCTTAGTGGTGCTTATGTATTTATAATATGCAAGAAATTTAAAGGAAAGAGAACTATACATAAACTAATTGTAACACCCTTATACCCTATATATGTACAATACATATACCCAACATATGTAATATATGAATATACGATATATGAATGCCACAACTCATTTTAATAATAAACCTTACTTTTAGAGTCTGTATAAACTTAAATCATTTAACCGATATAATTTAAATTATAAAAAAATATTACTTGCTAAAACACATGCATACCTTCATTACAAAATTTTTTATCCAAAACATTCTTGATAGTTTGCGATATATATAGACATCAAAATATAATATAATATACATGAAGTCAAAATGTACAAAAATATAAAATATGTACATGCTGGCAGTTTATCTCTAATCTTGATATTCAACAACCAACTTCACACTCAAGATCTCAAGCCTAGACCTAGCTCGGTCTACATAAACTCTCAGGTTCAATTGGATTTACCCTGTCACCTGCACGATGAATCACAATCGCGCAAAGCCAAAAGCCTAGTAATACAAACTTTGATAACAATAAAGTTCAAATGCAATGCCAATGCACAATGTATAAGGATTTTATATCTCAAAACACTTTATCTTAATTTATTGTTCAATTGTTTCACAATTCATAATTCACATAAAAACAAACACAAGCAGGTGCCTAAAAGATCTAATATGCCATTCAAATCCCAAAGTTATTGTTGTGGTCCAAGTTGACACCATGTGCCTAGCCTTGAAGGCAAATCTAGTAATTGCTTAAAAGCTAGCCCTGAAGACAAATCATATCACAATGAGGATAACCTCCTATGTAACATCCCAAATAGGCTTCAAGGGCTAGGCCCAACCTAGCTTCAAGGGACTGCTACGTCATAGGCATGCCGCCAAACACAGAACTCTGAAAATTGAATAACATACTAGGCACACAATTATTTCATATTTCCATTATCAATCTCTTTCTTATTTTCTCATGATCAAGCTAGGCACATTGCCTTACTTATATTAACATCATCATATAATTATAATGTATCTCATTTTACACAATATAGCCATCACCAATGGCTTTACATAATATCTTGCACATAGTTCACATTTCATTCAATTTAGCCATTAATAATGGCTTCTCATGTAACTCCCTTATACCCAATATTCGTATACTACATACACCCAACATATGTAATATACGAATATAAGTTACAACAATGTCACAACCCATTTTAGCAAAACAAAACTTCGCTTATAAAATCTGTATAAACATAAATCATTTAATTGATATCATATAAATAATAGATGAAATATTACTTGCTAAAACACATATATAACTTCATTACCAAAGGTTTATCCAAAACACTTTTGATAGTTTACGGAATATACATAAATATAAATCAAAATATAACATAATATACAAGAACTCAATATTTACAAAATATAAAATATATACATGCTGGCAGTTTATCTCTGATCTTGATGTCCAACAATCAACTCTGCACTAAAGATCTCAAGCCTAGACTCGACTCGGTCTAGACGAACTCTCCGACTCAACCGGATCTACCTTATCACCCGCACGATGAATTACAATCGTGCTAAACCAAAAGCTTATTGATACAAACTTTGATAACAATATAGTTCAAATGGAATGATAATGTACAACACATAAGGATATTATATCTCATAACATTATATCATTATATCTTAATATATTGCTCAATTGTTCCACAATTCAAAATTCACATAAAAGCAAACATAAGCATGGGCCCAAAAAGTATCTAATATGCTATTCAAATCCAAGAATTACTGCTTTGGGCCAAAATGACACCATGTGTCTAGCCCCGAAGATAAATCATAATCACAATGAGGATTACCTCATATGTAACATCCCAACTAGGCTTCAAGGACTAAGCCCAAACAAGCTTCAAGGGACTGCTACATCATGTAACATCCCAACTAGGCTTCAAGGACCAAGCCCAACCCAGCTTTAAGGGACTGTTATGTCTTAGGCATGCCATCAAACACAAAACTCTAAAAATTGAATAACATACTAGGCACACAATTCTTTCATAATTCCATTATCAAATCCTTTCTCATTTTCTCATGACCAAACTAGGCACAATGCCTCAAATATCTCATTTATATCAATTTAGCCATTACTAATGACTTTACATACCATCTTTAATGTACGCACAATAAATTGCATTACCCATACATTTTGGGTCATTATCATATTTTACACATAGTTCACATTATGCAAATCATAGCATATTGCTCATGCACCAACATTGTAACACCCCTTCCCGACCTATGAATAAGCCAAGGAGGAATGCTACATCGAAATACGAGCTTTGGTTATGTCAGCTTACTTAATGTTCCTTATAAAAATTTTCCAAAAATTTTGACAGAGTCTCCCTTAAAATTCTAGGTCCCAAGTGTCGACAAAACTGATTTTTCTTATTTTTGAAAAACATTTTGTTTCACAATTCAACTCAAGCACACTCCCAATAATCCACCCTTATAACCTCAACTACAATCCTACAAGAAGAATTCACACTTCTATATTCACAACCCAACTCAATTTAAAACCATACAATTATTATACATTACTAGATTTACATGCTACATCAAGTTATCTCTTTGTATTGTTCAAATAAGTACATGCCAGTTTCTAATACCAAAATACAAAATGAAGAGCACCACCTAAGTTTGTTGATGACCGATAGATCGTAGGACTCCTCTGCTCGCTACTGGCTCCTTGCTAATAGCCTACGAGTTTAGAAGAAACTAAACTTGCTAAGCATTGCTTAGTGGGTACTTTAACTAATTACGGAAAATAAATAATAAAAGCATAATGCACTTTTAAAAGCAATGAGTCGTATTGAAAAATAATATCACAGTAAAAACAATCAATACATGTCATATATTCAGTTATTATCATTTTATCAGTTCGCTCCACAAGGTAATTTGGTAGACTAACGTATGGTAAGGAACTAAATGAAACAACTGTATATATATTATGTGGCTGTGGCCCTAAAAAATTGCGGACCAAGCCCTGTGGAATCTGTGGCCGAAGCCCTCGGACCGGAGTCCTATATAACTCGGGCGATTGCCCTATATAACTCGGACCGAAGTCCTATATAGCTCGGGTCGTCACCCTATATAACTCGGACTGAAGTCCTATATTAAAGCAGCACTGCATATAGTATGATATATCATACCCTTACCCTACTCAGTACTATCCCAGATACCCAGTGGAGCCAAAATTTTCATGCCATTTCTTAATCGAATATGCATTATACAATTATCGACTTATGTTTCTTATATTATTTCAACGTGAAATATCATATTTTGTCATTTTAATAACATATTATGCTCATTTATATGCATAGGGAATCAATTGGATTACTTTTGAAAAATGACCAAATGAATATTAGCAAAATGACCATATGAATAGTAAATTCTGGTTTTGGACTCAACTTGATTCTTATTTTGAAAAATTGTATAAAATAATCTACTTGACTAAAAACTCTAAAATGTTTTACAAAATTTAGTTTTACATATTAAAATCATTCCTTTAAAATTTCAGATCAAACTGGACACAAAATCTTGGTCAAGTAGTTCACCCAACCAGACTGCTCCAGTTGCCCTGCATCCTGGCAGCAGTTCTGAATTTTGTGAATTCCGTAAATTAAATTCAATCAATGTGGGTCCAAATTATTTTTCTCGAATACTAGACTCACTAAAAAACAACATATCCAAAATTCAATTGAATATTATTTTTCTACATTTTATTAAAAATCCAGAAAGATGGCTGTCTCAATCAAGGTACCTGCTGGAGCAGATATAATAAAAATAATTTTTCCAAATTCATAACCATTCCAAATTCAACTCAAAATATTTTTCAGTCATTCTACACGCATTGAGGCACAACATATCAAAAATTCACTTCAATAACATTATTCTATATTTAATTAGAAAGCATACAAGTCACAGCATTTCACTAATTCTAAAACAGAAAAATTTCAAGAAAATGAACAAACAATTAGTTAAAGTTCCAAACCTTACTATTTCTTAGTCCTTTATCTATATCACTTCCTTTCCTTCCTTGTCTCCTTGATTTCCTATGAAATTTAACATCACATATACAAAGGTAAGAACCCTAGGTATAGACATAGTCTTATCTTATGATTTTTCTAATGGTTGCTAGCTTATTTTCACCATTAAATACCATTATTTCTTTCATTAAATCCTTCAAATAATTATTTCTTGAATTTTCTCCAAATCTAGCTACATGAACCCTAATTTCAATCTCTTAAATTAATCATTAATCCATGAAATTAAAACTAGAAATAGGTTTCTCTTACCTTATAATCTTGTTTGTCACCAAAAGCCTTAAACTTTGGAAAAATCACCTCCTTCTTCCTTCTCTTATGGTTTGGACGAGTTCACCATGTAAGAGAGGGATTTTATACTTTCTTTCCTTAGCTTATTTTGATCCAAATGGCAGCCAAGAGAAGTTAAGATGTGTTGGTGTAATTGTTGATTTCCCATTGGTACACTTAAGTGGGAAAATGGCTAATTTTCATTGGTTTAAATGTCTCTTTCTTTTATTTATTTAAAACCCAAGCCATTGGGCTTTCTTTTATTCATATTTTGACCCCCTCAACTTTCTTGTGCTGTAATTTTATAGTCTAGGGTGTGAAAATACCAAAATACCCTCCAGCGATTAATCGATTATAACTTTTAAACCGTGCGTTTTTGGTAAAAATTGAAATCCACGGTTATAACCTGATTAATCTCGAGAATATTCTTTCGGGGTCGGATATGGGCACTATTAAGAACTTCCGACACTTAATTTTTAAGTTTACATAGTTGCCCCTAACTTTTGAGAAATTTTCACTTAGGTCCTCGGCCTTTCGAAAAATTACCTTTAGGTCCCGTCGACTTTACGGGCCTCCTTTGCACATCGATTTTGTTTTTGACTATCTCGAGCCTCTATTTGACCACTTATTTATGTCTTTCTTGCCTAATACTCGACTACCTAAACTTTGGGATGTGACAAACAATTTAGTAAGTAACTTAACACATTTTTCAACCAAATGTGTGAAGTCCCAATATCATGTAAATATAAGCAATTATTCAAAGTTTGTACTTACCTCTAAAAGCAACAAGCACCACTTTCAACCTCCTCTTCCAAGATATCCCTCAACACTTGGATTAAGGTAACTCAAGTCTCTTCAAAGCCTAGACCAAATGTGATTATAAATAATCACTTAGTACACACTTATAGGTATAAACAAACCTCCCAACGCAAGGATAAAATGCACAAATGAAAATAAGGAAAAGAACTATCTAGGGCAAACTCTACACATGACACGTTCAATAACATAGGTGTCGATGATCATGCCTTAAACCCGCAACACAAAAGCTTTGACACGCTCAGTGACATGGGCATTTCAATGATCGTGTCCTAAGCTCTGTATTACAGCAGATAAGACACGTCCAGAGACATGGGCGCGTCCCTTCCAGTGCCAAAACTGTTACACG
This sequence comes from Garcia nutans, assembly GCA_947685225.1. Lineage (NCBI taxonomy): Eukaryota > Viridiplantae > Streptophyta > Magnoliopsida > Malpighiales > Euphorbiaceae > Garcia > Garcia nutans. The sequence continues at coordinate 42,631,617 of CANTUV010000007.1, read as the reverse complement.
TCCCTGCCAGTGCCAAAACTTCTACAACACAGTAGCTATGACACGCTCAATGACATGAGCATGTCACTTCACATGTCAATACTATAACATTACAGAAGCTCTGACACGCTCAGTGACATGGGCGTGTCACTACACGTGTCACCAACACTGAAAATAGAACCATCGACATGCCCAAAGGCATGGCCATGTCAATGGACGTATCAAGCTAAAAATCCTGATATCCACACATAATTGTCACATCCAAATATTATCTTTCATTACCCTTTTCACTCTATACAAACTCGACCAATTCCATCATTATACCACAAAACACTTGTGTAAACATCAAAACAACTCAAAAGTTACACAACCCAAAACTCTTATTCTCTTAAGCAAACTTAACCTTTTCTTCAATCCAAACCCAAATTCATAGTTAACTAGACAAAAGTACTTCAAACATACCAATAACAACCATTAACACATACTACACCAAACATCCAATTAACTCATATACAAACATCCATAGAAAATCAAGGAAATAAGTTGGAAACTTACCAAATATGGAGAAAATCCTCAAAACTCCAACTTGAACAATTGAAATCCTTCAATTACTTGAGTTAGCAAGAAATAAATTTCTCTTTTCCTTTGATGGAGGTAGCCGGCTTCAATGGAGAAAGAAGAAGAAGAAGAAGATAATCACCAACTCCTCTTTATCCAACTAATCTCTTTTTAACCACACAATTATCCAACTTTTACTCTCCACCAAGTAAAACATATTACTTAATTAATACATAAAAATATCATCTTCCACTAACCACTTAATTAATAACATTTGACCCATAATAAAATATTGACTTGTATATATTATGTATATCTACATATATATATCATATACACATTTTCTTTTTCACTTAATTATATATATACTTTTAAATCATTTAATTAATTTCAAAAATTAATTTATTATTTTTTTTTAAATTTTGGGATATTACAATTCTCCCCCTCTACAAATAAATTTCATCTTCGAAATTACCTTCTTTCAAGTATGGAACAACTGGGGATATTGATTCCGTATCATCTGTTCACTCTCCCATGTTGTCTCTTCAGTAGCATGATTCTTCCAAAGAACTTTCACAAGTGGCACTTTCTTATTTCTCAACTCCTTCACTTCACGTGCCAAAATAGCCACTGGTTCTTCCTCATAAGTGAGATCTGGACTCACCTCAATTGACTCTACTGACAAAATGTGAGATGGGTCTAACCTATACCTTCGAAGCATAGAGACATGGAAGACATTGTGAATTCAATCCAATTTAGCCGGTAAAGCCAGTCTATAGGTCAGACCTGTAAAGCATTTTCCTTTTTCACTTAATTATATATATATACTTTTAAATCATTTAATTAATTTTAAAAATTAATTTATTATTTTTTAAAAATTTTGGGAAATTACATCTCACATTACATATAATGCATTTATGACGTTACACAAGTCATAGCATACTTCTCATGCATAAACAATGTAATAAGTAACTTAACAGATTTTCTAACCAAAATGTGTTAAGTCCAAATGTCATGCAAATATAAACAATTATTCAAATTTTGTACTTACCTCTAAAAGCAACAAAACAAGCTCAAACACCACTTTCAACCTTCTCTTCCAAGATATCCCTCAACAGTTGGATTGGGTAACTCAAGTCTCCTCAAAGCCTAAACCAAATATGATTATAAATAATTACTTAGTAACACACTTATAGGCATATACAAAATCTCTCAACAAAAGGATAAGAGACACAAAGGAAAATAAGGAAAAGAACTATCTAGGGCAAAATCTACAAATGACATGCTCAACAACAAGGGCGGGTCAATGACAGTGTCCTAAAACCACAACACAAAAGCTTTGACATGCTTAGTGACATGGGCATGTCAATGACCGTGTCCTTAGCTCTGCATTACAGTAGATAAGACACGTCCAAATGCATGGGCGTGTCCCTGCCTGTGCTAAAACTCCTACATCACAATAGTTGTGGCACGCTCAATGACATGGGTGTGTCACTACACATGTCAATACTATAACATTACAAAAGTTGTGACATGCTCAATGACATAGGCATGTCACTTCACATATCACCAACACTGAAAATAGAACCATCGACATGCCCAAAGACATGGCCGTGTCACCGGGCTTGTCAGGCTAAAATCCTGATATCACACATAATTGTCACATCCAAAGTTATCTTTCTTTTCCCTTTTTCAACTCTATTCAAACTCAACCATATCCATCATTTAACCATAAAATACTTGTATATACATCAAAACAACTCAATTAAAAGTAAAATACACAATTTAAAACCATTACTTCACAACTCAAAAGTCACATAACCCAAAACTCTTACTTTCTTCATCAAACTTAATCTGTTGTATATGTTATGTATATCTACATATATAATATACACATTTTTCTTTTTTACTTAAATATTATTTTATTTTTATTATCAACCATTTATTTAATTTCCAAAAATTAAAATATTGAAAATTTTGGGATATTTCACTAATTTTGAAATAATAGAAATTCTTACTTTAAAACATGAATAAAGAAGTTAATAAACTCATTAAAGCATAAAACATTAAACATGATTAAATACAGAATTAATTAATTTAACAACAATCATATGACACATTATTTTCAATATAGATAACTTCTTTAAATTTTCCCATGCACACTGAACTCAGATCATAGATTTGGATAATGGGTCACTATTGGCAATTTAATGCCCAATCTCAAGAATTTATGGTGGAAAATATGCCAACTGTCACTGATGACACAATGTGTCCATTAATGGCATGTTGTGCCCACTATCACTATGGATATCCCCCCTCTGGCTAGCCATTCAATTCAAAGCTAGATCTAAAATCAGTATTATTTGGGCAGTTCATTAGTTTTAGTTAACATTGAATTATATACCTTTTCAATGGAACAATACTTTGTTCAATATTTAGTATTGCACATATTTGTCACATATCCAAAATTTATTACTCTTTTTCATACTATTAACACATCAACATGAATTCTCAATATAAGGATAAGAAACACAAGCATATAAGCCTCATACTAGGCCCGTATATCACAAAATACAAGCAAAAAATATCATCTAAGTACCCCATGGCCGTAGCAACTCAATTCCATGCCCGTGGGATACAAAACAAAGCTGCCAAATACCATTGTAAATCCCCACGGTAGTGGCATTCAACCCCCATGGCCATGGCATTCTGAATGACTCTGTTTCATTAAAATTTTTAAACAAACATACTCACTGTCAATCCCACGGTCGTGGCACTCAGTTACCACGCTTGTGGCATTTTTTTTGTATCTGCCTTCAGAGTAATTCTTCCTCCGGCAGTCCCAACTTTAATACCACGCCCATGGTACCCATGTACCACTCCCGTGGATTCCCAAAATTGTGTTTTCTGTACCTTTAACTATATTAAACACAAACATATTGAAAATCTAAGTTAAAGATGTATCAAAACCAAATTTTTGACATAAAAAGAGTTCATATCAAATACTTTACTCAAACTTCAATTAATCAAGCCTTCAATCATCACTTATGGCTAAAAACAACATCAAACTACCCAATTCTTATAAAGATTGAATTAAGAATTATACTCACCACATATAAGTTCTTTTAATTCATTTTTCACTCATTAATCCATGTAATCAATATTTTCAAGAAATAATTCATTATAAATGGCTCAACCAATAGATTCAAACATTAAAACTAATAAAAATTCAAATATTTTCAAATTAAAATGCATAAGCACATACCTCTTTAAAATCCCTATGTTCTCTTTAATCACTTGTTGATAATCTCACCTCTTCTAGCTTATTTTTCTAAAAACCTATAACTAGATGTGATTTAGTGGTAATGGTGATGATAGGCGTGGGAAATGGATGAAGAAAGAAGAAAATTGTACGCACACACACATGTCCACATATATATATATTAATTAGGTGAGGCAATCTTATTTTAGCTATGGTGCACCCTCTTTCTTATCATTTAATTATAATTCGATTTTTAGTCCGGTAAAACTGTAAAAATAATTTCTTTAGATAATTTTAAGATCTACTATTCATTATTTTCTACTTATATCATTTATCTAGGTCACTTTTATCACTATATACTATCAATTATCAATATTAATTAAAAAGTTCACTGTTTAAAATTTTAAATATTACACTGGGTACCCTCACGAGGAGATGCTCATATGCCCAAAACTGAAAAGACAATCAAGGTCAAGATCATGGAAGTCTATTTCTTAAATTAAAAGTAGTAAGGGTTTATAATACCTTGGCAATGACTATAAAGCTAATAAATGATATTTTAGTCCTGCAAAGCTTGTCAAACCCATGATAAAAGCAAGAAAGGCTAACCCTCCCCTAGTCATAGAGTGGAATAAGGTCTAGATTGGCAAGGGCTTATAGCAAAGACAAATGAATAGCAAACTCAGTACTGCACAAGATGGTAGATCCAGTAAATATAATAAGAACCCTTGGCTGGATATAACTCATCCAATATTCCTGAACCGATTCATATTTTTCTTGAACGACGCCTTTAATAGAGGTCTCATGCCTATCAATTGCCTAATTTCATTGCTCGTTAGGAGGTCTCATGTAAAAAGGACTGGCACCCCATGGAAACAAATGCTCGTTATATCGAAAAAATCAACCGGATCAATTGTCGTCTCTCCCACCAGCAAGTGGATTGTTTGAGTGGTGTCCATCCACCATTTATGTATGTACTTGAATCACACTTCTGTCAATCTAGAATCCTTTTATCGGCAATTGCAGAATAAAATCTTCAAACCTGCACTCCATGATCGCCCGCTTAACTGGAGATAACACTATATTATACCATTGATGGACTTTGTAAATGCACCCCTCGCCACAGACAACGCAGCTGTCGTATTGTTACAAAGCAGGTAAATCACTACAAGGTAAGTAAAGACAAACCCTAAAATTTTATTTTAATAATTTTCTCTTTGTGCATAAGTTTTAGTATTTCAGATGTTTTAATTTCTCTCTTTACCTTAAGCTAATATTTTGTTTTCTACCCATAAAAATTATGCTAACTAGATTATTTTTCTACACATTTCTTGGTACTTTATATTAGATTTTTCTATTCCTTCATAAATTTTTGCTAACAATAATAAATATATACAGTTCTTTCTTTAGTTTGTACACAAAGTAAATAAATAAGTCCTAGAATTTTTTTTTATGGAATTTTAATTTTTTCTTTTATGTAGAAATTTCATGCATAAATATTTATTCATTTAACATTTATCAATAAATTGTGCTATTAAGTAATTAAATTGTAGGAAAGTAACATTTACTTGAGTCTTTTTGCCTTCACTTTGATGCAACCACATTTCAGATAAAAGATAAACCCACGTTCATAAGCCTGAATATATTCTAGCAGCATAGTGTTGGAATGAGGCCCAGTCCTAGAAGTGTGATGACTCCTCCCCATTTGCAACAAATAAGGAATGGATTATTTAAAATGAAGAAATAAGTCAATGAATTGAGAGTTTTAGGATAGGAATTAAATTGTGACACAGAATGGCAAATGAATTGGAGTTTAAATAGAGAAGATGAATGACTTAAGTGATGAAAAGAAAGAATAAAACAATAACAAAAAGAAAGGAATAAAAGGAAACAGATATATAAAAAGTTATCGGATGCTTTTCTGAAATAAAGAGATGCCTTTTCAGACATTTTGCATGCCCTTGGGCATATATACATTATTGACTCCAAATAACAATTGTATAAATAATGCACCTAATCTCAGAATCATGAGAAGTTTAGATATTCATCAGAATTGCAAAGTCACATGGCCACAGTAAATTGTTATTTACTATTGATCTAAATTTATGCGTGTCTAAAATTATTTTTTATTAGTAAAAATATTTTTCTACGTAAGGGGAAATGGTATATAAGGAGGTATCTGATACAACAGACAATTAAAAAATATCCAAATTTTTTTATTGATTTTTGAAATTAATTTTTTGCAGATATTGTGGGTTTATTTGAAGTACCTGACCCAGTTCGAGTTTATCAAAGCATCTAAAGAGCTCAAGTTTATTTAATGCACCTGAACCAATTCAAAATTATTAAAACATCCATATTTCCATACTAGCTTGGGTTTATTTAAAGCACCTGAACCAATTTAAAGCATCTAAAATTTCCAAACTAGCTCAGGTTTATTTAAAGCAACTGAACTAATTCAGATTTATTAAAACATTTTGATTTTCTAGATCAGCTTGGGTTTATTTAAAGCACCTGAAGAAATCTGGATTTTCCATATCACCTTAGGTTTATTTAAAGGACCCAAACCAATTTAGATTTGTTGAAGCATCCAAACTAGCTTAGGCTTCATTGGATGTGCCCGAACCAACCTGAATTTGTTGAAATATTCGAGATCAGTATAAGTTTATCCGAAGCAAGTTGCTTTTCACTCTCTGAATAAAATTCAAATTGTTCAAGCAAAGGGCAAGACTGTAGACCCTTAATTGTGACCCTAGATAAATCTGGTCCAATTGAAAAACCCTAATTAAATTCGATTTCAATTTTAAAAGCACAAATTAAACCAATACCAATTAAAATCATGAACTGAGTTCTATCAAAATTAAAATTATTGAAACGACCCAAAAGTCATGAATAATTTACCATGAGCCTTAATTTAGAGCCTAATTCATTTTTTTTTAAGTGTCCAAATTCTACTTAAACTCAGATGGATTTGGATAAGCAGGAGCTTTTCTAATAGAATCATGATTGTTTAAACCAAAAGCTAGCTAGATTGTTGCCCTAATTTTGCCTATACAAAGCAATTAACAATCGGCGTAAATGGGACAACCAAAATTATCAAAAAAGAGGACAAGATCAAGAGCAAAAAATGGCAACAATTAATTATTAATTAGGCAGTAGATACCTAAAGAAAAGAGAGATAGAGAGTAATCAAATAAACAGACAGAAGCTAAAGCTTGTGCATACAGTAGTAATCTTTGAAATATTTAGCTCAACTAAGACTTATTTTGATCTAAATAATCTATAGTGTCACTATGTACTGGTCTCTGTGAAGAAATTGTGCTGCTTGGGACAATGTTTGGTTCAACAAAATTGTTTTGGTGGGGCCAACAACGTAGGTATGATTTTCATCCATTTAATTCAATTGATCATAATCATTATTTAACTTTATAAATTTATTGTGTTTTGGTTTATTGTTTTGATTTATTTTAAATTGTAATTTGAGATTGTAGACTCTTAATTTTTGCTCTGAGTGAGTTTAGTCCAAATTAAAAGTGCCAAGTCAAATCCAATCCAATTTTAAGAAATTTAAACATAGTCGAGTCTAATTTTAAAATTTTTAATTAAATCCAATCCCATTTTAAAATCTTGAATAACTTCAATCCAATTTTAAAAGCCTAAACTAAGTTTGGTCTCATCTTAAAAGACCATACTGAGCTGGTCTAAGGATAAAAGCCAAATTCATGATGAATTGGCCTAGCCAATTTGCCATGAGTCTTTAATTTGGGTAAATTCAGTCCTAATTATGTTAGAACTTAATGATGCTCAGACAAACAATAGGACTATTGAAGAGGATTAGGATTAATAAAGTAAAGGTTTCCCCTAAATTAATGCTTATAAATACAAAAGCAAGAAGAAAAAAGGGGAAGCAATTAAAACACAGCCATAGTTTGCAAATTAAAAGCAAGACACATAGAGCAAATAAAAAAGGAATAGAAGCAAAAGAAAAGAGAGACAGTGGATAAACCTCAATTGATCCTGTAGATCCTTAATTTTTGACCCAGTCCGGTCCAATACGTTTTATTTAGTCCAAAATGATTTTTGTTGTCTAATTGGTCCAAAATAATTTTTTTAAAATAATTTTTGCTTTAGTATCTAATTTTTATTAATAAAAAATAAAAATAAACAAATAAAAGTCAAAAAAATAAAAATAAAAATCGTCATCAAAAAAATCATCGCAATGGCCCGTGGGCATTTTGCCCGCAGGAATTTTGGGCCATTTCGCCTGCAGATTTTTTCTGAGGGCGAAATGGTCGCCCACAGGAATTTCCTGTGGGGGACACCCGCTCCTCACCCCCTGCCACAATTTCTTGAGGCAGATTTTTTTGCCGGCGCATTTTTTCCTGCGACAATTTTTCCGACGTAAATTTTTTGAAACATAATTCAATTAGGTTTCGGTTTCCTTTTCTTATCAATATTACTTGCCGTGATTAATTAGGAATAAACCATATGAAAACTCTATAAATAAGGACCAAAGGCAATGAAAAAAAAGGGGATGCCGAAGGTACAAAAATTGGACAGTGGCTTGAAAACAAAGTGGAACCAAATCCGTGAAGGAAAAGGAGCAATTGAATTTGATATTTACTCTGAAATAGCAGGGACACGATTGAAGGAATTCAAAAGGCAGCAATTTTCTTTGTTTTAATTCATCCATGAAAAATAATTTTTGGAGGAATCATCAAAAGGAGGTATGTATTAAAAATTAAAATCTTAGAACTTTAATTTAGTTTTTCGAAAGTCAAAAACCTTATTTCGTTGGTTTATTTTCCAAAAGACTTAAAATTGTTATTTTTTCTTCTTTAAAATCTTAAAACCCTAATTAAACATATTTTTCAACAAAACCAAAATTTGATTTTGTTTCTTTCAAAAATTTAAACTTGGTTCTGTTTCTTCTAAAAAGCCATAAAAAACATCTTTTCTATTTATAAAAACTTTAATCCATTTGTTTAAATTCATAAAACCTCATGAAATAATCAAATTGTCTTTATAAACCCTAATTCAAATTCATCACCCGAGATCTTAATTTTAAATCCTAAAACCCTAATTCAACTTCCAAAACCTAAAATAATGAATCCTAACCTCCTTTAAAACTTTAGACCTTAATTTTTTCTAAACCCTAATCCTTTAAAATTTTAAAAACCATAAAAATAAAAATACTTTAATTTTACACAGTAGCTCAAAAGCACAATGAATCACCATTTAAAACCATGAATCAAAAGATTTTAAAGTGTCTAAAACCCTAGTTTCATGATTTCACCCTTCAAACCTTAATTTGTTTAATCAAAGAGTCTTACCAACCTTTTAAAACATAAAACCTTAATTTATTTTAATTCTTTAAAAAGTCACAGTAGCTTAAATTCAAAAATCCAAAACCCTAAACATATGAAATAAATGATCTTAAATGGAAACAGTAGCTATAATTTGGATTTTTATTTACCTTATTCAATTCCATATTTGATCATGCTTTGTTTTATTTCTTATGCTTTAATTTATTTAAATTCAATGCTCATTTTATTTTATTTATTATGGATGGATGTTTACTTTTTATTGATATTTGGTACCTTTGATGAATGATTTATTTATTATGAATGGTTATTTACTTTTATCAATTTATTTATATTTCCAAATTTTGTAAGAGGTATCTTTCCACTTTGTGAGTACCTCATTAGTTAAATATCATGTAATTTAATTTGCTTTTCTATTTTAGCACCAATGTAAAGGGCGTGTTTCTACCTTTCGGTGGGTGTCCTATTTAGGCATGTGATGTAAGGACATGTTTCCATCTTCGGATGGGTGTCCATTTAATTGCTTTGCTTTGCTTGGACTTTGTTTTGATTTTTAATATATTGATGCTTTCTTTTAATTATTGTGTGTAATATGGACAATGTTGTTATATTTAAGAATTTTATAATATTAAGACCTGTAAAGGAGGCCGGTTCCAATAAATCGGGCGTTGTGGGGGTGCTGGCCATTTCTCACCTTCCCCACACGTACCCAACTTTCTGAACCCATTAAGGGGTTGGGGATTCCTTAGGAATCGAGTCATCCACCCCTTTCTTTTTCCCGGCCCGTCCAGGTGGTGACTACATTTTCTCTGGACTTAGGTTCATGTTCTCTAAGGCCCCGAGCTTAAACAGTGCCAAAGTCACAAGAACCATTCCACCGGGAGTGGGGGAAAAAATCCCTGCTCACAGTGGCGACTCCACTGGGGATAAGAAAAGTTGATTCCGTTGGTCTTTATATTATTCTATTCTTTCTTATAATGATATTATCCATTGCATCATCTTATATTGCATTGTGTACGTGAGTTAGGACGCCCGTGTTACCCGTGTTATGTTATGCAAGGGATACCATACTTTCACTCAAGGTATGGAGATCGAGCATGGCATAACCACTCATAGCCTCATACCATTTGGAATGTACTTGCTATGGGAACCTAAGCCTTTTAACTCAAAGACTAAAGCTCATGTAATTGGCCTAGTTACTTTCCTTAGGTTTTACCCCAAATGCATGTTGTTTGACTATGGTTAATTTATCTTGGCTTATTTGGTTTGTTCTTTTTCTAATATGACCTAAGTATATTGTAAGCTCAAAATAAACTTTTCTTTGAAGTCCAAAAGACCAAAGCTATGTTCAAAATTATTTTCAAGTTGGACTTTGGACATAAGACTTTTCTGAAAACAAATCAAAAATTCTTTGCCCATGGCCCAAATAATAAGCCCAAAATCCATTTTTCTAAAATCTTATACAATGGCCTTAGAAACAAAACTATTTTCACCCAATCTTCTCTTACAAAGAGCTTGCAAAAATATTTAGGCCAATTATGAAACACCAAAAATCAATTGTGGTCCTAGTTTACACTAAGAATAAATTAATCATGGGCTTGTTTTTTGCATGAACCATTAGTTACTCTTTTCAAATGAGAAATTTGTTTATAATAAACCTCTTAATTTCGTTTTAATCCAATATAGCATAAAAGCTACTATAGTTGGTTGAATGGATTAAAACCTAATTAATAGGAATTATCATAGATTGATTTCCATTTTTGAAAATATAACTATCGGTTGAAACGTCCGAGGGAATTATTCAAAAGGAAGATACCCCATGTTGGTGTTTTTTTAACCATATACCTAGGAAAAGGGACTCGCCATTCGTGTGTGGATGTTATAAGGTTGGAAGGAACGTCCTATTTATCCTTATTTGTTGATTGTTTGTGCATACATGCATGCATGCATAAATTTACATCTCATATCATTGATCCTCTCTGGCTCACAGCCCTAGATTATGATAGTTCTAAAGCTTAGAACAATCCGACCTATGTCAGAGATGAAGTATCTAGAAATGACTCAATCACTTACTCACCTAAAACAATGGAGCCCGAACAAATTCAAAGGATGGTGGATGAGGCCCTTAATGCCAAGATGGAAGAAATCAAAGAGGCCCTAGCTGAGACCATGAAGAACCAGTTGACTGCAATCTTAGAGAACAATGCCGAGGCATCTGCTAGCCCTAAGATACCAAAGGACAAAGGGAAGACTAAAGTTAGTGAAGTGGTTTTTAATGATGAAAAGGTGATCATTGATGATGATGATGATTGGGCTCAATACTACCAAGATATTCAAGAAAAGAATAAAGAACCAAAGGCTATTGAGAAGGCAACTATTGAAAAGACCGAGACATCCGATGTTGAAAAGATGATTGCTGATTTAGAAAAGAAATTTGAGAAGAAGCTAAAAACCGAAGAGATGTCTGAGATTGACAAACTATTTGAACAAGATGATGAGGTCCCTTATAAGTTCAAGATGCCTTCCTTTGCTAAGTACATTGGCACCGGAAATCCTCATCTACATGTGAAGCAGTATATCACTGCCATGCAATCTGCCCGAGCTACTAAGGCTCAAACCCTAAGGTACTTTATGCTCTCATTGGACCCTGTTGTCCAAAATTGGTTCAATACCTTAGATGATGGAACACAAAAGAGTTGGGATCTACTTTACAAAGCCTTCACCCAACAATATGGATATAATGTTGAGTTAGAAGTTACCTTGATGGAAGTGGAGTCCATTAGGGAAAGGCCAAATGAGAATTTTGTAGATTATGTCAAGAGATGGAGAAACAAGGCTGCTTTACTCAAGAAGAGGCCCGATGAATCCGATCAAATAAGGATGATTGTGAGAGGGGTGTTACCTAATATTCATGAGAGGATGTCTCATACACTCATCCGTGATTTCAAAGACCTTCTCTAAGCTAGTTTGCAAATTGAAGAATGGGAAAGGGAGAAGAGCCGCTTTGCAAAAAAAAAGGAACGAGAAAGGGAGCAATCAACCTGGTAGCCAAAGCATGCAAAAGGCCGTCGATGTTAATGCTACTAACCAAGGAACAAGGAGACAATTTTTAGAATTGGGAAAACCAATGTCTTGGGTTCTCAATAAGCTTCAAAGAAAAGGATTGCTACAACCCTTAAATCCTCGTCCTTTGCCTAATCCTCTCCCACCTAATTTTGACACCAAAGCATTTTGTCAATTTCACCAAATGCAAGGACATGACACGGATAGATGTGTGAGGTTGAGACATGAGATCCAAAATCTAATTGATAATGGGAAGCTACCCGAGCCCAATAAGCCAAACACCAAAGACAACCCATTACCAAAATTCAATAGGGTACCACCACCAGCAACCTTCATGATTGGAGGAGGTTTGCATGAGGACTTTGTCATGTCTTCCTTTCAAGATGTGGGTGGAGAAGCAAACAAAGAAGAAGAGGCATTTGAACAAGCTATGATGGGTGGAGAAGTAGCAATTTGTGTTGTCAACGGGTTTCGGGATTCAAGTGATAGTGATGATGATATTATATCCAAGAAGGAGGAGTGGACTTGGTCCGAGCCGAAGAAGATGAGGTGATGAATACTAGATCCGGTAAGCCTTATGCAAGGCCACCACCTAAGGAGATAGAAACTAATAAGGGGAAGTGTGAGCGGGGATTTTTGCCCCCACTCCCGGTGGAATGGTTCTTGCAACTTCGGCACTGTTTAGGCTTGAGGCCTTAGAGAATAAGAACCTAAGTCCAGAGAAAATGGAGTCGCCACCTGGACGGGCCAGGAAAAAGAAAGGGGTGGATGACTCGATTCCTAAGGAATCCCCAACCCCCTAATGGGTTCGGAAAGTTGGGTACGTGTGGGGAAGGTGAGAAATGGCCCAGCACCCCCACAATGCCCGGTTCATTGGAACCGGCCTCCTTTACAGGTCCTAATATTATAAAATTCTTAAATATAACAACATTATCCATATTACACACAATAATTAAAAGAAAGCATCATTATATTAAAATCAAAGTAATGTCCAAACAAAGCAAATGAATGGACACCCATCCAAGGATGAAAACATGTCCTTACATTACATGCCTAGATAGGACACCCACCAAAAGGTAGAAACATGCCCTTTACATTGGTTCTAAAATAGAAAAGCAAATTAAATTACATGATATTTAACTAATGAGGTACCCACCAAGTGGAAACATACCTCTTACAACTTTTGGAAGTCTAAATAAATTAATAAAAGTGAATAACCATTCATAATAAATAAATCGATCATCAAATATCAATAAAAAGTAAACATCCATCCATGATAAATAAAATAAAACAAGCATTAAACTTACATAAATTAAAGCATATAAAATAAATCAAAACATAATCAAATATGGAATTGAATAAAAGTCAATAAAAGTCCAATTATAGCTACTGTGACTTTTTATGGAATTTAAATAGATTAGGGTTTTAGGATTTAAAAGGTTGGTAAGACTCTTTGATTAACTAATATAATATTTGAATGGTGGAATCATAAAACTAGGGTTTTATACACTTTGAAATACTTTTGATTTGTTGTTTTAAATGGTGATTTCAAGCTACTATGTAAATTTGTGTTTTTATGGTTTTTAATGTTTTAAAGGATTAGGGCTTAGAAAAAAGTTAGTGTTTAAAGTTTTAAAGGAGTTAGAGTTCAATATTTTAGGTTTAGAAGTTGAATTAGGGTTGTAGTGTTTTAGAATTAAGGTCTCGGGTGATGAATTTGAATTTAGGATTTGGAAATCAATTTGGTAATTTTATGAAGTTTTATGAATTTAAACAAACAGATTGATGTTTTTATAAATAGAAAAGATGTCTTTTAAGGTTTTTTGAAAGAAACAATACCTAGTTTAAAACTTTGAAAGAAACGGAATCAAATTTTATTTTTGTTGAAAATATGTTTAATTAGGGTTTTGAGATTTTTAAGAAGAAAAAATAACAATTTTATGTCTTTTTGGAAAATAAAGTAACGTTTTAGTGTTTTTAACTTTGGGAAAAACTAAATTAAAGTTCTAAGGTTTTTGATTTGAAAAATAAAATTTCATAGATTATGCTACTGTGAAAAAATAAAACAAAAAGTAGAATCTCATACCTCCTTTTGTTGATTCTCCAAAAATAATTCTTCTTGGATGAAAAAGAACAAAGAAAATTGCTGCCTTTGAATTGCTTAAATCGTGTCCTTGCTATTCCAAAAAAAAGAAATTGAATTGCTCCTTTTCCTCCCTTGATTTGGTTTCAAATTTTCCAAACTTCTGTTCGATTTTGGCCTCCCCTAAATTAATTGCCTTTGTTCCTTATTTATAGTGGTTTGAGGTGGTTTATTCCTAATTACACATGACAAGTAATATTAATAAAAAAAAGAAATCAAAACCTAATTGGATTAGGTTTCGAAAAATTTGCGTCGGAAAAAATTACGCTGCCGAAAAAAATTGTCGCAGGAAAAATTACACTGGCAAAAAAAACTGCGGCAGTGGGCAGGTTGGGGCGTTGCCCGCAGGAAATTCCTGTGAGCAAAATAGAAAAGCTATTTCGCCCACAGGAAATTCCTGTGGGCGAAATGCCCACGGGCCCACGCGATGATTTTTTCGTCGCCGATTTTTCTGACTCCGATTTTTATTTTTATTTTTATTTTTTGACTTTTATTTGTTTATTTTTTATTAATAAAAATTAGATACTAAAGCAAAAATTATTTAATAAAAATTAGTTTGGACCAATTAGACAACAAAAATCATTTTGGACTAAATAAAACATATTGGACCAGATTGGGTAAAAAATTAAGGGTCTACAGTTTGCCCCCTACTTGAATGATCTGAAACTTTAGTGAAAGAGAGTGAAAAGCAATAAGGATTAATTTTTGAGATGGTTGAGGTTTCGGGTTCTGGACCCGGTTTGAGTTCTGGACTCAAAAATGATTCTAGGTTCTGGACCTAAGAAAAATTTGGGTTCTGGACCCGGTATGAGTTCTGGACTCAATGGATGATTCTAGGTTCTGGACCTAAGAAAAATTTGGGTTCTGGACCCGGTTTGAGTTCTGGACTCAATGGATGATTCTAGGTTCTGGACCTAAGGAAGATTTGGGTTCTGGACCCGGTTCGAGTTCTGGACTCAATGGATGATTCTAGGTTGTGGACCTAAGAAAAATTTGGGTTCTAGACCCGGTTCGAGTTCTGGACTCAAGGATAATTCTAGGTTCTGGACCTAAGGAAAATTTGGGTTCTAGACCCAAGAGATTTGGATACTCGATCATAAACTAGACTCGGATACTCGATCCTAACTGGATTCGGATACTTGATCCTAACTAGATTTGGATTGGGATACTCGATCCTAAATTGGTTTCGGATACTCGATCCTAACTGGATTTGGACACTCGATCCTAAATAGGGTTTGGATACTCGATCCTAAACTGGCTTTGGATACTCGATCCTAAACTGGATTGGGATACTCGATCCTAAATTGGGTTCAGATACTCGATCCTAAACTTGATTTGGGTACTTGGATCCGAGCTTGGGTACATGGACCCGATATTGGGTACTTGGACCCAACATTGATTTGATTGGGGTACTTGGACCGGAGAATGGGTGCTTGGACCTGAGAATGGGTACTTGGACCTGAGAATGAATTTGACTAACCTTTTATCAGTTGAGAAGTCTGACTGCTCTGGTTATTCTATGCATTGTGATTCTTCACCCTCAGAATAGATCTTCATCCTTGGAGATCGGGGTCTTCTTTGTTCTTTGAAGATGGGAGTGACACGGCCAGTGGCTTGGCCGTGTCTCCTGGGTGTGTCAGCTTCTGTGTCTTTCCTTTGGTTCTTCTTTGTTCTTGGCTTAGGATGGGACACGGCCAGTGGCTTGGCCGTGTTGCCTGCTAGTGTCACCTACTATTTCTTTTCTTTCTTTGCTTGGTCCTTCTTGACTTTATCCTTTAGATGAGATACAGCTAGTGGCTTGGCCGTGTCGCCTGCCCGTGTCATGTTCTGCCAAAATTTCTTTTGAGGTGACTCGGCCAAGCTTGATTTGGCTTGGCCATGTCTTGCTTGATTCATGCTCTTCTTTCCTTGTTTTGATCTTCCAAGGGAGTTTTTTGCACTTTAACCACTTTTCCCTTGCAGCTACTTTTCCTTTCTTTGATTCTTTAATGATTGTTGTAGGATGTTGGCTTGTTTGATCAAGAGGCTGGACCTTCTTTTACTACCCCTTCGTTTGCTCATTATAGCCCGCCAGATATGTCATCTCATCCTCAAGGCATTGATATGAACTACTTGGTACGTTCCTTATTTTATAATATTTTATGCTATATGTATGCATGATTATGCATGCTCTTACCTTTTATCCTTCTTGGCTCACAGCAGATGCTTGAAGAACATAAAAGGAAACTTCAAGAAGAGTTGGCTATAAGTCGTCATTAGGCTTCTCATTTTGAAAGTTTATATCATCAATCCAAAAAATATTTTCGAGACTTCTAATTTCAAAGGATGAGGGATCCCGACGCTTCGTCATCAAGAGGCCCCCAGACTGATGAACATGAGATCCTTTTGTCTGCTTCTGATGAAGACCATGACAAATCAAAACTCCAAGGCAATAGGGATTTTAATGCTTCTACTTCGAATGATCCCGGGATGAGTAATTTGCCCCCTCCTCCAACAGGCGATGACTTTTTCAAGTCTTTATTTGGTGACCTACCACCGCCCTCTTAGTGATATGTAAACATTGTAGCAATTGTAAAACATTGTACAATAGTAAAACTATACAATTTTCCTCTTTACTGTAATCATTCTTTTCCCCTTTTTTTTTTTCTTTTTTTTCATTATTTTTCATTATTTTTTCGTTACTGCAAAAAAAAATTATATTTTTCGTTACTGCCAATTTTTTTATATATATATAGTACATCATAATTAATATCCACTTCTTTTGTTAAACTAAATCCAAAGTGGAAAAAGAAATTGTGACCACTTCCTTTCCTTATGCCATATGGTCTTATCCTTTTCCATCATCTTTCCCATTTTACTTTTGGAAAAGGTTTATTTTCTTCTATATAAATCACCTTGCATGCCCCTTTTAGTAGAAAAACCAAAATTCTTTTCCCTTTCAACGTGAAGACCCTTTTAAAATTTTTGGTTCTCCTTTAATCATTAATCATGACCGAGCACCATTCAAAGAAAATAAAAATTCTATTTAAGAATATGGATGCCATCCATTGGAAGCAAATTTCGTGGTCAAAGCTTGATGTTTTAAAATGTTTTCAAAATGTTAAATTGGACCACTCCTTCTTACATGTCGTGGCTTCCTTTTGGGATACGGATTCTAGGGTATTTAGAATTAATGGCTTTGAAATGTGTCCCTTGATTGAAGAATTTGAGGCCATCCTTAGACATCCCAATAATCAACAAATGGCATTACCCACATTGATTTCCAAGACTCAACAAAGATGCAGATGTTATTTCAAATTCCAAAACCCAAAGTTCTTCGGTTGATGAGAGGTGAAAAAATTCTACTTGCTCCTTTGATTGACTTTTGTTTCTCTCATTTGGCTCCTACTAAGGCATGGGGATGCATGCTTTGTCTTTGCTTGCTCGGCCAATTCTTGCTTGTTTCTTCTGATGGCAATATTGATCCATAAGTATTGGATATTATGGACCAAATGGAAGGGGGCTTGTCGCCGGTACCTATGATTTTAGCTGAGACATTAGTTGGATTAGACCGATTTAAATCAAGATTGTCAAAGAGAGTGACTGGAAGTCCATTGTCGCTTCAGGTAATTACCTAAACTACCCTTTTGGGTTTTCAATTTAGGTTTTCTTCTCTTTTTTTTATTGCTCTAACTTTTACCTAATCCGCCCATGCGGGTTTTCGGAACTAGCGAGCTGTCCTAATTTTTGCCTAAGCTACCCTTGCATGTTTTCATCTTAGCGGACTCTTTTTTTAAATTTAATTCTTTCTTCACAAATTTGGCTTCAGGAGCATCTTTGTTTGCTTGATACTCCCCCCATGGATTTTGCCAAATACCTACCACGTCATCATTCTGCTAGGAAGCTACTCCATCCTGCTTCTTCATATACTGACTGGGTTGACTGGATCCATACACGCTCTGAAGTTAATATCCATTGGTTGGTACCTTGGTGGAAGATTTCTCGTATCACCATGCGGACATACTTGATGTACGTTCCCCTTGCTACTCTTTGTTAAGGTACATGCTATGATCCTCACCGACTTGGGCGTCAGTATGGAGCTGAGCCTCGTGATTCTGACTTTGTTCCTGATCTAGACATGCCTTGCTTGATTGAAGCCTACTTGCATCGGCTGAGGCAAAGCTGGCCTGCACGTTACACTTATCGACTGCCATAGCTTTTACAATTGTCAATTTATAAAGTGTTTTGTTAGAATGAAAAATAACTAAAGTAATAAAAGATACATCTTTTCCATTTATAATTTGTCATCACCTTTTGCAATTATGATTATTTATTTCATCCATATCTGGTCGAATACTTATAATAGTGCACATAGAACAATTTTAACATTAATTCTATTTTATTAAATTGGGAAACAACCAAACATAAAGCCAGCATACCCAAGATCACTCCTGTTGCTAATTAGCCCTTTCGGATTTTCTAATTGACGATTTTCTCTCATTTAGCCCTAATTGTTGCCTAGCTCGCCCTTTCGGGTTTTCGGAACTAGCAGACAGCTCTAACTTTTGCCTAGGCTTCCCTTTTTGGGTTTTCAACCTAGCGAGCTTCTTTTTTCCTTTTCATATCATACATAAAACCTCTTCAACCTGTCAATTTTACCGATCACTAAATTCATTCCCATCCATGTCTGATAACTTAACTGCACCTTTGCTCATGACTTGTCTCACGACATGTGGCCCTTCCCAACTAGGTCTGAACTTTCCTCTTGGATCAGATACATTAGGCTTACATTGCTTCAACACCAAATCCCCAACTCTGAATTTTTTGACCTTGACCCTTCTATAGTAGGCCCGAGCTATCTTCTTTTGATACAGTTGGTGATGATCAAACGCCTTTAATCTTCTCTCTTCTAATAGAGCTAATTGTGTGTATCTGCTTGCTACCCATTCCATTTCAGGCAGTTTAGCTTCCAAGACTACTCTTAGTGACTTGATCTCAATTTCAATAGGCAATACTGCTTCCATCCCATAAACCAAAGAGAACGATGTCATTCCAGTAGGTGTTCGCACACTCGTCCTATATCCCCATAAAGCAAAGGGAAGCATTTCCGACCAATCCCTGTAAGTCTTAGTCATCTTGAACAGAATTTGCTTAATTGTCTTATTCGTTGCTTCTACTGCACCATTAGCCTTTGGTCTATAAGGAGAGGATCGATGATGATGGATTTGGTACTTCGAGAATAAATCCTTAATTGCTCCTTGAAATTGTACCCCATTGTCTAATATCACATTGTGTGGGACCCCGTATCTGTAGATGAGGTTCTTTTCAATAAACTTAGCCATTTGGCTTGCACCTAGTTTATTGAAGGATTCAGCTTCGACCCATTTTGAAAAATAATCAACTGCTACCACAACGAAACGGTGACCGTTTGAAGCTGTCGAATGTATCTCTCCTATAATGTCGATACCCTAGGTGGAAAATGGCCAGGGTGAAGGCATTGAATGTAGTTCTTCAGGAGGCATGTGATTCAAGTTACCATACATGTGACATTGCTGGCACTTCTTGACAAACTCAATACAGTCTTTCTCCATGGTCAAACAATAGTAACCTTGTCGAATAACCTTCTTAACTAGGGCCAAACCACTCATGTGCGGACCGCAACTTCCCGCATGTATTTCTGACATGATACGCTCCACTTCAAGCTTTCTTAAACATCTTAAATGCACCCCATCAGGCCACCTTCGATATAACTCCCCATGGAAGGTGATGTATTGCAATGACCACCGCCTTATGGCTCTTCTCTCTTTCTTTGTTGCCCCCGGCGGGTATTCTCTTTCCTCCAAAAATTGCCTTATAGTATCATACCAGGCATCATGGTCTGTATCAACTTCCATGATTGTCTCATATTCATAGCAAGGAGTTGATGAACTGGTCAAGATTAGAGGATTAAGAAATAGGCTGGTAGGATTTTCCTATACCAAAGCAAATGTAGCCAGGGCATCAGCCATCTAATTTTCTTCCCTTGATAGGTGTATAAACCAGCACTCCTTAAAATTCTTCTTCATCATGGTCAAGTAACGGTGATATGGTTTTAATTTTTCTTCTTTCAACTCCCACTCTCCATTTACATGGGATACGACTAGCAATGAATCGCCATAAACTTCCACCTTATCCACCTTCATAATCATTAGGGTTTCCAAACTGAAAATACAAGCTTCGTACTCCACCATATTATTGGTTGCCCTAAATTTCAGCTTCTTTGCTAAAGGGATAAGTTCCCCTTTGGGTGATTCTAGTATAACTCCCAAACCTGCTCCTTTCTTGTTTAATACATTTTCCACCCTTGTACTTCAATTGCTTCTAAATGTTCATCTGGAAATTCCAAGATTACCTCTTCACTTTCTGGTAATGGTTGTTGAGCCAAGAATTCTGACACCGCTCTATCTTTGATTGTTTTCCTGGTTACATACTCAATCTCAAATTCCTCTAATATTGTCAACCATCGACAATATTTCCCAATTAAAGAAGGTGTCTCCCTTAAGTACTTCATTGGATCCAACCTGGAAATTGCTTGCACACTATATGATTGAAAGTAATGTCGCAACTTCTTAGAAGACCAAACTATGACTATACAGGTCTTTTCAATGATACTATACTTAATTTCATAAGGTATGAGCTTTCTAAAATGGCATGCTCAATCCCCGACTCATCTGCTTGGGCTAGCATGACTCCTATCGACTCTTCTTCTACTGCTAAGTATAGTAATAGAGGTTTGTCGGGTTTAGGTGGTTTCAAAATAGGTGGATTCAACAAATACTCTTTTATTCGATCAAAGGCCTTTTGACATTCTTCATTCCATACGACTGACTGATTCTTTCTAAGCAACTTGAAGATAGGCTCACAGATTGTTGTGAGCTTTGCTATAAATCTGCTAATGTACTGCAGTTTACCAATGAATCCTCGAACTTCTCTCTCCATCTTTGGGGCTGGCATATCCCTAATTGCTTTGACTTTGTCAGGATCAATCTCAATGCCATTCGGACCAATTACATGTCCCAACAATTTACCTGAGGTAACACTGAATACACATTTCTTCGGGTTTAATCTTAGCTTATATTTCAAAGCTCTATCAAAGAATAATTCTAAATTCTGGAAGTGTTGCTCCCTTGTATCCAACTTTACCATCATATCATCAACATATACTTCAACTTCTTTGTGCATCATGTCATAAAATAGTGTGGTGGCCATCCTTTGGTTGGTTTCTCCAGCATTCTTTAAGCCTAAAGGCATCAGCCTATAACAAAATATACCCCATGTAGTAATGAAGGCAGTTTTGACTTTATCCTCTTGGGCCATTAACACTTGATTGTATATGGAAAATCCATCTACAAACGAGTGTAGCACGCTAGATGCCGCACTATCAATGAGAACATCTATATGAGCTAAAGGACAATCATCCTTAGGGGAAGCCTTGTTTAAATCTCTATAGTCCATGCAGACCCTTATTCTTCCATCTTTCTTTGGTACGGGTACTATATTGGCTAACTAATCTGGATATTCTATGACTTCAAGGAACTTCACTTGTATTTGCTTAGTAACCTCTTCTTTAACCAATTCAGCCCACTCAGGTCTTAGTTGCCTAAGCTTTTGTTTGATAGGTTTAATGTGAGTGTGAGTAGGAATGTGATGCTTGGCTATGTCTCGATCTATCCTCGGCATATCTTCATAAGACCAAGCAAACAATTCTTCATATTTTTTGAATATTTTTTCAAATCTCTCTCTCTCATCAGGAGCAAGGTCAGATGCTATGCTAATGTTTTTAAGACTTTCAGTTGTTCCCAAATTTAATGATTGTGTGCTAATAGAATTAATATTAAAGATGCTAATGTAACTGCTATTTGAATGTATGCAACCATCAGGAGAAACATCACACAAGTAAGCAAAATCAGACTTTATTGCATTCATTTTGGAAAAGAAAACATCATCATCCTCATACAAAGCAGACAAATTAAAATCAAAATCAAAATCATTGTTCTCAGAATCGTAAAGCAGGATGTCTTCAAACTTTTCTTCAACCAGGGCAGTAATCTCTTTCGGAGTCTTCTCGGCTTTCAGGGCAGCTTCATTCTTCTCTTTTGGATTGGATTCTTTGTTGGTTGACAAGGTGAGCTCTTTCTTCACTTGCTCCACTAGCTCAGCAACATCTGCAAAAATTTCAAAACCTGGAATTAACTTACCCATAAACATGATCGGCTCGGGCTTTCCTTGGAGTGGTACCATATCTAGGGCTTTGACAAAGATCTCTTTAAGTGGTGGGAAGCTCATCTTCTCATTCTTCTTTGGCTGAACATCATTGGCTTCATCATATCACAACCCCTTCTTGGAAGCTTGAGTTCTAAAATCTTGCAACTTTGTTAAACCGGCCTTACCCTTTCCAAGACCAGCTCCTGGAAGGTAGTTCCTGTTCTTCATCATATTCAAGACCTTGGAGTGTACTACTTCATCATCAGAAATTGCGGCTACTTGAAAACTATTGAGAGGCCTCTCAACCATTAGAGCGTTAACAATCTCATTATCTTCACCTTCAATGACCACTGTCTCATTTCCGTTGGGGAATTTGATCTTTTGATGAAGGGTGGAAGGAACTCCACCAAGAGGATGAAACCATGGTCAACCCAAGAGTACGACAAAGGTAACTGGTATGTCTAAAATAACAAACTCAACAATAGATTCAATTGGACCAACCTTGACAGCCTCTTTGAAAGTCCCTTCGGCATGCCTCTTAGTGTTGACATAAGCACGAATCGTTACCTCGGTTGGGTTTAGATCTCTTGTTGACATGGCTAGCTTTTGTAATATATTAAGTGGACAAACATTTATGGTGGACCCATCATCGACCATTACACATGAAGTCCTCTTCCCTTTGACTTCTATTTTGATAAAGAGAGGGCGGATGTGGTCTCTCTCCTCCTCCTGTAAGTCCACATCTGAAAAAGAAACTGCTCCCATACTAACTTCACTCTTTTCTTGGATCTCCTCACATTTCATTACTTCCCCAGTTTTTATGAAGTTGATCAACTCCTCCGGTGTTGTGGAGGTAGAAATTGGCATGCTAGCTGTAATATCCCGGAATAGACCCTAAGAGTTTTGGAGTTATTGTTGTTGTATTTGGATTTAATGTATATGTGTATATGTGAAATATAAGGATAATATATGTAAGACATATACATATACATCACATATACATGGGATATATATAATGGTGAAGGATAAGTGAGTTGTATATATATTTGTATAACTAAATAATAATAATAATAATAAAGACAAAAAGAAAAGAGAAGAAGAAAATCAAAGAAAGAATATGTGGTGGAGATTTAAAGTATTATTATTATTATTACTATTGTTATTGTTATTGTTATTGTTATTATTATTATTATTATTATTATTATTATTATTATATATATATATATGGATAAGGACAAAGGAAAGAAGTAGAAACTTCTTCTTCCTTCTACTCCTTCTTCGTCTTCTTCGTTCTTCTTGGCCGAGAGAGAGAGAGAGAGAGAGAGAGAGAGAAAGAGAGAAAGATGTGATTTTCTTACCAAATTTCTTAAGCAATTCAAGAGATTTGATGATAGAGATGAAGATTTGATAAAGGATTCAAGTAAGTATTTATTTCTTTAAATTGATTTTCATTGTTTGAGTTGGGTTTGGTATGGTTGATGTGTGATGATGATGATATTGAAAGATTTAAGTATATATATGTGTTGATTTGGTAATTGGATGATGATAATATGATTATTTGTGAAGATGATGATGAATTGTTGAATAAGGGTTGAGTTTAATGAAATTTGGGGATTTGATAAATTGGTATATGAATGAAGTTTATAATGATGATTGGTGTGTGTTTTGAGTGTTGTTGATGTTTTGGTAAGTTTGTTATGGTTTTTGGGTGTGTTTGATGAAGATTGTTTGAAGTGAGTAATGATAAAAAGATGGGTATTGTTGGATGTTGTTGTGTGTTGACCGGAATCTGGGTTTTTAGTCGGACACGCCCAGAGACACGGCCAGTTTGTTAGGCGTGTCGTTGGTTCTGTTTTCTGGAGTTGGTAGCACGAGCAGTGACACGCCCATGTTATTGAGCGTGTCATAAGTTCTGTGTGGCAGTAGAATTGACACGACCAGTAACACGCCCGTGTTATTGAGCGTGTCATAGCTACTGTGATTTTGGAGAATTGACACGGCCATGAGCACGCTCTTGTTGATTGGACGTGTTGATGTTTTTGAGATACAGAATGTATTACACGCCCAGTGACACGCCCGTGGTTATGAGCATGTCAATGTTTCTGTGTTGTGGAGTTAGGGCACGATCAGGAACACGCCCGTGTTGATGAGCGTGTCATGTGTTGAGTTTGCCCTAATTGATTCTTATTTGTATTATCTCATGTGTATTTCTAAGTGAGTGTGTATGATTACTTTTGGATTAGGTTTTAAGAGATGGAATTGCCCCTAATCCAAGTATTGAAAGATCTATGGAAGAGAAGTTATATGGGAGTGAGTTCTTTAGAGGTAAGTACAAAACCCTATTGGATTGCATATAAGTATATTGTTAAAATAAATATTAATATTGTATATGCAATGAAAAGATAAGAGATATGATAATACATTAATACATATAAGATGTGAAGGCATTCAATATATATATGTTATGAAATGTGATAATGTGATATTGTAATGAACTATGAAATGTGATAATGTGATATTGTGGTGAACTATGAAATGTGATAATGTGATATTGTGATGAACTATGAAATGTGATAATGTGATATTGTGATGAACTATGAAATGTGATAATGTGATATTGTGATGAACTATGAAATGTGATAATGTGATATTGTGGTGAACTATGAAATGTGATAATGTGATATTGTAATGAACTATGAAATGTGATAATGTGATATTGTGGTGAACTATGAAATGTGATATTGTGATGGAATATGAAATGTAAATTGAGAGGTGATGATGTATAAAGCCATTGTGGTTGGCTATGATATTGAGAATGAGATAAATGAGGCATGTTTTGCCTAAATGATGCCATTGTGGTTGGCTATGATGATGTAAATGATGATGAGAATGAGAATGAAATTGATAATGAAATAATAAATGAATTGTGTGGCTAATGTGTTATTCATTTTCAGAGTTTTGTTGTTGGTGGCATGCCTAATAAGTGTAACAATCTCTTGAAGTTAGGTTGGATTGAATCCTTGAAGCCTAATTGAGATGTTACCACCCTTGAAGCTAGGTTGGGTTAGTTCTTGAATCCAAGTTGGGTAGAAGCTTAGCATGCTTTGCTCCCCTTGAAGCTTGGTTGAACTTAATCCTTGAAGCCTAGTTGGGTATATGATATTGATAAATGTGATAACAAAACCAAAGCATTAACTCTGAACTTTGAATGACATATTAGTGTCTTTTGGGCCCGAGTCTGTCTTTGTTGTTAATGTGATGTATATACAAGTTGAAATAAATGAGTAATGGGATCTATGTTGCCTTTGTTGGAAATGTGAGTTGTGAATGATGAATTGTGGTTAGTGATATGATTATATAACATACATGAATTATTGAAAGGAGATATGGTTTGTGAAGTTATATGCAATATGCGATTATAAAGTATAAAATGATATATATGATATGTATGAGGTGAAATTGGTAAGTATCATAATATGAAGGTTCTATCAATTTATTGAATTATGTTTGATGGTTATGTTATATGTGTATATGTATATCCTCTATAAGATTAATAGGATTATATGAAGAATGCATTGAAAAAGGGGAAAACAGAGTAAGAAAATGTTAAAACATGAGACTAAACATATGAGGTATGTTTCCTTTATATTGTATATTTTAATGGTTACTTGTACTACTAAGCTTTCGAGCATAGCGCGGTTATCTTAATCGTGCAGGTATATAGGTGATGAAGCTGGAGATAAGCTACTATGTCACAACGAGGACAAGTGTAGTTCGAGACCAACTAGATGGTGGTGCATGCATGTAATTATACTGTATTTTCATAAGAATGTATTCATCTGTATAAATGAATCTTTGGAAGAAACAATGTAACTTATATTTATGTATTACCATGATAAGAATAACCATTTTGTAAATACTTTCATATGATTTAAATGTATTATGGTTTTAAAAATTAAAGTAAAGAGTTATAATGGTGATGAAAAGTGACATTCTTATACTCTATATACATATTGTATGTGTACCTGGTATATGTACAGTATTTATATGGGGTATCGGGGTGTTACAATTATTTTGGTATCAGAGCTTAGGTTTCGAGATTCTCGGCCTAAGTAAATTTACAAAGAAAAGTTTAAAAAAAATGATGATAAATGAAAATAAAAAGAATGAAAATTTTGATACATGCACATGCATTAACACCTAGGTTGGTCTCGGATGTGGCATAATATGATTTGTAAAATATTTGTGTTACATGAGATGTTTAATATAGTTGATGATATATGTGTATACTATGTTGATGTGAGAAGAAACCATGATTGTTGGCAATGATGTTGGAAATGAATTATAATTGAGGCATAGTGCCTAATTATTTATGAGAAACGAATTACGAAATGTAATGTGAAATATGCATGTTGATGAGACATATGAAAAATGTTATGTCATGTGCAACATGGAATGTAATATTGATGTTTATGAGTAATATTATGTATGACATAATATGAATTGAAAAATAAAGAAATGGAAAGGAAAATAAAGTTGGAAATGAGTTGAAAATCAAATTAAGATAAGAGTATGTACTCTTTCTTCTATACTTTAAACCTCTTTATAAGAAAGTTTATGTTGAGTTTGCTAGACAGAGGAAATAATGTCGAATTGTGAATATTGAAAGTTATGTTATTTAAATGAAGAGAGTATGGTGGTATATTGAATGAGTTGATGGGTATAGACAAAGTTTGACCATTTATGATTTGAATATGTAAAGTTAAAGTTTTTAAAAGAAAAAGAGATGATGTTGGTTAAATAAGGAAATATAATGGTGTTGTTGCATTGCTGTTTTAAATGCAAACATTGTGATTTTAATGTTAGAAATGTGATACGCTTGAGTGTTGTTAAAGCTCATATTAATGGTGGAAAGATGTGATAATTAGATTTTTGGAAATGAGCTTTAATATTTGTGAAAAGAATATACTTTGAGGTTGTTTTGTAATGTGTATATATAAGATGTTTTTTTTAAGTTGATATTAAGAACATAAGATGAGTGAATGGAAGTTTAAGTAAAGTAGTAAGTTGTGAAATTATAGTGTTAATGGAATTTGGGTAAAGACTATTTGAGTATTGATAATCTTAATGTAAGTTAAACCCATGAGCTTGTGGAATGAATATTACTGTATATGAGAGTACTATTAAATTGAATAATGTGATTGATAGTATGAGAATGATTATGCTTGCATTGACAAACCTGAGCAAAGCTAGGTCATGGGATAATATTGACAGTAAGAAATGGGATGGATCAATGTGGATTTAAGAAATTGAGATTTGTCATAATTAGACTTGGAGAGTATAAAGAGATTATTGAGCCCAATGTATATATGAGTGGATGTAATGTACATGTGTGTAGATATGTGAGTAATATATATATATATATATCTATGTGTTGAAGAATAAACAAATGGATGTATAGATGGTATACTAATGCATTTAAAAATATATGTGAGAGAGATGTCACCTTAGTAGCGTGACTAAGATTTTGTGAAGTAATATCATGGTGATAATGTATATGTGTTGGGTTGATAAACAACTTAAGTCATGTCAAAAAGGGATAAAAATGATGTTGTTCACGGAATAGTAAAATGTTAAATTGTATTGAAAATATGTAAAAGAGGAATTAAATATCATTGTATGATTATGTGTATACATGTATAGAAAATGTGGAATGAGTTTTTGATATGAATGTAATTGTAAAATGTAAGAAATGTGGAAAGTAAATCACATTGTGAATGTGATCTATGGATGTGTTATATAATTGCATATTTGATGTATATTGGAAATGACATTGCATGTAGTAGTGGACCTAAGAGAGATTAGGCCTTGATTGACGTAAAGAGTATGTGATGAAATGAAAATAAGAATAAACTTAAGAAATGTTGGATAGTGAAATGGTTATGGAAATAAGGATTAATTTGGGAAATGGTGGACAGTAATATTGTTATGATAATAACTGAATTTGGCTATCATAAATGTTATGAGCCAAAGTATTTGTGTGAGGAAATGTTCTGTGTATATAAATTTAATAAGAAATTATAAGGGAAAAAGAAAGTATAAAGAATGAAATTTATGTAAGATCTGTATAAGATTGAATGATGTGTGAAGGAGAGGTTAATGATAATATTGTTGTATATGAGACATGCAAATGGTGATCAAATAATTAAGAGTAAATTGTGTTGAGATAGAGTTGACATATGTTAATTTTGGATGTAGTAAAGTTTGGAGAATGGAGATATAATATTTGTGATGCAACTTAGTAGTATAATTGGAAAGTTGGAAATAAAATAATAGAGGAACAGTATTGATTTATAAGTTTCAGATGTGATCATTAATCTCCTATGGCCATATAGTGTATTTATGGTATTTGGCCGATTAACTTTGTTATCCACAGAATTGAGACTAAGAAAGTATAACTGTAATACTACTTTGGTAAGATTGATAATTATGTTTCTAGAAACATGATTAATGGTTATGATTGATGAAGTGTATTTTATGGTTTTTGTGTTAGCAATTTGGTTATAATTCTGGAAAAGAAAAGACAGAAAGAGAATTGTGGAAATACTTTAAGTTATGAGTAATGTGAGAAAAAGGTAATTATTGTTAATATAGTAATGATATGATAAGTGAGAAGATGATAATGAAAGAAGATTGCAGAATGTGTTTGAGAGCTATATTGATTATGTTTATGGTATACGGTGAATAAGTGGATGGGTTTAAAATTTGAGTGAGTAAACTATGAATGATAAGCATGGTATGAGATAATTATGAAATTTGGTGGAATTGTATTGAGATAATGAAAGACAAACTATGTGTATATTGAAAGATAAATTAAAGTGGATGGTTATTCATGATAAATTTAGATAAGTGAACTATTGATTTGAATCAAACAAGATTATGATGTTAAGATATTGTGGAGAATAAATCAATTGATCTGGATTTTTGCTATAATTGTGAATTATTATTGAGATTTAATATGTATGGTTGTGCTAAAGGCATAAGAGATAAATAATGATGTATACAATGTAAAATTTTGATAGATGAACGGACATGAATTAATTGAATTATATCAATTTTAATGATGAGAAAAGGGAAGAAGTTGATTTCCTGTAAAGTAAGTTCAAAAGCATTGTATTAATATTGATGTTAAGTGAGAAAATACTAGAGAAGGAATGAAGTGTATGAGAAATAAGAATATTATTATCAATGAAGGTTTGATAAATGTTTGTTTGTAAGGATGATTGTAATGATGGGATAATTAATATTAAGATATAAGTTTATGATCTTGAAAGTTAAAGTTAAGAGAATAGTTATAAAGAGATGAAGTGATAAAATATTTTGAATGTAATAATGGAATGTAACATAAGTATGTTAAAGGATGATTGAATTTT
Organism: Garcia nutans; assembly: GCA_947685225.1. NCBI lineage: Eukaryota > Viridiplantae > Streptophyta > Magnoliopsida > Malpighiales > Euphorbiaceae > Garcia > Garcia nutans. The sequence goes on along the minus strand of CANTUV010000007.1, from coordinate 42,601,632 downwards.
TGCATATAGATAAGGTATTTGAGAGTATAATGAGTTATTTTGAATATTGGATGAGAATGTAATAAGGTATAAAGATTTTTATCGTGACAAGTTGTGGAATTGAATAATATAATTGACTCTAAGGGGGAGAGTGCAAACTATGTGATTTGATGAAAATTTTAAATGGTGTATTGGTAAGAATGGAATGTTATTGTACTGAGTAATTTCGAGGACGAAATTTTTTTTAGGGGGAGAGAATTGTAATATCCCGGAATAGACCCTAAGAGTTTTGGAGTTATTGTTGTTGTATTTGGATTTAATGTATATGTGTATATGTGAAATATAAGGATAATATATGTAAGACATATACATATACATCACATATACATGGGATATATATAATGGTGAAGGATAAGTGAGTTGTATATATATTTGTATAACTAAATAATAATAATAATAATAAAGCCAAAAAGAAAAGAGAAGAAGAAAATCAAAGAAAGAATATGTGGTGGAGATTTAAAGTATTATTATTATTATTACTATTGTTATTGTTATTGTTATTGTTATTATTATTATTATTATTATTATTATTATTATATATATATATATATATGGATAAGGACAAAGGAAAGAAGTAGAAACTTCTTCTTCCTTCTACTCCTTCTTTGTCTTCTTCGTTCTTCTTGGCCGAGAGAGAGAGAGAGAGAGAGAGAGAGAGAGAGAGAGAGAAAGAGAGAAAGATGTGATTTTCTTACCAAATTTCTTAAGGAATTCAAGAGATTTGATGATAGAGATGAAGATTTGATAAAGGATTCAAGTAAGTATTTATTTCTTTAAATTGATTTTCATTGTTTGAGTTGGGTTTGGTATGGTTGATGTGTGATGATGATGATATTGAAAGATTTAAGTATATATATGTGTTGATTTGGTAATTGGATGATGATAATATGATTATTTGTGAAGATGATGATGAATTGTTGAATAAGGGTTGAGTTTAATGAAATTTGGGGATTTGATAAATTGGTATATGAATGAAGTTTATAATGATGATTGGTGTGTGTTTTGAGTGTTGTTGATGTTTTGGTAAGTTTGTTATGGTTTTTGGGTGTGTTTGATGAAGATTGTTTGAAGTGAGTAATGATAAAAAGATGGGTATTGTTGGATGTTGTTGTGTGTTGACCGGAATCTGGGTTTTTAGTCGGACATGCCCAGAGACACGGCCAGTTTGTTAGGCGTGTCGTTGGTTCTGTTTTCTGGAGTTGGTAGCACGAGCAGTGACACGCCCATGTTATTGAGCGTGTCATAAGTTCTGTGTGGCAGAAGAATTGACACGACCAGTAACACGCCCGTGTTATTGAGCGTGTCATAGCTACTGTGAGTTTGGAGAATTGACACGGCCATGAGCACGCTCTTGTTGATTGGACGTGTTGATGTTTTTGAGATACAGAATGTATTACACGCCCAGTGACACGCCCGTGGTTATGAGCGTGTCAATGTTTCTGTGTTGTGGAGTTAGGGCACGATCAGGAACACGCCCGTGTTGATGAGCGTGTCATGTGTTGAGTTTGCCCTAATTGATTCTTATTTGTATTATCTCATGTGTATTTCTAAGTGAGTGTGTATGATTACTTTTGGATTAGGTTTTAAGAGATGGAATTGCCCCTAATCCAAGTATTGAAAGATCTATGGAAGAGAAGTTATATGGGAGTGAGTTCTTTAGAGGTAAGTACAAAACCCTATTGGATTGCATATAAGTATATTGTTAAAATAAATATTAATATTGTATATGCAATGAAAAGATAAGAGATATGATAATACATTAATACATATAAGATGTGAAGGCATTCAATATATATATGTTATGAAATGTGATAATGTGATATTGTAATGAACTATGAAATGTGATAATGTGATATTGTGGTGAACTATGAAATGTGATAATGTGATATTGTGATGAACTATGAAATGTGATAATGTGATATTGTGATGAACTATGAAATGTGATAATGTGATATTGTGATGAACTATGAAATGTGATAATGTGATATTGTGGTGAACTATGAAATGTGATAATGTGATATTGTAATGAACTATGAAATGTGATAATGTGATATTGTGGTGAACTATGAAATGTGATATTGTGATGGAATATGAAATGTAAATTGAGAGGTGATGATGTATAAAGCCATTGTGGTTGGCTATGATATTGAGAATGAGATAAATGAGGCATGTTTTGCCTAAATGATGCCATTGTGGTTGGCTATGATGATGTAAATGATGATGAGAATGAGAATGAAATTGATAATGAAATAATAAATGAATTGTGTGGCTAATGTGTTATTCATTTTCAGAGTTTTGTTGTTGGTGGCATGCCTAATAAGTGTAACAATCTCTTGAAGTTAGGTTGGATTGAATCCTTGAAGCCTAATTGAGATGTTACCACCCTTGAAGCTAGGTTGGGTTAGTTCTTGAAGCCAAGTTGGGTAGAAGCTTAGCATGCTTTGCTCCCCTTGAAGCTTGGTTGAACTTAATCCTTGAAGCCTAGTTGGGTATATGATATTGATAAATGTGATAACAAAACCAAAGCATTAACTCTGAACTTTGAATGACATATTAGTGTCTTTTGGGCCCGAGTCTGTCTTTGTTGTTAATGTGATGTATATACAAGTTGAAATAAATGAGTAATGGGATCTATGTTGCCTTTGTTGGAAATGTGAGTTGTGAATGATGAATTGTGGTTAGTGATATGATTATATAACATACATGAATTATTGAAAGGAGATATGGTTTGTGAAGTTATATGCAATATGCGATTATAAAGTATAAAATTATATATATGATATGTATGAGGTGAAATTGGTAAGTATCATAATATGAAGGTTCTATCAATTTATTGAATTATGTTTGATGGTTATGTTATATGTGTATATGTATATCCTCTATAAGATTAATAGGATTATATGAAGAATGCATTGAAAAAGGGGAAAACAGAGTAAGAAAATGTTAAAACATGAGACTAAACATATGAGGTATGTTTCCTTTATATTGTATATTTTAATGGTTACTTGTACTACTAAGCTTTCGAGCTTAGCGCGGTTATCTTAATCGCGCAGGTATATAGGTGATGAAGCTGGAGATAAGCTACTATGTCACAACGAGGACAAGTGTAGTTCGAGACCAACTAGATGGTGGTGCATGCATGTAATTATACTGTATTTTCATAAGAATGTATTCATTTGTATAAATGAATCTTTGGAAGAAACAATGTAACTTATATTTATGTATTACCATGATAAGAATAACCATTTTGTAAATACTTTCATATGATTTAAATGTATTATGGTTTTAAAAATTAAAGTAAAGAGTTATAATGGTGATGAAAAGTGACATTCTTATACTCTATATACATATTGTATGTGTACCTGGTATATGTACAGTATTTATATGGGGTATCGGGGTGTTACACTAGCCAAATCTTTGGCCATAGTTTCTCGGTGCTTTTTGGAAGTAGCTAACAAGTCCCAAATGCTAACACTTGCTTGGGTTCTTTTCAATTACTTGAGCACAGCATCATCTTCTTTCATTTCAACTTCCTTTCCCTTATTTGTTTCTATCTCCCTTAAGGCTTACCGGATCTAGTATTCATCACCTCATCTTCTTCGGGTTTGAACCAAGTCCACTCCTTCTTGAGAGATGCATTGAATGTAACCTTACTTTAAGTTGGGAAAAGAGTCATTTTATGGTTACCCAGGGCATTGTTTTAGGTCATGTGGTGTCAAGTAAAGGTATTGAGGTGGATAAGGCTAAAGTTGAATTGATTGCTAAATTACCCCCACCTACCTCTGTTAAGGGAATAAGAAGTTTCTTAGGGCATGCAGGTTTTTACAGGAGGTTTCTTAAGGATTTTTCCAAAATAAGCCAACCATTGTGCCATTTGCTAAGGAAAGATGTTCCATTTGAATTTACAGCACAATGCATGCAAGCTTTTAATTCCCTTAAGGAAAAATTGACTAGTGCACCAGTGATTGTAGCTCCTGTTTGGTCTTTACCCTTTGAAATCATGTGTGATGTCTCTAATCATGCAGTAGGAGCTGTTCTTGGGCAAATGGTTGATAAATACTTGAGAGTAATATATTATGCCAGTTTGACCCTGAATAGTGCACAAATGAACTACACTACAACTGAAAAGGAAATGTTAGCTGTTGTTTTTGCTTTAGACAAATTTAGAGCATATTTAATAGGGTCAAAAATTATTGTGCATTCTGATCATGCAGCTCTTAAATATCTGTTAACAAAACAACATGCTAAACCGAGCTTAATTAGATGGGTGTTGTTATTGCAAGAATTTGATTTTCAAATCAAAGATACTAAGGGTAGTGAGATTGTTGTTGCTGATCATTTATCTAGATTACCCTTCTTTAGTGAAAATCTTGCATCTGATAACATTCATAAAAATTTAGAAGCATTTCCTGATGAGCAGCTTTTTGTGGTATTTGATGCACCTTGGTTTGCAGATATTGCTAACTATCTTGCTTGTGGTATTTTGCGTACTAACATGTCATTTTAGGAAAAGAAAAGGTTTTTACACTTGAGTAAGTTTTATTTTTGGGATGAACCTTATCTATTCCGGATTTGCAAAGATGAGATAGTTCGCAGGTGTGTATCTAAGAAAGAACAACTGAGTGTTCTTCAATTTTGTCATGATCTTCACTGTGGGGGTCATTTTGGAGGAAGAAAGACTTCAGAAAAGGTGCTACACAGTGGTTTTTACTGGCCTACTTTATTTAAAGATGCTCAAGAGTATTGTAAGCACTGTGATCATTTCCAAAGAGTATGTAACATTGGGAGGAGGAATGAAATGCCCCTTCAATCATATATTGTTGTTGAACTGTTTGACGTGTGGGAAATAGACTTCATGGGTCCTTTACCCAAGTCTTTTGGATATGAGTATATTTTAGTTGTTGTTGATTATGTTTCCAAATGGGTGGAGGCAATCCCCACCCGTACTAATGATGCTAATGTGGTTGTTAAATTTGTGAAGGAAAATATTCTTAGCAGATTTGGTACACCAAAAGTGATTGTCAGTGATGGGGGGAGCCATTTTTGCAACAGGCTTTTTGAGAAGTTAATGCACAAATATGGTGTTAAGCACAAAGTGGCAACCCCATATCATCCAAAGACTTCTGGACAAGTGGAAACATCCAACAAGCAGATTAAGGAAATTCTGGAGAAAACAGTCAACACATCAAGGAAGGATTGGGCAAACAGATTGCATGATGCACTATGGGCATATCGGACTGCTTTCAAGACTCCTCTTGGTATGAGTCCATACCGATTGGTGTTTGGAAAAGCTTGTCACTTACCAGTGGAGTTGGAGCACAGAGCATATTGGGCAATCAAGAATCTGAATTTAGACTTGGACAAAGCGAAGAGAGAAAGATTTCTGCAAATTTCAGAGTTAGATGAGCTGAAGAATGAGGCTTATGAGAGCTCGAGAATTTACAAGGATCGCACTAAAGCACTTCATGATAGAATTATAGTGCAAAAGACATTGAGTCCAGGTATGAAAGTTTTACTTTTTAACTCTCGACTCCGTCTTTTTCCAGGTAAACTCAAGTCTCGATGGAGTGGTCCTTTCAAGATAACTCAGGTGTATCCTTCTGGTGTCATTGAATTACTTAACTCTCGAACAAGTGAGACTTTTAAAGTGAATGGACAGAGAGTTAAACCATACAATGAAGGATTTCAAGAAGTGAGGATCATTGACAGCACTTTGATCCATGATCCCTAGGCTTTGCATGATGTCCAGCTTTATGACATTAAATAAGCTCTTAATGGGAGGCAACCTATCAGTTTGCATTTATTTTTGATAGTTGTAATTTTAAATTTAGCAAGTTTTGATTTTATGTTTAGTCTAAATAAATGGAACAGGTGCTTTAATCGGTTTTAATCTTTCTAATGTGTTTTAGGGTTGATCGGAGAAGAGGTGCAATTCCTTTGATATTTGGTGATTTATAAATAAATAAATAAAAAATATGTTGAGTGGCAGAAGGAGACACGGCCAAAGGACTTGGCCGTGTCACATGAGACCCGGCCAAGCTTCATCAATTTTCAAATCTTGTATCTGTCACAGTGAGTGACACGGCCAAGGGACTTGGCCGTGTCCCTTGGCCATGTCACTTGGACACGGCCAAGCTTCACTAGTTTTTCCTTCGATTTTATTTTTGCATCTTTCTTCTAGAGACGAACACGCCCAAGGGACACGGCCAAGTCACTGGCCGTATCCCTCAAAAATCACATGACACGGCCGTGTTGCCCACAACTTGGCCGTGTCCCTCACTTTTACACTTTTAAAAACACGATTTTGCCCAATTTCTTTCCATTAAATCCCTAATTCCTGTTTCTTCATCTCTATCGCTCTCTCGCTCTCTCTCTCGCAAACACCATTCTTTTTTATTCCAAGCTCCAAATCTTCCTTTAATCCTCAAATCTCTTCACCAAAACTAGAAATAATCCATTAAAACTTCTTCTTTTCTCATAAAATTTTGCTTTGATCAAGTTTTGGTTTGAATTTTTCAGATTCTAGAGATGCCAAGAACAAAGATTGTTTCACACCGCAAGACGAAGAAGTCTATAACCGAAGGAGCTTCTTCTTCTTCATCATCTTTATCTTTGAGGAGAGCAAGTCTTTTGGCTTGGGGTTTTTTCCTGACAAGGTATGTTAATGATGAATCTCTTGATGTCCTGCAAATTAGGACTAATTTTGATCGATATGTGCAATTTCTTGGGTGGGAGACTCTAGTCACCTTGAGACCTTTGCAGTTTGAGGAGCTTACTATAGAGTTTTTGACATCTCTCAAGGTTGAACGAGATGATAAGAAAATCTGCACTAGAATGATGTTTAAATTGCTGGGTAAATCATTTGTGCTTAATATTGACCAGTTAAATGATATATATGGTTTTCATCAGCATGGGGAAAGGTCAATACCCAAAGAATTTAAACAACAATTTACTTGGGGAGCTTTAGGCTTGGGTACTTATGTGGCCAAATCGGCCAAAGCATCTAAATTAAGAAATTCTGCTTTGAGGTATTTGCATAGGTTTATGGCTTGCGGATTCTTTGCTTGGAAGGAGAGCCCGGGTGTGGTTGAATTGAGTGAATTATTTTTCCTGGATTGTGCTTTGAATGCAATGCATGTTAGTGCCGGCTATTGGTTAGCCGATATTTTTGATACTGTGGCTAAAAAAAGAAAGGGGGCAATTTGTGTTGGGGGTTGATTACCACATTAGCAGTAGCCCTTGTTGAGGATTTTGACCCAAGTACTAGTCGCATGACTAGAATTTCGGGTAATGACTCTTTGGATTTAGCTACACTTGAGAAGATGCACATGGTGGTGCATAGGAGAGGGACTTATGTGATGCCTTCAGCTGAGCCTGCAGCACCGGGGGACAGGCAAAAGAGAGCACGGGTCGAAGAGGAATTCGACTCGGATTCTCTTGATCTAGATGAGGATGCTCCGGTCTCAAAAAGTCAAGAGGTACTTCTTAGGATTGAGGCCCTGGAGGGCAAAGTGGATCGACTAGATGGCAAGGTGGACCGTAACCATGCTGAGGTTTTGCAACAGTTGGAACAGATTAATAGCAACCATGTGAAGATCTTGAGTCTCCATCCATTGGCTGCATCATCTTCACGCCCGCCTTTTCCATAGATTTTGAGTTCCTTGCTTTATTTTTTTTAGTGTACTTTGTTTTTATTTTTCTTTTTTGTTTTAATGTTAATGTTTTATATTTGGATATTTTATTTTTATATATTGTACTTTTGTTTTTGAACTTTTGTGTTTGTGATGGAAAGTTAGGGTTTTGCCTCACCAGGGTACAATGGAAGACAGGTTGTCCTTTAACTCTTTTTTTTTTATTCTTGTTTCCATTGAGGACAATGTAAATTTTAAGTGTGGGGTACTCTTTAAGCCTTTCCTTTAATTTTTGTTTTGTTTGTCTTGTTTTGCTTATTGTGTTTATTGTGCATGGCATAAAAATCTTATTGATCTTTTCTGTGATTTTAGCATTGTAGTTGAGACTTTAGTATCAGCATAGAAATGAGCATTTGAATTCATTCAGGATCAATTTTCACATTTTGCAATTCATGACAGATAAATCTTTGTGAACCCACCTGTGTGAGTTTTGAGCCTCATAATTTGATATTATTATCAGTTGATTTTATTTTCTTAAGTGTGCACCTTCATGATGTTGCATATCTAGAGTTTGCTTTTGCATACTAATTGAACTCACATTATGATTTAATTTCAAGTTTTTAAATGATGAAGGCAAAGTAGGTTAGCCCTTTAGCTTAAAAAGACCTCCCTTAATATTGATTTCCTTAGTGAGCCAAGTTGAGCCTTTGACTTTTTCTTGTTTGATCAACACAATTCTCAACTTAACATGTTCTTATTATCATCATACCTGCATCAAGGAATGGAGTTCTATGATATGACAATAGGGTGGTTTGTTTCAAAGTGTGGGGTAAGCAAGTAAAAAAAAATGGAATTGCTAATTGGGGGTTGAAATGCATACTTTGCACATTGTATTTGATTAAGAGTCATTATTCTTTTCCTCTACATTTTAAGCTAGATGTTCTATGCAATTCTTAATTTTGTATATATATATATATATTAAAAATATGATAAAAGTAAAAAAAAAGAGAGAGAAAATAAAAGAAAAGTTATATATATATATATACAAAATTCATGTATGTTCTAGCATTGGTTATCAAAAGAGGAATGTTGACTCATGTATTTTTATGCAAGTATGTAAGATTACCAAGGGTTGGTGAGTATGTCATTTGAGGGAGTTATGCATTTCTTTGCAAGAGTATTGTCTAATTTAGATACTCCATTTCTTGATGCTTCAGCTTAAATGTCTTTTCGCACACCTTTACCTTAGCCCCATTACATCCAAATGAAAGACCTTCAGATTATTTCTTGAGAAAATCAGTGAGGAAGATTGGATAATTAAGCAAGTTTATGGTAGTATGTAGTCATGAGTGGTTTGAGTGATTAACCTTTCAAATCGAGTGAAACACTTAGATGAGAGATAAGATTTCTATGTCTGGATTAATGAATGAGTTAAGAAAATCTTGATTGAAGGAAATTGCAATTATTTATGTCTCAGTCTTAAAGTATTTCATCTTATATTCTGGAATTATAGCTAAGGTTGTTTGAGTTTTTAATGTAAGCCATGTGAATTTGCTTGAGGACAAGCAAAGTTTTAAGTGTGGGGTAGTTGTTTTATTAGTTTTTGTTATAGATTTGTGTCTTGTTTATTATGATAATTATTGTTTTATTTAGGTATTTTGTTAGTTTTTATTGGTTTTTTTAGTGTTTTCATTAATTTTAGTAGTTTTAGTTTATTTCAGTATTTATGTCGTTTTTTATCTAGTTTTTAGTATTGTGTTTATGTTTTGTTGGTTATTGTCTATTTACTTTTTGTTTAAAGTTTGTTTTGAGTTTTGTGTTAGGTTAAAAAAGGCAAGGAAACAAATTGAAAAAGAAAAGGGGCAGTAACTGACACAGGCAGAGGACATGGCCAAGTCACTGGCCGTGTCCCATACCAAGTTAAAGAGGAAGAGTAAGTCACAGAGAGAGACACAAGCAAGGGACACGGCCGAGTCAGTGGCCGTGTCCCACCAAAGAAGCTCAGACACGGCCAAGTCACTCCAACCTGGTCGTGTCTCACCTGCATCCAAAGCAAAGAAGACTAAAATTTCACAGAAGCAGACACATGCAAGGGACACGGCCAAGTCACTAGCCGTGTCCCTCAAAAAGGACCAACACGGCCAAGTCACTTCCAAGACTTGGCCGTGTCACTCAACCAAAGAAGAAAAAGAACAGAAACAAACAGTAGGTGACACATGCAAGGGACACGGCCAAGTCACTGGGCCTGTCCCTCCAATGCACTCCAACACGGCCAAGTCACTTCTGACTTGGCCGTGTCCCTCATGAACCAAACACGCAGTGGATTTTAAAGCGGACGATTGATATAAAAGGAAAAGAAAAGCTAGGGTTTGGGGACTGTTGAGATTTTGAGAGCTGATTTAGCCGTCAAGAGTGAAGTTAGGGTTTGAACATTTGTTTTCTTTAATTTTGATTTCACTTTGGATTAAACTAGCCTAGATTAGATTGCTCTAGCCATTGATACATCCTTCTTGCAAGATTTGAACAAGATATTCTTCAGAAGCTTCAAGGAGTTTGTAACTTGGTTTTGTTCTCAAACTTATTCTCTTTATTTTCATTGAAATTGTATTAATGGATATTATCATGTCTAATTTGATTTCTTTGAACATTAATGAGATGAGTATGTTTGATTGCATCATGAACTAATTTGATCTAGTCTAGGGTTTGTATGGATCTGCTATGATTGTATGAATTGGTTATTCTCTTAGCTAATAATTTCTTTAGCCTTTATTGAATGAATTATTGTTAATATATAATTGATTGGCCACCAATTATGTGTTTTAGGTATTAGATGATGGATTGAGAGATGAAGTCTAATGCTGGAACAATTCAATTAGGGACTTAGGTGAATTAGAGATATAACCTATTAAAAAGATTATTTCAATTATAACAAGATTAGTTGAAAGAGGTTTGAATGCGAGAGCTTATTTCCTTGACTTGATTAATTGAGTTGTTTGAGATTTAATCTTTGAAATTAAATTAGTTAAGAGGAATAATCATTCATGCATATAAGTAGCAGAGAAGTGAAAACCCTAGACCTTTCTATCAAGTGAATCAAAACATCAGTTCTAGTTTACTTTTATTCGTTTTAAACTTTAATCAATCTTCTTCATTATTTAGCAATTTAAATTTCTTTATTATTTATTATTCATAATCTGATAATCAATTAGCCACTTTAGCTTCCTTGTGAGACGACCTTGGAGTGATCACCTTTGCTACAGCTACCTCGTATACTTGCGAGTGATGCTTTGTGGTAGAGTTAATTTGAGCGCAACAAAGAGGCATGCCGAAGGGACTTTCAAAGCGGCTGCCAAGGTTAGTCCAATTGAATATATTTTTGAGTTTATTGTTTTAGACATACCAGTTACCTTCGCCTTACTCTTGGGGAGACCATGGTTTCACCCTATTGGTGGAGTTCCTTCCACCATTCATCAGAAGATCAAATTACCCAACGGAAATGAGACAGTGGCCATTGAAGCTGAAGATAATGAGATTGTTAACGCTCTAATGGTTGAGAGGCCTCTCAATGGTTTTCAAGTGGCTGCAATTTCTGATGATAAAGTAGTGGACTCCGAAGTCTTGAATATGATGAAGAACATTAACTACCTTCCCGGAGCTGGTCTTGGAAAGGGTAAGGCTGGTTTAACAAAGTTACCAGATTTTAGAACTCAAACTTCCAAGAAAGGGTTAGGATATGATGAAGACAACGATGTCCAACAAAAGAAGAGTGAGAAGATGAGCTTCCCACCACTTGAAGAGATCTTTGTCAAAGCTCCAATTATAGGACCACTCCAAGGAAGGCCTGAGCCAATCATGTTCTTGGGTAAGTTAATCCCAGGTTTTAAAATTTTTACAGATGTTGCTGAGCTAGTGGAGCAAGTGAAGAAAGAGCTCACCTTGTCAACCAATGAAGAATCCAATCCAAAAGAGAAAAGTGAAGCTGCCCTGAAAGCAGAGAAGACTCCGGAGGAGATTGCCACCCTGGTTGAAGAAAAGTTTGAAGACATCCTGCTTTATGATTCTGAAACAGTGATTTTGATTTTGATTTTAATTTGTCTGCTTTGTATGAGGATGATGATGTTTTCTTTTCCAAAATGAATGCAATAAAGTCTGATTTTACTTACTTGTGTGATGTTTCACCTGATGGTTGCATACATTCAAATAGCAGTTACATGAGCATCTTTAATATTAATTCTGTTAACACACAATCATTAAATTTGGGAACAACTGAAAATCCTAAAAACATTAGCATAGCATCCGACCTTACTCCTGATGAGAGAGAGTGATTTGAAAAAATATTCAAAAAATATGAAGAAGTGTTTGCTTGGTCTTATAAAGATATGCCGGGGATAGATCGAGACATAGCCGAGCATCACATTCCTACTTACACTCACATTAAGCCCGTCAAACAAAAGCTTAGGCGACTAAGACCTGAGTGGAATAAATTGGTTAAAGAAGAGGTCACTAAGCAAATACAAGTGAAGTTCCTTGAAGTGATAGAATACCCAGATTGGTTAGCCAACATAGTACCCGTGCCAAAGAAAGATGGGAGGATAAGGGTTTGTGCGGATTATAGAGATCTAAACAAGGCTTCCCCTAAGGATGATTTTCCTTTACCTCATATAGATGTTCTCATTGATAGTGCAGCCTCTAGAGTACTGCACTCGTTTGTAGATGGATTTTCCGAATACAATAAAGTGTTAATAGCCCAAGAGGATAAAGCCAAAACTACCTTCATTACTACATGGGGTATATTTTGCTATAGGGTGATGCCTTTCGGCTTAAAGAATGCTGGAGCAACGTGATGCCTTTCGGCTTAAAGAATGCTGGAGCAACCTACCAAAGGATGGCCACCACACTATTTCATGACATGATGCACAAAGAAGTTGAAGTATATGTTGATGATATGATGGTGAAGTCGGCTACAAGGGAGCAACACTTCCAAAACTTAGAATTATTCTTCGATAGAGCTTTAAAATATAAGCTAAGATTAAACCCGAAGAAGTGTGTATTCGGTGTTACTTCAGGCAAATTATTGGGTTATGTAATTGGTCCCAATGGTATTGAGATAGATCCTGACAAATTCAAAGCAATCATGGATATGCCAGCCTGTTGCGCTCAAATTAAGTACTACTACAAAGCGTCACTCACAAGCATACGAGGTAGCTGTAGCAAAGGTGATCGCCCCAAGGTCGTTTCCCCAAGAAGGTGTGGTTCATAATAGCTCGATTGACAAGTATTTAAATGCGGAAGAGTTTGTTGTATGAAATGTGCAAGATTAATTTAAACCTAAAATTAACGTGCTTAGGTTGAAGTGTGTGATGGGTGTGTAAGATCAAATCGATTCTTGGGAAGGTGCCTAGGGTCATAGGTCCATTCAATCAAAGCTCAATTCTCAATTGTCCATTAATATAACCTTGTAAATTAATTTGTTCCTTAAGATTAATTAGTCAATTACCAATCCATTACTTCTCACATTCATGAATTAACAAAGACCAATTCTTTTACATTACTAAATTAACGAAACCCTAGAACTTATATTTCTAATTCATTCATAGGGTGGTCGATTATATAGTTCCGATATCGGATTTCACCTCTCAGTCCGTCATCCAATATTCAAAGATCAATAGGTAGCTAATCTATCAACCTAGCATTTAATGCAATACAATCAACCAATCAACAAGGAACATCAATTTAAATATCAAATCAAAACATTCAATCAAATATACTACAAGCCCTAAACATGGGTATTTAGCTCAACATCATCAATTTATAACATTCATTCAACTCAATATAAAACAAATACAAATTGTTCATTGCAATATCAATCTCTTAATACAACAACAACAATAGAAATGAATTAAAAGAGAGAATAGAAAAACCCCTTGTGAAGATGCCAAGAGTAGGATTGCTAGTCTTCCTCCTAGCTCCACTTGATGTATTTGATGAGGAACTCAAGCCCTCTTCAATGGTTGATTTCCCTTTGCAATGTGCAATGGAGCTTTCTCAAGTCACTAACCTTCAATTGATTTTGCCTTTGTAAGATGGAATGGAGCTTTCTCAAGTCACCACTCCCTTCAATGAAGTTTCTTCAACCTTTGAGAACTTGTAACCCAATTTATCCCAAAGAACCTCAAAGATCCTATCAATGGAAGATGGAGAAGGTGGAGAGGATGAAAATGGAGGTTTGGAGGAGAAGGGACAAGGGAGAGTGTCACTCTCTCCCTCTCCCACGTTTTGCAGAAATTTTGGCTCCAAGAAGCCAAGAACTACCTCCATTGTCCTCTTCCTCTCCTTTTAATTCATTCAAAAATAAACACCCATGCCTTCCAACTCATCCCATTTCCCTTTGTCCCCCACTTTTTCTTTGTTTTCTATTAGTTTTGGCAAGCAATAGTGTTTGTCTCCCACTTGTTCCCCACTTTGCTGAAAGAATTTTGACTTTTCAGATGGGACACGGCCAAGCTAAGAGTGTCTTGGCCGTGTCTCTTGGTCTCTTCCTTGAGGTGACACGGCCAAGCCAAGGGTGGCTTGGCCGTGTCTATTGATTTTTCATGGGACACGGCCGTGTACCTTGGCCGTGTCCCTCACTGGACCTTTCTTTTCTTTCTTTCTTCTGTTTGGTTGTGAGAGGTGACATGGCCAAGCCATGTGGAGCTTGGCCGTGTCTCTTGATTTTTTTTTCTTTGGGACACGGCCAAGCTCCTGGCCGTGTCCCTCACTCTCTTTGATACAGATTGAGACACGGCCGTGTCATGTGACACGGCCAGTGTCTTGGCCGTGTCCCTTGACGGTGTCCGTTTTTGCTTCTTTTTGCTTGCTCTTTTGTTCTTGGCATGAATGGGACACGACCAAGCCATTTTTGTCCTGGCCGTGTCATGTGACGCAGCCACAAGCTTGGCCGTGTCTCTGATTGTGTCTCTTCCTGCCTTCATTTTTTTGCTCTTTCTTTTCTTTGTTCTTTTTTTTTCCTTTTAAATGAGACACGGCCAGAGGCTTGGCCGTGTCTCTGGGTGTGTCAGCTACTGCCTTGAAGAAATTTTGAGGGACATGGCCATGTCTTGCTTGGCTTGGCCATGTCTTGCTTGGTTCATGCTTTTCTTGCCCGGTTTTGATCTTCCAAGGGTGTTTTTGCTCTCAAACCTAAAAAGAACACTTAAAACAAACTTAAAAGAAAAATCAATCAAAACATTAACTAAAACACACATAAAATCATACTAAAAACTAGTATAAAAATGAACTAAACAAATACCCCACACTTAAATCCTTGCTTGTCCTCAAGCAAGGCTAAAATCAAAACACAATAAACAAGATGAATTTTGTTAAGTTCAAGAGTTATAAAGAATGTTTCAAGACTTCCCTATCCTTAAATCTGCAATCAATATCGAATAAAACAAAATCGACACTCGTGCAATTAAGTGGCTTTCCATGCATAACCAATGTTATCGCTCCCTCACCAACTCTTACAAGTATTCGATCATGGTGGTGTTTACACTCTTAACAATCAATGAAAGATTATTACTATAGGCTTGCTTATCAATCAAATCTCCACCACAAAATAACAATCAAGCATCAATCAAAAGGTCTTTATTGGGTTGTAATGGGGCTAAGGTAAAGGCATGGCATTTAGGAAATGTGAGCTTAATCATTAAGTTCAAGAGCACTTCAAGAATAAAGTAACCGATCTATGTATAACTAACAATCCCGAAACACCTTCCTCTCATATACCCATTGAAATTAAAGAGCTTTACAAGGGAATTCACTTATTAAATATTGCAATGATACATTCCAACCCTTTCAACAAGAACAACAATTATTCTTATTATTATTATATATACATATATTTTCTTTTTTTTTTAATTTTTTTTATTATTTTGCTTTGCCACATTAAACCTACTAAATTTAACCCCACTCTTAATTCAACACAACACTCGGTCATAAACGCTCTTAAAATGTTCTTGACCTAATGAAAGGGTAAGAGTTAAACAACAAGGTTCAAGCTAATGGTGTTGTGCAAAAGAAAGAAAAGGAAAAATAAAATTGGCTCAAAATTGGCTAACTAAGGTTGAATATAGGGTTGGTCTTTTTAAGCCAAAGTGGTTTCACCTAATTGCCTTAATCATTTTGATGCAAAATTGAAATTTTTATGTAATCTTAAAATGTATGTCAAAGAAAGTTCTAGCAACTCATCAATCAAAGATGTTCACCCACAACAATAATGATAAGTTGATGGCTCAATCCTCACTAGGTTAATGGCACTGCAAAGAAAAACCGACAAAATCGACAATAAGCCCCAATTCTACTCAATTCTCAAATTCATGCTTCAAAAATTCAAAGGTCATCAATCAACAATTTATAATAATTGAACTTTTCAAAACTCATTTATTCAAGGAAAAACATTAAATCATTAACTAAAACATAAACAAAAACAAGTTAAAAGTAAAAACACAAAAACACAAAATGCAATTAAAAGTAAAAACACAAAACACAAAATGCACCCCACACTTAAAGATTCACATTGTCCTCAATGTGAGCATGCATACTACAGGGAGGGTTTAGATGAAACCTGATTTCCATTGTTCCCATATACGATGTGTAGGGCTCCTTCCACCCATAATGCAATTGGAGCCCATGACTGAGAGGAGGAACAATATATAACTTTGAAATGCACCCGATGTACGGCAACCCTTAAATATTTTTCCTTGTAGAGAACATGTCTCAAAGGGACATGTGAAGGTCTCCTCGGGGTTATCCTCCAGTGTTATAGGAATGTGGTAATAATTTTTATCTTCGTGCAACATGGGTATATCAGCTTTCTGCTCTTCCTTACCACCAAGAGTAGTAGAGATGACTTTTGGGGACTCTTTAATTTCAACCAAGCTTGGTTGAATCACTTCTTCATCCACTTTAACAATGTCAAGTCCCCTCTCAACAACCTCAACATCTAAAACTAGCTTGCACTCCTCAAGTTCTAAATTGGGCATTTCATGTTCTTCTTCTAAAGATATACCCATCTCAATCTTATTTCCACTTTCTCCTTGGGAGTGCATATCATAGATGTTAGAAAGTTGCTTTCCTTGTTCATCATCCTTCAAGCTACATGGAATTGAATTTGGTAGCGTATCAGGTTTGAAAGATTCATGCAACTTTGATGAGGTTGATGCCTCCAAATTCTCCTTCTTGTTTGATTGGCTCAACTCCTCAATGTTGGATTGCATTTCCTTGCCAATACCTTCTTGATTAGTGTCTGCATCCAAAGAATCACAAAGTTTGTTATATATTACCTGTTCATTCCATAAATTTGTGATTACCTCGGCTTGCTCCAGTTGGCTAGGAAATTCCTCTTCTTGGTGTGTTTTGAGTTGATGTGCCAGTTGCCCAACTTGCATTTCCACCCTCTTCAAGGATTCCTCCAAAGAATCAAATCTCTCATTGCTCCCTTCCTGATTTTGTGTGCTAATTTGAAGGTAAGCATTCAAATCATCATCCACTGTGGATTTCTCAAATTGATCATGGTTTTGTGAGCTAGTTTGAATGAAGGCATTCAAACTATCTTCCAAAGTGGGTTCCTTAAGGTGATTTTGCTTTTGCGCGCTAGTTTGAATGAAGGCATTCAAACTTTCTTCTAAGGTGGGTTCCTTAAGGTGATCTTGGTTTCGTGTGCTAGTTTGAATGAAGGCATTCAAACTATCTTCAAATGTGGGTGGCTTAAGGTACTCTTGATTTGAATATTGTGCTTGAGAGTAAGAGTCTCTTTGGTAAGGTTGAAAAAAATTTGGAGGTGGAATGTGCGGCTGATTTTCCTAAAAAAAATTTGGTTGGCTTCCCCAGCTAGGATTATAAGGATTGGAATATGTGTCATTTCTTCCCATTTGCTGGAAACCTTGGTAGTCATATTCTTCCTCTTGCCATTCTTGGTATCGTCCAAAACCCATGGAACACGTGTTTGCACTATGGCCTACATTGCCACATGCTGCGCATATCTCTTGGTGTGGCATAGGTGCTCTTCCTCTTGCATTTAGCACCTTAAGTTGATTCGTCAATTCTGCTAATTGCCATGCCATTTCAGAATCGTCGTTCCTAATGTAAACTCCTCCTTGCCTTGAAAACTACATCTTTACACAAGGAACTTAGAAACTTAAAGAAAACAAATAACAAAAATTTCAAACAAAACAAACAAACAATTTAAAAGAAAACAACAAACAATTCAAAGAAAACAAGTAAACAATTAAGAAAAATAAACAAACAATTAACAGTAAATAACAATTAACAAACAATTAACAGTTTTATTGAATTGAAAGAAAAATAAAATAAACAATTAAAAGTAAATAAACAAACAATGAAATGAAAAATCAAACTATTACTACTGCGACAGCCTTCCCCGGCAGCGGCGCCAAAAACTTGTTGCGCTCAAATGAAGTACTACTACAAAGCGTCACTCGCAAGTATACGAGGTAGCTGTAGCAAAGGTGATCGCCCCAAGGTCGTTTCCCCAAGAAGGTGTGGTTCATAATAGCTTGATTGACAAGTATTTAAATGCGGAAGAGTTTGTTGTATGAAATGTGCAAGATTAATTTAAACCTAAAATTAACGTGCGTAGGTTGAAGTGTGTGATGGGTGTGCAAGATCAAATCGATTCTTGGGAAGGTGCCTAGGGTCATAGGTCCATTCAATCAAAGCTCAATTCTCAATTGTCCATTAATATAACCTTGTAAATTAATTTGTTCCTTAAGATTAATTAGTCAATTACCAATCCATTACTTCTCACATTCATGAATTAACAATGACCAATTCTTTTACATTACCAAATTAACGAAACTCTAGAACTTATATTTCTAATTCATTCATAGGGTGGTCGATTATATAGTTCCAATATCGGATTTCACCTCTCGGTCCGTCATCCAATATTCAAAGATCAATAGGTAGCTAATCTATCAACCTAGCATTTAATGCAATACAATCAACCAATCAACAAGGAACATCAATTTAAATATCAAATCAAAACATTCAATCAAATATACTACAAGCCCTAAACATGGGTATTTAGCTCAACATCATCAATTTATAACATTCATTCAACTCAATATAAAACAAATACAAATTGTTCATTGCAATATCAATCTCTTAATACAACAACAACAATAGAAATGAATTAAAAGAGAGAATAGAAAAACCCCTTGTGAAGATGCCAAGAGTAGGATTGCTAGTCTTCCTCCTAGCTCCACTTGATGTATTTGATGAAGAACTCAAGCCTTCTTCAATGGTTGATTTCCCTTTGCAATGTGGAATGGAGCTTTCTCAAGTCACCAACCTTCAATTGATTTTGCCTTTGGAAGATGGAATGGAGCTTTCTCAAGTCAACACTCCCTTCAATGAAGTTTCTTCAACCTTTGAGAACTTGTAACCCAATTTATCCCAAAGAACCTCAAAGATCCTATCAATGGAAGATGGAGAAGGTGGAGAGGATGAAAATGGAGGTTTGGAGGTGAAGGGACAAGGGAGAGTGTCACTCTCTCCCTCTCCCACGTTTTGCAGACATTTTGGCTCCAAGAAGCCAAGAACTACCTCCATTTTCCTCTTCCTCTCCTTTTAATTCATTCATAAATAAACACCCATGCCTTCCAACTCATCTCATTTCCCTTTGTCCCCCACTTTTTCTTTGTTTTCTATTTCTTTTGGCAAGCAATAGTGTTTGTCTCCCACTTGTTCCCCACTTTGTTGAAAGAATTTTGACTTTTCAGGTGGGACACGGCCAAGCCAAGAGTGTCTTGGCCTTGTCTCTTGGTCTCTTCCTTGAGGTGACATGGCCAAACCAAGGGTGGCTTGGCCGTGTCTATTGATTTTTCATGGGACACGGCCGTGTCCCTTGGCCGTGTCCCTCACTGAACCTTTCTTTTCTTTCTTTCTTCTCTTTGGTTGTGAGAGGTGACACGGCCAAGCCATGTGGAGCTTGGCCGTGTCTCTTGATTTTTTTTTTCTTTGGGACACAGCCAAGCTCCTGGCCATGTCCCTCACTCTATTTGATACAGATTGAGACACGGCCAGAGGACATGGCCGTGTCATGTGACACGGCCAGTGTCTTGGCCGTGTCCCTTGACGGTGTCCGTTTCTGCTTCTTTTTGCTTGCTCTTTCGTTCTTGGCATGAATGGGACACGGCCAAGCCATTTTTGTCCTGGCCGTGTCATGTGACACGGCCACAAGCTTGGCCATGTCTCTGAGTGTGTCTCTTCCTGCCTTCATTTTTTTGCTCTTTCTTTTCTTTGTTCTTTGTTTTGCCTTTTGAATGAGACACGGCTAGAGGCTTGGCCGTGTCTCTGGGTGTGTCAGCTACTGCCTTGAAGAAATTTTGAGGGACATGGCCATGTCTTGCTTGGCTTGGCCTTGTCTTGCTTGGTTCATGCTTTTCTCCGGTTTTGATCTTCCAAGGGTGTTTTTGCTCTCAAACCTAAAAAAAACACTTAAAACAAACTTAAAAGAAAAATCAATCAAAACATTAACTAAAACACACATAAAATCATACTAAAAACTAGTATAAAAATGAACTAAACAAATAAAATCATACTAAAAACTAGTATAAAAATGAACTAAACAAATAAAATCATACTAAAAACTAGTATAAAAATGAACTAAACACAGCCCCAAAGACAGAGAGAGAAGTTTGGGGATTCATTGGTAAACTACAGTACGTTAGCATATTTATAGCAAAGCTCACAACAATTTGTGAGCCTATCTTCAAATTGCTTAGAAAGAATCAGCCGGTCGTATGGAATGAAGAATGTCAAAAGGCCTTTGAGTGAATAAAAGAGTATTTGTTGAATCCACCTATTTTAAAACCACCTAAACTCGGCAAACCTCTATTACTATACTTAGCAGCAGAAGAAGAGTCGATAGGAGCCATGTTAGCCCAAGCAGATGAATCAGGGATTGAGCATGCAGTTTACTATTTGAGCAGAAAGCTCCTACCTTATGAAATTAAGTATAGTATCATTGAAAAGACATGTATAGTGTGCAATCGTATAGTGTGCAAGCAATTTGGTCTTCTAAGAAGTCGCGGCATTACTTTCAATCGTATAGTGTGCAAGCAATTTCCAGGTTGGATCCAATGAAGTACTTAAGGGAGACACCCTCTTTAATTGGGATATATGGTCGATGGTTGATAATATTAGAAGAATTTGAGATTGAATATGTAACCAGGAAAATAATCAAAGGTAAAGCGGTGGCAGAATTCCTGGCTCAACAACCATTATCAGAAAGTGAAGAGGTAATCTTGGAGTTTCCAAATGAACATTTAGAAGCAATTGAAGTACAAGGGTGTAAAATGTATTTTGATGGAGCAGTAAATAGGAAAGGAGCAGGTTTGGGAGTTATACTAGAATCGCCCGAAGGGGAACTCATCCCTTTAGCCAAAAAATTAAAATTTAGGGCAACCAATAATATGGTGGAATACGAAGCTTGTATTTTTGGTTTGGAAACCCTAATGACTATGAAGGTGGATAAGGTGGAAGATTATGGCGATTCACTGCTAGTTGTATCACAAGTAAATGGAGAATGGGAGTTGAAAGAAGAAAAATTGAAACCGTACCACCATTACTTGACCATGATGAAGAAGAACTTTAAAGAGTGTAGGTTTATACACCTATCAAGGGAAGAAAATCAGATGGCTGATGCCCTAGCCACATTGGCTTCGGTATGGGAAAACCCTGTTAGCCTATTCCTTAAGCCTCTAATCTTGACCAGTTCATCAACTCCTTGCTATGAATATGAGACAATCATGGAAGTTGATACAGACCATGATGCGTGGTATGATACTATAAGGCAATTTTTGGAGGAAAGAGAATACCCTCCGGGGGCAACAAAGAAAGAGAGAAGAGCCATAAGGCGATGGCCATTGCAATACATCACCTTTCATGGGGAGTTATATCAAAGATGGCCTGATGGGATGCATTTGAGATGTTTAAGAAAGCCTGAAGTGGAGCGTATCATGTCAAAAATACATGCGGGAAGTTACGGTCCGCACATGAGTGGTTTGGCCCTAGTTAAGAAGGTTATTCGACAGTGTTACTATTGGTTGACCATGGAGAAAGACTGTATTGAGTTTGTAAAGAAGTGCCAGCCTTAAACGGTCACCGTTTCATTGTAGTAGTAGTTGATTATTTTTCAAAATGGGTCGAAGCTGAATACTTCAACAAGCTGAGTGCAAGTCAAATGGCTAGGTTTATCGAAAAGAACCTCATCTGCAGATATGGGGTCCCACACAGTGTGATATCAGACAATGGGGTACAGTTTCAAGGAGTAGTTAAGGATTTATTCTCGAGTACCAAATCCATCATCATCGATCCTCTCCTTATAGACCAAAGGCTAATGGTGCCGTGGAAGCAACAAACAAGACAATTAAGCAAATCTTGTCCAAAATGACCAAGACTTACAGGGATTGGTTATAGATGCTTCCCTTTGCTTTATGAGGATATAGGACAAGTGTGCAAACACCTACTTGGATGTCACTGTTCTCTTTGGTTTATGGGATGGAAGCGGTATTGCCAATTGAAATTGAGATCAAATCACTGAGAGTAGTCTTGGAAGCTGAACTACCTGAAACAAAATGGGTAGCAAGCAGATACACACAATTAGCTCTATAAGAAGAGAGAAGATTAAAGGCATTGTATCATCACCAACTGTATCAAAAGAAGATAGCTCGGGCCTACAATAAAATGGTTAAGGTCAGAAAATTCAGAGTTGGGGATTTGGTGTTGAAGCAATGTAAGCCTAATGTATCTGATCCAAGAGGGAAGTTCAGACCTAGCTGGGAAGGGCCATATGTCGTGAAACAAGTCACGAGCAAAGGTGCGGTGAAGTTATCAGACATGGATGGAAACGAATTTAGTGAGCCAGCAAACATTGACAGGTTGAAGAGATTTTATGTATGATAGAAAAAAGGGAAAAAAAGGAGCTTGCTAGGTTGAAAACCCAAAAAGGCAGCCTAGGCAAAAGTTATAGCAGTCCGCTAGTTCCGAAAACCCGAAAGGGCGGGCTAGGCAACAATTAGGGCTAAATGAGAGAAAATCATCAATTAGAAAACCCGAAAGGGCTAATTGGCAACAGGAGTGATCTTGTGTACGTTGGCTTTATGTTTGGTTGTTCCCCAATTTAATAAAACATTATTAATGTTAAAATTGTTCTATGTGCACTGTTATAAGCATTCGACCAGATATGAATGAAATAGATAAACACAATAGCAAAAGGTGATGAATTATAAATAGAAAAGAAGCATCTTTTATTACTTTAATTATTTTTTTTTCTTCATCCTAACAATACACTTTCTGAATTGACAAATGTAAAATCTATGGCAGTCGATAAGTGTAACGTGCAGGCCAACTTTGCCTTAATCGATCCAAGTAGGCTTCAGTCAAGCAAGGCATTTCTAAGTAGGGAGCAAAGTAAGAATCACGAGGCTCAGCTCCATACTGATGCCTAAGAAAGAATACCTCAACAACCGCCATCAAGCCGACAAAAGAATTCTTGTTTCGGAAATGCTTATCAAGACCATGATAAAGACATGCAAGACCGGCTTCACCCCAGCCAGAATGTAATATCCCAAAATATACCCTAGATGTTTTGGGTTTTATTGTTATAATTGGATTTATTGTATATATTTTATTGGAAGAGAAAAGGGTTTTAAAGAGAATGTATATGTGGTGTATATTAGAATATATATAACATATACCTAAGTCAATGGAAAGTCAAAAAGATGATAGTGGAAGAAGATATTTTGTGTTTTTGAATTTATTAATTTAATAATAAGGAATTGTTGAGTGGAAGAGATTAAGTGGGATTAGTTTAATATTTTAATTGCTTGGTTGAGAGGGTTTTAAGGAAAAGAGGTTGACTTTGGTTTTCTTTTCTTCTTTCTTTCTTCCTTTCCATGGCTCATCTTCATCTCCTTCCTTTGCTTTTGTTTTGGCCGGCTATCAAAGAGACAAGAGAGCAAAATAGAGATTTGTCCTTCCAAGTTCAAGATTGAAGAGAGTTTTCAAGAGATCAAGTTGAAAGTTTAAGAGTTCTTCATCTTTGGTAAGTTCTCTCTTGATTTCTTGTGTTGTTTTTGAAGTTATGTGGGTTTGTGAGTTGAAGTTGTGTTTGAGAATGTGTTTGGGTTGATTATGTTGTGT
Organism: Garcia nutans; assembly: GCA_947685225.1. Taxonomy (NCBI): domain Eukaryota; kingdom Viridiplantae; phylum Streptophyta; class Magnoliopsida; order Malpighiales; family Euphorbiaceae; genus Garcia; species Garcia nutans. Next base: position 42,577,756 of record CANTUV010000007.1, on the reverse strand, counting down.
TTAAGAGTATTTTGTTTATGTGGTTTTGGATTTTGGGGTTGGATTGAAGAAAAGAGTAAGTTGGTTGGGATAGATTGAGTTGAGGTTGTGTTTAGAGCTTTGATGATGTTGTGATTTGTGTTTGATGTGTGTTTTAGCTTGTTGTGGTGTTGTTGTAAGTTGAGATGGTTTTTGGGTATGTTTTGTGAAGTTTGTTTAAAGTGGATGTTGATGGATAGAAGTGTTTTGTTGGTAGTGGTGTTGTCTTGGCCGGAATCTGGGTTTTTGGCCTGACACGCCTAGGAGCACGTTCAGGTCCTTAGGCGTGTCGTTTGTTCTGTTTGGCAGTAGGTGTGACACGGCCATTAACACTGTAATATCCTAAAGTATACCCTAAAAGTGTTGGGGTTACTATTGTACTTGGATTCAATGTGTGTATTGAAGGAAAGAGAAAAGAAGAAGAAAGTCAAAAGGAATTGTGTGTGGTGGAGATTTAATGGTATTAATGTTGTTATTATTATTATTATTATTATTATTATTATTGTTATTATTATTATTATTATTATATATATATATGATAAGAATGAAAGAAAGAACTAGATCTTTCTTTCTTCTTCTCCTTCATCTTCTTTTCTTAGTGAACGAGAGAGAGAGAGAGAGAGAGAGAGAGAGAAGCTAGAGAGAGAAAGATGATTTTGCTTCAAATTACACCAAGGATTAAAGGAATTTAAGAGTATTGAAGATGGAGATGAAGATTTGGCAACATATTCAAGTAAGTAATCATCTCTTGAGTTGAATTTATTGATTATACTTATATCTATAAGTTTTTATTTCCTTAGTTGGATTTCTTTTGGATTTGGGTTATGTTTGGTTTGATTGGTGTGTAAGTGGATGATAACAAGAGATTGAAGTATATAAATGTGTAAAATTAACATTTAAGTGATGATGAGTTGAGATAATTGTAAGGAAAATGATGAAATGTTGATTTGGGGTTTAGTTGGATGAATTTTCGATTGTTTGGTCTTTAAATTATTGTAGGACACGGCCAAGTCATGAGAGACACGGCCAAGTTGGGGCAAATTTGAGTGTATTGAATGAATTTTGGAGAGACACGGCCACTGACACGGCCGTGTCCCTTGCCCGTGTTCGCTACTGTCTGAATTGTGTTGAGAGACACGGCCGTGTTCCTTGCCCGTGTCCGGTACTGGATTGTTGTGTTGAAAGACACGGCCACTGGCTTGGCCGTGTCCATTGCCCGTGTTTGTTACTGCTTGAATTGGTGTTGAGTGACACGGCCACGAACACGGCCGTGTCCCTTGGGCGTGTTGGCTACTGGATGTTTAAATTGAGAGACACGGCCACAGGCTTGGCCGTGTCCCTTGAGGGTGTTAGTTTTTGTGTTTGTTAATTGTTCTTCATACATTGTTGGATCTTCAATTGTCTTTTGTACTTACATACACTTGCAACAATAATGATCCAACCAAATGTATATAGAAGATTCTACATTAATGTATAATGTAAATTTTTTTGTATATAACAATGATGGTATAGGCAATGTGGAAGATATAATGATCATGGAAAAAGGTTTGTGCAATGCCATTGTTTATGTATTGTTGAGTGATAAATTGAATTGATCAATATGATTTGATGATAATGTTGATATTATATGAACTATGTTATGCTTTATGCATTGTCAATCTTATGAATTGTATTGTGCTATATGTAGATTAATGATGCATATGAATAATGACGTGTTATGTACAATGTGAAATATCATGTGATCATTGATGATGAATTACCTTAATGTTATGATTAAGGCTTGTTTGCCTAATTGATGATATAAATGTGCATTTGAATAATGAAGTGTTATATAGTGAAATGTTATAAAATGATGTGAAGTCATTGTTATTGACTATGATGATTAAAATATGAAGTGAAGCCATTGTGATTGGCTCTAATGATTCAAATGAGATATGAAGCCATTGTTATTGGCTATGGCAATTCAATTGAGAATGAAATGAGAATGAAAAGATTTTGTGTCTAATATGTTGATTCAAATTTCAGAGTTCTGGCTTTGGCGGCATGCCTAGAAAATGTGAAAAATGTAACAGTCTTGCCGGGTTGAGGATCTCTTCAATTTGAGTGAGTTGAGGTCCAAGAGACTGGGTCTGTTACACTATATGAATTATTGATATGAAATATATGAAAAGTAACAGTCTTGCCGGGTTGAGGATCTCCTCAAGTTATTGAGTTGATGGTCCAAGAGACTGGGTCTGTTACACTATCCATGGATAGAGATATGAGATATATTGCCTACGGGCTTGATCATTGTGATTATAGACCAAAGCAGTAACTCTGAACTTTGAATAACATATTAGTGTGTTGTTTGGGCCCGAGTCTGTCTTTGTTGAAATATGTGATATGCAAATGTTGAAAGATATGACTAAAGAGATCTATGGCTGCCCTCATTGGAAATGTGATTCATGGTTGATGAATTGTGAATAAAATGATGTTATGAAATATGACTTTGTAATATGTGTATTGATATATTGAAAGTGAATATGGCTTGAAGTGTTTTATTGAGATATGAGTTTATGAAAATGTTGTATGATGTGTAAAATGTATGTAAATGTGAGAATTGTTTCCATGAAAGTTTGGATATGCCAAAGAAGGGTGATTTGTTGAAAATGATGTATATGTATATGTATATGAGATAGAAATGGTAAGTATTGTATTGTGAATGTTGTATATAGATATGTGTATAATTTCTGAGATTAGTGGGATTATATGAAGAATGTTTTGAGAAAGGAAAAACGGGATAAGCGAACTATAGAACATAATGCTAAGAACGTGAGGTATGATTATTTTGTAAAGTATATTTTAATGCTTATTTGTCTTACTAAGCTTTCTAGCTTAGCGTGGTTTTGTAATCGCGCAGGTTTTTATGCGGATGATCTAGAAGCTTAGTTGCTATGCCACGAGATGGGTAAGAATGTCTCGAGACCAACTAGAAGGTGATGCATACATGTGTGATTTTTCATTATGCTTTATATTTTTATAAGAATAATGATTACTATAAATGTTTCTTAAATGAACATAATATTGCTTGAACTTGGATAAAGACTTTTAAATAGAAATTAAAAGTGACACTCTTATACTTCATATACGCATTGTATGTATACCAAGTATATGTATAGTGCTTAAATGGAGTATGGGGGCGTTACAAACACGCCCGTGTTGTTGTGCGTGTCATAGCTACTGTGATTTTGGAGGATTTACACGGCCAGGAGCACGGTCAGGTTGTTGAACGTGTCGATGTTTTGAGTGAGGCAGTATGTATTACACGCCCAGTGACACGCCCGTGGTTCTGAGCGTGTAAATGCTTCTGTGTTGTGGAGTTAGGGCACGGTCAGGGACACGCCCGTGTTGTTGAGCGTGTCATGTTTAGGGTTTACCCTAGTTGGTTCTTAGCCTTATGATCTTATGTGGGTTTCATCTTCCTTTTGGAATAGGTTGCGTAGCAAGTGAATTACCCTGATTCGAGAAGTGAAAGATTATTGGAAACAAAGGTGTTTATTATTGTGTGGGTTGCATTTAAGGTAAGTACAAACATTTCATTTGTTGCATACATCCATTTGATGTGGCATTGTATATATATATATATATAGGAATAATTTGATATTTTGTACATTGTGAATCTTGTGGAGTGTAATGTGCTATATGCATGATGATGAATTGCCTTAATGTGAATAGAGATATTATGAAACCATTGTTGTTGGACAAGGTTGTGTAAATAAAATTATTGAGGCATGATTACCTATTTGAGTATGAGATATGAATTGAGAAAGAAAATGATAAAGAGGTAAAAGAAATAATTGTACGTTTAATATGTTGATTCAATTTCAGAGTTCTGGTTTTGGGCGGCATGCCTATAAAATGAAATGTAACAGTCTAGCCGGGTTGAGGATCTCTTCAAATTGAATTGAATTAAGGTCCAAGAGACTGGGTCTGTTACACTATGAATAATGTAAAATGATAAATGTGAATTAAAGTAACAGTGTAGCCGGGTTGATGATCTCCTCGATTAGTCGGGTTGATGGTCCAAGAGACTGGGTCTGTTACAGGTAACAGTCTAGCCGGGTTGAGGATCTCCTCAAGCATGTTGAGTTGACGGTCCAAGAGACTGGGTCTGTTACCCTATCCATGGATAGAGAGATATGTATATTGCCTACGGGCTTGATTATTTTGATTATGAACCAAAGCAGCAACTCTGAATTTTGAATATCATATTAAACTCTAGTTGGGCCCATAGGTGTTTTGTTGAACGAGTATATTGGATGATTATATGATTATGGAAATTTTGGAATGTAACATTCATAAATATGATTTTGTTGGCTGAATATATGATATTGTCATTGACATTTCATATTATCATCATGGTTTGTGCTACTGAGTCGTTGGCTCAGCGCGATTGTGGTTCATCGCGCAGGTGGTAGAATTGATAGGATTGAGACTGAAGATTCCTCTAGACCTAGTTGAGTTTTTGCTTGAAGAGTTGGGCTAGAGCTTAAAGATCGGAGAGTCAAGCTGCCAATCATGTATATATTCTATGTTTTGTATATTTTGATTTTTATGTATTTGAACTTGTAAAAGTTTGTAATAACTTCCGCTGCGGATTACTAAACGTTTTTATATATAGTGTCTTTTGTATTTCTTTTAAATGTTGAGATTTGTTTCACTTATTTTTAAAGATATGATTTTTTTTGTATTTTTAAACTGTGGCATTTTCTATATTCAATATATGTATTTTACGATCGTATAAGCATGCTTGGTACGTATACGGGATATAGGGGTGTTACACAGAAGATGGTACCATTCTGAGATAAGAAAGGGCACTCAACACTGACAAGTTAATAGAGGATTCAGTGCTGCCTAAGATGGTCAACCTGAGTAGATATAATTAAAATCCTCGAGCATACTGTTCGGCCCTGTTTCTGCCAACCTGACCTTCAGAGTTAATCCAATAACTATGAATCGACTCGATTTTTACCTTAAAAGGCCCTTTATATGACGGTTCCATACCAATTAATTCCTGAATTTCTTCAAATGTTAAAATTTCATTGGTCAGATAAACCGGAGCACCATCATATCGAAGGCCGGTTATGGCAGTAAAATCGACTGGACCAATTGTCATCTCCCCAATAGGCAAGTGAAAAGTATGAGTTGTATCTAGCCATCGCTCTTCAAGCGCCTTGACTACGCTTCGGTCTATTTGATATTCTTCAGATGGAAATTGTAAGATGAACTGCTCAAAGCCGCAATCTCGGATAACCCGCCTTACCTGAGAAGGCACTACATCATACCATTGTCGGGCTTTGTAAATGCACCCTCCAGCCCGAGCAACGCAACGATCATGCTTACACAAACCCACGTAAGTTAATACCAGGTAAGTACGTGTTATTCTATCTACTTAAAATAGTTTATTTTTCATAATAATATATATATAATAATAATAGTAATAATAATAATAATTACCTCGCTCTTTGGATTGGAACTGAGATGGAATAGCATTCCGGCCAGTATATCTAGATTTTCGTCTTCATGATGCCGAATAAACTCCAATAACTCGGCATTAGAATGAGTCCCCGACCTCGAAGCATGCATTATTTTTGAAAAATATATTTGAGAGAATTACGAAATTGAAATTGAAATTGTGAAATGAAATGAAGGATTGGTGGCCTTTTATAGAGGAACGGAGAGCAAAAAACCAAATTCAAAACTGTTCATGAATAGTAAATTTTACTATTATAAATAGTAAATTTTACTATTTATGAACAGTCTTACTATTTATGAATAGTAGTACTGTTGATGAATAGTAAGATTATTATTTCCAATACTATTTGCGAATAGTAAATTTACTATTTATAAATAGTGAATAGTTCATGAACAGTGACCACAGTAAATAAACAGTAAATTTAATTATTCACTTTAATCATTCAAATAATTGCGCGCATATAAATATTTTTACACGCATGGGGCAAGAAGAAGATATGCATAAAAATTAGCCAAACTTTTTGAAATAAAAAATTATTAGCTCTGGTCCAGAACCCAAATCATCCTTGAGTCCAGAACTCGAACCGGGTCTAGAACCCAAATTTTCCTTAGGTCCAGAACCTAGAATCATCATTGAGTCCAGAACTCGAATCGGGTCCAGAACCCAAATTTTCCTTAGGTCCAGAACCTAGAATTATCCTTAAGTCCAAAACTCAAACTAGGTCCAGAACCCAAATTTTCCATAGGTCCAGAACCTAGATTTATCCTTGAGTCCAGAACTCAAACCGGGTCCAGAACCCAAATTTTCCATAGGTCCAGAACCTAGAATTATCCTTAAGTCCAAAACTCAAACTAGGTCCAGAACCCAAATTTTCCATAGGTCCAGAACCTAGATTTATCCTTGAGTCCAGAACTCAAACCGGGTCCAGAACCCAAAACCTCAACCATCTCAAAAACTAAGTCTTATTTCTTTTCACTCTCTTTCACTAAAGTTTCAGATCATTCAAGCAGGGGGCAAACTATAGACCCTTAATTTTTTACCCAATCCGGTCCAATACGTTTTATTTAGTCCAAAATGATTTTTGTTGTCTAATTGGTCCAAAATAATTTTTGTTAAATAATTTTTGCTTTAGTATCTAATTTTTATTAATAAAAAATAAAAATAAACAAAAAAAGTCAAAAAATAAAAATAAAATAAAAATCAGCGTCGGAAAAATTGGCTAAGAAAAAATCATCGCGCGGGCCTGTGGGCATTTCGCCCGCAGGAATTTCCCACCATTTCGCTCATAGGATTTTCCTGCGGGCGAAATGGCTAACGGCATAATGCCGTTTCACCCGCTCCTCGCCCCCTGGTGCAATTTCCTGCGGCAAATTTTTTCGCCAAAGCATTTTTTCTTGCGGCAATTTTTTTGGCAGCGCAATTTTTTCGACGCAAATTTTTCGAAACCTAATTCAATTAGGTTTCGGTTCCCTTTTCTTATCAATATTACTTGCCGTGATTAATTAGGAATAAACCATATTAAAACTCTATAAATAAGGACCAAAGGCAATGAAAAAAAAGGGGAGGCCGAAGGGACAAAAATTGGACAATGGCTTGGAAACAAAGTGGAACCAAATTCGTGAAGGAAAAGGAGCAATTGAATTTGATATTTATTCTGAAATAGCAGGGACACGATTGAAGGAATTCAAAAGGCAGCAATTGTCTTTGTTTTAATTCATCCAAGAAAAATAATTTTTGGAGGAATCATCAAAAGGAGGTATGTATTAAATTATTGGTTTTTTTTTCACAGTAGCTATAACTAGGAACTTGTGTTTTTCAAAATTTAAAATCTTAGAACTTTAATTTAGTTTTTCTAAAGTCAAAAACCTTATTTCGTTGGTTTATTTTCCAAAAGGCTTAAAATTGTTATTTTTTCTTCTTTAAAATCTTAAAATCCTAATTAAACATATTTTTCAACAAAACCAAAATTTGATTCTGTTTCTTTCAAAATTTTAAACTTGGTTCTGTTTCTTCTAAAAAGCCATAAAAATATAAAAACTTTAATCCGTTTGTTTAAATTCATAAAACCTCATGAAATCATCAAATTGTCTTTCTAAACCCTAATTCAAATTCATCACCCGAGATCCTAATTTTAAATCCTAAAACCCTAATTCAACTTCCAAAACCTAAAATAATGAACCCTAACCTCCTTTAAAACTTTAGACCTTAATTTTTTCTAAACCCTAATCCATTAAAATTTTAAAAACCATAAAAACATAAATACTTTAATTTTACACAGCAGCTTAAAAACACAATGAATCACCATTTAAAACCATGAATCAAAAGTATTTTAAAGTGTCTAAAACCCTAGTTTCATGATTTCACCATTCAAACCTTAATTTGTTTAATCAAATAGTCTTACCAACCTTTTAAAACATAAAACCTTAATTTATTTTAATTCTTTAAAAAGTCACAGTAGCTTAATTTCAAAAATCCAAAACCCTAAACATATGAAATAAAGGATCCTAAATGGAAACAGTACCTATAATTTGGATTTTTATTTACCTTATTCAATTCCATATTTGATCATGTTTTGTTTTATTTCTTATGCTTTAATTTATTTAAATTCAATGCTTGGTTTATTTTATTTATTATGGATGGATGTTTACTTTTTATTGATATTTGGTACCTTTGATGAATGATTTATTTATTATGAATGGTTATTTACTTTTATCAATTTATTTAGATTTCCAAATATTGTAAGAGGTATGTTTCCACTTTGTGGGTACCTAATTAGTTAAATATCATGTAATTTAATTTGCTTTTCTATTACCTTTCGGTGGGTGTCCTATTTAGGCATGTGATGTAAGGACATGTTTTCATCTTCGGATGGGTGTCCATTTATTTGCTTTGCCTGGACTTTGTTTTGATTTTTAATATATTGATGCTTTCTTTTAATTATTGTGTGTAATATGGATAATGTTGTTATATTTAAGAATTTTATAATATTAAGACCTGTAAATGAGGCCGGTTCCAATGAACCGGGCGTTGTGGGGTGCTGGGCCATTTCTCACCTTTCCCACACGTACCCAACTTTTCAAACCCATTAAGTGGTTGGCAATTCTTTAGGAATTGAGTCATCCACCCCTTTCTTTTTCTCGGCCCATCCGGGTGGTGACTCCATTTTCTCCGGACTTAGGTCCGTGTTCTCAAAGGCCCCGAGCCTAAACAGTGCCGAAGTCGCAAGAACCATTCAATCGGGAGTGGGGGTAAAAATCCCCGCTCACAGATCCTCATATCACTGAAGCACTATCCAAGACTTAATTGATCTATGCTCTCCAAACGATTATAGATAGTAAGCTTTGTCCAATATAATTATATTGGTGGAGCTAACAACGTAGGTATGGTTTCTATTACCTAATTCTATTTAATTTCATTGATTATCTACATTATGCAATCATGTAGAGTTTACTGTTTATTTTGTTTATTAATATGATTTTTTTCAAAGCCTTAATTTCATCCAGTAAACCTTAATTGCATAATAAATCCTAATTTTATGATTGGAATCCTAGTTTTGCATGTTAAATCATATTTTTAAGATTAAACCCTAAATAATGATATAAAACTCTAATTTATATTTTGGATAAAATAACTCATTCAACGAGTATGTTAAATTGTTTACCTTTTGGGAGTGCTGCCCTCTTGACCTCCGCCCGCTAACCAGCTAGCAGGACTGTTATACACGCTGTACACTATATTTCGTTAATGGGTTAATATTAAGATTTGCTTATGGATTGCAATTTTTGTGATTAATCTTAATTTTCTTTTAATTAAGCCTTAATTTTATGACTCTTTGTACGATTTATATGTTTATGGATTGCAATTTTAATTTGGGTTTTAAGGTTGCAAAAGGTATGTTTCCACTTTATGAGTGCCTTGTTTACTTATTTGCTTTTTTTTATTTAATTTATATTTAGGGATTAATGCAATGGACACTTTTCCACTTTTCTATGGCTGTCCCATCTTACTTTATTTGTATTATGGACATTTGGATTGTAGACCCTTAACTTTGGCACAAGTCCAAATATAATTTTCATTTAAAGGTTGGATCAAGTCCAAGTATACAAACATGGCCCAAAATGAATCAATTAGAGTCATTTAATATTTGCATTAATTTTATTCGATTTTATTATGAGTGTTGCATTTAAAAAATTATTCGGTTAGACAGCCTTTGTAATATCCCAAAGTGTGCCCTAGAAGTTTGGATATAATTGTTGGTTGTTTGAATTATGTGTATATGTTATGTTGATAAGAAAAGAAATTGAAAAGAGAATGTTTATGTATTGTTTAAAAAGGAAAGTAATGTGTAGAGAGAAAGTGTATATGTTGGGTATATGGTAATATATATAACATATACATTAGTCAAAATGGATAGTCAAGGGAAGAAGATATTTAATTGTTGTATGTGAAATTACTATAAAGGGCACTTGATTAAGAAGAAAGCTAGAACAAGTGAGAAGAGGGTATGTTGGTAATTGTCTTTTTGGAACACTTGGTGGAGATTTTGTAACACCCCTAAATCCCATATACGTTCACTACATATCACCACCATGTAATGAACATACATAGAACCTAAGAATGCTACGGTTTTCCACAAACAATTCACAATATATATATATAATATAAGGATATTTAATTGTAAACTAAATCCAAATAGGTATAAACATTTTATTTGATATGCAGCGGAATTTATCAAAATATTTATATATATATATATATATCCAAGTACCAGTTCACAAAGTTATATACATATACATTAAATCCAATACTTTACAAAACATATAGATTATATACATGATTGGCAGCTTTCTCTTTGATCTTTAAGTCCAGTACAACTCTTCAATTCCTAGACTCACTCAGTCTAGTGGATCTCTCGGGTTCTTCCCTAACACCTGCACGATAAACACAATCGCGCTAAGCCAACGGCTTAGTAAAACAACTATAGTATCAATATGCTTTGATGCCATGCTCATGACCCTCAATCAAATAAATAATACATAGCAAATCATAACTTATTCATCATAAATTATCAACCCATAATTACATTATATCATTACTCATCAATTTCATTAAGCAATAGTCACAATTTAACAATCATAAATCACATTAAGCCTAAGACACACGTGGGCCCAAAACACCCTAATATGTTATTCAAAGTTCAGAGTCCCTGTGTTTGATTTAATATCATAATCATCAAGCCCGTAGGCAATATATATATATCATATCTCTATCCATGGATAGCGTAACAGACCCAGTCTCTTGGACCATCAACCCATTAACATGAGGAGATCCTCAACTCGGTTAGACTGTTACAAGTTTCAATTGGAATCATCAGCTTACGGGCCATCCCATTTCGCCTATCCAATGATTCATAAACATCACATTTCTCATATATCAACTGGAACAGGCTTACGGGCCATCCCATTTCACCTATCCAATGATTCATAGGCATGCCATCAAAAACAGGACTCTGAAAGTTGAATCAACACATTAGGCATATTAACATTTCATTTATTCTTTCACAATTTATTCCCTTTACATCAACTTGGCCCAATCACAGTGGCCTCACATATCATTTAATTCATCTTAATCATTCACATTAGTTTTGCATCAATTCTCAAATCATATCAAAGCAACTCAATCATGTTAATTCCATACCCCATCACATAAGTATGCACAATTAATAACTTCCTCATACATTACATAAAACATTATAAATATGCCTTCACAATGCATTAGTGCTCTCAATGCTTTAACAAATACATGTGTGTTATGCTTTCACATCTTATAAATGTATGCAATGATGTAGTTGCACTTACCTCAATAACACTTCACTCAACTCTAATTACTTCCTCTATCAAGGGTCTCTTACTTTTCAAATAAATGATGGTTCACCCTCTTCAAGACCTAATCCCAAAAATAGCAATATACACTTACTTAGGGATACACAAGAGATAATCAAGTTAATAAATAACTAGGGCAAACCCTAAACTTAACACGCTCACCCACACGGGCGTGCTACTGGGCGTGTAATACATACTGTCTCAATCACTTAACAACACGTCCAACCTCCTGGACGTGCTCCTGGCCGTGCCAATTCTCCAATCTCACAGTAGCTATGACACGCTCAATAACACGGGCGTGTTAATGGTCGTGTCACACCTACTGCCTCCAACACAATTGACACGCCTAAAGACTCTGGACGTGCTCATGAGCGTGTCAGGCCAACAACTCAGATTCCGGCCACACCAACAAACAAACAACCAAACTCTTCTTATCACTTTCTTTCCTTTCAAACAAACTCATCCAAACTAACCCAAAAACCAACTCAAACATACAACAACACCAAAACAAGACAAGACACATACACAAACACAAATCACAAATCATCATCATCACTTCAAACCCTCAACACCAACATATCTCCATCTTTACCAAGAAACCCACTCTATCCATCAAACAAACCCCAAAATCCATAATCAAAGAATCAAACACCCATAAAAACATCTCAATCAAGCCAACATACTCTTAACATTATACCACTCCATCAAAACTCAAACATAACTCAAACAACACAAGAAAACAAGAGAGAACTTACCAAATTTGAGGAAACTTCACAAATCTCTAACTTGATGATTTGATTCTTCCTTCAAATTACTCTTAGCTCTTCAATCTCTCTCTTGCTCTCTTCCTTCTTGGATGTCCGGCCAACAAAAATGGAAAGAAGAAAAATGAAGAGTAAACAAATCAACTCTTATCTCTACACCAAAATCCACTCACTCTCATCCAAGCATTTTAATATTATTATAATCCAAATTAATCCCTTCCACTAATTAATTACTTCCATTTTCCTTAATAATTAAATACTCAATAATATAAAAATATCTTCCTCCACTACTACTCTCTCTTTGACCATTATTTGACTCATATATATGTTATATATATTACCATATACACAACATATAAACTTGTCTCTAAACCCTATTTCTTCCCAAAACACATATACATATACTTTACTTCTCTCAACTTAAACCAACAACAACAACAACAACAACACATACAAAACTTCTAGGGCATGCATAGGGATATTACAATTCTCCCCCTCTAAAAAGAAATTTCGTCCTCGAAATTACCTGTTATTAAGTCTGAAACAACTGAGGATATTGACCTTGCATGGATTGTTCACTTTCCCAAGTTGCTTCCTCTTTTTCATGATTCTTCCATAGAACTTTCACCAATGGCACACTCTTGTTCCTCAACTCTTTCACTTCTCGTGCCAAGATAGCAACTGGTTCCTCTTCAAAAGTCAAATCTGGGCTCACTTCGATAGATTCAATTGACAACACATGAGATGGATCCGACCTATATCTCCTCAACATAGAAACATGAAACACATTATGAATACGATCCAACTCAGGTGGTAAAGCAAGTCGATACGCCACTGGCCCAACTCTTTCTAACACTTCATACGGCCCAATGAAACGAGGACTCAATTTACCTTTCCGACCAAACCTTAAAATCTTCTTCCAAGGAGATACTTTCAAAAATACCTTATCTCCAACATCAAACTCTATGTCTCTCCTTTTCAGATCTGCATAAGACTTCTGTCGGTCTGAAGCTGCTTTTAACCTACCTCGTATCAACTTCACTTTCTCTTCTGTTTCTTGAATCAAATCAGGGCCAATTATTTTACCTTCACCAAGTTCACTCCAACAGAGAGGTGTCCTACACCGTCTACCATATAATGCTTCAAATGGTGCCATACCAATGCTAGATTGGTGACTGTTGTTGTAAGCAAACTCCACAAGTGGTAAAAACCTATCCCAACTTCCAGATAAATCGATGACACAGCTTCTCAACATGTCCTCAATAATCTGTATCACCCTCTCTGACTGTCCATCCGTCTGTGGATGAAAAGCAGTACTGAAGTGTAATCGAGAACCCAAAGCACTATGCAAACTCTTCCAAAATCTTGAAGTAAACCTGGAATCTCGATCAGACACTAAAGAAGTTGGAACACCATGCAGTTTCACAATCTCATGGATATACAGCTCAGCCAACCTCTCCAAAGAGTAATCCATCCGCACCGGAAGGAAATGAGCTGTCTTAGTCAATCTATCCACAATCACCCATATGGCATCATGCTTTCTTTGTGTCAATGGTAAACCAGATACAAAATCCATGGTTACTCTATCCCACTTCCATTCTGGTACTGATAATGGTTGAAGCAATCCAGTTGGAACTTGATGCTCTGCTTTAACCTTCTGACAGGTGAGACACTTCGACACAAAATCTGCAATATCTCTCTTCAAACCAATCCACCAATAATACTGTCTCAAATCATGATACATCTTGGTATTACCCGGATGCATAGCAAACACTGACTGATGTGCTTCTTCTAAAATAACTCTTTTCAAATCAGCATCATCGGGTATACACAATCTATTCTTGAACCACAAGCTCCCATCATTTTTCACAATAAAATCTCTAGTCTTTCCATTCTTGCAATCTGAAATAATCTTTTGAATCTTCATATCAATCAATTGAGCTTCTCTGATCTGATCCAATAAAATTGGTTTTAAATGCAATTGTGCCATCAATGCACCATCATCACAAACTACAAAACTAGCATGCAACGCTCTCAACTCAACAAGCAACAAGAGCGAATAAGCAGTCAAACCTGCTAAAGACTTCCGACTTAAGGCATCAGCAACAACATTTGCTTTACCTGGATGATAATCAATCAAGCAGTCGTAATCTTTAATCAATTCCAACCATCTCCTCTGCCGAAGATTCAGCTCCTTCTGAACACCCAAATACTTCAAACTTTTGTGATCCGTATAGATGAAACATTTCTCTCCAAATAGATAATGTCGCCAAATCTTCAAAGCAAACACAATAGCTGCTAACTCCAAGTCATGAGTCGGATAGTTGAGTTCATGCGGTTTCAACTGTCGAGAAGCATAAGCTATCACTTTACCCTCTTGCATCAGTACACAACCCAAACCACTATGTGAAGCATCACTGTAGATCACATATGGTTTGTCTTCTACAGGTAAAGTGAGAACAGGCGCTTGAGTTAACAACTCTTTTAACTGCTCAAAACTAGTCTGACACTGATCAGTCCACACAAATCTCACTCCCTTCCGAAGTAGTCTGGTAAGTGGAATAGCTATTAAAGAAAAACCTTTCACAAACCGTCGGTAATAGCCAGCCAATCCCAGAAAACTTCTAACTTCAGTCACAGTCTTCGGTGGACTCCAATTCAGAATAGCTTCAACTTTACTCGGGTCAACCCTAATACCATCTGCTGACACTATATGACCGAGAAAAGCTACTTGGTCAAGCCAGAATTCACACTTTGATAACTTAGCAAACAATTGCTTCTCTCTCAAAATTTGCAACACAATCCGAAGATGCTCACTATGCTCCTCCTCATTCCGCGAATACACTAAGATGTCATCTATAAACACTACCACAAATTGATCCAAATAGGGCCTAAACACCCTATTCATTAAATCCATAAAAGCAGCAGGTGCATTCGTCAACCCAAATGGCATTACCAAAAATTCATAATGCCCATACCTAGTTCAAAAAGCTGTCTTTGGCACATCCTCGGCTCTAACCCGCAACTGATGGTACCCTGATCTCAAATCAATCTTAGAAAACACAGCTGCTCCCTTCAATTGATCAAAGAGATCATCGATTCTAGGCAAAGGATACTTATTCTTGATAGTTATCTTATTCAATTGCCTATAATCGATACACAATCTCATAGTACCATCTTTTTTCTTAACAAACAAAACAGGAGCTCCCCATGGCGACACACTAGGGCGAATAAAACCCTTATCCAGCAACTCCTGCAACTGCACCTTCAATTCTCTCAATTCTACAGGTGCCATTCTAAAAGGAGTAATAGAGATAGGAGCAGTACCTGGTAACAACTCAATACCAAACTCCACCTCTCGCTCAGGAGGCAATCCTGGCAACTCCTCTGGGAAAACATCTGGAAATTCTGAAACTGTGGGAATGCTATCCAATTGAGAACCTACCACTCTAGTATCCAACACATGAGCAAGGTAAGCTTCACACCCTTTTCTAATCATCTTCCTTGCTGCAACAGCTGAAATAAACAAAGATGCAAGCTGTCTCTGCTCACTAGATACCAACACTACTTTATCCTCACTAGTTCTCAAAGTAACACACTTCTTCTTACAATCTACCACAGCTCCATGCCTAGACAGCCAATCCATGCCTAGAATCAAATCAAATTCTTTAAATGGCATCTCAATCAAATCACCACAAAACTTCTCATCCTGTACCACCACTTCACAATCTCTATGCACTTTACTAACAATCACGCTATGCCCTAAAGGATTTGTCACCAACACATCAAATCCTAGGGACTCAGCATGCATTTCAGACACAGGCAATACAGATGCACTAATGTATGAATGTGTGGATCCAGGGTCAATCAAAGCAAATACAGAAATGCCAAATAAAGAAAAAGTACCAGCTATGACTGCAGAAGCATCAGGCTGTCGTTGCATCACATAAACCCGCTGAGAAGGCCCAGCCTCATCTGGTCTGCCATCCCTGGGTGTAGATCCTCCTCTCTGACTAAACACAGACCTACCCCCTCGGCTGAAACCCCTGCTTCCTCGACCTCTGCTAAAACTCTGCCGAGAAGCTATAGATTCCACTGATCTCTGGTCCTGCATCTCAGGACACTCTCTAATGAAATGGTTAGGCGATCCATATCCAAAACACACACCTGTTCTACCAATCCTCTGACAATTACCCACATGAACCTTACCACAAAGCTCGCATGCCAGTGGAGTGGATCTCTGCATAAAGGGAGTCGGTGCACTAGCCACAGAAGCTGTAGGTCTAGGTCTCGGTCTCTGAAACTGTCCTGATCTACTCATATGCCTCTGACTCCTTCCCACTCTAGGAACAAAGCTCCCTCTGCCCCTCTTCACTGATGAAGACCCTGTCTCAAACTGTGGTCTTCTCACTCTAGTCTCTTCCTCAGATGCAGCTGCAATGACTTGAACTCTCTCTACACTCCGTGCTGCTGCCACAAGCTGAGAGAAATCAGTATATCTGGATCCAGCCACATGACAAATAAGAGAAGGCCTCAACCCCTCTTCGAATCTCCTACATCTATCAATGTCATCGGATATAATGCCTCCCGCATAATGGCTTAATCGAATAAACTCTACTTCATATTCAGTTACTGTCCGATGATCTTGTTTCAAACTCAAGAATTCCATTTTCTTCACATCCTTATACTCCCTAGGAGTATACTTCAATTCAAATTCCCTAAGGAAATCAGCATAGGTCAATGTGGGTGGATCATCCATGGCATGTGGTACGGTCTTCCACCAGTCATATGCATCCTTCTGCAATAATGACCTAGCATAATCAAACTTCTCCTCTGATGTGGCTTGCAACTGAATAAAAATTCTCTGAACTTTATCAAGCCATTGTTCTGCCACAGCTGGATCTATCGTACCCAGAAAATCCTCTGCCCCAAACTTCCTCAGTTTATCATATTGTCTCACTGGTACCTGAGGCTGAGGTGGTGGTGGAGGTTGCGCTGGTGCTTGCCTCATAACTTCCATCATATGTCTAAACCAGGCTGGTGGAATCTCATCACCTGCTGGTCTCCCCGACACTGAAGCAGGTACCTCACTGGCTACCTCAACTCTAGCTCCCTCCCTACTCTCAACAGGAGCTATACTCTCTGCACTTCCTTCTACAAACTGCCGTGAATGGGAATCCATTACTACCTATATCTGCAAACGCGACCAAATACACCTTATTAAAGATCAAAGGCTGCCAATACCAACATATATTTTATTCAAAATCAACTTTTAAAATCAAAATATTCTTTTTATAACATTTTTCCTAGGTTGAGAATCTCAAACCTAGGCTCTGATACCAAAACAATTGTAACACCCCTAAATCCCATATACGTTCACTACATATCACCACCATGTAATGAACATACATAGAACCTAAGAATGCTACGGTTTTCCACAAACAATTCACAATATATATATATAATATAAGGATATTTAATTGTAAACTAAATCCAAATAGGTATAAACATTTTATTTGATATGCAGCGGAATTTATCAAAATATTTATATATATATATATATATCCAAGTACCAGTTCACAAAGTTATATACATATACATTAAATCCAATACTTTACAAAACATATAGATTATATACATGATTGGCAGCTTTCTCTTTGATCTTTAAGTCCAGTACAACTCTTCAATTCCTAGACTCACTCGGTCTAGTGGATCTCTCGGGTTCTTCCCTAACACCTGCGCGATAAACACAATCGCGCTAAGCCAACGGCTTAGTAAAACAACTATAGTATCAATATGCTTTGATGCCATGCTCATGACCCTCAATCAAATAAATAATACATAGCAAATCATAACTTATTCATCATAAATTATCAACCCATAATTACATTATATCATTACTCATCAATTTCATTAAGCAATAGTCACAATTTAACAATCATAAATCACATTAAGCCTAAGACACACCTGGGCCCAAAACACCCTAATATGTTATTCAAAGTTTAGAGTCCCTGTGTTTGATTTAATATCATAATCATCAAGCCCGTAGGCAATATATATATATCATATCTCTATCCATGGATAGCGTAACAGACCCAGTCTCTTGGACCATCAACCCATTAACATGAGGAGATCCTCAACTCGGTTAGACTATTACAAGTTTCAATTGGAATCATCAGCTTACGGGCCATCCCATTTCGCCTATCCAATGATTCATAAACATCACATTTCTCATATATCAACTGGAACCGGCTTACGGGCCATCCCATTTCACCTATCCAATGATTCATAGGCATGCCATCAAAAACAGGACTCTGAAAGTTGAATCAACACATTAGGCATATTAACATTTCATTTATTCTTTCACAATTTATTCCCTTTACATCAACTTGGCCCAATCACAGTGGCCTCACATATCATTTAATTCATCTTAATCATTCACATTAGTTTTGCATCAATTCTCAAATCATATCAAAGCAACTCAATCATGTTAATTCCATACCCCATCACATAAGTATGCACAATTAATAACTTCCTCATACATTACATAAAACATTATAAATATGCCTTCACAATGCATTAGTGCTCTCAATGCTTTAACAAATACATGTGTGTTATGCTTTCACATCTTATAAATGTATGCAATGATGTAGTTGCACTTACCTCAATAACACTTCACTCAACTCTAATTACTTCCTCTATCAAGGGTCTCTTACTTTTCAAATAAATGATGGTTCACCCTCTTCAAGACCTAATCCCAAAAATAGCAATATACACTTACTTAGGGATACACAAGAGATAATCAAGTTAATAAATAACTAGGGCAAACCCTAAACTTAACACGCTCACCCACACGGGCGTGCTACTGGGCGTGTAATACATACTGTCTCAATCACTTAACAACACGTCCAACCTCCTGGACGTGCTCCTGGCCGTGCCAATTCTCCAATCTCACAGTAGCTATGACACGCTCAATAACACGGGCGTGTTAATGGTCGTGTCACACCTACTGCCTCCAACACAATTGACACGCCTAAAGACTCTGGACGTGCTCATGAGCGTGTCAGGCCAACAACTCAGATTCCGGCCACACCAACAAACAAACAACCAAACTCTTCTTATCACTTTCTTTCCTTTCAAACAAACTCATCCAAACTAACCCAAAAACCAACTCAAACATACAACAACACCAAAACAAGACAAGACACATACACAAACACAAATCACAAATCATCATCATCACTTCAAACCCTCAACACCAACATATCTCCATCTTTACCAAGAAACCCACTCTATCCATCAAACAAACCCCAAAATCCATAATCAAAGAATCAAACACCCATAAAAACATCTCAATCAAGCCAACATACTCTTAACATTATACCACTCCATCAAAACTCAAACATAACTCAAACAACACAAGAAAACAAGAGAGAACTTACCAAATTTGAGGAAACTTCACAAATCTCTAACTTGATGATTTGATTCTTCCTTCAAATTACTCTTAGCTCTTCAATCTCTCTCTTGCTCTCTTCCTTCTTGGATGTCCGGCCAACAAAAATGGAAAGAAGAAAAATGAAGAGTAAACAAATCAACTCTTATCTCTACACCAAAATCCACTCACTCTCATCCAAGCATTTTAATATTATTATAATCCAAATTAATCCCTTCCACTAATTAATTACTTCCATTTTCCTTAATAATTAAATACTCAATAATATAAAAATATCTTCCTCCACTACTACTCTCTCTTTGACCATTATTTGACTCATATATATGTTATATATATTACCATATACACAACATATAAACTTGTCTCTAAACCCTATTTCTTCCCAAAACACATATACATATACTTTACTTCTCTCAACTTAAACCAACAACAACAACAACAACAACACATACAAAACTTCTAGGGCATGCATAGGGATATTACAGATTTAAAGAGAAGTTGACTTTGTTTTTTTTTCATCATCTTTTCTTCTTTTCCATGTGTGTGACCGGCTCATCCAAAGACAAAAGAAAGCAAGAGAGCAAGAGAGGATCTTGAAGTTATAAGCTCAAATTGAAGGAAGAATCAAAGGATTAAGTTGGAGATTTGTGAAATTTCTTCAATTTTGGTAAGTACTCTCTTGTTTTCCTTTGTTATTTTTGAAGTTGTGTTTGAGGTGAGTTATGATTTGTTGATATTATGATTAGGTGTGTTTGAGATGTGTTTATAAGTGTTGAAATTGATTGTAAGTTAAAAAGTTAAATTGGTGTTGGTTTTGGTTTAAAGATGGTAAGTGATTAAATGTATTGTTGATGTATTGTTAATGTGAATATTGTGATGATGAACATGTAAAATAAGTGTTAATGACATTGATTATATCCATTTGAATAAGGTTATGTTGTGCACAATGTGTTTTAATTCAATCAAAAGAGAATTGGCCATGTTTAGGGTTTTTATTCATGAGAGACACGGCCAAACTATAGAAGAGACACGGCCAAACTAAAGATTTTTGGGAGACACGGCCAAGTTTAAGGAAATTTGGCCGTGTTGGATCAATTTTGGAGAGACACGGCCACTGACTTGGCCGTGTCCCTTGCCCGTGTCTGCTAATGCATGATTTTGTGTTGAGAGACACGGCCACAAGCTTGGCCGTGTCCCTTGAGTGTGTTAGCTACTGTGATTGTTCTTTGCTATTCTAGCATTGTTTTGATTCTTCAAAGGTCTTTTGCACCTAAACATAAAAATAAACATTTTAAACACACTTAAAACAAAAATGATCCAAACAAATGTATGTGGAAGATTCTAAATCTATGAATAATGTAAATTGTTAGGTATCTATCAATGATGAAATATTAAATGTGAATTGAGATAATTGAGGCATGTATGCCTATATGATGATGTGTAATGAAATTGATTATGGTAAATTTGAATATTGAGATGTGAAGCCATTGTAATTGGCCATGATGATTCAAATGTGATATGAAGCCATTGTGATTGGCTATGATAATTCAATTGAGATATGTGAGGCATGTTTGCCTAAATGATGAAGAGAATTGAAAATGATATTGATGATGAAATAATCAATGAATTGTGTGGCTAATGTGTTATTCTATTTTCAGAGTTTGTTGTTGGTGGCATGCCTATAGTAGCATTCTCTTGAAGTTAGGTTGGGCTTGATCCTTGAAGCCAAGTTGGGTTGAAGTTTAACATGTTTTACTCTCCTGGAAGCTTGGTTGGATCTAGTCCTTGAAGCCTAATTGATATGTTACAACCCTTGAAGCTAGGTTGGATTGGTTCTTGAAGCCAAGTTGGGTTGATACTTAGCATGCTTTGTTCCCCTTGAAGCTTGGTTGAACCTAAATCCTTGAAGCCTAGTTGGGATAATGATAAATGTGATAATTTAACCAAAACATTAACTCTGAAAGTTGAATGGCATATTAGTGTTCTTGGGCCCATGCTTGTATTTGTATTTAATGTGATTCTTGAATGGTGAAATTTATGGAATTATGAAGATATAATATGAATGTTGTTATGACATTGAACAAAGTATGATGTGGAATTGTGATATTCTTTTAAATGATGTATGAGATTAATTGTGACATTATATCATATTAAAGCATAATGTTAGTATACTTTGTACTACTAAGCCGTTGGCTTAGAGCGATAGTGTTTGATCGCGCAGGTGACAGAGTTGAACCTGAGAGCTCCTCGAGACCAAGTGAGACTAGGCATTGAAGGATTTATTTTTGGAACTTAAAGATCAGAGAAGAGCTGCCAATCATGTATATATTCTATGTTTTGTAAACTTTGATTTATAACATATTTGTAATAACTTCCGCTGTGAATTAATAAACATTTTTATATATGGTGTCTTTTGGATTTCTTTTAAATGTTTGAGATTGGTTTCACTTATTTACAAAGATATTTTTTGTGTTTTTTTAAACTGTGGCATTTTCTATATTCAGTATACATATATTACGATCGTTTAAGCATGCTTGGTATGTATACGGGATATAGGGGTGTTACAGCCTTGGCCCATGCCAAATTTTATATGAGCATACAACTCATATTGAATTAGAACATGCCAATTCAATATGAGTTATTGCTTATGCTAAATTAGGCAGGAGTGCTGGCATTGGCCTGATGGTGAGCGCTTTTCATATTTGGACTCTCCAAAGCTGTATAGATTTAATGTATCTGAATTTCAAAAGGACTATGGGATGCACTAATGTGGCCTATAAAAAGGCAATTAATTGTCAAATTAAAGGACTGGGTCTTTTGGGAGGCGGGGTAGCAATACAAAAGAAATTTATAAATAGTTTCAAGCAATCAACACACTTACATCAGCAAAAAACCTAGATTGGTGTAGGCAATAAGCTTCAATCAATACTCTCTCAATTTGGTGGAGCTTCCAATGCAGGTTTTTACTTTCTAAACTAAATTTATTTTAATATCTAGCACCTATACTTTTCTTTAAAGATATTGAATATTGATTGTTAATTGATCCAGTAGCTACATTTGGCATTTTTTACATATTCTAGTATTTTAAAATTATGAATTGTTTCCAAATAACACAACTTAGATAACCTATTTTCTATTAAACCTAATTCCCTATTTGTTTAAACTCAAAACCTGAAAATCTATTTCTCTAAAGACTCCTAAAACTTAATATTCTAAACCCTATTTTTCTAAATAACCCGAACTCCAAAACCTTAATGTCCAAAAACTTAATTTCCTATACCTTAGCTCTAGAAACCCCAATTTCCTAAACCATAGCTCCAGAAACCCCAATTTACTAAACCTTAGCTCCAGAAACTATTTAGATCATTTTTGTAATAGTTTTTAGTGTGATTTTTATGTGTTATTAGTTAATTTTTTGATTGATTTTTGTTTTAAGTTTGTTTAAAGTGTTTGTTTTAGTTTTAAGTGCAAAAACTCCCTTGGAAGATCAAAACAGTGCAGGAAAAGTATGAATCAATCAAGACATG
This sequence comes from Garcia nutans, assembly GCA_947685225.1. Lineage (NCBI taxonomy): Eukaryota > Viridiplantae > Streptophyta > Magnoliopsida > Malpighiales > Euphorbiaceae > Garcia > Garcia nutans. Next base: position 42,554,597 of record CANTUV010000007.1, on the reverse strand, counting down.
GCAAAGCCAAATCAAGCTTGGCCATGTTCCCCCAAGAAATTCAAGGCAGAGCTTGACACGGCCAAGAGACACGGCCAAGCCACTGGCCGTGTCTCATCCAAGGAGCAAAACAAAGAAAGCAAAGCAAAGAAAGAGCAAAAAGGAAGAAGCAGAACTTGACACACCCACATGACACGGCCAAGCCACTGGCCGTGTCACATGACACGGCCAGGAGCTTGGCCATGTCACCCCTTGAGACCAAAGAAAAGAAAGAAAAGAAAGAAAGAAAGAAAGAAGCAATGATGGACATGGCCAGCAAGCTTGGCCGTGTCCCAAAGAAAAATGAGAGACACGGCCAAGCCAAATCCAGCTTGGCCGTGTCACCCTTAATATATATTTGAATTCTTTTGCACGAAAAAGGAGAAGTCAGGGGGAGAAGGCCTAGGGTTTTTGCAGAAAAGAAAGGAGAAAAAGAAAAAACAAAGAAAAGAGGGGAAAACACGATTTGGGGAGAGGAGAGAGTGACACTCTCCTTGTCCCTTCATCTTCATCCTCCATTTCTATCCTCTCCATCGTCTCCATCTTCCATTGATAAGATCTTTGAGATTCTTTGGGATAAAGTGGGTTAACAAGCTCTTAAAGGTTGAAAAAGCTTCATTGAAGGATTAGTGACTTGAGAAACCTCCATTCCATGTTACAAAAGAGAATCATCCATTGAAGAGGGCTTGAGTTCTTCATCATACATCAAAGTGGAGCTAGGAGGAATGTCACGACCCAATTTGTACATATGTACAGTACATCCATGTACAGTACATCCGCATACAGTAAGAGGAGCTATCCCGAGTAACCACCAAAGAACACGAAGTGAAAGGAAGCTCTATAGGACAAAAAGGACCTAACTGAAAAGATTACAAAGTTTTGTGGAGGTGGCCGTAATTAACAAAAGTTGTTCTGAAGGTCCTTAATAGTGCCCATAACAGACTCTAAGGATGAAAAGTAGAGAAAAATCGGGTCGAAACGGAACGCCACGGTTTTTTCCAAAAATGCACAGTTTGAGAGATACAGTGGATTCTCGACCAATGGTATTTTCGTCATTCTTGTGATAATAAATTATACACTGGAAAACAAGGCACGTAAAGGTATCCGAAGTAAACGGAAGGACTCCGCAGTGATCGATGTTGAAGAATGAACCTAAGTGGAGACCCGAATCACGTAAGGACCTAAAGGGAATTCTTACAAAAGTCAAGGACCAAATGATAAAAAGGCAAAGAAGGACACATGTTGCAATCTTATCCATTTAACTTTTTTTTTTGCAAAATCCCATCCAAATGATAAAAAGGCAAAGAAGGACACATGTTGCAATCTTATCCATTTAACCTTTTGTTTTGGCAAAATCCCATCCAAATGATAAAAAGGCAAAGAAGGACACATGTTGCAATCTTATCCATTTAACCTTTTGTTTTGGCAAAATCCCACCCATGAAAAAGAAAAAAAAAAGAAATACATTTATATGTACAAATGTGTACATATATAATCCATGTTCTTGAAATCTCTAGAATACAGAAAAAAAAAAACGAAATCACCTTCTCCTTCTCCAAGCAAAGGTCGTGGCCTTCAACAAAAACATTCAAGGAATTTTCAAGTTTCTAGGTGAAAGTTTAGAAGAAAGTTACCAATTCCAAAGGAAATTCATCTACGGTCCTATTTCTTTCATGGGTTATATTATTTGCAAGATACAAATGAAAGAATAAATATGATGATTATAGAAAATTTAAGAAGTTGAAGAGAAAGTGAAAGAGATGATTTGCACATATAAGATTAATGATAAAAAGGATGACTAGTAGTATTAGTTAGCAAAATAAGGCATGAAGCACTTAAATTTTATTATGTTCTTGACATGAATTTTATGAAAATTATAGAAAATCGAGGAGTGAGAGAGGAGGAAGCAAAGAAGGCATAAAAGAACTAGAAACAAGTGAAAAGAATTAAGGTTTGGTACTTAAATCATTGCCCTTTTCAATTAATTCGTATATTTTTGCATTATGGGACTTTTGAAATGGTTTTGAAATGATGTTATTTTGTGTAGTAAATATGTGGGAAAGTGCTCTTGAACCATTTGTAATCAATTGATTGTGAAAAAAATGAAAACAAAACAAACTAGCTAAATTTGCTCAATTATCCATAAACTTTGATGAACTTTTAATCACCCCTTTGGTTTGATTTTTGAAAGAGGGACCCTTAGTCCTTCAATGGTATCACAAAAGGAGTCTAAAAATCAATTTTGAAAGAAAAAATGAATTTTCCTCAAGTTTTGAAAATTGGGCCGAATGGTCCCTTTTGGGCACCATTCTGCAGCTTTCATTTTGGGCAGTCCGTTGAAGGGACAAACGAAGGAATTTTCCGATGAAATTTTACATGCATTTATTTAACTTATGAAAGTGTTTTCCTGCAAAAATTCAGCCAAAAATAAGTTTGTTTACTTGGTCAAAACTGTTTCCAAAGTTGACTATTTTCAGCAGTAAAAACAGATTTTACCATTTAGTTGACGCGCGCCATAGTGTTGCCAACTTTACGCGTCGTGCCACTATTCATTTGGTCATTTTTTCTAAATGGGTTAAAACTTGAATATTATGATATGGATTGATGTTAAATCATATAAAATGACATGAAGGAGAATTGGAAATGATTAGAAAGGCATCATGACAAGCTATTCCGACACTACATGCATTATAGAAAAATCATGGCTTATTGAATATCATGATTAAATTAATTAATAAATTGTTTACGCTCTACTTGGTTATGACAGAACCCTTGAGATAAGGGTATGATGCATGATACTATTATTGCAGTACTGCTCATGACATGACATGATATTCCGGCTGAAGGCCGATGATTACAATGACATGATCAATGATTCAATGAACAATGGCTATTAGCACATGTGCAAGAATTATGATGAAGGATGATGAAATATGCACCATGACGCATATCATCCTGTACCATTGCAATAAACGGCAAGAATGGTACCTGTTGCTACCAAAAGAGAAAGGAAGTCCCCAATTGAGAAGTTAAGGAAATATGGGGCTAAAGAATTTAAGGTTAGTAGGGAAGAAGGATTTGAAGAAGTTGAGTACTTTTTGGACAGTACCAGTAGGGCATTGGAACAACTGAGATGCATGCCAGATAAAAGATTTATTTATGCCATGTCCCTTTGGGTAGAAGAAACATACACTTGGTAAAACATACTTAAACACAAGGAGAAATGAGTTTATATGTCTACAGCAAGGAAGAATGACAGTATCTGAGTATGATAGAGAGTTCACCCGCCTCAGTAAGTATGCAAAGAAAATGATAGAAACAAAGCAAGAAAGACGTCAAAGGTTTTGGAAGGATTAAATAATGGAATTAAAGTACAATTAGTAGTCATGGACGTGTTTGAATTTTCAAGATTAGTTGTGAAAGTTTTAGGTATTGAGAGGGTATACATAGATTAGAGAAGTAGACACCAACGTATGCAACAAAAGAGAGTACAAACTTAAAGCTTGGGAAGATTTCAACAAGTTGAGAATAAGTTTAGAAATGAAGATTGTAACACCCCTATACCCCGTATACGTACACAGCATGCTTATACGATCGTAATATAGGTATACTGAATATAGAAATGCTATGGTATACTTAACAAATGAATCATCCCTTTACAAAAATAATGAACAAATTTAAATCATTTAAAAGAAGTTATAAAAGACTAAAAATAAAATGTTTATTTAAAAGCAGCGGAAAATATAACAATTATTTACAAATACTTATATATTAAAACTCAAGATTTACAAAACATAAAGTATATACATGTTTGGCAGTATATCTTCGATCTTTAAGCTTCACTATCACCACCTTAAGATCTAGCCTATACTTGGCCTAGAGGAACTCTCCGGTTCTTCCCTGTTACCTGCGCGATAAATCATAATCACGCTAAGCCAGCGGCTTAGTGGTACAAACTACAATAATACTTTGTTTCGATGCAATTCTAATGTCAAAAATCAATTTCATACATCATTCAAAAGAACCATACATTTCAACATTTTATTTTGTTCAATATCATATCAAGCATTCATATTGTTTCTTCATAGTTTCATTAGTTTCACTATTCAAATTTCACATTGAAAACAAAGACAAGCATGGGCCCAAAAGACACTAATATGCCATTCAACTTTCAGAGTTAATGTTTTGGTTTAATTATCACATTTATCATTATCATTATCCCAACTAGACCTCAAGGATTTAGGTTCAACCAAGCTTCAAGGGGAACAAAGCATGCTAAGTATCAACCCAACTTGGCTTCAAGAACCAACCCAACCTAACTTCAAGGGTTGTAACATCTCAATTAGGCTTCAAGGACTAGATCCAACCAAGCTTCAAGAGGAGTAAAACATGTTAAACTTCAACCCAACTTAGCTTCAAGGATCAAGCCCAACCTAACTTCAAGAGATTGTTACTATTAGGCATGCCACCAACAACAAAACTCTGAAAATGAATAACTTATTACACACACAATTCATTTATTATTTCATTACCATTTAATCATCATCACTTAGGCATACATACCTCCATCATCTCATTTACATCATTATAGCCAATAACAATGGCTTCACATCTCTTCAATAGAATATACATATCCAATACATTGGACATAATCATCTAAGCAATATGCCTCAATCATCTCATTTACATCTCATTATATATCTCAACTCATCATTTAGGTGTAGATAATTAATGGCATTAACACATATTTTAGATGCTCATTAATCATTCATATTATACCAATCATGACATTATTCATAAGCATCAACAATGCATTAGATTTCCTAACACATTTACAATCAAATCGATGTTAAGTTTCAACATCATATGAATATATGCAATAATATAGTTTGTACTTACCTTAGGAACAACTCACACTAATTTACAACTTTACTCTTCCAAAACTTCTTCACCACTTAGGTTAAGGCAAATCAACCTCTTCACAACCTAAACCAAAAGAAATAGTACACATGAGATGCAAAACTCTACACATGACACGCTCAACAACACAAGCGTGTCCCTGACCGTGCCCTAAACTCACAACACAGAAGCTTTGACACACTCAGAACCACGGGCGTGTCACTGAACGTGTAATACATTCTGTCTCACAGAAACATTGACACGTCCAACAACATGGGCGTGTTCATGGTCGTGTCAATTCCTCACCAACACAGTAGCTATGACACGCTCAGTGACATGGGCGTGTCACTGCTCGTGCCACCCATCCAAAAACATAGAACTATTGACACGCCTAAAACCTGGTCGTGCTCATGGGCGGCGTGTCAGGCTAAAAATACAGATTCCGGCCACAACAACAATTAATCCAACAAATCATTTCCTTTTACCAAAATCCACTTCAAACAAACTTAGCTCAACATACCCAAGAACCATAACAAACTTGCAAAAACACCAAAACAACTAAAAACATACATCCAACACAAATCAAAATCATCACCACAAACCTAAAACACACCTACAACACTACCTCTTCCAACAAACTTACTCTTTTCTTCAATCCAAACTCAAAAATACAAAAATCAAATGAATCAAACACTTTTAAACACAACACAATCAAAACACACTCCTATCATCAACAATAATCCTTCAAACTCAAACATAACTCCAAAATAAACAAGAGAAATCAAGAGAGAACTTACCAAAGTTGATGATAGCTCACAAATTTCAACTTATTCCCTTGAATCTTCCTTCAATTTGAGCTTGGATCACAAAACTCACACACTCTCTCTCTCTCTTGCTTTAGATGGCCGGCCAGCAAAAGGAAAAGGAAAGAAATGAAAAAGAAAATGAATAAACCAAAGTCAAATACTCCTCTCTTTAAACCTCCTCCAAGCAATTATAATATTAAATAATCCAAATTAATCTCTTCCATTCATTTTAATTTCCCATTTTCCACTAATTAACTTAATTAATTAAAATAACTAAATATCTTCTTCCTTTGACCATCACAATTGACTTGTATATATGCTGTATATATTTACATAGACTCAACATATACACTTCCCTTTAAATTTCTCTTCTCTTTAAAAATTTAACATATACATTCAATACAATCACAACAATAATATCAAAACTTCTAGGGCATACTTTGGGATATTACAATTCTCCCCCTCTAAAAAAAAATTTTGTCCTCGAAATTACCTGCTATCAAGTCTGAAACAGTTGAGGATATTGATCTTGCATTGCTTGCTCGCTCTCCCAAGGTGCCTCTTCTTTACCATGATTCTTCCAAAGAACCTTCACCAATGGCACTTTCTTATTTCTCAACTCTTTCACTTCATGTGCCAAAATAGCAACTGGTTCTTCTTCAAATGTCAGATCCGAACTCACCTCAATAGATTCAACTGGCAAGATATGAGATGGATTTGATCTATACCTCCGCAACATAGAAACATGGAATACATTATGGATTCTATCCAACTCAGGTGGCAAAGCAAGACGATAAGCAACTGGTCCAACTCTTTCCAAAATTTCATACGGTCCAATAAAACGAGGACTCAGCTTCCCTTTCCGACCAAATCTCAAAATCTTCTTCCAAGGAGACACTTTTAAAAATACTTTTTCTCCAATATCAAACTCTATGTCTCTTCTTTTTAAGTCTGAATAAGATTTCTGTCGATCTGAAGCTGCTTTCAACCGATCCCGAATTATCTTCACTTTCTCTTCATTTTCTTTAATCAAATCAGGACCAATTAACTTGCCCTCTCCAATTTCATTCCAACATAAAGGCGTTCTGCATCTTCTACCATACAATGCCTCAAATGGTGCCATACCAATACTGGATTGGTGACTATTGTTGTAAGCAAATTCCACAAGTGGCAAAAATCTGTCCCAACTTTCAGAGAAATCAATGACACAACTTCTCAACATATCTTCAATAATCTGTATCACTCTCTCTGACTGCCCATCTGTCTGCGGATGAAAAGCAGTACTAAAGTGTAATCGAGAACCTAAAGCACCATGTAAACTCTTCCAAAACCTCGAAGTAAACCGGGGATCTCCATCAGACACTAAAGAAATTGGGACTCCATGCAACTTCACTATCTCACTAATATAAAGCTCAGCCAACCTTTCAAGAGAATAGTCCATTCTAACAGGAAGAAAATGAGCTGTCTTTGTTAACCGATCCACAATCACCCAAATAGCATCATGCTTCTTCTGAGTCAACGGCAATCCAGACACAAAATCCATTGTTACTCTCTCCCATTTCCATTCAGGCACCGTTAAAGGTTGAAGCAACCCAGTTGGAACTTGATGCTCAGCTTTCACCATCTGACAAGTGAGACATTTGGACACAAATTCCGCTATGTTTCTCTTCATACCAGACCACCAGTAGTGCTGTTTCAAGTCATGGTACATCTTTGTACTACCCGGATGCATAGCAAAACCCGATTGGTGTGCTTCCTCTAAAATAATCTTCCTCAAACTATCATCATCAGGTACACAACCTATCCTTGAACCAAAGACTACCATCACTCTTCATATAGAAATCTCGGCTCTCCTCATTTTGGCAATCTGACACAATCTTCTGAATTTTCTCATCAGCCAATTGAGCCTCTTTAATATGATCTAACAATACTGGTCTTAACTGCAGTTGAGCCAATAATGCACCATCATTACATACTTCAAAACTAGCATGCAACGCTCTCAATTCAACAAGCAACGGAGCGAATACACAGCCAAACCTGCTAAAGACTTCCGACTCAAGGCATCAGCAACCACATTCGCCTTACCAGGATGATAATCAATCAGACAGTCGTAGTCTTTAATCAGTTCTAACCATCGCCTTTGCCGAAGATTGAGCTCCTTCTGAACACCCAAATATTTCAAACTTTTATGATCTGTATAGATAAAACATTTCTCCCCATATAAGTGGTGTCGCCAAATCTTCAAAGCAAATACTATAGCTGCTAATTCCAAATCATGTGTCGGAAATTGAGCTCATGCGGCTTCAGCTGCTGAGAAGCATAGGCTACCACTTTACCCTCTTGCATTAAAACACATCCTAAACCATTATGTGAAGCATCACAATAAATCACATATGGTTTATCTTCCATGGGTAAAGTAAGAATAGGCGTTTGAGTCAACATCTCTTTCAACTGTTCAAAACTAGCTTGACACTGATCCATCCACACAAATCTAACTCCCTTCCTAAGCAATCTGGTGAGTGGAGTAGCTATTAAAGAAAAACCTTTCACAAATCGACGATAATAGCCTGCCAAACCCATAAAACTTCTAACTTCAGTCACAGACTTTGGTGGACTCCAATTCAAAATAGCTTCAACTTTACTTGGATCGACTCTTATACCATTTGCTGAAACTATAAGACCCAGAAAAGTTACTTGGTCAAGCCAAAACTCACACTTTGACAGCTTAGCATACAACTGCTTCTCTCTCAAGATCTGTAATACCATTCGCAGATGCTTGTCATGCTCCTCCTCATTACGTGAATACACCAAAATATTATCGATTAAAACCACCACAAACTGATCCAGATAGGGCCTAAACACCCTATTCAGCAAATCCACAAAAGCTGCAGGTGCATTCGTTAACCCAAAAGGCATTACTAAAAACTCATAATGCCCATACCTGGTGCAGAAAGCTATCTTAGAAACATCTTCAGCTCTAACCCTCAACTGATGGTACCCTAATCTCAAATCAATCTTGGAAAACACTGCTGCTCCCTTCAATTGATCAAATAGATCATCAATCCTAGGTAAAGGATATTTATTCTTAATAGTCACTTTGTTCAATTGCCTATAATCAATGCATAACCTCATAGTACCATCATTCTTCTTCACAAACAACACAGGAGCTCCCTAAGGAGAAACACTGGGGCGAATAAACCCTCTATCCAACAACTCCTGTAACTGCACCTTCAACTCTCTCAATTCAGCAGGTGCCATTCGATAAGGGGTGATAGAGATGGGAGTGGTACCAGGCAACAGATCGATACCAAACTCGACCTCTTCTCAGGGGGTAACCCTGGAAACTCCTCAGGAAACACATCAGGAAAATCTGCAACTGCGGTGATATCATCAAGTTGAGAACCCATGACTCTAGTATCCACCACATGAGCAAGATAAGCATCACACCCTTTTCTAATCAACTTCCTAGCTGTTACAGCTGATACAAACAAGGATGCAAGTTGTTTCTGCTCACTAGATACTATCACATCCCTACCATCACTGGTTCTCAAGGTGACACACTTCTTTTGACAATCCACCACAGCTCCATGTTTAGACAGCCAATCCATGCCTAAGATCAAATCATATTCTTTAAAAGGCATTTCAATCAGATCACCAAGAAACTCCTCACCTTGCACCGCAACTGCACTGTCACGGTGCACCTTACTAACAACCACACTATGTCCTAAAGGATTTGTCACCAAAACATAAAATCCTAAGGATTCTGTATGCAATTCAGACACAGGCAATATGGATGCACTTATGTATGAATGAGTAGATCCTGGATCAATCAAAGCAAGTACTAAAATACCAAATAAAGAAAATGTACCCGCTATTACTGCTGAAGCATCTGGCTGCCTCTGCATCACGTATACCCTCTGAGAAGATCCGGCCTCCTCTGGCCTACTGCCTCTAGATGAAGATCCTCCTCTCTGACTAGACCCGGGTCTACCACCTCTACTAAAACCTCTGCCCCCTCGACCACCTCTGCTGACACTGGGTCGAGAAACTGCAGTATCATTCTGCCTATCATCTTGCATATCAGGGCAATCTTTAATAAAATGATCTGGTGACCCACATCTTGTAACACCCTCATACACTATATAAGTACTATACATATACCTCGTATACATACAGTAAGTATATAAAGTATAAGAATGTCACTGTTCATTATAATTAAAAAAAATCCTTACTTCTCAAAACAATCCAAATATATAGTAACAAAACATTTTAGTCAATATACAATATTAAAAAATTTTACATGCATGCATCACCTTCTAGTTGGTCTCGACAAACTCTTACTCTTCTTGTGGTAAAATGAAAGACTTCAGATCTACCATCTACTCACCTGCGCGATTAACACATCCGCGCTAACCCCGAGAGCTTAGTAGTACAAATGAATAATATAAACATACAATACAGAAATTCTAACGTATATCCATATACTAACTTTAAGTACTGTTAGTTTCTTATCGTAGTTTCCCTTTTCAATTACACTTTACACATATCTCAACTAATCTCATATATTACATACATGCATACATATCAATAACACCAACCACAATTCCATCACTACTACTCACAAGGAACATATCAATATACATATTACATAACATATTTCATAACATTTCATTTCCAATTAAGGCAACTATAGATTTCATTATTCATTCATTTCACGTTTCATAAACTACATCGAAAATCAAGACAAACCTGGGCCCAGAACACACTAATATGTTATTCAAAGTTCAGAGTTACTGCTTTGATCCATAATCACAATAATCAAGCCCGTAGGCAACATATATCATATTTCTATCCATGGATAGTGTAACAGACCCAGTCTCTTGGACCATCCACCCGACTAATCGAGAAGATCCTCAACCCGGCAAGACTGTTACTTTTCATATATTTCACATTTATAATTCATATAGTGTAACAGACCCAGTCTCTTGGACCATCAACTCAACAACTTGAGGAGATCCTCAACCCGGCTAGACTGTTAACACTTGTAACAGACCCAGTCTCTTGGACCATCAACTTAACAACTTGAGGAGATCTTCAACCCGGCTAGACTGTTACATTTCATATGTTATAGGCATGCCGTCAAATCCAGAACTCTGAAAGTTGAATTAACATATTAGACACAACTCTTTTCATTTATATCTTTGTACATTTCTTTCTCAATTCATTTCATATTCAAAACAGGCAACCATGCCTCAATTATAATTCATTTACATTCTCATAGCCAACACAATGGCTTCACATCTCATTTGATTCATCATAGCCAATCACAATTACAATACATTTCATCATTTCTCAAAACACATTAGCACAATTCATCATTACAATATTTATCATAACAAATTGCATTGTACATACCTATTTGAATGATCTTCATATCTTTCACATCATCCAATCATAACCTTAATCAAATTATATTGACAATATAGTAATTCACTTAACACATTTACAAACAAATGTGTTAAGTCTTAATTCATGTAAATAAGTGCAATCATATAAACTTTGTACTTACCTTAAAACCAACTTACACCACTCTATACACCTACTCTTCCAAGAATCCTCAACACTTAGATTAGGGCAATTCAACCTCTTCACAACCTAATCCAAAAGGAATATTAGCAAAATGACCATATGAATAGTAAATTCTGGTTTTAGACTAAATTTTATCCTTATTTTGAAACTTTGTATAAAATAATATACTTGACTAAAAACTCTAAAATTTTTACAGAACTTAATTTTACATCTTAAAATCTTTCCTTTAAAATTTCAGATCAAACTGAACACAAAATCTTGGTCAAATAGTTCACCCAAACAGACTGCCCCAATTGCCCTGCATCCTGGCAGCAGTTCTAAACTTTGTGAATTCCATAAATTAAATTCAATCAACATGGTTCCAAATTATTTTTCTCAAATACTAGACTCATTAAGCAACAACATATCCAAAATTCATTTGAATATAATTTTTCTACATTTTATTAAAAATCCCGAAATATAGCTGTCTCAGTTAAGGTACCTGCTGGAACAGGTCTAATAAAAATAATCTTTCCAAAATCATAACCATTCCAAAATCGAATCAACATATTTTTCAGTCATTCTAGACTCATATAGGCACAACATATCAAAAATTCACTTCAGGAACATTTTTCTATATTTAATTAAAAATCATACAAGTCACAGCCTTTACTAGTTGTAAAACAGAAAGAAATTCCACTAAACACAACTCTTGCTCTTCAATCACCAACACCAACCTAATTAAATCAAACATACTCCAACATACTACAATAATACAACCCTAATTTCAATTATCAACAATCAAACCTTCATACAACTTCAAATAAACCAAAGAAATCAAGAAAGAGAACTTACTTGGATTCTTAGCCAAATCTTCACTATCCACTTGAAATCCTTAAGTATTTGGTGTAAATAAAAGCAAAATCACCTCCTTCTCTCTCTATCTTCTCTCTCTCTCTCTCTCCCTCGACCAAAAAGAAGAAGAAGAAGAAGAACACGTTTTTCCTTTTCTTCTCTTCTTATTCTTATATCAAATATAATAATAATAATAATAATAATAATAATAATAACAATAATAATAAAAACAATAAATCTCCACCACACACTCTCTTCCAACCTTTGACTTTCTTTTCTCTTTTTCTTTTTGTCCTTATCATCATAATTATTAATTAATTAATTATAAAAATATATACATAACTCACTTTCCCTACACCACTTTATATCCCATGTATATGTGATGTATATGTATATATCTTTTATATGGTATTTATATTCCCATATTTCCTTATATATATATCATCTTATAATATTTCCCCTTTTTACTTCCATTAAACATATACATTAACTCCAAATATAACAATAACTCCAAAACTTTTAGGGTATATTTTGGGATATTACAATTCTCTCCCCCTTAAATAATTTCGTCCTCGAAATTATCCAGCACAATAAGAATTCATTTATAACAAAACACCATCTTAATTCATATGAAGATAATCGTATTCTTATATTATGATTTCATCAAATTACATAACTTTTACTCTTCCACTTTTAGTCAATCATCTTTTCCCAATTCACAACTCATCATTATATAGCTATATTTATCTTATTACTTTTTCAACAAAACACCCAAAATAACTCATTACATTTCAAAGAAATTTTCTTTTATACAATAATCAAATCATCTTATAATCTATAAATATACCATTCATCTATTACATTCAAGATATTTATCACTTCATCTTTTTATAGGCAATCTCTTAACTTTAATCTTGGAAATTATTGAATTAAATCTTACTATAGATTATCCTGTTATTACAATCACTTTTGAAAATAACCACTTATCAAACCTTGATTGATAACAATATTTTCATTTCTTATACTTAAATCCCTCTTTACCATGTTTTTCACTTAATATTAATATCGATACAATCTTTATAAACTTACTTTACAGATAATCAACCTTTTTCCTTTCATTATCTTTAATAACTGATATATCATAATTCATTCATGTATCAGCATATCACTTCATATATACATTATCATATATATCTTATACTCTTAGCATAACTATACATATTAAATCTCGATAATAATTCACAATCTTAATGAATTCTAGATCAATTGATCTAGCTGTCATAAAATAACAACATTTCAATCTTATTCCATTCAAACCAACCATTAACTTATTTAAGCTTATCATCACATATCAATATACATAACACAATTCTATTAGGTCAAACTCATTCTCAACTTCTAATCCCTTAGGATCCATCTGTTCGACTCCTTACTAACAAATCACTTCAAATTATCTTTCAATATTCATATATATCTTCTGCTTTCAATAATAGCAGTGCAATCTCCCATAATTCTCATAATTCTCTCATACTATAATTATTACCCATAGTTCATTCACTTAACATTGTTTCCATCAATTAATTCATCTTATAACAAAAATATATTCAGTATCATTTTCAATCACATTTCATAAATTTCTCCCATTTATCATATTCTCACATTATCATACCATTACTATGTTTACATAATCACTTTTTATTCATTCTTCACAATTCAAGACATTTACACGGTTCTCTTCTCTATCCATATTTTTCATAATTATAAACAAATTTCTAACATAGAATTGATAAGATACCACTTTACCAATCACAACTCCTAACCATATTTCTTGAAACAAAATTATCAATCTCACCCACATAATACTACAATCATATCACCTTAGGCCCAAATCTGCTGATAACAAAATTAACCAGCAATTACACTAAACAAATTATATAGCCAGAGTATATTAATAGTCACATATGTAGTTTATAAATCAATATTGTTCCTCTATTATTCTTCTTCAAACATTTCCAACTATCTCAAAAGTTGACATAATTCAACTTTGTCTCCAAAACAATTTGTTCTTGATCATATGATTATCATTAGCCTAACTCACATCAACAATATTACTTATAACACTTATGTGTACAAAATTCAATCATATACAAACTTTATACAACTTCCATTTCTAACCTATCTCTTATAAAACTTTTCATACATTATACTTTCCATCTTTATTAAACACATATACATATAATATATTTCCACAAGCATAATCCTTCAACCAGAAAGCATTATATGATAGTCTAGCTCAGTTATTATCATAACAATTTCATCGTCCAGTGTTACTCGAGTCCTTTTTTCACTTTCCATTTCAATCCATAGTCTAACTCTTCACAAATCAAAACTTAATTTCTCATAGATCCACTAATACATGCCATATCATTCTTCATACCACTATACAAATAATTATACCACATTCACATTCATAGGTCACGTTCACAATGTGACTTGCTTTCATATTTCTTACACTTTACAATTATATTCATATTAAATAGCTCATTCCACACTTTCTATACATGTATACATATAATCATGCAATTATATTTAATTCCTCTTTTTCATACCATCAATACACATTTAACATTTATTACTTTTCATTGAACAACACCATTTTCATCCCTTTTTACATGACTTAAATTATTTATCAGCTCAACACATATATATACTCTAACCATGATAATACTTCACAAAATCTTAATCACATTACTAAGGTGACATCTCTCTCACATTTATTTTTAAATGCAGTTAGTATACCATCTTTATATCCATTTGTTTACCATTCAATATTTATATATATCTCACATATTTATACATATGTCCCTTACATCCAATCATATACACATCGCCCATTAATCCCTATAAAATTTCCAAATTTCGTTATCACAAATCTCAATTTCTTGAACTAACATTGCTCAATCCAATTCTCACTATTAATATTATCACATAACCTAACTTTGCACAAGTTTATCAATGCAAGAGTACTCATTCTCAACACTAATAGATATGTAGTTGTATAGGTTACAAACACGCAATACTATGCGTACATTACACTTTCAAGTGATCAACTCAATCCTTGATCACTAGCATCTTACATCCCATTATCACCTTCCAAGTAGTCAACCTTATCATGATTACTTCATCACTTGCCAACTTTTAGTTCATCAAATTACATATCTGTAAGTCATTCTTAATATGCAAAAATTTTCATTCCACATAACTCATATACGTACTATACATTAAACTTTCGATATTTAAATAATCTTTATCCAAATTCCGTTAACATTATAAATTCTCCTCTTACTACTTTGCTTAAACTTCAATTTACTCATCTCGTTTTATTAATATAAACTTAAGAAAACATCTTATATATACATACTACAAAGCAACAACAAAATATATCCTTTTTACAATCATTAAAGCTCATTTCAAAAATCCAAATGTTACACATTATCACCATTAACATGAGCTTTAACAATACTCAAGCATATTATATTCCTACCATTCAAACCACAATGTTTACATTAAATTAACAATACTAACAACACCATTTTATCTCCTTGCTTAACCCCTATCATCTTTTTTTTTTTTAAATCTTAACTTTACATATTCAAACCTTAAGTTATCACACTTTGTCTATATCAATCAACTCATTCAATATTCCACCATACTCTCTTCATTATAATTACATATCCATCCATATTATCCATCAACAATATTTCCTCTCCCTTGCAATCCAAACATAAGCTTTATTAGAAAGAGATTCAAATAGTAGAGGAAAGATTACATACTTTGATTTTGATTTTGTTTTTAATTCATTTTTAACTTTATTTTCCTGATCATTTCTTTATATTATAATCATATTTCAAAATTTTCTTTCCTCAAGGAAACTACCATTCTTTAATTTATCACTTAAACTTACATAAATTTTTTCATCTCATTGCTTTCTTTAAATTTCCATTCATATAGAACTTCATCCACACATTATTATCCATTTCATACAATTCAATACATTTCAATTCATATAATACCACATTCGAGACCAACCTAGATGTTAATGCATATGCATGTATCAAAAATTTCATTCTTTTCATTTTCATTCATCATCATTTTTCTTTTTAAAACATTTCTTTTTAAATTTACTTAGGCCGAGAATCTCGAACCTAAGCTCTGATACCAAAATAATTGTAACACCCTCATACCCTATATAAGTACTATACATATACCTCGTATACATACAGTAAGTATATAAAGTATAAGAATGTCACTGTTCATTATAATTAAAAAAAATCCTTACTTCTCAAAACAATCCAAATATATAGTAACAAAACATTTTAGTCAATATACAATATTAAAATATTTTACATGCATGCATCACCTTCTAGTTGGTCTCGACAAACTCTTACTCTTCTTGTGGTAAAACGAAAGACTTCAGATCTACCATCTACTCACCTGCGCGATTAACACATCCGCGCTAAGCCCGAGAGCTTAGTAGTACAAATGAATAATATAAACATACAATACAGAAATTCTAACGTATATCCATATACTAACTTTAAGTACTGTTAGTTTCTTATCGTAGTTTCCCTTTTCAATTACACTTTACACATATCTCAACTAATCTCATATATTACATACATGCATACATATCAATAACACCAACCACAATTCCATCACTACTACTCACAAGGAACATATCAATATACATATTACATAACATATTTCATAACATTTCATTTCCAATTAAGGCAACTATAGATTTCATTATTCATTCATTTCACGTTTCATAAACTACATTGAAAATCAAGACAGACCTGAGCCCAGAACACACTAATATGTTATTCAAAGTTCAGAGTTACTGCTTTGATCCATAATCACAATAATCAAGCCCGTAGGCAACATATATCATATCTCTATCCATGGATAGTGTAACAGACCCAGTCTCTTGGACCATCCACCCGACTAATCGAGAAGATCCTCAACCCGGCAAGACTGTTACTTTTCATATATTTCACATTTATAATTCATATAGTGTAACAGACCCAGTCTCTTGGACCATCAACTCAACAACTTGAGGAGATCCTCAACCCGGCTAGACTGTTAACACTTGTAACAGACCCAGTCTCTTGGACCATCAACTCAACAACTTGAGGAGATCCTCAACCCGGCTAGACTGTTACATTTCATATGTTATAGGCATGCCGTCAAATCCAGAACTCTAAAAGTTGAATTAACATATTAGACACAACTCTTTTCATTTATATCTTTGTACATTTCTTTCTCAATTCATTTCATATTCAAAACAGGCAACCATGCCTCAATTATAATTCATTTACATTCTCATAGCCAACACAATGGCTTCACATCTCATTTGATTCATCATAGCCAATCACAATTACAATACATTTCATCATTTCTCAAAACACATTAGCACAATTCATCATTACAATATTTATCATAACAAATTGCATTGTACATACCTATTTGAATGATATTCATATCTTTCACATCATCCAATCATAACCTTAATCAAATTATATTGACAATATAGTAATTCACTTAACACATTTACAAACAAATGTGTTAAGTCTTAATTCATGTAAATAAGTGCAATCATATAAACTTTGTACTTACCTTAAAACCAACTTACACCACTCTATACACCTACTCTTCCAAGAATCCTCAACACTTAGATTAGGGCAATTCAACCTCTTCACAACCTAATCCAAAAGGAATATTAGCAAAATGACCATATGAATAGTAAATTCTGGTTTTAGACTAAATTTTATCCTTATTTTGAAAATTTGTATAAAATAATATACTTGACTAAAAACTCTAAAATTTTTACAGAACTTAATTTTACATCTTAAAATCATTCCTTTAAAATTTCAGATCAAACTGAACACAAAATCTTGGTCAAATAGTTCACCCAAACAGACTGCCCCAATTGCCCTGCATCCTGGCAGCAGTTCTAAACTTTGTGAATTCCATAAATTAAATTCAATCAACTTGGTTCCAAATTATTTTTCTCAAATACTAGACTCATTAAGCAACAACATATCCAAAATTCAATTGAATATAATTTTTCTACATTTTATTAAAAATCCCGAAATATAGCTGTCTCAGTTAAGGTACCTGCTGGAACAGGTCTAATAAAAATAATCTTTCCAAAATCATAACCATTCCAAAATCGAATCAACATATTTTTCAGTCATTCTAGACTCATATAGGGACAACATATCAAAAATTCACTTCAGGAACATTTTTCTATATTTAATTAAAAATCATACAAGTCACAGCCTTTACTAGTTGTAAAACAGAAAGAAATTCCACTAAACACAACTCTTGCTCTTCAATCACCAACACCAACCTAATTAAATCAAACATACTCCAACATACTACAATAATACAACCCTAATTTCAATTATCAACAATCAAACCTTCATACAACTTCAAATAAACCAAAGAAATCAAGAAAGAGAACTTACTTGGATTCTTAGCCAAATCTTCACTATCCACTTGAAATCCTTAAGTATTTGGTGTAAATAAAAGCAAAATCACCTCCTTCTCTCTCTATCTTCTCTCTCTCTCTCTCTCCCTCGACCAAAAAGAAGAAGAAGAAGAAGAACACGTTTTTCCTTTTCTTCTCTTCTTATTCTTATCTCAAATATAATAATAATAATAATAATAATAATAATAACAATAATAATAAAAACAATAAATCTCCACCACACACTCTCTTCCAACCTTTGACTTTCTTTTCTCTTTTTCTTTTTGTCCTTATCATCATAATTATTAATTAATTAATTATAAAAATATATACATAACTCACTTTCCCTACACCACTTTATATCCCATGTATATGTGATGTATATGTATATATCTTTTATATGGTATTTATATTCCCATATTTCCTTATATATATATCATCTTATAATATTTCCCCTTTTTACTTCCATTAAACATATACATTAACTCCAAATATAATAATAACTCCAAAACTTTTAGGGTATATTTTGGGATATTACACATCTATAACATACTCCAGACACACCAGTCCTCCAACAAACACCTCCATGAGGCCTGCCACAGTGAACACATACAGGTGGAGTAGACCTTTGCATCACGGGAGTCGGGTACAAGCTAAAGAGACTGTTGGTCTCGGCCTCTGCCTCTGATACTGCACTGATCTGCCTGACTGTCTCTGACTCCTACTAATCCTCGGAGCAAAACTTCCTCTACCCCTCTTCACAGATGAAGACCCTACCTCAAACTGGGGTCTCCTTACCCTAGTCTCCTCCTCAGTAGAAGCTGCGGCTATACTTTGGGCTCTCTCCACACTCCTAGCTGCTGCAACAAGCTGAGAGAAATCTTGATACCGAGAACCAGCCACCAGGCACATGATAGAGGGCCTCAATCCCTCCTCAAATCTTCTGCACCGATCTATTTCATCAGAAATAATTCCCCCAGCATAACTACTCAACCGGATGTACTCAATCTCGTATTCTGTCACCATCCGGTTGTCTTGCCTCAAATTCAAAAATTCCATCTTCTTAATATCTTTATACTCGCTCGGAGTATATTTCTGCTCGAACTCCCTCAAGAAATCACCATATGATAATGTAGGTGGATCATCCATAGCATGAGGGACCGTCTTCCACCAGACTTAGGCATCTTTCTGCAGGAGGGATCTGGCATAGTAAAATTTCTCATCCGAAGTGGCTTGCAACTGAATGAATATCCTCTGTACCTTATCTAACCACTGCTCAGCCACTGCAGGATCGGTAGTGCCTAAGAAATCTTCAGCCCCATATTTTCTCAACCTGTCATAATGTCTTACCGGCACCTGAGGCTGTGGTGGTGGTGGTGGCTGCACTGGAGCTTGTCTAAATAATTCCACCACATGCCTTAACCAACCCGGCGGAGACTCATCTGCAGCTGATCTCTCTGGCACAGAAATAGGTGCCTCACTAACTTTCTCAACCCTAGCTCCCTCTCTACTTTCTCCTGGAGCTACACTCTTGGCACTTCCTTCTACAGTCTGACGTGAATGGGACTCCATTACTACTTATATCTGCAAACACAGTAGAATATACCTCATTAAAGATCAAAGATTGCCATACTAAAACATATATTTTACTCAAAAACCAACTTTTAAAATCAAAATATTTTTTTTCTTACAATTCACCTAGGTTGAGAATCTCAAACCTGGCTCTGATACCAAAATAATTGTAACACCCCTATACCCCGTATACGTACACAGCATGCTTATACGATCGTAATATACGTATACTGAATATAGAAATGCTATGGTATACTTAACAAATGAATCATCCCTTTACAAAAACAATGAACAAATTTAAATCATTTAAAAGAAGTTATAAAAGACTAAAAATAAAATGTTTATTTAAAAGCAGCGGAAAATATAACAATTATTTACAAATACTTATATATTAAAACTCAAGATTTACAAAACATAAAGTATATACATGTTTGGCAGTATATCTTCTATCTTTAAGCTTCACTATCACCACCTCAAGATCTAGCCTCTACTTGGCCTAGAGGAACTCTCCGATTCTTCCCTGTTACCTGCGCGATAAATCATAATCACGCTAAGCCAGCGGCTTAGTGGTACAAACTACAATAATACTTTGTTTCGATGCAATGCTAATGTCAAAAATCAATTTCATACATCATTCAAAAGAACCTTACATTTCAACATTTTATTTTGTTCAATGTCATATCAAGCATTCATATTGTTTCTTCATAGTTTCATTAGTTTCACTATTCAAATTTCACATTGAAAACAAAGACAAGCATGGGCCCAAAAGACACTAATATGCCATTCAACTTTCAGAGTTAATGTTTTGGTTTAATTATCACATTTATCATTATCATTATCCCATCTAGGCTTCAAGGATTTAGGTTCAACCAAGCTTCAAGGGGAACAAAGCATGCTAAGTATCAACCCAACTTGGCTTCAAGAACCAACCCAACCTAGCTTCAAGGGTTGTAACATCTCAATTAGGCTTCAAGGACTAGATCCAACCAAGCTTCAAGGGGAGTAAAACATGTTAAACTTTAACCCAACTTGGCTTCAAGGATCAAGCCCAACCTAACTTCAAGAGATTGTTACTATTAGGCATGCCACCAACAACAAAACTCTGAAAATGAATAACATATTAGACACACAATTCATTTATTATTTCATTACCATTTAATCATCATCACTTAGGCATACATACCTCCATCATCTCATTTACATCATTATAGCCAATAACAATGGCTTCACATCTCTTCAATAGAATATACATATCCAATACATTGGACATAATCATCTAAGTAATATGCCTCAATCATCTCATTTACATCTCATTATATATCTCAACTCATCATTTAGGTGTAGATAATTAATGGCATTAACACATATTTTAGATGCTCATTAATCATTCATATTATACCAATCATGACATTATTCATAAGCATCAACAATGCATTAGATTTCCTAACACATTTACAATCAAATGGATGTTAAGTTTCAACATCATATGAATATATGCAATAATATAGTTTGTACTTACCTTAGGAACAACTCACACCAATTTACAACTTTACTCTTCCAAAACTTCTTCACCACTTAGGTTAAGGCAAATCAACCTCTTCACAACCTACACCAAAAGAAATAGTACACATGAGATGCAAAACTATACACATGACATGCTCAACAACACGAGCGTGTCCCTGACCGTGCCCTAAACTCACAACACAGAAGCTTTGACACGCTCAGAACCACGGGCGTGTCACTGAACGTGTAATAAATTCTGTCTCACAGAAACATTGACACGTCCAACAACATGGGCGTGTTCATGGCCGTGTCAATTCCTCACCAACACAGTAGCTATGACACGCTCAGTGACATGGGCGTGTCACTGCTCGTGCCACCCATCCAAAAACACAGAACTATTGACACGCCTAAAACCTAGTCGTGCTCATGAGCGTGTCAGGCTAAAAATACATATTCTGGCCACAACAACACTTAATCCAACAAATCACTTCCTTTTACCAAAATCCACTTCAAATAAACTTAGCTCAACATACCCAAGAACCATAACAAACTTGCAAAAATACCAAAACAACTAAAAACATACATCCAACACAAATCAAAATCATCACCACAAACCTAAAACACACCTACAACACTACCTCTTCCAACAAACTTACTCTTTCCTTCAATCCAAACTCAAAAATACAAAAATCAAATGAATCAAACACTCTTAAACACAACACAATCAAAACACACTCCTATCATCAACAATAATCCTTCAAACTCAAACATAACTCCAAAATAAACAAGAGAAATCAAGAGAGAACTTACCAAAGTTGATGATAGCTCACAAATTTCAACTTATTCCCTTGAATCTTCCTTCAATTTGAGCTTGGATCACAAAACTCACTCTCTCTCTCTCTTGCTTTAGATGGCCGGCCAGTAAAAGGAAAGGGAAAGAAATGAAAAAGAAAATGAATAAACCAAAGTCAAATACTCCTCTCTTTAAACCTCCTCCAAGCAATTATAATATTAAATAATCCAAATTAATCTCTTCCATTCATTTTAATTTCCCATTTTCCACTAATTAACTTAATTAATTAAAATAACTAAATATCTTCTTCCTTTGACCATCACAATTGACTTGCATATATGGTGTATATATTTCCATAGACTCAACATATACACTTCCCTTTAAATTTCTCTTCTCTTTAAAAATTTAACATATACATTCAATACAATCACAACAATAATATCAAAACTTCTAGGGCATACTTTGGGATATTACAAAGATAGTTTTGCATAGTAAAGCCGGCGATCGCAAAGCCAAGGATCCGGCCGAGGTTCAAGGCGCCAGACATCCATAGCCAGTATACCGGGGTCCTTATTAGGGGGTTCCAGGAGAAGGTTAGATAGGCATATATGACTGTAAAAATGAAAATGTATATAAGAAAATGAAAGTTGAAGAATGGAATAAAAAGAGGAACATAATAAGAGGATAAAAGAAAAGTACATAAAATGTTAAGACCAGACAGTAAGAGATAAAAAAGATAGAACTTAGATAACAAAGATGAGTGAACAGAAATAAGTATATGAGAAATTCTCATGTCCGACCACTAGAGAATATGTACAGTAACCCCATGTACAATATTCACATAAGCAGATGAAGTAAGCACACTAAGAAGATACTGTTGACCCGACACTGTCGTGTTGAAATTTAGCAAGAAACCGGAGTTAACCGTGCTCAACCAATGATGATGGGTGACCATCCCGTGAGTCTTAATAAGGTAGGTGACGAACCATATGAGTAGAAACTAGACGAAATCTAATCAAAACACTATATTATGATTCCTCCTGAAAATGCCCCAATGTAATCATCAAAATTAAGAAATTATAAGAAGAAGATATATGAGATTTATGAATTCAGGAAATGATGGAAAAAAAAAGAGAGAGAAGAGAAAGAGAGAAATTAAGAACCAAAGAGGTAGAAAGTGCTGAATTAAAATTAGATAAAAAAGGAAAGAATGAAAGTAATAACAACCCAAGGACTAGGTAAAGGAAAAAGGAAAAAGTAACAATTCAAAAATTACTGGAGGATTGGAAAGAAATATAGATTTGAAGGATATATTACTCCTCTATGCAAACACTGTGGATGAAGACATAAGAGTGAATGCTGATATTTAACAGATGGATGCTGGGAATGCGGGGCACCAGATCGTGTTATGGTAAACTGCCAGAAAGACAAGTGAATGCACTCGCACCGACAAAAAAATCACGGCCCACGCTTGGCCGAGGCCTTAGCAGGGGAAAGGAAAGTGATTCGAATTTTCAAAGAGCACAATCAGAGACCGTTGACTAGCTCAATTCAAGTACACCAGCCAGAGCCTACGCAATGAAAACTTAGAAGAATTACCAGTAGGATATGTTAAGTTTGAAACATTAGTTATAAATCCGATAAGAGACGAGGTAGTTACACACAAGTGATTAAAGAATGTTCTGTAGAGTTACATGAAAATGCATTTCCAGAAAATTTAATGGAGTTACCATTCTGAGAATTTGACGTAATGTTGGTATTGGATTGGCTAACAAGGTATAAAACAGTGGTCGATTATAAGAAGAAAGAGAGTAACACTTCATACTCCCCACAAGGAGGAAGTGACGGCAGTAGGAAAGAGAGCCGATTACCTAAACAACGTAACAGCAGCAGTTACAACAAGGTATTCCATACAAATGGATGTGAGGCACACTTGGTAAGCACTATGGAAGCAAATGTGATAAAGATTCAAGAGGTATCAACAATGCGTAATTTTCTCAATGTTTCTTTAGACGAGCTACCCGGATTATCACCTAAGAGAAAAGTAGGATTCATTATAAATGTATATATGGGAACTGCACCGGTGTCAGTTGCCTCATGCCGAATTGTACCAGCGGAACCCAAAGAAATGAAAATGCAATTATAGGAGCTACTCGACAAGGGTCTTATACGGCCAAGTATTTCTTCATGGGGCACGCCAGTACTCTTCGTCAAGAAGAAAGATAAATCCTTAAGGTCATATGTGAACTATAAGTAGTTGAATGAGCTTACGATTAAGGATAAATATCCATTACCGTCCATCGATGATGGATTCGACCAACTTAATGGAACCAAGGTCTTTTCAAAAAAATTAATAAATAATAGATCACCGACTGGGATATCAGCAGCTACGGATCAAATGAAAAGACATTCCAAAGACTACATCTAGAACTCGATACGGACGTTATAAGTTCCTTGTAATGCCTTTTGAGCCCACAAATGTGTCAGTAGTATTCATGGATTTAATGAATCATATCTTTCATCCATACTTTGATCAATTTGTAAATGGTGTTCATAGATGACACCTTCGTTTATTTAAGGAACAAAGAAGAATACGATCGATACTTTTGCATAATATTGCAAATGTTGCGAGAGAAGCAGTTGTACGTCAAACATGACAAATGCGAGTTTTGATTGGGAAAAGTGACATTCTTAGAACACACCATATTAGCATAAGGCATTAAAGTAGGTCTTAAGAAAAAAAAAAGCCATTTTGGAATGGAAAACACCAAAGATAGTAATAGAAGTAAGAATCTTCTTAGGACTGGATGGGTACTATTAATGTTTTATAAAAGGGTTTTCCATTATTATCATCCCAATGAAAAGGTTGTTTCAAAGGAATGCCAAACTCCAATGGACTAATAAATGTTAGAGGAACTTTGAGAAACTAAAGGAAAAGTTAACGAATGCTTCAATACCCATACGGCCCATGTCCAGCAAAGAATTTGTGATATATAGTGATACTTCACACATCGGTTAAGGTTATATTTATACAGATGCAAAATTTTAAAATATCCACCAACCCAAGAGGATCTCAATTTATGGTAAGGAAAGTAAACCCAAGTTTTGGAAATAACAGCTAAGTTATAAATTAACATCTAGGAAAAGCTAACGTGGTGGCCGACGCACTTGGTGGAAAATCGATACCAGCCTTAGGCGCTATAAAGATCAGTTTAAGACCAATGGAAGAGGAAGTACTAGTAGTAGAAATGCAAGCATAAACTATGTTTCTTTTCAAGAAATTCATCAAGTGCAAAAGGAAAACGAACAAATACAAAAATGGATCAAGCAAGTGCAAGGAGGAAAGGATATAAAATTCTAAATTTCTAAGAACAGTAGTTTGTATTATGACAATAGAGTAATGATACTAACAATGGGAGACATAAGAAAGAAAATTTTTTTCGAAAACCATATAGTAGTCTCTACGCAATGCATCCAGGAGTTACAAATGTATCAATATCTAAAGAAGTTTTAATGGTAGCCTGGAATGAAGAGAGATATTGTTGAGTTTATGACCAAATGCTTAATATGTCAACAAGCAAAAGCGAAATATCAAATACTATCGGGACTGTTACAACTAATTCCCACTCTGGTATGGAAATGAGAACATATCACTATGGATTTCGTCATAGAACTACCAATGACACGAGGCCGACATGACGTTGTTTGGATAATCGTTGACTACCTAACTAAGTTAGCTCATTTTCTACTTTTACAAATGGATTATTCAATAGATAAATTGATGGAAATGTACGCCAAGGAAATTGTACGATTACACAGGATTCCAACGTCTATCATTTTAGGCAGAGGTCCACAGTTCACCATGAATTTATGGAAGAAGTCGCAAACAGCTTCTGAAACCCAAACAAATTATAGCACTGCCTTTCACCCGTAAACAGATGGACAATTTGAAAGAGTAATCCAAATTTTGGGAGGACATATTAAGAGTATGTGTTATAGAATTTAAGGGTGGCTGGAATAGGTATTTCAGTTTAATTAAATATGCATATAACAACGACTATTAATTCAGCATACGGTGACGCCCTATAAAGAATTATACGAAAGAAAACATGGAACACCAAAGTGTTGGACGGAATTAAGTAAAGACAAGATAAAATCATATGAGGGTAGGTAGGAGAAAAATCATATGCGGACTCGAAACGAAAGGACATAGAACTCTAAGTGGAAGACAAGGTTTTTCTTAAGACTTTCCCATGAAAGAAGGTATTAAGATTTAAGCAGAAAAGTAAGTTAAGGCTTAGGCTTATTGGACTATATGAGATCATCGAACGTGTAACGACCACAGTCAGGCCCTCCGAGCCATTCCAGACCCAGCCCATGCTGGCGGAGAAACCCAGGCAACCCAACCTTTTCTCCCGTAGGTGGACCGCTACAGTACTGGACTGCCCTCACGGGCCCTCCAGCAGAATTTGTTTATTTGGCCCACCTCCAAAGGTCATGAGTGTAGGTCGCCTCCCCGGATCGAACACTTGACCTCCCCCTTAAGAGAGCCAGTGAGCGCAATCCAGTACCAATCCAGTACCAATTGGTACTGGATTGCGCTCGCTGGCTCTCTTAAGGGGGAGGTCAGGTGTTCGATCTGGGGAGGCAACCTACACTCATGACCGTTGGCGGTGGGCCAAATAAACAAATCCTGCTGGAGGGCCCGTGAGGGCAGTCCAGTACTGTAGCGGCCCACCTACGGGAGAAAAGGTTGGGTTGCCTGGGTTTCTCCGCCAGCATGGGCTGGGTCTGGAATGGCTCGGAGGGCCTGACTGGGGTTGTTACAGTTAAAAAGGCTGGCTCTCTTAAGGGGGAGGTCAGGTGTTCGATCCAGGGAGGCGACCTACAGTCATGACCGTTGGGCGTGGGCCAAATAAACAAATCCTGCTGGAGGGCCCGTGAGGGCAGTCCAGTACTGTAGCGGTCCACCTACGGGAGAAAAGGTTGGGTTGCCTGGGTTTCTCCGCCAGCATGGGCTAGGTCTGGAATGGCTCGGAGGGCCTGACTGGGGTCGTTACAGAATGCATAGATCAATAGCCTATCGGTTAACTCTATTACCAGAACTGAACAAAATACATAATGTTTTTCACGTTTCAATGATAAGGCAATATCGTTTGAACTTCACACACGATATAAAGACACAAAACATCAGAGTCCAATCTGACCTAAATTATGAAGAAGAACTAATAGAAATTTTAGCACGAAAAGTCAAAGGATCAAGAAATAAGAGAATTCCTCCAGTTAAAGTGCGGCGAAGGAACCATAGCATGGAAGAGATAATTTGGGAAAGGGAAGGAATAATGAGGATGGAAGCCTAAATTTTATACCCGATCGGCTTCGGGACGAAGCCTAAATTTTAGAGGGGAAGAAATGTCACGATCCAATTTGTACATATGTACAGTACATCCATGTACAGTACATCCACCTACAATAAGAGGAGCTATCCCGAGTAACCACCAAAGAACACGAAGTGAAAGGAAGCTCTATAGGACAAAAAGGACCTAACTGAAAAGATTGTAAAGTTTTGTGGAGGTGGCCGTAATTAATTAAAGTTGTTCTGAAGGTCCTTAATAGTGCCCATAACAGACTCTAAGGATGAAAAGTAGAGAAAAATCGGGTCAAAACTGAACTCCACAGTTTTTCCCGAAAACGCACAGTTTGAGAAATACAGTGGATTCTCGACCAAGGGTATTTTCATCATTCTTGTGATAATAAATTATACACTGGAAAACAAGATATGTAAAAGTATCGGAAGTAAACGGAAGGACTCCGCAGTGATCAATGTTGAAGAACGAACCTAAGTGGAGACCCGAATCACGTAAGGACCTAAAGGGAATTCTTACGAAAGTCAAGGACCAAATGATAAAAAGGCAAAGAAGGACACATGTTGCAATCTTATCCATTTAACTTTTTTTTTTGGCAAAATCCCATCCAAATGATAAAAAGGCAAAGGACACATGTTGCAATCTTATCCATTTAACCTTTTGTTTTGGCAAAATCCCATCCAAATGATAAAAAGGCAAAGAAGGACACATGTTGCAATCTTATCCATTTAACCTTTTGTTTTGGCAAAAGCCCACCCATGAAAAAGAAAAAAAAAGAAATAAATTTATATGTACAAACGTGTACATATATAATCCATGTTCTTGAAATCTCTAGAATACAAAAAAAACCAAATCACCTTCTCCTTCTCCAAGCAAATGTCGTGGCCTTCAACAAAAACATTCAAGGAATTTTCAAGTTTCTAGGTGAAAGTTTAGAAGAAAGTTACCAATTCCAAGGTAAGGAAATTCATCTACGGTCCTATTTCTTTCATGGGTTATATTATTTGCAAGATACAAATGAAAGAATAAATATGATGATTATAGAAAATTTAAGAAGTTGAAGAGAAAGTGAAAGAGATGATTTGCACATATAAGATTAATGATAAAAAGGATGACTAGTAGTATTAGTTAGGAAAATAAGGCATGAAGCACTTAAATTTTATTATGTTCTTGACATGAATTTTATGAAAATTATAGAAAATCAAGGAGTGAGAGAGGAGGAAGCAAAGAAGGCATAAAAGAACTAGAAACAAGTGAAAAGAATTAAGGTTTGGTACTTAAATCATTGCCCTTTTCAATTAATTCACATATTTTGCATTATGGGACTTTTGAAATGGTTTTGAAATGATGTTATTATGTGTAGTAAATATGTGGGAAAGTGCTCTTGAACCATTTGTAATCAATTGATTGTGAAAAAAAATGAAAACAAAACAAACTAGCTAAATTTGCTCAATTATCCATAAACTTTGATGAACTTTTAATCACCCCTTTGGTTTGATTTTTGAAAGAGGGACCCTTAGTCCTTAAATGGTATCACAAAAGGAGTATAAAAATCAATTTTTCAAGAAAAAAATGAATTTCCCTCAAGTTTTGAAATTTGGGACGAATGGTCCCTTTTGGGCACCATTCTGCAGCTTTCATTTTGGGCAGTCCGTTGAAGGGGCAAACGAAGGAATTTTCCGATGAAATTTTACATGCATTTAGTTAACTTTATGAAAGTGTTTTCCTGAAAATATTCAGCCAAAAATAAGTTTGTTTACTTGGTCAAAACTATTTCCAAAGTTGACTGATTTTCAGCAGTAAAAACAGATTTTACCATTTAGTTGACGTGCGCCATTGTGTTGCCAACTTTACGCGCCGCGCCACTATTCATTTGGTCATTTTTTCTAAATGGGTTAAAACTTGAATATTATGATATGTATTGATGTTAAATCATATAAAATGACATGAAGGAGAATTGGAAATGATCAGAAAGGCATCATGACAAGCTATTCCGACACTACATGCATTATAGAAAAATCATGGCTTATTGAATATCATGATTAAATTAATTAATAATGTAATATCCCAAAGTGTGCCCTAGAAGTTTAATACAATTGTTGGTTGATTTGAATTAAATGTATATATGTTTTTGCAAAGGAAATGATTGTGTTAATGGAATGTATATGTTGTATATATGTTAATATATATAACATATATATTGGTCAAATGGAGAGTGGTCAAGGGAAGAGATATTTTAATTGTTGTATGTGAAATTACTATTAAGGGCACTTGATTAAGAAGAAATCTAGAACAAATGGGAAGAGGGCGTGTTAGTAATTGCTCATGTAGAATTGCTTGGTGGAGATTTAAAGAAGAAGAGAAGTTGACTTGTCTTTATTTTCTTTTCTTCTCATTTGGTGTGGCCGGCTACCAAAGAAAAGAGAGAGCAAGAGAGGTGGTCTAAGTTCTAGACATCAAATTGAAGGGAGAATCAAAGGATTAAGTTGGAGATTTGTGAAATTTCTTCAATTGAGGTAAGTACTTTCTTATTTTCCTTTGTTATATTTGAAGTTGTGTTTGAGGTGAGTTGTGATTTGTTGTTATTATGATTTGGTGTGTTTGAGATGTGTTTATAAGTGTTGAAATTGACTGTAAGTTACAAAATTAATTTGGTTTTGGTTTTGGTTTGAAGATGGTAAGTTATGTGGATGTTGATATTGAAAGAATAAGAGTGGTGTTGATTTTAGGGTTTTGAGGTAGTAAGTGATTAAATGTGTTGTTGATGTATTGTTAATGTGAATATTGTGATTGAATATGTAAAATAAGTGTTAATGACCTTGATTATGTTCATTGGAATGTGGTTATGTTGTGTACAAGGTGTTTTAATTCAATCAAAAGAAATGTGGCTATGTTTAGGGTTTTGGTTCTTATGAGACACGGCCAAACCAAAGATGAGACACGGCCAAAACTAAAGATTTTTGGGAGACACGGCCAAGTCTAAGGAAATTTGGCCGTGTTGGATAGATTTTGGAGAGACACGGCCACTGTCTTGGCCGTGTCCCTTGCCCATGTTTGCCACTGCCTGATTTTGGTTGAGAGACACAGCCGTGTCCCTTGCCCGTGTCTGCCTCGGCTTGATTTGGTGTTGAGAGACATGGCCACAAGCTTGGCCGTGTCCCTTGATTGTGTTGGCTACTGTGATGGTACTTTGCTCTTCTTGTATTGATGAGATTGAATATACATTTGATGATGCATATGATACTATATGAACAATGCTATGTTTTATGCATTGTGAATCTTGTGAATGGTAATGTGTTATATGAATAATGTACTTTGTAATGTTACATCAATGATGCTATGGGTAAAATGTGAAGGATATGATGAGGTAATTGATTATGTATAGCTTGATGGGAGTAGTTCTTGAGGTAAGTACAAATTTACCTAGAAGCATTCTTTTATATGATTTTGAAACTTAAAACAATGTTAAGTAGATTATTATATTGTTAATACAATGTGACTAATGTTGTTATTTGTATAGTGTGAAAGCTATAATGATTGTCCAAAAAGGTATGTGCAATGTAATTTGTTATGATAAATGTTTTAATAATGAATGGTGTAAATGTGTCTTGAGGAATGATGAAATGTGATGTTATCATGGTTGCTAATAATGATCAAAATGAAATAAATGGACATATGGTTTATATGACAATGAATTTAAGATACAAGTGCAATGTAATTGATTATGTATGTGTGGATGATAAAGTGTATAATGTGAATTGAGATAAATTGTGATGTGAAGCCATTGTGTTTGGTTATGATGATTCAAATGTGATGTGAAGCCATTGTGATTGGCTATGATGATTCAATTGAGATAAATGAGGCATGTTTGCCTAGATGATGATGAGAATTGAGAATGAAAGTGCTAATGAAATAATAAATGAATTGTGTGGCTAATGTGTTATTCCATTTTCAGAGTTTGTTGTTGGTGGCATGCCTAATATTAGTAACAATCTCTTGAAGTTAGGTTGGACTTGATCCTTGAAGCCAAGTTGGGTTGAAGTTTAACATGTTTTACTCCCCTTGAAGCTTGGTTGGGTCTAATCCTTGAAGCCTAATTGAGATGTTACAACCCTTGAAGCTAGGTTGGATTGGTTCTTGAAGCCAAGTTGGGTTGATACTTAGCATGCTTTGTTCCCCTTGAAGCTTGGTTGAACCTAATCCTTGAAGCCTAGTTGGGATAATGATAAATGTGATGATTGAACCAAAGCATTAACTCTGAAATTTGAATGGCATATTAGTGTCTTTTGGGCCCGAGTCTGTCTTTGTTGTCAATATGATATACAAATGTTGAAATAAATGAGTAATGAGATCTATGGTTGAATTTGTTGGAAATGTGATTCATGATTGGTGAATTGTGAATAAAATAATGTTATGAAGTATGTTGTGTAATGTGTGTATTGATATATTGATTGTGAGTGTTAGTGCTGGATTATGATTGGTGAATTGTGAATAAAACAATGTTATGAAATATAATGTGTAATGTGTATATTGATATATTGATTGTGAGTATTAATGATGGATTGTGGTTGGTGATAATGATATGTATATAATATATAAAATTAGTCAAGATATATGAAAGGTGCAATTCAAAAGGAAAAACATGAAAAGAAACTAAGGGTACATGGTAGTGATATTTCATTATATGTCAGAATTTTTATAATATATGTTTATATGTTATATTTGTACTACTAAGCTCTCGGGCTTAGCGCGGATGTGTAATCGCGTAGGTGACTAGGTGGAAGATATGAAGTCTTTCGTTATTCCACGAGAAGAGTAAGAGTTTATCGAGACCAACTAGAGGGTGATGCATACATGTATAATTTTTAATTATGATGTATTTCTTACAAGAGTATATTTCTATGTATAAATGAAGTTTTGATAAAGATAAGATTATGATGTATATGTAAGATCATTAAAAGTATAATGATTTTGTAAATGTTCTTTAAATTTATGTATTGTGGTTTGAACTCTGTTAAAGGTTTAAATAATGTAACGAAAAGTGACATCCTTATACTTTATATACTTACTGTATGTATACCAGGTGTATGTATAGTATTTATATGGAGTATCGGGGTGTTACAAATAAATTGTTTATGCTCTACTTGGTTATGACAGAACCCTTGAGATAAGGGTATGATGCATCATACTATTATTGCAGTACTGCTCATGACGTGACATGTTATTTCAGCTGAAGGCCGATGATTACAATGACATGATCAATGATTCAATGGATAATGGCTATTAGCACATGTGCAAGAATTATGATGAAGGATGATGAAATATGCACCATGACGCATAATATCTCACCATGACGAGATATGTTTATCATGACCCTTCCTTATCCGCTGATGTTCTGTTAAACCAATAGAGCACCTAAATTGATAAAAGCAAAACAAGAAATTTCTAAATTCAGAATATGGGATTTAATCTTTTATCATTATCTTTAGATCTTATTCATTGATTTAAGGTATTCAAATACATGTTTTTAATTACTCTTTTAATCTATTTATTTAATGCAATGATTTAAGTACCCACTAAGCAATTGCTTAGCGAGTTTAGTTTCCCTCTAAACTCGTAGGTTAAACGAGGAGATGAGATTGCAGCATGTCCTGCGCAGCTGGCCTTGACTACTACTTTGGGTAGGAGTTTGGATATGATTGATTGTAGTAATATGGCATGTACATAAGCTTGTATGATCTAGCAAATAAATGTATTATACTGAAAAGCTAGAACACGTACACTGCTAGTAATCTAATAAATCTTATTTGGATTTAGCACTTATGTATGCAAGTATAGAAGTGTAAAGTTTTAGTGCAGGATTTGGTGGAGGATATAAGGGTGATGAATGTAGAAGTGTTTGAGGTGTGTTACGATTGTTTGATTGAGATCAAAATTGTTTTCAAAAATCAAAGAAAATCAGTTTTGGCTAAACTTGGGACCTCCATTTTTAGGGGAGGTTATGGCAAAATTTTTTTAAAATCTGCACTTAAAATTGGCTAAGTAAAATATTAAGACACAACCACCATGAGATAACAGTCCATCTTGGTCTATAAACGTAGGCTAAGATGGGGTGTTACAAGGAAGACTAGTAATCCTACTCTTGGCATCTACAAGGGGTTTTTCTATTCTCTCTTTTAATTCATTTCAATATTGTTTTTGTTATGTTAAGAGAATTGATATTGCAATGAACAATTTGTATTTGATTTATATTGAGTTGAATGAATGTTTTAAATTGATGATGTTGAGCTAAATATCCATGCCTAGTGTTTATAGTATATTTGATTGAATGCTTTCATTCGATATTTCCATTGATGTACCTTGTTGTTGGTTGATTGCATTGGATTGTATGCAAGGTTGATAGATTAGCTACCTATTGATCTCTAGATATTGAATGTAGAACCGAGAGGTGAAATTTGATATTGAATTATGCAATCGACTACCCTAAGAATAAATTAGAAATATAAGTTCTAGGGTTTATTAATTTGCGAATGTAAAACAATTGGTTATTGTTGATTCATGAATGTGAAAACTAATGAATTGGTAATTGACTAATTAAACTTCAAAAACAAATTAATTACAAGGTTAAGTTAATAAATAATATGGGAATTGAGCTTTGATTGAATGGACCTATAACCCTAGGCACCTTCCCAAGAATCGATTTGATCTTGTACAACCATCACACACATTAACCCTTACACTCATTACTCTTAGGTTTAAATTACTCCTGTACCATTCCAAACAACAAACTCTCATTTTTAAATTAGTTGTCAATCAAGCTATTACAAACTACACCTTCTTTGTGAGACGACCTTGGGGCGATCACTTTTGCTACAACTACCTCGTACACTTACGAGTGATGCTTGTAAGGCTGAAGGAAGAGAATCAAGGTATGTAACTTTCTAAACTTTATGACAAGCCCTATAGTGAAGATAGTGAAAATAAGCTTGAGATAGCCATGACCTTAGAAGAAGAGCAGGTATTGCCCAATTTAGAAAATGAGGAGAGTAAGCTAATTTTAGATGCTGAGGTTGTTGAGAGGGGACTTGACATTGTTAAAATGGATGAAGAAGTGATTCAACCAAACTTGGTTGAACTTAAAGAGTCCCCAAAACTCATCTCTTCTACTCTTGGTGGTGAAGAAGAGCATACAATGGATAGAACCATGTTGCACAATGAAAAAGGGTTTTACAAAGTTCCTATTACACTGGAGGATTACCCTAAGATGACCTTCACATGTTTTCAAATACCGCTACTTAGGCATAGCAATACATCGGGTATCCTTCGGAGTTGTATGCTATCCATCCCTGCAGACATGAGCAACAATCGCATTCTGGGTGTAAGGAGCATTGTACATCGCATATGGGAACGATGGAAATCAGGTTTCATCTAAACCCTATCTTTTAGTTGATGCATGCTCACATTGAGGACAATGTGAATCTTTAAGTGTGGGGTGCATTTTGTATTTTGTGTTTTTACTTTTAAGTTATTTTTTGTTTAAGTTTAGTTAATGTTTTTAATGTTTTTCTTTGAATAAATGAATTTTAGAAAGTTTAATTGTTATAAAATTGTTGATAGATGACCTTTGAATTTTTGAAGCATGAATTTGAGAATTGAGTAGAATTGGTGCTTATTGTCAATTTTGTTTGTTTTTTCCTTACATTACCTTTAACTAGTGAGAAATTGAGCCATCAACTTATTATTCTTTTTGTGGGTGAACATCTTTGATTGATGAATTGCTAGAACTTGCTTTGACATGCATTTTAAGACTACGTAAAAATTTCAATTAGGCATCAAGATGATTAAGGCAATTAGGTGAACCCACTTTGGCTTAAAAAGACCAACCCTATTTTTAACCTTAGTTAGCTAATTTTGAGCCTATTTCATTTTCTCTCTTCTTTCTTTTTCGCAACACTACTAACTTTGAATCATGCTATTTTGTCTCTTACCCTTTCATTAGGTGAAGAGCATTTTAAGAGCATTTATGGCTGGGTGCTGTGTTGAATTAAGTGTGGGGTTAAATTTAGTAGCTTTAAGATTGCAAACTATTATGTTATTTAGTTGCAAACCCTAAAAAAACAAAACAAAAATAGAAAATAAATAAAATAAATAAAAATAAATAAAAAGAAGAAGAGAAAAATAAAAAAAATAATAAGAATAAGAATAATTGATGTTCTTGTTGAAAGGGTTGGAATATGTTTGGGAATAATCATTGCAAGATTTAATAAGTGAGTTCCCTTAAAAAGCTCTTTAATAACAAAGGGTAGATGAGTGAAAGGTGTTTTGGAATTTTTAGGGTATATATATTTATGAATGGTTACTTAATTCTTGAAGTGCTCTTAAACTTAATAATTAAGCTCACATTTCCTAAATGTCATGCCTTTACCTTAGCCCCATTACAACTAAAAGAAAGACCTTTTGATTGATGCTTGATTGTAATTTTGTGGTGGAGATTTGATTGATAAGCAAGCCTATGGTAATATTCCTTAATTGATTGTTATGAGTGTAAATACCACCATGATCAAACACTTGTAAGAGTTGGTGAGGGAGCGACAACATAGGTTATGCATGGAAAACCACTTAATTGCATGGGTATCGATTTTGTTCGATTCAATATTGATTGCAAACTTAGGGAAAGGGAAGTCTTGATGCATTCTTATAAATCTTGAACTTAACAAATTTTATCTTGTTTAGTGTTTTGATTTTAGCCTTACTTGGGGACAAGCAAGGAATTAAGTGTGGGGTAGTTGTTTAGATCATTTTTGTACTAGTTTTTAGTGTGATTTTTATGTGTTCTTAGTTAATGTTTTGATTGATTTTTGTTTTAAGATTGTTTAAAGTCTTTCTTTTAGGTTTAAGTGCAAAAACTCCGTTGGAAGATCAAAACAGTGTAGGAAAAGCATGAATCAAGCAAGACATGGCCAAGCCAAATCAAGCTTGGCTGTGTTCCCTCAAGAAATTCAAGGCAGAGCTTGACACAACTAGGAGACACGGCCAAGCCACTGTTCGTGTCTCATCCAAGGAGCAAAACAAAGAAACCAAAGCAAAGAAAGAGCAAAAAGGAAGAAGCAGAACTTGAAACACTCAAGTGACACGGTCAAGCCACTGGCCATGTCACATGACACGACCAAAAGCTTAGCCATGTCCCATCCCAAGCTCAAAGCAAGCAAAGACCAAAGAAAAGAAACAGAAGAGGACACACGCACATGACACGGCCAAGCCGCTGGCCGTTTCACATGGAACGGCCAGGAGCTTGGCCGTGTCACCCCTTGAGACCAAAGAAAAGAAAGAAAAGAAAGAAAGAAAGAAGCAGTGATGGACACAGCCAACAAGCTTGGCCATGTCCCAAAGAAAAATGAGAGACGTGGCCATGCCAAATCCAGATTGGCCGTGTCACCTTTAATATATATTTGAATGCTTTTGCACGAAAAAGGAGAAGTCGGGGGGAGAAGGCCTAGGGTTTTTGAGGAAAAGAAAGGAGAAAAAGAAAAAACGAAGAAAAGAGGGGAAAAACATGATTTGGGGAGAGAAGAGAGTGACTCTCTCCTTTTCCCTTCATCTTCATCCTCCATTTCTATCCTCTCCATCTACTCCATCTTCCATTGATAAGATCTCTGAGATTCTTTGGGATAAAGTGGGTTAACAAGCTCTTAAAGGTTGAAGAAGCTTCATTGAAGGATTGGTGACTTGAGAAAGCTCCATTCCACATTGCAAAGGAGAATCATCCATTGAAGAGGGCTTGAGTTCTTCATCATACATCAAAGTGGAGCTAGGAGGAAGACTAGTAATCCTACTCTTGGCATCTACAAGGGGTTTTTCTATTCTCTCTTTTAATTCATTTCAATATTGTTTTTGTTATATTAAGAGAATTGATATTGCAATGAACAATTTGTATTTGATTTATATTGAGTTGAATGAATGTTTTAAATTGATGATGTTGAGCTAAATATCCATGCCTAGGGTGTAACACCCCCGTACCCCAGATACGTACACCGCATACACCCACACAACACGCAATATACCTATACCAGATAAAGGGGTGCCACCATTATTTTAAACAAACCAAACTTTAATCTTTAATATATATAAGCATCATAAGTCAGTCCGAATAAACTTAAAACATTTAAACTATATTATAAATAGTAATAGAGAAAATATTTCTTCGCTAAAATACACACATATATATATATAACATTAGTACCCAAAAGCTTATCTAAAACAGTCTGTTCAAAATATTTGTTAATTAAACAGCGGAAAATACGTATGTTTACATCAAAATCAATAAGTACAGAAATATGAAGTTTATACATACTGGCAGTTTGTCTCTGATCTTGATGTCCACAACTCAACACTGCTCCACAAACTCGAGCCTAGACTCGACTTGGTCTAGGTGAGCTCTCCAGCACAACCGGAACTACACTGCGCCGTGAGCGATGAACCACAATCACGCTAAGCAAAAAGCTTAGTGGTAAAAACTTTGATTCAATAAAGATCAATGCAATGCTTATGCATAATATATATATGAATATATCAACTCATAGCATTATATCTCAACATATTAATCACTTGCATCACATTTCATAATTCACATTAAAGCAAGGACAAGTATGGGCCCAAAAAGGATCTAATATGCTATTCAAAGTTCAGAGTTACTGCTTTGGTCCATAATCACATTCATCAAGCCCGTAAGCGATATATATATATATCCATAGATAATGTAACAGACCTAGTCTCTTGAACCTTAACCTGGCTAGACCCTAGGGCTCTAGTATCTTGGTCCTCAACCTGGCTAGACTGTTACTATTTTTGAGGCTTACGACCCGGTCTTTTCACCTCAAAAACATTATATTTCACATTTTTCAGCTTGGCTCAGCTTACGACCCGGTCTTTTCACCTGCCCAGCGATTCATAGGCATGCCGCCAAATCCAGAACTCTAAAAATTGAATAACATACTAGGCACACAATTAATTCATTTATCTCATTATCAATCTCTTTCACAATTCATTTCTCATTTCATTTCTCATAATCAAACTAGGCTCATTGCCGTAGTATATCATCTTTTCTCAATTTTCCCATTCTTCTCTTTTGTACGAATATTAATTTGTTACATTATGATTTCACATGTCTTACCACATTATTCCATATTTATTTTCATATGCAATACATTACTCAATTGCATTGATACATCAACATAATTCACATTATGCATATAATAACATATAACTCATTCATCAACAATGTATCAAGTAACTTAACACATTTCTCTACTAAATGTGTTAAGTCCCAATGTCATATAAATGTATGCAATCATTCAAAGTTGGTACTTACCTCTAAGAGCAACAACACCACTCTATCAATTCCTCTTCCAAGATAACTCTCGACACTTGAATAAAGGTAGCTCAACTCTCTTCAAAACCTAATCCAAAGGTGATCATACACACTCACTTAGAGATACACAAGAAGAAAATAAGAAAGAGAACTATCTAGGGCAAACTCTACACTTGACACGCTTAACAACATGGGCGTGTCCCTAACCATGCCCTAAACTCACAACACAGAAGCTTTGACACGCCCACTAACGCTCAGTGACATGGGCGTGTCACTGGCCGTGTCAATCCTCCAACAACACAGTAGCTATGACACGCTCAGTGACATGGGCGTGTCACTGGCCATGTCAATGCTACTACAACACAGAAGTTGTGACACGCTCAGTGACATGTGCGTGTCACTGCTCGTGTCACCAACCTAGAAAATAGAACCAACGACATGCCCAAAGACATGGCCGTGCTCCTGGGCGTGTCAGGCCAAAAACCCTGTAATCAACACCAACAAAGCCACAACCAACAATCATCTTCCAATAGCCATATCAATAACACATAACTCAACCAAAACCATCAACAACTCAAAAATACTTAAGTAAACCTTAAAACAACTCAATTACAAACATCAAACACAAACACCACCATATTCACAACTCAAAAATCACACAATCCACACACTTGCCTCTTTCACCAAACTCATCCCTTTTCTCTCTTCAATATAACCCTAAAATCAAAGTTAACAAAACAATACAACCCTCAAATATACCAAAACAACCGTCCAACAAACCCTAGAACATAAACTCAAGAGAAAACCAAGAAACTAGTTGGAAACTTACCAAAAGTGAAGAAAATCCTTAAAAATCCAACTTGATCTCTTGAAAACCTTCAATCTTTTGAGCTTGGAAGCAACGAAACCTCTTTTCCTTTGGTTGCTAAGGGTGGCAGGCCAAAGAGAAGAAAAGAAGAAGATGAAGATGAACGAAGAAGAAGAAAGAAAGAAATAAAGAAAGAGAGAAAGAAAGTGAACCACTACAACTACTCTCTCCTCAAAACACTCTCAACCAAGCAATAAAACAATATAATATTAAATCCACTACATCATCTTCCACTAACATTAAACAAATCCATTTAATTAATCAAAATATCTCTTTTGACTTATAAGACCCATTGACTTGTATATATTATTTTTATCTCCATATACATAACATATACACTTTAAATTATTTAATCCAATACAACAATTAACACTCCAATTGTAATATCCTCATGTATGCCCTAGAAGTCTTGGTTATGTTGTTGTTATTGTTGATGTTGTTGTTAGTGTTGTTGTTGTTATATATTGGATTGAATATATGTGTTAAATTGTAAGAGAAAAGAAATGGGAAGAGAATGTATATGTATATGTGTTTTGGAGAAGAAATTTAGGGTTTAGAGACAAATGTATATGTTGTGTATATGATGATATATATAACATATAGATTGGTCAAATATAGAGTCAATGCAAGAAGATATTTTTGTGGA
Organism: Garcia nutans; assembly: GCA_947685225.1. NCBI lineage: Eukaryota > Viridiplantae > Streptophyta > Magnoliopsida > Malpighiales > Euphorbiaceae > Garcia > Garcia nutans. Next base: position 42,513,803 of record CANTUV010000007.1, on the reverse strand, counting down.
ATGTGCAATTACATATAAGGGCTTAGATGAGACAAAAGGTTAGTTAAATGGTGAAGGGTGTTTTAGTAATTGCAAGGTTAAAAACACTTGATGGATATAAGAAGCCAAATTTGACTTTGCTCTTCATATTTTCTTCTTCTCTTCATGTGTGGCCGGATTCTCCATAGACAAAGAGAGAAAGAGAGGTGATCTTGAGGTTTGAAGCAAATTGAAGAAGGAATCAAGGGTGTTGGTTAGAGATTTGTGGAATTCTTCATTTAAGGTAAGTTTTCTCTTGATTTCTCTTGTTCTATTTGGAATTTTGTTTGAGATTGATGGAGTGTGTTTGTGTATGGTGTGTGTAAAAGTGTTGAAATGGAATTAAAGATAAGAAGCTAGGTTGGTGTTGGTGATGGAAGAGTAAGAGTTGTGTTTAGTGAATTTTTTTCTGTTTTACAATTAGTAAAGGCTGTGACTTGTATGATTTTTAATTAATTATAGAAAAATGTTCTTGAAGTGAAGTTTTGATATGTTGTGCCTCTATGAGTCTAGAATGACTGAAAAATATGTTGATTCGATTTTGGAATGGTTATGAGTTTAGAAAGATTATTTTTATTAGACCTGTTCCAGCAGGTACCTTAACTGAGACAGCTATATTTCGGGATTTTTAATAAAATGTAGAAAACTCATATCCAATTGAATTTTGGATATGTTGTTGCTTAGTGAGTCTAGTATTTGAGAAAAATAATTTGGAACCACGTTGATTTAATTTGATTTATGGAATTCACAAAGTTCAGAACTGCTGCCAGGATGCAGGGCAATTGGGGCAGTCTGGTTAGGTGAACTATTTGACCAAGATTTTGTGTTCAGTTTGATCTGAAATTTTAAAGGAATGATTTTAAGATACAAAACTAAATTCTGTAAAAATTTTAGAATTTTTAGTCAAGTAGATTATTTTATACAATTTTTCAAAATAAGGATAAAATGGAGTCTAAAACCAGAATGTACTATTCATATGGTCATTTTGCTAATATTCCTTTTTGATTAGATTGTGAAGAGGTTGAATTGCCCTAACCGTGTCCCTCAAGTGGCTGCCCGTGTCCCTCAATTGTGTGGGTTAGGGTTTTAATTCTTTGTTCTTCTTGCATTGCTTTGGTTCTCCAAAGGTAGGTTGGTCCTTAAACCTAACCCTAAACACTTTAAACACACTTGAATCAATGAATGATATAATCAAATGCATGTGTAAGGTCCTAAAACTATGAATCATATCAATTGTTCTTTGCCCTAATTTCATTGTTGAGATTGAACAATGTTATGTTATGTATTGGGAATGGTAATGTGTTTCATGAGTAATATACATTGAAATTGAAATGTATATCAAAGATGCAATGATAATTTAAATAAGACATGATATGAGACAATGCCATTGTGATTGGCTATGATGATGATTGTAACACCCCTATATCCAATGCACACACACTACAACCACAACAATGTAGCATAAGTGCACCAAACACAGGGATACTACGGTTTTCTTAACATTCAAAACCCTTTAAATTTGATACAATATCCTTATCATTATACATTATAGAGAAATAAATCATTTACTTATAAAACAAAACATATTAGTTATATATATACATTTAAATATTACACAGCGGAAGTTATAAAATATGTACATATTTACATATTAAACATTTCTTTACAAAATATAAAGAAGTATACATGATTGGCAAGTATGCTCTGATCTTTAAGCTCCCAAAATGGATTCTTCAAGGTCTACTCTCACTGGGTCTTGATGAACTCTCGGGGTCAACTCTATTAACTCTATTACCTGCGCGATTAAACACTATCGCGCTAAGCCAACGGCTTAGTAAGATAAAGCATGCTAATGATATGACTTAGTACAATGCAATGTCATTTCTCAATCCACATTATACATGTAACATCATATATGCAAAACTAGCAACATATTTTCACATTACATATCACATTTCAATATCTTTTCATATACCTCATTAGTATTCATTTAACCATTCATAATCAACACTAAACAAAGACAAGCATGGGCCCAAGACACACTAATATGCCATTCAATTTTTAGAGTTAATGCTTTGGTTTTGTTATCACATTTATCATTATCATATACCCAACTAGGCTTCAAGGATTAAGTTCAACCAAGCTTCAAGGGGAGCAAAGCATGCTAAGCTTCTACCCAACTTGGCTTCAAGAACTAATCCAACCTAGCTTCAAGGGTGGTAACATCTCAATTAGGCTTCAAGGATTCAATCCAACCTAACTTCAAGAGATTGTTACACTTATTAGGCATGCCACCAACAACCAACTCTGAAAATGGAATAACACATTAGCCACACAATTCATTTATTATTCAATTATCATTTTCATTCTCAATTCTCAACAACATTTAGGCAAACATGCCTTATTTCATTACAATCCTCATAGCCAATCACAATGGCCTCATATATCATTTAAATCATCATAATCAATCACAAGTCACATTACATTATCATATAAGCAACATGCTTTACATCCTTTACTTACTTCAAATAAAACAGAACAGAACGATTATAGCGGTCGCACCAGGCTAAGTCGCGACCGTCCTCCACAATCAAAAGATGAAACTTTAACACAGTAGGTTTCGCGGTCAGAAGTTCGGTCTAAGTCGCGACCGCACTTCACAATCAAAGATGAAACCTTATCACAGTAGGTTTCGCGGTCAGAAGTCCGATCTAAGTCGCGACCGCACTTCAATAATAGCGACCGTCCCAAATTACGTGTCTCATGCATAAACCCTAAATTTAACAAACTTTATTTTGTTTAACTTCAAACACATTATACACAACATAACCTCATTCAAATGGACACAATCAACATCCTCAACACTTATTTACATCTTCCAAACACATTAATAACATATTTGATACCACAACACAATTACAACCAACACAAAGATCAACAAAAATAATCAATCAAAAATAACATAAACAACTCTTACCAATTCAAAACCCTAACTCAAACTCAACACAATCACTTCCAACACCTTCACCTGCTCAACTTCTCATCTATCAAGCAATATCAATACTTAAAATCACACCATAAGCAATTGAATCATATCATCATCAAACCACAACTCAACTCAAGCATAACTTCAAAATAACAAGGGTAAACAAGAGAAAACTTACCTTAAATTATAACACTTCTTGAATCAACACTTGATCACTTCAATCTTCCTATAATTGGAGCTTACTCTTCAAAGTCTTCTCTTTGCCTCTTTGCTTTCCCTTTGTCTACGAGAAAACAGCCAAAATGGAGAAGAAGAAGAAAATACATGGAGGAAATAAAGTCAACTCCACTTTAAATCTCCACCAAGAGATTTTATCTAAACAATTACCAAAATGCCCTCAATCATATAACTAACCTTTTGTCTCATCTAAGCCCTTATATGTAATTACACAATCCACAAAAATATCTTCTCTTGCATTGACTCTATTTCTCTTTGACCATTTTATATGTTATATATATCATCATATACACAACATATAAACTTGTCTCTAAACCCTAAATTTCCCCAAAACACATATACATAAACTTTTCTTTTCTCAATTTAAACCAACAACAACAACAATAACCACAACAACAACCACATACAAAACTTCTAAGGCCTGCATAGGGATATTACAATTCTCCCCCTCTAAAAAGAAAATTTCGTCCTCGAAATTACCTGATATCAACGCTGAAACAACTGCGGATACTGCTCTTGCATGGATTGTTCACTTTCCCAAGTTGCTTCTTCTTTTCCATGATTCTTCCATAGAACTTTCACCAATGGCACACTCTTGTTCCTCAACTCTTTCACTTCTCGTGCCAAGATAGCAACTGGTTCCTCTTCAAAAGTCAAATCTGGGCTCACTTCAATAGATTCAATTGGCAACACGTGAGATGGATCCGATCTATATCTCCTCAACATAGAAACATGAAATACATTATGAATACGATCCAACTCAGGTGGCAAAGCAAGTCGATACGCCACTGGCCCAACTCTTTCCAACACTTAATACGGCCCAATGAAACGAGGACTCAATTTTCCTTTCCGACCGAACCTCAAAATCTTCCTCCAAGGAGATACTTTCAAAAATACCTTATCTCCAACATCAAACTCTATGTCTCTCCTTTTCAGATCTGCATAAGACTTCTGTCGGTCTGAAGCTGCTTTTAACCTGCTTCGAATCAACTTCACTTTCTCTTCAGTTTCTTGAATCAAATCAGGGCCAATTAACTTACCTTCCCCAAGTTCACTCCAACAAAGAGGTGTCCTGCACCGTCTACCATATAATGCTTCAAACGGTGCCATACCAATGCTGGATTGGTGACTGTTGTTGTAAGCAAACTCCACAAGTGGTAAAAACCTATCCCAACTTCCAGAGAAATCGATGACACAGCTTCTCAACATGTCCTCAATAATCTGTATCACCCTCTCAGACTGTCCATCTGTCTGTGGATGAAAAGCAGTGCTGAAATGCAGTCGAGAACCCAAAGCACTGTGCAAACTCTTCCAAAACCTTGAAGTAAACCTGGGATCTCGATCAGATACTAAAGAAGTTGGAACACCATGCAACTTTACAATCTCATGGATATACAGCTCAGCCAACCTCTCCAAAGAGTAGTCCATCCGAACCGGAAGGAAATGAGCTGTCTTGGTCAATCTATCCACAATCACCCATATGGCATCATGCTTCTTTTGGGTCAATGATAAACCAGACACAAAGTCCTTACATTGCCAATTGAGTAGAATTGGTTCTTATTGTCAATTTTGTTGGTTTTTTCCTTACATTGCCTTTAACCTAGTGAGAAATTGAGCCATCAACTTATTATTCTTTTTGTGGGTGAACATCTTTGATTGATGAATTGCTAGAACTTGCTTTGACATGCATTTTAAGACTACATAAAAATTTCAATTAGGCATCAAGATGATTAAGGCAATTAGGTGAACCCACTTTGGCTTAAAAAGACCAACCCTATTTTTAACCTTAGTTAGCTAATTTTGAGCCTATTTCATTGTTCCTCTTCTTTCTTTTTTGCAACACTACTACCTTTGAATCATGCTATTTTGTCTGTTACCCTTTCATTAGGTCAAGAGCATTTTAAGAGCATTTATGGCTGGGTGTTGTATTGAATTAAGTGTGGGGTTAAATTTAGTAGGTTTAAGATTGCAAACTATTATGTTATTTAGTTGCAAACCCTAAAAAAACAAAACAAAAATAGAAAATAAATAAAATAAATAAAAATAAAAAAGAAGAAGAAGAGAAAAATAAAAAAAATAATAAGAATAAGAATAATTGATGTTCTTGTTGAAAGGGTTGGAATATGTTTGGGAATAATCATTGCAAGATTTAATAAGGGAGTTCCCTTAAAACGCTCATTAATAACAAAGGGTAGATGAGTGAAAGGTGTTTTAGAATTGTTGGGGGTATATATATATGAATGGTTACTTCATTCTTGAAGTGCTTTTGAACTTAATGATTGTTGCGCGCGAGCTGCGCTATGGCTATACCGCAAGTGCACGGGTCGCCCAAGTAATAAAGTAGTGAGGGAGTTATCATTCCACTGAGGACAAGGCCAAACACTAGTGCAAATCTTAACTGTTGTTTAGCAAATCAATTTTTTTGTGGTGTTTTGTAATTAAAGACAATTAACTTAAATAAATGAACATAAAGATAAATTGTGTGTTGTGTAAAAATGATTGATGATAATGATACTATCTAGATATTGAATTCCCCTAGCCTCAATTATATTATATGATAGAGTTGAGTTGGCATTCCTCTAACTTAGACTAAAACCTCTCTCGAGAATCCCTAATCACTAAGTAGAGTGCCGGAATCTATTCTCAAAACACAATTAAATAAATCATGCATTAAGAACAAGGAACTATAAACCAAAGGATCTTTTAGGCCTATCTCTAGCACCCCAATCAATCCTCAACCCTTATGAGTAATCAATTCACATCAAGCTTTCTCAAGTCAATAATATGAAAATGGCAACCAATCAATAAGCATGCTATCATCAATTGGCAATAATCATTAAGCATCATAAGAATAAAACAACTCAATCAATTAAAAGTATCCAATCATACAAATAAGCTAGGGTTCATTAACATCTAGATAGAGAATAATTTAGTTCATGTTCAATGCACTTAATATAACAACAACAACAATAACATTAAAAATACATAAAAGGAGAAAATAGAAAAACCCATTTCAATGTAGCTTCTTCAATCTCCAGGAGCTGCCAATGGATGATGCAGATGGTGGAGAGGATAGAAATGGAAGATGAAGATGAAGAGTCAAGGAAAGTGTCACTCCTTCCTTGCCAAAAACGTGTATGCCCAGCCTCCTCCTCTCAAACCTCTCTTCTCTGCCTCTGTTCTCTGTTTCCTGCACAAACCTCCAGCCCTCTCTGTAGAAGCTTTTTCCTTCTTCCTCTTCTTCTCTTTTTATTTCCCTCCAAAGCTCAAGCTCATGCTTCCGACTCACACCACTCTCCATTGTCTCCCATATTCTCTTTGTTTAATCTTTCTTTCCATCAATTAGGCAGGTTTTTCCTTTCTTTTTTATTTCTTTTGACAAAAGCAATTGGTTTGTCTCCCACTTGTTCCTCAATCCTTGTAAAAGAATCAAGGTTTTTATAGGTGACACGGCCAAGATTTGAGTGGCTTGGCCTTTTCTCTCATTTTCCTTTGGGACACGGCCAAGCCACTTGGCCGTGTCCATCACTACCTCTTCTTTCTTTCTTTCTTTCTTTTGTTCTTAAGGAGTGACACGGCCAAGCTTGTGGCCGTGTCATGTGACACGACCACTGGCTTGGCCATGTCACTTGGGTGTGTCACCTTCTGCTTGTTTCTTTTCTTCTTTTGTTCTTTGGTTAGGCATGGGACACGGTCAAGCTTGTGGCCGTGTCATGTGACACGGCCACTGGCTTGGGCATGTCACTTGCTAGTGTCAGCTTCTGTTCTTCATTTTTCCTTCTTTGCTTGGTTCTTTGGTTTTTGTTCTTTGGGTGAGACACGGCCAGTGACTTGGGCGTGTCACCTGGCCGTGTCATCTACTGCCTTGAAGAAATTTTTAGGGACACGGCCAAGCTTGCTTTGGCTTGGCCATGTCTTGCTTGATTCATGCTCTTTCTTGATTGTTTTGATCATCCAAGGGAATTTTTCCACTTTAACCTAAAACAAACTTTAAACAAAAATCAAATGAAACATTAACTAAAAACACATTAAAATTATACTAAAAACTAGTATAAAAACACTCTTATCAAATACCCCACACTTAAATCCTTGCTTGTCCCCAAGCAAGGCTAAAATCAAAACAAACTAAACACAAAAATTTTGTCAAGTTCAAGAGTTATAAAAATGCATCAAGACTTCCCTATCCTTGAATCTGCAATCAATATCAAATCAAACAAAATCAATACCAATGCAATTAAGTGGCTTTCCATGCATAACCTATGTTGTCACTCCCTCACCAACTCTTAAAAGTGTTTGATCAAGGTGGTGTTTACACTCATAACAATCAATGAAAGATTATTGCCATAGGCTTGCTTATCTATCAAATCTCCACTACTTAATTACAATCAAGCATCAATCAAAAGGTCTTTTATTGGGTTGTAATGGGGCTAAGGTAGAGGCATGGCATTTAGGAAATGTGAGCTTAATCATTAAGTTTAAGAGCACTTCAAGAATGAAATAACCAATCATATGTATAATCCAACAATTCCTCTTATCTACCCCTTGACTTTGAAAGAACTTTTCAAGGGAACTCACTTATTACATCTTGCAATGATTATTTCCACACATATTCCAACCCTTTCAATAATAACAACAATTATTCTTATTTTTATTCTTTTTATTTGATTTGATTTTTTTTCTGCAATCTTAAACCTACTAACTTTAACCCCACACTTAATTCAACACAACACTTGGTCATAAACGCTCTTAAAATGCTCTTGATCTAATGAAAGTGTAAGAGTTAAAAAAACAAGGTTCAAGCTAATGGTCTTGTGAAAAAGAAATAAAGGGAAAATAAAATAGGCTCAAAATTGGCTAACTAAGGTTGAATGTAGGGTTGGTCTTTTTAAGCCAAAGTGGGTTCACCTAATTACCTGAATCATCTTGATGCCAAATTGAAATTTTTATATAGTCTTAAAATGTATGTCAAAGCAAGTTCTAGCAAGTCATCAATCAAAGATGTCCACACACAACAAGAATAGTCAGTTGATGGCTCAATTCCTCACTAGGTTGATGGTAATGCAAAGAAAAACCAACAAAATTGACAATAAGCACCAATTCTACTCAATTCTCAAATTTATACTTCAAAAATTCAAAGGTCATCAATCAACAATATTTATAACAATTGAACTTTCCAAAATTCATTTATTTAAAGCAAACATGAAAAACATTAACTAAACTAACACAAAAACTAAATTAAAATTAAAAACGCAAAACGCAAAACACAATATGCACCCCACACTTAAAATTTCACACTGTCCTCAATGTGAGCATGCATGAACTAAAAGAGAGTTTAGATGAAACCTGATTTCCACCACTCCCATATGCGATATGTAGGGCTCCTTCCACCCATAATGCAATTGGAGTTCATGATTGAGACGATGGACAGAATGCAACTTTGAAATGTGCCCAATGTGTTGCAAAGCTTAGGTAGCATCCTTGGATGAGCAATTGGCCAATGAGAATATGTGAAAGCTATCATGGGGTGATCCTCCAATGCTATAGGGACTTGGTAAGAATGTTTTTCAGTATGCAACATAGCTGTATTCATTTTTTGTTCTTTCTCGCTCCCGAAAGTGGGAGTTGTGATCATTGGTTGCATATTGTTCTCCCCAACTAAAACAAATTCCAAAATTTTTGGGGTCTTTTGAAGTTCAACCAAGTTTGGTTGAATCTCTTTCTCATCCTCTTTAGCACTTGGAAATTCCTTCTCAACAATCTCACCATTTAAAATTAATTTGCTCTCCTCGATTTCTAGATTGGAAATATTAGGCTCTACTTCTAAGCACGTGGCTGCCTTAAGCTTATCTACACTATCTTCGCTATGGGGCATGTCATAGAGTTCTGGAATATGCATACCTTGTTTCTCTTCCTCCAGCATACATGGGAATGAAATTGGTGGTATAAAAGGATTTGGAGGTTTATGCAATTCTATCCAAGTTGATGCTTCCAAATTCTCCTCTTCCTTTGTTTGATTCAACTCCTCTATGTCGGGTTGGATCTCCTCGCCATTGTCTTCTTGATTGGTCCCTGCATCAGAGAAATCACAAAAATTGTTAAATATTACCTGTTCACTCCTCAAGTTTGTGATTACCTGGGTTTGCTCCAATTGGCTAGGAGACTCCTCATTTTGATGTGCTTGGGGTTGATGTGCCAGCTGCTCCTCTAGAGCAGTCAATATCCTCTGTGTTTCTTGCAAAGATTCAGACCTCAACTCATCCTCCAAAGTGGGTTCCTCAAGGTGATCTTGATTCATTGTGAGTTTTTGAATATAGGCGTTTAACTTATCCTCCAATGTGGATTCCTCAAGGTGGTCTTGGTCTGAAAATTGTTCTTGAAAGTAAGAACTTCTTTGGCAAGGCTGAAACTTTTGTTGAGGTGAAATGTACTGTTGATTTCCCAATAAATATTTGGGTGGCTTTCCCAACTTGGATTGTAAGAATTGGAATATTGGTCATTACCACCCATTTGCTGGAAACTTTGGTAGCCATATTCTTCCCCGTGCCAATCTTGGTATCGTTGAAACCCAAATGAACATGTATTGGCAATATGTCCTGCATTGCCACATGCTGTACAATTTGGTGGGCTTTCCCAGCTTGGACTATAAGAATTGGAATGTAGGTCATTCCCACCCCATTGTTGGAAACTTTCATAGGCATAGTTTTCCTCTTTCCTCTCTTGGTATTGTCCATAATCCAGAGTTGCATTTAGCATCTTAATTCGATTCGTTAATTCTGCTAATTGCCATGCCGTGTCAGAATTATGGTCCCAATCATAAACTCCCTCGTGCCTTGAAAACTGCATCTTTGCAAAAGGTACTCAGCAATTTAAAGAAAAACAAACAAACAAACAAATTCAAACACAACAAACAAACAAATTTACAGAAAACAAACAAACAATTCAAAGAAAAACAATCAAATAATTTACAGAAAACAAACAAACATTCTTGATAAAAAAAAAACTAAATCAACAGTCTTAATTATATTACTAGTATTGAAACCATTGTCTTTGGCAAAGGTGCCAAAAACTTGGTGCACGCGAGCTGTGCTATGGCTATACCGCAAGTGCACGGGTCGCCCAAGTAATAAAGTAGTGAGTGAGTTATCGTTCCACTGAGGACGTGGCCAAGCACTAGTGCAAATCTTAACTGTTGTTTAGCAAATCAATATTTTTATGGTGTTTTGTAATTAAAGACAATTAACTAAAATAAATGAACATAAAGATAAATTGTGTGTTGTGCAAAAACGATTGATGATAATGATACTATCTAGATATTGAATTCCCCTAGCCTCAATTACATTACATGATAGAGTTGAGTTGGCATTCCTCTAACTTAGACTAAAACCTCTCTCAAGAAAATTAATCCCTAATCACTAAGTAGAGTGCCGGAATCTCTTCTCAAAACACAATTAAATAAATCATGCATTAAGAACAAGGAACTATAAACCAAAGGATCTTGTAGGTCTATCTCTAGCACCCCAATCAATCCTCAACCCTTATGAGTAATCAATTCATATCAAGCTTTCTCAAGTCAATAATATGAAAATGGCAACCAATCAATAAGCATGCTATCATCAATTGGCAATAATGATTAAGCATCATAAGAATAAAACAACTCAATCAATTAAAAGTATCCAATCAAACAAATAAGCTAGGGTTCATTAACATCTAGATAGAGAATGATTTAGTTCATGTTCAATACACTTAATACAACAACAATAACAATAACATTAAAATACATTGTTTTATTAGTTTTTGTTATAGATTTGTGTCTTGTTTATGATGATAATTATTGTTTTATTTAGGTATTTTGTTATAGATTTTTGTTTAAAGTTTGTTTGAAGTTTTTTTTTAGGTTAAAAGCCAAGGAACCAAGATTGAAGGAAAAATGGACAGTAGCTGACACATGCAGAGGACACGGCCAAGTCACTGGCCGTGTCCCATACCAAGTTAAAGATGAAGAGCAAGTCACAGAGAAGGACACAAGCAAGGGACACGGCCAAGTCACTGGCCGTGTCCCTCCAAAAAGGCTCCAATACGGCTAAGTCACTCCAACTTGTCCGTGTCTCACTAAGTTCCAAAGGAAAAGAAGATTAAAATTAAACAGAAGCAAACATAAGCAAGGGACACGGCCAAGCCACTGGCCGTGTCCCTCCAAAGACCACCCACACGGCCAAGTCACCTCCAACTTGGCCGTGTCTCTCATGAACTAAAGACGTAGTGAATTTTTAAAGCCGAGAATTCGTATAAAAGAGGAAAAGAAGCTAGGGTTTAAGGGTTGTTGAGATTTTGAGAGCAGATTGAGCCGTCAAAGACAGTTTAGGTTTTGATAACTTTGTTTTCTTGATTTTTGATTACACTTTGGATTAAACTAGCTTAGATTAGATTGTTCTAGCCATTGATACATCCTTCTTGCAAGATTTGAATGAGATTCTTCAGAAGCTTCAAGGAGTTTGTAATTTGGTTTTGTTCTTGAACTTTATCTCTTTATTTTCATTGGAATTGTATTTATGGATATTATCATGTCTGAATTGATTTCTTTGAATATTAATGAAATGAGTATGTTTGATAGCATTATGAACTAATTTGATCTAGTCTAGGGTTTGTATGGATCTGCTATGATTGTATGAATTGGTTATTCTCTTAGCTAATAATTTCTTTAGCCTTGATTGAATGGAATATTGTTAATATATAATTGATTGGCCACCAATTATGTGTTTTAGGTATTAGATGATGGATTGAGAGATGAAGTCTAATGCTGGAACAATTCAATTAGGGACTAAGGTGAATTAGAGATATAACCTATTAAAAAGATTATTTCAATTATAACAAGATTAGTTGAAAGAGGTTTGAATGCGAGAGCTTATTTCCTTGACTCGATTAATTGAGTTGTTTGAGATTTAATCTTTGAAATTTAATTAGTTAAGAGGAATAACCGTTCATACATATAAGTAGTAGAGAAGTGCAAACCCTATACCTTTCTATCAAGTGAATCAAAATATCAGCTTAATTTACTTTTATTCGTTTTAAACTTCAATCAATCTTCTTCATTAGTTAACAATTTAAATTTTCTTTATTACTGGTTATTCATAATCTGATAATCAATTAGCCACTTTAGCTTCCTTGTGAGATGACCTTGGGGTGATCACCTTTGTTACAGCTACCTCGTATACTTGTGAGTGACGCTTTGTGGTAGAGTTAATTTGCCGGGGAAGCTAATTGGCGTAATTGTTTATTAAAAAAAATACTTTAGATTATTTTTCATTGCTTACTTTTTATTTTATTGGTCTTTTGCTTTTAATAATTTCTTTTTCTAGAAATTTTTTTTATGCAAGGTAGGAGATCACTCGAAGGAGAGCTATATCCATTCATTCCAGAAATTCAGAGAGTGAAAAGGAGCAGGGAAGAGTTTGAACTGTACACAAGATTTGATACTACAGAGGAGGACACTTCTGATTTTGAGTCGGAATCTGCACAATCTGTTAAAATGGCTGAAGAAAGGCAAAGAACGATGAGAGACTTTGCTAGACCTGTCATTGGAACTTCCACCTCTTGCATAAGACTGACAGATGCAGCAAGAAATTATGAGTTGAAGAACATTCACTACAATATGCTGCCATCATTCTATGGAGCTCCAAATGAAGATCCTTTGAACTTTATTCGGGATTTCTACTCCACCCTCAACACTTTTCCATTGGGAGGATTAACAGAGGATCAGTTGAGGATGCGGTGTTTTCCATATACTTTGAAGGATAGGGCAAAGAGCTGGCTTATGATGTTGCCCGAAAACTCACTGACAACTTGAGAACAAGTTTATAATAAATTCATGGGCATGTTTTACTCTCATCAAAAGACAGCTGAATTGAGAGGGAAGATTGCTACATTCTCTCAATTTGAAGGAGAGCCATTTCATGAGGCTTGGGACAGATTTAAGATGCTATTAATCCAGTGTCCACATCATCACTACCCACTTCAACTTCTAAACCAGTTTTTCTATGATGGTTTAACCCAGCAATTTCAGAATACAGTTGATAATGCAGCTGGGGGAGCCATGGGAGAAAAGACAGCAGCTGAAACTTATGATATCTTTGAGATGTTGGGAGCTAATTCTCAATAGAAGAGTGTAGGAGGAAGAAGTAAAGGGGTGAACCAATTGGAGACAAATAGTGAAATGGTAAATCAGATAGCTGAGTTGACAAGGCAAGTGCAGATGCTTAACATGAAAAACAATATCTCTTCATCCACTCAAGAAGCATGTGGAATCTGTGGAACTTTAGGGCATGGAGCAAACATTTGCCCATCTGCATTTGAATCATATGGGAATGAAGCTGAGCAAGTCAATGCCATGGGGGGATTTCAACCAAGGACCCAAAATGATCCTTATTCAAATACATACAACCCTGGTTGGAGGAATCACCCAAATTTTTCTTGGGCAACAAATAATTCTTAGTAGCCTTTCCATTTGCTTCAAAGACAGAACCAAGAGCAGGGCCAATCCTCAAATCAAGGGAAGTCTAAGATAGAGAGTTTGGAGGAAAGTTTATAGGCTTTTATCCAGGTCAGTGCTAAGAATCAAGAGATAACAAACAAGAGGTTGGATTCCTTAGAAGTATCTTTTAAGAAAGTGGAGACTCAAGTGGGACAACTTGCACAACAAATGCAGATTCAACAAAAGGGGAAATTCCCAAGTCAACCTGAGCAGGCACAATCAGTGACTGTTCTTAGAAGTGGTAAGGAAATTAACAATAATGTTGAAAATGATTCTGTGAATGCAGGTGACAAAGAGAACAAGGAGGAAGGAGAACCAGAGAACAAAGGTGCTGGAGATAGATCAATGAAGAAGTCCTCTTCAATAGATTTACATAAGGCAAGCAATCCATACTGGCCACCTATACCATTCCCTAGCAGGTTGAAGGATGAAATAAAAGATAAGCAATTTTCTAACATCTTCAACATGTTGTCTAAGGTAAGTATTAACTTACCTTTACTTGAGGCAATAAAGAACATGTCGGCTTATGCCAAATTTTTCAAAGAGCTGATCACCAAGAAAAAGAGGTATGAGCCGAATGAAAAGGTGATAGTTTCAGAGGTAGCTAGTGCTGTTCTGCAGCATAAACTACCTCCCAAGCTAAAGGATCCTGGTAGCTTTCTAATTCAAATTACTATGGGGAATGGAAAGGGGACTGAGGGCATGTGTGATCTAGGAGCTAGTATGAATTTGATGCCTTATTCTGTGTATAAAGAATTAGAACTAGGGGAATTGAAACCGACCAAAATGGTGTTGCAATTAGCTGATAGATCTTTTCGATTCCCGAAAGGGGTTATAGAAGATGTGTTAGTTAAGGTTGGAGGGTTGATAGTACATGTGGATTTCATAGTTCTTGACATGGAAGGGAGTAACCTTGCACCATCAGCACACACTATATTGCTGGGTAGGCCTTTCATGGCTACTACCAACACCTTAATAGATGTTAAAAATGGTAAGTTGTCAATGACTGTCCTAGGGCAAACTGTTGAATTTTCTATTTTTAACACTTCTCCTATTCCTACAACTGCTTTATATGAGGAATGTTCTTTAACTAATAGTGTTGAAGCAGTTGTTTCAGATGTTGTGTTACAGACAGACTCCCCAGATAAATTGGAGCTGACACTGACTTTAGAAGAGGGGGCTAAATCAGTGAGGGAGACCCAAAGGTGCTTTAACCCAAAGGCATATGAGAGCTCAAGAGTTTACAAGGATCGCACTAAGGCAATTCATGACAGATTTATTGTGCGACAGACATTGAGTCCAGGTATGAAAGTTTTACTTTTTAATTCTCGAATCAGTCTGTTTCAAGGTAAACTCAAATCTCGATGGAGTGGTCCTTTCGAGGTAACTAAGGTATGTCCTTCTGGTGCCATTGAATTGCTTAACTCTAGAACCAATAAGATTTTTAAAGAAAATAGACATAGAGTTAAACTATATAATGAAGGATTTCATGAAGTGAGGATCATTGACAGCACTTTGATCCATGATCCCTAGGCCTTGCATGATGTCTAGCTATATGACATTAAAGAAGCGCTAAATGGGAGGCAACCCATCGGTTTGTATTTATTCTTCATAGTTGTAATTTTAAATTTAGCAAGTTTTGATTTTATGTTCGGTTTAAATATATGGAATAGGTGCTTTGATCGGTTTTTATAATGTGTTTCAGGGTTGATCGGAGAAGAGGTTTGCAATTTCTTTGATATTTGTTGATATTTGGTGATATATATAAAAAAAAGAGGCTGAAAGTGGCAGAAGGAGACACGGCCAAAGGACTTGGCCGTGTCCCTTGGCTATGTCACTTGGACACGGCCAAG
The DNA here is from genome assembly GCA_947685225.1 of Garcia nutans. Classification (NCBI taxonomy): domain Eukaryota; kingdom Viridiplantae; phylum Streptophyta; class Magnoliopsida; order Malpighiales; family Euphorbiaceae; genus Garcia; species Garcia nutans. Next base: position 42,498,181 of record CANTUV010000007.1, on the reverse strand, counting down.
CCTCAACAATTTTCAATCTTTGCACTTTGTCACAGTGAGTGACACGGCCAAGGGACTTGGTCGTGTCCCTTGGCGGTGTCACTTGGACATGGCCAAGCTTCACTAAATGCTCTTTGATTTTTATTTTGCACCTCTTTTTCCAGTAGCAGACACGCCCATGGGACACGGCCAAGTCACTGGCCGTGTCCCTCAACACACACAAGACACGGCCGTGTCACCTAGACTTGGCCATGTCTCTTCACTTTCACACACTAGACACGGCCGTGTTAACCCTAACTTGGCCGTGTCTCTCACTTTTTCACTTTAAAAAAACACGATTTTTCACCTTTTTCCTCATTCAGTCTCTAGTTTCCTGTTTGTTCATCTTCTCGCTCTCTCGTTCTCTCTCTCGCAAACTCCATTCTTTGAGATTCCAAGCTCCAAATCCTCCATTAAACCTCAAATCTCTTCACCAAAACTAGAAATAATCAATTAAAACTTCTTCTTTGCTCATAAAAGTTTGATTTAATCAAGTTTTGTGTGTTAAATTTTTCAGATTTCTCAAGATGTCAAGAACAAAGGTTGTTTCACACCGCAAGACGAAGAGGCCTACAACCGAAGGAACTTCTTCCTCTTCGTCAATTTCATCTTTGAAGAGAGCAAATCTTTTGGCTCGGGGTTTTTTCCTGACAAGGTATGTTAATGATGAATCCCTTGATGCTCTGCAAATTAGGACTAATTTTTATCGTTATGTGCAAATTCTTGGGTGGGAGAATCTAGTCTCCTTGCTACCTTTGCAGTTTGAGGAGCTGACTTTGGAATTTCTGACATCTCTTAAGGTTGAAAGAGAAGATAAAAAAATCTGCACTAGAATGAGTTTTAAATTGATGGGTAAATCATTTGTGCTTAATATTGAACAATTGAATGATATATATGGTTTCCATCAGCATGGGGAAAGGTCGATACCTAAAGAATTTCAACAGCAATTTGCTTGGGGAGCATTAGGCTCGGGGACCTATATGGCCAAATCGGCCAAAGAATCTAGATTAAGAAATTCCGCTTTGAGGTATTTGCATCGGTTTATGTCTTGCGGATTCTTTGATCGGAAAGAGAGCCCAGGTGTGGTGGAATTGAGTGAGCTATTTTTCCTAGATTGTGCTTTGAACGCAGTGCCTGTTAGTGCCGGCTATTGGTTAGCCGATATTTTTGATACTGTGGCTAATAAAAGGAAGGGGGCAATTTGTGTTGGAGGGTTGATTACCACATTAGCAGTAGCCCTTGTTGAGGATTTTGATCCGAGTACTAGTCGCATGACTAGAATTTCGGGTAATGACTCTTTGAATTTAGCTACACTAGAGAAGTTGCACATGGTGGTGCACAGAAAAGGAGCTTATATGATGGCTTCCACTGAGCCAGAGGCACCGGGGGACAGGCAGAAGAGAGCACGGGTTCAAGAAGATTCTGACTCAGATTCACTTAATCTAGATGAGGATGCTCCAGTCTCGGAACATCAAGAGGTACTTATTAAGATTGAGGCCTTGGAGGGAAAGGTAGATCGACTGGAGGGCAAGGTGGACCATAACCATGCTGAGGTCTTGCAGCAGTTGGAACAGATTAATAGCAACCTTGCAAAGATTTTGTGTCTCCATCCCTCGGCTACATCATCTTCACACCCTTCTCTACCATAGATTTTGAGTTCCTTGCTTTATAGTGTTTAGTATATTTTTGTTATTATTTTTCATTTTTGTTTTAATGTTAACATTTTATATTTGGATATTTTATTTTATTTGTTTTTGAACATTTGTGTTTGTGATGAAAAGTTAGGGTTTTGCCTCACCAGGGTACGATGGAAGACAGGTTGTACTTAACTCTTTCTCTTTATTATTCTTGTTTTCCATTGAGGACAATGTAAATTCTTAAAGTGTGGGGTAATCTTTAACTTTTCTTTTGTTTTGTTTGTCTTGATATGTTTATTGTGTTTGTTGTGCATGGCATAATTGTTGAAAATTTATTAATCTTTTTTGTGATTCTAGCATTATAATTGAGACTTTAGTATCAGCATAAAAATGGGCATTTGAATTCATTCAGGATCAATTTTCACATTCTACAATTTATGACATATAAATCTTTGTGAACCCACCTATGTGAGTTTTGAGCCTCATAATTTGATATTATTATCAGTTGATTTTCTTTTCTTAAGTGTGTACCTTCATGATTTTGCATCTCTAGAGTTTGCTTTTGCATACTAATTGAACTCACATTATGATTTAATCTCAAGTTTTAAAATGATGAAGGCAAATTAGGTTAGCCCTTTAGCTTAAAAAGACCTCCCTTAATATTGAATTTCTTAGTGAGCCAAGTTGAGCCTTTGACCTTTTCTTGTTTGGTCAACACAATTCACAGCTCAACCTGTTCTTATTATCATCATACCTGCATTAAGGGATGGAGTTTTAAGATATGACAATAGGGTGGTTTATTTCAAAGTGTGGGGTAAGCAAGTAAAAAAAAACATGAAAAAACAAACATGTATTGCTATTTGGAGTTGAAATGCATACTTTGCACATTGTATTAAGAGTTGATTATTCTTTTCCTCTACATTTTAAGCTAGATGTTCCATGCAAGTTTATATTTTGTATATATATATATATTAAAAAAATGATCAAAATAAAAGAAATAAAAATAAAAAAAAAAGATATATATATACAAAATTCATATATTTTCTAGCATTAGAGGAATGTCGACTCATGTATTTTTCTTGAAGTATGCAAGTATGTGAAGTATTAATGGATTGTGAGTATGCCATTTGAGGGAGTTATGAATTTCTTAAGCAAGAGTATTGTCTAATGTAAATACTCCATTTCTTGATGCTCCAGCTTAAATGTCTTTTCTCACACCTTTACCTTAGCCCCATTACATCCAAATGAAAGACCTTCGGATTATTTCTTGAGAAAATCAGTGAGGGAGATTGGATAATTAAGCAAGTTTATGGTAGTATGCAGTCATGAATGGTTTGAGTGATTAACTTTTGAAATCGAGTGAAACACTTAGATGAGAGATAAGATTTGTATGTCTGGATTAATGAATGAGTTAAGAAAATCTTGATTGAAGGAAATTGCAATTATTTATGTCTGATGTCTTAAAGGATTTCATCTTATATGTTGGAATTATAGTTAAGGTTCTTTGAGTTTTTAATTTATGCCATGTGAATTTGCTTGAGGACAAGCAAAGTTTTAAGTTTGGGGTAGTTGTTTTATTAGTTTTTGTTATAGATTTGTGTCTTGTTTATGATGATAATTATTGTTTTATTTAGGTATTTTGTTAGTGCTTATCGGTTTGTTTAGTGTTTTCATTAATTTTGGTAGTTTTAGTTTATTTCAGTGTTTATGTTGTTTTTTATCTAGTTTTTAGTATGGTGTTTATGTTTTGTTGGTTATTGTTTATTTACTTTTTGTTTAAAGTTTGTTTGAAGTTTTGTTTTAGGTTAAAAAGCCAAGGAACCAATACTGAAGGAAAAATGGACAGTAGCTGACACATGCAGAGGACACGGCCAAGTCACTGGCCATGTCCCATACCAAGTTAAAGAAGAAGAGCAAGTCACAGAGAAGGACACAAGCAAGGGACACAGCCAAGTCACTAGCCGTGTCCCTCCAAAAAGGCTCCAACACGGCCAAGTCACTCCAACTTGGCCGTGTCTCACTAAGTTCCAAAGGAAAAGAAGATTAAAATTAAACAGAAGCAAACACAGGCAAGGGACACGACCAAGTCACTGGACGTGTCCCTCCAAAGACCACCCACACGGCCAAGTCACCTCCAACTTGGCTGTGTCTCTCATGAACCAAAGACGTAGCGGATTTTTGAAGCGGAGAATTCGTATAAAAGAGGAAAAGAAGCTAGGGGTTGTTGAGATTTTAAGAGTAGATTGAGCCGTTAAAGACAGTTTAGGTTTTGATAACTTTGTTTTCTTGATATTTGATTACACTTTGGATTAAACTAGCTTAGATTAGATTGTTCTAGCCATTGATACATCCTTCTTGCAAGATTTGAATGAGATTCTTCAGAAGCTTCAAGGAGTTTGTAATTTGGTCTTGTTCTTGAACTTTATCTCTTTATTTTCATTGGAATTGTATTTATGGATATTATCATGTCTGAATTGATTTCTTTGAATATTAATGAGATGAGTATGTTTGATAGCATTATGAACTAATTTGATCTAGTCTAGGGTTTGTATGGATCTGCTATGATTGTATGAATTGGTTATTCTCTTAGCTAATAATTTCTTTAGCCTTGATTGAATGGAATATTGTTAATATATAATTGATTGGCCACCAATTATGTGTTTTAGGTATTAGATGATGGATTGAGAGATGAAGTCTAATACTGGAACAATTCAATTAGGGACTTAGGTGAATTAGAGATATAACCTATTAAAAAGATTATTTCAATTATAACAAGATTAGTTGAAAGAGGTTTGAATGCGAGAGCTTATTTCCTTGACTCGATTAATTGAGTAGTTTGAGATTTAATCTTTGAAATTTAATTAGTTAAGAGGAATAACCGTTCATACATATAAGTAGTAGAGAAGTGCAAACCCTAGACCTTTCTATCAAGTGAATCAAAACATCAGGTTAATTTACTTTTATTCGTTTTAAACTTCAATCAATCTTCTTCATTAGTTAACAATTTAAATTTTCTTCAATACTGGTTAGTCATAATCTGATAATCAATTAGCCACTTTAGCTTCCTTGTGAGACGACCTTGGGGCGATCACCTTTGCTACAGCTACCTCATATACTTGCTAGTGACGCTTTGTGGTAGAGTTAATTTGAGCGCAACATACATAAAAGGAGAAAATAGAAAAACCCCTTTCAATGTAGCTTCTTCAATCTCCAGGAGCTGCCAATGGAAGATGCAGATGGTGGAGAGGATAGAAATGGAGGATGAAGATGAAGAGTTAAGGAAAGTGTCACTCCCTCCTTGCCCAAAACATGTATGCCCAGCCTCCTCCTCTCAAACCTCTGTTCTCTGCCTCTATTCTCTGTTTCCTACACAAACCTCCAGCCCTCTCTACAGAAGCTTTTTCCTTCTTCCTCTTCTTCTCTTTTTATTTCCTTCCAAAGCTTAAGCTCATGCTTCCAACTCACACCACTCTCCATTGTCTCCCATATTCTCTTTGTTTAATCTTTCTTTCCATCAATTATGCAGGTTTTTCCTTTCTTTTTTCTTTCTCTTGACAAAAGCAATTGGTTTGTCTCCCACTTGTTCCTCAATCCTTGCAAAAGAATCAAGGTTTTTATAGGTGAGTGGCTTGGCCGTGTCTCTCATTTTCCTTTGGGACACGGCCAAGCCACTTGGCCGTGTCCATCACAGCCTCTTCTTTCTTTTTTTCTTTTCTTTTATTCTCAAGGAGTGATGCGGCCAAGCTTGTGGCCGTGTCATGTGACACTGCCACTGGCTTGGCTGTGCCACTTGGGCATGTCACCTTCTACTTATTTCTTTTCTTCTTTTTTTCTTTAGTTAGGCATGGGACACGGCCAAGCTTGTGGCCATGTCATGTTACACGGCCACTGGCTTAGGCGTGTCACCTGCCAGTGTCAGCTTCTGTTCTTCATTTTTCCTTCTTTGCTTGGTTCTTTGGTTTCTGTTATTTGGGTGAGACACGGCCAGTAACTTGGGCATGTCACCTGGCCGTGTCATCTACTGCCTCGAAGAAATTTTGAGGGACACGGCCAAGCTTGCTTTGGATTGGCCATGTCTTGCTTGATTCATGCTCTTTCTTGATTGTTTTGATCATCCAAGGGAATTTTTCCATTTTAACCTAAAACAAACACTTAAAACAAACTTTAAACAAAAATCAAATGAAACATTAACTAAAAACACATTAAAAGCATACTAAAAACTAATATAAAAACACTCTTATCAATGATTAAGCTCACATTTCCTAAATGTCATGCCTTTACCTTAGCCCCATTACAACCAAAAGAAAGACCTTTTGATTGATGCTTGATTGTAATTTTGTGGTAGAGATTTGAATGATAAGCAAGCGTATGGTAATATTCTTTCATTGATTGTTAGGAGTGTAAACACCACCATGATCAAACACTTGTAAGTTTTGGTGAGGGAGCGACAACATAGGTTATGCATGGAAAACCACTTAATTGCTTGGGTATCGATTTTGTTCGATTTAATTTTTATTGCTGACTTAGGGATAGGGAAGTCTTGATGCATTCTTATAACTCTTGAACTTAACAAAATTTATCTTGTTTAGTGTTTTGATTTTAGCCTTGCTTGGGGACAAGCAAGGAATTAAGTGTGGGGTAGTTGTTTAGATCATTTTTGTACTAGTTTTTAGTGTGATTTTTATATGTTCTTAGTTAATGTTTTGATTGATTTTTGTTTTAAGTTTGTTTAAAGTTTTTGCTTTAGGTTTAAGTGCAAAAACTCCGTTGGAAGATCAAAATAGTGCAGGAAAAGCATGAATCAAACAAGACATGGCCAAGCCAAATCAAGCTTGGCTGTGTTCCCTCAAGAAATTCAAGGCAGAGCTTGACATGGCTAGAAGACACAGCCAAGCCATTGGTCGTGTCTCATCCAAGGAGCAAAATAAAGAAACCAAAGCAAAGAAAGAGCAAAAAGGAAGAAGCAGAACTTGACACACTCAAGTGACATGGCCAAGCCACTGGCCATGTCACATGACACGGCCAGAAGCTTGGTCGTGTCCCATCCCAAGCTCAAAGCAAGAAAGGACAAAAGAAAAGAAATAGAAGAGGACACACCCACATGACATGGCCAAGCCACTAGCCGTGTCACCCCTTGAGACTAAAGAAAAGAAAGAAGCAGTGATGGACACGGCCAGGCCAAATCCAGCTTGGCCGTGTCACCCTTACTATATATTTGAATTCTTTTGCACGAAAAAGGAGAAATCGGGGGGAGAAGGCCTAGGGTTTTTGCGAAAAAGAAAGGAAAAAAAAGAAAAAAAAAACAAAGATAAGAGGGGAAAAACACGATTTGGGGAGAGGAGAGAGTGACACTCTCCTCGTCCCTTCATCTTCATCCTCAATTTCTATCCTCTCCATCTTCTCCATCTTCCATTGATAAGATCTTTGAGATTCTTTGGGATAAAGTGGGTTAACAAGCTCTTAAAGGTTGAAGAAGTTTCATTGAAGGATTGGTGACTTGAGAAAGCTCCATTCCACATTGCAAAGGAGAATCATCCATTGAAGAGGGCTTGAGTTCTTCATCATACATCAAAGTGGAGCTAGGAGGAAGACTAGTAATCCTACTCTTGGCATCTATAAGGGGTTTTTCTATTCTCTCTTTTAATTCATTTCAATATTGTTTTTGTTATATTAAGATAATTGATATTGCAATGAACAATTTGTATTTGATTTATATTGAGTTGAATGAATGTTTTAAATTTGTTAGACAAATGATCTTAATTTTGATCCTTGACAACTCAAATGGATGATCTATTTAACTTGTGTTTGAGAAATCTTGTTGCAGGATTAGGTTGCTTCAATTAAAGGTGAACAGAACAATTATAGCGGTCGCACCTCACCTAAATACGACCGCTCCATGCAATTACAGAATGAAACCTTGTCACAGTAGGTTTAGCGGTCAGAAGTTCGACCATAGTCGCGACCGCTCCTACAGAATGGCGACCATCCAAAATACTTGCCCGACCGCTACTCAAGGAACTTAAATCATTACAATCACAGTAAGGTTCGCGGTGACAAGAACGGTGAATGATTCGACCTCGCTTACCACTTTAGCGACCGCCCCATTCAGAGTCGCGACCGCCCAACAATTCAAGAAGAAATTGCTCAAAGAGACAGTAGTGTTCGCGTCCTCAGGTGCGTCCAGAAGTTCGACGCGAAAATGTGAGTTCGACCACGAAAAGCTACCAAGGGCGACCGCGAAGATTCAAATTATGGCGGACATCTCTTTTGCTCTGTCAGAAAGTGACACGTGACATGACCGTTGTAAACCCACTTCAATATTCAAAAAGGGCGACCGCACCTCTGCTTGGTGCGACCGTCCCGACAAACACAGCATGGGCAAGAAAAGGTCCGACAAACACATCATGGGCAAGATTCCAGCTGCAGAGCACTAAAATTCGACCGTTGAAGTTTTTCAAAAGTAGCGACCGTCCCTTGTTAAAAGGACGACCGCGTGAAGCATGAGCGCGACCATCCTTGTATGAAGGGCGACCGCGAAGTGCTTCGGATAGTTTAAGTAAAGAAGGTCTAATCTGCCAAGACTTTATTCTCAACATCAATAACGGCTAGTAAGACCACATTGGCTATAAATGCAAAGTTTCTATGAGAAAACAATAGAGACAACATTGAGAAAAGATTTTCATAGCCAAGCAACAAATTTTCTTTTACTTGTATTTGAATTGTTATGAATGTTAAGTGTTAGCATTGAAAACACCATTGTATAAGTTTGAGTGTAAGCTTGGGAAACACTTGGGTTGTGAGAGTAAGCCTTGTAAAACTCTTGTTAGGTTGTGAGAGTAAGCCTTGTAAAACTCTTGTTAGGTTGTGAGAGTAAGCCTTGTAAAACTCTTGTTTGGGTTGTAAGTGTGAGCCTAAGAAAAACACTTGTAAAGTTGGAAGTGAGCTTGTGAAAACTTCAAAGACTAGTGGAACCTTAACAAGTTGTTAAGGAAGTGGATGTAGGATTGAAGTAAATCCGAACCACTATAAATCTTGTGTGTTCTTTCTTTCTTCCATTACTCAACCAACTCTCTATTCCGCATTTCTTGTTTGTTGAGTTTTTTAAATTGTCATTATTTCTTGAGGAAACCAATTCACCCCCCCCCTCTTGGTTGCCATCTTGGGACAACAATTGGTATCAGAGCCCTGAGATTTCTTGAACTTAATTGTGAAATCTGATCCACAATGGCAACTTCTTCTTCATCAAGCTCTCATGGAAATCTTAACTCTATTCTTAGACCCTACTTTGATGGAACAGATTACTCATACTGGAAACACAAAATGTATTTGTTTCTAGATAGTGAGGGGATTGAACTATGGGATTTCGTGGAAAATGAGTGGAAATCTCCCACTCATGAAGTTGACGGTATTCAAGTTCCACTTCCCAAAGCTTAATGGTCAACTAGCAATATCAGAGATCGATTCAAGAACAATAGAGCTGCTTCCATCTTGATGAACTCCATTTCAAGAGAAGAAGGTGGAAGAGTTCAACATTTAACTTGTGCACATTGCATTTGGAAAACACTTTAAAACTACCATGAAGGTACAACTCAGGTAAGATTTACCAAGAAACAAATGCATGTTCATGAGTATGAGCTATTCAAGATGAAACCAAATGAAAATGTCACCGACATGACCAATCGCTTACTTGCAATTGTCAATGAACTAAAGAAGTATGGAAAGGTATATGATCAAGGTGATGTAAACAGTAAAATCTTGAGAGCCCTAAGAGCTAGAAAGAACTTTGAATCCAAAGTATCATCCATAGAAGAAGCTCATGATCTTAGCACATTAAGAACCGACGAGCTAGTTGGTAAATTACTCACTTTTGAGCTGCACAGTGAAAAAGAAGAAGATCAAGGTGAGAAAGAAAAGAGAAAACCAATTGCACTCAAAGCAATCAAAGAAGCTGAGAGCTCAAGCAATGAAGATACTGATGATGAAGATGAAATGGCTATGTTCTCAAAAAGAATGATTGAATGGAAAAGGAATAAAAGATTACAAGCAAACAAAGGTACACCTCCTAAATTCTCCTTCAAAGATAAAGAAAAGAAAAATGAGGTGAAGTGCTATGAATGTGGAAAAACTGGTCACATCAAATCGGATTGCTACAAATTGAAGAACAAAAGGAAATGGGATAAAGAAAAGAAAAAGTCTCTCAAAGCCACATGGGATGACTCTTCCTCAAGTGAAGAAGAAGAAGAGGAAGGAATTGCAAATCTTTGTCTCATGGCTATTGAAGATGACTCCAATGAGGTAAGTACTCAATCCTTTGATCTTGTAGCACATGATGATATAAATGATATAGATGATAGTGACTTGATTGAGCACATGAATTCTAAAATAGAAAAATATTTCTCTAAAATGATGCTCTATAAAGAGAAAAACTCTAAGTTAGAAAAGGATTTTATATTCTTAAAGAACTCTACCTTAGAATTGAAAACCTCAAATGAACACTTAATAAATACAATAGGAGAATTAAATAAAAGCTCACATGACTTAGAAAAGGTGATTAAAGAGAATGAGGCATTGAAGCATGAACTAAAAGAACTAAAAGAATCAATTTCCAGATTTCATAAAGGAAAGGAAGCATTGAACACATTAATTAATAATCAAAGATCACCTTCCTTGAAATATGGATTAGGATTCAATGGCTCAACCAACATTGCACCTAGCAAACCAACATTTGTGAAAGCATCTACAACTAAAATTTCTGATGTTCATATCAAAGATGCTTGCACCAAGTCTAAAAGAACTTCTTATGGTTCACTAGGAGATAAAGCCAAAAATAATTATGCATTGTTGTTCACTAAACTTGTACAAAAGAAATCACATACTTGTAGTTGTATGTATAATGCAAAAAGAAAAATGCAGAAGCATAGGATACCATGGCAATGCACATATTGCATGAAATTTGGTCACAAAAATTTCTATTGTTATATAAGAAAAGCTCATCTCAATTTAGAAGGCACTCTTTCTACTAACCATCAAGGACCCAACTATATGTGGGTACCTAAAAGAAGATGATCACAATTGTCTTGCAGGTATGCCTAAAATCTACTACCAATGAAAGCACATGGCTTGTGGATAGTGGATGCTCAAGGCATATGACTGGAAATGCAAAGCTCTTTACAAGTATTACCTATAAACATGGAGGTAATGTAACTTTTGGAAACAATGCTAAAGGTAAAATTCTTGGTGTTGGCTCCATTGGTTCTATTGGTAAGGATTTAATTGAAGATGTATGGCTTGTTGATGGTTTGAAACATAACTTGCTAAGTGTTAGTCAACTTTGTGATAAAGCATACTTTGTCAAGTTTGATTCCAAGGAATGCAAAATCACAAATTCAAATGATGTTATCATATTTAAGGGCACTAGAACAAACAACACTTACAATGTCAGCATACATTCAAATCATACATGTTTAATGTCCACTAATAATGATGCATGGTTATGGAATAGAAGACTAGGACATGCTGGTATGGATCAATTGAAATATATTTGTAATGAGAACTTAGTTGATGGCTTACCTAAGATAAAATATGATAAAGATAGGATTTGTGAACCTTGTCAACATGGTAAGCAACATAAAAGCTCATTTAAATCAAAGAGTGTTATAAGCACATCTAGACCTTTAGAGCTCATTCATTTAGATTTGTTTGGACCAAATAGAGTTACAAGCTTAGGAGGCAAATCATATGCATTTTTTCTTGTTGATGACTACTCTAGATTCACATGGGTTAATTTCTTAGCTCAAAAGAATGAAGCCTTTAATTACTTCAAAACCTTTGCAAAAAGAGTTCAAAATGAAAAAGGATATGTGATCACATCTATTAGAAGTGATCATGGCAAAGAATTTGAAAATGAAAACTTTGAAAACTTTTGCAATGAACTTGGCATTTCACACAATTTTTCTGCTCCTAGAACTCCACAGCAAAATGGTGTAGTTGAAAGAAAAAATAGAACTTTAATCGAAATGGCTAGAACAATGCTCAATGAATATGATTTACCATCTTATTTTTGGGCAGAAGCCGTTAATACAGCTTGTTACATTGCAAATCGTGTTTATAAAAGGCATTTAACTAATAAAACTTCTTATGAGCTATGGAATGGAAGAATACCCAGAATTGGATATTTTAGAGTATTTGGATGCAAATGATTCATATTGAATACCAAGGATAATCTTGGAAAATTCTCATCCAAATCAGATGAAGGCATATTCTTAGGATATTCATCATATAGCAAAGCATATAGAGTATTTAATATGAAAACTCTAGTTATAGAAGAATCAATGCATGTTGTATTTGATGAATCATCTAAACTTGATCAAAAGAAAGGTATTACTTTCAATGACCCTGCAGGTACTCTTGAACCTCTTGAATCTATTGATGCTCCAAAGATCAATCAACTTGAAGAAAAGACTCAAGATCTACCTAAGGATTGGCAATACAAGAAAGATCATCCAAAGGAACTCATCATTGGAGAAACATCAAAGGGAGTAACTACTAGATCTAAAATTAATCATGTTGATGTTAATGTTGCTTTTGTTTCTCAAATTGAACCAAAAACTATCGAGGAAGCTTTAAATGATGAAAATTGGATAACTGCAATGCAAGATGAACTTAATCAATTTGAAAGAAATAATGTTTGGCAACTTACTCCTAGACCTATAGATCATTCTATAATAGGATGCAAATGGGTTTATAGGAATAAGCTTGATGAAAATGGTCACATTATTAGAAATAAAGCAAGATTGGTAGCCAAAGGTTATAATCAAGAAGAAGGTATTGACTATGATGAAACCTTTGCCCCCGTAGCTAGATTAGAAGCTATTAGAATATTACTTGCTTTTGCATGTCATATGAATTTTAAGCTTTATCAAATGGATGTTAAAAGTGCATTTCTAAATGGACTCATAAATGAAGAAGTTTATGTTGAACAACCTCCTGGTTTTGAAAACTACAAATTTCCTGATCATGTTTTCAAACTTACCAAAGCTTTATATGGATTAAAGCAAGCACCTAGAGCTTGGTATGATAAACTTAGTGCATATTTGCTTGAAAATGGTTTTTCAAAAGGAAAAGTAGACACAACTCTTTTTGTTAAAAAGGATAAGCACAACATTTTGATTGTACAAATTTATGTGGATGACATAATATTTGGAGCTACTAATGAAGCCTTGTGCAAAGAATTTGCTTCTTGTATGACTAGGGAATTTGAAATGAGCATGATGGGTGAACTCAAGTTTTTTCTTGGACTGCAAGTCAAGCAATGTAAAGATGGGATCTTCATCAACCAATCCAAATATACAAAAGAACTCATCAAGAAATTTGGAATGGATGGCTGCAAAACTAGCAAAACTCCTATGAGCACATCATTGAAATTAGGTAAAGATGATAATGGTAAAGCAGTAGATGAGAAGAAATATCGAGGTATCATCGGATCACTACTTTACTTAACTGCTTCTAGGCCTAATATAATGTATAGTGTATGTCTTTGTGCTAGATTTCAAACTAGTCCTAAAGAATCACACTTGAATGCCACTAAGAGAATCTTGAAATATTTGAGTGGTACAATACATTTAGGACTTTGGTATCCTAAAAACACATCATTTCATATTATAGGATTTTCAGATGCAGATTATGCTGGTAGTATATTAGATAGGAAGAGCACAACAGGAGCATGTCACTTTCTTGGTAATTGTCTAGTTTCTTGGCATAGTAAGAAACAACCATCGGTTGCTTTATCCACAACGGAAGCTGAATATGTTGCAGCATGTTTTTGTTGCACACAAGTATTATGGATGAAACAACAATTGCTTGACTATGGTAAAGTGTTTAACAATATCTCCATTAAATGTGACAACACTAGTGCTATCAATTTGTCTAAAAATCCTATCCAACATTCTAGATCCAAGCATATAGATATTAGACATCATTTCTTGAGGGAAAATGTACAAAATCAGAATATAATCTTAGAATTTATAGATACAGAAAATCAACTTGCTGATGTCTTTACAAAACCCTTGAATGAAGATAGACTTAACTTCATCAAACTCAATTTAGGAATGATTGATGGAATCACTTTGAGCTAATTAAAATTTTTGCCTTACAATAAAGTTTCTATGTGCATGAAATTAATTTTTCTTAACATACTTGGAATATCTTTCATCTTTCCTTGAATCTTTCATTTTTAAGTCTGTTGTGGTCGCTCCAGTATCCCTTCGCGATCGCTACTTTGTCTGCTAGTTTCATTCAATAAAAATCTCTGTGCGCGGTCGAGAAAATTTGTGAGCGGCCGCACCAATTTGAATAGTTTCGACCGTTACAGACAGTTTCTTCCCTCGCGAGCGTACCTATCTTACTAATGGTCGCTAGACCCCATTTCGCGATCGCACCTTGTTAAATCTATGACCGCACCCTGTACACTCTGCTCGAAAATTTATAACCGTTGGCTGTGTGACAGGTCGCAACTCTTCATTTTCAATAGTCATAAATGGCTATTTTCTTAATTCCATCTATTTAAGAGTGTGTTACAACAGTTTATCTGATATTTTGACTATCAAAGCACACAAACCTCCCTCTGAAACCCTAAAAACCTCTCAATCTCATCTGTTTCTCAATCACTCTCTGTTTTTCATATTACTCCTACTCCTTCTGTTTTCAATGGCTCCCAAAAGAAAAACCACCTCCAAAATAAAGGGTCAAGCCAAGAGAGTTCCAGGAATTACCATTAGAGAACCTGTAGTTGATCCTCCATCCCCTCCACAGTCTAGAAGAGGTGAGAAAATTCACAAACCTCACCACCAAACCTCTGAGGAAGACATTAGGTATGCAATGCTTAAGAAAAAGAAAGTTGAAGGCACCAAATCTCCTTTTGGTGGGATGCTTTCTGCATTGGGCATCAAGGACGAAATTGAGAGATTGTTGGATGTCCTTGGATGGGAAAAATTTATCTTTCCAGAAGAGGTAGGCTACTCCAGTCTTAGCAAAGAATTTCTGATGTCTCTTCAAATAGAAAAGAGTGCAAACTCTGCTCTAGGTTGGTACGGGGTAAGGTTTAAGCTTTTTGATCATTATCAATCCTTAACCCTAGAAGATTTTGGCAGCATTTGGAACTTCCCTTCTGAAGGTATAACCTCTTACAATGACCAAATCTTCTCAAACCAAACCCTTTCTGATTTCTGGCGAGAAATTTCCATTGAAACTTCTTTTGAAAAGGAATCTAAAGCCAGACATATCAAATCTCTCACCCACTGGATGCTCCATAGGATCATCACCTACACCATCCACCAAAGAGCTGATGGGAATGAGAAAGTCACCAAAAGAGACCTCATATTTTCTGTATGCTTTCACCCACAACATCAAAATAAACACCACCAAGTTCTTGATTGATACCTTTTATCATCATGCTGTTACAAGAACTGGTACCTTCTTCCTATCCTCTCAAGTTACTCAAATAGCTAGGCACCTAAACCTTCTGAATGATTTGAACTTAGCCACCTTGAGAAACCCTTTCACTCTAGCCTCTAGTGCTATCACAATAGATTACTTAGAGCATGCTGGATGTGTAAGGAAGATTGAAGGATCTTATGTATACTCCTTTGGCAAGAAAGGTGTTATGGACAAACAAAAGAAAAGGCCAAGGTATACAATTGAGGGAGAGGGAGATTCTGTAGAAGTTGCTGTGGAATTACCCCCAAAAGCAACTTCATCAAAAGCTGCTCAAGAAACTGCTTCATCCTCCACACAACTCATCCTCCAAGCTATCAAGACTCTCTCCAGGAACCTTTCTAAGTTCAAGAAAAGTGTCTCCAAGAGATTCCAGCACTTGAACAAGAGAATAGACCTTATATCCCACATGCACCATGATCTTTATGACATGCAAGGCAAATTGGACTTGCCTCAATGCAACCTTGAAGATTGGGATATAAGTAATTACACCCAAAGCATTGCTGAAGAAGAAGAGTCCATTAGTACTAGCTCTGCCTCTGTTGCACCTCAAGATAAAGGGAAAGCTCCTTTAGTTGAAGAAGAGTTAGATGTAGATGATGACTCAGAATAGCTTAGCTTTAGTTTGTTTTTTGCATTTTCATATGTTTGCTGCTTTGCTTTCTGTCTTGTACTTTCCTTCACTTTAATATATATAATGTTTATATTCCCTTTCACTGTTTTGTTAAATGGTTTTGCTTAACATTTGTTTCATTTTGCCTATGACAATGGGGGAGAAAATACCAAAATGGAAAACAAGAATAAAAACAATAATGGGAGAAACAAATTATACATGTTGAAATTTGTTGAACATTTGCAATAGGGGAGAAATTTTTATGGGGGAGAAATGTTTGCATCAAACAATAACATTTGCACCAAGATAAACTACTAAATCACAAATGCTCATAACCATGATTGTTGCATATGTTAAGGGGGAGCATTTTAGACTTATTATTTTTCTCATCATTCCATTTGAATTGTCAAAGTCAAAATGGGGGAGATTGTTAGACAAATGATCTTAATTTTGATCCTTGACAACTCAAATGGATGATCTATTTAACTTGTGTTTGAGAAATCTTGTTGCAGGATTAGGTTGCTTCAATTAAAGGTGAACAGAACAATTATAGCGGTCGCACCTCACCTAAATACGACCGCTCCATGCAATTACAGAATGAAACCTTGTCACAGTAGGTTTCGCGGTCAGAAGTTCGACCATAGTCGCGACCGCTCCTACAGAATGGCGACCGTCAAAAATACTTGCCCGACCGCTACTCAAGGAACTTAAATCATTACAATCACAGTAAGGTTCGCGGTGACAAGAACGGTGAATGATTCGACCTCGCTTACCACTTTAGCGACCGCCCCATTCAGAGTCGCGACCGCCCAACAATTCAAGAAGAAATTGCTCAAAGAGACAGTAGTGTTCGCGTCCTCAGGTGCGTCCAGAAGTTCGACGCGAAAATGTGAGTTCGACCGCGAAAAGCTACCAAGGGCGACCACAAAGATTCAAATTATGGCGGACATCTCTTTTGCTCTGTCAGAAAGTGACACGTGACATGACCGTTGTAAACCCACTTCAATATTCAAAAAGGGCGACCGCACCTCTGCTTGGCTCGACCGTCCCGACAAACATAGCATGGGCAAGAAACGGTCCGACAAACACATCATGGGCAAGATTCCAACTGCAGAGCACTAAAATTCGACCGTTGAAGTTTTTCAAAAGTAGCGACCGTCCCTTGTTAAAAGGACGACCGCGTGAAGCATGAGCGCGACCATCCTTGTATGAAGGGCGACCGCGAAGTGCTTCGGATAGTTTAAGTAAAGAAGGTCTAATCTGCCAAGACTTTATTCTCAACATCAATAACGGCTAGTAAGACCACATTGGCTATAAATGCAAAGTTTCTATGAGAAAACAATAGAGACAACATTGAGAAAAGATTTTCATAGCCAAGCAACAAATTTTCTTTTACTTGTATTTGAATTGTTATGAATGTTAGGTGTTAGCATTGAAAACACCATTGTATAAGTTTGAGTGTAAGCTTGGGAAACACTTGGGTTGTGAGAGTAAGCCTTGTAAAACTCTTGTTAGGTTGTAAGAGTAAGCCTTGTAAAACTCTTGTTAGGTTGTGAGAGTAAGCCTTGTAAAACTCTTGTTTGGGTTGTAAGTGTGAGCCTAAGAAAAACACTTGTAAAGTTGGAAGTGAGCTTGTGAAAACTTCAAAGACTAGTGGAACCTTAACAAGTTGTTAAGGAAGTGGATGTAGGATTGAAGTAAATCCGAACCACTATAAATCTTGTGTGTTCTTTCTTTCTTCCATTACTCAACCAACTCTCTATTCCGCATTTCTTGTTTGTTGAGTTTTTTAAATTGTCATTATTTCTTGAGGAAACCAATTCACCCCCCCCCCCTCTTGGTTGCCATCTTGGGACAACAAAATTGATGATGTTGAGCTAAATATCCATGCCTAGGGTTTGTAGTATATTTGATTGAATGCTTTGAATCGATATTTCCATTGATGTACCTTGTTGTTGGTTGATTGCATTGGATTGTATGCTAGGTTGATAGATTAGCTACCTATTGATCTCTAGATATTGAATGAAGGTGAAATTCGATATCGAAATTATGCAATCGACTAACCTAAGAATGAATTAGAAATATAAGTTCTAGGGTTTATTAATTTGCGAATGTGAAATAATTGGTTGTTGCTGATTCATGAATGTGAAAACTAATGAATTGGTAATTGACTAATTAAACATAAGAAACAAATTAATTACAAGGTTAAGTTAATGGATAATATGGGAATTGAGCTTTGATTAAATGGACCTATAACCCTAGGCACCTTCCCAAGAATCGATTTGATCTTGTACAACTATCACACACATTAACCCTTACACTAATTACTCTTAGGTTTAAATTACTCCTGCACCATTACAAACAATAAACTCTCATTTTTACATTAGTTGTCAATCAAGCTATTACGAACTACACCTTCCTTGTGAGATGACCTTGGGGCGATCACTTTTGCTACAACTACCTCGTATACTTGTGAGTGACGCTTGTAGTAGTACTTAACTCGAGCGCAACAGAAACCCTAATTTCCTAAACTCGAACCTAAACCTTAATCTAAAGCCCAATATCCAGAACCATTAATTCCTAAAACCCTAATGTCTAGTAACCTAATTTCCAAACCCTAATTTCCTAATCCCTTACCCCCAATCTATAAAACCAAGACCTTAATATTAAAACCTAAAACTCTAATTTCCAAGCCAAAATCTCTAAATTCTAGAAACCCTAATTTTTAAAGATCAAAAGCCCTAATTTTGTTTGTTTAATGGTTTGAACCTTAGTTTAGTTTTTTGTTAGATTTGTTACATGCTTTTATGATGGATGGTTTATTTTATTTTGTTTATAATGGATATTTTACTTTTTTTTATTTATTTTCATGCTTGAATGGTTTAAATTATTTGATTAATTGTTTATTTGAATTCTCAAATTTTAAAAGGCATGTTTCCACTTTGTGGGTGCCTAGGTTTTTATTGTGTAATTTAATTTATCTTTTTAGGATTTTAGGACAATTGTAAGGGAAATGTTTCCACCTTTGGTAAGTGTCTCATTTTATTTATTTTTTTTTTGGACATTGGACATTTGTAAAGGCATGTTTCCACTCTTGGATGGGTGAGTATTTTGTTTGCTTTTATCTTAATAAAGTGATGGATGTTTATTTCTTTTAAATCATGTGTAATATGGATGATGTTATAATATATAAAATTTTAATAATATTTAGACCTAAAAAGGAGTTCGATTCCAATGAACCGAGCACTGTGGGGGTGCTGGGTCATTCTCTCCTTCCCCACGCATTCCTAATTTTTCAAACCCAAGAAGAGGTTAAGGATTCTTTAGGAATTGAGTCATCCACCCCTTTCTTTTTTACCAGCCCATCCGAGTGGCGACTCCATTTTTTTTGGGTTTAGGCTCGTGTTCTCTAAGGCCCTGAGCTAACAGTGGCAAAGTCGCAAGAACCATTCCACATGATAGTGGGGGCGAAATTCTATGCTCACAGTGGTTACTCCATTGGTGATAAGAGAAGTTGTTTCCATTTGTCATTATTTTATTTTATTCTTTCTTATTATGGTATTATCCATTGCATGATTTAGATTGCATTGTGTGCGTGAGTTAGGATACCCGTGTAACCCACATTGTGTTATGTAAGGGATAACGTACTTTCACTCAAGGTATGGAGATCGACTATGGCATAACCACTCATAGCCATGTACCTTTTGGTATATACTTGCTATGGAAGCCTAAACTTTTCAACCCAAACACTTAAACTCATATATCTAGCCTAGTTACTTTCCTTAGGTTTTTACCCAAATGCTTGTTTGACTATGATTGATATATCTTGGTTTGAACCGTGGCTTATTTGGTTTGTTCTTTTTCTAATATGACCTACCAATGTTGTAAGCTCAAAATAATTTTTATTTTTTTATGCTAAAAGACCAAAAATATTTTTATAACTCTTTTTCAAGAAGGTCATTGGACATGAAAATTTTTTTAAGATGGGTCAAAAATTATTTCCTCATGACCCAAGTTCAAAGCCCAAAAAATCATTTTTTGCATACCTTTTTAGTTGGCTTTTAAACATTTGCTAAAACCTTTTCTTAAATGAGCTTACAATAATTTAGGTCAATTACGTAATACCAAAAATCAATTGTGGGCCTAATTTATACCTTGAATTGTTAATCATGGGCTTGTTTGTGGCATGAATCATTGGTTGTTTTTCCAAATAGGAAATCATAAACCCTTTAATTTAGTTTTAATCTATAATATAGCATTAAAGCTATATTTTGTTGGATCGATGGATTATGACTTAAATTAAAGGGACTTATCATGAACTGACTTCAATGTTTAAATATACAATTAATCATTAAACCGTTTGAGTGAATTTTTTGAAAATAAGATATCCTGTGGTGGTATTTTGTTAACCATATACCTAGAAAAAGAGACTCGGCATTCATGTGTGGGTGGTATAAGGTTGGAAGGAACATCCTAATTATCTTTGTTTGTTTGTTACTTGTGCATACATGCATACACGCTTTGCATTACATGGCATTAATCCTTTCTGGCTCACAGACCTAGAGTACATAAGTTCAAGGACATACAACTGGTTTGATCATTTATGTGTTTATTTTTGTGTGATTTTATTAGCTTTTGATTGATTTTTCTTTTAATTTGTGTTTAGAGTTTGTTTGAACTATTTGATTCGGGTTGAAGAATAAAACAATGGAGCTTTAATTCAATTTAATGGATTATTAAGGTGGAAAAACATGAGACACGACCAAGACACTTCATGGCTTGGCCATGTCCCTCATCCAAGGAAAGAGGCAGGAAATTTTGGCAGAGACAAACACACTGAAGAGACATGGCCAAGCCACTGGCTGTGCCACAAGACATGGCCAAGGCCTAGGCCGAGTCTCACCAAATGAAGCCAAAGAAAAAAAAAGGAATAAGCCAAGGCAGAAGTGGACACACCCAAGAGACACGGCCAAGCCATTAGCCGTGTCATATGACATGGCTAAGGCCTTGGCAGTGTCCCACTAAAATAACAAAGCAAAGAAAAGTGAAGCAAAGGCAGAGGCATATGACATAGCCAAGGCCTTGGCCATGTCCCATATGAAGAGCAAATCAAATCTAGAAATGCAGTGAAGAACACACTCAAGAGACACAGCCAAGCCATTGGCCAAGTCACATGACATGGCCAAGGCCTTGGCTGTGTCCCACTTGAAAATTGAGTGACACATCCAAGTCCCTAATGACTTGGCCGTGTCTTATGAGAATTCTTTCAATTATTTACATGAAATGGGGGACAAAGTGGGAGACAACAAGTGCCATCTTTTAAAAAGAAATATTAACATAAGAAAAATGTTGTCTAATTTATGGGATGAAGACTTAAATAATGAGAAAGTGGGAGACAAAGTGGAGTGTGTGAGTTAGAAAGCATGCTTTATGTCTTAAGAAATTAAAAAGAATTGATGGAAGAGATAAATATACACATTTTATATCTTCAAAGGGGGAGTTCTCTCTTGGTTCATCATCTTGTTCTTGATCTTGAGAGAGACCAAGAACGTCACCTTCATCTTCATCTTCCATTTCTTTCATAAACAAGATCTTTGACATTTTTGGGATAAATTTGGGTGAGCAAGCTCCTGTGAAGGTTAGGGTTTAAAGAAAGCTTGATTGAGGAGTTAGGGGCTTGAGAGAGTGATAATTCCATCTTTCAAGAGTAGAGCCATTGATTGAAGAACGCTTGTTAGTTCTTCATCACATTCAAAGTGGAGCTAGGAGGAAGACTAGAAGTTTAACTCTTAGTATCTTCAAAGGGGTTTTATATTCTCTCTTTTAATTCATTTCTAGATTGTTATTGTTTGTTAAGAACATTAATATTTCAATGGACAATTGTGATTTAATTTATATTGAGATGAATATTTGATTTAAATTGATGATGATGAGCTAAATCACTCATGCCTAGGGTTTGTAGTATATTTGATTGAATGACTTGATTTGATATTTCCATTAATATACCTTGTTACTAGTTAATTGTATTGGATTGAATGTTAGGTTGATAGATTAGCTACCTATTGATCTCTAGATATCGAATGAAGGATCGAGAGGTGAAATTTGATATTGGAATTATTCATTCAACTACCCTAAGAATGAATTAGAAATATATGTTCTAGGGTTTATTAATTTGTAATTTCAAAACAATTGGTTATTGTTAATTCATGAATGTGAAAACTAATAAATTGGTAATTACTAATTAAACTTAAGGAACAAATTAAAATAAAAGGTCATGTTAATGGATAATTTAAGAGTTAAGCTTTATTTAAATTGATCTACAACCCTAAGCACCATTCCTAGAATTGTATTGATCTTGTACAACCATTACACACATTACTTTAATTTTAATTGCTTTTCACCACTACTTCAAACATCACACTCTTATTTCTTTTAAATTTACTTGTCAGTCAAACTATTACAAAATAATTCTTTCCTTGTGAGACTACCTTGGGGCGATCACCGTTGCTACAACTACCTCGTATACTTGCGAGTGTCGCTTGTAGTAGTAATTAGTCGAACGCAACAACGACAACTCGACCTACGTCAATGACTCGGAGTTAAGTGAATATACAGTTAATTTCACTCTAAGAACCATGAATCCCGACCAAGTTCAAACCCTGATAAATGAAGCTCTTGCATCCAAGATGGAAGAGTTAAAGTGGGCCCTAGTTGAGATCATGAGAAATCAACTAGCCGCACGGTTGGAAGGAAACACTATTAAAGCATCTACTAATACTAAGAAGCAGAAGGATATAGGAAAGGCTAAGATAGTCGAAGTGGCCTCTGATGAAGCCAAGGAAGCTATGGACAATGATGACTGGGAATAGTACTTCTAAGATCAATAAGAGGATAAGAAGAAATGAGAAGACTACAGAAAAGAAAGTTGAATCCGCTGATGTCGAGAAAATGATTACTGATATGGAGAAGAAGTTTGAGAAGAAGCTAAAAGTCAAAGAAGTGTCAAAGGTTGACAAGTTATTTGAGCAAGATGAAGAAGTTCCTTACAAGTTCAAAATGCCTTCTTTCGCTAAGCACAATGGTACAGGAAATCCTTACTTGCATGTTAAGCAGTACATCACAGCTCTGCAGCCTGCTAGAGCTACCAAGGCTCAAACTCTAAGGTATTTCATGCTCTCATTGGATCATGTTGTGCAAAACAGGTTCAACACCTCAGAGGAAAGTACCTAAAAAGATTGGGATATGTTGTACAAATCCTTCATTTAGTAATATGAAGATACTAGATGAGTCCGACCAGATTCAAATGATAGTAAGGGGTGTCCTACCGTGTGAACGAATGTCTCACACTCTCATAAGGGATTTCAAAGATCAATTGTTTTTCTTTGAATAAATGAATTTTAGAAAGTTCAATTGTTATAAAATTGTTGATAGATGACCTTTGAATTTTTGAAGCATAAATTTGAGAATTGAGTAGAATTGATGCTTATTGTCAATTTTGTTTGTTTTTTCCTTACATTGCCTTTAACCTAGTGAGAAATTGAGCCATCAACTTATTATTCTTTTTGCGGGTGAACATCTTTGATTGATGAATTGCTAGAACTTGCTTTGACATGCATTTTAAGACTACATAAAAATTTCAATTAGGCGTCAAGATGATTAAGGCAATTAGGTGAACCCACTTTGGCTTAAAAAGACCAACCTTATTTTTAACCTTAGTTAGCTAATTTTGAGCCTATTTCATTTTCCCCCTTCTTTCTTTTTTGCAACACTACTACCTTTGAATCATGCTATTTTGTCTCTTACCCTTTCATTAGGTCAAGAGCATTTTAAGAGCATTTATGGCTAGGTGTTGTATTGAATTATGTGTGGGGTTAAATTTAGTAGGTTTAAGATTGCAAACTATTATGTTATTTAGTTGCAAACCCTAGAAAAACAAAACAAAAATAGAAAATAAATAAAATAAATAAAAATAAAAAAGAAGAAGAAGAGAAAAATAAAAATAATAATAAGAATAAGAATAATTGATGTTCTTGTTGAAAAGGTTGGAATATGTTTGGGAATAATCATTGTAAGATTTAATAAGTGAGTTCCCTTAAAAAGCTCTTTAATAACAAAGGGTAGATGAGTGAAAGGTGTTTTGGAATTGTTGGGGTATATATATATGAATGGTTACTTCATTCTTGAAGTGCTCTTGAACTTAATGATTAAGCTCACATTTTCTAAATGTCATGCCTTTACCTTAGCCCCATTACAACCAAAAGAAAGACCTTTTGATTGATGCTTGATTGTAATTTTGTGGTGGAGATTTGATTGATAAGCAAGCCTATGGTAATATTCTTTCATTGATTGTTATGAGTGTAAACACCACCATGATCAAACACTTGTAAGAGTTTGTAACACCCCTTCCCGACCTATAATAAGCCGAGGAGGAATGCTACATCAAGATACGAGCTCTGGTTATGTCAGCTTACTTAATGTTCCTTATAAAAAATTTTTTAAAAAAAATTTTGACGGAGTCTCCCTTAAAATTCTAGGTCCCAAGTGTCGACAAAACTGATTTTTCTTATATTTGAAAAACATTTTGTTTCACAATTCAACTCAAGTACACTCCCAATAATCCACCCTTATAACCTCAACTACAATCCTGCAAGAAGAATTCACACTTCTATATTCACAATCCAACTCAATTTAAAACCATACAGTTATTATACATTACTAGATTTATACATATAAATACTCTCTCGTCAGAAATACATCATAATTAAAATTTATACATGTATGCATAACCCTCTAGTTGGTCTCGACAAACTTTACTCTTCTTGTGGCATAACAAAAGACTTCATATCTTCCATCTAAATACCTGCGCGAATAAACACCCGCGCTAAGCCCGAGAGCTTAGTAGTCCAAATATAAAATATAAACATATAGTATAGAAGTATTGATATGTAATGATACATCGATTCAATATATAATTAGTTCTTATCATATCTTCTTTTCTTTTTAACTTTATCTTTAATATATCCTAGCTAATTTCATATAAGATGTATATATATATATAATATTATCACCAACCCCAATGCATCACCAATACTCAAAACCAATATATTAATACCCCTACATTATATATATACCATACCAACCATTATTGCAATACACACATTACACATCATATCACTCATTATTGCAATACACAATCTACATATCATATAAATCATAAATCATATTTCCAATAAAGACAACCTTTATCATCAACCACAATTCATTTTCCTATTACACTTAATAACATTATATTATTCACAATCCACCAAGCATAATTCATTATTAATACTCACAATCAATATTTCAATACTTGCATTTCACATTGACAATAAAGACAGACTCGGGCCCAAAACACTAATATGTTATTCAAAGTTCAGAGTTACTGCTTTGATCCATAATCACAATAATCAAGCCCGTAGGCAACATATATCATATCTCTATCCATGGATAGTGTAACAGACCCAGTCTCTTGGACCATTCACCCGACTAATCGAGAAGATCCTCAACCCGGCAAGACTGTTACTTTTCATATATTTCACATTTATAATTCATATAGTGTAACAGACCCAGTCTCTTGGACCATCAACTCAACAACTTGAGGAGATCCTCAACCCGGCTAGACTGTTACATTTCATATGTTATAGGCATGCCGTCAAATCCAGAACTCTGAAAGTTGAATTAACATATTAGACACAACTCTTTTCATTTATATATTTGTACATTTCTTTCTCAATTCATTTCATTTTCAAAACAGGCAACCATGCCTCAATTATAATTCATTTACATTCTCGTAGCCAACACAATGGCTTCACATCTCATTTGATTCATCATAGCCAATCTCAATGGCTTCACCTCTTATCATATTTCAATTCACGTTATAGCACTTCATCATTCAAGTATACATAAACAATTATATTGAGCATATATCTTAAATTCATCATCATATAATCAACATGTCTATTTATTTCATTTCAATCATTATTACCAACCACAATTACAATACATTTCATCATTTCTCAAAACACATTAGCACAATTCATCATTACAATATTTATCATAACAAATTGCATTGTACTAACCTATTTGAATGATCTTCATATCTTTCACATCATCCAATCATAACCTTAATCAAATTATATTGACAATATAGTAATTCACTTAACACATTTACAAACAAATGTGTTAAGTCTTAATTCATGTAAATAAGTGCAATCATATAAACTTTGTACTTACCTTAAAACCAACTTACACCACTCTATACACCTACTCTTCCAAGAATCCTCAACACTTAGATTAGGGCAATTCAACCTCTTCACAACCTAATCCAAAAGGAATATTAGCAAAATGACCATATGAATAGTAAATTCTGGTTTTAGACTAAATTTTATCCTTATTTTGAAAATTTTTATAAAATAATATACTTGAATAAAAACTCTAAAATTTTTACAGAACGTAATTTTACATCTTAAAATCATTCCTTTAAAATTTCAGATCAAACTGAACACAAAATCTTGGTCAAATAGTTCACCCAAACAGACTGCGCCAATTGCCCTGCATCCTGGCAGCAGTTCTAAACTTTGTGAATTCCATAAATTAAATTCAATCAACTTGGTTCCAAATTATTTTTCTCAAATACTAGACTCATTAAGCAACAACATATCCAAAATTCAATTGAATATAATTTTTCTACATTTTATTAAAAATCCCGAAATATAGCTGTCTCAGTTAAGGTACCTGCTGGAACAGATCTAATAAAAATAATCTTTCCAAAATCATAACCATTCCAAAATCGAATCAACATATTTTTCAGTCATTCTAGACTCATAGAGTCACAACATATCAAAAATTCACTTCAAGAACATTTTTCTATAATTAATTAAAAATCGTACAAGTCACAGCCTTTACCAATTGTAAAACAGAAAAGAAATTCCACTAAACCCAACTCTTGCTCTTCAATCACCAACACCAACCTAATTAAATCAAACATACTCCAACATACTACAATAATACAACCCTAATTTCAATTATCAACAATCAAATCTTCATACAACTTCAAATAAACCAAAGAAATCAAGAAAGAGAACTTACTTGGATTTTTAGCCAAATCTTTACTATCCACTTGAAATCCTTAAGTATTTGGTGTAAATAAAAGCAAAATCACCTCCTTCTCTCTCTAGCTTCTCTCTCTCTCTCTCTCTCTCTCTCTCTCTCTCTCTCTCTCTCGGCCAAAAAGAAGAAGAAGAAGAAGAACACGTTTTTTTTTTCCTTTTCTTCTCTTCTTATTCTTATTTCAAATATATATATAATAATAATAATAATAATAACAATAATAATAAAAACAATAAATCTCCACCACACACTCTCTTCCAACCTTTGACTTTCTTTTCTCTTTTTCTTTTTGTCCTTATCACCATAATTATTAATTAATTAATTATAAAAATATATACATAACTCACTTTCCCTACACCACTTTTTATCCCATGTATATGTGATGTATATGTATATATCTTTTATATGATATTTATATTCCCATATTTCCTTATATATATATCATCTTATAATATTTCCCCTTTTTACTTCCATTAAACATATACATTAACTCCAAATATAACAATAATTCCAAAACTTTTAGGGTATAGTTTGGGATATTACAATTCTCTCCCCCTTAAATAATTTCGTCCTCGAAATTATCCAGCACAATAACAATTCATTTATAATAAAACACCATCTTAATTCATATGAAGGTAATCGTATTCTTATATTATGATTTCATCAAATTACATAACTTTTACTCTTCCACCTTTAGTCAATCATCTTTTCCCAATTCACAACTCATCATTATATAGCTATATTTATCTTATTACTTTTTCAACAAAACACCCAAAATAACTCATTACATTTCAAAGAAATTTTCTTTTATACAATAATCAAATCATCTTTTTATAGGCAATCTCTTAACTTTAATCTTGGAAATTATTGAATTAAATCTTACTATAGATTATCCTGTTATTACAATCACTTTTGAAAATAACCACTTATCAAACCTTGATTGATAACAATATTTTCATTTCTTATACTTAAATCCCTCTTTACCATGTTTTTCACTTAATATTAATATCGATACAATCTTTATAAATTTACTTTACAGATAATCAACCTTTTTCCTTTCATTATCTTTAATAACTGATATATCATAATTCATTCATGTATCAGCATATCACTTCATATATACATTATCATATATATCTTATACTCTTAGCATAACTATACATATTAAATCTCGATAATAATTCACAATCTTATTGAATTCTAGATCAATTGATCTAGCTGTCATAAAATAACAACATTTCAATCTTATTCCATTCAAACCAACCATTAACTTATTTAAGTTTATCATCACATATCAATATACATAACACAATTCTATTAGGTCAAACTCATTCTCAACTTCTAATCCCTTAGGATCCATCTGTTCGACTCCTTACTAACAAATTACTTCAAATTATCTTTCAATATTCATATATATCTTCTGCTTTCAATAATAGCAGTGCAATCTCCCATAATTCTCATAATTTTTCTCATACTATAATTATTACCCATAGTTCATTCACTTAACATTGTTTCCATCAATTAATTCATCTTATAACAAAAATATATTCAGTATCATTTTCAATCACATTTCATAAATTTCTCCCATTTATCATATTCTCACATTATCATACCATTACTATGATTACATAATCACTTTTTATTCATTCTTCACAATTTAAGACATTTACACGGTTCTCTTCTCTATTCATATTTTTCATAATTATAAACAAATTTCTAACATAGAATTGATAAGATACCACTTTACCAATCACAACTCCTAACCATATTTCTTGAAACAAAATTATCAATCTCACCCACATAATACTACAATCATATCACCTTAGGCCCAAATCTGCTGATAACAAACTTAACCAGCCAATTACACTAAACAAATTATATAGCCAGAGTATATTAATAGTCACATATGTAGTTTATAAATCAATATTGTTCCTCTATTATTCTTCTTCAAACATTTCCAACTATCTCAAAAGTTGACATAATTCAACTTCGTCTCCAAAACAATTTGTTCTTGATCATATGATTATCATTAGCCTAACTCACATCAACAATATTACTTATAACACTTATGTGTACAACATTCAATCATATACAAACTTTATACAACTTCCATTTCTAACCTATCTCTTATAAAACTTTTCATACATTATACTTTCCATCTTTATTAAACACATATACATATAATATATTTCCACAAGCATAATCCTTCAACCAGAAAGCATTATATGATAGTCTAGCTCAGTTATTATCATAACAATTTCATCATCCATTGTTACTCGAGTCCTTTTTCACTTTCCATTACAATCCATAGTCTAACTCTTCATAAATCAAAACTTAATTTCTCATAGATCCACTAATACATGCCATATCATTCTTCATACCACTATACAAATAATTATACCACATTCACATACATAGGTCACGTTCACAATGTGACTTGCTTTCATATTTCTTACACTTTACAATTATATTTAATTCCTCTTTTTCATACCATCAATACACATTTAACATTTATTATTTTTCATTGAACAACACCATTTTCATCTTCTTCTTTTTTTTACATGACTTAAATTATTTATATATATCTCACATATTTATACATATGTCCCTTACATCCAATCATATACACATCGCCCATTAATCCCTATAAAATTTCCAAATTTCGTTATCACAAATCTCAATTTCTTGAACTAACATTGCTCAATCCAATTCTCACTATTAATATTATCACATGACCTAACTTTGCACAAGTTTATCAATGCAAGAGTACTCATTCTCAACACTAATAGATATGTAGTTGTATAGGTTACAAACACGCAATACTATGCGTACATTACACTTTCAAGTGATCAACTCAATCCTTGATCACTAGCATCTTACATCCCATTATCACCTTCCAAGTAGTCAACCTTATCATGATTACTTCATCACTTGCCAACTTTTAGTTCATCAAATTACATATCTGTAAGTCATTCTTAATATGCAAAAATTTTCATTCCACTTAACTCATATACGTACTATACATTAAATTTTCGATATTTAAATAATCTTTATCCAAATTCCGTTAACATTATAAATTCTCCTCTTACTACTTTGCTTAAACTTCAATTTACTCATCTCGTTTTATTAATATAAACTTAAGTAAACATCTTATATATACATACTACAAAGCAACATCAAAATATATCCTTATTACAATCATTAAAGCTCATTTCAAAAATCCAAATATTACACATTATCACCATTAACATGAGCTTTAACAATACTCAAGCATATTATATTCCTACCATTCAAACCACAATGTTTACATTAAATTAACAATACTAACAACACCATTTTATCTCCTTGCTTAACCCCTATCATTTTTTTTTCTTAACTTTACATATTCAAACCTTAAGTTATCACACTTTGTCTATATCACTCAACTCATTCAATATTCCACCATATTCTCTTCATTATAATTACATATCCATCCATATTATCCATCAACAATATTTCCTCTCCCTTGCAATCCAAACATAAGCTTTATTAGAAAGAGATTCAAATAGTAGAGGAAAGATTACATACTTTGATTTTGATTTTGTTTTTAATTCATTTTTTTAACTTTATTTTCCTGATCATTTCTTTATATTATAATCATATTTCACATTTTCTTTCCTCAAGGAAACTACCATTCTTTAATTTATCACTTAAACTTACATAAATTTTTCCATCTCATTGCTTTCTTTAAATTTCCATTCATATAGAACTTCATCCACACATTATTATCCATTTCATACAATTCAATACATTTCAATTCATATAATACCACATTCGAGACCAACCTAGATGTTAATGCATATGCATGTATCAAAAATTTCATTCTTTTCATTTTCATTCATCATCATTTTTCTTTTTAAAACATTTCCTTTTTAAATTTACTTAGGCCGAGAATCTCGAACCTAAGCTCTGATACCAAAACAATTGTAACACCCCTTCCCGACCTATAATAAGCCGAGGAGGAATGCTACATCAAGATACGAGCTCTGGTTATGTCAGCTTACTTAATGTTCCTTATAAAAAATTTTTTAAAAAAAATTTTGACGGAGTCTCCCTTAAAATTCTAGGTCCCAAGTGTCGACAAAACTGATTTTTCTTATATTTGAAAAACATTTTGTTTCACAATTCAACTCAAGTACACTCCCAATAATCCACCCTTATAACCTCAACTACAATCCTGCAAGAAGAATTCACACTTCTATATTCACAATCCAACTCAATTTAAAACCATACAGTTATTATACATTACTAGATTTATACATATAAATACTCTCTCGTCAGAAATACATCATAATTAAAATTTATACATGTATGCATAACCCTCTAGTTGGTCTCGACAAACTTTACTCTTCTTGTGGCATAACAAAAGACTTCATATCTTCCATCTAAATACCTGCGCGAATAAACACCCGCGCTAAGCCCGAGAGCTTAGTAGTCCAAATATAAAATATAAACATATAGTATAGAAGTATTGATATGTAATGATACATCGATTCAATATATAATTAGTTCTTATCATATCTTCTTTTCTTTTTAACTTTATCTTTAATATATCCTAGCTAATTTCATATAAGATGTATATATATATATAATATTATCACCAACCCCAATGCATCACCAATACTCAAAACCAATATATTAATACCCCTACATTATATATATACCATACCAACCATTATTGCAATACACACATTACACATCATATCACTCATTATTGCAATACACAATCTACATATCATATAAATCATAAATCATATTTCCAATAAAGACAACCTTTATCATCAACCACAATTCATTTTCCTATTACACTTAATAACATTATATTATTCACAATCCACCAAGCATAATTCATTATTAATACTCACAATCAATATTTCAATACTTGCATTTCACATTGACAATAAAGACAGACTCGGGCCCAAAACACTAATATGTTATTCAAAGTTCAGAGTTACTGCTTTGATCCATAATCACAATAATCAAGCCCGTAGGCAACATATATCATATCTCTATCCATGGATAGTGTAACAGACCCAGTCTCTTGGACCATTCACCCGACTAATCGAGAAGATCCTCAACCCGGCAAGACTGTTACTTTTCATATATTTCACATTTATAATTCATATAGTGTAACAGACCCAGTCTCTTGGACCATCAACTCAACAACTTGAGGAGATCCTCAACCCGGCTAGACTGTTACATTTCATATGTTATAGGCATGCCGTCAAATCCAGAACTCTGAAAGTTGAATTAACATATTAGACACAACTCTTTTCATTTATATATTTGTACATTTCTTTCTCAATTCATTTCATTTTCAAAACAGGCAACCATGCCTCAATTATAATTCATTTACATTCTCGTAGCCAACACAATGGCTTCACATCTCATTTGATTCATCATAGCCAATCTCAATGGCTTCACCTCTTATCATATTTCAATTCACGTTATAGCACTTCATCATTCAAGTATACATAAACAATTATATTGAGCATATATCTTAAATTCATCATCATATAATCAACATGTCTATTTATTTCATTTCAATCATTATTACCAACCACAATTACAATACATTTCATCATTTCTCAAAACACATTAGCACAATTCATCATTACAATATTTATCATAACAAATTGCATTGTACTAACCTATTTGAATGATCTTCATATCTTTCACATCATCCAATCATAACCTTAATCAAATTATATTGACAATATAGTAATTCACTTAACACATTTACAAACAAATGTGTTAAGTCTTAATTCATGTAAATAAGTGCAATCATATAAACTTTGTACTTACCTTAAAACAAACTGACACCACTCTATACACCTACTCTTCCAAGAATCCTCAACACTTAGATTAGGGCAATTCAACCTCTTCACAACCTAATCCAAAAGGAATATTAGCAAAATGACCATATGAATAGTAAATTCTGGTTTTAGACTAAATTTTATCCTTATTTTGAAAATTTGTATAAAATAATATACTTGACTAAAAACTCTAAAAGTTTTACAGAAATTAATTTTACATCTTAAAATCATTCCTTTAAAATTTCAGATCAAACTGAACACAAAATCTTGGTCAAATAGTTCACCCAAACAGACTGCCCCAATTGCCCTGCATCCTGGCAGCAGTTCTAAACTTTGTGAATTCCATAAAATAAATTCAATCAACTTGGTTCCAAATTATTTTTCTCAATTACTAGACTCATTAAGCAACAACATATCCAAAATTCAATTGAATATAAGTTTTCTACATTTTATTAAAAATCCCGAAATATAGCTGTCTCAGTTAAGGTACCTGCTGGAACAGATCTAATAAAAATAATCTTTCCAAAATCATAACCATTCCAAAATCGAATCAACATATTTTTCAGTCATTCTAGACTCATAGAGTCACAACATATCAAAAATTCACTTCAAGAACATTTTTCTATAATTAATTAAAAATCGTACAAGTCACAGCCTTTACCAATTGTAAAACAGAAAAGAAATTCCACTAAACCCAACTCTTGCTCTTCAATCACCAACACCAACCTAATTAAATCAAACATACTCCAACATACTACAATAATACAACCCTAATTTCAATTATCAACAATCAAATCTTCATACAACTTCAAATAAACCAAAGAAATCAAGAAAGAGAACTTACTTGGATTTTTAGCCAAATCTTTACTATCCACTTGAAATCCTTAAGTATTTGGTGTAAATAAAAGCAAAATCACCTCCTTCTCTCTCTAGCTTCTCTCTCTCTCTCTCTCTCTCTCTCTCTCTCTCTCTCTCTCTCTCTCTCTCGGCCAAAAAGAAGAAGAAGAAGAAGAACACGTTTTTTTTTTCCTTTTCTTCTCTTCTTATTCTTATTTCAAATATATATATATAATAATAATAATAATAATAATAACAATAATAATAAAAACAATAAATCTCCACCACACACTCTCTTCCAACCTTTGACTTTCTTTTCTCTTTTTCTTTTTGTCCTTATCACCATAATTATTAATTAATTAATTATAAAAATATATACATAACTCACTTTCCCTACACCACTTTATATCCCATGTATATGTGATGTATATGTATATATCTTTTATATGGTATTTATATTCCCATATTTCCTTATATATATATCTTCTTATAATATTTCCCCTTTTTACTTCCATTAAACATATACATTAACTCCAAATATAACAATAATTCCAAAACTTTTAGGGTATAGTTTGGGATATTACAGAGTTGGTGAGGGAGCGACAACATAGGTTATGCATGGAAAACCACTTAATTGCATGGGTATCGATTTTGTTGGATTCAATTTTTATTGCTGACTTAGGGATAGGGAAGTCTTGATGCATTTTTATAACTCTTGAACTTAACAAATTTTATCTTGTTTTGTCACATCTGCCTATCGTATTTATGCAGTGTAGTCACGTGCACAGTGAGAGAAGGGGAAAGGAGAAGATAATTTCTGACAACGGCCCCAGATAAGGCTATAGGACCACTGGGACCTACTTGAAGAAAAATGCAAAGTGTTAGGGAGGTGATTGTAATTTCAAAAAGTTTTGGGGAGGTGACTGTAATTTTCAAAAGTTTTGGGGAGGTAAATGTAATTTTCAAAAGTCGTACCGGATGTTCTTAATAGTGCACATAACAGATTCCAAAAATGGAAAATAGAGAAAAACTGGGTCACAACGACGCGTAACGGTTTTTCCAGGAAACGCACTGTTTGGAAGATATAGGGGATTTTCACTAGGGACATTTTGGTCATTATACATGAATCCGAAGTAGGAATTAAAAACAAGAGTGGGTAGAGGACGTTAAGGGAGTAAATATGAAATGATCGTCAGTAGAAACGGGGCCCGGGCAACACCCGAGCAAAGAAAGGACCTAAAGGAAATTTTGTAAAAAGTCGAGGGCTTATTGGTAATTTTTTTCAAAAATACTTGGAAACCTAAAATAGACTTTAAAAATAGAAAGTAGAGGTCAAGAGGATCAAAACTATATGTAGTTTGACTCGTGGAACTATACGGTTTAAAAGATATGATCGATTAATCGCCGGAACGTAAAGTGGGCCCGGTTTCATGTCGGGACCGGATGGGAAACCCGGGACAGCTTTATGATATCCTATGGGATGAGGGACAAGTGGAAAGAAGTAAAGGAAAAGAAAACTATAAAAATCTAAGGTTGGCCAATCAAAAGTAAGCATTTAGCATGTGTAATAAATGAAGAAAGAGAAAGGTGGACAAGTGGGCTTAAAGAGCTTAACCAACACATAAGGTGATCATCATTTCCTTTGTATATAAATATATGTGAAATGAAGAACAAACTCTCTCTTTTTCCACTTACAAAATTCGCCCAACAAAGGGAAACACCAAAGGGCTTCCAAGTTTCTCCAAAGTTGATTTTTAAGGTGAGTTTTTAAGGTTTTCTAGTAAGTAGACTTTAATTTTAGTATTAATTTTAGGTAGTTATATATTTATTGGAAGATTGGAGATTAGAGTCTTTATGTGGAATTGGAAAAATATTAAGTAAGTGATGAGATTAATTGATTAAATGGAAGAATAAAGATGTATAAAGATTAATAAGGTTGGATTAGGGTTTCGGTTGGAAAAGAAATGGAGGATAACTTATTATTTTAAATTTCTAAGGTTTATGTTGTATTTTGAATTTATTGAAGGAGAAATAAAGAATTAAAGAAGGAGAAAAAGGAAAAGCTAAGAGAAATTAAAGAAATAAGGTTTGGTACTTTACCTTTGAATAATTACTTTTGATTTGGTGCTTTACCATAAAAGAAATTTTATTTTTCTTACAAACTTTGGTTTATGGAATTTTTGATGTTGATGAACTTTAATTAGTTTGATTTGAGTTAAACATGCAAAAGTTATTAAAGTGAAGTGTTTGAATCTTCACTTTACCATTAAAGAAGCCTTCATATTGATTTGCAAAAGAAAAATAAACTATCCTATGTATTTCATATTTTGGGCCGAAATGGTCCCAAAAAGACAGCTTTCTGGATCTTTTTGTGGCAATTTGTTGAGGCAGCAAACGAATGAATTTTTCAACGACATTTTACATGCAATTATTCAACATATGAAATAAGTTTTCTGTAAAATTTCAGCCAAAAATAAGATCATTTACTTGGTCAAATACATGACTGAAGTGGACTGAAATTTTGACAAAAACCCAGATTTTACTATTTATTTGGTCATGCCATTTTGCGTTGCCGATTTCTCGTGCCGCGACACTATTCATTTGGTCAATTTGTGATCTTTTGATGAATGCTTTGAAATGTTTTATATGTTTATTGTGGATATTAAATATGTGAAAAAGGGTAATGGTTTGACTAAAGCATGTGGTGCGCGGCATAAATGGCAAAGTGCGATGGGAATTAAAATGATTTCTTGAACCATTCTAAAATGAAGTTTGAGTCTTAAATTGAATCATTTTAATCTTTATGCTCTACTGGATAGTGGGAGTGGTAGATAAGGGTATGGTGCACTATACTAACGCATGCAGTACTGCTCATTATTGTGATATGATATTTTATTCAGTGGTAAGGCCACTGAAGCCAATGGGGAGGCCCTGTAATATCCCAAAAATGTACCCTAGAAGTTTTGAGATAATTGTTGTTATGTTTGAATCAAATGTATTTGTGTAGAGGGAAAGGAAAGAATGTATAGAGAAAATGTATATGTTGTGTATATGACAAGATATATAACATATATGTTGGTCAAAATGGTGGGTCAAGGGAAGAAGATATTTAATTTTTCATTTGTGAAATTACTAAAAAGGGTATGTTAATGAAATGAAGTTAAATTGTAATGAAAAGGGTATTTGGGTAATTTTCTTTTGAAATTTCTTGGTGGAGGTTTAAAGAGAAGAGAAAGTTGACTTTGCTTCTTCATTTTCTTTTCTTTCCCTTTGGTGGCCGAACCTCATCAAGACAAGAGAGCAAGAGGAAGGTTTTGAGTTCTAAGATCAAATTGAAGGAGTTTTCAAGTGATTTAGTGGAAATCCAAGAAGATTTATTATTCTTGGTAAGTCTCTCTTGAATTCTCTTGTTTTATTTTAAGTTGTTTGTGAGTTTGATTGTGGGTATTTGGAAGTAAAGTTGTGTTTATGGTAGTTTATTGGTGTGTGTTTGATTTAAATTAATTGTGGTGTTGGTTTTGAATGAGAAATAAAAAGATGGGTTGTTGTTAGTTTTGAAAGAGTAGGAGTGTTGTTGGTTTTAGGGTTTTGAAGTGGTAAGTGATGTTTAACTTGAGTTTGATCAAGTATTTTCATAGATTTTCATGTTGTTGATGTTTGTTGGAGCTGTAAGCATGGAAAAGGTGAATTTGGTCAGAAACATTAAAGTTTTGCATGCCACGCCCGTGGCCTTGGTTGCCATGGCCGTGGAGGTGTGGAGCAAGGGAGGCAGAATCATAATCTAACCCACGCCCATGGGGGTTGGGGTGGCCACGGCCGTGGGCTATTCCATGTATTGTTGAGTTGTAATTTGTGATCTAAAGGTTTAAGAGGGGGTTAACAAGTGATAAATTGTGTTGGAATTGATGTGGTTCATCATTGTTTTGGTTTAGGTTGTAAAGAAGGTGATTTGCCCTTATTTGAGAAGTGAAGAGTTCTTGGGAAAAAGAAGTGAATAGATTTGTTTAAGTGGTGCTTAAGGTAAGTACAAACCTTGCATTTTGCATACATTCATATGACATTGATGATGCATATGAATAATGTTATGTTGTGTACAATGTGGAATATAATGTGAACATTGATGATGCATATGAATAATGTTATGTTGTGTACAATGTGGAATATAATGTGAACATTGATTATGCATATGAATAATGTTATGCGGTGTACAATGTAGGACATAATGTGAACATTGATGATGTATATGAATTACCTTAATGTGAATTGAGATTTAAAGAGATGTGAAATTATGTGATGAGTTATAATGATGTGAATGATATGATTGGAGCATACTTAGATGATATGATTGAATATTGATATGTTTGTTATGTTAATGTAAGAGATATTGTATATTATAATGATGAAAATGAAAATGAAATGAATTGAGAAAGTAATGTTTAAAGAGATAAATGAACGGACCTATCTGCCTCCTGCAGAACCATGCGGACCCAATGAGTGGGCAACCGAACCTGGACTACCGACCTGGTTGGGGGAAGGTTTGATATAGTCAGTATTACATGCCTATTTGCCTCCTGCGGAACCATGCAGACACAATGAGTGGGCAACCAAACTTGGACTACCGACCTGGTTGGGGGAAGGTTCGTTACTGATAGTCTTATACGTGCCTATCTGCCTCCTGCGGAACCATGCGGACCCAATGAGTGGGCAACCGAACTTGGACTACCGACCTGGTTGGGGGAAGGTTTCGTATGAGAAGCCATTGTTGTTGGCTATGATGATGAACTTTGAATGAGTATAATGGATAAGGACATAATTATTGAAATATTGAAATGTAACATTTATAAGTATGATCTTTATTGGTTGAATGTATAACATTGCATATTATCATTATGGTTTGTACTACTGAGTTGTTGGCTCAGCGCGATTGTGGTTTATCGCGCAGGTGATAGAGTTGATAGGGTTGAGACAGAGGATTCTTCTAGACCTATTTGAGTTTGTTCTTGAAGAGTTGGACTAGAGATTAAAGATTAGAGAGTCAAGCTGCCAATCATGTATATATTCTATGTTTTGTAAATTTTGGATTTTTATGTATTTGTATTTGTAAGTACTTGTTATCACTTCCGCTATGTATTAATAAATGTTTTCATCTATTATATTTAATGAATTTCTTTTAAACGATTGATATTGTTTTATTTCTCTTTAGGATACGACTTGGGTATTTTTAAACTGTGGCATTTTCTATATTCAGTATACATATATTACGATCGTATATGCATGCTTTGTACGTATACGGGATATAGGGGTGTTACAATTATTTTGGTATCAGAGCCTAGGTTTGAGATTCTCAACCTAGGTCAAGTGTAAGAAAAAGAATATTTTGATTTTAAAAAGTGGGTTTTTGAATAAAATACATGTTTGGTATTGGCAGTCTCTGATCTTTAATGAAGTGTATCCTACTGTATTTGCAGATATAGGTTATAATGGATCCTCAGTCATGTCAATCTGTTGAGGGTAGTGCTGAGAGTGTAGCTCCTAATGATGGTAGAGATGGAGCTAGAGTGGATATAACTGGAGAGGTCCCTGTTTCTGTGTCAGGGAGACCAGCTGGTGAGGAGGTTTCGCCAGTTTGGCTTAGGCATATGGTTGAAATATTGAGACAGGCACCAGTGCAACAACCGCCACCACCACCATAGCCAGTAGTACCAGTGAGGCATTACGATAAATAAAGAAAGTATGGAGCAGAAGATTTTCTGGGAACCATTGATCCAGCGGTAGCTGAGCAGTGGTTAAATAAGGTACAAAGAATCTTCATTCAGTTGCAAGCCACTCCAGAAGAAAAATTTGATTATGCTAGATCATTGCTTCAGAAGGATGCATATGATTGGTGGAAGACAGTGCCCCATGCTATGGATGATCCACCAACATTATCCTATGGTGATTTCCTACGGGAGTTTAAGTTGAAATATACTCCGAGGGAGTATAAAGATATGAAAAAGATGGAATTTCTGACCTTGAGGCAAGATCACCGGACTATAACAGAATATGAGTTAGAATTCATCCGGTTGAGCCATTACGCCGGGGGGATTATCTCTGACGAGATTGACCGGTGTAGAAGGTTTGAGGAGGGATTGAGACCCTCAATTATGTGTATTGTGGCTGGCTCTAGATATCAGGATTTCTCTCAGCTGGTTGCAGCGGCTAGAGGTGTGGAGAGAGCTCAAGGTATAGCAGCAGCTGCTTCTGAAGAGGAGATCAGGGTAAGGAGACCCCAGTTTGAGGCAGGGTCTTCATCTGTGAAGAGAGGCAAGGGCAGTTTTGCTCCTAGGATTAGTAGGAGTCAGAGGCAGGTTGATAGGTCAGTTCAGCTTTAGAGACCGAGATCAAGACCTACAGTTTCAGTAGCGAGTGCTCCTACTCCACTAGTTCAGAGATCCACTCCACCTGTTTGTGTTAAGTGTGGTGGAATACATAGGGGTGCTTGTTGGAAGAATAGTGGACCAGCTGTATGCTTCAGATGTGGATTTCTTGATCATTTTATTAGCGAGTGTCCAGAGATGCAGGAGCAGAGGCTAGCAGATTCTGCAGTTTCTCGGCCTAGTGTCAAAGGTGGTCGAGGGAGCAAAGGTTTTAGCAGAGGGGGTAGACCTGGGTATAGCCAGAGAGGAGGATCTTCTTCCAGGGATACTAGGCCAGATGAGGCTGGGCCTTCTCAACGAGTATATGTGATGCAAAGACAACCAGATACTTCAGCAGTCATTGCTGGTACTTTTTCTTTATTTGGCATTTTAGTTCTTGCTTTAATTGATATAGGTTCTACTCATTCATATATTAATGCATCTGTTTTGCCTGTGTCTGACTTGCATGCTGAGTCCCTATGATTTGATGTGTTGGTGACAAATCTGTTAGGGCATAGTGTGATTGTTAGCAAGGTGCACCGAGATAGTGCAGTTGTGGTTCAAGGTGAAGAGTTTCGTGGAGATTTGATTGAAATGCCTTTTAAAGAGTATGATTTGATTTTGGGCATGGACTGGTTGTCTAGAAATGGAGCTGTGGTAGATTGTCAAAAAAAATGTGTCATTTTGAGAACTAGTGATGGTAGGAATGTGATGGTGTCTAGTGAGCAGAGACAGCTTGCATCCTTATTTGTATCAGCTGTAACAGCTAGAAGGTTGATTAGGAAAGGGTGTGATGCTTACCTTGCTCATGTTGTGGATACTAGAGTAAGGGGTTCTCAACTTGATGATATAACCACAGTTGCAGAATTTCCAAATGTGTTTCCAGAGGAGTTGCCAGGGTTGCCTCCTGAGAGAGAGGTTTAGTTTGGTATCGAATTGTTGCCTGGTATCACTCCCATCTCTATCACTCCTTATCGCATGGCACCTGCTGAATTGAGAGAGTTGAAGGTGCAGTTACAGGAGTTGTTGGATAAAGGATTTATTCGCCCCAGTGTGTCTCCATGGGGAGCTCATGTGTTGTTTGTGAAGAAGAAGGATGGTACCATGAGGTTATGCATTGATTATAGGCAATTGAACAGAGTGACTATCAAGAATAAATATCCTTTGCCTAGAATTGATGATCTCTTTGATCAATTGAAAGGAGCAGCAGTGTTTTCCAAGATTGATTTGAGATCAGGGTACCAGTTGAGGGTTAGAACTGAAGACGTTTCTAAGACAGCTTTTCGTACAAGGTATGGGCATTATGAGTTTTTAGTGATGCCTTTTGGATTGACGAATGCACCTGCAGCTTTTATGGATTTGATGAATAGGGTGTTCACGCCCTATTTGAATCAATTTGTGGTGGTTTTCATTGATGATATTTTGGTGTATTCGTGTAATGAAGAGGAGCATGACAAGCATTTGCGGATTGTGTTGCAAATTTTGAGAGAGAAGCAATTGATTGTTAAACTATCGAAGTGTGAGTTTTGGCTTGACCAAGTGACTTTTCTGGGTCATGTAGTTTCAGCATATGGTATAAGAGTCGATCCAAGTAAAGTTGAAGCTATTTTGAATTGGAGTCCACCGAAGTTTGTGACTGAAGTTAGAAGTTATCTGGGTTTGGCAGGCTATTACAGACGATTTATAAAAGGTTTTTCTTTGATAGCTACTCCACTCACCAGATTGCTTCGGAAGGGAGTTAGATTTGTGTGGACGGATCAGTGTTAAGCTAGCTTTGAGCAGTTGAAGAAATTGTTGACTCAAGCACCTGTTCTTACTTTACCCATGGAAGATAAACCATATGTGATTTATAGTGATGTTTCACATAATGGTTTAGGGTGTGTTTTGATGCAAGAGGGTAAAGTTATAGCTTATGCTTCTCGGCAATTGAAGCCGCATGAGCTTAACTATTCGACTCATGATTTAGAATTTGCGACCATAGTGTTTGCTTTCAAGATTATGATTGCTTAATTGATTATCATCCTGGTAAGGCAAATGTTGTGGCTGATGCTTTGAGTCGGAAGTCTTTGGCAGGATTGAATGTTTATTCGCTCTCATTGCTTGTTGAGTTGAGAGCGTTGCATGTTAGATTTGTATCTTGTGATGATGGTGCATTATTGGTTCAATTGCAATTGAGGCCAGTATTGTTAGATCAGATTAAGGAGGCTCAGATGGCTGATGAGAAAATTCAAAAGATTGTTTCAGATTGTCAAAAAGGTGAGAGCCGAGATTTTCTTGTGAAAGGTGATGGTAGTCTTTGGTTTAAGGACAGATTATGTGTACCTAATGATGCTAATTTGAGAAGGATTATTTTAGAAGAAGCACACCAGTCAGTTTTTGTTATGCATCCAGGCAATACAAAGATGTATTATGATTTGAAACAACACTATTGGTGGTCTGGTATGAAGAGAGACATAGCGGAATTTGTGTCCAAATGTCTCACTTGTCAGAAGGTAAAAGCAGAGCGTCAAGTTCCAACAGGGTTGCTTTAACCTTTATCAGTGCCTGAATGGAAATGAGAAAGAGTGACAATGGATTTAGTGTCTAATCGAGATCCCCAGTTTATTTCAAGGTTTTGGAAGAGTTTACATGGTGCTTTGGGTTCTCGACTGCACTTCAACACTGTTTTCCATCATCAGACAGATGGACAGTCAGGAAGGGTGATATAGATTATCGAAGATATGTTGAGAAGCTGTGTCATTGATTTTTCTGGAAGTTGGAACAGATTTTTATCACTGGTGGAATTTGCCTATAACAACAGTCATCAATCCAGTGTTGGAATGGCACCATTTGAGGCATTGTATGGTAGACGGTGTAGAACGCCTCTATGTTGGAATGAAACTGGAGAAGGTAAGTCAATTGGTCCTGATTTGGTTAGAGAGACTGAAGAGAAAGTGAAAATGATTCGGAATAAATTGAAAGCAGCCTCAGACTGACAGAAGTCTTATTCAGATTTGAAGAGGAGAGACATTGAGTATAATGTAGAAGATAAAGTATTTTTGAAAGTGTCTCCTTGGAAAAAGATATTGAGATTTGGTCGAAAAGGAAAGCTGAGTCCTCGTTTCATTGGATCATATGAAGTTTTGAAAAGAGTTGGGCCAGTTGCTTATCGTCTTGCTTTGCCACCTGAATTGGATAGAATTCATAATGTCTTCCATGTTTCTATGTTAAGAAGGTATAGATTGGATCCATCTCATATCTTGCCAGTTGAATCCATTGAAGTGAGTTCGGATCTGACATTTGAAGAAGAATCAGTTGCTATTTTAGCACATGAAGTGAAATAGTTGAGAAATAAGAAAGTGCCATTGGTAAAGGTTCTATGGAAGAATCATAGGAGAGAAGAAGTAACTTGGGAGAGCAAGAAAGCAATGCAAGATCAATATCCTCAACTGTTTCAGAGATAATATCAGGTAATTTCGAGGACGAAATTTCTTTTTAGAGGGGGAGAATTGTAATATCCTAAAAATGTACCCTAGAAGTTTTGAGATAATTGTTGTTATGTTTGAATCAAATGTATATGTGTAGAGGGAAAGGAAAGAATGTATAGAGAAAATGTATATGTTGTGTATATGGCAAGATATATAACATATATGTTGGTCAAAATGGTGGGTCAAGGGAAGAAGATATTTAATTTTTGATTTGTGAAATTACTAAAAAGGGTATGTTAATGAAATGAAGTTAAATTATAATGAAAAGGGTATTTGGGTAATTTTCTTTTGAAATTTCTTGGTGGAGGTTTAAAGAGAAGAGAAAGTTGACTTTGCTTCTTCATTTTCTTTTCTTTCCCTTTGGTGGCCGAACCTCATCAAGACAAGAGAGCAAGAGGAAGGTTTTGAGTTCTAAGATCAAATTGAAGGAGTTTTCAAGTGATTTATTGGAAATCCAAGAAGATTTATTATTCTTGGTAAGTCTCTCTTGAATTCTCTTGTTTTATTTTAAGTTGTTTGTGAGTTTGATTGTGGGTATTTGGAAGTAAAGTTGTGTTTATGGTAGTTTATTGGTGTGTGTTTGATTTAAATTAATTGTGGTGTTGGTTTTGAATGAGAAATAAAAAGATGGGTTGTTGTTAGTTTTGAAAGAGTAGGAGTGTTGTTGGTTTTAGGGTTTTGAAGTGGTAAGTGATGTTTAACTTGAGTTTGATCAAGTATTTTCATAGATTTTCATTTCGTTGATGTTTGTTGGAGCTGTAAGCATGGAAAAGGTGAATTTGGTCAGAAACTATAAAGTTTTGCATGCCACGCCCGTGGCCTTGGTTGCCATGGCCGTGGCCATTTTTAGCCATGGCCGTGGAGGTGTGGAGAATGGGAGGCAGAATCATAATCTAACCCACGCCCGTGGGGGTTGGGGTGGCCATGGCCGTGGGCTATTCCACATATTGTTGAGTTGTAATTTGTGATCTAAAGTTTTAAGAGGAGGTTAACAAGTGATAAATTGTGTTGGAATTGATGTGGTTCATCATTGTTTTGGTTTAGGTTGTAAAGAAGGTGATTTACCCTTATTTGAGAAGTGAAGAGTTCTTGGGAAAAAGAAGTGAATAGAGTTGTTTAAGTGGTGCTTAAGGTAAGTACAAACCTTGCATTTTGCATACATTCATATGACATTGATGATGCATATGAATAATGTTATGTTGTGTACAAAGTGGAATATAATGTGAACATTGATGATGCATATGACTAATGTTATGTTGTGTACAATGTGGAATATAATGTGAACATTGATGATGCATATGAATAATGTTATGTGGTGTACAATGTAGGACATAATGTGAACATTGATGATGTATATGAATTACCTTAATGTGAATTGAGACTTAAAGAGATGTGAAATTATGTGATGAGTTATAATGATGTGAATGATATGATTGGAGCA
The DNA here is from genome assembly GCA_947685225.1 of Garcia nutans. Classification (NCBI taxonomy): domain Eukaryota; kingdom Viridiplantae; phylum Streptophyta; class Magnoliopsida; order Malpighiales; family Euphorbiaceae; genus Garcia; species Garcia nutans. Next base: position 42,453,279 of record CANTUV010000007.1, on the reverse strand, counting down.
TACTTAGATGATATGATTGAATATTGATATGTTTGTTATGTTAATGTAAGAGATGTTGTAAATTATAATGATGAAAATGAAAATGAAATGAATTGAGAAAGTAATGTTTAAAGAGATAAATGAACGAACCTATCTGCCTCCTGCGGAACCATGCGGACCCAATGAGTGGGCAACCGAACTTGGACTACCGACCTGGTTGGGGGAAGGTTCGATATAGTCAGTATTACGTGCCTATCTGCCTCCTACGGAACCATGCGGACCCAATGAGTGGGCAACCGAACTTGGACTACCGACCTGGTTGGGGGAAGGTTCGTTACTGAGAGTCTTATACGTGCCTATCTGCCTCCTGCGGAACCATGCGGACCCAATGAGTGGGCAACCGAACTTGGACTACCGACCTGGTTGGGGGAAGTTTTCGTATGAGAAGCCATTATTGTTGGCTATGATGATGAACTTTGAATGAGTATAATGGATAATGACATAATTATTGAAATATTGAAATGTAACATTTATAAGTATGATCTTTATTGGTTGAATGTATAACATTGCTTATTATCATTATGGTTTGTACTACTGAGTTGTTGGCTCAGAGCGATTTTGGTTTATTGCGTAGGGGATAGAGTTGATAGGGTTGAGACAGAGGATTCTTCTAGACCTATTTGAGTTTGTGCTTGAAGAGTTGGACTAGAGATTAAAGATTAGAGAGTCAAGCTGCCAATCATGTATATATTCTATGTTTTGTAAATTTTGGATTTTTATGTATTTGTATTTGTAAGTACTTGTTATCACTTCCGCTATGTATTAATAAACGTTTTCATCTATTATATTTAATGAATTTCTTTTAAACGATTGATATTGTTTTATTTCTCTTTGGGATACGACTTGGGTATTTTTAAACTGTGGCATTTTCTATATTCAGTATACATATATTACGATCGTATAAGCATGCTTTGTACGTATACGGGATATAGGGGTGTTACAATTATTTTGGTATCAGAGCCTAGGTTTGAGATTCTCAACCTAGGTCAAGTGTAAGAAAAAGAATATTTTGATTTTAAAAAGTGGGTTTTTGAATAAAATACATGTTTGGTATTGGCAGTCTCTGATCTTTAATGAAGTGTATCCTACTGTATTTGCAGATATAGGTTATAATGGATCCTCAGTCACGTCAATCTGTTGAGGGTAGTGCTGAGAGTGTAGCTCCTAGTGATGGTAGAGATGGAGCTAGAGTGGATATAACTGGAGAGGTCCCTGTTTCTGTGTCAGGGAGACCAGCTGGTGAGGAGGTTCTGCCAGTTTGGCTTAGGCATATGGTTGAAATATTGAGACAGGCACCAGTGCAACAACCGCCACCACCACCATAGCCAATAGTTCCAGTGAGGCATTACGATAAATTAAGAAAGTATGGAGCAGAAGATTTTCTGGGAACCATTGATCCAGCAGTAGCTAAGCAGTGGCTAAATAAGGTACAAAGAATCTTCATTCAGTTGCAAGCCACTCCAGAAGAAAATTTTGATTATGCTAGATCATTGCTTCAGAAGGATGCATATGATTGGTGGAAGACAGTGACCCATGCTATGGATGATCCACCAACATTATCCTATGGTGATTTCCTACGGGAGTTTGAGTTGAAATATACTCTGAGGGAGTATAAAGATATGAAAAAGATGGAATTTCTGACCTTGAGGCAAGATCACCGGACTGTAACAGAATATGAGTTAGAATTCATCCGGTTGAGCCATTACGCCGGGGGGATTATCTCTGACGAGATTGACAGGTGTAGAAGGTTTAAGGAGGGATTGAGACCCTCAATTATGTGTATTGTGGCTGGCTCTAGATATCAGGATTTCTCTCAGCTGGTTACAGCGACTAGAGGTGTGGAGAGAGCTCAAGGTATAGCAGCAGCTACTTCTAAAGAGGAGATCAGGGTTAGGAGACCCCATGACACACCCACATGACACGGCCAAGCCACTGGCCTTGTCACGTGACATGGCCAAGCACGACTAGGAGCTTGGCCTTGTCACCCCTTGAGACCAAAGAAAAGAAAGAAAAAAAGAAAGAAAGAAGCAGTGATGGATGAGGCCAGCAAGCTTGGCCGTGTCCCAAAGAAAAATGAGAGACAGGGCCAAGCCAAATCAAGCTTGGCCGTGTCACCCTTAATATATATTTGAATTCTTTTGCACGAAAAAGGAGAAATGGGGGGGGGGGAGAAGGCCTAGGGTTTTTGAGGAAAAGAAAGAAGAAAAGGAAAAAACAAAGAAAAGAGGGGAAAAACACGATTTGGGGAGAGGAGAGAGTGACACTCTCCTTGTCCCTTCATCTTCATCCTCCATTTCTATCCTCTCCATCTTCTCCATCTTCCATTGATAAGATCTTTGAGATTCTTTGGGATAAAGTGGGTTAACAAGCTCTTAAAGGTTGAAGAAGCTTCATTGAAGGATTGGTGACTTGAGAAAGCTCCATTCCACATTGCAAAGGAGAATCATCCATTGAAGAGGACTTGAGTTCTTCATCATACATCAAAGTGGAGTTAGGAGGAAGACTAGTAATCCTACTCTTGGCATCTACAAGGGGTTTTTCTATTCTCTCTTTTAATTCATTTCAATATTGTTTTTGTTATATTAAGAGAATTTATATTGCAATGAACAATTTGTATTTGATTTATATTGAGTTGAATGAATGTTTTAAATTGATGATGTTGAGCTAAATATCCATGCCTAGGGTTTGTAGTATATTTGATTGAATGCTTTGAATCGATATTTCCATTGATATACCTTGTTGTTGGTTGATTGCATTGGATTGTATGCTAGGTTGATAGATTAGTTACCTATTGATCTCTAGATATTGAATGAAGGTGAAATTTGATATCGAAATTATGCAATCAACTACCCTAAGAATGAATTAGAAATATAAGTTCTAGGGTTTATTAATTTGCGAATGTAAAATAATTGGTTGTTGTTGATTCATGAATGTGAAAACTAATGAATTGGTAATTGACTAATTAAACTTACAAATTAATTACGAGGTTAAGTTAATGGATAATATGGGAATTGAGCTTTGATTGAGTGGACCTATAACCCTACGCACCTTTCCAAGAATCGATTTGATCTTGTACAACCATCACACACATTAACCCTTACACTCATTACTCTTAGGTTTAAATTACTCCTGCACCATTACAAACAATAAACTCTCATTTTTAAATTAGTTGTCAATCAAGCTATTACGAACTACGCCTTCTTTGTGAGATGACCTTGGGGCGATCACTTTTGCTACAACTACCTCATATACTTGTGAGTGACGCTTGTAGTAGTACTTAACTCGAGCGCAACAGAAACCCTAATTTCCTAAACTCGAACCTAAACCTTAATCTAAAGCCCAATATCCATAACCATTAATTCCTAAAACCCTAATGTCTAGTAACCTAATTTCCAAACCCTAATTTCCTAATCCCTAACCCCTAATCTATAAAACCAAGACCTTAATATTAAAACCTAAAACTCTAATTTCCAAGCCAAAATCTCTAAATTTTAGAAACCCTAATTTTTAAAGATCAAAAGCCCTAATTTTGTTTGTTTAATGGTTTGAACCTTAGTTTAGTTTTTTGTTAGATTTGTTACATGATTTTATGATGGACGGTTTATTTTATTTTGTTTATAATGGATATTTTACTTTTTTTTTTTATTTATTATCATGCTTGAATGGTTTAAATTATTTGATTAATTGTTTATTTGAATTCTCAAATTGTAAAAGGCATGTTTCCACTTTATGGGTGCCTAGGTTTTTATTGTGTAATTTAATTTATCATTTTAGGATTTTAGGACAATTGTAAGGGAAATGTTTCCACCTTTGGTAAGTGTCTCATTTTATTTACTTTTTTTTTACATTGGACATTTGTAAAGGCATGTTTCCACTCTTGGATGGGTGAGTATTTTGTTTGCTTTTATCTTAATAAAGTGATGGATGTTTATTTCTTTTGAATCACGTGTAATATGGATGATGTTATAATACATAAAATTTTAATAATATTTAGACCTGAAAAGGAGTTCGATTCCAATGAACCGAGCACTGTGGAGGTGCTGGGTCATTCTCTCCTTCCCCACGCATTCCTAATTTTTCAAACCCAAGAAGAGGTTAAGGATTCCTTAGGAATTGAGTCATCCACCCCTTTCTTTTTTACCAGCCCATCCGGGTGGCGACTCCATTTTTTTTTGGTTTAGGCTCGTGTTCTCTAAGGCCCTGAGCCTAACAGTGGCAAAGTTGCAGGAACCATTCCACATGATAGTGGGGGCGAAATTCTATGCTCACAGTGGTGACTCCATTGGTGATAAGAGAAGTTGATTCCATTTGTCATTATTTTATTTTATTCTTTCTTATTATGGTATTACCCATTGCATGATTTAGATTGCATTGTGTGCGTGAGTTAGGATACCCGTGTAACCCACATTGTGTTATGTAAGGGATAACGTATTTTCACTCAAGGTATGGACATCGACTATGGCATAACCACTCATAGCCATGAACCTTTTGGTATATACTTGCTATGGAAGCCTAAACTTTTCAACCCAAACACTTAAACTCATATAGCCAAGTTACTTTCCTTAGGTTTTTACCCAAATGCTTGTTTGACTATGATTGATATACTTGGTTTGAACCGTGGCTTATTTGGTTTGTTCTTTTTCTAATATGACCTACTTATGTTGTAAGCTCAAAATAATTTTTATTTTTTTATGCTAAAAGACCAAAAATATTTTTATAACTCTTTTTCAAGAAGGTCATTGGACATGAAAAACTTTTTAGATGGGTCAAAAATTATTTCCTCATGACCCAAGTTCAAAGCGCATAAAATCATTTTTTACATACCTTTTTAGTTGGCTTTTAAATATTTGCTAAAAGCTTTTCTTAAATGAGCTTACAATAATTTAGGTCAATTACGGAATACCAAAAATTAATTGTGGGCCTAATTTATACCTAGAATTGTTAATCATGGGCTTGTTTGTGGCATGAATCATTGGTTGTTTTTCCAAATAGGAAATCTATTTATGATAAACCCTTTAATTTAGTTTTAATCTATAATATAGCATAAAAGCTATCTTTTGTTGGATCGATGGATTATGACTTAAATTAAAGGGACTTATCATGAACTAACTTCAATGTTTAAAAATACAATTAATCATCAAACCGTTTGAGTGAATTTTTTGAAAATAAGATATCTCGTGGTGGTATTTTGTTAACCATATACCTAGAAAAAGAGACTCGGCATTCATGTGTGGGTGGTATAAGGTTGGAAGGAATGTCCTAATTATCTTTGTTTGTTTGTTACTTGTGCATACATGCATACACGCATTGCATTACATGGCATTAATCCTTTCTGGCTCACATACTTAGAGTACATAAGTTCAAGGACATACAACTGGTTTGATCATTTATGTGTTTATTTTTGTGTTATTTTATTAGCTTTTGATTGATTTTTCTTTTAATTTGTGTTTAGAGTTTGTTTGAACTATTTGATTCGGGTTGAAGAATAAAACAATGGAGCTTTAATTCAATTTGATGGATTATTAAGGTGGAAAAACATGAGACACGGCCAAGACACTTCATGTCTTGGCCATGTCCCTCATCCAAGGAAAGAGGCAGAAAATTTTGATAGAGACGAACACACTGAAGAGACATGGCCAAGCCACAAGACATGGCCAAGGCCTTGGCCGAGTCTCACCAAATGAAGCCAAAAAATAAAATAGGAATAAGCCAAGGCAGAAGTGGACACACCCAAGAGACACGGCCAAGCCATTAGCCGTGTCATATGACATGGCTAAGGCCTTGGCAGTGTCCCACTAAAAGAACAAAGCAAAGACAAGTGAAGCAAAGGCAGAAGCATATGACACAGCCAAGGCCTTGGCCATGTCCCATATGAAGAGCAAATTAAAGCTAGAAATGCAGTGAAGAACAAACTCAAGAGACACAGCCAAGCCATTGGCCATGTCACATGACATGGCCAAGGCCTTGGCTGTGTCCCACTTGAAAATTGAGTGACACATCCAAGTCCCTCATGACTTGGCTGTGTCTTATGAGAATTCTTTCAATTATTTACATGAAATGGGGGACAAAGTGGGAGACAACAAGTGCCATCTTTTAAAAAGAAATATTAAAATAAGAAAAATGTTGTCTAATTTATGGGATGAAGACTTAAATAATGAGAAAGTGGGAGACAAAGTGGAGTGTGTGAGTTAGAAAGCATGCTTTATGTCTTAAGAAATTAAAAAGAATGGATGGAAGAGATAAATATACACATTTTATATATTCAAAGGGGGAGTTCTCTCTTGGTTCATCATCTTGTTCTTGGTCTTGAGAGAGACCAAGAACATCACCTTCATCTTCATCTTCCATTTCTTTCATAAACAAGATCTTTGACATTTTTGGGATAAATTTGGGTGAGCAAGTTCTTGTGAAGGTTAGGGTTTAAAGAAAGCTTGATTGAGGAGTTAGGGGCTTGAGAGAGTGATAATTCCATCTTTCAAGAGTAGAGCCATTGATTGAAGAACGCTTGTTAGTTCTTCATCACATTCAAAGTGGAGCTAGGAGGAAGAGTAGAAGTTCAACTCTTAGTATCTTCAAAGGGGTTTTATATTCTCTCTTTTAATTCATTTCTAGATTGTTATTGTTTGTTAAGAACATTAATATTTCAATGGAAAATTGTAATTTAATTTATATTGAGATGAATATTTGATTTAAATTGATGATGATGAGTTAAATCACTCATGCCTAGGGTTTGTAGTATATTTGATTGAATGACTTGATTTGATATTTCCATTAATATACCTTGTTACTAGTTAATTGTATTGGATTGAATGTTAGGTTGATAGATTAGCTACCTATTGATCTCTAGATATCGAATGAAGGATCGAGAGGTGAAATTTGATATTGGAATTATTCATTCAACTACCCTAAGAATGAATTAGAAATATAAGTTCTAGGGTTTATTAATTTGTAATTTCAAAACAATTGGTTATTGTTAATTCATGAATGTGAAAACTAATAAATTGGTTTTCACCACTAAAAGGTCATGTTAATGGATAATTTAATAGTTAAGCTTTAATTAAATTGATCTACAACCCTATGCACCATTCCTAGAATTGTATTAATCTTGTACAACCATTACACACATTACTTTAATTTTAATTGCTTTTCACCACTACTTCAAACATCACACTCTTATTTCTTTTAAATTTACTTGTCAATCAAACTATTACAAATAATCCTTTCCTTGTGAGACTACCTTGGGGCGATCACTGTTGCTACAACTACCTCGTATACTTGCGAGTGTCGCTTGTAGTAGTAATTAGTCGAGCGCAACAACGACAACTCGACCTACGTCAATGGCTCAGAGTTAAGTGAAGATACAGTTAATTTTACTCTAAGAACCATGAATCCCGACCAAGTTCAAAGCCTGATAAATAAAGCTCTTGCATCCATGATGGAAGAGTTAAAGTGGGCCCTAGCTGAGATCATGAGAAATCAACGAGCCGCACGGTTGGAAGGAAACAATATTAAAGCATCTACTAATACTAAGAAGCAGAAGGATATAGGAAAGGCTAAGATAGTCGAAGTGGCCTCTGATGAGGCCAAGAAAGCTATGGACAATGACGACTGGGAACAGTACTTCTAAGATCAATAAGAGGATAAGAAGAAAAGAGAAGACTACATAAAAGAAAGTTGAATCCGCCGATGTCGAGAAGATGATTACTGATATGGAGAAGAAGTTTGAGAAGAAGCTGAAAGTCAAAGAAGTGTCAAAGGTTGACAAGTTATTTGAGCAAGATGAAGAAGTTCCTTACAAGTTCAAAATGCCTTCTTTCGCTATGCACAATGGTATAGGAAATCCTCACTTGCATGTTAAGCAGTACATCATAGCTCTGCAGCCTGCTAGAGCTACCAAGGCTCAAACTCTAAGGTATTCCATGCTCTCATTGGATCCTGTTGTGCAAAACTGGTTCAACACCTCAGAGGAAAGTAAAATATTGGGATATGTTGTACAAATCCTTCATTTAGTAATATGGGTATAATGTTGAATTGGAAGTGACCCTGAAGGAGGTGGAAACTATCAGAAAAAAGCAAAATGAGAATTTTGTTCACTATGTGAAGAGGTGAAGAAACAAAGATGCACTGCTTAAGAAGATACTAGATGAGTCCGACCAGATTCAAATGATAGTAAGGGGTGTCCTACCCAGCCTGTGTGAATGGATGTTTCACACTATCATAAGGGATTTCAAAGATCTTCTACAGGATTTCTTGCAAATTGAAGAATGGGAAAGAGAGAAGAACCATTTATCTAGAAGAAGGAATGAGAGAGGAAATTAATTGTCTGGCAGTCAAGGTACACAAAAATTGATAGATGTAAATGCAACTGGTCAAGCAAATAGAAGATAATTTTTAGATATGGGGAAACCTTTTTCTTGGGTTTTATAGACCCTTAATGTTTTACTCAGTTTGGTCCAGTATTTTTTAAAATAGTCCAAAATAATTTTTTTGATATTTTAATTAAATAATATTTATTTTAATATTTATTATTTATAATTTTAATAAAAATAAAAAGGGTAATATTAGTAAAGTAAAAAAATAAATAAAAAATAAAATAAATAAAAAATCGGCAATGAAAAAATAGGCGACAAAAATTTTTCATCGCCGAAAGTGAATTGGCTACCCCGGGCCCCAGTTCGCTCGCAATTTTCGTGCTGGCCCGCAGCAATTTTTTTGCCAGTGCAGTTTTTTTCAAAACCGAATTCTATTTGATTTTGATTTCTTTTCCTAAATGGTTTTTATTTCCTTAGACAATTAGAATTAGGTTTGGATTTTTTTCCTATAAATACCATATTAAAACACTTCAGAAAGGACTTTTGGGAGACGAAATTTAGATCATTTCAAAGAAAGAAATTTTGAACCAAACTTAGGACTTTTAAATTCTTTCGGCCAAAAGAAAACCCTAACAAACAAGGAGAAATTCAAGAGACAGCAACCAAAGGAGGCAACAAGCAATCATCTCCGATTGCTTTGCTCAACCAAAACCAAATCTAAAGCAGCCAACAACTTGGTTCAATTTCTTAAAATTTGGTGGAGCCTTCAAACGTAGGTAAATTACTCTAACTTCAGTTTATTAAATCATCAATCATCTTCATCTTTCAAACAATCATCGCACTGCCTTAGTTATCTAATTCTTCCTTCAATCTAGTTTAGGCAGTAGCATAAATTAATTCATACAATACTGTAGACCCTTAATTTTTTACCCAGTCCGGTCCGTTATTTTTTATAGTCCAAAATAATTTTTGTGTTATTTTAATTAAATAATATTTATTTTAGTATTTATTATTTTTAATTTTAAATAAAAATAAAAATAGTGAAGTTAATAAAAAATATAGTAATAAACAAAAATAAAAATTAATAATAAATAAATAAATAAAAATAAAAATCGGCGACAAAAAAATCGGTGACGAAAAATTCATCGCCGAAAGTCAAATTTGCCAAGGCCAATTTCGCTCGCAGGAATTTCCTGTAGGAAATTCTTGCGGCAAAATGGCCTTGGCCAATTTCACCCAGGAATTTCCTGCGACAAAATTGGCTGGCAACCCAGCCAAGCGCCCCCAGCTCGCAATTTTTCACAAATCCTCACAGAGCTCGCCTAACAGTTTCTCTCCAACGCTCGCAATTTTGCCAGCAAAATTTTCCAAATTAATTTTTTCGGAAACCAAACTCTATTTTGTTTTGGTTTCTTTTCCTAATTAATCTTAGTTTCCTTAAACAATTAGAATTAATCTTATAAATTTTCCTATAAATAACTCTTTAAAACACAAAAAAAAGGGGACTGGACTGGAAGGGGACTGGATTGGAACTTTGAGATTGGATAGTGGGACTTTGACTAGGTGATCGAAGCCTGGATTACAGAAAACACTAGCAAAAAGCAAGCAATCAATCAATCCATCAAAGGCAGCAACCTTGCCTTTGTCTTTGTTCATCCAAAAAGCAACTTTTTGGTGGAACCAACTACACAGGTTTGATCCTTCATCATAATTTACTCATGATCACAGTATCTTTATTTCTTTGATTTGATTCATAAGAATATATACACAAAACTTTGATCTTTAAATATGTAGTAACTTCATCTTCATTTCAATAACCCTAAATTATTTCTTTTGTTTCTTCTAAAACCTTAAGAACCCTAAAAATATTCTTCTGATTCCAAAAACCTTAAAAACCCTAATTTGTTTCTTTTGTCAAGAAAAAACCCTAATTTGTTTCTTCTGTTTTCAAAAAACCTTAAAAACCTTAAATCGTTTCTCCTATTTCCAAATACTTTAAAAACCCTAAACTGTTTTCCTCTAACTTTTTTTCGAAATTCCCAAATATTTTTTTAAATCTCCAAACCCTAACCTACTTTACAATTTCTAAAAATCATAATTACTTTTATAAAACTTTAAACTATTTCTTAAATCTTAAAACCAAATATGTTTTCTAAAATAACAAAAACCCTAATTTTCTCAAAACTAATACGGTAAACACTAATTTTCCTCAACCCTAATTCTTAAAACATTAAAATCTTATAAATCCAAACCTTAAAACTCAATACAGTAAGCCTAAAATCACCATCCAATAAACATGAAGTATAAACCTAATATCTTAAGATTCCAAAACCCTAATTACATAATTTTACCCCCAAACCCTAATTTGATCAATCAAAGAACCTTACTAATTTCTTAAAGTTATAAAACCCTAATCCATTTCAACCTTCTTAAACCTTTACAGTAGCTAAGAATTATAAACCCTAATAATACTAAAATCCCAAAACCCTAAATATTAATTAAAAAACTTTAAATAGAAACAGTAATTTGTATCTTACTTGCTTTATTTTTAGATTTGATTATATAGTCTATTATATACTTTGATGGTTGATTTATTTAATTTATCATGGATGAATGTTTATTATATATTTTGATTGATGTTTAATATCTTTGATGAATGATTTATTTAGGATGAATGGTTATTTACCTTTATCTATTTATTTTGATTTCCAAATGTTGTAAGAGGTATGTTTCCACTTTGTGGGTACCTCATTAATTAATTTCTATGTAATTTAAATTGCTTTTACATTTTTGACCAATGTAAAGGTCATATTTCCACCTTTCAGTGGGTGTTCTATTTAGCTTAGATATGAATGTTGTAAGGACATGTTTCCATCCTTGGATGGGTGTCCATTTATTTGCTTTGCTTGGACATTGCTTTGATTTTAATATAATGATGCTTTTATTTCAATTGTTGTGTGTAATATGGATAATATTGTTAAATTTAAGAATTTTATAATATTAAGACCTGTAAAGGAGGATGATTCCAATGAACCGGGCGTTGTGGGGGCATTGGGCCATTTCTCACCTTCCCTACACGTACCCAACTTTCAAAACCCATTAGGGGGTTGGGGATTCCTTAGGAATCGAGTCATCCACCCCTTTCTTTCTCCCGGCCTATCCAGGTGGCGACTCCATTTTCTCCGGACCTAGGTTTGTGTTCTCTAAGCCCCCTGATCCTAAACAGTGTCGAAGTCGCAAGAACCATTCCACAGGGAGTGGGGGCGAAAATCCTCGCTCAAAAATACTTAAGATCTTAATTAAAGTAAATAATATAATCATTGAACAAAAATCTAATTTCATAAACCCTATGTTATTCAAACCGTAAATCCTAATTAACTTTTTTTCCAAACCTTCACAGTAGCTATTTTGATATAATTTTATTCAATGAGCTATTTTAATCTTTCAACAATAAATTTGGCCTTCTATATTTGTTTCACCGAAAAATACATAAGTAGTTGATATAGTCAATATTAAAACCATACTCAACTTTGATTACAATGAAGCATCAAATTCTAAATTCAAAATCATAATCTACAGAATCAAGATTTCAAATTATAAACCCTAATATCTTAACCATAAAACCCTAAAACTTTAATATCCTTAAAACATGTTTTTCAAATCTAAAATCCTAATCACACCTTTTTAAAAAACCAAAACAACAATCTGTTTGCTTAAAACCCTAACTAAACCTATTTTTTAAATCACAATAGCATTATTTTCATAAAACGTCAGAAACCCTAAATCTTTAAAACATCCAGTAGCATTATTCTTTTAAAATTAATATTAGTTCCTCAAAATCCCAAAACCCTATTTTCTAAATCCTAAACCCTAAAATCTTAATTTTCAACACCAAAACCTACAATCCTAGAAGCCACTTTCTAAAATTTTCTAGGGCGCTTCCCCTCTTGTCCCCGCCGGCTAACCAGCTAGCGGGACCACCGTATGGGCTTGTCGAAGGGGTTAATATTCATTTGTGTATTTTTAGTCCGTGTATTTAACTTTCCTTTTTCCAAAGCCATAATTTAGCAATTAAAATTCTAAAATCCTATTTTAAGATGCGAACCCTAAATTTTTAAATTTACTGCTTTATTTAATTTTAGATTTGATTATGTAGTTTATTATATGTTTTGATGGTTGATTTATTTAATTTCAATGCTTGATTTATTTAATTTATCATAGATGGATATTTTTTTATTATTATGATTATTATTTGTTTATTTTAGTATTAAATTTGTAAGATGCATGTTTCCATTATTGGGTACCTCATTAATTAATTTTCATGTAATTTAAATTGCTTTTATATTTTGGACTAATGTAAAAGACATGTTTCCACCTTTCGGTGGGTGTCCTATTTAGTTTTAGATATGACGATGTAAGGACATATTTCCATACTCGGATGGGTGTTCATTTATTTGCTTTGTTTGGACATTATTTTGATTTTAATATAATGATGCTTTATTTTAATTGTTGCACATAGTATGGATAATATTGTTATATTTAAGAATTTTATAATATTAAGACCTGCAATGGAGGCCGGTTCTAATGAATCGGGCGTTGTGGGGGTGCTGGGCCATTTCTCACCTTCTCCACACGTACGCAACTTTTCGAACCCATTAGGGGGTCAGAAATTCCTTAGGATTTGAGTCATCCACCCCTTTCTTTTCCCAGCCCGTCTGGGAGGCGACTCCATTTTCTCCTGGCTTAGGCACGTGTTCTCTACGGGCCCGAGCGTAAACAGTGCCCAAGTCGCAAGAACCATTCCATTGGGAGTGGGGGCGTAAATCCCCGCTCACAGTGGCTACTCCACTGGGGATAAGAGAAGTTGATTTTTTTGGTCTTTATATTATTCTATTATTTCTTATTATGATATAATCCATTGCATCATATTAGATTGCATCGTGTGCATGAGTTAGGATGCCCATGTTACTCATGTTGTGTTATGTAAGGGATACCATACTTTCACTCAAGGTATGGAGATCGAGCATGGCATAACCACTCATAGCCTTGTACCATTTGGTATATACTTGCTATGGGCTAAGCCTTTTAACCCAAAGACTAAAGCTCATGTAATTGGCCTAGTTACTTTCCTTAGGTTTTATTCCAAATGCTTGTTGTTTGACTGTGGTTAATTTGTCTTGGCTTAAATCATGGCTTATTTAGTTTGTTCTTTTTCTAATATGACCTAATTACATTGAGAGCTCAAATAAATTTTCTTCAAAGTCCAAAAAGCTAAAGCTATTTTTGAAACTTTTTAAGATAGTCTTTAGACATAAAACTTTTCTAAAAATAAATCAAAAATATTATTTTCTCATAACCCAAAAACAAAGCCTAAAATCCATTTTTTCTAAAATCTTTTTACAATGGGCTTAGAAACAAAATTATTTTCAAAACCTTTTAAAAAGAGCTCACAAATATTTAGGTTAATTATGGAAATACCAAAAATTAATTGTGAGCCTAGTTTATACTAAGAATTATAAATCATGGGCTTGTTTTTGGCATGAATCATTAGTTACTTTTCCAAGTGAAATCTATTTGTAATAAACATCTTAATTTAGTTTTAATCCAATAGTTGGTTGAATGGATTAAAACATAATTAATGGGAATTATAATGAACTGATTTCCAATTTCAAAAATATAACTATTGGATGAAACGTCCGAGGGAAATATTCAAAAACAAGATACCCCATGTTGGTATTTTTTTTAACCATATACCTAGGAAAAGAGACTCACCATTCGTGTGTGGAAGTTATAAGGTTGGAAGGAACATCCTATTTATGTGCATACATGCATCACATCACATATCATTGGTCCTTTCTGGCTCACAACCCTAGATTATGACAGTTCAAAAGCCTACGACAATCCGACCTACACCGGAGACGAAGAATCTAATAGCAACTCAATCACTTGCTCACCAAAAGTAATGGATCCCGAAAAAATTCAAAGAATGGTGGATGATGCCCTCAATGCCAAGATGGAAGAAATAAAAGAGGCCTTGGCTGAGACCATGAAGAACCAATTGGCTATAATTTTAGAAAATAATGTCGAAGCATCTGCTAGCACTAAGAAGCCAAAGGACAAGGGGAAGGATAAAGTTGGTGAAGCGGTTTTTGATGATGATAAAGTGATCATTAATGATGATGATGATTGGGTTCAATACTTTCAAGATCCTCAAAACAAGAAGAAAGAATCGAAGATTATTGAAAGATCAGCTATGGAGAAAATTGAAACTTCTGATGTTGAAAAGATGATTGCGGATTAGGAAAAGAAATTTGAGAAGAAGCTGAAAAATGAAGAAATGTCTGAAGTTGACAAATTATTTGAGCTAGACAAAGAAGTTCCGTATAAGTTCAAGATGCCATCCTTTGCAAAGTTTGATGGAACCGAAAATCCTCACCTCCATGTAAAGCAGTATATCACTGCTATGCAGACTGCCCAAGCTACTAAAGCTCAAACTCTAAGGTACTTCATGCTCTCATTAGACCCTGTTATCCAAAATTGGTTCAATACCATAGATGATGGCACACAAAAGAATTGGGATCTGCTGTACAAGGCCTTCATCCAACAATATGGATACAATGTCGAGATGGAAGTTACCCTAATGGAAGTGGAGTCCATTAGACAAAGGCCAAATTAGAATTTTGTGGACTATGTGAAAAGATGGAGAAATAAGGCTGCTTTGCTCAAGAAGAAGCTAGATGAATCTAATCAAATAAGGATGATTGAGAGAGGGGTATTGCCTAGTCTTCATGAAAGGATGTCTCATACACTCATCCGTAATTTCAAAGATCTTCTCCAAGCTGGTCTACAAATTGAAGAGTATGAAAGGGAGAAGAATCATTTATCTGCAAAATGAAAATATTAGCCTAGCAATCAAAGTACACAAAAGGAAGTTGATGTCAATACAACTGGTCAAGCAAATAGAAGGAAGTTTTTAGATTTGGAGAAGCCTTTGTCTTGGGTCTTCAACAAGCTATAAAAAAAAGGGACTATTACAACCATTGGCTCCACAACTGCTACATAATCCTCTACCACCAACATCAATGTCGAGGCCTTCTGTCAATTTCATCAAATGTAAGGGCATGAAACGAATAAATGTGCTCGTCTAAGGCATGAGACCCAAGATTTGATTGACTCTGGTAAGCTACATGAGCTGGACAAGCCTAACACCAAGGACAATCCTTTGCCAAAATTTGGAAGAGTACCTCCACCGGCAACCTTCATGGTAGGAAAAGGAATTGAGGAAGATTTTATCTTATCCTCTTTTCAAGATGGGAATGTTGAAGATATGAAAGGAGAAGGAGCTTAACTCAACAAACTTTCCTTAGCTTGAATATTGCTCTATTTGTTTTGCTTTCTTTAATATTTAATTGGAACAATTGTGTTTTTCTATTTTTGCTTGAATAAATTTCTTTCATCAAAATTTTTTTTGGTCTTTATTCATTTTGGTGCTCAACCAATGAAGAATCTAGCTTGATGTTCATAAATTAGCATATTTATGCATCATGATTCGAATGAATTTACTAGGTGAGGGAATTGCTCTATAGCATTGAGTTGTGTATGCTTACTTAGAGAGGGCTCCTGCATAATTACCTTTGTCTAGATCCTAGTCAGCCTTAGAACATGCTTTGATAAACTTTCGAGACAAAATTGAACTCTGCATATTTAAGAGAAAGATGATCTAGGCATTGTTTGGTTAGCCAACAACTAGTATCCACCCAATTAAATATCAATCCCTAGTTGTCCCTTTGAGCCTTCATAAAATTTTTAACTTTCTTTTAATTGACTTATAAGCCCTACAACCTACCCTGAGCTGTTGTGATACTTTTGACAAGTCTTATGATCACTAAGATGAAGAGGCAAAAAGATCAAAGAAAGGAATGAATAGTCAAGACCATGAAGATAGTTGAAGTTCTTACGACCATAAGGGTAGTTGAAGTTCTCAAGACCATAAGGGTAGTTGAAGTTTACCTGAATTAGACCAAATATCGAAAATAAAGTCAAGACTGAAATAGATTAATACCACTCCACTCATCCATTATAAGAAATACAAGTTTGTATAAACAAGAGAACTCTGTTAGAATTAGAACCCAAAAAAAACAAAAAAAAAAAGAAAAAAAGAAAAAAGAGAGAAAAGAAAAGAAGTAGAAAAAAAAAGAAAAGAAAAAAAAGGAGAAATGAAAAAAAGGGAAAAATGAAAAGAAAAAAAAGAAAGATAAAACCTAAAAAGGTGGTTCAGACAACCAACTGAGCAACAAAAGGCTTCCATTTGGTTTATAAGGACAGTTTGACTTGAATTGGTCCAATCCAACCAAAGATTCGATAAAAATCAGAGGAAAAGGATAAAGACCATCCAGTTTTTGAAAGTTCTGTACTTGACAGTCCTACAAGGAAGAAGGACAAAATGATAAAATTCTCAAAGAAAGAGAAGAGTAAGAAAAATAAAAAGAAAGAAAAGGGAGAAGAAGAAAAGAAATGAATTTGGGTACCAAACTTTTTACAAGGGCAAAGACTGTCCCAATCAAGATCTAGATTAATGCCAAGAAGATGGGAGGATACTCAAAGCTCTATCTTTTCATGTTCCCAACTGTCTAAAGTTCCAACAAGCAGTTTGTAGTGTGAAGGTTTGTCCACTATGTCATATCAGCTCCAATCTTAAAATGACCTTCATTTAACATGTGCCCCTTATAGACCCCATTTCAAGCCTATTAAAGACTATTGATCTCTCTTGGTAGCTAGAGTCTATTAGTGGAGATAGCTTGAATAAGCATACATATGAGATAGACAATATTTAAACTCAATGAGACATTTGGCCAAGTAATGTGTATATGCCTATCTGAAGTGCAACAGTTCTTGCTTAAATAGAAATAATTCTCGAGTTTAGTACGGTAGCTAGGGTTGTCATGTTATAGATATGTTAATTTTGAAAAATCAAGTCTTGAGGTACATTGACATTGATTTGACAAAGCCAACATTTGATTTCAAAATCAAAATTCAATATATATATATATATATTAATATACAAAGCCATCAAGTTAAAGGGAGTATGTTGAACTATCGAATCTCAAAAGACACATTGGACAAAGTAAATGATTATTGGCAAGGTCATGAAGAAGCTACCAACTGAACATAGTTTGAAATTGATGTATCCCCAACTCTACTGCTTGGAGTCTCCACCACTCATGTTCTCAACATCTTAAAGATAAAAGCCATAAATGTAAAGCTTTCTATCATTCCAATGCAAGACCTGAACGAGTGTCAAAAAGGAACCAATGAGAACACTTCAGCTGATCACCTCAGTCTGTGAGTTGATGGAACTAATGTAAGTATTACTCATGCATATCATGCATGCATGATCATATCACACTGCATTTTTCTTTGTCAAAGGGAATAATAGACACTCAATGAAGCAATCATAAAGAAGATTTTGAATCAGGGGGACATGGAAAAACCATTGCTTAAGGAAGCTCTAGTCATTTCGCAAAAGAAAGAAGAGATGCATGCTTATGCAAAGAACAAGACAAAATACAAACATCAATCAGAGTCTGCATGAGAAAAATTATTGGTTTGAGCCTACACAGGGGGCAAAGTCTCTCCATTTTAATTTTTGATTTTATGCATATGCAAAATATTTTCAAACTCACTTTCAAATATTTTGGTCCAGAATCCAAATCTAGTTTAGGATCGAGTATCCAAATCTAGTTTAGGATCGAGTATCCAAATCCATTTTAGGATCGACTATCAAAATCTAGTTCAGGATCGAGTATCCAAATCTAGTTTAAGATCGAGTATCCAAATCCAGTTTAGGATCAAGTATCCAAATCTAGTTTAGGATCGAGTATCCAAACCCAGTTTAGGATTGAGCATCCAAATCTAGTTTAGGATCGAGTATCCAAATCCAGTTTAGGATCGAGTATCCAAACCCAGTTTAGGATCGAGCATCCAAATCTAGTTTCATGTCGAGCGTCCATAACCTAAATTCTCTCTTAAGTCCAGAACTTAGCTCGGGTCCAGAAACCAAATTAATTTTAAGTCCAGAACTTAGCTTAGGTTTAAATCCTAAATTCTCTCTTAAGTTCAGAACTTAGCTCTGGTCCAGAAACTAAATTATTTTTAAGTCCGAAACTTAGCTTAGGTCCAGAACCTAAATTTTCTCTTAAGTCCAGAACTTAGCTCGAGTCCAGAACCCATATTATTTTTAAGTCCAGAACTTGGCTTAGGTCTTGAACCTAAATTCTCTCTTAAGTCCAGAACTTAGCTCGGGTCCAGAACCCAAATTATTTTTAAGTCCAGAATTTAGCTTAGGTCCAGAACCTAAATTCTCTCTTAAGTCCAGAATCTAGCTCAGGTCCAGAACCCAAATTATTTTTAAGTCCATAACTTAGCTTAGGTCCAGAACCTAAATGCTCTCTTAAGTCCAAAACTTAGCTCGAGTCCAAAACCCAAATTATTTTTAAGTCTAGAACATAGCTTAGGTCCAGAACCTAAAATATCTATTAAGTCCAGAACTTACCCCGGGTCCAGAACCCAAATCCTAAATCTAGCTCGGGTCCAGTGTTGCACTTAAATTAACACTACTACAAAGCGGCACTCGTAAGTATACGAGGCTATTGCAGTAACGGTGATCGCCCCAAGGTCATCTCATAAGGAAGGAATTGCGTGTAATAGTTCGATTAACATGAAATAATAAACTCGAGTGTGTGATTGGATTGGTGAATTGTAATTAATCTTAGAAATGAAAATGAATGATTTTGTGCAAGATAAATTCAATTATGGAAATAATACCTAGGGTTGTAGGTCCATTTAATCAAATGTTTAATTATCAAATTATCCATTAATATAACCTTGTACCTTAATTTGTTCCTTAAGGTTAATTAGGCAATTATCAATTCACTAGTTTTTACATTTATGAATTAACAACAACCAATTATTTTACATTAGCAAATTAATAAACCCTAGAACTTATATTTCTAATTCATTCTAAGGGTGGTCAATTGCATAGTTCCAATATTAAACTTCTCCTCTCGGTTTGTCATTCAATATTAAGTAATCAATAGGTGGCCAATCTATCAATTTACCTTTAATTTCAATACAATCAACCAATAACAAGGTATATCAATGGAATCATCAAATCAAATCATTTAATCAAATATACTATAACCCAAAGCATGAGTAAATTAGCTCATCATATTCTTTAAACAAATACTCATTTCAATATAAACCAAATCAAAGTTATTCATTGCAATATCAATATTCTTAATACAACAACAACACATAAGAAATGGATTAAAAGAAAGAGTTTGAAAAACCCCTTTTGGAGATGCTAAAAATCGGACTCCTTGTCTCTTTCGTAGCTCCCTCTTTAATGTGTGATGATGAACTTCCAAGCTCTCTTGAACAAATGGCTCTCTTCTTGAAGGATGAATGATAGCTCTCTCAAGTTCACAACTCTCCAATCAAGCCTCTTAAAACCCTAATCCTCAAGAACTAGCTACTCACTTCACTTCCAACGATTGTCTTTGCTCTTGGTGTGTGAAAGGAAAATGGTGAATGAAGATGGGGAGAATGGTGTCTTGCCCTCTCAAGCAATAACTAAGGAAGAAGATGATATGGTGTGTAGAGAATGTCCACTCAATATATTCAATATGATTTTTATTCCCTCCATGCTCTTCCATTTTAAACTTTTAAGACACCCCATCACTCTTTGTCTCCCACTTTCCAATTTGTTTTATATTTCTTCCATAAATCCTTCCACCTTTCACTCCTTTTTATCCTTTTTGTTCCCCACTAATCCACACTATTTCATACCTCGTGCAAGCATACCAAGTGATCCAGGGTGACACGGCCAAGCTTGTTGGCAGTGTCTCTTGGTTTTTCTTTTCTTTCTTGGGACACGACCAAGCTTCTGGCCGTGTCCCTTACTGCCTTGTTCTTTTCTTTATTTCCAAGGGGTGACACGACCAAGCTCCTGGCCGTGTCATGTGACACGACCAGTGGCTTGGCCGTGTCTCTTGATGGTGTCACTCTCTGCTTCTTTCTTTTCTTTCTTTGCCTTTTGTTCCTTTGGTGATTGGTCGTGTCTGCTTCTGTCCAACTTTGCTTGAGGGACACGGCCAAGCTTTGTTAATCCTGGTCTTGTCCTGCCTTGTCCTTGATCTCTTCTTCTTTTGATGAAAGACACGGCCAAGCCATGTCTAGCTTGGCCATGTCACATGTTTTTCTCTAACAAGTCCACCAAATTTTAGTTAAAAGCTCCATCAAATGTACTTCAACCTAAATCAACAACTTTAAACAAACTTAAGTACAAATTAACATGAAAATTAACTTAAAATCAACAAAAACATCATAGAAAATATACACAAAATTGATCTAAACAATTACCCCACACTTAATCATTTGCTTGTCCCCAAGCAAAGTTAAAATCAAAACAAATAAAACAACGTAAATATTGTCAAGTTCAAGAGTTATAAGGATGCATTAAGACTCCCATATTATTAATTTCACAATCATAATCGAATCAAGAATAATCAGTACTCAAGTAACTTAATGGTCGATCCATGCATACCAAAAATTGTCACTCCCTCACAAAACCTCTTAAGTGTTTAATTGGGTAGTGTTTAAGCTCTCGACATTCAATGAAAGATTAGGACTATAGGCTTGCTTATCAATCAAATCTCCACCAGCTAAGCACAATCAAGCATCAATCATAAGGTCTATTATTTGGTTGTAACGGGGCTAAGGGAAAGGCATGACATTTGGGAGAGTGAGTTTGTTCATTTAGGTTAAGAATACTTCAAGAGTGAAGCAAGCACTATAGAATGATCAACAATCCCAAAATTCCTCTCAATCACTTAGCAATAAGCATTTAAGTGCTTTTAAGGAACTCCATTTGTTTAATTAGCAAAGATAATTTCAAAACTCATTACAACCCTTCCGACAAGAACACCAACTATTATTTTGATTTTCATTATTCATTTCATTTTTTTATTTTTTTTATAATAGGGTATCCAATCGAAGAATACAATAATTTATAATTTAAAGCCCATTGAATTCAACCCCACACTTTATTCAGCACAACACTCCATCATTAATGCTCTTGAAATGCTCTTGACCTAATGAACGGGTAATAGTTAAAATGAAATGGTTCAAGTTGATGGTGTTGTGAAAAAGAAAGAAAGGGAAAAATGAAATAAGTTCAAAGTTGGTGAATGTAAGGTTGGTCTTTTTAAGCCAAAATGGGTTCCCCTAAATTGCCTTAATCATATTGATGCCTGATTGAAATCTTTATGTAGTCTCAAAATGCATGTCAAAGCAAGTTCTAGCAATTCATCAATCAAAGATGTTCACACACAAAAAGAATGATAAGTTGATGGCTCAATTCCTCACTAGTTTAATGGCAATGTAAAGAATAACCATCAAAATTGACAATAAGTACTAATTCTAATCAATTCTCAAATTCATGCTTCAAGAATTCAAAAGTCATCTATCAACAATCTTATAACAAATGAACTTATCAATATCCATCAAAATCAAATATAAAACAAAACACAAAGCTTAACAAAACAACTGTAACAAAACACTTACGAAAATAGACAATTTATATTTATGAACCAAAGGCTTAGCACACACCCCACACTTTAAGTTTTACATTGTCCTCAATGGAAACAAGGATAATAATAAAGAAAAAAGTTAAGGTACAACTTATTTGCCATCGTTCCCTTGTGACGCAAGTGCTACCTTTTCATCCTCAAACAATAATTGTTCAAGAATAGAATACAATATATATAAAATAACCACAATATAAAGTGTTAACATTAAAAACAATAACAACAAAAATATGCAATAACTAAAAATAAGAAAGTAAAAAGTGTTCTCAAAAGGTTGGAGTTGATTGGATCTATGGTGATAGAGGATGGGACGATGGTGCAGCTGAAGGATGGAGGCTTAGGATCTTAGCAAGGTTGCTATTGATTTCGTCCAACTGTTGCATGACTGCAGCATGGTTACGATCGACCTTGCTTTCCAGTGCTTCAATCTTATTAAGGATCTCCTGATTGTCCGGGATTGGAGTATCTTCATCCAAATCAAGAGAATCCAAGTCGGATTCCTCATGGAGTTGTGTTCTCTTTTGTCGGCCCTCCGGTACCTCTGGCTCAGCTGAAGCCACAACATAGGCCCCTCCTTTTCTTATAACCATATGCATCTTCTCGAGTGTGGCAAGATCTAACGAATCATTACCCGAGATTTTAGTCATAAGGCAGTTGCTCAGGTCAAAATCATCAAGAAGTGTCATTTCTAAAGTTGTAACTAATCCTCCAATGCAAATGGCACCCCTCTTTTTATTTGCCACACTGTCAAACACATCAGATAACCAATAGCCGGTACAAATGGGTATGGCATTGCTAGCATAGTCTAAGAAAAATAGTTCGCTAATTTTCACAACACCTATGCTTTCCTTTCGTGCAAAGAACCCACATGACATGAAGCGATGTAAATATCTTAGGGCTGGATTTGCCAATTTCGTTGCCTTGGCCGATTTGGCCACATAGGTTCCCGAGCCTAGTGCTCCCCATACAAATTGTTGTTTAAAACCCTTAGGTACACATTGTTCCCCTTGTTGATGGAAACCAAATATATCATTCAATTGCTCAATACTAACGGTAAATGGTTTCCCAAGCCGTTTAAAATGTAACCTAGTGCAAATTTTTTTGTCATATCTTTCAACCTTAAGAGAGGTTAAAATTTTCATTGTAAGCTCTTGAAATTGTAAAGGTTTAAGGGAAACTAATCTCTCCCATCCAAGGTTTTGAATAAATCTATAAAAATTATCCCTAATATGAAGAGCATTAAGGGATTCTTCGCTTACATACCTCGTTGGAAAGAAACCCCTAGCGAGAAGAGTCACTCTCCTTGAAGATGATGATGATGAAGATGGAGCTGAAGGTGGAGGTTGCCTCCTCTTGTGGTGGGACACCATCTTTGTTCTAGTCATTGTGATAATTTTGGTGAAAATGAAGCTTTAATGGTTTTAATTGCTTTCTAACGAGGAAAGAAGAAGATTGAATGGGTTTGATTTAGTTTTGGTTAAGAAAAATGGAGGATTTAGTAGGATTTTTGAGCTTTAAGAAAGTGATTATGGAGGTTTTGGGGAGAGGGAGCTGAGAGAGAGAGAGATAAGAGAAAGGGAAGTTAGGGATTTAAAATGAAAGAAATGGACTGAATTCATGGTTTTAAACTTGAAAATTGATGTGACACGGCCAAGCTTGGTGTAGCTTGGCCGTGTTTGATGGTTTTAGAGGGACATGGCCAGTGGCTTGGCCGTGTCCCTTGAACGTGTTTGATGGGTTTGGAGGGACATGGCCAGTGGCTTGGCTGTGTCCCTTGAACGTGTTTGATACTGGAACAAAAGAGTGCAAGACAAATGAAAGGGACACTGGCAGAAGCTTGGCCGTGTCTATGTGACACAGCCAAGGACACGACCAAGCCGTTTGGCCGTGTCTGCTTCTGCCTATTATTGGTTTTGCGTGACACGGCCAGAGGCAGTGTCCTTCACTGCCATTTTGGTTTTAAATTTTTTTTTATTTATGATTTATTTGTGTCACCAAATCAAAAAAATGCAATCTTCTTCCTTGCTTAACCCTGAAACACATTCAAGAAAAATAAAAACCGATCAAAGTACCCATTCTATTTTATTTAAACTCAACATGAAATTAAAATTGCTAAATATGAAATTGTAACTACGAAAAGAAATGAAAACCGATGGGTTGCCTCCCATTTAGCGCTTCTTTAATGTCGTATAGCTGGACATTGTTGCATTATTCATCAACAAATACCATGCTTTCCACCGTTTTTGCAACTTCGATTTCTTCAAAGTAAGGCTTCACCCTTTGTCCATTGACCTTGAACGTCTCGTTGGTTTTTAAATTAAGCAAATTTGAAGAAATTTACTTACGTTTGAAGGCTCCACCAAATTATTTTTAAGTCCAGAGCTCAAAACAACCTTGGGAGTCCAGTATGGGCCAAACCCAGTCAAAAATCACATTGCTTTTCACTCTCTTTTTTCGTAGTCTCAGATCGCTCAAGCAAGGGGCAAACTATTGACCCTTAATTTTTGACCCAGTCTGGTCTAATATTTTTTAAAATAGTCCAAAATAATTTTTGTGGTATTTTAATTAAATAATATTTATTTTAATATTTATTATTTATAGTTGTTAATAAAAAGGGTAATATTAGTAAAGTAAAAAATAAAAAATCAGCCACGAAAAAATTGGCGATGAAAAATTTTTGTCGCCGAAAGTGAATTGGCTTGGGCCAATTCACCGTAGGAAATTCTTGCGGTGAATTGCCTAGCCCGCGCCCCAGTTTGCTGGCAATTTTCATGCTGGCCCGCATCCAACGCAGTTTTTTTCGAAATTGAATTCTATTTGGTTTTGATTTCTTTTCCTAAATGGTTTTTATTTCCTTAGACAATTAGAATTAGGTTTGAATTTTTTCCTATCATTACCACATTAAAACACTTCAAAAAGGACATTTGGGAGACCAAACTTAGATCTTTCAAAAAAAGAAAATTTGAACCAAACTTAGGTTTCTTAAATTATTTCGGCCAAAAGAAAACCCTAGCAAGTAAGGAGAATTTCAAGAGATAGCAGCCAAAGGAGGCAACAAGTAATCATCTCCAGATTGCTTTGCTCAACCGAAACCAAATCTAAAGCAGGTAGTAGCTTGGTTCAATTTCTTCAAATTTGGTGGAGCCTTCAAACGTAAGTAAATTGATCTAACTTTAGTTTATTAAATCATCAATAATCTTTATCTTTCAAACAATCATCGCAATGGCTTAGTTATCTAATTCTTCCTTCAATATAGTTTAGGCAGTAGCATAAATTAATTCATACAATACTTAAGATCTTAATTAAAGTAAATAATATAATCATTCAACACAAATCTAATTTCATAAACCCTAAGTTATTCAAACCCTAAATCCTAATTAACTTCTTTTCCAAACCTTCATAGTAGCTATTTTGATATAATTTTATTCAATGAGGTATTTTAATCTTTCAACAATAAATTTGGCCTTCTATTATTTGTTTCACCTAAAAATACATAAGTAGTTGATATAGTCAATATTAAAATTACACTCAGCTTTGATTCTAGTGAAGCATCAAATTCTAAATTCAAAATCATAATCTACAGAATCAAGATTTCAAATTATAAACCCTAATATCTTAACCGTAAAACCCTAAAACTTTAATAGCCTTAAAACATGTTTTTTAAATCTAAAATCCTAATTACACCCTTTTAAAAAACCAAAACAACAATTTGTTTGCTTAAAACCCTAACCAAACCTATTTTTTAAATCACAGTAGCATTATTTTCATAAAACATCCGAAACCCTAAACCTTTAAAACATCCAGTATCATTACTCTTTTAAAAATAATATTAGTTCCTTAAAATCCCAAAACCATATTTTCTAGATCCTAAACCCTAAATTCTTAATTTTCAACACCAAAACTACAACCCTAGAAGCCAGTTTCTAAAATTTTCTGGGGCACTGCCCCCTTGACCCCCGCTCGCTAACCGGCTAGCGGGACCGCCATATGGGCTCGTCGAAGGGGTTAATATTCATTTGTGTATTATGAGTCCATGTATTTAACTTTCCCTTTTCCAAAGCCATAATTTAGTAATTAAAATTCTAAAATCCTATTTTAAGATGTGAACCCTAAATTTATATATTTAATGCTTTATTTAATTTTAGATTTAATTATGTAGTTTATTATATATTTTGATGGTTGATTTATTTAATTTCAATGCTTGATTTATTTAATTTATCATGGATGGATATTTTCTTTATTATTATTATTATTTGTTTATTTTGGTATTGAAATTGTAAGAGGTACGTTTCCATTATTGGGTACATCATTAATTAATTTTCATGTAATTTAAATTGCTTTTATATTGTGGACCAATGTAAAGGACATGTTTCCACCTTTCGGTGGGTGTCCTATTTAGTTTTAGATATGAATGATGTAAGGACGTGTTTCCATCCTCGGATGGGTGTTCATTAATTTTCTTTGTTTGGACATTGTTTTGATTTTAATATAATGTTGCTTTATTTTAATTGTTGCATGTAGTATGGATAATATTGTTATATTTAAGAATTTTATAATATTAAGACTTGCAAAGGAGGGCGGTTCTAATGAACCAGGAGTTATGGGGGTGATGGGCCATTTCTCACCTTCCCCAAACGTACCCAACTTTTCAAAACCATTAGGAGGTTGGAGATTCCTTAGGAATCCAGTTATCCACCCCTTTCTTTTCCCTGCCCGTTCGGGTGGGGACTCCCTTTTTTTTGAGCTTAGGCCCGTGTTCTCTAAGGTTCCGAGCCTAAAAAGTGTCGAAGTTCCAAGAACCATTCCATCAGGAGTGGGAGCAAAAATTTCCTCTCACAAGTTTTCAACAAGTTGCATAAATATGGGCTATTACAGCCATTGTCTCCTCAACCTTTGTTGAATCCTCTGGCATCAAGCTTTGATGCCAAGGGCTTCTGTTAATTCCATCAAGTGCAAGCGCATGAGATAAATAGATGTACTCGCTTAAGACATGAAATTCAATATTTGATTGATAGTGGAAAGCTATCTGAGCCTAATAAGCCCAATACCAAGAGCAATCCTTTGCCTAAATTTGGAAGCGTACCTCCACCAGCAACCTTCATGGAAGGAGGATTGGAGGAAGATTTTATCTTATCCTCCTTTCAAGATGAGAGTGTAGAAGGTGTGAAGAGAGAAAAGACTTGACTCAACAAACTTCCCTTGGATTGAATGTTACTCATTTATTTTTCTTTCTTTGGTATTTTATTGGAATAATTATATTTTTCAAATTAAAATTGCTTGAATAAATTTCTTTTATTGAATTTGTAATTTTGATGGCTTTTGACATTATAGTGTTCAACTGATGAAGAATCTAGCTTGATGTCCATAAATTAGTGTGTATATGCATCATGATTTGAATGACTTTACTAGGTGAGGGAATTGTTCTATAGCATGAAGCTGTGTATGCTTACTTATAGAGAGCACCTGCATGATTACCTTTGTAGAGTGAGTTTCAACATGGATAAAAATTAGGGCATCAAATTATTTATCAATGTTGAAACTTACTCTACTCCACTCATCCATAGTCAGAAGCATAGAATGGTGCAGACGAGACAACTTTCTTAGAGCTAGGGAAAAAAAACAAAACAAAAAAAGAACAAAAAAGAGAAAAAAGAGAAAGAAGAGAAAAAAAGAAGAAAAAAAGAAGAAAGAAAAGGAAAATAAAGCCCAAAAGGTGGTTCAGAAAAGCCAACTAAGCAAGAAGAAGACTTCTACTTAGTTTATAAGGATAGATTGACTTGAATTTGTCCAATCCAGCCAAAGATTCAAATAAAATCAGAGAATTAGGGGAAATACCATCTTTCATTTTATCCAACGTAACTCCAACACAGCAATATTGAAAGTCTTAGACTTGATACTCCAAAAGAGAAAAGGATAAAAAAAAGAATAAAAAGGTGGTCTAAAGATCAAGATAGTACTGATTGGATCCAGATTTCTATCAATAAAATAGAAGGACATTCAAGCTTTGTATTTTCATGAAGTCAGAGAGAAATGATGCCCAGAAGGTGAAAATGGGACCTCTAACAAATTGTAGTGTGAAGGTGAGAGCGGAAATTTTCACACCCACTCCCTGTGGAATGGTTCTTGCGACTTCGACACTATTTAAGCTCGGGGCCTTAGAGAACATGGGCCTAAGCCCGGAGAAAATGGAGTCACCACCCGAACGGGCTGAAAAAAAGAAAGGGGTGGATGACTAAATTCCTAAGGAATCTGTAACCCCCTAATGGGTTTGAAAAGTTGGGTACATGTAGGGAAGGTGAGAAATGGCCCAGTACCCCCACAACGCCCGGTTCATTGGAACCGACCTCCTTTACAGGTCATAATATTATAAAATTCTTAAATATAATAATATTATCCATATTACATGCAACAATTAAAATAAAATATCATTATATTAAAATCAAAGCAATGTCCAAACAAAGTAAATAAATGGACACCCATCCGAGGATGGAAACATGTCCTTACATCATTCATGTCTAAACTAAATAGGACACCCACCGAAAGGTGGAAACATGTCCTTTACATTGTTCCAAAATATAGAAGCAATTTAAATTACATAATATTTAACTAATGAAGTACCCACAAGGTGGAAACATACCTCTTACAACATTTGGAAAATAAAATAAATCGATAACCATTCATCATAAATAAATCATTCATCAAAGATATTAAACATCAATCAAAATATATAATAAACATTCATCCAATGTAAAATAAAATAGTAAATATATTAACTTTAGGGATTCATACATTAATTAGTGTTTCTAGAGTTTTATGCTCAATAACTAAGGTTTTGAAAAATACTTTAAAGCAATAACTTAGCTATTGGATGTTTAAAAGATTTAAGGTTTTGGATGTTTTATGAAAAATAATGTTACTGTGACTTAAAAATGGTAGGTTTAGTTAGGGTTTTAAGCAAACTTCATGAAGTAGGGTTTTATGGTTTGAAACCTTGATTTTGCAAATTATGATTTAGGATTTGATATTTTACCGTGATCAAAGTTAAGTATGGTTTAATATTGACTATAAAATATTAAACAAATATAGAAAGTCTTTATTGGAGTTACTTGAAAGATTAAAATATCCTAATGAATAAAATTATAAAAAGCTACTGTGAAGATTTTGAAAAATTGATTTAATTAGGATTGGGGACTAACATCATGAAATAGGGTTTATAGGGTTTTATGTTTAATAATTAGGGCTTTGGAAAAGGGAAGTTAAATACACGGACTCATAATTCACAAATGAATATTGACTCCTTCGACGAGCCTATACGGCGGTCCCACTAATTATAGGGTTACAGGTCTTGGTGTTGAAAATTAAGATTTTAGGGTTTAAGATTTAAAAAATAGGGTTTCGAAAGAAGCTAATGTTACTTTTTAAAAGAATAATGCTTACTGTGTGATTTTGGAAAGAAGAATTAATTAGGGTTAAAGATTTTGATATTTGAAAAACAAGGTTACTGGATGTTTGAATTAGAGATTAGGTTAAGGTTTTAAGAAAATAGTTTAGAGTTTTATAAAAATAATTATGATTTTTAGAAAATTTAAAGAAGATTAGGGTTTGAAGATTTAAGAAAACAGTTGGAAATTTTGGACAAAAAAGTTATGGTCTAGATGAAAATAGTTCGGGGAAAACAATTTAGGGTTTTATAGTTTTTGAAAACAGGAGAGAAAAAATTTTAGGGTTTTAAGGTTTTTGGAAATAGAAGAATAGTTTAGGGATTGTGAAGTTTTTGGAAACAGAAGAGTAGTTAAGGGTTTTTAAGATTTTTGGAAGCAGAAGAGTAGTTTAGGGTTCTTAAGGTTTAGATCATTGACTAAGGCTACTGGAAGAATGTATGATACATTACTGAGTTTAATAATTTAGATTACATAGAAAAATAAACGATGGAAACATTGTAAATAACATCAAAACAAAGATTTATAATCAAACCTCCGTTCATTGGTTCCTCCACAATCTGCTTCAGGATGAACAAAGACAAAGACAGTGTTGCTGCCTTTGAATGGATTGTTGATTGCTTCTTGTTGCTAATGTCTCTTGTGCTAGGGTTTTTTTTGTCTCTTTTTTACTCCAATCCAATCAAAGTTCAAAGTCCAATTTAGTAACACCCATTTTTCGATCACCTAATTCTGAGTTTTAAAGTGTTATTTATAGGAAAAATCATAAACCTAATTCTAATTGTTTAAGGAAATTAAAACCAATTTGGAAAATAAACCAAAACCAAATAGAAATTGGTTTCGGAAAAAACTGCGTTGGAAAATTTTGCTGGCAAAAAACTTGCTGCTTGCCAAAAATTGTGAGCTGCAAGGAAATTCCTGCGGGGAATTGGCCTAGCCGATTCATCCTTTGGCAACGAATTTTTTTGTCGCCGATTTTTATTTTTATTATTTTTTATTTTTATTTATTTAACTTTACCATTTTTATTTTTATTAAAAATTATAAATAATAAATACTAAAATAAATATTATTCAATTAAAATACCACAAAAATTATTTTGGACTAGAAAAAATATTGGACCAGACTGGGTAAAAAATTAAGGGTCTACAGAAGGTTTGTCAGCAGTGTCACATCAGCTCTAATTTAAAAATGGCCTTCGCTTAAACCATGTCCCATATAGGCCTCATTTCAAGCCTATTAAAGACATGTTGATCTTTCTTGGTAAGTGGAGTCTATTAGTGGAGATAGTTTGTATAAGCATGCATATGAGATAGACAATATTTAAACACAATAAGACCTTTCACCAAGTAATGTGTATGTGTTTATCTAAAGTGCAACATTTCTTGCTCAAATGGAAGTAATTCCTAAGTTTAGTACGGTAACTAGGGTTATGATGTAATGGATGTATTAATTTGGAAAAGTTTAGTTCTGAGGTAAATTGACACTGATTTGACAAAGCCAAAATATGATTTTAAGATTTAAAAAAAATGTGTGTTTTTGTCATGCAAAGCCTTCAAGTGAAGGGAAGTATGTTGCATTGACAAACCTCAGAGGATATATTAGGCAAAAGTGGGATCACTTGCAAGGTCATGACATGAAGAAGTTGGCAACCAAATGTGCTAAAATGGATGTCTCTCATGTCTCTAACAATGTTGTTTGGCCCCTACTACTCATGTTTTCATATCAAAAATGAAGCCATAGATATGCAGTATTTTGTTGACCTAATGCAAAACCTGAATGAGCATCTGGAAAGAATCCATAGGAGCACTTCATATGATTCTATGAGTCAATAGAACCACTGTAAGTATTATTCATTCATATCATGCATACATGAGCATATCACACTGCATTTTTTGTCTTGCATTGTCTTTTTTTTTTGTCAAAGTAAACAACAGATACTCGATGAAGCAAACATAAAGTAGATATGGATTCAAGGAGCATAGAAGGCTCATTGCTTGAGGAAGATCCAGCACCTATTGGGTTTAGAAATCTGGGTACGTATGGGGAAGGTGAGAATGACCCAGCACCCCTAAAATGACTGGTTCATTGGAACGACCTCCATTTCAGGTCTAAATAGTATTAAATTGTTAACCTATTATAGCATCATCCATATTACATGTACATTTAAAAGAAATAAACATCCATCACCTTTATTTAAAATAAAAAATTAAAATAGGCACCCATCCAAGGATGGAAACATACCTTTACAATATCCAATATCCAAAACTAAATAAAATAGGACACCCTCCATTTAGTGAAAAACATGCCCTTTACATTGATCCTAAAATCTTTAAATAAATTAAAAAACAAAAAATAAATAAATAAAACAAATAAGGCACCCACGAGTGTAAACTTGCCTTTTAGAAGTCTATTTAAAAATACATATAAATCTAAGGAAATGAATAAAGTAAAAAAAATTAATACAACATATATGAAAATAATTGAATAATTAAAAAGAAAATAAACAAACACATCTTAACATTACCCCTCCCCCCACTAAGGAAATATAGTGCGTGACAACACATGTTGCGCTTATGGCGGTCCCCCTAGCTGGTTAGTGGGCTGGGGTCAAGGGAGTAGTGCCTTCGAAAGGTAAATGGCTTACCTGATATAGTTTTGTTGGGGAATTAGAAGTTCTATGTAAGCTAGGGTTTTAAGTTTGTAGGAATTAGGGTTTGTGAGAATTAGTGTTTTGAAAAATAATAGTTTAGGGTTTTAAAAACAAACAATTTCTTCACTACTGTGATATTAAAATAACTTAACATAAAGTGAGTGAGTTACTGGATGAATAAATTTTGAATAAATAAGTTGATGTGGTGCAAATACTAGATAAAATAATGGAATTAGAAGACTGAACCTGTGTTTGAAGACTCCACCAATATTTTACGTTGATTCAAGTATTCTGCCTGCCCCAATTTTAATTCTTGGTTGAGTTGAATCAAGACAGTAGCTACTGCCTTCCATTTTTTGTGCATTCTCAATGTTTGCTTTTTCTCTTTTTTTGTTTTCTGTTCTCGTCTCTCTCCTTTTGTGTGTTGCTAGGGTTTTTATTTTATTGCTTAATCATTCCTTAATCAAAGTTTGTCTCTTATTATTTGAACACTTTTGTTGCTCCTTTCTTGCTCTCTCTGCGTTAATCCTTCTGGTTGTTGTCCCCTTGTTTAACCCATTAATCACATATTTATAGAAATAAACAAGGTTGAAACTGTTTAAACCGAGCTTCATCTAGATCAATCTCATAAAACCATATCCATGTCGAATTAGATCAATTCGATATGGACCAGAACTAAGAGTCCAGATTCAATACAGAATGGTCAATATTGAATAGGTAGCCAACAAATTCGATATGGACCCAAATCCATATCGAATTGGCGGACCAATTCGATATGGACTCCTCTGCATATCGATTTGGTGTTACCAAATCAATGTAGAATGGTCCATATCGAATTGGTAGTTAACCAATTCGATATGGACCATGTCCAAATCGAATTGGACACTCCAATTCGATATGGACATGTCCCAAATCGACTTGGATCAACACCCAACCCTTCTAAATTTGAATTAAACCATTTTTAGGGCATTCAAAATTGAACCGGCTCATTTTAGGCCTAATAAAATTGAACTAATCTAATTAAAGGATTTAAAACTGGTTTAAGCCATTAAGAATGAACCAAACTTGACTTGGCCTTCTTTAATTAAGATCGAACTAGCTTAGGGTCAAAACCAAGGGTCTACAAATTTCTCCCTGCTTGAATGATTTGAGATTTTAGTATAAGAGAATGAAAATCAACATGATTTTGAGTTGATTTTGGATGAGGATGGTTTCTTGACCCGAGGTTGATTGGATTCTGGACCCGAGAATGGATTGGGCTTTGGACTAAAAAAAGACTAAGTTTTAGATCTAGATTGATTTAGGTTATGGACCTAGAATGAGTTCTGAACTCAAAAAAGATTTGGGTTCTGGACCCAGATTGGTTTGGGTTCTGGACCCGTAATGAGTTCTAAACTCAAAAACAAGATGATTTGGGTTCTTGGACCTGAGACTGAATTAGATTTGGGTACTTGGACCCAAAACTAGGCACTTGGACTCGAGACTATATTTGATTGACCTTCTGTCAGTTTGAGAATTCTGGCTTTCTTCTAGCCAATTAATTTTAGCTCTTCTAGCTGATTGATCTTCTATCATGGCTTTCTTCTAGCCAATTGCTCCATTCTTCAATGGATCGACTCCAGCTCTTCTAGCTAGACTAACTTTTTGTCTTATGGGAATTTTGGCTTTCTTCTAGCCGGTTGTTCCATTCTTCAATGGATTGTGGGTCTTCACCCTTAAAATGGATCTCCATCCCTGGACCTCGGATCTTCATCCTTGGAAATTGGGTCTTCACCCTTCAAAATGGATCTTCATCCTTGGACATCGGGTCTTCACCCTTTAAAATAGATCTTCATCCTTCGACATCGGGTCTTCACCCTTCAAAATGGATCTTCATACTTTGGAGATTGGGTCTTCACCCTCTAAAATGGATCTTTATCCTTGGACATCGGGTCTTCATCTTTCAAAAATGGATCTTCATCCTTTGGAGATCGGGTTTTCAACCTTTAAAAATGGATCTTCATCCTTTGGAGATTGGGTTTTTACCCTTCAAAACGGATCTTCATCCTTTGGACAATTGTCCTATATTGGCTTCAGCGCTTCTAGCTGGACTGATCATTTTGTCTTTTGTATTTTCATTCTTTCGAGAGCTCTAATCTTCTTATTTTTCCATTCTTTTCTTTCTTCCTTTGCACTTTTGCAAAAAATTCAGTTATTTTTAGCTAGTCTTTGTATCCTCTTTTTGGCCCCTGGTTGGAAAAATATTGAAAGTAAGTCTGAAAATGTTTTGTACATGCATAAACTCAAAAATTGAAGAGATAAACTTTGCCCCCGTGTAGGCCCAAACCAGTGATTTTTCCTATGCAAGCTCTGATTGATGTTTGTGAATTATCTAGTTCCTTGCATAAGCATGCATTTCTATTTGTATAAGGTGACTGAATCTTTCTTAAGCAATGGGCCTTCCACGCCCCCTAATTCCATATCTGCTTCTTATTATTTGCTTCACAAAAATATGTTGTTCACTTTGATAGAGAATAGGAACACATTACAAAAATGCAGTGTGATATGCTTATGTATGCATGATATTCATGGATGATACTTACAGTGGTTCCATCGACTCACAGACTGAGGTAATCAGCTAAAGTGCTCCCATTGATTCATTCCAGATGATCATTAACATCTTGCATTGGAATGGTAGAAGACTTCACATTTATGGCTTTTATCTTCAAGATGTTGAAAGCATGAGTGGTGGAGGCCCCAAGCAACATAGACAGAGACACACTCATTTCAAACTATGATTCATCACGTCAGTTGGTAGCCTCCTAATGTATCCTTCAATATTCGATGGTGCAACAAACTTTCCTTAACTTGAAGGCTTTATGCGACAAATTTTTTTTTCTTTTCTTTCTTTTTTCTTTTTCTTTTTTTAAATCTTGAATTTTTAGTTTTCAAATCAAATGTTGGAATAGCCAAATTAACATATCTATATCATGACAACCCTAGTTACCATACTAAACTCGGGAATCATTTCTACTTGAGTAAGAATTGTTGCACTTCAGATAGAAACATACATATTACTTAGCCAAAGGTCTCATTAAGTTTGAATATTGTCTATCTCATATGCATGTTTATTCAAACTATCTCCACTAATAGACTCTACCTACCAAGAGAGATCAACAGGTCTTTAATTGGCTTGATACAGGGTCTATAAGGGACATGGTTTAAGTGAAGGCCATTTTGAGATTGGAGCTGATGTGACACTATTGACAAACCTTCACACCAAAATCTTCTGTTGGAGCCATAGACAGCTGGGAGAAATCTTGGTAGACTCTAATTTCCTTATGTCTCCTTGGAAGAAATATAGAACTGATTAAAATGATCTTCATCTTTTCCTTTTGCTTTTGTACAAACTCAAAATCCATTTTTTCCTTTTTTTATTTTTCTTTCTTTCTCTTTTTATTTTTATTTTTTTTCTTTTTTCTTTTTTTCTTTTTGGGTCCAACTCTAAGAAGATTGTTCTGTCTACACCATTCTATGCTTCTGACTATGGATCAGTGTAGTAGAGTGAGTTTGCTTCAACAAGGATAAATCATTTGTTGTCCTTATGTCATCTTAATAAATTGGAGATATTAGGTCTAGCATCAGGTGAACTTCAACTACCCTTATGGTCTTGAGAACATCAACTATCCTTATGGTCTTGACTATGCATTCCTTTCTTTGATCTTCTTACCTCTTCACCATAGTGATCATTAGATTTGACATAAAAGTTACAATAGCTCAGGGTAGGTTACTGGGTTTACTAGCTAATGAATAGTGAGCTAAAATTTATGAAGGCTTAAAGGGACAACTAGGGATTGATATTTAATTGGGTGGATACTAGTTGTTGGCTTACCAAACAAAGCCTAGATCATCTCTCCCTTAAATAAGCAGAGTTCAATTTTGCCTCAAAAGTTTGTCAAAGCATGTTCTAACATCCATCACCTTTATTTAAAATAAAAAATGAAAATAGGCACCCATCCAAGGATGGAAACATACCTTTACAATATCCAATATCCAAAACTAAATAAAATAGGACACCCTCCATTTAGTGAAAAACATGCCCTTTACATTGATCCTAAAATCTTTGAATAAATTAAACAACGAAAAATAAATAAATAAAACAAATAAGGCACCCACGAGTGTAAACTTGCCTTTTAGAAGTCTATTTAAAAATACATATAAATCTAAGGAAAAGAATAAAGTAAAAAAAATTAATACAACATACATGAAAATAATTGAATAATTAAAAAGAAAATAAACAAACACATCTTAACATTACCCCTCCCCCCACTAAGGAAATATAGTGCGTGACAACACATGTTGTGCTTATGGCGGTCCCCCTAGCTGGTTAGTGGGCTGGGGTCAAGGGGGTAGTGCCCTCGAAAGGTAAATGGCTTACCTGATATAGTTTTGTTGGGGAATTAGAAGTTCTATGTAAGATAGTATGTTTGTAGGAATTAGGGTTTGTGGGAATTAGGGTTTTGAAAAATAATAGTTTAGGGTTTCAAAAACAAACAATTTCTTCGCTACTGTGATATTAAAATAACTTAACATAAAGTGAGTGAGTTACTCGATGAATAAATTTTGAATAAATAAGTTGATGTGATGCAAATACTAGATGAAATAATGGAATTAGAAGACTGGACATGTGTTTGAAGACTCCATCAATATTTTACATTGATTCTAGTATTCTGCCTGCACCAATGTTAATTCTTGGTTGAGTGGAAAGAAGATAGTAGCTATTGCCTTCCCTTTTTGGTGCATTCTCATTATTTGCTTTTCCACTTTTTTATTTTATGTTCTCGTCTCTCTCCTTCTGTGTGTTTCTAGGGTTTTTATTTTACTGCTTATTTGTTCCTTAATCAAAGTTTTTCTCTTGCTGTTTGATCACTTTTGTTGATCCTTTCTTGCTCTTTATGTGTTAATCCTTCTAGTTGTTGTCCCCCTGTTTAACCTATTAATCACATATTTATAGAAATAAACTAGGTTTAAAACCATTTAAACTGAGCTTCATCTGGATCAATCTTATAAAATTGTATCCATGTTGAATTAGATTAATTTGATATGACCAGAATTAAGAGTCCATATTCAATACATAATGGTTCATATCCAACTGGTAGCCAACCAATTCGATATGGACCATTCCACCAATTCAATATGGAATGGTCCATATCAAATTGGTGGCTAACCAATTTGATATGGACCATGTCCATATCGAATTGGACACTCCAATTCGATATGGACATGTCCCATATCAACTTGGATCAACACCCAACCCTTTTAAATTTGAATCAAACCATTTTTTGGGCTTTCCAAATTGAACCGATTATTTTAGGCCTAATATAATTGAACAATCTAATTAAAGGCTTTAAAATAGGTTTAAGCTATTTAGAATGAATAGAACTTGACTTGGCCTTCCTTAATTAGGATCGGACTAGCTTAAGGCCAAAATCAAGGGTTAACACCACCACAAACTGATCCAGATACGGTCGAAAGATCTGGTTCATCAAATCCATAAATGTTGCTGGTGCATTCGTCAGTCCAAATGGCATCACCAATAACTCATAATGCCCATACCTCATGTAAAAATTAGTCTTGGGTACATCCATATCTCTAACTCTCAACTGATGGTACCCTAATCTCATATCAATCTTAGAGAATTTTGTTACTCCTTTTAGCTGATCAAAGAGATCATATATACGAGGTAGTGGATACTTGTTCTTGATGGTCAGCTTATTCAACTGTCAGTAATCAATGCATAATCTCAAGGTACCATCCTTCTTCTTCACAAATAAGACAGGTGCTCCCCATGGTGAGTCGCTAGGGTGGATAAACCCTTTTATCAAGCAACTCGTGCAACTGCACCTTCAACTCCTTTAATTTTGTAGGTGCTATTCGATAAGGAGTAATAGAGATGGGAGTGGTACCAGGCATCAGATCGATACCAAACTCCACCTCTCTCTCTCAGGAGGTAACCCCGGTAACTCATCATAGAAAATATCTAGAAATTCAGCAACTTTAGATATATTGTCAAGTTAGGACCCCGCTGCTCTAGTATCTACAACATGAGCTAGATATGCCTTAGACCCCTTCTGAATCATCCTTCTGGCTAATATAGCTAAGATAAACAAGGATGGAAGGTGTCTCTACTCACTAGATACCACCACATCTCTACCATCATGTGATCTTAGAGTAACATATTTCTGTTGATAGTCTATCATAAAACTATGTCTGTATAACCAATCCATGACTAAAATCAGGTCATACTCCCTAAAAGGCATCTCAATTAAGTCACTGAGAAACTCCTCATCATGAACAACAACTGGACTATCTCAGCATACCCTGCTAACTATGACATTATGCCCCGAAGGATTGGTAAATAATACATCAAATCCTAGGGATTTTGAATGCATATCACTCATAGGCAATATGAATACACTGATGGATGAATGTGTCGACCTAGGGTCTATCAATATATGAACTGAAGTACCAAATAAAGTAAAAATACCAGCTATGACAGCTGAAGCATTCGACTACCTCTGCATCATATAAACCCACCGTGATAGCCCTGCATCATCTGGTCTACTCCCTACTGCATAACCTCTTCTCTAGCCAGACCCTGGTCTACCACCCCTGCCACTAACTCTACCGCCATGACCCCCTCTGACACTGGGTCTAGATGCTGCTGTATCCATCTGTCTATCATCTGGTGGCTCGGGACAATCTCTGATAAAATGATCTAGTGATCCACATCTAAAACAAACTGCTGATGCACCAGTCCTCCAACAAACACCTCTATGTTCCCTACCACACTGAGCATAGGTAGGTGGAGCAAACCTCTGGGACATCGGGGTTAGGGCACTAGCAACTGAGACTATAGGTCTCTGTCTCTGCTATGATGACCTACCAGGCTACCCCTGGCTCCTACTAAACCTCTGAGGATATCTCCCTCGGCCTCTCTTCAATGATGAAGATCATGCCTCCCTTTGGGATCTCCTATCTCTGCTCTCCTCTGCTCTGCTCTGGCAGATACTGCAAGTCTCTGGGCTTTCTCAACATTTTTGGCAGTGGATACTAACCTCAAGAAATCATCATATTGTACTTCCACCACCTGACACATGATTGATGGTCTCAACCCCTCCTTAGACCTCTAACATCTATCAATCTCATCAAATAGCGAATCCCCTGCATACTTGCTCAACCAAAGGAAATCCTTCTCATACTCAATCACCGTATTCGTCTCCTGCTTCAAACATATGAATTCCTTCTTCTTAGCATCTTTATACTTTCTGGGAGTATATTTCTTCTCAAATTCCCACAGGAAATTGGCATATGTCAACACCAATGGATCATCTAACCCATGTGGAATTGTCTTCCACCAGTCATAGGCATCCCCCTGTAGAAAAGACAAGGCATAGTCAAACTTCTCTTATGCAGTGGCCTGTAACTGGCTAAACTTTGTCCAGGCACTGCTCTGCCTTGGGTAGATCAACTGTACCCACAAAACTTGTGGCTTCATACTTCCTCAGCTTATCATACTTCCTATTCTATGGTGGTGGTAATAGCGGCTGTTGTTGCTGCTGCTGTATCTATACTGGGGCCTGACAGGGCAGCTCCACCATCTGCTGAACTGAGATTGGTGGCTCTCCCTATCCTACTAGTCTGAATGGAACTGATACAAATACCTCCCCAATAATCTTAGCACTAGCTCCAACTCTACTTTGAGCGGGGATTTTCGTCCTCACTCCCGGTGGAATTGTTCTTGCGACTTCGGCACTGTTTAGGCTCGGGGCCTTAGAGAACACGGACCTAAGTTCGAACAAAATGGAGTCACTATTTTATTAGTTTTTGTCATAGAATTGTATCTTATTTACTATGATGATTATTGTTTTATTTAGGTATTTTGGTAGCTTTAATCTGTTTATTTACTGTTTTCATCAATTTTGATAGTTTTAATTTATTTCAGTGTTTATGTCATTTTTGTTCTAGTTTTTAGTTTGGTTTTTATTTGTTGTTGGTTAATGTTTATTTGATTCTTGTTTAAAGTTTGTTTAAGTGTTTATTTTAGGTTAATAAGCAAACATCAGCTTAAGGTCAAAACCAAAGACAAGAGAGGGAGAAAAAGCAAGGAACCAAGTGAGGAAGAAAACAATGGACAGAAGCTGACACACTCAAGGGACACGGCCAAGCTTGTGGCCGTGTCCCATACCAAGCTAAGAAGAAGTCCAAAAGATCAGAAGGAGACACACTCAAGGGACACGGCCAAGCTTGTGGCCGTGTCCCTCCAAATACCTCAGACATGGCCAAGCTCACTTAAGCTTGGCAATGTCACACACTCAACTCCAAAGAAAGAAAGAAAGAAAGGAAGGAAGAGCTAGTAAGGGACACGGCCAACTGTCTTGGCCGTGTCCCATGGAAATCAAGAGACACGCCAAGCCAACCTTGGCTTGGCCGTGTCACCTAATGGAAAGTAAGAAAAAGACCATGAAACACGGCCAAGCTCACCCAAGCTTGGCCGTGTCACCCTTAATTTCTATAAATTCTTCTGCGCAAAAGAAAAAAAAGGAGGACGGCTAGGGTTTTGAAAGGAAGAAAAGAAAGAGAAGGAGCGAGCAAATATTTTTGGGATAAGGAGAGAGTGATACTCACCTTGTCCCTCCATCTTCATCCTCCATCTTCATCTTCTCCATCTTCCATTGACAAGATCTTTGAGGTTCTTTGGGATCAAGTGGGTTAACAAGCTCTAAAAGGTTGAAGAAGCTTATGAAGGTTTGGTGACTTGAGAAAGCTACAATCCATCTCTCAAAGGCATAATCAATTGAAGGTTTGGTGACTTGAGAAAGCTCCAATCCATATTGCAAAGGAGAATCAACCATTGAAGAGGGCTTGAGTTCTTCATCATACATCAAAGTAGAGCTAGGAGGAAAATTAGCAATCCTACTCTTGGCATCTTCACAAGGGGTTTTTCTATTCTCTCTTTTAATTCATTCCAATATTGTTTTTGTCATATTAAGAGAATTGATATTACAATGAACAATTTGTATTTGATTTATATTGAGTTGAATGAATGTTTTAAATTGATGATGTTGAGCTAAAAACTCACGCTTAGGGTTTGTAGTATATTTGATTGAATGCTTTGATTTGATATTTCCATTGATTTACCTTGTTGTTGGTTGATTGCATTGGATTGTATGCTAGGTTAATAGATTAGCTACCTATTGATCTCTAGATATTGAATGAAGGACCGAGAGGTGAAATTTGATATCGAAATTATGCAATCGACTACCCTATGAATGAATTAGAAATATAAATTCTAGGGTTTCATTAATTTGCAAATGTAAAATAACTGGTTATTGCTATTTCATGAATGTGAGAACTAATGAATTGGTAATTGACTAATTAACCTTAAGGAACAAATTAATTTACAAGGTTATGTTGATGGATAATTGAGAATTGAGCTTTGATTGAATGGACCTATAACCCTAGGCATATTCCCAAGAATCGATTTGATCTTGTACAACCTTCACACACATCAACCCTACACACGTTAATCTTAGGTTTAAATTGTTCTTTTACAATTCCAAACAACAAACTCTCGCTTTTAATTTAATTGCTTTAATCAAGCTATTACGAACCACACCTTCTTGGGGAAACGACCTTGGGGCGATCACCTTTGCTACAGCTACCTCGTATACTTGCGAGTGACGCTTGTAGTAGAACTTAATTCGAGCGCAAGAAGTTTTTGGCGCCGCTGCTGGAAAGGTTGGTTAAGTAGTGATAGTTTATTTTTCTTTATAATTTAATTGTTTGTTTATTTTCTTTTAATTGTTTGTTTGTTTTTGTTTGATTTTCTTTTAATTTAATTATTAGTTTGTTTTCTTTAAGTTACTAAGTGCCTTTTGTAAAGATGCAGTTTTCAAGGCACGGGGGAGTTTCTGATAGGAACGATGAGTCTGAAATGGAATGGTAATTAGCAGAATTGACGAATCAACTTAAGGTGCTAAATGCAAGAGGAAGAGCACCTATGCCATGCCAAGAGATATGTGCAGCATGTGGCAATGAAGGGCATAGTGCAAATACATGCTCATTCAGTTTCGCACGATACCAAGAATGGCAAGAGGAAGAAGATGACTTTGATAGTTTCCAGAAAATGGGTAGAAATGACCAATATTCTAATCCTTACAACCCAAGCTGGGGAAGCCAACCCAAATTTTTCTTAGGAAAATCAGCAACACATTCCACCTCAAAATTGTTTTCAACCTTACCAAAGAAGTTCTTACTCTCAAGAACAATATTCAAATCAAGATCACCTTAAGAAACCCACATTGGAGGATAGTTTGAATGCCTTCATTCAAACTAGCGCACACAATCAAGATCGACTTAAGAAACCCACTTTGGAAGATAGTTTGAATGCCTTCATTCAAATTAGTGCACAAAATCAGATTCAATGCAAGAAATCCATAGTGGAAGATGATTTGAATGCTTACCTTCAAATTAGCACGCAAAATCAGGAAGGGATCAATGAGAGGTTGGATTCTTTGGAGGAATCATTGAAGAGGGTGGAAATTCAAGTTACGCAACCGGCACATCAACTCCAAGCACACAAAAAGGAGGAATATCCTAGCCAATTGGAGCAAGTCAAGGTAATCACAAATTTGAAGAGTGAACAAGTAATATATAACAAATTTTGTGATTCTTTGGATGCAGGCACTAATCAAGAAGATAATGGCGAGGAGATACAAACCAACATTGAGGGGTTGAGCCAATCAAACGAGAAGGAGATTTAGAGGCATTAACCTCACCAAAGTTGCATGAATTTTCCAATCCTGATAGGCCACCAAATCCATTTCCATGTAGCTTGAAGGATGAGGAGCAAGGTAAGCAACTTCCTGACATCTATAATAGGCACTCCCAAGGAGATAGTGGAAATAAGATTGGGATGACTGTGACCCTAGAAGAAGAGCATGAAATGCCCAATTTACAAATTGAGGAGTGTAAGCTAATTTTAGATGCTGAGGTTGTTGAGATGGGACTTGACATTGTTAAAGTGGATGAAGAAGTGATTCAACCAAACTTGGTTGAACTTAAAGAGTCCCCAAAAGTTATCTCTACTACTCATTGTGGTAAGGAAGAGCAGAAATCTGATATGGCTATGTTGCACAAAGACAAAGATTATCACCACGTTCCTATTGCACTGGAGGATCACCCTGAGGCGACCTTCACATGTCCCTTTGAGACATGTTCTCTTCAAGGAATACTATTAAAGGGTTGCCGTACATCGGGTACATTTCAAAGTTACATTTTGTTCATCCTCTCAATCATGGGCTCCAATTGCATTATGGGTGGAAGGAGCCCTACACATCATATATGGGAAGGATGGAAATCAGGTTTCATCTAAACCCCCTCTGTAGTATGCATGCTCACATTGAGGACAATGTGAATCTTTAAGTGTGGGGTACATTTTATGTTTTGTGTTTTTACTTTTAAGTGCATTTTGTGTTTTTATTTTTTTAAGTTTAATAATGTTTTACCTTGAATAAATGAGTTTTAGAAAGTTCAATTGTTATAAAAATTGTTGATAGATGACCTTTGAATTTTTGAAGCATGAATTTGAGAATTGAGTAGAATTGGTGCTTATTGTCAATTTTGTTGGTTTTTCTTTGCATTGCCATAAACCTAGTGAGGAATTGAGCCATCAACTTATTATTCTTTTTGTGGGTAAACATCTTTGATTGATGAATTGCTAGAACTTGCTTTGACATGCATTTTAAGATTACATAAAAATTTCAATTGGGCATCAAGATGATTAAGGCAATTAGGTGAACCCACTTTGGCTTTAAAAGACCAACCCTATTTTTAACCTTAGTTAGCCAATTTTGAGCTTATTTTATTTTTCCTTTTCTTTCTTTTTCACAACACCATTAGCTTGAACCTTGTTGTTTAACTCTTATCCTTTCATTAGGTCAAGAGCATTTTAAGAGCGTTTATGACCGAGTGTTGTGTTCAATTAAGTGTGGGGTTAAATTTAGTAGGTTTAAGATTGTAAAGCAAAATAATAAAAATAAATAAAATAAATAAATAAAAAAAGAGAAAAGAAAAAATATATATATAATAATAAGAATAATTGTTGTTCTTGTTGAAAGGGTTGGAATGTATCATTGCAATATTTAATAAGTGAATTCCCTTGAAAAGCTCTTTAATGTCAAGGGGTAGATGAGAAGAAGGTGTTTTGGGATTGTTAGTTATACATATGATCGGTTACTTCATTCTTGAAGTGCTCTTGAACTTAATGATTAAGCTTACATTTCCTAAATGTCATGCCTTTACCTTAGCCCCATTACAACCAAAAGAAAGACCTTTTGATTGATGCTTGATTGAAATTTGGTGGTGGAGATTTGATTGATAAGCAAGCCTATGGTAATAATCTTTCATTGATTGTTATGAGTGCAAACACCACCATGATCAAACACTTGTAAGAGTTGGTGAGGGAGCGACAACATAGGTTATGCATGGAAAACCATTTAATTGCATGGGTGTCGATTTTGTT
The DNA here is from genome assembly GCA_947685225.1 of Garcia nutans. NCBI lineage: Eukaryota > Viridiplantae > Streptophyta > Magnoliopsida > Malpighiales > Euphorbiaceae > Garcia > Garcia nutans. The sequence continues at coordinate 42,408,627 of CANTUV010000007.1, read as the reverse complement.
TGATTCGATATTAATTGCGGATTTAGGGATAAGGAAGTCTTGATGCATATTTATAACTCTTGAACTTAACAGAATTTATCTTGTTAGTGTGCTTTGATTTTAGCCTTGCTTGGGGACAAGCAAGGAATTAAGTGTGGGGTAGTTGTTTTATTAGTTTTTGTCATAGATTTGTATCTTATTTATTATGATGATTATTGTTTTATTTAGGTATTTTGGTAGCTTTAATCTGTTTATTTAGTGTTTTCATCAATTTTGGTAGTTTTAATTTATTTCAGTGTTTATGTCATTTTTGTTCTAGTTTTTAGTTTGGTGTTTATTTATTGTTGGTTAATGTTTATTTAATTCTTGTTTAAAGTTTGTTTAAGTGTTTATTTTAGGTTAATAAGCAAACATCATCTTAAGGGCAAAACCAAAGACAAGAGAGGAAGAAAAAGCAAGGAACCAAGTGAGGAAGAAAACAATGGACAGTAGCTGACACACTCAAGGGACACGGCCAAGCTTGTGGCCGTGTCCCATACCAAGCTAAGAAGAAGTCCAAAAGATCAAAAGGAGACACACTCAAGGGACACGGCCAAGCTTGTGGCCGTGTCCCTCCAAATACCTCAGACATGGCCAAGCTCACTTAAGCTTGGCAATGTCACACACTCAACTCCAAAGAAAGAAAGAAAGAAAGGAAGGAAGAGCTAGTAAGGGACACGGCCAACTGTCTTGGCCGTGTCCCATGGAAATCAAGAGACACGGCCAAGCCAACCTTGGCTTGGCCGTGTCACCTAATGGAAAGTAAGAAAAAGACCATGAAACACGGCCAAGCTCACCCAAGCTTGGCTGTGTCACCCTTAATTTCTATAAATTCTTCTGCGCAAAAGAAAAAAAAGGAGGACGACTAGGGTTTTGAAAGGAAGAAAAGAAAAGAGAAGGAGCGAGCAAATATTTTTGGGATAAGGAGAGAGTGATACTCGCCTTGTCCCTCCATCTTCATTCTCCATCTTCATCTTCTCCATCTTCCATTGACAAGATCTTTGAGGTTCTTTGGGATCAAGTGGGTTAACAAGCTCTAAAAGGTTGAAGAAGCTTATTGAAGGTTTGGTGACTTGAGAAAGCTACAATCCATCTCTCAAAGGCATAATCAATTGAAGGTTTGGTGACTTGAGAAAGCTCCATTCCATATTGCAAAGGAGAATCAACCATTGAAGAGGGCTTGAGTTCTTCATCATACATCAAAGTAGAGCTAGGAGGAAAATTAGCAATCCTACTCTTGGCATCTTCACAAGGGGTTTTTCTATTCTCTCTTTTAATTCATTCCAATATTGTTTTTGTCATATTAAGAGAATTGATATTACAATGAACAATTTGTATTTGATTTATATTGAGTTGAATGAATGTTTTAAATTGATGATGTTGAGCTAAAAACTCACGCTTAGGGTTTGTAGTATATTTGATTGAATGCTTTGATTTGATATTTCCATTGATTTACCTTGTTGTTGGTTGATTGCATTGGATTGTATGCTAGGTTAATAGATTAGCTACCTATTGATCTCTAGATATTGAATGAAGGACCGAGAGGTGAAATTTGATATCGAAATTATGCAATCGACTACCCTATGAATGAATTAGAAATATAAATTCTAGGGTTTCATTAATTTGCAAATGTAAAATAACTGGTTATTGCTATTTCATGAATGTGAGAACTAATGAATTGGTAATTGACTAATTAACCTTAAGGAACAAATTAATTTACAAGGTTATGTTGATGGATAATTGAGAATTGAGCTTTGATTGAATGGACCTATAACCCTAGGCATATTCCCAAGAATCGATTTGATCTTGTACAACCTTCACACACACGTTAATCTTAGGTTTAAATTGTTCTTTTACAATTCCAAACAACAAACTCTTGCTTTTAATTTAATTGCTTTAATCAAGCTATTACGAACCACACCTTCTTGGGAAAACGACCTTGGGGTGATCACCTTTGCTACAGCTACCTCGTATACTTGCGAGTGACGCTTGTAGTAAAACTTAATTCGAGAGAAACAGTCACCACCTGGACGGGCTGAGAAAAGAAAGGGGTGGATGACTCAATTCCTAAGGAATCCCCAACCCCCTAATGCGTTCGGAAAGTTGGGTACACGTGGGGAAGGTGAGAAATGGCCCAGCACCCCCACAAAGCCCGGTTCATTGGAACCGGCCTCCTTTGCAGGTCTTAATAATATATAATTCTTAAGTATAACAATATTATCCATATTACACACAACAATTGAAATAAAGCATCATTATATCAAAATCAAAGCAATGTCCAAACAAAGTAAATAAATGGACACCCATCTGAGGATGGAAACATGTCCTTACATTGTTCATGTCTAAACTAAATAGGACACCAATCAAAAGGTAGAAACATATCCTTTACATTGGTCCAAAATATAAAAGTAATTTAAATTACATGATATTTAACTAATGAGGTACCCACAAAGTGGAAACATACCTCTTACAATTAAAAGTAAAACAAATAAATAACAATCATAATAATAAAGTTAATATCCATCCATAATAAATTAAATAAATCAAGCATTGAAATTAAATAAATCAACCTTCAAAGCATATAATAAGCTACATAATCAAATCTAAAATTAAATAAAGCAAGTACAGATACAAATTAGGATTTACTGTTTCTATTTAAAGTTCTTTAATCAACATTTAGGGTTTTGGGATTTTAGTATCATTATTGTTATTTGTTTAGGCTACTGTAAAGGTTTTGGAAAATTGGAATGGACTAGGGTTTTATGAATTTAAGAAAGTAGTAAGGTTTTTTGGTTAATCAAATTAGGGTTTAAGGGTGACATCATAAAATTAGGGTTTTGGAATCTTAAGACATTTAGGTTTTATAATTCATGGTTACTGGATTATAATTTTTAGTTTTATTAGATCGTGGCTTTAGGGTTTAAATTTATTAGATTGGGTTCACTGAATTAGGGTTTAGGAAAACTTAGGGTTTACTGTTTTGGTTTTTCGAAAAAGTTAGGGTTTTTGGTATTTTATAAAACATATTTGGTTTTAGGATTTAAGAAAATAGTTTAGAGTTTTATAAAATAATTATGATTTTTAGAAAACATAAAGAGAACTAGGGTTTGGAGATTTAAGAAAACATTTGGAGATTTTGGACAAAAAGTTATGGTGAAGATGAAAATAGTTCAAGGAAAACAATTTATGGTTTTAAAGCTTTTGGAAACAGAAGAGAAACAATTTTAGGGTTTCAAGGTATTGAAGAAACATTTTAGGATTTTAAGGTTTAGAAGAAACGTTTTAGGGTTTTTTAAGGTTTTGGAAACAGAAAAAAAAAATTTAGGATTTTAAGGTTTAGAAGAAACATTTTAGGGTTTTTAAGGTTTTGATCAATTTGTATGATGAAATAATTAATTCAATTTGAATGATGAAGCTACTGTAAAGAAATAAATAAAGAAAATAGAGACTCAAATCTCCATTCGTTTGTTCCACCAAAAATTGCTTTCTGGTTGAACAATAACAAAGGCAGTATGACTACCTTTGATGAATTGTTGATTGCTTGCTTGTTGCTAATGTCTCTTGCTAGGGTTTTTTGTCCTTTTTCCTCAGTTAGAAGTCTAATTTTTGATAAATCAAAGTACCAAAGTTTGGCTTAGTAAAACCAATTTTTGATCCCCTAATCAAAGTCCCTTAATTCTGAGTTTTAGTGTGTTATTTATAGGAAAAATTATAAGCCTACTTCTAATTGTTTAAGGAAACTAAAATTAATTAGGAAAAGAAACCAAAATCAAATAGAATTTGGTTTCGGAAAAAACTGCATTGGAAAAATTTCGCTGGAAAAAACTGCGAGCGTTGGCCAAGAATTGCGAGAGCTGGAGAAAAAATTTGCAAAAATGGCTGGGCAGCCAGCCAATTCACCGCAGGAATCTCCTTCAGTGAATTGGCCCAAGGCCATTTCACCATAGGAATTTCCTACTGTCGAATTGGCCTGGCCAATTTGACGTTCGGCGAAGAAAAAATTTCGTCGCCGATTTTTTCGCCTCCAATTTTTATTTTTTATTTTTTATTTTTTTATTATTTTTTATTATTATATTTTTTTATTAACTTCACCATTTTTATTTTTATTAAAAATTATAAATGATAAATACTAAAATAAATATTATTATTTAATTAAAATATAACAAAAATTATTTTGGACTATATATAAAAAAATATCGTACCAAAATGGGTCAAAAATTAAGGGTCTACAGTTTGCCCCTTGCTTGAACGATCTGATACTTCAGTAAAAGAGAGTGAAAAGCAATGAGACTTAATTTTTCTGAGATGGTTGAGGTTTTGGGTTCTGGACCCGGTTCGAGTTTTGGACTCAAGGATAATTTTAGGTTCTGGACCTAAGGGTAATTTTGGGTTCTGGACTCGAGCTAAGTTCTGGACTTAAAAGAGATTTTAGATTTTAGACCTAAGGGTAATTTGGGTTCTGGACTCGAGCTAAGTTCTGGACATAAAAGAGATTTTAGGTTATGGACTAAGGGTAATTTGGGTTCTGGACCCGACCTAAATTCTGGAATTAATAGTAATTAGGATTCTTGATCCTAAACTAGATTTGGATAGTCGATCCTAACTGGACTTGGATACTCAATCCTAAACTGGATTTGGATACTTGATCCTAAACTGGATTTGGATACTCGATCCTAATGTGGACTTGGATGCTCGATCCTGTCTGATTTGGATACTCGATCCTTACTAGATTTGGATACTTGATCCTAAATGGATTTGGATACTCGATCCTAACTGGATTTGGATGCTCAATCCTAAACTAGGTTTGGATACTCGATCCTAAACTAGATTTGGATACTCGATCCTTAACTAGATTTCGATACTCGATCCTAAACTGGATTTAGATTCTGGACCAAAATATTTGAAAGTGAGTTTGAAAATATTTTGTATACGCATAAACTCAAAAATTAAAATGTAGAAACTTTGCCCCCTGTGTAGGCTCAAACCAATAAATTTTTCTCATGCAGGCTCTGACTAATGTTTGTATTTTGTCTTTTTCTTGGCATAAGCATGCATCTCTTCTTTCTTTTGCGAAATGACTAGAGCTTCCTCAAGCAATGGATCTTGCTTGCCCCCCTAATTCAATATCTTCTTTATGATTGCTTCATAGAGTGTCTGTTGTTCACTTTGACAAAGGATAGACAATACAAGACAAGAAATTACGATGTGATATGCTCATGTATACATGATATGCATGAAAAATACTTACAATGGTTCCATCGACTCACAGACCGAGATGATCAGCATAAGTGTTCTTATTGGTTCCTTTCAAATGCTCATTCAGGTCTTGCACTGAAATGGCAGAAGGCTTCACTTTTATGGCTTTTATCTTCGAGATATTGAAAACATGAATAATGGAGACCCCAAGCAGTAGAGATACATCCATTTCAAACTATGTTTTAGCATGTCAGTTGGTAGCTTCTTCATGACCTTGCTAATAATCGTTTCCTTTGCCCAATGTGTTCTTATAGTTTTGATGGTGCAACAATCTTCTCTTAACTTGAAAGCTTTGTATATTATGTATACATATATATATATATATATATTATATTTTTTTATTATTTTGAAATCAAATGTTGCCTTTCCCAAATCAATGTCAATAGACCTCAAGACTTGATTTTCCAAATTAACATATCTATAACATGACAACCCTAGTTATCGTACTAAACTCGGGAATATTTAAGCAAGAATTGTTGCACTTCAAATAGGCACATACACATTACTTGGCCAAAGGTCTCATTGAGTTTAAATATTATCTCATATGCATGCTTATTCAAATTATCTCCACTAATAGACTCTACCTACCAAGAGAGATCAACAGGTCTTTGATAGGCTTAAAATGAGGTCTATAAGGGACACGGGTTTAAGTGAAGGCCATTTTGAGAGAGGAGCTGATGTGACACAATGGACAAACCCTCACACTACAAACTTCTTGTTTGAACTTTAGGCAGCTAGGAGCAATCTCGCTAGATTTCAAATTCCTTCTATCTTCTTAGCATTAATTTGGATCTTAATTAGGACAGTCTTTGCCCTTGCAAAAAGTTTGGTACCTAAATTCGCTTCTTTTCTTCCTCTCCCTTTTCTTTCTTTTTATTTTTCTTACTCTTCCCTTTCTTTGAGAATTTTATCATTTTGTCCTTCTTCATTGTAGGACTATCAAATACACAACTTTCAACAACTGGATGGTCTTTCTCCTTGATCAAATCTTTGGTTGGGTTGGACCAATTCTAGTCAAACCAAATGGAAGTCTTTTGCTGCTTTAGGTAAAAGAGAACTCAGTTGGCTTTCTGAACCGTTTTGAGTTTTATTTTTTCTCTTTTTTTTCTTCTTTTTTTTCTCTTTTTCTCTTTTCCTTTTCTTTCTTCTTCTTTTTTTTTTGTCTTTCTTTTTCCTTTTCTCTTTTTCCTTTTCTTTTTCTTCTTCCCTTTTTTTTTGGTTCTAGCTTTAAAAGAGTTGTCTTGTTTGTACCAACTTTGATTTCTAATAATGGATGAGTGAAGTGACATAAATCTTTTTTAACAGGGATAAATCATTTTTTACTGTGATGTTATCTTGATAGATTGGAGATATTAGGTGAATTTCAACTACCTTTATGGTCTTTAGAACATCAACTATCCTACAGTTTTTGCTATGCATTCCTTTATTTGATCCTCTTGCCTCTTCACCTTAGTGATCATAAGACTTGTCAAAAGTATCACAACAACTCAGGGTAGGTTATTGGGGTTATATGCCAATGAAAAGAAAGTTAAAATTTTATGAAGGCTCAAAGGGACAACTAGGGATTGATATTTAATTGGGTGGATACTAGTTGTTGGCTAACCAAACAATGCCTAGATCATCTTTCTCTTAAATATGCAGAGTTCAATTTCGCCTCGAAAGTTTATCAAAGCATGTTCTAAGACTGACTAGGATCTAGACAAAGGTAATTATTTAGGAGCCCTCTCTAAGTAAGCATACACAACTCAATGCTATTGTAATATCCCAAAGTATGCCCTAGAAGTTTTGATATTATTGTTGTAATTGTATTGAATGTGTATATGTTAAATTTTAAAGAGAAGAGAGCTTTAAAGGGAAGTGTATATGTTGTGTATATGGAAATATATACAACATATATACAAGTCAATGTGATGGTCAAAGGAAGAAGATATTTAGCTATTTTTAATTAATTAAGTTAATTAGTGGAAAATGAGAAATTAAAATGAATGGAAGAGATTAATTTGGATTATTTAATATTATATTTGCTTGGAGGAGGTTTAAAGAGAGGAGTATTTGACTTTGGTTTCTTGATTTTCTTTCCATTTTCTTCCCTTTTCCTTTTGTTGGCCGGCCATCTAAAGCAAGAGAGAGAGAGAGTGAGTTTTGTGATCCAAGCTCAAATTGAAGGGAGATTCAAGTGAAGAAGTTGAAATTTGAGAAGTATTATCAACTTTGGTAAGTTCTCTCTCTTGATTTCTCTTGTTTATTTTGGAATTATGTTTGAGTTTGAGGGTTTATTGTTGAGGATAGGAGTGTGTGTTGAGTATGTTGTGTTTAAGAGTATTTGATTCATTTGATTGTTGGATCTTTGAGTTTGGATTGAAGAAAAGAGTAAATTGGTTGGAAGAGAAAGTGTGTGATTGTGTTTAAGGGTTTGTGGTGATGATTTTAATTTGTGATTGATATATGTTTTGAGTTGTTTTGATGTTTTTGCAAGTTTGTTATGGTTCTTAGGTATGTTGAGTTAAGTTTGTTTGAAGTGGATTTTGGTAAAAGAAGGTGAATTGTTGAATTAAGTGTTATTGTGGCCGGAATATGTGTTTTTGGCCTGACACGTCCATAAGCACGACCAGGATTTTGGGCGTGTCGATGGTTCTGTGTTTTTGGATGGGTGACACGAGCAGTGACAAGCCCATGTCATTGAGCGTGTCACAGCTTCTGTGTAGTAGTAGTATTTACACGTCCAGTGACACGCCCATGTTACTGAGCGTGTCATAGCTACTGTGTTGGTGAGGAATTGACACGACCATGAACACGCCCATGTTATTGGACGTGTCAATATTTCTGTGAGACAGAATATATTACACGTTCAGTGACACGACCGTGGTTCTGAGCGTGTCAAAGCTTCTGTGTTGTGGGTTTAGGGCACGGTCAGGGACACGCCCATATTGGTGAGCGTGTCATGTCTAGGGTTTGCCCTAGTTAGTCTTATCCATTTTATCTCATATGTATTATTCCTTTTGGATTAGGTTGTGAAGAGGTTGATTTGCCCTAACTTAAGTGGTGAAGAAGTGTTGGAAAGGAAGTGTATAGATTTGTATAAGTGGTGGTTAAGGTAAGTACAAGTTACATTATTGCATCTATTCATATAATGTTGAGACTTAACATACATTTGATTGTAAATGTGTTAAGAAATCTCATGTATTGTTAATACTTGTTAATAATGCTATGTTTGATACAATGTGAATATTAATGAGCATCTAAATTGTGGATTAATGCCATTGACTATGTACAACTAAATGTGAAATGAGATGTGAAACCAATGTGATGGTTTATAATGATGCAAATGAATTATAATTGAGGCATGGTTGCCTATTTTGAGTATGAGAAATGAATTGAGAAAGAAATGTATAAATATATAAATGGAAAGATTTTTGTGTCAAATGTGTTATTCAACCTTCAGAGTTCTGGATTTGGCGGCATGCCTATGAATCACTGGATAGGTGAAAAGACTGGGTCGTAAGCCGATTCCAGTTGAAAAATGTGAAATGATAAATATGAAATGTGAATTAAAAGTAACAGTCTAGCCGGGTTGAGGATTTCCTCGGGTTTATCCGGGTTGAGGTCCAAGAGACTGGGTCTGTTACTAGTAACAGTCTAGCCGGGTTGAGGATCTCCTCGAGTTTAGCGGGTTGAGGTCCAAGAGACTGGGTCTGTTACACTATCCATGGATAGAGATATATATATATGATGCCTACGGGCTTGATGATTATGATTATAGACCAAAGCAGTAACTCTGAACTTTGAATAACAAATTAGTGTCTTGTGGGCCCATACGTGTCTTTGTGTCAATGTAAATCATAAAATGATGAAATGTAGTCTTATGAATAATATGAAAATATCATTTGTGAATATTATATGAATTGTTGAAATGTGTAACATTGGCATTGCATAGAAGCATGTTATTATTGTAGTTTGTACCACTAAGCCGTTGGCTTAGCGCGATTGTGATTCATCGCGCAGGTGACAGAGAAGAACCGGAGAGTTCCACTAGACCGAGTAGAGTCTAGATTTTGAGACTTTGAGAGTGGAGCTTAAAGATCGAAGACACTGCCAAACATGTATATATTTTATGTTTTGTAAAACTTGAGTTTTGATGTATAAACATTTGTAAATATTTGTTATACTTTCCGCTGCTTTTAATTAAACATTTTATCTTTTAGTCTTTTATAATTTCTTTTAAATGATTTAAACTTGTTCATGTTTTTAAAAAGGGATGAGTCATTATTTTCTTTATTATGGCATTTCTATATTTAGTATACGTATATTATGATCGTATTAGCATGCTATGTACGTATACGGGATATGGATATAGGGGTGTTACATTTATTTTGGTATCAGAGCCTAGGTTTGAGATTCTCAACCTAGGTGAATTGTAAGAAAAAGAATATTTTGATTTTAAAAGTTGGTTTTGAGTACAATACATGTTTTGGTATGGCAGTCTTTGATCTTTAATGAGGTATATTCTGTTGTGTTTGCAGATATAGGTAGAGATGGCATCTCATTCACGACAGTCTGTTGAGGGTAGTGCGGAAAGTGTAGCTCCAGGAGAGAGTAGAGAGGGAGCTAGGGATGAGAGAGTTAGTGAGGCACCTGTTTCTGTGACAGAGAGACCAGTTGCAGAGGAGGGTCCGCCGGGTTGGTTAAGGCATATGGTGGAGTTATTTAGACAAGCTCCAGTGCAGCCACCACTACCACCACAGCCTCAGACGCTGGTAAGACATTATGACAAGTTGAGGAAATATGGGGCTGAAGATTTTCTAGGCACTACCGATCCTGCAGTGGCTGAGCAATGGTTAGAAAAGGTGCAGAGGATATTCATTCAGTTGCAAGCCACTTCGGATGAGAAGTTTGATTATGCCAGATCCCTTTTACAGAAAGATGCCTATGACTGGTGGAAGACTGTTCCCCATGCTATGGATGATCCACCTACACTATCATATGGTGATTTCTTGAGGGAGTTCGAATAGAAATATACTCCGAGGGAGTATAAAGATCTTAAGAAGATGGAATTCTTGAACTTAAGGCAAGACAACCGGACGGTGACAGAATACGAGATTGAGTATATCCGGTTGAGTCGATATGCTGGGGGAATTATCTCTGATGAAATAGACTGGTGCAGAAGGTTTGAGGAGGGATTGAGGCCCTCTATTATGTGCATCGTGGCTGATTCTAGATACCAGGATTTCTCTCAGCTTGTTGCAGCAGCTAGGAGTGTGGAGAGAGCTCAGAGTATAGCCGCAGCTGCTACTGAGGAGGAGACTAGGGTAAGGAGACCCCAGTTTGAGGCAGGGTCTTCATCTGTAAAGAGGGGTAGAGGAAGTTTTGCTCTGAGGTTCAGTAGGAGTCAGAGACAGCCGGGTAGGTCAGTGCAATATCCGAGACAGAGACCGAGACCTACAGCTTCTCTAGCTAGTGCTCCGACTCCTAGGATTCAGAGGTCTACTCCACCTACATGTGAGATTTGTGGTAGAAACCATGTCGGTGTTTGCTGGATGAGTGGCAGATCAGCTGTGTGTTTTAGGTGTGGATCTCCCGATCATTTTATTAGGGAGTGTCCTGAGATACAGGAGCCTAGACAGGCTGAGTCTGCAGCCTCTCGACCCAGTGTCGGCAGAGGTGGTCGAAGAAGTAGAGGTTTCAGTAGGGGTGGTCGATCCGGGTACAGTCAGAGAGGAGGATCATCATCCGGAGGCAGTAGGCTAGAGGAGGCCGGATCTTCTCAGAGGGTGTATGTGATGCAGAGGCAGCCAGATGCTTCAGCAGTGATAGCTGGTACATTTTCTTTATTTGGTATTTTAGTACTTGCTTTGATTGATCCATGATCTACACATTCATATATTCGTGCATCCATATTGCCTGTGTCTTAATTGCATACAGAATCCTTAGGATTTGATGTTTTGGTGACAAATCCCTTAGGACATAGTGTGGTTGTTAGTAAGGTTCACCGTGATAGTGCTATTGTGGTGCAAGGTGAGGAGTTTCTTGGAGATTTAATTGAAATGCCTTTTAAAGAATATGATTTGATCTTAGGCATGGATTGGCTGTCTAAACATGGAGTTGTGGTGGATTGTGTAAAGAAGTGTGTCACCTTGAGAACCAGTGATGGTAAAGAGGTGGTAGTATCTAGTGAACAGAGACAACTTGCATCCTTGTTTGTATCAGCTGTAACAGCTAGGAAATTGATTAGAAAAGGGTGTGATGCTTATCTTGCTCATGAGGTGGATACTAGACTTAAGGGTTCTCAACTTGATGATATCACCACAGTTGCAGATTTTCCGGATGTGTTTCCTAAGGAGTTGCCAGGGTTACCCCCTGAGAGAGAGGTTGAGTTTGTTATCGATCTGTTGCCTGGTATCACTCCTATCTCTATCACTCCTTATCGAATGGCACCAGCTGAATTGAGAGAGTTGAAGGTGCAATTACAGGAGTTGTTGGATAAAGGGTTTATTCGCCCCAGTGTTTCTCCTTGGGGAGCTCCTGTGTTGTTTGTGAAGAAGAAGGATGGCACTATGAGGTTATGCATCGATTATAGGAAATTGAACAAAGTGACTATTAAGAATAAATATCATTTGCCTAGAATTGATGATCTCTTTGATCAATTGAAGGGAGCATCAGTGTTTTCCAAGATTGATTTGAGATCCGGGTACCATCAGTTGAGGGTTAGAGCTGAAGATGTTTCTAAGACAGCTTTCCGCACCAGGTATGGGCATTATGAGTTTTTAGTAATGCCTTTTGGGTTGACGAATGCACCTACAGTTTTCATGGATTTGATGAATAGGGTGTTTAGGCCCTATCTGGATCAATTTGTGGTAGTTTTCATCGATGATATTTTAGTGTATTCACATGATGAAAAGGAGCGTGACAAGCATTTGCGAATTGTGTTGCAGATTTTGAGAGAGAAGAAATTGTATGCTAAACTGTCAAAGTGTGAATTCTGGCTTGACCAAATTACTTTTCTAGGTCATATAGTTTTAGCAGATGGGATAAGAGTCGATCCAAGTAAAGTTGAAGCTATTTTGAATTGGAGTCCACTAAAGTCTGTGACTGAAGTTAGAAGTTTTCTAGGTTTGGCAGGCTATTACCGATGGTTTGTGAAAGGTTTTTCTTTAATAGCTACTCCACTCACCAGATTGCTTCGGAAGGGAGTTAGATTTGTGTGGACGGATCAGTGTCAAGCTAGTTTTGAGCAGTTGAAAGAAATGTTGACTCAAGCACCTGTTCTTACTTTACCCGTGGAAGATAAACCATATGTGATTTATAGTGATGCTTCACATAATGGTTTAGGATGTGTTTTGATGCAAGAGGGTAAAGTCATAGCTTATGCTTCTCGGCAGTTGAAGCCGCACTAACTTAACTATCCGACTCATGATTTGGAGTTGGCAGCTATAGTGTTTGCTTTGAAGATTTGGCGACATCACTTATATGGGGAGAAATGTTTTATCTATACGGATCATAAAAGTTTGAAATATTTGGGTGTTCAAAAGGAGCTGAATCTTCGGCAAAGACGATGGTTAGAATTGATTAAAGACTACGACTGTTTGATTGATTATCATCCTGGTAAGGCGAATGTGGTTGCTGATGCCTTGAGTCAAAAGTCTTTAGCAGATTTGGCTATGTATTCGCTCTCGTTGCTTGTTGAATTGAGAGCGTTACTTGCTAATTTTGAAGTTTGTGATGATGGTGCATTATTGGCTTAGCTGCAGTTAAGACCAGTATTGTTAGATCAGATTAAAGAGGCTCAATTAGCAGATGAGAGAATTCAGAAGATTATATCAGATTGCCGAAATGGTGAGAGCAGATATTTTCATATAAAAAGTTATGGTAGTCTTTGGTTCAAGGATAGGTTGTGTGTACCTGATGATGATAGTTTGAGGAAGATTATTTTAGAGGAAGCACACCAATCAAGTTTTGCTATGCACCCGGGTAGTACAAAGATGTACCATGATTTGAAACAGCACTACTGGTGATCTGGTATGAAGAGAGACATAGCGGAATTTGTATCTAAATGTCTCACTTGTCAGAGGGTGAAAGCTGAACATCAAGTTCCAACAGGGTTGCTTCAACCTTTAACAGTGCCTGAATGGAAATGGGAGAGAGTGACAATGGATTTTGTATCAAGGTTGCCATTAACTCAGAAGAAGCATGATGCTATTTGGGTGATTGTTGATCGTTTGACAAAGATAGCTCATTTTCTTCCTGTTAGAATGGACTATTCTCTCGAAAGGTTGGCTGAGCTGTATATTAGTGCGATAGTGAAATTACATGGAGTTCAAATCTCTTTAGTGTCTGATCGAGATTCCCAGTTTACTTCGAGGTTTTGGAAGAGTTTACATGGGGCTTTGGGTTCTCGATTGCACTTTAGTACTGCTTTTCATCTGCAGACAGATGGGGAGTCAGAGAGAGTGATACAAATTATTGAGGATATGTTGAGAAGCTGTGTCATTGATTTCTCTGGAAGTTGGGACAGATTTTTACCACTTGTGGAATTTGCTTACAATAACAGTCATCAACCCAGTATTGGTATGGCACCATTTGAGGCATTGTATGGTAGAAGATGCAGAACGCCTTTATGTTGGAATGAAATTGGAGAGGGCAAGTTAATTGGTCCTGATTTGGTAAAAGAGACTGAAGAGAAAGTGAAAATAATTCGGGATCGGTTAAAAACAGCTTCTGACCGACAGAAATCTTATTCAGATTTGAAAAGAAGAGACATAGAATTTAATATTGGAGATAAAGTATTTTTGAAAGTGTCTCCTTGGAAGAAGATATTGAGATTTGGTTGAAGAGGGAAGCTGAGTCCTCGTTTCATTGGACCGTATGAAGTTTTGGAAAGAATTGGGCCAGTTGCTTATCGTCTTGCTTTACCACCTGAGTTGGATAGAATCCATAATGTATTCCATGTTTCTATGTTGAGGAGGTATAGATGATCCATCTCATATCTTGCCAGTTGAAACCATTGAAGTAAGTTCGAATCTGACCTTTGAAGAAGAACCAGTTGCTATTTTGGCGCATGAAGTGAAAGAGTTAAGAAATAAGAAAGTGCCATTGGTGAAGGTTATTTGGAAGAATCATGGTAAAGAAGAGGCAACTTGGGAGAGTAAGCAAGCAATGCAAGATCAGTATCCTCAACTGTTTCAGACTTGATATCAGGTAATTTCGAGGACGAAATTTCTTTTTAGAGGGGGAGAATTGTAATATCCCAAAGTATGCCCTAGAAGTTTTGATATTATTGTTGTAATTGTATTGAATGTGTATATGTTAAATTTTAAAGAGAAGAGAGCTTTAAAGGGACGTGTAAATGTTGTTTATATGGAAATATATACAACATATATACAAGTCAATGTGATGGTCAAAGGAAGAAGATATTTAGCTATTTTTAATTAATTAAGTTAATCAGTAGAAAATGAGAAATTAAAATGAATGGAAGAGATTAATTTGGATTATTTAATATTATATTTGCTTGGAGGAGGTTTAAAGAGAGGAGTATTTGACTTTGGTTTCTTGATTTTCTTTCCATCACATGCTTCAAAACTAGCATGTAACGCTCTCAACTCAACAAGCAATGAGAGCGAATAAACAGCCAAACCTGCCAGAGACTTCCGACTCAAGGCGTCAGCAACTACATTTGCCTTACCAGGATGATAATCAATCAAACAGTCATAGTCTTTGATCAGCTCTAACCATCTCCTTTGTCGAAGATTCAGCTCCCTCTGGATACCCAAATATTTCAAACTTTTATGATCCGTATAGATAAAACATTTCTCCCCATACAAGTAGTGTCGCCAAATCTTCAAAGCAAATACTATAGCTGCCAATTCCAGATCATGTGTTGGATAATTGAGCTCATGCGACTTCAACTGCCGAGAAGCATAAGCTACAACTTTATCCTCTTGCATCAAGACACATCCTAAACCATTATGTGAAGCATCACTGTAAATTACATATGGTTTATTTTCCACGGGTAAAGTAAGAACAGGTGCTTGAGTCAACATTTCTTTCAACTGATCAAAACTAGTTTGACACTGATCTGTCCGCACAAATCTAACTCCCTTTCGAAGCAATCTGGTGAGTGGAGTAGCTATCAAAGAAAAACCTTTCACAAACCTTCGATAATAGCCTGCCAAACCCAGAAAACTTCTAACTTCAGTCACTGACTTTGGTGGACTCCAATTCAAAATGGCCTCAACTTTACTCGGATCAACTCTTATACCATCTGCTGAAACTATATGACCGAGAAACGTTACTTGGTCAAGCCAAAACTCACACTTTGACAGCTTAGCATACAACTGCTTCTCTCGCAAGATCTGTAACACAATTCGCAGATGCTTGTCATGTTCTTCCTCATTACGTGAATACACCAAAATATCATCGATGAAAACCACCACAAACTAATCCAGATAGGGCCTAAACACCCTATTCATCAAATCCATGAAAGCTGCAGGTGCATTCGTCAATCCAAAAGGCATTACTAAGAACTCATAATGCCCATAACTTGTGCGGAAAGCTGTCTTAGAAACAGCTTCAGCTCTAACCCTCAATTGATGGTACCCTGATCTCAAATCAATTTTGGAAAACACCGCTGCTCCCTTCAACTGATCAAAGAGATCATCAATTTGGGGCAAAGGATACTTATTCTTGATAGTTACTTTGTTCAATTGCCTATAATCGATGCACAATCTCAAAGTACAATCCTTTTTCTTCACAAACAACACAGGAGCTCCCCATGGGGAAATACTAGGGCGAATAAACCCTTTATCCAACAACTCCTGCAACTGCACCTTCAACTCTCTCAATTCAGCAGGTGCCATTCGATATGGAGTGCTAGAGATGGGAGTGGTACTAGGCAACAAATCAATACCAAACTCAACCTCTCTCTCAGGAGGTAACCCTGGCAACTCCTCTGGAAATACATCTGAAAACTCAGCAACTGTGGGTATACTATCAAGTTGAGAACCCATTACTCTGGTATCCAAAACATGAACAAGATAAGCATCACACCCTTTTTTAATCAACTTTCTGGCTGAAACAGCTGAAACCAACAAGGATGCAAGTTGTCTCTGCTCACTAAATACTAATATACTTCTACCATCACCAATTCTCAAAGTAACACATTTATTTTGACAATCCACCACAGCTCCATGCTTAGACAACCAATCCATGCCTAAGATCAAATCATATTCTTTAAAAGGTATTTCAATTAAATCACCAAGAAACTCCTCACCTTGAACCATAACAGCACTCTCACGACTCACCACAACACTATGTCCTAAAGGATTGGTCACTAAGACATCAAATCCTAAGGACTCTGAATGCAATTCAGACACAGGCAAGATAGATGCACTTATGTATGAATGAGTAGATCCTGGATCAATCAAAGCAAGTACTGAAATGCCAAATAAAGAAAATGTACCCGCTATAACTGCTAAAGCATCCGGCTACCTCTGCATCACATATACTCTCTAAGAAGATCCGGCCTCATCTGGCCTGCTGCCCCTGGATGAAGATCCTCCTCTCTGACTAAACCCAGGTCTACCACCTCTACTGAAACCTCTGCCCCCTCGACCACCTCTGCTGACACTAGGTCGAGAAGCTGCAGTATCAGCCTACCTATACTCCTGCATCTCAGGACAATCTCTAACAAAATGAGCTGGTGACCCACATCTAAAACACCCAGCTGATCCACCAATCTTCCAACAAACACCCCCATGGATCTTACCACAATGCTCACATACAGGTGGAGTAGACCTCTGAATCACTGGAGTCGGGGCACTAGCTATAGAAACTGTCGATCTTGGCCTCTGCCTCTGATACTGAACTGATCTGCCTGACTGTCTCTGGCTTCTACTGGTTCTCGAAACAAAACCTCCTCGACCCCTCTTCATAGATGAAGACCCTGCCTCAAACTGGGGTCTCCTTACCCTTGTCTCTTCCTCAGTAGCAGCTGCTGCAATGCCTTGTGCTCTCTCAACACTTCTAGCTGCTGCAACAAGTTGAGAAAAATCCTGGTACTGTGAACCAGCCACAATGCACATGATAGAGGGCCTCAATCCCTCCTCAAATCTTCAGCACCGGTCTATTTCATCGGAAATAATTCCCCCGGCATATCGACTCAACCGGATATACTCAATCTCATACTCTGTTACCGTCCGGTTGTCTTGCCTCAAATTCAGGAATTCCATCTTTTTAATATCTTTATACTCCCTCGGAGTATATTTCTGCTAGAACTCCCTCAGAAAATCACCATAAGATAATGTAGGTGGATCATTCATGGCATGCGGAACCGTCTTCCACCAGTCATATGCATCTTTCTGTAGGAGGGACCTGGCATAGTCAAATTTTTCATCCGAAGTAGCTTGCAACTGGATGAATATTCTCTGCACTTTATCCAACCACTGCTCAGCTACTGCAGGATCGGTAGTGCCCAAGAAATCTTAAGCCCCATATTTTGTCAACTTATCATAATGTCTTACTGGTACCTGAGGCTGTGGTGGTAGGGGCTGCACTGGAGCTGGCCTAAATAGTTTTATCACATGCCTTAACCAACCTAGCGGAACCTCCTCCGCAGCTGATCTCTCTGGCACAGAAACAGGTGCCTCACTAACCCTCTCAACTCTAGCTCCATCTCTACTCTCTCCTGGAGCTACACTCTCAGCACTTCCTTCTACAGTCTGACGTGAATGGGACTCCATTACTACCTATATCTGCAAACACAGCAGAATATTCCTCATTAAAGATCAAAGACTGCCATGCCAAGACATGTATTTAATTCAAAAACCAACTTTTAAAATCAAAATATTCTTTTTCTTACATTTCACCTAGGTTGAGAATCTCAAACCTTGGCTCTGATACCAAAAATTGTAACACCCCTTCCCGACCTACGTGTGTAAGCTGAGTAGAGGCGCCACACTAACCTAATGTTGCTACCAATTTTACTTAGTCAAATTTTAGTTTCGATTTTTACAGAAAAATTTTGCCATAGTTTCGCCTAAAAATTGAGTCCCAAGTGTCGACAAAACTGGTTTTTTCCTGATTTTTGAAAATATTTTTTTTACACAAACCAATGCAACCAAAATCATTCTCAGTACACTTCCAATAAATCCCCCTTATAACCTCAACTACAACCTGCAAAAAGGATTTACACTTATAGTACAAAATAAAGTAAAGGTTTATTATGAAATACAGTAGATAAAATATTTGTTCACTAAACAGCGGAAAGTAACAATATTTACAAATTCATATACATCAAAACTCAAGTCTTACAACACATAAAATTTATACATGTTTGGCAGTCAGTCTTTGATCTTTACGTCCACTATCAACACCTCAAAATCTAGACTCGACTCGACCTAGAGGAACTCTCTGGTTCTTCCCTATCACCTGCGTGATAAACCACAATCGCGCTAAGCCAACGGCTTAGTGGTACAAACAACCATAATATTATGCCTCAATGCAATGCCAATGTCACACAATCAAGTTTCATAAACAATTCAAAAGAATATTATATTTCACAATCTTACATTATTTAATAATTAATCAAAACATTCATGATTCACATTGAAAACAAAGACAAGCATGGGCCCAAAATACACTAATATGTTATTTAAATTTTAGAGTTACTGCTTTGGTCCATAATCATAATCATCAATACATTTATCCATGGATAATTAACTAGATTTGAGTTTACGACCCAGTCATTTCACTCAATCTAGTTTCATTAATTTATTTTTGAGGTTTACGACCTGGTCATTTCACCCCAAAAACATCACATTTCACATTTTCTAACTGGAATCGGCTTACGACCCGGTCATTTCACCTATCCAGTGATTCATAGGCATGCCACCAAATTCAGAACTCTAAAAATTGAATAACATATTAATCACACAATTATTTCACTTATCTCTTTATCAATCTCTTTCTCAATTCATTTCTTATTTCATTTCTCATTTCATTTCTCCTTTCATATTCCATAATCAAATAGGCAACCATACCCCAATTTTTTCATTTGCATTGTCATAGCCAACCATAATGGCTTCATGTCACATCATATCTCAATTCACATTAAGGCAATTCATCATTAAAGTATTCATAATCAATTGCATTGAACATACATTTCATAATTCATCATATCATCATATCTTTCACATTTTCAACATACATTCCAGAAAGTTCACTTTATGAAAAACATAACATTATTAATATGCATCAACAATGCAATAGATCACTTAACACATTTACAACTAAATATGTATTAAGTATCAAAATCATGTAAGTGTATGCAACTATGTAGTTTGTACTTACCTTAAAACCAACTCACACCAATCTATACACTTACTCTTCCAAAAATCCTCAACACTTAGATTAGGGCAATTCAACCTCTTCACAACCTAATCTAAAAGGAGTATTAGCAAAATGACCATATGAATAGTAAATTCTGGTTTTGTACTCAACTTAATCCTTATTTTGAAAAAATTGTATAAAATAATCTACTTGACTAAAAATTCTAAAATTTTTGCATAATTTAGTTTTACATCTTAAAATCATTCCTTTAAAATTTCAGATCAAACTAAACACAAAATCTTGGTCAAATAGTTCACCCAACCAGACTGCTCCAATTGCCCTGCATCCTGGCAGCAGTTCTGAACTTTGTGAATTCTGTAAATTAAATTCAATCAACGTGGTTCCAAATTATTTTTCTCAAATACTAGACTCACTAAACAACAACATATCCAAAATTAAATTGGATATGATTTTTATACGTTTTATTAAAAATCTCGAAAGATAGCTGTCTCAGTTAAGGTACCTGCTGGAACAGGTCTAATAAATATAATCTTTCCAAAATCATAACCATTCCAAAATCAAATCAACATATTTTTCAGTCATTCTAGACTCATAGAGGCACAACATATCAAAAATTCACTTCAATAACATTTTTCTATATTTAATTAAAAATCATACAATTCACAGCCTTTACTAATTATAAAACAGAAAAAAATTTCACTAAACACAACTCTTACTCTTCCATCACCAACACCAACCTAACTTCTTATCTTTAATTCCATTTCAACACTTTTACACACACCATACACAAACACACTCCAACCATCAACAACACTCCATCAAACTCAAACAAAATTCCAAATAGAACAAGAGAAATCAAGAGAAAACTTACCAAAAATGATAAACTTCTTGAATTTCTAACTTGTTTTCTTGAAATCTTCCTTCAATTTGAAACTTGGAACTCAAAACAACCTCTTGCTCTCTTGTCTAGGTGATACCCGGCCACCCAAAAGAAAAGAAGAAAATGAAAGAGACAAAAGAAGCAAAGTCAAATTTCCCCTCTCTTTGAACCTCCACCAAGCAATTTAAAAAGAAAATTACCTAAATACCCTCTTCTATACAATTAAACTCCCTTTCACTTACTTGCCCTTTTTAGTAATTTCATACATAACCAAAATAAATATCTTCTTCCTTTGACCATCCATTTGACTTGTGTATATGTTATATATATATCCATATATACAACATATACACTCCTTTTTAAATTATTTTCTCTTTCCAATAACATATACATTTTAATTTAAATAAAACAACAATTATACTAAAACTTCTAGGGCACATTTTGGGATATTACATATACACTCTCCTCATTACCTCTTTTCTCTTTCCATTTACGCACATACATTAAATCCTAATACAACAACAATACCAAAACTTCTAGGGCATACTTTGGGATATTACAATTCTCCCCCCTCTAAAAAGAAATTTCGTCCTCGAAATTACCTGATATCAAGTCTGAAACAACTGAGGATACTGATCCCACATCGCTTGCTCACTCTCCCAAGTTGCCTCTTCCTTTACATGATTCTTCCAAAGAACTTTCACCAGTGGCACTTTCTTATTTCTCAACTCTTTCACTTCATGTGCCAAAATAGCAACTGGTTCTTCTTCAAATGTTAGATCTGAACTTACCTCAATAGATTCAACTGGTAAAACATGAGATGGATCTGATCTGTACCTTCGTAGCATAGAAACATGGAAAACATTGTGGATTCTATCCAACTTAGGCGGCAAATTGAATCGATAAGCAACTGGTCCAACTCTTTCTAATACTTCATAGGGTCCAATAAAATGAGGACTTAACTTTCCTTTGCGGCCAAATCTTAAAATTTTCTTCCAAGGAGACACTTTCAGAAAAACTTTATCTCCAACATCAAACTCTATGCCTCTTCTCTTCAAATCTGAATAAGATTTCTGCCGATCTGAAGCTGCTTTCAACCGATCCTGAATTATTTTCACTTTCTCTTTTGTTTCTTTAATCAAATCAGGACCAACCAACTTGCCTTCTCCAACTTCATTCCAACACAGAGGCGTCCTACATCTTCTACCATACAATTCCTCAAATGGTGCCATTTCAATACTGGATTGATGACTGTTGTTGTAAGAAAATTCCACAAGTGGCAAAAATTTGTCCCAACTTCCAGAGAAATCAATGACACAACTTCTCAACATATCCTCAATAATCTGTATCACTCTCTCTGACTGCCCATCTGTCTGCGGATGAAAAACAGTGCTAAAGTGTAATCGAGAACCCAAAGCACCATGTAAACTTTTCCAAAACCTCGAAGTAAATAGGGGATCTCGATCAGACACTAAAGAAATTGGGACTCCATGCAATTTCACTATCTCATTAATATAAAGCTCAGCCAACTTCTCAAGAGAATAGTCCATTCTAACTAGAAGAAAATGAGCTGTCTTCGTCAACTGATCAACAATCACCCAAATAGCATCATGCTTCTTCTGAGTCAATGGCAAACCAGACACAAAATCCATCATTGCTCGCTCCCATTTCCATTCAGGTACTGATAAAGGTTGAAGCAACCTTGAAGGAACTTGATGCTCAGCTTTCACCCTCTGACAAGTGAGACATTTAGATACAAACTCCGCTATGTCTCTTTTCATACCTGACCACCAATGATGCTGCTTCAAATCATGATACATTTTAGTACTCCCAGGGTGCATAGTAAAAATTGATTGATGTGCCTCTTCTAAAATAATCTTTCTCAAACTAGCATCATCAGGAACACACAATCTATCTTTGCACCAAGGGCTACCATCACTTCTCACATGAAATTCTTGGTTCTCCCCATTATGGCAATCTGAAACAATCTTCTGAATTTTCTCATCAGCCAATTGAGCCTCTTTAATTTGATCCAACAACACCGGTCTTAACTGCAACTGAGCTAACAATGCACCATCATCACATGAGTCAAAACTCACATGCAATGTTCTCAACTCAACAAGCAACGAGAGTGAATAAAAAGTTAAACCTGCCAAAGACTTCCGACTCAAGGCATCAGCAACAACATTTGCCTTACCAGGATGATAATCAATCAAACAGTCATAGTCCTTGATCAATTCCAACCACCGTCTCTGTCGAAGATTCAGCTCCCTCTAAACACCCAAATATTTCAAAATCTTATGATCTGTGTAAATAAAACACTTCTGCCCATACAAATAGTGTCGCCAAATCTTCAAAGAAAACACTATAGTTGCCAATTCCAAATCATGCGTCGGATAATTAAGCTCATGTGGCTTCAACTGCCGAGAAGCATAAGCTATAACTTTACCCTCTTGCATCAAAACACAACCTAAACCATTATGTGAAGCATCACTGTAAATCACATATGGTTTATCTTCCACAGGCAAAGTAAGAATAGGAGCTTGAGTCAACATCTCCTTCAACTGCTCAAAGCTAGCTTGACACTGATCTGTCCACACAAATCTAACTCCCTTTCTAAGTAATCTGGTGAGTGGAGTAGCTATCAAAGAAAAACCTTTCAAAAAGCGTCGATAATAGCATGCCAAACCCAGAAAACTTCTAACTTCAGTCACAGACTTTGGTGGATTCCAATTTAAAATGGCCTCAACTTTACTCGGATCAACTCTTATACCATCTGCTGAAACTATATGACCCAGAAAAGTCACTTGATCCAGCCAAAACTCACACTTCGACCGCTTAGCATATAATTGCTTCTCTCTCAAGGTCTGCAACACAATTCGCAGATGCTTGTCATGCTCCTCTTCATTACGCGAATACACTAAAATATCATCAATGAAGACCACCACAAACTGATCCAAATAGGGCGTAAACACCCTATTCATCAAATCCATGAAAGCTGCAGGTGCATTCGTCAACCCAAAAGGCATCACTAAAAACTCATAATGCCCATACCTTGTGCGGAAAGCTGTCTTAGGAACATCTTCAGCTCTAACTCTCAATTTATGGTACCCTGATCTCAAATCAATCTTGGAAAATACTGCTGCTCCCTTCAACTGATCAAAGAGATCATCAATCAGAGGCAAAGGATACTTATTCTTGATAGTCACCTTGTTCAATTGCCTATAATTGATACACAACCTCAAAGTACCATCCTTCTTCTTCACAAACAAAACAGGAGCTCCCCATGGAGAAACACTGGGGCGAATAAACCCTTTATCCAACAACTCCTGCAACTGCACCTTCAACTCTCTCAACTCAGCAGGTGCCATTCGATAGGGAGTAATAGAGATGGGAGTGGTACCAGGTAACAAATTGATACCAAACTCAACCTCTCTCTCAGGGGGTAACCCTGACAACTCCTTAGGAAACACATTTGGAAATTCAGCAACTGTGGGTATACTATCAAGTTGAGAGCCCACTACTCTGGTATCCACAATATGAGCAAGATAAGCATCACACCCTTTTCTAATCAACTTTCTAGCTGCAAAAGCCGACACAATCAAGGATCCAAGTTGTCTCTGCTCACTAGATACCATTACACTTTTACCATCACCGGTTCTCAAGGTAACACACTTCTTTTGACAGTCTACCACGGCTCCATGCTTAGACAACCAATCCATGCCTAAGATCAAATCATATTCCTTAAAATGCATTTCAATCAAATCACCCAAAAACTCCTCACCTTGCACTACAACTGAACTATCTCGGTGCACCTTGCTAACAACCACACTATGCCCTAAAGGATTTGTCACTAAAACATCAAATCCTAAGGACTCTGAATGTAATTCAGACACAGGCAAGATAGATGCACTTATGTATGAATGAGTAGATCCTGGATCAATCAAAGCAAGAACTGAAATGCCAAATAAAGAAAATGTACCCGCAATAACTGCTGAAGCATCTGGCTGCCTCTGCATCACATACACTCTCTGAGAAGATCCAGCCTCATCTGGCCTACTGCCTCTGGATGTAGAGCCTCCTCTCTGACTGATCCCAGGTCGACCGCCTCTACTGAAACCTCTACCCCCTCGACCACCTCTGTAAAAACTAGGTCGAGAAACTGCAGTATCAGTTTGCTATCCTCCTGCATCTCAGGACAATCTTTAATGAAATGAGCTGGTGACCCACATCTAAAGCATACTCCTGATCCACCTGTCTTCCAACAAGTACCCCATGGGTCCTACCACAATAAACACATACAGGCGGAATAGACCTCTGAACCACTGGAGTCGGAGCACTAGCTACAGAAATTGTAGGTCTCGGTCTTTGCCTCTGATACTGAATTGACCTACCTAACTGTCTCTGGTTCCTACTAATTCTCGGAACAAAACTTCCTCGGCCTCTCTTAATAGACGAAGACCCTGCCTCAAACTGAGATCTCCTAACTCTGGTCTCCTCCTCAGTAGCAGCTGCTGCAAAAGCCTGTGGTCTCTCAACACTTCTAGCTACTACAACCAATTGAGAGAAGTCTTGGTACCGAAAACCTGCAACAATACACATAATAGAGGGCCTCAACCCCTCCTCAAACCTCCTACACCGGTCAATCTCATAAAAAATAATCCCACCGGCATAGTGACTCAACCGGATGAATTCTACCTCATACTCTATCACAGTCCGGTTATCTTGTCTCAAATTCAAAAATTCCATCTTCTTGACATCCTTATACTCGCTCGGAGTATATTTCTGCTCAAACTCCCTCAGAAAATCACTATAAGATAATGTTGGGGGAACATCCATGGCATGAGGAACCGTCTTCCACCAATCATAAGCATCTTTCTGCAGTAAAGATCTAGCATAATCAAATTTCTCTTCAGAAGTGGCTTGCAACTGGATAAATACCCTCTGCACTCTATCCAACCACTGCTCAGCAACTGCAGGATCTGTAGTACCATGAAAATCCTCAGCCCCAAATTTTCTCAATTTATCATAATGTCTCACTGCACTTATGGCTATGGTGGCGGTGGCGGCTGCACTGGAGCTTGCCTCAACAATTCTACCACATGCCGTAACCAAACCGGCGGAACCTCATCAGCAGCTAATCTCTCTGGCACAAGAGCAGGTGCCTCACTAGCTCTCTCAACCCTAGCTCCATCTCTACCCTCTTCAGGAGCTACACTCTCAGCACTACCTTCTATGGACTAACGTGACTGAGATGCCATCACTACCTATGTCTGCAAACACAGCAGAATATACCTCATTAAAGATCAGAGACTACCAATACCAAAACATGTATCTTATTCAAAAATCACATTTTAAAAATCAAAATTTTTCTTTTTCTTACAATTTACCTAGGTTGAGAATCTCAAAACCTAGGCTCTGATACCAAAACAATTGTAACACCCCTATACCCCGTATACGTACACTGCATGCTACCACGATCGTAATATACGTATACTGAATATAGGAATGCCACAGTTTTTCTTTCAAATAAACAAATCCTCCTTTTATTCAATAATATGAGCTAATTTAAACAATTTAGTTATAATATAACACAATAGATAAAAACATTCATTCAATACGCAGCGGAAAATATAGTTATATTTACATATATTTATATACATCAAAATACATAAACATCCAAATCAATTTTTACAAAAACATAACATTTATACATGTTTGGCAGTTCGTCTCTGATCTTTACGCCCACAAACAACACCTCAAAGTCTAGACTCGACTCGGTCTAGATGAACTCTCTGGCTCTACCCTGTCACCTGCGCGATGAACCACAATCGCGCTAAGCCAACGGCTTAGTGGTACAACTACAATAACAACATGCTTCAATGCAATGCTAATGTCACACATTTCAACTATTAAGACAATATTCACAATTGATATCTTTATATTGTTCATAGCACTACATTTCATTATTCTATTCACTTGTTTCATCATTTATGAATTACATTGAAACAAAAACAAGCATGGGCCCAAAAGATACTAATATGCCATTCCACTTTCAGAGTTAATGTTTTGGTTCAATTTTCACATTTATCATTATCATTATCCCAACTAGGCTTCAAGGATTAGGTTCAACCAAGCTTCAAGGGGAACAAAGCATGCTAAGTATCAACCCAACTTGGCTTCAAGAACCAAACCCAACCTAGCTTCAAGGGTTGTAACATCTCAACCAGGCTTCAAGGACTAAATCCAACCTAGCTTCAAGAGATTGTTACCATTAGGCATGCCACCAACAACAAAACTCTGAAAATGGAATAACACATTAGACACACAATTCATTCATTATTTCATTATCAATTTCATTCTCATTTTCTTATCATCATTTAGGCATCCATGCCTCAATCATCTCATTTGCATCATTATAGCCAACAACAATGGCTTCACATCTCATCAAGAGAGTATACATAATCAATTGCATTAGACATATATTTTAATTCATCATCATCTAGGCAAACATGCCCCACTTATTTCATTTGAATCATTATAGCCAACCACAATGGAATCACATCTCATCATATCTCAATTCACATTAAAGCAATTCATCATAATCAATTGCATTACACATACCTTTTGAATGATCATCATATCTTTCACATTATACAAATCATAACATTAATCAAATAGTAATAACAATATAGTAGATTACTTAACACATTTATAACCAAATGTGTTAAGTCCTAAAATCATATAAATGAATGCAACCATGTAAGTTTGTACTTACCTCAAGAGCAACTCACACCAATCTATACACTTCTTCTTCCAAGAATTCTCAACACTTAGGTTAGGGCAACTCAACCTCTTCACAACCTAAACCAAAGGTGATCATACACACTCACTTAGAGATACACATGAGATACAATATGTAATATCCCAAAATGTGCCCTAGAAGTTTTAGTATAATTGTTGTTTTATTTGAATTAAAATGTATATGTTATTGGAAAGAGAAAATAATTTAAAGAGGAGTGTATATGTTGTATATATGGACATATATATAACATATACACAAGTCAAATGGATGGTCAAAGGAAGAGGATATTTATTTTGGTTATGTATGAAATTACTAAAAAGGGCAAGTAAGTGAAAGGGAGTTTAATTGTATAGAAGAGGGTATTTAGGTAATTTTCTTTTTAAATTGCTTGGTGGAGGTTTAAAGAGAGGGGAAATTTGACTTTGTCTCTTCACTTTGTCATTTTTTTTCCTTTTCTCTTTGTGTTGGCCGGACCTCAAGGAAACAAGAGAGCAAGTGAGGGTTTTTGAAGTTTAAGAGCTAATTGAAAGAAGAAAACAAGGTAGAAATTCAAGAAGTTCATCATTTTTGGTAAGTTTTCTCTTGTTCTGTTTGGAATTTTGTTTGAGTTTGATGGAGTGTTGTTGATGGTTGGAGTGTGTGTGTGTATGGTGTGTGTAAAAGTGTTGAAATGGAATTAAAGATAAGAAGTTAGGTTGGTGTTGGTGATGGAAGAGTAAGAGTTGTGTTTAGTGAAATTTTTTCTGTTTTACAATTAGTAAAGGCTGTGACTTGTATGATTTTTAATTAAATATAGAAAAATGTTCTTGAAGTGAATTTTTGATATGTTGTGCCTCTATGAGTCTAGAATGACTGAAAAATATGTTGATTAGATTTTGGAATGGTTATGATTTTGGAAAGATTATTTTTACTAAACCTGTTCCAGCAGGTACCTTAACTGAGACAGCTATATTTCGGGATTTTTAATAAAATATAGAAAAATCATATTCAATTGAATTTTGGATATGTTGTTTCTTAGTGAGTCTAGTATTTGAGAAAAATAATTTGGAACCACGTTGATTGAATTTAATTTATGGAATTCACAAAGTTCAGAACTGCTGCCAGGATGCAGGGCAATTGGGGCAGTCTGGTTGGGTGAACTATTTGACCAAGATTTTGTGTTCAATTTGATCTGAAATTTTAAAGGAATGATTTTAAGATGTAAAATTTAGTTCTGTAAAAATTTTAGAATTTTTAGTCAAGTAGATTATTTTATACAATTTTTCAAAATAAGGATAGAGTGGAGTCTAAAACCAGAATGTACTATTCATATGGTCATTTTGCTAATACTCCTTTTGGATTAGGTTGTGAAGAGGTTGAATTGCCCTAACCTAAGTGTTGAGGATTCTTAGAAGAGTAAGTGTATAGATTGGTGTGAGTTGGTTTTAAGGTAAGTACAAATTACATTATTTCATACATTCATATGATGTTGAGATTTAACATACATTTGATTGTAAGTGTGTTAAGAAATCTAATACATTGTTGATGCATATTAATAATGTATGTTTGGTATGATGTGAATGTTGTGATGAATATGTAAAATATGTGTTAATGCCATTGATTATATCCATTTGAATGATGAAATGAAATATGGAATATGAAATGTGAAAGATATGATGTTATGAAGAATTGTTTTATTGTGATTTGAGATCATTTGAGATATGATGCCATGGTTATTGGCTATGATATGCAAATGAAATATATAATGGAGGCATGGTTGCCTAATTAATTGTGAGAAATGAAATGGAAAGAGATTGAAAAAGAGAGAAATAAAATGATTGTGTGCCTAATATGTTTATTCAATTTTCAGAGTTCTGGTTTTGGCGGCATGCCTATGAATCAATGGATAGGTGAAATGACCGGGTCGTAAGCCGATTCCAGTTGAAAAATGTGAAATGTGATGTTTTTGGGGTGAAATGACCGGGTCGTAAACCTCAAAAACAAATTATTAAAACTAGATTGGGTGAAATGACTGGGTCGTAAACTCAAATCTAGTTGAATATCCATGGATAAATGTATTGATGATTATGATTATAGACCAAAACAGTAACTCTGAACTTTGAATAGCATATTAGATTATTTTTGGGCCCATGCTTGTGTTTGTTTAAATGTGACTATTGAATGGTGAAACAAATGAATAATGAGATCACTACTATACATACATTATTGAAACCGGAAAGATTTGAAATATAATATTCTCTTGAATTGATCTTGAATCTTGATTGTGTGACATTAGCATGGCATTAAAGCATCATAGCACTGTAATTTGTACCACTAAGCCGTTGGCTTAGCGCGAATGTGATTCTTCGCACAGGTGACAGGGAAGAACCAGAGAGTTCCTCTAGGCCGAGTCGAGTATAGATTTTGAGGTGTTGATAGTGGGCTTAAAGATCAAATGGGTTGTAAAACTTGAGTTTGGATATATATGAATTTGTAAATATTGTTTTTTTCCGCTGCATAGTGAACAAATATTTTATTTACTGTATTTCATAATAAACTTTTACTTTATGTTGTACTAGAAGTGTAAATCCTTTTTGCAGGTTGTAGTTGAGGTTATAAGGGGGATTTATTGGGAGTGTACTGAGAATGATTTTGTTTGCATTGGTTTGTGTAAATGTTTTAAAAATCAGAAAAAAATCAGTTTTGTCGACACTTGGGACTCAATTTTTAGGCAAAATTATGGCAAAATTTCTGTAAAAATCGGAAAAAAAATTTTGACTGAGTAAAATTGGTAGCAACATTAGGATAGTGTGGCACCTCTACTCGGCTTACATATGTAGGTCGGGAAGGGGTGTTACACAATAGATAAAAACCAACTAGGGCAAACTCTACACATGACACGCTCAACAACATGGGCGTGTCCCTGACCGTGCCCTAACTCTACAACACTGAAGCTTTGACACGCTCAGAACCACGGGCATGTCACTGAACGTGTAATACATTCTGTCTCACAGAAGCATTGACACGTCCAACAACACGGATGTGTTCATGGCTGTGTCAATCCTTCACCCACACAGTAGCTATGACACGCTCAGTGACATGGGCGTGTCACTGCTCGTGTCACCCATCCAATAACACAGAACCATTGACACGCCTAAAGACCTGGTCGTGCTATTGGGCGTGTCAGGCCAAAAATGCAGATTCCGGCAACATCAACAACACATCCAACAAACCACTTACTTCCACCATTTTCCACTTCAAACAAACTTAATTAAACACACCCATAAACCATAAATAACTTACAAAAACACCCAAAACAACTTAAAACACAACCACAACACTTTCTCTTCCAACAAACTTACTCTTTCCTTCAATCCAACCCCAAAATCCAAAATCAATTGAACCAAACACTCTTAAACACACCACAAACAAACAAACACATATCAACCACAATCTCAACTCACAAAATCAAAGAAAACCAAAGAATCAAGTGGAGAACTTACCAAAGATGAAGAAACTCTTAAATTTCCAACTTGATCACTTGAAAACTTCCTTCAATCTTGAGTTTGGAAGATCAAATCTCTCTCTTGCTCTCTTGATATAGAGTGCCGGCCAAAAGAAAAGACAAGAAAAGGAGGAGATGAAGATACACGAAGAAGAAGAAAGAAACAAGAAGAAAAGAAAGAAAACAAAGTCAACCCTCAACAACTCTCTCGTCAAAACCCTCTCCTACAAGCATTTAAACAATAAAATATTCAAAATATCTTCATCCACTTCCACTTACTCAAATTCCACTTAATTAATTTCCTTATAACTAATTAATAAAATTAACTCTTTCTTTGACTTTTCACTTCTTTTGACTTGTATATGTTGTATATATCTCAATATATATACAACATATACACTCTCCTCATTACGTCTTTTCTCTTTCCATTTACACACATACATTAAATCCTAATATAACAACAATACCAAAAATTCTAGGGCATACTTTGGGATATTACATAGACGCCATATCTATCTATATTTATAAATTCAGGAAAGATTACCACTTCAGATATTAGATAATATACCAGTGAAAATGCATCACATTTTAAAACCACATTTAAAATCTCCATTTTCTCTCTCCAAAAACCCACCTGGGTCTATAATCTTAAACCAGTCTCTGATATCAAAATAAATATAACACCCTTATACCTTATATATGTATAATACATACACCCATTATATATAAAATATGCATATACAGTATAAGAATGTCACAATTCAGTTTATTAAAAATCCTCAAATCCCAACTTAAAATTTCAAACATTTAAAATGTATATTTTAAATAGTAAATAAAAGTTTCTTTATTAATTTTTAGTTACCCAAAATAAGTATTTTATATAAAAATCTCTGGAAAAAAATTCACCAAAGTTTTATCTTTAAATTGGACGTCCTATAAATTTCAACAATACTCAACCTGCAAAAAAATGCACTCCCAATATTAATAACCCAAATATTTAACCCCAACTTCTCAATCTTCTATATTTCTCTCAAAACATTTAAATATGTACATATAAATATAAAACATATATACATCACACATTATAAAGATTCATCCAAAAACTCATTATAGTTGGCAATACTCCCAAAATGTAAACATAAAATACATAATTATGACATGTTCTATAAAATAGAATGTATACATGTCGGCAGCTGGCTCTGATCTCGTGGCAGCAAAAACTCACTTCAAGCACACTAGTCCTAAGCCTAGACCTGACCAGGTCTAGATGAACTCTCTAGATCTATCGGATTAATGCTGCCACATGCGCGATAAATTTTAATCATGCTAAGCTAAAAGCCTAGCGGTACATACTTTGATAATAATGAAACTTTAAAAGAAATGACAATGTATAATGTTGTTTCATGACAATTCACAATGTGATATGCAATTCCACTTTAATTTATATTCATTATTCTTTTTAAGCATTATATTAACACATACACAAGTATTGGGCCCCATTAACCTTATATAATATTCAAATCCCTGAGTTGTTGTTTGGTTTATTTTAACACCCAGTGTCTATCCTGAAGGCAATACAAGTGACGCCCAACGTCTAGCCCGAAGGAAAATCATGTTGACGTCCAACGTCTAGCCCAAAGGCAAATCAAATATTAGTGATGCCCATCGTCTAGCCCAAAGGCAATCATAGTCATGCCACCAAACACAAAACTCTATAATTGAATAATATATTAGGCAACACAAAAATAATACATATTTCCATAATCAATTTTCTTATCACATTTCCTCTTTTTCTTATTTTTCTCATTTATAACCATACAAAATCACTTTAATTTAATGTATCATAACATTTAATCAACAATGCATATCACTTTGCATTACAAATACATTACCTAAACATTTTGGGTTATTCTCACATAATGCATACCAAACACATTTCACTCATTTTAGCCATTAATCATGACTTTTTATAATGTACATAATGCATATACATCATTTCACATGTCATATCATAATGTATATGAATATTCAAATAACCAAGTAGCTTAACACATTTTCTATCTAAAATGTGTTAAGCTAAATTGAATGCAACCACTTCCAAACTATCAAAAGTATGCAGATACCTTAATTAATACCTAAATCCAAGCTAATTTATCTCTTTAACTTTCATTTCCAATATGCTCTTCAATACTAAGGTTGGGAAAAATACCTTCACTTAATGCCTATTCAAAATGTCAGTAAGTATAATTATTTAGAATCACATTTCAAGGCATTTCAAATATTAAACCCTAATTAAGCATCATTCCTACCAATTTCCCAAAATTTACCTTACCTCACTTTAATATTAGAATTCCATTATAATCCATTTTAATTAGTTTTTTAAGTTTATTTTTATTACGATAATCACATTAGAACATGTTTTAACCAATTATATCCAATAAATACCATTTTTTTAACAAAACCCTAAAATGTGCCCTATGCCTCTTCATTCTAACCCATTCCAAATGTTAATCTAAGCCCATTTCCATCATTTAAATCATTTAATAGCATGATTTATACATTAAAATAAAAAAATCCATACTTTAAGAATTCTATTCCAAAATCCAAAATGTAACACTATCTCTCCCAAACTCTAACCAAACTTGATCAAATCCATCATTTAACCATAGAATTCTTGTTTAATCACCAAAATAACATCATACACACTAATTCCAAAAATTATTACATGCTACAATAAAATTCTAATCAAACATATTCATAGTTTTCATGGAAATTCAAAAATTACAAAACGAAGCTTACTAATTTGTTGGAAAACCACAAAAATTCCACTTAGTTCTTTAAAATCCTTGCAAAATTAGCTGTTTAAATAAATCAAAAATCAATTTTGCTCACCCATGGAAAAACTTCCAAGAGTAGAAGAAGAAGAAAGAATTTCTTTTAATTTTTTAATTTTTTTTCTTTCGTTCATTTAAGATCATACATATATATTATTTTATCTATTTATTTATTTATTTTAAAATGATAATTTATATCTTCCTGTAGACCCTTAATTTTTGACCTAGTCTGGTCCAATATTTTTTATACTCTAAAGTAATTTTTGTGGTATTTTAATTAAATAATATTTATTTTAATATTTATTATTATAATTTTTAATAAAAATTAAAAAGGGTAATATTAGTAAAGTAAAAAAAATAATAAAAAAAAATTAGCGACGAAAGAATCGGCGATGAAAAATTTTCGTCGCCGAAAGTGAATTGGCTTGGGCCAATTCGCCGCAGGAATTGGCTGGGCCGCATCCTAATTTGCCCTAATTTTTTGTGCTAGCCCGCAGTAATTTTTTGCCAGTGCAATTTTTTCCAGCACAGTTTTTTCCAAAACCGAATTCTATTTGGTTTTGATTTCTTTTCCTAAATGGTTTTAATTTTCTTAGACAATTAGGATTAGGTTTGGATTTTTTTCCTATAAATACCACATTAAAACACTTCAGAAAAGGGATCTGGACTTTTGGGAGACGAAACTTAGATCTTTCAAAAAAAAAGAAATGAGGAATTGGGACTCTCAAAAATTCTTTCGGCCAAAAGAAAACCCTAGCAAGCAAGGAGAAATTCAAGAGACAGCAACCAAAGGAGGCAATCAGTCGTCTCCAGATTGCATTGCTCAACCAAAATCAAATCTGAAGCAGGCAACAGCTTGGTTCAATCTCTTCAAATTTGGTGGAGCCTTCAAACATAAGTAAATTGCTCTAACTTTAGTTTATTGAATCATTAATCAACTTCACCTTTTAAGCCATCATCACACTACCTTAGTTATTTAATTCTTCCTTCAATTTAGTTTAGGCAGTAGCATGAATTAATTCATACAATACTTAAGGTCTTAATTAAAGTAAATAATATAATTGTAGACCCTTAATTTTGACCCCAATTTGATATGGTCCTAATTAAAGGATATCAAAATAAATTTGATCCGACTTTAAAATATTTAAACCTAATTTATAATTTTTAAAGAAGTTGGTTCGAATTTAAGATGCATAAATTCAATTGTAAAACCCTAGAATCAAGTTGAATCAGCCCAAATTAAACCTTTCGGTCCATAAGTTAAAAAAGGCAATACTAATTCGAATTAGGCCAGCCGAGGAGACATGAGCATGCCTCATGTCGATCTGGCAGTCCAAATCGACATGAGGTTGGACTCATGTCGACCTGGGCAGGCTAGGTCAACATGAGCATGCTTCATGTCGACCTTGGCAGCCCAAGGTCGAGATGAGCATGCCTCATGTCGACCTGGGCAGAACAAGGTCGACATGAGGTTGTCTCATGTCGACCTAGGGCAACCAGGTCGATATGAGTTCAATAACTTTCCTATTTCAACTAGATTTCATTTTAGGGACTGATTTTTAAGGCAGTAAGTTAAACCTAAAAACCCTAATTTTAAAACCTAATTCCAAACTTTGAATTCCAAAATCCCTAATTTTAAAACCCTAGTTTCAAAAACCCTAATTTTAAAACCCTAATTCCAAACTCTGAATTCCATAACCCTAGTTTCAAAAACCCTCAAAACCCTAATTCAAAACCCTAATTATAAAACCCTAATTTTAAAACCCTAAGTTCCAAAACCCTAAGTTCCAAAAAATCCTAAATTCTTTAAAATCTTAAACTTATATCTTTACTTGCTTTATTTAATTTTAGATTTGATCATGTAGCTTATTATATGTTTTGATGATTGATTTATTTAATTTCAATGCTTGATTTATTTAATTTACCATGGATGATTATTTTCTTTATTGTTATGATTATTATTTGTTTGTTTTAGTATTAAAATTGTAAGAGGTATGTTTCCACTTTGTGGGTACCTCATTAGTTAAATATCATGTAATTTAAATTTCTTTTATATTTTGGACCAATGTAAAGGACATGTTTCCACCTTTCGGTGGGTGTCCTATTTAGTTTAGACATAGATGATGTAAGGACATGTTTCCATCTTCAGATGGGTGTCCATTTATTTGCTTTATTTGGACATTGCTTTGATTTTAATATAATGATGCTTTATTTTAATTGTTGCATGTAATATGGATGATATTTTTATACTTAAGAATTTTATAATATTAAGACCTATAAAGGATGCCGGTTCCAATGAACCCGGCATTGTGGGGGTGCTGGGCCATTTCTCACCTTCACCACACGTACCCAACTTTCTTAACCCATTAGGGGGTTGGGGATTCCTTAGGAATCGAGTCATCCACCCCTTTCTTTTTCTCAACCCATCCGGGTGACGACTCCATTGTCTCTGGGCTTAGGTCCGTGTTCTCTAAGGCCCCGAGCCTAAATAGTGCCGAAGTCACAAGAATCATTCCACCGGGAGTGGGGGCAAAAATCCCCTTTCACAGTGGCGACTCCACTGGGGATAAGAGAAGTTGATTCTGTTGGCCTTTTTATTACTCTATTCTTTCTTATAATGATATTATCCATTGCATCATACTAGATTGCATCGTGTGCGTGAGTTAGGACGCCCGTGTTACCCGTGTTGTGTTATGTAAGGGATACCATACTTTCACTCAAGGTATGAAGATCGAGCATGGCATAACAACTCATAGCCTTGTACCATTTGGTATATACTTGCTATGGGAACCTAAGCCTTTTAACCCAAAGACTAAAGCTCATGTAATTGGCCTAGTTACTTTCCTTAGGTTTTTACCCCAAATGCTTGTTGTTTGACTATGATTAGTTTATCTTGGTTTAAATCATGGCTTATTTGGTTTGTTCTTTTTCTAATATGACCTAAATACATTGTGAGCCCAAAATAAATTTTTCTCTAAATCCAAAAGACCAAAACTATTTTCAAGACTTTTTAAGATGGTCTTTGGATATAAAACTTTTGTAAAAACAAATCAAAAATTCTTTTGCTCATGACCCAAAAACTAAGCCCATTTTTTCTAAAATCTTTTTACAATGGGCTTAGAAAAAAAATTATTTTCAACCTTTAAAAGAGCTTACAAATATTTAGGTCAATTATGAAATACCAAAAATTAATTGTCAGCCTAGTTTATACTAAGAGTTATTAATCATGGGCATGTTTTTGGCATGAATCATTAGTTACTTTTTCAAGTGAGAAATATACTTATAATAAACCTTTTAATTTAGTTTTAATCCAATATAGCATAAAAGCTACTTTAGTTGGTTGAATGGATTAAAACATAATTAAAGGAAATTATCATAAACTGATTTCCATTTTCGAAAATATAACTATTGGTTGAAATGTCCGAGGGAAATATTCAAAAACAAGATACCCCATGTTGGTAGTTTATTAACCATATACCTAGGAAAAGAGACTCGCCATTCGTGTGTGGATGTTATAAGGTTGGAAGGAACGTCCTATTTGTCCTTGTTTGTTAATTATTTGTGCATACATGCATACATTTGCATCTCATATCCTTTTTGGCTCACATTCCTAGATTACGAAAGTTCAAAAGCTTACAACAATCCGACCTATGCCGGAGATGAAGAATCTAGCAACGACTCAATCTCGTTTTTGCTAAAATCAATAGAGCCCGAACAAATTCAAAGAATGGTGGATGATGCCCTTAATGTGAAGATGGAAGAAATAAAAGAGACCCTAGCTGAGACCATGAAAAACCAATTGGCTGCAATTTTAGGAAATCATGCCGAAGCATCTGCTAATACTAAGAAGCCAAAGGACAAAGGGAAGGCTAAAGTTAGAGTAGTGGTTTTTGATGATGATAAGGTGATCATTGATGATGATGATGATTAGGCTCAATACTTCCAAGATCCTCAAGATAAGAAGAAAGAACCAAAGATTGTTGAAAGATCAGCTATGGAGAAAACTGAGACTTCTGATGTTGAAAAGATGATTGCGGACTTAGAAAAGAAATTTGAGAAGAACCTGAAAATTGAAGAAATGTCCGAAGTTGACAAATTATTTGAGCTAGATGAAGAAGTTTCATACAAGTTTAAGATGCCATCCTTTGCAAAGTTTGATAGAACCGGAAATCCTCATCTCCATGTGAAGCAGTACATCACTGCTATGCAGTCTACTCGAGCTACTAAAGCTCAAACTCTAAGGTATTTTATGCTCTTATTAGACCCTAGTGTCCAAAATTGGTTCAACACCTTAGAGGAAAGCACTCAAAAATATTGGGATCTGCTATACAAGGCTTTCATCCAATAATATGGATACAATGTTGAGATGGAAGTTACCTTAATGGAAGTTGAGTCAAATAGACAAAGGCCAAATGAAAATTTTGTGGACTATGTGAAAAGATGGAGAAATAAGACTGCCAAAAATAAGCCCTTGATTAATTATTCTTACTATAAACTAGGGTCACAATTGATTTTTGGTATTTCGTAATTGACCTAAATAATTTGTAAGCTCTTTGTAAAAATGGTTGGATAAAAACAATTTTGTTTCTAAGCCCATTGTAAAAATATTTTAGAAAAAATGAATTTTGGGGCTTTGTATTTGGGTAAAAAGATTTTAAAAAAACCAATGGAATCAACTTCTCATATCCCCAGTGGACTCACCACTGTGAGCAGGGATTTTTGCCCCCACTCCTGATGGAATGGTTCTTGCGACTTCGGCACTGTTTAGGCTCAGGACCTTAGAGAACACAGACCTAAGTCCGAAGAAAATGGAGTCGCCACTCGGACGGGCTGGGAAAAAGAAAGTGGTGGATGACTCGATTCCTAAGGAATCCCCAACCCCCTAATGGATTCAAAAAGTTAGGTACATGTGGGGAAGGTGAGAAATGGCCCAGCACCCCCACAACGCCCGGTTCATTGGAACCGGCCTCCTTTGCAGGTCTTGATATTATAAAATTCTTAAGTATAATAATATTATCCATATTACATGCAACAATTGAAATAAAGGATCATTATATTAAAATCAAAGCAATGTCCAAACAAAGCAAATAAATGGACACCCATCCGAGGATGGAAACATGTTCTTACATCGTTCATGTCTAAACTAAATAGGACACCCACCGAAAGGTGGAAACATGTCCTTTACATTGGTCCAAAATATAAAAGCAATTTAAATTACATGATATTTAACTAATGAGGTACCCACAAAGTGGAAACATACCTCTTACAATTAATACTAAAACAAACATATAACAATCATAATAATAAAGATAATATGCATCCATGATAAATTAAATAAATCAACCATCAAAGCATATAATAAGCTACATAATCAAATCTAAAATTAAATAAAGTAAAGATACAAATTAGGGTTTACTGTTTCTATTTAAATACCCTAATTTGTATCTTTACTTGCTTTATTTAATTTTAGATTTGATTATGTAGCTTATTATATGCTTTGATGGTTGATTTATTTAATTTACCATGGATGATTATTTTCTTTATTGTTATAATTATTATTTGTTTGTTTCAGTATTAAAATTATAAGAGGTATGTTTCCACTTTGTGGGTACCTCATTAGTTAAATATCATGTAATTTAAATTTCTTTTATATTTTGGACCAATGTAAAGGACATGTTTCCACCTTTCGGTTGGTATCTTATTTAGTTTAGACATAGATGATGTAAGGACATATTTCCATCTTCGGATGGGTGTCCATTTATTTGCTTTATTTGGACATTGCTTTGATTGTAATATAATGATGCTTTATTTTAATTGTTACATGTAATATGGATGATATTTTTATACTTGAGAATTTTATAATATTAAGACCTGCAAAGGAGGCCGGTTCCAATGAACCGGGCATTGTGGGAGTGCTAGGTCATTTCTCACCTTCCCTACACGTACCCAACTTTTCGAACCCATTAGGGGGTTGGGGATTCCTTAGGAATCGAGCCATCCACCCTTTTCTTTTTCCCGACCCGTCCGGGTGGCGACTCCATTTTCTTCAGGCTTAGGTTCGTATTCTCTAAGGCAACCATTCCACCGAGAGTGGGGGCAAAAATCTCCACTCACAATAATCATTCAACACAAATCTAATTTCATAAACCCTAAGTTATTCAAACCCTAAATCTTAATTAATTTCGTTTCCAAACTTCTACAGTAGCTATTTTGTTATAATTTCATTCAGTGAGCTATTTTAATCTTTCAACAATAAATTTGGCTTTCTATATTTGTTTTCACCTAAAAATACATAAGTAGTTGATATAGTCAATATTAAAAGCACACTCAACTTTGATTATGGTAAAGCATCAAATTCAAAATTCAAAATCATAATCTATAGAATCAAGATTTCAAACCATAAAACCCTAATATTTTAACCGTAAAACCATAAAATTTTAATAGCCATTAAAACATATTTTTCAAATCTAAAATCCTAATTACACCTTTCTAAAAACCAAAACAACAATCTATTTTCTTAAATCCAATCCAGTAAACCCTAGTTTTCCTAAACCCTAATTCTTAAAACATCAAAACTTTATGACAAGTTCATCAACACCCTAAAGCCCTAATCCAGTGAACCTAAAACCCAATCTAGTAAATCTAAAATCCTAATTCCTAACTCAGTAACCATAATCCAGTGAACCTAAAACCCAATCTTTTAAAATTATAAACCCTAATGTCTTAAAGTTCCAAAACCCTAATTTCATGATGTTAGCTCTAAACCCTGATTTGATTGACCAAAAACGTTACTAATTTCTTAAATTTATAAAACCCTAATCATTTTTCATTTTTCCAAAAATTCTCACAGTAGCCTAAATAATAATAATAATAATTTCAAAATCCCAAAACCCTAAATGTTAATTAAAGAACCCTAAATTGAGACATAAACCTTAATTTATATCTTTTTTTGCTTTATTTAATTTTAGATTTGATTATGTAGTTTATTATATGTTTTGAGGGTTGATATATTTAATTTCAATGCTTGATTTATTTAATTTATGATGGATGGATATTTTCTTTATTATTATGATTATTATTTGTTTGTTTTGGTATTAAAATTGCAAGAGGTATGTTTCCACTTTGTTGGTACCTCATTAATTAATTTTCATGTAATTTAAATTGCTTTTATATTTTGGACAAATGTAAAGGACATGTTTCCACCTTTCGGTGGGTGTCTGATTTAGTTTAGACATGGACGATGTAAGGATATGTTTCCATCCTAGGATGAGTGTCCATTTATTTGCTTTGTTTGGACTTTGCTTTGATTTTAATATAATAATGCTTTATTTTAATTGTTGCATGTAATATGGATAATATTATTATATTTAAGAATTTTATAATATTTAGACCTGCAAAGGAGGCCGATTCCAATGAACCGGGCGTTGTGGGGGTGCTGGGCCATTTCTCACATTCCCCACACGTATCCAACTTTCTGAACCCATTAGGGGGTTGGGGATTCCTTAGGAATCGAGTCATCCACCCCTTTCTTTTTACCAGCTCATCCGGATGGCGACTCCATTTTCTCCGGGCTTAGGCCCATGCTCTCTAAGGCCCCAAGCCTAAACAATGCCGAAGTCGCAAGAACTATTCCACCGGGAATAGGGGTAAAAATCCCCGCTCACACTTCCATTCATAAAGAATTTGTTTTTAAATTATTTAATGAACTTTGAATTTATAAGATATATTTACCAATTTTCCATTTGACTTCCTTATTTACTTTGACTTTTGTATATTATATATATATTACATATATACCTCACATATACATTTCATTTTCTCACTTCTAACCCTTCAATTATCATTCAAATTATTTATTTAATTCATTTAATTTAATGTTTTAAAATTAACGGATGTTACATATTATGTATCAGGTGGCAATTGTTCAATATGATGATTTTTCCAAGATGGCAGCAGCTGCACGGAATGTAGAGAAAGCTCAAGGGCTTGTAGTTGCACTGAGGACAGCAGAAAGTAGAATTAGAAAAGCTCTGATGGAGACATGTTCCTCATCTTTGAAGAGAGGCATAGGTGGTTATCCTCAGAGATTTAGCAGAGGCCAGGGACAGTTTGGCATATCACAGCAGTAGAGGCAGAGACCTGCAGCCTCGGTAGCTGGCACACCGACTTCAGGTTCTCATAGGTCTCCACCACCTACCTGTGTACAGTGTGGCTGAATGCATAGGGGGTTTATTGGGGAGTTTATTTCAGAGGTTGTTATTGGTGTGGATCTTCAATTCATTTTTTTAGAGATTGTCCAGAGCCACCAGATGACAAATTAACTAATACAGCAAGATCCAGATAGAGTAGTAGAGGAGGTAGGGGAAGTCAAGGTGGTAGTAGAGGTGAGTCAAGGCACCTCTTGTCTACTTTTATTTCTATAGTGGCTGCTAGAAGGATGATGAGGAAGGGGTGTGAGGCCTATTTGGCCCATGTGGTGGATACTAGAATAAAAAAGTCTAAGCTCGACAGTATTCCTATAGTGGCTGAATTTTTGAATGTATTCCCAGATGAGTTACCAGAGTTACCTCCGGTAAGAGAGGTGGAGTTTGGTATCAATGTGATGTCGTGTACCACTTCTATCTCTATAACCCCTTATAGAATGGCACCAGCAGAGTTGAAAGAGTTGAAGGTGCAATTATAAGAATTGTTGGATAAGGAATTTATATGCCCTAGTGTTTCACCTTATAAGGAATTTATATGCCCTAGTGTTTCACCTTGGGGACCACCAGTATTGTTGTTAAAAAAAGGACGGTACCTTGAGATTATGTATTGATTATTTACAGTTGAATAAGATAATTATCAAGAATAAATATACATTACCTCATATTAATGATCTCTTTGATCAATTGAAGTGAGCAGCTGTGTTTTCTAAAATTGATTTGAGATCAGGGTATCATCAGTTGAGAGTGAAAGAGGTAGATGTGCCCAAGACTGCTTTTTGCACGAGGTATGGACACTATAAATTTCTTGTGATGCCTTTTGCGTTGATGAATACACCAACAACTTTCATGGATCTAATTAATCAAATTTTTTGACCTTATTTGGATCAATTTGTAGTGGTATTCATTGATGATATTTTGGTGTATTTGCATTGTAAGGAGGATCATAGTCAACACTTACATATTATATTACAGACATTAAGTGAGAAGCAATTGTATGCAAAATTATCCAAGTGTGAGTTTTGGTTTGATCAAGTAACTTTCCTCAGAGATGTTGTTTCAGCAGGAGGGATTAGAGTAGACCTAAGTAAAGTTGAGGCAGTCTTGAATTGGAGTCCACCTAAAAATGTTACAGAGGTAAGGAGTTTTTTATGATGGCAGGTTATTTAAGTCGAGTTGTAAAGGAGTTTTCTATGATAGCCATGCTACTCACTAAATTACTTTGGAAAGGGGTGAAATTTTAATGGACAGACAAATGTCAAATGAATTTTGAACAGTTAAAGTATATGTTGAGTCAAGCTCCTATTCTTACTCTACCCTGTAGAAAGCAAACCATATGTAATATATAGTGATGCATCACATAATAGTTCGGGTTGTCTGTTGATGCAAAAGAGTAGAGTTATTACCTATGCCTCTAGACAGTTGAAACCACATGAATTGAACTACCCGACCCATGATTTAGAGTTGGCAGCTATAGTATTTGCATTCAAGATTTAGCGACATTATCTATATGGGGAAAAATATTTTATCTATACAAATTATAAAAGTTTAAAGTATTTAGGTGTGCAAAAAGAGTTGAATCTTCGGCAAAGGCGATGGTTGGAGTTGATCAAAGATTATGATTGTTTAATTGATTACCATCCGGGTAAAGCTAATATAGTTGCTGATGCTTTGAGTCAAAAGTTTATGGAAGGGCTGACTGCCTATTCTCTCATGTTATTGGTTGAATTGAGAACCTTACATGCTAGATTTGAAGTTGGGAATGATTGTGCACTTGTGGCACAATTGCAAGTTAAGTCATTACTCTTAGAGCAAATTACGGAATCACATGAGGGAGATACGAAGATCCAGAAAATTGTGCAAAACTGCCTTAAGAAAGAGAGTGGGGACTTTTAAATTGGAGATGATGGTAGTGTGAGTTATAGAACGTGCTTGTGTGTACCAAAAGATGTAGAATTGAGGAAGAATATTTTAGAAGAGGCACATCAATTGGCTTATGTTATGTACCCTGGAAGTACTAAAATGTATCAAGATTTAAAACAACATTACTAGTGGAAGGGTATGAAAAGAGATAAAGAAAAATTTATTTCTAAGTGTCTCATTTATCAGAGGATAAAGGTTGAACATCAAGTTCCTTCAACATTGCTGCAACCTTTATCGGTGCCTGAATGGAAATGGGATAGTGTAACTATAGATTTTGTTACTGGATTACCTTTGACCCAGAAAAAGCATGATGCAATCTGGGTAATTATGGATTGAATGACAAAGTTGGCTCACTTCTTATCGGTAAGAATGGATTACTCCCATGATAAATTGGTAGAAATTTATATCAATGAAATTAGAAGACTACATGGGGTTCTAATTTCATTGGTGTCCGTTTGGATCAATTTTGTATATAATTTCTATGATGTTTTATTGATTTTAAGTTAATTTTTATGTTAATTTGTGCTTAAGTTTGTTTGAAGTTGTTGATTTAGGTTGAGGTGCAATTGATGGAGCTTTAACTAAAATTTGATGGAGCCTTGTTGGAGAAAAGCATGTGACATGGCCAAGCTAGACATGGTTGGCCATGTCTCTCATCAAAAGCAAAAGAGGTCAAGGACAAGGCAGGACGCGGCCAGAACAAACCAAGCTTGGCCGTGTCCCTCAAACTAAAATTGGGCAGAAGCTGACACTGGCATGAGACATAGCGAAGCCACTAGCCGTGTCGCATGACACGGCCAGGAGCTTAGCCGTGTCACCTCTTGAGAAGAATAGAAAGAGGGGAGACAGCAATGGACACAGCAAGCAAGCTTGGTCGTGTCCCAAGAAAAGTGAGAGACACGGCTAGGAGCTTGGCCGTGTCACCCTTGATCACCCTTGATATGTTTGAATTATTTTGCTAGAGGTGTGGACAATTGGGGGACAAAAAGGATAAAAAGAAGTGAAAGGTGGATGGATTTATGGATGAAATACTAAACAAAGAAAAAAGTGGGAAACAAAGAGTGAGTGGGTGTCTTAAAATATTAAAAA
The DNA here is from genome assembly GCA_947685225.1 of Garcia nutans. Taxonomy (NCBI): domain Eukaryota; kingdom Viridiplantae; phylum Streptophyta; class Magnoliopsida; order Malpighiales; family Euphorbiaceae; genus Garcia; species Garcia nutans. The sequence continues at coordinate 42,363,797 of CANTUV010000007.1, read as the reverse complement.
GAGTGGAAGTGGAGGAGCATGGAAGGAAGAGACATCTTTGATATTTGGTACTTGGTTCTTTCTTGGGAGAGGAGGACACCATTCTCACCATCTTCATTCACCATTTTCTTCCATAAACAAGAACAAAGACAATTCTTAGGATCGAAGTGAGTTAGCAAGTTCTTGAGGATTAGGGTTTAAAGAGGCTTGATTGAAGAGTTGTAAGCTTGAGAGAGTTATCATTCATCCTTCAAGAAGAGAGCCAATGATTCAAGAGAGCTTGGAAGTTCCTCATCACACATCAAAGAGGGAGCTACGAAAGAGACAAGGAGTCCAACTCTTAACATCTTCAAAAGGGGTTTTTCAAACTCTTTCTTTTAATCCATTTCTTTATTGTTGTTATTGTATTAAGAAAATTAATATTGCAATGAATATTTTTTATTTGGTTTATATTGAAATGAATATTTGTTTAAAGTTGATGATGAGCTAATTTACTCATGCCTTGGGTTGTAGTATAATTGATTAAATGATTTGATTTGATGATTCCATTATTATACATTGTTATCGGTTGATTGCATTGGAATTAAGGGTAGATTGATAGATTGGCCACCTATTGATTACTTAATATTGAATGATGGACCGAGAGGTGAAGTTTGATATCGAAACTATGCAATTGACTACCCTAAGAATGAAAGAGTAATTAATCTTAAGGAACAAATTAATTTGTTAATTCATGAATGTGAAAACTACTGAATTGGTAATTGACTAATTAATCTTAAGGAACAAATTAATTTACAAGGATATATTAATGGATAATTTGAGAATTAAACATTTGATTAAATGAACCTACAACCCTAGGCATCATTTCCATAATTGAATTTATCTTGCACAACATCACTCGTTTTCACTTTTAAAGTTAATTACAATTCGTCAATCCAACCACACACTCAATTTTATTATTTCATGTTAATCGAATTATTACAAGCAATTCCTTCCTTGTGAGACGACCTTGGGGTGATCACTGTTGCTGCAATAGTCTCGTATACTTGCAAGTGTCATTTTACAGTAGTATTAATTAGAGCTTGTGAGCGGGATTTTCTCCCCCACTCCAGGTGGAATGGTTCTTGCGACTTCGACACTGTTGAGGCTCGGGGCCTTAGAGAACATGGACATAAGTCCGGAGAAAATGAAGTCACTACTCGGACGGGCCGAAAAAAAAAGGGGGTGGATGACTCGATTCCTAAGGAATCCCCAACCCCTTAGTGGGTTTGAAAAGTTGGGTACATGTGGGGAAGGTGAGAAATGGGAAAGTCTTAATATTATAAAATTCTTAAGTATAACAATATTATCCATATTGCATACAACAATTGAAATAAAGCATCGTTATATTAAAACTAAAGCAATGTCCAAGCAAAAAAAATAAATGGACACCCATCCAAGGATGGAAACATGCCCTTACATCATCCATGTCTAAACTAATAGGACACCCACCAAAAGGTAGAAACATGTCCCTTACATTGGTCCAAAATATAAAAGCAATTTAAATTACATGATATTTAACTAATGAGATACCCACAAAGTGGAAACATACCTCTTACAACATTTGAAAATCAAAATAAATCGATAGAAGTAAATAACCATTCATCATAAATAAATCATTTATCAAAGATATTAAACATCAATCAAAATATAAATAAACATCCATCCATGATAAATTAAATAAATCAATCATTGAACTTAAATAAATCAACAAAGCATTGAAAATAAATTAAAGCATATAATAGACTACATAATCAAATATAAAATTAAATAAAGAAAGTAAAGATTCAAATTAAGGTTACTGTTTCTCATTTAAAGTTATTTAATTAATATTCAGGGTTTGCAATTTATTGGTTTAGGCTACTGTAAGTTTTAAGGGAATTGAAATGGATTAAAGTTTTATAATTTAAGTGATTGATAAGGTTCTTTAATTAACTAAATTAGGGTTTGAGGAGTAAAAACATGAAATTGGGGTTTTAGAATATCAAAACATTAGGTTTATGACTATTAGCTATTGGATTGTTGTTTTTAGGCTTACTGTGTTGAATTTTAATAATTAGTTTATAAGGTTTTAAGGTTTTAAGGATTAGGGTTTAGGAAAACTAGGGTTTAGGATTTTAAGGGAATTAGGGTTTAAGAAAACTAGGGTTTAAGGTTAACTAGTTTGGGGTTATTGTCTTGGTTTTAAGATTAGTGAAAAAAGTTTAGAGTTTTTGTAAAGTTTTTGAAAAAAAACAAAACGATTTAAGGTTTTTGGAAATAGAAAAGTATTTTTTAGGGTTTTTGGAAATAAAAGGAATGATTTAAGGTTTTTGGAAACAAAAGAAACAAATTAGGGTTTTAAGATTTAGAAGAAATAAATTAGGGTTCTAAGGTTTAGTAGAAACAGAAGAAATCACTTATGTTATTGAAATGAAGATCAATGTTACTACATGTTTATAGATCAAGGTTTTGTGTGTATATTCTCAGGAAAGAAACAAAGCTACTGTAAGAAAATAAAATAAAAGGATATTAGAGATTCAAACCTCCTTTCGTTGGTTCCACCAAAAATTGCTTCCTGGATGAACAAGGACAAAGGCAGTGTTGCTGCCTTTGATGAATTGTTAATGGCTTCCTTATTGCTCCTAAATCCGAAGTCCCAAATTCAAAGTTTTCTTGTTAATCTTTTTTCAAAGTCCAGTCCGATCCTCCTAAGTTTTTATTCCCAAAATTCTCCTCCTCGATTGTCCTCCTAGTTTTTGTTCCAAAGTCCCCCCTTCTGTGTTGTTTTTTAGTCTTATTTATAGAAATTTTAGATGATTAATTCAACTTGTTTATGGAAACTAACATTATTTAAGAAAAGAAAACTGAAACCAAATAAAATTTGGTTTCGAAAAAAATTGTCAGAAAAATTTCGCTAGCAAAAAAAACTACTGCGGAAAAATTTCGCTGGCTAAAAAAATTACTGCGGGCTGCTACGAGCGCTGGCAAAAAAAATTGCAGGGCGGGGCTACGGGCCATTTCGCCCGCAGGAAATTCCTGCGGGCGATGGCCATTTCGTCCAACCTTTTCGGCGACAAAATTTTCAGTCTCCGATTTTTATTTTTATTTTTATTTATTTGTTTATTATTTGTTTATTATTTTCTATTAATTACTAAAATAAATATTATTTAATCAACATAACACAAAGATTATTTTGGACTAATTAAAAAAAATTGGATCGGACTGGGTTAAAAATTAAGGGTCTACAGTTTGCCCCCTGCTTGAACGATCTGAGACTTTAGTAAAAGAGAGTGAAAAGCAATAAGACTTAATTTTTGATGAGATGGTTATTTGAATTTGTTTTGGGTACTTGGACCCGAGACTAAATTTGATGTGGGTACTTGGACTCTAGACTAGATTGAATTTGGGTACTTGGTCACGAGATTGGGTACTTGATTTGTGTACTTGGACCCGAGATTGATTTGATTTGGGTACTTGGACCCAAGATTGAATTGATTTGGGTACTTGGCCCCGAGATTGGGTACTTGGACCCGAGCTTGAATTTGATTCGGGTACTTGGACATGAAATTGAATTGGTTTAGGTACTTGGACTCGAGAATGGATTGAATTTGGGTACTTGGACCCGAGATTGAATTGATTTGGGTACTTGGACCCGAGATTGGATTGAATTTGGGTGCTTGGACCTGAGATTGATTTGATTTGACTGACCTTTTATCAGTTAAGAATTCTGGCATAACTGGTTGTTCCATTTTTATGAATTATGGGTCTTTACCCACCAAAAATAGATCTTTATCTACTGGATATTGGGTTTTTACCCATGAAACATGGATCTTTATCCATTGGAAATTGGGTCTTTACCTTTGAAATATGGATCTTTATTCATTGGAAATCGGGTCTTTTCCCTTGAAACATGGATCTTTATCCATTGAAAATCGAGTCTTTACCCTTGAAACATGGATCTTTATCCATTGGAAATCGGGTTTTACCCTTGAAACATGGATCTTTATCTATTGGATATTGGAAATCGGGTTTTTACCCTTAAAACATGGATCTTTATACATTAGAGATCGGATCTTTACCCTTGAAACATGGATCTTTATCTATTGGAAATCGGGTCTTTACCCTTGAAACATGGATCTTTATCCATTAGAGATTGGAAATCGGGTCTTTACCCTTGAATAATGGATCTTTATCCATTAGAAATTGAAAATCGTGTCTTTACCCTTGAAACATGGATCTTTATCCATTAGAGATCGGGTCTTTACCCTTGAAACATGGATCTTTATCCATCGAAAATCGGGTCTTTACCCTTGAAACATGGATCTTTATCCATTAGATATCGGGTCTTTACCCTTGAAACATGGATCTTTATCCATTGGAGATCAGGTCTTTACCCTTGAAATATGGATATTTATCCATTGCAAATCGGGTCTTTACCCTTGAAACATGGATCTTTATCCATTGGAAATCGGGTCTTCACCCTTGAAAAATGGATCTTTATCCATTAGAGGTCGGGTCTTTACCCTGGCTTTAGCTCTTTTAGCTGGACTGATCTTTTGTCTTTTGTATCTTCATTCTTTTGAGAATTCTAATTTTCTTCTTCTTCTTTTTTTCATTCTTTTTTGTTATTCCTTTGCACTTTTGCAAAAAATTTAGCCCTTTTTTATAACTAGCCTTCATATCTTCTCCTTGCCCCCCTGTGTGGTAAGATATTCAAAATATTTTTTTTATGCAGAAACTCGAAAATTGAAAAGGAGAAACTTTGCCCCATGTGTAGGCTCAAACCAAAGATTTTTTCCATGCAAGCTTTGATTAATGTTTTTGTTGTCTAGTTCTTTGCACAAGAAAGTATTTCTTCTCTTTGCGAGATTAATGGAACTTTCTCAAGCAATGGGCTTTCCATGCCCCCCCCCCTGATTTGATAGCTTCTTTTGACTGTTTACTTCACAGGGTATTTGCTGTTCACTTTGATAAAGAATAGACAATACAAGACAAGAAAGTACGATGTGATATTCTCATGTATGCATGATATGCATGAATAATACTTACAGTCGTTCCATCGACTCACAGACCGAGATGATTAGCAGAAGTATTCTCATTGGTTCCTTTCCGATGCTCGTTCAGGTCTTTCTTTGGAATGATCGAAAGCTTTGCATTTGTGGCTTTTATCTTTAAGATGTTGAAAACACAAGTAATGGAGACTGCAAGCAGCAGAGTCAGGGATACATCCATTTCAAACTATGTTTCAACATGCCAGTTGGTAGCTTCTTCTTGACCTTGCCAATAATCATTTACTTTGCCCAATGTGTCTTTCGAGATTCGACAGTTCAACATACTCCCCTTAACTAGAAGGCTTTGTATGACAAAAACATTTTTGATTTTGAATTTTGATTTTGAAATCAAATGTTGGCTTTACCAAATCAATGTCAATGTACCTCAGGACTTGATTTTTTCAAATTAACATATCTATAACATGACAACCCTAGTTACCGTACTAAACTCGGGAATCATTTCTATTTAGGCAAGAATTGCTGCACTTCAGATAGGCACATACACATTACTTGGCCAAAGGTCTCATTTGAGCTTGAATATTGTCCATCTCATATGCATGCTTATTCAAACTATCTCCACTAATAGACTTTACCTACCAAGAGAGATCAACAGGTCTTTAATAGGGTTGAAATGGGGCCTATAAGGGACATGGGTTAAAGTGAAGGCCATTTGCAAGTTGGAGCCGATGTGACACAATGGACGAACCTTCACACTACAAACTTCTTATTTGAACTTTAGGTAGCTTGGAGCCAATCTTGCTAGACTCAAAATTCCTTCTATCTTCTTGGCATTAATCTAGATCTTGATTAGGACAGTCTTTATCCTTGCAAAAAGTTTGGTACCCAAATTTGCTTCTTTTCCTCTTCTCCCTTTTCTTTTTTTTTATTTTTCTTACTTTTCTTTTTCTTTGAGCATTTTATCATTTTTTCTTTCTTCCTTGTAGGACTATCAAGTATAAAACTTTCAAGAACTGGATGATCCTTTTCCTTTTTCTTTGATTTTGATCAAATCTATGGTTGGGTTGGAACAATTCAAGTCAAACTATCCTTATGAACCAAATGGAAGCCTTTTGCTGCTTTAGGTAAAAGAGAACTCAGTTGGCTTTCTGAACCGCCTTTTTAGGTTTTATCTTTTTTCTCTTTTTTTCTTTTCTTTTTTTTTATTTTTCTCCTTTTTTCTTTTCTTTTTTCTTTGGCTCTAGCTCTAAAAGAGTTGTCTTATTTGTACCAACTTGAGCTTCCAATAATGGATGAGTGCAGTGATATAAATCTTCTTTAACATGGATAAATCGTTTGTTACTCTGATGTTGTCTTGATATGTTGGAAATATTAAGAAAACTTCAACTATCCTTATGGTCTTGAGAACTTCAACTATCCTTATGATCTTGACTATTCATTCCTTTCTTTGATCTTCTTGCCTCTTCACCTTAGTGATCATAAGACTTGTCAAAAGTATCACAATAGCTCAAGTTAGGTTGTTGGGGTTTGTAAGCCAATGAAAAGAAAGCTAAAATTTTATGAAGGCTCAAAGGGACAACTAGGGATTGATATTTAATAGGGTAGATACAAGTTATTGGCTAACCAAACAATGCATAGATCATTTCTCTCTTAAATAAGCAGAGTTCAATTTCGCCTCGAAAGTTTGTCTAAGCATGTTCTAAGACTGACTAGGACCTAGACAAAGGTAATTATGTAGGAGACCTCTCTAAGTAAGCATACACAACTCAATGCTATAGAGCAATTTCCTCACCTAGTAAAGTCATTCGAGTCATGATGCATAAATATATTAATTCATGAATCATCAAGGTAGATTCCTCATTGGTTGAGCACCAAAATGAATAAGGACCAATAAAAATTTTGATGAAAATAATTTATTCAAACAAATTTAAACTTGAAAAACAAGATTGTTCAAATTAAAGAAAGTAAAATTGAAAAGCAACACTCAAGCTAAGGAAACTCCATTGAGTTTAAGCTTCTTTTCCTTTCACATCTTCAATATTTCCATCTTGAAAGGATGATAAAACAAAATCTTCTTCTAATCCTTTTCCCACCATGCAGGTTGCTGGTGGAGGTACTCTTCCAAACTTAGGCAAAGGATTGTTCTTGGTATTGGGCTTATCCAGCTCGGGTAGCTTACCACTGTCGATTAAATCTTGGATCTCATGCCTTAGACGAGCACATTTATCTGTTTCATGCCCTTGCATGTGATGAAATTGACAGAAGGCCTCGGCATTGAAGTTTGGTGGTAGTGGATTATGTAACGGTCGAGGAGCTAACGGTTGTAACAACCATTTCTTTTGCAGCTTGCTAAAAACCCAAGATAGAGGTTTCTCCAATTCAGAGAATTGTCTTTTATTTTCTTGACCAGTCGCATTAACATCAACTTCTTTTTGCGTGCTTTGATTGCTAGTGTAATATCCTCATTTATGCCCTAGAAGTTTTGCATGTTGTTGTTGTTGTTGTTGTTGTATTGTTGGTTTAAATTGAGAAAAGAAAAGTATAAGTGTTTTGGGAAAGAATTTAGGGTTTAGAGACAAGTTTATATGTTGTGTATATTGTGATATATATAACATATACATTGGTCAAAAGAGTTGGTCAAGGCAAGAGGAGATATTTTTTTTAGGGCATGTGGAATTACCAAAATGGGCAAGAGATAACAAAGAGAATTAAGATATGTATGAGGGCATTATAGTAATTTTCCTTTGGATGGGTATTTAATGAAGTTTGACTTTGTGATTCTTGATCATTTTCTCTTCTTCTTGATGGTAGTGGCCGGCTCTCCATTAGCAAAAGGGAAGGAGAAGTGTTCTTGATAGTAAGATCAAGATTGAAGGGAGAATTGAAGAATCAAGTTGAAGATTTGTGGAATTTCTTCACTTTAGGTAAGTAATTTCTTGTTTTCTTTTATTAATTTGGAAATTGTGGTTAAGGTGTATTGAGAATTGTTGAGATGATGATTTAGTGTGTTGATGTGTGTTTATAAGTGTTAGAGTTGATTGTAAGTTAAAAATTGGAGGTTGTGTTGGTTTGGTTGTGATTATGGAAAAATAAGTGAAGATTGATAGTGGAAAATCAAGAGTAGAGTTTGAGTTAGGGTTTTGAGATGGTGTTTGTTTAATTGTGATATTAAGGTGTTTTAAAGTGATTATTGTAATGAATATGTATTTAGAACATTGATGATGTTCATTTGAAGCATGTGGTATGATGTATATTGAGTTTTAATGCATTTGGAAGAGAGTTGGTTAGAATTAGGGTTTTGGTTTTGGGAGACACGGCCAAAGGCCATGTGAGACACGGCCAAGTCATATGATTTTGGACGTGTTGGATTAATTTTTGGGTGACACAGCCGTGTTCCCAAGCCGTGTGAGCTACTGTGAGTTTTGGTTGAAGAGACACGGCCGTGTCCCTAAGCCGTGTTTGCTACTGCCAAAGTTGAATTGAGAGACACGGCCACAAGCTTGGCCGTGTCCCTCATGTGTGCTGCCCGTGTCCATCAAATGAGTTGGTTAGGGTTTTGTTTCTTTGTTCTTTTTGCATTGTTTTGGTTCTTCAAAGGTGGGTTGGTTCTTAAACCTAACCCTAAAACACTTTAAACACATTTGAATCAATGAATGAACTAATCAAATGCATATGGAAGATCCTAAAGCTATGAATCATATAAGTTGTTCTTTGCCCTAATTGCATTGTTGAGATTTAAACAAGGTTATGTTATGCATTGTGAAAGGTATTGTATTTTATAAGTAATGTACCTTGAAATGTTGTATCAAAGATGAAATGATAATTCAAATAAGATATGATATGAGACAATGCCATTGTGTTTGGCTATGATGAATGATGGTATATGAGATATAATGTGATCATGGATGAGATAAGTATACACTTGAATAATGAAGTGTTATATTGTGAAATGAAATGTGAGGCCATTGTTATTGGCTATGATGATAATATTAAGAGAATGAAGGCATGTTTGCCTAAATGTTGATGAGAATTGAGAATGGAAATGATAATTGATATGTAAATGAATTGTGTGGCTAATGTGTTATTCCATTTTCAGAGTATGTTATTGGTGGCATGCCTAATGTTAGTAACAATCTCTTGAAGTTAGGTTGGATTGAATCCTTGAAGCCTAATTGAGATGTTACCACCCTTGAAGCTAGGTTGGGTTAGTTCTTGAAGCCAAGTTGGGTAGAAGCTTAGCATGCTTTGCTCCCCTTGAAGCTTGGTTGAACTTAATCCTTGAAGCCTAGTTGGGTCTATGATATTGATATTGATACATGTGATGATAGAACCAAAACATTAACTCTGAAAATTGAATGGCATATTAGTGTGTCTTGGGCCCATGCTTGTCTATGGTTAATGTGAGTCATGAATGATGTTTGTTTTGCTTTGTATTGATGATTAAATGAATACTAATGAGGTATATGAAAAGATAATAAAATGTGATATGTAATGTGAAAGTATATTGTTAATTTTTCATATATGATGTTACATATATATTATGGTTTGAGAAATGACATTGCATTGCACGAAGTCATATCATTAGCATGATTATCTTACTAAGTCGTTGGCTTAGCGCGATAGTGTTTAATCGCGCAGGTGATAGAACTGTTAGAGTTGATCCCGAAAGCTCTTCGAAACCGACCGAGGGTAGACAGTGAAGAGTTGATTTTGGAGACTTAAAGATCAAAGAAAACTTGCCAATCATGTATAACTCTTTTTATATTTTGTAAAGTATTGATTAAATGTACATATTTGTATATTTGTAAATATGGAATTAAGTGTTTTCAAATATGTAAATATAGTATGACTTCCGCTGTGAAATAACTATATGTATGTATATATATATCTAATGTGTTTTATTTTAAAAGTAAATGATCTACTTTTCTATATTATATAATGATAATAGTACTGTATCTATTTAAATGTTTTGAATGTTTAAGAAAACCGTAGCATCCCTATGTTTGGTGCACTTATGCTACATGGTTGTAGTTGTAGTGTGTGTGCATTGGATGTGGGGGTGTTACAATTGTTTTGGTATCAGAGCCTAGGTTTGAGATTCTCAACCTAGGTAATATGTTATAAAAAGAATATTTTGAATTAAAAAGTGAGTTTTTGAAAGAAAATACATGTTTGGGATTGGCAATCTTTGATCTTTAATAAGGTGTGTCCTGTTGTGTTTGCAGTATTAGGTGTTGATGGATTCTCATTTGAGACAGTCAGTTGAGGGCAGTGAGGAGAGTGTTGCTCCTGATGAGGGAGTTAGAGTTGAGAGTGCTGGGGAGGCACCTGCTTCTGGGTCGGGGAGACCAACTGGTGAGGAGGTTCCACCAGCTTGGTTTGTGAATATGATGGAGACTTTCAGGCAAGCGCCAGTACAACCAGTGCCACCACCCCCTCAGTCTTTGGTGCCAGTGAGGCACTATGACAAGTTAAGGAAGTATGGAGCTGAGGATTTTATTGGTACCACTGATCCAGCTGTAGCAGAACAGTGGCTTGACAAAGTTCAGAGGATCTTTATTCAGTTACAAGCCACCCCTGAGGAAAAGTTTGACTATGCAAGATCCTTGCTACAGAAGGATGCCTACGATTGGTGGAAGACTGTGCCACATTCCATGGAAGATCCACCAACTTTGTCATATGCAGATTTCTTGAGGGAATTCGAGTTGAAATATACTCCTAGGGAGTATAAGGATATGAAGAAGATGGAATTCTTGAGCTTGAAGCAAGATAACAAGACTGTTACTGAGTATGAAGTTGAGTTTATTCGACTGAGTCAGTATGCTGGGGGCATCATTGCTGATGAGATTGATAGATGCCGGCGATTTCAGGAGGGATTGAGGCCCTCGATCATGTGTTTAGTGGCTGGATCTCGATATCACGATTTCTCCCAGTTAGTGGAAGCAGCTCGAAGTGTAGAGCGAGCTCAAGTGATTGCAGCTGCTTCAGAGGATGAGGTTAGGGTGAGAAGGCCCCAGTTTGAGGCAGGGTCTTCTTCAGTGAAGAGGGGTAGAGGAAGCTTTGTTCCTCGGAGTATTAGGAGCCAGAGACCAGCAGGTAGATCAGTGCAGTTCCAGAGACAAAGATTCAGACCTGCAGCTTCAGTGGCAAGTGCTCCAACCCCTATGGTTCAGAGATCCACCTTACCTATTTGCATCCATTGTGGGAGGCCCCATGGTGGTCCATGTTGGAAAGCTGGTGTTGCTGGGGTATGTTTCAGGTGTGGGTCACCGGATCATTTTGTGAGAGATTGCCCTGAGAGGCAGAGGCAGATGTCAGTTGATTCTGCCGCTTCTCGAGCCAGTGTGAGGGGAGGCAGAGGTGCCAGCCGAGGTGGTAGAGCAGGGTTCAGTTATAGAGGTGGTGCTGCATCCAGGGAAACTAGACCAGAGGAGGTTGGTTCTTCCCAGAGGATGTATGTTATGCAGAGACAGCCGGATGCATCGGCGGTCATAGCTGGTACTTTTTCTTTATTTGATACTGCAGTACTTGCTTTGATTGATCCGGGCTCCACCCATTCTTATATTAGTGCATCTGTATTGCCTGTGTTTGATGTGCATGCTGAGTCCCTAGGATTTGATGTTTTGGTGACAAATCCGTTAGGGCATAGTGTGATTGTGAGTAAAGTGCATCGGGATAGTGCAGTGAGGGTGCAGGGTGAGGAGTTCCTTGGAGATTTGATTGAGATGCCATTTAAGGAATATGATGTGATTTTAGGCATGGATTGGCTATCTCGACATGGAGATGTGGTGGATTGTAAAAAGAAAATTGTTTCTTTGAGAACCGGTGATGGGAGAGAGGTGATAGTATCTAATGAGCAGGAACAGTTAGCCTCCTTATTTGTTTCAGCTGTTGCAGCCCGGAGGTTGATTAGGAAGGGGTGTGAAGCCTATCTTGCTCATGTGGTAGATACTAGAGTGAAGGGTTCTCCTATTGATAGCATTGCCACAGTTGCAGAGTTCCCAGATGTATTTCCAGAGGAGCTGCCAGGATTGCCTCCTGAGAGAGAGGTGGAGTTTGGTATTGAGTTGTTGCCTGGTACCACTCCTATCTCTATTACTCCTTACAGAATAGCACCAGCAGAATTGAGGGAGTTGAAAGTGCAATTACAGGAGCTGTTGGATAAAGGATTCATTCGCCCCAGTGTTTCTCCTTGGGGAGCTCCTGTGCTCTTTGTAAAGAAGAAGGATGGTACTATGAGGTTGTGCATCGACTATAGGCAATTGAACAAGGTGACCATTAAAAATAAGTATCCTTTGCCTAGAATCGATGATCTCTTTGATCAGTTGAAGGGAGCGTCAGTATTCTCTAAGATTGATCTGAGATCGGGGTACCATCAGTTGAGAGTCAGAGCTGAAGATGTTCCGAAGACTGCATTTCGGACCAGGTATGGGCATTATGAATTTTTAGTTATGCCTTTTGGTCTGACGAATGCACCTGCAGCTTTCATGGATTTGATGAATAGGGTGTTTAGGCCCTATTTGGATCAGTTTGTAGTGGTCTTCATCGATGATATTCTGGTGTATTCGAGGAATGAAGAGGAACATGATTTGCATCTGCGGATTGTGTTGCAGATTTTGAGAGAGAAGCAACTATTTGCCAAATTGTCGAAGTGTGAGTTCTGGTTGGATCAGGTAGCTTTTCTCGGACATATTGTTTCAGCAGAAGGCATTAGAGTTTATCCGAGTAAAGTTGAAGCCATTTTGAATTGGAGTCCACCCAAGTCTGTGACAGAGGTTAGAAGTTTTCTGGGTTTGGCAGGCTATTACCGGCGGTTTGTGAAAGGATTTTCTTTGATAGCTACTCCACTCACCAGATTGCTTCGTAAAGGAGTGAGGTTTTTGTGGACAGATCAGTGTCAGGCTAGCTTTGAACAGTTGAGAGATTTGTTGACTCAAGCGCCTATTCTCACTTTACCTGTAGAAGGCCAACCCTATGTGATCTACAGTGATGCTTCACATAGAGGTTTGGGGTGTGTATTGATGCAGGAAGGGAAAGTTATAGCTTATGCATCTCGACAGTTGAAACCGCATGAGCTTAACTATCCTACCCATGATTTGGAGTTGGCTGCCATTGTTTTTGCATTAAAGATTTGGCGCCATTATCTGTTTGGGGAGAAATGTTTCATTTACACTGATCACAAGAGTTTGAAGTATTTGGGTGTTCAGAAAGAGCTCAACCTTCGGCAGAGGAGATGGTTGGAATTGATTAAAGACTACGACTGCTTGATTGATTATCATCCAGGTAAAGCAAATGTAGTTGCTGATGCCTTAAGTCGGAAGTCTTTAGCTGGTTTAACAGTTTACTCGCTCTCGTTGCTTGTTGAGTTGAGAGCATTGCGTGCCAGTTTTGTACCTTGTGATGATGGTGCATTATTGGCACAGTTAAAATTGAAGCCTGTTTTGTTGGATCAGATCAAAGAGGCTCAGTTAGCTGATAAGAAGATTCAGAAGATTGTTTTAGATTGTGAGAGTGGAAAGACTAGAGATTTTGTTGTGAAGGATGATGGGAGCCTATGGTTTAAGAATAGATTGTGTGTACCCGATAATGCTGACTTGAAGAGGATCATTTTAGAGGAAGCTCATCAGTCTTTATTTGCTATGCATCCGGGTAATACGAAGATGTATCATGATTTGAGACAGCATTATTGGTGGATTGGGTTGAAGAGAGACATTGCTGAGTTTGTATCAAAATGTCTCACTTGTCAGAAGGTTAAAGCAGAGCATCAAGTTCCCACTGGGTTACTTCAACCGTTGTCAGTGCCAGAGTGGAAGTGGGAAAGAGTGACAATGGACTTTGTGTCTGGGTTGCCTTTGACACAAAGGAGACATGATGCTATATGGGTGATTGTGGATAGATTAACTAAGACAGCTCATTTCCTTCCGGTTCGGATGGATTACTCTTTGGAGAGGTTGGCTGAGCTATACATCCATGAGATTGTGAGATTGCATGGTGTTCCAACTTCTTTAGTGTCTGATCGAGATCCCAGGTTTACTTCGAGATTTTGGAAGAGTTTGCATAGTGCTTTGGGTTCTCGACTGCATTTCAGCACTGCTTTTCATCCACAGACGGATGGACAGTCTGAGAGGGTGATACAGATCATTGAGGATATGTTGAGAAGCTGTGTCATCGATTTCACTGGAAGTTGGGATAGATTCTTACCTCTTGTGGAGTTTGCTTACAATAACAGTCACCAGTCCAGCATCGAAATGGCCCCATTCGAGGCATTGTATGGCAGACGATGTAGGACGCCTCTGTGTTGGAGTGAGCTTGGTGATGATAAATTGATTGGGCCTGATTTGATTAAAGAAACTGAAGAGAAAGTGAAGTTGATTCGAGGCAGATTGAAAACAGCTTCAGACCGACAGAAGTCTTATGCAGATCTGAAGAGGAGAGATATTCAGTTTGATGTTGGGGATAAGGTATTTTTGAAGGTATCTCCTTGGAAGAAGATTTTGAGGTTCGGTCGAAAAGGAAAATTGAGTCCTCGTTTCATCGGACCGTATGAAGTGTTAGAAAGAGTTGGGCCAGTGGCGTATAGACTTGCTTTGCCACCTGAGTTGGATCGTATTCATAATGTATTTCATGTATCTATGTTGAGGAGGTACAGGTCAGATCCATCTCATGTGTTGCCATTTGAATCTATTGAAGTGAGCCCAGACTTGTCATTTGAAGAGGAACCAGTTGCTATCTTGGCACGGGAAGTGAAAGAATTGAGGAACAAGAGAGTACCATTGGTGAAGATTCTTTGGAAGAATCATGCAAAAGAAGAAGCAACATGGGAAAGTGAGCAGACTATGCGAGAGCAATATCCTCAATTGTTTCAGAATTGATTTCAGGTAATTTCGAGGACGAAATTTCTTTTTAGAGGGGGAGAATTGTAATATCCTCATTTATGCCCTAGAAGTTTTGCATGTTGTTGTTGTTGTTGTTGTTGTTGTTGTTGTTGTTGTTGTTGTTGTATTGTTGGTTTAAATTGAGAAAAGAAAAGTATAAGTGTTTTGGGAAAGAATTTAGGGTTTAGAGACAAGTTTATATGTTGTGTATATTGTGATATATATAACATATACATTGGTCAAAAGAGTTGGTCAAGGCAAGAGGAGATATTTTTTTTAGGGCATGTGGAATTACCAAAATGGGCAAGAGATAACAAAGAGAATTAAGATATGTATGAGGGCATTATAGTAATTTTCCTTTGGATGGGTATTTAATGAAGTTTGACTTTGTGATTCTTGATCATTTTCTCTTCTTCTTGATGGTAGTGGCCGGCTCTCCATTAGCAAAAGGGAAGGAGAAGTGTTCTTGATAGTAAGATCAAGATTGAAGGGAGAATTGAAGAATCAAGTTGAAGATTTGTGGAATTTCTTCACTTTAGGTAAGTAATTTCTTGTTTTCTTTTATTAATTTGGAAATTGTGGTTAAGGTGTATTGAGAATTGTTGAGATGATTATTTAGTGTGTTGATGTGTGTTTATAAGTGTTAGAGTTGATTGTAAGTTAAAAATTGGAGGTTGTGTTGGTTTGGTTGTGATTATGGAAAAATAAGTGAAGATTGATAGTGGAAAATCAAGAGTAGAGTTTGAGTTAGGGTTTTGAGATGGTGTTTGTTTAATTGTGATATTAAGGTGTTTTAAAGTGATTATTGTAATGAATATGTATTTAGAACATTGATAATGTTCATTTGAAGCATGTGGTATGATGTATATTGAGTTTTAATGCATTTGGAAGAGAGTTGGTTAGAATTAGGGTTTTGGTTTTGGGAGACACGGCCAAAGGCCATGTGAGACACGGCCAAGTCATATGATTTTGGACGTGTTGGATTAATTTTTGGGTGACACAGCCGTGTTCCCAAGCCGTGTGAGCTACTGTGAGTTTTGGTTGAAGAGACACGGCCGTGTCCCTAAGCCGTGTTTGCTACTGCCAAAGTTGAATTGAGAGACACGGCCACAAGCTTGGCCGTGTCCCTCATGTGTGCTGCCCGTGTCCATCAAATGAGTTGGTTAGGGTTTTGTTTCTTTGTTCTTTTTGCATTGTTTTGGTTCTTCAAAGGTGGGTTGGTTCTTAAACCTAACCCTAAAACACTTTAAACACATTTGAATCAATGAATGAACTAATCAAATGCATATGGAAGATCCTAAAGCTATGAATCATATAAGTTGTTCTTTGCCCTAATTGCATTGTTGAGATTTAAACAAGGTTATGTTATGCATTGTGAAAGGTATTGTATTTTATAAGTAATGTACCTTGAAATGTTGTATCAAAGATGAAATGATAATTCAAATAAGATATGATATGAGACAATGCCATTGTGTTTGGCTATGATGAATGATGGTATATGAGATATAATGTGATCATGGATGAGATAAGTATACACTTGAATAATGAAGTGTTATATTGTGAAATGAAATGTGAGGCCATTGTTATTGGCTATGATGATAATATTAAGAGAATGAAGGCATGTTTGCCTAAATGTTGATGAGAATTGAGAATGGAAATGATAATTGATATGTAAATGAATTGTGTGGCTAATGTGTTATTCCATTTTCAGAGTATGTTATTGGTGGCATGCCTAATGTTAGTAACAATCTCTTGAAGTTAGGTTGGATTGAATCCTTGAAGCCTAATTGAGATGTTACCACCCTTGAAGCTAGGTTGGGTTAGTTCTTGAAGCCAAGTTGGGTAGAAGCTTAGCATGCTTTGCTCCCCTTGAAGCTTGGTTGAACTTAATCCTTGAAGCCTAGTTGGGTCTATGATATTGATATTGATACATGTGATGATAGAACCAAAACATTAACTCTGAAAATTGAATGGCATATTAGTGTGTCTTGGGCCCATGCTTGTCTATGGTTAATGTGAGTCATGAATGATGTTTGTTTTGCTTTGTATTGATGATTAAATGAATACTAATGAGGTATATGAAAAGATAATAAAATGTGATATGTAATGTGAAAGTATATTGTTAATTTTGCATATATGATGTTACATATATATTATGGTTTGAGAAATGACATTGCATTGCACGAAGTCATATCATTAGCATGATTATCTTACTAAGCCGTTGGCTTAGCGCGATAGTGTTTAATCGCGCAGGTGATAGAACTGTTAGAGTTGATCCCGAAAGCTCTTCGAAACCGACCGAGGGTAGACAGTGAAGAGTTGATTTTGGAGACTTAAAGATCAAAGAAAACTTGCCAATCATGTATAACTCTTTTTATATTTTGTAAAGTATTGATTAAATGTACATATTTGTATATTTGTAAATATGGAATTAAGTGTTTTCAAATATGTAAATATAGTATGACTTCCGCTGTGAAATAACTATATGTATGTATATATATATCTAATGTGTTTTATTTTAAAAGTAAATGATCTACTTTTCTATATTATATAATGATAATAGTACTGTATCTATTTAAATGTTTTGAATGTTTAAGAAAACCGTAGCATCCCTATGTTTGGTGCACTTATGCTACATGGTTGTAGTTGTAGTGTGTGTGCATTGGATGTGGGGGTGTTACAGCTAGGCTGATAATTCCCTTTCTCATTCCTTTTTATTGAAAAATGGTTCTTCTCTATTTCCCACTCTTCAATTTGTAGACCAGCTTGGAGAAGATCTTTGAAATCATGGATGAGTGTATGAGACATCTTTTCACGAAGACTAGGCAACACCCCTCTCACAATCATCCTTATTTGATCATATTCATCGGGCCTCTTCTTGAGCAAAGCAGCCTTATTTCTCCACCTTTTCACATAGTCCACAAAATTCTCATTTGGTCATTGCCTAATGGACTCAACTTCCATTAAGGTAACTTCCATTTCAACGTTGTATCCATATTGCTGAATGAAAGCCTTGTATAACATGTTCCAATCTTTTTGCGTACTTTCTTCTAAAGTGTTGTACCAATTTTGGACAATAGGGTCCAATGAGAGCATGAAGTACCTTAGAGTTTGAGCCTTAGGAGCTCGGGCAGACTTCATAGCAGTGATATATTGCTTCACATGGAGGTGAGGATTTTTGGTTCCATCAAACTTCGCAAAAGATGGCATCTTGAACTTGTACGGAACTTCTTCATCTAGCTCAAATAATTTGTCAACTTTGGACATTTCTTTGGTTTTTAGTTTCTTCTCAAATTTCTTTTCTAAGTCCGCAATCATCTTTTCAACATCAGAAGTTCCAGTTTTCTCCATAGCTGATCTTTCAACAATCTTCGGTTCTTTCTTCTTATCTTGAGCATCTTAGTAGTATTGAGCCCAATCATCATCATCATCAATGACCACCTTTTCATCATCAAAAACTACTTCACCAACTTTAGTCTTCCCTTTGTCCCTTGGATTCTTGGTGCTAGCAGATGCTTCGGCGTGATTTCCTAAAATTGTAGCCAATTGGTTCTTCATGGTCTCAACTAGGGCCTCTTTTATTTCTTCCATTTTGGCATTAAGGGCTTCATCCGCCATTCTTTGAATTTGTTCGGGCTGCATTGCTTTTGGTGAGCAAGTGATTGAGTCGTTGCTAGATTCTTTGCTTCCAGCGTAGGTCGGATTGTCGTAAGCTTTTGAACTATCGTAATCTAGGGCTATGAGCCAAAGAGGATCAAGGATATGAGATGCAAATGTATGCATGTATGCACAAACAATAGACAAATAAAGACAAATAGGACATTCCTTCCAACATTATAACATCCACACACGAATGGTGAGTCTCTTTTCCTAGGTATATGGTTAACAAAATACCAACATGGGGCATCTTGTTTTCGAATAATTCCCTCGGATATTTTAACCAATAGTTATATTTTCTAAAATGGAAATCAAATCATAATAATTCCCATTAATTAGGTTTTAATCCATTCAACCAACTATTGTAGCTTTTATGCTATATTGGATTAAAACTAAATTAAGAGGTTCATTATAGATAGATTTCTCACTTCAAAAAAAGTAACTAATGGTTCATGCGACAAACAAGCCCATGATTAATTATTCTTAGTATAAACTAGGCTCACAATTGATTTTTAGTAATTCGTAATTGACCTAAATAATTTGCAAGCTCTTTGTAAGAAAAGGTTGGATGAAAATAATTTTGTTTCTAAGCCCATTATAAAAAGATTTTAGAAAAAATAGATTTTGGGCTTAGTATTTGAGTCATGAGCAAAATAATTTTTTATTTGTCTTTAGAAAAATTTTATATCCAAAGACCATCTTGAAATATTTTGAAGATAGCTTTGGTCTTTTGGATTTTAAAGAAAAATTTATTTGAGCTTGCAAATGTACTTATATTAGAAAAAGAACAAACCAAATAAGCCATGATTTAAGCCAAGATAAATTAACCATAGTCAAACAACATGCATTTGGGGTAAAACCTAAGGAAAGTAGCTAGGCCAATTACATGAGCTTTAGTCTTTGGGTAAAAAGGCTTAGGTTCCCATAGCAAGTATATACCAAATAGTACGAGGCTATGAGTAGTTATGCCATGCTCGGTCTTAATACCTTGAGTGAAAGTATGGTATCCCTTACATAACACAACACGGGTAACGCGGGCGTCCTAACTCACGCACACGATGCAAACTAATATGATGCAATGGATAATATCATTATAAGAAAGAATAGAATAATATAAAGACCAACGGAATCAACTTCTCTTATCCCCAGTGGAGTCGCCACAGTGAGCGGGGATTTTCACCCCCACTGCCGGTGGAATGGTTCTTGAGACTTCGGTACTGTTTAGGCTCGGGGCCTTAGAGAACACGGACCAAAGTCCAGAGAAAATGGAGTCGCCACCCGGATGGGCCGAGAAAAAAAAATGGGTAGATGACTCGATTCCTAAGGAATCCCCAACTCCTTAATGGGTTAGAAAAGTTGGGTACGTGTGGGGAAGGTGAGAAATAGCCCAGCACCCCCACAACGCCCGGTTCATTGGAACTGGCCTCCTTTACAGGTCTTAATATTATAAAATTCTTAAGTATAACAATATTATCCATATTACATGCAACAATTGAAATAAAGCATTGTTATATTAAAACCAAAGCAATGTCCAAGCAAAACAAATAAATGAATACCCATCTGAGGATGGAAACATGCCCTTACATCATCCATGTCTAAAATAATAGGACACCCACCAAAAGGTAGAAACATGTCCCTTACATTGGTCCAAAATATAAAAGCAATTTAAATTACATGATATTTAACTAATGAGGTACCCATAAAGTGGAAACATACCTCTTACAACATTTGAAAATCAAAACAAATCGATAGAAGTAAATAACTATTCATCATAAATAAATCATTCATCAAAGATATTAAACATCAATCAAAATATAAAATAAACATTCATCCATGATAAATTAAATAAATCAATCATTGAACTTAAATAAATTAACAAAGAATTGAAAATAAATTAAAGTATATAATAGACTACATAATCAACTATAAAATTAAATAAAGCAAGTAAAGATTCAAATTAGGGTTACTGTTTCTCATTTAATGTTCTTTAATTAATATTTAGGATTTCAAATTTATTGGTTTAGGCTACTGTAAGTTTTAAGAGAATTGAAATGGATTAAAATTTTATAATTTAAGAGATTGATAAGGTTCTTTAATTAACTAAATTAGGGTTTGAGGCGTAAAATCATGAAATTATTGTTTTAGAATATCAAAACATTAGGTTTATGATTATTAGCTATTGGATTGTTATTTTTAGGCTTACTGTGTTGAATTTTAATATTTAGGTTTTAAGGTTTTAAGGTTTTAAGGATCAAGGTTTAGAAAACCTAGGTTTTAGGATTTTAAGGGAATTAGGGTTTAAGAAAACTAGGGTTTAAGGTTAACTAGTTTGGGGTTACTGTCTTGGTTTTAAGATTAGTGAAAAAAGTTTAGAGTTTTTGTAAAGTTTTTGGAAATAAGAAAAATGATTTGAGGTTTTTGGAAACAGAAAAGTATTTTTTAGGGTTTTTGGAAATAAAAGGAATGATTTAAGGTTTTTGGTATCAAAAGAAACAAATTAGGGTTTTAAGATTTAGAAGAAATAAATTTGGGTTCTAAGGTTTAGAAGAAACACTTATGTTATTGAAATGAAGATCAATGTTACTACATGTTTATAGATCAAGGTTTTGTGTGTATATTCTCAGGAAAGATACAAAGCTACTGTAAGAAAATAAAACAAAAAGAGATTAGAGATTCAAACCTCCATTCGTTGGTTCCACCAAAACTTGCTTCTTAGATGAACATGGACAAAGGCAGTGTTGCTGCCTTTGATGAATTGTTAATGGCTTCCTTATTGCTCCCAAATCCGAAGTCCCAAATTCAAAGTTCTCTTGTTAATCTTTTTTCAAAGTCCAGTCCGATCCTCCTAAGTTTTTGTTCCCAAAATTCTCCTCCTCGATTGTCCTCCTAGTTTTTGTTACAAAGTCCCCCCCCCCCTTCTGTGTTGTTTTTAGTCTTATTTATAGGAAATTTAGATGATTAATTCAACTTGGTTACAGAAACTAACATTAATTAAGAAAAGAAAACCGAAACCAAATAAAATTTGGTTTCGAAAAAAATTATGTCAGGAAAATTTCGCTGGCAAAACAAACTGCTGCGGAAAAATTTTGCTGGCGAAATAAATTGCTGTGGGCTGCTGCGAGTGCTGGAAAAAAAAATTTTGCGGGGTGGGGCTGTGGGCCATTTTGCTCGCAGGATTTTCCTGCAAGCAAAATGGCAAAGCCATTTCGCCCGTAGACAAATTCTGCGGGCGAATTCCGACCTTTTCGGCGATGAAATTTTTTGTTGCCGATTTTTATTTTTATTTAATTGTTTATTATTATTATTTTTTATTTTTTATTAATTACTAAAATAAATATTATTTAATTAAGATAACACAAAATTTATTTTGGACTAATTAAAATATATTGGACAGGAATGGGTCAAAAATTAAGGGTCTACAAAGCGCAACAAGTTTTGGCATCGTTGTCTGGGAGGACAATTTTTGTTAATAGTTTGATTCTTTTATTTTATTTATTAAATCATTTAAAGTTTTTCTTTTTGAATTGCTTAAGTTATTTATGCACATACGAAGGTCTCTGTAGACCCTTAATTTTTGACTCAGTCTGGTCCGTTATTTTTTATTGTCCAAAATAATTTTTGTGGTATTTTAATATTTATTTTAGTTAAAAATGGTGGAGTAAATAAAATAAAAATTAAAAAAATTAAAAATAATAAAGAAATAAAAAATAAAAATAAAAATAAAATAAAAATCGGCGACGGAAAAAACGGTGACTAAAAAATTTGTCGCCGAAAAATAGCGTCGGAGGAAATGGCCGTGGGCCATTTCGCCCTCAGAAATTTCCTGCAGTCGAAATGGCCCGCAGGTCGCTAGTGCACGCAAGTGCCAATTTTCGCTCTCGAGTCCTCGTAGCCAGCCACAGCAGTTTTTATTCTCCAGTGAAATTTTTCCGCAACAGTTTTTTTCGCCAGCAAAATTTTTTCGACGCAATTTTTTCCAAAACCAAATTCTATTTGGTTTTGGTTTCCCTTTATTAATTAATGTTAGTTTCCATAAATAAGTTGAATTAATCATATAAATTTCCTATAAATAACACTAAAAGAGACAGAAAAAAGGGGGATCGAATAGAGGAACAACTTAAAAACTTTGGAGATCAGACTTTAAAACTTTTTGGCAGTGAAAACGATCGAACTTTTTTAGAGAAGAATAAGCAAACAAGCAATCAATCCATTAAAGGCAGCTATCTTGCCTTTGTTCTTGTTCATCCAAGAAGCAATTTTTAGTGGAACCAACAAACGAAGGTATGAATATCTAATCTCTTTTTTCTTACAGTAGCTTCAATCATCCAATTGTTTCTTTTGATTCTAAACACCTTAATTTGTTTCTTTTTTTTTCCAAAAAACTTAAAATTATTGTTTCTGCTTTTTCAAAATCTTAAAACCCTAATCTACTTTCAAACTTTTCAAAACCTTAAATCATTAATTTACCAAAACCCTAATCTGCTTTTCAATTTTTCAAAACTCTAAATGGAACCCTTTTCTTTCCAAAAACCCTAAAAAAATATCTTTTCTGTTTCTATAAACCTTAAATCGTTTTGTTTATTTCCAAAAAACACCATAAAACACTAAACTAGTTTTCTTCTAATTCTTTTCCAAAATTCCAAATATTTTGTTAAATATCCAAACTCAAACTCACTTTACAGTTTCTAAAAATCACATAAAACTTTATAAAACTATAAACTGTTTTCTCAAATCCTAAAACCAAAACATTTTTTCAAAGCACCAAAAATCCTAAATCTCTCAAAACCCAGACCGTAAACCCTAATTTTCCTAGATCCTAATCCTTAAAACCTTATAAATCTAAATATTAAAATTCAACACAGTAAGCCTAAAAACAACAATCCAGTAGCTAATAACCATAAACCTAATGTTTTAATATCCAAACCCTAATTTCATGATTTTACCCCTCAAACCCTAATTTGGTTAATCAAAGAACCTTATCAATCTCTTAAATTATAAAACCTTAATCCATTTTAATTCCCTTAAAACTTACAATAGCCTAAAATAATAAATATCAAAACCCTAAAATATTAATTAAAGAACTTTAAATGAGAAACAGTAACCTTAATTTGTATCTTTACTTGCTTTATTTTTAGATTTAATTATGTAGTTTATTATATGCTTTGAATTATTTGCAATGCTTTATTTAGTTTATCATGGATGGATGTTTATTTTATATTATAGTGATATCTTTGATGAATGATTTATTTATGATGAATGGTTATTTACTTTATCGATTTATTTAGATTTTCAAATATTGTAAGAGGTATGTTTCCACTTTGTGGGTACCTCATTAGTTAAATATCATGTAATTTAAATTGCTTTTATATTTTGGACCAATGTAAAAGAAATGTTTCTACCTTTCGGTGGGTGTCCTATTAGTTTAGACATGGATTATGTAAGGGCATGTTTCCATCTTCGGATGGGTGTCCATTTATTTGTTTTATTTTGACATTGCTTTGATTTTTAATATAATGATGCTTTATTTTAATTGTTGCATGTAATATGGATAATATTGTTATACTTAAGAATTCTATAATATTAAGACCTGTAAAGGAGGTCGGTTCCAATGAACCGGGCGTTGTGGGGGTGCTGGGCCATTTCTCACCTTCCCCACACGTATCCAACTTTTCGAACCCATTAGGGGATTGGGGATTCCTTAGGAATCGATTCATCCACCCCGTTCTTATTTTCGGCCCGTCCGGATGATGACTCCATTTTCTTCAGACTTAGGTTCCTGTTCTCTAAGGCCCCGAGCCTAAACAGTATCGAAGTTGCAAGAACCATTCCATCGGGACTGGGGGCGAAAATCCCCTCTCACAGTCTAAAGGAAACGAACTTGCTCCATTTATAGACAATATCCATAGACCTCCAAGACCCAAGGGACCAAATCCAATTGAGCAAGAAAGGGAAGATACCGACAAGCAGTTTGAAGAGAACATAGAAATAGAGATGGGTGATGCACAAGAACCACCTATGAAGGAGTTTGCCAGACCGATCATCAGAGTGACCACATCTTGTATCCGGTTGAGCAACGCAATGAGAAATTATGAACTCAAAAATACTCACTATAGTATGTTGCCATCCTTCCATGGATTGCCGAATGAAGATCCTCTCAACTTCATTCGGGATTTTTACTCAACATTGCTTACATTCCCTTTGCAAGCACTAACAGCAGATGAACTCAAGATGAGATGTTTCCCGTATAGTTTGAAAGACAGAGCAAAAGCATGGTTGATGATTTTACCGAAGAATTCCTTAACCACATGGACCGAGGTTTACAACAAATTTATGAACAAATTTTATTCACACTAAAAGACCAAGGAGCTTAGGAGGAGTATTGCAATTTTCACCCAATTTGAGGGAGAACCATTTCATAAGGCGTGGGATCACTTCAAATCTTTATTGTTTCAGTGGCCTCATCATTACTATCCACAACAGTTGCTCAATCAATTTTTCTATGATGGGCTAACTCAACAATGTCAAAACACAGTGGATAATACAGCAGGGAGAGCAATGGGTGAAAGGACAGCTACATAAATGGTTGCATTATTCGAAATGTTGGGAGCAAATTTCCAACAAAAGAGTATTTGGGAAAGGAGAAGAGGAGCACACAAGATAAGTGCAAACTCAGAAATGGCAAGGCAAATTGCAGAATTGACAAGACAAGTGAAATTGTTGAATGCTAGAGGAAACTTACCAGGACCAAGCCAAGAGTCATGCACATCATGCGGTCTTGTAGGCCATCAAGCAAATGAGTGCCCCCTTAAATTTTGATCCATTCCAAGAAGGGAAAGAACAAGCTTGTGCTTTGGAAGGGTTCCAACAAAGGGGTAGGAATGACCCATGCTCAAATGCTTATAACCCTGGTTGGAGGAATCACCCTAATTTTTCCTGGAAGAATCAACAACATGCTCCACCTCAACAACCTTTCTAACCTTATCAAAGAGGTCCCCAATTTCAAGGGCAAACCTCAAATCAAGAGCAAGTCAAGAAACCTTCATTTCAAGACAATTTGAATGCTTTCATTCAAGTAAACACTCAAAATCAAGAAATGAACGAGCGGTTTGACTCTTTGGAAGCATCACTTAAGAAGGTGAAAACTCAAGTAGGTCAATTGGCTAATCAACTTCAAGCCAATCAAAAAGGGAAATTTCCAAGCCAACCGGAGCAGGCCAAAGCAATCACTGTTCTAAGAAGTGGTAAGGTACTTGACAACAAAATCGGTGATAATAACATTGATAATTCTTTGGATGCAGGTACAATGCAAGAGAATGGCGAGGAAATGCAAGAAGGAAAAGCTCAACCAAATGAGCTTAAAGAGGATAATGAGGAGGCATCCGTTGCACCAAAGTTGCACAAATCTCCAAATCCATACAGACTGCCAATCCCTTTTTCCAGCAGGTTGTTGCGCTCAAATTAACTCTACCACAAAGCATCACTCGCAAGTATACGAGGTAGCTGTAGCAAAGGTGATCGCCCCAAGGTCGTCTCTCAAGAAAGCTAAAGTAGCTAATTGATTATCAGATTATAAATAACAAGTAATGAATAAATTTAAATTGCTAACAATTAATAAAGACAGATTGATCGAAGTTTAAAACAATAAAAGTAAATTGAGCTGATGTTTTGATTCGCTTAATAAAATGGTCTAGGGTTTGCACTTCTCTACTACTTATATGTACGAATGGTTATTCCTCTTAACCAATTTAATTTCAAAGATTAAATCGCAAGCAACTTAATTAATTGAATAAAGGAAATAAGCTCTCGCATTCAAACCTCTCTCAAATAATCTTGTTCCAATTGAAATAATCTTTTCCTAGGTTATATCTCTAATTCACCTAAGTCCTTAATTGAATTGTTCCAGCATTAGACTTCATCTCTCAATCCATCATCTAATACCTAAAACACATAATTGGTGGCCAATCAATTATATATTAGCAATAATTAATTCAATAAAGGCTTAAAGAAATAATTGAGTTAAGAGTAATAACCAATTCATACAATCATAGTAGATCCATACAAACCCTAGACTAGATCAAATTAGTTCATAATGCTATCAAACATACTCATCTCATTAATATTCAAAGAAATCAATTTAGACATGATAATATCCATAAATACAATTCCAATGAAAATAAAGAGATAAAGTTCAAGAACAAAACCAAATTACAAACTCCCTGAAGTTTTTGAAAAATCTCTTGTTCAAATCTTGCAAGAAGGATGTATCAATGGCTAGAACAATCTAATCTAAGCTAGATTAATCAAAGTGTAATCAAAATCAAAGAAAACAAGTTATCAAAACCCTAAAACTCTCTTTGACGGCTGATTCTCCACTCAAATTCGCAACACCCTCTAAAGAAAACCTAATTCTCACATTTATATGAATCCTCCGCTTAAAAATCTGCGTTGTCTTTGGTCCATGAGAGACACGGCCAAGTTGGATGAGACATGGCCGTGTTGGAGGTGAATTGGAGGGACACGGCCAGCCGTGTCCCTTGCTTGTGTTCGCTTTTGTGTGATTTTCTTCTTTTCTTCTTTGGAGTGGTTGAGTGACACGGCCGTGTTGGAGCTCTTTTGGAGGGACACGGCCAGTGACTTGGCCGTGTCCCTTGAGTGTGTCTTCTACTGCTTGATTTCCATCTTCTTTTGCTTTGGACTTGAGTGAGACACGGCCAAGCTAACACAACTTGGCCGTGTTTGAGCTTCTTTGGAGGGACACGGCCAGTGACTTGGTCGTGTCCTCTGCATGTGTCAGCTACTGTCCATTGATTTCTTCCTCTTGATTCCTTAGTTTTTTCCTTCCTTAGCATGGTTCCTTGCATATTAAACCTAAAACAAAACTTGAAACAAACTTTAAACTAGAATTAAATAAACAATAACCAACAAAACATAAACACACACTAAAAACTAGGACAAAAACAACATAAACACTGAAATAAACTAAAACTACTAAAATTAATGAAAACACTAAATAAACATATTAAAACTAACAAAATACCTAAAGAAAGCAATAATTATCATAACAAATAAACTACAAATCTATGACAAAAACTAACAAAACACAGTTTAAAAAATGAAAAGCTTGATAAGCAATTTTCTAAAATTTATAACATGCTTTCGAAGGTAAGTATTAACCTACCCTTACTCGAGGTGATAAAAAATATTCCATCTTATGCCAAATTCTTTAAAGAGCTAAACACTAAGAAGAAAAGGTATGAGTTGGATGAGAAGGTGATAGTCTTGGAAGTAACAAGTGTTGTTTTACAACATAAGTTACCTCCTAAGCTAAAAGATCCTGGGAGCTTTATAGTTAGAATCTCTATGGGGAATGGGAAAGAGACCATTGGCATGTGTGATCTTAGAGCTAGTATTAATTTGATGCCATACTCAATTTACTTGAAACTAGAGCTAGGGGAACTCAAATCAGCTAAAATGATTTTGCAACTTGCGGATAGAACTCTTAGATACCCTAAGGGAATCGTAGAATATGTTCTAGTTAAGGTAGGAGGTTTGATTGTACCCGTTGCTTTCATTGTCTTAGACATGGGGGGAGAAATCTCGAGGGATTTCGAGAATACAATTTTGTTAGGGAAGCCTTTTATGGCCACAACTAACACTTTAATTAATGTTAAAAATGGAAAATTGACTATGACTATTTTGGGACAAACTGTAGATTTTTCAATTTTTAACACTTCCCCTATTCCCACTACTGCTTTATACGAAGACTACTTTTTCATTGATTTTACTGATAATGTTGTTAAAGAAGTTTTCTTGCAGGATAATGGTGAAGACAAGCTAGAAAGGGCTCTAAAATTGCAGGAAGAAGTCGAGGATTCAAATGAGGAGAGTAAAGAAGGCAATTCCATGTTGGGCGATGAGAGTGTTGAGGAGGAATTTAAAGTTGAAGAAGAGGAAATTCAACTACAAGGGGTTGAACTTAAAGAACTCCCCAAGCATTTGAAATATATTTTTCTTGGGGAGAATAACTCTCAACCAGTAATAATTTCTTCTACCCTTACTAGTGAGGAAGAAGATAAGCTTGTAAAAATGTTGAAAAAAATCAAGAAAGCTATAGTTTGGGAGTTGAGTGATATTAAGGGTATTAGTCCCTCTATGTGCATGCATAAGATAATTTTAGAGGAAGGGGCTAAATTGGTGAGAGAGTCTCAAAGGAGGCTAAACCCTAATATGAGCGAAGTTGTTAAATAGGAGGTCCTTAAACTAGTTGATGAAGGGGGGTAATTTACCCTATCGTTGATAGTAAATGGGTTAGTTTCATTCATGTTGTGCTTAAGAAAGCAGGTTTGACTGTGGTCCAGAATAATAAAGGAGAGTTGGTACCCATATGAACACAAACTGGGTGGCGAATGTGCATAAATTATAGAAAATTAAATAATGTCACCAAGAAATATCCCTTTCCTTTGCCATTTATTGATCAAATGCTTGATAGGTTATCTGGACACGCTTTTTACAATTTTTTTGATGGTCTTTCAGGTTACTACCAAGTCCCGATAGCATCGAAAGATCAATCAAAGACTACCTTTACTTGTCCTTTTGGAACATTTGCATTTCAAAGAATGTCATTCGGACTTTGCTATGCACCGGGAACATTTCAAAGATGTATGCTTTCCATCTTTTCCGATATTTTGGACAAGTGCATTGAGGTATTTATGGATGACTTTTCTATTTTTGGTAATTCCTTTGATGATTGTTTGCAAAAGTTGACTCTAGTGCTTGAAAGGTGTATTGAATGTAAACTTACCTTGAGTTGGGAAAAGATTCACTTTATGGTTGATCAGGGGATTGTTTTGGGGCATGTTATTTCCCATAAAGGGATTGAGGTAGACAAGGCTAAGGTAGAATTAATTGTGAACCTACCTCCACCCACATCAGTTAAGGGGATTAGAAGTTTTTTGGGACATGCAGGATTTTATAGGAGGTTTATAAAAGATTTTTTCAAAATTTCACGCCCTTTGTGTCATTTGCTAGGAAAAGATGTCCCATTTGTTTTTTATGAAAAGTGCTTAGAAGCTTTTAAAATTTTGAAAGAAAAACTAACTTCTGCCCCTATAATTGTTGCCCCAAATTGGGACTTGCCATTTGAAATTATGTGCGATGCATCGAATTATGCCATTGGAGATGTTTTGGGCCAAAGAGTGAACAAGTTGATGTGTGTAATTTATTATGCTAGTTTATCTTTAAACGATGCACAAGTAAATTACATGACCACTGAGAGAGAAATGTTAGCTGTGGTATTTGTGCTGGACAAATTTATATCTTACTTGATAGGTTCTAAGGTCATAGTATTTTCTGATCATACGACCTTGAAATATCTATTGACCAAACCACAAGCTAAACTTAGGCTCATTAGGTGGGTTTTGATGTTACAAGAATTCGATGTTAAAATCAAAGATAGGAAAGGAAGCGAGAATGTAGTGGCCGACCATCTTTCTAGACTTAACTCTTATGATAATGATGTAAAAATTGCTTGTGAAAATGCTTTCGGAAAATTTTTGGATGAACACTTATTTTCTTTAACTCAAGCACCACGGTATGTGAATATTGCTAATTATCATTCCTGTGGTGTTGTGAGAAAGGATTTGAGTTTCCAGGAAAAGAAGAGGTTCCTGCATACATATAAGTATTATTTTTGGGATGAGCCGTACTTGTTTAGAATTTGCAGGGATGAAGTCATAAGAAGATGTGTGCCGGAAGATGAATAAAAGCAAGTGCTACAATTTTTCCACAATATGTATTGCGAGGGACATTTTGGAGGAAAAAAGACCGGCGAGAAGGTTCTTCAAAGCGGTTTGTATTGGCCTACTCTTTTTAATGATGCTTATCATTTTTATATAAGATGTGATAAATGCCAAAAAGTAGGGAATATTAGCAAACGGAATGAAATGCCCCTCAACATTTTTATTGTACTTGAAATTTTTAATGTATGGGGAATAGACTTCATGGGGCCATTTCCCAAATCCTTTGGTTTTGAATATATCCTTCTAGCCGTGGATTATGTGTCCAAGTGAGTTGGAGCTATTCCCACTAGGACTAATGATGCTAACATTATTTTGAAATTCTTGAAGGAGAATATTTTGAGCAGGTTTGGAACCCCAAAGGCAATAATAAGTGATAGAGGAAGCCATTTTTACAACAAATGGTTTGAAAATTTGATGACCAAGATGAGCATCCGACACAAAGTGGCAACTCCATACCATCCCCAAACGTCCAGGCAAGCCAAGATCTCAAACAAGCAAATCAAGGGGATTTTGGAAAAGACGGTGAGCACAACAAGGAAGGATTGGGTCAAAAATTAAGGGTCTACAAGAACTCTTAAATTAATAAAAATTATTTTGGACCAATTAGACAACAAAAATTATTTTGGACTAAATAAAACATATTGGACCGAATTGGGTCAAAAATTAAGGGTCTACAAGAACTCTTAAATGAATGATGGCTAAACGAAAGGCAGAACTCTCAAATGAATTAAGATATAAATGACAGAAGGTCAATCTAGCTAGAAGAGCTGAAGTCAATACAGGACAAAAGTCCACTCCCAAGAATAAAGAATCAAGATGAAGATCCATTTATGCAAAGGTAGACATTTTTCTAGATTTGTTAAAGCATTTAGAATTAAGTTCCTATCCATGAGAAATCCCAATGTATTTGTTAAAGTATTCAACCTATACTGGATTTATTAAAGTATCCTGACGACGCAGTTTTGCGGATTTGGTAAAACATCCAAACCTTCAGCCTATATTAGATTTGTTAAAATATCTTGACGGTGTAGTTTTATGGATTTGGTAAAACATCTAAACTTTCACCATATATTAGATTTGTTGAAGTATCCTGATGGCGCAATTTTTCTGGATTTATTGAATATCTAGGTTTGTTTCTAGTGAGATATTAGAGTCGCTCTGTAATATCCCCATTTTTAATGTACATTGGAGTATTTGATATGGGGGAGTAAATAGGTATGATGGGTAGAGAAAAATATTAGATGAGTATATTGTAGATATGAGATATATACATGTTATATACTTGAAACATACATGAGATATATATAACATAAACATATACATAAAATATACCACACATATATCAAGTATACATTGGTGGTGGAAAAGGTAATGATGATGATGATGATGATGATACTAAGAGATGAAAGAAAGTCAAAGAAGAAAAATAAGCGATTGGTGGGAATTAATTAATTAATTATTAAATATAAAGGATAAGGATGGGAATTTAAGGGAAAATAGTATATTTCTTCTTCTAATATGACCGTATTTCTCCATGGATAAATAAGTAAGCTTTTGCTTCTTCCAAATACTAAAGTTTTCATCAAATTTTTAAGGAGCAAAGATAATTTTGGAGGATTTGCAAGTGATAGGTAAGCTTTCTTGAGAATTTAATCCTAATTGTGTTAGAACTCAAAGACATTTGGATAAACAATAGGATTTTTGAAGAGGATGAGGATTAATCAAGCAAATGTTCACCCTAAATCACTACTTATAAATACAAAAGCAAAAAGAAAAAAGGGGGAAGTAATTAAAACACAACCATAGTTAGCAAATTAAAAGCAAGAGACAAAGAGCAAATAAAAAAATAGAAGCAAAAGAAAAGAGAGAGTTTCTAAACCTCAATTGATCATCGAATTACTGAAGAACTAGCCAAGACTTTAATTGATCTAGGCTCTCTAAACGATTGTAGATAGTAAGCTTGGTTCAATATAATTATCTTGGTGGAGCCTATAACGTAGGTATGGTTTCTATTACCTAATTATATTTAATTTAATTGATTGTCTTCATTATGTAATCATGTAGAGTTACTATTTATTTGGTTTGTTAATTTGATTTTGCTGAAAATCTTAATTTCATGTAGTAAAACTTAATTGCATTACTGAACCCTAATTTGTATGATTAAAATCCTAATTTTGCATATTAAATCCTAGTTTAATGATTAAACCATAAATAATAATTTAGAACTCTAATTTATATTTTGAAGGCAACAACTCATTCAACTAGTATGGTAAAACGTTTACCTTTCGGAGATACTGCCCCCCTTGACCTCAGCCTGCTAACCAGCTAGCGAGACCACTGTGCGCGTCACGCACTATATTTCGTTAATAGATTAATATTAAGATTTACTTGTGGATTGCATTTTTTATGATTAATCTTAATTTCCTTTTGATTAAGCCCTAATTTTATAATTCTTTGTATGATGATTTATATATTTGTGGATTACAATTTTTATTTGGGTTTTAAGGCTGTAAAAGATATGTTTTCACTTTGTGGGTGCCTTGTTTATTTAATTTATTTTTTTTATTTGATTTATATTTAAGGATTAATGTAAGGGACACGTTTCTACTTTTTGTGAATGTCTCATCTTACTTTATTTGTATTATGGACATTTGGATATTGTAAGAGCATGTTTCCATCTTGTATGGGTGCTCATTTTATTTGGTTATTTAATTTATAATATGGTGAATGTTTATTTATTTTAATTGCATGTAATATGAATAATATTATAATACTTTAAGAATTCAATAATATTTAGACTTGAAAAGGAGGTTGATTTCAATGAACCGAGTGTTATGGGGATGCTAGGTCACTTCTCACCTTCCGCATGCGTACACAACTTTTTCGAACCTAGTAGGGTTATAGATTCCTTAGGAATCGAGTCATTCACCCCTTTTATTTTCTTCCCGGTCTGTCTAGGTGGCGACTTCTATTTTTTAAATTTAGGCTCATGTTCTCTAAGACTTAAAGTCTAAGAGTGTTAAAGTTGTAAAAACTATTCCACCGGAAGTGAGGGCGATAATCTTCGCTCACAGAGATCTTAACTCATAATCTAAACCCTAATTTTATTATTAAAACCATAGTTTTAGGTTTAAAAGGGCCTAATTTTATACCAAAACCCTAATTTTGTATCTAAAACCCTAATTTTGTAATTAAAATACTAAATTGTTGATAAAATCCTAATTTTGCATGTTAAAGTCCTAATTTTACATTAAACACTAATTTCATGAATCAAATCCTAGTTTGATAACTAAAACCCTAATGTTATAAATTGAACCCTAATTGTATGATTGCTTGTACGATATTTAATTATATGTGCGAGTTGACTGTTTAATTATGCTTATTTTATTATTTGAATTTTAAGATACTTGTAAAAGGCATGTTTTCACAGTTTGTGGGTGCTTTTATTTATTTATTCTTTTTATTTAATTATTTTGAATTTTAATAGGTTGTAAAAGGATTTGTTTTCACTCTTTGGTGGATATTTTATTTTATCTTATATTTTGTGCTTTGATATTATAAGGGCATATTTTTATCTCGTATGGGTATCCCTTTTATTATTTGTTTATAATATGATGTGGTATTTATTTTAATTGATTGTAATATGAATAATATTGTAATAATCTAAAATTTTAATAATATTTAGACCTGAAAAGGAGATTGATTCCAACGAAATAGACATTATGGGGGTGCTGAGTCACTTCTCACATTTTCACATGCATATCCAACTTTCCGAACCCAGTACGGATTAAAAATTTTTTAGGAATCAAGTCATTCACCCCTTTTATTTTCTTCCTAGTCCGTCCTAGTAGCGACTCCTATTTTTCGAGATTAAGCTCGTGTTCTCTAAGATTCAGAGCCTAACAATGTCGAAGTCGCAAGAACCATTCCATTGTGAGTGGGTATAAAAATCTCCACTCGTAAATCTACCTCCACACCAAATAAAATTTTCGTTTTAATTTAATTCTTTATGTTTTATTATCTAACATGAAAAATTATCACAGTTTAATATAGTCTATGACTTTTAGATAATATATTTCTAATTAATTGTCAACATTAATTTTTTAAAAAATATATATAATCTTAAATAAATAGCAACAAAGAATATACAATATTATATCTTTTTAATTAATTGTTGATATTAATTTAAAAAATTAAATAATCTTAAATAAATAGTTAAAAATAAACATCATTATTTGATTAATAAAAAAAATCTTGATGCAATAGTTTTTCCTAATATTTTTAAAAGTATAAAAAGAAATTTTTATTGGAACATACATGAATTTCAAAAGAATTCCATATAAAAAAAATACAAAACTTACATTTCCTTTACATATGTTAGGTTTATTTTTTTTATCAAATTTATTTTTAACTGTTATTATTTAAATTTGATTTTCTAATTATTGTAATTTCATTTTTATTTTATTTATTTAAAATTTGAAATCAGTATTTATATTTTGAATAAAAAATCCGCAACATTGCACATGAGTTTTTTCTAATAATAATAATAATAATAATAAGTTAAAATAAAAATAAATTCAATGGCAACATAAAAATAAAATGGCTCGTTTCTCAGAAAAAAATATATAGTGGCCCATACATTAAAAGTAAAAATAAAATTAATTAGGAAATAAATGTTTATTTTTTATTCAAATTACTAATTCGATGATATAATACCTAAAGGTTATAAGCTAATTCAATTATATAATATCTAAAAGTTATTAATTATTTATTTAAAAAAATATTAATTACTTATTAATTTTTTTTGGATAAAAAATAAATATAATGTTTTTGTAATCTTGAAATATATATATATATATATATCATTGATCGTCTTTTTAAATAGAACATTTTAATAATGAAAAAGTACAGCGTGTATTTATAGTATGGGGTATTGTATTTATTCGTTCCGTTTTACTAATATTCCTGCAAGCCTAAATCGCAAGAAAATGAGTTTATTGCAGTTGGCGACAAAATCTAGAACTGCATGAAATCAAGCTTCATTGCTATTTTAGTTTGTCTTTTTGATGGTATCTTTCAATGTTTCCATTTTCTCACAATGTTAGTAAAGCTTTTTATCATTTAGTTTCAACAATTCCATTCAAATCCAATCTCCATCAATCTCTCTTTCAACACTTCTCTTTATCGACCACCGCCATTCACTGCAATCTCCTCATTCTAAACTCTATTACTGTCCAAACTCTTCGCCAAACAAAGCAATCTCACGCCTTTGCTCTTGTCAATGACTTTCTTCCCCGAAGTGTCTCTCTCTGTGCTTCTCTCATTCTCCGGTACGCCACTTCTCATGACCTTGCAACATGTCACTGTCTCTTTCAAGAAACTCTTCCTTATGCTTGCTCTGCATTTTTGTGGAACACTCTCATTCGGGCTCTGTTGCTTGCTGGAGTTAATGATAATTTTGAAACCTATAATCGAATGATTCGAAATGGCACTAAGCCTGATGATTACACCTTTAATTTCGTCCTCAAGGCATGTGCCTCTAATTTGAATGTTCAGAAGGGTTTGGAGATTCATGGGTGTGTGTCTAAGCTCGGTTTTGATTTGGATGTCTTTGTGAGTAATGCCCTTCTGTTGTTCTACGGTAATTGTGGGAATTTGAGGGATGCGAGGAGGGTGTTTGATGAAATGCTTGAAAGAGATGTTGTATCATGGAATACAGTCCTCGGAGTGTTTTCGGTTAATGGGTTTTATTTGGAGGCGCTTAATTTGTTCTGTGAAATGAATTTCAGGGCCGGCTTTAGGCCAAACATTGTTAGTGTTGTAACTGTGTTACCAGTTTGTGCGGGACTTGAAGATGAGGGGATGGCGAAGCAAATTCATTGTTACATCATAAAGGTTGGGTTGAATTCTCAGGTGACTGTATGCAATACTTTGGTTAATGTATATGGGAAATCTGGGAATATGGAGGCCTCAAGGCAAGTTTTTAATGAAATGATGGAAAGGAACGAAGTCTCTTGGAATGCAATTATTACTAGTCTTGCTTATCTGGGGCATGATAAAGATGCAGTGGAATTGTTTAGATTGATGATCAATGCAGGGGTGAAACCAAATTCTATCACCATGTCTAGCATGTTACCTGTATTGGTTGAATTAGAACTTTTTGACTTAGGTAAGGAGATTCATGCGTTTAGTTTAAGATTTGGAATTGAATCCGATGTTTTTATTGCCAATTCATTGATTCATATGTATGCAAAATCAGGCCATTCAACCAAAGCTTTTAATGTGTTTCACCTACTGACGAAAAAGAACATTGTTTCTTGGAATGCCATGGTTGCAAATTTTGCCCAGAACAGGCTTGAATTAGCAGCCGTAGAGTTAGTCAGACAAATGCAAGCTGATGGTGAAATTCCAAATATGGTCACATCAACAAATATCCTTCCAGCTTTTGCAAGAATGGGATTCCTTCATCTTGGAAAAGAAATCCATGCAAGAGCAATTCGCACGGGATGCTCTACTGACTTGTTTGTCTCTAATGCTCTTACAGATATGTATGCAAAATGTGGTTGCCTAAATCTTGCTCGAAATATCTTTACCATATCCCATAGGGATGAAGTATCTTATAACATTTTAATTGTTGGATATTCTCATACAACTAATTGCTCAGAATCTGTTTGGTTATTTTTAGAAATGGAACTTATGGGTTTGAAGCATGATGTAGTCTCATACATGGGTGTTATTGCAGCTTGTGCAAATCTTGCTGCATTGAAGCAAGGTAAAGAGATTCATGGATTAGTTATAAGAAAGCGTTTTCACATGCATACTTTTATTGCTAACTCTCTTTTGGACTTCTATACCAAATGTGGGCGAATTGATCTTGCTCATAAGGTCTTTGACAAGATCTCAAGCAAGGACAGAGCATCATGGAACACCATGATTTTAGGTTATGGAATGCTAGGTGAGTTGAATATTGCTATAAATTTCTTTGAAGCAATGAAAGAAGATGGTGTGGAATATGATTCAGTATCATACATTGCAGTCTTGTCAGCATGTAGTCATGGTGGGCTAGTTGAAAAGGGAAAGAAATACTTTGAGGAAATGAAAGTTCAGAATATTAAGCCAACGCACATGCACTATGCATGTATGGTTGACCTTCTTGGCCGGGCTGGACTAATGGAAGAAGCAGTTGAACTCATAAAAAGCTTGCCTATTGAACCAGACGTGAATATATGGGGTGCTTTGCTTGGGGCTTGCCGAATCTTTGGGAATATAGAGTTGGGTCGTTGGGCATCAGAACATCTATTTAAGTTAAAGCCACAGCATTCTGGATATTACACGACTCTTTCAAACATGTATGCAGAAGCAGGAAAATGGGATGAGGCAAACGGGATAAGGGAACTGATGAAGTCAAGGGGTGCAAAGAAAAATCCGGGTTGCAGTTGGGTCCAAATTGACAACCAGGTTCATGCTTTTGTCGCAGGAGAGGAAATAGTGAAATTTGACGCTGATCTATTGCTTGCAAAATAGGGATAAATTTACGAGACATCACATTGAGTTTGAAGGAACATTTTTAGAAACAGAGCTGGATCACTGGATAGGCTTTTGTTTGGGATGCAGTGAAAGAGATGAAAAAGGTTCTATGCATCATGAATATGTACTCAGTTATACTTGTTGACCCAGCTAGATATTTACATTGAAATGTCAAGATAAAGGATATTCTATTCATTCTGAAGATTTTTGCGCATATGCACCGTATATCCAAGTAGAGTTGTTATGTGACAGCAGTAAGATAATTTGCAATTAAACATTGTACTGTTATGACATCTTTTTATGCAATGTGTTTGCTTCCCTGATAAGTGCAACTTCCTCCTCAGGACAGAAGTGTATGGATCAGCAAGAGAAGGCACCAAACCTCTGCTCAAGCTAAATTACGTGTACAACTAGAACACAATGGAGATGATTCCTAAATTAGTCCGACACTACTCCTCGGTAGATACTAATAATAATGTTTCTGTGATTACCCAGCTTTTTAGTGGGTCCACTGATTCTTGGGTAATAGATTTACAGGGTAAAAAAGATGACCTTCAGCTTGTTTTGTAGGCCTGATACACAAAATGCTTAAATACCGGAGCACATATGCCAACAACATTGATGTATCATGTGTTATAAAACAACGTAGTTCCTTAACGGATGATACAAAGCAATTGTGGATCTCAAAAAGAGTACAAGGAAATAACAACAGCTCTCCGCCATCAGTATACTAAGATGGTTGGTGACAAACTACAGCTTTGCAAGAAGAGTCACCATCTAGAGCCCGCATACCTAATTCTTCTACCCGATTCTGAACCAAATTCAGACCCGTCTCCACAGACCAATATATCATCTTTCCTGCCCCTTTAGAGGATTGATCAACACTATTTGCCCAAATTTTCATGCCAAAGCTCTTTTCATCAACCCAGTTAATTCTAACACCATTTTGATCCAACAACTCTGCCACCAGGTGGACAAAATTTGTACTCTCTTTGGGTAATGGAACCTGACCAACTGCAGCAGCAACTTTATTCAAGAAACCGTCGTCCCAGATTTTTATAGCAGAAGAGGAACTCCTCAGAAAAAAAATTTCTGTGCTTTTCCCAGCATATACGTCACTAGGAGTATTGTTGAACTCATTAAACAAATCATTATTTATAAAAAGCATGTTCGCATCTATTATCCAGGAATCATATTTGTATTCTAAAAACTTCTTGATTACATAAGCTTTCACCAATATGTCTACGGATATTAAGCTGTAATATGGAAATCTGATTTAAGTTCTGTTCTCTGATATTGTCAAGAAGCTGGTTGGCATCAATAACAGGATGCCCACTTCTAGAGAGGTCATATAGAAAATCAGAGCGAGGACTCAAAAATATATAGTTATGGATGTTTTGCCTCTCAAAGTGGCATAGTAGTAGGTTCATTGTGATAGTTTCTGATGCTCCAAATATGCTCACAAGTAAAACAGTCCGCTGTTATTGCACAGATGGAAGAACGGACCCAGAATCATCCAGGCTCCTTACCACTCTTCCGGAAAATACTTCTCTAAAACAAAAATCATACCATTTCAAATTACTTAAAGGTTGCATTTCCAGAATGTTGTAATCAAAAGAACTTTCATTTACTAGTTGGGAGTCTGGTCCAATTGTTTTCACATAGTTGACTCCAGCATCCCTGTGAGAGACACTAAGTGCTCTCTCATGCCCCAAATTGGTGTAGAGATTAAAATAGCCACTATAATGAATAAATTTAATGAACCAGGGAGTCCAGATCCTTTTTCCCATTCTTTTGTACCATCCAGTAGTAACCTGCATGTAGATGGTAGGTTTTGAATGGAGTGCTCAAATAAATGATGAAGTAAATGTATTCCTCTGGGTGGTGGGTTGGGTAGCTGGAAAGAATTAGATTTACCATTCCATCAAGAATTGGCTTGATGCCTTTGGCCTTGTGCTTGTCATACCACAGTCTGAATTCTTTTCAAGGTTTCGGAAAGAGAATCTGACCCCAAGTGCCAACCAGCTGATACAAGAATATTGGTGTTTTAGCATCCAATTGTATTTTGTTTCCATGTTTACCTATAATCAGCATCCAAATAAATCAAATTTAATCTCAATGGGTGCAAATTCTACTAGAAAAATTAGGTGATTGGGAGGCATTGAGGGCCATTTAATCGACAAAATTTTCATTACTAGAATAAAAAGAAGGCGAGCAACCATATGCCAAGTAGAAGTTTCATTCTATTAAACAAAATTAATATTTTGGCATGCTAAAACTAAAAATATATGTTTTTATACAGGTCATTATAATTACTAAAGATGTTTTATATCAATAATAGTAAAAGCTGCTATGTTTTATACCAATAATAGTAAAAGCTGCTGGCCGATTCTTACAATCAGCTTCATTAACAGGCGCTTTCCATTTAATTACACAAATTATTATGTATGTAATAAAAGCAAAAGGCAGATAACATGCATGTGAAGCGATAAATACCACAGATAAATATATGGGAAAGTTCTTATATCCATAAAAACAATTTAGGACAGGTAATAACACGTAATATAGCCTCCTCATAGAAAAGATATTTCAGTATAAATTAATTGAACATCTAGGATAAGAATTCGTTCTTTACCACACAGCACAGGGTCCAGCGAATTTCAGTTTGGACAAAATGACTTAATTATTTGATGGCAAGGAAGCAATAATATCAACAAAGCTAATAATCAGTCAGATAAAGCATGGATTATCCAATTACCAAAGAAAAAAAAAACCTAAGGCAGAGCATTCACAGCATCATAAAAGCAGAAATAAATAGTAAATGGTACCTGGGATAAACCTAGGACACTGGAGTGAGATGCCGTAGATAAAAGGATTAGAGTTGTTAACATTGTAGTAATAATTAACTTTCGCAGCCTTCAC
This sequence comes from Garcia nutans, assembly GCA_947685225.1. Taxonomy (NCBI): domain Eukaryota; kingdom Viridiplantae; phylum Streptophyta; class Magnoliopsida; order Malpighiales; family Euphorbiaceae; genus Garcia; species Garcia nutans. Next base: position 42,323,009 of record CANTUV010000007.1, on the reverse strand, counting down.
GAACTTATAAAACAATGAAGAAACCTCCAAATCATCCTCCACAACAAATGCAAACTCATCATTGGAGCTTGGCCACCATGGCTCCAATCACTGTGCCTGCAGCCCCACATTCCCAGTCCGGTAATGCACTACCTTGTTTCCAAAATTCCAATGGAAACCATCAACAAACTCCAACATCCTCTGTGAGTCCTCCAGCTTTTTGTCCAACATATCGAATGAATCATTCACAATGGGAACATGGTCAATGTAGACATGGAGATGGACAGTGTCGCCATCATAATTAGCATTAGCAAGGGATTGCAGGCAGCGGGAGAGTGAGTCTAAGCGGTTGAATGCAAGGACTTTGATAAGGAAAGTGAAAATGGAGGTGTTTTGAGGGCCGAAAGTTTTGTTAAAATTACTAATAGGAATAAAATTAGGATAAATATTGGTTTTTGCAGGGGTAATGAGAAGAGAGGAATGATAGTGAGAAAAAAAGGAAAGAGCAAAGAGGGAGACAAAGAGAAGGAGAGTAAGGAAGTGTTTCTTTGGCGGGCCCACCATTTATCATTTAAGGTTGTGCCTCAGGGGAGGGAAAAGACATTGTGGGATTTAGGGAAAGAGTGTAAGATATAGAAATTGTTAGATCTGTGTTTGCAGTAAAAGGTTTCAGCTAATAAATCAATATGCCATTTGAAAAGGAGAGTAAAACAGAGGACACATAAAATTGATACGACCATATATGAATACCTAAAACCACAACAAAAAGAAAAAGATGAATCAATTATATATCAGCAAGATGAAACCAAACAGTTCATAAAAACATTTGCAAATTCACAATAACTCAGTTAAAAAATTACACTTGCATTTCCACTTCTGCATTGATTTTGGATTTAAAAATATACAATATAAGAAAGTGAAGGACTTTGAAATGATAACAGAGAATAATATACCATGCGAGGAATTGATGGAGGACTCAAAAAACTAGAAAAATCATTTTGAACTGAAATGGAATAAAAAAAAATAATTTTCAAAATCAAAATTTCAACCAAAATAAACCCTAGATTCATGATTTTCCCCTTTATTTCATTGGTGAAAACAACAAAACAGTGAGAGAGAAGAGAGAAGCGCCAGTTACTGATGATATATGGTTTCCGATAGTTAAGCAGAATTTTGGATTCCCATAAGTAAAGTATAATACTTTAAAAAAAGAAATCTGATATGGATTTAGTAAATCATACCGATAATTTTTACTATAAGCAATAAAACCTAACTGCAACCAGCAAATGTTATAACGAGACATAGCAATAGCTAAGGAACGTACCAGAAGAAGGAGAAGAAGAAGAAGAAGAAGACGATGATCGAGCAATTTCTCGTTTCTGCTTCTTTGAGTGCGTGTTTTTTATTATTATTGTTTTTTTACGGATTTAACGATTGTCGTTCGAAAATACAACAAAAAGAATTGCTTTGAAATTATTGAGTCAAAATAAATCGTTACGCTCAAATAAGACAGTAAAATATATAAATTTAGCATATTAAAATTGACCATTAATAAATTAGTATGAATAAATTAATTTATGTATGATATAATTTTAAATAAATTATATAACATATTGACATATAAATTTATAATAATATTTTTAATTAAAATAATATAGTTTTCATATAATTTAAAATTATCTAGCAAGAAAATAAAAATAAATGTTATATATTTTAATATATTATTATACTTATATTATTATATAATGTATTATTATTTTATTTAAAAATAATTTATCTAAATTTTTAATTATTTTTATTAAAAATATATTAATTTCATTTAATTATTAATTTAATTGTAAATTAATTTAAATTTATAATTTCATTTAATTATTAAATTAATTTATTAATTTAAATTTATTCTTTTATGAATTTTAGAAATTATTTCTAAAAAATTAAATAATTTTTATAATTTAAATAATCCAACCTTTTATATTTTATATCAAATAACTTTTTTTTTAAATTTAGAATTTAGAATAAAATTTATAAAAATAAATTAGAATAGAAAAAATAAACAGAAAGTAAAATAAAATTTTCAAAAATGTTATTGCAAATTTTATATTGTTAACTAAATATTATCTCTACTATTTTTTTATTACTGAGTTCTAATACTAAAATATTATATACACAATATTTATTTTATATTGAATTATTTTTTTAATTTTTATATATTTTTAAGAAAATTTTAATTAATTTAAAATTTTAATCGTAATTTTTTTATATGAATAATTTTTTAATTGATTATTTAAGAATATAAAATTATTTTAAATTATAAATATTATATAGGTTAAATAGATTATGTCAAGTTGTGTGATTTGTACATAATCCTATTAGCCAAACCATTAGCCTCTATTTTGATCTTAGGCAATAAAATTGAATAAAACTAATATTTGTACCAAGTAACATTTTTTCAGGACTTTAATTTTTGAAGAAATCTTAAGACCCCAACCAGACCATAATCAAGACCGACCGGACTCAGGAGAAGTTAGCCATACTGAGCTAAAGTCCGATCTCACTAATACTAAGCTGACGAGTGTTCCAAGAATGAGGCGACGAGCATGATCATTCTAAAACCGAGTTGACCGGACTTGAGTATGGCACAATAGGACCAAGCCTCGGCTGCCATAACTGAGCATGAGTTAAAAATATCCATTAGAGTTCACGATCAATGTCACTCCCATATTGTGAATGGAATATATGGACTGACCAGACCTCTAAGAAGTCCGATCATACGGAGCCCGAGCTAAATCCTCAGAACATTCAGTAGAACTCACGGTCACTGTTACTCCAAAAACTTCAGCATATCACTCTTGGTATGACCAGACCTGAGGCAGTTCGAACGGACTGAGCTAGAGCTAAAAATCCAATAAAGTTTCAGTGAAGTTTACGATTGCCAATACTCCCAAAATCTCAGCATACCAGAATGAGACCGGCCGGACTGAACTTGTCCCTACCATACCAGTGGAATGGGTTTGAAAATTATAGTCGTTACTTATTCACTCAATTATTTGATGCCAGTATACTAGTCGTTGAAGAATTTTTGTTAGAAAATGGAGAGCACGACCGGATCGAGCTCAATCTGACCATGTTGAACTTGAGCCGATCGGACCAAAGTCAGTCTGATCATGAATTTACTCTGAAAAGTGATTAAAGTGGGAGACAATAATCAAACATGTTGGCTCCCACCCCAAACGGCTACTTGAAGTCTTGAAGGCTATAAATACCACAAGAAATCTCTTTTTCTTTTGTAAGATTGTGATTGTAATTGCTAAGCTTAAAAATTTTTATTTGTTTGCATCAAAATTTCTACTTGTATTCTTTGAGTGTTGGGTGTGAGTGTTAAAACACCATTAGAAGTTTGAGTGTGAGCTTTGAAACACTTAGGTTTAGAGTGAGCCTGGGAAAACTCTTATTTGGGTTGTAAGGAAGTTTCTCGAACCTTGTAAAAGTTCGGTGTGAGCTTGTGAAAATACCAAGTTAGAGTTGAGCTTGTAAAAACTCAAGATTAATGGAATCTTAACAAGTTATTAAGAAAGTGAACGTGAGATTGAGGTAATTCGAACTACTATAAACTCTTTGTGTTCATTCTTCTCTATTCTACTCATTTCTTTACTTTGTTTTATTTTAAATTTTTAATTTATCATCACTTCTTTAAATCAACCAATTCATCCCTGTAGACCCTTAATTTTTGACCCAATCCGGTCCAATATGTTTTATTTAGTCTAAAATAATTTTTATTGTCTAATTGGTTCAAAATAATTTTTATTAAATAATTTTTGCTTTAGTATCTAATTTTTATTAGTAAAAATAGAAATAAACAAATAAAAATAAAAATAAAAATAAAAATAAAAATCGGAGTTGAAAAAATCGGCGACGAAAAAATCGTCTCGCGGGCCCGTGGGCATTTCGCTCGCAGAAAATTCCTGCGGGCGAAATCACTGTGCTATTTCGCACGCAGAAATTTTCTGCCTGCAAAATAGCTTACGGGCCCGCTCCGGGCGAGCTGTTGCAGCCAGCTGCAGCAGATTTTTTCGCCAGCGCTGTTTTTCCGCAGCAGTTTTTTTTCGGCAGCGCAAATTTTCCGACGCAAATTTTTTGAAACATAATCCAATTAGGTTTTGGTTTCTTTTTTTATAAATATTACTTACCTTAACTAATTAGGAATAAACAACCTCAAACCACTATAAATAAGGACCAAAGGCAATTAATTTGAAAGAGGCAAAAATCCAAGAGAAGTTTGGAAAATTTGAAACCAAATCAAGGAAGGAAAAGAAGAAATTCAATTCAACTCTTTTCTGGAACAGCAGCAGCACGATTTAGAGGATTCAAAGGGAAAAAAAGGCTTGTCTTTGGAGTTAGTTCATTCAAGAAGAATTATTTTTGGAGAAATCATCAAAAGAAGGTATGTGTTAGTTAATTTTCTTTAAATATTTTTTTTACACAGTAGCAAATTTATGAAATCAAAATTAAAAAATCTTTGAACTTTAATTTAGTTTTTCTAAAGCCAAAAAAACCTTATTTCGTTAGTTTATCTTCCAAAAGGCTTAAAATTGTTATTTTTTCTTCTTAAAAATCTTTAAACTCTAATTGAACATATTTTTCAACAAAACTAAGATGTAAATTCTGCTTCTTTTAAAATTTTAAAGTAGGTTCTATTTCATTCAAAAAGCCTTAAAAACATCTTTTCTACTTATAAAAACTTTAATTTATTTATTTAAATTCATAAAATTCCATAAAATATCAAATTGATTTCCAAATTTCCTAAAAATTATTCACCACCCGTGACCCTACTTCCAAAATATCAAATCCAAATTCAACTTCCAAAATTCAAAATAATGAACACTAACACTTTTAAAACCTTAAACCCTAATTTTTATGAACCCTAATCCTTTTAAAACATTAAAAAACATAAAACATAAAAACCTAAATTTTACACAGTAGCTTAGGAACCCAATAACCAAAAATCACAAATTAAAGTATTTTAAAGTGTTTAAAACCCTAGTTTCATGATATCATCATTCAAACCTTAATTTTTTTAATCAAAGAGTCTTACCAACCCTTTAAAATATAAAACCCTAATTTATTTTAATTCCATAAAAAGTCACAGTAGCCATAATTGGACTTTTATTTGCTTTATTCAATTCCATACTTGATTATGCTTTTATTTATTTCTTATGCTTTAATTTATTTAATTTCAATACTTGATTTATTTAATTTATCATGGATGGATGTTTATTTTCTATTTTGATTAATACCTTTGATGAATGATTTATTTATGATGAATGATTATTTACTTTTATCAATTAATTTAGATTTCCAAAAGTTGTAAGAGGTATGTTTCTACTTGGTGGGTACCTCATTAGTTAAACATCATGTAATTTAATTTGCTTTTCTATTTTAGAACCTATGTAATGGGCATGTTTCTACCTTTTGGTGGGTGTCCTATTTAGGTATGTGATGTAAGGATATGTTTCCATCCTTGGATGGGTGTCCATTTATTTGCTTTGTTTGGACATTGCTTTGATTTTAATATATTAATGCTTTCTTTTAATTATTGTGTGTAATATGGATAATATTGTAATATACCAATGTATGCCCTAGAAGTTTTGGATATTATTGTTGTTTTAATTGGATTGAATGTATATGTTAATTTGAAAGAGAAAAGAATTTAAAAGAAAGTGTATATGTTGTATATATGGTAGTATAAAGAACATATACATAAGTCAAAATGGATGGTCAAAGGAAGAGGATATTTATTTGTTATGTGTGAAATTACTAAAAAGGGCATATAAGTGAAAAGAAGTTAAGTTAAATGGATGAGGGCATTTAAGTAATTTTCTTTTTGAAATGCTTGGTGGAGGTTTAAAGAGATGAGAAGGTTGACTTTGCTTCTTCATTTCCTTTTCTTCTCCATTGGTGGCCGGCCATTCTCAAGACAAGAGAGCAAGAGAAAGGTTTTGAATTTTAAGAGCAAATTGAAGGAGTTTTCAAGGGATTATGTGGAAATCCAAGAAGTTTCATTATTTTGGTAAGTTCTTTCTCTTGATTTCTTTTGTTATTTTAAGTTGTATGTAAGTTTGATTGTTGATTTTTGAAAGTAGAGTTGTGTTGATTGTTATATGTTGGAATATGTTTGATTTAATTGACTATGGTGTTGGTTTTGGTTTGAAGATGATAAGTTAAGTGGATGTTGGTATTGAAAGAGTAAGAGTGATGTTGGTTTTTAGGGTTTTGAAGTGGTAAGTGATGTTTAACTTGAGTTTGATTAATTATTTTCCTAGATTTGCATGTTGTTGATGTTTGTTGGAGTTGTAAGCTTAGAATATGTGAATTTGGTCGAAGGCAGTAGCATTTGGGATGCCACGCCCGTGGCCTTGATTGCCATGGCCATGGCCAATTGTAGCCATGGCCGTGGAGGTTTGGTGCAAAGGAGGCAGAAGTGGTTTCTAACCCACGCCCGTGGGGGTTGAGGTGGCCACGGGCGTGGGCCTTAGTGAGTGGTGTTGAAGTGTAATTTGTGATTTAAGAGTTTAGTAAGAGGTTATTAAGTGATAAATTGTATTGGAATTCATGTATTGTATCATTTTTGGATTAGGTTTTGGAAGAAGGTGATTTGCCCTAATTTGGGAAGTGAAGAATTCTTGGAAAAAGGAAGTGTATAGAGTTGTATAAGTGGTACTTAAGGTAAGTACAAACTACATTATTGCATACATTTATATGAGGTTGAGATTAAACATACATTTGATGATATTGATGATGCATATGGATAATGATATGTTGTGTACAATGTGGAATGTAAATGATATGATTGAATAATGATATGTTTGCCTAGTTGATGTTCAATATAATTGATGGTATATATGTATACTATTTTGATATGATGAGAAGCCATGGTTGTTGGCTATGATGATAATCTTGATGTGATGAGAAGCCATGATTGTTAGCAATGATGGTGTAATGAATTATAATTGAGGCATGGTGCCTAGTTGATCATGAGAAATGAATTGAAAAAAAGAGAAATGTATAAAGATATAAAGATTGTGTGCCTAATGTGTTGTTCAACTTTCAGAGTTCTGAATTTGGCGGCATGAAATATGAGATTCTTGAGTATCATTTGTATATTGAAAAGTGTGGCATTGGCATTTCATTATAGCATGATATTATTGTAGTATGTACGACTAAGCCGTTGGCTTAGCGCGATTATGATTTATCGCGCAGGTAACAGGGAAGAACCGGAGAGTCCCTCTAGGCCGAGTAGAGGTTAAATCTTGAGGTGTACCTAGTGAAGCTTAAAGATCGAAGACATACTGCCAAACATGTATATGCTTTATGCTTTGTAAAACTTGAGTTTTATTGTATAAGGATTTGTAAATATTTGTTACATTTTCCGCTGCTTTTAAATAAACATTTTACCTTTTGTCTTTTATTATTTTTTTTAAATGATTTAAATTTGTTTATGCTTTTGAAAAGGGACGAGTCATTGGTTAAGTATATCGTGGCATTTCTATATTCAGTATACGTATATTACGATCGTATTAGCATGCTGTGTACGTATACAGGGTATAGGGGTGTTACATTTATTTTGGTATCAGAGTCTAGGTTTGAGATTCTCAACCTAGGTGGATTGTAAGAAAAAGAACATTTTGATTTTTAAAAGTTGATTTTTGAGTAAAATACATGTTTTGGTATGGCAGTCTTTGATCTTTAATAAGGAATATTCTGCTTTGTTTGCAGATATAGGTATAGATAGCATCTCAGTCACGACAATCGGTTGAGGGTAGTGCAGAAAGTGTAGCTCCGGAAGAGAGTAGAGAGGGAGCTAGAATTGAGAGGGTTAGTGAGGCACCTGTTTCTATGCCAGAGAGATCAGCTGCAGATGAGGCTCCATCGGGTTGGTTAAGGCATGTGGTGGAATTATTTAGACAAGCTCCAGTGCAGCCACCACCACCACCACAGCCTCAGGTGCCGGTAAGACATTATGACAAATTTTCCAGAAAGACATTACGACAAATTTGCAAGCCACTTCGGATGAGAAGTTTGATTATGCCAGATCCCTCTTACAGAAAGATGCATATGACTGGTGGAAGACTATTCCTCATGCTATGGATGATCCACCTACCTTATCATATGGTGATTTCTTGAGGGAGTTCGAGTAGAAGTATACTCCGAGGGAGTATAAAGATATTAAGAAGATGGAATTTCTAAGTTTGAGGCAAGACAACCGGACGGTGACAGAGTACGAGATTGAGTACATCCGGTTGAGTCGTTATGCTGGGGGAATCATTTTCGATGAAATAGACCGGTGCTGAAGATTTAAAGAGGGATTGAGGCCCTCCATTATGTGTATTGTTGCTGGTTCTAGATACCAGGATTTCTCTCAGCTTATTGCAGCAGCTAAAAGTGTAGAAAGAGTGCAGAGCATTGCAGCAGCTACTTCTGAAGAGGAGACTAGAGTGAGAGGACCCCAGTTTGAGGTAGGGTCTTCATCTGTGAAGAGGGGTAGAGGAAGTTTTGTTCCGAGGATTAGCAGAAGTCAGAGACAGCCAGGTAGGTCAGTGCAATATCAGAGACAGAGATTGAGACCTACAGCTTCTGTAGCCAGTGCCCCGACTCCCGTGATGCAGAGGTCTATTCCACCTATATGTGTTCAGTGTGGTGGAAGACATGCGGGTGTTTGTTGGAAGTATAGTAGATCAGCTGTGTGCTTCAAGTGTGGATTGCCTAATCATTTCATTAGGGAGTGTCCTGAGATGCAGGAGCAGAGACAGGCTGAGTCTGTAGCCTCTCGACCCAGTGTCAGCAAAGGTGGTCGAGGAGGCAGGGGTTTCAGTAGGGGTGGTCGATCCGGGTATAGTTAGAGAGGAGGATCATCATCCGGAGGCAGTAGGCCAGAGGAGGCCGAATCTTCTCAGCGAGTGTATGTTATGCAGAGGCAGCCAGATGCTTCAGCAGTGATAGCTGGTACATTTTCTTTATTTGGCATTTCAATGCTTGCTTTAATTGATCCAGGATCTACTCATTCATATATAAGTACATCCATATTGCCTGTGTCTGAATTGCATGCAGAGTCCTTAGGATTTGATGTCTTAGTGACAAATCCTTTAGGACATAGTGTGGTTGTTAGCAGGGTGCACCGAAATAGTGCAGTTGTGGTTCAAGGTGAAGAGTTTCCTGGAGATTTAATTGAAATGCCTTTTAAAGAATATGATTTGATCTTAGGCATGGATTGGCTGTCCAAACATGGAGCTGTGGTAGATTGTCAAAAGAAGTGTGTTACTTTGAGAACCAGTGATGGTAGGAGTGTGACAGTATCTAGTGAGTAGAGGCAACTTGCATCCTTGTTTGTATCAGCTGTAACAGCTAGGAAGTTGTTTAGAAAAGGGTGTGATGCTTACCTTGCTCATGTTATGGATACCAGGGTAGTGGGTTCTCAACTTGATGATATAACCACAGTTGCAGATTTTCCAGATGTGTTTCCAGAGGAGTTGCCAGGGTTACCCCCTGAGAGAGAGGTTGAGTTTGGTATTGATCTGTTGCCCGGTACCACTCCCATCTCTATCACTCCTTATCACATGGCACCTGCTGAATTGAGAGAGTTGAAGGTGCAGTTACAGGAGTTGTTGGATAAAGGGTTTATTCGCCCTAGTGTTTCACCATGGGGAGCTCCTGTATTGTTTGTGAAGAAGAAGGATGGTACTATGAGACTATGCATTGATTATAGGCAATTGAACAAAGTGACTATAAAGAATAAATATCCTTTGCCTAGAATTGATGATCTCTTTGATCAATTGAAGGGAGCATCAGTGTTTTCCAAGATTGATTTGAGATCAGGGTACCATCAATTGAGGGTTAGAGCCGAAGATGTTTCTAAGACAGCTTTTCGCACCAGATATGGGCATTATGAGTTTTTAGTAATGCCTTTTGGGTTGACGAATGCACCTGCGGCTTTCATGGATTTGATGAATAGGGTGTTTAGGCCCTATCTGGATCAGTTTATGGTAGTTTTTATCGATGATATTTTGGTGTATTCGCGTAGTGAAGAGGAGCATGGTAAGCATTTGCGGATTGTGTTGCAGATTTTGAGAGAGAAGCAGTTGTATGCTAAGCTGTCAAAGTGTAAGTTTTGGCTTGACCAAGTTACTTTTCTAGGGCATATAGTTTCAGCAGATGGCATTCGAGTTGATCCAAGTAAAGTTGAAGTTATTTTGAATTGGAGTCCACCAAAGTCTATGACTGAAGTTAGAAGTTTTCTGGGTTTGGCAAGCTATTACCGACGGTTTGTGAAAGGTTTTTCTTTGATAGCTATTCCACTCACCAGATTACTTTGGAAGGGAGTTAGATTTGTGTGGACGGATCAGTGTCAAGCTAGTTTTGAGCAGTTGAAAGAAATGTTGACCCAAGCACCTGTTCTTACTTTACCCGTTGAAGATAAACCATATGTGATTTATAGTGATGCTTCACATAATGGTTTAGGATGTGTCTTGATGCAAGAGGGTAAAGTTATAGCTTATGCTTCTCGGCAGTTGAAGCTGCATGAGCTTAATTATTCGACTCATGATTTGGAGTTGGCAGCTATAGTGTTTGCTTTGAAGATTTGGCGACACTATTTATATGGGGAGAAATGTTTTATCTATACGGATCACAAAAGTTTGAAATATTTGGGTGTTTAAAAGGAGTTGAATCTTCGGCAAAGGCGATGGTTAGAATTGATTAAAGACTATGACTATTTGATTGATTACCATCCTGGTAAGGCAAATGTAGTTGCTGATGCCCTGAGTCGGAAATCTTTGGCAGGTTTAGCTGTTTATTCGCTCTCATTACTTGTTGAGTTGAGAGTGTTGCATGCTAGTTTTGAAGTATGTGATGATGGGGCATTATTGGCTTAGTTGCAATTGAGACCAGTATTGTTGGATCAGATAAAAGAAGCTCAATTAGAGGATGAGAAAATTCAGAAGATTGTATCAGATTGCCAAAATGGGGAGAGTCAAGATTTCTATGTGAAGAATGATGGTAGTCTTTGGTTCAAGGATAGATTGCGTGTACCTGATGATGGTAATTTGAGAAAAATCATTTTAGAGGAAGCACACCAATCGGTTTTTTCTATGCATCCCGGTAGTACAAAGATGTACCATGATTTGAGACAGCATTATTGGTGGTCTGGTATGAAAAGAGATATAGCAGAATTTGTGTCCAAGTGTCTCACTTGCCAGAAGGTGAAAGCTGAGCATCAAGTTCCAACAGTGTTGCTTCAACCTTTAACGGTGCCTGAATGGAAATGGGAGAGAGTAACAATGGATTTTGTGTCTGGGTTGCCATTGACTCAAAAGAAGCATGATGCTATTTGGGTGATTGTTGATCAGTTGACAAAGACAGCTCATTTCCTTCCTGTTAGAATGGACTATTCTCTTGAAAGGTTGGCTGAGCTGTATATAAATGAAATAGTAAAATTGCATGGAGTCCCAATTTCTTTAGTGTCTGATCGAGATCCCCGGTTTACTTCGAGATTTTGGAAGAGTTTACATGGTGCATTGGGCTCTCGATTGCACTTTAGTACTGCTTTTCATCCACAGACAGATGGGCAGTCAGAGAGAGTAATACAGATTATTGAGGATATGTTGAGGAGTTGTATTATTGATTTCTCTGGAAGTTGGGACAGATTTATGCCACTAGTGGAATTTGCTTATAACAACAGTCACCAATCCAGTATAGGTATGGCACCATTTGAGGCACTATATGGTGGAAGATGTAGAACGCCTTTAGGTTGGAATGATATTGGAAAGGGCAAGTTAACTGGTCCCGATTTAGTTAAAGAAACTGAAGAGAAAGTAAAAATAATTCGGGATCGGTTGAAAGCAGCTTCAGACCGACAGAAATCTTATTCAGACTTGAAAAGGAGAGACATAGAGTTTGATGTTGGAGATAAGGTATTTTTGAAAGTGTCTCCTTGGAAGAAGATCTTGAGGTTTGGTCGGAAAGGGAAATTGAGTCCTCGTTTCATTGGACCGTATGAAGTTTTGGAAAGAGTTGGGCCAGTTGCTTATCGTCTTGCTTTGCCCCCTGAGTTGGATAGAATCCATAATGTATTCCATGTTTCTATGTTGCGGAGGTATAGATCGGATACATCTCATATCTTACCAGCTGAATCCATTGAAGTGAGTTTGGATCTGACATTTGAAGAAGAACCAGTTGCTATTTTGGCACATGAAGTGAAAGAGTTGAGAAATAAGAAAGTGCCTTTGGTAAAGGTTATATGGAAGAATCATGGGAGAGAAGAGGCAACTTGGGAGAATGAGCAAGCAATGCGAGATCAATATCCTCAACTATTTCATACTTGATATCAGGTAATTTTGAGGATGAAATTTCTTTTTAGAGGGGGAGAATTGTAATATCCCAATGTATGCCCTAGAAGTTTTGGATATTATTGTTGTTTTAATTGGATTGAATGTATATGTTAATTTGAAAGAGAAAAGAATTTAAAAGAAAGTGTATATGTTGTATATATGGTAGTATAAAGAACATATACATAAGTCAAAATGGATGGTCAAAGGAAGAGGATATTTATTTGTTATGTGTGAAATTACTAAAAAGGGCATATAAGTGAAAAGAAGTTAAGTTAAATGGATGAGGGCATTTAAGTAATTTTCTTTTTGAAATGCTTGGTGGAGGTTTAAAGAGATGAGAAGGTTGACTTTGCTTCTTCATTTCCTTTTCTTCTCCATTGGTGGCCGGCCATTCTCAAGACAAGAGAGCAAGAGAAAGGTTTTGAATTTTAAGAGCAAATTGAAGGAGTTTTCAAGGGATTATGTGGAAATCCAAGAAGTTTCATTATTTTGGTAAGTTCTTTCTCTTGATTTCTTTTGTTATTTTAAGTTGTATGTAAGTTTGATTGTTGATTTTTGAAAGTAGAGTTGTGTTGATTGTTATATGTTGGAATATGTTTGATTTAATTGACTATGGTGTTGGTTTTGGTTTGAAGATGATAAGTTAAGTGGATGTTGGTATTGAAAGAGTAAGAGTGATGTTGGTTTTAGGGTTTTGAAGTGGTAAGTGATGTTTAACTTGAGTTTGATTAATTATTTTCCTTGATTTGCATGTTGTTGATGTTTGTTGGAGTTGTAAGCTTAGAATATGTGAATTTGGTCGAAGGCAGTAGCATTTGGGATGCCACGCCCGTGGCCTTGATTGCCATGGCCATGGCCAATTGTAGCCATGGCCGTGGAGGTTTGGTGCAAAGGAGGCAGAAGTGGTTTCTAACCCACGCCCGTGGGGGTTGAGGTGGCCACGGGCGTGGGCCTTAGTGAGTGGTGTTGAAGTGTAATTTGTGATTTAAGAGTTTAGTAAGAGGTTATTAAGTGATAAATTGTATTGGAATTCATGTATTGTATCATTTTTGGATTAGGTTTTGGAAGAAGGTGATTTGCCCTAATTTGGGAAGTGAAGAATTCTTGGAAAAAGGAAGTGTATATAGTTGTATAAGTGGTACTTAAGGTAAGTACAAACTACATTATTGCATATATTTATATGATGTTGAGATTAAACATACATTTGATGATATTGATGATGCATATGGATAATGATATGTTGTGTACAATGTGGAATGTAAATGATATGATTGAATAATGATATGTTTGCCTAGTTGATGTTCAATATAATTGATGGTATATATGTATACTATTTTGATATGATGAGAAGCCATGGTTGTTGGCTATGATGATAATCTTGATGTGATGAGAAGCCATGATTGTTAGCAATGATGGTGTAATGAATTATAATTGAGGCATGGTGCCTAGTTGATCATGAGAAATGAATTGAAAAAAGAGAAATGTATAAAGATATAAAGATTGTGTGCCTAATGTGTTGTTCAACTTTCAGAGTTCTGAATTTGGCGGCATGCCTATGAATTATTTTAGTAACAGTCTTGCCGGGTTGAGGATCTCCTTGGTTTATCCGGGTTGAGGTCCAAGAGACTGGGTCTGTTACTTGATAAATGTGAAATGTGAATTATAGTAACAGTCTTGCCGGGTTGAGAATCTTCTCGAGATTAGTCGGGTTGAGGTCCAAGAGACTGGGTCTGTTACAATTGTTTTGGTAACAGTCTTGCCGGGTTGAGGATCTCCTTGAGTATAGCCAAGTAGAGGTCCAAGAGACTGGGTCTGTTACCCTATCCATGGATAGATATATATGTGTATATAGCCAATGGGCTTGATGATATTGATATGGACCAAAGCAGTAACTCTGAACTTTGAATAACATATTAGTTTCTTTTTGGGCCCATGCTTGTCTTTGTTTCCTTGTGATTTATATATGATGATATATATGCTTACTTGAGTTTAATATGGCTTATAATTGATGAATCAATAGATTAATATAATGAAAGGTAATGTCATGAAATATGAGATTCTTGAGTATCATTTGTATATTGAAAAGTGTGGCATTGGCATTTCATTATAGCATGATATTATTGTAGTATGTACCACTAAGCCGTTGGCTTAGCGCGATTATGATTTATCACACAGGTAACAGGGAAGAACCGGAGAGTCCCTCTAGGCCGAGTAGAGGTTAAATCTTGAGGTGTACCTAGTGAAGCTTAAAGATCGAAGACATACTGCCAAACATGTATATGCTTTATGCTTTGTAAAACTTGAGTTTTATTGTATAAGGATTTGTAAATATTTGTTACATTTTCCGCTGCTTTTAAATAAACATTTTACCTTTTGTCTTTTATTATTTCTTTTAAATGATTTAAATTTGTTTATGCTTTTGAAAAGGGACGAGTCATTGGTTAAGTATATCGTGCATTTCTATATTCAGTATACATATATTACGATCGTATTAGCATGTTGTGTACATATACAGAGTATAGGGGTGTTACAAATATTGTTATATTTAAGAATTTTATAATATTAAGACCTGTAAAGGAGGCCGGTTCCAATGAACCGGGCGTTGTGGGGGTACTGGGCCATTTCTCACCTTCCCCACACGTACCCAACTTTCCGAACCCATGAAAGGGTTAGGGTTTCCTTAGGAATCGAGTCATCTACCCCTTTCTTTTTCTCGATCCGTCCGGGTGGCGACTCCATTTTTTACGGACTTAGATCCGTGTTCTCTAAGGCCCCGATCCTAAATAGTGCCGAAGTCGCAAGAACCATTCCACCGGGAGTGGGGGCGAAAATCCCTGCTCACAGTGGCGACTCCACTGGGGATAAGAGAAGTTGATTCCGTTGGTCTTTATATTATTTTATTCTTTCTTATAATGATATTATCCATTGCATCATCTTAGATTGCATCGTATGCGTGAGTTAGAACGCCCGTGTTACTCGTGTTATGTTATGTGAGGGATACCATACTTTCACTCAAGGTTTGGAGATCGAGCATGGCATAACCACTCATAGCCTCGTACCATTTGGTATATACTTGCTATGGGAACCTAAGCCTTTTTTTTACCCAAAGACTAAAGCTCATGTAATTGGCCTAGTTACTTTCCTTAGGTTTTACCCCAAATGCATGTTGTTTGACTATGGTTAGTTTATCTTAGTCTAAATCATGGCTTATTTGGTTTGTTCTTTTTCTAATATGACCTAAGTACATTTGCAAGCTCAAAATAAATTTTTTCTTTAAAGTCCAAAAGACCAAAGTTATTTTCAAAATTTTTCAAGATGGTCTTTGGACATAAGACTTTTCTAAAAACAAATCAAAAAAATTCTTTGGCCCATGGCCCAAATGCTAAGCCCAAAATCCATTTTTCTAAAATCTTTTACAATGGGCTTAGAAACAAAACTATTTTCACCCAACCATTTCTTACAAAGAGCTTGCAAATTATTTAGGTCAATTAAGAAATACCAAAAATCAATTGTGGGCCTAGTTTACACTAAGAATAAATTAACCATGGGCTTGTTTTTGGCATGAATCACTAGTTACTCTTTTCAAGTGAGAAATCTATCTATAATAAACCTCTTAATTTAGTTTTAATCCAATATAGCATAAAAGCTACTTTAATTGGTTAGATGGATTAAAACCTAATTAATGGAAATTATCATGGATGGATTTCCACTTTCGAAAATATAACTATTGGTTGAAACGTCCGAGGGAATTATTCGAAAGCAAGATACCCCGTGTTGGTATTTTGTTAACCATATACCTAGGAAAAAGAGACTCGCCATTCGTGTGTAGATGTTATAAGGTTAGAAGGATCATCCTAATTACACTTGTTTATTGGTTGATTGTGCATACATGCATACATTTGCATCTCATATCATTGATCCTCTCTGGCTCACAGCCCTGGATTACGAAAGTTCAAAAGCTTATGACAATCCGACCTACACCGAAGATGAAGTATCTAGCAACGACTCAATCACTTGCTCACTTAAAACAATGGAGCCTGAACAAATTCAAAGGATGGTGGATGAAGCCCTTAATGCCAAAATGGAAGAAATCAAAGAGGCCCTAGCTGAGACCATGAAGAACCAATTGACTGCAATCTTAGAGAATCATGCCGAGGCATCTGCTAGCACTAAAAAACCAAAGGACAAAGGGAAGACTAAAGTTAGTGAAGTGGTTTTTGATGATGAAAAGGTTTTTGATGATGAAAATGATGATGATTGGGCTCAATACTACCAAGAGGTTCAAGAAAAGAAGAAAGAACCGAAGGCTGTTGAGAAGGCAACTATTGAAAAGACCGAGACATCCGATGTTGAAAAGATGATTGCTGATTTAGAAAAGAAATTTGAGAAGAAGCTGAAAATCGAAGAGAAGTCTGAGATTGACAAACTATTTGAACAAGATGATGAGGTCCCTTATAAGTTCAGGATGCCTTCCTTTGCTAAGTACAATGGCACTGGAAATCCCCATCTTCATATGAAGAAGTATATCACTGCCATGCAATCTGCTCGAGCTACTAAGGCTCAAACCCTAAGGTACTTTATGCTCTCATTGGACCCTGTTGTCCGAAATTGGTTCAATACCTTAGATGATGGAACACAAAAGAGTTGGGATCTACTTTACAAAGCCTTCATCCAACAATATGGGTATAATGTTGAGTTAGAAGTTACCTTGATGGAAGTGGAGTCCATTAGGCAAAGGCCAAATGAGAATTTTGTGGACTATTTGAAAAGATGGAGAAACAAGGCTGCTTTACTCAAGAAGAGTCCCGATGAATCCGATCAAATAAGGATGATTGTGAGAGGGGTGTTGCCTAGCCTTCGTGAGAGAATGTCTCATACACTCATCCGTGATTTCAAAGACCTTCTTCAAGCTGGTTTGCAAATTGAAGAATGGGAAAGGGAGAAGAGCCGATTTGCAACAAAAAGGAATGAGAAAGGGAGCTATTAACCTGGTAGCCAAAGCATGCAAAAGGCCATCGGTGTTAATGCTACTAACCAAGGAACAAGGAGACAATTTTCGAAATTGAGAAAACCGATGTCTTGGGTTCTCAACAAGCTTCAAAGAAAAGGATTGTTACAACCCTTAAATCCTCGTCCTTTGCCTAACCCTCTCCCACCTAACTTTGACACCAAAGCATTTTGTCAATTCCACCAAATGCAAGGGCATGACATGGATAGATGTGTAAGGTTGAGACATGAGATCCAAAACCTAATTGATAATGGGAAGCTACTGTTTAGATCATTTTTGTACTTGTTTTTAGTATGATTTTTATGTGTTTTTAGTTAATGTTTTGATTGATTTTTGTTTTAAGTGTGTTTAAAGTGTTGTTTTTAGGTTTAGGTGCAAAAACACCCTTGGAATATCAAAACAGTGCAGGAAAAGCATGAACCAACCAAGACATGGCCAAGCCAAAGCAAGCTTGGCCGTGTCCCTCAAAGAATGAAGAGGGCAGAGCATGACACGACCATGAGACATGGCCAAGCCTCTGGCCGTGTCTCATCCAAGGAGCAAAAAAAAGAAACCACAAAGAAAGAGCAAAAATGAAGAACCAGGAAGAGACACACTCAGTGAAAAGGCCAAGCCACTGGCCGTATCACATGACACGACCTACAAGCTTGGCCATGTCCCATCTTGAGTCAAAGAAGAAAAGGAAAAGAAGCAAGCAGAAGTGGACACACTCAATGACATGGCCAAGCCACTGGCCGTGTCACATGACACGGCCAGCAAGCTTGGCCGTGTCCCATTTGATGCCAAAGAACAAGGGAGCAAGCAAAGAAGGAAAGAAAAGAGATAGAAATGGACACACCCACATGACACGGCCAAGCTAGTGGTTGCGTCACATGACACGACCATAAGCTTGGCCATGTCACCCCTTGAGACCAAAAGGAAAGAAAGAAAAAGAAAGAAAGAAAAAGCTCAGTGAAGGACACGGCCAGATGGCTTGGCCGTGTCCCAAAGAAAAAACAAGAGACACGGCCAAGCCACTCTTGGCTTGGCTGTGTCACACCTAAAACATTTGATTTCTTTTGCACGAAGTGGGGAACAAAGTGGGAGACAATGCCTTGTGCTTGCCAAAAGAAATACTAAACAAAGAAATAGTGGGGAACAAAGTAAAATGGTGTGAGTTGGAAGGCATGGGTGTGTACTTTGAATGAATTAAAAAGAGAAGAAGAGGGAAATTGGAGGAGGTCTTGGTTTTCTTGGAGCCAAATTTTTGCTACACGTTTGGGAGAGGGAGAGAGTGACACTCTCCTTTACCCCTTCATCTTCATCTCCATTTCCATTCTCTCCATATTCTCCATCTTCCATTGATAAGATCTTTGAGGTTCTTTGGGATAAATTGGGTTAACAAGCTCTTGAAGGTTGAAGAAGCTTCATTGAAAGGATTGGTGACTTGAGAAAGCTCCATTCCATCTTCCAAAGGCAAAATCAATTGAAGGGTTGGTGACTTGAGAAAGCTCCATCCAAAGGTTTGGTGACTTGAGAAAGCTCCACTCCATATTGCAAAGGGGAATCAACCACTGAAGAGGGCTTGAGTTCTTCATCAAATATCAAAGTGGAGCTAGGAGGAAGACTAGTAATCCTACTCTTGGCATCTTCACAAGGGGTTTTTCTATTCTCTCTTTTAATTCATTTCTATTGTTGTTGTTGTATTAAGAGATTGATATTGCAATGGACAATTTGTATTTATTTTATATTGAGTTGAATGAATGTTTTAAATTGATGATGTTGAGCTAAATACCCATGCCTAGGGCTTGTAGCATATTTGGTTGAATGCTTTGATTTGATATTTACATTGATGTACCTTGTTGTTGGTTGATTGTATTGCATTAAATGCTAGGTTGATAGATTAGCTACCTATTAATCTTTGAATATTGGATGACGGACCAAGAGGTGAAATCCGATATCAGAACTATACAATCGACCACCCTATGAATGAATTAGAAATATAAGTTCTAGGGTTTTATTAATTTGGTAATGTAAAAGAATTGGTCATTGTTAATTCATGAATGTGAGAACTAATGGATTGGTAATTGACTAATTAACCTTAAGGAATGTTTTATTAGTTTTTGTTATAGTTTTGTGTCCTGTTTATTGTGTTAATTATTGTTTTATTTAGGTCTTTTGTTAGTTTTATTGATTTGTTTAGTGTTTTCTTTAATTGTGTAATTTTAGTTTGTTTTAGTATTTAGGTCGTGTTTGATCTAATTTTAGGTAAGTTTTATGTTTTGATTATTGATGTTTATTTATGCCTTGTTTAAGTTTTTGTTTGTAAGTTGTGTGTTAGGTTAAACAGGCAAGGAAATGAATTGAAGACAAAAAGAGACAGTAGCTGACACGGGCATAGGACACGGCCAAGTCACTGGCCGTGTCCCATATCAAGCTAAAAGGAAGTTCAAGACACAGAAGCAAACACTGGCAAGGGACACGGCCGTGTCTTGTGGCCGTGTCCCTCCTAATTCACTCACACGGCCAAGTAAAGCTCCACTTGGCGGTGTCACTCAGCAAAGAAGAAAAGAAGACCAAAAGAAGCAGTAGAAGACACTGGCAAGGGACACGGCCGTGTCCCTCCAACAAGCTCAAACACGGCCAAGTCAAGCTTGAATTGGCCGTGTCACTCAACAAAAAACAGAAAGAAGAAAGGCAAGCAGAGGCAGACACTGGCAAAGGACACGGCCGTGTCAACTGGCCGTGTCCCTCCAAGAGACACTCACACGGCCAAGTCACTTCTGACTTGGCCGTGTCCCTCATGTATCAAACACGGAGCGGATTTTTAACGCGTACGATTGATATAAAAGGAAAAGAAAGTTAGGGTTTCGAGGAGTCGACGATTTAGAGCAGTTTTTGAGCCGTCAGAGATTAGAGCTAGGGTTTTAACATTTATTTTATTGATTTTGATTTCACTTTGGATAAAAACTAGTTAGATTAGATTATTCTAGCCATTGTTTCATCCTTCTTGCAAGATTTGAACAAGAGATTCTTCAGAAGCTTCAAGGAGTTGTAACTTGGTTTTGTTCTCGAACTTATTCTCTTTATTTTTATTGAATGGATATTATCATGTCTATTTTGATTTCTTTGAACATTAATAAGATGAATATGTTTAATTGCATTATGAACTAATTTGATCTAGTCTAGGGTTTGTATGGATCTGCTATGATTGTATGAATTGGTTTTTCTCTTAGCTAATAATTTCTTTAGCCTTGATTGAATGAAAAATTGTTAATATATAATTGATTGATCACCAATTATGTGTTTTAAGGTATTAGATGATGGATCGAGAGATGAAGTTTAATACTTGAACAATTCAATTAGGGACTTAGGTGAATTAGAGATATAACCTATTAAAAAGATTATTTCACTTGTAACAAGATTAGTTGAAAGAGGTTTGAATGCGAGAGCTTATTTCCTTGACTTGATTAGTTGAGTTGTTTGAGATTTAATCTTTGAAATTGAATTAGTTAAGAGGAATAACCGTTCATACATATAAGTAGTAGAGAAGTGCAAACCCTAGACCATTCTATCAAGTGAATCAAAACACAGCTCAATTTACTTTTATTGTTTTAAACTTTAATCAATCTTCTTCATTATTTAGCAATTTATAAATCTCTTTATTACTTGTTAAACATAATCTGATAAGCAATTAACCACTTTAGCTTCCTTGAGAGAACGACCTTGGGGCGATCACCTTTGCTACAACTACCTCGTATACTTGCGAGTGACGCTTTGTGGTAGAGTTAATTTGAGCGCAACAAGTTTTTGGCGCCGTTGCCGGGGAAGCTTATTTGGCGTAATTGTTTATTTAAAAAAAAATATAATAATAAAAAAATTAATTACATTTCAGATTATTTTTATTTTATTTTATTTGTCTTTTGCTTTTGATATTTCTTTTTCTAGAAATTCTCGTTTATGCAAGGCAGGAGATCACTTAAAGGAGAGCTACATCCATTCATTCCAGAAATTCAAAGAGTGAAAAGAAGCAGAGAGGAGTTTAAGCTCTACACCGGATTTGATACTTCAGAGGAAGACATTTCTGATTTGGAGTCGGAATCTGAAAAATCTGTGAAGATGGCTGAAGAAAGGCAAAGAACCATGAGAGATTTTGCTAGACCTGTCATTGGGACTTCCACTTCTTGCATAAGACTGACAGATGCAGCAAGGAACTATGAGTTGAAGAACATTCACTACAACATGCTGCCATCATTCTATGGAGTTCCAAATGAAGATCCTTTGAATTTTATTAGGGATTTCTACTCCACCATCAACACTTTTCCTTTGGGAGGACTAACAGAAGATCAGTTGAAGATGAGATGTTTCCCTTATACCTTGAAGGATAGGGCAAAGAGCTGGCTCATGATGTTGCCTGAAAACTCACTGACAACTTGGGAGCAAGTTTACAATAAATTCATGGGCAAGTTCTATTCACACCAAAAGACAGCTGAGTTGAGAGGGAAGATTGCCACATTCTCTCAGTTTGAAGGAGAGCCATTTCATGAGGCTTGGGACAGATTCAAGATGTTATTGATCCAGTGTCCACATCATCACTACCCACTTCAACTCCTTAATCGGTTTTTCTATGATGGTCTCACCCAGCAATTTCAGAACACTGTTGATAATGCAGCTGGGGGAGCCATGGGAGAAAAGACAGCTGATGAGACTTATGAGATCTTTGAGATGTTGGGAGCTAATTCTCAACAAAAGAGTGTAAGGGGAAGAAGCAAGGGGGTAAATCAATTAGAAGCCAATACTGAAATGGTTAGTCAAATAGCTGAGTTGACAAGACAGGTTCAGATGCTAAACATGAAGAACAATATTTCTTCATCTACTCAAGAAGTGTGTGGAATCTGTGGGACATTTGGGCATGGAGCAAATATATGTCCCTCTGCATATGAGACTTTTAGGAATGAAGCTGAGCAAGTTAATGCTATGGGGGGATTTCAACCAAGAGCTAGGAATGATCCTTACTCCAACACTTACAATCCTGGTTGGAGGAGCCACCCCAATTTTTCCTGGACAACAAATAATGCTCAACAGCCTTTCCATTTGCTCCAGAGACAGAATCAGCAGCAGGGCCAATCCTCAAATCAAAATCAAGGACAGCCTAAAAGAGAGAGTTTGGAGGACAGTTTACAAGCTTTCATCAAAGTCAGTGCTCAAAACCAAGAGATGAACAACAAGAGACTGGATTCCTTGGAAGCATCCTTTAAGAAGGTGGAGACCCAAGTGGGGCAACTTGCACAACAGATGCAGATTCAACAAAAGGGGAAGTTTCCAAGTCAACCTGAGCAGGCACAAGCAGTGACTGTTCTTAGGAGTGGCAAGGTAATTAATAACAATGTTGAAAATAATTCTGTGAATGCAGGTGGGCAAGAGAAGAGAAAGGAAGGAGAATTAGAGAACAAAGGTGCTGATGAAAGATCACTGGAGAAGACCCCTACATCAGATTTGCACAGGGCAAGCAATCCATACAGGCCACCTATACCATTCCCTAGCAGGTTGAAGGATGATAAAAAAGATAAGCAGTTTTCAGATATCTTCAACATGCTATCTAAGGTAAGTATCAACTTACCATTACTTGAAGCAATTAAGAACATGCCGGCTTATGCTAAGTTCTTCAAAGAATTGAATACCAAGAAAAAAAGGTATGAGCCGAATGAAAAGGTGATAGTTTCTGAGATAGCTAGTGCTGTTTTGCAGCATAAACTACCTCCTAAGCTAAAGGATCCTGGAAGCTTTATTATTCAAATTGCTATGGGGAATGGAAAAAGTACTGAGAGTATGTGTAATTTAGGGGCTAGTGTGAATTTAATGCCTTATTCTGTTTATCTTGACTTGGAATTAGGGGAACTTAAAACCACAAAAATGGTATTGCAATTAGCTGATAGATCTCTTAGATTCCCGAAAGGGGTTATAGAAGATGTGTTAGTTAAAGTTGGTGGTTTAATAGTTCCTGTTGATTTCATTGTTCTTGACATGGAAGTAGGTAATTCTTCACCATCTACACACACCATTCTGCTGGGTAGGCCTTTTATGGCAACTACCAACACTTTGATAGATGTTAAGAATGGAAAATTATCAATGACTGTTTTGGGACAAACTGTGGAATTTTCTATTTTTAATACTTCTCCTATTCCTACAACTGCTTTATATGAGGATTGTTCTTTCATTGATTGTGTTGATGCAGTTGTTTCAGATGTGTTCTTGCAGACAGGTACTTCTGATAAATTGGAGCTGGCATTGACTTTGGATAGTGATTTGGAAATTTTTGATACAGAAATAGCCAGTTGTCTTGAGACTTTAGAGGATGCTGAAATAGAGGAGCTTAAGGAGGACCCAATTTTTGAACCTTCCCCCACTGAAAAAGAAGAGAAGAACCCCTCACTAGAGTTAGAGCTGAAAGAGTTACCTAAGAATCTGAAATATGTGTTTTTAGAAGATCACAACACTTTACCTGTGATAATATCTAGTGAACTTAGTGAAGGGGAGGAGATGAGGTTAGTGAGTGAGCTTAAAAGATTGAAGAGAGCAATAGGATGGGGATTGAGTGACATCAAGGGTATTAGCCCTTCCATGTGCATGCATAGAATCATTTTAGAAGAGGGAGCTAAACCTGTGAGAGAAACCCAAAGGAGACTTAACCCAAATATGAGTGAAGTGGTTAAGAAGGAAGTGCTCAAATTGCTGGATGAAGGAGTGATTTATCCAATTGCTAACAGTGAGTGGGTGAGCCCAGTACATGTAGTTCCTAAGAAATCTGGAATCACTGTGGTGAAAAATGAGAAGAATGAGTTGGTTCCTACTAGGACTACTACTGGATGGAGAATGTGCATCGATTATAGGAAGTTGAACAATGCTACAAAGAAAGATCATTTCCCTCTTCCTTTTATTGATCAGATGTTAGATAAACTTTTTGGGCACTCACATTATTGTTTTCTGGATGGCCTTTCAGGTTACTATCAGGTGCCAATAGCTCCAGAGGATCAGTCCAAGACAACCTTCACTTGCCCTTTTGGGACTTATGCATTTCGACGTATGCCCTTTGGCTTGTGCAATGCACCTGCAACTTTTCAGAGATGCATGATGTCTGTCTTCTCAGATATGATCGACGATTTTATTGAGGTATTTATGGATGTTTTTTCTGTTTTTGGTAATTCTTTTGATAATTGCCTCGATAAACTTGTTCGTGTGCTTGAGAGATGCATTGAATGTAACCTCACTTTAAGTTGGGAGAAGAGTCATTTTATGGTTACTCAGGGCATTGTCTTAGGTCATGTGGTGTCGAGTAAAGGAATTGAGGTGGATAAGGCTAAAATTGAATTGATTGCTAAGTTACCCCCACCTACCTCTGTTAAGGGAATAAGAAGTTTTTTAGGGCATGCAGGCTTTTACAGGAGGTTTATTAAGGATTTTTCCAAAATAAGCCAACCATTGTGCCATTTATTGGGGAAAGATGTTCCATTTGAATTTACAGCACAATGCATGCAAGCTTTTAATTCCCTTAAGAAAAAATTGACTAGTGCACCTGTGATTGTAGCTCCTGTCTGGTCTTTACCTTTTGAAATCATGTGTGATGCTTCTAACCATGTAGTAGGAGCTGTTCTTGGGCAAAGGGTTGACAAATACTTGAGGGTAATTTATTATGCTAGTTTAACCCTGAATAGTGCACAAATGAACTACACCACAACTGAGAAGGAAATGTTAGCTGTTGTTTTTGCTTTAGACAAATTTAGAGCATATTTAATAGGGTCAAAAATTATTGTTCATTCTGACCATGCAGCTCTTAAATATCTTTTAACAAAACAGCATGCTAAACCGCGCTTAATTAGATGGGTGTTGTTATTGCAAGAGTTTGATTTCCAGATCAGGGATACTAAGGGTAGTGAGAATGTTGTTGCTGATCATCTATCCAGATTACCCTACTTTAATGAAAATCTTGCATCTGATAGCATTCATAAAAATTTAGAAGCATTTCCGGATGAGCATTTGTTTGTGGTAATTAATGCACCTTGGTTTGCAGATATTGCTAACTATCTTGCTTGTGGAATTTTGCGATCTAACATGTCTTTTCAGGAAAAGAAAAGGTTTCTACACTTGAGTAAGTTTTATTTTTGGGATGAACCTTATCTATTCCGGATTTGCAAGGATGAGATAGTTCGCAGGTGTGTTTCTGAGGAAGAACAACTAAGTGTTCTTAAATTTTGTCATGACCTTCACTGTGGGGGTCATTTTGGAGGAAGAAAGACTGCAGAAAAGGTGCTTCAAAGTGGTTTTTACTGGCCTACTTTATTTAAAGATGCTCAAGACTACTGTAAGCAATGTGATCGTTGTCAGAGAGTAGGTAACATTGGAAGAAGGAATGAAATGCCCCTTCAGTCATTTATGGTGGTTGAACTGTTTGACGTATGGGGAATAGACTTCATGGGTCCTTTCCCCAAATCCTTTGGTTATGAATACATTTTAGTTACTGTTGATTATGTTTCCAAATGGGTGGAGGCAATCCCCACCCGTACTAATGATGCTAATATTGTTGTTAAATTTGTGAAGGAAAACATTCTTAGCAGGTTTGGCACACCAAGGGTGATAGTCAGTGATGGGGGGAGCCATTTTTGCAACAGGCTTTTTGAGAAGTTAATGCACAAATCTGGCGTGAAGCATAAGGTGTCAACCCCATACCATCCACAGACTTCTGGACAAGTGGAAACATCAAACAAGCAGTTAAAAGGAATTTTGGAGAAAACAGTCAACACATCCAGGAAGGATTGGGCAAGCAGATTGCACGATGCATTATGGGCATATCGGACTGCTTTCAAAACTCCTCTAGGAATGAGTCCATATCGATTGGTGTTTGGAAAAGCTTGTCACTTACCAGTGGAGTTGGAGCACAGAGCATATTGGGCAATAAAGACTCTGAATTTGGACTTGGACAAAGCGAAGAGAGAACGATTTCTACAAATTTCAGAGTTAGATGAGCTGAGGAATGAGGCCTATGAGAGCTCGAGAATTTACAAGGATCGCACTAAAGTACTTCATGATAAAATTATAGTGCGAAAGACATTGAGTCCAGGTATGAAGGTTTTACTTTTTAACTCACGACTCCGTTCTTTTCCAGGTAAACTCAAGTCTCGATGGAGTGGCCCTTTCGAGATAACTCAGGTATATCCTTCTGGTGCAATTGAATTACTTAACTCTAGAACAGGTGAGACTTTCAAAGTGAATGGACAGAGAGTTAAGCCATAAAATGAAGGATTTCAGGAAGTGAGGGTCATTGACAGCACTTTGATTCATGATCCCTAGGCCTTGCATGATGTCCAGCTTTATGACATTAAAGAAGCGCTAAATGGGAGGCAGCCCATTGGTTTTCATTTATTTTTCGTAGTTGTAATTTTTAATTTAACAAGTATTAATTTTATGTTCGGTTTAAATAAATGGACTGTGCTTTGATCGGTTTTTCTTTACTTTGTGTTTCAGGGTGTTCACAGAATAAGGTTTGCAAAATCGTTTTAAAAAAAAATAGTGTTAAAAGTGAGTAACAGGCAGTAGGTGACACGGCCAAAGGACTTGGCCGTGTCCCTAGGCCGTGTCACACACTGGACATCCAAATTCGATTTTGAAACTTTTGTACAGATTGGGACACACCCAGGGGACACGGCCGTGTCACTTGGCCGTGTCCCCCATTTTGCTTCAGCCACGGCTGTGTTAGCTTGCACTTGGCCGTGTCTCTCCAATTTCACACACCAGACACGGCCAAGTTCCCACAAACACGGCCGTGTCCATCATTTTTTACTTTAAAAGTCTCGATTTTTGCACAGATTTCATTTTTAATCCCTATTTTTTTTTCTTCGTCTCTTTCTCTCGCTCTCTCTCTCTCTCTCGCTCTCTCTTATCGCCATAGCCATTGTTTTGATTGAAATTTTCTAAATCTTTCATTAACGCATCCAATTTCTTCAACAAACCTTGACATATTCACTTCAAACTCCATCTTTACTCATATACTTGTGATTTAATTCAGTTTTGGGTTGAATTTTCAGATTTCTAAGGATGACGAGAACTAAGACTGTTTCACACCACAAGGCGAAGAGGCCTACCACCGGAGGAGCTTCTTCTTCTTCATCCGCTGTACCTTCGAAAAGAGCGAGTCTTTTGGCTAGGAGTTTTTACCCGACAAGGTATGTAAATGATGAATCGCTTGATGTTTTGCAAATTAGGACTTATTTCAATAAATATGTGCAATACCTTGGGTGGGAGACTTTTGTCACCTTAAGACCGTTGCAGTTTGAGGAGCTCACTTTGGAATTTTTGACATCCCTTAAGGTGGAAAGGGATGATAAGAAAATCTGTAGGAAATTGATGTTTAAATTGTTGGGAAAATCATTTGTGCTTAATATTGATGAGTTAAATGCTATTTATGGTTTTCATCAGCATGGGGAACGGTCATTACCTAAAAAATTTAGGCAACAGTTTGCTTGGGGAGCCTTGGGCTCTGGTACTTATGTGGCCAAATCGGCCAAAGCATCTAGATTGAGAAACCCTGCTGTAAGATATTTGCATAGGTTTATGGCCTGCGGATTCTTTGCCCGGAAGGAAAGCCCGGGTGTGGTTACGCTGAATGAATTATTTTTCCTTGATAGTGTTTTGAATGGGATGGCTGTCAGTGCTGGCTATTGGTTAGCCGATATTTTTGATTCTGTGGCTAACGGGAAAAAGGGGGCAATTTGTGTTGGAGGGTTGGTTACCACACTAGCAGTAGCCCTGGTTGAGGATTTTGATCCGAGTACTACTCGTATGACTAGAATATTGGGTAATGACTCTCTTGATTTAGCTACATTGACAAAGATGCACATGGTGGTGCGTAGGAGAGGGACTTATGTGATGCCCTCAGGTGAGCCTGCAGCACCAGGGGATAGGCAGAAGAGAGCCCGGGTTGAAGAGGAGTCAGACTCGGATTCTCTAGGTCTTGATGAGGATGCTCCGGTCTCGGAACATCAAGAGGTACTTCGGAGGATTGAGGCCCTGGAGGGCAAAGTGGATCGACTGGAGGGCAAAGTGGATCGATTAGAAGACACAGTGGGCCAAAACCATGCTGAGATGTTGCAACACATGGAGCAGATTAACAGCAATCTGGCCAAGATCCTGAGTCTTCATCCCTCCGCTGCATCATCTTCCCGCCCACCTTTTCCATAGATGTTGATTTCCTTGCTTTATTTTGTTTACTGTACTTTTGTTTTTATTTTTCGTTTGTGTTTTCATGTTAACATTTTATTTTTGGATATTTTATTTTCGTCTATTGTACTTTTGTTTTTGAACTTTTGTGTGTGTGATGGAAAGCTAGGATTTTGCTTCACCAGGTCCACTGGAAGACAGGTTGTCCTTTAACTCTTTTTATTTATTATTCTTGTTTTCCATTGAGGACAATGTAAATTTTAAGTGTGGGGTAAGCTTTCCTTTAATTTGTGTTTTTGTTTTGTTCGTCTTGTTTTGCTTATTGTGGTTGTTTTGTTTATTGTGTTTGTGGTGTATGGCATAATTGTTGAAATCTTATTAATCTTTTCTTTGATTCTAGCATTATAGTTGAGACGTTAGTATCAGCATGGAAATGAGCATTTGAATTCATTCAGGATTAATTTTCACATTCTGCGGTTCATGACAGATAAATCTTTGAGAATCCACCTTTGTGAGTTTTGAGCCTTATAGATTAAATGATTGATTCTCTTTTCTTCAGTGTGCACCTCCATGATTTTGCATCTCTAGAGTTTGCTTTTGCATGCTAATTGAACTCACATTATGATTTAATCTCAAGTTTTAGAATGATGAAGGCAAATTAGGTTAGCCCTTAGCTTAAAAAGACCTCCCTTAATATTGATTTCCTTAGTGAGCCAAGTTGAGCCTTTGACCTTTTCTTGTTTGATCAACACAATTCTCAACTTAGCATTTTCTTATTTTCATCATACCTGCATTAAGAAATGGAGTTTTATGATATGGCAGGAGGGTGGTTTAGTTCAAAGTGTGGGGTAAGCAATAAAAGAATTTTTGGTATTGCTATTTGGGGTTGAAATGCATATTTTGCACTTTGTATTAGATTAAGAGTTGATTATTCCTTTCCTCTACATTTTAAGCTAGATGTTCTATGCAATGTTATACTTTGTATATATGTATTAAAATATATATATATAAATAAATAAATAAATAAAAAATAAAAGAAAAAAGAAAAAGAGAAAATAAAAAAGATATATATATATACAAAAGTCAAATATGTTCTAGCATTGGTTATCAAAAGAGGAATGTCGACTCATATATAATTCTTTAAGTATGGAAGTATATGAAAGTATAAGGTTGGTGAGTATGCTATTTAAAGGAGTTATGAGTTTCTTAGCAAGAGTAG
This sequence comes from Garcia nutans, assembly GCA_947685225.1. Lineage (NCBI taxonomy): Eukaryota > Viridiplantae > Streptophyta > Magnoliopsida > Malpighiales > Euphorbiaceae > Garcia > Garcia nutans. The sequence goes on along the minus strand of CANTUV010000007.1, from coordinate 42,293,233 downwards.
TGTTTAATTTAGATACTCCATTTCTTGATGCTCCAGCCTAAATTCCTTTTCTCACACCTTTACCTTAGCCCCATTACATCCAAATGAAAGACCTTCGGATTATTCTTGAGAAAATCAGTGAGAGAGATTGGATAATTAAGCAAGTTTATGGTAGTATGCAGTCGTGAGTGGTTTGAGTGATTAACCTTTGAAATAGAGTGAAACACTTAGATGAGAGATGAGATTTGTATGTCTGGATCAATGAATGAGTTAAGAAAATTTTGATTGAAGGAAATTGCAATTATTTATGTCTGATGTCTTAAAGTATTTCATCTATGTACTGGAATTATAGTTAAGGTTGTTTGAGTTTTTAATTTATGCCATGTGAATTTGCTTGAGGACAAGCAAAGTTTTAAGTGTGGGGAAGTTGTTTTATTAGTTTTTGTTATAGTTTTGTGTCCTGTTTATTGTGTTAATTATTGTTTTATTTAGGTCTTTTGTTAGTTTTATTGATTTGTTTAGTGTTTTCTTTAATTGTGTAATTTTAGTTTGTTTTAGTATTTAGGTCGTGTTTGATCTAATTTTAGGTAAGTTTTATGTTTTGATTATTGATGTTTATTTATGTCTTGTTTAAGTTTTTGTTTGTAAGTTGTGTGTTAGGTTAAACAGGCAAGGAAATGAATTGAAGACAAAAAGAGACAGTAGCTGACACGGGCATAGGACACGGCCAAGTCACTGGCCGTGTCCCATATCAAGCTAAAAGGAAGTTCAAGACACAGAAGCAAACACTGGCAAGGGACACGGCCGTGTCTTGTGGCCGTGTCCCTCCTAATTCACTCACACGGCCAAGTCAAGCTCCACTTGGCCGTGTCACTCAGCAAAGAAGAAAAGAAGACCAAAAGAAGCAGTAGAAGACACTGGCAAGGGACACGGCCGTGTCAACTGGCCGTGTCCCTCCAACAAGCTCAAACACGGCCAAGTCAAGCTTGAATTGGCCGTGTCACTCAACAAAGAACAGAAAGAAGAAAGGCAAGCAGAGGCAGACACTGGCAAAGGACACGGCCATGTCAACTGGCCGTGTCCCTCCAAGAGACACTCACACGGCCAAGTCACTTCTGACTTGGCCGTGTCCCTCATGTATCAAACACGGAGCGGATTTTTAACGCGTACGATTGATATAAAAGGAAAAGAAAGTTAGGGTTTCGAGGAGTCGACGATTTAGAGCAGTTTTTGAGCCGTCAGAGATTAGAGCTAGGGTTTTAACATTTATTTTATTGATTTTGATTTCACTTTGGATAAAAACTAGTTAGATTAGATTATTCTAGCCATTGTTTCATCCTTCTTGCAAGATTTGAACAAGAGATTCTTCAGAAGCTTCAAGGAGTTGTAACTTGGTTTTGTTCTCGAACTTATTCTCTTTATTTTTATTGAATGGATATTATCATGTCTATTTTGATTTCTTTGAACATTAATAAGATGAATATGTTTAATTGCATTATGAACTAATTTGATCTAGTCTAGGGTTTGTATGGATCTGCTATGATTGTATGAATTGGTTTTTCTCTTAGCTAATAATTTCTTTAGCCTTGATTGAATGAAACATTGTTAATATATAATTGATTGATCACCAATTATGTGTTTTAAGATATTAGATGATGGATCGAGAGATGAAGTTTAATACTTGAACAATTCAATTAGGGACTTAGGTGAATTAGAGATATAACCTATTAAAAAGATTATTTCACTTGTAACAAGATTAGTTGAAAGAGGTTTGAATGCGAGAGCTTATTTCCTTGACTTGATTAGTTGAGTTGTTTGAGATTTAATCTTTGAAATTGAATTAGTTAAGAGGAATAACCGTTCATACATATAAGTAGTAGAGAAGTGCAAACCCTAGACCATTCTATCAAGTGAATCAAAACACAGCTCAATTTACTTTTATTGTTTTAAACTTTAATCAATCTTCTTCATTATTTAGCAATTTATAAATCTCTTTATTACTTGTTAAACATAATCTGATAAGCAATTAACCACTTTAGCTTCCTTGAGAGAATGACCTTGGGGCGATCACCTTTGCTACAGCTACCTCGTATACTTGCGAGTGACGCTTTGTGGTAGAGTTAATTTGAGCGCAACAAGGAACAAATTAATTACAAGGTTATGTTAAAGGATAATTGAGAATTGAGCTTCGATTGAATGGACCTATGACTCTAGGCACCTTCCCAAGAATCGATTTGATCTTGTACACCCATCACACACACCAACCCTACGCACGTTAATTTTAGGTTTAACTTGTCCTTCCACAATTCCGATCAACAAACACTTCCATATTTAAATAACTTGTCAATCAAGCTATTACGAACCACATCTTCTTGGTGAAACGATCTTGGGGCGATCACCTTTGCTACAGCTACCTCGTATACTTGAGAGTGACGCTTTGTAGTAGTACTTAATTCGAGCGCAACAAGTTTTTGGCGCCGCTGCCGGGGAGGGTTGTCGAAGTAGTAATAGTTTGATTTTTTTATTTACTCGGTTGTCTGTTTTCTTTAAATTTCTAAGTGGTGTTCTTTTTATTTTTGCAGGGGAAGGCTGTTTAAGTAGTGATAGTTTGATTTTTCTTTACAATTTAATTGTTTGTTTGTTTTCTTTTAATTGTTTGTTTGTTATTTGTTTTCATTAAATTGCTGAGTACCTTTTGTAAATATGCAATTTTCAAGGTACGTAGGGGTTTATGATGATAACCCTGACTCTAACATGGCATGGCAATTAGCAGAATTAATGAACCAACTTAAGATGTTAAATGCAAGAGGAAGAACACCTATGACTACTCGTGAAGTATGTTCAGCATGTGGCATTGCAGGACATAGCGCAAACATGTGTTCGTTTGGTTATGGACAATACCAAGAGAGGCAAGAGGAAGAATATGCCTATGAAAGTTTCCAGATCATGGGTGGAAATGACCCATATCCCAGACCTTATAATTCAAGCTGGGGAAGCCATCCAAATTTTTCTTGGGAAAACCAACAACAAATTCCACCTCAAAATTTTTTTCAACCTTACCAAAGAAATCCTTACTCTCAAGAACAATATTCAAATCAAGATCACCTTAAGGAACCCACATTGGAGGATAGTTTGAATGCCTTCATTCAAACTAGCGCACAAAATCAAGATCAACTTAAGGAACCCACTTTGGAAGATAGTTTGAATGCGTTCATTCAAATTAGTGCAAAAAATCAAGATCAATTCGAGAAATCCACAGTGGAAGATGATTTGAATGCTTACCTTCAAATTAGCACACAAAATCAGGAAGGGAGCAATGAGAGGTTTGATTCTTTGGAGGAATCATTGAAGAGGGTGGAAATTCAAGTTGGGCAACTGGCACATCAACTCCAAGCACACCAAGAAGAGGAATTTCCTAGCCAACTGGAGCAAGTCAAGGTAATCACAAATTTGAGGAGTGAACATGTGATATATAACAGTTTTTGTTATTCCTTTGATGCAGGAACTAATCAAGAAGAAGATGGTGAGGAAATACAACCATACATAGAGGAGTTAATTCAATCAAAGGAGGAGGAGGATTTGGAAGCATCAACTTTGACAACATTGCATGAACCTCCAAATCCTTGTATGCCACCAATCCCATTCCCAAGTAGGCTGAATGAAGAGAAACAAGGTATGCAACTTTCTAAACTCTATGACATGCCCTGTGGTGAAGATAGTGTAGATAAGCTTGAGGTGGCAATGACCTTAGAAGTAGAACCTAATTTTTCCAATTTAGAAATTGAGGAGAGAATTTACTGTTAAATAATGAGATTGTTGAGGGGGAGCTTCAAATTGCTAAAGAGGATGAAGAAGTGATTCTACCAAACTTGGTTGAACTTAAAAAGACCCCAAGAATTATGAAAGATGTTTTGGTTGGGGATTACAGTATGCAACAAATTATAATCTCTCCCACCCTTGGTGATGAGAATGAGCAAAAACCATATATAACCATGTTGCAAACTGAAAAAGATTCTTACCACATCCCTATAGCATTAGAGGATCAAGCTAAGACAACCCTCACATGTTCTTTTTGGACAATTGCTCTTCCAAGGATGCTACCTGGGCTTTTCAATACATTGGGCACATTTCAAAGTTGCATGTTGTTCATCCTCTATGGGCTCCAATTGCATTATGGGTGGAAGGAGCCCTACACATCGTATATGGGAACGATGGAAATCAGGTATCATCTAAACTCTCTTTTAGTTTATGCATGCTCACATTGAGGACAATGTGAATCTTTAAGTGGGGTGCATTTTGTGTGTTATGTTTTTACTTTCAATTGCATTATGTGTTTTTGTGTTTTTACTTTTAACTTGTTTTTGTTTAAGTTTTAGTTAATGTTTTTGAATGTTTTCCGTTGAATAAATGAGTTTTAGAAAGTTTAATTGTTATAAAAATTGTTGATAGATGACCTTTGAATTTTTGAAGCATGAATTGGAGAATTGAGTAGAATTGGTGCTTATTGTCAATTTTGTCGGTTTTTTCCCTTGCATTGCCATTAACCTAGTGAGGAATTGAGCCATCAACTTATCATTATTGTTGTGGGTGAACATCTTTGATTGATGATTTGCTAAAACTTGCTTTGAAATGTATTTTAAGATTGCATAAAAATTTCAATTTGGCATCAAGATGATTAAGGCAATTAGGTGAACCCACTTTGGCTTAAAAAGACCAATCCTATATTCAACCTTAGTTAGCCAATTTTGAGCTTATTTTATTTTTCCTTTTCTTTCTTTTTCACAACACCATTAGCTTGAACCTTGTTGTTTAACTCTTACCCTTTCATTAGGTCAAGAGCATTTTTAGAGCGTTTATAACCGAGTGTTGTGTTGAATTAAGTGTGGGGTTAAATTTAGTAGGTTTAAGATTGCAAAGAAAAATAATAAAAATAAAAAAAGAAAAAGAAAAAGAGATATATATATATATATGTAATAATAATAAGAATAACTGTTGTTCTTATTGGAAGGGTTGGAATAAGTTGAAAATATCATTGCAATATTTAATAAGTGAGTTCCCTTGAAAAGCTCTTTAATGTCAAGGGGTAGATGAAGGAAGGTGTTTGGGATTGTTGGGTTATGTATATGATCGGGTACTTCATTCTTAAAGTGCTCTTGAACTTAATGATCAAGCTCACATTTCCTAAATATCATGCATTTACCTTAGCCCCATTACAACCCAATAAAGACCTTTTGATTGATGCTTGATTGTAATTTTGTGGTGGAGATTTGATTGATAAGCAAGCCTATGGTAATAATCTTTCATTGATTGTTATGAGTGTAAACACCACCATGATCAAACACTTGTAAGAGTTGGTGAGGGAGAGACAACATAGGTTATGCATGAAAAACCACTTAATTACATGGGTGTCGATTTTGTTTGATTCGATATTGATTGCGGATTTAGGGATAGGGAAGTCTTGATGCATTTTTATAACTCTTGAACTTAACAAAATTTATCTTGTTAATGTGTTTTGATTTTAGCCTTGCTTGGGGACAAGCAAGGAATTAAGTGTGGGGTATTTGTTTAGATCATTTTTGTACTTGTTTTTAGTATGATTTTTATGTGTTTTTAGTTAATGTTTTGATTGATTTTTGTTTTAAGTGTGTTTTAAGTGTTGTTTTTAAGTTTAGGTGCAAAAACACCCTTGGAAGATCAAAACAGTGCAGGAAAATCATGAACCAACCAAGACATGGCCAAGCCAAAGCAAGCTTGGCCGTGTCCCTCAAAGAATGAAGAGGGCAGAGTATGACACGGCCATGAGACATGACCAAGCCTCTGGCCGTGTCTCATCCAAGGAGCAAAACAAAGAAACCACAAAGAAAGAGAAAAAATGAAGAAGCAGGAAAAGACACACTCAATGACACGGCCAGCAAGCTTGGCCGTGTCCCATCTTGAGCCAAAGAAGAGAAGGAAAAGAAGCAAGCAGAAGTGGACACACTCAATGACACGGCCAAGCCACTGGCCGTGTCACATGACACGGCCAGCAAGCTTGGCCGTGTCCCATTTCATGCCAAAGAACAAGGGAGAAAGCAAAGAAGGAAAGAAAAGAGATAGAAATGGACACACCCACATGACACGGCCAAGCTAGTGGTCGTGTCACATGACACGGCCACAAGCTTGGCCGTGTCACCCCTTGAGACCAAAAGAAAGAAAGAAAGAAAAAGCTCAGTGAAGGACACGGTCAGATGGCTTGGACGTGTCCCAAAGAAAAAACAAGAGACACGGCCAAGGCACTCTTGGCTTGGCCGTGTCACACCTAAAATATTTGATTTCTTTTGCACGAAGTGGGGAACAAAGTGGGAGACAATGCCTTATGCTTGCCAAAAGAAATACTAAACAAAGAAATAGTGGGGAACAAAGTGAAATGGTATGAGTTGGAAGGCATGGGTGTGTAATTTGAATGAATTAAAAAGAGAAGAAGAGGGAAATTGGAGGAGGTCTTGGTTTTCTTGGAGCCAAATTTCTGCTACACGTTTGGGAGAGGGAGAGAGTGACACTCTCCCTTACCCCCTTCATCTTCATCTCCATTTCCATTCTCTCCACCTTCTCCATCTTCCATTGATAAGATCTTTGAGGTTCTTTGGGATAAATTGGGTTAACAAGCTCTTGAAGGTTGAAGAAGCTTCATTGAAAGGATTGGTGATTTGAGAAAGCTCCATTCCATCTTCCAAAGGCAAAATCAATTGAAGGGTTGGTGACTTGAGAAAGCTCCATCCAAAGGTTTGGTGACTTGAGAAAGCTCCATTCCATATTGCAAAGGGGAATCAACCATTGAAGAGGGCTTGAGTTCTTCATCAAATATCAAAGTGGAGCTAGGAGGAAGACTGGTAATCCTACTCTTGGCATCTTCACAAGGGGTTTTTCTATTCTCTCTTTTAATTCATTTCTATTGTTGTTTTTGTATTAAGAGATTGATATTGCAATGGACAATTTGTATTTGTTTTATATTGAGTTGAATGAATGTTTTAAATTGATGATGTTAAGCTAAATACCCATGCCTAGGGCTTGTAGCATATTTGGTTGAATGCTTTGATTTGATATTTACATTGATGTACCTTGTTGTTGGTTGATTGTATTGCATTAAATGCTAGGTTGATAGATTAGCTACCTATTAATCTTTGAATATTGGATGACGGACCGAGAGGTGAAATCCGATATCAGAACTGCACAATCGACCACCCTATGAATGAATTAGAAATATAAGTTCTAGGGTTTTATTAATTTGGTAATGTAAAAGAATTGGTCATTGTTAATTCATGAATGTGAGAACTAATGGATTGGTAATTGACTAATTAACCTTAAGGAACAAATTAATTACAAGGTTATGTTAAAGGATAATTGAGAATTGAGCTTTGATTGAATGGACCTATGACTCTAGGCACATTCCCAAGAATCGATTTGATCTTGTACACCCATCACATACACCAACCCTACGCACGCTAATTTAAGGTTTAAATTGTCCTTCCACAATTCCGAACAACAAACACTTCCGTATTTAAATAACTTGTCAATCAAGCTATTACGAACCACACCTTCTTGGGGAAACGACCTTGGGGCAATCTCCTTTGCTACAACTACCTCGTATACTTGCGAGTGACGCTTTGTAGTAGTACTTAATTCGAGCGCAACAAGTTTTTGCCGCCGCTGCCGAGGAGGGTTGTCGAAGTAGTAATAGTTTGATTTTTTTTATTTACTCGGTTGTCTGTTTTCTTTAAATTGCTAAGTGTTGTTCTTTTTATTTTTGCCGGGGAAGGCTATTTAAGTAGTGATAGTTTGATTTTTCTTTACAATTTAATTGTTTGTTTGTTTTGTTTGAATTTTTTTTGTTATTTGTTTTCATTAAATTGCTGAGTACCTTTTGTAAATATGCAGTTTTCAAGGTACGTAGGGGTTTATGATGATAACCCTGACTCTGACATGGCATGGCAATTAGCAAAATTATCGAACCAACTTAAGATGCTAAATGGAAGAGGAAGAACACCTATGCCTACTCATGAAGTATGTTCAGCATGTGGCATTGCAGGACATAGCGCAAACATGTGTTCATTTGGTTATGGACAGTAACAAGAGAGGCAAGAGGAAGAATATGCCTATGAAAGTTTCCAGAACATGGGTGGAAATGACCCATATCCCAAACCTTATAATTCAAGCTGGGGAAGCCACCAAAATTTTTCTTGGGAAAACCAACAACAATTTTTGGAATTGAGAAAACCGATGTCTTGGGTTCTCAACAAGCTTCAAAGAAAAGGATTGTTACAACCCTTAAATCCTCATCCTTTGCCTAACCCTCTCCCACCTAACTTTGACACTAAAGCATTTTGTCAATTCCACCAAATGCAAGGGCATGACATGGATAGATGTGTAAGGTTGAGACACGAGATCCAAAACCTAATTGATAATGGGAAGCTACTCGAGCCCAATAAGCCAAACACCAAAGACAACCCATTACCAAAATTCAATAGGATACCACCACCGGCGACCTTCATGATTGGAAGAGGTTTACATGAGGACTTTGTCATGTCTTCTTTTCAAGATGTGGATGAGAAAGCAATCAAAGAAGAAGAGGCATTTGTCAAAATTGAACAAGCTATGATGGGTGGAGAAGTAGCAATTTGTGTTGTCAATGGGTTTTGGGATTCAAGTGATAGTGATGATGATATCATACCCAAGAAGGAGGAGTGGACTTGGTCCGAGCCCGAAGAAGATGAGGTGATGAACATAAGATCTGGCAAGCCTTATGCAAGGCCACCACCTAAGGAGGTAGAAAATAATAAGGGGAAGGAAGTTGAAGTGGAAGAAGATGATGTTGTGCTCAAGCAATTGAAAAGAACCCAAGCAACTGTTAGCATTTGGGACTTGTTAGCTACTTCTAAAAAGCACCGAGAAACTATGGCCAAAGCCTTAGCTAGCATGCCCATTTCTACCTCTGCAACACCGGAGGAGTTGATCAACTTCATAAAAATTGGGGAAGTAATGAAATGTGAGGAGATCAAAGAAAAGAGTGAAGTTAGTATGGGAGCAATTTCTTTTTCAGATGCGGACTTACCAGAGGAGGGGAGAGACCACATCCGCCCTCTCTTTATCAAAATAGAAGTCAAGGGGAAAAGGACTCCATGTGTAATGGTCGATGATGGGTCTGCCATAAATGTTTGTTCACTTAAGATACTGCCAAAGCTAGCCATGTCAATAAGAGATCTAAACCCAACCGAGGTGACAATTCGTGCTTATGACAACACTAAGAGGCATGCCGAAGGGATTTTCAAAGCGGCTGTCAAGGTTGGTCCAATTGAATCTATTGTTAAGTTTGTTTTTAAGATATACCAGTCACCTTCGCCTTGCTCTTGGGGTGACCATGGTTTCACCCTCTTGGTGGAGTTCCTTCCACCCTTCATCAAAAAATCAAATTCCCTAATGGAAATGAAACAGTGGTCATTGAAGCTGAAGATAATGAGATTGTTAACGCTCTAATGGTTGAGAGGCCTCTCAATGGTTTTCAAGTAGCTGTAATTTCTGATGATGAAGCATTGGACTCCAAAGTCTTGAATATGATGAAGAACATGAACTACCTTCCCGGAGCTGGTCTTGGAAAGGGTAAGGCCGATTTAACAAAGTTGCCAGATTTTAGAACTCAAGCTTCCAAGAAGGGGTTGGGATATGACGAAGCCAATGATGTTCAACCAAAGAAGAATGAGAAGATGAGCTTCCCACCACTTGAAGAGATCTTTGTCAAAGCTCCAGATATGGGACCACTCCAAGGAAAGCCCGAGTCGATCATGTTCATGGGTAAGTTAATTCCAGGTTTTGAAATTTTTGCAGATGTTGCTGAGCTAGTGGAGCAAGTGAAGAAAGAGCTCACCCTGTTAACCAACAAAGAATCCAATCCAAAAGAGAAGAATGAAGCCGCCCTGAAAGCCGAGAAGACTCCGGAAGAGATTGCTACCCTGGTCGAGGAAAAGTTTGAAGACATCCTAATTTATAACTCTGAGAACAATGATTTTAATTTTGATTTTAATTTGTCTGCTTTGTATGAGGATGATGATGTTTTCTTTTCCAAAATGAATACAATAAAGTCTGATTTTGCTTACTTGTGTGATGTTTCTCCTAATGGTTGCATATATTCAAATAGCAGTTACATGAGCATCTTTAATATTAATTCTGTTAACACACAATCATTAAATTTGGGAACAATTGAAAATCCTAAAAACATTAGCATAGCATCCGACCTTACTCCTGATGAGAGAGAGAGATTTGAAAAAATATTCAAAAAATATGAAGAAGTGTTTGCTTGGTCTTATGGGGATATGCCTGGGATAGATCGAGACATAGCCGAGCATCATATTCCTACTTACACTCACATTAAGCCTGTCAAACAAAAGCTTAGGCGACTAAGACCTGAGTGGGCTAAATTGGTTAAAGAAGAGGTCACTAAGCAAATACAAGTGAAGTTCCTTGAAGTGATAGAATACCTAGATTGGCTAGCCAACATAGTACCAGTGCCAAAGAAAGATGGGAGGATAAGGGTCTGCGTGGACTATAGAGATCTAAACAAGGCTTCCCCTAAGGATGATTTTCCTTTACCTTACATAGATGTACTCATTGATAGTGCGGCCTCTAGCGTGCTACACTCATCTGTAGATGGATTTTCCGGATACAATCAAGTGTTAATGGCCCAAGAGGATAAAGTCAAAACTGCCTTCACTACTACATGGGGTATATTTAGTTATAGGGTGATGCCTTTCGGCTTAAAGAATGCTGGAGCAACCTACCAAAGGATGGCCACCACACTATTTCATGACATGATGCACAAAGAAGTTGAAGTATATGTTGATGATATGATGGTGAAGTCGGATACAAGGGAGCAACACTTCCAGAACTTGGAATTATTCTTCGATAGAGCTTTGAAGTATAAGCTAAGATTAAACCCGAAGAAGTGTGTATTCAGTGTTACTTCAGGAAAATTATTGGGACATGTAATTGGTCCGAATGGCATTGAGATTGATCTTGACAAAGTCAAAGCAATCAGGGAAATGCCAGCCCCAAAGACGGAGAGAGAAGTTCAGGGATTCATTGGTAAACTGTAGTACATTAGCAGATTTATAGCAAAGCTCACAACAATCTGTGAGCCTATCTTCAAATTGCTTAAAAAGAATCAGCCGGTCGTATGGAATGAAGAATGTCAAAAGGCCTTTGACCGAAAAAAAGAGTATTTGTTGAATCCACCTGTTTTGAAACCACCTAAACCCGGAAAACCTCTATTACTATACTTAGCAGTTGAAGAAGAGTCGATAGGAGCCATGCTAGCCCAAGCAGATGAGTCGGAGATTGAGCATGCCGTTTACTATTTGAGTAGAAAGCTCCTACCTTATGAAATTAAGTATAGTATCATCGAAAAGACATGTATAGCCGTAGTTTGGACTTCTAAGAAGTTGCGGCATTACTTTTAATCGTATAGTGTGCAAGCAATTTCCAGGTTGGATCCAATGAAGTAGTTAAGGGAGACACCCTCTTTAATTGGGAAATATGGTCGATGGTTGATAATATTAGAAGAATTTGAGATCGAGTATGTAACCAGAAAAACAATCAAAGGTAGAGCGGTGGCAGAATTCCTGGCTCAACAACCATTACCAGAAAGTGAAGAGGTAATCTTGGAATTTCCAGATGAACATTTAGAAGCAATTGAAGTACAAGGGTGGAAAATGTATTTTGATGGAGCAGCGAACAGGAAAGGAGCAGGTTTGGGAGTTATACTAGAATCGCATGAAGGGGAACTCATCCCTTTAGCCAAAAAATTGAAATTTAGGGCAACCAATAACATGGTGGAGTATGAAGCGTGTATTTTCGGTTTGGAAACCCTAATGATTATGAAGGTGGATAAGGTGGAATTTTATGGAGATTCGTTGCTAGTAGTATCCCAAGTAAATGGAGAGTGGGAGTTAAAAGAGGAAAAATTAAAACCATAACACCGTTATTTGACCATGATGAAGAGGAATTTTAAGGAGTGTAGGTTTATACACTTGTCAAGAGAAGAAAATCAGATGGCTGATGCCCTAGCCACATTGGCTTCGGTATGGGAAAATCCTGCCAGCTTATTCCTTAAGCCTCTGATCTTGACCAGTTCATCAACTCCTTGCTATGAATATGAGACAATCATGGAAGTTGATACAGACCATGATGCGTGGTATGATACTATAAGACAATTTTTGGAAGAAAGAGAGTACCCGCCGGGGGCAACAAAGAAAGAGAGAAGAGCCATAAGGAGGTGGTCATTGCAATACATCACCTTCCATGGAGAGTTATATCGAAGATGGCCTGATGGAGTGCATTTGAGATGTTTAAGAAAGCCTGAAGTGGAGCGCATCATGTTAGAAATACATGCGGGAAGTTATGGTCTGCACATGAGTGGTTTGGCCCTAGTTAAGAAGATTATTCGACAAGGTTACTGTTGGTTGACCATGGAGAGAGACTGTATTGAGTTTGTCAAGAAGTGCCAGTAATGTCAGATGTATGGTAACTTAAATCACATGCCTCCTGAAGAACTACATTCAATGTCTTCACCTTGGCCATTTGCCACCTGGGGTATCGACATTATAGGAGAAATACATCCGACAGCCTCAAACGGTCACCGTTTCATTGTAGTAGCAGTTGATTATTTTTCAAAATGGGTCGAAGCCGAATCCTTCAACAAGCTGGGTGCAAGTTAAATGGCTAGGTTTATTGAAAAGAATCTCATCTGCAGATATGGGATCCCGCATAGTGTGATATCAGACAACGGAGTACAGTTTCAAGGAGCAGTTAAGGATTTATTCTCCAAGTACCAAATCCATCATCATCGATCCTCTCCTTATAGACCAAAGGCTAATGGTGCAGTAGAAGCAACGAACATGACAATTAAGCAAATTCTATCCAAGATGACTAAGACTTACAGAGACTGGTCGGAAATGCTTCCCTTTACTTTATGGGGATATAGGACAAGTGTGCGAACACCTACCGGGATGACACCGTTCTCTTTGGTTTATGGGATGGAAGCGGTATTGCCAATTGAAATTTTGATCAAATCACTGAGAGTAGTCTTGGAAGCTGAACTGTCTGAAATGGAATAGGTAGCAAGCAAATACACACAATTAGCTCTATTAGAAGAGAGAAGGTTAAAGGCACTATATCATCACCAACTGTATCAAAAGAAGATAGCTCGGGCCTATATTAGAAGGGTTAAAATAAAAAAGTTCAGAGTTGGGGATTTGGTATTGAAGCAATGTAGGCCTAATGTATCTGATCCAAGAGGGAAGTTCAGACCTAGCTGGGAAGGGCCATATGTCGTGAAACAAGTCATGAGCAAAGGTGTAGTGAAATTATCAGACATGGATGGGAATGAATTTAGTGAGCCAGTAAACATTGACAGGTTGAAGAGGTTTTATGTATGATAGGAAGAAAAAGAAGAAAAAAGAGCTCGCTTGGTTGAAAACCCAAAAAGGGCAGCCTAGGCAAAAGTTAGAGCAGTCCGCTAGTTCCGAAAACCCGAAAGGGCGGGCTAGGCAACAATTAGGGCTAAATGAGAGAAAATCGTCAATTAGAAAACCCGAAGGGCTAATTGGCAACAGGAGTGATCTTGTGTATGCTGGCTTTATGTTTGGTTGTTCCCCAATTTAATAAAACAGAATTAATGTTAAAATTGTTCTATGTGCACTGTTATAAGTATTCGACCAGATATGGATGAAATAATAATCATAATTGCAAAAGGTGATGACAAATTATAAATGGAAAAGAAGCATCTTTTATTACTTTAGTTATTTTTCATCTTAACAAAACACTTTCTGAATTGACAAATGTAAAACCTATGGCAGTTGATAAGTGTAACGTGCAGGCCAGCTTTGCCTCAGCCGATCCAAGTAGGCTTCAGTCAAGCAAGGCATGTCTAGGTCAGGAGCAAAGTCAGAATCACGAGGCTCAGCTCCATACTGACGCCCAAGTCGGCGAGGATCATAGCATGTACCTTGACGAAGAGTAGCAAGGGGAAAGTACATCAAGTATGTCCGCATGGTGATATGAGAAATCTTCCACCAAGGTACCAACCAACGGACATTGACTTCAGAGCATGAGTGGATCCAGTCGACATTGTCAGCATATGAAGAAGCAGGATGGAGTAGCTTCCTAGCAGAATGATGACATGGCAGGTATCTGGCAAAATCCATGGAGGGAGTATCAAGTAAACAAAGACGCTCCTGAAGCCAAATCTATGAAGAAAGAATTAAGTTTAAAAAAAAAGAAAGAAGTCCGCTGAGTTGAAAACCCGCAAGGGCAGCTTAGGCAAAAATTAGGACATCTCACTAGTTCCGAAAACCCGTATGGGCAGACTAGGCAAAAGTTAGAGCAATAAAAAAAATAAAATAAAATAAAGCCTAAATTGAAAACCCAAAAGGGCAGTTTAAGTAATTACCTGAAGTAGCAATGGACTCCCAGTCAGTCTCATTGACAATCCTGATTTAAATCGGTCTAATCCAACTAAGGTCTCGGCTAAAATCACAGGTACCGGTGACAAGCCTCCTTCCATTTGATCCATGATATCCAATACTCATGGGTTAATATCGCCGTCAGAAGAAACAAGCAAGAATTGGCCGAGCAAGCAAAGACAAAGCATGCGTCCCCATGCCTTAGTAGGAGCCAAATGAGAGAAACAAAAGTCAATCAAAGGAGTAAGTAGAATTTTTTCACCTTTCATCAACTGAAGAACTTTGGGTTTTGGAATTTGAAATAACATCTGCATTTTCTGTTGAGTCTTGGAAATCAATGTGGGTAACGCCATTTGTTGATTATTGGGATGTCCAAGGATGGCCTCAAATTCTTCAATCAAGGGACACATTTCAAAGCCATTAATTCTAAATACCCTAGAATCCGTATCCCATATGGAAGCCACGACATGTAAGAAGGAGTGATCCAATTTGACATTTTGAAAGCATTTTAATATCAAGCTTTGACCATGAAATTTGCTTCCAATGGTTGGCATCCATATTCTTAAATAGAATTTTTATTTTCTTTAAATGGTGCTTGGTCATGGTTGATGAATAAAGGGGAACCAAAATTGCTAAAGGGAGTCTTCAAGTTGAAAGAGAGATTTTTGGTTTATGAATTAAAATATGGCATGCAAGGTGATTTATATAGAAGAAAATAAACCTTTTCCAAAAGTGAAATGGAAAAGATGATGGGAAAAGATAAGACCATATGGCATAAGGAAAGGAAGTGGCAATGAATTTCCTTTACCATATTGGATTTGGTTTAACAAAAGAAGTGGATGTTAATTATGATGTACTATATATATAAAAAAAATAAAAAATAATAAAAAATAAATAATTTTGGCAGTAACGAAAAAAAAAGAGAGTTACAATATTTACATATTACTAAGAGGGTGGTGGTAGGTCACCAAATAAAGACTTGAAAAAATCGTCGCCTGTTGGAGGAGGGGGGCAAATTACTCGTCCCGGGATCATCTGAAGCAGAAGCACTAAAATCCCTATTGCCTTGGAGTTTTGATTTATCATGGCCCTCATCAGAAGTAGATGAAAGGATCTCATGGTCATCAGTCTGGGAGCCTCTTGATGAAGAAGCACCGGGATCCCTCATTCCTTGAAATCGGAAGTCATGGAAATTTTGTTCGGATTGATGATATAAACTTTCAAATGAGAAGCTTGCTGACGACTTGCAGCCAACTCTTCTTGAAGTTTCTTATCTTGTTCTTCAAGCATCCGCTGTGAGCCAAGAGAGAAAAAGGTAAGAGCATACATAATCATGCATACATATAGCATAAACTTTTATGAAATGAGGAACGTACCAGCTAGTTCACATTGATACCCTGCGGATGAGATGGCATGTCCGACAGGCTAGAATGAGAAAACGAAGGGGTAGTGAAAAAAGGTCCAGCCTCATGATCAAATGAGCCAACAGCCTGCAACAATCATTAAAGAATCAAAGAAAGAAAAAGCAGTTACAAGAAAAAAGTGGTTAAAGTGCAAAAAACTCCCTTGGAAGATCAAAACAAGGAAAGAAGAGCATGAATCAAGCAAGACATGGTCAAGCCAAATTGAGCTTAGTCGTGTCACCTTAAAAGAAATTTTGGCAGAACATGACACGGGCAGGCGACACGGCCAAGCCACTGGCCGTGTCTCTCTTAAGGGGCAAAGTCGAGAAGGACCAAGCAAAGAAAGAAAAGACACAGCAGTTGACACACCCAGGAGACACGGCCAAGCCACTGGCAATGTCTCTCCTAAGGGGAAAAGTCAAGAAGGACCAAGCAAAGAAAGAAAAAAAACAGTAAGTGACACTGGCAGGCGACACGGCCAAGCCACTGGCCGTGTCCCTCCTAAGGGGCAAAGTCAAGGAGGACCAAGCAAAGAAAGAAAAGACACAGAAGTTGACACACCCAAGAGACACGGCCAAGCCACTGGCCGTGTCACTCCCATCTTCAATGAACAAAGAAGACCCCGATCTCCAAGGATGAAGATCCATTTTCAAGGGTGAAGACTCGATCTCCGAGGGTGAAGATCCATTCTGAGGGTGAAGGATCACAATGCATAGAACATCTGGAGCAGTCAGACTTCTCAACTGATAAAAGGTTAGTCAAATTCATTCTCAGGTCCAAGTACCCAATCTCAGATCCAAGTACCCAAATCAAATCAATCCCGGGTCCAAGTACCCAAGTCAATTCAAGCTCGGGTCCAAGTACCCAATCTTGGGTCCAAGTACCCAAATCAAATCAATTTAGGGCTGAATGTCCCAATACAGTTAGGATTGAGTATTCTAATCCAGTTTAGGATCGAGTATCCAAATCCAGATAGGATCTAGTATCCGAGTCTTGTTTAGGATCGAGTATTCGAATCTCTCGGGTCCAAAACCCAAAGTTTTCCTTAAGTCCAGAACCTAGAATTATCCTTGAGTCCAGAACTTAGCTCGGGTCCGTAACCCAAATTTTTTTTAGGTCCAGAACTTAGAATTATCCTTGAGTCCAGAACTCAAACCAGGTCCAGAACCTAAGTTTACCATTAGGTCCAGAACCTAGAATTATTTTTAAGTCCAAAATTTAACTTAGGTCCAGAACCCAAATTTTCCTTAGGTCCAGAACCTAGAATTATCTTTGAGTCCAGAACTCAAACCGGGTCCAGAACCCAAAATTTCCTTAGGTCCAGAACCTAAAATATCTCTTGAGTCCAGAACTCGAACCGGGTCCAGAACCCAAATTTTCCTTAGGTCCAAAACCTAGAATTATCCTTGAGTCCAGAACTCGAACCGGGTCCAGAACCCAAAACCTCAACCGTTTCATCAAAAATTAAGTCTTATTGCTTTTCACTCTCTTTCACTAAGGTTTCAGATCATTCAAGCAGGGGGCAAACTGTAGACCCTTAATTTTTTACCCAATCCGGTCCAATATATTTTATTTAGTTTAAAATGATTTTTGTTGTCTAATTGGTCCAAAATAATTTTTATTAAATAATTTTTGCTTTAGTATCTAATTTTTATTAATAAAAAATATAAATAAACAAATAAAAGTCAAAAAATAAAAATAAAAATAAAAATCAGAGTTGGAAAAATCGGCGACGAAAAAATCGTCGCGCGGGCCAGTGGGCATTTTGCCCTCAGGAATTTCCTGCGGGCGAAATCACTGTGCTATTTCGTACGTAGAAATTTTTTGCCTGCGAAATAGCCTAAGCAAAAAATTTTCGCCAGCTATTTCGAACACAAAAATTTTCTGCCTGCGAAATAGCTTACGAGCCGGCTCCACGCGCACTGCCGCAGCAGTTTTTTTTCGGCAGCGCAAATTTTTTCGCTAGCGCAGTTTTTCTGCAGCAGTTTTTTTTCGGCAGCTCAAATTTTTCGACGCAAATTTTTCGAAACCTAATCCAATTAGGTTTTGGTTTCTTTTTTTTTTATTAATATTAGTTACCTTAACTAATTAGGAATAAACAACCTCAAACCACTATAAATAAGGACCAAAGGCAATTAATTTGAAAGAGGCAAAAATCCAAGAGAAGTTTGGAAAATTTGAAACCAAATCAAGGAAGGAAAAGAAGAAATTCAATTCAACTATTTTCTAGAACAGCAGCAGCACGATTTAGAGGATTCAAAGGCAAAAAAAGGCTTGTCTTTGGATTTCATCCAAGAAGAATTATTTTTGGAGAAATCATCAAAAGAAGGTATGTGTTAGTTAATTTTCTTTAATTGTTTTTTTTACACAGTAGCAAATTTATGAAATCAAAATTAAAAAACCTTTGAACTTTAATTTAGTTTTTCTAAAGCCAAAAAAACCTTATTTCGTTAGTTTATCTTCCAAAAGGCTTAAAATTGTTATTTTTTCTTCTTAAAAATCTTAAAACTCTAATTGACCATATTTTTCAACAAAACTAAGATGTAAATTCTGCTTTTTCTAAAATTTTAAAGTAGGTTCTATTTCATTAAAAAAGCCTTAAAAACATCTTTTCTACTTATAAAAATTTTAATTTATTTGTTTAAATTCATAAAATTCCATAAAATATCAAATTGATTTCCAAATTCCTAAAAATTATTCACCACCCGTGACCCTACTTCCAAAATATCAAATCCAAATTCAACTTCCAAAATTCAAAATAATGAATACTAACACTTTTAAAACCTTAAACCCTAATTTTTATGAACTCTAATCCTTTTAAAACATTAAAAAACATAAAAACATAAAAACCTAAATTTTACACAGTAGCTTAGGAACCCAATAACCAAAAATCACAAATTAAAGTATTTTAAAGTGTTTAAAAACCTAGTTTCATGATATCATCATTCAAACCTTAATTTTGTTAATCAAAGAGTCTTACCAACCCTTTAAAACATAAAACCCTAATTTATTTTAATTCCATAAAAAGTCACAGTAGCCATAATTGGACTTTTATTTGCTTTATTCAATTCCATACTTGATTATGCTTTGATTTATTTCTTATGCTTTAATTTATTTAATTTCAATACTTGGTTTATTTAATTTATCATGGATGGATGTTTATTTTCTATTTTGATTAATAGCTTTGATGATTGATTTATTTATGATGAATGATTTTTTACTTTTATCAATTAATTTAGATTTCCAAAAGTTGTAAGAGATATGTTTCTACTTGGTGGGTACCTCATTAGTTAAACATCATGTAATTTAATTTGCTTTTCTATTTTAGAACCTATGTAAAGGGCATGTTTCTACCTTTTGGTGGGTGTCCTATTTAGGCATGTGAAGTAAGGACATGTTTCCATCCTTGGATGGGTGTCCATTTATTTGCTTTGTTTGGACATTGCTTTGATTTTAATATATTGATGCTTTCTTTTAATTATTGTGTGTAATATGGATAATATTGTTATATTTAAGAATTTTATAATATTAAGACCTGTAAAGGAGGCCGGTTCCAATGAACAGGGCGTTGTGAGGGTGCTGGGCCATTTCTCACCTTCCCCACAGTTACCCAACTTTCCGAACCCATTAAGGGGTTGGGGATTCCTTAGGAATCGAGTCATCCACCCCTTTTTTTTTCCAGTCCGTCCGGGGGTGGCGACTCTATTTTCTCTGGACTTAGGTCCGTGTTCTCTAATGCCATGAGCCTAAACAGTACTGAAGTCACAAGAACCATTCCACCGGGAGAGGGGGCGAAAATTCCCGCTCACAATCCCCCCCTCCCCCTCTTGGTTTCCATCTAAGACAACATTTGGTATTAGAGCCTCAAAATTTCAAGAAGCTTAATTGTCAAATCCACAATGGCAACCACTTGTTCATCCACCTTCATTGCACAATCTCATGGAAATATCAATTCTTATCTAAGACCCTACTTTGATGGAACGGATTACTCTTGTTGAAAATACAAGATGTATTTGTTTCTTGATAGTGAGGGAATTAAGCTTTGGAAATGTATGCAAAATGCATGGAAACCTCTTACTCATGAGGTTAATGGTATTCAAGTGCATCTTCCTAGAGACAAATGGACCGATGCTCAAGAAAAGACTCACTATAAGAACATTAGAGCAGCCTCCATCTTGGTGAATTCCTTATCTTGAGAAGAAGTTGGAAGAATCCAATATCTTACTTGTGCACATAACATTTGGAAAACTCTTGAGAATTATCATGAGGGCACTACCCAAGTGAGGTTCACTAAAATAAAAATGCTTGCGCGTGAGTATGAACTTTTCAAAATGAAGCCAAACAAAAATGTCACTAGGATGACAAATTGGCCACTTGCTATTGTCAATGACTTGAAGAAATATGAAAAAATCTATGATCAACGTGATGTCAATAGAAAAATATTGAGAGAAATTAGAGCCAAGAAGAACTTTGAATCAAAGGTTTCTTCAATTGAAGAAGCTCATAATCTTAGCACACTAAGAACCGATGAGCTTATTGGAAAACTCCTCACTTTTGAATTGCGCACTAAAAAAGAAGATGATAAAGATGAAAAAGAAAAGAGAAAAGCAATAGCTCTCAAAGTCACTAAAGAAGTTGAGAGCTCAAATGAAGAAGATAGTGATGATAATGAAGAAATGGCCATACTATCTAGAAGAGTAAGTGAATGGAAGAGAAAGAGGAAATTACAAGCAAAAGGTAATTCCTCCAAATTCTCTTTCAAACATAAGGAGAAGAAAAATGAAGTAAAATGCTATGAATGTGGCAAGCTGAGTCATATCAAAACAAATTACTTAAAAATCAAGAATGAAAAGAAATGAGATAAGAAGAAAAAGAAATCTCTTAAAGCCATATGGGATGATGAATCTTCAAGTGAAGAAGAAGAGGAGGAAGAGCAAGGAATTGCAAATCTATGTCTCATGGCTATTAGAGATGATGATCACACCAATGAGGTAGGTACTCAATCCTTGAACTTGAATGCATATAATGATAATATTGATGATACTTTATATGATAGAGATTTTGTAATATCCCCATATATGCCCTAGAAATTTTGAATGTTGTTATTGTTGATGTTGTTGTTGTTGTTGTTTTAAATGGGATTGAATGTATATTTTGATTTGAAAGAGAAAAAGGAATTGGAAAGTGAATGCTTATGTATATGTGTTTTGGGAAAGAAAAGAGGGTTTAGAGAGAAATGTATATGTTGTTTATATGATAATATATATAACATATAAGTTGGTCAAGGGAAAGTCAATGCAAGAAGATATTTTCATTTGTGATAGGTGAAATTACTTATATGGGCATATAAGAGACAAGAGGTTAGTTAAATGGATAAGGGTATATAGGTAATTGTTGGTTAAAAACTCTTGGTGGAGATTTAAAGAAGAATTGACTTTGTTTTCTTCATGATTTCTTCTTCTTCTCCATTGTTGGCCGGCTCCTCCATAGACAAAAGGAAAGCAAGAGACAAAGAGAAGATCTTGAAGAGTTAAACTCAAATTGAAGGAAGATTAAGTGATCAAGTGATGATTCAAGAAGTTTATAACTATGGTAAGTTCTTTTCTTTGATTTCTTTTATTCTTTGAAGTGGTATTTGAAGTTAATTAAGGTTTGTTGATTTGATGATGAGATGTGTTTGTGATATGTTTTCAAGTGTTACAATTGGTTTTAAGTTAAGAATTTAAATAGGTGTTGTTGTTAGAAGTGGTGGATGTTGATTTTTGGAAGATAGAGAAGGATGTTGGTTTTGGGGTTTTAAGATGGTATGTGTTTACATGTTTTGTTGTTGTGTTGTAATAAGGTGATTATTGTGATAAACATGTAGAATTTGTGTTTAGAACATTGATTCCATTCATTTGAACCATGCTATATTGTGTATGATGAGTTGAGTGCAACCAAAGGAGAATTGAACATTTAAGGGTTTATGCATGAGAGATACGTAATTTGGGGCGGTCGCTATTATTCTTGTGCGGTCGCGACTTAGGTCGGGCTTCTGACCGCGAAACCTACTGTGATAAGGTTTCATCTTGTAATTGTTTGGAGTGGTCGTATTCAGGTGAGGTGCGACCGCTAGAAAGGTTCTGTTCACCTTATTGGAAGTAACCTAATCCTGCAACAAGATTCTCAAATACATGTTAAATAGATCATTCATTTGAGCTGTCAAGGTTCAAAATAGAGATCATTTGTCTAACATCATTGTTGAATCATAAAATGTGAGATGATATGGAATGTGATTTAAAGTCATTGTTATTGACTATGATGATTTAATTGAATGAAACAAGGCATGATTGCCAAAATGATAATGAGAAGTGATAATGGAATTGATAATGCATATGATATCACATGAATAAGGTTATGTTTTATGCATTGTGAATCTTGTGGATTGCAATGATGCTATATATATATTGTGAAGGATATGATGAAGTAATTGCTTATGTATAATTGAATAATGAAATATTATGATATGATTTGAGATATAATATAATGTGAAGTCATTGTTATTGACTATGATGACTCAAATATGGTGTGAAGCCATTGTGATTGGCTATGATGATTCAAAGGAAATATGAAGCCATTGTTATTGGCTATGATAATTCAATTGAGAATAAAATTGATAAATGAATGGTATAGCTAATATGTTATTCCATTTTCAGAGTTTGTTGTTGGTAGCATGCCTAATAAGTGTAACAATCTCTTGAAGTTAGGTTGGATTGAATCCTTGAAGCCTAATTGAGATGTTACCACCCTTGAAGCTAGGTTGGGTTGGTTCTTGAAGCCAAGTTGGGTTGAAGCTTAGCATGCTTTGCTCCCCTTAAAGCTTGGTTGAACCTAATCCTTGAAGCCTAGTTGGGTCTATGATATTGATAAATGTGATGATAAAACCAAAGCATTTACTCTGAAAATTGAATGGCATATTAGTGTGTTGTTTGGGCCCGAGTTTGTTTTTGTTGTCAATGTGATATTCTAATGTTGAAATAAATGAGTAATGAGATTATGGCTGCCTTTATTGGAAGTGTGATTCGTGAATGATGCATTGTGAATAAAATGATATTATGAGATATGATTTTATAATATGTGTATTGATATATTAAGAGTGAATATGGCTTGAGGAACTTTGTTGAGATATAAGGTTATGAAAATGTAGTATGATGTATATGTATATGTATATGTATATGAAATAGAAGGAGTAAGAATTGTGTTATGAATGTTTTATGTAATTATGTATCTAACTTATGAGTTTAGTGGGAACATATGAAGAAATGCTTTGAGAAAGGAAAACATGGTAAGAGATCAATAAAACATAATGCTAAAAATATAAGGTATGATCCTTTTGTAAAGTATATATTTTATATTTATTTATATTACTAAGCTCTCGGGCTTAGCGTGGTTGTGTAATCATGCAGGTGGTTATGCGGTTGATCTGGAAGTCCAGCTATTATGCCACGAGAAGGGTAAGAGTGTCTCGAGACCAACTAGAAGGTGATGCATACATATATGATTTTTAATTATGTTGCATTTATAATATGAATTATGGTTCTTTTGTAAATGTATTTTAAAGTAATGTAAAATTGTATGAATTCGGATAAAGGTTTTTAAATTGAAATTAGACGTGACATTCTTATACTTTATATACGTATTGTATGTATACTAGGTATATGTACGGTACTTATATGGAGTATCAGGGTGTTACAGATTTAGTAGAGCATATGAACCTAAGAGTCCAAAAATATTTTTCTAAAATGAAGTCTTATAAAGAAAAATACTTTAAGTTAGACAAAGATTTTGTTTCCTTAAAAAATTCTACTCTAGAATTAAAGACCTCAAATGAACAATTGTTGAAATCCGTTAATGAAATGTCTAGAAATTCACATATCTTAGAAAAGGTAATCAAGGAAAATAACACTTTGAAAGAAGAAATAAATGAACTAAAAAATTCTATTTCAAAGTGTCACAAAGGTAAGGAAGCCTTTGATACATTGATTAGTATCCAAAGGTCGTCTTCCACCAAGTATGGCTTAGAGTTCAATGGCTCTTCTACTACTTCATCCAATGTACCAACATTTGTTAAAGCATCTATAACTCAAACCTCTAGTGTTGAAGTTGTAAAGAATACGCATGCACACACTAAGCCAAAAAAAAATCTTGAAAAGACAACACTAGGCTCACTAGGCTCTAGAACTAAGTTTCTAAGAGAAAATAATGCATACATGTACATAAGGCATGAACACAACCACAATTATTCACATAAATAATCCTATCCCACACACACTTGTGATTGTCAATTCAATTATTCAAGGTTTAATAGAAAAAGAATGCAATAGCATAAAATTCTGCATCAATGCCAATATTGCATGAAATTTGGTCATAAAAGTATATTTGTTACATTACAAAGACTCATCTCAAATTAGAGGATCCTTTTACAACTAACCCCTAAGGACCCAAGTTCATTTGGGTACCTAAAAGAAGATAAACCTTATTATCTTATAGGTATGTCTAAAGTCTACTATTAATGAAAGTGTTTGGCTTATAGATAATGGATATTCAAGGCATATGACCGATAGTGCAAAACTTTTCACAACTCTTACTTACAATCAAGGAGGTAATGTGACATTTGGAAATAATGCTAAAGAAAAAATTATAGGTATTGGTTCTATTAGTATGCTTGGTAAAAATTCGATTGATGATTTGTGGCTAGTTGATGGATTGAAATATAATTTATTTAGTGTTAGTCAATTGTGTGAAAAAGAATATAAAGTTAACTTTAATTCTGAAGCATGCAAAATTACCTATTCTAGTGGTGAACTTGCATTCAATAGAAAGTAGAATTAGTAACACCTATAAAATTAACTTACACTCTAATAATGCTTTTGAATGCTTAGTCACTATAAGCAATAATACTTGGCTTTGGCATAGACAATTAAGACATACTAATATCGATCAATTGCAATGTCTAAGTAAAGAAGAACTTGTAGATAGACTCCCTAAAATGAAATTCAATAAAGATAAAATTAGTTAACCTTGTTAATTTGAGAAACAACATAAAAGTTCTTTCAAAGCAAAGAATGTTGTAAGTACATCTAGACCATTATAACTAATTTATTTAGATTTGTTTGGTCCTAATAGAGTTCCTGGTCTAGGAGGAAAGTTGTATGCATTTGTACTTGTTGATGATTACTCAAGGTTTACATTGGTCAATTTCATAGCTCAAAAGAATGAAGCTTTTAATCATTTCAAAATCTTTGCAAAAAGAATTCAAAATGAAAAAAGCTATGTGATCACATCTATTAGAAGTGATCATGGCAAAGAATTTGAAAATGATAATTTTGAAAATTTTTGCAATGAACTTGGAATTTCACATAATTTTTCAACTTCTAAAATACCATAACAAAATGTTGTGGCTGAAAGAAAAAATAGAACATTGGTAGAAATGGCTAGAACAATGCTCAATGAGTATAATTTACCTTTTTACTTTTGGGCGAAAGCCATTAATACCATATGTTATATTTCAAATCGAGTTTTTAAAAGACTCTTAATGAATAAAACTTCTTATGAGCTATGGAATGGAAGAAAACCTAAAAATTCATACCTTAGAGTATTTGGATGCAAATTTTTTATATTAAACACCAAGGACAACATTGGAAAATTCTCATCCAAATTGAATGAAGGAGTCTTTTTAGGATACTTATCTTCAAGTAAAACAAATAGAATATTTAATAGGAGAACTTTAGTAGTTGAAGAATCAATGCATATTATCATTGATGAATCATCCAAGCCTGATCATGGGAAAGGTAGTACTCTTGATGATCTTGTAGGAACATTTGAAGAACTTGAGACAAAAGATGATCCAAAGCAAAACAATGCTGAGCTAGAACAAATTATAGAATAAGAAAAATCTAAGATAGATGAAACTCAAGAACTACCCAAAGATTGGAATTATCAAAAGGATTGTTGTCCCAAGATGGCAACCAAGACGGGGGAGGGGTGAATTGGTTTTCTTGAGAAATGATGGCAAATTAAAAACTCAACAAACAAGAGTTTTACTAGGTTCACTCTCACAACCTTTACAAGAGTTTTTCCCAGGCTCACTCTCACAACCTAAGTGTTTCCAAGCTCACACTCAAACTTTTACATTGGTGTTTTTAATGCTTACACCTAACATTCATTACAATTCAAATGTTAATTGTAGTAATAAAAGAAAATATGTTGCTTGGCTATCAAAATCAGAATCTCTTATTTTCTTTATAGAATAATAATGTATTTATAGCTAATGTGGTCTAATTAGCCGTTATAGATAGTGAGAAATAAGTCTTGGCAGTTTAGACATTGTGTTAATAGACTGTTCGAAGTAGTTAGCGGTCTTCCTTGATACTAACACTGTCGCGTCAATGTTTTACGCGGTTGCCCTTGGATAAGGGACGGTCGCTGCATTCAAATTTGCTTCAATGGTCAAATTTAAGTGCTCTGCTGCTGGAATCTTGCCCATACTGTGGTTGTCGGGATGATCACGCATAAGTTGGGTGCGGTCGCCCTTTTTGAATGCTGAAGTGGGTTTATAACGGTCATCTCACGTGGCATTCTTTAACTAGGCAAAATAAAATTCCACCTAAATATGAATTTCGCGGTCGCCCTAGGTGCCAGTTTGAGGTCGAATTGAGAGACTCACATCGAACTTCTAGATGCACCTAAGGACGTGAACACTACTGTCAGTTTGAGTAGTTTTCTCTTGAATCAGCAGAGCGGTCACGGAGTCTGAAGGGCGGTCACGATATTAGTAAGCGAGACTTTATTCTTCACCATTCTTGTCATCGTGGACCTTACTGGAATTTGGATGATTTGGGTTTCTCCTATCGAGATCATCCATTTTTGTTGGGCAGTCGCTCATGTTGATGGGTAGTCGCGACTGAGGTTGAGTTTTTGACCGCGAACCCTACTGTGATATGGTTTCATCCTTCAATTCAATGGGGCTGTCGTCTCCATGGTTTATGTGACCGCTAAATGTGCCCTGTTCAACTTATTTGAAACAACCTAATCCTACAACAAGGTTCTTTAAACACATGGTTAAATAAGTCATTCAATTTGAGTTGTCAATGATCAAAATTGAGATCATCCGGCTAACAATCTCCCCCATTTTGACTTTGACAATCAAATGGAATGATGATATAAATTGAAAGAAATGTAAATTAACTTAGCTAACAATCTCCCCCAATTTAAAATTCTCGTGTGTTGAGTGTTAATACATTTCTACAAAGCTCCCCCTAAACATATGCATGAATCATGTTTATTATGGAGTGTATAGCTTATAAGTTGGCACATTAGTAAAATAACATTCTCATTTGTAATTTCAATTGTATATCTCTCTCCCTTTGTAAATATTTGTAAATATTTCTCTCTTTTTGTACAAGAACTTACATATTCTCTCCCCCTTTATCATAGGAAAAATGCAAAATGTAAGAGAAATATTAAAGACAATGGTACGAACATAAACATAATAAACACAATATTATTAGAAATAAAGCAGTACAAAGACAATGTAAGAGAGAAAAACTACAAAACAGAAACAAAAATAGAAAAAATAAACTAATCAGAATCTTCATCCTCATCTAGCTCTTCTTTTTCTAAAGGAGCTTTTCCCTTATCAAGAGGGACATTGCTGGTAGAGCTAATTCTGATGGATTCTTCTTCAGGGAGACTCTCTGTATGATCACTTATATCCCAATCCTCAAAATTGTATTAAGGCAAATTCATTTTTCCTTGCATGTCATAGAGATCATGATGCAAATGAGATATAAGGTCAATCCTTTTGTTCAAGTGATGGAATCTCTTGGAGACACTTTTCTTGAAGTGAGAGAGTTTCTTGGAGAGGGATTTGATGGCTCTTAAAATGAGTTTTGTAGGAGAGCTGGTTTGGGTAGGTTAAGATGAGGAATCCTTGGGAGGTAGTTCAACAGCAACTTCCAAGGAGTCTCCTTCTTCCTCAATGGTGTACCTTGGTCTTTTCTTGTGTCTATCAACAACTCCTCCTTTGCCAAAGTAGTACACATATGTTCCTTCAATCTTTCTAACACAGCCAGCATGTTCTAAATAGTCAATGGTGATGGCACTTGAGGCAAGATTGAAAGGGTTTCTCAAAGTAGCTAAGTTAAGATCATTGAGTAACTTCAGGTGCCTAGCTATTTGTGTTATTTGGGAGGATAAGAAGAAAGTTCCAGTTCTTGTGACAACATGGTGATACAATGTGTCAATCAAGAATTTTATTGTGTTCATTTGGATATTGTGGGTATAAGAAGATGAGATCTCTCTTTGTTAATTTTTCATTCCCATCAGCCCTTTGATGAATGGTGTAGGTTATGATCCTATGAAGCATCCGGTGGGTGAGGGATTTGATGTGTCTAGCTTTTGACTCTTTTTCAAATGAGGTCTCTACAGAAATTTCTTGCCAAAAGGTACAGAGGGTTTGGTTGGAGAAGGCTAAATCATTGTAGGAGGTGACCCCATCAACAGGAAAGTCTCAAAATTTTCCAAAGTCCTCTAATGTTAAGGCTAGGTATTGGTCAAAAAACTTAAATCTAACCCATAGCTCCCTAGTACAGAATTTTCACTCTTTTAAATTTGAAAGGACATGAGAAATTCCTTACTTAAACTAGAGTAACCTACCTCATTAGGGAAAATGAATTTCCTCCAGCCAAGAACATCAAGTAGACTCTCAATCTCTTCTTTAATGTTTAGGGCAGAGAGCATCCCAACAAATGGATGTTTGGTTCCTTCAAATTTCTTTCTTTTTAGCATGGCATATCTCACATCTTCCTCAGGGGTTTGGTGGTGAGGTTTATGAATTTTCTCACCTCTCCTAGACTGTGGAGGAGATGGAGGAGCATCTAGAGGTTCACTTATGGTGATTCCTAAAGGTTTCTTTCCTTTCCCCTTCCCTTTGGAAGTAAACTTCTTTTTGGTGGCCATGAGGGTTGAAGAAGCAGAAGAAAACTGGAAAACAGAGTGTTTGAGAAGGAGTTGATCTTGAGAGGATTTGGAGATTTGAAGGGAAGTTTGTATGTTATAAGTGATAAAAGATCCATGTAACTGATGTATGATGGTCTTAAATAGAAGAAATTAAGAAAGTAGCCATTTATGACTGTTGAAGGTTGGAAAATCGCGACCTGTCATACTGCCAATGGTTACAAAATTTCAAGCAGAGTGTACAGAGTGTGGTCGCCTATTTGTATAGGCACGATCGCTGAAGACACTATAGCGACCGTTAGAGTAAGTTGAGTGCTCGCGAGTGTAGAGAATGTCTGTAACGGTCGAAACTGTTCAAATTATTGGGACCGCTCACAATGTTTCCCAATCGCTCGCTGAAGGGTCAATACAGATGAATCTGTCTGGCAAGATTGCAACCGCTAGAAGCATTGGAACGACCGCAAGTATCTCAAAAATGAAAGGGGCAGAAAAATGATGGATTTTTATAGTTTTAAGCAAAGTGACCAAAGTTAATGCCTTGAGATGTTTAAGAAATTTTTGTTAATAGGCAATCTTTTAATAATTCATGGAAGTTCCATCAATCATACCTAAATTATGCTTAATGAAGTTAAGCCTATCTTCATTCAAAGGTTTTGTAAAGATATCAGCAAGTTGATTATGTGTGTCTATGAACTCTAAAACAATATTTTGGTTTTGTACATTATCCCTCAGAAAATGATGTCTAATGTCAATATGTTTAGATCTAGAGTGTTGGATAGGATTTTTAGACAAGTTGATAGCACTACTGTTATCACATTTAATGGAAATGTTATTAAACACTTTACCATAGTCAAGCAATTGTTGCTTCATCCATAACACTTGTGTGCAACAAAAACATGCTGCAACATATTCTGCTTCCGCCGTAGACAAGGCTACCAATACTTGTTTCTTACTATGCCAAGAAACTAGACAATTACCAAGAAAGTGACATGCTCCTGTTGTGCTTTTTCTATCCAAGATACTACCAGCATAATTCGCATCTGAAAAACCTAAGATATGAAATGATGTGTTTCTAGGATACCAAAGACATAAATGCAATGTACCATTTAAGTATTTCAAAATTCTCTTAGTAGCATTAAAGTGTGATTCTTTAGGACAAGTTTGAAATATAGCACAAAGACATACATTATACATTATATCAGGTCTAGAAGCGGTTAAGTAAAGTAGTGATCCGATAATATCTCGATATTTCTTTTCATCTATTGCTTTACCATTTTCATCTTTACCCAATTTCAAGGATGTGCTCATAGGAGTCTTGCTAGTCTTGCAGCCATCCATTCCAAATTTCTTGATGAGTTCCTTTGTATATTTGGATTGGTTAATGAAGATTCCATCTTTGTATTGCTTGATTTGCAGTCCAAGGAAGAACTTGAGTTCACCCATCATGCTCATTTCAAATTCCCTAGTCATAGAACAAGCAAATTCTTTGCACAAGGTTTCACTAGTAGCTCCAAATATTATGTCATCCACATAAATTTGTACAATTAAAATGTTAAGTTTGTCCTTTTTAACAAAAAGAGTTGTGTCCACTTTTCCTTTTGAAAAACCATTTTCAAGTAAATATGTACTAAGTCTATCATACCATGCTCTTGGTGCTTGTTTCAATCCATATAAAGCTTTGGTGAGTTTGAAAACATGATTTGGAAAATTGTAGTTTTCAAAACTAGGAGGTTGTTCTACATAAACTTCTTCATTTATAAATCCATTTAGAAATGCACTTTTAACATCCATTTGAAAGAGTTTAAAATTCATGTGACATGCAAAAGCAAGTAAAATTCTAATAGCTTCTAATCTAGCTACATGGGCAAATGTTTCATCATAGTTAATGCCTTCTTTTTGATTATAGCCTTTGGCTACCAATCTTTCTTTATTCCTAGTAATGTGACCATTTTCATCAAGCTTATTTCTATAGACCCATTTGCATCCTATGATTGAATGATCTTTAAGTATAGGAGTGAGTTCCCATACATTATTTCTTTCAAATTGATTAAGTTCATCTTGCATTGTAATCATCCAACTTTCATCGTTTAGAGCCTCCTCAATGGTCTTTGGCTCAATTTGAGAAACAAAAGCAAAATTAACATCTATATGATTAATTTTAAATCTAGTAATTACTCCCTTAGATGTTTCACCAATGATGAGTTCCTTTGGATGATCTTTCTTGTATTGCCAATCCTTAGGTAAATCTTGAGTCTTTTCTTTAAGTTCATTTTGATTGATCCTTGGAGCATCAATAGTTTCTTGAGGTTCAAGAGTACCTGCAAGTTCATTAGAAGTACTACCTTTCCTTTGATCAAGTTTAGATAATTCATCAAATACAACATGCATTGATTCTTCAACAACTAGAGTTTTCTTATTAAATACTCTATATGCTTTGCTAGATAATGAGTATCCTAGGAATATGCCTTCATCTGATTTGGATGAAAATTTTTTAAGATTTTCCTTGGTGTTCAATATAAAGCATTTGCATCCAGATACTCTAAAATATGCAATTCTGTGAATTCTTCCATTTTATAGCTCATAAGAAGTTTTATTAATTAAAGGTCTTTTATAAATACGATTTGCAATGTAACAAGAAGTATTAACAGCTTCTGCCCAAAAATAAGATGGTAATTCATATTCATTGAGCATTGTTCTAGCCATTTCAACCAAGGTTCTATTTTTCCTTTCAACCATACCATTTTGTTGTGGAGTTCTAGGAGCTGAAAAATTATGTGAAATGCCAAGTTCATTATAAAATTTTTCAAAATTTTAATTTTCATATTCTTTGCCATGATCACTTCTAATAGATGTGATCACATATCCTTTTTTTATTTTGAACTCTTTTTGCAAATGTTTTGAAGTAATTAAAAGCTTCATTCTTTTGAGCTAAGAAATTAACCCATGTGAATCTAGAGTAGTCATGAACAAGAACAAATGCATATGACTTGCCTCCTAGACTTGCAACTCTATTTGGTCCAAACAAATCTAAATGAATGAGTTCTAAAGGTCTAGAGGTACTTACAACATTTTTTGATTTAAATGAGCTCTTATGTTGCTTACCAAGTTGACAAGGTTCACAAGTTCTATCTTTGTCATATTTTATTTTAGGGAGACCATCAACTAGGTTTTCATTACAAATACATTTTAATTGATCCATACTAGCATGTCCTAGTCTTCTATGCCATAACCCTGCATCATTATTAGCAGAAAATTAAACATTTAAATTCATAATTGGAATGTATGTCAATTTTATAAGTGTTGTTTATCCTAGTTCCCTTAAATATAATAACACCATTTAAATTAGTGACCTTGCATCCTTTGGAATCAAAATTTACAATGTATTTTCTATCACATAATTGATTGACACTTAGCAAATTATGTTTCAAACCATCAAGAAGCTATACATCTTCTATCAAGTCTTTACCAAGTATTCCAATGGAGCCAACACCAATAATTTTTCCTTTAGCATCATTTCCAAAAGTTACATTACCTCCAAGTTTGTATGTAATACTTGTAAAGAGCTTTGCATTCCCGATCATATGCCTTGAGCACCCACTATCCACAAGCCATGTGCTTTCATTGATAGTAGATTTTAGGCATACCTACAAGGCAATAGTAGTTATCTTTTCTTAGGTACCCAAATGAAGTTGGGTCCTTGATGGTTAGCAATAGAGGCATCTTTTAACTTGAGATGAGCCTTTCTAATATGACAAAAAATGCTTTTATGTCCAAATTTCATGCAATATGCAAGATTTTGCTGTTTACAAAAAATGCTTGATCATATATCTTGCCATACTTATTTAGCTCATTGACAATAGCAAGCAAGCGATTTGTCATGTCGGTGACGTTTTCATTTGGTTTCTTGAATAGCTCATACTCATGAACATGCATTTGTTTCTTGGTGAATCTCACTTGAGACATACCTTCATGATAGTTTTCAAGTGTCTTCCAAATGCAATGTGCACAAGTTAAGTGTTGAACTCTTCCACCTTCTTCTCTTGCGATGGAGTTCATCAAGATGGAAGCGGCTCTATTGTTCTTGAATCGATCTTTAACATTGACAGTTGACCATTGTGCTTTGGGAAGAGGAACTAGAACACCATCAATGTCATAAGTAGTAGGTTTCCACTCACTTTCCATAAAATCCCATAGCTCAATCCCTTCACTATCTAGAAATAAATACATTTTGTGTTTCCAATAGGAATAATCAGTTCCATCAAAATAGGGTCTAAGGATAGTGTTAAGATTTCCATGAGAGGTTGAATTTGAATGAAGAAGAAGTTTCCATAGTGGATCAAATTTCACAATTAAGTTTAAGAAATTTCTAGCTCTAATACCAATTGTTGTCCTAAGATGGAAACCAAGAGGGGGGGAGGGGGTGAATTGGTTTTCTTGAGAAATGATGGCAAATTAAAAAATCAACAAACAAGAAATGTAGAAGAGAGAAATGGTTGAGTAGTGAGTAGAAGAAAGAACACACAAGATTTATAGTGTTTCAGATTTTCTCCATTCCTACATCCACTTCCTTAACAACTTGTTAAGGTTCCACTAACTTTGAAGTTTTACAAGCTCACTTTCAACTTTGGTGTTTTTACAAGTTCACACCTAACTTGACAAGTGTTTTACTAAGCCTAACACTCAAACCACTTACAAGAGTTTTACTAGGCTCACTCTCATAACCTTTACAAGAGTTTTTCCCAGGCTCACTCTTACAACCTAAGTGTTTCCAAGCTCACACTCAAACTTTTACAATGGTGTTTTTAATGCTTACACCTAACATTCATTACAATTCAAATGTTAATTGTAGTAATAAAAGAAAATATGTTGCTTGGCTATCAAATTCAGATTCTCTTATTTTCTTTACAGAATAATAATGTATTTATAGCCAATGTGGTCTAACTAGCCGTTATAGATAGTGAAAAATAAGTTTTGGCAGTTTAGACCTTGTGTTAATAGACTGTTCAAAGCAGTTAGCGGTCGTCCTTGATACTAGGACAGTTGCGTCAATGTCTTACATGGTCACCCTTGGATAAGGGACAGTCGTTGCATTCAAATTTTCTTCAACGGTCGAATTTAAGTGCTCTACTGCTGGAATCTTGCCCATGCTGTGGTTGTCAAGACGGTCATGCATAAGTTGGGTGCGGTCACTCTTTTTGAATGCTGAAGTGGGATTATAACGATCATCACATGCGGCATTCTTTAACTGGGAAAAATAATATTTTGCCTAAATATGAATTTTGCGGTCGCCCTAGGTGCCAGTTTGTGGTCGAATTGAGAGACTCGCGTCGAACTTCTGGATGCACCTGAGGACATGAACACTACTGTCAGTTTAAGTAGTTTTCTCTTGAATCAGCAGAGCGGTCACAGAGTCTGAAGGGCGGCCGCGATATCGGTAAGCGAGACCATATTCTTCACCGTTCTTGTCACCGCGAACCTTACTGGAATTTGGATGATTTAGGTTTCTCCTGTTGCGGTCGTCCATTTTTGTTGGATGGTCGCTCATGTTGATGGGCGGTCGCAACTGAGGTTGAGTTTCTGACCGCGAAACCTACTGTGATATGGTTTCATCCTTCAATTCAATGGGGCGGTCGTCTCCATGGTTTGTGCGACCCATAAATGTACTCTATTTAACTTATTTGAAACAATCTAATCCTGCAACAAGGTTCTTTAAACACATGGTTAAATAAGTCATTCAATTTGAGTTGTGAAGGATCAAAATTGAGATCATTTGGCTAACAAGGATAATCCAAGAGAACTCATCATTGGTGATACTTCAAAGAGAGTAACTACTAGATTAAAATTTAAATATTTAGATTTTAATATTACTTTTGTTTCTCAAATTGAGCCAAGGACTATTGATGAGGTTCTTAGTGATGAATGTTGGGTGATTTCCATACAAGATGAACTCAACTAATTTAAGAGAAGCAAAGTGTGGGACCTTGTTCCTAGACCCAAGGATCATCCAATTATTGGTTACAAATGGGTATATAAGAATAAGCTTGATGAAGATGGTCTCATTACTAGAAACAAAGCTAGATTGATAGCCAAAGGCTATAACCAAGAGGAAGGCATTGATTATGATTAGACATTTTCCCCTGTAGTAAGATTAAAAGCAATTAGAATTTTGCTTGCATTTGCATATCATATGAATTTTAAACTTTTTCAAATGGATGTTAAAAGTGCTTTTTTGAATGGCTTTATTAATGAAGAAGTTTATGTTGAACAATCCCCTAGTTTTGATGATTATAAACTTCCAAATCATGTCTTTAAATTAACCAAAACACTATATAGATTGAAGCAAGTTTCAAGAGCATGGTATGATAGACTTAGTGCTTAATTATTGGAAAATGGTTTTACAAAAAGCAAAGTTAATGCTACACTTTTTGTTAAAAAAGTTGATGACATTATATTTGGTCATACTAATGAATCTTTGTGCCAAGAGTTTGCCTCTTATATGACTAAGGAATTTGAAATGATCATGATGGGTGAACTTAAATTCTTTCTTGGTCTACAAGTTAAGCAATGTAAGGATAATATCTTCATCAATCAATCAAAATATACAAAGGAACTTCTCAAGACGTTTTGCATGGATGGTTGCAAAGCAAGCAAGACTCCAATGAGTACATCCTTAAAATTGGACAAAGATGAAAGTGGTAAGAAAGTTGATGAGAAAAAATATCGAGGTATTATCAGATCACTTCTTTACTTAACTACTTCTAGACCCGATATAATGTATAATGTTTGTTTGTGTGCAAGATTTCAATCATGCCCTAAATGATCACATTTGAATGCCACTAAAAGGATCTTAAAATATTTGAGTGGAACATTGCATTTAGGACTTCGGTATCCTAGAAATATATCATTTTACATTTTAGGCTTTTTGAATGTGGATTTTGCCGATAACCTATTAGATAGAAAAAGCATGACCAGTGCATGCCATTTTCTTAGTGATTGCCTAGTTTTTTGGTTTAGCAAGAAATAATTGTCGGTTGCTCTTTCTACCTTGGAATCTGAATATGTTGTTGCATGTTTTTATTGTACACAATTTTTATGGATGAAGCAACAATTGTTAGATTATGGTAAAAATTTGATCACATTCCCCTAAAATGTGATAGTACAAGTGCCATTAATCTATCAAAAAATCTAATCCAGCATTTTACGTCAAAACATATAGATATTAGGCATCATTTCTTGAGAGACAATGTTCAAAATTAAAATGTAGTTATAGAATTTATAAACACTCAAAATCAACTTGGTGATATCTTTACAAAACCCTTGAATAAAGAGAGATTAAATTTTATAAAACAACACAGGAATGATAGATGGAAGCACTTTAAATTAATTTTTTTTTAATTTGTTTGAATATGCATATCAATAAAGGAATTATAATTACTTACAAAAGTATATATTCCTCATTTACATCTATTTTCATCATACATTAAAGGTCACAAATTGAGATCTCAATTAAATACTGTACATATACCAGGTACACATACAATATGTATATAGAGTATAAGAATGTCACTTTTCATCACCATTATAACTCTTTACTTTAATTTTTAAAACCATAATACATTTAAATCATATGAAAGTATTTACAAAATGGTTATTCTTATCATGGTAATACATAAATATAAGTTACATTGTTTCTTCCAAAGATTCATTTATACAAATGAATACATTCTTATGAAAATACAGTATAATTACATGCATGCACCACCATCTAGTTGGTCTCGAAATACACTTGTCCTTGTTGTGGCATAGTAGCTTATCTCCAGCTTCATCACCTATATACCTGCGCGATTAAGATAACCGCGCTAAGCTCGAAAGCTTAGTAGTACAAGTAACCATTAAAATATACAATATAAAGGAAACATACCTCATATGTTTAGTCTCATGTTTTAACATTTTCTTACTCTGTTTTCCCCTTTTTCAATGCATTCTTCATATAATCCTATTAACCTTATAGAGGATATACATATACACATATAACATAACCATCAAACATAATTCAATAAATTGATAGAACCTTCATATTATGATACTTACCAATTTCACCTCATACATATCATATATATCATTTTATACTTTATAATCGCATATTGCATATAACTTCACAAACCATATCTCCTTTCAATAATTCATATATGTTATATAATCATATCACTAACCACAATTCATCATTCACAACTCACATTTTCAACAAAGGCAACATAGATCCCATTACTCATTTATTTCAACTTGTATATACATCACATTAACAACAAAGACAGACTCGGGCCCAAAAGACACTAATATGTCATTCAAAGTTCAGAGTTAATGCTTTGGTTTTGTTATCACATTTATCAATATCATATACCCAACTAGGCTTCAAGGATTAAGTTCAACCAAGCTTCAAGGGGAGCAAAGCATGCTAAGCTTCTACCCAACTTGGCTTCAAGAACTAACCCAACCTAGCTTCAAGGGTGGTAACATCTCAATTAGGCTTCAAGGATTCAATCCAACCTAACTTCAAGAGATTGTTACACTTATTAGGCATGCCACCAACAACAAAACTCTGAAAATGAATAACACATTAGCCACACAATTCATTTATTATTTCATTATCAATTTCATTCTCATTCTCATCATCATTTACATCATCATAGCCAACCACAATGGCATCATTTAGGCAAAACATGCCTCATTTATCTCATTCTCAATATCATAGCCAATCACAATGGCTTTATACATCATCACCTCTCAATTTACATTTCATATTCCATCACAATATCACATTTCATAGTTCACCACAAAATCACATTATCACATTTCATAGTTCATCACAATATCACATTATCACATTTCATAGTTCATCACAATATCACATTATCACATTTCATAGTTCACCACAATATCACATTATCACATTTCATAGTTCATCACAATATCACATTATCACATTTCATAGTTCATCACAATATCACATTATCACATTTCATAGTTCATCTTTGATATTTATATACATAATCATTCATTACTCAAGTATGCACAATCAATTGCATTACCATATAAATTGGAATACACATCATACAAATTATATCCTCACATCTTTCACATTTCATAACATATATATATTGAATGCCTTCACATCTTATATGTATTAATGTATTATCATATCTCTTATCTTTTCATTGCATATACAATATTAATATTTATTTTAACAATATACTTATATGCAATCCAATAGGGTTTTGTACTTACCTCTAAAGAACTCACTCCCATATAACTTCTCTTCCATAGATCTTTCAATACTTGGATTAGGGGCAATTCCATCTCTTAAAACCTAATCCAAAAGTAATCATACACACTCACTTAGAAATACACATGAGATAATACAAATAAGAATCAATTACGGCAAACTCAACACATGACACGCTCATCAACACGGGCGTGTTCCTGATCGTGCCCTAACTCCACAACACAGAAACATTGACACGCTCATAACCACGGGCGTGTCACTGGGCGTGTAATACATTCTGTATCTCAAAAACATCAACACGTCCAATCAACAAGAGCGTGCTCATGGCCGTGTCAATTCTCCAAACTCACAGTAGCTATGACACGCTCAATAACACGGGCGTGTTACTGGTCGTGTCAATTCTACTGCCACACAGAACTTATGACACGCTCAATAACATGGACGTGTCACTGCTCGTGCTACCAACTCCAGAAAACAGAACCAACGACACGCCTAACAAACTGGCCGTGTCTCTGGGCGTGTCCGACTAAAAACCCAGATTCCGGTCAACACACAACGACATCCAACAATACCCATCTTTTTATCATTACTCACTTCAAACAATCTTCATCAAACACACCCAAAAACCATAACAAACTTACCAAAACATCAACAACACTCAAAACACACACCAATCATCATTATAAACATCATTCATATACCAATTTATCAAATCCCCAAATTTCATTAAACTCAACCCTTATTCAACAATTCATCATCATCTTCACAAATAATCATATTATCATCATCCAATTACTAAATCAACACATATATATACTTAAATCTTTCAATATCATCATCATCACACATCAACCATACCAAACCCAACTCAAACAATGAAAATCAATTTAAAGAAATAAATACTTACTTGAATCCTTTATCAAATCTTCATCTCTATCATCAAATCTCTTGAATTCCTTAAGAAATTTGGTAAGAAAATCACATCTTTCTCTCTTTCTCTTTCTCTCTCTCTCTCTCTCTCTCTCTCTCTCTCTCTCTCGGCCAAGAAGAACGAAGAAGACGAAGAAGGAGTAGAAGGAAGAAGAAGTTTCTACTTCTTTCCTTTATCCTTATCCATATATATATATATAATAATAATAATAATAATAATAATAATAATAATAATAATAATAATAATAACAATAACAATAACAATAGTAATAATAATAATAGTACTTTAAATCTCCACCACATATTCTTTCTTTGATTTTCTTCTTCTCTTTTCTTTTTGTCTTTATTATTATTATTATTATTTAGTTATACAAATATATATACAACTCACTTATCCTTCACCATTATATATATCCCATGTATATGTGATGTATATGTATATGTCTTACATATATTATCCTTATATTTCACATATACACATATACATTAAATCCAAATACAACAACAATAACTCCAAAACTCTTAGGGTCTATTCCGGGATATTACAGGAGCAGTCTGGTTGGTGAACTACTTGACCAAGATTTTGTGTCCAGTTTGATATGAAATTTTAAAGGAATGATTTTAAGATGCAAAACTAAATCTTGTAAAAATTTTAGAGTTTTTAGCCAAGTGGATTATTTTATACAAATTTGCTAAAACAAGGATCAAGTTGGGTCAAGAACCAGAGTTTATTGTTCATATGGAAATTTTTCATTATTAACTTGGTCAAAAACTTGGTGTGGGTGTTTTATCATTTTATTTTTAGTATTGAGTTTAATTATGATATGAAGAATAAATTAAGATGGAAAATATGTGAATACATATGATACATATGTGAGTATATGTGATATTTGTGTAAATATATATTGTATATACATGGAGAATATGTGGTATATATACGAAGTGAATGGGTATATATGAAATGTTATATATGCTCTACTCGGTAAATGGGTAAAACCAGTCTAGAATGGGGGTTTGGCATGCCATCCTACCGGCAGTACTGTCTTAACGGCTTCGGTCGGGATATTACTTACGCGCGCGCGGTTATATCGTGTGAGGTCAAGATCATGGCAACTAGTCGTGTGAGACCAAGACCACGCAGTTATTCTATATTGTGTGAGACCAAGACCATGACAATTATTCGTGTGAGGTCAAGACCACGCGTAACTCTATATGAGGCCTCATTTCGAGATCGGTGTATTCATAATTACAGAGTGGAGCAGATTAACTCGTAATTATAATGAAGTTATATTACATGTTGTTTACATACAGAATGTGAATCTTAACTTAATTAGAAAATATAAATATGATGATTGTATGAAAATAGTTTAATTATGCAGTATTCTACTTTTATATGTGATATCGAGTAGACATTGTATGGCAATGGTTAAAGTACCCACTGGGCAATAAGTTGCTCAGCGAGTTATATGTCTAACTCGCAGGTAGTGTATAGAAGATCAGCATTTCTGCAGCGGCTCGCATCAACTCGACGGTGATTAGGATAGGACTTTTGACATAAAATAGTAGTATGGCATGTACGTTATATCTATTGTAAAGGTTTGTTAACATATTAAGTATTATGGTGTATGTAAAAAGAGAATAAACAGTGGTATGGTAATGAAACTTAGCAAATGATATGTAATCTTGAGAAATGATATAGAAGTGTGAACTTTTCTTGCAGGATTGTAGTTGAGGTTATAAGGGTGGATTATTGGGAGTGTGCTTGAGTTGAATTGTGAAAAAAAATATTTTTCAAAAATAAGAAAAATCAGTTTTGTCGACACTTGGGACCCAAATTTCTAGGCGAACCTCTAGCAAAATTTCTGTAAAATCGGAACTAAAATTTGACTAAGTAAAATTGGTAGCAACATTAGGATAGTGTGGCGCCTCTACTCGGCTTACACATGTAGGCCGGGAAGGGGTGTTACAAATCCAACCTAGCTTCAAGGGTTGTAACATCTCAATTAGGCTTCAAGGATTTAACCCAACCAAGCTTCAAGGGGAGTAAAACATGTTAAACTTCAACCCAACTTGGCTTCAAGGATCAAGTCCAACCTAACTTCAAGAGATTGTTACTAATAGGCATGCCACCAATAACAAAACTCTGAAAATGAATAACATATTAGACACACAATTCATTTATTATTTCATTATCAATTTCATTTTCAATTCTCATCATCATGTAGGCAAACATGCCCCATTTATCTCAATTGAATCATCATAGCCAATCACAATGGCTTCACATCTCATTTGAATCATCATAGCCAATCACAATGGCTTCACATCTCATTTGTCTCAATTCACATTATAATACCTCATTATTGAAATATACATAATCAAACACATTAAACATCCATTAAGAATTATTATCATTGATATACACATATATAATTTACCTTATTCTTAGATTTAGAATCCTCAATATACATTTGTTTATGTCATCTTTGTTTTAAATATATTTAAAGTGTAGATACAAAAAGACCTTTGGAGGATCCAACAATGTAAGAATAGTCAAGAATAAATATCAATAGCTAACACACTCAAGGGACACGGCCAAGCTTGTGGCCGTGTCTCTCAACAAAAATTCCAACACGGCCAAGTTGCTTCAGCTTGGCCGTGTCTCCCTTAAACCCAAAGAACAAAAACAAAAGAAGAAAAATGAAATCAGGCAGTAGCAGACACGGGCAAGGGACACGGCCAAGCCAGTGGCCGTGTCTCTCCAAATTGATCCAACACGGCCAAGTTTCTTCTAACTTGGCCGTGTCTCCCAAAACTTGGCCGTGTCTCTCCTTAAATTTTGGCCGTGTCTCTCAATAATATTAAAAACCAAACACGGCCAAGCCTCCTTGATTTCATTAAATCACATTGTATACAATATAGCATGATTCAAATGGATGTAATCAATATTCTAGACACATATAGTACATGCTTATCACAATATTCACACTATTAGTACACATCAACAATGCATTAGATTCATTAACACAATTACAAATTAATGTAGTTTGTATTTACCTTAAGAACCACTCACACCAATCTATACACTTTACCTTCCAAGAACTCTTCACCACTTGAAGTAGGGCAATCCACTTCCTTCACAACCTAATTCAAATAAAATGATAAGATTCATGAATTCCAATACAAGTATTCACTTATGAAACTCATTCTAAAACTTTAGATCACAACTCACAAATCACATCTCTCTCTAGGATCCAAACTCATGTATTTTATGTTTTCAATTTCCTTAAACACAAACATACATCAATCATATATCAATTATTCAATTCTCCAACTCCTTTATATTAAACCCTTATTAAACAATTTCAATAATCCATCATCTAAATACCAATTCCACACATATATATACTTCAATCTTTATTATCATCACCATCACACACCAACCATATCAAATCCAAACTCAAACAATAGAAATCCATACAAGGAAATAAATACTTACTTGGATATTATGCCAAATCTTCAATAACCCTCTTCAATTCTCTCAAAATCCCTTTGGATTTGATGTGTATATTGATGAAATCACCTCTCTCTCTCTCTCTCTCTCTCTCTCTCTCTCTCTTTCTCTCTCTCTCTCTCTCGTGCAAGAAGAAGAAGAAGAAGAAGAAGAAAGAAAGAAGATCTTCTCTTCTTTTCTCATACTTATCATATATATATATATATAATTCCCTTAACAACTCCACCATACACTTGTCCATTCTTTGACTTTCTTTTCTTCTTTTCCTTTTATTATTATTATTATTATTTAATTATATAACTTACTTTTCCTACACCATTTTATACATCATGTATATGTGATGTATATGTGGGTATATGTATATTTTATATATATTGCATTTATATTTCCCATATCTTTCAAATACCATATATACATTTTATCCTTCATATCCATCTAGCTCTTATAATATTTTCCTTACATATTTTACCAACATATCTTCTCACTACTACAATTTCAATGTACACCAAAATCAGATATTAAATTAATTCATTGCTCTTCTTTTAGCCTTTATTAATTTAACTTATATATATTCGCATAGATACAACATATACATTCTCTTCACTTCTTTTCTCTTTCCCTTCAATATACACATTAAATCCAAATACAACAATAATTATTCCAAAACTTTTAGGGTGTATTTTGAGATATTACAATTCTCTCCCCCTTAAATAATTTCGTCCTCGAAATTATCTAGTATAATTGTAATCCATTCATAATACAATACCATCTTAACTTCCATATGAAGTTAATTATATTCTTAAGTTCTTATATCATCAAATCATATAATTTATACTCTCCCCCTTAGAGTTAATCAACTTCTTTAAATTTCATAGTTCCTCATTATACATATATATATATATATATCTTATTACTTCTTCAACAAAGCAATCAAGATATTTTCTCACATTCCCAATGAAATTACCTTTATACCAAAAATCAAATCATCTTATAATATACTTATACCTCATCTAATCATTATCTTCAGACTATGTTATTACTTTATCTC
The DNA here is from genome assembly GCA_947685225.1 of Garcia nutans. Lineage (NCBI taxonomy): Eukaryota > Viridiplantae > Streptophyta > Magnoliopsida > Malpighiales > Euphorbiaceae > Garcia > Garcia nutans. The sequence goes on along the minus strand of CANTUV010000007.1, from coordinate 42,249,594 downwards.
TTTATAATTACAATTTAAATTTAACCCTAAAAATCATTGAGTTATATTTTTATATTAATTATCCCGTTATTACAATCACTTTCAAAATAAACATCTACTAAACCCTAATTGATAACAATAACCTTATTTATAGATAATAAATCTTTTCTTTTTTCTCATTATTTACAACTAATATAACTTCTTTCATTCTTTTCCATTCACATTTTAGAATTCTACATCATATACGTATCATTTAAATTGTTATACTCTTAATACAACTTTACATATTAAATTTTCAATAATGATTCACAATTTTAAACCAAATCCAGATCAATTGATTTATCTATCACAATATACCCACGTTTCAATCTTGTTTAATTCAAATCAACAATTAATTTATTTAAACTTATCATGAAATTTCACAATATATATATAACCTAATTCCATTAGAACAAACTTATATTCAAATCCTGATCTCTTCAGATCCACATTCAGTAAAATTATCATGATTACAAATTACTTTAAATTATCTTTCAATATACACATAGTTTATTTTCTACTATCTTAGTATAATTTCCACCAATTCTCATGATCATCTCATACCATGCTTTCTATCCATAGTTCACTCACTTAAATCTTAAGCCCATCCACTTATTCACTTCATACCATAAACATACTCAATATAACCTTCAGTCATATTTTATAATTTCTCCCTTTTTAATATTTCTTCACATTTCATACCTTTACTATATTTACAATAATTGCCTTTTTATCACATTATCCATAACTCAAAACATTTTCGTAATTCTCTTTTCTTTCCTTACTTTTCATAATTATAAAAAATTTCTAACATAAAATGATAAAGTATAACTTTACCAATCATAACTCTTGATCATGTTTCTAGAAACATAATTATCAATCTCATCAAAACTGCATTACAGTCATATTATCCCAATCCCAAAGCTGGGGATAACAAAGCTAATTGGCCAAATATACTAAACAAATCATATAATCATAAGAGATTAACGATTATGCCAGTAGCCTCATAATCAATTCTGTTCCTCTATTATTCCTGTTTTAACCTTTCCAATTACAAAGCTAAATTAGATCACAGGAATTACATATTCATTCTCTAAACTTTTGCTACATCAAGAGTTAACACACTCCAACTCCATTTCAACTAAATTTGCACTCATTTATGTGGTCATCATTAGCGTAATTCATGTTTCAACAATATTACTATTAACATCTCTTACATATATATATTCAATCATATACAATTCTTACACAATTTCCCTTTTGTCACTCCATTTCAAATCTATTTCTAATCCACTTACAATCTCCTATTATACACATATACATAAAACCTTCCCACATGTAAATACCTTGGGACTCAAAATATTTTATAATTATCAGATTCAGTGATTACCATAACAATTTCACCACCCAATATTACTCGAGTCCATTCTCACTCTTAATTTCATTACATAATCCATCTAGCTTTGCACAGTTCAAGACCTAATCTCTCTTAGGTCCACTAATACATGCAATATCATTCTTAATATCATTATACCAGTAATTATCCCCTACATATTCATAGGCCACATCCACAATGTGACTCACTTTCCATATTCCTTACATATTACACTTACCTTCATGTCGAAGAACTCATCTCACATACCCTTTACATATATACACTTATGTACTTTTTTTTTCTTTGAACATTATCATTCTCATTCTTTTGACATGATGTAAAGTATTTATCAACACAACAAATATATATATATACTCTACTCATAATAACATTTCACAAAAATCTTAATCACATATCTAATGTGACATCTCTTTCACACTTATCTTTTATTTCAAAATAAATTCTCATATGCAAGAATATGCATTGCAAATAGCTCATATGTTTAATATCTAAATAATCTTTATCAACATTCCATTAAAATTCTAAATTCTCAAATCACTATTTCACTTAAACTTCAACTTACAATTCTCATCTTTTCTTAATATCAACTTTAAAAACATCTTATATACATACCACAAAGCAACATCCAAACATATAAGTTTCACAATTATTAAGCTCATTTCAAAAATTCAAATGTCGCATATTACCACCATTAACATGAGCTTTCACAATATTCAAACATATTACATTTTTAACATTGAAATCACAATGTTGCATTACAATAACAATACAAACAATACCAATATATCTTTTTACTTAACCAACATCATCTCTTTTTCTTTTAAACAAAACTTTAACTTTATACACCCAAACCTTAAATGATCACATTTTGTTTATACCAATCAACTCACTTAATATTTCACCATACTCTCTTCAATTAATAACATATCTATCTATTTTAACAATCCAACAATATTTCCTCCCTCTAATAATCCAAACATAAGGTTTAGTAGAAAGAGATCCAAACTGTATAGAAAAGAGTACATACTTTAATCTTGATTTTATTTTTAACTCATTTCCAACTATATTCTTCTATTCATTTCTTTATATTACAACCACATCGCAATAAGCAATATTTCAATATTTGCTTTCCTTAAGTAAACTCCCATTATTTATTTTATCAATTAAGCTTATATTAATTTTTTCCATATCATTTATTTCTTTAATTTTCCTTTCATGCAGAACTTTATCCACATGCTATTATTCATCTCATCTAATTCAATTACATTACAATTCACATAATGCCACACCCGAGACCAACCTAGGTGTGAATGCATATGCATGTATTACAAATTTCATTTCAAAACCTTTCTTTTTAATTCTCTTTAAGTTTTTCAAAACTTTCTATTTTTAATTCTACTTAGGCCGAGAATCTCGAACCTAAGTTCTGATACAAAAATAATTGTAATGCCCCCATACTCTATATAAGTACTATACGTATACCTGATATACATACAATATGTATATAAAGTATAAGAATGTCACTTTTAGTTTCAAATTAAAAACCTTTATCCGAGTTCAAACAATATTACATTAATTTAAAGAACATTTATAAAATCATTATACTTTCAAGGGTCTTATATATATAGATAATAATCTCATTCTTATTTACCAAAACTTCATTTATACATATGAATATATTCTTATAAAAAATACAACATAATTAAATCACACATGTATGCATCACCTTCTAGTTGGTCTCGAAACACTCTTACTCTTCTCGTGGCATAACAGCTGGACTTCCAGATCACCCGCATAACCACCTGCGCGTTTACACAACCGCGCTAAGCCTGAGAGCTTAGTAATACAAATAATTCCTATAAATATACATTACAGAAAAATTATATTTTCATGATAACTTTATATGTCATTATTTTATTACCAAGTTTTCCCATTTTGAATACACCTTTCCTATATTCTTCTACTAATGTCTTTATTATATACACATATACACTTATATTATTGACACAAATCACAACTCCATGACTTATTAAGATATTCATAAAAATATTCTCAATGTCTACATTCACATCCATATTTTACTTTCATGTTGTACTTTCATTTCTCATCATTCAACATAGTTCTTTTAATCCACATTCACTGTCAATAATTTACTTATGTATTATAACTATCACATAACATTATATCTCACTCCATAGGACATATTAAAGCAAAGACAACATATATCTCATTATTCATTTGTTTCACTATTCAAGAATCACATATCAACAAGCACAAGCATGGGCCCAAAAGAAACTAATATGCCATTCCACTTTCAGAGTTAATGTTTTGGTTTAATTATCACATTTATCATTATCATTATCCCAACTAGGCTTCAAGGATTTAAGTTCAACGAAGCTTCAAGGGGAACAAAGCATGCTAAGTATCAACCCAACTTGGCTTCAAGAACCAATCCTGTCACATCCCAAAGTTTAGGTAGTCGAGTATTAGGCCAGAAGGACATAAATAAGTGGTCAAATAGAGGCTCGAGATAGTCAAAAACAAAAATCGGTGTGCAAAGGAGGCCCGTGAAGTCGACGGGACCTAAAGGTAATTTTTTAAAAGGCTAAGGACCTAAGAGTAATTTCCAAAAGTCGTACTGGATGTTCTTAATAGTGCACATAACATATTCTAAAAATGGAAAGTAGAGAAAAATCGGGTCACAACTACGCGTAACAGTTTTTCCAAAAAATGCCCCGTTAAAGAGAAATGAAGACATGTAGACTAGGGGCATTTTGGTCATTTTTTTTATGATTTATACATGAATCCAAAGAAGAAAATAAACATAAGAGTAAGTAGAGGACGTCGAGGGGTTGAATATGAAACGATCGTCAGTAGAAACGGAACCCGGGCAAAACCCGAGCAAAGAAAGGACCTAAAGGGAATTTTGTAAAAAGTTGAGGGCTTATCGGTAATTTTTCAAAATGACTTGGAAACCTAAAATAGACCTTATAAATAAAAAGTAGAGGTCGAGAGGATCAAAACTATATATAGTTTAACTTGTGGAACTATACGGTTTAAAAGATATGATCGATTAATCGCCGGAACGTAAAGTGGGCCCGGTTTCGTGTCGGGACCAGATGAGTAACCCGGGACAACTTTATGAGATCCAATGGGAAGAGGGACAAGTGGAAAGAAGTAAAGGAAAAGAAAACTAATAAAAATCTAATGTTAGCCAATCAAAAGAAAACATTTAGCATGTGTAATAAATGTGTAATAAATGAAGAAAGAGAAAAAGTAGACAAGTGGTCTTAAGAGGTTAACCAACACCTAAGGTGATCATCATTTCCTTTGTATATAAATATATGTGAAATGAAGAGCAAATTCTCTCTTTTTCCACTCACAAAATTCGGCCAACAAAGGGAAACATCAAAGGCCTTCCAAGTTTCTACAAAATTTGATTTTTGAGGAAAAACAAAGATTAAGGAAGGAGAAGAAGGAAAAGTAAAAGGGAATTAAAAGAGTAAGGTTTGGTACTTTAACCATTGAACTCCTTTTGAAATTTTTCTGTTTTACAATTAGTAAAATAATGTGACTTGTATGATTTTTAATTAAATATAGAAAAATTATCTTGAGTTGAATTTTGGATATGTTGTTGTTTAATAAGTCTAGTAATTGAGAAAAATAATTTGAAACCACATTGATTGAATTTAATTTACGGAATTTATAAAATTCAGAACTGCTGCCAGGATGCAGGGCAACTGGAGCTGTAACACCCCGATACCCCATATAAATACTGTACATATACCAGGTACACATACAATATGTATATAGAGTATAAGAATGTCACTTTTCATCACCATTATAACTCTTTACTTTAATTTTTAAAACCATAATACATTTAAATCATATGAAAGTATTTACAAAATGGTTATTCTTATCATGGTAATACATAAATATAAGTTACATTGTTTCTTCCAAAGATTCATTTATACAAATGAATACATTCTTATGAAAATACAGTATAATTACATGCATGCACCACCATCTAGTTGGTCTCGAAATACACTTGTCCTCGTTGTGACATAGTAGCTTATCTCCAGCTTCATCACCTATATACCTGCGCGATTAAGATAACCGCGCTAAGCTCGAAAGCTTAGTAGTACAAGTAACCATTAAAATATACAATATAAAGGAAACATACCTCATATGTTTAGTCTCATGTTTTAACATTTTCTTACTCTGTTTTCCCCTTTTTCAATGCATTCTTCATATAATCCTATTAACCTTATAGAGGATATACATATACACATATAACATAACCATCAAACATAATTCAATAAATTGATAGAACCTTCATATTATGATACTTACCAATTTCACCTCATACATATCATATATATCATTTTATACTTTATAATCGCATATTGCATATAACTTCACAAACCATATCTCCTTTCAATAATTCATATATGTTATATAATCATATCACTAACCACAATTCATCATTCACAACTCACATTTTCAACAAAGGCAACATAGATCCCATTACTCATTTATTTCAACTTGTATATACATCACATTAACAACAAAGACAGACTCGGGCCCAAAAGACACTAATATGTCATTCAAAGTTCAGAGTTAATGCTTTGGTTTTGTTATCACATTTATCAATATCATATACCCAACTAGGCTTCAAGGATTAAGTTCAACCAAGCTTCAAGGGGAGCAAAGCATGCTAAGCTTCTACCCAACTTGGCTTCAAGAACTAACCCAACCTAGCTTCAAGGGTGGTAACATCTCAATTAGGCTTCAAGGATTCAATCCAACCTAACTTCAAGAGATTGTTACACTTATTAGGCATGCCACCAACAACAAAACTCTGAAAATGAATAACACATTAGCCACACAATTCATTTATTATTTCATTATCAATTTCATTCTCATTCTCATCATCATTTACATCATCATAGCCAACCACAATGGCATCATTTAGGCAAAACATGCCTCATTTATCTCATTCTCAATATCATAGCCAATCACAATGGCTTTATACATCATCACCTCTCAATTTACATTTCATATTCCATCACAATATCACATTTCATAGTTCACCACAAAATCACATTATCACATTTCATAGTTCATCACAATATCACATTATCACATTTCATAGTTCATCACAATATCACATTATCACATTTCATAGTTCACCACAATATCACATTATCACATTTCATAGTTCATCACAATATCACATTATCACATTTCATAGTTCATCACAATATCACATTATCACATTTCATAGTTCATCTTTGATATTTATATACATAATCATTCATTACTCAAGTATGCACAATCAATTGCATTACCATATAAATTGGAATACACATCATACAAATTATATCCTCACATCTTTCACATTTCATAACATATATATATTGAATGCCTTCACATCTTATATGTATTAATGTATTATCATATCTCTTATCTTTTCATTGCATATACAATATTAATATTTATTTTAACAATATACTTATATGCAATCCAATAGGGTTTTGTACTTACCTCTAAAGAACTCACTCCCATATAACTTCTCTTCCATAGATCTTTCAATACTTGGATTAGGGGCAATTCCATCTCTTAAAACCTAATCCAAAAGTAATCATACACACTCACTTAGAAATACACATGAGATAATACAAATAAGAATCAATTAGGGCAAACTCAACACATGACACGCTCATCAACACGGGCGTGTTCCTGATCGTGCCCTAACTCCACAACACAGAAACATTGACACGCTCATAACCACGGGCGTGTCACTGGGCGTGTAATACATTCTGTATCTCAAAAACATCAACACGTCCAATCAACAAGAGCGTGCTCATGGCCGTGTCAATTCTCCAAACTCACAGTAGCTATGACACGCTCAATAACACGGGCGTGTTACTGGTCGTGTCAATTCTACTGCCACACAGAACTTATGACACGCTCAATAACATGGGCGTGTCACTGCTCGTGCTACCAACTCCAGAAAACAGAACCAACGACACGCCTAACAAACTGGCCGTGTCTCTGGGCGTGTCCGACTAAAAACCCAGATTCCGGTCAACACACAACAACATCCAACAATACCCATCTTTTTATCATTACTCACTTCAAACAATCTTCATCAAACACACCCAAAAACCATAACAAACTTACCAAAACATCAACAACACTCAAAACACACACCAATCATCATTATAAACATCATTCATATACCAATTTATCAAATCCCCAAATTTCATTAAACTCAACCCTTATTCAACAATTCATCATCATCTTCACAAATAATCATATTATCATCATCCAATTACTAAATCAACACATATATATACTTAAATCTTTCAATATCATCATCATCACACATCAACCATACCAAACCCAACTCAAACAATGAAAATCAATTTAAAGAAATAAATACTTACTTGAATCCTTTATCAAATCTTCATCTCTATCATCAAATCTCTTGAATTCCTTAAGAAATTTGGTAAGAAAATCACATCTTTCTCTCTTTCTCTTTCTCTCTCTCTCTCTCTCTCTCTCTCTCTCTCTCAGCCAAGAAGAACGATGAAGACGAAGAAGGAGTAGAAGGAAGAAGAAGTTTCTACTTCTTTCCTTTGTCCTTATCCATATATATATATAATAATAATAATAATAATAATAATAACAATAACAATAACAATAGTAATAATAATAATAATACTTTAAATCTCCACCACATATTCTTTCTTTGATTTTCTTCTTCTCTTTTCTTTTTGTCTTTATTATTATTATTATTATTTAGTTATACAAATATATATACAACTCACTTATCCTTCACCATTATATATATCCCATGTATATGTGATGTATATGTATATGTCTTACATATATTATCCTTATATTTCACATATACACATATACATTAAATCCAAATACAACAACAATAACTCCAAAACTCTTAGGGTCTATTCCGGGATATTACATTTCTCTCCCCCTAAAAAAAAATTTCGTCCTCGAAATTACTCAGTACAATAACATTCCATTCTTACCAATACACCATTTAAAATTTTCATCAAATCACATAGTTTGCACTCTCCCCCTTAGAGTCAATTATATTATTCAATTCCACAACTTGTCACGATAAAAATCTTTATACCTTATTACATTCTCATCCAGTATTCAAAATAACTCATTATACTCTCAAATACCTTATCTATATGCAAAAATTCAATCATCCTTTAACATACTTATGTTACATTCCATTATTACATTCAAAATATTTTATCACTTCATCTCTTTATAACTATTCTCTTAACTTTAACTTTCAAGATCATAAACTTATATCTTAATATTAATTATCCCATCATTACAATCATCCTTACAAACAAACATTTATCAAACCTTCATTGATAATAATATTCTTATTTCTCAGACACTTCATTCCTTCTCTAGTATTTTCTCACTTAACATCAATATTAATACAATGCTTTTGAACTTACTTTACAGGAAATCAACTTCTTCCCTTTTCTCATCATTAAAATTGATATAATTCAATTAATTCATGTCCGTTCATCTATCAAAATTTTACATTGTATACATCATTATTTATCTCTTATGCCTTTAGCACAACCATACATATTAAATCTCAATAATAATTCACAATTATAGCAAAAATCCAGATCAATTGATTTATTCTCCACAATATCTTAACATCATAATCTTGTTTGATTCAAATCAATAGTTCACTTATCTAAATTTATCATGAATAACCATCCACTTTAATTTATCTTTCAATATACACATAGTTTATCTTTCATTATCTCAATACAATTCCACCAAATTTCATAATTATCTCATACCATGCTTATCATTCATAGTTTACTCACTCAAATTTTAAACCCATCCACTTATTCACCGTATACCATAAACATAATCAATATAGCTCTCAAACACATTCTGCAATCTTCTTTCATTATCATCTTCTCACTTATCATATCATTACTATATTAACAATAATTACCTTTTTCTCACATTACTCATAACTTAAAGTATTTCCAAAATTCTCTTTCTGTCTTTTCTTTTCCAGAATTATAACCAAATTGCTAACACAAAAACCATAAAATACACTTCATCAATCATAACCGTTAATCATGTTTCTAGAAACATAATTATCAATCTTACCAAAGTAGTATTACAGTTATACTTTCTTAGTCTCAATTCTGTGGATAACAAAGTTAATCGGCCAAATACCATAAATACACTATATGGCCATAGGAGATTAATGATCACATCTGAAACTTATAAATCAATACAGTTCCTCTATTATTTTATTTCCAACTTTCCAATTATACTACTAAGTTGCATCACAAATACTATATCTCCATTCTCCAAACTTTACTACATCCAAAATTAACATATGTCAACTCTATCTCAACACAATTTACTCTTAATTATTTGATCACCATTGCATGTCTCATATACAACAATATTATCCTTAACCTCTCCTTCACACATCATTCAATCTTATACAGATCTTACATAAATTTCATTCTTTATACTTTCTTTTTCCCTTATAATTTCTTATTAAATTTATATACACAGAACATTTCCTCACACAAATACTTTGGCTCATAACATTTATGATAGCCAAATTCAGTTATTATCATAACAATATTACTGTCCACCATTTCTCAAATTAATCCTTATTTCCATAACCATTTCACTATCCAACATTTCTTAATTTTATTCTTATTTTCATTTCATCACATACTCTTTACGTCAATCAAGGCCTAAACTCTCTTAGGTCCACTACTACATGCAATGTCATTCCCAATATACATCAAATATGCAATTATATAACACATCCATAGATCACATTCACAATGTGATTTACTTTCCACATTTCTTACATTTTACAATTACATTCATATCAAAAACTCATTCCACATTTTCTATACATGTATACACATAATCATACAATGATATTTAATTCCTCTTTTACATATTTTCAACACAATTTAACATTTTACTATTCCGTGAACAACATCATTTTTATCCCTTTTTGACATGACTTAAGTTGTTTATCAACCCAACACATATACATTATCACCATGATATTACTTCACAAAATCTTAGTCACGCTACTAAGGTGACATCTCTCTCACATATATTTTTAAATGCATTAGTATACCATCTATACATCCATTTGTTTATTCTTCAACACATAGATATATATATATATATTACTCACATATCTATACACATGTACATTACATCCACTCATATATACATTGGGCTCAATAATCTCTTTATACTCTCCAAGTCTAATTATGACAAATCTCAATTTCTTAAATCCACATTGATCCATCCCATTTCTTACTGTCAATATTATCCCATGACCTTGCTTTGCTCAGGTTTGTCAATGCAAGCATAATCATTCTCATACTATCAATCACATTATTCAATTTAATAGTACTCTCATATACAGTAATATTCATTCCACAAGCTCATGGGTTTAACTTACATTAAGATTATCAATACTCAAATAGTCTTTACCCAAATTCCATTAACACTATAATTTCACAACTTACTACTTTACTTAAACTTCCATTCACTCATCTTATGTTCTTAATATCAACTTAAAAAAAAACATCTTATATATACACGTTACAAAACAACCTCAAAGTATATTCTTTTCACAAATATTAAAGCTCATTTCCAAATATCTAATTATCACATCTTTCCACCATTAATATGAGCTTTAACAACACTCAAGCGTATCACATTTCTAACATTAAAATCACAATGTTTGCATTTAAAACAGCAATGCAACAACACCATTATATTTCCTTATTTAACCAACATCATCTCTTTTTCTTTTAAAAACTTTAACTTTACATATTCAAATCATAAATGGTCAAACTTTGTCTATACCCATCAACTCATTCAATATACCACCATACTTTCTTCATTTAAATAACATAACTTTCAATATTCACAATTCAACATTATTTCCTCTGTCTAGCAAACTCAACATAAACTTTCTTATAAAGAGGTTTAAAGTATAGAAGAAAGAGTACATACTCTTATCTTAATTTGATTTTCAACTCATTTCCAACTTTATTTTCCTTTCCATTTCTTTATTTTTCAATTCATATTATGTCATACATAATATTACTCATAAACATCAATATTACATTCCATGTTGCACATGACATAACATTTTTCATATGTCTCATCAACATGCATATTTCACACTACATTTCGTAATTCGTTTCTCATAAATAATTAGGCACTATGCCTCAATTATAATTCATTTCCAACATCATTGCCAACAATCATGGTTTCTTCTCACATCAACATAGTATACACATATATCATCAACTATATTAAACATCTCATGTAACACAAATATTTTACAAATCATATTATGCCACATCCGAGACCAACCTAGGTGTTAATGCATGTGCATGTATCAAAATTTTCATTCTTTTTATTTTCATTTATCATCATTTTTTTTAAAAACTTTTCTTTGTAAATTTACTTAGGCCGAGAATCTCGAAACCTAGGCTCTGATACCAAAATAATTGTAACACCCCGATACCCCATATAAATACTGTACATATACCAGGTACACATACAATATGTATATAGAGTATAAGAATGTCACTTTTCATCACCATTATAACTCTTTACTTTAATTTTTAAAACCATAATACATTTAAATCATATGAAAGTATTTACAAAATGGTTATTCTTATCATGGTAATACATAAATATAAGTTACATTGTTTCTTCCAAAGATTCATTTATACAAATGAATACATTCTTATGAAAATACAGTATAATTACATGCATGCACCACCATCTAGTTGGTCTCGAAATACACTTGTCCTTGTTGTGGCATAGTAGCTTATCTCCAGCTTCATCACCTATATACCTGCGCGATTAAGATAATCGCGCTAAGCTCGAAAGCTTAGTAGTACAAGTAACCATTAAAATATACAATATAAAGGAAACATACCTCATATGTTTAGTCTCATGTTTTAACATTTTCTTACTCTGTTTTCCCCTTTTTCAATGCATTCTTCATATAATCCTATTAACCTTATAGAGGATATACATATACACATATAACATAACCATCAAACATAATTCAATAAATTGATAGAACCTTCATATTATGATACTTACCAATTTCACCTCATACATATCATATATATCATTTTATACTTTATAATCGCATATTGCATATAACTTCACAAACCATATCTCCTTTCAATAATTCATATATGTTATATAATCATATCACTAACCACAATTCATCATTCACAACTCACATTTTCAACAAAGGCAACATAGATCCCATTACTCATTTATTTCAACTTGTATATACATCACATTAACAACAAAGACAGACTCGGGCCCAAAAGACACTAATATGTCATTCAAAGTTCAGAGTTAATGCTTTGGTTTTGTTATCACATTTATCAATATCATATACCCAACTAGGCTTCAAGGATTAAGTTCAACCAAGCTTCAAGGGGAGCAAAGCATGCTAAGCTTCTACCCAACTTGGCTTCAAGAACTAACCCAACCTAGCTTCAAGGGTGGTAACATCTCAATTAGGCTTCAAGGATTCAATCCAACCTAACTTCAAGAGATTGTTACACTTATTAGGCATGCCACCAACAACAAAACTCTGAAAATGAATAACACATTAGCCACACAATTCATTTATTATTTCATTATCAATTTCATTCTCATTCTCATCATCATTTACATCATCATAGCCAACCACAATGGCATCATTTAGGCAAAACATGCCTCATTTATCTCATTCTTAATATCATAGCCAATCACAATGGCTTTATACATCATCACCTCTCAATTTACATTTCATATTCCATCACAATATCACATTTCATAGTTCACCACAAAATCACATTATCACATTTCATAGTTCATCACAATATCACATTATCACATTTCATAGTTCAGCACAATATCACATTATCACATTTCATAGTTCACCACAATATCACATTATCACATTTCATAGTTCATCACAATATCACATTATCACATTTCATAGTTCATCACAATATCACATTATCACATTTCATAGTTCATCTTTGATATTTATATACATAATCATTCATTACTCAAGTATGCACAATCAATTGCATTACCATATAAATTGGAATACACATCATACAAATTATATCCTCACATCTTTCACATTTCATAACATATATATATTGAATGCCTTCACATCTTATATGTATTAATGTATTATCATATCTCTTATCTTTTCATTGCATATACAATATTAATATTTATTTTAACAATATACTTATATGCAATCCAATAGGGTTTTGTACTTACCTCTAAAGAACTCACTCCCATATAACTTCTCTTCCATAGATCTTTCAATACTTGGATTAGGGGCAATTCCATCTCTTAAAACCTAATCCAAAAGTAATCATACACACTCACTTAGAAATACACATGAGATAATACAAATAAGAATCAATTAGGGCAAACTCAACACATGACACGCTCATCAACACGGGCGTGTTCCTGATCGTGCCCTAACTCCACAACACAGAAACATTGACACGCTCATAACCACGGGCGTGTCACTGGGCGTGTAATACATTTTGTATCTCAAAAACATCAACACGTCCAATCAACAAGAGCGTGCTCATGGCCGTGTCAATTCTCCAAACTCACAGTAGCTATGACACGCTCAATAACACGGGCGTGTTACTGGTCGTGTCAATTCTACTGCCACACAGAACTTATGACACGCTCAATAACATGGGCGTGTCACTGCTCGTGCTACCAACTCCAGAAAACAGAACCAACGACACGCCTAACAAACTGGCCGTGTCTCTGGGCGTGTCCGACTAAAAACCCAGATTCCGGTCAACACACAACGACATCCAACAATACCCATCTTTTTATCATTACTCACTTCAAACAATCTTCATCAAACACACCCAAAAACCATAACAAACTTACCAAAACATCAACAACACTCAAAACACACACCAATCATCATTATAAACATCATTCATATACCAATTTATCAAATCCCCAAATTTCATTAAACTCAACCCTTATTCAACAATTCATCATCATCTTCACAAATAATCATATTATCATCATCCAATTACTAAATCAACACATATATATACTTAAATCTTTCAATATCATCATCATCACACATCAACCATACCAAACCCAACTCAAACAATGAAAATCAATTTAAAGAAATAAATACTTACTTGAATCCTTTATCAAATCTTCATCTCTATCATCAAATCTCTTGAATTCCTTAAGAAATTTGGTAAGAAAATCACATCTTTCTCTCTTTCTCTTTCTCTCTCTCTCTCTCTCTCTCTCTCTCTCGGCCAAGAAGAACGAAGAAGACGAAGAAGGAGTAGAAGGAAGAAGAAGTTTCTACTTCTTTCCTTTGTCCTTATCCATATATATATATATATATAATAATAATAATAATAATAATAATAATAACAATAACAATAACAATAGTAATAATAATAATAGTACTTTAAATCTCCACCACATATTCTTTCTTTGATTTTCTTCTTCTCTTTTCTTTTTGTCTTTATTATTATTATTATTATTTAGTTATACAAATATATATACAACTCACTTATCCTTCACCATTATATATATCCCATGTATATGTGATGTATATGTATATGTCTTACATATATTATCCTTATATTTCACATATACACATATACATTAAATCCAAATACAACAACAATAACTCCAAAACTCTTAGGGTCTATTCCGGGATATTACAGGAGCAGTCTGGTTGGGTGAACTACTTGACCAAGATTTTGTGTCCAGTTTGATATGAAATTTTAAAGGAATGATTTTAAGATGCAAAACTAAATCTTGTAAAAATTTTAGAGTTTTTAGCCAAGTGGATTATTTTATACAAATTTGCTAAAACAAGGATCAAGTTGGGTCAAGAACCAGAGTTTATTGTTCATATGGAAATTTTTCATTATTAACTTGGTCAAAAACTTGGTGTGGGTGTTTTATCATTTTATTTTTAGTATTGAGTTTAATTATGATATGAAGAATAAATTAAGATGGAAAATATGTGAATACATATGATACATATGTGAGTATATGTGATATTTGTGTAAATATATATTGTATATACATGGAGAATATGTGGTATATATACGAAGTGAATGGGTATATATGAAATGTTATATATGCTCTACTCGGTAAATGGGTAAAACCAGTCTAGAATGGGGGTTTGGCATGCCATCCTACCGGCAGTACTGTCTTAACGGCTTCGGTCAGGATATTACTTACGCTCGCGCGGTTATATCGTGTGAGGTCAAGATCATGGCAACTAGTCGTGTGAGACCAAGACCACGCAGTTATTCTATATTGTGTGAGACCAAGACCATGACAATTATTCGTGTGAGGTCAAGACCACGCGTAACTCTATATGAGGCCTCATTTCGAGATCGGTGTATTCATAATTACAGAGTGGAGCAGATTAACTCGTAATTATAATGAAGTTATATTACATGTTGTTTACATACAGAATGTGAATCTTAACTTAATTAGAAAATATAAATATGATGATTGTATGAAAATAATTTAATTATGCAGTATTCTACTTTTATATGTGATATCGAGTAGACATTGTATGGCAATGGTTAAAGTACCCACTGGGCAATAAGTTGCTCAGCGAGTTATATGTCTAACTCGCAGGTAGTGTATAGAAGATCAGCATTTCTGCAGCGGCTCGCATCAGCTCGACGGTGATTAGGATAGGACTTTTGACATAAAATAGTAGTATGGCATGTACGTTATATCTATTGTAAAGGTTTGTTAACATATTAAGTATTATGGTGTATGTAAAAAGAGAATAAACAGTGGTATGGTAATGAAACTTAGCAAATGATATGTAATCTTGAGAAATGATATAGAAGTGTGAACTTTTCTTGCAGGATTGTAGTTGAGGTTATAAGGGTGGATTATTGGGAGTGTGCTTGAGTTGAATTGTGAAAAAAAATATTTTTCAAAAATAAGAAAAATCAGTTTTGTCGACACTTGGGACCCAAATTTCTAGGCGAACCTCTAGCAAAATTTCTGTAAAATCGGAACTAAAATTTGACTAAGTAAAATTGGTAGCAACATTAGGATAGTGTGGCGCCTCTACTCGGCTTACACATGTAGGCCGGGAAGGGGTGTTACAAATCCAACCTAGCTTCAAGGGTTGTAACATCTCAATTAGGCTTCAAGGATTTAACCCAACCAAGCTTCAAGGGGAGTAAAACATGTTAAACTTCAACCCAACTTGGCTTCAAGGATCAAGTCCAACCTAACTTCAAGAGATTGTTACTAATAGGCATGCCACCAATAACAAAACTCTGAAAATGAATAACATATTAGACACACAATTCATTTATTATTTCATTATCAATTTCATTTTCAATTCTCATCATCATGTAGGCAAACATGCCCCATTTATCTCAATTGAATCATCATAGTCAATCACAATGGCTTCACATCTCATTTGAATCATCATAGCCAATCACAATGGCTTCACATCTCATTTGAATGATCATAGCCAATCACAATGGCTTCACATCTCATTTGTCTCAATTCACATTATAATACCTCATTATTGAAATATACATAATCAAACACATTAAACATCCATTAAGAATTATTATCATTGATATACACATATATAATTTACCTTATTCTTAGATTTAGAATCCTCAATATACATTTGTTTATGTCATCTTTGTTTTAAATATATTTAAAGTGTAGATACAAAAAGACCTTTGGAGGATCCAACAATGTAAGAATAGTCAAGAATAAATATCAATAGCTAACACACTCAAGGGACACGGCCAAGCTTGTGGCCGTGTCTCTCAACAAAAATTCCAACACGGCCAAGTTGCTTCAGCTTGGCCGTGTCTCCCTTAAACCCAAAGAACAAAAACAAAAGAAGAAAAATGAAATCAGGCAGTAGCAGACACGGGCAAGGGACACGGCCAAGCCAGTGGCCGTGTCTCTCCAAATTGATCCAACACGGCCAAGTTTCTTCTAACTTGGCCGTGTCTCCCAAAACTTGGCCGTGTCTCTCCTTAAATTTTGGCCGTGTCTCTCAATAATATTAAAAACCAAACACGGCCAAGCCTCCTTGATTTCATTAAATCACATTGTATACAATATAGCATGATTCAAATGGATGTAATCAATATTCTAGACACATATAGTACATGCTTATCACAATATTCACACTATTAGTACACATCAACAATGCATTAGATTCATTAACACAATTACAAATTAATGTAGTTTGTATTTACCTTAAGAACCACTCACACCAATCTATACACTTTACCTTCCAAGAACTCTTCACCACTTGAAGTAGGGCAATCCACTTCCTTCACAACCTAATTCAAATAAAATGATAAGATTCATGAATTCCAATACAAGTATTCACTTATGAAACTCATTCTAAAACTTTAGATCACAACTCACAAATCACATCTCTCTCTAGGATCCAAACTCATGTATTTTATGTTTTCAATTTCCTTAAACACAAACATACATCAATCATATATCAATTATTCAATTCTCCAACTCCTTTATATTAAACCCTTATTAAACAATTTCAATAATCCATCATCTAAATACCAATTCCACACATATATATACTTCAATCTTTATTATCATCACCATCACACACCAACCATATCAAATCCAAACTCAAACAATAGAAATCCATACAAGGAAATAAATACTTACTTGGATATTATGCCAAATCTTCAATAACCCTCTTCAATTCTCTCAAAATCCCTTTGGATTTGATGTGTATATTGATGAAATCACCTCTCTCTCTCTCTCTCTCTCTCTCTCTTTCTCTCTCTCTCTCTCTCTCGTGCAAGAAGAAGAAGAAGAAGAAGAAGAAAGAAAGAAGATCTTCTCTTCTTTTCTCATACTTATCATATATATATATATATAATTCCCTTAACAACTCCACCATACACTTGTCCATTCTTTGACTTTCTTTTCTTCTTTTCCTTTTATTATTATTATTATTATTTAATTATATAACTTACTTTTCCTACACCATTTTATACATCATGTATATGTGATGTATATGTGGGTATATGTATATTTTATATATATTGCATTTATATTTCCCATATCTTTCAAATACCATATATACATTTTATCCTTCATATCCATCTAGCTCTTATAATATTTTCCTTACATATTTTACCAACATATCTTCTCACTACTACAATTTCAATGTACACCAAAATCAGATATTAAATTAATTCATTGCTCTTCTTTTAGCCTTTATTAATTTAACTTATATATATTCGCATAGATACAACATATACATTCTCTTCACTTCTTTTCTCTTTCCCTTCAATATACACATTAAATCCAAATACAACAATAATTATTCCAAAACTTTTAGGGTGTATTTTGAGATATTACAATTCTCTCCCCCTTAAATAATTTCGTCCTCGAAATTATCTAGTATAATTGTAATCCATTCATAATACAATACCATCTTAACTTCCATATGAAGTTAATTATATTCTTAAGTTCTTATATCATCAAATCATATAATTTATACTCTCCCCCTTAGAGTTAATCAACTTCTTTAAATTTCATAGTTCCTCATTATACATATATATATATATATCTTATTACTTCTTCAACAAAGCAATCAAGATATTTTCTCACATTCCCAATGAAATTACCTTTATACCAAAAATCAAATCATCTTATAATATACTTATACCTCATCTAATCATTATCTTCAGACTATGTTATTACTTTATCTCTTTATAATTACAATTTAAATTTAACCCTAAAAATCATTGAGTTATATTTTTATATTAATTATCCCGTTATTACAATCACTTTCAAAATAAACATCTACTAAACCCTAATTGATAACAATAACCTTATTTATATATAATAAATCTTTTCTTTTTTCTCATTATTTACAACTAATATAACTTCTTTCATTCTTTTCCATTCACATTTTAGAATTCTACATCATATACATATCATTTAAATTGTTATACTCTTAATACAACTTTACATATTAAATTTTCAATAATGATTCACAATTTTAAACCAAATCCAGATCAATTGATTTATCTATCACAATATACCCACGTTTCAATCTTGTTTAATTCAAATCAACAATTAATTTATTTAAACTTATCATGAAATTTCACAATATATATATAACCTAATTCCATTAGAACAAACTTATATTCAAATCCTGATCTCTTCAGATCCACATTCAGTAAAATTATCATGATTACAAATTACTTTAAATTATCTTTCAATATACACATAGTTTATTTTCTACTATCTTAGTATAATTTCCACCAATTCTCATGATCATCTCATACCATGCTTTCTATCCATAGTTCACTCACTTAAATCTTAAGCCCATCCACTTATTCACTTCATACCATAAACATACTCAATATAACCTTCAGTCATATTTTATAATTTCTCCCTTTTTAATATTTCTTCACATTTCATACCTTTACTATATTTACAATAATTGCCTTTTTATCACATTATCCATAACTCAAAACATTTTCGTAATTCTCTTTTCTTTCCTTACTTTTCATAATTATAAAAAATTTCTAACATAAAATGATAAAGTATAACTTTACCAATCATAACTCTTGATCATGTTTCTAGAAACATAATTATCAATCTCATCAAAACTGCATTACAGTCATATTATCCCAATCCCAAAGCTGGGGATAACAAAGCTAGTTGGCCAAATATACTAAACAAATCATATAATCATAAGAGATTAACGATTATGCCTGTAGCCTCATAATCAGTTCTGTTCCTCTATTATTCCTGTTTTAACCTTTCCAATTACAAAGCTAAATTAGATCACAGGAATTACATATTCATTCTCTAAACTTTTGCTACATCAAGAGTTAACACACTCCAACTCCATTTCAACTAAATTTGCACTCATTTATGTGGTCATCATTAGCGTAATTCATGTTTCAACAATATTACTATTAACATCTCTTACATATATATATTCAATCATATACAATTCTTACACAATTTCCCTTTTGTCACTCCATTTCAAATCTATTTCTAATCCACTTACAATCTCCTATTATACACATATACATAAAACCTTCCCACATGTAAATACCTTGGGACTCAAAATATTTTATAATTATCAGATTCAGTGATTACCATAACAATTTCACCACCCAATATTACTCGAGTCCATTCTCACTCTTAATTTCATTACATAATCCATCTAGCTTTGCACAGTTCAAGACCTAATCTCTCTTAGGTCCACTAATACATGCAATATCATTCTTAATATCATTATACCAGTAATTATCCCCTACATATTCATAGGCCACATCCACAATGTGACTCACTTTCCATATTCCTTACATATTACACTTACCTTCATGTCGAAGAACTCATCTCACATACCCTTTACATATATACACTTATGTACTTTTTTTTTCTTTGAACATTATCATTCTCATTCTTTTGACATGATGTAAAGTATTTATCAACACAACAAATATATATATATATACTCTACTCATAATAACATTTCACAAAAATCTTAATCACATATCTAATGTGACATCTCTTTCACACTTATCTTTTATTTCAAAATAAATTCTCATATGCAAGAATATGCATTGCAAATAGCTCATATGTTTAATATCTAAATAATCTTTATCAACATTCCATTAAAATTCTAAATTCTCAAATCACTATTTCACTTAAACTTCAACTTACAATTCTCATCTTTTCTTAATATCAACTTTAAAAACATCTTATATACATACCACAAAGCAACATCCAAACATATAAGTTTCACAATTATTAAGCTCATTTCAAAAATTCAAATGTCGCATATTACCACCATTAACATGAGCTTTCACAATATTCAAACATATTACATTTTTAACATTGAAATCACAATGTTGCATTACAATAACAATACAAACAATACCAATATATCTTTTTACTTAACCAACATCATCTCTTTTTCTTTTAAACAAAACTTTAACTTTATACACCCAAACCTTAAATGATCACATTTTGTTTATACCAATCAACTCACTTAATATTTCACCATACTCTCTTCAATTAATAACATATCTATCTATTTTAACAATCCAACAATATTTCCTCCCTCTAATAATCCAAACATAAGGTTTAGTAGAAAGAGATCCAAACTGTATAGAAAAGAGTACATACTTTAATCTTGATTTTATTTTTAACTCATTTCCAACTATATTCTTCTATTCATTTCTTTATATTACAACCACATCGCAATAAGCAATATTTCAATATTTGCTTTCCTTAAGTAAACTCCCATTATTTATTTTATCAATTAAGCTTATATTAATTTTTTCCATATCATTTATTTCTTTAATTTTCCTTTCATGCAGAACTTTATCCACATGCTATTATTCATCTCATCTAATTCAATTACATTACAATTCACATAATGCCACACCCGAGACCAACCTAGGTGTGAATGCATATGCATGTATTACAAATTTCATTTCAAAACCTTTCTTTTTAATTCTCTTTAAGTTTTTCAAAACTTTCTATTTTTAATTCTACTTAGGCCGAGAATCTCGAACCTAAGTTCTGATACAAAAATAATTGTAACGCCCCCATACTCTATATAAGTACTATACGTATACCTGATATACATACAATATGTATATAAAGTATAAGAATGTCACTTTTAGTTTCAAATTAAAAACCTTTATCCGAGTTCAAACAATATTACATTAATTTAAAGAACATTTATAAAATCATTATACTTTCAAGGGTCTTATATATATAGATAATAATCTCATTCTTATTTACCAAAACTTCATTTATACATATGAATATATTCTTATAAAAAATACAACATAATTAAATCACACATGTATGCATCACCTTCTAGTTGGTCTCGAAACACTCTTACTCTTCTCGTGGCATAACAGCTGGACTTCCAGATCACCCGCATAACCACCTGCGCGTTTACACAACCGCGCTAAGCCTGAGAGCTTAGTAATACAAATAATTCCTATAAATATACATTACAGAAAAATTATATTTTCATGATAACTTTATATGTCATTATTTTATTACCAAGTTTTCCCATTTTGAATACACCTTTCCTATATTCTTCTACTAATGTCTTTATTATATACACATATACACTTATATTATTGACACAAATCACAACTCCATGACTTATTAAGATATTCATAAAAATATTCTCAATGTCTACATTCACATCCATATTTTACTTTCATGTTGTACTTTCATTTCTCAACATTCAACATAGTTCTTTTAATCCACATTCACTGTCAATAATTTACTTATGTATTATAACTATCACATAACATTATATCTCACTCCATAGGACATATTAAAGCAAAGACAACATATATCTCATTATTCATTTGTTTCACTATTCAAGAATCACATATCAACAAGCACAAGCATGGGCCCAAAAGAAACTAATATGCCATTCCACTTTCAGAGTTAATGTTTTGGTTTAATTATCACATTTATCATTATCATTATCCCAACTAGGCTTCAAGATTTTAAGTTCAACGAAGCTTCAAGGGGAACAAAGCATGCTAAGTATCAACCAAACTTGGCTTCAAGAACCAATCCAACCTAGCTTCAAGGGTTGTAACATCTCAATTAGGCTTCAAGGATTTAACCCGACCAAGCTTCAAGGGGAGTAAAACATGTTAAACTTCAACCCAACTTGGCTTCAAGGATCAAGTCCAACCTAACTTCAAGAGATTGTTACTAATATGCATGCCACCAATAACAAAACTCTGAAAATGAATAACATATTAGACACACAATTCATTTATTATTTCATTATCAATTTCATTTTCAATTCTCATCATCATGTAGGCAAACATGCCCCATTTATCTCAATTGAATCATCATAGCCAATCACAATGGCTTCACATCTCATTTGAATCATCATAGCCAATCACAATGGCTTCACATCTCATTTGTCTCAATTCACATTATAATACCTCATTATTGAAATATACATAATCAAACACATTAAACATCCATTAAGAATTATCATCATTGATATACACATATATAATTTACCTTATTCTTAGATTTAGAATCCTCAATATACATTTGTTTATGTCATCTTTGTTTTAAATATATTTAAAGTGTAGATACAAAAAGACCTTTGGAGGATCCAACAATGTAAGAATAGTCAAGAATAAATATCAATAGCTAACACACTCAAGGGACACGGCCAAGCTTGTGGCTGTGTCTCTCAACAAAAATTCCAACACGGCCAAGTTGCTTCAGCTTGGCCGTGTCTCCCTTAAACCCAAAGAACAAAAACAAAAGAAGAAAAATGAAATCAGGCAGTAGCAGACACGGGCAAGGGACACGGCCAAGCCAGTGGCCGTGTCTCTCCAAATTGATCCAACACGGCCAAGTTTCCTCTAACTTGGCCGTGTCTCCCAAAACTTGGCCGTGTCTCTCCTTAAATTTTGGCCGTGTCTCTCAATAATATTAAAAACCAAACACGGTCAAGCCTCCTTGATTTCATTAAATCACATTGTACACAATATAGCATGATTTAAATGGATGTAATCAATATTCTAGACACATATAGTACATGCTT
Source organism: Garcia nutans (assembly GCA_947685225.1). NCBI lineage: Eukaryota > Viridiplantae > Streptophyta > Magnoliopsida > Malpighiales > Euphorbiaceae > Garcia > Garcia nutans. Next base: position 42,225,421 of record CANTUV010000007.1, on the reverse strand, counting down.
ATCACAATATTCACACTATTAGTACACATCAACAATGCATTAGATTCATTAACACAATTACAAATTAATGTAGTTTGTATTTACCTTAAGAACCACTCACACCAATCTATACACTTTACCTTCCAAGAACTCTTCACCACTTGAAGTAGGGCAATCCACTTCCTTCACAACCTAATTCAAATAAAATGATAAGATTCATGAATTCCAATACAAGTATTCACTTATGAAACTCATTCTAAAACTTTAGATGACAACTCACAAATCACATCTCTCTCTAGGATCCAAACTCATGTATTTTATGTTTTCAATTTCCTTAAACACAAACATACATCAATCATATATCAATTATTCAATTCTCCAACTCCTTTATATTAAACCCTTATTAAACAATTTCAATAATCCATCATCTAAATACCAATTCCACACATATATCTACTTCAATCTTTATTATCATCACCATCACACACCAACCATATCAAATCCAAACTCAAACAATAGAAATCCATACAAGGAAATAAATACTTACTTGGATATTATGCCAAATCTTCAATAACCCTCTTCAATTCTCTCAAAATCCCTTTGGATTTGATGTGTATATTGATGAAATCACTTCTCTCTCTCTCTCTCTTTCTCTCTCTCTCTCTCGTGCAAGAAGAAGAAGAAGAAGAAGAAGAAGAAAGAAAGAAAGAAGATCTTCTCTTCTTTTCTCATACTTATCATATATATATATAATTAATTCCCTTAACATCTCCACCATACACTTGTCCATTCTTTGACTTTCTTTTCTTCTTTTCCTTTTATTATTATTATTATTATTATTATTTAATTATATAACTTACTTTTCCTACACCATTTTATACATCATGTATATGTGATGTATATGTGGGTATATGTATATTTTATATATATTGCCTTTATATTTCCCATATCTTTCAAATACCATATATACATTTTGTCCTTCATATCCATCTAGCTCTTATAATATTTTCCTTACATATTTTACCAACATATCTTCTCACTACTACAATTCCGATGTACACCAAAATCAGATATTAAATTAATTCATTGCTCTTCTTTTAGCCTTTATTAATTTAACTTATATATATTCCCATAGATACAACATATACATTCTCTTCACTTCTTTTCTCTTTCCCTTCAATATACACATTAAATCCAAATACAACAATAATTATTCCAAAACTTTTAGGGTGTATTTTGGGATATTACACTTTTACTTTTATTTTATTTATTTATTTATTTATGTATTTGTTTATTATCTTCCCTACCATAATTATGCATACTTTATGTATATATATTATTTTTTACATATCATGTATACTTTATGTATATGATATATATATATGTCTTTATTTATGTGTATATATCATGTAAATTTTGGATATCTATTATAAAACCAATATTTATAGTAAGTATATGCTAGTTATATACCATGTATACACTATAGAAAATCCAATGTGTATCTTATGTATAACTTGCGCATATATTAGGTATATACTATGCATATCATTCCCCTTTACTCTAATTACCCCTCCTTTTTATTTATTTAATTGTATTTAAAATCAAGGGTGTTACATTAAGATTAAAGATAACAAATTAATTAAAGGATAAACTTAATTAAATCAAATAAACATAAATTACTCCATAGAAAAATTAATATAATGGGTCAACCGTAAATAAAAATTTAGTTCTTCATAATTAAAATAAAAGCAAAGCAAAAATTTAAAATAATAATTGAAAGCATTGTAAATTAAAGAGCAAGATAAATCAAACTCTATGCCTTCTTTGGATTGAGGAAGAACTCCACTTGGAACTTTGAACCTCTTGAACCAAACTTCAGTCTTCTCTCCAAAGAAACAATTAAATTCTAAAACTATATGAAAACTAAATTTATTTGAAAGAATACTTTGATTCTTGGATGAATGGATGCTTAATAGCTTGGATGATAGGTGTTTATATAGAGGTTTGGAGGCTCCTACTCTTAGTGGACACAATCACTTTAATCAATTCCCTAGAAACGTGGAGGATTTTGCTCCTTAAAATTAGGTTACCAACCAATTTTTGTCCCCCATGGGCATGGCTTTACATGCCATGGACATGGCCTAGGAAGACGAGCTGTCTCATCAACTTTTCATTTTTTGTAGTGTCATTTTCATTCCCACGTTCGTGCCCTTTGAGATGCCATGACTGTGGGTTTGTGTTAGCTTCTAGAATTCTGATTTTCTTTTCTTTTTCCCATGTCAGTGAGTGATTGGATCCCACGGGCGTGACCTTTAGGCTACCATGGTCATGGTTTTTGAAATTCTTATGGAACTTCTCTTTTTCTTCTTTTCTCAAGTTGGAAGACTCAATTTGGTTGTGGGATTTGAGGGCCATGGGTGTGGCAATTGATTTCTCTACATTATTCCCATTTTTCTTCAATTTTTCACCGCTTTTAATTAAAATCTTGTATCTTGATCTTCCACACTAGAATATGAGAAATTCTAACTCTATCAAAGAAAATCTATCAAATTCAATTGAAAATAATTAAAATTAGAATTATAATTTCACAAAATATTAGTCAAAATATAATTCTATCAAACTTTCCCAAGCTTAAACTATTGCTTGTCCTCAAGCAATTAAATTCTTCACAACAAACTTTATAATATGTTAAGTTTATATACAAAACTTTTAACAGTTAAAATTTCTAAATTTAAATCTTAAACTCAACTCTGTAACCATATTCACTTTATTCTCACCTCCTTTACTCAAGAAATTTAATTAATTGTAACCAATTATTGAGCATTAGATAGGCAGATATTCTTTTTGTGCGAACTTGGCCTATTCTCATATGCATGTTTAATTAAGCTTTCTCTACTAATAAACTTTACTAACTTGAGAAAAATCAAAATGACTTTTAGAGGCTTATAATAGGGTTTAAAAAGGGAAGAGGCTTAAAATAATGCTTAGTAAATTTGGTTACTTATCTTTGAAATATTTTTCAAACTGTTAAATGTAGCTCCTTGTTTGGAGAGTCACTTGCTTCATCTCCTTTCTTGTTTCATCCTTTGTTAAACTAGGGAGAATATACACCTTTTTTTCAATAGAAATGTATTATTATTATTTTATTCATTTATGTTTTATCAAAAAATATATAAACCTATACATATTCCTCCAAACTTTGAATTTAGGAGTCTATGTAGGAGTCATAATAATCTACTTTGCTTATTCTCGAAATTCAGCAAATAATATGAGAAATTTTTCAAAAGAGAATTAAACTAGAAAATAGATAGTTATTATGGTTATTTTAACAAAGAAGAACTCAAGCTAAAAATTTAATTTAAGCTCAAAAAGAGAAAAAAAAAAACTAGAGGCAGTGTTTATAATTTGGTAGATATAAGATTTTGGCTTAACAAATAATGCCTAAATCATTTTTTTCTCAACTTAGCAAGGTTCAGTTTCGCCTTAAAACCTCTTTTAAACACATTTTAGGCCTAGGTAAAAATAATTTTTAAAAGAGTATGCCATTTTCTAAATATTCAAAGTTAATTATTTTCAATTAAATTCAAGAACTCAATTGGTTCAAATCCATAAAGCATAATTATTTTGTTAAATTTTTTGCTCTAAATTTTTAAAATTTTATCAGAAAAATTTTAAGTATAAAAAATCTCATACATATGACTCTTGCCCATTGTGAAGTTATTAATAAAATTCATCCACCCTTAATATTTTCTAAAAAACAAGAATATAAATTATAATAATAACGAAAAATATCCAAACTAAGCATCCAAATAGTAAAACAAACATCAAACAATCCTAAATATCCCAAAATGATCTTTTAAAACAAACATACAAACAAGCATCCAAAATATTAAAACATCCAAATAAAATCACAAGTTTTCAAGATAAAAGTACTTCACCAAATAGTTGAGGGAAACTACCCCAAACTTAAAATTCCACTGTCCTCAGTGGTCACCATCACCAGAAGGAGGGGCCTGCTGCGGTGAGGTGTAATAGCCCCTACATAGTCTTTACACTTAACTACATAGGTGATGTCACTTAAGTACTTGTACTTGACAATAAATATAATATATAATTATAACCAAAATGCTATAATACATTAATGCAATTATTGAACTTTCAAAAGTAATACTGTGATCATGCCTGTATTACATACATATATCTATTTAATTTACAAAGAACTCCTATTATTAACTTACATTGTAAACGTCATTATAATTCTCTTACTACCCTCAAACTTATACAACTGCCATACAAAATTATAAAGTATTGCTATGTGAATCATATAAAATATAATATTTATAATATTGCTCCTTGAACCTTTGTGATGATGTTGGTTTGAAACATATGTCTCTCACTCTGCAGTCTCAATTCTTTTGGTTTGATCTACATGTCAAAAAATAATTCTAACATGCTAAGCAAAGCTTAGTGGTGCTTATGTATTTCTAATATGCAAAAAAAAATTAAAGGAAAGAGAACTATACATAAACTAATTTAGAAACAATAGAAATTATTACTTTAAAACATGAATAAAGAAGTTAATAAACTCATTAAAGCTTAAAACACTAAACATGATTAATTCCAGAATGAATTAATTTAACAACAACCATATAACATGTTACTTTCAATATAGATAACTTCTTTTAATTTTCCCATGCACACTAAAATCAGATCATATGTTTGGAAAACGGATCACTGTTGATAATTTAATGCCCAATCTCAAGAATCTGTAATGGTAAATATACTCACTATCACCGATGACACAATGTGTCCATAAATGGCATGATGTGTCCACTATCACTATGGATATCCACCCTCTAGCTAGCCATTCAATCCCAAGCTAGATCTAAAATCAGTATGATTTGGGCAATTCTTTAGTTTTTAATGAACATTGAATTATGTATATCACTTCAATGGAATAATTCTTTGATCAATACTTAGTATTACACATATTTATCATATATTCAAAATTTATTACACTTTTTCATACTTTTAACACATATACATGAATTCTTAACACAAGGGTAATTTTATTAGCTTTCTAGTTATTTTATTTTTTTTAAATGCGTGTTTAAGTTTGCTTGAAGTTTTATAATTTAGTTTGAAGCATGAACATGTGCAAAATGAAGCTTTAATTCACTTGTTGAAGCCAATTTGGGGGGAAGAATATTGAACATGACCAAGTTATGTTCAATGACTTGGCCGTGTCTCTCATCAATGAAAAATGGAAAATTTTGACAGCTTGTTACACACCCACCTGACTTGGTCGTGTCACCTAATACACCCACTGACTTGGTTATATCTCTTATCAAAGAACATAAAAATTTTTGACAGCATATGACATACCAACTGACTTAGCTGTGTCACTGACCGTGTCCTTAGATACACCCACTGAATTAGTGTTGTCACTGGCCGTGTTTCTTATCAAAGAAAATAAGAATTTTTGACAGCATGTGACACACCCACTGACTTGGCCGTGTCACCGCCCGTGTCACTAGACACACCGAATGACTTGGCCGTGTCACTGGCAAAAATTATGTATTTTTGCACACTCAGCCACTTAAACATAAACATATTCAAGATCTACAATAAAAATGAATCAAAAACTAATTTTTTTTTATATAAAAAGAGTTTATATCAAATACTTTGCTCAAATATAAATTAATCAATCTTTAACCATCACTCATCGCTAAAAACAACATCAAACCACTCATTTCTTATAAAGATTGAATTAAGAATCATACTCATCACTTATAAGTTCCTTTAAATTCATTTTTCACTCATCAATTCATTTAACCAATACTTTTAAGTAACAATTCATTATAGATGACTCAATCAACCAATTCAAACATTAAAATTCATAGAAATTCAAATATTTGTAGATTAAAAATGCATAAGCACATACCTCTTTCAAAATCCCTCCTCTTCTTTCCTTTACTCTTTTTCTTTGATCACTTGTTGATGATCTCACCTTTTCTAACTTATTCTTCTAAAAATTATAATTATATGTAATATACTCTTTATTTTTATTTGATTTGAAGAAAGGAAGATGAAGAAAATGAGAAAGATGGTAGAAGCAGTGGTGATTGGCGTGGATGAAGATGAAAGAAGAGAAGAGAAACTTCTACACACACATGTTTATATATCTATAGGTTAGTCAAGTGAGGGCATGCCCACAATAACTATGGTGTACCCTCACTCTCAACTAATGATTCTAATTCAATTTATAGTCCCGTAAAACTGTAAAAATAATTTCTTCAGTAAATTTTAAGATCCATTGTTCATTTTTTCTATTTATATCATTTATCCAGGTCACTTTTATCACTATACACTATTAATTATCAATATTTATTAATAAGTTCACTGTTTAATATTTTAAACATTACAATTTTTTCCCACTAAAGAAATTTTGTCCTTGAAATTTACTTGTTATGGATGCTTGAAATAATTAAGGGTATTGTTGTCTCTTTGTTTCTTCACTTTTTCAAGTGGCTTTCTCTATTGAATGATTTCTCCACAACACTTTCACTAAAAGAAATGCGCTTGTTAAGTAACTCCTTTACTTCATGAGCTTAGATAGCCACTGGTTCTTCTTAATAATTCAAATCTGGTTGAATTTCAATGATCTCGGCTTGAATCACATGTGAAGGATATGATTTATATCTTCTAAGCATCGACACATGGGATACATTATGAATCTTAGCCAGTTCTAAAGGCAAAGCTAGTGATAATCTATTGGACCTACAAACTCAAGTATTTCATATGATCCAATAAACCTAGGACTAAGTTTACCTTTCTTCCCAAAGTGAAGAACCTTCTTCCCACGATGATACTTTTAAAAATACCTTATCTCCCACACTATATTCAATGTCACGTCATTTCAAATCTGCATATGATTTTTGTCTATCTATTGCAATTTTTAATCGATCCTTTATAAGCTTCACTTTATCTTTAGTCTTCCCTATGGGATTAGGTCCCACAAGTTTGCTCTCATTCAATTCCACCCAACACAATAAAGTTCTACAATTCCTTCCATAGAGTGCTTCATATGGCGCCATTCCAATACTCGTTTGATAACTATTGTTATATGCATATTCTACTAAAGGTAGATATCTAACACAACTACCTTCAAAATTGATTACACAACTTCTAACCATATCTTCAAGCACTTGTATCACCCTTTTCGATTGACCATTAGTCTGTGGATGAAATGCAGTACTAAAATGAAGTCGAGTACCCAATGCTTTCTGAAAAATTTTCCAAAATCTTGAAGTAAAGCTAGGGTCTCAATATAAAATAATAGACATTGGCACTCCATAAAGCCTGACTATCTCATTAATGTACAATTCAACAAGTCTATCCATTGAATAATCAACTTGAATGGGAAGGAAATGAGCTGATTGGTTATTCCATTAATAATTACCCAAATTGTATCATGCTTCTTTTGGGTGTTCGGAAGTCCAGTCACAAAATCCATGGTGATTCTATCCCATTACCATTTAGGTATTGATATAGTTTGCAAAAGACCCAATGGAATTTGATGTTCTGCTTTGACTTGTTGACACACTAAACACCGAGTCACATATTCAGTAATATCCCTCTTCAGACTAGGCCACCAATAATGAGACTTCAAATTTTGGTACATCTTATTGCCTCCGGGATGTACAATATATGTAGTTTTATGAGCTTTACTAAGTATACACTCCTTTAGTTCCTTCACATTAGGTACACACAATCGACCTCTATAATACAATCCAACATCTTTTAACACAATATAATCTGGCTTTTCACCTTCATGCACTTGTTTCCACATTTCTAATAACTTTTGATCTTATTTTTGAGCTCTTATTACATTTTGCTTTATAGTTGGTTAAACCCTCAATTCCGCTAACATAACACATTATATCATTTAGTTTATTTAATTTATATATACATATAGTATTATAATATTCTATGTACAACATACATGCTAAAGTCTTTCGACTTAAAGCATCGGCTACCACGTTAAGTTGATGATAGTTGATGATACAATCATAATCTTTAACCAATTCCATCCACCTCCTTTGCCTTAAGTTTAGTTCTTTTTACATTGGCAAGTATTTCTGATGTGAAACCCTAAGATTATAAACAATTCAAAATCTTAACACACAAATTCAGTATACTAAGAACCCTAAATGATTGTTTGTTCTACTAAACCCCTAATTGACATGCAATTAGAAATGTAGATAGTTGGACAGAACTAGAAAGAAGGCCACAAGTGTTACCTTGATAAGTTGATTCAAATTCCTAATGCAACAAGAAGAAGAAGAACCCCCTCTCTTGAAGTGAATTTCAACTAAGCAAAAGTTAATTGAATAATATCATAAAAACTATTGTCTTATAACCCTAAAAGAGCTATAAATAGCTAAACCTTAATTAGGGTTACTAAGTAGCGTTTGGTTGGCTAATCAAAATTTGAGAACTAATAAGGTAAACAAAGCTAAATTTAACACAAAACAAATAAGACCCTTAATTTTAAATAAGTATAACTACTGGGCCTTAATACATATAAATAATAGGCCCATATGCTTGGATAAAATTTATGGGCTGCTTCTCCTTTATATCCTTGGCGTCAAAGGCTTGTCCACCAAGCATTTCTTCTATGAGTCGCCTTACAAAGCCTTGGAAGGTATATTTGAGCTTCTTGGCCCGCAATCTTATAATTGGCCCACTTGGTAAAATGAGCTCTATGCCATGTTGGCCTCCTCTACTTGCTTCTCTAGCCTTGCTCACACTGCCATATTTGTTCGCATTAATCCCTCCCTCCTCAAAAAGATTCATCCTTGAAGCTGCATCCATATCAAAAGGAGAAAAATCAGAAACATTAAAGGTTGCAGAAACTTAATACTCATTAGGCAAGTCAATTTTATAAGCATTGTCATTAATCTTTTATAGCACTTGGAAAGGACCATCGCCTCTTAGATCCAACTTTGATTTTCTCATATTGGGAAACCTTTCCTTCCTTAAATGCACCCATACCCAATCACCAGTTTCAAAAGTAACAACTTTGCGTCCTCGATTGGCTTGATGTGGATAATGCTCATTCTTCTTTTTAATGTGTTGCCTAGCCTTCTCATGTATAGTCTTCACCAACTCAGCCTTCCTCTGTCCATCTAGGTTAGTAATCTCATGTAATGGAAAAGGAATTAAATCCATAGAAGTAAGAGGATTAAAACCATACACAATTTCAAAAGGTAAGAATCCAGTGGAAGAATGCAAACTAAGATTATAAAAAAATTCAACTAATGGAAGACACTCTTCCCATGTTCTCAAATTCTTACCTACCACGACATGTAATAAAGTCCCCAAAGTTCTATTCACCACTTCAGTTTTTCCATCAGTTTGTGGATGACAAGTAGTAGAAAATAATAACTTAGTACCCAAATTTCCCCTCAAAACTCTCCAAAAGTGGATCAAGAATTTAACATTATGATCAGAGAATATTGTCCTAGGCATACCATGCAAACACACAGCATCTCTAAAGAATAAATTAGCTATGTTTGTTGCATCATCAGTTTTATGACAACCTATGAAATGTGCCATTTTATTAAATCTATCTGCAACAACAAATATGTTCACTATCTTTCTTTGTCCCAGGTAAACCTATCACAAAATCCACAGAAATATCAACCTAGGGTTCATTAGGAACAGGTAGAGGTGTATACAATCCATGAGGCATAGATTTGGACTTAACTTGCCTGCATGTAATACATTTAGAACAAATTCTCTCAACATCCCTACACATGTGTGGCCAATAAAAATACTCATAAAGTATGTCTAAAGTCTTATGCACACCAATAATGAACATGTAAGTACACATAATCGATTCCCACAAAATAAAAATCCATCATGCCTATAAAATCTTTGAAAAGAAGCATGTTCATAAAAAACATAGACATTACCAAAATTAGAATATGTTGCGCACATATCTTTAAGTTGCTTAAATCCTAACATCTTAGAACTAACTGTAGTGATTAAAGCATGCCTCCTTGATAATTGTGAGCAGGGATTTTTGGCCCCACTCCCGATGGAATGGTTCTTGCGACTTCTGCACTGTTTAGGCTCGGGGCCTTAGAGAACACGAACCTAAGTTCGGAGAAAATGGAGTCGCCACCCGGAAGGGCCGGGAAAAAGAAAGGGGTGGATGACTCGATTCCTAAGGAATCCCTAACCCCTTAATGGGTTCGGAAAGTTGGGTACGTGTGGGGAAGGTGAGAAATGGCCCAGCACCCCCACAACACCCGGTTCATTGGAACCGGCCTCCTTTGCAGGTCTTAATATTATAAAATTCTTAAATATAACAATATTATCCATACTACACACAATAAAAAGAAAGCATCATTATATTAAAATCAAAGCAATGTCCAAACAAAACAAAACAAATAAATGGACACCCATCCAAGGATGGAAACATGTCCTTACATCACATGCCTAGGTAGGACATCCACCCAAAGGTAGAAACATGCCCTTTACAAAGGTTCTAAAATAGAAAAGAAAATTAAATTACATGATGTTTAACTAATGAGGTACCCACCAAGTGGAAACATACCTCTTACATCTTTTGGAAGTCTAAATTAATTAAAAAAGTAAATAATCATTCATAATAAATAAATCATTCATCAAAGCTATTAACCAAAATATAAAACAAACATACATCCATGATAAATTAAATAAATCAAGTATTAAAATTAAATAAATTAAATCATAAGAAATAAATCAAAGCATAAATAAATATGGAATTGAATAAAACAAATAAAAGTTCAAGTGTAGCTATTGTGACTTTTTATGGAATTAAAATAAATTAGGGTTTTATGCTTTAAAGGGTTGGTAAGACTCTTTGATTAACAAAATTAAGGTTTGAATGGTGAAATAATAAAACTAGGGTTTTGGATACTTTGAAATACTTTAATTTGTGATTTTTGGGTATTGAATTTCTAAGCTACTATGTAAAATTTGGATTTTTATGTTTTATGTTTTTTTAATGTTTTAAATGGATTAGGGTTCATAAAAATTAGGGTTTAAGGTTTTAAAAGGATTAGGGTTCATTATTTTAGATTTAAAAGTTGAAATTTGGATTTTTATGGTTTTAGAATTTAGGTCACGGGTAGAAGAATTTTTAGGATTTTTAGAAATCAATTTGATATTTTATGAAGTTTTATGAATTTAAATAAACGAATTGAGGTTTTTATAAGTTGAAAAGATGTTTTTTAAGGTTTTTTGAATGAAATAGAACCTACTTTAAAATTTTAAAAGAAGCAGAATTTGATTTAGGTTTTGTTGAAAAGTATGTTCAATTAGAGTTTTAAGGTTTTTTAAGAAGGAAAAATAACAATTTTAAGCCTTTTTAGAAAAGAAAGTCACGTTTTAGTATTTTACTCTTGGAAAAATTAAATTACAGCTTTTAGATCTTTGATTTGAAAAACCCTAATTTCATAGGTTTGTTATTGTGAAAACATAAATCAAAAAGAATTTAACATACCTTCTTTTGTTAATTCTCCAAAAAATAACTCTTCTTGGATGAACTAGCTCCAAAAACAAGCCTTGGTTGCCTTTGAATTCCCCTCTTCCGTGATGCTGCTGTCCAGAAAAGCTTTTAAATTGAATTTCCTCTTTTCCTTGCTTGATTTGGTTTCAAATCCTAAAGTCACTATGTAAATTTTTTCCTCCCTTTATTTGGTTTAATTGGTCCCTATTTATAGTGGTTTTTAGGTTATTTATTCTTAATTAACTAAGGTAAATAATATTAATAAAAAACTAAATTAAAACCTAATTGGATTGGGATTCTAAAAAAATCGAGTAAAAAAATTCTGCGCTGGCAAAAACTGAGCTGCAGGGCCCGTGGGTGTGCCAGCCAGCAAGAATTTCCTGCGGGAGGTTATTTCGCCAGCAGGAAATTCCTGCGGGCGAAACGTCCGCAGGCCTGCGGGCGAGTTGCTGCTGGCCCGACGGTCCCGCGCGACCACTTTTCGCTGCCGATTTTTTTTCTGACTCCGATTTTTATTTTTATTTTTATTTTTTTATTTTTATTTTTTATTAATAAAAAATAGATCCTAAGGTAAAAATTATTTAATTAAAATTATTTTGGACCAATTGAACAAGAAAAATCATTTTAAACCAAATAAAATACAATGGACCAGATTGGGTCAAAAGTTTAGGGTCTATAGTTTGCCCCCTGCTTGAATGATCTGAAACCTTAGTGAAAGAGAGTGAAAAGCAACAAAACTTAATTTTTGATATGGTGACCTATTTTGGGTTCTGGACCCGAGAATGATTCTAGGTTCTGGACCTAAGGGTAATTTGGGTTCTAGACCCGGTTCGAGTTTTGGACTCAAGGATGATTCTAGGTTCTAGACCCAAATAAAATTTGGGTTCTGGACCCGAGCTAAGTTCTGGACTTAGAAAAGATTCTAGGTTCTGGACCTAAGGGTAATTTGGGTTCTGGACCCGGATTCGAGTTCTGGACTCGAGGATAATTCTAAATTCTGGACCTAAGGGAAATTTAGGTTCTGGACTCGGATTCGAGTTCTGGACTCGAGGATAATTCTAGGTTCTGGACCTAAGGAAAATTTGGGTTCTGGAGCAGGATTCGATTTGATTTTACTAACCTTTTAGTTGGGAAGTCTGACTGCTCTCGCTGTTTTATGCATTGTGATTCTTCACCCTCAGAATGGATCTTCATCCTTGGAGATTGGGTCTTTACCCTCCACCCTTGCAAATGAATCTTCATCCTTTGAGATCGGGTCTTCACCCTTGAAAATGGATCTTCATCATTTGAGATCGGGTCTTCACCCTTGAAAAATGGATCTTTATTCTTTGAGATCGGGTCCTCACCCTTGCAAATGGATCTTCATCCTTTGAGATCAGGTCTTCACCCTTGAAAATGGATCTTCATCCTTTGAGATCGGGTCTTCACCCTTGAAATGGATCTTCATCCTTTGAGATCGGGTCTTCACCCTTGAAAAGTGGATCTTCATCCTTTGAGATTGGGTCTTCACCCTTGAAAATGGATCTTCATCCTTTGAGATCAGATCTTCACCCTTGAAAATGGATCTTCATCCTTTAAGATCGGGTCTTCACCCCTTGAAAATGGATCTTCATCCTTTGAGATCGGGTCCTCACCATTGCAAATGGATCTTCATCCTTTGAGATCAGGTCTTCACCCTTGAAAATGGAACTTCATCCTTTGAGATCGGGTCTTCACCCTTGAAAATGGATCTTCATCCTTTGAGATCGGGTCTTCACCCGTGAAAAATGGATCTTTATTCTTTGAGATCGGGTCTTCACCCTTGAAAAGTGGATCTTCATCCTTTAGAGAGTTCTAATTGTTCCATTCTTTTGTTCTTCCTTTTTGCAAAGATTTAGCTATTTTTAATTGGACCTTATATCCTCTCCTTGCCCCCCTGTGTGGCAAAATATTTGTAAGTGAATTTAAAAATATTTGGTATATAAACCCAAAAAATTGAAAAGGAGAAACTTTGCCCCCTGTGTAGGCTCAAACTCATGATTTTTCTATTTGGACTCTGATTGATGTTGTTGTTGTCTAGTTCTTCACACAAGCACGTATTTCTTCTCTTTGCAAATTACTGGAGTTTTCTCAAGCAATGGGCTTTCTATGCCCCCTGATTCGATATCTTCTTTTGATTCTTTACTTCACAAGGTGTTTGCTGTTCATTTTGCCAAAGAATAGACAACACAAGACAAGAAAGTGTGATGTGATATGCTCATGTATGCATGATATGCATGAATAATACTTACAGTGGTTCCATGACTCACAGAACGAGGCGATCAGCATAAGTGTTCTCATTGGTTCCCTTTTGACGCTTGTTCAAGTCTTGCATTAGAATGATCAAAAGCTTTGTATTTGTGGCTTTTATCTTCAAGATGTTGAAAACATGAGTGGCGAAGATCCCAAGTTGTAGAGTCAGGGATACATCCTTTTTATATTTCATTATGACCTTGCCAATAATCATTTCCTTTGCCCAATATGTCCTTTGGAGGTTCAATATACTTCCCTTAACTTGAAGGCTTTGTATGACAAAAATATTTTTGATTTGATTTTTTTTGAATTTTAATTTTGAAATCAAATGATGGCTTTGCCAAATTAATGTCAATGCACCTCAGGACTTGATTTTCCAAATTAACATATCTACAACATGACAACCCTAGTTTGTAATATCCCCATGTGTGCCCTAGAAGTTTTAATTCAATTGTTGTTTGATTTGAATTAAATGTACATATGTTTTAGCAAAGGAAATGATTGTGTTAATGGAATGTATATGTTGTATATATGTTAATATATATAACATATATGTTGGTCAAGTGTAAAGTCAAGGGAAGAAGATATTTTTATTTGGGATGAGTGAAATTACTTAAGAGGGCAAGAGTTTTAAAGGAAGTGTGAACAAATAGAAAGGGCATTTAAGTAATTGTGTTAATGGAATTGCTTGGTGGGTATTTAAAGAAGAAAAGAAGGTTGAATTGTATTCATTTCTTTTCTTTTCTTGGTATAGCCGGCCATTTCAAAGGAAGAGAGAGCAAAAGTGAGATTTGCTTATTCAAGTTTCAAATTGAAGGAGGAATCAAAGGATTTGGTTGGAGATTGGTGAAATTTCTTCATCTAAGGTAAGTACTCTCTTGTTTTCCTTTGGTATTTTGAAGATGTGTTTGAAGTGTGTTGTGATTTGATAATATTATGATTTGGTATGTTTGAGATGAGTTTCTAAATGTTGAAATTGATTGTGAGTTAATTTAGTGTTGGTTTGGTTTTGGTTGAAGATGGTAGGTTAAAAGTGATGTTGGTCTTTTTAGGGTTTTGAAGTGGAAGGTGATTAAATGTGTTGATGATGGGTTGTTAAGGTGAATATTGTGGTAAACATGTGAAATATGTGTTTAGAATATGGATTACATTCATTTGGATTATGCTAAATTATGTATAATGTAATTGAGTGCAACCAAAGGGAATTTGAACATGTTAGGGTTTCAATTCATGAGAGACACGGCCAAAAGCAAGGAGAGACACGGCCAATTCATGAGAGACACGGCCAAGTCCATGGAAATTTGGCCGTGTTGGGTGATTTTTGGAGGAGACACGACCGTGTCCCTTGCCCATGTTGGCTTCTGTTGCTTGAGAGGCTTTTGGTTGAGAGACACGGCCATAAGCTTGGCCGTGTCCCTTGAGTGTGTTGGCTACTGTGTTTGGTTTTTGTTCTTCTTACATGATTGAGTTTGAACTTCCATTTGATAATGCATATGATATTATATGAACAAGGTGATGTAATATGCATTGTGAAACTTGTGAATGGCAATGTGTTATATGAATAATGTATCTTGAAATGTTATACCAATGATGCTATGTGAATAATAGGAATTGAGATATAATATGATGATGCTAGGTGAATAATATGAATGGAGATACAACATGATATGAGGCCATTGTGATTAGCTATGATAACTCAAATGTGATGTGAAGCCATTGTGTTTGGCTATGATGATTCAATTGAAAGAACATAAGGCATGTTTGCCTAATTGATGATGAGAATTGAGAATGAAACAATAAATGAATTGTGTGTCTAATGTGTTATTCATTTTCAGAGTTTTGTTGTTGGTGGCATGCCTATTGGTAACATTCTCTTGAAGTTAGGTTGGATTTGATCCTTGAAGCCTAATTGAGATGTTACAACCCTTGAAGCTAGGTTGGGTTGGTTCTTGAAGCCAAGTTGGGTTGATACTTAGCATGCTTTGTTCCCCTTGAAGCTTGGTTGAATCTAAATCCTTGAAGCCTAGTTGGGTTTATGATAATGATAAATGTGATAACAAAACCAAAGCATTAACTCTAAAAATTGAATGGCATATTAGTGTGTTTTGGGCCCATGCTTGTCTTTGTATATAATTTGATTTTTGAATGATAAAATCAATGGAACTATGAAGATGTAATATACATATTGTTATGACATTGAACATAGTATGATGTGGTAATGTGATATGTTTCTATGTGTATGGTTTATGAAATATAAAGGTGTGATGTTAACCTTATGATTTAGATGTATAACATTACTTTGCCTTAAAGTATAATGTTGGTATATTTTATACTACTAAGCCGATGGCTTAGCGCGATAGTGTTTGATCGCGCAGGTAACAGAGTTGAACCTGAGAGCTCCTCGAGACCGAGTGAGAGTAGACAGTGAAGAGTTATTCTTGGGACTTAAAGATCGGAGAAAAGCTGCCAATCATGTATATATTCTATGTTTTGTAAACTTTGATTTATATCATATTTGTAATAACTTCCACTGTGAAATAATAAATGTTTATATATATATATATATGGTGTCTTTTGGATTTCTTTTAAATGTTTGAGATTGGTTTCACTTATTTATAAAGAGAATTGTTATGTCTTTTTAAACTGTGGCATTTTCTATATTCATTATACGTATTTTACGATCGTTTAAGCATGCTTGGTACGTATACGAGATATAGGGGTGTTACATAGTTACCGTACTAAACTCGGGAATCATTTCTATTTAAGCAAGAATTGTTGCACTTCAGATAGGCACATACACATTACTTGGCCAAAGGTCTCATTTGAGTTTAAATACTATCTATGTCATATGCGTGCTTATTCAAACTATCTCCACTAATAGACTCTACCTACCAAGAGAGATCAACAGGTCTTTGATAGGCTTGAAATGGGGTCTATAAGGGACATGGGTTAAATGAAGGCCGTTTTGAGATAGGAGCTGGTGTGACACAATGGACAAACCCTCACACTATAAATTTCTTGTTTGAATTTTAGGCGGTTTGGAGGCAATCTTGCTAGCCTCCAAATTCCTCTTGGAATTAATCTGGATCTTGATCAGGACAGTCTTTGCTCTTACAAAAAGTTTAAGACCCAAATTCATTTCTTTTCTTCTTTTCCCTTTTCTTTCCTCTTTATTTTTCTTACTCTTCCCTTTTCTTTCTCTTTCCTTACTCTTCCCTTTCTTTTATCATTTTATCATTTTGTCCTTCTTTTTTGTTGGTCTATCAAGTACAAAACTTTCAAGAACTGGATGGTCTCCCTCCTTTTCTCCAATTTTAATTGAATCTTTGGTTGGGTTGGACCAACTCAAAAAAAGGTCTTTATAAACCAAATAGAAGCCTTTTGCTGCTTTAGGTAAAAGAGAACTCAGTTGGATTTCTGAACTACATTTTTAAGTTTTATCTTCTTTTTTTTTTCTATTCTTTTTTTCTTTTTTCTATTCTCTTTTTTCTTTCTTTTTTCCTTCTTTTTTTTGGTTCTAGCTCAAACATAGTTGTCTTGTTTGTACTAGCTTGGGCTTCCAATAATGGATGAGTGGAGTAACATAAATCTTCTTTAATAGGGATAAATCATTTATTACTCCAATGTTGATGCTGTATTGGAGATATTAAGGTAACTTCAACTACCCTTAGGGTCTTGAAAATGTCCACTATCTTTATGGTCTTGAGAACTTCAACTATCTTTATGGTCTTGAGAACTTCAACTATCTTCATAGTTTTGAGAACTTCAATTATCTTCATGATCTTGACTAATCATTGCCTTTTTTGATCTTATTGCCTCTTTATCTTAGTGATCATAAGACTTGCCAAAAGTATCACAACAGCACAAGGTAGGTTGTTGAGGTTATATGCCAATGAAAAGAAAGCTAAAATTTTATGAAGGCTCAAAAGGGACAACTAGAGATTGATATTTAATAGGGTGGATACTAGTTGTTGGCTTATCAAACAATGCCTAGATCATTTCTCCCTTAAATAAGCAGAGTTCAATTTCTCCTCGAAATTTTGTCAAAGCATGTTCTAAGACTGACTAAGACCTAGACAAAGATAATTATGCAGGAGCCCTCTCTAAGTAAGCATACACAACTCAATGCTATAGAGTAATTCCCTCATCTAGTAAAGTCATTCAAGTCATGATGCATAAATATATTAATTCATGAATTATCAAGCTTGATTCCTCATTGGTTGAGCATCAAAATGAACAAAGACCAACAAAAATTTATTCAAACAAATTTGAAAAAGTTCCAAAATATTAAAGAAAGTAAGATTGAAAAGCAATATTCAAGCTAAGGAAAGTTCATTGAGTTTAAGCTTCTTTTTCTTTCATATCCCCATCTTGAAAGGATGATAAAACAAAATCTTCTTCCAATCCTTTTCCCACCATGAAGGTTTCCGGTGGAGATACTCTTCCAAACTTAGGCAAAGAGTTGTTCTTGGTATTAGGCTTATCCGGCTCGGGTAGCTTACCACTGTCAATCAAATCTAGGATCTCATGCCTTAATCGGGTACACCTATTAGTCTCATGCCTTAATCGGAAACACCCCTCTCACGATCATCCTTATTTGATCGGATTCATCGGGCCTTTTCTTGAGCAAAGCAGCCTTATTTCTCCATCTCTTAACATAATCTACAAAATTCTCATTCGGTCTTTGCCTAATGGACTCCACTTCTATCAAGGTAACTTCCAACTCAACATTATATCCATATCGTTGGATAAAGGCTTTGCAAAGTAGATCCCAACTCTTTTGTGTTTCATCATCTAAGGTATTGAACCAATTTTGGACAACAGGGTCCAATAAGAGCATAAAGTACCTTAGGATTTGAGCCTTAGTAGCTCAGGCAGACTGCATGGCAGTGATATATTGCTTCACATGAAGATGAGGATTTCCGGTGCCATTGTACTTTGCAAAGGAAGGCATCTTGAATTTATAAGGGACCTCATCATCTTGTTCAAATAACTTGTCAACTTCGGACATCTCTTCGGTTTTCAGCTTCTTCTCAAATTTCTTTTCTAAATCAGCAATCATCTTTTCAAGATCAGATGTCTCGGTCTTTTCAATAGTTGTTGTAATATCCTCATATATGCTCTAGAAGTTTTGATTATGTTGTTGTTATTGTTGTTGTTGTTATATTGGATTGAATATATGTGTTAATTGCAAGAGAAAAGAAATTGGGAAAGAAAATAGGGTTTAGAGAGAATGGTATATGTAGTGTATATTTCAATATATAAAACATATATATTGGTCAAATGAAGAGTCAAGGTGATGGTTAAGTGGAAGAAGATATTTTTGGTTGTTATTGAAATTACTATAAAGGGCATGCATAATGAAAAGAAGTTTAACTATGTTAAAGAGGGCATTTTGGTAATTCTTCTTTTGAAATTGTGTGGTGGAGATTAATAGAGAGTTTGACTTTTATTTTGATCAATTTCCTTTCTTCTTTTCACGTGTGGCCGGCCAACCTAAAGAACAAGAGAGAAAGCAAAGGTTTGATGATATTTTGAGCTCAAATTGAAGAAGTTCTAAGTGGTTAAGTGGAAATCCAAGAAGATTTACTATATTTGGTAAGTTTCTCTTGATTCTTTTAAGTTATTTAAGTTGTTTGTGAGTTGATTGTGGATTTTAAAGTGGGGTTGTGTTGATTGTTATATGTTGGATTTAATTGGTTGTGGTGTTGGTTTTGGATTTGAAGATGATAAGTTAAGAGTGATGTTGGTTTAGGGTTTTGGAAATGGTAAGTGATAAATTATATTGTGTTATTTTGGATTAGGTTTTGGAAGAAAGTGATTTGCTCTAATTTGAGAAGTGAAGAATTCTTGGAGAAAAGGAAGTGTTTAGAGTTGTATAATTGGTGCTAAAGGTAAGTACAAACTATATGGTTACAAACATGCATATATTGTTTAATCTTAAAACACTTTTGTTTGTAAATGTGATAAGGTATCAAATGTATTGTTAATGAATGTTGGTGATGAAAATATTGTGATGAGCATGTAAAATAATTGCTAATGATGTTGATTATGTCCATTTGAATGAGGTTATGTTGTGTACAATGTGTTTTAAGTTAACCAAAAGAAATTTGGCTACAGTTAGGGTTTATGCATGAGAGACACGTAATTTGGGACGGTCGCTATTATTCATGTGCGGTCGCGACTTAGGTCGGGCTTCTGGCCGCGAAACCTACTGTAATAAGGTTTCATCTTGTAATTGTATGGCGCGGTCGTATTCAGGTGAGGTGCGACCGCTAGAAAGGTTCTGTTCACCTTATTGGAAGCAATCTAATCCTACAACAAGATTCTCAAATACATGTTAAATAGATCATCCATTTGAGTTGTCAAGGATCAAAATAGAGATCATTTGTCTAACATCATTGTTGAATCATGAAATGTGAGATGATATGGAATTGATAATGCATATGATATTACATGAACAAGGTTATGTATTGTGTATTGTGAGGCTTGTGAATGGTGATGTGTATTATGAATAATGTACTTTGAAATGTGATACTAATAATGCTATATACACAATATGAATTGAGATATGAAATGCTATAAAGCCATTGTGATTGGCTATGATGGTTCAATTGAAAGATATATGGCATGTTTGCCTAATTGATGAGAATTGAGAATGATATGTAAATGAATTGTGTGGCTAATGTGTTATTCCATTTTCAGAGTATGTTATTGGTGGCATGCCTAATGATAGTAACAATCTCTTGAAGTTAGGTTGGATTGAATCCTTGAAGCCTAATTGAGATGTTACAACCCTTGAAGCTAGGTTGGGTTGGTTCTTGAAGCCAAGTTGGGTTGAAGCTTAGCATGCTTTACTCCCCTTGAAGCTTGGTTGAACTTAATCCTTGAAGCCTAGTTGGGTATATGATAATGATAGATGTGATAACAAAACCAAAGCATTAACTCTGAAAATCGAATAGCATATTAGTGTGTCTTGGGCCCAATGCTTGTCTTTGTTTAATGTGAGTCATGATTTGTTTAATGTTGTTCATGAATGGTTAAATGAATAACTAATGAGGCATATGAAATGTAAAGGTATGTTGTTAGCCTTGCATATATGATGTTACATGTATAATATGGATTGAGAATTGGCATTGCATTGCACTGAAGCATAACACTAGCACATTTTGTCTTACTAAGCCGTTGGCTTAGCGCGATAGTGTTTGATCGCGCAGGTAACCGAGTTGAACCCGAGAGTTCTTCGAGACCGAGTGAGAGTAGACAGTGAAGAGTTGATTTTGGGAACTTAAAGATCAGAGGAGACTTGCCAATCATGTATAACTCTTTTATATTTTGTAAAGTAATGATTTTAATGTACATATGTGTATATTTGTAAATATGAAATTAAATGTTTTCATATATGTAAATATTTGATAAATTCCGCTGCGTAACAACTAAATGTATCTATATATATCTATTTAGTTTTGTATTACAAGTTAACTACTTATCTTTCTATAATGTATACAATTGAAAGATTAAGGTATGGTTTAAAATGTTTAAAATGTTAAGAAAATCCGTAGCATCTCTATGTTTAGTGCATGTATACTACATTGTGGTGTTTGTAGTGTGCATGTATTAAATGTAGGGGTGTTACAGTTGTTTTGGTATCAGAGCCTAGGTTTGAGATTCTCAACCTTGGTAAAATGTAATAAAAAGAATATTTTTACTTAAAAAGTGGTTTTGAATAACATATATGTTTGGGATTGGCAGTCTCTGATCTTTAATAAGAAGTATTCTGCTGTGTTTGCAGACATAGGTTGTGATGGATCCTCATTTGCGTCAGTCAGTTGAGGGTAGTGAGGAGAGTGTAGCTCCGGAGGATAGAGCTAGAGTTGATAGTGCTGAGGAGGCACCTGCTTGGGTGTCGGGGAGACCAGTTGGTGAGGAGGTTCCACCAGCTTGGCTTAGGCATATGGTAGAGGCTTTGAGGCAAGCACCAGTGCAACCACCACCACCCCCTCAGCCTGTGGTATCAGTGAGGCACTATGATAAACTAAGGAAGTATGGAGCAGAGGATTTCCTTGGTACAGTTGATCCAGCTGTAGCGGAGCAGTGGCTTGATAAAGTACAAAGGATCTTTATTCAGTTGCAAGCCACATTGGAAGAAAAGTTTGATTATGCAAGATCTTTGCTACAGAAGGATGCATACGACTGGTGGAGGACAGTGCCCCATTCTATGGATGATCCACCAACCTTGTCCTATGCTGACTTTCTGAGAGAGTTTGAATTGAAGTATACTCCTAGGGAGTACAAAGACATGAAGAAGATGGAGTTCTTGAGCTTGAAGCAAGACAGCAAGACTGTAACTGAATATGAGGTTGAGTTTATTCGATTGAGCCAGTATGCTGGGGGCATTATAGCTGATGAGATAGATAGATGCAGGAGATTTGAGGAGGGTTTGAGGCCCTCTATCATGTGCTTAGTGGCTGGATCTAGATATCACGATTTTTCCCAGCTTGTGGCAGCAGCTAGGAGTGTGGAGCGAGCTCAAGTTATTGCAGCTGCTTCAGAGGAAGAGGTTAGGGTTAGGAGGCCCCAGTGTTAGGCAGGGTCTTCATCAGCAAAGAGAGGTAAAGGAAGCATTGTTCCTAGAGTTAGTAGGAGTCAGAGGTCAGCTGGTAGGTCAGTGCAGTTTCAGAGGCAGAGATTTAGACCTGCAGCTTCAGTGGCGAGTGCTCCGACGCCAATGACTCAGAGATCCACTCCACCCATTTGCATTCATTGTGGTAGGCCACATGGTGGTCCTTGCTGGAAGACTGGTGTAGCAGGGGTATGCTTCAGATGTGGATCACCTAATCACTTTGTGAGAGATTGTCCTGAGAGGCAAGAGCAGATGTCAGTTGATACTGCAGCTTCTCGACCTAGTGTGAGGGGAGGTCGGGGAGGCAGAGGTAGCAACCGGGGAGGCAGATCTGGGTTCAGTGCTAGAGGAGGTTCTATATCCAGAGAGAGTAGACCAGAGGAGGTTGGGTCTTCCCAGAGGATGTATGTTATGCAGAGGCAGCCAGATGCTTCGGCAGTCATAGCTGGTACTTTTTCTTTATTTGATACTTCAGTACTTGCTTTGATTGATCCCGGATCCACCCATTCTTATATTAGTGCATCTGTTTTACCTGTGTCTGATATGCATGCTGAGTCCCTAGGATTTGATGTGTTGGTGACAAATCCTTTAGGGCATAGTGTGATTGTGAGCAAGGTGCACCGAGATAGTGCAGTGAGGGTACAAGGTGAGGAGTTCCTTGGAGATTTGATTGAGATGCCATTTAAGGAATATGATGTGATCCTAGGTATGGATTGGCTATCTAGACATGGAGCTGTGGTAGACTGTGAAAGGAAAATTGTTTCTTTGAGAACTGCTGATGGTAGAGAAGTGATAGTATCTAATGAGCAGGAACAGCTAGCCTCCTTATTTGTTTCAGCTGTTGCAGCTAGGAGATTGGTTAGAAAGGGGTGTGAAGCTTATCTTGCTCATGTGATA
Organism: Garcia nutans; assembly: GCA_947685225.1. Classification (NCBI taxonomy): domain Eukaryota; kingdom Viridiplantae; phylum Streptophyta; class Magnoliopsida; order Malpighiales; family Euphorbiaceae; genus Garcia; species Garcia nutans. Next base: position 42,202,088 of record CANTUV010000007.1, on the reverse strand, counting down.
GATACTAGAGTGAAGGGTTCCCCTATTGATAGCATTGCCACAGTTGCAGAGTTCTCAGATGTGTTTCCAGAGGAGTTGCCAGGATTACCTCCTGAGAGAGAGGTGGAGTTTGGTATTGAATTGTTGCCTGGTACCACTCCTATCTCTATTACTCCTTATAGAATGGCACCAGCAGAATTGAGAGAATTGAAAGTGCAATTGCAGGAGTTGTTGGACAAAGGATTTATTCGCCCCAGTGTTTCTCCTTGGGGAGCTCCTGTGTTATTTGTGAAGAAGAAAGATGGTACTATGAGGTTGTGTATCGATTATAGGCAATTGAACAAGGTGACTATTAAAAATAAATATCCTTTGCCTAGAATCGATGATCTCTTTGATCAATTGAAGGGTGCAGCTGTGTTTTCTAAAATTGATTTGAGATCAGGGTACCATCAGTTGAGAGTCAGAGCTGAAGATGTTCCTAAGACAGCCTTTCGGACCAGGTATGGGCATTATGAATTTCTAGTTATGCCTTTTGGTCTAACGAATGCACCTGCATCTTTTATGGATTTGATGAATAGGGTGTTCAGGCCTTATCTGGATCAGTTTGTAGTGGTCTTCATCGATGACATTCTGGTATATTCGTGGAATGAAGAGGAACATGATATGCATCTGCGGATTGTGTTGCAGATTTTGAGAGAGAAGCAGTTGTTTGCCAAATTGTCGAAGTGTGAGTTTTGGTTGGACCAAGTAGTTTTTCTTGGTCATATAGTTTCAGCAGAAGGTATTAGAGTTGATCCGAGTAAAGTTGAAGCTATTCTGAATTGGAGTCCACCCAAGTCTGTGACTGAAGTTAGAAGTTTTCTAGGTTTGGCAGGCTATTATCGATGGTTTGTGAAAGGATTTTCTTTGATAGCTACTCCACTCACCAGATTGCTTCGAAAGGGAGTTAGATTTGTGTGGACAGATCAGTGTCAGGTTAGCTTTAATCAGTTGAGAGAAATGTTGACTCAAGCGCCTGTTCTTACTTTACCTGTGGAAGGCAAACCATATGTAATCTACAGTGATGCTTCACATAATGGTTTGGGTTGTGTACTGATGCAAGAAGGTAGAGTGATAGCTTATGCTTCTCGACAGTTGAAGCCGCATGAGCTTAATTATCCGACCCATGATTTAGAGCTAGCAGCAATTGTGTTCGCATTGAAGGTTTGGCGACACTATCTGTTTGGGGAGAAATGTTTCATCTACACTGATCACAAGAGTTTGAAGTATTTGGGTGTCCAGAAAGAGCTTAATCTTCGGCAGAGGAGATGGTTGGAATTGATTAAAGACTATGACTATTTGATTGATTATCATCTAGGTAAAGCAAATGTTGTTGCTGATGCCTTGAGTCGGAAGTCTTTAGCTGGTTTAATTGTTTATTCGCTCTCGTTGCTTGTTGAGTTGAGAGCATTGCATGCCAGTTTTGTATATTGTGATGATGGTACATTATTGGCACAGTTGCAATTGAAACCAATTTTATTGGAACAGATCAAAGAGGCTCAGTTGGCTGATGAGAAGATTCAAAAGATTATTTCAGATTGCAAGAATGGGAAGACTAGAGATTTTGTTGTGAAAGGTGATGGGAGTCTCTGGTTTAAGAACCGATTGTGTGTACCCGATGATGCTGATTTGAAAAGAGTAATTTTAGAAGAAGCACATCAGTCAGTGTTTGCTATGCATCCGGGTAATACAAAGATGTATCATGATTTGAGACAGCATTACTGGTGGATAGGTTTGAAGAGAGATATTGCTGAGTTTGTATCGAAATGTCTCACTTGTCAGAAGGTAAAAGCAGAGCATCAAGTTCCAACCGGGTTGCTTCAACCATTATCAGTACCAGAATGGAAGTGGGATAGAGTGACGATGGATTTTGTGTCTGGTTTGCCATTGACACAAAAGAAGCATGATGCTATATGGGTGATTGTGGATAGATTGACTAAGACAGCTCATTTCCTTCCGGTTCGGATGGATTACTCTTTGGAGAGATTGGCTGGGCTGTATATCCATGAGATTGTGAAGTTGCATGGTGTTCCAACTTCTTTAGTGTCTGATCGAGATCCCAGGTTTACTTCAAGATTTTGGAAGAGCTTGCATAGTGCTTTGGGTTCTCGATTACACTTCAGTACTGCTTTTCATCCGCAGACAGATGGGCAGTCTGAGAGAGTGATACAGATTATTGAGGATATGTTGAGAAGCTGTGTCATTGATTTCTCTGGAAGTTGGGATAGATTTTTACCTCTTGTGGAGTTTGCTTACAATAACAGTCACCAATCTAGCATTGGTATGGCACCATTCGAAGCACTGTATGGTAGACGGTGTCGGACACCTTTGTGTTGGAATGAGATTGGTGAAGGTAAGTTAATTGGGCCTGATTTGATTCAAGAGACTGAAGAGAAAGTGAAAATGATTCGAGATAGATTGAAAGCAGCTTCAGATCGACAGAAGTCTTATGCAGATCTGAAAAGGAGAGACATAGAGTTTGATGTTGGAGATAAGGTATTTTTGAAAGTGTCTCCTTGGAAGAAGATATTGAGGTTCGGTCGGAAAGGGAAATTGAGTCCTCGTTTCATTGGACCATATGAAGTTTTGGAAAGAGTTGGGCCAGTTGCTTATCGACTCGCTTTGCCACCTGAGTTGGATCGTATTCATAACGTATTCCATGTTTCTATGTTGAGGAGATACAGATCGGATCCATCTCATGTGTTGCCGATTGAATCTATCGAGGTGAATCAAGATTTGACGTTTGAAGAGGAACCAGTTGCTATTTTGGCACATGAAGTGAAAGAGTTGAGGAACAAGAGTGTGCCATTGGTGAAAGTTCTATGGAAGAATCATGGAAAAGAAGAAGCAACTTGGGAAAGTGAACAATCCATGCGAGAGCAATATCCTCAGTTGTTTCAGCTTTGATATCAGGTAATTTCGAGGACGAAATTTTCTTTTTAGAGGGGGAGAATTGTAATATCCTCATATATGCTCTAGAAGTTTTGATTATGTTGTTGTTGTTGTTATATTGGATTGAATATATGTGTTAATTGCAAGAGAAAAGAAATTGGGAAAGAAAATAGGGTTTAGAGAGAATGGTATATGTAGTGTATATTTCAATATATAAAACATATATATTGGTCAAATGAAGAGTCAAGGTGATGGTTAAGTGGAAGAAGATATTTTTGGTTGTTATTGAAATTACTATAAAGGGCATGCATAATGAAAAGAAGTTTAACTATGTTAAAGAGGGCATTTTGGTAATTCTTCTTTTGAAATTGTGTGGTGGAGATTAATAGAGAGTTTGACTTTTATTTTGATCAATTTCCTTTCTTCTTTTCACGTGTGGCCGGCCAACCTAAAGAACAAGAGAGAAAGCAAAGGTTTGATGATATTTTGAGCTCAAATTGAAGAAGTTCTAAGTGGTTAAGTGGAAATCCAAGAAGATTTACTATATTTGGTAAGTTTCTCTTGATTCTTTTAAGTTATTTAAGTTGTTTGTGAGTTGATTGTGGATTTTAAAGTGGGGTTGTGTTGATTGTTATATGTTGGATTTAATTGGTTGTGGTGTTGGTTTTGGATTTGAAGATGATAAGTTAAGAGTGATGTTGGTTTAGGGTTTTGGAAATGGTAAGTGATAAATTATATTGTGTTATTTTGGATTAGGTTTTGGAAGAAAGTGATTTGCTCCAATTTGAGAAGTGAAGAATTCTTGGAGAAAAGGAAGTGTTTAGAGTTGTATAATTGGTGCTAAAGGTAAGTACAAACTATATGGTTACAAACATGCATATATTGTTTAATCTTAAAACACTTTTGTTTGTAAATGTGATAAGGTATCAAATGTATTGTTAATGAATGTTGGTGATGAAAATATTGTGATGAGCATGTAAAATAATTTCTAATGATGTTGATTATGTCCATTTGAATGAGGTTATGTTGTGTACAATGTGTTTTAAGTTAACCAAAAGAAATTTGGCTACATTTAGGGTTTATGCATGAGAGACACGTAATTTGGGACGGTCGCTATTATTCATGTGCGGTCACGACTTAGGTCGGGCTTCTGGCCGCGAAACCTACTGTAATAAGGTTTCATCTTTTGATTGTGAAGTGCGGTCGCGACTTAGGTCGGGCTTCTGGCCGCGAAACCTACTGTAATAAGGTTTCATCTTGTAATTGTATGGCGCGGTCGTATTCAGGTGAGGTGCGACCGCTAGAAAGGTTCTGTTCACCTTATTGGAAGCAATCTAATCCTACAACAAGATTCTCAAATACATGTTAAATAGATCATCCATTTGAGTTGTCAAGGATCAAAATAGAGATCATTTGTCTAACATCATTGTTGAATCATGAAATGTGAGATGATATGGAATTGATAATGCATATGATATTACATGAACAAGGTTATGTATTGTGTATTGTGAGGCTTGTGAATGGTGATGTGTATTATGAATAATGTACTTTGAAATGTGATACTAATAATGCTATATACACAATATGAATTGAGATATGAAATGCTATAAAGCCATTGTGATTGGCTATGATGGTTCAATTGAAAGATATATGGCATGTTTGCCTAATTGATGAGAATTGAGAATGATATGTAAATGAATTGTGTGGCTAATGTGTTATTCCATTTTCAGAGTATGTTATTGGTGGCATGCCTAATGATAGTAACAATCTCTTGAAGTTAGGTTGGATTGAATCCTTGAAGCCTAATTGAGATGTTACAACCCTTGAAGCTAGGTTGAGTTGGTTCTTGAAGCCAAGTTGGGTTGAAGCTTAGCATGCTTTGCTCCCCTTGAAGCTTGGTTGAACTTAATCCTTGAAGCCTAGTTGGGTATATGATAATGATAGATGTGATAACAAAACCAAAGCATTAACGCTGAAAATCGAATAGCATATTAGTGTGTCTTGGGCCCAATGCTTGTCTTTGTTTAATGTGAGTCATGATTTGTTTAATGTTGTTCATGAATGGTTAAATGAATAACTAATGAGGCATATGAAATGTAAAGGTATGTTGTTAGCCTTGCATATATGATGTTACATGTATAATATGGATTGAGAATTGGCATTGCATTGCACTGAAGCATAACACTAGCACATTTTGTCTTACTAAGCCGTTGGCTTAGCGCGATAGTGTTTGATAGCACAGGTAACCGAGTTGAACCCGAGAATTCTTCGAGACCGAGTGAGAGTAGACCGTGAAGAGTTGATTTTGGGAACTTAAAGATCAGAGGAGACTTGCCAATCATGTATAACTCTTTTATATTTTGTAAAGTAATGATTTTAATGTACATATGTGTATATTTGTAAATATGAAATTAAATGTTTTCATATATGTAAATAATTGATAAATTCCGCTGCGTAACAACTAAATGTATCTATATATATCTATTTAGTTTTGTATTACAAGTTAACTACTTATCTTTCTATAATGTATACAATTGAAAGATTAAGGTATGGTTTAAAATGTTTAAAATGTTAAGAAAATCCGTAGCATCTCTATGTTTAGTGCATGTATACTACATTGTGGTGTTTGTAGTGTGCATGTATTAAATGTAGGGGTGTTACAGTTGTTTTCTCGACGACCTTCGGTTCTTTCTTCTTTTCTTGAACCTCTTGGTAGTATTGAGCCCAATCATCATCATCATCAATGACCACCTTTTCATCATCAAAAGCCACTTCATTAACTTTAGTCTTCCCTTTGTCCTTTGGTTTCTTAGTGCTAGCAGATGCTTCGGCATGATTCTCTAAGATTTTAGTCAATTGGTTCTTCATGGTCTCAGCTAGGGCCTCTTTGATTTCTTCCATCTTGGCATTGAGGGCTTCACCCATCATTCTTTGAATTTGTTCGGGCTCCATTGTCTTTGGTGAGCAAGTGATTGAGTCGTTGCTAGATACTTCGTCTCTGGTGTAGGTCGGATTGTCGCAAGCTTTTAAACTTTCGTAATCCAGGGCTGTGAACCAGAGAGGACCAATGATATGAGATGCAAATGTATGCATGTATGCATGTATGCATGTATGCGCAAACAAATAAGAACAAATTAGGACGTTCCTTCCAACCTTATAACATCCACACACGAATGGCGAGTCTCTTTTCCTAGGCATATGGTTTACAAAATACCAACATGGGGTATCTTGCTTTTGAATAATTCCTTCAGACGTTTCAACCAATAGTTATATTTTCAAAAATAGAAATCAATCCATGATAATTCCCATTAATTAGGTTTTAATCCATTCAACCAACTAAAGTAGCTTTTATGCTATGTTGGATTAAAACGCAATTAAAAGGTTTATTATAAATAGATTTCTCACTTGAAAAAGTAACTAATGATTCATGCCAAAAATAAGCCCATGGTTAATTTGTTCTTAGTGTAAACTAGGCCCACAATTGATTTTTGGTATTTCATAATTGACCTAAATATTTTTGCAAGCTCTTTGTAAAAAATGGTTGGGTGAAAATAGTTTTGTTTCTAAGCCCATTGTAAAAGATTTTAGAAAAATGGATTTTGGGCTTAGTATTTGGGCCATGAGCCAAAGAATTTTTTATTTGTTTTTAGAAAAATTTTATTTCCAAAGACCATCTTAAAAAGTTTTGAAAATAGTTTTGGTCTTTTGGATTTTAAAGAAAGAAAAAATTTATTTTGAGCTTGCAAATGTACTTGGGTCATATTAGAAAAAGAATAAACCAAATAAGCCATGATTTAAACCAAGATAAATTAACCATAGTCAAACAACATGCATTTGGGGTAAAACCTAAAGAAAGTAACTAGGCCAATTACATGAGCTTTAGTCTTTGGGTTAAAAGGCTTAGGTTCCCATAGCAAGTATATACCAAATGGTGCAAGGCTATGAGTGGTTATGCCATGCTCGATCTCCATACCTTGAGTGAAAGTATGGTATCCCATACATAACATAACACGGGTAACACGGGCATCCTAACTCACGCACACAATGCAATCTAATATGATGCAATGGATAATATCATTATAAGAAAGAATAGAATAATATAAAGACCAACGGAATCAACTTCTCTTATCCCCAGTGGAGTCGACACTGTGAGCGGGGATTTTTGCCCCAACTCCCGGTGGAATGGTTCTTGTGACTTCGACACTGTTTAGGCTCGGGGCCTTAGAGAACACGGACCTAAGTCCGGAGAAAATGGAGTCGCCATCCGGACGGGCCGAGAAAAAGAAAGGGGTGGATGACTCGATTCCTAAGGAATCCCCAACCCCTTAATGGGTTCGGAAAGTTGGGTACGTGTGGGGAAGGTGAGAAATGGCCCAGCGCCCCCGCAACGCCCGGTTCATTGGAACCGGCCTCCTTTACAGGTCTTAATATTATAAAATTCTTAAATACAACAATATTATCCATACTACACACAATAAAAAGAAAGCATCATTATATTAAAATCAAAGCAATGTCCAAACAAAATAAAACAAATAAATGGACACCCATCCAAGGATGGAAACATGTCCTTACATCACATGCCTAGGTAGGACATCCACCAAAAGGTAGAAACATACCCTTTACAAAGGTTCTAAAATAGAAAAGAAAATTAAATTACATGATGTTTAACTAATGAGGTACCCACCAAGTGGAAACATACCTCTTTCATCTTTTGGAAGTCTAAATTAATTGAAAAAGTAAATAATCATTCATAATAAATAAATCATTCATCAAAGCTATTAACCAAAATATAAAACAAACATACATCCATGATAAATTAAATAAATCAATTATTAAAATTAAATAAATTAAAGCATAAGAAATAAATCAAAGCATAAATAAATTTGGAATTGAATAAAACAAATAAAAGTTCAAGTGTAGCTATTGTGACTTTTTATGGAATTAAAATAAATTAGGGTTTTATGTTTTAAAGGGTTGGTAAGACTCTTTGATTAAAAAAATTAAGGTTTGAATGGTGAAATAATAAAACTAGGGTTTTGGATACTTTGAAATACTTTAATTTGTGATTTTTGGTTATTGAATTTCTAAGCTACTATGTAAAATTTGGATTTTTATGTTTTATGTTTTTTTAATGTTTTAAATGGATTAGGGTTCATAAAAATTAGGGTTTAAGGTTTTAAAAGGATTAGGGTTCATTATTTTAGATTTAAAAGTTGAAATTTGGATTTTTATGGTTTCAGAATTTAGGTCACGGGTAGAAGAATTTTTAGGGATTTAGAAATCAATTTGATATTTTATGAAGTTTTATGAATTTAAATAAACGAATTGAGGTTTTTATAAGTTGAAAAGATGTTTTTCATGGTTTTTTGAATGAAATAGAACCTACTTTAAAATTTTAAAAGAAGCAGAATTTGATTTAGGTTTTGTTGAAAAGTATGTTCAATTAGAGTTTTAAGGTTTTTTAAGAAGGAAAAATAACAATTTTAAGCCTTTTTAGAAAAGAAAGTCACGTTTTAGTATTTTACTCTTGGAAAAATTAAATTACAGCTTTTAGATCTTTGATTTGAAAAACCCTAATTTGATAGGTTTGCTATTGTGAAAACATAAATCAAAAAGAATTTAACATACCTTCTTTTGTTGATTCTCCATAAAATAACTCTTCTTGGATGAACTAGCTCCAAAAACAAGCCTTGGTTGCCTTTGAATTCCCCTCTTCCGTGATGCTGCTGTCCAGAAAAGCTTTTAAATTGAATTTCCTCTTTTCCTTGCTTGATTTGGTTTCAAATCCTAAAGTCACTATGTAAATTTTTTCCTCCCTTGATTTGGTTTAATTGGTCCCTATTTATAGTGGTTTTTAGGTTATTTATTCCTAATTAACTAAGGTAAAAAATATTAATAAAAAAAGAAATTAAAACCTAATTGGATTAGGATTCCAAAAAAATCGAGTCAAAAAATTCTGCAATGGCGAAAACTGAGCTGCCGGGCCCGTGGGCGTGCAAGCCGTAGGCGTGCCAGCGTGCCAGCCTGCAGGAATTTCCTGCGGGAGGTTATTTTGCCCGCGCCCGCAGGCCTGCAGGCGAGTTGCTGCTGGCCCGATGGGCCCGCGCGACTACGTTTCGCTGTCGATTTTTTTTCTGACTCCGATTTTTATTTTTATTTTTATTTTTATTTTTTATTTTCATTTTTTATTAATAAAAATTAGATACGAAAGTAAAAATTATTTAATTAAAATTATTTTGGACCAATTGAACAAGAAAAATTATTTTAAACCAAATAAAATACAATGGACCGGATTGGGTCAAAAATTAAGGGTCTACAATAATGCATCAGCAACAACATTATCTTTACCTTGCTTGTAGTGGATCACATAAGGAAATGGCTCAATGAATTCAACCCATTTTGCATGCCTCCTATTCAACTTCCCTTGCCCTTTCATGTGCTTATGTGACTCATGGTATGTATGGATCACAAATTCTTTTGGAAGCAAGTAATGTTGCCACATGTCTAGTGCTCTCACTAGGGCATACAACTCCTTGTCATAGGTAGAGTACTTCAATTGAGCTCCATTCAACTTCTCACTGAAATATGCTATGGAACTTTTTTCCTGTATCAACACAACACCTATACCAATCCTAGAAGCATCACATTCAAGTTCAAATGTTTTATTAAAGTCAAGTAAACATAAAATAGGAGCAGAACAAAACATATCTTTTAAAGTATTAAAAACCCTATTTTGTTCCGCTCTCCACTTAAAACCAACATCTTTTTTAATTATTTCAGTCAAAGGAGCTGTAATGGATGAGAAATCTTTCTCAAATCCTCTATAATAACTAGCTAACCCATGAAAACTCCTTACCTCAGACATAATCTTAGCCGTAGGCCATTCTTGAATAACTTTTACCTTTTCAGCATCTACCTTGACCCCTTTAGCAGTCACAAAAAAATCTAAGAAAATAAGTTTATCAATATAAAAAGTACAGTTCCTCAAATTAGCATATAGCTTCTCTTTCCTTAGAACCTCTAGAACTAACCTAACATGCATGATATGCTCATCCGGAGACTTGCTGTATATGAGAATGTCATCAAAATACACAACAACAAATTTTCCAAGGAAATTATGCAAAAAATGGTTCATTAGCCTCATAAATGTGCTAGGTGCATTAGTCAAACCAAAAGGCATAACCATCCATTCATATAAAACATATCTTGTTTTAAATGCAGTTTTCCACTCATCACCTGGTTTCATATATTTTTAGATCTACTTTAGTGAAAATACATGCACCATATAACTCATCTAACATGTCATCTAATATATGAATGGGATGGCGATACTTTACAATGATTTTATTGACGGCATGACAATCCACATAAATGTGCTATGTTCATTAGCCTCATAAATGTGCTAGGTGCATTAGTCAAACCAAAAGGCATAACCATCCATTCATATAAAACATATCTTGTTTTAAATGCAGTTTTCCACTCATCACCTGGTTTCATCTATTTTCAGATCTACTTTAGTGAAAATACATGCACCATATAACTCATCTAACATGTCAACTAATATATGAATGGGATGGCGATACTTTACAATGATTTTATTGACGGCATGACAATCCACACACATGCTCTATGTTCAATCTTTCTTGGGTACCAACAATACTAGTACGGCACATGGGCTAAGGCTCTCTCTCACATGCCCCTTCTCCAACAATTCATATACTTGCCTTTGTAGTTCCTTTGTCTCCTCTGGGTTACTTCTATAGGTTGGCCTATTTGGAATTAATGCTCCAGGTATAAAATCAATCTGATTCTCAATACCCCTCAAGGGAGGGAGTCACTTTGTCATCTCTTCAAGAAAGACTTCATCAAATTCCTATAACAAAGAAACAAAACCACTAGGCAAATCTAGGTTAAGGTCAGTCATAATCAATAAACTCTCCTTAAACCTTATTGCTATGAGTGTTCTTCTGCCTATATAAGCACTCTTAAGATTTCCCTCTTTTGGAAAGAAACTCTGCTTCTTTTCACTCTTATTTTCTCTCCTCTTACTGTTCTCTCATGCACATCTTCTTTCTTTACCTCACTTGTATAGTCACTCCCCATTGGGCCACATAATTTCTTTTCTCTCTTGGCCTCTTATCCCTCTATTCTTTTAGTTAACTCACTACTCGAATCCCCATTTGAAGTCTTCATCATCTTAATATGTTCTTGATACACTTCTTTTGGAGATAAAGTTGCTAAAGTGAAAATCTTCCCCTTCAAACTAAATGAGTACCTATTCTTGTACCCATCATGTGTGACTTTCCTATCAAACTGCCAAGGCCTACCCAATATTAAATGCCCGGCTTGCATGGGTACTACATCACACAACACTTCATCAACATATTTCCCAATAGAAAATGGCACCACAACTTGTTTTGTTACCTTTACTTCACCACTATCATTCAGCCACTGTAGCCTATATGGTTTAGGGTGTTTTTCACACTTCAACTCTAACTTATTAACTAAGGTTGTACTAGCTATATTTGCACAGCTACCTCCACCTGCAATCATGTTGCAAACTTTTCCTCCTACCAAACAACTAGTGTGAAAGATGTTTTTCCTCTGTTCTATACTCTCCTCCTTAACCTGAACATTAAGCGCACACCTAACTACTAAAGATTCACCATAAATAGCATACTCAACCTCAATATCACTACAATCCTCCAAACTAGGCATATAATCAGAGTTAGATTCTGAATTAGATTCAATTTCTCCATTGTCCCTCATAAACATAGTCTTTTTATTGGGACATTGTGAAGCAATATGTCCATTACCCAAACATTTTATGCACTTAATATCTCTTTGCCTATTTCTGAGAGGAAATTTTTGCCCCCACTCCCGGTGGAATGGTTCTTATGACTTCGGCACTATTAGGCTCGAGACCTTAGAGAACACTAGCCTAAATCCAAAAAAAAAAATGGAGTTGCCACCCGGACAAGCCAGGAAAAAGAAAGGCGTGGATGACACAATTCCTAAGGAATCCCCAACCCCCTAATGGGTTCAGAAAGTTGGGTATGTGTGGGGAAAGTGAGAAATAGCCCAGCACCCCCACAACGCCCGATTCATTGGAACCAGCCTCCTTTTCAGGTCTTAATATTATAGAATTCTTAAATATAATGATATTGTCCACACTACATGCAATTATAAGAATAAACAAATACTTTATTAAAATCATAGCAATGTTCAAACAAAACAAATAAATGGACTCCCATCCAAGGATGGAAACATGTCCTTACATTGTCCAATGTCTAAAACTAAATAGGAAACCCACCAAAAGGTAGAAACGTATCCTTTACATTAATCCCAAAATATGAAAATAATTTAAATTTCATGAAAATTAATTAATGAGGTACACAATCATGGAAACATACCTCTTATAATTTTAATAAATAAATAATAATTGAAAAATATTCATCCATGATAAATTAAATAAACCAAACATCAAAATTAAATAAATCAATCATCAAAACATATAACAAACTACATAATCAAATCTAAAATTAAATAAAGCAATAAATATATAAATTTTGGGTTCGCATCTTAAATTAAAGTTTTTAGAATGAGGTATAACTAAACTAGGATTTAAAATAAAGGAAGTTAAACACAAAAACTTATAATACACAAATAAATATTGACCCCTTCGATGAGCCCATACGACGGTCCTGCATGCAAATAAAGCATTAAATTCTTAGAATTTTAGAGATCAAATTAGAATTTTAGTTTTAAAAACACAAAAATAGGGCTTTGGATGCACTGGTTAGGGTTTAATACTTAAATTCAGTATCTGGACATGCTTAAATAAAACCATAATAAATATGAATTAATTGCATAGCTCTTTGTAAATTTAACTAAGTTTAAAACTAAACCTGCGTTTGTTGGCTCCACCACAACTGCACCGTTTAAATTCTAGATGAGAAGAAACCAAGACAGTGTATCACTGCCTTTGCAAAATTGTTCAAACGGTTTGATGCTTCTCTCTCATTTTTACTGCTTTGTTGCTTGCTGTTTCAAGTTACAGTCCAAAATTCTACTCTAGCTCCAAGTTTCCTCTTGCCAAAGGTTGCTGGAGTTCAAAAGTCTATTCACGTTAAAAGCCCATGAAGGTTGCCCTTTGCTAAAAGTTCCTGATTGTTGCTTCGTTCCTCCTTTTTTTTTTATCTGTGTTAATCACATATTTATAGGGAACCCAACACTTTAACCTAAACCTAAACTCTCTAATTCAAGTTTTAAATGCATTAGGAAATCAAATTGCTCGATCAAAACTTATTTAGAACTCGGATTAGTCAGGGGCTAAAAATTGACATGAGGCCTCCTCATATCGATTTGGGCTGTCCAAATCGATATGAGGCAGCCTCATATGGATTTAGGAGGCTAAAATTGATATGAGGCCTTCCTCATATCGATTTTGGCTGCCCAAATTGATATGAGGGAGGCTCATATCGATTTTGAGTGTTAAAATTGATGAGGTCTCCCTATCAATTTTGGATGCCCAAATCAATATGAGGTCTCCCTTATATTGATTTTGGCAGCCTTAACTCAAATCGAAACCTAATTTTTAATTACTTTTGGACCAAACCTATTTTACCATTTAATTTGGACTTTTATGAATTGGACCATCTAATATTTAAGCACTGAAATTAGGTTTAGGTTCTTTAAAATTATAATGGGACAAGGTAAGCTTCCTATTCCTAATCTATGCCAAAATTAAGGGTCTACACTATTAGAAGAATTAGGAAAATCAGTGGTACCTTTATTTATGGAAGAGGCTCCTTTGCTCATTTTAAAGCTTGCAGCTTTCAACTTGGAACTTGAGTCTCTATCCTTTGACCTCTCATCTTTCTTTGGCCACCTTGAGGTCCATGTTGGGTTGTAATTAGAGGAACCCCTTGTTGCCAACTTTTATGTGAGTTATCTCTCCACCTTCATGGCCATGTTCACCATCTCCTCAAGCTCTATATAGTAATGTAGCTCTACCACATTCACAAAATCTCTATTTAGACTTCCCAAGAATCGATCCATGGTAGCTTCTTTATCCTCTTCAATATTTGCTTGAATCATTGCCATCTCCTTCTCTTTGTGATAATCTTCTACTGACATAGACCTTTGTTTGAGTCTCTACAATTTTTGGTGTAGCTCATGATAGCAGTTGGATGGCACAAATCTCCTCCTCATGACAACCTTCATTTCTGCCCACGTCTCAATAGGCCTCTCTCCATTCCTTCTTCTTGTAAGTTTTAGTTGCCCTTACCATATCGATGCATAATCTATAAACTCAACTGCTGCCAACTTCACCTTCTTTCTCTGTGAATAGTTATGACAGTCAAAGAAAGATAAGCTCCACCATGCTTTCCTGCTCTATGTATGTTTCAGCATCATTCCTTCCTACAAATGTTGGAATCTTCATCTTTATGGAATTAATGTTGCTCTCTCTCTTTCTTGGCCTCCTATCTACTCCTAGTCTTCTATCTCTTCTAGGCCTAACCCTTGAAGATTGGTTGTCATCTTCATCTTCATCAGGTTCATCATGGGACTTTGTGTTCTCTGCTTAGTTGATGTAGCTCCTGATTGTTGGGATTGCTTAACCACCTCAACTTTATCCCTCAAATTCATAACATCTAAACTAAACTTCTCAAATTGGTTTTGCATAGCCTTCAACATGAAAACTACATCTTTCATGCTCATTTTGCCACCCTTGCCTGCCTCCTCAGACATGGTATAAAACTTATGAAAAAGTTAGAGAGAGAAAGGAAAAATCCTCACACTCTCCATCACGTGTTTATACTCAATAATATGTCACTCCACTCGTGCTTCACTCAAATTAGGCTTTTACCATCTTATTGGCTCACACTCTCTTGCCTTTACCTCTCTTATTCCCTTCTTGAAGTTGCACTTTAGAATTTAAAATAACTAATCAGGTTAGTCACAAGTTACAATCTGTAGAAATTACAATGAAAAGTCTAACAAGAATCGAAAAACACTAAGTTCTAGATGCAATTTGATAATCATTTGAAATATTTTTTTTAAAAAAAGAGAAAAGCACACAGATGAAGAATTGTATATTTATGAATGAAAGTTATAAAGAGTAATGAGAATGCAAAAAGTCACCATGCGTGGTAGAAGCAAAAGAAATAGAAAACAAAAGAAATTAAACTATGAATTGCAATAAAATTGACAAAATAGGAAGCTAAATTAAAGAATTTTGATTTTCCCCAAGTGGAAGCTAAAATAAATCATAAACCTAGTGATTTAACTAACTTACACCAATTAAGAAGGTATGATAGAGTGTAAGTACGAAAGAAAATTAATTGAAACAAGGAAACCCTAAATAGTTTTGGAAACAGAATCAATAATCCCAAAAAAATTGAGTAAAAATTTTTAGATGGCCCATTCGCCCTAAAATTGAATGATTTGGGGGCCACGACAAGCCATTATGAGTAAACCCAATAACAAATATAAGGCTCAAAAATCAGTTTCTAAATTGGTATTGTGCATTCCGTAACTCTTCCGTAGCAAAAAGCTATGAGCTTTCAAAGTTGATCCTTCTATAACCATAATTGACCCTTTATTTTTTCAACCCTAATTTCAATCCAAAAGATCTCCTCCAACCCTAGCTTTGTTCTAGCAGCCGCGAAGCTAGTTTCCTTTTTTTTTCATTTTTTTTCTTTTTTTAAGCTAAAGGACTAATAGACAAAAAAATTGGAAATTTTGAATTGATTGAAACAAAAACACAAAATCACATAATTGATTGAAGTAAAGAAAAGAATATCACAGAAAACATAAAAACATAGATAGAGCCAAGGCTCTGATACCAAATGATGTGGAACCCCATGATTATAAACAATCTGAAACCCCAACACACAAATTCAATATACTAAGAACCCTAGATGATTGTTTGTCCTACTAAACCCCAAATTGATATGCAATTAGAAACGTAGATCATTGGACAGAACTAGAAAGAATGCCACACGTGATACCTTGATAAGTTGATTCCAATTCCTGATGCAACAAGAAGAAGAAGAACCCCCTCTCTTGAAGTGAATTTAAGCTAAGCCTGTAACAGTCCACCCGGCTTAATCCCACCCACCAACCTGCCAGCTGGGCCATTCCTACCCGGAGAAACCCAGTCAGGCCCACGGGCCAGACCGACCACAGTACTGGACTGCCCTCACGGGCCCTCCAGCAGGATTTGTTTATTTGGCTTACACCCAAGACACATGAGTGTAAGTCGCCTCCCCGGATCGAACACCTGACCTCTCCCTTAAGAGAGCCAGCGAGCGCAATCCAGTACCAATTCTTCCAGCCTTTTTAGTACTAGATTGCGCTCGCTGGCTCTCTTAAGAGAGAGGTCAGGTGTTCGATCCGGGGAGGCGACTTGCACTCATGTGTCTTGGGTGTAAGCCAAATAAACAAATCTTGCTGGAGGGCCCGTGAGGGCAGTCTAGTACTGTGGTCGGTCTGGCCGGTGGGCCTGACTGGGTTTCTCCGGGTAGGAATGGCCCAGCTGGCAGGTTGGTGGGTGGGATTAAGCCGGGTGGACTGTCACAAAGCCAAAGTTAATTGAATAATATCATAAAAACTGCCGTCTTACAATCCTAAAAGAGCTATGTAATTAGGGTTACTAAGTAGCGTTTGGTTAGCTAATCAAAGTTTTAAGAGCTAAAGTAAACAAAGCTAAATTTAACACAAAACAAATAAGACCCTTACTTTTTAAATAAGTATAACTAGTGGGCCTTAATACATATCAAATAATAGGCCCATATGCTTGGATTAAATTTATGGGCTACTTCTCCTCTATGTCCTTGGTGTTAAAGGCCTGTCCACCAAGACTTTCTTCCATGAATCACCTTACAATGCCTTGGAAGGTAGATTTGAGCTTCTTGGCCTGTGATATTGTAATTGGCCCACTTGGTAAAATGAGCTCCATGCCATGTTGGCCTCCTCTGCTTACTTTGCTAGCCTTGCTCACACTACTATCTTTGTTCGCATCAATTTCAAACTTTTATGGTTAGTAAAAATATAGCATTCAGTGAAAATATAGCACCTTTCACCATACAAGTAATGTCGCCCGATCTTAAGAGTAAATACAATAGCAGCCAACTCCAAATCATGTGTATGGTAATTCAATTCATGAGATTTTTATTGCCTAGAAGCATAAGTAATTACCTTACCCTCTTGCATCAATACACAACCGAGCCACTGATGAGAAGTATCACTATAAATCACATAGTCCTTATCTGGGGTCGGTTGTGTCAATATTGATGCTTCAGTCAACATAGCCATCAATTTTCCAAAACTAGCTTGACACTGGACATTCCATTCAAATTTAGTTTCTTTTCCAAGGAGCTTAGTTAAAGGAAATGCTATATTCGAAAACCCTTGTACAAATCTTCTATAGTAACCAGCTACCCCAAGGAAACTCCGGACTTTTGTTATATTCTTTGGAGGCTGCCAATTTTAAATAGTCTCAATTTTACTAGGATCCACACGTATACCATTGAATGATACTACATGACCTAGAAATGCCACTTCCGTCAACCAAAAATCACATTTCGATAGTTTAGCATACAATTGATTCTCCATTAGTGTCAGTAGTATAATTGTCAAATGCTTATCATACTCCTCTTTTTTGGAATAAACCAATATGTCATCAATGAAAACAACTACAAACTGGTCTAAATAGGGTTTGAAGACTTGATTCATCAATTCCATAAAAGCTGTAGGAGCATTAGTTAAACCAAAGGGCATAACCAAAAATTCATAATGTCCATATCGAGTTCTAAAAGCTATCTTTGGAATATCTACTTCTTTAACTTTCATTTGATAATAGCCTAATTTAAGATCAATCTTAGAGAAAATATTTGCTCCCTTCAACTGATCAAAAAGGTCATCAATCCTAGGTAATGGATACTTATTCTTAATAGTCACTTTATTCAACTGCCGATAATCTATACACAATTTTAAGGTACCATCCTTCTTCTTCACAAATAAAACCGATGCACCCCAGGGTGATACACTAGGTCTAATAGAGCCCTTATCAAGTAATACTTGAAGTTGCACTTTTAACTCTTTTAACTCCTGTAACACCCCCCACATCCGGTACAAGCACACTACAATCACCACAATGTAATATACGTGCACTGAACATAGGGATGCTACGGTTTTCTTTAACCATCAAATCATTTTAAAAGATACCATAATCTTTATCATTATACATTATAGAAAATAAGTAATTAACTTGTAATATAAAACAAAATAGATATAAATACATTTACTTAATACGCAGTGGAATTTATAAAATAGTTACATATATGAAAACATTTAAATCCATATTTACAAATATACATATATTCACATTATAAACAATACTTTACAAAATATAAAGAAGTTATACATGATTGGCAGCTTTTCTCTGATCTTTAAGTCCCAAAATAAACTCTTCAATGTCTACTCTCACTCGGTCTCGAGGAACTCTCGCGTTCAACTCTGTTACCTGCAGAATCAACACTATCGCGCTAAGCCAACGGCTTAGTAGTACAAAGTATGCCAACATTATGCTTTAATGCAATGCAATATCATACACATTAATAAATAAACAACAACATAGTTGTAAAGATAATACCACACCTTTATATTTCATAACTCATACTCATATAAGCATAATACATTTCAAAGTCCTTTCAAGGATCTCATTATTTAATTATTTTAACACCAATAAATCACATTGAAACAAAGACAAGCATGGGCCCAAAAGACACTAATATGCTATTCAATTTTCAGAGTTAATGTTTTGGTTCAATCATCACATATGTTTTGGTTCAATCATCACATTTATCATTATCATAAACCCAACTAGGCTTCAAGGATTAGGTTCAACCAAGCTTCAAGGGGAACAAAGCATGCTAAGTATCAACCCAACTTGGCTTCAAGAACCAACCCAACCTAGCTTCAAGGGTTGTAACATCTCAATTAGGCTTCAAGGATCAAATCCAACCTAACTTCAAGAGATTGTTACTAATATTAGGCATGCCACCAACAACAAACTCTGAAAATGGAATAACACATTAGCCACACAATTCATTTATTATTTAATTATCATTTCCATTCTCAATTCTCATCATCATCTAGGCAAACATGCCTTATTTCTTTCAATTGAATCATCATAGCCAATCACAATGGCTTCACATCACGTTTGAGTTATCATAGCCAATCACAATGGCCTCATATCATATCATGTCTCAATTCATATTATAATATTTCCATTCTTATCAAAGCAATTCATCATAAAAGCATTCATATACATCATCAATACTCACATTGTGTCCCACATTATACACAATATAACATTATTCATAGAATTAGAATCTTCCACATATATTTGTTTAGGTCATTCTTTGTATTAAATGTGTTTAGAGTGTTTATTTTTATGTTTAGGTGCAAGAAGATCTTTGAAGAATCAAAACAATGCAAGAAGAGCAAAGAACAATCACAGTAGCTAACACACTCAAGGGACACTGCCAAGCTTGTGGCCGTGTCTCTCAACTAAAAGCTCCAACACGGCCAAGACTCCCCTAGCTTGGCCGTGTCTCTCAACACAAAATAGGCAGTGGCAGACACAGTCAAGGGACACAGCCAAGCCAGTGGCCGTGTCTCTCCAAAATTGATCCAACACGGCCAAATTTCCTTAAACTTGGCCGTGTCTCCCAAAAATCTTTAGTCTTGCCCGTGTCTCTTCTTTAGTTTGGCCGTGTCTCTCATGAATGAAAACCCTAAACATGGCCAAGTCTCTTTTTATTGAATTAAAACACATTATGCACAACATAACCTCATTCAAATGGATATAATCAATGTCATTAACACTTATTTTACATATTCATCACAATATTCACATTAACAATACATTTAATCACTTACCATTTCAAAACCCTAAAATCAACATCACTCTTATTCTTTCAATATCAACATCCACTTAACTTACCATCTTCAAACCAAAACCAACACCAATTCAATCTTTTTAACTTACAGTCAATTTCAACAATTATAAACACATCTCAAACACACCAAATCATAATATCAACAAATCATAACTCACCTCAAACACAACTTCAAAATAACAAAGGAAAACAAGAGAGTACTTACCAAAATTGAGGAAATTCCACAAATCTCCAACTTAATCCTTTAATTCTTCCTTCAATTTGATTATAGAATTTAGAACACCTCTCTTTCTCTCTCTTTCCTTTGGTAGCCGGCCACACACATGAGAAGAAAAGAAAATGAAAACAAGTCAAACTTCTGTTCTTCTTTAAATCTCCACCAAGCAATTCTAACCAAGCAATTACCTAAATGCCCTCATCCATTTAACTTAGCTTCTTTCACTTATATGCCCATTTAAGTAATTTCACATATCACTAATAAAATATCTTCTTCCCTTGACTCCTCATTTTGACCAACATATATGTTATATATATTACCATATACCCAACATATACACTTTCTCTCTACACATTACTTTCCTTTTTAAACAATACCTAAACATTCTCTTTTCCATTTCTTTTCTTATCAACATAACATATACACATAATTCAAACAAACAACAATTATATCCAAACTTCTAGGGCACACATTGGGATATTACAATTCTCCCCCTCTAAAAAGAAATTTCATCCTCGAAATTACCTAATATCAAGTCCGAAACAACTGAGGATACTGATCTCGCATGGTTTGTTCACTTTCCCAAGTTGCCTCTTCTTTTGCATGATTCTTCCACAAAATCTTCACAAGTGGCACTTTCTTATTTCTCAATTCTTTCACATCACATGCCAAAATAGCAATTGGTTCTTCTTCAAATGTCAGATCTGGACTCACTTCGATAGATTCAATTGGCAAAACATGAGATGGATCCGACCTGTATCTCCTCAACATAGAAACATGAAATACATTATGGATCCTATCCAACTCAGGTGGCAAGGCAAGCCGATAAGCAACTGGTCCAATTCTTTCTAAAACTTCATATGGTCCATTGAAACGAGGACTCAATTTCCCTTTCCGACCAAACCTCAAAATCTTTTTCCAAGGAGACACTTTCAAAAATACCTTATCTCCCACATTATACTCAATGTCTCTCCTCTTCAAATCTGAATAAGACTTTTGGCGATCTGAAGCTGTTTTCAACCTATCTCGAATCATTATCACTTTCTCTTAAGTTTCTTTAACCAGATCAGGACCAATTATCTTACTTTCTCCAAGCTCATTCCAACATAAAGGTGTCCTACACCGTCTACCATACAGTGCTTCGAATGGTGCCATACCAATGCTGGATTGATGACTGTTATTGTAAGCAAATTCCACAAGTGGTAAGAATCTATACCAACCTCCAGAGAAATCAATGACACACCTTCTCAACATATCCTTGATAATCTGTATCACTCTCTCTGACTATCCATCTGTCTGCGGATGGAAAGCAGTACTGAAGTGTAATCGAGAACCCAAAGCACCATGTAAACTCTTCCAAAATCTTGAAGTAAATCGGGAATCTCGATCAGACACTATAGAAATTGGGACACCATGCAACTTCACAATCTCATGGATATACAGCTCAACTAACCTCTCCAAAGAGTAATCCATCCGAACCGGAAGAAAATGAGCTGTCTTAGTCAACCTGTCAACAATCACCCAAATAGCATCATGCTTTCTTTGTGTCAATGGTAGAACAGATACAAAATCCATGGTTACTCTATCCCATTTCCATTCAGGCACTGCTAAAGGTTGAAGCAACCCGGTTGGAACTTGATGCTCAGCTTTTACCCTCTGACATGTGAGACATTTGGATACAAACTCCGCAATGTCTCTCTTCATACCGGACCACCAGTAATACTGCTTCAAATCATGATACATCTTTGTATTGCCCGGATGCATAGCAAATACTGACTAATGGGCTTCTTCTAAAATAATTCTTCTCAAATTAGCATCATCAGGTACACACAATCTGTTCTTAAACCAAAGACTCCCATCACTTCTCACAATAAAATCTCGACTCTTTCCATTTTGGCAATCTGAAATAATTCTTTGAATCTTCTCATCAGCCAATTGAGCCTCTTTAATCTAATCCAACAAAACGGGTTTCAATTGCAACTGTGCCAACAATGCACCATCATCACAAGATACAAAACTGGCATGCAAAGCTCTCAACTCAACATGCAACGAGAGCGAGTAAATAGTCAAACCTGCTAAAGACTTCCGACTCAAGGCATCAGCAACAACATTTGCTTTACCAGGATGATAATCAATCAAATAGTCATAGTCTTTAATCAACTCCAACCATCTCCTCTGTCGAATATTAAGCTCTTTTTGGACACCCAAATATTTCAAACTTTTATGGTCTGTATAGATAAAACACTTCTCCCCATACAGATAATGTCGCCAAATCTTCAATGCAAACTGTGACACCCCGATACCCTATATAAGTACTGTACCTATACCTAGTATACATACAGTAAGTATATAAAGTATAAAGATGCCACTTGTTGTTACCTTTTTTAAAAACCTGCAACAGAGTTCAAACCATATTACGTTAATTTAAATATCATTTACAAAATCATTGTCTTAATTAAAACTTCATTTATACATATAAATACTCTCTCATCAGAAATACATCATAATTAAAATGAAACATGTATGCATTACCCTCTAGTTGGTCTCGACACACCATTACTCTTCTCGTGGCATAACGAAAGACTTTCTATCCTCCACCAAGCTACCTGCGCGATTACACATCCGCGCTAAGCCCGAGAGCTTAGTAGTACAAATATAATATATAAACATACATTATAAACATACTAACATATAATGATATATCAATTCCATGTGCCATTAGTTTTTTTTTTATCATGTTTTCCTTTTAAATTGCATCTTTCATATATCTTAGCTAATATCATGTATTAGATTCATATCATTTTTACCAACCACAATTCCTCACTAATAATCATCATCAACATAATAATACCCACATTACATCTCATATCATTATCACCAATCATTGATCCAACATTTATTACTCACAATCAATATTTCAATATACATATTACATATCATTTCATATCATTATTTTATTCACAATTCATCAATCATAACCCCATTTCCAACCAATACAATCATAGATCTCATTACTCGTTTATTACAACATTTATATATCACTTTGACAACAACGACAGACTCGGGCCCAAACGACACTAATATGCTATTCGATTTTCAGAGTAATGCTTTGGTTCATTCATCACATTTATCATTATCATAGACCCAACAAGGCTTCAAGGATTAGGTTCAACCAAGCTTCAAGGGGAGCAAAGCATGCTAAGCATCAACCCAACTTGGCTTCAAGAACCAATCCAACCTAGCTTCAAGGGTTGTAACATCTCAATTAGGCTTCAAGGACTTAGCCAACCTAACTTCAAGAGATTGTTACTATCATTAGGCATGCCACCAACAACAAACTCTGAAAATGGAATAACACATTAGCCACACAATTCATTTATTATCTCATTATCCATTTCATTCACAATTGAATCATCATCTAGGCAAACATGCCTCATTTATTACAATTGACTCATCATAGCCAATCACAATAGCTTCACATCACATTTGAAGCATCATAGCCCATCACAATGGCTTCATCACTCATTTAATTCATCATAGCCAATCACAATGGCTTCATAATCCATTTGAATCATCATTATAATATGCAACATCAATTACATTAACTAAACAACATACCATTATTCAATCATATCATTCACATCATTATAACTCAAAACATTAGGTCTACATCTCTTTATGTCTCAATTAACATTATACATTTCATTATTTGAGCATACATAATCAATTTCATTGCACATGTATCTTAAATTCATCATCATATAAACTACATGTTCCTTTATAACATTTCAATCATTATTATCAACCATGATGATATCACATTTTATCCTTTCTCAAAACACATTGACACCATTCATTATTAAATCATTTATCATAATAAATTGCATTGCACATACCTCTTTGGATGATCCTCATCTCTTCCACACTATACAAGTCATAATATTAGTCACATTGTTCATATAACATACTACCTTTTACATGATTCACAATGCATAACATAACATTGTTCATACCTAATCATATGCATCATCAAATGTGTGTTCATTCTCCACAAAACAAGAAGAGCAAAGGACCATCACAGTAGCCAACACACCCAAGGGACACGGCCAAGCTTGTGGCCGTGTCTCTCAATACCAATTCAAGCAGAGGCAGACACGGGCAAGGGACACGGCCGTGTCTCTCAACCAAAATCAGGCAGTGGCAAACACGGTCAAGGGACACGGCCAAGCCAGTGGCCGTGTCTCTCCAAAATTGATCCAACACGGCCAAATTTCCTTGAACTTGGCCGTGTCTCCCAAAAATATTTAGTCTTGGCCGTGTTCCTTCTTTAATTTGGCCGTGTCTCACATAAACAAAACCCTAAATGTGGCCAAAACTCTTTTAATTGCATTTAATCTCATTGTGCACAATATAACATCATTCAAATGCATAAAATCAAAGTTCTAAACACTTATACAACTTCCAAATATCATAATAACACTCATTATATACATCATTATCAATCAACTACTCAAATCCCCAATTCATAATACTAAACCCTTACTCAACAATTCAACAATTCATCATCCTCACAATTTACCATATTATCTCACAATTAATCATATTATCATAATCTCAATACCAATTCCACACATATATGTATATATATATATTCCAATCTTTATTATCACCATCACATACCAACTATATCAAATCCAAACTCAAAACAAGAGGAATCAACACAAAGAATTGAATACTTACTTGAATATCTTGACAAATCTTCAATCTCTATCTTCAATTCTCTTAAAACCCTAAGGTTTTGATGAAGATCATCACCTCTCTCCATCACTCTCTCTCTCTCTCGTACAAGAACCAAAAGGAGAAGAAGAAGAAAGAAAATATCCTTTTTTCTTCTCACGTTAACCACATATACATATATATATAATAATAATAATAATAATAATTTCCAAAAATCCTCCACCACACCTTTCTCTTCTCTTGACTATCTTTTGACCAACTTATATGTTTAATATATTAACATATATACAACATATACATTTCATTAACACAATCATTTCCTTTGTAAAAACATATATACCTTTAATTCAAATCACACAACAATTGTATTAAAACTGCTAGGTCATATATTGGGATATTACACAAACACAATGGCTGCCAACTCTAAATCATGGGTCGGATAATTGAGTTCATGCAGTTTCAATTGTCGAGAAGCATAAGCTATCACTTTACCTTCTTGCATCAGAACACAACCCAAACCACTATGTGAAGCATCACTGTAAATCATATATGGTTTGCCTTCCACAGGTAAAGTAAGAACAGGCGCTTGAGTCAACATTTCTCTCAACTGTTCAAAGCTAGCTTGACACTGATCTGTCCACACAAATCTAACTCCCTTTCGAAGCAATCTGGTAAGTGGAGTAGCTATCAAAGAAAATCCTTTCACAAACCGTCGGTAATAGCCTGCCAAACCCAGAAAACTTCTAACTTCATGTTGTCCCAAGATGGCAACCAAGAGGGGGGGGGGGGTGAATTGGTTTCGTCAAGAAATAATGACAATTTAAAAAACTCAACAAACAAGAAATGCGGAATAGAGAGTTGGTTGAGTAATGGAGGAAGGTAAGAACACACAAGATTTATAGTGGTTCGGATTTACTTCAATCCTACATCCACTTCCTTAACAACTTGTTAAGGTTCCACTAGTCTTTGAAGTTTTTACAAGCTCACTTCCAACTTTGGTATTTTCACAAGTTCACACCTAACTTCACAAGTGTTTTTCTAAGGCTCACACTTACAACCCAAACAAGAGTTTTACAAGGCTCACTCTCTCAACCTAAGTGTTTCCCAAGCTTACACTCAAACTTATACAATAGTGTTTTCAATGCTAACACCTAACATTCATAACAATTCAAATACAAGTTTAAGCAAAAGGAAATTTGTTGCTTGGCTATGAAAATCTTTTCTTAATAATGTTATATATTTTTGTTTTCTCATGGAAACATTGTATTTATAGCCAATGTGGTCTTACTAGCCGTTATTGATGTTTTAATAATGTCTTGGCAGATTAGACCTTCTTTACTTAAACTGTCCGAAGCACTTCGCGGTCGCCCTTCATACAAGGATGGTCGCGCTCATGCTTCCTGCGGTCGTCCTTTTAACAAGGGACGGTCGCTACTTTTAAAAAATCTTCAACGGTCGAATTTTAGTGCTCTGCGGCTGGAATCTTGCCCATGATGTGTTTGTCGGACCGTTTCTTGCCCATGCTGTGTTTGTCGGGACGGTCGCGCATCACAAAGTGCGGTCGCCCTTTTTTGAATACTGAACTGGGATTACAACGGTCATGTCACGTGTCACTTTCTGACAGAGCAAAAGAGATGTCCGCCATAATTTGAATCTTCGCGGTCGCCCTTGGTAGGTTTTCGCGGTCGAACTCACATTCTCGCGTCGAACTTCTGGACCCACCTGAGGACTCTAACACTACTGTCTCTTTGAGCAATTTCTTCTTGAATTGTTGGGCGGTCGCGACATTAAATGAGACGGTCGCTAAAGTGGTAAGCGAGGTCGAATCATTCACCGTTCTTGTCACCGCGAATCTTACTGTGATTGTAATGATTTAAGTTCCTTGAGTAGCGGTCGGGCAAATATTAGGACTGTCGCTATTTTGTAGGAGCGGTCGCGACTGAGGTCGAACTTCTGACCGCGAAACCTACTGTGACAAGGTTTCATTCTGTAATTGCTTGGAGCGGTCGTATTCAGGTGAGGTGCGACCGCTATAATTGTTCTGTTTACTTTTAATTGAAGCAACCTAATCCTGCAACAAGATTTCTCAAACACAAGTTAAATAGATCATCCATTTGAGTTGTCAAGGATCAAAATTAAGATCATTTGTCTAACAATCTCCCCCATTTTGACTTTGACAATTCAAATGGAATGATGAGAAAAATAATAAGTCTAAAATACTCCCCCTTAACATATGCAACAATCATCGTTAAGAGCATTGTGATTAATAGTTTATCTTGGTGCAAAGGTTATTGTTTGATGCAAACATTTCTCCCCTATTGCAAATATTCAACATTATTGTTCTTATTCTTATTTTCCCATTTTTGTATACTGTTACTTGGTTCATTCCATTTTGGTATTGTTCTCCCCCATTGGCATAGGCAAAATGAAACAAATGTTAAGCAAAACAAGCATATAAAAGTGCAAACAATGAAAGGGAATATAAACATTATATATATGAAAGTGGAGGAAAGTACAAAGAAGGATTAAAACAAGCATTTTAAAATGCAAACAATAAGAAAAATCTAAGCTATTCTGAGTCATCATCTAACTCTAACTCTTCTTCAACTAAAGGAGCTTTCCCTTTATCTTGAGGTGTAACAGAGGCAGAGCTAGTACTAATGGACTCTTCTTCTTCAGCAACGCTTTGGGTGTGATCACTTATATCCCAATCTTTAAGATTGCATTGAGGCAAGTCCAATTTGCCTTGCATGTCATAAAGATCATGGTGCATGTGGGATATAAGGTCTATCCTCTTGTTTAAGTGCTGGAATCTCTTGGACATCCAACAATCCTTCAATTTCTCCATCCAAGGACATCCAACAATCCTTCAATTTCGTCCTTGATGCCCAAGGCAGACAGCATCCCACCAAAAGGTGATTTGGTGCCTTCAACCTTCTTCTTCTTTAGCATGGCATACCTAATGTCTTCCTCAGTGGTTTGATGATGAGGTTTGTGAATTTTTTCACCCCTTTTTGATTATGGAGGAGATGGAGGTTCAACAACAGGTTCTCTAATGGTGAGTCCTGGAACTCTCTTAGCTTGACCCTTAATTTTGGAAGTGGTTTTTCTTTTGGGAGCCATTAGATTAGAAAGAGTAGAAGTAAACTGGAAAACAGAGGGTGATTGAGATGTAGAAGTTTTTTAGGGTTTCAGAAGTAAGTTTGTGTGCTTTGATAGGCAAAATATCAGATAAACTGTTGCAAAACACTTTTAAATAGATGAAGTAAAGAAAATAGCCGTTTATGACTGTTGAGAGTTAAGAGTTGCGACCTGTCACACAGCCAACGGTTATAAATTTTCGAGCAGAGTGTACAAGGTGCGGTCGCAGATTTAACAAGGTGCGATCACGAAATGGTGTACAGCGACCATTATTATGATCAGTACGCTCGCGAGTGAAGAAAACATCTGTAACGGTCGAAACTATTCAAATTGGTGCGATCGCGCACAAATTTTCTCGACCGCGCTCAGAGAATTTTATTGAATGAAACTAGCAGACGAAGTAGCGAGCGCGAAAGAACACTGGAGCGACCGCTACATACTCAAAAATAAAAGATTCAAGGAAAGATGGAAGATATTCTAAGTGTGTTAAGAAAAAAAAAATTAATTTCATGCACATAGAAACTTTATTTTAAGGCAAAAATTCTAATTAACTCAAAGTGATTCCATCAATCATTCCTAAATTGAGTTTGATGAAGTTAAGTCTATCTTCATTCAAGGGTTTTGTAAAGACATCAGCAAGTTGATTTTCTGTATCTATGAATTCTAAGGTTATATTCTGATTTTGTACATTTTCTCTTAAGAAATGATGTCTAATATCTATGTGTTTGGATCTAGAATGTTGGATAGGATTCTTAGACAAATTGATAGCACTAGTGTTGTCACATTTAATGGAGATATTGTTAAACTTTTTACCATAGTCAAGCAATTGTTGTTTCATCCATAATACTTGTGTGCAACAAAAACATGCTGCAACATATTCAGCTTCCGTTGTGGATAAAGCAACTGATGCTTGTTTCTTACTATGCCAAGACACTAGACAATTACCAAGAAAGTGACATGCTCCTGTTGTGCTTTTCCTATCTAATATACTACCAGCATAATCTGCATCTGAAAATCCTATAATATGAAATGATGTGTTTTTAGGATACCAAAGTCCTAAATGTATTGTACCGCTCAAATATTTCAAGATTCTCTTAGTGGCATTCAAGTGTGATTCTTTAGGACTAGTTTGAAATCTAGCACAAAGACATACACTATACATTATATCAGGCCTAGAAGCAGTTAAGTAAAGTAGTGATCCGATGATACCTCGATATTTCTTCTCATCTACTGCTTTACCATTATCATCTTTACCTAATTTCAATGATGTGCTCATAGGAGTTTTGCTAGTTTTGCAGCCATCCATTCCAAATTTCCTGATGAGTTCTTTTGTATATTTGGATTGGTTGATGAAGATCCCATCTTTACATTGCTTGACTTGCAGTCCAAGGAAAAACTTGAGTTCACCCATCATGCTCATTTCAAATTCCCTAGTCATACAAGAAGCAAATTCTTTGCACAGGGCTTCATTAGTAGCTCCAAATATTATGTCATCCACATAAATTTGTACAATCAAAATGTTGTGCTTATCCTTTTTAACAAAAAGAGTTGTGTCTACTTTTCCTTTTGAAAAACCATTTTCAAGCAAATATGCACTAAGTTTATCATACCAAGCTCTAGGTGCTTGCTTTAATCCATATAAAGCTTTGGTAAGTTTGAAAACATGATCAGGAAATTTGTAGTTTTCAAAACCAGGAGGTTGTTCAACATAAACTTCTTCATTTATGAGTCCGTTTAGAAATGCACTTTTAACATCCATTTGATAAAGCTTAAAATTCATATGACATGCAAAAGCAAGTAATATTCTAATAGCTTCCAATCTAGCTACGGGGGCAAAGGTTTCATCATAGTCAATACCTTCTTCTTGATTATAACCTTTGGCTACCAATCTTGCTTTATTTCTAATGATGTGACCATTTTCATCAAGCTTATTCCTATAAACCCATTTGCATCCTATTATAGAATGATCTATAGGTCTAGGAGTAAGTTGCCAAACATTATTTCTTTCAAATTGATTAAGTTCATCTTGCATTACAATTATCCAATTTTCATCATTTAAAGCTTCCTCAATAGTTTTTGGTTCAATTTGAGAAACAAAAGCAACATTAACATCAACATAATCTTCAACTTAATCCTTTGATTCTTCCTTCAAATTTGAGTTTAGAAATCACAACACCTCACTTGCTCTCTTTCCCTTTGGATAGCCGGCCACACACAAATGAGAAGAAAAGAAAATAAAGCCAAGTCAAACTTCTCTTCTTCTTTAAATCTCCACCATGCAATTCTAACAAAGCAATTACCTAAATACCCTCATCCATTTAACTTAACCTCTTTTAACTTATATGACCATTTAAATAATTTCACATATCACAAAATAAAATATCTTCTTTCATTGACCATACATTTGACTTATGTATATGTTATATATATTACCATATACCCAACATATACACTTTCTCCCTACACATTACTTCCCTTTTTAAACAATACATAAACATTCTCTTTTCAATTTCTTTTCTTATCAACATAACATATACACATAATTCAATCAACAACAATTATATCCAAACTTCTAGGGCACACATTGGGATATTACATTACCATATACCCAACATATACACTTTCTCTCTACACATTACTTTCCTTTTTAAACAATACCTAAACATTCTCTTTTCCATTTCTTTTCTTATCAACATAACATATACACATAATTCAAACAAACAACAATTATATCCAAACTTCTAGGGCACACATTGGGATATTACAACTCCAGAGGTGCCATTCTATAAGGTTGAATAGAAATTGGTGCTGTATCCGAAACTACATCAATAACAAATTCTACCTCGCTCTCTGGTGGTACTCCAGGTAATTCCTCTGAAAAAATATTCAAAAACTCACACACTGTAGGTATGTCTTCTAAAGCCTTGCTTGAATGTCGTGTATTATTAACATAAGCAAGGTAAGCTTTGCACCACTTCCTAATCAACCTTCTAACTTTAGCTGCATTAATCAAACTAGAAGGGTAAAATTGTTTTTCTCCTCGGACCACAATTTCACCATAATATGGAATCTTAAAAGTCACAGCTTTACTACAACAGTCCATAACTGCTTGATGTCAGGACAACCAATCCATTCCCAAGATTATGTTAAAATCATGGAATGGAAGTTCAATCAAATCAACAGGAAGTTCTACATCATGAACTCTAATTGGAAAATTTTGATATACTTTGTTTATTGATAAGAACATTTTTGTACTTGTTTTTAGTATGATTTTTATTTGTTTTTAGTTAATGTTTCATTTGATTTTTTTTAAAGTTTGTTTTAAGTGTTTGTTTTAGGTTAAAGTGCAAAAACTCCCTTGGATGATCAAAACAATGAAGGAAGAGCATGAATCAAGCAAGACATGGCCAAGCCAAAGCAAGCTTGGCCGTGTCCCTCAAAAGAATTCCAAGACAGTAGCTGACACACCCAAGAGGCACGGCCAAGCCATTGGCCGTGTCTCACCTAAAGAGCAAAACCAAGAAACCAAAGAAATGAAGGCAGAAGCTGACACCATCACATGACACGGCCAGGAGCTTGGCTGTGTCACCCTTGGAAACAAAGAAAACAAATTGACAAAGCTAGAAGCAGAAGGTGACACACCCACATGACACGGCCAAGCTTGCTGGCCGAGCTTGGCCGTTTCACCTAGAAGAAAAGAAGGAAAGAAATGGTAGAATGATACACGGCCAGCAAGCTTGACCGTGTTCCAAGCAAAGTGACAGACACGGCCAGCAAGCTTGGCCGTGTCACCTAGGGCAACCTTGAATAATTAAATTCTTTTGTAGACAAGTGGGGAACAAAGACTAGATTTTGCCAAAAGTAATATTAAACAAAAGAAAAGCTTGCCTAATTTGAGGAAAAGAAAGATAAAACAAAGGGAATGTGGGAGACAAGGCAGAGTGGTGTGAGTTGGAAGGTATGGGCTGTGAGCTGGAAGGTATGGGTTATGAGCTTTGAAGGGAGTTAAAAGGAGAAGAAAATGAAGAAGAAGGAGGGACGTGGAACAAGGGAGGAGGAACCAACTGCTGAAGCAAAAAGGAGAGTCTTGAGCTGAGTTTGAAGAAGAAGATACATCCTATACAAGACCTAAACCAAGAATCAAGGATTGAAATGAAGAAATACAAATTATTCGCCATGGATTGTTTGGTTTCTTTTACTCATTTCTCTTGTTCTATTTTTCTGGTTTTGAACATGAACTAATTCATTTTCTATCTAGATATTGATGAACCCTAGCTTATTTGTATGGATTGAATAATCTCATTTAATTGAATCATTTGACTGAGTTGTTTTATTCTTATGATGCTTAATTATTTATTTCCAATTGATAATAGCATGCTTATTGATTGGTTGCAATTTTCATATTATTGACTTGAGAAAGCTTGATATGAATTGAATACTCATGAGGGTTGAGGATTGATTGGAGTGCTAGAGATAGACTTACAAGATCCTTTGGTTTATAGTTCCTTGTTCTTAATGCAAGATCTATTTAATTGTGTTTGGGAAGAGATTTCGGCACTCTACTTAGTGATTAGGGATTAAGTCACTCGAGAGAGGTTTTAGTCTAAGTTAGAGGAATGCCAATTCAACTCTATTATGTGATTTAATTGAATTGATTTTCATAAATATAATTGTGGCTAGAGGGATTCAATATCTGGATAGTATTATTATCATCAATCCTTTTTGCACAACATTTAATTTCCCTTTACTTTTAGTTATTAAATTAGTTGTTTTTAATTACAAAACATCACAAATCTTTTGATTTGCTAAACAACGGATAATATTTGCACTAGTACTTGACCTTGTCCTTAGTGGAATGATAACTCACTCACTACTTTATTACTTGGGCAACCCGTGCACTTGCGATATTGCTATAGCATTAGGTTCTTGCGCACCAAGTTTTTGGTGCCGCTGCCGGGGACAACAGTTTCAATATTAGTAATCAAGACTGTTGATTTAGTTTTATTTTCATTTGTTTTTTACATTAGTTCTTGCTTGTTGACTATCATTTTAGGTATTTCTTCCTGTTTATGACCATTGGTAGCTTATCCTAAATGTTTGAATTAGACCCAGAGCTAGAAAGAACATTAAGGAGAAAGTGAAAGGAAGAAGAGGAGGTAGTTTTGGAAGACGCAGAAACAAAAATAAATCTGGAAATAGAAGAGGAAGAAGAGTTTGAAGTGATTGAAGGAGCTGGGGCAAGAACAATGCAGGAGTTTGCTAAGCCCAATCTCAATGGAGCTGATTCTAGTATCCGGAGGCCGACAGTTGCTGTGAACAACTTCAAAATAAAGGCAAATGTAATTGAAATGGTGCAGCATACTTGTCAGTTTGATGGGTTTCCTGATGAAGATCCTAATGCACATATTGAGAATTTTTTGGAGATATGTGACACATTCAAGATAAATAATGTATCAGATGATGCAATTAGGCTGGGGTTGTTCCCATTTTCCCTTAGAGATAAACCAAAGAAGTGGCTGAAATCTTTTCCTCCAGGAACCTTCACCACATGGGGTCAGTTGGTAGAGAAATTCCTAGAAAAATACTTCCCACAGTCCAAAACTGCTAAGTTGAGGAATGATATCTCATCCTTTCTGCAGCAAGTTGGTGAGACCCTTTATGATGCCTGGGAAAGATTTAAAAATTTGTTGAGAAGGTGTCCTCATCATGGACTTCCACTATGGCTTCAAATTTAAACATTTTACAATGGGTTGAATTATGTAAGTAAGCAATCCATTAATGCAGCAGCTAGTGGTACCATAAACAACAAGACACTTGAACAAGCAAGGGATTTAATTGAAGACATGGCTATCACAAATTATCAGTGGCAAGCCCCAAGGGAGCAAGGAAAGATGAAGGTCATGGGTTCACACCAATGAGATCCTGTGGTGGCTTTGACAGCCCAATTGGAAGCATTGAATAAAAAATTTGATTCTTTGGCCTCTTCTTCTGGAAAGTAATGCAAGTGATGTCTTGTGAATGGTGTGGGGGTGGACATCAAAGTCAAGATTTCCAAAGTGGCAACATGTTTGCTAGACAAGAGCAAGTACATTATGTTGGAAATATGCCAAGGTAACAACAGAACACGTACAATTTGGGGTGGAGAAATCATCCAAATTTCTCATGGAATAATCAAAATAATCCAAGACCTCCCCCTGGATTCCAGCAGCCCCAACATCAACAAGTTGCCCCTACAAGAAAGAGTAATTTGGAGGACATGATGGAGAAATTTATAGCAGCTTCTGAAACTAGGCTCCAATCAATTGAAATCACTCTTAGAAATCAGCAAGCCTCTATCCATAATCTGGAGAATCAGGTAGGGCAAATTGCCAAGCTGCTCAATGAGAGACCACAAGGGAGTTTACCTAGCAATACTGAGGCAAATCCTAAAGAGCAACTTAAGGCAATTACACTAAGGAGTGGAAAAGAGATCAAGGGAAATGTGGTTGAGAAAAGAGAAGAAGTGGCAGCGAAAGGGGCTGAAGAATAAGAAAAAGAAAAAGAAGACAATCCTACTGTCACTTCAGGAGAGAAAGCTGCACTAGAAAGTTAGAAAGAGAAACAACAATAAGAAAGTAGCCCCATACTGAAGGAGTACCGACCTAGAGTACCCTATCCGGCAAGATTGAACAAGGACAAGATTGATGCTCAATTCGGTAAGTTTCTTGAACTTTTTAAACAATTGCACATTAATATTCCATTTGCTGAAGCTTTGTCACAGATGCCTAAATATGCTAAATTTTTGAAAGATATCCTTTCTAACAAAAGGAAACTTAAGGAAGTGTCTTTAGTGCATTTATCAGAAAAGAGTTTGGCAATTTTACAAAGGAGGTTACCTAAGAAGTTAAAAGATCTAGGTAGTTTTACCATTCCATATTTAATAGGTAACCTTGAGGTTAAAAGTGTATTAGCTGATTTGGGGGCTAGCATAAGTGTTATGCCCTATAAAATGTTTAAAGAGTTAGGCATTGGTAAACCTAAACCAACACTTATGACCATCTAACTTGCTGATAAGTAAGTAGTCCACCCTCGTGGCATCATAGAAGATGTGTTGGTAAAAGTCGGGGATTTCATTTTCCCCAATGATTTTGTTGTCATTGATATTGATGGGGATGCGGATGTTTCACTTATTCTTGGTAGGCCATTTTTATATACAACCCGTTCCCTTATTGATGTTCATGATGGCACACTAACTTTGAGAGTGGGTGATGAGAAAGTTATTTTTAGGATACATGATGCCATGAAAGATTCACTTTCACTTGATGAGGTGGAATCATGCAATGATGTTATTGAGCATGAGATTGTAAATTGTGTTACTAACATTGTTTCCAAGGATCCCCTTGAGTTGTGTTTATTGCAGGAAAATGTTGAGGATCAAGAAGCAATGGAGCAGCTTGCTTTTCTTGAAGACCAAGAGAAAATGACATTCACCTGCCCATATGGGACATTTGCATACCAAAGAATGCCATTTGGGTTGTGCAATGCATCTGCCACTTTCCAAAGGTGCATGGTGGCAATCTTTGATGAGCTTATAGAGGATATTATGGAGGTGTTTATGGATGATTTCTCGGTCTATGGCAGCTCATTTGACAGATGTTTGGAAAATCTTGAAAGAGTCTTGATGAGATGTGAGGAAACCAACTTAGTGCTTAATTGGGAAAAGCGTCATTTCATGGTTCAAGAGGGAATTGTGTTGGGACACAAAATTTCAAGCAAGGGCATTGAGGTGGATCGGGCTGAGGTAGACACCATTGAGAAGTTACCACCACCCACATCTGCGAAAGCCATCAAAAGTTTTCTAGGACATGCGAGTTTTTATCGGAGATTCATTCGAGATTTTTCTAAGATAGCCCGTCTATTGACAAGACTTCTTGAGAAGGATGTGGATTTTATTTTTGATGAGGAATGTTTGAGAGCATTCGCAACTCTTAAGGAGAAATTGACCCATGCTCCAATCATGGTAGCTCCCAATTGGAGTCTACCGTTTGAACTAATGTGCGATGCAAGTGACTTTGCAGTGGGAGCAGTCTTGGGTCAACGCAAGGAGAAATACTTCCAGCCTATCTACTATGCAAGCAAGACCTTGAACACAGCTCACGCTAATTACACAACTACAGAGAAAGAGCTGCTAGATGTGGTTTTTGCTTTTGACAAGTTTACATCATATCTAATCTTGTCAAAAGTGATTGTTTATACAGACCATTCAGCTTTAAGGTATTTATTCATGAAAATTGATGCTAAGCCTAGGCTAATCCGTTGGGTCTTGTTATTGCAGGAATTTGACTTGACGATTCAAAACAAGAAGGGAGCTAAAAATCTGGTAGTAGATCACCTTTCTCGCTTGGAGAATCCAACCTTGGAGAGGTTTGAAG
Organism: Garcia nutans; assembly: GCA_947685225.1. NCBI lineage: Eukaryota > Viridiplantae > Streptophyta > Magnoliopsida > Malpighiales > Euphorbiaceae > Garcia > Garcia nutans. The sequence goes on along the minus strand of CANTUV010000007.1, from coordinate 42,165,699 downwards.
AAGGGGACATTGATGATCACTTCCCCAATGAGCAGCTGTACGCCATGGTAAGTGAGGTAAGTAATTTAAATTTTGAAACACCTTGGTTTGCAGATTTTGCTAACTATTTAACTATTAGGGAACTTCCTAAGGACTTAACTTTTCAAGCAAAGAAGAAATTCTTTTCTAATTTAAAGTATTATTTTTGGGAGGATCAATTTTTATTTAGATTATGTAAGGATCACATGATCCGACGATATGTGGCATGGCCCGAAATAATGAACATTCTTTGTCAATGCCATGCTGGACCAGCTGGTGGTCATATGGGAGCCAATAGGACTGCTCAAAAGGTACTAGAATTAGGATTTTATTGGCCCACTTTGTTTAGGGATAACTACGAATTTGTGAACCGCTGTGATCGATGCCAAAGGACTGGAAACATTTCATCTTGTGATGAGATGCCCCAAAATGGGATTTTAGTTTGTGAAATCTTTGATGTATGGGGGATCGATTTTATGGGACCCTTTCCAAATTTCCTTGGTAAAAATATATTATTGTAGCTATAGACTATATTTCTAAATGGCCTGAAGCCCAAGCCTCGGCAACCAATGATGCTAGGGTTGTGGTGAAGTTTTTGAAGAAGTTGTTTTCTCGATTTGGTACACCAAAAGCAATTATAAGTGATAGGGGTACTCACTTTTGTAACTTTCAGCTTGCGAAAGTTTTCAAAAGATTAAGAGTTACACATTGGCTTGCTACTCCTTATCACCCATAAACTAGTGGCCAAGTTGAGAACACGAATAGGGAAATTAAAAGAATTTTGGAAAAAACTATTGAGCGATCCCGAAAGGATTGGTCCGAGAAATTGGACAATGCTCTATGGGCTTTTAGGACTGCATTCAAAACTCCCTTGGGCACTACGCCATTTAGGTTGGTATATGGAAAAGCTTGCCATTTATCTATTGAAATTGAACACATTGCATATTGGGCTATAAAATAGATTAACCTTGATCTAGCTTGTGCAGGTGAAAGGCAAAAATTATAGGTAAACGAGTTGGACTAGTGGAGATTGCAACCTTATGACAATGCGAGAATGTATAAGGAACGTACCAAGAGATGGCATGATGCTCACATTAAGGAATGAAAAGAGTTTCAAGCAGGAGATTAGGTATTATTATACAATTCAAGGCTTTGACTCTTTCCAGGTAAGTTTAAATCTCGATGGTCTGGTCCTTTTACTATTAAGGAAGCTTTCCCCTACGGAGTGGTTGAAATAACTCACCCGGAAAAAGGAGATTTTAAAGTCAATGGGCACAGGCTCAAATTCTACTTTGGAGGGGAAATACAGGACTTAAAGGAGGTTTTACACCTCTAAGACTAGGGAAAGTTGCCCTGAACGTCCATCTAATACGACGTTAAAGAAGTGTTGGGTGGGAGACAACCCACCATTTTATTCGTTCATTAATTTTTCTGTTTTTAATTCTTGTATTTTTGGTTTGTGATGTTGGTTGGTGGTTTGTTCATTATGCATTCATTTGAATTTGAAGGGTAAATTGAGCATATTTAAGTTTAGTTAAATATGAAAACAGGTTTCATCTAAACTCTCTCTTAGTTTATGCATGCTCACATTGAGGACAATGTGAATCTTTAAGTGTGGGGTGCATTTTGTGTTTTGTGTTTTTACTTTAATTTATTTTTGTTTAGGTTTATTTAATGTTTTTCTTTAAATAAATGAATTTTGGAAAGTTCAATTGTTATAAATTGTTGATTGATGACCTTTGAATTTTTGAAGCATGAATTTGAGAATTGAGTAGAATTGGTGCTTATTGTCAATTTTGTTGGTTTTTCCTTGCATTTCCATTAAACTAGTGAGAAATTGAGCCATCAACTTATTATTCTTTTTGTGAGTGAACATCTTTGATTGATGAATTGCTAGAACTTGCTTTGATATGCATTTTAAGACTACATAAAAATTTCAATTAGGCATCAAGATGATTAAGGCAATTAGGTGAACCCACTTTGGCTTAAAAACACATACCCTACATTCAACCTTAGTTAGCCAATTTTGAGCCTATTTCGTTTTTTCTTTTCTTTCTTTTTCGCAACACTACTAACTTTGAATCATACTATTTTGTCTCTTCCCCTTTCATTAGGTAAAGAGCATTTTAAGAGCGTTTATGACCAAGTGTTGTGTTGAATTAAGTGTGGGGTTAAATTTAGTAGGTTTAAGATTGCAAAGAAAAAATAAAAAGATAATAAATAATAAAAAAATAAAAAATAATAAAAAAAAGAAAAATATATCTATGAAAAAAATTATATATAATAATAAGAATAATTGTTGTTCTTGTTGAAAGGGTTGGAATATGTTTGGAATAATCATTGCAAGATGTAATAAGTGAGTTCCCTTGAAAAGTCCTTAAATATCAAGGGGAAGGTGAGAGGAAGGTGTTTTGGGATCGTTGGGTTATACAAATGATTGGTTACTTCATTCTTGAAGTGCTCTTAAACTTAATGATTAAGCTCACATTTTCTAAATGTCATGCCTTTACCTTAGCCCCATTACAACCCAAAAAAAGACCTTTTGATTGATGCTTAATTTTAATTAAGTGGTGGAGATTTGATTGATAAGCAAGCCTATGGCGATAATCTTTCATTGATTGTTATGAGTGTAAACACCACCATGATCAAACACTTTTAAGAGTTGGTGAGGGAGTGACAACATAGGTTATGCATGGAAAGCTACTTAATTGCATTGGTATCGATTTTGTTCGATTTGATATTGATTATGGATTTAGGGTGTAATATCCCAATGCATGCCCTAAAAGTTTTGATTATGTTGTTGTTGTATATTGAATGGAATGTATATGTTATGTGATAAGAAAAGAAATTGGAAAGAGAATGTTTGTGTATATGTGTTTTGGGAAAGAAAAGAGGGTTTAGAGAGAAGTGTATATGTTGTTTATATGATATATATATAACATATAAGTGGGTCAAATATGTGGTCAAGGGAAGAAGATATTTTTAGTTGAGATTTGTGAAATGACTTAAAAGGACAAGTGATTGTAAGGAAATCAAAACATGTGGTTAAAGGGTGTTTTGGTAATTGCTTGAATTGAAACACTTGGTGGAGATTAAAAGAAGAGTTGACTTTGTTTTTGTGGTTCATTTTCTTTTTTCTTCTTTGTGTGGCTGGCTCCTTCATAGACAAAGGAAAACAAGAGACAAAGTGAAGATCTTGAGGTGTTTAACTCAAATTGAAGGAAGATTGAAGTGATCTAGTGGATGATACAAGAAGTCTTATAACTTTGGTAAGTTCTCTTGTGATCTTTGTGCTTATTTGAAATGATATTTGAGTTTGATAGATTTTTAAGAGTGTGTTGGTTGATTTTGAGATGTGAGAAGTGTTTGAGTGATTTGATGATGGATGTTGAGTATGGATTGAAGAAAAGAGTAATTGGTTGGAAGAGATGATGTTGTATATGTGGTGAGGGTTTTGAGATGATTTTGTGTTTTGTGTTTGATGTGTGTTTTGGCTTGTTTTGGTGTGTTGCAAGTTTTAGATGAGTTTTGAGTATGTTTTTTTTTAAGATGGTGTTAAGTGGATGTTGATGGATAAAAGTGTTTTGTTGGGTGTTTGGTTGTTTTGGCCGGAATCTTGATTTGTGGCCGGACACGCCCATGAGCACGTCCAGGGTTTTTAGGCGTGTCAATTTTGTGGGAGGCAGTAGGTTTGACACGACTAGTAACACGCCCGTGTTATTGAGCGTGTCATAGCTACTGTAAGATTTGAGAATTTACACGCTCAGGAACACGTCCATGTTGTTGAGCGTGTAAATACTTCTGTGTTGTGGAGTTAGGGCACGGTCATGAACACACCCGTGTGGGTGAGCGTGTCAGGGTTAGGGTTTGCCCTAATTAATTCCTAATTGGATTATCTCTTATGTATTCCTAAGCAAGTATATGCTATTACTTTTGATTTAGGTCTTGAAGATAGTGATTGATCATTGATCTAAGAGGTAGAAGGATCTTGATCAAGGAAGTGTTAAGAGTGGTGTGATTTGTTTTTGAGGTAAGTACAAAACCTATATGATTGTATATAAGTATAAATGTGGCATTACTACATTGTTAATTTATATGAGCAATGTGTGTTGTTATGTTTATATCAATGATGATATATATATATATATATATGAATAATGTGAATGATATGATGATGCAAATGATTGTGTATATGAAAGATTGAAATGCTATGATGTGAATTGAGATGAAATGGAATATAGAGCCATTGTGATTGGCTATGTTGATTCATTTGAGAATGAAATTGATAACAAATTAATAAATGAGTTGTGTGGCTAATGTGTTATTCCATTTTCAGAGTTTGTTGTTGGTGGCATGCCTAATGATAGTAACAATCTCTTGAAGTTAGGTTGGGCTTGATCCTTGAAGCCAAGTTGGGTTGAAGTTTAACATGTTTTACTCCCCTTGAAGCTTGGTTGGGTCTAGTCCTTGAAGCCTAATTGCGATGTTACAACCCTTGAAGCTAGGTTGGGTTTGGTTCTTGAAGCCAAGTTGGGTTGAGACTTAGCATGCTTTGTTCCCCTTGAAGCTTGGTTGAACCTAATCCTTGAAGCCTAGTTGGATATATGTGATAATGATAAATGTGATAAAACCAAAGCATTAACTCTGAAAATTGAATGGCATATTAGTGTGTTTTGGGCCCATGCTTGTCTTTGTTTAATGTGATTCATAAATGGTAACATAATTGATAAATGAGGTATATGATATTGAGAAATGTGATATGTTCATATATTGTGGTATATGGAATGTAAAAGTATGTTGTTAGCTTTACATCTATGATGTTGTTCTTTAATGATAACATGTGTGGCATTACATTACACTAGAGCATAATATTAGCATGATTTGTCTTACTAAGCCGTTGGCTTAGCGCGATAGTGTTGATCGCGCAGGTGATAGGGTTGAACCCGAGAGCTCTTCGAGACCGAGTGATAGTAGACAGTGAAGAGTTTATTTGGGACTTAAAGATCAGAGAAAGCTGCCAATCATGTATAACTTCTTTATATTTTGTAAATATTGTTTATAATGTGAATATATGTATATTTGTAAATATGGATTTAAATGCTTTCATATATGTAACTATTTTATAAATTCCGTTGCGTACTAAATAAACATATCTATATCTACTTTGTTTTATCTTACAAGTTAATTACTTATTATCTATATTGTATACTGAAAAAGATTATGATATCATTTAAAAGGTGTTTTTGAATGTTAAGAAAATCCGTAGCATTCCTATATTCGATACATGTATACTACATTGTGGTGTATGTAGTGTGCATGTATTGGGTGTGGGGGTGTTACAATTGTTTTGGTATCAGAGCCTAGGTTTGAGATTCTCAACCTAGGTAAAGTGTAAGAAAAAGAGTGTTTTGATTTTAAAACGTGGATTTTTGAATAACATATATGTTTGGCATTGGCAGTCTCTGATTTTTAATGAGAGGTATTCTGCTGTGTTTGCAGACATAGGTTGTGATGGACTCTCACTTACGTCAGTCTGTTGAGGGTAGTGCGGAGAGTGTTGCTCCTGAGGACATAGCTAGAGTTGATAGTGCTGGGGAGGCACCTGCTTCGGTGTCGGGGAGACCAGCTGGTGAGGAGATTCCACCAGTTTGGCTTAGGCATGTGATAGAGGCTTTGAGACAAGCACCAGTGCAACCACCGCCGCCACCCCCTCAGCCTGTGGTATCAGTGAGGCACTATGATAAACTAAGGAAGTATGGAGCAGAGGATTTCTTAGGTACTACTGATCCAGCTGTGGCTGAGCAATGGCTAGATAAGGTACAAAGAATCTTCATTCAGTTGCAAGCCACCCCAGAGGAAAAATTTGACTATGCCAGATCATTGCTACAGAAGGATGCATACGACTGGTGGAGGACAGTGCCCCATTCTATGGATGATCCACCAACCTTGTCTTATGCTGATTTCTTGAGAGAGTTTGAATTGAAGTATACGCCGAGGGAGTATAAGGACATGAAAAAGATGGAGTTTTTGAGCTTGAAGCAAGACAGCAGGACTTTAACTGAATATGAGGTTGAGTTTATTAGATTGAGCCATTATGCTGGGGGCATTATAGCTGATGAGATAGATAGATGCAGGAGATTTGAGGAGGGATTGAGGCCCTCTATCATGTGTCTAGTGGCTGGATCTAGATATCATGATTTTTCCCAGCTTGTGGCAGCAGCTCGGAGTGTGGAGAGAGCTCAAGTTATTGCAGCTGCTTCAGAGGAAGAGATTAAGGTTAGAAGACCCCAGTTGGAGGCAGGGTCTTCTTCTGCGAAGAGAGGTAAAGGAAGTTTTGTTCCTAGGGTCAGTAGGAGTCAGAGGCCAGCTGGTAGGTCAGTGCAGTTTCAGAGGCAGAGATTTAGACCTGCAGCTTCAGCGGCGAGTGCTCCGACCCCAATGACTCAGAGATCCACTCCACCCATTTGCATTCATTGTGGTAGGCCACATGGTGGTCCTTGCTGGAAGACTGGTGTAGCAGGGGTTTGCTTTAGATGTGGATCACCTGATCACTTTGTTAGAGATTGTCCTGAGAGACAGGAGCAGATGTCATTGGATATTGCAGCTTCTCGACCTAGTGTGAGGGGAGGTCGAGGAGGCAGGGGTGTCAGCAGAGGAGGAAGATCAGGGTTCAGTGCTAGAGGAGGTTCTACATTCAGGGAGAGTAGACCAGAGGAGGTTGGATCTTCCCAGAGGGTATATGTTATGCAGAGGCAGCCAGATGCTTCGGCAGTCATAGCTGGTACTTTTTCTTTATTGATACTTCAGTACTTGCTTTGATTGATCCGGGTTCCACACATTCATATATTAGTGCATCTGTTTTGCCTGTGTCTGATATGCATGCTGAATCCCTAGGATTTGATGTGTTGGTGACAAATCCTTTAGGGCATAGTGTGATTGTTAGCAGGGTGCATCGAAATAGTGTAGTAGTGGTGCAGGGTGAAGAGGTCCTTGGAGATTTGATTGAGATGCCTTTTAAGGAATATGATGTGATCCTAGGCATGGATTGGCTATCTAGACATGGAGCTGTGGTAGACTGTAAAAAGAAAATTGTTTCTTTGAGAACTGGTGATGGTAGAGAGGTGATAGTATCTAATGAGCAAGAACAGATAGCATCCTTGTTTGTTTCAGCTGTTGCAGCTAGGAGATTGATTAGAAAGGGATGTGATGCATATCTTGCTCATGTAGTAGATACTAGAGTTAGTGGTTCTCCTATTGATGATATACCCACAGTTGCAGAGTTCCCAGATGTGTTTCCAGAGGAGTTGCCAGGGTTGCCTCCTGAGAGAGAGGTGGAGTTTGGTATTGAATTATTGCATGTTATCGCTCCTATCTCTATTACTCCTTATAGAATGGCACCTGCTGAATTGAGGGAATTGAAAGTACAATTACAGGAGTTGTTGGATAAAGGATTTATTCGCCCCAGTGTTTCTCCTTGGGGAGCTCCTGTCCTATTCGTGAAGAAGAAAGATGGTACTATGAGGTTGTGTATCGATTATAGGCAATTGAACAAGGTGACTATTAAAAATAGATATCCTTTGCCTAGAATCGATGATCTCTTTGATCAGTTGAAGGGTGCAGCTGTGTTTTCTAAGATTGATTTGAGATCAGGGTACCATCAGTTGAGGGTCAGAGATGAACATGTTCTTAAGACAGCTTTTCGGACCAGGTACGGGCATTACGAGTTTCTAGTTATGCCTTTTGGTCTGACGAATGCACCTGCAGTTTTTATGGATTTGATGAATAGGGTGTTTAGGCCCTATTTGGATCAGTTTGTGGTAGTGTTTATAGATGATATTCTGGTGTATTCGCGGAATGAGGAGGAACATGACAAGCATCTGCGAATCGTGTTATAGATTTTGAGAGAGAAGCAATTGTTTGCTAAATTGTCGAAGTGTGAGTTTTGGCTTAACCAAGTAACTTTTCTCGGTCACATAGTTTCAGCAGAAGGTATTAGAGTTGATCCGAGTAAAGTTGAAGCTATTTTGAATTGGAGTCCACCTAAGTCTGTGACTGAACTTAGAAGTTTTCTGGGTTTGGCGGGCTATTACCCACGGTTTGTGAAAGGATTTTCTTTAATAGCTACTCTACTCACCAGATTGCTTCGAAAGGGAGTTAGATTTGTGTGGACGGATCAGTGTCAGGCTAGTTTTGAACAGTTGAAAGAAATGTTGACTCAAGCGCATGTTCTTATTTTACCTGTGGAAGGCAAAACATATGTGATCTACAGTGATGCTTCACATAGTGGTTTGGGTTGTGTTCTGATGCAAGAAGGTAAAGTTATAGCTTATGCTTCTCGGCAGTTGAAACCGCATGAGCTCAATTATCCTACCCATGATTTAGAGCTGGCAGCCATTGTGTTTGCATTGAAGATTTGGCGACATTATTTGTTTGGGGAGAAGTGTTTCATCTATACTGACCACAAAAGCTTGAAATATTTGGGTGTCCAAAAAGAGCTTAATCTTCGGCAGAGGAGATGGTTGGAATTGATTAAAGACTACGACTGTTTGATTGATTATCATCCAGGTAAAGCCAATGTTGTTGCTGATGCCTTGAGTCGGAAGTCTTTAGCTGGTTTAACTGTTTATTCGCTCTCGTTGCTTGTTGAGTTGAGAGCATTGCGTGCCAATTTTGTATCTTGTGATGATGGTACATTGTTGGCACAGTTGCAATTGAAACCAGTTTTGTTGAATCAGATTAAAGAGGCTCAATTAGCTGATGCAAAGATTCAAAAGATTGTTTCAGATTGCCAGAGTGGAAAGAGTCAAGATTTTATTGTGAGAGATGATGGGAGTCTCTGGTTTAAGAACAGATTGTGTGTACCCGATGATGCTAATTTGAAAAGGATCATTTTGGAAGAAGCACATCAGTCAATATTTGCTATGCATCCGGGAAATACAAAGATGTATCATGATTTGAGGGAGCATTACTGGTGGTCCGGTATGAAGAGAGACATAGCGGAGTTTGTATCCAGATGTCTCACATGTCAGAAGGTAAAAGCAGAGCATCAAGTTCCAACCGGGTTACTTCAGCCTTTGTCAGTGCCTGAGTGGAAGTGGGAAAAAGTGACAATGGATTTTGTGTCTGGGTTGCCATTGACACAAAGGAAGTATGATGCCATATGGGTGATTGTTGATAGGTTGACTAAGATAGCTCATTTCCTTCCGGTTCGGATGGATTACTCTTTGGAGAGGTTAGCTGAGCTGTATATCCATGAGATTGTAAAGTTGCATGATGTTCCAACTTCTTTAGTGTCTGATTGAGATCCCCGATTTACTTCAAGATTTTGGAAGAGTTTGCATAGTGCTTTGGGTTCTCGACTGCACTTCAGCACTGCTTTCCATCCGCAGATAGATGGACAGTCAGAGAGAGTGATACAGAGTATCGAGGACATGTTGAGAAGTTGTGTCATTGATTTCTCTGGAGGTTGGGATAGATTCTTACCACTTGTGGAATTTGCATACAACAACAGTCATCAATCCAGCATTGGTATGGCACCATTTGAGGCATTGTATGGCAGACGGTGTAGGACACCTTTATGTTGGAGTGGACTTGGTGAAAGTAAGTTAATTGGGCCTGATTTGATTAAAGAAACTGAAGAGAAAGTGAAGTTGATTCGAGGCAGGTTGAAAGCAGCTTCAGACCGACAGAAGTCTTATGCAGATCTGAAAAGGAGAGACATAGAGTTTGATGTTGGAGATAAGGTATTTTTGAAAGTATCTCCTTGGAAGAAGATTTTGAGATTCGGTTGGAAAGGGAAATTGAGTCCTCGATTCATTGGACCGTATGAAGTTTTAGAGAGAGTTGGGCCAGTTGCTTATTGGCTTGCTCTGCCACCTGAGTTGGATCGTATCCATAATGTATTCCATGTTTCTATGTTGAGGAGATACAGATCGGATCCATCTCATGTGCTGCCAATTGAATCTATCGAGGTGAATCAAGATCTGACATTTGAAGAGGAACCAGTTGCTATCTTGGCACGTGATGTGAAAAAGTTGAGAAACAAGAGTGTGCCAATGGTGAAAGTTCTATGGAGGAATCATGCAAAAGAAGAGGCAACTTGGGAAAGTGAGCAAACAATGCGAGATCAATATCCTCAGTTGTTTCGGGCTTGATATCAGGTAATTTCGAGGACGAAATTTCTTTTTAGAGGGGGAGAATTGTAATATCCCAATGCATGCCCTAAAAGTTTTGATTATGTTGTTGTTGTATATTGAATGGAATGTATATGTTATGTGATAAGAAAAGAAATTGGAAAGAGAATGTTTGTGTATATGTGTTTTGGGAAAGAAAAGAGGGTTTAGAGAGAAGTGTATATGTTGTTTATATGATATATATATAACATATAAGTGGGTCAAATATGTGGTCAAGGGAAGAAGATATTTTTAGTTGAGATTTGTGAAATGACTTAAAAGGACAAGTGATTGTAAGGAAATCAAAACATGTGGTTAAAGGGTGTTTTGGTAATTGCTTGAATTGAAACACTTGGTGGAGATTAAAAGAAGAGTTGACTTTGTTTTTGTGGTTCATTTTCTTTTTTCTTCTTTGTGTGGCCGGCTCCTTCATAGAAAAAGGAAAACAAGAGACAAAGTGAAGATCTTGAGGTGTTTAACTCAAATTGAAGGAAGATTGAAGTGATCTAGCGGATGATACAAGAAGTCTTATAACTTTGGTAAGTTCTCTTGTGATCTTTGTGCTTATTTGAAATGATATTTGAGTTTGATAGATTTTTAAGAGTGTGTTGGTTGATTTTGAGATGTGAGAAGTGTTTGAGTGATTTGATGATGGATGTTGAGTATGGATTGAAGAAAAGAGTAAGTGGTTGGAAGAGATGATGTTGTATATGTGGTGAGGGTTTTGAGATGATTTTGTGTTTTGTGTTTGATGTGTGTTTTGGCTTGTTTTGGTGTGTTGCAAGTTTTAGATGAGTTTTGAGTATGTTTTTTTAAGATGGTGTGAAGTGGATGTTGATGGATAAAAGTGTTTTGTTGGGTGTTTGGTTGTTTTGGCCGGAATCTTGATTTGTGGCCGGACACGCCCATGAGCACGTCCAGGGTTTTTAGGCGTGTCAATTGTGTGGGAGGCAGTAGGTTTGACACGACCAGTAACACGCCCGTGTTATTGAGCGTGTCATAGCTACTGTAAGATTTGAGAATTTACACGCTCAGGAACACGTCCATGTTGTTGAGTGTGTAAATACTTCTGTGTTGTGGAGTTAGGGCACGGTCATGAACACGCCCGTGTGGGTGAGCGTGTCAGGGTTAGGGTTTGCCCTAATTAATTCCTAATTGGATTATCTCTTATGTATCCCTAAGCAAGTATATGCTATTACTTTTGATTTAGGTCTTGAAAATAGTGATTGATCATTGATCTAAGAGGTAGAAGGATCTTGATCAAGGAAGTGTTAAGAGTGGTGTGATTTGTTTTTGAGGTAAGTACAAAACCTATATGATTGTATATTAGTATAAATGTGGCATTACTACATTGTTAATTTATATGAGCAATGTGTGTTGTTATGTTTATATCAATGATGATATATATATATATATGAATAATGTGAATGATATGATGATGCAAATGATTGTGTATATGAAAGATTGAAATGCTATGATGTGAATTGAGATGAAATGGAATATAGAGCCATTGTGATTGGCTATGTTGATTCATTTGAGAATGAAATTGATAACAAATTATTAAATGAGTTGTGTGGCTAATGTGTTATTCCATTTTCAGAGTTTGTTGTTGGTGGCATGCCTAATGATAGTAACAATCTCTTGAAGTTAGGTTGGGCTTGATCCTTGAAGCCAAGTTGGGTTGAAGTTTAACATGTTTTACTCCCCTTGAAGCTTGGTTGGGTCTAGTCCTTGAAGCCTAATTGGGATGTTACAACCCTTGAAGCTAGGTTGGGTTTGGTTCTTGAAGCCAAGTTGGGTTGAGACTTAGCATGCTTTGTTCCCCTTGAAGCTTGGTTGAACCTAATCCTTGAAGCCTAGTTGGATATATGTGATAATGATAAATGTGATAAAACCAAAGCATTAACTCTGAAAATTGAATGGCATATTAGTGTGTTTTGGGCCCATGCTTGTCTTTGTTTAATGTGATTCATAAATGGTAACATAATTGATAAATGAGGTATATGATATTGAGAAATGTGATATGTTCATATATTGTGGTATATGGAATGTAAAAGTATGTTGTTAGCTTTACATCTATGATGTTGTTCTTTAATGATAACATGTGTGGCATTACATTACACTAGAGCATAATATTAGCATGATTTGTCTTACTAAGTCGTTGGCTTAGCGCGATAGTGTTGATCGAGCAGGTGATAGGGTTGAACCCGAGAGCTCTTCGAGACCGAGTGATAGTAGAAAGTGAAGAGTTTATTTGGGACTTAAAGATCAGAGAAAGCTGCCAATCATGTATAACTTCTTTATATTTTGTAAATATTGTTTATAATGTGAATATATGTATATTTGTAAATATGGATTTAAATGCTTTCATATATGTAACTATTTTATAAATTCCGCTGCGTACTAAATAAACATATCTATATCTACTTTGTTTTATCTTACAAGTTAATTACTTATTATCTATATTGTATACTGAAAAAGATTATGATATCATTTAAAAGGTGTTTTTGAATGTTAAGAAAATCCATAGCATTCCTATATTCGATACATGTATACTACATTGTGGTGTATGTAGTGTGCATGTATTGGGTGTGGGGGTGTTACATAGGGATAGGGAAGTCTTGAAACATTTTTATAATTCTTGAACTTAACAAAATTTATCTTGTTTAGTTTGTTTTGATTTTAACCTTGCTTGGGGACAAGCAAGGAATTAAGTGTGGGGTATTTGATAAGAGCATTTTTATACTTGTTTTTAGTATGATTTTTATGTGTTTTTAGTTAATGATTCATTTGATTTTTGTTTAAAATTTTTTTTAAGTGTTTGTTTTAGGTTAAAGTGCAAAAACTCCCTTGGATGATCAAAACAATGAAGGAAGAGCATGAATCAAGCAAAACATGGCCAAGCCAAAGCAAGCTTGGCCGTGTCCCTCAAAAGAATTCCAAGACAGTAGTTGACACACCCAAGAGACACGGCCAAGCCATTGGCCGTGTCTCACCTAAAGAGCAAAACCAAGAAACCAAAGAAATGAAGGCAGAAGCTGACACCATCACATGACATGGCCAGGAGCTTGGCCGTGTCACCAATGGAAACAAAGAAAACAAATTGACAAAGCTAGAAGCAGAAAGTGACACACCCACATGACACGGCCAAGCCACTAGCCGTGTCACATGACACGGCCAGGAGCTTGGCCATGTCACCTAGAAGAAAAGAAGGAAAGAAATGGTAGAAGGAGACACGGTCAGCAAGCTTGGCCGTGGCCATGTCCCAAGCAAAGTGAGAGACACGGCCAGCAAGCTTGGCCGTGTCACCTAGGGCAACCTTGAATAATTAAATTCTTTTGCAGTCAAGTGGGGAACAAAGACTAGCTTTTGCCAAAAGTAATATTAAACAAAAGAAAGCTTGCCTAATTTGTGGAAAAGAAAGATAAAACAAAGGGAATGTGGGAGACAAGGGAGAGTGGTGTGAGTTGGAAGGTATGGGCTGTGAGCTGGAAGGTATGGGTTATGAGCTTTGAAGGGAGTTAAAAGGAGAAGAAAATGAAGAAGGAGGAGGGACATAGAACATGGGAGAAGGAGCCAACTGCTGAAGCAAAGAGGAGAGTCTTGAGCTGAGTTTGAAGAAGAAGATACATCCTATACAAGACCTAAACCAAGAATCAAGGATTGAAGTGAAGAAATACAAATTATTCACCATGGATTTTTTGGTTTCTTTTACTCATTTCTCTTGTTCTATTTTTCTAGTTTTGATCATGAACTAATTCATTTTCTATCTAGATATTGATGAACCCTAGCTTATTTGTATGGATTGAATAATCTCATTTAATTGAATCATTTGATTGAGTTGTTTTATTCTTATGATGCTTAATGATTTATTTCTAATTGATAATAGCATGCTTATTGATTGGTTGCAATTTTCATATTATTGACTTGAGAAAGCTTGATATGAATTGAATACTCATAAGGGTTGAGGATAGATTGGAGTGCTAGAGACAGACATATAAGATCCTTTGGTTTATAGTTCCTTGTTCTTAATGCAAGATCTATTTAATTGTGTTTGAGAAGAGATTTCGGCACTCTACTTAGTGATTAGGGATTAATTCACTCGAGAGAGGTTTTAGTCTAAGTTAGAGGAATGCCAATTCAACTCTATTATGTGATTTAATTGAATTGATTTTCATAAATATAATTGTGGCTAGGGGGATTCAATATCTGGATAGTATTATTATCATCAATCCTTTTTGCACAACATTTAATTTCCCTTTACTTTTAGTTATTAAATTAGTTGTTTTTAATTACAAAACATCACAAAACTATTGATTTGCTAAACAACGGTTAAGATTTGCACTAGTACTTGACCTTGTCCTTAGTGGAACGATAACTCACTCACTACTTTATTACTTGGGCGACACGTGCACTTGCGGTATTGCTATAGCTTTAGGTTCTTGCACACCATTTACCTTCACACTATGGCCTAAGGGATTAGTAACTTCTATCTCATAATCAAGTTTATGAACACACATTTTCTTCCTTGAATCTATAGTTGTACATATATAAGAAAGTGTACAACCAGGATCTAATAATGCATACACAATATGACCAAGTAAAGAAAATTTACCAACTACGACATCAAGAGCATACTTGGAAGATCAAAACAGGGCAAGAAAAGCATGAACCAAGTGCAAAAACACCCTTGGAAGATCAAAATAGGGCAAGAAAAGCATGAACCAAGCAAGACATGACCAAGCCAAATCAGGATTGGCCGTGTCCCTCAAAGTTTGAAGAGGGCAGAGAGAGACACACCTAGAGACACGGCCAAGCCTCTGGCCATGTCTCATTCAAAGAGCAAACCAAAGACCAAATAAGAGAAGGAAAATGAGCAACAGGAAGAGACACACCCAGGTGACACGGCCAAGCCAACAAGCTTGGCCATGTCCCAATTCATGCCAAAGAAAAGAGAGCAAGCAAAGAAGGAAAAGAAAAGAAGCAGAAACGGACACCATCAAGGGACACGACCAAGATACTGGCCGTGTCACATGACACAGCCATGTCCATTGGCCGTGTCTCACCTTGAATCAAACACAGTGAGGGACACAGCCAGGAGTTTGGCCGTGTCCGAAGAAAGAAAATCAAGAGACGCGGCCAAGCTCCATATGGCTTGGCCATGTCACCTCTCACCAATAAAGAAAGAAAAGAAAGAAAGAAAGAGGTCCAGTGAGGGACACAGCCAACTGGCTTGGCCGTGTCCCATGAAGAATCAAGAGACACGGCCAAGCCAACCTGGGCTTGGCCGTGTCACCTCATGAAAGGCAAGAAAAAGCACAAGAGACACGGCCAAGCTTGTCATGACTTGGCCGTGTCACACCTAAAAATCTGATTTCTTTTATATGAAGTTGGAGACAAAGTGGGAGACAAAACCCTATTGCTTGCCAAAAGAAATAGAAAACAAAGAAAAAGTGGGGGACAAAGGGAAATGGGATGAGTTGGAAGGCATGGGTGTGTATTTTGAATAAATTAAAAACGAGAGGAAGAGGAAATTGGGGGGAGTTCTTGGCTTCTTGGAGCCAAATTTCTGCAAAAAACGTGGGAGAGGGAGAGAGTGACACTCTCCCTTGTCCATTCACCTCCAACCTCCATTTCCATCCTCTCCACCTTCTCCATCTTCCATTGATAAGATCTTTGAGGTTCTTTGGGATAAATTGGGTTAAACAAGCTCTTGAAGGTTGAAGAAGCTTCATTGAAGGGAGTGGTGACTTTAGAAAGCTCCATTCCATCTTCCAAAGGAATAATCCATTGAAGAGTTGGTGACTTGAGAAAGCTCCATCCAAAGGTTTGGTGACTTGAGAAAGCTCCATTCCATATTGCAAAGGGAAATCAACCATTGAAGAGGGCTTGGGTTCTTCATCAAATACATCAAGTGGAGCTAGGAGGAAGACTAGCAATCCTACTCTTGGCATCTTCACAAGGGGTTTTTTTATTCTCTCTTTTAATTTATTTCTTATTGTTGTTGTTGTATTAAGAGATTGATATTGCAATGAACAATTTGTATTTGTTTTATATTGAGTTGAATGAATGTTTTAAATTGATGATGTTGAGCTAAATACCCATGCCTAGGGTTTGCAGTATATTTGGTTGAATGTCTTGATTTGATATTTAGATTGATGTTCCTTGTTGATTGGTTGATTGTATTGCATTAAATGCTAGGTTGATAGATTAGCTACCTATTGATCTTTGAATATTGGATGACGGACCGAGAGGTGAAATCCGATATCAGAACTATATAATCGACCACCCTATGAATGAATTAGAAATATAAGTTCTAGGGTTTCATTAATTTGGCAATGTAAAAGAATTGGTCATTGTTAATTCATGAATGTGAGAACTAATGGATTGGTAATTGACTAATTAATCTTAAGGAACAAATTAATTTACAAGGTTATGTTAATGGATAATTGAGAATTGAGCTTTGATTGAATGGACCTATAACCCTAGGCACCTTCTCGAGAATCGATTTGATCTTGCACACCCATCATACACTTCAACCTACGCACGTTAATTTTAGGTTTAAATTAATCTTGCACATTTCATACAACAAACACTTCCGCATTTAAATACTTGTCAATCAAGCTATTACGAACCACACCTTCTTGGGGAAATGACCTTGGGGTGATCACCTTTGCTACAGCTACCTCGTATACTTGCGAGTGACGCTTTGTATGTAACATCCCGAATTCCATATTAGTAAGAAACAGACATAGAGGATATGATTTAGGCTTAGAACAAAGGAGTTTAGAACATGACCTATAACTTGTGCTCAAATTTCATCCAAGTTAATGAAAGAATTAGAGAGTCTCAAAGAAGACTTAATTGTTTATTTGTGTCTTATCTAGATGTATAACTTAAAATTACTCAATTTGGAGTTGTACAGAATAAGATATGATGGATTTAGTAGACAATGTGCAAGCTGCCTCAGGACAGCATAGTAGGCTTGATTTCAAAGGACCGTCAAAAATCAGATATAGCTTGGATTGACCTGAAATTTTGATACAATATATCCCCGGATGTCTAGTTTCAGTGGGAATAAGAATTACTTAATTTGGAGTTGTGAGTAAAAAATATTAATAAAGAAAGACAGCAAGGTCAGGAAGGGATATCAAAAGGACCTAAGTGGAAATTTCTCAAAAGTTAGGGGCAACTATGTAAACTTAAAAATTAAGTGTCAGAAGTTCTTAATAGTGCCCATATCTGACCCTGAAAGAATATTCTTGAGATTAATCGGGTCATAACCATGGGTTTCAATTTTTCCCGAAAACACCCGGTTTAAAAGTTACAATCGATTAATCGTTGGAGGGTATTTTGATATTTTCACACCCTAGACTATAAAATTACAGCACAAGAAAGTTGAGGGGGTCAAAATATGAATAAAAGGAAGCCTAAGGGCTTCCCAAATAAATAAGATAAAAGAAGGAGGCAAGTGGGCCAATCATAAGTAGCCATTTAGCATTTATTAAAAGAAGAAAAGAAAAAGAGATGGACAAATGGCCCTAAGGCATTCATCCACTTCCAAAGTGGATCATAATTAGCCATATAGCATTTATTAAAAGAAGAAAAGAAAAAGAGATGGACAAATGGCCCTAAGGCATTCATCCACCCCAAAAGTGGATCATAATTAGCATTTATTAAAAGAAGAAGGCAAGTGGACCAATTAAAAGTGGCCATTTTTGCTATAAGGTGTACCAATTGGAAGTCAACATCTATTCACCACTTATGGCTGCCATTTGGATCAAAATAAGCTAAGGAAAGAAAGTATAAAAGCCCCTCTTGCATGGTGAATTCGTCCAAAACCATAAGAGAAGGAAGAAGGAGGTATTTTTCCTAAGTTTAAGGCTTTTGATTTAAAGAGTTTGGTGACAAATAAGATTATAAGGAAATCATGGAGACAAGGAAGGAAAGGAAGTGATATAGAATAAGGACTAAGGAAAAGCAAGGTTTGGTACTTTAACATAAAAGAAATTTTATTTTTACAAACTTTTGTTCATATGGTATATATATGCGTGTATATGGTATATATGTGAATACATATAATTCATATGTGAGTATATGTGGTATTTGTGTAAGGATATACTGTATATACATGGAGAATATGTGGTACATATATACGAAGTGAATGTGTATATATGAAATGTTATATATGCTCTACTCGATAAATGAGTAAAACCAGTCTGGAATGGGGATTATATCGTGTGAGGTCAAGATCATGGCAACTAGTCGTGTGAGACCAAGACCACGCAGTTATATTATGTGAGACAAAGACCATGGCAATTAGTCGTGTGAGGTCAAGACCACACAGTTATATCGTGTGAGACCAAGACCATGGCAATTAGTCATGTGAGGTCAAGACCACGTGTAATTCTATACGAGGCCTCATTTTGAGATCGGTGTATTCATAATTACCTTGTGGAGCAAAATGATAAAATGATAATAACTGAATATATGACATGTATGGATTACTTTTACTGTGATATTATTTTTCAATACGACTCATTGCTTTTAAAAGTGCATTATGCTTTTATTATTTATTTTCTGTAATTAGTTAAAGTACCCACTAAGCAATGCTTAGCGAGTTTAGTTTCTTCTAAACTCGTAGGTTGTTAGCAAGGAGCCAGTAGCGAGCAGAAGAGTCCTGCGATCCACCGGTCATCATCAAACTTAGGTGGTGCTATTTATTTTGTATTTTGGTGTTAGAAACTGGCATGTACTTATTTGAGCAATACAAAGAGTTAACTTGATGTAGCATGTAAATCTAGTAATGTATAATAACTGTATGGTTTTGAATTGAATTGGATTGTGGATATAGAAGTGTGAACTTTTCTTGCAGGATTGTAGTTGAGGTTATAAGGGTGGATTATTGGGAGTGTGCTTGAGTTGAATTGTAAAACAAAATGTTTTTCAAAAATAAGAAAAATTAGTTTTGTCGACACTTGGGACCTCCATTTTTAGGGGAGGTTATGGCAAATTTTTTTTTAAATCTGTACTTAAAATTGGCTAAGTAAAATATAAAGACACAACCATCATGAGATAACAGTCCATCTTGGTCTATAAACGTAGGCTAAGATGGGGTGTTACATTTAGTGGTATCAGAGCATTAGTTTAGTCGATTCTGGAGATAGGTAGTAAGTAAGTAACTATGTGTGCCATGTAAGATAAAATAAGGAGAAAGTTATATGATGAATAGGTAGATGTACATGCCAGATAAGAATTGATAATTGAGTTATATGTTGATGAACTAAGCAGATAATTATTTATGTCAATATAGGATGTCTCTAGATTCGTGGAACGAAACGTAGAATCACAAGCTATGTGTAATTATACGTAAGAATTATGTATGAATAAGTAAGTTTCGGGGTGAAACTTAAATTAAGGGGGATAGAATTGTAACATCCCGAATTCCAGATTGGTAAGAAACAGACATAGAGGATATGATTTAGGCTTAGAACAAAGGAGTTTAGAACATGACCTATAACTTACGCTCAAATTTCATCCAAGTTAATGAAAGAATTAGAGAGTCTCAAAGAAGACTTAATTGTTTATTTGTGTCTTATCTAGATTTATAACTTAAAATTACTCAATTTGGAGTTTTATAGAATAAGATATGATGGATTTAATAGACAATGTGCAAGCTGCCTCAGGACAGCATAGTAGGCTTGATTTCAAAGGACCGTCAAAAATCAGATATAGCTTGGATCGACCTGAAATTTTGATACAATATATCCCCGGATGTCTAGTTTCAGTGGGAATAAGAATTACTTAATTTGGAGTTGTGAGTAAAAAATATTAATAAAGAAAGATAGCAAGGTCAGGAAGGGATATCAAAAGGACCTAAGTGGAAATTTCTCAAAAGTTAGGGGCAACTATGTAAACTTAAAAATTAAGTGTCGGAAGTTCTTAATAGTGCCCATATTTGACCCTAGAAGAATATTCTCGAGATTAATTGGGTCATAACCGTGGGTTTCAATTTTTTCCGAAAACGCACGGTTTAAAAGTTACAATCGATTAATCGTTGGAGGGTATTTTGATATTTTCACACCCTAGACTATAAAATTACAGCACAAGAAAGTTGAGGGAGTCAAAATATGAATAAAAGGAAGCCTAAGGGCTTGCCAAATAAATAAGATAAAAGAAGGAGGCAAGTGGGCCAATCATAAGTAGCCATTTAGCATTTATTAAAAGAAGAAAAGAAAAAGAGATGGACAAATGGCCCTAAGGCATTCATCCACTTCAAAAGTGGATCATAATTAGCCATATAGCATTTATTAAAAGAAGAAAAGAAAAAGAGATGGACAAATGGCCCTAAGGCATTCATCCACCCCAAAAGTGGATCATAATTAGCATTTATTAAAAGAAGAAGGCAAGTGGACCAATTAAAAGTGGCCATTTTTGCTATAAGGTGTACCAATTGGAAGTCAACATCTATTCACCCCTTATGGCTACCATTTGTATCAAAATAAGCTAAGGAAAGAAAGTATAAAAGCCCCTCTTGCATGGTGAATTCGTCCAAAACCATAAGAGAAGGAAGAAGGAGGTATTTTTCCTAAGTTTAAGGCTTTTGATTTAAAGAGTTTGGTGACAAACAAGATTATAAGGAAATCAAGGAGACAAGGAAGGAAAGGAAGTGATATAGAATAAGGACTAAGGAAAAGCAAGGTTTGGTACTTTAACATAAAAGAAATTTTATTTTTACAAACTTTTGTTCATATGGTATATATATGCGTGTATATGGTATATATGTGAATACATATAATTCATATGTGAGTATATGTGGTATTTGTGTAAGGATATACTGTATATACATGGAGAATATGTGGTACATATATACAAAGTGAATGTGTATATATGAAATGTTATATATGCTCTACTCGATAAATGAGTAAAACCGATCTGGAATGGGGATTATATCGTGTGAGGTCAAGATCATGGCAACTAGTCGTGTGAGACCAAGACCACGCAGTTATATCGTGTGAGACCAAGACCATGGCAATTAGTCGTGTGAGGTCAAGACCACGCAGTTATATCGTGTGAGACCAAGACCATGGCAATTAGTTGTGTGAGGTCAAGACCATGCAGTTATATCATGTGAGACCAAGACCATGGCAATTAGTCGTGTGAGGTCAAGACCACGCGTAATTCTATACGAGGCCTCATTTCGAGATTGGTGTATTCATAATTACCTTGTGGAGCGAAATGATAAAATGATAATAACTGAATATATGACATGTATGGATTACTTTTACTGTGATATTATTTTTCAATACGACTCATTGCTTTTAAAAGTGCATTATGCTTTTATTATTTATTTTCTGTAATTAGTTAAAGTACCCACTAAGGAATGCTTAGCGAGTTTAGTTTCTTCTAAACTCGTAGGTTGTTAGCAAGGAGCCAGTAGCGAGCAGAAGAGTCCTGCGATCCACCGGTCATCAACAAACTTAGGTGGTGCTCTTTATTTTGTATTTTGGTGTTAGAAACTGGCATGTACTTATTTGAGCAATACAAAGAGTTAACTTGATGTAGCATGTAAATCTAGTAATGTATAATAACTGTATGGTTTTGAATTGAATTGGATTGTGGATATAGAAGTGTGAACTTTTCTTGCAGGACTGTAGTTGAGGTTATAAGGGTGAATTATTGGGAGTGTGCTTGAGTTGAATTGTAAAACAAAATGTTTTTCAAAAATTAGAAAAATCAGTTTTGTCGACACTTGGGACCTCCATTTTTAGGGGAGGTTATGGCAAATTTTTTTTAAAATCTAAACTTAAAATTGGCTAAGTAAAATATAAAGACACAACCATCATGAGATAACAGTCCATCTTGGTCTATAAACGTAGGCTAAGATGGGGTGTTACATTGTAGTAGTACTTAATTTGAGCGCAACAAGTTTTTGGCGCCGCTGCCGGGGAGTAGTGTTTATTTGTTTTCTTTGAATTGTTCGTTGTTTTCTTTTAAATTGTTTGTTTATTTTGTTTGAAATTTTTTGTTATTTGTTTTCATTAAGTTGCTAAGTCCCTTGTGTAAAGATGCAGTTTTCAAGGCACGGAGGAGTTTACGATAGGAACGACGATTCTGAAATGGCATTGCAATTGGCAGAATTAACGAATCAACTTAAGGTGCTAAATGCAAGAGGAAAAGCACCTATGCCACGCCAAGAGATATGTGCAGCATGTGGCAATGTAGGCCATAGTGCAAACACGTGTTCAATGGGTTTTGGACGATACCAAGAATGGCAAGAGGAAGAATATGACTACCAAGGTTTCCAGCAAATGGGTAGAAATGACACATATTCCAATCCTTATAATCCCAGCTGGGGAAGCCAATCAAATTTTTCTTGGAAAAATCAACAGCAAATTCCTTCTCAAAATTTTTTTCAACCTTACGAAAGAAATCCTTACTCTCAAGAACAATATTCAAATAAGGAGTACCTTAAGCCACCCACATTAGAAGATAGTTTGAATGCCTTCATTCAAACTAGCACACGAAACCAAGATCACCTTAAGGAACCCACCTTAGAAGAAAGTTTGAATGCCTTCATTCAAACTAGCGCATAAAATCAAAATCACCTTAAGGAACCCACTTTGCAAGATAGTTTGAATGCCATCATTCAAACTAGCTCACAAAACCATGATCAATTTGAGAAATCCACAGTGGAAGATGATTTGAATGCTTACCTTCAAATTAGCACACAAAATCAGGAAGGGAGCAATGGGAGATTTGATTCTTTGGAGGAATCCTTGAAGAGGGTGGAAATGCAAGTTGGGCAACTGGCACATCAACTCCAAGCACAACAAAAGGAGGAATTTCCTAGCCAATTGGAGCAAGTCAAGGCAATCACAAATTTGACGAGTTAACAGGTGATATATAACAATTTTTGTGATTCCTTTGATGTAGGGACTAATCAAGAAGACAATGGTGAGGAAATGCCGCCCAACATGGAGAAACAAAGTCAATCAAAGGAGGAGGAGAATTTGGACTCATTAACTTCATCACATTTGTACGAACCTTCGAATCCTTTGCAATCAATTCCATTCCCAGGTAGGCTAAAAGAATAGGAGCAAGGTAAGCAACTTTCTAACATCTATATTATGCACTCCTAAGGAAAAATTGAAAATAAGCTTGATATGGGTATGTCTTTTGAAGAAGAACATGAATTGCCCAATTTAGAACTTGAGGAGTGTAAGCTAGTTTTAGATGTTGAGGTTGTTGAGAGGGGACTTGACATTGTTAAAGTGAATGAAGAAGTGATTCAACCAAACTTGGTTGAACTTAAAGAGTTCCCAAAAATCATGTCCTCTACTCTTGGTGGTGAAGAAGAGCATACAATGGATAGAACCATGCTGCACAATGAAATAGGATATTACTACGTTCCTATAACACTGGAGGATAACCCCGAGGTGACCTTCACATGTCCCTTTGAGACATGTTCCCTACAAGGAAAAATATTTAAGGGTTGCCGTACATCGGGTACGTTTCAAAGTTACATGTTGTTCATCCTCTCAGTCATGGGCTCCAATTGCATTATGGGTGGAAGGAGCCCTACACATCGTATATGGGAACGATGGAAATTAGGTTTCATCTAAACCCTCCCTATAGTATGCATGCTCACATTGAGGACAATGTGAATCTTTAAGTGTGGGGTGCATTTTAGTGTTTTGTGTTTTTACTTTTAATTTCATTTTGTGTTTTTGTGTTTTTACTTTTAAGTTATTTTTGTTTAAGTTTAGTTAATGTTTTTAATGTTTTTCGATGAATAAATGAATTTTAAGAAGTTCAATTGTTATAAAATTGTTGATTGATGACCTTTGAATTTTTGAAGCATGAATTTGAGAATTGAGTAGAATTGGTGCTTATTGTCAATTTTGTCGGTTTTTCTTTGCATTGCCATTAACCTAGTGAGGAATTGAGCCATCAACTTATCATTATTGTTGTGGGTGAACATCTTTGATTGATGAATTGCTAGAACTTGCTTTGAAATGCATTTTAAGATTACATAAAAATTTCAATTTGGCATCAAGATGATTAAGGCAATTAGGTGAACTACTTTGGCTTAAAAAAACCAACCTTATATTCAACCTTAGTTAGCCAATTTTGAGCCTATTTCATTTTCCTTTTCTTTCTTGTTCACAACACCATTAGCTTGAACCTTGTTGTTTAACTCTTATCCTTTCATTAAGTAAAGAGCATTTTAAGAGCGTTTATGACCGAGTGTTGTGTTGAATTAAGTGTGGGGTTAAATTTAGTAGGTTTAAGATTGCAAAGCAAAATAATAAAAAATAATAAAAAAAAAGAAAAGAAAAAAATTATATAATAATAATAATAATAATAGTTGTTCTTGTTGAAAGGGTTGGAATACATCATTGCAATATTTAATAAGTGAGTTCCCTTGAAAAGCTCTTTAATGCAAAGGGGTAGATGAGAGGAAGGTGTTTTGGGATTGTTGGGTTATATATATAAATGGTTACTTCATTCTTGAAGTGCTCTTGAACTTAATGATTAAGCTCACATTTCCTAAATGCCATGCCTTTACCTTAGCCCCATTACAACCCAATAAAGATCTTTTGATTGATGCTTGATTGTTATTTTGTGGTGGAGATTTGATTGATAAGCAAGCCTATGGCAATAATCTTTCATTGATTGTTATGAGTGAAAACACCACCATGATCGAACACCTATAAGAGTTGGTGAGGGAGTGACAACATTGGTTATGCATGGAAAGCCACTTAATTGCATAAGCGTCGATTTTGTTTGATTCAATATTGATTGCGGATTTGAGGATAGGGAAGTCTTGAAACATTCTTTATAACTCTTGAACTTAACAAAATTCATCTTGTTAGTGTGTTTTGATTTTAGCCTTGCTTGGGGACAAGCAAGGAGTTAAGTGTGGGGTATTTGTTTAGTTCATTTTTGTACTAGTTCTCAGTATGATTTTATGTGTGTTTTAGTTGATGTTTTGATTAATTTTTATTTTAAGTGTGTTTAAAGTGTTGTTTTTAGGTTTAGGTACAAAAATACCCTTGGAAGATCAAAACAGGGCAAGAAAAGCATGAACCAAGCAAGACATGGCCAAGCCAAATCAGGCTTGGCCGTGTCCCTCAAAGTTTGAAGAGGGTAGAGAGAGACACACCCAGAGAAATGGCCAAGCCTCTGGCCGTGTCTCATTCAAAGAGTAAACCAAAGACCAAAGAAGAGAAGGAAAATGAGCAACATGAAGAGACACACCTAGGTGACATGGCCAAGCCTCTGGCCGTGTCACATGACAAGGCCAGCAAGCTTGGCCGTGTCCCAATTCATGCCAAAGAAAAGAGAGCAAGCAAAGAAGGAAAGAAAAGAAGTAGAAACGGACACCATCAAGGGACACAGCCAAGACACTGGTCGTGTCACACGGCCATGTCCATTGGCTGTGTCTCACCATGAATCAAACACAATGAGGGACACGGCCAGGAGCTTGGCCGTGTCCCAAGAAAGAAAATCAAGAGACACGGCCAAGCTCCACATGGCTTGACCGTGTCACCTCTCACCACTAAAGAAAGAAAAGAAAGAAAGAAAAGAAAGAAAGAAAGAGGTCCAGTGAGGGACACGGCCAACTGGCTTGGCCATGTCCCATGAAGAATCAAGAGACACGGCTAAGCCAACCTGGGCTTGGCCGTGTCACCTCATGAAAGGCAAGAAAAAGCATAAGAGACACGGCCAAGCTTGTCATGGCTTGGCCGTGTCACACCTAAAAATCTGATTTCTTTTATACAAAGTGGGGGACAAAGTGGGAGACAAAACCCTATTGCTTGCCAAGAGAAATAGAAAACAAAGAAAAAGTGGGGGACAAAGGGAAATGGGATGAGTTGGAAGGCATGGGTGTGTATTTTGAATAAATTAAAAAGGAGAGGAAGAGGAAATTGGGGGGAGTTCTTGGCTTCTTGGAGCCAAATTTCTGCAAAAAACGTGGGAGAGGGAGAGAGTGACACTCTCACTTGTCCCTTCACCTCTAACCTCCATTTCCATCCTCTCCACCTTCTCCATCTTCCATGGATAGGATCTTTGAGGTTCTTTGGGATAAATTGGGTTAAACAAGCTCTTGAAGGTTGAAGAAGCTTCATTGAAGGGAGTGGTGACTTGAGAAAGCTCCATTCCATCTTCTAAAGGCATAATCCATTGAAGAGTTGGTGACTTGAGAAATCTCCATCCAAAGGTTTGGTGACTTGAGAAAGCTCCATTCCATATTGCAAAGGGAAATCAACCATTGAAGAGGGCTTGGGTTCTTCATCAAATACATCAAGTGGAGCTAGGAGGAAGACTAGCAATCCTACTCTTGGCATCTTCACAAGGGGTTTTTCTATTCTCTCTTTTAATTCATTTCTTATTGTTGTTGTTGTATTAAGAGATTGATATTGCAATGAACAATTTGTATTTGTTTTATATTGAGTTGAATGAATGTTTTAAATTGATGATGTTGAGCTAAATACCCATGCCTAGGGTTTGTAATATATTTGGTTGAATGTCTTGATTTGATATTTAGATTGATGTTCCTTGTTTATTGGTTGATTGTATTGCATTAAATGCTAGGTTGGTAGATTAGCTACCTATTGATCTTTGAATATTGGATGACGGACCGAGAGGTGAAATCCGATATCGGAACTATATAATCGACCACCCTATGAATGAATTAGAAATATAAGTTCTAGGGTTTCATTAGTTTGGTAATGTAAAAGAATTGGTCATTGTTAATTCATGAATGTGAGAGCTAATGGATTGGTAATTGACTAATTAATCTTAAGGAACAAATTAATTTACAAGGTTATGTTAATGGATAATTGAGAATTGAGCTTTGATTGAATGGACCTATAACCCTAGGCACCTTCACGAGAATCAATTTGATCTTGCACACCCATCATACACTTCAACCTACGCACGTTAATTTTAGGTTTAAATTAATCTTGCACATTTCATACAACAAACACTTTCACATTTAAATACTTGTCAATCAAGCTATTACAAACCACACCTTCTTGGGGAAATGACCTTGGGGCGATCACCTTTGCTACAGCTACCTCGTATACTTGAGAGTGACGCTTTGTAGTAGTACTTAATTTGAGCGCAACACTTTCATGTCATAAGCCCTAGCTGGAGCACTACCTCAAGTCTGAGGTCTATCCACTGTTTCAGATCCTCTTTGCTGACTAACACTGGGTTGACCACCTCTACCTGTCCTATGACCTGTTTGAGACTTCTGCACATAACTCTATCCTTCAACAACTTCAAGTTCTTTTATCATTGGACAATCTCTAATTTTAGGCTCCAAAGAACCACATTTCAAATAAGCCCCTGTTTGATACCACCAATCTTCACTTATGACCTTTACCACAATATTGACAAGGTGTAGTAATAGCCCTTGAAGATGAGCCTGTAGAAACTCCAAACCTACCACCTCTAGACTTCTGAAAACTAGCTCAACCTCCTCTACCATACCCCTGAGTTTGAGCTTGAATATTTTTGTCTTTTTCGGCCACCTTGCTGTTTTTCACTATAAAATCCCTTCTTTGATTGTTGTCTTCTTCCCTGCTCTTGTTTAATCTCATTTTCTATGGCAACTGCAGCATTAACAAGAGTGGAAAACTCTTTAATCCTCATAGCTACTAAATACACCCGAATCTGACTGTTCAAACAACCGCTTACACTTCTCTTTCTCTGATGAAACTAACTATGAAAAATATTTATTGAGGTGAACAAACTACCTCTCATATTCAGACATAGATGACTGTCTTTGCTTAAGATATAAAAACTCCCGACGCTTCTCCTCTAAATAAATCTCACTAATATATTTCTTTTTAAATTCTTCTTGGAAAAATGCCCAAGTGAGTCTACCCACAGGTACACCTTTTTGCTTTGTATCCCACCAAACATAAGCTTATTCCTGTAATAAGGAAACTGCACACTCCAATCTTTCCTCATCAGTGCAATGTAGAAAATCAAAAACTCTTACAATCCTCTCCATCCAATACTCTGCTACTGAATACTCATCAGTATCACAAGCTTTAAAATCTTCTTCTCCCAATTTCCTAATTCTCTCTAATGGAGATCTTTGGGGCACTAGTGGAGGAGGTTGTGTAGGAGGAGCAACTCCTACGATTTTCCTGAGAACTTCCCCCATATTTCTCACAAATTAGGGATCTAAGGGAATTTGTTCGGGAGAAGGTTTTGATGGTTGCTGATTCCCTATACTTGATTAACTGTGTGAGGACACAACTTGTTCCTCCACACCTTGACGGGTTTCAGAGGTCATCTTATACCTTATAACATTAAAAATCAACTGCATCAAACATTTATTCTATTATATAGTTCACATAGCAAAGATAATTGTATTTCTCTTTTTTTAACCCACAAACTTAGGACCACCTAAACTTGCTCTGATACCACTGAATGTAAAAGCCCCCATATAGTCTATACACTTAACTACATATGTGATGTCACTTAAGTACTTGTACTTGACTATAAATATAATATATAATTATAACCAAAATGCTATAATACATTAATGCAATTATTGAACTTTCAAAAGAAATACTGTGATCATGCCTGTATTATATACATATATCTATTTAATTTATAAAGAACTCCTATTATTAACTTACATTGTAAACGTTATTATAATTCCCTTACTACCTTCAAACTTATACAACTGTCATACAAAATTATAAAGTATTGCTATATGAACCATATAAAATACAATATTTATAATATTGGTCCTTAAACCTTTGTGATGCAGTTGGTTTGAAACATATGTCTCTCACTCTGCAGTCTCAATTCTTTTGGTTTGATCTACGCGTTAGAAAATAATTCTACCATGCTAAGCAAAGCTTAGTGGTGCTTATGTATTTATAATATGAAAAAAAAATTAAAGGAAAGAGAACTACACATAAACTAATTTAGAAACAATAGAAATTATTACTTTAAAACATGAATAAAGAAGTTAATAAACTCATTAAAGCTTAAAACAATGAACATGATTAATTCCAAAATAAATTAATTTAACAACAATCATATACCACGTTACTTTCAATATATATAACTTCTTTTAATTTGCCCATGCACACTAAAATCATATCATATGCTTGGATGATGGGTCACTGTTGGCAATTTAATGCCCAATCTCAAGAATCTGTAATGGCAAATATGCTCACTGTCATTGATGATACAATGTGTCCATAAATGACACGATGTTTCCACTATCACTATGGATATCCACCCTCTGGCTAGCTATTCAATCCCAAGCTAGATCTAAAATTAGTATGATTTGGGCAATTTTTTAGTTTTTAATAAACATTGAATTATGTATATCACTTCAATGGAATAACTCTTTGATCAACACTTAGTATTACACATATCTATCATATAATGAAAATTTATTACACTTTTCCATGCTTTTAACACATATACATGAATTCTTAAAACAAGGGTAATTTTATTAGCATTCTAGTTTGTTTTATTTTTTTTTAAAAGTATGTTTTTAAGTTTGCTTGAAGTTTTATAATTTAGTTTGAGGCATGAACATGCGCAAAAATGAAGCTTTAATTCACTTGTTGAAGCCAATTTGGGGGGAAGGGTATTGAACATGGCCAAGTTATGTTCAATGACTTGGTCGTGTCTCTTATTAATGAAAAATGAAAATTTTTGATAGCATGTGACACACCCACCTGAATTGGCTGTGTCACCTGACACACCCACTGACTTGGCCATGTCACCGGCCGTGTTTCTTATCAAAGAAAATAAAATTTTTTCATAGCATGTGACACACCCATTGATTTGGCCGTGTCATTGCCAGTGTGTGAGCAGGGATTTTTGCCCCCACTCATGGTGAAATAGTTCTTGCAACTTCGGCACTGTTTAGGCTTGGAGCCTTAGAGAACACAGGCCAATGATGGGCCGGGAAAAAGAAAGGGGTGGATGACTCGATTCCTAAGGAATCCCTAACCCCCTAATGAGTTCGAAAAGTTGGGTACGTGTGGGGAAGGTGAGAAATGGCCCAACACCCCCACAATGCCCGGTTCATTGGAACTGGCCTCCTTTGCAGGTCTTAATATTATAAAATTCTTAAATATAACAAAATTATCCATACTACAAGCAACAATTAAAATAAAGCATCATTATATTAAAATCAAAGCAATGTCCAAACAAAGCAAATAAATGGACACCCATCCAAGGATGGAAACATGTCCTTACATCGTCCATGTCCAAAACTAAATGGGATACCCACTGAAAGGTGGAAATGTGTCCTTTACATTGGTCGAAAAACTTTAAAATAAAATAAATTACACGATGCTCACGACATGAGGTACCCAAAATATGGAAACATACCTCATAAATGTTTTGAAATCAAAATAAATCAATAAAAGTAAACAACCATTCATCATAAATAAATCATTCATCAAAGACATCAGACATCAATCAAAATATATAATAAACATTCTTCCACTTTAAATAAAATAGTAAATATATTAACTTTAGGGGTTCATGCATCAATTAGGGTTTCTAGGGTTTTATGTTTAATAACTAGGGTTTTGCATATACTAGTTTAATTAGTTGAGAAATATTTTAAAGAAATAACATAGTTATTGGATGTTTTAAAGATTTAGGGTTTTGGATGTTTTTATGAAAATAATGCTACTGTGATTTTAAAAAAAGGTTTAGTTAAGGTTTTAAGCAAACAGATTGTTGTTTTGGTTTTTAGAAAGGAGTAATAAGGATTTTAGATTTGAAAAAAATATTTTAAGGCTATTAAAGTTGTAGGATTTTATGGTTAAGATATTAGGGTTTTATGGTTTGAAATCTCAATTCTGTAGATTATGATTTTGAATTTATAATTTGATGCTTTTCTGTAATCAAAGTTGAGTGTGCTTTTAATATTGACTGTATCAACTACTTATGTATTTTTAGGTGAAACAAATATACAAAGCCAAATTTAATGTTGAAAGATTAAAATAACTCACTGAATAAAATTATAACAAAATAGCTACTTGCAAGCGGGGATATTCGCCCCCACTCTCGGTGGAATGGTTCTTGCAACTTCTACACTATTTAGGCTCGGGGAGTTAGAGAACACGGACCTAAGTCCGGAGAAAATGGAGTCGCCACCTGGACGGGCAGGGAAAAAGAAAGGGGTGGACGACTCGATTCCTAAGGAATCCCCAACCCCCTAATAGGTTTGAAAAGTTGGGTACTTGTGGGGAAGGTGAGAAATGGCCCACCACCCCCACAATGCCGGGTTCATTGAAATCGGCCTCCTTTACAGGTCTTAATATTATAAAATTCTTAAATATAATAATATTATCCATATTACATGCAACAATTGAAATAAAGCATCGTTATATTAAAAATCAAAACAAAGTCCAAGCAAAACAAATAAATGGACACCCATCCGAAGATGGAAACATGCCCTTACATCATCCATGTCTAAGCTAAATAGGACACCCATCATGAGGTAGAAACATGTCCTTTACATTGGTCTAAAATATAAAAGCAATTTAAATTACATAGAACATAATAAATGAGTTACCCACAAAGTGGAAACATACCTCTTACAATATTTGGAAATCAAAATAAATTGATAGAAATAAACAACCATTCATCATAAATAAATCATTCATCAAAGATATTAAACATCAATCAAAATAGAAAGTAAGCACCCATCCATGATAAATTAAATAAATCAAGCATTGAACTTAAATAAATCAAAGCATATAATAAACTACATAATTAAATCTAAAAATAAAGCAAGTAAAGATACAAATTAGGGTTACTGTTTCTATTTAAAATTCTTTAATTTATACTTTAGGGTTTTGGAATTTTAGTATTATTAGGGTTTGTAATTCTTAGCTACTGTAAGTTTTTAAGAGAATTGAAATAGATTAGGGTTTTATAATTTAAGAAATTAGTAAGGTTCTTTGATTGATCAAATTAGGGTTTGAAGGGTAAAATTATGAAATTAGGGTTTGGACACTTTAAAACATTTAGCTTTATAATTCTTAGCTAATGGATTATTATTTTGGATTTACGGTATCGGGTTTGAATGTTTAGGTTTATAAGATTTTAAATATTAAGGTTTTGAAGATTAGGGTTTATGAAAACTAGGGTTTACGTATTGGTTTTGAGGGAATTAGGGTTTTTAGTGTTTCCGAAAATATTTTTGTTTTAGGATTTGAGAAAACAATATATAGTCTTATAAAGCTTTATGTGATTTTTAGAATTTGTAAGGTAAATTTAGAGTTTGGATATTTAACAAAACATTTGGGAATTTTGAAAAAGTGAGAGGAAAATAGTTTAGGGTTTTTTAAAACCTTTTGGAAATATGAAAAACGTTTTAAGGTTTTTAGAAACAAAAGAGTTTTTTTTTTGGATTCTTAAGGTTTAGAAAAGATAGAATTAGGGTTTTTAAATTTTAGAAGAAACAAAATTAGGGTTCTTGAGTTTTTAAAAGAAACATAAGGAATGATTTAAGATTTTTCGAAACAAAGATCAAGTTATTACATATTCAAAGACCAAAGTTTTGTATGTATAATCTTATAAATCAAAGAAATAAAGCTACTATAAGAAAATAAAAAGAAATCAGAGATTCAAACCTTCGTTTGTTGGTTCCACGAAAAATACTTCTTGGATGAACAAGGACAAAGGCAAAGTTGCTGCCTTTGATGAATCATTGATTTGCTTGCTTATTGCTAGAATTTTGAAAGTCCCACTATCTGATCCAAAGTTTTTCTTTTAGTTTTTTTTAATGATTGTCCTCCTCTTCTCTATTCCTTTAAAGTGTTATTTATAGGAAAATTTATATGCCTAGTTCTAATTGTTTCAGGAAACTCAAATTAATTAGGAAAAGAAAGCCGAAACCAAATAGAATTTGGTTTCAAAAAAAATTGCGTTGGAAAAATTTTGTTGGCAAAAAAAACTGTTACGGGATGCTGCGAAAAACCGCGTCGAAAATTGCGAGGGCGCGCGGCCAGGGTGTTTCACCCGTAGGATTTTCCTGCGGGCGAAATGTCCCAAGGACATTTCGTCCAACACTTTCGGCGATGAAATTTTTTCGTCTCCTATTTTTCTGTTGCTGATTTTTCTGTGGCCGATTTTTATTTATTATTTATTATTTGTTTATTATTATAATAAATTTTAAAAATTATAAAAAATAAATACTAAAACAAGTATTATTTAATTAAGATAACACAAAAATTATTTTGGACTATATAAAAAATAACGGACCGAACTGGGTCAAAAATTAAGGGTCTACAGTTTGCCCCCTGCTTGAACAATTTGAGACTTTAGTATAAGAGAGTGAAAAACAATAAGGCTTAATTTTTGAGATGGTTGAGGTTTTGGGTTCTTGGATTTGATTTGGGTACTTAGACCCAAGATTGAATTTGAAATGACTGACCTTTTATCAGTTGAGAATTCTGGCATAACTGGTTGTTCCATTTTTATGAATTGTCGGTCTTTACCCACCAAAAATAGATCTTTATCTATTGGAAATTGGGTCTTTAACCTAGGAACATGGATCTTTATCCAATGGAGATTGGGTCTTTACCTATGAAATATGTATCTTTATCCATTGTAAATCGGGTCTTTACCCTTGAAATATGGATCTTTATCCATTGGAAATCGGGTCTTTACCCTTGAAATATGGATCTTTATCCATTAGATATCGGGTCTTTACCCTTGAAATATGGATCTTTATCCATTGGAAATCGGGTCTTTACTCTTGAAAAATGGATCTTTATCCATTAGAAATCGGGTCTTTTACCCTTGAAACATGGATCTTTATCCATTGAAAATCGGGTCTTTACCCTTGAAACATGGATCTTTATCCATTGGGAATAGGGTCTTTACCCTTGCTTTAGCTCTTTTAGTTGGACTGATCTTTTGTCTTTTGCATCTTCATTCTTTTGAGAGTTCTAATGTTCCATTCTTTTGTTCTTCCTTTTCGCAAAAATTTAGCTATTTTTAATTGGACCTTAAATCCTATCCTGCCCCCTGCATGGCAAAATATTTGTAAGTGAGTTTGAAAATGTTTTATATATAAACTCAAAAAATTGAAAACGAGAAACTTTGCCCCCTGTGTAGGCCCAAACCCATGACTTTTCTATACGGGCTATGATTGATATTTTTGTTGTCTAGTTCTTCGCACAAGCACGCATTTCTTCTCTTTGCAAAATTATTGGAACTTTCTCAAGCAATGGGCTTTCCATGCCCCCCTGATTTGATATTTTCTTTTGATTCTTTACTTCACAAGGTGTTTGCTGTTCACTTTGACAATATAAGACAAGAAAGTGCGATGTGATATTCTCATGTATGCATGATATGCATGAATAATACTTACAATGGTTCCATCGACCCACAGACTGAGGTGATAAGCAGAAGTGTTCTCATTGACTCCTTTGAGATGTCCATTCAGGTCTTGCACTGGAATGACAGGATGCTTCACATTTATGGATTTTATCTTTGGGATATTGAAAATATGAGTAATGGAGGACCCAAACAGTAGAGATACATCCATTTTAAATTATGATTCAGCATGTCAGTTGGTAGCTTCTTCATGACCTTTCCAATAATCATTTACTTTGCCCCATGTGTCTTTCGAGATTCGACAGTTCAACATACTTCCCTTAACTTGAAGGCTTTGTATGACAAAAACATTTTTTATTTTTCATTTTGAATTTTGATTTTGAAATCAAATGTTGGCTTTGCCAAATCAATGTCAATGTACCTCAGGACTTGATTTTTCAAATTAACATATCTATAACATGACAATCTTAGTTACCATACTAAACTTGGTAATTATTTCTATTTAAGCAAGAATTGTTGCCCTTCAGATAGGCACATACACATTACTTGGCCAAAAGTCTCATTTGAGTTTAAATATTGTCAATCTCATATGCATGCTTATTCAAACTATCTCCACTAATAGACTCTACCTACCAAGAGAGATCAATAGGTCTTTAATAGCTTGAAATGGGGTCTATAAGGGACACATGTTAAAATGAAGGCCATTTGTAAGTTGGAGCCGATGTGACACAATGGACAAACCTTTACACTACAAACTTCTTATTTGAACTTTAGGCAGCTTGGAGCAATCTTGCTAGACTCCAAATTCCTTCTATCTTCTTGGCATTAATCTGGATCTTGATTAGGACAGTCTTTACCCTTGTAAAAAGTTTGTTACCCAAATTTATTTCTTTTCTTCTTCTCCCTTTTCTTTCTTTTTATTTTTCTTACTCTTCCTTTTCTTTGAGCATTTTATCATTTTGTCCTTCTTCCTTGTAGGACTGTCAAGTATAGAACTTTCAGGAACCGGATGGTCTTTCTCCTTTTTCTCTGATTTTGATCGAATCTTTAGTTGAGTTGGACTAATTCAAGTCAAAATGTCCTTATAAACCAAATGGAAGCCTTTTGCTGCTTTAGGTAAAAGAGAACTCAGTTGGCTTTCTGAACCGCCTTTTTAGGTTTTATCTTTCTTCTTTTTTTTCTTTTTTTTTTCTTTTTTTTTGTCTTCTTCTTTTTTCTTCTTTTTTCTTCTTTTTTTTTCCTTTTTTTTTCCTTTTTTTTTCTCTTCTTTTTTTTTGGTTCTAGCTCAAACAGAGTTGTCTTGTTTGTACCAACTTGGGTCTCCAATAATGGATGAGTGGAGTGACATAAATCTTCTTAATAGGGATAAATCATTTGTTACTCTGATATTGTCTTCATAGATTAGGTAAACTTCAACTATCCTTATGGTCTTGAGAACATTAACTATCCTTATGATATTGACTATTCATTCCTTTCTTTGATCTTCTTGCCTCTTCATCTTAGTGATCATAAGATTTGTCCAAAATATCACAACAGTTTAGGGTAGGTTATTGAGGTTATATGCCAATGAAAAGAAAGCTAAAATTTTATGAAGGCTCAAAGGGACAACTAGGGATTGGCATTTAATTGGGTGGATACTAGTTGTTGGCTAACCAAACAATGCCTAGATCATTTCTCTCTTAAATAAGCAGAGTTCAATTTTGCCTCGAAAGTTTATCTAAGCATGTTCTAAGACTGACTAGGACCTAGACAAAGGTAATTATGCAGGAGCCCTCTCTAAGTAAGCATATGCAAGTCAATGCTACAGAGCAATTCCCTCACCTAGTAAAGTCATTCAAGTCATGATGCTTAGACACATTAATTTATGAACATCAAGCTAGATTCCTCATTGGTTGAGCAATAAAATGAACAAAGACCAACAAAATTTTGATGAAAGGAATTTATTCAAACAAATTTAAACTTGAAAAACATAATTGTTCAAATTAAATATTAAAGAAAGTAAAATTGAAAAGCAACATTTAAGCTAAGGAAAGTTTGTTGAGTTAAGCTTCTTCTCCTTTTACATCTTCAACATTCCCATCTTGAAAAGATGATAAAACAAAATCTTCTTCCAATCCTTTTCCTACCATAAAGGTTGCTGGTGGTGGCACTTTGTTGAATTTTGGCAAAAGATTGTCTTTTGTGCTGGTCTTATCAGGCTCAGGCAGCTTACCAATGTCAATTAAATTTTGGATCTCATGTTTTAGTCACAAGCATTTGTCTGTCTCATGTCCTTGTGTTTGATGAAACTCACAAAAGGCTTTATTATTAAATTTTGGGGGTAAAGGATTCGGTAAAGGTCGAGGGGCCAACGGATGTAATAGTCCCTTCTTTTGTAGTTTGTTGAAGACCCATGATAAAGGCTTCCTTAGATCTGAAAACTTCCTTCTACTTGCTTGACCAGTTGTATTGACATCAACTTATTTTTGCGTGCTTTGATTGCTAGGCTGATAATTCCATTTCTCATTCCTTCTTATTAAAAAGCGATTCTTCTCCCTTTCCCATTCTTCAATTTGTAGACCAGTTTGGAGAAGATCTTTGAAATCCCTTATAAGAGTGTGAGACATCCTTTCATGGAGATTGGGCAGGACTCCTCTCACGATCATCCTTATTTGATCAGATTCATCGGGCCTTTTCTTGAGCAAAGTAGCCTTATTTCTCCACCTTTTTACATAGTCCACAAAATTCTCATTTGGCCTTTGTCTAATGGATTCCACTTCCATTAAGGTAACTTCCATCTCGACATTGTATCCATATTTCTGAATGAAAGCCTTGCATAACATGTCCCAATCTTTTTGAGTACTTTCCTCTAAGGTGTTGAACCAATTTTGGACAACAGGGTCCAATGAGAGTATGAAATATCTTAGAGTTTGGGCCTTAGTAGCTCAGGCAGACTGCATAGCAGTGATATACTGCTTCACATGGAGATGGGGGTTTCCAGTACCATTTTACCTAGTGAAGGAAGGCATCTTAAACTTATAAGGGACCTCCTCATCTTGTTCAAATAGTTTGTCGATCTCAGACATCTCTTCAGTTTTTAACTTCTTCTCAAATTTCTTTTCTAAATCAGCAATCATATTCTCAACATTAGAAGCTTCGATTTTCTTAATAGTTGCCTTCTCAACAACCTTCGGCTCCTTTTTGTCTTGAGGATCTTAGAAGCTACTTCACCAACTTTAGTCTTCCCCTTTTCTTTCTTGGTACTAGCAGATGCTTCGACATTGTTTCCTAAAATTGCAGCTAGTTGATTCTTTACGGTCTCGGCCATGGCCTCTATTATTTCTTCCATCTTGGCATTGAGGGTATCATCCACTATTCTTTGAATTTGTTCGGGATCCATTGCTTTTGGTGAAAAGGTGATTGAGTTGTTGCTAGATTTTTTTGTCTCCGGCGTAGGTTGGATTGTCGTAAGCTTTTGAACTGTTGTAATCCAGGGCTGTGAGCCAGAGAGGATCAATGAGATGCAAATGTATGTATGTATGTATGCATGTATGCACAAACAATCAACAAAGAAAGATAATTAGGATGTTCCTTCCAACCTTATAACATCCACACATTAATGGCGAGTCTCTTTTCCTAGGTATATGGTTAACAAAATACCAACATGGGGTAACTTGTTTTCGAATATTTCCCTCGGACGTTTCAATCATTAGTTGTATTTTAGAAAATGGAAATCAATTCATAATAATTTCCATTAATTAGGTTTTAATCCATTCAACCAACTATAGTAGCTTTTACGCTACATTGGATTAAAACTAATTTAAGAGGTTTATTATATAGATTTCTCACTTGAAAAAGTAACTAATGATTCATGCGAAAAACAAGCCCATGATTAATTACTCTCAGTATAAACTAGGCTCACAATTGATTTTTGGTATTTCATAATTGACCTAAATATTTTGCAAGCTCTTTGTAACATAATTTTTTTTATAAGCCCATTGTAAAAAGATTTTAGAAAAAACATATTTTGGGCTTTGTATTTGGATTATGAGCAAAAGAATTTTTGAAAAGTTTTGAGAAAAGTTTTATATCGAAAGACCATCTTAAAAAGTTTTGAAAAATTTTTTAGTCTTTTGGACTTTAAAGAAAAATTTATTTGAGCTCACAATGTACTTGGGTCATATTAGAAAAAGAACAAATCAAATAAGCCATGATTTAAACCAATATAAATTAACCATAGTCAAATAACATGCATTTGGAGTAAAAACCTAAGGAAAGTTACTAGGCCAATTACATGAGCTTTATTCTTTGGATTAAAAGGCTTAGGTTCCCAAAGCAAGTATATACCAAATGGCACGAGGCTATGAGTGGTTATGCCATGCTCGATCTCCATACCTTGAGTGAAAGTATGGTATCCCTTACATAACACAACACGGGTAACATAGGCATCCTAGTTCACGCACACGATGCAATCTAATATGATGCAATGGATAATATCATTATAAGAAAGAATAGAATAATATAAAGACCAACGGAATCAACTTCTCTCATCCCTAGTGGAGTTGCCACTGTGAGTGGAGATTTTCGCCCCCACTCCTGGTGGAATGTTTCTTGCGACTTCGGCACTGTTTAGGCTCGGGGCCTTAGAGAACACGGACCTAAGTCCGGAGAAAATGGAGTCACCACTCGGACGGGCCAGGAAAAAGAAAGGGGTGGATGACTCAATTCCTAAGGAATCCCCAACACTCTAATGGGTTCGAAAATTTGGGTACGTGGGGAGAAGGTGAGAAATGGCCCAGCACTCGCACAACGCCTGGTTCATTGGAACCGACCTCTTTTACAAGTCTTAATATTATAAAATTCTTAAATATAACAATATTATCCATATTACATGCAACAATTGAAATAAAGCATCGTTATATTAAAAATCAAAACAAAGTCCAAGCAAAACAAATAAATGGACACCCATCCGAAGATGGAAACATGCCCTTACATCATCCATGTCTAAGCTAAATAGGACACCCACCATGAGGTAGAAACATGTCCTTTACATTGGTCTATAATATAAAAGCAATTTAAATTACATAGAACTTAATTAATGAGGTACCCACAAAGTGAAAACATACCTCTTACAATATTTGAAAATCAAAATAAATCGATAGAAATAAACAATCGTTCATCTTAAATAAATCATTCATCAAAGATATTAAACATAAATTAAAATAGAAAGTAAGCACCCATCCATGATAAATCAAATAAATCAAGCATTGAACTTAAATAAATCAAAGCATATAATAAACTACATAATTAAATCTAAAAATAAAGCAAGTAAAGATACAAATTAGGGTTACTGTTTCTATTTAAAATTCTTTAATTTATACTTTAGGGTTTTGGAATTTTAGTATTATTAGGGTTTGTAATTCTTAGCTACTATAATTTTTTAAGAGAACTGAAATGGATTAGGGTTTTATAATTTAAGAAATTAGTAAGTTCTTTGATTGATCAAATTAGGGTTTGAAGGGTAAAATTATGAAATTAGGGTTTGGACACTTTAAAACATTTAGCTTTATAATTCTTAGCTACTGGATTATTATTTTGGATTTACGATATCGAGTTTGAATGTTTAGGTTTATAAGATTTTAAATATTAAGGTTTTGAAGATTAGGGTTTATGAAAACTAGGGTTTACGTATTAGTTTTGAGGGAATTAGAGTTTTTAGTGTTTTCAAAAATATATTTGGTTTTAGGATTTGAGAAAATAATTTATAGTCTTATAAAGCTTTATGTGATTTTTTAGAAACTGTAAGGTAAATTTAGAGTTTGGATATTTAACAAAACATTTGGTAATTTTGAAAAAGTGAGAGGAAAATAGTTTAGGGTTTTTTAAAAGCTTTTGAAAATAGGAAAAACATTTTAAAATTTTCGGAAACAAAAGAGTATTTTTTTAGGATTCTTAAGGTTTAGAAAAGACAGAATTAGGGTTCTTAAATTTTAAAAGAAACAGAATTAGGGTTCTTGAGTTTTTAAAAGAAACAGAAGGAACGATTTAAGATTTTTGGAAAACAAAGAAACGAATTAGGGTTCTTGATTTTTAGGAGAAACAGAAGGAGCGATTTAAGATTTTTGGAAACAAAGTTCAAGTTATTACATATTCAATGACCAAAGTTTTGTATGTATAATCTTATAAATCAAAGAAACAAAGCTATTGTAAGAAAATAAAAAGAAATTAGAGATTCAAACCTTCGTTTGTTGGTTCCACCAAAAATTACTTCTTGGTTGAACAAGGAAAAAGGAAAAGTTGTTGCCTTTGATGAATCGTTGATTTGCTTGCTTATTGCTAGAATTTTCAAAGTCCCACTATCCAATCCAAAGTTTTTCTTTTGGTTTTTTTTTTTCGATTGTCCTCCTCTTCTCTAGTCCTTTAAAGTGTTATTTATAGGAAAATTTATATGCCTAGTTCTAATTGTTTAAGGAAACTCAAATTAATTAGGAAAAGAAAACCGAAACCAAATAGAATTTGGTTTCGAAAAAAATTACGTCGAAAAAATTTCACTGGAGAAAAAACTGCTGCGAGAAATTGCGTCGAAAATTGCGAGGGCATGCGGCCAGGCTGTTTCACCCGCAGGATTTTCCTGAGGGCGAAATGGCCCAAGGCCATTTCGTCCAACACTTTCGGAGACAAAAATTTTCATTGCCAATTTTTTTATTATTATAATAATTTTTAAAAATTATAAAAAATAAATACTAAAACAAATATTATTTAATTAAGATAACACAAAAATTATTTTGGACTATATAAAAAATAACGGACCGGACTGGGTCAAAAATTGAGGGTCTACACTACTGTGAAGGTTTGTAAACGAAATAAATTAAGAAATAGGATTTGAATAACTTAGGGTTTATGAAATTAGATTTGTATTTTGAATGATTATATTATTTACTTTAATTAAGACCTTAAGTATTGTATGAATTAATTTATGCTACTGCCTAAACTAAATTGAGGGAAGAATTAAATAACTAAGGCAGTGTGATGATGGCTTAAAAGATGAAGATAATTAATGATTCAATCAACTAAAGTTAGAGCATTTTACCTACGTTTGAAGGCTCCATCAAATTTGAAGAAATTGAACCAAGCTGTTGCTTGCTTCAGATTTGATTTTGGTTGAGCAAAGTAATCTGGAGATGATTGCTTGTTGCCTCCTTTGGTTGTTGTGTCTTGGATTTCTTCTTCCTTGCTAGGGTTTTCTTTTGGCCGAAAGAATTGAAGCCCAAGTTTGGTTCCAAAATCTCCTTTTTAAAAGATTCAAGTTTCGTCTTCCAAAAAAGAGTCCTTTTCTGTGTGTTTTAATGTGGTATTTATAGGAAAAAATCAAAACCTAATTCTCATTGTCTAAGGACATCAAAACCATTTAGCAAAAGAAATAAAAATCAAGTAGAATTTCAATTTCGGAAAAAACTACGCTGGCAAAAATTACACTGGCGAAAACTGCTGCGGGTGGGCCAGCTGCTAGAGTTGCATGCAAACTGGGGCGTGGGCTAGCCAATTCATTTTCGGCGATAAAAATTTTTCGTCGCCGATTCTTCTATCGCTATTTTTATTTATTTATTATTTTCTATTTTTTTTACTGTTATCCATTTTTATTTTTATTAAAAAAAATAAATATTATAAGTAATGAATATTAAAATAAATATTATTTAATTAAAATATCATAAAAATTATTTTGGACTATTTTAAAAATATGTGATTGGCCTGGGTAAAAAATTAAGGGTCTACACCGTGTCACTAGACACACCCACTGATTTGGCCGTATCACTGACTGTGTCTCTTGTTAAAGAAAATAAAAATTTTTGACAGCATGTGACACACCCACTGACTTAGCCGTGTCACTGCAAAAATTATGTATTTTTGCACACTCAACCACTTAAATATAAACATATTCAAGATCTACGATAAAAAATAAATCAAAAACTAATTTTTTTTGACATAAAAAGAGTCTATATCAAATACTTCACTCAAACATCAATTAATCAATCTTTAACCATCACTCATGGATAAAATCAACATCAAACCACTCATTTCTTAT
The DNA here is from genome assembly GCA_947685225.1 of Garcia nutans. Taxonomy (NCBI): domain Eukaryota; kingdom Viridiplantae; phylum Streptophyta; class Magnoliopsida; order Malpighiales; family Euphorbiaceae; genus Garcia; species Garcia nutans. The sequence continues at coordinate 42,123,084 of CANTUV010000007.1, read as the reverse complement.
AAAGATTGAATTAAGAATCATACTCATTACTTATAAGTACCTTTAAATTCATTTTTCACTCATCAATTCATTTAACCAATATTTTTAAGTAATAATTCATTATAGATGACTCAATCAACCAATTCAAACATTAAAATTCATAGAAATTAAAATATTTTCAAATTAAAAATACATAAGCACATACCTCTTTCAAAATCCCTCCTCTTCTCTCCTTTCCTTTGTTTCTTTGATCACTTGTTGATAATCTCACCTTTTCTAACTTATTCTTCTAAAAATTATAATTATATGTAATAAAATCTTTCTTTTTATTTGATTTGAAGAAAGGAAGATGAAGAAAATGAGAAAGATGGTAGAAGTGGTGGTGATTGGCGTGGATGAAGATGAAAGAAGAGAAGAGAAACTTCTATACGCACACATGTTTATATATCTATAGGTTAATCAAGTGAGGGCATGCTCACAATAACTATAGTGTACCATAACTCTCAACCATTGATTCTAATTCAATTTGTAGTCTCGTAAAATTGTAAAAATAATTTTTTCAGTAAATTTTAAGATCCATTGTTCATTATTTTCTATTTATATCATTTATCCAGATCATTTTTATCACTATACACTATTAATTATCAATATTTATTAATAAGTTCACTGTTTAAAATTTTAAACATTACATGAGGGGTAGTGTAATCCAAACTAGGCAAAGAAATTATTGTTTTATTCGTTCAACCTAGTCAACTTACTATAAACATTATGGACCTTTTGCTCAACACCACCAAATCTCTTCTCCATGCTATCAAACCTTTGATTCCAAGTGTCATTCCTGTGATTTATATCTTGCTCAAAAGAATCAAGTCTATTAGATAAATATTCAAAGGAATTTGGAGGAATGAAAGGTCCTATTTTAGAAGGGCGATGAAGTGAATGGTGTTGCTCCTCAGTGTCCTCAAAATCATCTACCTCCCTGTGAGCGGGGATTTTCGCCGTCACTGCCGGTGGAATGGTTCTTGCGACTTCAGCACTATTTAGGCTCGGGGCCTTAGAGAACATGGACCTAAGTCCGGAGAAAATGGAGTCACCACCCGGATGCTGAGAAAAAAGAAAGGGGTGGATGACTCAATTCCTAAGGAATCCCCAACCCCCTAATGGATTCGAAAAGTTGAGTACGTGTGGGGAAGGTGAGAAATGGCCCAGCACCCTCACAACGGCCAGTTCATTAGAACCGACCTCCTTTACAGTCATAATATTATAAAATTCTTAAATATAATAATGTTATCCATATTATAGGCAACAATTGAAATAAAGCATCGTTATATTAAAATCAAAGTAATGTCCAAGCAAAGCAAATAAATATACACCCATCCGAAGATGAAAACATGCCCTTACAACATCCATGTCTAAACTAAATAGGACACCCACCATGAGGTAGAAACATGTCCTTTACATTGGTCTAAAATATAAAAGCATTTTAAATTACATAGAACTTAATTAATGAGGTACCCACAAAGTGGAAACATACCTCTTACAACACTTGGAAATTAAAATAAATTGATAAAAGTAAATAACCATTCATAATAAATAAATCATTCATCAAAGACATTAATCAAAATGTAAAATAAACATCCATCCATGAGAAATTAAATAAATCAATAATTGAACTTAAATAAATCAAAGCATATAGTAAACTACATAATCAAATAAGGTAAGCAAAGATACAAGTTGAAGTTTACTGTTTCTCATTTAAAGTTCTTTAATTAATATTTTGGATTTTGGATTTTATTGGTTTAGGCTACTGTAAGTTTTAAGATAATTTAAATGGATTAAGGTTTTATAATTGAAGAGATTGATAAGGTCCTGGGATTAATGAAATTAGGGTTTGAGGGGTAAAATCATGAAACTAGGGTTTGGATATTAAAACATTAGGTTTATGATTATTAGCTACTGGATTGTTATTTTTAGGCTTACTGAGTTGAATTTTAATATTTAGGTTTATAAGGTTTTAAGGATTAGGGTCTAGGAAAATTAGGGTTTACGGTTTTGGTTTTGAGTGATTTAGGGTTTTTGGTGTTTGAAAAACATGTTTTGGTTTTAGGATTTGAGAAAATAGTTTATATTTTTATAAAGTTTTATGTGATTTTTAGAAACTGTAAAGTGAGTTTTGAGTTTGGATATTTAACAAAACATTTGGAATTTTGGAAAAGAATTAGAAGAAAACCAGTTTAGAGTTTTTAAAAGCTTTTGGAAATAAACCAAACGATTTAAGGTTTATAGAAATAGAAAATATATTTTTTAGGGTTTTTGGAAATAAAAGGATTCAATTTAGGGTTTTTGGGGACATAAGGAATAAATTAGGGATTAAGAACGATTTAAGGTTTTTGGGAAAACAAAAGAAACGAATTAGGGTTTTAGGGTTTAGAATAAACAGAAGAAATCACTTATGTTATTGAAACAAAGATCAATGTTACTACATGTTTATAGATCAAGGTTTTGTGTGTATATTTTTAGGAATCAAAGAAAGAACGAAGCTATTGTAAGAAATAAAAAGAAATTAAAGATTCAAACCTTGGTTCGTTGGTTCCACCAAAAATTGCTTCTTGGATGAACAAGGACAAAGGCAGTGTGGCTACCTTTGATGGCTTGTTGATTGCTTACTTGTTGCTCCTCTCCAATCTAAAGTCTCAAATTCCAGTCCCTCATCCACAATTCTCTTGTTAATCTTTTTTCCCAAAGTCCAGTACGATCCCCTGTTAATCCTCCCTTCAAAAGTTCCCCAAAGTTCCTCCAAAAGTCTCCCCTCCATTCTGTCTTTCTAGTCTTATTTATAGGAAATTTTGGAAGCTTAATTCCAATTGTTTAAGGAATTTATCATTAATTAGGAAAAGAAAACCAAAATCAAATAGGATTTGGTTTCGGAAAAAATTGCGTCGAAAAATTTTGCTGGCGAAAAAAACTGCTGCGGGCCACTGTGGAAATTTGCAAGGGCGCACGAGCGAAATTGGCTGCGGGCCATTTCGTCCAACACTTTCGGCGACGAATTTTTTCGTCGCTGATTTTTCCATCGTTGATTTTTATTTATTTATTTATTTATTATTATTATTTATTTTTATGATTATTAAAACTTATAAAAAATAAATACTAAAATGAATATTATTTAATTAAAATACCACAAAATTTATTTTGGACTATATAAAATATATTGGACCGGACTGGGTCAAAAATTAGGGGTCTACACTCTCACATCAACTCATCTTCATCAAGCTCAACACTGGCATCAAAAGGTCCCAACGTGACATACCTACATCCTCTCTTTTAAGCTAATTTCATTGCAAGGATAGTTGCCATATTAAAGGTGATTTTCTAGGTACTGGTGCAAGATTATCACATCAAATTCCCAAATAATTAGCCATTTTGGTTATCATTCACCCAAGACAATTTTCCAGATTGTTTCCTAACTTCCTCACACCTCTTTGCAAACCAAAATCCAAAATTAAAAATTTTTTTCTCTAATGCATGATAGAAAAATTGCAATTCATTCGAATTTACCATTCCTTGACTCTCTCCTCGACCAAAAATAGTATTTGCCAAGACAATATGCAAATATCTATAAAAATGATTGGTAAAATTTGAAGCTTTTGAAACTTTACTTTTGAACTTATTTAGACCACTTAATCTAGTCGAAGCTTCTTGTTCATTAAATCCATAGGCCTTTCCATATGTATCTTGCAATTCTACTATACTAATAGCATCTTCAAATTTGACAATATCCTACTCATAATCTGTCTTGGCTAATCTAAAGCTTATCTTACCATTGTTCTTACGTAGATTATATGGTGGTGTGAATTTAAAAGAGCTAAAAATTCTAAGGTAAGCTCTGCATATGTAGGATAGTGCATTGTGGCAAACATCAACCATTTCATAGTTGTGAACAAAGCCAATAACTCATCATTCCACCCTAATTTTCTAATCACATCTCCATTAATAAAATGAGAAGGTATAATTTTTCTAGAGTTTAGTTCATCTACCTTTTTCTCTATGTTTCATCCTTGAATTGGATCTGCCGAGGATACATGTTTGGCTGCTGAGGTAGTGGTAGAGATGACAAAGACTGACGCATTCATTATGATGGTGGAGATTGAGTTGAAGATGAGGATTCTTTTTGCCATCTTCATGAGCTTTCTCCTCTTGATTTTCTTGCCAAAGTGTTTCTTCTAGGCATTTTAATGGATCAATTTGATGAAACTTAAAGAAAATTGGAGTTTAAGAGTGAAGTTAGGCATGGAAAGAGAGAAAAGAGCCGTGGCTTCAAATATGCATGGCTAGGATTTGTAAAAAGTGAAGGAGAGAGAAAATAAGAAATTTTTATACTATCAGAGGCACTACAGGCGAGGCCTCAAGTGCCACGACCATGGCATCAAGTTTGACTGGTCGACCTCATTGGTGTTGTAACACACTTACACTCTACTTATATATAATACACACTCCCTTGAGTATATAAGATATGCAAGTAAGGCATAATGATGTCACTAATTAGTCATTTACAAAATCTTACTCACTTTACAAGAAAGATAGTTTAATTCATAGTTCAAAACATATAAGAACATATACAAATATGTATATACTATAGTTAAATACCTTACAAAACCAAATTTTAATATATATACTTTTTCATCATACTCAAAATATACATAATACCAAAAACAATTAACATATTGAATAATTACATGTAATGCCAAAGGCTCTGGTCTGGTAGCAGTAATGAAGCCTCTAGTATCAATCCCATAAGCTAAACCCGTTCTGGTCTAGAAGGACTCTTAGCCTCTGCCCTGATACCTACGTGATAAACAAATCGCTCAGCAGTACATACTATAGTAGTAATAATAATTATATAACCAAGATCATATAAATATGCATCATGCTAATATCACATTAACAACACCTTTATTGAATTAACAACATATACACAACACACATACAATGGGCCCAACTATTCTTAAGCAATAACCTAGTTCCAGAAATGTTGTTTTGGCCTATCTCATCAGCAGTGACACCAATGTGTCTTGATAGTGGACGTAAATATATCTGTGACATCCAGCGTCTCATCCACAGTGTAATCATCTCTCAGACACCAAATGTGCCTCAATCAGGGGCATAGTAACATCTCTATGACACCCAGTGTCTCACCCCACAATGTAAGGCATGCCAAATCACCAAACCTAACTTTCTAGAACTAGTTAAATACAATACTCATTCATCATGGAACTATGGCACCCAGTGTACAAGATACACACAATATTCATTCATCATTTTGTAATTTTCCTTATATCATATTCTTATTATGTTTTTCATATATCATCATTATAGATGCCAAATTACATGATCATTAACATCACAAACATCTTTTTCTTACAATTAGGTGCCACGGCCATGCCTACCTGAAGGCCACGCCCATGCTCCTAAAAGCAATTTCGTCCAACTACTAGAATAAGCCCACAGCCATGCCTACCTGAAGGCCATGTTGGTGTCTCTCAATCCAATTTTGTCACTTTTGAATGACCAACCACGCGGCTGTGTCATCTCATGGAACTACCCATGTCATTCAAAGCAACACAGTCAATTACTTAAAAAAAATCAAGCACACGATCGTGTAACCTTAGAGGACACATGCCCATGTGTTCTGACCCATCACTACCACTTTTTAAATTTTCACACAGGAAACTTAAATCAGAGCCCACAGCTGTGTCATCTCAATGCCACGCCTGTGGCTCACCAAAATTACACAAAAACATAATTATTGAATCAAAATCATGCAAACTACAAAGAAATACATTATCAAGTATTTACTTACCTTTTGAAGCTTAAAATAAAAAGATAACCTCCTTCCAAAATCTACTCCACCAAGCTTCCCACTTTCTCAAAGTGGTTCTCTTCCTTTCTTGATTACACAAACTATCTCAATCCATACCTATTCAAATTATAGGTTTTGATACGATATTAGAAACTCATATGAACATACTTTAGTCCATAATATTACACCTACACTCAAAATAGCTAGAACACTTGCCAAAACCCCACTTTCCCTATTACTTTTTCAACCCTAGATAATCTCATTCAAATTTTAAACTAAGTTTAGAATTATCATTTTTATATCAATTAACTTCATTCTATTCTACTTAAACAATTATACAACAACTTTCTTAAAATTCTATTTAAAGAAACTTATCAAAAGTTAAAGGAAACTTATATAATACTTCAATTATCATCAAAGCTATATTTAATTCTTAGAAAACCTTGTTAAACTTGATAGTTGGAAGAATCAAGGTTCTCTCTCTCTCTTGTTGTCTATGGAGATCGACCAAGGAACAAGAAAAGGAAGAAGATGATGGAAATTATAGAGTTTTGACTTTCTCATCTTAATCCACTAACAACATAATATTATATAATTAATTAATGGCATAAGATATTTATAGAAATATATTATTATTTTATATATTTTAACTTTTATACTTTTAACATTTTTCCTCTTCACCCTTTTCACATTTAACCATATATATGCTAGTTATATTTCTTTTATATTCTTCATATCTCTCTCATCTAAACCTCCCCTTAGCCCTACCAATCATTGTATTTAAATAGGTTAATAAAATTGGGGCATTACAATTCTCTCCCCCTAAAATAATTTCATCCTCAAAATTACCTGATGTTAACTTTAAAAAAGTTGTGGATGCTAATTCCACATTACCTCCTTACTTTCCTAGGTCACTTCTTCCTTTGAATGATTCCTCCATAATACTTTCACCAAAGGCACTCTCTTATTACTTAATTCCTTTACTTCCCATGCCAAAAGTGCTACCGATTCTTCTTCATAGGTTAGATCAGAATTCACCTCAATATATTCAACTTGTAACACATAAGACAGATCTAATATATATTTTTAAAGCATAGAAACACAGAATACATTATGTATTCTATCCAACTCCGGTGGCAAAGCCAATCTATATACAACTAGTCCCACTCTCTCTAATACTCCATACGGTCCAAAAAAATGAGGAATTAACTTTCCTTTCTGCCCAAACCTCAATATTTTCTTCCAAGGTGATACCTTAAGAAACACATTATCTCTCACTTTAAACTTATCTCTTTTCTTTTCAAATTCGCGTAAGACTATTGTTGGTTTGAAGATGCTTTCTACCGATACTGTATGACTTTCACCTTCTCTTTTGTTTCCTTAATCAGTTTAGGACCTACTAACTTTCTCTTTCCAACCTAATTCCAATATAAAGGTGTTCTGCATTTTCTGCCATACAAAGCTCCCAATACTTGCTATGCGGTGCTATTCCAATACTTGCTTGATAACTATTATTGTATGCAAATTCAATTAATGGTAAATGTTTATCCTAGCTCCCAATAAACTCAATAACACAACTACTTAACATATCCTCTAACACTTGCATCACTCTTTCAGATTGTCCATCTGTTTATAGATGAAAAGCTATAATGAAATGCAATCTAGTCCTAAAGCATCTTGCAAACTCTTCCAAAATCTTAATGTAAACATAGGATCTCTGTCTGATACTATTGAAACTAGAATACCATGTAATCTTACAATCTCCTGAACATACATTTTCGCTAACTTTTAAGGGAGCAACCCATCTTGATTGGAAGGAAATGAGCTGACTTTCTCATTCTATCAACTATTACCTAGATTACATCATACTTCCTCTGGGTCATAGGTAACCCGACAACAAAATTCATAGTCACTCAATCCCACTTCTATTCAGGCACCGATAATGGTTGCAACAATCCTGAAGGAACTTGGTGTTTCGCCTTCACCTTTTGACATGTAAGACATCTAGACACAAATTCTGCTATGTTCCTCTTCATACCCAACCACCAATAATACTGCTTCAAATCCTAATACATCTTGGTGCATCCAGGGTGCAGAACAAAAGGAGATTGATGTGCTTCCTCTAAAATCTTCTTCCTTAAGTCAATATCAGCAGGGACACATAACTGATCTCTATACCACAAACTATCATCCTCTGTCACTTCTAAATCACTACTCTCCCCCTTAGAGTAGTCAGTTACAACCTTCTAAAGTTTCACATCTACCTTTTGCATCTCATTAATTCAATCAAGAAGTAATGGTTTCACTTGCAACTGTGCCAAAAGTGCACCATCATTACATATTTCAAATCTAATATGTTATGCCCTGAATTCAGTAAGTAACATGAGAGAATATGTTGTTAACATTGCCATAGACTTTTAGCTCAAAGCATCTGCAATCATATTTGCTATACGAGGGTGATAATCAATCAAGCAATCATAATCTTTAATCAATTCTAGCCATCTCCTCTGCCAAAGATTCAACTCTTTTTGCACACCCAAATGCTTCAAACTCTTATGATCCATATAAATAAAACATTTCTCTCCATACAAATGATGTCTCCAAATCTTCAATGCAAAAATAATAGTTGCTGACTCTAAATCATGAGTCGGATAATTCAACTCATGATGCTTTAATTGCCTTGAAGCATAAGCCACAACCCTACCTTCTTGCATCAATACACACCCCAAACCATTATGGGAAGCATCACTATATATTACATATGGCTTACCTTCCACTAGTAGAGTAAGGACCGGAGCCTGAGTCATCATATCTCTCAACTGATCAAAACTTGCTTGGCATCGATCAGTCCACACAAATCTCACACCTTTTCGAAGTAATCTGGTGAGTGGCATGGCTATCTTGGAAAATCCCTTTACAAATTGACGATAATACCCTACCAATCTCAGAAAACTGCTAACTTTTGCAATATTTTTTGGTGGACACCAATTCAAAATCGGTTTAACTTTATTTGGATCCACTTTAATACCTTCTGCAGAAACAACATGACCAAGAAAAGTTACTTGATCCAATCAAAACTTGCACTTAGACAACTTTTCATACAACTGTTTCTCTCTTAAAATCTGCAATACAATATGCAAATGTCTATCACGATCCTCTTTACAATGTGAATACACCAAAATATCATCAATAAACACCACCACAAACTAATGTAAATACGATCAGAAAATCTGATTTATTAAATCCATAAAGGCTGCTGGTTCATTTGTCAAACCAAAAGGCATCACAAGGAATTCATAATGCCTATACCTTGAACATAAAGCAGTCTTGGATACATCCACATCTTTAACCCTCAACTGATGATACCCTCATCTCAAATAAATTTTAGAAAACACCACTACTCCCTTTAATTGATCGAAGAGATCATCAATATGAGGTAATGGATACTTGTTCTTGATGGTCACTTTGTTCAACTGTCAATAATCAATACATAATCTAAAAGTACCATCCTTCTTCTTAACAAATAACACCGGTACTCCCCATAGAGAAATACTAGGGCATATGAATCCTTTATCCAATAATTCTCATAATTGTACTTTTAACTCCTTCAACATTGCAGGTGCCATTCTATAAGGAGTGATAGAAATAGGGTTAATGCCTAGCATAACATCAATGCCAAATTCCACTTCTCTTACCGGTGGCAGTCCTGGTAGCTCTTCTAGAAATACATCTGAAAATTCTACCATAGTAGGAACACTATTGAGTTTGGATTCCTTTGCTATAGTATTCAATACATGCGCCAACTCCACACCCCTTCCGAATCATTCTTCTAGCTGCTATAGTTGAAATTAAAGTGGGCAACAAATGTCTTGATTCTCCCATCACCATAACTTTCTTCCCATCTTGTGTTTCTAAAGTAACACATTTCTGTCGACAATCAACCATTGCTCTATGCCTAGGCAACCAATCCATCCCTAAGATAAGATCATAGTCCCTAAAGGGCATCTCAATCAAATCACCGGGACACTCCCCATTATGAATCATCACTAAATATAATGATGTACCTTACTAACCATACACTATGCCCTAGGGGATAAGTCACCAACACATCAAATCCTAAAGATTTAGAATACACATCATTCACAGGCAAGATAGATGCACTAATATATGAGTGTATAGATCAAGGGTCTATCAATGCATGAACAAAATTTCCAAGTAAAGAATCACATATGAAGATTCTAGCTTCTTCTTCATCACATAAACCCTCTGTGTAGCTCTAGTCTCCTTTGGCCTACTCACTGGTGCTAAATCTCCTCTCTGGCTAACCCCTGATCTACCACCTCTACCACTACCTCTACCACTATCTCTACCACCTCTGCCTTCTCTAACACTCTATTTGGACCCTACTATCCCAGTCAGTCTATCCTCCGGTGGCTTAGGACAATCTCTAATAAAATGATTTTGAGACCTACACCTATAACATCCATCTGATGTACCAGTCCCCCAATAAACACCTCTGTGCATCTAGCCACACTGTGCACATGTAGGTGGTGGAGATCTCTGAGACCCTGAGGTCTGGGTACTAGCTTCTGAAGCTACATGCCTCTATCTTTGTTACTGTGATCCACCAAATTGTCTTTAGCCTCTACATGACCTCTGAGAAAATCCCTCTTTACCTCTCTTTGATGATGAAGGCCCTGGCTCCATCTGAGCTCTTCTCACTCTACTCTCTTCTACTCTTGTTGCTACTGCTAGTCCTTGAACTTTCTCTGCATTCCAAGCAGCTGATGCCATCTTAGAAAAATCATCATATTGAACCGCTGCTACTTGGCACATAATGGACAGCTTTAGACCCTCTTTAAATCTACAACATCAATATACTTCATCAGTTAAAATCCCTCCAACATATTTACTAAAATGAAGAAATTATTTTTCATACCCATCTACTAACTTATCTCCTTGCTTCAAATTTAGAAATTCATTCTTCTTCTTGTCTTTATACTCTCAGGGAGTAAACTTCTTTCCAAACTCCTTCAAAAAATCATCATATGATGATACCTAAGGCTACTTTGTCCTATTAGGAATAATCTTCCACCAATCGTAAGCATCTCCTTGCAAAAGGGATAAGGCATAATCAAAATTTATGCTGGAGTAGCCTGCAATTGAATAAACACTCTTTCTACCCGATCTAACCAGTGTTCAGCCATGGCTAGTTCAAGAGTACCAAAGAAGTTAGTAGCTCCAAACTTCCTCAGCTTATCATACTTCCTGGTCATTGTTGTTGTTCATGCTACTATTACTATGGCAATTCAGAGGGCTTGACGAAGCAAATCCACCATTTGCCTCACCTAAACTGGCAGAACTTCATGAACTGTCGGTCTGACTGGCATTGATGCCTCCCTAGCAATTCCATCACTAGCTCCAATTCTACCTCCCTCTGGAGCAACACTCTCTGCACTACCTTCATCAGACATATGTGTTTGAGATGCCATCTCTATCTATATTTGAAATCACCACACATATTCCCACATCGACCACTAGTTACAAAAGTCAATGCATATGCATATAACTATAAAATCAATCATTTTTTTAAAACTCATCTAGGTCGAGAATCTCAAACTTAGGCTCTGATACCAAAATAAATGTAACACCCTTAAACTCTACTTACATTTAACACACACTCCCTTCAGTATATAAGATATGCAAGTAAGGCATAATAATGTCACTAATTTGCCATTTATAAAATCTTACTCAGTTTGCAAGGAAGATAGTTTAATTCATAGTTCAAAACATATAAGAACATATACAAATATGTATATACTATAGTTACATACCTTACAAAACCAAATGTTAATATATGCTTTTACATCATACTCAAAATATACATAATACCAAAAATAGTTAATATATTGAATAATTACATGAAATGCCAAAGGCTCTGATCTGGTGGCAACAATGAAGCCTCTAGTATCAATCCCACCAGCTAAACATATCCTGGTCTAGAAGGGCTCTCAGCTTCCACCCTGACACCTGTGCGATAAACAAATCACCCTAAGTAAATCACTTAGTGGTAGATACTATAGTAGTAAATATAATTATATAACCAATATCATATAAATATGCATCAAGCTAATGTCACATCAACAACACCTTTATTGAATTATCAACATATACACACCACACATACAATGGGCCCAACTATCCTTATACAATAACCTAGTTCTAAAAATGTTGCTTTGGCATATCTCATCAGTAGTGACACCCATGTGTCTCGCTAGTAGACGTAAATATATCTATGACACCCAGTGTCTTATCCATTATGTAATCATCTCTTAGACACCAAATGTGTCTCAATTAGGGGAGTAGTAACATCTCTATGACATCCAGTGTCTCACCCTACAAAGTAAGGCATGTCAAATCACTAAACCCAACTTTTTGGAACTAGTTAAAGTATAAGATACATATAATACTCATTCATCATTTCATAATTTTCCTCATATCATATTCTTATAATGTTTGTCATATGTCATTATTATAGATGCCAAATTGCATGATCATTCATAACAAACATCTTTTCCTTACAATTGGGTGCCACTGTCGTGCCTACCTGAAGGCCATGCCCATGCACCTAAAAGCAATTATGTCCAACTACTAGAATAAGCCCATGACCACGCCTATTTAAAGGCCATGCTGGTGTCTCTCAGTCCTATTCTGTCGCTGTTGAATAACCAACTACATAACCGTGTCATCTTAGGGAACACGCCCATGTCATTCAAAGCAACACTGTCAATTACTTAAAAAAATCAAGCACATGGTCGTGTAACCTCAGAGGATACACACCATGTGTTCTGACCTAGCACTGCCACTTTTCAAATTTTCACACAGTAGACTCAAATCACACCCCACGGTTGTGTCATCCCAATGCCACACCCGTGGCTCACCAAAATTGTACAAAAACACAATTAATCAATCAAAATCATACAAAATACATAAGAAATACATTATCAATTATGTACTCACCATTTTAAGCTCAAAATAAAAAGATAACCTCCTTCCAAAATCCACTTTACCAAGCTCCCTACTTTCTCAAAGTGGTTCTCTTCCTTTCTTGATTACACAAACTAACTTAATCCGCACCTATTCAAATTATAGATTTTGATGCCATATTAGAAACTCATATAAACAAACTTTAGTCCATAATATTACACCTATACTCAAAATAGCCATAACCCTTGCCAAAACCACACTTTCCCTATTACTTTTCCAACCCTAGCTAATCTCATTTAATCAATAAACTTAGTTTAGAATTATCATTTTTATATCAATTAACTTCATTCTATTTCACTTGAACAATTATACAACAACTCTCTTAAAATTCTATTTAATGAAACTTATCAAAAGTTAAAGGAGACTTACCTAATACTTCAATTATCATCAAAGCTATCTTCACTTCTTAGAAAACCTTGTTAAACTTGATAGTTGGAAGTGTTAGTGTATGTGCCCTAGGCCATTTATTTCGATCTTTATGTTATACATTCATTATTAATAAATGAGGTTTTATTATCATTATTGTTTGTTTGCATGTTACACAATTTTGATATTTGTCCCTGGTTTATTATTGTTATAGAGATAAAAAAAAATAATTCTTAACCAGTATGAACATTGATTTGATAATCATCAGATGGTTATGTGTATAGTGATACAAATCAATTTCATAGATACTTGTTAGAGAACAATGTATTGGATAGACCCATCATGAGATTACTACATGGGTTAGTGTCATAAGTAAATCTCATGATAGTTATGTATTAATTCTTTGACTTGAGATTGTCATAGTTTCCAATATAAGGACTATTATATTTTGACATGATCAAACATTATCCGTAACTGGATAGTAATAAAGGTTATGATCATATATGATAGAAATTATGTAGAGGATAATGAACAATCAAGATAGAATTTGTCCCTCTCTTTGAGAGAGATATCTTTTGGGCCCCTCGATAAGTGAGACTGTGAAATGCATGGCCATGCTCAAATGAATTGATAGTGCGATCAATTTCATTTGTTTTTATCAGTCTACTTGGAGATCAAGTAATCATAAGTTTGGACAATATAAGTATGACGTTGACCATGACTTATGTTCAAGCTAGATATCGTGTGACAAAGGGATTAATGCAAGTACTATTATTAGGCAAATTGGACATTCCTTATATTAATTGGGTAGTTGTAACGCCTTGCTAGAGGCCAATTATGACTTGTTGGTTTAATAGAGATTAAATTGATTGCCAATTAATATGGGCCTATCGGGTCACACATAAGAATGCGCTTTGGGCTGGATATAATATTAATAATATTAATATTAGATATTAATATTTATTATTATTATTATTTTCGTTATATATATATATTATTAGATAATATATTCAGAATCCTAATTAGATTTGGATTCTGAATTTGATTTACCTTATCCAATTATATATATATTATTAGATAATATATTCAGAATCCTAATTAGATTTGGATTCTGAATTTGACTTACCTTATCCAATTTTGAATTGGATTCTGGAGTGATTATATTCACTCCAGACGTTAAGTCTTCATATAGGTAACTTTAGAAAATAAAAGGAGAATGAAAAAAAAAGAAGGAACCCTAATACGTTTTAGAGAAAACGTTTTTTCAGCCTTCGCCGTTGTAGAGAGCTAGCACTCCAGACGGTAGCATTCGTGTGGATACATGATAGAGGGTGTTTCGCGATCGAGGCATCTCTTCCAAAATGTGATTTCTAATCATCAACAGGTTAGTTCTTTGAACACTTTTGTCGAATTAAACGAACAGCATGGATCCTGATGGGAAATCAAAGATCAAATTTTTCCGCTGCGTGTTTTTAGTTTGCTGTGATCTCCTTGATTTCCTAACAGTGGTATCAGAGCCACTTGGTTTTTTCGTTTAAGTCAAAAATGCCATGTTGATATGATTACATGAGATATATTGATTTCGTATGGCATGTTAACTATAAAACCCTAATTCATTTTTCATATGATGAGAAAAGGATTGTTTTTGGTTTCGTTTCTGTAAAACCCTAATTCGTTTTTCATATGATGAGAAAGGATTGGTGTTTTAAATTTCGTTTTCATGAGATGATCACGTATATATGATTGGTTGATTAAAGCGATTTTCATATGATGAAAATGATTAAGTTTATATGTGATATAAACATTTGGTAATGATTCTGTAATGGGTTGTACATATTCAAAATAAAACAGTAAGAAGGTTAATGAGATTAACGATTCTGTTTTAGGGTTTCGCCAAAGAAAAATGTTAATGAGAATGTTAATGAGACAGTAAGAAGGTTAATAGGGACCGCCGTATGTTCGCGCCCTATAGTTCATTACCGTGACATTAAGAATGTCAATATATTTGTTTCTATTTAACATGTTGGTGATGAATATGTTATTTTTGTTTGATGTCTTGGCATGGTGCATAGCATGGCCTTATGACCTATGTGATTGGTTTATTCATATCTTAATTTTGGGTAAATACGGCCTGCGTGTCATTTATTTTGTTGTAATTCATTTTACTAGTAGTTAGATTTTCTTTTATTGTAATAAATGAAGATTCAAGCTACAATGTTTGTGATGGAGATTCATACCAAGGAGATGATGGTTCCATGGTGATGGAAGCACAAGCTCAAGTTTTGAAGATATGTAATATTGCAAGTGTTGTAATAGATAGGTTTTTCACCTAGGGTTGCCTTTATGATCTTCATTTGGTCTCTTGAAGATCATATTTAGTTTGGCCATGCTATGTCACGTTTACATATTTTGTCATTTGGTATATGATGCTTATGTGATAAATTATATATATGCATATAGGATGCTAAAATATAATGATATGTAATGCAAGACATGATAATAATTTAGTTGAACCCTCATTAATAATTTAAGTCTAAATGCCATCCACGTTTTGAACACCTATCAAAACTAAGATTGTATTAAAGTAGGTATTGCCAAAGCAATATGCTTTAAACATTCCTAGCTAAGTAGGATGAGTAATAGTGCTACTCATATGTTTTAAAATTGGTTAGACTTAATTAGGCTATCAAAATGGTTTTGGGCCTAAGGCATTAGATGGAATTCAACATGCTATGACATATGATGTCAATATTCCATAATTACTAAGAGTTACATGAGATGTAATTGGTAAAGATGTTACCTACCTAAATAACTTGATTTTAAGTGTCACGCCCAAGCTGAGTTTAGAATTAAGTGAAATACGGATCTTAGCCTACTAAAATTTTTCTTTAGAGGGTTATATTTTTAGTAGGAGTTTAAATAATTTTAACCTCATTATTAATTAAAATTTGACTTTTCATATTTATCAACAGATGGCTGCTAATAACAATTCCACCTTATCACTGCGATCTATCCTTGAGAAGGAAAAACTGAAAGAATGTGGGACTAATTTTCTTGACTGGTTTAGGAACTTGAGAATTGTTCTCAAACAAGAGAAAAAGTCCTACGTGCTTGATGAAGCTATCCTGACCCACCTCCTGCTGATGCTTCTAATGCTACTAAGAGTAAGCATAAGAAGCATGTGGATGATTCCAATGACATAGGATGTCTTATGTTGGCTACTATGTGTCCAGGACTTCAGAAGGATCTGGAACACTTAGAGGCTTATAAGATGAGTGTGCATCTCAAACAAGCTTTCCAACAACAGGCTAGGCAAGATAGGTTTAACACCGCTGTTGCATTATTTGACTGCAAAATGTCTGAAGGTGAATCTATTAGTGCTCATGTTTTGAAGATGAAAGGCTATCTAGATCACCTTGCTAGACTTGGATATCCCCTGAGTTTAGAACTCTCCACGGATTTGATCCTACATTCATTACCTAGCAGTTTCCCACAATTTGTCATGAACTATAACAAGAATGACATGGAGAAATCCATTCCTGAGCTACATGGTATGCTCAAAACTACTGAGGGGAATATCAAAAAGCCTACCCAAATATTGAATGTCAATATTAAACAAATGAAAAAGAAAGCCAAATATACTAAAGGCAAGGGTAAGGCAAAAGGTGCTAAAGGTTCCAAGGGACAAGCTAAACCAAAACCTGAACCTAAGGCTAAAGTTCCTAAGGAAGGGACTTGTTTCCATTACAACAAGCCTGGGCATTGGAAGAGAAATTGTCAACTCTATTTGGATGAGTTAAAGAAGTTGAAGGGTTGTACGACTACATCTTCAGGTATTTATGTTATAGAAATTAATTTATCTATTCCTTCTTCCTGGGTATTAGATACCAGATGTGGATCTCATATTTGTACAAATATGCAGGGACTCAAAAGGAGTAGGATACTGAAGAAGGGCGAAGTGGACCTACGTGTTGGCAATAGAGTAAGAGTTGCTGCTATAGCTGTAGGAACTTATGAACTCGTTATGCCCAATGGGTTTTTGATAATTTTGAACAATTGCTTTTATGTTCCTACTATGAGTAGGAATCTTATTTCAGTATCTGTTTTGGATGATGAAGGTTATTCATTTTTTATTAAGAATAAGAAATGTTCTATTTTTGATAAAAATGATTTGCTTTATGGTATTGCAAATTCTTATAATGGCCTTTATATCCTTAATCTTGATGATTCTAATGGTAATGATATCTATAACATAACTTCTAAGAGAACTAAGCCAAATGAGTTAAACCCTACTTATTTATGGCACTGTCGCCTTAGCCATATAAATGAGAAACGCATTTCTAAGCTCCATCAAGATGGATTATTATATTCATTTGATTTTGAATCATTTGAAACATGTGAGTCTTGTTTGCTTGGTAAGATGACAAAGGATCCTTTTACTGAGTATAGTGAAAGGGCTAATGATTTATTGGGCTTGATACATACAGATGTATGTGGTCCTTTTAGCATTAGTGCCAGAGGAGGATTTTGATACTTCATTACTTTTACTGATGATTTCAGTAGGTATGACTATGTCTACCTAATGAAACATAAGCATGAGTCTTTTGAAATGTTTAGAACTTTTCAAAATGAAGTACAAAATCAACTTGGTAAAACAATTAAACAACTTCGATCAGATCGAGGTGGTGAATATTTGAGCCAAGAGTTTGATGATAATCTAAGGGATTGTGGAATTGTTTCATAACTAACTCCTCCAGGAACTCCACAGTGGAATGGAGTTTCTGAAAGGAGAAATCGAACTCTATTAGATATGGTTCGATCAATGATGAGTCAAGCGGATCTTCCTTTATCTTTTTGGGGTCATGCCTTGGAAACAGCTGCATTCATTCTAAACCGTGTACCATCTAAGGCGGTTGAAAAGACACCATATGAGATATGGACAGGTAAGACACCTAGTTTGTCTTTTCTTAAGATTTGTGGTTGTGAAGCTTATGTGAAAAGACCAGTTTCAGATAAGTTAGCTCCAAAGTCTATCAAATGTAATTTTGTGGGGTATCCTAAGGAAACTAAAGGATACTATTTCTATACTCCTTCAGAGAACAAAGTGTTTATTGCTAGAAATGGGATCTTTTTGGAAAAGGAATTTCTTTCTAAGAGAACTAGTGGGAGTATAGTAGAACTTGAGGAAACTCAAGTACCACAAGAAATCATTGAGCCGTCTATAGAGCCTATTTCAGAACCACAAATAGTTGTGGATTCTGAAGATGTAACACAAATCCCTCGCAGGTCTGATAGGCCACGTCGTCAGCCAGAGAGATATGGATTTCTTATGACTGATGATAGTGAAGTAATGCTCATAGATCAAGATGAGCCTAATACCTATCAAGAAGCTGTGTCAGGTCCAGATTCAAACAAATGGCTTGGAGCCATGAAATCTGAGATGCAATCTATGTTTGACAACCAAGTTTGGTCTTTAATTGATCCTCCAGAGGGTATTAAGACTATTGGTTGCAAATGGGTTTTCAAGAAGAAAATTGACATGGATGGGAATGTGCAGACCTATAAAGCAAGGCTTGTTGCAAAAGGTTTCAAGCAAACTCATGGTATAGACTATGATGAAACTTTTTCACCAGTTGCTATGCTTAAGTCTGTTAGAATTCTCATTGCCATTGTAGCATACTATGATTATGAGATATGGCAAATGGATGTCAAAACTGCTTTCCTTAATGGAAACTTGCTTGAGGATGTGTATATGACACAACCTGAGGGTTTTGTAAATTCTGAGAATTCTACAAAGGTTTGCAAGCTTCAAAGATCCATTTATGGATTGAAGCAAGCATCTTGAAGCTGGAATCTTCATTTTGATGAAACAGTTAGGAACTTTGGTTTCATCAAGAATGAAGTTGAACCTTGTGTTTACAAGATGGTTAGTGGGAGTGCAGTAGTGTTTTTAGTCTTATATGTGGATGACATATTACTCATTGGGAATGATATCCCTACCTTGCAAAAGGTTAAGACTTGGTTAGGGAATTCTTTCTCAATGAAAGACTTAGGTGAGGCTGCCTATATCCTTGGTATAAAGATCTATAGAGATAGATCTAGAAGGATAATTGGCCTGAGTCAAAGTACGTACATAGATAAAGTGTTGAAGAGGTTCAACATGCAAGATTCCAAAAAGGGATTCTTGCCTATGTCTCATGGCATTCATCTCAGCAAGAGTCAATGTCCTATGACATCTGATGAGCGAGATCGAATGAATAAGATTCCTTATGCTTCTGCTATAGGATCTATTATGTATGCCATGTTATGTACTAGACCAGATGTCTCATATCCATTAAGCGCAACTAGTAGGATTCAAGCTGATCCTGGTGAAGGTCACTGGACAGCTGTCAAGAATATTCTTAAGTACCTTCGAAGGACTAAAGA
The DNA here is from genome assembly GCA_947685225.1 of Garcia nutans. Taxonomy (NCBI): domain Eukaryota; kingdom Viridiplantae; phylum Streptophyta; class Magnoliopsida; order Malpighiales; family Euphorbiaceae; genus Garcia; species Garcia nutans. The sequence goes on along the minus strand of CANTUV010000007.1, from coordinate 42,103,406 downwards.
TGTATTCTTGGTTTATGGAGGTTTGGAAGATGAACTAGTTGTAAATGGTTATACAGATGCTAGTTTCCAAACTGACATAGATGATTTTAGATCGCAGTCAGGTTTTGTATTCACATTGAATGGTGGAGTTGTTAGTTGGAAGAGTTCAAAACAAAGCACTGTGGCTGATTCTACAACAGAGGCTGAGTATATAGCAGCATCAGATGCAGCTAAGGAAGCAGTCTAGTTGAAGAAATTCATCACTGAGCTAGGAGTGGTGCCTAGCATTGCAAATCCTATGGACATTTATTGTGACAACAATGGTGCCATCGCACAGGCAAAAGAACCTAGATCTCATCAAAGGTCTAAGCATATACTCAGGCGTTTTCACCTCATTCGAGACATTATCAATAGAGGAGATATCAAGATATGCAAAGTTGACACAAATGATAACATAGCAGATCCATTAACAAAGCATCTCTCACGGGTCAAGCATGATCAGCACACTATATCTATGGGTCTTAGAAATTTGTAGGCCTAGTGCAAGTGGGAGATTGTTAGTGTATGTGCCCTAGGCCATTTTATTTGGATCTTTATGTTATACATTCATTATTAATAAATGAGGTTTTATTATCATTATTGTTTGTTTGCATGTTACACAATTTTGATATTTGTCCCTGGCTTATTATTGTTATAGAGATAAAAAAAATAATTCTTAACCAGTATGAACATTGATTTGATAATCATCAGATGGTTATGTGTATAGTGATACAAATCAATTTCATAGATACTTGTTAGAGAACAATGTATTGGATAGACCCATCATGAGATTACTACATGGGTTAGTGTCATAAGTAAATCTCATGATAGTTATGTATTAATTCTTTGACTTGAGATTGTCATAGTTTCCAATATAAGGACTATTATATTTTGACATGATCAAACATTATCCGTAATTGGATAGTAATAAAGGTTATGATCATATATGATAGAAATTATGTAGAGGATAATGAACAATCAAGATAGAATTTGTCCCTCTCTTTGAGAGAGATATCTTTTGGGCCCCTCGATAAGTGAGACTGTGAAATGCATGGCCGTGCTCAAATGAATTGATAGTGCGATCACTTTCATTTGTTTTTATCAGTCTACTTGGAGATCGAGTAATCATAAGTTTGGACAATATAAGTATGACATTGACCATGACTTATGTTCAAGCTAGATATCGTGTGACAAAGGGATTAATGCATGTACTATTATTAGGCAAATTGGACATTCCTTATATTAATTGGGTAGTTGTAACGCCTTGCTAGAGGCCAATTATGACTTGTTGGTTTAATAGAGATTAAATTGATTGCCAATTAATATGGGCCTATCGGGTCACACATAAGAATGCACTTTGGGCTGGATATAATATTAATAATATTAATATTAGATATTAATATTTATTATTATTATTATTTTCATTTTATATATATATTATTAGATAATATATTCAGAATCCTAATTAGATTTGGATTCTGAATTTGATTTACCTTATCCAATTATATATATTATTAGATAATATATTCAGAATCCTAATTAGATTTGGATTCTGAATTTGACTTACCTTATCCAATTTCGAATTGGATTCTGGAGTGATTATATTCACTCCAGACGTTAAGTCTTCATATAGGTAACTTTAGAAAATAAAAGGAGAATGAAAAAAAAGAAGGAACCCTAATACGTTTTAGAGAAAACGTTTTTTCAGCCTTCGCCGTTGTAGAGAGCTAGCACTCCAGACGGTAGCATTCGTGTGGATACGTGATAGAGGGTATTTCGCGATCGAGGCATCTCTTCCAAACTGTGATTTCTAATCATCAACAGGTTAGAACACTTTTGTCGAATTAAACGAACAGCATGGATCCTGATGGGAAATCAAAGATCAAATTTTTCGCTGCGTGTTTTTAGTTTGCTGTGATCTCCTTGATTTCCTAACAGGAGGAATAAAAGTTCTCTCTCTCTTGTTATTTATGGAGGTAGACAAGGAGCAAGAAAGGGAAGAAGATGATGAACATTCTAGATTTTTTACTTTCTCATCTTAATCCACTAACAACATAATATTATATAATTAATTAATGGCATAAGATTTTTATAGAAATATATTATTATTTTATATATTTTAACTTTTCTACTTTTAACATTTTACCTCTTCACCCTTTTCACATTTAACCCTATATATGTTAGTTATATTTCTTTTATATTATTCATATATCTCTCATCTAAACCTCCCATTTAGCCTATCAATTAGTGCATTTAAATAGTTTAATAAAATTGGGGCATTACAGGTGTCGCTTGTTGTGCAGATAAGTTTGGAATCCCATGGCCGTGGTTTTAAAAAGCCACGATCATGGGTTATGATTTTATTTTGTTTCTCTTACCAGTGCTGGAGTCTAGACCTAAGGTGAATCCCACGACTGTGGGGTTTAAGTTACCACGGTCGTGGCATTGAATTATTTTCTACACCTCTTTTTCTTCCTTTTTACCTTATTTTCATAGATTTAAATCATATCCCGCGGTCGTGCTTGTGTTTCACCATGGTCGTGGCATTCATTTTGCCACTGGTTTCTCCTGCTCTTGAAGTTTAAATTTCCTAAAAATCATTATATAAGAAAGTAAGTCAAAATTATAAAAGGATAACTAATCAAAATGCAAACAATGAAGAAAAGAAGTTGGGTTGCCTCCTAACAAGCGCTTATTTAAAGTCATTTGCTCGAATTCCTCTAGTTTGATTGATTAGGTACAGAAGTAGTAAACACTTGCATTGTCTACTGGATTGGAAATGCAGGAGGGCTTTAGGCATTATCCATTGACCTTGAAAGTCTCTCCTCCTTGATTTTGAATGTCAATTTCTCTATAAGAATAAACTTTTATAACTTTAAATGGTCAGGACCAATAGGATTTTGGCTTTCCTGGGAAGAGCTTTAACCTTGAATTATATAAAAGTACTTCTTTCCCTTCAAGGAATCGCTTTGGTTGGATATATTTATCATGCCACGCCTTTGTTCTTTCTTTGTAGATCTTGCCATTTTCATAAGCTTGAAAGGGAATCTTATCCAACTCACTTAGTTGTAAAAGTTGCTTTTGTCCTGCTACTTCCAAATTCATGTTTAACCATTTGATAGCCTAATATGCCTTGTGCTCAAGCTCAACAGGTAGATGACATGTTTTCCAAAAACAAGTTGGTATGGTGACATGCCAATTAGAGTTTTGAAAGCTGTGTGATAAGCTCATAATGCATCATCAAGTTTGAGTGACCAATCTTTCCTTGAATTGCTAACTATTTTCTCTAAGATCCATTTGAATTCCCTACTTGATATCTCCGCTTGGCCACTAGTTTGAGGGTGGTAAGGTGTGGCTACCTTATTGTGTACTACATATTTCTTTAGAAGAACATCAAAGCTTCTGTTGCAAAAATGAGTACCTCTATCACTTAGTATAGCTCTAAGGACTCTGTACCTTTTGAAAATGTTCTTTTTGATAAATCTTATCACAACCCTTGAGCCATTTGTTGAACTTGCTATTGCTTCTACCCATTTTGACATATAATCTACTACCACTAAGATGTATAAATTGTTGAAGGATGATGGAAAAGGACCCATGGAGTCTATCCCCAAAACATTAAAAAGTTCAACTTCAATAATTGAGTTGACTGGCATAGCTTGCTTTCTTGAGATGTTTCTGGTTCTTTAGAATTGATCATAGGCATGAACAAATGCTCTTGTATTTTTATACATGGTTGGCCAGAAAAATCCATATTGCCATAATTTAGCAATCATCTTTGAAGTGTTGAGTGGCCACCACATTCCCTTGAACGGAAAAAATTTAGGATGCTTTTGATTTACTCTTCCGGTACACATCTTTGAATCATTTCCTCCCCATAATGCTGAAACAGTAGAGGTGTAACACTCTTATATCCAAAATACATATAATACATATGCCCCATATGCATATAAATTTAGGATGCAAAGGTACTATAATAAATTCATATAAATGTCTGTATTTTAATATTAAAAATAATTTATAAATTTGTAAAAGAAATTCTCTGGAAAAAAATTTGTCAGATTTTGATTTGTAATTTTTTCTAATCCCAAAATCAATATCACATAACATGGATAAGATTTACACTCCCAAATCTCACATTTCCTTCAAATATCACTAATTATCTTATTCCACAAACACTTCACATTAATTTACAACCAAAAGTTTCATAATTATACATAACACCCAGCCTGAATACATATTCATATATAATTTTCCCCAAAACATATTTAGTATACATATGATGATATTCATATGTTCAAACCAAAGTATACAGTGACATAAACTATATATGTATGCAATAATGTTCAGGTTGGTCTCGTGGAAAAACCTAAACCTAACTCCAAAACTCAACCTCGATCTGGACTATTTTGATCCGTAAACCTATTACCTGCACGATACAATCAACCTCACTAAGCCAACAACTTAGTGGTACATACTTTAATACATAAAAACACTTTTAAAAGCAATGTGTGCCACTATGATTCACATAACATCATAGTAACTACAAGTACAGCAATAATAACACATTTATCATCATGTGATAACATCAAATATCACCACCATAATAAAATGCATTAACTCAACATATACATGCCAATATCTCACAAACACACACACGTGTTGGGCCCAACAATTCCATACAAAATATCCAAGTTCCAAAATAATTGATTTGGTCTATCGCGACACCGGGATCTAAGTGTTATATCATACATCACATAGATGCATCCCCTATTGGCACCAGTGTGTCTAGCCTCAAAGACATAGTAATAATAGCGATACCAACTTGTCTAGTCCGAAGGAATAATAATAACAGTGACACCAGTGTGTCTAGCCTAAAGGCACATTAATAACAATGACACCAACATCAACTTTCTAGAACAAGTAATTGTGTAAGGCCAACATACAATGCACACATCACATCATGTCACATTTTCATATTTTTATTTCCCTTCCTCTTTCTCAACCATTTCCATATTTCCATATATTTTCCACATATTTTTAGTGATTACCTCACCCATGATTACTTCACATACCACATTACGCCATCACATTACACAACCATGGGCTACATTCACAATGCAACCCATTTCCACATATTATCAACACATTATACAATTCATCATCATTTATTGTTAAACCATAGTTTTAGTCCCAAACCAATATACAAACATACTTCAATTGTCAATTCCTCATGTTTTCACATGATTCACCATATTCCATATTCTATAATGACATTTAACACAATGTTATCATTTATCATTTTGACATTCCTCAACCAAATTGAATGCATATAATATAACTCATTTCCACACTACTAATAAAATGTTACAAATCATTTCCACATAAGTTTTTATATATAATGTCACTTTAAAGAATAACAATATTATTTAAAGTGAGCCAAAATGTATGATACCACTCATTTTTTTTTCCACTTTTCATAACGTACCATCACCATTTATCATATCTACAATCACATTATGCATAACCTTGTCACACTCTTTTAATCACATAGCATAAAACATGTTCATTTATCTTATTAAATTCATAACTATACACACTTTCATACATGATGTTACTTTAAAGGATCATTAACTTCTTTTAAAGCATGCCAAAATGAAATATGCCAAACATAAGCATTCAAATCAAATATTAGCAAAGTATGTACTAACCTTATATAACTCTAGAATCAAGCCAAAAACGCCCTCCAAGCCTTACTTTCCATAACCTCTAAATGCTTCCACTTGGGCCACTTTCACCTAAACACATACAAACAGCACAATAAATAAAATTATCAAATTAAAATCACTTTCATGCTTAATATGTATTAAACTATCATTATTTTCACAATTTCCATCAAAATCCAAACAAAATCCTATTTCACCACTTACTACCTTTTTCAAACTTTACCCTAACCAACTCTTCTCTATCATCCAACTATAAAATCATCACATATCCATTAAAACAACATTAAAACAAATCCATTTCTACAATTATAGAAACTTCTATCAAAAGCTCAAATTTCACATAACACCCACAACTCTAATCATCACTACTTCTTTCAAACTTCACCAAAACTTGATAATTTCCACTATACAACCATAAAATCATAATACCCACATCAAAACAATGTCAAAATAAGCCATATTAACAATTTTAAAAGCCTCCAACAAAACTTGGATTTTCACATATTCATAAAACTTTTAAAAATCAAGCTTAAAGTAAATATTACATACTTAAACCTTGATTAATCTTCAAAATCACCCTCAATCTCTTGGAAAACTTATAAAATTTGAAGTGTTAAATGAAAATAACTCCCCTCTCTCTTCCATTGAAAAATTTGGCCAAGATAGGATGAAAAAGAGGAACATGAACTTTTAAATTTCTCTTCTTCATTCTCATCCACACATATATATATATATATTTAATTAATTAATTATTAGATTTTTTTTAGCTTCTTTCCATCCATAATTATCTATTTTTTAATTTTTTATCTTTTTACTTTTGACTTTTGCCTTTTAGTGAAAGTGTATATATTAGGTATATACCATATATATATTGTGTATTTTCAATGTGTATCTTATGTATACATTAGTTATTTATTATAATGTTATCCCAAGATGGCAACCAAGAGGGGGGGGGGGGGAGTGAATTGATTATTTTGAAGAAGTGATGGTAAATTAAAATTTAAAAGCGAGATGAAAAGAAGTGAGTAGAGTAGAGAAAAATGAACACAAGAGATTTATAGTGTTTCAGATTAAATAAATCCTATGTCCACTCCCTAACATTCAAGTTGAGGACTTCACTAACTTTGAATTTTTACAAGCTCAATCCTAACTTGGTGTTTTCACAAGCTCACACTAAACTTTTACAAGGTTTGAGTAATTTACTCACAACCTAACAAGAGTTTTTTCAGGCTCACTTTAAAACCTAAGTATTTCAAAGCTCATACTCAAACTTACACAATGGTGTTTAATGGTCACACCCAACACTCAAGCAATTCAAATTGAAATTTTCATGCAAAGAAATGAAAGTGGTTTATCGTAGCTTTCTCAAACTTGATTCATGTTCAAAATGTAGTTCATTCATGTATTTATAGTCTTAAGTTAGCATTTTTGAAGTGGGTGCTAATATGTTTGAATCTTATCTCCCACTTAAATAATTGTTCACAACAAGTTTATGGTCGGACTACTATTGGCTCGGTTGTGATAGGGCATGGTACGGTGGAACTCATGATGGCCCAATCATTCTACTCAATTTTTTATGAATTTCTTTCAATGACTAAGTGAGCGGGGATTTTTGCCCCCACTCTCGATGGAATGGTTCTTGCGACTTCGGCACTATTGGGCTCAGGGCCTTAGAGAGCACGGGCCTAAACCTGTAGAAAATGGAGTTGCCACTCGGATGGGCTGGGAAAAATAAAAGGGGTGGATGACTCAATTCCTAAGGAATCCCTAACCCCCTATTGGGTTCGGAAAGTTGGGTATGTGTGGGGAAGGTGAGAAATGGTCCAACACCCCCACAGCGCCCGGTTTATTGGAACTGTCCTCCTTTTCAAGTCTTAATATTATAAAATTCTTAAATATAATGATATTATTCATATTACATGCTATCATAAGAATAAACAAAAACTTTATTAATAATCATAGCAATATTCAAACAAAACAAATAAATGGACACCCATCCGAGGATGAAAACATGTCCTTACATCATCCATGTCTAAAACTAAATAGGACACCCACCGAAAGGTGGAAATGTGTCCTTTACATTAATTCTAAAATATGAAAATAATTTAAATTACATAAAGATTAATTAATGAGGTACCCAATTATAGAATTATACCTCTTACAATTTTAATACCAAGATAAACAAATAATAATAATAAAGAAACTGATAAACAAATCAAATATCGAAATTAAATAAATCAATCATAAAAATATATAATAAACTACATAATCAAATCTAAAATTAAATAAAGTAATAAATGTATAAATTTAGGGTTTTAGAATTTTAATAACCAAATTAGAGTTTTTAAATAAAGGGAGCTAAATTTTGAAAACTGGTCTTTAGGGTTGTAGGTTTTGGTATTGAAAATTAATATTTTAGGGTTTTAAAAATATATTTTTATTACTATGATACTTGAGGGTTTAAAGAATAATTGAAACAATTTAAATAAAAAAATGAAACAAAAATAATGAAAATGAAAAATGAAAATAAAAAATGAAAATTAACAATCGAATTACTGTAACCTTAAAAATAATTATTGCGAGGAATTGGGTTACTAGCACGCGAGCTGGGCTGGGTAAGCATGGACTACTGCGAGGCATGCCACAATTTGCCACAAGTTAATGCCTGTGGTGAACTAGCTTGCCCCGTGCCGCTCACTAATTGGCCCATCTAATTATTTATTTTTTTATTATATATATATATATTATTTTTATTATTTTTTTGAAAAATAAATATTATATATTTAAATAAATAAATAAAATAAAATAAAATAAATAATAAATAAAATAAATATTATATTATTAAAATAATTGTTAAAATAAATAATAAATATTAAAATAAATAATAAATACCACAAAAATTATTCCAGACTTATTTTAAAATATTGGACTGGACTTGGTAAAAAATTAAGGGTCTACAATTTGCCCCTTGCTTGAATGATCTGAGACTTTCAGTAGAAGAGAGTGAAAAGCAACATGACTTTGAGCAGATTTTGGATGAGGATGGGTTCTCGGCCCGAGATTAGCAATGGTTTGGGTACTTGGACTCGGAATGAGTTCTTGACTCAGAAAAGGTTCTGACCTGGATATGTTTGATTGGGTTCTCGATCTGAGACTGAATTTGATTTGGATACTTGGACCAGAGACTGAATTGATTGGATTCTCGACCCAAGATTAGATTGATTGGGTTCTCAACCCAAGATTAGATTTGGATGCTCGATCCTAAACTGAATTTGGGTACTCGACCCAAAATTGAATTTTGAGTGCTCAACCTGAGACTAGATTTAGATGCTCGATCCTAAACTGAATTTGAGTGATCGACCCAAAACTGGATTGGGTACTTAAACCCAAAACTGGATTGGGTACTTGGACCAGAGACAGGAGTTGGGTGCTCGACTCGAAACTGGATTTGGATTCTCGACTCGAAATTGGATTTTGAGTGCTTGATCCTCAACTGAATTTGGATGCTCGATCCTAAATGAGATTTTAGGTGCTCGACCCAAAACTGGATTGGGTACTTGGACCCGAGATAAGAGTTAGGTGCTCGACCCGAAACTGGATTTGAGTTCTCAACTCAAAACTAAATTTTGGGTGCTCGACCCTAAACTGGATTTGGATGCTCAATCCTAAATGGAATTTTGGGTGTTTGACCCAAAACTAGATTGGGTACTTGGACCTGAGATAGGAGTTGGGTGCTTGACCCGAAATTGGATTTGAGTTCTTGACCCAAAATTGGATTTTGGGTGCTCGAACCTAAACTGGATTTGGATGCTCGATCTTAAAAAGGGTTTTGGGTACTCGACTTGAAACTGGATTGGGTACTTAGACCCGAGATAGGAGTTGGGTGCTCGCTGGATTTGGATACTCGATCCTAATCTACATTTAGTTGCTCGATCCTAAACTGGATTTGGGTGCTCGATTCTAAACTGAATTTTGGGTGCTCGACCTAAAGCTGAATTTGGGTTCTTGACCCAAAACTAGATTCTCTATCCTAAACTGGATTTGAATGCTTGGCCTGAGAAAGGAGTTGCGTGCTCAACCCAAAATTGGATTTTGGGTACTCGACCCAAGACTAGATTTTGGGTGCTCGACCCGAGACTAGATTTGGATACTCGATTCTAAACTGGATTTTACTGACTTATTATCAGTTGAGAATTCTAGCCTAGTTGGCTATTCCATTCTTTAATGGATTGTGGGTCTTTATCCACCAAAAATGGATCTTTATCCATTGGAGATCTGGTCTTTACCCTTAAAACATGGATCTTTATCCTTTTGAACATTTTTCCTATATTTGCTTCAGCTCTTCTAGCCGGATTGATCTTTTATCTTTTGCATCTTCACTCTTTTGAGAGTTCTAACATTCCATTCTTTTGTGCTTTCTTTTGCAAAAAATTCAGCTATTTTTTAGCTAGCTCTCATATCTTCTTCTTGCCCCTCGCATGGCAAAATATTTGAAAATGAGTTTGAAAACACTTTGTAGATGCATGAACTCAAAATTTTAAAAGGAGAAACTTTACCCCTTGTGTAGGCTCAAACCAATGGTTTTTTCTATGCAGGCTTTGGTTGATGATTGTGTTGTCTAGTTCCTCGCACAAGCATGCATTTCTTCTTTTGTAAAATGACTGGAACTTCCTCAAGCAATGGGCCTTTCATGCCCACTGAATCAATATCTTCTTTTGATTCTTTACTTTCATAGAGTGTTTGTTGTTCACTTTGACAATTGATAGGTAACATAAGATAACAAAATGCAATGTGATATGCTCATGTATGCATGATATGCATGGATTATACTTGTACTGGTTCCATCGACTCACAGACTGAGGTAATTAGTTGAAGTGTTCTCACGGATTCCTTCCAGATGCTCATTTAGGTCTTGTATAGGAATGACAAAAGGCTTCGAATTTATGGCTTTTATCTTTAAGATGTTGAAAACATGAGTAGTGGAGGCCCCAAGTAGCATAGATATATCCATTTTAAGTTATGATTCAGTATGCCAGTTGGTAGCTTCTTCATAACCTCCAATAATCATTTCCTTTGCCCAATGTGTCCTTCAAGGTTTGATGGTTCGACATACTCCCCTTAACTTGAAGGCTTTGTATGAATTTTTTTTTTTCGAATTTTGCTTTTGAAATCAAAATTTGGCTTTGCCAATTCAATGTCAATTTACCTCAGGACCTGATTTTTCAAATTAACATATCTATAACATGACAACCTTAGTTACCATACTGTGAACCTCGGTTTTTTGCCCGAAAAGGATCCGGGCGAAAGTTCACTCGTTGTCGGGAGTCGCCACTCAGTTTATTTTGTTCGAAGGGAAAAACTAAGAAAACCCTTGTTTGACTCCAATGACTTGTCCAATGTAAAGGTTTCTAGTCTGCGAACCCAAGGAGGATTCGGGGACTATGTCATGCATTTGACTAACTTGCAAAAAGAACCAATCAAAAAGGAATGAAGAACAGATTGTTGGTAAATTGCGGACTTGCTATTTGGGGTGAATCCCAAATATGCCTACATACTCCCGTTTGAATGGGAGATCAAAGCCCATGTAGTTCGGAAAAGCCTATTTAAAGGCATTGGAAATTATGCTTCATGCATATGTGTGTGTATGCTTCGTGCATTTGCCGGGCTTTTTGCCAAAGTTGTTAATTTTAGCACTTAGTGCAAATTTGTGAAATTTAGGTACTTTGTACCAAAATAGTGCGATTTAGGCGTTTGGCCAAAAGATTGATTTTAATTGTGATTTTTAGGTACTTTGTACCAAAAGATCCAATTCAGGCTCTATGCCAAAAAGTCGATTGATTTGCGGCTCCATGCCGAGGTGTTGATTGATTAGTTAATTAGGCCTTAGACCTAAAAGGATTAGGTCTTTGACCGAAAAGAAATTAAGAAGAAGATAGAATGCTTTATGATATGCTTAAATTGACAAATAATGAATTATCATACTACCTTGTTTAGAGTCCTTCCACTTCGCAGTTCCAGGTCTCGTTTTCTTAGATCTTGAAATATGATTCTTAATCCCTGCCACACAAAGTTAGATTCTTGCAAATAAAAGTCCAATAAGAGTTTTTTTTTTTAAGCGTGAAAAGAATCCGACAGCATGAGGCCCACCCGAAAAAAGTTCCTCCTCCTTTTTTTGAAGGTTTAAAGGCATTTTATAGGCAAAATTTGGGTTGGACGGCGGTCGGACCGGCGGTTCGCCGGAAAAATGGGAAAAAGGACGGCGGTCGGACCGCCTAGCCGGCGGTTTGACAGCCGGTCCGGGTGGTCGGACGGCGGTTCTCACCGCAAAAACCGCACCGAAATTTGTATTTTCCCGTTCAAACTGATTTACTGGGAGCTGCGGACCACCAAATATTATTCCGAGACCATACCTGTGATCCTTGCGTCGCTCCGGACATTTCAAGTACCATGAAGGCATACTTTCGGTGAACTTTGCCGCGGTCGACCAGTCTGGCTCGATTTTTTTGCTGTCGGCTTTCCGAGCCTTAAAATTCGAGTGTTCACAATTGCCCCCCACTGGGGCCCATAAAAATGATTTATGGGACTCAGTGGTCGTCTGAAATGAGAATTTTGAGCGAGGTGCGAACAGACCCGCGATTTCACATTTTCTATAAATAGGCTCATTTCATTCAATTTTCATTTGCTTTCATTCATTCTTCTTTTTTCACTTCTTTCAAATTTTCTTTCGACGATGGATTTTACCGGCTTTGAAGACCTCGAGATCCCACTCCCTCCCTGCAATCTTTTACTTGAGGAGGAGAAGCACAGTTCTCGGACCGGTTGCTATGAGGTGAGTAGTTTCCGTTTGTTCATCCAGTATGCATGCTTAGGAATTTTATTTATTTCCAGTAAGGAACTCAGAAATAAATTTTAGGAATATTTCCTTTACATGTACTAGTAATGAATTAGGATCTGTACCAGGCTTCGTTATGTTCTGCCATCAGTAATTATTTCTAGTAAAGAACTTAGAAATAATCCTTTAGGTATCCACACCCGGCTGGGGAAAGAATTTAAATTTTACTGAAGTTGCCCCCGAAATTATCCACAATGATGATGATTGATATTTTTTTTAGGACACTTCGATTAGGATATCTCTCGCGGAAAGACCCATGAGCACTATTCCAGCTTACATCTTTGACGCCGGACATCCGGTGGGGGATCTTATCAGACCTGCTTTCCTCCACTGTTTGAGGACCATAGATGCGGGTAGAGACATCCACAGGGATGTAATTTACGCGCTGGCTGAGCGATGGTGGCCCACTACTGATACCTTCCATTTTGCTTGGGGGGAGATGACGATGACGCCTACCGACTTTTCTGTCATCTCTGGGATTCCATTTGGCGTTGAGATGGTGGAGTATTACAATGACTGGCGGCATGACATCTCTTCCGCCGATATGGTCACTTTAATCGGGGTTGACTACCCTCGACATCAGGTGCCTCGCTGTATTCAGAGGAGGTGGCTTGTAGAGCAGGCACCAGCCATTTATACTGGCTATGAGGTAGGCGATCTTACTGCTGATCAGGCGGCAAGGTTTACCCTGATCCTCCTGTTTGCTAGCTCCTTCTTAGCAAACAGAAAGGATGCAGTGAATCTCAATGTGTTGAAGAGTCTAACCGACCTGACCCGACTTCAGACATATGATTGGGCTAGCATGATGTTGTGTAAATTGTATGATGACATGTCAGACCTTTGCTATACCCGCATTGCTCCATGTGGCCTGTATTACTTCTGGGAGGTAATGTAAAGAACATTTCCTTCACCTTGCATAAACCGACTCTGATCTCTTTTTTCATTTATTTCAGACTTGGGCTTATGAGTACTTTCCTGATGTCGCCCCTTTTCTTCGTGAGCCACTTGCCCCTGTGGATCCTCTTTCTCCCATTGCTTGGAGGTGGTATAGAGAGAGGATAGCAGCACCAAAGAGGAAGCTACCTATTAGAGAGCTGAGATTGTTCTTCGACAGTTGCTCCATGGACTCGGTAAATACCTTATCTTCATCGTTATTTATTATATTAGAGAAAATGACTCACTAACATAATAAATTTTTACAGGTAGCATTTACAACAATGTCTAACCGCCTGACAGAGTGGATTGCTCAAGATCACAGCTTTCAGCGATCACAGACCCTGACCCACCGTCGATTCATACTTCCCCATCCAGAGTATCGACGATACTATCTCGCCGAGAGAGTGACCTTCCAGATTGCTGGCTTCCGTGCAGTTCCCTTGGACCCCCCTGATGACATGCTGACTCTGGCGCTTCTACCCGTTACAGCGTCATAGTATGAGGGTGATCCCTTCGAATCGGCCTTTGCCTCGGATGAAGAGGATTATGATATCTACTGTCTTGAGCAACTGATGCCACACATTGGGGCCCGGTTCGATTCTGCACCACCTTATCGGTCTTCCCACTCTTCAGCCCTTACTTCCAGCACCCCGGGAGACCATCCCTCTTCCAGCTGGCGAGCTAACAGACCTTCTTCTTCTAGGACTAGGGCTTCCGCCTCCAGGGCTGGACCATCACATACTGGAGCAAGCAGCAGTTCATCACACTTGAGGCCTCCCCCATCCATTCTTGCGGCTACCGGTCGATTGGACCCTGTTTTAGCCGACTTGCGGTTGCCATATGCTGTTCGTTATCATGCACCTGATGGTTGGGTGTCCCGACCAATTGGTGTGGAGAGTGCACCTCACCGGAGGCTTGTTCACATCACTCAGGTATATTCTTTTAGAACTTTTCATGAAAAGGATTCATAAAATTCTCTTGAAATTGATTGTGATTGTGTCTTTTTTCACAGGTACCTGAGGGTCTAGTTGCTGATATGACAGCACTGATCACTGCTTTGTCAGATGAGCTGGCTGGTGCTTGGACTGATGCTGCTTATGAGAGGCAGAACAGGCCGCAAAGACGGAGAGCCCGGCGCTGAATTCTGATATTTGTCTTGGATTATGTTTGTAGTATTTGGATTATTCTTGCTCTGTACTTTGTACTTTTCGTATTTTCCACCTGTCATTTGAACTTAAGTACAAACCTGCACTAATTTGTTAGTATTAACAGCAGATATGAATGTATGATGTTTGTTTTTTTTTTATTTTATTTTCAAAGTAAATTCCTGAGATAACCCCAAAAATAGCACCTAAAATGATCTAAACAGGGCCAAAATACAAGAATTCCACAACATAAAAATAAAAATAAAATAAAATAAATACATAAAACGAGAATCGAGGCTGTGCGGGGGCGGTCGGGCCTCCGGTCCGGCGGGTCACCGCCGGGGGCGGCGGTCGAGTCGCCGTCCGGCGGTCGAGCCGCCGGGGACCCCGGGGCAGTATATGTATTTGAGAAAAAAATAGGATTTTGAGTGCATTTTTGGGCCAAAAACAGATCTCTCACTGCAGGATTTTTATTTCCCTCCAAAATGAATCCTCTTTTTAATCACGTGATGCATAATTGGACCAAAAGTCTCCACAATGTTGAAAGGATCAACATGGGGAGGTACGGGTTGAAAGCTGTCGCCACCCTCAGAGGTGTAGTTGTAGACTGGGATTTCTTGCACTCTTGTATTAGGTTTTGGGATCCCCAAGCCCATGTTTTCAGATTTGGGGCTCGGATGGAGGAAATGTGTCCTCTTTTTGAGGAGTTCTGCTCGATCATTGGGTGCGATCCAAATGCCCCTCTTGTGAGGCATGAGGTCCAAATCGGGTATGTGGGATCTTTTCAGAGGCTTTTTAGCTTCACAAAACCCCAAGCCCAAGCTATGATTGTAGATGGGGATAAGGCGATGCTGCTTCCCCTAATTGATGAGTTCTTGATCGCCGATTTTGAAGACGATGTTCAATTGAGGCATAGAATGCGAGCCTTCGTCTTTTGTCTGCTAGCTGGGTTCCTCTTCAACCGTGACCCCGGCTTTGGAGATTTGAGACTTTGCCCAATGGTTAGGCAAATGGAAGAGCTCAACTGTATCGGGGGCATGATCCTGGCTGAGACTATTCAGAGTCTCGACAGATGTGCACTTGGATTTGAACGTTGGACCGTCACCGCAGTCATCCTTCAGGTAATTTATACCTTTTGTTTCTTTTGCTTATTCCATCATCTCTCTTTTCCTTTGTAAAATAGAAAGGATCTATTTTTTCAGGTTTGGCTGAGAGATCATCTTCGAGTGGTTGCAGCCCCCCAGACTTTGTCCTACAACCCTTCGCAGTACCGCACCAGGAAAATTCAGATTTCTTTTCCCTCTATGGCCGAATGGACTGTTTGGCTGTTTGAGCTTGGACCGGAAGAATTATTATGGTTCGTCCCTTGGTATAGGATTCCTCAATTCATGGAGGCAAATGCCATGCACAACCATGTCTACCTGCTTGGGTTCACTCACAGTACTTGGTACAGTGCTTCCCGCGTCCTCAGGCAGATGGGTATTGATCAGAGAGTTCCCCTTCCTGTCGGGCTTACCATTGCTTCTCCTATTACCCACGGGGTTACTCGGGCTGTTCTACAGACTTGGGTCAGAGACCATCGGATGATCAGGCCTGGTGCAGAGCCTTCCCTTGTTCAGCCCACTCCAGAGTACAGGACCTGGTTTATAGCTGAGGTTTGGCCCGTTGAGAAACCGAGGAGGTGCGCATTGCTCTAGGAGTTGGAGGGAGAGGGGGTGTAGGATTTGGATCCCATGGTGACTCCGTTGTCTTTTCTGTTTTTTGGGTTGTTTTTTACCTTTTTGGTTTTTTTTTCTTTTTAGGAGAATATGACTTGATCTTTTTGTGTTTTATAGGCTGAATGACTCTTTTTGTAACAGATGATTCTCTTTTGTAATGAATGATTCTTAATGAATGACCCTTTTGTTTGCTTTCCAAGCATTATCTACTTTATTTATTCGCTCTTTATTTTTGCCTAAGCCGTCCTTTCGGATTTTCAACTTAGCGAGCTCTTACCCATTCTTGCCTAAGCCGCCCTTTGTGGGTTTTCGACTTAGCGGGATTTTTTTTTTGTTTGTTTTGTTTTTTGTTTGTTTTTTTTTTATGTTGGCACAAGAAAAATGAATCAATGATTTTATTAAAATTTAGACCGTGCTCAAGAAGAGCTGCCTACATATCTCGAATTAATTTGCGAGAATCAGGTCTAATGTAGTTCCATACAATGCATGATCATGCATAATATTTCTTTAGTTGATCCAGATTGCATGGGTTTGTGAACTCTAGACCATCCAAATCAGACAAGATGACGGCTCCGCCGGACAGTATTTTCTTTAAAATGTAGGGTCCCGCCCAATGAGGACGAAACTTCCCACGAGGATCTGTAACAGGTGTTCTGATCTCTTTCAGAACCAAACAACCTTCTTCCAACTTTCGATCTTTGACCTTTTTGTTGAAATGTCTGGCCATTCGCCTCTGATACCCTTGAATCTGATGTAGAGCTTGAAGTCTTTTTTCATCCAAACTCAACAACTGATGATGATAATTGCTGATCCATTCAGCTTCATTTATCTGACTTTCTTGCATTATCCTCACCGATTGAACTTCCAGTTCAATGGGGAGTACTGCTTCCATTCCGTATACCAGTGAATACGGGGTTGCCCCAGTAGGAGTTCTAACTGATGTTCTATATCCCCACAAGGCCAATGGCAACTTCTCATGCCAACGCCTATGTTCCTTGATCATCTTTTGTATGATCACCTTTATATCGCTGCTTCTACAGCTCCATTTGTTTGAGGTCTATAAGGAGAGGACTTATGATGCTGGACATTCTTATCCTTCAAGAGCTTAGCAAATTCTGCTTGGAAATGAGTTCCATTATCAGTGATAATTTCAAACGGCGTTCCGTACCGACAAAGGATGTTGGTTCGGACAAACTGTGCTGCCTTTTTGGCGTCTAATTCTGCATAGGAAGCTGCTTCAACCCACTTTGTGAAGTAATCCACTGCTAACAAGATAAACTGATGTCCATTTGATGCTTTTGGATGTATTTTACCAATTATATCAATTCCCCAAGTAGCGAAGGGCCATGGAGAAGTGATTGGATTCAGGGCAACAGGAGGTTGCTTCTGTAGCTTAGCAAATATTTGGCATTGATGACATCCTTGCACAAATGCCACGCAGTCTGCATTCATGGTGGACCAATAATATCCTAGATTGGAAATTTTTCGAGCCAGGGCGATCCCATACATGTGTGGTCCTGATTCGCCACCATGTACCATTTCCATTATCTGCTTAGCCTCTGCTTCATTTACACACCTTAGGTGTAATATCCCAATGTGTGCCCTAGAAGTTTTGAATGTTGTTGTTGTTGTTGTTTAATTGGTTAGAATGTATGTGTTAATTGGCAAGAGAAAAGATATTGGAAAGTGAATGCTTGTGTATATGTGTTTGGGGAAAGAAAATAGGGTTTAGAGAGAGATGTATATGTTGATTATATGGTCATATATATAACATATAAGTTGGTCAAATGGAGAGTCAAGGGGGAAGAGATATTTATCTTGCTGAGTGTGAAATTACATGAATGGGCATATAAGAGACAAAGGTTTAGTTAAATGGTTAAAGGGTGTTTTGGTAATTTTCTTTTGGAAAACTTGTGGTGGAGATTAAAAGGGAAATTTGACTTTGCTTCTTCATCTTTTCCTCTTCTCCTCATGTGTGGCCGGCTTCTTCATAGAAAAAGAGAAACAAAGAGACAAGAGAAGTGTTCTTGATGCTTGAAGCAAATTGAAGGAAGAATCAAAGGTTTTGGTTGAAGATTTGTGGAATTTCATCAAATTAGGTAAGTACTCTCTTGTTTTCCCTTGTTAATTTTTGAAGTGGTGTTTGAGATAAGTTAAGATTGGTTAATATCATGATTTAGAATGTTTGAGATGTGTTTATAAGTAGAGAAAGTGATTGTGAATAAAAAGGGTTAAATTGGTGGTGGTTTTGTTTGAAAATGGCAAATTAAGTGGAGGTTATTTTTGAAAGAAGAAGATTGATGTTGGTTTAGGATTTGATGTGGTAAGTGATTGAATGTGTAATTGATATAGTGTTAATATGAATATTATGATGAATAAGTGTTAATAACATTGATTATGTCCATTTTGATGAGATTATGTTGTGTATAATGTGTTTGAATGCAATTGAAAGAGTTTTGGCTATTTTAGGGTTTATGCATAAGAGACACGTAATTTGGGGCGGTCGCTTTTATTCATGTGCGGTCGCTATTATTCATGTGCGGTCGCGACTTAGGTCTGGCTTCTGACCGCGAAACCTACTGTGATAAGGTTTCATCTTTTGATTGTGAAGTGCGGTCGCGACTTAGGTCGGGTTTCTGACCACGAAACCTACTGTGATGGTCTTTTGCTCTTCTTGTTTTGTGGAGAATGTACACACATTTGATGATGCATATGATTATGTGTGAACAATATTATCTTATGCATTGTAAGTCATGTGAATGGTAGTATGTTATATGAATAATGTGACTAATATTATGACTTGTATAGTGTGGAAGAGGTGAAGATCATCCAAAGAGGTATGTGCAATGTAAATTATTATAATAAATGCTTTAATAATGGTATGTTGTTTAGTTAATGTAATTGATGTTGCATATTATAATGATGATTTAATTGAATGAAACAAGGCATGACTGCCAATATGATAATGAGAAGTGATAATGGAATTGATAATGCATATGATATCACATGAACAAGGTTATGTTTTATGCATTGTGAATCTTGTGGATTGCAATGATGCTATATATATTGTGAAGGATATGATGAAGTAATTGCTTATGTATAATTGAATAATGAAATATTATGATATGATTTGAGATATCATATAATGTGAAGTCATTGCTATTGACTATAATGATTCAAATATAATGTGAAGTCATTGCTATTGACTATGATGATTCAAATATAATGTGAAGTCATTGCTATTGACTATAATGATTCAAATATAATGTGAAGTCATTGCTATTGACTATAATGATTCAAATATAATGTGAAGTCATTGCTATTGACTATGATGATTCAAATATAATGTGAAGTCATTGCTATTGACTATAATGATTCAAATATAATGTGAAGTCATTGCTATTGACTATAATGATTCAAATATAATGTGAAGTCATTGCTATTGACTATGATGATTCAAATATAATGTGAAGTCATTGCTATTGACTATAATGATTCAAATATAATGTGAAGTCATTGCTATTGACTATAATGATTCAAATATAATGTGAAGTCATTGTTATTGACTATGATGACTCAGATATGATGTGAAGCCATTGTTATTGGCTATGATGATTCAAATATAATGTGAAGCCATTGTTATTGGCTATGATAGTTCAATTGAGAATAAAATTGATAAATGAATGGTATAGCTAATGTGTTATTCCATTTTCAGAGTTTGTTGTTGGTGGCATGCCTAATAAGTGTAACAATCTCTTGAAGTTAGGTTGGATTGAATCCTTGAAGCCTAATTGAGATGTTACCACCCTTGAAGCTAGGTTGGATTGGTTCTTGAAGCCAAGTTGGGTTGAAGCTTAGCATGCTTTGCTCCCCTTGAAGCTTGGTTGAACCTAATCCTTGAAGCCTAGTTGGGTCTATGATATTGATAAATGTGATGATAAAACCAAAGCATTTACTCTGAAAATCGAATAGCATATTAGTGTAGTTTGGGCCCGAGTCTGTCGTTGTTGTCAAAGTGATATATAAATGTTGTAATAAATAAGTAATGAGATCTATGATTGTATTGATTGGAAATGGGGTTCATGATTGATGAATTGTGAATAAAATAATGACATAAAATAATATGTAATGTGTATATTGAAATATTGATGGTGATTATCAGTGGTGAATTGTGGTTGGTAAAAATGATATGTATATAAGACAAGAAATTAGTTAAGATTTATGAAAGATGCAATTTAAAAAGGAAAACATGACAAGAAACTAATGACACATGGAATTGATTTATCATGATATGTTAGTGTTGTTATAATGTATGTTTATATGTTATATTGTACTACTAAGCTCTTGGGCTTAGCGCGGATATGTAATCGCGCAGGTAGCTTGGTGGAGGATAGGAAGTCTTTCGTTATGCCACGAGAAGAATAATGGTGTGTCGAGACCAACTAGAGGGTAATGCATACATGTTTAACTTTAATTATGATGTATTTCTGACAAGAGGATATTTATATGTATAAATGAAGTTTTGAAATAGAGAAAGATTTTGTAAATGTTATTTAACTAACGTATTGTGGTTTAAACTCTGTTACAGGTTTTTAAAAGGGTAATGAAAAGTGACATCCTTATACTTTATATACTTACTGTATGTATACTAGGTATATGTATAGTACTTATATAGGGTATCGGGGTGTTACATTAGGTGCATTCCATTCCAACTCCTCTTGTAGAGGATATCTCCATTGAGAATGTAACCTGTGGCAAGCTGCCTTATTGCCCTCTGATCAACCTTTGATGATCCCTCCGGATAATTTCCATCCTTGAGATAGGTCTTGATATCCCAAAACCATGGTTTACCATCGGCCAAGTGCATTACATGGGCGGGTTGCTTTTGAAGCTGAACTTTTAATGGACGAATGACTTTTGTAACACCCCGATACCCTATATAAGTACTATACATATACCTAGTATACATACAGTAAGTATATAAAGTATAAGAATGCTACTTTTCGTTACCTTTTAAAAACCTGTAACCGAATTTAAACCATAATACATTAATTTAAATAACATTTATAAAATCATTATCTTTATCCAAATTACATTTATACATATAAAGACTCTCTCATCAGAAATACATCAAAATTAAAAGTATTACATGTATGCATTACCCTCTAGTTGGTCTCGACAAACTCTTACTCTTCTTGTGGCATAATGAGAGACTTCATATCTTCACCTATTTACCTGCGCGAATACACACCCGCGCTAAGCCCGAGAGCTTAGTAGTCCAAATATAAAATGTAAACATATAGTATAGAAGTATTAACATATAATGATATATCCATTCAATGTATAATTAATTCTTATCATATTATCTTTTCTTTTTAATTGCATCATTCATATATCTTAGCTAATTTCATATATAATGTACATATATATATACATAATATTATCACCAACCCCAATCTATCACCAATATATTAATACACCCACATTATATATATACCATACCAATCATTATTGCAATACACACATTACATATCATACCAATCACTATTGCAATACACACATTACATATCATATCAATCACGAATCACATTTTTAATGAAGATAACCATTATCATCAACCACTATTCATTTACATATCATACCTCATAACATTATCTAATTCACAATTCACCAATCATGATTCATTTATTTCAACACTTGTATTTCACATTGGCAACAAAGACAGACTCGGGCCCAAAACACTAATATGTCATTCGACTTTCAGAGTTAATGCTTTGGTTTAATTATCACATTTATCATTATCCCAACTAGGCTTCAAGGATTAGGTTCAACCAAGCTTCAAGGGGAGCAAAGCATGCTAAGCATCAACCCAACTTGGCTTCAAGAACCAACCCAACCTAGCTTCAAGGGTTGTAACATCTCAATTAGGCTTCAAGGAATCAATTCCAACCTAACTTCAAGAGATTGTTACTATTAGGCATGCCACCAACAACAAAACTCTGAAAATGAATAACATATTAGACACACAATTCATTGATCATTCCATCACCAATATCATTTACAATTCTCATCATCATTTAGGCAAACATGCCTTACATATCTCAATTGAATTGTCATAGCCAATCACAATGGCTTCATATCATATTTGAATCATGATGGCCAACTATAATGGCTTCACAACATATCCTATCTCAATCCATATGATACATATAGCATCATTGATATAACATTTCAAAGTATTTTATTCATATAATACATTGCCATTCACAAGATTCACAATGCATATAACATAACATTTCATCATTTCTCAAAATACATAAACACCATTCATTATTAGAGCATTTATCATAATAATTTGCACATACATTAAGAATGATCCTCATTTCTTCCTATCTTTCCCATTTCATATATCATCCTTTATATATATATATAGCAATTGACATTATTCATTTACATTCACAATATAATAGAGTATTTAACACATTCATCCAAATGTGTTAAGGTTCAAGGACATATAAGGATATACAATCAAATAGGATTTATGCTTACCTTTTAATGATCTTCACAACTTTCACCTCATTCAATCATCACCTTAGTCAAATTATATTAACAATATAGTAAACTACTTAACACATTTGCAAACAAATGTGTTAAGCCTCAAATCATGTAAATAAATACAATCATATGTATTGGTACTTACCTCAAGAACTACTCCCATCAATTTATACATTTCTTTATTCCAAGAATTCTCCACATTTAGGTTAATGCAACCCAATCTCTTCGAAACCTAATCCAAAGATCATTATTCATAAGTTTAGTATCATCTACATACATTTGTTTAAGTCATTCTTTGTTTACAAAGTGTTTATGTTTAGGTTTAGAGACCAAACTATCTTTGAAGAATCAAAACCATATAAAAAGAACAAAGAAATCAAACAATATCCAACTCATTTGAGGGACACGGGCAGCCCACTTGAGGGACACGGCCGTGTCTCTCAACTATAAAAGAGGCAGTAGCCAACACGGCTAGGTGACACGGCCGAGCTTGTGGCCGTGTCTCTCACCAAAAACCACAGTAGCTGACACGGCTTGGGGACACGGCCGTGTCTCCCAAAAACACTCCAACACATCCCAAAATTTTTCATGACTTGGCCGTGTCTCTCCCTTGCCTTTGGCCGTGTCACTCAAGAACACAAACCCTATTTATGGCCAACTCTTCCAAATGCATTTAAACACATAATACCCAACACAAACTCACTCAAATGGATGTAATCAAACTCATTAACACTTATTTTGCACATTTAACATAATACTTACATTAACCAAACATTAAATCATTCATCAACTCCAAACCTTAAAACCAACTTCACACTTGAACTTCCACTATCAAAACCCACTTAAACTTACAATTTTCACAATCAAACCAACACCAATTCAATCCTTTATCTCACCATCAATTTTAACACTTATAAACACATATCAAACACACCAAATCATCACATCAACAAATCACAATTTCCTTTAGACACAACTTCAAAATTAACAAAGGAAAACACAAGATTACTTACTTGAAATGAAGAAAATCCACAAATCTCTAACCAAAACCCTTGATTCCTTCTTCAATTTGAGTTAAGATCTTCAAACACCTCTCAAGCTCTTTCTCTTCTTGGATGGCCGGCACACACAAGAGAAGAAAAGAAATTCAACAAAAGTCAACAAGCTTTTCTTCTTTAAATCTCCACCAAGAGATTTTAACCAAGCAATTACTAAAACACCCTTTTCCATATAACTTAACTTTTGTCTCTTATATGTCCACATAGGTAATTACACATGCCACAAAATAAATATCTCTATTGCATTGACTCTTCCTTTGACTTTTGTATATGTTAATTATACAACCATATTAACAACATATACACTTCTCTCTAAACCCTATTTTATTTCCCAAAACACATATACACAAGCATTCTCTTACCAATTTCTTTTCTCTTCACATAACATATACATTCAATCCAACTTACAACCACAACATAATCAAAACTTCTAAGGCATACATGAGGATATTACAATTCTCTCCCCCTTAAATAATTTCGTCCTCGAAATTATCTAGTATCGTTGTAATCCATTCATAATACCATACCATCTTAACTTCCAAATGAAGTTAATTATACGTTTAAGTCATTATATCATCAAATCATATAGCTTCAACTCTCCTCTTTAAAGTCAACCACTTACTTAAAATTCCATAACTCATCATTCTATATGTTTATACATCTTATTACTTCTTTAATCAAACATTCAAAAGAGCTCATTACATCTCTTGTTAAAGTCTTTATACAAGAATCAGATCATTTTATAGTACACTTATACTCCATCCAACCTTTATATTTAATATATTTTGTTCTTTCACTTCTTTGTAATTACTCTCTTAATTTTAACTTTAAAAACCATTGACTTATATCTGAGCATTAATTATCCCATCATTACAATCACTGTCTAAAAAGGCATTTATCACCCTCAATAGATAACAAAATCCTGATTTTTCATAAATGGAGTTATTTCTTTAGCATGCTCTTCACTTAACTTACAAATTAATACATTACCTTTCAACTTATTTTATAAATAACCAATCTTTTTCTCTTCTTACCATAAGTTACAATTACCATAATTCCATTCATTCATCCAATCACACTTTTAAAAATTTTACATCATATATATTACCATGTAAATAATTACACTCTTGGTACAACTATACACATTAAATCTCAATAATGATTCATAATCTTAGTCAAATCGAAATCCATCGATCTATCTGTCACAATATATCCACATTCCAATCTTGTTCAACTCTAACTAACAATTAATTTATTCAAACTCATCATAAAATTTCACAATATTCATATATATATATATATATAACTTCATTCCATTAGAGCAAACTCATATTCAATTCCTGATCTCTTCCGACCCATTTCAGTCAAATCATCATGATAACAAATCAATTCAAATTATCTGTTAATATACACATAGTTTATTCTCTATTATCTTATTATAATTCCCACCAATTCTCATAAAGATTTTATACCATAATTACTATATATAATTTCTCCCTTTTTAATATCTCTTCTCATTTCATATCGTTGTTATTTTTATTTTGATTAGCTTATTGTCATATCATCCATAACTCAAAACATTTCCATAATTTCTTTTTCCTCTCTTCATATTCACAATTTTAACCCAATTCTTAACATAAAATGATAAAGTACAATTTTATCCATCATAACTTTTAACTATACTTCTCAAACAAGATTTTCAATCTCACCAAATCTGTACTGCAATCCTTTTATCTAAGATCCAAATCCATGGATAACAAAATTAACCAATCAAACACACTAAACAAAACACATGGCTTTAAGAGATTAATATTCAAACCTGAGACTTTCCAATCAATATTGTTCTTCTCATAATTTTATTCTCAATCCAAACAAATACAAGGCTAAGGTGTATCTCAAGAATTACATATTCCTTCTTTACATTTTTACTATATCAGAAGTTAACACATTCCAACTCCATTTCAACCAAATTTGCATTCAATTATATAATCTTTATCAACTTAAGTCACGTTTCAACAATATTATTATATATATATTCAATCATATACAGTTCTTATACAATTTCTATTCGTCACTTCATTTCTAATCCATTTACAATCTCTTATAATATAATTACATAGAACTTTTTATATGTAAATACTTTGGGACTCTAAATATCATAAAATTATCAAATTTATGGCTCATCAACAATTTCTACTGTCCACTATTACTCAAGTCCATTTCATCCTTACTTTTATCACACAATCCAATTAGCTTTACCCAGTTCCAGACCTACTCTCTCTTAGGTCCACTCATACATACAACATCATTTCCATATCGCTAATTCTATAATTATACCACATACATATTCATAGGTCATCTACAAAACATGATTCACACCTTTATGTATATATGTATAATTTCATTCACATGTCATATACATGTACACACTTAATTATATGCTCTTATTTATTTTCCTTTTTCATACATTCAATACAAATTTAATATTCATCACTTTCTTTTAAACATTATCATTCTCATTCTTCCATATAATAGAAAGTATTTATTCACACAACATATATATATATTGACTATAATAATATTTCACATCTATCTTGATCACATTCCCAATGTGACATCTCTTTCACTTTCATCTTTAAAAGCAATTAGTATGCTTCCATAACCATTTTTACCCTTTACACTCAAAATGACTTAAAATAACTCATTTTCATTTGCTTATCCACTTTCCTTTTTTACTTTAAAATAATTTCTCATACTACCAATCACAATACTCAATTCATAATGCTTTAATATGGAATATTAGTCATTTCTCCTAGCTCATGTATTGAATATACATTAAACCATCAATATCCCAATAATCTTTATCAAATTCCACTGAAACTTTAACTTCTCAATTTACTACTTCGTTTAAGCTTCAATTTGCCAAACTCATCTTTTCTTAATATCAACTTTAAAAGCATCTTATATATATATCACAAAGTAATATCAAAACATATAATTTTCACAATTATCCAACTCATTCCAAAATTTCAAATATCCCATATCACCACCATTATCATGAGCTTTTATAATATCCAAGCATCTCACATCTCTAACATTGAATTCACAATGTTTGCATTATAATAACAATACTAAGTTATATTCTTATTTAACCACTATCATCTCTTTTTCCTTTAAACAAAACCTTAACTGTATATACATCCCAACTTTACATAATCACACTATTTTTATACTAACCAACTTATTCAATATTTCACCATACTCTCCTTGTTTAAATAACATAACTTTCAATATTAATAAATCGATATTATTTCCTCTGTTTAGTAAACTCAACATTAGCAAACCCAACATAAACTTTATTATAAATAGGTTCAAAGTATAGAGGAAAGAATTCATACTTTAATCTTGATTTTGATTTCTACTCATTTTCAACTTTATTCTCCTTTTCATTTCTTTATGTTTCAATTCACATTATGTCCTACATAATATTGCTCATAAACATCGACATTACATTCCATGTTGCACATAATATGACATTTTCATATGCATCATCAATATACATATAGCACATTACATTTCACAATTTGTTTTCTCATAGTCAATTAGGCACTATGCCTCAATTATAATTCATTTTCAACATCAATACCAACAATCATGATTTCTCATCACATCAAAATAGTATACACATATATCATCAACTACATAGAACATCTCATATAACACAAATATTTTACTATTCATATAATGCCACATCCGAGACCAACCTAGGTGTCAATGCATATGCACGTATTACAAATTTCATTTCAAAACTTTTCCTTTTTACTTCTATTTAAACTTTTCAAAACTCTTTTTTTTTCTTTTTTTTTATACTCTTCAAAAATTCTCTTTTTAGTTTCACTTAGGCCGAGAATCTCGAACCTAAGCTCTGATACCAAAATAATTGTAACACCCCGATACCCTATATAAGTACTATACATATACCTAGTATACATACAGTAAGTATATAAAGTATAAGAATGCTACTTTTCGTTACCTTTTAAAAACCTGTAACCGAATTTAAACCATAATACATTAATTTAAATAACATTTATAAAATCATTATCTTTATCCAAATTACATTTATACATATAAATACTCTCTCATCAGAAATACATCAAAATTAAAAGTATTACATGTATGCATTACCCTCTAGTTGGTCTCGACAAACTCTTACTCTTCTTGTGGCATAATGAGAGACTTCATATCTTCACCTATTTACCTGCGCGAATACACACCCGCGCTAAGCCCGAGAGCTTAGTAGTCCAAATATAAAATGTAAACATATAGTATAGAAGTATTAACATATAATGATATATCCATTCAATGTATAATTAATTCTTATCATATTATCTTTTCTTTTTAATTGCATCATTCATATATCTTAGCTAATTTCATATATAATGTACATATATATATACATAATATTATCACCAACCCCAATCTATCACCAATATATTAATACACCCACATTATATATATACCATACCAATCATTATTGCAATACACACATTACATATCATACCAATCACTATTGCAATACACACATTACATACCATATCAATCACTATTGCAATACGCACATTACATATCATACCAATCACTATTGCAATACACACATTACATATCATATCAATCACGAATCACATTTTTAATGAAGATAACCATTATCATCAACCACTATTCATTTACATATCATACCTCATAACATTATCTAATTCACAATTCACCAATCATGATTCATTTATTTCAACACTTGTATTTCACATTGGCAACAAAGACAGACTCGGGCCCAAAACACTAATATGTCATTCGACTTTCAGAGTTAATGCTTTGGTTTAATTATCACATTTATCATTATCCCAACTAGGCTTCAAGGATTAGGTTCAACCAAGCTTCAAGGGGAGCAAAGCATGCTAAGCATCAACCCAACTTGGCTTCAAGAACCAACCCAACCTAGCTTCAAGGGTTGTAACATCTCAATTAGGCTTCAAGGAATCAATTCCAACCTAACTTCAAGAGATTGTTACTATTAGGCATGCCACCAACAACAAAACTCTGAAAATGAATAACATATTAGACACACAATTCATTGATCATTCCATCACCAATATCATTTACAATTCTCATCATCATTTAGGCAAACATGCCTTACATATCTCAATTGAATTGTCATAGCCAATCACAATGGCTTCATATCATATTTGAATCATCATGGCCAACTACAATGGCTTCACAACATATCCTATCTCAATCCATATGATACATATAGCATCATTGATATAACATTTCAAAGTATTTTATTCATATAATACATTGCCATTCACAAGATTCACAATGCATATAACATAACATTTCATCATTTCTCAAAATACATAAACACCATTCATTATTAGAGCATTTATCATAATAATTTGCACATACATTAAGAATGATCCTCATTTCTTCCTATCTTTCCCATTTCATATATCATCCTTTATATATATATATAGCAATTGACATTATTCATTTACATTCACAATATAATAGAGTATTTAACACATTCATCCAAATGTGTTAAGGTTCAAGGACATATAAGGATATACAATCAAATAGGATTTATACTTACCTTTTAATGATCTTCACAACTTTCACCTCATTCAATCATCACCTTAGTCAAATTATATTAACAATATAGTAAACTACTTAACACATTTGCAAACAAATGTGTTAAGCCTCAAATCATGTAAATAAATACAATCATATGTATTGGTACTTACCTCAAGAACTACTCCCATCAATTTATACATTTCTTTATTCCAAGAATTCTCCACATTTAGGTTAATGCAACCCAATCTCTTCGAAACCTAATCCAAAGATCATTATTCATAAGTTTAGTATCATCTACATACATTTGTTTAAGTCATTCTTTGTTTACAAAGTGTTTATGTTTAGGTTTAGAGACCAAACTATCTTTGAAGAATCAAAACCATATAAAAAGAACAAAGAAATCAAACAATATCCAACTCATTTGAGGGACACGGGCAGCCCACTTGAGGGACGCGGCCGTGTCTCTCAACTATAAAAGAGGCAGTAGCCAACACGGCTAGGTGACACGGCCGAGCTTGTGGCCGTGTCTCTCACCAAAAACCACAATAGCTGACACGGCTTGGGGACACGGCCGTGTCTCCCAAAAACACTCCAACACATCCCAAAATTTTTCATGACTTGGCCGTGTCTCTCCCTTGCCTTTGGCCGTGTCACTCAAGAACACAAACCCTATTTATGGCCAACTCTTCCAAATGCATTTAAACACATAATACCCAACACAAACTCACTCAAATGGATGTAATCAAACTCATTAACACTTATTTTGCACATTTAACATAATACTTACATTAACCAAACATTAAATCATTCATCAACTCCAAACCTTAAAACCAACTTCACACTTGAACTTCCACTATCAAAACCCACTTAAACTTACAATTTTCACAATCAAACCAACACCAATTCAATCCTTTATCTCACCATCAATTTTAACACTTATAAACACATATCAAACACACCAAATCATCACATCAACAAATCACAATTTCCTTTAGACACAACTTCAAAATTAACAAAGGAAAACACAAGATTACTTACTTGAAATGAAGAAAATCCACAAATCTCTAACCAAAACCCTTGATTCCTTCTTCAATTTGAGTTAAGATCTTCAAACACCTCTCAAGCTCTTTCTCTTCTTGGATGGCCGGCACACACAAGAGAAGAAAAGAAATTCAACAAAAGTCAACAAGCTTTTCTTTAAATCTCCACCAAGAGATTTTAACCAAGCAATTACTAAAACACCCTTTTCCATATAACTTAACTTTTGTCTCTTATATGTCCACATAGG
This sequence comes from Garcia nutans, assembly GCA_947685225.1. Lineage (NCBI taxonomy): Eukaryota > Viridiplantae > Streptophyta > Magnoliopsida > Malpighiales > Euphorbiaceae > Garcia > Garcia nutans. Next base: position 42,072,445 of record CANTUV010000007.1, on the reverse strand, counting down.
TAATTACACATGCCACAAAATAAATATCTCTATTGCATTGACTCTTCCTTTGACTTTTGTATATGTTAATTATACAACCATATTAACAACATATACACTTCTCTCTAAACCCTATTTTATTTCCCAAAACACATATACACAAGCATTCTCTTACCAATTTCTTTTCTCTTCACATAACATATACATTCAATCCAACTTACAACCACAACATAATCAAAACTTCTAAGGCATACATGAGGATATTACAACTTTCCCCTCCTTGATATTGATCATGGAAGCTAAAGTAGCCAAGGCATCAGCAAACTGATTCTTTGCTCTTGGGAGATATACGAAGGACAGATCATTGAACTGTTGTGCCAAATGATCAAGGCGTTGTAGGTAAGGAACCAAACGCTCTTCTCTTATCACCATAGACCTTTAGGTCCTTAATCCCCAATTCCAGGGTGGCTTCAAGCCCATTAATGCAAGCTTCATATTCTGCTTCGTTGTTTGTACAGCTAAAGTCAAGTTTAACTGCGAATGGAATGTATTCTCCACAAGGAGTTTTGAACAGAATCCCAATTCCGTTTCCACGATAATTGGATGCCCCATCAAAATACATCTCCCAAACACTGCTTTCCACGTTCAAGAGGTCTTCATCAGGGAAACCCATTTCTCGCATCTCGTCATTCACGGGTAATTCTGCTAATTGGTCAGCTATTGCGCCACCTTTCACAGCTTTCCTTTGAACAAATTTCAAGTCAAAGGCTGCCAATGTTGACACCCACTTAGCCATTTTGCTGTCCAAAATAGGCCTCTCCATAAGGAATTTCAAGGCACTCTGTTCTGCAATGACATAAGTAGTGTAAGAAGACAAGTAGTGTTGTAACTTCGTACAAGCCCAATACAAGGCTAAACACAACTTCTCAATCTTATTATACTTTAACTCATAGTCCAGCATCCTTTTGCTGAGGTAGTAAATTGCATTTTCTACCTGTGAACCTCGGTTTTCCGCCAAAAAGGATCCGGGCGAAAGTTCACTCGTTGTCGGGAGTCGCCACTCAGTTTATTTTGTTTGAAGGGAAAAACTAAGAAAACCCTTGTTTGACTCCAATGACTTGTCCAATGTAAAGGTTTCTAGTCTGCGAACCCAAGGAGGATTCGGGGACTATGTCATGCATTTGACTAACTTGCAAAAAAGAACAAATCAAAAAGGAATGAAGAACAGATTGTTGGTAAATTGCGGACTTGCTATTTGGGGTAAATCCCAAATATACCTACATACTCCCGTTTGAATGGGAGATCAAAGCCCATGTAGTTCGGAAAAGCCTATTTAAAGGCAGTGGAAATTATGCTTCATGCATATGTGTATGTATGCTTCGTGCATTTGTCGGGCTTTTTGCCAAAGTTGTTAATTTTAGCACTTAGTGCAAATTTGTGAAATTTAGGTACTTTGTACCAAAATAGTGCGATTTAGGCGTTTGCCCAAAAGATTGATTTTAATTGTGATTTTTAGGTACTTTGTACCAAAAGATCCAATTCAGGCTCTATGCCAAAAAGTCGATTGATTTGCCGCTCCATGCCGAGGTGTTGATTGATTAGTTAATTAGGCCTTAGACCTAAAAGGATTAGGTCTTTGACCGAAAAGAAATTAAGAAGAAGATAGAATGCTTTATGATATGCTTAAATTGACAAATAATGAATTATCATACTACCTTGTTTAGAGTCCTTCCACTTCGCAGTTCCTGGTCTCGTTTTCTTAGATCTTGAAATATGATTCTTAATCCCTGCCACACAAAGTTAGATTCTTGCAAATAAAAGTCCAATAAGAGTTTTTTTTTAAGCGTGAAAAGAATCCGACAGCATGAGGCACACCCGAAAAAGTTTCCCCCCTTTTTTTGAATGTTTAAAGGCATTTTATAGGCAAAATTCGGGTTGGACGGCGGACGGACCGGCGGTTCGCCGGAAAAATGGGAAAAAGGACGGCGGTCGGACCGCCGGTCCGAGCGGTCGGGCGGCGGTTCTCACCGCAAAAACCGCACCGAAATCCGTGTTTTCCCGTTCAAACTGATTTTCTGGGAGCTGCGGACCACCAAAAATTATTCCGAGACCATACCTGTGCTCCTTGCGTCGCTCTGGACATTTCAAGTACCATGAAGGCATACTTTCGGTGAACTTTGCCGCGGTCGACCGGTCTGGCTCGATTTTTTTGCAGTCGGCTTTCCGAGCCTTAAAATTCGAGTGTTCACAATTGCCCCCCACTGGGGCCCATAAAAATGATTTATGGGACTCAGTGGTCGTCTGAAACGAGAATTTTGAGCGAGTTGCAAACAGACCCGCGATTTCACATTTTCTATAAATAGGCTCATTTCATTCAATTTTCATTTGCTTTCATTCATTCTTCTTCTTTCACTTCTTTCAAATTTTCTCTCGACGATGGATTTTACCGGCTTTGAAGACCTCGAAATCCCACTCCCTCCCTGCAATCTTTTACTTGAGGAGGAGAAGCACAGTTCTCGGACCGGCTGCTATGAGGTGAGTACTTTCCGTTTGTTCATCTAGTATGCATGCTTAGGAATTTTATTTATTTCCAGTAAGGAACTCAGAAATAAATTTTAGGAATATTTCCTTTACATGTACTAGTAATGAATTAGGATCTGTACCAAGCTTCATTATGTTCTGCCATCAGTAATTATTTCTAGTAAAGAACTTAGAAATAATCCTTTAGGAATCCACACCCGGCTGGGGAAAGAATTTAAATTTTACTGAAGTTGCCCCCGAAATTATCCACAATGATGATGATTGATTGATTTTTTTTTTTAGGACACTTCGATTAGGATATCTCTCGCGGAAAGACCCATGAGCACTATTCCGGCTTACATCTTTGACGCCGGACATCCGGTGGGGGATCTTATCAGACCTGCTTTCCTCCACTGTTTGAGGACCATAGATGCGGGTAGAGACATCCACAGGGATGTGATTTGCGCGCTGGCTGAGCGATGGTGGCCCACTACTGATACCTTCCATTTTGCTTGGGGGGAGATGACGATGACGCCTACCGACTTTTCTGTCATCTCTGGGATTCCATTTGGCGTTGAGATGGTGGAGTATTACAATGACTGGCGGCATGACATCTCTTCCGCCGATATGGTCACTTTAATCGGGGTTGACTACCCTCGACATCAGGCGCCTCGCTGTATTCAGAGGAGGTGGCTTGTAGAGCAGGCACCAGCCATTTATACTGGCTATGAGGTAGGCGATCTTACTGCTGATCAGGCGGCCAGGTTTACCCTGATCCTCCTGTTTGCTAGCTCCTTCTTAGCAAACAGAAAGGATGCAGTGAATCTCAATGTGTTGAAGAGTCTAACCGACCTGACCCGACTTCAGACATATGATTGGGCTAGCATGATGTTGTGTAAATTGTATGATGACATGTCAGACCTTTGCTATACCCGCATTGCTCCATGTGGCCTGTATTACTTCTGGGAGGTAATGTAAAGAACATTTCCTTCACCTTGCATAAACCGACTCTGATCTCTTTTTTCATTTATTTCAGACTTGGGCTTATGAGTACTTTCCTGATGTCGCCCCTTTTCTTCGTGAGCCACTTGCCCTGTGGATCCTCTTTCTCCCATTGCTTGGAGGTGGTATAGAGAGAGGATAGCAGCACCAAAGAGGAAGCTACCTATCAGAGAGCTGAGATTGTTCTTTGACAGTTGCTCCATGGACTCGGTAAATACCTTATCTTCATCGTTATTTATTATATTAGAGAAAATGACTCACTAACATAATAAATTTTTACAGGTAGCATTTACAACAATGTCTAACCGCCTGACAGAGTGGATTGCTCAAGATCACAGCTTTCAGCTATCACAGACCCTGACCCACCATCGATTCATACTTCCCCATCCAGAGTATCGACGATACTATCTCGCCGAGAGAGTGACCTTCCAGATTGCTGGCTTCCGTGCAGTTCCCTTGGACCCCCCTGATGACATGCTGACTCTGGCGCTTCTGCCCGTTACAGCGTCCCAGTATAAGGGTGATCCCTTCGAATCGGGCTTTGCCTCGGATGAAGAGGATTATGATATCTACTGTCTTGAGCGACTGATGCCACACATTGGGGCCCGGTTCAATTCTGTACCACCTTATCGGTCTTCCCACTCTTCAGCCCCTACTTCCAGCACCCCGGGAGACCATCCCTCTTCCAGCTGGCGAGCTAACAGACCTTCTTCTTCTAGGACTAGGGCTTCCGCCTCCAGGGCTGGACCATCACATACTGGAGCAAGCAGCAGTTCATCACACTTGAGGCCTCCCCCATCCATTCTTGCGGCTACCGGTCGATTGGACCCTGTTTTAGCCGACTTTTGGTTGCCATATGCTGTTCGTTATCATGCACCTGATGGTTGGGTGTCCCGACCAATTGGTGTGGAGAGTGCACCTCACCGGAGGCTTGTTCACATCACTCAGGTATATTCTTTTAGAACTTTTCATGAAAAGGATTCATAAAATTCTCTTGAAATTGATTGTGATTGTGTATTTTTTCACAGGTACCTGAGGGTCTAGTTGCTGATATGACAGCACTGATCACTGCTTTGTCAGATGAGCTGGCTGGTGCTTGGACTGATGCTACTTATGAGAGGCAGAACAGGCCGCAAAGACGGAGAGCCCGGCGCTGAATTCTGATATTTGTCTTGGATTATATTTGTAGTATTTGGATTATTCTTGCTCTGTACTTTGTACTTTTCGTATTTTCCACCTGTCATTTGAACTTAAGTACAAACCTGCACTAATTTGTTAGTATTAACAGCAGATATGAATGTATGATGTTTGTTTTTTTTTTATTTATTTTCAAAGTAAATTCCTGAGATAACCCCAAAAATAGCACCTAAAATGATCTAAACAGGGCCAAAATACAAGAATTCCACAACATAAAAATAAAAATAAAATAAAATAAATACATAAAACGAGAATCGAGGCTGTGCGGGGGCGGTCGGGCCTCCGGTCAGGCGGGTCAACCGCCGGGGCGGCGGTTGGACCGCCGGTCCGGCGGTTGACCGCCGGGGGCGGCGGTCGAGCAGCCGGCTGGCGGTTCGACCGCCGGGGACCCCGGGGCAGTATATGTATTTGAGAAAAAAATAGGATTTTGAGTGCATTTTTGGGCCAAAAACAGATCTCTCACTGTAGGATTTTTATTTCCCTCCAAAATGAATCCTCTTTTTAATCACGTGATGCATAATTGGACCAAAAGTCTCCACAATGTTGAAAGGATCAACATGGGGAGGTACGGGTTGAAAGCGGTCGCCACCCTCAGAGGTGTAGCTATAGACTGGGATTTCTTGCACTCTTGTATCAGGTTTTGGGATCCCCAAGCCCATGTTTTCAGATTTGGGGCTCGGATGGAGGAGATGTGTCCTCTTTTTGAGGAGTTCTGCTCGATCATTGGGTGCGATCCAAATGCCCCTCTTGTGAGGCATGAGGTCCAAATCGGGTATGTGGGATCTTTTCAGAGGCTTTTTAGCTTCACAAAACCCCAAGTCCAAGCTATGATTGTAGATGGGGATAAGGCGATGCTGCTTCCCCTAATTGATGAGTTCTTGACCGCCGATTTTGAAGACGATGTTCAATTGAGGCATAGAATGCGAGCCTTCGTCTTTTGTCTGCTAGCTGGGTTCCTCTTCAACCGTGACCCCGGCTTTGGAGATTTGAGACTTTGCCCAATGGTTAGGCAAATGGAATAGCTCAACTGTATCGGGGGCATGATCTTGGCTGAGACTATTCAGAGTCTCGACAGATGTGCACTTGGATTTGAACGTTGGACCGTCACCCCAGTCATCCTTCAGGTAATTTATACCTTTTGTTTCTTTTGCTTATTTCATCATCTCTCTTTTCCTTTGTAAAATAGAAAGGATCTATTTTTTCAGGTTTGGCTGAGAGATCATCTTCGAGTGGTTGCAGCCCCCCAGACTTTGACCTACAACCCTTCGCAGTACCGCACCAGGAAAATTCAGATTTCTTTTCCCTCTATGGCCGAATGGACTGTTTGGCTGTTTGAGCTTGGACCGGAAGAATTATTATGGTTTGTCCCTTGGTATAGGATTCCTCAATTCATGGAGGCAAATGCCATGCACAACCATGTCTACCTGCTTGGGTTCACTCACAGTACTTGGTACAGTGCTTCCCGCGTCCTCAGGCAGATGGGTATTGATCAGAGAGTTCCCCTTCCTGTCGGGCTTACCATTGCTTCTCTTATTACCCCCGGGGTTACTCGAGCTGTTCTACAGACTTGGGTCAGAGACCATCGGATGATCAGACCTGGTGTAGAGTCTTCCCTCGTTCAGCCCACTCCAGAGTACAGGACCTGGTTTATAGCTGAGGTATGGCCCGTTGAGAAACCGAGGAGGTGCGCATTGCTGCAGGAGTTGGAGGGAGAGGGGGTGTAGGATTTGGATCCCAGGGTGACTCCGTTGTCTTTTCTGTTTTTTTGGGTTGTTTTTTACCTTTTTGGTTTTTTTTTCTTTTTAGGAGAATATGACTTGATCTTTTTGTGTTTTATAGGCTGAATGACTCTTTTTGTAACAGATGATTCTCTTTTGTAATGAATGATTCTTAATGAATGACCCTTTTGTTTGCTTTCCAAGCATTATCTACTTTATTTATTCGCTCTTTATTTTTGCCTAAGCCGTCCTTTCGGATTTTCAACTTAGCGAGCTCTTACCCATTCTTGCCTAAGCATCCCTTTGCGGGTTTTCAGCTTAGCGGGCCCCACTATTGCCTAAGCCGCCCTTTGTGGGTTTTCGGCTTAGCGGGATTTTTTTTTTGTTTTTTGTTTTTTGTTTTGTTTTGTTTTTTCTTTTGGCAAACGAAAGATGAATGAATGATTTTTATTAAAATTTAGACCGTGCTCAAGGAGAGCTGCCTACATATCTCGAATTAGTTTGCGAGAATCAGGTCTAATGTAGTTCATTACAATGCATGATCATGCATAATATTTCTTTAGTTGATCCAGATTGCATGGGTTTGTGAACTCCAGACCATCCAAATCAGACAAGATGACGGCTCCGCCGGACAGTATTTTCTTTAAAATGTAGGGTCCCGCCCAATGAGGACGGAACTTCCCACGAGGATCTGTAACAGGTGTTCTGATCTCTTTCAGGACCAAACAACCTTCTTCCAACTTTCGATCTTTGACCTTTTTGTTGAAATGTCTGGCCATTCGCCTTTGATACCCTTGAATCTGATGTAGAGCTTGAAGTCTTTTTTCATCCAAACTCAACAACTGATGATGATAATTGCTGATCCATTCAGCTTCATTTATCTTACTTTCTTGCATTATCCTCGCCGATTGAACTTCCAGTTCAATGGGGAGTACTGCTTCCATTCCGTATACCAGTGAATACGGGGTTGCCCCAGTAGGAGTTCTAACTGATGTTCTATATCCCCACAAGGCCAATGGCAACTTCTCATGCCAACGCCTATGTTCCTTGATCATCTTTTGTATGATCACCTTTATAGACTTGTTCGCTGCTTCTACAGCTCCATTTGTTTGGGGTCTATAAGGAGAGGACTTATGATGTTGGATTTTCTTATCCTGCAAGAGTTTGGCAAACTCTGCTTGGAAATGAGTTCCATTATCAGTGATAATTTCAAACGGCGTTCCGTACCGACAAAGGATGTTGGTTCGGACAAACTGTGCTGCCTTTTTGGCATCTAATTCTACATAGGAAGCTGCTTCAACCCACTTTGTGAAGTAATCCACTGCTACCAAGATAAACTGATGTCCATTTGATGCTTTTGGATGTATTTTTCCAATTATATCAATTCCCCAAGTAGCGAAGGGCCATGGAGAAGTGATTGTATTCAGGGCAACGGGAGGTTGCTTCTGCAGCTTAGCAAATATTTGGCATTGATGACATCCTTGCACAAATGCCATGCAGTCTGCATTCATGGTGGACCAATAATATCCTAGATTGGAAATTTTTCGAGCCAGGGTGATCCCATACATGTGTGGTCCTGATTCGCCACCATGTACCATTTCCATGATCTGCTTAGCTTCTGCCTCATTCACACACCTTAGGTGCATTCCATTCCAACTCCTCTTGTAGAGGATATCTCCATTGAGAATGTAACCTGTGGCAAGCTGCCTTATTGCCCTCTGATCAACCTTTGATGATCCCTCTGGATAATTTCCATCCTTGAGATAGGTCTTGATATCCCAAAACCATGGTTTACCATCGGCCAAGTGCATTACATGGGCGGGTTGCTTTTGAAGCTGGACTTTCAATGGACGAATGACTTTCCCCTCCTTGATATTGATCATGGAAGCTAAAGTAGCCAAGGCATCAGCAAACTGATTCTTTGCTCTTGGGAGATATTCGAAGGATAGATCATTGAACTGTTGTGCCAAATGATCAAGGCGTTGTAGGTAAGGAACCAAACGCTCTTCTCTTATCTTCCATTTCCTTAAGGCTTGTGATACTATTAAAATAGAATCACCATAGACCTTTAGGTCCTTAATCCCCAATTCCAGGGCGGCTTCTAGCCCATTAGTGCAAGCTTCATATTCTGCTTCGTTGTTTGTGCAGCTAAAGTCAAGTTTAACTGCGAATGGAATGTATTCTCCACAAGGAGTTTTGAACACAATCCCAATTCCGTTTCCATGATAATTGGATGCCCCATCAAAATACATCTCCCAAACACTGCTTTCCACGGTCAAGAGGTCTTCATCAGGGAAACCCATTTCTCGCATCTCGTCATTCACGGGTAATTCTGCTAATTGGTCAGCTATTGCGCCACCTTTCACAGCTTTCCTTTGAACAAATTTCAAGTCAAAGGCTGCCAATGTTGACACCCACTTAGCCATTTTGCTATCCAAAACAGGCCTCTCCATAAGGAATTTCAAGGGACTCTGTTCTGCAATGACATAAGTAGTGTAAGAAGACATGTAGTGTTGTAATTTCGTACAAGCCCAATACAAGGCTAAACACAACTTCTCAATCTTGTTATACTTTAACTCATAGTCCAGCATCCTTTTGCTGAGGTAGTAAATTGCATTTTCCACCTTTGTATCCTCAGCTTCTTGAGCTAGCATTGCCCCCATGGCTTCATCTGTTACAGACAAATACAAGAGCAGAGGTTTTCCCATTCTGGGAGGTCGTAGAATTGGCGGACTTAACAAGTATTCTTTGATCTTGTCGAAGGCCTTTTGGCAATCTTCATTCCATTCTTGTGAAGCACCTTTCCTTAGTAGCTTAAAGATAGGACCACAAGTCTCAGCCAACTGTGATATGAATCGACTGATATACTGTAATCTACCTAGCAAGCCTCGAATCTCTTTTTCTGTTCTTGGTGGAGGCATTTTCAGAATAGCCTTTGACTTTGCTGGATCAACTTCTATTCCTTTCTTGCTGACCAGATATCCCAAAAATAAGCCCGATGTTGCTCCAAACAGACACTTTGCAGGATTAAGCTTCAAATTGTACTTGCGAAGTCTAAGGAAGAACTTCTCAAGTGCTTCAACGTGTTCTTCTGGAGATTTTGACTTGACAATCATATCATCGACATACACTTCTACTTCTTTGTGTATCATGTCATGAAAGACTGTTGTCGCCATCCTTTGATAGGTAGCCCCTGCATTTATTAATCCAAAAGGCATGACCCTGTAGCAGAAAGTGATCCATTCTGTGATGAAAGCCGTCTTTTCTTTGTCTGGTGGGTGAACTAGGATCTGATTGTACCCAACCGCAAGATCAGTCATGGAAACCATCACATGCCCAGCCATCCTGTCTATCAGCAAATCGATGTGTGGTAGTGGAAAATCGTCCTTGGGACAGGCCTTATTCAGATCTCTGTAGTCAACACACATCCTGACCTTTCCATCTTTCTTCGGGACCGGCACAATGTTTGCTAACCATGAAGGGTAGGCAATTGGTTCTATGAACTTATTGTCCAGTTGCTTGGCAACCTCCTCTTTAATTTTCAAGGACCATTCTGGCTTCATTCTTCTCAATTTCTGCTTAACCGGCTTCGCATCGGGGTATAGCGGAATCTTGTGAACTGCTATGGCTGGGTCTATTCCCGTGACATCACTTGCCTTCCACATGAAGCAGTCGACATACTTCCTGATGCAATCGACAACCTGTTCTTTATTCACACAATCATATGCAATGTATGTATGTTCATTTTCTTTGCCAATTATTATCTTTTCATTTATTTCTTTTATTTCATTTATTTCATTTTTGCTAGATAACACTTGGAAAGCAAAGGACACATGGTAACCAAGAATCGGAACAGTTTCATTGATAATGGTGGAGTCATTCTCCAAGATTACATTAGACTTGACATTAGGGCTTTCTAAATCTGAAATTACAGAAGACTCAGAATTAGACTCTAACTTGGTTTTTGACTCAGAATTAGTACAAGACTCAAGTTCAGGGTGTGACACAGGACTAGGTTTAACCTCAGCAGCTTGTCCCTCCTCGGCGTACTAGTTTCTCAGCGGTCCATCCGTGGTCTTGATCAGCTTTGTGAAATCCCTATTGTCTTCAAAGTTGGTTATCATAGCAACCTCATCAAAGAGACTAGGCCGCATGAAATTTTCCATTTGGGGGTCAGTTTCAGGTTCTGGCTCTTCTTCTTTTATGGCCACAACATCAGCGAACATTTCAAAACCCGGTAGCTTCTTTCTAGTCAAAGGAGAATAGAATGGCTCCTGGAAACCACAGTAAGGAACTGTTTTCCCAAATTTGCAGAAGTGACCATTTAGAGTTTTAAAGTAAGGGGGCATTTTGAGGATTTTTGCTCCCCAAGTCTTCTTCCCTTTTTTTCCATGCTCAAGCTCTTCAATCTCCTTATTTGTGGGTTTGTACCCCAAACCAAAAGTTTCCTTATTCTCAGGCTCTTCCCATGGCCGTACTACAGGTGTTTTTCTCCCAGACTTCATCATTTCCATTCCGGGTAGCAGACCTACCCTCAGCATCATTCCCACTAGAGAATTGATTTGAACCTCCCCAAAGTCATATGAGACAAATGGTCCTTTTGGCTTTTCACCTTCAATGCATTGAACTGTGTCGTAATGAAACCCAGTCAAGGTCATGGCGGTTTCACCAGGAACAACCTCAAGGAGAGACTGATCCATGGTTTTCCTGTTGATTTCGCAGATGTCCCCTTTGATAGTGATGATTTTTCCTTCAAAAGGGAATTTAAGTTTTTGGTGTAGTGAAGAAGGTACAGCATTAATCTGATGAATCCACGGCCTTCCAAGGAGGAGATTAAAGCTCGCAGGTACATCAATGACCTGGAATGGTACTCCCATTTTCACCGGCCCAATAGCAATTTCCAGAGTGGCAACACCCAAAATTTCTCTTCGAGTGTTATCATATGCTCTCACAATCTGATCAGAAGGTGTAAGATCTGTAGTCTCCAACCCCAAACAGCTTGCTACTTTCAAAGGACACACATTTAAAGCTGACCCATTATCAATGAGAACCATGGGCACAGTCTTTCCCCCAGTCTGTACGGTGATGTATAGAGCATCATTGTGTTTACTGCCATCTTCTTGTAGGTCTGTATCAGAAAATCGGATACTCAATGCCTTGGTTGATTGGGTCAAAGTGGCCACCAAAGCTTCTGGGCTTGTGTCCACAGGTGTATCAAGTTGACTCAAAGCTTCGCTGAGAGCCTGGCGGTGTGGGAATGAGGAAGCAAGGAGCTCCCAAATTGACACCTTAGCTTGGGTTTGCTTAAGCTGAGTAAGGACAGGGTCTTCTTTTGGCTCTGGGGTCTTCTTATGGGGGTGATTTGAGGTTGTAGGGGTTTTTCCCAAGTCAAGTGGCTGATATTGTCTTCCACTTCTTGTCAGAGCACTGACCTCTTCAGAAAGGTCGTTCAAATCTAACACACATACTTCATTCATTTTTGAGAGAAGTTCGAAAGGATCAAACAACTCTTCTTCCACAGTAATGGCATGGATGGAGTGATTGGGCAAAGGATTAGTGTTAATGTTTGGTTGCCTCCTGAGAGGAATGATGTCACCACTATCCAACAGATCCTGGATGCGGTTTTTGAGTGTCCAGCAAGCATCTGTTTTATGCCCATTCCCTTGATGGTATTCACAATATTCATTGACTTTATAACTGGAAGGTAATGGGTTTGGAGGAGGTCTTGGGTCTAAAGGCTTCAAATATTTCCCTTCCACAGCCTTTTTAAACACCAAATGAAGGGGTACCCCAAGGTCAGTATATTGCCTTCTTGGCTGATTTCTCGGCCCAAGATTGCCCACACGTAAAGGATTCGCAGGGGCAATATTGGCCATTTGATTGACCTTGCTTGAGGAAGGAGTTTGGCTTTGTTTCTTATATTTCGAAGCAGCCCCCTCATCCACTATTTTACCCAACTGTATCAAATCTTCTACCTTGGTTGCAGTTGCAATGAGCGATTTGAAAGTAGGTAGATATTGGGTTTGCAGTTGAGCCTGATATGTAGGTCTTAAATTCCTGATTATGATATCAATCTGCTGTTGTTCTGAAGGGCGATTAATCATTTGGGCGGCTTTTGCCCTCCACCTCGTAAGGAACGAGGAGAAGGGTTCATTGTTGTTCTGCTTGGTGGTTTCAAGTTCTCTTCTGGTGACATCCACCTCAATATTGTAGTGGTATTGAGAGTTAAATGCATTGCAGATGTCTTCCCATGTCTTAATCTTGGAACGGTCTAGACTCACAAACCATTTAAGGGCAGCCCCAGTCAGGGATTGTTGGAAGAGTTGAGCAAAGAGCTCATCATTTAAACCCCAAGGACTTAAGGCTCCCACATACATTTTCAAATGGGTTTTAGGGCACGTGGTCCCATCAAATCTGTCCATCCCCGGCATCTTGAATTTTGGAGGTAATCTGGCTTGGGGAAACAAGGATAAGGAATCCATGTCTACCACCTCTTTGTGAGTTTTCATGGCAGTGATTGACCTCTCAAGCAATTCAAGTTTCTTTTCAGTTCCTCTGTTTCATTCTTGGAGGGTGGATCCTCCAAATTGATGACAGGGGTATTAATCTGAGCAGTCACGGGGGTACTAGTTTGCCCCACTATGGGTTCCTTCCCCAAATTCCAGGAATAGGGACTGTCTTTGGTGCTCCTTCTAACTCAGCCAGGATGGCTACCCTTTGGGCGGCTAAAGCTTCATCAATTTTTTCTTGCATTCTAGCTTCAATTTCCTTAACCTGACCATCCAGCAAAGCTTTAATCTGTTCAATCGTGGCCATTTCAGTAATTGGAGTAGTTGGTGAAGTTGGGGTAGTAGGACTTGTGGGGGATAACACAGTTGGTGTTGATGTGTCTGGTGTAGGTGAAGGCACACGGACAGAGGGTACCTGAAAAGGTCAAGGGTAAAAAAATCAGGGTGGTGTGTAGGGTAGGAAAACTCTTGGTCCACTTATGTACATCAAAATTTTTCCCCAAAACAATGTTGTTATGTTGCATGAATGCACCTCATCACATCATAATTCATTTTAATGGAATGCGGCACTATCATTGGGTACATACAACCTAAGGGAAGGTTCTATTGTTATGTAAAAATAGAGAATCGGCTTATCATAGGGACCCTTGAGTCTTGAGTAAGATATACCTAACCACATGTGAAACAAGGAGTTTCGCGTGGGTCCAATAGTACGATTACTCATGGGCCACTCCAAAAGGATTGGAATGGTTTGCGACAACAGGGAGGACGCTTTGGCTGTCCGCCGGCATAATCAAGGAGACCTGCGGGTCAGCGCTACTTGCTATCCAGACTCAGAATTTTGAACAGAAAGGGAAGAAATTCATTTGAAAATAATTTTTTATGCAATGGAGGAAAAGGATTCCCCCATATATGCAAGAGAAAAAGATTCTCTGAATGACAAAACAAATGCACATTTAGCCAAACAAGAGATCCATCCAAGGAAAAAGATTCCTTTTGCCAATCTTCATTCCAATATCCTTAAGGGGAGGATATATATTGCTAGGGTACCCTGCAAAATGAATAAAAACACCCTAAAGAAGGGCAAATTAGTCAAATAAGCAATAATAGCCTACTAGGATCCCATAAATTATTTTTATGGTCTCCCGTGGCAAGTTAATCAAATAATCAATAGTAGTCCACTAGGATCCCATAAATGATTTTTATGGTCCCCAGTGGAGTCGCCAGATTGTGAACCTCGGTTTTCCGCCCAAAAAGGATCCGGGCGAAAGTTCACTCGTTGTCGGGAGTCGCCACTCAGTTTATTTTGTTCGAAGGGAAAAACTAAGAAAACCCTTGTTTGACTCCAATGACTTGTCCAATGTAAAGGTTTCTAGTCTGCGAACCCAAGGAGGATTCGGGGACTATGTCATGCATTTGACTAACTTGCAAAAAAGAACAAATCAAAAAGGAATGAAGAACAAATTGTTGGTAAATTGCGGACTTGCTATTTGGGGTGAATCCCAAATATGCCTACATACTCCCGTTTGAATGGGAGATCAAAGCCCATGTAGTTCGGAAAAGCCTATTTAAAGGCAGTGGAAATTATGCTTCATGCATATGTGTATGTATGCTTCGTGCATTTGTCGGGCTTTTTGCCAAAGTTGTTAATTTTAGCACTTAGTGCAAATTTGTGAAATTTAGGTACTTTGTACCAAAATAGTGCGATTTAGGCGTTTGGCCAAAAGATTGATTTTAATTGTGATTTTTAAGTACTTTGTACCAAAAGATCCAATTCAGGCTCTATGCCAAAAAGTCGATTGATTTGCGGCTCCATGCCGAGGTGTTGATTGATTAGTTAATTAGGCCTTAGACCTAAAAGGATTAGGTCTTTGACCGAAAAGAAATTAAGAAGAAGATAGAATGCTTTATGATATGCTTAAATTGACAAATAATGAATTATCATACTACCTTGTTTAGAGTCCTTCCACTTCGCAGTTCCAGGTCTCGTTTTCTTAGATCTTGAAATATGATTCTTAATCCCTGCCACACAAAGTTAGATTCTTGCAAATAAAAGTCCAATAAGAGTTTTTTTTTTAAGCGTGAAAAGAATCCGACAGCATGAGGCCCACCCGAAAAAGTTTCCCCCCCTTTTTTTGAAGGTTTAAAGGCATTTTATAGGCAAAATTCGGGTTGGACGGCGGTCGGCGGTCGGACCGGCGGTTCGCCGGAAAAATGGGAAAAAAGACGGCGGTCGGACCGCCGGTCCGAGCTGTCGGGCGGCGGTTCTCACCGCAAAAACCGCACCGAAATCCGTGTTTTCCCGTTCAAACTGATTTTCTGGGAGCTGCGGACCACCAAAAATTATTCCGAGACCATACCTGTGATCCTTGCGTCGCTCCGGACATTTCAAGTACCATTAAGGCATACTTTCGGTGAACTTGGCCGCGGTCGACCGGTCTGGCTCGATTTTTTTACAGTCGGCTTTCCGAGCCTTAAAATTCGAGTGTTCACACTACCTTTGTATCTTCAGCCTCTTGAGCTAGCATTGCACCCATGGCTTCATCTGTTACAGACAAATACAAGAGCAGAGGTTTTCCCATTCTGGGAGGTTGCAGAATTGGCGGACTTAACAAGTATTCTTTGATCTTGTCGAAGGCCTTTTGGCAATCTTCATTCCATTCTTACGAAGCACCTTTCCTTAGTAGCTTAAAGATAGGACCACAAGTCTCAGCCAACTGTGATATGAATCGGCTGATATAATGTAATCTACCTAGCAAGCCTCGAATCTCTTTTTCTGTTCTTGGTGGAGGCATTTTCAGAATAGCCTTTGACTTTGCTGGATCAACTTCTATTCCTTTTTTGCTGACTAGATATCCCAAAAATAAGCCCGATGTTGCACCAAAGAAGCATTTTGCAGGATTAAGCTTCAAATTGTACTCGCGAAGTCTAAGGAAGAACTTCTCAAGTGCTTCAACGTGTTCTTCTGGAGATTTTGACTTAACAATCATATCATCAACATACACTTCTACTTCTTTGTGAATCATGTCATGAAAGACTGTTGTCGCCATCCTTTGGTAGGTAGCCCCTGCATTTATCAACCCAAAAGGCATAACCCTGTAGCAGAAAGTGCCCCATTCTGTGATGAAAGCTGTCTTTTCTTTGTCTGGTGGGTGAACTAGGATCTGATTGTACCCAACCGCGAGGTCAGTCATGGAAACCATCACATGCCCAGCCATCCTGTCTATCAGCAAATCGATGTGTGGTAGTGGAAAATCGTCCTTGGGACAGGCCTTATTCAGATCTCTGTAGTCAACACACATCCTGACCTTTCCGTCTTTCTTCGGGAATGGCACGATGTTTGTTAACCATGAAGGGTAAGCAATTGGTTCTATGAACTTATTGTCTAGTTGCTTGGCAACCTCCTCTTTAATTTTCAAAGACCATTCTGGCTTCATTCTTCTCAATTTCTGCTTAACCGGCTTCGCATCGAGGTATAGCGGAATCTTGTGAACTGCTATGGCTGGGTCTATTCCCGTGACATCACTTGCCTTCCACATGAAGCAGTCGACATACTTCTTGATGCAATCGACAACCTGTTCCTTATTCGCACAATCATATGCAATGTATGTATGTTCATTTTCTTTGCCAATTATTATCTTTTCATTTATTTTTTTTATTTCATTTATTTCATTTTTGCTAGATAATACTTGGAAAGCAAAAGACACAGGGTAACTAAGAATCGGAACAGTTTCATTGATAATGGTGGAGTCATTCTCCAAGATTACATTAGACTTGACATTAGGGCTTTCTAAATCTGAAATTACAGAAGACTCAGAATTAGACTCTGACTTGGTTTTTGACTCAGAATTAGTACAAGACTCGGTACAAGACTCAAGTTCAGGGTGTGACACAGGACTAGGTTTAACCTCAGCAGCTTGTCCCTCCTCGGCGTACCAGTTTCTCAGCGGTCCATCCGTGGTCTTGATCAGCTTTGTGAAATCCCTATTGTCTTCAAAGTTGGTTATCATAGCAACCTCATCAAAGAGACTAGGCCACATGAAATCTTCCATTTGGGGGTCAGTTTCAGGTTCTGGCTCTTCTTCTTTCATGGCTACAACATCAGCAAACATTTCAAAACCCGGTAGCTTCTTTCCGGTCATAGGAGAATAGAATGGTTCCTAAAAACCACGGTGATGAACTGCCTTTCCAGGTTTGCAAAAGTGACCATTCAGAGTTCTAAAGTAAGGGCGCATTTTGAGGCTTCTTGCCCCCCAACTCCCCTTTTTCTTCCTTCCATGCTCAAGCTCTTCTATTTCCTCGTCTGTAGGTTTGTACCCCAAGCCAAAAGTTCCCTTATTCTCGGGTTCTTCCCATGGCCGTACTACAGGTGTTTTTCTCCCAGACTTCATCATTTCCATTCCGGGTAGCAGACCTACCCTCAGCATCATTCCCACTAGACATTTGATTTGAACCTCCCCAAAGTCATATGAGACAAATGGCCCTTTTGGCTTTTCAACTTCAATGCATTGAACTGTGTCGTAATGAAACCCAGTCAAGGTCATGGCGGTTTCACCAGGAACAACCTTAAGGAGAGACTGATCCATGGTTTTCCTGTTGATTTCGCAGGTGTCCCTTTGATAGTGATGATTTTTCCTTCAAAAGGGAATTTAAGTTTTTGGTGTAGTGAAGAAGGTACAGCATTAATCTGATGAATCCACGGCCTTCCAAGGAGGAGATTAAAGCTCGCAGGTACATCAATGACCTGGAATGGTACTCCCATTTTCACCGGCCCAATAGCAATTTCCAGAGTGGCAACACCCAAAATTTCTCTTCGAGTGTTATCATATGCTCTCACAATCTGATCAGAAGGTGTAAGATCTGTAGCCTCCAACCCTAGACAGCTTGCTACTTTCAAAGGACATACATTTAAGGCTGACCCATTATCAATGAGAACCATGGGCACAGTCTTTCCCCCAGTCTGTACGGTGATGTATAGAGCATCATTGTGTTTACTGCCATCTTCTGGTAGGTCTGTATCAGAAAAATCGGATACTCAATGTCTTGGTTGATTGGGTCAAAGTGGCCACCAAAGCTTCTGGACTTGTGTCCACTGGTGTATCAAGCTGACTCAAAGCTTCGCTGAGAGCCTGGCGGTGTGGGAATGAGGAAGCAAGGAGCTCCCAAATTGACACCTTAGCTTGAGTTTGTTTAAGCTGAGTGAGGACAGGGTCTTCTTTTGGCTCTGGTGTTTTCTTATGGGGGTGATTTGAGGTTGTAGGGGTTTTTCCCAAGTCAAGTGGCTGATATTGTCTTCCACTTCTTGTTAGAGCACTGACTTCTTCAGCAAGGTCGTTCAAATCTAACACACACACTTCATTCATTTCCAAGAGAAATTTGAAAGGATCAAACAACTCTTCTTCCACAGTAATGGCGTGGATGGAATGATTGGGCAAAGGGTTAGTGTTGATATTTGGTTGCCTCCTGAGAGGAATGATGTCACCACTATCCACCAGATCCTGGATGCGGTTTTTGAGTGTCCAGCAAGCATCTGTTTTATGCCCATTCCCTTGATGGTATTCACAATATTCATTGACTTTATAACTGGAAGGTAATGGGTTTGGAGGAGGTCTTGGGTCCAAAGGCTTCAAATATTTCCCTTCCACAGCCTTTTTAAAAACCAAATGAAGGGGTACCCCAAGGTCAGTATATTGCCTTCTTGGCTGATTTCTCGGCCCAAGATTGCCCACACGTAAAGGATTCGCAGGGGCAATATTGGCCACTTGATTGACCTTGCTTGAGGAAGGAGTTTGGCTTTGTTTCTTATATTTCGAAGCAGCCCCCTCATCCACTATTTTACCCAACTGTATCAAATCTTCTACCTTAGTTGCAGTCGCAATGAGCAATTTGAAAGTAGGTAGATATTGGGTTTGCAGTTGAGCCTGATATGTAGGTCTTAAATTCCTGATTATGATATCAATCTGCTCATGTTCTGAAGGGCGATTGATCATCTGGGCGGCTTTTGCCCTCCACCTCGTAAGGAACGAGGAGAAGGGTTCATTGTTGTTCTGCTTGGTAGTCTCATGTTCCCTTCTGGTGACATCCACCTCAATATTGTAGTGGTATTGAGAGTTAAATGCATTGCAGATGTCTTCCCATGTCTTAATCTTGGAACGGTCTAGACTCACAAACCATTTAAGGGCAGCCCCAGTCAGGGATTGTTGGAAGAGTTGAGGAAATAGCTCATCATTTAAACCCCAAGGACTTAAGGCTCCCACATACATTTTCAAATGGGTTTTAGGGCACGTGGTCCCATCAAATCTGTCCATCCCCGGCATCTTGAATTTTGGAGGTAATCTGGCTTGGGGAAACAAGGATAAGGAATCCATGTCTACCACCTCTTTGTGAGTTTTCATGGCAGTGATTGACCTCTCAAGCAATTCAAGTTTCTTTTTCAGTTCCTCTGTTTCATTCTTGGAGGGTGGATCCTCCAAATTGATGACAGGGGTATTAATCTGAGCAGTCACGGGGGGTACTAGTTTGCCCCACTATGGGTTCCTTCCCCAAATTTCCAGGAATAGGGACTGTCTTTGGTGTTCCTTCTAACTCAGCCAGGATGGCTACCCTTTGGGCGGCTAAAGCTTCATCAATTTTTTCTTGCATTCTAGCTTCAATTTCCTTAACCTGACCATCAAGCAAAGCTTTAATCTGTTCAATCGTGGCCATTTCAGTAATTGGAGTAGTTGGTGAAGTTGGGGTAGTAGGACTTGTGGGGGATAACACAGTTGGTGTTGATGTGTCTGGTGTAGGTGAAGGCACACGGGCAGAGGGTACCTGTAAAGGTCAAGGGTAAAAAATCAGGGTGGTGTGTAGGGTAGGAAAACTCTTGGTCAACTTATGTACATCAAAATTTTTTCCCAAAACAATGTTGTTATGTTGCATGAATGCACCTCATCACATCACAATTCATTTTAATGGAATGCGGCACTATCATTGGGTACATACAACCTAAGGGAAGGTTCTATTGTTATGTAAAAATAGAGAATCGGCTTATCATAGGGACCCTTGAGTCTTGAGTAAGATATACCTAACCACATGTGAAACAAGGAGTTTCGCGTGGGTCCAACAGTACGATTACTCATGGGCCACTCCAAAAGGATTGGAATGGTTTGCGACAACAGGGAGGACGCTTTGGCTGTCCGCCGGCATAATCAAGGAGACCTGCCGGTCAGCGCTACTTGCTATCCAGACTCAGAACTTTGAACAGAAAGGGAAGAAATTCATTTGAAAACAATTTTTTATGCAATGGAGGAAAAGGATTCCCCCATATATGCAAGAGAAAAAGATTCTCTGAATGACAAAACAAATGCACAATTTATCAAATAAGGGACCATTAAAGGAAAAAAAATTCCTTTTGTCAACTTTCAATCCAACATCCTTAAAGAAAGGATATATAATGCTGGGGTACCCTGCAAAATGAATAAAAATACCCTAAAGAAGGGCAAATCAGTTAAACGAATAATAATAACAGTCTACTATAATTCCATAAATCATTATTATTATCATTTTTTTGATTATTATTTTTTTTGTAATATATAGCCATTATTTTATTTATTATTTTTTTATGGTCCCCAGGAAGATATATTCTTTTTTTTTTTAATTTTCAGTACTAATGTCTTTAAAGAAAAGACAACCATTGCTAAAGTACCCTGCCAAAATAAATAAAAATACCCTAAAGAAGGGCCAGTTAGTCAAATAAACAATAGTAGTCCACTAGGATCACATAAATCATTTTTATGCTCCCCAGTGGAGTCGCCAGATTTGTGAACCTCGGTTTTCCGCCCAAAAAGGATCCGGGCGAAAGTTCACTCGTTGTCGGGAGTCGCCACTCAGTTTATTTTGTTCGAAGGGAAAAACTAAGAAAACCCTTGTTTGACTCCAATGACTTTTCCAATGTAAAGGTTTCTAGTCTGCGAACCCAAGGAGGATTCGGGGACTATGTCATGCATTTGACTAACTTGCAAAAAGAACCAATCAAAAAGGAATGAAGAACAGATTGTTGGTAAATTGCGGACTTGCTATTTGGGGTGAATCCCAAATATGCCTACATACTCCCGTTTGAATGGGAGATCAAAGCCCATGTAGTTCGGAAAAGCCTATTTAAAGGCAGTGGAAATTATGCTTCATGCATATGTGTGTGTATGCTTCGTGCATTTGCCGGGCTTTTTGCCAAAGTTGTTAATTTTAGCACTTAGTGCAAATTTGTGAAATTTAGGTACTTTGTACCAAAATAGTGCGATTTAGGCATTGGCCAAAAGATTGATTTTAATTGTGATTTTTAGGTACTTTGTACCAAAAGATCCAATTCAGGCTCTATGCCAAAAAGTCGATTGATTTGCGGCTCCATGCCGAGGTGTTGATTGATTAGTTAATTAGGCCTTAGACCTAAAAGGATTAGGTCTTTGACCGAAAAGAAATTAAGAAGAAGATAGAATGCTTTATGATATGCTTAAATTGACAAATAATGAATTATCATACTACCTTGTTTAGAGTCCTTCCACTTCGCAGTTCCAGGTCTCGTTTTCTTAGATCTTGAAATATGATTCTTAATCCCTGCCACACAAAGTTAGATTCTTGCAAATAAAAGTCCAATAAGAGTTTTTTTTTTTAAGCGTGAAAAGAATCCGACAGCATGAGGCCCACTCGAAAAAAGTTCCTCCTCCTTTTTTTGAAGGTTTAAAGGCATTTTATAGGCAAAATTCGGGTTGGACGGCGGTCGTACCGCCGTGGTCGGCGGTCGGACCGGCAGTTAGCCGGAAAAACGGGAAAAAGGACGGCGGTCGGACCGCCGGTCAGCCGGCGGTTAGGGGGCGGTTTTCACCGCAAAAACCGCACCGAAATCCGTGTTTTCCCATTCAAACTAATTTACTGGGAGCTGCGGACCACCAAAAATTATTCCGAGACCATACCTGTGATCCTTGCGTCGCTCCGGACATTTCAAGTACCCTGAAGGCATACTTTCGGTGAACTTTGCCGTGGTTGACCGGTCTGGCTCGATTTTTTTGCAGTCGGCTTTCCGAGCCTTAAAATTCGAGTGTTCACACATACTAAACTCGAGAATCATTTCTATTTGAGCAAGAACTGTTGCACTTCAAATAGGCACATACACATTACTTGATCAAAGGTCTTATTGAGTTTAAATATTGTCTATCTCATATGCATGCTTACTCAAACTGTCTTCACTAATAGACTCTACCTACCAAGAGAGATCAACAGGTCTTTAATAGGCTTGAAATGGGGTTTATAAGGGACACAGGTTAAATGAAGGCCATTTATAAGCTGGAGCCATTGTAACACTGTGGGCAAACCCTCACACTATAAATTTCTTATTTAGAGAGTTGGAAGCATGAAATGATAGAGCTTTGAACATTCTTCTTTCTTCTTGACAATAATCTAGATCTTAATTTAGACAGCCTTTGCCTTTGCAAAAAGTTTGGTACCCATTGTAGACCCTTAATTTTTGACCCAGTCCGGTCTAATATATTTTAATTAGTCCAAAATAATTTTTGACCTAGTCCAGTCCAATATATTTTAATTAGTCCAAAATAATTTTTGTTATTTTAATTAAATAATTTTTGCTTTAGTATCTAATTTTTATTAATAAAAAATAAAATAATAATAATAATAAACAATAAAAATAAAAAAAATAAAAAAAAGGTGGGTCAGCGGCGGCGAAATGGCCCGCAGGCCCATTTCGGCCATTTCGCCCTCGCTGCCACAGCTAGCTGCGGCAACTTTTTTGCCAGCGCATTTTTTCCGCAGCCGACTTTTTTTCGCCAGCGTAATTTTTTCGACGTAAAATTTTCTGAAACCTAATACAATTAGGTTTTGGTTTCCTTTTCTTAATGAATGATAAATTCCGTGAATAATTAGGAATGTGTTTAGGTCATTTTTGTACTAGTTTTTAGTATGATTTTATGTGTGTTTTAGTTAATGTTTTGATTAATTTTTGTTTTAAGTGTGTTTAAAATGTTTATTTTAGGTTTAGGTGCAAAAAGACCCTTGGAGGATCAAAATGGTGCAAGAAGAGCAAAGAACGAAGAACAGTAGCTGACGCACCCAGAGACACGGCCAAGCCTCTGGCCGTGTCTCATTCAAAGGGGAAATCAAAGAATAAGCAAGCAGAAGCAGACACACCCAGTGACACGGCCAAGCCTCTGGCCATGTCACATGACACACCCAGGAGACTTGGCCGTGTCCCATGCCAAGCCAAGGAAGAAAAGAAAGAAGAACAAAGAGACAAAAGGTGACACACATAAGAGACACGGCCAAGCTTGTGGCCGTGTCCCTCTAAAAAGCTCAAACACGGCCAAGCAATCCAAAGCCTGGCCGTGTCACACACCCAGCTCCAAAGAAAAGAAAGAAAGAGAAGAAAAATGACACAGTGAGGGACACGGTCAGTTGTCTTGGCCGTGTCCCATGGAGATCAAGAGACACTGCCAAGCCGACCAAAGCTTGGCCATGTCACCTAATGGAAAGCAAGGAAAAGAGCTTGAAACACGGCCAAGCTCACCCAAGCTTGGCCGTGTCACCTTAATTTCTATAAAATCTTTCGCACGACAAAGAAAAAAGGAGAACGGCTAGGGTTTTGAGAAAACAGAGAAAAGAAAAGAGAGGAGGGGGCAAACACCAATTTGGGATGAGGAGAGAGTGACACTCTCCTTGTCCCTCATCTTCATCCTCCATCTTCATCTTCTCCATCTTCCATTGACAAGATCTTTGAGGTTCTTTGGGATAAGTTGGGTTACAAGCTCTTGAAGGTTGAAGAAGCTTCATTGAAAGGTTTGGTGACTTGAGAAAGCTCCAATCCATCTCTTAAAGGCATAATCAATTAAAGGTTTGGTGACTTGAGAAAGCTCCATCCTATATTGCAAAAGGGAAATCAACCATTGAAGAGGGCTTGAGTTCTTCATCAAACATCAAAGTGGAGCTAGGAGGAAGACTAGTAATCCTACTCTTGGCATCTTCACAAGGGGTTTTTCTATTCTCTCTTTTAATTCATTTCAATATTGTTTTTGTTATATTAAGAGAATTGATATTGCAATTGGACAATTTGTATTTGATTTATATTGAGTTGAATGAATGTTTTAAATTGATGATGTTGAGCTAAAAACCCATGCTTAGGGTTTGTAGTATATTTGATTGAAAGCTTTGATTTGATATTTCCATTGATGTATCTTGTTGTTGGTTGATTGCTTTGGATTGTATGCTAGGTTAATATATTAGCTACCTATTGATCTCTAGATATTGAATGAAGGACCGAGAGGTGAAATTAAATTCGACTACCCTATGAATGAATTAGAAATATAAGTTCTAGGGTTTCATTAATTTGCAAATGTAAAAGAATTGGTCATTGTTAATTCATGAATGTGAGAACTATGAATTGGTAATTGACTAATTAACCTTAAGGAACAAATTAATTGCAAGGCTATGTTAATGGATAATTGAGAATTGAGCTTTGATTGAATGGACCTATAACCCTAGGCACTTTCCCAAGAACTGAATTGATCTTGTGCACCCATCACACACATCAAACCCTACGTACGTTAATTTTAGGTTTAAATTGTTCTTTAGCATTCCAAACAACAAACTCTCACTTTTAATTTAATTGCTTTAATCATGCTATTATGAACCACACCTTCTTGGGGAAACGACCTTGGGGCGATCACCTTTGCTACAGCTACATCGTATACTTGCGAGTGACGCTTGGTAGTAGTACTTAATTCGAGCGCAACAGAATGAACCATAAAATTCTTCTATAAATAATACCTAAAAACAACACAAAAATCAATCAGAAATAAATCAAGAAATCGGAGGAGAAAGTGGAGACCGAAACTGAGAAGGAAAACCTTGAATCAAACTGATTTTTTGAGGGAGCAGAAAAACAATTCAAGCAATTCAAAGGCAGCAAAGCTTGTCTTTGTTTTTGTTTATCCAAGAAGAAATTTTTGGTGGAACCAACAAACGGAGGTATGCATCAATTGTTTAAATTTTATTCTTCACAGTAGTTTAATCACCTAATTGTTCCTTTTAATTCAAAAACCCTAGAACCTCAATTCATTGTTTCTAAAGTTTAAAAACCTTAATTCGTTGCTTTATTTTCCAAAAAAGTTTAAAGTTATTATTTTGTTTCCTCAAAACCCCAAAACGAAAATCTTTTTTCCAAATTTTCAAAACCCTAAATTGGGTCCTGTTTCTTTCCAGAAGGTCTAAAACAACCTTTTTGCTTCTATAAACTTTAAATCATTTTGTTTATTTTCATAAAACTTCACACTATTTTCAATTGTTTTTTCCAAATTCTAAAAAATAATTCATTCCCCGAAACCCTAAATCAAAAATCCTAAAACCCTAATTCAACTCCAAAACCAAAAACAGTGAACCCTAACCCCCTTTAAAACCTTAAACCCTAATTTTTTCTAAACCCTAATCCTTTAAAACCTTAAAAACCATATAAACATAAATATTATAATTTTACACAGTAAGCTTGAAACCATAATTCAATGAGTAATCGTGAACCATAAATCTAAGTATTTTAAAGTGTCCAAACCCTAGTTTCATGATTTCACCATTCAAACACTAATTTGGTTAATCAAAGAACTTTATCAATCTTTTAAACATAAAACCTTAATCTATTTTAATTCCTTTAAAAACTCACAGTAGCCTAATTCCACTAATTTTAAAACCCAAAACACATGAAATAAAGAACCCTAAATGGAAACAGTAGCTATAATTTAGATTTTTATTTGCCTTATTCAATTTTATATTTGATTATGATTTGATTTATTTTTTATGCTTTAATTTATTTATATTTGATCGACTACCCTATGAATGAATTAGAAATATAAGTTCTAGGGTTTCATTAATTTGCAAATGTAAAAGAATTGGTCATTGTTAATTCATGAATGTGAGAACTATGAATTGGTAATTGACTAATTAACCTTAAGGAACAAATTAATTGCAAGGCTATGTTAATGGATAATTGAGAATTGAGCTTTAATTGAATGGACCTATAACCCTAGGCACTTTCCCAAGAACTGAATTGATCTTGTGCACCCATCACACACATCAAACCCTACGTACGTTAATTTCAGGTTTAAATTATTCTTTAGCATTCCAAACAACAAACGCTCGCTTTTAATTTAATTGCTTTAATCAAACTATTACGAACCAAACCTTGTTGGGGAAACGACCTTGGGGCGATCACCTTTGCTACAGCTACCTCGTATACTTGTGAGTGACGCTTGGTAGTAGTACTTATTTCGAGTGCAACAAGTTTTTGGCGCTGCTGCTGGGGAAGGCTGTCGCAGTAGTAATAGTTTGATTTTTCTTTTCATCATTTGTTTATTTTCTGTGAATTGTTTGTTAGTTTTGTCTTTCTTTCAATTTAATTATTTGTTTGTTTTATTTAAGTTAATAAGTGCCTTGTGTAAATATGCAATTTTCAAGGTACGCAGGGGTTTATGACGATAACCTTGATTCTGACATGGCATGGCAATTAGCAGAATTAACGAACCAACTTAAGATGCTAAATGCAAGAGGACAAACACCTATGCTTACTCGTGAAGTATGTTCAGCATGTGGCATTGCAGGACATAGCGCAAACATGTGTTCATTTGGTTATGGACAATACCAAGAGAGGCAAGAGGAAGAATATGCCTATGAAAGTTTCCAGCAAATGGGTGGAAATGACCCATATCCTAGACCTTATAATTCAAGATGGGGAAGCCATCCAAATTTTTCTTGGAAAAACCAGCAGCACATTCCACCTCCAAATTTTTTTCAACCTTACCAAAGAAACTCTTACTCTCAAGTGCAATATTCAAATCAAAATTACCTTAAGCAACCCACCTTAGAAGATAGTTTGAATGCCTTCATTCAAATTAGCGTGCAAAATCAAAGTAAACTTAAGGAACCCACTTTGGAAGATAGTTTGAATGCCTTCATTCAAATTAGCTCACAAAACCATGATAAATTCGAGAAATCCACAGTGGAAGATGATTTGAATGCTTACCTTCAAATTAGCACAGAAATTCAGGAAGGAAGCAATGGGAGGTTTGATTCTTTGGAGGAATCATTGAAGAGAGTGGAAATGCAACTTGGGCAACTGGCACATCAACTCCAAGAACACCAAGAGGAGAAATTCCCTAGCCAATTGGAGCAAATAGAGGTAATCACAAATTTTAAGAATGAACAGGTGTTATATAACAATTTTTGTGATTCCTTTGATGCAGGAATGAATAAAGAAAAAGATTGCGAGGAAATGCAATCAGACATAGAGGAGTTAATTCAATCAAAGGAGGAGGAGAATTTGGAAGCATCAACTTTGACAAAATTGCATGAACCTCCAAATCCTTGTAGGCCATCAATCCCATTCCCAAGTAAGCTGAATGCAGAGAAACAAGGTATGCAACTTTCTGAGCTCCATGACATGCCCTATAGTGAAGATTGTGTAGATAAGCTTGAGGTGGCCATGACCATAGACGTAGAGCCTAATTCTTCCAAATTAGAAATTGATGAGAGAAATTTACTAGTGAATAATGAGATTGTTGAGGGAGAATTTCAAATTGCTAAAGAGAATGTAGAACACATTCAACCAAACTTGGTTGAACTTAAAAAGACCCCAGGAATTTTGAAAGATGCTTTGGTTGGGGAATACAGTATGCAACAAATTATCATCTCTCCCACTCTTGGTGGTGAGAACGAGCAAAAACCATATAAAACCATGTTGCAAACTGAAAAAGGTTCTTACTATGTCCTTATAGCATTAAAAAATCAAGCTAAGACAACCCTCACATGTTCTTTTTTGACAATTGCTCCCCTAAGAATGCTACCTAAGCTTTTCAATATATTGGGCACTTTTCAAAGTTGCATGATGTTCATCCTCTCAGTCATGGGCTCCAATTGCATTATGGGTGGAAGGAGCCCCACACATCGTATATGGGAACGATGGAAATCAGGTATCATCTAAACTTTCTCTGTAGTATGCATGCTCACATTGAGGACAATGTGAATTTTTAAGTGTGGGGTGCATTTGGTGTTTTATGTTTTTACTTTTAATTGCAATTTGTGTTTTTTTGTTTTTACCTTTAATTTGTTTTTGTTTAAGTTTTAGTTAATGTTCTTAATGTTTTTCTTTGAATAAATGAATTTTGAAAAGTTCAATTGTTATAAAATTGTTGATTGATGACCTTTGAATTATTGAAGCATGAATTTGAGAATTGAGTAGAATTGGTGCTTATTGTCAATTTTTTTTTGGTTTTTCCCTTGCATTGCCATTAACCTAGTGAGGAATTGAGCCATCAACTTATCATTCTTGTTGTGGGTGAACATCTTTGATTGATGAATTACGAGAACTTGCTTTGAAATGCATTTTAAGACTAGATGAAAATTTCAATTTGGCATCAAGATGATTAAGGCAATTAGGTGAACCACTTTGGCTTAAAAAGATCAACCCTATATTCAACCTTAGTTAGCCAATTTTGAGCTTATTTTATTTTTCCTTTTCTTTCTTTTGCACAACACCATTAGCTTGAACCTTGTTGTTTAACTCTTACCCTTTCATTAGGTCAAGAGCATTTTAAGAGCGTTTATAACCGAGTGTGGTGTTGAATTAAGTGTGGGGTTAAATTTAGTAGGTTTGAGATTGCAAACTATTATGTTATTTAGTTGCAAACCCTAAAAATAAAAATGTAAAAAAAAGATAAAAAAAAGAAAAGATAAAAAAAAGAAGAAAAAAAATATATTTATATATATATAATAAAAAGAATAATTGTTGTTCTTGTTGAAAGGGTTTGAATGTATCATTGCAAGATTTAATAAGTGAGTTCCCTTGAAAAGCTCTTTAATATCAATGGGTATATGAGAGGAAGGTGTTTTGGGATTGTTAGTTATACATATGATCGGTTACTTCATTCTTGAAGTGCTCTTGAACTTAATGATTAAGCTTACATTTCCTAAATGTCATGCCTTTACCTTAGCCCCATTACAACCAAAAGAAAGACCTTTTGATTGATGCTTGATTGAAATTTGGTGGTGGAGATTTGATTGATAAGCAAGCCTATGGTAATAATCTTTCATTGATTATTATCAGTGTAAACACCACCATGATCAAACACTTGTAAGAGTTGGTGAGGGAGCGACAACATTGGTTTTGCATGGAAAACCACTTAATTGCATGAGTGTCGATTTCGTTTGATTCGATATTGATTGCGGATTTAGGGATAAGGAAGTCTTGATGCATCTTTATAACTCTTGAACTTAACAAAATTCATCTGGTTAGTGTGTTTTGATTTTAGTCTTGCTTGGGGACAAGCAAGGAGTTAAGTGTGGGATAGTTGTTTAGGTCATTTTTGTACTAGTTTTTAGTATGATTTTATGTGTGTTTTAGTTAATATTTTGATTAATTTTTGTTTTAAGTGTGTTTAAAATGTTTATTTTAGGTTTAGGTGCAAAAAGACCCTTGGAGGATCAAAACAGTGCAAGAAGAGCAAAGAACGAAGAACAGTAGCTGACCCACCCAGAGACACGGCCAAGCCTCTGGCCATGTCTCATTCAAAGGGGAAATCAAAGAACAAGCAAGCAGAAGTAGACACACCCAGTGACACGGCCAATTCTCTGGCCGTGTCACATGACACACCCAGGAGACTTGGCCGTGTCCCATACCAAG
This sequence comes from Garcia nutans, assembly GCA_947685225.1. Taxonomy (NCBI): domain Eukaryota; kingdom Viridiplantae; phylum Streptophyta; class Magnoliopsida; order Malpighiales; family Euphorbiaceae; genus Garcia; species Garcia nutans. Next base: position 42,042,815 of record CANTUV010000007.1, on the reverse strand, counting down.
CCAAGGAAGAAAAGAAAGAAGAACAAAGAAACATAAGGTGACACACTCAAGGGACACGGCCAAGCTTGTGGTCGTGTCCCTCCAAAAAGCTCAAACACGGCCAAGCAAATCCAAAGCCTGGCCGTGTCACACACCTAGCTCCAAAGAAAAGAAAGAAAGAGAAGAAAAATGCCACAGTGAGGGACATGACTAGTTGTCTTGGCCGTGTCCCATGGTGATCAAGAGACACGGCCAAGCCAACCAAAGCTTGGCCGTGTCACCTAATGGAAAGCAAGGAAAAGAGCTTGAAACACAGCCAAACTCACCCAAGCTTGGCCGTGTCACCTTAATTTCTATAAAATCTTTCGCATGACAAAGAAAAAAGGAGGACGGCTAGGGTTTTGAGAAAACAGAGAAAAGAAAAGAGAGGAGGGGGCAAACACCAATTTGGGATGAGGAGAGAGAGACACTATCCTTGTCCCTCATCTTCATCCTCCATCTTCATCTTCTCCATCCTCCATTGACAAGATCTTTGAGGTTCTTTGGGATAAGTTGGGTTACAAGATCTTGAAGGTTGAAGAAGCTTCATTGAAAGGTTTGGTGACTTGAGAAAGCTCCAATCCATCTCTCAAAGGCATAATCAATTAAAGGTTTGGTGACTTGAGAAAGCTCCATCCTATATTGCAAAAGGGAAATCAACCATTGAAGAGGGCTTGAGTTCTTCATCAAACATCAAAGTGGAACTAGGAGGAAGACTAGTAATTCTACTCTTGGCATCTTCACAAGGGGTTTTTCTATTCTCTCTTTTAATTCATTTCAATATTGTTTTTGTTATATTAAGAGAATTGATATTGCAATTGGACAATTTGTATTTGATTTATATTGAGTTGAATGAATGTTTTAAATTGATGATGTTGAGCTAAAAACCCATGCTTAGGGTTTGTAGTATATTTGATTGAATGCTTTGATTTGATATTTCCATTAATATATCTTGTTGTTGGTTGATTGCATTGGATTGTATGCTAGGTTAGTAGATTAGCTACCTATTGATCTCTAGATATTGAATGAAGGACCGAGAGGTGAAATTTGATATCGGAATTATGCAATCGACTACCCTATGAATGAATTAGAAATATAAGTTCTAGGGTTTCATTAATTTGCAAATGTAAAAGAATTGGTCATTATTAATTCATGAATGTGAGAACTATGAATTGGTAATTGACTAATTAACCTTAAGGAACAAATTAATTGCAAGGCTATGTTAATGGATAATTGAGAATTGAGCTTTGATTGAATGGACCTATAACCCTAGGCACTTTCCCAAGAACTGAATTGATCTTGTGCACCCATCACACACATCAAACCCTACGTACGTTAATTTTAGGTTTAAATTGTTCTTTAGCATTCCAAACAACAAACTCTCGCTTTTAATTTAATTGCTTTAATCAAGCTATTACGAACCACACCTTCTTGGGGAAACAACCTTGGGGCGATCACCTTTGCTACAGCTACCTCGTATACTTTCTAGTGATGCTTGGTAGTAGTACTTAATTCGAGCGCAACAGAATGAACCATAAAATTCTTCTATAAATAATACCTAAAAACAACACAAAAATCAATCAGAAATAAATCAAGAAATCGGAGGAGAAAGTGGAGACCGAAACTGAGAAGGAAAACCTTGAATCAACCTGATTTTTTGAAGGAGCAGAAAAACAATTCAAGTAATTCAAAGGCAGAAAAGCTTTTCTTTGTTTTTGTTTATCCAAGAAGAAATTTTTGGTGGAACCAACAAACGGAGGTATGCATTAATTGTTTAAATTTTATTCTTCACAGTAGCTTAATCACCTAATTGTTCCTTTTAATTCAAAAACCCTAGAACCTCAATTCATTGTTTCTAAAGTTTAAAAACCTTAATTCGTTGCTTTATTTTCCAAAAAAAGTTTAAAGTTATTATTTTGTTTCCTCAAAACCCCAAAACCAAAATCTTTTTTCCAAATTTTCAAAACCCTAAATTGGGTCCTGTTTCTTTCCAGAAGCTCTAAAACAACCTTTTTGCTTCTATAAACTTTAAATCATTTTGTTTATTTTCATAAAACTTCACACAATTTTCAATTGTTTTTTTCAAATTCTAAAAAATAATTCATTCCCCGAAACCCTAAATCAAAAATCCTAAAACCCTAATTCAACTCCAAAACTAAAAACAGTGAACCCTAACCCCTTTAAAACCTTAAACCCTAATTTTTTCTAAACCCTAATCCTTTAAAACCTTAAAAACCATATAAACATAAATATTATAATTTTACACAGTAAGCTTGAAACCATAATTCAATGAGTAATCGTGAACCATAAATCTAAGTATTTTAAAGTGTCCAAACCCTAGTTTCATGATTTCACCATTCAAACACTAATTTGGTTAATCAAAGAACTTTATCAATCTTTTAAACATAAAACCTTAATCTATTTTAATTCCTTTAAAAACTCACAGTAGCCTAATTCCACAAATTTTAAAACCCAAAACACATGAAATAAAGAACCCTAAATGGAAACAGTAGCTATAATTTAGATTTTTATTTGCCTTATTCAATTTTATATTTGATTATGATTTGATTTATTTTTTATGCTTTAATTTATTTAAGTTCAAAGCTTGGTTTATTTAATTTATCATGGATGGATGTTTACTTTCTATTGATGTTTAATACCTTTGATAAATGATTTATTTATGATGAATGGTTATTTACTTTTATCAATTTATTTAGATTTCCAAATTATGTAAGAGTTATGTTTCCACTTGGTGGGTACCTCATTGGTTAAAAATCATGTAATTTAAATTGCTTTTCTATTTTAGAACCAATGTAAAAGACATGTTTCTACCTTTCGGTGGGTGTCCTATTTAGGCATTGATGTAAGGGCATGTTTCCATCTTTGGATGGGTGTCCATTTATTTGCTTTGTTTGGACATTGTTTTGATTTTTAATATATCGATGCTTTATTTTAATTATTGTGTGTAATATGGATAATGTTGTTATATTTAAGAATTTTATAATATTAAGACTTGCAAAGGAGGCCGGTTCCAATGAACCGGGCGTTGTGGGGGTGCTGGGCCATTTCTCACATTCCCCATACGTACCCAACTTTTCGAACCCATTAGGGAGTTGGAAATTCCTTAGGAATCGAGTCATCCACCCCTTTTTTTTCCCAGCCCGTTCGGGTGGCGACTCCATTTTCTCCAGACTTAGTTCCGTGTTCTCTAAGGCCCCAAGCCTAAACAGTTCAGAAGTCGCAAGAACCATTCCATCGGGAGTGGGGGAAAAAATCCCCACTCACAGTGGGGACTCCACTGGGGATAAGAGAAGTTGATTCCGTTGGTCTTTATATTATTCTATTCTTTCTTATAATGATATTATCCATTGCATCATATTAGATTGCATCGTGTACGTGAGTTAGGATGCCCGTGTTGTGTTATGTAAGGGATATCATACTTTCACTCAAGGTATGGAGATCGAGCATGGAATAACCACTCATAGCCTCGTACCATTTGGTATATACTTGCTATGGGAACCTAAGCCTTTTAACCCAAAGACTAAAGCTCATGTAATTGGCCTAGTTACATTCCTTAGGTTTTTACCCCAAATGCATGTTGTTTGACTATGGTTAATTTATCTTCGCTTAAATCATGGCTTATTTGGTTTGTTCTTTTTCTAAGATGACCTAAGTATATTGTAAGCTCAAAATAAATTTTTTTCTTAAAAATTCAAAAGACCAAAGTTATTTTCAAAATTTTTCAAGATGGTCTTTGGACATAAAACTTTTCTAAAAACAAATCAAAAATTCTTTTGTTCATGGCCCAAATACTAAGCCCAAAATCCATTTTTTCTAAGATCTTTTTACAATGGGCTTAGAAACAAAATTATTTTTATCCAATCTTTTCTTACAAAGAGCTTCCAAATTATTTAGTTCAATTAAGAAATACCAAAAATCAATTGTGAGCCTGGTTTATACTAAGAATAATTAATCATGTGCCTATTTTTGGCATGAGTTATTAGTTGCTTTTTCAAGTGAGAAATCTATTTATAATAAACCTCTTAATTTTGTTTTAATCCAATATAGCATAAAGGCTACTATATTTGGTTGAATGGATTAAAACCTAATTAACAGGAATTACTATGAATGGATTTCCATTTTTGAAAATATAACTATTGGTTGAAATGTCCGAGGGAAATATTCAAAAACAAGATACCCCATGTTGGTACTTTGTTAGCCATATACCTAGGAAAAGAGACTCGCCATCCGTGTGTGGATGTTATAAGGTTGGAAGGAACGTCCTATTCATCATTGTTTGTCTATTGTTTGTGTATACATGCATACATACATTTGCATCTCATATCATTGATCCTCTCTGGCTCACAACCCTGGACTACTACAGTTTAAAAGCTTACGACAATCCGACCTACACCGGTAGCAAAGAATCTACCAACGAGTCAATCATGTAACATCCCAAATCCCAGATTGGTAAGAAACAGACATAGAGGATATGATTTAGGCTTAGAACAAAGGAGCTTAGAACATGACCTATAACTTGAACTCGAATTTCATCCAAGTTAATGACAGAATTAGAGAGTCTCAAAGAAGACTTAATTGTTTATTTGTGTCTTATCTAGACGTATAACTTGAAATTACTCAATTTGGAGTTGTACAGAATAAGATATGATGGATTTACTAGACAATGTGCAAGCTGCCTCAGGACAGCATAGTAGGCTTGACTTCAAAGGATAGTCAAAAATCAGATATAGCTCAGATCGACCTCAAATTTTGATACAATATATCCCCGGATGTCTAGTTTCAGTGGGAATAAGAATTACTTAATTTGGAGTTGTGAGTAAAAAGATATTAATAAAGAAAGACAGCAAGGTCAAGAAGGGATATCAAAAGGACCTAAGTGGAAATTTCTCAAAAGTTAGGGGCAACTATGTAAACTTAAAAATTAAGTGTCGGAAGTTCTTAATAGTGCCCATATCCGACCCTGGAAGAATATTCTCGAGATTAATCGGGTCATAACCGTGGGTTTCAATTTTTCCTGAAAACGCACGGTTTGTAAGTTACGGGCGATTTTCCGATAAGGACATTTTGGACATTTCTACTGGAGGGGCAATTTTGTAATTAAATATAACTTTGGGGGCAAAATATTAAAAGAACAAAAAAACCACTTTCAAGTGGCCAAATCCTAGCCATTAAATCCAAATGTGTTGGACAAATCATGGCCATTGAAAATAAACCAAATCCTAGCCATTAAATCCAAATGTGTTGGACAAATCATGGCCATTGAAAATAAACCAAATCCTAGCCATTAAATCCAAATGTGTTGGACAAATCATGGCCATTGAAAATAAATAAATAAATTAAATGGAAATTAAATTATAAATAACTAATTATGGTCTTCCAAACACAAGTAAGGATCAAAAAGACACCACCATCACCACTTTTCTTCTCCTTTAAGTCGTGTTCCCCCTCCCTTCCATTTTCAAGGAGACAAGTTTCAAGTCCAAGCCATTTCTCAAGTGAAATTCAATAGGAAATAAGGTAAGATACCATCCTAAGTCTTATTCTTTCATTAGAATTAGGTATTAGGCTATGTTTAGGAAGATTTGATATTATGTTCATGTTGGGAAAGAATTAGTAAGTTGATGATTATGGTGAAAAATGATAAACTACTTAAAGGAAATGATGAAAATGGCGATTATTAGTAAGAATAAGTAAAGGATTGTTAGAAAATCATAAGGTAGCATCATGTTCATATCTAGGGTTTGTTCTTACATATGTGACATATTAAATTCATAGGAAATCAAGAAGATTAGAGAGGAAAGGAAGTGAAATAGATAAGAAGAGCAAGGAAAAGCAAGGTTTGGTACTTTACCTTTGAATAATTACTTTTGATTTGGTGCTTTACCATAAAAGAAATTCTATTTGCTTACAAACTTTGGTTTATGGAAGTTTTGAAGTTGATGTTTAAATATATTGATTGAGTTTAAATTAAATATTTGAGTTATGCTCTTGTTTTCTTATGGCAATTGGGTTGTTAAATTTAATTGAAACCAAATGTTTTGAGAAAATTTGGCAAGTTGATTTAGTAAGTTGTTTGGACTTTAATTAGTTTGATTTGAGTTAAACTTGCAAAAATTGCTAAAAGGAAGTGTTTGAATCTTCACTTTACTATTAAAGAAGCCTTAATATTGATTTGCAAAATAAAAATAAACTATCCTATGCATTTCAAATGTTTGGGCCGAAATGGTCCCAAAGTGACAGCTTCTGGACTATTTTTGTGGCAATTGTTTGGGGCAGCAAACGAATGAATTTTCCAACGAAATTTTACATGAAATTAGTCAACATATGAAATAAGTTTTCTGTAAAATTTCATCCAAAAATAAGATCATTTACTTGGTCAAATGCATAACTGAAGTGGACTGAAATTTTGACGAAAACCCAGATTTTACTATTCATTTGGTCATGCCATTTTGCGTTGCCGATTTGTCTCGCCGCAACACTATTCATTTGGTCAATTTGTGATCTTTTGAGGAATGCTTTGAAATGTTTGATGTGTTTATTGTGGATGTTAAATATGTGAAAAAGAGTAACGGTTTGACCAAAGAAAGTGGTGCGCGGCATAAATGGCAAAGCGCGATGAGAATTTAAAATGATTTCTTAAATCATTCTAAAATGAAGTTTGAGTCTTAAATTGAATCATTTTAATCTTTATGCTCTACTGGATAGTGGGAGTGGTAGATAAGGGTATGGTGCACTATACTAACGCATGCAGAACTACTCATTATTGTGATATGATATTTTATTCAGTGGTGAGGCCACTGAAGCCAATGGGGAGGCCCATTGGTTAACCAGGATGGGGAGGCCCATTCCTGTGATCTGATATCGGTGGTGAGGGCCACCTATGTTACAGTGGGGAGGCCCAATGCCTTATCACTATGGTTCCCTATATACCAGTAGAGCTTGAATCAATGACATATTATTTTTCGTTAAACTATATAATGCCAATGAGTTTGAATTATGATTTTACATTATTGAAAGCATATCACACTGAATGTATCATGATTTCTATTGGTATAAAGTGGGTTGATTGTTGATTTAACTATTTCCTTTGATTTTGAATACTTTCATATATTACTTTTATTTTTATTGGTAAAGTACCCACTGAGCAACAACGCTCAGCGAGTTAAATTTTTCTTGACTCGTAGGTTCGGAGCAGTAGTTAAATCTTGGGGAAGCAACGACCAGACCACAGCAAATCTCAGGGGTAGATCTTTTAGATCCATTATTGGTTAGCTAGTTGTGGCATGTATATGAATAAATATAAAAGAGAATTTCTATGTTACAATGGTATGTTAGTAGTGTGTAATAATCTTAAACCTTTACTTTATGTTGTATTAGAAGTGTGAACTCTTCTTGCAGATTTGTAGTTGAGGGTATAAGGTGAATTCATTGGGAGTGCATTAAATTTGATGGTATTCATATTGGTCTGTGTAAAATGTTTTCAAAAATCAGAAAAACAAGTTTTGTCGACACTTGGGATCCAAATTTCTAGGCGAAACTATGGTAAAATTTCTGTAAAAATCAGAACTAAAATTTGACTAAGTAAATTGGTAGCAACATTAGGATAGTGTGGCGCCTCTACTCGGCTTACACATGTAGGTTGGGAAGGGGTGTTACAAATCACTTGCTCACCAAAAATAATGGATCCCAAACAAATTCAAAGAATGGTGGATGATGCTCTCAATGCCACGATGGAAGAAATAAAAGAGACCATGGCTGAGACCATAAAGAATCAACTAGCTACAATTTTAGGAAACAATGCCGAAGCATCTGCTAGCACCAAGAAAGTCAAGGGAAAGGCTAAAGTTGATGAAGTAGCTTTTGATGATGATATGGTGATCATTGATGATGATGATTAGGCTCAATACTACCAAGATCCTCAAGACAAGAAGAAAGAACCGAAGATTGTTGAAAGATCAACTATGGGGAAGACTGAAACTTCTGATGTTGAAAAGATGATTGATGATTTAGAAAAGAAATTTGAGAAGAAATTGAAAACCAAAGAGGTGTCCGAGATCGACAAATTGTTTGAGCTAGATGAAGAAGTTTCGTACAAGTTCAAGATGCCATCTTCTGCGAAGTATGATGGAACCGAAAATTCTCATCTCCATGTGAAGCAGTATATCACTGCCATGCAGTCTGCCCGAGCTACTAAGGCTCAAACTCTAAGGTACTTCATGCTCTCATTGGATCCTGTTGTCCACAATTGGTTCAATACCTTAGATGATAGTACTAAAAAAGATTGGGATCTTCTATACAAGGCTTTCATTCAGCAATATGGGTATAATGTCAAGATGGAAGTTACCTTAATGGAAGTGGAGTCCATTAGACAAAGGCCAAATGAGAATTTTATGGACTATGTCAAAAGATGGAGAAGTAAGGCTGCTTTGCTCAAGAAGAGGCCTGATGAATCTAATCAAATAAGGATGATCGTGAGAGACGTCCTGCCCAATCTCCGTGAAAGGATGTCTCACACCCTTATAAGGGATTTCAAAGATCTTCTCCAAGCTGGTCTACAAATTGAAGAGTGGGAAAGGGAGAAAAATTGCTTTTCAATAAGAAGGAATGAGAAAGGGAATTACCAGTCCGGAAATCAAAGCACGCAAAAATAAGTTAACGTCAATACAACCGGTCAAGCAAATAGAAGACAGTTTTTAGATCTGGGGAAGCCTTTGTCTTGGGTCTTCGATAAGCTACAAAAGAAGGGACTATTACAGCCATTGGCCTCTCGACCTTCGCCGAATCCTTTACCCCCAAAATTTAATACTAAAGCCTTTTGTGAGTTTCATCAAACACAAAGACATGAGATAGACAAATGCTTACGATTAAAATATGAGATCCAAAATTTAATCGATAGTGGTAAACTACCGGAGCCGGACAAGCCTAATACCAAAGACAATTCTTTGCCTAAGTTTGGAAGAGTACCTCCACCAGCAACCTTCATGGTGGGAAAAGGATTGGAAGAAGATATTGTTTTATCATCCTTTTAAGATGGGGATATTGAAGATGTGAAAGGAAAAGAAGCTTAACTCAACAAACTTTCCTTAGCTTGAATGTTGCTTTCTTTAATATTTAATTGGAACAATCTTGTTTTCCAAATTTAAATTTGTTTGAATAAATTACTTTCATCAAAATTTTTGTTGGTCTTTGTTCATTTTGGTGTTCAACCAATAAGGAATCTAACTTGATAATTCATGAATTAATATATTTATGCATCATGATTTGAATGACTTTACTAGGTAAGGGAATTGCTCTATAGCATTAAGTTCTGTATGCTTACTTAGAGAGGGCTCCTGCATAATTACCTTTGTCTAGGTCCTAGTTAGTCTTAGAACATGTTTTGACAAACTTCCAAGGCGAAATTGAACTCTACTTATTTAAGGGAGAGATGATCTAGGCATTGTTTGATTAGCCAACAACTAGTATCCACCCTATTAAATATCAATCCCTAGTTGTCCCTTTGATCCTTCATAAAATTTTAGCTTTCTTTTCATTGGCTTACAAACTTCAATAACCTACCCTAAAGCTGTTGTGATACTTTTGACAAGTCTTATGATCACTAAGATAAAGAGGCAAGAAGATCAAAGAAAGCAATGATTAGTCAAGATAATGAAGATAGTTAAAGTTCTCAAGACCATAAGGGTAGTTGATGTTTTCAAGACCATAAGGATAGTTGATGTTCTCAAAACCATAAGGGTAGTTGAAGTTCCCTTAATATATCCAATATATCAAGACAGAGTAACAAATGATTTATCCCTATTAAAGAAGATTTATGTTACTCCACTCATCCATTATTGGAAGCCCAAGTTGGTACAAATAAGACAACTCTGTTTGAGCTAGAACCAAAAAAGGAAAGAAAGAAAGAAAAAGAAAGAAAAAGAGAAAAGAAAATAAAAAAGAAAATAAAAAAGAAAATAAAATAAAAAGAAAAAAAATAAATAAAACCTAAAAGGCGGTTCAGAAAGCCAACTGAGTTTTCTTTTACGTAAAGCAGCAAAAGGCTTCCATTTGGGTCATAAAGACATTTTTACCAAAGATTCAATCAAAATTGGAGAAAAAAGAGGAAGACCATCCAGTTCTTAAAAATTCTATACATGATAGTCCTACATGAAAGAAGGACAAAATGATAAAATGCTCAAAAAAAGGGAAGAGCAAGAAAAATAAAGAGAAAGAAAAGGGAAGAGTAAGAGAAATAAATAAAAGGGAGAAGAAGAAAAGAAACGAATTTGGGAACCAAACTTTTTGCAAGGGCAAAAACTGTCCTAATCAAGATCCAGATTAATGCCAAGAAGATAGAAGGAATTTGGAGTCTAGCAAAATTGCCTCCAAGCTGCCTAAAATTCAAACAAGAAATTTATAATGTGAGGGTTTGTCCATTGAGTGACATAAGCTCCTATCTCAAAATGGCATTCATTTAACCCATGTCCCTCATAGACCCCATTTCAAGCCTATAAAAGACATGTTGATCTCTCTTGGTAGGTAGAGTCTATTAGTGGAGATAGTTTGGATAAGCATGCATATGAGATAGACAATATTTAAACTCAAATGAGACCTTTGGCCAAGTAATGTGTATGTGCCTATCAGAAGTGCAACAGTTCTTGCTTAAATAGAAATAATTCTCGAGTTTAGTATGGTAACTAGGGTTGTCATGTTATAGATATGTTAATTTGGAAAAATCAAGTCCTGAGGTGCATTGACATTAATTTGGCAAAGCCAACATTTGATTTCAAAAATTAAAATTCAGAAATTCAAAAAATAAAAAAAAAATATATATATATATATATATTTTTGTCATACGAAGCCTTCAAGTTAAGGGAGGTATGTTGAACCTCCAAAGGATACATTTGGCAAAGGGAATGATTACTGGCAAGGTCATGAAGAAGCTATCAACTGACATGTTGAGACATAGTTTGAAATAATGAATCCTTGACTCTGCTGCTTGGGGTCTCCATTATTCAATATCTTGAAAATAAAAGCCATATATGTGAAGCAGTCTATCATTCCAGTGCAAGACTTGAACGAGCATCGAAAAGGAGTCATTGAGAACACTTCTGTTAATCACCTCGGTCTGTGAGTCGATGGAATGACTGTAAGTATTATTCATGCATATTATGCATACATGAGCATATCACATCGCACTTTCTTATCTTGTATTGTCTATTCCTTTTCAAAGTGAACAGTAAATACCTTGAAAACTAAAGAATCAAAAGAAGATATTGAATCAAGGGGGCATGGAAAGCCTATTTGCTTGTGGAAGCTCCAGTGGTTTTGCAAAAAAAGAAATACGTGCTTATGTGAAGAACTAGACGGAGCCCGCATAGAAAAATCATAATGCTTCTCCTTTTCAAATTTTGAGTTTATGCATAAACAAAATATTTTGAATATCTTGCCACGAAGGGGGCAAGGAGAAGATATGAAGGCTAGCTAAAAAGACTGATTTTTTTGTTGTTGTTTAATTAATGAACAAGAAAAAGAATTCTCAAAAGAATAAAAAATCACCATCAATCAAAAGAAAAAATTAGAATGAAAATGTAAAAGACAAAAGATCAGTGCAGCTAAAAGGGTTGAAGCAAGGGTAAAGACCCGATTTTCGAAGGATAAAGATCCTTGTTTCAAGGGTAAAGATCCGATTTCCAATGGATAAAGATCCATTTTCAAGGGTAAAGATCCAATCTCTAATTGATAAAGATCCTTGTTTCAAGGGTAAAGACCTGATTTCAAATGGATAAAGATCCATATTTCAAAGGGTAAAGACCCAAAGTCCGAAGGATAAAGATCCTTGTTTCAAGGGTAAAGACCCGATCTCTAATGGATAAAGATCCATGTTCCAAGGGTAAAGACCCAATTTTCAATGGATAAAGATCCATGTTTCAAGGGTAAAGACCCAATTTTTAATGGATAAAGATGCACGTTTCAAGGGTAAAGACCCGATTTCAAATGGATAAAGATCCATATTTCAAGGGTATAGACCCGATTTCCAATGGATAAAAGATCCATGTTTCACGGGTAAAGACCCAATCTCCAATGGATAAAGTTCCATGTTCCTAGGTTAAAGACCTAATTTCTAATATATAAAGATCTATTTTTGGTGGGTAAAGACCTACAATTCATAAAAATGGAACAACCAGTTATGCCAGAATTCTCAACTGATAAAAGGTCAGTCAAATCAAACCAATCTCGGGTCCAAGTACCTAAATTCAATCCAATCTCGGGTCCAAGTACCCAATCCTGTGTCCAAGTACCCAATCTCAGGTCCAAGTACCCAAATCAAATCAATCTCGGGTCTAAGTACCCAATCTCGGGTCCAAGTACCCAATCTTGGGTCCAAGTACCCAAATCAAATTCAATCTCGAGTCAAAGTATTTCAAGTCCAGTTAGGATCGAGTATCCCAAACCCAATTAGGATTGAGTATCCAAATCAAATTTAGGATCGAGTATCTAAGTCCAGTTAGGATCGAGTATCCCAATCCAATTTAGGATCGAGTATCCAAATCCAGTTTAGGATCGAGTATCCAAGTCCAGTTAGAATCAAGTATCCCAATCCTGTTTAGGATCGAGTATCCAAACCCAATTTAGGATCGAGTATCTAAAATCCAGTTAGGATCGAGTATCCCAATCCAATTTAGGATCAAGTATCCAAATCAAGTTAGGATCGAGTATCCAAATCCAGTTTAGGATCGAGTATCCAAATCAATTTAGGATCGAGTATCCAAGTCTAGTTTAGGATCGAGTGTCCAAATCTCTCGGGTCCAGAACCCAAAACCTCAACCAACTCAAAAATTAAGTCTTATTGCTTTTCACTCTCTTTCACTAAAGTCTCAGATCATTCAAGTAGGGGACAAACTGTAGACCCTTAATTTTTGACCCAGTCCGGTCCAATATATTTTAATTAGTCCAAAATAATTTTTGTTATTTTAATTAAATAATTTTTGCTTTAGTATCTAATTTTTATTAATAAATAATAATAATAAACAATAAACAATAAAAATAAAATAAAAATAAAAAAAAGAGGAAGGTGGGTTTGCTGTGGCGAAATGGCGCATTTTTTCCCCTGTCGATTTTTTTTGCCAGCGCAATTTTTTCGCAGCAGTTTTTTTTCGCCAGTGAAATTTTTCCGAATCAAAATTTTTTGAAACCTAATACAATTAGGTTTTGGTTTCCTTTTCTTAATGAATGATAAATTTCGTGAATAATTAGGAATGAACCATAAAATTCTTCTATAAATAATACCTAAAAACAACACAAAAATCAATCAGAAATAAATCAAGAAATCGGAGGAGAAAGTGGAGACCGAAACTGAGAAGGAAAACCTTGAATCAAGCTGATTTTTTGAGGGAGCAGAAAAACAATTTATGTAATTCAAAGGCAGCAAAGCTTGTCTTTGTTTTTTTTATCCAAGAAGAAATTTTTGGTGAAACCAACAAACGGAGGTATGCATCAATTGTTTAAATTTTATTCTTCACAATAGCTTAATCACCTAATTGTTCCTTTTAATTCAAAAACCCTAGAACCTCAATTTATTGTTTCTAAAGTTTAAAAACCTTAATTCGTTGCTTTTTCTTCCAAAAAAGTTTGAAGTTATTATTTTGTTTCCTCAAAACCCCAAAACCAAAATCTGTTTTCCAAATTTTCAAAACCCTAAATTGGGTCCTGTTTCTTTCCAAAAGCTCTAAAAACATCCTTTTTGCTTCTATAAACCTTAAATCATTTTGTTTATTTTCATAAAACTTCACACAATTATCAATTGTTTTTTCCAAATTCTAAAAAATAATTCACAATAAACGGAGGTATGCATCAATTGTTTAAATTTTATTCTTCACAATAGCTTAATCACCTAATTGTTCCTTTTAATTCAAAAACCCTAGAACCTCAATTTATTGTTTCTAAAGTTTAAAAACCTTAATTCGTTGCTTTTTCTTCCAAAAAAGTTTGAAGTTATTATTTTGTTTCCTCAAAACCCCAAAACCAAAATCTGTTTTCCAAATTTTCAAAACCCTAAATTGGGTCCTGTTTCTTTCCAAAAGCTCTAAAAACATCCTTTTTGCTTCTATAAACCTTAAATCATTTTGTTTATTTTCATAAAACTTCACACAATTATCAATTGTTTTTTCCAAATTCTAAAAAATAATTCATTCCCCAAAACCCTAAATAAAAAATCCTAAAACCCTAATTCAACTCCAAAACCAAAAACAGCGAACCCTGACCCCTTTAAAACCTTAAACACTAATTTTTTCTAAACCCTAATCCTTTAAAACCTTAAAAACCATGTAAATATAAATATTATAATTTTACACAGTAAGCTTGAAACCATAATTCAATGAGTAACCGTGAACAATAAACATCCTTTATGTAACAAAACAACTCATTTGGAATCAAGTTACACAATTAAAAATCATGATTTCAAAACCCCAAAAATTACATAACCCTAAATTCTCTCTCTTCACCAATCTTACCCAAACTCAACCATTTCTTTAATCCAACCTTAAAATCATTTTTAATCACTTAAAATAACTTCATATATACCCAAATAGACAATTAAATCTTAGAACTTTAAAAACCCAAAACAAACATAATCACAATTCCTATGAAATCCAAAGAAAGAAGTTGGGAACTTACTAATTTTGGTGGAAATCACCAAAAATCCACTTTAAACTTGTTGAATCCTTCAATTTGTGGAGTATGGAAGGTCAAAATTCTTGAATTCCATAGCCATGGTGGCCGGCCCTTGATGGAGAAGAAGAAGAAGATAAAAACTTTTAAATTTTCTTTTTCTTTTCATCTTTTATTTTTAACCATGTATATATATATTGAAATAATTTAATAATTATTTATTTAATAAATTAAAGTCATAAATTTCCTCTTCCATTCAAAAATAATTTATTTTTGAATTATTTTATTAATTTTGAATTTCTAAGATTTAATTACTAAAATACCCTTTTACTTTGACTTTTCTTTTAAAAAGTGTTGACTTTTATATGTTATGTATATTTTACATATATATCACATATATTATCCACTTTTTCATTTAAAACCCCTTCATTTTTCTTTTAAAATCATTAATTTAATTTATCCATTTAAATTATAATTTATTTTATCAAATTTTCAAAAATTAGCACTTTTCAAAAATTTAGGATATTGCACATATGCACAAGTAATGGGTATTTTATATACACATCAAATGTACCTTATATGTGTATTAAATATTAAGTATGTAATGTATTAATCCAACATATACAATTAATATACCATATGTATATGTTATGTATACTCTAGATATATATATATATATTGAGTATATACAATTTATCTCTCCAAATACTTATTTAATTTCTCCAAAATCACGGATGTTACAATTTTCTCCCCCTTAAATAATTTCGTCCTCGAAATTATCCAGTATAGTAATAAAATCATCCAAATCATTATTTTACCAAATTACATAATTTATATTCTCCCCCTTAGGTTCATTCTTAATTTCCTTTTTACCATTCACTAACACATCATTATACTTTCTATTTACTCAAACAGTCACAACAGATTATTATATCTTCAATCGAATTGTCATTAGATAAAATTAATTCATCTCCTTAATATATATACACCACACACCTATTGCACTCAAGATATCTGATCACTTCATTATCTTATAAAAATACTTTCATCACCTTAAATTCAAATGTTAATAACTTTTATCTTAACACAATAATTTTACATATCTTCACTTTGATCATACTCTTTATACAATTATCACATATTAATTTAATATCACCATCATACAACAACAAAATCTTATTTCCTTATTAAAATTCATTCTAATTATACTATAACTGTAACACCCCCATATCCAATGCACACACACACCACAACCACAACAATGTAGCATATGTGCACCAAACATAGGAATGCTACATTTCTCTTAACATTTAGAACACTTTAAAACTTGATACAATACCCTTATCATCATACATTATAGAAAAATAGATCATTTACTTATAAAACAAAACATATTAGTTATGTATATATATATATTTAAATATTACACAGCAGAAGTTATAAAATAATTACATATTTACACATTAAACATTTCTTTACAAAATATAAAGAAGTATACATGATTGGCAAGTCTGCTTTGATCTTTAAGTTCCCAAAAATGGGTTCCTCAAGGTCTACTCTCCCTTGGTCTTGAAGAACTACCGGGTTCAACTCTATCAACTCTATTACCTGCGCGATTAAACACTATCGCGCTAAGCCAACGGCTTAGTAAGATAAAACATGCTATTGGTATGCTTTAATACAATACAATGTCAATTCTCAATTCATATTATACATGTAACCATTTATATGCAAAGCTAACATCATACCTTTACATTTCATAATTCAACATATAAATATATGCATATCACATTTCAATATCTTTTCTCATACTTCATTAACTAATCATTAAACAATCCATAAACAACACTAAACAAAGACAAGCATGGGCCCAAGACACACTAATATGCAATTCAATTTTCAGAGTTAATGCTTTGGTTTGTTATCACATTTATCAATATCATATACCCAACTAGGCTTCAAGGATCAAGTTCAACCAAGCTTCAAGGGGAGCAAAGCATGCTAAGCTTCTACCCAACTTGGCTTCAAGAACTAATCCAACCTAGCTTCAAGGGTGGTAACATCTCAATTAGGCTTCAAGGATCCAATCCAACCTAACTTCAAGAGATTGTTACACTTATTAGGCATGCCACCAACAACAAACTCTGAAAATGGAATAACACATTAGCCACACAATTCATTTAGATTTCATTCTCAATTCTCATTATCATTTAGGCAAACATGCCTCATTTATCTCCATTGAATCACATTAGCCAATAACAATGGCTTCACATTTTATTTCACAATATAACACTTCATTATTCAAGTGTATATTTATCTCATCCATGATCACATTATATCTCATATAGCATCATTCATCATAGCCAAACACAATGGCATTGTCTCATATCATGTCTTATTTCATTACAATCCTCATAGCCAATCACAATGGCCTCATATATCATTTAAATCATCAAAATAAATCACAAGTCACATTACATTATCATATAAGCAACATGCTTTACATACTTTACTTACTTCAAATAAAACAGAACAGAACGATTATAGCGGTCGCACCAGGCTAAGTCGCGACCGTCCTCCACAATCAAAAGATGAAACTTTAACACAGTAGGTTTCGCGGTCAGAAGTTCGGTCTAAGTCGCGACCGCACTTCACAATCAAAGATGAAACCTTATCACAGTAGGTTTCGCGGTCAGAAGTTCGGTCTAAGTCGCGACCGCACTTCAATAATAGCGACCGTCCCAAATTACGTGTCTCATGCATAAACCCTAAATTTAACAAACTTTATTTTGTTTAACTTCAAACATATTATACACAACATAACCTCATTCAAATTGACACAATCAACATCCTCAACCCTTATTTACATCTTCCAAACACATTAATAACATTTTTGATACCACAACACAATTACAACCAACACAAAGATCAACAAAAATAATCAATCAAAAATAACATAAACAACTCTTACCAATTCAAAACCCTAACTCAAACTCAACACAATTACTTCCAACACCTTCACCTGTTCAACTTCTCATCTATCAAGCAATATCAATACTTAAAATCACACCTTAAGCAATTGAATCATATCATCATCAAACCACAACTCAACTCAAGCATAACTTCAAAATAACAAGGGTAACAAGAGAAAACTTACCTTAAATTAAACTCATAACTTAAAATCAATTAAACACTTGAAAACACAACACAACACATCTCAAACCCACCAAATCACAAAATCACCAAACCCTTATTCACTTCCAACAAAACTTCCAAATAAACAAAGAAAACAAGAGAATACTTACTTTAGAAGAAGAATTTCCACCAATCCTTTGTCAAAACCTTGGATTACTTCTTCAATACACTTCTAGCATCAAGAACACTTATCTTTCCCTTTTGTTAATGGAGAGCCGGCCACTTCATGAAGAAAGAAGAAAATGATGAAGACACAAAGTCAATTTTTGCTTTTAATCTCCACCAAGTATTCTTATCCAAGCAAATACCAAAATGCCCTCAATCATATAACTAACTTTTTGTCTTATCTAAGCCCTTATATGTAATTACACACTTAACACAAAAATATCTTCTTCCACTTAACCAACACTTTGACTCTTCATTTGACCAATTTATATGTTATATATATCATCATATACACAACATATACCATTCTCTCTAAACCCTAAATCTTTCCCAATACACATATACACAAGCATTCTCCTCCCAATTTCTTTTCTTATCCCATCATATACATTCAATCCAATATATAACAATAACAACAACAATAACAACAACAACAATATGCAAAACTTCTAGGGCATAAATGAGTATATTACAATTCTCCCCCTCTAAAAAGAAATTTCGTCCTCGAAATTACCTGATATCAAAACTGAAACAACTGCGGGTACTGTTCTTGCATAAGTTGCTCACTTTCCCAAGTTGCTTCTTCTTTTCCATGATTCTTCCATAGCACTTTCACCAATGGTACACTCTTGTTCCTCAACTCTTTCACTTCTCGTGCCAAGATAGCAACTGGTTCCTCTTCAAAAGTCAAGTCTGGGCTCACTTTAATAGATTCAAATGGCAACACATGAGATGGATCCGACCTATATCTCCTCAACATAGAAACATGAAACACATTATGAATACGATCCAACTCAGGTGGCAAAGCAAGTCGATATGCCACTGGCCCAACTCTTTCTAACACTTCATACGGCCCAATGAAACGAGGACTCAATTTCCCTTTCCGACCGAACCTCAAAATCTTCTTCCAAGGAGATACTTTCAAAAATACCTTATCTCCAACATTAAACTCTATGTCTCTCCTTTTCAGATCTTCATAAGACTTCTGTCGGTCTGAAGCTGCTTTTAATCTGCCTCAAATCAACTTTACTTTCTCTTCCGTTTCTTGAATCAAATCAGGGCCAATTATTTTACCTTCACCAAGTTCATTCCAACAAAGAGGTGTCCTGCACCGTCTACCATACAATGCTTCAAATGGTGCCATACCAATGCTGGATTGGTGACTGTTGTTGTAAGCAAACTCCACAAGCGGTAAAAATCTGTCCCAACTTCCAGAGAAATCGATGACACAGCTCCTTAACATGTCTTCAATAATCTGTATCACCCTCTCTGACTGCCCATCTGTCTGAGGATGGAAAGCAGTACTGAAGTGTAGTCGAGAACCCAAAGCACTATGCAAACTCTTCCAAAACCTTGAAGTAAACCTGGGGTCTCTATCAGACACTAAAGAAGTTGGAACACCATGCAACTTTACAATCTCATGGATATACAGCTCAGCCAACCTCTCCAAAGAGTAATCCATCCGCACTGGAAGGAAATGAGCTGTCTTAGTCAATCTATCCACAATCACCCATATGGCATCATGCTTCTTTTGTGTCAATGGCAAACCAGACACAAAATCCATCGTCACTCTATCCCACTTCCATTCTGGCACTGACAACGGTTGCAACAACCCGGTTGGAACTTGGTGCTCTGCTTTAACCTTCTGACAAGTGAGACATTTCGATACAAACTCAGCAATGTCTCTTTTCAACCCAATCCACCAATAATGTTGTCTCAAATCATGATACATCTTCGTATTACCCGGATGCATAGCAAACATCGACTGATGAGCTTCTTCCAAAATGACCTTTTTCAAAACAGCATCATCGGGTACACACAATCTGCTCTTGAACCAGAGACTCCCATCACTTTTCACAACAAAATCTCTAGATTTTCCATTTTTGCAATCTGAAATAATCTTTTGAATCTTCATATCCGTCATCTGAGCCTCTTTAATCTGATCTAGCAAAACTGGCTTCAATTGCAACTGTGCCAACAATGCACCATCATCACAAGGTACAAAATTGACATGCAATGCTCTCAACTCAACAAGCAATGAGAGCGAATACACAGTTAAACCAGCTACAGACTTCCGACTCAAGGCATCAGCAACAACATTTGCTTTACCTGGATGATAATCAATCAAGCAGTCGTAGTCTTTAATCAATTCTAACCATCTCCTCTGACGAAGATTGAGCTCTTTCTGGACACCCAAATACTTCAAACTCTTGTGATCAGTGTAGATGAAACATTTCTCCCCAAACAGATAGTGACGCCAAATTTTCAATACAAATACAATGGCAGCCAATTCCAAATCATGGGTTGGATAGTTAAGCTCATGCGGTTTTAACTGTCGAGATGCATAAGCTATAACTTTCCCTTCCTGCATCAATACACACCCCAAACCTCTATGTGAAGCATCACTGAAAATCACATATGGTCTGCCTTCAACAGGTAAAGTAAGAACAGGCACTTGAGTTAACATATCTCTCAACTGCTCAAAGCTCGCCTGACACTGATCCGTCCACAAAAACCTCACTCCCTTACGAAGCAATCTGGTGAGTGGAGTAGCTATCAAAGAAAACCCTTTCACAAACCGCCGGTAATAGCCTGCCAAACCCAGAAAACTTCTAATCTCTGTCACAGACTTGGGTGGACTCCAATCCAATATAGCTTCAACTTTACTCGGATCAACTCTAATGCCTTCTGCTGAAACAATGTGTCCAAGAAAAGCTACTTGATTCAACCAGAACTCACACTTCGATAATTTGGCAAACAACTGCTTCTCTCTCAAAGTCTGCAACACAATCCGCAGATGCATATCGTGTTCCTCTTCATTCTGCGAATACACCAGAATGTCATCGATGAAGACCACTACAAACTGATCCAGATAGGGTCTAAACACCCTATTCATTAAATCCATAAAAGCTGCAGGTGCATTCGTCAGACCAAAAGGCATAACTAAAAACTCATAATGCCCATACCTGGTCCGAAAAGCTGTCTTCGGAACATCCTCAGCTCTGACTCTTAGCTAATGGTACCCAGATCTCAAATCAATTTTAGAAAACACAGCTGCACCCTTTAACTGATCAAAGAGATCATCAATTCTAGGCAAAGGATATTTATTTTTAATAGTCACCTTATTCAATTGCCTATAATCGATACACAACCTCAAGGTACCATCTTTCTTCTTCACAAATAGCACAGGAGCTCCCCAAGGAGAAACACTGGGGCGAATAAATCCTTTGTCCAATAACTCCTGTAATTGTACTTTCAACTCCCTTAATTCTGCTGGTGCCATTCTGTAAGGAGTAATCGAGATAGGAGTGGTACCAGGCAACAATTCGATACCGAACTCCACCTCTCTCTCAGGAGGCAATCCTGGCAACTCATCTGGAAAAACATCCGGAAACTCAGCAACTGTGGCAATGCTATCAATGGGAGAACCCTTCACTCTAGTATCCACCACATGAGCAAGATAGGCTTCACACCCCCTTTCTAATCAATCTCCTAACTGCAACAGCTGAAACAAATAGGGAGGCTAGCTGTTCCTGCTCATTAGATACTAACACTTCTCTACCATCAACAGTCCTCAAAGAAACAATTTTCTTTTTACAATCCACCATAGCTCCATGTCGAGATAGCCAATCCATTCCTAAGATCACATCATATTCCTTAAATGGCATCTCAATCAAGTCTCCAAGGAACTCCTCACCTTGCACCCTCACTGCACTATCTCGGTGCACCTTACTCACAACCACACTATGCCCTAACGGATTTGTCACTAACACATCAAATCCTAGGGACTCAGCATGCACATCAAAAACAGGCAAAATAGATGCACTAATATAAGAATGGGTGGAACCTGGATCAATCAAAGCAAGTACTGAAGTATCAAATAAAGAAAAAGTACCAGCTATGACTGCCGATGCATCTGGCTGCCTCTGCATAACATACATCCTCTGGGAAGAACCAACCGCCTCTGGTCTATTCTCTCTGGATGCAGAATCTCCTCTGGAACTGAACCCAACTCTGCCTCCTCTGCCAAAGCCCCTGCTTCCTCGACCTCCCCTCACACTGGGCCGAGAAGGTGCAGTATCAACTGACACCTGCTCTTGCCTCTCAGGGCAATCTCTCACAAAGTGATCAGGTGATCCACACCTGAAGCATACCCCTGCAACACCAGCTTTCCAACAAGGACCACCATGCGGCCTACCACAATATATGCAGATGGGTAAGGTGGATCTCTGAACCATAGGGGTTGGAGCACTCGCCACTGAAGCTGTAGGTCTAAATCTCTGTCTCTGTGACTGCACTGACCTACCCACTGGTCTCTGGCTTCTACTACTCCGAGGAACAAAACTTCCTCTACCCCTCTTCGCAGAAGAAGACCCTGCCTCGAATTGGGGCCTCCTAACTCTAGTCTCTTCCTCTGAAGCAGCTGCAATAACCTGAGCTCTCTCCACACTACGAGCTGCTGCCACAAGCTGGGAAAAATCAATATATCTTGAACCAGCCACATGACACATAAGAGAAGGCCGCAATCCCTCCTCAAACCTCCTGCATCTATCTATCTCATCAACTATAATACCCCCAACATATTCACTCAACCGGATAAATTCAACCTCATACTCCGTCACGGTCTGGTGATCCTGCTTCAAATCTAAAAACTCTCTTTTCTTCCCATCCTTATACTCCCTTGGAGTATACTTCAATTCAAATTCTCTCAGAAAGTCAGCATATGACAAAGTTGGTGGATCATCCATAGAATGGGGCACTGTCTTCCACCAACTATATGAATCCTTTTGTAGCAAAGATCTTGCATAGTCAAACTTTTCCTCAGGGGTGGCTTGCAACTGAATAAAAATCCTCTGAACTTTGTCAAGCCAATGCTCTGCTACAGCTGGGTCAGTAGTACCAAGGAAATCCTCCGCTCCATACTTCCTTAGTTTATCATAGTGCCTCACTGATACTGAAGGCTGAGGGGGTGGTGGCACTGGTTGCACAGGTGCTGGTCTCATAACTTCCATCATATTCCTGAACCAAGCTGGCGGAACATCCTCACCAACTGGTCTACCCGACACCGAAGCAGGTGCCTCCTCAACACTATCAATCCTAGCTCCCTCCTCAGGAGCAACACTCTCCGCACTTCCCTCAATTGATTGCCGTGAGTGGGGATCCATTACTACCTATATCTACAAACACAGCAGATTAAATCTTATTAAAGATCAAAGACTGCCAATCATAAATATGTATGTTATTCAAAAATTTACTTTTTAAGTAAAAATATTCTTTTTCTTACATTTTACCTAGGTTGAGAATCTCAAACCTAGGCTCTGATACCAAAACAATTGTAACACCCCCATATCCAATGCACACACACACCACAACCACAACAATGTAGCATATGTGCACCAAACATAGGAATGCTACATTTCTCTTAACATTTAGAACACTTTAAAACTTGATACAATACCCTTATCATCATACATTATAGAAAAATAGATCATTTACTTATAAAACAAAACATATTAGTTATGTACATATATATATTTAAATATTACACAGCGGAAGTTATAAAATAATTACATATTTACACATTAAACATTTCTTTACAAAATATAAAGAAGTATACATGATTGGCAAGTCTGCTTTGATCTTTAAGTTCCCAAAAATGGGTTCCTCAAGGTCTACTCTCCCTTGGTCTTGAAGAACTACCGGGTTCAACTCTATCAACTCTATTACCTGCGCGATTAAACACTATCGCGCTAAGCCAACGGCTTAGTAAGATAAAACATGCTATTGGTATGCTTTAATACAATACAATGTCAATTCTCAATTCATATTATACATGTAACCATTTATATGCAAAGCTAACATCATACCTTTACATTTCATAATTCAACATATAAATATATGCATATCACATTTCAATATCTTTTCTCATACTTCATTAACTAATCATTAAACAATCCATAAACAACACTAAACAAAGACAAGCATGGGCCCAAGACACACTAATATGCAATTCAATTTTCAGAGTTAATGCTTTGGTTTGTTATCACATTTATCAATATCATATACCCAACTAGGCTTCAAGGATCAAGTTCAACCAAGCTTCAAGGGGAGCAAAGCATGCTAAGCTTCTACCCAACTTGGCTTCAAGAACTAATCCAACCTAGCTTCAAGGGTGGTAACATCTCAATTAGGCTTCAAGGATCCAATCCAACCTAACTTCAAGAGATTGTTACACTTATTAGGCATGCCACCAACAACAAACTCTGAAAATGGAATAACACATTAGCCACACAATTCATTTAGATTTCATTCTCAATTCTCATTATCATTTAGGCAAACATGCCTCATTTATCTCCATTGAATCACATTAGCCAATAACAATGGCTTCACATTTTATTTCATAATATAACACTTCATTATTCAAGTGTATATTTATCTCATCCATGATCACATTATATCTCATATAGCATCATTCATCATAGCCAAACACAATGGCATTGTCTCATATCATGTCTTATTTCATTACAATCCTCATAGCCAATCACAATGGCCTCATATATCATTTAAATCATCAAAATAAATCACAAGTCACATTACATTATCATATAAGCAACATGCTTTACATACTTTACTTACTTCAAATAAAACAGAACAGAACGATTATAGCGGTCGCACCAGGCTAAGTCGCGACCGTCCTCCACAATCAAAAGATGAAACTTTAACACAGTAGGTTTCGCGGTCAGAAGTTCGGTCTAAGTCGCGACCGCACTTCACAATCAAAGATGAAACCTTATCACAGTAGGTTTCGCGGTCAGAAGTTCGGTCTAAGTCGCGACCGCACTTCAATAATAGCGACCGTCCCAAATTACGTGTCTCATGCATAAACCCTAAATTTAACAAACTTTATTTTGTTTAACTTCAAACATATTATACACAACATAACCTCATTCAAATTGACACAATCAACATCCTCAACCCTTATTTACATCTTCCAAACACATTAATAACATTTTTGATACCACAACACAATTACAACCAACACAAAGATCAACAAAAATAATCAATCAAAAATAACATAAACAACTCTTACCAATTCAAAACCCTAACTCAAACTCAACACAATTACTTCCAACACCTTCACCTGTTCAACTTCTCATCTATCAAGCAATATCAATACTTAAAATCACACCATAAGCAATTGAATCATATCATCATCAAACCACAACTCAACTCAAGCATAACTTCAAAATAACAAGGGTAACAAGAGAAAACTTACCTTAAATTAAACTCATAACTTAAAATCAATTAAACACTTGAAAACACAACACAACACATCTCAAACCCACCAAATCACAAAATCACCAAACCCTTATTCACTTCCAACAAAACTTCCAAATAAACAAAGAAAACAAGAGAATACTTACTTTAGAAGAAGAATTTCCACCAATCCTTTGTCAAAACCTTGGATTACTTCTTCAATACACTTCTAGCATCAAGAACACTTATCTTTCCCTTTTGTTAATGGAGAGCCGGCCACTTCATGAAGAAAGAAGAAAATGATGAAGACACAAAGTCAATTTTTGCTTTTAATCTCCACCAAGTATTCTTATCCAAGCAAATACCAAAATGCCCTCAATCATATAACTAACTTTTTGTCTTATCTAAGCCCTTATATGTAATTACACACTTAACACAAAAATATCTTCTTCCACTTAACCAACACTTTGACTCTTCATTTGACCAATTTATATGTTATATATATCATCATATACACAACATATACCATTCTCTCTAAACCCTAAATCTTTCCCAATACACATATACACAAGCATTCTCCTCCCAATTTCTTTTCTTATCCCATCATATACATTCAATCCAATATATAACAATAACAACAACAATAACAACAACAACAATATGCAAAACTTCTAGGGCATAAATGAGGATATTACAATAACTAACACTTTTCTCTTATAATTATTTGAAACTAATTTAACTTAGCTCCTTTCATATGAATATACATATCAAAACACTGTATTATGCACATTATCATATAGCTTGCATATTCTTAATTCAATTACACACATTGAATTTCAATAAATACTTGTAAACTTATTACATTTTGGATCAATTGATCTAACTATCACAATATGACCATCACAACTTTATTCTATTCTGACCAACCTTTAGTCTATTTTAAATTCATCAATTTGTTTTCAATTCATGACCTAATTCTATTATATCAAATTTATTCTCAAATTTTTATTCTCTTCGAATTCATCATTACAGATAATATTTACTTCCCCTAGTCTTGTTCACTTTAAACGTCACTTTCATCAACTAATTCATTTTATACCACTTTCAAACACATTCAATATAGCTCTTATGCATATTTAATAATTCCTTTCATTTACCCCTTTTCTCATATTTCTTATAGTTACCATATTTACAAAAATCACTATTCTTACACATCATTTATAGCTTATCATATTTTCACAATTACCTTATGTTTTCTCACTATTTATGGTCATAAATAAATTTCGACATAAAGATATGAGTCCAACTATACCAGCCACAAATCTTGCTTTTATCTCATGAAACAAAAACTATCAATTTCACTTAATATATTTCACAATTGTATCATCTTAAGTCCTTGTCTGTAGGTTACAAATAAACACCGCCTTCACTATAAATTTTATTTTTCTTAAATAGCTCTTATCTTGAAACTACACCCATGTCTTAATGGTCACACTTCCATGGCATTTTAAAATTACATATAAGTTCTTTAAACTCTTACTAAATGAAGAGTTAACACATTTCAGCTCTGTTTCAAAGCAATTTACTTTTGTTCACTTGATCATCATTAGCCTAACTCATGTTTCAACAATATTATCATTAACATCTCTTATATATACACATTCGTTCATATGCTAATTTACACAATTTCCATTTATTACTCCATTTCTAATCTATCTCTTATAAAAATTTTCATTCATATATATATATATATTCTATACTTTCTTCATTATACTTTCCTTTTCCTTACAATCTCTTATTTATACGCATATACTTTAGGCCCAAAACACTATACCATCATTAATTTTAGTTGTTAAAATAACAATTTCACCTTCCAGCTCTATTCGGGTCCATTCTCAATCTCAATTCATCACATGACCTAACTCTACGCAGTTCAAAACCTAATCTCTCTTAGGTCTATTAATACATGCAATATCATTCTCAATATCACCAGACACGTATTTGTATAAGGTAGTAAATACTCAATAACATTTT
The DNA here is from genome assembly GCA_947685225.1 of Garcia nutans. Classification (NCBI taxonomy): domain Eukaryota; kingdom Viridiplantae; phylum Streptophyta; class Magnoliopsida; order Malpighiales; family Euphorbiaceae; genus Garcia; species Garcia nutans. The sequence continues at coordinate 42,015,476 of CANTUV010000007.1, read as the reverse complement.
TTTTTCAATTATAATACCCTTCATATATATTTTCATCATTTTCCATTCAATTACCTAAAGTAACTCATTTTCACTTGCTTAATCATTTCTCTTTATTTCATAACAAATTTCAATATTATCAACCACATTACACCTTAGTTAGTACTTTTATAAATAATATTACTCATTCAAAATTACTTCCATGCTTATTAAACATTAAACTATCAATATTTAAATAATCTTCATCAAAATTCTCTTACAACTCTAAATTTTCAACTTACTACTTTACTTAAACTTCATTCTATTAATCTCATTTTCAAGAGCTAACTTTATAAGCATTACCTATATATTAATATAACATCAAAGTACATCACTTTCACAACTATGAAAACCCATTTCAAAAATTCAAATTCCACATAATACAACCAACAACATGAACCTCACTAAATTTCATCCTAATCACATTCTCAATCTTAAGATCATAACATTTACTTTTAAACAACACTAATTCATTTCCTTACACTAATTAACATCATCCATTTAGATACTTTAATTTTACACACTCAACCCTAAATTATGCATCATTGTTCCATAATAAATAATTCGCTATCATATATGATTTCACTCTTTTTTTTTAATTATGAACTCTTTGTTGAAAATTATTAAAAACTCCATATTCCTTCTATACTTATGCCCATATGCATATAAAGTTTTATAATTTTCTTAATTCATTTGTCTCATAAAATTAATTTATCACTTACTTACACAAAACTGCATAACTTCTTCAGTTTCATGTCAATCTCACTTTTTAATTTTTATATTCCTTACCAATTCTTTATAAAAGCTTGTAAACTTTTATCCATGTGCACTTGACACATATATGGACTTATATTTAAAGTTTTAAATTTTTCCAAGTTGATTTAGTATATTTAAAAAATTAAATCTTTCAAAATCAGAGAATCTGTCTCTTTAATAATTTCTCTGGCAGCACCCGGTTGTCTATTTTTTTTCAGGTATCAACCCTAATAAAACTTCATGAAATTTTAACCATATGTTATAGGAATACATATGATATTGGGTGTAAATTTTCATATTTTTCTGGGTTGGTTTGCCATAGTTTTTAAATATGTTTCTCAATTTCTACAGATTCTGAGTTTCTGGAACTCCTCCAACAATCTGTGTTCTTCTACATTTCTTAATTAGTAATTCATCTTTAAAAAATATGAAATTTTATACATTAGATTCTAACATATAGAAAAACTTTTCATTAAATTTTCAAACTCATCCAAGATTCCTATATTTATTTAAAAACAATTCAACAATATCATTGTACAGCATACCTATAAAATTTTCTGTAACTCTCATGTCCATTTCTCAAACTTTTTATTTCATATCATAAATCATTTCATAAATTTTTTTTTCTTAATTCCACTTATTCATCAATTGATTCAACTATGAATCTTAATTTCGAATAGAAGCTCTAAAAATTCATAATCCATAAGGTCCAGAATGATGCTTCTACTACGCCACTCTGATCTATGCAACCCAGACGCCAACTCAACTCATATCCATTATATCAAATGGACATTGCCACATCAGGGATCAGATCAATTACCAGTGTAACACCCCCACATCCAATGCACACACACTACAACTACAACCATGTAGCATAAGTGCACCAAACATAGGGATGCTACGGTTTTCTTAAACATTCAAAACATTTAAATAGATACAGTACTATTATCATTATATAATATAGAAAAGTAGATCATTTACTTTTAAAATAAAACACATTAGATATATATATACATACATATAGTTATTTCACAGCGGAAGTCATACTATATTTACATATTTGAAAACACTTAATTCCATATTTACAAATATACAAATATGTACATTTAATCAATACTTTACAAAATATAAAAAGAGTTATACATGATTGGCAAGTTTTCTTTGATCTTTAAGTCTCCAAAATCAACTCTTCACTGTCTACCCTCGGTCGGTTTCGAAGAGCTTTCGGGATCAACTCTAACAGTTCTATCACCTGCGCGATTAAACACTATCGCGCTAAGCCAACGGCTTAGTAAGACAATCATGCTAATGATATGACTTCGTGCAATGCAATGTCATTTCTCAAACCATAATATATATGTAACATCATATATGCAAAATTAACAATATACTTTCACATTACATATCACATTTTATTATCTTTTCATATACCTCATTAGTATTCATTTAATCATCAATACAAAGCAAAACAAACATCATTCATGACTCACATTAACCATAGACAAGCATGGGCCCAAGACACACTAATATGCCATTCAATTTTCAGAGTTAATGTTTTGGTTCTATCATCACATGTATCAATATCAATATCATAGACCCAACTAGGCTTCAAGGATTAAGTTCAACCAAGCTTCAAGGGGAGCAAAGCATGCTAAGCTTCTACCCAACTTGGCTTCAAGAACTAACCCAACCTAGCTTCAAGGGTGGTAACATCTCAATTAGGCTTCAAGGATTCAATCCAACCTAACTTCAAGAGATTGTTACTAACATTAGGCATGCCACCAATAACATACTCTGAAAATGGAATAACACATTAGCCACACAATTCATTTACATATCAATTATCATTTCCATTCTCAATTCTCATCAACATTTAGGCAAACATGCCTTCATTCTCTTAATATTATCATCATAGCCAATAACAATGGCCTCACATTTCATTTCACAATATAACACTTCATTATTCAAGTGTATACTTATCTCATCCATGATCACATTATATCTCATATAGCATCATTCATCATAGCCAAACACAATGGCATTGTCTCATATCATATCTTATTTGAATTATCATTTCATCTTTGATACAACATTTCAAGGTACATTACTTATAAAATACAATACCTTTCACAATGCATAACATAACCTTGTTTAAATCTCAACAATGCAATTAGGGCAAAGAACAACTTATATGATTCATAGCTTTAGGATCTTCCATATGCATTTGATTAGTTCATTCATTGATTCAAATGTGTTTAAAGTGTTTTAGGGTTAGGTTTAAGAACCAACCCACCTTTGAAGAACCAAAACAATGCAAAAAGAACAAAGAAACAAAACCCTAACCAACTCATTTGATGGACACGGGCAGCACACATGAGGGACACGGCCAATCTTGTGGCCGTGTCTCTCAATTCAACTTTGGCAGTAGCAAACACGGCTTAGGGACACGGCCGTGTCTCTTCAACCAAAACTCACAGTAGCTCACACGGCTTGGGAACACGGCTGTGTCACCCAAAAATTAATCCAACACGTCCAAAATCATATGACTTGGCCGTGTCTCACATGGCCTTTGGCCGTGTCTCCCAAAACCAAAACCCTAATTCTAACCAACTCTCTTCCAAATGCATTAAAACTCAATATACATCATACCACATGCTTCAAATGAACATCATCAATGTTCTAAATACATATTCATTACAATAATCACTTTAAAACACCTTAATATCACAATTAAACAAACACCATCTCAAAACCCTAACTCAAACTCTACTCTTGATTTTCCACTATCAATCTTCACTTATTTTTCCATAATCACAACCAAACCAACACAACCTCCAATTTTTAACTTACAATCAACTCTAACACTTATAAACACACATCAACACACTAAATCATCATCTCAACAATTCTCAATACACCTTAACCACAATTTCCAAATTAATAAAAGAAAACAAGAAATTACTTACCTAAAGTGAAGAAATTCCACAAATCTTCAACTTGATTCTTCAATTCTCCCTTCAATCTTGATCTTACTATCAAGAACACTTCTCCTTCCCTTTTGCTAATGGAGAGCCGGCCACTACCATCAAGAAGAAGAGAAAATGATCAAGAATCACAAAGTCAAACTTCATTAAATACCCATCCAAAGGAAAATTACTATAATGCCCTCATACATATCTTAATTCTCTTTGTTATCTCTTGCCCATTTTGGTAATTCCACATGCCCTAAAAAAAATATCTCCTCTTGCCTTGACCAACTCTTTTGACCAATGTATATGTTATATATATCACAATATACACAACATATAAACTTGTCTCTAAACCCTAAATTCTTTCCCAAAACACTTATACTTTTCTTTTCTCAATTTAAACCAACAATACAACAACAACAACAATCACAACAACAACAACAACATGCAAAACTTCTAGGGCATAAATGAGGATATTACAACCAGTGCCAATGCATGCATCACAATTGAAAATTAATTTTTTTTAAAATTCCAAATTTCTCTCTCTAACAACCCACCTAGGTCGAGAACCTCAAGCCTAAGCTCTGATACCAAAATAAATGTAACACCCTTATACCCTATATACGTACAATACATATTTTCAGCATATGTAAAATATGCATATACGGTATAAAAATGTCACAGACCGATTTAATATGAACTTTTACATCGTTTTAAGATTTCAAATACTAATATATAAAATAAATAGTATATAAATATTCTTTGCTTGTTATAGAAATCCAAAATAAATATTTTATATCAAAATCTCTGGGAAAAATTCGCCAGAGTTTTATTTGTAATTTGAACGTTTCCAAAATTCAACAAAACACAACCTGAATAAAAAAAACACTCCAAATAAAATCAATTCACCAATACTTCTCAATTTCTCCATATTTTCTCGAAATACTTATATATAGGTATATATATATATGAACATTACATATAAAATCCCATTTAAACAAAATTTTTCAAATCATTCTTTACAATTTACAATATATGCCTCAAAAACATATCATAACATGCATAATATAAAAAATGTACATTCTGGCAACTGGCTCTGATCTTGATGTACCCAAAATAAGTCTTCAAACTCAATAAATACAAACCTAGACCCGACCAGGTCTAACAAAACTCTCCAGCTCTCCCAAAACGTCCATGACACCTGTGCGAGGAATTACAATCGCGCTAAGCCGAAGCCTAGTGGTACAAACTTTGATAATAATAAAAATGTAAAGTAATGCCAATGCATAATGCATATAGAGGTCACATAATTTCACTTTCATATATTTTTCAAATATTTCATACTCACAGCTCATAACATTATATTGCTCAATTGTATCACAATTCATAATTCACATTAAAACAAAGACAAGCATGGGCCCAAAAAGGATCTAATATGCTATTCAAATTTCAGAGTTACTGCTTTGGTCCATAATGACACCATGTGTCTAGCCCGTAGGCAATATATATATCCATGGATAATGTAACAGCCCCAGTCTCTTGAACCTCAACCCAGCTAGACCCTTAGGCCCCAGTATCTTGGTCCTCAACTCGGCTAGACTGTTACGGTTTTTGAGGCTTGCGACCCAGTCTTTTCACCCTAAAAACATCATATTTATCATTTATCAGCTGGGCTCAGCTTATGACCCGGTCTTTTCACCTGCCCAGCAATTCATAGGCATGCCGCCAAACCCAGAACTCTGAAAATTGAATAACATACTAGGCACACAATTAATTCATTTATCTCATTATCAAATACTTTCACAATTCATTTCTCATTTTATTTCTCATAATCAAACTAGGCTCATTGCCTTATTTTCACATTTTTTTTCTCATTTTCTCATTTTTCACATCTTTCTCATTTTTCTCACTTTTCTCATTTTTTTCTCATTTTTATCCATATCAACTCATTTCATTATTCCACATATCTCATTTTTGAATTCACAATACATTACCCAATTACTTTGGGTATTTTCACATAATATGCATATTTCACACTTTACACAATTTAGCCATTATCAATGGCTTTTCACAATGCATTTAACACATATATAAATGTCATAGCACATTATTCATACTCAATCAATGAACCAAGTAGCTTAACACATTTTTCAACCAAAATGTGTTAAGTCCAAATGTCATGCAAATATAAACATTATACTCAAAGTTTGTACATACCTCTACTAGCAACCCAAAGCAAGCTTAATACAACCTCCAATCCTATCCTTCCAACTTGCCCTTCACCACTTGGATGAAGCAAATCAACCTCCCTCAATGCCTATACCAAATGTGATCATACATAATCATTTAATATTATATTCTAAGGTATTCTCAACGTCAAACCATAATTACACATCACTCTAAACCAAATCACAAAATTAAGATTCAACTCACTTTAACTTTGAAAAATCATATCAAGCCATTTAAATTAGTATTTTAAGTTTATTAATATCATTAGAAGCATATTTTAATATATTTGAACCATTCACATTATAAAAATACACTCTTATATACAAAACCATAAAATGGCATAACCTTCCCCCATTGAAGGTTTTCCATTCCAACACAATCCATTACTCATTTAAAGCTTACATTCATCACTTTTAATACTAAACAACATGCTTAAACAAATAAAATCACACAATTCAACCACTTTGGAAAATCACTTTTCCAAAACCCTAAATCTCCACTTCCATTCTCAAACTCCAACCAAACACAACCAAATCCAATATTTGACTTTAAAATACTTGTTTATGTAACAAAACAACTCATTTGGAATCAATTTACACAATTAAAAAATCATGATTTCAAAACCCCAAAAATTACATAACCCTAAATTCTCTCTCTTCACCAATCTTACCCAAACTCAACCATTTCTTTAATCCAACCTTAAAATCATTGTTAATCACTTAAAATAACTTCATATATACCCAAATAGACAATTAAATCTTAGAACATTAAAAACCCAAAACAAACATAATCACAATTCCTATGAAATCCAAAGAAAGAAGTTGGGAACTTACTAATTTTGGTGGAAATCACCAAAAATCCACTTTAAACTTTTTGAATCCTTCAATTTGTGGAGAATGGAAGATCAAAATTCTTGAATTCCATAGCCATGATGGCCGGCCCTTGAAGGAGAAGAAGAAGAAGATAAAAACTTTTAAATTATCTTTTTCTTTTCATCTTTTATTTTTAACCATGTATATATATATTAAAATAATTTAATAATTAATTATATAATTATTTATTTAATAAATTAAAAGTCATAAATTTCCTCTTCCATTCAAAATTAATTTATTTTTGAATTAATTTATTAATTTTGAATTTCTAAGATTTAATTACTAAAATACCCTTTTACTTTGACTTTTCTTTTAAAAAGTGTTGACTTTTATATGTTATGTATATTTTACATATATATCACATATATTATCCACTTTTTCATTTAAAACCCCTTCATTTTTCATTTAAAATCATTAATTTAATTTATCCATTTAAATTATAATTTATTTTATCAAATTTTCAAAAATTAGCACTTTTCAAAAATTTAGGATATTGCACATATGCACAAGTAATGTGTATCTTATATACACATCAAATGTACCTTATGTGTATATTAAATATTAAGTATTTAATGTATTAATCCAACATATACAATTAATATACCATATGTATATGTTATGTATACTCTAGATATATATATTGAGTATATACAATTTATCTCTCCAAATACTTATTTAATTTCTCCAAAATCACGGATGTTACAGGGAGCATCCAAATTCGGTCTATAGCTCCTTCCATAAGTTCCTGAATGCATAACTGATTTAACATTAGATTGTTACTTTACAGCTATCCCAATTTTAATTAGTAATATATCATTGACTATATGTTTAATAGTTTTTTAAATGTATTTTTAAGTATTGAAATAAATAGTTGCAAAATAATAATTATAGTCGTGTAATTACTATGCAGGCATGGCCAGTTCTCATTCACGACAGGATTTCATTCACCTTAGCCCATCTGATTCATCCGTATTGTGTTTGTAAAATAATCATAGATCTGAGGCAAGATGGCATGGACAGGTATTGAATAAAACTCATTCTTTTAACTTATGTGTCTTTAAACTACAATCACACATGCTTAGATAATTAAAGTGTAAAATTTTATTTCATATATTTGCAATGAAACATTGAATTATAGATGTGGCTCCTCATCATTGCACATAAATGAAGTAGACAAGCATATGATTTTGCTACTACGACAAAGTGGGTTTTATGGCATAATTCGTATGGGCTTCTTTCAAATTGATTGGCATTTAATTACAGCCTTAATTAAGAGGTTGTTTAGATCATATTTGTACTAGTTTTCAGTATGATTATTATGTGTTTTTAGTTAATGTTTTGATTGATTTTTGTTTTAAGTTTGTTTAAAGTGCTTGTTTTAGGTTTAACTGCAAAAACTCCCTTGGATGATCAAAACAATCAAGAAAAATGAAGAAAGAGCATGAATCAAGCAAGACATGGCCAAGCCAAAGCAAGCTTGGCCATGTCCCTCAAAAGAATTCCAAGACAGTAGCTGACACACCCAATAGACACGGCCAAGCCACTGGCCATGTCTCATCCAAGGAAAAGAAACCAAGAAAGAAAAAAAAATAGAGGCAGTACTTGACACACTCGCAGACATGGCCATGTCTTTGCCCATGTCTGATCGACATGGCCATGTCACTTGAAGCTTGGCCATGTCTCATTGTCTTGGCCGTGTTTCATCCAAAAATAGAGGCAGTACTTGACACACTCACAGATATGGCCATGTCTTTGCCCATGTCTGATCAACATGGCCACGTCTCTTGAAGCTTGGCCATGTCTCATTGTCTTGGGTGTGTCCCTCAAAGAAATAGAAGGCAGAAGGCGACACTGGCAAGCGATGTAATATCCCAAAGTGTGACTAGAAGTTTTGATACAATTGTTGTTTTGATTTGAATTAAATGTATATATGTTTTTGCAAAGGAAATGAGTGTGTTAAGAGAATGTATATGTTGTGTATATTGTATATATATAACATATAAGTTGGTCAATTGGGGAGTCAAGGTAAGAAGATATTTTAACTTGTGATATGCAAAATTACAAAAAGGGCAATTTTTTTTAAAGGAAGTTAAAACAAAGTAAAGAAGGGTGTTTAGGTAATTGCTTAATGTGAAATTCTTGGTGGAGATTTAAAGAGAAATTGACTTTGATTTTGAGGCGATTTTCTTCTTTCTTTCTTGTGTTGGCCGGCTCACCCAAAGACAAGAGGAAACAAGAGAGCAAGAGAGGATTGTGATGTTCTAATCTCAAATTGAAGGAAGAATCAAAGGATTAAGTTGTAGATTTGTGGAATTTCCTTAATTTTGGTAAGTACTCTCTTGTTTTCCTCTGTTATTTTGAAATGGTGTTTGAGGTGATTTATGAATTGTTGATTTTATGAATAAGTGTGTTTAAGATGTGTTTATAAGTGTTAAAATTGATTGAAAGTTAAAAGGTTGAATTGGTGTTGGTTTTGGTTTGAAGATGGTAAGTTAAAGGTGATGTTTGGTTTTAGGGTTTTGAAGTAGTAGGTGATTAAATGTGTTGTTGATGTATGGTTAATGTGAATATTGTGATGAATATGTGTTAATAACATTGATTACATCCATTTGAATGAGGTTGTATTGTGCATAATGTGTTTTTATTCAATCAAAAGAGAGTTGGCCATGTTTAGGGTTTTTGTTCATAAGAGACACGGCGAAACTAAGGAAGAGACACGGCCAAACTAAAGAATTTTTGAGAGACACGGCCAAGTCTATGGAAATTTGGCCGTGTTGGATGATTTTTGGAGAAGACACGGCCGTGTTCCTTGCCCATGTTTGCCACTGCCTGATTTTGGATGAGAGACACGGCCACAAGCTTGGCCGTGTCCCTTGAGTGTTTTTGCTACTGTGATTTGTTCCTTGCCTTTCTCACATTGTTGAATCCTTCCAAGGTCTTTTTGTATTTACATTTTGAATATACTTAAAACAAAGATGACCTAAACAAATGTATATTGAGGATTCTAAATCTAAGAATAAGGTAAATTATATATGTGTACATCAATGATGATCATTCTTAATGGATGTTTAATGTGTTTGATTATGTATATTTGAGTGATGAAGTATTATAATGTGACTAGTATTATGACTTGTATAGTGTGGAAGAGATGAGGATCAGTCAAAAAGGTATGTGCAATGCAATTTATTATTATAAATACTTTTATGATGAATTACCTTAATGTAAATTGAGACATAGAGAGCTGTGTAACTAATGTTTTGAGTTATAATGAGGTGAATGATATGATTGAAGCATGCCTAGATGATTGAATAATGATATGTTGGTTTATTTAATGTAATTGATGTTGTATATTAATATGATGATTCAAATGATATATGAAGCCATTGTGATTGGCTATGATGATTCAAATGATATATGAAGCCATTGTGATTGGCTATGATGATTCAACTGAGAATGAAATTGATAAATGAATTGTGTGGCTAATGTGTTATTCCATTTTCAGAGTTTGTTGTTGGTGGCATGCCTAATATTAGTAACAATCTCTTGAAGTTAGGTTGGAATTGATCCTTGAAGCCAAGTTGGGTTGAAGTTTAACATGTTTTACTCCCCTTGAAGCTTGGTTGGGTTAAATCCTTGAAGCCTAATTGAGATGTTACAACCCTTGAAGCTAGGTTGGATTGGTTCTTGAAGCCAAGTTGGGTTGATACTTAGCATGCTTTGTTCCCCTTGAAGCTTGGTTGAACCTAAATCCTTGAAGCCTAGTTGGGATAATGATAAATGTGAGAATTAAACCAAAACATTAACTCTGAAAGTTGAATGGCATATTAGTGTTTTTGGGCCCGAGTCTGTCTTTGTTTTCAATGTGATATACAAATGTTGAAATAAATGAGTAATGAGATCTATGGTGGCCTTTGTTGGTAATGTGATTCATGATTGGTGAATTGTGAATAAAATAATGACATGAAATTTTATGAAATATGATACGAAATGTGTGTATTCATATATTGATTGTGAGTATTAGTGGTGGATCTATGGTTGGTGATAATGATATGTATATATGTAGATAACATACGAAATTAGACGAGATATATGAATGGTGCAGTTAAGAAGGCAAATAAAAACATGATAAGAATTTAATGGTATATGGTGTTGATATAACATTATATGTTAGAATTTCTATAATGTATGTTTATATTTTATATTTGTACTACTAAGCTCTCGGGCTTAGCGCGGATGTGTAATCGCGCAGGTGACTAGGTGGAAGATATGAAGTCTTTTGTTGCCACGAGAAGAATAAGTGTTTGTCGAGACCAACTAGAGGGTGATGCATACATGTATAATTTTTAACTATGATGTATTTCTGACAAGAGTATATTTACATGTATAAATGAAGTTTTGATAAAGATAAGATTATGATATATTTGTAAGATTATTAAAAGTATAATGATTTTGTAAATGTTCTTTAAATTTATGTATTGTGGTTTGAACTCTGTTAAAAGTTTTAAAAATGTAACGAGAAGTGACATCCTTATACTTTATATACTTACTGTATGTATACCGGGTATATGTATAGTACTTATATGGAGTATCGGGGTGTTACAAGCGACATGGCCAAGCCACTGGCCATGTCACATGACATGGCCAAGAGCTTGGCTGTGTCACTCCATGAAACCAAAGAAAAGAAAGAAAAGAAAGAAGGCAGAATGCGACACTGGCAAGAGACATGGCCAAGCCACTGGCCATGTTACATGACATGGCCATGTCGCTTGAAGTTTGGCCATGTCTACTCATCTTGGGACCAAGGAAAAGAAAAAGAAAGAAAAGGAGCAGTAAGAGACACGGCCAACTAGCTTGGCCGTGTCCCAAAGAAAGATGAGATACATGGCCAAGCCACTCATGGCTTGGCCATGTCACCTATTAAATGTTGAATTCTCTTGCACGAGGTGTGGACAAAGTGGGGAACAAGGGTATTATTTTTGCCAAAAGTAATATTAAACAAAGAGAATGTGAGGAACAAGGGAGAGTGGTGTGAGTTGGAAGGCATGGGTTGAGTTTTGAATGAATTAAGAAAGAGAAGAAGAGGGAAATTGGAGGGCGTTCTTGGAATAATTTGGATATACACGTTTTTGAGGAAGAGAGGGACACTCTCCTTGGCTATTTTCATCTTCATCCTCCATTTCCATCCTCTTCATCTTCTCCATCTTCCATACACAAGATCTTTGAGGTTCTTTGGGATAAGTTGGGTTAACAAGCTCTTGAAGGTTGAAGAAACTTCATTCCAAGGTTTGGTAACTTGAGAAAGCTCCATTCCATCTACCAAAGGCAAGCTCCATTCCAAGGTTTGGTGACTTGAGAAAGCTCCATTCCATATTGCAAAGGGGAATCAACCATTGAAGAGGGCTTGAGTTCTTCATCATACATCAAGTGGAGCTAGGAGGAAGACTAGTAATCCTACTCTTGGCATCTTCACAAGGGGTTTTTCTATTCTCTCTTTTAATTCATTTCTATTGTTGTTGTTGTATTAAGAGAATTGATATTGCAATGAATAATTTGTATTTATTTTATATTGAGATGAATGAATGTTTTAAATTGATGATGTTGAGCTAAATACCCATGCCTAGGGTTTGTAGTATATTTGATTGAATGCTTTGATTTGATATTTCCATTGATGTACCTTGTTATTGGTTGATTGCATAGGATTGTATGCTAGGTTGATAGATTAGCTACCTATTGATCTCTAGATATTGAATGAAGGACCGAGAGGTGAAATTTGATATTGGAATTATGCAATCAACTACCCTATGAATGAATTAGAAATATAAGTTCTAGTGTTTTATTAATTTGGTAATGTAAAAGAATTGGTTATTGCTATTTCATGAATGTGAAAACTAATGAATTGGTAATTGACTAATTAACCTTAAGGAACAAATTAATTACAAGGATATGTTAATGGATAATTGAGAATTCAGCTTTGATTGAATAGACCTATAACCCTAGGCACCTTCCCAAGAATTGATTTGATCTTGTACACCCATCACACACATCAACCCTACACACGTTAATTTTAGGTTTGAATTATTATTGCACCATCCCAACACAACAAACTTCCGTATTTAAATAATTTGTCAATCAATTTATTACGAACCACACCTTCTTGGGGAAACGACCTTGGGGCGATCACCTTTGCTACAGCTACCTCGTATACTTGCGAGTGACGCTTAGTAGTAGTACTTAATTCGAGCGCAACAGAGGTGGAAACCTGAGACGCATACTTTTCACCTACTAGTGGGTGAGAGCATAATAACAATACAGGATGTGACAATCCAAATAGGATTATAGATTGAAGGCTATGCACTTATTGGCCCCACTCGAGGTAACTGGGATGAGATTTGCGGGAGACTTCTTAGGATCATTCCTCCAGATGATGCAAGGAGGCAATCATATCTAAAATTGACTTGGCTTAAAGATAATTTTATAAATATACATGATGGTCGTGCCCTTATCTTACAAATTATAGGTAGGGACCTATTTAGTGATAAGAATACAAGTCAAGTTAATTTATCCTATTTATATTATCCAGGGGATATAGACATTATAGTTGGGGGGCCGCATGTTTATCATTTTTGTATGGAGAATTATGTAATGCGAGTAATCCAACTGTAAGGCAGATTTCCAACCCTTTATTTCTGCTACAACTATGGGCATGGGATTATAACACCCCTATACCCCATATACACACACTACATACAACCACATCTGTAATATACGTATACCCGATACAAGAGTGTCACGGTTTATATTAAACAAACCAATCTTTCCTTTTAGCAATAATATGAGAAAACTAAAAACATTTAAATGTTATTACAAAACATAATAAATAAAACATTTATTTATTATGCAGCGGAAAATGTAGTGGTAATAAACATATATATACATATATACATCAAAATCAATATTTACAAAATATAATGGTTATACATGTTTGGCAGTTCGCCTCTGATCTTGAAGTCAACAATCAACACTTCACAAGGGATCACAAGCCTAGACTCGACTCGGTCTAGCTGAACTCTCCGGTTGATGAGATCAATTTTATACTTGTTTTTAGTATGATTTTTATGTGTTTTTAGTTAATGTTTCATTTGATTTTTGTTTGAAGTTTGTTTTAAGTGTTTGTTTTAGGTTAAAGTGTAAAAACTCCCTTGGATGATCAAAACAATGAAGAAAGAGCATGAATCAAGCAAGACATGGCCAAGCCAAAGCAAGCTTGGCCATGTCCCTCAAAAGAACTTCAAGATAGTAGCTGACACGGCCAAGAGACACGGCTAAGCCACTCGCCGTGTCTCACCAAAGGAGCAAAACAAAAGAAACCAAAGAAAGAAAGGAAAATTTGGCAGAAGTTGACACTGGCAGGTGACATGGCCACAAGCTTGTCCGTGTCCCATCCTAAGCCAAAGAACAAGGAATGAGCAAAATGAAGAAATAGAAGGTGACACACCCACATGACACGGCCAAGCCATTAGCCATGTCATTCCTTGAAAAATAAAGAAAAGAAAGAAAGAAAGAGAGGCAGTGATGGACACGACCAACTAGCTTGGCCGTGTCCCAAAGGGAAATGAGAGATACGGCTAACGCACTCATGGCTTAGCCGTGTCACCTATAAAAACCTTGAATTCTTTTGCACGAATTGAGGAACAAGTGGGGGACAAACACTTTGCTTTTGCCAAAAGAAATATTAAAGAAAAGAAAAGCTTGCCTAATTGATGGAAAGAATTATTAAACAAAAAGAATGTGGGAGAAAAGGGAGAGTGGTGTGAGTTGGAAGGTATGGGTTTGAGCTTGGAATGATTTAAAAAGAGAAGAAGAGGAAAGAAAGAACAGACTTGGAGAGGAGGAGGCTTTGGGCATACACGCTTGGGCGAGGGAGAGAGTGACACTCTCCTCAGCCCTTCATCTTCATCCTCCATTTCTATCCTCTCCACCTTCTCCATCTTCCATTGGCAAGCTCTTGAAGGTTGAAGAAGCTTCATTGAAAGGTTTGGTGACTTGAGAAAGCTCCATTCCATCTTTCAAAGGCATAATCAATTGAAGGGTTGGTGACTTGAGATAGCTCCATCCCAAGGTTTGGTGACTTGAGAAAGCTCCATTCCATATTGCAAAAAGGGAATCAACAATTGAAGAGGGCTTGAGTTCTTCATCATACACCCAAGTGGAGCTAGGAGGAAGACTAGTAATCCTACTCTTGGCATCTTCACAAGGGGTTTTTTCTATTGTCTCTTTTAATTTATTTTAATGTTGTAGTTGTTGTTGTTGTATTAAGAGTATTGAACATGAACTAACTCACTCTCTATCTAGATATTGATGAACCCTAGTTTATTTGTATGATTGAATAATTAATTGATGGAGATGTTTTATTCTTATGATGCTTAATGATTTATTTCCAATTTATAATAGCATGCTTATTGATTGGTTGCAATTTTCATATTATTGACTTGAGAAAGCTTGACATGAATTTAATACTCATAAGGGTTGAGGATTGATTGGAGTACTAGAGATAGACTTACAAGATCCTTTGGTTTATAGTTCCTTATTCTTAATGCAAGATCTATTTAATTGTGTTTGAGAAGAGATTCCAGCATTCTACTTAGTGATTAGGGGTTAATTCACTTGAGAGAGGTTTTAGTCTAATTTAGAGGAATGCCAATTCAACTCGATTATGTGTTTTAATTGAATAGATTTTCATAAATATAATTGTGGCTAGGGATTCAATATTTGGATAGTATTATTATAATCAATCCTTTTTGCACAACATTTAATTTCCCTTTATTTTCGGTTATTAAATTAATTGTTTTTAATTAAAAAACATCACAAAACTATTGATTTGCTAAACAACGATTAAGATTTGCACTAGAACTTGGCCTTGTCCCTAGTGGAATGATAACTCACTCACTACTTTATTACTTGGGCGGCCCGTTCGCTTGCAGTATTGCTATAGCATTAGGTGCGCACGCACCATTTTGTATTTTGTGTTTTTACTTTTAAGTTATTTTTGTTTAAGTTTAGTTATTATTTTTAATTTTTTTTCAATGAATAAATTAATTTTGGAAAGTTCAATTGTTATAAATTGTTGATTGATGACCTTTGAATTTTTGAAGCATGAATTTTAGAATTGTGTAGAATTGGAGCTTATTGTCAATTTTGTTGGTTTTTCTTTGCATTAGCATTAACCTAGTGGGGAATTGAGCCATCAACTTATCATTCTTGTTGTGGTTTAACATCTTTGATTGATGACTTGCTAGAACTTGCTTTGACATGCATTTTAAGATTATATAAAAATTTCAATTAGGCATCAAGATGATTAAGGAATTAGGTGAACCCACTTTGGCTTAAAAAGACCAACCCTACATTCAATCTTAGTTAGCAAAATTTGAACTTATTTTATTTTTCCTTTTCTTTCTTTTTCACAACACCATTAGCTTGAACCTTGTTATTTTAACTCTTACCCTTTCTTTAGGTTAAGAGCATTTTAAGATCGTTTATGACCTAGTGTTGTGTCGAATTAAGTGTGGGGTTAAATTTAGTAGGTTTAAGATTGCAAACTATTATATTATTATGAAAAAAAATATTATTCTTATTTAAAAAATATATACAATAATAATAATTGTTGTTCTTCTTAAAAGGGTTGGAGTATGTTTGGAAATAATCATTGCAAGATATAATAAGTGAGTTCCCTTGAAAAGCTCTTTAATCTCAAGGGGTAGATGAGAGGAAGGTGTAGACCCTGAATTTTTGACCCAATCCGGTCCAATATATTTTATTTAGTCTAAAATAATTTTTGTTGTCTAATTGGTCCAAAATAATTTTTATTAAATAATTTTTACTTTAGTATCTAATTTTTATTAATAAAAAATAGAAATAAACAAATAAAAGTCAATAAATAAAAATAAAAATAAAAATCGGAGTCAGAAAAATCGGCGATGAAAAAATCATCGCGCAGGCCCGTGGGCACGGGCCAGTGGGATTTTCACACGCAGACAAATTCTGGCAGAATTTTTCTGCCTGCGAAATATCTTAGCTATTTCGCACGCAGAATTTTTCTGCCTGCGAAATGGCTACGGGCCAGTTCCGCATGAGTTGCCGCAGCGAACTGCGGCAGAATTGTTTTGCCAGCGCATTTTTTCCTACGGCAATTTTTTTTGGCAACGCAATTTTTTCGACGCAAATTTTTTGAAACATAATTCAATTAGGTTTCGGTTTTTTTTATTAATATTACTTACCTTAAATAATTAGGAAAAAACTACATGAAACCACTATAAATAAGGACCAAAGGTAATTAAAACAGGGGAGGCCGAGAGGGACAAGAAAAAAAGAAAATCTAAATTCATAAAGGAAAAGCTTGAATTCAATTGATTTTAAAATAGCAGAAACACAATTTAAGGGAAAAAAAGGCAAAAAGGTTGGTCTTTTGAGCTTGTTCATCCAAGAAGCAAATTTTGGTGCAACTTACAAAAGAAGGTATGAAATTCTAATTTCTTTATTTTTTTACACAGTAGCTAAAACTAGGAATTTGCTTTTTTTTTTTTTCAAAATCTAAAATCTTAGAATTTTAAATTAGTTTTTCTAAAGTTAAAAGCCTTATTTCGTTGGTTTATCTTCCGAAAGGCTTAAAATTGTTATTTTTACTTCTTAAAAATCTTAAAACTCTAATTGAACATATTTTTCAACAAAACTAAGATTTAAATTCTGTTTCTTTTAAAATTTTAAAGTAGGTTCTATTTCATTCAAAAAGCCTTAAAAAACATCTTTTCTACTTATAAAAACTTTAATTTGTTTATTTAAATTCATAAAACTTCATGAAATTATCAATTGATTTCCAAATTCTTAAAAATCATGCATCACCGTGACCCTAAATTCTAAAAATCCTAATTCAACTCCAAAACCTAAAAATAATGAACCCTAACCCTTTTAAAACCTTAAACCCTAATTTTTATGAACCCTAATCTCTTTTAAAACATTAAAAACCATAAAACATAAATAGGTTAAATTTACACTGTAGCTTAGAAACCCAATAACTGAAAATCATAAATCAAAGTATTTTAAAGTGTCTAAAACCCTAGTTTCATGATTTCATCATTCAAACCTTAATTTGTTTAATTAAAGTGTCTTACCAACCTTTTAAAACATAAAAATTCAATCTATTTTAATTCCATAAAAAAGTCACAATAGCTTATACTCATGAAATTCCCAAAACCTTAACACATGAGATAAAGAACCCTAAATGGAAATAGTAGCTATAATTTGGACCTTTTTTATTTGCTTTATTCAATTATATTTTTTATTATGCTTTGATTTATTTTTATATGCTTTAATTTATTTAAGTTCAATACTTGGTTTATTTTATTTATCATGGCTGGATGTTTACTTTTTATTGATATTTAAATACCTTTGATGAATGATTTATTTATTATGAATGGTTATTTACTTTTATCAATTTATTTAGACTTCCAAATTTTTTAAGAGGTATGTTTCCACTTGGTGGGTACCTCGTTAGTTAAATATCATGTAATTTAATTTGCTTTTCTATTTTAGAACCAATGTAAAGGGCATGTTTCTACCTTTTGGTGGGTGTCCTATTTAGGTGTGTGATGTAAGGACATGTTTCCATCTTCGGATGGGTGTCCATTTATTTGCTTTGTTTGGACATTGCTTTGATTTTAATATAATGATGCTTTCTTCTAATTATTGTGTGTAATATGGATAATTTTATTATATTTAAGAATTTTATAATATTAAGACCTGTAAAGGAGGCCGGTTCCAATGGACCGGGCGTTGTGGGGGTGCTGAGCCATTTCTCACCTTCCCCACACGTACCCAACTTTCTGAACCCATTAAGGGGTTGGGGATTCCTTAGGAATTTAGTCATCCACCCCTTTCTTTTTCCTGGCTCATCCGGGTGGTGACTTCATTTTCTCTGGACTTAGGTCCGTGTTCTCTAAGGCCCCGAGCCTAAACAGTGCTGAAGTCGCAAGAACCATTCCACCGGGCGTGGGGGCAAAAATCCCCGCTCACAGTGGCGACTCCACTAGGGATAAGAGAAGTTGATTCCGTTGGTCTTTATATTATTCTATTCTTTCTTATAATGATATTATCCATTGCATCATCTTATATTGCATCGTGTGCGTGAGTTAGGACACCCGTGTTACCCTTGTTATGTTATGTAAGGGATACCATACTTTCACTCAAGGTATGGAGATCGAGCATGGCATAACCACTCATAGCCTCGTACCGTTCGGTATATACTTGCTATGGGAACCTAAGCCTTTTAACCCAAAGATAAAAGCTTATGTAATTGGCCTAGTTACTTTCCTTAGGTTTTAGCCCAAATGCATGTTGTTTGACTATGGCTAGTTTATCTTAGTATAAATCATGGCTTATTTGATTTGTTCTTTTTCTAATATGAGCTAAGTATATTGTAAGCTCAAAATAAATTTTTCTTTAAAATCCAAAAGACCAAAACTATTTTCAAAATTTTTCAAGATGATCTTTGGACATAAGACTTCTTTTAAAAATAAATAAAATAATTTTTGGCCCATTGCCCAAATACTAAGCCCAAAATCCATTTTTCTAAAATCTTTTACAATGGGCTTAGAAACAAAACTATTTTCACCCAACCTTTTCTTACAAAGATCTGGCAAAAATATTTAGGTCAATTATAAAATACCAAAAATCAATTGTGGGCCTAGTTTACACTAAGAATAAATTAACCATGGGCTTGTTTTTGGCATGAACCATTAGTTACTCTTTTCAAGTGAGAAATCTATTTGTAATAAACCTCTTAATTTCTTTTAAATCCAACATAGCACAAAGGCTACTATAGTTGTTTGAATGGATTAAAACCTAATTAATGGGAATTATCATGGATTGATTTCCATTTTCGAAAATATAACTATTGGTTGAAACGTCTGAGGGAATTATTCGAAAGCAAGATACCCCATGTTGGTATTTTGTTAACCATATACCTAGGAAAAGAAACTCGCCATTCGTGTGTGGATGTTATAAGGTTGGAAGGAACATCCTAATTATCCTTGTTTGTTGTTTGCATACATACATACATTTGCATCTCATATCATTGATTCTTTTTGGCTCATAGACCCGAGGTATGGCAATTCAAGAGCATACAAACGATATCACCTACAACATCGATTTTTTATTCAAGTGCTTCATTGGAAGGATGGATGCAAACCAGCTAAGGGATATAATCGATGAAGTTTTCAAAGCTAGGATAGCTGAGCTACAAGATCAGTTGGTTGAAATTATGAAGACCCAGTTGATTCAAATTCTAGAGATCATCAACAATGCTATTGAGGCATCTCCCATTGACATAAGAAAGAAGGAAAAGGCAGCATTAACAATGAACATGTCTACTGATAGAGATCGAATGAAAAATGAGAGATTAATCCCTATTCTACAAGACCAACCGAACCATATGCTATCTAAGTGGAGCAATAAGAGCAGCTATCACCCTAGTGGGAAAAGTCAAAGGAAAAGAGGAGGTGTTGAGAAAGATGCAACAACTAAGCCAACAAAGAAGCGTAAATTTTCAGATTTAAGGGAGGCTTTGTCAAAGATGTTAGAAAATCTAATGAAAATGGATTTGCTACAACCATTGGCACCTCAGCCTCTACATAAGCCTCTACCACCAAATTTTGAAGTCAAGGTCTTCTATCAATTCCATCAAATGCAAGGGCATGAGACAGATAAATGTGTTCACTTAAGGCACAAAATACAAGATTTGATTGACAGTGGAAAGCTGCCTGAGCCTGATAAGCCTAATACTAAGAATAAGCCTCTGCCTAAAATTGGAAGGGCGCCACCGCTTGCAACCCTCATGAAGAGTTTTGTCTTGTCATCTCATCATAATATGGATAGAGAAGCTGCTAAAGATGGTGTACTACTAAACAAGTTTGGATTAATTATGGATGATGAAGGAATGATCCTTGATGATGAAAAAATCCTTGCGCTTAAGATGTCTAAATAAATGAAGCATCTTTAACTCCAACTCAACAAACTTTCCTTAGCTTGGATTTTGCTTTTCAAATTTTACTTTCTTTAATATTTAATTGGAACTATCGTGTTTTTTAAATTTAAATTTGTTTGAATAAATTACTTTTATCAAAAAAAAATTTTTGGTCTTTGTTCATTTTGGTGCTCAACCAATGAGGAATCTATCTTGATAATTCACGAGTTAATATATTTATGCATCATGACTCGAATGACTTTACTAGGTGAGGGAATTACTCTATAGCATTGAGTTGTGTATGCTTACTTAGAGAGGGCTCCTGCATAATTATCTTTGTCTAAGTCCTAGTTAGTCTTAGAACATATTTTGACAAACTTTCGCGGCGAAATTGAACTCTGCTTATTTAAGGGAGAGATGATCTAGGCATTGTTTGGTTAGCCAACAACTAGTATCCACCCTATTAAATATCAATCCCTAGTTGTCCCTTTGAGCCTTCATAAAATTTTAGCTTTCTTTTAATTGGCATATAACCCCAACAACCTACCCTAAGCTGCTGTGATGCTTTTGAGAAGTCTGATGATCACTAATTAGTCAAGATCATGAGGATAGTTGAAGTTCTCAAGACCATAAAGATAGTTGATGTTTTCAAGACCATAAGGGTAGTTGAAGTTCCCTTAATATTTCCAATATGTCAAGACAACATCAACATCGGAGTAACAAATTATTTATCCCTGCTAAAGAAGATTTATGTTACTCCATTCATCCATTATTGGAAGCCCAAGCTAGTATAAACGAGTCAACTCTTTTTGTAACACCCCCATATCCAATGCACACACACTACAACCACAACAATGTAGCATAAGTGCACCAAACATAGGGATGCTACGATTTTCTTAATATTCAAAACACTTTAAACTTGATACAATACCTTTATCATTATACATTATAGAAAAGTAAATCATTTACTGATAAAACAAAACATATTAGTTATATATATATATTTAAATATTACACAGCGGAAGTTATAAAATATGTACATATTTACACATTAAACATTTCTTTACAAAATATACAGAAGTATACATGATTGGCAATTCTCTTCTGATCTTTAAGTTCCCAAAATCAACTCTTCAAGGTCTACTCTCACTTGGTCTTGATGAACTCTCGGGTTCAACTCTATCAACTCTATTACCTGCGCGATTAAACACTATCGCGCTAAGCCAACGGCTTAGTAAGATAAAACATGCTAATGGTATGCTTTAATGTAATGCAATGTCAGATATGTTATTGATAAGATCAACATTATAAATATAAAGGTAACCACATAATTATGCATTTCACAAATCATAGTCATATGAGCATACCACATTTCAACATCTTTCCACATTCAACATTAATCAATCATACTCAATAACCAACATCTCATTTCATTAACTCATAACATTATTTAGGACATTCATATAACCTTGACACCTATGGGCCCAACAAGTATTTAATACGATATTCAGAGTTCAGAGTTACTGCTTTGGTTCATAGTCACAATAATCACGCCCGTAGGCAATGTATATACATGTATCTCTATCCATGGATAGTGTAACAGACCCAGTCTCTTGGACCATCAACTCAACACATATGAGGAGATCCTCAACCCGGCAAGACTGTTACAAATCATATATCTCATATTCACAATTCTCATAGTGTAACAGACCCAGTCTCTTGGACCATCAACTCAACACATATGAGGAGATCCTCAACCCGGCAAGACTGTTACCTTTCATCATTTCTTAGGCATGCCACCCAAATCCAGAACTCTGAAACTGAATAACATATTAAACAAACAATTCATTTATTATATAGTTACCATTTCCATTCTCAAATTCTCATCACATTTAGGCAAACATGCCTTCTTTCTTTCAATATCATCATCATAGCCAATCACAATGGCATTGTCTCATATCATGTCTTATTTGAATTATCATTTCAATTTCAATGTATATTATTCATGAAACACATAACCATTCACAATGCATAACATAACATTGTTCAATCTCAACAATGCAATTAGGGCAAAGAACAATTGATATGATTCATATGAATAGTATATTCTGGTTTTAGACTCCATTTTATCCTTATTTTGAAAAATTGTATAAAATAATCTACTTAACTAAAAATTCTAAACTTTTTACAGAATTTAGTTTTGTATCTTAAAATCATTCCTTTAAAATTTCAGATCAAACTGAACACAAAATCTTGGTCAAATAGTTCACCTAACCAGACTGCCCCAATTGCCCTGCATCCTGGCAGCAGTTCTGAACTTTGTGAATTCCATAAATCAAATTCACTCAACGTGGTTCCAAATTATTTTTCTCAAATACTAGACTCACTAAGCAACGACATATCCAAAATTCAATTGGATATGATTTTTCTACATTTTATTAAAAATCCCGAAATATAGCTGTCTCAGTTAAGGTACCTGCTGGAACAGGTCTAATAAAAATAATCTTTCTAAACTCATAACCATTCCAAAATCGAATCAACATATTTTTCAGTCATTCTAGACTCATAGAGGCACAACATATCAAAAATTCACTTCAATAACATTTTTCTATAATTAATTAAAAATTATACAAGTCACAGCCTTTACTAATTGTAAAACAGAAAGAAATTTCACTAAACACAACTCTTACTCAACACAATCACTTCCAACACCTTCACCAACTCAACTTCTCATCTATCAAGCAAAATCAATACTTAAAATCACACCCTAAGCAACTTAATCATACCATCATCAAATCACAACTCAACTCAAGCATAACTTCAAAAATAACAAGGGTAAACAAGAGAAAACTTACCAAATAATGAAATTCCTTGAAACTCCAACTTGTAACTTTGAAAACTTCCTTCACTTTGAGCTTGAAATCATCAAAACCATCACTTGTTCTCTTGCTCTCTTGTCTCTTTGGTGAGCCGGCCACACAACAACAAGAAGAAGAAGAAATGATGAAGAAACACAAAGTCAATAGGCATTAAATACCCATCCAAAAGAAAATTACTATAATACCCTCATCCATTTAACTAAGCTTTTGTCATATCTATACCCATTTAAGTAATTTCACAACCAACACAAAAATATCCTCTTTCCTTGACTTTCCATTTTGACCACTTTATATGTTATATATATCACCATATGAGCAACATATACAATTATCTCTAAACCCTCTTTTCTTTCCCAACCACCATACAAAAACATTCTCTTCCAATTTCTTATCAACTTATCATATATACATAATTCAAGTGCAACAACAATAACACCAAGACTACTAGGGCATAATTAGGGATATTACACTTTTAGAGCTAGAACCAAACAAAAATATAAAAATAAAGAAAAAGAAAAGAAAGAAAAAGAAAAAAGAAAAAAGAAAAGAAGGAAAAAAACAACAAGAAAAGAAAACCTAAAAAGGTGGTTCAGAAAGTCAACTGAGTTCTCTTTTACCTAAGTAGCAAAAGGCTTCCATTTGGTTCATAAGGACATTTTGACTTGAATTGGTCCCAACCCAGCCAAAGATTCTATTAAAATCAAAAGAAAAAGAGAAAGACCATCCAGTGCTTAAATGTTCTGTACTTGACAGTCCTATAAGGAAGAAGGACAAAATGCTCAATGAAAGGGAAGAGTAAGGAAAATAAAGAGAAAGAAAATGGAAGAGTAAGAGAAATAAAGGAAAGGGAGAAGAAGAAAAGAAACAAATTTGGGTAGCAAACTTTTTGCGCGGACAAAGACTGTCCTAATCAAGATCCAGATTAATACCAAGAAGATATAGAAGGAATTTGGAGTCTAGCAAGATTACCTCCAAGCTGTCTAAAGTTTCAATAAGAAATTTGTAGTTTGAGGGTTTGTCCATTGTGTCACACCAGCTCCAATCTCAAAATGGCCTTCACTTAAACCTGTGTCCCTTATAGACCCCATTTCAAGCCTATTAAAGACCTGTTGATCTCTCTTGATAGGTAGAGTCTATTAGTGGAGATAGTTTGGATAAGCATGCATATGAGATGGGTAATATTTAAACTCAAATGAGACCTTTGGCTAAGTAATGTGTATGTGCCTATCTGAAGTGCAACAATTATTGCTTAAATAGAAATGATTCCCGAGTTTAGTACTGTAACTAGGGTTGTCATGTTATAGATATGTTAATTTGGAAATATCAAGTCCTGAGGTATATTGACATTAATTTGGCAAAGCCAACATTTGATTTCAAAATCAAAGTTAAAAAAAAAGGAAAGGAAAAAAAGAGTTTTGTCATACAAAGCCTTCAAGCTAAGGGAAGGTTGTTGAAATGATTATTGGCAAGGTCATGAAGAAGCTATCAGCCGACATGCTGAAAAATAGTTTGAAATGGATGCATCCCTGACTCTGCTGCTTAAGGTCTTCACCACTCATGTTCTCAACATCTAGAAGATAAAATTCATAAATGCAAAGCTTTTGATCATTCCAATGCAAGACTTGAACGAGCATCAAAATGGAATCAATGAGAACATTTTTGCCGATCACCTCGGTCTATGAGTCAATAAAATCACTGTAAGTATCATTAATGCATATCATGCATACATGAGCATATTACATCACACTTTCTTGTCTTAATGAACAGCAAACACCCTGCGAATTAAAGAATCTAAAGAAGATATTGAATCAAGGGGGCATGGAAAGTCCACTACTTGAGAAAGCTCCAGTAAATTTGCAAAGAGAAGATATACGTGCTTGTGCGAAGAACTAGATGGCAAAAACATCAATCGAAGCTTGCATGTATAAAATATTTGGTTTGAGCCTACACAGGGGGCAAAGTTTCTCCTTTTCATTTTTTTTTAGTTTATATACCAAATATTTTTAAACTCACTTACAAATATTTTGCCACACAGGGGGGCAAGGAGAGGATATAAGGTCCAATTAAAAATAGCTAAATCTTTGAAAAAAGGAAGAACAAAAGAATGGAACATTAGAACTCTCAAAAGAATGGAGATGCAAAAGAGAAAAGACCAATCCAGCTAAAAGAGCTAAAGCCAGGGTAAAGACCCGACCTCCAATGGATAAAGACCCATGTTTCAAGAGTAAAGACCCAATCTCAAAGGATGAAGATCCATTTGCAAGGGTGAAGACCCGATCTCAAAGAATGAAGATCCATTTTTCAAGGGTAAAGACCCGATCTTAAAGGATGAAGATCCATTTGTAAAGGTGAAGACCCAATCTCAAAGGATGAAGATCCATTTTTCAAGGGTAAAGAACCGATGTCAAAAGATGAAGATTCATTTTCAAGGATAAAGATCCATTTGCAAGGGTGAAGACCTAATCTCCAAGGATGAAGATCCATTATGAGGGTGAAGAATCACAATGCATAGAACAACCGGAACAGTCAGATTTCTCAACTGATAAAAGGTTAGTCAAATTTATTCTCGGGTCCAAGTACCCATTCAAATCTAATCTCGGGTCCAAGTACCCAAATTAAATCAAAATCAATTCAAATCTCAAGTCAAAGTTCCCAGGTTAGGATTGAGTATCCCAATCCAATTTAGGATCGAGTATCTAAATCCAGTTTAGGATCGAGTATCCCAATCCAGTTTAGGATCGAGTATCCAAAGCCAGTTTAGGATCGAGTATCCAAATCCAGTTAGGATCGGGTGTCCGAATCTAGTTAGGATCGAGTATCCCAATCCAATTTAGGATCGAGTATCCAAATCCAGTTAGGATCGAGTATCCCAATCAAGTTTAGGATCGACTATCCAAAGCCAATTTAGGATCGAGTATCCAAATCCAGTTGAGGATCAAGTATCCAAATCCAGTTAGGATCCAAATCCAATTTAGGATCTAGTATCCAAATCCAGTTTAGGATCGAATATCCAAATCCGATTTAAGATTGAGTATCCAAATCCAGTTAGGATCGAGTATCCCAATCAAGTTTAGGATCGAGTATCCAAATCCAGTTAGGATCGAGTATCCGAATCCAGTTTAGGATCGAGTACCCAAATCCTGATAGGATCGAGTATCCAAGTCTAGTTTAGGATCAAGTGTCCAAATCTCTCGGGTCCACAACCCAAAACCTCAAAAATTAAGTCTTATTGCTTTTCACTCTCTTTCACTAAGGTTTCAGATCATTCAAGCAGGGGGCAAACTGTAGACCCTTAATTTTTGACCCAATCCGGTCCAATATGTTTTATTTAGTCTAAAATGATTTTTGTTGTCTAATTGGTCCAAAATAATTTTTATTAAATAATTTTAACTTTAGTATCTAATTTTTTTTAATAAAAAATAGAAATAAATAAATAAAAGTCAAAAAATAAAAATAAAATTAAAAATTGGAGTCGAAAAAATCAGCCACAAAAAAATCATTGCGCGGGCCAGTGGGCATTTCGCACGCAGACAAATTCTGCCTGCGAAATAGCCGCAGAATTTTTCTGCCTGTGAAATGGCTACAGGCCCGTTCCGCGCACGCTGCTGCAGCCAACTACTGCAGAATTTTTTCTCTAGCGCATTTTTTCCTGCAGCAATTTTTTTCGGCAGCGCAATTTTTTCGATGCAAATTTTTTGAAACCTAATTCAATTAGGTTTTAGTTTCTTTTTTTTATTAATATTACTTACCTTAACTAATTAGGAAAAAACCACATCAAACCACTATAAATAAGGACCAAAGGCAATTAAAAAAGTGGAGGCCGAGAGGGACAAGAAAAAAAGAAAATCCAAATTCATAAAGGAAAAGCTTGAATTCAATTGATTTTAAAGTAGCAGAAACACAATTTAAGGGGAAAAAAAAAGGTAAAAAGGCTGGTCTTTTGAGCTTGTTCATCCAAGAAGCAATTTTGGTGCAACTTACAAAAGAAGGTATGAAATTCTAATTTCTTTATTTTTTTTACACAGTAGCTAAAACTAGGAATTTGCTTTTTTTTTTTCAAAATCTGAAATATTAGAATTTTAAATTAGTTTTTCTAAAGTTAAAAGCCTTATTTCGTTGGTTTATCTTCCAAAAGGCTTAAAATTGTTATTTTTACTTTTAAAAATCTTAAAACTCTAATTGAACATATTTTTCAACAAAACTAAGATTTAAATTCTGTTTCTTTTAAAATTTTAAAGTAGGTTCTATTTCATTCAAAAAGCCTTAAAAACATCTTTTCTACTTATAAAAACTTTAATTTGTTTGTTTAAATTCATAAAACTTCATGAAATTATCAAATTGATTTTCAAATTCTTAAAAATGATGCATCACCTTGACCCTAAATTCTAAAAATCCTAATTCAACTCCAAAATCTAAAAATAATGAACCCTAACCCTTTTAAAACCTTAAACCTTAATTTTTATGAACCCTAATCCCTTTTAAAATATTAAAAATCATAAAACATAAATAGGTTAAATTTACACTGTAGCTTAGAAACCCAATAACCGAAAATCATAAATCAAAGTATTTTAAAGTGTCTAAAACCCTAGTTTCATGATTTCATCTTTCAAACTTTAATTTGTTTAATCAAAGTGTCTTACCAACCTTTTAAAACATAAAATTTCAATCTATTTTAATTCCATAAAAAAGTCACAGTAGCTTATACTCATGAAATTCCCAAAACCTTAACACATGAGATAAAGAACCCTAAATGGAAATAGTAGCTACAATTTCGACTTTTCTATTTGCTTTATTTAATTCTATATTTGATTATGCTTTGATTTATTTTTATATGCTTTAATTTATTTAAGTTCAATACTTGGTTTATTTTATTATCATGGCTGGATGTTTACTTTTTATTGATATTTAAATACCTTTGATGAATGATTTATTTATTATGAATGGTTATTTACTTTTATCAATTTATTTAGACTTCCAAATGTGGTAAGAGGTATGTTTCCACTTGGTGGGTACCTCATTAGTTAAATATCATGTAATTTAATTTGCTTTTTTATTTTATAACCAATGTAAAGGGCATGTTTCTACCTTTTGGTGGGTGTCCTATTTAGGTGTGTGATGTAAGGACATGTTTCCATCTTCGGATGGGTGTCCATTTATTTGCTTTGTTTGGACATTGCTTTGATTTTAATATAATGATGCTTTCTTTTAATTATTGTGTGTAATATGGATAATGTTATTATATTTAAGAATTTTATAATATTAAGACCTGTAAAGGAGGCCGGTTCCAATGAACTGGGCGTTGTGGGGGTGCTGGGCCATTTCTCACCTTCCCCACACATACCCAACTTTCCGAACCCATTAAGGGGTTGGGGATTACTTAGGAATCGACTCATCCACCTCTTTCTTTTTCCCGGCCCATCCGGGTGGCGACTCCATTTTCTCCGGACTTAGGTCCGTGTTCTCTCAGGCCCCGACACTAAACAGTGCCGAAGTCGCAAGAACCATTTCACCGGGAGTGGGGGCAAAAATCCCCGCTCACAGAAGGTGTTTTGGGATCATTAGGTTATACAAATGATCAGTTACTTCATTCTTGAAGTGCTCTTGAACTCAATGATTAAGCTCAAATTTCCTAAATGCCATTCGTTTACCTTAGCCCCATCACAACCCAAAAAAAGACCTTTTTGATTGATTCTTGATTGTAATTAAGTGGTGGAGATTTGATTGATAAGCAAGCCTATGGCGATAATCTTTCATTGATTGTTATGAGTGTAAACACCACCATGATCAAACTCTTTTAAGAGTTGGTAAGAGAGTGACAACATTGGTTGTGCATGGAAAGCCACTTAATTGCTTGGGTATCGATTTTGTTCGATTTGATATTGATTGCAGATTTAGGGATAGGGAAGTCTTGAAACATTTTTATGACTCTTGAACTTAAAAAAATTTATCTTGTTTAGTTAGTTTGAATTTTAGTCTTGCTTGGGGACAAGCAAGGAATTAAGTGTGGGGTATTTGATGAGATCAATTTTATACTTGTTTTTAGTATGATTTTTATGTGTTTTTAGTTAATGTTTCATTTGATTTTTGTTTAAAGTTTGTTTTAAGTGTTTGTTTTAGGTCAAAGTGCAAAAATCTCTTGGATGATCAAAACAATGAAGAAAGAGCATGAATCAAGGAAGACATGGCCAAGCCAAAGCAAGCTTGGCCATGTCCCTCAAAAGAACTTCAAGAAAATAGCTGACACGGCCAAGCCACTGGCCGTGTCTCACCTAAGGAGCAAAACCAAAGAAACCAAAGAAAGAAAGGAAAATTTGGCAGAAGCTGACACTAGCAGGTGACACGGCCAAGTCACTGGCCATGTCACATGACACGGCCACAAGCTTGGCCGTGTCCCATCCTAAGCCAAAGAACAAGTAATGAGCAAAATGAAGAAATAGAAGGTGACACACCCACATGACACGACCATAAGCTTGGCCGTGTCACTCCTTAAAGAACAAAGAAAAGAAAGAAAGAAAGAGAGGCAATGATGGACACAGCCAACTAGCTTGGCCGTGTCCCAAAGGGAAATGAGAGACACGGCCAAGGCACTCATGGCTTGGTCATGTCACCTATAAAATCCTTGAATTCTTTTGCACGGATTGAGGAACAAGTGGGGCACAAGCACTTTGCTTTTGCCAAAAGCAATATTAAAGAAAATAAAAGCTTGCCTAATTGATGGAAAGAATTATTAAATAAAGAAAATGTGGGAGACAAGGGAGAGTGGTGTGAGTTGGAAGGTATGGGTTTGAGCTTCGAATGATTTAAAAAGAGAAGAAGAGGAAAGAAAGAACAGACTTGGAGAGGAGGAGGCTTTGGGCATACACGGCTTGGGTGAGGGAGAGAGTGACACTCTCCTCAACCCTTCATCTTCATCCTCCATTTCTATCCTCTCCACCTTCTCCATCTTCCATTGGCAAGCTCTTGAAGGTTGAAGAAGCTTCATTGAAAGGTTTGGTGACATGAGAAAGCTCCATTCCATCTTCCAAAGGCATAATCAATTGAAAGGTTGGTGACTTGAGACAGCTCCATCCCAAGGTTTGGTGACTTGAGAAAGCTCCATTCCATATTCCAAAATGGGAATCAACAATTGAAGAGGGCTTGAGTTCTTCATCATACACCCAAGTTGAGCTAGGAGGAAGACTAGTAATCCTACTCTTGGCATCTTCACAAGAGGTTTTTTCTATTGTCTCTTTTAATTTATTTTAATGTTGTAGTTGTTGTTGTTGTATTCAGAGAATTAAACATGAACTAACTCACTCTCTATCTAGATATTGATGAGCCCTAGTTTATTTGTATGATTGAATAATTTTAATTGATGGAGTTGTTTTATTCTTATGATGCTTAATGATTTATTTCCAATTGATAATAGCATGCTTATTAATTGGTTGCAATTTTCATATTATTGACTTGAGAAGCTTGACATGAATTGAATACTCATAAGGGTTGAGGATTGATTTGAGTACTAGAGATAGACTTACAAGATCGTTTGGTTTATAGTTCCTTATTCTTAATGCAAGATCTATTTAATTGTTTTTGGGAAGAGATTCCAGCATTATACTTAGTGATTAGGGGTTAATTCACTTGAGAGAGGTTTTAGTCTAATTTAGAGGAATGCCAATTCAACTCGATTATGTGATTTAATTGAATAGATTTTCATAAATATAATTGTGGCTAGGGGGATTCAATATCTGGATAGTATTATTATCATCAATCCTTTTTGCACAACATTTAATTTCCCTTTACTTTCGGTTATTAAATTAATTGTTTTTAATTACAAAACATCACAAAACTATTGATTTGCTAAACAATGGTTAAAATTTGCACTAGTACTTGGCCTTGTCCCTAGTGGAATGATAACTCAGTCACTACTTTATTACTTGGGCGTCCCGTTCACTTGTGGTATTGCTATAGCATTAGGTACGCACGCACCATTTTGTGTTTTGTGTTTTTACTTTTAAGTTATTTTTGTTTAAGTTTAGTTAATATTTTTAATGTTTTTTTCTTTGAATAAATTAACTTTGGAAAGTTCAATTGTTATAAATTGTTGATTGATGACCTTTGTGAAGCATGAATTTGAGAATTGAGTAGAATTGGTTCTTATTGTCAATTTTGTTGGTTTTTCTTTGCATCACCATTAACCTAGTGAGGAATTGAGCCATCAGCTTATCATTCTTGTTGTGGTTTAACATCTTTGATTGATGACTTGCTAGAACTTGCTTTGACATGCATTTTAAGATTATATAAAAATTTCAATTAGGCATCAAGATGGTTAAGGGAATTAGGTGAACCCACTTTGGCTTAAAAAGACCAACCCTACATTCAATCTTAGTTAGCCAATTTTGAGCTTATTTTAATTTTCCTTTTCTTTCTTTTTCACAACACCATTAGCTTGAACCTTGTTATTTTAACTCTTACCCTTTCATTAGGTCAAGAGCATTTTAAGAGCGTTTATGACCTAGTGTTGTGTCAAATTAAGTGTGGGGTTAAATTTAGTAGGTTTAAGATTGCAAACTATTATATTCTTATGAAAAAAAAATCATTATTCTTATTTTAAAAAAAAATCTAATAATAATTATTGTTCTTGTTGAAAGGGTTGGAATATGTTTGGAAATAATCATTGCAAAATTTAATCAGCGAGTTCCCTTGAAAAGCTCTTTAGTGTCAAGGGATAGATGAGAGGAAGTATTTTGGGATCGTTGGGTTATACAAATGATTGGTTACTTCATTCTTGAAGTGCTCTTGAACTCAATGATTAAGCTCACATTTCCTAAATGTCATGCCTTTACCTTAGCCCCATTACAACCCAAAGAAAGACCTTTTGGTTGATTCTTGATTGTAATTAAGTGGTGGAGATTTGATTGATAAGCAAGCCTATGGCGATAATCTTTCATTGATTGTTATGAGTGTAAACACCACCATGATCAAACACTTTTAAGAGTTGGTAAGAGAGTGACAACATTGGTTATGCATGAAAAGCCACTTAATTGCTTGGGTATCAATTTTGTTCGATTTGATATTGATTGCAGATTTAGGGATAGGGAAGTCTTGAAACATTTTTATGACTCTTGAACTTAACAAAATTTATCTTGTTTAGTTAGTTTTGATTTTAGTCTTGCTTGGGGAGAAGCAAGGAATTAAGTGTGGGGTATTTGATGAGATCAATTTAATACTTATTTTTAGTATCATTTTTATGTGTTTTTAGTTAATGTTTCATTTGATTTTTGTTTAAAGTTTGTTTTAAGTGTTTGTTTTAGTTTAAAGTGCAAAAACTCTCTTGGATGATCAAAACAATGAAGAAAGAGCATGAATCAAGCAAGACATGGCCAAGCCAAAGCAAGCTTGGCACTGTCCCTCAAAAGAACTTAAAGACATTAGCTGACATGGCCAAGAGACACGGCCAAGCCACTGGCCGTGTCTCACCTAAGGAACAAAACCAAAGAAACCAAAGAAAGAAAGGAAAATTTGGCAAAAGCTGACACTGGCAAGTGACATGGCCAAGCCACTAGCCGTGTCACATGACACGGCCACAAGCTTGGTTGTGTCCCATCCTAAGCCAAAGAACAAGGAATGAGTAAAATGAAGAAACAGAAGGTGACACACCCACATGACACGGCCAAGCCACTGGCTGTGTCACATGACAAGGCCACAAGCTTGGCCGTGTCACTCCTTGAAGAACAAAGAAAAGAAAGAAAGAAAGAGAGACAGTGATGGATACGACCAACAAGCTTGGCCGTGTCCCAAAGGGAAATGAGAGACACGGCCAAGGCACTCATGGCTTGGTCGTGTCACCTATAAAAACCTTGAATTCTTTTGTACGGATTGAGGAACAAGTGGGGGACAAGCAGTTTGCTTTTGCCAAAAGAACTATTAAAGAAAAGAAAAGCTTGCCTAATTGATGGAAAGAATTATTAAATAAAGAAAATGTGGGAGACAAGGGAGAGTGGTGTGAGTTGGAAGGTATGCGTTTGAGCTTGGAATGATTTAAAAAGAGAAGAAGAGGAAAGAAAGAACAGACTTGGAGAGAAGGAGGCTTTGGGCATACTGTTAGTGTATATGCCCTAGGCCATTGATTTGGACCTTAATGTTATTCATTTTGTTATTAATAAAGAAGTTTTTATTATCATTGTTATGTTTGCATGTTATATATAATAATGATTATATCCCTGGTTTATTATTGTTATGGAGATAATAATAAATATAACTAGTGTAATATTGATTTGATAATCATAAGATGATTATAGGTATGAAGATACAAATCAATATTATGGATACATGTTAGAGAATAGTGTATTGGATAGACCCACATAGATATCACTTCATGGTTTAATGTCATAAGTGTATCTCATAATAGTTTTCATTTAATCAT
This sequence comes from Garcia nutans, assembly GCA_947685225.1. Classification (NCBI taxonomy): domain Eukaryota; kingdom Viridiplantae; phylum Streptophyta; class Magnoliopsida; order Malpighiales; family Euphorbiaceae; genus Garcia; species Garcia nutans. The sequence continues at coordinate 41,981,334 of CANTUV010000007.1, read as the reverse complement.
TTGACTTGAGATTGTCATAGTTTCCAACATAAGGAATATTATGTTTTGACATGATCAAATGTTATCTGTAACTAGATAATTATAAAGGTTATGCTTGAACATGGTATAAATTGTGTAGAGGAAAATGAACAATCAAGATGGAATTTGTCCCTCTCTATGAGAGAGATATCTTCTGGGCCCCTCGATAAGTGTAATTGAGAAATGCATGGCCGTGCTCAAATAAGTTGATATAAGATCAATCTTATTTGTTTATCAGTTAACTTGGAGATCGAGTAATCATAAGTTTGGACAATATAAGTATGACATTTACTATGACTTATGTTCAAACTAGATATCGTGTGACAAAGGGATTAATGCATGTACTATTTCAGGTTTTCATTTATAATGATTCTCATGATTAATTGGGTAGTCGTAATGTCTTGCTAGAGGCCAATTATGATTTGTGCATTTCAATAGAGATTGAAATACACTACCAGTTAATATGAGCCTATCGGGTCACACACATAGAACGTAGGCTGTACTTAAATAATAATAATTATATTTTTATTATTGTTGTTAGTATTATTATTATTATTATTATTAGATATTAATAATAATATTGTCATAATAATAATTATTAGATAATAATTATTAAAAACGTGGGTCCATATAGGATATGGACAGTTAGGGTTTTGACAAGGAAAGTCTTTTAAACGGTTTTAAAAGGGCTAGAGGGATTATGATCTCATTATTATTCGTTTTGAAAGAAAACGAAAGAAGAGAAAAAACCTAAAAACCCTAGTTACGTTTTTGAAAAGGTTCAGCCACTGCCGTTGGTGAGCTAGCACTCAGACCGGCGTACGTTCGTGTGGACTTCACTAGAGGGTGTTCGTCTTCAGAAGGCAACATCTGTTAATCGATTTAAAACTACACAAAAGGTTAGTTTCGAATCTCTTTTATCGAACTGAATGGACAACATGGATCCTGGGAATAAATCGAAAGATAATTTTTTATTTTCCGCTGCGGCAAAAGGGTTGCAGTTTCTTCTCAATTTACTAACACATACACGGCTTGGGTGAGGGAGAGAGTGACACTCTCCTCAGCCCTTCATCTTCATCCTCCATTTATATCCTCTCCACCTTCTCCATCTTCCATTGGCAAGCTCTTCAAGGTTGAAGAAGCTTCATTGAAAGGTTTGGTGACTGTTTTGTTAGTTTTTGTTATAGATTTGTGTCTTGTTTATTATAATAATTATTGTTTTATTTAGGTATTTTGTTAGTTTAAATCGGTTTATTTAGTGTTTTTGTTAATTTTGTAGTTTTAGTTTATTTCAGTGTTTATGTCGTTTTTTATCTAGTTTTTAGTATGGTGTTTATGTTTTGTTGGTTATTGTTTATTTACTTTTTGTTTAAAGTTTGTTTGAGTTTTGTTTTAGGTTAAAAAATCCAAGGAACCTAGACTGAAGGAAAAATGGACAGTAGCTGACACAGGCAGAGGACACGGCCAAGTCACTGGCCGTGTCCCATATCAAGCAGAAAAGAAGCCACAAGACACAGTGATGGACACAGGCAAGGGACACGGCCAAGTCAGTGGCCGTGTCCCTCCAAAGATGGTCCAACACGGCCAAGTCACTCCAACTTGGCCGTGTCTCACCCAGTTCCAAAGGAAAAGAAGAAGAAATCATCACAGTAGGCGACACATGCAAGCGACATGGCCAAGTCACTGGCCATGTCCCTCCAAAATGATCCAACACGGCCAAGTCACCTCAAACATGGCCATGTCCCTCCAATTATGCTCAAACACGGCCAAGTCACCATTAACTTGGCCGTGTCTTACCTAGTTCCAAAGGAAAAGACGAAGAAATCATCACAGTAGGCGACACATGCAAGCGACATGGCCAAGTCACTGGCCATGTCCCTCCAAAATGGTCCAACTTGGCCGTGTCTCTCCCTCAAATTAACCTCCAACACGGCCAAGTTCACTCTAACTTGGCCGTGTCACTCAAGGATCAATAAAGACGCGCGGAGGTTTCGTATAAATATGGAAATTAGGGTTTTTCTTAAGGTTGTTGAGTTTTTGAGACTGTTTTGAGCCGTCAGAGAGTAAAGTTAGGGTTTTAACATTTGTTTCCTTTGATTTTGATTTCACTTTGGATTAGACTAGCCTAGATTACATTGTTCTAGCCATTGATACATCCTTCTTGCAAGATTTGAACAAGAGATTCTTCAGAAGCTTTAAGGAGTTTGTAATTTGGTTTTGTTCTTGAACTTTATCTCTTTATTTTCATTGAAATTGTATTTATGAACATTATCATGTCTAAGTTGATTTCTTTGAATATTAATGAGATGAGTATGCTTGAAATCATTATGAACTAATTTGATCTAGTAATGGGTTTGTATGGAACTGCTATGATTGTATGAATTGGTTGTTACTCTTAACTCAATTATTTCTTTAAGCCTTTATTGAATGAATTGTTGCTAATATATAATTGATTGGCCACCAATTATGTGTTTTAAGGTATTAGATGATGAATCAAGAGATGAAGTCTAATACTGGAACAATTCAATTAAGGACTTAGGTGAATTAGAGATATAACCTAGGAAAGGATTATTTCAATTGGAACAAGATTATTTGAGAGAGGTTTGAATGCGAGAGCTTATTTCCTTTATTCAATTAATTAAGTTACTTGAGATTTAATCTTTGAAATCAAATTGGTTAAGAGGAATAACCATTCATACATATAAGTAGTAGAGAAGTGCAAACCCTAGACTTTTCTATCAAGTGAATCAAAACAATCAGCTTAATTTACTTTTATTCTTTTTGAGCTTCAATCAATCTTCTTCATTAGTTAGCAATTTAAATTTCTTTATTACTTTTTTATTTATAATCTGATAATCAATTAGCCACTTTAGCTTCCTTGAGAGACAACCTTGGGGCGATCACCTTTGCTACAGCTACCTCGTATACTTGCGAGTGACGCTTTGTGGTAGAGTTAATTTGAGCGCAACAAGTTTTTGGCGCCGTTGCCGGGGAGGCTAATTAGCGAAATTGTTTATTAGGCAAAAATATTCTAGATTATTTTTTACTGTTTTCATTTCATTTTACTTGTCTTTTTTTTAATAATTTCTTTTTCTAGAAAAATTCTGTTTATGCAAGGCAGGAGATCACTCGAAGGAGAGCTATATCCATTCATTCCAGAAATTCAAAGAGTGAAAAGGAGCAGAGAAGAGTTTGAGCTCTACACCGGATTTGATACAGAGGAGGACACTTCTGAATTTGAATCGGAATCTGAACAATCTGTTAAAATGGCTGAAGAAAGGCAAAGAATGATGAGAGACTTTGCTAGACCTGTCATTGGAACTTCCACTTCTTGCATAATACTGACAGATGCAGCAAGAAATTATGAGTTGAAGAACATTCACTACAACATGCTGCCATCATTTGATGGAGTTCGAAATGAAGATCCTCTGAACTTTATTGGGGATTTTTATTCTACCCTCAACACTTTTCCTTTGGGAGGACTAACAGAAGATCAATTGACGATGAGATGTTTCCCTTATACTTTGAAGGATAGGGCAAAGAGCTGGCTTATGATGTTGCCCGAAATCTCACTGACAACTTGGGAGCAAGTTTATAACAAGTTCATGGGCAAGTTCTATTCACATCAAAAGACAGCTGAGTTGAGAGGGAAGATTGCTACATTCTCTCAATTTGAAGGAGAGCCATTCCATGAAGCTTGGGACAGATTTAAGATGCTATTGATCCAGTGTCCACACCATCATTACCCGCTTCAACTTCTTAATCAGTTCTTCTATGATGGTTTAACCCAGCAATTTTAGAACACTGTTGATAATGCAGCTGGGGGAGCCATGGGAGAAAAGACAGCAGGTGAAAATTATGATATCTTTGAGATGTTGGGAGCTAATTCTCAACAGAAGAGTGTAAGAGGAAGAAGTAAAGGGGTGAACCAATTGGAAGCCAATAGTGATATGGTAAATCAGATAGCTGAGTTAACAAGGTAAGTGCAGATGCTGAACATGAAGAACAATATTTCTTCTTCTACTCAAGAAATTTGTGGAATTTGTGGAAGTCTTGGGCATGGAGCAAATATTTGCCCCTCTGCATATGAGTCTTTTGGTAATGCTGAGCAAGTCAATGCTATGGGGGGATTTCAACCAAGGACCCGAAATGATCCTTATTCAAATACATACAACCCTGGTTGGAGGAATCACCCAAATTTTTCTTGGGCAACAAATAATTCTCAGCAGCCTTTTCATTTGCTCCAGAGTCAGAACCAACAACAAGGCCAATCCTCAAATCAAGGGCAGTCTAAGATAGAGAGCTTGGAGGAAAGTTTACAAGCTTTCATCAAAGTCAGTGCTCAAAATCAAGAGATGACAAACAAGAGGCTGGATTCCATAGAAGCATCTTTTAAGAAAGTTGAGACACAAGTTGGATAACTTGCACAACAGATGCAGATTCAACAAAAGGGGAAGTTCCCAAGTCAACCTGAGCACGCACAATCAGTGACTGTTCTTAGAAGTGGTAAGGTAATTGATAATAATGTTAAAGATAATTCTGTGAGTGCAGGTGACCAAAAGAACAAGAAGGAAGGAGAACCAAAGAACAAAGGTGCTGGAGATAGATCAGGGAGAAATCCCTTTCAGAAGATTTACATAAGGCAAGCAATCCATACCGGCCTCCTATACCATTCCCCAGCAGGTTGAAGGATGATAAAACAGATAAGCAATTTTCTAACATCTTCAACATGCTGTCTAAGGTAAGTATTAACTTACCTTTACTTGAGGCAATAAAGAACATACCAGCTTATGCCAAGTTTTTCAAAGAACTGATCACCAAGAAAAAGAGGTATGAGACGAATGAAAAGGTGATAGTTTCAGAGGTAGCTAGTGTTGTTCTGCAGCATAAACTATCTCCCAAACTAAAGGATCCTGGAAGCTTTTTAATTCAAATTTCTGTGGGGAATGGAAAGGGGACTGAAGGCATGTGTGATCTAGGAGCCAGTGTGAATTTAATGCCTTATTCTGTGTACCGTAAGTTAGAATTAGGGGAACTTAAACCAACAAAAATGGTGTTACAATTAGCTGATAGATCTCTTAGATTCCCGAAAGGGGTTATAGAAGATGTGTTAGTTAAAGATGGTGGTTTGATAGTACCTGTGGATTTCATTGTTCTTGACATGGAAGTAAGTAATTCTTCACCATCAGCACACACTATATTGCTGGGTAGGCCTTTCATGGCTACTACCAACACTTTAATAGATGTTAAAAATGGTAAGTTATCAATGAATGTCTTAGGACAAACTGTTGATTTTTCTATTTTTAACACTTCTCCCATTCCTACAACTGCTTTATATGAGGAATGTTCTTTAATTAATTGTGTTGAAGCAGTTGTTTCAGATACTTTCTTGCAGACAGGATCCCCAGATAAATTGGAGTTGACACTGACTTCAGAAGAGGGGGCTAAATCAGTGAGGGAGACCCAAAGGTGCTTTAACCCAAAAGCATTTGAGAGCTCGAGGAACTTTAAGGATCGTACTAAAACATTTCATGACAGAGTTATTGTGCGAAAGACATTGAGTCCAGGTATGAAAGTTTTACTTTTTAATTCTCGACTTAGTCTGTTTCAAGGTAAACTCAAATCTCGATGGAGTGGTCCTTTTGAGGTAACTAAGGTATGTCCTTCTGGTGCCATTGAATTGGTTAACTCTAGAACCAATAAGATTTTTAGAGCAAATAGACATAGAGTTAAACTATACAATGAAGGATTTCAGGAAGTGAGGATCATTGACATCACTTTGATTCATGATCCTTAAGCCTTGTATGATGTCCAGCTTTATGACATTAAAGAAGCGCTAAATGGGAGGCAACCCATTAGTTTGAATTTCTTTTTCATAGTTATAAGTTTATATTTAGCAATTTTGATTTTATGTTTAGTTTAAATAAATGGAAGCCCTAAAGCTCTCTTGCATCTTGTTTTTGAACATTTGTGTTTGTGATAAAAGATAGAGTTTTGCCTCAACAGGGTATGATGGAAGACAGGTTGTCCATTAACTCTTTTACTTTATTATTCTTGTTTTCCATTGAGGACAATGTAAATTCTAAAGTGTGTGGTAATCTTTTGGCTTTTCTTTAATTTTTGTTTTGTTTGTCTTGTTTTGTTTATTGTTTTTGTTGTGCATGGCATAATTGTTGAAAATTTATTGATCTTTTCTGTGATTTTGGCAATATAGTTGAGACTTTAGTATCATCATAGAAATGAGCATTTGAATTCATTCAAGATTATATTCACATTCTGCAATTTATGACATATAAATCTTTGTGAACCCACCTGTGTGAGTTTTGAGCCTTATAGATTAAATGATTGATTTTCTTTTCTTAAGTGTGCACCTTCATGATTTTGCATCTCTACAGTTTGCTTTTTCATACTAATTGAACTCACATTATGATTTAATCTCAAGTTTTAAAATGATGAAGACAAATTAGGTTAGCCCCTTTAGCTTAAAAAGACCTCCCTTAATATTGATTTCCTTAGTGAGCCAAGTTGAGCCTTCGACTTTTTCTTGTTTGATCAACACAATTCTCAACTTAACATGTTCTTATTATCATCATACCTGCATTAAGGAATGGAGTTTTATGATATGACAATAGGGTGGTTTGTTTCAAAGTGTGGGGTAAGCAAGTAAAAAAAAAAGAAAAATGGAATTGCTAATTGGGGGTTGAAATGCATACTTTGCACATTGTATTTGATTAAGAGTCATTATTCTTTTCCTCTACATTTTAAGCTAGATGTTCCATGCAATTCTTAATTTTCTATATATATATATATTAGAAAAAAGAGAAAGAAAATAAAAGAAAAGTTATATATATATACAAAAGTCAAATATGATATATCATTGGTTATCAAAAGAGAAATGTTGACTCATGTATTTTTATGCAAGTATGTAAGATTATCAAGGGTTGGTGAGTATGCTATTTGAAGGAGTTATGAGTTTCTTAGCAAGAGTAATGTCTAATTTAGATACTCCATTTCTTGATGCTCCAGCCTAAATGTCTTTTCTCACACCTTTACCTTAGCCCCATTACATCCAAATGAAAGACCTTCAGATTATTTCTTGAGACAGTCGGTGAGGGAGATTGGATAATTAAGCAAGTTTAGGGTAGTATGCAGTCATGAGTGGTTTGAGTGATTAACCTTTGAAATCGAGTGAAACACTTAGATGAGAGATGATATTTGTATGTCTGGATTAATGAATGAGTTAAGAAAATCCTGTATTGAAGTAAAGTGCAATTATTTATGCTGTGTCTTTAAGGATTTCATCTTATATGCTGGAATTATAGTTAAGGTCGTTTGAGTTTTTAATTTATGCCATGTGAATTTGCTTGAGGAAGAGCAAAGTTTTAAGTGTGGGGTAGTTGTTTTGTTAGTTTTTGTTATAGATTTGTGTCTTGTTTATTATAATAATTATTATTTTATTTAGGTATTTTGTTAGTTTAAATCGGTTTATTTAGTGTTTTTGTTAATTTTGTAGTTTTAGTTTATTTCAGTGTTTATGTCGTTTTTGATCTAGTTTTTAGTATGGTGTTTATGTTTTGTTGGATATTGTTTATTTACTTTTTGTTTAAAGTTTGTTTGAGTTTTGTTTTAGGTTAAAAAAGCCAAGGAACCAAGACTGAAGGAAAAATGGACAGTAGCTGACACAGGCAGAGGACACGGCCAAGTCACTGGCCGTGTCCCATATCAAGCTGAAAAGAAGCCACAAGACACAGTGATGGACACAGGCAAGGGACACAGCCAAGTCAGTGGCTGTGTCCCTCCAAAGATGGTCCAACACAGCCAAGTCACTCCAAGTTGGCCGTGTCTCACCCAGTTCCAAAGGAAAAGAAGAAGAAATCATCACAGTAGGCGACACATGCAAGCGACATGGCCAAGTCACTGGCCATGTCCCTCCAAAATGATCCAACACGGCCAAGTCACCTCAAACATGGCCATGTCCCTCCAATTATGCTCAAACACGGCCAAGTCACCATCAACTTGGCCGTGTCTTACCTAGTTCCAAAGGAAAAGATGAAGAAATCATCACAGTAGGCGACACATGCAAGCGACATGACCAAGTCACTGGCCATGTCCCTCCAAAATGGTCCAACTTGGCCATGTCACCATCAACTTGGCCATGTCTCTCCCTCAAATTCACCTCCAACACGGCCAAGTTCACTCTAACTTGGCCGTGTCACTCAAGGATCAATAAAGACGCGCGGAGGTTTCGTATAAATATGGAAATTAGGGTTTTTCTTAAGGTTGTTGAGTTTTTGAGACTGTTTTGAGCCGTCAGAGAGTAAAGTTAGGGTTTTAACATTTGTTTTCTTTGATTTTGATTTCACTTTGGATTAAACTAGCCTAGATTAGATTGTTCTAGCCATTGATACATCCTTCTTGCAAAATTTGAACAAGAGATTCTTCAGAAGTTTCAAGGAGTTTGTAATTTGGTTTTGTTCTTGAACTTTATCTCTTTATTTTCATTGAAATTGTATTTATGAACATTATCATGTCTAAGTTGATTTCTTTGAATATTAATGAGATGAGTATGTTTGAAATCATTATGAACTAATTTGATCTAGTCTAGGGTTTGTATGGAACTGCTATGATTGTATGAATTGGTTGTTACTCTTAACTCAATTATTTCTTTAAGCCTTTATTGAATGAATTATTGCTAATATATAATTGATTGGCCACCAATTATGTGTTTTAAGGTATTAGATGATGAATCAAGAGATGAAGTCTAATGCTGGAACAATTCATTTAAGGACTTAGGTGAATTAGAGATATAACCTAGGAAAGGATTATTTCAATTGGAACAAGATTATTTGAGAGAGGTTTGAATGCGAGAGCTTATTTCCTTTATTCAATTAATTAAGTTACTTGAGATTTAATCTTTGAAATCAAATTGGTTAAGAGGAATAACCATTCATACATATAAGTAATAGAGAAGTGCAAACCCTAGACTTTTCTATCAAGTGAATCAAAACAATCAGCTTAATTTACTTTTATTCGTTTTAAACTTCAATCAATCTTCTTCATTAGTTAGCAATTTAAATTTCTTTATTACTTTTTTTATTTATAATCTGATAATCAATTAGCCATTTTAGCTTCCTTGAGAGATGACCTTGGGGCGATCACCTTTGCTACAGCTACCTCGTATACTTGCGAGTGACGCTTTGTGGTAGAGTTAATTTGAGCGCAATAGTGACATGAGAAAGCTCCATTCCATCTTCCAAAGGCATAATCAATTGAAAGGTTGGTGACATGAGAAAGCTCCATTCCATATTGCAAAAAGGAAATCAACAATTGATGAGGGCTTGAGTTCTTCATCATACAACCAAGTGGAGCTAGGAGGAAGACTAGTTATCCTACTCTTGGCATCTTCACAAGGGGTTTTTTCTATTGTCTCTTTTAATTTATTTTAATGTTGTAGTTATTGTTGTTGTATTAAGAGTATTGAACATGAACTAACTCATTCTCTATCTAGATATTAATGAACCCTAGTTTATTTGTATGATTGAATAATTTTAATTGAAGGAATTATTTTATTCTTATGATGCTTAATTATTTATTTCCAATTGATAATAGCATGCTTATTGATTGGTTGCAATTTTCATATTATTGACTTGAGAAAGCTTGACATGAATTGAATACTCATAAGGGTTGAGGATTGATTGGAGTATTAGAGATAGACTTACAAGATCGTTTGGTTTATAGTTCCTTATTCTTAATGCAAGATCTATTTAATTGTGTTTGAGAAGTGATTCCAGCATTCTACCTAGTGATTAGGGGTTAATTCACTTGAGAGATGTTTTAGTCTAATTTAGAGGAATGCAAATTCAACTCGATTATGTGATTTAATTGAATAGATTTTCATATATATAATTGTGGCTCGGGGGATTCATTATCTGGATAGTATTATTATCATCAATCCTATTTGCACAACATTTAATTTCCCTTTACTTTCGGTTATTAAATTAATTATTTTTAATTACAAAACATCACAAAACTATTGATTTACTAAACAACGGTTAAGATTTGCACTAGTACTTGGCCTTGTCCCTAGTGGAACGATAACTCACTCACTACTTTATTACTTGGGTGACCCGTGCACTTGCGGTATTGCTATAGCATCAGGTACGCACGCACCACAGATTCAACAGGATCTACCCTATCACCTGCGCGATGAACCACAATCGCACTAAGTCATAGACTTAGTGTTACAAACCACAATAACAATATGCTTTAAAGTAAAGCCAATGTCATACATTCAAACATTATAAAAAATACACAAGGATATCATATTTCATAATATTACATTATATTAATCAAATGTTTTATCATTCATGATTCACATTTAAACAAAGACAAGCATGGACCCAAAAGAAACTAATATGTCATTCAACTTCCAGAATTAATGTTTTGGTTCAATAATCACATTTATCAAGCCCTTAGGCGATTCATTATCACAATGAGAAACATTTCATATGTAACATCCCAACTAGGCTTCAAGGACTAGGCCCAACCAAGCTTCAAGGGGAGCTAAGCATGCTAAGCTTCAACCCAACTTGGCTTCAAGGACCAAGTCCAACCCAGCTTAAAGGGATTATTACTTTTAGGCATGCCACCAATAACAAAACTCTAAAAATTGAATAACACATTAGGCACACAATTCTTTTATTATTTCATTTTCAATTCCATTCTCATTTTATAATAATCATCTAGGCAACCATGCCCCAATTATTTCATCTGCATCATTATAGCCAACAACAATGGCTTCACATCACATCATTAGGGTATGCATAACCAATTGCATTGTACACACATTTTGAATGATCATTATATCTATTTCACATATGCAAATCATAGTGTGAGCGGGGATTTTCGCCTCCACTCCCAGTGGAATGGTTCTTGCGACTTCGGCACTGTTTAGGCTCGGGCCTTAGAGAATACGGACCTAGGTCTTGAGAAAATGAAGTTGCCACCCGGACGGGCTGGGAAAAAGAAAGGGGTGGGTGACTCGATTCCTAAGTAATCCCCAACCCCCTAATGGGTTCAAAAAGTTGGGTACGTGTGGGGAAGGTGAGAAATGGCCCAGCACCCCCACAACGCTTGGTTCATTGGAACTGGCCTCCTTTAAAGGTCTTAATATTATAAAATTCTTAAATATAACAATATTATCCATATTACACGCAACAATTGAAATAAAGCATCATTATATTAAAATCAAAGCAATGGCCAAACAAAGCAAATAAATGGACACCCATCCAAGGATGGAAACATGTCCTTACATTATCCATGTCTAAACTAATAGGACACCCACCGAAAGGTAGAAACATGTCCTTTTGCATTTGTCCAAAAAATAAAAGCGATTTAAATTACATGATATTTAACTAATGAGGTACCCACAAAGTGGAAACGTACCTCTTGTAACATTTGGAAATAAAAAATAAATCGATAAAAATAAATAACCATTCTCAATAAATAAATCATTATCAAAGATATTAAACATCAATCAAAATAGAAAGTAAACATCCATCCATGATAAACTAAATAAATTAAGCATTGAAATTAAATAAATCAACAAAGCATTGAAAATAAAGCAAAGCATATAATAGACTACATAATCAAATCTAAAATTAAATAAAGCAATAAATATATAATTTAGGGTTCGCATCTTAAAATAGGATTTTAGAATTTTAGTTACTAAATTAGGGCTTTGGAAAAAGGAAAGTTAAATACTCGGACTCATAATACACAAATGAATATTGACCCCTTCGACGAGCCCATACGGCGGTCCCGCTAGCCGATTAGCGGGCGGGGGTCAAGGGGGCAGCGCCCCTTGCGGGGTCGGGGGTTTTTGGAAATAGAAAAGATATTTTTTAGGATTTTTGGAAAGAAAAGGATTCAATTTAGAGTTTTGGAAAATTGGAAAGCAGATTAGGGTTTTGGTAAATTAATGAAACGATTTTAAGGTTTTGAAAAGTTGGAAAGTAGATTAGGGTTTTAAGATTTTGAAGAAACAAAAATAACAATTTTAAGATTTTTGGAAAACAAAGAAACAAATTAAGGTTTTTAGAATCAAAAGAAACAATTGGATGATTGAAGCTACTGTAAGGAAAAAAGAGATTAGATATTCATACATTCGTTTGTTGGTTCCACCAAAAATTGCTTCTTGGATGAACAAGAACAAAGACAAGCTTGTTGCCTTTGATAAATCGTTGATTTGCTTGCTTGCTTATCCCTCTCAAATCTGAAGTTCCACTATTCAAGTATAAATCCAAAGTTTTTCTCCTCAAAGTAAAGTCCGATTCTCTTAAAAGTTTCCTCCAAAATTTTCCCGTTGTTCTCCCTTTTTTTTTGTTGTTTTTAGTCTTATTTATATGAAATTTCCATGATTAATCTTAATTGTTTACAAAATTTATCATTAATTAGGAAAAGGAAATCGAAACCAAATAGAATTTGATTTTGGAAAAAATTGCGTCGAAAAAATTTTGCTGGCAAAAAAAAAAGCTGTGGAAGCTACGGGCAAAAACTGGCGAGTGGGCGCTGCGGGCCATTTTGTAGCCAATTTTTTTGTCCCGATTTTTATTTATTTTTATTTATTTCTTTATTATTATTTATTATTTATTATTTTTATTTTTATTCACTTCACCATTTTAACTAAAATAAATATTAAAATACCACAAATTATTTTGGACTATAAAAAATAACGGACCAGACTGGTCAAAAATTAAGGGTCTACACATAGCATTTATCAAATGTATCAACAATGTAATGGATTACTTAACACATTTACAACCATATGTGTTAAGTCCCAAAGTCATGTAAATGTATACAATAATATATGGTTTGTACTTACCTCAAGAGCAACTCACACCAATCTTGGATTAGGGCAACTCAATCTCTTCAAAGCCTAATCCAAAAGGAATCATACACACTCACATAGAGATACACATGAGATAATATGGATATGAACCAACTAGGGCAAACTCTACACATGACACGCTCAACAACACGGGCATGTCCCTGATCGTGCCGTAAATCAACAACACAGAAGCTTTGACACGCTGAGTGACATGGGTGTGTCACTACACATGTCAATTCTCCTCTCGCACAGAAGCTATGACACACTCAGTGACATGGGCGCGTCACTAGCCGTGTCAATCCACCAACAACATAGTAGCTATGACATGTTCAGTGACATGGGCATGTCACTGGTCGTGTCAATACTACTCCAACACAAAAGATGTGACACACTCAGTGACATGGGCATGTCACTGGTCGTGTCACCTAACTAGAAAATAGAACAATTGACACACCCAAAGACTTGGGCGTGTTCATGGGCGTGTCAGGCCAAAAATCCTGATTCCGACACCAATTACACCACATCCAACAAACCTCTTTCTTTTACCATCTTCCACTCCAAACAAACTTAACCAAACACATCAATAAACCATAATAAACTTGCAAACACACCAAAACAACTCAATACATAAATCAAACACCAATCAACACCATAATCACAAATCAACCCACACAATCCACAACACTTATTTTCTTTCCATCATCAAGTTTAACCATTCCTTCAAACCAACCCCAAAATCAAAGTCAATAAGACCAAACACTCTCAAACACACCACCATCAAACATACACATATCATCAACAACTAATTAACAAGCTCAATTCACAAACTCAATAGAAAACCAAAGAAACAAGTTGGAAACTTACCAAAAGTAATGAAAACCCTTAGAATTCCAACTTGATCACTTGAAACACCCCTCCAATCTTGAGTTAGGAAGAACAAAAATCACTCTCCTTCAAGCAATGGTGATGGTCGGCCCAAGAAAAGAAAGAAGAAGATGAAGATGATTGAAAGAGCAAATTAAACTTCTTAAACCACACAACCTCTCTTTCAATAACAACCAAGCAATTATAATAATAAAATAATATAAATATCATCTTCCACTTATTTAATTTCCATTTATAAAATAATTTAATAAATCTCATTTGACCTTTAAATAAAGGTTGACTTGTATATGTTGTATATATCTCTATATATACAACATATATACACTTCTCTTTTCCTCTCATACCACTTAATCATAAATATATTCTTTATATCATTTAATCTAATTTCAACAATAATCATTCCAAAAATTTTAGGGTATAGTTTGGGATATTACAATTCTCCCCCTCTATAAATAAATTTTGTCCTCGAAATTACCTAATCTTAAATCTGAAATAGCTGGGGATACTGATCTCGCATCACTTGCTCACTCTTCCAAGTTGCCTCTTCCTTAGCATGATTCTTCCAAAGAACCTTCACAAGTGGCACTTTCTTATTTCTCAACTCTTTCACTTTATGTGCCAAAATAGCCACAGGTTCTTCTTCAAAAGTCAGATCGGGACTCACCTCAATAGATTCAACTGACAGAATGTGAGATGGGTCTAATTTGTACCTCCGCAGCATAGAGACATGGAAGACATATTGAATTTGATCCAATTCAGGCGGCAAAGCGAGTCGATAAGCAACTGGTCCAACTCTTTTTAAAACCTCATAAGGTCCAATAAAATGAGGACTCAGCTTCCCATTGCTGCCAAATCTCAAAATTTTCTTCCAAGGAGACACTTTCAAAAATACTTTATCTCCAAAACAAAACTCTATATCGCTCCTCTTCAAATTCGAGTAAGATTTCTGTCGATCCGAAGCTGCTTTCAATCGATCCCGAATTATCTTCGCTTTCTCTTTCATTTCCTTAATCAAATTGGGACCAACCAATTTACCTTCTCCATTCTCATTCCAACATAGAGGCATCCTGCATCTTCTACCATACAATGCCTCATAAGGTGCCATTCCAATACTGAACTGATGACTGTTATTATAAGAAAATTCCATCAATGGCAAAAATCTGTCCGAACTTTTAGAAAAATCAATGACATAACTTCTCAACATGTCCTCTAAAATCTGTATCACTCTCTCTGACTGCCCATCTGTCTGTGGATGAAAAGTAGTGATAAAGTGCAATTGAGAGCCCAAAGCAACCTGCAAACTCTTCCAAAATCTTGAAGTAAACCGGGGATCTCGATCAGATACCAACAAAATTGGGACTCCATGCAACTTCACTATCTCACTGATATATAGCTCAGCCAACTTCTCAACAGAATAGTCCATTCTAACTGGAAGAAAATGAGCTGTCTTTGTCAATCGATCAATAATCACCCAGATGGCATTATGCTTCTTCTGAGTCAATGGCAAACCAGTCATAAAAACTGATTGATGTGCTTCTTCTAAAATAATCTTTCTTAATCTTGCATCATCAGGAACACACAATCTATCTTTGAACCAAAGGCTGCCATCATCTCTCACAAGAAAATCTCGGCTCTCACCGTTTTGGCAATCTGACACAACTTTTTGAATTTTCTCATAAGCCAACTGAGCCTCTTTAATCTGGTCCAACAACATCGGTCTCAATTGCAAATGAGGTAACAAAGCACCATCATCACATGATTCAAAACTAGCATGCAACGCTCTCAACTAAACAAGCAACGAGAGCGAATAAGTAGTCAAACTTGCTATAGACTTCCGACTCAAGGCATCAACAACTACATTTGCCTTACCAGGATGATAAACAATCAAACAGTCATAATCTTTGATCAACTCCAACCACCGCCTCTGCCGAAGATTCAGTTCTCTCTAAACACCTAAATATTTCAAACTCTTGTGATTCGTATAAATTAAACACTTCTCCCCATACAAGTAGTGCTGCCAAATCATCAAAGCAAACATTATGGCTGCCAACTCCAAATCATGTGTCGAATAATTAAGCTCATGCGGCTTCAACTACCGAGAAGCATAAGCTATGACTCTACCCTCCTGCATCAAAACACAACCTAAACCACTATGTGAAGCATCACTATAAATCACATATGGTTTATCTTCCATAGGCAAGGTAAAAACAGGAGCTTGAGTCAACATCTCTTTCAACTGCTCAAAGCTAGCTTGACACTGATCTGTCCACACAAATCTAACTCCCTTTTGAAGTAATCTGGTGAGTGGAGTAGCTATCAAAGAAAAACCCTTCACGAACCGTCGATAATAGCCTACCAAACCCAGAAAACTTCTAACTTCAGTCACAGTCTTCGGTGGACTCCAATTCAAAATGGCCTCAACTTTACTCGGATCAACTCTTATACCATCTACTAAAACCACATGACCAAGAAAAGTCACTCGATCAAGCCAAAACTCACACTTCGATAGCTTAGCATATAAGTGCTTCTCTCTCAAAGTCTGCAATACAATCGCAAGTGCTTATCATGTTCCTCCTTATTATGCGAATACACCAAAATATCATCGATAAAGACCACCATAAACTGATCTAAATAGGGTCTAAACATCCTGTTCATCAAATCCATGAAAGTTGTTGGTGCATTCGTCAACCCAAAAGGCATCACCAAAAACTCATAATGCCCATACCTTGTGCGAAAAGCTGTCTTATATACATCTTCAGCTTTGACTCTCAATTGATGGTACCCTGATCTCAAATCAATCTTAGAAAACACTGCTGCTCCCTTCAATTGATCAAAGAGATCATCAATCCTAGGCAAAGTATACTTATTCTTGATACTCACTTTATTCAACTGCCTATAATCATTGCACAGCCGCAAAGTATGATCCTTCTTCTTCACAAACAAAACAGGAGCTCCCCACGGAGAAACACTAGGGCGAACAAACCCTTTATCCAACAACTCCTGTAACTGCACCTTCATCTCTCTCAACTCAGCAGGTGCCATTCGATAGGGAGTAATAGAGATGGGAGTGGTACCAGGCAACAACTTGATACTAAACTCAACCTCTCTCTCAGGGGGTAACCCTAGCAACTCCTCAGGAAAAATATCTGAAAATTCAACAACTGTGGGTATACTATCAAGTTGAGAACCCACTACTCTAGTATCTACAACATGTGCAAGATAAGCATCATACCCTTTTCGAATAAGCTTCCTAGCTGAAATAGCTGAAACAAATAAGGATGCAATACGTCTCTTCTCACTAGATACATCACATTTCTACCATCATTGGTTCTCAGGGTAACACACTTCTTCTGACAGTCCACTACAGCTCCATGTTTAGATAACCAATCCATGCCTAAGATCAAATCATACTCCTTAAAAGGCATTTCAATCAAATCACTAAGAAACTCCTCATCTTGCACCACAACTGAACTATCTCGGTGCACCTTTTTAACTACCACACTATGCCCTAAAGGATTTGTCACCAAGACATCAAATCCTAGGGACTCTGAATACAATTTAGACACATGCAAGATAGATGCACTTATGTATGAATGAGTAGATCTAGATCAATTAGAGCAAGAACTGAAATGCCAAATAAAGAAAATGTACACACAATAACTGCTGAAGCATCCGGCTGCCTCTGCATCACATACACTCGTTGAGATGGCCCAACCTCATATGGCCTACTACCCCCAGATGTAGAGCCTCCTCTTTGACCAAATCCCAGGTCGACCACCTCTACTAAAACTTCTGCACCCTCGACCACCTCTGCTGACACTAGGTCAAGAAGTTGCAGTATCAGTCTATCTATCTTCCAGTAGCTCAGGGTAATCTTTGATGAAATGATTCGGTGACCCACATCTAAAACATACTCCTGGTCCACCCGTCTTCCAGCAAGCACCCCCATGTACCCTACCACAATGGACACATATAGGTAGAATAGATCTCTGATCCACTGGAGTCGGAGCACTAGCTACAGAAACTATAGGTCTCGGTCTCTACCTCTGATGCTGAACTAACCTACCAGACTGCCTCTGACTCCTACTGACCCTCGAAACAAAACTTCCTCTGCCTCTCTTCATAGATGAAGACCCTGCCTCAAACTGGGGTCTCCTAACTCTAGTCTCCTTCTCAGTAGTAGCTGCTGCAATACCCTGTGCTCTCTCAACACTTCTGGCTGCTGTAACCAACTGAGAAAAGTCTTGGTACAGAGAACCAGCAACAATACACATAATAGTGGGCCTCAATCCCTCCTCTAACCTCCTGCACTGGTCAATCTCATTTGAAATAATCCCACCGGCATAATGACTCAACCGTATATACTCAATCTCATACTCTGTCACTGTCCGGTTATCTTATCTCAAATTCAAAAACTCCATCTTCTTAGCATCCTTATACTCCCTCGGAGTATATTATGCTCAAACTCCTGCAAAAAATTACTATAAGACAAGGTTGGTGGATCATCCATGGCATGTGGAACTGTCTTCCACCAATCATATGCATCTCTCTACAAGAGAGATTTAGCATAATCAAATCTTTCTTCAGGAGTAGCTTGCAACTGAATAAATATCCTCTGAACTTTATCCAACCATTGCTCAACTACTGCAGGATCTATAGTACCAAAGAAATCCTCAGTCCCAAACTTTCTCAATTTATCATAATGCCTCACCGGTACTTGTGGCTGTGGTTGCGGTGGCAGCTGCTGCACTGGAGCTTGCCTCAACAATTCTACCACATGCCGTAACCAAACTAGTAGAATCTCACAGCTGGTCTCTCTAGCACAGGAGCAGGTGCCTCTCCAGCTCTCACAACCCTAACTCCATCTCTACCCTCTTCAGGAGCTACACTATCAGCACTACCTTCTATGGACTGACGTGACTGAGATGCCATCACTACCTATATCTGCAAACATAGCAGAATATACCTCATCAAAGATTAGAGATTGCCAGTGCCAAAGCATGTATCTTATTCAAAAACCATATTTTAAAATCAAGATTTTCTTTTTCTTACAATTCACCTAGGTTGAGAATCTCAAACCTAGGCTCTGATACCAAAACAGTTGTAACACCCCTATACCCCATATACGAACACTACATATAACCACATCTATAACATACGTATACCGAATACAGGAGTGTCACGGTTTATATTAAACAAACCAATCTTTCCTTTTAGCAATAATATGAGAAAACTAAAAACATTTAAATCTTATTACAAAACATAATAGATAAAATATTTATTTATTATGCAGCGGAAAATGTAGCGGTAATATACATATATATACATATATACATCAAAATCAATATTTACAAAATATAAAGTTTATACATGTTTGGCAGTTCGTCTCTGATCTTGAAGTCCACAATCAACACTTCATAAGGGATCACAAGCCTAGACTCGACTCAGTCTAGCTGAACTCTTCGGTTCAACCGGATCTACTCTGTCACCTGCGCGATGAACCACAATCACGCTAAGCCATAGGCTTAGTGGTACAAACCACAATAATAATATGCTTTAATGTAACGCCAATGTCATACATTCAAACATTATAAACAATACACAAGGATATCATATTTCATAACATTACATTATATTAATCAAATGTTTTATCATTCATGATTCACATTTAAACAAAGACAAGCATGGGCCCAAAAGAAACTAATATGTCATTCAACTTCCAGAGTTAATGTTTTGGTTCAATAATCACATTCATCAATCTCTTAGGCGATTCATTATCACAATGAGAAACATCTCATATGTAACATCCCAACTAGGCTTCAAGGACTAAGCCCAACCAAGCTTCAAGGGGAGCTAAGCATGCTAAGCTTCAACCCAACTTGGCTTCAAGGACCAAGCCCAACCCAGCTTCAAGGGATTGTTACTTTTAGGCATGCCATCAATAACAAAACTCTGAAAATTGAATAAAACATTAGGCACACAATTCTTTTATTATTTCATTTTCAATTCCATTCTCATTTTCTCATATTCATCTAGGCAACCATACCCCAATTATTTCATTTGCATCATTATAGCCAACAATAATGGCTTCACATCTCATCATTAGGGTATGCATAACCAATTGCATTGTACATACATTTTGAATGATCATTATATCTATTTCACATATGCAAATCATAGCATTTATCAAATGTATCAACAGTGTAATAGATTACTTAACACATTTACAACCAAATGTGTTAAGTCCCAAAGTCATGTAAATGTATGCAATAATGTATGGTTTGTTCTTACCTCAAGAGCAACTCACACCAATCTAAACTCCTCTTTCAAGAATCCTTCAACACTTGGATTAGGGCAACTCAATCTCTTCAAAACCTAATCCAAAAGGGATCATACACACTCATTTAGAGATACATATGAGATAATATGGATAAGAACCGACTAGGGCAAACTCTACACATGACACGCTCAACAACACGGGCGTGTCCCTGATCGTTCCCTAAATCCACAACACAGAAGCTTTGACACGCTCAGTGACATGGACGTGTCACTGCACATGTCAATTCTCATCTCACACAGAAGCCATGACATACTCAGTGACATGGGCGTCTTGTAATATCCCTATGCATGCCCTAGAAGTTTTGTATGTTGTTGTTGTTGTTGTTGTTGTTGTGGGTTTAAATTGAGAAAAGAAAAGTATATGTATATGTGTTTTGGGAAGAAATAGGGTTTAGAGACAAGTTTATATGTTGTGTATATGATGATATATATAACATATACATTGGTCAAAAGGGTTGGTCAATGCAAGAGGAGATTTTTTTTAGGGCATGTGAAATTACCAAAGTGGGCAAGAAATTATAAAGGGAATTAAGATGTGTATGAGGGTATTATAGTAATTTTCTTTTGGATGGGTATTTAATGAGTGTTTGACTTTGTGATTTCTTCATCATCTTCTCTTCTTCTTCTTGATGTTGGCCGGCTCACCAAAGGCAAAGGAAAACAAGAGAGCAAAGGAAGATTTTGATGTTCTTAGCTCAAAGGTTGAAGGAGATTTCAAGTAAACAAGTTGGAATTTCAAGAAATTTCATTATTTGGTAAGTATTCTTTTGTTTTCTTTACTTATTTTGAAGTGGTGTTAAAGTGAATTAGAGTTTGTTGATTTTGTGATTTGGTGTGTTTGAGATGTGTTTGTGTTGTGTTTTCAAGTGTTGAATTGGTTTTAAGTTAAGAGTTTAAATAGGTATTGTTGTTGGAAGTGGTGGATGTTGAGTTTGAAAGATGGAAAAGGATGAGGATTTTAGGGTTTGTGTTTAATGTAATATTAATGTTTTGTGAGGTGATTATTGTGATAAACATGTAGAATTTGTGTTTAGAACATTGATTCCATTCATTTGAAACATGTTATATGGTGTTTGATGAGTTTGAGTGCAATTTGGAGGAGAGTTGTGCATATTAGGGTTTGTGTTTTGGGAGACACGGCCAAAAGCAATGTGTGACACGGCCAAGCCAAGGGATTTTGGGCGTGTTGGATTAGTTTTTGGGTGACATGGCCGTGTTCCCAAGCCGTGTTAGCTACTGTGAGTTTTGGTTTAAGAGACACGGCCACAAGCTTGGCCGTGTCCCTTGCCCGTGTTGCTTACTGTCCAATTGGGTTGAGTGACACGGCCACAAGCTTGGCCGTGTCCCTCATGTGGCTGCCCGTGTCCCTCAATTGTGTGGGTTGGGGTTTTTATTCTTTGTTCTAATTGCATTGTTTTGGTTCTCCAAGGGTAGGTTGGTCCCTAAACCTAACCCTAAACACTTTAAACACACTTGAATCAATGAATGATATAATCAAATGCATGTGTAAGGTCCTAAAACTATGAATCATATCAATTATTCTTTTCCCTAATTGCATTGTTGAGATTGAACAATGTTATGTTATGCATTGTGAATGGTAATGTGTTTCATGAGTAATATACATTGAAATTGAAATGTATATCAAAGATGCAATGATAATTCAAATAAGACATGATATGAGACAATGCCATTGTGTTTGGCTATGATGATGCAATTGAAAGAAATAAGGCATGTTTGCCTAAATGTTGTTGAGAATTGAGAATGAAAATGATAATTGAATAATAAATGAATTGTGTGGCTAATGTGTTATTCCATTTTCAGAGTTGGTTGTTGGTGGCATGCCTAATAAGTGTAACAATCTCTTGAAGTTAGGTTGGATTGAATCCTTGAAGCCTAATTGAGATGTTACCACCCTTGAAGCTAGGTTGGGTTAGTTCTTGAAGCCAAGTTGGGTAGAAGCTTAGCATGCTTTGCTCCCCTTGAAGCTTGGTTGAACTTAATCCTTGAAGCCTAGTTGGGTATATGATATTGATAAATGTGATAACAAAACCAAAGCATTAACTCTGAAAATTGAATGGCATATTAGTGTGTCTTGGGCCCATGCTTGTCTTTGTTTAGTGTTGATTATGAATGGTTAAATGAATACTAATGAGGTATATGAAAAGATATTGAAATGTGATATGTAATGTGAAAGTATGTTGTTAGTTTTGCATATATGATGTTACATGTATAATATGGATTGAGAAATGACATTGCATTGCACTAAGTCATATCATTAGCATGATTATCTTACTAAGCCGTTGGCTTAGCGCGATAGTGTTTAATCGCGCAGGTAGTAGAGTTGATAGAGTTGAACCCGAGAGTTCATCGAGACCAAGTGAGAGTAGACCTTGAAGAATCCATTTTAGGAGCTTAAAGATCAGAGCAGACTTGCCAATCATGTATACTTCTTTATATTTTGTAAAGAAATGTTTAATATGTAAATATGTACATATTTTATAACTTCCGCTGTGTAATATTTAAATGTATATATATATATAACTAAAATGTTTTGTTTTATAAGTAAATGATCTACTTTTCTATAATGTATAATGATAAGGGTATTGTATCAAGTTTAAAGTGTTTTGAATGTTAAGAAAACCGTAGCATCCCTATGTTTAGTGCACTTATGCTACATTGTTGTGGTTGTAGTGTGTGTGCATTGGATATGGGGGTGTTACAATTGTTTTGGTATCAGAGCCTAGGTTTGAGATTCTCAACCTAGGTAAAATGTAACAAAAAAAAAATATTTTACTTAAAAAGTGGTTTTTGAATAAAAATACATGTTTGGGATTGGCAATCTCTGATCTTTAATAAGATGTAGTATGTTGTGTTTGCAGACTTAGGTTGTGATGGATTCTCACTCACGTCAGTCGATTGAGGGTAGTGCCGAGAGTATTGCTCCTGCTGAGGGAGCTAGAGTTGATAGTGTTGAGGAGGCACCTGCTTCGGTGTCGGGTAGACCAGCTGGAGAGGAGGTTCCGCCAGCCTGGTTTAGACATATGATGGAAGTTATGAGGCAAGCACCAGTGCAACCAGTGCCACCACCCCCTCAGCCTGTGGTACCAGTGAGGCACTATGACAAACTAAGGAAGTATGAAGCGGAGGATTTCCTTGGTACTACTGATCCAGCTGTAGCGGAACAGTGGCTTGTTAAAGTACAGAGGATTTTTATTCAGTTGCAAGCCACATCGGAGGAAAAGTTTGATTATGCCAGATCATTGCTACAGAAAGATGCATACGATTGGTGGAGGACAGTGCCCCATTCTATGGATGATCCACCAACCTTGTCATATGCTGATTTTCTGAGAGAGTTTGAGTTGAAGTATACTCCTAGGGAGTATAAAGACATGAAGAAGATGGAGTTCTTAAGCTTGAAGCAAGATAGCAAGACTGTTACTGAGTATGAAGTTGAGTTTATTCGACTGAGTCAGTATGCTGGGGGTATCATTGCTGATGAGATTGATAGATGTCGGCGATTTGAGGAGGGATTGAGGCCCTCGATCATGTGCTTAGTGGCTGGATCAAGATATCATGATTTCTCCCAGCTAGTGGCAGCAGCTCGAAGTGTAGAGCGAGCTCAAGTTATTGCAGCTGCTTCAAAGGAAGAGGTTAGGGTTAGGAGGCCCCAGTTTGAGGCAGGGTCTTCTTCTGTTAAAAGAGGTAAAGGAAGCTTTGTTCCTAGAGTTAGTAGGAGTCAGAGGTCAGCGGGTAGGTCAGTGCAGTTACAGAGGCAGAGATTTAGACCTGCAGCTTCAGTGGTGAGTGCTCCGACCCCTATGGTTCAGAGATCCACCTTACCCATCTGCATCCATTGTGGTAGGCCGCATGGTGGTCCTTGTTGGAAGGCTGGTGTTGCAGGGGTATGTTTCAGGTGTGGGTCACCTGATCACTTTGTGAGAGATTGCCCTGAGAGGCAAGAGCAGATGTCAGTTGATACAGCAGCTTCTCGACCTAGTGCAAGGGGAGGCCGAGGAGGCAAAGGTGTCAGCCGGGGAGGCAGATCTGGGTTCAGTGCTAGAGGAGGTGCTACATCCAGGGAGAGTAGGCCAGAGGAGGTTGGATCTTCCCAGAGGATGTATGTTATGCAGAGGCAGCCGGATGCATCGGCAGTCATAGCTGGTACTTTTTCTTTATTTGATACTTCAGTACTTGCTTTGATTGATCCGGGTTCCACACATTCTTATATTAGTGCATCTGTTTTGCCTGTGTCTGATTTGTATGCTGAGTCCCTAGGATTTGATGTGTTGGTGACAAATCCGTTAGGGCATAGTGTGGTTGTGAGTAAGGTGCACCGAGATAGTGCAGTGAGGGTGCAGGGTTAGGAGTTCCTTGGAGATTTGATTGAGATGCCATTTAAGGAATATGATGTGATCTTAGGTATGGACTGGCTATCTAGACATGGAGCTGTGGTAGATTGTAAAAGGAAAATTGTTTCTTTGAGAACTGTTGATGGTAGAGAGGTGATAGTATCTAATGAGCAGGAACAGCTAGCCTCCTTATTTGTTTCAGCTGTTGCAGCCAGGAGGTTGATTAGAAAGGGATGCGAAGCCTATCTTGCTCATGTGGTAGATACTAGAGTGAGAGGTTCTCCTATTGATGATATACCCACAGTTGCAGATTTTCCAGATGTGTTTCCAGAGGAGTTGCCAGGATTGCCTCCTGAGAGAGAGGTGGAGTTCGGTATTGAATTGTTGCCTGGTACCACTCCTATCTCTATTACTCCTTATAGAATGGCACCAGCAGAATTGAAGGAATTGAAAGTGCAATTACAGGAGTTGTTGGACAAAGGATTTATTCACCCCAGTGTTTCTCCTTGGGGAGCTCCTGTACTATTTGTGAAAAAGAAAGATGGTACTATGAGGTTGTGTATCGATTATAGGCAATTGAACAAGGTGACTATTAAAAATAAATATCCTTTGCCTAGAATCGATGATCTCTTTGATCAATTGAAGGGTGCAGCTGTGTTTTCTAAAATTGATTTGAGATCTGGGTAACATCAATTGAGAGTTAAAGCTGAGGATGTTTCTAAGACCGCTTTTCGGACCAGGTATGGGCATTATGAGTTTTTAGTTATGCCTTTTGGTCTATCGAATGCACCTGCAGCTTTTATGGATTTGATGAATAGGGTGTTCAGGCCCTATTTGGATCAGTTTGTAGTGGTCTTCATTGATGATATTCTAGTGTATTCAAGGAATGAAGAGGAACATGATATGCATCTGCGGATTGTGTTGCAGATTTTGAGAGAGAAGCAGTTGTTTGCCAAATTGTCGAAGTGTGAGTTCTGGTTGGATCAAGTCGCTTTTCTTGGTCATATAGTTTCAGCAGAAGGCATTAGAGTTGATCCGAGCAAAGTTGAAGCTATATTGAATTGGAGTCCACCCAAGTCGGTGACAGAGGTTAGAAGTTTTCTGGGTTTGGCAGGCTATTACCGATGGTTTGTGAAAGGGTTTTCTTTGATAGCTACTCCACTCACCAGATTGCTTCGTAAGGGAGTGAGATTTGTGTGGACGGATCAGTGTCAGACTAGCTTTGAGCAGTTGAGAGAAATGTTGACTCAAGCGCCTGTTCTTACTTTACCTATTGAAGGCAAACCATATGTGATCTACAGTGATGCTTCACATAGAGGTTTGGGGTGTGTATTGTTGCAGGAAGGGAAAGTTATAGCTTATGCATCTCGACAGTTGAAACCGCATGAGCTTAACTATCCGACCCATGATTTGGAATTGGCTGCCATTGTGTTTGCATTGAAGATTTGGCGCCACTATCTGTTTGGGGAGAAATGTTTTATCTACACTGATCACAAGAGTTTGAAGTATTTGGGTGTCCAGAAAGAACTCAATCTTCGTCAGAGGAGATGGTTAGAATTGATTAAAGACTATGACTGCTTGATTGACTATCATCCAGGTAAAGCAAATGTTGTTGCTGATGCGTTGAGTCGGAAGTCTTTAGCTGGTTTAACAGTTTACTCACTCTCGTTGCTTGTTGAGTTGAGAGCATTGCATGCCAGTTTTGTACCTTGTGTTGATGGTGCATTATTGGCACAGTTGCAATTGAAGCCGGTTTTGTTAGATCAGATCAAAGAAGCTCAGTTGGCCGATAAGAAGATACAGAAGATTGTTTCGGATTGTCAGAGTGGAAAGGGTAGAGATTTTATTGTGAAGAGTGATGGAAGTCTCTGGTTCAAGAGCAGATTGTGTGTACCCGATGATGCTGATTTGAAAAGGGTCATTTTGGAAGAAGCTCATCAGTCGATGTTTGCTATGCATCCGGGTAATACGAAGATGTATCATGATTTGAGACAGCATTATTGGTGGATGGGGTTGAAGAGAGACATTGCTGAGTTTGTATCGAAATGACTCACTTGTCAGAAGGTTAAAGCAGAGCATCAAGTTCCAACCGGGTTGCTTCAACCGTTGTCAGTGCCAGAATGGAAGTGGGAAAGAGTGACAATGGACTTTGTGTCTGGATTGCCATTGACACAAAAGAAGCATGATGCCATATGGGTGATTGTGGATAGATTGACTAAGACAGCTCATTTCCTTCCGGTGCGGATGGATTACTCTTTGGAGAGGTTGGCTGAGCTGTATATCCATGAGATTGTGAAACTGCATGGTGTTCCAACTTCTTTAGTGTCTGATCGAGATCCCAGGTTTACTTCAAGATTTTGGAAGAGTTTGCATAGTGCTTTGGGTTCTCGACTGCACTTCAGCACAGCTTTTCATCCACAGACAGATGGACAGTCAGAGAGGGTGATACAGATTCTTGAAGATATGCTGAGAAGCTGTCATCGATTTCTCTGGAAGTTGGGATAGGTTTTTACCTCTTGTGGAGTTTGCTTACAACAACAGTCACCAATCCAGCATTAGTATGGCACCATTTGAAGCATTGTATGGCAGACGGTGTAGGACACCTCTTTGTTGGAGTGAACTTGGGGAAGGTAAGTTAATTGGGCCTGATTTGATTCAAGAAACTGAAGAGAAAGTAAAAGTGATTCGAGGCAGGTTGAAAGCAGCTTCAGACCGACATAAGTCTTATGCAGATCTGAAGAAGAGAGACATAGAGTTTGATGTTGGAGATAAGGTATTTTTGAAAGTGTCTCCTTGGAAGAAGATTTTGAGGTTCGGTCGGAAAGGAAAATTGAGTCCTCGTTTCATTGGGCCGTATGAAGTGTTAGAAAGAGTTGGGCCAGTGGCGTATCGACTTGCTTTGCCACCTGAGTTGGATCGTATTCATAATGTATTCCATGTTTCTATGTTGAGGAGATATAGGTCGGATCCATCTCATGTGTTGCCATTTGAATCTATTGAAGTGAGCCTAGACTTGACATTTGAAGAGGAACCAGTTGCTATCTTGGCACGAGAAGTGAAAGAGTTGAGAAACAAGAGAGTGCCATTGGTGAAGATTTTGTGGAAGAATCATGGAAAAGAAGAACAACTTGGGAAAGTGAACAATCCATGCGAGAGCAATATCCGCAGTTGTTTCAGCTTTGATATCAGGTAATTTCGAGGACGAAATTTTCTTTTTAGAGGGGGAGAATTGTAATATCCCTATGCATGCCCTAGAAGTTTTGTATGTTGTTGTTGTTGTTGTTGTTGTTGTGGGTTTAAATTGAGAAAAGAAAAGTATATGTATATGTGTTTTGGGAAGAAATAGGGTTTAGAGACAAGTTTATATGTTGTGTATATGATGATATATATAACATATACATTGGTCAAAAGGGTTGGTCAATGCAAGAGGAGATTTTTTTTAGGGCATGTGAAATTACCAAAGTGGGCAAGAAATTATAAAGGGAATTAAGATGTGTATGAGGGTATTATAGTAATTTTCTTTTGGATGGGTATTTAATGAGTGTTTGACTTTGTGATTTCTTCATCATCTTCTCTTCTTCTTCTTGATGTTGGCCGGCTCACCAAAGGCAAAGGAAAACAAGAGAGCAAAGGAAGATTTTGATGTTCTTAGCTCAAAGGTTGAAGGAGATTTCAAGTAAACAAGTTGGAATTTCAATAAATTTCATTATTTGGTAAGTATTCTTTTGTTTTCTTTACTTATTTTGAAGTGGTGTTAAAGTGAATTAGAGTTTGTTGATTTTGTGATTTGGTGTGTTTGAGATGTGTTTGTGTTGTGTTTTCAAGTGTTGAATTGGTTTTAAGTTAAGAGTTTAAATAGGTATTGTTGTTGGAAGTGGTGGATGTTGAGTTTGAAAGATGGAAAAGGATGAGGATTTTAGGGTTTGTGTTTAATGTAATATTAATGTTTTGTGAGGTGATTATTGTGATAAACATGTAGAATTTGTGTTTAGAACATTGATTCCATTCATTTGAAACATGTTATATGGTGTTTGATGAGTTTGAGTGCAATTTGGAGGAGAGTTGTGCATATTAGGGTTTGTGTTTTGGGAGACACGGCCAAAAGCAATGTGTGACACGGCCAAGCCAAGGGATTTTGGGCGTGTTGGATTAGTTTTTGGGTGACATGGCCATGTTCCCAAGCCGTGTTAGCTACTGTGAGTTTTGGTTTAAGAGACACGGCCACAAGCTTGGCCGTGTCCCTTGCCCGTGTTGCTTACTGTCCAATTGGGTTGAGTGACACGGCCACAAGCTTGGCCGTGTCCCTCATGTGGCTGCCCGTGTCCCTCAATTGTGTGGGTTGGGTTTTTTATTCTTTGTTCTAATTGCATTGTTTTGGTTCTCCAAGGGTAGGTTGGTCCCTAAACCTAACCCTAAACACTTTAAACACACTTGAATCAATGAATGATATAATCAAATGCATGTGTAAGGTCCTAAAACTATGAATCATATCAATTGTTCTTTGCCCTAATTGCATTGTTGAGATTGAACAATGTTATGTTATGCATTGTGAATGGTAATGTGTTTCATGAGTAATATACATTGAAATTGAAATGTATATCAAAGATGCAATGATAATTCAAATAAGACATGATATGAGACAATGCCATTGTGTTTGGCTATGATGATGCAATTGAAAGAAATAAGGCATGTTTGCCTAAATGTTGTTGAGAATTGAGAATGAAAATGATAATTGAATAATAAATGAATTGTGTGGCTAATGTGTTATTCCATTTTCAGAGTTGGTTGTTGGTGGCATGCCTAATAAGTGTAACAATCTCTTGAAGTTAGATTGGATTGAATCCTTGAAGCCTAATTGAGATGTTACCAC
Organism: Garcia nutans; assembly: GCA_947685225.1. Taxonomy (NCBI): domain Eukaryota; kingdom Viridiplantae; phylum Streptophyta; class Magnoliopsida; order Malpighiales; family Euphorbiaceae; genus Garcia; species Garcia nutans. The sequence goes on along the minus strand of CANTUV010000007.1, from coordinate 41,951,984 downwards.
CCTTGAAGCTAGGTTGGGTTAGTTCTTGAAGCCAAGTTGGGTAGAAGCTTAGCATGCTTTGCTCCCCTTGAAGCTTGGTTGAACTTAATCCTTGAAGCCTAGTTGGGTATATGATATTGATAAATGTGATAACAAAACCAAAGCATTAACTCTGAAAATTGAATGGCATATTAGTGTGTCTTGGGCCCATGCTTGTCTTTTTTTAGTGTTGATTATGAATGGTTAAATGAATACTAATGAGGTATATGAAAAGATATTGAAATGTGATATGTAATGTGAAAGTATGTTGTTAGTTTTGCATATATGATGTTACATGTATAATATGGATTGAGAAATGACATTGCATTGCACTAAGTCATATCATTAGCATGATTATCTTACTAAGTAGTTGGCTTAGCGCGATAGTGTTTAATCGCACAGGTAATAGAGTTGATAGAGTTGAACCCAAGAGTTCATCAAGACCAAGTGAGAGTAGACCTTGAAGAATCCATTTTGGGAGCTTAAAGATCAGAGCAGACTTGCCAATCATGTATACTTCTTTATATTTTGTAAAGAAATGTTTAATATGTAAATATGTACATATTTTATAACTTCCGCTGTTTAATATTTAAATGTATATATATATATATAACTAATATGTTTTGTTTTATAAGTAAATGATCTACTTTTCTATAATGTATAATGATAAGGGTATTGTATCAAGTTTAAAGTGTTTTGAATGTTAAGAAAATCGTAGCATCCCTATGTTTAGTGCACTTATGCTACATTGTTGTGGTTGTAGTGTGTGTGCATTGGATATGGGGGTATTACACGTCTCACTAGCTATGTCAATCCACCAACAACACAGTAGCTATGACACACTTAGTGACATGGGCGCGTCACTGGTCTTGTCAATACTACTCCAACACAGAAGCTGTGACACGCTCAGTGACATGGGTGTGTCACTGGTCATGTCACCCAACTAGAAAATAGAACCATTAACATGCCCAAAGACTTGGCTGTGTTTATGGGCGTGTCAGGCCAAAAATTTTGATTCCGACACCAACAATACCACATCCAAAAAACCTCTTTCTTTTACCATCTTCCACTCCAAACAAACTTAACTAAACACATCAATAAACCATAATAAACTTGCAAAAAACCAAAACAACTCAATACATACATCAAACACCAATCAAAACCATTATCACAACTCAACCCACACAATCCACAACACTTATTTTCTTTCCATCATCAAGTTTAACCATTCCTTCAAACCAACCCCAAAATCAAAGTCAATAAGACCAAACACTCTCAAACACACCACCATCAAACATACACATATCATCAGCAACTAATCCACATCCTTAATTCACAAACTCAATAGAAAACCAAAGAAACAAGTTGGAAACTTACCAAAAGTAATGAAAACCCTTAGAATTCCAACTTGATCGCTTGAAACACCCCTCCAATCTTGAGTTAGGAAGAACAAAAATACTCTCCTTCAAACAATGGTGATGGCTGACCCAAGAGAAGAAAGAAGAAGATGAAGATGATTGAAAAAGCAAAGTCAAACTTCTTAAACCACACAACCTCTCTTTCAATAACAACCAAGAAATTATAATAATAAAATAATATAAATATCATCTTTCACTTAATTTAATTTCCATTTATAAAATAATTTAATAAATCTCATTTGACCTTTAAATAAAAGTTGAGTGTGTATATGTTGTAAAAGTGTCTATATATACAACATATACACACTTCTCTGTTCCTCTCATACCACTTAATCATAAATATATTCTTTATATCATTTAATCCAATTTCAACAATAATCATTCCAAAAATTTTAGGGTATAGTTTGGGATATTACAGGGATATATTTCTAATGATCGCACCTAAAAAAATTAATCTACAGATTCACGACGACACACTTCTTGGCCGAAGGTAAGTTTTATTATGATATAACTGAATTGCAATGAAATTCTTTAACTATCTAATATAACATTAATATTTGTAGGTGGAATAAAAAATAGAATGGTGGTAAACATTCCCACACATTCCCTAATGCACATACGATACTCCTTTGATCATATGGACAATGAGGATGTACGTGTAATCACCTTTTTTTTAATTGCAGTGTAATATTTTAATATATTATTCAAAAAATGTAGTTATTTTATTTTAATTTTTTTATAGATTGTTTGGGAGCCGTACAATGCCGATATTCTCCAGCTGCTTCCTTATTATTGTCTACAAGGGCAACAAATTTGGAGAGCCCTTGTTCCACTTATGTGTAATCATATTATAGAATGGCACCGGCTTGATAGAGTAATGCGTTAGTTCGGCTTCAGCAGCCTATCCCTCACCCACCGTGGCAAACAGATGATCTTCACACCACATCAATGTGCATGGACGAGGAATGGTCTACATACCATGAGAGATGGATTGCAATGTGGAATAACAGAAATGTCGTATCATATTTGGCACTCCATTAGAATGTCCACTTGACTATCATTCTAAGTATTTAGAATGGTATAGGCATATTACACAGTGTTGGATTTCTCATACTGTTGGTGCTATTAGAGCAGTGGTAATTTTCTTAACCAAAACCTATTTTTTTCTCCTATAATTTTATGATGTGTTAATAAATATATAAAAAAATAAATCTTGTAACAAATTACTAACTGATGGAATTGAGCGAATAGCATTGATTGATGATGTACCTAAAGAAATAAGTTGCATTACACATTCAATGATAGGAGCACTAAATGAGGAGCACTATTTCCTCAATGATCAATGCCTCATCCAGTACCACAGCCATATCAGCCCCCTCAAGAAGGTGAGAATGATCAACCTATAAACATAACTCATCGTTGTCATCATAGGACTATGGCTAATCCACATATGAGAGTGGTGTACCACCACATTCCATGGATATCTCTCGTATTTTACCACTAACCATCTGCTTACATCACCAATTTCCTAGCCAACATAATACTGCTGAAGCAGGGCCTTCAAGTCTAGTGCTATTTATGTCACCAAATGTAGATGTTGGAAGTTCATAAACTATGGAATTTGCACAGTGGGGTTTAGTACTAGAATTCTCATCCTCATAAAATATACTATAAGCAGGGATTTTTGCCCTACTCCCGGCGAAATGGTTCTTTTGACTTCGACACTATTTAGGCTCGGAGCCTTAGAGAACACGGGCCTAAGCCCAGAGAAAATGGAATCACCACCCGGATGGGCTGGGAAAAAGAAAGGGGTGGATGACTCGATTCCTAAGGAATCCCCAACCCCCTAATGGGTTCAAAAAGTTGGGTACGTGTGGGGAAGGTGAGAAATGGCCTAGCATCCCCACAACACCTGGTTTATTGGAACAGATCTCCTTTTGAGGTCTTAATATTAGAAAAATCTTAAATATAATAATATTATCCATACTACACGCAATAATTAAAATAAAGCATCATTATATTAAAATCAAAGTAATGTTCAAAAAAAATAAATAAATGGACACCCATCCGAGGATGGAAATGTGTCCTTACATTGTCCAATGGCTAAAACTAAATAGGAAACCCACTAAAAAGTGGAAACATGTCCTTTACATTAATCCCAAAATATAAAAGCAATTTAAATTACATGAAAATTAATTAATGAGGTACCCAATCATGGAAACATACCTCTTACAATTTTAATAAATAAATAATAATTGAAAAATATTCATCCATGATAAATTAAATAAACCAAACATCAAAATTAAATAAGTCAATCATCAAGAATATAATAAACTACATAATCAAATCTAAAGTTAAATAAAGCAATAAATGTATAAATTTAGTATTCGCATCTTAAAATAGGGTTTTAGAATTTTAACTACTAAATTAGGGCTTTAGAAAAAAGAAATTTAAATACACAGACTCATAATATACAAATAAATATTGACCCCATCGATGAGCCCATACGGCAATCTTGCTAGCCATTTAGCTGGCAGGGGTCAAGGGGATAGCGCCTCAGAAAATTTTGAAAACTAGTTTTTGGGGATGTAGGTGTTGGTGTTGAAAATTTTGAGCACTAGTTTTAAGGTTTGAGGAAAATATGATTAAGATTTTGGAAAACAAGGCTAGGGTTTTTAATTTAGAAATTAGGGTTTAGGTCATAGTTTTGGAATTTAGGTTTTATATGTTAGGATTTTAGCATGTTAAATAATTAGGGATTAATGGTTTTAAAATAGTTTAGGGTTTGGATTAAGAATATTAACATCATTATTATTTTTAAGTGCTTAGGATACTGTGATAATTTTTCAAAAAAAGCCAATGAAGCTGTTGTGATGTATTAAAACTTTAAATATATAGCTTTTTGTGAATTAATTTAGGCAAATAAATAATATATTTAATACCTTCATTGTTGGTTCCTCCATAATTCATTGAGCAAAATTCTGGCAGAACAATCGCCAAGACAACACTGATTAGTTGCCTTGATTATGGATCCTCACTTGTTGTTGATTGATTTTTAGATGGTAAACTTCTTCCCCTAATTGTCACTGCCTCTCCAAGTTTCATCTCAAAAAAAAAAAAAAAAAGACCAAAGCCCCCTTCTGGCCGAATCCAATCCCTTTTAAAAGATCCCAGTCCTTTTCTGTGTTTTAATGTGGTATTTATAGGCAACTAAAATAAAAACCTAGTATATTAAGGAAATTAAAAACTATTTTGGAAATAAAATCAAAAGCCAAGTAAAATAAGGTTTCGACAAAAACTGCGTGCGGGAGAGCTGGGGACGAGCTACAGGCTGGGTGCGGACAAAATTGCAGGCGGGGTGCAATTTCGTCGCAACAGCAAATTGGCCCGTGGCCAATTCGTCGTCTATTCTACCGTCGCCGATTTTGCAATTTTTTATATATATTTTACATTTTATATTTTATATTTTCATTATTAAAAATAAACATTATAAGTAATAAATATTATTAAAATAAATATTATTTTATTAAAATGAATATTAAATATTAAAATGCCACAAAAAATTTTTTCGACTGTTTAAAAATATCATGCTAGACTGGGTCAAAAATTAAGGGTCTACAGTTTGCCACATGCTTGAGCAATCTGAGACTACAACAAAAAAGAGCAAAAAGCAATGTGATTTTTAACTGGCTTTAGAGCCAAACTGGACTTTATACCCAAGGTTGGTTTGAGTTCTAGACTAAAAAATAATTTAGGTTCTGGACTAGTGGTAAGTTCTGGACTTAAAAAATAATTTGGATTTTGGACTCGAGATAAGTTTTGGACTTAAAAAATAATTTGGGTTCTAAACCCGAGATAAGTTCTGGACTTAAAAAATAATTTGGATTCTGGACCAGGGATAAATTTTAGAATTAAAAATAATTTGGGTTCTAAACCCGAAGTAAGTTCTAGACTTATAAATAATTTGGGTGCTGGACCCGAGATAAGTTCTGGACTTTAAAAATAATTTAGATTCTAGACCCGAGGTAAGTTCTGGACTTAAAAAATAATTTGGGTTCTGGACCCGAGATAAGTTCTAAACTTAAAAAATAAATTGGCTTCTAGACTCGGGATAAGTTTTGGACTTTAAAAATAATTTGGGTTCTGGACCCGAGCGAGTTCTGGACTCTTGAATAATTTGAGTTATGGACCTGAGGTACATTTTATCAGTTGAGAATTCTGGCTGCTCTGGTTGTTCCATTATTTAATGGATTGTGGGTCTTTACTCACCAAAAGTGGATCTTCATCCTTGGACATTAGATCTTCATCCTTGGAGATTGGGTCTTCACCCTTGAGATTGGATATTCATCCTTGACATCGGGTCCTCACCCTTGAAAATGGATCTTCATCCTTGGAAATCGGGTCTTCGCCCTTGAAATTGGATCTTCATCCTTTAAGCTGAATCTTCCTCCTTGGAATCGGGTCTTCTCCCTTGAAATGGATCTTCATCCTTCAGACTTCGAGTCTTTACCCTTCAAAGTGGATCTTCATCCTTGGCTTTAGGTTTTCACCCTTAAAAATGGATCTTCTTCCTTGGAAATTAGGTCTTCACCCTTGAAATTGGATCTTCATCCTTGGCATTGGGTCTTCACCCTTTCAACTGGATCTTCATCTTTGGAAATAGGGTCTTCTCCCTTGAAAGTGGATCTTCATCCTTTAGACTTTGGGTCTTCACCCTTCAAAGTGGATCTTCATCCTTTGGATGTTGTCTTATATTGGCTTCAACTCTTCTAGCTGGACTGATCTTTTGTCTTTTGCATCTTCATTCTTTTGATATTTCTAATGTTCCATTCTTTTGTTCTTCCTTTTACAAAAAAAAAAAAGCTATTTTTTAGCTGGCCCTCACATCTTCTCCTTTCCCCTTGAGTGGCAAAATATTTGGAAGTGAGTTTGAAAATATTTTGTACACGCAAAAACTCAAAAATTAAAAAGGAGAAACTTCGCCCCCTGTGTAGGCTCAAATCAATGATTTTTTCATGTAGGCTCTGATTGATGTTTGTCTTGTCTAGCTCTTCACACAAGCATGTATTTCTTCTTTCGCAAAATGATTGGAGCTTCCTCAAGCAATGGGGCTTTCGATGCCCCCTAATTCCATACTCGCTTCATCTTTTCTTTATAGAGTATCTGTTGTTCATTTTGACAAAGAGTAGTCAATACAATACAATAAAATGCAATTTGATATGCTCCTATATGCATGATATGCATGAATAATACTTACAGTGGTTCCATCGACTCACAGACCAAGGTGATCAACATAAGTGTTCTCATTGGCTCCATCCAGATGCTCGCTCAGGTCTTGCATTGGAACGATAGAAGGCTTCACATTTATGGTTTTTTTCTTTAAGATGTTGAGAACATGAGTGGTGAGGCCCAAGCAGCATAGTCAGGGATACATCCATTTCAAACTATATTTCAGCATATCAATTGGTAGCTTCTTCATAACCTTGCTAATAATCATTTTCTTTGCCCAATGTTTCCTTCAAGGTTCGATGGTTCGACATACTCTCCTTAACTTGAAGGCTTTGTAAATTTTTTTTTCTTTTTTGATTTTTGAATTTTGAAATCAAATGTTGGCTTTTCCAAATCAATGCCAATTTACTTTAGGACTTGATTTTCCAAATTAGCATATCTATAACATGCCAACCCTTATTGCCATACTAAACTAAGGAATCATTTCCATTTAAACAAGAATTGTTGCACTTCAGATAGGCACATACACATTACTTGGTCAAAGGTCTTATTGAGTTTGAATATTGTCTATCTCATATGCATGCTTATTCAAACTATCTCCACTAATAGACTCTACCTATCAAGAGAGATCAATAGGTCTTTAATAAGCTTGAAATGGGGTCTACAAGGGACACGGGTTAAATGAAATCCATTTTGAGATTAGAGCTGATGTGACACAATGACAAACCCTCACACTACAAATTTCTTGTTTGAAATTTAGGCAGTTGGGAGCAGGAATAAGATAGAGCTTTGAACATTCTTCCTTCTTGACATTAATCTGGATCTTGATTGGGACAATCTTTGCCTTTATAAAAAGTTTGGTACCCATATTCATCATCATTTTTTCCCCTTGTCTTTCTCTTTCTTTTTCTTACTCTTCCCTTTCTTTAAGCATTTTATCATTTTATCCTTCTTTCCTGTAGGATTGTCAAGTACAGGACTTTCAAGAACTAGATGACCTTTCTTCTATTTCTCTAATTTTGATTGAATCTTTGGTTGGGTTGGACCAATTCAAGTCAAACTGTCCTTATGGAAGTCTTTTGCCACTTTAGATAAAAGAGAACTTGGTTGGCTTTCTGAACCGTTTTGGGTTTTATTTTCTTTATTTTCTTCTTTTTTTCTTGTCTTTTTTTCTTTTTTTCTTTTCTTCTTCTTTTCCTTTCTTCTTTTATTTTTTTTGTTCTAGCTCTAAAAGAGTTGTCTTGTTTGTACCAACTTGGGTTTCTAATAATGGATGAGTGAAGTGACATAAATCTTCTTTAACAGGGATAAATCATTTGTTACTCTGATGTTATCTTGATAGATTGGAGATATTAGGTGAACTTCAACTACTCTTATGGTCTTGAGAACATCAATTATCCTTATAGTTTTGGCCATGCATTCCATTCTTTGATCTTCTTACCTCTTCACCGATCATAAGACTTGTCAAAAGTATCACAATAGCTCAGGGTAGGTTGTTGGGGTTTGTAAGCCAATGAAAAGAAAGCTAAAATTTCATGAAGGCTCAAAGGGACAACTAGGGATTGATATTTAATAGGGTGGATACAAGTTGTTGGCTAACCAAACAATGCCTAGAACATCTATCCCTTAAATAAGCAGAGTTCAATTTTGCCTCGAAAGTTTATCAAAGCATGTTCCAAGACTGACTAGGATCTAGACAAAGGTCATTATGCAGGAGCCCTCTCTAAGTAAGCATACACAACTAAATGCTATAGAAAAATTTCCTCAGCTAGTAAAGTCATTCAAGTCATGATGCATAAATATGCTTATTTATAAATATTAAGTTAAATTCATCATTGGTTGAGCACCATAATTAACAAAGACCATGAAAATTTGATGAAAATAATTTATTCAAACAAACATAATTTGAAAAACATAATTGTTTCAATTAAATATTAAAGAAAATAAATAGAGCAACAATCCAAGCTAAGGGATGTTTGTTGAATAAAATTTCTCCTTATTCCACATCCTCAATACTCCCATCTTGAAAAGAGGATAAGATAAAATCTTCCACCAATCCTTTTCCAACCATGAAGGTTGCCGGTGGAGGTACTCTTCCAAATTTAGGTAAAGGATTGTTCTTGGTATTGAGCTTATCCAGCTCAGGTAGCTTACCATTATCAATTAGATCTTAGATCTCATGCTTTCAATCGGGTATATATATAGGTCTCATGTCCTTGAGTCTGATGAAATTGATAAAAAGCCTTAGTATCAAATTTTAGGGGTAAAGGATTTGGCAAAGGTCAAGGGGCCAATGGTTGTAATAGTCCCTCCTTTTGTAGTTTGTTGAAAACCCAAGAAAGTGGTTTCCCCAACATTGAGAATTGTCTTTTATTTTCTTGACCAATCGCATTAATATCAACTTCCTTTTGCGTTCTTTGATTACCCAACTAGTAGTTCCCTTTCTCATTCCTTCTTATTGAAAAGAGGTTCTTCTCTCTTTTCCATTCTTCAATTTGTAGACCAGCTTGGAGGAGATCTTTGAAATCTCTTGTCTCATAGAGATTAGGCAGGACACCTCTGACTATCATTCTTATTTGATCCGACTCATCAGGCCTCTTTTTGAGCAAAGCAGCCTTATTCCTCCACCTCTTCACATAGTCCACAAAATTCTTGCTTGGCCTTTGCCTAATGGTCTCCACCTCCATCAAGGTAACTTCCAGCTCGACATTATACCCATACCATTGATTGAAGGCTTTGTACAACAAATCCCAGCTCTTTTGTGTACTTTCTTCCAAGGTATTGAGCCAATTTTGCACAATAGGATCCAATGAGAGCATGAAATACCTCAAAGTTTGATCCTTAGTAGCTCTGGTAGACTGCATGACAGTGATGTAATGCTTAACATTCAAGTGAGAATTTCCTGTACCATTGTATCTAGCGAAGGAAGGCATTTTGAACTTATAAGGGACCTCCTCATCTAACTCAAACAATTTGTCGACCTTAGATATTTCTTCGATTTTTAGCTTCTTTTCAAACTTCTTTTCCAAATTGGCAATTACCTTCCCACTATCAGAAGTTTCAGCCTTTTCGATAGTTGCTCGTTCCACAACTTTTAGCTCTTTCTTCTTATCTTAACAATCTTAGAAGTATTTTTCCCAGTCATCATCATCAATCATTAACTTGTCATCAATAAAAGCCACTTCACCAACCTTAGCATTCCTTTTGTCCTTTAGCTTCTTAGTGCTAGCAAATACTTCGGCATTGCTCCCTAAATTGCAGCCAATTAGTTCTTCATGATCTCAGCCAGGGCCTTCTTTAGCTCTTCCATTTTAGCATTGAGGGTGCCAACCACCATTCTTTGAATTTGTTCGAGCTCCATTGCTTTTGGTGAGAAAGTGATTGAGTCGCTGCTAGATTCTTCGTCATTGGCATAAGTGGGGTTGTCGTAGGCTTTTGAACTATTGTAATCCAGGGTTGTGAGCCAAAGAGGATCAATGATATGAGATGTAAATGTATGTAAGCATGTATGCACAAACAATAAACAAAGATAAGTAGAACGTCCCTTCCAACCTTATAACTTCTACACACGGATGGCAAGTCTCTACACCATATTAAAGCAAAATTAATAGGTTTATCATAAATAGATTTCTTATTTTAGAAAAAAGTAACTAATGATTCATGCCAAAAACAAGCCCATTGTTAATAATTCTTAGTATAAACTAGGGTCACAATTGATTTTTGGTATTTCCATAATTGATGTAACAACCCTACACCCACCATACATACACCACATATACACACTACATGAGATATACGTATTGTCACAGTCCCTTTTAAAACAAACTAATCATTTACAACTTTAACATTAAAGAATCATTTCAATAATAAGAGCAACTTAAAACATTTAACTTATTTTATAAAAAGTAATAGATGAAACATTCCTTACTAAAATACATATTCATATATCTTCATTACCCCAAAAGTTTATTCAAAACATTTGTTTAATAAGCAGCGAAAAATGCAGAGGAATATACATATGTTTACGTCAAAATCAATAAGTACAAAAATATGAAATTTATACATGCTGGCAGTTCATCTCAGATCTTAAAGTCCACTAACAACTCTGATCTCAAAATCTCAAGCCTAGACTCAACTAGGTCTAGACGAGTTGTCCGGCACAACCGGATCTATCCTGTCACCTGCACGATGAACCACAATTGCGCTAAGCAGAAAGCTTAGTGGTACAAACTTTGATTCAATAAAGACCAATGCGATGCTAATGCACAACAAATATGAATATATCAACTCATTACATTATATCTCATTATATTAATCATTTGCATCACATTTCATAACTCACATTAAAGCAAAGACAAGCATGGGCCAAAAAGGATCTAATATTCTATTCAATGTTTAGAGTTACTACTTTGGTCCATATTGACACATTGTACCTAGCCCCGTAGGCAATATATATATCCATGGATAATGTAACAGCCCCAGTCTTTTGGACCTCAACCCGGCTAGACCCTTAGGCCCCAGTATCTTGGTCCTGAACCCGGCTAGACTGCTACAGTTTTTGAGGCTTACAACCTAGTCTTTTCACCCCAAAAACATCACATTTATCAGCTGGGCCCGGTTTACGACTCGGTCTTTTCACCTACCCAGCAATTCATAGGCATGCCGCCAAACCTAGAACTCTAAAAATTGAATAACATAGTAGGCACACAATTTATTCATTTATCTCATTATCAAATATTTTCATGATTCCATTCTCATATCATTTCTCATAATCAAACTAGGCACGTTGGCTTATTAAATCATCATTTTTCTCACCTTTCTCATTATGCTCTTTTGTATCAATATCAATTTGTTTCATTATGATTTCACATATCTTATCACATTATTCCACATTTCTTTTCATTTACAACACATTAAACAATTGCATTGATACATCAACATAATTCACATTATGCATATCATAACATATAACTCATTCATCCACAATATATTAATTAACTTAACACATTTCTCAACTAAACATGTTAAGTCTCTATGTCATTTAAATGTATGCAATCATTAAAGGTTTTTACTTACCTCTAAAAGCATCAACACAACTCTATCATCCTCCTCTTCCAAGATATCCCTCAAACCTTGGCTTGGGTAACTCAAATCTCTTCAAAACCTAATCCAAAGGTGATTACACATACTCACTTAGTGATACACATAAGAAAATAAGGATAAGTGCTAACTAGGGAAAACTCTATACTTTACACGTTCAACAACACGGGCGTGTCCCAGACAATGCCCTAAACCCACAACATAGAAGCTTTGACACGCTCAGTGACATGGGCGTGTCACTGCACGTGTCAATTCTCCTCTATCACAGAATCTATGACATGCTCAGTGACATGGCCGTGTCATTGCACGTGTCAATCTTCCCACAACACAGAAGCTGTAACACGCTCAGTGACATGGGCGTGTCACTGGACGTGTCACCAACCCAAAAAATATAACCAATGACACGCCCAAAGACATGGCTGTGCTACTGGGCATGTCAGGCCAAAAACCCTGAAATAAACACAACAATATCACATCCAGCAAGTCTATTACTTAAACCTTATCAACACCACACAAACTCAACCAAAACCATCAACATGCCATATAATACTTGAGTAAACATTTAAACAACTCAATTACAAACATCAAAAAACAAAAACAACCATATTACACAACTCAAAGTCACAACACCCACAACTCTTACTTTCTTTCAGCAAACTTAACCCTTTTCTCTTCAATGCAACCCCAAAATCAAAGTTAACAAAACAACACAACCTCAAATATACCAAATCAACCATAAACACTTCTACAACAACCATTCACCAAACTCATAAACATATCTCAAAAGAAAACAAGAAACCAGTTGGAAACTTACCAAAAGTGAAGAAAATCCTTAAAACTCTAACTTGATCTCTTGAAATCCTTCAATTCCTTGAGTTTGGAAACAATAAAATCTCTCCCTCTTGAAGATGGTGGTGATGGCCAGCCAAAGAAGAAAGAAGAAGAAGAAGAAAAATGCAAAGTCAGACCTCACTCTTCTCTTTTAACCAAACACTTTCCCTAAATCACTCTCCACCAAGTATTAAACCCACTTATTTCATCTTCCATTAACAAAATATAATAATATAATTAAACCAAATATCCACCACCACTATCTTATATAATTAAAATATCTTCATATATAAAACATATACACATCTTCCTATTATCTTTTCACTTAATCAAATATATATATACTTTAAGGTCCTTTAATACAAAATCAATAATTAATAAATTCTAAAAATTTTAGGGTATCACTTGGGATATTACAATTCTTCCCCTCTACAAATAAATTTTGTCCTTGAAATTACATGTTCTCAAGTCTGAAAAAAAATTGGGGATACTGATCTCGCATCACTTGTTCACTCTCCCAAGTTGCTTCTTCCATAGCATAATTCTTCCAAAGAACCTTCACATGTGTCACTTTCTTATTTCTCAACTCTTTCATTTCATGTGCCAAAATAGCCACTGGTTCTTCTTCAAAAGTCAGATCCAGACTCACCTCAATAGATTCCACTGATAGAATGTGAGATGGGTCTGACCTATATCTCCGTAGCATAGAAATATGGAAGACATTATGAATTCTATCCAATTCAGGAGGCAAAGCGAGCTTATAGGCCACTGGTCCAACTCTCTCCAGTACCTCATAAGGTCCAATGAAACGAGGACTCAACTTCCCTTTGCGACCAAATCTCAAAATTCTCTTCCAAGGGGACACTTTCAGAAAAACTTTATCTCCAATACTGAACTCTATGTCTCTCCTCTTCAAATCACAGTAGGATTTCTGTCGATCTGAAACTGCTTTCAACCGATCCCGAATTATCTTCACTTTGTCTTCTGTTTCTTTAATCAAATCAGGACCAACCAACTTACCTTCTCCAACCTCATTCCAATATAGAGGCTTCCTGCATCTTCTACCATACAATGCCTCATAAGGTGCCATTCTAATGCTGAACTGATGACTGTTGTTATAAGCAAATTCCATCAATGGCAAGAATCTGTCCCAACTCCCAGAGAATTCAATGATACAACTTCTCAATATATCCTCTAAAATCTATATCACTCTCTCTGACTACCCATCTATCTGAGGATGAAAGGCAGTACTAAAATGTAACCGAGATCCCAAAGAATCATTCAAACTCTTCCAAAACCTTGAAGTAAACCCGGGATCTTGATCAGACACCAAAGAAATTGGGACTCCATGCGATCTCACTATCTTACTGATGTACAGCTCAGCCAACTTCTCAAGAGAATAATCCATCTGAACTGGAAGAAAATGAGCTATCTTCATCAACCGATCAACAATCACCCAGATGGCATAATGCTTCTTCTGAGTCAAGAGCAAACCAGTCACAAAATCCATTGTCACTCACTCCCACTTCCATTCTAGCACTGATAAATGTTGGAGCAACCCCGAAGGAACTTGGTGCTCAGCCTTCACTCTCTGACAAGTGAGACACTTGGATGCAAACTCCGCTATGTCCCTCTTCATACCTGACCACCAATAATGTTGCTTCAAATCATGATACATCTTGGTACTTCAAGGGTGCATAGCAAAAGCCGACTGATGTGCTTCCTCCAAAATAATCTTTTTCAATCTTGCATCATTAGGAACACACAATCTATCTTTGTACCAAAGGCTGCCATCATCTCTTACAAGAAAATCTCGGCTCTCCCCCTTTTCACAATCCGATACAACTTTTTGAATTTTCTCATCTGCCAATTGAGCCTCTCTACTATGATCCAACAAGACTGGCCTCAACTGCAACTGAGCCAACAAAGCACCATCACTACAAGGCTCAAAACTAGCATGTAATGCTTTCAACTCAACAAGCAACAAGAGCGAATAAGCAGTCAAACCTGCCAAAGACTTTCGACTGAAGGCATCAGCAACAACATTTGCCTTACTAGGGTGATAGTCAATCAAATAGTCGTAGTATTTAATCAACTCCAACCACCGTCTCTGCCGAAGATTCAGCTTTCTCTGAACACCCAAGTATTTCAAACTCTTATGATCCGTATAAATGAAACACTTCTCCCCATAATGGTAATGTCGCCAAATCTTCAAAGCAAAAACTATGGCTGTTAATTCCAAATCATGCGTCCGGTAATTCAACTCATGCGGCTTCAACTGCCTAGAAGCATAAGCTATGACTCTACCTTCCTACATCAAAACACAACCTAAACCACTATGTGAAGCATCATTATAAATCACATGTGGTTTATCTTCCACAGGCAAAGTAAGAATAGGAGCTTGAGTCAACATCTCCTTCAACTGCACAAAACTTGCTTGACACCGATTTGTCCACATGAATCTAACTTCCTTTCAAAGAAATTTGGTGAGTGGAATAGCTATCAAAGAAAAACCCTTCACAAACCGTCGATAATAGCCTGCCAAACCCAGAAAACTTCTAACTTCAGTAACTGTCTTCAGTGGACTCCAATTCAAAATAGCTTCAACGTTACTCGGATCAACTCTTATACCATCTGCTGAAACCACATGACCCAGAAAAGTCACTTGATCAAGCCAAAACTCACACTTAGACAGCTTAGCATACAACTGCTTCTCTCTTAAAGTCAGCAATACAATCTGCAAATGCTTATCATGGTCCTCCTCATTATGCGAATACACCAAAATATCATCGATAAAGACCACCATAAATTGATCTAGATAGGGTCTAAACACCCTATTCATCAATCCAAAAGGCATCACCAATAACTCATAATGTAACACCCCATCTTAGCCTACGTTTATAGACCAAGATGGACTGTTATTTCGTGGTGGTTGTGTCTTAACATTTTACTTAGCCAATTTTAAGTGCAGATTTTAAAAAAAAATTTGCCAGAACCTCCCCTAAAAATGGAGGTCCCAAGTGTCGCCAAAACTGATTTTTTTTTTGAAAAATATTTTGTTTCACAATTCAACTCAAGCACACTCCCAATAATCCACCCTTATAACCTCAACTACAATCCTGCAAGAAGAATTCACACTTCTATACTTGCATACATAAGTGCTAAACCCAATTAAGATTTATTAAATTACTAGCAGTGTACGTGTTCTAGCTTTTTAGTATAATACATTTATTTGCTAGATCATACAAGCTTATGTACATGCCATATTACTACAATCAATCATATCCAAACTCCTACCCAAAGTAGTAGTCAAGGCCAGCTGCACAGGACATGCTGCAATCTCGTCTCCTCGTTTAACCTACGAGTTTAGAGGGAAACTAAACTCGCTAAGCAATTGCTTAGTGGGTACTTAAATCATGGCAATAAAATAATAAAATGAAAGAATGATTTGAACATACATTTATATACTTTAAATACTTGAAAGGAATCAACACAAAGCACAGATGGTAAAAAGGCTTGACTGAATAATTTGAATTTAAATCATTTCTCTTGCTTTTATCATTTTGGTTGCTCTACTGGTTTAACAGAACGTCAGCGGATAAGGAAGGGTCATGATAAACATATCTCGTCATGATCATATTTCATTATCTTTCATCATAATTCTTGCACATGTGCCAATGGCCATTATCATTGCATCATTGATCATGTCATTGCAATCATCGGCCTTCAGCCGGAATATCATATCATGTCATAAGCAGTACTGCAGTAATAGTATGATGCATCATACCCTTATCTCAAGGGTTCTGTCATAACCAAGTACAGCGTAAACAATTTATTACTTTATTTGATCATGATATTCAATAAGCCATGATTTTTCCATAATGCATGTATTGTCGGAATAACTTGTCATGATGCCTTTCCGGTCATTTCCGATTCTCCTTCATGTAACTTTATATGATTTAACATCAATCCATATCATAATATTCAAGTTTTAACACATTTAGAAAAATGACCAAAGGAATAGTAGCGCGGCGCGTAAAATCGGCAACGCAATGGCGCGCGACAACTAAATGGTAAAATCTGTTTTTACTGCTGAAAATCAGTCAACTTTGGCAATGGTTTGACCAAGTAAACAAACTTATTTTTGGCTGAATTTTTGTAGGAAAACACTTTCATAAGTTAACTAAATTCATGTAAAATTTCGTCGAAAAATTCTTTCGTTTGCCCCTTCAACGGACTGCCCAAAATGAAAGCTGCAGAATGGTGCCCAAAAGGGACCATTCGGCCCAATTTTCCAAACTTGAGGGAAATTCATATTTTTCTTGCAAAATTGATTTTTAGAATCCTTTTGTGATACCATTGAAGGACTAAGGGTCCATCTTCCAAAAATCAAACCAAAGGAGTGATTAAAAGTTCATCAAAGTTTATGGATAATTGAGCAAAGTTTAGCTAGTTTGTTTTGTTTTCATTCTTTTCACAGTCAATTGATTACAAATGGTTCAAGAGCACTTTCCCACATATTTACCACACAAAATAACATTATTTCAAAACCATTTCAAAAGTCCCATAATGCAAAATATGTGAATTAATTGAAAAGAGCAATGATTTAAGTACCAAACCTTGTTTATTTGCTTTGTTCCTTGTTTGTCCTATTCTTTCTTCCCTTATTCTTCTTTATCCCTTTGATTTCCTATAATTTTCATAACTTTTCTTTCATTGATAACTTGAAAACTATCAATCAAATGAATAAACTAAAGCTAGAATTGGAATCCTTACCTTAAAATTAAGCTTTTCCTTCCAAAAATCCACTTGAACACTTGAAAAATTCCTTCCCTTTTTTGATGGAGAGAATTTCGGCCATACCTCTCAAAAATGGAGAGAAAAATGTGTCCTTTGTTCTTTAATCATCCTTCTCTCCCTTTTTATATTTTTCCATTTTCCATTTATTTAATTAATTTCATTTTGGAGGGTTAAGATGTAACCACCACAAAAGTATCTTTAACTAGGATGGTGCCATATGGAGGGTTAAGATTAATCCAACCCAAAAGTGTCTTTAAACAAGATTTTGCCATGTGTCCTTTTCTAGAAAATTACTATGCCATGTGTCCCTTTTCTAGAAAATGGGTGGAAGTGAAAAGACCAAAATACCCTTCAATGGAAGGTTTTGCCTTTTCTTCGTACCCGGGTGGTTTTACGACGCGTAAAATGTACCGTTCTCCTCCTTTCAACCTCTCGTTTCCATTTCCGACATTCATTCTTGATTTTGAACTAATTTATAAAAATTACGCTCATGCCCTTGACTTTTGTAAAAATTCCCTTTAGGTCCTTACGTGATTCGGGTCTCCACTTAGGTTCGTTCTTCAACATCGATCACTGCGGAGTCCTTCCGTTTACTTCGGATACCTTTACGTGTCTTGTTTTCCAGTGTATACATTATTATCACAAGAATGACAAAAATACCCTTGGTCAAGAATCCACTGTATCTCTCAAACTATGCGTTTTCGGGAAAAACCGTGGTGTTCCATTTCGACCCAATTTTTCTCTACTTTCCATTTCTAGAGTCTGTTATATGCACTATTAAGAACCTCCAGTACAACTTTTGGAAATTATAGTTACGTCCCCAAAACTTTTTGAAATTACAGTCACCTCCCCAAAACTTTTACAATCTTTTCAGTTAGGTCCTTTTTGTCCTATAGAGCTTCCTTTCACTTCGTGTTCTTTAGTGATTACTCGGGATGGCTCCTGTTACTGTACGCGGATGTACGGTGCATGGATGTACTGTACATATGTACAAATTGGGTCGTGACATTTCTTCCCCTCTAAAATTTAGGCTTCGTCCCGAAGCCGATCGGGTGTAAAATGTAGGCTTCCATCCTCATTATTCCTTCTTTTTCCCAAAATATCTCATCCATTCTATGGTTCCTTCGCCGCACTTTAACTGGAGGAAATCTCTTATTTCTTAATCCTTTGACTTTTCATGCTAAAATTTCTATTGGTTCTTCTTCATAATTTAGGTCAGATTGTACTCTGATGTTTTGTGTCTTTATATCGTGTCTGAAGTTCAACGATATTGCCTTATCATTGAAATGTGAAAAACATTATGTATTTTGTTCAGTTCTGGTAATAGAGTTAACCGATAGGCTATTGATCTATGCGTTCGATGATCTCGTATAGTCCAATAAGCCTAAGGCTTAACTTACTTTTCTGCTTAAATCTTAATACCTTCTTTCATAGGAAAGTCTTAAGAAAAACCTTGTCTTCCACTTAGAGTTTTATGTCCCTTCGTTTCGAGTCAGCATATGATTTTGCTCCTACCTACCCGCATATGATTTTATCTTGTCTCTACTTAATTCCATCCAACACTCTGGGCGTTACTGTAACACCCCGATACCCTATATAAGTACTATGCGTATACCTAGTATACATACAGTAAATATATATAAAGTATAAGGATGTCACTTTTCGTTACCTTTTAAAATATTTATAACAGAGTTCAAACCATAATACATTAATTTAAATAACATTTACAAAATCATTATCTTTACTAAAACTTCATTTATACATATAAATACTCTCTCGTCAGAAATACATCATAATTAAAATTTATACATGTATGCATTACCCTCTAGTTGGTCTCGACAAACTTTACTCTTCTTGTGGCATAACAAAAGACTTCATATCTTCCATCTAAATACCTGCGCGAATAAACACCCGCGCTAAGCCCGAGAGCTTAGTAGTCCAAATATAAAATATAAACATATAGTATAGAAGTATTGATATATAATGATACATCGATTCAATATATAATTAGTTCTTATCATATCTTCTTTTCTTTTTAATTTTATCTTTAATATATCCTAGCTAATTTCATATATGATGTATATATATACATAATATTATCACCAACCCCAATGCATCACCAATACTCAAAACCAATATATTAATACCCCTACATTATATATATACCACACCAACCATTATTGCAATACACACTTTACATATCATACCAATTATTATTGCAATACACACATTACATATCATACACTCATTATTGCAATACACAATTTACATATCATACAAATCATAAATCATATTTCCAATAAAGACAACCTTTATCATCAACCACAATTCATTTACATATTACACTTAATAACATTATATTATTCACAATTCACCAAGCATAATTCATTATTAATACTCACAATCAATATTTCAATACTTGCATTTCACATTGACAATAAAGACAGACTCGGGCCCAAAACACTAATATGTTATTCAAAGTTCAGAGTTACTGCTTTGGTTCATAGTCACAATCATCACGCCCGTAGGCAATGTATATACATGTCTCTCTATCCATGGATAGTGTAACAGACCCAGTCTCTTGGACCATCAACTCAACACATATGAGGAGATCCTCAACCCGGCAAGACTGTTACAAATCATATATCTCATATTCACAATTCTCATAGTGTAACAGACCCAGTCTCTTGGACCATCAACTCAACACATATGAGGAGATCCTCAACCCGGCAAGACTGTTACCTTTCATCATTTCTTAGGCATGCCACCCAAATCCAGAACTCTGAAACTGAATAACATATTAAACAAACAATTCATTTATTATTTCATTATCAATCTCATCATCAATTAGGCCAACATGCCTTATCTCTTTCAATTGAATTATCATAGCCAATCACAATGGCTTCATATCATATCATATCTCAATCCATATGATACATATAGCATCATTGATATCACATTTCAAAGTATATTATTCATATAATACATTGCCATACACAAGATTCACAATGCATATAACATAACATTTTCTCACTTCTCAAAACACATTAACATCATTCATTACTAGAGCATTTA
Source organism: Garcia nutans (assembly GCA_947685225.1). Taxonomy (NCBI): domain Eukaryota; kingdom Viridiplantae; phylum Streptophyta; class Magnoliopsida; order Malpighiales; family Euphorbiaceae; genus Garcia; species Garcia nutans. Next base: position 41,931,513 of record CANTUV010000007.1, on the reverse strand, counting down.
TCATAACAAATTGCACATACCTTAAGAATGATCCTCATTTCTTCCTACCTTTCCCATTTCATATTTCATCCTTTATATATATTCTTCATTTACATTCACAATATAATAGCTTATTTAACACTTTCATCCTAATGTGTTAATGTTCAAAGACATATAAGGATATACAATCAAATAGGGTTTATGCTTACCTTGTTAATGATCTTCACATCCTTCACATCATTCAATCATCACCTTAGTCCAATTATGTTAACAATATAATAGATCACTTAACACATTTGCAAACAAATGTGTTAAGCCTCAAATTATGTAATTAAATACAATCATATGTATTGGTACTTACCTCAAGAACTAGTCCCATCAATCTATACATTTCTTTTCTTTCCAAGAATTCTCCACATTTAGGTTAATGCAACCCAATCTCTTCAAAACCTTTGAGGGACACGGGCAGCACCACTTGAGGGACACGGTTAGGGCAATTCAACCTCTTCACAATCTAATCCAAAAGGAATATTAGCAAAATGACCATATGAATAGTACATTCTGGTTTAAGACTCCATTTTATCCTTATTTTGAAAAATTGTATAAAATAATCTACTTGACTAAAAATTCTAAAATTTTTACAGAATTTAGTTTTGTATCTTAAAATCATTCCTTTAAAATTTCAGATAAAACTGAACACAAAATCTTGGTCAAATAGTTCACCTAACCAGACTGCCCCAATTGCCCTGCATCCTGGAAGCAGTTCTGAACTTTGTGAATTCCATAAATCAAATTCAATCAACGTGGTTCCAAATTATTTTTCTCAAATACTAGACTCACTAAGCAACAACATATCCAAAATTCAATTGGATATGATTTTTCTACATTTTATTAAAAATCCCGAAATATAGCTGTCTCAGTTAAGGTACCTGCTGGAACAGGTCTAATAAAAATAATCTTTCTAAACTCATAACCATTCCAAAATCGAATCAACATATTTTTCAGTCATTCTAGACTCATAGAGGCACAACATATCAAAAATTCACTTTAAGAACATTTTTCTATAATTAATTAAAAATCATACAAGTCACAGCCTTTACTAATTGTAAAACAGAAAAAAGATTCACTAAACACAACTCTTACTCTTCCATCACCAACACCAACCTAGCTTCTTATCTTTAATTCCATTTCAACACTTTTACACACACCATACACAAACACACTTAATCATACTATCCATAAACCTAACTCAATCCATACACAACTTCAAAAAGAACCAAAGCAAACAAGAGAAATCTTACCAAAATGATGAAATTCCTTGAAATTCCAACTTGGTTACTTGGAATCTCTCTCAACTTTGGAGCTTAGAACATCAAACCCTTCTTTTACTCTCTTGCTTTCCTTTGTCTTAGGTGAGCCGGCCACACAAGGAAAAAGAAGAAGAAATGATGAAGAAAACACAAAGTCAATAGGCATTAAATACTCCTCCAAAAGAAAATTACTATCTTACCCTCATACACATTTTAATTCTCTTTACAAGCTCTTGCCCATTTTGGTAATTTCACATTCAACAATTTAAATATCTTCTTCCCTTGACTAAGCACTTTGACCAACATATATGTCATATATATTGCCATATACCCAACATATACACTATCTCTCTCTATACAATTCTTTCCTTTGCAAATACACATATTCATTTCTCTCAAATACTTTTACCATTCAACCAAACCCTATACAAATATACCACTTATCAATTACACATTCAAATCAATTATAACAATATTATCATAACTTCTAGGCACACTTAGGGATATTACAATTAGACATATACATATACATCATATATACATTAAATCCAAATACAACAACTCCTCCAAAACTTTTAAGGTATATCTCGGGATATTACAGTTACCCTATATCGGTGTTACTATTAATTCAGCATAAGTTAACCTACCCACATCGGTGTTCCATGTTTTCTTTTGTATACTTCTTTATAGGGCGTTACCATATGCTGAATTAATAGTCATTGTTATATGCATATTCAATTAAATTCAAATACCTATTCCAACCACCCTTAAATTCTATAACACATACTCTTAATATGTCCTCCCAAAAATTTGGATTACTCTTTCAAATCGTCCATCTGTTTACGGGTGAAAGGCAGTGCTATAATTTGTTTGGGTTTCAGAAGCCGTTTGCGACTTCTATCATAAATTCATGATGAACTGTGGACCTCTGCCTAAAATGATAGACATTGAAATCCTGTGTAATCGTACAATTTCCTTGGCGTACATTTCCACCAATTTATCTATTGAATAATCCATTAGTAAAAGTAGAAAATGAGCTAACTTAGTTAGGCAGTCAACGATTATCCGAACAACGTCCTGCCGGCCTCGTTTCATTGGTACTTCTATGACGAAATCCATAGTGATATGTTCCCACTTCCATACCAGACTGGGAATTAGTTGTAACTGTCCCGATAGGATTTGATATTTCGCTTTTGCTTGTTGACATATTAAACATTTGGTCATAAAATCAACAATATCTCTCTTCATTCCAGGCTACCATTAAAACTTCTTTAGATATTGATACTTTTGTAACTCCTGGATGCATTGCGTAGAGACTACTATATGCTTTTTGAAAAAAAAATTTTCTTTCTTATGTCTCCCATTGTTCGTATCATTATTCTATTGTCATAATACAAACCACTGTTCTTAGAAATTTAGAATTTTATATCCTTTCCTCCTTGCACTTGCTTGATCCATTTTTGTATTTGTTCATTTTTCTTTTGCACTTGATGAATTTCTTGAAAAGAAATATAGTTTATGCTTGCATTTCTATTACTAGTACTTCCTCTTCCATTGGTCTTAAATTGATCTTTATAGCGCCTAAGGCTGGTATCAAATTTCCACCAAGTGCATCGGCCACCACGTTAGCTTTTCCTAGATGATAATTTATAACTTAGCTGTTATTTCCAAAACTTGGGCTTACTTTCCTTACCATAAATTGAGATCCTCATGGGTTGGCTGATATTTTAAACTTTTGCGTCTATATAAATATAACACTTTTCTCCATATAAATCATATCTCCAAATCTTGAAAGCCAATACGATAACTGTTAATTCCAAACAGTGTGCCGGGTTATTATTTTTTTTTTCGTATGGTTTAAATCATCAAAAGACTTATGCGACTATTTTATCCTTTTTCATATGCATATAACCTTAACCGACTATATATCACAAATTCTTTGCTGGACACGGGCCATATGGGTATTGCAACATTCGTTAACTTTTCCTTTAGTTTCTCAAAGTTCCTCTAACATTTATCAGTCCATTGGAGTTTGGCATTCCTTTGAAACAACCTTGCCATTGGGATGATAATAATGGAAAACCCTTTTATAAAACATTAATAGTACCTAGCCAGTCCTAAGAAGATTCTTACTTCTATTACTGTCTTTGGTGTTTTCCATTCCAAAATGGCTTTTGTTTTCTTAAGACCTACTTTAATGCCTTATGCTAATATGGTGTGTTCTAAGAATGTCACTTTTTCCAATCAAAATTCACCTTTGTCATGTTTGACGTACAACTGCTTCTCTCGCAACATTTGCAATACTATGCAAAAGTATCGATCGTATTTTTCTTTATTCCTTAAATAAATAAAGGTGTCATCTATGAACACCATTTACAAATTAGTCAAAATATGGATGAAAGATATGATTCATTAAATCCATGAATACTTCTAACACATTTGTGGGCTCAAAAGGCATTACAAGGAACTTATAACGTCCGTATCGAGTTCTAGATGTAGTCTTTGGAATGTCTTTTCCTTTGATCCGCAGCTGCTAATATCCCAGTCGGTGATCTATTTTTTTTTTAAAACAAAACCTTGGTTCCCTAAAGTTGGTTGAATACATCGTCAGTGGATGGTAATAGATATTTATCCTTAATCGCAAGCTCATTCAACTACTATAGTTCACATATGACCTTAAGGATTTATCTTTCTTCTTGACGAAGAGTACTGGCATGCCCCATGAAGAAATACTTGGCCGTATAAGACTCTTGTCGAGTAGCTTCTATAATTGTGTTTTCATTTCTTTGGGTTCCACTGGTACCATTCAGTATGAGGCAACCGACACCGGTGCAATTCCCGGATATACATTTATAGTGAATCCTACTTTTCTCTTAGGTGATAATCCGGGTAGCTTGTCTAAAGAAACATCGAGAAAATCACGCATTGTTGATACCTCTTGAATCTTTATCACATTCTTCTTTGCTTCCATAGTGCTTACCAAGTGTGCCTCACATCTGTTTGTATGGAATGCCTTGTTGTAACTGCTACTATTACGTTGTTTAGGTAATCGGCTCTCTTTCCTACTACCGTCACTTCCTCCTTATGGGGAGTATGAAGTGTTACTCTCTTTCTTCTTATAATCTACCACTGTTTTATGCCTTGTTAGCTAATCCAATACCAACATTATGTCAAATTCTCAGAATGGTAACTCTATTAAATTTTCTGGAAATGCATTTTCATGTAACTCTATAAAACATTCTTTAATCACTTGTGTGTAACTACCTCGTCTCTTATCGGATTTATAACTAATGTTTCAAACTTAACATATCCTACTGATAATTCTTCTAAGTTTTCATCACGTAGGCTCTGGCTGGTGTACTTGAATTGAGCTAGTCAACGGTCTCTGATTGTGCTCTTTGAAAATTTGAATCACTTTCCTTTCCCCTGCTTAGGCCTTGGCCAAAAGCGGGTCATGATTTTTCTGTCGGTGCGGTTGCATTCACTTGTCTTTCTGGCAGTTTACCCTAACATGATCTGGTGCCCTGCATTCCCAGCATCCATCTGTTAAATACCAGCATTCACTCTTATGTCTTCATCCACAGTGTTTGCATAGAGGAGTAATATATCCTTCGAATCTATATTTCTTTCCAATCCTCCAGTAATTTTAAAATTGTTACTTTTTCCTTTTTCCTTTACCTAGTCCTTGGGTTGTTATTACTTTCATTCTTTCCTTTTTTATCTAATTTTAATTTTGCACTTTCTACCTCTTTAGTTCTCAATTTCTCTCTTTCTCTTCTTTCTTTTTTTTTCCATCATTGACTGAATTCATAAATCTCATATATCTTCTTCTTATAATTTCTTAATTTTGATGATTACATTGGGGCATTTTCAGGAAAAATCACAATACAGTGTTTTGATTAGATTTCGTCTAGTTTCTACTCATATAGTACGTCACCTACCTTATTAAGACTTCACGGGATGGTCACCCATCATCATTGGTTGAGCACGTTTAACTCTGATTTCTTGCTAAATTTCAACATGACCTTCTTAGTGCGCTTACTTCATCTGCTTATGTGAATATTGTACATGAGGTTACTGTACATATTCTATAGTGGCCGGACATGAGAATTTCTCATATACTTATTTCTGTTCACTCATCTTTGTTATCTAAGTTCTATCTATTTTATCTCTTACCGTTTGGTCTTAACATTTTACGTACTTTTCTTTTTTCCTCTTATTCTGTTCCTCTTTTTATTCCATTCTTCAAATTTCATTTTCTTATATACATTTTCATTTTTTTCATTCATATACGCCTATCTAACCTTCTATTGGAACCCCTTATAAGGACCCCAGTATACTAGCTACGAATGTCTGGCACCTTGAACCTTGGCCGGATCCTTGGCTTTGCAATCGCCGGCTTTATTGTGTAAAACTATCTTCACTTCTAAACTTCTTCTCAACTTGTCAAAATCTTCCCAAGCTTTAAGTTTGTACTCTCTTTTGTTGCATACATTGGTCTCTACTTCTCTAATCTATGTATACCCTCTCTATACCTAAAACTTTCACAACTAATCTTGTAAATTCAAACACATCCATGACTACTAATTGTACTTTAATTTCATTATTTAATCCTTCCAAAACCTTTGACGTCTTTCTTGCTTTGTTTCTATCATTTTCTTTGCATACTTACTAAGACGAGTGAACTCTCTATCATACTCAGATACTGTCATTCTTCCTTGCTGTAGATATATAAACTCAATTCTCCTTGCGTTTAAGTATGTTTTACCAAGTGTATGTTTCTTCTACCAAAAGGGACATGGCATAAATAAATCTTTTATCTGGCGTGCATCTCAGTTGTTCCAATGCCCTACTGGCACTGTCCAAACAGTACTCAACTTCTTCAAATCCTTCTTCCCTACTAGCCTTAAATTCTTTAGCCCCATATTTCCTTAACTACTCAATTGGGGACTTCCTTTCTCTTTTGGTAGCAACAGGTACCATTCTTGCCATTTATTGCAATGGTACTATCATCTATCTTAAATAAACTTCGGGGCCTTCCACAGCCACCGTTGCAGGTCGTGGCATAAGTCCAAGATCCATTTCTACATTTATGGATACGAAAGCGTGTGATTCCTTTTCTTGATCTATAATTCTTTGTGATTCTGCCTCTTGCAACCTTATACCGTATACATATATTGTGATAAGAATTAGCAGCTGGCTTGACTCAACACATTAACTTTCCTATATGGCATGTACGTAAGCACTATTAGATTTTCCTTTATCACATGTACCTTATGTATTTATAATATTCTTTCTACTATACCGACATTTTGTACCTAAATGATATATGCTCTCATTTCTTATCGGCTATAGGATATCCCATTTTACATTGGTAATGGCCACTCCCAACATAAAATGTGTATCCTCCTATGTTGAATTTTCCAGGACCGGCTAAACCGGTGCTCTGATACCACTAAATGTAACACCCCATCTTAGCCTACGTTTATAGACCAAGATGGACTGTTATTTCATGGTGGTTGTGTCTTAACATTTTACTTAGCCAATTTTAAGTGCAGATTTTAAAAAAATTTTGCCAGGACCTCCCCTAAAAATGGAGGTCCCAAGTGTCGCCAAAACTGATTTTTTTTTGAAAAATATTTTGTTTCACAATTCAACTCAAGCACACTCCCAATAATCCACCCTTATAACCTCAACTACAATCCTGCAAGAAGAATTCACACTTCTATACTTGCATACATAAGTGCTAAACCCAAATAAGATTTATTAAATTACTAGCAGTGTACGTGTTCTAGCTTTTTAGTATAATACATTTATTTGCTAGATCATACAAGCTTATGTACATGCCATATTACTACAATCAATCATATCCAAACTCCTACCCAAAGTAGTAGTCAAGGCCAGCTGCGCAGGACATGCTGCAATCTCGTCTCCTCGTTTAACCTACGAGTTTAGAGGGAAACTAAACTCGCTAAGCAATTGCTTAGTGGGTACTTAAATCATGGCAATAAAATAATAAAATGAAAGAATGATTTGAACATACATTTATATACTTTAAATACTTGAAAGGAATCAACACAAAGCACAGATGGTAAAAAGGCTTGACTGAATAATTTGAATTTAAATCATTTCTCTTGCTTTTATCATTTTGGTTGCTCTACTGGTTTAACAGAATGTCAGTGGATAAGGAAGGGTCATGATAAACATATCTCGTCATGATCATATTTCATTATCTTTCATCATAATTCTTGCACATGTGCCAATGGCCATTATCATTGCATCATTGATCATGTCATTGCAATCATCGGCCTTCAGCCGGAATATCATATCATGTCATAAGCAGTACTGCAGTAATAGTATGATGCATCATACCCTTATCTCAAGGGTTCTATCATAACCAAGTAGAGCATAAACAATTTATTACTTTATTTGATCATGATATTCAATAAGCCATGATTTTTCCATAATGCATGTATTGTCGGAATAACTTGTCATGATGCCTTTCCGGTCATTTCCGATTCTCCTTCATGTCACTTTATATGATTTAACATCAATTCATATCATAATATTCAAGTTTTAACACATTTAGAAAAATGACCAAAGGAATAGTAGCGCGGCGCGTAAAATCGGCAACGCAATGGCGCGCGACAACTAAATGGTAAAATCTATTTTTACTGCTGAAAATCAGTCAACTTTGGCAAGTAAAATTTTTTCAGGAAAACACTTTCATAAGTTAACTAAATGCATGTAAAATTTCGTCAAAAAATTCTTTCGTTTGCCCCTTCAACGGACTGCCCAAAATGAAAGCTGCAGAATGGTGCCCAAAAGGGACCATTCGGCCCAATTTTCCAAACTTGAGGGAAATACATTTTTTTCTTGCAAAATTGATTTTTAGAATCCTTTTGTGATACCATTGAAGGACTAAGGGTCCCTCTTCCAAAAATCAAACCAAAGGAGTGATTAAAAGTTCATCAAAGTTTATGGTTAATTGAGCAAAGTTTAGCTAGTTTGTTTTGTTTTCATTCTTTTCACATTCAATTGATTACAAATGGTTCAAGAGCACTTTCCCACATATTTACCACACAAAATAACATTATTTCAAAACCATTTCAAAAGTCCCATAATGCAAAATATGTGAATTAATTGAAAAGAGCAATGATTTAAGTACCAAACCTTGTTTATTTGCTTTGTTCCTTGCTTGTCCTATTCTTTCTTCCCTTATTCTTCTTTATCCCTTTGATTTCCTATAATTTTCATAACTTTTCTTTCATTGATAACTTGAAAACTATCAATCAAATGAATAAAGTAAAGCTAGAATTGGAATCCTTACCTTAAAATTAAGCTTTTCCTTCCAAAAATCCACTTGAACACTTGAAAAATTCCTTCCCTTTTTTGATGGAGAGAATTTCGGCCATACCTCTCAAAAATGGAGAGAAAAATGTGTCCTTTGTTCTTTAATCATCCTTCTCTCCCTTTTTATATTTTTCCATTTTCCATTTATTTAATTAATTTCATTTTGGAGGGTTAAGATGTAACCACCACAAAAGTATCTTTAACTAGGATGGTGCCATATGGAGGGTTAAGATTAATCCAACCCAAAAGTGTCTTTAAACAAGATTTTGCCATGTGTCCTTTTCTAGAAAATTACTATGCCATGTGTCCCTTTTCTAGAAAATGGGTGGAAGTGAAAAGACCAAAATACCCTTCAATGGAAGGTTTTGCCTTTTCTTCGTACCCGGGTGGTTTTACGACGCGTAAAATGTACCGTTCTCCTCCTTTCAACCTCTCATTTCCATTTTCAACATTCATTCTTGATTTTGAACTGATTTATAAAAATTACGCTCATGCCCTTGACTTTTGTAAAAATTCCCTTTAGGTCCTTACGTGATTCGGGTCTCCACTTAGGTTCGTTCTTCAACATCGATCACTGTGGAGTCCTTTCGTTTACTTCGGATACCTTTACGTGTCTTGTTTTCCAGTTTATACATTATTATCACAAGAATGACAAAAATACCCTTGGTCAAGAATCCACTGTATCTCTCAAACTATGCGTTTTTGGGAAAAACCGTGGTGTTCCATTTCGACCCAATTTTTCTCTACTTTCCATTTCTGGAGTCTGTTATATGCACTATTAAGAACCTCCAGTACAACTTTTGGAAATTATAGTTACGTCCCCAAAACTTTTTGAAATTACAGTCACCTCCCCAAAACTTTTACAATCTTTTCAGTTAGGTCCTTTTTGTCCTATAGAGCTTCCTTTCACTTCGTGTTCTTTGGTGATTACTCGGGACGACTCCTGTTACTGTACGCGGATGTACGGTACATGGATGTACTGTACATATGTACAAATTGGGTCGTGACACATAATGCCCATACCTTGTGTGAAAAGCTGTCTTGGGAACATCTTCCTCTCTAATTCCAACTGATGGTACCCTGATCTCAGATCAATCTTGGAGAAAACTGTTGCTCCTTTCAATTGATCAAAGAGATCATCTATCCTAGGAAAAGGATACTTGTTCTTGATGGTCACCTTATTCAACTACCTATAATCAATGCACAATCTTAAGGTAACATCCTTCTTCTTCACAAATAAAACAGGCGCTCCCCACGGAGAAACACTAGGGCGAACAAACCCTTTATCCAATAACTCTTGCAATTGCACCTTTAATTCTCTCAACTCAGTAGGTGCCATTCGATAAGGAGTAATAGAGATGGGAGTGGTACCAGGCAACAAATCGATACCAAACTCAACCTCTCTCTCAGGGGGTATCCCTGGCAACTCCTTAGAAAAAACATATGGGAAATCCACAACTGTGGGTATACTATTAAGTTGAGAACCCACTACTCTGGTATCTACAACATGAGCAAGATAAGCATCACACTCTTTTCGAATCAACCTCCTAGCTGCAATAGCTAAAACAAACATGGATGCAAGTTGTCTTTGCTCACTAGATACCATAACACTTCTACCATCACCGGTTCTAAGGGTAACACACTTCTTCTGACAATCTGCTACAGCCCATGCTTAGACAACCAATCCATGCCTAGAATCAGGTCATATTCCTTAAAAGGCATTTCAATAAAATCACCAAGAAACTCCTCATCCTGAACAACAACTGGACTATCTCGGTGCACCTTACTCACCACAACACTATGCCCTAAAGGATTTGTCACCAAAACATCAAATCCTAGGAATTCAAAATGCAATTCAGACACAACCAAGATAGATGCACTTATGTAAGAATGCATAGATTGTAACACCCCGATACTCCATATAAGTACCATACATACACCTGGTATACATACAGTAAATATATAAAGTATAAGGATGTCACTTTTTGTTACATTTTTAAAACCTTTAACAGAGTTCAAACCACAATACATTAATTTAAAGACCATTTACAAAATCATTATACTTTTAATGATCTTACATATGGTTCATAATCTTATCTTTATCAAAACTTCATTTATACATATAAATACACTCTTGCCAAAAATACATCATAATTAAAGTTAAACATGTATGCATCACCCTCTAGTTGGTCTCGACAAACTCTTACTCTTCTCGTGGCATAACGAAAGACTTCATATCTTCCACCTAGTTACCTGTGCGATTACACATCCGCGCTAAGCCCGAGAGCTTAGTAGTACAAATATAACATATAAACATACATTATAGAAATTCTAACATATAATGAAATATCACTTCCATGTATCATTAGTATCTTATCATGTTATTCCTTTTGAATTGCACCTTCCATATATCTCGACTAATTTCATATATTATATACATATCATTATCATCAACCACAATCCATCATTAATACTCACAACCAATATATCAATACACACATTACACAACATACTTCATAACATTATCTTATTTACAATTCACCAATCATGAATCACATTTCTAACAAAGTCAACCATAGATCTCACTACTCATTTATTTCAACATTTGTATATCATATTGACAACAAAGACAGACTCGGGCCCAAAAGACACTAATATGCCATTCGACTTTCAGAGTTAATGCTTTGGTTTTATTATCACATTATCATTATCATCATCCCAACTAGGCTTCAAGGATTTAGGTTCAACCAAGCTTCAAGGGGAACAAAGCATGCTAAGTCTCAACCCAACTTGGCTTCAAGAACCAACCCAACCTAGCTTCAAGGGTTGTAACATCTCAATTAGGCTTCAAGGACTAGACCCAACCAAGCTTCAAGGGGAGTAAAACATGTTAAACTTCTACCCAACTTGGCTTCAAGGATCAAGCCCAACCTAACTTCAAGAGCTTGTTACTATCATTAGGCATGCCACCAACAACAAACTCTGAAAATGGAATAACACATTAGCCACACAATTCATTTATTATTTCATTATCATTTCCATTCTCAATTGAATCATCATAGCCAATCACAATGGCTTCACATCACATTATATCTCAGAACATTAGTTCCACATCTCTTGATGTCTCAATTCACATTACACACTTCATCATTCAAGCATACATAATAAATTTCATTGCACATGTATCTCAAATTCATCGTCATATAAACAACATATCCATTTATTTCGATTCAATCATTATTAAAACATTTATCATAACAAATTGCATTGCACATACCTTTTTGGATGATCCTTCTAGCTTTCACACTATACAAATAACAACATTAGTCACATTGTATTAACAATTTAGTAATTTACTTAACATTGTTTTAAGTTTCAAAATCATATAAAAGAATGCATCTAGGTAAGTTTGCCCTTACCTCAAGAACTACTCCCATCAAGCTATACATAATCAATTACCTCATCATATCCTTCACATTTTACATATAGCATCATTGATGTAACATTACAAAGTACATTATTCATACAACACATTACCATTCACAAGATTCACAATGCATAACACATAACATTGTTCATATAGTGTCATATGCATCATCATATGTATGTTAAATCTCAACAAATCAAGAAGAGCAAAGGACACTCACAGTGGCCAACACACTCAAGGGACTTGGCCAAGCTTGTGGCCGTGTCTCTCAACACAAATTGGCAGTGGCAGAGATGGGCAAGGGACACGGCCGTGTCTCTCCAAAAATATCCAACACGGCCACATTTTCCTTAGACTTGGCCGTGTCTCCCAAAATTCTATAGTTTGGCCGTGTCTCTTCCTTAGTTTGGTCGTGTTTCTCATGATTAAAAACCCTAAACATGGCCAAATCTCTTTTGATTGAATTTAAACACATTATGCACAACATAACCCCATTCAAATGAATATAAACAATGTCATTAACACATATCTTGCATGCTCATCACAATATTCACATTAACAATACATCAACAACACATTTAATCACTCAACACTTCAAAACCCTAAACCAACATCACTCTTGTTCTTTCAATATCCACATCCACTTAACTTACCATCTTCAAACCAAAACCAACACCAGTTTAACTTTGTAACTTACAATCAATCTCAACACTTATAAACACATCTCAAACACACTCAATCATAAGATCAACAATTCATAACTCACTTCAAACACAACCTCAAAATAACAAAGGAAAACAAGAGAGTACTTACCTCAATTGAAGAAATTTCACAAATCTCCAACTTAATCCTTTGATTCTCCCTTCAATTTGATGTTTAGAACTTAGAACACCTCTCTTCCTCTCCCTTTCCTTTGATAGCCGGCCACACCAAAAGAGAAGAGAAGAAAAGAAATAATGACAAGTCAAACTTCTCTTCTTCTTTAAATCTCCACCATGCAATTCTAACACAACAATTACTTAAATGCCCTCATCCATTTAAACTTAACTCTTGTCACTCATATGCCCATTTAAGTAATTTCACATATCACAAATAAATATCCTCTTCCATTGACCATCCCTTTTGACTTATGTATATGTTATTTATACTACCATATATGCAACATATACACTTCCTTTAAAAATTCTTTTCTCTTTCAATTTGACACATACATTCAATCCAATTAAAACAACCATAATATTCAAAACTTCTAGGGCATAAATTGGGATATTACATAGATCCAGGATCTATCAAAGCAAGAACTGAAATACCAAATAAAGAAAATGTACCCGCAATGACTGCTGAAGCATCCGAATGCCTCTGCATCACATACACTCGCTGAGATGGCCCAACCTCATCTGGCCTACTACCTCTGAATGTAGAGCCTCCTCTCTGACTAAACCCAGGTCTACCACCTCTACTAAAACCTCTGCCACTATGACCTCCTCTGACACTAGGTTGAGAAACTGCAAAATCTGCCTGTCTATATTCTGGTGGCTCTGGACAATCTCTGACAAAATGATTTGGTGATCCACATCTGAAACATACTCCCAAAGGACTTTTCCACCAGCAATGACCTCCATGTGCTCTACCACAATCAACACAAGTAAGTGGAGCAGACCTCTAAGTCACTGCGGTCGGTGCACTAGCCACAGAAACTGTAGGTCTCGATCTTTGCATCTGATGTGGTACTGATCTAACAGGCTACGTCTGGCCCATACTGAACCTCTGGAAATGACCTCCTCGGCCTCTCTTTACAGATGGAGACCCTACCTCAAACTGGGGTCTCCTAACTCTGGTCTCCTCCTCAGTAGCAGCTGCTGCAATACCTTGTGCTCTCTCAATACTCCTGGCAGCTATAACTAGTTGGGAAAGATCATGATATCGGGAGCCTGCTACAATACACATGATAGAGGGTCTCAACCCCTCCTAAAATCTCCTACACCGGTCTATCTCATCTAAAATAATCCCACCGGCATAATGACTCAACCGGATGAACTCTATCTCATACTCTGTCACAGTACAGTTATCCTGCCTCATATTCAGTAACTCCATCTTCTTTGCATCTTTATACTCCCTCAAAGTATACTTCTGCTCAAACTCCCACAGAAAACCACCATAAGTCAAGGTTTGTGGATCATCCATCGCATGTGGAACCGTCTTCCACCAGTCATAAGAATCTCTCTGCAGAAGAGATCTCGCATAATCAAATTTCTCTTCAGGAGTGGCTTGCAACTAAATGAATACCCTCTGAACTCTATCTAACCACTGCTCAGCTACTGCATGATCTATAGTATGAAAGAAGTCCTCAACTCTGAACTTCCTCAATTTATAATACTGCCTCATTGGTACTTGCGGCTGCGGTTGCAATGGCGGCTGCTGCACTGGAGCCTGCCTCAACAATTCTACCATATGCCATAACCAAACCGGCAGAATCTCATCAACAGCTGGTCTCTCTAGCACAGGAGTAGGTGCCTCTCTAGCTATCTCAACCCTAGCTCCATCTCTACCCACAATAGGAGCTACACTCTCAACACTACCCTCTACGGACTAACGTTACTGAGACGCCATCACTATCTATATCTGCAAACATAGCAGAATATACCTAATCAAAGATCAGAAACTGCCAGTGCCAATGCATGTATCTTATTTAAAAACCATATTTTAAAATCAAAATTTTCATTTTCTTACAATTCACCTAGGTTGAGAACCTCGAACCTAGCCTCTGATACCAAAACAAGTGTAACACCCCTACACCCAACATATGTACACCACATATACACACTACATGGGATATACATATAGAGGATATAAGAGTGTCACAATCCCTTTTAAAACTAACCAAACATTTACAAATTTAACATTAAAGAATCATTTCAATAATAAGAGTAACTTAAAACATTTAACTTATTTTATAAAAAGTAATAGATGAAACATTCCTTACTAAAATACATATTCATATATCTTTATTACCCCAAAAGTTTATCCAAAATATTTGTTTAATAAGCAGCGAAAATGCAGCGGAATATACATAAGTTTACATCAAAATCAATAAGTATAAAAATATGAAATTTATACATGTTGGCAGTTCGTCTATGATCTTGATGTCCACTAACAACTCTGATATCAAAATCTCAAGCCTAGACTCAACTAGGTCTAGACAAGCTCTCCGGCACAACCGGATCTACCCTGTCACCTGCGCGATGAACCATAATCATGCTAAGCAGAAAGATTAGTGGTACAATATTTGAATCAATAAAGACCAATGTGATGCTAATACACAACACATTTGAATATATCAGCTCATTACATTATATCTCATTATATTAATCCTTTGCATCACATTTCATAATTCACATTAAAGCAAAGACAAGCATAGGCCCAAAAACGATCTAATATGCTATTCAAAGTTCAGATTTACTGCTTTGGTCCATATTGACACCTTGTGTCTAGCGCCATAGGCAATATATATATCCATGGATAATGTAACAGCCCCAGTCTCTTGGACCTCAACCCGGCTAGACTGCTACAGTTTTTGAGGCTTACGACCCAGTCTTTTCACCCTAAAAACATCACATTTATCAGCTGGGCCTGGCATACGATCCGGTCTTTTCATCTGCCCAGCAGTTCATATGCATGCTGCCAAACCTAGAACTTTGAAAATTGAATAACATACTAGGCACACAGTTTATTCATTTATTTCATTATCAAATATTTTCATGATTCCATTCTCATATCATTTCTCATAATCAAACTAGGCACGTTGGCTTATTATTTCATCATTTTTCTCACCTTTCTTATTATGCTATTTTGTATCAATATCAATTTGTTTCATTATGATTTCACATATCTTATCACATTATTCCACATTTCTTTTCATTTACAACACAATACTCAATTGCATTGATACATCAACATAATTCACATTATGCATATCATAACATTTAGCTCATTCATCCACAATATATCAATTAACTTAACGTATTTCTCAACTAAACGTGTTAATTCCCAATGTCATGTAAATGTATGCAATCATTCAAGGTTTGTACTTACCTCTAAAAGAAACAACACCACTCTATCAACCACCTTGTGAGCAAGGATTTTCGGCCCCACTCCTGGTGGAATGGTTCTTGCGACTTCGGCACTGTTTAGGCTTGGGGCCTTAGAGAACACGGACCTAAGTCCGGAGAAAATGGAGTCACCACCCGGACGGTTCGGGAAAAAGAAAGGGGTGGATGGCTCAATTCCTAAGGAATCCCCAACCCCTTAATGGGTTCGAAAAGTTGGGTACGTGTGGGGAAGGTAAGAAATGGCCCAACACCCCCACAATGCCCGGTTCATTGGAGCCAGCCTCCTTTACAGGTCTTAATATTATAAAATTCTTAAATGTAACAACATTATCCATATTACACATGAAAAATTAAAAGAAAGCATCAATATATTAAAATCAAAGCAAGGTCCAAGCAAAACAAATAAATGGACACCCATCCAAGGATGGAAACATGTCCTTACATCACATGCCTAAATAGGACACCCACTAAAAGGTAGAAACATGCCCTTTACATTGGTTCTAAAATAGAAAAGCAAATTAAATTACATGATGTTTAACTAATGAGGTACCCACCAAGTGGAAACATACCTCTTACAACATTTGGGAGTCTAAACAAATTGATAAAATAAATAACCATTCACCATAAATAAATCATTCATCAAAGCTATTAATTAAAATATAAAATAAACATCCATCCATGATAAATTAAATAAATCAAGTATTGAAATTAAATAAATTAAAGCATAATAGATAAATCAAAGCATAATCAAGTATAGAATTAAATAAAGAAAATAAAAGTCCAATTATAGCTACTGTGACTTTTTATGGAATTAAAATAGATTAGGGTTTTATGTTTTAAAAGGTAGATAAGAGTCTTCGATTAACTAAATTAATATTTGAATGGTGAAATCATGAAACTAGGGTTTTAGACACTTTGAAATTGTTTTTATTTGTGGTTTTAAATGGTGATTTTAAGCTACTGTGTAATTTTAAATTTTTTAAATTTTATGGTTTTTTAATGTTTTAAAGGATTAGGGCTTAGAAAAAATTAATATTTAAGGTTTTAAAGGAGTTAGATTATATTATTTTAGGTTTAGAAATTGAATTAGGGTTTTAGTATTTTAGAATTTGGGTCTCGGGTGATGAATTTGAATTAGGGTTTAGAAAAACAATTTGATGATTTCATGAGATTTTATAAGTTTAAACCAAAAAAATTAAAGTTTTTATAAATAAAAAAGATTTATATAATTGGAAAAAGTATTTTAGGGTTTTTTATAAGAAACATAATATGTTTTAAGAGTTTACATAATTTGGAAAGTAAATTGGAATTTTGGGGTTTTGAAGAAATAAAATTAATAACTTTAAATTCTTTGGGAAATAAAGCAACGAATTAATGTTTTTAACTTTGAACAAAAGGGATTAGGTTTTGGGATTTTTGAATTAAAAGAACAAAGGAAAATTTAGCTACTGTATAAAAAAACAAAGAATTTAATACATACCTTTTTTTTTATGATTCCTCCAAAAATAATTCTTCTTGGATGAACAAGATCCAAAGACAAGCCTTTTTTTCCTTTGAATTGCTTAAATTGTGTTTCTGCTCCTTAAAAATCAATTGAATTCAATTATTGCTTTTCCACTTCACTTTCGGATTCAAATTCTCAAAGCTACTATGAAATTTTTCCTCCCTCAATTTGGTTGCCTTTGGTCCTTATTTATAGAGGTCTTTCTATGTATATTCCTTATTATTCATAGCAAGTAATCTAAATAAGAAAAGGAAACCAAAACCTAATTAAATTAGGTTTCAAAAATTTTGCGTCGAAAAAAATTGTGCTGGCGAAAAAAATTGCGGCAGGAAAAAATGCGCTGGCAAAAAATTTATACCCCAGGAAACTGCTACAGTGGGATCTCGGTGGGCCTGCGGGTGACTCGCCCTCAGGAATTTCCTGCAGGCGAAATAGTTTGGGCTGTTTTGCCCGCAGGAAATTCCTGCGGGCGAAATGCCCACGGGCTAGTGCGACGATTTTTTCGTCGCCAATTTTTCCAACTCCGATTTTTATTTTTATTTTTTTTTTGACTTTTATTTGTTTATTTTTATTTTTTATTAATAAAAATTAGATACTAAAGCAAAAATTATTTAATAAAAATTATTTTGGACCAATTAGACAACAAAAATCATTTTGGACTAAATAAAACATATTGGACCGGATTGGGTCAAAAATTAAGTGTCTACACACCTCTTCCAAGATATCCCTCAAACCTTGGCTTGGGTAATTCAATTCTCTTCAAAACCTAATCCAAAGGTGATTACACATTTTCACTTAGTGATACACATAAGAAAATAAGGATAAGAGCTAACTAGGTCAAACTCTACACTTGACATGCTTAACAACACGGGCGTGTCCCTGATAGTGCCGTAAACCCATAACACAGAAGCTTTAACACGCTCAGTGACATGGGCGTGTCACTGCATGTGTCAATTCTCCTCCAACACAGAAGCTATGACACGCTTAGTGACATGGGTGTGTCATTGGAGGTGTGAATCTTCCTACAACACAAAAGCTATGACACGCTCACTGACATGGGCGTGTCACTGGACATGTCAGCAACCTAGAAAATAGAAGCAATGACATGCCCAAAGACATAGCCGTGCTACTGGGCGTTTCAGGAGAAAAACCTTAAAATTGACACAACAATATCACATCCAACAGGCCTCTTACTTAAACCTTATCAACACCACACAAACTCAACCAAAACCATCAACATACCATATAATACTTGAGTAAACATTAAAAAAACTCAATTACAAACATC
Source organism: Garcia nutans (assembly GCA_947685225.1). Classification (NCBI taxonomy): domain Eukaryota; kingdom Viridiplantae; phylum Streptophyta; class Magnoliopsida; order Malpighiales; family Euphorbiaceae; genus Garcia; species Garcia nutans. The sequence goes on along the minus strand of CANTUV010000007.1, from coordinate 41,912,543 downwards.
AAAACACAAAAACAACCATATTACACAACTCAACGTCACAACACCCACAACTCTTGCTTTCTTTCACCAAACTTAACCCTTTTCTCTTCAATCGAACCCCAAAATCAAAGTTAACAAAACAACACAACCTTAAATATACCAAATCAACCATAAACACATCTACATCAACCATTCACCAAACTCATAAACACAACTCAAAATAAAATAAGAAACAAGTTGGAAACTTACCAAAAGTGAAGAAAATCCTTAAAACTCCAACTTGATCTCTTGAAATCCTTTAATTCCTTGAGTTTGGAAACAACAAAATCTCTCCCTCTTGAAGATGGTGGTGATGGCCGGCCAAAGAAGAAAGAAGAAGAAGAAGAAAAATACAAAGTCAAACCTCACTCTTCTCTTTTAACCAAACACTTTCCCCAAATCACTCTCCACTAAGTATTATATTAATATAATATTAAACCCACATATGTCATCTTCCATTAACAAAATATAATAATATAATTAAACCAAATATCCACCACCACTATCTTATATAGTTAAAATATCTTCATATACAAAACATACACACATATTCCTATTATCTTTTCACTTAATCAAATATATATGTACTTTAAGGTCCGTTAATACAATATCAACAATTAATAAATTCCAAAAATTTTAGGGTATCACTTGGGATATTACAATTGACCTAAATATTTGTAAGCTCTTTAAAAAGGCTGTGAAAATAATTTTGTTTCTAAGCCCATTGTAAAATAATTTTAGAAAAAATGAATTTTTGACTTTGTATTTAAGTCATGAGAAAAGAATTTTTGATTAATTTTTAGAAATGTTTTATGCCCAAAGACCATCTTGAAAAGTTTTGAAAATAGCTTTGGTCTATTGGTCTTTAAAGAAAACTTTATTTTGAGCATACAATGTAATTAGGTCATATTAGAAAAAGAATAAATCAAATAGGCCATGATTTAAGCCAAGATAAATTAACCATAGTCAAACAACAAGCATTTGGAGTAAAAACCTAAGGAACGTAACTAGGCCAATTACATGAGCTTTAGTCTTTGGGTTGAAAGGCTTCGGTTCCCATAGCAATTATATACCAAAAGGTACAAGGCTGTGAGTGGTTATGCCATGCTCAATCTCCATACCTTGAGTGAAAGTATGGTATCCCTTACATAACACAACATGGGCAACACGGGCATCCTAACTCATGCACACGGTGCAAACTAAATGATGCAATGGATAATATGATGATAAGAAAGAACATAATAATATAAAGACCAACAAAATTAACTTCTCTTATCCCCAATGGAGTCGCCACTTTGAATGGGGATTTTTGCCCCCACTCCCTGTGGAATGGTTCTTGCGACTTTGACACTATTTAGGCACAGGGCCTTAGAGAACATGGGCCTAAGCCCGAAAAAAATGAAGTCACCAACCAGACAGGTTGGGAAAAAGAAAGGGGTGGCTGACTCGATTTCTAAGGAATTCTCAACTCACTAATGGGTTTAGAAAGTTGGGTACGCATGGGGAATGTGAGAAAATGCCCAGCACCCCCACAATGCCCGATTCATTGGAACCGGCGGTGGGTGCAGAGTGAAAGTAATGTTCAAATAAAATAAATAAATGGACACCCATCCGAGGATGGAAATGTGTCCTTACATTGCCCAATGTCTAAAACTAAATAGGACACCCACCAAGAGGTGGAAATGTGTCCTTTACATTAATCCCAAAATTGAAAAATAATTTAAATTACATGAAAATTAATTAATGAGGTACCCAATCATGGAAACATACCTCTTACAATTTTATTAAACAAATAATAATTGAAAAAATATACATCCATGGTAAATTAAATAAACATCTTAAAATAGGGTTTTAGAATTCTAATTACTAAACTAGGGCTTTGAAAAAAAAGAAAGTTAAATACACAGACTCATAACACACAAATGAATATTGACCCCCTTCGATGAGCCCATACGGCGGCGGGTGGGGGTTAAGGGGGGCAGCGCCCCATAAAAATTTGAAAACTGGTTTTTAGGGATGTAGGTTTTTGGTGTTGAAAAATTTGAAAACTATTTTTAGGGTTTGAGGAAAATATAATTAAGGTTTTAGAAAACAAGGCTAGGGTTTTTAGTTTAGAAATTAGGGCTTAGGTCATTGTTTTGGGATTTAGGTTTTACAAGTTAGGGTTTTATAATGTTAAATAATTAGGGATTAATGGTTTGAAAATAGTTTAGGGTTTGGACTAAGAATATTAACATCATTATTATTTTTAAGTACTTAGGCTATTGTGAAAATTTTTCAAAAACTTAAACGAAGCCACTGAAGCTATTGTGATCTATTAAAGCTTTAAATACATAACCTTTTGTGAATTAATTTAGGTGAATAAATAACATATTTAATACTTAAAATGATCAAAGCATATTATATTTATTTAGTTTGAACATACCTTCGTTGTTGGTTCCTCCATAATTTATTGAGTAAATTTCTGGCGGAATAATCACTAAGACAACACTGATTTATTGCCTTGATTATGTATCCTGGCTTGTTGTTGATTGATTTTTAGATGGTAAACTGCTTCCCCTAATTGTCACTGCCTCTCCAAGTTCCGTCTCCAAAAAAAGTCCAAAGCCCTCTTAGGGTCGAATCCAATCCCCTTTAAAAAATCCCAGTTCTTTTCTGTGTTTTAATGTGGTATTTTTAGGCAACTAAAATAAAAAACCTAGTATATTAAGGAAATTAAAAATTGTTTTGAAAATAAAATAAAACACCAAGTAAAATAAGGTTTTGGTAAAAACTGCGCGCGGGAGAGCTGGGGGCAAGCAACGGGCTGGGCGGGGGCAAAATTGAGGCCGGGGTGCAATTTCATCGCAACGGCAATTGGCCCATGGTGAATTCGCCACAGGTAAAACTTTGAGGTGAATTGGCCTGTGGCCAATTCATTGTAGGTGTTCCTATGGTGAATTGGCCCAAGTCGATTCTGCCATCGCCGATTCTGCAGTCGCCGATTTTTTATTTTTTATATATATTTTTTATTTTTTATTTTTTATTTTCGTTATTAAAAATAAATATTATAAGTAATAAATATTATTTTATTAAAATAAATAATAAATATTAAAATACCACAAAATTATTTTGGATTGTTTAAAAATATCAGACTGGACTAGGTCAAAAATTAAGAGTCTACATATACCTGCATCAGGATTCTTCTCGGTCTCAACACATGAATCAACATCAGCATTTTATCCATTGTGAGGAGCACCAGATCCTATGATGTCTCAGTCTCACTCCATGATTTTCCCATCACAGTACTCTCAAGGTCTGCATATACAGATAAAATTTCATTTGCAACACTCACCGTGCCCATCCAATTCTATATTGCATCGGTGCACCATGTTTACTGACCCATCTCACCATAGTAGATATGATGGAGGTACTCCTTTTGTTTCTCAGTCTATTCCATGAGACGCTCCTGATTTAGAAGGTGATGAAGAACTCGAGCCTCTGCAAACTTTTGAGCCTCTACAACCTCTCAAGTCTCCACAACCTCCATTACAAGGTATTACATTTAAAAATGAACGATCAAAGCGCAACAGATGCCCTGGCACTTGAATATTTGTGTATGATTATTATAAAATTTTGAACAATCATTTTTTATGTTCTATGTAAATAATTCTTGGGATGCTTAATTTTAAAATGATTAACCCCATACTAAAAATATTTATATCCTCCTTAAACTTTTTAAGTAATTTTTTATTATTAAGATATCAAATTTTAAAATAATTACAGTATTATTAAATACTCATTTTAAACTAGTAATTAAAAATAAAAATATTTATCATGCTTTCTCACCATGTAAATGATGCATCATTGACTTTAATCTTTTGGTCATATAATGGGTACAACAAGTCTAGTATCTCTACCAAGTATTTCAGTACGATACGTGGCTTGATACATAATCAACATATATGTATGAATGACTAAAAAAATGGTTAAGACAACAATTTTACTGTAATATCCTCATATATGCTCTAGAAGTTTTGACTATGTTGTTGATGTTGTTGTTATTGTTGTTGTAGTGATATATTGGATTGAATATATGTGTTAAATTGCAAGAGAAAAGATATTGGAAAGTAAATGCTTGTGTATATGTGTTTTGGGGAAAAGAATTAGGGTTTAGAGAGAATGGTATATGTTGTGTATATGATGATATATATAACATATAAATTGGTCAAATATAGAGTCAATATAAGAGGATATTTTATGTGGAATGTGCAATTACATATAAGGGCTTATATGAGACAAAAAGTTAGTAATATGATTGAGGGCATTTTGGTAATTGCTTGGATAAGATCACTTGGTGGAGATTAAAAGCAAAATTTGACTTTGTGTCTTCATCATTTCCTTCTTTCTTTCAAGAAGTGGCCGGCTCTCCAAAAACCAAAAGGAAAGAGAGGTGTTCTTGATGCTAGAAGCAAATTGAAGAAGCAATCAAAGGATTTGGTTAAAGATTTGTGAAATTTCTTCATTTGAGGTAAGATCTTTTCCTTGATTTCTTCTTTTCTTTTGAAGGGGTGTTTGAAGTGAACTAAGGTTTGTAGGATTTGATGATGAGATATGTTTATGATGTGTTTTCAAGTGTTAAAGTGATTTTAAGTTAAAAGGTTACATAGGTGTTGTGTTGGAAGTGAAGGATGTTGATTTTGGAAGATGGAGAAGGATGTTGGTTTTAGGGTTTTGAAGTGGTTGTGTTTAATTGTGATGTTAATGTGTTATTAAAGTGATTATTGTGATGATTGTGTAAGATATGTGTTTATGTTGTTGAGTATACCCATTTGAATGAATTTGTGTTGTGCATGATGTGTTAAAATACATTTAGAAGATTGTTGGACACATTTAGGGTTTGGTTTTCAAATGACACGGCCAAAAGCAAGGAGAGACATGGCCAAGCCAAGAAAACTTGGGCGTGTTGGAAGGATTTTTGGGAGACACGACCGTGTCTATTGCCTGTGTTCACTACTGGATGTTGGTGTTGGGAGACACGGCCACAAGCTTGGCCGTGTCCCTTGCCCGTGTTGCTTACTGTCCAATTGGTTTGAGTGACACGGCCACAAGCTTGGCCGTGTCCCTCAAGGGTGCTGCCCGTGTCCCTCAAATGTGTTGGTTAGGGTTTTATTTCTTTGTTCTAATTGTATTGTTTTGGTTCTTCAAAGGTGGGTTGGTCCCTAAACCTAAACCTAAACACTTTAAATATACTTAAAGCATGGAACGCCCTAATCAAATGGATGTGGAAGATCATAAAGCTATAAATGATATAAATTGTTCTTTGCCCTAATTGCATTGTTGAGATTGAACAATATTATGTTATGCAATGTAAATGGTAATGTGTTTCATGAGTAATGTATACTGAAATGTTATATCAAAGATGCTATGATGATGCAATTGAAAGAAAGAAGGCATGTTTGCCTAAATGTTGATGAGAATTGGAAATGGAAATGATAATTGAATAATAAATGAATTGTGTGGCTAATGTGTTATTCCATTTTCAGAGTTTGTTGTTGATGGCATGCCTAATAAGTGTAACAATCTCTTGAAGTTAGGTTGGATTGAATCCTTGAAGCCTAATTGAGATGTTACCACCATTGAAGATAGGTTGGGTTGGTTCTTGAAGCCAAGTTGGGTTGATGCTTACCATGCTTTGCTCCCCTTGAAGCTTGGTTGAACCTAATCCTTGAAGCCTAGTTGGGTATATGATATTGATAAATGTGATAACAAAACCAAAACATTAACTCTGAAAATTGAATGGCATATTAGTGTGTCTTGGGCCCAATGCTTGTCTTTGTTTAATGTGAGTCATGATTTGTTTAATGTTGTTCATGAACGGTTAAATGAATAACTAATGAGGCATATGAAATGTAAAGGTATGTTGTAGCCTTGCATATATGATGTTACATGTATAATATGGACTGAGAATTGGCATTGCATTGCACTAAAGCATAACACTAGCACATTTTTGTCTTACTAAGCCGTTGGCTTAGCGCGATAGTGTTTGATCGTGCAGGTAATAGGGTTGAACCCGAGAACTCTTCGAGACCGAGTGAGAGTAGACAGTGAAGAGTTGATTTTGGGAACTTAAAGATCAGAGGAGACTTGCCAATCATGTATAACTCTTTTATATTTTGTAAAGTAATGATTTTAAATGTACATATGTGTATATTTGTAAATATGAAATTAAATGTTTTCATATATGTAAATATTTGATAAATTCCGCTGCGTAACAACTAAATGTATCTTTATATATATCTATTTAGTTTTGTATTACAAGTTAACTACTTATCTTTCTATAATGTATACAATTGAAAGATTATGGTATGGTTTAAAATGTTTTAAATGTGAAGAAAATCCGTAGCATCTCTATGTTTAGTGCATGTATACTACATTGTGGTGTTTGTAGTGTGCATGTATTGAATGTAGGGGTGTTACAATTGTTTTGGTATCAGAGCCTAGGTTTGAGATTCTCAACCTAGGTAAAATGTAAGAAAAAGACTTTTTGGTTTTAAAAAAATGGTTTTTGAATAACATATATGTTTGGGATTGGCAATCTCTGATCTTTAATAAGAAGTATTCTACTGTGTTTGCAGTGTTAGGTTGTGATGGATTCTCACTCACGCCAGTCAGTTGAGGGTAGTGCTGAGAGTATTGTCCCTGATGATGGAGTTAGGGTTGTTAGTGCTGGGGAAGCACCTGCTTCTATGTCGGGGAGACCAGCTGGGGAGGAGGTTCCGCCAGCTTGGGTTAGGCATGTGGTAGAAGCTTTGAGGCAAGCACCAGTGCAACCAGTGCCACCACCCCCTCAGCCTGTGGTACCAGTGAGGCACTATGACAAACTAAGGAAGTATGGAGCGGAGGATTTCCTTGGTACTACTGATCCAGCTGTAGCAGAACAGTGGCTTGACAAAGTACAGAGGATCTTTATTCAGTTGCAAGCCACCTCGGAGGAAAAGTTTGATTATGCAAGATCTTTGCTACAGAAGGATGCATATGACTGGTGGAGGACAGTGCCCCATTCTATGGAAGATCCACCAACTTTGTCATATGCTGATTTCTTGAGAGAGTTTGAACTGAAGTATACTCCTAGGGAGTATAAGGACATGAAGAAGATGGAGTTCTTGAGCTTGAAGCAAGATAACAAGACTGTAACTGAATATGAGGTTGAGTTTATTAGATTGAGCCATTATGCTGGTGGCATTATAGCTGATGAGATAGATAGATGCCGGAGGTTTCAGGAAGGATTGAGGCCCTCTATCATGTGCTTAGTGGCTGGATCTAGATATCATGATTTTTCTCAGCTAGTGGCAGCAGCTCGAAGTGTAGAGCGAGCTCAAGTTATTGCAGCTGCTTCAGAGGAAGAGGTTAGGGTTAGGAGGCCCCAGTTTGAGGCAGGGTCTTCTTCTGTTAAGAGAGGTAAAGGAAGCTTTGTTCCTAGAGTTAGTAGGAGTCAGAGGTCAGCTGGTAGGTCAGTGCAGTTACAAAGGCAGAGATTTAGACCTGCAGCTTCAGTGGCAAGTGCTCCGACCCCTATGATTCAGAGATCCACCTTACCCGTCTGTATCCATTGTGGTAGGCCACATGGTGGTCCTTGCTGGAAGACTGGTGTAGTAGGGGTTTGTTTCAGATGTGGATCGCCTGATCACTTTGTTAGAGATTGTCCTGAGAGGCAAGAACAGATGTCAGTTGATACTGCAGCTTCTCGACCTAGTGTGAGGGGAGGTCGAACAGGCAGAGGTAACAGCCGGGGAGGCAGATATGGGTTCAGTGCTAGAGGAGGTGCTACATCCAGGGAGAGTAGACCAGAGGAGGTTGGATCTTCCCAGAGGATGTATGTTATGCAGAGGCAGCCAGATGCATCAGCAGTCATAGCTGGTACTTTTTCTTTATTTGATACTTCAGTACTTGCTTTGATTGATTCGGGTTCCACACATTCTTATATTAGTGCATCTGTTTTGCCTGTATCTGATATGCATGCTGAGTCCCTAGGATTTGATGTGTTGGTGACAAATCCTTTAGGGCATAGTGTAATTGTGAGCAAGGTGCACCGAGATAGTGTTGTGAGGGTGCAAGGTGAGGAGTTTCTTGGAGATTTGATTGAGATGCCATTTAAGGAATATGATGTGATTCTAGGTATGGACTGGCTATCTAGACATGGAGTTGTGGTAGACTGTAAAAGGAAAATTGTTTCTTTGAGAACTGTTGATGGTAGAGAGGTGATAGTATCTAATGAGCAGGAACAGCTAGCCTCCTTATTTGTTTCAGCTGTTGCAGCCAGGAGGTTGATTAGAAAGGGATGTGAAGCCTATCTTACTCATGTGGTAGATACTAGAGTAAGAGGTTCTCCTATTGATAGCATTGCCACAGTTGCAGAGTTTCCAGATGTGTTTCCAGAAGAGTTACCAGGATTGCCTCCTGAGAGAGAGGTGGAGTTTGGTATTGAATTATTGCCTGGTACTGCTCCTATCTCTATTACTCCTTATAGAATGGCACCAGCAGAATTGAGGGATTTGAAAGTGCAATTGCAGGAGTTGTTGGATAAAGGATTTATTCGCCCCAGTGTTTCTCCTTGGGGAGCTCCTGTGCTATTTGTGAAAAAGAAAGATGGTACTATGAGGTTGTGTATCGATTATAGGCAATTGAACAAGGTGACTATTAAAAATAAATTTCCTTTGCCTAGAATCGATGATCTCTTTGATCAATTGAAGGGTGCAGCTGTGTTTGTAATATCCCCATATATGCCCTAGAAGTTTTGAATGTTGTTGTTGTTGTTGATGTTGTTGTTGTTGTTGTTTTAAATGGGATTGAATGTATATGTTAATTTGAAAGAAAAAAAGGAATTGGAAAGTGAATGCTTATGTATATGTGTTTTGGGAGAAAAGAGGGTTTAGAGAGAAATGTATATGTTGTTTATATGATAATATATATAACATATAAGTTGGTCAAGGGAGAGTCAATGCAAGAAGATATTTTCATTTGTGATAGGTGAAATTACTTATATGGGCATATAAGAGACAAGAGGTTAGTTAAATGGATAAGGGTATATAGGTAATTGTTTGGTTAAAAACTCTTGGTGGAGATTTAAAGAAGAATTGACTTTGTTTTCTTCATGATTTCTTCTTCTCCATTGTTGGCTGGCTCCTCCATAGACAAAGGAAAGCAAGAGACAAAGAGAAGATCTTGAAGAGTTAAGCTCAAATTGAAGGAAGATTAAGTGATCAAGTGATGATTCAAGATGTTTATAACTAAGGTAAGTTCTTTTCTTTGATTTCTTTTATTCTTTTGAAGTGGTATTTGAAGTTAATTAGGGTTTGTTGATTTGATGATGAGATGTGTTTGTAATGTGTTTTCAAGTTTTAAATTTGGTTTTAAGTTAAGAGTTTAAATAGGTGGTGTTGTTGAAAGTGGTGGATGTTGATTTTGGAAGATGGAGAAGGATGTTGGTTTTAGGGTTTTGAGATAGTATGTGTTTAAATGTTTTGTGGATGTGTTTTAATAAGGTGAATATTGTGATAAACATGTAGAATTTGTGTTTAGAACATTGATTCCATTCATTTGAACCATGCTATTTTGTGTATGATGAGTTTGAGTGCAATTAGAGGAGACTTGTGTATGTTAGGGTTTCAATCCATGAGTGACACGGCCAAAAGCAAGGAGAGACACGGCCAATTCATGAGAGACACGGCCAAGTCAAGGGAATTTTAGCCGTGTTGGGTGGATTTTGAGGAGACACGGCCGTGTTCTATGCCAGTGTTGGTCACTACCAATTTGTTTTGAGAGACACGGCCACAAGCTTGGCCGTGTCCTGTGCCCGTGTTTGCTACTGAAGTGTTGGATTGAGAGACACGGCCACAAGCTTGGCCGTGTCCCTTGGGTGTGTTGGTTACTGTGTTTGGTTTTTGTTCTTCTTAAATGATTGGAATTGAACTTACATTTGATAATGCATATGATATTATATGAACAAGGTTATGTACTATGCATTGTAAGTCTTGTGAATGGTGATGTGTTATATGAATAATGTATTTGAAATGTGATACTAATGATGCGATATGTATAATGTGAGTGATATGATGGGGTAATTGATTATGTATACTCGAATAATGAAAGGTTATAACATAAATTGAGATATGAGGCCATTGTGATTGGCAATGATAATTCAAATGACATGTGAAGCCATTGTTATTGGCTATGATGATTCAAATGACATGTGAAGCCATTGTTATTAGTTATGATAATTCAATTGAGAATGAAATTGATAAATGAATTGTATAGCTAATGTGTTATTCCATTTTCAAAGTTTGTTATTGGTGGCATGCCTAATATGAGTAACAATCTCTTGAAGTTAGGTTGGACTTGATCCTTGAAGCCAAGTTGGGTTGAAGTTTAACATGTTTTACTCCCCTTGAAGCTTGGTTGGGTCAAATCCTTGAAGCCTAATTGAGATGTTACAACCCTTGAAGCTAGGTTGGATTGGTTCTTGAAGCCAAGTTGGGTTGATACTTAGCATGCTTTGTTCCCCTTGAAGCTTGGTTGAACCTAAATCTTTGAAGCCTAGTTGGGATAATGATAAATGTGATGATTAAACCAAAGCATTAACTCTGATAATGGAATGGCATGTTAGTGTTTTGTTTGGGCCCGAGTCTGTCTTTGTTGTTAATGTGATATCCAAATGTTGAACTAAATGAGTAATGAGATCTATGGTTGCTTTTGTTGGAAGTGTGTTTCATGATTGATAAATTTGTGAATAAAATAATGTTATGAAGTATGATTTGGTAATGTGTGTAATGATATATTGAAAATGAATATGGCTTGAGGAGTTTTGTTGAGATATGAGTTTATGAGAATATAGTATGATGTGTAAAATGTTTATGAATGTGGAATTTGCGAGAATTGTTCTCATGAAGGTTTGGATAGATCATTGAATAGTGATTTGTTAAAATGATGTATATGTATCTGTATATGAGATAGAAATGGTAAGTATAGTTTTGCGAATGTTCTATGTAAATATGTGTATGATTTATGAGATCAGTGGGAATATATGAAGAATGCTTTGAGAAAGGAAAACAGGGTAAGAAAACAATAAAACATGATGCTAAAAGTATAAGGTATGATCTTTATGTAAAGTATATATATTTTATATTTATTTGTATTACTAAGCTCTCGGGCTTAGCGCGGTGGTGTAATCGCGCAGGTGGTTATGTGGTTGATCTGGAAGTCCAGCTGTTATGCCACGAGAAGGGTAAGAGTGTCTCGAGACCAACTAGAAGGTGATGCATACATGTGTGACTTTAATTATGTTGTATTTTTTATAAGAATAATGATTTTTGTAAATGCTCTTTAAATTAATGCAATATTGCTTAAACTTGGATAAAGGTTTTTAATTGGAAACGAAAAGTGACATTCTTATACTTTATATACATATTGTATGTATACTTGGTATATGTATAGTACTTATATAGAGTATGGGGGTGTTACAGTGTTTTCTAAAATTGATTTGAGATCTGGGTACCATCAATTGAGAGTTAAAGCTGAAGACATTTCCAAGACCGCCTTTCGGACCAGGTATGGGCATTATGAATTTCTAGTTATGCCTTTTGGTCTAACGAATGCACCTGCAGCTTTTATGGATTTGATGAATAGGGTGTTCAGGCCCTATCTGGATCAGTTTGTAGTGGTCTTCATCGATGACATTCTGGTGTATTCGCGGAATGAAGAGGAACATGATATGCATCTGCGGATTGTGTTGCAGATTTTGAGAGAGAAGCAGTTGTTTGCTAAATTGTCGAAGTGTGAGTTTTGGTTGGACCAGGTAGCTTTTCTCGGACATATTGTTTCAGCAAAAGGCATTAGAGTTGATCCGAGCAAAGTTGAAGCTATATTGAATTGGAGTCCACCTAAGTCTGTGACTGAAGTTAGAAGTTTTCTGGGTTTGGCAGGCTATTACCGACGGTTTGTGAAAGGATTTTCTTTGATAGCTACTCCACTCACCAGATTGCTTTGAAAGGGAGTTAGATTTCTGTGGACAGATCAGTGTCAGGCTAGTTTTGAGCAGTTGAGAGAAATGTTGACTCAAGCGCCTGTTCTTACTTTACCTGTAGAAGGCAAACCATATGTGATTTACAGTGATGCTTCACATAGTGGTTTGGGGTGTGTGCTGATGTAGGAAGGTAAAGTTATAGCTTATGCATCTTGACAGTTGAAACCGCATGAGCTTAACTATCCGACCCATGATTTGGAGCTAGCAGCCATTGTGTTTGCATTGAAGATTTGGCGACACTATCTGTTTGGGGAGAAATGTTTTATCTACACTGATCACAAAAGTTTGAAATATTTGGGTGTTCAAAAAGAGCTCAATCTTCGACAGAGGAGATGGTTGGAATTGATTAAAGACTACGACTATTTAATTGATTATCATCCAGGTAAAGCAAATGTTGTTGCTGATGCCTTGAGTCGGAAGTCTTTAGCTGGTTTAACTGTTTACTCGCTCTCGTTGCTTGTTGAGTTGAGAGCTTTGCATGCCAGTTTTGTACCTTGTGATGATGGTGCATTGTTGACACAATTGCATTTGAAACCAATTTTATTGGATCAGATCAAAGAGGCTCAGTTGACTGATATGAAGATTCAAAGGATTATTTCAGATTGGAAGAATGGGAAGACTAGAGATTTTGTTGTGAAAGGTGATGGGAGTCTCTGGTTTAAGAACCGATTGTGTGTACCCGATGATGCTGATTTGAAAAGAGTCATTTTAGAAGAAGCACATCAGTCAGTGTTTGCTATGCATCCGGGTAATACAAAGATGTATCATGATTTGAGACAGCATTACTGGTGGATTGGTTTAAAGAGAGATATTGCAGATTTTGTGTCGAAATGTCTCACCTGTCAGAAGGTTAAAGCAGAGCATCAAGTTCCAACTGGATTGCTTCAACCATTATCAGTACCAGAATGGAAGTGGGATAGAGTGACGATGGATTTTGTGTCTGGTTTGCCATTGACACAAAAGAAGCATGATGCTATATAGGTGATTGTGGATAGATTGACTAAGACAGCTCATTTCCTTCCGGTTCGGATGGATTACTCTTTGGAGAGATTGGCTGAGCTGTATATCCATGAGATTGTGAAGTTGCATGGTGTTCCAACTTCTTTAGTGTCTGATCGAGATCCCAGGTTTACTTCAAGATTTTGGAAGAGTTTGCATAGTGCTTTGGGTTATCTATTACACTTCAATACTGCTTTTCATCCACAGTCGGATGGACAGTCAGAGAGGGTGATACAGATTATTGAAGACATGTTGAGAAGCTGTGTCATCGATTTCTCTGGAAGTTGGGATAGGTTTTTACCTCTTGTGGAGTTTGCTTACAACAACAGTCACCAATCCAGCATTGGTATGGCACCGTTTGAAGCATTGTATGGCAGACGGTGTAGGACACCTCTTTGTTGGAATGAGCTTGGAGATAATAAGTTGGTTGGTCCTGATTTGATTCAAGAAACTGAAGAAAAAGTAAAGTTGATTCGAGGCAGGTTAAAAGCAGCTTCAGACCGACAGAAGTCTTATGCAGATCTGAAAAGGAGAGATATAGAGTTTGATGTTGGAGATAAGGTATTTCTGAAAGTGTCTCCTTGGAAGAAGATTTTGAGGTTTGGTCGGAAAGGGAAATTGAGTCCTCGTTTCATTGGACAGTATGAAGTTTTGGAAAGAGTTGGGCCAGTGGCTTATCGGCTTGCTTTGCCACCTGAGTTGGATCGTATTCATAATGTTTATATCCTCCTTAAACTTTTTAAGTAATTTTTTATTATTAAGATATCAAATTTTAAAATAATTACAGTATTATTAAATACTCATTTTAAACTAGTAATTAAAAATAAAAATATTTATCATGCTTTCTCACCATGTAAATGATGCATCATTGACTTTAATCTTTCGGTCATATAATGGGTACAACAAGTCTAGTATCTCTACCAAGTATTTCAGTACGATACGTGGCTTGATACATAATCAACATATATGTATGAATGACTAAAAAAATGGTTAAGACAACAATTTTACTGTAATATCCTCATATATGCTCTAGAAGTTTTGATTATGTTGTTGATGTTGTTGTTATTGTTGTTGTAGTGATATATTGGATTGAATATATGTGTTAAATTGCAAGAGAAAAGATATTGGAAAGTAAATGCTTGTGTATATGTGTTTTGGGGAAAAGAATTAGGGTTTAGAGAGAATGGTATATGTTGTGTATATGATGATATATATAACATATAAATTGGTCAAATATAGAGTCAATATAAGAGGATATTTTATATGGAATGTGCAATTACATATAAGGGCTTATATGAGACAAAAAGTTAGTTATATGATTGAGGGCATTTTGGTAATTGCTTGGATAAGATCACTTGGTGGAGATAAAAAACAAAATTTGACTTTGTGTCTTCATCATTTCCTTCTTTCTTTCAAGAAGTGGCCGGCTCTCCAAAAACCAAAAGGAAAGAGAGGTGTTCTTGATGCTAGAAGCAAATTGAAGAAGCAATCAAAGGATTTGGTTAAAGATTTGTGAAATTTCTTCATTTGAGGTAAGATCTTTTCCTTGATTTCTTCTTTTCTTTTGAAGGGGTGTTTGAAGTGAATTAAGGTTTGTAGGATTTGATGATGAGATGTGTTTATGATGTGTTTTCAAGTGTTAAAGTGATTTTAAGTTAAAAGGTTACATAGGTGTTGTGTTGGAAGTGAAGGATGTTGATTTTGGAAGATGGAGAAGGATGTTGGTTTTAGGGTTTTGAAGTGGTTGTGTTTAATTGTGATGTTAATGTGTTATTAAAGTGATTATTGTGATGATTGTGTAAGATATGTGTTTATGTTGTTGAGTATACCCATTTGAATGAATTTGTGTTGTGCATGATGTGTTAAAATACATTTAGAAGATTGTTGGACACATTTAGGGTTTGGTTTTCAAATGACACGGCCAAAAGCAAGGAGAGACACGGCCAAGCCAAGAAAACTTGGGCGTGTTGGAAGGATTTTTGGGAGACACGGCCGTGTCTATTGCCTGTGTTCACTACTGGATGTTGGTGTTGGGAGACACGGCCACAAGCTTGGCCGTGTCCCTTGCCCTTGTTGCTTACTGTCCAATTGGTTTGAGTGACACGGCCACAAGCTTGGCCATGTCCCTCAAGGGAGCTGCCCGTGTCCCTCAAATGTGTTGGTTAGGGTTTTATTTCTTTGTTCTAATTGTATTGTTTTGGTTCTTCAAAGGTGGGTTGGTCCCTAAACCTAAACCTAAACACTTTAAATATACTTAAAGCATGGAAAGCCCTAATCAAATGGATGTGGAAGATCATAAAGCTATAAATGATATAAATTGTTCTTTGCCCTAATTGCATTGTTGAGATTGAACAATATTATGTTATGCAATGTAAATGGTAATGTTTTTCATGAGTAATGTATATTGAAATGTTATATCAAAGATGCTATGATGATGCAATTGAAAGAAAGAAGGCATGCTTGCCTAAATGTTGATGAGAATTGGAAATGGAAATGATAATTGAATAATAAATGAATTGTGTGGCTAATGTGTTATTCCATTTTCAGAGTTTGTTGTTGGTGGCATGCCTAATAAGTGTAACAATCTCTTGAAGTTAGGTTGGATTGAATCCTTGAAGCCTAATTGAGATGTTACCACCCTTGAAGCTAGGTTGGGTTGGTTCTTGAAGCCAAGTTGGGTTGATGCTTACCATGCTTTGCTCCCCTTGAAGCTTGGTTGAACCCAATCCTTGAAGCCTAGTTGGGTATATGATATTGATAAATGTGATAACAAAACCAAAACCTTAACTCTGAAAATTGAATGGC
The DNA here is from genome assembly GCA_947685225.1 of Garcia nutans. Lineage (NCBI taxonomy): Eukaryota > Viridiplantae > Streptophyta > Magnoliopsida > Malpighiales > Euphorbiaceae > Garcia > Garcia nutans. The sequence continues at coordinate 41,896,660 of CANTUV010000007.1, read as the reverse complement.
ATATTAGTGTGTCTTGGGCCCAATGCTTGTCTTTGTTTAATGTGAGTCATGATTTGTTTAATGTTGTTCATGAACGGTTAAATGAATAACTAATGAGGCATATGAAATGTAAAGGTATGTTATAGCCTTGCATATATGATGTTACATGTATAATATGGATTGAGAATTGGCATTGCATTGCACTAAAGCATAACACTAGCACATTTTTGTCTTACTAAGCCGTTGGCTTAGCGCGATAGTGTTTGATCGCGCAGGTAATAGGGTTGAACCCGAGAACTCTTCGAGACCGAGTGAGAGTAGACAGTGAAGAGTTGATTTTGGGAACTTAAAGATCAGAGGAGACCTGCCAATCATGTATAACTCTTTTATATTTTGTAAAGTAATGATTTTAAATGTACATATGTGTATATTTGTAAATATGAAATTAAATGTTTTCATATATCTAAATATTTGATAAATTCCGCTGCATAACAACTAAATGTATCTTTATATATATCTATTTAGTTTTGTATTACAAGTTAACTACTTATCTTTCTATAATGTATACAATTGAAAGATTATGGTATGGTTTAAAATGTTTTAAATGTGAAGAAAATCCGTAGCATCTCTATGTTTAGTGCATGTATACTACATTGTGGTGTTTGTAGTGTGCATGTATTGAATGTAGGGGTGTTACATTTACGTTCTCAAAACTAATTATTATTTTTGTAAAAATAATTGTATGATAATCATACCTTATAAAATTTAATCATGCTTATTCCTCATCATTTAAGTCATTGTCTGCTAGACATTCATGTGAATTAGCTATATTAGTGAAAAGTACAAATTGATACTCATTATTGACATCATGGAACTCTTTTGCACGAGTTTTAAAGAATTAACTGTTTAGTATGATCTTAATATGGTTGTTCTCCTCGCGAATATGATATAAGGCTATCCGCAACTCATTAATATTAGAACATGGCATATTAACTACATGTGTATGAGGAACTCGAATTCCAACTTCACAAGCTTCTTCCCGTAGTACTTGTGATCATTGCAATTGAAAAGACCACTCATTCCTTAACTGATTGTAAACAACTTTGGCATCATACATGTTGGGATCTAAGGGATACACAAATTCATCATCCAATGCCCAACGATGTCTTGTGACCCAAAAAATATCACCAGGAGTATATCTGCCTGACATTTAATCTAATAAAACATTTAAAAAATGTTATTTACTTCACAATGTTTAACAACATTTTATTACAAATGTAAATGGTTACATTTCATGAAATTTTTAGTTAACAATATTTTGGCAAGCAAAAAGGCAAATATTTAACAAAATCATTGTCCTCTGTGTCATTGTAATTAGATAAGTCATCCTTATATATTCCACTACCTCATATGGATGACACCATGCCAAGAGATGATGTATTTGGGTCATTCATTGCGTGAAATTTATCTAGTCGACGATGCATAACGTTGATCTCTACCTTTAAGCATCGTATCAATGTTTTCACATTTTTAATTGAACTCCTTGGTAAATTAGTTGAATGAGCCTTTGGAATTTATAGATCATGGTATCTACAATATGTTTCCATTTCACATCTTACTTCCTATAATCTACCCAAATCTGGCTTCTTATTAATATCTTCATTGCCAATTACCTCATTAATGTTTCTCGAATGCTTGCCAAAGAAAATATTATTCGCATGCCCTTGGTCTAGGCAAGAAAATATAGGAACCATTTTAAATGGTCTTTTACGGCCATACCAAATATTACCACTAGGATCTTGATAACTGTCAACCATGTTGCATATACAGTTTAATTTCAAGTTGTGACTACTTTACCTATATATTTTTTACCTGAAACATATGAATTGATAATAAACATTAATAAATTATATAATTATGTTAAAAATTTCAACGCAATGCATTTTTTTCACAATGTTACATGAGACAACATTTAATATGACTTATGTTCCACATTGGCTAGTGTTATGTCCTATTTGACAACATTTCTTTCAAAATACATTTCTAGTTTGCGAATTTTGCCAGTCCATCTTATTTTTTTCCTGAGATGTTCTTAGTCGCCCCTTCTTACACATCCATTATGGATTAGGAACTAAAGGATCTTCTGTTGCAGTTGGCCAATAATCATGATTCGGAAGCGGATGGAAATGAGTTGCCCAACATTTATATATCTCGGTAAGAGTATAAATGGGTGAAATGTAACTTGTGTGATCTAATGCATTGGATATACAACCAAAAATGGCATGGGAACATGGAATCTTAGTGTTTTGAAACTTGTTGCATAAGCAAAATTTCTCATATAGTTTAACAGTATGCACCCTACCCCCTTTTTTCCTTGAGTTATTGTTAGTCGTCTTAATTGAGAATATGCCTTTGTCACTGTCAAATTTGGTAACCTCATGTTGATTTGCCTTTCTAATTCACTTTTGCAACACAAACATGTACTTCTTAGTGAACTAGTATCCATCACTATATTCTGCTGCATATTGCGTGCGGTGCTGATCAAACATAGTGACAAATTTGAAAAAAAGCATTTCGATTGGGGTTGTAATTGGCATCCTTCTTATTGTTAGGTGCAATGCATTCATAGATTTTGCCATATTAGTTGTCATTTGTCCATACCAATGGCCACCAATATGGCACAACGCTGTAGACCCTTAATTTTGAACTAGGTCCCAAATCTCAAGAAATAATAATATAATAATAAATAATAAAAACAAAAATATATAATATTTATTTTATTAATTATAATAATGAAATATAAAAGAAAATATAATAATAAAATATAATAAAAAGAAAATATAATAAAATATAATAATATAAAAAATAATAATAATTTGACTGAGACCCGCGAATGATGAATTGGTAGGCCTAATTCGCCATAGGCCTAGCCTGTGGTGAATTGGCATAGCCAATTCGCCACCGACCACTAATTTTACCCTATGCTTGTCAGTTTCCTAAATAAATTTAGTTTCAGATTAATATTAGGGTTTGGCTTGATTGCCTATAAATAACAAGGCCTAAGACAAAATTAAGGACTAGTAATTTTAATTAAGCAATCAATTAGGAGGGAGTAGAGACATGAAATATAAAACCATCAAACCAAGAAGGCAATGGATGATTGTATTCATTCTATTCAATCGAGATTTAACCATTGGCGCAAATATAGAGTTTAGATCAACACAAAATATTGGTGGAGCCAACAATGGAGGCCTGCAATCCCTTAATCAGTTTGTTTGAATTCACAGTAACTCATATATTCTTGTTTTGTTATTTTATTTTGTTACTATGCTTTATGAGATATCTAGTAAATTATTTAAGAATCCATTCCCACAAAACTTACTTTGATTGTGTAGTAAACTGTTTTATCTAAGGCAATGTACTTAACCTATTCTTAATATCACAATAATCTTTATTCAATATCACAGTAGCAATTGCCATTGATTTCCTGCAGTATTAATTTGAATTAGATATATCCAGTGATCTAAAATTCATAATTATAGCTAAAGTAGTTTGGTTTTCTTAAAATAAAATAGTATCCTTATTTTAATAACCAAAACCCTAATTTTGTTTCCCTAAAATCCTAAAATTAGTTTTCAATCATAAAACCCTAAAATCAGTTTTCAATCCTAAAACCCTAAAACCAATTTTTAAATCCTAATAACTTAATCCTATTTTTCTAAAACTTTAAAACGTTAATTATATTTTCTCAAAACCCTAATTCATAATTTAAAAACTCTAGTTTGTACATCCATTGTTTAATATGATATTTGAATGTGGGATTAATTATTAATGCATGTTTATGTCTTGATTGATGGTTTAATTATTTGATAAATGGTTGAATGTCTTTTATTGATTTATTTTGGTTTTAAGAATTGTAAGAGATATGTTTCCACTTTGTGGGTACCTGATTAGCTAGTTCCATGTTATTTAAAATTATTTCAAGTTTTTGTTTAATGCAAAAGGATACATTTCCATCTTTTGGTGAGTATCCTATTTTATTTAGACATTGGACATGGTTGTAAAGGCATGGGCATGTTTCCATCATGTATGGATGCCCATTCATTATTTTTTTTTGAACATATTTTGATTATAATGCAATGATGTTTTAATTTAATATTTGCATGTAGTACAGATAATATCTTAATGACTAGGAATTTAATAAAATGTAGACTTGAAAAGGAGACTGGTTCTAATGAACCGAACATTGTGGGGGTGTTGGGTCATTCTCACCTTACCCATGCGTACCCAACTTTCCAAACAAATTAGGGAGTTATGGATTCCTTAGGAATTGAGTCATCCACCCCTTTCTTTTTTCCCATCCCATTTGGATGGCAACTTCATTTTTCTCTGGGTTTAAGCCCATGTTCTCTATGACCCTGGTCCTAATAGTGCCGAAGCCGTAAGAACCATTCCACATGGGAGTAGGGGCAAAAATCTCCGCTCACAGTGGTGACTCCATTGGTGATAAGAGAAGTTGATTTCATTGGTCTTTACATCATTTTATTGTTTCTTATTATGATATTGTCCATTGCATTATTTAGATTGCATTATATGCATGAGTTAGGACGCCCGTGTAACCCGTGTTGTGTTATGTAAGGGATACCATACTTTCACTCAAGATATGGAGATCGAGCATGGCATAACTACTCATAGCCTTATACCTTTGGTATATACTTGCTATGGGATCCTAAATTTCTCAACCCAAAGACTAAAGCTCATGTAATTGGCCTAGTTACTTTCCTTACGTTTTTACCCCAAATGCTTGTTATTTGACTTTGATTAATATATCTTGGTTTGAACCATGGCGTATTTGGTCTGTTCTTTTTCTAATATTACCTAATTATATTGTAAGCTCAAAATAATTTTTTTTCCTTTAAATCCAAAAGACCAAATTTCAATAATCAAATTTTTTAAAAAGGTCTTTGAACATGAAAACCTTTAAAATGGGTCAAAAATCTTTTTCCTCATGACCCAAGTTCAAAGCCCAAAAATAATTTTTAACAATCCTTTTCATTGGGCTTTTAAAAATTTGTTAAAAACATTTCTTAAAAAGAGCTTGCAAATTATTTAGGTCAATTATGGAATACAAAAAATCAATTGTGGGCCTAATCTATACCAAGAATCATTAATCATGAGCTTATTTTTGGCATGAATCATTAGTTATTTTTCCAAATGGGAAATTTATTTATGATAAACCTCTTATTTTTTTTTAATCCAATATAGCATAAAAGATATTTTTTAGTTGATTCAATGGATTAAAGCCTAATTAATGGAAATTATCATGGACTGACTTCTATGTTTGAAAATATAACTATTGGTTAAAATTGTCCGAGGAACTTTTTTGCGAAAATGAGATATCCCATGTTGGTATTTTGTTGACCATATACCTAGGAAAAGAGACTCACCATTCGTGTGTGGAAATTATAAGGTTGGAAGGAACATCTTAATTATCTTTATTTTCTTGTTGTTTGAGCATACATGCATACACATATTGCATTGCATGGCATTGATCCTTTCTAGCTCACAGACCTGGAGTACAACAGTTCAAGAGCATACAATGACCCAACCTATGTCAGTGACATAGAATCCAAATCCAATAGCAACTTAATTAGCTTCTCATCAAAAGTAATGGAGCCTAAACAAGTCAAAAGGATGGCAGATGATACCCTCAATGCCAAGATGGAAGAGCTAAAAGAGGCCCTGGCTAAGACTAGGAGGAGCCAACTGGCTACACTTTTGGAGAACACTGTTGAGGCATCTGCTAGTGCTAAGAAGCAGAAGGACAAAGGAAAGGCTTAGGTTATAGAAGTAGCCTTTGATGATGACAAAGCAGTTATTGATGATGATAATAACTGGGCTCAATACTTCCAAGATCTTCTAGATAAGAAGAAAGAGCCGAAGGATGTGTAAATATCAACTGTGAAAAAGACTAAAACTTCAGATGTTGAGAAGCTGATTGCTGATTTGGAAAAGAAGTTTGAAAAGAAGCTAAAAACTGAAGAGATGTCGAAGGTGGACAAGTCGTTTGAACAAGATGAAGAAGTCCCGTAAAAATTCAAGATGCCTTCCTTTGCCAAATTTGATGGAACTGGGAATCCTCATCTCCATGTTAAGCAGTAAATCACTGCTCTACAGTCTGCTAGAGCTATCAAGGCTCGAACTCTAAGGTATTTAATACTCTCATTGTATCCTATTTTGCAAAACTGGTTCAACGCCTTAGAGTAAAGTACCCAAAAAGATTGGAAATGATGTATAAAGCCTTCATATAGCAGTATGGGTACAATACTGAATTGGAAGTGACTTTGATGGAGGTGGAAACTATCAGGCAAAAACAAAATGAAAGTTTTGTCAATTATGTGAAGAGATGAAGAAATAAGGTTATACTTCTCTAAAAGAGGTCAGATGAGTCGGACCAGGTTAGGATGATTGTGAGAGGGGTGCTAACTAATCTCCATGAATGGATGTCTCACACTATTATCAGAGATTTTAAATATCTTCCTTAAGCTGGCTTGCAAATAGAAGAGTGGGAAAGAGAGAAGAACCATTTTTCTGTGAAATGAAATTATCAGTATGGCAATCAAAGTACACAAAAGGAAGTCAATGTTAATGCAACTAGTCAAGGAAATAGAAGTCAATTTTTAGAATAGGGAAAACCTCTGTCTTAGGTTTTCAACAAGTTATAGAAAAACGGGTAATTACAACCATTGGCTATTCAACTGCTATATGATCCTCTGCCATCGAACTTTGATGCCAAGGTCTTCTATCAATTTTATCAAATGCAAGGGCATGAGACAGATAAATGTGCTCAATTAAGGCATAAGATCCAAGATTTGGTTGACAGTGGAAAGTTACCAAAGCCTGATAAGCCCAATACCAAGAGAAATTCTTTGCTTAAATTTGGAAGAGTACCTCTACCAGTAACTTTCATGGTAGGAAAAGGATTGGAGGAAGATTTTTTCTTATCCTCTTTTCAAGATAAGAGTATTGAAGATGTGAAGAGAGAAGAAGCTCAACTCAATGAACTTCCCTTGGCTTGAATGTTGAACTTTTATTTTACTTTCTTTAGTACTTATTTGGAACAACTATGACTTTCAAACATTGTTTGAATAAATTATTTTAATCAAATTTTTGTTTATGTTGGTATTTGTTCATTTTGGTGCCCAACTAATGATGAATCTAGCTTGATTAGCATATCTATGCATCATGATTTGAATGGCTTTACTAGGTTAGAAAATTATTTTATAGCATTGAGCTGTGTATGCTTAGTTAGAGAGGGCTCCAGTATAATTACCTTTGTCTAGGTCCCAGTCAATCTTAGAACATTATTTGACAAACTTTCGAGGTGAAGTTGAACTTTGCTTATTTAAGGGAGAGATAATCTAGGCATTGTTTGATTAGCTAACAACTATTATTCAACCTATTAATATCAATCCCTAGTTTGTCACTTTGAGCCTTCATAAGATTTTAGCTTGCTTTTTATTGGCTTGTAAATCCTGATAACCTACCTATAGACCCTTAATTTTTGACCCAGTCCAGTCTAATATTTTTAAACAGTCCAAAAAATTTTTATGGTACTTTAATATTTATTATTTATTTTAATAAAATTTATTACTTATAATATTTATTTTTAATAATGGAAATAAAAAATAAAAAAATATAAATTGGCGACGAAAGTTGCTGGCGATGAATTGGCTTGGGACAATTCGCCGCAGGTTTTGCCTACGGTAAACTGGCCATGGGCCAATTTGTCGCAGGCAAAATGTGAGCGGGGTTTTTCGCCCCCACTCTCGGTGGAATGGTTCTTGCGACTTCGGCACTGTTTAGGCTCAGGGCCTTAGAGAACACGGACCTAAGTACGGAGAAAATGGAGTCGCCACCCAGATGGGCCAGGAAAAAGAAAGGGGTGGATGACTCGATTCCTAAGGAATCCCCAACCCCCTAATGGGTTTGGAAAGTTGGCTACATGTGGGGAAGGTGAGAAATGGCCCAGCACCCCCACAACGCCCGGTTCATTGGAACCGGCCTACTTTATAGATCTTAATATTATAAAATTCTTAAATATAACAATATTGTCCATATTACACAAAATAATTAAAATAAAGCATTGATATATTAAAATCAAAGCAATGTCCAAACAAAACAAATAAATGGACACCCATCTGAAGATGGAAACATGCCCTTACATAATCCATACCTAAATAGGAAACCCACCGAAAGGTAGAAACATGTCCTTTACATTGATCTTAAATATAAAAGCAATTTAAATTACATGATAGTTAACTAATGAGGTACCCACAAAGTGGAAACATACCTCTTACAACACCTGAAAATCAAAAATAAATCCATAAAGGTAAAAAACCATTCATAATAAATCGTTCATCAAAGATATCAATCAAAATATAAAATGAACATCCATCCATGATAAATTAAATAAGTCAATCATGGAAATTAAATAAACCAACAAAGCATTGAAAATAAATCAAAGTATATAATGAACTACACAATCAAATATAAAATTACACAAAGCTAGTAAAGATTCAAATTTGATGTTTACTGTTTCCATTTAAAGTTTTTTAATTAATATTAAGAATTTGGGATTTTAATATATTAAGGTTTATGCTACTGTAAGTTTTAGAGAAATTGAAATGGAATAAAGTTCTATAATTTAAGAGGTTGATAAAGTTCTTTGATTAACCAAATTAGTGTTTGAGAAGTGAAATCATGAAACTAGGGTTTGGACACTTTAAAACATTAGGTTTATGATTTACGGTTATTGGATTATTATTTTGGCTCACTGTGTTTGAATTTTAATATTTAGGTTTATAAGGTTTTAAGGGAATTAGGGTTTTAGAGAAATTAGTGTTTAAAGTTTTACGGGAATTAGGGTTTAAGAAAACTAGGTTTTAAGGTTAGCTAGTTTGGGGTTACTGCCTTAGTTTTGAAGTTGAATTGGAGTTTTTAGTGTTTCAGAGAATGTATTTGATTTTAGAATTTAGAAAAACAATTCATAGTTTTATGAAGCTTTATGAAAATAAACAAAACGATTTAAGGTTTATAGAAACAGAAAAGATATTTTTTAGGGTTTTTGGAAATAAACAAAATGATTTAAGGTTTATAGAAACAAAAGAGACAATTTAGGGTTTTTAGGGATAGAAGGAATAAATTAGTATTTTTGGGAAACAGAAGGATGATTTTTAGGGTTTAAGAATGATTTGAGGTTTTTGGGAAAACAAATAAACGGATTAAGGTTCTTAAGGTATTGAAAAGGTAAATTAGGGTTATAGGGTTTTTTGGATAAAAGAGACAATTGGATGATTGAAGCTACTGTGAAAAAATTAGATAAAGAAATTCATACCTTCGTTTGTTGGTTCCACCAAAAATTACTTCTTGGATGAATAAGAACAAAGGCAAGATGGCTGCCTTTTATGGATTGATTGATTGGTTGCTACTCTCAAAAGTTCGATCGTTAATCCTGCCAATAGGTTTCTCCTAGTCCGATCGATTCTCTTAAATTTTTCCTTAACTCGAACCAATGTTTTTTTCCCTTCCTGTGTTGTTTTTAGTCCTTATTTATAGAAGATTTTGATGATTAATCTTAATTGTTCATGGAATTTTTCTATAGCATTAAGCTGTGTATGCTTAGGGAGGGCTCCTGCATAATGACCTTTGTCTAGGTCCTAGTCAGTCTTAGAACATGCTTTGATGGACTTTCGAGGCGAAATTAAACTCTGCTTATTTAAGGGAGAGATGATTTAGGCATTGTTTGACGAGCCAACAACTAGCATCTTTTGATAAGTCTTAAATATCAATCCCTAGTTGTCCCTTTGAGCCTTCATGAAATTTTATCTTTCTTTTCATTGGCTTACAAAACCCAACAACCTACCCTGAGCTATTGTGAAACTTTTGATAAGTCTTATGATCACTAAGGTGAAGAAGCAAGAAGATCAAAGAAAGGAATGAATAGTCAAGACCATGAGGATAGTTGAAGTTCTCAAGACTATAAGGGTAGTTGAAGTTCACCTGAATTAGACCAAATATCACAGATAAAGTCAGGACTGAAGCAGATTAATACCACTCAACTCATCCATTATTAAAACAAAAAAAAAGAAGAAAAGGAAAGAAGAAAAAAGAAAGAAAAGGAAAAAAAAACAAAAAAAAAGAAAATAAAATAAAACCAACACGGTTTAGAAAGCCAACCAAGTTCTCTTTTACGTAAAGCAGCAAAAGACTTCCATTTAGTTTATAAGGATAGTTTGACTAGAATTGGTCCAAACCAATCAAAGCTTCTATCAAAATCAGAGAAAAAGGGGAAAGACCATCTAGTTTTTGAATGTCCTTTACTTAACAATCCTACAGGGAAGAAGGACAAAATGATAAAATGCTCAAAGAAAGGGAAGAGTAAGAAAAATAAAGAGAAAGAAAAGTGAAAAGAAGAAAAAAATGAATTTGGGTACCAAACTTTTTGCAAAGGAAAAGACTGTCCCAATCGAGATCCAGATTAATGTCAAAAAGAAAGAAGAATGTTCAAAGCTCTATCTTTTCATGTTTCCAAATACCTATGGCTCCAATAGAAAATCATAGTGTGAAGGTTTATTAACAGAGTCGCATCAGCTCCGATCTCAAAATGGCTTTCATTTAACCCATGTCCCTTATAGACCCCATTTCAAGCCTATCAAAGACCTTTTGATCTCTCTTGGTTGGTAGAGTCTATTAGTGGAGACAGTTTGAATAAGCATGCATATGAGATAGACAATATTCAAAATCAATGAAACCTTTGACCAAGTAATGCGTATGTGCCTATCTGAAGTGCTTGCTCAAATAGAAATGATTCCCAAGTTTAGTACGGTAACTAGAGTTGTCATGTTATAGATATGTTAATTCTAAAAATCGAGTCCTAAGCTACAATGACATTGATTTGACAAAGTCGACATTTGATTTTTTTTAAAGAAATTGTTTTCTTGTTATAAAACCTTTAAGTTGAGAGAAATATGTTAAACAGTCGAACCTTGAAGGACACATTCTGCAAAGTAATGAATTATTTGCGAGTTTGTGAAGAAGATACCAATTGACATGTTGAATCATAGTTTGAAATGGATGTATCCCTAACTATGCTGCTTGGTCCTCACCATTCATGCTTTCAATATCTCAAAGATAAAAACCATAAAGGCAAAACATTCTGTCATTCCAATGCAAGACCTGAGCGAGCATCTGGAAGGAGCCAATCAGAACACTTCCACTGATCACCTTGGTCTGTGAGTCGATGGAACCACTATAAGTATTATTCATGCATATCATGCATACATGAGTATATCACATTGCATTTTCTTGTATTGCATTGTCTATTATTTGTCAAAGTGAATAGCAAACACCCTGTGAAGTAAATAATCAAATGAAGATATGAAATCAGGAGGCATGGAAGGCCCATTACTTGAGGAAGCCCTAGTCATTTTGCAAAAGAAAGAAGAGATGCATGCTTGTGTGAAGAACTAGACAACACAAACATCAATCAGAGCCTGCATGAGAAAAATCATTGGGGATAAGGAGAAGATATAAGGGGCCAGTGTTTAGTTCATTTTTGTACTAGTTTTTAGTATGATTTTATGTGTGTTTTAGTTAATGTTTTGATTAATTTTTGTTTTAAGTGTGTTTAAAGTGTTTGTTTTAGGTTTAGGTGCAAAAACTCCCCTGGATGATCAAAACAATCAAGAAAAATGAAGAAAGAGCATGAATCAAGCAAGACATGGCCAAGCCAAAGCAAGCTTGGCCATGTCCCTCACAAGAATTCCAAGACAGTAGCTAACACACCCAAGAGACATGGCCAAGCCACTGGTCGTGTCTCACCCAAGGAAAAGAAACCAAGAAAGAAAAGAAATAGAGGCAGTACTTGACACACTCACAGACATGGCCATGTCTTTGCCCATGTCTGATCGACATGGCCATGTCACTTGAAGCTTGGCCATGTCTCATTGTCTTGGCCATGTTTCATCTTAAAATAGAGGCAATACTTGACACACTCACAGACATGGCCATGTCTTTGCCCATGTCTGACAGACATGGCCATGTCGCTTGAAGCTTGGCCATGTCTCATTGTCTTGGGCGTGTTCCTCAAAGAAATAGAAGGCAGAAGGCGACACTGGCAAGTGACATGGCAAAGCCACTGGCCATGTCACATGACATTGCCAGGAGCTTGGCCGTGTCACCACTTGAAAAGAAAGAAAAGAAAGAAGGCAGAAGGCGACACTGGCAAACGACATGGCCAAGCTACTGGCCATGTCACATGACATGGCCATGTCGCTTGAAGCTTGGCCGTGTCACTCCATGAAACCAAAGAAAAGAACAAAAAGAAAGAAGGCAGAAGGCAACACTGGCAAGCGACAAGGCCAAGCCACTGGCCATGTCACATGACATGGCCATGTCACTTGAAGCTTGGCCGTGTCACACCCAAAACCTTTGATTTCTTTTGCATGAAGTGGGGAACTAAGTGGGAGACAATGCCTTGTGCTTGCCAAAAGAAATATTAAACAAATAAAAAGTGGGGGACAAAGGGAAATGGCATGAGTTGGAAGGCATGGATGTTGATTTTTAAAGGAATTAAATAGAGAAGAAGAGGGAAATGGAAGGGTTCTTGGTGGTTCTTCAACCATTTTCTGCAAAAAACGTGGGAGGGGGAGAGAGTGACACTCTCCCTTGTCCCTTCACCTCCAACCTCCATTTCCATCCTCTCCACCTTCTCCATCTTCCATTGATAGGATCTTTGAGGTTCTTTGGGATAAATTGGGTTACAAGTTCTCAAAGGTTGAAGAAGCTTCATTGAAGGGAGTGGTGACTTGAGAAAACTCCATTCCATCTTCCAAAGGCAAAATCAATTGAAGAGTTAGTGACTTGAGAAAGCTCCATTCCACATTGCAAAGGGGAATCAACCATTGAAGAGTGCTTGAGTTCTTCATCATACATCAAGTGGAGCTAGGAGGAAGACTAGCAATCCTACTCTTGGCATCTTCACAAGGGGTTTTTCTATTCTCTCTTTTAATTCATTTCTATTGTTGTTGTTGTATTAAGAGATTGATATTGCAATGAACAATTTGTATTTGTGTTATATTGAGTTGAATAAATATTATAAATTAATGATGTTGAGCTAAATACCCATGTTTAGGGTTTGTAATATATTTGGTTGAATGTCTTGATTTGATATCTACATTGATGTTCCTTGTTGATTGGTTGATTGTATTGCATTAAATGCTAGGTTGATAGATTAGATACCTATTAATCTTTGAATATTGGATGACGGACCGAGAGGTGAAATCTGATATCGAAACTATATAATTGACCACCCAATGAATGGATTAGAAATATAAGTTCTAGGGTTTCGTTAATTTGGCAATGTAAAAGAATTGGTCATTGTTAATTCATGAATGTGAGAACTAATGGATTGGTAATTGACTAATTAATCTTAAGGAACAAATTAATTTACAAAGTTATGTTAATGGACATTTGAGAATTGAGCTTTGATTGAATGGACCTATGACCCTAGGCACCTTCTCAAGAATTGATTTGATCTTGTACACCCACACACATTACTCTCTACGCACGTTAATTTTAGGTTTAAATTAATCTTGCACATTTCATACAATAAAGACTTCTGCATTTAAATACTTGTCAATCAAGCTATTACGAACCACACCTTCTTGGGGAAACGACCTTGGGGCGATCACCTTTGCTACAGCTACCTCGTATACTTGCGAGTGACGCTTTGTAGTAGTACTTAATTTGAGCTCAAGAAGTTTTTGGCGCCGCTGCCGGGCAAGGTTGTCGCAGTAGTAATAGTTTGATTTTTCTTTTCATTGTTTGTTTATTTTCTATGAATTGTTTGTTTGTTTTGTTTTTCTTTCAATTTAATTATTTGTTTAATTTCTTTAAGTTGCTGAGTGCCTTATGTAAAGATGCAGTTTTCAAGGCACGGAGGAGTTTATGATAGGAACGATGATTCTGAAATGGCATGGCAATTAGCACAATTGACGAATCAACTTAAGGTGCTAAATGCAAGAGGAAGGGCACCTATGCCACGCCAAGAGATATGTGAAGCATGTGGCAATGTAGGCCACAGTGCAAATATGTGCTCATTCGATTTCTCACGATACCAAGAATGGCAAGAGGAAGAAGATGACTTGGGCCGTTTCCATCAAATGGGTAGAAATGACCAATATTCCAATCCTTATAATCTCAGCTGGGGCAACCAACCAAATTTTTCTTGGGACAATCAGCAGCACATTCCACCTCAAAACTTTTTTCAACCTTACCAATGAGGTCCTTACATCCAAGGACAATTTTCAAACCAAGATCACCTTAAGAAACCCACATTTGAAGATAGTTTGAATGCCTTCATTCAAACTAGTGCACAAAACCAAGATAAACTTAAGGAACCCACTTTGGAAGATAGTTTGAATGCCTTCATTCAAATTAGCTCACAAAACCATGATCAATTTGAGAAATCCACAGTGGAAGATGATTTGAATGCTTACCTTCAAATAAGCACACAAAATCAGGAAGGGAGCAATGAGAGGTTTGATTCTTTGGAGGAATCATTGAAGAGGGTGGAAAATACGAGTTGGGCAGCTAGCACATCAACTCCAAGCACAGCAAAAGGAGGAATTTCCTAGCCAGTTGGAGCAAGTCAAGGTAATCACAAATTTGACGAGTGAACAGGTGATATATAAAAAATTTTTGTGATTCCTTTGATGCAGGAACTAACCAAGAAGACAATGGTGAGGAAATGCTGCCCAACATGGAGAAACAAAGTCAATCAAAGGAGGAGGAGAATTTGGACTCATCAACTTCATCACATTTATATGAACCTCCGAATCCTCTGCAACCAATTCCATTCCCAAGTAGGCTAAAAGAAGAGGAGCAAGGTAAGCAACTTTCTAACATCTATATTATGCACTCCCAAGGAAAAAGTGGAAATAAGTTTGAGATGAGTATGTCTTTAGAAGAAGAACATGAAATGCCCAATTTAGAACTTGAGGAGTGCAAGCTAGTTTTAGATGTTGAGGTTGTTGAGAGGGGACTTGACATTGTTAAAGTGGATGAAGAAGTGATTCAACCAAGCTGGGTTGAAATTAAAGAGTCCCCAAAAGTCATCTCTACTACTCTTGGTGGTAAGGAAGAGCAGAAAGTTGATATACTCATGTTGCACGAAGATAAAAATTATTACCACGTTCCTATAACACTGGAGGATAACCCCGAGGCGACCTTCACATGTCCCTTTGAGACATGTTCCCTTCAAGGAAAAATATTTAAGGGTTGCCATACATCGGGTGCATTTCAAAGTTACATGTTGTTCATCCTCTCAGTCATGGGCTCCAATTGCATTATGGGTGGAAGGAGCCCTACACATCGTATATGGGAACGATGGAAATCAGGTTTCATCTAAACCCTCCCTGTAGTATGCATGCTCACATTGAGGGCAATGTGAATCTTTAAGTGTGGGGTGCATTTTGTGTTTTGTATTTTTACTTTTAATTGCATTTTGTGTTTTTGTGTTTTTACTTTTTACTTGTTTTTGTTTAAGTTTTAGTTAATGATTTTAATGTTTTTTCTTGAATAAATGAGTTTTGAAAAGTTCAATTGTTATAAATTGTTGATTGATGACCTTTGAATTTTTGAAGCATGAATTTGAGAATTGAGTAGAATTGGTGCTTATTGTCAATTTTTGTTGGTTTTTCCTAGCATTGCCCATTAACCTAGTGAGGAATTGAGCCATCAACTTATCATTATTGTTGTGGGTGAACATCTTTGATTGATTATTTGCTATAACTTGCTTTGACATACATTTTAAAATTACATAAAAATTTCAATTTGGCATCAAGATGATTAAGGCAATTAGGTGAACCCACTTTGGCTTAAAAAGTCCAACCCTATCTTTAACCCTAGTTAGCCAATTTTGAGCCTATTTTTATTTTTCCTTTTCTTTCTTTTTCACAACACCATTAGCTTGAACCTTGTTGTTTAACTCTTATCCTTTCATTAGGTCAAGAGCATTTTAAGAGCATTTACGACCGAGTGTTGTGTTGAATTAAGTGTGGGGTTAAATTTAGTAGGTTTAAGATTGCAAAGCAAAAATAAAATAAAATAAAATAAAAACTAAAAAAATAAAATAAAAAAAAGAAAGAAAAAGAAAAAAAAATAAAATTAATATATTTATGTAACACCCCGATACCCCATATAAATATTGTACATATACCAGGTACACATACAATATGTATATAGAGTATAAGAATGTCACTTTCCATCACCATTAAAAATCTTTACGTTAATTTTAAAAACCATCATACATTTAAACCATGTGAAAGTATTTACAAAATGGTTATTATTATCATGATAATACATAAATATAAGTTACATTGTTTCTTTCAAAGATTCATTTATACATATGAATACATTCTTATGAAAATACAATATAATTACATTCATGCACCACCATCTAGTTGGTCTCGAACTATACTTGTCCTCGTTGTGATATAGTAGCTTATCTCCAGCTTCATTGTAACACCCCGATACCCCATATAAATACTGTACATATACCAGGTACACATACAATATGTATATAGAGTATAAGAATGTCACTTTTCATCACCATTATAACTCTTTACTTTAATTTTTAAAACCATAATACATTTAAATCATATGAAAGTATTTACAAAATGGTTATTCTTATCATGGTAATACATAAATATAAGTTACATTGTTTCTTCCAAAGATTCATTTATACAAATGAATACATTCTTATGAAAATACAGTATAATTACATGCATGCACCACCATCTAGTTGGTCTCGAACTACACTTGTCCTCATTGTGACATAGTAGCTTATCTCCAGCTTCATCACCTATATACCTGCGCGATTAAGATAACCGCGCTAAGCTCGAAAGCTTAGTAGTACAAGTAACCATTAAAATATACAATATAAAGGAAACATACCTCATATGTTTAGTCTCATGTTTTAACATTTTCTTACTCTGTTTTCCCCTTTTTCAATGCATTCTTCATATAATCCTATTAACCTTATAGAGGATATACATATACACATATAACATAACCATCAAACATAATTCAATAAATTGATAGAACCTTCATATTATGATACTTACCAATTTCACCTCATACATATCATATATATCATTTTATACTTTATAATCGCATATTGCATATAACTTCACAAACCATATCTCCTTTCAATAATTCATGTATGTTGTATAATCATATCACTAACCACAATTCATCATTCACAACTCACATTTCCAACAAAGGCAACATAAATCCCATTACTCATTTATTTCAACTTGTATATACATCACATTAACAACAAAGACAGACTCGGGCCCAAAAGACACTAATATGTCATTCAAAGTTCAGAGTTAATGCTTTGGTTTTGTTATCACATTTATCAATATCATATACCCAACTAGGCTTCAAGGATTAAGTTCAACCAAGCTTCAAGGGGAGCAAAGCATGCTAAGCTTCTACCCAACTTGGCTTCAAGAACTAACCCAACCTAGCTTCAAGGGTGGTAACATCTCAATTAGGCTTCAAGGATTCAATCCAACCTAACTTCAAGAGATTGTTACACTTATTAGGCATGCCACCAACAACAAAACTCTGAAAATGAATAACACATTAGTCACACAATTCATTTATTATTTCATTATCAATTTCATTCTCATTCTCATCATCATTTACATCATCATAGCCAACCACAATGGCATCATTTAGGCAAAACATGCCTCATTTATCTCATTCTCAATATCATAGCCAACCACAATGGCTTTATACATCATCACCTCTCAATTTACATTTCATATTCCATCACAATATCACATTTCATAGTTCACCACAATATCACATTATCACATTTCATAGTTCATCACAATATCACATTATCACATTTCATAGTTCATCACAATATCACATTATCACATTTCATAGTTCATCACAATATCACATTATCACATTTCATAGTTCATCTTTGATATTTATATACATAATCATTCATTACTCAAGTATTCAATTGCATTACCATATAAATTGGAATACACATCATACAAATCATATCCTCACATCTTTCACATTTCATAACATATATATATTGAATGCCTTCACATCTTATATGTATTAATGTATTATCATATCTCTTATCTTTTCATTGCGTATACAATATTAATATTTATTTTAACAATATACTTATATGCAATCCAATAGGGTTTTGTACTTACCTCTAAAGAACTCACTCCCATATAACTTCTCTTCCATAGATCTTTCAATACTTGGATTAGGGCAATTCCATCTCTTAAAACCTAATCCAAAAGTAATCATACACACTCACTTAGAAATACACATGAGGTAATACAAATAAGAATCAATTAGGGCAAACTCAACACATGACACGCTCATCAACACGGGCGTGTTCCTGATCGTGCCCTAACTCCACAACACAGAAACATTGACACGCTCATAACCACGGGCGTGTCACTGGGCGTGTAATACATTCTGTATCTCAAAAACATCAACACGTCCAATCAACAAGAGCGTGCTCATGGCCGTGTCAATTCTCCAAACTCACAGTAGCTATGACACGCTCAATAACACGGGCGTGTTACTGGTCGTGTCAATTCTACTGCCACACAGAACTTATGACACGCTCAATAACATGGGCGTGTCACTGCTCGTGCTACCAACTCCAGAAAACAGAACCAACGACACGCTTAACAAACTGGCCGTGTCTCTGGGCGTGTCTGACTAAAAACCCAGATTCCGGTCAACACACAACAACATCCAACAATACCCATCTTTTTATCATTACTCACTTCAAACAATCTTCATCAAACACACCCAAAAACCATAACAAACTTACCAAAACATCAACAACACTCAAAACACACACCAATCATCATTATAAACTTCATTCATATACCAATTTATCAAATCCCCAAATTTCATTAAACTCAACCCTTATTCAACAATTCATCATCATCTTCACAAATAATCATATTATCATCATCCAATTACCAAATCAACACATATATATACTTAAATCTTTCAATATCATCATCATCACACATCAACCATACCAAACCCAACTCAAACAATGAAAATCAATTTAAAGAAATAAATACTTACTTGAATCCTTTATCAAATCTTCATCTCTATTATCAAATCTCTTGAATTCCTTAAGAAATTTGGTAAGAAAATCACATCTTTCTCTCTTTCTCTCTCTCTCTCTCTCTCTCTCTCTCTCTCTCTCTCTCTCTCGGCCAAGAAGAACGAAGAAGACGAAGAAGGAGTAGAAGGAAGAAGAAGTTTCTACTTCTTTCCTTTGTCCTTATCCACATATATATATATATAATAATAATAATAATAATAATAATAACAATAACAATAACAATAACAATAGTAATAATAATAATAATACTTTAAATCTCCACCACATATTCTTTCTTTGATTTTCTTCTTCTCTTTTCTTTTTGTCTTTATTATTATTATTATTTAGTTATACAAATATATATACAACTCACTTATCCTTCACCATTATATATATCCCATGTATATGTGATGTATATGTATATGTCTTACATATATTATCCTTATATTTCACATATACACATATACATTAAATCCAAATACAACAACAATAACTCCAAAACTCTTAGGGTCTATTCCGGGATATTACAATTCTCTCCCCCTAAAAAAAATTTCGTCCTCGAAATTACTCAGTACAATAACATTCCATTCTTACCAATACACCATTTAAAATTTTCATCAAATCACATAGTTTGCACTCTCCCCCTTAGAGTCAATTATATTATTCAATTCCACAACTTGTCACGATAAAAATCATTATACCTTATTACATTCTCATCCAATATTCAAAATAACTCATTATACTCTCAAATACCTTATCTATATGCAAAAATTCAATCATCCTTTAACATACTTATGTTACATTCCATTATTACATTCAAAATATTTTATCACTTCATCTCTTTATAACTATTCTCTTAACTTTAACTTTCAAGATCATAAACTTATATCTTAATATTAATTATCCCATCATTACAATTATCCTTACAAACAAACATTTATCAAACCTTCATTGATAATAATATTCTTATTTCTCATACACTTCATTCCTTCTCTAGTATTTTCTCACTTAACATCAATATTAATACAATGCTTTTGAACTTACTTTACAGGAAATCAACTTCTTCCCTTTTCTCATCATTAAAATTGATATAATTCAATTAATTCATGTCCGTTCATCTATCAAAATTTTACATTGTATACATCATTATTTATCTCTTATGCCTTTAGCACAACCATACATATTAAATCTCAATAATAATTCACAATTATAGCAAAAATCCAGATCAATTGATTTATTCTCCACAATATCTTAACATCATAATCTTGTTTGATTCAAATCAATAGTTCACTTATCTAAATTTATCATGAATAACCATCCACTTTAATTTATCTTTCAATATACACATAGTTTATCTTTCATTATCTCAATACAATTCCACCAAAATTCATAATTATCTCATACCATGCTTATCATTCATAGTTTACTCACTCAAATATTAAACCCATCCACTTATTCACCGTATACCATAAACATAATCAATATAGCTCTCAAACACATTCTGCAATCTTCTTTCATTATCATCTTCTCACTTATCATATCATTACTATATTAACAATAATTACCTTTTTCTCACATTACTCATAACTTAAAGTATTTCCATAATTCTCTTTCTGTCTTTTCTTTTCCAGAATTATAACCAAATTGCTAACACAAAAACCATAAAATACACTTCATCAATCATAACCGTTAATCATGTTTCTAGAAACATAATTATCAATCTTACCAAAGTAGTATTACAGTTATACTTTCTTAGTCTCAATTCTGTGGATAACAAAGTTAATCGGCCAAATACCATAAATACACTATATGGCCATAGGAGATTAATGATCACATCTGAAACTTATAAATCAATACTGTTCCTCTATTATTTTATTTCCAACTTTCCAATTATACTACTAAGTTGCATCACAAATATAATATCTCCATTCTCCAAACTTTACTACATCCAAAATTAACATATGTCAACTCTATCTCAACACAATTTACTCTTAATTATTTGATCACCATTTGCATGTCTCATATACAACAATATTATCCTTAACCTCTCCTTCACACATCATTCAATCTTATACAGATCTTACATAAATTTTATTCTTTATACTTTCTTTTTCCCTTATAATTTCTTATTAAATTTATATACACAGAACATTTCCTCACACAAATACTTTGGCTCATAACATTTATGATAGCCAAATTCAGTTATTATCATAACAATATTACTGTCCACCATTTCCCAAATTAATCCTTATTTCCATAACCATTTCACTATCCAACATTTCTTAAGTTTATTCTTATTTTCATTTCATCACATACTCTTTACGTCAATCAAGGCCTAATCTCTCTTAGGTCCACTACTACATGCAATGTCATTTCCAATATACATCAAATATGCAATTATATAACACATCCATAGATCACATTCACAATGTGATTTACTTTCCACATTTCTTACATTTTACAATTACATTCATATCAAAAACTCATTCCACATTTTCTATACATGTATACACATAATCATACAATGATATTTAATTCCTCTTTTACATATTTTCAACACAATTTAACATTTTACTATTCCGTGAACAACATCATTTTTATCCCTTTTTGACATGACTTAAGTTGTTTATCAACCCAACACATATACATTATCACCATGATATTACTTCACAAAATCTTAGTCACGCTACTAAGGTGACATCTCTCTCACATATATTTTTAAATGCATTAGTATACCATCTATACATCCATTTGTTTATTCTTCAACACATAGATATATATATATATATATATTACTCACATATCTATACACATGTACATTACATCCACTCATATATACATTGGGCTCAATAATCTCTTTATACTCTCCAAGTCTAATTATGACAAATCTCAATTTCTTAAATCCACATTGATCCATCCCATTTCTTACTGTCAATATTATCCCATGACCTAGCTTTGCTCAGGTTTGTCAATGCAAGCATAATCATTCTCATACTATCAATCACATTATTCAATTTAATAGTACTCTCATATACAGTAATATTCATTCCACAAGCTCATGGGTTTAACTTACATTAAGATTATCAATACTCAAATAGTCTTTACCCAAATTCCATTAACACTATAATTTCACAACTTACTACTTTACTTAAACTTCCATTCACTCATCTTATGTTCTTAATATCAACTTAAAAAAAAACATCTTATATATACACATTACAAAACAACCTCAAAGTATATTCTTTTCACAAATATTAAAGCTCATTTCCAAAAATCTAATTATCACATCTTTCCACCATTAATATGAGCTTTAACAACACTCAAGCGTATCACATTTCTAACATTAAAATCACAATGTTTGCATTTAAAACAGCAATGCAACAACACCATTATATTTCCTTATTTAACCAACATCATCTCTTTTTCTTTTAAAAAACTTTAACTTTACATATTCAAATCATAAATGGTCAAACTTTGTCTATACCCATCAACTCATTCAATATACCACCATACTCTCTTCATTTAAATAACATAACTTTCAATATTCACAATTCGACATTATTTCCTCTGTCTAGCAAACTCAACATAAACTTTCTTATAAAGAGGTTTAAAGTATAGAAGAAAGAGTACATACTCTTATCTTAATTTGATTTTCAACTCATTTCCAACTTTATTTTCCTTTCCATTTCTTTATTTTTCAATTCATATTATGTCATACATAATATTACTCATAAACATCAATATTACATTCCATGTTGCACATGACATAACATTTTTCATATGTCTCATCAACATGCATATTTCACATTACATTTCGTAATTCGTTTCTCATAAATAATTAGGCACTATGCCTCAATTATAATTCATTTCCAACATCATTGGCAACAATCATGGTTTCTTCTCACATCAACATAGTATACACATATATCATCAACTATATTAAACATCTCATGTAACACAAATATTTTACAAATCATATTATGCCACATCCGAGACCAACCTAGGTGTTAATGCATGTGCATGTATCAAAATTTTCATTCTTTTTATTTTCATTTATCATCATTTTTTTTAAAACTTTTCTTTGTAAATTTACTTAGGCCGAGAATCTCGAAACCTAAGCTCTGATACCAAAATAATTGTAACACCCCGATACCCCATATAAATACTGTACATATACCAGGTACACATACAATATGTATATAGAGTATAAGAATGTCACTTTTCATCACCATTATAACTCTTTACTTTAATTTTTAAAACCATAATACATTTAAATCATATGAAAGTATTTACAAAATGGTTATTCTTATCATGGTAATACATAAATATAAGTTACATTGTTTCTTCCAAAGATTCATTTAAACAAATGAATACATTCTTATGAAAATACAGTATAATTACATGCATGCACCACCATCTAGTTGGTCTCGAACTACACTTGTCCTCGTTGTGACATAGTAGCTTATCTCCAGCTTCATCACCTATATACCTGCGCGATTAAGATAACCGCGCTAAGCTCGAAAGCTTAGTAGTACAAGTAACCATTAAAATATACAATATAAAGGAAACATACCTCATATGTTTAGTCTCATGTTTTAACATTTTCTTACTCTGTTTTCCCCTTTTTCAATGCATTCTTCATATAATCCTATTAACCTTATAGAGGATATACATATACACATATAACATAACCATCAAACATAATTCAATAAATTGATAGAACCTTCATATTATGATACTTACCAATTTCACCTCATACATATCATATATATCATTTTATACTTTATAATCGCATATTGCATTAACTTCACAAACCATATCTCCTTTCAATAATTCATGTATGTTATATAATCATATCACTAACCACAATTCATCATTCACAACTCACATTTCCAACAAAGGCAACATAAATCCCATTACTCATTTATTTCAACTTGTATATACATCACATTAACAACAAAGACAGACTCGGGCCCAAAAGACACTAATATGTCATTCAAAGTTCAGAGTTAATGCTTTGGTTTTGTTATCACATTTATCAATATCATATACCCAACTAGGCTTCAAGGATTAAGTTCAACCAAGCTTCAAGGGGAGCAAAGCATGCTAAGCTTCTACCCAACTTGGCTTCAAGAACTAACCCAACCTAGCTTCAAGGGTGGTAACATCTCAATTAGGCTTCAAGGATTCAATCCAACCTAACTTCAAGAGATTGTTACACTTATTAGGCATGCCACCAACAACAAAACTCTGAAAATGAATAACACATTAGTCACACAATTCATTTATTATTTCATTATCAATTTCATTCTCATTCTCATCATCATTTACATCATCATAGCCAACCACAATGGCATCATTTAGGCAAAACATGCCTCATTTATCTCATTCTCAATATCATAGCCAACCACAATGGCTTTATACATCATCACCTCTCAATTTACATTTCATATTCCATCACAATATCACATTTCATAGTTCACCACAATATCACATTATCACATTTCATAGTTCATCACAATATCACATTATCACATTTCATAGTTCATCACAATATCACATTATCACATTTCATAGTTCATCTTTGATATTTATATACATAATCATTCATTACTCAAGTATTCAATTGCATTACCATATAAATTGGAATACACATCATACAAATCATATCCTCACATCTTTCACATTTCATAACATATATATATTGAATGCCTTCACATCTTATATGTATTAATGTATTATCATATCTCTTATCTTTTCATTGCGTATACAATATTAATATTTATTTTAACAATATACTTATATGCAATCCAATAGGGTTTTGTACTTACCTCTAAAGAACTCACTCCCATATAACTTCTCTTCCATAGATCTTTCAATACTTGGATTAGGGCAATTCCATCTCTTAAAACCTAATCCAAAAGTAATCATACACACTCACTTAGAAATACACATGAGGTAATACAAATAAGAATCAATTAGGGCAAACTCAACACATGACACGCTCATCAACACGGGCGTGTTCCTGATCGTGCCCTAACTCCACAACACAGAAACATTGACACGCTCATAACCACGAGCGTGTCACTGGGCGTGTAATACATTCTGTATCTCAAAAACATCAACACGTCCAATCAACAAGAGCGTGCTCATGGCCGTGTCAATTCTCCAAACTCACAGTAGCTATGACACGCTCAATAACACGGGCGTGTTACTGGTCGTGTCAATTCTACTGCCACACAGAACTTATGACACGCTCAATAACATGGGCGTGTCACTGCTCGTGCTATCAACTCCAGAAAACAGAACCAACGACACGCCTAACAAACTGGCCGTGTCTCTGGGCGTGTCTGACTAAAAACCCAGATTCCGGTCAACACACAACAACATCCAACAATACCCATCTTTTTATCATTACTCACTTCAAACAATCTTCATCAAACACACCCAAAAACCATAACAAACTTACCAAAACATCAACAACACTCAAAACACACACCAATCATCATTATAAACTTCATTCATATACCAATTTATCAAATCCCCAAATTTCATTAAACTCAACCCTTATTCAACAATTCATCATCATCTTCACAAATAATCATATTATCATCATCCAATTACCAAATCAACACATATATATACTTAAATCTTTCAATATCATCATCATCACACATCAACCATACCAAACCCAACTCAAACAATGAAAATCAATTTAAAGAAATAAATACTTACTTGAATCCTTTATCAAATCTTCATCTCTATCATCAAATCTCTTGAATTCCTTAAGAAATTTGGTAAGAAAATCACATCTTTCTCTCTTTCTCTCTCTCTCTCTCTCTCTCTCTCTCTCTCTCGGCCAAGAAGAACGAAGAAGACGAAGAAGGAGTAGAAGGAAGAAGAAGTTTCTACTTCTTTCCTTTGTCCTTATCCATATATATATAATAATAATAATAATAATAATAATAATAATAATAATAATAATAATAATAACAATAACAATAACAATAACAATAGTAATAATAATAATAATACTTTAAATCTCCACCACATATTCTTTCTTTGATTTTCTTCTTCTCTTTTCTTTTTGTCTTTATTATTATTATTATTATTTAGTTATACAAATATATATACAACTCACTTATCCTTCACCATTATATATATCCCATGTATATGTGATGTATATGTATATGTCTTACATATATTATCCTTATATTTCACATATACACATATACATTAAATCCAAATACAACAACAATAACTCCAAAACTCTTAGGGTCTATTCCGGGATATTACATTCATCACCTATATACCTGCGCGATTAAGATAACCGCGCTAAGCTCGAAAGCTTAGTAGTACAAGTAACCATTAAAATATACAACATAAAGGAAACATACCTCCTATGTTTAGTCTCATGTTTTACCATTTTCTTACTCTGTTTTCCCCTTTTTCAACGCATTCTTCATATAATCCTATTAATCTTATAGAGGATATACATATACACATATAGCATAACCATCAAACATCATTCAATAAAATTGATAGAACCTTCATATTATGATACTTACCAATTTCACTTCATACATATCATATATATCAATTATACTTTATAATCACATATTTCATATGATTTCATAGACCATATCTCTTTTCAATAATTCATGTATATTATATAATCATATGACCAATCACAATTCATCATTCACAACTCACATTTCCAACAAAGGCAACATAGATCTCATTACTCATTTATTTCAACATGTATATACATCACATTAACAACAGAGACAGACTCGGGCCCAAAAGACACTAATATGCTATTCAAAGATCAGAGTTACTGCTTTGGTCAATAGTGACACCATGTGTCTAGCCCGTAGGCAACATATATCATATCATATCTCTATCCATGGATAGCGTAACAGACCCAGTCTCTTGGACCATCAACCCGACTAATCGAGGAGATCCTCAACCCGGCTAGACTGTTACTTTTCATATATTTCATATCTTTCATTTGGAAGTGGTTTACGGGCCTCCCATTTCACCAATATTCCAAAAATCACATTTTTCAACTGGAATCGGCTTACGGGCCTCCCATTTCGCCTATCCAGTAATTCATAGGCATGCCGCCAAATGCAGAACTATGAAAGTTGAATCAACATATTAGATACACAATCATTTTATTATAAATTTCTTTTCTCAATTCATTTCCCATTTCACAATTCACAATTTATTAGGCAATCATGCCTCCATTATTCCATTTGCATCATCATAGCCAATCACAATGGCTTTATTCATCATAGCCAATCACAATGGCTTTATACATCATCACATCTCAATTCACATTTCATATTCCGTCACAATATCACATTTCATAGTTCATCTTTGATATTTATATAAATAATCATTCATTACTCAAGTATGCACAATCAATTGCATTACCATATAAATTGGAATACACATCATACAAATCATATCCTCACATCTTTCACATTTCATAACATATATATATTGAATGCCTTCAATCTCATATGTATTAATGTATTATCATATCTCTTATCTTTTCATTGCATATACAATATTCATATTTATTTTAACAATATAATTATATGCAATCAAATAGGGTTTTGTACTTACCACAAGAACTACTCCCATCAAGCTATACATAATCCACTACCTCATCATATCCTTCACACTTTACCTATAGCATCATTGATGCAACATTACAAAGTACATTATTCCTATAACACTTATTTACATCATCATAATCAATCACAAATCACATTACATTATCATATAAGCAACATGCTTTACATCCTTTACTTACTTCCAATAAAACAGAACAGAACAATTATCGCGGTCGCACCAGGCTAAGTCGCGACCGTTCTACACAATTAAAATATGGAACCTTATCACAGTAGGTTTCGCGGTCAGAAGCCCGACCTAAGTCGCGACCGCCCATGAAGAATCGCGACCGTCCACAGCCAAACTTGTGGCCGTGTCACTCATGAACAAACCCTAACCAAAGCCAACACTCTTCTAAATGCATTCAACACCTTATGCACAACACAAACTCATTCACATGGATGTAATCAAAGTCACTAACACTTATTTTGCATGTATAACACAATATTCACATTAACCATACATTAAATCATTCACTAATTCCAAACACTAAAACCAACTTCCCAATTGATCTTTTACTATCAACATCCCCTTAAGCTTACCATTTACACAACCAAATCAACACCAATTCAATCTTTTAACTCACCATCAATTTTAACTCTTATAACACATATCAAACACACCAAATCATCACATCAACAAATTATAATTCATCTTAGACACAACTTCAAAATTAACAAAGGAAAACAAGAGTGTACTTACCTTAAATGAAGAAATTCCACAAATCTCTAACCAAATCCCTTGATTCCTTCTTCAATTTGGTTCTAGCATCAAGAACACCTCTCTTCCACTCTCTTTCCTTCAATGGCCGGCACACACATGAGGAGAAAAGAAAAATCAATACATTTCAACCATGTCTTCTTCTTTAAATCTCCACCACACAATTTAACAAGACAATTACTTAAATGCCCTTCATCCATTTAACTTAACTCTTGTCTCTTATGTGCCCATATAAGTAATTTCACCTAATACCAATGAAAATATCTTCTTCCATTGACTCTCCCTTGACCAACTTATATGTTATATATATCATCATATACACTACATATACATTTCCCTCTACACCTTAATTCCCTTAACAACTTAACATATATACATTATCTCACCACTTCTTTTAGCATTCAATTAAACCATAAACAATTACCACTTTCAATTCCATTATAACAATACTAACATCACAACTTCTAGGCACACTTAGGGATATTACAATTCTCTCCCCCTTAAATAATTTCATCCTCGAAATTACTCAGTACCATAACATTCATTTTTAACAATACACCGTTTTAAATCTTCATATGACATTTATTTTATTCTTATTTTTTGATTTCATCAAATCACATAATTTGCACTCTCCCCCTTAGAGTCAATTATTTATTCAATTTCATAACTTGTCATGATATAGATCTTTATATCCTCTTACATTCTCATTCAGTATTAAAAATAACTTATTACATTCTCAATTACCTCCTCTATAAGCAAAAATTCAATCATCTTGTAATATACTTATGGTACATTCCATTATTACATTCAAAATATTTTATCACTTCATCTCTTTATAACAATTCTCTTAACTTTAACCTTAAAGATCATTAATTTATATTTTAATATTAGTTATCCCATCATTACAATCATCCTTAAAACAGACATTTATCAAACCTTCATTGATATTAATATTCTTATTTCTCATACACTTCATTCCTTCTTTAATATTTTCTCACTTAACATCAATATTAATTCAATGCTTTTGAACTTATCTTTCATTATCTCAAAGCAATTCTCATCAAATTCCATAATTATCTTATACCATACTTATCATTCATAGGTTACTTACTCAAATTTTAAACCCATCCACTTATTCATCTTATACCTTAACATATCCAATATAGCTCTCAAACACATTCTGCAATCTCTTTCATTATCATCTCCTCACCTTTCATACCATTACTAGGTTTACAATAATTACCTTTTTCTCATACCACTTATAATTTAAAGTATTTCCATAATTCTCTTCCCTTTCTTTTCCTTTCCAAAATTTTAATTAAATTGCTAACACAAGAATTATAAAATATAATTCACCCATCATAACCTTTAACCATGCTTTTAGAACATAATTATCAATCTTATCAAGGTTGTTTTACATTCATATTTTCTTAGTTTCGAATTCTATGGATAACTAAGTTATTCAGCCAATCTCAATATACAATTCATATGGCCATAGAAGATTAATGGTTACATCTAAAACTTATACATCAATACTGTTCCTCTATTATTTTATTTGCAATCTTTTTTTTTTCATTTACACTGCTAAATTATATCCATTCTCCAAACTTCTCTATACTAAGAGTTAACACACTTTAACTTTATCTCAACACAATTTACTCTTAATTATTTAATCATCATTAGTTTATCTCATATACAACCATATTATCCTTAACCTCTCCTTCACACATCATTCAATCTTATACAGATCTTACATAAATTTCATTCTTTATACCTTCTTCCCTTATAATTTCTTATTAAATTTATATACACCGAACATTTCCTCACACAAATACTTTGGCTCATAACATTTATGATAACCCAATTCAGTTATTTCCATAACAACATTACCATCCTCTATTTCCCAAATTAATCCTTATTTTCATAATAATTTCACTATCCAACATTTCTTAAGTTTATTCTCGTTCTCATTTCATCACATAATCTTTACGTCAATCAAGGCCTAATCCCTCTTAGGTCTTCTACTACATGCAATGCCATTTCCAATCTCATCAAACATGCAATTATATAGCACATCCATAGATCACATTTATAATGTGATTTACACATTTGTTTATATATATCATAATTTCATTCATTTTGAAAAACTCAGTTCACATATCATGTACATGTATACACTAAGTTATATGCTCTTATTTTATTTTCCTTTTTCATATATTCAATATAAATTTAATGTTTATCACTTTCTTTTAAACACTATCATTCTCATTCATCCAATATGATGTAAAGTATGAATTTACATTACAATTATATGTATATATATTCTGACTATACTAACATTTCACATCTGTCTTGGTCACATTACCAATGTGACATCTTTTTCACTTTCGTCTTTACAAGCATTTAATATAATTCCATATCTATTCTTATCTTTTGCAGTAAAATGGCTCATAATAGCTTATTTTCATTCGCTTATCCACTTCCCTTTTTATTCAAAATAATTTTTTTTTTCACATACATAGGTCACATTCACAATGTGACTTACTTTCCACACTTCTGATACATGCATACACATAATCATACCATTATATTTAATTCCTCTATTACATATCATAAACACAATTTAACATTAATTACTTATCATTGAGCAATATCATTCTCACCATAATAATACTTCACAACATCTTAGTCACACTACTAAGGTGATATCTCTCTCACATTTATTTTTTTAAAATACATTTAGTATACCATCTTTACTTCCATTTGTTTACTTTTCAACACATAGATATATATATATATATTACTCACATATCTATACACATGTACATTACATCCACTCATATACACATTGAGCTCAATAGCCTCTTTATACTCTCCAAGTCTAATTATACAAATCTCAATTTCCTGCATCAACATTGGTCCATCCAATTCTCACTATCAATCTTATCCCATGACCTAGCTTTGCACAGGTTTGCCAATGCAAATATAATTATTTGCATACTATCAATTACATTATCTAATTTAATAATAATCTCATATACAGTAATATTCATTCCACAAGCTCATGGGTTTAACTTACATTAAAATTATCAATACTCAAATAGTCTTTATCCAAATTCCATTAACACTATAAATTCACAACTTACTACTTTACTTAAACTTCCATTTACTCATCTTATTTTCTTAGTATCAACTTAAGAAAAACATCTTATATATACACATTACAAAACAACCTCAAAGTATATATTTTTTTTTTACAATCATTAAAGCTCATTTCAAACAAATTCAAATGTTACATCTTACCACCATTAACATGAGCTTTAACAACACTCAAGCATATCACACTTCTAACATTAAAATCACCATGTTTGTATTTAAAACAGCAATGCAAACAACACCATTATATTTCCTTATTTAACCAACATCATCTCTTTCTTTTTTTTAAAAAAAAAAAACTTTAACTTTACATATTCAAGCCTTAAATAATCAAACTTTGTCTATACCCATCAACTCATTCAATATACCACCATAATCTCTTCATTTAAATAACATAACCTTCAATATTCACCAATCGACATTATTTCCTCTGTCTAGCAAACTCAACATTAGCAAATCCAACATAAACTTTCTTATAAAGAGGTTTAAAGTATAGAAGAAAGAGTACATACTCTTATCTTGATTTGATTTTCAACTCCTTTTTAACTTTATTCTCCTTTTCATTTCTTTATGTTTCAATTCATATTATGTCATACATAATATCGCTCATAAACATTAATATTACAATCCATGTTGCACATGACATAACATTTTTCATATGTCTCATCAATATGCATATTTCACATTACACTTCGCAATTCGTTTCTCATAATTAATTAGGCACTATGCCTCAATTATAATTCATTTCCAACGTCATTACCAACAATCATGGTTTCTCCTCACATCAACATAGTATACACATATATCATCAACTATATTAAACATCTCATGTAACACAAATATTTTACAAGTCATATTATGCCACATCCGAGACCAACCTAGGTGTTAATGCATATGCATGTATCAAAAAGTTCATTCTTGTCATTCTCATTTATCATCATTTTTCTTTTAAAAACGTTTCTTTTTAAATTTACTTAGGCCGAGAATCTCGAAACCTAAGCTCTGATACCAAAATAATTGTAACACCCCGATACCCCATATAAATACTGTACATATACCAGCTACACATACAATATGTATATAGAGTATAAGAATGTCACTTTCCATCACCATTAAAACTCTTTACGTTAATTTTAAAAACCATCATACATTTAAACCATATGAAAGTATTTACAAAATGGTTATTATTATCATGATAATACATAAATATAAGTTACATTGTTTCTTTCAAAGATTCATTTATACATATGAATACATTCTTATGAAAATACAATATAATTACATGCATGCACCACCATCTAGTTGGTCTCGAACTATACTTGTCCTCGTTGTGATATAGTAGCTTATCTCCAGCTTCATCACCTATATACCTACGCGATTAAGATAACCGCGCTAAGCTCGAAAGCTTAGTAGTACAAGTAACCATTAAAATATACAACATAAAGGAAACATACCTCCTATGTTTAGTCTCATGTTTTACCATTTTCTTACTCTGTTTTCCCCTTTTTCAACGCATTCTTCATATAATCCTATTAATCTTATAGAGGATATACATATACACATATAGCATAACCATCAAACATCATTCAATAAAATTGATAGAACCTTCATATTATGATACATACCAATTTCACTTCATACATATCATATATATCAATTATACTTTATAATCACATATTTCATATGATTTCATAGACCATATCTCTTTTCAATAATTCATGTATATTATATAATCATATGACCAATCACAATTCATCATTCACAACTCACATTTCAAACAAAGGCAACATAGATCTCATTACTCATTTATTTCAACATGTATATACATCACATTAACAACAGAGACAGACTCGGGCCCAAAAGACACTAATATGCTATTCAAAGATCAGAGTTACTGCTTTGGTCAATAGTGACACCATGTGTCTAGCCCGTAGGCAACATATATCATATCATATCTCTATCCATGGATAGCGTAACAGACCCAGTCTCTTGGACCATCAACCCGACTAATCGAGGAGATCCTCAACCCGGCTAGACTGTTACTTTTCATATATTTCATATCTTTCATTTGGAAGTGGTTTACGGGCCTCCCATTTCACCAATATTCCAAAAATCACATTTTTCAACTGGAATCGGCTTACGGGCCTCCCATTTCGCCTATCCAGTAATTCATAGGCATGCCGCCAAATGCAGAACTCTGAAAGTTGAATCAACATATTAGATACACAATCATTTTATTATAAATTTCTTTTCTCAATTCATTTCCCATTTCACAATTCACAATTTATTAGGCAATCATGCCTCCATTATTCCATTTGCATCATCATAGCCAATCACAATGGCTTTATTCATCATAGCCAATCACAATGGCTTTATACATCATCACATCTCAATTCACATTTCATATTCCGTCACAATATCACATTTCATAGTTCATCTTTGATATTTATATAAATAATCATTCATTACTCAAGTATGCACAATCAATTGCATTACCATATAAATTGGAATACACATCATACAAATCATATCCTCACATCTTTCACATTTCATAACATATATATATTGAATGCCTTCAATCTCATATGTATTAATGTATTATCATATCTCTTATCTTTCATTGCATATACAATATTCATATTTATTTTAACAATATAATTATATGCAATCAAATAGGGTTTTGTACTTACCTCAAGAACTACTCCCATCAAGCTATACATAATCCACTACCTCATCATATCCTTCACACTTTACCTATAGCATCATTGATGCAACATTACAAAGTACATTATTCCTATAACACTTATTTACATCATCATAATCAATCACAAATCACATTACATTATCATATAAGCAACATGCTTTACATCCTTTACTTACTTCCAATAAAACAGAACAGAACAATTATCGCGGTCGCACCAGGCTAAGTCGCGACCGTTCTACACAATTAAAATATGGAACCTTATCACAGTAGGTTTCGCGGTCAGAAGCCCGACCTAAGTCGCGACCGCCCATGAAGAATCGCGACCGTCCACAGCCAAACTTGTGGCCGTGTCACTCATGAACAAACCCTAACCAAAGCCAACACTCTTCTAAATGCATTCAACACCTTATGCACAACACAAACTCATTCACATGGATGTAATCAAAGTCACTAACACTTATTTTGCATGTATAACACAATATTCACATTAACCATACATTAAATCATTCACTAATTCCAAACACTAAAACCAACTTCCCAATTGATCTTTTACTATCAACATCCCCTTAAGCTTACCATTTACACAACCAAATCAACACCAATTCAATCTTTTAACTCACCATCAATTTTAACTCTTATAACACATATCAAACACACCAAATCATCACATCAACAAATTATAATTCATCTTAGACACAACTTCAAAATTAACAAAGGAAAACAAGAGTGTACTTACCTTAAATGAAGAAATTCCACAAATCTCTAACCAAATCCCTTGATTCCTTCTTCAATTTGGTTCTAGCATCAAGAACACCTCTCTTCCACTCTCTTTCCTTCAATGGCCGGCACACACATGAGGAGAAAAGAAAAATCAATACATTTCAACCATGTCTTCTTCTTTAAATCTCCACCACACAATTTAACAAGACAATTACTTAAATGCCCTTCATCCATTTAACTTAACTCTTGTCTCTTATGTGCCCATATAAGTAATTTCACCTAATACCAATGAAAATATCTTCTTCCATTGACTCTCCCTTGACCAACTTATATGTTATATATATCATCATATACACTACATATACATTTCCCTCTACACCTTAATTCCCTTAACAACTTAACATATATACATTATCTCACCACTTCTTTTAGCATTCAATTAAACCATAAACAATTACCACTTTTAATTCCATTATAACAATACTAACATCACAACTTCTAGGCACACTTAGGGATATTACAATTTATATAATAATAAGAATAATTGTTGTTCTTGTTGAAAGGGTTGGAATAAGTTGGAGATATCATTGCAATATTTAATAAGTGGGTTCCCTTGAAAAGCTCTTTAATGTCAAGGGGTAGATGAGAGGAGGTGTTTTGGAATTGTGGAAGTATATACATATGATAGGTTACTTCATTCTTGAAGTGCTCTTGAACTTAATGATTAAGCTCACATTTCCTAAATGCCATACGTTCACCTTAGCCCCATTACAACCCAATAAAGACCTTTTGATTGATGCTTGATTGTTATTTTGTGTTGGAGATTTGATTGATAAGCAAGCCTACGGTAATAATCTTTCATTGATTGTTATGAGTGTAAACACTACCATGATCAAACACTTGTAAGAGTTGGTGAGGAAGTGACAACATTGGTTATGCATGGAAAGCCACTTAATTGCATAAATGTCTATTTTGTTTGATTCGATATTGATTGCGGATTTAGGGATAGGGAAGTCTTGATGCATCTTTATAACTCTTGAACTTAACAAAATTCATCTTGTTTATTGTGTTTTGATTTTAGCCTTGCTTGGGGACAAGCAAGGAGTTAAGTGTGGCGTATTTGTTTAGTTCATTTTTGTACTAGTTTTTAGTATGATTTTATGTGTGTTTTAGTTAATGTTTTGATTAATTTTTGTTTTAAGTGTGTTTAAAGTGTTTGTAATATCCTCATTTGTGGTCTAGAAGTTTTGATTATGTTATTGTTATTGTTGTTATTGTTGTTGTTGTTGTTGGTTTAAATTGAGAAAAGGAAAGTATATGTATATGTGTTTTGGGGAAATTTAGGGTTTAGAGACAAGTTTATATGTTGTGTATATGGTGATATATATAACATATAAAATGGTCAAAGAGAGAGAGTCAATGCAAGAGGAGATTTTTTTATATGGCATGTGAAATTACTTAATTGGGTTTATAAGAGACAAAAGCTAAGTTAAGTGATGAGGGGTATATGAGTAATTGCTTGAAATGAAATGCATGGTAGAGATTAAAAGAAGAAAAGGTGTTTGACTTGTGCATTTTCTTCTTTCTTTCTTGAAGTGGCCGGCTCTCCAAATAGCAAAGAGAAAGGGAGGTGTTCTTGAGGCAAGAAGTAAATTGAAGAAGGAATCAAGAGTTTGGTTAGAGATTTGTGGAAATTCTTCATTTAAGGTAAGTAATTTCTTGTTTTCTTTTATTAATTTTGAAGTTGTGGCTAAGGTGTATTGTGAATTGTTGAGTTGATGATTTGGTGTGTTTGATATGTGTTTACAAGTGTTAAAGTTGATTGTTAGTTAAAAGATTGAATTGAGGTTGGTTTGGTTGTGAAGGTTGTAAGTTTAAATGGATTTTGATAGTGGAAGTTCAAGTGTAAAGTTGGTTTTAGGGTTTGAGATGGTATGTGTCTAAATGTTTTGGTTGATGTGTTTAAATAAGGAATATGGTGATAAATATGTAGAATTTGTGTTTAGAACATTGATTTCATTCATTTGAAACATATTATATGGTGTTTGGTGAGTTTGAGTGCAATTGGAGGAGAGTTGTGCATATTAGGGTTTGTGTTTTGGGAGACACGGCCAAAAGCAATGTGAGACACGGCCAAGCCAAGGGATTTTGGGCTTGTTGGATTAGTTTTTGGGTGACATGGCCGTGTTCCCAAGCCGTGTTAGCTACTGAGAGTTTTGGTTTAAGAGACACGGTCACAAGCTTGGCCGTGTCCCTTGCCCGTGTTGCTTACTGTCCAAGTGGGTTGAGTGACACGGCCACAAGCTTGGCCGTGTCCCTCAAGTGGCTGCCCGTGTCCCTCAAATGTGTGGGTTAGGGTTTTTATACTTTGTTCTATTTGCATTGTTTTGGTCATTTTAAGGTAAGTTGGTACCTTAACCTAAACCTAAATACATTTAAACAATGATTGACCTAAACAAATGCATATGGAAGACCTTAAAGCTATGAATGATATAAATTATTCTTTGCCCTAATTGCATTGTTGAGATTGAACAATGTTATGTTATGCATTGTGAATGGTTATGTGTTTCATGAATAATGTATATTGAAATGTTATATCAAAGATGCTATGATGATTTAAATAAGAGGTGAAATGTGATGTAAAGCCATTGTGATTGGCTATGATGATGATATTGAAAGAAAGAAGGCATGTTTGCCTAAATGTGATGAGAATTTGAGAATGGAAATGGTAACTATATAATAAATGAATTGTTTGTTTAATATGTTATTCAGTTTCAGAGTTCTGGATTTGGGTGGCATGCCTAAGAAATGATGAAAGGTAACAGTCTTGCCGGGTTGAGGATCTCCTCATATGTGTTGAGTTGATGGTCCAAGAGACTGGGTCTGTTACACTATGAGAATTGTGAATAGAGATACATGTATATACATTGCCTACTGGCGTGATTATTGTGACTATGAACCAAAGCAGTAACTCTGAACTCTGAATATCGTATTAAATACTTGTTGGGCCCATAGGTGTCAAGGTTATATGAATGTCCTAAATAATGTTATGAGTTAATGAAATGAGATGTTGTTTATTGAGTATGATTGATTAATGTTGAATGTGGAAAGATGTTGAGATGTGGTATGCTCATATGACTATGATTTGTCAAATGCATAATTATGTGGTTAACTTTATATTTATGATGTTGATCTTATCAACAACATATGTGGCATTGCATTACATTAAAGCATACCATTAGCATGTATTATCTTACTAAGCCGTTGGCTTAGCGCGATAGTGTTTAATCGCGCAGGTAATAGAGTTGATAGAGTTGAACCTGAGAGTTCATCAAGACCAAGTGAGAGTAGACCTTGAAGAATTCATTTTGGGATCTTAAAGATCAGAGCTGACTTGCCAATCATGTATACTTCTTTATATTTTGTAAAGAAATGTTTAATATGTAAATATGTACATATTTTATAACTTCCGCTGTGTAATATTTAAATGTATATATATATAACTAATATGTTTTGTTTTATAAGTAAATGATCTACTTTTCTATAATGTATAATGATAAGGGTATTGTATCAAATTTAAAGTGTTTTGAATGTTAAGAAAACCGTAGCATCCCTATGTTTGGTGCACTTATGCTACATTGTGGTGGTTGTAGTATGTGTGCATTGGATATGGGGGTGTTACAATTGTTTTGGTATCAGAGCCTAGGTTTGAGATTCTCAGCCTAGGTAAAATGTAATAAAAAGAATATTTTTACTTAAAAAGTTGGTTTTGAAATAAAATACATGTTTGGGATTGGCAACCTCTGATCTTTAATAAGAAGTATCCTACTGTGTTTGCAGTGTTAGGTTGTGATGGATTCTCACTCACGTCAGTCGATTGAGGGTAGTGCTGAGAGTATTGCTCCTGCTGAGGGAGCTAGAGTTGATAGTGTTGAGGAGGCACCTGCTTCGGTGTCGGGTAGACCAGTTGGTGAGGAGGTTCCGCCAGCCTGGTTTAGACATATGATGGAAGTTATGAGGCAAGCACCAGTGCAACCACAGCCACCACCCCCTCAACCTTCAGTACCAGTGAGGCACTATGATAAGCTAAGGAAATATGGAGCGGAGGATTTCCTTGGTACTACTGACCCAGCTGTAGCAGAACAGTGGCTTGACAAAGTACAGA
Source organism: Garcia nutans (assembly GCA_947685225.1). Taxonomy (NCBI): domain Eukaryota; kingdom Viridiplantae; phylum Streptophyta; class Magnoliopsida; order Malpighiales; family Euphorbiaceae; genus Garcia; species Garcia nutans. The sequence goes on along the minus strand of CANTUV010000007.1, from coordinate 41,857,297 downwards.
GGATCTTTATTCAGTTACAAGCCACCCCTGAGGAAAAATTTGACTATGCAAGATCTTTGCTATAGAAGGACGCCTACGATTGGTGGAAGACAGTGCCACATTCTATGGATGATCCACCAACCTTGTCTTATGCGGATTTTCTGAGAGAGTTTGAGTTGAAGTATACTCCTAGGGAGTACAAAGACATGAAGAAGATGGAGTTTTTAGGCTTGAAGCAAGACAGCAAGACTGTTACTGAGTATGAAGTTGAGTTTATTCGACTGAGTCAGTATGCTGGGGGTATTATTGCTGATGAGATTGATAGATGTCGGCGATTTGAGGAGGGATTGAGGCCCTCGATCATGTGCTTAGTGGCTGGATCCAGATATCAGGATTTCTCACAGCTAGTGGCAGCAGCTCGAAGTGTAGAGCGAGCTCAAGTTATTGCAGCTGCTTCAGAGGAAGAGGTTAGGGTTAGGAGGCCCCAGTTTGAGGCAGGGTCTTCTTCTGTTAAAAGAGGTAAAGGAAGCTTTGTTCCTAGAGTTAGTAGGAGTCAGAGGTTAGCTGGTAGGTCAGTGCAGTTCCAGAGGCAGAGATTTAGACTTGCAGCTTCAGTAGCGAGTGCTCCTACTCCTGGAGTTCAGAGATCCACCTTACCTGTGTGTAACCAGTGTGGTGGAAGACATGGGGGCATTTGTTGGAGGCATAGTAGATCAGGGGTATGCTTCAGGTGTGGATCACCTGACCACTTTGTGAGAGACTGTCCTGAGAGGCAGGAGCAGATGCCAGTTGATTCTGCTGCTTCTCGAGCTAGTGTGAGGGGAGGCAGAGGAGGCAGAGGTGCCAGCCGAGGAGGTAGATCAGGGTTCAGTTCTAGAGGAGGTGCTACATCCAGGGAGGGTAGACCAGAGGAGGTTGGATCTTCCCAGAGGATGTATGTTATGCAGAGGCAGCCAGATGCATCGGCAGTCATAGCTGGTACTTTTTCTTTATTTGATATTTCAGTACTTGCTTTGATTGATCCGGGTTCCACCCATTCTTATGTTAGTGCATCTGTTTTGCCTGTATCTGATTTGCATGCTGAGTCCCTAGGATTTGATGTGTTGGTGACAAATCCGTTAGGGCATAGTGTGGTTGTGAGTAAGGTGCATCGAGATAGTGCAGTAGTGGTGCAGGGTGAGGAGTTCTTTGGGGATTTGATTGAGATGCCATTTAAGGAATATGATGTGATCTTAGGTATGGATTGGCTATCTCGACATGGAGCTGTGGTGGATTGTAAAAAGAAAATTGTTTCTTTGAGAACGGGTGATGGTAGAGAGATGATAGTATCTAATGAGCAGGAACAGCTAGCCTCCTTATTTGTTTCAGCTGTTGCAGCCAGGAGGTTGATTAGAAAGGGATGTGAAGCCTATCTTGCTCATGTGGTAGATACTAGAGTGAAGGGTTCCCCTATTGATAGCATTGCCACAGTTGCTGAGTTTCCGGATGTATTTCCAGAGGAGTTGCCAGGGTTACCTCCTGAGAGAGAGGTGGAGTTCGGTATTGAATTGTTGCCTGGTACCACTCCTATCTCTATTACTCCTTATAGAATGGCACCAGCAGAATTGAGGGAATTGAAAGTTCAATTACAGGAGTTGTTGGACAAAGGATTTATTCGCCCCAGTGTTTCTCCTTGGGGAGCTCCTGTGCTATTTGTGAAAAAGAAAGATGGTACTATGAGGTTGTGTATCAATTATAGGCAATTGAACAAGGTGACTATTAAAAATAAATATCCTTTTCCTAGAATCGATGATCTCTTTGATCAATTGAAGGGTACAGCTGTGTTTTCTAAAATTGATTTGAGATCTGGGTACCATCAATTGAGAGTTAAAGCTGAAGACATTTCCAAAACCGCCTTTCGGACCAGGTATGGGCATTATGAACTTCTAGTTATGCCTTTTGGTCTGACGAATGCACCTGCAGCTTTTATGGATTTGATGAATAGGGTGTTCAGGCCCTATCTGGATCAGTTTGTAGTGGTCTTCATCGATGACATTCTGGTGTATTCGCGGAATGAAGAGGAACATGACATGCATCTGCGGATTGTATTGCATATTTTGAGAGAGAAGCAGTTGTTTGCCAAATTGTCGAAGTGTGAGTTCTGGTTGGATCAAGTCGCTTTTCTCGGACATATTGTTTCAGCAGAAGGCATTAGAGTTGATCCGAGCAAAGTTGAAGCAATTTTGAATTGGAGTCCACCAAAGTCAGTGACTGAAGTTAGAAGTTTCCTGGGTTTGGCAGGCTATTACAGACGATTTGTGAAAGGGTTTTCTTTAATAGCTACTCCACTCACTAGATTGCTTCGTAAGGGAGTGAGATTTGTGTGGACGGATCAGTGTCAGACTAGCTTTGAGCAGTTGAGAGATATGCTGACTCAAGCGCCTGTTCTTACTCTACCTGTGGAAGGCAAACCATATGTGATTTTTAGTGATGCTTCACATAGTGGTTTGGGGTGTGTATTGATGCAAGAAGGTAAAGTTATAGCTTATGCATCTCGACAGTTGAAACCGCATGAGCTTAATTATCCTACTCATGATTTGGAGTTGGCAGTCATTGTGTTTGCATTAAAGATTTGGCGCCACTATCTGTTTGGGGAGAAATGTTTCATCTACACTGATCACAAGAGTTTGAAGTATTTGGGTGTCTAGAAAGAACTCAATCTTCGTCAGAGGAGATGGCTAGAATTGATTAAAGACTACGACTGCTTGATTGACTATCATCCAGGTAAAGCAAATGTTGTTGCTGATGCCTTGAGTCGGAAGTCTTTAGCTGGTTTAATAGTTTACTCGCTCTCGTTGCTTGTTGAATTGAGAGCATTGTATGCCAGTTTGGTACCTTGTGTTGATGGTGCATTGGCACAGTTGCAATTGAAGCCGATTTTATTAGATCAGATCAAAGAAGCTCAGTTGGCCGATAAGAAGATACAGAAGATTGTTTCGGATTGTCAGAGTGGAAAGGGTAGAGATTTTATTGTGAAGAGTGATGGGAGCCTATGGTTTAAAAACCGATTGTGTGTACCCGATGATGCTGATTTGAAAAGGGTCATTTTGGAAGAAGCTCATCAGTCGATGTTTGCTATGCATCCGGGTAATACGAAGATGTATCATGATTTGAGACAGCATTATTGGTGGATTGGGTTGAAGAGAGATATTGCAGAGTTTGTATCAAAATGTCTCACCTGTCAGAAGGTTAAAGCAGAGCATCAAGTTCCAACTGGATTGCTTCAACCATTATCAGTACCAGAATGGAAGTGGGATAGAGTGACGATGAATTTTGTGTCTGGGTTGCCTTTGACACAAAAGAGGCATGATGCTATATGGGTGATTGTGGATAGATTGACTAAGACAGCTCATTTCCTTCCGGTGCGGATGGATTACTCTTTGGAGAGGTTGGCTGAGCTGTATATCCATGAGATTGTGAAATTGCATGGTGTTCCAACTTCTTTAGTGTCTGATCGAGATCCCAGGTTTACTTTAAGATTTTGGAAGAGTTTGCATAGTGCTTTGGGTTCTCGACTGCACTTCAGCACTGCTTTTCATCCACAGTCGGATGGACAGTCAAAGAGGGTGATACAGATTATTGAGGACATGTTGAGAAGCTGTGTCATTGATTTCACTGGAAGTTGGGATAGGTTTTTACCTCTTGTGGAGTTTGCTTACAACAACAGTCACCAATCCAGCATTGGTATGGCACCGTTTGAAGCATTGTATGGCAGACGGTGTAGGACACCTCTTTGTTGGAATGAGCTTGGAGATAATAAGTTGGTTGGTCCTGATTTGATTCAAGAAACTGAAGAAAAAGTAAAGTTGATTCGAGGCAGGTTAAAAGCAGCTTCAGACCGACAGAAGTCTTATGCAGATCTGAAAAGGAGAGACATTCAGTTTGATGTTGGAGATAAGGCGTTTTTGAAAGTATCTCCTTGGAAGAAGATTTTGAGGTTCGGTCGGAAAGGAAAATTGAGTCCTCGGTTTATTGGACCATATGAAGTTTTGGAATGAATTGGGCCAGTTGCGTATCGACTTGCTTTGCCACCTGAGTTGGATCGTATTCATAATGTATTTCATGTTTCTATGTTGAGGAGGTACAGGTCGGATCCATCTCATGTGTTGCCAATTGAATCTATCGAAGTGAGCCCAGATTTGACTTTTGAAGAGGAACCAGTTGCTATCTTGGCACGAGAAGTGAAAGAGTTGAGGAACAAGAGTGTGCCATTGGTGAAAGTTCTATGGAAGAATCATGGAAAAGAAGAAGCAACTTGGGAAAGTGAGCAAACCATGCAAGAACAATACTCGCAGTTGTTTCAGCTTTGATATCAGGTAATTTCGAGGACGAAATTTTCTTTTCAGAGGGGGAGAATTGTAATATCCTCATTTGTGGTCTAGAAGTTTTGATTATGTTATTGTTATTGTTGTTATTGTTGTTGTTGTTGTTGGTTTAAATTGAGAAAAAGAAAGTATATGTATATGTGTTTTGGGGAAATTTAGGGTTTAGAGACAAGTTTATATGTTGTGTATATGGTGATATATATAACATATAAAATGGTCAAAGAGAGAGAGTCAATGCAAGAGGAGATTTTTTATATGGCATGTGAAATTACTTAATTGGGTTTATAAGGGACAAAAGCTAAGTTAAGTGATGAGGGGTATATGAGTAATTGCTTGAAATGAAATGCATGGTGGAGATTAAAAGAAGAAAAGGTGTTTCACTTGTGCATTTTCTTCTTTCTTTCTTGAAGTGGCCGGCTCTCCAAATAGCAAAGAGAAAGGGAGGTGTTCTTGAGGCAAGAAGTAAATTGAAGAAGGAATCAAGAGTTTGGTTAGAGATTTGTGGAAATTCTTCATTTAAGGTAAGTAATTTCTTGTTTTCTTTTATTAATTTTGAAGTTGTGGCTAAGGTGTATTGTGAATTGTTGAGTTGATGATTTGGTGTGTTTGATATGTGTTTACAAGTGTTAAAGTTGATTGTTAGTTAAAAGATTGAATTGAGGTTGGTTTGGTTGTGAAGGTTGTAAGTTTAAATGGATTTTGATAGTGGAAGTTCAAGTGTAAAGTTGGTTTTAGGGTTTGAGATGGTATGTGTCTAAATGTTTTGGTTGATGTGTTTAAATAAGAAATATGGTAATAAATATGTAGAATTTGTGTTTAGAACATTGATTTCATTCATTTGAAACATATTATATGGTGTTTGATGAGTTTGAGTGCAATTGGAGGAGAGTTGTGCATATTAGGGTTTGTGTTTTGGGAGACACGGCCAAAAGCAATGTGAGACACGGCCAAGCCAAGGGATTTTGGGCGTGTTGGATTAGTTTTTGGGTGACATGGCCGTGTTCCCAAGCCATGTTAGCTACTGAGAGTTTTGGTTTAAGAGACACGGTCACAAGCTTGGCCGTGTCCCTTGCCCGTGTTGCTTACTGTCCAAGTGGGTTGAGTGACACGGCCACAAGCTTGGCCGTGTCCCTCAAGTGGCTGCCCGTGTCCCTCAAATGTGTGGGTTAGGGTTTTTATACTTTGTTCTATTTGCATTGTTTTGGTCCTTTTAAGGTAAGTAGGTACCTTAACCTAAACCTAAACACATTTAAACAATGATTGACCTAAACAAATGCATATGGAAGATCTTAAAGCTATGAATGATATAAATTATTCTTTGCCCTAATTGCATTGTTGAGATTGAACAATGTTATGTTATGCATTGTGAATGGTTATGTGTTTCATGAATAATGTATATTGAAATGTTATATCAAAGATGCTATGATGATTTAAATAAGAGGTGAAATGTGATGTAAAGCCATTGTGATTGGCTATGATGATGATATTGAAAGAAAGAAGGCATGTTTGCCTAAATGTGATGAGAATTTGAGAATGGAAATGGTAACTATATAATAAATGAATTGTTTGTTTAATATGTTATTTAGTTTCAGAGTTCTGGATTTGGGTGGCATGCCTAAGAAATGATGAAAGGTAACAGTCTTGCCGGGTTGAGGATCTCCTCATATGTGTTGAGTTGATGGTCCAAGAGACTGGGTCTGTTACACTATGAGAATTGTGAATAGAGATACATGTATATACATTGCCTACTGGCGTGATTATTGTGACTATGAACCAAAGCAGTAACTCTGAACTCTGAATATCATATTAAATACTTGTTGGGCCCATAGGTGTCAAGGTTATATGAATGTCCTAAATAATGTTATGAGTTAATGAAATGATATGTTGTTTATTGAGTATGATTGATTAATGTTGAATGTGGAAAGATGTTGAGATGTGGTATGCTCATATGACTATGATTTGTCAAATGCATAATTATGTGGTTAACTTTATATTTATGATGTTGATCTTATCAACAACATATGTGGCATTGCATTACATTAAAGCATACCATTAGCATGTATTATCTTACTAAGCCGTTGGCTTAGCGCGATAGTGTTTAATCGCGCAGGTAATAGAGTTGATAGAGTTGAACCTGAGAGTTCATCAAGACCAAGTGAGAGTAGACCTTGAAGAATTCATTTTGGGATCTTAAAGATCAGAGCTGACTTGCCAATCATGTATACTTCTTTATATTTTGTAAAGAAATGTTTAATATGTAAATATGTACATATTTTATAACTTCCGCTGTGTAATATTTAAATGTATATATATATAACTAATATGTTTTGTTTTATAAGTAAATGATCTACTTTTCTATAATGTATAATGATAAGGGTATTGTATCAAATTTAAAGTGTTTTGAATGTTAAGAAAACCGTAGCATCCCTATGTTTGGTGCACTTATGCTACATTGTGGTGGTTGTAGTATGTGTGCATTGGATATGGGGGTGTTACAGTGTTTGTTTTAGGTTTAGGTGCAAAACGTCCCTTGGATGATCAAAACAATCAAGAAAAATGAAGAAAGAGCATGAATCAAGCAAGACATGGCCAAGCCAAAGCAAGCTTGGCCATGTCCCACACAATAATTCCAAGACAGTTGCTAACACACCCAAGAGACACGGCCAAGCCACTGGCCGTGTCTCACCCAAGGAAAAGAAACCAAGAAAGAAAAGAAATAGAGGCAGTACTTGACACACTCACAGACATGGCCATGTCTTTGCCCATGTCTGATCGACATGGCCATGTCACTTGAAGCTTGGCCATGTCTCATTGTCTTGGCCGTGTTTCATCCTAAAATAGAGGCAGTACTTGACACACTCACAGACATGGCCATGTCTTTGCCCATGTCTGACAGACATGGCCATGTCGCTTGAAGCTTGGCCATGTCTCATTGTCTTGGGCATGTTCATCAAAGAAATAGAAGGCAGAAGGTGACACTAGCAAGTGACATGGAAAAGCCACTGGCCATGTCACATGACATGGCCAGGAGCTTGGCCGTGTCACCACTTGAAAAGAAAGAAAAGAAAGAAGGCAGAAGGCGACACTGGCAAACGACATGGCCAAGCCACTGGCCATGTTGCTTGAAGCTTGGCTGTGTCACTCCATGAAACCAAAGAAAAGAACAAAAAGAAAGAAGCCAGAAGGCGACACTGGCAAGCGACATGGCCATGTCGCTTGAAGCTTGGCAGTGTCACACCCAAAACCTTTGATTTCTTTTGCATGAAGTGGGGAACAAAGTGGGAGACAATGCCTTGTGCTTGCCAAAAGAAATATTAAACAAATAAAAAGTGGGGGACAAAGGGAAATGGCATGAGTTGGAAGGCATGGGTGTTGATTTTTGAAGGAATTAAATAGAGAAGAAGAGGGAAATGGAAGGGTTCTTGGTGGTTCTTCAACCATTTTGCTGCAAAAAACGTGGAAGAGGGAGAGAGTGACACTCTACCTTGTCCCTTCACCTCCAACCTCCATTTCCATCCTCTCCACCTTCTCCATCTTCCATTGATAGGATCTTTGAGGTTCTTTGGGATAAATTGGGTTACAAGTTCTCAAAGGTTGAAGAAGCTTCATTGAAGGGAGTGGTGACTTGAGAAAACTCCATTCCATCTTCCAAAGGCAAAATCAATTGAAGAGTTGGTGACTTGAGAAAGCTCCATCCAAAGGTTTGGTGACTTGAGAAAGCTCCATTCCACATTGCAAAGGGGAATTAACCATTGAAGATTGCTTGAGTTCTTCATCATACATCAAGTGGAGCTAGGAGGAAGACTAGCAATCCTACTCTTGGCATCTTCACAAGGGGTTTTTCTATTCTCTCTTTTAATTCATTTATATTGTTGTTGTTGTATTAAGAGATTGATATTGCAATGAACAATTTGTATTTGTGTTATATTGAGTTGAATGAATATTATAAATTAATGATGTTGAGCTAAATACCCATGTTTAGGGTTTGTAATATATTCGGTTGAATGTCTTGATTTGATATCTACATTGATGTTCCTTGTTGATTGGTTGATTGTATTGCATTAAATGCTAGGTTGATAGATTAGCTACCTATTAATCTTTGAATATTGGATGACGGACCGAGAGGTGAAATCCGATATCGGAACTATATAATCGACCACCCTATGAATGAATTAGAAATATAAGTTCTAGGGTTTCGTTAATTTGGCAATGTAAAAGAATTGGTCATTGTTAATTCATGAATGTGAGAACTAATGGATTGGTAATTGACTAATTAATCTTAAGGAACAAATTAATTTACAAGGTTATGTTAATGGACAATTGAGAATTGAGCTTTGATTGAATGGACCTATGACCCTAGGCACCTTCCCAAGAATCGATTTGATCTTGTACACCCACACACATTACTCTCTACGCAAGTTAATTTTAGGTTTAAATTAATCTTGCACATTTCATACAACAAACACTTCCGCATTTAAATACTTGTCAATCAAGCTATTACGAACCACACCTTCTTAGGGAAATGACCTTGGGGCGATCACCTTTGCTACAGCTACCTCGTATACTTGCGAGTGACGCTTTGTAGTTGTACTTAATTTGAGCGCAACAGCCAGCCAAAAAATGGCTGAATTTTTTGAAAAAGTGCAAAAGAATGGAACACTTAAACTATCAAAAGAATGAAGATGTAAAACTCAAAAGATTAGTCCAGCTAAAGAAGTTGAAGCCAATATAGGACAAACTTTAAAAGGATGAAGATCCAGTTTAAAGGATGAAGACCCAATTCAAAGGATGAAGATCCAACTTAAAGGATAAAGATCCAATTTCAAGGGTGAAGACCCAACATCCAAAGGATGAAGATCCAGTTTAAAGGGTGAAGACCCAATTCCAAGGATGAAGATCCAACTTAAAGGATGAAGATCCAATTTCAAGGGTGAAGATCCAATTTCCAAGGATGAAGATCCATTTTCAAGGGTGAAGACCTGATGCCGAGGATGAAGATCCACTTTGAAGGGTGAAGACTCCAAGCTTAAAGGATGAAGACTCAATTTCCAAGGATGAAGATATATTTTCAAGGGTGAAGACCTGATGTCAAGGATGAAGATCCACTTTGAAGGGTGAAGACCCGCAGCTTAAAGGATGAAAATTTCAAGGGTGGAGACCCGATTTCCAAGGATGAAGATACATTTTCAAGGGTGAAGACCTGATGTCGAGGATGAAGATTCTCTTTAAAGGGTGATGGCCCGAAGCTTAAAGGATGAAGATCCAATTTTAAGAGTGAAGACCCAATTTCTAAGGATGAAGAACCATTTTTAAGGGTGAAGACTTGATGCCGAGGATGAAGATCCAATTTCAAAGGTGAAGACCCAATTTCCAGGATGAAGACCCGATGCCAAGAACAAAGATCCACTTTCAAAGGTGAAGACCCAATTTCCAAGGATAAAGATTCGTTGTCAAGGGTAAAGATCCAATGCCAGGGATGAAGATCCACTTTTAAGGATGAAGACCTGATCTCCAAGGATGAAGATCCATTTTCAAGGGTGAAGACCCAATGCCAAGGATGAAGATCCAAGGTCCAAGGATGAAGATCCATTTTCAAGGGTGAAGACTTAATGCCGAGGATGAAGATCTGCTTTGAAGGGTGAAGACTCGAAGTCTAAAGGATGAAGATCCATTTCAAGGGAGAAGACTCGATGTCAAGGATGAAGATCCAATCTCAAGGGTGAAGACCCAATCTCTAAGGATGAAGATCTCGTGTCCAAGGATGAAGATCCACTTTTAGTGGGTAAAGACCCATAATCCATTAAAGAAGCGGAGCAGCCAAAATTCTCAACTGATAAAAGGTACCTCGGGTCCAGAACCCAAATTATTATAAAGTCCAAAACTCGTTTAGGTCCAGAACCCAAGTTATTCTAGAGTCCAGAACTCGCTCGGGTCCAGAACCCAAATTATTTTTAATTCCAGAACTTACCTCGGGTCCAGAACCCAAATTATTTTTTAAGTCTAGAACTTACCCCGAGTCCAGAACCCAAATTATTTTTAAGTCCAGAACTTACCCCGGGTCCAGAACCCAAATTATTTTTAAGTCCAGAACTTACCTCGGGTTTAAAATCCAAATAATTTTTAAAGTCCAGAACTTATCCCGGGTTTAGAATCCAAATTATTTTTAAGTCCAAAACTTATCCCGAGTCCAAAACCTAAATTATTTTTGAGTCCAGAACTCAAACCAACCTTGAGTAAGAAGTCCAATTTGGCTCTAAACCCAGTCAAAAATCACATTGCTTTTCACTTTCTTTTGCTATAGTCTTAGATCGCTCAAACAGGGGGCAAATTGTAGACCCTTAATTTTGGACCTAGTCCAGTTTGATATTTTTAAACAGCCCAAAAAAATTTTTGTGGTATTTTAATATTTATTATTTATTTTAATAATATTTATTACATATAATATTTTTTTAATAATAAAAGTAAAAAATAAAAAATAAAAAAAATATAAAATATAAAATCGAAGACGAAAGTCACTGGCAATGAATTGGATTGGGCCAATTCGCCGCAGGTTTTGCCTTAAGGATCATAACCAACAAAGAACTATTTGACTTCTTTTTGGCAATTTATTCATAACCATGGACTTGAAGGATCAAGAGGCAGCAAACAACAAAACAATTCATAAAAGGCAGCACATATTGTCTTTGTTATTGTTCAACCAAAATTAAAATTGTGGTGGAACCAACAATAGAGGTTTGAGTTTCTATTAACTTTTATATTTCCAGTAGCTACATTATTCAATTTGATCAATTGTTTAAGCATACAATGGATAAATTTTTATTTAAAACATGTTGATCAATTGTTCTATTTATCATCTATTTTCTATCTAAAACCCTAAAACTTATTTTTCAAAACCCTTATATCTTAATACCCATTAAACTAATTTTTGAAGCCTAAAACCCTAATTGCACTTTTCTAAAACCACAAAATAATAATCTGTTTTCTCAAAATCATAATTTTTTCTAAAATTCACAGTAGCTTATTCTTTCCAAACACCTAACTCTTAATCCTATTTTCATGATCTTCAATTTTATGTACTTAAAATTAAACCTTAATATTATTTTCCAAATCCCTATATCCAAAACATCGATTCTGTAGATTCAAACCTAATCTTTAATTCAAATATCCAATAGCCATTTTATTTCTTTTACATTAAATATTTCTTAGTTGACTTATCCAGTAAATACAAAACACTAATTATTAAACATAAAACCTATAAAACCCTAATTTTATTCAAGAAACCCTAAGTGATGCATAAACCATAAATTCATATACTTACTTCCTTATTAGATGAATATTTATAATGCATTTTTATTGATGTTTCATGTCCTGGATGAATATTTTACTTATGATGAATGGTTGGTTACTTTTTATTGATTTGCTTTGGTTTCAAAACATTGTAAGAGTTGTGTTTCCATATTTTGGGTACCTCATACTGGAAGCATCATGTAATTTAATTTATTTTAAAGTTTTTGGATCAATGTAAAGGACACGTTTCCACCTTTCTGTGGATTCCCTATTTAGTTTTATATATTAAACGATGCAATGACATGTTTCTATCCTCGGATAGGTGTCCATTTATTTATTTTGTTTGGACATTATTGTAAATTTAATAAAGTATTTATTTATTCGTATGATCGCATGCAGTATGGATAATATCATTATATTTAAGAGTTTTATAATATTAAGACCTGCAAAGGATGCCGGTTCCAATGAACCAGGCGTTATGGGGGTGCTGGGCCATTTCTCACCTTCCCCATATGTACCCAACTTTCCGAACCCATTAGGGGGTTGGGGATTCCTTAGTAATCGAGTCATCCATCCCTTTCATTTTCCCGGCCCGTCTAGGTGGTGACTCCATTTTCTCCTAGCTTAGGTTCATGTTCTCTAAGGCCCCGATGCTAAACAGTGCTAAAAGTCGCAAGAACCGTTCCACCGGGAGTGAGAGCAAAAATCCCCGCCACAGTATTGTAATGTTTAAAATTTTAAATACTAATCTTTTAATTTAATATTGATAATTGATAATAAATGGTGATAAAAGTGGCATGGATAAGTGATGTAATAGTAGATTTTAAAATTTGCTGAATAAATTATTTATTTTTACAGTTATATGAGACTAAAATTTGAATTAGAATCTAAGGTTAAGAGTGAGGATACACCATAGTTAAAATGAGATTACCTCACTAGATTAAACCATATATATATGTGGACAAGTGTGTGTATGTGTGAAAACTTCTTCTTCTTTCTTCTTTAATCTTCATCCATGCATATCATCACCTTCACCACCAAAATATCTTTTTTCTTCCTTCTTTACAAAACTTTAGCCAAAACATAAGAGGAAATCACATCTAGTTATAAGTTTTTAGAAGAGTAAGCTGGAAAAGTTAAGATTATCAACAAGTGATTAAAGAAGAAAAGAGATTTTGAAAGAGGTATGTGCTTATGTATTTCAATTTGAAACTAATTGAATTTCTATGAATTTTATTGTTTGAATTCGGTTGAATGAGTTATTATTGAAAAATATTTGATATAGACTCTATCTATATCAAAGAAACTAGTTTTGATTCATTTTTATCATATATTTGGATATATGGTGTTTAAGTTATTGAGCATGCGAAATACAGAATTTTGCTTGACACAACCAGTGAGACGGCCATGTCACTGGCGTGCCAATGACGTTGTGTTTCAATATTAAAGACATGACCAATAACACGTCCATGTCATTGGGCATGTCATAGCTACTATAATGAAAAATAAATGACATGGCAAGTGACACGCCAGTGTCATTGGGCCTCTCATAGCTATCGTAATGGAAATTAAATGACATAGCTAGTGACACACCCAAGTCATTAGGCATGTCAAAACTTCTGTAAGAATGGGAAAACGACATGATCATTGACACGCCCATGTCATTTGGTGTGTCACTTGAAGAAATTGCTTAAAATAATTCTTTTCTTTGTCTACCATCTGTATTTTTTGGAATCAACCCTAAAAGTAGTGTCATAAATTATTTTGAATATATGATAAATATGTGTGATACCAAGTTTTGATCAAAGAATTATTCCATTGAGGTGTTATACATAAATTAATGTTAATAAAAACTAATGAATTGCCCAAATCATACAAATTTTAGCCTAAAGGTAGATATCCAAAGTGATAGTGGGCACTCTGTGCCATCAATAGACACTCTCTATGTCACCATATTCAGTGGGCATTCATGCCACCGTGGACCATTGACCAACATTTTATACATTGGGTATTAAATTGCCAGTAGTGACCCGTTATCCAAATCTAGAATCTGAGTTCAGTGTGTATGGGCATAATTAAGGAAGTTATCAACATTGAAAATAATGCGTTATATGGTTATTGTTAAATTAGTCAATTCTGAATTTATTTGTGATTAGTATTTCAAGTTTCAATGAATTTATTAATTTCTTTATTAAATGTTCTAAAAGTGATACTTTCTATAATTTCTAAATTATTTAATGTTTAGATCTATTTCCTTTAAATTTTCTTGCATATTGTAAATACATAAGCACCACTAAACTTTACTTAGCGTGTTAGAATTATTTTCTGACACGTATATCAGACAAGAAGAGTTGAGACTGCAGAGTGAGATATACGCGTTCCTAGTCAACTGCATCACAGAGGTTCAAAGAACAATGTTGTAAATATTGTATTCTGTATAGTTCACACGTTAATACTTTATAGTTTTGTATGATATTTGTATATGTTTGAGAATAGTTTGAGAATTATAATAATGTAAGTTAACAATAGGAGTTCTTTATAAATTAACAGATATATGCTTGTAATATAGGCATGATTATAATATATCTTTTGAAAGTTTAATATTTGTAGGCTTATATAGAAGTATTTTGGTTTTCTTTCTATAATACATATATAGACAAGTGTGAGTATTTAGTTGACATCACTGTAGACCCTTAATTTTTGACCCAGTCCAATCCGATATTTTTAAACAATCCAAAATAATTTTTATGGTGTTTTAATTAAAGAAAATTTATTTTTAATAAAAATAAAAAATTAATATTAAAAAAAGATAAAGAAATAAATAAATAAAAATCGGAGACGGAAGAATCGGTGACGAAAATTTTTCGTCGCTGGAGACAAATTAGCCACAAGCCAAAATTTGCGGCAAAATGGCCACGGGCCAATTCGCGCAGGATTTTCCTATGGCAAATTGGCCACAAGCCAGTTCCCAGCAGCAAAATCCTGTGGTGAACTGGCTGGCTAGCGCCCAGCGCCTACAGTAATTTTTTTGCCGGAGCACTTTCGCATGCTCGGCCGCATACGGTTTTGACAAAACCCTATTCTACATGGTTTTTAAAGTTGATTACAAAAACATTTTTTTATTTCCATAGCAAATTAGTATTAGGTTTTTATTTTTTCTTATAAATGCCACATTAAAAACACAAATTAAAGGGGGCTCAAATTTTTTGGATCTGAAATTTTTAGATCGGACTTTGGACTTTTGGATTTTTTTTGGCCAAAAGCAAGAGAACCTTGAGGGAGCAAGAGGCAGTGAGAAAGCAACAACAATCCATCAAAGGCAGCTACACTGTCTTTATTATTGTTCAACCAGAATTCAAAGATTATGGTGGAACCAACAACAGAGGTTTGAATCTCTATTTCTTTGCTTATCTTTATAGTAGCTTCATTATTCAAATTGGATTAATTGTTTACATGCGCAATAGATGATCAATTGTTCTACTTACCTTTCAAACTTTATTTGAAACCCTAAAAATATGTTTTCAAAACCCTAATGCCTTAATATTCAGTAGCACATTTCTAAAATCTAAAACCCTAAATTGCATTGTTATAAAACCACAATAGCCTATTTTTTTAAAGCCTAACCAAATCTATTTTTTTTTAAATCACAGTAGCTTATTTTTTCAAATACCTAATCTAAAAACCAATTTTCATGATTTTCAATCTTATTTATTTAAACCCTAAATTTTAATATTATTTTCATACAACTTCCGAAACCCTAAATCCAAAACATCCATTCTTTAGATTCAAATCCTAGTTTTTTTTTTCAAATCTAATCTTTAAATTCAAACATCTAGTAGCAATATTATTTCTTTAAAACGTTTCTCTACTAATTAAACTAGTGTATGCAAAACCCTAATTGTTAAACATAAAACCTAAGAAACCCTAATTGATGCATGAACCCTAAAGTTATATGCTTACTATTTTATACAAATTAGATGAATGTTTATTATACATTTTGATTGATGTTTGATGTCTTAGATGAATGATTTATTTATGATGAATGTTTATTTACTTTTATTAATTTGTTTTGATTTCAAAACGCTGTAAGAGGTATGTTTCCATATTTTTTTGTACCTCATGTAATGAGCATCACGTAATTTATTTTATTCTAAAGTTTTTGGACCAATGTAAAGGATACGTTTCCACCTTTTGGTGGGTGTCCTATTTACTTTTAGACATTGACGATGTAAGGACATGTTTCCATCCTCGGATGGGTGTCCATTTATTTGTTTTATTTGGACATTGCTTTGATTTTAATATAATGATGCTTTACTTTAATGTACGCATGTAATATGAATAATATTGTTATATTTAAGATTTTTATAATATTAAGACCTACAAAGGAGGCCGGTTCCAATGAACTGAGCGTTGTGAGGGTGTTGGGCCATTTCTCACCTTCCCCACATGTACCCAAATTTTTGAACCCATTAGGAGGTTAGGGATTTCTTAGGAATTGAGTCATCCACCCCTTTCTTTTTCGCGGCACGTCTGGGTGGCGACTCCATTTTCTTTGGGCTCAGGCCCGTGTTCTCTAAGGCCCTGAGCCTAAAAAGTGCCAAAGTCGCAAGAACCATTCCATCGGGAGTGGGGGGGCAAAAATTCCAGCTCACAGTGGAGACTCCACTGGGGATAAGAGAAGTTGATTATGTTGGTCTTTATATTATTCTATTCTTTCTTATCATGATATTATCCATTGCATCATATTAGATTGCATCGTATGCATGAGTTAGGATGCTCGTGTTACCTGTGTTGTGTTATGTAAGGGATACCATACTTTCACTCAAGGAATGGGGATCGAGCATGGCATAACTACTCATAGTCGTGTACCTTTTAGGTGTGTACTTGCTATGGGTACCTAAACCTTTCAACCCAAAGACTAAAGCTCATGTAATTGACCTAGTTACTTTCCTTAGGTTTTTTCCCCAAATGCTTGTTGTTTGACTATGGTTAGTTTATCTTAGTTTAAATCATGACTTATTTGGTTTGTTCTTTTTCTAATATGACCTAAGTACATTGTAAGCTCAAAATAAATTTTTGTTTTTTAAAGTCCAAAAGACTAAAGCTATTTTCAAAACTTTTCAAGATGGTCTTTGGACATAAGACTTTTCTAAAAACAAATCAAAAATTCTTTTCTCATGACTCAAGTACAAAGTCAAAAATCCATTTTTTTCTTAAAATCTTTTTACAATGGATTTTCAAAGAAAATTATTTTTGCATTTCATCCAACCTTTAAAAGAGCTTACAAATTATTTAGGTCAATTATGAAAATACCAAAAATCAATTGTGAGCCTAGTTTATACTAAGCGTTATTAATAATGGGCTTGTTTTTGGCATGAATCATTAGTTACTTTTTCAAGTGAGAAATCTATTAATAATAAACCTCTTAATTTAGTTTTAATCCAATAAAGCATAAAAGCTACTTTTGTTGGTTGAAAGGATTAATACCTAATTAACGGAAATTATCATGGACTGATTTCCATTTTTGAAAATATAACTATTGGTTGAAACGTTTGAGGGAATTATTCAAAAATGAGATACCCCATATTGGTATTTTGTTAACCATATACCTAGAGAAGGAGACTCACCATTCGTGTGTGGATGTTATAAGGTGGGAAGGAATGTCCTTTTCATCCTTATTTGTTTATGCATACATGCATACATGCATCACATCACATATCATTAATCCTTTCTGGCTCATAGCTCTGGATTATGACAATTCAGAAGCTTACGACAATCCTGCCTACACCGGAGATGAAGAATCTAGTAACGACTCAATCTCTTTTTCACCAAAAGCAATGGAGCCCGAACAAATTTAAAGAATGGCGGATGACTCCTTCAATGCTAAAATGGAAGAAATAAAGGAGACCCTGGCTGAGACCATGAAGAACCAATTGGCTGCAATTTTAAGAAATAATGCCGAAGCATCTGCTAGCACCAAGAAGCCGAAGGACAAAGGAAAGGCTAAGGTTAGTGAAGTGGCTTTTGACGATGATAAGGTGATCATTGATGATGATGACAATTGGGCTCAATACTTCCAAGATACTCAAAACAAGAAGAAAGAGACGAATATTGTTGAAAGATCAGCTGTAGAAAAAACTAAATCTTCTGATGTTGAGAAGATGATTGCGGACATGGAAAAAAATTTTGAGAAGAAACTGAAAATCGAAGAGATGTCCGAGATCGAAAAACTATTTGTAGAAGAAGAGGAGGTCCCATATAAGTTTAAGATGCCATCCTTTGCAAAGTTTGATGGAACCAAAAATCCTCATCTCCATGTGAAACAGTATATGTAACACCCCAATACCCCGTATATGTACACAGCATGCTAATACGATCGTAATATACATATACTGAATGTAGAAATGCCACAGTTTACAAAACACACAAACCATCCCTTTAATTAATATAAACAATTTTAAAACATTTAAGGAAAATTTATAAAACACAATAGACCAAAATGTTTATACAAAACGTAGCGGAAAATATAACAAATATTTACAAATACATATACATCAAAACTCAAGTTTTACAAAATAAAAAAATATACATGTTTGGCAGTATGTCTTTGATCTTTAAGCTCCACTATCCACACCTCAAAAACCTAGACTCTACTCGGCCTAGAGGAACTCTCCGGTTCCTCACTGTCACCTACGCGATGAATCACACTCGCGCTAAGACAAAGGCTTAGTGGTACAAACTATAATATTATTATGCTTCAACGCCATGCTAATGTCATACAATCAAGTTTCAAAAACAATTCAAAAGAATACTATATTACAAACCTCACATTCTTCAATAACTTATCGCAATATTCATTTGTTTCATCTTTCAAGAATCACAATTAAACAAACACAAGCATGGGCCCAAAAAGAAACTAATATGTTATTCAAAGTCCAAAGTTACTGCTTTGGTCCATAATCATAATCATCAAGCCCGTAGGCGATATATATATATATATCTCTATCCATGGATAGGGTAACAGACCCAGTCTCTTGGACCTCAACCCGGCTACCCGAGGAGATCCTCAACCCAGCAAGACTGTTACTGTTTTTGAGGCTTACGACCCAGTCTTTTCACCCCAAAAACATTATATTTCACATATTTCACATTTCTCAACTGGAATCGGCTTACGACCCAGTCTTTTCACCTATCTAGGGATTCATAGGCATGCCGCCAAATCCAGAACTCTGAAAATTGAATTAACATATTAGGCACACAATCATTTCATTTATCTCTTTATCAATCTCTTTTCATTTCATTTCTCATTTCATATTCCACAATCAACTAGGAAACTATGTCTCAATTATATTTCATTCACATTATCATAGCCAACAACCGTGGCCTCAAATCTCATATCATCTCAACTCACATTAAGACAATTCATCATAACATCATATCTTTCACATTTCATATTTCATTTCATCATCATATAGGCAAACATACTTCAATCATCTTATTTACATCATTATAACCAACCACATTGGTTTTACATTTCATTATATCTCAATTCATTATTCAAGTGTACACAACCAATTACATTAACATACATTTTACATGCTCATCACAATCTTCACATTATACCAAACATAGCATTATTAATATGCATCAACAATGCAATAGATTTCTTAACACATTTACAATCAATTGTGTGTTAAGTCTCAACATCATATGAATGTATGCAATAATGTAGTTTGTACTTACCTTATGCACCACTCACACAAATCTATACACTTCCTTTTTCCCACACTTCTTCACCACTTGAATTAGGGCAAATTATCTTCTTCAAGACCTAATAAAAAAATGATAAAATACATCAATACCAATGCAAATATTCACTTAATAACCTCTTACTATACCCTTAAATCACAAATTACAACTCAACACCACTAACTAGGGCCCACAACCGTGGCCTCCGAACCCCAAGGTCGTGCCCTCACAAACCCCCACGGGTGTGGGTTAGAAAACGAATCTGTCCAATTGTCCAACACCCCCACGGGCGTGGCATCCAAGGGCCACGGGCGTGGCATCCATGATGCTTCTGTTTTGTTGCGCTTAAATCAACACTATCACAAAGCGACACTCGCAAGTATACGAGGTTATTGTAGTGACGGTGATCGCCCCAAGGTCGTTTCCCAAGGAAGGACTTGCAAGTAATAGTTCGATTAACATGAAATAGTAAATTCGGTTGTGTGATTGAATTGGTGAACCGTAATTATCCTTAGAAATGAAAATGAGTGATTTTATGCAAGAGAATTTCAATTGTGGAAATGATGCCTAGGGTTGTAGGTCCATTTAATGAATGTTCAATTATTCAATTATCCATTAATATAACCTTGAATCTTAATTTGTTTCTTAAGATTAATTAGGCAATTATCAATTCACTAGTTCTCACTTATATGAAATAACAACAACCAATTATTTAACATTAGCAAATTAATAAACCCTAGAACTTATATTTCTAATTCATTCTTAGGGTAGTCAATTGCATAGTTCCGAAATTAAACTTCTCCTCTCGGTCCGTCATTCAATATTAAGTAATCAATAGGTGGCCAATCTATCAATTTACCTTTAATTACAATGCAATCAACTTATAACAAGGTATATTAATGGAATCATCAAATCAAATCATTTAATCAAATATACTACAACCCCAAGCATGAGTAATTTAGCTCATCATATGTTTTAAACAAATACTCAATTCAATATAAACCAAATCAAAGTTATACATTGCAATATTAATGTTCTTAATACACAACAACAAATAAGAATTGGAATAAAAGAAAGAGTTAGAAAAACCCCTTTTTGAAGATGCTAAAAATCGGACTCTCGTCTCTTTTGTGGCTCCTTCTTGGTGCGTGATGATGAACTTCCAGCTCTATTGAACAATTGGTTCTCTTCTTGAAGGAGTAGATGATAGCTTTCTCAAATTCTCAACTCTCCAATCAAGCCTCTTAAAACCCTAATTCTTAAGAACTAATAACTCACTTCAAAACCAACAATTGTTTTTACTCTTGGTGTCTTTAAAGAAATGATGAATGAAGATGGTGAATGGTCTTACTCTCTCTTAAACAAAAACCAAGGAAGAAGGTGAGGAAGATGATGAACAAGTGGAAGTGTAGAGAATGTCCACTAAATTTATTCAAAATTCCCTTTTCTAATCCCCATGCTCTCCCACTTTGAATTGTTTAAGACATCCATCATGCCTTGTCTCCCATTTACTAATTTCTTTATACCTTTCTTCCATAAAATCCTCCCACTTTTCACTCTTTTTATATTCTTTTTGTCACCCACTAAACACACCAGCTCATTTCTCGTGCAAGCCAGCTAAGGACCCAGGGTGACACGGTCAAGCCATATGGAGCTTGGCCGTGTCTAGTGACTTTCTTTCTTGGGGACACGGCCAAGCTTCTGGCCGTGTCCCATTCTGTATGCTTAGTCCTTGAGAGACACGGCCAAGGACACGGCCGTGTCATGTGACACGGCCAGTGTCCTGGCCGTGTCCAGTGATGGTGTCTGTCTCTGTGTATTTCTTTTCCTTCTTTGCTTTCTTTGCTCTTTTATTCCTTTGGAGAGACACGGCCAGTGGCTTGGCAGTGTCTCATGGCCGTGTTCGCTACTGGACTTGTTTCCTTGAGGGACACAGCCAAGCCATGTTAGTCCTGGCCGTGTCTCCTAATTTTCCTTGTTTCTGCTTCTTTTGATGAAGGACACGGCCAAGCCATGACAAGCTTGGCCGTGTCACTTGATTTTCTCCACAAATTCCACCAATTTTTATCAAATGGCTCCATCGAATGTACTCCAACCTAAATCAACAACTTCAAACAAACTTGAGTGCAATTTAACATGAAAATTAACTTAAAATCAACATAAACCTCATAGAAAATATATACAAAATTTATCTAAACAATTACCCCACACTTAATCCTTTGCTTGTCCCCAAGCAAAGTTAAAATCAAAACAAATAAAACAAGATAAATATTATCAAGTTCAAGGGTTATAAGGATGCATTAAGACTCCCATCTTATTAAATCCGCAATCATAATCGAATCGAGAATAATCGGTACTCAAGTAACTTAATGGTCAATCAATGCATACCAAAATTGTCACTCCCTCACAAAACCTCTCAAGTGTTTAATTGGGTATTGTTTAAGCTCTCAACATTCAATGAAAGATTAGGACTATAGGCTTGCTTATCAATCAAATCTCCACCACCTAATCACAATCAAGCATCAATCATAAGGTCTTTTATTTGGTTGTAACGGGGCTAAGGAAAAGGTATGACATTTGGGAGAGTGAGTTAGTTCATTTAGGTTAAGAGTACTTCAAGAGTGAAGTAAGCAATGTTGCATGATCAACAATCCCATAATTCATCTCAATCACTTAGCACTAAGCATTTATGTGCTTTTAAGGGACTCCATTTGTTTAATTTGCAAAGATAATTTCCAAACTCATTACAACCCTTCCGACAAGAACAACAACTATTATTTTAATTTTCATTATTCATTTTTTTATAGGGTATCCAACTAATTTAAAGCCCATTGAATTCAACCCCACACTTATTCTGCACAACACTCCATTAATGCTCTTAAAGTGCTCTTGATCTAATGAATGGGTAGAGTTAAAATATAATGGCTCAAGCCGATGGTGTTGTGAAAAAGAAAGAAGGAAAAAAATGAAATAAGC
Organism: Garcia nutans; assembly: GCA_947685225.1. NCBI lineage: Eukaryota > Viridiplantae > Streptophyta > Magnoliopsida > Malpighiales > Euphorbiaceae > Garcia > Garcia nutans. The sequence continues at coordinate 41,834,942 of CANTUV010000007.1, read as the reverse complement.
TCAAAGTTGGCGAACTAAGGTCGGATGTAAGGTTGGTCTTTTTAAGCCAAAATGGTTTGCCCTAAATTGCCTTAATCATGTTGATGCTTAATTGAAATTTTTTTGTAGTCTCAAAATGCATGTCAAAGCAAGTTCTAGTAATTCATCAATCAAAGATGTTCACACATAAAAAGAATGATAAGTTGATGGCTCAATTCCTCACTAGTTTAATGGCAATGCAAAGAATAACCATCAAAATTGACAATAAGTACTAACTCTAATCAATCCTCAAATTCATGCTTCAAAAATTTAAAAGTCATCTATCAACATTCTTATAACAATTGAACTTATTAATATCCATCAAAATCAATTATAAAACAACACAAAAAACTTAACAAAACAAGAACACTTACGAACAATTTATATTCATGAACAAAAGGCTTAGCATGTAATATCCCAATTTATGCCCTATAAGTTTTGAATATTATGGTTGTTTTAATTGGATTGAATGTATGTGTCAAATTGAAAGAGAAAAGAATTTTTAAAGGAAGTGTATATGTTGCATATATGGTAGAATAAATAACATATACATAAGTCAAAAGGGATGGTCAATGGAAGAGGATATTTATTTGTGATATGTGAAATTACTTAAATGGGCATATGAGTGACAAGAGTTAAGTTTAAATGGATGAGGGCATTTAAGTAATTGTTGTGTTAGAATTGCATGGTGGAGATTTAAATAAGAAGAGAAGTTTGACTTGTCATTATTTCTATTCTTCTCTTCTCTTTTGGTGTGGCCGGCTATCAAAGGAAAGGGAGAGGAAGAGAGGTGTTCTAAGTTCTAAACATCAAATTGAAGGGAGAATCAAAGGATTAAGTTGGAGATTTGTGAAATTTCTTCAATTGAGGTAAGTACTCTCTTGTTTTCCTTTGTTATTTTGAGGTTGTGTTTGAAGTGAGTTATGAATTGTTGATCTTATGATTGAGTGTGTTTGAGATGTGTTTCTAAGTGTTGAGATTGATTGTAAGTTACAAAGTTAAATTGGTGTTGGTTTTGGTTTGAAGATGGTAGGTGAAGTGGATGTGGATATTGAAAGAACAAGAGTGATGTTGGTTTAGGGTTTTGAAGTGTTGAGTGATTAAATGTGTTGTTGATGTATTGTTAATGTGAATATTGTGATGAGCATGCAAGATATGTGTTAATGACATTGTTTATATTCATTTGAATGGGGTTATGTTGTGCATAATGTGTTTAAATTCAATCAAAAGAGATTTGGCCATGTTTAGGGTTTTTAATCATGAGAGACACGGCCAAACTAAGGAAGAGACACGGCCAAACTATAGAATTTTGGGAGACACGGTCAAGTCTAAGGAAAATGTGGCCGTGTTGGATGATTTTAGAGAGACACGGCCGTGTCCCTTGCCCATGTCTGCCACTGCCAATTTGTGTTGAGAGACACGGCCACAAGCTTGGCCGTGTCCCTTGAGTGTGTTGGCTACTGTGAGTGTCCTTTGCTCTTCTTGCTTTGTTGAGATTGAACATACATATGATGATGCATATGACACTATATGAACAATGTTATGTGTTATGCATTGTGAATCTTGTGAATGGTAATGTGTTGTATGAATAATGTACTTTGTAATGTTACATCAATGATGCTCTATGTAAAATGTGAAGGATATGATGAGGTAATTGATTATGTATAGCTTGATGGGAGTAGTTCTTGAGGTAAGGGCAAACTTACCTAGATGCATTCTTTTATATGATTTTGAAACTTAAAACAATGTTAAGTAAATTACTAAATTGTTAATACAATGTGACTAATGTTGTTATTTGTATAGTGTGAAAGCTATAAGGATCATCCAAAAAGGTATGTGCAATGCAATTTGTTATGATAAATGTTTTAATAATGATTGAAATGAAATAAATGGATATGTTGTTTATATGACGATGAATTTGAGATACATGTGCAATGAAATTGATTATGTATGCTTGAATGATGAAGTGTGTAATGTGAATTGAGACATCAAGAGATGTGGAACTAATGTTCTGAGATATAATGTGATGTGAAGCCATTGTGATTGGCTATGATAACTCAAATGTGATGTGAAGCCATTGTGATTGGCTATGAGGATTCAATTGAGAATGGAAATGATAATGAAATAATAAATGAATTGTGTGGCTAATGTGTTATTCCATTTTCAGAGTTTGTTGTTGGTGGCATGCCTAATGATAGTAACAATATCTTGAAGTTAGGTTGGGCTTGATCCTTGAAGCCAAGTTGGGTAGAAGTTTAACATGTTTTACTCCCCTTGAAGCTTGGTTGGGTCTAGTCCTTGAAGCCTAATTGAGATGTTACAACCCTTGAAGCTAGGTTGGGTTGGTTCTTGAAGCCAAGTTGGGTTGAGACTTAGCATGCTTTGTTCCCCTTGAAGCTTGGTTGAACCTAAATCCTTGAAGCCTAGTTGGGATGATGATAATGATAATGTGATAATAAAACCAAAGCATTAACTCTGAAAGTCGAATGGCATATTAGTGTCTTTTGTGCCCGAGTCTGTCTTTGTTGTCAATATGATATACAAATGTTGAAATAAATGAGTAGTGAGATCTGTGGTTGACTTTGTTGGAAATGTGATTCATGCTTGGTGAATTGTGAATAAGATAATGTTATGTAGTATGTTGTGTAATGTGTGTATTGATATATTGGTTGTGAGTATTAATGATGGATTGTGGTTGGTGATAATGATATGTATATAATATATGAAATTAGTCGAGATATATGAAAGGTGCAATTCAAAAGGAAAAACATGATAAGATACTAATGATACATGGAAGTGATATTTCATTATATGTTAGAATTTCTATAATGTATGTTTATATGTTATATTTGTACTACTAAGCTCTCGGGCTTAGCGCGGATGTGTAATCGCGCAGGTAACTAGGTGGAAGATATGAAGTCTTTCGTTATGCCACGAGAAGAGTAAGAGTTTGTCAAGACCAACTAGAGGGTGATGCATACATGTTTAACTTTAATTATGATGTATTTTTGGCAAGAGTGTATTTATATGTATAAATGAAGTTTTGATAAAGATAAGATTATGAACCATATGTAAGATTATTAAAAGTATAATGATTTTGTAAATGGTCTTTAAATTAATGTATTGTGGGTTGAACTCTGTTAAAGGTTTTAAAAATGTAACAAAAAGTGACATCCTTATACTTTATATATTTACTGTATGTATACCAGGTGTATGTATAGTACTTATATGGAGTATCGGGGTGTTACATAGCACACACCCCACACTTTAAGTTTTACATTGTCCTCAATGGAAACAACGATATTTAAAGTAAAAAGTTAAGGTACAACCTATTTTTCCATCGATCCTTTGTGACGCAAGTGCTACCTTTTCATCCACAAACAACCATTGTTCAAGAGCAAAATACAATATATAAAATAAACACAATATAAAGAGTTAACATTAAAAACCAAAACAACAAAAACATGAAATAACTACAAATAAGTAAATAACAAGTGATGTCAAAAGGTTGGAGTTGGTAGGATCTACGGTGGTGGAGGATAGGACGATGATGCAGCTAATGGGTGGAGGCTCAGAATTTTAGCGAGGTTGCTGTTGATTAGGTCCATTTGTTCCATGACTGCAGTATGATTACGGTCAATTTGTTCCATGGCTGCAGCATGGTTTCGGTCAACCCTGCTTTCCAATGCTTCAATCCTATGAAGGATCTCCTGATTGTTTGGGATTGGAGCATCTTCATCTAAATCTAGAGAATCCGAGTCAGAATCCTCCTCGACTCGTGCTCTCTTTTGACGGCCCTCCGGTACCTTAGTCTCAACTGAACCCATAACATAAGCTCCTCCTTTTCTTGAAACCATGCGCATCTTCTCTAGGGTGGCAAGATCTAATGAATCACTCCCCGATATCTTAGTCATCTGGCAATGGCTCGGGTCAAAATTATCAAGGAGTGCCATTGCTAAAATTGTAACTAATCCTCCGATACAAATGGCACCCCGCTTTTTATGTGCCACACTGTCAAACACATCGGCTAACCAATAGGCGGTACAAACGGGTACGTCATTGCTAGCACATTCTAAAAAGTATAGTTCGCTTAGTTCTACAACCCCTGTGCTCTCTTTTCTTGCAAAGAATCCACATGACATAAACCGGTGTAAGTACCTTAGGGCAGAATTTTTCAATTTCGTAGCCTTGGCCGATTTGGCCACATAGGTACCCGAGCCCAAAGCTCCCCATGCGAACTGTTGTCTAAAACTCTTAGGCACACATCGTTCCCCTTGTTGATGGAAACCAAAAATATCGCTCAATTGCTCAATTTTAATGACAAATGGTCTCCCATGCAGTTTAAAGTGTAACCTAATGCAAATCCTTTGGTCATTTCTTTCAACCTTAAGTGTGGTTAAAAATTCCAATGTAAGTTCCTCAAATTGCAAAGGTTTAAGGGAAACAAATCTATCCCACCCAAGATTATGAACAAATCCATAAAAATTATTTCGAATATGAAGAGCATCGAGGGATTCTTCGTTAACATACCTCGTCGGAAAGAAACCCCGAGCGAGAAGAGTTGCTTTCCTTGGTGCTGACGATGATGAAGATGAAGCTGAAGGTGGAAGTCGCGTCCTTTTGTGGTGAGACACCATTTTTGTTCTTGGCATTTTGATGATTTGGTGAAAATGAAGTTTTCAAAGTTTTAATTGCTTTTTAATGAGAAAAGAAGGAAAGTGGATAAGTTTAAATCAGTTTGGGTGAAGAAAAATGAAAGATTTCAAATGATTTTGAAGCTTGAAGATGGTGGCTATGGAGTTTTGAGAGAGAGAGAGCGAGAGAGATCGAGAGAGAGAGAGAAGGAGAGAGAGAGATTTAGGGATTTAAAATGAAAAATCTGGGCAAAAGTCGTGTTTTTAAAACTGAAATTTTAGGTGACACGGCCAAGCTTCATGAAGTTTGGCCGTGTCTGATGGTTTTTGAGGGACACGGCTAGAGACACGGCCATGTCCCTTGAACGTGTCTCTTACTGGATAAAAGAAAATTGCAAAACAATTTGGGTGACACGGGGAGAGGCTTGGCCGTGTCTGAGAGACACGGCCAAGGACACGGCCAGGCCCTCTGGCCGTGTCTGCCTCTATGACTATTGATGCTTGCTGGACACGGGCAAGGACACGGCCAGGACCTCTGGCCGTGTCTTCCTCTATGTCCTTTGGTGCTACTTGACACGGGCAAGGACACGGCCAGGTCCTCTGGCCGTGTTTGCCTCTGCCAAATTGGTTTGAAATATTTTTTTTAAATTTAATTGGTTTATTTGTGTCACCAAATCACAAAAATGCAATCTTCTTCTTGATTTAACCCTGAAACACATTCAAGAAAAATAAAAACAGATCAAAGTACCTATTCTATTTTATTTAACTCAACATGAAATTAAAATTGCAAAATATAGAATTATAACAGTGAAAAGAAATGCAAACCGATGGGTTGCCTCCCATTAAGCGCTTCTTTAATGTCGTATAGCTGGACATTGTTGCATCATTCGTCAATGAACACCATGCTTTCCACCATTTTTGCAACTTTGATTTCTTCCAAGTAGGGCTTCACCCTTTGTCCATTGACCTTGAACGTCTCGTTGGTTTTTAGATTAAGCAACTCAATAGCCCCATAGGGGAATGTTTGAGTAACTTGAAAGGGTCCACTCCAACGCGACTTCAATTTTCTGGGAAACAACCGCATTCTTGAATTGAAGAGGAGGACTTTCATTCCCGGTTCAAAAGTCCTTCGAAGAATCATCCTGTCATGAATAGCTTTGGTCTTTTCCTTGAAGATCCTTGAACTCTCATAGGCTTCATTCCGAAGCTCATCAAGCTCGGAAATTTGAAGCATTCTTTGCTCCCTTGCTTCACCTAAGTCCATATTCGTGGTCTTTATTGCCCAATAAGCCTTGTGCTCCAATTCCACCGGGAGGTGGCATGCCTTGCCAAAGACCAACCTATAAGGACTCATTCCCAATGGGGTTTTATAAGCAGTCCTATAAGCCCATAATGCTTCCGAGAGTCGGATTGACCAGTCCTTCCGAGTTGTGCTCACTGTCTTTTCTAAAATCCCCTTTATCTGCTTGTTCAAAATCTCAGCTTGACCGGATGTTTGGGGATGATATGGAGTTGCCACTTTGTGTCAGATTCCCATCTTGGTCATCAACTTTTCAAACCATTTGTTGCAAAAATGGCTTCCTCCATCACTCACTATCGCCTTGGGGGTTCCAAACCTGCTCAAAATATTCTCCTTCACAAATTTTAACACAATGTTAGCATCATTGGTCCTAGTGGGGATTGCCTCAACCCACTTGGACACATAATCTACTGCTAGAAGAATATATTCAAAACCAAAGGATTTGGGAAATGGCCCCATGAAATCAATTCCCCACACATCAAAAATATCAACCACAATAAAAATATTTAGGGGCATTTCATTTCGTTTGCTAATGTTTCCTACTCTTTGGCATTCATCACATCTTATACAAAAATGATAAGCATCTTTAAAAAGAGTAGGCCAATACAAACCGCTTTGAAGAATTTTCTCGGCGGTCTTATTTCCTCCAAAATGTCCTCCGAAACACAAATTGTGGCAAAATTGTAGCACTTGCTTTTGTTCCTCTTCCAGCACACATCTTCTTATCACTTCATCCCTGCAAATTCTAAACAAGTAAGGCTCATCCCAAAAATAATACTTACATGTATGCAGGAATCTCTTCTTTGCTTGGAAGCTCAAATCCTTTCTCACTACACCACAGGAAAGATAAATAGCAATATCAGCATACCATGGTGCTTGAGTTAAGGAAAACAAGTGTTCATCCGGGAATTTTTCAAACGCATTTTCACAAGCAATTTCAGCATTATTTTCACAAGAGTTAAGTCTAGAAAAATGGTCGGCCACTACATTTTCGCTTCCTTTCCTATCTTTGATTTCAACATCGAATTCTTGTAACATTAACACCCACCTAATGAGCCTAGGTTTAGCTTGTGGTTTGGTCAATAGGTATTTCAAAGCTGTATGATCAGAAAATACTATGACCTTAAAACCTATCAAATAAGATCTAAATTTGTCTAGTGCAAATACCACAACTAACATTTCTCTTTCAGTGGTCGTGTAATTTACTTGTGCATCGTTTAAAGATAAACTTGCATAATAAATTACACACATCAATTTATTCACTCTTTGGCCCAAAAACAGCTCCAATGGCAAAATTTGATGCATCGCACATAATTTCAAATGGCAAATCCCAATTTGGGGCAACAATTATAGGGGCAGAAGTTAATTTTTCTTTCAAAATTTTAAAAGCCTCTAAGCACTTTTCGTCAAAAACAAATGGGACATCTTTTCCTAACAAATGACACAAAGGACGTGAAATTTTAGAAAAATCTTTTATGAACCTCCTATAAAATCCTGCATGTCCCAAAAAACTTCTAATTCCCTTAACTGATGTGGGTGGAGGTAGGTTCACAATTAATTCAACTTTAGCTTTGTCTACCTCAATCCCTTCATGGGAAATAACATGCCCTAAAACAATTCCATGATCAACCATAAAGTGACTCTTTTCCCAACTCAATGTAAGATTACATTCAATACACCTTTTAAGTACTAGAGTCAACTTTTCCAAACAATCATCAAAGGAATTACCAAAGATAGAAAAGTCATCCATGAATACCTCAATGCACTTGTCTAACATATCAAAAAATATGGAAAGCATACACCTTTGAAATGTGCCCGGTGCATTGCAAAGTCCGAATGGCATCCTTCGAAATGCAAATGTCCCAAAGGGACAAGTAAATGTAGTCTTTGGTTGATCTTCCGGTGCTATCGGGACTTGGTAGTAACCTGAAAGACCATTAAGAAAACAGTAAAAAGAATGTCTAGATAATCTATCAAGCATTTGATCAATAAATGGCAAAGGAAAGTGATCTTTCTTGGTGACTTTATTTAATTTCCTATAATCTATGCACATTCGCCACCCAGTTTGTGTTCATGGTGGTACCAACTCTCCTTTATCATTCTGGACCACTGTCAACCCTATTTTCTTAGGCACAACATGAACAGGACTAACCCATTCACTATCAGCAATAGGGTAAATTACCCCTTCATCTAATAACTTAAGGACCTCCTTCTTAACAACCTCGCTCATGTTAGGATTTAGTCTCCTTTGAGACTCTCTCACCGGTTTGGCCCCTTCCTCTAAGATAATCTTATGCATGCACATAGACAGACTAATACCCTTAATGTCACTCAACCCCCAACCTATAGCCTTCTTGAATTTTTTCAACATTGTTACAAGCTTATTTTCTTCCTCTCTGGTAAGGGTAGCAGAAATTATCACTGGTTGAGAGTTATTTTCCCCAAGAAAAGTATATTTTAAATGTTTGGGGAGTTCTTTAAGCTCAACCCCTTGTAGTTGAACTTGCTCTTCTTCAACTTCAATTTCTTCCTCAACACTCTCATCGTCCAAGACGGAATTGTCTTCTTTATCCTCCTCATTGGAAATCTCTGCTTCTTCTTGCAATTTTAGAGCCTTTTCTAGCTTGTGTTCGCCATTTTCCTGCAAGAAAACTTCTTGGACAACACTATCAGTAAGATCAATGAAAGAGCAATCTTCATATAAAGCACTAGTGGGAATAGGGGAAGTGTTAAAAATTGAAAATTCTACAGTTTGTCCCAAAATGGTCATGGTTAATTTTCCATTTTTAACATCAATTAAAGTGTTAGTTGTGGCCATAAAAGGCCTTCCTAACAAAATTTCATGTTCGGCATCCCGTGGGATTTCTCCCCCGTGTCTAAGATAATGAAATCGATGGGTACAATCAAACCTCCTACCTGCACTAGAACATCTTCTATGATTCCCTTAGGGTATCTAAGAGTTATATCTGCTAATTATAAAACCATTTTGGTCGGTTTGAGTTACCCTAGTTCTAGATTCAGATAAATTGAGTATGGCATCAAATTAATACTAGCTCCAAGATCACACATGCCAATGGTCTCTTTCCCATTCCCCATAGAGATTTTAACAATAAAGCTCCCAGGATCTTTTATTTTAGGAGGTAACTTATGTTGTAAAACAGCACTTGTTACTTCCAAAACTATCACCTTCTCATCCAACTCATACCTTATCTTCTTAGTGTGAAGCTCTTTTAAGAATTTGGCATAAGATGGCATATTCTTTATCACCTCTAGTAAGGGTAGGTTGATACTTACCTTCGAAAGCATGTTATAAATTTTAGAAAATTGCTTATCATGCTTTTCATTTTTTAACCTGCTGGGAAATGGAATTGGTGGTCTGTACGGATTTGGAGATTTATGCAGTTTTGGTGCAACGGATGCCTCCTCTTTGTCCTCCTTAAGCTCATTTGGTTCAGCTTCTTCTTCTTGCATTTCCTTGCCATTGCCCTGCGTTGTACCTACATCAAAGGAATTATCAATGTTATTATCACCGATTTTATTATCAAGTACCTTACCACTTCTCAAAATGGTGATTGCTTTGGCTTGCTCTGGTTGGCTTGGAAATTTCCCTTTTTGATTGGCTTGAAGTTGATTAGCTAATTGGCCCACTTGAGTTTCAACCTTCTTAAGCGATGCTTCTAAAGAGTCAAACCGCTTATTGTTCAATTCTTGATTTTGAGTGCTTATTTGAATGAAAGCATTCAAGTTGTCTTCAAGTGAAGGTTTCTTGACTTGCTCTTGATTTGAGGGTTGCCCTTGAAATTGGGGACCTCTTTGATATGGTTGGAAAGGTTGTTGAGGTGGAGCATGTTGTTGATTTTTCCATGAAAAATTGGGGTGATTCCTCCAACCGGGGTTATAAGAATTTGAATATGAGTCATTCCTACCCATTTGTTGGAACCCTTCAAAAGCAAAAGCTTGCTCTTGCTCTTCTTGAAATGAATCAAAATTTGAGGGGCACACATTTGCTTGATGGCCTACAAGACCGCATGATGCGCATGACTCTTGACTTGGTCCCGACAAGTTCCCTTTTGCATTCAACATTTTCACTTGCCTTGTAAGTTTTGCAATTTGCCTAGCCATTTCTTAGTTTGCACTTATCTCATGTGCTCCTCTTCTTCTTTCTCCAATGCTCTTTTGTTGGGAATTTGCCCCCAACATTTCGAATAATGCAAGTGTTTCTGCAGCTGTTCTTTCACCCATTGCACTCCCTGCTGCATTATCCACTGTATTTTGAGATTGTTGAGTTAGCCCATCATAGAAGAATTGATTGAGCAACTGTTGTGGATAATAGTGGTGAGGGCACTGAAATAATAATGATTTGAAGCGATACCACGCCTCGTGAAATGGTTCTCCGTCAAACTGGGTGAAAGTTGCAGTACTCCCCCTAAGCTCCTTGGTCTTTTGATGAGAATAGAACTTTCCCATAAATTTGTTGTAGACTTCAGTCCATGTGGTTAAAGAATTCTCTGGTAGGGTCATTAACCATGCTTTTGCCCTGTCCTTTAAACTGTATGGGAAACATCTCAGCTTCAGTTCATCTTCCGTTAATGTTTGCAAAGGGAACGTATGCAATGTTGAATAAAAATCTCGAATGAAGTTGAGAGGATCTTCATTCGGCAGTCCGTGGAAGGATGGCAGCATACTATAGTGAGTATTTCTGAGTTCGTAGTTTCTTGCTGCGTTGCTCAACCGGATACAAGATGTGGTCACTCCGATGATCGGTCGAGCAAACTCCTTCATGGGTGGCTCTTGTGCATCACCCATCTCTGTTTCTGTGTTCTCCTCAAATTGCTCTTCGGTATTTTCTCTCTCTTGCTCAAAAGGATTTGGTCTCTCGGATCTTGGAAGTCTATGGATATTATCTATAAATGGAACAAGTTCATTTCCTTGAGATCGTCGTCTATGCATAAAGTACCTAAGCAATTCAAAAAGACCACTTTAAACAATTTAACAAATAAATTAAAACAATCAAACTATCACAAAAATTGCCTTCCCCGGCAGCGGCACCAAAAACTTGTTGCGCTTAAATCAACACTATCACAAAGCGGCACTCGCAAGTATATGAGGTTATTGTAGTGACGGTGATCGCCCCAAGGTCATTTCCCAAGGAAGGACTTGCAAGTAATAGTTCGATTAACATGAAATAGTAAATTCGGTTGTGTGATTGAATTGGTGAACCGTAATTATCCTTAGAAATGAAAATGAGTGATTTTATGCAAGAGAATTTCACTTGTGGAAATGATGCCTAGGGTTGTAGGTCCATTTAATCAATGTTCAATTATCCAATTATCCATTATAACCTTGAATCTTAATTTGTTTCTTAAGATTAATTAGCCAATTATCAATTCACTAGTTCTCACTTAAATGAATTAACAACAACCAATTATTTAACATTAGCAAATTAATAAACCCTAGAACTTATATTTCTAATTCATTCTTAGGGTAGTCAATTGCATAGTTCTGAAATTAAACTTCTCCTCTTGGTCCGTCATTCAATATTAAGTAATCAATAGGTGGCCAATCTATCAATTTACCTTTAATTACAATGCAATCAACTTATAACAAGGTATATCAATGGAATCATCAAATCAAATCATTTAATCAAATATACTACAACCCCAAGCATGAGTAATTTAGCTCATCATAAGTTTTAAACAAATACTCAATTCAATATAAACCAAATCAAAGTTATACATTGCAATATTAATGTTCTTAATACACAACAACAAATAAGAATTGGAATAAAAGAAAGAGTTAGAAAAACCCCTTTTTGAAGATGCTAAAAATTGGACTCTCGTCTCTTTCGTGGCTCCTTCTTGGTGCGTGATGATGAACTTCCAGCTCTATTGAACAATTGGTTCTCTTCTTGAAGGAGTAGATGATAGCTTTCTCAAATTCTCAACTCTCCAATCAAGCCTCTTAAAACCCTAATTCTTAAGAACTAATAACTCACTTCAAAACCAACAATTGTTTTTGCTCTTGGTGTGTGTAAAGAAATGATGAATGAAGATGGTGAATGGTCTTACTCTTTCAAGCAAAAACCAAGGAAGAAGGTGAGGAAGATGATGAACAAGTGGAAGTGTAGAGAATGTCCACTAAATTTATTTAAAATTCCCTTTTCTAATCCCTATGCTCTCCCACTTTGAATTGTTTAAGACATCCATCTTGCCTTGTCTCCCATTTACTAATTTCTTTATACCTTTCTTCCATAAAATCCTCCCACTTTTTACTCTTTTTATATTCTTTTTGTCACCCACTAAACACACCAGCTCATTTCTCGTGCAAGCCAGCTAAGGACCCAGGGTGACACGGCCAAGCCATATGGAGCTTGGCCGAGTCTAGTAACTTTCTTTCTTGGGGACACGGCCAAGCTTCTGGCCGTGTCCCATTCTGTATGCTTAGTCCTTGAGAGACACGGCCGTGTCCAGTGATGGTGTCTGACTCTGTGTATTTCTTTTCCTTCTTTGCTTTCTTTACTCTTTTGTTCCTTTGGAGAGACACGGCCAGTGGCTTGGCCGTGTCTCATGGCCGTGTTCGCTACTGGACTTGTTTCCTTGAGGGACACGGCTAGGCCATGTTAGTCCTGGCCGTGTCTCCTAATTTTTCTTGTTTTGCTTCTTTTGATGAAGGACACGGCCAAGCCATGTAATATCCTCATATGTGCCCTAGAAGTATTGATGTAATTGTGTTTGAATTGAATTAAATGTATATATATTTTTGCAAAAGAAATGGTGGTGTTAAGATAATGTATATGTTGTGTATATGGTCATATATATAACATATAAATAGGTCAAAGTGCTTAGTCAAGGGAAGAAGATATTTTAAGTGTTAAGTGTGAAATTACCAAAGTGGGCAAGAGATGATAAAAGGAATTAAAATGTGTATGAGGGCATTATAGTAATTTTCTTTTGGATGAGTATTTAATGAGTGTTGACTTTGTGATTTCTTCATCATCTTTTCTTCTTCTCTTCTCGATGGTGTGGCCGGCTATCTAAGGAAAAGAAGAGCGAGAGAGGTGTTTAAAGGGTTATCATCAAATTGAAGGATGAAGCAAAGGATCAAGTTGGAGATTTGTGAAATTTCTTCAAAATAGGTAAGTACTTACTTGTTTTCCCTTGTTAATGTTTGAAGTGGTGTTTGAGATAGGTTGTGATGGATTAATTTTATGATTTGGTGTGTTATATATGTGTTTACAAGTATTGAGATTGATTATAAGCTAAAGGATTGAATTGGTGTTGGTTTTGTTGTGAAGATGGTAAATTAAGTGGATTTGGATAGTGAAAGATCAAGAGTGATGATGGTTTTAGGGTTTTGAAAGGGTAGATGATTCAATGTGTTGTTAATGTGCAATATTGTGATTAACATGTTAAATAAGTGTTAATGACATGGTTTATATGCATTTGAATGAGGTTGTGTTGTGTATAATGTGTTTAAATGCAATTGAAAGAGGTTTGGCCACATTTAGGGTTTTGTTTATGTGAGACACGGCCAAAATAATAAAGGAACACGGCCAAGACTTAATGTTTTTGAAAGACACGGCCAAGTCTAAGGAATTTTGGCCGTGTTGGATGAGTTTTGGAGAGACACGGTCACAAGCTTGGCCGTGTCCCTTGCCCGTGTTTGCTACTGCCTGATTTTGGATGAGAGACACGGCCGTGTCCTCTGCCCGTGTCTGCTTCTGCTTGAATTGGAATTGAGAGACACGGCCACAAACTTGGACGTGTCCATTGAGTGTGTTGGCTACTGTGACTTTTCTTTGCTCTTCTTGCTTTGATGAAATGGTACATACACTTGATAATACATATGATACTATATGAACAAGGTTATGTATTATGCATTGTGAATCTTATGAATGGCAATGTGTTATATGAATAATGTACATTGTAATGTTACATCAATGATGTTATATGTAAAATGTGAAGAAGAGGATGAAGTAATTGATTATAGATAGCTTGGTGGGAGTAACTCTTGAGGGTGAAAGAGATGAGAATCATCCAAAAAGGTATGTACAATGCAATTTATAATGATGTGAATAATATGATTGAAGCATGTCTAAATGATATAATTGAATAATGACATGTTTGCCTAGTTAATGTAATTGATGTTGTATATATTAATGATGGAATATGACATGTAAAGGATATGATGAGATAAATGATTGTGTTTGTAAAAGATGAATTGCTATAATGTGGATTGAAATGTGATGTGAAGCCATTGTGATTGGCTATGATAACTCAAATATGATGTGAAGCCATTGTGATTGGCTATGATGATTCAATTGTGATAAATGAGGCATAGTGCCTAATTGATGAGAATGAAATGAATTGTGAAAGAAATGTATAAAGTTATAAATGGAATGATTTCGTGTCTAATATGTTAATTCAAGTTTCAGAGTTCTGGATTTGGAGGCATGCCTATAAAATTAAAGGTAACAGTCTTGCCGGGTTGAGGATCTCTTCATTTTGAGTTGAATTGAGATCCAAGAGACTGGGTCTGCTACATTATGAAAATTGTGAATATGAAATATATGAATGGTAACAGTCTTGCTGGGTTGAGGATCTCCTCGATTTAGTCGGGTTGATGGTCCAAGAGACTGGGTCTGTTACACTATCCATGGATAGAGATATGAGATATATTGCCTACGGGCTTGATCATTGTGATTATAGACCAAAGCAGTAACTCTGAACTTTGAATAACATATTAGTGTTTGTTGGGCCCGAGTCTGTCTTTGTTGTTAATATGATATATAAATGTTGAAATAAATAAGTAATGAGATCTATGATTGACTTTGTTGGCAATGTGACTCATGATTGGTGAGATGTGAACAAAGTAATGTTATGAAGTATGATATGTGATGTGTGTATTGATATATGTTGATTGTGAGTATTAGTGATGAACGGTGATTGGTGATAATGATATGTATATAATATATATATATATGAAATTTGTTATGATATATAAAAGGTGCAACTCAAAAGGAGAAACAGGATAAGAAATTAATGGTAAATGAAAGTGATACTTCATTATATGTTAGAATTTCTATAATGCATGATTTTATGTTATGTTTGTACTACTAAGCTCTTGGGCTTAGCGCGGTTGTGTGATCGCGCAGGTGTTTAGATGGAAGATATGAAGTCTTTAGTGATGCCACGAGGAGAGTAAAAGTTTATCGAGACCAACTAGAGGGTGATGCATACATGTATAATTTAATTATAATGTATTTCTATCAAGAATGTATTCATATGTATAAATGATGTTTTGAGAAAGATAAGATTATTGTATATTTATAAGATCATTAAAAGTATATCGATTTTGTAAATGTTCTTTAAATTAATGTATTGTGCTTTAAGCTATGTTAAAGGTTTTAAAAAGGTAACGAAAAGTGACATCCTTATACTTTATATACTTACTGTACGTATACCAGGTATATGTATAGTACTTATATGGAGTATCAGGGTGTTACAATTATTTTGGTATCAGAGCTTAGGTTCGAGATTCTCGGTCTAAGTGAAATTGAAAAGAAAAAGTTTTGAAACGCTTAAAATGAATTCCAAAGAGGAGTTTTGAAATGTAATTTATAATACATGTATGTGCATTAACACCTAGGTTGGTCTCAGATGTGGCATTATGTGATGTGGGATAAATTTGAATTATGAGAAGGATGATAATGTCTGAATGAGGTTTTTACTTGAAAGTAAAAACTAGAGAGAGAAATGATATGAAAAATAAAATAAAATAAAAATATTGGTTAATGTAAGTAAATATAATGGTGTTGTTTGCATTGTTGTTTTAATGCAAATATTGTAAATTTAATGTGATAATGTGATGTAATATGTTAGTGATCAAAGATTGAGTTGATCACTTGAAAATGTAAGGTATGTACAGTATTGCATGTTTGTAACCTATATAATTACTTGTCTATTAATGTTGAGAATGATTACGTTTGCATTGATAAACTTGTGCAAAGCTAGGTCACGTGATAAGATTGATAGTGAGAATTGGATTGAGCAACGTTGGTTTAAGAAACTGAGATTTGTGATAACTAGACTTGAAAAGCGTATAAAGGTTATTGGGCTCAATGTGTATATGATTGGATGTAATGTACATATGTATATATATGTGAGTGATATATATATATGTTGAATGGTAAACAAATGGATATGTAAAGTTAAGATTTTGTTTAAAGGAAAAAGAGATGATATGGGTTAAGTAAAAATATACATTGGTATTGTTACCTTAATATGGACATTGTGAATTCAATGCTAGAAATGTGAGATGCTTGGATATTGTGAAATATCAATGTAATGGTGGTAATATGTGATATTTGAATTGTTGAAGTGAGCTTGATAATTGTGAAAAGTATATGTTTTAATATTGCTTTGTGATATATAAATATATAAGATGAGATTGGCAAATTGAAGTTTAAGTGAAGTAGTAAGTTGAGAAGTTAAAGTTTTAGTGGCATTTGATAAAGATTATTTGAATATTGATGGTTTAATGTGTATGCAATACATGAGCTAAATGAAATGACTAATATGGCATATGAAAGTATTATAAATTGAGTAAGGTGATTGATAGTATAAGAATTTATCTTGGAGTATAAAAGGGTAAAAATGGAGATGGAAATATATTAAATGCTTTTAAAGATGAAAGTGAAAGAGATGTTACATTGGGAATGTGGTTAAGATAGATGTAAAGTGCTATTATAGTCAGTATATATATATGTGTATTGAATGAATAAATACTTTGCATCATATTGGAAGAGATGGTACTGGATGATTCTCGCTGACTCTCTTAAGGGTGAGGTTAGGTATTCGATCCAGAGTGGCGACTTGCACTCATGTGTCTTGGGTGTAATTCGAATAAGTGAATCCTATTGGAAGGCCGTGAGGGCAGTTTGGTACTGTAGTAGCCCAGCTCAGAGGCCCTGATGGTTTCTCCGGATAGGAATGGTTTAGTAGGTGGACTGGGATGGTTGTTATAGTTATAAAGGAAAATTTGTATTGAATGTATGATAAATAAGAGTATTTAATTAAGTGTACATATGTATGTGATATGTGAATTGAGTTTTCACTGTGAATGAAATTGTATATATCAACAAATGTGTGAATCGCATTATAAAGGTGATTTATGAATATGTATGTAGTATTAGACCTAAGAGAGATTAGGTCTTGAATTGTGTTAAGCTAAATGAATTATGTGATGGAAGTGAGAATGGCATAGACTTAAATAATATTGAACAGTGGAAATTATTATGGTGAACATTGAATTTGATGATCATATGATATTTAGAGTTCTAAAGTATTTGTATATGGAAAGTTCTATGTGATTATAAATTATAAGAGATTGTAAATGGATTAGAAATGAAGTGATGAATGGAAATTTTATAAGAATTGCATATGATTGAATATGTATATAGTAATATGGTTGAAACATGAATTAAGTTGATATAGATATTATAATCGAGTGCAAAGTGGTTTGAAATTGAGTTAGAGTGTATTAATTTTTGATATAGCAATAATGGAAAGAAGGAATATGTAATTCTTGAGATACATTTTAGCCTTGTATTTGTAAAGATTGAGAATAAAATTATAAAAGAACAGTATTGATTTGAAAGTTTCAGGCTTGAATATTAATCTCTTAAAGCTATGTGTTTAGTTTGGTATATTTGATCGATTAATTTGTTATCCATGGATTTGGGTCTTAGATATAATGATTGCAATATAAATTTGGTGTGATTGAAAGTTGTACTGAATATGTTTATGAGATGTGATGAATAAATGAATGAATTTAAGGTTTAAATGAATGAGCTATAGATAGTAATTATGGTATAAAATTTCTATGAGAATTGATGGGAATTATACTAAGATAATTTGAGGTGAGTTGTTATCATAATAATTTGACTGAAAATGGATAGGAAGAGATCAGAAATTGAATGTAAGTTTGCCCTAATGGAATTAGGTTATATATATATATGAATATTGTGAAATTTTATGATAAGCTTGAATAAATTAATTGTTGGTTGGAATTTAACAAGATTGGAATGTGAGTATATGGTAACGGATAGATCAATTGATCTGTATTTGGCTAAGATTATGAATTATTATTGAGATTTGATATGTAAAGTTGTGCTAAGAGTGTAATTATTTTCATGATAATGTATATGATGTAAATTTTAAAGTGTGATTGGACATGAATGAATGGAGTTATAGTAGTTATAAACCATGATAAAAAGGGAAAAGATTGATTATTTATAAAATAAGTTGAAAGGTAATGTATAAATAGGTAAGTTAAGTAAAAAGCATGCTAAAGGAGTAACTCTATTTGTGAAATAGAAGGATCTTGTTATCCATTAAGGTTTGATAAATGTCTATTTCGACAGAGATTGTAATGACGGGATAATTAATGCTAAGATTTAAACCAATAAATTTTAAGATTATAGTTAAGAGAGTAATGACACAGAGGTGAATGAACAAAATATATTGAATGTAAAAATTGGATGAAGTATAAGTGTACTACAAAATGATCTAAGTCTTGTGTGAAAACATTGATAAGAAATATAATGAGTTCTTCTAAATGTTTAATCAAGGAAGTAATAAGATATGTAAACATATAGCATGATGAGTTATGGAATTTAGAAAAGATGGATGATTATAAAAGGGAGAGTTGATTTGATGACATAATGATTTAAGTATATAATTAACTTCATATGGAAGTTAAGATCGTAGTTTGTTAAGACTGAATTGTTACAGTACTGATAATTTCGAGGATGAAATTATTTAAGGGGGAGAGAATTGTAATATCCTCATATGTGCCCTAGAAGTATTGATGTAATTGTGTTTGAATTGAATTAAATGTATATATATTTTTGCAAAAGAAATGGTGGTGTTAAGAGAATGTATATGTTGTGTATATGGTCATATATATAACATATAAATAGGTCAAAGTGCTTAGTCAAGGGAAGAAGATATTTTAAGTGTTAAGTGTGAAATTACCAAAGTGGGCAAGAGATGATAAAAGGAATTAAAATGTGTATGAGGGCATTATAGTAATTTTCTTTTGGATGAGTATTTAATGAGTGTTGACTTTGTGATTTCTTCATCATCTTTTCTTCTTCTCTTCTCGATGGTGTGGCCGGCTATCTAAGGAAATGAAGAGCGAGAGAGGTGTTTAAAGGGTTATCATCAAATTGAAGGATGAAGCAAAGGATCAAGTTGGAGATTTGTGAAATTTCTTCAAAATAGGTAAGTACTTACTTGTTTTCCCTTGTTAATGTTTGAAGTGGTGTTTGAGATAGGTTGTGATGGATTAATTTTATGATTTGGTGTGTTATATATGTGTTTACAAGTATTGAGATTGATTATAAGCTAAAGGATTGAATTGGTGTTGGTTTTGTTGTGAAGATGGTAAATTAAGTGGATTTGGATAGTGAAAGATCAAGAGTGATGATGGTTTTAGGGTTTTGAAAGGGTAGATGATTCAATGTGTTGTTAATGTGCAATATTGTGATTAACATGTTAAATAAGTGTTAATGACATGGTTTATATGCATTTGAATGAGGTTGTGTTGTGTATAATGTGTTTAAATGCAATTGAAAGAGGTTTGGCCACATTTAGGGTTTTGTTTATGTGAGACACGGCCAAAATAATAAAGGAACACGGCCAAGACTTAATGTTTTTGAAAGACACGGCCAAGTCTAAGGAATTTTGGCCGTGTTGGATGAGTTTTGGAGAGACACGGTCACAAGCTTGGCCGTGTCCCTTGCCCGTGTTTGCTACTGCCTGATTTTGGATGAGAGACACGACCGTGTCCTCTGCCCGTGTCTGCTTCTGCTTGAATTGGAATTGAGAGACACGGCCACAAACTTGGCCGTGTCCCTTGAGTGTGTTGGCTACTGTGACTTTTCTTTGCTCTTCTTGCTTTGATGAAATGGTACATACACTTGATAATACATATGATACTATATGAACAAGGTTATGTATTATGCATTGTGAATCTTGTGAATGGCAATGTGTTATATGAATAATGTACATTGTAATGTTACATCAATGATGTTATATGTAAAATGTGAAGAAGAGGATGAAGTAATTGATTATAGATAGCTTGGTGGGAGTAACTCTTGAGGGTGAAAGAGATGAGAATCATCCAAAAAGGTATGTACAATGCAATTTATAATGATGTGAATAATATGATTGAAGCATGTCTAAATGATATAATTGAATAATGACATGTTTGCCTAGTTAATGTAATTGATGTTGTATATATTAATGATGGAATATGACATGTAAAGGATATGATGAGATAAATGATTGTGTATGTAAAAGATGAATTGCTATAATGTGGATTGAAATGTGATGTGAAGCCATTGTGATTGGCTATGATAACTCAAATATGATGTGAAGCCATTGTGATTGGCTATGATGATTCAATTGTGATAAATGAGGCATAGTGCCTAATTGATGAGAATGAAATGAATTGTGAAAGAAATGTATAAAGTTATAAATGGAATGATTTCGTGTCTAATATGTTGATTCAAGTTTCAGAGTTCTGGATTTGGAGGCATGCCTATAAAATTAAAGGTAACAGTCTTGCCGGGTTGAGGATCTCTTCATTTTGAGTTGAATTGAGATCCAAGAGACTGGGTCTGTTACATTATGAAATTTGTGAATATGAAATATATGAATGGTAACAGTCTTGCCGGGTTGAGGATCTCCTCGATTTAGTCGGGTTGATGGTCCAAGAGACTGGGTCTGTTACGGGTAACAGTCTTGCCGGGTTGAGGATCTCCTCAAATATGTTGAGTTGATGGTCCAAGAGACTGGGTCTGTTACACTATCCATGGATAGAGATATGAGATATATTGCCTACGGGCTTGATCATTGTGATTATAGACCAAAGCAGTAACTCTGAACTTTGAATAACATATTAGTGTTTGTTGGGCCCGAGTCTGTCTTTGTTGTTAATATGATATATAAATGTTGAAATAAATAAGTAATGAGATCTATGATTGACTTTGTTGGCAATGTGACTCATGATTGGTGAGATGTGAACAAAGTAATGTTATGAAGTATGATATGTGATGTGTGTATTGATATATGTTGATTGTGAGTATTAGTGATGAACGGTGATTGGTGATAATGATATGTATATAATATATATATATATATATGAAATTTGTTATGATATATAAAAGGTGCAACTCAAAAGGAGAAACAGGATAAGAAACTAATGGTAAATGAAAGTGATACTTCATTATATGTTAGAATTTCTATAATGCATGATTTTATGTTATGTTTGTACTACTAAGCTCTTGGGCTTAGCGCGGTTGTGTGATCGCGCAGGTGTTTAGATGGAAGATATGAAGTCTTTAGTGATGCCATGAGGAGAGTAAAAGTTTATCGAGACCAACTAGAGGGTGATGCATACATGTATAATTTAATTATAATGTATTTCTATCAAGAATGTATTCATATGTATAAATGATGTTTTGAGAAAGATAAGATTATTGTATATTTATAAGATCATTAAAAGTATATCGATTTTGTAAATGTTCTTTAAATTAATGTATTGTGCTTTAAGCTATGTTAAAGGATTTAAAAAGGTAACGAAAAGTGACATCCTTATACTTTATATACTTACTGTACGTATACCAGGTATATGTATAGTACTTATATGGAGTATCAGGGTGTTACAAAGCCATGACAAGCTTGGCCGTGTCACTTGATTTTCTCCATAAATTCCACCAATTTTTATCAAATGGCTCCATCGAATGTACTCCAACCTAAATCAACAACTTCAAACAAACTTGAGTGCAATTTAACATGAAAATTAACTTAAAATCAACATAAACCTCATAGAAAATATATACAAAATTTATCTAAACATGTTTTGTAACACCCCTATATCCCGTATACGTACCAAGCATGCTTAAACGATCGTAATATACGTATACTGAATATAGAGGATGCCACAGTTTAAAAAGACACAACAAATATCTTTGTAAATAAGTGAAACCAAACTCAAACATTTAAAAGAAATTCAAAAGACATCATATATAAAATGTTTAATAATTCACAGTGGGAGTTATTATAAATATGTTATAAATCACAGTTTACAAAACATAGAATATATACATGATTGGCAGCTCTTCTCTGATCTTTAAGTCCCAAAAGAAAAATCCTCAATGTCTAGCCTCACTTGGTCTCGAAGAGCTTTCAGGTTCAACTCTGTCACCTGCGCAATCAAACACTATCGCGCTAAGCCAACGGCTTAGTAGTACATAGTATGCTAGCATTATGCTCTAGTGCAATGGAATGTCACACATTTTATTAATAAATCAACATCATAGATGGAAGGCTAACAACATACCTTTATATTTCATAAACTACACATATATAAACATATCACATTTCAACATCCTTCCATATAACTCATTATTCAATCATTATACCATTCATAAATCACATTAAACAAAGACAAGCATGGGCCCAAAACACACTAGAATACCATTCAATTTTCAGAGTAGATGTTTTGGTTCAATCATCACATTTATCAGTATCATAAACCCAACTAGGCTTCAAGGATTAGGTTCAACCAAGCTTCAAGGGGAACAAAGCATGCTAAGTCTCAACCCAACTTGGCTTCAAGAACCAACCCAACCTAGCTTCAAGGGTTGTAACATCTCAATTAGGCTTCAAGGACTAGACCCAACCAAGCTTCAAGGGGAGTAAAACATGTTAAACTTCTACCCAACTTGGCTTCAAGGATCAAGCCCAACCAAACTTCAAGAGAGCGTTACTATCATTAGGCATGCCACCAACAACAAACTCTGAAAATTGAATAACACATTAGCCACACAATTCATTTATTATTTCATTCTCAATTCTCATCATCAATTAGGCAAACATGCCTTATATCTTTCAATTTAATCATCATAGCCAATCACAATGGCTTCATATCATATCATATCTCAATACCCATCTTAGCAATTCATCTTTCAAATGTACAATCATTTGTATCATCATATCATTCATATAATACATATATATATCATCATTGATATAAGCATAGCAAAGTACATTCTTCACAAGAATCAACAATGCAATAATGCAGGATGTGTACTTACCTCAATAGCAATTCACACAACTCAAAACACTCCCTTTCCCAAGGTTCTTATGCTTCTTAAATCAATGACAAATCACCTTCTTCAAGACCTAATCCAAGAATAATAACATACACATGCTTAGGGATACACAAGAGGTAATTAAGTTAAGAGTTAACTAGGGAAATCTCTACACATGACACGCTCAACCACACGGGCGTGTTCCTAACCGTGCCCTAACTCCACAACACAGAAGCTATTACACGCTCATGACCACGGGCGTGTCACTGGGCATGTAATACATACTGCCTCACACAAAAACATTGACACGTCCAACACCCTGAACGTGCTCCTAGCCGTGTCAATTCTCCATTCTCACAGTAGCTATGACACGCTCAATAACACGGGCGTGTTACTGGCCGTGTCAAACCTACTGCCACACAAAACAATTGACACGCCTAAGGACCCTGGACGTGCTCATGGGCGTGTCAGGCCAAAAACTCAGATTCCGGCCAAAACAACACTACAACTAACAAATCACTTCTATCCATCAACATCCACTTCAACCACACTTAACAACACATGCCCAAAAACCATCTCAAACTTACAACACCACCAAATCAAGCCAAAACACACATCAAACACAAATCACAAACATCATCAAAACTCTAAACACAACCACAACTCAATCAATACCAACCAACTTACTCTTTTCTTCAATCCAACCCCAAAAACCAAAATCAATTAAACCAAATACTCTTAAACCAAACACAATCAAACCAAATACATTCTCAAACACAACTTAAACTCACAAACTCACATAACTTCAAAAACAACACAAGAAATCAAGAGAGAACTTACCAAAGATGGAGAACTCTTAAACCTCCAACTTGATCTCTTGAAAACTCTCTTCAATCTTGAACTTGGAAGAACAAATCTCTATCTTGCTCTCTTTCTTCTTGATGGCCGGACAACACAGAAAAGCAAAGAGAAGAGAAGGAAAGAAAATGGTCCACGGCAAGGGAAGAAAAAAAGAAGAAAAGATAGAAGGCAAAAGTCAAATCATCTCCTCAAAATCCTCTCCTCCAAGCAAAAATAATATTAAAATATTAAAATATCTTCTTCCACTTACTCTAACCCAAATACAAATAATTAAATAATCCTTTAAACATAATTAATCAATAATTAATCTCTTCCTTTGACTTTCCCATTGACTTGTGTATATGTTATATATATATACATATATACAACATATAAACTCTCTCTTCACTTATTTTCTCTTTTCCAATTAAACACAAATACACTTGCTTCAATTACAACAATTATTACACCAAACTTCTAGGGTTTATTTTGGGATATTACAATTCTCCCCCTCTAAAAAGATATTTTGTCCTCGAAATTACCTAATATCAAATCTGAAACAGTTGAGGATATTGGTCTAGCATCGCTTGCTCATTCTCCCAAGTTGATTCTTCTCTACCATGATTCTTCCAAAGAATTTTCACAATTGGCACTTTCTTATGTCTTAACTCTTTCATTCCATAAGCCAAAATAGCAACTGGTTCTTCTTCAAAAGTCAGATCTGGACTCACTTCAATAGATTCAACTGATAACACATGAGATGGATCTGATCTATACCTCCTCAACATAGAAACATGGAATACATTATGGATCCTATCCAACTCAGGTGGCAAAGCAAGCCTATAAGCAACTGGCCCAACTCTTTCCAATACTTCATAAGGTCCAATGAAACGAGGACTCGGCTTCCCTTTTTGACCAAATCTCAAAATCTTTTTCCAAGGAGACACTTTCAAAAATACTTTATCTCCCACATTAAACTCTATGTCCCTCCTCTTCAAATCTGAATAAGACTTCTGTCGGTCTGAAGCTGCTTTCAATCTATTCCGAATCAACTTCACTTTCTCTTCAGTCTCCTTAACCAAATCAGGACCAATTAACTTACTTTCTCCAATTTCATTCCAACATAGAGGTGTCCTACACCGTCTACCATACAAGGCCTCAAATGGCGCCATACCAATGCTGGATTGATGACTGTTATTGTAAGCAAATTCAACAAGTGGCAAGAATCTGTCCCAACTTCCAGAGAAATCAATGACACAGCTTCTCAACATATCCTCGATAATCTGCATCACTCTCTCTGACTGCCCATCTGTCTGCGGATGAAAAGCAGTGCTAAAATGCAATCGAGAACCCAAAGCACCATGTAAACTCTTCCAAAATCTTGAAGTAAACCGAGGATCTCGATCAGACACTACAGAAATTGGGACTCCATGCAACTTCACAATCTCATAGATATACAGCTCAGCCAACCTCTCAAGAGAATAATCCATCCGAACTGGAAGAAAATGAGCTGTCTTAGTCAACCTGTCAACAATCACCCAAATAGCATCATGCTTCCTTTGAGTCAAAGGCAACCCAGACACAAAATCCATTGTTACTCTATCCCATTTCCATTCAGGCACTGATAATGGTTGAAGTAACCCGGTTGGAACTTGATGCTCAGCTTTTACCCTCTGACATGTGAGACATTTGGACACAAACTCCGCTATGTCTCTCTTCATACCAGACCACCAGTAAAAGTGCTTCAAATCATGATACATCTTTGTATTGCCCGGATGCATAGCAAATACTGACTGATGTGCTTCTTCTAAAATAATCCTTCTCAATTTAGCATCATCAAATGCACACAATCTGTTCTTAAACCAAAGACTCTCATCATTTCTCACAATAAAATCTCGACTCTTTCCATTCTGGCAATCTGAAACAATCTTTTGAATCTTCTCATCAGCCAATTGAGCTTCTTTAATCTGATCCAACAACACTGGTTTCAATTGCAATTGTACCAACAATGCACCATCATCACAAGATACAAATCTAGCATGCAACGCTCTCAACTCAACAAGCAACGAGAGCGAATAAACAGTCAAACCTGGTAAAGACTTCCGACTCAAGGCATCTGCAACAACATTTGCCTTACCAGGATGATAATCAATCAAACAGTCGTAGTCTTTAATCAACTCTAACCATCTCCTCTGTCAAAGATTGAGCTCTCTTTGAACACCCAAATATTTCAAACTCTTATGATCAGTATAGATAAAACACTTCTCCCCATACAAATAGTGTCGCCAAATCTTCAATGCAAACACAATGGCTGCCAACTCCAAATCATGGGTCGGATAATTGAGCTCATGCGGCTTCAACTGCCGAGAAGCATAAGCTATAACTTTACCTTCTTGCATTAATACACAACCCAAACCACTATGTGAAGCATCACTGTAGATCACATATGGTTTACCTTCCACAGGTAAAGTAAGAACAGGCGCTTGAGTCAACATTTCTCTTAACTGTTCAAAACTAGCCTGACATTGATCTGTCCACACAAATCTAACTCCCTTGCGAAGTAATCTGGTAAGTGGAGTAGCTATCAAAGAAAATCCTTTCACAAAGCGTCGATAATAGCCTGCCAAACCCAGAAAACTTCTAACTTCAGTCACAGACTTGGGTGGACTCCAATTCAAGATAGCTTCAACTTTACTCGGATCAACTCTAATACCATATGCTGAAACTATATGACCGAGAAAAGTTACTTGGTCAAGCCAAAACTCACACTTCGACAGTTTAGCATATAACTGCTTCTCTCTCAAGATCTGCAACACAATCCGCAGATGCTTGTCATGCTCCTCCTCATTGCGCGAATACACCAAAATATCATCGATGAAGACCACCACAAACTGATCCAGATAGGGCCTGAACACCCTATTCATCAAATCCATGAAAGCTGCAGGTGCATTCATCAACCCAAAAGGCATCACTAGAAACTCATAATGCCCATACCTGGTCCGAAAGGCGGTCTTAGGAACATCTTCAGCTCTGACCCTCAACTGATGGTACCCTGATCTCAAATCAATTTTAGAAAACACTGCTGCTCCCTTCAATTGATCAAAGAGATCATCAATTCTAGGCAATGGATATTTATTCTTAATAGTCACTTTGTTCAATTGCCTATAATTGATACACAATCTCATAGTACCATCCTTCTTCTTTACAAACAAAACAGGAGCTCCCCACGGTGAAACACTAGGGCGAACAAACCCTTTATCCAACAACTCTTGCAACTGTACCTTCAATTCTCTCAGCTCAACAGGTGCCATTCTATAAGGAGTAATAGAGATAGGAGTGGTACCCGGCAACAATTCAATACCAAACTCCACCTCTCTCTCAGGAGGCAACCCTGGCAACTCCTCTGGAAACACATCTGGAAAATCTGCAACTGTGGGTATACTATCAAGTTGAGAACCTGCCACTCTAGTATCCAAGACATGAGCAAGATAAGCATCACACCCTTTTCTAATCAACCTCCTAGTTGCAACAGCTGAAAAAACAAGGATGCAAGCTGTCTCTGCTCACCAGATACCATCACAATTCTTCCATTACCGGTTCTCAAAGTAACATACTTCTTTTGACAGTCCACCACAGCTCCATGTCTAGACAACCAGTCCATGCCCAAAATCAAATAATACTCTTTAAAAGGCATTTCAATCAAATCACCCAAAAACTCCTCATCCTGAACCACTACTGCACTATCTCGGTGCACCTTGCTAACAATCACACTATGCCCTAACAGATTTGTCACCAATACATCAAATCCTAGGGATTCAGCATGCACATCAGACACAGGCAAAACAGATGCACTAATATATGAATGTGTGGATCCTGGATCAATCAAAGCAAGTACTGAAATACCAAATATAGAGGAAGTACCAGCTATGACTGCTGAAGCATCAGGCTGCCTCTGCATCACATACATCCTCTGAGAAGATCCAGCCTCCTCCGGTCTACTCTCCCTGGATGTAGAACCTCCTCTAGGACTGAACCCAGATCTGCCTCCTCTGCTGAAACCTCTGCCTCCTCGACCTCCCCTCACACTAGGTCGAGAAAGCTACAGTATCTACTGACATCTGCTCTTGCCTCTCCGGACAATCTCTAACAAAATGATCAGGTGATCCACATCTGAAGCATACCCCTGCTACACCGGTCTTCCAACAAGTACCACCATGTGGCCTACCACAATGAATGCATAAGGGTAAGGTGGATCTCTGCATCACTGGGGTCGGAGCACTCGCCACTGAAACTGTAGGTCTAGATCTCTGCCTCTGAAACTGTACTGACCTACCAGCTGGCCTTTGACTCCTACTAATCCGAGGAATAAAACTTCTTTTACTTCTCTTTGCAGATGAAGACCCTGCCTCAAACTGGGGTCTTCTAACCCTGATCTCTTCCTCATAAGCAGCCGCTGCAATATTCTGAGCTCTTTCCACACTCCTAGCTGCTGCTACAAGCTGGGAAAAATCATGATATCGAGAGCCAGCCACAAGACACAGAATAGAGGGCCTCAATCCCTCCTCAAATCTCCTGCATCTATCTATCTCATCAGATATAATACCCCCAGCATAATGGCTCAACCGTATAAACTCAACCTCATATTTCGTTACGGTCCGGTGATCTTGCTTCAAGCTCAGAAACTCCATCTTCTTCACACCTTTATACTCCCTCGGAGTATACTTCAATTCAAATTCTCTTAGAAAATCAGCATAGGACAAGGTAGGTGGATCATCCATAGCATGGGGCACTGTCTTCCACCAGTCATATTCATCCTTCTGCAACAAGGATCTTGCATAATAAAATTTTTCTTATGGAGTGGCTTGCAACTGAATGAATATTCTCTGTATTTTATCTAGCCACTGCTCAGCTACAGCTGGATCAATAGTACCCAAGAAATCTTCTGCTCCATACTTCCTTAACTTATCATACTGTCTCACTGATACCAAAGGCTGTGGGGGTGGTGGCGGTGGTTGCACTAGTGCTTGCCTCAAAGCCTCAACCACATGCCTAAGCCAAACTGATGGAACTTCCTCACCAGCTGGTCTCCCCGATACAGAAGCAGGTACCTCTCCAGCACTATCCACTCTAGCTCCCTCTCTAACCTCATCAGGAGCTACGCTCTCCGCACTACCCTCTACTGACTGTCGTAAGTGAGAATTCATCACAACCTATATCTGCAAACACAGCAGATTACTTCTCATTAAAGATCAGAGACTGCCAATACCAAACATGTATGTTATTCCAAAAATCATTTTGACTCAAAATATCCTTTTTCTTACAATTGACCTAGGTTGAGAATCTCAAACCTAGGCTCTGATACCAAAACAATTGTAACACCCCTATATCCCGTATACATACCAAGCATGCTTAAACGATCGTAATATACGTATACTGAATATAGAGGATGCCACAGTTTAAAAAGACACAACAAATATCTTTGTAAATAAGTGAAACCAAACTCAAACATTTAAAAGAAATTCAAAAGACATCATATATAAAATGTTTAATAATTCACAGCGGGAGTTATTACAAATATGTTATAAATCACAGTTTACAAAACATAGAATATATACATGATTGGCAGCTCTTCTCTGATCTTTAAGTCCCAAAAGAAAAATCCTCAATGTCTAGCCTCACTTGGTCTCGAAGAGCTTTCAGGTTCAACTCTGTCACCTGCGCGATCAAACACTATCGCGCTAAGCCAACGGCTTAGTAGTACAAAGTATGCTAGCATTATGCTCTAGTGCAATGGAATGTCACACATTTTATTAATAAATCAACATCATAGATGGAAGGCTAACAACATACCTTTATATTTCATAAACTACACATATATAAACATATCACATTTCAACATCCTTCCATATAACTCATTAGTCAATCATTATACCATTCATAAATCACATTAAACAAAGACAAGCATGGGCCCAAAACACACTAATATACCATTCAATTTTCAGAGTAGATGTTTTGGTTCAATCATCACATTTATCATTATCATAAACCCAACTAGGCTTCAAGGATTAGGTTCAACCAAGCTTCAAGGGGAACAAAGCATGCTAAGTCTCAACCCAACTTGGCTTCAAGAACCAACCCAACCTAGCTTCAAGGGTTGTAACATCTCAATTAGGCTTCAAGGACTAGATCCAACCAAGCTTCAAGGGGAGTAAAACATGTTAAACTTCTACCCAACTTGGCTTCAAGGATCAAGCCCAACCAAACTTCAAGAGAGAGTTACTATCATTAGGCATGCCACCAACAACAAACTCTGAAAATTTAATAACACATTAGCCACACAATTCATTTATTATTTCATTCTCAATTCTCATCATCAATTAGGCAAACATGCCTTATATCTTTCAATTTAATCATCATAGCCAATCACAATGGCTTCATATCATATCATATCTCAATACCCATCTTAGCAATTCATCTTTCAAATGTACAATAATTTGTATCATCATATCATTCATATAATACATATATATATCATCATTGATATAAGCATAGCAAAGTACATTCTTCACAAGAATCAACAATGCAATAATGCAGGATGTGTACTTACCTCAATAGCAATTCACACAACTTAAAACACTCCCTTTCCCAAGGTTCTTATGCTTCTTAAATCAATGACAAATCACCTTCTTCAAGACCTAATCCAAGAATAATAACATACACATGCTTAGGGATACACAAGAGGTAATTAAGTTAAGAGTTAACTAGGGAAATCTCTACACATGACACGCTCAACCACATGGGCGTGTTCCTGACCGTGCCCTAACTCCACAACACAGAAGCTACTACACGCTCATGACCACGGGCGTGTCAATGGGCGTGTAATACATACTGCCTCACACAAAAACATTGACACGTCCAACACCCTGAACGTGCTCTTGGCCGTGTCAATTCTCCATTCTCACAGTAGCTATGACACGCTCAATAACACGGGCATGTTACTGGCCATGTCAATCCTACTGCCACACAGAACAATTGACACGCCTAAGGACCCTGGACGTGCTCATGGGCGTGTCAGGCCAAAAACTCAGATTCCGGCCAAAACAACACCACAACTAACAAATCACTTCTATCCATCAACATCCACTTCAACCACACTTAACAACACATACCCAAAAACCATCTCAAACTTACAACACCACCAAATCAAGCCAAAACACACATCAAACACAAATCACAAACATCATCAAAACCCTAAACACAACCACAACTCAATCAATACCAACCAACTTACTCTTTTCTAAAATCCAACCCCAAAATCCAAAATCAATTAAACCAAATACTCTTAAACCAAACACAATCAAACCAAACGCATTCTCAAACACAACTTAAACTGACAAACTCACATAACTTCAAAAACAACACAAGAAATCAAGAGAGAACTTACCAAAGATGGAGAACTCTTAAACCTCCAACTTGATCTCTTAAAAACTCTCTTCAATCTTGAACTTGGAAGAACAAATCTCTATCTTGCTCTCTTTCTTCTTGATGGCCGGACAACACAGAAAAGCAAAGAGAAGAGAAGGAAAGAAAATGGTCCACGGCAAGGGAAGAAAGAAAGAAGAAAAGATAGAAGGCAAAAGTCAAATCATCTCCTCAAAATCCTCTCCTCCAAGCAAAAATAATATTAAAATATTAAAATATCTTCTTCCACTTACTCTAACCCAAATACAAATAATTAAATAATCCTTTAAACATAATTAATCAATAATTAATCTCTTCCTTTGACTTTCCCATTGACTTGTGTATATGTTATATATATATACATATATACAACATATAAACTCTCTCTTCACTTATTTTCTCTTTTCCAATTAAACACAAATACACTTACTTCAATTACAACAATTATTACACCAAATTTCTAGAGTTTATTTTGGGATATTACATGTTTCGGACCAAATTCACATATTCTATGTTTACAACTCCAACAAACACAAACAACATGAAAATCTATGAAAATAATTGATCAAACTCAAGTTAAACATCACTTACCACTTCAAAACTCTGAAACCAACATCACTCTTACTCTTCCAATACCAACATCAACCTAACTTCTTATCTTTAACTCAATTCCAACACATTCAAACACACCATAATCAAACCTATTCACACTATCACAAATCAACAATCAACTCATTCACAACTTAAAATAAAATAAGAGAAATCAAGAGAGAACTTACCAAAGTTGATGAAACTTCACAATTTTCTAACTTAATCACTTGATTCTTCCTTCAAATTGCTCTTAGAACTCAAAACCTCTCTTGCTCTCTTGTGTCTTTGAGATGCTCGGCCAAACAATTGGAAAAGAAGAAAATGAAGAGTAAAAGAAGTAAAGTCAAATATTGATTCCTCAATTTAATCTCCACCAAGCATATATAATAATATAATATTCCAATTTCTCTCTTCCACTCATTTAATTTCCTTTAATTACTTAATTAAAAATAAAAATAACAAAATATCTTCTTCCTTTGACCATCACATTTGACTTGTATATATGTTATATATATTTCCATTTATACAACATATACACTCTCATTTAAATTCTTTTCTCTTTCAAATTAACATATACATTCAATCCAATTGCAATAATAATATCAAAACTTCTAGGGCACACTGTGGGATATTACAGTATATCAGTGCTATGCAGTCTGCCCGAGCTACTAAGGCTCAAAATTTAAGGTACTCTATGCTCTCATTGGATCTTATTGTCCAAAATTGGTTCAATACCTTAGATGATGACACTTATAAGAGTTGGGATCTGCTATACAAGACATTCATCCAACAATATGGATACAATGTGAAGATGGAAGTTACCTTAATGGAAGTTAAAACCATTAGAAAAAGGCCAAATGAGAATTTTGTGGACTATTTGAAAAGATGGAGGAATAAGGTTGCTTTGCTCAAGAGAAGGACTGACGAATCCGATCAAATTAGAATGATTGTAAGAGGAGTGTTACCTAACCTTCACGAAAGAATGTCTCATACACTCATTTGGGATTTCAAGGACCTTTTACAAGTTGGTCTACAAATTGAAGAGTGGGAAAGAGAGAAGAATCGCTTTTCAACAAAAAGGAAAGAGAAAGGAAACTACCAGTCTGGTAACCAAAGCATGCAAAAGGCAGTCAGTGTTAATGCTACTGGCCAAAGAGGAAGAAGATAGTTTTCAGAATTGGGGAAGCCACTATCTTGGGTCCTCAATAAGCTACAAAAGAAGGGATTATTACAACTCTTAAATCCTTGTCCTTGCCTAACCCTCTCCCACCTAATTTTGACACTAAGGCATTTTGTCAATTTCATCAAATGCAAGGGCACGACACGGATAGATGTGTGAGGTTGAGGCATAGGATTCAAAATTTGATTGATAATGGGAAGCTGGCAGAGCCCAAGAAGCCAAACACCAAAGACAATCCATTGCCAAGATTCAATAGAGTAACACCACCGGTAACCTTCATGATTGGAGGAGGTTTGCATGAAAGTTTTGTCATGTCTTCTTTCCAAGATGTGGATGAAGAAGCAACTAAAAAAGAAGTGGTATTTAGTAAAGTTGAACAAGCTATGGTGGGTAAAGAAGTAGGAATCTGAATTGTGAATGAGTTTTGGGATTCAAGCAATAGTGATGATGATATTGTACCCAAGAAGGAGAAATGGACCTGGTTAGAGCTTGAAGAAGATGATGTAATGAACACAAGATCTGGTAAGCCTTATGCAAGGCCACCACCTAAGGAGGTAGAAGCTAATAAAGGAAAGGAAGTCGAAGTGAGAAGTAAAGAAGAGGAAGATGACACTATGCTTAAGCATTTAAAAAGAACCCAAGCAAGTGTTAGCATTTGGGACTTATTGGCCACTTCTAAAAAGCACTGTGAAACTATGGCCAAGGCCTTGGCTAGCATGCCAATTTCCACCTCTATAACACCGAAGGAATTTATTAACTTCATAAAAGTGGAAGGAGTAATGAAGTGTGAAGAAGTTCAAAAGAAGAGGGAAGTTAATATAGGAATGGTATCTTTCTTAGATGCGGATTTACTAGAAGAGGGGAGAGATCACATCCGTCCCCTCCTTATCAAAGTAGAAATCAAAGGAAAAAGAACTCCATGTGTGCTGGTTGATGATGGGTCCGCCATAAATGTTTGCCCACTTAAAATTTTACCAAAGCTAGCTATGTATACAAGGGATCTAAGCCCAACCGAGGTAACCATTAGGCTTATGACAATACCAAGAGGAATGCTGGAGGGACTTTCAAAGCTGTTGTGAAGGTTGGTCCAATTAAATCTATTGTTGAATTTGTTGTTTTGGACATACCTGTTACTTTGCTCTACTTTTGGGACGGCCATGTGTAGACCCTTAATATTTTACCTAATCCGATCCAATATGCTTTATTTAGTCCAAAATGATTTTTATTGTCTAATTGGTCCAAAATAATTTTAATGAAATATTTTTTGCTTTATTATCTAATTTTTATTAATAAAAAATAAAAATAAACAAATAAAAATCAAAAAATAAAAATAAAAATCGGAGTTGAAAAAAATTCGGCAGCGAAAAGTGGTCGCGCGGGCCCGTCGAGTTATTTCGCCCGTAGGAATTTCCTGCGGGCAAAATAGCCACCCGTAGGAATTTCCTGCAGGCTGGAACGCCCACTGCGGGCTGGCACGCCCACTGGCTGGCCAGCCACGGGCCCGCTGCCATAGTTTTTGCCAGCGCAAATTTTTTTGACACAAAATTTTGAAACCTAATCCAATTAGGTTTTAATTTCTTTTTTTTATTAATATTATTTACCTTAGTTAATTAGGAATAAATAACCTAAAAACCATTATAAATAAGGACCAATAGAACCAAATTGGAGGAGGAAAAAATTTTCACAGGTGCTTGAGGTTTTGAAACCAAATTAGTGAAGGAAAAGTGAAATCAATTCAATTGATTTTTAAAGGGAGGAGCACCACGAATTAGGCAATTCAAGGGCAACAAAGGCTTGTCTTTGGAGCTAGTTCATCCAAGAAGAGTTATTTTTTTGGAGAATCAATAAAAGAAGGTATATTAAATTCTTTTTTATTTATTTTACACAGTAGCTAAAACTAGGATTTTTTGTGTTTTTCAAAAGTTAAAATTTTAGAACTTTAGTTTAATTCTTCCAAAGTTAAAACACTAAAACGTGACCTTCTTTTCTAAAAAGACTTTAAATTATTATTTTTTCTCCTTCAAAAGTCTCAAAACCCTAATTGAACAAGTTTTTCAACAAAACCAAAACCAAATTCTGTTTCTTTTAAGATTTTAAAGTAGGTTCTATTTCATTCAAAAAGCCTTAAAAAACATATTTTCTACTTATAAAAACTTCAATCCATTTGTTTAAATTCATAAAACTTCATAAATCATCAAATTGCTTTTTAAAACTCTAATTCAAATTTATTACCCGAGAACCCTAATTTCAAAGCCTAAATCCAAAATTCAACTTTTAAACATAAAATAATGAACACTAACCCTTTTAAAACCTTAAACCCTAATTTTTATGAACCCTAGTCCTTTTAAAACATTAAAAAACATAAAAACTCAAAAATTACACAGTAGCTTAAATCACTATTTAAAATCATGAATTAAAAAGTATTTCAAAGTGTCTAAAACCCTACTTTCATTATTTCACCATTCAAATCTTAATTTGTTTAATCAAAGAGTCTTACCAACCTTTTAAAACATAAAACCCTAATCTATTTTAATTCCATAAAAAGTCACAGTAGCTATAATTGAACTTTTATTTGCTTTATTCAATTCCATATTTACTTATACCTTGATTTATCTTTTATGCTTTAATCTATTTAATTTCAATACTTGATTTATTTAATTTATCATGGATGGATGTTTATTTTATTGATATTTAAATACTTTTGATGAATGATTTATTTATGGATGATTATTTACTTTTATCAATTAATTTAGATTTCCAAAAGTTGTAAGAGGCATGTTTCCACTTGGTGGGTACCTCATTAGTTAAACATCATGTAATTTAATTTTCTTTTCTATTTTAGAACCATTGTAAAGGGCATGTTTCTACCTTTTGGTGCGTGTCCTATCTAGGCATGTGATGTAAGGACATGTTTCCATCCTTGGATGGGTGTCCATTTATTTGTTTTGTTTTGTTTGGACATTGCTTTGATTTTAATATAATGATGCTTTCTTTTTATTGTGTGTAGTATGGATAATATTGTTATATTTAAGAATTTTATAATATTAAGAACTTTAAAGGAGGCCGGTTCCAACGAACTGGGCATTGTGGGGGTGCTGGGCCATTTCTCACCTTCCCCACACGTATCCAACTTTCCAAACCCATTAAGGGGTTGGGGATTCCTTAGGAATTGAGTCATCCACCCGTTTCTTTTTCCCGGCCTGTCCGGGTGGCGACTCCATTTTCTCCGGACTTAGGTCCGTGTTCTCTAAGGCCCCGAGCCTAAACAGTGCTGAAGTCGCAAGAACCATTCCACCGGGAGTGGGGGCGAAAATCCCCGCTCACAGTGGCGACTCCACTAGGGATAAGAGAAGTTGATTCCGTTGGTCTTTATATTATTCTATTCTTTCTTATAATGATATTATCCATTGCATCATATTAGATTGCATTGTGTGCGTGAGCTAGGACGCTCATGTTACCCGTGTTGTGTTATGTGAGGGATACCATACTTTCACTCAAGGTATGGAGATCGAGCATGGCATAACCACTCATAGCCTCGTACCATTTGGTATATACTTGCTATGGGAACCTAAGCCTTTCTACCCAAAGACTAAAGCTCATGTAATTGGCCTAGTTACCTTCCTTAGGTTTTACCCTAAATGCATGTTGTTTGACTATGGTTAGTTTATCTTAGTCTAAATCATGGCTTATTTGGTTTGTTTGTGCATACATGCATACATTTGCATCTCATATCATTGATCCTCTCTAGCTCACAGCCCTGGATTACGATAGTTCTAAAGCTTACAACAATCTGACCTACGCCGGAGACGAAGCATCAAGCAACGACTCAATCACTTGCTCACCAAAAACAATTGAGCCCGAACAAATTCAAAGGATGGTGGATGAAGCCCTCAGTGCCAAAATGGAAGAGATCAAAGAGGCCATGGCCGAGACCATAAAGAATCAATTAGCTGCAATTTTGGGAAACAATGCCGAAGCATCTCCTAGCACCAAGAAAGTCAAGGGGAAGGCTAAAATGGATGAAGTAGCTTTTGATTATTATAAGGTGATCATTGATGATGATGATTGGGCTCAATACTACCAAGATCTTCAAGATAAAAAGGAGCCAAAGGTTGTTGAGAAGGCAACTATTGAAAAGACCGAGACATCTGATGTTGAAAAGGTGATTGCTGATTTAGAAAAGAAATTTGAGAAGAAGTAATTTTGGAGCAACTTACAAAAAAGACCTAAAGTACAACAATTCAAGAGCATACAATGATACCAACTACAACATTGATTTAGATTCAAGTACTTCATTGGAAGGATGGATACAAACCAGCTAAGGGACATAGTCGATGAAGTTGTCAAAGCTAGGATAGCCGAGCTACGAGATCAATTGGTTGAAATTATGAAGACCCAGTTGATTGAAATTCTAAAGATCATCAACAATGCTAGTAAGGCATCTCCCATTGACATAATGAAGAAGGAAAATGCAGCATTAACAAGGAACATGTCTACTAATATAAATAGAATGAAAAATGAGAGATCAATCCTTATTCTACAAGACCAACCGAACCATGTGCTATCTAAGTGGAGCAATAAGAGCGGCTATCACCCTAGTGTGCAAAGTCAAAGAGAAAAAGGAGGTGTTGAGGAAAATGCAACAACTGA
The DNA here is from genome assembly GCA_947685225.1 of Garcia nutans. Classification (NCBI taxonomy): domain Eukaryota; kingdom Viridiplantae; phylum Streptophyta; class Magnoliopsida; order Malpighiales; family Euphorbiaceae; genus Garcia; species Garcia nutans. Next base: position 41,797,104 of record CANTUV010000007.1, on the reverse strand, counting down.
GCCTACAAAGAAGCATAAATTTTCAAACTTAAGGGAGCCTTTGTCAAAGATGCTAGAAAATCTAATGAAAATGGATTTACTACAATCATTGGAACCTCGGCCTCTACATAAGCCTCTACCGCCAAATTTTGATGCCAAGGTCTTCTGTCAATTCCATCAAATGCAAGGGCATGAGACAGATAAATGTGTTCGATTAAGGCATGAAATCCAAGATTTAATTGACAGTGGAAAGCTGCTTGAACCTGATAAGGCCTACACTAAGAATAATCCTCAGCCTAAAATTGGAAGGGCATCATCGGTTACAACCTTCATGAAGAGTTTTATCTTGTCACCTTGTCATGATATGGATAAAGAAGCTTCTAAAGATGATATGCTACTAAGCAAGCTTGGACTAACTGTGGATGATGAAGCAATGATCCTTGATGATGGAAAAAATCCGTGCCCCTGAGATGTCTAAATAAATAAAGCAAAATGGCCTCCACTTTAACCCATGTCTAAATAAATGGCCTCCACTTTAACCCATCCGTGCCCCTGAGATGTCTAAATAAATTGATGATGAAGCAATTTGTCCATTGTGTCACACCAACTCCAATCTCAAAATGGCCTCCACTTTAACCCATGTCCCTTATAGACCCCATTTCAAGCCTATCAAAGACTTGTTGATCTCTCTTGGTCGGTAGAATCTATTAGTGGAGATAGTTTGAATAAGCATGCATATGGGATAGACAATATTTAAACTCAACTGAGACCTTTGGCCAAGTAATGTGTATGTGCCTATCTGAAGTGCAACAGTTCTTGCTTAAATAGAAATGATTCTTGAGTCTAGTACAGTAACTAGGGTTGTCATGTTATAGATATGTTAATTTGGAAAATCAAGTCCTGAGGTACATTGAAATTAATTTGGCAAGGCCAACATTTGATCTCAAAATCAAAATTCAAAAAAATGTTTTGTCATACAAAGCCTTCAAGTTAAAAGAAGTATGTTGAACCTCCAAAGGACACATTGGGAAAAGGAAATGATTATTGGCAAGGTCATGAAGAAGCTATCAACTTACAAGCTGAAACATAGTTTGAAATAGATGAATCCCTGACTCTACTGCTCGGGGTCTCCATTATTCATATTTTCAACATCTTTAAGATAAAAGCCATAAATGCGAAGCTTTCTATCATTCCAATACAAGACTTGAACGAGCGTCAAAAAGGAGGCAATGAGAATACTTCTGGTGATCACCTCGGTTTGTGAGTCAATGAAACCGCTGTAAGTATTATCATGCATATCATGCATACATGAGCATATCACATCACACTTGTATTGTCTATTCTTCATCAAAATGAACAGCAAACACCCTGCGAATTAAAGAATCTAAAGAAGATATTGAATCAAGGGGGCATGGAAAGCCCATTGCATGAGAAAGCTCCAGTAATCTTGCAAAGAGAAGAAATGCATGCTTATGCGAAGAACAAGACGGCAAAAACATGAATCAAAGCTTGCATGGAAAAAATCTTTGGTTTAAGCCTACACAGGGGGCAAAGTTTCTCCTTTTCAATTTTTTGAGTTTATATACCAAATATTTTTAAACTCACTTACAAATATTTTGCCACACAGGGGGGCAAGGAGAGGATATAAGGTCCAATTAAAAATAGCTAAATCTTTGCGAAAAGGAAGAACAAAAGAATGGAACAATTAGAACTCTCAAAAGAATGAAGATGCAAAAGATGAAAGATCAATCGAGCTAAAAGAGCTGAAGCCAGGGTAAAGACCCGACTTCCAATGGATAAAGATCATTTTCAAGGGTGATGACCTGATCTCAAAGGATGAAGATCCACTTTTCAAGGGTGAAGACCCAATTTTCAAGGATGAAGATCCATTTGCAAGGGTGAAGAATCACAATGCATAAAACAACCAGAGCAGTCAGACTTCTCAACTAAAAGGTTATTCAAATTCAATTCAATCTTAGGTCCAAGTACCCAAGCTCGGGTCCAAGTACCCAATCTTAGGTCCAAGTACCTAAATCAAGTACCTAATCTCGGGTCTAAGTACCCAATCCCGGGTCCAAGTACCCAAATCAAATCAATGTTAGGTCCAAGTACCTAAATTAAGTACCCAATCTCGGGTCCAAGTACCCAAATCAAATCAAATTCGGGTCCAAGTACCCAATTCGGGTTCAAGTACCCAAATCAAATCAATCTCGGGTCCAAGTACCCAAATCAAATCAAGCTCGTGTCCAAGTACCCAATCTCGGGTCCAAGTACCCAAATCAAATCAATTTCGGGTCCAGGTACCCAATTCGGGTTCAAGTACCCAAATCAAATCAAGCTCGAGTCCAAGTACCCAATCTCGGGTCCAAGTACCCAAATCAAATCAATTTTTGGTCCAAGTACCCAATTTCGGGTCCAAGTACCCAAATCAAATCTAATCTCTGGTCCAAGTACCCAAATCAAATCAATCTCGTGTCCAAGTACCCGATCTTGGGTCCAAGTACCCGATCTTGGGTCCAAGTACCTAATCCCGGGTCCAAGTACCCAATCTCCGGTCTAAGTACCCATCTCGGGTCCAAGGACCCAAATTAAATCAATCTCGGGTCCAAGTACCCAATCCCGAGTCCAAGTACCCAATCCCGAGTCCAAGTACCCAAATTCAATCAATCTCGGGTCCAAGTACTTGATCTTTGGTCCAACTACCTAATCCCGAGTCCAAGTACCCAAAATCAATTCAAGCTCAGGTCCAAGTACCTAATCTCGGGTCCAAGTACCCAATCCCGGGTCCACGTACCCAAATTCAATCAATCTCGGGTCCAGAACCCAAAACAAGTTGCCATATCAAAAATTAAGTCTTATTGCTTTTCACTCTCTTTCACTAAGGTTTCAGATTATTCAAGCAGGGGGCAAACTGTAGACCCTTAATTTTTGACCTAATCCGATCCAATATGCTTTATTTAGTCCAAAATGATTTTTGTTGTCTAATTGGTCCAAAATAATTTTAATAAAATAGTTTTTGCTTTATTATCTAATTTTTATTAATAAAAAATAAAAATAAAAATAAAAATAAAAATAAAAATAAAAATCGGAGTCGAAAAAAAAATCGGCAGCAAAAAGCGGTCTCGTGGGCCCGTCGGGCCAGCAGCAGCTCACCGGTCGGGCCCTTCGAGTTATTTCGACCGCAGGTCCTGCAGGGCAAGTTATTTTGCCTGCAGGAAATTCCTGTGGGCGAAATAGCCACCCGCAGAAATTTCCTGCGGGCTGGCACGCCCACTGGCTGGCCAGCCACGGGCCCGCTGCCACAGTTTTTTCCAGCGCAAATTTTTTTGACCCAAACTTTTGAAACCTAATCCAATTAGGTTTTAATTTATTTTTTTATTACTATTATTTACCTTAGTTAATTAGGAATAAATAACCTAAAAACAATTATAAATAAGGACCAATAGAACCGAATTGGTGGAGGAAAAAATTTTCACAGGAGCTTGAGGTTTTGAAACCAAATTAGTGAAGGAAAAGTGAAATCAATTCAATTGATTTTTAAAGGGAGGAGCACCACGAATTAGGCAATTCAAGCGCAACAAAGGCTTGTCTTTGGAGCTAGTTCATCCAAGAAGAGTTATTTTTTTGGAGAATCAACAAAAGAAGGTATGTTAAATTCTTTTTTATTTATTTTACACAGTAGCTAAAACTAGGATTTTTTGTGTTTTTCAAAAGTTAAAATTTTAGAACTTTAGTTTAATTCTTCCAAAGTTAAAAACACTAAAACGTGACCTTCTTTTCTAAAAAGACTTCAAATTATTATTTTTTCTCCTTCAAAAGTCTCAAAGCCCTAATTGAACAAGTTTTTCAACAAAACCAAAACCAAAATCTGTTTCTTTTAAGATTTTAAAGTAGGTTCTATTTCATTCAAAAAGCCTTAAAAAACATATTTTCTACTTATAAAAACTTCAATCCATTTGTTTAAATTCATAAAACTTGATAAATCAACAAATTGCTTTTTAAAACTCTAATTCAAATTTATTACCCGAGAACCCTAATTTCAAAGCCTAAATCCAAAATTCAACTTTTAAACCTAAAATAATGAACACTAACCCTTTTAAAACCTTAAACCCTAATTTTTATGAACCCTAGTCCTTTTAAAACATTAAAAAACATAAAAACATAAAAACTCAAAAATTACACAGTAGCTTAAATCACTATTTAAAATCATGAATTAAAAAGTATTTCAAAGTGTCGAAAACCATACTTTCATTATTTCACTATTCAAATCTTAATTTTTTTTAATCAAAGAGTCTTACCAACCTTTTAAAACATAAAACCCTAATCTATTTTAATTCCATAAAAAGTCACAGTAGCTATAATTGAACTTTTATTTGCTTTATTCAATTCCATATTTACTTATACCTTGATTTATCTTTTATGCTTTAATCTATTTAATTTCAATACTTGATTTATTTAATTTATCATGGATGGATGTTTATTTTATTGATATTTAAATACCTTTGATGAATGATTTATTTATGGATGATTATTTACTTTTATCAATTAATTTAGATTTCCAAAAGTTGTAAGAGGTATGTTTCCACTTGGTGGGTACCTCATTAGTTAAACATCATGTAATTTAATTTTCTTTACTATTTTAGAACCTTTGTAAAGGGCATGTCTCTACTTTTAGTGGGTGTCCTATCTAGGCATGTGATGTAAGGACATGTTTCCATCCTTGGATGGGTGTCCATTTATTTGTTTTGTTTTGTTTGGACATTGCTTTGATATTAATATAATGATGCTTTCTTTTTATTGTGTGTAGTATGGATAATATTGTTATATTTAATAATTTTATAATATTAAGACCTGTAAAGGAGGCCGGTTCCAACGAACCGGGCGTTGTAGGGGTGCTGGGCCATTTCTCACCTTCCCCACACGTACCCAAATTTTTGAACTGATTAAGGGGTTGGGGATTCCTTAGGAATCGAGTCATCCACCCCTTTCTTTTTCCCGGCCCGTCCGGGTGGCGACTCCATTTTCTCCGGATTTAGGTTCGTGATCTCTAAGGCCCCGAGCCTAAATAGTGTCGAAGTCGCAAGAACCATTCCACCGGGAGTGGGGGCGAAAATCCCCGCTCACAGTGGCGACTCCACTGGGGATAAGAGAAGTTGATTCCGTTGGTCTTTATATTATTCTATTCTTTCTTATAATGATATTATCCATTGCATCATATTAGATTGCATTGTGTGCGTGAGTTTGGATGCCCGTGTTACCCGTGTTGTGTTATGTGAGGGATACCATACTTTCACTCAAGGTATGGAGATCGAGCATGGCATAACCACTCATAGCCTCGTACCATTTGTTATATACTTGCTATGGGAACCTAAGCCTTTCTACCCAAAGACTAAAGCTCATGTAATTGGCCTAGTTACCTTCCTTAGGTTTTACCCTAAATGCATGTTGTTTGACTATGGTTAGTTTATCTTAGTCTAAATCATGGCTTATTTGGTTTGTTCTTTTTCTAATATGACCTAAGTAAATTGCAAGCTTAAAATAAATTTTTTCTTTAAATTCTAAAAGACCAAAGCTATTTTTTAAAACTTTTCAAAATGGTCTTTGGACATAAGACTTTTTTAAAAACAAATCAAAAATTATTTGGCCCATGGCCCAAATACAAAGCCCAAAATCCATTTTTCTAAAATCTTTTACAATGGGTTTAGAAACAAAACTATTTTCACCCAACCATTTTTTACAAAGAGCTTGCAAAAATATTTATATCAATTATGAAATACCAAAAATCAATTGTGGGCCTAGTTTACACTAAGAATAAATTAGCCATGGGCTTGTTTTTGGCATGAATCACTAGTTATTCTTTTCAAGTGAGAAATCTATTTATAATAAACCTCTTAATTTCATTTTAATCCAATATAGCATAAAAGCTACTTTAGTTGGTTGAATGGATTAAAACCTAATTAATGGGAATTATCATGGATTGATTTCATTTTCAAGGATATAACTATTGGTTGAAACGTCCGAGGGAATTATTCGAAAGCAAAATACCCCACATTGGTATTTTGTTAACCATATAACTAGGAAAAGAGACTTGCCACTCGTGTGTGGATGTTATAAGGTTGGAAGGAACGTCCTAATTTGTCCTTGTTTGTCTATTGTTTGTGCATACATGCATACATGCATACATTTGCATCTCATATCATTGATCCTCTCTGGCTCACAGCCCTGGATTACGATAGTTCTAAAGCTTACAACAATTCGACCTACGCCGGAGACGAACCATCAAGCAACGGCTCAATCACATGCTCACCAAAAACAATGGAGCCCGAACAAATTCAAAGGATGGTGGATGAAGCCCTCAGTGCCAAAATGGAAGAGATCAAAGAGGCCATGGCCGAGACCATAAAGAATCAATTAGCTGCCATTTTGGGAAACAATGCCGAAGCATGTCCTAGCACCAAGAAAGTCAAGGGGAAGGCTAAAATGGATGAAGTAGCTTTTGATGTTGATAAGGTGATCATTGATGATGATGATTGGGCTCAATACTACCAAGATCTTCAAGATAAAAAGGAGCCAAAGGTTGTTGAGAAGGCAACTATTGAAAAGACCGAGACATCCGATGTTGAAAAGATGATTGCTAATTTAGAAAAGAAATTTGAGAAGAAGCAATTTTGGAGCAACTTACAAAAAAGACCTGAAGTACAACAATTCAAGAGCATACAATGATACCAACTACAACATTGATTTAGATTCAAGTACTTCATTGGAAGGATGGATGCAAACCAGCTAAGGGACATAGTCGATGAAGTTGTCAAAGCTAGGATGGCCGAGCTACGAGATCAATTGGTTGAAATTATGAAGACCCAGTTGATTGAAATTCTGGAGATCATCAACAATGCTAGTAAGGCATCTCCCATTGACATAAGGAAGAAGGAAAATGCATCATTAACAAGGAACATGTCTACTGATATAAATCGAATGAAAAATGAGATATCAATCCTTATTCTACAAGACCAACCGAACCATGTGCTATCTAAGTGGAGCAATAAGAGCGGCTATCACCCTAGTGTGCAAAGTCAAAGAGAAAAAGGAGGTGTTGAGGAAAATGCAACAACTGAGCCTACAAAGAAGCATAAATTTTCAAACTTAAGGGAGCCTTTGTCAAAGATGCTAGAAAATCTAATGAAAATGGATTTGCTACAACCATTGGAACCTCGGCCTCTACATAAGCCTCTTTTGCCAAATTTTGATGCCAAGGTCTTCTGTCAATTCCATCAAATGCAAGGGCATGAGACAGATAAATGTGTTCGATTAAGGCATGAAATCCGAGATTTAATTGACAGTGGAAAGTTGCTTGAACCTGATAAGGCCAACACTAAGAATAATCCTCAGCCTAAAATTGGAAGGGCATCATCGGTTACAACCTTCATGAAGAGTTTTATCTTGTCACGTTGTCATGATATGGATAAAGAAGCTTCTAAAGATGATATGCTACTGAGCAAGCTTGGACTAACTGTGGATGATGAAGCAATGATCCTTGATGATGGAAAAAATCCGTGCCCCTGAGATGTCTAAATAAATAAAGCATCTTCGACTCCAACTCAATGAACTTTCCTTAGCTTGAATGTTGCTTTTCAATTTTACTTTCTTTCATATTTTAATTGGAACAATCTTATTTTTTAAATTATGTTTGTTTGAATAAACTACTTTTATTATAAATTTTTGTTGATCTTTGTTCATTTTGATGCTCAACCAATGAGGAATTTAGCTTGATGTTTATAAATTAACGTGTCTAGGCATCATGACTCGAATGACTTTACTAGATGAGGGAATTACTCTATAGCATTGAGTTGTGTATGCTTACTTAGAGAGGGCTCCTGCATAATTATCTTTGTCTAGGTCTTAGTCAGTCTTAGAACATGCTTTGACAAACTTTCGAGGCGAAATTGAACTCTACTTATTTAAGAGAGAAATGATCTAGGCGTTGTTTGGTTAGCCACCAACTAGTATCCACCCAATTAAATATCAATCCCTAGTTGTCCCTTTGAGCCTTTATAAAATTTTAGCTTTCTTTTCATTGGCTAACAAACCCCAATAACCTACCTTGAGTTGTTGTGATACTTTTGACAAGTCTTATGATCACTAAGATGAAGAGGCAAGAAAATCAAAGAAAGCAATGATTAGTCAAGACCATAAGGTTAGTTGAAGTTTTCAAGATCATAAGGGTAGTTGAAGTTCCCTTAATGTCTCCAATATATCAAGACAACATCAACATTAGTGTAACAAATTATTTATCCCTATTAAAGAAGATTTATGTTACTCCACTCATCCATTATTGAAAGCCCAATTTGATACAAACAAGACAACTATGTTTGAGCTAGAACCAAAAAGAAAAAAGGAAAAAAAAGAATAGAAAAAAAAGAAAAAAAAAGAATAGAAAAAGAAAAAAAAAGAAAAAAAAAGAAAAAAAGAAAAAGAAAAAAAAAGATAAAAGAAGATAAAACCTAAAAAAAATGGTTCAAAAAGCCAACTGAGTTCTCTTTTACCTAAAGCAGCAAAAGGCTTCCATTTGGTTTATAAGGACATTTTGACTTGAATTGGTCCAACCCAACCAAAGATTCAATCAAAATTGGAGAAAAAAGAGAAAGACCATTCAGTGCTTAAAAGTTCTGTACTTGACAGTCCTACAAGGAAGAAGGACAAAATGACAAAATGATTAAAGAAAGGGAGGAGTAAGAAAAATAAAAAAAAAGGAAAAGAAGAAAACAAACAAATTTGGGAACTAAATTTTTTTACAAGGGCAAAAACTATCCTAATCAAGATCCAGATTAATGCCAAGAAGATAGAAGGAATTTGGAGTCTAGAAAGATTGCTCCCAACTGTCTAAAGTTCCAACAAGAAATTTGTAGTGTGAGGGTTTGTCCATTGTGTCACACCAACTCCAATCTCAAAATGGCCTCCACTTTAACCCATGTCCCTTATAGACCCCATTTCAAGCCTATCAAAGACCTGTTGATCTCTCTTGGTAGGTAGAATCTATTAGTGGAGATAGTTTGAATAAGCATGCATATGGGATAGACAATATTTAAACTCAACTGAGACCTTTGGCCAAGTAATGTGTATGTGCCTATCTGAAGTGCAACAGTTCTTTCTTAAATAGAAATGATTCTCGAGTCTAGTACGGTAACTAGGGTTGTCATGTTATAGATATGTTAATTTAGAAAATCAAGTCCTGAGGTACATTGATATTAATTTGGCAAGGCCAACATTTGATCTCAAAATCAAAATTCAAAAAAATGTTTTGTCATACAAAGCCTTCAAGTTAAGGGAAGTATGTTGAACCTCCAAAGGACACATTGGGAAAAGGAAATGATTATTGGCAAGGTCATGAAGAAGCTATCAACTGACAAGCTGAAACATAGTTTGAAATAGATGAATCCCTGACTCTGCTGCTTGGGGTCTCCATTATTCATATTTTCAAAATCTTTAAGATAAAAGCCATAAATGCAAAGCTTTCTATCATTCCAATGCAAGACTTGAACGAGCGTCGAAAAGGAGACAATGAGAATACTTCTGGTGATCACCTCGGTTTGTGAGTCAATGAAATCACTGTAAGTATTATCATGCATATCATGCATACATGAGCATATCACATCACACTTGTATTGTCTATTCTTCATCAAAATGAACAACAAACACCCTGCGAATTAAAGAATCTAAAGAAGATATTGAATCAAGGGTGCATGGAAAGCCCATTGCATGAGAAAGCTCCAGTAATCTTGCAAAGAGAAGAAATGCATGCTTATGCGAAGAACAAGATGACAAAAACATCAATCAAAGTTTGCATGGAAAAAATCTTTGGTTCTAGCCTACACAGGGGGCAAAGTTTCTCCTTTTCAAGTTTTTGAGTTTATATACCAAATATTTTTAAACTCACTTACAAATATTTTACTACACAGGGGGGCAAGGAGAGGATATAAGGTTCAATTAAAAATAGCTAAATCTTTGCGAAAAGGAAGAACAAAAGAATGGAACAATTAGAACTCTCAAAAGAATGAAGATGCAAAAGACGAAAGATCAATCGAGCTAAAAGAGCTGAAGCCAGGGTAAAGACCTGACTTTCAATGGATAAAGATCATTTTCAAGGGTGAAGACCCGATCTCAAAGGATGAAGATCCACTTTTCATGGGTGAAGACCCGATTTTCAAGGATGAAGATCCATTTGCAAGGGTGAAGACCCAATCTCCAAGGATGAAGATCCATTCTGAGGGTGAAGAATCACAATGCATAAAACAACCAGAGCAGTAAGACTTCTCAACTAAAAGGTTAGTCAAATTAAATTCAAGCTCGGGTCCAAGTACCCAAGCTCGGGTCCAAGTACCCAATCTTAGGTCCAAGTACCTAAATCAAGTACCTAATCTCGGGTCTAAGTACCCAATCCCGGGTCCAAGTACCCAAATCAAATCAATCTTAGGTCCAAGTACCTAAATCAAGTACCCAATTTCGGGTCCAAGTACCCAATTCGGGTTCAAGTACCCAAATCAAATCAAGCTCGGGTCCAAGTACCCAAATCAAATCAAGCTCGGGTCTAAGTACCCAATCTCAGGTCCAAGTACCCAAAGCAAATCAATTTCGGGTCCAAGTACCCAATTCGGGTTCAACTACCCAAATCAAATCAAGTTCGGGTCCAAGTACCCAATCTTGGGTCCAAGTACCCAAATCAAATCAATTTCGGGTCCAAGTACCCAATTCAGGTCCAAGTAACCAAATCAAATCTAATCTCTGGTCCAAGTACCTAAATCAAATCAATCTTGGGTCCAAGTACCCGATCTTGGGTCCAAGTACCCGATCTTGGCTCCAAGTACCAAATCCCGGGTCCAAGTACCAAATTCAATCAATCTCGGGTCCAGAACCCAAAACAAGTTGCCATATCAAAAATTAAGTCTTATTGATTTTCACTCTCTTTCACTAAGGTTTCAGATCATTCAAGCAGGGGGCAAACTGTAGACCCTTAATTTTTGACCTAATCCGATCCAATATGCTTTATTTAGTCCAAAATGATTTTTGTTGTCTAATTGGTCCAAAATAATTTTAATGAAATATTTTTTGCTTTATTATCTAATTTTTATTAATAAAAAATAAAAATAAACAAAATAAAAATAAAAATAAAAATAAAAATCGGAGTCGAAAAAAAAATCGGCAGCGAAAAGCGTTCTCGTGGGCCCGTCGGGCCAGCAGCAGCTCACCGGTCGGGCCCGTCGAGTTATTTCGACCGCAGGTCCTGCAGGGCAAGTTATTTCGCCTGCAGGAAATTCCTGTGGGCGAAATAGCCACCCGCGGAAATTTCCTGCGGGCTGGCACGCCCACTGGCTGGCCAGCCACGGGCCCGCTGCCACAGTTTTTGCCAGTGCAAATTTTTTTGACCCAAACTTTTGAAACCTAATCCAATTAGGTTTTAATTTATTTTTTTATTACTATTATTTACCTTAGTTAATTAGGAATAAATAACCTAAAAACCATTATAAATAAGGACCAATAGAACCAAATTGGTGGAGGAAAAAATTTTCACAGGAGCTTGAGGTTTTGAAACCAAATTAGTGAAGGAAAAGTGAAATCAATTCAATTGATTTTTAAAGGGAGGAGCACCACGAATTAGGCAATTCAAGCGCAACAAAGGCTTGTCTTTGGAGCTAGTTCATCCAAGAAGAGTTATTTTTTTGGAGAATCAACAAAAGAAGGTATGTTAAATTCTTTTTTATTTATTTTACACAGTAGCTAAAACTAGGATTTTTTGTGTTTTTCAAAAGTTAAAATTTTAGAACTTTAGTTTAATTCTTCCAAAGTTAAAAACACTAAAACGTGACCTTCTTTTCTAAAAAGACTTCAAATTATTATTTTTTCTCCTTCAAAAGTCTCAAAGCCCTAATTGAACAAGTTTTTCAACAAAACCAAAACCAAAATCTGTTTCTTTTAAGATTTTAAAGTAGGTTCTATTTCATTCAAAAAGCCTTAAAAAACATATTTTCTACTTATAAAAACTTCAATCCATTTTTTTAAATTCATAAAACTTCATAAATCATCAAATTGCTTTTTAAAACTATAATTCAAATTTATTACCCGAGAACCCTAATTTCAAAGCCTAAATCCAAAATTCAACTTTTAAACCTAAAATAATGAACACTAACCCTTTTAAAACCTTAAACCCTAATTTTTATGAACCCTAGTCCTTTTAAAACATTAAAAAACATAAAAACATAAAAACTCAAAAATTACACAGTAGCTTAAATCACTATTTAAAATCATGAATTAAAAAGTATTTCAAAGTGTCGAAAACCATACTTTCATTATTTCACTATTCAAATCTTAATTTTTTTTAATCAAAGAGTCTTACCAACCTTTTAAAACATAAAACCCTAATCTATTTTAATTCCATAAAAAGTCACAGTAGCTATAATTGAACTTTTATTTGCTTTATTCAATTCCATATTTACTTATACCTTGATTTATCTTTTATGCTTTAATCTATTTAATTTCAATACTTGATTTATTTAATTTATCATGGATGGATGTTTATTTTATTGATATTTAAATACTTTTGATGAATGATTTATTTATGGATGATTATTTACTTTTATCAATTAATTTAGATTTCCAAAAGTTGTAAGAGGTATGTTTCCACTTGGTGGGTACCTCATTAGTTAAACATCATGTAATTTAATTTTCTTTTCTATTTTAGAACCTTTGTAAAGGGCATGTCTCTACTTTTAGTGGGTGTCCTATCTAGGCATGTGATGTAAGGACATGTTTCCATCCTTGGATGGGTATCCATTTATTTGTTTTGTTTTGTTTGGACATTGCTTTGATATTAATATAATGATGCTTTCTTTTTATTGTGTGTAGTATGGATAATATTGTTATATTTAATAATTTTATAATATTAAGACCTGTAAAGGAGGCCGGTTCCAACGAACCGGGCGTTGTAGGGGTGCTGGGCCATTTCTCACCTTCCCCACACGTACCCAAATTTTTGAACTGATTAAGGGGTTGGGGATTCCTTAGGAATCGAGTCATCCACCCCTTTCTTTTTCCCGGCCCATCCGGGTGGCGACTCCATTTTCTCCGGATTTAGGTTCGTGTTCTCTAAGGCCCCGAGCCTAAATAGTGCCGAAGTCGCAAGAACCATTCCACCGGGAGTGGGGGCGAAAATCCCCGCTCACAGTGGCGACTCCACTGGGGATAAGAGAAGTTGATTCCGTTGGTCTTTATATTATTCTATTCTTTCTTATAATGATATTATCCATTGCATCATATTAGATTGCATTGTGTGCGTGAGTTTGGATGCCCGTGTTACCCGTGTTGTGTTATGTGAGGGATACCATACTTTCACTCAAGGTATGGAGATCGAGCATGGCATAACCACTCATAGCCTCGTACCATTTGTTATATACTTGCTATGGGAACCTAAGCCTTTCTACCCAAAGACTAAAGCTCATGTAATTGGCCTAGTTACCTTCCTTAGGTTTTACCCTAAATGCATGTTGTTTGACTATGGTTAGTTTATCTTAGTCTAAATCATGGCTTATTTGGTTTGTTCTTTTTCTAATATGACCTAAGTAAATTGCAAGCTTAAAATAAATTTTTTCTTTAAAATCCAAAAGACCAAAGCTATTTTTTAAAACTTTTCAAAATGGTCTTTGGACATAAGACTTTTTTAAAAACAAATCAAAAATTATTTGGCCCATGGCCCAAATACAAAGCCCAAAATCCATTTTTCTAAAATCTTTTACAATGGGTTTAGAAACAAAACTATTTTCACCCAACCATTTTTTACAAAGAGCTTGCAAAAATATTTAGGTCAATTATGAAATACCAAAAATCAATTGTGGGCCTAGTTTACACTAAGAATAAATTAGCCATGGGCTTGTTTTTGGCATGAATCACTAGTTACCTCTTTTCAAGTGAGAAATCTATTTATAATAAACCTCTTAATTTCATTTTAATCCAATATAGCATAAAAGCTACTTTAGTTGGTTGAATGGATTAAAACCTAATTAATGGGAATTATCATGGATTGATTTCATTTTCAAGGATATAACTATTGGTTGAAACGTCCGAGGGAATTATTTGAAAGCAAAATACCCCACGTTGGTATTTTGTTAACCATATAACTAGGAAAAGAGACTCGCCACTCGTGTGTGGATGTTATAAGGTTGGAAGGAACGTCCTAATTTGTCCTTGTTTGTCTATTGTTTGTGCATACATGCATACATGCATACATTTGCATCTCATATCATTGATCCTCTCTGGCTCACAGCCCTGGATTATGATAGTTCTAAAGCTTACAACAATCCGACCTACGCCGGAGACGAACCATCAAGCAACGGCTCAATCACTTGCTCACCAAAAACAATGGAGCCCGAACAAATTCAAAGGATGGTGGATGAAGCCCTCAGTGCCAAAATGGAAGAGATCAAAGAGGCCATGGCCGAGACCATAAAGAATCAATTAGCTGCCATTTTGGGAAACAATGCCGAAGCATATCCTAGCACCAAGAAAGTCAAGGGGAAGGCTAAAATGGATGAAGTAGCTTTTGATGTTGATAAGGTGATCATTGATGATGGTGATTGGGCTCAATACTACCAAGATCTTCAAGATAAAAAGGAGCCAAAGTTTGTTGAGAAGGCAACTATTCAAAAGACCGAGACATCCGATGTTGAAAAGATGATTGCTGATTTAGAAAAGAAATTTGAGAAGAAGCAATTTTGGAGCAACTTACAAAAAAGACCTGAAGTACAGCAATTCAAGAGCATACAATGATACCAACTACAACATTGATTTAGATTCAAGTACTTCATTGGAAGGATGGATGCAAACCAGCTAAGGGACATAGTCGATGAAGTTGTCAAAGCTAGGATGGCCGAGCTCGAGATCAATTGGTTGAAATTATGAAGACCCAGTTGATTGAAATTCTGGAGATCATCAACAATGCTAGTAAGGCATCTCCCATTGACATAAGGAAGAAGGAAAATGCATCATTAACAAGGAACATGTCTACTGATATAAATCGAATGAAAAATGAGAGATCAATCCTTATTCTACAAGACCAACCGAACCATGTGCTATCTAAGTGGAGCAATAAGAGCGGCTATCACCCTAGTGTGCAAAGTCAAAGAGAAAAAGGAGGTGTTGAGGAAAATGCAACAACTGAGCCTACAAAGAAGCATAAATTTTCAAACTTAAGGGAGCCTTTGTCAAAGATGCTAGAAAATCTAATGAAAATGGATTTGCTACAACCATTGGAACCTCGGCCTCTACATAAGCCTCTACCGCCAAATTTTGATGCCAAGGTCTTCTGTCAATTCCATCAAATGCAAGGGCATGAGACAGATAAATGTGTTCGATTAAGGCATGAAATCCGAGATTTAATTGACAGTGGAAAGCTGCTTGAACCTGATAAGGCCAACACTAAGAATAATCCTCAGCCTAAAATTGGAAGGGCATCATCGGTTACAACCTTCATGAAGAGTTTTATCTTGTCACGTTGTCATGATATGGATAAAGAAGCTTCTAAAGATGATATGCTACTGAGCAAGCTTGGACTAACTGTGGATGATGAAGCAATGATCCTTGATGATGGAAAAAATCCGTGCCCCTGAGATGTCTAAATAAATAAAGCATCTTCGACTCCAACTCAATGAACTTTCCTTAGCTTGAATGTTGCTTTTCAATTTTACTTTCTTTCATATTTTAATTGGAACAATCTTATTTTTTTAAATTATGTTTGTTTGAATAAACTACTTTTATTATAAATTTTTGTTGATCTTTGTTCATTTTGATGCTCAACCAATGAGGAATTTAGCTTGATGTTTATAAATTAACGTGTCTAGGCATCATGACTCGAATGACTTTACTAGATGAGGGAATTACTCTATAGCATTGAGTTGTGTATGCTTACTTAGAGAGGGCTCCTGCATAATTATCTTTGTCTAGGTCTTAGTCAGTCTTAGAACATGCTTTGACAAACTTTCGAGGCGAAATTGAACTCTACTTATTTAAGAGAGAAATGATCTAGGCGTTGTTTGGTTAGCCACCAACTAGTATCCACCCAATTAAATATCAATCCCTAGTTGTCCCTTTGAGCCTTCATAAAATTTTAGCTTTCTTTTCATTGGCTAACAAACCCCAATAACCTACCTTGAGTTGTTGTGATACTTTTGACAAGTCTTATGATCACTAAGATGAAGAGGCAAGAAAATCAAAGAAAGCAATGATTAGTCAAGACCATAAGGTTAGTTGAAGTTTTCAAGATCATAAGGGTAGTTGAAGTTCCCTTAATGTCTCCAATATATCAAGACAACATCAACATTAGTGTAACAAATTATTTATCCCTATTAAAGAAGATTTATGTTACTCCACTCATCCATTATTGAAAGCCCAATTTGATACAAACAAGACAACTATGTTTGAGCTAGAACCAAAAAGAAAAAAGGAAAAAAAAGAATAGAAAAAAAAGAAAAAAAAAGAATAGAAAAAGAAAAAAAAAGAAAAAAAAAGAAAAAAAGAAAAAGAAAAAAAAAGATAAAAGAAGATAAAACCTAAAAAAAATGGTTCAAAAAGCCAACTGAGTTCTCTTTTACCTAAAGCAGCAAAAGGCTTCCATTTGGTTTATAAGGACATTTTGACTTGAATTGGTCCAACCCAACCAAAGATTCAATCAAAATTGGAGAAAAAAGAGAAAGACCATTAAGTGCTTAAAAGTTCTGTACTTGACAGTCCTACAAGGAAGAAGGAAAAAATGACAAAATGATTAAAGAAAGGGAGGAGTAAGAAAAATAAAAAAAAAGGAAAAGAAGAAAAGAAACAAATTTGGGAACCAAATTTTTTTACAAGGGCAAAAACTATCCTAATCAAGATCCAGATTAATGCCAAGAAGATAGAAGGAATTTGGAGTCTAGAAAGATTGCTCCCAACTGTCTAAAGTTCCAACAAGAAATTTGTAGTGTGAGGGTTTGTCCATTGTGTCACACCAACTCCAATCTAAAAATGGCCTCCACTTTAACCCATGTCCCTTATAGACCCCATTTCAAGCCTATCATAGACCTGTTGATCTCTCTTGGTAGGTAGAATCTATTAGTGGAGATAGTTTGAATAAGCATGCATATGGGATAGACAATATTTAAACTCAAATGAGACCTTTGGCCAAGTAATGTGTATGTGCCTATCTGAAGTGCAACAGTTCTTGCATAAATAGAAATGATTCTCGAGTCTAGTACGGTAACTGGGGTTGTCATGTTATAGATATGTTAATTTAGAAAATCAAGTCCTGAGGTACATTGATATTAATTTGGCAAGGCCAACATTTGATCTCAAAATCAAAATTCAAAAAAATGTTTTGTCATACAAAGCCTTCAAGTTAAGGGAAGTATGTTGAACCTCCAAAGGACACATTGGGAAAAGGAAATGATTATTGGCAAGGTCATGAAGAAGCTATCAACTGACAAGCTGAAACATAGTTTGAAATAGATGAATCCCTGGCTCTGCTGCTTGGGGTCTCCATTATTCATATTTTCAACATCTTTAAGATAAAAGCCATAAATGCAAAGCTTTCTATCATTCCAATGCAAGACTTAAACGAGCGTCGAAAAGGAGACAATGAGAATACTTCTGGTGATCACCTCGGTTTGTGAGTCAATGAAACCACTGTAAGTATTATCATGCATATCATGCATACATGAGCATATCACATCACACTTGTATTGTCTATTCTTCATCAAAATGAACAGCAAACACCCTGCGAATTAAAGAATCTAAAGAAGATATTGAATCAAGGGTGCATGGAAAGCCCATTGCATGAGAAAGCTCCAGTAATCTTGCAAAGAGAAGAAATGCATGCTTATGCGAAGAACAAGACGACAAAAACATCAATCAAAGTTTGCATGGAAAAAATCTTTGCTTCTAGCCTACACAGGGGGCAAAGTTTCTCCTTTTCAAGTTTTTGAGTTTATATACCAAATATTTTTAAACTCACTTACAAATATTTTACTACACAGGGGGGCAAGGAGAGGATATAAGGTTCAATTAAAAATAGCTAAATCTTTGCGAAAAGGAAGAACAAAAGAATGGAACAATTAGAACTCTCAAAAGAATGAAGATGCAAAAGACGAAAGATCAATCGAGCTAAAAGAGCTGAAGCCAGGGTAAAGACCTGACTTTCAATGGATAAAGATCATTTTCAAGGGTGAAGACCCGATCTCAAAGGATGAAGATCCACTTTTCAAGGGTGAAGACCCAATTTTCAAGGATGAAGATCTATTTGCAAGGGTGAAGACCCAATCTCCAAGGATGAAGATCCATTCTGAGGGTGAAGAATCACAATGCATAAAACAACCAGAGCAGTAAGACTTCTCAACTAAAAGGTTAGTCAAATTAAATTCAAGCTCGGGTCCAAGTACCCAAGCTCGGGTCCAAGTACCCAATCTTAGGTCCAAGTACCTAAATCAAGTACCTAATCTCGGGTCTAAGTACCCAATCCCGGGTCCAAGTACCCAAATCAAATCAATCTTAGGTCCAAGTACCTAAATCAAGTACCCAATTTCGGGTCCAAGTACCCAATTCGGGTTCAAGTACCCAAATCAAATCAAGCTCGGGTCCAAGTACCCAAATCAAATCAAGCTCGGGTCTAAGTACCCAATCTCGGGTCCAAGTACCCAAAGCCAATCAATTTCGGGTCCAAGTACCTAATTCGGGTTCAACTACCCAAATCAAATCAAGTTCGGGTCCAAGTACCCAATCTTGGGTCCAAGTACCCAAATCAAATTAATTTCGGGTCCAAGTACCCAATTCAGGTCCAAGTAACCAAATCAAATCTAATCTCTGGTCCAAGTACCCAAATCAAATCAATCTTGGGTCCAAGTACCCGATCTTGGGTCCAAGTACCCGATCTTGGGTCCAAGTACCAAATCCCGGGTCCAAGTACTAAATATCGGGTCCAAGTACCCATCTCAGGTCCAAGGACCCAAATTAAATCAATCTCGGGTCCAAGTACCCAATCCCGGGTCCAAGTATCCACTTGCCTGTAGGTTTTATTGCTTTTCACTCTCTTTCACTAAGGTTTTAGATCATTCAAGCAGGGGGAAAACTGTAGACCCTTTGTAATATCCTAAAGTGCGCCCTAGAAGTTTTGATATAATTGTTGTTTGATTTGAATCAAATGTATATGTGTTTTGGAAAGGAAAAGATTGTTTAGAGGGAATGTATATGTTGTATATATGGCAATATATATAACATATATGCAAGTCAAATGGGTGGTCAAGGGAAGAAGATATTTTAATTTGTGATTTGTGAAATTATTAAAAAGGGCAAGTGTTTTAAAGGAAGTTAAAACTAATTGTAAGAGGGTGTTTAGGTAATTGCTTATGTTGAAATACTTGGTGGAGATTTAAAGAGGTGAAAAGTTTGACTTTGTTTCTTTATGTTCTTTTCTTCTTTTCCATTGTGTTGGTCGGCTCATCAAAAGACAAGAGAAATCAAGAGAGTAAGAGAGGATTTTAATGTTCTAAGCTCAAATTGAAGGAAGATCTAAGGGATCAAGTTGGTGATTCAAGAAGTTTCATTACTTTGGTAAGTACTCTTTTGATTTCTTTGTTTATTTGAAGTTGTGTTTGAGTTTGATAGATTATTTAAGGGTGTGTTGTTTGATTGTGATATGTTTAAGAGTGTTTGATTAAATTGATTATGGATTTTAAGGATGGATTGAAGAAAAGAGTAAGTTGGTTGGAAGAGATGGTAATTGTGATTTGTGTCTGATGTAGGTGTGGAGTTGTTTTGGTGTTTTTGTATGTTTAAGATGGTTTTTGGGTATGTTTTGTTAAGTTTGTTTGAAGTGGATGTTGGTGAAAAGAAGTGTTTTGTTGGGTGTTTTGTGGTTTTGTCTGGAATCTGGGTTTTTGGCCTGACACGCCCTTGAGCACGTCCAGGTCCTTAGGCGTGTCAATGGTGTTGGTGGCAGTAGGATTGACACGACCCATAACACGCCCGTGTTATTGAGCGTGTCATAGCTACTGTGAGATTGGAGAATTGACAAGGCCATGAGCACGCTTACGTTGTTGGACGTGTTGATGTTTCTGAGAGGCAGAATGTATTACACGCCCAGTGACATGCCCGTGGTTCCAAGCGTGTAAAAGCTTCTGTTTTGTGGAATTAGGGCACGGTCAGGGACACGCCCGTGTGGTTGAGCGTGTCATGTTTAGAGTTTGCCCTAGTTAACTCTTAACTTGATTATCTCATGTGTATCCCTAAGCAAGTGTATGTTATTATTTTTGGATTAGGTCTTGAAGAAAGTGATTTGTCATTGATCTAAGAAGTAAAAGAATCTTGGAAAAGGAAGTGTTTAGAGTTGTGTGAATTGTTATTGAGGTAAGTACAATTATTGCATTATTACATTGTTGACTTATATGAATAATGTACTTTGTTATGTTTATATCAATGATGCTATATGTATAATGTGAAGGATATGATGATGTAAATAATTGTGTATTTGAAAGATCAATTGCTATAATGTGGATTGAGATGTGATGGAATATAAAGCCATTGTGATTGGCTATAATGACTTTAATGAGGCATGTTTGCCTAATTGATAATAAGAATTGAGAATGGAATTGATAATGAAATAATGAATGAATTGTGTGTCTAATGTGTTATTCCATTTTCAGAGTTTTGTTGATTGGTGGCATGCCTACTAGTAACAATCTCTTGAAGTTAAGTTGGAATTGATCCTTGAAGCCAAGTTGGGTTGAAGTTTAACATGTTTTACTCCCCTTGAAGCTTGGTTGGGTCTAATCCTTGAAGCCTAATTGAGATGTTACAACCCTTGAAGCTAGGTTGGGTTGGTTCTTGAAGCCAAGTTGGGTTGATACTTAGCATGCTTTGTTCCCCTTGAAGCTTGGTTGAATCTAATCCTTAAAGCCTAGTTGGGATTATGATAATGATGAATGTGACAATTGAACCAAAACATTAACTCTGAAAATTGAATGGCATATTAGTGTCTTTTGGGCCCATGCTTGTCTTTGTTTAAATGTGATTTATTAATGGTAAAATAATTGAATAATGAGATCTATGAAAGGACTTTTAAATGTGATATGTTTATATGTGCATGGTTTATGAAATATAAAGGTGTCATATTCGCTTTCCACCTATGATGTTGTCTTTATTATGAAAATGTGTGACATTGCATTGCATTAAAGCATAATGTTAGTATACTATGTACTACTAAGCCGTTGGCTTAGCGGGATAGTGGTTGATCGCGCAGGTGACAGAGTTGAACCCGAGAGTTTCTCGAGACCGAGTGAGACTAGGCATTGAAGAATTTATTTTTGGGATTTAAAGATCAGAGAAGAGCTGCCAATCATGTATAACTTCTTTATATTTTGTAAAGTATTGATTCTAATGTAAATATATGTATAATTGTAAATATGGATTTGAATGTATTCATATATGTAAATATTTTATAAATTCTGCTGCGTATTAAGTAAACGTGTATATCTATTTTGTTTATATTACAAGTTAATTACTTTATTTTTTATAATGTATAATGAGAAAGAATATCTTATCATTTAAAATGATTTAAATGTTAAAGATAACCGTAGCATCCCTATATTCAGTGTACGTATATTACATTGTGGTGTTTCGTAGTGTGCGTGTACAGGATGTAGGGGTGTTACAATTGTTTTGGTATCAGAGCCTAGGTTTGAGATTCTCAACCTAGGTAAAATGTAAGAAAAAGAATATTTTGACTTTAAAAGTTAGTTTTTGAATAACATACATGTTTGGTATTGGCAGTCTCTGATCTTTAATGAGATGTATTTTGCTGTGTTTGCAGATATAGGTTGTGATGGATTCTCACTTACGTCAGTCAGTAGAGGGTAGTGCTGAGACTGTAGTTCCGGATGAGGTTAGGGATGGAGTTAGAGTGGATAGTGCTGGAGAGGTACTTGCTTCTGTGTCGGGGAGACCAGCTGGTGAAGAGGTTCCGCTAGTTTGCCTTAGGCATGTGGTAGAGATATTGAGGCAAGCACCAGTGCAACCACTGCCACCACCCCCACAGCCTTTGGTATCAGTGAGACATTACGATAAATTAAGGAAGTATGGAGCTGAAGATTTTTTGGGTACTATTAATCCAGCTGTAGCTGAGCAGTGGCTAGATAAAGTACAGAGAATATTCATTCAATTGCAAGCCACTCCAGAAGAAAAATTTGGTTATGCAAGATCATTGTTGCAGAAGGATGCATATGATTGGTGGAAGACAGTGCCCCATGCTATGGATGATCCACCTACATTGTCCTATACTGATTTTCTAAGAGAGTTTGAATTGAAGTATACTCTGAGGGAGTATAAAGATGTGAAGAAGATGGAGTTTTTGAGTTTGAAACAAGACAACCAGACAGTAACAGAATATGAGGTTGAGTTCATCCGGTTGAACCATTATGCTGGGGGTATTATATCTGATGAGATTGATAGGTGCAGGAGATTTGAGGAGGGATTGAGGCCCTCTATTATGTGTCTTGTGGCTGGATCTGGATATCATGATTTTTCCCAGCTTGTTGCAGCAGCTAGGAGTGTGGAGAGAGCTCAGGGCATTCCAGTAGCTGCTTCTGAGGAAGAGATCAAGGTTAGGAGACCCCAGTTTGAAGCAGGGTCTTCATTTGTGAAGAGAGGTAAAGGAATTTTTGTTCCTCGGGTTAGTAGGAGTCAGAGGCCAGCTGGTAGGTCAGTACAGTTTCAGAGGCAGAGATCGAGACCTACAGTTTCAGTGGCGAGTGCTCCGACCCCAGTGATTCAGAGATCCACTCTACCCATATGTATTCATTGTGGTAAGCCACATGATGGTACTTGTTGGAAGATTGGTATAGCAGGGGTATGTTTTAGATGTGGGTCGCCTGATCATTTTGTTAGAGAGTGTCCGGAGAGGCAGGAGCATATGTCGGTAGATTCTGTAGCTTCTCGACCTAGTGTGAGGGGAGGTAGAGGAGGCAGAAGTTTCAGCAGAAGAGGCAGATCCGGGTTCAGTCCTAGAGGAGGTTCTATATTCAGGGAGAGTAGACCAGAGGAGGCTGGATCTTCTCAGAGGATATACGTGATGCAGAGGCAACCAGATGCTTCAGCAGTCATAGCGGGTACTGTAACACCCCATCTTAGCCTACGTTTATAGACCAAGATGGACTGTTAACTCATGGTAGTTGTGTCTTAATATTTTACTTAGCCAATTTTAAGCGCAGATTTAAAAAATTTTTGCCAGAGTTTCCCCTATAATTGGGGGTCCCAAGTGTCGACAAAACTGATTTTTCTTATTTATGAAAAATATTTTGTTTCACAATTCAATACAAGCACACTCCCAATAATCCACCCTTATAACCTCAACTACAAATCCTGTAAGATGAATTTACACTTCTATATTAACAACCCAACTCAATTCAAAACCATACAGTTATTATACATTACTAGATTTACATGCTACATCAAGTTTTCTCTTTGTATTGTTCAAATAAGTACATGCCAGTTTCTAATACCAAAATACAAAATAAAGAGCACCACTTAAGTTTGTTGATGACCGGAAGATCGCAGGACTCTTCTGCTCGCTACTGGCTCCTTGCTAATAACCTACGAGTTTAGAAGAAACTAAACTCGCTAAGCATTGCTTAGTGGGTACTTTAACCATTACCGAATATAAATAGTGCAAGGAAGGTTGTTGAAACACTTATAAAAGTAGAATACTGCATAATTAAACTATTTTCATACAATCATCATATTTATATTTTCTAATTAAGTTAAGATTCACATTCTGTATGTAAACAACATGTAATATAACTTCATTATAATTACGAGTTAATCTGCTCCACTCGGTAATTATGAATACACCGATCTCGAAATGAGGCCTCATATAGAGTTATGCGTGGTCTTGACCTCACACGAATAATTGTCATGGTCTTGGTCTCACACGATATAGAATAACTGCGTGGTCTTGGTCTCACACGACTAGTTGCCATGATCTTGACCTCACACGATATAACCTCGTGGTCTTGGTCTCACACGACTAGTCGCCATGATCTTGACCTCACACGATATAACCGCGCGCGCGTAAGTAATATCCCGACCGAAGCCGTTAAGATAATACTGCCGGTAGGATGGCATGCCAAACCCCCATTCCAAACCGGTTTTACCCATTTACCGAGTAGAGCATAAATAACATTTCATATATACCTATTCACTTCGTATATATACCACATATTCTCCATGTATATACAATATATATTTACACAAATATCACATATACTCACATATGTATCATATGTATTCACATATTTTCCATCTTAATTTATTCTTCATATCATAATTAAACTCAATAGTAAAAATAAAATGATAAAACACCCACACCAAGTTTTTGACCAAGTTAATAATGAAAAATTTCCATATGCACAATAAACTCTCGTTCTTAACCCAACTTGATCCTTGTTTTAGAAAATTTGTATAAACTAATCCACTTGGATAAAAACTCTAAAATTTTTGCAAAATTTAGTTTTGAATCTTAAAATCATTCCTTTAAAATTTCAGATCAAACTGGACACAAAATCTTGGTCAAGTAGTTCACCCAACAAGACTGCTCCAGTTGCCCTGCATCCTGGCAGCAGTTCTGAATTTTATAAATTCCGTAAATTAAATTCAATCAATGTGGTTCAAAATTATTTTTCTCAAATACTAGACTTATTAAAAAACAACATATCCAAATTTCAACTCAAGATAATTTTTCTATATTTAATTAAAAATCATACAAGTCACAGCATTTTACTAATTGTAAAACAGAAAACTTTCAAAAGGAGTTCAATGGTTAAAGTACCAAACCTTGCTCTTTAATTCCCTTTTGCTTTTCCTATTGTGGCCGAAATTTGTAAGTGGAAAAGAGAGAGTTTGTTCTTCATTTTATGATATATATATATATATATATAAGGAAAATGATGATCACCTTATGTGTTGGATAAATCCTTTAAGACCACTTGTCCACCTTTCTCTTTCTTCATTTAATACTCATGCTAAATGGTTACTTTTGATTGGCCAACAAGAGATTTTTATAGTTTTCTTTCCCATTACTTCTTCCCACTTGTCCCTCTTCCCATTGGATCTCATAAAGTTGTCCCGGGTTACTCATCCGGTCCCGACACGAAACCGGGCCCACTTTACGTTCCGGCGATTAATCGATCATATCTTTTAAACCGTATAGTTTCACGAGTCAAACTATATATAGTTTTGATCCTCTCGACCTCTACTTTCTATTTATAAGGTCTATTTTAGGTTTCCAAGTCATTTTGAAAAATTACCGATAAGCCCTCAACTTTTTACAAAATTCCCTTTAGGTCCTTTCTTTGCTCGGGTTTTGCCCGGGTTCCGTTTCTACTGACAATCGTTTCATATTCAACCCCTCGACGTCCTCTACTTACTCTTATGTTTATTTTCTACTTTGGATTCATGTATAAATCTTAATAAAAATGACCAAAATGCCCCTACTCTACGTGTCTTCATTTCTCTTTAACGGGGCATTTTCTGGAAAAACCGTTACACGTAGTTGTGACCCGATTTTTCTCTACTTTCCATTTTTGGAATCTGTTATGTGCACTATTAAGAACCTTCAGTACAACTTTTTGGAAAATTACTCTTAGGTCCTCGGCCTTTCAAAAAATTACCTTTAGGTCCCGTCGACTTCACGGGCCTCCTTTGCACACCGATTTTGTTTTTGACTATCTCGAGCCTCTATTTGACCACTTATTTATATCCTTCTTGCCTAATACTCGACTACCCAAATTTTGGGATGTGACAATTCTACCTCCCTTAATTTAAGTTTCGCCCCGAAACTTACTTATTCATGCATGATTCTTATGTGTAATTACACATCATCAACATATAACTCGATTATCAATTCCTATCTGGCATGTACATCTACCTATTCATCATATAACTTTCTCCTTACTTTATCTTACACGGCACACATAGTTACTTACTTACTACCTATCTCCCAGAATCGACTAAACCTATGCTCTGATACCACAAATGTAACACCCCATCTTAGCCTACGTTTATAGACCAAGATGGACTGTTAACTGATGGTAGTTGTGTCTTAATATTTTACTTAGCCAATTTTAAGCGCAGATTTAAAAATATTTTGCCAGAGTTTCCCCTATAATTGGGGGTCCCAAGTGTCGACAAAACTGATTTTTCTTATTTATGAAAAACATTTTGTTTCACAATTCAATACAAGCACACTCCCAATAATCCACCCTTATAACCTCAACTACAAATCCTGTAAGATGAATTTACACTTCTATATTCACAACCCAACTCAATTCAAAACCATACAGTTATTATACATTACTAGATTTACATGCTACATCAAGTTTTCTCTTTGTATTGTTCAAATAAGTACATGCCAGTTTCTAATACCAAAATACAAAATAAAGAGTACCACTTAAGTTTGTTGATGACCGGAAGATCGCAGGACTCTTCTGCTCGCTACTGGCTCCTTGCTAATAACCTACGAGTTTAGAAGAAACTAAACTCGCTAAGCATTGCTTAGTGGGTACTTTAACCATTGCCGAATATAAATAGTGCAAGGAAGGTTGTTGAAACACTTATAAAAGTAGAATACTGCATAATTAAACTATTTTCATACCATCATCATATTTATATTTTCTAATTAAGTTAAGATTCACATTCTGTATGTAAACAACATGTAATATAACTTCATTATAATTACGAGTTAATCTGCTCCACTCGGTAATTATGAATACACAGATCTCGAAATGAGGCCTCATATAGAGTTACGCGTGGTCTTGACCTCACACGAATAATTGTCATGGTCTTGGTCTCACACGATATAGAATAACTGCGTGGTCTTGGTCTCACATGACTAGTTGCCATGATCTTGACCTCACACGATATAACCTCGTGGTCTTGGTCTCACACGACTAGTCGCCATGATCTTGACCTCACACGATATAACCGCGCGCGCTTAAGTGATATCCCGACTGAAGCCGTTAAGATAGTACTGCCGGTAGGATGGCATGCCAAACCCCCATTCCAGACCAGTTTTACCCATTTACCGAGTAGAGCATAAATAACATTTCATATATACCTATTCACTTCGTATATATACCACATATTCTCCATGTATATACAATATATATTTACACAAATATCACATATACTCACATATGTATCATATGTATTCACATATTTTCCATCTTCATTTATTCTTCATATCATAATTAAACTCAATAGTAAAAATAAAATGATAAAACACCCACACCATGTTTTTGACCAAGTTAATAATGAAAAATTTCCATATGAACAATAAACTCTCGTTCTTAACCCAACTTGATCCTTGTTTTAGAAAATTTGTATAAACTAATCCACTTGGCTAAAAACTCTAAAATTTTTACAGAATTTAGTTTTGAATCTTAAAATCATTCCTTTAAAATTTCAGATCAAACTGGACACAAAATCTTGGTCAAGTAGTTCACCCAACCAGACTGCTCCAGTTGCCCTGCATCCTGGCAGCAGTTCTGAATTTTATAAATTCCATAAATTAAATTCAATCAATGTGGTTCAAAATTATTTTTCTCAAATACTAGACTTATTGGAAAACAACATATCCAAATTTCAACTCAAGATAATGTTTCTATATTTAATTAAAAATCATACAAGTCACAGCATTTTACTAATTGTAAAACAGAAAACTTTCAAAAGGAGTTCAATGGTTAAAGTACCAAACCTTGCTCTTTAATTCCCTTTTGCTTTTCCTATTGTGGCCGAAATTTGTAAGTGGAAAAGAGAGAGTTTGTTCTTCATTTTATGATATATATATATATATATATAAGGAAAATGATGATCACCTTATGTGTTGGATAAATCCTTTAAGACCACTTGTCCACCTTTCTCTTTCTTCATTTAATACTCATGCTAAATGGTTACTTTTGATTGGCCAACAAGAGATTTTTATAGTTTTCTTTCCCATTACTTCTTCCCACTTGTCCCTCTTCCCATTGGATCTCATAAAGTTGTCCCGGGTTACTCATCCGGTCCCGACACGAAACCGGGCCCACTTTACGTTCCGGCGATTAATCGATCATATCTTTTAAACCGTATAGTTCCACGAGTCAAACTATATATAGTTTTGATCCTCTCGACCTCTACTTTCTATTTATATGGTCTATTTTAGGTTTCCAAGTCATTTTGAAAAATTACCGATAAGCCCTCAACTTTTTACAAAATTCCCTTCAGGTCCTTTCTTTGCTTGGGTTTTGCCCGGGTTCCGTTTCTACTGACAATCATTTCATATTCAATCCCTCGACGTCCTCTACTTACTCTTATGTTTATTTTCTACTTTGGATTCATGTATAAATCTTAATAAAAATGACCAAAATGCCCCTACTCTACGTGTCTTCATTTCTCTTTAACGGGGCATTTTCTGGAAAAACCGTTACGCGTAGTTGTGACCCGATTTTTCTCTACTTTCCATTTTTGGAATCTGTTATGTGCACTATTAAGAACCTCCAGTACAACTTTTTGGAAAATTACTCTTAGGTCCTCGGCCTTTCGAAAAATTACCTTTAGGTCCCGTCGACTTCACGGGCCTCCTTTGCATACCGATTTTGTTTTTGACTATCTCGAGCCTCTATTTGACCACTTATTTATATCCTTCTTGCCTAATACTCGACTACCCAAATTTTGGGATGTGACAGGTACTTTCTCTTTATTTGGTATTTCAGTGCTTGCTTTGATTGATCCAAGATCTACTCATTCATATATTAGTGCATCTGTTTTGCCTGTGTCTGAATTGTATGCTGAATCCCTAGGATTTGATGTATTGGTGACAAATCCTTTAGGGCATAGTGTGATTGTTAGCAAGGTGCACCGAGATAGTGCAGTAGTGGTGCAAGGTGAGGAGTTTCGTGGAGATTTGATTGAAATGCCTTTTAAGGAATATGATTTGATCCTAGGCATGGAATGGTTATCTAGACATGGAGCTGTGGTAGATTGTCAAAAGAAACTTGTTACCTTGAGAACCGGTGATGGTAGAGATGTGATAGTATCTAGTGAGCAGGGACAGCTAACATCCTTGTTTGTTTCAGCTGTTGCAGCTAGGAGGTTGATTAGAAAAGGGTGTGATGCTTATCTTGCTCATATTTTGGATACTAGAGTAGTGAGTTCTCAACTTGATAGTATACCTACAGTTGCAGAGTTTCCAGATGTGTTTTCAGA
Organism: Garcia nutans; assembly: GCA_947685225.1. NCBI lineage: Eukaryota > Viridiplantae > Streptophyta > Magnoliopsida > Malpighiales > Euphorbiaceae > Garcia > Garcia nutans. The sequence goes on along the minus strand of CANTUV010000007.1, from coordinate 41,767,824 downwards.
GGAGTTGCCAGGGTTGCCTCCTGAGAGAGAGGTGGAGTTTGGTATTGAATTATTGCCTGGTACCACTCCTATCTCTATTACTCCTTATAGAATGGCACCTGCTGAATTGAAAGAATTGAAGGTGCAGTTGCAGGAGTTGTTGGATACTCCCTGTAACACCCCCATATCCAATGCACACACACTACAACCACAACAAGGTAGCATAAGTGCACCAAATATAGGGATGCTACGGTTTTCTTAACATTCAAACCCTTTAAAACTTGATACAATACCCTTATCATTTTACATTATAGAAAATTAGATTATTTACTTATAAAACAAAATATATTCGTTATATATATATACATTTATATATTAAACATGCAATGGATATGCTTTAATGCAATACAATGTCAATTCTAATTCATATCATATATGTAACAATATAGATGCAAAGCTAACAACATCCCTTTACATTTTATAATCAACATACATATATGCATATCACATTTCAACATCATTGCATATACTTCATTATTTAATCATTTAATCATCCATGAACAATAATAAACAAATCATGACTCACATTAAACAAAGACAAGCATTGGGCCCAAGACACACTAATATGCCATTCAATTTTCAGAGTTAATGCTTTGGTTTGTTATCACATTTATCAATATCATATACCCAACTAGGCTTCAAGGATTAAGTTCAACCAAGCTTCAAGGGGAGCAAAGCATGCTAAGCTTCTACCCAACTTGGCTTCAAGAACTAACCCAACCTAGCTTCAAGGGTGGTAACATCTCAATTAGGCTTCAAGGATTCAATCCAACCTAACTTCAAGAGATTGTTACACTTATTAGGCATGCCACCAACAACAAACTCTGAAAATGGAATAACACATTAGCCACACAATTCATTTAGTTTTCATTCTCAATTCTCATTATCATTTAGGCAAACATGCCTCATTTATCACCATTGAATCACCTTAGCCAATAACAATGGCTTCCCATTTCATTTCACAATATAATACTTCATTATTCAGGTGTATGTTTATCTCATCCATGATCACATTATATCTCACATAGCATCATTTATAAATATCAACATTTCATTCCACATTACTCATGAAACACATTACCATTCACAATGCATAACATAACATTGCTCAATCTCAACAATGCAAGAATAATTTATATGATTCATAACTTTAGGATCATCCACAAGTGTTTGATTAAGTCATTACTTGGTTTAAGTATGTTTATGTTTAGGTTTAGAGACCAAACTATACAAAAAAGAACAAAGAAATCAAACAATATCCAACTCATTTGAGGGACACGCCCAGCCCACATGAAGGACACGCCCAACCCACTTGAGGAACACGGCCGTGTCACTAAAAATAAAAGAGGCAGTAGCCAACTCAAATAAATGACACGCCCGTGTCTCTTCAATGATTCTGGCCGTGTCACCCATGCTCATAACCTTAACCAAATCAACACTTTCTCAATTGCACTCAAACACAATATTCATCATATAACATATTTCAAATGAACATAATCAATGTTCTAAACACATATTCACCACAAGTATTACTTCACAACACATTAATATAACAATTAAACACACATCATCTCAAAACACTAAAATCACCATCCCTCTCCACCTTTCAAAATCAACATTTACTACTTCCAACAACTACACCTATTTAAACTATTAACTTAAAACCAATTTAACACTTGAGAACAAATCATAAACACATCTCATCATCAAATCATCAAACCCTAATTAACTTCCCATACCACTTCAAAAGAATGAAAGAAATCAAAGGGAAGATCTTACCTTAGTTAAAAACTTCTTGAATCAACACTTGAACACTTAATCTTCCTTCAATTTTGAACTCAACTCATCAAGAACCTCTCTTCACCTCTTGCTTCCCTTTGTCTATGGAGGAGCCGGCCACTTCATGAAAGAAAGAAGAAAATCATGAAGAAACAAAGTCAAATTTTGCTTTTAATCTCCACCAAGTAATCTTATCCAAGCAATTACCAAATTGCCCTTAACCATATAACTAACCTTTTGTCTCATATAAGCCCACATATGTAATTACACACTTAACACAAAAATATCTCTCTTCCTTTGACTCTTCCTTTGACCCATTTATATGTTATATATATCATCATATACACAACATATACCATTCTCTCTAAACCCTAATTCTTTCCCAAAACACATATACACAAGCATTCTCCTCCCAAAACTTCAATCCAATTTATAACAATAACAACAACAACAATATGCAAAACTTCTAGGGCATAAATGAGGATATTACAATTCTCCCCCTCTAAAAAGAAATTTCGTCCTCGAAATTACCTGATATCAAGTCTGAAACAACTGAGGATATTGCTCTCGCATGGTTTGTTCATTTTCCCAAGTTGCTTCTTCTTTTCCATGATTCTTCCACAAAATTTTCACAAGTGGCACTCTCTTGTTTCTCAACTTTTTCACATCACGTGCCAAAATAGCAACTGGTTCCTCTTCAAGTGTCAGATCAGGATTTACTTCAATTGACTCAATCGGCAACACATGAGATGGATCCGACCTGTACCTCCTCAACATAGAAACATGAAATACGTTATGAATCCGATCCAACTCAGGTGGCAAAGCAAGCCGATAAGCAACTGGCCCAACTCTTTCCAAAACTTCATACGGTCCAATGAAACGAGGACTCAATTTTCCTTTCCGACCAAACCTCAAGATCTTCTTCCAAGGAGATACTTTCAAAAATACCTTATCTCCCACATCAAACTCTATATCTCTCCTCTTTAGATCTGCATAAGATTTCTGTCGGTCTGAAGCTGCTTTCAATCTGCCTCGAATCAGCTTCACTTTCTCTTCAGTTTCTTGAATCAAATCAGGTCCAATCAACTTACCATCTCCCAGTTCACTCCAACAAAGAGGTGTCCTACACTGTCTACCATACAGAGCTTCGAATGGTGCCATACCAATGCTAGATTGGTGACCGTTGTTGTATGCAAACTCCACAAGAGGTAAAAACTTATCCCAACTTCCAGAGAAATCGATGACACAGCTTCTCAACATTTCCTCAATAATCTGTATCACCCTCTCTGACTGTCCATCTGACTGTGGATGAAAAGCAGTACTGAAGTGCAGTCGAGAACCCAAAGCACTATGCAAACTCTTCCAAAACCTGGAAGTAAACCTGGGATCTCGATCAGATACTAAAGAAGTTGGAACACCATGCAACTTCACAATCTCATAAATATACAGCTCAGCTAACCTCTCCAAAGAGTAATCCATCCGCACCGGAAGGAAATGAGCTGTCTTAGTCAATCTATCCACAATCACCCATATGGCATCATGTTTCCTTTGTGTCAATGGCAACCCAGACACAAAGTCCATTGTCACTCTTTCCCACTTCCATTCTGGCACTGACAACGGTTGAAGCAACCCGGTTGGAACTTGATGCTCTGCTTTAACCTTCTGACAAGTGAGACATTTCGATACAAACTCAGCAATGTCTCTCTTCAACCCAATCCACCAATAATGCTGTCTCAAGTCATGATACATCTTCGTATTACCCGGATGCATAGCAAACATCGACTGATGAGCTTCTTCCAAAATGACCCTTTTCAAATCAGCATCATCGGGTACACACAATCTGCTCTTGAACCAGAGACTCCCATCACCTTTCACAACAAAATCTCTAGTTTTCCCATTCTTGCAATCTGAGATAATCTTCTGAATCTTCTTATCGGCCAACTGAGCTTCTTTGATTTGATCTAACAAAACCGGCTTCAATTGCAACTGTGCTAACAATGCACCATCATCACAAGGTACAAAACTAGCACACAATGCTCTCAACTCAACAAGCAACGAGAGCGAGTAAACAGTCAAACCTGCTAAAGACTTCCGACTCAAGGCATCAGCAACAACATTTGCTTTACCTGGATGATAATCAATCAAGCAGTCGTAGTCTTTAATCAATTCTAACCACCTCCTTTGACGAAGATTGAGCTCTTTCTGGACACCCAAATATTTCAAACTCTTGTGATCAGTATAAATGAAACATTTCTCCCCAAACAGATAGTGGCGCCAAATCTTCAATGCAAACACAATGGCAGCCAATTCCAAATCATGGGTCGAATAGTTAAGCTCATGCGGTTTCAACTGTCTAGATGCATAAGCTATAACTTTCCCTTCCTGCATCAATACACACCCCAAACCTCTATGTGAAGCATCACTGTAAATCACATATGGTTTGCCTTCAACAGGTAAAGTAAGAACAAGCGCTTGAGTTAACATTTCTCTCAACTGTTCAAAGCTCGCCTGACACTGATCTGTCCACAAAAACCTCACTCCCTTACGAAGCAATCTGGTGAGTGGAGTAGCTATCAAAGAAAACCCTTTCACAAACCGCCGGTAATAGCCTGCCAAACCCAGAAAACTTCTAATCTCTGTCACAGACTTGGGTGGACTCCAATTCAAAATTGCTTCAACTTTGCTCGGATCAACTCTGATGCTGTCACATCCGCCTACTGCATTTATGCATTGTAGACACGTGCATAGCGAGAGTAGGGAAAAGGAGAAGATAATTCTTGATAACAGCCCTAGATAAGGTTGTATGACAAAAGGGACCTAATTGTAATTTTTAATAAAGTTGGGGACGTAGATGTAATTTCAAAGAAAGTTGCACTGGATGTTCTTAATAGTGCATATAACAGATTCCAAAAATGGAATGTAGAGAAAAATCGGATCGCAACGACGTGTAACGGTTTTTCCAGGAAATGTCCCGTTAAAGAAAAATGAAGAAATGTTGACTAAGGGCATTTTGGTCATTACCAATTAAAGTTATACATGAATTTAGGGTAGGAAATAAAGACGTGAGTACGTAGAGAATGGCGAGAAGTTAAATATGAAACGATTGTCAGTAGAAACGAAGCCGGAGAAAACCCGAGCAAAAATAGGACCAAAAGGGAATTTTGTAAAAAGTTGAGGGCTTACCGGTAATTTTTCAAAATGACTTAGAAACCTAAAATAGATCTTATAAATAGAAAGTAGAGGTCGAGAGGATCAAAACCATATATAGTTTGACTCGTGGAGCTATACGGTTTAAAAGATATGATCGATTAATCGCCGGAACGTAATGGGGGCCCGGTTTTGTGTCGGGACCGGATGAGTAACCCGGGACAACTTTATGAGATCCAATGGGAAGAGAGACAAGTGGAAAGAAGTAAAGGAAAAAGGAAGTTATAAAAATCAAAGGTTGGCCAATCAAAAGAGAACATTTAGCATATGTAATAAATGTGTAATAAATGAAGAAAGAGAAAAAGTGGACAAATGGTCAAGGTGATCATCACTTCCTTTGTATATAAATATAGGTGATATGAAGAGCAAATTCTCTCTTTTCCACTCACCAAATTCGGCCAACAAAAGAAAATACCAAGGGACTTCCAAGTTTTTCCAAACTTTGATTTTTAAGGTAAGTTCTAAGGTTTTTAAGTGTGTAGACTTTAATTTTAGTATTAGTTTTAGGTAGTTATATATATATTGGAAGATTGGGAATTAGAGTCTTATATGGAATTGAAAAAAATAATAATAATAATAAGATTAATTGATTAAATGGAAGAACCAAGATATAGAAAGATTAATAAGGTTGGATTAGGGGTTTCGGTTGGAAAAGAAATAGAGGATAATTTATTATTTTGAAATTCTAAGGTTTATGTTGTATCTTGAATTGATTGAAGGAGAAATAAAGAATTAAAGAAGGAGAAGAAAGAAAAGCCAAGAGGAATTAAAGAAATAAGGTTTGGTACTCTACCTTCGAATAATTAGTTTGGTACTTTACCTTTGAATAATTAATTTTGATTTGGTGCTTTACCATAAAAGAAACTCTATTTGCTTACAAACTTTGGTTTATGGGAGTTTTGAAGTTGATGTTTAAATATATTGATTGAGTTTAAATTAAATATTTGAGTTATGTTCTTGTTTTCTTATGGCAATTGGGTTGTTAAATTTAATTGAAACCAAATGTTTTGAGAAAATTTGGAAAGTTGATTTAGTAAGTTGTTTGGACTTTAATTAGTTTGATTTGAGTTAAACTTGCACAAATTGCTAAAAGGAAGTGTTTGAATCTTCACTTTACTATTAAAGAAGCCTTAATATTGATTTGCAAAAGAAAAATAAACTATCCTATGCATTTCAAATGTTTGGGCCGAAATGGTCCCAAAGTGACAGCTTCTGGACTATTTTTGTGGCAATTGTTTGGAGCAGCAAACGAATGAATTTTTCAACGAAATTTTACATGCAATTAGTCAACATATGAAATAAGTTTTCTGTAAAATTTCAGCCAAAAATAAGATCATTTACTTGGTCAAATGCATAACTGAAGTGGACTGAAATTTTGACGAAAATCCAGATTTTACTATTCATTTGGTCATGCCATTTTGCGTTGCCGATTTTTCTCGCCGCAACACTATTCATTTGGTCAATTTGTGATCCTTTGAGGAATGCTTTGAAATATTTGATATGTTTATTGTGGATGGTAAATATGTGAAAAAGAGTAACGGTTTGACCAAAGAATGTGGTGCGCGGCATAAATGGCAAAGCGTGACGGAAATTAAAATGATTTTTCGAATCATTCCAAAATGAAGTTTGAAACTTAAATTGAATCATTTTAACCTTTATGCTCTACTGGATAGTGGGAGTGGTAGATAAGGGTATGGTGCACTATACTAACACATGCAGTACTGCTCATTATTGTGATATGATATGTTATTCAGTGGTGAGGCCACTGAAGCCAATGGGGAGGCCCATTGGTTATAACCAGGATGGTGAGGGCCATTCCTGTGATCTGATATCGGTGGTGAGGGCCACCTATGTTACAGTGGTGAGGGCCACTGCCTTATCACTATGATTCCCTATATACCAGTAGAGCCTGAACCAAAGACATATTTTTCGTTAAACTATGAAATGCAAATGAGTTGAATTATGATTTTACATTATTGAAAGCATATCACACTGAATGTATCAAAATTTCTATTGGTTTAAGGTTGGTTGATTTATGATTTAATTATTTCATATTTTCCAAATGTTTTCATATGTTACTTGTATTTTATTGGTAAAGTACCCACTGAGCGACATTGCTCAGCGAGTTAAGTTTTTCTTGACTCGTAGGTTCGGAGCAGTAGATAAATCTTGGGAAAGCAACGACCAGACCACAGCAAATCTCAGGGGTAGATCTTTTAGTTCCATTATGAGTTAGCTAGTTGTGGCATGTATATGAATAAATATAAAAGAGATTTTCTATGTTATAATTGTATGTTAGTAGTATGTAATAATCATAAATCTTTACTTTATGTTATATTAGAAGTGTGAACTCTTCGTGCAGGTTTGTAGTTGAGGGTATAAGGTGGATTCATTGGGAGTGCATTAAATTTGATGGTAATTATATTGGTCTGTGTAAAATGTTTTAAAAAAAAATCAGAAAAACAAGTTTTGTCGACACTTGGGATCCAAATTTCTAGGAGGAACTATGGCAAAATTTCTGTAAAAATCAGAATTAAAATTTGACTAAGTAAATTGGTAGCAACATTAGGATAGTGTGGCGCCTCTACTCGACTTACACATGTAGGTTGGGAAGGGGTGTTACAGATGCCTTCTGCAGAAACAATATGTCCAAGAAAAGCTACTTGATCCAACCAAAACTCACACTTCGACAATTTGGCAAATAACTGCTTTTCTCTCAAAATCTGCAACACAATCCGCAGATGCATATCATGTTCCTCTTCATTCCTTGAATACACCAGAATATCATCGATGAAGACCACTACAAACTGATCCAAATAGGGCCTAAACACCCTATTCAAAAAATCCATAAAAGCTGCAGGTGCATTCGTCAGACCAAAAGGCATAACTAAAAATTTGTAATGCCCATACCTGGTCCGAAAGGCGGTCTTCGGAACATCTTCAGCTCTGACTCTCAGCTGATGGTACCCTGATCTCAGATCAATTTTGGAGAACACAGCTGCACCCTTCAACTGATCAAAGAGATCATCGATTCTAGGCAAAGGATATTTATTCTTAATGGTCACCTTATTCAATTGCCTATAATCGATACACAATCTCATTGTACCATCCTTCTTCCTCACAAATAATACAGGAGCTCCCCAAGGAGAAACACTGGGGCGAATAAATCCTTTGTCTAATAACTCCTGTAATTGCACTTTCAACTCTCTCAATTCTGCTGGTGCCATTCTATAAGGAGTAATAGAGATAGGAGTGGTACCAGGCAACAATTCAATACCGAACTCCACCTCTCTCTCAGGAGGCAATCCTGGCAACTCCTCTGGAAAAACATCAGGGAACTCTGCAACTGTGGCAATACTATCAATGGGAGAACCCTTCACTCTAGTATCCACCACATGAGCAAGATAGGCTTCACACCCCTTTCTAATCAATCTCCTAGCTGCAACAGCTGAAACAAATAAGGAGGCTAGCTGTTCCTGCTCATTAGATACTATCACCTCTCTACCATCACCTGTTCTCAAAGAAACAATTTTCTTTTTACAATCCACCACAGCTCCATGTCTAGCTAACCAATCCATGCCTAAGATCACATCATATTCCTTAAATGGCATCTCAATCAAGTCTCCAAGAAACTCCTCACCTTGCACCCTCACTGCACTATCTCGGTGTACCTTACTCACAACCACACTATGCCCTAACGAATTTGTCACCAACACATCAAATCCTAGGGACTCAGCATGCACATCAAATACAGGCAATACAGATGCACTAACATATGAATGCGTGGAACCCAGACCAATCAAAGCAAGTACAGAAAAACCAAATAAGGAAAAAGTACCAGCAATGACTGCCGAAGCATCTGGTTGTCTCTGCATAACATACATCCTCTGGGAAGATCCAACCTCCTCTGGTCTACTCTCTCTGGATGTAGCACCTCCTTTAACACTGAACCCAGATCTGCCTCCTCGGCTGACACCTCTACCTCCTCGGCCTCCCCTCGCACTAGGTCGAGAAGCTGCTGTATCAACTGACATCTGCTCTTGCCTCTGAGGGCAATCTCTCACAAAGTGATCAGGTGACCCACACCTGAAACATACCCCTGCAACACCAGCCTTCCAATAAGGACCACCATGCGGCCTACCACAATGGATGCAGATGGGTAAGGTGGATCTCTGAACCATAGGGGTCGGAGCACTCGCCACTGAAGCTGCAGGTCTAAATCTCTGTCTCTGTAACTGCACTGACCTACCAGCTGACCTCTGACTCCTACTAACTCTAGGAACAAAGCTTCCTTTACCTCTCTTCGCAGAAGAAGACCCTGCCTCGAACTGGGGCCTTCTAACCCTAACCTCTTCTTCTGAAGCAACCGCAATACCCTGAGCTCGCTCTACACTTCGAGCTGCTGCCACAAGCTGTGAGAAATCCTGATATCTGGATCCAGCTACTAAGCACATAATCGAGGGCCTCAATCCCTCCTCAAACCTCCGACATCTATCAATCTCATCAGCAATGATACCCCCAGCATACTGACTCAGTCGAATAAACTCAACCTCATACTCAGTTACAGTCTTGCTATCTTGATTCAAGCTTAAGAACTCCATCTTCTTCATGTCTTTATACTCCCTAGGAGTATACTTCAACTCAAATTCCCTCAGAAAATCAGTGTAAGACAGTGTTGGAGGATCATCCATAGAATGGGGCACCGTCTTCCACCAATCGTAGGCATCCTTCTGTAGCAAAGATCTTGCATAATCAAACTTTTCCTCTGAGGTGGCTTGCAACTGAACAAATACCCTCTGAACTCTATCAAGCCACTGTTCTGCTACAGCCGGATCAACTATACCAAAGAAATCCTCTGCTCCATACTTCCTTAGTTTGTCATAGTGCCTCACTGGTACCACAGGCTGAGGGGGTGGTGGCACTGGTTGCACTGGTGCTTGCCTCATAACTTCCATCATATGCCTAAACCAGGCTGGCGGAACCTCCTCACCAACTGATCTACCCGACACCGAAGCAGGTGCCTCCTCAACACTATCAACCCTAGCTCCCTCATCAGGAGCAACGCTCTCCTCACTACCCTCAACCGACTGGCGTGAGTGAGAATCCATCACAACCTAACACTGCAAACACAACATACTACATCTTATTAAAGATAAGAGGTTGCCAATCCCAAACATGTATATTATTCAAAAACCACTTTTAAAATCAAAATAATCTTTTTCTTACATTTTACCTAGGTTGAGAATCTCAAACCTAGGCTCTGATACCAAAACAATTGTAACACCCCCATATCCAATGCACACACACTACAACCACAACAAGGTAGCATAAGTGCACCAAATATAGGGATGCTACGGTTTTCTTAACATTCAAATCCTTTAAAACTTGATACAATACCCTTATCATTTTACATTATAGAAAATTAGATTATTTACTTATAAAACAAAATATATTCGTTATATATATATACATTTATATATTACACAGCGGAAGTTATAAAATATGTACATATTTACATATTAAACATTTCTTTACAAAATATAAAGAAGTATACATGATTGGCAAGTTTGCTCTGATCTTTAAACTCCCAAAATGGATTCTTCAAGGTCTACTCTCACTTGGTCTTGATGAACTCTCGGGTTCAACTCTATCAACTCTATTACCTGCGCGATTAAACACTATCGCGCTAAGCCAAGGGCTTAGTAAGATAAAACATGCAATGGATATGCTTTAATGCAATACAATGTCAATTCTAATTCATATCATATATGTAACAATATAGATGCAAAGCTAACAACATCCCTTTACATTTTATAATCAACATACATATATGCATATCACATTTCAACATCATTGCATATACTTCATTATTTAATCATTTAATCATCCATGAACAATAATAAACAAATCATGACTCACATTAAACAAAGACAAGCATTGGGCCCAAGACACACTAATATGCCATTCAATTTTCAGAGTTAATGCTTTGGTTTGTTATCACATTTATCAATATCATATACCCAACTAGGCTTCAAGGATTAAGTTCAACCAAGCTTCAAGGGGAGCAAAGCATGCTAAGCTTCTACCCAACTTGGCTTCAAGAACTAACCCAACCTAGCTTCAAGGGTGGTAACATCTCAATTAGGCTTCAAGGATTCAATCCAACCTAACTTCAAGAGATTGTTACACTTATTAGGCATGCCACCAACAACAAACTCTGAAAATGGAATAACACATTAGCCACACAATTCATTTAGTTTTCATTCTCAATTCTCATTATCATTTAGGCAAACATGCCTCATTTATCACCATTGAATCACCTTAGCCAATAACAATGGCTTCCCATTTCATTTCACAATATAATACTTCATTATTCAGGTGTATGTTTATCTCATCCATGATCACATTATATCTCACATAGCATCATTTATAAATATCAACATTTCATTCCACATTACTCATGAAACACATTACCATTCACAATGCATAACATAACATTGCTCAATCTCAACAATGCAAGAATAATTTATATGATTCATAACTTTAGGATCATCCACAAGTGTTTGATTAAGTCATTACTTGGTTTAAGTATGTTTATGTTTAGGTTTAGAGACCAAACTATACAAAAAAGAACAAAGAAATCAAACAATATCCAACTCATTTGAGGGACACGCCCAGCCCACATGAAGGACACGCCCAACCCACTTGAGGAACACGGCCGTGTCACTAAAAATAAAAGAGGCAGTAGCCAACTCAAATAAATGACACGCCCGTGTCTCTTCAATGATTCTGGCCGTGTCACCCATGCTCATAACCTTAACCAAATCAACACTTTCTCAATTGCACTCAAACACAATATTCATCATATAACATATTTCAAATGAACATAATCAATGTTCTAAACACATATTCACCACAAGTATTACTTCACAACACATTAATATAACAATTAAACACACATCATCTCAAAACACTAAAATCACCATCCCTCTCCACCTTTCAAAATCAACATTTACTACTTCCAACAACTACACCTATTTAAACTATTAACTTAAAACCAATTTAACACTTGAGAACAAATCATAAACACATCTCATCATCAAATCATCAAACCCTAATTAACTTCCCATACCACTTCAAAAGAATGAAAGAAATCAAAGGGAAGATCTTACCTTAGTTAAAAACTTCTTGAATCAACACTTGAACACTTAATCTTCCTTCAATTTTGAACTCAACTCATCAAGAACCTCTCTTCACCTCTTGCTTCCCTTTATCTATGGAGGAGCCGGCCACTTCATGAAAGAAAGAAGAAAATCATGAAGAAACAAAGTCAAATTTTGCTTTTAATCTCCACCAAGTAATCTTATCCAAGCAATTACCAAATTGCCCTTAACCATATAACTAACCTTTTGTCTCATATAAGCCCACATATGTAATTACACACTTAACACAAAAATATCTCTCTTCCTTTGACTCTTCCTTTGACCCATTTATATGTTATATATATCATCATATACACAACATATACCATTCTCTCTAAACCCTAATTATTTCCCAAAACACATATACACAAGCATTCTCCTCCCAAATTCTTTTCTTAACACATCATATACATTCAATCCAATTTATAACAATAACAACAACAACAATATGCAAAACTTCTAGGGCATAAATGAGGATATTACAATTCTCCCCCTCTAAAAAGAAATTTCGTCCTCGAAATTACCTGATATCAAGTCTGAAACAACTGAGGATATTGCTCTCGCATGGTTTGTTCATTTTCCCAAGTTGCTTCTTCTTTTCCATGATTCTTCCACAAAATTTTCACAAGTGGCACTCTCTTGTTTCTCAACTTTTTCACATCACGTGCCAAAATAGCAACTGGTTCCTCTTCAAGTGTCAGATCAGGATTTACTTCAATTGACTCAATCGGCAACACATGAGATGGATCCGACCTGTACCTCCTCAACATAGAAACATGAAATACGTTATGAATCCGATCCAACTCAGGTGGCAAAGCAAGCCGATAAGCAACTGGCCCAACTCTTTCCAAAACTTCATACGGTCCAATGAAACGAGGACTCAATTTTCCTTTCCAACCAAACCTCAAGATCTTCTTCCAAGGAGATACTTTCAAAAATACCTTATCTCCCACATCAAACTCTATATCTCTCCTCTTTAGATCTGCATAAGATTTCTGTCGGTCTGAAGCTGCTTTCAATCTGCCTCGAATCAGCTTCACTTTCTCTTCAGTTTCTTGAATCAAATCAGGTCCAATCAACTTACCATCTCCCAGTTCACTCCAACAAAGAGGTGTCCTACACCGTCTACCATACAGAGCTTCGAATGGTGCCATACCAATGCTAGATTGGTGACTGTTGTTGTATGCAAACTCCACAAGAGGTAAAAACTTATCCCAACTTCCAGAGAAATCAATGACACAGCTTCTCAACATGTCCTCAATAATCTGTATCACCCTCTCTGACTGTCCATCTGACTGTGGATGAAAAGCAGTACTGAAGTGCAGTCGAGAACCCAAAGCACTATGCAAACTCTTCCAAAACCTGGAAGTAAACCTGGGATCTCGATCAGATACTAAAGAAGTTGGAACACCATGCAACTTCACAATCTCATAAATATACAGCTCAGCTAACCTCTCCAAAGAGTAATCCATCCGCACCGGAAGGAAATGAGCTGTCTTTGTCAATCTATCCACAATCACCCATATGGCATCATGTTTCCTTTGTGTCAATGGCAACCCAGACACATGTCACTCTTTCCCACTTCCATTCTGGCACTGACAACGGTTGAAGCAACCCGGTTGGAACTTGATGCTCTGCTTTAACCTTCTGACAAGTGAGACATTTCGATACAAACTCAGCAATGTCTCTCTTCAACCCAATCCACCAATAATGCTGTCTCAAGTCATGATACATCTTCGTATTACCCGGATGCATAGCAAACATCGACTGATGAGCTTCTTCCAAAATGACCCTTTTCAAATCAGCATCATCGGGTACACACAATCTGCTCTTGAACCAGAGACTCCCATCACCTTTCACAACAAAATCTCTAATCTTCCCATTCTTGCAATCTGAGATAATCTTCTGAATCTTCTTATCGGCCAACTGAGCTTCTTTGATTTGATCTAACAAAACCGGCTTCAATTGCAACTGTGCTAACAATGCACCATCATCACAAGGTACAAAACTAGCACACAATGCTCTCAACTCAACAAGCAACGAGAGCGAGTAAACAGTCAAACCTGCTAAAGACTTCCGACTCAAGGCATCAGCAACAACATTTGCTTTACCTGGATGATAATCAATCAAGCAATCGTAGTCTTTAATCAATTCTAACCACCTCCTTTGATGAAGATTGAGCTCTTTCTGGACACCCAAATATTTCAAACTCTTGTGATCAGTATAAATGAAACATTTCTCCCCAAACAGATAGTGGCGCCAAATCTTCAATGCAAACACAATGGCAGCCAATTCCAAATCATGGGTCGGATAGTTAAGCTCATGCGGTTTCAACTGTCTAGATGCATAAGCTATAACTTTCCCTTCCTGCATCAATACACACCCCAAACCTCTATGTGAAGCATTACTGTAAATCACATATGGTTTGCCTTCAACAGGTAAAGTAAGAACAGGCGCTTGAGTTAACATTTCTCTCAACTGTTCAAAGCTCGCCTGACACTGATCTGTCCACAAAAACCTCACTCCCTTACGAAGCAATCTGGTGAGTGGAGTAGCTATCAAAGAAAACCCTTTCACAAACCGCCGGTAATAGCCTGCCAAACCCAGAAAACTTCTAATCTCTGTCACAGACTTGGGTCGACTCCAATTCAAAATTGCTTCAACTTTGCTTGGATCAACTCTGATGCCTTCTGCAGAAACAATATGTCCAAGAAAAGCTACTTGATCCAACCAAAACTCACACTTCGACAATTTGGCAAATAACTGCTTTTCTCTTAAAATCTGCAACACAATCCGCAGATGCATATCATTTTCCTCTTCATTCCTTGAATACACCAGAATATCATCGATGAAGACCACTACAAACTGATCCAAATAGGGCCTAAACACCCTATTCATCAAATCCATAAAAGCTGCAGGTGCATTCGTCAGACCAAAAGGCATAACTAAAAATTCGTAATGCCCATACCTGGTCCGAAAGGCGGTCTTCGGAACATCTTCAGCTCTTACTCTCAGCTGATGGTACCCTGATCTCAGATCAATTTTGGAGAACACAGCTGCACCCTTCAACTGATCAAAGAGATCATCGATTCTAGGCAAAGGATATTTATTCTTAATGGTCACCTTATTCAATTTCCTATAATCGATACACAATCTCATTGTACCATCCTTCTTCCTCACAAATAATACAGGAGCTCCCCAAGGAGAAACACTGGGGCGAATAAATCCTTTGTCTAATAACTCCTGTAATTGCACTTTCAACTCTCTCAATTCTGCTGGTGCCATTCTATAAGGAGTAATAGAGATAGGAGTGGTACCAGGCAACAATTCAATACCAAACTCCACCTCTCTCTCAGGAGGCAATCCTGGCAACTCCTCTGGAAAAACATCAGGGAACTCTGCAACTGTGGCAATACTATCAATGGGAGAACCCTTCACTCTAGTATCCACCACATGAGCAAGATAGGCTTCACACCCCTTTCTAATCAATCTCCTAGCTGCAACAGCTGAAACAAATAAGGAGGCTAGCTGTTCCTGCTCATTAGATACTATCACCTCTCTACCATCACCTGTTCTCAAAGAAACAATTTTCTTTTTACAATCCACCACAGCTCCATGTCTAGCTAACCAATCCATGCCTAAGATCACATCATATTCCTTAAATGGCATCTCAATCAAGTCTCCAAGAAACTCCTCACCTTGCACCCTCACTGCACTATCTCGGTGTACCTTACTCACAACCACACTATGCCCTAACGGATTTGTCACCAACACATCAAATCCTAGGGACTCAGCATGCACATCAAATACAGGAAATACAGATGCACTAACATATGAATGCGTGGAACCCAGATCAATCAAAGCAAGTACAGAAAAACCAAATAAGGAAAAAGTACCAGCAATGACTGCCGAAGCATCTGGCTGTCTCTGCATAACATACATCCTCTGGGAAGATCCAACCTCCTCTGGTCTACTCTCTCTGGATGTAGCACCTCCTCTAACACTGAACCCAGATCTGCCTCCTCGGCTGACACCTCTACCTCCTCGGCCTCCCCTCGCACTAGGTCGAGAAGCTGCTGTATCAACTGACATCTGCTCTTGCCTCTCAGGGCAATCTCAAATAAAGTGATCAGGTGACCCACACCTGAAACATACCCCTGCAACACCAGCCTTCCAACAAGGACCACCATGCGGCCTACCACAATGGATGCAGATGGGTAAGGTGGATCTCTGAACCATAGGGGTCGGAGCACTCGCCACTGAAGCTGCAGGTCTAAATCTCTGTCTCTGTAACTGCACTGACCTACCAGCTGACCTCTGACTCCTACTAACTCTAGGAACAAAGCTTCCTTTACCTCTCTTCGCAGAAGAAGACCCTGCCTCGAACTGGGGCCTTCTAACCCTAACCTCTTCTTCTGAAGCAACCGCAATACCCTGAGCTCGCTCTACACTTCGAGCTGCTGCCACAAGCTGTGAGAAATCCTGATATCTGGATCCAGCTACTAAGCACATAATCGAGGGCCTCAATCCCTCCTCAAACCTCCGACATCTATCAATCTCATCAGCAATGATACCCCCAGCATACTGACTCAATCGAATAAACTCAACCTCATACTCAGTTACAGTCTTGCTATCTTGCTTCAAGCTTAAGAACTCCATCTTCTTCATGTCTTTATACTCCCTAGGAGTATACTTCAACTCAAATTCCCTCAGAAAATCAGTGTAACACAGTGTTGGAGGATCATCCATAGAATGGGGCACCGTCTTCCACCAATCGTAGGCATCCTTCTGTAGCAAAGATCTTGCATAATCAAACTTTTCCTCTGAGGTGGCTTGCAACTGAACAAATACCCTCTGAACTCTATCAAGCCACTGTTCTGCTACAGCCGGATCAACTGTACCAAAGAAATCCTCTGCTCCATACTTCCTTAGTTTGTTATTGTGCCTCACTGGTACCACAGGCTGAGGGGGTGGTGGCACTGGTTGCACTGGTGCTTGCCTCATAACTTCCATCATATGCCTAAACCAGGCTGGCGGAACCTCCTCACCAACTGATCTACCCGACACCGAAGCAGGTGCCTCCTCAACACTATCAACCCTGGCTCCCTCATCAGGAGCAACGCTCTCCTCACTACCCTCAACTGACTGGCGTGAGTGAGAATCCATCACAACCTAACACTGCAAACACAACATACTACATCTTATTAAAGATCAGAGGTTGCCAATCCCAAACATGTATATTATTCAAAAACCACTTTTAAATCTGGGTATCATCAGTTGAGGGTCAGAGCTGAAGATGTTCCTAAGACAGCCTTTCGTACAAGGTATGGGCATTATGAGTTTCTAGTTATGCCTTTTTGTTTGGCGAATGCACCTGCAGCTTTTATGGACTTGATGAATAGGGAATTTAGGCCCTATTTGGATCAGTTTGTGGTAGTTTTTATCGATGATATCTTAGTGTATTCGCGTAATAAGGAAGAGCATGACAAGCATTTGCGGATTGTGCTGCAGATCTTGAGAGAGAAGCAATTGTTTGCTAAGCTGTCGAAGTGTGAGTTTTAGCTTGATCAAGTTACTTTTCTCGGTCATATAGTGTAATATCCCCATATATGCCCTAGAAGTTTTGAATGTTGTTGTTGTTGTTGATGTTGTTGTTGTTGTTGTTTTAAATGGGATTGAATGTATATGTTGATTTGAAAGAAAAAAAGGAATTGGAAAGTGAATGCTTATGTATATGTGTTTTGGGAGAAAAGAGGGTTTAGAGAGAAATGTATATGTTGTTTATATGATAATATATATAACATATAAGTTGGTCAAGGGAGAGTCA
Organism: Garcia nutans; assembly: GCA_947685225.1. NCBI lineage: Eukaryota > Viridiplantae > Streptophyta > Magnoliopsida > Malpighiales > Euphorbiaceae > Garcia > Garcia nutans. The sequence continues at coordinate 41,749,770 of CANTUV010000007.1, read as the reverse complement.
ATGCAAGAAGATATTTTCATTTGTGATAGGTGAAATTACTTATATGGGCATATAAGAGACAAGAGGTTAGTTAAATGGATAAGGGTATATAGGTAATTGTTTGGTTAAAAACTCTTGGTGGAGATTTAAAGAAGAATTGACTTTGTTTTCTTCATGATTTCTTCTTCTCCATTGTTGGCTGGCTCCTCCATAGACAAAGGAAAGCAAGAGACAAAGAGAAGATCTTGAAGAGTTAAGCTCAAATTGAAGGAAGATTAAGTGATCAAGTGATGATTCAAGAAGTTTATAACTAAGGTAAGTTCTTTTCTTTGATTTCTTTTATTCTTTTGAAGTGGTATTTGAAGTTAATGAGGGTTTGTTGATTTGATGATGAGATGTGTTTGTAATGTGTTTTCAAGTTTTAAATTTGGTTTTAAGTTAAGAGTTTAAATAGGTGGTGTTGTTGAAAGTGGTGGATGTTGATTTTGGAAGATGGAGAAGGATGTTGGTTTTAGGGTTTTGAGATAGTATGTGTTTAAATGTTTTGTGGATGTGTTTTAATAAGGTGAATATTGTGATAAACATGTAGAATTTGTGTTTAGAACATTGATTCCATTCATTTGAACCATGCTATTTTGTGTATGATGAGTTTGAGTGCAATTAGAGGAGACTTGTGTATGTTAGGGTTTCAATCCATGAGTGACACGGCCAAAAGCAAGGAGAGACACGACCAATTCATGAGAGACACGGCCAAGTCAAGGGAATTTTGGCGGTGTTGGGTGGATTTTGAGGAGACACGGCCGTGTTCTATGCCAGTGTTGGTCACTGCCAATTTGTTTTGAGAGACACGGCCACAAGCTTGGCCGTGTCCTGTGCCCGTGTTTGCTACTGAAGTGTTGGATTGAGAGACATGGCCACAAGCTTGGCCGTGTCCCTTGGGTGTGTTGGTTACTGTGTTTGGTTTTTGTTCTTCTTAAATGATTGGAATTGAACTTACATTTGATAATGCATATGATATTATATGAACAAGGTTATGTACTATGCATTGTAAGTCTTGTGAATGGTGATGTGTTATATGAATAATGTATTTGAAATGTGATACTAATGATGCGATATGTATAATGTGAGTGATATGATGGGGTAATTGATTATGTATACTCGAATAATGAATGGTTATAACATAAATTGAGATATGAGGCCATTGTGATTGGTAATGATAATTCAAATGACATGTGAAGCCATTGTTATTGGCTATGATGATTCAAATGACATGTGAAGCCATTGTTATTAGTTATGATAATTCAATTGAGAATGAAATTGATAAATGAATTGTATAGCTAATGTGTTATTCCATTTTCAGAGTTTGTTATTGGTGGCATGCCTAATATGAGTAACAATCTCTTGAAGTTAGGTTGGACTTGATCCTTGAAGCCAAGTTGGGTTGAAGTTTAACATGTTTTACTCCCCTTGAAGCTTGGTTGGGTCAAATCCTTGAAGCCTAATTGAGATGTTACAACCCTTGAAGCTAGGTTGGATTGGTTCTTGAAGCCAAGTTGGGTTGATACTTAGCATGCTTTGTTCCCCTTGAAGCTTGGTTGAACCTAAATCCTTGAAGCCTAGTTGGGATAATGATAAATGTGATGATTAAACCAAAGCATTAACTCTGATAATGGAATGGCATGTTAGTGTTTTGTTTGGGCCCGAGTCTGTCTTTGTTGTTAATGTGATATCCAAATGTTGAACTAAATGAGTAATGAGATCTATGGTTGCTTTTGTTGGAAGTGTGTTTCATGATTGATAAATTTGTGAATAAAATAATGTTATGAAGTATGATTTGGTAATGTGTGTAATGATATATTGAAAATGAATATGGCTTGAGGAGTTTTGTTGAGATATGAGTTTATGAGAATATAGTATGATGTGTAAAATGTTTATGAATGTGGAATTTGTGAGAATTGTTCTCATGAAGGTTTGGATAGATCATTGAATAGTGATTTGTTAAAATGATGTATATGTATTTGTATATGAGATAGAAATGGTAAGTATAGTTTTGTGAATGTTCTATGTAAATATGTGTATGATTTATGAGATCAGTGGGAATATATGAAGAATGCTTTGAGAAAGGAAAACAGGGTAAAAAAACAATAAAACATGATGCTAAAAGTATAAGGTATGATCTTTATGTAAAGTATATATATTTTATATTTATTTGTATTACTAAGCTCTCGGGCTTAGCGCGGTGGTGTAATCGCGCAGGTGGTTATGTGGTTGATCTGGAAGTCCAGCTGTTATGCCACGAGAAGGGTAAGAGTGTCTCGAGACCAACTAGAAGGTGATGCATACATGTGTGACTTTAATTATGTTGTATTTTTTATAAGAATAATGATTTTTGTAAATGCTCTTTAAATTAATGCAATATTGCTTAAACTTGGATAAAGGTTTTTAATTGGAAACGAAAAGTGACATTCTTATACTTTATATACGTATTGTATGTATACTTGGTATATGTATAGTACTTATATAGAGTATGGGGGTGTTACATATAGTTTCAGCAGATGGTATTAGAGTTGATCCGAGTAAAGTTGAGGCTATTATGAATTGGAGTCCACCCAAATCTGTGACCGAAGTTAGAAGTTTTCTGGGTTTGGCAGGCTATTATCGACGCTTTGTGAAAGGATTTTCTTTGATAGCTACTCCACTTACCAGATTACTTCGGAAGGGAGTTAGATTTGTGTGGACAGATCAGTGTCAGGCTAGCTTTGAACAATTGAGAGAAATGTTGACCCAAGCGCCTGTTCTTACTTTACCTGTGGAAGATAAACCATATGTGATTTACAGTGATGCTTCACATAATGGTTTGGGTTGTGTTTTGATGCAAGAAGGTAAAGTTATAGCTTATGCTTCTCGACAGTTGAAACCGCATGAGCTCAATTATCCAACCGATGATTTAGAGCTAGCAGCCATTGTGTTTGCATTGAAGATTTGGTGACACTATTTGTATGGGGAGAAGTGTTTTATCTATACAGACCATCAGAGTTTAAAATATTTGGGTGTCCAAAGAGAGCTCAATCTTCAACAGAGGAGATGGTTGGAGTTGATTAAAGACTATGACTGTTTGATTGATTATCATCCTGGTAAGGCAAATGTTGTTGCTGATGCCTTGAGTCGGAAATCTTTAGCAGGTTTGACTGTTTATTCAGTCTCGTTGCTTGTTGAGTTGAGAGCGTTGCATGCTAGCTTTGTATCTTGTAATGATGGTGCATTGTTGGCACAGTTGCAATTGAAACCGGTATTGTTGGATCAAACTAATGATGCTCAATAGGTTGATGAGAAGATTCAAAAGATTGTTTCAGATTGCCAGAATAGAAAGAGTCAAGATTTTATTGTGAGAAGTGATGGGAGTCTTTGGTTTAAAAATAGATTGTGTGTACCTGATAATGCTAATTTGAGAAGGATTATTTTAGAAGAAGCACATCAGTCAGTATTTGCTATGCATCCGGGCAATACAAAGATGTACCATGATTTAAGACAACATTATTGGTGGTCTGGTATGAAGAGAGACATAGCGGAATTTGTGTCCAAATGTCTCACTTGTCAGAGGGTAAAAGCTGAGCATCAAGTTCCCACAGGATTACTTCAACCTTTATCAGTGCCTGAATGGAAATGGGAAAGAGTAACAATGGATTTTGTGTCTGGTCTACCATTGACACAAAGGAAGCATGATGCTATTTGGGTGATTGTTGATAGGTTGACTAAGACAGCTCATTTTCTTCCGGTTCGGATGGATTATTCTCTAGAGAGGTTAGCTGAGCTGTATATCCATGAGATTGTGAAGTTGCATGGAGTCCCAATTTCTTTAGTGTCGGATCGAGATCCCCGGTTCACTTCAAGATTTTGGAAGAGTTTACATGGTGCTTTGGGTTCTCGATTGCATTTTAGCACTGCTTTTCATCCACAGACAGATGGGCAGTCAGAGAGAGTGATACAAATTATCGAGGATATGTTAAGAAACTGTATCATTGATTTTTTTGGAAGTTGGGACAGATTCTTACCACTTGTGGAATTTGCTTACAACAATAGTCATCAATCCAGCATTGGTATGGCACCATTCGAAGCATTGTATGGTAGACGGTGTAGGACGCCTCTATGTTGGAATGAAATTGGAGAAGGGAAGTTAATTGGTCCTGATTTGGTTAAAGAAACTGAAGAGAAAGTGAAAATGATTCGAGATAGGTTGAAAGCAGCTTCAGACCGACAAAAGTCTTATTCAAATTTGAAGAGGAGAGACATAGAGTTTGATGTTGGAGATAAAGTATTTTTGAAAGTGTCTCCTTGGAAAAAGATTTTGAGATTTGGTCGAAGAGGGAAGCTGAGTCCTCGTTTCGTTGGACCTTATGAAGTATTGGAAAGAATTGGACCAGTTGCTTATCGGCTTGCTTTGCCACCTGAGTTGGATAGGATCCATAATGTATTCCATGTTTCTATGTTGAGGAGATACAGTTCAGATCCATCTCATGTATTGCCAATTGAATCTATCGAAGTGAGTCCAGATCTGACATTTGAAGAAGAACCAATTGCTATTTTGGCACGCGAAGTGAAAGAATTGAGAAATAAGAAAGTGCCACTTGTGAAGATTTTATGGAAGAATCATGCAAAGGAAGAGGCAACTTGGGAAAGTGAACAAACAATGCGAGATCAGTATCCTCAGTTGTTTCAGAATTGATGACAGGTAATTTCGAGGACGAAATTTATATTTAGAGGGGGAGAATTGTAATATCCTAAAGTGTGCCCTAGAAGTTTTGATATAATTGTTGTTTGATTTGAATCAAATGTGTATGTGTTTTGGAAAGGAAAAGATTGTTTAGAGGGAATGTATATGTTGTATATATGGCAATATATATAACATATATGCAAGTCAAATGGGTGGTCAAGGGAAGAAGATATTTTAATTTGTGATTTGTGAAATTATTAAAAAGGGCAAGTGTTTTAAAGGAAGTTAAAACTAATTGTAAGAGGGTGTTTAGGTAATTGATTATGTTGAAATACTTGGTGGAGATTTAAAGAGGTAAAAAGTTTGACTTTGTTTCTTTATGTTCTTTTCTTCTTTTCCATTGTGTTGGCCGGCTCATCAAAAGACAAGAGAAAGCAAGAGAGGATTTTAATGTTCTAAGCTCAAATTGAAGGAAGATCTAAGGGATCAAGTTGGTGATTCAAGAAGTTTCATTACTTTGGTAAGTCCTCTTTTGATTTCTTTGTTTATTTGAAGTTGTGTTTGAGTTTGATAGATTATTTAAGGGTGTGTTGTTTGATTGTGATATGTTTAAGAGTGTTTGATTAAATTGATTATGGATTTTAAGGATGGATTGAAGAAAAGAGTTAGTTGGTTGGAAGAGATGGTGATGTATTTGTGTTTAGGGTTTGTGATGATAAATGTGATTTGTGTTTGATGTAGGTGTGGAGTTGTTTTGGTGTTTTTGTAAGTTTAAGATGGTTTTTGGGTATGTTTTGTTAAGTTTGTTTGAAGTGGATGTTGGTGAAAAGAAGTGTTTTGTTGGGTGTTTTGTGGTTTTGGCCGGAATCTGGGTTTTTGGCCTGACACGCCCTTGAGCACGTCCAGGTCCTTAGGCGTGTCAATGGTGTTGGTGGCAGTAGGATTGACATGACCCGTAACACGCCCGTGTTATTGAGAGTGTCATAGCTACTGTGAGATTGGAGAATTGACACGGCCATGAGCACGCTCACGTTGTTGGACGTGTCGATGTTTCTTAGAGGCAAAATGTATTACACGCACAGTGACACGCTCGTGGTTCTAAGCGTGTAAAAGCTTCTGTGTTGTGGAATTAGGGCACGGTCAGGGACACGCCCGTGTGGTTGAGCGTGTCATGTTTAGAGTTTGCCCTAGTTAACTCTTAACTTGATTATCTCATGTGTATCCCTAAGCAAATGTATGTTATTATTTTTGGATTAGGTCTTGAAGAAAGTGATTTGACATTGATCTAAGAAGTAAAAGAATCTTGGAAAAGGAAGTGTTTAGAGTTGTGTGAATTGTTATTGAGGTAAGTACAATTATTGCATTATTACATTGTTGACTTATATGAATAATGTACTTTGTTATGTTTATATCAATGATGCTATATGTATAATGTGAAGGATATGATGATGTAAATAATTGTGTATTTGAAAGATCAATTGCTATAATGTGGATTGAGATGTGATGGAATATAAAGCCATTGTGATTGGCTATAATGACTTTAATGAGGCATGTTTGCCTAATTGATAATGAGAATTGAGAATGGAATTGATAATGAAATAATGAATGAATTGCGTGTCTAATGTATTATTCCATTTTCAGAGTTTTGTTGATTGGTGGCATGCCTACTAGTAACAATCTCTTGAAGTTAGGTTGGAATTGATCCTTGAAGACAAGTTGGGTTGAAGTTTAACATGTTTTACTCCCCTTGAAGCTTGGTTGGGTCTAATCCTTGAAGCCTAATTGAGATGTTACAACCCTTGAAGCTAGGTTGGGTTGGTTCTTGAAGCCAAGTTGGGTTGATAATTAGCATGCATTGTTCCCCTTGATGCTTGGTTGAATCTAATCCTTGAAGCCTAGTTGGGATTATAATAATGATGAATGTGATAATTGAACCAAAACATTAACTCTGATAATTGAATGGCATATTAGTGTCTTTTGGGCCCATGCTTGTCTTTGTTTAAATGTGATTTATTAATGGTAAAATAATTGAATAATGAGATCTATGAAAGGACTTTGAAATGTGATATGTTTATATGTGCATGGTTTATGAATTATAAAGGTGTGATATTTGCTTTCCACCTATGATGTTGTCTTTATTATGAAAATGTGTGACATTGCATTGCATTAAAGCATAATGTTAGTATAATATGTACTACTAAGCCGTTGGCTTAGCGCGATAGTGGTTGATCACGTAGGTGACAGAGTTGAACCCGAGAGTTCCTCGAGACCGAGTGAGACTAGGCATTGAAGAATTTACTTTTGGGATTTAAAGATCAGAGAAGAGCTGCCAATCATGTATAACTTCTTTATATTTTGTAAAGTATTGATTCTAATGTAGATATATGTATAATTGTAAATATGGATTTGAATGTATTCATATATGTAAATATTTTATAATTTCCGCTGCGTATTAAGTAAACGTGTATATCTATTTTGTTTATATTACAAGTTAATTACTTTATTTTCTATAATGTATAATGAGAAAGAATATCTTATCATTTAAAATGATTTAAATGTTAAAGATAACCGTAGCATCCCTATATTCAGTGTACGTATATTACATTGTGGTGTTTTGTAGTGTGCGTATACAGGATGTAGGGGTATTACAATTGTTTTGGTATCAGAGCCTAGGTTTGAGATTCTCAACCTAGGTAAAATGTAAGAAAAATAATATTTTGACTTTAAAAGTTAGTTTTTGAATAACATACATGTTTGGTATTGGCAGTCTCTGATCTTTAATGAGATGTATTCTGCTGTGTTTGCAGATATAGGTTGTGATGGATTCTCACTTACGTCAGTCAGTAGAGGGTAGTGCTGAGAGTGTAGCTCCGGATGAGGTTAGGGATGGAGTTAGAGTGGATAGTGCTGGAGAGGTACCTGCTTCTGTGTCGGGGAGACCAGCTGGTGAAGAGGTTTCGCCAGTTTGCCTTAGGCATGTGGTAGAGATATTGAGGCAAGCACCAGTGCAACCACCGCCACCACCCCCACAGCCTTTGGTATCAGTGAGACATTACGATAAATTAAGGAAGTATGGAGCTGAAGATTTTTTGGGTACTATTGATCCAGTTGTAGCTGAGCAGTGGCTAGATAAAGTACAGAGAATATTCATTCAGTTGCAAGCCACTCCAGAAGAAAAATTTGATAATGCAAGATCATTGTTGCAGAAGGATGCATATGATTGGTGGAAGACAGTGCCCCATGCTATGGATGATCCACCTGCATTGTCCTATACTGATTTTCTAAGAGAGTTTGAATTGAAGTATACTCCGAGGGAGTATAAAGATGTGAAGAAGATGGAGTTTTTGAGTTTGAAATAAGATAACCGGACAGTAACAGAATATGAGGTTGAGTTCATCCGGTTGAGCCATTATGCTGGGGGTATTATATCTGATGAGATTGATAGGTGCAGGAGATTTGAGGAGGGACTGAGGCCCTCTATTATGTGTCTTGTGGCTGGATCTAGATATCATGATTTTTCGCAGCTTGTTGCAGCAGCTAGGAGTGTGGAGAGAGCTCAGGGCATTGCAGTAGCTGCTTCTAAGGAAGAGATCAGGGTTAGGAGACCCCAGTTTGAAGCAGGGTCTTCATCTATGAAGAGAGGTAAAGGAAGTTTTGTTCCTCGGGTTAGTAGGAGTTAGAGGCCAGCTGGTAGGTCAGTACAGTTTCAGAGGCAGAGATCGAGACCTACAGTTTCAGTGGCGAGTGCTCCGACCCCAGTGATTTAGAGATCCACTCTACCCATATGTATTCATTATGTGGGTCGCCTGATCATTTTGTTATAGAGTGTCTGGAGAGGCAGGAGCATATGTCGGTAGATTCTGCAGCTTCTCGACCTAGTGTGAGGGGAGGTAGTGGAGGCAGAAGTTTCAGCAGAGGAGGCAGATCTGGGTTCAGTCCTAGAGGAGGTTCTACATCCAGGGAGAGTAGACCAGAGGAGGTTGGATCTTCTCAGAGGATATATGTGATGCAGAGGCAACCAGATGCTTCAGCAGTCATAGCGGGTACTTTCTCTTTATTTGGTATTCCAGTACTTGCTTTGATTGATCCAGGATCTACTCATTCATATATTAGTGCATCTGTTTTGCCTGTGTCTGAATTGTATGCTGAATCCCTATGATTTGATGTATTGGTGACAAATCCTTTAGGGCATAGTGTGATTGTTAGCAAGGTGCACCGAGATAGTGCAGTAGTGGTGCAAGGTGAGGAGTTTCGTGGAGATTTGATTGAAATGCCTTTTAAGGAATATGATTTGATCCTAGGCATGGACTAGTTATCTAGACATGGAGCTGTGGTAGATTGTCAAAAGAAACTTGTTACCTTGAGAACCGGTGATGGTAGAGATGTGATAGTATCTAGTGAGCAGGGACAGCTAACATCCTTGTTTGTTTCAGTTGTTGCAGCTAGGAGGTTGATTAGAAAAGGGTGTGATGCTTATCTTGCTCATATTTTGCATACTAGAGTAGTGAGTTCTCAACTTGATAGTATACCTACAGTTGCAGAGTTTCCAGAGGAGTTGCCAGGGTTGCCTCCTGAGAGAGAGGTGGAGTTTGGTATTGAATTATTGCCTGGTACCACTCCTATCTCTATTACTCCTTATAGAATGGCACCTGCTGAATTGAAAGAATTGAAGGTGCAGTGGCAGGAGTTGTTGGATAAAGGGTTTGTTCGCCCTAGTGTTTCACCGTGGGGAGCTCCTGTTTTGTTTGTGAAGAAGAAGGATGGTACTGTGAGATTGTGTATCGATTATAGGCAATTGAACAAGGTGACTATTAAAAATAAATATCCTTTGCCTAGAATTGATGATCTCTTTGATCAATTGAAGGGTGCAACAGTGTTTTCCAAGATTGATTTTAGATCAGGGTATCATCAGTTGAGGGTCAGAGCTGAAGATGTTCCTAAGACAGCCTTTCGTACAAGGTATGGGCATTATGAGTTTCTAGTTATGCCTTTTTGTTTGACGAATGCACCTGCAGCTTTTATGGACTTGATGAATAGGGTATTTAGGCCCTATTTGGATCAGTTTGTGGTAGTTTTTATCGATGATATCTTAGTGTATTCGCGTAATAAGGAAGAGCATGACAAGCATTTGCGGATTGTGCTGCAGATCTTGAGAGAGAAGCAATTGTTTGCTAAGCTGTCGAAGTGTGAGTTTTGGCTTGATCAAGTTACTTTTCTCGGTCATATAGTTTCAGCAGATGGTATTAGAGTTGATCCGAGTAAAGTTGAGGCTATTATGAATTGGAGTCCACCCAAATCTGTGACCGAAGTTAGAAATTTTTTAGGTTTGACAGGCTATTATCGACGCTTTGTGAAAGGATTTTCTTTGATAGCTACTCCACTTACCAGATTACTTCGGAAGGGAGTTAGATTTGTGTGGACAGATCAGTGTCAGGCTAGCTTTGAACAATTGAGAGAAATGTTGACCCAAGCGCCTGTTCTTACTTTACCTGTGGAAGATAAACCATATGTGATTTACAGTGATGCTTCACATAATGGTTTGGGTTGTGTTTTGATGCAAGAAGGTAAAGTTATAGCTTATGCTTCTCGACAGTTGAAACCGCATGAGCTCAATTATCCAACCTATGATTTGAGCTAGCAGCCATTGTGTTTGCATTGAAGATTTGGTGACACTATTTGTATGGGGAGAGGTGTTTTATCTATACAGACCATAAGAGTTTAAAATATTTGGGTGTCCAAAGAGAGCTCAATCTTTGACAGAGGAGATGGTTGGAGTTGATTAAAGACTATGACTGTAATATCCCAATGTGTGCCCTAGAAGTTTGGATACAATTGTTGTTTGTTTGAATTATGTGTATATGTTATGTTGATAAGAAAAGAAATTGAAAAGAGAATGTTTATGTATTGTTTAAAAAGGAAAGTAATGTGTAGAGAGAAAGTGTATATGTTGGGTATATTGTTATATATATAACATATACATTAGTCAAAAGGGATGGTCCATGGAAGAGGATATTTATGTGTGATATGTGAAATTACTTTAATGGGCATATAAGTGACAAAGGTTAAGTTAAATGGATGAGGGCATTTAGGTAATTGCTTTGTTAGAATTGCTTGGTGGAGATTTAAAGAAGAAGAGAAGTTGACTTATGTTTATTTTTCTTTTCTTCTCCTTTGTGTGCCGGCTATTCAAGAGAGGAGAGAGCAAGAGAGGTGTTCTTGATGCTAGAATCAAATTGAAGGAAGAATCAAAGGTTTTGGTTGGAGATTTGTGAAATTTCTTCATTTAAGGTAAGTACTCTCTTGTTTATCTTTGTTATTTTTGAAGTTATGCTTGAGGGGATTGTGATGTGTTGAGATTATGAATAGGTGTGTTTGAGATGAGTTTATAAGTGTTGAGATTGGTTATAAGTTAAAAAGGTTGAATTGATGTTGGTTTTGGTTTGAAGATAATAAGTTAAGAGTGATGTTTGGTTTTAGGGTTTTGAAATGGTAGATGATTAAATGGATTGTTAATGTGTATATTGTGATAAACATGCAAAATAAGTGTTAAGGACTTTGATTACATCCATTTAAATGAGTTTATGTTGTGCTTAATATGTTTAAATTCAATCAAAGGAGTTTTGGCTATGTTTAGGGTTTTATACATGAGAGACACGGCCAAACCAAGGAAGAGACACGGCCAACCTAAGGTATTTTTGAGAGACACGGCCAAGTCCATGGAAATTTGGCCGTGTTGGGTGATTTTTGGAGAGGACACGGCCGTGTCCCTTGCCCATGTTGGCTTCTGTTGCTTTTGGTTGAGAGGCTTTTGGTTGAGAGACACGGCCACAAGCTTGGCCGTGTCCCTTGAGTGTGTTGGTTACTGTGTTTGGTTTTTGCTCTTCTTACATGATTGAGATTGAACCTACATTTGATGATGCATATGATACTAAATGAACAAGGTTATGTATTATATACATTGTGAATCTTGTGAATGGTAATGTGCTATATGAATAATGTACTTTGTAATGTTATATCCATGATGCTATATGTAAAATGTGAAGGATATGATGAGGTAATTGATTATGTATAGCTTGATGGGAGTAGTTCTTGAAGGTGAAAGCTATAATGATCATCCAAAAAGGTATGTGCAATGCAATTTACTATGATAAATGTTTTAATAATGATTGAAATGAAATAGAGGGACATGTTGTTTAGATGACGATGAATTTAAGATACATGGGCAATGAAATTGATTATGTATGCTTGAATGATGAAGTGTATAATATGAATTGAGATAAAATGTGATGTGAAGCCATTGTGTTTGGCTATGATGATATATGTATTATGTGAAGCCATTGTGATTGGCTATGATAACTCAAATGTGATGTGAAGCCATTGTGATTGGCTATGATGATTCAATTGAAAGACATAAGGCATGTTTGCCTAATTGATGATGAGAATTGAGAATGAAATTGATAAATGAATTGTGTGGCTAATGTGTTATTCCATTTTCAGAGTTTGTTGTTGGTGGCATGCCTAATAATAGTAACAATCTCTTGAAGTTAGGTTGGCTAAGGCCTTGAAGCCTAATTGAGATGTTACAACCCTTGAAGCTAGGTTGGATTGGTTCTTGAAGCCAAGTTAGGTTGATACTTAGCATGCTTTGTTCCCCTTAAAGCTTGGTTGAACCTAAATCCTTGAAGCCTAGTTGGGATAATGATAATGATAATGTGATAATAAAACCAAAGCATTAACTCTGAAAGTCGAATGGCATATTAGTGTCTTTTGGGCCCGAGTCTGTCTTTGTTGTCAATATGATATACAAATGTTGAAATAAGTGAGATCTATGGTTGACTTTGTTGGAAATGTGATTCATGATTGGTGAATTGTGAGTAATATAATGTTATGAAGTATGTTGTGTAATGTGTGTATTGATATATTGATTGTGAGTGTTAGTGATGGATTATGATTGATGAATTGTGAATAAAACAATGTTATGAAGTATGATGTGTAATGTGTATATTGATATATTGACTGTGAGTATTAATGATGGATTGTGGTTGGTGATAATGATATGTATATTATAAATGGAATTAGTCGAGATATATGAAAGGTACAATTCAAAAGGAAAAACATGATAAGATATTAATGGTATATGAAAGTGATATTTCATTATATGTTAGAATTTCTATAATGTATGTTTATATTTTATATTTGTACTACTAAGCTTTTGGGCTTAGCGCGGATGTGTAATCGCGCAGGTGACTAGGTGGAAGATATGAAGTCTTTCGTTATGCCACGAGAAGAGTAAGAGTTTGTCGAGACCAACTAGAGGGTGATGCATACATGTATAACTTTTAATTATGATGTATTTCTGACAAGAGTGTATTTATATGTAAAAATGAAGTTATGATAAAGACAAGATTAATATATATATGTATGATCATTAAAAGTATAATGATTTTGTAAATGTTCTTTAAATAGATGTATTGTGGTTTGAACTCTGTTAAAGGTTTTAAAAATGTAAAGAAAAGTGACATCCTTATACTTTATATACTTATTGTATGTATACCAGGTGTATGTGTAGTACTTATATGAAGTATCGGGGTGTTACAATGACTGTTTGATTGATTATCATCCTGGTAAGGCAAATGTTGTTGCTGATACCTTGAGTAGGAAGTCTTTAGCAGGTTTGACTGTTTATTCGCTCTTGTTGCTTGTTGAGTTAAGAGCGTTGCATGCTAGCTTTGTATCTTGTGATGATGATGCATTGTTGGCACAGTTGCAATTGAAACCGGTATTGTTGGATCAAATTAAAGAGGCTCAATCAGTTGATGAGAAGATTCAAAAGATTGTTTCAGATTGCCAGAATGGAAAGAGTTGAGATTTTATTGTGAGAAGTGATGGGAGTCTTTGGTTTAAAAACAGATTGTGTGTACTTGATGATGCTAATTTGAGAAGGATTATTTTAGAAGAAGTACATCAGTCAGTATTTGCTATGCATCCGGGCAATACAAAGATGTACCATGATTTAAGACAACATTATTGGTGGTCTGGTATGAAGAGAGAAATAGCGGAATTTGTGTCCAAATGTCTCACTTGTCAGAGGGTAAAAGCTGAGCATCAAGTTCCCACAAGATTACTTCAATCTTTATCAGTGCCTAAATGGAAATGGGAAAGAGTAACAATGGATTTTGTGTCTGGTCTACCATTGACACAAAGGAAGCATGATGCTATTTGGGTGATTGTTGATAGGTTGGATTATTCTCTAGAGAGGTTAGCTGAGCTGTATATCCATGAGATTGTGAAGTTGCATGGAGTCCTAATTTCTTTAGTGTCGGATCGAGATCCCCGGTTCACTTCAATATTTTGGAAGAGTTTACATGGTGCTTTGGGTTCTCGATTGCATTTTAGCACTGCTTTTCATCCGCAGACAGATGGGCAGTCAGAGAGAGTGATGCAGATTATCGAGGATATGTTAAGAAGCTGTATCATTGATTTTTCTGGAAGTTAGGACAGATTCTTACCACTTGTGGAATTTGCTTACAACAATAGTCATCAATCCAGCATTGGTATGGCACCATTTGAAGCATTGTATGGTAGACGGTGTAGGACGCCTCTATGTTGGAATGAAATTGGAGAAGGGAAGTTAATTGGTCCTGATTTAGTTAAAGAAACTGAAGAGAAAGTGAAAATGATTCGCGATAGGTTGAAAGCAGCTTCAGACCGACAGAAATCTTATTCAGATTTGAAGAGGAGAGACATAGAGTTTGATGTTGGAGATAAAGTATTTTTGAAAGTGTCTCCTTGGAAAAAGATTTTGAGATTTGGTCGAAGAGGGAAGCTGAGTCCTCGTTTCGTTGGACCTTATGAAGTATTGGAAAGAATTGGACCAGTTGCTTATCATCTTGCTTTGCCACCTGAGTTGGATAGGATCCATAATGTATTCCATGTTTCTATGTTGAGGAGATATAGGTTGGATCCATCTCATGTATTGCCAATTGAATCTATCGAAGTGAGTCCAGATCTGACATTTGAAGAAGAACCAATTGCTATTTCGGCACGTGAAGTGAAAGAATTGAGAAATAAGAAAGTGCCACTTGTGAAGATTTTGTGGAAGAATCATGCAAAGGAAGAGGCAACTTGGGAAAGTGAACAAACAATGCGAGATCAGTATCCTCAGTTGTTTCAGAATTGATGACAGGTAATTTCGAGGACGAAATTTATTTTTAGAGGGGGAGAATTGTAATATCCTAAAGTGTGCCCTAGAAGTTTTGATATAATTGTTGTTTGATTTGAATCAAATGTATATGTGTTTTGGAAAGGAAAAGATTGTTTAGAGGGAATGTATATGTTGTATATATGGAAATATATATAACATATATGCAAGTCAAATGGGTGGTCAAGGGAAGAAGATATTTTAATTTGTGATTTGTGAAATTATTAAAAAGGGCAAGTGTTTTAAAGGAAGTTAAAACTAATTGTAAGAGGGTGTTTAGGTAATTGCTTATGTTGAAATACTTGGTGGAGATTTAAAGAGGTGAAAAGTTTGACTTTGTTTCTTTATGTTCTTTTCTTCTTTTCCATTGTGTTGGCCGGCTCATCAAAAGACAAGAGAAAGCAAGAGAGGATTTTAATGTTCTAAGCTCAAATTGAAGGAAGATCTAAGGGATCAAGTTGGTGATTCAAGAAGTTTCATTACTTTGGTAAGTCCTCTTTTGATTTCTTTGTTTATTTGAAGTTGTGTTTGAGTTTGATAGATTATTTAAGGGTGTGTTGTTTGATTGTGATATGTTTAAGAGTGTTTGATTAAATTGATTATGGATTTTAAGGATGGATTGAAGAAAAGAGTAAGTTGGTTGGAAGAGATGGTGATGTATTTGTGTTTAGGGTTTGTGATGATAATTGTGATTTGTGTTTGATGTAGGTGTGGAGTTGTTATGGTGTTTTTGTAAGTTTAAGATGGTTTTTGGGTATGTTTTGTTAAGTTTGTTTGAAGTGGATGTTGGTGCAAAGAAGTGTTTTGTTGGGTGTTTTGTGGTTTTGGCCAGAATCTGGGTTTTTGGCCTGACACGCCCTTGAGCACGTCCAAGTCCTTAGGTGTGTCAATGGTGTTGGTGGCAGTAGGATTGACATGACCCGTAACACGCCCGTGTTATTGAGCGTGTCATAGCTACTGTGAGATTGGAGAATTGACACGGCCATGAGCACGCTGACGTTGTTGGACGTGTCGATGTTTCTGAGAGGCAGAATGTATTACACGCCCAGTGACATGCCCATGGTTCCGAGCGTGTAAAAGCTTCTGTGTTGTGGAATTAGGGCACGGTCAGGGACACGCCCGTGTGGTTGAGCGTGTCATGTTTAGAGTTTGCCCTAGTTAACTCTTAACTTGATTATCTCATGTGTATCCCTAAGCAAGTGTATGTTATTATTTTTGGATTAGGTCTTGAAGAAAGTGATTTGTCATTGATCTAAGAAGTAAAAGAATCTTGGAAAAGGAAGTGTTTAGAGTTGTGTGAATTGTTATTGAGGTAAGTACAAATATTGCATTATTACATTGTTGACTTATATGAATAATGTACTTTGTTATGTTTATATCAATGATGCTATATGTATAATGTGAAGGATATGATGATGTAAATAATTGTGTATTTGAAAGATCAATTGCTATAATGTGGATTGAGATGTGATGGAATATAAAGCCATTGTGATTGGCTATAATGACTTTAATGAGGCATGTTTGCCTAATTGATAATGAGAATTGAGAATGGAATTGATAATGAAATAATGAATGAATTGTGTGTCTAATGTGTTATTCCATTTTCAGAATTTTGTTGATTGGTGGCATGCCTACTAGTAACAATCTCTTGAAGTTAGGTTGGAATTGATCCTTGAAGCCAAGTTGGGTTGAAGTTTAACATGTTTTACTCCCCTTGAAGCTTGGTTGGGTCTAATCCTTGAAGCCTAATTGAGATGTTACAACCCTTGAAGCTAGGTTGGGTTGGTTCTTGAAGCCAAGTTGGGTTGATACTTAGCATGCTTTGTTCCCCTTGAAGCTTGGTTGAATCTAATCCTTGAAGCCTAGTTGGGATTATGATAATGATGAATGTGATAATTGAACCAAAACATTAACTCTGAAAATTGAATGGCATATTAGTGTCTTTTGGGCCCATGCTTTTCTTTGTTTAAATGTGATTTATTAATGGTAAAATAATTGAATAGTGAGATCTATGAAGGGACTTTGAAATGTGATATGTTTATATGTGCATGGTTTATGAAATATAAAGGTGTGATATTCGCTTTCCACCTATGATGTTGTCTTTATTATGAAAATGTGTGACATTGCATTGCATTAAAGCATAATGTTAGTATACTATGCACTACTAAGCCGTTGGCTTAGCGCGATAGTGGTTGATCGCGTAGGTGACAGAGTTGAACCCGAGAGTTCCTCGAGACCGAGTGAGACTAGGCATTGAAGAATTTATTTTTGGGATTTAAATATCAGAGAAGAGTTGCCAATCATGTTTAACTTCTTTATATTTTGTAAAGTATTGATTCTAATGTAAATATATGTATAATTGTAAATATGGATTTGAATGTATTCATATATGTAAATATTTTATAAATTCCGCTGCGTATTAAGTAAACGTGTATATCTATTTTGTTTATATTACAAGTTAATTACTTTATTTTCTATAATGTATAATGAGAAAGAATATCTTATCATTTAAAATGATTTAAATGTTAAAGATAATCGTAGCATCCCTATATTCAGTGTACGTATATTACATTGTGGTGTTTTGTAGTGTGCGTGTACAGGATGTAGGGGTGTTACACCCTTAATTTTTGACCTAATCCGATCCAATATGCTTTATTTAGTCCAAAATGATTTTTGTTGTCTAATTGGTCCAAAATAATTTTAATGAAATAGTTTTTGCTTTATTATCTAATTTTTATTAATAAAAAATAAAAATAAATAAATAAAAATTAAAAAATAAAAATAAAAATAAAAATCGGAGTAAAAAAAAATCGGCAGCGAAAAGTGGTCGCGCGGGCCCGTTGGGCCAGCAACAGCTCACCCGTCGGGCCCGTCGAGTTATTTCGACCGCGGGTCCTGCGGGGCAAGTTATTTCGCCCGCAGGAAATTCCTGTGGGCGAAATAGCCACCCGCAGAAATTTCCTGCGGGCTGGCACGCCCACTGGCTGGCCAGCCACGGGCCCGCTGCCACAGTTTTTGCCAGCGCAAAGTTTTTTGACCCAAACTTTTGAAACCTAATCCAATTAGGTTTTAATTTCTTTTTTTATTAATATTATTTACCTTAGTTAATTAGGAATAAATAACCTAAAAACCATTATAAATAAGGACCAATAGAACCAAATTGGAGGAGGAAAAAATTTTCTTAGGAGCTTGAGGTTTTGAAACCAAATTAGTGAAGGAAAAGTGAAATCAATTCAATTGATTTTTAAAGGGAGGAGCACCACGAATTATGCAATTCAAGGGCAACAAAGGCTTGTCTTTGGAGCTAGTTCATCCAAGAAGAGTTATTTTTTTGGAGAATCAACAAAAGATGGTATGTTAAATTCATGTGATAAAATTCAAAACTACTACACTTCACAGCGTTATCTAAGGCGCTGACTTCCCAATCTCAAAATCCCTAAGATCCGTACATCCAATTTCACCGCATTGACGTCTGTAATTATTCCGTTGATCTCTCGCCCGATCTGCTTATTCCGGCCTTTGCATTCGCGACGGTGTGATCTGGAGCTGACTCTAAAGTGCCGCCAGCTCTCACCATCGTCAGCCCTGCAGAGGAGGAGTCACTATCGTCGTTCTAGGCCGCCGCCGCTGTTCCAGACTGCTGGTATGAGATCTTCTCTCTGCTGCTTGTAGCATAATGTCTGAAACTACTCATTAAAATACAACAAATTATTTATATATATATATATATATCTCTGGATTATCAAGATTCAAGAAACAACACATACAAACAGAAACAGCAGACCTTCATCTTCTCCAAGATATCTTTGCCTGTCATTGCAGTTTGTACAGAGCTAAATATATATATATATTGCCCATAAAGTGTTTGATTTATTGCCTACAAGAGGACTATATATTTTGGGTCAGTGTTTTAGTATGTGAATATTATAGTCCGCTTGACCGCCACGGATCCTGTCGCTTCATCTCCAGCCACCCGTAATGGGTCGGCCGGTCGGTCGTTTATCGATGCTCTCAAACAGGGCGTGGTTCCCAATCACATCAATCGTTCTTTTGTGGATGCTTCTGCAGATTTTCCTCAAATAGCCAATAAACAACCTTCAAAGCACAGAGGCGTTCCTGCAATTTCTTTCTCGGATGAAGAGATTGGTCTTCTGTCACATCCTTTTAGATATGCTTTGATTGGATTCTTTAACTCTGGTAGACCTAATATGAAGGCTTTACACAAGGTTCTTAAGGCTGTGGGCTTTAAAGGGAAATTCACATTGGGTTTACTTGACTCTCAACATGTTCTTATAAATTTTAGCCTGGAGGAAGATTTTTTGAGATGTTGGCTTCGTCAATTATGGTCTTTCTATGGATTTGAGATGAAAGTCTTTAAATGGTCCCCGGATTTCCAACCATATGTTGATAATCCAATCTTTCCTGCTTGGATTTTGTTGAAGGGACTGCCTATTAATTTTTTCCATAAAGCTGCCTTGTTTCCTATTGTTAGTTTGATTGGTTCCCCTTTGATGGTAGATGCTGCTACAGCTACCTTGATTAGGCCATCTGTTGCTCGAGTTTGTGTTGAAATTGATCTCTCCAAGGAGTTACCTGAGAGAATATGGATAGGTAATAGCGAGAAAGGCTTTTTTCAGGCCTTGGAATACAAAAATCTTCCCTCATATTGTCAAGAATGTTATAAGTTGGGTCATGTTTTTCAATCTTGTAGACTTAAGAATAAGCCTACCCTCAATGATCAGAATAACAATGAAACTGCTGCACTTAATTTAGAAAATCCTTCTGCCCCAGTTTCTAAAGTTTGGGTTCCAAAAGATCCTATTATGGCTTCAAATGCTTCTATTAATGATAATCCCTCTATCCTCAATAACAAGAAATCAGCTCAGACTCAGAACTATGCTCATATTTCTAACCCTGCTGCTACAACTTCTGCAGCTGCACCAAATCTTGCTACAATTGATGAAACTATGGAAATCATCGGGAAAGATATAACTCAGTACCAGATAGGGTGCAAAAATCTTACTGTGTCACAGAAACTGGTCCATCTAATCTTAAAGTTCAAGATGATGTCTCAATGCATGAAACTCATGCTGAGCTGGAATACCAGGCTTCTACAGCTTCTATGGTTGACAATGTTGGCCTCACTAATCATATTGATCAAAGGAACAAAGTGGTAACTGAATCAAGCACTCAGCTAAATGACACAGTAAAGCAGCATACTTCTCCTAAACCTTCGGACCAAGCAACCATAAGCCCCAATATAGATTCTCCAAAAACTGCTGCCACCAATCTCCAATCTACAAAGAAATTAAGATATAAGGATTACTCTTCATTAGAAGAATTTAAAAAAGACCTCAAACTTTCCCAACAACTTATAAATCAATCTTTGGCTGCCATTGAAGCTAAAAGAATCCCTGCAGCCTCAACTTCCAATTCTCCTCTTCCAACCCCTGTAGTAGATGATGAAGACATCAGGGAGATAGAAGCTAATGATCTTGAATATCCAATTGAAGATGATTTCACCCTGGTAACCTCAAAGAAAAAGAACAAGAAGAACAAGGAAATCAATCAGATCGAGACTAGAAAAATGGTTACTCGAGGAATTAAAAAAAGTTATATCTAGTCTCTTTTGTTTCTAATTTATCAGGAATTTTATTTTTATCTTTGTGCTATTACGTAGTAGCCCTGCAATAGTTTATTTCTTTGTTGCATAATGCTTATGCTGTAACCTTTTTTATCATATTTTAATAAAAATCTACTGCTTAATAAAAAAAATGAATGTGAGGTATGTTAAATTCTTTTTTATTTATTTTACACAGTAGCTAATACTAGGATTTTTTGTGTTTTTCAAAAGTTAAAATTTTAGAACTTTAGTTTAATTCTTCCAAAGTTAAAACACTAAAACGTGACCTTCTTTTCTAAAAAGACTTCAAATTATTATTTTTTTCTCCTTCAAAAGTCTCAAAACCCTAATTGAACAAGTTTTTCAACAAAACCAAAATCAAATTCTGTTTCTTTTAAGATTTTAAAGTAGGTTCTAGTTCATTCAAAAAGCCTTAAAAAACATATTTTCTACTTATAAAAACTTCAATCCATTTGTTTAAATTCATAAAACTTCATAAATCATCAAATTGCTTTTTAAAACTCTAATTCAAATTTATTACCCGAGAACCCTAATTTCAAAGCCTAAATCCAAAATTCAACTTTTAAACCTAAAATAATGAACACTAACCCTTTTAAAACCTTAAACCCTAATTTTTATGAACCCTAGTCCTTTTAAAACATTAAAAAACATAAAAACTCAAAAATTACACAGTATCTTAAATCACTATTTAAAATCATGAATTAAAAAGTCTTTCAAAGTGTCTAAAACCCTACTTTCATTATTTCACCATTCAAATCTTAATTTGTTTAATCAAAGAGTCTTACCAACCTTTTGAAACATAAAACCCTAATCTATTTTAATTCCATAAAAAGTCACAGTAGTTATAATTGAACTTTTATTTGCTTTATTCAATTCCATATTTACTTATACCTTAATTTATCTTTTATGATTTAATCTATTTAATTTCAATACTTGATTTACTTAATTTATCATGGATGGATGTTTATTTTATTGATATTTAAATACTTTTGATGAATGATTTATTTATGGATGATTATTTACTTTTATCAAATAATTTAGATTTCCAAAAGTTGTAAGAGGTATGTTTCCACTTGGTGGGTACCTCATTAGTTAAACATCATGTAATTTAATTTTCTTTTCTATTTTAGAACCTTTGTAAAGGGCATGTTTCTACCTTTTGGTGGGTGTCCTATCTAGGCATGTGATGTAAGGACATGTTTCCATCCTTGGATGGGTGTCCATTTATTTGTTTTGTTTTGTTTGGACATTGCTTTGATTTTAGTATAATGATGCTTTCTTTTTATTGTGTGTAGTATGGATAATATTGTTATATTTAAGAATGTTATAATATTAAGACCTGTAAAGGAGACCGGTTCCAACGAACAGGGCGTTGTGGGGGTGTTGGGCCATTTCTCACCTTCCCCACACGTACCCAACTTTTCGAACCCATTAAGGGGTTAGGGATTCCTTAGGAATCGAGTCATCCACCCCTTTCTTTTTCCCGGACTGTTCGGGTGGTGACTCCTTTTTCTCCAGACTTAGGTCCGTGTTCTCTAAGGCCCTGAGCCTAAACAGTGCTGAAGTCGCAAGAACCATTCCACCGGGAGTGGGGGCAAAAATCCCCGCTCACACCATGGTTCCATCCTCTTGGTGGAGTTCCTTCCGCCCTTCATCAAAAGATCAAGTTCCCTAACGGAGATGAGATGGTGGTCATCGAGGCCGAGGATAATGAGGTTGTTAATGCTCTAATAATTGAGAGGCCACTCAATGGTTTCCATGTATCTGCAATTTTTGATGATGAGGTAGTGGACTCTAAGGTCTTGAACATGATGATGAACATGAGTTACCTTCTCGAAGCTGGTCTTGGAAAGGGCAAGGCCGGTGTGACAAAGCTTCTAGATTTTAAGACTCAAACTTCCAAGGAAGGGTTGGGGTTTGAAGAAGCTAGAAAAGTTGTTCATCAAAAGAAGAATGAGAAGACGAGCTTCCCACCACTCAAAGAAATCTTTGTCAAAGATCCTCATGTGGAACCACTACAAGGAAAGCCCGAGCCAATCATGTTCATGGGAAAGTTGATCCTGGGTTTAGAAATTTTTGCTGATGTTGCCGAGATAGTGGAACAAGTGAAGAAAGAGCTCACCCTGCTAGTCGACAAGGAGCCCAATCTAGAAAGGAAAAAGGAAGCTGTCCTGAAAGCTGAGAAAACTCCAGAGGAGATTGCTACCCTGGTTGAAGAGAAGTTTGAAGATGTTCTGCATTATGATTTTGAAAACAATGATTTTAATTTTAATTTGTCTACTTTGTATGAGGATGATGATGTTTTCTTTTCCAAAATGAATGCAATAAAGTCTGATTTTGCTTACTTGTGTGATGTTTCTCCAGATGGTTGCATACATTCAAATAGTGGCTACATGAGCATCTTTAATATTAACTATGTTGATACACAATCATTAAATTTGGGAACAGCCGAAAATCCTAAAGACATTAGCATTAGCATCCGACCTTACTTTTGATGAGAGAGAGAGATTTGAAAAAATATTAAAAAAATATGAAGAAGTATTTGCTTGGTCTTATGAAGATAGGCCTGAAATAGATCGAGACATAGCCGAACATCTTATTCCTATTTACACCCACATAAAACCTGTCAATCAAAAGCTTAGGCGATTAAGACCTAAATGGGCTAAATTGGTTAAAGAAGAGGTCACTAAACAAATAAAAGTAAAGGTCCTTGAAGTGATAGATTATCCATACTGGCTAGCCAACATAGTACCTGTGCCAAAGAAAGACAGAAGAATTGTGGACTATAGAGACTTAAACAAGGCTTCCCTAAAGATGATTTTCCCTTACCCCATATAGATGTCCTCATTGATAGTGCAGCCTCTAGCATGCTACACTCATTTGTAGATGGATTGTTCGGATACAACTAAGTGTTAATGGCCCAAAAGGATAAAACCAAAATTGCTTTCATTACTACATGGGGTATATTTTGTTATAGGGTGATGCCGTTCGGATTAAAGAATGTTAGAACAACCAACCAAGGGATGGCCACCATATTATTTCATGACATGATGCATAAAGAATTTGAAGTATATGTAAATGGTATGATGGTGAAATTAGATACAAGGGAACAACACTTCTAAAACATAGAATTATTCTTCGATAGAGCATTGAAGTATAAGCTAAGGCTAAACCCGAAGAAGTGTGTGTTTGGGGTTACCTCAGGCAAATTGTTGGGTCATGTGATTGGTCCAAATGACATTGAGATTGACCTTGACAAATTTAAAGCAATCAGGGATATGCCAGCTCATAAGACGGAGAGAGAAGTTCGAGGATTCATTGGCAAATTATAGTACATTAGTAGGTTTATAGCAAAGCTCACCACAATCTGTGAACCTATCTTCAAATATGCTTAAAAAGAATCAACTAGTCCTGTGGAATGGAGAGTTTCAAAAGGCTTTTGAGCGAATAAAGGAGTATTTTCTAAATCCACCTATTTTAAAACCACCTAAACCCAATAAACCCTTGTTACTATACTTAGCAGTAGAAGAAGAGACAGTAGGATCCATGCTAGCCCAAGCATATGAGTCGGGGATTGAGCACGTAGTTTACTATTTGAGTAGAAAGTTCCTATCTTACAAAATTAAGCATAGTATCATTGAAAAGACCTGTGCAGCTGTGGTTTGGTCTTCTAAGAAGTTGCGGCATTTCTTTCAATCTTATAGTATGCAAGCAATTTCCAAGTGGGATCCGATGAAATACTTGAGGGAGACACCCTCTTTGATTGGGAAGTATGGGCGATGGTTGATAATATTGGAAGAATTTGATATTGAGTATGTAACCAGGAAAACAATCAAGGGTAGAGCAGTAGCAGAATTCCTGGCCCAACAACCATTATCGAATAGTGAAGAGGTAGTCTTAGAATTTTCAGATGAACATTTAGAGGCCATAGAAGCACAAGGATGAAAAATGTATTTTGATGGGGAAGTGAATAGGAAAGGAGCAGGTTTGGGAGTCATACTAGAATCGCCCTAAGGGGAACTTATCCCTTTAGCGAAGAAGTTGAAATTCAAGGCAACCAATAATATGGTGGAATATGAAGCATGCATCTTTGGTTTGGAAACCCTAATGATTATGAAGGTGGATAAGGTGGAAGTCTTCGGCGATTCATTGCTAGTAGTATCCCAAGTAAATGGAGAGTGGGAGTTGAAAGAAGAGAAATTAAAACCCTACCACCATTACATGACCATGATGAAGATGAACTTTAAGGAGTGCAGGTTTATACACCTACCAAGAGAAGAAAACTAGATGGCTGATGCCCTAGCCACATTGGCTTCGGTATGGGAAAATCCTGTCAGCCTATTCCTTAAGCCTTTGATTTTGACAAGTTCATCAACTCCTTGCTATGAATGTGAGACAATTATGGAAACTGATACAGAATATAATGCATGGTATGATACTATAAGACGGTTTTTGGAAGAGAACGAATACCCATTGGGAGCAACAAAGAAAGAAAGAAGAGCCATAAGATGATGGTCCTTACAATACATCACCTTGCATGGAGAGTTATATCAAAGATGGCCTGATGGGGTGCACTTGAGATGCTTGAGGAAGCCTGAAGTGGAGCATATCATGTCACAAATACACGCTGGAAGTTGTGGTCCACACATGAGTGGTTTAGCACTAGTTAAAAAGATAATTCGGCAAGGTTACTACTGGTTGACCATGGAGAGAGATTATATTGAGTTTGTAAAGAAGTGCCAGCAATGTCAGATGTATGGTAATTTGAATCACATGCCTCCTACAGAATTGCATTCTATGTCTTCACCCTGGCCCTTTGCCACTTGGGGGATTAACATCATAGGAGAGATACATCTGATAGCCTTAAATGGTCACCATTTTATTGTAGTAGCGGTAGATTATTTTTCAAAATGGGTCAAAGCTGAATCTTTTAACAGAGTGGGGGCAAGACAAATGGCTAGATTTATTGAAAAGAATCTCATCTGCAGCAGTGTGATATCAGACAATGGGGTACAGTTTCAAGTTATAGTTAAGGACTTATTCTTAAAGTACCAAATCCATCATCACCAATCCTCTCCTTATAGACCAAAGGCTAATGGTGTAGTAGAAGCAACCAATAAGACAGTTAAGCAGATCCTATCCAAGATGACCAAGACATACAGGGATTGGTCAGAAATGCTTCCTTTTGCTTTATGGGGATATAGAACAAGTGTGCGAATGCCGACTGAAATGACAACATTCTCATTGGTTTACAGGATGGAAGCAGTGTTGCCAATTAAAATTGAGATCAAGTCATTAAGAGGGTCTTGCTAGATAAACTGCCTAAGATGGAATGGATAGTGAGCAGGTACACAAAGTTAGTTTTACTAGAGGAGAGAAGTTTAAAAGCACTGTATCATCATCAATTGTATCAAAGAAGGATAGCTTGAGCCTATAATAGAAGGGTTAAGATCAGAAAACTCAAAGTTGGTGATTTAGTGTTGAAATAATGTAAGCCTAATGTATCTGATCCAAGAGGGAAATTTAGGCCTAGCTAGAAAGGGCCATATGTTGTGAAACAAGTGATGAACAATGGTGCAGTGAAGTTATCAGACATGGATGGGAACGAGTTTAGTGAGCCAGTGAACATTAACAGGTTGAAGAGGTTTTATGTATATAAAAAGAGAGCTTGTTAGGTTGAAAACCCAAAAGGGGTAGCCTAGGAAAAAGTTAGAGCAGTCCACTAGTTTTGAAAACTCACAAGGGCGGGCTAGGCAACAATTAGGGCTAAGCGAGAACAAATCGTCAATTAGAAAATCTAAAAGGGCTAGTTGGCAACAGGAGTGATCTTGTGTATGTTGGCTTTATGTTTTGTTGTTCCCTAATTTAATAAAGCAGAATTAATATTAAAATTATTATATGTGCACTGTTTTAAGTATTTGACCAGATATGGATGAAATAAATAAACACAATAGTAAAAGGTTATAACAAATTATAAAAGAAAAAGAAACATCTCGTATTATTACTTTTATCATAACAATATTCTTTCTAAAGAAATTGACAAATGTAAAATCTATGGCAGACGATAAGTATAACGTCTAGGCCAGCTTTGCTTTAGCCGATCCAAGTAGGCTTTAGTCAGATAAAGCATGTCCAAATTAGGAGTAAAATTAAAACCTCGTGGCTCAACTCCATACTGACGGTCAAGCCAGCGAGGATCATAGCAAGTACCTCGACGAAGAGCAATAAGAGGAACATACATCAAGTACATCTGAATGGTGATACGAGAAATCTTCCACCAAGGTACTAACCAACGAATGTTGACTTCAGCACGTGAGTGGATCCAGTCAACCCAATCAGCTTACAAAGAAGTAGGATGGAGTAATTTTCTAGCAGAATGATGTCGTGGCAGATATCTGGCAAAATCCATAGATGGAGTGTCGAGCAATAAGAGACGCTCCTCAAGCCAAATCTGTAGGCATAAGAAAAAAATAAATAAAGGTCCATTAGGTTGAAAATCTGCAAGGACAGCCTAAGCAAAAAAAAAATAGGATAGCTCGCTAGTTCAGAAAATTTGCAAGGGCGGACAAGGAAAAAATTAGAGCAATATAAAATAATAATAATAATAAACTAGGATAGATTGCTAGTCTCAAAAACCCACAAGGATAGACTAGGCAAAAATTAGGGTAATATAAAAAAATATTAAAAAAGAAAAAAGAAAAAAGAGACCTAAATTTAAAACCCGAAAGGGCAGTTTCGGTAATTACCTGAAGGAGCAATGGACTCCCGGTCAATCTCTTTGATAATCCTAATTTAAGCCTCCTTTCATTTGGTCCATGATATCCAATACTCGTGGATCAATATCGCCATCGAAAGAAACAAGCAAGAATTGGCCAAACAAACATAGACAAAGCATACGTCCCCATGCCTTAGTAGGAGCCAAATGAAAAAGGTAAAAGTCGATTAAGGGACCAAGCATAATTTTCTCACCTCTTGTCAACTTTAGAACTTCGTGCTTTGAATGTTGAAATAACATTTGCATCTTTTGTTGAGTCTTGAAAATCAATATAGGTAACGCCATTGGTTGATTGCTTGTATATCCAAAGATGGCCTCAAAATCTTCAATCATAGGACATATCTCAAAGCCATTAATCTTAAATGTCCTAGACTTCACATTCCAAAAAGAAGCCATGACATGTAAAAAAGAATGGTCAAATTTAATATTTTGAAAACACTTCAAAGTATTGATTTTAGACCAAGATATTTGTTTCCAATGAATGACATTCATATTTTTAAATAGACCTTTTATTTTCTTCAAATTGAGTTTGATCATTATTGACAATTGAAGGGAATTTGGAATAGTTAAAAGGAGTTTTGATGCTGAAATTGAAAATTCATGGAAAATTTCCTAGCTTCAGTATGAGGTCATGGCATGGAAAGATATTTATATAGGATGATTGGCTATTCCAAAATTGACAAGGAATAGCTTGAGACCGAGACGAGCAAGGATAGAAAATTAACCACAAAATGATTTTAAGTTGCCGCATTGCCTTTGGTTTTGTAAATTAGTGCTACTGTGGAAATTTTGAATGTGAAGAGGAAAGACCAATAATTGTAGCATAAAAATAATAATGATGATAGAAAACAAAAAAAAAAGAAGACGAAAAAATTTTAAAAGTCAAAAGTTGGAGTAAAAGTGCAAATTATATATCATCATTATTATTTTTTATCATTATTATACGATATCTCCTCAATTAATACAATAATGATAGATCTCTTAGAAGGAGGTGATGGATCATGATCAATTAAAGCCCTGAAAAAGTCATCGCCTGTTGGAGGAGGAGGCATGTCACCAATCCGGAGTCCGCCTGAAGCAGGAGCACCTGAATCTCTATTACCTTGGAATTTAGATCTGTAACAGTCCTCATCCAAAGTAGATGATAGAATCACATGGTCATCAGCTTTGGGTACCCTAGATGATGAAGCACCAGGATCTCTCATCCCCTGAAATCGAAAGTCTTGAAAGTTTTGCTCTGACTGATGATACAATTTTTTAAAATGGGCAACTTGTTGATGACTAGCATCTAACTCATTTTGAAGTTTCTTGTTTTGTTCTTCAAGCATCCATTGTGAGCCAGAAAGAACAGGGTAAGAGCATACATAATCATGAATACATGTAGCATAAATCATCATAGAACATGATAACCTACAAGGTAATTCATATCAATACCCTCTGGATGAGATGGCATCTCCGGTTAATTAGAATGTGCAAATGGAGGAATAGTAAAGGAAGGTCCAGCCTTATGACCAAATGAGCCAGCAGCCTACAACAAGCATTAAAATAGTCAAAACAAGTTTAGAAAGAAGTAATTGCAATGGCAAAATGGTAAAAGTTTATCTGAGAGGTGCTAGCCATGAGATGCGAGATGAACCCTCCTCCCTTTCTGTGATACTCCTCTTCATCGCTATCCTCCTTTTCCTCGAGAATCTCCCGGATGCCAACAGGAGATACATTGAAATTCAAGAGTCCTACTCGAATAAACTGGTATATGATGCACCTGGTGGATAGAGAAAGGTTTCAACATCATAACCGTGCCGAGCTAACCACCATGCATTCTCCGACATTGATGTGAAATTTTAAAGTATACTACGGGAAACTCATCGAGATCCTACATTGCTTAGGACCAAGGAACCACTCATACATTGTCTCCCCGAGAAATCAGCCACTAGACACAGGGCCGGCAATGACTCAGTGAGTATGTTGAAAAGGCAATGTGGCATTAATGGAAGAAGTGCGATTCATCTGCTCTTCTATGTCCAGTTCATCTGCTATTTTATGTTCCACCAAGCCAAATTGACCTACAAAATGACATAAGGTAAGTGAACTTTTATATAAATTTTAAAGTATACTAATACTATTTTACTTGGCCCTAGGTTAAGCAACTCAAGAGATAGCGTTGGGTGTGCACATGGTGAAAGCCAGGAACTGCTACACGATCTGACAACTAAAAATTCAATCTCAGATTCCCAACTCGCTCTTGGGAAATGTCAGGCACCCTCACAAGATTATGCTCATATGCCCATACCTACGACAACAATGAAAATCAAATTCATGCAAGAATAAGAATGAAATTGACAATGGTGGAAGAAGAGTACCTCGATAATGAAACTAATGAAAGACTTCTTATTTCTACAAATCTTGTCTTGTCCATGATAGAGAAAGGCAAGACCAGCTTCACCGCAGTCTTAAAGCTATACCATACTCATATCAACAAGGGTCCTCAACACCGACAGATGGATGGTAGATTTGGTGCTGCATAAAATAGTCGACTCGAGCAAATACAGTAAAAATCCTCGAGCATATTGTTTGGTTGTTTCCCTAAAACTCCGCCCTTCATAGTTCATCCAATAACTCCGAATAGACTCAATTTTTATCTTGAAAGGCCCTTTTAATGATCGTTCTATACTGATTAACTGTTGGACTTCTTCGAATGTCAGAATATCATTGGTAAGAGGGACCAAAAGGCCATAGTACCGGATACCAGTTATGGTTATATAATCGACTCGGCCAATGGTCATCTCTCCTATAAGTAGGTGAAAAGTATGGGTCGTGTCCATCCACCGCTCCGACAATGCTTGAACTACACTCCTATCTATCAGACACTCCTTATATGGTAATTGCAAGATAAAGCTTTCAAAACTGCAATCTCGGACAATCCATTTTACCCGAGAGGGTGCTACATCATACCATTGTTAAGCTTTGTAAACACACTCTCCGCCTCGGATAACGCAATGATCACACTAACATGGAGGCAGGCAAGTTAACACAAGGTAAGTATATCATCATACCAATACCATTGATTTATAGACTAAATTTATTCGTTATGTTCTATTTTTAGTCTATCTATTTACTTGTTTATTAAATTCTTAAACATTGTGCTCTAATTAATTTATTTTTCCTAAATCTTAAAAGAAACATAAAAAAACACAAAAAATAATAAAAAATTAATATATAATAAAATAATAAATACATATTTATGCTTTTAAAATTTTAAATTGCATTGTTACCTTAGTTTTTTTTACTTGAACTACAATGAAGCTGCATCCCAGCTAGTAGACTTACAGTTCTATTTTCATGCCGTCGAATAAATTCCAATAATTGAGCATTGGATCAAGTTCCTGATCTCTAAACATGCAATTTCTCCTCAACTCTATGCTAAACTCTTTGATTTAACTATCAAAATATGTGAGTGTGGATGAATATGGTAGCAATGAGCCGAGGTTTATATAGGAAAATTACAAAGGAAAAGAAAAAAATAAAAAAAGAAAAAACAGTATTCTCGTGAAAAAGAAAAGTGCAAAGAAAAAGAAAAAAGGTAAATATTACTGTTGATAAATAGTACATAAATAGTTAGTGAATAGTGCGTAAATAGTTATTATACAGTGAATATGTAATATCCTCATATGTGGCTTAGAAGTTTTGATTATGTTGTTGTTGTTGTTGTTGTTATTGTTAAATTGGATTGAATGTATATGATGGGATAAGAAAAGAAATTGGAAAGTGAATGCTTGTGCATATGTGTTTTGGAGAAAGAATTAGGGTTTAGAGACAAATGTATATGTTGTGTATATGATGATATATATAACATATAAAGTGGTCAAATGAAGAGTCAAGGTGATGGTTAAGTGGAAGAAGATATTTTTGGTTGTTAATGAAATTACATATAAGGACTTATATGAGACAAAGGTTAGTTATATGATTAAGGGTGTTTTAGTAATTGCTTGGATAAGAACACTTGGTGGAGATTGAAAGCAAAATTTGACTTTGTATCTTGATCATTGTCTTCTTTTTTCATGAAGTGGCCGGCTCTCCAAATTGAAAAGAGAAAAAGAAGTGTTCTTGATGATAGAAGCAAGTTGATGAAGCAATCCAAGGTTTTGACAAAGGATTTGTGGAATTTCTTCTTTTCAAGTAAGTATTTTCTTGTTTTCTTTACTTATTTGGAAGTTGTGTTGGAAGTAAAGTAGGGTTTGATGATTTTGTGATTTGGTGGATTTGAGATGTGTTTGGTTGTGTTTTCAAGTGTTAAATTGATTTTAAGTTATGAGTTTAATTGAAGGTTGTTGTTGGAAATGATGGTTGTTGATTTGGATGGATGGAGAAGGATGTTGACTTTAGGGTTTTGTGGTGAATATGTGTTTAATTGTGATATTAATGTGTGGTGAAGTAATTCTTGTGATGAATATGTGTTTAGAACATTGATTATGTTCATGTGAAATATGTTATATGATGAATATTGTGTTTGAGTGCAATTGAGAAAGTGTTGGTTTTAGTTAATGTTTTGTGATTTGGTGACACGGCCAAAAGCAATTTAGGGGAGTGGGCGTGTCAATTATTTGGATTGGCTACTGTCTCTTTTGGTTTTAGTGACACGTGCGTGTCCATCAAAGGTGCTGGGCGTGTCAATTATTTGAATTGGCTACTGCCTCTTTTATTGTTAAAGACACGGGCGTGTTCCTCAACTAGGTTGGGCGTGTCCTTCAAGTGAGTTGGGCGTGTCCCACAAATGAATTGAATGTTGCTTGATTTCTTTGTTCTTGTTTGCATAGTTTAGATTCTTCAAAGGTAGTTTGGCCTCTAAACCTAAACATAAACATACTTAAACCAAGGGATGAATTAAAAACACTTGTGAATGATCCTAAAGCTATGAATTATATATATATATTGTTCTTGCATTGTTGAGATTGAGCCTTGTTATATTATGCATTGTGAGTGATAATGTGTTTCATGATTAATATGGAGATAAATATACACTTGAATAATGAAGTGTTATATTGTGAAATGAAATGTGAAGCCATTGTTATTGGCTAAGGTGATTCAATGGAGATAAATGAGGCATGTTTGCTTAAATGATAATGAGAATTGAGAATGAGAACTAAATGGATTGTGTGGCTAATGTGTTATTCCATTTTCAGAGTTTGTTGTTGGTGGCATGCCTAATGATAGTAACAATCTCTTGAAGTTAGGTTGGATTGAATCCTTGAAGCCTAATTGAGATGTTACAACCCTTGAAGCTAGGTTGGGTTAGTTCTTGAAGCCAAGTTGGGTTGATGCTTAGCATGCTTTGCTCCCCTTGAAGCTTGGTTGAACTTAATCCTTGAAGCCTAGTTGGGTATATGATATTGATATTGATAAATGTGATAACAAAACCAAAGCATTAACTCTGAAAATTGAATGACATATTAGTGTGTCTTGGGCCCATGCTTGTCTTTGCTTTGTGTTGTTCATGAATGATTAAATGATTAACTAATAAAATATATGCAAAGATGTTGAATTCTGAAATACATATATGTATGTTAGGTCATGAAATGTAAAAGTATGTTGTTAGCTTTGCATTTATGTTGTTACATGTATGATAAATTAGAATTGGCATTGTATAGCATTCAAGCATGTCTATTGCATGTTTTATCTTACTAAGCCCTTGGCTTAGCGCGATAGTGTTTAATCGCGCAGGTGATAGAACTGATAGAATCGAACCCGAGAGCTCTTCGAGACCGAGTGAGAGTAGACATTGAAGAATTGATTTTGGGAGCTTAAAGATCAGAGCTGACTTGCCAATCATGTATAAATTTTTTTATATTGTGTAAAGTTTTGTTGATAATGTAAATATATGTATAATAGTAAATATGTATTCAAATGTTTTCATATATATACATATTTTATAACTTCCGCTGTGTAATATATAAATGTATATATATATATATAGATAACTAATATGTTTTGTTTTATAAGTAAATGATCTATTTTGTTAATAAGATATAATGATATGGATATGGTATCAAGTTTTAAAATGTTTTGAATGTTAAGGAAACCGTAGCATCCCTATGTTTGGTGCACTTATGCTACATTGTTGTGGTTGTAGTGTGTGTGCATTGAATATGGGGGTGTTACAATTGTTTTGGTATCAGAGCCTAGGTTTGAGATTCTCAATCTAGGTAAAATATAATAAAAAGAATATTTTTACTTAAAAAAAAAAGTGGTTTTGAATAACATATACATTTGAGATTGGCAGTCTCTGATCTTTAATAAGATGTAATCTGCTGTGTTTGCAGTATTAGGTGTTGATGGATCCTCACTCAAGACAGTCAGTTGAGGGTAGTGCCGAGAGCATTGCTCCTGCAGAGAGAGCTAGGGTTGATAGTGTTGAGGAGGCACCTGCTTCGGTGTCGGGTAGACCAGCTGGAGAGGAGGTTCCGCCAGCTTGGTTTAGACATATGATGGAAGTAATGAGACAAGCACCAGTACAGCCACCTCCACCACCACCCCAGCCTCAGGTTCAGATGAGACAGTATGATAAATTGAGGAAGTTTGGGGCGGAAGATTTTATGGGAACCACTGATCCAGCAGTGGCTGAGCAATGGTTAGGCAAAGTGCAGAGAATATTTATTCAGTTACAAGCCACCCCTGAGGAAAATTTTGATTATGCCAGGTCATTACTGCAGAAGGACGCATATGACTGGTGGAAGACAGTGCCACACTCTATGGATGATCCTCCAACACTGTCTTACACTGATTTTCTGAGGGAATTTGAGTTGAAGTATACTCCTAGGGAGTATAAGGATATGAAGAAGATGGAGTTCTTAAGCTTGAAACAAGACAGCAAGACTGTTACTGAGTATGAAGTTGAGTTTATTCGACTGAGTCAGTATGCTGGGGGTATCATTGCTAATGAGATTGATCGATGTCGGCGATTTGAGGAGGGATTGAGGCCCTCAATTATATGTCATGTGGCAGGCTCCAGGTATCAGGATTTCTCCCAGTTAGTTGCAGCAGCTAGGAGTGTAGAGAGAGCCCAGGCCATAGTTGCAGTTGCTTCTGAAGAGGAGGTTAGAGTTAGAAGGCCCCAGTTCGAGGCAGGGTCTTCTTCTGCTAAGAGGGGTAGAGGAAGTTTTGTTCCTCGGAGTAGTAGAAGTCATAGATCAGCTGGTAGGCCAGTGCAGTTCCAGAGGCAGAGATTTAGACCTGCAGCTTCAGTGGCAAGTGCTCCGACCCCGATGATTCGGAGATCCACTCTTCCCATCTGCATCCATTGTGGGAGGCCACATGGTGGTCCTTGTTGGAAGGCTGGTGTTGCAGGGGTATGCTTCAGGTGTGGATCACCAGACCATTTTGTGAGAGATTGTCCTGAGAGGCAAGAGCAGATGCCAGTTGATTCTGCTGCTTCTCGAGCTAGTGTGAGAGGAAGTAGAGGAGGTAGAGGTGTCAGCCGAGGAGGTAGGCCAGGGTTCAGTTCTAGAGGAGGAGCTGCATCCAGAGAGGGTAGACCAAAGGAGGTTGGTTCTTCCCAGAGGATGTATGTTATGCAGAGGCAGCCAGATGCATCGGCAGTCATAGCTGGTACTTTTTCTTTATTTAATACTCCAGTACTTGCTTTGATTGATCCGGGTTCCACGCATTCTTATGTTAGTGTATCTGTCTTGCCTGTATCTGATGTGCATGCTGAGTCCCTAGGATTTGATGTGTTGGTGACAAATCCGTTAGGGCATAGTGTGGTTGTGAGTAAGGTGCACCGGGATAGTGTAGTGAGGGTGCAGGGTGAGGAGTTCTTTGGAGATTTGATTGAGATGCCATTTAAGGAATATGATGTGATCTTAGGTATGGATTGGATATCTCGACATGGAGCTGTGGTGGATTGTAAAAAGAAAATTGTTTCTTTGAGAACCGTTGATGGTAGAGAAGTGATAGTATCTAATGAGCCGGAACAGCTAGCCTCCTTATTTGTTTCAGCTGTTGCAGCCAGGAGGTTGATTAGAAAGGGGTGTAAAGCCTATCTCGCTCATGTGATAGATACTAGAGTGAAGGGTTCTCCCATTGATAGTATTGCCACAGTTGTTGAGTTCCCTGATGTGTTTCCAGAGGAGTTGCCTGGATTGCCTCCAGAGAGAGAGGTGGAGTTTGGTATTGAATTGTTACCTGGTACCACTCCTATCTCTATTACTCCTTATAGAATGGCACCAGCAGAATTGAGGGAGTTAAAAGTGCAGTTACAGGAGTTGTTGGACAAAGGATTTATTTGCCCCAGTGTTTCTCCTTGGGGAGCTCCTGTGCTATTTGTGAAGAAGAAAGATGGTACTATGAGGTTATGTATCGATTATAGGCAATTGAACAAAGTGACTATTAAGAATAAATATCCTTTGCCTAGAATCGATGATCTCTTTGATCAATTAAAAGGTGCAGCTGTATTTTCTAAAATTGATCTGAGATCTGGGTACCATCAGCTGAGAGTCAGAGCTGAAGATGTTCCGAAGACAGCTTTCAGGACCAGGTATGGGCACTATGAATTTTTAGTTATGCCTTTTGGTCTGACGAATGCACCTGCAGCTTTCATGGATTTGATGAATAGGGTGTTCAGGCCCTATCTGGATCAGTTTGTTGTGGTCTTCATCGATGACATTCTAGTGTATTTGCGGAATGAAGAGGAACATGATATGCATCTGCGGATTGTGTTGCAGATTTTGAGAGAGAAGCAGTTATTTGCCAAATTGTCGAAATGTGAGTTCTGGTTGGATCAAGTAGCTTTTCTCGGACATATTGTTTCAGCAGAAGGCATTAGAGTTGATCCAAGTAAAGTTGAAGCTATTCTGAATTGGAGTCCACCCAAGTCTGTGACTGAGATTAGAAGTTTTCTGGGTTTAGCAGGCTATTACAGGCGGTTTGTGAAAGGGTTTTCTTTGATAGCTACTCCACTCACCAGATTGCTTCGTAAGGGAGTGAGATTTGTGTGGACGGATCAGTGTCAGGCTAGCTTTGAGCAGTTGAGAGATATGTTAACTCAAGCGCCTGTTTTAACTTTACCTGTTGAAGGCAAACCATATGTGATCTACAGTGATGCTTCACATAGAGGTTTGGGATGTGTATTGATGCAGGAAGGGAAAGTTATAGCTTATGCATCTCGACAGTTGAAACCGCATGAGCTTAACTATCCGACCCATGATTTGGAATTAGCTGCCATTGTGTTTGCATTAAAGATTTGGCGCCATTATTTATTTGGGGAAAAATGTTTCATCTACACTGATCACAAGAGTTTGAAGTATTTGGGTGTCCAGAAAGAACTCAATCTTCGTTAGAGGAGATGGTTAGAATTGATTAAAGACTACGACTGCTTAATTGATTATCATCCAGGTAAAGCAAATGTTGTTGCTGATGCTTTGAGTCGGAAGTCTTTAGCTGGTTTAATAGTTTACTCGCTCTCGTTGCTTGTTGAGTTGAGAGCATTGCATGCCAGTTTTGTACCTTGTGATGATGGTGCATTGTTGGCACAGTTGCAATTGAAGCCAGTTTTGTTAGATCAGATCAAAGAGGCTCAGTTGGTTGATATGAAGATTCAGAAGATTATTTCAGATTGCAAGATTGAGAAGACTAGAGATTTTGTTGTGAGAGATGATGGGAGTCTCTGGTTTAAGAACCGATTGTGTGTGCCCGAGGATGCTAATTTGAAAAGAATCATTTTAGAAGAAGCTCATCAGTCGATGTTTGCTATGCATCCGGGTAATACGAAGATGTATAATGATTTGAGACAACATTATTGGTGGATTGGTTTGAAGAGAGACATTGCTGAGTTTGTATCGAAATGTCTCACTTGTCAGAAAGTTAAAGCAGAGCATCAAGTTCCAACCGGGTTGCTTCAACCATTGGCAGTGCCTGAATGGAAGTGGGATAGAGTGACAATGGACTTTGTGTCTGGTTTGCCATTGACACAAAGAAGACATGATGCCATTTGGGTGATTGTGGATAGATTGACTAAGACAGCTCATTTCCTTCCGGTGCGGATGGATTACTCTTTGGAGAGGTTGGCTGAGCTGTATATCCAGGAGATTGTGAAACTGCATGGTGTTCCAACTTCTTTAGTGTCTGATCGAGATCCCAGGTTTACTTCAAGATTTTGGAAGAGTTTGCATAATGCTTTGGGTTCTCGACTGCACTTCAGTACTGCTTTTCATCCACAGACGGATGGACAGTCAGAGAGGGTGATACAGATTCTTGAAGACATGTTAAGGAGCTGTGTCATCGATTTCTCTGGAAGTTGGGATAGATTTTTACCTCTTGTGGAATTTGCTTACAACAACAGTCACCAATCCAGCATTGGTATGGCACCATTCGAAGCATTGTATGGCAGACGGTGTAGGACACCTCTTTGTTGGAATGAGCTTGGAGATAATAAGTTGGTTGGTCCTGATTTGATTCAAGAAACTGAAGAGAAAGTAAAATTGATTCGAGGCAGGTTAAAAGCAGCTTCAGACCGACAGAAGTCTTATGCAGATCTGAAAAGGAGAGACATTCAGTTTGATGTTGGAGATAAGGTATTTTTGAAAGTGTCTCCTTGGAAAAAGATTTTGAGGTTCGGTCGGAAAGGAAAATTGAGTCCTCGTTTCATTGGGCCATATGAAGTGTTGGAAAGAGTTGGGCCAGTTGCTTATCGACTTGCTTTACCACCTGAGTTGGATCGTATTCATAATGTATTCCATGTTTCCATGTTGAGGAGGTACAGGTCGGATCCATCTCATGTGTTGCCATTTGAATCAATTGAAGTGAGCCCAGACTTGACTTTTGAAGAGGAACCAGTTGCTATCTTGGCACGTGATGTGAAAGAATTGAGAAACAAGAGAGTGCCATTGGTGAAGATTCTTTGGAAGAACCATGGGAAAGAAGAAACAACTTGGGAAAATGAGCAAACGATGCGAGAGCAATATCCTCAGTTGTTTCAGAGTTAATTTCAGGTAATTTCGAGGACGAAATTTTTTTTTTAGAGGGGGAGAATTGTAATATCCTCATATGTGGCTTAGAAGTTTTGATTATGTTGTTGTTGTTGTTGTTGTTATTGTTAAATTGGATTGAATGTATATGATGGGATAAGAAAAGAAATTGGAAAGTGAATGCTTGTGCATATGTGTTTTGGAGAAAGAATTAGGGTTTAGAGACAAATGTATATGTTGTGTATATGATGATATATATAACATATAAAGTGGTCAAATGAAGAGTCAAGGTGATGGTTAAGTGGAAGAAGATATTTTTGGTTGTTAATGAAATTACATATAAGGACTTATATGAGACAAAGGTTAGTTATATGATTAAGGGTGTTTTAGTAATTGCTTGGATAAGAACACTTGGTGGAGATTAAAAGCAAAATTTGACTTTGTATCTTGATCATTGTCTTCTTTTTCATGAAGTGGCCGGCTCTCCAAATTGAAAAGAGAAAAAGAAGTGTTCTTGATGATAGAAGCAAGTTGATGAAGCAATCCAAGGTTTTGACAAAGGATTTGTGGAATTTCTTCTTTTCAAGTAAGTATTTTCTTGTTTTCTTTACTTATTTGGAAGTTGTGTTGGAAGTAAAGTAGGGTTTGATGATTTTGTGATTTGGTGGATTTGAGATGTGTTTGGTTGTGTTTTCAAGTGTTAAATTGATTTTAAGTTATGAGTTTAATTGAAGGTTGTTGTTGGAAATGATGGTTGTTGATTTGGATGGATGGAGAAGGATGTTGACTTTAGGGTTTTGTGGTGAATATGTGTTTAATTGTGATATTAATGTGTGGTGAAGTAATTCTTGTGATGAATATGTGTTTAGAACATTGATTATGTTCATGTGAAATATGTTATATGATGAATATTGTGTTTGAGTGCAATTGAGAAAGTGTTGGTTTTAGTTAATGTTTTGTGATTTGGTGACACGACCAAAAGCAATTTAGGGGAGTGGGCGTGTCAATTATTTGGATTGGCTACTGTCTCTTTTGGTTTTAGTGACACGGGCGTGTCCATCAAAGGTGCTGGGCGTGTCAATTATTTGAATTGGCTACTGCCTCTTTTATTGTTAAAGACACGGGCGTGTTCCTCAACTAGGTTGGGCGTGTCCTTCAAGTGAGTTGGGCGTGTCCCACAAATGAATTGAATGTTGCTTGATTTCTTTGTTCTTGTTTGCATAGTTTAGATTCTTCAAAGGTAGTTTGGCCTCTAAACCTAAACATAAACATACTTAAACCAAGGGATGAATTAAAAACACTTGTGAATGATCCTAAAGCTATGAATTATATATATATTGTTCTTGCATTGTTGAGATTGAGCCTTGTTATATTATGCATTGTGAGTGATAATGTGTTTCATGATTAATATGGAGATAAATATACACTTGAATAATGAAGTGTTATATTGTGAAATGAAATGTGAAGCCATTGTTATTGGCTAAGGTGATTCAATGGAGATAAATGAGGCATGTTTGCTTAAATGATAATGAGAATTGAGAATGAGAACTAAATGGATTGTGTGGCTAATGTGTTATTCCATTTTCAGAGTTTGTTGTTGGTGGCATGCCTAATGATAGTAACAATCTCTTGAAGTTAGGTTGGATTGAATCCTTGAAGCCTAATTGAGATGTTACAACCCTTGAAGCTAGGTTGGGTTAGTTCTTGAAGCCAAGTTGGGTTGATGATTAGCATGCTTTGCTCCCCTTGAAGCTTGGTTGAACTTAATCCTTGAAGCCTAGTTGGGTATATGATATTGATATTGATAAATGTGATAACAAAACCAAAGCATTAACTCTGAAAATTGAATGACATATTAGTGTGTCTTGGGCCCATGCTTGTCTTTGCTTTGTGTTGTTCATGAATGATTAAATGATTAACTAATAAAATATATGCAAAGATGTTGAATTCTGAAATACATATATGTATGTTAGGTCATGAAATGTAAAAGTATGTTGTTAGCTTTGCATTTATGTTGTTACATGTATGATAAATTAGAATTGGCATTGTATAGCATTCAAGCATGTCTATTGCATGTTTTATCTTACTAAGCCCTTGGCTTAGCGCGATAGTGTTTAATCGCGCAGGTGATAGAACTGATAGAATCGAACCCGAGAGCTCTTCGAGACCGAGTGAGAGTAGACATTGAAGAATTGATTTTGGGAGCTTAAAGATCAGAGCTGACTTGCCAATCATGTATAAATTTTTTTATATTGTGTAAAGTTTTGTTGATAATGTAAATATATGTATAATAGTAAATATGTATTCAAATGTTTTCATATATATACATATTTTATAACTTCCGCTGTGTAATATATAAATGTATATATATATATATAGATAACTAATATGTTTTGTTTTATAAGTAAATGATCTATTTTGTTAATAAGATATAATGATATGGATATGGTATCAAGTTTTAAAATGTTTTGAATGTTAAGGAAACCGTAGCATCCCTATGTTTGGTGCACTTATGCTACATTGTTGTGGTTGTAGTGTGTGTGCATTGAATATGGGGGTGTTACAATTGTTTTGGTATCAGAGCCTAGGTTTGAGATTCTCAATCTAGGTAAAATATAATAAAAAGAATATTTTTACTTAAAAAAAAAAGTGGTTTTGAATAACATATACATTTGAGATTGGCAGTCTCTGATCTTTAATAAGATGTAATCTGCTGTGTTTGCAGTATTAGGTGTTGATGGATCCTCACTCAAGACAGTCAGTTGAGGGTAGTGCCGAGAGCATTGCTCCTGCAGAGGGAGCTAGGGTTGATAGTGTTGAGGAGGCACCTGCTTCGGTGTCGGGTAGACCAGCTGGAGAGGAGGTTCCGCCAGCTTGGTTTAGACATATGATGGAAGTAATGAGACAAGCACCAGTACAGCCACCTCCACCACCACCCCAGCCTCAGGTTCAGATGAGACAGTATGATAAATTGAGGAAGTTTGGGGCGGAAGATTTTATGGGAACCACTGATCCAGCAGTGGCTGAGCAATGGTTAGGCAAAGTGCAGAGAATATTTATTCAGTTACAAGCCACCCCTGAGGAAAAGTTTGATTATGCCAGGTCATTACTGCAGAAGGACGCATATGACTGGTGGAAGACAGTGCCACACTCTATGGATGATCCTCCAACACTGTCTTACACTGATTTTCTGAGGGAATTTGAGTTGAAGTATACTCCTAGGGAGTATAAGGATATGAAGAAGATGGAGTTCTTAAGCTTGAAACAAGACAGCAAGACTGTTACTGAGTATGAAGTTGAGTTTATTCGACTGAGTCAGTATGCTGGGGGTATCATTGCTAATGAGATTGATCGATGTCGGCGATTTGAGGAGGGATTGAGGCCCTCAATTATATGTCATGTGGCAGGCTCCAGGTATCAGGATTTCTCCCAGTTAGTTGCAGCAGCTAGGAGTGTAGAGAGAGCCCAGGCCATAGTTGCAGTTGCTTCTGAAGAGGAGGTTAGAGTTAGAAGGCCCCAGTTCGAGGCAGGGTCTTCTTCTGCTAAGAGGGGTAGAGGAAGTTTTGTTCCTCGGAGTAGTAGAAGTCATAGATCAGCTGGTAGGCCAGTGCAGTTCCAGAGGCAGAGATTTAGACCTGCAGCTTCAGTGGCAAGTGCTCCGACCCCGATGATTCGGAGATCCACTCTTCCCATCTGCATCCATTGTGGGAGGCCACATGGTGGTCCTTGTTGGAAGGCTGGTGTTGCAGGGGTATGCTTCAGGTGTGGATCACCAGACCATTTTGTGAGAGATTGTCC
The DNA here is from genome assembly GCA_947685225.1 of Garcia nutans. Taxonomy (NCBI): domain Eukaryota; kingdom Viridiplantae; phylum Streptophyta; class Magnoliopsida; order Malpighiales; family Euphorbiaceae; genus Garcia; species Garcia nutans. Next base: position 41,707,704 of record CANTUV010000007.1, on the reverse strand, counting down.
TGAGAGGCAAGAGCAGATGCCAGTTGATTCTGCTGCTTCTCGAGCTAGTGTGAGAGGAAGTAGAGGAGGTAGAGGTGTCAGCCGAGGAGGTAGGCCAGGGTTCAGTTCTAGAGGAGGTGCTGCATCCAGAGAGGGTAGACCAAAGGAGGTTGGTTCTTCCCAGAGGATGTATGTTATGCAGAGGCAGCCAGATGCATCGGCAGTCATAGCTGGTACTTTTTCTTTATTTAATACTCCAGTACTTGCTTTGATTGATCCGGGTTCCACGCATTCTTATGTTAGTGTATCTGTCTTGCCTGTATCTGATGTGCATGCTGAGTCCCTAGGATTTGATGTGTTGGTGACAAATCCGTTAGGGCATAGTGTGGTTGTGAGTAAGGTGCACCGGGATAGTGTAGTGAGGGTGCAGGGTGAGGAGTTCTTTGGAGATTTGATTGAGATGCCATTTAAGGAATATGATGTGATCTTAGGTATGGATTGGATATCTCGACATGGAGCTGTGGTGGATTGTAAAAAGAAAATTGTTTCTTTGAGAACCGTTGATGGTAGAGAAGTGATAGTATCTAATGAGCCGGAACAGCTAGCCTCCTTATTTGTTTCAGCTGTTGCAGCCAGGAGGTTGATTAGAAAGGGGTGTAAAGCCTATCTCGCTCATGTGATAGATACTAGAGTGAAGGGTTCTCCCATTGATAGTATTGCCACAGTTGTTGAGTTCCCTGATGTGTTTCCAGAGGAGTTGCCTGGATTGCCTCCAGAGAGAGAGGTGGAGTTTGGTATTGAATTGTTACCTGGTACCACTCCTATCTCTATTACTCCTTATAGAATGGCACCAGCAGAATTGAGGGAGTTAAAAGTGCAGTTACAGGAGTTGTTGGACAAAGGATTTATTTGCCCCAGTGTTTCTCCTTGGGGAGCTCCTGTGCTATTTGTGAAGAAGAAAGATGGTACTATGAGGTTATGTATCGATTATAGGCAATTGAACAAAGTGACTATTAAGAATAAATATCCTTTGCCTAGAATCGATGATCTCTTTGATCAATTAAAAGGTGCAGCTGTATTTTCTAAAATTGATCTGAGATCTGGGTACCATCAGCTGAGAGTCAGAGCTGAAGATGTTCCGAAGACAGCTTTCAGGACCAGGTATGGGCACTATGAATTTTTAGTTATGCCTTTTGGTCTGACGAATGCACCTGCAGCTTTCATGGATTTGATGAATAGGGTGTTTAGGCCCTATCTGGATCAGTTTGTTGTGGTCTTCATCGATGACATTCTAGTGTATTTGCGGAATGAAGAGGAACATGATATGCATCTGCGGATTGTGTTGCAGATTTTGAGAGAGAAGCAGTTATTTGCCAAATTGTCGAAATGTGAGTTCTGGTTGGATCAAGTAGCTTTTCTCGGACATATTGTTTCAGCAGAAGGCATTAGAGTTGATCCAAGTAAAGTTGAAGCTATTCTGAATTGGAGTCCACCCAAGTCTGTGACTGAGATTAGAAGTTTTCTGGGTTTAGCAGGCTATTACAGGCGGTTTGTGAAAGGGTTTTCTTTGATAGCTACTCCACTCACCAGATTGCTTCGTAAGGGAGTGAGATTTGTGTGGACGGATCAGTGTCAGGCTAGCTTTGAGCAGTTGAGAGATATGTTAACTCAAGCGCCTGTTTTAACTTTACCTGTTGAAGGCAAACCATATGTGATCTACAGTGATGCTTCACATAGAAGTTTGGGATGTGTATTGATGCAGGAAGGGAAAGTTATAGCTTATGCATCTCGACAGTTGAAACCGCATGAGCTTAACTATCCGACCCATGATTTGGAATTAGCTGCCATTGTGTTTGCATTAAAGATTTGGCGCCATTATTTATTTGGGGAAAAATGTTTCATCTACACTGATCACAAGAGTTTGAAGTATTTGGGTGTCCAGAAAGAACTCAATCTTCGTCAGAGGAGATGGTTAGAATTGATTAAAGACTACGACTGCTTAATTGATTATCATCCAGGTAAAGCAAATGTTGTTGCTGATGCTTTGAGTCGGAAGTCTTTAGCTGGTTTAATAGTTTACTCGCTCTCGTTGCTTGTTGAGTTGAGAGCATTGCATGCCAGTTTTGTACCTTGTGATGATGGTGCATTGTTGGCACAGTTGCAATTGAAGCCAGTTTTGTTAGATCAGATCAAAGAGGCTCAGTTGGTTGATATGAAGATTCAGAAGATTATTTCAGATTGCAAGATTGAGAAGACTAGAGATTTTGTTGTGAGAGATGATGGGAGTCTCTGGTTTAAGAACCGATTGTGTGTGCCCGAGGATGCTAATTTGAAAAGAATCATTTTAGAAGAAGCTCATCAGTCGATGTTTGCTATGCATCCGGGTAATACGAAGATGTATAATGATTTGAGACAACATTATTGGTGGATTGGTTTGAAGAGAGACATTGCTGAGTTTGTATCGAAATGTCTCACTTGTCAGAAAGTTAAAGCAGAGCATCAAGTTCCAACCGGGTTGCTTCAACCATTGGCAGTGCCTGAATGGAAGTGGGATAGAGTGACAATGGACTTTGTGTCTGGTTTGCCATTGACACAAAGAAGACATGATGCCATTTGGGTGATTGTGGATAGATTGACTAAGACAGCTCATTTCCTTCCAGTGCGGATGGATTACTCTTTGGAGAGGTTGGCTGAGCTGTATATCCAGGAGATTGTGAAACTGCATGGTGTTCCAACTTCTTTAGTGTCTGATCGAGATCCCAGGTTTACTTCAAGATTTTGGAAGAGTTTGCATAATGCTTTGGGTTCTCGACTGCACTTCAGTACTGCTTTTCATCCACAGACGGATGGACAGTCAGAGAGGGTGATACAGATTCTTGAAGACATGTTAAGGAGCTGTGTCATCGATTTCTCTGGAAGTTGGGATAGATTTTTACCTCTTGTGGAATTTGCTTACAACAACAGTCACCAATCCAGCATTGGTATGGCACCATTCGAAGCATTGTATGGCAGACGGTGTAGGACACCTCTTTGTTGGAATGAGCTTGGAGATAATAAGTTGGTTGGTCCTGATTTGATTCAAGAAACTGAAGAGAAAGTAAAATTGATTCGAGGCAGGTTAAAAGCAGCTTCAGACCGACAGAAGTCTTATGCAGATCTGAAAAGGAGAGACATTCAGTTTGATGTTGGAGATAAGGTATTTTTGAAAGTGTCTCCTTGGAAAAAGATTTTGAGGTTCGGTCGGAAAGGAAAATTGAGTCCTCGTTTCATTGGGCCATATGAAGTGTTGGAAAGAGTTGGACCAGTTGCTTATCGACTTGCTTTACCACCTGAGTTGGATCGTATTCATAATGTATTCCATGTTTCCATGTTGAGGAGGTACAGGTCGGATCCATCTCATGTGTTGCCATTTGAATCAATTGAAGTGAGCCCAGACTTAACTTTTGAAGAGGAACCAGTTGCTATCTTGGCACGTGATGTGAAAGAATTGAGAAACAAGAGAGTGCCATTGGTGAAGATTCTTTGGAAGAACCATGGGAAAGAAGAAACAACTTGGGAAAATGAGCAAACGATGCGAGAGCAATATCCTCAGTTGTTTCAGAGTTAATTTCAGGTAATTTCGAGGACGAAATTTTTTTTTTTAGAGGGGGAGAATTGTAATATCCTCATATGTGGCTTAGAAGTTTTGATTATGTTGTTGTTGTTGTTGTTGTTATTGTTAAATTGGATTGAATGTATATGATGGGATAAGAAAAGAAATTGGAAAGTGAATGCTTGTGCATATGTGTTTTGGAGAAAGAATTAGGGTTTAGAGACAAATGTATATGTTGTGTATATGATGATATATATAACATATAAAGTAGTCAAATGAAGAGTCAAGGTGATGGTTAAGTGGAAGAAGATATTTTTGGTTGTTAATGAAATTACATATAAGGACTTATATGAGACAAAGGTTAGTTATATGATTAAGGGTGTTTTAGTAATTGCTTGGATAAGAACACTTGGTGGAGATTAAAAGCAAAATTTGACTTTGTATCTTGATCATTGTCTTCTTTTTCATGAAGTGGCCGGCTCTCCAAATTGAAAAGAGAAAAAGAAGTGTTCTTGATGATAGAAGCAAGTTGATGAAGCAATCCAAGGTTTTGACAAAGGATTTGTGGAATTTCTTCTTTTCAAGTAAGTATTTTCTTGTTTTCTTTACTTATTTGGAAGTTGTGTTGGAAGTAAAGTAGGGTTTGATGATTTTGTGATTTGGTGGATTTGAGATGTGTTTGGTTGTGTTTTCAAGTGTTAAATTGATTTTAAGTTATGAGTTTAATTGAAGGTTGTTGTTGGAAATGATGGTTGTTGATTTGGATGGATGGAGAAGGATGTTGACTTTAGGGTTTTGTGGTGAATATGTGTTTAATTGTGATATTAATGTGTGGTGAAGTAATTCTTGTGATGAATATGTGTTTAGAACATTGATTATGTTCATGTGAAATATGTTATATGATGAATATTGTGTTTGAGTGCAATTGAGAAAGTGTTGGTTTTAGTTAATGTTTTGTGATTTGGTGACACGACCAAAAGCAATTTAGGGGAGTGGGCGTGTCAATTATTTGGATTGGCTACTGTCTCTTTTGGTTTTAGTGACACGGGCGTGTCCATCAAAGGTGCTGGGCGTGTCAATTATTTGAATTGGCTACTGCCTCTTTTATTGTTAAAGACACGGGCGTGTTCCTCAACTAGGTTGGGCGTGTCCTTCAAGTGAGTTGGGCGTGTCCCACAAATGAATTGAATGTTGCTTGATTTCTTTGTTCTTGTTTGCATAGTTTAGATTCTTCAAAGGTAGTTTGGCCTCTAAACCTAAACATAAACATACTTAAACCAAGGGATGAATTAAAAACACTTGTGAATGATCCTAAAGCTATGAATTATATATATATTGTTCTTGCATTGTTGAGATTGAGCCTTGTTATATTATGCATTGTGAGTGATAATGTGTTTCATGATTAATATGGAGATAAATATACACTTGAATAATGAAGTGTTATATTGTGAAATGAAATGTGAAGCCATTGTTATTGGCTAAGGTGATTCAATGGAGATAAATGAGGCATGTTTGCTTAAATGATAATGAGAATTGAGAATGAGAACTAAATGGATTGTGTGGCTAATGTGTTATTCCATTTTCAGAGTTTGTTGTTGGTGGCATGCCTAATGATAGTAACAATCTCTTGAAGTTAGGTTGGATTGAATCCTTGAAGCCTAATTGAGATGTTACAACCCTTGAAGCTAGGTTGGGTTAGTTCTTGAAGCCAAGTTGGGTTGATGCTTAGCATGCTTTGCTCCCCTTGAAGCTTGGTTGAACTTAATCCTTGAAGCCTAGTTGGGTATATGATATTGATATTGATAAATGTGATAACAAAACCAAAGCATTAACTCTGAAAATTGAATGACATATTAGTGTGTCTTGGGCCCATGCTTGTCTTTGCTTTGTGTTGTTCATGAATGATTAAATGATTAACTAATAAAATATATGCAAAGATGTTGAATTCTGAAATACATATATGTATGTTAGGTCATGAAATGTAAAAGTATGTTGTTAGCTTTGCATTTATGTTGTTACATGTATGATAAATTAGAATTGGCATTGTATAGCATTCAAGCATGTCTATTGCATGTTTTATCTTACTAAGCCCTTGGCTTAGCGCGATAGTGTTTAATCGCGCAGGTGATAGAACTGATAGAATCGAACCCGAGAGCTCTTCGAGACCAAGTGAGAGTAGACATTGAAGAATTGATTTTGGGAGCTTAAAGATCAGAGCTGACTTGCCAATCATGTATAATTTTTTTTATATTGTGTAAAGTTTTGTTGATAATGTAAATATATGTATAATAGTAAATATGTATTCAAATGTTTTCATATATATACATATTTTATAACTTCCACTGTGTAATATATAAATGTATATATATATATAGATAACTAATATGTTTTGTTTTATAAGTAAATGATCTATTTTGTTAATAAGATATAATGATATGGATATGGTATCAAGTTTTAAAATGTTTTGAATGTTAAGGAAACCGTAGCATCCCTATGTTTGGTGCACTTATGCTACATTGTTGTGGTTGTAGTGTGTGTGCATTGAATATGTGGTTGTTACAGAATAAATAGTAAACTCAATTATTCAATTTAATTATTTAGGTATTTGCATGTATACAAATATTTTTGCACTTCTAAAATATTTTTACACATAGGGGGCAAGAAGATATAGGCATGGTAAAAAAATAGCTAAATTTTTTGCAAATTTCTAGTATGAAGTCCAGTATGGCTCTAAATTCAGTGAAAAATCATATTGCTTTTCGCTCTCTTTTGTTGCAGTCTCAGATCGCTCAAGTAGGGGGCAAACTGTAGACCCTCAATTTTTGACCCAGTTCAATCTAATATTTTTAAACATTCCAAAATAATTTTTGTGATATTTTAATTAAATAATATTTATTTTAATAATTATTTACAATATTTATTTTTAATAAAAATAAAAAAATTAATATTAAAAAAAGATAATAAATAAATAAATAAAAATCAGTGATGGAAGAATCGGCACGAAAATTTTTTGTCGCTAGCGACGAATTGGCTTGGGACAATTTGCCACAGGAAAAACTTGCGACGAATTGGCCATAAGCCAATTCGCCGCAGATTTTCCTACGGCGAAATATCCACAGGCCAATTCACCGCAAGAACACCGCAGGAAAATCCTGTGGCTATTTGGCTGGCCCGCGCCCAATGCCCATAACAATTTTTTGCCAGCGCACTTTTGTACGCTCGACCCGTGCACGATTTTACCAAAACCCTATTCTACTTGGTTTTTAATTTTGTTTCCTAAAATATTTTTTATTTCTTGAGCCAATTAGTATTAGGTTTTTATGTTTACTTATAAATACCACATTAAAGATAGATTAGAGTAGGCTCAAAATTTTTGGATCTGAAATTTTTATATCGGACTTTGGACTTTTAGATTTTTCGGCCAAAACAAGAGAACCTTGAATGAGCAAGAGGTAGTGAGCAATTAACAACAATCCATCAAAGATAGCCTACATTGTCTTTATTATTGTTCAACCAGAATTCAAAGATTGTGGTGGAACCAACAACGGAGGTTTGAATCTCTATTTCTTTGCTTATCTTTATAGTAGCTTCATCATTCAAATTTGATTAATTGTTTAAATGTGAAATAGATGATCAACTAATTTACTTACCATCCAAACTTTATTTGAAACCCTAAAAGTATGTTTTCAAAACTCTAATGCCTTAATACCCGTAACGCATATTTTTAAAATCTAAAACTATAAATTACACTTTTCTAAAACCACAATAGTCTGTTTTCTTAAAATCCTAACCAAATATATTTTTCTAAAAATCACAGTAGCTTATTTTTTCAAATACCTATCTAAAAACCAATTTTCATGATTTTCAATCTTATTTATTTAAACCCTAAATTTTAATATTATTTTCATACAACTTTTGAAACCCTAAATCCAAAACATCCATTCTTTAGATTCAAACCCTAATTTATTTCAAATCTAATCTTTAAATTCAAACATTCAGTAGCCATATTATTTTTTTTAAAACATTTCTCAACTAATTAGACTAGTATATGCAAAACCCTAATTGTTAAACATAAAATCCAAGAAACCCTATGTAGACCCTTAATTTTTGACCCAATCCGGTCCAATATGTTTTATTTAGTCCAAAATGATTTTTGTTGTCTAATTGGTCCAAAATAATTTTTGCTTTAGTATCTAATTTTTATTAATAAAAAATAAAAATCAAAAAATAAAAATAAAAATCGGAGTCGAAAAAATCGGTGACGAAAAATCATCGCGCAGGCCCGTGGGCACTATGCTATTTCGCACGCAAAAATTTTCTGCCTGCGAAATAGCCCAGCTATTTCGCACGCAGAAATTTTCTGCCTGCGAAATAGCTTACAGGCCCGCTCTGTGTGCGCTGCCGCAGCCAGCTGCAGCAGATTTTTTCGCCAGCGCAGTTTTTCCGCAGCAGTTTTTTTTCGGCAGCGAAAATTTTTCGACGTAAATTTTTCGAAACATAATCCAATTAGGTTTTGGTTTCTTTTTTTATTAATATTAATTACCTTAACTAATTAGGAATAAACAACCTCAAACCGCTATAAATAAGGACCAAAGACAATTAAAAAAGTGGAGGCAAAAATCCAAGAGAAGTTTGGAAAATTTGAAACCAAATCAAGGAAGGAAAAGAAGAAATTCAATTCAACTCTTTTCTGGAACAGCAGTAGCATGATTTAGAGGATTCAAAGGAAAAAAAGGCTTGTCTTTGGAGCTAGTTCATCCAAGAAGAATTTTTTTTGGAGAAATCATCAAAAGAAGGTATGTGTTAATTAATTTTCTTTAATTGTTTTTTTTACACAGTAGCAACTTTATGAAATCAAAATTAAAAACCTTTGATCATTAATTTAGTTTTTCTAAAGCAAAAAAAAAACCTTATTTCGTTGGTTTATCATCCAAAAGGCTTAAAATTGTTATTTTTTTCTTCTTAAATACCATAAAACTCTAATTGAACATATTCTTCAACAAAACCAAAATCAAATTCTGTTTCTTTCAAAACTTTAAACTTGGTACTTTTTCCTTCAAAAAGTCTTCTAAAACATCTATTCTAGTTATAAAAACTTTAATTCACTTGTTTAAATTCATAAAATTCCATGAAATTATCAAATTGATTTCCAAATTCTTAGAAATTATTCACTACCCGTGACCCTAATTCCAAAATATCAAATCCAAGTTCAACTTCCAAAATTCAAAATGATGAACACTAACCCTTTTAAAACCTTAAACCATAATTTTTATGAACCCTAATCCTTTTAAAACATTAAAAAAACATAAAAACCTAAATTTTACACAATAGCTTAGGAACCCAATAACCAAAAATCACAAATTAAAGTATTTTAAAGTGTTTAAAACCCTAGTTTCATGATATCATCATTCAAACCTTAATTTTGTTAATCAAAGAGTCTTACCAACCCTTTAAAACATAAAACCCTAATTTATTTTAATTCCATAAAAAGTCACAGTAGCCATAATTAGACTTTTATTTGCTTTATTCAATTCCATACTTGATTATGCTTTAATTTATTTCTTATGCTTTAATTTATTTAATTTCAATACTTGATTTATTTAATTTATCATGGGTGGATGTTTATTTTATATTTTGATTAATAGCTTTGATGAATGATTTTTTTTATGATGAATGATTATTTACTTTTATCAACTAATTTAGATTTCCAAAAGTTGTAAGAGGTATGTTTTCACTTGGTGGGTACCTCATTAGTTAAACATCATGTAATTTAATTTGCTTTTCTATTTTACAACCTATGTAAAGGGCATGCTTCTACCTTTCGGTGGGTGTCCTATTTAGGCATGTGATTTAAGGACATGTTTCCATCTTCAGATGGGTGTCCATTTATTTGTTTTGCTTGGACCTTGCTTTGATTTTAACATATTGATGCTTTCTTTTATTATTGTGTGTAATATGGATAATATTGTTGTATTTAAGAATTTTATAATATTAAGACCTGTAAAGGAGGCCGGTTCCAATGAACCGGAAGTTGTGTGGGTGCTGGTCCATTTCTCACCTTCCCCACACGTACCAAACTTTCCGAACCCATTAGGGGGTTGGGGATTCCATAGGAATCGAGACATCCCCCCCTTTCTTTTTCCCGGCCTGTCCGGGTGGCGACTCCATTTTCTCCGGACTTAGGTCCGTGTTCTCTAAGGCCCCGAGTCTAAACAGCGCCGAAGTCACAAGAATCATTCCACGGGGAGTGGGGGCAAAAATCCCCGCTCATAGTGGCGACTCCACTAGGGATAAGAGAAGTTGATTCTGTTGGTCTTTATATTATTCTATTCTTTCTTATAATTATATTATCTATTGCATCATCTTAGATTGCATCATGTGCGTGAGTTAGGACGCCAGTGTTACCCGTGTTATGTTATGTAAGGGATACCATACTTTCACTCAAGGTATGGAGATCGAGCATGGCATATCCACTTATAGCCTCGTACCATTTGGTATATACTTCCTATGGGAACCTAAGCCTTTTAACCCAAAGACTAAAGCTCATGTAATTGGCCTAGTTACTTTCCTTAGGTTTTACCCCAAATGTATGTTGTTTGACTATGGTTAGTTTAGTTTATCTTAGTCTAAATCATGGCCTATTTGGTTTGTTCTTCTTCTAATATGACCTAAGTATATTGTAAGCTCAAAATAAACTTTTCTCTAAAATCCAAAAGACCAAAACTATTTTTAAAATTTTTCAAGATGGTCTTTGGACATAAGACTTTTTCTAAAAACAAATCGAAAATTCTTTGGCCCATGGCCCAAATACTAAGCCCAAAATCCATTTTTCTAAAATCTTTTACAATGGGCTTAGAAACAAAATTGTTTTTATCCAACCTTTTCTTACAAAGAGCTTGCAAATTATTTAGGTCAATTAAGAAATACCAAAAATCAATTGTGGGCCTAGTTTGCACTAAGAATAAATTAACCATGGGCTTGTTTTTGGCATGAATCACTAGTTACTCTTTTCAAGTGAGAAATGTATCTATAATAAACCTCTTAATTTAGTTTTAATCCAATATAGTATAAAAGCTACTTTAATTGGTTGGATGGATTAAAACCTAATTAATGGGAATTATCATGGATGGATTTCCACTTTCGAAAATATAACTATTGGTTGAAATGTCCGAGGGAATTATTTGAAATCAAGATACCCCGTGTTGGTATTTTGTTAACCATGTACCTAGGAAAAAGAGACTCGCCATTCGTGTGTAGATGTTATAAGGTTTTTAAAGTATCATCCTAATTGCACTTGTTTATTGGTTGATTGTGCATACATGCATACATTTGCATATCATATCATTGATCCTCTCTGGCTCATAGCCCTGGATTATGATAGTTCTAAAGCTTACAACAATCAGACCTACGTTGGAGATGAAGTATCTAGCAATGACTCAATCACTTACTCACCTAAAGCAATGGAGCCTGAACAAATTCAAAGGATGCTGGATGAAGCCCTTAATGCCAATATGGAAGAAATCAAAGAGGCCCTAGCTGAGACCATGAAGAACCAATTGACTGCAATATTAGAAAACCATGCCGAGGCATCTGCTAGCACTATGAAACCAAAGGACAAAGGGAAGACGAAAGTTAGTGAAGTGGTTTTTGAAGATGAAAAAGTGATCATTGATGATGATGATGATTGAGCTCAATACTACCAAGAGGTTCAAGAAAAGAAGAAAGAACCAAAGGTCGTTGAGAAGGCAACTATTGAAAAGACCGAGACATCCGATGTTGAAAAGATGATTGCTAATTTAGAAAAGAAATTTGAGAAGAAGCTGAAAACCGAAGAGAAGTCTGAGATCGATAAACTATTTGAACAAGATGATGAGGTCCCTTATAACTTCAAGATGCCTTCCTTTGCTAAGTACAATGGCACTGCAAATCCCCATCTTCATGTGAATCAGTATATCACTACCATGCAATCTGCCTGAGCTACTAAGGCTCAAACCCTAAGGTACTTTATGCTCTCATTGGACCCTGTTGTCCAAAATTGGTTCAATACCTTAGATGATGGAACACAAAAGAGTTGGGATCTACTTTACAAAGCCTTCATCCAACAATATGGGTATAATGTTGAGTTAGAAGTTACCTTGATGGAAGTGAAGTCCATTAGGCAAAGGCCGAATGAGAATTTTGTGGACTATGTGAAAAGGTGGAGAAACAAGGCCGCTTTACTCAAGAAGAGGCCCGATGAATCCGATCAAATAAGGATGATTGTGAGAGGGGTGTTGCCTAGCCTTCGTGAGAGAATGTCTCATAGACTCATCCGTGAATTCAAAGACCTTCTTCAAGCTGGTTTGCAAATTGAAGAATGGGAAAGGGAGAAGAGCCGATTTGCAGGCAAAAGGAACGAGAAAGGGAGCTATCAACCTGGTAGCCAAAGCATGCAAAAGGTCGTCGGTGTTAATGCGACTAACCAAGGAACAAGGAGACAATTTTCGGAATTGGGATAACTGATGTCTTGGGTTCTCAACAAGCCTCAAAGAAAAGGATTGTTACAACCCTTAAATCCTCATCCTTTGCCTAACCCTCTCCCAGCTAACTTTGACACCAAAGCATTTTGTCAATTTCACCAAATGCAAGGGCATGACACGGATAGATGTGTGAGGTTGAGACATGAGAATCAAAATCTAATTGATAATGGGAAGCTACCAGAGCCCAACAAGCCAAACACCAAAGACAACCCATTACCAAAATTCAATAGGATACCACCACCGGCGACCTTCATGATTGGAAGAGGTTTACATGAGGACTTTGTCATGTCTTCTTTTCAAGATGTGGATGAGAAAGCAATCAAAGAAGAAGAGGCATTTGTCAAAATTGAACAAGCTATGATGGGTGGAGAAGTAGCAATTTGTGTTGTCAACGGGTTTTGGGATTCAAGTGATAGTGATGATATTATCATACCCAAGAAGGAGGAGTGGACTTGGTCCGAGCCCGAAGAAGATGAGGTGGTGAATACTAGATCTGGTAAGCCTTATGCAAGGCCACCACCTAAGGAGATAGAAACGAATAAGGGAAAGGAAGTTGAAGTGGAAGAAGATGATGTTGTGCTAAAGCAATTGAAAAGAACCCAAGCAAGTGTTAGCATTTGGGACTTGTTAGCTACTTCTAAAAAGCACCGAGAAACTATGGCCAAAAACTTAGCTAGCATGCCCATTTCTACCTCCACAACACTGGAGGAGTTGATCAACTTCATAAAAATTGCAGAAGTAATGAAATGTGAAGAGGTCCAAGAAAAGAGTGAAGTTAATATGGGAGCAGTTTTTTTTTTTGTGATGCAGACTTACCGGAGCAGGGAAGAGACCACATTCGCCCTCTCTTTATCAAAATAGAAGTCAAGGGGAAGAGGACTCCATGTGTAATGGTCGATGATGGGTCCACCATAAATGTTTGTCCACTTAAGATACTGCCAAAGCTAGCCATGTCAACAAGAGATCTAAACCCAACCGAGGTGACAATTCGTGCTTATGACAACACTAAGAGGCATGCCGAAGGGTCTTTCAAAGCGGCTGTCAAGGTTGGTCCAATTGAGTCTATTGTTGAGTTTGTTGTTTTAGATATACCAGTTACCTTCGCCTTGCTCATGGGGTGACCATGGTTTCACCCTCTTGGTGGAGTTCCTTCCACCCTTCATCAAAAGATCAAATTCCCCAATGGAAATGAAGCAGTGGTTATTGAAGCTGAAGATAATGAGATTGTTAACGCTCTAATGGTTGAGAGGCCTCTCAATGGTTTTCAAGTGGTTGCAATTTCTGATGATGAAGTAGTGGACTCCAAAGTCTTGAATATGATGAAGAACATGAACTACCTTCCCGGAGCTGGTCTTGGAAAGGGTAAGGCCGGTTTCACAAAGTTGCCAGAATTTAGAACTCAAACATCCAAGAAGGGGTTAGGATATGATGAAGACAATGATGTCCAGCCAAAGAAGAATGAGAAGATGAGCTTCCCACCACTTGAAGAGATTTTTATCAAAGCCCTAGATATGGGACCACTCCAAGGAAAGCCCGAGCCGATCATGTTCATGGGTAAGTTAATTCTCGATTTTGAAATTTTTACAGATGTTGCTGAGCTAGTGGAGCAAGTGAAGAAAGATCTCACCCTGTCAATCAACAAAGAGAAGAATGAAGCTGCCCTAAAAGCCGAGAAGACTCCATAAGAGATTGCTGCCCTGGTTGAAGAAAAGTTTGAAGACATCCTGCTTTATGATTCTGAGAACAATGATTTTGATTTTGATTTTAATTTGTCTGCTTTGTATGAGGATGATGATGTTTTCTTTTCCAAAATGAATGCAATAAGTCTGATTTTGCTTACTTGTGTGATGTTTCTCCTGATGGTTGCATACATTCAAATAGCAGTTACATGATCATCTTTAATATTAATTCTGTTAACACACAATCATTAAATTTGGGAACAATTGAAAATCCTAAAAACATTAGCAAAGCATCTGACCTTACTCCTGATGAGAGAGAGAGATTTGAAAAAATATTCAATAAATATGAAGAAGTGTTTGCTTGGTCATACGAAGATATGCCGGGGATAGATCGAGACATAGCCGAGCATCATATTCCTACTTACACTCACATTAAGCCTATCAAACAAAAGCTTAGGCGACTAAAACCTGAGTGGGCTAAATTGGTTAAAGAAGAGGTCACTAAGAAAATACAAGTGAAGTTCCTTGAAGTGATAGAATACCCAGATTGGTTAGCCAACATAGTACCCGTGCCAAAGAAAGATGGAAGGATAAGGGTCTGCATGGACTATAGAGATTTGAACAAGGCTTTCCCTAAGGATGATTTTCCTTTACCTCATATAGATGTTCTCATTGATAGTGCAGCCTCTAGCGTGCTACACTCATTTGTAGATGGATTTTCCGGATACAATCAAGTGTTAATGCCTAAGAGGATAAAGCCAAAACTGCCTTCACTACTACATGGGGCATATTTTGTTATAGGGTGATGCCTTTCGGCTTAAAGAATGCTGGAGCAACCTACCAAAGGATGGCAACCACACTATTTCATGACATGATGCACAAAGAAGTTGAAGTATATGTTGATGATATGATGGTGAAGTCGGGTACAAGGGAGCAACACTTCCAGAACTTGGAATTATTCTTCAATAGAGCTTTGAAATATAAGCTAAGATTAAACCCGAAGAAGTGTGTATTCGGTGTTACTTTAGGAAAATTGTTGGGACATGTAATTGGTCTGAATGGTATTGAGATTGATCCTGACAAAGTCAAAGCAATCAGGGATATGCCAGTCCCAAAGACGGAGAGAGAAGTTCAGGGATTCATTGGTAAACTGCAGTACATTAGCAGATTTATAGCAAAGCTCACAACAATCTGTGAGCCTATCTTCAAATTTCTTAGAAAGAATCAGCCGGTCGTATGGAATGAAGAATGTCAAAAGGCCTTTGACCGAATAAAAGAGTATTTGTTGAATCCACCTATTTTGAAACCACCTAAACCCGGCAAACCTCTATTACTATACTTAGCAGTAGAAGAAGAATCGATAGGAGCCATGCTAGCCCAAGTAGATGAGTCAGGGATTGAGCATGTCGTTTACTATTTGATTAGAAAGCTCCTACCTTATGAAATTAAGTATAGTATCATTGAAAAGACATGTATAATCGTGGTTTGGTCTTCTAAGAAGTTGCGGCATTACTTTCAATCATATAGTGTGCAAACAATTTCCAGGTTGGATCCAATGAAGTACTTAAGGGAGACACCCTCTTTAATTGGGAAATATGGTCGATGGTTGATAATATTAGAAGAATTTGAGATTGAGTATGTAACCAGGAAAACAATCAAGGATAGAATGGTGGTAGAATTCCTGGCTCAACAACCATTACCAGAAAGTGAAGAGGTAATCTTGGAATTTCCAGATGAACATTTAGAAGAAATTGAAGTATAAGGGTGGAAAATGTATTTTGATGGAGCGGTAAACAAGAAAGGAGCAGGCTTGGGAGTTATACTAGAATCGCACGAAGGGGAACTTATCCCTTTAGCCAAGAAGTTGAAATTTAGGGCAACCAATAACATGGTGGAGTATGAAGCGTGTATTTTCGGTTTGGAAACCCTAATGATTATGAAGGTGGATAAGGTGGAAGTTTATGGCGATTCATTGCTAGTAGTATCCCAAGTAAATGGAGAGTGGGAGTTGAAAGAAGAAAAATTGAAACCATACCACCACTACCTGACCATGATGAAGAAGAATTTTAAGGAGTGTAGATTTATACACCTGTCAAGAGAAGAAAATCAGATGGCTGATGCCCTAGCCACATTGGCTTCGGTCTGGGAAAATCCTGCCAGCCTATTCCTTAAGCCTCTGATCTTGACCAGTTCATCAACTCCTTGCTATGAATATGAGACAATCATGGAAGTTGATATGGACCATGATGCATGGTATGATACTATAAGGCGATTTTTGGAGGAAAGAGAATACCCGCCGGGGGCAACAAAGAAAGAGAGAAGAGCCATAAGGAGGTGGTCATTGCAATACATCACGTTCCATGGAGAGTTATACTAAAGATGGCCTGATGGAGTGCATTTGAGATGTTTAAGAAAGCCTGAAGTGGAGCGCATCATGTCTGAAATACATACGGGAAGTTGTGGTCCGCACATGAGTGGTTTGACCCTAGTTAAGAAGATTATCCGACAAGGTTACTATTGGTTGACAATGGAGAAAGACTGTATTGAGTTTGTTAAAAAGTGCCAACAATGCCAGATGTATGGTAACTTGAATCATATGCCTCCTGAAGAACTGCATTCAATGTCTTCACCCTGGCCATTTGCCACCTGGGTTATCGACATTATAGGAGAATACATCCGACAGCTTCAAACGGGCACCGTTTTTATGTGGTAGCAGTAGATTATTTTTCAAAATGGGTCGAAGCTGAATCCTTCAACAAGTTGGGTGCAAGTCAAATGGCTAGGTTTATTGAAAAGAATCTCATCTGTAGATATGGGGTCCCGCACGGTGTGATATCAGAAAATGGGGTACAATTTCAAGGAGCGGTTAAGGATTTATTCTCCAAGTACCAAATCCATCATCATTGATCCTCTCCTTATAGACCAAAGGCTAATGGTGCCGTGGAAGCAACAAACAAGACAGTTAAGCAAATTCTGTCCAAGATGACTAAGACTTACAGAGACTGGTCAAAAATGCTTCCCTTTGCTTTATGGGGATATAGGACAAGTGTGCGAACACCTATCGAGATGACACCATTCTCTTTGGTTTATGGGATGGAAGCAGTATTGCCTATTGAAATTGAGATCAAGTCACTAAGAGTAGTCTTGGAAGCTGAAATGCCTGAAACGGAATGGGTAGCAAGCAGATACACACGATTAGCTCTATTAGAAGAGAGAAGATTAAAGGCGTTGTATCATCACCAACTGTACCAAAAGAAGATAGCTTGGGCCTACAATAGAAGGGTCAAGGTTAGAAAATTCAGAGTTGGGGATTTGGTGTTGAAGCAATGTAAGCCTAATGTATCTGATCCAAGAGGGAAGTTCAGACCTAGCTGGGAAGGGCCATATGTCCTGAAACAAGTCATGAGCAAAGGTGCAGTGAAGTTATCAGACATGGATGGGAACAAATTTATTGAGCCAGTAAACATTGACAGGTTGAAGAGGTTTTATGTATGATAAAAAAAAAGAGAAGAAAAAAGAGCTCGCCAGGTTGAAAACCCAAAAATGGCAGCCTTGACAAAAGTTAGAGCAGTCCGCTAGTTCCGAAAACCCGAAAGGGGGGGCTAGGCAACAATTAGGGCTAATGAGAGAAAGTCGTCAATTAGAAAACCTGAAAGGACTAATTGGCAACATGAGTGATCTTGTGTATGCTGGCTTTATGTTTGGTTGTTCCCCAATTTAATAAAACAGAATTAATAATTAAATTTGTTCTATGTGCACTGTTATAAGTATTTGACCAAATATGGATGAAATAAATAATCATAATTGCAAAAGGTGATGACAAATTATAAATGGAAAAGAAGCATCTTTTATTACTTTAGTTATTTTTCATCCTAACAAAACATTTTCTGAATTGACAAATGTAAATCTATGGCAGTCTATAAGTGTAACGTGCAGGCTAGCTTTGCCTTAATGTTGCGCTCGAATTAACTCTACCACAAAGCGTCACTCGCAAGTATACGAGGTAGCTATAGCAAAGGTGATCGCCCCAAGGTCATCTATCAAGGAAGCTAAAGTAGCTAATTGATTATCAGATTATAAATAACAAGTAATGAAGAGAATTTAAATTGTTAACTAATGAAGAAGATTGATTGAAGTTTAAAACGAATAAAAGTAAATTAAGCTGATGTTTTGATTCACTTGATGGAAAGGTCTAGGGTTTGCACTTCTCTACTACTTATATGTATGAATGGTTATTCCTCTTAACTAATTTAATTTTAAAGATTAAATCTCGAGCAACTTAATTAATCGAGTCAAGGAAATAAGCTCTCGCATTCAAACCTCTTTCAACTAATCTTGTTATGATTGAAATAATCTCTTTAATAGGTTATATCTCTAATTCACCTAAGTCCCTAATTGAATTGTTCCAGCATTAGACTTCATCTCTCAATCCATCATCTAATACCTAAAACGCATAATTGGTGGGCAATCAATTATATATTAGCAATAATTCATTCAATAAAGGCTAAAAGAAATAATTGTGTTAAGAGTAATAACCAATTCATACAATCATAGCAGATCCATACAAACCCTAGACTAGATCAAATTAGTTCATAATGCTATCAAACTTACTCATCTCATTAATATTCAAAGAAATCAATTTAGACATGATAATATCCATAAATGCAATTCCAATGAAAATAAAGAGATAAAGTTCAAGAACAAAACCAAATTACAAACTCCTTGAAGCTTCTGAAGAATCTCTTGTTCAAATCTTGCAAGAAGGATGTATCAATGGCTAGAACAATCTAATCTAAGCTAGATTAATCCAAAGTGTAATAAAAAATAAAAGAAAACAAGTTATGAAAACCCTAAAATCACTCTCTGACGGCTGAAACAATCTCAAAACTCTCCACACCCTCAAACCCTAACTCTCTTTTTCCTTTTATACAAAACCTCCGCTTTAAAAATTCGCTTCGTCTTTGGTTCATGAGAGACACGGCCAAGTTGGATGAGACTTGGTCGTGTTGGTGGTCTTTGGAGGGACACGGCCAGTGACTTGGCCGTGTTCCTTGCTTGTGTCTTCTACTGCCTTGTTTTGATCTTTCCTTTGGACTTGAGTGAGACACGGCCAAGCTGGATGAGACATGGCCGTGTTTGAGCTTTTTGGAGGGACACGGCCAGTGACTTGGCCATGTCCCTTGCATGTGTCACATACTATGAGAGTTTCTTCTTCTTTGCTTGGGATTTAAGTGAGACACGGCCAAGCTTGAGCAACTTGGCCGTGTCTGGGCTTCTTTAGAGGGACACGGCCAGTGACTTGGCCGTGTCCCTTGAGTGTGTCCCTCTCTGTGTGTTGATCTTCTCTTTATCTTGGTATGGGACATGGCCACAAGCTTGGCTATGTCCTCTGCCTGTGTCAGCTACTATCCCTTTTTGTCTTCAATTTGGTTTCTTGGCTTTTTTAACCTAAAACAAAACTTGAACAAACTTTAAACAAGAAGTAAATAAACAATAACCAACAAAACATAAAACTATACTAAAAACTAGATAACTAAAACTACCAAAATTAATGAAAATACTAAATAAACCGATTAAAACTAACAAAATACCTAAATAAAACAATAATTATCATAATAAATAGGACACAAATCTATAACAAAAACTAATAAAACACTTAACCGATCCAAGTAGGCTTCAGTCAAGCAAGGCATGTCTAAGTCAGGAGCAAAGTCAGAATCACAAGGCTCAGCTCCATACTGACCCCCAAGTCGGCGAGGATCATAGCATGTACCTTGATGAAGTGCAGCAAAGGGAACGTACATCAAGTATGTCCGCATGGTGATACGAGAAATCTTCCACCAAGGTACCAACCAACGGATATTGACTTCAGAGCGTGAGTGAATCTAGTCAACCCAGTTAGCATATGAAGAAGCATGATGGAGCAGCTTCCTAGCAGAATGATGACGTGGCAGGTATCTGACAAAATCCATGGAGGGAGTATCAAGCAAACAAAGACGCTCCTGAAGCCAAATCTGTGAAGAAAGAATTAAATTTTTTTAAAAAAAGAGTCCACTAAGTTGAAAAGCCACAAGGGCAGCTTAGGAAAAAATTAGGACAGTTCGCTAGTTTCGAAAACCCGCATGGGTGGACTAAACAAAAGTGAGAGCTATAAAAAAAAAGGGGGGAGCCTAAATTAATAACCTAAAAGGGCAGTTTAGGTAATTACCTGAAGCAACAACGGACTCCCAGTTAGTCTCTTTGATAATCCTGATTTAAATCGATCTAATCCAACTAAGGTCTCGGCTAAAATCACAGGTACCAGTGACAAGCCTCCTTCTATTTGGTTCATAATATCCAATACTCGTGGATCAATATCGCCGTCAGAAGAAACACGCAAGAATTGGCCAAGTAAGCAAAGACAAAGCATGTGTCCCCATGCCTTAGTAGGAGCCAAATGAGAGGAACAAAAGTCAATCAAAGGAGCAAGTATAATTTTTTCACCTCTCATCAATCGAAGAATCTCGGGTTTTGGAATTTGAAATAACATTTGCATCTTCTATTGAGTCTTAGAAATCAATGTGGGTAACGCCATTTGTTGATTATTGGGATGTCCAAGGATGGCCTCAAATTCTTCAATCAAGGGACAAATTTCAAAGCCATTAATTCTAAATACCCTAGAATCCGTATCCCATAGGGAAGCCACGGCATGTAAGAAGGAGTGGTCCAATTTGACATTTTGAAAGCATTTTAAAACATCAAGCTTTGACCATGAAATTTGCTTCCAATGGTTGGCATCCATATTCTTAAATAGAATTTTTATTTTCTTTAAATGATGCTCGATCATGGTTAATGAATAAAGGGGAACAAAAATTGCTAAAGGGAGTCTTCACGTTGAAAGAGAGAGATTTTTGGTTTATGAATTGAAATATGGCATGCAAGGTGATTTATATATAAAGAAAATAAACCTTTTCCAAAAGTGAAATGGAAAAGATGATGGGAAAGGATAAGACCATATGCCATAAGGAAAGGAAGTGGCAATGAATTTCCTTTACCATATTGGATTTGGTTTAACAAAAGAAGTGGATATTAATTATGATGTACTATAT
Organism: Garcia nutans; assembly: GCA_947685225.1. Lineage (NCBI taxonomy): Eukaryota > Viridiplantae > Streptophyta > Magnoliopsida > Malpighiales > Euphorbiaceae > Garcia > Garcia nutans. The sequence continues at coordinate 41,686,847 of CANTUV010000007.1, read as the reverse complement.
ATATAAATAATAAAAAATAATTAATTTTGGCAGTAACGGAAAAAAAATAATAAATATGAAAAAAAAATTATTACAGTAAAGAGGAAAATTGTATATTTTTCATTATTGTACAATGTTTTACAATTGCTACAATATTTGCATATCACTAAGAGGGTGGTGGAAGGTCACCAAATAAAGACTTGAAAAAGTCATCGCCTGTTGGAGGAGGGGGCAAATTACTCATCCCGGGATCATCCGAAGCAGAAGCACTCAAACCCCTATTGCCTTGGAGTTCCGATTTGTCATGATCCTCATCAGAAGCAGACGAAACGATCTAATGGTCATCAGTCTGGGGGCCTCTCGATGAAGAAGCACCGGGATCCCTCATTCTTTGAAATCGAAAGTCATGGAAATGAGAAGCCTGCTGACGACTTATAGCCAACTCTTCTTGAAGTTTCTTATTTTGTTCTTTGAGCATCCGCTGTGAACCAAGAGAGAAAAGGTAAGAGCATACATAATCATGCATACATATAGCATAAACTCTTGTGAAATGAGGAACGTACCAGGTAGTTCACATCGATACCCTGCAGATGAGATGGCGTATCCGGCAGGCTAGAATGAGCAAACGAAGGGGCAGTGAAAGAAGGTCCAGCCTCATGATCAAACGAGCCAACAGCCTGCAACAATCATTAAAGAATCAAAGAAAGGCAAAGCAATTGCAAGGGAAAAGTGGTTAAAGTGCAAAAACCCCCTTGGAAGATCAAAACAATGAAAGAAGACCATGAATCAAGCAAGACATGGCCAAGCCAAATCGATCTTGGCCGTGTCACCTCAAAAGAAATCTTGGCAGAATATGACATGGGCAGGCGACACGGCCAAGCCAGTGGTTGTGTCTCACCTAAAGGACAAAGTCAAGAAGGACCAAGCAAAGAAAGAAAAGAAATAGTAGGTGACACTGGCAGGCAACACGGCCAAGCCACTGGCCGTGTCACATCCTAACCCAAGAACAAAGAAGAACCAAAGAAAAGACACAGAAGCTGACACACCCAGGAGACATGGCCAAGCCATTGGCTGTGTCACTCCCATCTTCAAAGAACAAAGAAGACCCCTGATCTCCGAGGGTGAAGATCCATTCTGAGGGTGAAGGATCACAATGCATAGAACATCTGGAGCAGTCAGACTTCTCAACTGATAAAAGGTTAGTCAAATTCATTCTCGGGTCCAAGTACCCGTATCAAATCAATCCCGGGTCCAAGTACCAAAGTCAATTCAAGCTCGGATCCAAGTACCCAATCTTGGGTCCAAGTACCCAATCTTGGGTCCAAGTGCCCAGTCTTGGGTCCAAGTACCCAAATCAAATCAATTTAGGGCCGAATATCCCAATACAGTTAGGATCGAGTATCCTAATCCAGTTAGGATCGAGTATCCAAATCCAGTTTAGGACCGAGTATCCAAATCCAGATAGGATCGAGTATCCGAATCCAGTTTAGGATCGAGTATCCGAATCCATATAGGATCGAGTATCCGAGTCTAGTTTAGGATCGAGTATTCAAATCTCTCGGGTTCAGAACCTAAATTTTCCTTAGGTCCAGAACCTAGAATTATCCTTGAGTCCAGAACTCGAACCGGGTCTAAAACCCAAATTTTCCTTAGGTCCAGAACCTAGAATCATCCATGACTCCAGAACTCGAACCGGTTCCAGAACCCAAATTTTCCTTAAGTCCAGAACCTAGAATTATCCTTGAATCCAGAACCCAAATTTTCCTTAGGTCCAGAACCTAGAATCATCCTTGAGTCCAGAACTCGAACCGGGCCTAGAACCTAAATTTTCCTTAGGTTCAGAACCTAGAACCCAAATTTTCCTTAGGTTCAGAACCTAGAATTATCCTTGAGTGTAATATCCCAATGTATGCCCTAAAAGTTGTGATTATGTTGTTGTTGTATATTAGATTGAATGTATATGTATGTGATAAGAAAAGAATTTGGAAAAGAATGTTTATGTATATGTGTTTTGGGAAAGAAAGAGGGTGTAGAGAGAAGTGTATATATTGTTTATATGCTTGTATAATTAACATATACATAAGTCAAAGGGAAAGTCAATGGAAGAGAGATATTTATTTGGTTATTGGTGAAATGACTATTAAGGGCATTGGATTAAAAAGAAATCTAGGACAAATGATAAAAGGGTGTTTTGGTAATTGTTTGAATTGGAACACTTGGTGGAGATTAAAAGAAGAGTTGACTTTATTTTTATGGTTCATTTCTTCTTTATTCTTTGTGTGGCCGGCTCCTTCATAGACAAAGGAAAACAAGAGACAAAGTGAAGATCTTGATGTGTTAAGCTCAAATTGAAGGAAGATTGAAGTGATCTAGTGGATGATACAAGAAGTCTTATAACTTTGGTAAGTTCTCTTGTGATCTTTGTGCTTATTTGAAATGATATTTGAGTTTGATAGATTTTTAAGAGTGTGTTGGTTGATTTTGAGATGTGAGAAGTGTTTGAGTGATTGGATGATGGATTTTGAGTATGGATTGAAGAAAAGAGTAAGTGGTTGGAAGAGATGATGTTGTATATGTGGTGAGGGTTTTGAGATGATTTTGTGTTTTGTGTTTGATGTGTGTTTTGGCTTGTTTTGGTGTGTTGCAAGTTTGAGATGAGTTTTTGAGTAGGTTTTGTTAAGATTGTTTGAAGAGGATGTTAAGGAATGGAAGTGTGTTGTTGAGTGTTTGGTTGTTTTGGCCGGAGTCTTGATTTGTGGCCGGACACGCCCATGAGCACGTCCAGGGTTTTTAGGCGTGTCAATTGTGTTGGTGGCAGTAGGTTTGACACGACCAGTAACACGCCCGTGTTATTGTGCGTGTCATAGCTACTGTGAGTTTGGAGAATTTGCATGGCCAGGAGCACGTTCATGATGTTGGACGTGTTGTTATGGTTGAGAGGCACTAGGTATTACACGCCCATGAACACGCCCGTATGGGTGAGCGTGTTAGGGTTAGGGTTTGCCCTAATTAATTCCTAATTGGATTATCTCTTGTGTATTCCTAAGCAAGTATATGCTATTACTTTTGATTTAGGTCTTGAAGATAGTGATTGATCATTGATCTAAGAGGTAGAAAGATCTTGAACAAGGAAGTGTTAAGAGTGGTGTGATTTGTTTTCGAGGTAAGTACAAAACCTATATGATTGTATGTAAGTACAAATATGGCATTAATACATTGTTAATTTATATGGGCAATGTGTGTTGCTATGTTTATATCAATGATGATATATATATATATATGAATAATGTGAATGACATAATGATGCAAATGATTGTGTATATGAAAGATTGAAATGCTATGATGTGAATTGAGATGAAATGGAATATTAAGCCATTGTGATTGGCTATGTTGATTCATTTGAAAATGAAATTGATAATAAATTAATGAATGAGTTGTGTGGCTAATGTGTTATTCCATTTTCAGAATTTGTTGTTTGTGGCATGCCTAATGATGGTAACAATCTCTTGAAGTTAGGTTGGGCTTGATCCTTGAAGCCAAGTTGGGTTGAAGTTTAACATGTTTTACTCCCCTTGAAGCTTGGTTGGGTCTAGTCCTTGAAGCCTAATTGAGACGTTACAACCCTTGAAGCTAGGTTGGGTTTGGTTCTTGAAGCCAAGTTGGGTTGAGACTTAGCATGCTTTGTTCCCCTTGAAGCTTGGTTGAACCTAATCCTTGAAGCCTAGTTGGGTATATGTGATAATGATAAATGTGATAAAACCAAAGCATTAACTCTGAAAATTGAATGGCATATTAGTGTGTTTTGGGCCCATGCTTGTCTTTGTTTATATATGATTCATTGATGGTAAAATAATCGAGTAATGAACTTCATGAAAGAACTTTGAGATGTGATATGCTTATATGATTATGATTTGTGAAAGGCAAAGGTTTGATGTTAGCTCTTCACTTGATGTGGATATTAATAGAATGTGTGATATTGCATAGCATACAAGCATAATATTAGCATGTTTTGTCTTACTAAGCAGTTGGCTTAGCGCGATAGTGTTGATCGCGCAGGTAACAGAATTGAACCCGAAAGCTCTTCGAGACCGAGTGAGAGTAGACAGTGAAGAGTTTATTTGGGACTTAAAGATCAGAGAAAGCTGCCAATCATGTATAACTTCTTTATATTTTGTAAATATTGTTTATTATGTGAATATATGTACATTTGTAAATATGGATTTAAATGCTTTCATATATGTAGCTATTTTATAAATTCCGCTACGTACTAAATAAACATATCTATATCTACTTTGTTTTATCTTACAAGTTAATTATTTATTATCTATATTGTATACTGAAAAAGATTATGATATCATTTTAAAGGTGTTTTTGAATGTTAAGAAAAATCCGTAGCATTCCTATATTCGATACATGTATACTACATTGTGGTGTATGTGGTGTGTATGTATTGGGTGTGGGGGTGTTACAGTTGTTTTGGTATCAGAGCCTAGGTTTGAGATTCTCAACCTAGGTAAAGTGTAAGAAAAAGAGTGTTTTGATTTTAAAACGTGGATTTTTGAATAACATACATGTTTGGCATTGGCAGTCTCAGATCTTTAATGAGATGTATTCTGATGTGTTTGCAGAAATAGGTTGTGATGGATCCTTATTTGCGTCAGTCAGTTGAGGGTAGTGAGGAGAGTGTAGCTCCGGAGGATAGAGCTAGAGTTGATAGTGCTGAGGAGGTACCTGCTTCTGTATCGGGGAGACCAGCTGGTGAGGAGGTTCCGCCAGCTTGGCTTAGGCATGTGATAGAGGCTTTGAGACAAGCACCAGTGCAACCACCGCCGCCACCCCCTCAGCCTGTGGTACCAGTGAGGCACTATGATAAACTAAGGAAGTATGGGGCAGAGGATTTCTTAGGTACTGTTGATCCAGCTGTAGCAGAGCAGTGGCTTGATAAAGTATAGAGGATCTTTATTCAGTTGCAAGCCACCCTAGAGGAAAAATTTGATAATGCCAGATCATTGCTACAGAAGGATGCATACGACTGGTGGAGGACAGTGCCCCATTCTATGGATGATCCACCAACTTTGTCCTATGCTGACTTTCTGAGAGAGTTTGAGTTGAAGTATACTCCAAGGGAGTATAAGGACATGAAAAAGATGGAGTTTTTGAACTTAAAGCAAGACAGCAGAACTGTAACTGAATATGAGGTTGAGTTTATTAGATTGAGCCATTATGCTGGGGGCATTATAGCTGATGAGATAGATAGATGCAGGAGATTTGAGGAGGGATTGAGGCCCTCTATTATGTGTTTGGTGGCTAGATCTAGATATCATGATTTCTCTCAGCTAGTGGCAGCAGCTCGAAGTGTAGAGCGAGCTCAAGTTATTGCAGCTGCTTCAGAGGAAGAGGTTAGGGTTAGGAGGCCCCAATTTGAGGCAGGGTCTTCTTCTGCTAAGAGAGGTAAAGGAAGCTTTGTTCCTAGAGTTAGTAGGAGTCAGAGGTCAGCTGGTAGGTCAGTGCAGTTACAGAGGCAGAGATTTAGACCTGCAGCTTCAGTGGCAAGTGCTCCGACCCCAATGATTCAGAGATCCACCCTACCCATCTGCATTCATTATGGTAGGCCACATGGTGGTTCTTATTGGAAGACTGGTGTAGCAGGGGTATGCTTCAGATGTGGATCACCTGATCACTTTGTGAGAGATTGTCCTGAGAGGCAAGAGCAGATGTCAGTTGATTCTGTAGCATCTCGACCTAGTGTGAGAGGAGGTCGAGGAGGCAGAGGTGTCAGCAGAGGAGGAAGATCTGGGTTCAGTTCTAGAGGAGGTTCTACATCTAGGGAGAGTAGACCAGAGGAGGCTGGATCTTCCCAGAGGATTTATGTGATGCAGAGGCAACCAGATGCTTCGGCAGTCATAGCTGGTACTTTTTCTTTATTTGATACTTTAGTACTTGCTTTGATTGATCCCGGATCCACACATTCATATATTAGTGCATCTGTTTTGCCTGTGTCTGATATGCATGCTGAGTCCCTAGGATTTGACGTGTTGGTGACAAATCCTTTAGGGCATAGTGTGATTGTGAGCAAGGTGCACCGAGACAGTGCAGTAGTGGTTCAAGGTGAGGAGTTCCTTGGAGATTTGATTGAGATGCCTTTTAAAGAATATGATGTGATCCTAGGCATGGACTGGCTATCTAGACATGGAGCTGTGGTGGACTGTAAAAAGAAAGTTGTTACTTTGAGAACTGTTGATGGTAGAAATGTGATGGTATCTAATGAGCAGGAACAGCTAGCATCTTTGTTTGTTTCAGCTGTTGCAGCCAGGAGGTTGATTAGAAAAGGATGTAATGCTTATCTTGCTCATGTAGTAGATACTAGAGTAACAGGTTCTCAAATTGATAGCATTGCCACAGTTGCAGAGTTTCCAGATGTGTTTCCAGAAGAGTTACCAGGATTGCCTCTTGAGAGAGAGAGGTGGAGTTTGGTATTGAATTATTGCCTGGTACCACTCCTATCTCTATTACTCCTTATAGAATGGCACCAGCAGAATTGAGGGAGTTGAAAGTGCAATTATAGGAGTTGTTGGATAAAGGATTTATTCGCCCCAGTGTTTCTCCTTGGGGAGCTCCTGTTCTATTCGTGAAGAAGAAAGATGGTACTATGAGGTTGTGTATCGATTATAGGCAATTGAACAAGGTGACCATTAAGAATAAATATCATTTGCCTAGAATTGATGATCTCTTTGATCAATTGAAAGGTGCAGCTGTGTTTTCTAAAATTGATTTGAGATCAGGGTACCATCAACTGAGAGTCAGAGCCGAAGATGTTCCTAAGACCGCCTTTCGGACCAGGTATGGGCATTATGAATTTTTAGTTATGCCTTTTGGTTTGACGAATGCACCTGCAATTTTTATGGACTTGATGAATAGGGTGTTTAGACCCTATTTGGATCAATTTGTGGTAGTGTTTATTGATGATATTCTGGTGTATTCACGTAATAAGGAGGAACATGATAAGCATCTATGGATTGTGTTGCAGATTTTGAGAGAGAAGCAGTTGTTTGCTAAACTGTCGAAGTGTGAGTTTTGGTTGGATCAAGTAGCTTTTCTGGGTCATATAGTTTCAGCAGAAGGTATTAGAGTTGATTCAAGTAAAGTTGAAGCTATTCTGAATTGGAGTCCACCAAAGTCAGTGACTGAAGTTAGAAGTTTTCTGGGTTTGGCAGGCTATTACCAACGGTTTGTGAAAGGATTTTCTTTGATAGCTACTCCACTCACCAGATTGCTTCGAAAGGGAGTTAGATTTGTGTGGACAGATCAATGTCAGGCTAGCTTTGAACAGTTGAGAGAAATGTTGACTCAAGCGCCTGTTCTTACTTTACCTGTAGAAAGCAAACCATATGTGATCTACAGTGATGCTTCACATAGTGGTTTGGGGTGTGTGCTAATGCAAGAAGGTAAAGTTATAGCTTATGCTTCTCGATAGTTGAAACTGCATGAGCTCAATTATCCGACCCATGATTTGGAACTAGCAGCCATTGTGTTTTCATTGAAGATTTGGCGACACTATTTGTTTGGGGAGAAATGTTTCATCTACACTGATCATAAAAGTTTGAAATATTTGGGTGTCCAAAAAGAGCTTAATCTTCGACAGAGGAGATGGTTGGAATTGATTAAAGACTACGACTGTTTGATTGATTATCATCTAGGTAAAGCAAATGTTGTTGCTGATGCCTTGAGTCGGAAGTCTTTGGCAGGTTTGATTGTTTATTCGCTCTCGTTGCTTGTTGAGTTGAGAGCATTGCATGCCAGTTTTGTATATTGTGATGATGGTGCATTATTGGCACAGTTGCAATTGAAACCAGTTTTGTTGGATCAGATTAAAGAGGCTCAGTTGGCTGATGAGAATATTCGAAAGATTGTGTCAGATTGCCAGAACGGGAAAAGTAGAGATTTTATTGTGAGAAATGATGGGAGTCTCTGGTTTAAGAATAGATTGTGTGTACCTGATGATGTTAATTTAAAAAGAATCATTTTGGAAGAAGCACATCAGTCAGTGTTTGCTATGCATCCGGGCAATGCCAAGATGTATCATGATTTGAGACAATATTACTAGTGGTCCGGTATGAAGAGAGACATAGCGGAGTTTGTATCCAGATGTCTCACATGTCAGAAGGTAAAAGCAGAGCATCAAGTTCCAACCGGGTTGCTTCAACCGTTGTCAGTGCCTGAATGGAAGTGGGAAAGAGTGACAATGGATTTTGTGTCTGGTTTGCCATTGACACAAAGGAAACATAATGCTATATGGGTGATTGTGGATAGATTGACTAAGACAGCTCATTTCCTTCCGGTTCGGATGGATTACTCATTGGAGAGGTTAGCAGAGCTGTATATCCATGAGATTGTAAAGTTGCATGGGGTTCCAACTTCTTTAGTGTATGATCGAGATCCCCGATTTACTTCAAGATTTTGGAAGAGTTTGCATGGTGCTTTGGGTTCTCGACTGCACTTCAGCACGGCTTTCCATCGGCAGACAGATGGACAGTCAGAGAGGGTGATACAGATTATTGAGGATATGTTGAGAAGCTGTGTCATTGATTTCTCTGGAAGTTGGGACAGATTTTTACCGCTTGTGGAGTTTGCTTATAACAACAGTCACCAATCCAGCATGGGTATGGCACCATTCGAGGCATTGTATGGTAGACGGTGTCGGACACCTCTTTGTTGGAGTGAACTTGGTGAAGGTAAGTTAATTGGGCCTGATTTGATTCAAGAAACTGAAGAGAAAGTGAAATTGATTCGAGGCAAGTTGAAAGCAGCTTCAGACCGACAGAAGTCTTATGCAGATCTGAAGAGGAGAGACATAGAGTTTGATGTTGGAGATAAGGTATTTTTGAAAGTGTCTCCTTGGAAGAAGATATTGAGGTTCGGTCGGAAAGGGAAATTGAGTCCTCGTTTCATTGGACCATATGAAGTTTTAGAGAGAGTCGGGCCAGTTGCTTATTGGCTTGCTTTACCACCTGAGTTGGATCGTATCCATAATGTATTCCATGTTTCTATGTTGAGGAGATATAGATCGGATCCATCTCATGTGTTGCTGATTGAATCTATCGAGGTGAATCAAGATCTGACATTTGAAGAGGAACCAGTTGCTGTCTTGGCATGTGAAGTGAAAGAATTGAGAAATAAGAAAGTGCCACTTGTGAAGATTTTGTGGAAGAATCATACAAAGGAAGAGGCAACTTGGGAAAGTGAGCAAACAATGCGAGAGCAATATCCTCAATTGTTTCGGACTTGATATCAGGTAATTTCGAGGGCGAAATTTCTTTTTAGAGGGGGAGAATTGTAATATCGTAATGTATGCCCTAAAAGTTTTGATTATGTTGTTGTTGTATATTAGATTGAATGTATATGTATTTGATAAGAAAAGAATTTGGAAAAGAATGTTTATGTATATGTGTTTTGGGAAAGAAAGAGGGTGTAGAGAGAAGTGTATATATTGTTTATATGCTTGTATAATTAACATATACATAAGTCAAAGGGAAAGTTAATGGAAGAGAGATATTTATTTGGTTATTGGTGAAATGACTATTAAGGGCATTGGATTAAAAAGAAATCTAGAACAAATGATAAAAGGGTGTTTTGGTAATTGTTTGAATTGGAACACTTGGTGGAGATTAAAAGAAGAGTTGACTTTATTTTTGTGTTTCATTTCTTCTTTCTTCTTTGTGTGGCCGGCTCCTTCATAGACAAAGGAAAACAAGAGACAAAGTGAAGATCTTGATGTGTTAAGCTCAAATTGAAGGAAGATTGAAGTGATCTAGTGGATGATACAAGAAGTCTTATAACTTTGGTAAGTTCTCTTGTGATCTTTGTGCTTATTTGAAATGATATTTGAGTTTGATAGATTTTTAAGAGTGTGTTGGTTGATTTTGAGATGTGAGAAGTGTTTGAGTGATTGGATGATGGATTTTGAGTATGGATTGAAGAAAAGAGTAAGTGGTTGGAAGAGATGATGTTGTATATGTGGTGAGGGTTTTGAGATGATTTTGTGTTTTGTGTTTGATGTGTGTTTTGGCTTGTTTTGGTGTGTTGCAAGTTTGAGATGTGTTTTGAGTAGGTTTTGTTAAGATTGTTTGAAGAGGATGTTAAGGAATGGAAGTGTGTTGTTGAGTGTTTGGTTGTTTTGGCCGGAGTCTTGATTTGTGGCCGGACACGCCCATGAGCACGTCCAGGGTTTTTAGGCGTGTCAATTGTGTTGGTGGCAGTAGGTTTGACACGACCAGTAACACGCCCGTGTTATTGAGCATGTCATAGCTACTGTGAGTTTGGAGAATTTGCACGGCCAGGAGCACGTTCATGATGTTGGACGTGTTGTTATGGTTGAGAGGCACTAGGTATTACACGCCCATGAACACGCCCGTATGGGTGAGCGTGTTAGGGTTAGGGTTTGCCCTAATTAATTCCTAATTGGATTATCTCTTGTGTATTCCTAAGCAAGTATATGCTATTACTTTTGATTTAGGTCTTGAAGATAGTGATTGATCATTGATCTAAGAGGTAGAAAGATCTTGAACAAGGAAGTGTTAAGAGTGGTGTGATTTGTTTTTGAGGTAAGTACAAAACCTATATGATTGTATGTAAGTACAAATATGGCATTAAAACATTGTTAATTTATATGGGCAATGTGTGTTGCTATGTTTATATCAATGATGATATATATATATATGTATGAATAATGTGAATGACATAATGATGCAAATGATTGTGTATATGAAAGATTGAAATGCTATGATGTGAATTGAGATGAAATGGAATATAAAGCCATTGTGATTGGCTATGTTGATTCATTTGAAAATGAAATTGATAATAAATTAATGAATGAGTTGTGTGGCTAATGTGTTATTCCATTTTCAGAGTTTGTTGTTGGTGGCATGCCTAATGATGGTAACAATCTCTTGAAATTAGGTTGGGCTTGATCCTTGAAGCCAAGTTGGGTTGAAGTTTAACATGTTTTACTCCCCTTGAAGCTTGGTTGGGTCTAGTCCTTAAAGCCTAATTGAGATGTTACAACCCTTGAAGCTAGGTTGGGTTTGGTTCTTGAAGCCAAGTTGGGTTGAGACTTAGCATGCTTTGTTCCCCTTGAAGCTTGGTTGATCCTAATCCTTGAAGCCTAGTTGGGTATTGTGAACACTCGAATTTTGAGGCTTGGAAAGCCGATTTTCTCAGACTGCTGACGATCGGACCGGACCGGAGGTCCACGGTAAAGTTCACCGGAAATATATCGATATGGTTCTTGAAATGTCCAGGACGACGTGAGGATCACGAATATGGTCCCAGAATAATTTTTGGAGGTCTCTAGCTCCCGAAAAATCAGTTTGAGTGAAAACCGGATGAAACTGGCGGCCCAGCCACCGTGAACCCAGCGGCTCAGCCGCCAAAACCGGCGGCCCAGCTGCGCGGCCCAGCTGCCGTGACCGGCGGCTCAGCCGCCATGACTCCCGATTTTGCCTATAAATTGCCTTCAAGTGTTCAAAAAAAGGGGTTGGCTTTTGGAGACTCCGGGCCTTATGCTGACAAATTTAATCCGTAATCAAGAATCATAATCCAAGATCCAAGAAAACGAGATCTGGAACTTCGAAGTGGAAAAATCCTAAGCAAGGTAATATCCTAATTCATCATTTGTCAATTTAAGCATGTCATAAGCATTCCATCTTCTTCTTAATTTCTTTCGGTCAAAGACCTAATCCTTTTAGGTCTAATGGCCTAATGGACAAATCAATCAACATTTCGGCATTAAGCCGTGAATCAATTAATCTTTTTTGCATGGAGCCTAAATCGCATCCTTTTGGTACAAAGTACCTAAATTTCACAGTTAAAATCAACATTTTGGCACGAAGCCTAAATTGTCTCGCTTTGGTACGAAGTACCTAAATTTCACAATCAATCAATCTTTTGGCATGAAGCCATATTGCACTCTTTTGGTACAAAGTACCTAAATTTCACCATTTAGCACTAAGTGCTAAATCTCACAAATTTGGCAAAATGCCCGACAATGCAGGCCAAAGGCCTAAAATTTGCATCTTTTTGGTACAAAGTACCTAAATTTCACCATTTAGCACTAAGTGCTAAATCTCACCAATTTGGCAAAAAGCCCGACAAATGCACGAAGCATACACACACACATGCATGAAGCATAATTTTCATCGCCTTTAAATAGGCTTTCCCGAACTGCATGGGCTTTGATCTCTCATAAAAACGAGAGTATGTAGGCATATTTGGGATTCACCCCAAATAGCAAGTCCACAACTTACCAACAATCAGTCCTTTTTCTTTTCTTCATCCTTTTTATATTTACTTCTTTTTATTGTCAAGTTAGTCAAATGCATGACATAGTCCCCGAATCCTCCTTGGGTTCGCAGACTAGAAGCCTTTACATTGGATGCATTATCGGAGTCAAACAAGGGTTTTCTTAGTTTTTCCCTTCGAACAAAATAAACTGAGTGGCGACTCCTGACAACGAGTGAACTTTCATCCGAATCCTTTTCGGGTGGAAACCGAGGTTCACAAATTGGCTACTCCACTGGGGACCCACAAAAATGATTTATGGGATTCTAAGTGGACTACTATTGCTTATTTGATCAATTTGACACTAGGGACCATAAAAATGATTTATGGGATCCTAGTAGATTGTTATTATTTGTGTAACTGATTTGCCCTTCTTTAGGGTATTTTTGTTTATTTTGCAGGGTACCTTAGCAATATATATCCTTCCTTTAAGGATATTGGACTGAAGATTGAAGAAAGGAATCTTTTTTCTTTGATGGATCTATTGTTTGACTACTTGTGCATTTATTTTGTCATTCAGAGAATCTTTTTCTCTTGCATATATGTGGGAATCATTTTTCTCCATTGCATAAAAAATTATTTTCAAATGAATTTCTTCTCTTTCTGTTCAAAGTTCTGAGTCTGGATAGCAAGTAGCGCTGACCGGCAGGTCTCCTTGATTATGCCGGCGGACAGCCAAAGTGTCCTCCCTGTTGTCGCAAACCATTCCAATCCTTTTGGAATGGCCCATGAGTAATCGTACTGTTGGACCCACGCGAAACTCCTTGTTTCACATGTGGTCAGGTATATCTTACTCAAGACTCAAGGGTCCCTATGATAAGCCGATTCTCTATTTTTCACATAATAATAGAACCTTCCCTTAGGTTGTATGTACCCAATTATAGTGCTGCATTCCATTAAAATGAATTATGATGTGATGAGGTGCATTCATGCAACATGACAACATTATTTTGGAAAAATTGTTTTGGGGAAAAATTTTTGATGTATATAAGTGGACCAAAAGTTTTTCCTACCCTACACACCACCCTGATCTATTGCCCTTAACCTTTGCAGGTACCCGCTGTCCGTGTGCCTTCACCTACACCAGACACACCAATACCAATTGTGCTATCCCCTACTAGTTCTACTACCCCAACTTCACCAACTACTCCAATTACTGAAATGGCCACAATTGAACAGATTAAGGCTTTGCTGGATGGTCAGGTTAAGGAAATTGAAGCTAGAATGCAAGAGAGAATTGATGAAGCTTTAGCTGCCCAAAGGGTAGCCATCCTGGCTGAATTGGGAGGGGCACCAAAGACAGTCCCTATTCCTGGAAATTTGGGGAAGGAACCCATTGTGGGGCAAACTAGTACCCCCGTGACTGCTCAGATTAATACCCCTGTCATCAATTTGGAGGATCCACCCTCCAAGAATGAAACAGATGAACTGAAAAGGAAACTTGAATTGCTTGAGAGGTCAATCACTGCCATGAAAACTCACAAAGAGGTGGTAGACATGGATTCCTTATCCTTGTTTCCCCAAGCCAGATTACCTCCAAAATTCAAGATGCCGGGGATGGACAGATTTGATGGGACCACTTGCCCTAAAACCCATTTGAAGATGTATGTGGGAGCCTTAAGTCCTTGGGGTTTAAATGATGAGCTCTTTGCTCAGTCATTCCAACAATCCCTGACTGGTGCTACCCTTAAATGGTTTGTGAGTCTAGACTGTTCCAAGATTAAGACATGGGAAGACATCTGCAATGCATTTAATTCTCAATACCACTACAATATTGAGGTGGATGTCACTAGAAGAGAACTTGAGACCACCAAACAAAACAACAATGAACCCTTCTCCTCGTTCCTTACGAGGTGGAGGGCAAAAGCCGCCCAGATGATCAATCGCCCTTCAGAACAAGAGCAGATTGATATCATAATCAGGAATCTAAGACCTACATATCAGGCTCAACTGCAAACCCAATATCTACCTACTTTCAAATCGCTCATTGCGACTGCAACCAAGGTAGAAGATTTGATACAGTTGGGTAAAATAGTGGATGAGGGGGCTGCTTCGAAATACAAGAAACAAAGCCAAACTCCTTCCTCAAGCAAGGTCAATCAAGTGGCCAATATTGCCCCCGCGAATCCTTTACGTGTGAGCAATATTGGGCCGAGAAATCATCCGAGAAGGCAATATACTGACCTTGGAGTGCCCCTTCATTTGGTGTTTAAAAAGGCTGTGGAAGGGAAATATTTGAAGCCTTTGGACCCAAGACCTCCTCCAAACCCACTACCTTCCAGTTATAAAGTCAATGAATATTGTGAATACCATCAAGGGAATGGGCATAGAACAGATGCTTGCTGGACTCTGAAAAACCGCATCCAGGATTTGGTGGATAGGGGTGACATCATTCCTCTCAGGAGTCAACCGAACATTAATACTAACCCTTTGCCTAATAACTCCATCCATGCCATTACTGTGGAAGACGAGCTGTTTGATCCTTTCGAACTTCTCTCAAAAATGAATGAAGTGTGTGTGTTAGATTTGAACGACCTTGCTGAAGAGGTCAGTGCTCTGACAAGAAGTGGAAGACAATATCAGCCACTTGACTTGGGAAAAACCCCTAAAACCTCAAATCACCCCCATAAGAAGACTCCAGAGCCAAAAGAAGACCCTGTCCTTACTCAGCTTAAGCAAACCCAAGCTAAGGTGTCAATTTGGGAGCTCCTTGCTTCCTCATTCCCACACCGCCAGGCTCTCAGCGAAGCTTTGAGTCAACTTGATACACCAGTGGACACAAGCCCAGAAGCTTT
The DNA here is from genome assembly GCA_947685225.1 of Garcia nutans. NCBI lineage: Eukaryota > Viridiplantae > Streptophyta > Magnoliopsida > Malpighiales > Euphorbiaceae > Garcia > Garcia nutans. The sequence continues at coordinate 41,671,737 of CANTUV010000007.1, read as the reverse complement.
GGTGGCCACTTTGACCCAATCAACCAAGGCATTGAGTATCAGATTTTCTGATGTAGATTTACCAGAAGACGGTAAGAAACACAATGATGCTCTATATATCACCATACAGACTGGGGGAAAGACTGTGCCCGTGGTTCTCATTGATAATGGGTCAGCCTTAAATGTGTGTCCTTTGAAAGTAGCAAGCTGTTTGGGGTTGGAGACTATAGATCTTACACCTTCTGATCAGATTGTGAGAGCATACGATAACACTCAAAGAGAAATTTTGGGTGTTGCCACTCTAGAAATTGCCATTGGACCGGTGAAAATGAAAGTGCCCTTCCAGGTCATTGATGTACCCGCGAGCTTTAATCTCCTCCTTGGAAGGCCGTGGATTCATCAAATTAATGCTGTACCTTCTTCGTTGCACCAAAAACATAAATTCCCTTTTGAAGGAAAAATCATCACTATCAAAGGGGATACCTGTGAAATCAACAGGAAAACCATGGATCAGTCTCTCCTTGAGGTTGTTCCTGGTGAAACTGCCATGACCTTGACTGGGTTTCATTACGACACAGTTCAATGCATAGAAGGTGAAAAACCCAAAGGGCCATTTGTCTCATATGACTTTGGGGAGGTCCAAATCAACTGCCTAGTGAGAATGATGCTGAGGGTAGGTCTATTGCCCGGGATGGAAATGATGAAGTCTGGGAGAAAAACACCCGTAGTACGGCCATGGGAAGAGCCTGAGAATAAGGGAACTTTTGGCTTGGGGTACAAACCTACAGATGATGAAATAGAAGAGTTTGAGTGTGGAAGGAAGAAGAAGGGAAATTGGGGGGCAAGAAGCCTCAAAATGCGCCCTTACTTTAGAACTCTGAATGGTCACTTTTGCAAACCTGGAAAGGCAGTTCATCACCGTGGTTTTCAGGAACCATTCTATTCTCCTATGACCGGAAAGAAGCTACCGGGTTTTGAAATGTTTGCTGATGTTGTGGCCATAAAAGAAGAAGAACCAGAACCTGAAACTGACCCCCAAATGGAAGATTTCATGTGACCTAGTCTCTTTGATGAGGTTGCTATGATAACCAATGTCAAAGATAAAAGGGACTTCACCAAGCTGATCAAGACAACAGATGGACCACTGACGAACTGGTATGCCGAGGAGGGACAAGCTGCTGTAGACAAAACTAGTCCAGTGTCGCACCTTGAACCCGAGTCCTGTACCGAGTTAAATTCTGAGTCAAACACCAAGCCATAGTCTAATTCTGAGTCTTCTGTAGTTTCAGATTTAGAGAACCCTAATGTCAAATCTAATGTAATCTTGGAGAATGACTCCACCATTATCAATGAAATTGTTCGGATTCTTGGTTACCCTGTGTCTTTTGCTTTCCAAGTATTATCTAGCAAAAATGAAATAAACAAAATAAATGAAATAAATGAAAAGATAATAATTGGCAAAGAAAATGAACATACATACATTGCATATGATTGTGTGAATAAGGAACAGGTTGTGGAGTGCATCAGAAGATATGTTGACTGCTTCATGTGGAAGACAAGTGATGTCACGGGAATAGACCCAGCCATAGCAGTTCATAAGATTCCGCTATACCCCGATGCAAAGCCGGTTAAGCAGAAATTGAAAAGAATGAAGCCTGAAAGGTCTTTGAAAATTAAAGAGGAGGTTGCCAAGCAACTGGACAATAAGTTCATGGAACCAATTGCCTACCCTTCATGGTTAGCAAACATTGTACCGGTCCCGAAGAAAGACGGAAAGGTCAGGATGTGTGTTGATTATAGAGATCTGAATAAGGCTTGTCCCAAGGACGATTTCCCGCTACCACACATCGATTTGTTGATAGACAGGATGGTTGGGCATATGATGGTTTCCATGACTGACCTTGCGGTTGGATACAATCAGATCCTGGTGCACCCACCAGAAAAAGAGAAGACAGCTTTCATTACAGAATGGGGCACTTTCTGCTACAGGGTTATGCCTTTTGGGTTGATAAATGCAGGGGCTACCTACCAAAGGATGGCGACAACAGTCTTTCATGACATGATTCACAGAGAAGTAGAAGTGTATGTTGATGATATGATTGTTAAGTCAAAATCTCCAGAAGAACACGTTGAAGCACTTGAGAAGTTCTTCCTTAGACTTCGCAAGTACAATTTGAAGCTTAATCCTGCAAAATGCCTCTTTGGTGCGACATCGGGCTTATTTTTGGGATATTTGGTAAGCAAAAAAGGAATAGAAGTTGATCCAGCAAAGTCAAAGGCTATTCTGAAAATGCCTCCACCAAGAACAGAAAAAGAGATTCGAGGCTTGCTAGGTAGATTACAGTATATTAGCCGATTCATATCGCAATTGGCAGAGACTTGTGGTCCAATCTTTAAGCTACTAAGGAAAGGTGCTTCACAAGAATGGAATGAAGACTGCCAGAAGGCCTTCGACAAGATCAAAGAATACTTGTTAAGTCCGCCAATTCTACAACCTCCCAGAATGGGAAAACCTCTGCTCTTGTATTTGTCTGTAACAGATGAAGCTATGGGGGCAATGCTAGCTCAAGAGGCTGAAGATACAAAGGTGGAAAATGCAATTTACTACCTCAGCAAAAGGATGCTGGACTATGAGTTAAAGTATAACAGGATTGAGAAGCTGTGTTTAGCGTTGTATTGGGCTTGCACGAAGTTACAACACTACTTGTCTTCTTACACTACTTATGTCATTGCAGAATAGAGTCCCTTGAAATTCCTTATGGAGAGGCCTATTTTGGACAGCAAAATGGCTAAGTGGGTGTCAACATTGGCAGCCTTTGACTTGAAATTTGTTCAAAGGAAAGCTGTGAAAGGCGGGGCAATAGCTGACCAATTAGCAAAATTACCTATAAAAGACGAGATGCGAGAAATGGGTTTCCCTGACGAAGACCTCTTGAATGTGGAAAGAAGTGTTTGGGAGATGTATTTTGATGGGGCATCCAATTATCATGGAAACAGAATTGGAATTGTGTTCAAAACTCCTTGTGGAGAATACATTCCATTATCAGTTAAACTCGACTTTAGCTGCACAAACAATGAAGCAGAATATGAAGCTTGCATTAATGGGCTTGAAGCCGCCCTGAAATTGGGGATTAGGGACCTAAAGGTCTATGGTGATTCTATTTTAATAGTATCACAAGCTTTAAGGAAATGGAAGATAAGAGAAGAGCATTTGGTTCCTTACCTACAACGCCTTGATCATTTGGCACAACAGTTCAATGATCTGTCCTTCGAATATCTCCCAATAGCAAAGAATCAGTTTGCTGATGCCTTGGCTACTTTAGCTTCCATGATCAATATCAGGGAGGGGAAAGTCATTCGTCCATTGAAAGTTCAGCTTCAAAAGCAACCCGCCCATGTAATGCACTTGGCCGATGGTAAACCATGGTTTTGGGATATCAAGACCTATCTCAAGGATGGAAATTATCCGGAGGGATCATCAAAGGTTGATCAGAGGGCAATAAGGCAGCTTGCCAAAGGTTACATTCTTAATGGAGATATCCTCTACAAAAGAAGTTGGAATGGAATGCACCTAAGGTGTGTAAATGAAGCAGAGGCTAAGCAGATAATGGAAATGGTACATGGTGGCGAATCAGGACCACACATGTATGGGATCGCCTTGGCTCGAAAAATTGCCAATCTAGGATATTATTGGTCCACCATGAATGCAGACTGCGTGGCATTTGTGCAAGGATGTCATCAATGCCAAATATTTGCTAAGCTACAGAAGCAACCTCCTGTTGCCCTGAATCCAATCACTTCTCCATGGCCCTTCGCTACTTGGGGAATTGATATAATTGGAAAAATACATCCAAAAGCCTCGAATGGACATCAGTTTATCTTGGTAGCAGTGGATTACTTCACAAAGTGGGTTGAAGCAGCTTCCTATGCAGAATTAGATGCCAAAAAGGCCGCGCAGTTTGTCCGAACCAACATCCTTTATCGGTACGGAACACCATTTGAGATTATCACTGATAATGGAGCTCATTTCCAAGCAGAGTTTGCCAAACTCTTGAAGGATAAGAAAATTCAGCATCATAAGTCCTCTCCTTATAGACCTCAAACAAATGGAGCTGTAGAAGCAGCGAACAAGTCTACAAAGATGATCATGCAAAAAAATGATCAAGGAGCATAGGCGTTGGCATGAGAAGTTACCATTGGCCTTGTGGGGATACAGAACATCAATTAGAACTCCTACTGGGGCAACCCCGTATTCACTAGTATATGGAATGGAAGCGGTACTCCCCATTGAACTGGAAGTTCAATCGGCGAGAATAATTCAAGGAAGTCAGATAAGTGAAGCTGAATGGATCAACAGTTATCATCATCAGTTGTTGGGTTTGGACGAGAAAAGACTTCAAGCTCTACATCAGATTCAAGGATATCAGAGGCGAATGGCCAGACATTTCAACAAAAAGGTCAAAGATCGAAAGTTGGAAGAAGGTTGTTTGGTCCTGAAAGAGATCAGAACACCTGTTACAGATCCTCGTGGGAAGTTCCGTCCTCATTGGGCGGGACCCTACATTTTGAAGAAAATACTTTCCGGCGGAGCCGTCATCTTGTCTGATTTGGATGGTCTGGAGTTCACAAACCCATGCAATCTGGATCAACTGAAAAAATATTATGTATGATCATGCATCCCGTAAGGAACTACATTAGACCTGATTCTCGTAAACTAATTCGAGATATGTAGGCAGCTCTCCTTGAGCACGGTCTAAATTTTAATAAAAATCGTTCAATTTTCTTTTGCCAACATAAAAAAACAAAACAAAACAAAAAAACAAAAAAAACAAAAACAAAAAAAACAAAAGATCCCGCTAAGCCGAAAACCCACAAAGGGCGGCTTAGGCAATAGTGGGGCCCGCTAAGCTGAAAACCCGCAAAGGGCGGCTTAGGCAAGAATGGGTAAGAGCTCGCTAAGTTGAAAATCCGAAAGGACGGCTTAGGCAAAAATAAGAGCAAATAAATAAAGTAGATAATGCTTGGAAAGCAAACAAAAGGGTCATTCATTAAGAATCATTCATTACAAAAAGAGAATCATCTGTTACAAAAAGAGTCATTCAGCCTATAAAATACAAAAAGGTCAAGTCATATTCCCCAAAAAACCAAAAAGGTAAAAACAACCCAAAAACAGAAAAGACAATGGAGTCACCCTGGGATCTAAATCCTACGCCTCCTACAGGGGGCAGAGTCTTCGGCGTCTTCCTTAGTCCCGGAACTCTCCGCAATATCTACCTTTTCCTCACTAAGAGGAACCACCTCCTCTCCCTCCAACTCCTACAGCAATGCACACCTCCTCGGTTTCTCAACGGGCCAAACCTCAGCTATAAACCAGGTCCTGTACTCTGGAGTGGGCTGAACGAGGGAAGGCTCTGCACAAGGCCTGATCATCCGATGGTCTCTGACCCAAGTCTGTAGAACAGCCCGAGTAACCCCGGGGGTAATAGGAGAAGCAATGGTAAGCCCGACAGGAAGGGGAACTCTCTGATCAATACCCATCTGCCTGAGGACGTGGGAAGCACTGTACCAAGTACTGTGAGTGAACCCAAGCAGGTAGACATGGTTGTGCATGGCATTTGCCTCCATGAATTGAGGAATCCTATACCAAGGGACGAACCATAATAATTCTTCCGGTCCAAGCTCAAACAGCCAAACAGTCCATTCGGCCATAGAGGGAAAAGAAATCTGAATTTTCCTGGTGCGGTACTGCGAAGGGTTGTAGGTCAAAGTCTGGGGGGCTGCAACCACTCGAAGAGGATCTCTCAGCCAAACCTGGAAAAAATAGATCCTTTCTATTTTACAAAGGAAAAGAGAGGTGATGGAATAAGCTAAAAAATAAAAGGTATAAATTACCTGAAGGATGACCGGGGTGACGGTCCAACATTCAAATCCAAGTGCACATCTGTCGAGACTCTGAATAGTCTCAGCCAGGATCATGCCCCCGATACAGTTGAGCTCTTCCATTTGCCTAACCATTGGGAAAAGTTTCAAATCTCCAAAGCTGGGGTCACGGTTGAAGAGGAACCCAGCTAACAGACAAAAGACGAAGGCTCGCATTCTATGCCTCAATTGAATATCGTCTTCAAAATCGGCGGTCAAGAATTCATCAATTAGGGGAAGCAGCATCGCCTTATCCCCATCGACAATCATAGCTTGGGCTTGGGGTTTTGTGAAGCTAAAAAGCCTCTGAAAAGATCCCACATAGCCGATTTGGACCTCATGCCTCACAAGAGGGGCATTTGGGTCGCACCCAATGATCGAGCAGAACTCCTCAAAAAGAGGACACATTTCCTCCATCCGAGCCCCAAATCTGAAAACATGGGCTTGGGGATCCCAAAACCTGATGCAAGAGTGCAAGAAATCCCAGTATACAGCTACACCTCTGAGGGTGGCGACAGCTTTCAACCCGTACCTCCCCATGTTGATCCTTTCAACATTGTGGAGACTTTTGGTCCAATTATGCATCACGTGATTAAAAAGGGGATTCATTGTTATTTGAAAAAAAAAATAATAAGATCTTGCAGTAAGAGGATTGCTTTCTGGCCCACAGATGTAAGACAACCTTGAGTTTTATACTGGTCTGGCCCGGGCAGCGGCCGCTGCCGGCAGCTCAGCCGCCACTTCCGGCGGTTCGGCCGCCGCCGACCGTCCTGATTCCTCTTTTTTGATGTTTTGTAAAATTCTCGTGTTTTGGCCCTGTTTAGGCCCTGTTATGTGCTATTTTTTGGGATTGTGTCAGGGATTTATTTTTAAAAGAGATTTCTAAAAAGAAAAAGCATCATGCATACATATGTGCTATTAATACTAACAAATAAGTGCAGGTTTACAGATAAGTTCAGATAACAGCTGAAAAACATGAAAGGTACAAAGTACAGAAGGGGAATAGTTCAAATACAGCAAGCATAGTTCAAGACAAGTATGAAAAAAAATCAGTGCCGGCCTCTCCGTCTTTGCGGCCTGCTCTGCCTCTCGTAAGCAGCCTCAGTCCAAGCACCAGACAGTTCATCCGAGAAAGCAGTAATCAGTGCCGCCATTTCCGTGATCAGGCCCTCTGGTACCTGTAAAAGAGACAAAATCACAATCAATCTCAAGAGAATTTTATGAATCCTTTTCATGAAAAGTTCTATGAGAATATACCTGAGTGACATGAGCAAAGCTCCGATATAATGCACCCTCTGCACTAATTGGTTGGGTCACCCAACCACCAGATGCATGATAACGAGCAGCATAAGGTAGCCTCAAGTCGGCTAAAATAGGGTCAAAATGGCCGGTAGCTGTAAGGACGGATGCGGGAGGCCTCAAATGAGATGAGCTGCTGCTTCCTCCAGTGTGTGATGGTCCAGCCCTGAAAGCGGAAGCCTCAGCCCTAGAGGAAGAGGGTCTGTCAGCTCGCCGGTCGGGAGAGGGATGGTCTCTCGGGGTGCTAGAAGTGGGAGCCGAAGAGTGGGAAGACCGATAAGGGGGTACAGAATCAAATCGTGTCCCAATGCGTGGCATCAGTCGATGAAGACAGTAGAAGTCATAATCATCCTCATCCGGGGCATAAGCCGACTCGAAAGGGTCGCCCTCATACTGGGACACAGTAACAGGCAGAAGTGTTGAAGATAGCATATCATCAGGGGGATCCATGGGAACTGCACAGAAACTGGCGATCTGGAAAGTCACCCTCTCAGCGAGATAATATCGTCAAAACTCTGGATGGGGAAGTATGAATCGACGGCGAGTCAGAAACTCTGATCGCCGAAAGCTGTAATCTTGAGCAATCCACTCTACCAGTCGATTAGACATCACTTCAGATGCAACCTGTAAAAATTTGTTATATTAGTGAATCATTTTCTCTAATATAATAAAAAAAGATGACGATAAAGCATTTACTGAGTCCATTGGGCAGCTGTCGAAGAACGATCTCAGCCCTCTGATGGGAAGTTTCCTCTTTGGTACTTCTACCCTCTCTCTATACCACCTCCAAGCAATGGGGGAAAGGGGATCTGCGGGGGCAGGTATCTCATGAAGAAAAGGGGCAATGTCAGGAAAGTACTCGTAAGCCCAAGTCTGAAAAAAAAAAGAGAGAAAGAGAAGGTATCAGAGTTGGTGTATGTCAACATATATAAAGATAGGGGAAATGTTCTTTACATTACCTCCCAGAAGTAATACAAGCCACACGGAGCAATACGGGTATAGCAGAGGTCTGACATGTCATCATACAACCTACACAGCATCATGCTAGCCCAATCGTACGTATGAAGCCGTGTCAGGTCAAGTAGGCTCTTCAGCACATTGAGACTCACTGCATCTTTCCTGTTTGATAAGAAGGAGCTAGCAAATAGGAGAAGCAAGGTAAACCTGGCTGCCTGGTCAGCAATAAGGTTGCCTGTCTCGTAACCAGTGTAAATACCTGGCGCTTGCTCCACAAGCCACCTCCGCTGAATGCAGCGAGGTGCCTGATATCGAGGATAGTCAACCCCGATCAAAGTAATCATGTCGGCTGAAGAAATGTCCTGCCGCCAGTCATCATAGGACTCCACCATCTCAACGCCAAACGGAATCCCATAAATGATGGAAAAGTCAGTAGGCGTCATTGTCATCTCCCCCCAAGAAAAATGGAAAGTGTCAGTAGTAGGCCACCAGCGCTCGGCTAAAGCACAGATCAAATCCCGGTGGATATCTCTGCCCACATCTATAGCCCTCAAATGGTGAAGGAAAGCAGGTCTGATAAGATCCCCCACCGGATGCCCGGCATCAAAGATGTAAGTCGGAATAGTGACCATGGGACGCTCAGCTATAGATATCTTGATCATAGAGTCCTAAAAAAAAAAAATCAGAAAATTTGGGGACAACTTCAGAAAAATTCAAGTTCTTTCCCCAGCCGGGAGTGGATTCCTAAAGGATTATTTCTAAGTTCTTTACTAGAAATAATTACCGATGGCAGAACATAATGAAGCCTAGTACTAATCCTAATTCATTACTAGTACATGTAAAGGAAATGTTCCTAAAATTTATTTCTAAGTTCCTTACTGGAAATGAATAAAATTCCTAAGCATGCATACTAGATGGACAAACGGGAGAGTACTCACCTCATAGCAGCCGGTCCGAGAACTGTGCCTCTCCTCCTCAAGTAAAAGATTGCAGGGAGGGAGTGGGATTTCAAAATCTTCAAAGCCAGTGAAATCCATCGTCGAAAGAAAATTTGAAAGAAGAAGAATGAATGAAAGCAAATGAAAATTGAATGGAAATGAGCCTATTTATAGGGAAAAGGTAAAATACGCGGGTCTTTCTACCCCTCACTCAAAATTCGCTCTTCAGAAGACCACTGGGCTCCATAAATCATTTTTATGGACCCCACTGGGGGGCAATTGTGAACACTCAAATTTTGAGGCTCGGAAAGCCGATTTTCTCAAACTGCTGACGATCGGACCGGACCGGAGGTCCACGGTAAATTTCACCGGAAATATATTGATATGGTACTTGAAATGTCTGGGACGACGTGAGGATCACGAATATGGTCCCGGAATAATTTTTGGAGGTCTCTAGCTCCCGAAAAATCAGTTTGAGCGAAAACCGGACGAAACCGGCAGCCCAGCCACTGTGACCCCAGCGGCTCAGCCGCCGTCCAGCCCGATTTTGCCTATAAATTGCCTTCAAGTGTTCAAAAAAAGGGGTTGGCTTTTGGAGACTCCGGGCCTCATGCTGACAAATTTAATCCGTAATCAAGAATCATAATCCAAGATCCAAGAAAACGAGATCTGGAACTTCGAAGTGGAAAAATCCTAAGCAAGGTAATATCCTAATTCATCATTTGTCAATTTAAGCATGTCATAAGCATTCCATCTTCTTCTTAATTTCTTTCGGTCAAAGACCTAATCCTTTTAGGTCTAATGGCCTAATGGACAAATCAATCAACATTTCGGCATTAAGCCGTGAATCAATCAATCTTTTTGGCATGGAGCCTAAATCGCATCCTTTTGGTACAAAGTACCTAAATTTCACAGTTAAAATCAACATTTTGGCACGAAGCGTAAATTGTCTCGCTTTGGTACGAAGTACCTAAATTTCACAATCAATCAATCTTTTGGCATGAAGCCATATTGCACTCTTTTGGTACAAAGTACCTAAATTTCACCATTTAGCATTAAGTGCTAAATCTCACAAATTTGGCAAAATGCCCGACAATGCAGGCCAAAGGCCTAAAATTTGCATCTTTTTGGTACAAAGTACCTAAATTTCACCATTTAGCACTAAGTGCTAAATCTCACCAATTTGGCAAAAAGCCCGACAAATGCACGAAGCATACACACACACATGCATGAAGCATAATTTTCATCACCTTTAAATAGGCTTTCCCGAACTACATGGGCTTTGATCTCTCATAAAAACGAGAGTATGTAGGCATATTTGGGATTCACCCCAAATAGCAAGTCCACAACTTACCAACAATCAGTCCTTTTTCTTTTCTTCATCCTTTTTATATTTACTTCTTTTTATTGTCAAGTTAGTCAAATGCATGACATAGTCCCCGAATCCTCCTTGGGTTCGCAGACTAGAAGCCTTTACATTGGATGCATTATCGGAGTCAAACAAGGGTTTTCTTAGTTTTTCCCTTCGAACAAAATAAACTGAGTGGCGACTCCTGACAACGAGTGAACTTTCATCCGAATCCTTTTCGGTTAACCGAGGTTCACAGGTATATGTGATAATGATAAATGTGATAAAACCAAAGCATTAACTCTGAAAATTGAATGGCATATTAGTGTGTTTTGGGCCCATGCTTGTCTTTGTTTATATGTGATTCATTGATGGTAAAATAATCGAGTAATGAACTTCATGAAAGAACTTTGAGATGTGATATGCTTATATGATTATGATTTGTGAAAGGCAAAGGTTTGATGTTAGCTCTTCACTTGATGTGGATATTAATAGAATGTGTGATATTGCATAGCATACAAGCATAATATTAGCATGTTTTGTCTTACTAAGCCGTTGGCTTAGCGCGATAGTGTTGATCGCGCAGGTAACAGAATTGAACCCGAAAGCTCTTCGAGACCGAGTGAGAGTAGACAGTGAAGAGTTTATTTGGGACTTAAAGATCAGAGAAAGCTGCCAATCATGTATAACTTCTTTATATTTTGTAAATATTGTTTATTATGTGAATATATGTACATTTGTAAATATGGATTTAAATGCTTTCATATATGTAGCTATTTTATAAATTCCGCTGCGTACTAAATAAACATATCTATATCTACTTTGTTTTATCTTACAAGTTAATTATTTATTATCTATATTGTATACTGAAAAAGATTATGATATCATTTTAAAGGTGTTTTTGAATGTTAAGAAAAATCCGTAGCATTCCTATATTCGATACATGTATACTACATTGTGGTGTATGTGGTGTGTATGTATTGGGTGTGGGGGTGTTACATTGAGTCCAGAACTCGAACCGGGTCCAGAACCCAAATTTTCCTTAGGTCCAGAACCTATAATTATCCTTGAGTCCAGAACTCGAACCGGGTCCAGAACCCAAATTTTTCTTAGGTCAAGAACCTAGAATTATCCTTGAGTCCAGAAATCGAACCGGGTCCAGAACCCAAATTTTCCTTTGGTCCAGAACCTAGAATTATCCTTGAGTCCAGAACATGAACCGGGTCCAGAACCCAAATTTTCCTTAGGTCCAAAACCTAGAATTATCCTTGAGTCCAGAACTCGAACCGGGCCTAGAGCCCAAATTTTCCTTAGGTCAAGAACCTAGAATTATCCTTAAGTCCAGAACTCGAACAGGGTCCAGAACCCAAAACCTCAACCGTTTCATCAAAAATTAAGTGTTATTGCTTTTCACTCTCTTTCACTAAGGTTTCAGATCATTCAAGCAGGGGGCAAACTATAGACCCTTCATTTTTTACCCAATCCGGTCCAATATGTTTTATTTAGTCCAAAATGATTTTTGTTGTCTAATTGGTCCAAAATAATTTTTGTTAAATAGTTTTTGCTTTAGTATCTAATTTTTATTAATAAAAAAAAATAAAAATAAAAATTGGAGTCGGAAAGATCGGCGACGAAAAAATCGTCGCGCGGGCTCGTGGGCATTTCGCCTGCAGGAAATTCCTGCGGGCGATATCACTGTGCTATTTCGCACGCAAAAATTTTCTGCCACGCAGAAATTTTCGGCCTGCGAAATAGCTTACGGGCCCACTCCGCGATCGCTGCCGCAGCCAGCTGCAGCAGATTTTTTCTCCAGCGCAGTTTTTCCGCAGCAGTTTTTTTTGCAGCGCAAATTTTTCGACGCAAATTTTTCAAAGGTTTTGGTTTCTTTTTCTTATTAATATTACTAAATTAACTAATTAGGAATAAACAACCTCAAACCACTATAAATAAGGACTAAAGACAATTAAAAAAGGGGAGGTAAAAATCCAAGAGAAGTTTGGAAAATTTGAAATCAAATCAAGGAAGGAAAAGAAGAAATTCAATTCAACTCTTTTCTGGAACAGCAGCAGCACGATTTAGAGGATTCAATGGCAAAAAAGGCTTGTCTTTGGAGCTAGTTCATCCAAGAAGAATTGTTTTTGGAGAAATCATCAAAAGAAGGTATGTGTTAATTAATTTTCTTTAATTATTTTTTTTACACAGTAGAAAATTTATGAAATCAAAATTAAAAACCTTTGAACTTTAATTTAGTTTTTCTAAAGCAAAAAAAAAAAAACCTTATTTCGTCGGTTTATCATCCAAAAGGCTTAAAATTGTTATTTTTTTCTTCTTAAAAACCTTAAAACTCTAATTAAACATATTCTTCAACAAAACCAAAATCAAATTCTGTTTCTTTCAAAACATTAAACTTGGTACTTTTTCCTTCAAAAAGTCTTCTAAAACATCTTTTCTAGTTATAAAAACTTTAATTCACTTGTTTAAATTCATAAAATTCCATGAAATTATCAAATTGATTTCCAAATTCTTAGAAATTATTCACCACCCGTGACCCTAATTCCAAAATATCAAATCCAAATTCAACTTCCAAAATTCAAAATAATGAACACTAACCCTTTTAAAACCTTAAAACCTAATTTTTATGAACCCTAATCCATTTAAAACATTAAAAAAACATAAAAACCTAAATTTTACACAATAGCTTAGGAACCCAATAACCAAAAATCACAAATTAAAGTATTTTAAAGTGTTTAAAACCCTAGTTTCATGATATCATCATTCAAACCTTAATTTTGTTAATCAAAAAGTCTTACCAAATCTTTAAAACATAAAACCCTAATTTATTTTAATTCCATAAAAAGTCACAGTAGCCATAATTGGACTTTTATTTGCTTTATTCAATTCCATACTTGATTATGCTTTGATTTATTTCTTATGCTTTAATTTATTTAATTTTAATACTTGATTTATTTAATTTATCATGGATGGATGTTTATTTTATATTTTGATTAATAGCTTTGATGAATGATTTTTTTTTATGATGAATGATTATTTACTTTTATCAATTAATTTAGATTTCCAAAAGTTGTAAGAGGTATGTTTCCACTTGGTGGGTACCTCATTAGTTAAACATCATGTAATTTAATTTTCTTTTCTATTTTAGAACCTATGTAAAGGGCATGTTTCCACCTTTTGGTGGGTGTCCTATTTAGGCATGTGATGTAAGGACATGTTTCCATCCTTGGATGGGTGTCCATTTATTTGCTTTGTTTGGACATTGCTTTGATTTTAATATATTGATGTTTTCTTTTAATTATTGTGTGTAGTATGGATAATGTTATTATACTCAAGAATTTTATAATATTAAGACCTATAAAGGAGGCCGGTTCCAATGAACCGGGCGTTGTGGGGGTGCTAGGCCATTTCTCAACTTCCCCACACGTACCCAACTTTTCGAACCCATTAGGGGGTTGGGAATTCCTTAGGAATTGAGTCATCCCCCCCCCTTTCTTTTTCCCAGCCCGTCCGGGTGGCTACTCAATTTTCTCCGGACTTAGGTCCGTGTTCTCTAAGGCCCCGAGCCTAAACAGTGCCGAAGTCTCAAGAACCATTCCACCGGGAGTGGGGGCGAAAATCTCCGCTCACACCCTAATTGATGCATGAACCCTAAAGTTATATACTTACTGTTTTATACAAATTAGATGAATGTTTGTTATACATTTTGATTGATGTTTGGTGTCTTAGATGAATGATTTATTTATGATGAATGTTTGTTTGCTTTTATTAATTTGTTTTGATTTCAAAATGTTGTAAGAGCTATGTTTCCATATTTTGGGTACTTTATGTCATGAGCATCACATAATTTATTTTATTCTAAAGTTTTTGGACCAATGTAAAGGACATGTTTCCACCTTTTGGTGGGTGTCCTATTTAGTTTTAGACATGGACGATGTAAGGACATGTTTCCATCCTCGGATGGGTGTTTATTTTGTTTGGACATTGCTTTGATTTTAATATAATGATGCTTTATTTTAATGGACATATGTAATATGGATAATATTGTTATATTTAAGAATTTTATAATATTAAGACCTGCAAAGGAGGCCGGTTACAATGAACCGGGAGTTGTGGGGGTGCTGGGCCATTTCTCACCTTCCCCACACGTACCTAACTTTTTGAACCCATTAGAGGGTTGGGGGATTCCTTAGGAATCGAGTCATCCACCCCTTTCTTTTTCCCGACCCATCCGAGTGGCGACTCCATTTTCTCCGGGCTTAGGCCCGTGTTCTCTAAGGGCCCAACCCTAAACAGTGCTAAAGTCGTAAGAACCATTCCACCCGGAGTGGGGGCAAAAATCCCTACTCACAATCACCTATGTAGTTAAGTGTATATAGACTATGTATGGGAATTACATTTGGTGGTATCAGAGCCAGTTTAGGCGATTCTAAGTTTGTAGGTTAAAATAAAAGAAAAGTATGACTGTCATTGCTATGTGAATTGTATAATTGAATAAATGTTTGATGCAGTTGATTTTTAATGTTTAAAGGTATAAGATGGCCTCTGAATCCCAGCAAGGTGCAAAGGAACAAGTTGTATCCTCACACAGTCAAGATAGTATGGGGAATCAGTAGCCATCGAAACCTTCTATAGAACAAATTCCCTTAGATCCTCAACTTATGAGAAATATAGGGGAAGTTCTTAGGAAAATTGTAGGAGTTGCTCCTCCTACACAACCCCCACCACCATTGCCCCAAAGATCTCCATTGGAGAGAATTAGAAAATTGGGAGCAAAAGATTTTAAAGCTCGTGATACTGATGAGTCTTCAATAGCGGAGTATTGGATGGAGAGGATTGTAAGAGTTTTTGATATTCTGCATTTTACTGATGAAGAAAGATTTTAGAGTACAAATTTCTTATTGTAGGAACAAGCTTACTCCTGGTGGGATACAACATAGAAAGATGTACCCGCAGGTAGACTCACTTGGGTATTTTCCAAGAAGAATTTAAAAAGAAATATATTTGTGAGATTTATTTAGAGGTGAAGCATCGAGAATTTTTGTATCTTAAGCAAAGGCAGTCATCTATGTTTGAATATGAGAGGCAGTTTGTTTGCCTCAGCAAATATTTTCTAGAGTTAGTTGCATCTGAGGAAGAGAAGTGCAAGCAGCTTAAACAAGGTTTAAATAGTCAGATCCTGGTGTATTTAGTAGTGATGAGGATTAAAGAGTTTTCTACTCTTATTAATACGGAAGTTGCCATAGAAAATGAGATTAAACAAGAGGAGGGAAGAAAACAACATTCAAAGAAGGGATTTTCTAGTGAATAGTAATAAGGTGGCTAGAAAAGACAGAAATATTCAAGCTCAAACTCAGGGGTCTGGTAGAGGAAGTGGAGCTAGTTTTCAAAGGTCTAGAGGTGGTAGGTTTGGAGTGGCTACATGTAATATCCCAAAGTATACCCTAAAAGATTTGGAATATTTTATTGTTGTATTTGGATTAAAGGTATATGTTTAAATGGAAAGAGAAATGAGGTAAGGGAAGAGTGTATATGTTGTATATATTGTGATATATACAACATATACAAGTCAAAGAAATGGAAGTCAAAGAAGATTAATTAATTATTTTAAATTAATTAAATTAATTAAATGGAAAATTTAATTAGTGAGTGGATGAAGATATTTGATTATTTTAATATATAATTGCTTGGTGGAGGTTTAAAGAGAAGAAGTGTTGACATTGCTTTTCATTCTTCTTCTTCTTCTTCTTTCTTTGTTGGCCGACAATCACAATAGCAAGAGAGGAAGAGAGTTTTTGATTTTTCAAACTCAAGATTGAAGGATGTTTCAAGTGAACAAGTTGGAAATCTAAGAAGTTTCATCATTTTTGGTAAGTTTCCACTTGATTCCTTAGTTTTCTTTTAAGTTGTATTTGAGTTTGATGGTATGAGTATGTTTGATTGTGGGGTGTTTGAGAGTATTTGGTTTATTTGATTTTGATTTTGGAGTTTGATTGAAGAGATAGAGTTAAGTTTGGTGTTGGAAGAGTAAGTGTTGTGTTTGAGTTGTGTGTATGTGATGGTTGTAAAGTGGTGTTTGATGTATGTTTTGAATTGTTTTGGTGTTTTTGAAAGTTATTATGGTTTATGGGTGTGTTTAGTTAAGTTTGTTTAAAGTGGAAAATGGTGGAAGTAGGAGGTTTGTTGGATGTGTTGTTGTTGTTGCCGGAATCAGGATTTTTGGCCTGAAACGCCCATGAGCACGGCTAGGTCTTTGGGCGTGTCAATGGTTTTGTGTTCTTGGATGGGTGACACGAGCAGTGACACGCCCATGTCACTGAGCGTGTCACAGCTTCTGTGTTGTTGTAGCATTAACACGTCCAGTGACATGCCCATGTCACAGAGCGTGTCATAGCTACTGTGTTGAGGGAGCAGTACACGCCGGCCAGTGACACGTCCATGTCATTGAGCGTGTCAAAGCTTCTGTGTTGTGAGTTTAGGGCACGGTCAGGGACACGCCCGTGTTGTTGAGCGTGTCATGTGTAGAGTTTGCCCTAGTTGGTTCTTAGCTTTATTATCTCATATGTATCTCTAAGTGAGTGTGTATGATCACCTTTGGTTTAGATTTTGAAGAGAGTTGAATTGCCCTAATCCAAGCGTTGGAGGATTCTTGGAAGAGGAGTTTGGTGTTGTGTGAGTTGCTATTGAGGTAAGTATAAACCCTACATTATTGCATACATTTACATGACTTTGAGACTTAACACATTTGGTTGTAAGTGTGTTAAGTAAGTTATTACATTGTTAATACATTTTATTAATGTTATGATTTGCATAATGTGAAAGATATGATGATCATTTAAAATGTATGTCCAATGCAATTAGCTATGTATACTTTAATGATGAGATGTGAAGCCATTGTGTTGGCTATAGTGATGCAAATGAAATAATTGGGGCATGATTGCCTAGTTTAATTATGAGAAATGAATTGTGAAAGAGATTGATAATGAGATAATTGAATTAATTGTGTGCCTAGTATGTTATTAAATTTTCAGAGTTCTGGGTTTGGCGGCATGCCTGTGAATTGCTGGACAGGTCAAAAGACCAGGTCGTTAGCCGAGTCCAGCTGATAAATGTGGAAAATTATATTTTTGAGGTGAAAAGACTGGGTCGTACACCTCAAAAATAGTAACAGACTAGCCAGGTTGAGGACCAAGATACTGGGGCCCTAGTGTCTAGCCGGGTTGAGGTCCAAGAGACTGGGTCTGTTACACTATCCATGGATAGATATATATATATATATATATCGCCTACGGGCTTGATGAATGTGATTATGGACCAAAGCAGTAACTCTGAACTTTGAATAACATATTAGATACTTTTTGGGCCCATGCTTGTCTTTGTTTCAATGTGAATCATAAATGGTAAAATAATTGAATAAGATAATGAAATGTAATATTATGAATTATAGCATTTTGATATGATCTCTATTGTTGAAAGTATGACATTGTAATTGCATTAAAGCATATTGTTATTGTGGTTTGTACCGCGATTGTGGTTCATCGCGTAGGTGACAGGGTAGAACCGGAGAGTTCAGCTAGACTGAGTCGAGTCTAGACTTTGAAGTGTTGATTGTGGGCTTAAAGATCAGAGACGAACTGCCAAACATGTATAAACTTTATGTTTTGTAAATATTTATTTTGATATATATGTATATGTAAATACCGCTATATTTTCCGCTGGTTAATAAATAAATGTTTTACTTGTACTTGTTATGTTCCATAATATATATATATATATATATGAAATGTTTTAAATTTTCCTCATATTATTGTAGAAGAGAAAAATTAGGTTGCCTTATATAAATCGTGGCACTCCTGTATCCGGTATACGTATAGTACAGATGTTGTAGTATGTAGCATGTGTATACGGGGTATAGGGGTGTTACACTACAAGTTCATCTTCAAGGGCTATTACTACACCTTGTCAATATTATGGTAAGGGCCATGCAAGTGAAGATTATTGGTATAAAAAAGGAGCTTTTTTGAAATGTGGTTCTTTGGAGCATAAAATTAGAGATTGTCCAACTATAAAAGAACTAGAAGTTGTTGAAGGATAAAGTTCTATACAGAGGTCTCATTCAGGCCATAGGACAAGTAGAAGAGGTCAACCCAGTGTTAGTCGGCAAAGAGGATATGAAATAGTGGATAGACCTCAGACTCGAGGTAGTGCCCCAGCTAGGGTTTATGTCATGAAAGCTGTGGAGGACCGAGATGCTCCTGATGTTGTAGTTGATAAATTTTCTTTACTTGGTCTTGATGTGTATGCATTATTAGATCCTGGTTCTACACATTTTTATATTTGTACAACTATATCTTTAGGGAAGAGATTGTGTGTGGATAAACTTGATTATGAGATAGAAGTTACTAATCCCTTAGTCCACGTAAAAGTAAACAAAGTATATCAAAATTATCCACTTAGAGTTCATGTGGTAGAACTTCCTGCTGATTTGATTGAACTTCCATTCCATAACTTTGATGTAATCTTAGGAAGGGATTGGTTGTCCCAACATCAAGCAGTTATGGACTGTTGTAGTACAGTTGTGACTTTCAAGATTCCAAGTTATGGTGAAATTGTAGTTCGAGGAGAAAAACAATTTTACCCTTCTAGTTTGATTTCTGCAGCTAAAGCTAGAAGGTTGATTAGGAAGAGGTGTGAGGCTTACCTTGCTTATGTTAATGATACACGATATTCAACCAAGGCTTTGGGAGTCATACCTATCGTGAGTGAGTTTTTGAATAGTTTTTCGGAGGAATTACCTGGAATACCACCAGAGAGTGAGGTAGAATTTGTTATTAATGTAGTTTCGAGTACGACACCAATTTCTATTCCACCTTATAGAATGGTACCTCCTGAATTAAAAGAGTTAAAGGTGCAACTTCAAGAATTAATTGATAAGGGCTTTATTAGACCTAGTGTGTCACCTTGGGGGGCACTGGTTTTATTTATGAAGAAGAAGGATGGTACCTTAAGATTGTGTATAGATTATCGACAGTTGAATAAAGTGATTATTAAGAATAAGTACATGTTACCTAGGATTGATGATTTGTTTAATCAGTTGAGGGGACCAGGTGTTTTTTCTAAAATTGATCTTAAATTGGGTTATTATCCGATGAAAATTAAAGAAGTAGATATTCCAAAGATAGCTTTCAGAAACTTGATATGGACATTATGAATTTTTGGTTATGCCCTTTGGTTTAACTAATGCTCTGATAGCTTTTATGGACTTGATGAATCGAGTCTTCAAACTCTATTTAGACCAGTTTGTAGTTATTTTCATTGATAACATGTTAGTTTATTCCAAAAAATAAAGAGGAGCATGATAAGCATTTGAGAAGTGTACTACAGACACTAAGGGAGAATCAATTGTATGCTAAATTATCAAAATGTGATTTTTGGTTGATGGAAGTGGCATTTCTAGGTCATGTAGTATCAGCTAATGGTATACGTGTGGATCCTAGAAAAATTGAGACTATTTTGAATTGGCAACTACCAAAGAATATAACAGAAGTCTAGAGTTTTCTTGGATTAGATGGTTACTATAGAATATTTGTGCAAGGGTTTTCGAAGATAACACTTCCTTTAACTAAGCTCCTTAGGAAAGAAACTAAATTTGAGTGGAATACCCAGTGTCAAGACTGAAGCGTCTATATTGACACAATCGACTTCGGGTAAAGACTATGTTATTTATAGTGATGCTTCTCATCAGGGACTGGGCTGTGTATTGATGCAAGAGGGTAAGGTAATTGCTTATGCTTCTAGGTGATTAAAGTCTCATTAATTGAATTACCCTATACATGATTTGGAGTTAGCTGCTATTGTATTTGCTCTTAAGATCCAGCGATGCAACATTACTTGTATGGTGAATGGTGCTATATTTTCACTGACCATAAAAGTTTGAAATATTTGCTAACACAAAAAGAACTAAACTCAAGGTAGAGGAGGTGGATGGAATTGATCAAAAATTATGATTGTATCATCGACTATCATCCTAGGAAAGCTAATGTGGTAGTCGAAGCTTTAAGTCGAAAGACTTTAGCAGGTATGTTGTATATAGAATATTATAGTACTATATGTATATAAAAATTAAATAAACTAAATGATATAATGTGTTATGTTAGCAGAATTGAGGGTTGAACCAACCATAAAGCAAAAAGTGATAGAAGCTCAGAAACAAAATCAAAAGTTGTTAGAAATTTTGAAACAAGTGTTTAAAGGTGAAAAGCCAGATCATGTTGTATTAGAAAATGGTGGATTGTATTATAAAGGTTAATTGTGTGTACCTAATGTGAAGGAACTAAAGGAGTGTATTCTTGGTGAAGCTCATAATACTACGTATACT
Organism: Garcia nutans; assembly: GCA_947685225.1. Classification (NCBI taxonomy): domain Eukaryota; kingdom Viridiplantae; phylum Streptophyta; class Magnoliopsida; order Malpighiales; family Euphorbiaceae; genus Garcia; species Garcia nutans. Next base: position 41,650,907 of record CANTUV010000007.1, on the reverse strand, counting down.
GTACATCTCGGAAGTAATAAGATGCACCAAAATTTGAAGTCTCATTATTGGTGGCCTAGTATGAAGAGAGATATTACTGAATATGGGACTCGATGTTTAGTGTATCAACAAGTCAAAGCAGAACATCAAGTTCCATCGGGTATTTTGCAACCTATATAAATACCGTAATGGAAGTGGGATAGAATCACCATGGATTTTGTGACTGGCCTTTCGAACACTCAAAAGAAGCATGATACAATTTGGGTAATTGTTGATCCTATTTGAGTTGATTATTCAATGGATAGACTTGCTTTATGCAGCGCCAATGTCTATTATTTCATATCGAGACCCTCACTTTACTTTAAAATTTTGGGAAAGTTTTCAGAAAGCATTGGGTACTCGACTCCATTTTAGTATTGCTTTTCATCCACAGATTGATGGTCAATCAGAAAGGGTGATACAAGTACTTGAATATATGCTTAGAAGTTATGTAATCAATTTTGAAGGTAGCTGGGATAGATATTTGCCTTTAATAGAATTTGCCTATAATAATAGTTATCAAATGAGTATTGGGATGGCACCATACGAAGCAGTCTATGGAAGGAAGTGTAGAACTCCATTGTGTTTCGTGGAATTGAATGAGATCAAACTTGTGGCACCTGATCTCATAAGACAAACTGAATAAAATGTAAAGCTTATAAAGGATCGATTACAAATTGTAATGGATAGACAAAAATCTTATGCAGATTTGAAATGACGTGATATTGAATATAGTGTGGGAGATAAGGTATTTTTGAAAGTTTCACCGTGGAAGAAGGTTCTTTGCTTTGGAAAGAAAGGTGTGAGTGGGGATTTTTGCCCCACTCCCGGTGGAATGGTTCTTGTGACTTCAGCAATGTTTAGGCTCGGGGACTTAGAGAATACGGACCTAAGTTCGGACAAAATGGAGTCGCCACCCAGACGGGCCAGGAAAAAGAAAGGGGTGGATGACTCGATTCCTAAGGAATCCCTAACCCCCTAATGGGTTCGGAAAGATGGGTACGTGTGGGGAAGGTGAGAAATGGCCCAGCACCCCCACAATGCCCGGTTCATTGGAACCGGCCTCCTTTACAAGTCTTAATATTATAAAATTCTTAAATATAACAATATTATCCATATTACACACAATAATTAAAATAAAGCATCGATATATTGAAAATCAAAACAATGTCCAAGCAAAACAAATAAATGGACACCCATCCGAAGATGGAAATATGCCCTTACATAATCCCATGCCTAAATAGGACACCCATTGAGAGGTAGAAACATGTCCTTTACATTGGTTCTAAAATAGAAAAGCTATTTAAATTACATGATATTTAACTAATGAGGTACCCACCAAGTGGAAACATACCTCTTACAACATTTAGAAATCTAAATAAATCGATAAAAGTTAATAACCATTCATAATAAATAAATCATTCATCAAAGATATTAAATATCAATCAAAATAGAAAGTAAACATGATAAATAAATAAATCAATCATTGAACTTAAATAAATCAAAGCATATAAAATAAATCAAAGCATAATCAAATGTAAAATTGAATAAAGCAAATAAAAATTCAAATTAGGGCTATTGTTTCTATTTAAGTTTCTTTATTTAATGTGTTTAGGGTTTTGGAATTCATGGGTTTAAGCTACTGTAAATTTTAAAAGAATTGACATGGAGCAAGGTTTTATAATTTAAGAGGTTGATAAAGTTTAAAATATTGGATTGATAAAGTTTAAAAAATCTTGAAACTATGGTTTGGACACTTTAAAATATTGGATTTATGATTTATGGTTACTAAATTAGGGTTTTTAAGCTTACTGTGTTTGAATTATAACATTTAGATTTATATGCTTTTAAGGTTTTAAAAATTAGGGTTTAGAAATATTAGGGTTTAGGTTAGTTAGTTAAGGATTTGCTGTTTTGGGTTTTGGAGTTGAATTAGGGTTTTAGAATTTTAGAATTAGGGTTTCGAAGAATGCATTAGGTTTTAGAATTTCAAGAAAATTGATAATTTTATGAAACTTTATGAAATAAACAAAACGATTTAAGGTTTATATAAATAGAAAAGTTGTTTTTAGGGTTTGTTGAAAGAAACAAAATGAAATTTAGGATTTTGAAAAGAAACAGGTTCAATTAGGGTTTTAAGATTTTGAAGAAGCAAAAATAACAATTTTAAGATTTTTGGAAAACATATAAACGAATTAAGGTTTTTAAGCTTTAGAAAAAGGTAAATTAAAGTTCTTAGGGTTTTTTTATTTTGAAGAAACAGAAACAATTATTTTTTGATCTATAGTGATGAAGCTACTGTGAATTCATGAAACAAATAAAGAAATTCATACCTTCATTTGTTGGTTCCACCAAAAATCACTTCTTGGATGAACAAGAACAAAGACAAGCTTTGCTGCCTTTGATGGATTCAATTGCTTGTTTGCTCTCTCAAAAAGTCCGATTGATTCAATGTTTTCCTCCTCAATTTCGATCTCGATTTCTCCTCTAAAATCAGATCCCTTTTTGTGTTATTTTTAGTCCTTATTTATAGAAGATTTTCATGGTTAATTCTAGTTATTCATGGAATCTAATATTTATTAAGAAAAGGAAACTGAAACCTAATTGTAGTAGGTTTCGAAAAAATTTACGTTGGAAAAATTTTGCTAGCAAAAAAAAACTGCTATGAAAAAATTGCGCTGGTGAAAAAAAACTGCTACGGAAAAAATGCTTTGGTGAAAAAAACTGCCGTAGCTGGCTACGGGCTGCGGGCGAGAATTGGGCTGCGAGCCATTTCGCCTGCAGGAAACTCATGCGGGCGAAATGGCCCGCGGCCATTCGTCCCGTGCTGATTTTCGGCGACGATATCAATAGTAATTACTATTCATAAATAGTAAAATTTACTATTCATCGATAGTAAAGTTTACTATTCATGAACAGTAAATTTTACTTTTGAATTTTTTTTCCCTGTCGTTTCTCTATATAAACTCACGAGTTACTTCATTTGATCCACAGCAAAACTTCTCAATTTCTATAATTCTCTCAAATTCTTTCAAATTTAGGACATAATTTTCAAAAAAAATGCATGCTTCAAGGTCAGGGACTCATTCTAATGCTGAGTTATTAGAGTTTATTCGGCATCATGAAGATGGAAATATAGATCTACTAGCCGGGATGCCGCTTCATCGTAGTTCAAACCAAAAGAGCGTGGTAATTATTTTTCCCTTTCTTTTTTTCTTGATTATTTTATCTTTATATTATTTTTTATTATTTATTTATTATTATTTATATTTTTTCTGTTATTATTATTTATTATTATTTTTAATTTTTTATTTATGTTTATATATTATGCTCTTTTTATTATTATTATGTTTGCCTTTATTTTTTTTATTTATATTTTATATTATTATTATTTAGAAAATTTAGGAAAATAAATTAATTTAAGCGGATAGAATAATATATACTTACCTGGTATTAACTTACCTGGCTCTGTGTTAGTGTGATCGTTGCATTGTTCAGGCTGGAGGATGTATTTACAAAGCCCGACAATGGTATGGTATAGTGCCTTCCCAGGTAAGGCAGATTATCCGAGATTGCGACTTTGAACACTTCATCTTACAATTGCCATTCGAGGAGTATCAGATAGACCAGAGCATAGTCCAAGCGCTTGCAGAATGATGGTTGGACACAACCCACACTTTTCACTTGCCCATTGGAGAGATGACAATTGGTCCGGTCGATTTTACTGTTATAACTGGCCTTCGATATGATGGTGTTCCGGTTCCTTTGACCAATGATATTTTAACATTTGAAGAAATTCAGGAATTAATTGGCATGGAACCATCAGATAAAGGGCCTTTTAAGATAAAAATTGAACCAATTCATAGCTATTGGATGAACTACGAAAGATGGGTTCACAGAGACATGGCCCAACAATATGCTCAAGGATTTTTGTTATATTTGCTTGGGTCGACCATCTTAGGCAGCACTGAATCTTCCATCCACTTGTCAGTGTTGAAGGCCCTTTCTTATTTTAAGACAGTACCATCTTCTGGCTGGGGTGAAGCTGGTCTCGCTTGTCTTTACCATGGTCTTGATAAACTTTGCCGAAATAAGAAGTCTTTTGTCGGCTTGATGGCGGTTGTCGAGGTATTTTCCTTCCACCAATATCATTTCCACTCTTTTCTTGCATGAATGTGATCTTTATTATTGTTGTAGGCATAGGCATATGAACACAACCTCGCGGTATTTTCTAAGATAGGATAAGGTATCCGAGATTAAATTTCTAGTTGTTCGATTGTGTGGAAGTTCCCGGCTCTCACCCTGTGCATACTCACCGCTTTGTGTTGAGCCGCTTAACCTGGGACCAGGTAAAATAACATTAGTATACTTTAAATTTTATGTGAAAGTTTACTTACCTTATGTTATTTTGCAGGTGAATTTGGCCTGGTGGAACCCAGAAGAGCAGACAAACTAGTCTCCTTTCATGAGGACTGCGCTATCTTTCCAATATTCTTGCTGAGTCATCGCTGGCCCAGTGTCTAGTGGCAGGTTTCTCGGAGAGAGAGTTTATGAGTGGTTTCTTAGTCCAGAGCAGCGGAGGATTCTGATGCCTTGCCCAGAATACACTTTAAATATTATGTCGATGCCGAAGGATGCCTGGTGGTGGCTCGGTATGGTTATGGTATTGAAGGATTTCTCTATCCTCCGAGTGCATCTTATACCTATTTTATTCAAAGAAGGCTCTTGAACTTTGATGTATCTCCTGTTGGTGTGCGGGAGATTCCTGAAGAAAATGAGGATAGAGATGAAGAGGAACATCACGGAGATGCAGGAGAGTTTGTTTTACATCTCGAGGCTAGTACTTCTCAGGTAAAACTTTACCATTTTTCCCTTGCAACTACTTCTTTCCTTTTTGATTCTTTAATGATTGTTGCAGGCTGTTGGCTCATTTGATCATAAGGCTAAACCCTCTTTTACTGCCCCTTCGTTTGCTCATTCTAGCCTGCCAGATATGCCCTCTCATCCGCAGGGCATTGATATGAACTACCTGGTGAGTTTCTTTATTTCATGGTAATTTATGCTATATGTATGCATGATTATGTATGCTCTTACCTTTTTGCTTTTTGGCTCACAGCGGATGCTCGAAGAACAATATAGGAAACTTCAAGAAGAGTTGGCAGCAATTCATCAGCAGGCTTCTCATTTTGAAAATTTATATCATCAATCCGAACAACATTTCTGAGACTTTAGATTTCAGGGGATGAGGGATCCTGATACTTCTTCATCAAGATGCCCCCAGACTGATGATCGTGAGATCCTTTCGTCTGCTTCTGATGAGGACCGTGACAGATCGAAACTTCAAGGTAACAGGGATTTTAGTGCTCCTACTTCGGGTGATCTCGGGGCGAGTAATTTACCCCCTCCTCCAACAGGCGATGGCTTTTTTAGGACTTTATTTGATGACCTACCACCACCCTCTTAGTGATGTATAAATATTGTAAATATTGTACAATAATAAAAAAATAATAATTTCCATCTTTACTGTAACTCTTTTTTTTTCACTTTTCATTGTGCTGCATCACAATTATTAAAAATTCCTTTTCATATTTTTATCACAGCACACCACAATTTCATAATTCACAGCCACATCACTTTGCTAAACCAAATTCAACGCGGTAAAGAAATTCGTTGCAAATTTCTTTTGCTTATGCCATATGGTCTCACCCTTTCCCATCACCTTTTCCTTATCAAATTTGGAAAATTTTATTTCCTTTATATAAATTCTCTCTCATGCCATATTTCATACAGAAGCCAAAATACTTCAATGCATAAACTCCTTTAGTTTTGATTTTTCTTCATTCATCAACCATGACCGAACTTCATTTAAAGAAGATAAAAATTTTATTTAAGAATATGAATGCCATTAATTGGAAGCAAATTTCATGGTCAAAACTTGATGTTTTAAAATGTTTTCAAAATGTTAAATTGGACCACTCCTTCTTACATGCCATGTCTTCCTTTTGGAACATGGATTCTAGGGCATTTAAAATTAATGGCTTTGAAATATGCCCCTTGATTGAAGAATTCAAGGCCATCCTTGGACATCCAAATAATCAACAAATGGCATTACCCACATTGATTTCCAAAACTCAACAGAAGATGCAGATGCTATTTCAAATTCAAAAACCCGAAGTTCTTCGGTTGATGAGAGGTGAAAAAATTCTACTTGCTCTCTTGATTGATTTTTGTCTCTCTCATTTGGCCCCTAATAAGGCATGGGGACGCATGCTTTGTCTTTGCTTGCTCGGCCAATTCTTGCGTGTTTCTTCTGACGGTGATATTGATCCACGAGTATTGGATATTATGGACCAAATGGAAGGAGGTTTGTCGCCGGTACCTGTGATCTTAGCTGAGATTTTAGTTGGATTAGACCGACTTAAATCAGGATTAACAAAGAGACTAACTGGGAGTCCATTACTACTTCAGGTAATTACCTAAACTGCCCTTTCAGGTTTTCAATTTAGGTTTTTTTTTCTTTTCTTTATTGCTCTAATTTTTGCCTAGTCCACCCATGTGGGTTTTCGAAACTAGCGAGCTGTCCTAATTTTTTCCTAAGCTGCCCTTGCGGGTTTTAAACTTAGCGGACTCTTTTTATATATATATATATATATATTATTGCTCTAATTTTTGCCTAGTCCGGCCATGTGGGTTTTCGGAACTAGCGAGCTATCCTAATTTTTGCCTAAGCTGCCCTTGCGGGTTTTTAACTTAGCGGACTCTTTTTTTTTCTTTTTTTTTAATTTAATTCTTTCTTCATAGATTTGACTTCAGGAGCATCTTTGTTTGCTTGATATTGCATCCATGGATTTTGCCAGATATCTGTCACGTCATCATTCTGCTAAGAAACTACTCCATCCTTCTTCTTCATACGCTGACTGGGTTGACTGGATCCACTCACGCGCTGAAGTCAATATCTGTTGGTTGGTACCTTAGTAAATATTTCTCATATCACCATGCAGACATACTTGATATATGTTCCCCTTGCTGCTCTTCTTCAAGGTACATGCTATGATCCTCACCGACTTGGCCGTCAGTATGGAACTCAGCCTCGTGATTCTAACTTTACTCCTGATTTAGACATGCCTTGCCTGACTGAAGCCTACTTGGATCGACTGAGGCAAAGCTGGCCTGCATGTTATATTTATCGACTGCCATAGATTTTACATTTGTTAATTCAGAAAGTGTATTGTTAGGACGAAAATAATTAAAATAATAAAAGATGCTTCTTTTCCATTTCAAATTTGTCATCACCTTTTGCTATTGCATTTATTTATTTCATCCATATCTGGTCAAATACTTTTAATAGTGCATATAGAACAATTTTAACATTAATTCTATTTTATTAAATTGGGGAACAGCCAAACATAAAGCCAGCATACACAAGATCACTCCTGTTGCCAACTAGCCCTTTAGGTTTTCTAATTGACGATTTTCTCTCATTTAGCCCTAATTGTTGCCTAGCCCACTTTTTTGGATTTTCGGAACTAGCGGACTGCTCTAACTTTTGCCTAGGCTACCCTTTTTGGGTTTTCAACCTAGCGAGCTCTTTTTTTATATCATACATAAAGCTTCTTAAACCTATCAATGTTTACTGGCTCACTAAACTCGTTCCCATCCATGTCTGATAACTTCATCGCACCTTTGTTCATGACTTGTTTCACAACATATGGCCCTTCCCAGCTAGGCCTGAACTTCCCTCTTTGATCAGATACATTAGGCTTACATTGCTTCAACACCAAATCTCCGACACTGAGTTTTCTGACCTTAACCCTTCTATTGTAGGCCCGAGCTATCTTCTTTTGATACAGTTGGTGATGTTACAGTGCCTTTAACCTTCTCTCTTCTAGTAAAGCTAACTGTGTGTATCTGCTTACTACCCATTCCATTTCAGGCAGTTCAGCTTCCAAGACTACTCTCAATGACTTGATCTCAATTTCAATTGGCAACACTGCTTCCATCCTATAAACCAAAGAGAACGGTGTCATTCCAGTAGGTGTTCACACACTTGTCCTATATCCCTATAAAGCAAAGGGAAGCATCTCTGACCAATCCCTATAAGTCTTGGTCATCTTGGATAGAATTTGCTTAATTGTCTTATTTGTTGCTTCTACTGCACCATTAGCCTTTGGTCTATAAGGAGAGGATCTATGATGATGGATTTGGTACTTTGAGAATAAATTCTTAACTGCTCCTTGAAACTGTACCCCATTGTCTGATATCACACTGTGCGGGACTCCGTATCTGCAGATGAGGTTCTTTTTAATAAATCTAGCCATTTGGCTTGCACCCAGTTTGTTGAAGGATTTGGTTTCAACCCATTTTGAAAAATAATCTACTGCTACCACAATGAAATGGTGACCGTTTGAAGCTGTCGGATGTATCTCTCCTATAATGTTGATACCCAGGTGGCAAATGGCCAGGGTGAAGACATAGAATGCAATTCTTCAGGAGGCATATGATTCAAGTTACCATACATCTGACATTGTTGGCACTTCTTTACGAACTCAATACAATCCTTCTTCATGGTCAACTAGTAATAACCTTGTCGAATAATCTTCTTAACTAGAGCCAAACCACTCATGTGCTGAGCGCAACTTCCCCCATGTATCTTTGACATGATGTGCTCCACTTCAGGCTTTCTTAAACATCTCAAATGCACCTCCATCAGGCCATCTTCGATATAACTCTCCATGGAATGTGATATATTGTAATGACCACCACCTTATGGCTCTTCTCTCTTTCTTTGTTGCCCCCGACGAGTATTCTCTTTCTTCCAAAAATTGCCTTATAGTGTCATACCATGCATCATGGTCTGTATCAATTTCCATGATTGTTTCATATTCATAGCAAGGAGTTGATGAACTGGTCAAAATCAGAGGCTTAAGAAATAAACTGACAGGGTTTTCCCATACCGAAGCTAATGTGGCCAGGGCATCAGCCATCTGATTTTCTTCTCTTGATAGGTGTATAAACCTACACTCCTTAAAGTTCTTCTTCATCATGGTCAAGTAATGGTGGTATGGTTTTAATTTTTCCTCTTTCAACTCCCACTCTCCATTTACTTGGGATACTGCTAGTAATGAATCGCCAAAAACTTCCACCTTATCCACCTTCATAATTATTAGGGTTTCCAAACCGAAAATACAAGCTTCGTATTCCACCATATTATTGGTTGCCCTAAATTTCAACTTTTTAGCTAAAGGGATAAGTTCCCCTTGGGGAAATTCTAGTATAACTCCCAAACCTGCTCCTTTCCTATTTACTGCTCCATCAAAATACATTTTCCACTCTTGTACTTCAATTTCTTCTAAATGTTCATCCAAAAATTCCAAGATTACCTCTTCGTTATCTGGTAATGGTTGTTGTGCCAAGAATTCTGCCACCGCTCTACCTTTGATTGTTTTCCTGGTTACATACTCAATCTCAAATTCTTCTAATATTATCAACCATCGACCATATTTCCCAATCAAAGAGGGTGTCTCCCTTAAGTACTTCATTGGATCCAACCTGGAAATTGCTTGCACACTATACGATTGAAAGTAATGCCGTAACTTCTTAGAAGACCAAACCACGGTTATACAAGCCCTTTCAATGATACTATACTTAATTTCATAAGGTAGGAGTGTGAGCGGGGATTTTTGCCCCCACTCCCGGTGGAATGGTTCTTGAGACTTCGGCACTGTTTAGGCTCGGGGACTTAGAGAACATGGACCTAAGTCCGGAGAAAATGGAGACGCCACCTGGACGGGCGGGGAAAAAGAAAGGGGTGGATGACTCGATTCCTAAGGAATCCCCAACCCCCTAATGGGTTTGAAAAGTTGGGTACATGTGGGGAAGGTGAGAAATGGCCCAGCACCCCCACAACGCCCAGTTCATTGGAACCGGCCTCCTTTACAGGTCTTAATATTATAATATTCTTAAGTATAACAATATTATCCATATTAAATACAATAAAAAGAAAGCATCATTATATTAAAATCAAAGCAATGTCCAAAGAAAACAAAACGAATAAATGGACACCCATCGGATGATGGAAACATGCCCCTTACATCACGTGCCTAAATAGGACACCCACCGAAAGGTAGAAACATGCCCTTTACATAAGTTCTAAAATAGAAAAGCAAATTAAATTACATGATATTTAACTAATGAGGTACCCACCAAGTGGAAACATACCTCTTACAACATTTGGAAGTCTAAATAAATTGATAAAAGTAAATAACCATTCATCATAAATAAATCAAAAGCATTAAATATCAATAGAAAATTAACATCCATCCATGATAAATAAAATAAACTAAGCATTGAACTTAAATAAATTAAAGCATATAAAATAAATCAAAGCATAATCGAATATAGAATTAAATAAAGCAAATAAAAGTCTAAATTATACCTACTGTTTCCATTTTGGGTCCTTTATTTCATGTGTTTAGGGTTTTGGATTTTGTGGAATTAGGACTGTGACTTTAAGAGAATTAAAATAGATTAAGGATTTTATGTTTTAAAAGGTTGATAAGACACTTTGATTAAACAAATTAAAGTTTAAATGGTGAAATCATGAAACTAGGCTTTTGGACACTTTAAAACATTAAGTTTTTTTATTTACGGTTAATGAATTGTTATTTTGAGCTTACTGTGTAAAATTATGTTTATGTGGTTTATATGGTTTTTTAAAGTTTTAAAGAATTAGGATTTATAAAAATTAGGGTTTAAGGTTTTAAAGGGGTTAGGGTTTACTATTTTGAGTTTTGGAATTGAATTAGGGTTTTAAGGCTTTTGAATTAGGGTTTCGGGTAATGAATTTATTTTAGGATTTGGAAAGACAATTTTCAATTTTCATGAAGTTTATGAAAATAAACAAACGATTATAAGTTTACATAAATAGAAAAGATATTTGTTAAGGTTTGTTGAAAGAAACAGAAACAAGTTTAAAGTTTTGAAAGAAACAAAATTAAATTTTGGTTTTGTTGAAAAACATGTTCCATTAGGGTTTTGGAGTTTTGAAGAAGTAAAAATAACAATTTTATGTATTTTGGAAAATAAACCAACGAAATAAGGTCTTTAACTTCAGAAAAACTAAATTAAAGTTCTAGGGTTTTTGATTTTGACAAACACAATTTCATAATTTTAGCTACTGTGAAAAACAAAAGAATTTAATACATACCTCCTTTTGATAGTTCCTCCAAAAAAAAAATAATTCTTCTTCGATGAACAAAAACAAAGACAGTTGCTGCCTTTGATTCGTTTGTTAATGCTTTGCTTGTTGCTCTCAAAAAGTCAAATTGATTTGCTGCCTATCCTTCACAGATTCGGTTTCCAACTCTCCCAATTTTCGTCCCAATTCTGATTACCTTTCCTCCCTTTTTGTGTAGTTATTTATAGAAATTTTTTTATGGTTTTTCCTAGTTACTCATGGCATATACTATTTAATAAGAAAAGGAAACCGAAACCTAATTGTATTAGGTTTAGAAAAATTTGCGTCGAAAAATTTCGCAGGCAAAAAAAAAACTGCTGCGAAAAAATTACGCTGGCAAAAAAATATGCCGCAGTTGGTTGCGGAAGGGGGCTGGGAATAGGCCTGCGGGCCATTTTGCCTGCAGGAAATTCCTGCGGGCAAAATGGCCTATGAGCGAAATGGCCCACTGCCAAGCCCTCGCTGGAATTTTTGGCGACAAAAAAAATCGTCGCCGATTTTTCCATCGCCGATTTTTATTTTTATTTTTTGATTTTGATTTGTTTATTTTTATTTTTTATTAATAAAAATTAGATAATAAAGCAAAAATTATTTAATTAAGATAACATGAATTATTTTGGACCAATTAAAATATATTAGACAACACAAAAATTATTTTTGACTAAATAAAATATATTGGACCAGAATGGGTCAAAATTTAAGGGTCTACAGTTTGCCTCCTGCTTGAATGATCTGAAACTTTAGTGAAAGAGAGTGAAAAGTAATAAGACTTGATTTTTGAGATGGTGGAGTTTTTGGGTTCTGGATCCGGTTTGAGTTCTGGACTCAAGGATAATTCAAAGTTCTGGACCTAAGGGAAATTTGGGTTCTAGACCCAAGCTAAATTCTTGGACTTAGAAATAAATTCTAGGTTCTAGACCTAAGAAAAATTTGGGTTCTAGACTCGAGCTAAGTTCTAGGTTGTGGACCTGAGGAAAATTTGGGTTCTGGACCCAAGCTAAGTTCTGAACATAGAAATAATTCTAGGTTCTGGAACTAATGGTAAAATTTGGGTTCTGGACCAGGTTCGAGTTCTGGACTCAAGGATAATTCTAGGTTCTGGACCTAAGGAAAATTTGGGTTCTGGACCCGGTTCGAGTTTTGGACTCAAGGATAATTCTAGGTTCTAGATCTAAGAAAAATTTGGGTTCTGGACCCGAGCTAATAATTTTTTATTTCAAAAAGTTTGGCTAATTTTTATGCATATGTCTTCTTATTGCCCCTCTGGGTGTAAAAATATTTATATACCTGCAATTATTTGAATGATTAAAGTGAATAATTGAATTTACTGTTTATTTACTATGTAGTCATTGTTCATGTACTATTGACGATTCATAAATAGTAAATTTATTATTCGCAAATAGTATCAGATAGTATTTACTATTGAAAATAGTACTTTTTACTATTCATCAATAGTAATACTATTTATGAATAGCAAAAGTTACTCTTTATAAATAGTAATACTATTTATAAATAGTAAAATTTACTGTTTAAAATACTAATACTATTTATAAATAGTAAATTTTACTATTCATCAACAGTAAAGTTTACAATTCATAAATAGTAAATTTTACTATTTATGAACAGTTTGAATTTTATTTTTTGCTTGTCGTTTCTCTATAAAAGCCCACCATTCCTTCCTTCATTTCATTTCACAGCAACATTTCAATTTCATAATTCTCTCAAATTTCTTTCAATTTTAGCACATATTTTTCAAAAACAATGAATGCTTCGAGGTCAGGGACTCATTCTGATGTCGAGCTATTGGAGTTTAATCGGCATCATGAAGATGAAAATTTAGATATACTAGCCGGGATGCCGCTCCATCGCAGTTCCAATCAAAAGGGCGAGGTAATATTTTTTCTCTTTTTTCTTGATTTTTTTGTTTTGCATTTTTTTGTATTTATTTTTTTTGTTATTATTTTTTATTGTGAAAAATGAATTAATTTAAGTAGATAGAATAATATGTACTTACCTGGTATTAACTTACCTGGGTCTGTGTTAGCATGATCGTTCCGTTGTTCGGGCTGGAGGGTGTATTTACAAAGCCCGACAATGGTATGATGTAGTGCCTTCTCGGGTAAGGCGGATTATCCGAGATTGCGACTTTGAGCAGTTCATCTTACAATTGCCATCCGAGGAATATCAGATAGACTGAAGCGTAGTCCAGGCGCTTGCAAAGTGATGGTTGGATACAACCCACACTTTTCACTTGCCCATTGGGGAGATGACAATTGGTCCGGTCAATTTTACCGCCATAACCGGCCTTCTATATGATGGTTCTCCGGTTCCCTTGACTAATGATATTTTAACTGTTGAAGAAATTCAAGAATTAATTAGTATGGAACCATCATATAAAGGGCCTTTTAAGATAAAAATTGAGCCAATTCGTAGTTATTGGATAAACTATGAAGGACGGGTTGGCAGAAACACAACCGAACAATATGCTCGATGATTTTTGTTATATCTGCTTGGGTCGACCATCTTAGGCAGCACTGAATCATCCATTCACTTGTTAGTGTTGAGTGCCCTTTCTTATCTCAGAATGGTACCATCTTCTAGTTGGGGTGAAGCTGGTCTCACGTGTCTTTACCATGGTCTTGATAAGCTTTCTCGAAATAAGAAGTCTTTTGTCGGCTTGATGGCTGTTGTCGAGGTATTCTTTTTGTTAGGAAATCAAGGAGATCACTGCAAACAAAACACGCAGCGGAAAAAAAAATTTGATCTTTGATTTCCCATTAGGATCCATGTTGTTCGTTTAATTCGACAAAAGTGTTCAAAGAACTAACCTGTTGATGATTCGAAATCACAGTTTGGAAGAGATGCCCGGATCGCGAAACACCCTCTATCGCGTATCCACACGAATGCTACCATCCGGAGTGCTAGCTCTCTGCAACGGCGAAGGCTGAAAAACGTTTTCTCTAAAACATATTATGGTTTCTTTTTCGTTCTCTTTTTATTTTCTAAAGTTACCTATATCAAGACGTAACGTCTGGAGTGAATATAATCACTCAAGAATCCAATTCAAAATTTGATAAAGTAAGTCAAATTCAGAATCCAAATCTAATTAGGATTCTGAATATATTATCTAATAATATATATAATTGGATAAGGTAAATCAAATTCAGAATCCAAATCTAATTAGAATTCTGAATATATTATCTAATAATATATATAAAAAACAAAAAAATATTAATAATAAATATTAATATCTAATATTAATATTATTAATATTATATCCACCCCAAAGCGCATTCTTGTGTGTGACCCGATAGGCCCATATTAATTGGCAGTCAATTTAATCTCTATTAAACCAACAAGTCATAATTGGCCTCTAGCAAGGTGTTACAACTACCCAATTAATATAAGGAATGTCCAATTTGCCTAATAATAGTACATGCATTAATCCCTTTGTCACACGATATCTAGCTTGAACATAAGTCATGGTCAACGTCATACTTATATTGTCCAAACTTATGATTACTCGATCTCCAAGTAGACTGATAAAAACAAATGAAATTGATCACAATATCAATTCATTTGAGCAGGGCCATGCATTTCACAGTCTCACTTATCGAGGGGCCAAAAAGATATCTCTCTCAAAGAGAGGGACAAATTCTATCTTGATTGTTCATTATCCTCTACATAATTTCTATAATATATGATCATAACCTTTATTACTATCCAGTTACGGATAATGTTTGATCATGTCAAAATATAATAGTCCTTATATTGAAAACTATGACAATCTCAAGTCAAAGAATTAATACATAACTATCATGAGATTTACTTATGACACTAACCCATGTAGTAATCTCATGATGGGTCTATCCAATACATTGTTCTCTAACAAGTATCTATGAAATTGATTTGTATCACTATACACATAACCATCTGATGATTATCAAATCAATGTTCATACTGGTTAAGAATTTTTTTTATCTCTATAACAATAATAAACCAGGGACAAATATCAAAATTGTGTAACATGCAAACAAACAATAATGATAATAAAACCTCATTTATTAATAATGAATGTATAACATAAAGATCCAAATAAATGGCCTAGGGCACATACACTAACAATCTCCCACTTGCACTAGGCCTACAAATTTCTAAGACCCATAGATCTAGTGTGCTGATCATGCTTGACCCGTGAGAGAGGCTTTGTTAATGGATCTGCTATGTTATCATTTGTGTCAACTTTGCATATCTTGATATCTCCTCTATCGATAATGTCTTGAATGAGGTGAAAACGCCTGAGTATATGCTTAGACCTTTGATGAGATCTAGGCTCTTTTGCCTGTGCTATGGCACCATTGTTGTCACAATAAATGTCCACAGGATTTGCAATGCTAGGCACCACTCCTAGCTCAGTGATGAATTTCTTCAACCAGACTGCTTCCTTAGTTGCATCTGATGCTGCTATATACTCAGCCTCTGTTGTAGAATTAGCCACAGTGCTTTGTTTTGAACTCTTCCAACTAACAGCTCCACCATTCAATGTGAATACAAAACCTGACTGCGATCTAAAATCATCTATGTCAGTTTGGAAACTAGCATCTGTGTAACCATTTACAACTAGCACATCTTTCAAACCTCCATAAACCAAGAATACATCTTTAGTCCTTCGAAGGTACTTAAGAATATTCTTGACAGGTGTCCAGTGATGTAACACCCCAATACTCCATATAAATACTATACATATACCTAGTATACATACAGTAAGTATATAAAGTATAAGGATGCCACTTTTTTTTTTTACCTTTCAATACCTGTAACAAAATTCAAACCATAATAGGTCAATTTAAAGAACACTTACAAATTATTGTCTTTATCAAAACTTCATTTATACATATAATATAACATACTTAAAGTGGATACATGTATGCATTACCCTCTAGTTGGTCTCGACAAAATCTTACTCTTCTCGTGGCCTACCAAAAGACTTCATATCTTCCACCAAGCTACCTGCGCGATAATACATCCGCGCTAAGCTCGAAAGCTTAGTAGTACAAATATAAAATACAAACATATATCATGGAAACACTAACATATAAAGATATCTCAATTCCATATACTTTTAGTTCTTATTAAGTTTATCCCTATTCATTTGCACCTTTCATATCTTTCAACTAATCTCCTATCTTATACACATATAAACATAACATTTCTACCAAGTCCAACCCATCACTAATATTCACAATCAACATCTCAATACACACATTATACATTATACTAATCATAAGTCACATTTCCAATTAAGACAATCATTGTCATCAACCACAATTCATCAATTGAATTCACAATCAATTCTAATACACACATTATACATCATACCAATCATAACATTTCTTTATTCACAATTCAACATTAATGATTCATCACTAGTGCTCATAATCAATATTTCAACGCACATATTACATATCATCAATCACATGTCCAATGAAGTATACCAAAGATTTCATTATTCATTTCTTTCAACATTTGTATATCACATTGACAACAAAGACAGACTCGGGCCCAACAGACACCACTATGTTATTCAGAGTTCAGAGTTACTGCTTTGGTCTATAATCATAATCATCAAGCCCGTAGGCATCATATATCAATATTTATATCCATGGATAGTGTAACAGACCCAGTCTCTTGGACCATCAACTCATCATGAGGAGATCCTCAACCCGGCAAGACTGTTACCAATCATATATTTCATATTCACAATTCTCATAGTGTAACAGACCCAGTCTCTTGGACCTCAATTCAACTCAATTTGAAGAGATCCTCAACCCGGCAAGACTGTTACCTTTTTCATTTTATAGGCATGCCTCCAAACCCAGAACTCTGAAGACTGAATAACACATTAAACACATATTTCACTTATTGTTTCATTATCAATTTCAATCTCAATGTTCATTATCATCTAGGCAAACATGCCTTGTTTCTTTCAATTAGATCATCATAGCCAATCACAATGGCTTCATCTCACATTTGAATCATCATGGCCAATTACAATGGCTTCACAACATATCCTATCTCAATCCATATGATACATATAACATCATTGCTATAACATTACAAAGTACCTTATTCATATAGCACAATACAATTCACAAGATTTATAATACACAAAACATAGTATTGTTCATATAGTATCATGTGCATCATCATTATAATACTCAACATCAATTACATTAACCAAATGAACATATCATTATTCAATCACATGATTCACATTATACATATAGCATCATTGCTATAACATTACAAAGTACATTAAAGTAATTCTTCGTAAAAGTGTTTATCATAATAAATTTGCATAGCTCATACCTTGTTGAATGATCCTCTTCTCTTTCACACTATACAAGTCACATTAGATTAACAATGTAATAATTTACCTAACATTATTTAATTATACTCAATCAATTGTATTCTCATACATTAATATTCATCAAATCATTCACATCTTTCATTTTCCCATAACACAATTATATATATATATATACATATCATTAATGATATAAACACATCAAAATACATTAGTGATATGCATTAACAATGCAATCATGCAACATTGGTACTTACCTTAATAACATTTCACACCACTCTAAACTCTTCTCCACTCAATAGTTCTTCACTTCACAAATTAGGGCAATTCAACCTCTTCACAACCTAATCCAAAAGGAATATAATCAAAATGACCATATGAATAGTACATTCTGGTTTTAGACTCCATTTTATCCTTATTTTGAAAAATTGTATAAAATAATCTACTTGACTAAAAATTCTAAAATTTTTACAGAATTTAGTTTTGTATCTTAAAATCATTCCTTTAAAATTTCAGATCAAACTGAACACAAAATCTTGGTCAAATAGTTCACCTAACCAGACTGCCCCAATTGCCCTGCATCCTGGCAGCAGTTCTGAACTTTGTGAATTCCATAAATCAAATTCAATCAACGTGGTTCCAAATTATTTTTCTCAAATACTAGACTCACTAAGAAACAACATATCCAAAATTAAATTGGATATGATTTTTCTACATTTTATTAAAAATCCCGAAATATAGCTGTCTCAGTTAAGGTACCTGCTGGAACAGGTCTAATAAAAATAATCTTTCTAAACTCATAACCATTCCAAAATCGAATCAACATGTTTTTCAGTCATTCTAAACTCATAGAGGCACAACATATCAAAAATTTACTTCAAGAACATTTTTCTATAATTAATTAAAAATCATACAAGTCACAGCCTTTACTAATTGTAAAACAGAAAAATATTCACTAAACACAACTCTTACTCTTCCATCACCAACACCAATTTAACTTCTTATTTTAAAATCAATTTCAACTCTAATCAACAAATCATCAACACACTTAATCATACTATCAATAACCCTAACTCAACTCACACACATCTTCAAAAATAACAAAGGCAAACAAGAGAAAACTTACTAAAATCATGAAATTCTTGAAATTCCAACTTGTATACTTGAGATCTTCCTTCACTTTTGAGCTTAAAATTCCAAAATCATCACTTGCTCTCTTGCTTTCCTTTGTCTTTGAGTGAGCCGGCCATCAACAAGAAGAAGAAGAAAAAAAATGATGAAGAAAACACAAAGTCAATAGGCATTAAATACCCTTCCAAAAGAAAATTACTAAACTACCCTCAACCATATAACTAAACCTTTGTCTTTTAGAAGCCCATGTTGGTAATTTCACAATCACAAATAAAATATCCTCTTCCCTTGACCAAGCCCTTTGACCAACTTATATTATATATATATGACCATATACACAACATATACACTTCACTCTACACAATGCTTTTCTTCAAACAACATAATTACCACTTATCAATCACACACTCAATTCAATAATAACAACATTATCATAACTTCTAAACACACTTAGGGATATTACAAGTGACCTTCACCAGGATCAGCTTGAAATCTACTAGTTGCACTTAATGGATATGAGACATCTGGTCTAGTACATAACATGGCATACATAATAGATCCTATAGCAGAAGCATAAGGAATCTTATTCATTCGATCTCGCTCATCAGATGTCATAGGACATTGACTCTTGCTGAGATGAATGCCATGAGACATAGGCAAGAATCCCTTTTTGGAATCTTGCATGTTGAACCTCTTCAACACTTTATCTATGTATGTACTTTGACTCAGGCCAATTATCCTTCTAGATCTATCTCTATTTATCTTTATACCAAGGATATAGGCAGCCTCACCTAAGTCTTTCATTGAGAAAGAATTCCCTAACCAAGTCTTAACCTTTTGCAAGGTAGGGATATCATTCCAAATGAGTAATATGTCATCCACATATAAGAATAAAAACACTACTGCACTCCCACTAACCATCTTGTAAACACAAGGTTCATCTTCATTCTTGATGAAACCAAAGTTCCTAACTGTTTCATCAAAACGAAGATTCCAGCTTCGAGATGCTTGCTTCAATCCATAAATGGATCTTTGAAGCTTGCAAACCTTTGTAGAATTCTCAGGATTTACAAAACCCTCAGGTTGTGTCATATACACATCCTCAAGCAAGTTTCCATTAAGGAAAGCGGTTTTGACATCCATTTGCCATATGCTGCAATGGCAATGAGAATTCTAACAGACTTAAGCATAGCAACTGGTGAAAAGGTTTCATCATAGTCTATACCATGAGTTTGCTTGAAACCTTTTTGCAACAAGCCTTGCTTTATAGGTCTGCACATTCCCATCCATGTCAGTTTTCTTCTTGAAAACCCATTTGCAACCAATAGTCTTAATACCCTCTGGAGGATCAATTAAAGACCAAACTTGGTTGTCAAACATAGATTGCATCTCAGATTTCATGGCTCCAAGCCATTTGTCTGAATCTGGACCTGACACAGCTTCTTGATAGGTAGTAGGCTCATCTTGATCTATGAGCATTACTTCACTATCATCAATCATAAGAAATCCATATCTCTATGGCTGACGACGTGTCCTATCAGACCTGCGAGGGATTTGTGTTACATCTTCAGACTCCATGTAATATCCCAAGGTATGCCCTAAAAGTTTTGGAGTTATTGTGGTATTTGGAATTAATGTATATGTATATATGGGAAATATAACTACAATATAAAAGACATATACATATACATCACATATACATGGAATATAAAATGGTGTAGGAAAAGTGAGTGGTGTATATATATATATATATTTGTATAATTAGTTAATAGTAATAATAATGATGATAAAGACAAAAAGAAAAAGAAGAAGAAAGTCAAAAGGAATTGTGGGGTGGAGATTTAATGGTATTATTATTATTATTATTATTATTATTATTATATATATGGTTATCGTGAGAAGAGGAGAAGATATTTTCTTTCTTCTTCTTCTTCCCCTTTTTGGTTCTTGCACGAGAGAGAGAGAGAGAGATAGAGAGAGGTGATGATCTTCATCAAATTTCTTAAGGATTTTAAGAGTATTGAAGATGGAGATGAAGATTTGGCAACATATTCAAGTAAGTATTAATCTCTTGAGTTGATTTTATTGATTATATGTATATATGAGTCTTTATCTTCTTGTTTTGATTTTCTTTTGGATTGAGGTTATGATTGGTATAATTGGTGTGTAAGATGAAGATAATGAAAGATTGAAGTATGTAAATGTGTGGAATTGATAACTAAGTGATGATATGTTGAGATAATTGTGAGGATGATGATGAATGGTTGAGTTAGGGTTTAGAATAAATGAATTGGTACTTTGAGTAATTGATTCTAGTGATGTATATATATATTAATTAGTATGATGATATAATGAAGTTATATAAATGTTAAGGTGATAGAAAATTGATAAATATAAACAAAGATAATGGTTAAGAGGGTGGTGGTGTGAATTTTGAAGGGTTTGGATGAATTTTGAAGTGTTTGGTCTTTAAATCAATGAAGGACACGGCTAAGTTATGAGAGACACGGCCAAGTTAGGGCAAACCTGGCCGTGTTGGATGAGTTTTGGAGAGACACGGCCATTGGCTTGGCCGTGTCCCTTGCCTGTGTTCGTTACTGTTGGATTTTTGTTGAGAGACACGGCCGTGTCCCTTGCCCGTGTAATATCCCAAAATATACCGTAGAAGTTTGGTATATAATTGTTGTTTTGTTTGGATTAAGTGTATTTGTGTTTAATTGGAAAGAGATATGTTGTAAGAGTAGAGTGCATATGTTATTTATATTGTGATATACACAACATATACCATTCTATGGGTGAAGGGTATAAAGGAAATTAATTTGAATTTGAGTTAGTGGAATAAGATGAGTGGATGGAGATATTTTGAATATTATATTGTTTATTGTGTGGAGGAGATTGTTTTGAGGAAAGAGAAGTTGATACCAAAACAATTGTAACACCCCTATACCCCGTATACGTACACAACATGCTAATACGATCGTAATATACGTATACTGAATATAGAAATGCCACATTTTACAAATCACTCATGTTATCACTCTTATATAATGTAAACAATTAAAAACTTTTGAAAGAGTTTATAAAACCAAATAAATAGAAAATTCATTTAAAACGCAGCGAAAAATAAAGCAAATGTTTACAAATACTTATACATCAAAATCAGAATATACAAATATAAAATATATACATGACTGGCAGCTCTTCTCGGATCTTTAAGTCCAAAAGTCAACTCTTCAATGTCTAGACTCACTCGGTCTCGAAGAACTCTTGGGTTCAACTCTATTACCTGCGCGATGAACCACAATCGCGCTGAGCTAACAGCTCAGTAGTGTAAATTGTACAACCATGATGCTTTAATACGATGCACATGTCACCATAATACATTTCATAAACCATACATAATCATATCACATTTTATAATTATATATTAGATCTTATTGTTCAATTGTTTCTTCATTCATAAATCACATATTACAACTAAGACAGACACGGGCCCAAAACACACTAATATGTTATTCAAAGTTCAGAGTTACTGCTTTGGTCCATATTGACACCTTGTGTCTAGCCCCGTAGGCAATATATATATCCATGGATAATCAACTAGATTTGAGTTTATGACCCAGTCATTTCACTCAATCTAGTTCCAATAATATGTTTTTGAGGTTTACGACCCGGTCATTTCACCCCAAAAACATCACATTTCACATTTATCAACTGGATTCGGCTTACGACCCGGTCATTTCACCTATCCAGTTATTCATAGGCATGCTGCCAAACTCAGAACTCTGGAAATTGAATAGACATATTAGATACACAATGATTTCATTTATCTCTTTATCAATTTCTTTCCCAATTCATTTCTCATTTCATGATCCATACTCAACTAGGCAACCATGCCTTAATTATCTCATTTTCATTATCATAGCCAACAATCATGGCTTCATATCTTTCACATTATATTTCATCATCACATTAATCAATTCATTATTCACATGGATATAATTAATGGCATCAACACATATTTTACATGCTCATCACAACATTCACATATAATCAATTATGTCTCAATTCTCAATATCATATGAGTGTATGCAATAATGTATTTTGAACTATTTCAAAATGACCCACACAACTCTAAACACTTACCTTTCAAGAATCTATCACCACTTGAGTTAGGGTAAATCACCTTCTTCACAACCTATTCCATAAGAATGAGGAAACTCTCATGAGATCATAAGGTTAAGAATCAATTAGGGCAAACTCTAGACTTGACACGCTCACACACACGGGCGTGTCCCTAACCGTGCCCTAACTCCACAACACAGAAACATTTACACTCTCAGAACCACGAGCGTGTCACTGGGCGTGTAATACATTCTGTCTCTCAGAAATAACGACACGTCCAACATCATGAGCGTGCTCATGGCCGTGTAAATTCTCAAAACTCACAGTAGCTATGACACGCTCAACAACACGGGCATGTTAATGGCCGTGTCACACCTACTGCCACTCAGAACAATTGACACGCCTAAGGACCTGGACGTGCTCCTGGGCGTGTCAGGCCAAAAACCCAGATTCCGGCCAAGACAACACCACTACCAACAAAACACTTCTATCCATCAACATCCACTTCAAACAAACTTCACAAAACATACCCAAAAACCATCTCAAACTTACAACAACACCACAACAAGCTAAAACACACATCAAACACAAATCACAACATCATCAAAACTCTAAACACAACCTCAACTCAATCTATCCCAACCAACTTACTCTTTTCTTCAATCCAACCCCAAAATCCAAAACCACATAAACCAAATACTCTTAAACACAACATAATCAACCCAAACACATTCTCAAACACAACTTCAACTCACAAACCCACATAACTTCAAAAACAACACAAGAAATCAAGAGAGAACTTACCAAGGATGAAGAACTCTTAGATTCCAACTAAATCTCTCGTAAACTTCTTTAATCTTGATCTTGTAAGGTCAAATCTCTCCCTCTCTCTCTTGTTCTCTTGCTGCTGCCGTCCAAGACAAAGAAAAGAGAAGAAAATGGAATGAAAGCCATGAAGGAAGGAGAAGGAAAGAAGAAAAGGAAAAGAAGTACAAAAGCAAAGTCAACTTCTCTTTCCTCAAAACAATCTCCTCCACACAATAAACAATATAATATTCAAAATATCTCCATCAACTCATCTTATTCCACTAACTCAAATTCAAATTAATTTCCTTTATACCCTTCACCCATAGAATGGTATATGTTGTGTATATCACAATATAAATAACATACGCACTCTACTCTTACAACATATCTCTTTCCAATTAAACACAAATACACTTAATCCAAACAAAACAACAATTATATACCAAACTTCTAGGGTATATTTTGGGATATTACAGCCCGTGTCTGCCTCGGATGATTTGGTGTTGAGGGACACGGCCACAAGCTTGGCCGTGTCCCTTGAGTGTGTTTGCTACTGGATGTTTGTGTTGAGAGACACGGCCACAAGCTTGGCCATGTCCCATGAGGGTGTTTGATATTGTGTTTGTTATTTGCTCTTACATGGTTGGATCCTCCAAATGTCTTCTTGTATCTACATTTTAAATATACTTAAAACAAAGATGACCTAAACAAATGTGTATTGAGGATTCCAAATCTAAGAATAAGGTAAATTATATATGTGTACATCAATGATGATATTATATGAACAATGTTATGTCTTATGCATTGTGAACCTTGAGAATTGTAATGTTTGATATGAATTATGTAGTTTGTGGTGTTATATCAATGATATTATATATACAATGTGAAGGATATGATGAAATATGTGGTTATGTACAATTGAATAATGAAATATTATAATATGATTTGAGACATAATATGAAGTGAAGCCATTGTTATTGGCTATGATGTGGATTGAAATATGATGTGAAGCCATTGTGATTGGCTATGATAAAACAAATATAAAGTGAAGCCATTGTGATTGGCTCTGATGATTTAATTGAAAGAAAGAAGGCATGTCTGCCTAGATGATGATGAGAATTGAAAATGATATTGATAATGAAATAATAAATGAATTGTGTGACTAAAATGTTATTAAATTTCAGAATTATGGGTTTGGAGGCATGCCTATAAAATGAAAAAGGTAACAGTCTTGCCGGGTTGAGGATCTCCTCATGTTGAGTTGATGGTCCAAGAGACTGGGTCTGTTACACTATGATAATTATGATTATGAGATATATTATTGGTAACAGTCTTGCCGGGTTGAGGATCTCCTCATGTTGAGTTGATGGTCCAAGAGACTGGGTCTGTTACACTATGATAATTATGATTATGAGATATATGATTGGTAATAGTCTTGCCGGGTTGAGGATCTCCTCGAGGTTAGTCGAGTTGATGGTCCAAGAGACTGGGTCTGTTACAGGTAACAGTCTTGCCGGGTTGAGGATCTCCTCATGTCGAGTTGATGGTCCAAGAGACTGGGTCTGTTACACTATCCATGGATAGAGTTATTGATATATGATGCCTACTGGGCTTGATTATTGTGATTATGAACCAAAGCAGTAACTCTGAACTTTGAATAACATATTAGTGTCTGTTGGGCCCGAGTCTGTCTTTGTTGTCAATGTGATATCCAAATGTTGAAATAAATGAATAATGAGATCTATGAATGCTTTTGATGAAAATATGATTTATGTTTAATGAATTGTGAATAATACAATGTTATGAAGTATGATTTTGTAATGTGTGTATTGATATATTGAAAGTGAATATGGCTTGAGGAGCTTTGTTGAGATATGAGTTTATGAAAATATAGTATGTTGTGTACAATGTATATGAATGTGGAATTTGTAAGAATTGTTTTCATGTAGGTTTGGATAGGCCATGGAAAGGTGATTTGTTGAAATGATGTATATGTATATGTATATGAGATAGAAATGGTAAGTATTGTATTGTGAATGTTCTTTGTAAATATGTGTATAATTTTATGAGATTAGCGGAAATATATGAAGAATGCATTGAGAAAGGAAAAACGGGGTAAGCGAACAATAGAACATAATGCTAAAAACATGAGGTATGATTATTTTGTAAAGTATATTTTAATATTTATTTATACTACTAAGCTCTCGGGCTTAGCGTGGATAATTAATCGCGCAGGTATTTATGCGGATGATCTGGAAGTCTAGCTGTTATGCCACGAAAAGGGTAAGAGTATCTCGAGACCAACTAGAAGGTGATGCATACATATGTAATATTAATTATGTTGTAGTTTTGATAAGAATAATGACTTTTGTAAATGTTCTTTAAACTAATATAATATTGCTTGTACTTGGATAAAGGTTTTTAAATTGAAATGAAAAGTGACATTCTTATACTTTATATACGCATTGTATGTATACCAGTTATATGTATAGTGCTTATATAGAGTATGAGGGCGTTACAATTATTTTGGTATCAGAGCTTGGTTCGAGATTCTCGGCCTAAGTAAAATTAAAAAGAAAATTTTTGAAGTGTTTAAATAAGAATTAAAAAGAAGATTTTGGAAATGCAATTGGCAATACATGCATTTGCATTCACACCTAGGTTGGTCTCAAACGTGGCATTATGTGATTTGTGATGTTTTTGAACAACAGGAGATGGATGATAGTGTGTAAATGAGATTTTATATGAAAGCAAATTTTGAAATGTTGATAATTGAAAAGTGATTGTGATATAAAGAAATGATATGGAATTTATAAGTACAAAGTTTGATTATTGATATGTGTTTGACATGTAAAGAAATGGCTAGAAGAATAAAGTTGGGAATGAGTTAAAAACAAATTTTAGATTTAATTATGTAATCTTTCCTCTATTATTTGAACCTCTTTCTAATAAACTTTATGTTTGGATTTTTAGAAAGAGGAAAGATTGTTGGATGGGTAATATGGATAGATATATATATATTTTTTTAAATGAAAAGAGTACGGTGAAATATTGAATGAGTTGATTGGTATAGATTAAGTGTGATAATTTAAGGAGTGGATATGTAAAGTTAAGGTTTTGTTTAAAAAGGAAAAAGAGATGATGTTGGTTAGGTACAAAGAGATATTGGTGTTGTTTGTATTGTTCTTTTAATGTAAACATGGTGATTTCAATGTTAGAAATGTGATATAGTTGAATATTGTAAAAGCTTCTGTAAATGGTGGTAATATGTGATATTTAGATTGTTGGAATGAGCTTAGTAATTGTGAAACATATATGTTTGATATTGTTTTGTGGTATATACATATAAGATGTTTTAAGATTGATATTAAGAGAATGAGATGAATAAATTGAAGTTTAAGTAAATTAGTAAGTTGAAAATTTATAGTTTTAATGGAATGTGAAAAAAAAAGAGCAATTAAATATTAATAGTTTAATGTATTTACATGAGATATATGAAATGAATATTAGTGCACATGAAAGTATTAGGAATTGGGAGATGTGATTGATAGTAGGAAAATTTGGTTTGAAATGAAAGAAAATGAATTGAGCAAATGAAAATGAGTTACTTTAAGTAATTTGATTGGAAAGGATGAAAATGATTATGAAAGATGTGTTAAAGATATTTATAAACAAATGTAAGAGAGATATCACATTGGAAATGTGATTAAACTCCTTGTGAAATAATATTATAAGTAGAGTGTATATATTTATTGAAGTTAATGAATAACTTAGGTTATGATAAACAAATGAGAATGATGATAGTCAAAGGAAAGTGGTAAATATTAAATTTGTATAAACTATATGCAAAAGAGAAATTTAATAAATTGAATAATTATGTGTATATATATAAAAAGGATATGTGAGATAAACTTTTCGACATGAATGTAATGGTTATATGTAAGAAAGGTGGGAAGTGAGTCACACTATAAATGTGACTTATGAATGTGTATATAATATGTTTAGTATTTTATACCATTACATGTTTAATGGTATTAGAAATGAGATTGCATATAGTAGTGGACCTAATAGAGATTAAATCTTAATTTTTGTAGAATAGATTATGTGATGAAATAGAAGATGAAAATGGATTTGGGTAGTATTGGATAAACTAAATGAGACTACCATAAGATGTTTTGGAACTCAAAGTATTTATGTGTGGAAGTGTTTTATGTATAAGCGTATAATAAGAAATTGTAAGGAAAGAATATTGTATTTGAAAATTTTTAGAAGAGATGGTTTGGAAATGGAGTACTAAATGAAACTTGTGTAAGATTGTATCTGATTGAAGGATAGGCATAGAAATGTTAACGAGTTAAACTTGTAAGATTTGCATATGAGTGAGGTTAATGATGATTAAATAGTCAAAAGCAAACTGTTTTGAGATGGAATTAAAATGTGTTAATTCTTGGTGTAATAAAAGTTTAGAGGATAAATATATAACTTTTGTGATACAATCTAGCATTATAGTCGTAAAGACTGGAATTTGAATGATAGAAGAATGATATTGATTTACAAATCTCAAGTGTGGTTGTTAATATATCATGGTCATATGATTTGGTTAGTGTGATTAGTTGGTTAGTTTTATTATCTTCAAATTTAGAGCTGAGATGATATAACTGTAGTACCGTTTTGGTAAGATTGATAACTATGTTTCTAGATATATCGGTTAAAAGATATGATTGAATAATGAGATGTTCTATATAGTTGATGATATATGTGTATATTATTTTGATGTGACGAGAAACCATGATGGTTGGAAATGAATTATAATTGAGGTATAGTGCCTAATTGATTTTGAGAAATGAATTGTGAAAAGATAAATGAACGGACCTATCTGCCTCCTGTGGACCCCTGGGATTGGCAGTGGCCTGAGGCCCAGTGGGCAACCGACCTGGTTGGGGGGAAAGCTCGTTTATGAAGTTATAGTTGTTGGCCATATTGATAAACTTTGAATGAGTATAAGAAATGATGATATAATTATTGAAATAATGAAATGTATATGTATAAGCATGATTCTTATTGATTGAATATATGAATTTGGAAAGATTAGAATTTGAATATAAGTTTGACCTAATGAACTTAGGTTATATATATGTATATATGGTGAAATTCCATGATAAATTTCAATAAGCTAATTGTTGATTTGAATCAAATAAGGTTGAAATGTTAGTATATTGTGATAGATAGATCGATTGATCTAGATTTCGCTAAAGTTGCGAGTCAATATTGAGATTTAATATGTACAGTTGTACTAGCAGTGTAAAATTGAAATGGTAATGTGTATGATGTAATATTCGGACATATGAATGAACATAAATAAATTGAATTATATCAATTGTACATGGTGAGAAAAAGAGAAATGTTGTTCACTGTTAAGTAAGTTTAAAAAACATTGTGTTAACATTTATATTAAGTGAGAAGCAAGCTAAAGAAGGTAAGGATATTGTTATCCATTGAGGTTTGGTAAATATTTATTTTGAAAGTGATTGTAAGAACGGAATAATTAATGCTAAGATATTAATTAGTGACTTTTGAGGTTAAAGTTAAGAGGATATTTATAAAGAGATAATGTGATAGTCTGACTCAAATACAAAGATAAAATTCATTGGAGATGTTATGAGATATCTTGATGGTTTTGTTGAGAAAGTAATATGATGTAAAGATATATTTATATACCTATACAAGGATGAATTATGAATTTCAGAGAAGATGATTATCTCTAAGGGGGAGAGTAGAAATTATAAGATTTGATAAAATTATAATGTAAGATACGATTATCTTCATATGAAAGTAAGATGGTGAATTGTTCTAATTGGGTTGTTATTGTGTTAGATAATTTCGAGGACGAAATTATTTAAGGGGGAGAGAATTGTAATATCCCAAGGTATGCCCTAAAAGTTTTGGAGTTATTGTGGTATTTGGAATTAATGTATATGTATATATGGGAAATATAACTACAATATAAAAGACATATACATATACATCACATATACATGGAATATAAAATGGTGTAGGAAAAGTGAGTGGTGTATATATATATATATTTGTATAATTAGTTAATAGTAATAATAATGATGATAAAGACAAAAAGAAAAAGAAGAAGAAAGTCAAAAGGAATTGTGGGGTGGAGATTTAATGGTATTATTATTATTATTATTATTATTATTATTATTATATGGTTATCGTGAGAAGAGGAGAAGATATTTTCTTTCTTCTTCTTCTTCCCCTTTTTGGTTCTTGCACGAGAGAGAGAGAGAGAGAGATAGAGAGAGGTGATGATCTTCATCAAATTTCTTAAGGATTTTAAGAGTATTGAAGATGGAGATGAAGATTTGGCAACATATTCAAGTAAGTATTAATCTCTTGAGTTGATTTTATTGATTATATGTATATATGAGTCTTTATCTTCTTGTTTTGATTTTCTTTTGGATTGAGGTTATGTTTGGTATAATTGGTGTGTAAGATGAAGATAATGAAAGATTGAAGTATGTAAATGTGTGGAATTGATAACTAAGTGATGATATGTTGAGATAATTGTGAGGATGATGATGAATGGTTGAGTTAGGGTTTAGAATAAATGAATTGGTACTTTGAGTAATTGATTCTAGTGATATATATATATATATATTAATTAGTATGATGATATAATGAAGTTATATAAATGTTAAGGTGATAGAAAATTGATAAATATAAACAAAGATAATGGTTAAGAGGGTGGTGGTGTGAATTTTGAAGGGTTTGGATGAATTTTGAAGTGTTTGGTCTTTAAATCAATGAAGGACACGGCTAAGTTATGAGAGACACGGCCAAGTTAGGGCAAACCTGGCCGTGTTGGATGAGTTTTGGAGAGACACGGCCATTGGCTTGGCTGTGTCCCTTGCATGTGTTCGTTACTGTTGGATTTTTGTTGAGAGACACGGCCGTGTCCCTTGCCCGTGTCTGCCTCGGATGATTTGGTGTTGAGTGACACGGCCACAAGCTTGGCTGTGTCCCTTGAGTGTGTTTGCTACTGGATGTTTGTGTTGAGAGACACGGCCACAAGCTTGGCCGTGTCCCATGAGGGTGTTTGATATTGTGTTTGTTATTTGCTCTTACATGGTTGGATCCTCCAAATGTCTTCTTGTATCTACATTTTAAATATACTTAAAACAAAGATGACCTAAACAAATGTGTATTGAGGATTCCAAATCTAAGAATAAGGTAAATTGTATATGTGTACATCAATGATGATATTATATGAACAATGTTATGTCTTATGCATTGTGAACCTTGAGAATTGTAATGTTTGATATGAATAATGTAGTTTGTGGTGTTATATCAATGATATTATATATACAATGTGTAGGATATGATGAAGTATGTGGTTATGTACAATTGAATAATGAAATATTATAATATGATTTGAGACATAATATGAAGTGAAGCCATTGTTATTGGCTATGATGTGGATTGAAATATGATGTGAAGCCATTGTGATTGGCTATGATAAAACAAATGTAAAGTGAAGCCATTATGATTGGCTCTGATGATTTAATTGAAAGAAAGAAGGCATGTCTGCCTAGATGATGATGAGAATTGAAAATGATATTGATAATGAAATAATAAATGAATTGTGTGACTAAAATGTTATTAAATTTCAGAATTCTGGGTTTGGAGGCATGCCTATAAAATGAAAAAGGTAACAGTCTTGCCGGGTTGAGGATCTCCTCATGTAGTTGATGGTCCAAGAGACTGGGTCTGTTACACTATGATAATTATGATTATCAGATATATGATTGGTAACAGTCTTGCCGGGTTGAGGATCTCCTCATGTTGAGTTGATGGTCCAAGAGACTGGGTCTGTTACACTATGATAATTATGATTATGAGATATATGATTGGTAACAGTCTTGCCGGGTTGAGGATCTCCTCGAGGTTAGTCGAGTTGATGGTCCAAGAGACTGGGTCTGTTACAGGTAACAGTCTTGCCAGGTTGAGGATCTCCTCATGTCGAGTTGATGGTCCAAGAGACTGGGTCTGTTACACTATCCATGGATAGAGTTAT
This sequence comes from Garcia nutans, assembly GCA_947685225.1. Taxonomy (NCBI): domain Eukaryota; kingdom Viridiplantae; phylum Streptophyta; class Magnoliopsida; order Malpighiales; family Euphorbiaceae; genus Garcia; species Garcia nutans. The sequence goes on along the minus strand of CANTUV010000007.1, from coordinate 41,619,137 downwards.
TGATATATGATGCCTACGGGCTTGATTATTGTGATTATGAACCAAAGCAGTAACTCTGAACTTTGAATAACATATTAGTGTCTGTTGGGCCCGAGTCTGTCTTTGTTGTCAATGTGATATCCAAATGTTGAAATAAATGAATAATGAGATCTATGAATGCTTTTGATGAAAATATGATTTATGTTTAATGAATTGTGAATAATACAATGTTATGAAGTATGATTTTGTAATGTGTGTATTGATATATTGAAAGTGAATATGGCTTGAGGAGCTTTGTTGAGATATGAGTTTATGAAAATATAGTATGTTGTGTACAATGTATATGAATGTGGAATTTGTAAGAATTGTTTTCATGAAGGTTTGGATAGGCCATGGAAAGGTGATTTGTTGAAATGATGTATATGTATATGTATATGAGATAGAAATGGTAAGTATTGTATTGTGAATGTTCTATGTAAATATGTGTATAATTTTATGAGATTAGTGGAAATATATGAAGAATGCATTGAGAAAGGAAAAACGGGGTAAGCGAACAATAGAACATAATGCTAAAAACATGAGGTATGATTATTTTGTAAAGTATATTTTAATATTTATTTATACTACTAAGCTCTCGGGCTTAGCGCGGATAATTAATCGCGCAGGTATTTATGCGGATGATCTGGAAGTCTAGCTGTTACGCCACGAAAAGGGTAAGAGTATCTCGAGACCAACTAGAAGGTGATGCATACATATGTAATATTAATTATGTTGTAGTTTTGATAAGAATAATGACTTTTGTAAATGTTCTTTAAACTAATATAATATTGCTTGTACTTGGATAAAGGTTTTTAAATTGAAATGAAAAGTGACATTCTTATACTTTATATACGCATTGTATGTATACCAGGTATATGTATAGTGCTTATATAGAGTATGGGGGCGTTACACTCCACAACTATTTGTGGTTCTGAAATAGGCTCTATAGATGGCTCAATGATTTCTTGTGGTACTTGAGTTTCCTCAAGTTCTACTATACTCCCACTAGTTCTCTTAGAAAGAAATTCCTTTTCCAAAAAGATCCCATTTCGAGCAACAAACACTTTGTTCTCTAAAGGAGTATAGAAATAGTATCCTTTAGTTTCCTTAGGATACCCCACAAAATTACATTTGATAGACTTTGGAGCTAACTTATCTGAAACTGGTCTTTTCACATAAGCTTCACAACCCCAAATCTTAAGAAAAGACAAACTAGGTGTCTTACCTGTCCATATCTCATATGGTGTCTTTTCAATAGCCTTAGATGGTACACGGTTCAGAATGAATGTAGCTGTCTCCAAGGCATGACCCCAAAAAGATAAAGGAAGATCCGCTTGACTCATCATTGATCGAACCATATCTAATAGAGCTTGATTTCTCCTTTCAGAAACTCCATTCCACTGTGGAGTTCCTGGAGGAGTCAATTGAGAAACAATTCCACAATCCCTTAGATGATCATCAAACTCTTGGCTCAAATATTCACCACCTCGATCTAATCGAAGCTGTTTAATTGTTTTACCAAGTTGATTTTGTACTTCATTTTGAAAAGTTCTAAACATTTCAAAAGACTCATGCTTATGTTTCATTAGGTAGACATAGCCATACCTACTGAAATCATCAGTAAAAGTAATGAAGTATTGAAATCCTCCTCTGGCACTAATGCTAAAAGGACCACATACATCTGTATGTATCAAGCCCAATAAATCATTAGCCCTTTCACTATGCCCAGTAAAAGGATCCTTTGTCATCTTACCAAGCAAACAAGACTCACATGTTTCAAATGATTCAAAATCAAATGAATCTAATAATCCATCTTGATGGAGCTTAGAAATGCATTTTTCATTGATATGGCTAAGGTGACAATGCCATAAATAAGTAGGGTTTAACTCATTTGGCTTAGTTCTCTTAGAAGTTATGTTATAGATATCATTACCATTAGAATCATCAAGATTAAGGATATAAAGGCCATTATAAGAATTTGCAATACCATAAAGCAAATCATTTTTATCAAAAATAGAACATTTCTTATTCTTAATAAAAAATGAATAACCTTCATCATCCAAAACAGATACTGAAATAAGATTCCTACTCATAGTAGGAACATAAAAGCAATTGTTCAAAATTAACAAAAACCAATTGGGCATAACAAGTTCATAAGTTCCTATAGCTATAGCAGCAACTCTTGCTCTATTGCCAACACGTAGGTCCACTTCGCCCTTCTTCAGCATCCTACTCCTTTTGAGTCCCTGCATATTTGTACAAATATGAGATCCGCATCCGGTATCTAATACCCAGGAAGAAGGAATAGATAAATTAATTTCTATAACATAAATACCTGAAGATGTAGTCGCACTACCCTTCAACTTCTTTAACTCATCCAAATAGAGTTGACAATTTCTCTTCCAAGGCTTGTTGCAATGGAAACAAGTCCCTTCCTTAGGAACTTTAGCCTTAGGTTCAGGTTTTGGTTTAGCTTGTCCCTTGGACCCTTTAGCACCTTTTGCCTTACCCTTGCCTTTAGTATATTTGGCTTTCTTTTTCATTTGTTTAATATTGACATTCAATATTTGGGTAGGCTTTTTGATATTCCCCTCAGCAGTTTTGAGCATACCATGTAGTTCAGAAATGGATTTCTCCATGTCATTCATGTTATAGTTCATGACAAACTGTGAGAAACTGCTAGGCAATGAATGTAGGATCAAATCCATGGAGAGTTCTAAACTCAGGGGATATCCAAGTCTAGCAAGGTGATCTAGATAGCCTTTCATCTTCAAAACATGAGCACTAACAGATTCACCTTCAGACATTTTGTAGTCAAATAATGCAACAGCGGTGTTAAGCCTATCTTGCCTAGCCTGTTGTTGGAAAGCTTGTTTGAGATGCACACTCATCTCATAAGCCTCTAAGTGTTCCAGATCCTTCTGAAGTCCTGGACACATAGTAGCCAACATAAGACATCCTATGTTATTTGAATCATCCACATGCTTCTTATGCTTACTCTTAGCAGCATTAGAAGCATCAGCAGGAGGTGGGTCAGGGATAGCTTCATCAAGCACGTAGGACTTTTTCTCTTGTTTGAGAACAATTCTCAGGTTCCTAAACCAGTCAACAAAATTAGTCCCACATTCTTTCAGTTTTTGCTTCTCAAGGATAGATCGCAGTGATAAGGTGGAATTGTTATTAGCAGCCATCTGTTGATAAATATGCAAAGTCAAATTTTAATTAATAATGAGGTTAAAATTATTTAAACTCCTACTAAAAATATAACCCTCTAAAGAAAAATTTTAGTAGGCTAAGATCCGTATTTCACTTAATTCTAAACTCAGCTTTGGCGTGACGCTTAAAATCAAGTTATTTAGGTAGGTAACATCTTTACCAATTACATCTCATGTAACTCTTAGTAATTATGGAATATTGACATCATATGTCATAGCATGTTGAATTCCATCTAATGCCTTAGGCCCAAAACCATTTTGATAGCCTAATTAAGTCTAACCAATTTTAAAACATATGAGTAACACTATTACTCATCCTACTTAGGTAGGAATGTTTAAAGCATATTGCTTTGGCAATACCTACTTTAATACAATCTTAGTTTTGATAGGTGTTCAAAACGTGGATGGCATTTAGACTTAAATTATTAATGAGGGTTCAACTAAATTATTATCATGTATTGCATTACATATCATTATATTTTAGCATCCTATATGCATATATATAATTTATCACATAAGCATCATATACCAAATGACAAAATATGTAAACGTGACATAGCATGGCCAAACTAAATATGATCTTCAAGAGACCAAATGAAGATCATAAAGGTAACCCTAGGTGAAAAACCTATCTATTACAACACTTGCAATATTACATATCTTCAAAACTTGAGCTTGTGCTTCCATCACCATGGAACCATCTTCTCCTTGGTATGAATCTCCATCACAAACATTGTAGCTTGAATCTTCATTTATTACAATAAAAGAAAATCTAGCTACTAGTAAAATAAATTACAACAAAATAAACTACACGCAGGCCGTATTTACCCAAAATTAAGATATGAATAAACCAATCACATAGGTCATAAGGCCATGCTATGCACCATGCCAAGACATCAAACAAACATAACATATTCATCACCAACATGTTAAATAGAAACAAATATATTGACATTCTTAATGTCGCGGTAACGAACTATAGGGCGTGAACATACGGCGGTCCAAACAGAAACGTTAATCTTATTAACATTTTTCTTTGGCGAAACCCTAAAACAGAATCTTTAATCTCATTAACCTTCTTACTGTTTTATTTCGAATATGTACAACCCATTATAGAATCATTACCAAATGTTTATATCACATATAAACTTAATCGTTTTCATCATATGAAAATCGTTTTAATCAACCAATCATATATACGTGATCATCTCATGAAAACGAAATTAAAAACACCAATCCTTTCTCTTCATATGAAAAATGAATTAGGGTTTTACAGAAACGAAACCGAAAACAATCCTTTCTCATCATATGAAAAATGAATTAAAGTTTTATAATTAACATGCCATATGAAATCAATATATCTCATGTAATCATATCAACATGGCATTTTCGACTTAAACGAAAACAACAAGTGGCTCTAATATCACTGTTAGGAAATCAAGGAGATCACTGCAAACAAAACACGCAGCGGAAAAAAAATTTTGATCTTTGATTTCCCATCAGGATCCATGTTGTTCGTTTAATTCGACAAAAGTGTTCAAAGAACTAACCTGTTGATGATTCGAAATCACAGTTTGGAAGAGATGCCTCGATCGCGAAACACCCTCTATCGCGTATCCACACGAATGCTACCGTCTGGAGTGCTAGCTCTCTGCAACGGCGAAGGCTGAAAAATGTTTACTCTAAAATGTATTAGGGTTTCTTTTTCATTCTCTTTTTATTTTCTAAAGTTACCTATATCAAGACTTAACGTCTGGAGTGAATATAATCACTCCAGAATCCAGTTCAAAATTGGATAAGGTAAGTCAAATTCAGAATCCAAATCTAATTAGGATTCTGAATATATTATCTAATAATATATATAATTGGATAAGGTAAATCAAATTCAAAATCCAAATCTAATTAGGATTCAAAGCGCATTCTTGTGTGTGACCCGATAGGCCCATATTAATTGGCAGTCAATTTAATCTCTATTAAACCAACAAGTCATAATTGGCCTCTAGCAAGGCTTACAACTACCCAATTAATATAAGGAATGTCCAATTTGCCTAATAATAGTACATGCATTAATCTTTTTGTCACACGATATCTAGCTTGAACATAAGTCATGGTCAACGTCATACTTATATTGTCCAAACTTATGATTACTCGATCTCCAAGTAGACTGATAAAAACAAATGAAATTGATCACACTATCAATTCATTTGAGCACAGCCATGCATTTCACAGTCTCACTTATCGAGGGGCCCAAAAGATATCTCTCTCAAAGAGAGGGACAAATTCTATCTTGATTGTTCATTATCCTCTACATAATTTCTATCATATATGATCATAACCATTATTACTATCCAGTTACGGATAATGTTTAATCATGTCAAAATATAATAGTCCTTATATTGGAAACTATGACAATCTCAAGTCAAATAATTAATACATAACTATCATGAGATTTACTTATGACACTAACCCATGTAGTAATCTCATGATGGGTCTATCCAATACATTGTTCTCTAACAAGTATCTATTAAATTGATTTGTATCACTATACACATAACCATCTGATGATTATCAAATCAATGTTCATACTGGTTAAGAATTTTTTTTTATCTGTATAACAATAATAAACCAGGGACAAATATCAAAATTGTGTAACATGCAAACAAACAATAATGATAATAAAACCTCATTTATTAATAATGAATGTATAACATAAAGATGCAAATAAATGGCCTAGAGCACATACACTAACACTTTTCCTTCACCAATGTTATTTCCACTCTTTTCTTGCATGAATATGATCTTTATTGTTATTGTAGGTATGGGTATATGAACACAACCTCGTGAGGGTACCTGGTATTTCCCGAGAGAGAGTCGGGTATTCGAGATTAAATTTCTGGTTGTCTGATCGTGTGGTTGTTCCTGGCTCTCATCATGTGCGTACTCACCGTTATGTGTTGAGCCGCTTAACCTGGGACCAGGTAAAATAACATTAGAATGCTTTAAATTTTATTGAAAAGTTTACTTACCTCATGTTATTTCACAGGTGAATTTGGCCTGGTGGAGCCCAGAAGAGCGAGTAAACTGGTCTCCTTTGATGAGGGCTGCACCGTCTTTCCAACATTCTCGCTGAATTATTGCTGGCCCAGTGTCTAGTGGCTGGTTTCTCAGGGAGAGAGTTTATGAATGGTTTCTCGGTCCAGAGCAGCGGAGGTTTTCGATGCAAATCCCAGAATATACTTTAAATATTATATCAATGCTGGAGGATGCATGGTGGTCGGCCCGGTATGGTTATAATGCCGAGTCATTTCTCCATTTACCAGGTCCTTTCTATGCCTATTTCATTCAAATAAGACTCTTGAACTTTGATGTATATCCTATTGGTGTGCAGGAGATTTTTGACGAAAATGAGGGTAGAGATGAAGAAGAACATCACAGCACTGCCGGAGAGTCTGTTCCACATCTCGGGGTCAGTACTTCTCAGGTAAATGGCCGTGTCACTTGAGTGTGTCATCTTCTGTTTCTCCTCTAGTCTTCTTTGTTCTTTGAAGATGAGAGTGACACAGCCAGTGGCTTGGCCGTGTCTCCTAGGTGTGTTAGCTTATGTGTTTTTTCTTTGGTTCTTCTTTGTTCTTGTCTTAGGAAGGGACATGGCCAAGCTTGTGGCCGTGTCATGTGACACGGCCAGTGACTTGGCCGTGTTGCCTGCCAGTGTCACCTACTGTTTCTTTTCTTTCTTTGCTTGGTCCTTCTTAACTTTACCCTTTAGGTAAGACACAACCAGTGGCTTAGCCGTGTCTCCTGCCCATGTCATGTTCTGCCAAGAATTCATTTTAGGTGACACGGCCAAGCTTGATTTGGCTTGGCCATGTCTTGCTTGATTCATGCTCTTCTTTCCTTGTTTTGATCTTCCAAGGGAATTTTTGCATTTTAACCACTTTTCCCTTGCAACTTTTTTCCTTCTTTGATTTTTCAATGATTATTACAGACTGCTGGCTCATTTGATCATGAGGCTGGACCTTCCTTTACTGCCCCTTCACCTGCTCGCTCTAGCCCGCCAGATATGCCATCTCATCCACAGGGTATTGATTTGAATTACCTGGTACATTTCTTATTTCATAGTAGTTTATGCTATATGTATGCATGATTATGTATGCTCTTACCTTTTTCCTTCTTGGCTCATAGCGAATGCTCAAAGAACAAAAAAAGAAACTTCAAGAAGAGTTGGCTACAAGTCATCAGCAGACTTCTCATTTTGAAAGTTTATATCATCAATCCGAACAACATTTTCGAGACTTCTGATTTCAGGGGATGAGGGATCCCGGTGCTTCTTCATCAAGAGGCCCCAGACTGATGAACATGAGATCATTTCATTTGCTTCCAATGAGGACCATGACGGATCGGAACTTCAAGGTAATAAAGATTTTGGTGCTCCTGCTTCGGGTGATCCCGGGACGAGTAATTTGCCGAGCTTTGGTGCTTTCGCTTTGGGCGGACTCGGGACGAGTAATTTGTCCCCTCCTCCAACAGGCAACGACTTTTTCAAGGATTTATTTGGTGACCTACCACCACCCTCTTAGTGATATGTAAATATTGTAGTAATTGTAAAATATTGTATAATAATGAAAAATATACAATTTGTATCTTTAACGTAACTCCCTCTCTTTTTTTTTTTGTTACAGTACACCATAGTTTCGTAATTCACATCCACTTCATTTGCTAAACCAAACCCAACGTGGTAAAGGAATTTCATTGCTAATTCCTTTCCTTATACCATATGGTCTTACCCTTTTCCATCACCTTTTCCTTTTCACTTTTGGAAAGGGTTTGTTTCTTCTATATAAATCACCCTTCATGCCATATTTTAATACATAAACCAAAACTCTTTCTCTTTCAACGTGAAGACTCCATTTAACAATTTTAATTTTTTCTTCATTCATTCACCATGACCGAGCATCATTTAAAGAGAATAAAAATTCTATCTATGAATATGGATGTCATTCATTGGAAGCAAATTTCATAGTCAAAACTTGATGTTTTAAAATATTTTCAAAATGTCAAATTGGACAAATCCTTCTTACATGCCGTGGCTTCCTTTTGGAATACGGATTCTAGGGTATTTAGAATTAATGGCTTTGAAATATGTCCCTTGAGTGAAGAATTTGAGGCCATCCTTGGATATCCAAATAATCAATAAATGGCGTTACCCACATTGATTTCCAAGACTCAACAGAAGATGCAGATGTTATTTCAAATTCCAAAACCCGAAGTTCTTCGGTTGATGAGAGGTGAAAAAAATTCTACTTGCTCCTTTGATTGACTTTTGTCTCTCATTTGGCCCCTACTAAGGCATGGGGACTCATGCTCTGTCTTTACTTGCTTGGCCAATTCTCGCTTGTTTCTTCCGACGGCGATATTGATCCATGAGTATTGGATATTATGGACCAAATGGAAGGAGGCTTGTCATCGGTACCTGTGATCTTGGCCAAGGCCTTAGTTGGATTAGACCGATTTAAATCAGGATTGTCAAAGAGACTGAATGGCAGTCCGTTGCTACTTCAAGTAATTGCCTAAACTGCCCTTTCAGGTTTTCAATTTAGGTTTTCTTTTTTCTTTCTTTTCTTTATTGCTCTAATTTTTGCCTAGTCCGCCCAAACGGATTTTCGGAACTAGCGAGATGTTCTAATTTTTGCCTAAGCTGCCCTTGCAGGTTTTCAACTTAGCGGACTCTTTTTTTTAATTTAATTTTTTCTTCACAGATTTGGCTTCAGGAGCATCTTTGTTTGCTTGATACTCCATCCATGGATTTTGCCAGATACCTGCCATGTCATCATTCTGCTAGGAAGCTACTCCATCCTGCTTCTTCATATGCTGACTGGGTTGACTGGATCCACTCACGCTCCGAAGTCAATATATGTTGGTTGGTACCTTGGTGGAAGATTTCTCGTATAGCCATGCACACATACTTGATCTATGTTCCCCTTGCTACTCTTCATCAAGGTACATGTTATGATCCTCGCCGACTTGGGCGTCAGTATGGAGCTGAGCCTCGTGATTCTGACTTTGCTCCCGACTTAGACTTGCCTTGCTTGACTGAAACCTACTTGGATCGGCTGAGGCAAACCTGGCCTGCACATTATGTAATAGCCCCAGTCTCTTGGGCCCACTAGGCCTCAGGCCACTGGATTGCGCTCGCTGGCTCTCTTAAGGGGGAGGTCAGGTGTTCGATCCGGGGAAGCGACTTGCTAGGGGCGTATGGGCGTCCCTAGTGAGCCAAATAAACAAATCCTGCCGGAGGGCTCGTGAGGGCGGTCCAGTACTGTAGCAGTCTTGCCGGGTTGAGGACCCCTGGGATTGGCAGTGGCCTGAGGCCCAGTGGGCCCAAGAGACTAGGGCTGTTACAGTTAAAATTTATTTTGGTAAAATAATTGTAACACCCCTATACCCGTATACGTACACAGCATGCTGATACGATCGTAATATACGTATACTGAATATAGAAATGTCACGATATACCTAACAAATGACTCATCCCTTTTACCAAAAACATAAACAAATTTAAATCATTTAAAAGAAATTATAAAAGACAAAAGATAAAATGTTTATTTAAAAGCAGCGGAAAAAGGTAACAAATATTTACAAATATATATACATCAAAATTCAAGTTTTACAAAACATAAAATATATACATGTTTGGTAGTACTTCTTTGATCTTTAAGCTCCACTATCAACACCTCAAATCTAGACTCTACTCGACCTAGAGAAACTCTCCGGTTCTTCCCTGTCACCTGTGCGATAAACCACAATCGCGCTAAGCCCACAGCTTAGTGGTACAAACTATAATGATATCATGTTATAATGAAATGCCAATGTCAAACTTTTCAATATACAAGTGATTCTCATATTTATTTATTTCATCATTTATAAATCACATGGAAAACAAAGACAAGCAAGGGCCCAAAAGAAACTAATATGTTATTCAAAGTTCAGAGTTACTGCTTTGGTCCATATCATAATCATCAAGCCCGTAGGTGATACACATATATCTCTATCCATGGATAGGGTAACAGACCAAGTCTCTTGGACCTTTACTTGGTTAGACTCAAGGAGATCCTCAACCCGGCAAGACTGTTACCATAACAATTGTAACGGACCCAGTCTCTTGGACCTCAACCCAACAAATCTCGAGGAGATCCTCAACCCGGCAAGACTGTTACTATAATTCATATTTCACATTTATCATTTCACATTTTTCAACTGGAATCGGCTTACGACCCGGTCTTTTTACTTATCCAGTAATTCATAGGCATGCCGCCAAACTCAGGACTCTGAAAGTTGAAGAACATATTAGGCACACAATCTTTTCATTTATTTATATCTTTGCACATTTCTTTATCAATTCATTTCATTCTCATAATCGAATAGGAAATCATGCCTCCATTATCTCATTTGCATTATCATAGCCAACAATCATGGCCTCATATCTCATAATATTTCAAATCACATTAATACAATTCATCATATCATCATATAGACAAACATGCTTTAACCATCTCAATTCATCATTTAAGTACTCATAATCAATTACATTGAACATCCATTAAGAATGATCATCATTGATATATATATAGCAATTTACCTTATTCATAGACTTAGAATCTTCAACATACATTATTAATAAGTATCAACAACACATTAGATTTCTTAACACATTTACAATTAAATGTATGGTAAGTCTCAACATCATGTGAATGTATGCAATAACGTAGTTTGTACTTACCTTAAGCACCCCTTATACAAATCTATACACTTTCTTTTTCCAAGAATTCTTCACTTCTTAAATTAGGACAAATCACCTTCTTCCAAAACCTAGTCCAAAAATGATACAATACATGAATTCCAATACAATTTATCACTTATTAAACTCATCTTAGACCTTTAGATCACAAATTAAAACTCAACACCACTAATTAAAGCCCACGCCGTGGCCACCCCAACCCCCATGGGCGTGGGTTAGAAAATGGGTCTGCCTCCTTTGCTCCCAACCTCCACGGCCATGGCTACAAATTGCCACGGCCATGGCAACCAAGGGCCACGGGCGTGGCATCCAAAATGCTACTGCCTCTGACCAAATTCACATATTTTATGATTACAACTCCAACAAACATCAACAACATGAATATATATGAAAATAATTAGTCAAACTCAAGTTAAACATCATCTACAACTTCAAAACCCTAAAACCAACATCACTCTTACTCTTTCAATACCAACATCAACTTAACATATTATCTTCAAACCAAAACCAATACAATAATCAATTAAATTAAACATATTCCAACATATAACAATCAACACAACCCTACTTTCAAACATCAACAATCAAATCTTTACACAACTTCAAATAACAAAAGAAATCAAGAGAGAGAGAACTTACCAAAATAATGAGACTTCTTGGATTTCCACTTAATCACTTGAAAACTCCTTCAATTTTTGAGCTTGAACACAAAACTCACTCTTTCTCTCTCTTGCTTTGGATGGCCGGCCAACAAAAGGGAAAAAGGAAAGAAGAAGAAATGAAGCAAAGTCAAATTTCCCTTCTCTTTAAACCTCCAACAAGCAATTTAAAAAGAAAATTACCTAAATACCCTCTTCCATTTGTTTTAACTTCCTTTCACTTACATGCCCTTTTTAGTAATTTCATAATTAACAAAATAAATATCTTCTTCCTTTGACCATCACATTTGACTTGTATATATGTTATATATATTTCCATATACACAACATATACACTTTCTTTTACATTTCTTTTCTCTTCCAAATTAACATATACATTCACTCCAATTAAAACAATAATATAAAAACTTCTAGGGCATACATTGGGATATTACAATTCTCCCCCTCGAAAAAGAAATTTCGTCCTCGAAATTACCTGATATTAAGTCTGAAACAGTTGAGGATACTGATCTTGCATTGCTTGCTCGCTCTCCCAAGTTGCCTCTTCTCTCCCATGATTCTTCCATAGAACCTTTACCAATGGCACTTTCTTATTCCTCAACTCTTTCATTTCATGTGCCAAAATAGCAACTGGTTCTTCTTCAAATGTCAGATCCGAACTCACTTCAATGGATTCAACTGGCAAGATATGAGATGGATCTGATCTATACCTCCGCAACATAGAAACATGGAATACATTATGAATTCTATCCAACTCAGGTGGCAAAGCAAGACGATAAGCAACTAGCCCAACTCTTTCCAAAACTTCATATGGTCCAATGAAACGAGGACTCAGCTTCCCTTTTCTACCAAATCTCAATATCTTTTTCCAGGGAGATACTTTCAAAAATACTTTATCTCCAATATCAAACTCTATGTCTCTCCTTTTCATATCTGAATAAGATTTCTGTCGGTCTGAAGCTGCTTTTAACCGGTCCCGAATTATCTTCACTTTCTCTTCAGTCTCTTTCACCAAATCAGGACCAATTAACTTGCCCTCTCCAGTTTCATTCCAACATAGAGGCGTTCTGCATCTTCTACCATACAATGCCTCAAATGGTGCCATAACAATACTAGATTGATGACTGTTGTTATAAGCAAACTCCACAAGTGGCAAAAATCTGTCCCAACTTCCAGAGAAATCAATGACACAGCTTCTCAACATATCCTCAATAATCTGTATCACTCTCTCTGATTGCCCATCTGTCTGTGGATGAAAAGCAGTACTAAAGTGCAATCGAGAACCCAAAGCTCCATATAAACTTTTCCAAAACATCGAAGTAAACCGGGGATCTCGATCAGACAGTAAAGAAATTGGGACTCCATGCAACTTCACTATCTCACTTACATACAGCTCAGCTAATCTTTCAAGAGAGTAGTCCATTCTAATAGGAAGGAAATGAGCTGTCTTTGTCAACCGATCAACAATCACCCAAATAGCATCATGCTTCTTCTGAGTCAATGGTAATCCTGATACAAAATCCATGAAAGCTGCAGGTGCATTCGTTAACCCAAAAGGCATTACTAAAAACTCATAATGCCCATACCTGGTGAGAAAAGCTGTCTTAGAAACATCTTCAGCTTTAACCCTCAACTGATGGTACCAAGATCTCAAATCAATCTTGGAAAATACTGCTGCTCCCTTCAATTGATCAAAGAGATCATCAATTCTAAGCAAAGGATATTTATTCTTAATAGTCACTTTGTTCAATTGCCTATAATCAATGCATAACCTCATAGTACCATCCTTTTTCTTCACAAACAACACATGAGCTCCCCAAGGAGAAACACTGGGATGAATAAATCCTTTATCCAGCAACTCCTGTAACTGCACCTTTAACTCTCTCAATTCAACAGGTGCCATTCGATAAGGAGTAATAGAGATGGGAGTGGTACCAGGCAACAATTCGATACCAAACTCAACCTCTCTCTCAGGGGGCAACCCTGGCAACTCTCAGGAAACACATCTGGAAAATTTGCAACCGTGATTATATTATCAAGTTGAGAACCCCCTACTCTAGTATCCACAACATGAGCAAGATAAGCATCACACCCTTTTTTAATCAACCTTCTAGCTGTTACAGCTAATACAAACAAGGATGCAAGTTGTCTCTACTCACTAGATACTATCACACTCCTACCATCTCTGGTTCTCAAGGTGACACAGTTCTTTTGGCAATCTACCACAGCCCCATGCTTAGACAACCAATCCATGCCTAAGATCAAATCATATTCTTTAAAAGGCATTTCAATTAAATCACTAATAAACTCCTCACCTTGCACCACAACTGCACTATTACGATGCACCTTACTCACCACAACACTATGTCCTAAAGGATTTGTCACTAAGACATCAAATCCTAAGGACTCTGAATGCAATTCAGACACAGGCAAGATAGATGCACTAATGTATGAATGAGTAGATCCTGGATCAATTAAAGCAAGTACTGAAATGCCAAATAAAGAAAATGTACCCGCTATGACTGCTGAAGCATCTGGCTGCCTCTGCATCACATACACTCTCTGAGAAGATTCGGCCTCCTTTGGCCTACTGCCTCTGGATGATGATCCTCCTCTCTGACTATACCCGGATCGACCACCCCTACTGAAACCTCTGCCTCCTTGACCACCTCTGCTGACATTGGGTCGAGAGGCTGCAGACTCAGCCTGCCTATGCTCCTGCATCTCAGGACACTCCCTAATGAAATGGTCAGGCGATCCACACCTGAAGCATACAGCTGATCTATATACTTCCAACAAACACCCCCATGTCTTCCACCACACTTAACACATACAGGTGGAGTAGACCTCTGCATCTCGGGAGTCGGGGCACTGGCTACAGAAGCTGTAGGTCTCGATCTCTGTCTCTGATACTGCACTGACCTACTCGGCTATCTCTGACTCCTACTGATCCTCGGAACAAAACTTCCTCTACCCCTCTTCACAGATGAAGACCCTGCCTCAAACTGGGGTCTCCTCACCCTGGTTTCCTCCTCAGTAGCAGCTGCTGCAATGCTCTGTGCTCTCTCAACACTTCTAGCTGCTGCCACTAGCTGAGAGAAATCCTGGTATCTAGAACCAGACACAATGCACATAATAGAGGGCCTCAATCCCTCCTCAAACCTTCTGCACCGGCCTATTTCATCAGAGATAATTCCCCCAGCATAACGACTCAACCGGATGTACTCAATCTCATATTCTGTTACCGTCCGGTTGTCTTACCTCAAATTCAAAATTTTCATCTTCTTAAGATCTTTATACTCCCTCGGAGTATATTTTTGCTCTAACTCCCTCAAAAAATCTCCAAATGATAATGTAGGTGGATCATCCATGGCATGCGGAACCGTCTTCCACCAGTCATAGGCATCTTTCTGCAGGAGGGATCTGGCATAGTCAAATTTCTCATCCGAAGTGGCTTACAACTGAATAAATATCCTCTGTACCTTATCCAACCACTGCTCAGCCACTACAGGATCAGTAGTGCCTAAGAAATCTTCAGCCCCATATTTTCTCAACTTATCATAATGTCTTACTGGCACTTGAGGCTGTGGTGGTGGTGGTGGTGGTTGCACTGGAGCTCCCCTCAAGAGTTCTACCACATGCCTTAACCAACCCGGCGGAGCCTCCTCAGCAGCTGATCTCTCTGGCACAGAAATAGGTGCCTCACTAACCCTCTCAATCCTTGCTCCATCTCTACTGTAATATCCCAATGTGTGCCCTAGAAGTTGGATACAATTGTTGTTTTGATTTGAATTAAATGTATATATGTATTTGTAAAGGAAATGAGTGTGTTAAGAGAATGTATATGTTGTGTATATTGTAATATATATAACATATAAGTTGGTCAAATGGGGAGTCAAGGTAAGAGGATATTTTAATTTGTGCTAAGTGAAATCACTATAAAGGGCATATAAGTGACAAAAGTTAAGTTGAATGGATGAGGGCAATTAGGTAATTGTCTTGTTAAATTGCTTGGTGGATATTTAAAGAAGAAGAGAAGTTGAATTTGTATTCATTTTCTCTCTTCTTTGTTGGTGTGGCCGGCTACCAAAGGGAAAGGAAGAGCAAATGAGGTGTTTTGATTTCTAACATCAAATTGAAGGATGAATCAAAGGATGAAGTTGGAGATTTGTGAAATTTCTTCATCTAAGGTAAGTAGTCTCTTGTTTTCCTTTGGTATTTTGAAGATGTGTTTGATGCGTGTTGTGATTTGTTAATATAATGATTTAGAGTGTTTGAGATGTGTTTAAAAGTATGGAAATTGATTGTGAGTTAAAAAGGTTAAATTGGTGTTGGTTTTGTTTGAAAATGGTAAGTTAAATGGATGTTGTTGTAGAAAGAAGAAGATTGATGTTGGTTTTTAGGGTTTGATGTGGTAAATGTTTGAATGTATGGTTGATCTAGTGTTAATGTGAATATTGAGATGAATATGTGTTAATAACATGAATTATACCCATTTGAATGAGATTGTGTTGTGTATAAGTTGTTCTTAATTCAATCAAAGAAGTGTTGGTTATGTTTAGGGTTTTATATATGAGAGACACGGCCAAAATAAGAATGGAACACGGCCAAGACCTATTAATTTTGGGAGACACGGCCAAGTTGAGGGAAGTTTGGCCGTGTTGGATGGATTTTGGGAGAGACACGGCCACAAGCTTGGCCGTGTCCCTTGAGTGTGTTTGCCACTGCCTGAATTTTGTGGAGAGACACGGCCGTGTCCCCTTGCCCGTGTCTGCCTCGGCTTGAAATGGTATTGAGAGACACGGCCACAAGCTTGGCCGTGTCCCTTGGGTGTGTTGGCTACTGTGATGGTACTTTGCTCTTCTTGTTTTGTGGAGATTGAACATACATTTAATGATGCATATGATTAGGTATGAACAATGTTATGTTATACATTGTGAATCTTATGAATGGTAGTATGTTATATGAACAATGTGACTAATATTATAACTTGTATAGTGTGGAAGAGATGAGGATCATCCAAAAAGGTATGTGCAATGCAAATTATTATGACTAATGTTTTAATAATGAATGGTGTCAATGTGTTTTGAGAAATGATGAAATGTGATATCATCATGGTTGATAATAATGATTGAAATGTTATAAAGGGACATGTTGTTTATATGATGATGAATTTAAGATACATGTGCAATGAAATTGATTATGTATGCTTGAATAATGAAGTGTATAATGTAAATTGAGACATAAAGAGATGTAAAACTAATGATCGGTTTGTTTAGCTAATGTAATTGATGTTGTATATGTGTATAATGATGATTCAAATGTGATGTGAAGCCATTGTGATTGGCTATGATAATTCAAATGTGATGTGAAGCCATTGTGATTGGCTATGATGATTCAATTGAAAGACATAAGGCATGTTTGCCTAATTGATAATGAGAATTGAGAATGAAAGTAATAAATGAATTGTGTAACTAATGTGTTATTCCATTTTCAGAGTTTGTTGTTGGTGGCATGCCTAAAATGAGTAACAATCTCTTGAAGTTAGGTTGGCTAAGTCCTTGAAGCCTAATTGAGATGTTACAACCCTTGAAGCTAGGTTGGATTTGTTCTTGAAGCCAAGTTGGGTTGATGCTTAACATGCTTTGCTCCCCTTGAAGCTTGGTTGAACCTAATCCTTGAAGCCTAGTTGGGTCTATGATAATGATAAATGTGATGAATGAACCAAAGCATTACTCTGAAAATTGAATGGCATATTAGTGTCGTTTGGGCCCGAGTCTATCGTTGTTGTCAATATGATATATAAATGTTGTAATAAACGAGTAATGAGATATATGATGGATTTGGTTGGAAATGTGATTCATGATTGATGAATTGTGAATAAAATAATGACATGAAATGTTATGTAATATGTATATTGAAATATTGATTGTGAGTATTAATGTTGGATCAATGATTGATGATAATGATATGATATGTAATGTGGATATTACTATGTTGATGGTGATTATTATTGTGAATTGTGATTGGTAAAAATGATATGTATAGAATACATGAAATTAGTTAAGATATATGAAAGGTGCAATTTAAAAGGAAAATATGATAAGAAACTAATGGCACATGGAATTGATATATCATTATATGTTAGTATTTTTATAACGTATGTTTATATGTTATATTTGTACTACTAAGCTCTCAGGCTTAGCGCAGATGTGTAATCTCACAGGTAGCTTGGTGCAAGATATGAAGTCTTTCGTTATGCCACGAGAAGAGTAAGAGTTTGTCGAGACCAACTAGAGGGTAATGCATACATGTTTAATTTTAATTATGATGTATTTCTGACAAGAGAGTATTTATATGTATAAATGATGTTTTGATAAAGAGAATGATTTTGTAAATGTTATTTAATTAACGTATTATGGTTTGAACTTGGTTACAGTTCTTTTTTAAAAAAAAGTAACAACAAGTGGCATCCTTATACTTTATATACTTACTGTATGTATACTAGATATGTGTATAGTACTTATATAGGGTATCAGGGTGTTACAGTTATTTTGGTATCAGAGCTTAGGTTCGAGATTCTCGGCCTAAGTGAAATTAAAAAGAAAAAAAGCTTTGAAAAGTTTAAATAGAAGTAAAAAGGAAAAGTTTTGAAATGAAATTGGTAATACATGCATATGCATTGACACCTAGGTTGGTCTCGGATGTGGCATTATATGAATTGTAAAATATTTGTGTTATATGAGATGGATACTAGTGTGTGAATGATGTTTTACATGAAAGTAAAGTCAGAGAAAGAAATGATATGGATTTATATAAGTTTAATTGATAAATTAAAAATGGAAATTTATGCAAGTAAAGTGAATTGTTAAATGTGTTGAAGTATAAAGAAATGAAAAGGAGAATAAAATTGAAATTGAGTTGAAATCAAATCGAAATAAAAGTATGTACTTTTTCCTTTATACTTTGAATCTCTTTATAATAGAGTTTATGTTGGGTTTGTTAGATAGAGGAAATATAGTTGAATTGTTAATATTGGAAGATATGTTACTAAAATGAGGAAAATATGGTGGAATATTGAATGAGTTGGTTAGTATAGACAAAGTGTGATTATTTAAAATGTGGGGTATATATATGTAAAGTTAAGATTTTGTTTAAAGGAAAATGAGATGATATTGGTTAAGTAAGAATATAAATTGGTATTGTTATTTTAATGCAAACATTGTGAATTCAATGTTAGAAATGTGAGATGCTTGAATATTGTGAAAGCTCATGGTAATGGTGATAATATGTGATATTTGAGATTTTTTGAAATGAGCTTGATAATTGTGAAAATTATATGTGTTGATATTGCTTTGTGATATATATTTATGATGTTTTTAAAATGGATATTAAGAAAAGATGAGTTTGGTAAATTGAAGTTTAAGTGAAGTAGTAAGTTGAAAAGTTAAAGTTTTAGTGGAAATTGATAAATATTATTTGGATGTTGATGGTTTAGTGTATATGAAATACATGAGCTAGATGAAATGACTAATACTGCATATGAAAGTATTATGAATTGAGTAATGTGATTGATAGTATGAGAATTTGTCTTGAAATAAAAAGGGAAGTGGATAAGCAAATGAAGATGAGCTATTTTAATTCACTATATTGAAAAGGGTAAAAATGGATATGGAAATATATTAAATGCTTTTAAAGATGAAAGTGAAAGAGATGTTATATTGGGAATGTGGCTAAGATGGATGTAAAGTGCTATTATAGTCAGAATATATATGTGTGTGTGTTGTGTGAATAAATACTTTGCATCATACTGGAAGAATCGATACTGTATTGCGCTCACTGGCTCTCTTAAGTGGGAGGTCAGGGGTTCGATCCAGGGAGGCGACTTGCACTCATATGTCTTGGGTGTAAGTCAAATAAGTGAATCCTGTTGGAAGGCCCGTGAGGGCAGTTTAGTGCTGTAACAGCTCAGCCCGGAGACCCTGAGGGTTTCTCCGGATAGGAATGGCTCAGCAGGTGGACTGGGACAGTTGTTACAGTTATAAAGGAAAATTTGTATTGAATGTATGAAAAAAAAAATAAATAAGAGCATCTAATTAAATGTATACATGTATATGATATGTGAACTGAGTTTTCAATATGAATGAAATTATGATATATATACAAATGTGTGAATTATTTTATGAAGGTGACCTATGATTATGTATGTGGTAAATTATAGAATTAGTGATATGGAAATGATGTTGTGTGTATTAGTGGACCTAAGAGAGATTAGGTCTTGAACTGTGAAGAGCTAGATGGATTATGTTATGGAAGTAAGTATAGCATAGATTTGAGTAATATTGGACAGTGGAAATTGTTATAGTGAGTATTGAACTTGATGATTATATAATATTTAGAATTCCAAGGTATTCACATATGGAAAGTTCTATGTAGATAAATTATAAGAGATTGTAAATGGATTAGAAATGAAGTGACGAATAGAAATTGTATAGAATTGCATATGATTGAATATGTATATAGTAATATTGTTGAAACATGAATTAAGTTGATAAAGATCATATAATCGAGTGCAAATTGGTTTGAAACGAGGTTGGAATGTGTTAACTTCTGATCTAGCAAAAATGTAAAGAAAGGAATATATCATTCCTGAGGTACACCTTAGTTTTGTGTTTGTAAAAACTAAGAATAAAATTATATAAGAACAGTATTGATTTGAAAGTTTCAGGCTTGAATATTAATCTCTTAAAGCCATGTGTTTTGTTCAGTATATTTGATCGATTATTTTGTTATCCATGGATTTGGGTCTTGGATAAAATGATTGTAATACAAATTTGGTAAGATTGAAAATTATGTTGGAATAGTATAGTTAAAAGTTATGATGGATAAAGTTGTACGTTATCATTTTATGTTAAGAATTTGGTTATAATTATGAAGGTAAAAAGAGAAAAAGGAAATTATGGAAATGTGTTGAGTTATGGGTAATATGACTGAAAGTTATACTGAATATGTTAATGGTATGTAATGAATAAATGAATGGACTTAAGATTTAAGTGAAAGAACTATTGATAGTAAATATGGTATAAAATTTTTATGAGAATTGGTGAGAATTATATTAAGATAATTTGAAATGATTTGTTATCATGATAATTTGATTGAATATGGATCGGAAGAGATCAGGAATTGTATATAAGTTTGCCCTAATGGAATTAGGTTATATATATACATATATGAATATTGTGAACTTTCATGATGAATTTGAATAAATTAATTGTTGATTGGAATTGAACAAGATTGGAATGTGAATATATTGTGATAGATAGATCAATTGATCTAGATTTAGCTAAGATTATGAATCATTATTGAGATTTAATATGTGTAGTTGTACCAAAAGTGTAATTAGTTACATAAGGATGTATATGATGTAAAATGTTACAGTATGAATGGACATGAATGAATGGAGTTATAGTAGTTATAAATCATGATAAAAAGGGAAAAGATTGGTTATTTATAAAATAAGTTGAAAGGTAATGTATTAATATGTAAGTTAAGTGAAAAGCATGCTAAAGAAGTAACTCCAATTGTGAAAGATAAGGATCTTGTTATCTAGTGAGGTTTGATAAATGTCTATTTAGACAGTGATGGTAATGACGGGATAATTAATGCTAAGGTATAAACCAATGATTTTTAAGGTTAAAGTTAAGAGAGTAATTACAAAGAGGTGAATGAAGAAAATATAGTGAAAATAAAGATTGGATGAAGTATAAGTGTACTATAAAATGATTTGATTCTTGTATAAAGATATTAATAAGAAATGTAATGAGTTCTTTTGAATGTTTGATTAAGGAAATAATGAGATATGTAAACATATAGAATGATGAATTATGGAATTTAAAGAAGATGGTTGATTCTAAAAGGGAGAATTGAAGTTATATGATTTGATGACATAATAACTTAAGCATATAATTAACTTCATATGGAAGTTAAGATAGTATTTTGTTAAGAATGAATTGTTACGGTACTGATAATTTCGAGGACGAAATTATTTAAGGGGGAGAGAATTGCAATATCCCAATGTGTGCCCTAGAAGTTGGATACAATTGTTGTTTTGATTTGAATTAAATGTATATATGTATTTGTAAAGGAAATGAGTGTGTTAAGAGAATGTATATGTTGTGTATATTGTAATATATATAACATATAAGTTGGTCAAATGGGGAGTCAAGGTAAGAGGATATTTTAATTTGTGCTAAGTGAAATCACTATAAAGGGCATATAAGTGACAAAAGTTAAGTTGAATGGATGAGGGCAATTAGGTAATTGTCTTGTTAAATTGCTTGGTGGATATTTAAAGAAGAAGAGAAGTTGAATTTGTATTCATTTTCTCTCTTCTTTGTTGGTGTGGCCGGCTACCAAAGGGAAAGGAAGAGCAAATGAGGTGTTTTGATTTCTAACATCAAATTGAAGGATGAATCAAAGGATGAAGTTGGAGATTTGTGAAATTTCTTCATCTAAGGTAAGTAGTCTCTTGTTTTCCTTTGGTATTTTGAAGATGTGTTTGATGTGTGTTGTGATTTGTTAATATAATGATTTAGAGTGTTTGAGATGTGTTTAAAAGTATGGAAATTGATTGTGAGTTAAAAAGGTTAAATTGGTGTTGGTTTTGTTTGAAAATGGTAAGTTAAATAGATGTTGTTATAGAAAGAAGAAGATTGATGTTGGTTTTTAGGGTTTGATGTGGTAAATGTTTGAATGTATGGTTGATCTAGTGTTAATGTGAATATTGAGATGAATATGTGTTAATAACATGAATTATACCCATTTGAATGAGATTGTGTTGTGTATAAGTTGTTCTTAATTCAATCAAAGAAGTGTTGGTTATGTTTAGGGTTTTATATATGAGAGACACGGCCAAAATAAGAATGGAACACGGCCAAGACCTATTAATTTTGGGAGACACGGCCAAGTTGAGGGAAGTTTGGCTGTGTTGGATGGATTTTGGGAGAGACACGGCCACAAGCTTGGCCGTGTCCCTTGAGTGTGTTTGCCATTGCCTGAATTTTGTGGAGAGACACGGCCGTGTCCCCTTGCCCGTGTCTGCCTTGGCTTGAAATGGTATTGAGAGACACAGCCACAAGCTTGGCCGTGTCCCTTGGGTGTGTTGGCTACTGTGATGGTACTTTGCTCTTCTTGTTTTGTGGAGATTGAACATACATTTAATGATGCATATGATTAGGTATGAACAATGTTATGTTATACATTGTGAATCTTATGAATGGTAGTATGTTATATGAACAATGTGACTAATATTATGACTTGTATAGTGTGGAAGAGATGAGGATCATCCAAAAAGGTATGTGCAATGCAATTTATTATGACTAATGTTTTAATAATGAATGGTGTCAATGTGTTTTGAGAAATGATGAAATGTGATATCATCATGGTTGATAATAATGATTGAAATGTTATAAAGGGACATGTTGTTTATATGATGATGAATTTAAGATACATGTGCAATGAAATTGATTATGTATGCTTGAATAATGAAGTGTATAATGTAAATTGAGACATAAAGAGATGTAAAACTAATGATCGGTTTGTTTAGCTAATGTAATTGATGTTGTATATGTGTATAATGATGATTCAAATGTGATGTGAAGCCATTGTGATTGGCTATGATAATTCAAATGTGATGTGAAGCCATTGTGATTGGCTATGATGATTCAATTGAAAGACATAAGGCATGTTTGCCTAATTGATGATGAGAATTGAGAATGAAATTAATAAATGAATTGTGTAACTAATGTGTTATTCCATTTTCAGAGTTTGTTGTTGGTGGCATGCCTAAAATGAGTAACAATCTCTTGAAGTTAGGTTGGCTAAGTCCTTGAAGCCTAATTGAGATGTTACAACCCTTGAAGCTAGGTTGGATTTGTTCTTGAAGCCAAGTTGGGTTGATGCTTAACATGCTTTGCTCCCCTTGAAGCTTGGTTGAACCTAATCCTTGAAGCCTAGTTGGGTCTATGATAATGATAAATGTGATGAATGAACCAAAGCATTACTCTGAAAATTGAATGGCATATTAGTGTCGTTTGGGCACGAGTATGTCGTTGTTGTCAATATGATATATAAATGTTGTAATAAACGAGTAATGAGATATATGATGGATTTGGTTGGAAATGTGATTCATGATTGATGAATTGTGAATAAAATAATGACATGAAATGTTATGTAATATGTATATTGAAATATTGATTGTGAGTATTAATGTTGGATCAATGATTGATGATAATGATATGATATGTAATGTGGATATTACTATGTTGATGGTGATTATTATTGTGAATTGTGATTGGTAAAAATGATATGTATAGAATACATGAAATTAGTTAAGATATATGAAAGGTGCAATTTAAAAGGAAAATATGATAAGAAACTAATGGCACATGGAATTGATATATCATTATATGTTAGTATTTTTATAACGTATGTTTATATGTTATATTTGTACTACTAAGCTCTCGGGCTTAGCGCAGATGTGTAATCGCGCAGGTAGCTTGGTGCAGGATATGAAGTCTTTTGTTATGCCACGAGAAGAGTAAGAGTTTGTCGAGACCAACTAGAGGGTAATGCATACATGTTTAATTTTAATTATGATGTATTTCTGACAAGAGAGTATTTATATGTATAAATGAAGTTTTGATAAAGAGAATGATTTTGTAAATGTTATTTAATTAACGTATTATGATTTGAACTTGGTTACAGTTCTTTTTTAAAAAAAAGTAACAACAAGTGGCATCCTTATACTTTATATACTTACTGTATGTATACTAGATATGTGTATAATACTTATATAGGGTATCAGGGTGTTACATCTACTCTCTTCCGGAGCTACACTTTCAGCACTACCCTCAACAGACTGTCGTGAATGAGATGCCATCTATACCTATATCTGCAAACACAACAGAATATTCCTCATTAAAGATCAAAGACTGCCATACCAAAACATGTATTTTACTCAAAAACCAACTTTTAAAATCAAAATATTCTTTTTCTTACAGTTGACCTAGGTTGAGAATCTCAAACCTAGGCTCTGATACCAAAATAATTGTAACACCCCTATACCCGTATACGTACACAACATGCTGATATGATTGTAATATACGTATACTGAATATAGAAATGCCACGATATACCTAACAAATGACTCATCCCTTTTACCAAAAACATAAACAAATTTAAATCATTTAAAAGAAATTATAAAAGACAAAAGATAAAATGTTTATTTAAAAGCAGCGGAAAAAGGTAACAAATATTTACAAATATATATACATCAAAATTCAAGTTTTACAAAACATAAAATATATACATGTTTGGCAGTACTTCTTTGATCTTTAAGCTCCACTATCAACACCTCAAATCTAGACTCTACTCGGCCTAGAGAAACTCTCCGGTTCTTCCCTGTCACCTGCGTGATAAACCATAATTGCGCTAAGCCCACGGCTTAGTGGTACAAACTATAATGATATCATGCTATAATAAAATGCCAATGTCAAACTTTTCAATATACAAGTGATTCTCATATTTATTTATTTCATCATTTATAAATCACATGGAAAACAAAGACAAGAAAGGGCCCAAAAGAAACTAATATGTTATTCAAAGTTTAGAGTTACTGCTTTGGTCCATATCATAATCATCAAGCCCGTAGACGATACACATATATCTCTATCCATGGATAGGGTAACAGACCCAGTCTCTTGGACCTCTACTTGGTTAGACTCAAGGAGATCCTCAACCTGGCAAGACTGTTACCATAACAATTGTAACAGACCCAGTCTCTTGGACCTCAACCCGACAAATCGGGAGGAGATCCTCAACCCGGTAAGACTGTTACTATAATTCATATTTCACATTTATCATTTCACATTTTTCAACTGTAATCGGCTTACAACCCGGTCTTTTCACTTATCCAGTAATTCATAGGCATGCCGCCAAACTCAGGACTCTGAAAGTTGAAGAACATATTAGGCACACAATCTTTTCATTTATTTATATGTTTGCACATTTCTTTATCAATTCATTTCATTCTCATAATTGAATAGGCAATCATGCCTCCATT
Source organism: Garcia nutans (assembly GCA_947685225.1). Lineage (NCBI taxonomy): Eukaryota > Viridiplantae > Streptophyta > Magnoliopsida > Malpighiales > Euphorbiaceae > Garcia > Garcia nutans. The sequence goes on along the minus strand of CANTUV010000007.1, from coordinate 41,593,328 downwards.
ATCTCATTTGCATTATCATAGCCAACAATCATGGCCTCATATCTCATAATATTTCAAATCACATTAATACAATTCATCATATCATCATATAGACAAACATGCTTTAACCATCTCAATTCATCATTTAAGTACTTACAATCAATTACATTGAACATCCATTAAGAATGATCATCATTGATATATATATATATAGAAATTTACCTTATTCATAGACTTAGAATCTTCAACATACATTATTAATAAGTATCAACAACACATTAGATTTCTTAACACATTTACAATTAAATGCATGGTAAGTCTCAACATCATGTGAATGTATGCAATAATGTAGTTTGTACTTACCTTAAGCACCCCTTATACAAATCTATACACTTCCTTTTTCCAAGAATTCTTCACTTCTTAAATTAGGACAAATCACCTTCTTCCAAAACCTAGTCGAAAAATGATACAATACATGAATTCCAATACAATTTATCACTTATTAACCTCATCTTAGACCTTTAGATCACAAATTAAAACTCAACACCACTAATTAAAGCCCACGGCCGTGGCCACCCCAACCCCCATGGGCATGGGTTAGAAAATGGGTCTGCCTCCTTTGCTCCCAACCTCCACGGCCATGGCAACCAAGGGCCACGGGCGTGGCATCCAAAGTGCTACTGCCTCTGACCAAATTCACATATTTTATGATTACAACTCCAACAAACATCAACAACATGAATATCTATGAAAATAATTAGTCAAACTCAAGTTAAACATCATCTACAACTTCAAAACCCTAAAACCAACATCACTCTTACTCTTTCAATACCAACATCAACTTAACTTATTATCTTCTAACCAAAACCAACACCATAATCAATTAAATTAAACATATTCCAACATATAACAATCAACACAACCCTACTTTCAAACATCAACAATCAAACCTTTACACAACTTCAAATAACAAAAGAAATCAAGAGAGAGAGAACTTACCAAAATAATGAGACTTCTTGGATTTCCACTTAATCACTTGAAAACTCCTTCAATTTTTGAGCTTGAACATAAAACTCACTCTTTCTCTCTCTTGCTTTGGATGGCCGGCCAACAAAAGGGAAAAAGGAAAGAAGAAGAAATGAAGCAAAGTCAAATTTCCCTTCTCTTTAAACCTCCACCAAGCAATTTAAAAAGAAAATTACCTAAATACCCTCTTCCATTTGTTTTAACTTCCTTTCACTTACATGCCCTTTTTAGTAATTTCATAATTAACAAAATAAATATCTTCTTCCTTTGACCATCACATTTGACTTGTATATTTGTTATATATATTTCCATATACACAACATATACACTTTCTTTTACATTTCTTTTCTCTTCCAAATTAACATATACATTCACTCCAATTAAAACAATAATATAAAAACTTCTAGGGCATACATTGGGATATTACACGTTACACTTATTGAATGCCGTAGATTTTACATTTTTCAATTCAGAAAGCGTATTGTTAGGATGAAAAAATAATTAAAGTAATAAAAGATGCTTCTTTTCCATTTATATTTTGTCATCACCTTTTGCTATTGTTTTTATTTATTTCATCCATATCTGGTCGAATACTTATAACAGTGCACATGGGGTGACACGGCCAAGCTCCTGGCCGTGTCATGTGACACGGTCAGTGGCTTGGCCTTGTCACTTGGGCGTGTCACCTTCTGCTTGAATTTGTTCAATCTTTTCTTTGTTTTCAAGGGTGATATGGCCAAGCTTGTGGCCGTGTCATGTGACATGACCAGTGGCTTGGCCGTGTCACTTGGGTGTTTCACCTTCTGTCTTCGTTTCTTTCATTCTTTGCTTGGTCTTTGGTTTAGGATGGGACACGGCCAAGCTTGTGGCCGTATCATGTGACACGGCCACTGGCTTGGGCGTGTCACCTGCCAGTGTCAGCTTCTGCCTTCTTTTCTTTCCCTTCCTGGATTTGTTCTTTGGGTGAGACACGGCCAGTGGCTTGGCCGTGTCTCTTGGGCGTGTCAGCTACTATCTTGCTCTTCCTTTGAGTGACACGACCAAGCTTGCTTTGGCTTGGCCATGTCTTGCTTGATTCATGCTCTTTCTTCATTGTTTTGATCCTCCAAGGGAGATTTCCACTTTAACCTAAAACAAACACTTAAAACCAACTTTAAACAAAAATCAAATGAAACATTAACTAAAAACACAAAGAAAATCATACTAAAAACAGGTATAAAATGATCTCATTAGTTAGCTAGTTTAGGATTTACTATTTTGGGTTTTGGAGTTGAATTAGGGTTTTAGAATTTTAGAATTAGGGTTTCGGAAAATGCATTAGGTTTTAGAATTTGAAGAAAATTGATAATTTTATGAAACTTTATGAAAATAAACAAAACGATTTAAGGTTTATATAAACAAAAAAAAGATGTTTTTAGGGTTTGTGGAATGAAACAGACTCAAATTTAGGATTTTGAAAAGAAACAGGTTCAATTAGGGTTTTAAGATTTTGAAGAAGCAAAAATAAAAATTTTAAGATTTTTGGAAAACAAATAAATGAATTAAGGTTTTTAAGCTTTAGAAAAAGGTAAATTAAAGTTCTTAGGGTTTTTTGTTTTTGAAGAAACATAAACAATTATTTTTTGATCTACAGTGATAAAGCTACTGTGAATTCATGAAACAAATAAAGAAATTCATACCTTTGTTTGTTGGTTCAACCAAAAGTCACTTCTTGGATGAACAAGAACAAAGACAAGCTTTGCTGCCTTTGATGGATTGAATTGCTTGTTTTCTCTCTCAAAAAGTCTGATTGATTCAAAGTTTTCCTCAATTTCGGTCTCAATTTCTCCTCTAAAATTCGATCCCTTTTTTTTGTTGTTTTTAGTCCTTATTTATAGAAGATTTTTATGGTTAATTCTAGTTATTCACAGAATCTAATATTGATTAAGAAAAGGAAACTGAAACCTAATTGTATTAGGTTTCAAAAAAATTTGCGTCGAAAAAATTTCACTGGCGAAAAAAAACTGCTACAGGAAAATTGCTCTGGCAAAAAAAAACTGCTGTGGAAAAATGTGCTGGTGAAAAAAAACTGCCGCAGCTGGCTGCAGGCTGCGGGCGAGAATTGCCCTGCGGGCCATTTTACCCGTCTGATTTTCGGCGACGATTTTTTCATCACCGATTTTTCCGTAGATTTTACATTTTTCAATTCAGAAAGCGTATTGTTAGGATGAAAAAATAATTAAAGTAATAAAAGATGCTTCTTTTCCATTTATATTTTGTCATCACCTTTTGCTATTGTTTTTATTTATTTCATCCATATCTGGTCGAATACTTATAACAGTGCACATGGGGTGACACGGCCAAGCTCCTGGCCGTGTCATGTGACACGGTCAGTGGCTTGGCCTTGTCACTTGGGCGTGTCACCTTCTGCTTGAATTTGTTCAATCTTTTCTTTGTTTTCAAGGGTGATATGGCCAAGCTTGTGGCCGTGTCATGTGACACGACCAGTGGCTTGGCCGTGTCACTTGGGTGTTTCACCTTCTGTCTTCGTTTCTTTCATTCTTTGCTTGGTCTTTGGTTTAGGATGGGACACGGCCAAGCTTGTGGCCGTATCATGTGACACGGCCACTGGCTTGGGCGTGTCACCTGCCAGTGTCAGCTTCTGCCTTCTTTTCTTTCCCTTCCTGGATTTGTTCTTTGGGTGAGACACGGCCAGTGGCTTGGCCGTGTCTCTTGGGCTTGTCAGCTACTATCTTGCTCTTCCTTTGAGTGACACGACCAAGCTTGCTTTGGCTTGGCCATGTCTTGCTTGATTCATGCTCTTTCTTCATTGTTTTGATCCTCCAAGGGAGATTTCCACTTTAACCTAAAACAAACACTTAAAACCAACTTTAAACAAAAATCAAATGAAACATTAACTAAAAACACAAAGAAAATCATACTAAAAACAGGTATAAAATGATCTCATTAGTTAGCTAGTTTAGGATTTACTATTTTGGGTTTTGGAGTTGAATTAGGGTTTTAGAATTTTAGAATTAGGGTTTCGGAAAATGCATTAGGTTTTAGAATTTGAAGAAAATTGATAATTTTATGAAACTTTATGAAAATAAACAAAACGATTTAAGGTTTATATAAACAAAAAAAAAGATGTTTTTAGGGTTTGTGGAAAGAAACAGACTCAAATTTAGGATTTTGAAAAGAAACAGGTTCAATTAGGGTTTTAAGATTTTGAAGAAGCAAAAATAACAATTTTAAGATTTTTGGAAAACAAATAAATGAATTAAGGTTTTTAAGCTTTAGAAAAAGGTAAATTAAAGTTCTTAGGGTTTTTTGTTTTTGAAGAAACATAAACAATTATTTTTTGATCTACAGTGATAAAGCTACTGTGAATTCATGAAACAAATAAAGAAATTCATACCTTTGTTTGTTGGTTCAACCAAAAGTCACTTCTTGGATGAACAAGAACAAAGACAAGCGTTGCTGCCTTTGATGGATTGAATTGCTTGTTTTCTCTCTCAAAAAGTCTGATTGATTCAAAGTTTTCCTCAATTTCGGTCTCAATTTCTCCTCTAAAATTCGATCCCTTTTTTTGTTGTTTTTAGTCCTTATTTATAGAAGATTTTTATGGTTAATTCTAGTTATTCACAGAATCTAATATTGATTAAGAAAAGGAAACTGAAACCTAATTGTATTAGGTTTCAAAAAAATTTGCGTCGAAAAAATTTCACTGGCGAAAAAAAACTGCTACAGGAAAATTGCTCTGGCAAAAAAAAAACTGCTGTGGAAAAATGTGCTGGTGAAAAAAAACTGCCGCAGCTGGCTGCAGGCTGCGGGCGAGAATTGCCCTGCGGGCCATTTTACCCGTCTGATTTTCGGCGACGATTTTTTCATCACCGATTTTTCCGTAGATTTTACATTTTTCAATTCAGAAAGCGTATTGTTAGGATGAAAAAATAATTAAAGTAATAAAAGATGCTTCTTTTCCATTTATATTTTGTCATCACCTTTTGCTATTGTTTTTATTTATTTCATCCATATCTGGTCGAATACTTATAACAGTGCACATGGGGTGACACGGCCAAGCTCCTGGCCGTGTCATGTGACACGGTCAGTGGCTTGGCCTTGTCACTTGGGCGTGCCACCTTCTGCTTGAATTTGTTCAATCTTTTCTTTGTTTTCAAGGGTGATATGGCCAAGCTTGTGGCCGTGTCATGTGACACGACCAGTGGCTTGGCCGTGTCACTTGGGTGTTTCACCTTCTGTCTTCGTTTCTTTCATTCTTTGCTTGGTCTTTGGTTTAGGATGGGACACGGCCAAGCTTGTGGCCGTATCATGTGACACGGCCACTGGCTTGGGCGTGTCACCTGCCAGTGTCAGCTTCTGCCTTCTTTTCTTTCCCTTCCTGGATTTGTTCTTTGGGTGAGACACGGCCAGTGGCTTGGCCGTGTCTCTTGGGCGTGTCAGCTACTATCTTGCTCTTCCTTTGAGTGACACGACCAAGCTTGCTTTGGCTTGGCCATGTCTTGCTTGATTCATGCTCTTTCTTCATTGTTTTGATCCTCCAAGGGAGATTTCCACTTTAACCTAAAACAAACACTTAAAACCAACTTTAAACAAAAATCAAATGAAACAATAACTAAAAACACAAAGAAAATCATACTAAAAACAGGTATAAAATGATCTCATTAGTTAGCTAGTTTAGGATTTACTATTTTGGGTTTTGGAGTTGAATTAGGGTTTTAGAATTTTAGAATTAGGGTTTCGGAAAATGCATTAGGTTTTAAGATTTTGAAGAAGCAAAAATAACAATTTTAAGATTTTTGGAAAACAAATAAATGAATTAAGGTTTTTAAGCTTTAGAAAAATGTAAATTAAAGTTCTTAGGGTTTTTTGTTTTTGAAGAAACATAAACAATTATTTTTTGATCTATAGTGATAAAGCTACTGTGAATTCATGAAACAAATAAAGAAATTAATACCTTTGTTTGTTGGTTCAACCAAAAGTCACTTCTTGGATGAACAAGAACAAAGACAAGCTTTGCTGCCTTTGATGGATTGAATTGCTTGTTTTCTCTCTCAAAAAGTCTGATTGATTCAAAGTTTTCCTCAATTTCGGTCTCAATTTCTCCTCTAAAATTCGATCCCTTTTTTTGTTGGTTTTACTCCTTATTTATAGAAGATTTTTATGGTTAATTCTAGTTATTCACAGAATCTAATATTGATTAAGAAAAGGAAACTGAAACCTAATTGTATTAGGTTTCAAAAAAATTTGCGTCGGAAAAATTTCACTGGCGAAAAAAAACTGCTACAGGAAAATTGCTCTGGCAAAAAAAAACTGCTGTGGAAAAATGTGCTGGTGAAAAAAAACTGCCGCAGCTGGCTGCAAGCTGCGGGCGAGAATTGCCCTGCGGGCCATTTTACCCGTCTGATTTTCGGCGACGGTTTTTTCATCACCGATTTTTCCGTAGATTTTACATTTTTCAATTCAGAAAGCGTATTGTTAGGATGAAAAAATAATTAAAGTAATAAAAGATGCTTCTTTTCCATTTATATTTTGTCATCACCTTTTGCTATTGTTTTTATTTATTTCATCCATATCTGGTCGAATACTTATAACAGTGCACATGGGGTGACACGGCCAAGCTCCTGGCCGTGTCATGTGACACGGTCAGTGGCTTGGCCTTGTCACTTGGGCGTGTCACCTTCTGCTTGAATTTGTTCAATCTTTTCTTTGTTTTCAAGGGTGATATGGCCAAGCTTGTGGCCGTGTCATGTGACACGACCAGTGGCTTGGCCGTGTCACTTGGGTATTTCACCTTCTGTCTTCGTTTCTTTCATTCTTTGCTTGGTCTTTGGTTTAGGATGGGACACGGCCAAGCTTGTGGCCGTATCATGTGACACGGCCACTGGCTTGGGCATGTCACCTGCCAGTGTCAGCTTCTGCCTTCTTTTCTTTCCCTTCCTGGATTTGTTCTTTGGGTGAGACACGGCCAGTGGCTTGGCCGTGTCTCTTGGGCGTGTCAGCTACTATCTTGCTCTTCCTTTGAGTGACACGACCAAGCTTGCTTTGGCTTGGCCATGTCTTGCTTGATTCATGCTCTTTCTTCGTTGTTTTGATCCTCCAAGGGAGATTTCCACTTTAACCTAAAACAAACACTTAAAACCAACTTTAAACAAAAATCAAATGAAACATTAACTAAAAACACAAAGAAAATCATACTAAAAACAGGTATAAAATGATCTCATTAGTTAGCTAGTTTAGGATTTACTATTTTGGGTTTTGGAGTTGAATTAGGGTTTTAGAATTTTAGAATTAGGGTTTCGGAAAATGCATTAGGTTTTAGAATTTGAAGAAAATTGATAATTTTATGAAACTTTATGAAAATAAACAAAACGATTTAAGGTTTATATAAACAAAAAAAAAGATGTTTTTAGGGTTTGTGGAAAGAAACAGACTCAAATTTAGGATTTTGAAAAGAAACAGGTTCAATTAGGGTTTTAAGATTTTGAAGAAGCAAAAATAACAATTTTAAGATTTTTGGAAAACAATTAAATGAATTAAGGTTTTTAAGCTTTAGAAAAAGGTAAATTAAAGTTCTTAGGGTTTTTTGTTTTTGAAGAAACATAAACAATTATTTTTTGATCTATAGTGATAAAGCTACTGTGAATTCATGAAACAAATAAAGAAATTCATACCTTTGTTTGTTGGTTCAACCAAAAGTCACTTCTTGGATGAACAAGAACAAAGACAAGCTTTGCTGCCTTTGATGGATTGAATTGCTTGTTTTCTCTCTCAAAAAGTCTGATTGATTCAAAGTTTTCCTCAATTTCGGTCTCAATTTCTCCTCTAAAATTCGATCCCTTTTTTTGTTGTTTTTAGTCCTTATTTATAGAAGATTTTTATGGTTAATTCTAGTTATTCACAGAATCTAATATTGATTAAGAAAAGGAAACTGAAACCTAATTGTATTAGGTTTCAAAAAATTTTGCGTCGAAAAAATTTCACTGGCGAAAAAAAACTGCTACAGGAAAATTGCTCTGGCAAAAAAAAACTGCTGTGGAAAAATGTGCTGGTGAAAAAAAACTGCCGCAGCTGGCTGCAGGCTGCGGGCGAGAATTGCCCTGCGGGCCATTTTACCCGTCTGATTTTCGGCGACGATTTTTTCATCACCGATTTTTCCGTAGATTTTACATTTTTCAATTCAGAAAGCGTATTGTTAGGATGAAAAAATAATTAAAGTAATAAAAGATGCTTCTTTTCCATTTATATTTTGTCATCACCTTTTGCTATTGTTTTTATTTATTTCATCCATATCTGGTCGAATACTTATAACAGTGCACATGGGGTGACACGGCCAAGCTCCTGGCCGTGTCATGTGACACGGTCAGTGGCTTGGCCTTGTCACTTGGGCGTGTCACCTTCTGCTTGAATTTGTTCAATCTTTTCTTTGTTTTCAAGGGTGATATGGCCAAGCTTGTGGCCGTGTCATGTGACACGACCAGTGGCTTGGCCGTGTCACTTGGGTGTTTCACCTTCTGTCTTCGTTTCTTTCATTCTTTGCTTGGTCTTTGGTTTAGGATGGGACACGGCCAAGCTTGTGGCCGTATCATGTGACACGGCCACTGGCCTGGGCGTGTCACCTGCCAGTGTCAGCTTCTGCCTTCTTTTCTTTCCTTCCTGGATTTGTTCTTTGGGTGAGACACGGCCAGTGGCTTGGCCGTGTCTCTTGGGCTTGTCAGCTACTATCTTGCTCTTCCTTTGAGTGACACGACCAAGCTTGCTTTGGCTTGGCCATGTCTTGCTTGATTCATGCTCTTTCTTCATTGTTTTGATCCTCCAAGGGAGATTTCCACTTTAACCTAAAACAAACACTTAAAACCAACTTTAAACAAAAATCAAATGAAACATTAACTAAAAACACAAAGATAATCATACTAAAAACAGGTATAAAATGATCTCATTAGTTAGCTAGTTTAGGATTTACTATTTTGGGTTTTGGAGTTGAATTAGGGTTTTAGAATTTTAGAATTAGGGTTTCGGAAAATGCATTAGGTTTTAGAATTTGAAGAAAATTGATAATTTTATGAAACTTTATGAAAATAAACAAAACGATTTAAGGTTTATATAAACAAAAAAAAAGATGTTTTTAGGGTTTGTGGAAAGAAACAGACTCAAATTTAGGATTTTGAAAAGAAACAGGTTCAATTAGGGTTTTAAGATTTTGATGAAGCAAAAATAACAATTTTAAGATTTTTGGAAAACAAATAAATGAATTAAGGTTTTTAAGCTTTAGAAAAAGGTAAATTAAAGTTCTTAGGGTTTTTTGTTTTTGAAGAAACATAAACAATTATTTTTTGATCTATAGTGATAAAGCTACTGTGAATTCATGAAACAAATAAAGAAATTCATACCTTTGTTTGTTGGTTCAACCAAAAGTCACTTCTTGGATGAACAAGAACAAAGACAAGCTTTGCTGCCTTTGATGGATTGAATTGCTTGTTTTCTCTCTCAAAAAGTCTGATTGATTCAAAGTTTTCCTCAATTTCGGTCTCAATTTCTCCTCTAAAATTCGATCCCTTTTTTTGTTGTTTTTAGTCCTTATTTATAGAAGATTTTTATGGTTAATTCTAGTTATTCACAGAATCTAATATTGATTAAGAAAAGGAAACTGAAACCTAATTGTATTAGGTTTCAAAAAAATTTGCGTCGGAAAAATTTCACTGGCGAAAAAAAACTGCTACAGGAAAATTGCTCTGGCAAAAAAAAACTGCTGTGGAAAAATGTGCTGGTGAAAAAAAACTGCCGCAGCTGGCTGCAGGCTGCGGGCGAGAATTGCCCTGCGGGCCATTTTACCCGTCTGATTTTCGGCGACGATTTTTTCATCACCGATTTTTCCGTCGTCGATTTTTATTTTTATTTATTTATTTATTTATTATTATTATTTATTTTTTATTAATAAAAATTAATTATTAAAGCAAATATTATTTAATTAAGATAACAAAAATTGTTTTGGACTAATTAAAATATATTAGACAACACAAAAATTATTTTAGACTAATTAAAATATATTGGACCAGACTAGGTGAAAAATTAAGGGTCTACAAAAGGTAAACTAAGTCCTAGATTTTTTGGACCATATGAAATACTTGAACGTATAAGTTCAGTAGCTTATTGACTAGCTTTGCCTCTAGAACTGGCTAAGATTCATAATGTATTTCATGTGTCGATGCTTAGATGATATAGATCAGATCATTCACACGTGATTCAAATAGATTCCATTGAAATTCAGCTAGATTTGAATTATGTAGAAGAACCAATAGCTATCTTAGCTCATGAAATAAAGGAGTTGTGTAATAAGTGCATTCCTTTAGTGAAAGTGTTATAGAGGAATCATTCGATAGAGGAAGCCACTTAGGAAAGTGAAGAGTCAATGAGACAATAATACCCTCAATTATTTCAAGCGTCCATAATAGGTAAATTTTGAGGATGAAATTTCTTTAATGGGGGAGAATTGTAATATTTAAAATTTTAAATACTAAAATTTTAATTTAATATTGATAATTGATAGTAAATAGTGATAAAAGTGGCATGGATAAGTGATGTAAATAGTAGATCTTAAAATTTACTGAAGAAATTATTTGTTTTTACGGTTATATGAGACTAAAAATTGAATTACAATCAAAGGTTAAGAGTAAGGGTGCACCGTAGTTAAAATGAGATTGCCTCACTAGATTAAAACATATATATATATATATGTGGACAGGTTTGTGTATGTGTGGAAACTTCTTCTTCTTTCTTCTTTCATCTTCATCCACACATATCATCACCAGCACCACCAAAATTTCTTCTTTCTTCCTTCTTTACAAAACTTTAGCCAAAATCTAAGAGGAAATCACATCAAGTTATAAGTTTTTAGAAGAGTAAGCTGGAAAAGTTGAGATTATTAACAAGTTATTAAAGAAGAAAAGAGATTTTGAAAGAGGTATGTGCTTATGTTTTTCAATTTGCAACTAATTGAATTTCTATGAATTTTATTGTTTGAATTTGGGTGGATGAGTTATTATTGAAAAGTATTTGATATAGACTCTTTCTATATCAAAGAAACTAGTTTTTATTCATTTTTATCATATATTTGGGTAGATGGGGTTTAAGTTGTTGAGCATGCGAAATACAGAATTTTGCTTGACACAGCTAGTGACACGGCCATGTCACTGGGTGTGTCAATGATGATGTGCTTTAATATTGAAAACACGATCAGTAACACTCCTGTGTCACTGGGCATGTCATAGCTACTGTGATGAAAAATAAATTACACAGCCAGTGACATGCCAGTGTCGTTGGTCATGTCATAGCTACTATAATGCAAATTAAATGGCACGGCCAATGACACGCCTGCGTCGTTGGGCATGTCAAAGCTTATGTATGAATGGGCAAACGGCACATCATTGAAACACCCATGTCATTGGGGTTGCACTTGAAGAAATTGCTTAAAATAATTCTTTTCTTTGTCTATCATCTGTAATTTCAGCCTAAAAGATTACAGGGCCTCAAAGTGTAAAGGATTTTTGGAATCAACCCTAAAAGTAGTGTCATAATTTATTTTGAATATATGATAAATATCTGTGATACCAAGAGTTGATCAAAGAATTGTTCCATTGAGGTGTTATACATAAATTAATGTTAATAAAAACTAATGAATTGCCCAAATCATACAAATTTTAGATCTATTTTGGGATTGAATAGCTAGCCAAAGGGTGGATATCCAAAGTGATAGTGGGCACTCTGTGCCATCAATAGACACTTTCTATGTCACCATATTCAGTGGGCATTCGTGCCATAGTGGGCCATTGGCCAACATTTTATATAGTGGGCATTAAATTGCCAATCAGTGACCCGTTATCCAAATCTAGGTTCTGAGTTCATTGTGTATAGGCATAATTAAGGAAGTTATCAACATTAAAAATAATGTCTTGGTTATTGTTAAATTAGTCAATTCTAAATTTATTTGTGATTAGTATTTCAAGTTTCAGTGAATTTATTAATTTCTTTATTAAATGTTCTAAAAGTGATACTTTCTATTATTTCTAAATTATTTAACGTTTAGTTCTATTTCCTTTAAATTTTCTAGCATATTGTAAATACATAAGCACCCCTAAGCTTTACTTGTTGTTAGAATTATTTTCTGACGTGCAGATCAAATAAGAAGAGTTGAGACTGCAGAGTGAGAATACACGTTCCTAGTCAATTGCATAATAAAGGTTCAAAGAACAATATTGTAAATATTGTATTCTGTATAGTTCACATGGAAATACTTTATAATTTTGCATGATAGTTGTATAAGTTTGAGAGTAGTTTCAGAATTATAATAAGGTAAGTTAACAATAGGAGTTCTTTATAAATTAACAGATATATATATTTATAATATAGGCATGATTATAATAGATCTTTTAAAAGTTTAATATTTGCATTCATATATAGAAGTATTTTGGTTTTCTTTCTATAATACATATATAGACAAGTTTGAGTCATCACCTATGTAGTTAAGTGTATATAGACTATGTAGGGGATGTTACAAGTATAGTAACTAGGGTTGTGATGTTATAGATATTTTAATTTGGAAAGTCGAGTCCTGAGGTAAATTGACACTAATTTGGCAAAGCCAACATTTGATTTCAAAATTAAAATTTCAAGATTAAAAAAAATAAATTTTTTTGTTGTATAAATCTTCAAGTTAAGGGAAGTATGTTGCACCGTCGAATCTTGAATGACACATTGAGAAAAATAAATGATTATGGAGAAGCTACCAACTAACGTGCTGAATCATAGTTTAAAATGAGTGTATCTCTGACTATACTGTCGGGGCCCCCACTACTCATGATTTCATCTTGGAAAGTAAAGGCCATAGATGTAAATTGTTCTGATGTTCTAAATGCAAGACCTAAACAAGCATCTGGAAAGAACCAATGAGAGTGCTTTGGCTTACCATCTTAGCTTGTGAGTCAATCAAAACATTGTAAGTATTATTCATGCATATCATGCATACATATGCATATCACACTGCATTTTTTGTCTTGCGTTGTCTATTCTTTTTTCAAAATGACTAATAAATACTCCATGAAGCAAACATGAAGCATATATGAAATCAGGGGATATGGAAGGCCCATTGCTTGAGGAAGATTTAGTCACTTTATAAAAATGGAGATGCATGCTTGTACAAAGAACCAGACAATACACAAACATCAATCATAGCCTGTATGAAAAAAAAATCATTGGTTCGAACCTATGCAGGGGACAAAGTTTCTCTTTTCAATTTCTTGAGTTTATACGTGCATAAAATATTTTCAAACTCATCTTCAATATTTTGCCACGCAGGGGGCAAAGAGAGGATATAAAAAAATAGCTAAATTTTTTTACAAAAGTGAAAAGTGAAGAATCCATTTAAGAATGGAACAAGAAGAAAATTAGAACTCTCAAACAAATGAAGATGCAAAAGATAAAAGATCAGTCTAGCTAGAAAAGCTGAAGATGCAAAAGACAGAAGATTAAATGTTCAAAGATGAAGATCCATTTTGAAGGGTGAAGACTCGATGTCAAAAGATGAAGATCCATTTTGAAGGGTAAATACTCGATGTCCAAGGATGAAGATCTATTTTGAAGGGTAAAGACCCAATGCTTAAGGATGAAGATCCATTTTAAGGGTCAAGACCCATAATCCATTAAAGAAAGGAACAAATTATTAGAAGAAAGCTAGAATTCTCAACTAATAGAAGGTCAGTCAAAACCAGCCTTGGGTCGAGAACCCAAATCCAAATTTTGGTCGAGAACACAAAATCCAATTTAGGGTTCAGAACCCAAATGAGGCCTTCAGTCGAGAACCCAAAATCCAGTATCGGGTCGAGTACCCAAAGTAAAACTAATCTAGGGTCTAGAGCCCAACCAATCTAGTTTTGGGTCCAAAATCCAACCAACCTCGGGTCGAGTACCCAAATCAAAACCAATTTGGGTCCAAAACCCAAACCATCTAGGGTTTAAGTACCCAAACCCAAACCAATCACGGGTCCAGAATCCAAATTATTTTTTACTCTAGAACCCAAACCAATCTTGGGTCAGAACCTAAATCATTTTTTTAGCCCATAACTCAATTCGGGTCCAAAACCCAAATAAACTCAGGTCCAGAACTCAAATCATTTTTTTGAATCCAGAAATCAATTCAGGCCCAGAACCCAAACCAACTTGTGTCTAAAATCCAAAATCATTTTTGAGTCCAGAACTTGATTCGGGTTTAGAACCCAAACCAACTCAGGTCTAGAGCCCATTCAAAAATCATGTTGCTTTTTGCTCTCTTTTGCCGAAGTTCCAGATCGCTCATGTAGGAGACAAACTGTAGACCCTTAATTTTGGACCATGTCCCAAATTTCAAGAAATAATAATATAATAATAAATACTAAAAAATTATATTATTTATTTTATTAAATATAATAATAAAATATAAAATACAAAAAATAAAATATAATAATAAAATATAGTAATTTAAATAATAATAATAATTTGACTGAGACCCGTGAACGACGAATCGGCAGGCTCGATTCACCATAGGCTAGGCTTGTGATGAATTGGCAAAGCCAATTTGCCACAGACCCTTGCCTATGGGGAATTGGCATGGCCAATTCGCCACCGACTGCTAATTTGACCTTGTGCTTGTTAGTTTCCTAAATCAATTTTGTTTCGAAATAGTATTAAGGTTTGGATTGTTTGCTTATAACTAACAAAGCCTAAGACATAATTAAGGACCAGCAATTTTAATTAAGCAATCAATTAAGAGGGAGCATAGAAACAAAATATAAAATCATCAAACTAAGAAGGCAGTGGATGACTGTCTTCATTCTGTTCAATCGAGATTTAACCATTGGCACAAAGATAAAGCTTGGATCAACACAAAATATTGGTGGAACCAATAATGGAGGTATGCAATCCCTTAATCAGTTTATTTTGAATTTATAGTAACTAATATATTCTTGTTTCATTATTTTATTTCGTTACTATCCTTTATGAGATATCCATTAAATTATTTAAGAATCCATGCCCACAAAACTTCCTTTGATTGTCCAGTAAACTGTTTTATCTAATGTAGTTTACTTAAGCTATTATCAATATCACAATAATCTTGATTCAATATCATAGTAGCAATAGCCATTGATTTTACGTTGTATTAGTTTGAATTAGATATATCTAGTGATCTACAATTCATAATTATAGCAAAATTAGTTTGGTTTTCTTAAAATAAAACAGTATCCTTGTTTTAATAACCAAAATCCTAATTTTGTTTCTTTAAAATCCTAAAATCAATTTTTAATCATAAAACCCTAAAATCAATTTTCAATCATAAAAACCTAAAACTAATTTTTAAATCCTAAAATCATAAATCCCTAATCCTATTTTTCTAAAACCTTTAAACATTAATCAAATTTTCTTAAAACCCTAATTCATAATTTAAAAAATCTGGTGTGAGCGGGGATTTTTGCCCCCACTCCCGGTGGAATGGTTCTTGCGACATCGGCACTGTTTAGGTTCGGGGCCTTAGAGAACATGGACCTAAGTCCAAAGAAAATTGAGTCGCCACCCGGATGGGCCACTAAAAAAGAAAGGGGTGGATGACTCGATTTCTAAGGAATCCCCAACCCCCTAATGGGTTCGAAAAGTTGGGTACGTGTGCGAAAGGTGAAAAATGGCCGAGCCCCCCCACAATGCCCGGTTAATTGGAACCGGCCTCATTTACAAGTCTTAATATTATAAAATTCTTAAATATAACAATATTATCCATATTACACACAACAGATAAAATAAAGAATCGATATATTAAAAATCAAAACAATGTCCAAACAAAGCAAATAAATGGACACCCATCCGAAGATGGAAACATGTCCTTACATCCCATGCCTAAGTAGGACACCCACCGAAAGGTAGAAACATGTCCTTTACATTGGTCTAAAATATAAAAGCAATTTAAATTACATGATATTTAACTAATGAGATACCCACCAAGTGGAAACATACCTCTTACAACATTTGGAAATCTAAATAAATCGATAAAAGTAAATAACCATTCATAATAAATAAATCATTCATCAAAGATATCAATCAAAATATAAAATAAACATCTATCCATGATAAATTAAATAAATCAATCATTGAAATTAAATAAACAAAAAAAGCATTGAGAATAAATTAAAGCATATACTAGACTACATAATCAAATATAAAATTAAATAAAGCAAGTAAAGATTCAAATTAGGGCTACTGTTTCTATTTAAGATTCTTTATTTAATATTTTTAGGGTTTTGGAATTTATGGATTTAAGCTACTGTTAATTTTAAAGGAATTGAAATGGATTAAAGTTTTATAATTTATGAGGTTGATAAAGTTCTTTGATTAACAAAATTAGGTTTTGAGTGGTAAAACCATGAAATTAGGGTTTCAATACTTTGAAACATTAGATTTATGATTATTAGCTACTTACTGTGATGAAATATAATATTTAGACTTATAAGGTTTTAAGGTTTTAAAGATTAGGGTTTAGAAAAAATTAGGGTTTAAGGGAATTAGGGTTTAAGAAAACTAGGGTTTAAGGTTAGCTGATTTGGGGTTACTGTCTTGGTTTTGAAAGTTGAATTAGGGTTTTTAGTGTTTCGGAGAATGTGTTTGATTTTAGAATTTGGAGAAAAAAATTATAATTTTATGAAGCTTTATGAAAATAAACAAAACGATTTGAGGTTTATAGAAAGAGAAAAGATATTTTTTAGGATTTTCGGAAAGAAAAGGATTCAATTTAGATTTTTTGAAAATTGGAAAGCGGATTAAGATTTTGATATTTTGAAGAAACAGAAAAAGTAATTTTAGGGTTTTTGAAAATAGAAGAGACGATTTAAGGTTCTAAGGTTTAGAAAAAGGTAAATTAGGGTTCTAAGGATTTTAGAATCAAAAGAAAGAGTTTAATGATTCAAGCTACTGTAAAGAAAAAAGATTTGATATTCATACCTTCGTTTGTTGGTTCCACCAAAAATTACTTCTTGGATGAATAAGAACAAAGGCAAGATGGTTGCCTCTGATGGATTGAATTGCTTCTTTGCTTCTCTCAAAAGTCCGATTGTTAATCTCTGCCAAAAAGTTTCAAAGTGCGATCACTTTTTCTAAGTTTTTCCTTTCAAATTTTCCTCCCTCTTCTGTGTTATTTTTAGGCCTTATTTATAGAAGATTTTTATGATTAATCTTAGTTGCTCAAGGAATCTAATATTAATTATGAAAAGGAAACCCAAATCAAATTGATTTGGTTTCGAAAAAAAATTTCGTGTAAAAATTTCGCTGGCGAAAAAGTTACAGTAGGAATTTGCGGGCCGCGGGGAAAAATTGCCTGCGGGCCATTTCATCCCAACCTTTCAGAGATGAATTTTTTCTGGGTTTGATCCTCAGTGGACTCGCCACTGTGAGCGGGGATTTTTGCTCCCACTCCCGGTGAAATGGTTCTTGCGACTTCTGCACTATTTAGGCTCAGGGCCGTAGAGAACACAGACCTAAGTCCGGAGAAAATGGAGTCACCACCCGGATGGGCCGGAAAAAAAGAAAGGGGTGGATGACTTGATTCCTAAGGAATCCGCAACCCCCTAATGTGTTCGGAAAGTTGGGTACGTGTGGGGAAGGTGAGAAATGTCCTAGCACCCCCACAACGCCCGGTTCATTGGAACCGGCATATTATAAAATTCTTAAATATAACAATATTATCCATATTACACACAACAATTAAAATAAATCATCGATATATTAAAAATCAAAATAATGTCCAAACAAAGCAAATAAATGGACACCCATTTGAAGAGGGAAACATGTCCTTAAATCCCATGCCTAAATAGGACACCCACCGAAAGGTAGAAACAGGTCCTTTACATTGGTCTAAAATATAAAATCAATTTAAATTACATGATATTTAATTAATGAGGTACCCACCAAGTGGAAACATACCTCTTACAACATTTGGAAATCTAAATAAATCGATAAAAGTAAATAACCATTCATAATAAATAAATCATTCATCAAAAATATCAATCAAAATATAAAATAAACATCCATCCAAGATAAATTAAATAAATCAATCATTTAAATTAAATAAACCAACAAAGCATTGAAAACAAATTAAAGCATATAATAGACTACATAATCAAATATAAAATTAAATAAAGCAAGTAAAGATTCAAATAGGGCTATTGTTTCTATTTAAGATTCTTTATTTAATATGTTTAGGGTTTTGGAATTTATGGATTTATGCTACTATAAGTTTTAAAGGAATTGAAATGGATTAAAGTTTTATAATTTAAGAGGTTGATAAAGTTCTTTGATTAACCAAATTAGGGTTTGAGTGGTAAAACCATGAAATTAGGGTTTGAATACTTTGAAACATTAGATTTATGATTATTAGCTATATACTGGGTTGAATTATAATATTTAGATTTATAAGGTTTTAAGGTTTTAAAGATTAGGGTTTAGAAAAAATTAGGGTTTAAGGGAATTAGGGTTTAAGCAAACTAGGGTTTAAGGTTAGCTAATTTGGGATTACTGTCTTAGTTTTGAAAGTTGAATTAGGGTTTTTAGTGTTTCAAAGAATGTGTATGATTTTAGAATTTGGAAAAAAAATTTATAATTTTATGAAGCCTTATGAAAATAAACAAAACGATTTGAGGTTTATAGAAACAGAAAAGATATTTTTTAGGATTTTCGGAAAGAAAAGGATTCAATTTAGGTTTTTCGAAAATTGGAAAGCGGATTAAGATTTTGATATTTTGAAGGAACAGAAAAAGTAATTTTAGGGTTTTTGAAAATAGAAGAGATGATTTAAGGTTCTAATGTTTAGAAAATGTAAACTAGGGTTCTAAGGTTTTTAGAATCTAAAGAAAGAGTCTAATGATTCAAGCTACAGTAAAGAAAAAAATTTGATATTCATACCTTCGTTTGTTGGTTCCACCAAAAATTACTTCTTGGATAAATAAGAGCAAAGGCAAGATGGTTGACTTTGATTGATTGAATTGCTTCTTTGCTTTTCTCAAAAGTCCGATTGTTAATCTCTGCCAAAAAGTTTTAAAGTCTGATCACATTTTCTTTGTTTTTCTTTTCAAATTTTCCTCCCACTCCTGTGTTATTTTTAGGCCTTATTTATAGTAGATTTTTATGATTATTCTTAGTTGCTCATGGAATCTAATATTAATTAAGAAAAGGAAACCGAAACCAAATTGAATTTGGTTTCAAAAAAACTGCTGTGGAAAAATTTCGCTCGAGAAGAAAATTGCTGCGGAAAAATTTCGCTGGCGAAATAGTTGCTGCAGGAATTTGCGGGCTACGGGGGCAAAATTTCCTGCGAGCCATTTTATCCCAACTTTTTGGAGATGAATTTTTTCTGGTTTTGATCCTCAGTGGACTCACCGCTGTGAGCGGGGATTTTTGCCCCCACTCCCGATGGAATGGTTCTTCCGACTTCTGCACTGTTTAGGCTCGAGGCCTTAGAGAACACTGACCTAAGTCTGGAGAAAATGGAGTCACCACTCGGATGGGCTGGAAAAAAAAGAAAGGGGTGGATGACTAATTCCTAAGGAATCCCCAACCCCCTAATGGGTTCGGAAAGTTGGGTACGTGTGGGGAAGGTGACAAATGTCGCAGCACCCCCACAACGCCCGGTTTATTGGAACCGGCATCTTTTACAGGTCTTAATATTATAAAATTCTTAAATATAACAATATTATCCATATTACACACAACAATTAAAATAAAGCATCGATATATTAAAAATCAAAATAATGTCCAAACAAAGCAAATAAATGGACACCCATCTGAAGAGGGAAACATGTCCTTACATCCCATGCCTAAATAGGACACCCACCGAAAGGTAGAAACATGTCCTTTACATTGGTCTAAAAAATAAAATCAATTTAAATTACATGACATTTAATTAATGAGGTACCCACCAAGTGGAAACATACCTCTTACAACATTTGGAAATCTAAATAAATCGATAAAACTAAACAACCATTCATAATAAATAAATCATTCATCAAAGATATCAATCAAAATATAAAATAAACATCCATCCGTGATAAATTAATTAAATCAATCATTTAAATTAAATAAACCAACAAAGCATTGAAAATAAATTAAAGCATATAATAGACTACATAATCAAATATAAAATTAAATAAAGCAAGTAAAGATTCAAATAGGGCTACTGTTTCTATTTAAGATTCTTTATTTAATATGTTTAGGGTTTTGGAATTTATGGATTTAAGCTACTGTAAGTTTTAAAGGAATCGAAATGGATTAAAGTTTTATAATTTAAGAGGTTGATAAAGTTCTTTGATTAACCAAATTAGGGTTTGAGTGGTAGAACCATGAAATTAGGGTTTGAATACTTTGAAACATTAGATTTATGATTATTAGCTACTTACTGTGTTGAATTATAATATTTAGATTTATAAGGTTTTAAGGTTTTAAAGATTAGAGTTTAGAAAAATTAGGGTTTAAGGGAATTAGGGTTTAAGAAAACTAGAGTTTAAGGTTAGCTAATTTGGGGTTACTGTCTTGTTTTTGAAAGTTGAATTAGGTTTTTTAGTGTTTCGGAGAATGTGTTTGATTTTAGAATTTGAAAAAACAATTTATAATTTTATGAAGCTTTATGAAAATAAACAAAACGATTTGAGGTTTATAGAAACAAAAAAGATATTTTTTAGGATTTTTGGAAAGATTGGAAAATTGGAAAGCGAATTAAGATTTTGATATTTTGAAGAAACAGAAAAAGTATTTTTAGAGTTTTTGACAATAGAAGAGACGATTTAAGGTTCTAATGTTTAGAAAATGTAAATTAGGGTTCTAAGGTTTTTAGAATCGAAAGAAAGAGTTTAATGATTCAAGCTACTGTAAAGAAAAAAGATTTAATATTCATACCTTCGTTTGCTGGTTCCACCAAAAATTACTTTGTGGATGAACCAGAACAAAGGCAAGATGGTTGCCTTTGATGGATTGAATTACTTCTTTGCTTCTCTCAAAATTCCGATTGTTAATCTCTGCCAAAAAGTTTCAAAGTCCGATCCCTTTTTCTACATTTTTCCTTTCAAATTTTCCTCCCGCTTCTGTGTTGTTTTTAGTCCTTATTTATAGAAGATTTTTATGATTAATCTTAGTAGCTTAAGGAATCTAATATTAATTAAGAAAAGGAAACCAAAATCAAATTGAATTTGATTTCGAAAAAAAATTGTGTCGAAAAAATTTAAATTTTGAAAAAAACTTCTCCGAAAAAATTTCGTTGGGGAAAAAGTTGCTGCTAGAATTTGCAGGCTGCGGGGGCAAAATTGCCTGCGGGCCATTTCGCCCGCAGGAAACTCCTACGAGCGAAATGGCCCAAGGCCATTTCATCCCAACTTTTCGGCGATGAATTCTTTCTGGGTTCGATCCTCATTGGAGTCGCCACTATGAGCGGGGATTTTTGCCCCCACTCCCGGTGGAATGGTTCTTGCGACTTCTGCACTGTTTAGGCTCGGGGCCTTAGAGAATGCAAACCTAAGTTCAGAGAAAATAGAGTCACCACAGGGATGGGCCGGGAAAAAAGAAAAGGGTGGATGACTCGATTCCTAAGGAATCCCCAACCTCCTAATGGGTTCGAAAAGTTGGGTACGTGTGGGGAAGGTGAGAAATGGCCCAGCACCCCCACAACGCCCGGTTCATTGGAACCGACCTCCTTTACAGGTCTTAATATTATAAAAATCTTAAATATAACAATATTATCCATATTACACACAACAATTAAAATAAAGCTTCGATATATTAAAAATCAAAACAATGTCTAAACAAAGCAAATAAATGGACAACCATCCGAAGATGGAAACATGTACTTACATCCCATGCTTAAATAGGACACCCACCGAAAGGTAGAAACATATCCTTTACATTGGTCTAAAATATAAAAGCAATTTAAATTACGTGATATTTAACAAATGAGGTACCCACCAAGTGGAAACATACCTCTTACAACATTTGAAAATCTATATAAATCGATAAAGGAAAATAACCATTCATAATAAATAAATCATTCGTCAAAGATATCAATCAAAATATAAAATAAACATCCATCCATGATAAATTAAATAAATCAATCATTGAAATTAAATAAACAAACAAAGCATTGAGAATAAATTAAAACATATACTAGACTACATAATCAAATATAAAATTAAATAAAGCAAGTAAAGATTCAAATTAAGGCTACTGTTTCTATTTAAGATTCTTTATTTAATATGTTTAGGGTTTTGGAATTTATGGATTTAAGCTACTGTAAGTTTTACAGGAATTGAAATGGATTAAAGTTTTATAATTTAAGAGGTTTATAAAGTTCTTTGATTATCCAAATTAGGGTTTGAGTGGTAAAATCATGAAATTAGGGTTTGAATACTTTGAAACATTAGATTTATGATTATTAGCTACTTACTGTGTTGAATTATAATATTTAGATTTATAAGGTTTTAAGGTTTTAAAGATTAGGGTTTAGAAAAATTAGTGTTTAAGGGAATTATAGTTTAAGAAAACTAGAGTTTAAGGTTAGCTAATTTGGGGTTACTGTCTTGGTTTTGAAAGTTGAATTAGGGTTTTTAGTGTTTCGGAGAATGTGTTTGATTTTAGAATTTGGAAAAATAATTTATAATTTTATGAAGTTTTATGAAAATAAACAAAACAATTTGAGGTTTATAGAAATAGAAAAGATATTTTTTAGGATTTTCGAAAAGAAAAGGATTCAATTTAGGTTTTTGGAAAATTGGAAAGCGGATTAAGATTTTGATATTTTGAAGAAACAAAAAAAGTAATTTTAGGGTTTTTGAAAATAAAAGAGATGTTTTAAGGTTCTAAGGTTTATAAAAAGCAAATTAGGGTTCTAAGGTTTTTAGAATCAAAAGAAAGAGTTTAATGATTCATGCTACTGTAAAGAAAAAAGATTTGATATTCATACCTTCATTTGTTAGTTCCACCAAAAATTACTTCTTAGATGAATAAGAACAAAGGCAAGATGGTTGACTCTGATGGATTTAATTCCTTCTTTGCTCTCTTAAAAGTCCGATTGTTAATCTCTGCCAAAAAATTTTCAAAGTCCTATAACTTTTTCTAAGTTTTTCTTTTCCAATTTTCCTCCCCCTTCTGTGTTATTTTTAGTCCTTATTTATAGAAGATTTTTATGATTAATCTTAGTTGCTCACGGAATCTAATATTAATTAAGAAAAGGAAACCAAAACCAAATTGAATTTGGTTTTGGAAAAAAATTTCGTCAGAAAAATTTCGCTGGCGAAAAAAATTGCTGCGAAAAAATTTTGCTTGCGAAAAAGTTGCTGCAGGAATTTGCAGGCTGCGGGGGCAAAATTACCTACTGGCCATTTCATCCCAACTTTTCAGCAATGAATTTTTTCTTGGTTCGATCCTTAGTGGATTACCCACTGTCAGCTGGGATTTTTGCGCCCACTCCCAGTGGAATGGTTCTTGCGACTTTTGCACTGTTTAGGCTCGGGGCCTTAGAGAACACAGACCTAAGTCTGGAGAAAATGGAGTCGCCACCCAGATGGGTTAGGAAAAAAGAAAGGGGCGGATGACTCGATTTTTAAGGAATCTCCAACCCTCTAATGGGTTCGGAAAGTTGGGTACGTGTGGGGAAGGTGAGAAATGGCCCACTAACCCCACAATGCCCGGTTCATTGGAACCGGCCTCCTTTACAGGTCTTAATATTATAAAATTTTAAATATAACAATATTATCCATATTACACACAACAATTAAAATAAAGCATCGATATATTAAAAATCAAAACAATGTCCAAACAAAGCAAATAAATGGACACCCATCTGAAGATGGAAACATGTCCTTACATCCCATGCCTAAATAGGACGCCCACCGAAAGGTAGAAACATGTCCTTTACATTGGTCTAAAATATAAAAGCAATTTAAATTACATGATATTTAACTAATGGGCACTACAAGGAAAACTGAATCAGACAACGCTTTCTGGCCGTTGTCTGATGAAGACAAAAACCGTTGTCTTTTGAAGCGATGTCTGATAGCATTTCAGACAACGATTTTAAAACTGTTGTCTGATGTAGTTTTGCACAACGGTTTTTAATTTTATCAGACAACGGTTTTTGGCCATTGTCTGATGATAGTTCAGACAACGGTTTCTAATTTTTCAGACAATGGTTTTTAACCGTTGTCTGATGGTTTCCACAACGGTTTCTAAATTGTCAGACAATGGTTTCTAAATTTTCAGACAACAGTTTTTAACTGTTGTCTGATGAAGGTTTAGACAACGCTTTTTGACCATTGTCTAATGAAGATAAAAATCGTTGTCTATTGAGGCGATGTCTGATAGCATTTCAGACAACGGTTTTTAACAGTTGTCTGAAGATGGTTTCCACAACGGTTTTTAGTTTTATCAGACAATGGTTTTTAATCGTTGTCTGATGAAGGTTCAGACAACGCTTTTTGACCGTTTTCTGATGAAAACAAAAACCGTTGTCTATTGAGGCAATGTCTGATTAAGGTTTATACAATGATTTCTTATTAAAAACCGTTGTCTGATTAATGTGGCACACTGAATATTAGACAATAATTTCAATGTTCATTTCCATTTCACCACCATTGTCTGTTAAACTGTATATTATACATATAAGACAACATCTTTACAATGGAGGATTGCAAATTTGGGAATAAAAAAACCTCCACAAATTCAACCATTCAACATATTAACAAACTAAAAAAAATCAACACTATACATATATCACTAAATTATACTATTAACTTCAACTTGAATGAAGCTTCATGAAATATTTGGCGAAGTCAATCCTAATCTCGTTGATGTCGGCATCACTATACTCCAAGTTGCCTCTGCGTAGCAACTGAAAAATGAATAAAATTTTGGTTAGCCACATGTGGTAAATACAAAACTATTATATAAAAAATAAAAATAATTAAAATTCTCACCTTAGCTGCAAACTGAAGCTCCTTGTCATAACAGATTTCCTTCATGTACCTAATGACAAAGAGGCTGCAGTCCATGGCCCCTTTCTGCACAAGAACCCCTTGAAATAGCAAATGAAAACAAAAATGAAGTACCACATGTTACATCCATATGTAAACCCATATGCAAACTAACGCATCAACCTAATCACACAACCTAACCTGAAATCTGAATAAACATTCTGAAAAATGAACACAAGACACATCCATATAAAATTTTAGGCTCAACGAGCAAACTCATACCTATAATATGCATATTTTCTTTAAATGATAAGAAATGAAAGAAGAAAATATTAAAAGACAAAGTTGCTCACATAAAGTATATTGCAAAGCTTAGAATAAAAGAATGCAATTAATGGAATATGAATACACACACACACCAAAAAGCGATAAGCAACAATTGCACAGGTGAACATTCAATATTACCGTGGTCATATTTGGATGGGCATATACTCCACCAGCAGGATATCAAGCTGGGTATGGAACTGGGGTCCCCTAAGGTGGAATTAAAGGATGCTGAAAAATGGCCAGCAGAAAAGTGAAAAAGAGACTCATATTTGTTAGGAAATCCAAAGAGAGATGCCTCTGCCAAATATAACATCTCTATACATTGTTAATAATAGGGATATTTACTTGGCCCCCCCAAAGATAGGGGTGTGGAGTTGGAGATGGAACAGTTGATGCAAAAAAGGGAGCTGGGGTAGCTCCAGCACCATAATAAGCCTAAACAAGCAGCTGACTTGTTAGTGTTTACAATCACTTATGCAGGTATTACATAATTTACAGATTTCATAAACATAAACCTGCATAGAATTTGACCAATCAGGGTATGAAGGTGTTGTTGGTATTTCCTGCAAACACCAGCAGATATTGGTAAACTCAGCCGCAGTTACACTGTGTATAAGAGACAGTGACAAAGAGAGAGGGAGAGGCGTAAATACCTGAGTTGACGATGATGGATATGACAAAATCCACACTCCAAGTGACTCTATGCATGACATTCGAATGTTAGGATCAATATCTCTGTATCGGTGTACAAATAACCTTAAAAAGGCAAGAGATAAGATAGTCAGATGGCTTACAAAAACCAAAGTCTGTTGATGAAATAGAAAAATTATTTTATCAGATACATTTCCTTTCAATAATAGAAATGACAAGAAAATAATTCCTACCTTGTAAATATTTTGCGCATCATGTCCTCAAGCACAACTATCTTCCCGTGAGTCATAGATAACCTTTTATTTAGTAATTATAGACGAAGTCCCTCAGTTTGTTTCTTCTTTTCAGCATTTACCTGTCTCTGAGTGGTCTCTCGCTGTGCTCCAAGAGTTTTAGCAACTGTTATGAATGATGTGACCAGCTGAAGGCCCATCAAGGAAGCAATTTGACGGTAAACTCGTGGAGGAGTGCTGCTTACCATGAAAATTGAACCATAATGAGTTACTTAAAAAATTCAACCACAATTTGGAGACATAAGTAGATAGAGAGAGAGAGAGCTGACCATGACAATGCTATTATGTAATCCATGCACTTATCAAACAAAACAGTATCAAAGAGAGGTCCATTCTGGCATTCAACTACCAGACTGTCCCAAAATGAAACAAGGTTTTCTTTTAAGTTCTTGAAATCCTTCCGCTTTGAACTTTGATAATCTTCGACTTCCCCCTAATTATTCGCAGACAGGAGTTAAGAAATACTCTAGGCACAAAACCTGAATCCATGATTTAGATAAATAGCTTAGTTGAATTTCCAGAAGAGTATCCTAGAAACAATTAAAAATCAGGAAAGACCAATAAAGAAACGAAATATGTTAAATAAAAGCATAAGATACTTTTCTCGCGAGATTGACAAGAGCAACCACAACATCATCAACATCGGTCTCATCAAGCAACTCTTCCTTGACACAAAATTTAGCTCCACTTGCCTGTATAGTCGTAAATGATATAGTCGTAAATGCAATATCAGAGAAAGATGCAGTAGTGAGTTGGCAATCCCAAACAAGGTTATTTTCCCCCCAATGAATAAGGATCTGAATCTGTATTTATTTCATAAGGCCATATTTATATCTCAATTTCTTACTCCATCTTTCAAATCAAATGATTTTCAATCTTCATTTATTTTGTGGTTTCACATTTATATCACTTATTATAACGAAAAGTATTTTTGAACATTCAAAATTACCTCAAACAGCATGGTCAAGAGTTCAACCATTGCAGGTTTTGGATCTGTTTCGTATTGCTCAACCCAAAGCTTCACCGCTTGAGGAATTTGCTTCCCATTACCTTTAATAACCTCTACAGCAAAGTGGCCAAATCAACAATGCCTCTGAATATAAATGGCCAAATCTCGTTCTCCAAATCAACAGTGGGTTTTGACGGAGTCAAAACTAAGAGAAGGAGTTGTTGAATCTAATTCAATATCAGCAGTAGGAGAACGAGATTTGAATGTAGAGCAACGTGTGAGCGTGAAAGAGATGTTGCCTAGGTCTAACATTTGAACTTGTACTCTTCAAATTTTGAGAAAGAAATAAACACTATCCGTTTCTATATATGTATCAGAAACAGAGACAGAAAGATTTTTTTCTAGAGAGAGGGAGAGGGAAGATTTCGGCGAAAAATATTATTTTTTGGAAATTTTCGAATGGGTTTTCGAAAAGTCTTTCTGGAAATTTTTTGGAAATTTTCAGAATGGGTTTTAATAAATAAATTTTAATTTAAAATAAATAAAAAATAAAATATATTTATCAATTTAAAATGAATTAAGTGTTATAATTTATTTTATAAATATACTTAAATATTATCCATAAATTTATAATTTGGCTCGTAAAATGATAATTTAATGTAAATATAAGCAAATGCTTTTTTTATTCTGTTGAAAAAAATATATACATACTTGTACATACTAATATATATACTTGTATATACTTGTATATATACTAATATATATATTTGTATATACTAATATATATACTTGTATATACTTGTATATACTAATATATACTTGTATATATTTGTATATATACTAATATATACTTATATATATACTTGTATATACTTATATATACTAATATATATACTAATATATACTTGTATATACTAATATATATACTTGTATATGCTTGTATATACTAATATATACTTATATATACTTATATATATACTAATATATACTTATATATATACTTGTATATACTTGTATATACTAATATATATACTTGTATATACTAATATATACTTGTATATACTAATATATATACTTGTATATACAAATATATACCTATATATACTAATATATACACTAATATATACTTGTATATACTAATATATATACTTGTATATACTAATATATATACTAATATATACTTGTATATACTAATATATATACTTGTATATAATAATATACACTTATATATACCTGTATATATACTAATATATACTTATAATACTTGTATATACTTGTATATATACTAATATATATACTTGTATATACTTGTATATACTAATATATACTTATATATAGTTGTATATATACTAATATATGCTTATATATATACTTATATATACTAATATATACTTGTATATACTTGTATATACTAATATATACTTGTATATACTTGTATAAATACTAATATATACTTGTATATACTAATATATACTTATATATACTTGTATATACTTGTATACTAATATATTGTATATTAATATATATACTTGTATATACTTGTATATACTAATATATATAATAATATATACTTGTATATACTAATATATATACTTGTATATACTTGTATACACTAATATATACTTGTATATATACTAATATATACTTATATATATACATATATATACTTGTATATACTTGTATATACTAATATATATACTTGTATATACTAATATATATACTAATATATACTTATATATACTTGTATATATACTAATATATATACTTGTATATACTTGTATATACTAATATATACTTATATATAGTTGTATATATACTAATATATGCTTATATATATACTTATATATACTAATATATATACTTGTATATACTAATATATACTTGTATATACTTGTATAAATACTAATATATATATATAAACTAATATATATATACTTATATATACTTAAATATACTTGTATATACTTGTATATAATAATATATATACTAATATATACTTGTATATACTAATATGTACTTGTATATACAAATATATATACTTGTATATATACTAATATATATACTTGTATATACTAATATATACTTGTATATACTTGTATATATACTAATATATGCTTATATATATACTTGTATACACTATTATATACTTGTATATACTTGTATATACTAATATATATACTTGTATATACTTGTATATATACTAATATATGCTTATATATATACTTGTATACACTAATACATACTTTTATACACTTGTATATACTAATATATACTTGTATATACTAATATATACTTGTATATACTTGTATATACTAATATATATACTTGTATGTATACTAGTATATACTTATATATACTAATGTATATACTTGTATATACTAATATATACTTGTATATACTTGTATATATACTAATATATATTTGTATATACTAATATATATACTTGTATATACTAATATATACTTATATATACTTGTATATATACTAGTATATACTTATATATATACACTTGTATATACTTGTATATACTAATATATATACTAGTATATACTTGTATTTATACTAATATATACTTGTATATACTAAAATATATACTAATATATATTTGTATATACTAATATATATACTTGTATATACATGTATATACTTGTATATATATACTAATATATACTTGTATTCCTACTTATATAATATCATATTATATCTAAATCATTATTTAATACAAACAACGGTTTTTTTAACAAAAAAAACACTTGTCTGAACATAAATTACACAACGGTCCCTAAAAACCGTTGTCTGTATGCTTGCTTCAGGCAACGGTTGTTTTAACCGTTGTCTGAAATGCTGAATTATACAACACTTTGGAAAAAACCGTTGTCTGAAACATCTTATCAGACAACGGTTTTGTATGACCATAAAAACAGTTGTCTGAACATATATTGCACAACGGTCCCTAAAAAACCGTTGTCTGGTATGACCAAAATGACACATAATAGACAACTGTTAAAAAAAATACCAAAAACAGTTGTCTGAAAATTAATCAGACAACGCTTTTTTGGGAAAAATAAAAAACCGTTGTCTGTTTTTTTCAGACAATGGTTTTTTCCTTAACCGTTGTCTGATGACCGTTGTATGATTCAGTTTTTCTTGTAGTGGGGGTACCCACCAAGTGGAAACATACCTCTTACAACATTTGGAAATCTATATAAATAGATAAAATTAAATAACCATTCATAATAAATAAATCATTCATCAAAGATATCAATCAAAATATAAAATAAACATCCATCCATGATAAATTAAATAAATCAATCATTGAAATTAAATAAACCAACAAAGCATTGAAAATAAATTAAAGCATATAATAGACTATATAATAAAATATAAAATTAAATAAAGCAAGTAAAGATTCAAATTAGGGCTACTGTTTCTATTTAAGATTCTTTATTTAATATGTTTAGGGTTTTGGAATTTATGGATTTAAGTTACTGTAAGTTTTAAAGGAATCGAATTGGATTAAAGTTTTATAATTTAAGAGGTTGATAAAGTTCTTTGATTAACTAAATTAGGGGTTGAGTGGTGAAACCATGAAATTAGGGTTTGAATACTTTGAAACATTAGATTTATGATTATTAGCTACTTACTGTGTTGAATTATAATATTTAGATTTATAAGGTTTTAAGGTTATAAAGATTAGGGTTTAGAAAAATTAGTGTTTAAGGGAATTAGAGTTTAAGAAAACTAGGGTTTAAGGTTAGCTAATTTGGGGTTACTGTCTTGGTTTTGAAAGTTGAATTAGGGTTTTTAGTGTTTCGGAGAATGTATTTGATTTTAGAATTTGGAAAAATAATTTATAATTTTATGAAGTTTTATGAAAATAAACAAAACGATTTGAGGTTTATAGAAATAGAAAAGATATTTTTTAGGATTTTCGGAAAGAAAAGGATTCAATTTAGGTTTTTGGAAAATTGGAAAGCGGATTAAGATTTTGATATTTTGAAGAAACAGAAAAAGTAATTTTAGGGTTTTTGAAAATAGAAGAGACGTTTTAAGGTTCTAAGGTTTAGAAAAAGTAAATTAGGGTTCTAAGGTTTTCAGAATCAAAAGAACGAGTTTAATGATTCATGCTACTGTAAAGAAATAAGATTTGATATTCATACCTTCGTTTGTTGGTTCTACCAAAAATTACTTTTTGGATGAATAAGAACAAAGGCAAGATGGTTGCCTCTGATGGATTTAATTCCTTCTTTGCTCTCTCAAAAGTCCGATTGTTAATCTCTGCCAAAAAATTTTCAAAGTCCTATAACTTTTTCTAAGTTTTTCCTTTCCAATTTTCCTCCCCCTTCTGTGTAATTTTTAGTCCTTATTTATAGAAGATTTTTATGATTAATCTTAGTTGCTCACGAAATCTAATATTAATTAAGAAAAGGAAACCAAAACAAAATTTAATTTTGTTTTGGAAAAAAATTTCGTCAGAAAAATTTCGCTGGCGAAAAAAATTGCTGCGAAAAAATATCGCTTGCGAAAAAGTTGCTGCGGGGGCAAAATTACCTGCGGGCCATTTCATCCCAACTTTTCAGCAATGAATTTTTTCTTGGTTCGATCCTCAGTGGAGTACCCACTGTCAGCTGGGATTTTTGCGCCCACTCCCGGTGGAATGGTTCTTGTGACTTTTGACTGTTTAGGCTCGGGACCTTAGAGAACACAGACCTAAGTATGGAGAAAATGGAGTCGCCACCCAGATGGGCCAGGAAAAAAGAAAGAGGCGGATGACTCGATTTTTAAGGAATCTCCAACCCTCTAATGGGTTCGAAAAGTTGGGTACGTGTGGGGAAGGTGAGAAATGGCCCACTAACCCCACAACGCCCGGTTCATTGGAACCGGCCTCCTTTACAGGTCTTAATATTATAAAATTTTAAATATAACAATATTATCCATATTACACACAACAATTAAAATAAAGCATCGATATATTAAAAATCAAAACAATGTCCAAACAAAGCAAATAAATGGACACCCATCTAAAGATGGAAACATGTCCTTACATCCCATGCCTAAGACGCCCGCCGAAAGGTAGAAACATGTCCTTTACATTGGTCTAAAATATAAAAGCAATTTAAATTACATGATATTTAACTAATGGGGTACCCACCAAGTGGAAACATACCTCTTACAACATTTGGAAATCTATATAAATCGATAAAAGTAAATAACCATTCATAATAAATAAATCATTCATCAAAGATATCAATCAAAATATAAAATAAACATCCATCCATGATAAATTAAATAAATCAATCATTGAAATTAAATAAACCAACAAAGCATTGAAAATAAATTAAAGCATATAATAGACTATATAATAAAATATAAAATTAAATAAAGCAAGTAAAGATTCAAATTAGGGCTACTGTTTCTATTTAAGATTCTTTATTTAATATTTTTAGGGTTTTAGAATTTATGGATTTAAGTTACTGTAAGTTTTAAAGGAATCGAATTGGATTAAAGTTTTATAATTTAAGAGGTTGATAAAGTTCTTTGATTAACCAAATTAGGGTTTGAGTGGTGAAACCATGAAATTAGGGTTTGAATACTTTGAAACATTAGATTTATGATTATTAGCTACTTACTGTGTTGAATTATAATATTTAGATTTATAAGGTTTTAAGGTTTTAAAGATTAGGGTTTAGAAAAAATTAGGTTTTAGGGGAATTAGGGTTTAAGAAAACTAGGGTTTAAGGTTAGCTAATTTTGGGTTACTGTCTTGGTTTTGAAAGTTGAATTAGGGTTTTTAGTGTTTCGGAGAATGTGTTTGATTTTAGAATTTTGAAAAACAATTTATAATTTTATGAAGCTTTATGAAATTAAATTATAAGAGCATTCTTATACTTATTTTTAGTATGATTTCTATGTGTTTTTAGTTAATGTTTCATTTGATTTTTTTTAAATTTGTTTTAAGTGTTTGTTTTAGGTAAAAGTGCCAAAACTCCCTTGGATGATCAAAACAATCAAGAAAGAGCATGAATCAAGCAAGACATGGCCAAGCCAAAGCAAGCTTGGCCGTGTCCCTCAAATGAAATCCAAGATAGTAGCTGACACACCCAAGAGACACGGCCAAGCTACTGGCCGTGTCTCACCCAAGGAACAAAACCAAGAAACCAAAGAAAGAAAGGAAAATGAAGGCAAAAGCTGACACTGGCAGGTGACACGGCCACAAGCTTGGCCGTGTCCCATCCCTAGCCAAAGAGCCAAGCAAAGAAGGAAAGAAGAGAAGCAGAAGGTGACACACCTAAGTGACACGGCCAAGCCACTGGCCGTGTCACTCCATGAAACTAAAGAGAAAAGAAAGAAAAGGAAAAGGGGCAGTAAGAGACACGGCCAACTAGCTTGGCCGTGTCCCAAAGAAAAACAAGAGACACGGCCAAGCCATGAGTGGCTTGGCCGTGTCACCTATGAAAACTTTGTTTCTTTTGCACGAATTGAGGGAGAAGTAGGAGACAAACCAATTGCTTTTGCCAAATGTGGGAAACAAGGAAATGTGGTGTGAGTTGGAAATGAGTTGGAAGCATGGTTGAGTTTTGGAGGGAAAAAAAAGAGAAGAAGAGGGAGTTTTAGAGGGATATTCTGAGCTTGGACATGGAGACTAGAACAAGGGAGAAGGAACCAACTGCTGGAGCAAAGAGGAGAGTCTTGAGCTGAGTTTGAAGAAGGAGATACATCCTATACAAGACCTAAACCAAGAATCAAGGATTGAAGTGAAGAAATACAAATTATTCGCCATGGATTGTTCGGTTTCTTTTACTCATTTCTCTTGTTCAGTTTTTCTGGTTTTGAACATGAACTAATTCCTTCTCTATATAGATATTGATGAACCCTAGCTTATTTGTATGGATTGAATAATTATATTTTGTTGAATCATTTGATTGAGTTGTTTTATTCTTATGATGCTTAATGATTTATTGCCAATTGATGATAGCATGCTTATTGATTGGTTGCAATTTTCATATTATTGACTTGAGAAAGCTTGATATGAATTGATTACTCATAAGGGTTGAGGATTGATTGGGGTGCTAGAGATAGACTTACAAGATCCTTTGGTTTATAGTTCCTTGTTCTTAATGCAAGATCTATTTAATTGTGTTTGAGAAGAGATTCTGGCACTTTACTTAGTGATTAGGGATTAATTCACTCGAGAGAGGTTTTAGTCTAATTTAGAGGAATGCCAACTCAACTCTATTGAATGATTTAACTGAATTGATTGTTCATAAATATCATTGAGGCTAAGGGGATTCAATATCTGGATAGTATTATTATTATCAATTCTTTTTGCACAACATTTAATTTTCCTTTACTTCCAGTTATTAAATTAGTTGTTTTTAATTACAAAGCATCACACAACTATTAATTTGCTAAACAACGGTTAAGGTTTGCACTAGTACTTGGCCTTGTCCCCAGTGGAATGATAACTCACTCACTACTATATTACTTGGGCGAGCTGTGCACTTGTGGTATTGCTATAGCATTAGGCACGACGCATCAATAAACAAAATGATTTGAGGTTTATAGAAACAGAAAAGATATTTTTTAGGATTTTCGGAAAGAAAAGGATTCAATTTAGGTTTTTGGAAAGTTTGAAAGCAGATTAAGATTTTGACATTTTAAAGAAACAGAAAAAGTAATTTTAGGGCTTTTGAAAATAGAAGAGACGATTTAAGGTTCTAATGTTTAGAAAATGTAAATTAGGGTTCTAAGGTTTTTAGAATCAAAAGAAAGAGTTTAATGATTCAAGCTACTGTGAAGAAAAAAGATTTGATATTCATAACTTTGTTTGTTGGTTCCACCAAAAATTACTTCTTGGATGAATAAGAGCAAAGACAAGATGGTTGCCTATCATGGATTGAATTGCTTCTTTACTTCTCTCAATAGTCTGATTGTTAATCTCTGCCAAAAAGTTTCAAAGTCCGATCCCTTTTTCTACATTTTTCCTTTCAAATTTTCCTCCCCCTTCTGTGTTGTTTTTAGTCCTTATTTATAGAAGATTTTTATGATTAATCTTAGTTGCTCACGGAATCTAATATTAATTAAGAAAAGGAAACCAAAACCAAATTGAATTTGATTTCGAAAAAAATTTGCGTCGGAAAAATTTCGCTGGTGAAAAAAACTGCTCCAAAAAAATTTCGTTGAGGAAAAAGTTGCTGCTGGAATTTGCGGGCTGCGGGGGCAAAATTGCCTACTGGCCATTTCGCCCGCAAGAAACTCCTACGAGCGAAATGGCCCAAGGCCATTTCATCCCAACTTTTCGGCGATGAATTCTTTCTGGGTTCGATCCTCAGTGGAGTCGCCACTGTGAGCGGGGATTTTTGCCCCCACTCCCGGTGGAATGGTTCTTGCGACTTCTGCACTGTTTAGGCTCGGGCCCTTAGAGAATGCAGACCTAAGTTCAGAGAAAATAGAGTCGCCACACGGATGGGCTGGGAAAAAAGAAAAGGGTGGATGACTCGATTCCTAAGGAATCCCCAACCTCCTAATGGGTTCGAAAAGTTGGGTACCTGTGGGGAAGGTGAGAAATGGCCCAGCACCCCCACAACGCCCGGTTCATTGGAACCGACCTCCTTTACAGGTCTTAATATTATAAAATTCTTAAATATAACAATATTATCCATATTACACACAACAATTAAAATAAAGCATCGATATATTAAAAATCAAAACAATGTCCAAACAAAACAAATAAATGGACACCCATCTGAAGATGGAAACATGCCGTTACATCCCATGCCTAAATAGGACACCCACCGAAAGGTAGAAACATATCCTTTACATTGGTCTAAAATATAAAAGCAATTTAAATTACATGATATTTAACTAATGAGGTACCCACCAAGTGGAAACATACCTCTTAAAACATTTGAAAATCTATATAAATTGATAAAAGTAAATAACCATTCATAATAAATAAATCATTCATAAAAGATATCAATCAAAATATAAAATAAACATCCATCCATGATAAATTAAATAAATCAATCATTGAAATTAAATAAACCAACAATGCATTGAAAATAAATTAAAGTATATATTAGACTACATAATCAAATATAAAATTAAATAAAGCAAGTAAAGATTCAAATTAGGGCTACTGTTTCTATTTAAGATTCTTTATTTAATATGTTTAGGGTTTTGGAATTTATGGATTTAAGCTACTGTAAGTTTTAAAGGAATTGAAATGGATTAAAGTTTTATAATTTAAGAGGTTGATAAAGTTCTTTGATTAACCAAATTAGGGTTTGAGTGGTAAAACCATGAAATTTGGGTTTGAATACTTTCAAACATTAGATTTATGATTATTAGCTACTTACTGTGTTGAATTATAATATTTAGATTTATAAGGTTTTAAGGTTTTAAAGATTAGGGTTTAGAACAATTAGGGTTTAAGTGAATTAGGGTGTAAGAAAACTAGGGTTTAAGGTTAGATAATTTGGGGTTACTGTCTTGGTTTTGAAAGTTGAATTAGGGTTTTTAGTGTTTCGAAGAATGTGTTTGATTTTAAAATTTGGAAAAATAATTTATAATTTTATGAAGCTTTATGAAAATAAAAAAAATGATTTAAGATTTATAGAAACAGAAATGATATTTTTTAGGGTTTTTGGAAAGAAAGGATTCAATTTAGGGTTTTGGAAAATTGGAAAGCGAATTAAGATTTTGATATTTTGAAGAAACAAAAAAAGTAATTTTAGGGTTTTTGAAAATAGAAGAGAAAATTTAAGGTTCTAAGGTTTAGAAAAGGTAAACTAGGGTTTTAAGGTTTTTAGAATCAAAAGAAAGAGTTTAATGATTCAAGCTACTGTAAAGAAAAAAGATTTGATATTCATACCTTCGTTTGTTGGTTCCAGAAAAAATTATTTCTTGGATGAACAAGAACAAAGGCAAGATGGTTGCCTTTGATGGATTGAATTGCTTCTTTGTTTCTTTCAAAAGTCCGATTGTTAATCTCTACCAAAAAGTTTCAAAATCCGATCACTTTTTCTAAGTTTTTCCTTTCAAATTTTCCTCCCCCTTTTGTGTTTTTTTTAGTCCTTATTTATAGAAGATTTTTAAGATTAATCTTAGTTGCTAACGGAATCTAATATTAATTAAGAAAAGGATACCGAAACCAAATTGAATTTGGTTTCGAAAAAAAATTACGTCAGAAAAATTTTGCTGGCGAAAAAACTGCTGCGGAAAAATTTCGCTAGCGAAAAAGTTGCCGCGGGAATTTGCGGGCTACGGGGGTGAAATTTCCTGCCGGCCATTTCGTCCCAACTTTATTACTATGAATTTTTTTGTTTCCGATTTTATTTTTATTTATTTATTTATTATTATTTATTATTATTATTAATTAAAAAAAACTAAATACTAAAACAAATATTGTTTAATTAAGATAATACAAAAATTATTTTGGACTAATTAAAATATATTGGACCACCTAAAAATTATTTTAGACTAAAATATATTGGACCGGACAAGGTCAAAAAAAGTTTTAGTTAAAAAATTGGCAGCGTGCGAGCTGTTGCCCCCGTGGGCTGTGCTGGCAGTAATTGCGCTGGCAAAAATGGGCGCAGCGGGCCAATTCACCCCAGATGCCATCTGCAGTGAAATGGGACAGCCCAATTTGCCCCCAGATGCCATTGGCTGTGAAATTGGTGTCCCAATTTGCCCCCAGATTATTTCTGCGGCGAATTGGGCTGCCTCGCGCTACCGCGCGACGCTCGCCAAACCATTCAATTTTTTATTTTTTTCATTTTTTATATTTTTTATTTTTATTAAAAATAACGATGAAATAATATTAGTAATTAAAATATTATTAAAATAAATAAAATACCACAAAAAATTATTTTAGACTATCGGATTTGAATGGGTAAAAAATTAAGGGTCTACATCTGGTTTGTATATCCATTGTTTAATATGCTATTTGAATGTAGGATTGATTATTAATGCATGTTTATGTCTTGATGGATGGTTTAATTTTATGATGAATGGTTGAATGTCTTTTATTAATTTATTTTGGTTTCAAGAATTGTAAGAGGTATGTTTCCACTTTGTGGGTATCTCATTAGCCAAGTTCCATGTAATTTAAAATTATTTCAAGTTTTGGATTATTGTAAAAGGACACATTTCTATTTTTTGGTGGGTATCCTATTTATTTTATACATTAGACATGTTTCCATCTTATATGGATGCCCATTCATTGTTTTGGTATGAACTTATTTCGATTTTAATATAATGATGTTCTATTTTTAATATTAGCATGTAATATGGATAATATCTTAATGACTAGGAATTTAATAATATTTAGACCATATAAGGAGGCCGATTCTAATGAACCAGGCGCTGTGGGGGTGCTGGGTCATTCTCACCTTCCCCATACGTACCCAAAATTTTAAACCCACTAGGGGGTTGGTGATTTCTTAGGAATCAAGTCATCCACCCCTTTTTTTCTCCGGCTCATCCAGGTGGTTGCTCTATTTTTCTCTAGATTTAGGCCAGTGTTCTCTAAGGCCCTGAGCCTAACAGTACTAACGTCGCAAGAACCATTCCACATAGGAGTAGGGATGAAAATTCTCGCTCATAAACGCCCATTTTTTAAGGAATTTTTTCAAACGATTCATTTGTTTTCGGATGTATATCACCAATTTGTTGCATATGGTCTTCAAATTTTCATACTTTATTTTCCTGAGCTACAATGAAATAATATCGACATATACTTTAAAACCACAAGCGTAATGATTATTTTATATAAAGGGCATACCAGTTTATAGATTGTACCTGCTTTTTCAATTACTTGTTTCATGACTATATTCTTGAATTTTGTGTTATAGTTGCTGGCAACATGGTGAATGCGATACCTGCGCTTTGATTTTCTCCACATTGGATCAGTCATTGCATGCTTAATCCCAATATGCCTATCGGATATAACATCAATGTTGGGCATGTTTGGACAGACGTATTGTTGTATGCATTGCATGAAAAATAATCAGTTGCTCTTACTTTCCTTTTCAACAATTGCATACATAACATGAAATATACTCCCATCACCATCAAAGGATTGGGCAGTAAGAAGCACATACTTATATTTTCCATGTAAGAAAGTCCCATCAACTATTAACACTAGTGTGCAATGTCAAAAACCTACTATACATGGCCTGATTATCCAAAAGACATGTTCAAATTACCTGACACCTAAAACAAGTTTGTTATTCTTTACAACTTCAACATCTTCAATTTCATACCTAAAACCTGGGTTAGACTGATGTGCATCTAACATCCATTGTTTAAGCAACTTATAAGATTCATCCCAATCTCCCATAAAACCTTGCTAGTGCTTTTTGTTTTGCAATCCATGCTTTTCTATAAGACACAGTTGTATGAAATCTTTCCTTTATGAATGCAATGATTATCGCAACCTTTACACCAGAATTTGATTTAACCAATTCTTCTATGCAAGTGGAGATGGAGTCATAGTCCAAATTTTTATGATCGTGCAACACAAGCAAAAAACTACAAGTGTGGGGCCATTGTATACCATTATTTCCTAATATTGCTTATCCTTTTTCCTAGTCGCATGTAATTTCCATTTGCATCCACCCTCCTTATTCTTGCATATCAATGCAAGTGAATTACTTCTTGACTCCTCTATTTGGAATTGATAGTTATGTCTAATGGAGTACTCCTTAGCAGTTGTCTTTACTTCATTCTTTGAATAAAAAATCATGCCTTTACCAAAACTCTTTTGAAATATCCCATAACATACTATGATCATTATAATCAACAAAATTCACCTATAATGAATCAATGTCAACATTTATATACTTGTATGTTGGAGGAAACAAACTAGGAACAAAATTTTGATTTGATGATGTGGGTGACATCAAATCAATGGGTAACAATTGACCTATATTTGCATCCCCATCATCATTCGAATTAAAACTAAGTTCACAATCATCATCAATAATATCATTATATTCTTTAGATATTGACTTATTGTCCTTATCATCATCCCATAATTCTGGATCATATCTATTGACCCTTAATTTTTTACCCATTCAAATCCGATAGTCTAAAATAATTTTTGCAGTATTTTATTTATTTTAATAATATTTTAATTATGAATAATATTTAGTAGTTATTTTTAATAAAAATAAAAAATAAAAAAATAAAAAAATCGGATAGATCGGCGAGCGACGCACGGCAGCCCATTTTTCCACAGAAAGCAATCTGGGGCACCCAATTCGCCGCAGCCAATTCTAGGGCGAATTGGCTTGCCAGCTAGCCCGCCATGCCCATTTTTGCCAGCGCAGCCCGCGGGCCCAACAGCACGTGCGCTGCTAATTTTTTGACCAAACCTTATTTTACCCAATTTTTTAATTTTTCCTAAACAATTGGTATTTCCTTATTAAAATAGGATTATGGCTCTTTATTTTCCTATAAATACCACATTAAAACAAGAACAAAGAAAATGGGGACAAAGAGAAAAAAAAACCCTACGAAAAGACGGACAGAACACAGAAAAACCTTAAAGAAAGAAAGAAAAGGGAGGAGAAAACCCTAGAGAACGGCAATCAAAGAAAAAAAAGAGAGATAAAAATAGCAAGGCCAGAAATAAATTATCAACAATCAAGGAGTATAACAGCGAATATTCATCAACTAACAGAGGCAGTGATCATCATGTTTGATCTTTTCTTGGCCAGAAATAAATATTGATGCAGGCAATAGCTTGGAGTCAATATACAATTTGGTGGAACCTTCAACGTAGGTTTTGTGTCTTAATCTTGAATTTGCTTAAACATTCAATTGTTATATCATTTTTGTTCTTACTGGTTTTTGTTTATTTTTATTATCACTTTGATTTAGTAGTATAAGTTGATAAACCTTAATTATGTATTCTGTTCATTATTGTTTCATCCAATAGCTCAAAATCCAAAGAATTCCAAAAGCCCCGAACTATCTTCTTAATTCTCTAAACCCTAATTTTCTTTACAGTTTCTAAAAACTTTAAACTTAATTGTTTTAATAAAACTTTAAATTGTTTTCTTCAATCCTATGATTGAATATGTTTTCCAAAATATATAAAACTCTAAAATATCTTATTAATTCTCAAAAACGCTAACCCCAGTAAACCCTAGTTTTCCTAAACCCTAATTCTTAAAACATCAAAACTGAATCAACACCTTAATTTTTCAAACCCCCATCTAGTAAACCTAACAAACCCTTAAGCCCAAATCTAATAAATCTCATAAATCTTTCTCTCCAGTAAACTTAAAAATCTTAAACCCTAATCCCAATCTTTTAAAATTATAAACCCTAATGTCTTAAGATTCCAAAACCCTAATTTCATGATGTTAGCCCTAAACCCTAATTTGATCAACCAAAAACCTTACTACTTTCTTAAATTTATAAAACCCTAATCCATTCCATTTTTCCAACAATCTTCACAGTAGCCTAAATAATAATGATAATAATTCCAAAATCCCAAAACCCTAAATGTTAATTAAAGAACCCTAAATTGAGACATAAACCTAAATTTGTATCCTTACTTGCTTTATTTAATTTTATATTTGATTATGTAGTTCATTATATGTTTTGATGGTTGACTTATTTAATTTCAATGCTTGATATATTTAATTTATCATGGATGAATATTTTCTTTATTATTATGATTATTATTTGTTTATTTTGGTAGTAAAATTGTAAGAGGTATGTTTCCATTATTGGGTACCTCATTAATTAAACTTTATGTATTTTAATTTACTTATATTTTTGGGATTAATGTAAAGGGCACATTTCCATCTTTTGGTGGGTGTCCTATTTCGGTTTAGACATGAACGATGTAAGGACATGTTTCCATCCTCAGATGGGTGTCCATTCATTTGCTTTGTTTGGACCTTGCTTTGATTTTAATATAATGATGCTTTATTTTAATTGTTGCATGTAATATGGATAATATTGTTATATTTAAGAATTTTATAATATTAAGACTTGAAAAGGAGGCCGGTTCCAATGAACCGAGCGTTGTGGGGGTGCTGGGCCATTTCTCACCTTCCCCACACGTACCCAACTTTTCGACCCCATTAGGGGGTTGGGGATTCCGTAGGAATCGAGTCATCCACCCCTTTTTTTTTCTCGGCCCGTTCGGGTAGAGACTCCATTTTCTCCAGGCTTAGGCCCAGAGTTCTCTAAGGCTTAGAGCCTAAACAGTGCCGAAGTCGCAAGAACCATTCCACCGGAAGTGGGGCAAAAATCCCCGATCACAATCTCCTTGGACATCTCATCATCAATCTCTTCAACCCCATCATGGTCATGTCGTCCACCCAATATTGCATCATCATTTCCACACAAATCATCATTAACTACTTTAGAACCTAAATGATTTGGCTGACTAACATTATCAAGGGTATTGTCGGTGGTAAAGTCCTCAATATACTCAACATACAATTCAATCTGTTGCAAGCCTTGAACTTCACTAGCTTGGTTAAGCACCATACTCCAATCAATGTCATTTGTAATTTCTATACACCCAAATCCTAATCCTCCATACACTGGAAATGGGTTTCAAAATTTTATTTTACTAATTATTTGATTTTCACTCAACTCCATGGCCAACCTCATATTTAACATCAGTGAGTTGAAATCCAAATAAATGTTATTAGGTATTTGTATCCAATTGTTGTATCCAAATTCGTAATCAACTCCAATTGCAGTTTCAACTACTCACCTCCCAGTGTATAATTATTGTGTCAGGTACTGTCATGTTTATTAATAAAAATTTAAATTGTATCGTTAATATCTACATTCAAAACTATATATATTTAATTATGCATAATATAGTCTTATTAAATTAAATGTATAATTTCATTTAATTACTGTAGAATTAAAATTATTAGTCTCCATTATTAGCATAACAGTTAATATATTTTTTTAAACCAATGCAAACTTTGTGATTAATTAATTTTAAATACATTAAAAAAGGCAACGGATTTTGATGCATTATTTCTATTATCAACTAATTCATTGTAAAATAATCAATAGAAAAACAACTCATGGCCAATTAATTTGGGATTCAAGGATGAAGACAATGATTACGATAATTAATTCAAAGATAAGGACAATAATCAAGATAATTAAGTAAGTACAACTATAAATATCACCACAATTATTTATACTCCTAATAAATATTATTGTAATTTTAATGTATATATTCAAAGTTCATACTTCTTAGTTATTCATATAACTAATGAATATGGCTAAGAAACATTTACACATGTATAACTACACATGATTGTTTATTTTTTTTAATCCCCATGAATATTAAAACAATTTCAATAAATATAAACAAATATATACATATATATATATATACATATCAAAATTATAAATTTAATCTTATTCATGTAATTTTACATTTAAATAATTTTAATGTTATCCATATACATAAAAAAGTGTATAATATTATGAATAAATTAAAACATCAAAAAATAAAAAAAATATATTATATAATGTTAACCCTAAAGCCTAAAAAATAATTAAAAGTTTATGAAAAATTAAAAATTTTGAAAAATTAATTTTAAAATTTTTAACATACATGCATAACCCTAAAAAAATTATT
Source organism: Garcia nutans (assembly GCA_947685225.1). Lineage (NCBI taxonomy): Eukaryota > Viridiplantae > Streptophyta > Magnoliopsida > Malpighiales > Euphorbiaceae > Garcia > Garcia nutans. The sequence goes on along the minus strand of CANTUV010000007.1, from coordinate 41,549,444 downwards.
TAATAGTTTATAATAAAATTGAAACAAATAAATTTTAGCGTTATCCCAAAGCCCTAAAAAAATTAATTACATATTCATGGAAATCAATTTAAAAATTAATTAATGTGTGATTCCTAAACGCTAAAAAATTATTATATGTTTATATTTTAATTTAAGAGATTAGAACACTCAAATTATTGTTGACTCAATAAATTAATTATAAATTTATATAAAAAAAAATAATTTTAATGTTATCCTAAACCCTTTAAAAATTAATTATAACTTATATAAAAATTTATCATTAATTATAATATCCTCCCTAAACCCTAAAAAAATTAACTGCAAGTTTATGGAATTTTTTTTTAAAATTTATTATAAGTTTAGCAAAAAATAAAATATTAAAAAATTATTTTCAATGATATCTATAAAACCTAAATAACTTGATTATAATTTTTTAAAAAAATTTAAAATGATAAATTTTGATGTTATCCCTAAGCCCTAAGTATTAATTCTAAATTTTGAAATAATTAAAAAAATATAAAGATTAATTTCAACATTTATCCCTAGGCTCTAAACAAATTAATTATAATTTTATGAAAAAATACACAAAATAATACAATGTAAAAAGGAAAATGTTAAATAATTAAAATTTAAAAATATTTTTTAATGTTATGTCCAAACACTAAAACATATAAGTTTAAGAAAAAATTAAAAAACTGAAAATTTAATTTCAAAACTTTTATCATTCATCTCATAACCCTAAAAACATTATTTAATGGTTTATGAAATAAATGAAAAAAATTAATTATAACTTTATGTTTTAATTTAAGAAACTATGACTCTCAAATTATTGCTATCTTATAAATTAATTATAACTATATGAAAAAAAAATAAAAAATAAAAATTTTAATGTTATCCTGAAACCTTTAAAAATTAATTATAACTTATATAAAAATTTATAATTAATTATAATATTCTCCCTAAATCCTAAAAAAATCATCTACAAGTTTATGAAAAAAACATATTTTAAAATTATTATAAGTTTAGAAAAATAAAATATTACAAACTTATTTTCAATGTTATCCATAGAACCTAAATAAATTGATTACAATTTTTTGAAAATATTAAAATGATTAATTTTAATGTTGTCCCTAAGCTCTAATCAAACTAATTATAATTTTATAAAAAAAATACACAAATTAATACCATAGTTTAAAAAAAATTAAGTTGTTAAAATTTAAAAATATTTTTTAATGTTATCCCCAAACACTACAAAATAATTATATGGTTATAACAAATTTAAAATAATTAATTTTAATATTATTCCTAAGTCATAAGTACTCATTATAAATTTAAGAAATAAATAAAAAAAATTACTTTCAACAATCCTCCCTAAGCTCTAAACACATTAATTATAATTTATGAAAAAATACACAAAATAATACAATAATTGCAACACATATATAAACAATAAAAAAATGTTGTAAAAAATATTTATTAGCAGACTACAAAAATTAAAAAAATAAATAAAGTTTTTTAAGTTTTAACCTCATTTTTTTGTTTTGCACATTTAATGATAGTTTGTTAAAAAAAATTATTTCGTATTTCTATTTTCCTAAACTACGAAAATTAATCTAAACATAATAATTCTATTAATTTATTCATAAAATACTTATATAAGTTTATGAAAAAAATTAAATTATTAAAATATAAATTTTAATTCATAATCCTATTTTTCTAAAGTAAAAAAATTAATTTAACTAAAATTTACATATTTAAGTTCTAAAATTTAAATATAACAGCTTATAAAAAAATTAGTATGACTTTTGTAGAAAGTAGAAATAGAAATTTCTTAAATTTGTTATAGTTAGTATACATATTATTTTCATTTTTTTTAATTTTATTACATTATTTTTCTTTGTTTATAAAATTATAAATATAAATTAAATTTTTAAAGAAAATTATACTTAAATTTGCAAAAAAAAAAAAAGAATTAAATTGTTTTAACAAAATTATACTTAAATTTGGAAAAAAAAATCGGGGTTAAATCTAACAAAAAATAAAACATTTCATGCAAGTAAAAAATATACTACAATAAATAAATTAATAAAAAATATTTGAGATATGATAAATAACTTTTTTTCTTCCAATATAACAATTTTCTGCATAAAACATTTATACATAATTACTTACATAGATACAATAATTAGCAAAAAAAAATATTTATGAGAGTTTTAAATAAATTGAATATCAAGATTTAGGAAGTTTAAGTTGGAGAGTGAAAATAAATAAGAGAGTTTTAAGAGGGCTGAAGTGGTGGGTGAAATGAAAATGTTAAAAGAATTTTTGAGATGGGATGAAATGAGGAGGGTTTAAAATGGTTAAAAGAAAATTTTTTAAAAAAATAATTTGTTTTAAAAATCCCCGAATAGGGGCCTTAAAATTTTAAAAAAATTTGAAATGCACTGAGAATCATGCACAGTTACAAAAAAATTTTAGTATTTTAAAAAAACCCAAACCGAAACTTGAACTTTCGGTTTGACTAAGTTTTCAGCCAACACAATATACCAGCTATCAAACAGAAAGTCTCACTTTCGGTTTGATGGTTGGCTCCCACGTTTCCATAATTATGGGAGCAACTCCTACATTTTGGTAAAATGTGAGATTTATTACTATCATATTTTAGTAAAAGTCTCGGGGTCTTTGATTTTGAGTTCTCATGTATGGAGGTTGGTAAGGTACCTTATGATTATTTTGACCACACCATGTAAGATTTGTATTATTCCTCCATGTGGGATTTTAGGCATTGCCATGAGAAAAATTAAGGCCCTTATTTTAATTGCCAAAAAATTAGACTTGCTCCATAATTCGACAATCGGTAGTGTCATGGTTTACTCCATATCCTTCACAATTTGATGATGATGCTAAATTAACTTGCTCTAATTTCTTTGCTATTGCACTACTTTAGCTGTAAGCAAAGAAAAATTATCAATTTCATGAACACTAACTACTCTTCGTGGATTACACCACTCTTATGACTAATGATAATTATTGGTTGCCATTTTTTCAATTAATTCTAGTGCATCTGAAGGAATTTTATTCATAATGGTACACCGGATGCTACATCTATAGTACTCATGATAGAAGTATTTAAACTATCATAAAAAGTTTGTATCAAGAGTCAATCCGATACTCCATGATGAGGACATTTCCATTGAAGATTTTTGAATTACTCCTATGCTTCATATAGGGTTTCTCCATAAGACTAAATCAAGCTGATGATATCCTTCTTTAGGTTAGTGGTTTTTGATAATGGAAAATATTTTACCAATAAAGCTAAAGTTAATTGATCATAAGTATTTAATGTGCCCAATGCCTTTAAAAGTAGCCATCATTTTTCTTTATCTTTGAATGAGGCAGGGAAGAGTCTAAGTAAAATGGCATCATTAGAAACACCATTAATCCTAATTATATCACACATCTCTAAGAAAGTGGCAATGTGTGTACAGGCATCTTCATTATCCAAGCCATGGAAAGTTGACTGTTGGTTTAGATTTATGAGTGAATGCTCGAGTTTAAAGTTGGTTGCTTGAACTGATGGTCTTGCGATGCTTGACGTAAAATCTATGGTGGGCAAGGCATAGTTTTTGAGAGTTCTTGGTAGAGCTCTAGGTGCTGCATTGTTTAGTCCTTCATTGTTTCCTCCTTCCATGTTTCCTTCTTTTTTGGATGAATATATAGGATTGTCTAGCTTAGAAGGATTTTTAGTTGCTTCCACTTTATCCCTCTTTTGTTTTTCCTTTCACTCCTTGTTTATCTTGAGACAAAATTTTTTTATCTCCACATTATACGGCAAAAGTTGAGTATTTGGATTATTACATATATAATCTAAAACTCCTTCAGGGAAAAGAAAGAAAAAATTAAAGTAAAATATAAAAATATCCAAAGTGGTAATATAATTCAATAATATTTAGATCTAAAAAGGAGACAGGCTCTAATGAATCGGGTGTTATGGGGCTGCTGGATCATTCTCACATTCCCCATGCATACCAAACTTTTCGAATCTAGTAGGGGTTTGGGATTCCTTAGAAATTGAGTCATCCACCCATTTCTATCTTTCTAGCTATATTGAGTGGCGACTCTAATTTTTTAGGCTTAGGCCCATGTTCTCTAAGGCCCAGAGCCTAACATATCCAAAGTCATAAGAACTATGCAACCGGGAGTAGGGGTAAAAATCCCTACTCGTAATGAATGCAATAAAGTCTGATTTTTCTTGCGTGTGTAATGTTTTTCCTAATGGTTGCTTTCATTCGTGTGGTGATTACATAAGAAAATTATATGTTGACTCTGTTGACACTCAATCGTTAAATTAGGGAACACCTGAAAACCCTAAAAATATTAGCATAACATCCGACCTTACTCTTGAACTAAGAGAGATTTGAAATAATATTTAAAAAGTATAAAGAAGTTTTAGTCTGGTCCTATGAAGATATGCGAGGATTAATCAAGATATAGCTGAATACATGATTCCAACCTACACCAACATGAAGCCTGTCAAGCAAAAGTTGAAGTGCCTAAGGCTAGAATGGGCAGAGTTGATAAAGGAAGAGGTCACCAAGCAGATACAGGTGATGTTTTTAGAGGTAATAGAATACCTTGACTAGTTGGCCAATATCATTCCTGTACCAAAGAAGGATGGAAGGATTAGGGTTTGTGTTGACTATAGGGATTTGAATAAAGCTTTCCCTAAAGGTGATTTTCCCCTGCCTCATATATATGTCCTAATTTTTAGTGCTACTTAAAGCTTGCTACACTAGTTTGTTGATGGATTTTCCATATACAATTAATGGCTAAAGAAGATAAAGCCAAAATTGCTTTAATAACCACATGGGGTATATTTTGCTACAGGATAATGCCGTTTAGATTGAAGAATGCTAGGGCAACATATCAGAGAATGGCTAGTACCTTGTTTCATGATATGATGCATAAGGAGGTTAAGGCATATGTCAATGATATGATGGTAAAGTCTTAAACAAGAGAACAACATTTCCAAAACTTGGAGAGCCTCTTTGAAAGAGCATTTAAGTGCAACCTTAGGCTAAACCCAAAGAAGTGTGTGTTAGGGGTTACCTCAGGTATTATGTTGGGACACGTAATTAGCCTGAATAACATTGAGACTAACCCTGACAAGGTTAAGGAAATAAGGGATATGCCGGTCCCTAAGATAGAGAAGGAAGTTAGTTGATTTATCAGAAGGTTACAGTACATAAGTAGGTTCATTACAAAACTCATAACCATTTGTGAACCTATCTTTAAGCTGCTCAAGAAGAACCAACCGATAGAATGTAATGGAGAATGTTAGAAGGGTTTTGAGCACATAAAAGAATACTTATTGAATTAACTTATTCTAAAACCACCCAAACCCGGTAGACCATTGATACTATACTAAGTAGCAGAAGAAGGGTTAGTAAGGGATGTTGGCTCAAGCAGGTGAAGCATGAGTTGAGCATGCAATTTATTACTTGAGTTGAAAACTTTTGCATTATGAGATTAAGTATAGTATCATTGAAAAAATTTATATTACTATGGCTTGGTCATCAAAGAAATTACAGCATTACTTCCAGTCTTATAGTGTGCACGCAATTTCTAGGTTGGATCCAATCAAATAGTTAAGGGGAACACCTTTACTAATTGGAAAATATGGATGGTAGTTGATAATCTTAGAAGAATTCAAGATTCAATATGTAACCAGGAAAACTATTAAAGGGAAGAGCAATAGCAGAACTCTTAGCTCAACAACCACTACCTGAAAGTGAGGAGATAACCTTTAAACTCCCCGATGAACACTTAGGGGCCATAGAAGTGCAAGAATGGAATATGTACTTTGATGGACTTGTGAATAGAAAAGGAGATGGATTAGGAGTTATATTGGAATCACTCAAAGGAGAACTCATTCCATCGGCCAAAAAGTTAAGATTCAAGATAACTAACAACATGGTAGAATATGAAGCATGCATCTTTGGCTTGGAAACCTTGATAATTATGGGGGTTGATAGAGTCTAAGTTAATTCATTATTGGTAATATCCCAAGAAAACAAAGAATGGAGTTGAAAGAGGAGAAGCTAAATCATACCATGATTATTTAACCGCAGTGAGAAGGAATTTCAAAGATTGCAGGTTCTTACACTTACCTAGAGAAGAAAACTAGATGGCCGATGCCATAGCCACACTGGCTTCGGTATGGGAGGATTTTGTCAAACTATTCCTTAAACTTTTAGTTTTGATCGGTTCATTAACTCCTTACTATGAATATGAAATGGTCATGGCGACTAGGACATATCATGATGCGTGGTATGACAACATCAAACAGTTTTTGGAGAGTAGAGATTATCCGCCATGGGCAACACTTTGTAGTACATCACTTTTCAAGGGGAGTTGTATTGAAGGTGTCCAAACGGGGTACATTTGAGATGTTTAAGGAAGTCTAAAGTCAAATAAATCATGTCAGAGGTACATGCAGGTACCTATGGACCTCACGTCAATGGCCTAGCTCTGGTTAAGAAGATAATTCAGCAAGTTGAAGATCCTTAATTTTGGCACGGATTAAATTCACTCCTAATTAAAAGGGTCAGGCCAAGTCCAAAAAGCTTAAACCTAGACAAATACAATTTTAAAAGCTTAAACCTTGTGTTATTAAATTTTTTAAAAGAATGAATTGAGTCTACTTTAATTTTAAAAGCCCCAAATGAGGGTGGACCGACTTGGTCTGACCCAAACCAACTTGGATTAGGTTTACCCTGAATGCCTGTTGTTTGACTTTGATTAACATATCTTGGTTAGAATAATGGTTCATTTGGTTGGTCTTTTCTTAATATGACTTAATTATGGCACAAGCCTAAAATTATTTTATGGTCTAAAAATTCTTTTAAACCCAAAGGCCAAATCATTTTCAAAAACCTATTAATATAAGCTTAAAACTTTTTAAGATGGACCCAATCTCAAATCCAAAAATTAGTTTTTGGGAACAAACTTTTTCAAGAAAGGGCTCGAAGTCATTATTTTGCCTTATGGCCCATTTTTTCAATTTAAGCTTTAATTGGGCTTTAAATTTAAAACTCCTTTTGCAATGAGTCAAACCTCTTGAAATGGGATGATAAGTAGTTAGGTCAATTATGGAATGTTAAAATAAATTGTGGGCCTTATTCATACCAAGTTTTGTTAATCATGAGCTTCTTTGCGGTATGAATCATTAGTTGCTTCTCCAACAAGGAAATCTATTTACGATGAACCCTTGTTAACTCAATGGATTAAGGCTCAATTAGTGGGAGCTATCATGGACAAAGTTCTTATTTCAAAATACAACTATTGGTTAATCCATATGAGTGGATATTTCAAAAACAAAACATCCTATGTTGATGTTATGTTGACCATATACTTAAGAAAAGAGACTCGCCACTCGTGTGTTGATGATATAAGGTTGGGAGGGATGTCCTAACTTTACTTGTTTGTTTGTTTGCTACATATGCACATATGCATACATGCATTAGATTCATTGTATTAATCCTTTTTGGCTCACAAACTTGGAGTTCAAAAGTTCAAGAGCTTATGACAACCCGACCTACATCGGTGACTTATAGTTTAGTGAGAATTCAGTCAACTACACACCAAAATCAATGGATCCTGAATAAGTTCAAAACCTGGTAAATGAAGCCCTAGCCTCAAAGATGGAAGATATAAAGGGGGCCCTAGCTGAGGAGTCAACTACTTCCACTATTGGAGGACAATAATGTTGAGGCATCTGCTAGTAACAAGAAGCAAAGAGATAAGAGAAAGGCCAAGGTAGTCGAAGTAGCCTTTGATGATGAGAATGGGCAACATGATGATTATGAGTGAAACCAATACTTCCAAGATCAATAAGAAGATAAGAAAAAAAAGAAGACTACAAAAAAGAAAGTTGAATCCGCCGATGATGAGCAGATGATTGTTGATTTGGAGAAGAAGTTTGAAAAGAAGCCGAAAACTGAAGAGGTGTCGGTGGTGGAAAATTTATTTGAAGATGATGAGCAGTTCCTTACAAATTCAAAATGCCTACTTTCATTAAGTACAATGGCACTGGAAATCCCCACTTGCATGTTAAACAGTACATAACTGCCATGCAGTCTGCTAGAGCTACTAAGGCTCAACCTCTAAGGTATTTCATGCTTTCTTTGGATCCCATTGTGTAAAATTGGTTGAATATCTTAGAGGGAAATGCCCAAAAAGATTGGGATCCACTGTACATAGCTTTGATTAAACAGTATGGGTATAATGTTGAGCTAGAAGTGACCCTGATGGAGGTAGAGACTATCATACATAAGCAAAATATGAATTTTGTTTACTATGCGAAGAGATGGAGAAATAATGTGGCATTTCTTAAGAATAGGCCGACTGAGTCTGACCAAATTAGGATGATAGTAAGAGGTGCCATGCCCAACCTTTTTGAGAGACTTTCTCACATGCTTATCAGAGATCTCAAAGATCTTCTCCAAGCAGGCTTGCAAATAGAAGAGTGGGAATGAGAGAAGAATCACTTTTCTGGAAGGAGGAATGAAAGAGGAAATTACAAATCTGGCAGACATAGTACACAAAAAGAAATGGATGCCAATGCAACTATTGGCTAAGGAAATAAGAGGCAATTTTTTGGATTTGGGGAGACCTTTATCCTGGGTTTTCAATAAGTTCCTGAACCAAGATCTATTGCAGTCACTGGCTCCTTGACCATTACCAAATCCTTTTCCACCAAACTTTGATGCCAAGGCCTTCTGTCAATTCCATCAGACGCAAGGGCATGAAATAGATAATTGCATGCAAGTAAGACAGGAAATCCAAAATCTAATTGACAGTGAAAAGTTGTATGAGCCCAAGAAACCTAGCATGAAGGACAATCCTTTGCCTTAAGTTTAGCAAAGTACCTCCCCCAGAAACCATCATGATAGGGGGAGGATTGAAAGAAGATTTTGTTTTATCCTCTTTTCAAGTTGAGAGTGTAGAAAATGTGAAGAGATAAGAGGCTAAACTCAACAAACCTCCCTTGGCATAAGTGTTGTTCATTTTATTTTTCTTTCTTTGTTATTTCATTGGAACAATTGTGTTTTTCAAATTAAAATTGTTTGAATAAATTACTTTTATTGCATTTATAATTTTGTTGGTATTTGACATTATGGTGCTGAACCAATGACGAATCTAGCTTGATATTTATAAATTAGTATATCTATGCATCATGATTTGAATGAATTTCCTATGCAAGGAAATTATTCTAAAGCATTGAGCTATGTATGCTTTGATGAACTTTTAAGCTGAGATTGAATTATGCTTATTTAAGAAAGAGATGATCTAGGTATTGTTTAGTGAGCTAACAACTAGTATCCACCCTATTAATATCAATCTCTTCATCCTTTTGATCCTTCATGAGATATTAGCTTGCTTTTATTGGCTTGTAAACCCTGATAACCTATGTTTAGCATATGTGGCACTTATAACAAGTCTGATGATCATTGAGCTACCAAGAAGCAAGAAGAACAATGAAAAGCATATTTAGAAAAGACCATAAGGATAGTTGAAGTTCACCTAAACTAAACCTAATAACTCATATCTATTTCATCATTGAGATGGCATCTGGGCAACAAAAGAATCCATCCCTATTGAAGCACACTTGTGCTCCTTAATAGTCAGAAGCATACAACAACACAAACAAGAAAACTTTCTTAGGGCTAGGACCCAAAGAAAAAAGCTTGCTAGGTTGAAAACCTGAAAGGGCAGCCTACGTAAAAATTAGAGCAGCTCTCTAGTTTTGAAAACTTGAAAGGACGGTTCAGAAAGCTAACAGAGTTCTTGCTTTCATCTAACCTACGAGAAGAGTTTGACTTGAAGACTCAACTAAAATAACAGAAGGACCATGTCCAACACATCTCTAAGTCAGCAATCTTAAAGTCCTAAACTTGGTATTTCAAAAGGGGAGAAGAGTGGAATGCTGAAATGTCAGAAAAATCAAACAGAAAGAAAAAGAAAGAAAAAGAAAAAGAAAAAGAAGAAAAAGGGTCCTGGGTTCTTGCAAAAAAAAGGAAAAAAATAGGTTTGTCCTAGTCAAATTAGATCCAAATTTCTAGAATAACATTCAAGCTTTAACTTTTTCATGAAGTAATACAACAAGATGAACAAAGCTTAAGAATACTCCCAGCTACCTATGGTTACTATAAAAAGTTTGTAGTGTGAAGATCTATTAGCAGTGGCACATGAGCTCCAACCTAAAAATGGCCTTTGCTTTAGCCATATCCCTTATAGACCATATTTTATGCCCATTAAAGACCAATTGATCTCTTTTTGGTAGGTAGAGTCTATTAGTGGAGATTATTTAAATAAGCATGCATATGAGATAGACATTATTTAAACTCAATGATAATTTTGGCCTAGTAATGTGTATGTACATATCTGAAGTGCAAAAGTTCTTATTCAAATATACTTAATTCCTAAGTTTAGTATAGTAACTAGGGTTATGATGCTATAGATGTGTTAATTTGAAAGACCAAGTCTTGAGGTATATTGACACTGATTTGACAAAGTAAACATTTGATTTCAAAAAAAGAACAAAAGAAAAAAAGACAAAAGAAAACAAAAAAAAGGAAGTATTTTCTTGTCAAATAAGTTTTCAGGCTTGGGGAAGTATGTTGCACTGCTGAACCTTAAATGACATATTGGATGAAGATAGGAATTGTTCTCAAGGTTATGAAAAAGCTTCCAATTAATTCCAATTAATGTGCTAAACTATGGTTTGAAATGAGTATATCTTGTATCCCTCACTATCCTGCTTGGGCTCCCACTACTCATGTTCGCTATGTTTTGAAGATAAAGCTATGGATGTAACATCTCCTAATGATCAAATGCAAGACTTACACAAATATCCTGAAAGTACCAATGGGAGTGCTTTGGCCTACCACCTCAGTCTGTGAGTCAGTATATTCACTGTAAGCATCGCTCATGCATATCAGGCATACACGCATACATGGGCATTTCACACTACATTCCTGTTGTCTTGTGTTACCCATTCTTTGTCACAGTGAACTATTGATACTTTCTGAAGAAAACAATGAGAAACAAACATAGTCTCAAGGCATAAAAGGGCTATTGCTTGAGAAAGCTTTAATCATGGAGACACATGCTTACTCAAAGAGCAAGGCAAAAGTATTGGTTGAAGCTTATAGGGCACAAAATCATCGGTTTGAGTCCACATAGGGGGGCAAAGCTTGTCCTTTCAAATTTTAATTTCATGCATGAACAAAACATTTTCAATCTTTGTTTCAATGTTTTGCCATGCAAGGTGCAAAGAGAGGATATGAGGGCTAAAGGGATAAAAATTGGCCAATTTTTTTTTTTTTGCAAAGAAGAATCCATTGAAGAATGAAACAAGTGGCTAGAAAAAAGCGATGACACAAGGTCATTCAGCTCCAAGAACTGAAGTCAATAGAAGACGAAGGTCTATCCTCAAGCATAATTCATTGAAGAATGGAGCATGTGGTTGGAAGAAAGCCATGACAGAAGGTTAATCAAGCTAGAAGAGTTGAAGTTGATGGCTAGAAGAAAGCCAAAACTCCAAAATGATAGAAGATCAATCAAGCTAGAAGAGCTAAAAGTTGATGGCTAGAAGAAAGCCAGAACTTCCAAATTACAAAAGGTCAATCAAGTTAGAAGAGCTGAAGTTGATGGCTAGAAGAAAGCCAAAACTCCCAAATGATAGAAGATCAATCAAGCTAGAAGAGAAAAAAGTTGATGGCTAGAAGAAAGCAAGAACTCCCAAATGACAAAGGTCAATCAAGCTAGAAGAGCTGAAGTTAATGGCTAGAAGAAAGCCAAAACTCCCAAATGACAGAATGTCAATCAAGTTAGAAGAGCTGAATTTGATGGTTGGAAGAAAACCAAAACTCCAAAATGACAGAAGATCAATCAAGATAGAAGAGTTGAAGTTGATGGTTGGAAGAAAGACAGAACTCCTAAATGAAAGAAGATCAATCAAGATAGAAGAGATGAAGTTGATGGCTAGAAGAAAGCTAGAACTCTAAATTGATAGAAGGTCAATCAAGCTAGAAGAGCTTCATGGGTCCATAACCCAAATCACTGACAGGTCAAGAACCCAAATAATCTATGGGTCTAGAACCCAAATAATCTACAGGTAAAAAACCCAAATAATCTATGGGTCCAGAACCCAAATCATCTACGGGTCCATAACCCAAATCAGCCATGGGTCCAGAACCCAAATTATCTACGGGTCTAAAACCCAAATCATCTATGGGTCTAGAATCCAAATCACTCATGGGTCTAGAACCCAAATCACTCATTGGTGTAGAACTCAAATCATCCACGGGCCCAGAACCCATGGGTCTAAACCCAAATCACTCATGGGCCCATAACCCAAATCATCCAAGGGACCAGAACCCAAATCAATCAAGGGTCTAGAACCCAAATCACTCACGGGTCCAGAACCCAAATCCAGTCTCAGCTCCAAGAACCAAATCTAATCTCAGGACCAGAACTGAAGTCTATTCTCTGGTCTATAACTCAAACCAATTTCCAAGTCCAGAACACAAACCATTTCCCTGGTCAAGACCAAACTACCTCCTGGGTCTAGAACCTAAACTAATTCATGGGTCTAAAACCTGAACCACCTCTCGGGTCCAGAACCTGAATAATTTATCGAGTCCAGAACTTGAACCAACTTCCAAGTCTAGAACCCGAACCAATCCATGGGTCCAGAACCTGAACCAAATCATGGGTCCATAACCCAATCTCTCAAAGCAGCTCTATTTTTATTTTGGTCCAGCTCGTGATATCCAATATCAATTTAAAAGCAATTGCTTTTCACTCTCTTTTATCAAAATTTTTGATAGTTTAAGTAGGGGGCAAAACTGTAGACCTTTAATTTTGGCACTGATTAAATTTAGTTGTAATTAAAAGGGTCAGGCCAAGTCTAAGAAGCTTAAATCTAGTCCGGTACAATTTTAAAAGATTAAACCTAGTCTTATTAAATTTTTTAAGATATTGAATTGAGTCTAGTTTAATTTTAAAAACCCAAAACAAAGATGGACCAACTTGATATGACCAAAACAACTTGGTTTGTCCCCAAAGCCAAAGATCATGTCGAATTGGAGAGCCGATTCAACATGGGTTAAGGCTTATGTTGAATTGGCACATGCCAATTTGACATGGACAAGGCTCCATGTTGAATTGGCATGGCCTTTTTCCCAATTTCAAGCAATTTTAATTATAATAGGGCTGGATTGGCTTTTCCAACATGATTTAAGATTGTTAAAAGTTGCCCTACTATTACCTATAAGCAGAGCAATTAACAAACAAAAAAGGAGAGCCACAACTTGTAAAAGGTAACTGAGAATACAATAATTAAAAATAAGGAAAGCAACAAAAAATTAAAAAATCAAATTTATACTCAGCTATAAAAGAAGGCAATGGCAAATGTCTCCAAATTGCTCTTTTCAACCAATATCAAAGTTGGTCTAGGAAGTAAGGCAGAGAACTTGATTCAATGCATTCAACTTGGTGGAGCCAATAAACAAAGGTTTGTATAGACTCTGGATTTTGGCCCTAAGCTTATCTGGTCCTAATTAAGGAAGGAATAAGTCATGATTTGTCCATTTCTTAATAAGCTTAGACCTACTCTAAGCTTTTAATTAGATTGGTCTAGTAGTAGAAGGCCTAAAATCAGCCTGGTTCAATTTTTAAAGCCCTAAAATGGTCTGATTTAGGATTGAAGCAAGTTTGGTTCTGTATGGATCATGCCATATCGAATTAGGCATGTCCAATTCGATATGGATGGTCTATATGGAATTATACCATGCCTAATTTGATATGGACAACTCTAATTCAATATGGACATGTCCATATCGAATTAGAGTAATTGAAATTCGATAAGGAAGCCCATATCGAATTAGATTGATTCTAATTCGATATGGAGCTTGTCCATATCGATTTAGACTTACTTATTCTATATGGACTTTGGTCCATGTCAGATTAAACTTGTTTTAATTCCATATGGTCACGATATTTCTTGAATTTAAAAGAATTTAATTTGATATGCTTCAAAGTAACCGTGCTTAAATAGATAACTAAGACTAGGTTAAAAGATTTGAACCTAATGTGTTTTCTATAAACACAGGATTTAGAAAGAATTAGGGGGATTAACAACACAACAGCAGAAAGAATTATCAACAAAAAGAAAAACAACCGAAGCAAAGAAAGAGACACAGAAGCCTAACTACAACAAACCAGAAGGCAGTGTATAATTGCCTTCACTTCGCTCAACCAAGATTTGACAATGGTGCAAATATAAATTTTTAATCATCATAAAATATCGGTGGAACCAACAAGGGAAGGTTTGAAATTCCTTATTTAATCTGTTTTAAATTCACAGTAGTTCATTCATTATTGTTTTACTAATTGAATTGTTTTTATTTAGTTTTTGTGTTTTTTATGCAACATCCAGTAGGTTATGATTAGGTTATATGCATAAAAATGATTTTAATGTGCAGAAAATTACTTTATTTATAATCACACTAGCTAAGTATTTTTAAATATCCAAAACCCACATTACATTTTTCTAAAACCAAAAACTCTAATTCTGTTTTATCAAAATCTTAAATATGTTTTCTAAAAACAAAACCCCAAAACCTTGATTATTTTCCCCAAAAAACTTAAAAACACAAATATCATCTAAAAACCCTAATTGCCACTCTAAAAACTCTAAAATCCCCCTAGTTTGATCACCAAAACCCTAATTCATATATTAAACCCTAATTTTATATATCTTATGCTTAATTAAAATATTAAAACCTAGATTTAATTCTTTATGTTTATGATGAGTGCATTAATGATGTTCTATTTATCATGGAATGATTTTTCCAATTTTTTCTTATTATGAATGTTTGATTGATTTGACTCATTTGGTTAATTATTTTGATGTTGATTATTTTATTTCAATCATGTAAGAGGAATGTTTCTACTTTATGGGTACCTCATTGGTTAAATTCAATGTAATTTAATTTGTTTTAGTTTTGAGATGTAAAGGGCATGTTTTCACCAAATGATGGGTGTCCTATTTCATTTAGTTTTGAACATTGGACATGGTTGTAAGGGCATGTTTCCATCTTGTATGGGTGCCCATTTTATTTTTTATTTTTAAGCTTCCTTGATTTCAATACAATGAATATTTATTTCAATAATTGCATGTAGTATGGATGATTTTATAATATTTAAGAATTTAATAATATTTAGACCTGAAAAGAAGGTTGATTCCAATTAATCGGGCGTTATGGAGATGCTGGGTCATTCTCACCTTCCCCATATGTACCCAACTTTCTAAACCCATTAGGGAGTATGAGATTATTTTGGAATCAAGTCATCCACCCCTTTCTTTTTCCCTGCCCGTCCGGATGGCGACTCCATTTTTTTCTAGTTTAGGCTCGTGTTCTCTAAGGTCTTAAGCCTAATAGTGCCGAAGTCACAAGAACCATTCGACATAGGAGTAGGGGTAAAAATCCCCACTCACAGTGGCGACTCCATTGGGGATAAGAGAAGTTGATTATGTTGGTCTCTATATTCTTTTATTCTTTCTTATTATGATTATCCATTGCATCATTTAGATTGCATTGTGTGTGTTAGTTAGTATGCTCTTGTAACCAGTGTTGTATTATGTAAGGGATACCATACTTTCACTCAAAGAATGGAGATCGAGCATGGCATAACCACTCATAGCCTTATACCTTTTGGTATATACTTTGCTGTGGGAGTATAAACTTTTCAATATAGAGACAAAAGTTCATGTAATTGGCCTAGTTATTTTTCTTAGGTTTTTACCTCAAATGTTTGTTGTTTGACTATGATTGAAATATCTTTGTTTGAACCATGACTTATTTGGCTTGTTCTTTTTCTAATATGACCTAATTATATTGTAAGCTCAAAATAAATTTTATTCCTTTAAGCTCAAAAGGCCAAAACAAAATTTTCAAAAGTTTTTAAGATGGTCTTTGGACATAAAAAATAAAGTCAAAAATTCTTTTCTACCTCATGGTCCAAAGCCTAACAAACCTTTTTACAAGGGGCTTTGAAATAAAATTATTTTTCACATCAACATTTTTCAACTTACAACTATTTAGGTCAATTATGGAATACTAAAAATCAATTGTGGGCCTAACTCTATAATAATACTTATTAATCATGGGCTTGTTCATGGCATGACTAATTAATTATTTTTCCAAATAAGAAATCTATTTATGATAAACCACTTAATTTAGTTTTAATCCATAAATAACATAAAAGCTATTTTTTGTTTATTAAATGGATTAAGGCTTAATTAATGAGAGTTATCATGGACTGACTTCTATGTTTGAGAATACAATCATTGGTTAAACTGTCCAAGTGCATTTGTTTTAAAAATAAGAAATCCCATGTTGATGTTTTGTTGACCATATACCTAGGTGTAATAACCCCCCCTGCGCCCTGTCCACAGGAAGGTCCCGCCAGACTAGACTTGCCAGGATTGGGCCAGCTTACCAGAATCGGGCCAGTCGCTACAGTACTGGACTGCCCTCATGGGCCCTCCAGTAGGATTTGTTTATTTGGCTCACACCCACCTATCTTTCGGGCCACTGCCCTAGCTCTCGGCCCAACCGAGGAACCTTCAGTGAGTGCAAGTCGCCTCCCCGGATCGAACACCTGACCTCTCCCTTAAGAGAGCCAGCGAGCGCAATCCAGTACGAAGGAGAAGAAAAGAAAATAATCACAAGTCAAACTTCTCTTCTTCTTTAAATATCCACCAAGCAATTCTAACAAAGCAATTACCTAAATGCCCTCATCCAAATAACTTAACCTTTGTCACTTATATGCCCATTTAAGTAATTTCACATGTCACAAATAAATATCCTCTTCCATTGACCATCCCTTTTGACTAATGTATATGTTATATATATAACAATATACCCAACATATACACTTTCTCTCTACACATTACTTTCCTTTTTAAACAATACATGAACATTCTCTTTTCAATTTCTTTTCTTATCAACATAACATATACACATAATTCAAACAAACAACAATTGTATCCAAACTTCTAGGGCACACATTGGGATATTATAATTCTCTCCCCCTTAAATAATTTCGTCCTCGAAATTATCAGTACCGTATCAATTCATTCTTAACAAAATACTATCTTAACTTCCATATGAAGTTAATTATATGATTAAGTTATTATGTCATCAAATCATATAACTTCAACTCTCCCCTTTAGAATCAACCATCTTCTCTAAATTCCATAACTCACCATTCTATATGTTTATATATCTTATTACTTTCTTGATCAAACATTCAAAAGAACTCATTACGTTTCCTATTAATGTCTTTATACAAGAATCAAATCATTTAATAGTACACTTATACTTCATCCAATCTTTATATTCAATATATTTTGTTCATTCACCTCTTTGAAATTACTTTCTTAACTTTAACCTTAAAAATCATTGGTTTATATCTGAGCATTAATTATCCCGTCATTACAATCACTGTCTAAATAGACATTTATCAACCTTCAATGGCTAACAAGATTCTTATTTTTCATAAATGGAGTTATCTCTTTAGCATGCTTTTTACTTAACTTCCATATTAATACATTACCTTTCAACTTATTTAATAAATAACCAATCTGTTCCCTTTTTATCCTGATTTATAACTACTATAACTCCATTCGTTCATATCCATTCACACTTTAAAATTTTACATCAAATACATTATCATGTAAATAATTATACTCTTAGTACAATTATGCACATTAAATCTCGATAATGCCTCATAATCTTAGCCAAATCCAGATCAATTGATCTATCTGTCACAATATACCCACGTTCCAATCTTGTTCAATTCCAACCAACAATTAATTTATTTAACTTATCATGAAATCTCACAATATTCATATGTATATATATATAACCTAATTCCATTAGAGCAAACTTATATACAATTCCTGATCTCTTCAGATCCATATTCAGTCAAATTATCATGATACCAAATCACCTCAAATTATCTTAATATAATTCCCACCAATTCTCATAATAATTTTATACCATATTTACTCTCTATAGTTCATTCACTTAAACTTCAAGTTCATTCATTTATTCATTACATATCATAAACATATTCTGTATAACTTTCAGTCATATTTTATAATTTCTCCCTTTTTAATATCTCTTCACATTTCATACCATTGTTATATTTAGTTTGATTACCTTTGTCATATTATTCATTACTCAAAATATTTCCATAATTTCCTTTTTCTTTCTTTACCTTCATAATTATAACCAAATTCTTAATATAAAATGATAAAGTACAACTTTATCCATCATAACTTTTAATTATACTTCTCAAATATATTTTTCAATCTCACCAAATCTGTATTACAAACATTTTATCTAAGATCCAAATCTATGGATAACAAAATTAACCAATCAAATATACTGAACAAAACACATGGCTTTAAGAGATTAATATTCAAGCCTAGAACTTTCAAATCAATACTGTTCTTTATAATTTTATTCTCAATCTTTACGAATACAAGGCTAAGGTGTATCTTAAGAATTACATATTCCTTCTTTACATTATTGCTATATCAAAACTTAACACATTCCAATTCCATTTCAAACAAATTTGCACTCAATTATATGATCTTTATCAACTTAATTCATGTTTCAACAATATTATTATATATATTTTCAATCATATGCAGTTTCTATACAATTTCTATTCGTCACTTCATTCTAATCCATTCACAATCTCTTATAATATATAATTATATAGAACTTTCCATATGTGATTACTTTGGGACTCTAAATATCATATGATCATCAAGTTCAATACTCACCATAACAATTTCCACCGTCCAATATTACTCAAATCCATGCTATACTCACTTCCATCACATAACCCATCTAGCTTTACACAGTTCAAGACCTAATCTCTCCTAGGTCTACTAATACATACAACATCGTTTCCATATTACTAATTCTATAATTATACCACATACATATACATGTACACATTTAATTATATGCTCTTATTTTATTTTCCTTTTTCATACATTCAATACACATTTGATGTTTATCAATTTCTTTTAAACACTATCATACTCATTCTTCCAATATGATGTAAAGTATTTATTCACACAACACACATATATATATATTCTGACTATAATAGCACTTCACATCCATCTTAGTCACATTCCCAATGTGACATCTCTTTCACTTTCGTCTTTAAAAGCATTTAATATACTTCCATATCCATTTTTACCCTTTGCAGTAAAATGACTTAAAATAGCTCATTTTCATTTGCTTATCCACTTCCCTTTTTACTTCAAAACAAATTCTCATGCTATCAATCACATTACTCAATTCATAATACTTTCATGTGCGATATTAGTTATTTTGCCTAGCTCATGTATTGAATATACATTAAACCATCAATATACAAATAATCTTTATCAAATTTCATTAAAACTTTAACTTTTCAACTTACTACTTCGCTTAAACTTCAATTTGCCAAACTCATCTTTTCTTAATATCACTTTAAAAACATCTTATATATATATATATATATTTCACAAAACAATAACAAAACATATAATTTTCACAATTATCAAGCTCATTTCAAAATCTCAAATATCACATATTACCACCATTACCATGAGCTTTCACAATATTTAAGCATCTCACATTTCTAACATTGAATTCACAATGTTTACATTAAAATAACAATACCCATTTATATTCTTACTTAACCATTATCATCTCTTTTTCCTTTAAGCAAAACCTTAACTTTATATATATACCCCAAACTTTAAATAGTCACACTTTGTCTATACTAATCAACTCATTCAGTATCCCACCATACTCTCCTCATTTTAATAACGTATCTTTCAATATTAACAATCCAACATTATTTCCTTTGTCTAGCAAACCCAACATAAGCTTTATTATAAAGAGATTCAAAATGTAGAAGAAAAAGTACATATTCTTATCTTGATTTGATTTCAACTCTTTTTCAACTATATTCTCCTTTTCATTTCTTTATACTTCAACACATTTAACAATTCACTTTACTTGCATAAATTTTATCAATCAATCTTATATAAATTCCATATCATTTCTTTCTCTGGCTTTAATTTCATGTAAAACATCATTCACACGCTAGCATCCATCTCACATAACACAGATACACTACAAATCATATAATGCCACATCCGAGACCAACCTAGGTGTTAATGCATATGCATGTATTACCAATTGTATTTCAAAACTCTTCTTTTTAATTCATTTTAAGCATTTTAAAACTTTTTCTTTTTAATTTCACTTAGGCCGAGAATCTCGAACATAAGCTCTGATACCAAAATAATTGTAACACCCCGATACTTCATATAAGTACTATACATACACCTGGTATACATACAATAAGTATATAAAGTATAAGAATGTCACTTTTCTTTACATTTTTAAAACCTTTCACAGAGTTCAAACCACAATACATCTTTTTAAAGAACATTTACAAAATCATTATACTTTTAATGATCATACATATATTTATATTAATCTTGTCTTTATCATAACTTCAATTTTTACATATAAATACACTCTTGTCAGAAATACATCATAATTAAAAGTTATACATGTATGCATCACCCTCTAGTTGGTCTCGACAAACTCTTACTCTTCTCGTGGCATAACGAAAGACTTCATATCTTCCACCTAGTCACCTGCGCGATTACACATCCGCGCTAAGCCCAAAAGCTTAGTAGTACAAATATAAAATATAAACATACATTATAGAAATTCTAACATATAATGAAATATCACTTTCATATACCATTAATATCTCATCATGTTTTTCCTTTTGATTTGTACCTTTCATATATCTCGACTAATTCCATTTATAATATACATATCATTATCACCAACCACAATCCATCATTAATACTTACAATCAATATATCAATATACACATTACACATCATACTTCATAACATTGTTTTATTCACAATTCATCAATCAGAATCCATCACTAACACTCACAATCAATATATCAATACACACATTACACAACATACTTCATAACATTATATTACTCACAATTCATCAATCATGAATCACATTTCCAACAAAGTCAACCATAGATCTCACTTATTTCAACATTTGTATATCATATTGACAACAAAGACAGACTCGGGCCCAAAAGACACTAATATGCCATTCGACTTTCAGAGTTAATGCTTTGGTTTTATTATCACATTATCATTATCAATATCCCAACTAGGCTTCAAGGATTTAGGTTCAACCAAGCTTCAAGGGGAACAAAGCATGCTAAGTATCAACCCAACTTGGCTTCAAGAACCAATCCAACCTAGCTTCAAGGGTTGTAACATCTCAATTAGGCTTCAAGGATTTAGCCAACCTAACTTCAAGAGATTGTTACTATTATTAGGCATGCCACCAACAACAAACTCTGAAAATGGAATAACACATTAGCTACACAATTCATTTATCAATTTCATTCTCAATTCTCATCATCAATTAGGCAAACATGCCTTATGTCTTTCAATTGAATCATCATAGCCAATCACAATGGCTTCACATCACATTTGAGTTATCATAGCCAATCACAATGGCTTCACATCACATTTGATCTCAATTCATATTATACACTTCATCATTCAAGCATACATAATCAATTTCATTGCACATGTATCTTAAATTCATCGTCATCTAAATAACATGTCCCTCTATTTCATTTCAATCATTATTAAAACATTTATCATAATAAATTGCATTGCACATACGTTTTTGGATGATCATTATAGCTTTCACCTTCAAGAACTACTCCCATCAAGCTATACATAATCAATTACCTCATCATATCCTTCACATTTTACATATAACATCATGGATATAACATTACAAAGTACATTATTCATATAACACATTACCATTCACAAGATTCACAATGTATATAATACATAACCTTGTTCATTTAGTATCATATGCATCATCAAATGTAGGTTCAATCTCAATCATGTAAGAAGAGCAAAAACCAAACACAGTAACCAACACACTCAGGGGACACGGCCAAGCTTGTGGCCATGTCTCTCAACCAAAAGCCTCTCAACCAAAAGCAATAGAAGCCAACATGGGCAAGGGACACAGCCGTGTCCTCTCCAAAAATCACCAAACACGGCCAAATTTCCATGGACTTGGCCGTGTCTCTCAAAAATATTTTAGGTTGGCCGTGTCTCTTCCTTGGTTTGGCCGTGTCTCTCATGTATACAAACCCTAACTATGGCCAACTCTCTTTTGATTGAATAAAAACACAATATACACAACATAAACTCATTCAAATGGATGTAATAAAAATCATTAACACTTATATTGCATGTTTAACACAATATTCACATTAACCATACATTAACAATCCTTTTAATCATCTACCATTTCAAAACCCTAAAACCAAACATCACTCTTAACTTATCATCTTCAAACCAAAACCAACATCAATCCAACCTTTTTAACTTATAATCAATCTCAACACTTATAAACTCATCTCAAACACACCTATTCATAATCTCAACACATCACAACCCACCTCAAACATAACTTCAAAAATAACAAAGATAAACAAGAGAGTACTTACCTTAAATGAAGAAATTTCACAAATCTCCAACCAAAACCTTTGATTCTTCCTTCAATTTGATTCTAGCATCAAGAACACCTCTCTTGCTCTTTCCTCTCTTGAATAGCCGGCACACGAAGGAGAAGAAAAGAAAATAATCACAAGTCAAACTTCTCTTCTTCTTTAAATATCCACCAAGCAATTCTAACAAAGCAATTACCTAAATGCCCTCATCCAAATAACTTAACCTTTGTCACTTATATGCCCATTTAAGTAATTTCACATGTCACAAATAAATATCCTCTTCCATTGACCATCCCTTTTGACTAATGTATATGTTATATATATAACAATATACCCAACATATACACTTTCTCTCTACACATTACTTTCCTTTTTAAACAATACATAAACATTCTCTTTTCAATTTCTTTTCTTATCAACATAACATATACACATAATTCAAACAAACAACAATTGTATCCAAACTTCTAGGGCACACATTGGGATATTACAGAGAGAGATGTGATTTTGGTTGGTTTATACATCAAATTCTTAAGGGCTTTAAGAGAATTGAAGGTGGAGATTGAAGATTTGGCAAAATATTCAAGTAAGTGTTCATTCCCTTGTGTGGATTTCTATTGATTGAGTTTGTATTTGATATGGTTAGTGTGTGAAGATGATGATAGTGAAAGATTGAAGTATATATATGTGTGGAATTGGTATTTAGATGATGATAATATGGTTATTTGTGAGGATGATGTTGAATTGTTGAAATTGTTGAGTAAGGGTTTAGTATGAATGAATTGGGGAATTGAGTAGTTGATACATGGTGATGTATATAATAATTATTATTATGATATATTGAAGTTATATAAGTGTTAAATTGATGGGTAATTGATGAATATAACCAAGATGCTGATTAAGGGTGGTGTAGTATGGGTTTTGAAGTGTTTGTGTTTATATGGATGAGAGTTCGAAATGACTGATTTTTGCCTGAAACGGCCAGTGACACGACCATGTTGTTGGGCGTGTCAACGGTACTGAGTTTGACGTTTGTGACACGACCATTAATACGACCATGTTACTGAGCGTGTCATAGCTACTGTGAGAAAAAAGTAATTGACACGGCCATGAACATGCCCGTGTTGTTGGGCGTATCAATGTTCTGAGAGGCAGAGTGAGTGACACGTCCATTGACACACCCGTGTTACTAAGCGTGTCAAAGCTTCTGTTGTAATATCCCAAGGTACACCCTAAAAGTTTTGGAATAATTATTGTGGTATTTGGATTTAAGGAGTATGTTTAATGGAAGGAGAAAAGAAGTGAAGGTATATATAACATATATAAGTTAAACTAATGAAAGTCAAAGAAGATAAATGAATTAATTTAATACCCGATTTTGGTGTACATTGGAATTGTAGTTGTGAGAAGATATGTTGGTAAAATATGTAAGGAAAATATTATAAGAAATAGGTGTATATGAGGGATGATATATATATTTATGTGGTATTTGAAAAATATGGAAAATATAAAGGAAATATAAAAGAGATATACATATACCAACATATATATTACATATACATAATGTATAAAGTGGTGTAGGAAAAGTAAGTTTATATAATTAATTAAATAATAATAATAATAATAATAATAATAATAATAATAATAATAATAATAATAATAATAATAAAAGAAAAAGAAGAAAGAAAAGTCAAAGGGAGAAAAGTGTGTGGTAGAGGTTTTTAGAAATAATTTATTATATTATATTATTATATATATATATATGATAACATGAAAAGAAGAAGGGAAAAGATATTTTTCTTCTTCTTCTTCTTCTTACACGAGAGAGAGAAAGAGAGAGATGTGATTTTACTTATATAGACATCAAATCCATAGGGATTTTGAGAGAATTGAAGATGGATGTTGAAGATTTGGCATAATATTCAAGTAAGTTTTCTTTTGATTTCTCTTGTTCTATTTGGAATTTTGTTTGAGTTTGATGGAGTGTTGTTGATGGTTGGAATGTGTTTGTGTATGGTGTGTGTAAAAGTGTTGAAATGGAACTAAAGATAAGAAGTTAGGTTGCTGTTAGTGATGGAAGAGTAAGAGTTGTGTTTAGTGAAATTTTTCTGTTTTAAAATTAGTAAATGCTGTGACTTGTATGATTTTTAATTAAATATAGAAAAATGTTCTTGAAGTGAATGTTTGATATGTTGTGACTCTATGAGTCCAGAATGACTGAAAAATATGTTGTTTTGATTTTGGAATGGTTATGATTTTGGAAAGATTATTTTTATTAGACCTGTTCTAGCAGGTACCTTAACTCAGACAGCTATCTTTCTGGATTTTTAACAACATGTAGAAAAATAATATTCAATTGAATTTTGGATATGTTGTTGCTTAGTGAGTCTAGTATTTGAGAAAAATAATTTGCAACCACGTTGATTGAATTTAATTTACGGAATTCACAAAGTTCAGAACTGCTGCCAGGATGCAGGGCAATTGGAGCAGTCTGGTTGGGTGAACTATTTGACCAAGATTTTGTGTTCAGTTTGATATGAAATTTTAAAGGAATGATTTTAAGATGTAAAACTAAATTCTGTAAAAATGTTAGAGTTTTTAGTCAAGTAGATTATTTTATACAATGTTTCAAAATAAGGATTAAGTTGAGTCCAAAACCAGAATTTACTATTCATATGGTCATTTTGCTAATATTCCTTTTGGATTAGGTTGTGAAGAGGTTGAATTGCCCTAATCTAAGTATTGAGGATTCTTGGAAGAGTAAGTGTATAGATTGGTGTGAGTTTGTTTTAAATTAAGTACAAACTACATTATTGCATAAATGCATATGACTTTGAGACTTGATACACATTTGGTTGTAAATGTGTTAGGAAATGTAATGCATTGTTGATGTATAGTAATATTAGGAAATGTAATGCATTGTTGATGTATATTAATAATGTTATGTTTGGTATAATATGAATGTTGTGATGAGTATGTAAAATGTGTGTTAATGCCATTGATTATATACATTTGAATTGATTAAGGTGATTTGAGATCATATGAGATATGAGGCCATGGTTGTTGGCTATGATAATGCTAATGAAATATATAATTGAGGCATGGTTGCCTAATTAATTATGAGAAATGAAATGAAAAGAGATTTATAAAGAGATAAATGAAATGATTGTGTGCCTAATGTGTTAATTCAATTTTCAGAGTTCTGTTTTTGGCGGCATGCCTATGAATCACTGGATAGGTGAAATGACCAGGTCGTAAGCCGATTCCAGTTGGAAAATGTGAAATGTGATTTTTTTGGGGTGAAATGACCGGGTCGTAAACCTCAAAAACAAATTATTGAAACTAGATTGAGTGAAATGACTGGGTTGTAAGCTCAAATCTAGTTGAATATCCATGGATAAATGTATTGATGATTATGATTATAGACCAAAACAGTAACTCTGAACTTTGAATAGCATATTAGTGTCTTTTGGGCCCATGCTTGTCTTTGTTTAAATGTGATTCATGAAATGTGAAATGAATGAATAATGAGACCAATGATTATTTTTGTTTAAATGTGAATTATGGAATAAGATGTAATGTTATGAGATATATGATGATAATTATGAAATGAGATGATTACAATGTATAAGTAAATTATTGAAGGTGAATGTGGATTGAAAAACTATGTTGAATGATGAGATCTGAAGGTACTACATGAAAATACAATATGATGTATAATATGGATGTGGTTGTGGACATTGTGAGTATTATTTTATGAATGTTTTAATAAGTCATGGAATTGTGGGTTGTATTAATGAAATACGTGCATATGTATATAATTATGAGATTAGTAGAAATATATATAAGGTGTAATTGAAATGGGAAAATATGATAAGAAAATAATAATATATGAAGTTAACATATAAGTATCATTGTCTGTTATGTATGTTTATAATATTTATTTGTACTACTAAGCTTTCGGGCTTAGCGCGGTTGTATAAATCGTGCAGGTGAGTAGGTGGTTGATCTGGAAGTCAAACTGTTATGCCATGAGAAGGGTAAGAGTATTTCGAGACCAACTAGAAGGTGATGCATATATGTATAATTTCGTTATGTTGTATTTCTGGCAAGAATGTATTCATATGTATAAATGAAATTTTGGTAAAGACAAGATTATCATATATATGTAAGATTATTGAAAGTATAATGATTTTGTAAGTGTTCTATATTTAAATTAATGTAATATTATTTGAACTCAGATATAGGTTTTTAAACTGTAACAAAAAGTGACATTCTTATACTTTATATACGTACTGTATGTATACCCGGTATATGTATAGTACTTATATAGAGTATTGGGGTGTTACAGTTATACTATACGTTAGTAGTATGTGATAATAATAAACCTCTACTTATTTTGTATTAGAAGTGTGAACTCTTCTTGCAGCAGGTTTGTAGTTGAGGGTATAAGGTGGATTCATTGGGAGTGTATTGAAACTGATTGCATTGGTTTGTGTAAAAAAATGTTTTCAAAAATCATAAAAAAATAGTTTTGTCGACACTTGGGATCCAATTTCTAGGCGAACCTCTGGCAAAAATTCTGTAAAACCAGAACTAAAATTCGAATTAAGTAAAATTGGTAGCAAATTAGGATAGTGTGGCGCCTCTACTCGGCTTACACATGTAGGCTGGGAAGGGGTGTTACAATTTTTGGTATCAGAGCTTAGGTTCGAGATTCTCGGCCTAAGTAGAATTAAAAAGAGAAAGTTTTGAAAAGCTTAAAGAGAATTAAAAAGAAAAGTTTTGAAATGAAATTTGTAATACATGCATATGCATTAACACCTAGGTTGGTCTCGGATGTGGCATTATGTGAATTGTAATGTATTTGAATTAGATGAGATGGATGATAGTATGTGGATGAAGTTCTACATGAAAGGAAAAAAAATGAAAAATGATATGGAAACATTCATATGAGTTTAATTGATAAATTAAAGAATGGAAATTTTAACTTGAAGGAAATATGGTGGAACATTGAGTGAGTTGATTGGTATAGACAAAATGTGATCATTTAAGGTTTGGGTGTATAAAGTTAAAGTTCTGTTTAAAAGAAAAAGAGATGATGTTGGTTAGTAAAAAAATATATTGGTATTGTTTGTATTGTTATTTTAATGCAACATTGTGATTTCAATGTTAGAAATGTGATATGTTCGAATATTGTGAAAGCTCATGTTAATGGTGGTAATATGTGACATTTGGATTTTTGAAATGAGCTTAATATTTGTGAAAATTATATGTTTGGATGTTGCTTTGTGGTATATATATAAGATGTTTTTAAAGTTGATATTAAGAAAAGATGAGAATTGTAAGTCGAAGTTTAGGTGAAATAGTGATTTGAGAATTTAGAATTTTAATGGAATGTTGATAAAGATTATTTAGATATTAAACATATGAGCTATTTGCAATGAATATTCTTGCATATGAGAATACTACGAATTGAGTAATGAGATTGATAGTATGAGAATTTGTTTTGAAATAAAAAAAAAAGTGATTGAGCGAGTGAAAATGAGTTACTTTAAGTCATTTGACTGGAAAGGGTGAAAATGGATATGAAGCTACATTAAATGCTTTAAAAAAAATGAGAGAGATGTCACATTAGAAATGTGACTTGAATATATGTGAAGTGTTATTATGGTTAGAATGTATATATTTGTTGTGTTGATGAATAATTTAAATCATGTCAAAAGAATGAGTATGATAATGTTCAAAGAAAAATGATAAACATTAAATTTGTACAGATTGTATGCAAAAGAGAAATTAAATAAAATTACATGATTAAGTGTATACATGCATAGGATATGTGAGATGAGTTTTTCGATATGAATGTAATTGTATTATGTAAGAAATGTGGGAAGTGAGTCACATTATGGATGTGGCCTATGAATATGTAGGTGGTATAATTACTGGTATAATGATATTAAGAATGATATTGCATGTATTAGTGGACCTAAGAGAGATTAGGTCTTGAACTGTGCAAAGCTAGATGGATTATGTAATGAAATTAAGAGTGAGAATGGACTCGAGTAATATTGGATGGTGAAATTGTTATGGTAATCACTGAACCTGATGATTATATAATATTTTGAGTCCTAAGGTATCCACATGTGGGAAGGTTTTATGTATATGTGTATAATAAGAGATTGTAAATGGATTAGAAATAGATTCAAAATGGAGTAAAAAAAGGGAAATTGTGTAAGAATTGCATATGATTGAATATGTATACATAAGAGATGTTAATAATAATATTGTTGAACATGAGTTAGGCTAATGATGAACATAATCGAGTGCAAATTGTTTTGAGATAGAGTTGAAATGTGTTAACTCTTGGTGTAGCAAAAGTTTAAAGAATGAATATTTAATTCTTGTGATACGATTTAGCATTGTAATTAGAAAGGTTGGAAGTTGAATAATAAAGGAACAATATGGATTTATAAGCTTCAGGCATGACCATTAATCTCCTATAATTCTATGATTTGTTTAGTATATTTCGGTCGATTAATTTTGTTATCCACAGATTTGGAACTGAGATAACATGACTGTAGTGCAGTTTTGGTGAGATTGATAACTATGTTTCTAGAAACATGGTCAAGAATTATGACTGGTAAAGTTATACTTTATCATTTTTTTTTTGTTAGAAATTTGGTTATAATTATGAAAAGTAAGGAAAGAAAAGAGAAATGTAAAATGTTTTGAGTTATGTCTAATGTGATAGAAAGCTGATTATATAAAGATCGTAATGGTATGAAATGTGAGGAGATATTAAAAAGGGGAAATTACAAAATGTGACTGAAAGTTATACTAAATATGTTTATGGTATAAAGTGAATAAGTGAATGGATTTATGGTTTAAGTGAGTGAACTATGGATAGAAAGTATGGTATGAGATTATCATGAGAATTGGTGGAAATTATACTAAGATAGTAGAAAATAAACTATGTGTATATTGAAAGATAATTTAAAGTGATTTGTAATCATGATAATTTTACTCAATATGGATATGAAGAGATCAGGATTTGAATATAAGTTTGCTCTAATGGAATTAAGTTATATATACATATTGTGAAATTTCATGATAAGTTTAAATAAATTAATTGTTGATTTGAATTAAACAAGATTGAAACGTTGTAATATCCCAATATATGCCCTAGAAGTTTTAATACAATTGTTGTGTGATTTGAATTAAAGGTATATATGTTTTTACAAAGGAAATGATTGTGTTAATGGAATGTATATGTTGTATATATGTTAATATATAAAACATATAAATTGGACAAAAGAAAGTCAAGAGAAGAAAAGGTGTGGTGGAGGATTTTTGGAAATTATTATTATTATTATTATATATATATATATATATATGTGGTTAACGTGAGAAGAGGAAAAAGGAAAGGATATTTTCTTCTTCTTCTTCTTTTGGTTTTTGCACGAGAGAGAGAGAGAGAGCGATAGAGAGAGGTGATGATCTTCGTCAAACCTTAGGGTTTTAAGAGAATTGAAGATAGATATTGAAGATTTGTCAAGATATTCAAGTAAGTATTCAATTCTTTGTGTTGATTCCTCTTGTTTGAGTTTGGATTTGTTAGGGTTGGTGTGTGATGGTGATATTAATGAAGGATTAAAGTTATAGATATGTTGAATTGATATTAGATGATGTAAATATGGTTAATTGTGAGTAATGATGATGGATTGTAAGTTAAATTGGTATTGGTTTTGGTTTGAGGATGGTAAATAAAGTGGTATGTGTTTAAATGTGTTATTAATGTTTTGTTTTGAGAATATTGTGATGAATATGTAAAATAAATCTTAATGACATTGTTTATATCCATTTGAATGAGATTATGATGTGCATAAGGTGTTGTAATGCAATCAAAAGAGACTTGGCCATGTTTAGGGCTTTCATTCTTGTGAGACACGGCCAAACCAAAGATGAGACACGGCCAAGACTTAAGATTTTTGGGAGACACGGCCAAGTCTAAGGAATTTTGGCCGTGTTGGATGGATTTTGGAGAGACACGGCCACAAGCTTGGCCGTGTCCCTTGCCCATGTTTGCCACTGCCTGAATTTTGTTGAGAGACACGGCCGTGTCACCTTGCCTGTGTCTGCCTCGGCTTGAATTGTAATTGAGAGACACGACCACAAGCTTGGCCGTGTCCCTTGATGGTGTTAGCTACTGTGATTGTTTGTTACTTTTCTCACATTGTTTTGATTCCTCAAAGGTCTTATTGTACCTAAACCTAAACATAAACACTCTAAACCCTTTGAAAACAAAGAATGACCTAAACACATATATGTGGAACATACATTCATATGATGTTGAGATTTATAGCATACATTTGATGATATTGATGATGCATATGATATTATATGAATAATATTATGTGTTATATGAAGAATGTACTTTGCAATGTTACGTCAATAATGCTATATGTAAAATGTGAAGAAGATGATGAAGTAAATGATTATGTATAGCTTGGTGGGAGTAGTTCTTGAGGGTCAAAGAGATGAGGATCATTCAAAAAGGTATGTACAATGCAATTTATAATGATGTGAATAATATGATTGAAGCATGCCTAGATGATATGATTGAATAATGATATGTTTGCCTAGTTAATGTAATTGATGTTGTATATATCAATGATGGAATATGAAATGTGAAGGATATGATGAGATAAATGATGGTGTATTTGAATGATGAATTGCTATAATGTGGATTGAAATGTGATGTAAAGCCATTGTGATTGGCTATGATAACTCAAATATGATGTGAAGCCATTGTGATTGGCAATGATGATTCATTTGAGAATGAAATGGATAATGAAATAATAAATGAATTGTGTGACTAATGTGTTATTCCATTTTCAGAGTTTGTTGTTAGTGGCATGCCTAATGATAGTAACAATCTCTTGAAGTTAGGTTGGGCTTGATCCTTGAAGCCAAGTTGGGTAGAAGTTTAACATGTTTTACTCCCCTTGAAGCTTGGTTGGATCTAGTCCTTGAAGCCTAATTGAGATGTTACAACCCTTGAAGCTAGGTTGGATTGGTTCTTGAAGCCAAGTTGGGCTGAGACTTAGCATGCTTTGTTCCCCTTGAAGCTTGGTTGAACCTAATCCTTGAAGCCTAGTTGGGATTATGATATTGATAAATGTGATAATAAAACCAAAGCATTAACTCTGAAAGTCGAATAGCATATTAGTGTCTTTTGGGCCCGAGTCTGTCTTTGTTGTCAATGTGATATACAAGTGTTGAAAGAAATGAGTAATGAGATCTATGGTTGACTTCATTGGAAGTGTGATTCAT
Source organism: Garcia nutans (assembly GCA_947685225.1). NCBI lineage: Eukaryota > Viridiplantae > Streptophyta > Magnoliopsida > Malpighiales > Euphorbiaceae > Garcia > Garcia nutans. Next base: position 41,517,362 of record CANTUV010000007.1, on the reverse strand, counting down.
GATTGGTATGATATGTAATGTGTGTATTGAAATATTGATTGTGAGTATTAATGATGAATCATGATTGGTGAATTGTGAATAAAGTAATGTTATGAAATATGATATGTAATGTGTGTATTGATATATTGATTGTGGATACTATTAATGAATTATGGTTGGTGATAATGATTGTCTTCATTGGAAATGTGATTCATGATTGGTATGATGTATAATGTGTGTATTGATAAATTGATTGTGAGTATTAGTGACGGGTTGGAATTGGTGATAATGGTATGTATATATGTACATAATATATGAAATTAGCCGAGATATATGAAAGATGCAAATTAAAAAGAGAAAAACATGATAAGAACTAATGGTATATGGAATGAATATAGTATTATTATATGTTAGAATTTCTATAATGTATGTTTATATTTTATATTGTACTACTAAGCTCTCGGGCTTAGCGCGGTTGTATAATCGCGCAGGTGGATATGCGGTTAATCTGGAAGTCCAGCTGTTATGCCACGAGAAGAGTAAGAGTTTGTCGAGACCAACTAGAGGGTAATGCATACATGTATAACTTTTAATTATGATGTATTTCTGATGAGAGAGTATTTATATGTATAAATGAAGTTTTGATAAAGATAATGATTTTGTAAATGTTATTTAAATTAACGTATTATGGTTTGAACTCTATTACAGGTTTTTAAAAGATAACGAAAAGTGACATCCTTATACTTTATATACTTACTGTATGTATACTAGGTATATGTATAGTACTTATATAGGGTATCGGGGTGTTACAATTATTTTGGTATCAGAGCTTAGGTTCGAGATTCTCGGCCTAAGTGAAATTAAAAAGAAAAAGCTTTGAAAAGTGTAAATAGAAGTAAAAAGGAAAAGTTTTGAAATGAAATTGGTAATACATGCATATGCATTAACACCTAGGTTGGTCTCGGATGTGGCATTATATGAATTGTAAAATATTTGTGTTATATGAGATGAATACTAGTGTGTGGATGATGTTTTACATGAAAGTAAAGTCAGAGAAAGAAATGATATGGATTTATATAAGTTTAATTGATAAATTAAAAATGGAAATTTATGCAAGTAAAGTGAATTGTTAAATGTGTTGAAGTGTAAAGAAATGAAAAGGAGAATAAAATTGAAATTGAGTTGAAATCAAATCGAAATAAAAGTATGTACTTTTTCCTTTATACTTTGAATCTCTTTATAATAGAGTTTATGTTGGGTTTGTTAGATAGAGGAAATATAGTTGAATTGTTAATAATGGAAGATATGTTACTAAAATGAGGAAAATATGGTGGAATATTGAATGAGTTGGTTAGTATAGACAAAGTGTGATTATTTAAAATGTGGGGTATGTATATGTAAAGTTAAGATTTTGTTTAAAGGAAAAAGAGATGATATTGATTAAGTAAAAATATACATTGGTATTGTTATTTTAATGCAAACATTGTGAATTCCGTGTTAGAAATGTGAGATGCTTGGATATTGTGAAAGCTCATGGTAATGGTGGTAATATGTGATATTTGAGATTTTTGAAGTGAGTTTAATAATTGTGGAAAGTATTTGTTTTGATATTGCTTTGTGATCTATATATGTAAGATGCTTTTAATATTGATATTCAGAAAATATGAGTTTGGCAAATTGAAGTTTAAGTGAAGTAGTAAGTTGAAAAGTTAAAGTTTTAGTGGAAATTGATAAAGATTATTTGGATGTTGATGGTTTAGTGTATATGCAATACATGAGTTAGATGAAATGACTAATATTGCATATGAAAGTATTATGAATTGAGTAATGTGATTGATAGTATGAGAATTTGTCTTGAAGTAAAAAGGGAAGTGGATAAGCAAATGAAAAGGAGCTATCTTAAGTCATTTTATTGCAAAGGGTAAAAATGGATATGGAAGTATATTAAATGTTTTTAAAGATGAAAGTGAAAGAGATGTTACATTGGGAATATGACTAAGATAGATGTGAAGTGTTATTATAGTCAGAATATATATATATATATGTGTTGTGTGAATAAATACTTTACATCATATTGGAAGAATGAGAAGGATAGTATATAAAAAAAAAGTGATAAACATTATATTTGTATTGAATGTATGAATCACATTATGAAGGTGACCTAAGAATATGTATGTGGTATAATTATAGAATTAGTGATATGGAAAATGATGTTATATGTATTAGTAGACCTAAGAGAGATTAGGTCTTGAATTGTGTAAAGTTAGATGGATTGTGTGATAGAAGTAAGTATGGAATGGACTTGAGTAATATTGGATAGTGGAAATTGTTATGATGAGCATTGAACGTGATAATCATATGATATTTAGAGTTCCAAAGTATTCACATATGGAAAGTTCTATGTGATTATATATTATAAGAGATTGTAAATGGATTAGAAATGAAGTGATGAATAGAAATTGTATAGAACTGCATATGATTGAATATGTATATAGTAATATTGTTGAAACATGAAATAAGTTGATAAAGATCATATAATCAAGAGCAAGTTGGTTTGAAATGGAGTTGGAATGTATTAACTTTTGATATAGCAATAATGTAAAGAAGGAATAGGTAATTCTTGAGATACACCATAGCCTTGTATTTGTAAAGATTGAGAATAAAATTATAAAAGAACAGTATTGATTTGAAAGTTCCAGGCTTGAATATTAATCTCTTAAAGCCATGTGTTTTGTTAAGTATATTTGATCAATTAATTGGTTATCCATGGAATTGGATTTTAGATCAAATGATTGTAATACAGATTTGGTAAGATTGAAATTATGTTGAGAAGTATAGTTAAAAGTTATGATGGATAAAGTTGTACGTTATCATTTTATGTTAAGAATTTGGTTATAATTATGAAGTTAAAGAGAGAAAAAGGAAATTATGGAGATGTGTTGAGTTATGGGTAATATGACTGAAAGTTATGCTAAATATGTTTATGGTATATAATGAATAAATGAATGGACTTGAGGTTTAAATGAAAGAACTATTGATAGTAAATATGGTATAAAATTATTATGAGAATTGGTGAGAATTATATTAAGATAATTTGAAATGATTTGTTATCATGATAATTTGATTGAATATGGATCGGAAGAGATCAGGAATTGTATATAAGTTTGCCCTAATGGAATTAGGTTATATATATACATATATGAATATTGTGAACTTTCATGATGAATTTGAATGAATTAATTGTTGATTGGAATGTGAATATATTGTGATAGATAGATCAATTGATCTAGATTTAGCTAAGATTATGAATCATTATTGAGATTTAATATGTGTAGTTGTACCAAAAGTGTAATTAGTTACATAAGGATGTATATGATGTAAAATGTTAAAGTGTGAATGGACATGAATGAATGGAGTTATAGTAGTTATAAATCTTGATAAAAAGGGAAAAGGATTGGTTATTTATAAAATAAGTTGAAAGGTAATGTATTAATATGTAAGTTAAGTGAAGAACATGCTAAAGAAGTAACTCCAATTGTGAAAGATAAGGATCTTGTTATCTAATGAAGTGTGATAAATGTCTATTTAGACAGTGATTGTAATGACGGAATAATTAATGCTAAGGTATAAACCAATGATTTTTAAGGTTAAAGTTAAGAGAGTAATTACAAAGAGGTGAATGAATAAAATATAGTGAAAATAAAGATTGGATGAAGTATAAGTGTACTATAAAATGATTTGATTCTTGTATAAAGATATTAATAAGAAATGTAATGAGTTCTTTTGAATGTTTGATTAAGGAAGTAATGAGATATATAAACATATAGAATGATGAGTTATGGAATTTAAAGAAGATGGTTGATTCTAAAGGGGAGAGTTGAAGTTATATGATTTGATGACATAATAACTTAAGCATATAATTAATTTCATATGGAAGTTAAGATGATATTTTGTTATGAATGAATTGTTACGGTACTAATAATTCTGAGGACGAAATTATTTAAGGGGGAGAGAATTGTAATATCCCAATATATGCCCTAGAAGTTTTAATACAATTGTTGTGCGATTTGAATTAAAGGTATATATGTTTTTACAAAGGAAATGATTGTGTTAATGGAATGTATATGTTGTATATATGTTAATATATAAAACATATAAATTGGTCAAAAGAAAGCCAAGAGAAGAAAAGGTGTGGTGGAGGATTTTTGGAAATTATTATTATTATTATATATATATATGTGGTTAACGTGAGAAGAGGAAAAAGGAAAGGATATTTTCTTCTTCTTCTTCTTTTGGTTTTTGCACGAGAGAGAGAGAGAGAGTGATAGAGAGAGGTGATGATCTTCTTCAAACCTTAGGGTTTTAAGAGAATTGAAGATAGAGATTGAAGATTTGTCAAGATATTCAAGTAAGTATTCAATTCTTTGTGTTGATTCCTCTTGTTTGAGTTTGGATTTGTTAGGGTTGGTGTGTGATGGTGATATTAATGAAGGATTAAAGTTATAGATATGTTGAATTGATATTAGATGATGTAAATATGGTTAATTGTGAGTAATGATGATGGATTGTAAGTTAAATTGGTATTGGTTTTGGTTTGAGGAAGGTAAATAAAGTGGTATGTGTTTAAATGTGTTATTAATGTTTTGTTATGAGAATATTGTGATGAATATGTAAAATAAGTCTTAATGACATTGTTTATATCCATTTGAATGAGATTATGATGTGCATAAGGTGTTGTAATGCAATCAAAAGAGACTTGGCCATGTTTAGGGTTTTCATTCTTGTGAGACACGGCCAAACCAAAGATGAGACACGGCCAAGACTTAAGATTTTTGGGAGACACGGCCAAGTCTAAGGAATTTTGGCCGTGTTGGATGGATTTTGGAGAGACACGGCCACAAGCTTGGCCGTGTCCCTTGCCCATGTTTGCCACTGCCTGAATTTTGTTAAGAGACACGGCCGTGTCCCCTTGCCCGTGTCTACCTCGGCTTGAATTGTAATTGAGAGACACGGCCACAAGCTTGGCCTTGTCCCTTGATGGTGTTAGCTACTGTGATTGTTTGTTACTTTTCTCACATTGTTTTGATTCCTCAAAGGTCTTGTTGTACCTAAACCTAAACATAAACACTCTAAACCCTTTGAAAACAAAGAATGACCTAAACACATATATGTGGAACATACATTCATATGATGTTGAGATTTATAGCATACATTTGATGATATTGATGATGCATATGATATTATATGAACAATATTATGTGTTATATGAAGAATGTACTTTGCAATGTTACGTCAATAATGCTATATGTAAAATGTGAAGAAGATGATGAAGTAAATGATTATGTATAGCTTGGTGGGAGTAGTTCTTGAGGGTGAAAGAGATGAGGATCATTCAAAAAGGTATGTACAATGCAATTTATAATGATGTGAATAATATGATTGAAGCATGCCTAGATGATATGATTGAATAATGATATGTTTGCCTAGTTAATGTAATTGATGTTGTATATATCAATGATTGTATATGAAATGTGAAGGATATTCTAATATCCTAATGTATGCCCTAGAAGTTTATTATGTTGTTGGTTTAAAATTGGATTGAATGTATGTATTATGTGATAAGAAAAGAAATTGGTAAGAGAATGTTTATGTACATGTGTTTTGGGAAAGAAAGAGGGGGTAGAGAGAAGTGTATATATATTGTTTATATGCTTGTATAATTAACATATACATAAGTCAAAGGGAGAGTCAATGGAAGAGAGATATTTATTTTGTGAGGGTGAAATTACTTAAATGGGCTTATAAGAGACAAGAGTTAAGTTAAATGGTTAAAGGGTGTTTTGGTAATTGTTTAGTTAAAAACTCTTGGTGGAGATTAAAAGGAAAATTTGACTTTGCTTCTTCATAATTTCTTCTTCTTCTCCATTGTTGGCCGGCTCCTCTTTAGACAAAGGAAAGCAAGAGACAAAGAGAAGATCTTGTTGAGTGAAGCTCAAATTGAAGAAAGATTAAGTGATCAAGTGTTGATTCAAGAAGTTTTTAACTAAGGTAAGATCTTTCCTTTGATTTCTTTTATTCTTTTGAAGTGGTATTTGAAATTAATTAGGGTTTGTTGAATGGATGATAAGATGTGGTTGTGTTGTGTTTTCAAGTGTTAAATTTGGTTTTAAGTTAAGAGTTTAAATAGGTGTTGTTGTTGGAAGTGAAGGATGTTGATTTTGGAAGATGGAGAAGGATGTTGGTTTTAGGGTTTTGAGATGGTTTGTATTTAAATGTAATGTTAAGGTGTTGTTGAAGTGATTATTGTGATGTTTATGTAAGATATGTGTTTGTGTCATTGATTGTATTCATGTGATTGAGATTAATGATGTGCAAAAAGTGTGTAAATGCAATTGAAAGAGTGTTGGTTTTGGTTAGGGTTTTGTTCATGAGTGACACGGCCAAAAGCATAGGAGAGACACGGCCAAGTCATGGAAATTTTGGATGTGTTGGATTGGTTTTTGAGAGACACGGCCGTGTCCCATGCCAGTGTTTGTCACTGCCAAAATTTAGTTGAGAGACACGGCCACAAGCTTGGCCGTGTCCCTTGCCCGTGTTTGCTACTGGAATTTGTGGTTGAGAGACACGGCCACAAGCTTGGCCGTGTCCCTCAAGTGTGCTGCCCGTGTCCCTCAAATGTGTTAGTTAATGTTTCTATTCTTTGTTCTTTTGCATGGTTTTGATTCTTCAAAGGTATTTTGGTACCTAAACCTAAACATAAACACTTTAAACATACTTCAAACAAAGAATGCCCTAATCAAATGGATGTGGAAGATTCTAAAACTATGAATGATATAAATTGTTCTTTGCCCTAATTGCATTGTTGAGATTGAACAATGTTATGTTATGCATTGTGAATGGTAATGTGTTTCATGAGTAATGTATATTGAAATGTTATATCAAAGATGCTATGATGATTCAAATAAGATATGATATGAGACAAATGCCATTGTAATTGGCTATGATGATTCAATTGAATGTTATATGGCATGTTTGCCTAATTGATGATGAGAATTGAGAATGAAAATGATAATTAAATAATAAATGAATTGTGTGGCTAATGTGTTATTCCATTTTCAGAGTTTGTTGTTGGTGGCATGCCTAAAATGAGTAACAATCTCTTGAAGTTAGGTTGGATTAAATCCTTGAAGCCTAATTGAGATGTTACAACCCTTGAAGCTAGGTTGGGTTGGTTCTTGAAGCCAAGTTGGGTTGAAGCTTAGCATGCTTTGCTCCCCTTGAAGCTTGGTTGAACCTAATCCTTGAAGCCTAGTTGGGTGTATGATATTGATAAATGTGATAACAAAACCAAAGCATTAACTCTGAAAATTGAATGGCATATTAGTGTGTCTTGGGCCCATGCTTGTCTTTGTTTAATGTTGTTCATGAATGGTTTAATGAGTAATTAATGAGGTATACGAAAAGATGTTGAAATGTGATATGTCTACATATGTTGGATTATGAAATGTAAAGGTATGTTGTTAGCTTTGCATATATGATGTTACATGTATAATATGGATTGAGAATTTACATTGCATTGCACTAAAGCATAACATTAGCATGATTGTCTTACTAAGCCCTTGGCTTAGCGCGATAGTGTTTAATCGCGCAGGTGATAGAGTTGAACCCGAGAGCTCTTCGAGACCGAGTGAGAGTAGACGTTGAAGAGTTGATTTTGGGAACTTAAAGATCAGAGAAGATTTTCCAATCATGTATAACTTCTTTATATTTTGTAAATATTGTTTATAATGTGAATATATGTATATTTGTAAATATGAATTTAAATGCTTTAATATATGTAACTATTTTATAAATTCCACTGCGTACTAAATAAATATATCTATTTGTTTTATTTTACAAGTTAATTACTTATTTTCTATTATGTATAATGAGAAAGATTATAGTATTGTTTAAAATGTTTTGAATGTTAAGAAAAATCCGTAGCATCCCTATATTCGATACATGTATACTACATTGTGCTGTATGTAGTGTGTATGTATTGGGTGTGGGGGTGTAGCATAATGTAGCATAAGTGCACCAAACACAGGGATACTACGGTTTTCTTAACATTCAAAACCCTTTAAATTTGATACAATATCCTTATCATTATACATTATAGAGAAATAAATCATTTACTTATAAAACAAAACATATTAGTTATATATATACATTTAAATATTACACAGCGGAAGTTATAAAATATGTACATATTTACATATTAAACATTTCTTTACAAAATATAAAGAAGTATACATGATTGGCAAGTATGCTCTGATCTTTAAGCTCCCAAAATGGATTCTTCAAGGTCTACTCTCACTGGGTCTTGATGAACTCTCGGGGTCAACTCGATTAACTCTATTACCTGCGCGATTAAACACTATCGCGCTAAGCCAACGGCTTAGTAAGATAAAGCATGCTAATGATATGACTTAGTACAATGCAATGTCATTTCTCAATCCACATTATACATGTAACATCATATATGCAAAACTAGCAACATATTTTCACATTACATATCACATTTCAATATCTTTTCATATACCTCATTAGTATTCATTTAACCATTCATAATCAACACTAAACAAAGACAAGCATGGGCCCAAGACACACTAATATGCCATTCAATTTTCAGAGTTAATGCTTTGGTTTTGTTATCACATTTATCATTATCATATACCCAACTAGGCTTCAAGGATTAAGTTCAACCAAGCTTCAAGGGGAGCAAAGCATGCTAAACTTCTACCCAACTTGGCTTCAAGAACTAATCCAACCTAGCTTCAAGGGTGGTAACATCTCAATTAGGCTTCAAGGATTCAATCCAACCTAACTTCAAGAGATTGTTACACTTATTAGGCATGCCACCAACAACCAACTCTGAAAATGGAATAACACATTAGCCACACAATTCATTTATTATTCAATTATCATTTTCATTCTCAATTCTCAACAACATTTAGGCAAACATGCCTTATTTCATTACAATCCTCATAGCCAATCACAATGGCCTCATATATCATTTAAATCATCATAATCAATCACAAGTCACATTACATTATCATATAAGCAACATGCTTTACATCCTTTACTTACTTCAAATAAAACAGAACAGAACGATTATAGCGGTCGCACCAGGCTAAGTCGCGACCGTCCTCCACAATCAAAAGATGAAACTTTAACACAGTAGGTTTCGCGGTCAGAAGTTCGGTCTAAGTCGCGACCGCACTTCACAATCAAAGATGAAACCTTATCACAGTAGGTTTCGCGGTCAGAAGTCCGATCTAAGTCGCGACCGCACTTCAATAATAGCGACCGTCCCAAATTACGTGTCTCATGCATAAACCCTAAATTTAACAAACTTTATTTTGTTTAACTTCAAACACATTATACACAACATAACCTCATTCAAATGGACACAATCAACATCCTCAACACTTATTTACATCTTCCAAACACATTAATAACATATTTGATACCACAACACAATTACAACCAACACAAAGATCAACAAAAATAATCAATCAAAAATAACATAAACAACTCTTACCAATTCAAAACCCTAACTCAAACTCAACACAATCACTTCCAACACCTTCACCTGCTCAACTTCTCATCTATCAAGCAATATCAATACTTAAAATCACACCATAAGCAATTGAATCATATCATCATCAAACCACAACTTAACTCAAGCATAACTTCAAAATAACAAGGGTAAACAAGAGAAAACTTACCTTAAATTATAACACTTGAAAACACAACACAACACATCTCAAATCCACCAAATCACAAAATCACCAAACCCTTATTCACTTCCAACAAAACTTCCAAATAAACAAAGAAAACAAGAGAATACTTACTTTAGAAGAAGAAATTCCACCAATCCTTTGTCAAAACCTTGGATTGCTTCCTCAATTCACTTCTAGCATCAAGAACACTTATCTTTCCCTTTTGTTAATGGAGAGCCGGCCACTTCATGAAGAAAGAAGAAAATGATGAAGACACAAAGTCAATTTTTGCTTTTAATCTCCACCAAGTATTCTTATCCATGCAAATACCAAAATGCCCTCAATCATATAACTAACTTTTGTCTCATATGAGCCCTCATATGTAATTACACACTTAACACAAAAATATCTTCTTCCACTTAACCAACACTTTGACTCTTCATTTGACCCAATTATATGTTATATATATCATCATATACACAACATATACCATTCTCTCTAAACCCTAAATCTTTCCCAATACACATATACACAAGCATTCTCCTCCCAATTTCTTTTCTTATCCCATCATATACATTCGATCCAATATATAACAATAACAACAACAATAACAACAACAACAATATGCAAAACTTCTAGGGCATAAATGAGGATATTACAATTCTCCCCCTCTAAAAAGAAATTTCGTCCTCGAAATTACCTGATATCAAAGCTGAAACAACTGCGGATACTGCTCTAGCATAGATTGTTCACTTTCCCAAGTTGCTTCTTCTTTTCCATGATTCTTCCATAGAACTTTCACCAATGGTACACTCTTGTTCCTCAACTCTTTCACTTCTCGTGCTAAGATAGCAACTGGTTCCTCTTCAAAAGTCAAGTCTGGGCTCACTTCAATAGATTCAAATGGCAACACATGAGATGGATCCGACCTATATCTCCTCAACATAGAAACATGAAACACATTATGAATACGATCCAACTCAGGTGGCAAAGCAAGTCGATATGCCACTGGCCCAACTCTTTCTAACACTTCATACGGCCCAATGAAATGAGGACTCAATTTCCCTTTCCGACCGAACCTCAAAATCTTCTTCCAAGGAGATACTTTCAAAAATACCTTATCTCCAACATTAAACTCTATGTCTCTCCTTTTCAGATCTGCATAAGACTTCTGTCGTTCTGAAGCTGCTTTTAACCTGCTTCGAATCAACTTCACTTTCTCTTCCGTTTCTTGAATCAAATCAGGGCCAATTATTTTACCTTCACCAAGTTCACTCCAACAAAGAGGTGTCCTGCACCGTCTACCATACAATGCTTCAAATGGTGCCATACCAATGCTGGATTGGTGACTGTTGTTGTAAGCAAACTCCACAAGCGGTAAAAACCTATCCCAACTTCCAGAGAAATCGATGACACAGCTTCTCAACATGTCCTCAATAATCTGTATCACCCTCTCAGACTGTCCATCTGTCTGTGGATGAAAAGCAGTGCTGAAATGCAGTCGAGAACCCAAAGCACTGTGCAAACTCTTCCAAAACCTTGAAGTAAACCTGGGATCTCGATCAGATACTAAAGAAGTTGGAACACCATGCAACTTTACAATCTCATGGATATACAGCTCAGCCAACCTCTCCAAAGAGTAATCCATCCGAACCGGAAGGAAATGAGCTGTCTTGGTCAATCTATCCACAATCACCCATATGGCATCATGCTTCTTTTGGGTCAATGATAAACCAGACACAAAGTCCATCGTCACTCTATCCCACTTCCATTCTGGCACTGACAACGGCTGAAGCAATCCAGTTGGAACTTGATGCTCTGCTTTTACCTTCTGACAGGTGAGACATCTGGATACAAACTCAGCAATGTCTCTCTTCAATCCAATCCACCAGTAATGCTGTCTCAAGTCATGATACATCTTCGTATTACCCGGATGCATAGCAAACACTGACTGATGTGCTTCTTCTAAAATGACTCTTTTCAAATCAGCATCATCGGGTACACACAATCTGCTCTTGAACCAGAGACTCCCATCTCTCTTCACAATAAAATCTCTACCCTTCTCATTCTGACAATCCGAAACAATCTTTTGAATCTTCATATCAGTCAACTGAGCTTCTTTGATCTGATCCAACAAAACTGGTCTCACTTGCAATTGTGCCAACAATGCACCATCATCACAAGGTACAAAGCTAGCACACAATGCTCTCAACTCAACAAGCAACGAGAGCGAGTAAACTGTTAAACCAGCTAAAGACTTCCGACTCAAGGCATCAGCAACAACATTTGCTTTACCTGGATGATAATCAATCAAACAGTCGTAGTCTTTAATCAATTCTAACCATCTCCTCTGACGAAGATTGAGTTCTTTCTGGACACCCAAATACTTTAAACTCTTGTGATCAGTGTAGATGAAACATTTCTCCCCAAACAGATAGTGGCGCCAAATCTTCAATGCAAACACAATGGCAGCCAATTCCAAATCATGGGTTGGATAGTTAAGCTCATGCGGTTTTAACTGTCGAGATGCATAAGCTATAACTTTCCCTTCCTGCATCAATACACACCCCAAACCTCTAAGTGAAGCATCACTGAAAATTACATATGGTCTGCCTTCAACAGGTAAAGTAAGAACAGGCGCTTGAGTTAACATATCTCTCAACTGCTCAAAGCTCACCTGACACTGATCCGTCCACAAAAACCTCACTCCCTTACGAAGCAATCTGGTGAGTGGAGTAGCTATCAGAGAAAACCCTTTTACAAATCGCCGGTAATAGCCTGCCAAACCCAGAAAACTTCTAACCTCTGTCACCGACTTGGGTGGACTCCAATTCAGAATAGCTTCAACTTTGCTCGGATCAACTCTAATGCCTTCTGCTGAAACAATGTGTCCAAGAAAAGCTACTTGATTCAACCAGAACTCACACTTCGATAATTTGGCAAACAACTGCTTCTCTCTCAAAGTCTGCAACACAATCTGCAGATGCATATCACGTTCCTCTTCATTCCGCGAATACACCAGAATGTCATCGATGAAGATCACTACAAACTGATCCAGATAGGGTCTAAACACCCTATTCATCAAATCCATAAAAGCTGCAGGTGCATTCGTCAGACCAAAAGGCATAACTAAAAATTCATAATGCCCATACCTGGTCCGAAAAGCTGTCTTCGGAACATCCTCAGCTCTGACTCTCAGCTGATGGTACCCAGATCTCAGATCAATCTTAGAAAACACAGCTGCACCCTTCAATTAATCAAAGAGATCATCGATTCTAGGCAAAGGATATTTATTTTTAATAGTCACCTTGTTCAATTGCCTATAATCGATACACAATCTCATAGTACCATCTTTCTTCTTCACAAATAACACAGGAGCTCCCCAAGGAGAAACACTGGGGCGAATGAATCCTTTATCCAATAACTCCTGTAATTGCACTTTTAACTCCCTCAATTCTGCTGGTGCCATTCTATAAGGAGTAATAGAGATAGGAGTGGTACCAGGCAACAATTCGATACCAAACTCCACCTCTCTCTCAGGAGGCAATCCTGGCAACTCCTCTGGAAAAACATCAGGGAACTCTGCAACTGTGCCAATGCTATCAATGGGAGAACCCTTCACTCTAGTATCCACCACATGAGCAAGATAGGCTTCACACCCCTTTCTAATCAATCTTCTAGCTGCAACAGCTGAAACAAATAAGGAGGCTAGCTGTTCCTGCTCATTAGATACTAACACTTCTCTACCATCAACAGTTCTCAAAGAAACAATTTTCTTTTCACAATCCACCACAGCTCCATGTCGAGATAGCCAATCCATACCTAAGATCACATCATATTCCTTAAATGGCATCTCAATCAAGTCTCCAAGGAACTCCTCACCTTGCACCCTCACTGCACTATCTCGGTGCACCTTACTCACAACTACACTATGCCCTAACGGATTTGTCACTAACACATCAAATCCTAGGGACTCGGCATGCACATCAAATACAGGCAAAATAGATGCACTAATATAAGAATGGGTGGAACCTGGATCAATCAAAGCAAGTACTGGAGTATCAAATAAAGAAAAAGTACCAGCTATGACTGCCGATGCATCAGGCTGCCTCTGCATCACATAAATCCTCTGAGAAGATCCCACCTCCTCTGGTCTATTCTCTATGGATGCGGAACCTCCTCTGGAACTGAACCCAACTCTGCCTCCTCTGCCAAAGCCCCTGCTTCCTCGACCTCCCGTCACACTGGGCCGAGAAGCTGTAGTATCAACTGACACCTGCTCTTGCCTCTCAGGGCAATCTCTCACAAAGTGATCAGGTGACCCACACCTGAAACAAACTCCTGCTACCCCTGCCTTCCAACAAGGACCACCATGTGGCCTCCCACAATGAATGCAGATGGGTAAGGTGGATCTCTGAACCATAGGGGTTGGAGCACTCGCCACTGAAGCTGCAGGTCTAAATCTTTGTCTCTGTGACTGCACTGACCTACCCACTGGTCTCTGGCTCCTACTACTCCAAAGAACAAAACTCCCTTTTCCTCTCTTCGCAGAAGAAGACCCTGCCTCGAACTGGGGCCTCCTAACTCTAGTCTCTTCCTCTGAAGCAGCTGCAATAACCTGAGCTCTCTCTACACTGCGAGCTGCTGCCACAAGCTGAGAAAAATCAGTATATCTTGAACTAGCCACATGACACATAAGAGAAGGCCGCAATCCCTCCTCAAACCTCCTGCATCTATCTATCTCATCAACTATAATACCCCCAGCATATTCACTCAACCAGATAAATTCAACCTCATACTCCGTCACGGTCCGGTGATCCTGCTTCAAATCTAAAAACTCTCTTTTCTTCCCATCTTTATACTCCCTTGGAGTATACTTCAATTCAAATTCTCTCAAAAAGTCAGCATATGACAAAGTTGGTGGATCATCCATAGAATGGGGCACTGTCTTCCACCAACTATATGCATCCTTTTGTAGCAAAGATCTTGCATAGTCAAACTTTTCCTCAGGGGTGGCTTGCAACTGAACAAATACCCTCTGAACTCTATCAAGCCACTGTTCTGCCACAGCTGGATCAACTGTACCAAAGAAATCCTCTGCTCCATATTTCCTTAGCTTATCATAGTGCCTCACTGACACTGAAGGCTGAGGGGGTGGTGGCTGTGGTTGCACAGGTGCTTGTCTCATAACTTCCATCATATGTCTAAACCAGGCTGGCGGAATCTCCTCACCAACTGGTCTACCCGACACCGACGCAGGTGCCTCCTCAACACTATCAATCCTAGCTCCCTCAGCAGGAGCAATACTCTCATCACTACCCTCAATCGACTGACGTGAGTGAGGATCCATTACAACCTAAGTCTGCAAACACAACATACTACATCTTATTAAAGATCAGAGGTTGCCAATCCCAAACATATATGTTATTCAAAAACCACCTTTTTAAAATCAAAAATAGTCTTTTCATCACATTTTACCTAGGTTGAGAATCTCAAACCTAGGCTCTGATACCAAAACAATTGTAACACCCCTATATCCAATGCACACACACTACAACCACAACAATGTAGCATAAGTGCACCAAACACAGGGATACTACGGTTTTCTTAACATTCAAAACCCTTTAAATTTGATACAATATCCTTATCATTATACATTATAGAGAAATAAATCATTTACTTATAAAACAAAACATATTAGTTATATATATACATTTAAATATTACACAGCGGAAGTTATAAAATATGTACATATTTACATATTAAACATTTCTTTACAAAATATAAAGAAGTATACATGATTGGCAAGTATGCTCTGATCTTTAAGCTCCCAAAATGGATTCTTCAAGGTCTACTCTCACTGGGTCTTGATGAACTCTCGGGGTCAACTCGATTAACTCTATTACCTGCGCGATTAAACACTATCGCGCTAAGCCAACGGCTTAGTAAGATAAAGCATGCTAATGATATGACTTAGTACAATGCAATGTCATTTCTCAATCCACATTATACATGTAACATCATATATGCAAAACTAGCAACATATTTTCACATTACATATCACATTTCAATATCTTTTCATATACCTCATTAGTATTCATTTAACCATTCATAATCAACACTAAACAAAGACAAGCATGGGCCCAAGACACACTAATATGCCATTCAATTTTCAGAGTTAATGCTTTGGTTTTGTTATCACATTTATCATTATCATATACCCAACTAGGCTTCAAGGATTAAGTTCAACCAAGCTTCAAGGGGAGCAAAGCATGCTAAACTTCTACCCAACTTGGCTTCAAGAACTAATCCAACCTAGCTTCAAGGGTGGTAACATCTCAATTAGGCTTCAAGGATTCAATCCAACCTAACTTCAAGAGATTGTTACACTTATTAGGCATGCCACCAACAACCAACTCTGAAAATGGAATAACACATTAGCCACACAATTCATTTATTATTCAATTATCATTTTCATTCTCAATTCTCAACAACATTTAGGCAAACATGCCTTATTTCATTACAATCCTCATAGCCAATCACAATGGCCTCATATATCATTTAAATCATCATAATCAATCACAAGTCACATTACATTATCATATAAGCAACATGCTTTACATCCTTTACTTACTTCAAATAAAACAGAACAGAACGATTATAGCGGTCGCACCAGGCTAAGTCGCGACCGTCCTTCACAATCAAAAGATGAAACTTTAACACAGTAGGTTTCGCGGTCAGAAGTTCGGTCTAAGTCGCGACCGCACTTCACAATCAAAGATGAAACCTTATCACAGTAGGTTTCGCGGTCAGAAGTCCGATCTAAGTCGCGACCGCACTTCAATAATAGCAACCGTCCCAAATTACGTGTCTCATGCATAAACCCTAAATTTAACAAACTTTATTTTGTTTAACTTCAAACACATTATACACAACATTACCTCATTCAAATGGACACAATCAACATCCTCAACACTTATTTACATCTTCCAAACACATTAATAACATATTTGATACCACAACACAATTACAACCAACACAAAGATCAACAAAAATAATCAATCAAAAATAACATAAACAACTCTTACCAATTCAAAACCCTAACTCAAACTCAACACAATCACTTCCAACACCTTCACCTGCTCAACTTCTCATCTATCAAGCAATATCAATACTTAAAATCACACCATAAGCAATTGAATCATATCATCATCAAACCACAACTTAACTCAAGCATAACTTTAAAATAACAAGGGTAAACAAGAGAAAACTTACCTTAAATTATAACACTTGAAAACACAACACAACACATCTCAAATCCACCAAATCACAAAATCACCAAACCCTTATTCACTTCCAACAAAACTTCCAAATAAACAAAGAAAACAAGAGAATACTTACTTTAGAAGAAGAAATTCCACCAATCCTTTGTCAAAACCTTGGATTGCTTCTTCAATTCACTTCTAGCATCAAGAACACTTATCTTTCCCTTTTGTTAATGGAGAGCCGGCCACTTCATGAAGAAAGAAGAAAATGATGATGACACAAAGTCAATTTTTGCTTTTAATCTCTACCAAGTATTCTTATCCAAGCAAATACCAAAATGCCCTCAATCATATAACTAACTTTTGTCTCATATGAGCCCTCATATGTAATTACACACTTAACACAAAAATATCTTCTTCCACTTAACCAACACTTTGACTCTTCATTTGACCCAATTATATGTTATATATATCATCATATACACAACATATACCATTCTCTCTAAACCCTAAATCTTTCCCAATACACATATACACAAGCATTCTCCTCCCAATTTCTTTTCTTATCCCATCATATACATTCAATCCAATATATAACAATAACAACAACAATAACAACAACAACAATATGCAAAACTTCTAGGGCATAAATGAGGATATTACAATTCTCCCCCTCTAAAAAGAAATTTCGTCCTCGAAATTACCTGATATCAAAGCTGAAACAACTGCGGATACTGCTCTAGCATAGATTGTTCACTTTCCCAAGTTGCTTCTTCTTTTCCATGATTCTTCCATAGAACTTTCACCAATGGTACACTCTTGTTCCTCAACTCTTTCACTTCTCGTGCCAAGATAGCAACTGGTTCCTCTTCAAAAGTCAAGTCTGGGCTCACTTCAATAGATTCAAATGGCAACACATGAGATGGATCCGACCTATATCTCCTCAACATAGAAACATGAAACACATTATGAATACGATCCAACTCAGGTGGCAAAGCAAGTCGATATGCCACTGGCCCAACTCTTTCTAACACTTCATACGGCCCAATGAAATGAGGACTCAATTTCCCTTTCCGACCGAACCTCAAAATCTTCTTCCAAGGAGATACTTTCAAAAATACCTTATCTCCAACATTAAACTCTATGTCTCTCCTTTTCAGATCTGCATAAGACTTCTGTCGTTCTGAAGCTGCTTTTAACCTGCTTCGAATCAACTTCACTTTCTCTTCCATTTCTTGAATCAAATCAGGGCCAATTATTTTACCTTCACCAAGTTCACTCCAACAAAGAGGTGTCCTGCACCGTCTACCATACAATGCTTCAAATGGTGCCATACCAATGCTGGATTGGTGACTGTTGTTGTAAGCAAACTCCACAAGCGGTAAAAACCTATCCCAACTTCCAGAGAAATCGATGACACAGCTTCTCAACATGTCCTCAATAATCTGTATCACCCTCTCAGACTGTCCATCTGTCTGTGGATGAAAAGCAGTGCTGAAATGCAGTCGAGAACCCAAAGCACTGTGCAAACTCTTCCAAAACCTTGAAGTAAACCTGGGATCTCGATCAGATACTAAAGAAGTTGGAACACCATGCAACTTTACAATCTCATGGATATACAGCTCAGCCAACCTCTCCAAAGAGTAATCCATCCGAACCGGAAGGAAATGAGCTGTCTTGGTCAATCTATCCACAATCACCCATATGGCATCATGCTTCTTTTGGGTCAATGATAAACCAGACACAAAGTCCATCGTCACTCTGTCCCACTTCCATTCTGGCACTGACAACGGCTGAAGCAATCCAGTTGGAACTTGATGCTCTGCTTTTACCTTCTGACAGGTGAGACATCTGGATACAAACTCAGCAATGTCTCTCTTCAATCCAATCCACCAGTAATGCTGTCTCAAGTCATGATACATCTTCGTATTACCCGGATGCATAGCAAACACTGACTGATGTGCTTCTTCTAAAATGACTCTTTTCAAATCAGCATCATCGGGTACACACAATCTGCTCTTGAACCAGAGACTCCCATCTCTCTTCACAATAAAATCTCTACCCTTCTCATTCTGACAATCCGAAACAATCTTTTGAATCTTCATATCAGTCAACTGAGCTTCTTTGATCTGATCCAACAAAACTGGTCTCACTTGCAATTGTGCCAACAATGCACCATCATCACAAGGTACAAAGCTAGCACACAATGCTCTCAACTCAACAAGCAACGAGAGCGAGTAAACTGTTAAACCAGCTAAAGACTTCCGACTCAAGGCATCAGCAACAACATTTGCTTTACCTGGATGATAATCAATCAAACAGTCGTAGTCTTTAATCAATTCTAACCATCTCCTCTGACGAAGATTGAGTTCTTTCTGGACACCCAAATACTTTAAACTCTTGTGATCAGTGTAGATGAAACATTTCTCCCCAAACAGATAGTGGCGCCAAATCTTCAATGCAAACACAATGGCAGCCAATTCCAAATCATGGGTTGGATAGTTAAGCTCATGCGGTTTTAACTGTCGAGATGCATAAGCTATAACTTTCCCTTCCTGCATCAATACACACCCCAAACCTCTAAGTGAAGCATCACTGAAAATTACATATGGTCTGCCTTCAACAGGTAAAGTAAGAACAGGCGCTTGAGTTAACATATCTCTCAACTGCTCAAAGCTCACCTGATACTGATCCGTCCATAAAAACCTCACTCCCTTACGAAGCAATCTGGTGAGTGGAGTAGCTATCAGAGAAAACCCTTTTACAAATCGCCGGTAATAGCCTGCCAAACCCAGAAAACTTCTAACCTCTGTCACCGACTTGGGTGGACTCCAATTCAGAATAGCTTCAACTTTGCTCGGATCAACTCTAATGCCTTCTGCTGAAACAATGTGTCCAAGAAAAGCTACTTGATTCAACCAGAACTCACACTTCGATAATTTGGCAAACAACTGCTTCTCTCTCAAAGTCTGCAACACAATCTGCAGATGCATATCACGTTCCTCTTCATTCCGCGAATACACCAGAATGTCATCGATGAAGACCACTACAAACTGATCCAGATAGGGTCTAAACACCCTATTCATCAAATCCATAAAAGCTGCAGGTGCATTCGTCAGACCAAAAGGCATAACTAAAAATTCATAATGCCCATACCTGGTCCGAAAAGCTGTCTTCGGAACATCCTCAGCTCTGACTCTCAGCTGATGGTACCCAGATCTCAGATCAATCTTAGAAAACACAGCTGCACCCTTCAATTGATCAAAGAGATCATCGATTCTAGGCAAAGGATATTTATTTTTAATAGTCACCTTGTTCAATTGCCTATAATCGATACACAATCTCATAGTACCATCTTTCTTCTTCACAAATAACACAGGAGCTCCCCAAGGAGAAACACTGGGGCGAATGAATCCTTTATCCAATAACTCCTGTAATTGCACTTTTAACTCCCTCAATTCTGCTGGTGCCATTCTATAAGGAGTAATAGAGATAGGAGTGGTACCAGGCAACAATTCGATACCAAACTCCACCTCTCTCTCAGGAGGCAATCCTGGAAACTCCTCTGGAAAAACATCAGGGAACTCTGCAACTGTGGCAATGCTATCAATGGGAGAACCCTTCACTCTAGTATCCACCACATGAGCAAGATAGGCTTCACACCCCTTTCTAATCAATCTTCTAGCTGCAACAGCTGAAACAAATAAGGAGGCTAGTTGTTCCTGCTCATTAGATACTAACACTTCTCTACCATCAACAGTTCTCAAAGAAACAATTTTCTTTTCACAATCCACCACAGCTCCATGTCGAGATAGCCAATCCATACCTAAGATCACATCATATTCCTTAAATGGCATCTCAATCAAGTCTCCAAGGAACTCCTCACCTTGCACCCTCACTGCACTATCTCGGTGCACCTTACTCACAACTACACTATGCCCTAACGGATTTGTCACTAACACATCAAATCCTAGGGACTCGGCATGCACATCAAATACAGGCAAAATAGATGCACTAATATAAGAATGGGTGGAACCTGGATCAATCAAAGCAAGTACTGGAGTATCAAATAAAGAAAAAGTACCAGCTATGACTGCCGATGCATCAGGCTGCCTCTGCATCACATAAATCCTCTGAGAAGATCCCACCTCCTCTGGTCTATTCTCTCTGGATGCGGAACCTCCTCTGGAACTGAACCCAACTCTGCCTCCTCTGCCAAAGCCCCTGCTTCCTCGACCTCCCGTTACACTGGGCCGAGAAGCTGCAGTATCAACTGACACCTGCTCTTGCCTCTCAGGGCAATCTCTCACAAACTGATCAGGTGACCCACACCTGAAACAAACTCCTGCTACCCCTGCCTTCCAACAAGGACCACCATGTGGCCTCCCACAATGAATGCAGATGGGTAAGGTGGATCTCTGAACCATAGGGGTTGGAGCACTCGCCACTGAAGCTGCAGGTCTAAATCTTTGTCTCTGTGACTACACTGACCTACCCACTGGTCTCTGGCTCCTACTACTCCAAAGAACAAAACTCCCTTTTCCTCTCTTCGCAGAAGAAGACCTTGCCTCGAACTGGGGCCTCCTAACTCTAGTCTCTTCCTCTGAAGCAGCTGCAATAACCTGAGCTCTCTCTACACTGCGAGCTGCTGCCACAAGCTGAGAAAAATCAGTATATCTTGAACCAGCCACATGACACATAAGAGAAGGCCGCAATCCCTCCTCAAACCTCCTGCATCTATCTATCTCATCAACTATAATACCCCCAGCATATTCACTCAACCGGATAAATTCAACCTCATACTCCGTCACGGTCCGGTGATCCTGCTTCAAATCTAAAAACTCTCTTTTCTTCCCATCTTTATACTCCCTTGGAGTATACTTCAATTCAAATTCTCTCAAAAAGTCAGCATATGACAAAGTTGGTGGATCATCCATAGAATGGGGCACTGTCTTCCACCAACTATATGCATCCTTTTGTAGCAAAGATCTTGCATAGTCAAACTTTTCCTCAGGGGTGGCTTGCAACTGAACAAATACCCTCTGAACTCTATCAAGCCACTGTTCTGCCACAGCTGGATCAACTGTACCAAAGAAATCCTCTGCTCCATATTTCCTTAGCTTATCATAGTGCCTCACTGACACTGAAGGCTGAGGGGGTGGTGGCTGTGGTTGCACAGGTGCTTGTCTCATAACTTCCATCATATGTCTAAACCAGGCTGGCGGAATCTCCTCACCAACTGGTCTACCCGACACCGACGCAGGTGCCTCCTCAACACTATCAATCCTAGCTCCCTCAGCAGGAGCAATACTCTCATCACTACCCTCAATCGACTGACGTGAGTGAGGATCCATTACAACCTAAGTCTGCAAACACAACATACTACATCTTATTAAAGATCAGAGGTTGCCAATCCCAAACATATATGTTATTCAAAAACCACCTTTTTAAAATCAAAAATAGTCTTTTCATCACATTTTACCTAGGTTGAGAATCTCAAACCTAGGCTCTGATACCAAAACAATTGTAACACCCCTATATCCAATGCACACACACTACAACCACAACAATGTAGCATAAGTGCACCAAACACAGGGATACTACGGTTTTCTTAACATTCAAAACCCTTTAAATTTGATACAATATCCTTATCATTATACATTATAGAGAAATAAATCATTTACTTATAAAACAAAACATATTAGTTATATATATACATTTAAATATTACACAGCGGAAGTTATAAAATATGTACATATTTACATATTAAACATTTCTTTACAAAATATAAAGAAGTATACATGATTGGCAAGTATGCTCTGATCTTTAAGCTCCCAAAATGGATTCTTCAAGGTCTACTCTCACTGGGTCTTGATGAACTCTCGGGGTCAACTCGATTAACTCTATTACCTGCGCGATTAAACACTATCGCGCTAAGCCAACGGCTTAGTAAGATAAAGCATGCTAATGATATGACTTAGTACAATGCAATGTCATTTCTCAATCCACATTATACATGTAACATCATATATGCAAAACTAGCAACATATTTTCACATTACATATCACATTTCAATATCTTTTCATATACCTCATTAGTATTCATTTAACCATTCATAATCAACACTAAACAAAGACAAGCATGGGCCCAAGACACACTAATATGCCATTCAATTTTCAGAGTTAATGCTTTGGTTTTGTTATCACATTTATCATTATCATATACCCAACTAGGCTTCAAGGATTAAGTTCAACCAAGCTTCAAGGGGAGCAAAGCATGCTAAACTTCTACCCAACTTGGCTTCAAGAACTAATCCAACCTAGCTTCAAGGGTGGTAACATCTCAATTAGGCTTCAAGGATTCAATCCAACCTAACTTCAAGAGATTGTTACACTTATTAGGCATGCCACCAACAACCAACTCTGAAAATGGAATAACACATTAGCCACACAATTCATTTATTATTCAATTATCATTTTCATTCTCAATTCTCAACAACATTTAGGCAAACATGCCTTATTTCATTACAATCCTCATAGCCAATCACAATGGCCTCATATATCATTTAAATCATCATAATCAATCACAAGTTACATTACATTATCATATAAGCAACATGCTTTACATCCTTTACTTACTTCAAATAAAACAGAACAGAACGATTATAGCGGTCGCACCAGGCTAAGTCGCGACCGTCCTCCACAATCAAAAGATGAAACTTTAACACAGTAGGTTTCGCGGTCAGAAGTTCGGTCTAAGTCGCGACCGCACTTCACAATCAAAGATGAAACCTTATCACAGTAGGTTTCGCGGTCAGAAGTCCGATCTAAGTCGCGACCGCACTTCAATAATAGCGACCGTCCCAAATTACGTGTCTCATGCATAAACCCTAAATTTAACAAACTTTATTTTGTTTAACTTCAAACACATTATACACAACATAACCTCATTCAAATGGACACAATCAACATCCTCAACACTTATTTACATCTTCCAAACACATTAATAACATATTTGATACCACAACACAATTACAACCAACACAAAGATCAACAAAAATAATCAATCAAAAATAACATAAACAACTCTTACCAATTCAAAACCCTAACTCAAACTCAACACAATCACTTCCAACACCTTCACCTGCTCAACTTCTCATCTATCAAGCAATATCAATACTTAAAATCACACCATAAGCAATTGAATCATATCATCATCAAACCACAACTTAACTCAAGCATAACTTTAAAATAACAAGGGTAAACAAGAGAAAACTTACCTTAAATTATAACACTTGAAAACACAACACAACACATCTCAAATCCACCAAATCACAAAATCACCAAACCCTTATTCACTTCCAACAAAACTTCCAAATAAACAAAGAAAACAAGAGAATACTTACTTTAGAAGAAGAAATTCCACCAATCCTTTGTCAAAACCTTGGATTGCTTCTTCAATTCACTTCTAGCATCAAGAACACTTATCTTTCCCTTTTGTTAATGGAGAGCCGGCCACTTCATGAAGAAAGAAGAAAATGATGATGACACAAAGTCAATTTTTGCTTTTAATCTCCACCAAGTATTCTTATCCAAGCAAATACCAAAATGCCCTCAATCATATAACTAACTTTTGTCTCATATGAGCCCTCATATGTAATTACACACTTAACACAAAAATATCTTCTTCCACTTAACCAACACTTTGACTCTTCATTTGACCCAATTATATGTTATATATATCATCATATACACAACATATACCATTCTCTCTAAACCCTAAATCTTTCCCAATACACATATACACAAGCATTCTCCTCCCAATTTCTTTTCTTATCCCATCATATACATTCAATCCAATATATAACAATAACAACAACAATAACAACAACAACAATATGCAAAACTTCTAGGGCATAAATGAGGATATTACAGTTGTATTAGGAGCATAAGATTTAAGTGATAATGTATATGATGTAATATTCTAATAAATAAATGAACATGAATGTATTGAGTTAAATCAGCTGTAAATGATGAAAAAAATATTAATTACCTGTAAAGTAATTTGAAAGGCATTGTACTAATATTTATATTAAGTGAGAAGCATGCTAAAAAAAAAATTAAGTGTAGGAAAAATAAGGATATTGTTATCAATTAAGGTGTGATAAATGTTTATTTTGGAAGTGATTTTAATGATGGGATAATCAATGATTTTTAAGGTTGAAGTTAAGAGAGTAATTATAAAGAGATGAAGTAATAAAATATCTTGAATGTAATAATTAGACAAAGTACATGTATAATATAAGATGATCTGATTCTTGCATCAAGATAAATTAATTGGGAATGTAATGAGATATTTTGAATGTTTGGATAAAAAAATAATAAGATATATAAATAGATCTAATGATGAGTTATGAAATTTAGAGAAGATGATTGACTCTAAGGGAGAGAGTAAAAGTTATATGATGTGATGACATAATAACTTAAGAATATAATTAACTTCATATGAAAGTTAAGATGGTATGATGTTAAGAATGGATTGCTATTGTACTAGATAATTTCGAGGATGAAATTATTTAAGGGGGAGAGAATTGTAATATCCCAAGGTACACCCTAAAAGTTTTGGAATAATTATTGTGGTATTTGGATTAAAGGAGTATGTTTAATGGAAGGAGAAAAGAAGTGAAGGTATATATAACATATATAAGTTAAACTAATGAAAGTCAAAAGAAGATAAATGAATTAATTTAATACCCAATTTTGGTGTAGATTGGAATGGTAGTTGTGAGAAGATATGCTGGTAAAATATGTAAGGAAAATATTATAAGAAATAGGTGTATATGAGGGATGATATATATATTTATGTGGTATTTGAAAAATATGGAAAATATAAAGGAAATATAAAAGAGATATACATATACCAACATATATATTACATATACATAATGTATAAAGTGGTGTAGGAAAAGTAAGTTTATATAATTAATTAATTAATTAATAATAATAATAAAAGAAAAAGAAGAAAGAAAAGTCAAAGGGAGAAAAATGTGTGGTGGAGGTTTTTAGAAATAATTTATTATATTATATTATATATATATATATATATGATAACATGAAAAGAAGAAGGGAAAAGATATTTTTCTTCTTCTTCTTCTTCTTAGACGAGAGAGAGAGAGAGAGAGAGAGAGAGAGAGAGAGAGATGTGATTTTACTTATATACACATCAAATCCATAGGGATTTTGAGAGAATTGAAGATGGATGTTGAAGATTTGGCATAATATTCAAGTAAGTTTTCTTTTGATTTCTCTTGTTCTATTTGGAATTTTGTTTGAGTTTGATGGAGTGTTGTTGATGGTCGGAGTGTGTTTGTGTATGGTGTGTGTAAAAGTGTTGAAATGGAACTAAAGATAAGAAGTTAGGTTGGTGTTAGTGATGGAAGAGTAAGAGTTGTGTTTAGTGAAATTTTTCTGTTTTACAATTAGTAAATGCTGTGACTTGTATGCTTTTTAATTAAATATAGAAAAATGTTCTTGAATTGAATTTTTGATATGTTGTGACTCTATAAGTCTAGAATGACTGAAAAATATGTTGATTTGATTTTGGAATGGTTATGATTTTGGAAAGATTATTTTTATTACACCTGTTCCAGCAGGTACCTTAACTGAGACAGCTATCTTTCGGGATTTTTAATAACATGTAGAAAAATAATATTCAATTGAATTTTGGATATGTTGTTGCTTAGTGAGTCTAGTATTTGAGAAAAATAATTTGCAACCACGTTGATTGAATTTAATTTACGGAATTCACAAAGTTCAGAACTGCTGCCAGGATGCAGGGCAATTGGAGCAGTCTGGTTGGGTGAACTATTTGACCAAGATTTTGTGTTCAGTTTGATCTGAAAATTTAAAGGAATGATTTTATGATGTAAAACTAAATTTTGTAAAAACTTTAGAGTTTTTAGTCAAGTAGATTATTTTATACAATTTTTCAAAATAAGGATTAAGTTGAGTCCAAAACCAGAATTTACTATTCATATGGTCATTTTGCTAATATTCCTTTTGGATTAGGTTGTGAAGAGGTTGAATTGCCCTAATCTAAGTGTTGAGGATTCTTGGAAGAGTAAGTGTATAGATTGGTGTGAGTTGGTTTTAAGGTAAGTACAAACTACATTATTGCATAAATGCATATGACTTTGAGACTTGATACACATTTGGTTGTAAATGTGTTAGGAAATGTAATGCATTGTTGATGTATATTAATATTAGGAAATGTAATGCATTGTTGATGTATATTAATATTAGGAAATGTAATGCATTGTTGATGTATATTAATAATGTTATGTTTGGTATAATATGAATGTTGTGATGAGTATGTAAAATGTGTGTTAATGCCATTGATTATATACATTTGAATTGATTAAGGTGATTTGAGATCATATGAGATATGAGGCCATGGTTGTTGGCTATGATAATGCAAATGAAATATATAATTGAGGCATGGTTGCCTAATTAATTATGAGAAATGAAATGAAAAGAGATTGATAAAGAGATAAATGAAATGATTGTGTGCCTATGAATCACTGGATAGGTGAAATGACCGGGTCGTAAGCCGATTCCAGTTGGAAAATGTGAAATGTGATGTTTTTGGGGTGAAATGACCGGGTCGTAAACCTCAAAAACAAATTATTGAAACTAGATTGAGTGAAATGACTGGGTCGTAAGCTCAAATCTGGTTGAATATCCATGGATAAATGTATTGATGATTATGATTATAGACCAAAATAGTAACTCTGAACTTTGAATAGCATATTAGTGTCTTTTGGGCCCATGCTTGTCTTTGTTTAAATGTGATTCATGAAATGTGAAATGAATGAATAATGAGACCAATGATTATTTTTGTTTAAATGTGAATTATGGAATAAGATGTAATGTTATGAGATATATGATGATAATTATGAAATGAGATGATTACAATGTATAAGTAAATTATTGAAGGTGAATGTGGATTGAAAAACTATGTTGAATGATGAGATCTGAAGGTACTACATGAAAATACAATATGATGTATAATATGGATGTGGTTGTGGACATTGTGAGTATTATTTTATGAATGTTTTAATAAGTCATGGAATTGTGGGTTGTATTAATGAAATACGTGCATATGTATATAATTATGAGATTAGTAGAAATATATATAAGGTGTAATTGAAATGGGAAAATATGATAAGAAAATAATAATATATGAAGTTAACATATAAGTATGATTGTCTGTTATGTATGTTTATAATATTTATTTGTACTACTAAGCTTTTGGGCTTAGCGCGGTTGTATAAATCACGCAGGTGAGTAGGTGGTTAATCTGGAAGTCAAACTGTTATGCCACGAGAAGGGTAAGAGTATTTCGAGACCAACTAGAAGGTGATGCATATATGTATAATTTCGTTATGTTGTATTTCTGACAAGAATGTATTCATATGTATAAATGAAATTTTGGTAAAGACAAGATTATCATATATATGTAAGATTATTGAAAGTATAATGATTTTGTGAATGTTCTATATTTAAATTAATGTAATATTATTTGAACTCAGATATAGGTTTTTAAACTGTAACAAAAAGTGACATTCTTATACTTTATATATGTACTGTATGTATACCCGGTATATGTATAGTACTTATATAGAGTATGGGGGTGTTATAGTTATACTGTACGTTAGTAGTATGTGATAATAATAAACCTCTACTTATTTTGTATTAGAAGTGTGAACTCTTCTTGCAGGTTTGTAGTTGAGGGTATAAGGGGGATTCATTGGGAGTGTATTGAAACTGATTTCATTGGTTTGTGTAAAAAAATGTTTTCAAAAATCAGAAAAAACAGTTTTGTCGACACTTGGGATCCAATTTCTAGGCGAACCTCTGGCAAAAATTCTGTAAAACCGGAACTAAAATTCGAATTAAGTAAAATTGGTAGCAACATTAGGATAGTGTGGCGCCTCTACTCGGCTTACACATGTAGGCTGGGAAGGGGTGTTACATCTGTATTGTTGGTTTAGGGCACGATCATGGACACGCTCGTGTTGGTGAGCGTGTCATGTGTAGAGTTTGCTCTAGTTAGTTATCATTCTTATTTTCTTATGTATATAATCACATTTGGATTAGGTTTTGAAGAGATCGGAGATGCCCTAATCCAAATGTTAAAGAATTCTTGGAAATGGAAGTGTATAGATTGGTGTGAGTTATTCTTGAGGTAAGTACAAACCCTATTTGATTGCATATATTTATATGTCTTTGGACCTTAACACATTTGGTTATAAATGTGTTAAGTAATATATTACATTGTTGATGCATATGAATAATGCTATGTTGTGCACAATGTGAATTATGTGGAATGTATGTTGAAGATTCTAAATCTATGAATAATGTAAATTGCTATGTATATATATCAATGATGAAATATGAAATGTGAAAGATATGATGATCATTCTTAATTTATGTTCAATGCAATTGATTGTGAGTACTTAAATAAAGAATTGCCTTAATGTGAATTGTGATATGATGAGATATGAAGCCATTGTTGTTGGCTATGATGATGCAAATGAAATATAATGGAGGCATAGTTGCCTATTTGATATTGGGAATGAAATGAAAAGAGATAAATGAAATGATGTGTGCCTAATATGTTAATTCAATTTTCAGAGTTCTGAGTTTGGCGGCATGCCTATGGATTTCTAGATAGGTGAAAAGACCGGGTCGTAAGCCGATTCCAGTTGAAAAATGTGAATTACAGGTAACAGTCTTGCCGGGTTGAGGATCTCCTCAGGTTTATTCGGGTTGAGGTCCAAGAGACTGGGTCTATTACAGGTAACAGTCTTGCCGGGTTGAGGATCTCCTCGAGTTTAGGCGGGTTGAGGTCCAAGAGACTGGGTCTGTTACACTATCCATGGATAGAGATATATATATCGCCTACGGGCTTGATGATTGTGATTATGGACCAAAGCAGTAACTCTGAACTTTGAATAACATATTAGATTCTTTTTGGGCCCATGCTTATCTTTGTTTTCAATGTGATTTATGAAATGTGAAATGAATGAATAATGAGACCCATACTTGTCTTTGTTTTCAATATGAATGATGAAATGTGATTCATGAATGGTGAATTGTGAATAATGAATTAATTGAATAATATAAGGACATGTAATGTTATGAATTATGATATGATTACAATACATAAGTAAACTATTGAAAAGAAATATGGCTTGAGAAGCTAAGTTGAAAGATGAGATTCTGAAAATATAGTATGACATGTAAAATGTGTATGGATGTGGACATTGTAAGTATTAGTTATGAATGTTCTTATAAGTTATGGAATTGTAGTTGTGTTAATGATATGTGTATCTGTATATAATTACGAGATTAGTAGAAATATATGAAAAGTGTAATTGAAATGGGAAAACATGATAAGAAAATAAGGATACATGAAGTTAGCATGTGAATATGTTTATATTATTTATTTGTACTACTAAGCTCTCAGGCTTAGCGCGGTTGTGTAATCGCGCAGGTGAGTAGGTGGTAGATCTGAAGTCAATCGTTATGCCACGAGAAGAGTAAGAATATCTCGAGACCATCTAGAAGGTGGTGCATACATGTACAATTTAAATATTTTGTATTTTGATAAAAATGTATTCATATGTATAACTTAATTTTTGGTAAAGACAAGATTTTTATTTATATGTAAGATCATCGAAGACATAATGATTTATTAAATGTTCTTTAAATAAAGTGTATTAATGTTTGAACTCAGATAAAAGTTTTTAAACTGTAACGACAAGTGACATTCTTATACTTTATATACTTACTGTATGTATACCAGGTATATGTATAGTACTTATATAGAGTATGGGGGTGTTACAATTATTTTGGTATCAGAGCTTAGGTTCGAGATTCTCAGCCTAAGTAGAATTAAAAAGAAAAGTTTTGAAATGAAATTTATGATACATGCATATGCCTTAACACCTAGGTTGGTCTTGGATGTGGCATTATGTGAATTATAATATATTTGAATTAGATGAGATGGATGATAGTGTGTGGATGAAGTTATAAATGAAAGGAAAATTAGAGAAAGAAATGATATGGAAAAATTTATATAAGTTTATTTGATAAAATAAAGAATGGGAATTTATTTAAGTAAAGTAAATTTTGGAATTTCAGATTATGGAAGTATGCTTGTGAAAAAGGTCATAATGAAATGAATAGGAGAATAAAGTTGGAAATGAGTTAAAAACAAAATCAAGATTTAAGTATGTACTCTTTCCTTTACAATTCGAATCTCTTTCTAATAAACCTTATGTTTGGATTATTAGAGAGAGAAAATATTGTTGGATTGTTAATATGGATAGATATGTTATTAAAATGAAGAGAGTATGGTGGTAATATGTGGCCTTTGAATTTTTTTGAAATGAGCTTTAATAATTGTGAAAATTATATGTTTTGATGTTGCTTTGTGGTATATATATATATAAGATGTTTTTAAAGTTGATATTAAAAAAAAATGAGATGAGTAAATTGAAGTCTAGGTAAAGTAGTCATTTGAGAATTTAGAATTTTAATAGAATGTTGATAAAGATTATTTAGATATCGATAGTTTAATGGACATTAAACATATGAGCTATTTGCAATGAATATTATTGCATATGAGAATACTATGAATTGGGTAATAAGATTGATAATATGAAAATTTGTTGTGAAAAAAAGAATGATTGAGCGAGTGAAAATGAGTTATTTTAAGTCATTTGACTGGAAAGGATAAAAATGGATATGGAGGTATATTAACTACTTGTAAAAACAAAAGTGAGAGAGATGTCACATTAGAAATGTGATTATGTGAAGTGTTATTATGGTTAGAATGTATATATTTGTTGTGTCGATGAATAATTGAAGTCATGTTAAAAGAATGAGAAATTAAAAAAATTGCATAATTATATGTGTACATGTGTAGTATATGTAAGATAAATTTTTTGATATGAATGTAATTGTAGTATGTAAGAAATGTGAAAAGTGAGTCACATTATGTAGGTGACCTATGAATGTGTATGTGGTATAACTACTGGTCTAAAGATATTAAGAATGATTTTGCATATATTAGTGGACCTAAGAGAGATTAGGTCTTGACTTGTGCAAAGCTAGATAGACTATGTAACGAAAGTAAGAGTGAGAATGGACTCGAGTAATATTAGATGGTGAAATTGTTATGGTAATCACTGATCCTGATGATCATATAATATTTTGAGTCCCAAAGTATCCACATGTGGGAAGGTTTTATATATATGTGTATAATAAGAGGTTGTAATTGGATTAGAAATAGATTAGAAATGGAGTAACAAAAGGGAAATTGTGTAAGATTTGCATATGATTGAATATGTATACATAAGAGAGGTTAATAAGAATATTGTTGAAACATGAATTAAGCTAATGATGATTATATAATCGAGTGCATGTTGGGTTGAAACGGAGTTGAAATGTGTTAACTCTTGGTGTAGCAAAAGTTTAGAGAATGAATATATAATTTTTGTAATATAATTTAGCTTTGTAATTGGAAAGGTTGGAAGCATAATAATAAAGAAACAATATGGATTTATAAGCTTCAAGCATGACCATTAATCTCTTATGATCCTATGATTTGTTTAGTATATTTTGACCGGTTAATTTTGTTATCCACAGATTTGGGATTGAGATAACATGACTGTAGTATAGTTTTGATAAGATTGATAATTATGTTTCTAGAAACATGGTCAAGAGTTATGACTGGTAAAGTTATACTGAATATGTTTATGGTATAAAGTGAATAAGTGAATGGACTTAAGGTTTAAGTGAGTGAACTATGGATAGAAAGTATGGTATGAGATTATCATGAGAATTGGTGAAAATTATACTAAGATAATAGAAAATAAACTATGTGTATATTGAAAGATAATTTGAAGTGATTTGTTATCATGATAATTTGACTGAATATGGATCTGAAGAGATCAGGATTTGAATATATGTCCTAATGGAATTAGAATATATATATATATATATTGTGAAATTTCATGATAAGATTAAATAAATTAATTGTTGGTTTGAATCGAATAAGATTGAAACGTGGGTATATTGTGACAGATAGATCAATTGATCTAGATTTCGCTAAGGTTGCGAATCATTATTGAGATTTAATATGTATAGTTGTACTAAGAGTGTAAAATTTAAATGATATTGTATATGATGTAATATTCTGACAAATGAATGGACATGAATGTATTGAGTTATATCAGTTGTAAATGATGATAAAAAGGAAAAAGATTGATTACCTGTAAAGTAAGTTTAAAGGTATTGTACTAATATTTATGTTAAGTGAGAAACATGCTAAAGAAGGAATTAAGTATATGAAAAATAAGGATATTGTTATCAATTAAGGTTTGATAAATGTCTATTTTGAAAGTGATTGTAATGACGGGATAATCAATATTAAGATTTAACTCAATGATTTTTAAGGTTAAAATTAAGAGAGTAATTATAAAGAGATGGAGTAATAAAATACCTTGAAGGTAATGATTAGACAAAGTATAAGGATATTATAAGATGATCTGATTTTTGTATAAAGATAAATTAATTGGGAATATAATGAGTTATTTTGAATGTTTGGTTAAGAAAGTAATAAGTTATATAAATATATATAATAATGAGTTATGAAATTTAGAGAAGATGATTGACTCTAAGGGGGAGAGTAAAAGGTATGTGATTTGATGACATAATAACTTAAGAATATAATTAACTTTATATGAAAGTTAAGATATTATTGTGTTAAGAATGGATTGCTATTGTACTAGATAATTTCGAGGTCGAAATTTTTTTTTAAGGGGGAGAGAATTGTAATATCCCAAAATACACTGGAAGAATTGGTACTGGATTGCGCTCGCTGGCTCTCTTAAGTGGGAGGTCAAGGCTTCGATCTGGGGAGGCGACTCCTTAGGGAGCCAAATAAACAAATCCTGCTGGAGGGCCCGTGAGGGCAGTCCAAAACTGTAGCGATATGACCCGATTCTGGCAAGCTGGCCCAATCTCCCAGCCCAGTCTGGCGGGACCCTTCTGAGAGCCTGGGGCAGGGGGGTTGTTACAGTTAAAAAGGCGCCTTTTTAAGTGTAACAACCCCCCTGCCCCAGGCTCTCAGAGGGGTCCCGCCAGACTGGGCTGGAAGATTGTGTAACACCCCTATATCCGTATACATACACAACATGCTTAAACGATCGTAATATACGTATACTGAATATAGAAATGCCACACTTTACAAATACACAAATGACATTTAAAATAAAATAAACATTAAGAAATATCAAATGTTTAAGTGAAAATTATAAGACACAATAGATAAAAAAAATGTTTATTTAATTCGCAACGAAAGTTATATCCAATATTTACAAGTACAAATACATTAAAAACCAAAATTTATAAAACATGAAATTTATACATGATTGGCAGCTTGACTCTCTGATCTTTAAGCTTTAATCCAACTCTTCACAACAAAACAAACTCAACCAGGTCTAGAGGAATCCTCCGTCTCCACTCTATCAACTCTATCACCTGTGCGATAAACCACAATCGCGCTGAGCCAACAACTAAGTAGTACAAACCATAATGCTATTATGCTTTATCAACAATAATGATATACATTCAAACGATAAAGATCATACTCAATATACAATATTTCATTACATTATTTCATAACATTATAACATCATTCATGACATCCATATAACATAGACACCTATGGGCCCAACAAGTATTTAATACGATATTCAAAATTCAGAGTTACTGTTTTGGTTCATAATCACAATAATCAAGCCCGTAGGCAAACATATATATATCTCTATCCATGGATAGTGTAACAGACCCAGTCTCTTGGACCATCAACTCAACAAATTGAGGAGATCCTCAACCCGGCAAGACTGTTACCTGTAACAGACCCAGTCTCTTGGACCATCAACTCAACAAATTGAGGAGATCCTCAACCCGGCAAGACTATTACAAATCATATATCTCATAATCACAATTCTCATAGTGTAACAGACCCAGTCTCGTGGACCTCAATTCAACTCAAATTGAAGAGATCCTCAACCCGGCAAGACTGTTACAAATCATTTTATAGGCATGCCTCCAAAACCAGAACTCTGAAACTGAATAACATATTAAACATACAATTATTTCACTAATCTTTTCATCATTCTCTTTCTCAATTTGTATCTTATAATCAAACAGGCAATTATGCCTCAACACTTTCATTTGTACAACTATGGCCATTCACAATGGCTTCTCATCACATTTGAATCATCATGTCTCAATTATTTCATTTCACATTAAAGCAATTCATCATTATACGTACAGTACATTTCATATGTATCAACAATGCCATATCAAATGAATGTATGCAACAATGCAAGGTTTGTACTTACTTCACAAGCAATCCACACAACTCTAAACACTTTCTCTTTTCAGAAGTCCTTCAACAAATGAATTAGGGCAATTCACTTTCTTCACAACCTAAACCAAAACAATGATGAACCACATCAATTACAATACAATCAATCACTTATTAACCTCATACAAGACCCATAGACCACCATTACAAACCAACAACTCAGCCTTAAACCCCACGGTCGTGGTCACCCAAGACCCCCACGGGCGTGGGCTAAGGATTACTTCTGCCCAAAAATTGTCCAACACCCCACGGCCATGGTATCAAAAGGCCACGGGCGTGGCATCCAAAATGCTACTGCCTCCCACCAAAACATGTATTCCAAGCTTCTAATTCCATCAAACTCAAAATTCATGAAGACTAACACAAATAATAAACCAAACTTAACATTAACAACACTTACCAACTCAAAATCCTAATACAACTTCAACACAAACACTTTCAAAACCAACATCAACTTAACTTACTTCCTTCAAACCAAAACCAACATCATAACTAATAAAATCAAACATACTTCAACATACTACAACCAACACACCCCTATTTTCAAACATTTACCATCAAACTCAAACACCACTTCAAAATAAACAAAAGAAATCAAGAGAGAGAACTTACCAAATAATAAAACTTCTTGAACTTTCACTTAATCACTTGAAAACCCCTTCAATTTTGAGCTTGAACATCAAAACAAATCTTGCTCTCTCTTGCTTTGGGATAGCCGGCCACCATAAGGGAAAGAGAAGAAGAAGAAATGAAGAAAAGTCAAATTATCATCTCTTTAAATCTCCACCAAGTATTCCAAAATAAGAAATTACCTAAATACCCTTTTCTATTTGTTTAAACTCTCTTCTCACTTACTTGCCCTTTTAAGTAATTTCACACATAACAAATAAATATCCTCTTCCCTTGACCATCCATTTTGACTTATGTATATGTTATTTATACTTCCATATATACAACATCTACACTTTCTTTTAATTTCTTTTCTCTTGCAAATTAACATATACATTCAATCCAATTTAAAACAACAACAATATTCAAAACTTCTAAGGCATACATTGGGATATTACAATTCTCCCCCTCTAAAAAGAAATTTCGTCCTCGAAATTACCTGATATTATCTCTGAAACAGTTGAGGATACTGAGTTTGCATCGCTTGCTCACTCTCCCAAGTTGCTTCTTCTCTCCCATGATTCTTCCATAGAACCTTCACCAAAGGCACTTTCTTATTCCTCAACTCTTTCACTTCATGTGCCAAAATAGCAACTGGTTCTTCTTCAAATGTCAAATCTGGACTCGCCTCAATAGATTCAATTGACAAAACATGAGATGGATCCGATCTGTATCTCCTCAACATAGAAACATGGAATACATTATGGATCCTATCCAACTCAGGTGGCAAAGCAAGCCGATAAGCAACTGGTCCAACTCTTTCCAAAACTTCATACGGTCCAATGAAACGAGGACTCAATTTTCCTTTCCGACCAAACCTCAATATCTTTTTCCAAGGAGACACTTTCAAAAATACCTTATCTCCAACATCAAACTCTATGTCTCTCCTTTTCAAATCTGAATAAGATTTCTGTCGGTCTGAAGCTGTTTTCAACCTATCTCGAATCATTTTCACTTTCTCTTCAGTTTCCTTAACCAAATCAGGACCAATTAACTTACCTTCTCCAAGTTCATTCCAACATAGAGGTGTCCTACACCGTCTACCATACAATGCTTCGAATGGTGCCATACCAATGCTGGATTGATGACTATTATTGTAAGCAAATTCCACAAGTGGCAAAAATCTATCCCAACTTCCAGAGAAATCAATGTCATAGCTTCTCAACATGTCCTCAATAATCTGTATCACTCTCTCTGACTGCCCATCTGTCTGCGGATGAAAAGTAGTGCTAAAGTGTAATCCAGAACCCAAAGCACCATGTAAACTCTTCCAAAACCTTGAAGTAAACCGGGGATCTCGATCAGACACTACAGAAATTGGGATACCATGCAACTTTACAATCTCATGGATATACAGCTCAGCCAACTTCTCAAGAGAATAGTCCATCCGAACCGGAAGCAAGTGAACTGTCTTTGTCAATCTATCAACAATCACCCAAATAGCATCATGTTTCCTCTGAGTCAATGGAAAACCAGATACAAAATCCATGGTTACTCTATCCCATTTCCATTCAGGCACTGCTAAAGGTTGAAGTAACCCTGTTGGAACTTGATGCTCCGCTTTTACCTACTAACAAGTGAGACATTTGGACACAAACTCCGCTATGTCTCTCTTAAAACCAGACCACCAGTAGTGTTGTTTCAAATCATGGTACATCTTTGTATTGCCCAGATGCATAGCAAAAACTGACTGGTGTGCTTCTTCTAAAATAATCCTTCTCAAATTAGTATCATCAGGTACACATAATCTGTCCTTAAACCAAAGACTACCATCACTTTTCACAAGAAAATCTCGGCTCTCTCCTTTTTGACAATCTGAAACAATCTTTTGGATTTTCTCATCAGTCAACTGAGCCTCCTTAATCTGATCTAACAATATTGGCCTCAATTGCAATTGAGCCAATAATGCACCATCATCACAGGATACAAATCTAGCATGCAACGCTCTCAACTCAATAAGCAATGAGAGCGAATAGACAGTTAACCTTGCCAAAGACTTCCGGCTCAAAGCATCAGCCACAACATTTGCCTTACGAGGATGATAATCAATCAAGCAGTCATAATCTTTAATTAATTCCAACCATCGCCTTTGTCGAAGATTAAGCTCTCTCTGAACCCCCAAATACTTCAAACTCTTATGATTAGTGTATATGAAACATTTCTCTCCAAATAAGTAGTGTCACCAAATCTTCAAAGCAAACACTATGGCTGCTAACTCCAAATCATGTGTCGGATAGTTAAGCTCATGCGGCTTCAACTGTCGAGAAGCATAAGCTATAACCTTACCCTCTTGCATCAAAACACAACCCAAACCACTATGTGAAGCATCACTGAAGATCACATATGGTTTATCTTCCACAGGTAAAGTAAGAACACGCGCTTGAGTTAACATTTCTTTCAACTGCTCAAAACTAGCCTGACACTGCTCTGTCCACACGAATCTAACTCCCTTTCGAAGTAATCTGGTGAGTGGAGTAGCTATTAAAGAAAAACCTTTCACAAAGCATCGATAATAGCCTGCCAAACCCAGAAAACTTCTAACTTCAGTCACAGACTTCAGTGGATTCCAATTCAAAATAGCTTCAACTTTACTCGGATCAACTTTAATACCTTCTGCTGAAATTATATGACCGAGAAAAGTCACTTGATCAAGCCAAAATTCACACTTTGATAGCTTAGCATATAATTGCTTCTCTCTCAAAATCTACAGCACAATCCGCAGATGCTTGTCATGCTCCTCCTCATTACGTGAATACACCAAAATATCATTGATAAAAACTACCACAAACTGATCCAGATAGGGCCTAAACACCCTATTCGTCAAATCCATGAAAGCTGCAGGTGCATTTGTCAACCCAAAAGGCATTACTAAAAACTCATAATGCCCATACCTGGTGCGGAAAGCTGTTTTAGAAACATCTTCAGCTTTGACCCTCAACTGATGGTACCCAGATCTCAAGTCAATCTTGGAAAACACTGATGCTCCCTTCAATTGATCAAAAAGATCATCAATTCTAGGCAAAGGATATTTATTCTTAATAGTCACTTTATTCAATTGCCTATAATCGATACACAATCTCATAGTACCATCCTTCTTCTTCACAAACAACACAGGAGCTCCCCAAGGAGAAACACTGGGGGCGAATAAATCCTTTATCTAACAACTCCTGTAACGGCACCTTTAACTCTCTCAATTCAACAGGTGCCATGCGATAAGGAGTGATAGAGATGGGAGTGGTACCAGGCAACAATTCGATACCAAACTCAACCTCTCTCTAAGGGGGCAACCCTGGCAACTCCTCAGGAAACATGTCTGGAAAATCTGCAACTGTGGTTAAATCATCAAGTTGAGAACCCCTTACACTAGTATCCACGACATGAGCAAGGTAAGCATCACACCCTTTTCTAATCAACCGTCTAGCTGCAACAGCTGAAACCAACAAGAATGCAAGCTGTCTCTGCTCACTAGAGACCAATACAATTTTACCATTATTAGTTCTCAAAGTGACACATTTCTTTTGACAATCTACCACAGCTCCATGTCTAGACAACCAGTCCATACCCAAAATCAAATCATACTCTTTAAAAGGCATTTCAATCAAATCTCCATGAAACTCCTCACTTTGTACAACAACTGCGCTATCTCGGTGCACCTTGCTAACAAGTACACTATGCCCTAACGGATTTGTCACCAACACATCAAATCCTAGGGACTCAGCATGTAATTCAGACACAGGCAAAACAGATGCACTAATATATGAATGAGTAGAGCCTGGATCAATTAAAGCAAGAACTGATATGCCAAATAAAGAGAAAGTACCAGCAATAACTGCAAAAGCATCAGGTTGTCTTTGCATCACATAAACTCGTTGAGAAGACCCAGCTTCATCTGGCCTAGTATCCCTGGATGAAAATCCTCTCTGACCGTACCCAGGTCTACCCCCTCTGCTAACACTTCTGCCCCCTCGACCACCTCTAACACTAGGTCGAGAAACTGCAGAATCTGCTGGCCTCTGCTCCTGCATCTCCGGACACTCTCTAATAAAATGATCAGGAGATCCACATCTGAAGCATACAGCTGATCCACTATTCTTCCAACAAGCACCCCTATGTGTTCCACCACACTGAGCACACACAGGTAGAGTGAATCTCTGAACTACCGGAGTAGGAGCACTCACTATTGAAGCTGCAGGTCTTGATCTCTGTCTCTGAAATTGAACCGACCTACCAGCCTGTCTCTGACTCTGACTAATTCTGGGAACAAAACTTCCCCTACCTCTCTTCACAGAAGAAGACCCTACCTCAAACTGGGGTCTCCTAACCCTGATCTCCTCTTCAAAAATAGCTGCTGCAATATTCTGAGATCTTTCCACACTCCTAGCTGCTGCAACCAGTTGGGAAAAATCTTGGTATCTTGAACAAGCCACAAGACACATAATTGAGGGTCTCAATCCCTCCTCAAACCTTCTACACCTGTCAACCTCGTCAGAAATAATTCCCCCGGCGTAGTGGCTCAACCTGATAAATTCTAACTCATATTCTGTCACAGACCGGTGATCTTGCCTCAAGGTCAGAAAATCCATCTTCTTCACATCTTTATACTCCCTCGGAGTATATTTCAGTTCAAACTCCCGTAGAAAATCATTATAGGACAATGTTGGTGGATCATCCATAGCATGGGGCACTGTCTTCCACCAATCATATGCATCCTTCTGTAGCAATGATCTAACATAATCAAATTTTTCTTCGGGAGTGGCTTGCAACTGAATGAATATTCTTTGTACCTTATCTAACCACTGCTCAGCTACCGCTGGATCAATGGTACCTAGAAAATCTTCTGCTCCATACTTTCTTAATTTGTCATATTGTCTCACTGGTACCATTGGCTGTGGTGGTGGTGGGTACTATACTGGGGCTTGTCTAAACAATTCTATCACATGTCTAAGCCAACCTGGCGGAGCCTCCTCACCAGCTAACCTCCCTGACACAGAAACAGGGGCCTCTCCAGTTCTATCCACTCTAGCTCCATCATCAGGAGCTACGCTCTCAGCACTACCCTCAACAGATTGACGTGAATGAGGATCCATTATAATCTATATCTGCACACACAGCAGAACACACTTCATTAAAGATCAGAGACTGCCAATACCAAACATGTATTTTATTCAAAATCCAACCTTTTTAAATCAAAATATTCTTTTTCTTACACTTGACCTAGGTTGAGAATCTCAAACCTAGGCTCTGATACCAAAATAATTGTAACACCCCTATATCCGTATACGTACACAGCATGCTTAAACGATCGTAATATACATATACTGAATATAGAAATGCCACACTTTACAAATGCACAAATGACATTTAAAATAAAATAAACATTAAGAAATATCAAATGTTTAAGTGAAAATCATAAGACACAATAGATAAAAAAACGTTTATTTAATTCGCAACGGAAGTTATATCCAATATTTACAAGTACAAATACATTAAAAACCAAAATTTATAAAACATGAAATTTATACATGATTGGCAGCTTGACTCTCTGGTCTTTAAGCTTTAATCCAACTCTTCACAACAAAACAAACTCAATTAGGTCTAGAGGAATCCTCCGTCTCCACTCTATCAACTCTATCACCTGCGCGATAAACCACAATCGCGCTGAGCCAACAACTCAGTAGTACAAACCATAATGCTATTATGCTTTATCAACAATAATGATATACATTCAAATGATAAAGATCATACTCAATATACAATATTTCATTACATTATTTCATAACATTATAACATCATTCATGACATCCATATAACATAGACACCTATGGGCCCAACAAGTATTTAATACGATATTCAGAATTCAGAGTTACTGCTTTGGTTCATAATCACAATAATCAAGCCCGTAGGGAAACATATATATATCTCTATCCATGGATAGTGTAACAGACCCAGTCTCTTGGACCATCAACTCAACAAATTAAGGAGATCCTCAACCCGGCAAGACTGTTACCTGTAACAGACCCAGTCTCTTGGACCATCAACTCAACAAATTGAGGAGATCCTCAACCCGGCAAGACTGTTACAAATCATATATATCATAATCACAATTCTCATAGTGTAACAAACCCAGTCTCTTGTACCTCAATTCAACTCAAATTGAAGAGATCCTCAACCCGGCAAGACTGTTACAAATCATTTTATAGGCATGCCTCCAAAACCAGAACTCTGAAACTGAATAACATATTAAATATACAATTATTTCACTAATCTTTTCATCATTCTCTTTCTCAATTTGTATCTCATAATCAAACAGGCAATTATGCCTCAACACTTTCATTTG
The DNA here is from genome assembly GCA_947685225.1 of Garcia nutans. NCBI lineage: Eukaryota > Viridiplantae > Streptophyta > Magnoliopsida > Malpighiales > Euphorbiaceae > Garcia > Garcia nutans. The sequence goes on along the minus strand of CANTUV010000007.1, from coordinate 41,474,841 downwards.
TACAACTATGGCCATTCACAATGGCTTCTCATCACATTTGAATCATCATGTCTCAATTATTTCATTTCACATTAAAGCAATTCATCATTATACGTATAGTACATTTCATATGTATCAACAATGCCATATCAAATGAATGTATGCAACAATGCAAGGTTTGTACTTACTTCACAAGCAATTCACACAACTCTAAACACTTTCTCTTTCCAAAAGTCCTTCACCAAATGAATTAGGGCAATTCACTTTCTTCACAACCTAAACCAAAACAATGATGAACCACATCAATTCCAATACAATCAATCACTTATTAACCTCATACAAGACCCATAGACCACCATTACAAACCAACAACTCAACCTTAAACCCCATGGTCGTGGTCACCCAAGACCCCCACGGGCGTGGGCTAAGGATTGCTTCTGCCCAAAAATTGTCCAACACCCCACGGCCATGGCATCAAAAGGCCACGGGCGTGGCATCTAAAATGCTACTGCCTCCCACCAAAACATGTATTCCAAGCTTCTAATTCCATCAAACTCAAAATCATGAAGACTAACACAAATAATAAACCAAACTTAACATTAACAACACTTACCCACTCAAAATCCTAATACAACTTCAACGCAAACACTTTCAAAACCAACATCAACTTAACTTACTTCCTTCAAACCAAAACCAACATCATAACTAATAAAATCAAACATACTTCAACATACTACAACCAACACACCCCTATTTTCAAACATTTACCATCAAACTCAAACACCACTTCAAAATAAACAAAAGAAATCAAGAGAGAGAACTTACCAAATAATAAAACTTCTTGAACTTTCACTTAATCACTTGAAAACCCCTTCAATTTTGAGCTTGAACATCAAAACAAATCTTGCTCTCTCTTGCTTTGGGATAGCCGGCCACCATAAGGGAAAGAGAAGAAGAAGAAATGAAGAAAAGTCAAATTATCATCTCTTTAAATCTCCACCAAGTATTCCAAAATAAGAAATTACCTAAATACCATTTTCTATTTGTTTAAACTCTCTTCTCACTTACTTGCCCTTTTAAGTAATTTCACACATAACAAATAAATATCCTCTTCCCTTGACCATCCATTTTGACTTATGTATATGTTATTTATACTTCCATATATACAACATCTACACTTTCTTTTAATTTCTTTTCTCTTGCAAATTAACATATACATTCAATCCAATTTAAAACAACAACAATATTCAAAACTTCTAAGGCATACATTGGGATATTACAGATTGGTCCAGCTTGCCAGAATCGGGCCAGATCGCTACAGTACTGGACTGCCCTCACGGGCCCTCCAGCAGGATTTGTTTATTTGGCTCCCTAAGGAGTCGCCTCCCCGGATCAAACACCTTACCTCTCCCTTAAGAGAGCCAGCGAGTGCAATCTAGTACCAATTCTTCCAATAAACAAATTCTGCTGGAGGGCCCGTGAGGGCAGTCCAGTACTGTAGCGAACTGGCCCGATTCTGGCAAGCTGGCCCAATCTTCCAGCCCAGTCTAGCGGGACCCCTCTGAGAGCCTGGGGCAGGGGGGTTGTTACACTAGGAAAATAGACTCGCCATTCATGTGTGGAAGTTATAAGGTTAGAAGGATTGTCCTAATTATTTTTATTTATGTTTTACTTGTGCATGCGTGCATTGCATTACATGGCATTTATCCTTTCTGGCTCATAGACCTGGAGTACAGCAGTTCAAGAGCGTACAATAATCCAACCTATCCCAGTGACGTAGAATCCATTAACTACTCATTAGCTTCTCACCAAAAATAATGGAACCTAAATAGATTCAAGAGATGGTGGATGACGCTCTTAATGGCATGATGGAATAACTAAAGGGGGTCCTAGCCGAGATGATGAAAAGGCAACTGGCTACTCTTTTGGGGAACACTGTTGAGGCATCTATTAGTACTAAGAAGCAGAAGGACAAAGAAAATGCTAAGGTTGGCAAGGTATCCTTTGTTAATGTCAAAGTAGTTATTGATTATGATGATGACTGGGCTCAACACTTCCAAGATTCTCAATATAAGAGAAAGAAGTGAAGATTGTGGAGAAGTTAACCATATAAAATATTGAAACTTCAGATGTGGAGATGATGATTGTTGAATTGGAGAAAAAGTTTGAAAAAAAAACTAAAAATTGAAGAGATGTCGGAGGTAGATAAGTTGTTTGGCCAAGATGAAGAAGTCCCTTACAAGTTCAAAATGCCTTCTTTTGCTAAGTTCGATGAAATCGGCAACCCTATCTTCATGTCAAGCAATACATCACTACTATACAATCTGCCTGAGCAACTAAGGCCTAAACTCTAAGGTACTTCATGCTTTCGTTAGATCCCATTGTGCAGAATTTGTTCAACACCTTAGAGGATAATACTCAAAAGGATTGGGATTCATTGTATAAGGCCTTCATCCAATAGTATGGGTACAATATCAACTTAGATGTTACTTTGATAGTGGTAGAGTTGATAAGGCATAAACAAAATGAGAATTTTATTGATTATGTGAAAAGATGGAGAAATAAGGCTGCATTGCTCAAGAAGAGGCCCGGCGAGTCAGATCATATTAGGGTGATTGTGAGAGGGGTGCCAACTAATCTTCATGAAAGGATGTCTCACACTCTCATTAGAGAGATTTTAAGGATTTCCTTTAAGCTGGCTTGCAAATAGAAGAATGGGAAAGAGAGAATAACCATTTTCCTGCAAGAAGGAATGAGAAAGGGAATATCATTCAGGCAATCAAAGCATGCAAAAGGCAGTCGATTGTTAATGAAATTGTTCAAGGAGGTAGAAGGCAATTTTTGGACTTGGGAAAGCCATTATTCTGGGTTCTCAATAAGCTATGAAAGAAGGGGTTGTTACAACCTTTCACTCCTTGACCATTGCCAAATCCCTTACCACCTAACTTTGATGATAAAACATTTTGACAATTCCACCAAATACAAGGGCAAGACATGGACAAATGTTTGAGATTGAGGCATGATATCCAAAATTTGATTGATAGTTGGAAGTTGCCCAAACCTAACAACCCTAGTGTGAGCGGAGATTTTCACCCCCACTCCAAGTGGAATGGATCTTATGACTTTGGCACTGTTTAGGGTCGGGGCCTTAGAGAATACGAGCCTAAGTCCAGAGAAAATGGAGTAGCCACCCAGATGGACTGGGAAAAAGAAAGGGGTGGATGACTCAATTCCTAAGGAATCCCCAACCCCCTAATGGATTCGGAAAGTTGGGCACATGTGGGGAAGGTAAAAAATGGTCCAGCACCCCCACAACGCCCGGATCATTAGAACCGGCCTCCTTTTCAGGTCTTAATATTTTAAAATTCTCAAATATAATGATATTATCCATACTACAAGCAACAAATAAAGCATCATTATATTAAAATCAAAGCAATGTCCAAACAAAGCAAATAAATGGATACACATGTAATATCCCAAAGTATACCCTATAAGTTTTGGAGTTGTTGTTGTATTTAGATTTAATGTATATGTTTTATGGAAAGAGAAGGGAAAATAAATTAATTAAAAAGATTTATTATAAGAGATAAATGTATATGGAGGATAATATGTATACATATGGTATTTGGAAAATATGAGGAATATATATGTAATATTAAAGATATATGCATAGTGTATAAAGTGGTGTAGGGAAAGTGAGCTTTATAATTAAATAAGAATAATAATAATAATAAAAGAAAAAGAAGAAAGGAAAGTCAAAGGAAGAAAGTGTGGTGGAGGTTATTTGAGAAATATTAACTATATTATTATATATATATATATATATGAGATAAGAACGAAAGAAAGAAAGAACTTTCTTTCTTCTTTTGCTTCTTCTTCTTCTTCTTCTTCGTGGACAAGAGAGAGAGAGAGAGAGAGAGAGAGAGAGAGAGAAAGAGAGAGAGAGAGAGAGAGATGATTTTATTAATCTTCACATCAAATTTCTTAAGGATTTTAAAAGGATTGAAGATGGAGATGAAGATTTGGCAAAATATTCAAGTAAGTATTCATTTCTTTGAATTGATTTCCATTGATTGTGTTGATATTTGATGTAGTTAGTGTGTTAAGATGATGATAGTGAAAGATTGAAAGATATGTATAGATTAAAATGTTTATTTGTGAGGATGATGATGGATTATTGAAATTGGTTAGAAAGGGTTTAATAAGTATGAGTTGGAGAATTGAATAATTGATGTATGTTTGTGTTTAGTAAAGTTTAAAACATGAAATACATGATTTTGGGTCCGAAACAGAGGCATTTTGGATGCCACGCCCATGGCCTTTGGCTGCCACGACCGTGGCCATTGGAAATCATGGCCGTGGAGGTGTTGAGCAAGGGAGACAGATTCATTTGCTATGCCACGCCCGTGGGGACTGGAAGGCCACGCCCGTGGGGGTTGTTAGAGTAATTGGGCAGAATTGTTTGCTAAGCCACGGCCGTGGGGTTGTGAGGCCACGACCGTGGGGTCTTAGATAGATGAATTGGCTTATAATTTGTGATGTATGGGTCTAATAAGAGGGTATTAAGTGAATAATGGCATTGGAATTGATGTATTGTATTATTTTTGGATTAGGTTTTGAGAAGGAAGTGATTTGCCCTAGTTTGTGAAGTGAAGAACTCTTGGAAGGAAAAGAGTATAAAGTTGTGTGAGTGTTCTTGAGGTAAGTACCAACTACATGGTTGCATGTATTTGCATGATTTTGGGATTTATAACATTTAGTTATAAATGTGTTAGATAATTTATTATATTGGTAATACAATGTAACTAATGTTATGATTTGTATAGTGTGAAAGCTATGAGGGTCATTCAAAAAGGTATGTGTAATGTAATTTGTTATGATAAATATTTTAATGATGAATTGTGTTAATGTGTTTTGAGAAATGATGAAATGTGATATCATTGTGATTGGTAATAATGATTGAAATGAAATAGATGGACATGTGGTTTATATGATGATGAACTTAAGATATATGTTCAATGTAATTGATTGTGTATACTTGAATTATAAAATGTATAATGTGAATTGAGATATGATAAGATGTGAAGCCATTGTGATTGGCTATAATGATGCAAATGAGAAATGAAGCCATTGTTGTTGGCTATGGTTATGTAAAATGAACTTATTAAGGCATGATTGCCTACGTGTTTATGAAATGTGAATTGAGAAAGAGAATGGTAAATAAGTGAATGAATTGATTGTGTGTCTAATATGTTATTCATTTTCAGAGTTTTGTTGTTGGTGGCATGCCTAATAGTAACAATCTCTTGAAGTTAGGTTGGTTTAATCCTTGAAGCCAAGTTGGGTTGAAGTTTAACATGTTTTACTCCCCTTGAAGCTTGGTTGGATCTAAACCTTGAAGCCTAATTGAGATGTTACAACCCTTGAAGCTAGGTTGGATTGGTTCTTGAAGCCAAGTTGGGTTGATACTTAGCATGCTTTGTTCCCCTTGAAGCTTGGTTGAACCTTAATCCTTGAAGCCTAGTTGGGATAATGATAAATGTGATAATTGAACCAAAACATTAAGTTTGAAAGTGGAAATGGCATATTAGTGTTTTTGGGCCCATGCTTGTGCTTGTATATATGTGATTCTTGAATAATGGAAAAAGAATGAATAATGAAATATAATGGTATGAAAAATATAATGATAATCCTGGAATGAAATGTATACAACACATAAGTAAATTATTGAAAGTGAATATGGCTTGAGAAGCTATGTTACATGATGAGCTTATGAAAATTATAATATGAAGTGTAAAATGTATATAGATGTGGAAATGGTGAATATTGCTTCATGAAGATTTTGATAAGTCATTGAATTGTGAATTGTTGAAATGAGGTGTATGAAAATGTATATAATTAAGACATTAGTAGAATTATATATATGAAAAGCATAATCAAAATGGGAAAACATGGTAAGTACATAATGACATATCAAGATAACATGAAAATATGATTTTCTCTAATGTATGTTTATATGAATTATTTGTATTACTAAGCTCTCGGGCTTAGCGCGGTTGTGTGATCGCGCAGGTGTTTATGCGGTTGATTCGGAAGTCAAGCTGTTATGCCACGAGAAGGGTAAGAGTGTTTCGAGACCAACTAGAAGGTGATGCATATATGTGTGAGTTAATTATGTTATATTATTCATAATAATATAGTTATAGGTATAAATGAAGTTTTGGTAAATAAGACTAAGATCATTGAAAGTATAATGATTTTGTCAATGTTATTAAATTATAATGTAATATTGTTTGAACTTGACTAAAGGTTTTTGAATTGAAACTAAATGTGACATTCTTATACTCCATATACGTATTGCATGTATACTAGGTATATGTATAGTACTTATATAGAGTATGGGAGTGTTACAATAATTTTGGTATCAGAGCTTAGGTTCGAGATTCTCGGCCTAAGTAAAATTAAAAAGAGAAAGTTTTGAAAAGCTTAAAGAGAAGTAAAAAGAAAAGTTTTGAAATGAAATTTGTAATACATGCATATGCATTCACACCTAGGTTGGTCTCGAACGTGGCATTATGTGATTTGTGATGTATTTGAATTACATGAGACGGATGATAGTGTGTGAATAAAATGTTATATGAAAGTAATAATTGGAAAAAGAAATGATATGAAAAATTGGTACAAGTGTAATTGGTAAATTCAAGAATGGGAGTTTACTTAAGGAAAGTAAATTTTGATGTATTGATTATTGAAAAGTGATTGTAAAATAAAGAAATGAAAAGAAGAATAAAGTTGAAAATGAGTAAAATCAAGATTAGAGTATGTACTCTTTCCTCTACGCTTTGAATCTCTTTATAACAAAGATTATGTTTGGTTTGTTAGAAAAAGGAAATATTGTGGGATTGTTAATATGGAAAGATATGCTATTTAGAGGAAGAGAGTATGGTGGAATATTGAATGAGTTGATTAATATAGACAAGGTGTGACTATTTAAAGTTTGGAGTATATAAAGTTAAGGTTGTGTTTAAAAGAAAAAGAGATGATATTGGTATAGTTTGTATTGTTTTTTTTTATGTAAACATTGTGATTTCAATGTTAGAAATGTGAGATGTTTGAATATTGTGAAAGCTCATGATAATAGTGATAATATGTGATATTTGGATTTCTGAAATGAGCTTAAGAATTGTGAAAATTATAAGTTTTGATGTTGCTTTGTGGTATATAAATATAATGTTTTAAAGTTGATATTAATAAAAGATGAGTTTGGTAAATTGAAATTTAAGTGAAGTAGTAAGTTGAAAAGTTAAAGTTTTAGTGGAATTTGATAAAGATTATTTGGATATTGATAGTTTAATGTATATTCAATACATGAGCTATGTGAAATGAATAATATTGCACGTGAAAGTATTATGAATTGAGTAATGTGATTAATAGTATGATAAATTGTTTTGAAGTCAAAAGAAAGTGAGTAAGCAAGTGAAAATGAGTTATTTTAAGTTATTTGAGTGGAAAGGGTAAAAATGGATATGAAGGTATATTAAATGCTTTTAAAGACAAAAGTGAAAGAGATGTCACATAAGGATTGTGACTAAGATGTATGTGAAATGTTATTATGGTTGGAATATATATATTTGTTGTGATGATAAATATTTCACATCATATTGAAGAAATGAGGATGATAGTGTTCAAAGGAAGGTAATAAACATTAAATTTGTATGGAATGTATGAAAAAGGAAAATAAAATAAGAGCATATAATTACGTGTATACATGTATAGGATGTGTGAGTTGAGCTTTTCAATATGAATGAAATTATAATATGTAAGAAATGTGAATCACATTGTGAATGTGATCTATGAATATATATGTGGTACAATTATTGGATTAGTGATATGGAGAATGATATTGTATGTATTAGTGAACCTAAGAAAGATTAGGTTATGACTTGAGCAAATTAGATGAATTTTATAACGGAATTGAGAGTAAGAATAGACTCGTGTAATATTGAACAGTGAAATTGTTATGGTGATCACTGAATTTGATGATCATATGATATTTAGAATTCCAAAGTATCCACATACGGAAAAGTTCTATGTATTGGTATATTATAAGAGATTGTAAATGGATTAGAAATGAAGTGACAAAAGAGAAATTATGTAATATTTGCATATGATGGAATATGTGTTCATAAAAGAAGATAATAATAATATTGTTGAAATATGAATTAAGCTAGTGATGATTAAATAACTGAGTGCAAATTGGGTGATAATGGAGTTGGAATGTGTTAACTTTTGGGGTAGCCAAAGTTTAGAAATGAATATGAAATTTTTGAGATCCAATTTAGTATGGTAATTGGAAAGGTTGGAAACAGAATAATAAAGGAACCATATGGATTTACAAGTTTCAAACGTGACCCTTAATTTTTGATAATCCTACGATTTGTTTAGTATATTGTGGTTGATTAATTTTGTTATTTTCCCATTTGGGACTGAGATAACACAACTATGATATAGTTCTGATGAGATTGATAATTATGATTTGGTAAAGTTGTATCTCATTATTTTATGTTAGAAATCTGGTTATAATTATGAAACGTAAGGAAAAAGAAGAGAATTATGAAAATGTGTTAAGTATGATAACACTTATTGTTAAGATAGCAATGGTGGGATACGTGAGAAGATATTAAAAAGAGAGAAATTACAAAAGGTGACTGAAAGTTATGATAAATATGTGTATGGTATAAAGTGAATAAGTGAATGGGTTTAAAGTTTAAGTGAATGAACTATACATAATAAAAGCGATATGAGATTATCATGAGAATTGGTGGAAATGATACTAAGATAATAGAAAACAATATATATGTATATATATATATATATTGAAGGACAATCTGAAGTGATTTGTTATCATGATAATTTGATTGAATAAGGATCTGAAGAGATCAGGAATTAGATATAAGTTTGATTGAATGGAATAAGGATATACATATATATAGATATATATAATGTGAAATCTAATGATAAGTTCAAATAAATTACTTGTTGATTTGAATTGAACAAGATTGAAATGTGAATATTTTGTGATGGAGAGATCAAATGATCTAAGTTGCGTTAAGATTGTGAATCATTATTAAGACTTAATATGTATAGTTGTACTAAGAATATAAAAATTTAAATGATATGTATATGATGTAATATTTTGATGAATCAATGGACATTGATGAATTGAATTGTATCAGCTGTAAATAATGATAAAAGGAAAAAGATTGATTATCTGTTAAGTAAGTTTAAAGAGGTTGTATCAATATTAATGTTAAGTGAGATATGATAAAGAAAGATTTAAGTGTAAACAAAATGGAAAGATTGTTACCAATCAAGGTTTGATAAGTGGCTATTTTCAAAAGTGATTGTAATGACAAGATAGGCAATAGTATGATATAATTCAATAATTTCCAAGGTTAAAGTTGATTATCTATAAAGAGATGAAGTGATATATATCTTGAATGTAATAGATGAATGGAATATATAGACTATAAGATGAGTTGATTATTGTATAAAAGAAAATTCATTGGGAATGTAATGAGCTATTTGGGTTGCTCTGTTGAGAAAGTTATAAGATAAAAATAGATTTATAATCAAATGTAAAGAAATTGATTGACTCTAAGGGGGAGAGTATAAGTTATATGATTTGATGATATAATAACTTAAGTATATAAGTAACTTCGTATGGAAATTAAGATGGTGTTATGTTAAGAATGAATTGTTATTGTGCTAGATAATTTCGAGGATGAAATTATTTAAGGGGGAGAGAATTGTAATATCCCAAAGTATACCCTATAAGTTTTGGAGTTGTTGTTGTATTTAGATTTAATGTATATGTTTTATGGAAAGAGAAGGGAAAATAAATTAATTAAAAAGATATATTATAAGAGATAAATGTATATGGAGGATAATATGTATACATATGGTATTTGGAAAATATGAGGAATATATATGTAATATTAAAGACATATGCATAGTGTATAAAGCGGTGTAGGGAAAGTGAGCTTTATAATTAAATAAGAATAATAATAATAATAAAAGAAAAAGAAGAAAGGAAAGTCAAAGGAAGAAAGTGTGGTGGAGGTTATTTGAGAAATATTAACTATATTATTATTATTATTATTATTATTATTATTATTATATATTAGAGATAAGAACGAAAGAAAGAAAGAACTTTCTTTCTTCTTTTGCTTCTTCTTCTTCTTCTTCTTCGTGGACAAGAGAGAGAGAGAGAGAGAGAGAAAGAGAGAGAGAGAGAGAGAGATGATTTTATTAATCTTCACATCAAATTTCTTAAGGATTTTAAAAGGATTGAAGATGGAGATGAAGATTTGGCAAAATATTCAAGTAAGTATTCATTTCTTTGAATTGATTTCCATTGATTGTGTTGATATTTGATGTAGTTAGTGTGTTAAGATGATGATAGTGAAAGATTGAAAGATATGTATAGATTAAAATGTTTATTTGTGAGGATGATGATGGATTATTGAAATTGGTTAGAAAGGGTTTAATAAATATGAGTTGGAGAATTGAATAATTGATGTATGTTTGTGTTTAGTAAAGTTTAAAACATGAAATACATGATTTTGGGTCCGAAACAGAGGCATGTTGGATGCCACGCCCGTGGCCTTTGGCTGCCACGACCGTGGCCATTGGAAATCATGGCCGTGGAGGTGTTGAGCAAGGGAGACAGATTCATTTGCTATGCCACGCCCGTGGGGACTGGAAGGCCACGCCCGTGGGGGTTGTTAGAGTAATTGGGCAGAATTGTTTGCTAAGCCACGGCCGTGGGGTTGTGAGGCCACGACCGTGGGGTCTTAGATAGATGAATTGGCTTATAATTTGTGATGTATGGGTCTAATAAGAGGGTATTAAGTGAATAATGGCATTGGAATTGATGTATTGTATTATTTTTGGATTAGGTTTTGAGAAGGAAGTGATTTGCCCTAGTTTGTGAAGTGAAAAACTCTTGGAAGGAAAAGAGTATAAAGTTGTGTGAGTGTTCTTGAGGTCAGTACCAACTACATGGTTGCATGTATTTGCATGATTTTGGGATTTATAACATTTAGTTATAAATGTGTTAGATAATTTATTATAGTGTTAATACAATGTAACTAATGTTATGATTTGTATAGTGTGAAAGCTATGAGGGTCATTCAAAAAGGTATGTGTAATGTAATTTGTTATGATAAATATTTTAATGATGAATTGTGTTAATGTGTTTTGAGAAATGATGAAATGTGATATCATTGTGATTGGTAATAATGATTGAAATGAAATAGATGGACATGTGGTTTATATGATGATGAACTTAAGATATATGTTCAATGTAATTGATTGTGTATACTTGAATTATAAAATGTATAATGTGAATTGAGATATGATAAGATGTGAAGCCATTGTGATTGGCTATAATGATGCAAATGAGAAATGAAGCCATTGTTGTTGGCTATGGTTATGTAAAATGAACTTATTAAGGCATGATTGCCTACGTGTTTATGAAATGTGAATTGAGAAAGAGAATGGTAAATAAGTGAATGAATTGATTGTGTGTCTAATATGTTATTCATTTTCAGAGTTTTGTTGTTGGTGGCATGCCTAATAGTAACAATCTCTTGAAGTTAGGTTGGTTTAATCCTTGAAGCCAAGTTGGGTTGAAGTTTAACATGTTTTACTCCCCTTGAAGCTTGGTTGGATCTAAACCTTGAAGCCTAATTGAGATGTTACAACCCTTGAAGCTAGGTTGGATTGGTTCTTGAAGCCAAGTTGGGTTGATACTTAGCATGCTTTGTTCCCCTTGAAGCTTGGTTGAACCTTAATCCTTGAAGCCTAGTTGGGATAATGATAAATGTGATAATTGAACCAAAACATTAACTCTGAAAGTGGAATGGCATATTAGTGTTTTTGGGCCCATGCTTGTGCTTGTATATATGTGATTCTTGAATAATGGAAAAAGAATGAATAATGAAATATAATATTATGTGATATATGGTGATAACTATGGAATGAAATATAATGGTATGAAAAATATAATGATAATCCTGGAATGAAATGTATACAACACATAAGTAAATTATTGAAAGTGAATATGGCTTGAGAAGCTATGTTACATGATGAGCTTATGAAAATTATAATATGAAGTGTAAAATGTATATAGATGTGGAAATGGTGAATATTGCTTCATGAAGATTTTGATAAGTCATTGAATTGTGAATTGTTGAAATGAGGTGTATGAATATGTATATAATTAAGACATTAGTAGAATTATATATATGAAAAGCATAATCAAAATGGGAAAACATGGTAAGTACATAATGACATATCAAGATAACATGAAAATATGATTTTCTCTAATGTATGTTTATATGAATTATTTGTATTACTAAGCTCTCGGGCTTAGCGCGGTTGTGTGATCGCGCAGGTGTTTATGCGGTTGATTCGGAAGTCAAGCTGTTATGCCACGAGAAGGGTAAGAGTGTTTCGAGACCAACTAGAAGGTGATGCATATATGTGTGAGTTAATTATGTTATATTATTCATAATAATATAGTTATAGGTATAAATGAAGTTTTGGTAAATAAGACTAAGATCATTGAAAGTATAATGATTTTGTCAATGTTATTAAATTATAATGTAATATTGTTTGAACTTGACTAAAGGTTTTTGAATTGAAACTAAATGTGACATTCTTATACTCCATATACGTATTGTATGTATACTAGGTATATGTATAGTACTTATATAGAGTATGGGGGTGTTACAACACATCCGAGGATGGAAACATGTCCTTACATCGTCCATGTCTAAACTAAATAGGGAACCCACCAAAAGGTGGAAACATGTCCTTTACACTGTTCTAAAATATAAAAGCAATTTAAATTATATGAAAATTAATTAATGAGGTACCCAATAATGGAAACATAGCTCTTACAATTTTAATACTAAGACAAACTAATAATAATCATAATAATAATAAAAATATCCATCCATCATAAATTAAAAAAATCAAGTATTGAAATTAAATAAATCAAAACATATAATAAACTACATAATCAAATCTAAAATTTAATAAAGCAAATAAAGATACAAATTTAGGTTTATGTCTCAATTTAGGGTTCTTTAACTAATATTTAGGGTTTTGGGATTTTGGAATTATTATTATTATTATTTAGTCCACTGTGAGAATATTTTTTTGGAAAAATGGGGTGGAATAAGGTTTTATAAATTTAAGAAAGTAGTTAGGTTTTTTGATAATCAAATTAGGGTTTAAGGGCTAACATCATGAAATTATTGTTTTGGAACCTTAAGACATTAGGGTTTATAATTTTAAAAGATTGGGATTAGGGTTTAAGATTTTTACGGTTTAAGAGAGAAATATTTATGGGATTTATTAGAGTAGGGCGTAAGGATTTGTAGGTTTACTGGAGAGGGTTTAAAAAATTAAGGTTTTGATTTATCATTTTAGAAGAAATATTGATTCTAGAAATAAATTAAGATTTTGGAAAATAATTAGGGTTTTGAGACATTAATGGAATAATTTAGGGTTTAAAATTTTTAGGAAAAATAGTTTAGGGTTTTTAAAGTTTTGGAAACAGAAGAACAGTTTAGGATTTTAATAATTTAATCAATGACTTAGACTACTGGATGAATCAAAAATATGATTTATATAACATACAATTAGGGTTTAATAATTAATAATTTAGGTTACTGAAAGACTCATCGTCAAAGCGAATAATAGAAACGCTTAAAAGAAAATATGGCAATACTATCGTATGCTTAAACAATTCATGAATCAAAACATAAGGATGTTGTAAATATAAACAAATCAAAGAATAATAATCAAACCTGTCGCGTTGGTTCCATCATAGTTGACTCTGGCTGAACAAGAACAAAGTCAGCATTGATGCCTATAATGGATTGATGATTGATGAGTGCTATTTGTTGCTAATTTCTTTTGTTGTTTCTACTTTGCTGTTTAATCTCTCTTAATGTTAATTGCCGACCCTTATTAAAGTCTAAAACTTTATTATTTATAGGCAAAACCTCACTCAAAAACCCTAACCCGAATATTAATCCGACCTTAACACAAATTCTAGTTTAATTAGGAAACAAAAAACAATTGAAGACCATGTCAATTTGGTGTGCCAAGATCGACATGGCCTTTGGGTCATGACGACTTGGGCATCCAGGTTGACATGAGCCAATGCCCATGTCGATCTAGAGCCAGATCGACATGAGCTAGGTTCATGCCGACCTGGGGCCTCCAGGTCGACATGAGCCAAGGTTCATGTCACGGCCCTTTAAAATTATTTTTTTATTTTTTAATTTTTTTTGGACTAGATCTTTTAAAAAACTTGGTTTGGGGTTTTGTAGTTGAGTTTGTGCCTTTTAAAATCGTACCAACTTATTAGAAGTTGTAAATCGAATCGAATTTGTTTTGACATTCTTTAATTAGGACCGTACCAACTTAGGGCCAAAATTAAGGGTCTACAGTTTACCCCGTGTTTAGATCAATTTTGTATATATTTTCTATGATGTTTTTGTTGATTTTAAGTTAATTTTCATGTTAAATTGCACTTAAGTTTGTTTGAAGTTGTTAATTTAAGTTGAAGTACATTTGATGGAGCTATTTAATCAAAAATTGGTGGATTTGTTGAAGAAAAGCAAGTGACACGGCCAAGCTCCACATGGCTTGGCCGTGTCTCTCATCAAAATTGAAGAAATTGAAGAAAAAACAAGTGACACGGCCAAGCTCCACATGTCTTGGCCGTGTCTCTCAAGAAATCAAGTCCATAGGCGAACACGGTTATGAGACACGGCCAAGTCACTGGTCGTGTCTCACCAAAGGAACAAAAGAGCAAAGAAAGAAAAGAAAGAAGTAGAGACGGACACCATCAAGGGACATGGCCAAGACACTGGCCATGTCACATGACACAGCCGTGTCTCACAAGGACAAAACACTCAGCAAGGGACACGGCTAGAAGCTTGGCCGTGTCCCAAGAAAGAAAGACATGAGACACGGCCAAGCTCTAGGAGGCTTGGCTGTGTCACCCTGGATCCTTAGCTGGCTTGCACGAGGTGTGAGCTATGGTGTTTTAGTGGGTGACAAAAAAACAAAAAGAAGTGAAAAATGGGAGGATTTTATGGAAGAAATATATAAAAAATTGGTAAGTGGGAGACAAGGAATGATAGGTGTCTTAAACAATTCAAAGTGGGAGAGCATGGGGATTTAGAAAATGGATTAAATAAATTTAGTGGACATTATCTACACACATCATGTTCTTCATCTTCTTCATCTTCTTCCTTGGTTCTTGCTTGAGAGAGGAAGACATCATTCTCTCATCTTCATTCACCATTTCCTTTCACACACCAAGAGCAAAGATAATTGTTGGTTTTGAAGTGAGTTACTGGTTCTTGAGGATTAGGGTTTTAAGAGGCTTGATTGGAGAGTTGAGAATTTGAGAGAGTATCATCCACTCCTTCAAGAAGAGAGCCATTTGTTCAAGAGAGCTGGAAGTTCATCATCACACACCAAGAGGGAGCTATGAAAGAGACAAGGAGTCCGATTTTTAGCATCTTCTTAAGGGGTTTTTCTAACTCTTTCCTTTAATCCATTTCTTATTTGTTGTTGTTGTATCAAGAACATTAATATTGCAATGAATAACTTTGATTTGGTTTATATTGAAATGAGTATTTGTTTAAAGAATATGATGAGCTAATTTACTCATGCTTTGGGTTGTAGTATATTTGATTGAATGATTTTATTTGATGAGTCCATTGATATACCTTGTTATATGTTGATTGCATTGAAATTAAAGGTAAATTGATAGATTGGCCACCTATTGATTACTTAATATTGAATGACGGACCGAGAGGAGAAGTTTAATATCGAAACTATGCAATTGACTACCCTAAGAATGAATTAGAAATATAAGTTCTAGGGTTTATTAATTTGCTAATGTAAAGTAAATGGTTGTTGTTAATTCATAAATGTGAAAACTAGTGAATTGATAATTGGCTAATTAATCTTAAGGAACAAATTAAGGCACAAGGTTGTAACACCTCTATACCCTGTATACGTACCAAGCATGCTTAAACGATCGTAATATACGTATACTGAATATGGAAAATGCCACGGTTTAAAAAGACACAACAAATATCTTTGTAAATAAGTGAAACCAATCTCAAACAAATAAAAGAAATCCAAAAGACACTATATATAAAATGTTTAATAATTCACAGCGGAAGTTATTACAAATATGTTATAAATCAAAGTTTACAAAACATAGAATATATACATGATTGGCAGCTCTTCTCTGATCTTTAAGTCCCAAAAGAAAAATCCTCAATGTCTAGTCTCACTTGGTCTCGAGGAGCTCTCAGGTTCAACTTTGTCACCTGCGCGATCAAACACTATCGCGCTAAGCCATCGGCTTAGTGGTACAAAATATACCAACATTATACTTTAAGGCAAAGTAATGTTACACATCTAAATCATAAAGTTAACATCATAAGTGAAAAGCTAACATCATACCTTTATATTTCATAAACCATACACATAGAAGCACATCACATTACCACATCATACTACATTCAATGTCATAACAATATTCATATTACATCTTCATAGTTCCATTGATTTTACCATTCAAGAATCACATTATATACAAAGACAAGCATGGGCCCAAAACACTTTAATACGCCATTCAATTTTCAGAGTTAATGCTTTGGTTTTGTTATCACATTTATCATTATCATAAACCCAACTAGGCTTCAAGGGTGTAGGTTCAACCAAGCTTCAAGGGGAACAAAGCATGCTAAGTATCAACCCAACTTGGCTTCAAGAACCAACCCAACCTAGCTTCAAGGGTTGTAACATCTCAATTAGGCTTCAAGGATTAAATCCAACCTAACTTCAAGAGAATGTTACCAATAGGCATTCCACCAATAACAAAACTCTAAAAATGAATAACACATTAGACACACAATTCATTTATTATCTCATTCTCAATTCTCATCATCAATTAGGCAAACATGTATTATGTTCTTTCAATGGAATCATCATAGCCAAATCACAATGGCCTCATATCATTTCATATCTCCATTCATATTATACATATAGCCTCATTAATATAGCATTTCAAAGTACATTATTCATATACACATTACCATTCACAAGATTCACAATGCATAATACATAGCCTTGTTCATATAGTATCATATGCATTATCAAATGTAAGTTCAATCTCAACCATGTAAGAAGAGCAAGGAAAAATCACAGTGGCCAACACACTCAAGGGACACGGCAAAGCTTGTGGCCGTGTCTCTCAACCAAAAGCAACAGAAGCAAACATGGGCAAGGGACACGGCCGTGTCTTCTCCAAAAATCATCCAACACGGCCAAATTTCCATAGACTTGGCCGTGTCTCCCAAAAATATTTAGTTTTGGCCGTGTCTCTTCTTAGGTTTGGCCGTGTCTCTCATAAATAAACCCTAAAGATAGCCAAAACTCTTCTAATTGAATCAAGAACACATTATACACAACTTAACCTCATTCAAATGGATATAATCAATGTTATTAACACATATTTTACATATTCATCACAATATTCACATTAACACTATATTAACCATACAATCAATCACTTACCACTCCAAAACCCTAAAACCAAACATCACCCTTAACTTACCATCTTCAAACCAAAACCAACACCAATTCAACCTTTTAACTTACAATCAATTTTAACATTTATAAACACATCTTAAACATACTTATTCATAAAATCAACAATTTATAAATCACCTCAAACACCACTTCAAAATAACAAAGGAAAACAAGAGAGTACTTACCTTAAATGAAGAAATTTCACAAATCTCCAACTTAATCCTTTGATTCTTCCTTCAATTTGATTCTAGCATTTAGAACACCTCTCTTGCTCTCTCTTTTCTTGGATAGCCGGCACACAAATGAGAAGAAAAGAAAAAAATAAACACAAGTCAACTTCTTTTCCTCTTTAAATCTCCACCAAGCAATTCTAGCCAAGCAATTACCTAAATGCCCTCATCCATTTAACTTAACCTTTGTCACTTATATGCCCATTAAAGAAATTTCACATATCACACAAAATTATCCTCTTCCATTGACCATCCCTTTTGACTAATGTATATGTTATATATATAACCATATACCCAACATATACACTTTCTCTCTACACATTACTTTCTTTTTTTTTAAAAAAAACAATACATAAACATTCTCTTTTCAATTTCTTTTCTTATCAACATAACATATACACAAAATTCAAACAAACAACAATTATATCCAAACTTTTAGGGCACACATTGGGATATTACAAAGGTTATATTAATGGATAATTGGATAATTAAACATTTGGTTAAATGTACCTACAACCCTAGGCATCATTTCCATAATTGAATTTCTCTTGCATAAAATCACTCATTTTCATTTCTAAGGTTAATTACAATTCACCAATCCAATCACACAATCGAGTTTATTATTTCATGTTAATCAAACTATTACATGCAAGTCCTTCCTTGGGAAACGACCTTGGGGCGATCACCGTCACTACAATAGCCTTGTATACTTGTGTGTGCTGCTTTGTGATAGTGCTAATTTAAGCGCAACACCCCCTGCTTGAGAAATATGAGACTTTCAGTAGAACAGAGTGAAAAGCAACATGACTTTTGACTGATTTTTGATGAGGATGGGTACTTGGATTTGATTTGGGTACTTGGACCCGAGAATGAACTTGATTTGGATACTTGGACCCAAGACTGGATTGGGTTTGGATACTTGGACCCGAGATTAGGTACTTGGACTCGAGATTGAATTTGATTTGGGTACTTGGACCCGAGATTGGGTACTTAGACCCAAGATTGAATTTAATTTGGGTACTTGGACCCGAGATTGGGTGCTTGGATTCAAGATTGAATTTGATTTAGGTACTTGGACCAGAGATTGGGTGCTTGGACCCGAGATTGGGTACTTGGACCAAAGATTGAATTTGATTTGGGTGCTTGGACCCTAGATTGGGTACTTGGACTCGAGATTGGATTGAATTTGGGTACTTGGACTTGAAGCTAAATTTAATTTCGGTGCTTGGACCTGTGATTAGATTGGATTTGGGTATATAGACTCGAGATTGAAGATTGGGTACTTGAACCCATAATTGAATCTAATTTGGGTACTTGGACCCCGGATTTGATACTTGGACTCGAGACTGAATTTGATTTGGGTACTTGGACCCATGACTGAATTAGATTTGGGTATTCAGATCAAAGATTGGGTACTTGGACCTGAGATTGGATACTTGGACCCGAGATTAGGCACTTGGACCCGAGATTGAATTGGATTTGGGTACTTAGACCCAAGACTGGGTACCTAGACCCGTGATTGGGTACTTGGACCCAAGACTGAATTTGATTTGGGTACTTCGACCTAAGATTTGATACTTAGACTCGAGATTGAATTTGATTTGGGTACTTGGACTCGAGATTAAATTTGATTTGAGTACTTGGACCTGAGACTAAATTGGATTTGGGTACATAGACCCGAGATTGGATACTTGGACCCGTGAATGAATTGGATTTCGATGCTTGGACCCGAGACTGGATACTTGGACCCATGACTGAATTGGGTACTTAAACCTGAGACTAATTACTTGGACCAGAGACTAAATTGAATTTCGGTACTTGGACCCAAGGTTGGGTATTTGGACCCGAAACTGGATTGGATTTGGATACTTAGACCCATGATTGGGTACTTAGACCTAAAACTGGATTGGATTTGGGTACTTGGACCCGTGACTGGGTACTTAGACTCGAGATTGAATTGGATTTGTGTACTTGGACCTGAGATTGGGTACTTGGACCTGAGATTGGGTACTTGAACTCGAGATTAGGTACTTAGACCCGAGATTGAATCTGATTTGGGTACTTGGACCCAAAATTGAATTGGATTTCACTGACCTTTTATCAGTTGAGGATTCTGGCTTAATTGGTTGTTCCATTCTTTTGTTTTTCCTTTTGCAAAAATTTAGCAATTTTTAGTTGGCCCTCATATGTTCTCTTTGCCTCCTGTGTGATGAAATATTTGCAAGTGAGTTTGAAAATGTTTTGTAAATAAACTCAAAAAATTGAAAAGGAGAAACTTTGCCCCCTGTGTAGGCTCAAACCAATGATTTTTTTCATGCAAACTTTGATTGAAGTTTTTATTGTCTAGTTCTTCGCACAAGCACTTCTTCTCTTTGAAAAATTACTGGAGCTTTCTCAAGCAATGGGCATTACATGCCTCCCTAGATTTGATATCTTCCTTTGATTCTTTACTTCATAGGGTATTTGCTATTCACTTTAACAAAGAACAAATAATACAAGAAAAAAAAGAAAAAAAAATCGTGTGATATGTTCATGTATGCATGATATGCATGAGAAATACTTACAAGGTTCCATTGACTCACAGATCGAGGTGATGAGCAGAAGTGTTCTCATTGGTTCCTTTTAGATGCTCGTTCAGGTCTTGCATTGAAATGACAGAATGCTTCACATTTATAACTTTTATCTTCAAGATGTTGAAAACATGAATAATGGAGGCCCCAAACAGCAGAGATACATCCATTTCAAATTATGATTCAGTATGTCAATTGGTAGCTTCTTCATAACCTTGCCAGTAATCATTTCCTTTGCCCAATGTGTCCTTCGAGGTTTGATAGTTCAACATACTCCCCTTAACTTGAAGGCTTTGTAAATTTTTTTTTTCTTTTTTGGATTTTCAATTTTCAATTTTATTTTTAAAGTCAAATGTTGGCTTTGCCAAATCAATGTCAATGTACCTTAGGACTTGATTTCCAAATTAACATATCTATAACATGACAACCCTAGTTACCATACTAAGCTCGGGAATCATTTCTATTTAATCAAGAACTGTTGCACTTCAGATAGACACATACACATTACTTAGTTAAAGGTCTCACTGAGTTTGAATATGGTCTATCTCATATGCATCCTTATCCAAACTATTTCCACTAATAGAATCTACATAACAAGAGAGATCAATAGGTCTTTGATAGGCTTGAAATGGGGTCTATAAGGGACATATGTTAAATGAAGGTCATTTTGGGATTGGAGTTGATGTGACACAATGGACAAACCATCACACTACATACTGCTTGTTGGAACTTTAGACAGTTGGGAGCATGAAAAGATAGAGCTATGAGTATCCTCCCATCTTCTTGGAATTATTCTAGATCTTGATTGGGATAGTCTTTTCCCTTGCAAAAAGTTTGGTACCCAAATTCATTTCTTTTCTTCTTCTCCCTTTTCTTTCTTTTTATTTTTGTTACTCTTCCCTTACTTTGAGCATTTTATCATTTTGCCCTTCTTCCTTGTAGGACTGTCAAGTACAAAACTTTCAAGAATTGGATGATCTTTCTCCCTTTTCTTTGATTTTCATCAAATCTTTTGTTGGATTGGTGTTGCGCTCGAATTAAGTACTACTACAAAGCGTCACTCGCAAGTATACGAGGTAGCTGTAGCAAAGGTGATCGCCCCAAGGTCGTTTCCCCAAGAAGGTGTGGTTCGTAATAGCTTGATTGACAAGTATTTAAATGCGGAAGTGTTTGTTGTATGAAATGTGCAAGATTAATTTAAACCTAAAATTAACGGCGTAGGTTGAAGTGTGTGATGGGTGTGCAAGATCAAATCGATTCTTGGGAAGGTGCCTAAAGTCATAGGTCCATTCAATCAAAGCTCAATTCTCAATTATCCACTAACATAACCTTGTAATTAATTTGTTCCTTAAGATTAATTAGTCAATTACCAATCCATTAGTTCTCACATTCATGAATTAACAATGACCAATTCTTTTACATTACCAAATTAATAAACCCTAGAACTTATATTTCTAATTCATTCAAAGGGTGGTCGATTATATAGTTCAGATATCGGATTTCACCTCTCGGTCCGTCATCCAATATTCAAAGATCAATAGGTAGCTAATCTATCAACCTAGCATTTAATGCAATACAATCAACCAATCAACAAGGAACATCAATGTAAATATCAAATCAAGACATTCAACCAAATATACTATAAACCCTAGGCATGGGTATTTAGCTCAACATCATCAATTTATAACAAATATTCATCTCAATACAAAACAATTACAAATTGTTCATTGCAATATCAATCTCTTAATACAACAACAACAATAAGAAATGAATTAAAAGAGAGAATAGAAAAACCCCTTGTGAAGATGCCAAGAGTAGGATTGCTAGTCTTCCTCCTAGCTCCACTTGATGTATTTGATGAAGAACTCAAGCCCTCTTCAATGGTTGTGTAATATCCCAAAATATACCCTAGATGTTTTGGGTTTTATTATTAATTTAATTGGATTTATTGTATATGTTTTATTGGAAGAGAAAAAGGGTTTTTAAAGGGAGTGTATATGTGATGTATATTAGAATATATATAACATATACCTAAGTCAATGGATAGTTTAAGAATGGAGTTAGTGGAAGAAGATATTTGTTGTGTTTGTGTTAATAATTAATTATTAAGGAAATTAATGAATGGAGGAGGTTTATTTGAATTGTTTAATATTTTTAATTGCTTGGTTGAGAGGATTTTAAGAAAAGAGGTGTTGACTTGGAGTTTTCTCTTTCTTCTTTCTTTCTTCTTGCCATGAATCATTTTCTCCTTCTCCTTCCTTTGTTTTGTTTGGCCAGACAACAAAGAAATAAGAGAACAAGAGGAGTTTTGATCTTCCAACTCAAGATCTAAGGAAGCTTTCAAGAGATTAAGTGGAAAGTCAAGAGATTTCTTCATCCTTGGTAAGTTCTCCACTTGATCCTTTGATTTCTTTGAGTTTTTGAGTTGAGTTTGTGGATGGTTTGTGAATATGTTGTTTAAGATGGGTTTAAGGGTGTTTGGGTAACTGATTTTCTTGTTTTTGGGGATGGTTTGAAGGAAAGAGTAAGTTGTTGGAAATGATTGTTTTGAGGTTGTGTTTTAGGTTTGTGTTGATGATTTTTGATTTGAGATTTGAAGAATGTTTTAGTTGTTTTGGTGTTTTTGTGAGTTTATTATGGTTTTTGGGTATGTTGAGATGAGTTTGGTTGAAGTGGATTTTGGTGAAAGGAAGTGTTTTGTTGGTTGTGGTGTTGTCTTGGCCGGAATCTGGGTTTTTGGCCTGACACGTCCAGGAGCACGTCCAGGTCCTTAGGCGTGTCAATTGTTCTGAGTGGCAGTAGGTGTGACACGGCCATTAACACGCCCGTGTTGTTGAGCGTGTCATAGCTACTGTGAGTTTTGAGAATTTACACGGCCATGAGCACGCTCATGATGTTGGACGTGTCGTTATTTCTGAGAGACAGAATGTATTACACGTCCAGTGACATGCCCGTGGTTCTGAGCGTGTAAATGTTTCTGTGTTGTGGAGTTAGGGCACGGTCAGGGACACGCCCGTGTGTGTGAGCGTGTCAAGTTTAGAGTTTGCCCTAGTTGATTCTTAACCTTATGATCTCATGAGAGTTTCCTCATTCTTTTGAAATAGGTTGTGAAGAAGGTGAATTACCCTAATTCAAGTGGTGAAAGATTCTTGTAAGTGTAAGTGTTTAGAGTTGTGTGAGTTTCTTTTTAAGTAAGTTCAAACCACATTATTGCATACATTCATATGATATTGTGAATTGAGATATAATTGGCTATAATATGAATGTTGTGATGAGCATGTAAAATATGTGATAATGCCATTGATTATATCCATGTGAATAATGAATTAATTAATGAGATGATTGAGATATGTTTGTTTATATGATGATGAAATGTGAAAGATATGAGGCCATGAGTGTTGGCTATGAGTATGGAAATGAAATGTAAAGTGAATTGAGAAAGAGATTGATAAAGAGATAAATGAAATAATTGTATGTCTAATATGTTTATTCAATTTTCAGAGTTCTGAGTTTGGCGGCATGCCTATGAATAACTGGATAGGTGAAATGACCGGGTCGTAAGCCGAATCCAGTTGATAAATGTGAAATGTGATGTTTTTGGGGTGAAATGACCGGGTCGTAAACCTCAAAAACATATTATTGAAACTAGATTGAGTGAAATGACCGGGTCGTAAACTCAAATCTAGTTGATTATCTATGGATATATATATTGCCTACGGGGCTAGACACAAGGTGTCAATATGGACCAAAGCAGTAACTCTGAACTTTGAATAACATATTAGTGAGTTTTGGGCCCGTGTCTGTCTTAATTGTAATATGTGATTTATGAATGAAGAAACAATTGAATAATAAGATCTAATATATAATTATGAAATGTGATATGATTATGTATGGTTTATGAAATGTATAATGGTGACATGTGCATCGCATTAAAGCATCATGGTTGTATTAGTTGCACTACTGAGCTGTTAGCTCAGCGCGATTGTGGTTCATCGCGCAGGTAATAGGGTTGAACCCGAGAGTTCTTCGAGACCAAGTGAGTCTAGTCACTGAAGAGTTGAGTTTGGACTTAAAAATCAGAGAAGAGCTGCCAATCATGTATATATTTCATGTCTTGTAAATTTGGATCTTAATGTATTTGTATTTAAAAATATTTGATTTATTTCCGCTGCTTTTTAAATGAATATTTTATCTTTTATCTTTTATCATTTAATTTAAATGATTTAAATTTGGTTATGTTTTTAAAAAGGGGATGTGTCATTTGTTAATTATAACGTGGCATTTCTATATTCAGTATACGTATATTACGATCGTATAAGCATGCTGTGTACGTATACGGGGTATAGGGGTGTTACAGGTTGATTTCCCTTTGCAATGTGGAATGGAGCTTTCTCAAGTCACCAAACCTTTGGATGGAGCTTTCTCAAGTCACCAACCTTAAATGGATATGCCTTTGGAAGATGGAATGGAGCTTTCTCAAGTCACCAATCCCTTCAATGAAGCTTCTTCAACCTTCAAGAGCTTTTTAACCCAATTTATCCCAAAGAACCTCAAAGATCTTATCAATGGAAGATGGAGAAGGTAGAGAGAATGCAAATGGAGGTTGGAGGTGAAGGGACAAGGGAGAGTGTCACTCTCTCCCTCTCCCACATTTTTTGCAGAAAATGTTGAAGAACAACCCCATTTCCCTCTTCTTCTCTTTTTAATTCATTCAAAGCTCAACCCATGCCTTCCAACTCACACCACTTCACCTTGTTCCCCACTTTTTCTTTGTTTAGTATTTATTTTGGCAAACACAATGTCTTGTTCCCCACTTTGTCTCCCAACTCATGCAAAAAAAATTCAACATTTAATAGGTGACATGGCCAAGCCATGAGTGGCTTGGCCATGTCTCTCATCTTTCTTTGGGACACGGCCAAGCTAGCTTGGCCGTGTCTCTTGCTGCTCCTTTTCTTTCTTTTTCTTTTCTTTGGTCCCAAGACGAGCAGACATGGCCAAGCTTCAAGAGACATGGCCAGTGGCTTGGCCATGTCTCTTGCCAGTGTCGCATTCTGCCTTCTTTCTTTTCTTTTTTTTCTTTGGTTTCATGGAGTGACACGGCCAAGCTCCTGGCCATGTCATGTGACATGGCTAGTGGCATGGCCATGTTGCTTGCCAGTGTCGCCTTCTACCTTCTTTCTTTTCTTTGTTCTCAAGTGGTGACACGGCCAAGCTCCTAGCCATGTCTGTTGCCAGTGTCCCCTTCTGCCTTCTATCTTTTCTTTGTTCTCAAGTGGTGACACGGCCAAGCTCCTGGCCATGTCATGTGACATGGCCAGTGGCTTGGCCATGTCTGTTGCTAGTGTCCCCTTCTGCCTTCTATTTCTTTGAGGGACACGCCCAAGACAATGAGACATGGCCAAGCTTCAAGTGACATGGCCATGTCGATCGGACATGGGCAAAGACATGGTCATGTCTGTGAGTGTGTCAAGTACTGCCTCTATTTTAGGATGAAACACGGCCAAGACAATGAGACATGGCCAAGCTTCAAGTGACATGGCCATGTCGATCAGACATGGGCAAAGACATGGCCATGTCTGTGAGTGTGTCAAGTACTGCCTCTATTTTTTTTCTTTCTTGGTTTCTTTTCCTTGGGTGAGACACGGCCAGTGACTTGGCCGTGTCTCTTGGGTGTGTCAGCTACTGTCTTAGAATTCTTTTGAGGGCATGGCCAAGCTTGCTTTGGCTTGGCCATGTCTTGCTTGATTCATGATCTTCTTGCCGGTGTTTTTTCACCTAAAACTAAAACAAACACTTTAAACATACTTAAAACAAAAATCAATCAAAACATTAACTAAAACACACATAAAATCATACTAAAAACTAGTACAAAAATGACCTAAACAATTGGACCAATTCAAGTCAAACTATCCTTATAAACCAAATGGAAGCCTTTTGCTGCTTTAGGTAAAAGAGAACTCAGTTGCTTTCTGAATCACCTTTTTAGGTTTTATTTTTCTTCTTCTTCTTCTTTTCTTTTTTTTTCTTTTTTCTTTTTTTTTCTTTTGTCTTTTTTTCTTTTCTTTTTTTTTCTTTTTTCTTTTCTTTTCTTTTTCTTTTTCTTTTTTTTTTTGGTTTTAGAATCTAAAAGAGTTGTCTTGTTTGTACCAACTTGGGTTTCTAATAATGGATGAGTGGAGTGA
The DNA here is from genome assembly GCA_947685225.1 of Garcia nutans. NCBI lineage: Eukaryota > Viridiplantae > Streptophyta > Magnoliopsida > Malpighiales > Euphorbiaceae > Garcia > Garcia nutans. The sequence continues at coordinate 41,448,177 of CANTUV010000007.1, read as the reverse complement.
CATAAATCTTCTTTAACAGGGATAAATCATTTTGTTACTTTGATGTTGTCTTGATATATTGGAGATATTAGGAGAACTTCAACTACCCTTATGGTCTTGAGAACATCAACTATCCTTATGATCTTGACTATTCATTCCTTTCTTTGATCTTCTTGCCTCTTCACCATAGTGATCATAAGACTTGTAAAAAGTATCACAACAGCTCAGGGTAGGTTGTTGGGGTTATATGCCAATGAAAAGAAAGCTAAAATTTCATGAAGGCTCAAAGGGACAACTAGGGATTGATATTTAATAGGGTGGATACTAGTTGTTGACTAACAAAATAATGCCTAGATCATCTCTCTCTTAAAATAAGAAGAATTCAATTTCACCTCGAAAGTTTGTCAAAGCATGTTCTAAGACTGAAGTAATTATGCAGACAAAAGTAATTATGCAGGAGCCCTCTCTAAGTAAGCATACACAGCTCAATGCTATAGAGCAATTTCCTCATCTAGTAAAGTCATTCAAGTCATGATGCCTAGAAACATTAATTTATGAACATCAAGCTAGATTCCTCATTGGTTTAGCACCAAAATGAACAAAGACCAATAAAGTTTTTGATGAAAGTAATTTATTCAAATAAATTTAAATTTGAAAAACATGATTATTCCAATTAAATATTAAAGAAAGCAAAATTGAAAAGCAACATTCAAGCTAAGGAAATTTTATTGAGTTAAACTTCTTCTCCTTTCACATCTTCAATATTTCCCATCTTGAAAGGATGATAAGACAAGATCTTTCTCCAATCCTCCTCCTACCATGAAAGTTGCCGGTGGTGGCACTCTGTTGAACCTAGGCAGAGGATTACTTTTGGTATTGGGCTTATCTGGCTCAGGCAACTTTCCATTATCAATTAAATTCTATATCTCATGCTTCAACTTCATACAATTGTCCATTTTGTGTCCAGGGCTTTGATGAAATTGGCAAAATGCATTAGTATCGAAGTTAGGTGGAAGAGGATTAGGCAAAGGATGAGGAGTCAAGGGATGTAACAATCCCTTCTTTTGTAGCTTATTGAAAAACCAAGACAGTGGCTTCTTCAATTCCAAAAACTTCCTCATTCCTCCTTGACTAGTGGCATTAAAATCAGCTTCCTTTTGTGTACTTTGATTGCTAGGCTGATAATTTTTTTTCTCATTCCTTCTTGCCAAAAAGCAGTTCTTCTCCCTTTCCCACTCTTTAATTTGTAGACCAGCTTGGAGAAGATCTTTGAAGTCCCTAATAAGGGTGTGAGACAGCCTTTCACGGAGGTTGGGCAGGATGCCTTTGAATATCATCCTGATTTGGTCTGACTCATCAGGCCTCTTCTTGAGTAGTGCAGCCCTATTTCTCCATCTTTTCACATAGTCCACAAAATTCTCATTTGATCTTTGCCTAATTGTTTCCACCTCCATCAAGGTTACTTCCAGCTCGACATTATACCCATATTACTGAATGAAAGCCTTATACAACATGTCCCAATCTTTTTGAGTACTTTCCTCTAAGGCGTTGAACCAGTTTTGGACAACAGGGTCCAATGAGAGTATAAAATACCTTAGGCAGACTACATAGTAGTGATGTACTGCTTCACATGGAGATGAGGGTTTTTAGTACAATTGTACCTAGTGAAGGAAGGCATATTGAACTTATAAGGGACCTCTTCATCTTATTCAAACAGTTTGTCGATCTCGGACATCTCTTCGATTTTCAGCTTCTTCTCAAATTTCTTTTCTAAATCAGCAATCATCTTCTCAACACCAGATGTCTTGGTCTCTTCAATAGTTGTCTTCTCAATAACCTTCGGCTCCTTTTTATCTTCAGGATCTTGGAAGTATTGAGCCCAGTCGTCATCATTATCAATGACTGCCTGGTCATCATCAAAAGCTACTTCACCCTCTTTAGCCTTCCCTTTGTCCTTTGGCTTCTTGGTGCTAGCAGATGCCTCAACATTGTTTCCTAAAATTGCAGCCAATTGGTTCTTCATGGTCTTGGCCAGGGCCTCCTTTAGTTCTTCCATTTTAGCATTAAGGGCGTCATCTACCATTCTTTGAATTTGTTCAGGCTCCATTTCTTTTGGTGAGCAAATGATTGAGTCGTTGCTAGATTCTTCATCTCTGGCATATGTCGGATTGTCATAAGCTTTTGAACTGCCGTAATCCAGGGCTGTGAGCCAGAAGGGATTAATGATATACATGTATGCATGTATGCACAAGGATAAATAGGATGTTCCTTCCAACCTTATAACTTCCACACACGGATGGCGAGTCTCTTTTTCTAGGTATATGGTTAAAAAAATACCAACATGGGGTATTTTGTTTTTGAAAAGTTTTCTCGGACATTTCAACCAATAGCTATATTTTAAAAATGGAAATTAGTTCATGATAATTCCCATTAATTAGTTTTTAATCCATTGAATCTTAACTAAAAAAGCTTTTATGCTATATTGGATTAAAACTAAATTAAGAGGTTTATTATAAATAGATTTCTCACTTGAAAAAGTAACTAATGATTCATGCAAAAAACAAGCCCATGATTAATAATTCATAGTATAAACTAGGCTCACAATTGATTTTTGGTATTTTCATAATTGGCCTAAATAATTTGCAAGCTCTTTGTAAGAAAAGGTTGGATGAAAATAATTTTGTTTCTAAGTCCATTGTAAAAAGATTTTAGAAAAAATGGATTTTGGGCTTTGTATTTGAGTCATGAGAAAAGAATTTGTTTATGGAAAAGTTTTATATCCAAAGACTATTTTGAAAATTTTGGAAAATTGCTTTGGTCTTTTGGACTTAAAAGAAAAATTTATTTTGAGCTTACAATGTACTTAAGTCATATTAGAAAAAGAACAAACCAAATAAGCCATGATTTAAACCAAGATAAATTAACCATAGTCAAACAACATGCATTTGGGGTAAAAACCTAAGAAAAGTAACTAGGCCAATTGCATGAGTTTTAGTCTTTGGGTAAAAAGGCTTAGGTTCCCGTAGCAAGCATATACAAAATGGTACAAGGCTATGAGTGGTTATGCTATGCTCGATCTCCATACATTGATTGAAAGTATGGTATCCCTTACATAACACAACACGGGTAACACGGGCGTCCTAACTCACACACACGATGCAATCTAATATGATGCAATGGATAATATCATGATAAGAAAGAATAGAATAATATAAAGACCAACAAAATTAACTTCTCTTATACCCAGTGGAGTCGCCACTGTGAGCGAAAATTTTCTCCCCCACTCCCGGTGGAATGGTTCTTGCGACTTCGGCACTTTTTAGGCTTGGGGCCTTAGAGAACACGGGCCTAAGACCGGAGAAAATGGAGTCGCCATATAGAAAGATCGGGAAAAAGAAAGGGGTGGATGAGTCGATTCCTAAAGAATCCCCAACCCCCTAATGGGTTCATAAAGTTGGGTATGCGTAGGGAAGGTGAGAAATGGCCCAGCACCCCCACAACGCCCAGTTCATTGGAGCCAGCCTACTTTTTAGGTCTTAATATTATAAAATTCTCAAATATAATGATATTATCCATACTACATGCAACAATTAAAATAAAGCATCATTATATTAAAATAAAAGCAATGTCCAAACAAAGCAAATAAATGGACACCCATTTGAGGATGGAAAATGTCCTTACATCGTCCATGTCTAAACTAAATAGGACACCCACCGAAAGGTGGAAACATGTCCTTTACATTGGTCCAAAATATAAAAGTAATTTAAATTACATAAAAATTAATTAATGAGGTACCCACTGTGAGAATTGTTTTTTGGAAAAATGGGATGGATTAGGGTTTTATAAATTTAAGAATGTAAGGTTTTTAGTTAATCAGATTAGGGTTTAAGGGCTAACATCATGAAATTAGGATTTTGGAACCTTAAGACATTAGGGTTTATAATTTTAAAAGATTGGGATTAGGGTTTAAGATTTTTACAGTTTAAGAGAGAAAGATTTTTGGGATTTATTGGATTTGGGCTTAAGGGTTTATAGGTTTACTGGATAAGGGTTTGAAAAATTAAGGTTTTGATTTATCATTTCAGAAGAAATATTGATTCGGGAAATAAATTAATATTTTGGAAAACAATTAGGGTTTTGAGACCTTAATAGAATAATTTAGGGTTTAACATTTTCAGAAAAATAGTTTAGGGTTTTTAAAGTTTTGGAAATAGAAGAATAGTTTAGGGTTTTAATAATTTAATCAATGACTTAGGCTACTGGATGAATGAAAAATCTGATTTACAAAACATACAATTAGGGTTTAATAATTAATAATTTAGGTTACTGAAAGACTCAACGTCAAAGCAAAAAATAGAAACGCTTAAAAGAAAATATGGCAATACTATCGTATGCTTAAACAATTCATGAATCAAAACATAAGAATGCTGTAAATATAAACAAATCAAAGATTTATAATCAAACCTACATCGCATTCGTTCCACCATAGTTGACTCTGGCTGAACAGGAATAAAGACAACATTGCTGCCTTTGATGGATTGATGAATGATGATTGCTATTTGTTGCTAATTTCTTTTCTTGTTTCTGCTTTGCTGTTTAATCTCTCTTAATGTTAATTGCCAACCCTTATTAAAGTCTAAAACATTATTATTTATAGGCCAAAACCTCACTCAAAAACCCTAACCTGAATATTAATATGTCCTTAACAGAAATTGTAGTTTAAATAGGAAACAAAATACAATTGAAGACCATGACGATTTGGTGTGCCAAGATCAACATGGACCAAGGCCATGTCAAGCTGGGCAACCAGGTCAACATGAGCCAATGCTCATGTCGATCTAGAGCCAGATCGACATGAGCTAGGCTCATGCCGACCTGGGGACTTCAGGTCGACATGAGCCAAGGCTCATGTCATGGCCCTTTGAAATAATTTTGCATTTTTTAAATTTTTTTTGGACCGAATTACCTAAAAAACTGGGTTTAGGGTTTTGTAGTTGAGTTTGTGCCTTTTAAAATTGAATCGACTTATTAGAAGTTGTAAATCAAATTGAATTTATTTTTACATTATTTAATTAGGACCGTACCAACTTAGGGCCAAAATTAAGGGTCTACACCTAGCATGAAGGACAATCTGCTACCAAGTTTCAACAGAGTACCACCACCAACAACTTTCATTATTGGAGGAGGTTTGAATGAGAAATTTGTTTTGTCATTTGTCTAAGATGTAGCTGACAAAGAGACCAAAGAAGAAGAGGTACTTAGTAAGAGGGAGCAAGTTGTGTCTAAAAAGGAAGTGACCATCTATATTGTGAGTGATTTTTGGCATTCAATTGATACTGATGATGATTCTGAACCAAAGAAAGAGGAGTAGACCTGGTCCAAGCCCGAAGAGGATGAGGTAATGAATACTCGATCTAGAAAGCCTTATTCAAGGCCTTCACCCAAGGAATTAGAAGCTGATAAGGGGAAGGATTTGAGCCAAACCTAGGTGACCATTAGGGCTTATGACAATACTTAAAGGCATGCTGAGGGAACCTTTAAAGCTATTGTGAAAGCTGGCCCGATTGAATCCATGGTAGAGTTTGCGGTCTTGGATATATCCATCACCTTCGCATTATTATTGGGTCGACTTTGGTCCATCCTCTTTTTGGAGTTCCTTCTACACTCAATCAAAAGATCAAGTTCCCAAATGGTGATGAAATAGTGGTTATCGATTTTGAGGATAATGAAGTGATAAATGCTTTGATGATTGAGAGGCCTCTCAATGGATTTCAAGTGGCTGTTATTTCAAAAAATGAGATAATGGGCTCTAGAATTTTGGCTATGATGAAGAAAATGAACTATCTACCCAGTACTGGCCTTGGGAAGGGGAAGGCAAGTGTAATAGAGCCTCCATATTTCAAGACTCAAACTTCTAAGAAAGAGTTGGGATATGATGAAGCAAATGGAGGTGTTCTACTGAAAATGAATGAGAAGAAGAGTTTTCTTCCACTTGAAGAAATATTTGTTAAAGCACCAGATATGGGACCACTCTAAGGGAACCCGGAGCCAATCATGTTCATGGGAAAGATGATCCCTTGGTACGAGATCTTTGCTGATGTTGCAGAGTTAGTTGAACATAAGGAGAAAAAGCTTATCTTGCCAGCTGACATGGAATCCAACCCAAAAGAAAAGAAAGAAGCTGCCCTGAAGATCCAAAAGACAGGAAATTACTGCTTTGATTGAAGAACAATTTGAGAACCTTGTACTTTAAGATGGTGAGAATAATGATGTTGATTCTGATTTTGATTTTAATTTATCTACTCTATATGTGGATGACGATGTTTTCTTTTCCAAAATGAATGCAATAAAGTCTAATTTTGCTTACTTGTATGATGTTTTTCCTGATGGTTGCGTACATTCAAATAGTGGTTACATAAGCATTTTTAATATTAACTCCGTTGATACACAATTAATAAATTTAGGAACAACTGATAATCTTAAAAACATTAGCATAAGCATCCGACCTTACTCCTGAAGAAAGAGAGAGAAATTAGAAAAAAATATTTAAAAAATATGAAGAAGTATTTGCTTGGTCATATGAGGATATGCCGGGAATTGATCGGGATATCGCCGAGCAAATGATTCCCACTTACACTCACATGAAACCTATGAAACAAAAGCTTAGAAAGTTAGGGCTATAATGGGTATAGTTGATCAAATAAGAAGTGACTAAGCATATACAAGTGAATTTCCTTGAAGTAATAGATTAGCCAGACAGCTTAGTTAACATAGTTCCCATGCCAAAGAAAGATGGAAGAATTAGAGTTTGTGAGGACTCTAGAGACTTTAACAAGGCTTCCCCTAAGGATGACTTTCCTTTACAATTGTAGACCCTTAATTTTGGTACGGATTAGGATTAAGAAGCTTACCTTATTCTGTTATAATTTTAAAGAACCTAAACCTAATTTTAAAGCTTAAATATTAGATGGTCTAATTCATAAAAGCCCAAATTAAATGGTATAATCGGTTTGGTCCTAAAGCAATTAAAAATTGGTGTTCGGTTTGAGTCAGGGCTACCAAAATCAATATGAGGGAGACCTCATATCGATTTGGGTAGCCAAAATCGATATGAGGTTCCCTCATATCAATTTGGGCAGCCAAAATCGATATGAGGGAGGCCTCATATTGATTTGAGCCTCCCAAATCGATATGAGGCTGCCTCATATCAATTTGGATAGCCCAAATTAATACGAGATGCACTCCATGTCAATTTTTGCCTTTAATCTGAGTCCTAAACACAATTGTACCGGTCATTAGACTTCCTAATTAACTTATGAGAGTCGGATTAGGTTTAGGGTTAAGGTAAGGTTTCCTATAAATGCATAATTAAAATTAAAAATTTATGAGGAATAGGGGGGATTAAAAGATTGGCATGAGGAACAAGGGAATTGGGAATTAACAAATTGGTAGTAAAAGAGATAGTAGCAGTTTAATAAAACAATAATCATCAAAAAGTAATTGAGTAACAGCAAGCAAGGAAGAAAATAATCTGAAAAAAAAAAAGCAAAGCAAAGTGGCAGTAGCTGATCTTTGGATTATGAAGTCTTCAACTAATAATCAATTTTTCTAGGCATAAAAGAAAATATACCTTGGATCAACGCATCAACTTAGTGGTGTCACATCCGCCTACCGCATTTATGCAGTGTAGTCACATGGATAGCGAGAGAAGGGGAAAGGAGAAGATAATTCTTGATAACAGCTCTAGATAAGGTTGTATGACCAAAGGGACCTAATTGTAATTTTTAAAAGTTTTGGGGACGTAGATGTAATTTCAAAAAAAAGTTGCACCGGATGTTCTTAATAGTGCATATAACAGATTCCAAAAATGGAGTGTAGAGAAAAATCGGATCGCAACGACGTGTAACAGTTTTTCCAGGAAATGTCCCGTTAAAGAAAAACGAAGAAATGTTGACTAGGGGCATTTTGGTCATTATCAATTAAAGTTATACATGAATTTTAGGTAGGAAATAAAAATGTGAGTACGTAGAGAATGGCGGGGGGGGGGGGGGTTAAATATGAAACGATCGTCAGTAGAAACGGAGCCGGAGAAAACCCGAGCAAAGAAAGGACATAAAGGGAATTTTGTAAAAAGTTGAGGGCTTATTGGTAATTTTTCCAAATGACTTGAAAACCTAAAATAGACTTTAAAAATAGAAAGTAGAGGTCAAGAGGATCAAAACTATATGTAGTTTGACTCGTGGAACTATACGGTTTAAAAGATATGATCGATTAATCGCCGGAACGTAAAGTGGGCCCGGTTTCATGTCGGGACCGGATGGAAAACCCGGGACAACTTTATGATATCCTATGGGATGAGGGACAAGTGGAAAGAAGTAAAGGAAAAGAAAACTATAAAAATCTAAGGTTGGCCAATCAAAAGTAAGCATTTAGCATGTGTAATAAATGAAGAAAGAGAAAGGTGGACAAGTGGGCTTAAAGAGCTTAACCAACACATAAGGTGATCATCATTTCCTTTGTATATAAATATATGTGAAGTGAAGAACAAACTCTCTCTTTTTCCACTTACAAAATTCGGCCAACAAAGGGAAACACCAAAGGGCTTCCAAGTTTCTCCAAAGTTGATTTTTAAGGTGAGTTTTTAAGGTTTTCTAGTAAGTAGACTTTAATTTTAGTATTAATTTTAGGTAGTTATATATTTATTGGAAGATTGGAGATTAGAGTCTTTATGTGGAATTGGAAAAATATTAAGTAAGCGATGAGATTAATTGATTAAATGGAAGAATAAAGATGTATAAAGATTAATAAGGTTGGATTAGGGTTTCGGTTGGAAAAGAAATGGAGGATAACTTATTATTTTGAATTTCTAAGGTTTATGTTGTATCTTGAATTGATTGAAGGAGAAATAAAGAATTAAAGAAGGAGAAGAAGGAAAAAGCTAAGAGGAATTAAAGACATAAGGTTTGGTACTTTACCTTTGAATAATTAATTTTGATTTGGTGCTTTACCATAAAAGAAACTCTATTTGCTTACAAACTTTGGTTTATGGAAGTTTTGAAGTTGATGTTTAAATATATTGATTGAGTTTAAATTAAATATTTGAGTTATGTTCTTGTTTTCTTATGGTAATTTGGGTTGTAAAATTTAATTGAAACCAAATGTTTTGAGAAAATTTGGAAAGTTGATTTGGTAAGTTGTTTGGACTTTAATTAGTTTGATTTGAGTTAAACATGCAAAAATTGTTAAAAGGAAGTGTTTGAATCTTCACTTTACTATTAAAGAAGCCTTAATATTGATTTGCAAAAGAAAAATAAACTATCCTATGCATTTCAAATGTTTGGGCCGAAATGGTCCCAAAGTGACAGCTTCTGGACTATTTTTGGGGAAATTGTTTGGGGCAGCAAACGAATGAATTTTTCAACGAAATTTTACATGCAATTATTCAACATATGAAATAAGTTTTCTGTAAAATTTCATCCAAAAATAAGATCATTTACTTGGTCAAATGCATGACTGAAGTGGACTGAAATTTTGACGAAAACCCAGATTTTACTATTCATTTGGTCATGCCATTTTGCGTTGCCGATTTTTCTCGCCGCAACACTATTCATTTGGTCAATTTGTGATTTTTGAGGAATACTTTGGAATGTTGGATGTGTTTATTGTGAATGTTAAATATGTGAAAAAGAGTAACGGTTTGACCAAAGAAAGTGGTGCGCGGCATAAATGGCAAAGCGCAGTGAGAATTTAAATTGATTTCTTGAATCATTCTAAAATGAAGTTGAGACTTAAATTGAATCATTTTAATCTTTTTGCTCTACTGGATAGTGGGAGTGGTAGATAAGGGTATGGTGCACTATACTAACGCATGCAGTACTGCTCATTATTGTGATATGATATTTTATTAAGTGGTGAGGCCACTGAAGCCAATGGGGAGGCCCATTGGTAAACCAGGATGGGAAGGCCCATTCCTGTGATCTGATATTGGTGGTGAGGGCCACCTATATTACAGTGGGGAGGCCCACTGCCTTATCACTATGGTTCCCTATATACCAGTAGAGCCTGAATCAAAGACATTATTTTTCGTTGAACTATGTAATGCAAATGAGTTTGAATTATGATTTTACATTATTGAAAGCATATCACACTGAATATATCATGATTTCTATTGGTATAAAGTGGGTTGATTGTTGATTTAATTATTTCCTTTGATTTCAAATACTTTCATATACTACTCTTATTTTTATTGGTAAAGTACCCACTGAGCGACAACGCTCAGCGAGTTAAGTTTTCATTGACTCGTACGTCCGGAGCAGTAGATAAATCTTGGGGAAGCAACGACCAGACCACAGCAAATCTCAGGGGTAGATCTTTTAGTTCCATTATGAGTTGATAGTTGTGGCATGTATATGAATAAATAAAAAAGAGAATTTCTATGTTATAACTGTATGTTATTAGTATGTAATAATCATAAATCTTTATTTTATGTTATATTAGAAGTGTGAACTCTTCGTGCAGGTTTGTAGTTGAGGGTATAAGGTGGATTCATTGGGAGTGCATTAAATTTGATGGTATTCTTATTCACAATGGTCTGTGTAAAATGTTTTTTAAAAAAAAAAACAAGTTTTGTCGACACTTGGGATCCAAATTTCTAGGAAAGTTTTGGGGACGATCAGGAAGAGGACAAGGAAGAGGATTCATCCTAGGTGGAGGTAACTTCTCTATTGGCCCGAGAGGTAATGAAGACGAAAATACTAATCCATGTTGTAATCAATGCGGACGCCGTCACCTGGCAGAATGTTGGGGTCGGACATTTGCATGCTATATATGTGGATCTTTAGACCACCTTATGCGAGAGTGTCCCCAGCGAATGCAGAATCTACCTAGGGATACTGAGAGATCGCAAGCGGCAGCAGGTCGAGGCTGAAGCAGAGGTAGGAGTGAAAATCCGTCACGTGTGCAATCTGAAACAGTGAATCGACCAGAAGCAAGGGCTCCTACTAGAATGTATGCCATGAGGGGGCGAGAAGACGAAGAAGCGTTAGACGTGATTGCAGGTCAGTTGTCTATGTTTGGAGTTTCACTTTACGTTTTAATAGATCTGGGGTCTTCACACTCATATATATGCACGAAAAATGAAAAACTTGAGAACTTAAAGGTAGAACTAGAAAAAGAAGGAATATTAGTTACTAACCCATTAGGAAATGAGGTGATTACTAGGAAGGTAGTGAAAGATTGCCCAATAGAGATACATGGACATATCTTTTGGGGAGATTTATTTGAACTACCATTTCAAGAATTCGATGCTATCCTTGGGATGGATTGGTTGGCCAAACACGATGCATTGGTTGACTGTAAACGGAAGAGAGTTACCTTGCATACTGCAGACGGTGACGAAGTGACCTTAGTGGGAAAGAGGAAGGATTATCTAACTAACATCATTTCTACCATGGCGGCTAAGAGGTTAGTGCAAAAAGGTTGCGAGGCATACCTGGTATGTCCATTAGTAGCGAAAGAAGAGGCACCAAAGTTACAAGATATACCTACTGTATGCGATTTTCCCGACGTATTTCCTGACGATTTACCCGGATTACCACCTAAACGAGAGGTGGAATTCACCATAGACGTGTACCCGGGAGCTGCACCAATATCTATCGTACCTTATCGAATGGCGCCAGCAGAGTTAAAAGAACTAAAGGTACAGCTACAGGAACTTTTAGATAAGGGATTCATTAGGCCAAGCGTGTCACCATGGGGAGCGCCAGTATTGTTCGTGAAAAAGAAAGACGGATCCTTAAGGTTGTGTGTAGATTACCGTCAACTCAATAAGTTGACCATCAAAAACAAGTATCCGTTACCTCGCATAGATGATTTGTTTGATCAACTTAAAGGTGCTGGAGTCTTTTCAAAAATTGATCTACGATCGGGTTATCATCAATTGGGAATTAAAGACGAAGACATACCAAAAACCGCATTCAGAACTCGCTATGGACATTATGAATTCATTGTTATGCCTTTCGGATTAACGAATGCACCTGCAGTATTCATGGATATGATGAATAGAATCTTCCACCCGTATTTGGATCAGTTTGTGGTGGTATTTATTGACGACATATTGGTGTATTCAAAGAATCAAGAAGATCATGACCGTCACCTTATAATTGTTTTGCAAACCCTGCGAGAAAAGCAATTATACGCTAAATTCAGCAAATGCGAATTTTGGTTGGAAGAAGTAGCCTTCTTGGGACATATTGTATCGGCAGAAGGAATAAGGGTCGATCCCAAGAAAATAGAAGCAGTATTGGAATGGAAGCCACCTAAGACAGTAACGGAAGTTCGTAGTTTCTTGGGGTTAGCAAGATATTATTGGAGATTCGTCAAAGGGTTTTCCATGATCGCCGCATCTATGACCAAGCTACTTCAGAAGAATGCCAAATTCCAGTGGATCGACGCTTGTCAACGGACTGAAACAAAAACTTACTGAAGTGCCTATTCTTACACAACCCGAATCAGGAAAAGATTTTATGATCTGTAGCGATGCATCCCATATCGGGTTGGGTTGCATATTGATGCAGGAAGGCAAAGTCATTGCGTATGTCTCTCGACAACTCAAGCCACATGAAAAGAATTATCCTACGCATGACTTAGAGCTAGCAGCGATTTTTTGGCTTTCAAGACGTGGAGGCACTACTTATATGGAGAAAAGTGTTACATTTATACTGATCATCAAAGCCTGAAGTATCTGCCGACGCAAAAAGATTTAAACCTGCGACAGCGAAAATGGATGCAATGGTTAGCCAACTATGACTATACGATTAATTATCACCCGGGCAAAGCGAATGTCGTAGCAGATGCACTTAGTAGGAAGTTAATGCAAGCGCTAAGTGCTATGAGAGTAACGTTAAAACCCACAGAAGATGGAGCTATCTTTGCAAAAATGCACGTGCGACCTAACTTACATCAACAAATATGTGAGGCTTAGAAGGAAGATGAACAAGTGAAGAAGTGGAGTCAACAGGCACAGGAGAACTCTTCAGGAGACTATCAAATTCGTCTTGATGGTATTCTCTACTACAAGAAGAGAATGGTGGTACCTAATTCCAAGGAGCTGAAGAAACAGATTTTGCAAGAAGCTCATAACAGTCCTTATACAATGCATCCGGGAGTAACGAAAATGTATCGAGACATGAAGGAGTATTATTGGTGGCCAGGAATGAAAAGAGATATCGTTGATCACGTAACGAAGTGTCTAACCTGTCAGCAAGTGAAGGCGGAACATCAACTACCCTTAGGGCTACTACAACCTATTATGATTCCAACCTGGAAATGGGATCGTATTACTATGGATTTTGTCACAGGATTGCCTATGACAAGAGACAAACATGACGCAATTTGGTTAATCGTAGACCGGCTTACTAAGTCCGCTCATTTCATACCAGTACGTGTGGATTACTCACTAGACAAGTTGGCAGACTTGTATATCAAAGAGATTATACGTCTCCACGGAGTTCCAACTTCGATCATATCCGATCGAGATCCACATTTTACGTCAAATTTTTGGCAGAAGTTACAAACAGCCCTTGGAACTCGAACTTACCACAGCACAGCATTCCATCCCCAGACAGACGGACAGTCGGAAAGAGTGATTCAAGTTTTGGAAGATATGCTGAGGGCGTGCGTTTTAGAATTTAAAGGTAGCTGGGACAAACACCTAAGCTTAATGGAATTCGCGTACAACAACAGTTATCAATCCAGCATACAAATGGCACCTTACGAAGCACTGTATGGTCAGAAATGCAGAACTCCAGTTTGCTGGACAGAATTGAGTGAGAAAAAGATATTGGGGCCAGACATAGTTAAGGAAACTGAAGAGAAGGTAGAAATCATTCGAGACAGATTAAAAGCAGCGGCGGACAGGCAAAAATCATACGCGGATCTAAAAAGGAAAGACATACAGTTTGAAGTAGGTGATAGAGTATTCCTCAAAGTCTCTCCTTGGAAGAAAGTGTTACGATTTAAACAAAAAGGCAAGCTAAGCCCTAGATTCATCGGACCATATGAAATTATTAAACGGGTAGGTCTGGTAGCTTACCAGTTGGCGTTACCACCTGAATTAAGTAAAATACATGATGTTTTCCATGTTTCGATGCTAAGGAGGTATCGTTCAGACCCAACCCACGTCATACAAGTTCAAGACATTGAGATTCAGCTTGAACTGACATATGAGGAAGAGCCGATAGAGATCCTAGCATGGGAAATCAAAGAGTTGTGAAATAAGAAGATTCCATTGGTCAAAGTGCTTTGGAAAAATCACAAAGTAGAAGAAGCTACATGGGAACGCGAAGAAACTATGAGGAAGCAATACCCATACTTGTTTTCACTTGATGAGCTTCGAGACGAAGCTTAAATTAATGAGGAATGAACTGTCACATCCGCCTACCGCATTTATGCAGTGTAGTCACGTTCATAGCGAGAGAAGGAGAAAGGAGAAGATAATTCTTGATAACAGCTCTAGATAAGGTTGTATGACCAAAGGGACCTAATTGTAATTTTTAAAAGTTTTGGGGACGTAGATGTAATTTCAAAAAAAAAAAGTTGCACCGGATGTTCTTAATAGTGCATATAACAGATTCAAAAATGGAGTGTAGAGAAAAATCGAATCGCAACGACGTGTAACGGTTTTTCCAGGAAATGTCCCGTTAAAGAAAAACGAAGAAATGTTTACTAGGGGCATTTTGGTCATTATCAATTAAAGTTATACATGAATTTTAGGTAGGAAATAAAAATGTGAGTACGTAGAGAATGGCGGGGGGTTAAATATGAAACAATCGTCAGTAGAAACGGAGCCGGAGAAAACCCGAGCAAAGAAAGGACATAAAGGGAATTTTGTAAAAAGTTGAGGGCTTATTGGTAATTTTTCCAAATGACTTGGAAACCTAAAATAGACTTTAAAAATAGAAAGTAGAGGTCAAGAGGATCAAAACTATATGTAGTTTGACTCGTGGAACTATACGGTTTAAAAGATATGATCGATTAATCACTGGAATGTAAAGTGGGCCCGGTTTCATGTTGGGACCGGATGGGAAACCTGGGACAACTTTATGATATCCTATGGGATGAGGGACAAGTGGAAAGAAGTAAAGGAAAAGAAAACTATAAAAATCTAAGGTTGGCCAATCAAAAGTAAGCATTTAGCATGTGTAATAAATGAAGAAAGAGAAAGGTGGACAAGTGCGCTTAAAGAGCTTAACCAACACATAAGGTGATCATCATTTCCTTTGTATATAAATATATGTGAAGTGAAGAACAAACTCTCTCTTTTTCCACTTACAAAATTCGGCCAACAAAAGGAAACACCAAAGGGCTTCCAAGTTTCTCCAAAGTTGATTTTTAAGGTGAGTTTTTAAGGTTTTCTAGTAAGTAGACTTTAATTTTAGTATTAATTTTAGGTAGTTATATATTTATTGGAAGATTGGAGATTAGAGTCTTTATGTGGAATTGGAAAAATATTAAGTAAGCGATGAGATTAATTGATTAAATGGAAGAATAAAGATGTATAAAGATTAATAAGGTTGGATTAGGGTTTCGGTTGGAAAAGAAATGGAGGATAACTTATTATTTTGAATTTCTAAGGTTTATGTTGTATCTTGAATTGATTGAAGGAGAAATAAAGAATTAAAGAAGGAGAAGAAGGAAAAAGCTAAGAGGAATTAAAGACATAAGGTTTGGTACTTTACCTTTGAATAATTAATTTTGATTTGGTGCTTTACCATAAAAGAAACTCTATTTGCTTACAAACTTTGGTTTATGGAAGTTTTGAAGTTGATGTTTAAATATATTGATTGAGTTTAAATTAAATATTTGAGTTATGTTCTTGTTTTCTTATGGCAATTTGGGTTGTAAAATTTAATTGAAACCAAATGTTTTGAGAAAATTTGGAAAGTTGATTTGGTAAGTTGTTTGGACTTTAATTACATTGATTTGAGTTAAACATGCAAAAATTGTTAAAAGGAAGTGTTTGAATCTTCACTTTACTATTAAAGAAGCCTTAATATTGATTTGCAAAAGAAAAATAAACTATCCTATGCATTTCAAATGTTTGGGCCGAAATGGTCCCAAAGTGACAGCTTCTGGACTATTTTTGGGGAAATTGTTTGGGGCAGCAAACGAATGAATATTTCAACGAAATTTTACATGCAATTAGTCAACATATGAAATAAGTTTTCTGTAAAATTTAAGCCAAAAATAAGATCATTTACTTGGTCAAATGCATGACTGAAGTGGACTGAAATTTTGACGAAAACCCAGATTTTACTATTCATTTGGTCATGCCATTTTGCGTTGCCGATTTTTCTCGCCGCAACACTATTCATTTGGTCAATTTGTGATTTTTGAGGAATACTTTGGAATGTTGGATGTGTTTATTGTGGATGTTAAATATGTGAAAAAGAGTAACGGTTTGACCAAAGAAAGTGGTGCGCGGCATAAATGGCAAAGCGCAGTGAGAATTTAAATTGATTTCTTGAATCATTCTAAAATGAAGTTGAGACTTAAATTGAATCATTTTAATCTTTTTGCTCTACTGGATAGTGGGAGTGGTAGATAAGGGTATGGTGCACTATACTAACGCATGCAGTACTGCTCATTATTGTGATATGATATTTTATTAAGTGGTGAGGCCACTGAAGCCAATGAGGAGGCCCATTGGTTAACCAGGATGGGGAGGCCCATTCCTGTGATCTGATATTGGTGGTGAGGGCCACCTATGTTACAGTGGGGAGGCCCACTGCCTTATCACTATGGTTCCCTATATACCAGTAGAGCCTGAATCAAAGACATTATTTTTCATTGAACTATGTAATGCAAATGAGTTTGAATTATGATTTTACATTATTGAAAGCATATCACACTGAATGTATCATGATTTCTATTGGTATAAAGTGGGTTGATTGTTGATATAATTATTTCCTTTGATTTCAAATACTTTCATATACTACTCTTATTTTTATTGGTAAAGTACCCACTGAGCGACAACGCTCAGCGAGTTAAGTTTTCCTTGACTCGTAGGTCCGGAGCAGTAGATAAATCTTGGGGAAGCAACGACCAGACCACAGCAAATCTCAGGGGTAGATCTTTTAGTTCCATTATGAGTTGATAGTTGTGGCATGTATATGAATAAATAAAAAAGAGAATTTCTATGTTATAACTGTATGTTATTAGTATGTAATAATCATAAATCTTTATTTTATGTTATATTAGAAGTGTGAACTCTTCGTGCAGGTTTGTAGTTGAGGGTATAAGGTGGATTCATTGGGAGTGCATTAAATTTGATGGTATTTTTATTCACATTGGTCTGTGTAAAATGTTTAAAAAAAAACAAGTTTTGTCGACACTTGGGATCCAAATTTCTAGGCGGAACTATGGCAAAATTTCTGTAAAAATCAGAACTAAAATTTGACTAAGTAAATTGGTAGCAACAATTAGGATAGTGTGGCGCCTCTGCTCGGCTTACACATGTAGGTTGGGAAGGGGTGTTACAATTAGTGGTATCAGAGCCAGGTTTCGATCCTGGGACCTGTGGGTTATGGGCCCACCACGATTCACCGTTTCAGATTGCACACGTGACGAATTTTCACTCCTACCTCTGCTTCGGCCTCGACCTACTGCTGCTTGCGATCTCTCAGTATCCCTAGGTAGATTCTGCATTCGCTGGGGACACTCTCACATAAGCTGGTCTAAAGATCCACATATATAGCATGCAAATGTCCGACCCCAACATTCTCCCGGGTGACGGCGTCCGCATTGATTACAACGTGGATTAGTATTTTCGCCTTCATTACCTCTCGGGCCAATAGAGAAGTTACCTCCGCCTCGGATGAATCCTCTTCCTTGTCCTCTTCCTGATCATCCCCAAAACTTTATACCAATCGATCCCTGGCTGTAACCTCGACGTTGACCGCCTCCCGTGGAACCACTGCCTCGGAATCATTTCCCTGATGATTGGTAGGTTCCCGAATAGTTCTGGGTACCTCTCTACATCTATCCTTAGCTCCCTTACCTCCTCGTTTAGATCACCCATTGTTACTCCTGTATAAGTTGAATAACATAACTAACAATGACACACACATATATAGTTATATAATTAAAACCCCTATTCTAACCCTATGTGTCATACATTTAAGGTTTAGTTCGACTAACTACCCAGAACCGGCTAAACCTTTGCTCTGATACCACTAATTGTAACACCCCTTCCCAACCTACATGTGTAAGCCAAGCAGAGGCGCCACACTATCCTAATTGTTGCTACCAATTTACTTAGTCAAATTTTAGTTCTTATTTTTACAGAAATTTTGCCATAGTTCCGCGTAGAAATTTGGATCCCAAGTGTCAACAAAACTTGTTTTTTTTTTGAAATTACATCTACGTCCCCAAAACTTTTGAAAATTACAATTAGGTCCCTTTGGTCATACAACCTTATCTAGAGCTGTTATCAAGAATTATCTTCTCCTTTCCCCTTCTCTCGCTATGCACGTGACTACACTGCATAAATGCGGTAGGTGGATGTGACAAGTGGAGCCTACAATGCAAGTAACATTCTTATTAACTCATCCAGTTAAATACATTGATTAATTTTAACACTTAACTCATTTAACTTACTGTGATAATAATTCATGAAATAGGATTTTGCAACAAATTTTATAATCACTTATAGTATCCAAAAACCCTATCACTCTAATGTTATTTTCTAAAGTCCTAAAACCCTAGTTTGATTCCAAGAACTCATAAAATCACAGTTTTTCATCTAAAACCAAAAATTGTTTTTATAAAAATTCTAAACTCTAATTTTGTTCAAGAAACTCTAATTCAAGATGTAAACCTCATTTCATATTTTTATTGCTTTATTTAAAGTTTTAGATTTAATTGTGTAGTTTATTATATGTTTTGATGATTGATTTATTTAATTTCAATGTTTGATTCATTTAATTTAGCATGGATGAATATTTTTTCAATTATCATTTGTTTATTAAAATTGTAAGAGGTATGTTTCCATGAGTGGGTACCTCATTAATTAATTTTCATGTAATTTAAATTAATTTTATATTTTGGGATTAATGTAAAGGACACATTTTCACCTTTTGGTGGGTGTCCTATCTCTTTTAAGTCATTGGATGATGTAAGGATACGTTTTCATCCTCGGATGGGTGTCCATTTATTTATTTTGTTTCAACATTGCTTTGATTTTAATATAATGATGCTTTATTTTAATTATTGCATGTAGTATGGATAATATCATTATATTTAAGAATTTTATAATATTAAGACCTGAAAAGGAGATCGATTCCAATGAATTGGGCGTTGTGGGGAGTAAAGGGCCATTTCTCACCTTCCCCACATGTACCCAACTTTTTGAGCCCATTAGCGGGTTGGGGATTCCTTAGGAATCGAGTCATCCACCCCTTTCTTTTTCTCAGCTAATATGAGTAGTGACTCCATTTTCTCTGGGCTTAGGCCCGTGTTCTCTAAGGCCCTGAGCCTAACAGTGCCAAAATCGCAAGAACCATTCCAGCAAGTGTGGGGGCAAAAATTCCCGCTCATAGGAAGCCTTGGCATTGATCCTTAAAATTGCGATTTAGTTCTTCATAGTTTCAGCCAGGGCTAAATCCCCTTTTAAAAGATAAAAAAAATCATTTTCTGTGTGTTTTAATGTGGTATTTGTATGCAACTAAAATAAAAAAAACCTAGTAAAATAAGGTTTCGGCGAAAACTACAAGCGGGCGAGCTAGGGGCAAGTTGCGGGCTGGGAGCGTGAAAAATTGAGCGCCGGGCGCAATTTCATCGTAGCGGGCAAATTAGCCCGTGGCCAATTTGCCATAAGTAAAACTTGCAGTGAATTGGCCTATGGCCAATTCATCACAAGTGTTCCTGCACTGAATTGGCCCAAGCCAATTCGTCACCGATTCTGCCGTCGTCGATTTTGTTGTCGCTGATTTTTTTATTTTTTTTATATATTTTTTATTTTTTATTTTCATTATTAAAAATAAATATTACAAGTAATAAATATTATTAAAATAATTATTAAAGTACCACAAAAATTATTTTGGACTGTTTAAAAATATCATACTAGACTGGGTCAAAAATTAAGGGTCTACAGTTTGCCCCCTGCTTGAGCGATCAGAGGCTACAACAAAAGAAAGCGAAAAACAATGTGATTTTTTACTGGGTTTAGAGCCAAACTGGACTTCATACCCAAGGTTAGTTTGAGTTCTAGACTCAAAAATAATTTGGATTATAGACCCGGGGTAAGTTTTGGACATAAAAATAATTTGGGTCCATGACCTGGGATAAGTTCTAGACTTTAAAAATAATTTGGGTTCTGGACCCAAGATAAGTTTTGGACTTAAAAAATACCTTAGATTCTAGACCCGAGATAAGTTCTGGACTTAAAAAATAATTTGGGATTTGGACAAGGGATATGTTATGGACTTAAAAAATAATTTAGGTTCTGGACTAGTGATAAGTTCTGGGCTTAAAATATAATTTAGGTTCTGAACCCGATGTAAGTTCTAGACTTAAAAAATATTTTAGGTTCTGGACCCGAGGTAAGTTCTGGACTTAAAAAATAGTTTGGGTTATGGACCCGAGTTAAGTTCTGGACTTAAAAAATAATTTGGGTTCTGGACCCGGAATATGTAACACCCTTATACCATATATACGTACAATATATATATACGGTACAAAATGTCACAGACCGGTTTAATAAAAATTTTCACATTTCTATTTTAATATTTGAAATACTAATATATAAAATAAATAATATATAAATATTCTTTGCTTGTTATAGGAATCCAAAAGAAATATTTTATTTGAAAATCTCTGAAAAAAATTCGCAAGAGTTTTATTTGTAATTTAAACATTCCCAAAATTCAGCAAAACACAACCTGCATAAAACAAACACTCAGAATAAAAATCAATTCACCATTTCACTAATACTTCTCAATTTATACATATTTTCTCAAAATACTTATAAATAGGTATATATATCAACACCACAAATAAGATCTCATCTTAAATAAATTATTCAAATCATTATTTACAATTTACAATATATGCTTCAAAAACATATCATCTCATACATAATATCAAAATGTACTATAATATCAAATCTATACATGCTGGCAACTGGCTCTGATCTTGATGTACCCAAAAACAACTCTTCAAGCTCAATAAATACAAATCTAGACCCGACCATGTCTAGTAGAACTCTCCAGCTCTACCAAATCATCCATCACCTGCGCGACGAATTACAATCGCGGTAAGCCGAAGCCTAGTGGTACAAACTTTAATAATAACAATAGAACTCTATGCAATGCCAATGCACAATGCAAATAGATGTCACATCATTCTACTTTCTTATATTTTTCAAATATTTATTAATCACAACTCAGAGCATTATATTGATCAATTGTATCACAATTCATAATTCACATTAAAGCAAAGACAAGCATGGGCCCAAAAAGGATCTAATATGCTATTCAAATTTCAGAGTTATTGCTTTGGTCCATAATGATACAATGTGTCTAGCCCGTAGGCAATATATATATATATATATATCCATGGATAATGTAACAGCCCCAGTCTCTTGGACCTCAACCCGGCTAGACCCTTAGGCCCCAGTATCTTGGTCCTCAACCCTACTATATTGCTACGATTTTTAAGGCTTACAACCCAGTCTTTTCACCCTAAAAACATCATATTTATCATTTATCAACTGGGCTCGACTTATGACCCGGTCTTTTCACCTGCCCAGCAATTCATAGGCATGCCGCCAAATCCAGAACTCTAAAAATTGAATAACATACTAGGCACACAATTAATTCATTTATCTCATTATCAAATACTTTCACAATTCATTTCTCATGTCATTTCTCATAATCAAACTAGGCTCATTGCCTAATTTTCACATTTTTTTTCTCATTTTTCTCATTTTTCACATCTTTCTCATTTTTCTCACTTTTCTCATTTTTTTCTCATGTTTATCAATATCAATTCATTTCATTATTCCACATATCTCATTTTTGCATTCACAACACATTACCCAATTACTTTTGGTATTTTCACATAATATACATATTTCACATTCTACACGATTTAGCCATTATCAATGGCTTTTCACAATGCATTTAACACATATATGACATTACAAATGTCATAGCACATTATTCATACTCAATCAATGAACCAAGTAACTTACACATTTTTCAACCAAAATGTGTTAAGCCCAAATGTCATGCAAATATAAATGATATATTTTAAAGTTTGTACATAACTCCACTAGCAACCCAAAGTAAGCTTAAAACAACCTCCAATCCTATCTGTCCAACTAGCCCTTCACCACTTGGATGAAGCAAATCAACCTCCCTCAATGCCTAAACCAAATGTGATAGCAAATAATCATTTAGTGTCACATTTAATGGCATTTTCAATATTAAACCATAATTAAACCCCCATCCAAGCAAAAATTCAAAATTTAAGGCTAACCTCACTTTAACTTTGGATTCTCATACTAGGCCATTCATTATAATATATTAAGTTTACTTATATCATTAGAAGCATATTTTAATACATTTGAACCATTACTTTATAAAAATACACTTTTATATACAAAACTATAAAATGGCGTAACCTTCCCCCATTGAAGGTTTTCCATTCCAACACAATCCATTAATAATTTCAACCTTATATTCATCACTTTTAACACTAACTTAAACAAATAAAATCAAACAATTCAACCACTTTGAAAAATCACTTTTCCAAAACCCTAAATCTCCACTTCCATTCTCAAGCTGTAACCAAACACAACCAAATCTAATATTTGACTTTAAAATACTTGTTTATGTATCAAAACAACTCATTTGGAATCAATTTACACAATTAAAAACCATGATTTCAAAACTCCAAAAATTACATAACCCTAAATTCTCTCTCTTCACCAATCTTACCCAAACTCAACCATTTCTTTAATCCAACCTTAAAATCATTGTTAATCACTTAAAATAACTTCATATATACCCAAATAGACAATTAAATCTAAGAACTTTAAAAACCCAAATAAAACATAATCACAATTTCCATGAAATCCAAAGAAAGAAGTTGGGAACTTACTAATTTTGGTGAAAATCACCAAAAATCCACTTTAAACTTGTTAAATCCTTCAATTTGTGGAGTATGGAAGATCAAAATTCTTGAGATAAATAACCATGGTGACCGGCCCTTGATGGAGAAGACGAAGAGGATGAAAGACTTTTAAATTTTCTTTTTCTTTTCATATTTTATTTTTAACCATATATATATTAAAATAATTTAATAATTAATTATTTGTTTAATAAATTAAAATTCATAAATTCCCTCTTCCATTCAAAAATAATTTATTTTTGAATTATTTTATTTATTTTGAATTTTTAAGATTTAATTACCAAAATACCCTTTTACTTTGACTTTTCTTTTAAAAAGTGTTGACTTTTATATGTTATGTATATTTTGAATATATATCACATATGTATTTCACTTTTTCATTTAAAACCCCTTCATTTTTCATTTAAAACCATTAATTTAATTTATCCATTTAAATTATAATTTATTTTATCAAATTTTCAAAAATTAAAACTTTTCAAAAATTTGGGATATTACACATATGCACAAGTAATGTGTATCTTATATACACATCAAATGTACCTTATATGTGTATTAAATATTAAGTATATAATGTATTAATCCAACATATACAATTAATATACCATATGTATATGTTATATATACTCTAGATATATATATTGAGTATATATAATTTTATATCTCCAAAATCACGGATGTTACAATTTTCTCCCCCTTAAATAATTTCGTCTTCGAAATTATCCAGTATAGTAATAAATCATCCAAATCATTATATTACCAAATTACATAATTTCTATTCTCCCCCTGAGGTTCATTCTTAATTTCCTTTTTACCATTCCCTAACACATCATTATAATGTCTATTTACTCAAACAGTCACAATAAATTATCATATCATCAATCGAATTGTCATTAGACAATAATTAGTTCATCTCTTTAATATATATACCCACACACCTATTGCACTCAAGATATTTTGATCACTTTATTAACTTAAAAATATACTCTCATCACCTTAAATTCAAATATTGATAACTTTTGTCTTAACACAATAATTTTACACTTCTTCACTTTGATCCTACTCTTTACACAATTACTACATATTAATTTGACATCACCATTATACAACGGCAAAATCTTATTTCCTTAATAAGATTCATTCCCATTATACTATAACTAACATTTTTCTCTTATAATTATTTGAAACTAATATAACATAGCTCCTTTCATATGCATATACATATTAGAATGCTGTATTAAGCATATTATCATATACCTTGCATATTCTTAATACAACTACACACATTGAATTTCAATAAATACTTATAAACTTATTACATTTCAGATCAATTGATCTAACTATCAAAATATGACCATCACAACCTTATTCTATTCTGACCAACCTTTAGTCTATTTGAAATTCATCAATCTGTTTTCAATTCATGACCTAATTCTATTAGATCAAATTTATTCTAAAATTTTAATTCTCTTCGAATTCATCATTACAGATAATATTCACTTCCCTTAGTCTCGTTTACTTTACACATTATTTTTTATCAACTTATTCATTTTATACCAATTTCAAACACATTCATTATAACTCTTACTCACATTTCATAATTCCTTTCATATACCATTTTCTCACATTTCTTATAGTTGCCCTATTTATACAAATCACTTTTCTTACACATCATTTAAAGCTCATCATATTTTCGCAATTCTCTTCTGTTCCACACTTTCTATAATTATAAACAAATTTCTAACATAAAATTATAAGATACAACTATGCAAACCATAAATCTTGACCATATTTCTTGTAGCATAACTATCAATCTCACCAAATCTATCCAACGGTCATCTCATCTCAAGCCCATGCCCGTGGATAACAAAACTAATCAGTCAATATACTAAACAAATCATATGACCATGGCATAATAATGGTCATGCCTGTGGCTTATAAATAAATACTGCCCCTCTATCATTCTTCTTCAAATATTTCCAATCACAATGTTAAGTTCGTATCGCAAAAATCGCATATTCATTTTCTAATCTTTTGCTACACAAAAAAGTTAACACATTTCAGCTATGTTTCAAAGCAATTTACTCTTGATCACTTGATCATCATTAGCCTAAGTCATATTTCAACAATATTATCAATATCATCTCTTACATATACACATTCGTTCATATGCTAATTTTACACAATTTCCATTTATTACTCCATTCCTAATCTATCTCTTATAAAAATTTTCATTCATTTTTTTTAACTTCCATACTTTCTTCATTATACTTTCCTTTTCCTTACAATCTCTTATTAATACACATATACATCGGACCTAACACTATACAATCATCAAGTTTAGTTGTTACAATAACAATTTCACTGTCCAACGCTGCTCGGGTCCATTCTCAATCTCAATTTCATCACATGACCTAACTCTACGCAGGTCAAGACCTAATCTCTCTTAGGTATATTAATACTTGCATATCATTCTCAATATCAATAAACAAGTAATTGTATACGGTAACAAACACTCGATAACATTTTTTTTTAATCATCCACATACACCTTCATAAGTCATATTCACAATGTGACTTACTTTCCACATTTTCTTATATATCACAATTGTGTTCATATTGAAAAATCTAATTACACATATCATACAATTATACGCAATTCCTCTTTAACATACAACCTATACAAAGTTAACATTTATCACCTTTCAAAGAACATTATCATTTCTCATTCTTTTGACATTACTTAGGTTATTCATCAATTCAACATATATATACACTCTGACCACAACATAATTAACATCTTTCTTATTTAATCGCCCATCTTTTAAATAAGTTTCTTATTATATTATTTTTTTTCTAACAATTCACATAAATCTTAGTCACATTTCCAATGTGACATCTCTCTCACATTTTTTTTATGCATTTATCATACCCTTCATATCCCTTTTCATCATTTCCAATTCAATTACCTAAAGTAACTCATTTTTACTTAATCATTTCCCTTTATTTCATAACAAATGTCTATATTATCAACCACATTACACTTTAGTTAGTACTTTTATAAATAATATTACTCATTCAAAATTACTCCCATGCTTATTAAACATTAAACTATCAACATCTAAACAATCGTCATCAAAATTCTCTTACAACTCTAAATTTCCAACTTACTACTTTACTTAAACATCATTCTATTAATCTCATTTTCAAGAGCTAACTTTATAAACTTTATTTTTATATTAATATAATATCAAAACACATCACTTTCACAATTATGAAAACCCATTTCAAAAATTCAAATTTCATATATTGCAACAAACATGAACCTCACCAAATCTCATCCATGTCAATCTTAAAATCATAACATTTACATTTAAACAACACTAATTCATTTCATTACACTAATTAACATCATCCATTTAGATACTTTAATTTTACACACTCAACCCTAAATCATGCATCATTATTCCATAATAAATAATTCGCTATCATATATGATTTCACTCTTTGATTTTAATTATGAACTCTTTGTTGCAAATTATTAAAAACTCTATATTCCTTATATAGTTATACCCATATTCATATAAATTTTTATAATTTTCTTCATTCATTTGTCTTATAAAATTAATTTATTACTTACTTACACAAAACTGCATGACTTCCTCAGTTTCATGCCAATCTCACTTTAAAGTTTTTTATATTCCTTACAATTCTTTATAAAAACTTGTAAACTTTTATCCATGTGCACTTGACATATATATGGACTTATATTTAAAATTTTAGATTTTTTCAAATTGATTTAGTATATTTAAAAATTATATATTCCAAAATCAGAGAATATGTCTCTTTAATAATTTCTCTGGTAGCACCCGGTTGTCCATTTTTTTCAAGTATCATACCTTAATAAATATTCATGAAATTTTAACCATATGTTATAGGGATACATATGATATTGGGTGTAAATTTTCATATTTTTCTTGGTGGGTTTGCCATAGTTTTTAAATATGTTTCTCAATTTCTACAGATTCTGAGTTTCTGGAACTCCTCCAACAATCTGTGTTCTTCTACCTTTCTTAATTAGTAATTCATCTTTAAAAATTATGAAATTTTATACACTAGATTCTAACATATAGAAAAACTTTTCATTAAATTTTCACTCATCCAAGATTCCTATATTTATTTAAAAATTTTAACAATATCATTTTACAGCATACCTATAAAATTTTCTATAACTCTCATGTCCATTTCTCAAACTTTTTTTTTTCATATCTTAAGTCATTTCATAAATTATTTTTCTTAATTCCACTTATTCATCAATTGAATCAACTATGAATCTTAATTTCGAATGGAAGTTCCAAAAGTTCTTAACCCATAAGGTCCAGAATGATGCTTCTACTGTGCCACTCTGATCTATATAATTCAAACGTCATCTCAACTCATATGCATTATGTCGAACGGACATGTCACATCAGGGATCAGATAAATTGCTAGTGCCAATACATGCATCTCAATAGAAAAATATTTTTTTTTAAATTCTAATTTTCTCTCTTTAGCAATCTACCTAGGTCGAGAACCTCAAACCTAGGCTTTGATACCAAAATAAATGTAACACCCTTATACTCTATATACATACAATACATACATACGGTACAAAAATATCACAGACTGGTTTAATAAAAATTTTCACATTTCTATTTTAAGATTTCAAATACTAATATATAAAATAAATAATATATAAATATTCTTTGCTTGTTATAGGAATCCAAAAGAAATATTTTATGTGAAAATCTCTGGAAAAAATTCGCCAGAGTTTTGTTTGTAATTTGAACTTTCCCAAAATTCAGCAAAACACAACCTGCATAAAACAAACACTCGTAATAAAAATCAATTCACCATTTCACCAATACTTCTCAATTTCTCCATATTTTCTCAAAATAATTATATATAGGTATATATATCAACATCACAAATAAGATCTCATCTTAAACCAATTATTCAAATCATTCTTTACAATTTACAATATATACTTCAAAAACATATCATCTCATACATAATATCAAAATATACTATAATATCAAATCTATACATGTTGGCAACTGGCTCTGATCTTGATGTACCCAAAAATAACTCTTCAAGCTCAATAAATACAAACCTATACCCAACCAGGTCTAGTAGAACTCTCCGGCTATACCAAATCATCCATCACCTACACGACGAATTACAATCGCGCTAAACCGAAGCCTAGTGGTACAAACTTTAATAATAACAATAAAAGTCACAGCAATGCCAATGCACAATGCATATAGATGTCACATCATTCTACTTTCTTATATTTTTCAAATATTTCATAATCACAACTCATAGCATTATATTGCTCAATTGTATCACAATTCATAATTCACATTAAAGCAAAGACCAGCATGGGCCCAAAAAGGATCTAATATGCTATTCAAATTTTAGAGTTACTACTTTGGTCCATAATGACACCATGTGTCTAGCCCATAGACAATATATATATCCATGGATAATGTAACAACCCCAATCTCTTGGACCTCAACCCGGCTATACCTTTAGGCCCTAGTATCTTGGTCCTCAACCCGGCTAGACTGCTACGGTTTTTGAGGCTTACGACCCAGTCTTTTCACCTACCCAGCAATTCATAGGTATGCTGGCAAACCCAGAACTCTGAAAATTGAATAACATACTAGGCACATAATTAATTCATTTATCTCATTATCAAATACTTTCACAATTCATTTCTCATTTTATTTCTCATAATCAAATTAGGCTCATTGCCTTATTTTCACATTTTTTCTCATTTTTCTCATTTTTCACATCTTTCTCATTTTTCTCACTTTTCTCATTTTTTTCTCATTTTTATCAATATCAATTCATTTTGTTATTCCACATATCTCTTTCTTGCATTCACAACACATTACCCAATTACTTTGGGTATTTTCACATAATATACATATTTCACATTCTACACGATTTAGCCATTATCAATGGCTTTTCACAATGCATTTAACACATATATGACATTACAAATGTCATAGCACATTATTCATACTCAATCAATGAACCAAGTAACTTAACACATTTTTCAACCAAAATGTGTTAAGCCCAAATGATATGCAAATATAAACTATATATTTTAAAGTTTTACATACCTCCACTAGCAACCCAAAGTAAGTTTAAAAAAGCCTCCAATCCTATCTTTCCAACTAGCCCTTCACCACTTGGATAAAGCAAATCAACCTTCCTCAATGCCTAAACCAAATGTGATAGCATATAATCATTTACTGTCACATTTAATGGCATTTCCAATATTAAACCATAATTAAACCCCATCCAAGCAAAAACCCAAAATTTAAGGCTAACCTCACTTTAACTTTGGATTCTCATACTAGGCCATTCATTATAATATATTAAGTTTATTTATATCATTAGAAGCATATTTTAATACATTTGAACCATTTACATTATAAAAATACACTCTTATATACAAAACCATAAAATGGCATAACCTTCCCCCCATTGAAGGTTTTCCATTCCAACACAATCCATTAATAATTTCAACCTTATATTCATCACTTTTAACACTAAACAACATGCTTAAACAAATAAAATCAAACAATTCATCTACTTTGAAAAATAACTTTTCCAAAACCCTAAATCTCCACTTCCATTATCAAGCTCTAACCAAACACAACCAAATCTAATATTTGACTTTAAAATACTTGCTTATGTATCAAAACAACTCATTTGGAATCAATTTACACAATTAAAAACCATGATTTCAAAACCCCAAAAATTACATAACCCTAAATTATCTCTCCTCACCAATCTTACCCAAACTCAAACATTTCTTTAATCCAACCTTAAAATCATTGTTAATCACTTAAAATAACTTCATATATACCCAAATAGACAATTAAAACTAAGAACTTTAAAAACCCAAATCAAACATAATCACAATTCCCATGAAATCCAAAGAAAGAAGTTGGGAACTTACTAATTTTGGTCGAAATCACCAAAAATCCACTTTAAACTTGTTAAATCCTTCAATTTGTGGAGTATGGAAGATCAAAATTCTTGAGATAAATAACCATGGTGGCCGGCCCTTGATGGAGAAGAAGAAGAGGATGAAAGACTTTTAAATTTTCTTTTTATTTTCATCTTTTATTTTTAACCATATATATATATTAAAATAATTTAATAATTAATTATTTAATAAATTAAAATTCATAAATTCCCTCTTCCATTCAAAAATAATTTATTTTTGAATTATTTTATTAATTTTGAATTTCTAAGATTTAATTACCAAAATACCCTTTTACTTTGACTTTTCTTTTAAAAAGTGTTGACTTTTATATGTTATGTATATTTTGCATATATATCACATATGTGTTCCACTTTTTCATTTAAAACCATTAATTTAATTTATCCATTTAAATTATAATTTATTTTATCAAATTTCAAAAAATTAGAACTTTTCAAAAATTTGGGATATTACACATATGCATAAGTAATGTGTATATTGTATACACATCAAATGTACCTTATATGTGTATTAAATATTATTTATGTAATGTATTAATCCAACATACACAATTAATATACCATATGTATATGTTATATATACTATAGATATATATATTGAGTATATACAATTTTATATCTCCAAAATCACGGATGTTATAGGATAAGTTCTGGACATAAAAAATAATTTGGGTTTTGGACCTAAGATAAGTTCTAGACTTTAAAAATAATTTGGGTTCTGAACCTGAGATAAATTCTGGACTTAAAAGATAATTTTGGTTCTGGACCCAGAATGATTCAGATTCTGGATCGAAGGCGAGTTCTGGACACGCAAATGATTTAGGTTCTAGACTTGGAATGAGTTCTGAACTTTAGAATAATTTAGGTTCTGGACCCGAGCTACCTTTGAGAATTTTGGCTGCTCTAACTGTTCCATTCTTTAATGGATTGTGGGTCTTCACCCTCAAAATGGATCTTCATCCTTGGCATCGGGTCTTCACCCTTGAAAATGAATCTTCTTCCTTGGAGATTGGGTCTTCACTGTTGAAAGTGGATCTTCATCCTTGGCATCGAGTCTTCACCCTTGAAAATGGATCTTCAGCCTTGGAGATCGGGTCTTCATCCTTGGAAGTGGATCTTTATCGTTAGCATATGGTCTTCATCCTTAAAAATGGATCTTCATCCTTAGAAATAGGGTCTTCACCCTTGAAAGTGGATCTTCATCTTGGCGTCAGGTCTTTACCCTTTAAACTGGATTTTCATCCTTTGGACGTTGGGTCTTCATTCTTCAAAGTGGATCTTCATCCTTCGTATCGAGTATTCACCCTTTAAACTAGATCTTCATCCTTGGAAATTGGGTATTCACCCTTGAAAGTGGAACTTCATCCTTGGCATCAGGTCTTCACCCTTTAAACAGGATCTTCATCCTTGGAAATCAGGTCTTCACCCTTGAAAGTGGATCTTCACCTTTAAGCTGGATCTTCATCCTTAGAGATTTATCCTATATTGGCTTCAACTCTTCTAGCTGGACTGATATTTTGGGTTTTCCATCTTCATTCTTTTGATAGTTTTATTGTTCCATTCTTTTGCACTTTTGCAAAAAATTCAGCCATTTTTTAGCTGGCCTTATATCTTCTCCTTTGTTTACCCCCAATGATTTGTTCATTTAGGCTCTGATTGATGTTTGTATTTTTTCTGGTTCCTTGCATAAGCATGCATCTCTACTTTCTTTTGCAAAATGACTAGAGCTTCCTCAAGCAATGGGCCTTCCATGCCCCCTGATTTCATATCTTCTTTTGATTCTTTACTTTTCGAGGCATAATTTCATCGCAGCGGGTGTGAGCGGGGATTTTCGCCCCTACTCCCGGTGAAATGGTTCTTGTGACTTCGGCACTGTTTAGGCTCGGGGCCTTAGAGAACACGGACCTAAGCTTGGAGAAAATGGAGTCGCCACCCGGACGGGCCGGGAAAAAAGAAAGGGGTGGATGACTAGATTCCTAAGGAATCCCCAGCCCCTTAATGGATTCGGAAAGTTGGGTACGTGTGGGGAAGGTGAGAAATGGCCCAGCACCCCCACAATGCCCGGTTCATTGGAACCGGCCTCCTTTACAGGTCTTAATATTATAAAATTCTTAAATATAACAACATTATCCATATTACACACAATAATTAAAAGAAAGCATTATATTTAAATCAAAACAATGTCCAAACAAAGCAAATAAATGGACACCCATCCAAGGATGGAAACATGTCCTTACATCACATGCCTAGATAGGACACCCACAAAAAGGTAGAAACATGCCCTTTACATAGGTTCTAAAATAGAAAAGCAAATTAAATTACATGATATTTAACTAATGAGGTACCCACCAAGTGGAAACATACCTCTTACAACTTTTGGAAATCTAAATTAATTGATAAAATAAATAACCATTCACCATAAATAAATCATTCATCAAAGCTATTAATCAAAATATAAAATAAACATCCATCCATGATAAATTAAATAAATCAAGTATTGAAATTAAATAAATTAAAGCATAAGAGATAAATCAAAGCATAATCAAGTATAGAATTAAATAAAGCAAATAAAAGTCCAATTATAGCTACTGTGACTTTTTATGGAATTAAAATAAATTAGGGTTTTATGTTTTAAAAGGTTGGTAAGACTCTTTGATTAACGAAATGCCCACGGGCCCGCGCGACGATTTTTTCGTCGCCAATTTTTCTAACTTTGATTTTTATTTTTATTTTTATTTTTTGACTTTAATTTGTTT
This sequence comes from Garcia nutans, assembly GCA_947685225.1. Taxonomy (NCBI): domain Eukaryota; kingdom Viridiplantae; phylum Streptophyta; class Magnoliopsida; order Malpighiales; family Euphorbiaceae; genus Garcia; species Garcia nutans. Next base: position 41,415,191 of record CANTUV010000007.1, on the reverse strand, counting down.
ATTTTTATTTTTTATTAATAAAAATTAGATACTAAAGCAAAAATTATTTAATAAAAATTATTTTGGACCAATTAGACAACAAAAATCATTTTGGACTAAATAAAACATATTGGACCAGATTGGGTAAAAAATTAAGGGTCTACAGTTTGCCCCCTGCTTGAATGATCTGAAACTTTAGTAAAAGGGAGTGAAAATTAATAAGATTTAATTTTTGAGATGGTTGAGGTTTTGGGTTCTGGACTCGGTTCGAGTTCTGGACTCAAAGATAAATTCTAGGTTTTCGACCTAAGAAAAATTTGGGTTCTGGACCCGGTTCGAGTTCTGGACTCAATGGATGATTCTAGGTTCTGGACCTAAGGAAAATTTAGGTTCTGCACCCGGTTCGAGTTCTGGACTCAATGGATGATTCTAGGTTCTGGACCTAAGGAAAATTTGGGTTCTGGACCCAAGAGATTTGGATACTCGATCCTAAACTATATTCAGATACTCGATCCTATCTGGATTTGGATACTCGATCCTAGCTGGATTTGGATACTCGATCCTAAACTTGATTTGGATACTCGATCCTAAACTGGCTTCGGATACTCAATGCTAAACTAGATTGGGATACTCGGCCCTAAATTGACTTGATTTGGGTACTTGGACACTAGATTGGGTACTTGGACCCGAGATTGGGCACTTGGACCCGAGATTGGGTACTTGGACCCTAGCTTGAATTGATTTGGGTACTTTGACTCGAGAATGAATTGATTTAGATTTAATTTAGTACTTGGACCCGAGAGTGGGTACTTGGACCCGAGAACGGATTTGACTAACCTTTTATCAGTTGAGAAGTCTGACTGCTTCGGCTGTTCTATACATTATGATTCTTCACCCTCGTAATGGATCTTCATCCTTGAGAATTGGGGTATTCACCTTTGTAAATGGATGTTCATCCTTGGAGATTGTGTAATATCCCGAGATATACCTTAAAAGTTTTGGAGGAGTTGTTGTATTTGGATTTAATGTATATGTGATGTATATGTATATGTCTAATTGTAATATCCCTAAGTGTGCCTAGAAGTTATGATAATATTGTTATAATTGATTTGAATGTGTAATTGATAAGTGGTATATTTGTATAGGGTTTGGTTGAATGGTAAAAGTATTTGAGAGAAATGAATATGTGTATTTGCAAAGGAAAGAATTGTATAGAGAGAGATAGTGTATATGTTGGGTATATGGCAATATATATGACATATATGTTGGTCAAAGTGCTTAGTCAAGGGAAGAAGATATTTAAATTGTTGAATGTGAAATTACCAAAATGGGCAAGAGCTTGTAAAGAGAATTAAAATGTGTATGAGGGTAAGATAGTAATTTTCTTTTGGAGGAGTATTTAATGCCTATTGACTTTGTGTTTTCTTCATCATTTCTTCTTCTTTTTCCTTGTGTGGCCGGCTCACCTAAGACAAAGGAAAGCAAGAGAGTAAAAGAAGGGTTTGATGTTCTAAGCTCCAAAGTTGAGAGAGATTCCAAGTAACCAAGTTGGAATTTCAAGGAATTTCATCATTTTGGTAAGATTTCTCTTGTTTGCTTTGGTTCTTTTTGAAGTTGTGTATGGATTGAGTTAGGTTTATGGATAGTATGATTAAGTGTGTTTGTGTATGGTGTGTGTAAAAGTGTTGAAATGGAATTAAAGATAAGAAGCTAGGTTGGTGTTGGTGATGGAAGAGTAAGAGTTGTGTTTAGTGAATTTTTTTTTCTGTTTTACAATTAGTAAAGGCTGTGACTTGTATGATTTTTAATTAATTATAGAAAAAATGTTCTTAAAGTGAATTTTTGATATGTTGTGCCTCTATGAGTCTAGAATGACTGAAAAATATGTTGATTCGATTTTGGAATGGTTATGAGTTTAGAAAGATTATTTTTATTAGACCTGTTCCAGCAGGTACCTTAACTGAGACAGCTATATTTCGGGATTTTTAATAAAATGTAGAAAAATCATATCCAATTGAATTTTGGATATGTTGTTTCTTAGTGATTCTAGTATTTGAGAAAAATAATTTGGAACCACGTTGATTGAATTTGATTTATGGAATTCACAAAGTTCAGAACTGCTGCCAGGATGCAGGGCAATTGGGGCAGTCTGGTTAGGTGAACTATTTGACCAAGATTTTGTGTTCAGTTTGATCTGAAATTTTAAAGGAATGATTTGAAGATACAAAACTAAATTCTGTAAAAATTTTAGAATTTTTAGTCAAGTAGATTATTTTATACAATTTTTCAAAATAAGGATAAAATGGAGTCTTAAACCAGAATGTACTATTCATATGGTCATTTTGCTAATATTCCTTTTGGATTAGATTGTGAAGAGGTTGAATTGCCCTAACCATGTCCCTCAAGTGGTGCTGCCCGTGTCCCTCAAAGGTTTTGAAGAGATTGGGTTGCATTAACCTAAATGTGGAGAATTCTTGGAAAGAAAAGAAATGTATAGATTGATGGGACTAGTTCTTGAGGTAAGTACCAATACATATGATTGTATTTAATTACATAATTCAAGGCTTAACACATTTGTTTGCAAATGTGTTAAGTGATCTATTATATTGTTAACATAATTGGACTAAGGTGATGATTGAATGATGTGAAGGATGTGAAGATCATTAACAAGGTAAGCATAAACCCTATTTGATTGTATATCCTTATATGTCTTTGAACATTAACACATTGGGATGAAAGTGTTAAATAAGCTATTATATTGTGAATGTAAATGAAGAATATATATAAAGGATGAAATATGAAATGGGAAAGGTAGGAAGAAATGAGGATCATTCTTAAGGTATGTGCAATTTGTTATGATAAATGCTCTAGTAATGAATGATGTTAATGTGTTTTGAGAAGTGAGGAAATGTTATGTTATATGCATTGTGAATCTTGTGTATGGCAATGTATTATATGAATAATATACTTTGAAAAGTGATATCAATGATGCTATATGTATCATATGGATTGAGATATGATATGATATGAAGCCATTGTGATTGGCTATGATAATTCAATTGAAAGAGATAAGGCATGTTGGCCTAATTGATGATGAGATTGATAATGAAATAATAAATGAATTGTTTGTTTAATATGTTATTCAGTTTCAGAGTTCTGGATTTGGGTGGCATGCCTAAGAAATGATGAAAGGTAACAATCTTGCCGGGTTGAGGATCTCCTCATATGTGTTGAGTTGATGGTCCAAGAGACTGGGTTTGTTACACTATGAGAATTGTGAATATGAGATATATGATTTGTAACAGTCTTGCCGGGTTGAGGATCTCCTCATATGTGTTGAGTTGATGGTCCAAGAGACTGGGTCTGTTACACTATCCATGGATAGAGAGACATGTATATACATTGCCTACGGGCGTGATGATTGTGACTATGAACCAAAGCAGTAACTCTGAACTTTGAATAACATATTAGTGTTTTGGGCCCGAGTCTGTCTTTATTGTCAATGTGAAATGCAAGTATTGAAATATTGATTGTGAGTATTAAAAATGAATTATGCTTGGTGAATTGTGAATAATATAATGTTATTAAGTGTAATATGTAAATGAATTGTGGTTGATGATAAAGGTTGTCTTTATTGGAAATATGATTTATGATTTGTATGATATGTAAATTGTCTATTGCAATAATGAGTGATATGATGTGTAATGTGTGTATTGCAATAATGAGTGTATGATATGTAATGTGTGTATTGCAATAATAATTGGTATGATATGTAAAGTGTGTATTGCAATAATGGTTGGTGTGGTATATATATAATGTAGGGGTATTAATATATTGGTTTTGAGTATTGGTGATGCATTGGGGTTGGTGATAATATTATGTATATATATATACATCATATATGAAATTAGCTAGGATATATTAAAGATAAAATTAAAAAGAAAAGAAGATATGATAAGAACTAATTATATATTGAATCGATGTATCATTATATATCAATACTTCTATACTATATGTTTATATTTTATATTTGGACTACTAAGCTCTCGGGCTTAGCGGGGGTGTTTATTCGCGCAGGTATATAGATGGAAGATATGAAGTCTTTTGTTATGCCACAAGAAGAGTAAAGTTTGTCGAGACCAACTAGAGGGTAATGCATACATGTATAAATTTTAATTATGATGTATTTCTGACGAGAGAGTATTTATATGTATAAATGAAGTTTTAATAAAGATAATGATTTTGTAAATGTTATTTAAATTAATGTATTATGGTTTGAACTCTGTTATAAATATTTTAAAAGGTAACGAAAAGTGACATCCTTATACTTTATATATTTACTGTATGTATACTAGGTATACGCATAGTACTTATATAGGGTATCGGGGTGTTACAGATTGGGTCTTCTTTGTTCTTTGAAGATGGGAGTGACACGGCCAGTGGCTGGGCGGTGTCTTCTGGGTGTGTCAGCTTCTGCATTTTTTCTTTGGTTCTTCTTTGTTCTTGGCTTGGGATGGGACACGGCCAGTGGCTTGGCCGTGTCTCCTGCCAGTGTCACCTACTATTTATTTTCTCTCTTTGCTTGGTCTTTCTTTGCTTTGCCCTTTAGGTGAGACACAGCCAGTGGCTTGGCTGTGTCACCTGCCTGTGTCATGTTCTGCCAAATTTTCTTTTGAGGTGACACGGCCAAGCTTGATTTGGCTTGATCCATGCTCTTCTTTCCTTGTTTTGATCTTTCAAGGGAGGCTTCTTTTTACTTTAACCACTTTTCCCTTGCAACTACTTTTTCCTTTCTTCGCCAATTTTGATTGGATCTTATATCCTCTCCTTGCACCCTAAGGATTCTTCTTTCATGCCAGCTTTGATTGATGCTTTTCTTGTCTAGTTCTTTGCATAAGCACGCATTTCTTCTTTTGCAAAATGACGGGGCTTCCATAAGAAAATAGGCTTTCCATGCTCCCTTGATTTGATATCTTCTTTTTGATACTTTACTTCGCAGGATATTGATTTGAATTACCTGGTACGTTCCCAATTTCATGGTAATTTATGCTATATGTATGTATGATTATGTATGCTCTTACCTTTTATCCTTCTTGGCTCACAACAGATGCTCGAAGAATAGAAAAGGAAACTTCAAGAACAGTTGGCTGCAAGTCATCAGCAGGCTTCTCGTTTTGAAAGTTTATATCATCAATCCGAACAAAATTTTTGAGACTTCCGATTTCAGGGAATGAGGGATCCCGGTGCTTCTTCATCGAGAGACCCCCAGACTGATGAACATGAGATCCTTTCGTCTACTTCTAATGAAGACCATGAAAAATCAGAACTTCAAGGCAATAAAGATTTTAGGGCTTCTGCTTCGGGTGATCCCGGGATGAGTAATTTGGCCCCTCCTCCAACAGGCGATGATTTTTTTAAGTCTTTATTTGGTGACCTACCACCACCTTCTTAGTGACATGTAAATATTGTAGCAATTGTAAAACATTGTACAATAATGAAATTTTTTTTTTGCATATTTTTTCGTTACTGCCACTTTTTTTTATATAGTACATCATAATTAATATCCACCTTATTTGCTAAAGCAAATCCAACATGGTAAAGGAAATTCATTGCCACTTCCTTTCCTTATGCCATATGGTCTTATCCTTTCCCATCATCTTTTCCATTTCACTTTTGGAAAAGGTTTGTTTTCTCTATATAAATCACCCTTCATGCCATATTTTAATTCATAAACAAAAAATCTCTTTCTTTCAATGTGAAGACCCTTTTAACAATTTTGGTTCTCCTTTATTCATCAACCATGACCGAGCACCATTTAAAGAAAATAAAAATTCTATTTAAGAATATGGATGCCATCCATTCGAAGCAAATTTCATGGTCAAAGCTTGATGTTTTAAAATGCTTTCAAAATGTCAAATTGTACCACTCCTTCTTACATGCCGTGGCTTCCTTGTGGGATACAGATTCTAGGGTATTTAGAATTAATGGCTTTGAAATGTGTCCCTTGATTGAAGAATTTGAGGCCATCCTTGGACATCCCAATAATCAACCAATGGCATTACCCACATTGATTTCCAAAACTCAACAGAAGATGCAGATGTTATTTCAAATTCCAAAACCCAAAGTTCTTCGGTTGATGAGAGGTGAAAAAATTCTACTTGCTCCTTTGATTGACTTTTGTTTCTCTCATTTGGCTCCTACTAAGGCATGGGGACGCATGCTTTGTCTTTGCTTGCTCGGCCAATTCTTGCTTGCTTCTTCTGACGGCGATGTTGTTCCATGAGTATTGGATATTATGGACCAAATGGAAGGAAGCTTGTCGCCGGTACCTGTGATTTTAGCCGAGACCTTAGTTGGATTAGATCGATTTAAATCGGGATTGTCAAAGAGACTGACTGGGAGACCATTGCTGCTCCAAGTAATTACCTAAACCGCCCTTTCGGGTTTTCAATTTAGGGTTTTTTTTATATTGCTCTAACTTTTGTCTAGTTCGCCCATGCGGGTTTTCGGAACTAGCGAGCCGTCCTAATTTTTGCCTGAGCTGCCCTTGCAGTTTTCAACGTAGCGGACTTCTTTTTTTTTTTTTAAACTTAATTCTTTCTTCATAGATTTGGCTTCAGGAGCGTCTTTGTTTGTTTGATACTCCATCCATGGATTTTGCCAAATACCTGCCATGTCATCATTCTGCTAGGAAGCTACTCCATCCTGCTTCTTCATATGTTGACTGGGTTGACTGGATCCACTCACATTCCGAAGTCAATATCTGTTGGTTGGTACCTTGGTGGAAGATTTCTCGTATCACCATGCGGACATACTTGATGTACGTTCCGCTTGCTACTCTTCGACAAGGTAGATGCTATGATCCTCGGCGACTTGGGCGTCAGTATGGAGCTGAGCCTCGTGATTCTGACTTTGCTCCTGACCTAGACATGCCTTGCTTGACTGAAGCCTACTTTGATCGGCTGAGGCAAACCTGACCTGCACATTACACTTATCGACTGCCATAGCTTTCACATTTTTCAATTCAGAAAGTGTTTTGTTAGGATGGAAAATAACTAAAGCAATAAAAGATGCTTCTTTTCCATTTATAATTTGTCATCACCTTTTGCAATTATGATTACTTATTTCATCCATATCTGGTCAAATACTTATAACAGTGTACATAGAACAAATTTAATCATTAATTCTATTTTATTAAATTGGGAAACAACCAAAAATAAAGCCGGCATACACAAGATCACTCATGTTGCCAATTAGCCCTTTCAGGTTTTCTAATTGACGATTTTCTCTCATTTAGCCCTAATTGTTGCCTAGCCCACCCTTTCGGGTTTTTGGAACTAGCGGACTGCTCTAACTTCTGCCTAGGCTGCTCTTTTTGGGTTTTCAACCTAGCGAGCTCTTTTTTCTTCTTTTTTTTCCTATCATACATAAAACCTCTTCAACATGTCAATGTTTATTGGTTCACTAAATTCGTTCCCATCCATGTCTGACAATTTCACTGCACCTTTGCTCATGACTTGTTTCACGACATATGGCCCTTCCCAGCTAGGTCTGAACTTTCCTCTTGGATCAGATACATTAGGCTTACATTGCTTCAACACCAAATCCCCAACTCTTAATTTTCTGACCTTGACCCTTCTATTGTAGGCCCGAGCTATCTTCTTTTGATATAGTTGGTGATGATACAATGCCTTTAATCTTCTCTCTTCTAATAGAGCTAATTGTGTGTATCTGCTTGCTACCCATTCCATTTCAGGCAGTTCAGCTTCTAAGACTACTCTTAGTGACTTGATCTCAATTTCAATAGGCAATACTACTTCCATCCCATAAACCAAAGAGAATGGTGTCATTCCAGTAGGTGTTCGCACACTCTTCCTATATCCCCATAAAGCAAAAAGAAGCATTTCCGACCAGTCCCTGTAAGTCTTAGTCATCTTGGACAGAATTTGCTTAATTGTCTTGTTCATTGCTTCTACTGCACCATTAGCCTTTGGTCTATAAGGAGAGGATCGATGATGATGGATTTGGTACTTGGAGAATAAATCCTTAACTAATCCTTGAAACTGTACCCCATTTTCTGATATCACACTGTGCGGGACCCCATATCTGCAGATGAGATTCTTTTTGATAAACCTAGCCATTTGACTTGCACCCATCTTGTTGAAGGATTCAGCTTCGACCCATTTTGAAAAATAATCAACTGCTACTATAATGAAACGGTGACCGTTTGAGGCTGTCGGATGTATTTCTCCTATAATGTCGATACCCCAGGTGGCAAATGACCAGGGTGAAGACATTGAATGCAGTTCTTCAGAAGGCATGTGATTCAAGTTACCATACATTTGACATTGCTGGCACTTCTTGAAAAACTCAATACAGTCTCTCTCCATGGTCAACCAATAGTAACCTTGTCGAATAATCTTAACTAGGGCCAAACCACTCATGTACGAACCGCAACTTCCCGCATGTATTTCTAACATGATGTGCTCCATTTCAGGCATTCTTAAACATCTCAAATGCACTCCATCGGGCCATCTTCTATGGAAGGTGATATATTACAATGACCACCTCCTTATGGCCCTTCTCTCCTTCTTTGTTGCCCCCGGCGGGTATTCTCTTTCCTCCAAAAATCGCCTTATAGTATCATACCACGCATCATGGTCTGTATCAACTTCCATGATTGTCTCATATTCATAGCAATGAGTTGATGAACTAGTCAAGATTAGAGGTTTAAGGAATAGGCTGGCAAGATTTTCCCATACCGAAGCCAATGTGGCCAGGGCATCAACCATCTGATTTTCTTCTCTTGACAGGTGTATAAACCTACACTCCTTAAAATTCTTCTTCATCATGGTCAAGTAATGGTGGTATGGTTTCAATTTTTCTTCTTTCAACTTCCATTCTCCATTTACTTAGGATACAACTAGCAACTAATCACCATAAACTTCCACCTTATCCACCTTCATAATCATTAGGGTTTCCAAACTGAAAATACAAGCTTCGTACTCCACCATATTATTGGTTGCCCTAAATTTCAACTTTTTGGCTAAAGGGATAAGTTTTCCTTTGGGCGACTCTCGTATAACTCCCAAACCTGCTCCTTTCCTGTTCACTGCTCCATCAAAGTACATTTTCCACCATTGTACTTCAATTGCTTCTAAATGTTCATCTGGAAATTCCAAGATTACCTCTTCACTTTCTAGTAATGGTTGTTAAGCCAGGAATTCTGCCACCACTCTACCTTTGATTATTTTCCTGGTTACATACTCAATCTCAAATTCCTCTAATATTATCAACCATCGACTGTATTTCCTAATTAACGAGGGTGTCCCCCTTAAGTACTTCATTGGATCCAACCTGGAAATTGGTTGCACACTATACGATTGAAAGTAATGCCGCAACTTCTTAGAAGACCAAACCACGGCTATACATGTCTTTTCAATGATACTATACTTAATTTCATAAGGTAGGAGCTTTCTACTCAAATAGTAAACTGCATGCTCAATCCCTGATTCATCTGCTTGGGCTAGCATGGCTCCTATCAACTCTTCTTCTACTGCTAAGTATAGTAATAGAGGTTTGCCAGGTTTAGGTGGTTTCAAAACAGGTGGATTCAACAAATACTCTTTTATTCGGTCAAAGGCCTTTTGACATTCTTCATTCCATACGACCGACTGATTCTTTCTGAGCAACTTGAAGATAGGCTCACAGATTGTTGTGAGCTTTGCTATAAATCTGCTAATGTATTGCAGTTTACCAATGAATCCCTGAACTTCTCTCTCCGTCTTTGGGGCTAGCATATCTCTGATTGCTTTGACTTTGTCAGGATCTATCTCAATGCCATTCGGACCGATTACATGTTCCAATAATTTGCCTGAAGTTACACTAAATACACACTTCTTCGGGTTTAATCTTAGCTTATATTTCAAAGCTCTATCGAAGAATAATTCCAAGTTTTGGAAGTGTTGCTCCCTTGTATCCAACTTAACCATCATATCATCAACATATACTTCAACTTCTTTGTACATCATGTCATGAAATAGTGTGGTGGCCATCTTTTGGTAGGTTGCTTCAGCATTCTTTAAGTCGAAAGGCATCACCCTATAACAAAATATACCCCATGTAGTAATGAAGGCCGTTTTGGCTTTATCCTTTTGGGCCATTAACACTTGATTGTATCCAGAAAATCCATCTACAAACGAGTGTAGCACGCTAGAGGCTGCACTATCAATGAGAACATTTATATGAGGTAAAGGAAAATCATCCTTAGGGGAAGCCTTGTTTAAATCTCTATAGTCCACATAGACCCTTATCCTCCCATCTTTCATTGGCACAGGTACTATGTTGGCTAGCCAATCTGGGTATTCTATCACTTCAAGGAACTTCACTTGTATTTGTTTAGTGACCTCTTCTTTAACCAATTCAGTCCACTCAGGTCTTAATCGCCTAAGCTTTTGTTTGACAGGTTTAATGTGAGTGTAAGTATGGATGTGATGCTCGGCTATGTCTCGATCTATCCCCGGCATATCTTCATAAGACCAAGCAAACACTTCTTCATATTTTTTGAATATTTTTTCAAATCTCTCTCTCTCATCAGGAGTAAGGTCGAATGATATGCTAATGTTTTTAGGATTTTCAGTTGTTCCCAAATTTAATGATTGTGTGTTAACAGAATTAATATTAAAGATGCTCATGTAACTGCTATTTGAATGTATGCAACCATCAGGAGAAACATCACACAAGTAAGCAAAATTAGACTTTATTGCATTCATTTTGGAAAAGAAAACATCATCGTCCTCATACAAAGCAGACAAATTAAAATCAAAATCAAAATCATTGTTCTCAGAATCATAAAGCCGGATGTCTTCAAGCTTTTCTTCAACCAGGGCAGCAATCTCTTCCGTAGTCTTCTTGGCTTTCAGGGCAGCTTCATTCTTCTCTTTTGGATTGGATTCTTTGTTGGTTGACAAGGTGAGCTCTTTCTTCACTTGCTCCACTAGCTCAGCAACATTTGCAAAAATTTCAAAACCTGGAACTAACTTACCCATAAACATGATTGGCTCGGGCTTTCCTTGGAGTGGTCCCATATCTGGAGCTTTGACAAAGATCTTTTCAAGTGGTGGGAAGCTCATCTTCTCATTCTTCTTTGGCTGGACATCATTAGCTTCATCATATCCCAACCCCTTCATGGAAGCTTGAGTTCTAAAATCTGGTAATTTTGTTAAACCGGCCTTACCCTTTCCAAGACCAGCTCCGGGAAGGTAGTTCATGTTCTTCATTATATTCAAGACTTTGGAGTCTACTACTTCATCATCAGAAATTACAGCTACTTGAAAACCATTGAGAGGCCTCTCAACCATTAGAGCGTTAACAATCTCATTATCTTCAGCTTCAATGACCACTGTCTCATTTCCATTGGGGAATTTGATCTTTTGATGAAGGGTGGAAGGAACTCCACCAAGAGGATGAAACCATGGTCGCCCCAAGAGTAAGGAAAAGGTAACTGGTATGTCTAAAACAATAAACTCAACAATAGATTCAATTGGACCAACCTAGACAGCCGCTTTGAATGTCCCTTCAGCATGCCTCTTAGTATTGTCATAAGCACGAATCATTACCTCGGTTGGGTTTAGATCTCTTGTTGACATGGCTAGCTTTGGCAATATCTTAAGTGGACAAACATTTATGGTGGACCCATCATCAACCATTACATAAGGAGTTCTCTTCCCCTTGACTTCTATTTTGATAAAGAGAGGGCAGATGTGGTCTCTCCCCTCCTCCGGTAAGTCCGCATCTGAAAAAGAAACTGCTCCCATACTAACTTCACTCTTTTCTTAGACCTCCTCACATTTCATTACTTCCCCCATTTTTATAAAGTTGATCAACTCCTCCGATGTTGCGGAGGTAGAAATTGGCATGATAGCCAAGGCTTTGGCCATAGTTTCTCGGTGTTTTTTAGAAGTAGCTAACAAGTCCCAAATGCTAACACTTGCTTGGGTTCTTTTTAATTGCTTGAGCACAACATCATCTTCTTCCACTTCAACTTCTTTCCCCTTATTAGTTTCTATCTCCTTAGGTGGTGGCCTTGCGTAAGTCTTACCGAATCTAGTATTCATCACCTCATCTTCTTCGGGCTCGGACCAAGTCCACTCCTCCTTCTTAGGTATAATATTATCACTGTCACTTGAATCCCAAAACCCATTGACAGCACAAATTGCTACTTCTCCACCCATCATAGCTTGTTCAAATGCCTTTTCTTCTTTGGTTGCTTTTTCATCCACATCTTGAAAAGAAGACGTGACAAAGTCCTCATGTAAACCTCCTCCAATCATGAAGGTCGTCGGTGGCGGTACCCTATTGAATTTTGGCAATGGGTTGTCTTTGGTGTTTGGCTTGTTGGGCTCGGGTAGCTTCCCATTATCAATTAGGTTTTGGATCTCATGTCTCAACCTTACACATCTATCCGTGTCATGCCCTTGCATTTGGTGGAATTGACAAAATGCTTTGGTGTCGAAGTTAGGTGGGAGAGGATTAGGCAAAGGACGAGGATTTAAGGGTTGTAACAATCCTTTTCTTTGAAGCTTGTTGAGAACCCAAGACATCGATTTTCCCAATTCCGAAAATTGTCTCCTTGTTCCTTGGTTAGTAGCATTAACACCGACAACCTTTTGCATGCTTTGGCTACCAGGTTGATAGCTCCCTTTCTCGTTCCTTTTTGTTGCAAAGCGGTTCTTCTCCCTTTCCCATTCTTAAATTTACAAACTAGCTTGGTGAAGGTCTTTGAAATCACGGATGAGTTTATGAGACATCCTCTCATGAAGATTAGGCAATACCCCTCTTACAATCATCCTTATTTGATCGGATTCATCGGGCCTCTTCTTAAGTAAAGCAGCCTTGTTCCTCCATCGCTTCACATAGTCCACAAAATTCTCATTCGGCCTTTGTCTAATGGACTCCACTTCCATTAAGGTAACTTCTAACTAAACATTATATCCATATTGTTGGATGAAGGCTTTGTAAGGTAGATCCCAACTCTTTTGTGTTCCATCATCCAAGGTATTGAACCAATTTTGGATAACAGGGTCCAATGAGAGCATAAAGTACCTTAGGGTTTGAGCCTTAGTAGCTCGGGCAGACTACATGGCAGTGATGTATTGCTTTACGTTAAGATGAGGATTTCTGGTGCCATTATACTTTGCAAAGGATGGCATCTTGAACTTGTATGGAACCTCTTCATCTTGTTCAAATAGTTTGTCAATCTCAGACATCTCTTCGGTTTTCAGCTTCTTCTCAAATTTCTTTTCAAAATCAGCAATCATCTTTTCAACATCGGATGTCTTGGTATTTTCAATAGTTGCTTTCTCAGCAACCTTCAGTTCTTTCTTCTTCTCTTGAACATCTTGGTAGTATTGAGCCCAATCATCATCATCATCAATGATCACCTTTTCATCATCAAAAACCACTTCACTAACTTTGGTCTTCCCTTTGTCCTTTGGTTTCTTAGTGCTAGCAAATGCCTCGGCATGGTTCTCTAATAACCATGGGCTTGTTTTTGGCATGAATTTTCACCCAACCTTTTCTTACAAAGGGCTTGTTTTTTTTAACCATGGGCTTGTTTTTGGCCTAGTTTAAACTAGGCCCACAATTGATTTTTGGTATTTTATAATTGACTTAAATATTTTTGCAAGCTCTTTGTAAGAAAAGGTTGGGTGAAAATAGTTTTGTTTCTAATCCCATTGTAAAAAGATTTTAGAAAAAATGGATTTTGGGCTTAGTATTTGGGCCATGGGCCAAAGAATTTTTGATTTATTTTAAGAAAAGTCTTATGTCCAAAGACCATCTTGAAAAATTTTGAAAATAGCTTTGGTCTTTTGGATTTTAAAGAGAAATTTATTTTGAGCTTTCAATATACTTAGGTCATATTAGAAAAAGTACAAACCAAATAAGCCATAATTTAAACCAAGTTAAATCAACCATAGTCAAACAACATGCATTTGGGGTAAAACCTAAGGAAACTAACTAGGCCAATTACATGAGCATTAGTCTTTGGGTTAAAAAGGCTTAGGTTCCCATAGCAAGTATATACCAAATGGTACGAGGCTATGAGTGGTTATGCCATGCTCGATCTCCATACCTTGAGTGAAAGTATGGTATCCCTTACATAACATAACACGGGTAACATGGGCGTCCTAACACACACACACAATGCAATCTAATATGATGCAATGGATAATATCATTATAAGAAAGAATAGAATAATATAAAGACCAAAGGAATCAACTTCTCTTATCTCCAGTGGAGTCGCCACTGTGAGAGGGAAATTTTGCCCCCACTCCCGGTGGAATGGTTCTTGCGACTTCGGCACTGTTTAGGCTCGGGGCCTTAGAGAACACGGACCTAAGTTTGGAGAAAATGGAGTCGCCACCCGGACGGGCCGGGAAAAAAGAAAGGGGTGGATGACTCGATTCCTAAAGAATCCCCAACCCCTTAATGGTTTCGGAAAGTTGGGTACGTGTGGGAAAGGTGAGAAATGGCCTAGCACCCCCACAACGCCCGGTTCATTGGAACCGTCCTCCTTTACAGGTCTTAATATTATAAAATTCTCAAATATGACAACATTATCCATATTACACACAATAATTAAAAGAAATCATTATATTAAAATCAAAGCAATGTCCAAACAAAGCAAATAAATGGACACCCATCCAAGGATGGAAACATGTCCTTACATCACATGCCTAGATAGGACATCCACCAAAAGGTAGAAACATGCCCTTTGCATAGGTTCTAAAATAGAAAAGCAAATTAAATTACATGATATTTAACTAATGAGGTACTCACCAAGTGGAAACATACCTCTTACAACTTTTGGAAATCTAAATTAATTGATAAAATAAATAACCATTCACCATAAATAAATCATTCATCAAAGCTATTAATCAAAATATAAAATAAACATCCATCCATGATAAATTAAATAAATCAAGCATTGAAATTAAATAAATTAAAGCATAAGAGATAAATCAAAGCATAATCAAGTATAGAATTAAATAAAGAAAATAAAAGTCCAATTATAGCTACTGAGACTTTTTATGGAATTAAAATAAATTAGGGTTTTATGTTTTAAAAGGTTGGTAAGACTCTTTGATTAACTAAATTAATATTTAAAAGGAAAATCCTGGAAGCGAAATAGAAAAACTATTTCGCCCGCGCAACGATTTTTTTGTCGCCGATTTTTTCGATCCCGATTTTTATTTTTATTTTTATTTTTTGACTTTTATTTGTTTATTTTTATTTTTATTAATAAAAATTAGATACTAAAGCAAAAATTATTTAATAAAAATTATTTTGGACCAATTAGACAACAAAATTCATTTTGGACTAAATAAAACATATTGGACCGGATTGGGTAAAAAATTAAGGGTCTACAGCGGGCAAATTGGCCCGTGGCCAATTCATCGCAAGTGTTCCTGCAGCGAATTGGCCCAAGCCAATTCGTTGCCGATTTTGCTGTTGCCAAAATTTTTTATTTTTTATATATTTTTTTATTTTTTATATTCATTATTAAAAATAAATATTATAAGCAATAATTTTTATTATAATAACTATTAAAATACCACAAAAATTATTTTGGATTGTTTAAACATATGGGACTGGAGTGGGTCAAAACTTATAGGTCTACACATCTGCTAGAACTAAGAAGCCGAAGGACAAAGGGAAGGCTAAGGTTAGTGAAGTGACTTTTGATGATGACAAGGTAATGACTAATGATGACGACTGGGAACAATACTTCCAAGATCCTCAAGATATGAAGAAAGGGTCGAAGATTGTGGAAAGAGCAACTGTCAAAAAGACTGATACTTTTGATTTTGAGAAGCTAATTGCCAATTTGGAAAAAAAATTGAAAAGAAGCTAAAAACTGAAGACATGTCCGAGGTCGAAAAGTTGTTCAAGCTAGATAAGGAGGTCCCATACAAGTTCAAGACGCATTCCTTTGCCAAATTTGATGGAACTGAAAACCCTCACTTGCATGTCAAACAATACATCACTACCATGCAATCTGCCAGAGCTACTAAAACTCAAACTCTGAGGTATTTTATGCTCTCATTGGATCCTGTTGTGCAAATTTAGTTCAATACCTTGGAAGAAAGTACCCAAAAAGATTGGGACATGTTGTATAAAGCCTTCATTCAATAGTATGGATACAATGTCGAGCTGGAAGTTACCTTAATGGAGGTGGAGACCATTAGGCAAAGACCAAATGAGAACTTTGTTGATTATGTAAAGAGATAGAGAAATAAGGTTGCTTTGCTCAAGAAGAGGCTTGATGAGTCAGGTCAGATTAGGATGATTGTGAGAGTGGTGTTGCCTAGACTTTCATGAAAAGATGTCTCATGCACTCATTTAGGATATCAAAGATCTTCTCCAAGCTGGTCTACAAATTGAAGAATGGGAAAGGGAGAAGAATCGCTTTTCGGTAAGAAGGAATGAGAAAGGGAACTACCAGTCGGGCGATCAAAGCACGCAAAAGGAAGTTGATGTTAAAGTGACTGGTTAAGAAAAGGCGGTTCTCAGAGTTGGGGAAACCTCTATCTTGGATTTTCAACAAGCTACAAAAGGAGGGACTATTACAACAATTGGCCCCTCGACCTTTGCCAAATCCTTTACCCCCAAAATTTGATACTAAGGCTTTTTGTCAATTTCATCAGACTCAAAGACATGAGACTGATAGATGTACCCGATTAAAGCATGAGATCTAAGATCTAATCGGCAATGGTAAGCTATCCGAGCCAGATAAGCCCAATACCAAAAATAATCCTCTACATAGGTTCAACAGAGTGCCACCACCAGCAACTTTCATGGTAAGAGGAGGATTGGAGGAAGATCTTGTCTTATCCTCTTTTCAAGATGGGAATATTGAAGATGTGAAGGGAGAAGATGCTTAACTCAACAAACTTCCCTTGGCTTATTTGTTTTTTTTATTTTATTTTCTTTATTTGGTGTTTTATGGAACAATCATATTTTTCAAATTTAAAGTTGCTTGAAATAAATTATTATCGTCAAAATTTTTGTCTGTCTTTGTTCATTTTGCTCAACCGATGATGGATTTAACTTGATTAGCATATCTATGCATCATGATTCAAATGACTTTACTGGGTAAGGGAATTGTTCTATAGCATTGAGTTATGTATGCTTACTTAGAGAGGGCTCCTGTATAATTACCTTTGTCTAGGTTCTAGTCAGTCTTAGAACATGCTTTGATGGATTTTTGAAGCAAAATTGAACTCTGCTTATTTAGGAGAGAGATGATCTAGGCATTGTTTGGTTAGCCAACAACTAGTATCCACCCAATTAAATATCAATCTCTAGTTGTCTCTTTGAGCCTTCATAGAATTTTAGCTTTCTTTTCATTGGTTTACAAACCCCAGTAACCTACCCTGAGCTATTGTGATGATTATGATGAATCTAATGATCACTAAGGGGAAGAGGCAAGAAAAAAAAAGGAGTGCATAGTCAAGACCATGAGGATAGTTGAAGGACACTTGAATTAGACCTAATATCATCAATTTATTAAGATCACATCAGGACAGCAAATGATTTATTCCTATTGAAGCAAACTCACTCTACTCTACTCATCCATAATCAGAAGCATAGAATGGTGTAGGCAGAACAATCCTTTTAGAGTTGGACCCAAAAAGAAAAAGGAAAACAGCAAGAAGAAAAAGAAGAAAAAGAAAGAAAAACATAAAAGAAAAAAACAAACAAAAAAAAGAAGAAAAAGAAAATAAAATAAAACCCAAAGCGGTTCAGAAAGCCAACCGAGTTCTCTTTTACCTAAAGCAGCAAAAGACTTCCATTTGGTTTATAAGGACACTTTGACTTGAATTGGTCCAACCCAACCAAAGATTCAATCAAAATCAGAGAAAAAGGAGACAGGTCATCCAGTTCTTGAAAGTCCTGTACTTGACAATCATACAAGGAAGAAGGACAAAATGATAAAATTCTCAAAGAAAAGGAGTAAGAAAAAGAAAGAGAAAGAAAAGGGAAAAGAAGAAAAGAAATGAATATGGGTACAAAAAGTTTTGCAAAGGCAAAGACTATCCCAATCAAGATCCAGATTAATGCCAATAAGATGGGAGAAAATCCAAAGCTCTATTTTTTCATGCTCCCAACTGCCTAAAGTTCCAACAAGAAATTTATAGTGTGAAGATTTTTCAATAGTGTCCCATAAGCTCCAACTCAAAGATGGCCTTCATTTAATTCGTGTCCATTATAGACCCCATTTCAAGCCTATCGTTGATCTCTCTTGGTAGGTAGAGTCTATTAGTGGAGATAGTTTGAATAAGCATGCATATGAGATAGACAATATTCAAACTCAATGAGACCTTTGACCAAGTAATGTGTATGTGCCTATTTGAAGTGCAACAGTTCTTGCTTAAATAGAAATGATTCTAGAGTTTAGTACAGTAACTAGGGTTGCCATGTTATAGATATGTTAATTTGAAAAATCATGTCTTGAGGTAAATTGACATTGAATTGATAAAGCCAACAATTAATTTCGAAATCAAAATGCAAAATGAAAAAAAAATTAATACAAAGCCTTCAAGTTAAGGGAAGTATGTTGAACCATCTGTGAGCGGGGATTTTTGCCCCCACTCTAGGTGGAGTAGTTCTTGCGACTTCAGCACTATTTAGGCTAAGGGCCTTAGAGAACACTGGCCTAAGCTCGGAGGAAATAGAGTCGCCACCCGGATGGGCCTGGAAAAAAAAAGGGGGTGGATGACTCAATTCCTAAGTAATCCCCAACCCCCTAATGGGTTCTAAAAATTGGGTATGTATGGGGAAGGTAAAAAATGACCCAGCACCCCCCACAACACCGGGTTCATTAGAACCGACCTCCTTTTCAGGTCTTAATATTATAAAATTCTTAAATATAATGATATTATCCATACTACATGCGATCATAAGAATAAATAAATACTTTATTAAAATTACAATAATGTCCAAATAAAATAAATAAATGGACACCCATCAGAGGATGGAAACGTTCCCTTACATCGTCCAATGTCTAAAACAAAATAGGACACCCACCGAAAGGTGGAAACATGTCCTTTACATTAATTCCAAAATATGAAAATAATCTAAATTATATAAAGATTAAATAATGAGGTACCTAATCATGGAAACATACCTCTTATAATTTTAACAAATAATAATAATATTAAATAAATCATCCATCCATGATAAACAAATCAAATATTGAAATTAAATAAATCAAAACATATAATAAACTATATAATCAAATTTAAAACTAAATAAAGTAATAAATGTATAAATTTAGGGTTTTAGAACTTTAATAACCAAATTAGGGTTTTTTAATAAAGGGAGTTAAAAACAAAGACTTATAATACACAAATAAATATTGACCCTTTGATGAGCCCATACGGCGGTCCAGCTAGCCGGTTAGCGGGCAGGTGTCAAGGGGTCAGCGCCCCAGAAAATTTTGGAAACTGGCTTTTAGGGTTGCAGGTTTTGGTGCTAAAAATTAAGATTTTGTTGTTGCTTGCTCACTGTCTCTTGCTCCTTCAAGGTTAGGCTTTTTGGCCGAAAAAATCCAAAAGTCCAATGTCTGATCCAAAAATTTCTGCTCCTCTATTCTATGTCTTTAATGTGGTATTTATAAGAAAAAATAAAAAAACCTAATACTAATTGGATAAGGAAATAAAAACCATTTAGGAAATAAAATTAAAGACCAAGTAGAATAGGGTTTCGGCAAAACCGCACGGGGGCCGAAAGTGCACTGGCAAAGAAGTTCTGCGGGCGCGGGCCAGCCAATTCATCGTAGGATTTTCCTATGGTGAATTGGCTTGTGGGCAATTTTCTGTAGGATTTTCTTGCTACAAATTGGCCTGTGGGCATTTCACCGCAGGAAAAACCTGTGACGAATTGGCTACAACCAATTCATCACCAGCGACAAAAAAATTTCATCGCTGATTCTTTCGTCTCCTATTTTTATTTATTTATTTTGTTTGCTTTTTATTATTACTTTTTTGTTATTTTTATTAAAAACAAATATTATTAAAATAAATATTATTTAATTAAAAGACCACAAAAATTATTTTAGACTATTTAAAAATATTGAGCTGGATTGGGTCAAAAATTAAGGGTCTACAGTTTGCCTCCTGCTTGAATGATCTGAGTCTTTGAGTAGAAGAGAGTGAAAAGCAATATGACTTTGAGCAAATTTTGGATGAGAATGGGTATTTGGATTTGATTTAGGTACTTGGACCCGAGACTGAATTTAATTCAGGTACTTGGACCCGTGATTGGATTGGATTGGGGTATTTGGACCCGAGATTGGGTATTGGGTACTTAGACCTGTGATTGAATCTAATTTGGTACTTGGACCTGAGATTGGGTACTTGGACCCGAGATTAGATTTGATTTGGGTACTTAGACCTGTGACTGAAATAGATTTGGGTACTTGGACCCGAGATTGGGTACTTGGAACTGTGATTGAATTTGATTAGGTTACTTGGACCGAAGATTGGGTACTTGGACCCGTGGCTAAATTTTATTTGGGTACTTGGACCTGAGATTAGGTGCTTGGACCCGAGATTAGATACTTGGACTCAAGATTAGGCACTTGGAGCCGAAATTGGATACTTGGACCCGAGACTGAATTTGATTTGGGTACTTGGACTAGAGACTAGGTACTTGGACCCTTGACTGAATTAAAGTTTGGGTACTTGGACCCAAGATTGGATACTTGGACCTAAGATTGGGTTGAGTTTGGGTACTTGGACCTAAAACTAGGTACTTGTGCCAGAGTCTGAATTAGATTTGGGTACTTGGACTCGAGACTGAATTGGGTTTGGGTACTTAGACCCGAGATTGGGTACTTAGACCCGAGATTGGTTCTAGACTTAAAATTGGTTTGGGTTCAGGACCCGGTGGTGAGTTCTGGACTTAAAAGTGATTTGGGTTCTGGACCCGGTGGTGAGTTCTGGTCTCAAAAGTGATTTGGGTTCTGGACCAAAATATTTGAAAGTAAGATTGAAAATATTTTGTTTACGCTTAAACTTAAAAATTAAAATGGAGAAACTTTGCCCCCTGTGTAGGCTCAAACTAATGATTTTTCTCATGCAGACTCTGATTGATGTTTGTATTTTGTCTTGTTCTTTGCATAAGAATGCATCTCTTCTTTCTTTTGCAAAATGACTAGACCTTCCTCAAGCAATGGACCTTCCATGCCCCCTGATTCCATATTCGCTTCATGTTTGCTTCATAGAGCATCCGTTGTTTACTTTGACAAAGAACAGATATCACAAGATAAAAATGCCATGTGATATGCTCATGTATGAATGATATGCTTGAGTAATACTTATAGTGGTTCCATCGACTCACAGACCGAGGTGATCAGCAGAAGTGTTCTCGTTGGTTCCTTTTAGAGGCTCGTTCAAGTCTTGCATTGAAATGGATGAAGGCTTCGCTTTTATGTTTTTTTATCTTCGAGATATTGAAAACATGAATAATGGAGGCTCCAAGCCGCAGAGATACATCCATTTCAAATTATGATTCAGTACATCAATTTGTAGCTTCTTCATAACCTTGCCAGTAACCATTTCCTTTGTTTAATGTGTCCTTCGAGGTTCGATAGTTCAATATACTCCCCTTAACTTGAAGGCTTTGTGTGACAAAAAATTTTTTTTTTGAATTTTTATTTTGAAATCAAATGTTGGCTATGCCAAATAAATTTCAATGTATCTTAGGACTTGATTTTTTAAATTAACATATCTATAACATGACAACCCTAGTTACCATACTAAGCTCGGGAATCATTTCTATTTAAGTAAGAATTGTTGCACTTCTGATAGGCACATACACATTACTTGGTCAAAGGTCTCATTGAATTTGAATATTGTGAGTTTGAATATTGTCTATCTCATATACATGCTTATTCAAACTATCTCCACTAATAGACTCTACCTACCAAGAGAGATCAACAGGTCTTTAATAGGCTTGAAACGGGGTCTATAAGGGACATGGATTAACTGGAGGTGAATTATAAATTGGAGCCATTGTCACACAATGGGCAAACCCTCATACTACAAATTTCTTATTCATACAGTTGGAAGCAGGAATAAGATAGAGCTTTGAACATTCTTCTTTCTCCTTGACGTTAATCTGGATCTTGATTGGGACTGTCTTTTTCCTTATAAAAAGGATGATACCTACATTCCTTTTCTTTCTTCTTTTCCCTTTTCTTTCTCTTTCTTTTCTTTAATCATTTTGTCCTTCTTTCCTCTAGGACTGTTAAGTACAGGACTTTCAAGAACTGGGTGACCTTTCTTCTATCTATTTAATTTCGATTGAATCTTTGGTTGAGTTGGACCAATTCAAGTCAAACTGTCCTTATGAAAGTCTTTTGCTACTTTAGGTAAAAGAGAACTTGGTTGGCTTTCTGAACCATTTTGGGTTTTATTTTATTTTCTTTTTCTTTTATTTTATTTTCTTCTTTTTTTCCTTTTATTTTCTTTCTCTTTTTTCCTTTTCTTTTTTTCTTTTTTTTTTTGGGTTCTATCTCTAACAGAGTTATCTTGTTTGTACCAACTTGTATTTCTAATAATGGATGAGTGGAGTGGTATTAATCTGCTTCAGTCCTAACTTTATTTGTGATATTTGGTCGAATTCAGGTGAACTTCAACTACCCTTATGGGCTTGAGAACTTTAACTACCCTTATGGTCTTGAGAACTTCAACTATCTTCATGGTCTTGACTATTCATTTCTTTCTTTGATCTTCTTGCCTTTTCATCTTAGTGATCATAAGACCTGTCAAAAGTATCACAGCAGCTCAAGGTAGGTTGTTGGTGTTTGTAAGCCAATGAAAAGAAAGCTAAAATTTCATGAAGGCTCAAAGGGACAACTAGGGATTAATATTTAATAGGGTGGATACTAGTTATTGGCTAACCAAACAAAGCCTAGATCATCTCTCCCTTAAATAAGCAGAGTTCAATTTCACCTCGAAAATTTGTCAAAGCATGTTCTAAGACTGACTAGGACTTAGACAAAGGTAATTATGCAGGAGCCCTCTCTAAGTAAGCATACACAACTCAATGCTATAGAGAAATTCCCTTATCCAGTAAAGTCATTCAAATCATGATGCCTAGATATATTAATTTATAAATATCAAACTCGATTCCTCATTGGTTGAGAACCAAAATGAACAAAGACCAACAAAAATTTTGATGAAAGTAATTTATTCAAACAACTTTAAATTTGAAAAACATGATTGTTCCATGAAACACCAAACTAAGAAAATAAAAATAAATAAAAAAACAAGCCAAGGGAAGTTTGTTGAGTTAAGCTTCTTCTCCTTTCACATCTTTAATATTCCTATCTTGAAATGAGGATAAAACAAGATCTTCCTCCAATCCTCCTCTTACCATGAAAGCTGCTAGTGGTGGTACTCTGTTGAACCTAGGTAGAGGATTATTTTTGGTATTGGGCTTATCCGGCTCAGGCAACTTTCCATTATCAATTAAATTTTAGATCCCATGCCTCAACTTCATACAGTTGTTCATTTTGTGCCCAGGCCTTTGATGGAATTGGCAAAATGCCATAGAATGAAATTTAGGTAGAAAAGGATTAGGCGAAGGATGAGGAGTCAAGGGTTGTAACAATCCCTTCTTTTGTAGCTTATTGAGAACCCAAGATAGCGGCTTCCCTAATTTTGAAAACTGCCTCATTTCTCCTTGACTAGTAGCATTAACATTAGATTCCTTTTGTGTACTTTGATTACTAGGGTGATAATTTCCTTTCTCAGTCCTTCTTGCCGAAAAGCAGTTCTTCTCCCTTTCCCACTCTTCAATTTGTAGACCAGCTTGAAGAAGATCTTTGAAGTCTCTTATAAGGGTGTGAGATAACCTTTTAAGGAGGTTGGGCTAGATGCCTCTGACTATCATCATGATTTGGTCCGACTCATCAGGCCTCTTCTTGAGCAGTGCAACCTTATTTCTCCATCTTTTCACATGGTCCACAAAATTCTCATTTAGTCTTTGCCTAATGGTTTCCACCTCCATCAAGTTTACTTCTAGCTCGACATTATATCCATATTGCTGAATGAAAGCCTTGTACAACATGTCCCAATCTTTTTGAGTACTTTCCTCTAAGTTGTTGAACCAGTTTTAGAGAACAGGGTCAAATGAGAGTATAAAGTACCTTAGAGTTTGAGCCTTAGTGGGTCAGGCAGACTGCATAGCAATGATGTACTGCTTCACATGAAGATAAGGGTTTTCAGTACCATTGTACTTAGCGAAGAAATGCATCTTGAACTTATAAGGGAGCTCCTCATCTTGTTCAAATAGTTTGTCGATCTCGGACATCTCTTCAATTTTTAGCTTCTTCTCAAACTTCTTTTCTAAGTCAACAATCATCTTCTCAACATCAGATATCTCGGTCTTTTCAATAATTGTCTTTTCAAAAACCTTTTGGCTCCTTCTTTTATCTTGAGGATCTTGGAAGTATTGAGCCCAGTCATTGTCATCATCAACGATCACCTTATCATCATCAAAAGCCACTTTACCAACTTTAGCCTTCCCTTTATTTTTCTTGGTGCTTACGGATGCTTCGCATTGTTCCCAAACATTGTAGTCATTTGATTCTTCATGATCTCAGCTAGGGCCCCCTTTAGTTCTTACATTTTATCATTGAGAGCATTATCCACCATTCTTTGAATTTGTTCGGGCTCCATTGCTTTTGGTGAAAAGTGATTGAGTCGTTGCTAGATTCTTCATCTCCGGCGTAGGTCGGATTGTTATAAGCTTTTGAATTGTCATAATCAAGGGCTATGTGTAATATCCCAAATGATACCCTAAAATTTTGGAAATGCTAATTGTTGAAATTGAATTAAATGATTTTAAAGTGTATATATGATCAAGTGGAAAGAAAGGAAAAGGAAAGTGTGTATATGTTGTATAAATGAAGATATATACAACATATACAAGTCAACATTTTAATAATATGGCCAAAAGCTATTTGAATTAATTATATATTAAATATTGATAGTGGAAAATGATGTTTGTTTATTATATTATAATAATAATTAAATTGCTTGGTGGAGATTAAATGGAGATTTAAGTGGTTAAGAGTAGTGAGTAGTTTTGACTTTTCATCATCTTCTTCTTTCTTCTCCAAGAGGCCGGCCATTACCATTAGTAAAGGAAAGAGAGGTTTTATTCCTTCCTAACTCAAGCAATTGAAGGATTTCAAGAGATCAAGTTGGAGTTTTAAGGATTTTTCTTCATATTTGGTAAGTTTCCAACTTGTTTCTTTGATTTCTTTTGAGTTTGTGTATATGAGTTTGGTGGATGGTTGGTGTAGTTGTGTTTATGGTTGATTTTGGTATGTTTAAGGTTGTTTTGTCTAGTTAACTTTGATTTTTGGGGTTGGATTGAAGAGAAATGGTTAAGTTTGGTGAAGAAAACAAGAGTTGTGGATTATGTAAGTTTGAGTTGTGGAACATGGTTGTGATTGTGTTTTGATGCTTGTAAATGAGTTCTTTTCATGTTATGCAAGTTTATTATGGTATATTGATGGATTTGGTTGAGTTTGTTTGGAATGGAAAAGGGTAAATATAAGATGATTGTTGGATGTGGTGTTTTTGGTGTCGAATTCAGGTTTTTGGCCTGACACGCCTAGTAGCACGGCCATGTCTTTGGGCTTGTCGATGGTTTTGTTTTCAGTGTAGGTGATACGATCAGTGACATGCCCATATCACTGAGCGTGTCATAGCTTCTGTGCAGTAGTAGTATTGACATGTCCAGTGAAACGCCCATGTCATTGAGCGTGTCATAGCTACTGTGTTGGAGGAGGATTAACATGTGCAGTGACATGCCCATGTCACTGAGCATGTCAAAGCTTCTGTGTTGTGGGTTTAGGGCACGGTCAGGGACACGTCCATGTTATTGAGCTTGTCATGTGTAGAGTTTTCCCTAGATAGTTCTTTTCCTTATTTTCTTATGTGTATTACTAAGTGAGTATGTATAATCACCTTTGGATTAGGTTTTGATGAGATTTGAGTTACCCCAATCCAAGTGTTGAAGATATCTTGGAAGAGGAGGTTGTTAGATTGGTGTTTATTTCTCTTAGAGGTAAGTACAAACCTTAAATGATTGCATACATTTACATGACTTTGGGACTTAACACATTTGGTTGGAAAATGTGTTAAGTTACCTATTATATTGTTGGTATATGAGAATAGTGCTATGATTTGCATAATGTGAACTATGTGAAATAAATAATAATGATTCAAAATGAATGGATAATGCAATTTGTTATGCATACCCTAATGATGATATGTAAAGCCATTGGTGATGGCTATATTGTTATAAACGGGATATTTGAAGCAATGTGCTTATGATGATCATGAGAAAATGAAAAAGGATTTGATAATGAAATAATGTAAGAATTTGTGTACCCAGTATGTTATTCAATTTTTAGAGTTTTGTTGTTGGTGGCATGCCTAAAAAGTAACAATCCCTTGAAGATGGGTTGGGCTTAGTCCTTGAAGCCTAGTTGGGTGATGCTGTTCTCCCCTTGAAGCTGGGTTGGGCCTAGTCCTTGAAGCCTAGTTGGGACGTTACATATGAGGTAATTCTCATTGTGATTATGATTCGCCTTCGGGCTAGATAAATGTGATTATTTGACCAAAGCAGTAACTCTGGAATTTGAATGGCATGTTAGTTTCTTTTGGGCCCATGCTTGTCTTTGCTTTAATGTGAATTATGAATGATGGAATAATTGAACAATACAATGAGATTTAATGTTATGAAATATTATATCTTTGTATATTGTTTCTAATTCTTGAAAGTTTGTGTAGACCCTTAGTTTTTGAGCCAGTCTAGTCCAATATTTTTTATACAGTCCAAAATAAATTTTGTAGTATTTTAATTAAATAATATTTATTTTAGTATTTATTAGTAAAGTTAAAAAATATTGATAAAAATAAATAAATAAAAATCGGCGAAAAAAAATTCCATCGCCGAAAGTGAATTGGCTTAGGCCAATTCGCAGCAGGAAATTGGGCACAAGCCATTTCACTGTAGGAATTGGCCACAAGCCAATTCGCCGTAGGAAATTCTTGCAGCTAATTGGCTGGCCAGCCAGCTCTCGCAATTTTTGCCTACAGTAATTTTTTGCCATTGCAATTTTCCAGTTCAGTTTTTTCCGAAACCGAATTCTATTTGGTTTTGATTTCTTTTCCTAAATGGTTTTAATTTCCTTAGATAATTTGAAGTAAGTTTTTTTTTCCTATAAATACCACATTAAAACACATAATTAAGGGGGGAAATTGTTTTACTTGATCTGGACTTTGGAGAAAAAAACTTGGGACTGAAAAATTCTTTTAGCCAAAAGAAAACCCTTGCAAGCAAGGAGAAGTTCAAGGGACAACATCCAAAGGAAGCAATCATCCTCACATTGCTTTGCTCAACCAAAATTAAATTTGAAGCAGATAACAGTTTGGTTCAATTTCATAAAATTTGGTGGATCCTTAAAAAATTTGGTAAATTGTTCTAACTTTAGTTTATTCAATCATCAATCATCTTCATCTTTTAAACCATCATCACACTGCCTAGTTATTTAATTCTTCCTTCAATTTAATTTAGGCAGTAGCATGAATTAATTCATACAATACTTAAGATCTTAATTAAAGTAAATAATATAATCGTTCAACACAAATCTAATTTTAAAAACCTTAACTATCAAAACCCTATGTAATATCCTCATGCATGCCCTAGAAGTTTTGATTTTGTTGTTGTTATTGTTGTTGTTTATATTGTAAGAGAAAATAAATTAAAGGAAAGTGTATATGTATATGTGTTGTGGGAAAGAAAGAGGGTTTAGAGATAAGTTTATATGTTGTTTATATGATGATATAATTAAAATATACATAAGTCAAATGGAGAGTCAATGCAAGAGAAGATATTTATTTGAGATTTGTATAATTACTTAATTGGGCATATAGGAGACAAAAAGGTAATTATATGAATAAGGGCATTTTGGTAAATATTTGGGTAAAATCTCTTGGTGGAGATTTAAAGTAGAAAAGAAGGGGTTGACTTTTGATTATTTTCTTTCCTCTCATTTTGGGTGTCGACGATTGAAGAAGAGAAAGGGAAAGGGAAGTGTTCTTGATGCTAGAAGCATATTGAAGAACCAAGTTGAAGATTTGTGGAATTTCTTCATTTAAGGTAAGAATTCTCTTGTTTCCCTTTTGTCAATTTTGAAGTTGTGTCTAAATGAAATTGTGATTTGTTGATGTGATGATTTGGTGTGTTTGATATGTGTTTATAAGTGTTTAAAGTGATTGTAAGTTAAAAGATGGAATTGGTGTTGGTTTTGTTGTGAATATGGTTAGATATGTGGAGGTTGATTGTGGAAGATCAAGTGGGAAGTTGGTTTTAGGGTTTGGTATTGGTGAATGTTTTAATGTAATGTTTATGTGTTGTTTAAGTGGTTAATGTGATGAATATGTATGGTATGTGTTAATAACATTGATTAGAATCAATTGAATGAAGTTATTGTTGTGCAAAAGGGTGTGAAAATGCATTTGGAAGAGTGTTGGTTTTGATTTGGGTTGTGTTTTTGAGTGACACGGCTGGAATCAATGAGAGACACGGCCAAGACTTGAGAAATTTGGGTGACACGGCCAATTTGGAAGGATCTTGGCCGTGTTGGGCAAGTTTTGGGGTGACACGGCCATTGGCTTGGCCGTGTCCCTTGAAGGTGTTTGCTACTATCTGTTTTTAGTTGAGAGACACGGCCGTGTTCCTTGCCCGTGTCTGTTACTGGATTTTTGGTGTTGAGTGACACGGTCACTAGCTTGCCCGTGTCATCTGCCCGTGTTTGCTACTGTGATTTTTAGTTGAGAGACACGGCCACAAGCTTGGCCGTGTTCCCTCAAAGTGAGCTGCCCGTGTTCCTCAATTGTGTTGGTTAGGGTTTTATTTCTTTGTTCATTTTGCATTGTTTTGATTCTTCAAAGGTACTTTGGTACCTAAACCTAATCCTAAACACTTTAAACATACTTAAAGCATGGAATGATCTAATCAAATGGATGTGGAAGATCCTAAATCTATGAATGATATTAAGTGTTCTTTGCCCTAATTGCATTGTTGAGATTGAACAATGTTATGTTATGTATTGTGAATGGTAATGTGTTTCATGAGTAATGTACATTGAAATCTTGTATCAAAGATGTGATATGATGTAAAGCAATTGTGATTGGCTATGATAATGCAATTGAAAGAAAGAAGGCATGTTTGCCTAAATGTGATGAGAATTTGAGAATGGAAATAGTAACTATATAATAAATGATTTGTTTGTTTAATATGTTATTCAGTTTCAGAGTTCTGGATTTGGGTGGCATGGCTAAGAAATGATGAAAGGTAAAGTCTTGCCGGGTTGAGGATCTCCTCAAATGTGTTGAGTTGACGGTCCAAGAGACTGGGTGTGTTACACTATGAGAATTGTGAATATGAGATATATGATTTGTAACAGTCTTGCCGGGTTGAGGATCTCCTCAAATGTGTTGAGTTGATGGTCCAAGAGACTGGGTCTGTTACACTATCCATGGATAGAGATATATATATATATATATATTGCCTACGGGCGTGATTATTGTGATTATGAACCAAAGCAGTAACTCTGAACTCTGAATATCGTATTAAATACTTGATGGGCCCATAGGTGTCTAGGTTATATGAATGTCTTAAACAATGTTATGAGTTAATGAAAAGATGTTGAAATGTGGTATGTTGTTAGCTTTGCGTATATGATGTTACACGTATAATATGGATTGAGAATTGACATTGCATTGCACTAAAGCATAGCATTAGCATGATTTATCTTACTAAGCCGTTGGCTTAGCGCGATAGTGTTTAATTGCGCAGGTAATAGAGTTGTTAGAGTTGAACCCGAGAGCTGTTCGAGACCGAGTGAGAGTAGACATTGAAGAGTCGATTTTGGGAACTTAAAGATCAGAAGAAACTTGCCAATCATGTACTACTTCTTTATATTTTGTAAAGTAATGTTTATAATGTAAATATATGCACATTTGTAAATATGGAATTAAGTGTTTTCAAATATGTAAAGATTTTATAAATTCCGCTGCGTTTTAAATAAATGTCTCTATTTTGTTTTGTATTACAAATTGATCACTTATTTGCTATAATATATAGTGATAAAGATTATGGTATCAAGTTTAAAATGTTTTGAATGTTAAGAAAATCGTAGCATCCCTATGTTCGATGCACTTATGCTACATAGTGGGTGTTGTAGTGTGTGTGCATTGGATATGGGGGTGTTACAATTGTTTTGGTATCAGAGCCTAGGTTTGAGATTCTCAACCTAGGTAAAATGTAATAAAAAGAATGTTTTCATTTTAAAAAGTGGATTTTTGAATAAAAATACATGCTTGGGATTGGCAGTCTCTGATCTTTAATAAGGTGTGTCCTTTTGTGTTTGCAGTGTTAGGTGTTGATGGATCCTCATTTAAGACAGTCGGTTGAGGGTAGTGAGGAGAGTGTAGCTCCGGAGGATAGAACTAGAGTTGATAGTGCTGAGGAGGCACCTGCTTCGGTGTTGGGGAGACCAGTTGCTGAGGAGGTTCCACCAGCTTGGGTTAGGCATGTGGTAGAAGCTTTGAGGCAAGCACCTGTACAACTACAACCACCACCCCCTCAGCCTTTGGTTTCAGTAAGGCATTATGACAAATTAAGGAAGTATGGAGCGGAGGATTTCCTTGGTACCACTGATCCAGCTGTAGCAGAGCAGTGGCTTGATAAAGTACAGAGGATCTTTATTCAGTTGCAAGCCACCCCAGAGGAAAAGTTTGACTATGCAAGATCCTTGCTACAGAAAGATGCCTACGATTGATGGAAGACAGTGCCACATTCTATGGAAGATCCACCAACCTTGTCATATGCGGATTTTCTGAGAGAGTTTGAGTTGAAGTATACTCCTAGGGAGTACAAAGACATGAAGAAGATGGAGTTCTTGAGCTTGAAGCAAGACAGCAAGACTGTAACTGAGTATGAAGTTGAGTTTATTCGATTGAGTCAGTATGCTGGGGGCATTATAGCTGATGAGATAGATAGATGTCGGCGATTTGAGGAGGGATTGAGGCCCTCGATCATGTGTCTAGTGGCTGGATCTAGATATCAAGATTTTTCCCAGCTTGTGGCAGCAGCTCGAAGTGTAGAGCGAGCTCAAGTTATTGCAGTTGCTTCAGAGGAAGAGGTCAGGGTTAGAAGGCCCCAGTTTGAGGTAGGGTCTTCTTCTGCGAAGAGAGGTAGAGGAAGCTTTGTTTCTCGGAGTGGTAGAAGTCAGAGACCAGCCGGTAGGTCAGTGCAGTTGCAGAGGCAGAGATTTAGACCTGCAGCTTCGGTAGCGAGTGCTCCTACTCCTGGAGTTCAGAGATCCACCTTACCTGTGTGTGACCAGTGTGGTGGAAGACATGGGGGCGTTTGTTGGAGGTATAGTAGATCAGCTGTATGCTTCAGGTGTGGATCACCTGACCACTTTGTGAGAGATTGTCCTGAGAGGCAAGAGCAGATGTCAGTTGATATTGTAGCTTCTCGACCTAGTGTGAGGGGAGGCCGAGGAGGCAGAGGTGCTAGTAGAGGAGGCAGACCGGGGTTCAGTTCTAGAGGTGGTGCTACATCCAGGGAGAGTAGACCAGAGGGAGCTGGGTCGTCTTAGAGGATGTATGTTATGCAGAGGCAGCCGATGCATCGGCAGTCATAGCTGGTACTTTTTCTTTATTTGATACTTCAGTACTTGCTTTGATTGATCCGGGTTCCACACATTCATATATTAGTGCATCTGTTTTGCCTGTATTTGATGAGCATGCTGAGTCCCTAGGGTTTGATGTTTTTGTAACAAATCCCTTAGGGCATAGTGTGATTGTTAGTAAAGTGCACCGGGATAGTGCAGTAGTGGTGCAGGGTGAGGAGTTCCTTGGGGATTTGATTGAGATGCCATTTAAGGAATATGATGTGATTTTGGGTATGGATTGGCTATCTCGGCATGGAGCTGTGGTAGATTGTAAAAAGAAAATTGTTTCTTTGAGAACTGGTGATGGTAGAGAGGTGATAGTATCTAATGAGCAAGAACAGTTAGCCTCCTTATTTGTTTCAGCTGTTGCAGCCAGGAGGTTGATTAGAAAGGGATGTGAAGCCTATCTTGCTCATGTGGTAGATACTAGAGTAAGAGGTTCTCCTATTGATAGCATTGCCACAGTTGCAGAGTTCCCTGATGTGTTTCCAGAGGAGTTGCCAGGATTGCCTCCTGAGAGAGAGGTGGAGTTTGGTATTGAGTTGTTGCCTGGTACCACTCCTATCTCTATTACTCCTTACAGAATGGCACCAGCAGAATTGAGGGAGTTGAAAGTGCAATTACAGGAGTTGTTGGATAAGGGATTCATTCGCCCCAGTGTTTCTCCTTGGGGAGCTCCTGTGTTATTTGTGAAGAAGAAGGATGGTACCATGAGATTATGCATCGATTATAGGCAATTGAATAAGGTGACAATTAAAAATAAATATCCTTTGCCTAGAATTGATGATCTCTTTGATCAGTTGAAGGGTGCAGCTGTGTTTTCTAAAATTGATTTGAGATCTGGGTACCATCAGCTGAGAGTCAGAGCTGAAGATGTTCCGAAGACAGCCTTTCGGATCAGGTATGGGCATTATGAATTTTTAGTTATGCCTTTTGGTCTGACGAATGCACCTGCAGCTTTTATGGATTTGATGAATAGGGTGTTTAGGCCCTATTTGGATCAGTTTGTAGTGGTTTTCATCGATGATATACTGGTGTATTCGCAGAATGAAGAGGAACATGATATGCATCTGCGGATTGTGTTGCAGATCCTAAGAGAGAAGCAGTTATTTGCCAAATTATCGAAGTGTGAGTTCTGGTTGGATCAAGTCGCTTTTCTCGGACATATTGTTTCAGCAGAAGGTATTAGAGTTGATCCGAGCAAAGTTGAAGCCATTTTGAATTGGAGTCCACCCAAGTCTGTGACAGAGGTTAGGAGTTTTCTGGGTTTGGCAGGTTATTACCGACGGTTTGTGAAAGGATTTTCTTTGATAGCTACTCCACTCACCAGATTGCTTCGTAAGGGAGTGAGATTTGTGTGGACAGATCAGTGTCAGGCTAGCTTTGAGCAGTTGAGAGATATGCTGACTCAAGCGCCTGTCCTTACTTTACCTGTGGAAGGCAAACCATATGTGATTTTTAGTGATGCTTCACATAATGGTTTGGGTTGTGTGCTGATGCAGGAAGGTAAAGTTGTAGCTTATGCTTCTAGACAGTTGAAACCGCATGAGCTTAACTATCCAACCCATGATTTGGAATTGGCAGCCATTGTGTTTGCACTGAAGATTTGGCGCCACTATCTGTTTGGGGAGAAATGTTTCATCTATACTGATCACAAGAGTTTGAAATATTTGGGTGTTTAGAAGGAGCTTAATCTTCGACAGAGGAGATGGTTGGAATTGATTAAAGACTACGACTGCTTGATTGATTATCATCCAGGTAAAGCAAATGTTGTTGCTGATGCCTTGAGTCGGAAGTCTTTAGCTGGTTTAACTGTTTACTCGCTCTCATTGCTTGTTGAGTTGAGAGCATTGTGTGCTAGTTTTGTATCTTGTGATGATGGTGCATTGTTAGCACAGTTGTATGTGAAACCAGTTTTGTTGGATCAGATTAAAGAGGCTCAGTTGGCTGATATGAAGATTCAGAAGATTATTTTAGATTGTCAGAATGGAAAGTGTAGAGATTTTTTTGTGAAAAGTGATGGGAGCCTATGGTTTAAAAACAGAATGTGTGTACCCGATGATGCTGATTTGAAGAGGATCATTTTAGAAGAAGCACATCTGTCTGTATTTGCTATGCATCCGGGTAATACGAAGATGTATCATGATTTGAGACAGCATTATTGCGGATTGGGTTGAAGAGAGACATTGCTGAGTTTGTATCGAAATGTCTCACCTGTCAGAAAGTTAAAGCAGAGCATCAAGTTCCAACAGGGTTGCTTCAACCGTTGTCAGTGCCTGAATGGAAGTGGGAAAAAGTGACAATGGATTTTGTGTCTGGTTTGCCATTGACACAAAGGAAGCATGATGCCATTTGGGTGATTATGGATAGATTGACTAAGACAGCTCATTTCCTTCCGGTGCGGATGGATTACTCTTTGGAGAGTTGGCTGAGCTGTATATTCATGAGATTGTAAAGTTGCATGGGGTTCCAACTTCTTTAGTGTCTGATCGAGATCCCAGGTTTACTTCAAGATTTTGGAAGAGTTTGCATAGTGCTTTGGGTTCTCGACTGCATTTCAGTACTGCTTTTCATCCACAGATGGATGGACAGTCAGAGAGGGTGAAACAGATTATTGAGGACATGTTGAGAAGCTGTGTCATCGATTTCTCTGGAAGTTGGGATAGATTCTTACCTCTTGTGGAGTTTGCTTACAACAACAGTCACCAATCTAGCATTGGTGTGGCACCGTTTGAAGCACTGTATGGTAGACGGTGCAGGACACCTCTTTGTTGGAGTGAACTTGGTGAAGGGAAAATAATTGGGCCTGATTTGATTCAAGAAACTGAAGAGAAAGTGAAGTTAATTCGAGGCAGGTTAAAAGCAGCTTTAGACCAACAGAAGTCTTATGCAGATCTGAAAAGGAGAGACATTCAGTTTGATGTTGGAGATAAAGTGTTCTTGAAAGTATCTCCTTGGAAGAAGATCTTGAGGTTTGGTCGGAAGGGAAAATTGAGTCCTCGTTTCATTGGACCATATGAAGTTTTGGAAAGAGTTGGGCCAGTGGCGTATCGACTTGCTTTGCCACCTGAGTTGGATCGTATTCATAATGTATTCCATGTTTCTATGTTGAGGAGATACAGGTCGGATCCATCTCATATTGTGCCAATTGAATCTATCGAAGTGAATCCAGATTTGACATTTGAAGAGGAACCAGTTGCTATCTTGGCACATGATGTGAAAGTATTGAGGAACAAGAGAGTGCCATTGGTGAAGGTTTTATGGAAGAATCATACGAGAGAAGAAGCAACTTGGGAAAGTGAACAAACCATGCGAGAGCAATATCCTCAACTATTTCAGAGATGATTTCATGTAATTTCGAGGACGAAATTTCTTTTTAGAGGGGGAGAGTTGTAATATCCTCATGCATGCCCTAGAAGTTTTGATTTTGTTGTTGTTTATATTGTAAGAGAAAATAAATTAAAGGAAAGTGTATATGTATATGTGCTGTGGGAAAGAAAGAGGGTTTAGAGATAAGTTTATATGTTGTTTATATGATGATATAATTAAAATATACATAAGTCAAATGGAGAGTCAATGCAAGAGAAGATATTTATTTGAGATTTGTATAATTACTTAATTGGGCATATATGAGACAAAAAGGTAATTATATGAATAAGGGCATTTTGGTAAATATTTGGGTAAAATCTCTTGGTGGAGATTTAAAGTAGAAAAGAAGGGGTTGACTTTTGATTATTTTCTTTCCTCTCATTTTGGGTGTCGACGATTGAAGAAGAGAAAGGGAAAGAGAAGTGTTCTTGATGCTAGAAGCATATTGAAGAACCAAGTTGAAGATTTGTGGAATTTCTTCATTTAAGGTAAGAATTCTCTTGTTTCCCTTTTGTCAATTTTGAAGTTGTGTCTAAATGAAATTGTGATTTGTTGATGTGATGATTTGGTGTGTTTGATATGTGTTTATAAGTGTTTAAAGTGATTGTAAGTTAAAAGATGGAATTGGTGTTGGTTTGGTTGTGAATATGGTTAGTATGTGGAGGTTGATTGTGGAAGATCAAGTGGGAAGTTGGTTTTAGGGTTTGGTATTGGTGAATGTTTTAATGTAATGTTTATGTGTTGTTTAAGTGGTTAATGTGATGAATATGTATGGTATGTGTTAATAACATTGATTAGAATCAATTGAATGAAGTTATTGTTGTGCAAAAGGGTGTGAAAATGCATTTGGAAGAGTGTTGGTTTTGATTTGGGTTGTGTTTTTGAGTGACACGGCTGGAATCAATGAGAGACACTGCCAAGACTTGAGAAATTTGGGTGACACGACCAATTTGGAAGGATCTTGGCCGTGTTGGGCAAGTTTTGGGGTGACACGGCCATTGGCTTGGCCGTGTCCCTTGAAGGTGTTTGCTACTGTCTGTTTTTAGTTGAGAGACACGGCCGTGTTCCTTGCCCGTGTCTGTTACTGGATTTTTGGTGTTGAGTGACACGATCACTAGCTTGCCCGTGTCATCTGAACGTGTTAGCTACTGTGATTTTTAGTTGAGAGACACGGCCACAAGCTTGGCCGTGTTCCCTCAAAGTGAGCTGCCCGTGTTCCTCAATTGTGTTGGTTAGGGTTTTATTTCTTTGTTCATTTTGCATTGTTTTGATTCTTCAAAGGTACTTTGGTACCTAAACCTAATCCTAAACACTTTAAACATACTTAAAGAATGGAATGATCTAATCAAATGGATGTGGAAGATCCTAAATCTATGAATGATATTAAGTGTTCTTTGCCCTAATTGCATTGTTGAGATTGAACAATGTTATGTTATGTATTGTGAATGGTAATGTGTTTCATGAGTAATGTACATTGAAATCTTGTATCAAAGATGTGATATGATGTAAAGCCATTGTGATTGGCTATGATAATGCAATTGAAAGAAAGAAGGCATGTTTGCCTAAATGTGATGAGAATTTGAGAATGGAAATAGTAACTATATAATAAATGATTTGTTTGTTTAATATGTTATTCAGTTTCAGAGTTCTGGATTTGGGTGGCATGGCTAAGAAATGATGAAAGGTAACAGTCTTGCCGGGTTGAGGATCTCCTCAAATGTGTTGAGTTGACGGTCCAAGAGACTGGGTCTGTTACACTATGAGAATTGTGAATATGAGATATATGATTTGTAACAGTCTTGCCGGGTTGAGGATCTCCTCAAATGTGTTGAGTTGATGGTCCAAGAGACTGGGTCTATTACACTATCCATGGATAGAGATATATATATATATATATTGCCTACGGGCGTGATTATTGTGATTATGAACCAAAGCAGTAACTCTGAACTCTGAATATCGTATTAAATACTTGATGGGCCCATAGGTGTCTAGGTTATATGAATGTCTTAAACAATGTTATGAGTTAATGAAAAGATGTTGAAATGTGGTATGTTGTTAGCTTTGCGTATATGATGTTACATGTATAATATGGATTGAGAATTGACATTGCATTGCACTAAAGCATAGCATTAGCATGATTTATCTTACTAAGCCGTTGGCTTAGTGCGATAGTGTTTAATCACGCAGGTAATAGAGTTGTTAGAGTTGAACCCGAGAGCTCTTCGAGACCGAGTGAGAGTAGACATTGAAGAGTCGATTTTGGGAACTTAAAGATCAGAAGAAACTTGCCAATCATGTGCTACTTCTTTATATTTTGTAAAGTAATGTTTATAATGTAAATATATGCACATTTGTAAATATGGAATTAAGTGTTTTCAAATATGTAAAGATTTTATAAATTCCGCTGCGTTTTAAATAAATGTCTCTATTTTGTTTTGTATTACAAATTGATCACTTATTTGCTATAATATATAGTGATAAAGATTATGGTATCAAGTTTAAAATGTTTTGAATGTTAAGAAAATCGTAGCATCCCTATGTTCGATGCACTTATGCTACATAGTGGGTGTTGTAGTGTGTGTGCATTGGATATGGGGGTGTTGCACCCTAGCTTCCTAAAACCCTAATTCCCAAGCCTCATTTCCAGAAACCATAAACCTGAGTTTGCAAATAGTTTAATTATTAAAATTGATCCAATAAGCCAAATTTCTAAACTCTAACTCTAGTAAACTCTATGAACCAAACCCTAATTTACCTTATATTTCCTAAAACCCCAAAATAGCTTTTCAATTATCAAAACCCTAAATTATTTTCTTAAATTCTAAAATTCAAAGTTGCTTTATTAAATCCCAATTTGTTTTCCATAAATCCAGTAGCCTAAGTAATTGATTAAACTTTAAAACCCTAAACTATTTTTCCCAAAACTCTAAACCCCAAATTATTCAATTAAAGTCTCGAAGCCCTAATTATTTTCCAAAATCTTAATTTATTACCCGAATCAATATTTCTTCTAAAATGATAAATCAAAAACCTTAATTTTTCAAACCCTCATCCAGTAAACCTACGAACCCTTAAGCCCAAATCCAAAATCATCCAAAACCCTAAATCTTTAAAACATCCAGTAGCTATGTTATTACCTTAAAATATTGCTCAACTAATTAAACTAGTATATGTAACACCCTAGTTATTGAACATAAAACCCTAGAAACCCTAATTAATGCATGAATCTCTAAAGTTAATATATTTACTATTTTATTTAAATTGGATGAATGTTTATTATATATTTTGATTGATGTTTGATATCTTTGATGAATGATTTATTTATGATGAATGGTTATTTACTTTTATTGATTTATTTTGATTTCCAAATATTGTAAGAGGTATGTTTCCATATTTTTGGGTCCCTCATGTCTTGAGCATCATGTAATTTTTTTTATTTTAAAGTTTTTGGACTAATGTAAAGGGCATGTTTCCACCTTTGGTGGGTGTCCTATTTAGATATGACGATGTGAGGACATGTTTCCATCCTCGGATGGGTGTCCATTTATTTGCTTTGTTTGGATATTGCTTTGATTTTAATATAATAATGCTTTATTTTAATTGTTGCATGTAATATGGATAATATTGTTATACTTAAGAATTTTATAATATTAAGACTTGCAAAGGAGGCCGGTTCCAATGAACCGGGCAGTGTGGGGGTGCTGGGCCATTTCTCACCTTCCCCACACATTCCCAACTTTTTGAACCTATTAGGGGATTGAGGATTCCTTAGGAATTGAGTCATCACCCCTTTATTTTTCCCAGCCCATCTGGGTGGTGACTCTATTTTCTCCGGGCTTAGGTCCGTGTTCCATAAGGCTCTAAGCCTAAACAGTGCCGAAGTCGCAAGAACCATTCCACTAGGAGTGGGGGTAA
Source organism: Garcia nutans (assembly GCA_947685225.1). Lineage (NCBI taxonomy): Eukaryota > Viridiplantae > Streptophyta > Magnoliopsida > Malpighiales > Euphorbiaceae > Garcia > Garcia nutans. The sequence goes on along the minus strand of CANTUV010000007.1, from coordinate 41,376,088 downwards.
AAATCCCTGCTCACAGTGGCGACTCTACTGGGGATAAGAGAAGTTGATTCCATTGGTCTTTATATTATTCTATTCTTTTTTATCATGATAATATCCATTGCATCATATTAGATTGCATCGTGTCCGTGAGTTAAGATGCCCGTGTTACTCATGTTGTGTTATGTAAGGGACACCATACTTTCACTCAAGGTATGGAGATTGAGCATGGCATAACCACTCATAGCCTATTACCATTTGGTATATACTTGCTATGAGAACCTAAGCCTTTCAACCCAAAGACTAAAGCTCATGTAATTGGCCTAGTTACTTTCCTTAGGTTTTTACCCCAAATGCTTGTTATTTGACTATGGTGAATTTATCTTAGCTTAAATCATGGCTTGTTTTGTTTGTTATTTTTCTAATATGGCCTACATATATTATAAGTTCAAAATAAATTTTTCTTTAAAGTCCGAAAGACCAAAGCTATTTTCAAAACTTTTTAAAATGGTCTTTGGACATAAAACTTTTCTAAAAACAAATCAAAAATTCTTTTTCTCAAGACTCAAATACAAAGCCCAAAATCCAATTTTTTTCAAAAAATCATTTTACAATGGGCTTAGAAAAAAAATTATTTTCATCCAATCTTTAAAAGATCATATAAATATTTAGGTCAATTATGAAATACCAAAAATCGATTGTGAGCCTAGTTTATACTAAGAGTTAATAATCATGGGCTTGTTTTTGGCATGAATCATTAGTTACTTTTTCAAGTGAGAAATCTATTTATAATAAACCTCTTACTTCAGTTTTAATCCAATATAGCATTAAAGCTACTATAGTTAGTTGAATGGATTAAAACATAATTAATGGGAATTATCATGAATTGATTTCCATTTTTGAAAATATAACTATTGGTTGAAACGTCTTAGGGAAATATTCAAAAACAAGATACCCCATGTTGGTATTTTATTAACCATAAATCTAGGAAAAGAGACTCGCCATTCGTGTGTGGAAGTTATAAGTTGGAAGGAACGTCCTATTTATCCTTGTTTGTTTATTATTTGTGCATACATACATACATGTATGCATGCATCACATGACATATTATTAATCCTTTCTAGCTCATAGACCTGAAGTATGACAATTCAAGAGCATACAATGATATCACCTAAAACATTGATTTTTGATTCAAGTGCTTTATTGAGAGGATGGATGCAAACCAGCTAAGGGATATAATTGATGAAGTTGTCAAAGCTAGGATGGTTGAGCTACAAGATTAATTGGTTGAAATTATGAAGACCCAATTGATTGAAATTTTAGAGCTCATCAACAATGCTAAGGCAGCATCCGTGGAGAACATGTTCACTAATAGAGATCGAATGAAAAATAAGTGACCAATCCCTATTCTACGAAACTAGCCGAATCATGTGCTATCTAAGTAGGGCAAAAAGGGCAGCTATCACCCCAGTGGAAAAAGTCAAAGGGAAAGAGAGAAGAACCATTTTTCTGCAAAATGGAATTATCAGTCTAGCAATCAAAATACAAAAAAGGAGGCTGATGTTAATGCCATCGGTCAAGGAGGAATGAGGCAGTTTTTAGAATTAGGGAAGCTGCTATCTTGGGTTCTTAATAAGCTACAAAAGAAGGGATTGTTACAACCCTTAACTTCTCGACCTTTTCCAAATCCTTTACCCCTAAAATTTGATACTAAGACTTTTTGTTAATTTCATCAGACTCAAGGACATGAGACCGATAGATGTACCCGATTGAAGCATGAGATCCAAAATCTAATTGACAGTGGTAAGCTGCCTGAATCTGATAAACCCAACACTAAGAATAATCCTCTACCTAAATTTGGAAGGGCACCACTGCTTACAACCTTCATGAAGAGTTTTATCTTGTCATCCTGTGATGATATGGATAGAGAAGCTGATAAAGATGATGTGCTACTAAGCAGGCTTGGAATAACTGTGGATGATGAAGCAATGATCCTTGATGATGGAAAAAATCCTTGCCTCCAGCTCAACAAACTTTCTTTAGCTTGAATATTGCTCTATTTATTTTGCTTTCTTTAATATTTAATTGGAACAATTGTGTTTTTTAAATTTAAAGTTGTTTGAATAAATTACCTTCATAAAATTTTTATTGGTCTTTGTTCATTTTAGTGCTCAACCAATGAGGAATCTAGCTTAATGTTCATAAATTAATGTGTCTAGGCATCATGACTTGAATGACTTTACTAGGTAAAGGAATTGCTCTATAGCATTGAGTTGTGTATGCTTACTTAGAGAGGGCTCCTACATAATTACCTTTTTCTAGGTCCTAGTCAGTCTTAGAACATGCTTTGACAAACTTTCGAGGTGAAATTGTACTATGCTTATTTAAGAGAGAAATGATTTAGGCATTGTTTGGTTAGCCAACTACTAGTATCCACCCAATTAAATACCAATCCCTAGCTGTCCCTTTGAGCCTTCATAAAATTTTAGCTTTCATTTTATTGGAATATAACCCCAACGACCTACCTTGAGCTGTTGTGATACTTTTGACAAGTCTTATGATCACTAAGGTGAAGAGGCAAGAAGATCAAAGAAAGGAATGAATAGTCAAGATCATAAGGATAGTTGATGTTCTCAAGACTATAAGGGTAGTTGAAGTTCACCTAATATGTCCAATCTATCAAGATAACATTAGAGTAACAAATGATTTATCCCTATTAAAGAAGATTTATGTTACTCCACTCATCCATTATCAGAAACCCAAGTTGGTACAAACAAGACAACTCTTTTAGAGCTAGAACAAAAAAACTAAAAAAAAGAGAGAAGAAAACAAAACAAAAAAAAAGAGAGACAAAAAAAAAGAAAAAAAAAAGAAAAAAAAAAAGAGAAAAGAAAACCCAAAATGGTTCAGAAATCAAGCTGAGTTCTTGTAGACCCTTAATTTTTGACCCAGTCCGGTCCAATATATTTTATTTAGTCAAAAATAATTTTTGTGTTGTCCAATATATTTTAATTAGTCCAAAATAATTTTTGTTATCTTAATTAAATAAGTTTTTCTTTAGTATCTAATTTTTATTAATAAAAATAAAAATAAACAAATAAAAATCAAAAATTTAAAAATAAAAATAAAAATCGGCAACGAAAAATAGTCGCCCGAAAACCAGCGCGCGGGATGAAATTGCACAGGCCAAATCTGCGAAATGGCCCACAGGCCGGTCCCTTGCCCCTGCCGCAGACAACTGCGGCAATTTTTTTTGCCAGCACATTTTTTTCGCAGCAGTTTTTTTCTCCAGCAAAATTTTCCCGACGCAAATTTTTCCGAAACCTAATGCAATTAGGTTTCGGTTTCCTTTTCTTATCAATATTTTTTTTCATGAATAATTAGGAATGAACTATAAAATTCTTCTATAAATAATACCTAAAAACAACACAAAATCAATGAAGAAATAATTAAGAAATCGGGAAGAAATCGGAGGAGAAATTGATCAAAAATTGGATCCGAAACTAAGTAGGAAAGACAGTGAATCATTCTGATTTTTTGAGAGAGCAGAAAAATAATTCAAGCAATTCAAATGCAGCAAAGCTTGTCTTTGTTTTTGTTCATCCAAGAAGAAATTTTTGGTGGAACCAACAAACGGAGGTATGCATCAATTGTTTTAAATTCTATTTTTCACAGTAGCTAAATCATCCCATTAGTTCTTTTAATTCAAAAAACCCCAAAACCTCAATTCACTTTTTCTAAAGTCTGAAAACCTTAATTCATTGCTTTGTTTTCAGAAAAGTTTAACGTTATTAGTTTTGTTTCTTCAAAACCCCAAAATCAAAATTTACTTTCCAAATTTTCAAAGCCCTAAATTGAATTCTGTTTTTTTTTTCCAAAAGCCCTAAAAACTTCTTTTTTGCTTTTATAAACTTTAAATCGTTTATTTATTTTCATAAAACTTCATAAAATTATCAATTGATTTCCAAATTCTAAAAATTAATTCATTCCCTGAAACCCTAAATTCTAAAATCCTAAAACCCTAATTCAAATCCAAAACCCAAAACAGTGAACCCTAACCCCCTCAAAACCTTAAACCCTAATTTTTTCTAAACCCTAATCCTTTAAAACCTTAGAAACCATATAAACATAAATATTTTAATTTTACACAGTAAGCTTGAAACCATAATTCAATGAATAACCGTAAACCATAAATCTAAGTATTTTAAAGTGTCCAAACCCTAGATTCATGATTTCACCATTCAAACATTAAGTTGGTTAATCAAAGAACTTTATCAACCTTTTAAAACATAAAACCTTAATCTATTTTAATTCCTTTAAAAAACTCACAGTAGCCTAATTCCACAAATTCCAAAACCCTAAACACATGAAATAAAGAACCCAAAATGGAAACAGTAGCCATAATTTAGATTTTTATTTGCCTTATTTAATTCTATATTTGATTATGCTTTGATTTATTTTATATGCTTTAATTCATTTAAGTTCAATGCTTGGTTTATTTAATTTATCATGGACGAATGTTTACTTTCTGTTGATGTTTAATACCTTTGATGAATGACTTATTTATGATGAATGGTAATTTACTTTTATCAATTTATTTAGATTTCCAAATGTTGTAAGAGGTATGTTTCCACTTGGTGGGTACCTCATTAGTTAAATGTCATGTAATTTAAATTTCTCTTCTATTATAGAACCAATGTAAAGGACATGTTTCTACCTTTCAGTGGGTGTCCTATTTAGGCATGGATTTAAGGGCATGTTTCCATCTTCGGATGGGTGTCCATTTATTTATTTTGCTTGGACATTGTTTTGATTTTCAATATATCGACCCTTTATTTTAATTATTGTGTGTAATATGGATGATATTATTATATTTAAGAATTTTATAATATTAAGACCTATAAAGGAGGCCGGTTCCAATGAACCGGGCGTTTTGGGGGTGCTGGGCCATTTCTCACCTTCCCCACACGTACCCAACATTCCGAACCCATTAGGGGGTTGGGGATTCCTTAGGAATCGAGTCATCCACCCCTTTCTTTTTCCCGACCCGTCTGGGTGGTGACTCCATTTTCTCTGGACCTAGGTTCGTGTTCTCTAGGGCTCCAAGCCTAAACAGTGCCGAAGTCGCAAGAACCATTCTACCGGAGTGGGGGCAAAAATCCCCGCTCACAGTGGCGACTCCACTGGGGATAAGAGAAGTTGATTCTGTTGGTCTTTATATTATTCTATTCTTTCTTATAATGATATTATCCATTGCATCATCTTAAATTGCATCATGTGTGTGAGTTAGGACGCCCGTGTTGCCCGTGTTATGTTATGTAAGGGATACCATACTTTCACTCAAGGTATGGAGATCGAGCATGGCATAACCACTCATAGCCTCATACCATTTGGTATATACTTGCTATGGGAACCTAAGCCTTTTAACCCAAAGACTAAAGCTCATGTAATTGGCCTAGTTACTTTCCTTAGGTTTTTACCCCAAATGCATGTTGTTTGACTATGGTTAATTTATCTTGGCTTAAATCATGGCTTATTTGGTTTGTTCTTTTTCTAATATGACCTAAGTATATTGTAAGCTCAAAATAAATTTTTCTTTAAAATCCAAATTACGAAAGCTATTTTCAAAATTTTTCAAGATGGTCTTTGGACATAAGACTTTTCTAAAAACAAATCAAAAATTCTTTAGCCCATGGCCCAAATACTAAGCCCAAAATCCATTTTCTTAAAATCCTTTACAATTGGCTTAGAAACAAAACTATTTTTGCCCAACCTTTTCTTTCAAAGAGCTTGCAAAAATATTTATGTCAATTATGAAATACCAAAAATCAATTGTGAGCCTATTTTATACCAAGAATAAATTAATCATGGGCTTGTTTTTGGCATGAATCATTAGTTACCTTTTTCAAGTATAACTATTGGTTGAAACGTCCAAGGGAATTATTCGAAAGCAAGGTACCCCATGTTGGTATTTTGTTAACCATATACCTAGGAAAAGAGACTCGCTATTCATGTGTGGATGTTATAAGGTTGGAAAGAACATCCTATTCATCGTTGTTTGTTAATTGTTTGTGCACAATGCATACATTTGCATCTCATATCATTGATCCTCTCTGGTTCACAGCCCTGGATTACGAGAGTTCAAAAGCTTACAACAATCTGACCTACGCCGGAGATGAAGTATCTAGCAACGACTCAATCACTTGCTCACCAAAAACAATGGAGCCCAAACAAATTCAAAGGATGGTGGATGAGGCCCTCAACGCCAAGATGGAAGAAATAAAAGAGGCCTTAGCTGAGACCATGAAGAACCAATTGATTACAATCTTGGAGAACCATGCCGATGCATCTGCTAGCACTAAGAAGCCAAAGGACAAAGGGAAGACTAAAGTTGGTGAAGTGGTTTTTGATGATGAAAAAGTGATCATTGATGATGGTGATGATTAGGCTCAATACTACCAAGATGCTTAAGAGAAGAAAAAGGAACCGAAGATTGTTGAAAGATCAACTATGGAAAAGACCGAAACTTCTGATGTTGAAAAGATGATTTCTGATTTAGAAAAGAAATTTGAGAAGAAGCTGAAAATCAAGGAAAAGTCCAAAGTTGACAAATTATTTGAGCTAGATGAAGAAGTCCCGTACAAGTTCAAGATTCCATCATTTGCGAAGTTTGATGGAACCGGAAATCCTCATTTCCATGTGAAGCAGTATATCACTGCTATGCAGTCTGCCCAAGCTACTAAGGCTCAAACCCTAAGGTACTTTATGCTCTCATTGTACCCTGTTGTCCAAAATTGGTTCAATACCTTAGATGATGGAACACAAAGGAGTTGGGATTTTCTTTACAAAGCCTTCATCCAACAATATGGATATAATGTCGAAATGGAAGTTACTCTAATTGAAGTGGAGTCCATTAGGCAAAGGTCGAATGAGAATTTTGTCAATTATGTGAAGAGATGGAGAAACAAGGCTGCTTTGCTCAAGAAGAGGCCCGATGAATCTGATCAAATGAGGATGATTGTGATAGGGGTGTTGCCTAGTCTTCATGAAAGGATGTCTCATACACTCATCCGTGATTTCAAAGACCTTCTCCAAGCTGGTTTGCAAATTGAAGAATGGGAGAGAGAGAGAAGAACCATTTCTCAATAAGAAGGAAGGAGAAAGTGAACTATCAATTTGGTAGCCAAAGCATGCAAAAGGCAGTCGGTGTTAATGTTACTAACCAAGGAACAAGGAGACAATTTTTGGAATTAAGGAAGCCGATGTCTTGGGTTCTCAATAAACTTCAAAGAAAGCGATTACTACAACCCTTAAATCCTCGCCCTTTGCCTAACCCTCTTCCACCTAATTTTGACACTAAAGCATTTTTTCGGTTTCATCAAATGCAAGGGCATGACATGGATAGATGTGTGAGGTTGAGACATGAGATCCAAAATCTAATTGATAATGGGAAGCTACCTGTGAGCAGAGATTTTTGCCCCTACTCCCGGTGGAATGGTTCTTGCGACTTTGGCACTGTTTAGGCTCGGGGCCTTAGAGAACACGGACCTAAGTCCGGAGAAAATGGAGTCTCCACCCGGACGGGCTGGGAAAAAAGAAAGAGGTGGATGACTCGATTCCTAAGGAATCCCCAACCCCCTAATGGGTTATAAAAGTTGGGTATGCACGGGGAAGGTGAGAAATGGCCCAGCACCCCCACAACGCCCGGTTCATTAGAACCGGCCTCCTTTACAGGTCTTAATATTATAAAATTCTTAAGTATAATAACATTATCCATACTACACACAATAAAAAGAAAGCATCATTATATTAAAATCAAAACAATGTCCAAACAAAACAAAACAAATAAATGGACACCCATCCAAGGATGGAAACATGTCCTTACATCACATGCCTAGATAGGACACCCACCAAAAGGTAGAAACATGCCCTTTACAAAGGTTCTAAAATAGAAAAGAAAATTAAATTACATGATGTTTAACTAATGAGGTACCCACCAAGTGGAAACATACCTCTTACAACTTTTGGAAGTCTAAATTAGTTGATAAAAGTAAATAATCATCCATAATAAATAAATCATTCATTAAAAGTATTTAAATATCAAGATATAAAATAAACATCCATCCATGATAAATTAAATAAATCAAGTATTGAATTCAAATAAATTAAAGCATAAGAAATAAATTAAAGCATAATCAAGTATGGAATTGAATAAAGCAAATAAAAGTTCAAGTATAACTACTATTTCCATTTAGGGTTCTTTATCTCATGTGTCAAGGTTTTGGAAATTCTAAAATTGAGCTACTGTGACTTTTTATGGAATTAAAATAGATTAGGGTTTTAAGTTTTAAATGGTTGGTAAGATTCTTTGATTAACCAAATTAAGGTTTGAATGGTGAAATCACGAAACTAGGGTTTTAAATACCTTAAAATACTTTAATTTGTGATTTTTGATTATTGAATTTTAAGCTACTGTGCAATTTTTGGGTTTTCATGTTTTCATGTTTTTTTATGTTTTAAAAGGATTAGGGTTCATAAAAATTAGGGTTTAAGGTTTTAAAAGGATTAGGGTTCATTATTTTAGGTTTAAAAGTTGAATTTTGGATTTTAGGCTTTAAAATTAGGGTTCTCGGGTAAAAATAATTTTTAGGGTTTTAAAAATCAATTTGATATTTTATGAAATTTTATGAATTTAAACAAAAGGATTGAAGTTTTCGTAAATAGAAAAGATGTTTTTTAAGGCTTTTTGAATGAAATAGAACCTACTTTAAAATCTTAAAAGAAACAGAATTTGATTTTTGTTTTGTTGAAAAATATGTTCAATTAGTGTTTTAAGGTGTTTAAGAAGAAAAAAAAATAACAATTTTAAGTCTTTTTAGAAAATAAGGTCACGTTTTAGTGTTTTAACTTTGGAAAACTAAATTAAAGTTCTAAGATTTTAACTTTTGAAAAACACAAAAAATCCTAGTTTTAGCTACTGTGTAAAAAAAAAATAGAATTTAGAATTTCATACCTTCTTTTGTAAGTTGCTCCAAAATTGCTTCTTCTTGGATGAACTAGCTCCAAAGACAAGCCTTTGTTGCCTTTGGAATCCCTTTTATCATGATGCTGTTGTCCACAAAAGATTTAAATTGAATTTCTTCTTTTCCTTCCTTGATTTAGTTTCAAACTTTACAAACTCCCCTTGGATTTGTTCACTCTCGGCCACCCCTTTTTTCTATGCCTTTGGTCCTTATTTATAATGGTTTAATGTTATTTATTCCTAATTAATTAAGATAAGTAATATTAAAAAATAAATTAAAACCTAATTGGATTAGGTTTCAAAAATTTGGGTTGAAATATTTTGCGCTGGCGAAAACTGTGGCAGCGGGCCCGTGGCTGGCCAGCCAGTGGGCGTGCCAGCCTGCAGGAAATTCCTGCGGGTGGCTATTTCGCCCGCAGGAATTTCCTGCGGGCTAAATTACTTGCCCCGCAGGAAGTTATTTCGCCCGCACCTGCGGGCGATATAACTCGATGGGCCCGATGGGTGAGCTGCTGCTGGCCCGACGGGCCCGCGCCACCACTTTTTGTTGCCGATTTTTTTTCGACTTCGATTTTTATTTTTATTTTTATTTTTTTATTTTTATTTGTTTATTAATAAAAATTAGATAATAAAGCAAAAACTATTTAATTAAAATTATTTTGGATCAATTAGACAACAAAATTCATTTTGGACTAAATAAAGCATATTGGATCGAATTGGGTCAAAAATTAAGGGTCTACAGTTTGCCCCCTGCTTGAATGATCTGAAACCTTAGTGAAAGAGAGTGAAAAGCAATTAGACTTAATTTTTGAGGTTTTGGGTTCTGGACCCGAGAGATTTGGACACTCGATCCTAAACTAGACTTGGATACTCGATCCTATCTGGATTTGGGTACTCGATCCTAAATCGAATTTGGATACTCGATCCTAACTCAAATTTGGATATTCGATCCTAAAGTGGCTTTGGATACTTGATCCTAAATTGGCTTTGGATACTCGATCCTATACTGGATTGGGATACTCGATCCTAACTGGATTTGGATACTCGATCCTAAATTAGCTTTGGATATTCGATCATAAACTGGATTGGGATACTCGATCCTAACTAGATTTGGATACTCGATCCTAAATTGGATTGGGATTGGCTATCCTAACTGGATTTTGATACTCGATCCTAACTGGATTTGGATACTCGATCCTATACTGGATTTGGATACTCGATCCTAAACTGACATTGGATACTCGATCCTAAACTGGATTGGGATACTCGATCCTAAATTTGATTGGGATACTCGATCCTAACTTGAATTTGGATACTCGATCCCAACTGGATTTGGATACTCGATCCTAAATTGGATTTGGATACTCGATCCTAAATTGGATTGGGATACTCGATCCTAAATTTGATTGGGATACTCGATCCTAACTTGATTTGGATACTCGATCCTAAACTTGATTGGGATACTCGATCCTAACCTGGGTACTTTGACTTGAGATTTGAATTAATTTTGATTTAATTTAGGTACTTGGATCCGAGGTTAGATTTGATTTGGGTACTTGGACCCGGGAATGGGTACTTGGACCCGATAATGAATTTGACTACTTGGACCCGAAATTGGGTACTTGGACCCGAGCTTGGGTATTTGGACCAAAGAATGGGTGCTTGGACCCGAGATTGAGTTTGACTGACCTTTTATCATTTGAGAAGTCTGATTGCTCCGGCTGTTTTATGCATTGTGATTCTTCACCATCAAAATGAATCTTCATCCTTTGAGATCAGGTCTTCACCCTTAAAAATGGATCTTCATCCTTTGAGATTGGGTCTTCACCCTTGAAAAATGGATCTTCATCCTTTGAGATCGGGTCTTTACCCTTGAAAATGGATCTTCATCTTTTGAGATCGGGTCTTCACCCTTGAAAATGGATCTTCATCCTTTGAGATCAAGACTTTACCCTTGAAAAGTGGATCTTCATCCTTTAAGATTGAGTCTTTACCCTTGAAACATGGGTCTTTATCCGTTGGAGTTCGGGTCTTTACCCTGGCTTTAGCTCTTTTAGCTGGATTGGTCTTTTGTCTTTTGCATCTTCATTCTTTTGAGAGTTCTAATGTTCCATTCTTTTGTTCTTCCTTTTTGCAAAGATTTAGCTATTTTTAATTGGACCTTATATCCTTTCCTTGCCCCCCTGTGTGGCAAAATATTTGTAAGTGAGTTTAAAAATATTTGGTATATAAACTCAAAAAATTGAAAAGGAGAAACTTTGCTCCCTGTGTAGGCTCAAACCAAAGATTTTATCCATGCAAGCTTTGATTGATGTTTTTGCCATCTTGTTCTTCGCATAAGCATGCATTTCTTCTCTTTGCAATATTACTGGAGCTTTCTCAAGCAATGGGCTTTCTATGCCCCCTTGATTTGATATCTTCTTTTTATTCTTCACTTCACAGAGTGTTTGCTGTTCACTTTGATAAAGAATAGACAATACAAGACAAGAAAGTACGATGTGATATGCTCATGTATGCATGATATGCATGAATAATACTTACAGTTGTTCCATCGACTCACAGACCGAGGTGTTCAGCAGAAGTGTTCTCATTGTTTCCGTTTTGACGCTTGTTCAAGTCTTGCATTGGAATGATCAAAAGCTTTGCATTTGTGGCTTTTATCTTCAAGATGTTGAAAACATGAATAATGATAGAGACCCCTAATGGTAGAGTCAGGGATGCATCCATTTCAAATTATGTTTCAGCATGACAATTGGCAGCTTGCCAATAATCATTTCCTTTGCCCAATATGTCCTTTGGAGGTTCAACATACTTCCCTTAACTTGAAGGCTTTGTATGACAAAACACCTTTTTTTTATTTTGATTTTGAAATCAAATGTTGGCTTTGCCAAATCGATGTCAATGTACCTCAGGACTTGATTTTTACAAATTAATATATCTATAACATGACAAGCCTAGTTACAGTACTAAACTCGGGAATCATTTCTATTTAAGCAAGAACTGTTGCACTTCAGATAGGCACATACACATTGCTTGGCCAAAGGTCTCATTTGAGTTTAAATATTATCTATCTCATATGCATGCTTATCCAAAATATCTCCACTAATAGACTCTACCTACCAAGAGAGATCAACAGGTCTTTGATAGGCTTGAAACGGGGTCTATAAGGGACATGGGTTAAAGTGGAGGCTATTTTGAGATTGGAGCTGGTGTGACACAATGGACAAACCCTCACACTACAAATTTCTTGTTGGAACTTTAGACAGTTGGGAGTAATCTTTCTAGACTCCAAATTCCTTCTATCTTCTTAGCATTAATCTGGATCTTGATTAGGACAGTTTTTGCCCTTGCAAAAAGTTTAAGACCCAAATATGTTTCTTTTCTTCTTTTCCCTTTTTTCCTCTTTATTTTTCTTACTCTTCCCTTTTCTTTCTCTTTCCTTACTCTTTCCTTTCTTTTATCATTTTGTCCTTCTTTCTTATAGGACTATCAAGTACAAAACTTTCAAGAACTGGATGGTCTTCCTCCTTTCTCTTTGATTTTGATTGAAACTTTGGTTGTGTTGGGACCAATTCATGTCAATCCATAAATGGAAGCCTTTTGTTGTCTTAGGTAAAAGAGAACTCAGTTGGCTTTTTGAACCACCTTTTTAGATTTTATCTTTCTTCCTTTTCTCTTTTTTTTTTTCTCTTTTTTTTTTCTTTTTCTTTTCTTTTTCTATTGATTTTTTTTCTTCTTTTTTTTGTTTTTCTTTCTTTGTCACTTTTTTTTTTATTTTTGGTTCTAGCTCAAACAGAGTTGTCTTATTTGTACCAACTTGGGCTTCCAATAAATAGGGATAAATCATTTATTACTCCAATGTTGATGTTGTCTTGGAGATATTAAGGGAACTTCAACTACCCTTAGGGTCTTGAGAACATCAACTACCCTTGTGGTCTCGAAAACATCAACTACTCTTATGGTCTTGAGAACTTCAACTACCCTCATGATCTCGACTAATCATTGCTTTCTTTGATTTTCTTGCCTCTTCATCTTAGTGATCATAAGACTTGTCAAAAGTATCACAACAACTCAAGGTAGGTTATTGGGGTTTGTAAGCCAATGAAAAGAAAGCTAAAATTTTACGAAGGCTCAAAGGGACAACTAGGGATTGATATTTAATTGGGTGGATACTAGTTGTTGGCTAACCAAACAATGCCTAGATAATTTCTCTCTTAAATAAGTAAAGTTCAATTTCACCTCGAAAGTTTGTCAAAGCATGTTCTAAGACTGACTAAGACCTAGACAAAGATAATTATGCAGGAGCCCTCTCTAAGTAAGCATACACAACTCAATGCTATAGAGCAATTCCCTCATCTAGTAAAGTCATTCGAGTCATGATGCCTAGACACATTAACTTATAAACATCAAGCTAAATTCCTCATTAGTTGAGCACGAAAATGAACAAAGACCAACAAAAATTTTGATGAAAATAATTTATTCAAACAACTTTAAATTTGAAAAACACGATTGTTCCAATTTAAATATTAAAGAAAGTAAAATTGAAAAGCAATATTCAAGCTAAGGAAAGTTTTTTGAGTTTAAGCTTCTTTTTCTTTCATAACTTCAATATCCCCATCTTAAAAAGATGATAAAACAAAATCTTCTTCCAATCCTTTTCCCACCATGAAGGTTGACGGTACAGGTACTCTTCCAAACTTAGGCAAAGGGTTGTTCTTGGTATTGGGCTTATCCGGCTCGGGTAGCTTACCACTGTCAATTAAATCATAGATCTCATGCGTTAGGTGAGCATATTTATCTATTTCATGCCCTCGCATTTGATGAAATTGACAGAAGGCCTCGGCATTGAAGTTTGGTGGCAATGGATTACATAAAGGTCGAGGAGCTAACGATTGTAACAACCCTTTCTTTTGCAGCTTACTAAAAACCCAAGATAGAGGCTTCCCCATATCTGAGAATTGTCTTTTATTCCCTTGTCTGGTCACATTAACATCAACTTCTTTTTGTGTGCTTTGGCTACCAGGTTGATAGCTCCCTTTCTCGTTCCTTTTTGTCGCAAAGCGGGTCTTCTCTCTTTCCCACTCTTCAATTTGCAGACCGGCTTGGAGAAGATCTTTGAAATCCCTTATAGGAGTGTGAGACATCCTTTCACAGAGATTGGGCAAGACACCTCTCACGATCATCCTTATTTGATCAGATTCATCGGGCCTTTTCTTGAGCAAAGCAGCCTGGTTTCTCCATCTCTTGACATAATCTATAAAATTCTCATTCGACCTTTGCCTAATAGACTCCACTTCCATTAAGGTAACTTCTAACTCAACATTATAGCCGTATTATTGGATGAAGGCTTTGTAAAGTATATCCCAACTCTTTTGTGTTCCATCATCTAAAGTATTGAACCAATTTTGGACAGTAGGGTCCAATGAGAGCATGAAGTACCTTAGGGTTTGAGCCTTAGTAGCTTGGGCATATTGCATGGCAGTGATATAATACTTCACATGGAGATGAGGATTTCCAGTGCCATTATACTTTGCAAAAGATGGCATCTTGAACTTGTATGGGACTTCTTCATCTAGCTCAAATAATTTGTCAACTTCGGACATTTCTTCAGTTTTCAGCTTTTTCTCAAATTTCTTTTCTAAATCAGCAATCATCTTTTCAATATCAGATGTCTCAGTCTTTTCAATAGTTTCCTTCTCGACAGCCTTTGGCTCTTTCTTCTTTTCTTGAACCTCTTAGTAGTATTGAGCCCAATCATCATCATCAATGATCACCTTCTCATCATCACAAGCCACTTCATTAACTTTCGTCTTCCCTTTGTCCTTTGGCTTCTTAGTGCTAGCAGAAGCCTCGGCATGATTCTCTAAGATTGCAGTCAATTGGTTCTTAATGGTCTCAGCTAGGGCCTCTTTGATTTCTTCCATCTTGGCATTGAGGGCCTCATCCACCATCCTTTGAATTTGTTCGGGCTCCATTGTTTTAGGTGAGCAAGTGATTGAGTCGTTGCTAGATACTTCATCTCCGACGTAGGTCGGATTGTTGTAAGCTTTTGAACTTTCGTAATCCAGGGCTGTGAGCTAGAGAGGATCAATGATATGAGATGCAAATGTATGCATGTATGCATGTATGCACAATCAACCAATAAACAAGTGTAATTAGGACGATCCTTCCAACCTTATAACATCCACACACGAATGGTGAGTCTCTTTTTCCTAGGTATATGGTTAACAAAATACCAACATGGGGTGTCATGCTTTCGAATAATTCCCTCGTACGTTTCAACCAATAGTTATATCCTTGAAAATGGAAATCAATCCATGATAATTCCATTAATTAGGTTTTAATCCATTCAACCAACTAAAGTAGCTTTTATGCTATATTGGATTAAAACGAAATTAAGAGGCTTATTATAAATAGATTTCTCACTTGAAAAGAGGTAACTAGTGATTCATGCCAAAAACAAGCCCATGGTTTAATTTATTCTTAGTGTAAACTAGGCCCACAATTGATTTTTTGGTATTTCATAATTGACCTAAATATTTTTCCAAGATCATTGTAAAAAATAGTTTTGTTTCTAAGCCCATTGTAAAAGATTTTAGAAAAATGGATTTTGGGCTTAGTATTTGGGCCATGGGCCAAAGAATCTTTGATTTGTTTTAGAAAAGTCTTATGTCCAAAGACCATCTTGAAAAATTTTGAAAATAGTTTTGGTCTTTTGGATTTTAAAGAAAAAAAAAATTATTTTGAGCTTGCAAATGTACTTGGGTCATATTAGAAAAAGAACAAACCAAATAGGCCATGATTTAGACTAAGATAAACTAACCATAGTCAAACAACATGCATTTGGGGTAAAACCTAAGGAAAGTAACTAGGCCAATTACATGAGCTTTAGTCTTTGGGTTAAAAGGCTTAGGTTCCCATAGCAAGTATATACCAAATGGTACGAGGCTATGAGTGGTTATGCCATGCTCGATCTCCATACCTTGAGTGAAAGTATGGTATCTCTTACATAACATAACACGGGTAACACGGGCGTCCTAACTCAAGCACACGATGCAATCTAAGATGATGCAATGAATAATATCATTATAAGAAAGAATAGAATAATATAAAGACCAACAGAATCAACTTCACTTGTCCCCAGTGGAGTCGCCATTGTGAGCGGGGATTTTTGCCCCCACTCCCGGTGGAATGGTTCATGCGACTTCAGTACTGTTTAGGCTCGAGGCCTTAGACAACACGGACCTAAGTCCGGAGAAAATGGAGTCGCCATCCGGATGGGCCGGGAAAAAAGAAAGTGGTGGATGACTCGATTCTTAAGGAATCCCCAACTCCCTAATGGGTTCAAAAAGTTGGGTACGTGTGGGAAAGGTGAGAAATGGCCCAGCACCCCCACAACGCCCGGTTCATTGGAACCGGCCTCCTTTACAGGTCTTAATATTATTAAATTCTTAAGTATAATAACATTATCCATACTACACACAATAAAAAGAAAGCATCATTATATTAAAATCAAAACAATGTCCAAACAAAACAAAACAAATAAATGGACACCCATCCAAGGATGGAAACATGTCCTTACATCACATGCCTAGATAGGACACCCACCAAAAGGTAGAAACATGCCCTTTACAAAGGTTCTAAAATAGAAAAGAAAATTAAATTACATGATGTTTAACTAATGAGGTACCCACCAAGTGGAAACATACCTCTTACAACTTTTGGAAGTCTAAATTAGTTGATAAAAGTAAATAATCATCCATAATAAATAAATCATTCATTAAAAGTATTTAAATATCAAGATATAAAATAAACATCCATCCATGATAAATTAAATAAATCAAGTATTGAATTCAAATAAATTAAAGCATAAGAAATAAATTAAAGCATAATCAAGTATGGAATTGAATAAAGCAAATAAAAGTTCAAGTATAACTACTATTTCCATTTAGGGTTCTTTATCTCATGTGTCAAGGTTTTGGAAATTCTAAAATTGAGCTACTGTGACTTTTTATGGAATTAAAATAGATTAGGGTTTTAAGTTTTAAATGGTTGGTAAGATTCTTTGATTAACCAAATTAAGGTTTGAATGGTGAAATCATGAAACTAGGGTTTTAAATACCTTAAAATACTTTAATTTGTGATTTTTGATTATTGAATTTTAAGCTACTGTGCAATTTTTGGGTTTTCATGTTTTTATTTTTTTTATGTTTTAAAAGGATTAGGGTTCATAAAAATTAGGTTTTAAGGTTTTAAAAGGATTAGGGTTCATTATTTTAGGTTTAAAAGTTGAATTTTGGATTTTAGGCTTTAAAATTAGGGTTCTCGGGTAAAAGATAATTTTTAGGGTTTTAAAATCAATTTAATATTTTATGAAATTTTATGTATTTAAACAAAAGATTGAAGTTTTCGTAAGTAGAAAAGATGTTTTTTAAGGCTTTTTGAATGAAATAGAACCTACTTTAAAATCTTAAAAGAAACAGAATTTGATTTTGGTTTTGTTGAAAAATATGTTCAATTAGTGTTTTAAGGTCTTTAAGAAGAAAAAAAATAACAATTTTAAGTCTTTTTAGAAAATAAGGTCACATTTTAGTGTTTTAACTTTGAAAAACTGAATTAAAGTTCTAAGATTTTAACTTTTGAAAAACACAAAAATCCTAGTTTTAGCTACTGTGTAAAAAAAATAGAATTTAGAACTTCATACCTTCTCTTGTAAGTTGCTCCAAAATTGCTTCTTCTTGGATGAACTAGCTCCAAAGACAAGCCTTTGTTGCCTTTGGAAACCTTTTATCGTGATGCTGCTGTCCAGAAAAGATTTAAATTGAATTTCTTATTTTCCTTCCTTGATTTGGTTTCAAACTATCCAAACTCCCCTTGGATTTGTTCACTCTCGGCCACCTTTTTTCTATGCCTTTGGTCCTTATTTATAATGGTTTAAGGTTATTTATTCCTAGTTAATTAAGTTAAGTAATATTAAAAAAGAAATTAAAACCTAATTGGATTAGGTTTCAAAAATTTGGGTTGAAAAATTTTGCGCTGGCAAAAACTGTGGCAGCGGGCCCGTGGCTGGCCAGCCAGTGGGCGTACCAGCCCGCAGGAAATTCCTACGGGTGGCTATTTCGCCCGCAGGAATTTCCTGCGGGCTAAATAACTTGCCCCGCAGGAAGTTATTTCGCCTGCACCTGCGGGCGAAATAACTCGACGGGCCCGACGGGGGAGCTGCTGCTGGTCCGACGGGCCCGCGCGACCACTTTTTGCTGCCGATTTTTTTTTCAACTCTGATTTTTATTTTTATTTTTATTTTTATTTTTATTTTTATTTTTTATTAATAAAAATTAGATGATAAAGCAAAAATTTTTAATTAAAATTATTTTGGACCAATTAGACAACAAAAATCATTTTGGACTAAGCATATTGGATCAGATTGGGTCAAAAATTAAGGGTCTACACTACCCGAACCCAAATAGCTAAACACCAAAGACAACCCATTACCAAAGTTCAATAGAGTACCACCACCGGCAACCTTCATGATTGGAGGAGGTTTGCATGAGGACTTTGTCATGTCTTCTTTTCAAGATGTGGGCGGAGAAGCAACCAAAGAAGAAGAGGCATTTGTCAAAATTAAACAAGCTATGATGGGTGAAGAAGTAACAATTTGTGTCGTCAATGGGTTTTGGGATTCAAGCGATAGTGACGATGATCTTGTATCAAAGAAGGAGGAGTGGACTTGGTCCGAGCCCGAAGAAGATGAGGTAATGAACACTAGATCTGGCAAGCCTTATGCAAGGCCACCACCTAAGGAGGTAGAAACTAATAAGGGAAAGGAAGTTGAATTAGGAAATAAGGAAGAAGAAGATGATGCTGTGCTCAAGTAATTGAAAAGAACCCAAGCAAGTGTTAGCATTTGGGACTTATTAGCTACTTTTAAAAAGCACCAAGAAACTATGACCAAAGCCTTGGCTAGCATGCCAATTTCTACCTCCACGACACTGGAGGAGCTTATCAACTTCATAAAAATTGGAGGGGTAATGAAATGTGAAGAGGTCCAAGAGAAGAGCGAAGTTAATATGGGAGTAGTTTCTTTTTCGAATGCGGACTTACCGGAGGAGGGGAGAGACCAAATTCGCCCTCTCTTTATCAAAATAGAAGTCAAGGGGAAGAGGACTCCATGTGTAATGGTCGATGATGGGTCTGCCATAAATGTTTTTCCGCTTAAGGTATCGCCAAAGCTAGCCATGTCAACAAGATATCTAAACCCGACCGAGGTAACAATTCGGGCTTATGACAATACTAAGAGACATGCCGAAGGGACTTTCAAAGCTGTTGTCAAGGTTGGTCCAATTGAATCTATTATTGAGTTTGTTGTTTTAGACATACCAGTTACCTTCGCCTTACTCTTGGGGCGACCATGGTTTTATCCTCTTGGTGGAGTTCCTTCCACCCTTCATAAAAAGATCAAGTTCCCCAATGGAAATGAGACAGTGGTCATTGAAGCTGAAGATAATGAGATTGTTAATGCTCTAATTATTGAGAGGCCTCTCAATGGTTTTCAAGTAGCTGGAATTTCTGATGATGAAGTAGTGGACTCCAAAAGTCTTGAATATGATGAAGAACATGAACTACCTTCCCGGAGCTGGTCTTGGAAAGGGTAAGGCCAGTTTGACAAAGTTGCTAGATTTTAGAACTCAAACTTCCAAGAAGGGGTTGGGATATGATAAAGACAATGATGTCCAGCAAAAAAAGAGTGAGAAGATGAGCTTCCCACCACTTGAATAAATCTTTGTCAAAGCTCCGGATATGGGACCACTCCAAGGAAAGCCCGAGCCGATCATGTTCATGGGTAAGTTAATCCTAGGTTTTGAAATTTTTGCATATGTGGCCGAGCTAATGGACCAAGTGAAGAAAGAGCTCATCCTGTCAACCAACCCAAAAGAGAATAATGAAGGTATCCTACAAGCTGAGAATACTCCGGAGGAGATTGCTACCCTGGTTGAAGAAAAGTTTGAAGACATTCTGCCTTATGATTCTGAGAACAATGTTTTTGATTTTGATTTTGATTTTAATTTGTCTGCTTTGTATGAGGATGATGATGTTTTCTTTTCCAAAATGAATGCAATAAAGTCTGATTTTGCTTACTTGTGTGATGTTTCTCCTAATGGTTGCATACATTCAAATAACAGTTATGTGAATACTCGAATTTTGAGGCTTGGAAAGCTGATTTCTCCAGACCGCAAAATGCCGACTCAGACTAGGTGACTTTGGAAAAGTTCACCGGAGATATATCGATATGGTACTTGAAATGTCTGGAACGACACGTGGATCGTAGAAATGGTCTCGAAATATTTTTTGGAGGTCCATAGCTCCCGAAAAATCAGTTTGAACAAAAATCGTGCTAGCTTATCTATTTTTTTTGGAGGCCGAACCGCCGCATGCAGCGGTCCAACCGCCGTGACTAGTGGTTCCGCCGCCTCATGTAGCGGTTCAACTGTCGCACACAGCGGTTCGACCGCCGTGTAGGGTTTCAACCACCGAGTTTGCCTTTTGGAAGTCCAACCGCCGTGCACAGCCGTCCAACCACTGTACACAGCGGTTCGACCTCAGCACACAGCGGTTCGACCGACCTGTAGGGTTTCAACCGCCGCCCTTTTTTCCTCTTCTGGCAAGTCAACTGTCGTCCACGGCGGTTCAACTGCAGGGACCGGCGGTTTAACCGCCATCCACGTCAAAATTTGGTTCGATTTTCACTATAAATGGCCCCCAGAACAGTCAGAAAAGGTGGCCCGGGGGCTTCGTGTTGACAAACTCCCTATTTTTCTATACACTTAGGCGCTTCTCTTCTACTTTTCTTTGCATAAATCTAACCTTGTGCTGCAGGAATCAACTAAAATCAGATCAAGAAAGCAAGGATCAAGAATCATAATCCAAGGTCTAATAAGACAAGATCTGGAGCTTCGAAGTGGGAAAATCCTAAGCAAGGTAATATCCTAATTCATCCTTTGTCAATTCAAGCATGTCATAAGCATTACACCTTCTTCTTAATTTCTTTTTGGTCAAAGACCTTTTAGGTCTAAGGCCTAATTAACTAATCAATCGATCTTTCGGCATTAAGCCATGAATCAATCAACCCTTTTGGCCAAAGGCCTAAAATTTGCATCCTTTTGGTACAAGGTACCTAAATTTCACAATTTCGCACTAAGTGCTAATTAAATCTCACAATGCACAAAGCATACACACACACATGCATGAAGCATAATTCTTGTCGCCTTTGAATAGGCACTATCGAACTACATGGGCTTTGATCTCCCATTCAAACGGGGGTATGTAGGCATATTTTGAGATTCACCTCAAATAGCAAGTCCACAATCCACTACCAAATTGTTTGTCCTTTTCCTTGTTTTTTTAGGCTAGTTTCTTTTTTTTTTTGCAAGTTAATCAAATGCATGACATAGTCCCCGAATCCTCCTTGGTTTCATAGATTAGAAACCTTTACATTGGATGCATTATTGGAGTCAAACAAGGGTTTTCTTAGTTTTACCCTTTGAAACAAAACTGAGTGGCGACTCCCAACAACAAGTGAATGTTCATCCAAATCCTTTTTGGGTGGAATTAGAAGTTCACAATCTTGCGACTCCACTGGGGACTCCTAGTAGACTACAATTGCTTATTTGACTAACTTACCCTTCTTTAGGGTACTTTTATTTGTTTTGTAGGGTACCTTAGCAATGTTTATCCTTTCTTTAAGGATATTGGAATTGAAGATTGACAAAAGGAATCTTTTATTTGTTCTGAGTCTGGATAGCAAGTAGCGCTGACCAGCAGGTCTCCTTGATTATGCCGGTGGACAGCCAAAGCGTCCTCCCTGTTACCGCAAACCATTCCAATCCTTTTGGAATGGCCCACGAGTATATCGTACACTTTGACCCACGCGAAACTCCTTGTTTCACATGTGGTAGGTATATCTTACTCGAGGTTCAAGGGTCCCTATTATAAGCCCATTCTCTATTTTCATTCAACAATAGAACCCTCCCTTAGGTTGTATGTACCCAATGATAGTGCCACATTCCATTAAAATGAATTATGATGTGATGAGGTGCATTCATGAAACATAACAACATCATTTTGGGGAAAACCTTTTGATATATACAAGTGGACCAAGAGTCTTCCTACCCTACACACTACCCTAATCCTTTACCCTTAACCTTTGCAGGTATCCACCATCCGTGTGCCTTCACCTACACAAGCTACACCAACTCCAACTGTGCAATCACCCATAAGTTCTACTACCCCAACTTCACCAACTACCCCAATTACTGAAATGGCTACTATTGAATAGATTAAGGCCTTGCTAGATGGATAGGTTAGGGAGATTGAAGCTAGGATGCAAGAAAGAATTGATGAAGCTTTAACTACCCAAAGGGTAGCCATCTTGGTCGAATTGGGAGGGGCACCAAAAACAGCCACTACTCTTGAAAATCTAGGGAAAGAACCTACTGTGGGGCAAACTAGTACCCCCACGACTGCTCAGGGTAATACCCCTGTCATCAATTTGGAGTATCCACCCTCTAAGAATGCTATTGAAACTGATGAACTGAAAAAGAAACTTGAATTGCTTGAAAGGTCAATCACTGCCATGAAAACTCATAAAGAGGTGGTAGACATGGATTCCTTATCCTTGTTTCCCCATGCTAGATTGCCTCCAAAATTCAAGATGCCAGGGATGGACAGATTTGATGGGACTACTTGCCCTAAAACCCACCTGAAGATATATGTGGGGGCCTTAAGCCCTTGGGGTTTCAATGATGAGCTCTTTGCTCAACTATTCTAACAATCCTTGACTGGTGCTACCCTTAAATGGTTTGTAAGCCTGGATCGTGCCAAGATCAAGACCTGGGAAGACATCTGCAATGCATTTAACACTCAATACCACTACAATATTGTGGTGGATGTCACTAGAAGGGAGCTTGAGACTACCAAACAAAACAACAATGAACCCTTCTCCTCGTTGCTTACGAGGTGGAGGGCAAAGGCCGCCAAAATGATCAATCGCCCTTCAGAACAGGAGCAAATTGATATCATAGTCAAGAATTTAAGGCCTACATATCAAGCTCAACTGCAAACCCAATACCTGCCTACTTTCAAATTGCTCATTGCGACTGCAACCAAGGTGGAAGATTTGATACAATTGGGTAAGATATTAGATGAGGGAGCTACTTTGAAGTATAAGAAACAAGGCCAAGCTGCTTCCTCAAGCAAGGTCAATGAAGTGGCCAATATTGCCCCTGCGAATCCTTTACGTGTGGGCAATCTCGGGCAGAGAAATCAGCCAAGAAGGCAATATACCGACCTTGGGATGCCCCTTCATCTGGTGTTTAAAAAGGCCATGGAAGGGAAGTACTTGAAGACTTTAGACCCAAGGCCTCCTCCAAACCCATTACCCTCCAATTATAGGGTCAATGAGTACTGTGAATACCACCAAGGAAATGGGCATAGAACAGATGCTTGCTGGACTCTGAAAAACCGCGTCCAGGATCTGGTGGATAGTGGTGACATCATTCCTCTCAAAAGTCAACCAAACATTAATACTAACCCTTTGCCCAATCATTCCATCCATGCCATCACTGTGGAAGAAGAGCTGTTTGATCCTTTCAAACTTCTCTTGGAAATGAATGAAGTATGTGTGCTGGATCTGAATGACCTCACTGAAGAGGTCGATACTTTGACAAGAAGTGGAAGGCAATATCAGCCACTCGACTTGGGGGAAGCCCCTAAAACTCCAAGTCACCCCTATAAGAAGACGCCAAAACCAAAGGAAGACCTTGTCCTCGCTTAGCTAAACAAACTCAAGCTAAGGTGTCAATTTGGGAGCTCCTTGCTTCCTCATTCCCACACCGTTAGGCTCTCAGCAAAGCTTTGAGTCAACTCGATACATCAGTAGACACAAGCCCAGAAGCTTTGGTGGCCACTTTGACCCAATCAACCAAGGCATTGAGTATCCGATTTTCCGATGTAGACCTACCAGAAGATGGCAAGAAACACAATGATGCTCTATACGTCACCTTACAAACTAGGGGAAAGACTGTGCCCATGGTTCTCGTTGATAATGGGTCAGCCTTAAATGTATGTCCTTCGAAAGTAGCAAGCTATATGGGATTGGAGGCTACAGATCTTACACCTTCTGATCAAATTGTTAAAGCATATGATAACACTCGAAGAGAAATTTTGGGTGTTGCTACTCTGGAAGTTGCTATTGGACCGGTAAAAATGGGAGTGCTGTTCCAAGTCATTCATGTACCCATGAGCTTTAATCTCCTCCTTGGAAGGCCGTGGATTCATCAGAATAATGTTGTCCCTTCTTCATTACATCAAAAACTTAAGTTCCCTTTTGAAGGAAAAATCATCACTATCAAAGGAGACACATGTGAAATCAACAAGAAAACCACGGATCAGTCCCTCTTTGAGGTTGTTCCTGGTGAAACTGCTATGGCATTGACTGGGTTCCATTATGACACTGTTCAATGCATTGAAGGAGAAAGGCCCAAAGGGCCATTCATTCTATATGACTTTGGGGAGGTCCAAGTCAATTACCTGGTAGGAATGATGCTAAGGGTAGGTCTGCTACCTGGAATGGAAATGATAAGGTCTGGGAGGAAATCATCCATAGTGCGGCCATGGGAAGAACCTAAGCATAAGGGAACTTTTGGTTTAGGGTACAAACCCACAGACGAGGAGATAGAAGAGTTTGAGCATGGAAAGAAGAAAAGGAAGACTTGGTGGGCAAAAAACCTCAAAATGCGCCCTTACTTTAGAACTCTGAACGGTCACTTCTGCAAGCCTGGAAAAGTAGTTCCTTACTGTGGTTTCCAGAAGCCATTCTATTCTCCCAAGACTAGAAAGAAGCTACCGGGTTTTGAGATGTTCGCTGATGTTTTGGCCATAAAGGAAGAAGAGTCAGAACATATAACTGACCCACAAGTGGAAGATTTCATGTGGCCTAGTCTCTTTGATGAGGTTGCTATGATAATCAATTTCGACGACAAAAGGGACTTCACGAAGCTGATCAAGAAAACAGATGGACCGTTGACGAACTGGTACGTTGAGGAGGGACAAGCTGCTATAGTCAAACCTAGTCCTGTGTCACACCCTGAACCTGAGTCTTGTACTGAGTCAAATCCTGAGTCAAACACCGAGTCAGAGTCTAGTTCTGAGTCTTCTATAGCTTCAGATTTAGAGAACCTTAATGTCCAATTTAATGTAACCTTGGAGAATGACTCTGCCATTATCAATAAAACTTTTCAAATTCTTGGTTACCTTGTGTCTTTTGCTTTCCAAGTATTATCTAGCAAAAATGAAATAAATGAACTAAAAAAAATAAATTAAAAGATAATAATTGGCAAAGAAAATGAATGTACATACATTGCATATGATTGTGTGAATAAAGAATAGGTTGTTGAGTGCATCAGAAAGTATGTCGACTGCTTCATGTGGAAGACAAGTGATGTCACGGGAATAGACCCAGCCATAGCAGTTCATAAGATTCCGCTATACCCAGATGCAAAGCCGGTTAAGCAGAAGTTGAGAAGAATGAAGCCAGAATGGTCTTTGAAAATTAAAGAAGAGGTTGCCAAGCAACTGGATAATAAGTTCATAGAACCAATTGTCTACCCTTCCTGGTTAGCAAACATTGTGCTAGTCCTAAAGAAAGATGGAAAGGTCAGGATGTGTGTTGACTACAGAGATTTGAATAAGGCTTGTCCCAAGGACGATTTCCCGCTACCACACATCAATTTGCTAATAGACAGGATGGCTGGGCATATGATGGTTTCCATGACTGACCTTGCGGTTGGGTACAATCATATCATGGTGCACCCACCAGACAAAGAGAAGACAACTTTCATTATAGAATGGGGCACTTTCTACTACAGGGTTATGCATTTTGGATTGATAAATGCAGGGGCTACCTACCAAAGGATGGCGACAACAATCTTTCATGACATGATTCATAAAGAAGTAGAAGTGTATGTTGACGATATGATTGTCAAATCAAAATCTCCAGAAGAGCACGTTGAAGCACTTAAGAAGTTTTTCCTTAGACTTCGCAAGTACAATTTGAAGCTTAATCCTACAAAGTGCCTCTTTGGTGCAACATCAGGCTTATTTTTGGGATATTTGGTTAGCAAGAAAGGAATAGAAATTGATCCAGCAAAGTCAAAGGCTATTCTGGAAATGCATCCACCAAGAATAGAAAAGGAGATTCAAGGTTTGCTAGGTAGATTACAGTATATCAGTCGATTCATATCGCAGTTGGCAGAGACTTGTGGTCCCATCTTCAAGCTACTAAGGAAAGATGCTTCACAAGAATGGAATGAAGACTGCCAGAAGGCCTTTGACAAGATAAAAGAATACTTGTTAAGTCCGCCAATTCTGCAACATCCCAGAATGGGAAAACCTCTGCTCTTGTATTTGTCTGTAACAGATGAAGCCATGGGTGCAATGCTAGCTCAAGAGGCCGAAGGTACAAAGGTGGAAAGTGCAATTTACTACCTCAGTAAGAGGATGCTGGACTATGAGATAAAGTATAACAAGATTGAGAAGTTGTGTTTAGCGTTGTATTGGGCTTGCACGAAGTTACAACACTACTTGTCTTCTTACACTACTTATGTCATCGCAGAACAGAGTCCCTTGAAATTCCTTATGGAGAGGCCTGTTTTGGACAGCAAAATGGCAAAGTGGGTGTCAACATTGGCAGCCTTTGACTTAAAATTCATTCAAAGGAAAGCTGTGAAAGGTGGGGCAATAGCTGACCAGTTAGCAGAATTACCCGTAAAAGACGAGATGCGAGAAATGAATTTCCCTGACGAAGACCTCTTGAATGTGGAAAGGATTGTTTGGGAGATGTACTTTGATGGGGCATCCAATTATCATGGAAATGGAATTGGGGTTGTTTTCAAAACTTCTTATGGAGAATACATTCCATTTGCAGTTAAACTTGACTTTAGCTGCACAAACAATGAAGCAGAATATGAAGCTTGCATCAATGGGCTTGAAGCCGCCCTGGAATTGGGGATTAAGAACCTAAAGGTCTATGGTGATTCTATTTTAATAGTATCACAAGCTTTAAAGAAATGGAAAATAAGAGAAGAGTGTTTGGTTCCTTACCTACAACGCCTTGATCATTTGGCACAACAATTCGATGATCTGTCCTTCGAATATCTCCCAAGAGCAAAGAATCAGTTTGCTGATGCCCTGGCTACTTTAGCTTCCATGGTCAATATCAAGGGGGGGAAAGCCATTCGTCCATTGAAAGTTTAGCTTTAGAAACAACCTGCCCATATAATGTACTTGGCCGATGGTAAGCCATGGTTTTGGGATATCAAGAGTTATCTCAAGGATGGAAGTTATCCGGAGGGATCATCAAAGGTTGATCAGAGGCCAATAAGGCAGCTAGCCATGGGTTACATTCTTAATGGAGATATCCTCTATAAATGAAGTTGGAATGGAATGCACCTAAGGTGTGTGAATGAAGCAGAGGCTAAGCGGATAATGGAAATGGTACATGGTGGCGAATCAGGACTGCATATGTATGGGATTGCCTTGGCTTGAAAAATAGCCAATCTAGGATATTATTGGTCCACCATGAATACAGACTGTGTGGCATTTGTGCAAGAATGCCATCAGTGTCAGATATTTGCTAAGCTGCAGAAGCAACCTCCTGTTGCCCTGAATCCAATCACTTCTCCATGGCCCTTCGCTAATTGGGGAATAGATATAATTGGCAAAATACATCCAAAAGCCTCGAATGGACATCAATTTATCTTGCTAGCAGTGGATTACTTTACAAAGTGGGTTGAAGCAGCTTCCTATGCAGAATTAGATGCCGAAAAGGCAGCACAGCTTGTCCGAACCAACATCCTTTGTCGGTACGGAATGCCATTTGAGATTATCACTGATAATGGAACTCATTTCCAAGCATAATTTGCTAAACTCTTGAAGGATAACAAGGTCCAGCATCATAAGTCCTCTCCTTATAGACCTCAAACAAATGGAGCTGTAGAAGCAACAAATAAGTCTATAAAGGTGATCATAAAAAAAATGATCAAGGAACATATGGGTTGGCATGAGAAGTTACCACTTGCCTTGTGGGGATATAGAACATCAATTAGAACCCCTACTGGGGCAACCCCGTATTCACTGGTGTACAGAATGGAAGCGGTACTCCCTATTGAACTGGAAGTTCAATCGGCGAGAATAATTCAAGAAAATCAGATAAATGAAGCTGAATGGATCAACAATTATCATCATCAGTTGTTGGGTTTGGATGAAAAAAGACTTCAAGCTCTATGTCAAATTCAAGGGCACCAAAGGCGAATGGCTAGGCATTTTAACAAAAAGGTCAAAAACTGGAAGTTGGAAGAAGGCTGTTTGGTCCTAAAAGAAACCATAGCACCTGTTTCAGATCCTCGTGGGAAGTTTCGTCCTCATTGGGCGGGACCCTACATTTTGAAGAAAATACTTTCCGACGGAGCCGTCATCTTAACTGATTTGGATGGGTTAGAATTCACAAATCCATGTAACATGGATCAGTTAAAGAGATATTATGTATAAAGAAGCACTCAAAAAGGAACTACATTAGACCTGATTCTTGCAAACTAATTCGAGTTATGTAGGCAGCTCTCCTTGTGCACGGTCTAAATTTTAATAAAAAATCATTGATTCATTTTTTCTTTTGCCAACATAAAAAAAGAGAGAGAAAAGAAAAGAAAGAAAAATCCCGCTAAGTTGAAAACCCACAAAGGGCGGCTTAGGCAATAGTGGGGCCCGCTAAGTCAAAAACCAGCAAAGGGCGGCTTAGGCAAGAATGGGTAAGAGCTCGCTAAGTTGAAAATCTGAAAGGACGGCTTAAGCAAAAATCAGAATCTGAAAGTCGCTAAGTTATTACATAGTAAATACATTTGATCAATGTTATGATTTGTATAATGTGAATGATATGATGAGCATTCAAAAGGTATGTTAGTGCAATTGGTTATGTACATTTGAATGATGAGTTGTTTTATTGTGAATTGTGATATAATGAGATGTGAAGCCATTGTGGTTGGCTATCATTATTGAAATGAAATAAATGGGGCATGTTGCCTATATGATGATGAATTTAAAATATATGTCCAAGGCAATTGATTATGTATACTATCTTGATGAGATATGAAGCCATTGTTGTTGGCTATAATGATGTAAATGAGATGATTGAGGCATGGTTGCCTAAATGATGATGAGAAAATGAGAATGAAATTGATAATGAATTAATGAGTGAATTGTGTGTCTAATGTGTTATTCCATTTTCAGAGTTTTGTTGTTGGTGGCATGCCTATAGTAACAATCTCTTGAAGTTAGGTTGGGCTTGATCCTTGAAGCCAAGTTGGGTTGAAGTTTAGCATGCTTAACTCCCCTTGAAGCTTGGTTGGGTCTAGTCCTTGAAGCCTAATTGAGATGTTACAACCCTTGAAGCTAGGTTGGGTTTTGTAATATGCCAAAGTATGCCCTAGAAGTTTTGATATAATTGTTGTTTTAATTGGATTGATTGTATATGTTAATTTGGAAGAGAAAAGAATTTAAGAGAGAATGTATATGTTGTGTATATGGAAATATATATAACATATACACAAGTCAAATGTGATGGTCAAAGGAAGAAGATATTTATTTTGTTATGTGTGAAATTACTAAAAAGGGCAAGTAAGTGAAAGGGAGTTTAATTATATAGATGAGGGTATTTAAGTAATTTTCTTTTTGGAATTACTTGGTGGAGGTTTAAAGAGAAGGGAAATTTGACTTTGCTTCATTTTTCTTTTTCTTCATTTCTTCTCCTTTGTTGGCTGGCCATCTAAAGCAAGAGAGAGAAAGAGTGAGTTTTGTGTTCAAACTCAAAAATTGAAGGAGTTTTCAAGTTATTAAGTGGAAATCCAAGAAGTCTCATTATTTTGGTAAGTTCTCTCTCTTAATTTCTTTTGTTATTTGAAGTTGTGTAAAAGTTTGATTGTTGATGTTGAAAGTAGGGTTGTATTGATTGTAATATGTTGGAATATGTTTGATTTAATTGATTGTGGTGTTGATTTTGGTTTGAAGATAATAAGTTAAGTTGATGTTGGTTTTAGGGTTTTGAAGTTGTAAATGATGTTTAACTTGAGTTTGATCAATTACTTTCATTGATCTTCATGTTGTTTGTGTTTGTTGAAGTTGTAAGCCTAGAATATGTGAATTTGGTCAGAAACAGTAGCATTTTGGATGCCACGCCCGTGGCCCTTGGTTGCCATGGCCGTGGCCATTTGTAGCCATGGCAGTGGAGGTTTAGAGCAAGGGAGGCAGAACCATTCTCTAACCCACGCCCGTGGGGGTTGGGGTGGCCACGGCCGTAGGCTCTAGTATGTGGTGTTGGTTTGTAATGTGTGTTATAAAGGTCTAAGACGAGGTTAATAAGTGATAAATTGTATTGGAATTCATGTATTGTATCATTTTTGGACTAGGTTTTGGAAGAAGGTGATTTGCCCTAATTTAAGAAGTGATGAATTGTTGGAAAAGGAAGTGTATAGATTTGTATAAGTGGTGCTTAAGGTAAGTACAAACTATATTATTGCATACATTCATATGATGTTGAGACTTAACATCCATTTGATTGTAAATGTGTTAGGAAATCTAATGCATTGTTGATGCTTATGAATAATGTTATGTTTGGTATAATGTGAATGATTGATGAGCATCTAAAATGTGTGTTAATGTCAATGATTATGTATACTTGAATGATGAATTGATTAATATGATTTGAGATATAATGATGGAATTGAAATAAATAGGGCATGTTGCCTAATTGATGATGAATTTAAGATATATATTCAATGTAATTGATTATGTATACTTGAATGATGAAGTGTTATAATATGAATTGAGTTATGATTAGATGTGAAGCCATTGTGATTGGCTATGATGACTCAAATGAGATGTGAAGCCATTGTGATTGGCTATGATGATTCAATTGAAATAAGTGGGCCATGTTTTCCTAGATGATGATGAGAATTGAGAATGAAATTGATAATAAATAATAAATGAATTGTGTGGCTAATGTGTTATTCCATTTTCAGAGTTTGTTGTTGGTGGCATGCCTATAGTAACACTCTCTTGAAGTTAGGTTGGGCTTGATCCTTGAAGCCAAGTTGGGTTGAAGTTTAACATGTTTTACTCCGCTTGAAGCTTGGTTGGGTCAAATCCTTGAAGCCTAATTGAGATGTTACAACCCTTGAAGCTAGGTTGGGTTTGGTTCTTGAAGCCAAGTTGGGTTGATACTTAGCATGCTTTGTTCCCCTTGAAGCTTGGTTGAACCTAAATCCTTGAAGCCTAGTTGGGATAATAATGATGTTAAATGTGATAATTAAACCAAAACATTAACTCTGAAAGTTGAATAGCATATTTGTGTCTTTTGGGCCCATGCTTGTCTTTGTATTTAATGTGATTCTTGAATGGTGAAACTAATGAAACTATGAAGATATATTATGAATGTTTGATATGACATTGAACAAAGTAAAATGTTGAAGTGTAATATTCTTTTGAATGGTGTATGGAATTGATTGTGAAATTGGCATTGCATCAAAACACAATATTATTGTATTTTGTACCACTAAGCTGCTGGCTTAGTGCGATTATGATTTATCGCGCAAGTAACAGGGAAGAACCGGAGAGTTCCTCTAGGCCGAGTAGAGGCTAGATCTTGAGGTGTTATAAGTGAAGCTTAAAAATCGAAGACATACTACTAAACATGTATATATTTTATGTTTTGTAAAACTTGAGTTTTGATGTATAAGTATTTGTAAATATTTGATATATTTTCCGCTGCTTTTAAATAAACATTTTACCTTTTGTCTTTTTATAATTTCTTTTAAATGATTTAAATTTGTTCATGTTTTTGTAAAGGGATGAGTCATGTGTTAAATATATCGTAGCATTTCTATATTCAGTATACGTATATTTCGATCGTATTAGCATGCTCTGTACGTATACGGGGTATAGGGGTGTTACAGGTTTGGTTCTTGAAGCCAAGTTGTGTTGATACTTAGCATGCTTTATTCCCCTTGAAGCTTGGTTGAGCCTAACCCTTGAAGCCTAGATGGGATAATGATAATGATAAATGTGATAATTAAACCAGAACATTAACTCTGAAAGTTGAATGGCATATTAGTGTCTTTTGGGCCCATGCTTGTCTTTGCTTTAATATGAACTATGGAATGAGATATAATGTTATGAGATGATTATAATACATAAGTAACTTAATGAAAATGAATGTGGCATGGAAAGCTATGTTGAGTAATGAAACTATGAAGATACAACATGATGTGTAATATGTTTATGGATGAGGAAAATTTTGAGTATTACCTCATGAATGTTTTGATAAGTTATTGAATAATGCAAGATTGTGAAATATAATATTCTTTTGAATTATTTTTGAAACTTGATTGTATGACATTGGCATTGCATTGAAGCATAATATTATTGTAGTTTGTACCACTAAGCCGTTGGCTTAGCGTGATTGTGGTTCATCGCGCAGGTGACAGGGTAGAACCGGAGAGTTCCTCTAGGCCGAGTTGAGTTTAGATTCTAAAGTGTGGATAGTGGGCTTAAAGATCAAAGACTGACTGCCAAACATGTATAAACTTTATGTTTTGTAAAATTTGTTGTTGATGTATATGTATTTGTAAATACTGTTATATTTTCCGCTGCGTATTGAATAAGTATTTTATCTACTGTGTCTTATAGTATAACCTAATTGTTTAGGTTTGCTTATATTATTGTATAAAGAAGTGAGTCATTTGTTTAGTAAACCGTGGCATTCCTATATTCAGTATACGTATATTACGATCGTAGTAGCATGCAGTGTACGTATACGGGGTATAGGGGCGTTACAAAATAAACAGATTAAAACTACCAAAATACCTAAAGAAAACAATAATCATCACAATAAATAAGACACAATTCTATGACAAAAACTAATTAAACAACTACCCCACACTTAAAACCTTGCTTGTCCTCAAGCAAATTCACATGGCATAAATTAAAAACTCAAACAACTTTAACTATAATTCCAGTATATAAGATGAAATCCTTTAAGACTCAGCCATAAATAATTGCAATTTCCTACAATCAAGATTTTCTTAACTCATTCATTAATCCAGACATACAAATCTCATCTCTCATCTAAGTGTTTCACTCGATTTCAAAGGTTAATTCACTCAAACCACTCATGACTACATACTGCCATAAACTTGCTTAATTATCTAATCTCTGTAACACCCTGATACCCTATATAAGTACTATACATATACCTAGTATACATACAGTAAGTATATAAAGTATAAGGATGCCACTTTTCCTTTTTACTTTTAAAAAACCTGTAACAAAATTCAAACTATAATAGGTCAATATAAAGAACACTTACGAAATCATTGTCTTTATCAAAACTTCACTTATAAATATAATATAACATACTTAAAGTGGATACATGTATGCATTACCCTCTAGTTGGTCTCGACAAAATCTTACTCTTCTCGTGGCATACCAAAAGACTTCATATCTTCCACCAAGCTACCTGCGCGATAATACATCCGTGCTAAGCTCGAAAGCTTAGTAGTACAAATATAAAATACAAACATATATCATGGAAACACTAACATATAAAGATATATCAATTGCATATACTTTTAGTTCTTATTAAGTTTATCCCTTTTCATTTGTACCTTTCATATCTTTCAACTAATTTCATATCTTATACCCATATATATACATAACATTTCTACCAATTCCAACCCATCACTAATATTCACAATCAACATCTCAATACACACATTATACATCATACTAACCATAAGTCACATTTCTTTATTCACAATTCACCATTAGTGCTCATAATCAATATTTCAACACACATATTACATATCATCAACCACATGTCCAATGAAGTATACCAAAGATTTCATTATCCATTTCTTTCAACATTTGTATATCACATTGACAACAAAGACAGACTCGGGCCCAACAGACACCACTATGTTATTCAGAGTTCAGAGTTACTGCTTTGGTCTATAATCATAATCATCAAGCCCGTAGGCATCATATATCAATATTTCTATCCATGGATAGTGTAACAGACCCAGTCTCTTGGACCATCAACTCATCATGAGGAGATCCTCAACCCGGCAAGACTGTTACCAATCATATATTTCATATTCACAATTCTCATGGTGTAACAGACCCAGTCTCTTGGACCTCAATTCAACTCAATTTGAAGAGATCCTCAACCCGGCAAGACTATTACCTTTTTCATTTTATAGGCATGCCTCAAAACCCAGAACTCTGAAGACTGAATAACACATTAAACACATATTTCACTTATTGTTTCATTATCAATTTCAATCTCAATGCTCATTATCATCTAGGCAAACATGCCTTATTTCTTTCAATTGGATCATCATAGCCAATCACAATGGCTTCATCTCACATTTGAATCATCATGGCCAATTACAATGGTTTCACAACATATCATATCTCAATCCATATGATACATATAACATCATTGATATAACATTTCAAAATATATTATTCATATAACATATTGTCATTTACAATGCATATAACATAACCTTCCATCATTTCTTAAAACACACTAACACCATTCATTATTAGAGCATTTATCATAACAAATTGCACATACCTTAAGAATGATCCTCATTTCTTCCTACCTTTCCCATTTCATATTTTATCCACTCTCTCTCTATATATATATATATATATAGCAATTTACATTATTCATTTACATCCACAATATAATAGAGTATTTAACACATTCATCCAAATGTGTTAAAATTCAAAGACATATAAGGATATACAATCAAATAGAGTTCATGCTTACCTTTTTAATTATCTTCACATCCTTCACATCATTCAATCATCACCTTAATCCAATTATATTAACATTATAGTAAACCACTTAACACATTTGCAAACAAATGTATTAAGTCTCAAATCATGTAAATAAATACAATCATATGTATTGGTACTTACCTTATGAACACTCACACAACTCTAAGCAATCCTTTCTTCATAAGATTTCTCACTTCTCAAATTAGGGCAAATCACCTTCTTCAAACCCTAATCCAAAAGGAATATTAGCAAAATGACCATATGAATAGTACATTCTGGTTTTAGACTCCATTTTATCCTTATTTTGAAAAATTGTATAAAATAATCTACTTGACTAAAAATTCTAAAATTTTTACAGAATTTAGTTTTGTATCTTAAAATCATTCCTTTAAAATTTCAGATCAAACTGAACACAAAATCTTGGTCAAATAGTTCACCTAACCAGACTGCCCCAATTGCCCTGCATCCTGGCAGCAGTTCTGAACTTTGTGAATTCCATAAATCAAATTCAATCAACGTGGTTCCAAATTATTTTTCTCAAATACTAGACTCTCTAAGAAACAACATATCCAAAATTCAATTGGATATGATTTTTCTACATTTTATTAAAAATCCCGAAATATAGCTGTCTCAGTTAAGGTACCTGCTGGAACAGGTCTAATAAAAATAATCTTTCTAAACTCATAACCATTCCAAAATCGAATCAACATATTTTTCAGTCATTCTAGACTCATAGAGGCACAACATATCAAAAATTCACTTCAAGAACATTTTTCTATAATTAATTAAAAATCATACAAGTCACAGCCTTTACTAATTGTAAAACAGAAAAATTTTCACTAAACACAACTCTTACTCTTCCATCACCAACACCAACCTAGCTTCTTATCTAACAAGCAATCTCAACACTTAAATTCACACCATAAACAACTATAATCATCTCATCATCAAATCACAACTCAACTCAAGTATAACTTCCAAAAATAACAAGATCAAACAAGAGAAACTTACCAAATAGTGAAATTCCTTGAAACTCCAACTTGTAAATTTGAAAGCTTTCTTCACTTTGAGCTTGGAAATAACAAAACCCTCATTTGTTCTTTTGTTTTCCCTTGTCTATGATGAGCCGGCCAACACAAAGAAGAAGAAGAAGAAATGATGAAGAAAACACAAAGTCAATATGCATTAAATAGCCATCCAAGAGAAAATTACCATAATACCCTCATCCACTTAACTAAGCTTTTGTCTCATATATACCCATATTGGTAATTTCACATCTCACAAATAAAATATCCTCTTCCCTTGACTTTCCATTTTGACCAACATATATTTTATATATATCACCATATACACTACATATACACTTCTCTCTACACAATGCATTCTCCAACTACACACATATACATTATCTCTCCATTTCTTTTATCATTCACATAAACCATACATAATTACCACTTATCAATCACACGTTCAATTCAATAATAACAATATTATCATAACTTCTAAGCTCACTTAGGGATATTACAGACTCTCCCTTTGACCAATTTATATGTTATATATATTATCATATACATAACATATAAACTTGTCTCTAAACCCTAAATTTCTTCTCCAAACCACATATACATATACATTCTCTTCCCATCTCTTTTCTCTTACAATTTAACACATATATTCAATCCAATATATAACAACAACAACACTAACAACAACATCAACAACATAATCAAACTTCTAGGGCATATATGAGGATATTACAATTCTCTCCCCCTTAAATAATTTCGTCCTCGAAATTATCTAGTATAATTGTAATTCATTCATAATACCATACCATCTTAACTTCCATATGAAGTTAATTATACGCTTAAGTCGTTATATCATCAAATCATATAGCTTCAACTCTCCTCTTTAGAATCAACCACCTTCTTTAGATTCCTTAACTCATCATTCTATATGTTTATACATCTTGTTACTTCCTTAATCAAACATTCAAAAGAACTCATTACAATCACTATCTAAATAAACATTTATCACCCTTAATAAATAACAAAATCCTGATGTTTCATAAATGGAGTTATTTCTTTAGCATGCTTTTCACTTAACTTACATATTAATACATTACCTTTCAACTTATTTAATAAATAATCGATCTTTTTCCCTTTTCCTCATGATTTACAACTATTATAACTCCATTCATTCATCCAATCACACTTTAAAATATTTTTTTTTTTTACATCAATATATATTATCATGTAAATAACTACACTCTTGGTACAACTATACACATTAAATCTCAATAATAATTCATAATCTTAGCCAAATCTAGATCCATTGATTTATCTGTTACAATATATCCACATTCCAATCTTGTTCAACTCCAACCAACAATTAATTTATTCAAAATTATCATTGGATTTCACAATATATATAATCTAATTCCATTAAATCCAACTTATTTCCACCTTCTAATTCCTTTAAATCCATATTCAACTTTTTGAAACTATGATCATTAATAACAATTCACTTCCAATTATTTTTCAATATACACATAATTTATCTTCTATTATCTTAATACAATTTCCACCAAATTCGCAAGATTATCTCGTACCATATTTATTACTCATGATTCACTCATTTAAACTTTAAAACCGTCCACTTATTCACTTTATACCATAAACATATTCAATATAACTTTCAATCACAAATTACACTTTCTCCCATTTATCATCTCTTCACCTTTATATAACATTACTATAATTACAATAATTGCCTTTTTATTACATTACTCATAAATCAAAATATTATCACAATTCTCTTTCCTTTCTTTACTTTCCAAAATTATAACCAAATTGTTAACACAAAAGTTATAAACTACACATTTACCAATCATAACTTTCAACCATGTTGCTAGAAACATAATTATCTGTTTCACCAAAATTGTGCTACAATCAAATCATTTCAATCCAAATTCTGTAGATAACAAAGCTAACCAACCACACACATAAAACAAATCAGATGGCCATAGGAGCTTAATGGTCACATTGTAACTTATAGCTCAATACTATTTCTTGATTATTCTGTTTCCAAACTTTTCAATTACACTGCTAAGTTGGATCACAAGGATTACATATCCATTCTCCAAACTTTGGCTACATCAAGACTTAGCACATTCCAACTTCACTTCAAAACAATTTGTTCTTGATTACTTGATCATTAATAGCCTAATTTATATTCAATAATATTATCTTTAACATTTCCTATGCACAACATTTGATCATATACAATTTTTACACAAGTTCGTTCATTACTCTGGTTCCAATTTATCTCTTCTCGAAATTTCATACATTATACTTTATTTTTCCATTACAATCTCTTTCTATACATGTATACATAAACATTTCCTCATACACATACTTTGAACCTATAACCATATTACTATCCAATATTTCCTAAATAAATTCTCATTTCATCATCATATAAGCAAATATGCTTCATTCATGTTATTTATATCATTATCATGTCTCAAATCACATTAATCAATTTATCATAAAAGTATTCATGTATATCATCAATATTCACATTACGCACAACATAACCTTACTCTTATGCATCATCGATATCATTTAATATATTTTCAATCTCAACATTATATGAATATATGCAATAATGTAGTTCGTACTTACTATTCATAGCTTCTCAAACCATATTCATTTTATGTAATTGCTCAAGTGTTATAATCATTTCATTACATTTCTCATTTCATATGCAATTCATTAATCAATGACATTGATGCCTCAACAAATTCACCTTATGCACATCACAACATATAATACATTCATATATTAGTCTCATTTTTAAGCCTTTAGATCACAAATTACAAGTCATATCAACATTTAAGTCCCCACGGTCGTGGCCTTCAAGAGCCACGGTCGTGGCATAGAAAACTCTTCTGTGCTACCAAAATGCATAAAGACACAGTCATGTTTGTAACCCCACGGTCGTGGCCCTCACTTGCCACGGCCGTAGCATCCAATCCGGGACTGTTTTCCAAGACAACTCAAGTATTTTACATTTATTTCTTCTCATTGCACAACATCATTCTTATCCCTTTTTGACATGGCTTAAGTTATTTATCAATTCCACACATATATACATTCTAACTATAATCATACTTCATAAAATCTTAGTCACATTACTAAGGTGACACCTCTTTCACATTTATTTTTAAATACATTTAGTATACCATCTTTACATCCATCTTAGCCACATTCCCAATGTAACATCTCTTTCACTTTCATCTATAAAAGCATTTAATATATTTCCATATCCATTTTTTTTAGTGACTTAAAATAGCTCATCTTCATTTACTTATCCACTTCCCTTATTACTTCAAGACAAATTCTCATACTATCAATCACATTACTCAATTCATAATACTTTCATATGCAATATTAATCATTTCATCTAGCTCATGTATTGCATATATACTAAACCATCAATATCCAAATAACCTTTATCAAATGCCACTAAAACTTTAACTTCTCAACTTACTACTTCACTTAAACTTCAATTTGCCAAACTCATCTTATATATTTTTATATCACAAAGCAATATCAAAACATATACTTTTCACAATTATCAAGCTCACTTCAACAATTCAAATATCACATATTACCACCATTATATTGAGCTTTCACAATATCCAAGCATCTCACATTTCTAACATTGAATTCACAATGTCCGTATCAAGATAACAATACCAATGTATGTTTTTACTTAACCCACATCATCTCTTTTTCTTTTAAACAAAATTTTAACTTTACATATCCATTTGTTTACCATTCAATATATATATAAATATATATATATCACTCACATATATATACATATGTACATTACATCCAATCATATACACATTGAGCCCAATAGCCTCTATACACTTTCCAAGTATAGTTATCACAAATCTCAGTTTCTTAAACCAACATTAATAGACAAGTAATTATATAGGTTACAAACATGCAATACTATGCGTACATTACATTTTCAAGTGATCAACTCAATCTTTAATCACTAACATATTATATCACATTAAATTCACTTTGTTTGCATTAAAACAACAATGCAAACAACACTATTATATGCCCTTACATTAACCAATATTTTTATTTTATTTTAGTTTTCATATCATTTCTTTCTCTAGTTTTTACTTTCAAGTAAAAACCTCATTCAGACATTATCATCCCTCTCATATAATTCAAATTTATCCCACATCATATAATGCCACATCCGAGACCAACCTAGGTGTTATTGCATATGCATGTATTACAAATTACATTTCAAAACTCTTCTTTTTAATTCCCTTTTTAGTTTTTCAAAACCTTCTCTTTTTAATTTCACTTAGGCCGAGAATCTCGAACCTAAGCTCTGATACCAAAATAATTGTAATACCCTGATACCCTATATAAGTACTATACATATACCTAGTATACATACAGTAAGTATATAAAGTATAAGGATGCCACTTTTCCTTTTTACTTTTAAAAAACCTGTAACAAAATTCAAACTATAATAGGTCAATATAAAGAACACTTACGAAATCATTGTCTTTATCAAAACCTCACTTATACATATAATATAACATACTTAAAGTGGATACATGTATGCATTACCCTCTAGTTGGTCTCGACAAAATCTTACTCTTCTCGTGGCATACCAAAAGACTTCATATCTTCCACCAAGCTACCTGCGCGATAATACATCCGCGCTAAGCTCGAAAGCTTAGTAGTACAAATATAAAATACAAACATATATCATGGAAACACTAACATATAAAGATATATCAATTCCATATACTTTTAGTTCTTATTAAGTTTATCCCTTTTCATTTGCACCTTTCATATCTTTCAACTAATTTCATATCTTATACCCATATATATACATAACATTTCTACCAATTCCAACCCATCACTAATATTCACAATCAACATCTCAATACACACATTATACATCATACTAACCATAAGTCACATTTCTTTATTCACAATTCACCATTAGTGCTCATAATCAATATTTCAACACACATATTACATATCATCAACCACATGTCCAATGAAGTATACCAAAGATTTCATTATCCATTTCTTTCAACATTTGTATATCACATTGACAACAAAGACAGACTCGGGCCCAACAGACACCACTATGTTATTCAGAGTTCAGAGTTACTGCTTTGGTCTATAATCATAATCATCAAGCCCGTAGGCATCATATATCAATATTTCTATCCATGGATAGTGTAACAGACCCAGTCTCTTGGACCATCAACTCATCATGAGGAGATCCTCAACCCGGCAAGACTGTTACCAATCATATATTTCATATTCACAATTCTCATGGTGTAACAGACCCAGTCTCTTGGACCTCAATTCAACTCAATTTGAAGAGATCCTCAACCCGGCAAGACTATTACCTTTTTCATTTTATAGGCATGCCTCAAAACCCAGAACTCTGAAGACTGAATAACACATTAAACACATATTTCACTTATTGTTTCATTATCAATTTCAATCTCAATGCTCATTATCATCTAGGCAAACATGCCTTATTTCTTTCAATTGGATCATCATAGCCAATCACAATGGCTTCATCTCACATTTGAATCATCATGGCCAATTACAATGGTTTCACAACATATCATATCTCAATCCATATGATACATATAACATCATTGATATAACATTTCAAAATATATTATTCATATAACATATTGTCATTTACAATGCATATAACATAACCTTCCATCATTTCTTAAAACACACTAA
Source organism: Garcia nutans (assembly GCA_947685225.1). NCBI lineage: Eukaryota > Viridiplantae > Streptophyta > Magnoliopsida > Malpighiales > Euphorbiaceae > Garcia > Garcia nutans. Next base: position 41,334,319 of record CANTUV010000007.1, on the reverse strand, counting down.
CACCATTCATTATTAGAGCATTTATCATAACAAATTGCACATACCTTAAGAATGATCCTCATTTCTTCCTACCTTTCCCATTTCATATTTTATCCACTCTCTCTCTATATATATATATATATATAGCAATTTACATTATTCATTTACATCCACAATATAATAGAGTATTTAACACATTCATCCAAATGTGTTAAAATTCAAAGACATATAAGGATATACAATCAAATAGAGTTCATGCTTACCTTTTTAATTATCTTCACATCCTTCACATCATTCAATCATCACCTTAATCCAATTATATTAACATTATAGTAAACCACTTAACACATTTGCAAACAAATGTATTAAGTCTCAAATCATGTAAATAAATACAATCATATGTATTGGTACTTACCTTATGAACACTCACACAACTCTAAGCAATCCTTTCTTCATAAGATTTCTCACTTCTCAAATTAGGGCAAATCACCTTCTTCAAACCCTAATCCAAAAGGAATATTAGCAAAATGACCATATGAATAGTACATTCTGGTTTTAGACTCCATTTTATCCTTATTTTGAAAAATTGTATAAAATAATCTACTTGACTAAAAATTCTAAAATTTTTACAGAATTTAGTTTTGTATCTTAAAATCATTCCTTTAAAATTTCAGATCAAACTGAACACAAAATCTTGGTCAAATAGTTCACCTAACCAGACTGCCCCAATTGCCCTGCATCCTGGCAGCAGTTCTGAACTTTGTGAATTCCATAAATCAAATTCAATCAACGTGGTTCCAAATTATTTTTCTCAAATACTAGACTCTCTAAGAAACAACATATCCAAAATTCAATTGGATATGATTTTTCTACATTTTATTAAAAATCCCGAAATATAGCTGTCTCAGTTAAGGTACCTGCTGGAACAGGTCTAATAAAAATAATCTTTCTAAACTCATAACCATTCCAAAATCGAATCAACATATTTTTCAGTCATTCTAGACTCATAGAGGCACAACATATCAAAAATTCACTTCAAGAACATTTTTCTATAATTAATTAAAAATCATACAAGTCACAGCCTTTACTAATTGTAAAACAGAAAAATTTTCACTAAACACAACTCTTACTCTTCCATCACCAACACCAACCTAGCTTCTTATCTAACAAGCAATCTCAACACTTAAATTCACACCATAAACAACTATAATCATCTCATCATCAAATCACAACTCAACTCAAGTATAACTTCCAAAAATAACAAGATCAAACAAGAGAAACTTACCAAATAGTGAAATTCCTTGAAACTCCAACTTGTAAATTTGAAAGCTTTCTTCACTTTGAGCTTGGAAATAACAAAACCCTCATTTGTTCTTTTGTTTTCCCTTGTCTATGATGAGCCGGCCAACACAAAGAAGAAGAAGAAGAAATGATGAAGAAAACACAAAGTCAATATGCATTAAATAGCCATCCAAGAGAAAATTACCATAATACCCTCATCCACTTAACTAAGCTTTTGTCTCATATATACCCATATTGGTAATTTCACATCTCACAAATAAAATATCCTCTTCCCTTGACTTTCCATTTTGACCAACATATATTTTATATATATCACCATATACACTACATATACACTTCTCTCTACACAATGCATTCTCCAACTACACACATATACATTATCTCTCCATTTCTTTTATCATTCACATAAACCATACATAATTACCACTTATCAATCACACGTTCAATTCAATAATAACAATATTATCATAACTTCTAAGCTCACTTAGGGATATTACAGACTCTCCCTTTGACCAATTTATATGTTATATATATTATCATATACACAACATATAAACTTGTCTCTAAACCCTAAATTTCTTCTCCAAACCACATATACATATACATTCTCTTCCCATCTCTTTTCTCTTACAATTTAACACATATATTCAATCCAATATATAACAACAACAACACTAACAACAACATCAACAACATAATCAAACTTCTAGGGCATATATGAGAATATTACAATCTTTCTCACTAATTTTCTCAAGAAAGAATCCGAAGGTCTTTTATTTGGATGTAATGGGGGCTAAGGTGAAGGTGTGAGAAAAGACATTTAAGTTGGAACATCAAGAAATGGAGTATCTAAATAAGACAATACTCTTGCTCAAAAACTCATAACTCCCTCAAATGGCATATTCACCAACCCTTGATAATCTCACATACTTGCATACTTAAAGAAAAATACATGAGTCGACATTCCTCTTGATGACTAATGCTAGAAAATATATGAATTTTGTATATATATATATATCTTTTATTTTCTCTTTCTTTTTTTTATTCTTTTATTTTTTTATTATTTATATATATATATACAAAATAACAAATTGCATGAAACATCTAGCTTAAAATGTAGAGGAAAAGAATAACCGACTCTTAGCAAATACAATGTGCAAAGTATGCATTTCAGCCCCAAATCTTACTAAAGCAATACATTTTTTTTAATTGCTTACCCCACACTTATGAATTAAACCACCCTATTGTCATATCATAAGAAACTCCATTCCTTAATGCAGGTATGATGATAATAAAAAAGTGTTGAGTTATGAATTATGTTGATCAATCAAGAAAAAGTCAAAGGCTCAACTTGGCTCACTAAGGAATTCATAATTAAGGGAGGTCTTTTTAAGCTAAAGGGATAATCCTAATTTGCCTTCATCATTTTAAAACTTGACATAAAATCATAATGTGAGTTCAATTAGTATGCAAAAGCAAGCTCTAGAGATGCAAAATCATGAAGGTTCACACTTAAGAAAAGAAAATCAATTGACAATAATATTCATTCTATGAGGCTCAAAACTCACCAAGGGTGGGTTCTCAAAGATTTATATGTCATGGATTGCAGAATGTGAAAATTGATCCTGGATGAATTCAAATGCTAATCTCTATGCTGATACTAAAGTCTCAAATATAATGCTAGAATCATAGAAAAGTCAATAAGTTTTCAACAATTATGCCATGCACAACGCACAATATAACACACAACGACAAACAAAACAAGAATTAAAGGAAAGCTTAAAGATTACCCCACACTTAAAACTTACATTGTCCTCAATGGAAACAAGGATAATAAAGATAAAGAGTGAAGGTATAACCTGTTTTCCATCGTTCCTCTATGAGGAAAACCCTACCTTTCCATCACAAACAACAAATGTTCAAAAACAAAATACAATATATAAAAATAAAATATCCAAAATATAAAATGTTAACATTAAAAACAAAAACGAAAAATAACAACGAAAATATGCTATAACTAAACACAAGAAAGTAAGGAATTCTCTCAAAAATTAGAGCCAATGTGATCGACGGTGAAGGAGGATGTGATGATGAAGTAGCCAAAGGATGAAGACTCAGAATCTTAGCAAGGTTGCTATTGATTTGGTCCAACTGTTGCAAGACCGCAGCATGGTTATGATCTACCTTGCTCTCCAGTGCCTCTATCCTATTAAGTATTTCCTGATTATCCGGAGCTGGAGCATCTTCTTCCAAATCAAGAGAATCTGAGTCAGACCCCTCCTGGACTCGTGTTCTCTTTTGTCTGCCCCCCGGTACTTCTGGCTCAGCTGAAGCCATCACATAGGCCCCTCTCCTGTGCACCACCATATGCATCTTTTCAAGTGTGGCTAAATCCAATGAATCATTACTCGTAATTTTAGTCATACGATAGGTACTCGGGTCAAAATCATCAAGGAGGGCTGTTGCCAATGTGGTAACCAATCCTCGAATACCAATAGCCCCCTTCTTTTTGTTTGCCACACTATCAAAAACATCGGCCAACCAATAGCCGGAACTAATGGGTATTGCATTACACACACAATCCAAGAAAAAGAGCTCACTAAGTTCCACTACACCCGGGCTTTCCTTCCGAGCAAAGAACCCACATGACAAAAAGTGATGCCAATACCTCAAAGCGGGATTACTCAATTTAGTTGCTTTGGCCGATTTGGCCACATAAGTTCCCGAGCCCAATGCTCCCCAAGCAAATTGTTGTTTAAAATCTTTAGGTACAGACCTTTCACTGTGTTGATGGAAACCAAATATAACATTCAATTGCTCAATACTAACCACAAATGATTTCCCAAGCAATTTAAAATTCAACTTAGAGCAAATTTTTTGTTCATCTCTTTCAACCTTAAGAGATGTTAAAAATTCCAAAGTGAGCTCTTGAAATTGCAAAGGTCTAAAGGAGACTAGGTTCTCCCACCCAAGATTTTGAACATAACTATAAAAATTATCCCTAATATGAAGAGCATTAAGGGATTCATCTTTGACATACCTTGTCAGAAAGAAACCCCTAGCCAAAAGAGTAGCTCTCTTCAAAGATGAAGAAGATGAAGATAAAGATGCAGTTGCAGTTGAAGGTCGCTTACTCTTGTGGTGGGACACCATCTTCGTTCTCGGCATATTGAAAGATCTGAAAAAATTTGAAACTTAAACCGATTAAATTGATTTTTTATGAAAGAAGAAGAAGATTGAACGGATTAATTTCAGTTTTGGTGAAGGAAATTGAGAATTGATGGGAGTGTAGAAGCTTTGAAGGAACAACAATGGAGGTTTTGTGAGAGAGAAGTCGAGAGAATGAAAGGAAGCAAAAAGAAATTTAGGGATTGAAATGAAGGAAAAGTGCAAAAACTGTGTTTTTAAAGTGTAAAATTGAAGGGACACGGCCAAGCTTGGGTGAGCTTGGCCGTGTCTGATGTGTTTGGAGGGACACGGCCAGTGACTTGGTCATGTCCCATAGGTGTGTTCGACACTGTGAAAAAGGATTTGCAAAAATAAGAAGAAGGGACTTGGGGTGAAGCTTGGCCGTGTCCCATGTGACACGGCTAAGGACATGGCCAAGCTTATTGGCCGTGTCAGAGGCTGTGTGAAATGGTGTTTTTAGGCTTGGCTTGACACGGCCAGTGGCTTGGCCATGTCAAGTGGCCGTGTCACTCACTTCCATTTGACTCTTTATTTTATTTTATTTTATTTTTATTTTATATCACCAAATCTTAAAGAAATTGCAAACCTCTTCTTCGATCAACCCTGAAACACAATAGAAAAATAAAAACCAATCAAAGCACCCATTCCATTTATTTAAATCAAAATAAAATCAAAATTGCTGAATATAAAATTACAACTATGAAAAGAAATGCAAATCGATGGGTTGCCTCCCATTTAGCGCTTCTTTAATATCATATAGCTGGACATTACTGCAAGACTTAAGGATCGTAGATCAAAGTGCTATCGATGATCCTTACTTCTTGGAATCCTTCATTATATGGTTTGACTCTCTGTCCATTTACTTTAAAAGTCTCATTTGTCCGAGAGTTAAGCAATTCAATGGACCAGAAGGATATTCCTGAGTTATCTCAAAAGGACCACTCCATCGAGACTTGAGTTTTCCTGGAAACAGACGGAGACGAGAATTAAAAAGCAAAACTTTCATACCCGGGCTCAATGTCTTTCACACTATAATTATATCATGAAGTGCTTTAGTACGATCCTTATAAATCCTCAAACTCTCATATGCCTCATTCCTCAGCTCATCTAACTCTGAAATTTGCAGAAAACGCTCTCTCTTTGCCTTGTCCAAGTCTAAATTCAGAGTCTTGATTGCCCAATAAGCTTTGTGCTCCAACTCCACTGGTAAATGACAAGCCTTACCAAAAACTAGTCGGTATGGACTCATACCCAAAGGAGTCTTGAAAGCAGTCCGATATGCCCATAATGCATCATGCAATCTACTCGCCCAATCCTTTCTTGATAAGTTGACTGTTTTCTCCAGAATTCCTTTTATTTGCTTATTGGATGTTTTAACTTGTCCAGAAGTCTGTGGATGGTATGGGGTCGCCACCTTATGTTTCACACCAGATTTGTGCATTAACTTCTTAAAAAGTTTGTTGCAGAAATGACTTCCCCCATCACTGACTATCACTCTTGGCGTGCCAAATCTGCTAAGAATATTTTCCTTCACAAATTTAACAACCACATTAGCATCATTAGTACGGGTGGGGATTGCCTCCACCCATTTTGAAACATAGTCAACAGCAACTAAAATATATTCATAACCAAAAGACTTAGGAAAAGGACCCATAATGTCTATTCCCCACACATCAAACAGTTCAACAACAATATAAGATTGAAGGGGCATTTCATTCCTTCTCCCAATGTTACCCACTCTTTGACAGCGGTCACAATGCTTACAATAGTCTTGAGCATCTTTAAATAGAGTAGGCCAGTAAAAACCACTTTGAAGCACCTTTTCTGCAGTCTTTCTTCCTCCAAAATGACCACCACATTGAAGGTCATGACAAAATTGAAGAACACTCAGTTGCTCTTCCTCAGATACACACCTGCGAACTATCTCATCTTTCCAAATCCGGAATAAGTAAGGTTCATCTCAAAAATAAAATTTACTCATGTGCAAAAACCTTTTCTTTTCCTGAAATGACATGTTAGAATGCAAAATACCACAAGCAAGATAGTTAGCAATATCTACAATCCAAGGTGCATCAATTACCACAAACAGCCGCTCATGAGGAAATGCTTCTAAATTTTTATGAATGCTATCTGATGCAAGAATTTCATCAAAGAAGGGTAATCTAGATAAATGATCAGCTACAACATTTTCACTCCCCTTAGTATCTTTGATTTGGAAATCAAATTCTTGCAATAATAACACCCATCTAATTAAGCGCGGTTTAGCATGTTGTTTTGTTAAAAGATATTTTAGAACTTCACGATCAGAATGCACAATAATTTTTGACCCAAAAATATGCTCTAAACTTATCTAAGGCAAAACAACAACTAACATTTCCTTTTCAGTTGTTGTGTAATTCAATTGCGCACTATTCAGGGTCAAGCTAGCATAATATATTACTCTCAAAAATTTATCAACCCTTTGCCCAAGAACAGCTCCTACGGCATGATTAGAGGCATCACACATGATTTCAAAAGGTAAAGACCAAACAGGAGCTACAATCACCGGTGCACTAGTCAGTTTTTCCTTAAGGGAATTAAAGGCTTGCATGCATTGTGCAGTAAACTCAAATGGAACATCTTTTCCCAGCAAATGGCACAATGGTTGGCTTATTTTGGAAAAATCCTTAATAAACCTCCGGTAAAAACCTGCATGCCCTAGAAAACTTCTTATTCCCTTAACAGAGGTAGGTGGGGGTAATTTAGCAATCAATTCTACCTTGGCCTTATCCACCTCGATCCCTTTACTTGACACAACATGACCTAAGACAATGCCCTGAGTAACCATGAAATGACTCTTTTCCCAACTTAAAGTGAGGTTACATTCTATGCATCTCTCAAGCACAAGAACAAGTTTATTGAGGCAATTATCAAAAGAACTACCAAAAACAGAAAAGTCATCCATAAATACCTCAATAAAATCATCTATCATGTCTGTGAAGACAGACATCATGCATCTCTAAAAACTTGCAGGTGCATTGCACAAGCCAAATGGCATACGCCGAAATGCATAAGTCCCAAATGGGCAAGTAAAAGTAGTCTTGGATTGGTCCTCTAGTGATATCGGCACCTGATAATAACCTGAAAGTCCATCCAAAAAGCAATAATGTGAGTATCCAGAAAGTTTATCTAACATATGATCAATAAAAGGAAGAGGGAAATGGTATTTCTTTGTGGCATTGTTCAACTTCCTATAATCGATACACATTCTCCACCCAGTAGTAGTCCTAGTAGGAACCAATTCATTATTTTCATTTTTCACCATAGTGATTCCAGATTTCTTAGGTACTGCATGTACTAGGCTCACCCACTCACTATTAGCTATTGGATATATCACCCCTTCATCAAGCAATTTGAGCACTTCCTTCTTAACCACTTCACTCATGTTTGGGTTAAGGCGCCTTTGGGTCTCCCTCAAAGGTTTAGCTCCCTCTTCTAAGGTGATTCTATGCATGCACATTGAAGGGCTAATACCTTTGATGTCACTCAATCCCCATCCTATTGCTCTTTTCAATCTTTTTAGCTCACTCACCAACCTCATCTCCTCCCCTTCACTAAGTTCGCTAGATATTATTACAGGTAAGGTATTGTGATCTCCTAAAAACACATATTTTAGATTTTTAGGTAACTCTTTTAGCTCTAACTCAAGTGAAGGATTTTTCTCTTCCTTTTGGATGGAGGGAAGTTCAAATACTGGATCCTCCTTAAGTTCCTCTATTTCAGCACTCTCTAATGTCTCAAGGCAACTGGTTATTTCTGAATCAAAAATTTCCAAACCACCATCTAAGGTCAGTGCCCGCTCCAATTTATCTGAGGAACCTGTCTGTAAGAAAACATCTGAAACAACTGCATCAATACAATCAATTAAAGAGCAATCCTCATATAATGCAGTTGTAGGAATGGGAGAAGTGTTAAAAATAGAAAATTCAACCTTTTGTCCTAAGACAGTCATTGACAATTTACCATTTTTAACATCTATCAAGGTGTTGGTAGTAGCCATAAAAGGCCTACCCAGAAGAATAGTGTGTGCGGATGGTAGGGTTACTTCCTTCCATGTCAAGAACTATGAAATCCACAGGCACTATCAACCCACCAACCTTAACTAACACATCTTCTATAACCCCTTTCGGGAATCTAAGAGATCTGTCAGCTAATTGCAACACCATTTTGGTAGGTTTAAGTTCCCCTAGTTCTAATTCAAGATACACAGAATAAGGCATCAAATTTACACTGGCTCCTAAATCACACATACCATCAGTCCCCTTTCCATTACCCATAGTAATTTGAATTATGAAACTACCAGGATCCTTTAGTTTCGGGGGTAGTTTATGCTGCAAAACAACACTAACTACCTCTGACACTATCACCTTTTCATTTGGCTCATACCTCTTTTTCTTGTTATTCAGTTCTTTGAAGAATTTGGCATATGCCGGCATGTTCTTTATTGCTTCAAGTAAGGGTAAGTTAATACTTTTCCTTAGACAACATGTTGAAGATGTCTAAAAATTGCTTATCTTGTTTATCATTCTTCAACCTGCTGGGGAATGGTATAGGTGGCCGGTAAGGATTACTTGCCTTGTGTAAATCCGCTGAAGGGGATTTCTCCATTGATCTTTCTACAGCACCTTCATTCTCTGGTTCTCCTTCCTTTTTGTTCTTTTGATCACCTGCATTCACAGAATTATTTTCAACATTATTGTTTATTACCTTGCCACTTCTAAGCACGGTCACTGATTGTGCCTGCTCAGGTTGACTTGGAAATTTCCCTTTTTGTTGAATCTGCATCTGTTGTGCAAGTTGTCCCACTTGGGTCTCCACTTTCTTAAAAGATGCTTCTAATGAATCCAGCCTTTTGTTAGTTATCTCTTGATTCTTAGCACTGACTTGGATAAAGGCCTATAAACTATCCTCCAAACTCTCTCTCTTAGGCTGCCCTTGATTTGAAGATTTACCCTACTGTTGGTTGTCTCTGGAGCAAATGGAAAGGCTGTTGAGAGTTATTTGTTGCCCAGGAAAAATTTGGATGATTCCGCCAACCAGGATTGTAAGTATTTGAGTAAGGATCATTCCGGGCCCTTGTTTGATATCCCCCCATAGCATTGACTTGCTCAGCTTCATTCCCATAAGACTCATATGCGGAGGGGCATATATTTGCTCCATGCCCAAAAGTTCCACAAATTCCACACACTTCTTGAGTGGATGAAGAAGTATTGTTTTTCATGTTTAGCATCTGCACTTGCCTTGTCAGTTCAGCTATCTGATTGACCATCTCACTATTGGCTTCCAATAGGTTTACCCCTTTACTTCTTCCTCTTACACTTTTCTGTTGAGAATTAGCTCCCAACATTTTAAAATTTTCATAAGCTTCATCTGCTATCTTTTCTCCCATAGCTCCCCCAGCTGCGTTATCAACAGTATTTTGAAATTGCTAGGATAAACCATCATAGAAAAACTGATTCTGAAGTTGAAGTGGGTAGTGATGGTGTGGACACTGGATCAATAACATCTTAAATCTGTCCAAAGCCTCATGAAATGGCTCTCCATCAAATTGAGAGAATGTAGCTATTTTCCCTCTCAATTCAGCTGTCTTTTGATGTGAATAAAACTTGCCCATAAACTTGTTCCCAAGTTGTCAAAGAATTTTCAGGCAACATCATAAGCCAGCTCTTTGCTCTATCCTTCAATGTATACGGAAAGCATCTCATCCTCAACTGGTCCTCTGTTAGTCCTCCCAATGGAAAAGTGTTGATGGTGGAATAGAAATCCCGAATAAAGTTCAAAGGATCTTCATTTGGAACTCCATAGAATGATGGCAGCATGTTGTAATGGATGTTCTTCAACTCATAATTTCTTGCTGCATCCGTCAATCTTATACATTATGTTGAAGTTCCAATGACAGGTCTAGCAAAGTCCCTCATAGTTCTTTGTCTTTCTTTTCCCATATTGGTAAATTGTGCAGTATCCGACTAAAAATCAGAAGTGTCCTCTCTATATCAAATCTGGTGTACAGTTCAAACTCTTCTCTACTCCTTTTCTCTCTCTGAATTTCTGGAATGACTGGGTATAGCTCTCCTCCGAGTGATCTCCTGACTTGCATAAATAAAATTTCTGGAAAAAGGGAATTATTAAAAGCAAAAGACAAATAAAATCTAAAGTAAACAATAAAAAAATAATCTAAAATATTTATGCCTAATAAACAATTACGCCAATTAGCCTCCCCGGCAGCGGCGCCAAAAACTTGTTGCACTCGAATTAAGTTCTACTACAAGCGTCACTCACAAGTATATGAGGTAGCTGTAGCAAAGTTGATCGCCCCACGGTCGTCTCACAAGAAAGCTAGATAAGCTAATTGATTATCAGGTTGCAAATAACAAATTATAATAAATTTAAATTGCTAACAACTAAATGAAAACAGATCGATTGGAGTTTAAAACAATAAAAGTAAACTGAGCTGATATATTGAATCACTTAATAGAAAGGTCTAGGGTTTGCACTTCTCTACTAACTTATATGTATAAACGGTTATTCCTCTCAACCAATTTAATTTCAAAGATTAGATCTCAAGTAACTTAATTAATCAAATCAAGGAAATAAGCTCTCGCATTCAAACCTCTTTCAAATAATCTTGTTATAATTGAAATAATCCTTTTCTTAGGTTATATTTCTAATTCACCTAAGTCCCTAATTGAATTGTTCCAGCATTAGACTTCATCTCTCAATCCTTCATCTAATGCCTCAAACACATAATTGGTGGCCAATCAATTATATATTAACAGTAATCCATTCAATCAAGGCTAAAGAAATAATTCAATTAAGAGTAATAACCAATTCATACAATCATAGTAGATCCATAAAAACCCTAGACTAGATCAAATTAGTTCATAATGATGCTATCAAACATGTTCATCTCATTAAAATTCTAAGAAATCAATTTAGACATAATAGAATTCATGAATACAATTCCCAAGAAATTTAAGAGATAAAGTTTGAGAACAAAACCAAATTACAAACTCCCTTTAGCTTCTGAAGAATCTCTTATTCAGAACCTTGCTAGAAGAATGTTGCAATGGCAAAACAAATTTAATCTAGACTGTTTGTATCAAAGTGTAATAAAAAATCCAAGAAAACAAAAATGGAAAAACTAAAGTTATGTTTGACGGCTGATCAAAATCTCTACCAAAAAATAAAACCCTAATTCTCTTATTTATACGAAACCCCGCTCCAAAAAACCGAATTTTCTTTCTTCCTTTAGTCCATGGAGTGACACGGCCAAGCTCCTGGCCGTGTCATGTGACATGGCCAGTGGCTTGGCTGTGTCACCTGAATATGTCCGCTTCTGCATGATTTTCATCTTTCTTCTTTGGAGTTGAGTGTGACACGGCCAAGCTTGGGTGAGCTTGGCCGTGTTTGATGCGTTTGGAGGGACACGGCCAGTGACTTGGTCGTGTCCCCTGGGTGCGTCACCTACTGACCTCTTTGTTCTTTGCTCTTCTTTCTTTGTTCTTCTTCCTTGGCTATGTGTGTGACACGGCCAGTGGCTTGGCCATGTCCTCTGAGTGTGTTAGTTACTGCCCAAATTTTCCTTCTCTCTTGGGTCCTTGGTTTTGCCTTAAGGTCAGACATGCTTCATGCTATTCTTTCTTCCAAGGAACTGTTTGCATATTAACCTAAAATAAACACTTAAACAAACTTTAAACAAGAATCAAATAAACATTAACCAACAACACATAACACCACACTAAAAACTAGAACAAAAATGACATAAACACTAAAATAAATTAAAACTACCAAAATTGATGAAATCACTAAATAAACAAATTAAGACTACCAAAATACCTAAAGAAAATAATAATCATCATAATAAATAAGACACAATTCTATGACAAAAACTAATAAAACAAATACATCACCTTCCATGGGGAGTTATATCGAAGATGGCCTGATGGGGTGCATTTGAGATGTTTAAGAAAGCCTGAAGTGGAGCGTATCATGTCAGAAACACATGCGGGAAGTTGTGGTCAGTACATTTGTGGTTTGGCCCTAGTTAAGAAGATTATTCGACAAGCTTATTACTGGTTGACCATGGAGAGAGATTGTAATGAGTTTGCAAAGAAGTGCCAACAATGTCAGATGTATGGTAACTTGAATCACATGCCTTCTGAAGAATTACATTCTATGTCTTCACCCTGGCCATTTTCCACCTGGGGTATCGACATTATAGGAGAGATGCATCTGACAGCCTCAAACGGTCACCATTTCATTATGGTAGCAGTAGATTATTTTTCAAAATGGGTTGAAGCCAAATCCTTCAACAAATTGGGTGTAAGCCAAATGGCTAGATTTATTGAAAAGAACCTCATCTGCAGATATGGGGTCCCGCACAGTGTAATATCAGACAATGGGGTACAGTTCCAAGGAGCAGTTAAGGATTTATTCTAAAAGTACCAAATCAATCATCATAGGTCCTCTCCTTATAGACCAAATGCTAATGTTGCAATAGAAGCAACAAACAAGACAATTAAGCAAATTCTATCCAAGATGACCAAGACTTACAGGGATTGGTCAGAGATGCTTCCCTTTGCTTTATGGGGATATAGGACAAGTGTGCGAACGCCTACTGGAATGACACCGTTCTCTTTGGTTTACGGGATGGAAGCAGTGTTGCCAATTGAAATAGAAATCAAGTCATTAAGAGTAGTCTTGGAAGCCGAACTGCCTGAAATGGATTGGGTAGCAAGCAGATACACACAGTTAGCTTTACTAGAAGAGAGAAGGTTAAAAGCGTTGTATCATCACCAATTGTATCAAAAGAAGATAGCTTGGGCCTACAATAGAAGGGTTAAAATAAAAAAATTCAGAGTTGGGGATTTGGTGTTGAAGCAATGTAAGCCTAATGTATCTGATCCAAGAGGGAAGTTCAGGCCTAGCTGGGAAGGGCCATATGTCATGAAATAAGTCATGAACAAAGGTGCGGTGAAGTTATCAGACATGGATGGGAACGAGTTTAGTGAGCCAGTAAACATTGACAGGTTGAAGAAGTTTTATGTATGAAATAAAAAAAAAGAGCTCGCTAGGTTGAAAACCCAAAAAGGGCAGCCTAGGCAAAAGTTAGAGCAGTCTGCTAGTCCCGAAAACCCAAAGGGCGGGCTAGGCAACAATTAGGGCTAAATGAGAGAAAATCGTCAACTAGAAAACCCGAAAGGGCTAATTGGCAACAGGAGAGATCTTATGTATGCTAGCTTTATGTTTGGTTGTTCCCTAATTTAATAAAACAAAATTAATGTTAAAATTGCTCTATGTGCACTGTTATAAGTATTTGACCAGATATGGATGAAATAAATAAACACAATAGCAAAAGTGATGAAAAATTATAAATGGAAAAGAAGCATCTTTTATTACTTTAATTATTTTTCATCCTAATGATACACTTTCTGAATTAACAGATGTAAAATCTATGGCAGTCGATAAATGTAACGTGCAGGCCAGCTTTGCCTCAGCCGATCCAAGTAGGCTTCAGTCAAGCAAGGCATGTCTAAGTCAGGAGTAAAGTCAGAATCATGAGGCCCAGCTCCATACTGGCGACCAAGTCGGCGAGGATCATAGCATGTACCTTGACGAAGAGCAGCAAGGGGAACATACATCAAGTATGTCCGCATGGTGATACGAGAAATCTTCCACCAAGGTACCAACCAACGGATATTGACTTCAGAGCATGAGTGGATCCAGTCAACCCAGTCAGCATATGAGTAAGCAGGATGGTGTAGTTTCCTAGCGGAATGATAATGTGGTAGATATCTAGAAAAATCCATGGATGGAGTATTAAGCAAACAAAGACGCTCCTGAAGCCAAATCTGTGAAGCAATAATTAAATTAAAAAAAAGAAGAAGAAAAAGAGAGGTCCACTAAGTTGAAAACCTGCGAGGGCAGCTTAGGCAAAAATTAGGACAGCTCGCTAGTTCTGAAAACCCACATGGGCGGACTAGGCAAAAATTAGAGCAAAGCAAAAAAAAAAGAGAAAAATAAAACCTAAATTGAAAACCCGAAAGGGCAGTTTAGGTAATTACTTGAAGCAGCAATGGACTCCCAGTCAATCTCTTTGTCAATCCTGATTTAAGTCGGTCTAATCCAACTAAGGTCTCGGCTAAGATCATAGGTACTGGTGACAAGCCTCCTTCCATTTGGTCCATAATATCCAATACCCGTGGATCAATATCACCGTCGGAAGAAACAAGCAAGAATTGGCCGAGCAAGCAAAGACAGAGCATGCATCCCCATGCCTTAGTAGGGGCCAAATGAGAGAGACAAAAGTCAATCAAGGGGGCAAGTAGAATTCTTTCACCTCTCATCAACCGAAGAACTTCGGGTTTTAGAATTTGAAATAACGTCTGCGTCTTCTGTTGAGTTTTGGAAATCAATGTGGGTAATGCCATTTGTTGATCATTTGGATATCCAAGAATGGCCTCAAATTCTTCAATCAAGGGACATATTTCAAAGGCATTAATTTTAAATACCCTAGAATCCGTATCCCAAAAGGAAGACATGGCATGTAAGAAGGAGTGGTCCAATTTAACATTTTGAAAACACTTTAAAACATCAAGTTTTGACCATGAAATTTGCTTCCAATGAATGGCATCCATGTTCTTAAATAAAATTTTTATCTTCTTTAAATGATGCTCGGTCATGGTTGATGAATAAAGGAAAATCAAAATTGTTAAAGAGGTCTTCACGTTGAATTGGAAAGAATTTTGGCTTCTATATGAAGTATGGCATAAAAGGTGATTTATATAGAAAAAAAATAACCTTTTCCAAAAGGGAAGAGGAAAAGGTGATTGGAAAGAATAAGACCATATGGCATAAGGAAAGGAATTGGTGACAATTTCCTTTACCACATTGAATTTGGTTTAGCAAAATGATGTGGATGTGAATTATGAAATTATGATGTACTGTGATAAAAAAATAATAATTGTGATGCAGTAATGAAAAAAAAAGTTACAGTAAAGATGGAAATTGTATTTTTTCATTATTGTACAATATTTTACAATTATTACATATCACTAAGAGGGTGGTGGTAGGTTATCAAATAAAGCCTTGAAAAAGTCATCGCTTGTTGGAGGAGGGGGCAAATTACTCGTCCCGAGTCCGCCCGAAGCGGGAGCACCAAAATCTTGCAAATTACTCCTCTCAAGATCTCCCGAAGCGGGAGCACCAAAATCTCTATTACCTTGAAGTTCCAATCCGTCATGATCCTCATCAGAAGCAGAAGAAAGGATCTCATGGTTATTTGTCTTGGGGCCTCTTGATGAAGAAGCGCCGGGATCCCTCATCACTTGAAATCGAAAGTCTCAAAAATGTTGTTAGGATTGATGATATAATTTTTCAAAATGAGAAGCCTACTGACGACTTGCAGCCAACTCTTCTTGAAGTTTCCTATTTTGTTCTTCGAGCATCCGCTGTGAGCCAAAGAGAAAAAGGTAAGAGCATACATAATCATGCATACATTTAGCATAAATTACCATGAAATAAGGAACGTACCAGGTAGTTCATATCAATGCCCTGCGGATAAGATGGCATATCGGGCGGGCTAGAACGAGCAAATGAAGGGGCAGTAAAAGAAGGTCCAGCATCATGATCAAATGAGCCAATAGCCTGCAACAGTCATTAAAGAATTAAAGAAAGGAAAAAGCAGTTGCAAGGAAAAAATGGTAAAATTATACCTGAGAAGTACTAGTCCCGAGATGTGGAATAGACTCTCCTGCGGCTCCCTGATGTTCTTCTTCATCTCTACCCTCAATTTTGTCAAAAATCTCCCACACACCAATAGGAGATACTTCAATGTTTAAGAGCCTTCTTTGAATAAAATGGGCATAGGATGCACCCGGCGGATGGAGAAATGACTCAGCACCATAATCATACCGAGCCGGCCACCAGGCATCCTTCGGCATTCACATAATATTTAAAGTAAATTTTGGGATATGCATCGGGACCCTCCGCTGCTCTGGACTGAGAAACCACTCATAAACTCTCTCTCTCCGAAAAACCAGCCACTAGACACTGGGCCAGTGATAACTCGGCGAGAATGTTGGAAAGATAGCGCAGTCCTCATCAAAGGAGACCAGTTTGCTCGCTCTTTTGGGCTCCACTAGGCCAAATTCACCTGCAAAATAACATAAGGTAAGTAAAATTTTCACATAAAATTTAAAGCATACTAATGTTATTGTGAGCGGGGATTTTTGCCCCCACTCCCGGTGGAATGGTTCTTGCGACTTCGGCACTGTTTAGGCTCGGGGCCTTAGAGAACACGGACTTAAGTCCGGAGAAAATGGAGTCGTCACCCGGACAGGCTGGGAAAAAGAAAGGGGTGGATGACTTGATTCCTAAGGAATCCCCAACCCCCTAATTGGGTACGTGTGGGGAAGGTGAGAAATAGCCCAGCACCCCCACAACGCCCGGTTCATTGGAACCGGCCTCCTTTACAGGTCTTAATATTATAAAATTCTTAAATATAACAATATTATCCATACTGCACACAATAATTAAAAGAAAGCATCAATATATTAAAATCAAAGTAAGGTCCAACCAAAACAAATAAATGGACACCCATCCGAAGATGGAAACATGTCCTTACATCACATGCCTAAATAGGACTTCCACCGAAAGGTAGAAACATGCCCTTTACATTGGTTCTAAAATAGAAAAGCAATTTAAATTACATGACTTTAACTAATGAGGTACCCACCAAGTGGAAACATGCCCTTTACATTGGTTCTAAAATAGAAAAGCAATTTAAATTACATGACTTTAACTAATGAGGTACCCACCAAGTGGAAACATACCTCTTACACCATTTAAAAATCTAAATAAATTGACAAAAGTAAATAACCATTCATAATAAATAAATCATTCATCAAAGGTATCAAATATCAATAAAAAGTAAACATCCATCCATGATAAATGAAATAAACCAAGCATTAAATTTAAATAAATTAAAGCATAAGAAATAAAACAAAGCATGATCAAATATGGAATTGAATAAGGTAAATAAAAATCCAAATTATAGCTACTATTTCCATTTAGGGTTCTTTATCTCATGTGTTAAGGTTTTAGAATTCATAAAATTAGGCTACTGTGACTTTTTTATGGAATTAAAATAGATTGAGGTTTTATGTTTTAAAAGGTTTGTAAGACTCTTTGATTAAACAAATTAAGGTTTGAATGGTGAAATCATGAAATTAGGGTTTTAGACACTTTAAAATACTTTTGATTTGTGGTTTTAAATGGTGATTTCAAGATTACTGTGTAAATTTAAAATATTTATGTTTTTATGGTTTTTAATGTTTTAAAGGATTAAGGTTTAGAAAAATTTGGGGTTTAAGGTTTTAAAGGAGTTAAAGTTTACTATTTTAGGTTTAGAAGTTGAATTTAGGTTTAGTGTTTTAGAATTTAGGATTTCAGTGATGCATGATTTTTATTATTTGGAAAAGGCAATTGAAGATTTTATGGAATTTTATGAAAATAAACCAATGATTTAAAGTTTATAAAGTAAAAAAAGATATTTTAAAAGCTTTTGGGAAAGTAACATAACACAATTTTGAGTTTTGAAAATTTGGAAAACAAATTTTGGTTTTGGAGTTTTGAAGAAATAAATCTAATAGCTTTAAACTTTTAGAAAATAAAGCCATGATTTAAGAATTTTAATCCTTAGAAAAATTGAATTGAGGTCTAAAATTTTTGAATTAAAAGAAACCAAAGGATGATTATGCTATTGTGAAAAAAAAAACCAAAGAATTTAATACATACCTCCTTTTGATGATTCCTCCAAAAATTGTTTTTCTTGGATGAATTAAAATCAAGACAGTTACTGCCTTTTGAATTGCTTAAATCGTGTCCCTACTGTTCCAGAAAAAATAAATTGAATTGCTCCTTTTCCTTCACTGATTTGGTTTCAACTTTTCCAAGCCACTGTCCCTTTTTTTTTTTTTTCGGCCTTCCTCCTTTTTTTGTGTTTAGTCCATATTTATAGAAATTTTATATCCTTCATTCCTAATTATTCATGGCATCTATATTGAATAAGAAAAGGAAACCAAAACCTAATTGTATTAGGTTTAGAAAATTTTGCACCGGAAAAATTTTGCTGGCGAAAAAAAACTGCTGGGAAAAACTGCGCTGGTGAAAAAATCTGCCGCAGCTGGCTGCGGCAGCGCGTGTGGAACGGGCCCGTAGGCCATTTCGCCCGCAGGTACCATAAAAATTATTTTGGACTAACTAAAATATATTGGACAACACAAAAATTATTTTGGACTAATTAAAATATATTGGACCGGATCGGGTTAAAAATTAAGGGTCTACAGTTATTTTACCTGGTCCCAGGTTAAGCGGCTCAGTACAAAGCGATGAGTATGCACATGGCGAGAGCCGGGAATGTCCACACAATCGGACAACCAGAAATTTAATCTCGGATACCTGACTCTCTCTCGGGAAATACTAGGTACCCTCACGAGTTTGTATTCATATGCCCATACCTACAATAACAATAAAGATCACATTCATGAAAGAAAAGAGTGGAATTGACATTGGTAGAAGAAGAATACCTCGACAATCGCCATCAAGCCAACAAAAGACTTCTTATTTCGGCAAAGTTTATCCAGACCATAGTAAAGACAAGCAAGACCAGCTTCACCCCAGCCAGAAGATGGTACCATTCTGAAATAAGAAAGGGCACTCAACACTGACAAGTGGATGGAGGATTCAGTACTGCCTAAGATGATCGACCCGAGCAGATATAACAAAAATCCTTGAGCATATTGTTCGGCCGTGTCTCTGGCAACCTGTCCTTCGTAGTTCATCTAATAACTACGAATTGGCTCGATTTTTATCTTAAAAGGCCATTTATATGATGGTTCCATACCAATTAATTCCTAAATTTCTTCAAATGTTAAAATATCGTTGGTCAGAGGAACCGGAACATCATCATATCGAAGGCCGGTTATAGCAGTAAAATCCACCGGACCTATCGTCATCTCTCCAATGGGCAAGTGAAAAGTGTGAGTCGTGTCCAACCATCGCTCTGCAAGAGCCTGGACCACACTCCGGTCTATTTGATATTTTTCTGATGGTAATTGTAAGATGAACTGCTCAAAGCCGCAATCTCGGATAATCCGCCTTACCCGAGAAGGCACTACATCGTACCATTGTCGGGCTTTGTAAATACACCCTCCAGCCCGAACAACGCAATGATCATGCTAACACAGAGCCAGGTAAGTTAATACCAGGTAAGTACATATTATTCTATCTGCTTAAATTAATATATTTTTCCTAAATTTTCTAAAAAAGATAATAATATCAAAATGTAAAATGAACAAACAAAATAATAAAGACAAACAAACAAAAAAATAATAAAAAAAATTAAATTATAAATTAAATTATAATAATAAAAAACATAATAATAAAAGACATCAAACAAAAATAAAAAATAATAATAATAATAATAATAAAAACTAGAGACAAAAAATCAAGAGAAAAAAATAAATAAATAAATATCGCGCTCTTTTCATTGGAACTGCGATGGAGCGGCATCCCGGCCAGTATATATCTATATTTTCATCTTCATGATGCCGAATAAACTCCAATAACTCAGCATTAGAATGAGTCCCTGACCTCGAAGCATGCATTGTTTTTGAAAAATATAAGCTAAAATTAAAAGAAATTTGAGAGAATTATAATGTGAAAGTTTTGCTATGAGTAAAATTGAAAGAATCAGCTCCTTCATATAGAGAAACGGCACGCAAAAAACAAAATTTAAAACTGTTCATGAATAGTAAGAATAGTAAACTTTACTATTCATGAATAGTATTACTATTGATGAATAGTAACATTACTATTTGCAATAGTAAATACTATTTGCTACTATTTATGAATAGTAAATTACTATTTATAAATAGTAAATAGTATATGAATAGTGACTACACAGTAAATAAACAGTAAATTTAATTATTCACTTTAATCATTCAACTGCTTGCGTGTATATAAATATTTTTACATGCATGGAGCAAGAAGAAGACATATGCATAAAAATTAGCCAAACTTTTTGAAATAAAAAATTTTTAGCTCGGGTCCGGAACCTAAATTACCCTTAGGTCTAGAACCTAGAATCTCTTCTAAGTCCAGAACTTAGCTCGGGTCCAGAACCCAAATTTTCCTTAGGTCCAGAACCTAAAATTATTTCTAAGTCCAAGAACATAGCTCGGGTACAGAACTCAAATTTCCCTTAGGTCTAGAACCTAGGATTTCTTTTAAGTCCAAAGTTTAACTCAGGTCCAGAACCTAAATTTTTTCTTAGGTCCAGAACCTATAATCTCTTCTAAGGCCAAAACTTAGTTCGGATCCATAACCCAAATTTTCCTTAGGTCCAGAACCTAGAATTATCCTTGAGTCTAGAACTCGAATCGAGTCCAGAATCCAAATTTTCCTTAGGTCCAGAACCTAGAATTATCCTTGAGTCCAAAACTCGAATCGAGTCCAGAACCCAAATTTTTCTTAGGTTGAGAACCTAGAATTATCCTTGAGTCCAGAACTTGAACCGGGTTCAGAACCCAAAACCTCAACCATCTCAAAAATTAAGTCTTACTGCTTTTCACTCTCTTTCACTAAAGTCTCAGATCATTCAAGCAGGGGGCAAACTGTAGACCCTTAATTTTTGACCGAGTACGGTCCAATATATTTTATTTAGTCCAAAATAATTATTGTGTTGTCCAATATATTTTAATTAGTCCAAAATAATTTTTGTTATCTTAATTAAATAATTTTTGCTTTAGTATCTAATTTTTATCAATAAAAATAAAAATAAACAAATAAAAATCAAAAAATAAAAATCGGCGACGGAAAAATTGGCTACGAATAAATCATTGCCGAAAACCAGCGCGCGAGACGAAATGGCCTGTGAGAGAAATGGCCAGGCCATTTCACCTGCAGGAATTTTCTGCGGGCGAAATGGCCCGCAGGCCAGTCCCTCGCCCCTGCTGCAGCCAACTGCGGCAATTTTTTTCGCAAGCGCATTTTTTCCACAGCAGTTTTTTTCTGCCAGCGAAATTTTTCCGAAATAAAATTTTTCGAAACCTAATTCAATTAGGTTTCGGTTTCCTTTTCTTATCAATATTATTTTTTGTGAATATTTAGGAATGAACTATAAAATTCTTCTATAAATAATACCTAAAAACAAAGCAAAAATCAATGAAGAAATAATCAAGAAATCGGGAAGATATCGGAGGAGAAATTGATCAAAAATTGGATCCGAAACTAAGTAGGAAAGGTAGTGAATCAATCTGATTTTTTGAGAGAGCAGAAAAACAATTCAAGCAATTCAAAGGCAGCAAAGCTTGTCTTTGTTTTTGTTCGTCAAAAAAGAAATTTTTGGTGGTACCAACAAACGGAGGTATGCATCAATTGTTTTAAATTCTATTCTTCAAAGTAGCTAAATCATCCCATTAGTTCTTTTAATTCAAAAACACCAAAACCTCAATTCACTTTTTTGAAAGTCTGAAAACCTTAATTTGTTGCTTTGTTTTCCAAAAAGTTTAAAGTTATTAGTTTTGTTTCTTCAAAATCCCAAAACCAAAATTTGTTTTCCAAATTTTCAAAATCCTAAATTGAGTTCTGTTTTTTTTTTTCCAAAAGTCCTAAAAACTTCTTTTTTGCTTTTATAAACTTTAAATGGTTTATTTACTTTCATAAAACTTCATAAAATTATCAATTGATTTTCAAATTCTAAAAATTAATTCATTTCCTAAACCCTAAATTCTAAAATCCTAAAACCCTAATTCAACTCCAAAACCCATAACAGTGAACCCTAACCCCCTTAAAACCTTAAACCCTAATTTTTTCTAAACCCTAATCCTTTAAAACCTTAGAAACCATATAAAAATAAATATTATAATTTTATGCAGTAAGCTTGAAACCACAATTCAATGAATAACCGTAAACCATAAATCTAAGTATTTTAAAGTGTCCAAACCCTAGTTTCATGATTTCACTATTCAAACATTAATTTGGTTAATCAAAGAACTTTATCAACCTTTTAAAACATAAAACCTTAATCTATTTTAACTCCTTTAAAAAACTTGTAGTAGCCTAATTCCACAAATTCCAAAACCCTAAACACATGAAATAAAGAACCCAAAATGGAAACAATAGCCATAATTTAGATTTTTATTTACCTTATTCAATTCTATATTTTACTATGCTTTGATTTATTTTATATGCTTCAATTTATTTAAGTTCAATGCTTGGTTTATTTAATTTATCATGGATGGATTTTTACTTTCTATTGATGTTTAATACCGTTGATGAATGGTTTATTTATGATGAATGGTAATTTACTTTTATCAATTTATTTAGATTTTCAAATGTTGTAAGAGGTATGTTTCCACTTGGTGTGTAACACCCCGATACCCTATATAAGTACTATGCGTATACCTAGTATACATACAGTAAATATATAAAGTATAAGGATGTCACTTTTCGTTACCTTTTAAAAACCTGTAACAGAGTTCAAACCATAATACATTAATTTAAATAACATTTACAAAATCATTATCTTTATTAAAACTTCATTTATACATATAAATACTCTCTCGTCAGAAAATACATCATAATTAAAATTTATACATGTATGCATTACCCTCTATTTTCTTTTAAACACTATCCTTCTCATTCTTCCAATATGATATAAAGTATTTATTCACACTACAAACATATATATATTCCGACTATAGTAACACTTCATATTTATCTCAGTCACATTCCCAATGTGACATCTCTTTCACTTTCGTCTTTAAAAATATTTAATACACTCCCATATTCATTCTTACCCTGTTCAGTAAAATGACTTAAAATAACTCATTTCTATTTACTTATCCACTTCCTTGATTATTTCAAAACAAATTCTCATACTATCAATCACATTACTCAATTCATAATACTTCCATATGCAATACTAGTCATTTCACTTAGCTCATGCATTGCATATACAGTTAACTATCAATATCCCAATAATCTTTATCAAATTCCACTAAAACTTTAACTTCTCAATTTACTACTTCGTTTAAGCTTCAATTTGCCAAACTCATCTTTTCTATCATCACTTTAAAAACATCTTACAAATATATATCACAAAGCAATATTAAAACATATAATTTCCACAATCATAAAGCTCACTTCAAAAATCTCAAATATCACATATTATCACCATTACCATGAGCTTTCACAATATCCAAGCATCTCACATTTCTAACATTGAATTTACCATGTTCGCATTAAAATAACAATATCAACTTATTTTCTTACTTAACCAATATCATCTCTTTTTCCTTTAAACAAAACCTTAATTTTATATACATATATCCCAACTTTAAATAATCACACTTTGTCTATACTAACTAACTCATTCACTATTCCACCATTCTTTCCTCATTTTAGTAACATATCTTTCAATAATAACAATCCAGCAATATTTTCTCTGTCTAACAACCTCAACATAAACATTATTATAAAGAGGTTCAAAGTATAAAGGAAAGAATACATATTTTAATCTTGATTTTGATTGCTACTTATTTTCAACTTTATTCTCCTTTTTATTTCTTTATGTTTCAATTCACATTATGCCCTACATAATATTGCTCATAAATATCAACATTACATGTCATGTTGCACACAACATGACATTTTTCATATGCATCATTAATATACAAATATCACATTACATTTCACAATGCGTTTCTCATAATCAATTAGGCACTATGCCTCAATTATAATTCATTTCCAACATCATTGTCAACAATCATAATTTCTTATCACATCAAAATAGTATACACATATATCATCAACTATATTGAACATCTCATATAACACAAATATTCTACAATTTATATTATGCCACATCCGAGACCAACCTAGATGTCAATGCATATGCACGTATTACAAATTTCATTTCAAAACTTTTCCTTTTTATTTCTATTTAAACTTTTCAAAAAAAATTTTTTTTTCTCACTTAGGCCGAGAATCTCGAACCTAAGCTCTGATACCAAAACAATTGTAACACCCCGATACCCTATATAAGTACTATGCGTATACCTAGTATACATACAGTAAATATATAAAGTATAAGGATGTCACTTTTCGTTACCTTTTAAAAACCTGTAACAGAGTTCAAACCATAATACATTAATTTAAATAACATTTACAAAATCATTATCTTTATTAAAACTTCATTTATACATATAAATACTCTCTCGTCAGAAATACATCATAATTAAAATTTATACATGTATGCATTACCCTCTAGTTGGTCTCGACAAACTTTACTCTTCTTGTGGCATAACAAAAGACTTCATATCTTCCATCTATATACCTGCGCGAATAAACACCCGCGCTAAGCCCGAGAGCTTAGTAGTCCAAATATAAAATATAAACATATAGTATAGAAGTATTGATATATAATGATACATCGATTCAATATATAATTAGTTCTTATCATATCTTCTTTTCTTTTTTAATTTTATCTTTAATATATCCTAGCTAATTTCATATATGATGTATATATATATACATAATATTATCACCAACCCCAATGCATCACCAATACTCAAAACCAATATATTAATACCCCTACATTATATATATACCACACCAACCATTATTGCAATACACACTTTACATATCATACCAATTATTATTGCAATACACACATTACATATCATACACTCATTATTGCAATACACAATTTACATATCATATAAATCATAAATCATATTTCCAATAAAGACAACCTTTATCATCAACCACAATTCATTTACATATTACACTTAATAACATTATATTATTCACAATTCACCAAGCATAATTCATTATTAATACTCACAATCAATATTTCAATACTTGCATTTCACATTGACAATAAAGACAGACTCGGGCCCAAAACACTAATATGTTATTCAAAGTTCAGAGTTACTGCTTTGGTTCATAGTCACAATCATCACGCCCGTAGGCAATGTATATACATGTATCTCTATCCATGGATAGTGTAACAGACCTAGTCTCTTGGACCATCAACTCAACACATATGAGGAGATCCTCAACCCGGCAAGACTGTTACAAATCATATATCTCATATTCACAATTCTCATAGTGTAACAGACCCAGTCTCTTGGACCATCAACTCAACACATATGAGGAGATCCTCAACCCGGCAAGACTGTTACCTTTCATCATTTCTTAGGCATGCCACCCAAATCCAGAACTCTGAAACTGAATAACATATTAAACAAACAATTCATTTATTATTTCATTATCAATCTCATCATCAATTAGGCCAACATGCCTTATCTCTTTCAATTGAATTATCATAGCCAATCACAATGGCTTCATATCATATCATATCTCAATCCATATGATACATATAGCATCATTGATATCACATTTCAAAGTATATTATTCATATAATACATTGCCATACATAAGATTCACAATGCATATAACATAACATTTTCTCACTTCTCAAAACACATTAACATCTTTCATTACTAGAGCATTTATCATAACAAATTGCACATACCTTAAGAATGATCCTCATTTCTTCCTACCTTTCCCATTTCATATTTCATCCTTTATATATATTCTTCATTTACATTCACAATGTAATAGCTTATTTAACACTTTCATCCCAATGTGTTAATGTTCAAAGACATATAAGGATATACAATCAAATAGGGTTTATGTTTACCTTGTTAATGATCTTCACATCCTTCACATCATTCAATCATCACCTTAGTCCAATTATGTTAACAATATAATAGATCACTTAACACATTTGCAAACAAATGTGTTAAGCCTCAAATTATGTAATTAAATACAATCATATGTATTGGTACTTACCTCAAGAACTAGTCCCATCAATCTATACATTTCTTTTCTTTCCAAGAATTCTCCACATTTAGGTTAATGCAACCCAATCTCTTCAAAACCTTTGAGGGACACGGGCAGCACCACTTGAGGGACATGGTTAGGGCAATTCAACCTCTTCACAATCTAATCCAAAAGGAATATTAGCAAAATGACCATATGAATAGTACATTCTGGTTTAAGACTCCATTTTATCCTTAATTTGAAAAATTGTATAAAATAATCTACTTGACTAAAAATTCTAAAATTTTTACAGAATTTAGTTTTGTATCTTAAAATCATTCCTTTAAAATTTCAGATCAAACTGAACACAAAATCTTGGTCAAATAGTTCACCTAACCAGACTGCCCCAATTGCCCTGCATCCTGGCAGCAGTTCTGAACTTTGTGAATTCCATAAATCAAATTCAATCAACGTGGTTCCAAATTATTTTTCTCAAATACTAGACTCACTAAGCAACAACATATCCAAAATTCAATTGGATATGATTTTTCTACATTTTATTAAAAATCCCGAAATATAGCTGTCTCAGTTAAGGTACCTGCTGGAACAGGTCTAATAAAAATAATCTTTCTAAACTCATAACCATTCCAAAATCGAATCAACATATTTTTCAGTCATTCTAGACTCATAGAGGCACAACATATCAAAAATTCACTTCAAGAACATTTTTCTATAATTAATTAAAAATCATACAAGTCACAGCCTTTACTAATTGTAAAACAAAAAAAAAATTCACTAAACACAACTCTTACTCTTCCATCACCAACACCAACCTAGCTTCTTATCTTTAATTCCATTTCAACACTTTTACACACACTATACATAAACACACTCCATCAAACTCAAACAAAATTCCAAATAGAACAAGAGAAGTTAAGAGAAAACTTACCTTAAATGAAGAAATTCCACAAATCTCTAACCAAAACCCTTGATTCCTTCTTCAATTTGATTATAGAACTTCAAATACCTCCCTAGCTCTTTCTCTTCTTCAATGGCCGGCCTCTTCAAGAAAGAAAGAAGAAAATACCAACAAGTCAACCACTTTTCTTCTTTTAATCTCCACCATGCAACTTAACCAAAGAAAATTACCTCCATGCCCTTCATCCATTTAATTAATCTTTTGTCTCATATATACCCATATATATAATTTCACATGCCACAAATAAATATCATCTTGTATTGACCAACCCTTTTGACCAATGTATATGTTAGTTATACAACCATATAAACAACATATACACTTCTCTCTACACCCTCTTTTCTTCTCAAAACACAAATACCTATACATTCTTTTCCCAACTTCTTTTCTCTTGTAATTTAACACATATATTCAATTCAATATATAACAATAACATAATCAAAACTTTTAAGGTATACATGAGGATATTACAATTCTCTCCTCCTTAAATAATTTCGTCCTCGAAATTATCTAGCATAATTGTAATCCATTCATAATACTATACCATCTTAACTTCCATATGAAGTTAATTATACGCTTAAGTCATTATATCATCAAATTATATAGCTTCAACTCTCCTCTTTAGAATCAACCACCTTCTTTAAATTCCATAACTCATCATTCTATATGTTTATACATCTCGTTATTTCCTTAATCAAACATTCAAAAGAACTCATTACATTTCTTGTTAATGTCTTTATATAAGAATCAGATCATTCTATAGTACACTTATACTCCATCTAATCTTTATATTTAATATATTTTGTTATTTCACTTCTGTATAATTACTCTCTTAACTTTAACATTAAAAATCATTGACTTATATCTGAACATTAATTATCCCTTCATTACAATCACTGTCTAAATAGACATTTATCACCCTCAATAGATAACAAAATCCTGATTTTTCATAAATGGAGTTATTTCTTTAGCATGCTTTTCACTTAACTTACATATTAATACATTATCTTTCAACTTATTTTATAAATAACCAATCTTTTTTCTCTTCTTATCATGATTAACAACTACTATACTCCACTCATTCATGTCCAATCATACTTTAAAATTTGCATCATATACATTATCATGTAAATACCTATTTTCTTAATACAACTATACACATTAAATTTTATTAATAATCCATAATCTTAGCCAAATCCAGATCAATTAATCTATCTGTCACAATATACCCACGTTCCAATCTTGTTCAATTTCAACCAACGATTAAGTAACCTAACTTATCATGAAATTTCACAATTTTCATATAAGTATAAATATAACTTAATTCCATAAGAGCAAACTTATATTCAATTTCTGCTCTCTTTCAATCTATTTTCAGTCAAATCATCATGATAACAAATCACTTCTAATATCTTTTAATATACACATAGTTTATTCTTTATTATCTTAGTATAATTTCCACCAATTCTCATAAAATGTTATATCATACTTAATATCTATAATTCATTCACTCAAACTTTGAGTTCATTCCCTTAAACCTCAAGTTACATACCATAAACATATTCAGTATAACTTTCATTCATATAATATAATTTCTCCCTTTTACTAACTCTTCACATTTCCTATCATTGGTATATTTATTTTGATTACCTTTTTGTCATATTATCCATAACTCAACACATTTCAAATTTTTTTTTTCACAGTTATAACCAAATTCTTAACATAAAAAAAAAATAATAAGGTACAACTTTAACCATCATAATTTTTAACTATACTACTCAAACAACCTAGCTTCTTATCTTTAATTCCATTTCAACACTTTTACACACACCATACACAAACACACTCCATCAAACTCAAACAAAATTCCAAATAGAACAAGAGAAATCAAGAGAAAACTTACCTTAAATGAAGAAATTCCACAAATCTCTAATCAAAACCCTTGATTCCTTCTTCAATTTGATTATAGAACTTCAAACACCTCCCTAGCTCTTTCTCTTCTTCAATGGCCGGCCTCTTCAAGAAAGAAAGAAGAAAATACTAACAAGTCAACCACTTTTCTTCTTTTAATCTCCACCATGCAACTTAACCAAAGAAAATTACCTCCATGCCCTTCATCCATTTAATCAATCTTTTGTCTCATATATACCCATATATATAATTTCACATGCCACAAATAAATATCATCTTGTATTGACCAACCCTTTTGACCAATGTATATGTTAGTTATACAACCATATAAACAACATATACACTTCTCTTTACACCCTCTTTTCTTCTCAAAACACAAATACCTATACATTCTTTTCCCAACTTCTTTTCTCTTGTAATTTAACACATATATTCAATCCAATATATAACAATAACATAATCAAAACTTTTAAGGTATACATGAGGATATTACATGGTGGGTACCTCATTAGTTAAATGTCATGTAATTTAAATTGATTTTCTATTATAGAACCAATGTAAAGGACATGTTTCTACCTTTTGGTGGGTGTCCTATTTAGGCATGGATGTAAGGGCATGTTTCCATCTTCGAATGGGTTTCCATCTTCGGATGGGTGTCCATTTATTTGTTTTGCTTGGACATTGTTTTGATTTTCAATATATCGATGCTTTATTTTATTTATTGTGTGTAATATGGATGATATTGTTATATTTAAGAATTTTATAATATTAAGACCTATAAAGGAGGCCGATTCCAATGAACAGGGCGTTGTGGGGGTGCTGGGCCATTTCTCACCTTCCCCACACGTACCTAACTTTCTGAACCCATTAGGGGGTTGGAGATTCCTTAGGAATCGAGTCATCCACCCCTTTCTTTTTCCCTGCCCATCCGGGTGGCGACTCCATTTTCTCCGGACCTAGGTTCGTGTTCTCTAAGGCTCCAAGCCTAAATAGTGCCGAAGTTGCAAGAACCATTCCACAGAGAGTGGGGGCAAAATTCCCCACTCACAGTTCTCTTTTACCTAAGACAACAAAAGGCTTCCATTTGGTTTATAAGAACTGTTTGACTTGAATTGGCCCAACCCAACCAAAGATTCGATCAAAATTAGAGAGGTAGAAGAAAGGTCACCCAGTTCTCAAAAGTCCTATACTTGACAGTCCTACAAGAAAGAAGGATAAAATGATAAAATTCTCAAAGAAAGGGAAGAGTAAGAAAAATAAAAAGAAAGAAAAGTGAGAAGAAGAAAATAAACGAATTTAGGTACCAAATGTTTTACAAGGGCAAAGAATATCCTAATCCATCCAGATTAATGCCAAGAAGATAGAAGAACTTTTTAGTCTAGCAAGATTGCTCCTATCTGCCTAAAGTTCAAACAAGAAATTTGTAGTGTGAGGATTTGTCCATTGTGTCACAATGGCTCCAACTTACAAATGGCCTTCATTTAACCTATGTCCCTTATAGAAATGAACATTCATCAACTAACAGAGGCAGTGATCACCATGTGATAGCAAGAATGTAACACCCCTACATCCTGTACACGCACACTACAGAACACCACAATATAACATATGTGCACTGAATATAGGGATGCTACGGTTTTCTTTAACATTTAAGAACATTTGAAATGACAAGATAATCTTTCTCATTATACATTATAGAAAATAGAGTAGTTAGCCTGAAATATAAAACAAAATAGATATATAAGTTTACTTAATACGCAGCGAAATTACCAAATATTTACATATATGAATACATTTAAATCCATATTTACAATTATACATATATTTACATTATCTACAATACTTTACAAAATATAAAGAAGTTATACATGATTGGCAGTTCTTCTCTGATCTTTAAGTCCCAAAAAATAAATTCTTCAATGCCTAGACTCACTCGGTCTCGAGGAACTCTTGGGTTCAACCCTGTCACCTGCGCGATCAACCACAATCGCGCTAAGCCAACGGCTTAGTAGTACAAAGTATACTAACATTATGCTTTAATGAAATGCAATGTCACACATTTTAATAATAAAGACAACATCATAGATGGAAAGCTAATACCACACCTTTATATTCCATAAATCATTCACATATAAACATATCACATTTCAAAGTCCTTCCATAGATTTCATTATTCAATTATTTTACCATTAATGAATCACATTTAAATAAAGACAAGCATGGGCCCAAAAGACTCTAATATGCCATTCAATTTTCAGAGTTAATGTTTTGGTTCAATTATCACATTCATCATTATCATAATCCCAACTAGGCTTCAAGGATTAGGTTCAACCAAGCTTCAAGGGGAACAAAGCATGCTAAGTATCAACCCAACTTGGCTTCAAGAACCAACCCAACCTAGCTTCAAGGGTTGTAACATCTCAATTAGGCTTCAAGGACTAGACCCAACCAAGCTTCAAGGGGAGTAAAACATATTAAACTTCGACCCAACTTGGCTTCAAGGATCAATTCCAACCTAACTTCAAGAGATTGTTACTATTAGGTATGCCACCAATCAACAAAACTATGAAAATGGAATAACACATTAGCCACACAATTTATTTATTATTTCATTGTCAATTCTCATCACCATCTAGGCAAACATGCCCCACATATCTCAATTGAATCATCACAGCCAATTACAATGGGTTCACATCACATTTGAATTATCATGGCCAATTACAATGGCTTTATATTCCATCATATCTCAATCCACATTATACATATAGAATCATTGATATAAACATAACAAAGCATATTATTCATATAAGTCAACAATGCAATATTTGTACTTACCTCAATAACAATTCACACAACTCTAAACACTACCTTTTTCCAAGATTCTTTTACTTCTTAGATCAATGGCAAATCACTTTCTTCAAGACCTAATCCAAAAATAATAACATACACTTGCTTAGAGATACACAAGAGATAATCAAGTTAAGAGTTAACTAGGGCAAACCCTAAACATGACATGCTAAACCACACGGGCGTGTCCCTGACCGTGCCCTTACTCCACAACACAGAAGCTTTTACACGCTCAGAACCACGGGCGTGTCACTGGCCGTGTAATACATTCTGCCTCTCAGAAACATCAACACGTCCAACATCATGAGCGTGCTCATGGCCGTGTCAATTCTCCAATCTCACAGTAGCTATGACACGCTCAATAACATGGGCGTGTTACTAGTTGTGTCAATCCTACTGCCACCAACACAATTGACACGCCTAAGAATCTGGACGTGCTCATGGGCGTGTCAGGCCAAAAACCCATATTCCGGCCAAAACAATAAAACACCCAACAAAACACTTCTTTTCATCAACATCCACTTCAAACAACTTAACAAAACATACCCAAAAATCATCTTAAACTTACAAAAACACCAAAACAACTCCACACCTACATCAAACACAAATCACAAATATCATCACAAACCCTAAACACAAATACAATACCATCTCTTCCAACCAACTTACTCTTTTCTTCAATCCATCCTTAAAATCCATAATCAATTTAATCAAACACTCTTAAACATATCCCAATCAAACAACACACCCTTAAATAATCTATCAAACTCAAACATAACTTCAAATAAGCAAAGAAATCAAAAGAGGACTTACCAAAGTAATGAAACTTCTTGAATCATCAACTTGATCACTTAGATCTTCCTTCAATTTGAGCTTAGAACATTAAAATCCTCTCTTGCTCTCTTACTTTCTCTTGTCTTTGGATGAGCCGACCACACCATGGAAAAGAAGAAGAAAACATAAAGAAACAAAGTCAAACTTCTCTTTAAATCTCCACCAAGTATTCCAAAATAAGGAATTACCAAAACACCCTCTCTTACAATTTGTTTTAACTTCCTTTAAAACACTTGCCCTTTTTAGTAATTTCTCAAATCACAAATTAAAATATCTTCTTCCCTTGACCACTCTTTTGACTTGCATATATGTTATATATATTTCCATATATACAACATATACATTCCCTCAAAACAATCTTTTCCTTTCCAAAACACATATACATTTGATTCAAATCAAACAACAATTATATCAAAACTTCTAGAGCACACTTTGGGATATTACAATTCTCCCCCTCTAAAAAGAAATTTCATTCTCGAAATTACCTGTCATCAAGTCCGAAACAATTGAGGATACTGATCTCGCATTGTTTGTTCACTTTCCCATGTTGCCTCTTCCTTTGCATGATTCTTCCACAAAATCTTCACAAGTGGCACTTCCTTATTTCTCAATTCTTTCACCTCACATGCCAAAACAGCAATTGGTTCTTCTTCAAATGTCATATCTGGACTCACTTCGATAGATTCAATTTGCAAAACATGAGATGGATCCGACCTGTACCTCCTCAACATAGAAACATGGAATACATTATGGATCCTATCCAACTCAGGTGGCAAAGCAAGCCGATAAGCAACTGGTCCAATTCTTTCCAATACTTCATAAGGTCTAATGAATCGAGGACTCAGCTTTCCTTTCCAACCAAATCTCAAAATCTTCTTCCAAGGAGACACTTTCAAAAATACTTTATCTCCAACTTTATACTCAATGTCTCTCCTCTTCAAATCTGAGTAAGATTTCTGTCGGTCTGAAATTGCTTTCAACCTTTCTCGAATCATTTTCACTTTCTCTTCAGTTTCTTTAACCAAATCAGGACCAATTAACTTACCTTCACCAAGTTCATTCCATCATAGAGGTGTCCTACACCGTCTACCATACAATGCTTCGAATGGTGCCATACCAATGTTGGATTGATGACTGTTATTGTAAGCAAATTCCACAAGTGGCAAGAATCTATCCCAACCTCCAGAGAAATCAATGACACAGCTTCTCAACACGTCCTCAATAATCTGTATCACTCTTTCTGACTGCCCATCTATCTGCGGATGGAAAGCAGTACTAAAATGCAGTCGAGAACCCAAAGCACAATGCAAACTCTTCCAAAACCTTGATGTAAACCGGGGATCTCGATCAGACACTAAAGAAATTGGGACATCATGCAACTTCACAATCTCATGGATATACAGCTCAGCTAACCTCTCCAGAGAAAAATCCAACCGAACCGGAAGAAAATGAGCTGTCTTAGTTAACCTATCAACAATCACCCAAATAGCATCATGCTTCCTTTGTGTCAATGGTAGACCAGACAAAATCCATTGTCACTCTTTCCCATTTCCATTCAGGCACTGATAAAGGTTGAAGTAATCCTGTTGGAACTTGATGCTCAGCTTTTACCCTCTGACACGTGAGACATTTGGATACAAACTCCGCTATGTCTCGCTTCATACCTGACCACTAGTAATACTGCTTCAAGTCATGATACATCTTTGTATTACCCGAATGCATAGCAAATACTGACTGATGTGCTTCTTCTAAAATAATCTTTCTCAAATTAGCATCATCAGGTACACACAATCTGTTCTTAAACCAAAGACTCCCATCACGTCTCACAATAAAGTCTCGACTCTTTCCATTCTGGCAATCTGAAACAATCTTTTGAATCTTCTCATCAGCTAATTGAGCCTCTTTAATCTGATCCAACAATACTGGCTTCAATTGCAACTGTGCCAACAATGCACCATCATCACAAGATACAAAGCTAGCATGCAACGCTCTCAACTCAACAAGCAACGAGAGCGAATAAATAGTCAAACCTACTAAAGACTTTCGACTCAAGGCATCAGCAACAACATTTGCTTTACCAGGATGATAATCAATCAAACAGTCGTAGTCTTTAATCAACTCCAACCATCTCCTCTGTCGAAGATTAAGCTCTCTTTGGACACCAAAATATTTTAAACTTTTATGATCTGTATAGATAAAACACTTCTCCCCATATAAATAGTGTCGCCAAATCTTCAACGCAAACACAATGGCTCCTAACTCTAAATCATGGGTCGGATAATTGAGCTCATGCGGTTTCAACTGTCGAGAAGCATAAGCTATAACTTTACCTTCTTGCATCAGAACACAACCCAAACCACTATGTGAAGCATCACTGTAAATCACATATGGTTTATCTTCCACAGGTAAAGTAAGAACAGGCGCTTGAGTCAACATTTCTCTCAATTGTTCAAAGCTAGCCTGACACTGATCTGTCCACACAAAGCTAACTCCCTTTCGAAGTAATCTGGTAAGTGGAGTGGCTATCAAAGAAAATCCTTTCACAAACCGTCGGTAATAGCCTGCCAAACCCAGAAAACTTCTAACTTCAGTCACAGACTTTGGTGGACTCCAATTCAAAATAGCTTCAACTTTACTCGGATAAACTCTAATACCCTCTGCTGAAACTATATGACCGAGAAAAGTTACTTGGTTAAGCCAAAACTCACACTTCGATAGTTTAGCAAACAATTGCTTCTCTCTCAAAATTTTGTAGCACAATCCGTAGATGCTTGTCATGCTCTTCCTCATTACGCGAATACACCAAAATATCATCAATAAAAACTACCACAAACTGATCCAAATAGGGCCTAAACACCCTATTCATCAAATCCATAAAAACAGCAGGTGCATTCGTCAAACCAAAAGGCATAACTAGAAACTCATAATGCCCATATCTTATACGAAAGGCTGTCTTAGGAACATCTTCTGCTCTGACCCTCAACTGATGGTACCCTGATCTCAAATCAATCTTGGAAAACATTGCTGCACCCTTCAATTGATCAAAGAGATCATCAATTCTAGGCAAAGGATATTTATTTTTAATAGTCACTTTGTTCAATTGCCTATAATTGATACTCAATCTCATAGTACCATCCTTCTTTTTCACAAACAAAACAGGAGCTCCCCACGGTGAAACACTAGGGCGAACAAACCCTTTATCCAACAACTCCTGCAACTGCACCTTCAATTCTCTCAGTTCAGCAGGTGCCATTCTATAAGGAGTAATAGAGATAGGAGTGGTACCAGGCAATAATTCAATACCAAACTCCACCTCTCTCTCAGGAGGCAACCCTGGCAACTCCTCTGGAAACACATCTGGAAACTCTGCAGCTGTGGGTATACTATCAAGTTGAGAACTTACTACTCTAGTATCCAAAATATGAGCAAGATAAGCATCACACCCTTTTCTAATTAATCTCCTAGCTGCAACAGTTGAAACAAACAAGGATGCTAGCTATCCCTGCTCACTAGATACTACCACCATTCCACCATCACCGGTTCTCAAAGTAACACATTTCTTTTGACAGTCTACCACAGCTCCATGTCTAGATAACCAGTCCATGCCTAGGATCAAATCATATTCCTTAAAAGGCATTTCAATTAAATCTCGACGATACTCCTCGCCTTGCACCACTACTACACTATCTCGGTGCACCTTGCTAACAATCACACTATGCCCTAAAGGATTTGTCACCAATACATCAAATCCTAGGGATTCAGCATGCAATTCAGACACAGGCAAAACAGATGCACTAATATATGAATGTGTAGATCCTGGATCAATCAAAGCAAGTACTGAAATACCAAATAAAGAGAAAGTACCCGCTATGACTGCTGAAGCATCTGGCTGCCTCTGCATCACATATATCCTCTGAGAAGATCCAGCCTCCTCTGGTCTACTCTCCCTGGATGTAGAACCTCCTCTAGGACTGAACCCAGATCTACCTCCTCTGCTGAAACTTCTGCCTCCTCGACCTCCCCTCACACTAGGTCGAGAAGCTGCAGAATCTACCAACATATGCTCCTGCCTCTCAGGACACTCTCTATCAAAATGATCAAGCGACCCACATCTGAAACATACCCCTGCTACACTAGTCTTCCAACAAGTACCACCATGTGGCCTACCACAATGAATACATATGGGTAGAGTGGATCTCTGAATTACTGGGGTCGGAGCACTCGCCACTGAAACTGTAGGTCTTGATTTCTGTCTCTGAAACTGTACTGACCTACCAGCTAGCCTCTGACTCCTACTAACCCAAGGAACAAAACTTCCTTTACCTCTCTTTATAGATGAAGACCCTACTTCAACCTGGGGTCTCCTAACCCTGATCCCTTCCTCAGAAGCAGCCGCCGTGATACATTGAGCTCTCTCCACACTCCTAGCTGCTGCCACAAGCTGGGAAAAATCATGATATCTAGATCCAGCCACAAGACACATAATAGAGGGCCTCAATCCCTCCTCAAATCTCCTGCATCTATCAATCTCATCAGTTATAATACCCCCAGCATAATGGCTCAACCGGATAAACTCAACCTCATATTCTATTACTGACTGGTTGTCTTGCTTCAAACTCAAAAACTCCATCTTCTTCACATCTTTTTACTCCCTCGGAGTATACTTCAATTCAAACTCTCTTAGAAAATCAGCATAGGACAATGTTGGTGGATCATCCATAGCATGGGGCACTGTCTTCCACCAATCGTATGCATCCTTCTGCAACAATGATCTTGCATAATCAAATTTTTCTTCTGAAGTGGCTTGCAACTGAATGAATATTCTCTGTACTTTATCTAGCCACTGCTCAGCTACAGCTGGATCAATAGTACGCAAAAAATCTTCAGCTCCATACTTCCTTAATTTATCGTAATGTCTCACTGATACCAAAGGCTATGGGGGTGGTGGCGGTGGTTGCACTGGTGCTTGCCTCAATATCTCTACCACATGCCTAAGCCAAACTGGCGGAACCTCCTCACCAGCTAATCTCCCAGACACAGAAGCAGGTACCTCTCCAGCACTATCCACTCTAGCTCCCTCTCTAACCTCATCAGGAGCTACACTCTCCGCACTACCCACTACTGACTGACGTAAGTGAGAATCCATCACAACCTATATCTGCAAACACAGCATAACACATCGCATTAAAATTCAGAGACTGCCAATACCAAACATGTAAGTTATTCAAAAACTAACTTTCAAGGTCAAAATATTCTTTTTCTTACATCTTTTCTAGGTTGAGAATCTCAAACCTAGGCTCTGATACCAAAACAATTGTAACACCCCTACATCCTGTACACGCACACTACAGAACACCACAATATAACATATGTGCACTGAATATAGGGATGCTACGGTTTTCTTTAACATTTAAGAACATTTGAAATGACAAGATAATCTTTCTCATTATACATTATAGAAAATAGAGTAGTTAGCCTGAAATATAAAACAAAATAGATATATAAGTTTACTTAATACGCAGCGGAATTACAAAATATTTACATATATGAATATATTTAAATCCATATTTACAATTATACATATATTTACATTATCTACAATACTTTACAAAATATAAAGAAGTTATACATGATTGGCAGTTCTTCTCTGATCTTTAAGTCCCAAAAAAAAAAATTCTTCAATGCCTAGACTCACTCGGTCTCGAGGAACTCTCGGGTTCAACCCTGTCACCTGCGCGATCAACCACAATCGCGCTAAGCCAACGGCTTAGTAGTACAAAGTATACTAACATTATGCTTTAATGAAATGCAATGTCACACATTTCAATAATAAAGACAACATCATAGATGGAAAGCTAATACCACACCTTTATATTCCATAAATCATTCACATATAAACAAATCACATTTCAAAGTCCTTCCATAGATTTCATTATTCAATTATTTTACCATTAATGAATCACATTTAAACAAAGACAAGCATGGGCCCAAAAGACTCTAATATGCCATTCAATTTTCAGAGTTAATGTTTTGGTTCAATTATCACATTCATCATTATCATAATCCCAACTAGGCTTCAAGGATTAGGTTCAACCAAGCTTCAAGGGGAACAAAACATGCTAAGTATCAATCCAACTTGGCTTCAAGAACCAACCCAACCTAGCTTCAAGGGTTGTAACATCTCAATTAGGCTTCAAGGACTAGACCCAACCAAGCTTCAAGGGGAGTAAAACATGTTAAACTTCAACCCAACTTGGCTTCAAGGATCAATTCCAACCTAACTTCAAGAGATTGTTACTATTAGAAATGCCACCAACCAACAAAACTCTGAAAATGGAATAACACATTAGCCACACAATTTATTTATTATTTCATTGTCAATTCTCATCACCATCTAGGCAAACATGCCCCACATATCTCAATTGAATCATCATAGCCAATTACAATGGCTTCACATCACATTTGAATTATCATGGCCAATTACAATGGCTTTATATTCCATCATATCTCAATCCACATTATACATATAGAATCATTGATATAAACATAACAAAGCATATTATTCATATAAGTCAACAATGCAATATTTGTACTTACCTCAATAACAATTCACACAACTCTAAACACTTCCTTTTTCCAAGATTCTTTTACTTCTTAGATCAATGGCAAATCACTTTCTTCAAGACCTAATCCAAAAATAATAACATACACTTGATTAGAGATACACAAGAGATAATCAAGTTAAGAGTTAACTAGGGCAAACCCTAAACATGACACGCTCAACCACACGGGCGTGTCCCTGACCGTGCCCTTACTCCACAACACAGAAGCTTTTACACGCTCAGAACCACGGGCGTGTCACTGGGCGTGTAATACATTCTGCCTCTCAGAAACATCAACACGTCCAACATCATGAGTGTGCTCATGGCCGTGTCAATTCTCCAATCTCACAGTAGCTATGACACGCTCAATAACACGGGCATGTTACTGGTCGTGTCAACCCTACTCCACCAACACAATTGACACGCCTAAGAATCTGGACGTGCTCATGGGCGTGTCAGGACAAAAACCCATATTCCGGCCAAAACAACAAAACACCCAACAAAACACTTCTTTTCATCAAC
Organism: Garcia nutans; assembly: GCA_947685225.1. NCBI lineage: Eukaryota > Viridiplantae > Streptophyta > Magnoliopsida > Malpighiales > Euphorbiaceae > Garcia > Garcia nutans. Next base: position 41,294,221 of record CANTUV010000007.1, on the reverse strand, counting down.
ATCCACTTCAAACAACTTAACAAAACATACCCAAAAATCATCTTAAACTTACAAAAACACCAAAACAACTCCACACCTACTTCAAACATAAATCACAAATATCATCACAAACCCTAAACACAAATACAATACCATCTCTTCCAACCAACTTACTCTTTTCTTCAATCCATCCTTAAAATCCATAATCAATTTAATCAAACACTCTTAAACATATCCCAATCAAACAACACACCCTTAAATAATCTATCAAACTCAAACATAACTTCAAATAAGCAAAGAAATCAAAAGAGGACGTACCAAAGTAATGAAACTTCTTGAATCACCAACTTGATCACTTAGAGCTTCCTTCAATTTGAGCTTAGAACATTAAAATCCTCTCTTGCTCTCTTGCTTTCTCTTGTCTTTGGATGAGCCGGCCACACCATGGAAAAGAAGAAGAAATGATAAAGAAACAAAGTCAAACTTCTTTTTAAATCTCCACCAAGTATTCCAAAACAAGGAATTACCAAAACACCCTCTCTTACAATTTGTTTTAACTTCCTTTAAAACACTTGCCCTTTTTAGTAATTTCTCAAATCACAAATTAAAATATCTTCTTCCCTTGACCACTCTTTTGACTTGCATATATGTTATATATATTGCCATATATACTACATATACATTCCCTCAAAACAATCTTTTCCTTTCCAAAACACATATACATTTGATTCAAATGAAACAACAATTATATCAAAACTTCTAGGGCACACTTTGGGATATTACAAAGAACCTATGCTATTGCAATACCGCAAGTGCACGGGTCGCTCAAGTAATAAAGTAGTGAGTGAGTTATTGTTCCACTGAGGACAAGGCCAATTACTAGTGCAAATTCTAACCGTTGTTTAGCAAAATAATAATTTTGTGAAGTTTTGTAATTAAAGATAATTAACTTAATAAATGAAAAAGAGAGAGATTGAGTGTTGAATAAATTGATTGATGATGAGAATACTATCCAGATATTTAATCCTCCTAGCCATAATTATATTTATGAAAATCAATTCAATTAAATCAAATAATAGAGTTGAATTGGTATTCCTCTATAGTGGACTAAAACCTTTCTCAAGTGAATTAATCCCTAATCACTATGTGTAGACCCTTAATTTTTGATCCAGTCTGGTTCAATATATTTTATTTAGTCCAAAATAAATTTTGTGTTCTCTAATATATCTTAATTGGTGCAAAATAATTTTTGTTATATTAATTAAATAATTTTTGCTTTATTATCTAATTTTTATTAATAAAAAAATAAAAATAAACAAATCAAAAATAAAATAAAAAAGTTGGATTGCGGCGAAATGGCTGAAGGCCATTTCGCCCGCAGGTGTTTCCAACTGGCGAAATGGCTCGTAGGCCCATTTCTCCCACTGCTGCAGGTTTTTTGCCAGCGCATTTTTTCAGCAGCCAATTTGTTTTGCCAGCGCATTTTTTCCGCAGCAGTTTTTTTTCGCCAGCAAAATTTTTTCGACGCAAATTTTTTGAAACCTAATATAATTAGGTTTTGATTTCTTTTTTTTATTGAATATTGTATGCTGTGAATAATTAGAATTACCCATAGAATTCTTCTATAAATATGGACTAAACAACACAAAAAAAGGAGGGAAAATAAGGGTGAAATCGAGACAGAAACATGGATCAAAAGTGGAAACCGAAACTGTGAAGGAAAAGCTTGAATCAAGTTGATTTTTTGAGAGAACAGAAAAACAATTCAAGCAATTCAAAGGCAAAAAGGTTTGTCTTTGACCTTGTTCATGCAAGAAGCAATTTTTGGTGAAACTTACAAAATAAGGTTTGAATTCTTAATTCCTTTTATTTTTTTTTCACAGTAACTAAACATCTCATTCTTTCTTTTAATTCAAAAACTTTAAAATATCAATTCACTTTTTCTAAGGTTCGAAAATCTTAATTCGTTACTTTGTTTCTAAAAAATTTTAAAGTTATTAGTTTTGTTTCTTCAAAACCCCAAAACCCTAATTTGCTTTCCAAATTATCAAAACTTTAATTTGTGTTCCATTTCCTTCCAAAAGCCTTAAAAACATATTTTTTGCTTTTATAAACTTTAAATCATTTTGTTTAAATTCATAAAACTTCATAAAATTATCAAATTGATTTCCAAATTTTAAAAACCAACTCATCACCCAAAACCCTAATTCAAAAATTCTAAAACCCTAATTCAATTCCTAAACTCAAAATAGTAAACCCTAACCCCTTAAAACCTTAAACCTTAATTTTTTCTAAACCCTAAATCCTTTAAAACTTTAAAAAACCATAAAAACACAAATGTTTAATTTTACACGATAAGCATGAAACCATAATTCAATGAATAACCAAACCATAAATTCAAAAGTATTTTAAAGAGTTCAAACCCTAGTTTCATGATTTTACATCACAAACTCTAATTTGGTTAATCAAAGAGTTTTATCAACCTTTTAAAATATAAAATCCTTAATCTATTTTAATTCTCTTAAAGTCACAGTAGCTTAAACCCATGAATTTCCAAAACCCTAAACACATGAAATAAAGGATACTAAATGGAAACAATAGATATAATTGGAATTTTATTTGCCTTATTCAATTCTATATTTGATTATGCTTTGATTTATTTCTTATGCTTTAACTTATTTAAGTTCAATGCTTGGTTTATTTAATTTATCATGGATGGATGTTTACTTTCTATTGATATTTAATACCTTTGATGAATTATGAATGGTTATTTAACTTTTATCAATTTATTTAGGTTTCCAAATGTTGTAAGGGGTATGTTTCCACTTGGTGGGTACCTCATTAGTTAAATATCATGTAATTTGATATGCTTTTCTATTTTAGAACCTATGTAAAGGGCATGTTTCTACCTTTCGGCGGGTGTCCTATTTAGGTATGTGATGTAAGGACATGTTTCCATCTTCGGGTGGGTGCCCATTTATTTGTTTTGCTTGGACATTATTTTAATTTTCAATATATCGATACTTTATTTTAATTATTGTGTGTAATATGGATAATGTTATTATACTTAAGAATTTTATAATATTAAGAATTGTAAAGGAGGCCGGTTCCAATGAATCGGGCGTTGTGGGGGTGCTAGGCCATTTCTCACCTTCCCCACACGTACCCAATTTTTCGAACCCATTAAGGGGTTGGGGATTCCTTAGGAATTGAGTCATCCACTTTTTCCCGACCCGTCCGGGTGGTGACTCCATTTTCTATGGACTTAGGTTCGTGTAGTCTAAGGCCCCGAGCCTAAACAGTGCCGAAGTCGCAAGAACCATTCCACCGAGAGTGGGGGCAAAAATCTCGGCTCACACTAAGTAGAATGCCAGAATCTCTTCTGAGACATAATTAAATAGATCTTGCATTAAGAACAAGGAATTATAAACCAAAGGATCTTGTAAGTCTATCTCTAGTACTCCAATCAATCCTCAATTCTTATGAGTATTCAATTCATATCTAGCTTTCTCATGTCAATAATATGAAAATTGCAACCAATCAATAAGCATGCTATTATCAATTGGAAATAAATTATTAAGCATCATAAGAATAAAACAGCTCAATCAAATGATTTAATTAAATAAAATTATTCAATCCATACAATGAAGCTAGGTTTCATCAATATCTAGATAGAGAATAAGTTAGTTCATGTTCAAAATCAAAAAACCAGAACAAGAGAAATAAGAAAAAGAATCCAAACAATCCATTGCGAATAATTCGTATATCTTCACTTGAATCCTTGAATCTTGGTTTAGATCTTGTTTAGAATATGTCTTCACCTTTAATCTCAGCTCTAAAACTCTCCTCCTTCCTTTAAAAGTCGGCTCTAGGTTATAAAATATGAAAATTGGATACCTAATTCGTGTTTCAGCTCAACTTTTATAGTATAGATAATTTCGCCTGACATGCCCATTGACACGCCCATGTCACTGGGCGTGTCAATGCCACTGGGATTTTGAATATAAGGCATGTCCAGTGACATGCCCATGTCACTGGGCATGTCATAGCTACTATGAATCATTAAAAAAGGCACGCTCGGTGACACGTCCATGTCACTAGGCATGTCAATGCTTCTGTATGCAGCGTCAAAGGCACGTCCATTGACACACCAATGTCCATGGGCGTGTCCATTGATGAATTTTGCTATTTTCTTTTACTTTCTTCCGTAATTCCTCCGAAATGACCATAAGCCTCAAAATACAAAGAATTCCTAAAATTAACCCTTAAAAAAACACTTGAACAAACAAATTAAACTTAATTGTATAATAATCATATTAAGAAATAGGAATAAAATATCATCAATTGTGCACTTATCAAATTCCCCCACACTTGAGTTTTTGCTTGACCTCAAGCAAACTAAATCACTGTAATAAGCAGAAATGATGGACCCCCTCTATATTCAAAAAGAAAAGAAAAGTTTTGACAATACTCGAATAAAAAAACCCCACTTTCTCAACCAAAAACTAATTCACAATCATAACAGTTGAATCAAGAAGTTTCAAAATAAAAATTTCACAGACCTAAAACCTAAAAATCCAGAGTTAAAAGATTGAGCATAAAATTCTAGAAAATCCAAAAGACATGAACAAAGTATGAAAAATGTAAATTTTCTCTTAAGTTCTCTAACCCATTTTTTTATTTAAATGTATATACATATATATATATATATATTAAGGAGTCCGACTTATTTGAACTGATACTAACCTTTTGACACGAAGGTAAACATTTGTGATGCCGACCCCCGGTTACTCAGCCAGAATCACCGTTCAAATGGCTACTAGCAGTATTCATGATTCCAAGTCATTTGTTTTAATTCAAGAGTTAAAATCAGCGGAACAGGGATAAGTATTCAAAGCTCCTTTAATTAGAATTATTTATTTAATTTTATTTATTTATTTTTTTTATTTTTAAACAACTCAAGGGTAAGAAACTTAAGGGTCATACTAAGTCCGACTCAAGAATCTAAGGAATTATAACATGCTAAAAAATGTAACTAAGGTTTTAAACTTCAGATGTGTCCAATTTTCATCAATCCACAACCCAATTATAGCTATTACAATCGATCCTCAGCAATTGATCAAGATCACTAAGTTAACCTCAACAATAAATTGTCATTTAGGAAATCACAAATTAATTCAACATATAAAGGGGAACCATCTCAATTCACACTTATTACCACAATCTAGCTTACTTAAATCCAAAAACAATTTGCAGAAATTAATTGAGACAAATGAATCAAATAGAAAGAATGAAATAATAAAAACTTAATCAAGAAAGTATACCTCTCCCCCACACTTAAGATGCACATTGTCCTCAATGTGTGTGCAAAACAAGAAACAATGAAGAGAGAGAAAAACTACCCTTCCATGTCCATGAATGGATAAATATGAGTACGTTGCCAAGAGTATGGTGAAGGCAAATTTGCTACAAGACAAAAATCTAAAATGCATAAACACGTTTAAGACAAAAATAAATGAAATAAACAAACAAAAGAAACAGTTTGTAAAGAAAATATCAATTGTCGAAAAGGAATAAAAAAATAAAGAAACAGAAAAAGGATATTAAATAAGCAAAGAAATAAAAATAGAATAAAATAAAATAAAAATGTGGGCTAGTAAAAAATCGGCGCATCGCTAGAATCGTCACCGCTGGTCTCATCATCGGAGACATCAACTGGAGGTGCAGGTGGCTGGTATGGTGGAGGTGGTGGTTACGAAGGGTGAAACCCTTGATACTGCCAGAACTCTAACATGGATTGCTCCATCCATTGCCTTCTCAAGATCTCGTGATCCAGCTGGGCTTGGAAAGATGTATTCTTGTAATATTAGCCAGTTCCATAGCGTCCTAATCTAAAACACGAGGTGGGGACCATTCTTTATTGCCGAAAAGTTTGAATCGCCTCCTTTCCTCGGCATTCAAAAATCTAAGGCATTGTGGGTGACCATGAATTTAGAAGTTGGACGTGTAGCGGGTTGACTAGAACTTCCTTCCCCTCATGCACGTTTGTTGGGAAGCTAAAAGGATGATTGTTTGTGAGGGCCCATTGTCTGCTTGTCTGCAAGACAAACAAAAAGATTCCTCAATAAAAACAAAAGTATAGCACGATACAAAACACCCACAAAAGACCGACACAAAGTTACCAAAATACCAGCATTATAATGATGATGCATAATGTATATCACAATAAAATTAATGCAAACAGTCAATATAAACTAAATGTAATCGACCTATATCAACACACACTTAATCACAAAAGCAACAAACCAATTCGAATGACGGCAATTCCCACAATAACAATACCATTTTCCAAAAATAATGATTAAATAGAACCCAACAAGTGAATCAATCAATATATAACTCAAACACAAACTAATTAAAAAATAAATTAAATGCCGAATCAAAACAGAATTAAACACAAAACAAAACAAAATTAACCAATTGCCGTAAAAATTATGATATATTAAAACAAAGCAAAATAAAGCAAACGCATCATAAATCTTGCAATTCCAAGAAAAAGAAAAGAAAATACAAGGAATGCATAAGAAAAACAAAAGAAAAATGAAAGAAATCAAACAAAAATCGCTAAAATTTAGATTCCGTATCTGAAAAATGCGAAAATTGCGTGGATCGAGTAAATTGAAATGGAAATCGAGCAAATCCACGCAAATAATGCAAACCAGGAATGAGAATCTCTCCTAAAGTGATTGGATGTGTGAATGCGCCGGTGGGTGTGCAAGAAAGTTGAGAGAAAATGAGAAAGAAAACTGAAAGTTGCGTGAAAAATGGCTTCGGTTCTATATATAAAGACGTCGGCATGCCCAATGACACGCCCGTGTCACTGGGCATGTCCTATAGTATAAGAGATAGTGTATACGAGACGCCTATAGACATGACCGTGTCCATGGGCGTGTCACAAGTACTGGATGAATCGATAAACGACACACCCATTGACATGATCGTGTCTGTGGGTGTGTCACATGTACTGTGACAACCAAGTAAATGACACGCCCACTAGCCTGGGGCATGCTGGCTTCTTCTTTTTTTTATCTTAAAAGCACAACCAAGGACACCGGCGTGTCACTGGGTGTGTCATAGCTACTGTTTCTCATGCAAAATGACACACTCAGAAACACGGGCGTGCCACTGGGCGTGTTGTAGCTACTATCTATAAAAAGTAATGACACGCCCAATGACACGGGCGTGTCCTATAATATGCTCAATTTACTCCTCAAAATCAGATTTTCTCTATAAATTTAAATGAATGCAAAGCAAACAAATCAGTACCCAATTATAGAAGGATAAAACTAAAATAAAATGATGACACAAACTAAAAACACAAAAATTTAAGACATAAAAATTAAAGAACGAATAAAACGGTGGGTTGTCTCCCACCCAGCACTTCTTTAACATCATATTAGTTTGATGGCAGGGCAAATTTCCCTAGTCTTGGAGGCGTAAAACCTCCTTCAAGTCCTCTATTTCCCCTCCAAGGTATAATTTGAGCCTGTGCCCATTAACTTTAAAATCTCCTTTTTCTGGGTGAGTTATTTCAACCACTCCGTAGGGGAAAACTTCCTTAACAGTAAAAGGACCAGACCATCGAGATTTTAATTTACCTGGAAAGAGTTGAAGCCTCTAATTGTACAATAATACCTGATCTCCTACTTGAAACTCTTTCCGGTCCTTAATGCGAGCATCATGCCATCTCTTGGTACGCTCCTTATACATTCTGGCATTGTCATAAGCTTGCAATCTCCACTCATCCAACTCATTTACCTATAACTTTCTCCTTTCACCTGCACGAGCTAGATCAAGGTTAATCTGTTTAATAGCCCAATATGCTTTATGTTCAATTTTGACAGGTAAATGACAAGCTTTTCCATAAACTAGCCTAAACGGTGTAGTGCCCAAAGGAGTTTTAAATGCAATCCTAAAAGCCCATAGAGCATTATCCAATTTCTCAGACCAATCCTTTCGGGATCGCTCTATAGTTTTTTCCAGAATTCTTTTAATCTCCCTATTCGTGTTCTCAACTTGGCCACTAGTTTGGGGATGGTAAGGAGTAGCAAACTTATGTGTAACTCCTAATCTTTTGAAAACTTTCTCAAGCTGAACATTACGAAAGTGAGTACTCTTATCACTTATGATTGCTTTCGGTGTACCAAATCGAGAGAACAACTTCTTCAAAAACTTCATCACTGCACTACCATCATTGGTTGCCAAGGCTTGGGCTTTAGGCCATTTAGAGACATAATCTACAGCTACAAGAATATATTTGTTACCAAAGGAATTCGAAAACGGTCTCATAAAATCAATCCCCCATACTTCAAAGACTTTACATACTAAAATTCCATTTTGGGCCATCTCATCATGCGATGAAATGTTTCTAGTCCTTTGGCAATAATCACAGCGGTTCACAAATTCGTAGCTATCCCTAAACAAAGTGGACCTATAAAATCCTGATTCTAGTACCTTTTGAGCAGTCCTATTGGCCCCCATATGACCACCAACTGGTCCAACATGGCATTGATTAAGAATGTTCATTGTTTTGGGCCATGCCACACATCGTCGGATCATGTGATCCTTACATAATCTAAACAAAAAGGGATCCTCCAAAAAATAATAGTTTAAATAAGAAAAGAGTTTCTTCTTTGCTAGATAAGTTAAGTCCTTAGGAAGTTCCCTAACAGCTAAATAGTTAGCAAAATCTGCAAACCAAGGTGTTTCAAAATTTAAAGTACTTACCTCACTTACTATGGCGTACAACTGCTCATCGGGGAAGTGAACATCAATGTCCCTTCTTCAAACCTCTCCAAGGTTGGATTCTCCAAGCGAGAAAGGTGATCTGCTGCAAGATTTTCAGCTCCCTTCTTGTCTTAAATCGTCAGGTCAAATTCCTGCAACAAAAAAACCCAACGGTTTAGCCTAGACTTAACATCAATTTTCGCAAATAAGTACCTCAAAGCCGAATGGTCCGTATAAACAATCACTTTTGACAAGATTAGATATGATCTAAACTTGTAAAAAGTAAAAATGACAGCTAGTAGCTCTTTCTCTGTAGTTGTATAATTAGCTTGAGCTGTCTTCAGAGTCTTGCTTGCATAGTAGATAGGCTGGAATTATTTCTCCTTACGTTGACCCAAGACTGCTCCCACTACAAAGTCACTTGCATCGCACATTAGTTCAAATGGTAGATTCCAATTTGGAGCTACCATGATTGGAGCATGGGTCAATTTCTCCTTAAGAGTTGTGAATGCTCTCAAACATTCCTCATCAAAAACAAAATCCAAATCCTTCTCAAGGAGTCTTGTCAATGGACAGGCTATCTTAGAAAAGTCTCGTGTGAACCTTTGATAAAAGCCCGCATGTCCTAGAAAACTTCTGATGGCCTTCACAGATGTGAGTGGTGGTAACTTCTCAATGGTGTCTACCTTAGCCCGATCCACCTCAATGCCCTTGCTTGAAATTTTGAGTCCCAACACAATTCCCTCTTGAACCATGAAATGACACTTTTCCCAATTAAGCACTAAGTTGGTTTCCGCACATCTCATCAAGACTCTTTCAAGATTTTCCAAGCATCTGTCAAATGAGTTGCTATAGACCGAGAAATCATCCATAAACACCTCCATAATATCCTTAACAAGTTCATCAAAGATTGCAACCATGTACCTCTGAAAAGTCGCAAGTGCATTGCACAACCCGAATGGCATTCTTTGATACGCGAATGTCCCATATGGGCAGGTGAATGTAGTTTTCTCTTGGTCTTCCAGGGTGATAGGAATTGGAAAATAGCCTAAAAGACCATCCAAAAAATAGTAATACTCATGCCCAGATAACCTCTCCAACATCTGATCAATGAAGGGTAAAGGGAAATGGTCCTTCCTAGTTGCATCATTCAATTTCCTGTAGTCTATGCAAACCCTCCAACCGGTAACTGTTCTTGCTGTAATTAGCTCAGCATTTTCATTAGGAACCACCGACATCCCTCCTTTCTTTGGTACTACCTAGACTGGGCTCACCCAAGAACTATCCGAGATCGGATATATAATCCCTGCATCAAGTAGTTTTATCACTTCAACCTTCACTACATCTTTCATTTTCAGGTTTAGTCTCCATTGTGGTTGCACTACCTGCTTGAATTCGTCCTCCATCAGTATCTTGTGAGTGCAATAGGATGGACTGATACCCTTGATGTCTGCTATCTTCCAAGCTATCACTTTCTTATGTTTCTGCAACAACTGGATAAGCTTTTCTTTCTGCTCAGAAGATAGGTGGCAACTCAGAATGTTTGGTAATTTCTTCTTCTCCGCCAAAAATCCATACTCAAGGAGATATGGAAGGGGCTTTAGTTCCCAGTTGGGTGGATCAATCACCGATGATTTTGGCTTATCTTCCTTTGGCATCTCAATAGTCTCATATGCCCTGCATTTGAACGATTTTCTTGCTTCAAGAAAAGCAAGCTGCTCCATTGCTTCTATATCCTCAACATTTTCCTGCAATAAACACAACTCAAGGGGATCCTTGGAAACAATGTTAGTAACACAATTTATGGTCTCATGCTCAATAACATCATTGCATGATTCCGCCTCATCAAGTGAAAGTGAATGTTTCATAGCATCATGTATCCTAAAAATAACTTTCTCACCACCCACTCTCAAAGTTAGTGTGCCATCATGAACATCGATAAGGGCACGGGCTGCATTTAAAAATGGCCTACCAAGAATCAGTGAAACATCCGCATCCTCATCAATATAAATGACAACAAAATCATTGGGGAAAATGAAATCTTCAACTTTTACCAACACATCTTCTATAATGTCACGAGGGTGGACTACTGACTTATCAGCAAGTTGGATGGTCATTAGTGTTGGTTTAGGGTTACCAATGCCTAACTCTTTAAACATTTTATAGGGCATAACACTTATGCTAGCCTCTAAATCAGCTAATGCACTTTTAACCTCAAGGTTACCTATCAATCATGGAATGGTAAAACTACCTGGATCTTTTAAATTCTTAGGTAACCTCCTTTGCAAAATTGTCGAGCTCTTTTCAAACAAATGCAATCAAGACACTTCCTTAAGTTTCCTTTTATTAGAAAGGATATCTTTCAAAAATATAGCATATTTAGGCATCTGTGACAAAGCCTCAGCAAATGGAATGTTAATGTGCAATTGTTTAAAAAGTTCAAGAAACTTACCGAACTGAGCATCAATCTTGTCCTTGTTCAACCTAGACGGATATGGTACTCTAGGTCAGAATTCCTTCATTATGGGGCTGTTGTCTTGTGGCTGCTTCTCTTTCTCACTTTCTAGTGCAACTTTCTCTCCCGAAGTGACAGGGAGGTCGTCTTATTTTTCATTTTCTTGTACTTCAGGCTTTTTCTCTGCCACTTCTCCTTTTTTCTCATCCACATTACCCTTGATCTCTTTTCCACTCTTTAGTTTAATTGCCTTAAGCTGCTCTTTTGGATTTGCCTTAGTGTTGCTAGGCAAACTTGTAATATCCTCATTTGTGGTCTAGAAGTTTTGATTATGTTATTGTTATTGTTGTTATTGTTGTTGTTGTTGTTGGTTTAAATTGAGAAAAGGAAAGTATATGTATATGTGTTTTGGGGAAATTTAGGGTTTAGAGACAAGTTTATATGTTGTGTATATGGTGATATATATAACATATAAAATGGTCAAAGAGAGAGAGTCAATGCAAGAGGAGATTTTTTATATGGCATGTGAAATTACTTAATTGGGTTTATAAGAGACAAAAGCTAAGTTAAGTGATGAGGGGTATATGAGTAATTGCTTGAAATGAAATGCATGGTGGAGATTAAAAGAAGAAAAGGTGTTTGACTTGTGCATTTTCTTCTTTCTTTCTTGAAGTGGCCGGCTCTCCAAATAGCAAAGAGAAAGGGAGGTGTTCTTGAGGCAAGAAGTAAATTGAAGAAGGAATCAAGAGTTTGGTTAGAGATTTGTGGAAATTCTTCATTTAAGGTAAGTAATTTCTTGTTTTCTTTTATTAATTTTGAAGTTGTGGCTAAGGTGTATTGTGAATTGTTGAGTTGATGATTTGGTGTGTTTGATATGTGTTTACAAGTGTTAAAGTTGATTGTTAGTTAAAAGATTGAATTGAGGTTGGTTTGGTTGTGAAGGTTGTAAGTTTAAATGGATTTTGATAGTGGAAGTTCAAGTGTAAAGTTGGTTTTAGGGTTTGAGATGGTATGTGTCTAAATGTTTTGGTTGATGTGTTTAAATAAGGAATATGGTGATAAATATGTAGAATTTGTGTTTAGAACATTGATTTCATTCATTTGAAACATATTATATGGTGTTTGATGAGTTTGAGTGCAATTGGAGGAGAGTTGTGCATATTAGGGTTTGTGTTTTGGGAGACACGGCCAAAAGCAATGTGAGACACGGCCAAGCCAAGGGATTTTGGGCGTGTTGGATTAGTTTTTGGGTGACATGGCCGTGTTCCCAAGCCGTGTTAGCTACTGAGAGTTTTGGTTTAAGAGACACGGTCACAAGCTTGGCCATGTCCCTTGCCCGTGTTGCTTACTGTCCAAGTGGGTTGAGTGACACGGCCACAAGCTTGGCCGTGTCCCTCAAGTGGCTGCCCGTGTCCCTCAAATGTGTGGGTTAGGGTTTTTATACTTTGTTCTATTTGCATTGTTTTGTTCCTTTTAAGGTAAGTTGGTACCTTAACCTAAACCTAAACACATTTAAACAATGATTGACCTAAACAAATGCATATGGAAGATCTTAAAGCTATGAATGATATAAATTATTCTTTGCCCTAATTGCATTGTTGAGATTGAACAATGTTATGTTATGCATTGTGAATGGTTATGTGTTTCATGAATAATGTATATTGAAATGTTATATCAAAGATGCTATGATGATTTAAATAAGAGGTGAAATGTGATGTAAAGCCATTGTGATTGGCTATGATGATGATATTGAAAGAAAGAAGGCATGTTTGCCTAAATGTGATGAGAATTTGAGAATGGAAATGGTAACTATATAATAAATGAATTGTTTGTTTAATATGTTATTCAGTTTCAGTGTTCTGGATTTGGGTGGCATGCCTAAGAAATGATGAAAGGTAACAGTCTTGCCGGGTTGAGGATCTCCTCATATGTGTTGAGTTGATGGTCCAAGAGACTGGGTCTGTTACACTATGAGAATTGTGAATATGAGATATATGATTTGTAACAGTCTTGCCGGGTTGAGGATCTCCTCATATGTGTTGAGTGGATGGTCCAAGAGACTGGGTCTGTTACACTATCCATGGATAGAGATACATGTATATACATTGCCTACTGGCGTGATTATTGTGACTATGAACCAAAGCAGTAACTCTGAACTCTGAATATCGTATTAAATACTTGTTGGGCCCATAGGTGTCAAGGTTATATGAATGTCCTAAATAATGTTATGAGTTAATGAAATGAGATGTTGTTTATTGAGTATGATTGATTAATGTTGAATGTGGAAAGATGTTGAGATGCGGTATGCTCATATGACTATGATTTGTCAAATGCATAATTATGAGGTTAACTTTATATTTATGATGTTGATCTTATCAACAACATATGTGGCATTGCATTACATTAAAGCATACCATTAGCATGTATTATCTTACTAAGCCGTTGGCTTAACGCGATAGTGTTTAATCGCGCAGGTAATAGAGTTGATAGAGTTGAACCTGAGAGTTCATCAAGACCAAGTGAGAGTAGACCTTGAAGAATTCATTTTGGGAGCTTAAAGATCAGAGCAGACTTGCCAATCATGTATACTTCTTTATATTTTGTAAAGAAATGTTTAATATGTAAATATGTACATATTTTATAACTTCCGCTGTGTAATATTTAAATGTATATATATATAACTAATATGTTTTGTTTTATAAGTAAATGATCTACTTTTCTATAATGTATAATGATAAGGGTATTGTATCAAATTTAAAGTGTTTTGAATGTTAAGAAAACCGTAGCATCCCTATGTTTGGTGCACTTATGCTACATTATGGTGGTTGTAGTATGTGTGCATTGGATATGGGGGTGTTACAATTGTTTTGGTATCAGAGCCTAGGTTTGAGATTCTCAGCCTAGGTAAAATGTAATAAAAAGAATATTTTTACTTAAAAAGTTGGTTTTGAAATAAAATACATGTTTGGGATTGGCAACCTCTGATCTTTAATAAGAAGTATCCTACTGTGTTTGCAGTGTTAGGTTGTGATGGATTCTCACTCACGTCAGTCGATTGAGGGTAGTGCCGAGAGTATTGCTCCTGCTGAGGGAGCTAGAGTTGATAGTGTTGAGGAGGCACCTGCTTCGGTGTCGGGTAGACCAGTTGGTGAGGAGGTTCCGCCAGCCTGGTTTAGACATATGATGGAAGTTATGAGGCAAGCACCAGTGCAACCACAGCCACCACCCCCTCAACCTTCAGTACCAGTGAGGCACTATGATAAGCTAAGGAAATATGGAGCGGAGGATTTCCTTGGTACTACTGACCCAGCTGTAGCAGAACAGTGGCTTGACAAAGTACAGAGGATCTTTATTCAGTTACAAGCCACCCCTGAGGAAAAATTTGACTATGCAAGATCTTTGCTACAGAAGGACGCCTACGATTGGTGGAAGACAGTGCCACATTCTATGGATGATCCACCAACCTTGTCTTATGCGGATTTTCTGAGAGAGTTTGAGTTGAAGTATACTCCTAGGGAGTACAAAGACATGAAGAAGATGGAGTTCTTAGGCTTGAAGCAAGACAGCAAGACTGTTACTGAGTATGAAGTTGAGTTTATTCGACTGAGTCAGTATGCCGGGGGTATTATTGCTGATGAGATTGATAGATGTCGGCGATTTGAGGAGGGATTGAGGCCCTCGATCATGTGCTTAGTGGCTGGATCCAGATATCAGGATTTCTCACAGCTAGTGGCAGCAGCTCGAAGTGTAGAGCGAGCTCAAGTTATTGCAGCTGCTTCAGAGGAAGAGGTTAGGGTTAGGAGGCCCCAGTTTGAGGCAGGGTCTTCTTCTGTTAAAAGAGGTAAAGGAAGCTTTGTTCCTAGAGTTAGTAGTAGTCAGAGGTTAGCTGGTAGGTCAGTGCAGTTCCAGAGGCAGAGATTTAGACCTGCAGCTTCAGTAGCGAGTGCTCCTACTCCTGGAGTTCAGAGATCCACCTTACCTGTGTGTAACCAGTGTGGTGGAAGACATGGGGGCGTTTGTTGGAGGCATAGTAGATCAGGGGTATGCTTCAGGTGTGGATCACCTGACCACTTTGTGAGAGACTGTCCTGAGAGGTAGGAGCAGATGCCAGTTGATTCTGCTGCTTCTCGAGCTAGTGTGAGGGGAGGCAGAGGAGGCAGAGGTGCCAGCCGAGGAGGTAGACTAGGGTTCAGTTCTAGAGGAGGTCCTACATCCAGGGAGGGTAGACCAGAGGAGGTTGGATCTTCCCAGAGGATGTATGTTATGCAGAGGCAGCCAGATGCATCGGCAGTCATAGCTGGTACTTTTTCTTTATTTGATATTTCAGTACTTGCTTTGATTGGTCCGGGTTCCACCCATTCGTATGTTAGTGCATCTGTTTTGCCTGTATCTGATTTGCATGCTGAGTCCCTAGGATTTGATGTGTTGGTGACAAATCCGTTAGGGCATAGTGTGGTTGTGAGTAAGGTGCATCGAGATAGTGCAGTAGTGGTGCAGGGTGAGGAGTTCTTTGTGGATTTGATTGAGATGCCATTTAAGGAATATGATGTGATCTTAGGTATGGATTGGCTATCTCGACATGGAGCTGTGGTGGATTGTAAAAAGAAAATTGTTTCTTTGAGAACGGGTGATGGTAGAGAGGTGATAGTATCTAATGAGCAGGAACAGCTAGCCTCCTTATTTGTTTCAGCTGTTGCAGCCAGGAGGTTGATTAGAAAGGGATTTGAAGCCTATCTTGCTCATGTGGTAGATACTAGAGTGAAGGGTTCCCCTATTGATAGCATTGCCACAGTTGCTGAGTTTCCGGATGTATTTCCAGAGGAGTTGCCAGGGTTACCTCCTGAGAGAGAGGTGGAGTTCGGTATTGAATTGTTGCCTGGTACCACTCCTATCTCTATTACTCCTTATAGAATGGCACCAGCAGAATTGAGGGAATTGAAAGTTCAATTACAGGAGTTGTTGGACAAAGGATTTATTCGCCCCAGTGTTTCTCCTTGGGGAGCTCCTGTGCTATTTGTGAAAAAGAAAGATGGTACTATGAGGTTGTGTATCGATTATAGGCAATTGAATAAGGTGACTATTAAAAATAAATATCCTTTGCCTAGAATCGATGATCTCTTTGATCAATTGAAGGGTACAGCTGTGTTTTCTAAAATTGATTTGAGATCTGGGTACCATCAATTGAGAGTTAAAGCTGAAGACATTTCCAAAACCGCCTTTCGGACCAGGTATGGGCATTATGAATTTCTAGTTATGCCTTTTGGTCTGACGAATGCACCTGCAGCTTTTATGGATTTGATGAATAGGGTGTTCAGGCCCTATCTGGATCAGTTTGTAGTGGTCTTCATCGATGACATTCTGGTGTATTCGCGGAATGAAGAGGAACATGACATGCATCTGCGGATTGTATTGCAGATTTTGAGAGAGAAGCAGTTGTTTGTCAAATTGTCGAAGTGTGAGTTCTGGTTGGATCAAGTCGCTTTTCTCGGACATATTGTTTCAGCAGAAGGCATTAGAGTTGATCCGAGCAAAGTTGAAGCAATTTTGAATTGGAGTCCACCAAAGTCAGTGACTGAAGTTAGAAGTTTCCTGGGTTTGGCAGGCTATTACAGACGGTTTGTGAAAGGGTTTTCTTTAATAGCTACTCCACTCACTAGATTGCTTTGTAAGGGAGTGAGATTTGTGTGGACGGATCAGTGTCAGACTAGCTTTGAGCAGTTGAGAGATATGCTGACTCAAGCGCCTGTTCTTACTCTACCTGTGGAAGGCAAACCATATGTGATTTTTAGTGATGCTTCACATAGTGGTTTGGGGTGTGTATTGATGCAAGAAGGTAAAGTTATAGCTTATGCATCTTGACAGTTGAAACCGCATGAGCTTAATTATCCTACTCATGATTTGGAGTTGGCAGCCATTGTGTTTGCATTAAAGATTTGGCGCCACTATCTGTTTGGGGAGAAATGTTTCATCTACACTGATCACAAGAGTTTGAAGTATTTGGGTGTCCAGAAAGAACTCAATCTTCGTCAGAGGAGATGGCTAGAATTGATTAAAGACTACGACTGCTTGATTGACTATCATCCAGGTAAAGCAAATGTTATTGCTGATGCCTTGAGTCGGAAGTCTTTAGCTGGTTTAACAGTTTACTCGCTCTCGTTGCTTGTTGAATTGAGAGCATTGTATGCCAGTTTGGTACCTTGTGTTGATGGTGCATTATTGGCACAGTTGCAATTGAAGCCGGTTTTGTTAGATCAGATCAAAGAAGCTCAGTTGGCCGATAAGAAGATACAGAAGATTGTTTCGGATTGTCAGAGTGGAAAGGGTAGAGATTTTATTGTGAAGAGTGATGGGAGCCTATGGTTTAAAAACCGATTGTGTGTACCCGATGATGCTGATTTGAAAAGGGTCATTTTGGAAGAAGCTCATCAGTCGATGTTTGCTATGCATCCGGGTAATACGAAGATGTATCATGATTTGAGACAGCATTATTGGTGGATTGGGTTGAAGAGAGATATTGCAGAGTTTGTATCGAAATGTCTCACCTGTCAGAAGGTTAAAGCAGAGCATCAAGTTCCAACTGGATTGCTTCAACCATTATCAGTACCAGAATGGAAGTGGGATAGAGTGACGATGGATTTTGTGTCTGGGTTGCCTTTGACACAAAAGAGGCATGATGCTATATGGGTGATTGTGGATAGATTGACTCAGACAGCTCATTTCCTTCCGGTGCGGATGGATTACTCTTTGGAGAGGTTGGCTGAGCTGTATATCCATGAGATTGTGAAATTGCATGGTGTTCCAACTTCTTTAGTGTCTGATCGAGATCCCAGGTTTACTTCAAGATTTTGGAAGAGTTTGCATAGTGCTTTGGGTTCTCGACTGCACTTCAGCACTGCTTTTCATCCACAGTCGGATGGACAGTCAGAGAGGGTGATACAGATTATTGAGGACATGTTGAGAAGCTGTGTCATTGATTTCACTGGAAGTTGGGATAGGTTTTTACCTCTTGTGGAGTTTGCTTACAACAACAGTCACCAATCCAGCATTGGTATGGCACCTTTTGAAGCATTGTATGGCAGACGGTGTAGGACACCTCTTTGTTGGAATGAGCTTGGAGATAATAAGTTGGTTGGTCCTGATTTGATTCAAGAAACTGAAGAAAAAGTAAAGTTGATTCGAGGCAGGTTAAAAGCAGCTTCAGACCGACAGAAGTCTTATGCAGATCTGAAAAGGAGAGACATTCAGTTTGATGTTGGAGATAAGGTGTTTTTGAAAGTATCTCCTTGGAAGAAGATTTTGAGGTTCGGTCGGAAAGGAAAATTGAGTCCTCGGTTTATTGGACCATATGAAGTTTTGGAAAGAATTGGGCCAGTTGCGTATCGACTTGCTTTGCCACCTGAGTTGGATCGTATTCATAATGTATTTCATGTTTCTATGTTGAGGAGGTACAGGTCGGATCCATCTCATGTGTTGCCAATTGAATCTATCGAAGTGAGCCCAGATTTGACTTTTGAAGAGGAACCAGTTGCTATCTTGGCATGAGAAGTGAAAGAGTTGAGGAACAAGAGTGTGCCATTGGTGAAAGTTCTATGGAAGAATCATGGAAAAGAATAAGCAACTTGGGAAAGTGAGCAAACCATGCAAGAACAATACCCGCAGTTATTTTAGCTTTGATATCAGGTAATTTCGAGGATGAAATTTTCTTTTTAGAGGGGGAGAATTGTAATATCCTCATTTGTGGTCTAGAAGTTTTGATTATGTTATTGTTATTGTTGTTATTGTTGTTGTTGTTGTTGGTTTAAATTGAGAAAAGGAAAGTATATGTATATGTGTTTTGGGGAAATTTAGGGTTTAGAGACAAGTTTATATGTTGTGTATATGGTGATATATATAACATATAAAATGGTCAAAGAGAGAGAGTCAATGCAAGAGGAGATTTTTTATATGGCATGTGAAATTACTTAATTGGGTTTATAAGAGACAAAAGCTAAGTTAAGTGATGAGGGGTATATGAGTAATTGCTTGAAATGAAATGCATGGTGGAGATTAAAAGAAGAAAAGGTGTTTGACTTGTGCATTTTCTTCTTTCTTTCTTGAAGTGGCCGGCTCTCCAAATAGCAAAGAGAAAGGGAGGTGTTCTTGAGGCAAGAAGTAAATTGAAGAAGGAATCAAGAGTTTGGTTAGAGATTTGTGGAAATTCTTCATTTAAGGTAAGTAATTTCTTATTTTCTTTTATTAATTTTGAAGTTGTGGCTAAGGTGTATTGTGAATTGTTGAGTTGATGATTTGGTGTGTTTGATATGTGTTTACAAGTGTTAAAGTTGATTGTTAGTTAAAAGATTGAATTGAGGTTGGTTTGGTTGTGAAGGTTGTAAGTTTAAATGGATTTTGATAGTGGAAGTTCAAGTGTAAAGTTGGTTTTAGGGTTTGAGATGGTATGTGTCTAAATGTTTTGGTTGATGTGTTTAAATAAGGAATATGGTGATAAATATGTAGAATTTGTGTTTAGAACATTGATTTCATTCATTTGAAACATATTATATGGTGTTTGATGAGTTTGAGTGCAATTGGAGGAGAGTTGTGCATATTAGGGTTTGTGTTTTGGGAGACACGGCCAAAAGCAATGTGAGACACGGCCAAGCCAAGGGATTTTGGGCGTGTTGGATTAGTTTTTGGGTGACATGGCCGTGTTCCCAAGCCGTGTTAGGTACTGAGAGTTTTGGTTTAAGAGACACGGTCACAAGCTTGGCCATGTCCCTTGCCCGTGTTGCTTACTGTCCAAGTGGGTTGAGTGACACGGCCACAAGCTTGGCCGTGTCCCTGAAGTGGCTGCCCATGTCCCTCAAATGTGTGGGTTAGGGTTTTTATACTTTGTTCTATTTGCATTGTTTTGGTCCTTTTAAGGTAAGTTGGTACCTTAACCTAAACCTAAACACATTTAAACAATGATTGACCTAAACAAATGCATATGGAAGATCTTAAAGCTATGAATGATATAAATTATTCTTTGCCCTAATTGCATTGTTGAGATTGAACAATGTTATGTTATGCATTGTGAATGGTTATGTGTTTCATGAATAATGTATATTGAAATGTTATATCAAAGATGCTATGATGATTTAAATAAGAGGTGAAATGTGATGTAAAGCCATTGTGATTGGCTATGATGATGATATTGAAAGAAAGAAGGCATGTTTGCCTAAATGTGATGAGAATTTGAGAATGGAAATGGTAACTATATAATAAATGAATTGTTTGTTTAATATGTTATTCAGTTTCAGAGTTCTGGATTTGGGTGGCATGCCTAAGAAATGATGAAAGGTAACAGTCTTGCCGGGTTGAGGATCTCCTCATATGTGTTGAGTTGATGGTCCAAGAGACTGGGTCTGTTACACTATGAGAATTGTGAATATGAGATATATGATTTGTAACAGTCTTGCCGGGTTGAGGATCTCCTCATATGTGTTGAGTGGATGGTCCAAGAGACTGGGTCTGTTACACTATCCATGGATAGAGATACATGTATATACATTGCCTACTGGCGTGATTATTGTGACTATGAACCAAAGCAGTAACTCTGAACTCTGAATATCGTATTAAATACTTGTTGGGCCCATAGGTGTCAAGGTTATATGAATGTCCTAAATAATGTTATGAGTTAATGAAATGAGATGTTGTTTATTGAGTATGATTGATTAATGTTGAATGTGGAAAGATGTTGAGATGCGGTATGCTCATATGACTATGATTTGTCAAATGCATAATTATGTGGTTAACTTTATATTTATGATGTTGATCTTATCAACAACATATGTGGCATTGCATTACATTAAAGCATACCATTAGCATGTATTATCTTACTAAGCCGTTGGCTTAGCGCGATAGTGTTTAATCGCGTAGGTAATAGAGTTGATAGAGTTGAACCTGAGAGTTCATCAAGACCAAGTGAGAGTAGACCTTGAAGAATTCATTTTGGGAGCTTAAAGATCAGAGCAGACTTGCCAATCATGTATACTTCTTTATATTTTGTAAAGAAATGTTTAATATGTAAATATGTACATATTTTATAACTTCCGCTGTGTAATATTTAAATGTATATATATATATAACTAATATGTTTTGTTTTATAAGTAAATGATCTACTTTTCTATAATGTATAATGATAAGGGTATTGTATCAAATTTAAAGTGTTTTGAATGTTAAGAAAACCGTAGCATCCCTATGTTTAGTGCACTTATGCTACATTGTGGTGGTTGTAGTATGTGTGCATAGGATATGGGGGTGTTACAAAACTTCCTTATGGTCTCTCACTGAGCAACTTGGCAATTTGCCCCACCCAATTCTCCAAATTATGAATAGAGGCTTGCTGATTTCTTAGGGTGGTTTTAGTTGATTGGAACATGGTTTCAGAAGCTGCTATAAATTTCTCCATCATGTCCTCCAAATTACTCTTTCTTGGAGGAGCAGCTTGTTGATGTTGGGGCTGCTGGAATCCAGGGGGAGGTTGTGGATTATTCTGATTATTCCATGAGAAATTAGGATGATTTTTCCACCCCGGATTATACGTGTTGCTGTAGGGGTTATTCTGCTGTTGCCTTGGCATGTTTCCTACATAATCTACTTGCTCTTTCCTAGCAAACATGTTGCCACTTTGGCAATCTTGATGTTGCGCTCAAATTAACTCTACCACGAAGCATCACTCGTAAGTATACGAGGTAGCTGTAGCAAAGGTGATTGCCCCAAGGTCGTCTCACAAGGAAGCTAAAGTGGCTAATTGATTATCAAATTAAAAGTAACAAGTAATGAATAAATTTAAATTGCTAACTAATGAAAAAGTTTGATTGAAGTTTAAAACAATAAAAGTAAACAAGAGCTGATGTTTTGATTCACTTGACAAAAAGGTCTAGGGTTTGCACTTCTCTACTACTTATATGTATGAATGGTTATTCCTCTTAACTAATTCAATTTCAAAGATTAAATCTCAAACAACTTAATTAATTGAGTCAAGGAAATAAGCTCTCGCATTCAAACCTCTTACAACTAATCTTGTTATAATTGAAACAATCTTTTTAATAGGTTATATCTCTAATTCACCTAAGTCCCTAATTGAATTGATCCAGCATTAGACTTCATCTCTCAATCCATCATCTAATACCTAAAACACATAATTGGTGGCCAATCAATTATATATTAATAATATTTCATTCAATCAAGGCTAAAGAAATTATTAGCTAAGAGAATAACCAATTCATACAATCATAGCAGATCCATACAAACCCTAGACTAGATCAAATTAGTTCATAATGCAATCAAACATATTCATCTCATTAATGTTCAAAGAAATCAAAATAGACATGATAATATCCATAAATACAATTTCAATGAAAATAAAGAGAATAAGTTCGAGAACAAAACCAAGTTACAAACTCCTTGAAGCTTCTGAAGAATCTCTTGTTCAAATCTTGCAAGAAGGATGCATCAATGGCTAGAACAATCTAATCTAAGCTAAAGTAATCAAAAGTGTAATGAAAATTAAAGAAAACAATTGTCAAAACCCTAAGCTCACTCTCAGACGGCTAAATCAGCTCTCCAAATCGTCAACAGTCCCAAACCCTAGCTTTTCTTTTCTTTTTATATGAATCGTCCGCTTTAAAAACTCACTACGGATTTGGTTCATGAGAGACACGGCCAAGTTAGAGGTGACTTGGCCGTGTTGGTGGTTCTTGGAGGGACACGACTATTGACTTGGCCGTGTCCCTTGCATGTGTCCGCTTCTATCTCAGAATTCCTTCTTTTCCTCTTTGGTTAAGTGACACGGCCATGATGAAGTGGGCTTGGCCGTGTTGTACCTTTTTGGAGGGACACGGCCACTAACTTGGCCGTGTCCCTTGCCTGTGTTTGCTTCTGTGAAGATTTGCTTCTCTTTTGCCTTGGAACTAAGTGAGACATGGCCAAGTGAAGGTGACTTGGCCGTGTTGATCTTCTTTGGAGGGACACGGCCACTGACTTGGCCGTGTCTCTTGCTTGTGTCTCTCTCTATGACTTGCTCTTCCTTTTTAACTTGGTATGGGACACGGCCAGTGACTTGGCCGTGTCCTCTGCCTGTGTCAGCCACTGCTCCTTTCTCCTTCAATTTGTTTCCTTGCCTTTTTTTAACCTAACACAAGACTTGTAAGAAAACTTTAAACAAGAAATAAATAAACATTAACCAATCAAAACATAAACACATACTAAAAATTAGATCAAAAACAACATAAACACTTAAATCAACTAAAACTACCAAAATTAATGTAAACAGTAAACAAACCGATAAAAACTAACAAAATACCTAAATAAAACAATAATTATCATAATAAACAAGACACAAATCTATAACAAAAACTAATAAAACAACTACCCCACACTTAAAACTTTGCTTGTCCTCAAGCAAATTCACATGGCATAAATTAAAAACTCAAACAACCTTAACTATAATTCCAGCATATAGATGAAATACTTTAAGTGTCAGACATAAATAATTGCAATTTCCTTCAATCAAGGATTTTCTTAACTCATTCATTAATCCAAACATACAAATCGTATCTCTCATCTAAGTGTTTCACTCGATTTCAAAGGTTAATCACTCAAACCACTCATGAGTGCATACTGCCATAAACTTGCTTAATTATCCAATCTCCCTCACTAATTTTCTCAAGAAATAATCCGAAGGTCTTTTATTTGGATGTAATGGGGCTAAGGTGCAGATGTGAGAAAAGGCATTTAAGCTGGAGAATCAAGAAATAGAGTATCTAAATTAGACAATACTATTGCTAAGAAACTCACAACTCCCTCAAATGGCATACTCACCAATCCTTAATAATCTTATATACTTGCACATTAAAGAAGAGTACATGAGTCAACATTCCTCTAATGCTAGAAAATATATGAATTTTGTATATATATATATATCTCTCTTCTTTTATCTCTTTTTTTTTCTTTTATTTTATCATCATTTTTTTTATATATACAAAATATAAACTTGCATAGAACATCTAGCTTAAAATGTAGAGGAAAAGAATAATCAACTCTTAATCCAACACAATGTGCAAAGTATGCATTTCAACCCCAAATAGCAATACCATTTTTTTTTATTTTTACTTACCCCACACTTTGAAATAAACTACCCTATTGTCAAATCATAAAACTCCATTCCTTAATGCATAGGTATGATGATAATAAGAACATGTTAAGTTGAGAATTGTGTTGATCAAACAAGAAACGGTCAATGGCTCAACTTGGCTCACTAAAGAAATCAATATTAAGGGAAGTCTTTTTAAGCTAAAGGGGCTAACCTAATTTGCCTTCATCATTTTAAAACTTGAGATTAAATCATAATGTGAGTTCAATTAGTATGCAAAAGCAAACTCTAGAGATGCAAAATCATGAAGGTGCACACTTAAGAAAAGAACATCAATTGACAATAATATCAAATTTATGAGGCTCAAAACTCACACAAGTGGGTTCACCAAGATTTATATGTCATGAATTGTAGAATGTGAAAATTGATCTTGAATGAATTCAAATGCTCATTTCTATGCCGATACTAAAGTCTCAACTATAATGCTAGAATCAAAGAAAAGATCAATAAGATTTCAACAATTATGCCATGCACAACAGACACAATAAGCAAAACAAAACAAAAATTAAAGGAAAACTTAAAGAGTACCCCACACTTAAAATTTACATTGTCCTCAATGTAAAACAAAAATAATAAATAAAAAGAGTTAAAGGACAACCTGTCTTCCATAGTACCTGGTGAGGCAAAACCCTAGCTTTCCATCACAAACAAAAAAGTTCAAAAACAAAAGTACAATATATAAAAATAAAATATCCAAATATAAAACGTTAACATGAAAACAAAAACGAAAAATAAGAACAAAAATACACTAAACAAAATAAAGCAAGGACTCAAAACCTATGAAAAAGGTGGGCGTGAAGATGATGCAGCTGAGGGATGGAGACTCAAGAACTTCGCAAGGTTGCTATTAATCTGTTCCAACTGCTGCAAGACCTCAGTATGGTTACGGTCCACCTTGCTATCCAGTCGATCCACTTTGCCCTCCAGGGCCTCAATCCTCAGAAGTACCTCTTGACTTTCTGAAATCGGAGCATCCTCATATAGGTCAAGAGAATTCGAGTAGGACTCCTCTTGGACCCGTGCTCTCTTCTGCCTGTCCCCCGGTGCTGCAGGCTCAGCTGAAGGCATCACATAAGTCCCTCTCCTATGCACCACCATGTGCATCTTCTCAAGTGTAGCTAAATCCAAAGAGTCATTACCCGAAATTCTAGTCATGCGACTAGTACTCAGGTCAAAATCCTCAACAAGGGCTACTGCTAATGTGGTAACCAACCCCCCAACACAAATTGCCCCCTTTCTTTTGTTAGCCACAGAATAAAAAATATCGGCTAACCAATAGCCGGCACTAACATGCATTGCATTCAAAGCACAATCCAGGAAAAATAATTCACTCAATTCAACCACACCCGGGCTCTCCTTCCGAGCAAAGAATCCGTAAGCCATAAACCTATGCAAATACCTAAAAGCGGAATTTCTTAATTTAGATGCTTTGGCCGATTTGGCCACACAAGTACCTGAGCCTAAAGCTCCCCAAGCAAATTGTTGTTTAAATTCTTTGGGTACCGACCTTTCCCCATGCTGATGAAAATCATATATATCATTTAACTGGTCAATACTAAGCACATATGATTTACCCAGCAATTTAAACATCATTCTAGTGCAGATTTTCTTATCATCTCTTTCAACCTTGAGAGATGTCAAAAATTCTAAAGTAAGTTCCTCAAACTGCAAAGGTCTCAAGGTGACTAGAGTTTCCCATCCAAGAAATTGCACATATCGATCAAAATTAGTCCTAATTTGCAAGGCATCAAGAGATTCATCGTTAACATACCTTGTCGGGAAAAAACCCTGAGCCAAAAGATTTGCTCTCTTCAAAGATAAAGATGATGAAGAGGAAGAAGCTCCTTCGGCTGTAGACTTCTTCGTCTTGCAGTGTGAAACAATCTTAGTTCTCGGCATCCTTAGAAATCTGAAAATTCAAACCAAAACTTGATTAAATCAAAATTTATGAGAAAAGAAGAAGTTTTAATGGATTATTTCTAGTTTTGGTGAAGAGATTTGAGGATTAAAGGAAGGTTTGGAGCTTGGAATTAAAAATTATGGAGTTTGTGATACAGAGAGCGAGAGAGTGAGAGAGATGAATAAACAGGGATTTAGGGATTTAATGGAAAGAAACTGGGAAAAATCGTGTTTTTAAAAGTGTAAAAGTGAGGGACACGGCCAAGTTGTGGGCAACACGGCCGTGTCATGTGATTTTTGAGGGACACGGCCAGTGACTTGGCCGTGTCCCATGCCTGTGTCAGCTATTGGACTAGAGGTGCAAAATACAAAAGCAAAAATCAATTTTTGGTGATGACTTGGCCGTGTCCAGTGACACGGCCAAGGGACACGGCCAAGTCCTTTGGCCGTGTCACTCACTGTGACAGTTTGCAAAATCAACAAAAGAAGAGAGTTTTCATGACCCTTGGCCGTGTCACTCTCTGCTACTTTTTAACTTTTTTTTTTATTTTATATCACCAATTATCAACGAAATTGCAACCTCTTCTGCGATGAACCTGAAACACATTAGAAAAATAAAAATCGATTAAAGCACCCGTTCCATTTATTTAGACTAAACATAAAATCAAAACTTGCTAAATTTAAAATTTACAACTATTAAGAATAAATGCAAACCGATGGGTTGCCTCCCATTTAGCGCTTCTTTAATGTCATATAGCTGGACATCATGCAAGACCTAGGGGTCATGGATCAAAGTGTTGTCAATGATCCTCACTTCCTGAAATCCTTCATTGTATGGCTTAACTCTCTGTCCATTCACTTTAAAAGTCTCACTTGTTCGAGAGTTAAGTAATTCAATGGCACCAGAAGGATACACCTCAGTTATCTCGAAAGGACCACTCCATCGAGACTTGAGTTTACCTGGAAAAAGACGGAGTCAAGAGTTAAAAAGTAAAACTTTCATACCTGGACTCAATGTCTTTCGCACTATAATTCTGTCATGAAGTGCTTTAGTGAGATCCTTGTAAATTCTCGAGCTCTCATACGCCTCATTTCTCAGCTCATCTAACTCTGAAATTTGCAGAAATCGTTCTTTCTTCGCTTTGTCCAAGTACAAATTCAGAGTCTTGATTGCCCAATATGCTCTGTGCTCCAACTCCACTGGTAAGTGACAAGCTTTTCCAAACACCAATCGGTATGGACTCATACCTAGAGGAGTTTTGAAAGCAGTCCGATATGCCCATAGTGCATCATGCAATCTGTTTGCCCAATCCTTCCTTGATGTGTTGACTGTTTTCTCCAGAATTCCTTTTAGCTGCTTGTTTGATGTTTCAACTTGCCCATAAGTCTGTGGATGGTATGGGGTTGCCACCTTGTGCTTAACACCAGATTTGTGCATTAACTTCTCAAAAAGCCTGTTGCAAAAATGGCTTCCCCCATCACTGACTATTACTCTTGGCGTACCAAATCTGTTAAGAATATTTTCCTTCACAAATTTAACAACTACATTAGCATCATTAGTACGGGTGGGGATTGCCTCCACCCATTTGGAAACATAATCAACAGCAACTAAAATATACTCATATCCAAAAGATTTGGGGAAAGGACCCATGAAGTCTATTCCCCACACATCAAACAGTTCAACAATAATATATGATTGAAGGGGCATTTCATTCCTCCTCCCAATGTTACCTCCTCTTTGGCAATGATCACAGTGCTTACAATACTCTTGAGCATCTTTAAATAATGTAGGCCAGTAAAAACCACTTTGAAACACCTTTTCCGCAGTCTTTCTTCCTCCAAAATGACCCCCACAGTGAAGGTCATGACAAAATTGAAGAACACTCAGTTGTTCTTCCTCAGATACACACCTGCGAACTATCTCATCTTTGCATATCCGGAATAGATAAGGTTCATCCCAAAAATAAAACTTACTCAAGTGTAGAAACCTTTTCTTTTCCTGAAAGGACATGTTAGATCGCAAAATACCACAAGCAAGATAGTTAGCAATATCTGCAAACCAAGGTGCATTAATTACCACAAACAAATGCTCATCAGGAAATGCTTCTAAATTTTTATGAATGCTATCAGATGCAAGATTTTCACTAAAGAAGGGTAATCTGGATAAATGATCAGCAACAACATTCTCACTACCCTTAGTATCTTTAATTTGAAAATCAAATTCCTGCAATAACAACACCCATCTAATTAAGCGCGGTTTAGCATGTTGTTTTGTTAACAGATATTTAAGAGCTGCATGATCAGAATGCACAATAAGTTTTGACCCAATTAAATATGCTCTAAATTTGTCTAAAGCAAAAACAACAGCTAACATTTCCTTTTCAGTTGTGGTGTAGTTCATTTGTGCACTATTCAGGGTCAAACTGGCATAATATATTACTCTCAAGTATTTATCAACCCTTTGCCCAAGAACAGCTCCTACTGCATGATTAGAGGCATCACACATGATTTCAAAAGGTAAAGACCAAACAGGAGCTACTATTACTGGTGCACTAGTTAATTTTTCTTTAAGGGAATTAAAAGCTTGCATGCATTGTGCTGTAAATTCAAATGGAACATCTTTCCCTAGCAAATGGCACAATGGTTGGCTTATTTTGAAAAAATTCTTAATAAACCTCCTATAAAATCCCGCATGCCCTAAGAAACTTCTTATTCCCTTAACAGAGGTAGGTGGGGGTAACTTAGCAATCAGTTCAACTTTAGCCTTATCCACCTCAATCCCTTTACTTGACACCACATGACCTAAGACAATGCCCTGAGTAACTATAAAATGACTCTTTTCCCAACTTAAAGTGAGGTTACATTCAATGCATCTCTCAAGCACACGAACAAGTTTATTAAGGCAATTATCAAAAGAATTACCAAAAACAGAAAAGTCATCCATAAATACCTCAATAAAATCATCTATCATATCTGAGAAGACAGACATCATGCATCTTTGAAAAGTTGCAGGTGCATTGCATAAGCCAAAGGGCATACGTCGAAATGCATAAGTACCAAAAGGGCAAGTAAAGGTTGTCTTGGACTGATCCTCTGGAGATATTGGCACTTGATAGTAACCTGAAAGGCCATCCAGAAAACAATAATGTGAGTATCTAGAAAGTTTATCTAACATCTGATCAATAAAAGGAAGAGGGAAATGATCTTTCTTTGTAGCATTGTTCAACTTCCTGTAATCGATGCACATTCTCCACCCAGTAGTAGTGTCACATCCGCCTACCGCATTTATGCAGAGTAGTCACGTGCATAGCGAGAGAAAGGGAAAGGAGAAGATAATTCTTGATAACAGCCCTAGATAAGGTTGTATGACCAAAGGGACCTAGTTGTAATTTTTAAAACTTTTGGGGACGTAAATGTAATTTCAAAAATAGTTGCACCGGATGTTCTTAATAGTGCATATAACAGATTTCAAAAATGGAGTGTAGAGAAAAATCATATCGCAATGACGTGTAACGGTTTTTTCAGGAAATGTCCCGTTAAAGAAAAACGAAGACATGTTGACTAGGGGCATTTTGGTCATTATAAATTAAAGTTATACATGAATTTAAAGTAGGAAATAAAAACATGAGTACGTAGAGGATGACGAGGGGTTAAATATGAAACGATCGTCAGTAGAAACAGAACCGGAGAAAATCCGAGCAAAGAAAGGACCTAAAGGGAATTTTGTAAAAAGTTGAGGGCTTATTGGTAATTTTTCAAAATGACTTGGAAACCTAGATTAGAGCTTATAAATAGAAAGTAGAGGTCGAGAGGATCAAAACTATATGTAGTTTGACTCGTGAAACTGTACGGTTTAAAAGATATGATCGATTAATCGCCGGAACGTAAAGTGGGTCCGGTTATATGTCGGGATCATATGGGTAACCCGGGACAACTTTAGGATATCCTATGGGAAGAGGGACAAGTGGAAAGAAATAAAGGAAAAGAAAACTATAAAAATCTAATGTTGGCCAATCAAAAGTAAGCATTTAGCATGTGTAATAAATGAAGAAAGAGAAAGGTGGACAAGTGGTCTTAAAGAGTTTAACCAACACATAAGGTGATCATCATTTCCTTTGTATATAAATATATGTGAAATGAAGAATAAACTCTCTCTTTTTCCACTTACAAATTTTTGCCAACAAAGGGAAACACCAAAGGACTTCCAAGTTTTTCCAAGTTTGATTTTCAAGGTAAGTTCTTAATGTTTTCAAGTATGTAGACTTTAATCTTAGTATCAGTTTTAGGTATTTATATATTTATTGGGAGATTAGAGATTAGAGTCTTTATGTGGAATTGGAAAAATATTAAGTGATGAGATTAATTGATTAAATGGAAGAATCAAGATGTATAAAGATTAATAAGTTTGGATTAGGGGTTTCGGTTGGAAAAGAAATGGAGGATAACTTATTATTTTGAATTTTTAAGGTTTATGTTGTATTTTGAATTTATTGAAGGAGAAATAAAGAATTAAAGAAGGAGAAGAAGGAAAAGCTAAGAGGAATTAAAGAAATAAGGTTTGGTACTTTACCTTTGAATAATTAATTTTGATTGGTGCTTTACCATAAAAGAAATTCTATTTGCTTACAAACTTTGGTTTATGGAAGTTTTGAAGTTGATGTTTAAAAATATTGATTGAGTTTAAATTAAATATTTGAGTTATGTTCTTGTTTTCTTATGGCAATTGGGTTGTTAAATTTAATTGAAACCAAATGTTTTGAGAAAATTTGGCAAGTTGATTTGGTAAGTTGTTTGGACTTTTATTAGTTTGATTTGAGTTAAACATGCAAAAATTGTTAAAAGGAAGTGTTTGAATCTTCACTTTACTATTAAAGAAGCCTTAATATTGATTTGCAAAAGAAAAATAAACTATCCTATGCATTTCAAATGTTTGGGCCGAAATGGTCCCAAAGTGACAGCTTCTGGACTATTTTTGGGAAAATCGTTTGGGGCAGCAAACGAATGAATTTTTCAACGAAATTTTACATGCAATTAGTCAACATATGAAATAAGTTTTCTGTAAAATTTCAGCCAAAAATAAGATCATTTACTTGGTCAAATGCATGACTGAAGTGGACTGAAATTTTGATGAAAACCCAGATTTTACTATTCATTTGGTCATGCCATTTTGCGTTGCCGATTTTTCTCGCCGCAACACTATTCATTTGGTCAGTTTGTGATTTTTTGAGGAATACTTTGAAATGTTTGATGTGTTTATTGTGGATGTTAAATATGTGAAAAAGAGTAACGGTTTGACCAAAGAAAGTGGTGCGCGGCATAAATGGCAAAGCGCAGTGAGAATTTAAATTGATTTCTTGAATCATTCTAAAATGAAGTTGAGACTTAAATTGAATCATTTTAATCTTTTTGCTCTACTGGATAGTGGGAGTGGTAGATAAGGGTATGGTGCACTATACTAACGCATGCAGTGCTGCTCATTATTGTGATATGATATTTTATTCAGTGGTGAGGCCACTGAATCCAATGGGGAGGCCCATTGGTTAACTAGGATGGGGAGGCCCATTCCTCTGATCTGATATCGGTGGTGAGGGCCACCTATGTTACAGTGGGGAGGCCCACTGCCTTATCACTATGGTTCCCTATATACCAGTAGAGCCTGAATCAAAGACATATTATTTTTCGTTAAACTATATAATGCCAATGAGTTTGAATTATAATTTTACATTATTGAAAGCATATCACACTAAATGTATCACGATTTCTATTGGTATAAAGTGGGTTGATTGTTGATTTAATTATTTCCTTTGATTTTGAATACTTTCATTTGTTACTTTTATTTTTATTGGTAAAGTACCCGCTGAGCGACAACGCTCAGCGAGTTGAGTTTTCTTGACTCGTAGGTTTGGAGAAGTAGATTTCGGTGATTAGCATCGAGCAGCCACAACACAGCGCAGCACCTCAGAGTAGCCTTTAGTTTCCAATATGAGTTAGCTAGTTGTGGCATGTATATGTATATATAAGATTGAGAGTCAGTATGTGATACTATACGTTATTGGTATGTAATAATCATAAGCCTTTACTTTATGTTGTATTAGAAGTGTGAACTCTTCTTGCAGGTTTGTAGTTGAGGGTATAAGGTGGATTCATTGGGAGTGCATTAAATTTGATGGTATTCACATTGGTCTGTGTAAAGTGTTTTCAAAAATCAGAAAAAACAAGTTTTGTCAACACTTGGGATCCAAATTTCTAGGCGAAACTATGGCAAAATTTCTGTAAAAATCAGAACCAAAAATTTGACTAAGTAAATTGGTAGCAATGTTAGGATAGTGTGGCGCCTCTACTCAGCTTACACATGTAGGTTGGGAAGGGGTGTTACAGTTAGTGGTATCAGAGCTTCGGTTTAGCCGCTTCTGGGTAATCCAACATAGGAGGATGTACGTTTTATGTCGGGAGTGGCCATTACCGACATAAAATGAGATATCCTGTAGTATATAGGAGATAAAAAGTAGGCATCATTCAAGAAGGAAATATAGGAAAAATAAATAAGGGAATGTTTGCATATATTTGATTAAGTGTTTTGTCTTTATATACATGCCACATAGGGTTTAATAGTACTGCTGAGCTGTGCTGCTTTTGACTGTGAGTTTTGTGTTAGAATATAGATGTCGCGAGAGTCCTCTCAAAGAGCCGTAGAGGAGGAAGTTGAATCTCGAGTGTCACATATTGTAGAGACGCATGTATCTGAAACACCGGAGGCTGAGCAACCCTCAGCGGGAGTTCCTCTTCCGAATGAGATGTTGCAACAGATGGCTGCAGCGCTGTGACAGATAGCGGGCGTTGCCCCGGCACCACCACAAGCGCCAGCACCCATACCAGTACCTGCTATAGGAGGGGAAAGGAAACCCCCGATCGAAAAGATAAGAAAGTACGGGGCAAAGGAGTTTAGGGCCCGAAGGGACGATGATTCTTCTACAGCCGAGTATTGGCTGGAAGGAACGGCAAGAGCCTTAGATCAGTTACAGTGTACTCCAGAGGAGCGAGTGGTATGTGCTACTTCCTTATTAGTGGAAGAAGCATATGTCTGGTGGGACACAGTGCAACAACGAGTTCCACCGGAACAGAGGACATGGGATTTCTTTGTGAATGAATTCAATTGAAGTTTATATCGGAGGCATACCTAGATGCCAAGAAAAAGGAATTTCTACACTTAAAGCAAGGTCGACTAACCGTTGCCGAATACGAGAGGGAATTTACTAGGCTGAGTAGGTATTCCAAGAAGACAATTGAAGACGAACATGATAGGTGTAAGCAATTCCAGGATGGTTTGAATAATGAGATTAGGATGCAGCTAATTGCTGCTAATATCAAGAAATTTTCTGAGTTGGTCACTAGGGCTCTGGAAGTAGAGCAATGTCGGATGGATGAGCAAGATAGTAGACAGAGAGTGAGTCAAAGGAGAGACACCCAGGGCTACTCAGGAAATTTCTAGTCATCGAGGAAGCGCTTCAGAGGAGGCAGTTCCATAGAAGGTAACCAACGTAGAACTTTTGGTCGGGGATCGGTTTATGGTAGTTCGAGCCAGGCCACCTCTGTAGCTAGCACTGGCCGATCTGGAAGAGGGTAAGGAAGAGGTTTTGGAAGAGGATTGGGGCGTGGTAGAAGTGATTTTGTTCAGACAGGAAGCACTGGAGGAGGTGAGAATGTCAACCCACGTTGTGATCAGTGCGGACGTCGACATACAGGGGAATGTTGGGGAAGAACATATGCGTGCTATATATGTGGATCTTTAGACCACTTTTTGCGAGAGTGCCCCCAACGAGTACAAAACCTGCCTAGGGAAACAGAAGGGTCGCAGGCAGCAGCTGGTAGAGGTCGAGGAGGAAATCCATCGCGGGCACAGTCAGAGATGGTGGATAGACCCGAGCCAAGAGCCCTTGCGAGGATGTATGCAATGAGGGCGCGTGAGGAAGAAGAGGCTCCGAATGTCATAACAGGTCAGCTAGTTATGTTTGGAATGCCGATTTATGCTTTAATAGACCCAGGTTCTTCACATTCATATATATATGCATGAAAAATGAAGAATTAAAGGATTTAGAAGTAGAAGTTGAAACAGATGGAGTGTTAGTTATAAATCCTTTGGGTAGTGAGATGGTTATCAGGAAGGTAATAAAGGATTGTCCGGTAGAAGTACACGAACACACTTTCTTAGGTGATCTGTTTGAGTTGCCATTCCAGGAATTTGATGCAATACTTGGAATGGATGAGCTGACCAAACATAAGGCATTAGTGTACTGTTCGTGAAAAAGAAAGATGGGTCCCTAAGACTATGTGTGGATTATCGGCAGTTAAATAAGCTGACGATTAAGAATAAATACCCGCTACCCCGGATAGACGATTTATTTGATCAATTGAAAGGTGTGGGAAATTTTCTCAAAGATTGATCTGCGATTCGGCTATCATCAACTGAAGATTACAGATGAAGATATACCAAAGACTACATTCAGAACCTGATATGGACATTATGAGTTTATCGTAATGCCTTTTGGGCTCACGAATGCACCTGCGGTATTCATGGATTTGATGAATCGAATTTTCCATTCTTATTTGGACCAGTTTGCCGTGGTATTCATCGATGACATACTGGTTTACTCCAAGAATGCAGAGAATCATGACCGACACTTTAGAATCGTGTTACAAACATGGAGGGAGAAGCAGTTATATGCCAAATTCAGCAAGTGTAAATTTTGGTTAGAAGAAGTGGCCTTTTTAGGACATATTGTATCGGCGGAAGGAATAAGAGTTGATTCTAAGAAGGTAGAAGCAGTATTGGATTTGAAAGAATGTTATTAGTGGCCAGGGATCAAGAGAGATATGGTAGATTACGTGGCGAAATGTTTAACCAGCCAATAAGTAAAGGTAGAACATCAACTACCCTCGGGACTTCTACAACCTATTACGATTCCAACATGGAAATGGGATCACATAACTATAGATTTTGTGGCGGGACTATCAATGACAAGAGACAAACATGATGCAATATGGGTGATAGTAGACCAGCTAACTAAGTCAGCTCAATTCTTACCAGTAAGGATGGACTACTCCCTGGATAAGTTAGCGGACTTGTACATTAAAGAGATTGTACGACTTCATGGAGTCCAACATCAATCATATCGGAAAAAGATCCACACTTTACGTCGAACTTTTGGCAAAAGTTCCAAACGACTTTGGGAACTCGAACGGACTAGAGTACGTCGTTTCATCCACAAACGGATGGACAGTCGAAGAGGGTAATCCAGAACTTGGAAGATATGTTAAGAGCATGCATATTAGAATTCAAAGGTAGCTGGGAGAAGTATTTAAGTTTAATGGAGTTCGCTTACAATAACAGCTACCAGTCCAGCATATAGATGGCTCCTTATGAAGCACTATAAGGACGAAAATGCAGGACTCCAATTTGCTGGACAGAATTAAGCGAAGCAAAGATCTTGAGCCCTGAGATAGTTAAGTAGACCGAGGAGAAAGTAGAAATTATCCGGGATCGGTTAAAAGCTGTGACGGATAGAAAAAATAATAATAATAATCATACGCGGACCTGAAGAGAAGGGACATAGAATTCAATGTTGGTGATAAGGTATTTCTTAAGGTTTCACCATGAAAGAAAGTGCTAAGATTTAAACAAAAGGGTAAGCTAAGTTCAAGGTTATTGGGCCTTACATATTCATTGAACGTATAGGTCCGGTAGCTTACCAATTGGCGTTACCACCCGAATTAAGTAAAATACATGATGTTTTCCATGTTTCAATGCTAAGGAGGTATCGTTCAGATCCAACCCATGTTATACAAGCTCAAGATATCGAGATTCAACCCGACCTGACATACGAGGAAGAGCCAGTAGAAACCTTAGCACGGGAAAGCAAAGAGTTACGGAATAAGAAGATTTCATTGATCAAAGTACTTTGGAGGAATCACAAAGTAGAAGAAGCTACATGGGAACGCGAAGAAACTATGAGGAAGCAGTACCCATATTTGTATTCAATCTGATAGGCTTCGGGACGAAGCCTAAATTAACGGGGAAGGAACTGTCACATCCGCCTACCACATTTATGCAGAGTAGTCACGTGCATAGCGAGAGAAGGGGAAAGGAGAAGATAATTCTTGATAACAGCCTTAGACAAGGTTGTATGACCAAAGGGACCTAGTTGTAATTTTCAAAAGTTTTGGGGACATAAATGTAATTTCAAAAAAAGTTGCACCGGATGTTCTTAATAGTGCATATAACAGATTTCAAAAATGGAGTGTAGAGAAAAATCATATCGCAATGACGTGTAACGGTTTTTTCAGGAAATGTCCCGTTAAAGAAAAATGAAGACATGTTGACTAGGGGCATTTTGGTCATTATAAATTAAAGTTATACATGAATTTAAAGTAGGAAATAAAAACATGAGTACGTAGAGGATGACGAGGGGTTAAATATGAAATGATCGTCAGTAGAAACGGAACCGGAGAAAATCCGAGCAACGAAAGGACCTAAAGGAAATTTTGTAAAAAGTTGAGGGCTTATTGGTAATTTTTCAAAATGACTTGGAAACCTAGAATAGACCTTATAAATAGAAAGTAGAGGTCGAGATGATCAAAACTATATGTAGTTTGACTCGTGAAATTGTACGGTTTAAAAGATATGATCGATTAATCGTCGGAACATAAAGTGGGCCCGGTTATGTGTCGGGATCATATGGGTAACCCGGGACAACTTTAGGATATCCTATGGGAAGAGGGACAAGTGGAAAGAAATAAAGGAAAAGAAAACTATAAAAATATAATGTTGGCCAATCAAAAGGAAGCATTTAGCATGTGTAATAAATGAAGAAAGAGAAAGGTGGACAAGTGGTCTTAAAGAGTTTAACCAACACATAAGGTGATCATCATTTCCTTTGTATATAAATATATGTGAAATGAAGAATAAACTCTCTCTTTTTCCACTTAGAAATTTTGGCCAACAAAGGGAAACACCAAAGGACTTCCAAGTTTTTCCAAGTTTGATTTTCAAGGTAAGTTCTTAATGTTTTCAAGTATGTAGACTTTAATTTTAGTATCAGTTTTAGGTATTTATATATTTATTGGGAGATTAGAGATTAGAGTCTTTATGTGGAATTGGAAAAATATTAAGTAAGTGATGAGATTAATGTATTAAATGGAAGAATCAAGATGTATAAAGATTAATAAGTTTGGATTAGGGGTTTCGGTTGGAAAAGAAATGGAGGATAACTTATTATTTTGAATTTCTAAGGTTTATGTTGTATTTTGAATTTATTGAAGGAGAAATAAAGAATTAAAGAAGGAGAAGAAGGAAAAGCTAAGAGGAATTAAAGAAATAAGGTTTGGTACTTTACCTTTGAATAATTAATTTTGATTTGGTGCTTTACCATAAAAGAAATTCTATTTGCTTACAAACTTTGGTTTATGGAAGTTTTGAAGTTGATGTTTAAAAATATTGGTTGAGTTTAAATTAAATATTTGAGTTATGTTCTTGTTTTCTTATGGCAATTGGGTTGTTAAATTTAATTGAAACCAAATGTTTTGAGAAAATTTGGCAAGTTGATTTGGTAAGTTGTTTGGACTTTAATTAGTTTGATTTGAGTTAAACATGCAAAAATTGTTAAAAGGAAGTGTTTGAATCTTAACTTTACTATTAAAGAAGCCTTAATACTGATTTGCAGAAGAAAAATAAACTATCCTATGCATTTCAAATGTTTGGGCCGAAATGGTCCCAAAGTGACAGCTTCTGGACTATTTTTGAGAAAATCGTTTGGGGCAGGAAACAAATGAATTTTTCAACGAAATTTTACATGCAATTAGTCAACATATGAAATAAGTTTTCTGTAAAATTTCAGCCAAAAATAAGATCATTTACTTGGTCAAATGCATGACTGAAGTGGACTGAAATGTTGACGAAAACCCAGATTTTCCTATTCATTTGGTCATGCCATTTTGCGTTGCCGATTTTTCTCGCCGCAACACTATTCATTTGGTCAATTTGTGATTTTTTGAGGAATACTTTGAAATGTTGGATGTGTTTATTGTGGATGTTAAATATGTGAAAAAGAGTAACGGTTTGACCAAAGAAAGTGGTGCGCGGCATAAATGGCAAAGCGCAATGAGAATTTAAATTGATTTCTTGAATCATTCTAAAATGAAGTTGAGACTTAAATTGAATCATTTTAATCTTTTTGCTCTACTGGATAGTGGGAGTGGCAGATAAAAGTATGGTGCACTATACTAACGCATGCAGTACTGCTCATTATTGTGATATGATATTTTATTTAGTGGTGAGGCCATTGAAGCCAATGGGGATTCCCATTGGTTAACCAGGATGGGGAGGCCCATTCCTGTGATCTGATATCGGTGGTGAGGGGCACCTATGTTTCAGTGGGGAGGCCCACTGCCTTATCACTATGGTTCCCTATATACCAGTAGAGCCTGAATCAAAGACATATTATTTTTCGTTAAACTATATAATGTCAATGAGTTTGAATTATAATTTTACATTATTGAAAGCATATCACACTAAATGTATCACTATTTCTATTGGTATAAAGTGGGTTGATTGTTGATTTAATTATTTCCTTTGATTTCGAATACTTTCATATGTTACTTTTATTTTTATTGGTAAAGTACCCACTGAGCGACAATGCTCAGCGAGTTGAGTTTTCTTG
The DNA here is from genome assembly GCA_947685225.1 of Garcia nutans. Classification (NCBI taxonomy): domain Eukaryota; kingdom Viridiplantae; phylum Streptophyta; class Magnoliopsida; order Malpighiales; family Euphorbiaceae; genus Garcia; species Garcia nutans. The sequence continues at coordinate 41,255,211 of CANTUV010000007.1, read as the reverse complement.
ACTCGTAGGTTTGGAGTAGTAGATTTCGGTGATTAGCATCGAGCAGCACAACACAACGCAGCACCTCATAGTAGCCTTTAGTTTCCAATATGAGTTAGCTAGTTGTGGCATGTATATGTATATATAAGATTGAGAGTCAGTATGTGATACTGTACGTTATTGGTATGTAATAATCATAAACCTTTACTTTATGTTGTATTAGAAGTGTGAACTCTTCTTGCAGGTTTGTAGTTGAGGGTATAAGGTGGATTCATTGGGAGTGCATTAAATTTGATGGTATTCACATTGGTCTGTGTAAAGTGTTTTCAAAAATCAGAAAAACAAGTTTTGTCGACACTTGGGATCCAAATTTCTAGGCGAAACTATGACAAAATTTCTGTAAAAATCAGAACAAAAAATTTGACTAAGTAAATTGGTAGCAACGTTAGGATAGTGTGGCGCCTCTACTCAGCTTACACATGTAGGTTGGGAAGGGGTGTTACAAGTAGTCCTAGTAGGAACCAATTCATTATTCTCATTTTTCACCACAGTGATTCCAGATTTCTTAGGAACTACATGAACTGGGCTCACCCACTCACTATTAGCAATTGGATAAATTACTCCTTCATCCAGCAATTTGAGCACTTCCTTTTTAACCACTTCACTCATATTTGGGTTAAGACGCCTTTGAGTCTCCCTCACAGGTTTAGCTCCCTCTTCTAAAGTGATTTTATGCATGCACATGGAAGGGCTAATGCCCTTGATGTCACTCAATCCCCATCCTATTGCTCTCTTTAATCTTTTAAGCTCACTCACCAACCTCATCTCCTCCCCTTCACTAAGTTCACTTGATATTATCACAGGTAAAGTGTTGTGATCTCCTAAAAACACATATTTCAGCTTCTTAGGTAACTCTTTCAGCTCTAACTCTAGTGAGGGGTTCTTCTCTTCTTTTTAAATGGAAGGAAGCTCACAAACTGGGTCCTCCTTAAGTTCCTCTACTTCAGCACTTCCTAAGGTCTCAAGACAACTGGCTATTTCTGCATCAAAAATTTCCAAATCACTATCTAAGGTCAATGCCAGCTCCAATTTATCAGAGGAACATGTCTGCAAAAAAACATCTGAAACAACTGCATCAACAGAATCAAGGAAAGAACAATCCTCATATAAATCAGTTGTAGGAATAGGAGAAGTGTTAAAAATAGAAAATTCCACAGTTTGTCCCAAAACAGTCATTGATAATTTACCATTTTTAACATCTATCAAAGTGTTGGTAGTCGCTATAAAAGGCCTACCCAGCAGAATGGTGTGTGCAGATGGTGAAGAGTTACTTACTTCCATATCAAGAACAATGAAATCCACAGGTACTATCAAACCACCAACTTTAACTAACACATCTTCTATAACCCCTTTCGGGAATCTAAGAGATCTATCAGCTAATTGCAACACCATTTTTGTTGGTTTAAGTTCCCCTAGTTCCAAATCAAGATAAACAGAATAAGGCATTAAATTCACACTAGCTCCTAAATCACACATGCCATCAGTACCTTTTCCATTCCCCATAGTAATTTGAATAATAAAGCTTCCAGGATCCTTTAGCTTAGGAGGTAGTTTATGCTGCAAAGCAGCACTAGCTACCTCAGAAACTATCACATTTTCATTCGGCTCATACCTCTTTTTCTTGGTATTCAGTTCTTTGAAGAATTTAGCATAAGCTGGCATGTTCTTAATTGCTTCAAGTAAGGGTAAGTTGATACTTACCTTAGACAACATGTTGAAGATATCTGAAAATTGCTTCTCTTTTTTATCATCCTTCAACCTGCTGGGGAATGGTATAGGTGGCCGGTATGGATTGCTTGCCTTGTGCAAATCTGCTATAGGGGACTTCTCCATTGATCTTTCTTCAGCACCTTTGTTCTCTAGTTCTCCTTCCTTTTTATTCTCTTTCTCACCTGCATTCACAGAATTATTTTCAACATTGTTATTAATTACCTTGCCACTCCTAAGAACAGTCACTGATTGTGCCTGCTCAGGTTGACTTGGGAACTTCCCCTTTTGTTGAATCTGCATTTGTTGTGCAAGTTTCCCCACTTGGGTCTCCACCTTCTTAAAAGATGCTTCCAAGGAATCCAGCCTCTTGTTGTTCATCTCCTGATTTTTAGCACGGACTTGGATAAAAAGCCTGCAAACTTTCTTCCAAACTCTCTCTCTTAGGCTGACCTTGATTTGAGGATTGGCCCTGCTATTGGTTCTGTCTCTGGTGCAAATGGAAAGTCTGTTGAGCATTATTTGTTGTCCAGGAAAAATTGAGGTGACTCCTCCAACCAGGATTGTAAGTGTTGGAGTAAGGATCATTCCTGGCTCTTGGTTGAAATCCCCCCATAGCATTAACTTGCTCAGCTTCATTCCCAAAAGACTCATATGCAGAGGGGCATATATTTGCTCCATGCCCAAATGTCCCACAGATTCCACACACTTCTTGAGTAGATGAAGAAATATTGTTCTTCATGTTTAGCATCTGAACCTGCCTTGTCAATTCAGCTATTTGACTGACCATTTCACTATTGGCTTCCAGTTGATTCACCCCTTTACTTTTTTCCCTTACACTCTTTTGTTGAGAATTAGCTCCCAACATCTCAAAGATCTCATAAGTCTCATCAGGTGTCTTTTCTCCTATGGCTCCCCCAGCTGCATTGTCAACAGTGTTCTAAAATTGCTGGGTGAGACCATCATAGAAAAACTGATTCAGAAGTTGAAGTGGGTAGTGATGATGTGGACACTGGATCAATAGCATCTTAAATATGTCCCAAGCCTCATGAAATGGTTCTCCTTCAAATTGAGAGAATGTAGCAATCTTCCCTCTCAACTCAGCTGTCTTTTGGTGTGAATAGAACTTGCCCATGAACTTGTTATAAACTTGCTCCCAAGTTGTCAGTGAATTTTCAGGCAACATCATGAGCCAGCTCTTTGCCCTATCCTTCAAAGTATAAGGGAAACATCTCATCCTCAACTGATCTTCTGTTAGTCCTCCCAAAGGAAAAGTGTTGAGGGTGGAGTAGAAATCCCGAATAAAGTTCAAAGGATCTTCATTTGGAACTCCATAGAATGATGGCAGCATGTTGTAGTGAATGTTCTTCAACTCATAATTTCTTGCTGCATCTGTCAATCTTATGCAATGGAAGTTCCAATGACAGGTCTAGCAAAATCTCTCATGGTTCTTTGTCTTTCTTCAGCCATTTTAACTGATTGTGATGTATTGAGAGATGAAGTCCTTGCTACCATGAGATGAAGCCATTTTCACTCAAAATCTACCATTTTATACGAGGTAGCTGTAGCAAAGGTGATCGCCCCAAGGTCATCTCACAAGGAAGCTAAAGTGGCTAATTGATTATCAAATTAAAAGTAACAAGTAATGAATAAATTTAAATTGCTAACTAATGAAAAAGTTTAATTGAAGTTTAAAACAATAAAAGTAAACAAGAGCTGATGTTTTGATTCACTTGATAAAAAGGTCTATGGTTTGCACTTCTCTACTACTTATATGTACGAATGGTTATTCCTCTTAACTAGTTCAATTTCAAAGATTAAATCTCAAACAACTTAATTAATTGAGTCAAGGAAATAAGCTCTCGCATTCAAACCTCTTACAACTAATCTTGTTATAATTGAAACAATCTTTTTAATAGGTTATATCTCTAATTCACCTAAGTCCCTAATTGAATTGATCCAGCATTAGACTTCATCTCTCAATCAATCATCTAATACCTAAAACACATAATTGGTGGCCAATCAATTATATATTAATAATATTTCATTCAATCAAGGCTAAAGAAATTATTAGCTAAGAGAATAACGAATTCATACAATCATAGCAGATCCATACAAACCCTAGACTAGATCAAATTAGTTCATAATGCAATCAAACATATTCATCTCATTAATGTTCAAAGAAATCAAAATAGACATGATAATATCCATAAATACAATTTCAATGAAAATAAAGAGAATAAGTTCGAGAACAAAACCAAGTTACAAACTCCTTGAAGCTTTTGAAGAATCTCTTGTTCAAATCTTGCAAGAAGGATGCATCAATGGCTAGAACAATCTAATCTAAGCTAAAGTAATCAAAAGGGTAATGAAAATTAAAGAAAACAATTGTCAAAACCCTAAGCTCACTCTCAGACGGCTAAATCAGCTCTCCAAATCGTCAACAATCCCAAACCCTAGCTTTTCTTTTCTTTTTATATGAATCGTCCACTTTAAAAACTCGCTACGGATTTGGTTCATGAGAGACATGGCCAATTTAGAGGTGACTTGGCCGTGTTGGTGGTTCTTGAAGGGACACGGCCAGTGACTTGGCCGTGTCCCTTGCATGTGTCTGCTTCTTTCTCAGAATTCCTTCTTTTCCTCTTTGGTTGAGTGACACGGCCATGTTGAAGTGGACTTGGCCGTGTTGTACCTTTTTGGAGGGACACGGCCACTGACTTGGCCGTGTCCCTTGCCTGTGTTTGTTTCTATGAAGATTTGCTTCTCTTTTGCCTTGGAACTAAGTGAGACACAACCAAGTGAAGGTGACTTGGCCGTGTTGATCTTCTTTGGAGGGACACGTCCACTTACTTTGCCGTGTCTCTTGGTTGTGTCTCTCTCTGTGACTTGCTCTTCCTTTTTAACTTGGTATGGGACACGGCCAGTGACTTGGCCGTGTCCTCTGCCTGTGTCAGCCACTGCCCCTTTCTCCTTCAATTTGTTTCCTTGCCTTTTTTTAACCTAACATAAGACTTGTAACAAAACTTTAAATAAGAAATAAATAAACATTAACCAATCAAAACATAAACACATACTAAAAATTAGATCAAAAACAACATAAACACTTAAATCAACTAAAACTACCAAAATTAATGTAAACACTAAACAAACCGATAAAAACTAACAAAATACCTAAATAAAACAATAATTATCATAATAAACAAGACACAAATCTATAACAAAAACTAATAAAACACTTGACTTTGATGTCCACCCCCACACCATTCACATGACATCACCTGCATCACTTTCCCTGAAGAAGAAGAAGCTAAAGAATCAATCTTTTTGTTCATTGCTTCCAACTGTGCTGACAAAGCAACTATGGGATCCAATTGATGTGAACCAGCAACCCTTAATCTTCCTTGTTCCCATGGGGTTTGCCATTGATAATTTGTAAGGGCCATGTCTTCAATCAAATCCCTTGCTTCTTTAGGTGTTTTATTATTTATGGTACCTCCGTCGGCTACATTGATGGACTGCTTACTTGAGTAACTCAATCCATTGTAGAAAGTTTGGATTTGAAGCCACAGCGGAAGCCCATGGTGAGGACATCTTCTCAAAATCCTTAAATCTTTCCCAAGCATCATACAGGGTTTCACCATCTAGCTGAAGAAAAGAAGAAATATCATTCCACAGCTTAGCAGTCTTGGATGGTGGAAAATACTTCTCTAAAAATTTTTCTGCTAGTTGGCCCCATGTTGTGAAAGTGTTAGGAGGAAAAGACTTCAGCCACTTCTTTGGTCAGTGTCTGAGCGTGAATGGAAACAACCTCAGCCTAATTGCATCTTCACAGACATTCTGTATCTTAAATGTGTCACATATTTCCAGAAAAGTTTCGATGTGTGCATTAGGATCTTCATCCGAAAATCTATCAAATTGACAAGTTTGCTGCACCATTTGAATGACATTTGTCTTTATCTCGAATTTATTGGCAGCAACCACTGGTCTTTGTATACTTGATTCAGCCCCATTAAGAGTAGGCCTAGAAAACTCTTGCATTGTCCTTGGCTCATTTTCTGCCATTTCTTCTTCTAGGATGAGATCTTCAAAGTTCGGTTCCATCTCTGCCAGAACTGTTTCCTCTTCTTCCTTTCGCCTTCTTCTCAATGTTTTTTCTAACTCTTTATCTAATTCAAAAAGTTGGGAAGAGCTAGCTCGGGTCATAAATAGGAAAAAGTACCTAGAATGATAGTCAAAAAGCAAGAACTTATGTTTAAACAAAATAAAATAGAAACTAAATCAATAGTCTTAATTATATTACTAATATTGAAAACCATTGTCCCCGCCAAAAACTTGATAGCAAGAACCTATGCTATTGCAATACCGCAAGTGCACAGGTCGCTCAAGTAATAAAGTAGTGAGTGAGTTATCGTTCCACTGAGGACAAGGCTAATTACTAGTGCAAATTCTAACCGTTATTTAGCAAATCAATAATTTTGTGAAGTTTTGTAATTAAAGTTAATTAACTTAATAAATGAAAATAGAGAGAGATTGAGTGTTGAATAAATTGATTGATGATGAGAATACTATCTAGATATTGAATCCCCCTAGCCACAATTATATTTATGAAAATAAATTCAATTAAATCAAATAATAGAGTTGAATTGGTATTCCTCTATAGTGGACTAAAACCATTCTCAAGTGAATTAATCCCTAATCACTAAGTAGAATGCCAGAATCTCTTCTCAAACATAATTAAATAGATCTTGCATTAAGAACAAGGAATTATAAACCAAAGGATCTTGTAAGTACTATCTCTAGTACTCCAATCAATCCTCAATTCCTATGAGTATTCAATTCATATCTAGCTTTCTCATGTCAATAATTTGAAAATTGCAACCAATCAATAAGCATGCTATTATCAATTGGAAATAAATTATTAAGCATCATAAGAATAAAACAGCTCAATCAAATGATTTAATTAAATAAAATTATTCAATCCATACAATGAAGCTAGATTTCATCAATATCTAGATAGAGAATAAGTTAGTTCATTTTCAAAATTAGAAAACCATAACAAGAGAAATAAGAAAAAGAATCCAAACAATCCATTGCGAATAATTCGTATATCTTCACTTGAATCCTTGAATATTGGTTTAGATCTTGTTTAGAATATGTCTTCACCTTCAATCTCAGCTCCAAAACTCTCCTCCTTACTTTAGAAGTTGGCTCTAGGTTATAAAATATGAAAATCAGATACCTAATTCGTGCTTCAGCTTAACTTTTATAGTGCAGATAATTTTGCCTGACACGCTCATTGACACGCCCATGTCACTGGGCGAGTCATTGCCACTGGGATTTTGTAACACCTCTATACCCTGTATACGTACCAAGAATGCTTAAACGATCGTAATATACATATACTGAATATAGAAAATGCCACGGTTTAAAAAGACACAACAAATATCTTTGTAAATAAGTGAAACCAATCTCAAACAAATAAAAGAAATCCAAAAGACACTATATATAAAATGTTTAATAATTCACAGCGGAAGTTATTACAAATACGTTATAAATCAAAGTTTACAAAACATAGAATATATACATGATTGGCAGCTCTTCTCTAATCTTTAAGTCCCAAAAGAAAAATCCTCAATGTCTAGTCTCACTTGGTCTCGAGGTCCTCTCAGGTTCAACTCTGTCACCTGCGCGATCAAACAATATCGCGCTAAGCCATCGGCTTAGTAGTACAAAATATACCAACATTATACTTTAAGGCAAAGTAATGTTACACATCTAAATCATAAAGTTAACATCATAAGTGAAAAGATAACATCACACCTTTATATTTCATAAACCATACACATAGAAGCACATCACATTATCACATCATACTACATTCAATGTCATAACAATATTCATATCACATCTTCATAGTTTCATTGATTTTACCATTCAAGAATCACATTATATACAAAGACAAGCATGGGCCCAAAACACTCTAATATGCCATTCAATTTTCAGAGTTAGTGCTTTGGTTTTATTATCACATTTATCATTATCATAAACCCAACTAGGCTTCAAGGATTAGGTTCAACCAAGCTTCAAGGGGAACAAAGCATGCTAAGTATCAACCCAACTTGGCTTCAAGAACCAACCCAACCTAGCTTCAAGGGTTGTAACATCTCAATTAGGCTTCAAGGATCAAATCCAACCTAACTTCAAGAGAATGTTACCAATAGGAATGCCACCAACAACAAAACTCTGAAAATGAATAACACATTAGACACACAAATCATTTATTATCTCATTCTCAATTCTCATCATCAATTAGGCAAACATGCCTTATGTTCTTTCAATGGAATCATCATAGCCAAATCACAATGGCCTCATATCATTTCATATCTCCATTCATATTATACATATAGCCTCATTAATATAGCATTTCAAAGTACATTATTCATATACACATTACCATTCACAAGATTCACAATGCATAATACATAACCTTGTTCATATAGTATCATATGCATTATCAAATGTAAGTTCAATCTCAGCCATGTAAGAAGAGCAAGGAAAAATCATAGTGGCCAACACACTCAAGGGACACGGCCAAGCTTGTGGCCATGACTCTCAACCAAAAGCAACAGAAGCAAACATGGGCAAGGGACACGACCGTGTCTTCTCCAAAATTTATCCAACACGGCCAAATTTCCATAGACTTGGCCGTGTCTCTCAAAAATTCTTTAGCTTGGCCGTGTCTCTTCCTTGGTTTAGCCGTGTCTCTTATGAACAAAAACCCTAACCATAGCCAACACTCTTTTGATTGAAATTAAACACATTATGCACAACATAAACTCATTCAAATGGATGAAATCAAAGTCATTAACACTTATTTTGCATGTTTAACACAATATTCACATTTAACCATACATATAATCATTTACCACCTCAAAACCCTAAAACCAACTTCACTCTTAATCTTTCACCATCAACATCCACTTAACTCACCATCTTCAAAACAAAACCAACACCAATTCAATTTCTTTTAACTTACAATCAATTTCAACACTTGTAAACACATCTCAAACACACCAAATCATAATATCAACAAATTATAACTCATCTTATACACAACTTCAAAATAACAAAAGGAAACAAGAGAGTACTTACCTTAAATGAAGAAATTTCACAAATCTCCAACCAAAACCTTTGATTCCTCCTTCAATTTGATTCTAGCATTAAGAACACCTCTCTTGCTCTCTCTTTTCTTGGATAGCCGGCACACAAATGAGAAGAAAAGAAAAATAAACACAAGTCAAACTTCTCTTCTTCTTTAAATCTCCACCAAGCAATTCTAACAAAGCAATTACCTAAATGCCCTCATCCAATTAACTTAACCTTTGTCACTTATATGCCCATTTAAGTAATTTCACATATCACAAATAAATATCCTCTTCCATTGACCATCCCTTTTGACTAATGTATATGTTATATATATAACCATATACCCAACATATACACTTTCTCTCTACACATTACTTTCCTTTTTAAACAATACATAAACATTCTCTTTTCAATTTCTTTTTTCTTTCAAATCAACATATACATTCAATCCAATTAAAACAACAATAATATTCAAAACTTCTAGGGCATACATTGGGATATTACAGATTTTGAATAAAAGGCACGTCCAGTGACACACCCATGTCACTGGGCGTGTCACAGCTACTATAAATCATTGAAAAAGGCATGCTCTATGACACGCCCATGTCACTAGGCGTGTCAATGCTTCTGTATGTAGCATCAAAGGCACGTCCATTGACATGCCGATGTCCATGGCCGTGTCCATTGATGAATTTTTCTCTTTTCTTTTTACTTTCATTCGTAATTCCTCTAAAATGACCATAAGCCTCAAAATACAAATAATTCCTGAAATTAACACTAAAAAAAGACTTGAACAAACAAATTAAACTCAATTGGATAATAATCATATTAAGAAATAGGAATAAAATATCATCAATTGTGCACTTATCACCATGTTTGATCTTTGCTCGACCAAAAATAAATATTGATGCAGGCAGTAGATTGGAGTTAATATACAATTCGGTGGAACCTTCAACGCAGGTTTTGTGTCTTAAACATTCAATTGTTATATCATTTTTGTTCTTACTAGTTTTCGTTTATTTTTATTATCACTTTGATTCAATAGTATAAATTGATAAACCCTAATTATGTATTCTGTTTATTATTTTTCCATCCAATAGCTCAAAAATTCAAAGAATTCCAAAATCCCCGAACTATCTTCTTAATTCTCTAAACCCTAATTATCTTTACAATTTCTAAAAAACTTTGATCTTAATTGTTTCTATAAAAACTCTAAACTATTTTCTTAAATCCTAAAATCGAATATGTTTTTCAAAATATATAAAACCCTAAACCATCTTATTAATTCTCAAAACCCTAACCTCAGTGTCTTAATTCCTTAATTTTCCTAAACCCTAATCTTCTTAAAACTCAATCCGAGAAAACCATAATTTATTCCCAAAATACCAAAACCTCATTTTTCAAACCCCCATCCAGTAAACCTAACAAACCCTTAAGCCCAAATCCAATAAATTTCATAAATCTTTCTCTCCAGTAAACCTAAAAAATCTTAAACCCTAATCCCAATCTTTTAAAATTATAAACCCTAATGTCTTAAGGCTCCAAAACCCTAATTTCATTATATTAGCCTTAAACCCTAATTTGATTTACCAAAAACCTTACTACTTTCTTAAATTTATAAAACCCTAATTCATTCCATTTTTCTAAAAATCCTCACAGTAGCCTAAATAATAAATATAATAATTCCAAAATCACAAAACCCTAAATAAAAAATTAAAGAACTCTAAATTAAGACATAAACCTAAATTTGTATCTTTATTTGCTTTATTTAATTTTAGATTTGATTATGTAGTTTATTATATATTTTGATGGTTGATTTATTTAATTTCAATGCATGATTTATTTAATTTATCATGGATGGATATTTTCTTTATTATTATTATTATTATTTGTTTGTTTTAGTATTAAAATTATAAGAGGTATGTTTCCACTTTGTGGGTTGTAATATCCCAAACTATACATTAAAATTTTTTGAATGATTATTGTTGAAATTGGATTAAATGATATAAAGTATATATTTATTATTAAGTGGTAAGATAAGTGTGCATATGTTGTATATATAGAGATATATACAACATATACAAGTCAACCAATTAGTTGGTCAAAAGAGATATTAAATTATATTTGGATTAATTGAAAATGGAAATTAAATTAAATGGATGATGATATTTATGATTATTTTATTATTATAATTGCTTGGTGGATATTAAAAGGGAGGTTGGTGGCTAAGAGAGGTTGAAAGTTTGACTTTGCTCTTTCAATAATCTTTTTCTTCTTCATCTTTCTTGTGCTTAGCTGGCTATCTCCATAGCAAGAGGGAAAGAGAGATTTTGTTCTTCCTAACTCAAGATTGAAGGGTGTTTCATGTGATCAAGTTGGAAATCCAAGGGTTTTCATCACTTTTGTTAAGTTTCCCACTTGTTTCTTTGGTTTTCTTTTGAGTTTGTGTTTTGAGCTTGGTGTATGGTTCTTGATGATGTGTGTATGGTTGATTTTCTTATGCTTGAGGTTGTTTGGTCTAATTGGCTTTGATTTTGGGGTTGGATTAAAGAGAAAGAGTTAGGTTTGGTGAAAGAGCAAGAGTTGTAGATTGTTTAAGTGTTGAGTTGTGATGATGGTTTTGATTGGTGTTTGATGCATGAAATTGAGTTTTTTTGGTGTTTATGCAGGTTTAGTATGGTTTATTGATGGTTTTGGGTAAGATTGTTTGGAGTGGAAAAGAGTTAAGTATGTTGTTTGTTGGATGTGGTGGTGTTGGTGTCGGAATCAGGATTTTTGGCCTGACACGCCAATGAGCACAGCCAAGTCTTTGGGCGTGTCCATGGCTCTATTTTTTAGATGGGTGACACGACCAGTGACACTCCCATATCACTGAGCATGCCACAGCTTCTGTGTTGGAGTAGTATTGACACGCCCATGTCACTAAGCGTGTCATAGCTACTGTGTTGTTGGTGGATTGACACATCCAGTGACACGCCCATGTCACTGAGTGTGTCATAGCCACTGTGTTGAGGGAGGATTGACATGGCCAGTGACATGCCCATGTCACTGAGCGTGTCAAAGCTTCTATGTTGTGAGTTTAGGGCACGATCTGTGACACGCCCGTGTTGTTGAGCGTGTCATGTGTAGAGTTTGCCCTAGTTGGTTCTTATCCTTATTTCCTTGTGTATATCTCTAAGTGAGTGTGTATCATCACCTTTGGATTAGGTTTTGAAGAGATTGAGTTCCCTAATCCAAGTGTTGAAGGATTCTTGGAAGAGGAAGTGGTTAGATTGGTGTGAGTTGCTCTTGAGGTAAGTACAAACCCTACATTATTGCATACATTTACATGACTTTGAGACTTAACACATTTGGTTGTAAATGTGTTAAGTAATCTATGACATTGTTGATGCAATTGATTAATGCTATGATTTGCATATGTGAAATATAATGATCATTCAAAATGTATGTATAATGCAATTGGTTATGTAATACCCTAATGATGATATGTGAAGCCATTGGTGTTGGCTATAATGATGTAAATGAAATATTTGATGCATTGTTGCCTAGTTGATCATGAGAAATTGAGAATGGATTTGATAATGAAATAATAAAAGAATTGTGTGCCTAGTATGTTATTCAATTTTCAGAGTTTTGTTGTTGGTGGCATGCCCAAAAGCAACAATCCCTTGAAGCTGGGTTGGGCTTGGTCCTTGAAGCCAAGTTGGGTTGATGCTTAGCTCCCCTTGAAGCTTGGTTGGGCCTAGTCCTTGAAGCCTAGTTGGGATGTTACATATGAGATGTTTCTCATTGTGATAATGATTCACCTACAAGTTTGATAAATGTGATTATTGAACCAAAACATTAACTTTGGAATTTGAATGACATATTAGTTTCTTTTGGGCCCATGCTTGTCTTTGCTTTAATGTGAACTATGAAAGAAGGAACAAATGAACAGTATAGTGATATTTAATGTTATGAAATATGGCATTTTTGAATATTGTTTCTAATGCTTGAAATTGTGACATTTGCATTACGCTTGAAGCATATTGTCATCATAGTTTGTACCACTAAGCCTATGGCTTAGCACGATTGTGGTTCATTGTGCAGGTGACAGGGTAGATGCAGTTGAACCGGAGTGTTCAGCTAGACTGAGTTGAGTCTAGGCTTGTGATCCCTTGTGAAGTGTTAATTTTGGACATCAAGATCAGAGAGGAACTGCCAAACATGTATAACTTTATATTTTTGTAATTATGAATTTTTATGTATATATATGTATGTACCGCTACATTTTTCGCTGCATAATAAAAAAAAATTTACTATACAACTTAAATGTTTTAAATTTTCTTATATTGTTAAATAGAAAGATTGGTTGGTTTCAAATAGACTATGACATCCTTGTATCCAGTATACGTATATTACATATGTGGGTGCATGCGATGTGCGAAAGAGGTTGAGTTTGGTATCGATTTGTTGCCTGGTACCACTCCCGTCTCTATTACTCCCTATTGAATGGCACATGCTGAGTTGAGAGAGTTGAAGGTGAAGTTGCAGGAGTTGTTAGATAAAAGGTTTGTTTGCCCTAGTGTTTCTCTATGGGGAGCTCCGGTTTTGTTTGTGAAGAAGAAGGATGGTACTTTGAGATTGTGTATTGATTATAGGCAATTGAATAATGTGACTATCAAGAATAAGTATCCTTTGCCTTAGATAGTGATCTCTTTGAGCAATTGAAGGGAGCAGCAGTGTTTTCCCAGATTGATCTGAGATCAGGGTACCATCAGTTGAGAGTCAGAGCTGAAGATGTATCTAAGACAGCTTTTTGCACAAGGTATGGGCATTATGAGTTCTTGGTGATGCCTTTTAGGTTGACGAATGCACCAACAACTTTCATGGATTTGATGAATAGGGTGTTTAGACCCTATTTAGATTAGTTTGTGGTGATTTTTATCGATGATATTTTGGTGTATTTGCATAATAAAGAGGATCATGATAAGTACTTACGGATTGTATTGTAGACTTAGAGAGAGAAACAATTGTATGCTAAGCTATCTAAGTGTGAGTTTTGGCTTGATCAAGTGACATTTCTCTGTCATGTAGTTTCAGCAGATGGTATAAGAGTTGATCCGAGTAAAGTTAAGGCTATCTTGAATTGGAGTCCACCGAAGACTGTGACTGAGGTTAGAAGTTTTTTGGGCTTGGTAGGCTATTATCGACGGTTTGTGAAAGGTTTTTCTTTGATAGCTACTCCACTCACCAGATTACTTAGAAAGGGAGTTAGATTTGTGTGGACAGATCAGTGTCTAGCAAGCTTTGAGCAGTTGAAGGAGATGTTGACTCAAGCTCATGTTCTTACCTTGCCTGTGGAAGATAAACCATATGTGATTTACAGTGATGCTTCACATAGTGGTTTAGGTTGTGTTTTGATGCAGGAGGGTAGAGTCATAGCTTATGCTTCTCGGTAGTTGAAACCGCATGAGCTTAATTATCCAACGCATGATTTGGAATTGGCAGCCATAGTTTTTGCTTTGAAGATTTGGCGACACTACTTGTATGGGGAGAAGTGTTTCATCTATATGGATCACAAGAGTTTGAAATACTTTGGTGTTCAGAGAGAGCTGAATCTTTGGTAGAGACGGTGGTTGGAGTTGATTAAAGACTACGACTGTTTAATTGATTATCATCCTAGTAAGGCAAATGTTGTTGAAGATGCTTTGAGATGGAAGTCTTTAGCAGGTTTGACTGTTTATTCGCTCTCGTTGCTTGTTGAATTGAGAGCATTGCATGCTAGTTTTGAATCATGTGATGATGGTGCTTTGTTAGCTCAATTGCAATTGAGACCGGTGTTGTTAGATCATATTAAAGAGGCTCAGTTGGTTGATGAGAAAATTCATAAAGTTGTGTCGGATTGCCAAAAAGGAGAGAGTAAAGATTTTTATGTAAGAGATGACGGCAGTCTTTGGTACAAGGATAGATTATGTGTTCCTGATGATGCAAAATTAAGAAAGACAATTTTAGAGGAAGCATATGAATCGGTTTTTGCTATGCACGCTGGGAGTACTGAGATGTATCATGATTTGAAGCAGCATTACTGGTGGTCAGGTATGAAGAGAGATATAGCGGAATTTGTATCCTAATGTCTCACTTGTCAGAGAGTGAAGGCTGAGCATCAAGTTCCAACAGGGTTGCTCCAACCTTTATCAGTGCCTGAATGAAAATGGGAACGTGTGACAATGGATTTTGTGACTGGTTTGCCGTTGACTCGAAAAAAGCATGATGCCATTTGGGTGATCGTTGATCGGTTGACAAAGATAGCTCATTTTCTTCCAGTTAGAATGGATTATTCTCTGGAGAAGTAGGCTGAGTTGTATATCAGTGAGATAGTGAAGTTGCATGGAGTCCCAATTTCTTTAGTGTCTGATCGAGATTCCCAATTCACTTCGAGGTTTTGGAAGAGTTTGCATGGTGTTATGGGTTCTCGATTGCATTTTAGTACTGCTTTTCATCCTCAGACAGATGGGTAGTCAGAGAGAGTGATACAAATTTTAGAGGATATGTTGGGAAGTTGTGTCATTGATTTCTCTGGAAGTTGAGACAGTTTTTTGCCATTGATGGAATTTGCTTACAACAACAGTAATCAGTCCAGTATTAAAATGGCACCTTATGAGGCATTGTATGGTAGAAGATGCAAGACGCCTCTATGTTGGGATGACGTTGGAGAAGGTAAGTTGGTTGGTCCCAATTTAATTAAGCAGACAAAAGAGAAAGTGAAGATAATTCGAGATTGGTTGAAAGCAGCTTCAGACCGACAGAAATCATATTCAGATTTGAAGGGAAGAGACATAGAGGTTTGTGTTGGAGATAAAGTATTTTTGAAAGTGTCTCCTTGGAAGAAAATTTTGAGATTTGGCCGCAAAGGAAAGCTAAGTCCTCGTTTTATTGAACCCTATGAGGTATTGGGGAGAGTTGGACCAATTGCTTATCGACTTGCTTTGCCGCCTGAATTAGATCGAATTCACAATGTCTTTCATGTTTCTATGCTACGGTGGTACAGGTCAGACCCATTTCACATTCTGTCAGTTGAATCTATTGAGGTGAGTCTGGATCTGACTTTTGAAGAAGAACCAGTGGCTATTTTCGCACATGAAGTAAAGGAGTTGAGAAATAAGAAAGTGCCACTTGTGAAGGTTCTTCGGAAGAATCATGCTAAAGAAGAGGCAACTTGGGAGAGTGAGCAAGTGATGCAAGACCAGTATCCCCTGCTGTTTCAGATTTAAGATCAGGTAATTTCGAGGACAAAATTTATTTATAGAGGGGGAGAATTGTAATATCCCAAACTATACCATAAAATTTTTGGAATGATTATTGTTGAAATTGGATTAAATGATATAACGTATATATTTATGATTAAGTGGTAAGATAAGTGTGTATATGATGTATATATAGAGATATATAAAACATATACAAGTCAACTAACTAGTTGGTCAAAAGAGATATTAAATTATATTTGGATTAATTGAAAATGGAAATTAAATTAAGTTGATGATGATATTTATGATTATTTTTTTATTATAATTGCTTGGTGGATATTAAAAAGGAGGTTGGTGGCTAAGAGAGGTTGAAAGTTTCACTTTGCTCTTTCAATCATCTTTTTCTTCTTCTTCTTCTTCCTTGTGCTTAGCTGGCTATCTCCATAGTAAGAGGGAAAGAGAGATTTTGTTCTTCCTAACTCAAGATTGAAGGGTGTTTCAAGTGATCAAGTTGGAAATCTAAGGGTTTTCATCACTTTTGATAAGTTTCCCACTTGTTTCTTTGGTTTTCTTTTGAGTTTATGTTTTGAGCTTGGTGTGTGGTTGTTGATGATGTTTGTATGGTTGATTTTGTTACGCTTGAGGTTGTTTGGTCTAATTGGCTTTGATTTTGGGGTTGGATTGAAGAGAAAGAGTTAGGTTTGGTGTAAGAGCAAGAGTTGTGGATTGTGTAAGTGTTGAGTTGCGATGATGGTTTTGATTGGTGTTTGATGAATGAAATTGAGTTGTTTTGGTGTTTATGCAAGTTTAGTATGGTTTATTGATGGTTTTGGATAAGATTGTTTGGAATGGAAAAGAGTTAAGTATGTTATTTGTTGGATGTGGTGCTGTTGGTGTCGAAATCAAGATTTTTGGCCTGACACGCCCATAAGCACGGCCAAGTCTTTGGGCATGTCAATGGTTCTATTTTCTAGATGGGTGACACGAACAGTGGCATGCCTATGTCACTGAGCGTGTCACAGCTTCTGTGTTGGAGTAGTATTGACACGCCTAGTGACATGCCCATGTCACTGAGCGTGTCTTAGCTAATGTGTTGGTGGATTGACACGTCTAGTGACATGCCCATGTCATTGAGCGTGTCATAGCCACTATATTGAGGGAGGATTGACATGGCCAGTGACACGCCCATGTCACTGAGCATGTCAAAGCTTCTATGTTGTGAGTTTAGGGCACGATCTGGGACACGCCCGTGTTGTTGAGCGTGTCATGTGTATAGTTTGCCCTAGTTGGTTCTTATCCTTATTTTCTTGTGTATATCTCTAAGTGAGTGCGTATCGTCACCTTTGGATTAGGTTTTGAAGAGATTGAGTTGCCCTATTCCAAGTGTTGAAGAATTCTTGGAAGAGGAAGTGGCTAGATTGGTGTGAGTTTCTCTTGAGTTAAGTACAAACCGTACATTATTGCATATATTTACATGACTTTGAGACTTAACACATTTGGTTGTAAATGTGTTAAGTAATCTATGACATTGTTGATACAATTGATTAATGCTATGATTTTCATATGCAAAATATAATGATCATTAAAAATGTATGTATAATGCAATTGGTTATGTAATACCCTAATGATGATATGTGAAGTCATTGGTGTTGGCTATAATGATGCAAATGAAATATTTGAGGCATTGTTGCCTAGTTAATCATGAGAAATTGAGAATGGATTTGATAATGAAATAATAAAATAATTGTGTAACTAGTATGTTATTCAATTTTCAGAGTTTTATTGTTGGTGGCATGCCTAAAAGTAACAAATCCTTGAAGCTGGGTTGGGCTTGGTCCTTGAAGCCAAGTTGGGTTGATGCTTAGCTCCCCTTGAAGCTTGGTTGGGCTTGGTCCATGAGCTATTTCGCTAGCAGGAAATTTCTGCCAGCGAAATAGAAAAGCTATTTCACCCGCAGATTTTTTCTGCGGGCGAAATAGCTTGGGCCATTTCCCCCGCAGGCGGGCGAAATGCCCACTGGCCCGCGCGACGATTTTTTCGTCGCTGATTTTTTTTACTCCAATTTTTATTTTTATTTTTAATTTTTGAGTTTTATTTATTTATTTTTATTTTTTATTAATAAAAATTAGATACTAAAGCAAAAAATTATTTAACAAAAATTATTTTGGACCAATTAGACAACAAAAATCATTTTGGACTAAATAAACATATTGGACCAGATTGGGTCAAAAATTAAGGGTCTACAGTTTGCCCCTTCCTTGAAAAATCTGAAACTTTAGTGGAAGAGAGTGAAAAGCAATAAGACTAAATTTTTGAGATGGTTGAGGTTTTGAGTTCTGGACCCAGTTTGAGTTCTAGACTTAAAAATGATTCTAGGTTTTCTGACCTAAGAAAAATTTGGGTTCTAGACCTGATTCGAGTTCTGGACTCAACGGATGATTCTAGGTTCTGGACCTAAGGAAAATTTGGGTTCTGGACCCGGTTTGAATTCTGGACTCAATGGATGATTCTAGGTTCTGGACCTAAGGAAAATTTGGGTTCTAGACTCAATGGATGATTCTAGGTTCTGGACCTAAGAAAAATTTGGGTTCTAGACCCGGTTCGAGTTCTAGACTCAATGGATGATTCTCGGTTCAGGACCTAAGGAAAATTTATGTTCTGGACCTGGTTCGAGTTCTGGACTCAAGAATTTCTAGGTTCTGGACCTAAGGAAAAATTTAGGTTCTGGACCCGGTTCGAGTTCTGGACTCAAGGATGTTCTAGGTTCTGGACCTAAGGAAAATTTGGGTTCTGGACCCGAGATAAGTTCTGGACTTATAAATAATTCTAGGTTCTGAACCTAAAGAAAAATTAGGGTTCTGGACCCGAGCTAATAAAAAAGTTTAGCTAATTTTTAGGCATATGTCTTCTTATTGTCCCCTGGGTGTAAAAATATTTATATTCCCGCAATCATTTTAATGATTAAAGTGAATAATTAAAATTTCTGTTTATTTACTGTGTAGTCACTGTTCATGCACTATTTACTATTCATAAATTGTAAATTTACTATTTACAAATAGTATCAGATAGTATTTACTATTGGACAAAGTAACTTTACTATTCACCAATAGTAATACTATTTATAAATAGTAATATTTACTATTCATCAATAGTAATACTATTCATAAATAGTAATATTTACTATTCATGATATATTAAAATTTACTATTCATGAACAGTTTTGAGTTTGTTTTCTTTTGCTTGTCGTTCCTCTATAAAAGGCCATCGATCCTTCATTTCATTTCACAATTTCAATTTCGATTTTGTAATCCTCTCAAATTTCTTTTCAATTTCAGCATATATTTTTCAAAAACAATGCATGCTTCGAGGTCGTGGACTCATTCTAATGCCGAGTTATTGGAGTTGATGTAACACCCCTTCCCAACCTACATATGTAAGCTGAGTAGAGGCGCCACACTAACCTAATGTTGCTACCAATTTTACTTAGTCAAATTTTTGTTCCGATTTTTACAAAATTTTTGCCATAGTTTCGCCTAAAAATTGAGTCCCAAGTGTCGACAAAACCGGTTTTTTTCTTGTTTTTAAAAACATTTTACACAAACCAATGCAAACAAAATCATTCTCAGTACACTCCCAATAAATCCCCCTTGTAACCTCAACTACAACCTGCAAAAAAGATTTACACTTCTAATACAACATAAAATAAAGGTTTTGTGACAACCCCCATATTTAAATATTACACAGCGGAAGTTATAAAATATTTACATATTTACAAATTCATATACATCAAAACTCAAGTTTTACAACACATAAAATTTATACATGATTGGCAAGTCTGCTCTGATCTTTAAGCTCCCAAAATGGATTCTTCAAGGTCTACTCTCACTAGGTCTTGATGAACTCTCGGGTTCAACTCTATCCACTCTACTACCTGCGCGATTAAACACTATCGCGCTAAGCCAACGGCTTAGTAAGATAAAACATGCTAACGGTATGCTTTAATGAAATGCAATGCCACATATGTTATTGATAAGATCGACATCATAAATATAAAGTTAACCACACAATTATGCATTTCACAAATCATAGTCATATGAGCATACCACATTTCAACATTAATCAATCATACTCCATAACCAACATCTCATTTCATTAAACTCATAACATTATTTAGGACATTCATATAACCTTGACACCTATGGGCCCAACAAGTATTTAATACGATATTCAGAGTTCAGAGTTACTGCTTTGGTTCATAGTCACAATAATCACGCCCGTAGGCAATGTAGATACATGTATCTCTATCCATGGATAGTGTAACAGACCCAGTCTCTTGGATCATCAACTCAACACATATGAGGAGATCCTCAACCCGGCAAGACTGTTACAAATCATATATCTCATAATGTAACAGACCCAGTCTCTTGGACCATCAACTCAACACCTATGAGGAGGTCCTCAACCCGGCAAGACTGTTACCTTTCATCATTTCTTAGGCATGCCACCCAAATCCAGAACTCTGAAACTGAATAACATATTAAACAAACAATTCATTTCCATTCTCAATTCTCATCACATTTAGGCAAACATGCCTTCTTTCTTCCAATTACATCATCTTAGCCAATAACAATGGCTTCACATTTCATTTCACAATATAACATCTCATTATTCAAGTATATATATATATCTCATCCATGATCACATTATATCTCACATAGCATCATTCATAAATATCAACATTTCATTCCACATTACTCATGAAATACATTACCATTCACAATGCACAACATAACATTGTTCAATCTCAACAATGCAATTAGGGCAAAGAACAATTGATTATAACATTCATTGATTCAAGTGTGTTTAAAGTGTTTAGGGTTAGGTTTAAGGACCAACCTACCTTTGGAGAACCAAAGCAATGCAAGAAGAACAAAGAATTAAAACCCTAACCATAAATAGTACATTCTGATTTTTAAACTCCATTTTATCCTTATTTTGAAAAATTGTATAAAATAATCTACTTGACTAAAAATTCTAAAATTTTTACAGAATTTAGTTTTGTATCTTAAAATCATCCCTTTAAAATTTCAGATCAAACTGAACACAAAATCTTGGTCAAATAGTTCACCTAACCAGACTGCCCCAATTGCCCTGCATCCTGGCAGCAGTTCTGAACTTTGTGAATTCCATAAATCAAATTCAATCAACGTGATTCCAAATTATTTTTCTCAAATACTAGACTCACTAAGCAACAACATATCCAAAATTAGATTGGCTATGATTTTTCTACATTTTATTAAAAATCACGAAATATAGCTGTCCCAGTTAAGGTACCTGCTGGAACAGGTCTAATGAAAATAATCTTTCTAAACTCATAACCATTCCAAAATCGAATCAACATATTTTTCAGTCATTCTAGACTCATAGAGGCACAACATATCAAAAATTCACTTCAAGAACATTTTTCTATAATTAATTAAAAATCATACAAGTCACAGCCTTTACTAATCCTAAAACAGAAACAATTTCACTAAACATCAATCTTACTCTTCCATCACCAACACCAACCCAACTTCTCATCTATCAAGCAAAATCAATACCTACAATCATACCATAAGCAACTTAATCATACCACTTCAAAAGAATTGAAGAAATTAGAGAAAAGATCTTACCTTAGTTAAAAACTTCTTAAATCAACACTTGAACACTTAATCTTTCTTCAATTTAAGCTTGAAATCATCAAAACCATCACTTGTCTCTTTCTTTCTCTTTGGCTATGGAGGGCCGGCCATCAACAAGAAGAAGAAGAAGAAATGATGAAGAAAACATAAGTCAAACCTTCTTTAAATATCCACCATGTGATTTTATCCAAGCAATTACCAAAGTGCCCTTATTCACATAATTATCTTTTTGTCTTATATGTGCCCAATTAAGTAATTTACCAATCTCAAATAAATATCTTCTCTTGCATTGACCAAGCCTTTTGACCACTTTATATGTCATATATATTAACATATACACAACATATAAATTTGTCTCTAAACCCTACTTCTTCCCAAAATACATATACATATACATATACATTCTCTTCCCATTTCTTTTCTCTTACAATTTAACACATATATTCAATCCAATATATAACAATAACAACAACAACAATATGCAAAACTTCTAGGGCATAAATGAGGATATTACAATTCTCCCCCTCTAAAAAGAAATTTCGTCCTCGAAATTGCCTGATATCAACTCTGAAATAGTTGAGGATATTGCTCTCGCATAGTTTGCTCACTTTCCCAAGTTGCTTCTTCTTTTGCATGATTCTTCCAAAGAATCTTCACCAATGGCACTTTCTTGTTCCTCAATTCTTTCACATCACGTGCCAAGATAACAACTGGTTCTTCTTCAAAAGTCAAGTCTGGGCTCACTTCGATAGACTCAAATGGAAACACATGAGATGGATCTGACCTGTACCTCCTCAACATAGAAACATGGAATACATTATGAATACGATCCAACTCAGGTGGCAAAGCAAGTCAATATGCAACTGGCCCAACTCTTTCTAACACTTCATACGGCCCAATGAAACGAGGACTCAATTTTCCTTTCCGACCGAACCTCAAAATCTTCTTCCAAGGAGATACTTTCAAAAACACCTTATCTCCAACATCAAACTCTATATCTCTCCTCTTCAGATCTGCATAAGACTTCTGTCGGTCTGAAGCTGCTTTTAACCTGCCTCGAATCAACTTTACTTTTTCTTCAGTTTCTTGAATCAAATCAGGTCCAACCAACTTATTATCTCCAAGCTCATTCCAACAAAGAGGTGTCCTACACCGTCTGCCATACAATGCTTCAAACGGTGCCATACCAATGCTGGATTGGTGACTGTTGTTGTAAGCAAACTCCACAAGAGGTAAAAACCTATCCCAACTTCCAGAGAAATCGATGACACAGCTTCTCAACATGTCCTCAATAATCTGTATCACCCTCTCTGACTGTCCATCCGTCTGTGGATGAAAAGCAGTGCTGAAGTGCAGTCGAGAACCCAAAGCACTATGCAAACTCTTCCAAAATCTGGAAGTAAACCTGGGATCTCGATCAGACACTAAAGAAGTTGGAACACCATGCAGTTTCACAATCTCATGGATATACAGCTCAGCTAATCTCTCCAAAGAGTAATCCATTCGAACCGGAAGGAAATGAGCTGTCTTAGTCAATCTATCCACAATCACCCATATAGCATCATGCTTCTTTTGTGTCAATGGCAAACCAGACACAAAATCCATTGTCACTCTTTCCCACTTCCATTCTGGCACTAACAATGGTTGAAGCAACCCGGTTGGAACTTGATGTTCTGCTTTAACCTTCTGACAAGTGAGACATTTCGACACAAAATCTGCAATGTCTCTCTTCAAACCAATCCACCAATAATGCTGTCTCAAATCATGATACATCTTCGTATTACCCGGATGCATAGCAAACATTGACTGATGAGCTTCTTCCAAAATGACCCTTTTCAAATCAGCATCATCGGGTACACACAATCGGTTCTTAAACCAGAGACTCCCATTGCTCTTCACAATAAAATCTCTACCCTTTCCACTCTGACAATCTGAAACAATCTTCTGTATCTTCTTATCAGCCAACTGAGCTTCTTTGATCTGATCTAACAAAATCGGCTTTAATTGCAACTGTGCCAATAATGCACCATCAACACAAGGTACAAAACTGGCATGCAATGCTCTCAACTCAACAAGCAACGAGAGCGAGTAAACTGTTAAACCAGCTAAAGACTTCCGACTCAAGGCATCAGCAACAACATTTGCTTTACCTGGATGATAGTCAATCAAGCAGTCGTAGTCTTTAATCAATTCTAACCATCTCCTCTGACGAAGATTGAGTTCTTTCTGGACACCCAAATACTTCAAACTCTTGTGATCAGTGTAGATGAAACATTTCTCCCCAAACAGATAATGGCGCCAAATCTTCAATGCAAAAACAATGGCAGCCAATTCCAAATCATGGGTCGGATAGTTAAGCTCATGCGGTTTCAACTGTCGAGATGCATAAGCTATAACTTTACCTTCTTACATCAATACACACCCCAAACCTCTATGTGAAGCATCACTATAGATCACATAAGGTTTACCTTCAACAGGTAAAGTAAGAACAGGCGCTTGAGTTAACAATTCTCTCAACTGCTCAAAACTCGCCTGACACTGATCCGTCCACACAAATCTCACTCCCTTACGAAGCAATCTGGTGAGTGGAGTAGCTATCAAAGAAAACCCTTTCACAAACCGCCGGTAATAGCCTGCCAAACCCAGAAAACTTCTAATCTCTGTCACTGATTTAGGTGGATTCCAATTCAATACAGCTTCAACTTTGCTCGGATCAACTTTAATGCCTTCTGCTGAAACAACATGTCCGAGAAAAGCTACCTGATCCAACCAGAACTCACACTTCGACAATTTAGCAAACAACTGCCTCTCTCTCAAAATCTGCAACACAATCCGCAGATGCATATCATGTTCCTCCTCATTCCGCAAATACACCAGTATATCATCAATGAAGACCACTACAAACTGATCCAAATAGGGCCTAAACACCCTATTCATCAAATCCATGGAAGCTGCAGGTGCATTCGTCAGACCAAAAGGCATAACTAAAAATTCATAATGCCCATACCTGGTCCGAAAAGCGGTCTTAGGAACATCTTCAGCTTTGACTCTCAACTGATGATACCCAGATCGTAAATCAATTTTGGAGAACACTGACGCTTCCTTCAACTGATCAAAGAGTTCATCGATTCTAGGCAAAGGATATTTATTCTTAATGGTCACCTTGTTCAATTGCCTATAATCGATACACAACCTCATAGTACCATCTTTCTTTTTCACAAATAGAACAGGAGCTCCCCAAGGAGAAATACTGGGGCGAATAAATCCTTTGTCCAACAACTCCTGTAATTGCACTTTCAACTCCCTCAATTCTGCTGGTGCCATTCTATAAGGAGTAATAGAGATAGGAGTTGTACCAGGCAACAATTCAATACCGAACTCCACCTCTCTCTCAGGAGGTAACCCTGGCAACTCCTCTGGAAACACATCTGGGAACTCTGCAACTGTGGCAATGCTATCAATGGGAGAACTTCTTACTCTAGTATCTACCACATGAGCAAGATAGGCTTCACATCCCTTTCTAATCAACCTCCTGGCTGCAACAGCTGAAACAAATAAGGAGGCTAGCTGTTCCTGCTCATTAGATACTATCACCTCTCTACCATCACCCGTCCTCAAAGAAACAATTTTCTTCTTACAATCTACCACAGCTCCATGTCGAGATAGCCAATCCATACCTAAGATCATATCATATTCCTTAAATGGCATCTCAATCAAATCCCCTAAGAACTCCTCACCCTGCACCACTACTGCACTATCTCTATGCACCTTACTCACAACCACACTATGCCCTAACGAATTTGTCACCAACACATCAAATCCTAGGGACTCAGCATGCAAATCAGATACAGGCAAAACAGATACACTAATATATGAATGCGTGGAACCCGGATCAATCAAAGCAAGTACTGGAGTATTAAATAAAGAAAAAGTACCAGCTATGACTGCCGATGTATCTGGCTGCCTCTGCATAACATACATCCTCTGGGAAGATCCAACCTCCACTGGTCTACCCTCCCTGGATGTAGCACCTCCTCTAGAACTGAATCCTGGTCTACCTCCCCGGCTGGCACCTCTGCCTCCTCTGCCTCCCCTCACACTAGCTCAAGAAGCAGCAAAATCAACTGGCATCTGCTCCTGCCTCTCAGGACAGTCTCTCACAAAGTGGTCAGGTGATCCACACCTGAAGCATACCCCTGATCTACTATGCCTCCAACAAACGCCCCCATGTCTTCCACCACACTGGTTACACACAGGTAAGGTGGATCTCTGAACTCCAGGAGTAGGAGCACTCGCTACTGAAGCTGCAGGTCTAAATCTCTGCCTCTGGAACTGCACTGACCTACCCGCTGGTCTCTGGCTCCTACTACTCCGAGGAACAAAACTTCCTCTACCCCTCTTTGCAGAAGAAGACCCTGCCTCGAACTGGGGCCTTCTAACCCTAACCTCTTCCTCTGAAGCAGCTGCAATAACTTGAGCTCGCTCTACACTTCGAGCTGCTGCCACAAGCTGTGAGAAATCCTGATATCTGGATCCAGCCACTAAGCACATGATCGAGGGTCTCAATCCCTCCTCAAATCGCCGACATCTATCAATCTCATCAGCAATGATACCCCCAACATACTGACTCAGTCGAATAAACTCAACTTCATACTCAGTTACGGTCCGATGATCTTGCTTCAAATCTAAAAACTCTCTTTTCTTCCCATCTTTATACTCCCTAGGAGTATACTTCAACTCAAATTCTCTCAGAAAATCCGCATAAGACAAGGTTGGTGGATCATCCATAGAATGGGGCACTGTCTTCCACCAGTCGTAGGCATCCTTCTGTAGCAAAGATCTTGCATAGTCAAACTTCTCCTCTGAAGTGGCTTGCAACTGCACAAATACCCTCTGAACTCTATCAAGCCACTGTTCTGCTACAGCCGGATCAACTGTACCAAAGAAATCCTCTGCTCCATATTTCCTTAGCTTATCATAGTGCCTTACTGGTACTGAAGGCTGAGGGGGTGGTGGCGGTGGCTGTGGTTGCACAGATGCTTGTCTCATAGCTTCCATCATAGGCCTAAACCAGGCTGGCGGAACCTCCTCCCCAGCTGGTCTACCCGACACCGAAGCAGGTGCCTCCTCAACACTATCAACTCTAGCTCCCTCAGCAGGAGCAATACTCTCGGCACTACC
Source organism: Garcia nutans (assembly GCA_947685225.1). Classification (NCBI taxonomy): domain Eukaryota; kingdom Viridiplantae; phylum Streptophyta; class Magnoliopsida; order Malpighiales; family Euphorbiaceae; genus Garcia; species Garcia nutans. The sequence continues at coordinate 41,228,231 of CANTUV010000007.1, read as the reverse complement.
CTCAATCGACTGACGAGAGTGAGAATCCATCACAACCTAAGTCTGCAAACACAACAGAATACCTCTTATTAAAGATCAGAGACTGCCAATCCCAAACATGTATTTTTGTTCAAAAACTCACTTTTTAAGTAAAAATAGTCTTTTTCTTACATTTTACCTAGGTTGAGAATCTCAAACCTAGGCTCTGATACCAAAACAATTGTAACACCCCTTCCCAACCTACATATGTAAGCTGAGTAGAGGCGCCACACTAACCTAATGTTGCTACCAATTTTACTTAGTCAAATTTTTGTTCCGATTTTTACAAAATTTTTGCCATAGTTTCGCCTAAAAATTGAGTCCCAAGTGTCGACAAAACCGGTTTTTTTCTTGTTTTTAAAAACATTTTACACAAACCAATGCAAACAAAATCATTCTCAGTACACTCCCAATAAATCCCCCTTGTAACCTCAACTACAACCTGCAAAAAAGATTTACACTTCTAATACAACATAAAATAAAGGTTTTGTGACAACCCCCATATTTAAATATTACACAGCGGAAGTTATAAAATATTTACATATTTACAAATTCATATACATCAAAACTCAAGTTTTACAACACATAAAATTTATACATGATTGGCAAGTCTGCTCTGATCTTTAAGCTCCCAAAATGGATTCTTCAAGGTCTACTCTCACTAGGTCTTGATGAACTCTCGGGTTCAACTCTATCCACTCTACTACCTGCGCGATTAAACACTATCGCGCTAAGCCAACGGCTTAGTAAGATAAAACATGCTAACGGTATGCTTTAATGAAATGCAATGCCACATATGTTATTGATAAGATCGACATCATAAATATAAAGTTAACCACACAATTATGCATTTCACAAATCATAGTCATATGAGCATACCACATTTCAACATTAATCAATCATACTCAATAACCAACATCTCATTTCATTAAACTCATAACATTATTTAGGACATTCATATAACCTTGACACCTATGGGCCCAACAAGTATTTAATACGATATTCAGAGTTCAGAGTTACTGCTTTGGTTCATAGTCACAATAATCACGCCCGTAGGCAATGTAGATACATGTATCTCTATCCATGGATAGTGTAACAGACCCAGTCTCTTGGATCATCAACTCAACACATATGAGGAGATCCTCAACCCGGCAAGACTGTTACAAATCATATATCTCATAATGTAACAGACCCAGTCTCTTGGACCATCAACTCAACACCTATGAGGAGGTCCTCAACCCGGCAAGACTGTTACCTTTCATCATTTCTTAGGCATGCCACCCAAATCCAGAACTCTGAAACTGAATAACATATTAAACAAACAATTCATTTCCATTCTCAATTCTCATCACATTTAGGCAAACATGCCTTCTTTCTTCCAATTACATCATCTTAGCCAATAACAATGGCTTCACATTTCATTTCACAATATAACATCTCATTATTCAAGTATATATATATATCTCATCCATGATCACATTATATCTCACATAGCATCATTCATAAATATCAACATTTCATTCCACATTACTCATGAAATACATTACCATTCACAATGCACAACATAACATTGTTCAATCTCAACAATGCAATTAGGGCAAAGAACAATTGATTATAACATTCATTGATTCAAGTGTGTTTAAAGTGTTTAGGGTTAGGTTTAAGGACCAACCTACCTTTGGAGAACCAAAGCAATGCAAGAAGAACAAAGAATTAAAACCCTAACCATAAATAGTACATTCTGATTTTTAAACTCCATTTTATCCTTATTTTGAAAAATTGTATAAAATAATCTACTTGACTAAAAATTCTAAAATTTTTACAGAATTTAGTTTTGTATCTTAAAATCATCCCTTTAAAATTTCAGATCAAACTGAACACAAAATCTTGGTCAAATAGTTCACCTAACCAGACTGCCCCAATTGCCCTGCATCCTGGCAGCAGTTCTGAACTTTGTGAATTCCATAAATCAAATTCAATCAACGTGATTCCAAATTATTTTTCTCAAATACTAGACTCACTAAGCAACAACATATCCAAAATTAGATTGGCTATGATTTTTCTACATTTTATTAAAAATCACGAAATATAGCTGTCCCAGTTAAGGTACCTGCTGGAACAGGTCTAATGAAAATAATCTTTCTAAACTCATAACCATTCCAAAATCGAATCAACATATTTTTCAGTCATTCTAGACTCATAGAGGCACAACATATCAAAAATTCACTTCAAGAACATTTTTCTATAATTAATTAAAAATCATACAAGTCACAGCCTTTACTAATCCTAAAACAGAAACAATTTCACTAAACATCAATCTTACTCTTCCATCACCAACACCAACCCAACTTCTCATCTATCAAGCAAAATCAATACCTACAATCATACCATAAGCAACTTAATCATACCACTTCAAAAGAATTGAAGAAATTAGAGAAAAGATCTTACCTTAGTTAAAAACTTCTTAAATCAACACTTGAACACTTAATCTTTCTTCAATTTAAGCTTGAAATCATCAAAACCATCACTTGTCTCTTTCTTTCTCTTTGGCTATGGAGGGCCGGCCATCAACAAGAAGAAGAAGAAGAAATGATGAAGAAAACACAAGTCAAACCTTCTTTAAATATCCACCATGTGATTTTATCCAAGCAATTACCAAAGTGCCCTTATTCACATAATTATCTTTTTGTCTTATATGTGCCCAATTAAGTAATTTACCAATCTCAAATAAATATCTTCTCTTGCATTGACCAAGCCTTTTGACCACTTTATATGTCATATATATTAACATATACACAACATATAAATTTGTCTCTAAACCCTACTTCTTCCCAAAATACATATACATATACATATACATTCTCTTCCCATTTCTTTTCTCTTACAATTTAACACATATATTCAATCCAATATATAACAATAACAACAACAACAATATGCAAAACTTCTAGGGCATAAATGAGGATATTACAGTTGATTCGGCATCATGAAGATGAAAATCTAGATATACTAGCCGGGAAGCCGCTCCATCGCAGTTCCAACCAAAAGAGCGAGGTAATTACTTTTTCCCTTTCTTTTCTTTCTTTTTTTATATATATATTTATTTATATATTTTTTATTTTATTATTTTATTATTTTTTCTCTTTTTATTATTATTTTTGTTATTGTGAAAAATAAATTAATTTAAATAGATATAATAACACGTACTTTCCTGGTATTAACTTACTTGGGTCTGTGTTAGCATGATCATTGTGTCATTCGGGCCGGAGGGTGTATTTATAAAGCCCGACAATGGCATGATGTAGTGCCTTCTCGGGTAAGGCGGATTATTCAAGATTGCGGCTTTGAGCAGTTCATCTTACAATTGTCGTCCGAAGAGTATCAGATAGACCGAAGCGTAGTCCAGGCACTTGCAGAGCGATGGCTGGATACAACTCACACTTTTCATTTGCCCATTGGGGAGATGGCAATGGGTCCGGTCGATTTTACTGCCATAACCGGCCTTCGATATGATGGTGTTCTGGTTCCTCTGACCAATGAAATTTTAACATTTGAAGAAATTCAAGAATTAATTGCAATGGAACCGTCATATAAAGGGCCTTTTAAGATAAAAATTGAACCAATTCGTAGTTATTGGATTAACTACGAAGGTCGGATTGGCAGAAACAAGGCCAAATAGTATGCTCAAGGATTTTTTTTATATCTGCTCGGGTCGACCATTTTAGGCAGTACTGAATCATCCATTCACTTGTCAGTGTTGAGTGCCCTTTCTTATCTCAGAATGGTACCATCTTCTGGCTGGGGTGAAGCTGGTCTCGCATGTCTTTACCATGGCCTTGATAAGCTTTGCCGAAATAAGAATTCTTTTGTCAGCTTGATGGTGGTTGTTGAGGTATTCTTTCTTCCACCAATGTCTTTTCCACTCTTTTCTTGCATGAATACGATCTTTATTGTTATTGTAGATATGGGCATATGAACACAACCTCGTGAGGGTACCCGGCATTTCCAGAGAGAGAATCGGGTATTCGAGATTAAATCACTGGTTGTCCGATCGTGTGGATGTTCCCGGCTCTCATCATGTGCATACTCATCGCTTTGTGTTGAGCCGCTTAACCTGGGATTAGGTAAAATAACATTAGTATGCTTTAAATTTTATGTGAAAGTTTTACTTACCTTATGTTATCCTGCAAGTGAATTTGGCCTAGTGGAATCCAGAAGAGCCAGCAAATTGGTCTCCATTGATTAGGGTTGCACTGTCTTTCCAACATTCTCGCCGAATTATTGCTGGCCCAGTATCTAGTGGTGATTTCTTAGGGAGAGAGTTTATGAATGGTTTCTCAGTCCAGAGCAGCGGAGGTTTCCGATGCAAATCCCGGAATATACTTTAAATATTATGTCGATGCCGGAGGATGCATGGTGGTCGGCCCTGTAACACCCCCATACTCTATATAAGTACTATACATATACCAAGTATACATACAATACGTATATAAAGTATAAGAATGTCACTTTTCGTTTCCAATTAAAAACCTTTATCCAAGTTTAAGCAATATTGCATTAATTTAAAGAGCATTTACAAAAATCATTATTCTTATCAAAAATACAACATAATTAAAGTCACACATGTATGCATCACCTTCTAGTTGGTCTCGAGACACTCTTACCCTTCTCGTGGCATAACAGCTGGACTTCCAGATCAACCACATAACCACCTGCGCGATTACACCACCGCGCTAAGCCCGAGAGCTTAGTAATACAAATAAATATAAAATATATATACTTTACATAAAGATCATACCTTATACTTTTAGCATCATGTTTTATTGTTTTCTTACCCTGTTTTCCTTTCTCAAAGCATTCTTCATATATTCCCACTGATCTCATAAATCATACACATATTTACATAGAACATTCGCAAAACTATACTTACCATTTCTATCTCATATACAGATACATATACATCATTTTAACAAATCACTATTCAATGATCTATCCAAACCTTCATGAGAACAATTCTCGCAAATTCCACATTCATAAACATTTTACACATCATACTATATTCTCATAAACTCATATCTCAACAAAACTCCTCAAGCCATATTCATTTTCAATATATCATTACACACATTACCAAATCATACTTCATAACATTATTTTATTCACAAATTTATCAATCATGAAACACACTTCCAACAAAAGCAACCATAGATCTCATTACTCATTTAGTTCAACATTTGGATATCACATTAACAACAAAGACAGACTCGGGCCCAAACAAAACACTAACATGCCATTCCATTATCAGAGTTAATGCTTTGGTTTAATCATCACATTTATCATTATCCCAACTAGGCTTCAAGGATTTAGGTTCAACCAAGCTTCAAGGGGAACAAAGCATGCTAAGTATCAACCCAACTTGGCTTCAAGAACCAATCCAACCTAGCTTCAAGGGTTGTAACATCTCAATTAGGCTTCAAGGATTTGACCCAACCAAGCTTCAAGGGGAGTAAAACATGTTAAACTTCAACCCAACTTGGCTTCAAGGATCAAGTCCAACCTAACTTCAAGAGATTGTTACTCATATTAGGCATGCCACCAATAACAAACTCTGAAAATGGAATAACACATTAGCTATACAATTCATTTATCAATTTCATTCTCAATTGAATTATCATAACTAATAACAATGGCTTCACATGTCATTTGAATCATCATAGCCAATAACAATGGCTTCACATGTCATTTGAATTATCATTGCCAATCACAATGGCCTCATATCTCAATTTATGTTATAACCTTTCATTATTCGAGTATACATAATCAATTACCCCATCATATCACTCACATTATACATATCGCATCATTAGTATCACATTGTTATTACATGCTAAAGAATCATGCTAAAGAAGAGGCAACTTGGGAGAGTGAGCAAGTGATGCAAGACCAGTATCCCCTGCTGTTTCAGATTTAAGATCAGGTAATTTCGAGGACAAAATTTATTTATAGAGGGGGAGAATTGTAATATCCCAAACTATACCATAAAATTTTTGGAATGATTATTGTTGAAATTGGATTAAATGATATAACGTATATATTTATGATTAAGTGGTAAGATAAGTGTGTATATGATGTATATATAGAGATATATAAAACATATACAAGTCAACTAACTAGTTGGTCAAAAGAGATATTAAATTATATTTGGATTAATTGAAAATGGAAATTAAATTAAGTTGATGATGATATTTATGATTATTTTTTTATTATAATTGCTTGGTGGATATTAAAAAGGAGGTTGGTGGCTAAGAGAGGCTGAAAGTTTCACTTTGCTCTTTCAATCATCTTTTTCTTCTTCTTCTTCTTCCTTGTGCTTAGCTGGCTATCTCCATAGTAAGAGGGAAAGAGAGATTTTGTTCTTCCTAACTCAAGATTGAAGGGTGTTTCAAGTGATCAAGTTGGAAATCTAAGGGTTTTCATCACTTTTGATAAGTTTCCCACTTGTTTCTTTGGTTTTCTTTTGAGTTTATGTTTTGAGCTTGGTGTGTGGTTGTTGATGATGTTTGTATGGTTGATTTTGTTACGCTTGAGGTTGTTTGGTCTAATTGGCTTTGATTTTGGGGTTGGATTGAAGAGAAAGAGTTAGGTTTGGTGTAAGAGCAAGAGTTGTGGATTGTGTAAGTGTTGAGTTGCGATGATGGTTTTGATTGGTGTTTGATGAATGAAATTGAGTTGTTTTGGTGTTTATGCAAGTTTAGTATGGTTTATTGATGGTTTTGGATAAGATTGTTTGGAATGGAAAAGAGTTAAGTATGTTATTTGTTGGATGTGGTGCTGTTGGTGTCGAAATCAAGATTTTTGGCCTGACACGCCCATAAGCACGGCCAAGTCTTTGGGCATGTCAATGGTTCTATTTTCTAGATGGGTGACACGAACAGTGGCATGCCTATGTCACTGAGCGTGTCACAGCTTCTGTGTTGGAGTAGTATTGACACGCCTAGTGACATGCCCATGTCACTGAGCGTGTCTTAGCTAATGTGTTGGTGGATTGACACGTCTAGTGACATGCCCATGTCATTGAGCGTGTCATAGCCACTATATTGAGGGAGGATTGACATGGCCAGTGACACGCCCATGTCACTGAGCATGTCAAAGCTTCTATGTTGTGAGTTTAGGGCACGATCTGGGACACGCCCGTGTTGTTGAGCGTGTCATGTGTATAGTTTGCCCTAGTTGGTTCTTATCCTTATTTTCTTGTGTATATCTCTAAGTGAGTGCGTATCGTCACCTTTGGATTAGGTTTTGAAGAGATTGAGTTGCCCTATTCCAAGTGTTGAAGAATTCTTGGAAGAGGAAGTGGCTAGATTGGTGTGAGTTTCTCTTGAGTTAAGTACAAACCGTACATTATTGCATATATTTACATGACTTTGAGACTTAACACATTTGGTTGTAAATGTGTTAAGTAATCTATGACATTGTTGATACAATTGATTAATGCTATGATTTTCATATGCAAAATATAATGATCATTAAAAATGTATGTATAATGCAATTGGTTATGTAATACCCTAATGATGATATGTGAAGTCATTGGTGTTGGCTATAATGATGCAAATGAAATATTTGAGGCATTGTTGCCTAGTTAATCATGAGAAATTGAGAATGGATTTGATAATGAAATAATAAAATAATTGTGTAACTAGTATGTTATTCAATTTTCAGAGTTTTATTGTTGGTGGCATGCCTAAAAGTAACAAATCCTTGAAGCTGGGTTGGGCTTGGTCCTTGAAGCCAAGTTGGGTTGATGCTTAGCTCCCCTTGAAGCTTGGTTGGGCTTGGTCCATGAGCTATTTCGCTAGCAGGAAATTTCTGCCAGCGAAATAGAAAAGCTATTTCACCCGCAGATTTTTTCTGCGGGCGAAATAGCTTGGGCCATTTCCCCCGCAGGCGGGCGAAATGCCCACTGGCCCGCGCGACGATTTTTTCGTCGCTGATTTTTTTTACTCCAATTTTTATTTTTATTTTTAATTTTTGAGTTTTATTTATTTATTTTTATTTTTTATTAATAAAAATTAGATACTAAAGCAAAAAATTATTTAACAAAAATTATTTTGGACCAATTAGACAACAAAAATCATTTTGGACTAAATAAACATATTGGACCAGATTGGGTCAAAAATTAAGGGTCTACAGTTTGCCCCTTCCTTGAAAAATCTGAAACTTTAGTGGAAGAGAGTGAAAAGCAATAAGACTAAATTTTTGAGATGGTTGAGGTTTTGAGTTCTGGACCCAGTTTGAGTTCTAGACTTAAAAATGATTCTAGGTTTTCTGACCTAAGAAAAATTTGGGTTCTAGACCTGATTCGAGTTCTGGACTCAACGGATGATTCTAGGTTCTGGACCTAAGGAAAATTTGGGTTCTGGACCCGGTTTGAATTCTGGACTCAATGGATGATTCTAGGTTCTGGACCTAAGGAAAATTTGGGTTCTAGACTCAATGGATGATTCTAGGTTCTGGACCTAAGAAAAATTTGGGTTCTAGACCCGGTTCGAGTTCTAGACTCAATGGATGATTCTCGGTTCAGGACCTAAGGAAAATTTATGTTCTGGACCTGGTTCGAGTTCTGGACTCAAGAATTTCTAGGTTCTGGACCTAAGGAAAAATTTAGGTTCTGGACCCGGTTCGAGTTCTGGACTCAAGGATGTTCTAGGTTCTGGACCTAAGGAAAATTTGGGTTCTGGACCCGAGATAAGTTCTGGACTTATAAATAATTCTAGGTTCTGAACCTAAAGAAAAATTAGGGTTCTGGACCCGAGCTAATAAAAAAGTTTAGCTAATTTTTAGGCATATGTCTTCTTATTGTCCCCTGGGTGTAAAAATATTTATATTCCCGCAATCATTTTAATGATTAAAGTGAATAATTAAAATTTCTGTTTATTTACTGTGTAGTCACTGTTCATACACTATTTACTATTCATAAATTGTAAATTTACTATTTACAAATAGTATCAGATAGTATTTACTATTGGACAAAGTAACTTTACTATTCACCAATAGTAATACTATTTATAAATAGTAATATTTACTATTCATCAATAGTAATACTATTCATAAATAGTAATATTTACTATTCATGATATATTAAAATTTACTATTTATGAACAGTTTTGAGTTTGTTTTCTTTTGCTTGTCGTTCCTCTATAAAAGGCCATCGATCCTTCATTTCATTTCACAATTTCAATTTCGATTTTGTAATCCTCTCAAATTTCTTTTCAATTTCAGCATATATTTTTCAAAAACAATGCATGCTTCGAGGTCGTGGACTCATTCTAATGCCGAGTTATTGGAGTTGATTCGGCATCATGAAGATGAAAATCTAGATATACTGGCCGGGAAGCCGCTCCATCGCAGTTCCAACCAAAAGAGCGAGGTAATTACTTTTTCCCTTTCTTTTCTTTCTTTTTTTATATATATATTTATTTATATATTTTTTATTTTATTATTTTATTATTTTTTCTCTTATTATTATTATTTTTGTTATTGTGAAAAATAAATTAATTTAAATAGATATAATAACACGTACTTTCCTGGTATTAACTTACCTGGGTCTGTGTTAGCATGATCATTGTGTCATTCGGGCCGGAGGGTGTATTTATAAAGCCCGACAATGGCATGATGTAGTGCCTTCTCGGGTAAGGCGGATTATTCAAGATTGCGGCTTTGAGCAGTTCATCTTACAATTGTCGTCCGAAGAGTATCAGATAGACCGAAGCGTAGTCCAGGCACTTGCAGAGCGATGGCTGGATACAACTCACACTTTTCATTTGCCCATTGGGGAGATGGCAATGGGTCCGGTCGATTTTACTGCCATAACCGGCCTTCGATATGATGGTGTTCTGGTTCCTCTGACCAATGAAATTTTAACATTTGAAGAAATTCAAGAATTAATTGGAATGGAACCGTCATATAAAGGGCCTTTTAAGATAAAAATTGAACCAATTCGTAGTTATTGGATTAACTACGAAGGTCGGATTGGCAGAAACAAGGCCAAATAGTATGCTCAAGGATTTTTTTTATATCTGCTCGGGTCGACCATTTTAGGCAGTACTGAATCATCCATTCACTTGTCAGTGTTGAGTGCCCTTTCTTATCTCAGAATGGTACCATCTTCTGGCTGGGGTGAAGCTGGTCTCGCATGTCTTTACCATGGCCTTGATAAGCTTTGCCGAAATAAGAATTCTTTTGTCAGCTTGATGGTGGTTGTTGAGGTATTCTTTCTTCCACCAATGTCTTTTCCACTCTTTTCTTGCATGAATACGATCTTTATTGTTATTGTAGATATGGGCATATGAACACAACCTCGTGAGGGTACCCGGCATTTCCCGAGAGAGAATCGGGTATTCGAGATTAAATCACTGGTTGTCCGATCGTGTGGATGTTCCCGGCTCTCATCATGTGCATACTCATCGCTTTGTGTTGAGCCGCTTAACCTGGGATTAGGTAAAATAACATTAGTATGCTTTAAATTTTATGTGAAAGTTTTACTTACCTTATGTTATCCTGCAAGTGAATTTGGCCTAGTGGAATCCAGAAGAGCCAGCAAATTGGTCTCCATTGATTAGGGTTGCACTGTCTTTCCAACATTCTCGCCGAATTATTGCTGGCCCAGTATCTAGTGGTGATTTCTTAGGGAGAGAGTTTATGAATGGTTTCTCAGTCCAGAGCAGCGGAGGTTTCCGATGCAAATCCCGGAATATACTTTAAATATTATGTCGATGCCGGAGGATGCATGGTGGTCGGCCCTGTAACACCCCCATACTCTATATAAGTACTATACATATACCAAGTATACATACAATACGTATATAAAGTATAAGAATGTCACTTTTCGTTTCCAATTAAAAACCTTTATCCAAGTTTAAGCAATATTGCATTAATTTAAAGAGCATTTACAAAAATCATTATTCTTATCAAAAATACAACATAATTAAAGTCACACATGTATGCATCACCTTCTAGTTGGTCTCGAGACACTCTTACCCTTCTCGTGGCATAACAGCTGGACTTCCAGATCAACCACATAACCACCTGCGCGATTACACCACCGCGCTAAGCCCGAGAGCTTAGTAATACAAATAAATATAAAATATATATACTTTACATAAAGATCATACCTTATACTTTTAGCATCATGTTTTATTGTTTTCTTACCCTGTTTTCCTTTCTCAAAGCATTCTTCATATATTCCCACTGATCTCATAAATCATACACATATTTACATAGAACATTCGCAAAACTATACTTACCATTTCTATCTCATATACAGATACATATACATCATTTTAACAAATCACTATTCAATGATCTATCCAAACCTTCATGAGAACAATTCTCGCAAATTCCACATTCATAAACATTTTACACATCATACTATATTCTCATAAACTCATATCTCAACAAAACTCCTCAAGCCATATTCATTTTCAATATATCATTACACACATTACCAAATCATACTTCATAACATTATTTTATTCACAAATTTATCAATCATGAAACACACTTCCAACAAAAGCAACCATAGATCTCATTACTCATTTAGTTCAACATTTGGATATCACATTAACAACAAAGACAGACTCGGGCCCAAACAAAACACTAACATGCCATTCCATTATCAGAGTTAATGCTTTGGTTTAATCATCACATTTATCATTATCCCAACTAGGCTTCAAGGATTTAGGTTCAACCAAGCTTCAAGGGGAACAAAGCATGCTAAGTATCAACCCAACTTGGCTTCAAGAACCAATCCAACCTAGCTTCAAGGGTTGTAACATCTCAATTAGGCTTCAAGGATTTGACCCAACCAAGCTTCAAGGGGAGTAAAACATGTTAAACTTCAACCCAACTTGGCTTCAAGGATCAAGTCCAACCTAACTTCAAGAGATTGTTACTCATATTAGGCATGCCACCAATAACAAACTCTGAAAATGGAATAACACATTAGCTATACAATTCATTTATCAATTTCATTCTCAATTGAATTATCATAACTAATAACAATGGCTTCACATGTCATTTGAATCATCATAGCCAATAACAATGGCTTCACATGTCATTTGAATTATCATTGCCAATCACAATGGCCTCATATCTCAATTTATGTTATAACCTTTCATTATTCGAGTATACATAATCAATTACCCCATCATATCACTCACATTATACATATCGCATCATTAGTATCACATTTCAAATACATTATTCATATAACACATCACCATTCACAAGACTTACAATGCCTAGTCTGCCCATGCGGGTTTCGAAACTAGCGAGCTGTCCTAATTTTTGCCTAAGCTGCCCTTGCTGGTTTTTAACTTAGCGGACTTTTTTTTTAACTTAATTCTTTCTTCACATATTTGGCTTCAGGAGTGTCTTTGTTTGCTTGATACTCCCTCCATGGATTTTGCCAGATACCTGCAACGTCATCATTCTGCTAGGAATCTACTCCATCCTGTTTCTTCATATACTGACTGGGTTGACTGGATCCACTAACGCTCTGAAGTCAATATTCGTTGGTTGGTACCTTGGTGGAAGATTTCTCATATCACCATCCAGACATACTTGATGTATGTTCCCCTTGCTGCTCTTCGTCAAGGTACATGCTATGATCCTCGCCGACTTGGGTGTCATTATGGAGCTGAGCCTCATGATTCTGACTTTGTTCCCGACTTAGACATGCCTTGCTTGATTGAAGCCTACTTGGATCGATTAAGGCAAAGTTGGCCTGCATGTTACACTTATCAACTGCCATAGATTTTACATTTGTCAATTCAAAAAGTGTTTTGTTAGGATGAAAAATAACTAAACTAATAAAAGATGCTTCTTTTCCATTTATAATTTGTCATCACCTTTTGCAATTATGATTATTTATTTCATCCATGTCTGGTCAAATACTTATAACAGTGCACATAGAACAATTTTAACCATTAATTCTATTTTATTAAATTAGGGAACAACCAAACATAAAGCCAGCATACACAAGATCACTCTTGTTGCCAATTAGCCCTTTCGGGTTTTCTAATTGACGATTTTCTCTCATTTAGCCCTAATTGTTGCCTAGCCTGCCCTTTTGGGCTTTTGGAACTAGCGGACTGCTCTAACTTTTGCCTAGGCTGCCCTTTTTGGGTTTTCAACCTAGCGAGCTCCTTTTTTCCCTTTTTCTTTCATACATAAAACCTCTTCAACCTGTCAATGTTTACTGGGTCACTAAATTCGTTCCCATCCATGTTTGATAACTTCATCGCACCTTTGTTCATGACTTGTTTCACGACATATGGCCCTTCCCAACTAGGTCTGAACTTCCCTCTTGGATCAGATACATTAGGCTTACATTGCTTCAACACCAAATCCCCAACTCTGAATTTTCTGACCTTAACCCTTCTATTGTAGGCCCGAGCTATCTTCTTTTGATACAGTTGGTGATGATACATCGCCTTTAATCTTTTCTCTTCTAATAGAGCTAATTGTGTGTATCTGCTTGCTACCCACTCTGTTTCAGGCAATTCAGCTTCCAAGACCACTCTTAATGACTTGATCTCAATTTCAATTGGCAATACCGCTTCCATCCCATAAACCAAAGAGAACGGTGTCATTCCAGTAGGTGTTCGCACACTTGTCCTATATCCCCATAAAGCAAAAGGAAGCATTCCTGACCAGTCCCTGTAAGTCTTAGTCATCTTAGACAGAATTTGCTTAATTGTCTTGTTCATTGCTTCTACTACACCATTAGCCTTTGGTCTATAAGGAGAGGATCGATGATGATGGATTTGGTACTTGGAGAATAAATCCTTAACTCCTCCTTGAAACTGCACCCCATTGTCTGATATCACACTGTACGGGATCCCATATCTGCATATGAGATTCTTTTCGATAAACCTAGCCATTTGACTTGCACCCAGCTTGTTGAAGGATTCGGCTTCGACCCATTTTGAAAAATAATCAACTGCTACTACCATGAATCGGTGACCGTTTGAGGCTGTCAGATGTATCTCTCCTATAATGTCGATACCCCAGGTGGCAAATGGGCAGGGTGAAGACATTGAATGCAGTTCTTCAAGAGGCATATGATTCAAGTTACCATACATCTGACATTGCTGGCACTTCTTTACAAACTCAATACAGTCTTTCTCCATGGTTAACCAATAGTAACCTTGTCGAATAATCTTCTTAACTAGGGCCAAACCACTCATGTGCGGACCGCAACTACCCGCATGTATTTCTGACATGATGCGCTCCACTTCAGGCTTTGTTCAACATCTCAATGCACTCCATCAGGCCATCTTCGATATAACTCTCCATGGAAGGTGATGTATTGCAATGGCCACCTCCTTATGGCTCTTCTGTTTTTCTTCGTTGCCCCCAGTGGGTATTCTCTTTCTTCCAAAAATCGCCTTATAGTATCATACCACACATCATGGTCTGTATCAACTTTCATAATTGTCTGATATTCATAGTAAGGAATTGATGAACTGGTCAAGATTAGAGGCTTAAGGAATAGGCTGGTAGGATTTTCCCATACCGAAGCCAATGTGGCCAGGGCATCAGCCATCTGATTTTCTTCTCTTGATAGGTGTATAAACCTACAATCCTTAAAATTCTTCTTCATCATGGTCAAATAATGGTGGTATGGTTTTAATTTTTCCTCTTTCAACTCCCACTCTCCATTTACTTGGGATACTAATAGTAATGAATCACCATAAACTTCCACTTTATCCACCTTCATAATCGTTAGGGTTTCCAAACCGAAAATACAAGCTTCGTACTCCACCATATTATTGGTTGCCCTAAATTTCAATTTTTTGGCTAAAGGGATGAGTTTCCCTTTGTGCGATTCTAGTATAACTCCCAAACCTGCTCCTTTCCTATTTACTGCTCCATTTAAATACATTTCCACCCTTGTACTTCAATTACTTCTAAATGTTCATCTGGAAATTCCAAGATTACCTCTTCACTTTCTGGTAATGATTGTTGAGCCAAGAATTCTGCCACCACTCTTCCTTTGATTATTTTCCTGGTCACATACTCGATCTCAAATTCTTCTAATATTATCAACCATCGACCATATTTTCCAATTAAAGAGGGTGTCTCCCTTAAGTATTTCATTGGATCTAGCCTGGAAATTGCTTGCACACTATACGATTGAAAGTAATGCTGCAACTTCTTAGAAGACAAAACCATTGTTATACATGTCTTTTCAATGATACTATAGTTAATTTCATAAGGTAGGATCTTTCTACTCAAATAGTAAACAACATGCTCATTCCCCGATTCATCTGCTTGGGCTAGCATGGCTCCTATCGACTCTTCTACTGCTAAGTATAGTAATAAAGGTTTGTCGGGTTTAGGTGGTTTCAAAACAGGTGGATTCAACAAATACTCTTTTATTCGATCAAAGGCCTTTTGACATTCTTCATTCCATACGACCGGCTGATTCTTTCTAAGCAACTTGAAGATAGGCTCACAGATTGTTGTGAGCTTTGCTATAAATCTGCTAATGTACTGCAGTTTACCAATGAATCCCTAAACTTCTCTCTCCGTCTTTGGGGCTGGCATATCCCTGATTGCTTTAACTTTGTCAGGATCAATCTCAATGCCATTCAAACCAATTACATATCCCAACAATTTACCTGAGGTAACACTGAATACACACTTCTTCGGGTTTAATCTTAGCTTATATTTTAAAGCTCTATCGAAGAATAATTCTAAATTCTAGAAGTGTTGCTCCCTGGTATCCGACTTCACCATCATATCATCAACATATACTTCAACTTCTTTGTGCATCATGTCATGAAATAGTGTGGTGGCCATCCTTTGGTAGGTTGCTCCAGCATTCTTTAAACCGAAAGGAATCACCCTATAACAGAATATACCCCATGTAGTAATGAAGGCAGTTTTGGCTTTATCCTCTTGGGCCATTAACACTTGATTGTATCCGGAAAATCCATCTACAAACGAGTGTAGCACACTAGAGGCTACACTATCAATGAGTACATCTATATGAGGTAAAGGAAAATCATCCTTAGGGGAAGCCTTATTTAGATCTCTATAGTCCACGCAGACCCTTATCCTTCAATCTTTCTTTGGCACGGGTACTATATTGGCTAACCAATCTTGATATTCTATTACTTCAAGTAACTTCACTTGTATTTTCTTAGTGACCTCTTCTTTAACCAATTCAGGCAACTCAGGTCTTAATCGCCTAAGCTTTTGTTTGACAGGCTTAATGTGAGTGTAAGTAGGGATGTGATGCTCGGCTATGTCTCGATCTATCCCTGGCATATCTTCATAAGACCCAGCAAACACTTCTTCATATTTTTTGAATATTTTTTCAAATCTCTCTCTCTCTCATCAGGAGTAAGGTCGGATGCTATGCTAATGTTTTTAGGATTTTCAGTTGTTCCCAAATTTAATGATTGCGTGTTAATAGAATTAATATTAAAGATGCTCATGTAATTGCTATTTGAATGTATGCAACCATCAGGAGAAACATCACACAAGTAAGCAAAATCAGAGTTTATTGCATTCATTTTGGAAAAGAAAACATCATCATCCTCATGCAAAGCAGACAAATCAAAATCACTGTTCTCAGAATCATAAAGCAGGACGTCTTCAAACTTCTCTTCAACTAAGGCAGCAATCTCTTTCGGAGTCTTCTCGGCTTTCAGGGAAACTTCATTCTTCTATTTTGGATTAGATTATTTGTTGGTTGATAAGGTGAGCTCTTTCTTCACTTGCTCCACTAGCTCAGCAACATCTGCAAAAATTTCAAAACCTGGAATCAACTTACCCATGAACATGATCGGCTTGGGATTTTCTTGGAGTGGTCCCATATCTGGAGCTTTGACAAAGATCTCTTCAAAACGTGGGAAGCTCATCTTCTCATCCTTCTTTGGCTGGACATCATTGTCTTCATCATATCCTAACCCCTTCTTGGAAGTTTGAGTTCTAAAATCTGGTAACTTTGTTAAACCGGTCTTACCCTTTCCAAGACCAGCTCCGGGAAGGTAGTTCATGTTCTTCATCATATTCAAGACTTTGGAGTCCACTACTTCATCATCAGAATTTGCAACCACTTGAAAACCATTGAGAGGCCTCTCAACCATTAGAGCGTTAACAATCTCATTATCTTCAGCTTCAATGACCACTGTCTCATTTCTGTTGGGGAATTTGATCTTTTGATGAAGGGTGGAAGGAACTCCACCAAGAGGATGAAACCATGGTCGCCCTAAGAGTAAGGCAAAGGTAACTGGTATGTCTAAAACAACAAATTCAACAATGGATTCAATTGGCCCAACCTTGATGGCCGCTTTGAAAGTCCCTTTGGCATGCCTCTTGGTGTTGTCATAAGCATGAATTGTCACCTTAGTTGGGTTTAGATCTGTTGTTGACAAGGCTAGCTTTGGCAATAACTTAAGTGGACAAACATTTATGGCAGACCCATCGTCGACCATTACACATGGATTCCTCTTCCCCTTGACTTCTATTTTGATAAAGAGAGTGCGGATGTGGTCTCTCCCCTCCTCCGGTATGTCCGCATCTGAAAAAGAAATTGTTCCCATCTAACTTCACTCTTTTCTTAGACCTCTTCACATTTCATTACTTCCCCAATTTTTATGAAGTTGATCAACTCCTCCGGTGTTGTGGAGGTAGAAATTGGCATGCTAGCCAAGACTTTGGCTATAGTTTCTCGGTGCTTATTGGAAGTAGCTAACAAGTCCCAAATGCTAACACTTGCTTGGGTTCTTTTCAATTGCTTGAGCACAACATCATCTTCTTCTATTTCAACTTCCTTCCCCTTATTATTTTCAATCTCCTTAGGTGGTGGCCTTGCGTAAGGTTTACTGGATCTAGTATTCATCTCCTCATCTTCTTCGGGCTCGGACCAAGTCCACTCCTCCTTCTTGGATACAATATCATCATCACTATCAGTTGAATCCCAAAATCCGTTGACAATACAAATTGCTACTTCTCCACCCATTATAGCTTGTTCAATTTTGACAAATGCCTCTTCTTCTTTGGTTGCTTTTTCACCCACATCTTTAAAAGAAGACATGACAAAGTCCTCATGTAAACCTCCTCCAATCATCAAGGTCGCCGGTGGTGGTACCCTATTGAATTTTGGCAATGGGTTGTCTTTGGTGTTTGGCTTGTTGGGCTTGGGTAGCTTCCCATAATCAATTAGATTTTGAATCTCATGTCTCAACCTTACACATCTATCCATGTCATGCCCTTGCATTTGCTGAAATTGACAAACTACTTTGGTGTCAAAGTTATGTGGGAGAGGGTTAGGCAAAGGACGAGGGTTTAAGGGTTGTAGCAATCCTTTTCTTTGAAGCTTGTTGCGAACCCAAGACATCGGTTTTCCCAATTCCAAAAATTGTCTCCTTGTCCCTTGGTTAGTAGCATTAACACCGACGGCCTTTTGCATGCTTTGGCTACTAGGTTGATAACTCCCTTTCTTGTTCCTTTTTGTTGCAAATCGGCTCTTCTCCCTTTCCCATTCTTCAATTTGCAAACCAGCTTAGAGAAGGTCTTTGAAATCATGGATGAGTGTATGAGACATCCTCTCATGAAGACTAGGCAACACCCCTCTCACAATCATCCTTATTTGATCGGATTCATCGGGCCTCTTCTTGAGTAAAGCGGCCTTGTTTCTCCACCTTTTCACATAATCTACAAAATTCTCATTTGGCCTTTGCCTAATGGACTCTACTTCCATTAAGGTAACTTCTAACTCAACATTATATCCATATTGTTGGATGAAGGCTTTGTAAAGTAGATCCTAACTCTTTTGTATTCCATCATCTAAGGTATTGAACCAATTTTGGACAACAGGGTCCAATGAGAGCATAAAGTACCTTAGGGTTTGAGCCTTAGTAGCTCGGGCAGATTGCATGGCAGTGATATACTTCTTCACATGAAGATGAGGATTTTCGGTGCCATTGAACTTTGCAAAGGATGGCATCTTGAACTTGTATGGAACCTCTTCATCTTGTTCAAATAGTTTGACGATCTCAGACATCTCTTTGGTTTTCAGCTTCTTCTCAAATTTCTTTTCTAAATCAGCAATCATCTTTTCAACATCAGATGTCTCAGTCTTTTCAATAGTTGCCTTCTCAACAGCCTTCGGTTCTTTCTTCTTTTCTTGAACCTCTTGGTAGTATTGAGCCCAATCATCATCATCATCAATGATCACCTTTTAATCATCAAAAACCACTTCACTAACTTTGGTCTTCCCTTTGTCCTTTGGTTTCTTAGTTCTAGTAGATGCCTCGGCATGGTTCTCTAAGATTGCAGTCAATTGGTTCTTCATGGTCTCAGCTAGGGCCTCTTTAATTTCTTCCATCTTGGCATTGAGGGCTTCATCCACCATTCTTTGAATTTGTTCAGGCTCCATTATTTTTGGTGAGCAAGTGATTGAGTCGTTGCTAGATACTTCATCTCCGGCATAGGTCAAATTGTTGTAAGCTTTAGAACTATCATAATCCAGGGCTGTGAGCCAGAGAGGATCAATGATATGAGATGCAAATGTATGCATGTATGCATGTATGCACAAACAATCAACAAATAAGGATAAATAGGACGTTCCTTACAACCTTATAACATCCACACACGAATGGCGAGTCTCTTTTCCTAGGTATATAGTTAACAAAATACCAGCATAGGGTATCTTGATTTTGAATAATTCCCTCGAACGTTTCAACCAATAGTTATATTTTTGAAAATGAAAATCAATCAATGATAATTCCTATTAATTAGGTTTTAATCCATTCAACCAACTATAGTAGCTTTTATGCTATATTGGATTGAAACAAAATTAAGAGGTTTATTATAAATAGATTTCTCACTTGAAAAGAGTAACTAATGGTTCATGCCAAAAATAAGCCCATGGTTAATTCATTCTTAGTGTAAACTAGGCTCACAATTGATTTTTGGTATTTCATAATTGACCTAAATATTTTTGCAAGCTCTTTTTAAGAAAGGTTGGATGAAAATAATTTTGTTTTTAAGCCCATTGTAATAGATTTTAGAAAATTGGATTTTGGGCTAAGTATTTGGGCCATGGGCCAAAAGAATTTTTGATTTGTTTTTAGAAAAGTCTTATGTCTAAAGACCATCTTGAAAAATTTTGAAAATAGCTTTGGTCTTTTGGACTTTAAAGAAAAATTTATTTTGAGCTTATAATATACTTAGGTCATATTCGAAAAAGAGCAAACCAAATAAGCCATGATTTAGACTAAGATAAACTAACCATAGTCAAACAACATGCATTTGGGGTAAAACCTAAGGAAAGTAACTAGGCCAATTACATAAGCTTTAGTCTTTGGGTAAAAAGGCTTAGGTTCCCATAGCAAGTATATACCAAATGGTACGAGGCTATAAGTGGTTATGCCATGCTCGATCACCATACCTTGAGTGAAAGTATGGTATTCCTTACATAACATAACACGGGTAACACGGGCATCCTATTTCACGCACACAATGCAATCTAAGATGATGCAATGGATAATGTCATTATAAGAAAGAATAGAATAATAAAAAGACCAACGAAATCAACTTCTCTTATCCCTAGTGGAGTCGCCACTGTGAGCGGGGATTTTCGCCTCCACTCTCGGTGGAATGGTTCTTGTGACTTCGGCACTGTTTAGGCTTGGGGCCTTAGAAAACACGGACCTAAGTCCAGAGAAAATGGAGTTCGCCACCCGGACGGGCCGGGAAAAAAGAAAGGGGTGGATGACTTAATTCCTAAGGAATCCCCAACCTCCTAATGGGCTCGGAAAGTTGGGTACATGTGGGGAAGGTGAGAAATGGCCCAGCACCCCCACAACGCCCGGTTCATTAGAACCGGCCTCCTTTACAGGTCTTAATATTATAAAATTCTTAAGTATAACAACATTATCCATATTACACACAATAATCAAAAGAAAGCATCATTATATTTAAAATCATAGCAATGTCCAAACAAAACAAAACAAATAAATGGACACCCATCTGAAGATGGAAACATGTCCTTACATCACATGCCTAGATAGGACACCCACCAAAAGGTAGAAAATGCCCTTTACATTGGTTCTAAAATAGAAAAGCAAATTAAATTACATGATATTTAACTAATGAGGTACCCACTAAGTGGAAACATACCTCTTACAACATTTAGAAATCTATATAAATTGATAAAAGTAAATAATCATTCATAATAAATAAATCATTCATCAAAGGTACCAAAAATCAATAAAAAGTAAACATCCATCCATGATAAATAAAATAAACCAAGCATTGAATTTAAATAAATTAAAGCATAAGAAATAAAACCAAGCATGATCAAATATGGAATTAAATAAAGCAAATAAAAGTCCAATTATAGCTACTATGAATTTTTATGGAATTAAAATAGATTAGGGTTTTATGTTTTAAAAGGTTGGTAAGACTCTTTGATTAACTAAATTAATATTTGAATAGTGAAATCATGAAACTAGGGTTTTAGACACTTTAAAATACTTTTGGTTCATGGTTTTAAATGGTGATTTCAAGCTACTGTGTAAAATAAAATATTTATGGTTTTATGGTTTTTAATGTTTTAAAGGATTAAGGTTTTTTAAAAAAATTAGGGTTTAAGGTTTTAAAGGAGTTAGAGTTTATTATTTTAGGTTTGGAAGTTGAATTAGGGTTTTAGGAGCTTTGAATTGGAGTTTCAGGTGATGAATTGGCTTTTGGAATTTGGAAATCAATTTGATAATTTTATGAAGTTTTATTAATTTAAACAAACAGATTAAAGTCTTGATAAGTATAAAAGATGTTTTTAAAAGCCTTTTGAAAGAAACAGAACCTAATTTAAAGTTTTGAAAGAAATAGAATCAAATATTGGTTTTGTTGAAAAATATGTTTAATTAAGGTTTAAAGATTTTGAAGAGGTAAAAATAACAATTTTAAGTCTTTTTGAAAAATAAAGTAACGTATTAGTATTTTTAAATTTGGAAAACAAAATTAAAGTTCTAAGATTTTAACTTTTAAAAAACACAAAATCCTAGTTTTAGCTACTGTGAAAAAAAAAAGAAATTAGAATCTCATACCTCCTTTTGTTGATTCTCCAAAAATAATTCTTCTTGGATGATCAAGCACAAAGACAATTGCTGCCTTTGAATTGCTTAAATCGTGATCCTGCTATTCCAAAAAAAAAAAAGAAATTGAATTGCTCCTTTTCCTTCCTTGATTTGGTTTCAAATTTTCAAGTCTTTGTTGGATTTTTGGCTCCCTCAAATTTAATTGCCTTTGGTCCTTATTTATAGTGGTTTGATGTGGTTTATTCCTAATTAGTCAAGGCAAGTAATATTAATAAAAAAAGAAACTGAAACCTAATTGAATTAGATTTCAAAAAATTTACGTCGGAAAAATTGCGCACCAGAAAAAAATTACCACAGGAAAAAATGCGCTGGCGAAAAAATTCTGCCGCAGGAAATTACGGCTGGGACGGGCTGCTGGCGTCGCCCGCAAGAAAATCCTGCGAGCGAAATAGAAAGCTATTTCGCTCGCAGATTTTTTCAGTGGGCGAAGACCATCTTGAAAAATTTTGAAAATAGCTTTGGTCTTTTGGACTTTAAAGAAAAATTTATTTTGAGCTTACAATGTACTTAGGTCATATTAAAAAAAGAACAAACCAAATAAGTCATGATTTAAACTAAGATAAACTAACCATAGTCAAACAACAAGCATTTGGGGTAAAAACCTAAGAAAAGTAACTAGGCCAATTACATGAGCTTTAGTCTTTGGGTTAAAAGGCTTAGGTTCCCATAGCAAGCACATACCAAATGGTACGAGGCTATGAGTAGTTAGGCCATGCTCGATCTCCATACCTTGAGTGAAAGTATGGTATCCCTTATATAACACAACACGAGTAAAACGGGCGTCCTAACTCACGCACACGATGCAATCTAATATGATGCAGTGAGTTAGGACGCCCATGTTACTCTTGTTGTGTTATGTAAGGGATACCATACTTTCACTCAAGGTATGGAGATCGAGCATGGCATAACTACTCATAGCCTCGTACCATTTGGTATGTACTTGCTATGGAAACCTAAGCCTTTTAACCCAAAGACTAAAGCTCATGTAATTGGCCTAGTTACTTTTCTTAGGTTTTTACCCCTAATGCATGTTATTTGACTATGTTTAATTTATCTTGGTTTAAATCATGGCTTATTTGGTTTGTTACTTTTCTAATATGACCTAAATATCTTGTGAGCTCAAAATAAATATTTTCTTTAAAGTCCAAAAGACCAAAACAATTTTCAAAACTTTTCAAAATGGTGTTTGGACATAAAACTTTTCTAAAAATAAATCAAAAATTCTTTTTCTGATGGCCCAAATACTAAGCCCAAATTTTTTTTTTTAAATCTTTTCACAATGGGCTTAGAAATAAAATTATTTTTATCCAACCTTTTCTGACAAAGAGCTTGCAAATTATTTAGGTCAATTAAGAAATAACGAAAATCAATTGTGAGCCTAGTTTATACTAAATCATGGGCTTGTTTTTGGCATGAACAATTAGTTACTCTTTTCAAGTGGGAAATCTATCTATAATAAACCTTTTAATTTAGTTTTAATCCAATGTAGCATAAAAGCTACTATAGTTGGTTGAATGGATTAAAACATAATTAATGGGAATTATCATAAGTTGATTTCCATTTTCGAAAATATAACTATTGGTTGAAACATCCGAGGAAATTATTCAAAAACAAGATGCCCCATGTTGGTATTTTGTTAACCATATACCTAGGGAAAGAGGCTCACCATTCATGTGTGGATGTTATAAGGTTGAAAGGAGCGTCCTAATTATCCTTGTTTGTTGATTGTTTGTGCATATATGCATACATGCATACATTTGCATCTCATATCATTGATCCTCTTTGGCTCATAGCCTTGGATTACGACAGTTCAAAAGCTTACGACAATCTGACCTATGCCAGAGATGAAGAATCTAGCAACGACTCAATCACTTGCTCACCAAATACAATGGAGCCCGAACAAATTCAAAGAATGGTTGATGATGCCCTCAACACCAAGATGGAAGAAATAAAAGAGGCCCTAGCTGAGACCATGAAGAACCAATTGACTGTAATTTTAGAAAATCATGTCGAAGCATCTGTTAGCACTAAGAAGCCAAAGGACAAAGGGAAGACCAAAGTTGGTGAAGTGGTTTTTATAACACCCCGATACTCTATATAAGTACCCTACATATACCTTGTATACGTAAAGTAAGTATATAAAGTATAAGGATGTCACTAGTCATTACAATTTAAAATCTTTACTTTAATTCTAAAACAATAATAATATTTTAATATGTGAAAGTATTTACAAAATCATTATCCTTTTGATGATAACACATATATATATATATAATAGTTACATTGTCTCTTCCAAAGATTCATTTATACATATGAATACATTCTTGTAAATATGCAATATAATAACTTGTACATGCATGCACCACCTTCCAGTTGGTCTCGAACTCCACTTGCCCTCTTCATGACATAGTGATTTAACTCCAAATCCATCTCCTATTTACCTACGCGATTAATATAACCGCGCTAAGCTTGAAAGCTTAGTAGTACAGATAAATATTAAAATATACATTAAAGATAAACATACCTCATATGTTCAGCATCATGATTTATCATTCTCTTAACCTGTTTTTTTTTTTTTTTCAATGCATTCCTCATATATTCCTACCAACCTCATAAACTAAATATATATACATATATAACATCACAACAATCATAATTCAAGAACTTATTATAACATTCATCAAATGATACTTACCATTTTCACATCATATACATATTACATGTTATTTTATACTTTCAAAATCACATATTTCATCATAGTTTCTCAACTCATATCTCTTTTCAGGAATTCATCTATATGATATAATCATTTCATACGTCACAACATTATATCTCTATCTCATTATCTCATTCAATTAATTCCTTATCCATAATTCACCATTCATGAATCATATTTAAACAAACACAAGCATGGGCCCAAAAGACACTAATATGCCATTCCACTTTTAGAGTTAATGCCTTGGTTCAATTATCACATTCATCAATATCATTATCCCAACTAGGCTTCAAGTATTATGTTCAACCAAGCTTCAAGGGGAACAAAGCATGCTAAGTATCAACCCAACTTGGCTTCAAGAACAAAACCCAACCTAGCTTCAAGGGTTGTAACATCTCAATTAGGCTTCAAGGATTAGACCCAACCAAGCTTCAAGGGGAGTAAAACATGTTAAACTTCAACCCAACTTGGCTTCAAGGATCAAATCCAACCTAACTTCAAGAGATTGTTACTAATAGGCATGCCACCAACAACAAAACTCTAAAAAGGGAATAACATATTAGACACACAATTCATTCATTATTTCATGATCAATTTCTTTATCACTTTCTCATCATCATATAGGCAACTATGCCTCAATCATCATATAGGCAAACATGCCTCAATCATCATATAGGCAAACATGCCTCACTTGTTCAATTGTATTATCATAGCCCATCACAATGGCTTTGCATCACATTTGATTCATCATAGCCAATCACAATGGTTTCACCTCTTATCATATTTCAATTCACATTATAACACTTCATCACTCAAGTATACATAATCAATTACATTAAGCATATATCTTAAATTCATCATCATATAAGCAACATGTCTATTTATTCCATTTCAATCATTATTACCAACTACAATTACAATACATTTCATCATTACAATATTTATCATATCAAAGTGCATTGTACATACCTTTTTGAATGATCATCATAGCTTTCACATTTCATATATTATATTATATCATAATATTTCTCATTTTTCATAATATATACATTATTCATATATATATTAACAATATAGTAAATCACTTAACACATTTATAACCAAATGTGTTAAGATCCAAAATCATATAATTATGTGCAATCAAATAAGGTTTTGTACTTCCCTCAAAAGCATCTCACATCAATCTATACACTTCTTTTTCCAAGAACTCTTCACCATTTGAATTAGGGCAACTTAACTTCTCACAACCTAATTCAAAGGAATAACACACTCTTACTCAAAGATACACATGAATTCAATACGATTATTCATTTATTAATCTCATACTAAACCCTTAGATCACAAATAATAACCCAACATCACACATTATAGCCCACGGCCGTGGCCACCCCAACCCCCACGGGCGTGGGATAGAAAACGATTCTGCCTAATTATTCCAAAATCCCCACGGTCGTGGCCTTCCCACTCCCACGGCCGTGGCATAGAAAATGAATCTGTCTCTTTTGTTCAACACCTCCACGGCCATGGCTTCCAATGGCCACGGTCGTGGTGTAACACCCCCATATCCAATGCACACACACACTACAACCACAACAATGTAGCATAAGTGCACCAAACATAGGGATGCTACGGTTTTCTTAACATTCAAAACACTTTAAACTTGATACAATACCCTTATCATTATACATTATAGAAAAGTAGATCATTTACTTATAAAACAAAACATACTAGTTATATATATATATATATACATTTAAATATTACACAGCGGAAGTTATAAAATATGTACATATTTACATATTAAACATTTCTTTACAAAATATAAAGAAGTATACATGATTGGCAAGTTTGCTCTGATCTTTAAGCTCCCAAAATGGATTCTTCAAGGTCTACTCTCACTTGGTCTTGATGAACTCTCGGGTTCAACTCTATCAACTCTATTACCTGCGCGATTAAACACTATCGCGCTAAGCCAACGGCTTAGTAAGATAATCATGCAAATGATATGACTTAGTGCAATGCAATGCCATTTCTCAATCCATATTATACATGTAACATCATATATGCAAAACTAACAACATACTTTCACATTACATATCACATTTCAATATATTTTCATATACCTCATTAGTATTCATTTAACCATTCATAATCAACACTAAACAAAGACAAGCATGGGCCCAAGGCACACTAATATGCCATTCAATTTTCAGAGTTAATGTTTTGGTCTTGTTATCACATTTATCAATATCATATACCCAACTAGGCTTCAAGGATTAAGTTCAACCAAGCTTCAAGGGGAGCAAAGCATGCTAAGCTTCTACCCAACTTGGCTTCAAGAACTAACCCAACCTAGCTTCAAGGGTGGTAACATCTCAATTAGGCTTCAAGGATTCAATCCAACCTAACTTCAAGAGATTGTTACACTTATTAGGCATGCCACCAACAACCAACTCTGAAAATGGAATAACACATTAGCCACACAATTCATTTATTATTCAATTATCATTTTCATTCTCAATTCTCAACAACATTTAGGCAAACATGCCTTATTTGAATTATTATTGCATCTTTGATATACATTTCAATGTATATTACTTATGAAACACATTACCATTCACAATGCATAACATAACATTGTTCAATCTCAACAATGCAATTAGGGCAAAGAACAATTGATATGATTCATAGCTTTAGGACCTTACACATGCATTTGATTATATCATTCATTGATTCAAGTGTGTTTAAAGTGTTTAGGGTTAGGTTTAAGGACCAACCTACCTTTGGAGAACCAAAGCAATGCAAGAAGAACAAAGAATTAAAACCCTAACCCACACAATTGAGGGACACGGGCAGCCACTTGAGGGACACGGCCAAGCTTGTGGCCATGTCACTCAAACCAATTGGACAGTAAGCAACACGGGCAAGGGACATGGCCAAGCTTGTGACCGTGTCTCCCAAAACCAAAATCCAGTAGTGAACACGGCTAAGGGACACGGCCGTGTCTCTCAAAAACTCAACCAACACGCCCAAATTTCCTTGGCTTGGCCGTGTCTCTCCTTTCCTTTGGCCGTGTCACTCATCACCAAAACCCTAAATGTAACCAACCCTCTTCCAAATGCATTTTAACATATAATTTCCAACACAAACTCACTCAAATGGATATAACTCATGTCATAACACATATTCATCACAATAACCACTTAAACAACACATTTGAACACAAACCATCTCAAAACCCTAACTCAAACTTTACTCTTGATCTTCCACTATCAAAATCCATTTAAACTTACAACCTTCACAACCAAACCAACCTCAATTCAATCTTTTAACTAACAATCAACTTTAACACTTGTAAACACATATCAAACACACCAAATCATCAACTCAACAATTCAAAATACACCTTAGCCACAACTTCAAAATTAATAAAAGAAAACAAGAAATTACTTACCTTAAATGAAGAATTTCCACAAATCTCTAACCAACACCCTTGATTCCTTCTTCAATTTACTTCTTGCCTCAAGAACACCTCCCTTTCTCTTTGCTATTTGGAGAGCCGGCCACTTCAAGAAAGAAAGAAGAAAATGCACAAGTCAAACACCTTTTCTTCTTTTAATCTCCACCATGCATTTCATTTCAAGCAATTACTCATATACCCCTCATCACTTAACTTAGCTTTTGTCTCTTATAAACCCAATTAAGTAATTTCACATGCCATATAAAAATCTCCTCTTGCATTGACTCTCTCTCTTTGACCATTTTATATGTTATATATATCATCATATACACAACATATACCATTCTCTCTAAACCCTATTTCCTTTCCCAAAACACTTATACATATACTTTTCTTTTCTCAATTTAAACCAACAACAACAACAACAACAACAACAACAACATACAAAACTTCTAGGGCATGCATAGGGATATTACACGTGGCAACCAAGGGCCACGGGCGTGGCATCCTAAATGCCTCTGTTTCCGGACCAAACTCAAGTATTCTATGCTTTCAACTTCAATAAACACAAATACACATCACTCATATAACATTTATTCAATTTCCCAACTCATATATTTTAAATCCTTACTAAACAATTTCCATAATCCTTCATCATCTTCACAAATAACCATTTAAATCCATACATATCTTTCAATCTTTCACTATCATCATCTTAACATATTAACTACATCAAATCTCAACACAATCAATGAAAATCAACTCAAAGAAATGAATACTTACTTGAATATATGTTGCCAAATCTTCATCTCCATCTTCAATTCTCTTAAAATCCTTTAATCCTTGGTGAAAATAGAGGCAAAATCACCTCTCTCTCTCTCTCTCTCTCATCCAAGAAGAAGAAGAAGATTAAGAAGGGAAAAACGTTTTCTCCTCTTCTTATTGGAAAAACGTTTTCTCCTCTTCTTATTCTTATCTCATATATTTATATATATATATATATATATAATAATAATAATAATAATAATAATAATAAATCTCCACCACACACACTTATCCAACCTTTGACTTTCTTTTTCTCTTTTTCTTTTTGTCCTTATTATCATTATTATTATTAATTAATTAATTGTACAAATATATATATATCTCACTTTCCTACACCATTTTATATCCCATGTATATGTGATGTATATGTATATATCTCTTATATTGTATTTATATTTTCCATATATATACATATACATTAAATCCAAATACAACAATAACTCCAAAACTTTTAGGGTATATTTTGGGATATTACAATTCTCTCCCCTTAAATAATTTCGTCCTCGAAATTATCCAGCACAATAACAACCCACTTATAACAAATCACCATTTTAATTTTCATCTGAAGATAATCGTATTCTTACAATATGATTTCATGAAATCACATAACTTTTACTCTCCCCTTTAAGTCAATCATCTTTTCCCAATTCATAACTCCTCATTATATATCTATATTTATCTTATTACTCTCTTAACAAAGCAATCAAGATAACTCATTACCTTCCCAATGAAATTTTCTTTTATTCAACAATCAAATCATCTTATAATCTATATATACCATTCATCTATCACATTCAAAATATTTTATCACTTCATCTCTTTATAGAACAATCTCTTAACTTTAAGCTTGGAAATTTATTGATTTATATCTTACTATTACTTATCCTGTCATTACAATTACTTTTGAAAATAACCACTTATCAAACTTTGATGGATAACAATATTTTCATTTTTCTTATACCTAAATCCTTCTTTACCATATTTTTCACTTAACATTAATATTGATACTGCCTCCTTAAACTTACTTTACAGATAATCAATTTTTTTTCCTTATTTCATTGTTTATAATTGATATATCATAACTCATTCATGTATCAGCATATTACCTCTTATATACATTATCACATATATCTTATACTCTTAGCACAACTATACATATTAAATCTCAATAATAATTCGCAATCTTAGCAAAATTTAGATCAATTGATCTAGCTGTCATAATATAACAACATCTCAATCTTATTCTATTCAAATCAACAATTAACTTATTTAAGCTTATCATCACGTATCAATATACATGACCTAATTCTATTAGGTCAAACTCATTCTCAAATTCTAATCCCTTAGGATCCATCTGTTCAACTTTTTGAGACTATACTTATTAATAACAAATCACTTCAAATTATCTTTCAATATTCATATATATATATATTCTGCTTCCTATAATAGCAGTGCAATCTCACATAATTCTCATACTATAATTATTACCCGTAGTTCATTCGCTTAACATTGTTTCCATCAATTAATT
Source organism: Garcia nutans (assembly GCA_947685225.1). Lineage (NCBI taxonomy): Eukaryota > Viridiplantae > Streptophyta > Magnoliopsida > Malpighiales > Euphorbiaceae > Garcia > Garcia nutans. The sequence goes on along the minus strand of CANTUV010000007.1, from coordinate 41,197,503 downwards.
CATCTTATAATAAAAATATATTCAATATCATTTTCAATCACATTTCATAATTTCTCCCATTTATCATCTCCTCACATTATTATATCATTACTATGTTTACATAATTACTTTTCTAACCATTCTTCAAAATTCAAAACATTTACACAGTTCTCTTCTCTTTCCATACTTTCATAATTATAAACAAATTTCTAACATAGAACTGATAAGATACAACTTTATCATTCATAACTCCTAACCATGTTTCTTGAAACAAAATTATCAACCTCACCCACATAATACTACAATCATATCATCTCAGGCCCAAATATGCTGATACAAAAATTAACCAGCCAATTACACTAACAAATCATACGGCCAGAGTATATTAATGGTCACATCTGTAGTTTATAAATCAATATTGCTCCTCTATTATTCTTCTTCAAACATTTCCAATTACAATACTAAGTTTACATATTCCTTTTCTATACTTTTTTTTTCTATCCCCAAGAGTCAACATAATTCAACTTTGTTTCAAAACAATTTGCTCTTGATCATAAGATCATCATTAGCCTAACTCACGTCAACAATATTCTTTATAACACCTTTATGCATAACATTTAATCATATACAAATTTCATTTATTACTCCACTTCTAATCTATCTCTTGTAAAACTTTTCATACATTATACTTCCCTTTATATTTTACACATATACATATAATATTTTCACGTGCATAATCCTTGAACCAGAAAGCATTATATGATAGTCTAGCTCAGTTATTATCATAACAATTTCATTGTCCAGTATTACTTGAGTCCTTTATCACTCTTCATTTCATCCCATAGTCTAACTCTACATAGGTCAAGACCTAATCTCTCATAGTCCACTAATACATGTCATATCATTCTCCATACCACTAGACAAGTAGTTATATCACATTCACATTCATAAGTCACATTCACAATGTGACTTACTTTCCACATTTCTTATACATGCATACACATAATCATACAATTATATTTAATTCCTCTTTTACATACCATCAACACAATTTAATATTTATTACTTTTCATTGAACAATATCATTCTTATCCCTTTTGACATGACTTAAGTTATTTATCAACTCAACACATATATATACACTCTAACCATAATAATACTTTACAAAATATTAATCACATTACTAAGGTGACATCTCTCTCACATTTATTTTTAAATGCATTTAGTATACCATCCTTATATCCATTTGTTTACCCATCAGCATATATATATCACTCACATATTTATACATATGTACATTACATCCAATCATATACACATTGAGCCCAATAACCTCAATACACTTTCCAAGTCTAATTATCACAAATCTCAGTTTCTTGAACCAACATTGCTCAATCCAATTCTCACTATCAGTCTTATCACATGACCTAGCTTTGCACAAGTTTGTCAATGCAAGCATAATCATTCTCATATTATCAATCACATTATCAAATTCATAGTAATCTCATATTCAATAATACTCATTCCACATAATTCATAGATTTAACTTACATTAAACTATCGATATTTAAATAATCTTTATCCAAATTCCGTTAACATTATAAACTCTCCACTTACTACTTTACTTAAACTTCAATTTACTCATCTCGTTTTATTAATATAAACTTAATACTACAAAGCAACATCAAAATATATCCTTTTCACAATTATTAAAGCTCATTTCAAAAATCCAAATATCACATCTTACCACCATTAAAATGAGCTTTAATAACACTCCAGCATATAACATTCCTAACCTTGAAATCACAATGTTTACATTACAATAGCAATATAAACAATTCCATTATATCTATCTATGTTAACCAATCATCATCTCTTTTTTTCTTATAAAAACTTTAACTTTACATAACCAAATCTTAAATGGTCACACTTTATTTACACCAATTAACTCACTCAATATATTACCATAATCTCTTCATTTTAATAACATATCTATCCATATTATCCATCAACAATATTTCCTCTCTCTTGCAGTCCAAACATAAACTTTATTAGAAAGAAAATCAAATAGTAGAGGAAAGATTACATACTTTGATCTTGATTTTGTTTTTAACTCATTTCCAACTTTATTCTCCTGATCATGTCTCTATATTATAATCACATTTCAATAATCAACATTTCAAAATTTTCTTTCCCCAAGTAAACTCCCATTCTTTAATTTATCAATTAAACTTACATAAATTTTTCCATCTCATTGCTTTCTTTAAATTTCCATTCATATAGAACTTCATCCACACATTATTATCCATTTCATACAATTCAATACATTTCAAATCATATAATACCACCTTCGAGACCAACCTAGATGTTAATGCATATGCATGTATCAAAAATTTCATTCTTTTCATTTTCATTCATCATCATTTTTCTTTTTAAAACATTTCTTTTTAAATTTACTTAGGCCGAGAATCTCAAACCTAAGCTCTGATACGAAAATAATTGTAACACCCCGATACTCTATATAAGTACCCTACATATACCTTGTATACGTAAAGTAAGTATATAAAGTATAAGGATGTCACTAGTCATTACAATTTAAAATCTTTACTTTAATTCTAAAACAATAATAATATTTTAATATGTGAAAGTATTTACAAAATAATTATCCTTTTGATGATAACACATATATATATAATAGTTACATTGTCTCTTCCAAAGATTCATTTATACATATGAATACATTCTTGTAAATATGCAATATAATAACTTGTACATGCATGCACCACCTTCTAGTTGGTCTCGAACTCCACTTGCCCTCTTCATGACATAGTGATTTAACTCCAAATCCATCTCCTATTTACCTTCGCGATTAATATAACCGCGCTAAGCTTGAAAGCTTAGTACAGATAAATATTAAAATATACATTAAAGATAAACATACCTCATATGTTTAGCATCATGATTTATCATTCTCTTAACCTGTTTTTTTTTTTCAATGCATTCCTCATATATTCCTACCAACCTCATAAACTAAATATATATACATATATAACATCACAACAATCATAATTCAAGAACTTATCATAACATTCATCAAATGATACTTACCATTTTCACATCATATACATATTACATGTTATTTTATACTTTCAAAATCACATATTTCATCATAGTTTCTCAACTCATATCTCTTTTCAGGAATTCATCTATATGATATAATCATTTCATACTTCACAACATTATATCTCTATCTCATTATCTCATTCAATTAATTCCTTATCCATAATTCACCATTCATGAATCATATTTAAACAAACACAAGCATGGGCCCAAAAGACACTAATATGCCATTCCACTTTTAGAATTAATGCCTTGGTTCAATTATCACTTTCATCAATATCATTATCCCAACTAGGCTTCAAGGATTATGTTCAACCAAGCTTCAAGGGGAACAAAGCATGCTAAGTATCAACCCAACTTGGCTTCAAGAACAAAACCCAACCTAGCTTCAAGGGTTGTAACATCTCAATTAGGCTTCAAGGATTAGACCCAACCAAGCTTCAAGGGGAGTAAAACAAGTTAAACTTCAACCCAACTTGGCTTCAAGGATCAAATCCATCCTAACTTCAAGAGATTGTTACTAATAGGCATGCCACCAACAACAAAACTCTAAAATTGGAATAACATATTAGACACACAATTCATTCATTATTTCATCATCAATTTCTTTATCACTTTCTCATCATCATATAGGCAACTATGCCTCAATCATCATATAGGCAAACATGCCTCAATCATCATATAGGCAAACATGCCTCACTTGTTCAATTGAATTATCATAGCCCATCACAATGGCTTTGCATCACATTTGATTCATCATAGCCAATCACAATGGTTTCACGTCTTATCATATTTCAATTCACATTATAACACTTCATCACTCAAGTATACATAATCAATTACATTAAGCATATATCTTAAATTCATCATCATATAAGCAACATGTCTATTTATTCCATTTCAATCATTATTACCAACTACAATTACAATACATTTCATCATTACAATATTTATCATAACAAAGTGCATTGTACATACCTTTTTGAATGATCATCATAGCTTTCACATTTCATATATTATATTATATCATAATATTTCTCATTTTTCATAATATATACATTATTCATATATATATTAACAATATAGTAAATCACTTAACACATTTATAACCAAATGTGTTAAGATCCAAAATCATATAATTATGTGCAATCAAATAAGGTTTTGTACTTACCTCAAAAGCATCTCACATCAATCTATACACTTATTTTTCCAAGAACTCTTCACCATTTGAATTAGGGCAACTTAACTTCACACAACCTAATTCAAAGGAATAACACACTCTTACTCAAAGATACACATGAATTCAATACGATTATTCATTTATTAATCTCATACTAAACCCTTAGATCACAAATAATAACCCAACATCACACATTATAGCCCACGGCCGTGGCCACCCCAACCCCCATGGGCATGGGATAGAAAACGATTCTGCCTAATTATTCCAAAATCCCCACGGTCGTGGCCTTCCAACTCCCACGACCGTGGCATAGAAAATGAATCTGTCTCTTTTGTTCAACACCTCCACGGCCATGGCTTCCAATGGCCACGGTCGTGGCAACCAAGGGCCACGGGCGTGGCATCCTAAATGCCTCTATTTCCGGACCAAACTCAAGTATTCTATGCTTTCAACTTCAATAAACACAAATACACATCACTCATATAACATTTATTCAATTTCCCAACTCATATATTTTAAATCCTTACTAAACAATTTCCATAATCCTTCATCATCTTCACAAATAACCATTTAAATCCATACATATCTTTCAATCTTTCACTATCATCATCTTAACATATTAACTACATCAAATCTCAACACAATCAATGAAAATCAACTCAAAGAAATGAATACTTACTTGAATATATGTTGCCAAATCTTCATCTCCATCTTCAATTCTCTTAAAATCCTTTAATTCTTGGTGAAAATAGAGGCAAAATCACCTCTCTCTCTCTCTCTAGCTTCTCTCTCTCTCTCTCTCTCGTCCAAGAAGAAGAAGAAGAATAAGAAGGAAAAACATTTTCTCCTCTTCTTATTCTTATCTCATATATATATATATATAATAATAATAATAATAATAATAATAATAATAATAATAAATCTCCACCACACACACTTATCCAACCTTTGACTTTCTTTTTCTCTTTTTCTTTTTGTCCTTATTATCATTATTATTATTATTAATTAATTGTACAAATATATATATATATATATCTCACTTTCCTACACAATTTTATATCCCATGTATATGTGATGTATATGTATATATCTCTTATATTGTATTTATATTTTCCATATATATACATATACATTAAATCCAAATACAACAATAACTCCAAAACTTTTAGGGTATATTTTGGGATATTACAGTTTTTGATGATGAAAAGGTGATCATTGATGATGATGATGATTCGGCTCAGTACTACCAAGATGCTCAAGAGAAGAAAAAAGAACCGAAGATTGTTGAATGATCAACTATGGAGAAGACCGAAACTTCTGATGTTGAAAAGATGATTGCTAATCTAGAAAAGAAATTTGACAAGAAATTGAAAACCGAGGAAATGTCCGAAGTTGAAAAATTATTTGAGCTAGATGAAGAAGTCCCGTACAAGTTCAAGATGCCATCTTTCGCGAAGTTTGATGGAACCGAAAATCCTCATCTCCATGTGAAGCAGTATATCACTGCTATGCAGTCTGCCCGAGCTACTAAGGCTCAAACCCTAAGGTACTTCATGCTCTCATTGGACCCTGTTGTCCAAACTTTATTCAATACCTTAGATGATGGAACACAAAAGAGTTGGGATCTATTTTACAAAGCCTTCATCCAATAATATGGACATAACGTTGAGATGGAAGTTACCTTAATGGAAGTGGAGTCCATTAGGCAAAGGTCGAATGAGAATTTTGTAGATTATGTGAAGAGATGGAGAAACAAGGCTGCTTTACTCAAGAAGAGGCCTGATGAATCCGATCAAATAAGGATGATTGTGAGAGGGGTCTTGCCTAGTCTTCGTGAGAGAATGTCTCATACACTCATCCGTGATTTCAAAGACCTTCTCCAAGCTGGTTTACAAATTGAAGAATGGGAAAGAGAGAAGAACCGTTTTTCAACAAGAAGGAACGAGAAAGGAAACTATCAATCTGGTAGCCAAAGCATGCAAAAGGTAGTCATTGTTAATGCTACCAACCAAGGAACAAGGAGAGAATTTTAGGAATTGGGGAAACCGATGTCTTGGGTTCTCAATAAGCTTCAAAGAAAGGGATTGCTACAACCCTTAAATCCTTGTCCTTTGCCTAACCCTCTCCCACCTAATTTTGACATTAAAGCATTTTGTCAATTTCACCAAATGCAATGGCATGACATGGATAGATGTGTGAGGTTGAGACATGAGATCCAAAATCTAATCGATAATGGGAAGCTACCCGAGCCCAATAAGCCAAACACCAAAGATAATCCCTTACTAAAGATCAATAGGGTACCACTGCTGGCAACCTTTATCATTGGAGGAGGTTTGCATGAAGATTTTGTCATGTCATCTTTTCAAGATGTAGGTGGAGAAGCAACCAAAGAAGAAGAAGTATTTGGTGGAATTGAACAAGTTATGGTGGGTAAAGAAGTAACAATTTGTGTTGTCAATAGGTTTTGGGATTCAAGTGATAGTGATGATGATCTTGTATCCAAGAAGGAGGAGTGGACTTGGTTCGAACGCGAAGAAGATGAAGTAATGAACACTAGATCCGGTAAGCCTTATGCAAGGCCACCACCTAAGGAGGTAGAAACTAATAAGGGTAAGGAAGTTGAAATAGGAAATAAAGAAGAGGAAGATGATGTTGTACTCATGCAATTGAAAAGAACCCTGAGAGCGGGGATTTTTGCCCCCACTCCCGGTGGAATGGTTCTTACGACTTCGGCACTGTTTAGGCTCGGGGCCTTAGAGAACACGGACATAAGTCCAGAGAAAATGGAGTCGCCACTCGGACAGGTCGGGAAAAAGAAATGGGTGGATGACTCGATTCCTAAGGAATCCCCAACCCCTTAATGGGTTCGAAAAGTTAGGTGCGTGTGGGGAAGGTGAGAAATGGCCCAGCACCCCTACAACGCCCGGTTCATTGGAACCGGCCTCCTTTATAGGTCTTAATATTATAAAATTCTTAAATATAACAACATTATCCATATTACACACAATAATTAAAAGAAAACATCAATATATTAAAATCAAAGCAAGGTCCAAGCAAAGCAAATAAATGGACACCCATCCAAGGATGGAAACATGTCCTTACATCACATGCCTAAATAGGACACCTACCGAAAGGTAGAAACATGCCCTTTACATTGGTTCTAAAATAGAAAAGCAAATTAAATTACATGATATTTATCTAATGAGGTACCCACCAAGTGGAAACATACCTCTTATAACATTTGGAAGTCTAAATAAATTGATAAAAGTAAATAACCATTCATAATAAATAAATTTTTCATTAAAGGTATTAATTAAAATATAAAATAAACATCCATCCATGATAAATTAAATAAATCAAGCATTGAAATTAAATAGATTAAAGCATAAGAAATAAATCAAAGCATAATCAAATATAGAATTAAACAAAGCAAATTGTTAGACAAATGATCTCAATTTTGATCCTTGACAACTCAAATTGAATGATCTATTTAACATGTGTTTGAAGACTCTTGTTGCAGGCTTAGGTTTCTCCAAATAAAGCTGAACAGAATATGACCGCACCATTCAATCAAAGGATGAAACCTTATCACAGTAGGTTTTACGGTCAGAAACCCGACCTCAGTCACGACCGCACTTAAAGAAAGATCGACCATCCCAAGTTATGGATGACCGCCACACAAGGAACCCAAATCATCCTAATCATAGTAAGGTTTGCGGTGACAAGAACGGTGAAGGATACGGCCTCGTTTATCACTTTAGCGACCACCCGTTAGTATTCACGACCGCTCTGCCAATTCAGGAGAAATTTGCTTAAAGAGACAGTAGTGTTCCCGTCCTCAAGTGCGTCCAGAAGTTTGACGCGAGTATCTCAATTCGACCGTGAGATGTCACCTAGGGCGACCGCAAAATTCATATTTAGACGAACATCATTTTTGCCCAGTCAAAGAATGCCACATGTGATGACCGCTATAAACCCACTTCAACATTCAAAAAGGGCGACCGCACCTTTGACATGCGCAACCATCCTGACAACCACTGCGTGGGCAAGATTCCTGTTGCAGAGCACTCAAATTTGACCGTTGAAGCATATTTAAATGCAGCGACCGTACCTTGTCCAAGGACGACCGCATATGACATTAGCGCGACCATCCTTATATGAAGGACGACCGGAAAATGCATCGGACAGTTTACTGAAGAAGGTCTAAACTGCCAAGACTTTATTCTCACTATAAATAATGGCTAGTAAGACCACATTGGCTATAAATACATTGTTTCTATAAGAAAAAGATATAATGAGAAGTGAGACAAAAAGAATTTCATAGCCAAGCAACAAACATTCTTTTACTTAAACTTACATTTGAATTGTAATGAATGTTAGGTGTAAGTATTGAAAACACCATTGTATAAGTTTGAGTGTGAGCTTGGAAAACACTTAGGTTGTGAGAGTAAGCCTTGTAAAACTCTTGTTTAGGTTGTGAGAGTGAGCCTTAAAAACTCCTTCAAAGGTTCTTGAGTGTAAGCCTTAGCAAAACACTTGTCAAGTTAGGTGTGAACTTGTGAAAACACCAAAGTTCGAAGTGAGCTTGTAAAAACTTCAAAGATTAGTGGAACCTTAACAATTTGTTAAGGAAGTGGATGTAGGAATGAAGTAAATCCGAACCACTATAAATCTTGTGTGTTCTTTCTTTCTTTCATTACTCAACCATTTCTCTATTCCGAATTTCTTATTTGTTGAGTTTTTTAAATTTTCATTATTTCTTGAGGAAACCAATTTACCCCCCCCCCCCCCCCCCCCCCCCGCTCTTGGTTGCCATTTTGGGACAACAATTGGTATCAGAGCCTGAAATTTCTTAAACTTAATTGTGAAATTTGATCCACTATGGCGACTTCTTCTTCATCAAACTCTCATGGAAATCTTAACACTATTCTTAGACCCTACTTTGATGGAACTGATTATTCCTACTGGAAACACAAAATGTATTTATTTCTAGACAGTGAAGGGATTGAACTATGGGATTTCATGGAAAGTGAGTGGAAACCTCCCACTTATGAAGCTGACGGTATTCAAGTTCCACTTCCCAAAGCACAATGGTTAACTATCAATGTCAAAGATCGATTCAAGAACAATAGAGCCGCTTCCATCTTGATGAATTCCATTTCAAGAGAAGAAGGTGGAAGAGTTCAACATTTAACTTGTGCACATTGCATTTGGAAAACACTCGAAAACTACCATGAAGGTACGACTCAAGTGAGATTCACCAAGAAACAAATGCATGTCCATGAGTATAAGCTATTCAAGATGAAATCAAATAAAAATGTCACAGACATGACCAATCGCTTGCTTGCTATTGTCAATGAGCTAAAGAAGTATGGCAAGATATATGATCAAGGTGATGTAAACAGTAAAATCTTGAGAGCCCTAAGAGCTAGAAAAAACTTTGAATCAAAAGTATCATCCATGGAAGAAGCTCATGATCTCAGTACATTAAGAACCGACGAGCTAGTTAGAAAACTACTCACATTTGAGCTACACAGTGAGAAAGAAGAAGATCAAGGTGAAAAAGAAAAGAGAAAACCAATTGCACTAAAAGCAATCAAAGAAGTTGAGAGCTCAAGCAATGAAGGTACTGATGATGAAGATGAAATGGCAATGTTCTAAAAAAGAATCAATGAATGGAAAAGGAAGAAAAGATTACAAGCAAATAAAGGTACACTTCCTAAATTCTCCTTCAAAGATAAAAAAAAGAAAAATGAGGTAAAATGCTATGAATGTGGAAAAACCGGTCACATTAAATCAGATTGCTTCAAATTAAAGAACAAAAGGATTGATACTCATCTGTCCACACAAATCTAACTCCTTTTCGAAGTAATCTGGTGAGTGGGGTAGCTATCAAAGAAAAACCTTTCACAAAATGTCGATAATAGCCTGCCAAACCCAGAAAACTTCTAACTTCAGTCACTGACTTCGGTGGACTCCAATTCAAAATGGCTTTACCTTTACTCGGATCAACTCTAATACCGTCTGCTGAAACTATATGACCGAGAAAAGTCACTCGATCCAGCCAAAACTCACACTTTGACAGCTTAGCATACAATTGCTTCTCTCTCAAGGTCTACAGTACAATCCGCAAATGCTTGTCATGTTCCTCTTCATCAAGTGAATACACCAGAATATCATCAATGAAGACCACCACAAACTGATCTAGATAGGGTCTAAACACCCTATTCATCAAATCCATGAAAGCTGCAGGTGCATTCGTCAATCCAAAAGGCATCACTAAAAACTCATAATGCCCATACCTTGTGCGAAAAGCTGTCTTAGAAATATCTTCAACTCTAACCTTCAATTAATGGTACCCTGATCTCAAATCAATCTTGGAAAACACTGCTGCTCCCTTCAACTGATCAAAGAGATCATCAATCCTAGGCAGAGGATACTTATTCTTGATAGTCACTTTGTTCAATTGCCTATAATCAATGTATAATCTCAAAGTACCATCCTTCTTCTTCACAAACAAAATAGGAGCTCCCGATGGAGAAACACTAGGGCGAACAAACGCTTTATCCAACAACTCCTGCAACTGCACTTTCAACTCTCTCAACTCAGCAGGTGCCATTTGATAAGGAGTAATAGAGATAGGAGTGGTACCAGGCAACAAATCGATACCAAACTCAACCTCTCTCTCAGGGGGTAACCCTGGCAACTCCTCAGGAAAAACATCTGAAAATTCAACAACTGTGGGTATACCATCAAGTTGAGAACCCACTACTTTGGTATCCACCACATGAGCAAGATAAGCATCACACCCTTTTCTAATCAACTTCCTAGCTGCAACTGCTAACACAAACAAGGATGCAAGTTGTCTCTGCTCACTAGACACCATCACAATTCTACCATCACCGGTTCTCAGGGTAACACACTTCTTTTGACAGTCTACCACACCTCCATGCTTAGACAACCAATCCATGCCTAAGATCAAATCATATTCCTTAAAAGGCATTTCAATCAAATCACCCAAAAATTCCTCACCTTGCACCACAACTGCACTATCACGATGCACCTTACTCACCACAACACTATGTCCTAAAGGATTTGTCACCAAGACATCAAATCCTAAGGACTCTGAATGCAATTTAGACACAGGCAAGATAGATGCACTTATGTATGAATGAGTAGATCCTGGATCAATCAAAGCAAGAACTGGAATATCAAATAAAGAAAATGTACCCTCTATAACTACTGAAGCATTCGGCTGCCTCTGCATCACATATAATCTCTGAGATGATCCGGCCTCATCTGGCCTACTGCCTCTGGATGAAGATCCTCCTCTCTGACTAAACCCAGGTCTACTACCTCTACTGAAACCTTTGCCCCCTCGACAACCTCTGCTGACACTGGGTCGAGAAGCTGCAGTATCAGTCTATCTATCATCCTGTGGCTCAAGACAATCTTTAATAAAATGAGCTGGTGACCCACATCTAAATCCTACTCCCGATCCACCCGTCTTCCAACAAACACCCCCATGGGTCCTACCACAATGACCACATACAGGTGGAGTAGATCTCTGAACCACTAGAGTCGGAGCACTAGCTACAGAAACTATAGGTCTCGGTCTCTGCCTCTGATATTGAACTGACCTACCAGACTGCCTCTGGCTCCTGCTGACTCTCGGAATAAAATTTCCTCTGCCTCTCTTCATAGATGAAGACCCTGCCTCAAAATGGGGTCTTCTAACTCTGGTCTCTTCCTCGGTATCAGCTGCTGTAATACCCTGTGCTCTCTCAACACTTCTAGCTGCTGCAACCAATTGGAAAAAATCCTGGTACCGAGAGCCAGCAACAATGCACATAATAGATGGCCTCAACCCCTCCTCAAATCTCCTGCACCGGTCAATCCATCAGAAATAATCCCACCGGCATAGTGACTCAACCGGATGAACTCTACCTCATACTTTGTCACAGTCCGGTTCTCCTGTCTCAGATTCAAAAATTCCATCTTCTTAGCATCCTTATACTCCCTCGGAGTATATTTCTGCTCAAACTCCCACAGAAAATCACTATAAGATAATGTAGGTGGATCATCCATGGCATGAGGAACCGTCTTCCACCAATCATAAGCATCTTTCTGAAGAAGAGATCTAGCATAATCAAATTTCTCATCAGGAGTGGCTTGCAACTGGATAAATATCCTTTGCACTTTATCCAACCACTGCTCAGCTACTGTAGGATCTGTAGTGCCCAAGAAATCCTCAGCTCCATACTTCCTCAATTTATCATAGTGCCTCACCGGCACTTGAGGCTGTAGTGGCGGTGGCGGCTGCTGTACGGGAGCTCTCTTCAATAATTCTACCATATGCCGTAACCAACCCGGCGGAACCTCATCAGCAGCTGATCTCCCTAGCACAGGAGCAGGGGCCTCACTAACTCTCTCAACTCTAGCTCCATCTCTACTCTCTTCAGGAGCTATGCTCTAAGCACTACCTTCTATAGACTGATGTGACTGAGACGCCATCACTACCTATATCTGCAAACAAAGCAGAATATATCTCATTAAAGATCAGAGACTGCCAATACCAAAACATGTATCTTATTTAAAAATCATATTTTAAAAATCAAAATTTTCTTTTTCTTACAATTCACCTAGGTTGAGAATCTCAAACCTAGGCTCTGATACCAAAACAATTGCAACACCCCTATACCCCGTATACGCACACTACCTACACCTATAATATACGTCTACTGAATACAGGAGTGCTACGGTTTATAATAAACAAACCGATCCTTCCATTTAACAACATTATAAGAAAACTTAAAACATTCAAATCGTTCCTTTATACAATAATATGGGCAACTTAAAACATTTAAGTTATGTCATAAAGTACAATAGATGAAACATTTATGTGATACGCAGCGGAAATGTAGAGATATTTACAAATACATAAACATCAAAAACAAATTTTACAAAACATAAAGTTTATACATGTTTGGCAGTCAGGCTTTGATCTTTAAGCTCACAGTCAACACTTCAAAATCTAGAATCAACTCGGTCTAGATGAACTCTCTGGCTCGACCCTGTCACCTGCGCGATGAACCACAATCGTGCTAAGACAACGGCTTAGTGGTACAAACCCCAATAACAATATGTTTCAATGCAATGCCAATATTATATGTTCAAACATTATAAATAATACATGTTATATGTTCACAAATTATAATCAATACATAAGAATATCACATTTCAAAGTCTTACATTGAATCTCATTATTCATTTGTTTCACCATTCATGAATCACATTTAAACAAAGACAAGCATGGGCCCAAAAGAAACTAATATGCCATTCAACTTTCAGAGTTAATGTTTTGGTTCAATTATCACATTTATCATTATTTATATCCCAACTAGGCTTCAAGGATTAGGCTCAACCAAGCTTTAAGGGGAACAAAGCATGCTAAGTATCAACCCAACTTGGCTTCAAGAACCAAACCCAACCTAGCTTCAAGGGTTGTAACATCTCAACTAGGCTTCAAGGACTATACCCAACCAAACTTCAAGGGAGTAAAGCATGCTCAACTTCAACCCAATTTGGCTTCAAGGATCAAGCCCAACCTAGCTTCAAGAGATTGTTACTATTAGGCATGCCACCAACAACAAAACTCTTAAAATGGAATAACACATTAGACACACATTTCATTTATTAATTCATTATCAATTCCATTCTCATTTTATCATCATCATTTAGGCTTCAAGGATTAGGCTCAACCAAGCTTTAAGGGGAACAAAGCATGCTAAGTATCAACCCAACTTGGCTTCAAGAACCAAACCCAACCTAGCTTCAAGGGTTGTAACATCTCAACTAGGCTTCAAGGACTATACCCAACCAAACTTCAAGGGAGTAAAGCATGCTCAACTTCAACCCAATTTGGCTTCAAGGATCAAGCCCAACCTAGCTTCAAGAGATTGTTACTATTAGGCATGCCACCAACAACAAAACTCTTAAAATGGAATAACACATTAGACACACATTTCATTTATTAATTCATTATCAATTCCATTCTCATTTTATCATCATCATTTAGGCAAACATGCCCCATTCATTTCAATTGTATCATTATAGCCAACAACAATGGCTTCACATCTCATCAATAGAGTATACATAACCAATTGTATTAGACATTCATCATCATTTAGGCAAACATGCCCCATTCATTCCATTTGAATCATTATAGCCAACCACAATGGCATCACATCTCATCATATCTCAATTCACATTAAAGCAATTCATCATTAAAGTATTCATCATAATCAATTGCATTGCACATACCTTTTGAATGATCATCATATCTTTCACATTATACAAATCATAATATTAATCAAATGTATCAACAACGTAATAGACTACTTAACACATTTACAACCAAATGTGTTAAGTTCCAATGTCATGTACATGTATACAATTATGTAGAGTTTGTACTTACCTTAAGAACAACTCACACCAATCTATACCCTTCCTCTTCCAAGAATTCTTCACCACTTGAATTAGGCAACTCAACCTCTTCACAACCTAATCCAAAATGAATAATACATACTTAATTACAAATACACATGAATCTTCAATACAATTATACCCCTATTAGTATTATACTAGACCCATAGATCATAAATTAGAGGCCAACATCTCTTGCTAGGACCCCACGGTCGTGCCCTCCCAACCCCCACGGGCATGGGTTAACAAACGGTTCTGCCTCCTTTGCTCAAAACCCCCCACGGCCATGGCTTCCAATGGCCACGGTCGTGGCAGCCAAGGGCCACGGGCGTGGCATTCAAGATGCTTCTGTTTCAGACCAAATTCATGTATTCTATGCTTTAAACTTCATCAAACACAATTGTCATGAAGATTTACAAGAATAATTAATCAAACTCAACATCTACAACAATCACCAATTCAAAACCCTAACACAACACAACTCATACTCTTCCAACACCAACACCAACCTAACTTCTTATCTTCAATTCAATTCCAACACTCTCAAACATACCACGATCAAACATAATCACACTATCACATATCAACAATCAAACTCAATTACAACTCAAAATAAAACAAGAGAATCAAGAGGGAACTTACCAAAGATGATGAAACTCCACAAAATTCCAACTTAATCACTTGAATCTTCCTTTAATTTGATCTTAGAAAATCAAAACTCTCTCTTTCTCTCTTGCTCTCTTTTGTCTTTGGGATACTCGGCCAACCAAAAGGAAAAGAAGAAAATGAAAAAGAATAAGAGACAAAGTCAAATATTTAGTCTCCACTCAAATCTCCACCAAGTATTTTAATAATAAAATAATCAATTTTCTCTCTTCCACTTATTTTAATTTCCTTTTTAATTTATTTAATTAAATTAAAATAAATAAATATCTTCTTTTGACTTTCGCATATTGACTTGTATATGATGTATATATTTCCATATAAACAACATATGCACTCTCTCTTTAATTCTTTTCTCTTTCCAATATAACATATACCTTTAATCCAATTATAACAATAATTATACCAAACTTCTAGGGCATACTTTGGGATATTACAAAAACCCCTTGTGAAGATGCCAAGAGTAGGGTTACTAGTCTTCCTCCTAGCTCCACTTGATGTATGATGAAGAACTCAAGCCCTCTTCAATGGTTGATTCCCCTTTGCAATATGGAATGGAGCTTTCTCAAGTCACCAAACCTTTGGATGGAGCTTTCTCAAGTCACCAACTCTTCAATTGATTTTGCCTTTGGAAGATGGAATGGAGCTTTCTCAAGTCACCAATCCTTTCAATGAAGCTTCTTCAACCTTCAAGAGCTTGTTAACCCAACTTATCCCAAAGAACCTCAAAGATCTTGTGTATGGAAGATGGAGAAGATGAAGAGGATGGAAATGGAGGATGAAGATGAAAAATAGCCAAGGAGAGTGTCCCTCTCTCCCTCAAAAACGTGTATATCCCAATTTTTCCAAGAACCCCCTCCAATTTCCCTCTTCTTCTCCTTTTTTAATTCATTCAAAACTCAACCCATGCCTTCCAACTCACACCACTCTCCCTTGTTCCCCACATTCTCTTTGTTTAATATTACTTTTGGCAAAAATAATACCCTTGTTCCCCACTTTGTCCACACCTCGTGCAAGAGAATTCAACATTTAATAGGTGACATGGCCAAGCCAAGAGTGGCTTGGCCATGTCTCTCATCTTTCTTTGGGACACGGCCAAGCTAGTTGGCCGTGTCTCTTGCTGCTCCTTTTCTTTCTTTTTCTTTTCTTTGGTTTCATGGAGTGACACGGCCAAGCTTCAAGCTACATGGCCATGTCGCTTGCCAGTGTCGCCTTTTGCCTTCTATTTCTTTGAGGGACACGCCCAAGACAATGAGACATGGCCAAGCTTCAAGCGACATGGCCATGTCTGTGAGTGTGTCAAGTACTGCCTCTATTTTAGGATGAAACACGGCCAAGACAATGAGACATGGCCAAGCTTCAAGTGACATGGCCATGTCGATCAGACATGGGCAAAGACATGGCCATGTCTGTGAGTGTGTCAAGTACTGCCTCTATTTTTTTTCTTTCTTGATTTCTTTTCCTTGGGTGAGACACGGCCAGTGGCTTGGCCGTGTCTCTTGGGTGTGTCAGCTACTGTCTTGGAATTCTTTTGAGGGACATGGCCAAGCTTGCTTTGGCTTGGCCATGTCTTGCTTGATTCATGCTTTTTCTTCATTTTTCTTGATTGTTTTGATCATCCAAGGGAGTTTTTGCACTTAAACCTAAAACAAACACTTTAAACAAACTTAAAACAAAAATCAATCAAAACTTTAACTAAAAACACATAAAAATCATACTGAAAACTAGTACAAATATGATCTAAACACATACCGGTTAACTTTGTCTTACTCTTGGGGTGACCATGGTTTCATCCTCTTGGTGGAGTTCCTTCCACCCTTCATCAAAAGATCAAGTTCCCCAACAGAGATGAGACAGTGGTCATTGAAGATGAAGATAATAAGATTGTTAACGCTCTAATGATTGAGAGGCCTCTCAATGGTTTCCAAGTAGCTGCAATTTCTGATGATGAAGTAGTAGACTCCAAAGTTCTGAATATGATGAAGAACATGAACTACATTCCTGGAGCTGGTCTTGGAAAGGGTAAAGTCGGTTTGACAAAGCTGCCAGATTTTAGGACTCAAACTTCCAAGAAGGGATTGGGATATGATGAAGCCAGCAATGTCCAGCCAAAGAAAAATGAGAAGATGGGCTTCTCACCACTTGAAGAAATCTTTGTCAAAGCTCAAGATATGGGACCGCTCCAAGGAAAGCCCGAGCTGATCATGTTCATGGGTAAGTTGATCTCAGGTTTTGAAATTTTTGCAGATGTTGCCAAGCTAGTCGATCAAGTGAAGAAAGAGCTCACCTTGTCAGCCAACAAAGAATCCAATCCAAAAGAGAAGAATGAAGTTGTCCTGAAAGCTGAGAAGACTCCGGAGGAGATTGCTGCCCTGGTTGAAGAAAAGTTTGAAGACATCCTGTCTTATGATTTTGAGAATAATGATTTTGATTTTGATTTTAATTTGTCTACTTTGTATGAGGATGATGATGTTTTCTTTTCCAAAATGAATGCAATAAAGTTTGATTTTGCTTACTTGTGTGATGTTTCTCCTAATGGTTGTATACATTCAAATAGCAGTTACATGAGCATCTCTAATATTAATTCTGTTAACACACAATCATTAAATTTGGGAACAACCGAAAATCCTAAAAACATTAGAGAGATTTGAAAAAATATTCAAAAAATATGAAGAAGTGTTTGCTTGGTCTTATGATGATATGCCTGGAATAGATTGAAACATGGCCGAGCATCATATTCCTACTTACACTCACATGAAACCTGTCAAACAAAAGCTTAGGCGATTAAGACCTGAGTGGGCTGAATTTGTTAAAGAAGAGGTCACTAAGCAAATACAAGTGAAGTTCCTTGAAGTGATAGAATATCCAAATTGGCTAGCCAACATAGTACCTGTGCCAAAGAAAGATGGAAGGATAAGGGTCTGTGTGGATTATAGAGATTTAAACAAGGCTTCCCCTAAAGATGATTTCCCTTTACCCCATATAGATGTCCTCATTGATAGTACAGCCTCTAGCGTGCTACACTCATTTGTAGATAGATTTTATGGATACAATCAAGTGTTAATGGCCCAAGGGGATAAAGCCAAAACAACTTTCATTACTATATGGGATATATTTTGTTATAGGGTGATGCCATTCGGCTTAAAGAATGCTGGGGCAACTTGCGAAAGGATGGCCACCACACTATTTCATGACATGATGCACAAAGAAGTTGAAGTATATGTTGATGATATGATGGTTAAATCGGACACAAGGGAACAAAACTTCCAAAACTTAGAATTATTTTTTGATAGAGCTTTAAAATATAAGCTAAGATTAAACCCGAAGAAGTGTGTGTTCGGTGTTACCTCAGGTAAATTATTGGGACATGTGATTGGTCTGAATGGCATTTGAGATTGATCCTAACAAAGTTAAAGCAATCAGGGATATGCCAGCCCCTAAGACAGAGAGAGAAGTTCGGGGATTTATTGGTAAATTACAATACATTAGTAGATTCATAGGAAAACTCGCAACAATTTGTGAGCCTATCTTCAAATTGCTTAAAAAGAATCAGCTAAGCATATGGAATGAAGAATGTCAAAAGGGCTTTGAACGAATAAGAGAGTATTTGTTGAATCTACCTGTTTTAAAACCACCTAAACCCGGCAAACCTCTATTACTATACTTAGCAGTAGAAGAAGAATCAATAGGAGCCATGCTAGCCCAAGCAGATGAGCCAGGGATTGAGCATGCAGTTTACTATTTGAGTAGAAAGCTCCTACCTTATGAAATTAAGTATAGTATCATTGAAAAGGCTTGTATAGCCATGGTTTGGTCTTCTAAGAAGTTCCGGCATTACTTTCAATCGTATAGTATGCAAGCAATTTCCAGGTTGGATCCAATGAAGTACTTAAGGGAGACACCCTCTTTGATTGGGAAATATGGCAATGGTTGATAATATTAGAAGAATTTGAGATTGAGTATGTAACCAGGAAAACAATCAAAGGTAGAGAGGTGGCAGAATTCCTGGCCCAACAACCATTACCAGATAGTGAAGAAGTAATCTTGGAATTTTCGGATGAACATTTAGAAGCAATTGAAGTACAAGGGTGGAAAATGTATTTTGATGGAGAAGTAAATTAAAAAGGAGCAGGTTTGGGAGTTATACTAGAATCACCCGAAGGGAAATTTATCCGTTTAGCCAAAAAGTTAAAATTTAGGGCAACCAATAATATGGTGGAGTACGAAGCTTGTATTTTCAGTTTGGAAACCCAAATGATTATGAAGGTGGATAAGGTGGAAGTTTATGGCGATTCATTACTAGTAGTATCCCAAGTAAATGGAGAGCAGGAGTTGAAAGAAGAAAAATTAAAACCATACCACCACTACTTGACCATGATGAAGATTAACTTTAAGGAGTGTAGGTTTGTACACCTATCAAGAGAAGACAATCAGATGGCTGATGCCCTGGCCACATTGGCTTCAGTATGGGAAAACCCTGTCAGTTTATTTCTTAAACCTCTGATTTTGACCAGTTCATCAATTCCTTACTATGAATATGAGACAATCATGGAAATTGATACAGACTATGATGCGTGGTATGATACTATAAGGCAATTTTTGGAAGAAAGAGAATACCCGCCGGGGGCAACAAAGAAAGAAAGAAGAGCCATAAGGCAGTGGTAGAGCCATAACACCGAAACTTAGAATTATTCTTTGATAGAGCTTTGAAGTATAAGCTGAGATTAAACCTGAAGAAGTGTGTATTCGGTGTTACCTCAGGTAAATTGTTGGGACATGTGATTGGTCCGAATGGTATTGAGATAGATCCTAACAAAGTCAAAGCAATCAGGGATATGCCAACCCCAAAGATGGAGAGAGAAGTTTGGGGATTTATTGGTAAACTGCAGTACATTAGCAGATTTATAGTAAAAATCACAACAATATGTGAGCCTATCTTCAAGTTGCTTAGAAAGAATCAGCCGGTCGTATGGAATGAATAATGTCAAAAGGCCTTTGACCAAATAAAAGAGTATTTTGTTGAATCCACCTGTTTTGAAACCACCTAAACTCGACAAACCTCTATTACTATACTTAGCAGTAGAGGAAGAGTCGATAGGAGCCATGCTAGCCCAAGAAGATGAGTCGGTGATTGAGCATGCCATTTACTATTTGAGTAGAAAGCTCCTACCTTATGAAATTAAGTATAGTATTATTGAAAAGACATGTATAGCCATGGTTTGGTCTTCTAAGAAGTTACGGCATTATTTTCAATCGTATAGTGTGCAAGCAATTTCCAGGTTGAATCCAATGAAGTACTTAAGGGAGACACCCTCTTTAATTGGGAAATATGGTTGATGGTTGATAATATTAGAAGAATTTGAGATTGAGTATGTAACCAGAAAAATAATCAAGGGTAGAGCAGTGGCAGAATTCCTGGCTCAACAACCATTACTAGAAAGTGAAGAGGTAATCTTGGAATTTCCAGATGAACATTTAGAAGTAATTGAAGTTTAAGGGTGGAAAATGTATTTTGATGGAGCGGTAAACAGGAAAGGAGCAGGTTTGGGAGTTATTCTAGAATCGCCCGAAGGGGAACTTATCCCTTTAGCCAAGAAGTTGAAATTTAGGGCAACCAATAACATGGTGGAGTATGAAGCATGTATTTTCGGTTTGGAAACCCTAATGATTATGAAGGTGGATAAGGTGGAAGTTTATGGCGATTCATTGCTAGTAGTATCCCAAGTAAATGGAGAGTGGGAGTTGAAAGAAGAAAAATTGAAACCATACCACCATTACCTGACCATGATGAAGAAGAATTTTAAGGAATGTAGGTTTATACACCTGTCAAGAGAAGAAAATCAGATGGCTGATGCCCTAGCCACATTGGCTTCGGTATGGGAAAATCCTGCCAGCTTATTCCTTAAGCCTCTGATCTTGACCAGTTCATCAACTCCTTGCTATGAATATGAGACAATCATGGAAGTTGATACGGACCATGATGCATGGTATGATACTATAAGGCAATTTTTGGACGAAAGAGAATACCTGCCGGGGGCAACAAAGAAAGAGAGAAGAGCCATAAGGAGGTGGTCATTGCAATACATCACCTTCCATGGAGAGTTATATCAAAAATGGCCTAATGGGGTGCATTTGAGATGTTTAAGAAAGCCTGAAGTGGAGCGCATCATGTCTGAAATACATGCGGGAAGTTGCTGTCCGCACATGAGTGGTTTGGCCCTAGTTAAGAAGATTATTCGACAAGGTTACTTTTGGTTGACCATGGAGAGAGACTGTATTGAGTTTGTCAAGAAGTGCCGGCAATGTCAGATGTATGGTAACTTGAATCACATGCCTCCTGAAGAACTACATTCAATGTCTTCACCCTGGTCATTTGCCACCTGGGGTATCGACATTATAGGAGAAATACATCCGACGGCTTCAAATGGGCACCATTTTATTATGGTAGCAGTTGATTATTTTTCAAAATGGGTTGAAGCTGAATCCTTCAACAAGCTGGGTGCAAGTCAAATGGCTAGGTTTATCGAAAAGAACCTCATCTGCAAATATGGGGTCCCGCACAGTGTGATATCATACAATGGGGGTACAGTTTCAAGGAGCAGTTAAGGATTTATTCTCCAAGTACCAAATCCATCATCATCGATCCTCTCCTTATAGTCCAAAGGATAATGGTGCAGTAGAAGCAAAAAATAAGACAATTAGGCAAATTTTGTCCAAGATGACTAAGGCTTACAGGGACTGGTCGGAAATGCTTCCCTTTGCTTTATGGGGATATAGGACAAGTGTACGAACACCTACTGAGATGACACCATTCTCTTTGGTTTATGGGATGGAAGCAGTATTGGAAGCTTGGAAGCTGAACTTCCTGAAACGGAATGGTTAGTAAGCAGATACACACGATTAGCTCTATTAGAAGAGAGAAGATTAAAGGCGTTGTATCATCACCAACTGTATCAAAAGAAGATAGCTCGGGCCTACAATAGAAGGGTTAAAAATCAGAAAATTCAGAGTTGGGGATTTGGTATTGAAGCAATGTAAACCTAATGTATCTGATCCAAGAGGGAAGTTCAGACCTAGCTGGGAAGGGTCATATGTCGTGAAACAAGTCATGAGCAAAGGTGTAGTGAAGTTATCAGACATGGATGGGAAAGAATTTAATGAGCCAGTAAACATTGACAAGTTGAAGAGGTTTTATGTATGATAAAAAAAAGAGTAGAAAAAGAGCTCGCTAGGTTAAAAACACAAAAAAGTCAGCCTAGGCAAAATTTAGAGCAGTCTGCTAGTTCTGAAAACCCGAAAGGGCAGGCTAGGCAACAATTAGGGCTAATGAGAGAAAATCGTCAATTAGAAAACTTGAAAGGACTAATTGGCAATAGGAGTGATCTTGTGTATGCTGGCTTTATGTTTGGTTGTTTCCCAATTTAATAAAAAAAATTAATAATTAAATTTGTTCTATGTGCACTGTTATAAGTATTTGATCAGATGCGGATGAAATAAATAATCATAATTGCAAAAGGTGATGACAAATTATAAATGGAAAATAAGCATCTTTTATTACTTTAGTTATTTTTCATCCTAACAAAACACTTTCTGAATTGACAAATGTAAAAGCTATGGCAGTCGATAAGTGTAACGTACGGGCCAGCTTTGCCTCAGCAGATCCAAGTAGGCTTCAGTCAAGCAAGGCACGTCTAGGTCAGGAGCAAAGTCAGAATCACGAGGCTCAGCTCCATATTGACGCCCAAGTCAGTGAGGATCATAGCATGTACCTTGACGAAGAGTAGCAAGGGGAACGTACATCAAGTATGTCCGCATGGTGATACGAGAAATCTTCCACCAAGGTACCAACCAACGGATATTGACTTCAGAGCGTGAGTGAATCCAGTCAACCCAATCAGCATAAGAAGAAACAGGATGGAGTAGCTTCCTAGCAGAATGATGACGTGGCAGATATCTGGCAAAATCCATGGAGGGAGTATCAAGTAAACAAAGACGCTCCTGAAGCCAAATTTGTGAAGAAAGAATTAAGTTAAAAAAAAAAGAAGTCCGCCGAGTTGAAAACTCGCAAGGGCAGCTTAGGCAAAAATTAGGACAGCTCGTTAGTTTCGAAAACCCGC
Organism: Garcia nutans; assembly: GCA_947685225.1. Lineage (NCBI taxonomy): Eukaryota > Viridiplantae > Streptophyta > Magnoliopsida > Malpighiales > Euphorbiaceae > Garcia > Garcia nutans. The sequence continues at coordinate 41,173,959 of CANTUV010000007.1, read as the reverse complement.
ATGGGCAGACTAGGCAAAAGTTAGAGCAATAAAAAAATAAAAATAAAAATAATAAATAATTTTGGCATTAACGAAAAAATATATATATTTTTCATTATTGTACAATGTTTTACAATTGGCTACAATATTTGCATATCATTAAGAGATGGTGGAAGGTCACCAAATAAAGACTTGAAAAAGTCATCGCCTGTTGGAGGAGGGGGAAAATTACTCGTCCCGGGATCATCCGAAGCAGAAGCACTGAAACCCCTATTGCCTTGGAGTTCTGATTTGTCATGGTCTTCATCATAAGCAAACGAAAGGATCTCATGGTCATCAGTCTGAGGGCCTCTCGATGAAGAAGCATCGGGATCCCTCATTCCTTGAAATCGAAAGTCACAAAAATTTTGTTTCGATTGATGATATAAACTTTCAAAATGAGAAGCTTGCTGACGACTTGCAGCCAACTCTTCTTGAAGTTTCTTATTTTGTTTTTCAAGCATCCGCTGTGAGCCAAGAGAGAAAAAGGTAAGAGCATACATAATCATGCATACATATAGAATAAACTTTTATGAATTGAGGAACGTACCAGCTAGTTCACATTGATACCCTGCGGATGAGATGGCATATCCGGTGGGCTAGAATGAGCAAACGAAGGGGTAGTGAAAAAAGGTCCAGCCTCATGATCAAATGAGCCAACAACCTACAAAAATCATTAAAGAATCAAAGAAAGGCAAACCAATTGCAAGGGAAAAGTGGTTAAAGTGCAAAAACCCCCCTTGGAAGATCAAAACAATGAAAGAAGACCATGAATCAAGCAAGACATGGTCAAGCCAAATCGAGCTTAGACGTGTCACCTCAAAAGAAATTTTGGCAGAATATGACATGGGCAGGCAACACGGCCAAGCCACTGGCCGTGTCTCACCTAAAGGACAAAGTCAAGAAGGACCAAGCAAAGAAATAAAAGAAACAGTAGGTGACACTAGCAGGCAACACGGCCAAGCCACTGGCCGTGTCCCATCCTAACCCAAGAACAAAGAAGAACCAAAGAAAAGACACAGAAGCTGACACACCCAGGAGACATGGCCAAGCCACTAGCCGTGTCACTCCCATCTTCAAAGAACAAAGAAGACCCCCGATCTCCAAGGGTGAAGATCCCTTCTGAGGGTGAAGGATCACAATGCATAGAACATCTGGAGCAGTCAAACTTCTCAACTGATAAAAGGTTAGTCAAATTCATTCTCGGGTCCAAGTACCCAATCTCGGGTCCAAGTACCCAAATCAAATCAATCCCGGGTCCAAGTACCCAAGTCAATTCAAGCTCGGGTCCAAGTACCCAATCTTGGGTCCAAGTGCCCAATCTTGGGTCCAAGTACCCAAATCAAATCAATTTAGGGCTGAATATCCCAATACAGCTAGGATCGAGTATCCTAATCCAGTTTAGGATCGAGTATCCGAATCTTGATAGGATAGAGTATCCGAGTCTAGTTTAGGATCTAGTATCCAAATCTCTCGGGTCTAGAACCCAAATTTTTTCTTAGGTCCAGAACCTAGAATCTCCCTTGAGTCCAGAACTCGAACCGGGTCCAGAACCTAAATTTTTCTTAGGTCAAGAACCTAGAATTATCCTTGAGTCTAGAACTCGAACCGGGTCCAGAACCCAAATTTTTCTTAGGTCCAGAACCTAGAATTATCCTTGAGTCCAAAACTCAAACCGGGCCCAGAACCCAAATTTTTCTTAGGTCGAGAACCTAGAATTATCCTTGAGTCCAGAACTCGAACCAGGTCCAGAACCCAAATTTTTCTTAGGTCCAGAACCTAGAATTATCCTTGAGTCCAGAACTCGAACCGGGTCCAGAACCCAAAACCTCAACCGTTTCACCAAAAATTAAGTCTTATTGATTTTCACTCTCTTTCACTAAGGTTTCAGATCATTCAAGCAGGGGGCAAACTGTAGACCCTTAATTTTTAACCCAATCCAGTCCAATATGTTTTATTTAGTCCAAAATAATTTTTGTTGTCTAATTGGTCCAAAATAATTTTTATTAAATAATTTTTGCTTTAGTATCTAATTTTTATTAATAAAAAATAGAAATAAACAAATAAAAGTCAAAAAATAAAAATAAAAATAAAAATCGGAGTCGGAAAAATCGGCGACGAAAAAATCATTGCGCGGGCCCGTGGGCATTTCACCCGCAGGAAATTACTGGGGCGAAATCACTGTGCTATTTCGCATGCAGAAATTTTCTGCCTGCGAAATAGCTTACGGGCCCGCTCCGCGCATGCTGCCGCAGCTAGCTGCAGCAGATTTTTTCTCCAGCGCAATTTTTTCGCAGCAGTTTTTTTTTCGGCAGCGCAAATTTTCCAATGCAAATTTTTCGAAACCTAATCCAATTAGGTTTTTGTTTCTTTTTTTATTAATATTACTTACCTTAACTAATTAGGAATAAACAACCTCAAACCACTATAAATAAGGATCAAAGACAATTATAAAAGGGGAGGCAAAAATCCAAGAGTAGTTTGGAAAATTTGAAACCAAATCAAGGAAGGAAAAGCATAAATTCAATTCAACTCTTTTCTGGAATAGTAGCAGCACGATTTAGAGGATTCAAAGGCAAAAAAGGCTTGTCTTTGAAGCTAGTTCATCCAAGAAGAATTATTTTTGGAGAAATCATCAAAAGAAGGTATGTGTTAATTAATTTTCTTTAATTGTTTTTTTTACACAGTAGCAAATTTATGAAATCAAAATGAAAAACGTTTGAACTTTAATTTAGTTTTTCTAAAGCAAAAAAAAAACATTATTTCGTTGGTTTATCATCCAAAAGGCTTAAAATTGTTATTTTTTCTTCTTAAAAACCTTAAAACTCTAATTGAACATATTCTTCAACAAAACCAAAATCAAATTCTGTTTCTTTCAAAACTTTAAACTTGGTACTTTTTCCTTCAAAAAGTCTTCTAAAACATCTTTTCTAGTTATAAAAACTTTAATTCACTTGTTTAAATTCATAAAATTCCATAGAATATTAAATTGTCTTCCAAACCCTAAGATTAAAATTACCACCCGTGACCCTACTTCCAAAATATCAAATCCAAATTCAACTTCCAAAATTCAAAACAATGAACACTAACCCTTTTAAAACCTTAAACCCTAATTTTTATGAACCCTAATCCTTTTAGAACATTAAAAAACATAAAAACATAAAAGCCTAAATTTTACACAGTAGCTTAGGAACCCAATAACCAAAAATCACAAATTAAAGTAATTTAAAGTGTTTAAAACCCTAGTTTCATGATATCATTATTCAAACCTTAATTTTGTTAATCAAAAAGTCTTACCAACTGTAATATCCTCATGTATGCCCTAGAAGTCTTGGTTATGTTGTTGTTAGTGTTGTTGTTGTTATATATTGGATTGAATATATGTGTTTTGGAGAAGAAATTTAGGGTTTAGAGACAAATGTATATGTTGTGTATATGATGATATATATAACATATAGATTGGTCAAATATAGAGTCAATGCAAGAAGATATTTTTGTGGAATGTGCAATTACATATAAGGGCTTAGATGAGACAAAAGGTTAGTTAAATGGTGAAGGGTGTTTTAGTAATTGCAAGGTTAAAAACACTTGATGGATATAAGAAGCCAAATTTGACTTTGCTCTTCATATTTTCTTCTTCTCTTCATGTGTGGCCGGATTCTCCATAGACAAAGAGAGAAAGAGAGGTGATCTTGAGGTTTGAAGCAAATTGAAGAAGGAATCAAGGGTGTTGGTTAGAGATTTGTGGAATTCTTCATTTAAGGTAAGTTTTCTCTTGATTTCTCTTGTTCTATTTGGAATTTTGTTTGAGTTTGATGGAGTGTGTTTGTGTATGGTGTGTGTAAAAGTGTTGAAATGGAATTAAAGATAAGAAGCTAGGTTGGTGTTGGTGATGGAAGAGTAAGAGTTGTGTTTAGTGAATTTTTTTTCTGGTTTACAATTAGTAAAGGCTGTGACTTGTATGATTTTTAATTAATTATAGAAAAATGTTCTTGAAGTGAATTTTTGATATGTTGTGCCTCTATGAGTCTAGAATGACTGAAAAATATGTTGATTCGATTTTGGAATGGTTATGAGTTTAGAAAGATTATTTTTATTAGACCTGTTCCAGCAGGTACCTTAACTGAGACAGCTATATTTCGGGATTTTTAATAAAATTTAGAAAAATCATATCCAATTGAATTTTGGATATGTTGTTTCATAGTGAGTCTAGTATTTGAGAAAAATAATTTGGAACCACGTTGATTGAATTTGATTTATGGAATTCACAAAGTTCAGAACTGCTGCCAGGATGCAGGGCAATTGGGGCAGTCTGGTTAGGTGAACTATTTGACCAAGATTTTGTGTTCAGTTTGATCTGAAATTTTAAAGGAATGATTTTAAGATACAAAACTAAATTCTGTAAAAATTTTAGAATTTTTAGTCAAGTAGATTATTTTATACAATTTTTCAAAATAAGGATAAAATGGAGTCTAAAACCAGAATGTACTATTCATATGGTCATTTTGCTAATATTCCTTTTGGATTAGATTGTGAAGAGGTTGAATTGCCCTAACCGTGTCCCTCAAGTGGCTGCCCGTGTCCCTCAATTGTGTGGGTTAGGGTTTTAATTCTTTGTTCTTCTTGCATTGCTTTGGTTCTCCAAAGGTAGGTTGGTCCTTAAACCTAACCCTAAACACTCTAAACACACTTGAATCAATGAATGATATAATCAAATGCATGTGTAAGGTCCTAAAACTATGAATCATATCAATTGTTCTTTGCCCTAATTGCATTGTTGAGATTGAACAATGTTATGTTATGTATTGTGAATGGTAATGTGTTTCATGAGTAATATACATTGAAATTGAAATGTATATCAAAGATGCAATGATAATTTAAATAAGACATGATATGAGACAATGCCATTGTGATTGGCTATGATGATGATATTGAAAGAAAGAAGGCATGTTTGCCTAAATGTGATGAGAATTTGAGAATGGAAATGGTAACTATATAATAAATGAATTGTTTGTTTAATATGTTATTCAGTTTCAGAGTTCTGGATTTGGGTGGCATGCCTAAGAAATGATGAAAGGTAACAGTCTTGCCGGGTTGAGGATCTCCTCATATGTGTTGAGTTAATGGTCCAAGAGACTGGGTCTGTTACACTATGAGAATTGTGAATATGAGATATATGATTTGTAACAGTCTTGCCGGGTTGAGGATCTCCTCATATGTGTTGAGTTGATGGTCCAAGAGACTGGGTCTGTTACACTATCCATGGATAGAGATACATGTATATACATTGCCTACGGGCGTGATTATTGTGACTATGAACCAAAGCAGTAACTCTGAACTCTGAATATCGTATTAAATACTTGTTGGGCCCATAGGTGTCAAGGTTATATGAATGTCTTAAATAATGTTATGAGTTAATGAAATGAGATGTTGTTTATTGAGTATGATTGATTAATGTTGAATGTGGAAAGATGTTGAAATGTGGTATGCTCATATGACTATGATTTGTGAAATGCATAATTATGTGGTTAACTTTATATTTATGATGTTGATCTTATCAATAACATATGTGACATTGCATTACATTAAAGCATACCATTAGTATGTTTTATCTTACTAAGCCGTTGGCTTAGCGCGATAGTGTTTAATCGCGCAGGTAATAGAGTGGATAGAGTTGAACCCGAGAGTTCATCAAGACCAAGTGAGAGTAGACCTTGAAGAATCCATTTTGGGAGCTTAAAGATCAGAGCAGACTTGCCAATCATGTATATTTCATTATATTTTGTAAAGAAATGTTTAATATGTAAATATGTACATATTTTATAACTTCTGCTGTGTAATATTTAAATGTATATATATATAACTAATATATTTTGTTTTATAAGTAAATGATCTACTTTTCTATAATGTATAATGATAAGGGTATTGTATCAAGTTTAAAGTGTTTTGAATGTTAAGAAAACCGTAGCATCCCTATGTTTGATGCACTTATGCTACATTGTTGTAGTTGTAGTGTGTGGGCATTGGATATGGGGGTGTTACACCAACCCTTTAAAACATAAAACCCTAATTTATTTTAATTCCATAAAAAGTCACAGTAGCCATAATTGGACTTTTATTTGCTTTATTCAATTCCATACTTGATTATGCTTTGATTTATCTCTTATGCTTTAATTTATTTAATTTGAATACTTGATTTATTTAATTTATCATGGATGGATGTTTATTTTATATTTTGATTAATAGCTTTGATGAATGATTTATTTATGATGAATGATTATTTACTTTTATCAATTAATTTAGATTTCCAAAAGTTGTAAGAGGTATGTTTCCACTTGGTGGGTACCTCATTAGTTAAACATCATGTAATTTAATTTGCTTTTCTATTTTAGAACCTATGCAAAGGGCATGTTTCTACCTTTTGGTGGGTGTCTTATTTAGGCATGTGATGTAAGGACATGTTTCCATCCTTGGATGGGTGTCCATTTATTTGCTTTGTTTGGACATTGCTTTGATTTTAATATATTGATGCTTTCTTTTAATTATTGTGTGTAATATGGATAATATTATTATATTTAAGAATTTTATAATATTAAGACCTGTAAAGGAGGCCGGTTCCAATGAACCGGGTATTGTGGGGGTGCTGGACCATTTCTCACCTTCCCCACACGTACCCAACTTTTCGAACCCTTTAAGGGGTTGGGGATTCCTTAGGAATCGAGTCATCCACCCCTTTCTTTTTCCCGGCCTGTCCGGGTGGCGACTCCATTTTCTCTGTACTTAGGTCCGTGTTCTCTAAGGCCCCGAGCCTAAATAGTGCCGAAGTCGCAAGAACCATTCCACCGGGAGTGGGGGCGAAAGTCCCCGCTCACACCTAATCTGCTTTCCAATTTCAAAAATTCTAAATTGCTTTCTTAATTTTCCAAAACCCTAAATTATTTTATTAATTCTCAAAACCCTAACTGTTCTCTTAATTTTCCAAAATCCTAAATTTTTTTCAGAATTCCAAACCTAAATTTATAAAATATATTTTCTAAATTCAAAACACCAAAGCTGTAATCAAATTTTAAAATGTCAGAATCCTTTAATTCCAGAAAACCTAAAATCCTAACTCTAGTTGCTTAATTCCCAAACCTAGACCCAAACCCTAATTCTAATAAGTTAATTCCTAAACCCTAGTTTCATAGAAACCTTAAAATTTCTTAAACCCTAAATTTCATAATCTCAGCAGCCTCAAAAAAAACCTAAACCCTAAATGATGAAACCTCAATTTAAATCCTAGTTTCAAAAAACCTCTTTCCAAAACCTTAATTACAAAACTTTATGTTCTAAAACCCTAAGTTTCGAAACCCTAATTCCAAAAACCCTATTCTAAGATGCAAATCCTAAATTTATATATTAGTTAATTTATTTAATTTTAGATTTAATTATGTAGTTTATTTTATGTTTTGATGATTGATTTATTTAATTTCAATGCTTGATTTATTTAATTTATCGTGGATGGATATTTTCTTTATTATTATGATTATTAGTTCATTTTGGTATTAAAGTTGTAAGAGGCATGTTTCCACTTTGTGGGTACCTCATTAATTAATTTCTATATAATTTTAGTTGCTTTTATATCTTGGACCAATGTAAAGGACATATTTCCACCTTTTGGTGGGTGTCCTATTTAGTTTAGACATGAACAATGTAAAGACATGCTTTCATCCTCGGATGGGTGTCCATATATTTACTTTGTTTGGAAATTGCTTTGATTTTAATATAATGATGCTTTGTTTTAATTGTTGCATGTAATATGGATAATATTGTTATATTTAAGAATTTTATAATATTAAGACCTGCAAAGGTGGTCGGTTCCAATGAACCGGGCATTGTGGGGGTGCTAGGCCATTTCTCACCTTCCCCACACATACCTAACTTTTTGAACCCGTTAGGGGGTTGGGGATTCCTTAGGAATCGAGTCATCTACCCCTTTTTTTCCCACCTGTCCTGGTGGTGACTCCACTTTCTCCCAGCTTAGGTCCGTGTTCTCTAAGGCCCCGAGCCTAAACAGTGTTAAAGTCGCAAGAACCATTCCACCGAGAGTGGGGGCAAAAATCCCCGCTCACAGTGGCGACACCACTGGGGAGAAGAGAAGTTGATTTCATTAGTCTTTATATTATTCTATTCTTTCTTATCATGATATTATCCATTGCATCATATTAGATTGCATCGTGTGCGTGAGTTAGGACGCCCGTGTTACCCTTGTTGTGTTATGTAAGGAATACCATACTTTCACTCAAGGTATGGAGGTCGAGCATGGCATAACCACTCATAGCCTTGTACCATTTGGTATATACTTGCTATGAGAACCTAAGCCTTTCAACCCAAAGACTAAAGCTCATGTAATTGGCCTAGTTACCTTTCTTAGGTTTTTACCCCAAATGCTTGTTATTTGACTATGATTAGTTTATCTTGGCTTAAATCATGGCTTATTTGGTTTGTTCTTTTTATAATATGACCTAAGTACATTTGTAAGCTGAAAATAAATTTTTCTTTAATGTCCCAAAGACCAAAAGTATTTTCAAAACTTTTCAAGATAGTCTTTGGACATAAAAATTTTCTAAAAACAAATCAAAAATAATTTTATTATGATCCAAATACAAAGCTCAAAATATGTTTTTTCCAAAATATTTTTTACAATGGGCTTAGAAACAAAATTTTTTTCTTCCAAAAGTGCTTACAAATATTAAGGTGAATTACGAAATACCAAAAGTCAATTGTGAGACTAGTTTATACTAAGAATAATTAATCATGGGCTTGTTTTTGGCATGAACCATTAGTTACTTTTTCAAGTGAGAAATATATTTATAATAAACCTCTTAATTTAGTTTTAATCCAATATAGCATAAAAGCTACTTTAGTTGGTTGAATGGATTATAACCTAATTAATGGGAATTATCATGAACTGATTTCCATTTTTGAAAATATAAGTATTAGTTGAAACATTTGAGAAATTTTCAAAAATAAAATACCCCATGTTGGTATTTTGTTAACAATATTACCTAGGAAAAGAAACTCGCCTTTCATGTGTGGATGTTATAAGGTTGGAAGGGACGTTCTATTTATCTTTGTTTATTGTTTGTTCATACATGCATACATGCATACATACATTTGCATCTCATATCATTGATCCTCTCTAGCTTATAGCCTTGGATTACAATAGTTCAAAGCCTTACGGTAATCAGACCTACGCCAGAGACGAAGAATCTAGTAGCATCTCAATCACTTACTCACTAAAAGCAATGGAGCCTGATCAAATTCAAAGAATGGTGGATGACGCCCTCAATGCCAAGATGGAAGAAATAAAAGAGGCCCTAGCTGAGACCGTGAAGAACCAGTAAGCTGCAATTTTAGGAAATAATGCCGAAGCATCTGCTAGCACTAAGAAGCCAAAGGACAAGGGAAAGGCTAAAGTTGGTGAAGTAGTTTTTGATGATGATAAGGTGATCATTGATGATGATGATGATTGGGCTCAATACTTCCAAGATCCTCAAGACAAGAAGAAAGAACCAAAGATTATTGAAAGATCAACTGTAGAGAAAACAGAAATGTCTGATGTTGAGAAGATGATTGCTGATTTAGAAAAGATATTTGAGAAGAAGCTAAAAATTGAAGAGATGTCCGAGATTGACAAACTATTTGAACAAGATGAAAAAGTCCCGTGCAAATTCAAGATGCCATCTTTTGCAAAGTTTGATGGAATCGAAAATCCTCACCTCTATGTGAAGCAACATATCACTGATATGCAATCTGCCCGAGCTACTAAGGATCAAACTTTTAGGTACTTTATGCTCTCATTGGACCCTGTTGTCCAAAATTGGTTCAACACCTTAGAGGAAAGTACTCAAAAAGATTGGGACATGTTGTATAAGGCTATCATTTAGCAATTTGGGTATAATGTCGAGCTGGAAGTTACCTTAATGGAAGTTGAGTCCATTAGACAAAGGCCAAATGAGAATTTTGTGGACCATTTCAAAAGATGGAGAAATAAGGCTGCTTTGCTCAAGAAGAGGCCTGATGAATCTGATCAAATAAGGATGATTGTGAGTGGGGTGTTGCCTAGTCTTCGTAAAAGGATATCCCATACACTCATCCGTGATTTCAAAGATCTTCTCCAAGCTAGTCTACAAATTGAAGAATGGGAAAAGGAAAAGAATCACTTTTCAATAAGAAGGAATGAAAAAGGGAACTACCAGCCTAGCAATCAAAGCACGCAAAAAGAAGTTGATACTAATGCGACTGGTCAAGGAAATAAAAGACAATTCTCAAAATAGGGGAAACCTCTATCTTGGGTTTTCAGCAAGCTGCAGAAGAAGGGGTTGTCACAGCCATTGGCTCCTCGACCGCTACATAATCCTCTGCCACCAAACTTCATTACGAGTCCTTTTGTCAATTTCATCAAATGCAAGGGCATGAAACAGATAAATGTGCTTGTCTAAGGCATGAGATCCAAGATTTGATTGAAAGTGGTAAGTTAACCGAGCCGGATAAGCCTAATACCAAAAGCAATCCTCTCCCTAAGTTCAATAGAGTGCCACCACCAGCAACTTTTATGGTGGGAGGAGGATTGAAGGAAGATCTTGTCTTATCCTCCTTTTAAGATGGGAATATTGAAGATGTGAAAGGAGAAGAAGCTTAACTCAGCAAACTTCCATTGTCTTGTTTGTTTTTCATGTTTTATTTTCTTTATTTGGTGTTTTATGGAACAATCATGTTTTTCAACTTTAAATTTATTTGAATAAATTACTTTCATCAAAATTTTTGTTGGTCATTATTCATTTTGGTGCTCAACCAATGAGGAATCAAGTTTGATAATTCATGAATTAATATATTTATGCATCATGACTTGAATGACTTTACTAAGTGAGGGAATTACTCTAGAGCATTGAGTTGTGTATGCTTACTTAGAGAGGGCTCCTACATAATTACCTTTGTCTAGGTCCTAGTCAGTCTTAGACATGCTTTGACAAACTTTCGAGGCGAAATTGAACTCTACTTATTTAAGGGAGAAATGATCTAGGCATTGTTTGGTTAGCCAACAACTATCCACCCTATTAAATATAAATCCATAGTTGTCCCTTTGAGCCTTCATAAAATTTTAGCTTTCTTTTCATTGGCATATAACCCCAACAACCTACCCTGAGCTATTGTGATACTTTTGATAAGTGTTATGACCACTAAGATGAAGAGGCAAGAAGATCAAAGAAAGGAATACACAATCAAGATCGTAAGGATAGTTGATGTTCTCAAGACCATAAGGGTAGTTGAAGTTCACCTAATATCTCCAATCTATCAAGATGACATCAGAGTAACAAATGATTTATCCCTGTTAAAGAAGATTTATGTCACTCCACTCATCCATTATTAGAAACTCAAGTTGGTACAAATAAGACAACTCTTTTAGAGCTAGATCCAAAAAAAAGAAAAGAAAAAAAGAAAAGAAAAAAAAGAAAAAAATGAGAAAAGAAAGAAAAGAAAAAGGGAAAAAGAAAAGAAAAAAGAAAGATAAAACCTAAAAAGGCAGTTCAGAAATCCAACTGAGTTCTCTTTTACCTAAAGTAGCGAAAGGCTTCCATTTGGTTTATAAGGATAGTTTAACTTAAATTGGTCCAACCCAACCAAAGATTCGATCAAAATCAAAAGGAGAAAGATCATCTAGTTTTTGAAAGTCCTATACTTGACAGTCCTATAAGGAATAAGGTCAAAATGATAAAATGCTCAAAAGAAAGGGAAGAGTAAGAAAAATAAAAAGAAAGAAAAGGGAGAAGAAGAAAAGAAGAAAATTTGGGTGCCAAACTTTATGCAAGGGCAAAGACTGTCCCAATCAAGATCCAGATTAATGCCAAGAGGATAGAAGGAATTTAGAGTCTAGCAAGATTGCCTTCAAGCTACCTAAATTTCAAATAAGAAGTTTTTAGTGTGAGGATTTGTCCATTGTGTCACATCAGCTCCTATCTCAAAATGGCCTTCACTTAAACCTGTGTCCCTTATAGACCCCATTTCAAGCCTATTAAAGACCTGTTATTCTCTCTTGGTAGGCAGAGTCTATTAGTGGAGATAGTTTGGATAAGCATGCATATGAGATAGAAAATAGTCAAACTTAAATGAGACTTTTGACCATGTAATGTGTATGTGCCTATCGGAAGTGCAACAATTCTTACTTAAATAGAAATGATTCCTGAGTTTAGTATGGTAACTAGGGTTGTCATGTTATAGATATGTTAATTTGAAAAATCAAGTCCTGAGGTAAATTGACATTTGGCGAAGCCATTGATTTCAAAAGCAAATTTTAAAATTGAAAATTCAAAAATATATATATACAAAGCCTTCATGTTAAAGGGAGTATGTTGAATCATCAAACCTCGAAGGACACATTGGGCAAAGTAAATGATTATTGGCAAGGTCATGAAGAAGCTACCAACTGACATGCTGAAACATAGTTTGAAATGGATGTATCCCTGACTCTGCAGCTTGGGGTCTCCACTAATCATATTTTCAACATCTTGAAGATAAAAGCCAAAGCAAGACCTGAATAGGCATCTCAAAGGAGTCAATAACCTTGGTCTGTGAGTCAACAAAACCACTGTAAGTGTTATTAATGCATATCATGCATACATGAGCATAGCACATGGCATTTTCTTGTATTGTATTATCTATTCTTTGTCAAAGCGAACAACAGACACTCTACGAAGCAAAGATGAAGCGGGTATAGAATCAAGGGCATGAGAGACCCATTTCTTAAGGATGATCTAGTCATTTTTCAAAATAAAGGAAGAAATGCATGCTTGTTCGATGAGCTAGACAATATACAAACATCAACCAAAGTCACATAGAAAAAAATCATGGGTTTGAGCCTACACCGGGGGCAAAGTTTCTCCATTTTAATTTTTGAGTTTATGCATATACAAAATATTTTCAAACTCACTTTCAAATATTTTGGTCCAGAATCAAAATGTAGATTAGGATCGAGTATCCAAAACCAGTTAGGATCGAGAATCCAAATCTAGTTTAGGATCGAGTATCCAAATCCAGTTAGGATCAAGTATCCAAATCCAATTGAGGATCGAGTATCCAAATGTAGTTTAGGATCAAGTATCCAAATCCAGTCAGGATCGAGCATCCAAATCCAGTTAGGATTGAGCGTCCAAATCTAGTTTAGGATCGAGTATCCAAATATAATTTAGGATCGAGTATCCAAATCCATTCAGGATCGAGTATCCAAATCTAATTTAGGATCGAGCATCCAAATTCAGTTAGGATCTCCAATTCCAGTTTAGGATCAAATATCCAAGTCCACTTTAGGATCGAGTATCCAAATCACTTTTAGGATCGAGTATCCAAATCCAGTTAGGATCGAGTATCCAAATCTAGTTTAGGATCGAGTATCCAAGTCCAGTTTAGGATTGAGTATCCAAATCCTGTTAGGATCGAGTATCCAAATACAGTTAGGATCGAGCATCCAAATCCAGTTTAGGATCGAGTATCCAAATCAAATTTAGGATCGATTATCCAAATCCAGTTAGGATCGAGCATCCAAATCTAATTTAGGATCGAGTATCCAAATTCAGTTAGGATCGAGTATCCAAATCCAGTTTAGGATCGAGTACCCAAGTCCACTTTAGGATCGAGTATCCAAATCCAGTTAGGATCGAATATCCAAATCTAGTTTAGTATTGAGTATCCAAGTCCACTTTAGGATCGAGTATCCAAATCCAGTTAGGGTTGAGTATCCAAATCCAGTTTAGGATCGAGTATCCAAGTCCACTTTAGGATTGAGTATCCAAATCCAGTTTAGGATCGACTATCCAAATCCAGTTTAGGATGAGTATCCAAATCTAGTTTAGGATTGAGAATCCAAATTACCTTTAAGTCCAATACTTACCCTGAGTCCAAGTACCTGAATCAAATCCAAGTATCCATCCTCATCTACTCAAAGTCATGTTGCTTTTCACTCTCTTCTACTGAAAGTCTCAGATCGTTCAAGCAGGAGGCAAACTGTAGACCCTCAATTTTGACCCCAATTTGATACGATCCAAAATAAAAGATGCCAAAATAAATTTGATCCGACTTTAAAATGTTTAAACCTATTTTATAATTTTTAAAGAAGTCCGTTCGGATTAAACAGGCATATATTCAATTACAAAACCCTAAAATCAAGTTGCATCGGCCTAAATTAAACTTTTTGGTCCATAAGTTGAAAAAGGCAATAATAATTCGAATTAGGCTTGCTGAGCAATTGCTCATGTCTAAAGGTTATGATCATATATGATAGAAATTATGTAGAGGATAATGAACAATCAAGATAGAATTTGTCCCTCTCTTTGAGAGAGATATCTTTTGGGCCCCTTGATAAGTGAAACTGTGAAATGCATGGCCATGCTCAAATGAATTGATAGTGTGATCAATTTCATTCGTTTTTATCAGTCTACTTGGAGATCGAGTAATCATAAGTTTGGACAATATAAGTATGACGTTGACCATGACTTATGTTCAAGCTAGATATCGTGTGACAAAGGGATTAATGCATGTACTATTATTAGGCAAATTGGACATTCCTTATATTAATTGGGTAGTTGTAATGCCTTGCTAGAGGCCAATTATGACTTGTTTGTTTAATAGAGATTAAATTGACTGCCAATTAATATGGGCCTATCGGGTCACACACAAGAATGCGCTTTGGGCTGGATATAATATTAATAATATTAATATTAGATATTAATATTTATTATTATTATTATTTTCATTTTTTATACATATTATTAGATAATATATTTAGAATCCTAATTAGATTTGGATTTTGAATTTGACTTACCTTATCCAATTATATATATTATTAGATAATATATTCAGAATCCTAATTAGATTTGGATTCTGAATTTGACTTACCTTATCCAATTTTGAATTGGATTCTGGAGTGATTATATTCTCTCTAGAAGTTAAGTCTTCTTATAGGTAACATTAGAAAATTAAAAGAGAACGAAAAAGAAACCCTAATACGTTTTAGAGAAAACATTTTTCAGCCTTCGCCGTTGCAGAGAGCTAGCACTCCAGACGGTAGCATTCGTGTGGATACGCGATAGAGGGTGTTTTGCGATCGAGGCATCTATTCCAAACTGTGATTTCGAATCATCAATAGGTTAGTTCTTTGTACACTTTCGTCGAAATAAACGAACAACATGGATCCTGGTGGGAAATCAGAGATCAAAAAATTTTTCCGCTGCGTGTTTTGTTTGTAGTGATCTCCTTGATTTCCTAACAGTGGTATCAGAGCCAGGTTGTTGTTCTCGTTTAAGTCGAAAATGCCATGTTGATATGATTACATGAGATATATTGATTTCGTATGGCATGTTAATTATAAAACCTTAATTCATTTTTCATATGATGAGAAAGGATTGTTTTTGGTTTCATTTCTGTAAAACCCTAATTCGTTTTTCATATGATGGGAAAGGATTGGTGTTTTTAATTTCGTTTTCATGAGATGATCACGTATATATAATTAATTTTCATATGATGAGAAAGGATTGTTTTTGGTTTCATTTCTGTAAAACCCTAATTCGTTTTTCATATGATGAGAAAGGATTGGTGTTTTTAATTTCGTTTTCATGAGATGATCACGTATATATAATTGGTTTTCATATGATGAGAAAGGATTGTTTTTGGTTTCGTTTCTGTCAAACCCTAATTCATTTTTCATATGATGAGAAAGGATTGGTATTTTTAATTTCTTTTTCATGAGATGATCACGTATATATAATTGGTTTTCATATGATGAGAAAGGATTGTTTTTGGTTTCATTTCTGTAAAACCCTAATTCGTTTTTCATATGATGAGAAAGGATTGGTGTTTTTTTAATTTCGTTTTCATAAGATGATCACGTATATATGATTGGTTGATTAAAACGATTTTCATATGATGAAAACGATTAAGTTTATATGTGATATAAACATTTGGTAATGATTATATAATGGGTTGTACATATTCGAAATAAAATAGTAAGAAGGTTAATGAGATTAACGATTCTGTTTTAGGGTTTCGCCAAAGAAAAATGTTAATGAGATTAACATTTCTGTTTGGCTTTGAGGGGCACTGCCCCTCGACCAGGGGCGCTGCCCCTTCGGAATCCCGCCCGCTGACCGGCCAGCGGGAGCCCCACCCGCTAACTGGCTAGCGGGACCGCCGTATGTTCGCGCCCTATAGTTCGTTACCGCGACATTAAGAATGTCAATATATTTGTTTCTATTTAACATGTTGGTGATGAATATGTTATGTTTGTTTGATGTCTTGGCATGGTGCATAGCATGGCCTTATGACCTATGTGATTGGTTTATTCATATCTTAATTTTGGGTAAATACGGCCTGCGTGTCGTTTATTTTGTTCTAATTTATTTTACTTGTAGTTAGATTTTCTTTTATTGTAATAAATGAAGATTCAAGCTACAATGTTTGTGATGGAGATTCATACCAAGGAGAAGATGGTTCCATGGTGATGGAAGCACAAGCTCAAGTTTTGAAGATATGTAATATTGCAAGTGTTGTAATAGATAGGTTTTTCACCTAGGGTTGCCTTTATGATCTTCATTTGGTCTCTTGAAGATCATATTTAGTTTGGCCATGCTATGTCACGTTTACATATTTTGTCATTTGGTATATGATGCTTATGTGATAAATTATATATATGCATATAGGATGATAAAATATAATGATATGTAATGTAAGACATGATAATAATTTAGTTGAACCCTCATTAATAATTTAAGTCTAAATGCCATCCACGTTTTGAACACCTATCAAAACTAAGATTGTATTAAAGTAGGTATTGCCAAAGCAATATGCTTTAAACATTCCTAGCTAAGTAGGATGAGTAATAGTGTTACTCATATGTTTTAAAATTGGCTAGACTTAATTAGGCTATCAAAATGGTTTTGGGCCTAAGGCATTAGATGGAATTCAACATGCTATGACATATGATGTCAATATTCCATAATTACTAAGAGTTACATGAGATGTAATTGGTAAAGATGTTACCTACCTAAATAACTTGATTTTAAGCATCACGCCAAAGCTGAGTTTAGAATTAAGTGAAATACGGATCTTAGCGTACTAAAATTTTTCTTTAGAGGGTTATATTTTTAGTAGGAGTTTAAATAATTTTAACCTCATTATTAATTAAAATTTGACTTTGCATATTTATCAACAGATGGCTGCTAATAAAAATTCCACCTTATCACTGCGATCTATCCTTGAGAAGGAAAAACTAAAAGAATGTGGGACTAATTTTGTTGGCTGGTTTAGGAACCTGAGAATTGTTCTCAAACAAGAGAAAAAGTCCTACGTGCTTGATGAAGCTATCCCTGACCCACCTCCTGCTGATGCTTCTAATGCTGCTAAGAGTAAGCATAAGAAGCATGTGGAAGATTCAAATGACATAGGATGTCTTATGTTGGCTACTATGTGTCCAGGACTTCAGAAGGATCTAGAACACTTAGAGGCTTATGAGATGAGTGTGCATCTCAAACAAGCTTTCCAACAACAGGCTAGGCAAGATAGGTTTAACACCGCTGTTGCATTATTTGACTGCAAAATGTCTGAAGGTGAATCTGTTAGTGCTCATGTTTTGAAGATGAAAGGCTATCTAGATCACCTTGCTAGACTTGGATATCCCCTGAGTTTAGAACTCTCCACGGATTTGATCCTACATTCATTGCCTAGCAGTTTCTCACAGTTTGTCATGAACTATAACATGAATGACATGGAGAATTCCATTCCTGAGCTACATGGTATGCTCAAAACTACTGAGGGGAATATCAAAAAGCCTACCCAAATATTGAATGTCAATATTAAACAAATGAAAAACAAAGCCAAATATACTAAAGGCAAGGGTAAGGCAAAAGGTGCTAAAGGGTCCAAGGGACAAGCTAAACCAAAACCTGAACCTAAGGCTAAAGTTCCTAAGGAAGGGACTTGTTTCCATTGCAACAAGCCTGGGCATTGGAAGAGAAATTGTCAACTCTATTTGGATGAGTTAAAGAAGTTGAAGGGTAGTGCGACTACATCTTCAGGTATTTATGTTATAGAAATTAATTTATCTATTCCTTCTTCCTGGGTATTAGATACCGGATGTGGATCTCATATTTGTACAAATATGCAGGGACTCAAAAGGAGTTGGATGCTGAAGAAGGGCGAAGTAGACCTACGTGTTTGCAATAGAGCAAGAGTTGCTGCTATAGCTGTAGGAACTTATGAACTTGTTATGCCCAATGGGTTTTTGTTAATTTTGAACAATTGCTTTTATGTTCCTATTATGAGTAGGAATCTTAATTCAGTATCTGTTTTGGATGATGAAGGTTATTCATTTTTTATTAAGAATAAGAAATGTTCTATTTTTGATAAAAATGATTTGCTTTATGGTATTGCAAATTCTTATAATGGCCTTTATATCCTTAATCTTGATGATTCTAATGGTAATGATATCTATAACATAACTTCTAAGAGAACTAAGCCAAATGAGTTAAACCCTACTTATTTATGGCATTGTCGCCTTAGCCATATCAATGAGAAACGCATTTCTAAGCTCCATCAAGATGGATTATTAGATTCATTTGATTTTGAATCATTTGAAACATGTGAGTCTTGTTTGCTTGGTAAGATGACAAAGGATCCTTTTACTGGGCATTGTGAAAGGGCTAATGATTTATTGGGCTTGATACATATAGATGTATGTGGTCCTTTTAGCATTAGTGCCAGAGGATGATTTCGATACTTCATTACTTTTACTGATGATTTCAGTAGGTATGGCTATGTCTACCTAATGAAATATAAGCATGAGTCTTTTGAAATGTTTAGAACTTTTCAAAATGAAGTACAAAATCAACTTGGTAAAACAATTAAACAACTTCGATCAGATCGAGGTGGTGAATATTTGAGCCAAGAGTTTGATGATCATCTAAGGAATTGTGGAATTGTTTCACAACTGACTCCTCCAGGAACTCCACAGTGGAATGGAGTTTCTGAAAGGAGAAATCAAACTCTATTAGATATGGTTCGATCAATGATGAGTGAAGCGGATCTTCCTTTATCTTTTTGGGGTCATGCCTTGGAGATAGCTGCATTCATTCTGAACCGTGTACCATCTAAGGCGGTTGAAAAGACACCATATGAGATATGGACAGGTAATACACCTAGTTTGTCTTTTCTTAAGATTTGGGGTTGTGAAGCTTATATGAAAAGACCAGTTTCAGATAAGTTAGCTCCAAAGTCTATCAAATGTAATTTTGTGGGGTATCCTAAGGAAACTAAAGTATACTATTTCTATACTCCTTCAGAGAACAAAGTGTTTGTTGCTCGAAATGGGATCTTTTTGGAAAAGGAATTTCTTTCTAAGAGAACTAGTGGGAGTATAGTAGAACTTGAGGAAACTCAAGTACCACAAGAAATCATTGAGTCGTCTATAGAGCCTATTTCAGAACCACAAATAGTTGTGGAGTCTGAAGATGTAAAACAAATCCCTCGCAGGTCTGATAGGACACGTCGTCAGCCAGAGAGATATGGATTTCTTATGACTGATGATAGTGAAGTAATGCTCATAGATCAAGATGAGCCTACTACCTATCAAGAAGCTGTGTCAGGTCTAGATTCAGACAAATGGCTTGGAGCCATGAAATCTGAGATGCAATCTATGTTTGACAACCAAGTTTGGCCTTTAATTGATCCTCCAGAGGGTATTAAGACTATTGGTTGCAAATGGGTTTTCAAGAAGAAAACTGACATGGATGGGAATGTGCAAACCTATAAAGCAAGGCTTGTTGCAAAAGGTTTCAAGCAAACTCATGGTATAGAATATGATGAAACCTTTTCACCAGTTGCTATGCTTAAGTCTGTTAGAATTCTCATTGCCATTGCAGCATACTATGATTATGAGATATGGCAAATGGATGTCAAAACCACTTTCCTTAATGGAAACTTGCTTGAGGATGTGTATATGACACAACTAGAGGGTTTTGTAAATCCTGAGAATTCTACAAAGGTTTGCAAGCTTCAAAGATCCATTTATGGATTGAAGCAAGCATCTCGAAGCTGGAATCTTCGTTTTGATGAAACAGTTAGGAACTTTGGTTTCATCAAGAATGAAGATGAACCTTGTGTTTACAAGATGGTTAGTGGGAGTGCAGTAGTGTTTTTAGTCTTATATGTGGATGACATATTACTCATTGGGAATGATATCCCTACCTTGCAAAAGGTTAAGACTTGGTTAGGGAATTCTTTCTCAATGAAAGACTTAGGTGAGGCTGCCTATATCCTTGGTATAAAGATCTATAGAGATAGATCTAGAAGGATAATTGGCCTGAGTCAAAGTACATACATAGATAAAGTGTTGAAGAGGTTCAACATGCAAGATTCCAAAAAGGGATTCTTGCCTATGTCTCATGGCATTCATCTCAGCAAGAGTCAATGTCCTATGACATCTGATGAGCGAGATCGAATGAATAAGATTCCTTATGCTTCTACTATAGGATCTATTATGTATGCCATGTTATGTACTAGACCAGATGTCTCATATCCATTAAGTGCAACTAGTAGATTTCAAGCTGATCCTGGTGAAGGTCACTGGACAGCTGTCAAGAATATTCTTAAGTACCTTCGAAGGACTAAAGATGTATTCTTGGTTTATGGAGGTTTGGAAGATGTGCTAGTTGTAAATGGTTACACAGATGCTAGTTTCCAAACTGACATAGATGATTTTAGATCGCAGTCAGGTTTTGTATTCACATTGAATGGTGGAGCTGTTAGTTGGAAGAGTTCAAAATAAAGCATTATGGCTGATTCTACAACAGAGGCTAAGTATATAGCAGCATCAGATGCAGCTAAGGAAGCAGTCTGGTTGAAGAAATTCATCACTGAGCTAGGAGTGGTGCCTAGCATTGCAAATCCTGTGGACATTTATTGTGACAACAATGGTGCCATAGCACAGGCAAAAGAGCCTAGATCTCATCAAAGGTCTAAGCATATACTCAGGCGTTTTCACCTCATTCGAGACATTATCGATAGAGGAGATATCAAGATATGCAAAGTTGACACAAATGATAACATAGCAGATCCATTAACAAAGCCTCTCTCACGGGTCAAGCATGATCAGCACACTAGATCTATGGGTCTTAGAAATTTGTAGGCCTAGTGTAAGTGGGAGATTGTTAGTGTATGTGCCCTAGGCCATTTATTTGGATCTTTATGTTATGCATTCATTATTAATAAACGAGGTTTTATTATCATTATTGTTTGTTTGCATGTTACACAATTTTGATATTTGTCCCTGGTTTATTATTGTTATAGAGATAAAAAAAATTCTTAACCAGTATGAACATTGATTTGATTATCATCAGATGGTTATGTGTATAGTGATACAAATCAATTTCATAGATACTTGTTAGAGAACAATGTATTGGATAGACCCATCATGAGATTACTACATGGGTTAGTGTCATAAGTAAATCTCATGATAGTTATGTATTAATTCTTTGACTTGAGATTGTCATAGTTTCCAATATAAGGACTATTATATTTTGACATGATCAAACATTATCCGTAACTGGATAGTAATAAAGGTTATGATCATATATGATAGAAATTATGTAGAGGATAATGAACAATCAAGATAGAATTTGTCCCTCTCTTTGAGAGAGATATCTTTTGGGCCCCTCGATAAGTGAGACTGTCAAATGCATGGTCGTGCTCAAATGAATTGATAGTGTGATCAATTTCATTTGTTTTTATCAGTCTACTTAGAGATCGAGTAATCATAAGTTTGGACAATATAAGTATGATGTTGACCATGACTTATGTTCAAGCTAGATATCGTGTGACAAAGGGATTAATGCATGTACTATTATTAGGCAAATTGGACATTCCTTATATTAATTGGGTAGTTGTAACGCCTTGCTAGAGGCCAATTATGACTTGTTGGTTTAATAGAGATTAAATTGACTGCCAATTAATATGGGCCTATCGGGTCACACACAAGAATGTGCTTTGGGCTGGATATAATATTAATAATATTAATATTAGATATTAATATTTATTATTATTGTTTTTTTATATATATTATTAGATAATATATTCAGAATCCTAATTAGATTTGGATTCTGAATTTGACTTACCTTATCCAATTATATATATTATTAGATAATATATTCAGAATCCTAATTAGATTTGGATTCTGAATTTGACTTACCTTATCCAATTTCGAATTGGATTCTGGAGTGATTATATTCTCTCTAGAAGTTAAGTCTTCTTATAGGCATTTATTCCAAACTGTGATTTCAAATCATCAAGTGTTTTGCGATCGAGGCATCTATTCCAAACTGTGATTTCAAATCATCAACAGGTTAGTTCTTTGTACACTTTCGTCGAATTAAACGAACAACATGGATCCTGATGGGAAATCAGAGATCAAAAAATTTTTCCGCTGCGTGTTTTGTTTGCAGTGATCTCCTTGATTTCCTAACAATGTCGATCTTGAGGGACAAGGTCGACATGAGCATGCCTCATGTCGATCTTGGCTGCCCAGATCGACATGAGTTTGGACTCATGTAGACCTGGGCACACCAGGTCAACATGAGCATGTCTCATGTCGATCTGGCAGCCCAGATCGACATGAGGTTGGACTCATGTCGACCTAGGGCAACTAGGTCAACATGGCTTTGGTCCATGTCGATCTAGTTGCCTCAAATCAACATGGTTTCAATGAGTTTCCTAATTCAACTAGAATTTGTTTTAAGGACTAATTAATATTAGGCTAAGGATTCTGAGTGAGGGTAGGGCCTATAAATAATAACATTTCAAAATTTATAAATGGAGGAAGGGAGATTAAAGAGACAGGTAGGAACATTAACAAGATAGCAATAAACATTAAAGAGAAGAGATGGCAACAAATAGAGAAGATTAGCAACAGACATTCATCAGTTATCAATCCATCAAAGATAACAATGCTATCTTTGTTCATTGTTCATCTAGAAAATAATTTGGTGGAACCAACGAATGGAGGTTTAATTTAATTCTTTAATTTATTTGAATTCACAGTAGTTTCATCCTTGAGTTACAACTTATTTGACTGTCCAGTATATACATCCCCTTCTATAAATATCATTAGAAATTTGATGATTAAGAAGTTGTTTAGGTCCAGTAGTTAACTTAAACCTCATAGTCTTGATTACTTTATTTAAATAATATGATTTGAGTTCAATGTTCATATAATCACAAAACATTATCAAAATCGTAATCTAATTGCCCAGTTGCTAAAAACCCTAATCTGCTTTCCAATTTCAAAAATTCTAAATTGTTTTCGTAATTTTCCAAAGCCCTAAACTATTTTATTAATTCTCAAAACCCTAACTATTCTCTTAATTTTCCAAAACCCTAAAATTTTTTCTAAATTCCAAACCTAAATTTATAAAATCTATTTTCCAAAAATCTAATCAAATACTAAAAAGTTAGAATCCTTTAATTCCAGAAAACCTAAAATCCTAACTCCATTTGCTTAATTTCCAAACCTATACCAAACCCTAATTCCAATAACTTAATTCCTAAATCCTAGTTTCATAGAAACCTTAAAATTTCTTAAACCCTAAATTTTATAATCCTAGCAAACTTAAAAAAAACCTAAACACTAAATGATGAAACCTCAATTTAAATCCTAGTTTCAAAAACCCTAATTCCAAAACCCTAATCGGGAAACTTTAGTTTCTAAAACCCTAAGTTCCGAAACCCTACATCCAAAAACCCTATTCTAAGATGCAAATCCTAAATTTATATATTTATTACTATATTTAATTTTATATTTGATTATGTAGTTTATTATATGTTTGGATGATTGATTTATTTAATTTCAATGCTTGATTTATTTAATTTATCATGGATGGATATTTTCTTTATTATTATGATTATTATTTGTTTGTTTTAGTATTAAAATTGTAAGAGGTATGTTTCCACTTTGTGGGTACCTCATTAGTTAAGTATTATGTAGTTTAAATTGCTCTTATATTTTGGACCAATGTAAATGACATGTTTCCACCTTTTGGTGTGTGTCCCATGTAACACCCCCATACCCTATATAAATACTATACATATACCGGGTATACATACAGTATGCATATAAAGTATAAGAATGTCATTTTTTGTTACAATTTAAAAACCTTTATCTGAGTTCAAACAATATTACATTAATTTAAAGAAACATTTACAAAATCATTATACTTTTAATCATCTTACATATATATATAATAATCTTATCTTTATCAAAACTTCATTTATACATATGAATACATTTTTATCAGAAACACAACATAATTAAATTATATATGTATGCATCACCTTCTAGTTGGTCTCGACATATTCTTACTCTTCTCGTGGCATAATGATTGACTTCAGATCTACCACCAACTCACCTGCGAGATTACACAACCGCGCTAAGCCCGAAAGCTTAGTAGTATAGATAAATAATATAAACATACATTACAGAAATTCAAACATATATATATTAACTTCATGTACCATTAGTTTCTTATCATGTTTTCCCTTTTCAATTACATCTTTCATATATCTCTACTAATCTCATATATTATATACATATACACATATCATTAATGCCAATTACGATTCCATAACTAATACTCACAATGTCTATATCAATACACATATTACATGTCATACTATATTTTAATCAATTGATTCATTATTCACAATTCACCATTCGTGAATCACATTTCCAACAAAGGCAAATATGGGTCTCATTATTCATCCATTTCACATTCCACAAATTACATTTAAACAAAGACAAGCATGGGCCCAAAAAGAAACTAATATGTTATTCAAAGTTCAGAGTTACTGCTTTGGTCCATATCATAATCATCAAGCCCGTAGGCAATATATATATCTCTATCCATGGATAGTGTAACAGACCCAGTCTCTTGGACCTCAACTCGGCTAAACTCGAGGAGATCCTCAACCCGGCAAGACTGTTACCTGTAACAGACCCAGTCTCTTGGACCTCAACCCGAATAAACTCGAGGAGATCCTCAACCCGGCAAGACTTTTACTATTTTACATTGCACATTTATCATTTCATATTTTTCAACTGGAATCGGCTTATGACCCGGTCTTTTCAACTATCCAGTGATTCATTGGCATGCCGCGAAACTCAGAACTCTGAAAGTTGAATAACACATTAGGCACACAATCTTTTCATTTAATTATATCTTTGCACATTTCTTTCTCAATTCATTCTCATAATCAAATAGGCAACTATGTCTCAATCATCTCATTGGCATCATTATCATTTTAGCCAACAACCATGGCTTCATATCTCATCAAGAGAGTATATATATATATATCATCAAATGCATTGAACATCATCTAGGCAAACATGCCTCAATTATATCATTTACATCATTATGGCCAACAATCATGGCTCCTCATCTCATTGATAGAGTATATACATATAATTAGTTGCATTGAATATCATCATTCAGGTATTCATCATAAGGCATTATATCTCATCAATCTTAAATCACATTAAAACAATTCATCATATCATCATATCTTTCACATTTCACATTTCATATTTCATATAAGCAAACATGCTTCAATCATCTCATTATGTTTCAATTCATCATTTAAATACTCACAAACAATTGCATTGCACATTCATTAAGAATGATCATCATATCTTTCCCTTTACATATTTCATCATTGATACTATCATGTACATCATTATAATCAATCACATTGGTTTCACATCACATTATAATACTTCATTATTCAAGTATACATAATCAATTACATTATTCATAGGCATCAACAATATAATAAATTACTTAACACATTTATAACCAAATTTGTTAAGGTCCAAAGACATATAAATCTATACAATCAAATGGGGTTTGTACTTACCACATGAGCAATCACACCACACCAAACTCACCTTCCAATAATCCTCAACACTTGGATTAGGGCAAAACAACTTCTTCACAACCTAATCCACAAAGAATAACACACACTTACTCAAAGATACACATGAATTCAATACAATTATTCTTAGATTAATCTCATACTAGACCCTTAGATCACAAATTACAAACCAACTTCTCTCTCTAGTACCCCACGGCCATGGCCTACCAACCCCCATGGGCATGGCATAGCAAACAATTCTACCCAATTTTTCTAAAATCCCTATGGTCGTGGCCTTCCAAACCCCACGGCCATGGCATGGCAAATGAATCTGTCTCCCTTGCTCAACACCTCCACGGTCATGGCTTCCAATGGCCACGGTCGTGGCAGCCAAGGGCCACGGGCGTGGCATCCAAAATGCCTCTGTTTTCGGACCAAACTCATGTATTTTATGTTTTCAACTTCATTAAACACAAACATACATCAATCATACACCAATTATTCAATTCTACAACTCATACATATTAAACCCTTACTAACCAATTTCAATAATCCATCATCATCCTCACAACTAACCATATTATCATCATCTAAATACCAATTCAACATATCTCTATACTTCAATCTTTTATTTACATCATTTTCATATACTAACCACAATAGAAATCAATATAAGGAAATGAATACTTGAATTCTTTGCCAAATCTTCAATCTCCACCTTCAATTCTCTTAAAGCCCTTAAGAATTTGATGTATACATAGATAAAATCACATCTCTCTTTCTCTCTCTCTCTCTCTCTCTCTCTCTCGTCCAAGAAGAAGGAGAAGAAGAAGAAGGAAAGAAGATCTTTTCTTCGTTTTCTCATACTTATCATATATATATATATATTAATAATAATATAATTAAATATTTTCTAAAATATTCTCCACCACCACTTTGATCCTTTGACTTTTCTTTTCTTCTTTTTCTTTTATAATTATTATTATAATTATTATTAATTAATTAATTCTATATACTTACTTTTCCTACACCACTTTATACATTATGTATATGTGATGTATATGTTGGTATATGTATATCTCTTTTATATTACCTTTATATTTTGCATATTTTCCAAATACCATATGTATACATATTATCCTCCATATACATCTATCTCTTATAATCTTTCCTTTTAATTAATTTATCTTCCTTTCTCTTTCCATTAAACACACACATTAAATCCATATACAACAATAATTACTCCAAACTTTTAGGGTGTATTTTGGGATATTACAATTCTCTCCCCCTTAAATAATTTCGTCCTCGAAATTATCTAGTACAGTAACAATCCATTCTTAACAAAATACCATCTTAACTTCCATATGAAGTTAATTATATTCTTAAGTTATTATGTCATCAAATTATATAACTTTTACTCTCCCCCTTAGAGTCAATCATCTTCTCTAAATTTCATAGCTCATCATTATATATATTTATATATCTTATTACTTTCTCAACAAAGCAATCAAGATAATTCCTCACATTCCCAATGAATTTACCTTAATACAAAAATCAGATCGTCTTATAAAATACTTATAATTCGTCTAATCATTATCTTTAAGATATTTTATTACTTCATCTCTTCATAATTACTTTATTAACTCTAACTTTTAAAAAAATCATTGATTTATATCTTATTATTGTTTATCCCGTTATTACACTCACTTTCAGAATAGACTTTGATCAAACCTTAATTGATAACAAGATCCTTATTTTCCATACACTTAACTCCTTCTTTAGCAGGCTTTTCACTTAACATACATATTAATACAATGCCTTTCAACTTATTTTATAGATAATCAATCTTTTCCCTTTTATCATTATTTACAATTGATATAACTCCATTCATTCATGTCCAATCACATTATTTACAACTGATATAACTCCATTCATTCATGTCCAATCACATTTTAGAATTTTACATCATACACATTATCATATAAATTTTATACTCTTAGTACAACTATACCTATTAAATTTCAGTAATGATTCACAACCTTAGCCAAATCCAGATCAATTGATCTATCTGCCACAATATATCCACGTTTCAATCTTATTCAATTCAAACCAACGATTAATTTATTTAAACTTATCATGAAATTTCACAATATACATATATATATATAACCTAATTCCATTAGGGCAAACTTATATTCAATTCCTAATCTCTTCAGATCCATATTCAGTCAAATTATCATGATAACAAATCACTTCAAATTATCTTTCAATATACACATAGTTTATTTTCTATTATCTTAGTATAATTTCCATCAATTTTCATGATAATCTCATACCATTTTTATTATCTATAATTCATTCACTTAAACCTTAAGCCCATCCACTTATTCACTTTATACCATAAACATATTCAGTATAACTTTCAATCACATTTCGTAATTTCTCTCTTTTTTAATATGTCCTCACATTTCATACCATTACTATATTTACAATAATTACCTTTATATAACATTATCCATAACTCAAAACATTTTCATAATTCTCTTCTCTTTCCTTACTTTTCATAATCATAAACAAATTTCTAACATAAAATGATAAGGTACCGCTTTACCAATCATAACTCTTGACCATGGTTCTAGAAATATATTTATCAATCTCACCAAAACTGTACTACAATCATATTATCTCAGTCCCAAATCTATAGATAACAAAACTAACCGGCTAAATATACTAAACAAAACATATGGCCTTAAGAGATTAATAATCAAGCCTGTGACTTATAAATCAATACTGTCCTTCTATTATTCCGCTTCAAACTTTTCCAATTACCATGCTAAGTTGTATCGCAAGAATTACATATTCATTTCTAAACTTTGGCTACACCAAAAGTTAACACATTCCAACTCCATTTCAACCCAATTTGTACTCAATTATATGATCATCATTAGCTTAATTCATGTTTTAACATTTCTTACATATACATATTCAATCATATGCAAATCTAACACAATTTCCATTTGCTACTCCATTTCTAAAATATCTCTTTTAGAATTTGTATATATTACACTTCCCTTCTTCCTTTCACTTTCTTATTATACTCATGTACATAGAACATTTCCACATGTAAATACCTTGGAACTCAAAATATTATATGATCATCAAGTTCAGTGTTCACTATAACAATTTCCACTGTCCAGTATTATTTAAGTCCATTCCACTCTCAATTCCGTCACATAATCCACCTAGCTTTACACGGTTCAGGACCTAATCTCTCTTAGGTCCACTAATACATGCAATATCATTCTTAATATCATTAAATCAGTAGTTATACCACATACACATTCATAGAGCACATTTATGATGTGTTTTACTTTCCACATTTCTTATATACTTCATTTACAGTCATATTGAAATACTCATTTCACATATCCTATACATGTATACACTTAATTATACGATCTTATTTAATTCCTCATTTTCATACATTCTATACAAATTTAATGTTTATTACTTTCATTTGAACATTATCATTCTCATTCTTTCAATATGATGTAAAGTATTTATCAACACAACAAATATATATATATATATATTCTAACCATAATAACACTTCACATACATCTTAGTCACATTCCTAATGTGACACCCCTTTCACTTTTATCTTTAAAAGCATTTAATATACCTCCATATCCACTTTTACCTTTTCCATTCAAATAACTTAAAGTAACTCATTTTCACTTGCTTATTCACTTCCTTTTTACTTCAAAACAAATTCACATCTTTTCTTAATATCAGCTTTAAAGACATCTTATATATATATACCACAAGGCAACATCAAAACATATAATTTCCACAGTTATTAAGCTCATTTCAACAGTCTAATTGTCACATATTACCACCATTAACATGAGCTTTTGAAATATTCAAACATATCACATTTCTAACATTAAAATCACAATGTTTGCATTAAAATAACAATACGAACAATACCAATTTATCTTCTTACTTAACCAACATCATCTCTCTTTCTTTTAAACAAAACCTTAACTTCAAATACTCCAAACTTTAAATAGTCACACTTTGTCTATACCAATCAACTCACTCAATATTCCACCATACTCTCTTCATTTCAATAACATATCTTTTCATATTAACAATCCAACAATATTTCCTTCCTCTAAGATTTATTAGAAAGAGATCCAAACTGTAGAGGAGAGAGTACATACTTTAATCTTGATTTTATTTTAAACTTATTTCCAACTTTATTCTTCTATTCATTTCTTGATACTTCAAACATATTTAACAATTTACTTTACTTGGATAATTTCCCATTCTTTAATTTATCAATTAAACTTATATAAGTCCATATCATTTCTTTTTCTAATTTCCCTTTCATGTAGAACTTCATCCATATAATACCATCCATCTCCTCTAATTCAAACACAGTACAATCCACATAATGCCACATACGAGACCAACCTAGGTGTTAATGCATATACATGTATTACAAATTTCATTTCAAAACTTTTCCTTTTTAATTCTATTTAGACTTTTCAAAACTTTTTTTTAATTCTACTTAGGCCGAGAATATCAAACCTAAGTTCTAATACCAAAATAATTGTAACACCCCCATACCCTATATAAATACTATACATATACCGGGTATACATACAGTATGCATATAAAGTATAAGAATGTCACTTTTTGTTACAATTTAAAAACTTTTATCTGAGTTCAAACAATATTACATTAATTTAAAGAAACATTTACAAAATCATTATACTTTTAATCATCTTACATATATATATAATAATCTTATCTTTATCAAAACTTCATTTATACATATGAATACATTTTTATCAGAAACACAACATAATTAAATTATATATGTATGCATCACCTTCTAGTTGGTCTCGACATATTCTTACTCTTCTCGTGGCATAATGATTAACTTCAGATCTACCACCAACTCACCTGCACGATTACACAACCGCGCTAAGCCCGAAAGCTTAGTAGTACAGATAAATAATATAAACATACATTATAGAAATTCAAACATATATATATATTAACTTCATGTACCATTAGTTTCTTATCATGTTTTCACTTTTCAATTACATCTTTCATATATCTCTACTAATCTCATATATTATATACATATACACATATCATTAATGCCAATTACGATTCCATAACTAATACTCACAATGTCTATATCAATACACATATTACATGTCATACTATATTTTAATCAATTGATTCATTATTCACTATTCACCATTCGTGAATCACATTTCCAACAAAGGCAATTATGGGTCTCATTATTCATCCATTTCACATTCCACAAATCACATTTAAACAAAGACAAGCATGGGCCCAAAAAGAAACTAATATATTATTCAAAGTTCAGAGTTACTGCTTTGGTCCATATCATAATCATCAATCCCGTAGGCAATATATATATCTCTATCCATGGATAGTGTAACAGACCCAGTCTCTTGGACCTCAACCCGGCTAAACTCGAGGAGATCCTCAACCCGGCAAGACTGTTACCTGTAACAGACCCAGTCTCTTGGACCTCAACCCAAATAAACTCGAGGAGATCCTCAACCCGGCAAGACTGTTACTATTTTACATTTCACATTTATCATTTCATACTTTTCAACTAGAATCGACTTACGACCCGGTCTTTTCACCTATCCAGTGATTCATTGGCATGCCGCGAAACTCAGAACTCTGAAAGTTGAATAACACATTAGGCACACAATCTTTTCATTTAATTATATCTTTGCACATTTCTTTCTCAATTTATTCTCATAATCAAATAGGCAACTATGTCGCAATCATCTCATTGGCATCATTATCATTTTAGCCAACGACCATGGCTTCATATCTCATCAAGAGAGTATATATATATATATATCATCAAATGCATTGAACATCATCTAGGCAAACATGCCTCAATTATATCATTTACATCATTATGGCCAACAATCATGGCTCCTCATCTCATTGATAGAGTATATACATATAATTAGTTACATTGAATATCATCATTCAAGTATTCATCATAAGGCATTATATCTCATCAATCTTAAATCACATTAAAACAATTTATCATATCATCATATCTTTGACATTTCATATTTCATATTTCATATAAGCAAACATGCTTCAATCATCTCATTATGTCTTAATTCATCATTTAAATACTCACAAACAATTGCATTGCACATTCATTAAGAATGATCATCATATCTTTCCCTTTACATATTTCATCATTGATAATATCATGTACATCATTATAATCAATCACATTGGATTCACATCACATTATAATACTTCATTATTCAAGTATACATAATCAATTACATTATTCATAGGCATCAATAATATAATAAATTACCTAACGCATTTATAGCCAAATGTGTTAAGGTCCAAAGACATATAAATCTATACAATCAAATGGGGTTTTTACTTACCTCATGAGCAATCACACCACACCAAACTCACCTTCCAATAATCCTCAACAATTTGATTAGGGCAAAACAACTTCTTCACAACCTAATCCACAAAGAATAACACACACTTACTCAAAGATACACATGAATTCAATACAATTATTCTTAGATTAATCTCATACTAGACCTTTAGATCACAAATTACAAACCAACTTCTCTCTCTAGTACCCCACGGTCGTGGCCTACCAACCCCCACGGGCATGGCATAGCAAACAATTCTGCCCAATTTTTCTAAAATCCCCACGGTCGTGGCCTTCAGCAAATGAATCTGTCTCCCTTGCTCAACACCTCCACGGCCATGGCTTCCAATGGCCACGGTCGTGGCAGCCAAGGGCCACGGGCGTGGCATCCAAAATGCCTCTGTTTTCGGACCAAACTCATGTATTTTATGTTTTCAACTTCATTAAACACAAACATACATCAATCATACACCAATTATTCAATTCTACAACTCATACATATTAAACCCTTACTAACCAATTTCAATAATCCATCATCATCCTCACAACTAACCATATTATCATCATCTAAATACCAATTCAACATATCTCTATACTTCAATCTTTTATTTACATCATTTTCATACACTAACCACAATAGAAATCAATATAAGGAAATGAATACTTACTTGAATTCTTTGCCAAATCTTCAATCTCCACCTTCAATTCTCTTATAGCCCTTAAGAATTTGATGTATACATAGATAAAATCACTTCTCTCTCTCTCTTTCTCTCTCTCTCTCTCTCGTCCAATAAGAAGGAGAAGAAGAAGAAGGAAAGAAGATCTTTTCTTCTTTTTCTCATACTTATCATACATATATATATATATAATAATAATATAATTAAATATTTTCTAAAATATTCTCCACCACCACTTTCATCCTTTGACTTTTCTTTTCTTTTCTTCTTTTTCTTTTATAACTATTATTATTAGTATTAGTATTAATTAATTAATTATATATACTTACTTTTCCTACACCACTTTTTACATTATGTATATGTGATGTATATGTTGGTATATGTCTATCTCTTTTATATTACCTTTATATTTTCCATATTTTCCAAATACCATATGTATACATATTATCCTCCATATACATCTATCTCTTATAATCTTTCCTTTTAATTAATTTATCTTCCTTTCTCTTTCCATTAAACACACACCTTAAATCCATATACAACAATAATTACTCCAAACTTTTAGGGTGTATTTTGGGATATTACATCCCATTTAGTTTAGACATGGATGATGTAAGGACATGTTTCCATCCTCGGATGGGTGTCCATTTATTTGCTTTGTTTGGACATTGCTTTGAATATAATATAATGATGCTTTATTTTAATTGTTTCATGTAATAAGGATAATATTGTTATACTTAAGAATTTTATAATATTAAGACCTGCAAAGGAGGCCGGTTCTAATGAACCGGGCATTATGGGGGTGCTGGGTCATTTCTCACCTTCCCTATAAATACCCAACTTTTTGAATCCAATAGGGGGTTGGGGATTCCTTAGAAATTGAGTCATCCACCCCTTTTTTTTTCCCGACCCGTATGGGTGGTGACTCCATTTTCTCCAAGCTTATGTCCATCTTCTCTAAGTCCTCGAGCCTAAACAGTGCCAAAGTCACAAGAACAATTCCACCGGAGTGGGGTCAAAATTCCCCGCTCACACAAACTGGTTCCCTAGTGGAGTCTCCACTATGAGCGAGGATTTTTTCCCCCACTCCCGGTAGAATGGTTCTTGCAACTTCGGCACTGTTTAGGCTCAGGACCTTAGAGAACACATGCCTAAGCCCAGAGAAAATGGAGTTGCCGCCTGAATGGGCCGGGAAAAAGAAAGTAGTGGATTACTCAATTCCTAAAGATTACCCAATCCCCTAGTGGGTTTGAAAAGTTGGGTACGTGTGGGGAAGGTGAGAAATGGCCCAGCATTGCCATAACGCCCGGTTCATTGGAACCGGCCTCCTTTGCAGGTCTTAATATTATAAAATTCTTAAGTATAACAATATTATCCATATTATATGCAACAATTAAAATAAAGCATCATCATATTATAATCAAAGCAATGTGCAAACAAATCAAATAAATGGACACCCATTCGAGGATGGAAACATGTCCTTACATCGTCCATGTCTAAACTAAATGGGACACCCACCGAAAGGTGGAAACATGTCCTTTACATTTGTCCAAAATACTAATGAGGTACCCACAAAGTGGAAACATACCTCTTACAATTTTAATACTAAAACAAATAAATAATAATCATAATAATAAAGAAAATATCCATCCATGATAAATTAAATAAATCAAGCATTGAAATTAAATAAATCAACCATCAAAACATATAATAAACTACATAATCAAATCTAAAATTAAATAAAGCAAATAAAGATACAAATTTAGGTTTATGTCTCAATTTAGGGTTCTTTAATTAACATTTAGGGTTTTGGGATTTTGGAATTATTATATTTATTATTTAGGCTACTGTGAGGATTTTTGGAAAAATGGAATGGATTACGGTTTTATAAATTTAAGAAAGTAGTAAGGTTTTTGGTTAATCAAATTATTATTTAAGGCTAATATCATGAAATTAGGGTTTTGAAACCTTAAGACATTAGGGTTTATAATTTTAAAAGATTGGGATTAGGGCTTAAGATTTTTTAAGTTTACTGGAGAGAAAGATTTATGAAATTTATTGGATTTGGGCTTAAGGGTTTGTTAGGTTTACTGGATGGGTGTTTGAAAAATGAGGTTTTGGTATTTTGGGAATAAATTATGGTTTTCTCGGTTTGAGTTTTAAGAAGATTAGGGTTTAGGAAAATTAAGAAATTAAGACATTGAGGTTAGGGTTTTGAGAATTAATAAGATAGTTTAGGGTTTTATATATTTCAGAAAACATATTCAATTTTAGTTTTTATAGAAACAATTAAGATCAAAGTTTTTTAGAAGCTATAAAGAAAATTAGGGTTTAGAGAATTAAGAAGATAGTTCGGGGATTTTGGAATTCTTTGGATTTTGGAATTCTTTGGATTCTTTGAACATTAGGGTTGGGCTTGGTCCTTGAAGCCTAGTTGGGTGATGCTGTGCTCCCCTTGAAGCTAGGTTGGGCCTAGTCCTTGAAGCCTAGTTGGGATGTTACATATGAGGTAATCCTCTTTGTGATTATGATTCGCCTTCGGGCTAGATAAATGTGATTATTGTACCAAAGCAGTAACTCTGGAATTTGAATGGCATATTAGCTTCTTTTGGGCCCATGCTTGTCTTTGCTTTAATGTGAATTATGAATGATGGAACAATTGAACAATATAATGAGATTTAATGCTATGACAGTTTGAATCTATGGAACAATTGTAACTCTTGAAAGTTTGACATTAGTATTACATTTGAATCATATTGTTATCAAGGTTTGTGCTACTAAGCTTCTGGCTTAGCGCGATTGTGATTTATCATGCAGGTGACAGGGTAGATCCGGTTGAGCCGAAGAATTCAGCTAGACCGAGTCTAGTCTAGGCTTGTGATCCCTTGTGAAGTGTTGATTTTGGACATTAAGATCAAAAACGAACAACTAGCATGTATAAATTCTATATTTTTTGTAAATATTGATTTTAATGTAAACATATGTATATTCCACTGCTTATTAAACAAATGTTTTAGATAAACTTTTGGGTAATGAAGATATATATCTATATATATGTATTTTAACAAAGGATGTTTTATCTATTACTTTCTATAATATAAGTTAAATGTTTTAAGTTTACTCAGATTGTAGAAATGATGATTTGATGTTAAAGTTTAAAGATATGTTTTTTTTAAATGGATTGTAACATTCTTGTATCCGGTATACGTATATTACATATGTGGGTGTATGTGGTGTATGTATATGGGGTACAAGGGTGTTACACTGTGAGCCAGAGAGGATCAATGATATGAGATGCAAATGTATGTATGCATGTATGCATGTACGTACAAATAATAGACAAACAAGGATAAATAGGACGTTTCCTTCCCACCTTATAACTTTCACACACGGATGGTGAGTCTCTTTTCCTAGGTATATGGTTATCAAAATACCAACAAGGGGTATCTTGTTTTCGAATATTTTCCTCAGACGTTTCAACCAATAGTTATATTTTCAATAATGAAAATTGATTCATGATAATTCCCATTAATTAGGCTTTAATCCATCAAATCAACTAGAGCAGCTTTTATGCTATATTGGATTGAAACTAAATTAAGAGGGTTATTATAAATAGGTTTCTCACTTGAAAAAGTAACTAATGATTCATGCCAAAAATAAGCCCATGAATAATAATTCTTAGTATAATCTAGGCTCACAATTGATTTTTGGTATTTCCTAATTGACCTAAATATTTGTAAGCTGTTCAAAAGATTATGAAAATAATTTTGTTTCTAAGCCCTTTGTAAAAAGATTTTAGAAAAAACGGATTTTGCGCTTAGTATTTGGATCATGAGAAAAGAATTTTTGATTTATTTTTTAGAAAAGTTTTATGTCCAAAGACCATCTTAAAAAGTCTTGAAAATAGCTTTGGTCTTTTGGACTTTAAAGAAAATTTTATTTTGAGCTTACAATGTACTTAGGTCATATTAGAAAAAGAAACAAACCAAATAAGCCATGATGTAAGCCAAGATAAATTAATTATAGTCAAACAATAAGCATTTGGAGTAAAAACCTAAGGAAAGTAACTAGGCCAATTACATGAGCTTTAGTCTTTAGGTTGAAAGGCTTAGGTTCCCATAGCAAGAATATACCAAATGGTACAAGACTATGAGTGGTTATGCCATGCTTGATCTCCATACCTTGATTGAAAGTATGGTATCCCTTACATAACACAACACGGGTAACACGGGCATCCTAACTCATGCACACGATGTAATCTAAATGATGCAATGGATAATATCATGATAAGAAAGAAAAGAATAATATAAAGACCAATTTAATCAACTTTTCTTATCCCCAATGGAGTCGCCACTATGAGCGGGGATTTCTGCCCCCACTCCCGATGGAATGGTTCTTGCGACTTCGGCACTGTTTAGGCTCAGGGACTTAGAGAACATGGTCCTAAGTCCAGAGAAAATAGAGCAGTCACCCGGACAGGCCGGAAAAAGAAAGGGGTGGATGACCTGATTCCTAAGGAATCCCAAACCCCTAATGGGTTCAAAAAGTTGGGTACGTGAGGGGAAGGTGAGAAATGACCCAACACCCTAACAACGCCCGGTTCATTAGAACCGGCCTCCTTTTCAAGTCTTAATATTATAAAATTCTTAAATATAATGATATTATCCATATATATGCGATTATAAGAATAAATAAATACTTTATTAAAATCACAATAACATCCAAACAAAAAAATAAATGGACACCCATTCGAGGATGAAAATGTGTCCTTACATCGTCCAATGTCTAAAATAAAATAGGACACCCACCGAAAGGTGGAAACATATCCTTTACATTAATTCCAAAATATGAAAATAATCTAAATTACATAAAGATTAAATAATGAGGTACCTAATCATGGAAACATACCTCTTATAATTTTAACAAATAATAATAATGATAAATAAATCATCCATCCATGATAAACAAATCAAATATTAAATTAAATAAATCAAAACATATAATAAACTATATAATGAAATTTAAAATTAAATAAAGTAATAAATGTATAAATTTAGAGTTTTAGAATTTTAATAACCAAATTAGAGTTTTTAAATAAAGGGAGTTAAACACAAAGGCTTATAATACACAAATAAATATTCACCCCTTCGACGAGCCCATACGACGGTCCTATTTTGGTGTTAAAAATTAAGATTTTAGGGTTTAAGATTTAGAAAATAGGATTTTGGAATTTTAAGGAACTAATGTTATTTTTTTAAAAGAATAATGCTATTTTGTAGATTTGAAAACATAATTAATTAATATTTAATTGAATAACTTTGGGTTTAAGAAATTAGATTTGTGTTTTGTGGTTTTAGAGAAGTGTAATTAGGGTTTTAGTTTTCAAAAATATGTTTTACGGGTATTACGGCATTAGGTTTTTGGAAAAATGCTTTTTTAGGGTTTTAAATAAAGTTTGGACAGTAAGTAGAACAATTGATCAAATAGCAAAAACATGCATGTTTAAACAATTTATCAAATTGTATGATGAAGCTAGTGTAAACATAAGCAAAGAAATAGAGATTCAAACCTCTGTTGTTGGTTCCACTACAATTTTTGAATTCTGGTTGAACAATAATAAAGATAGTGTATGTTGTCTTTGCTGGATTGTTGTTGCTTGCTCACTGCCTCTTGCTCCTTCAAAGTTCTCTTTTTTGGCCGAAAAAATCCAAAAGTCCAAAGTCTGATCCTAAAATTTCGGCTCCTCTATTATGTGTCTTTAATGTGGTATTTATAAGAACAAATAAAAGAAACCTAATACTAATTGGCTAAGGAAATAAAAACTTTTTAGGAAATATAATTAAAAACCAAGTAGAATAGGGTTTTGGCAAAACCACGCGCAGGCCGAAAGTGCGCTAGCGAAGAAGTTCTACTGGCGTGGGCATTTCACCGCAGGAAAAATCTACGGCGAATTGGCTTGTGGCCAATTCGTCGCTAGAGATGAAAAATTTTGTCGCCGATTCTTCCGTTGTCTATTT
Source organism: Garcia nutans (assembly GCA_947685225.1). Lineage (NCBI taxonomy): Eukaryota > Viridiplantae > Streptophyta > Magnoliopsida > Malpighiales > Euphorbiaceae > Garcia > Garcia nutans. Next base: position 41,134,783 of record CANTUV010000007.1, on the reverse strand, counting down.
TTATTTATTTATTTATTATCCTTTTTTATTATTACTTTTTTGTTATTTTTATTAAAAATAAATATTATAAGTAATAAATATTATTAAAATAAATATTATTTAATTAAAACACCACAAAAATTATTTTGGAATATTTAAAAATATCGAGCTGGATTGGATCAAAAATTAAGGGTCTACACCATCGAACCTCAAAGGACACAATGGGTAAAGGAAAATGATTGTTGGCAAGGTTATGAAGAGGCTACCAACTGACATGTTGAATCATAGTTTGAAATGGATGAATCCCTGACTATGCTGCGTGGGCCTCACCACTCATGTTCTCAACATCTTGAAGATAAAGGCCATAAATGTGAAGCATTCTGTCATTCCAAAATAAGACCTGAACAGGCACTTAGAAGGAGTCAATGAGAATAGGTCAGTTGATCATCTCTATCAGTGAGTCAATAGAACCACTGTAAGTGTTATTCATGCATATCATGTATACATGAGCATATCACGTTGCATTTTCTTGTATTGTATTGTCTATTCTTTGTCAACGTGAACAACAGATACTCTATGAAGCAAAGATGAAGTGGGTATTGAATCAAGGAGCATGGAAAGCCCATTACTTGAGGAAGCTCTAAGTCATTTTGCAAAAGAAGAAATGCATGATTATGGAAGGAACAGGACAAAATACAAACATCAATCAGAGCCTACCTGAAAAAATCATTGGTTTGAGCCTACACAGGGGGCAAAATTTTTCCTTTTTAATTTTTTTAGTTTATATGTATACAAAATATTTTCAAACTCACTTTCAAATATTTTGCCATACAGGGGGCAAGGAGAAGATATAGGAGTTCAGCTAAAAAATGGTTGAATTTTTTTGCAAGAGTGCAAAGGAAGAATAAAGAGAATGGAAAAAAGAAGAAAATTAGAACCCTCAAAAGAATGAAGATGCAAAAAAAAAAGATCAGTACAGTTAGAAGAGCTAAAGGCAATATAGGACAAAAGTTAAAAGGATGAAGATCCAATTTCAAGGGTGAAGACCTGATTCCAAGGATGAAGATTCATTTTGAAGGGTGAAGACCTGTCACCAAGGATGAAGATTCGTTTTCAAGGGTGAAGACCCAATCTCCAAGGATGAAGATCCATTTTGAAGGGTGAAGACCCGTAGTCTAAATGATAAAGATCCATTTTGAAGGGTGAAGACCCATCACCAAGGATGAAGATCCACTTTCAAGGGTGAAGACCCGATCTCCAAGGATGAAGATCCATTTTGAAGGGTGAAAACCTAAAGTCTAAAGGATAAAAATCCGTTTTGAAGGGTGAAGGCCGTTACCAAGGATGAAGATCCGCTTTCAAGGGTGAAGACCCGATGTCCAAGGATGAAGATCCATTTTGAAGGGTGAAGAACCAAAGTCTAAAGGATAAAGATTCATTTTGAAGGGTGAAGACCCTGCCAAGGATGAAGATCCAGCTTAAAGGATGAAGATGCACTTTTAAGAGTGAAGACCCAATCTCCAAGGATCAAGATTCGTTTTCAAGGGTGAAGACTCGATGCCAAGGATGAAGATTCACTTTCAAGGGTGAAGACTCAATCTCCAAGGATGAAGATCAATTTTCAAGGGTGAAGACAAAATGCCAAGGATGAAAATCCAAGGTCCAAGGATGAAGATCCATTTTGAGGGTGAAGACCCACAATCCATTAAAGAATGGAACAGCTGGAGCAGCCGAAATTCTCAACTGATAAAAGGTAAATCAAATTTAGCCTCGGGACTAAGTACTCAAATCAATTTTGGGTCCAAGTACTAAATTCAGTCTCGGGTCCAAGTACCTAATCTCGAGTCCAAGTACTCAAATCAAATTCAGTCTCAAGTCGAAGTACCTAATTCAGTCTCGGGTCCAAGTACCCAAATCCAATTCAGTCTCAGGTCCAAGTATCTAGTCTCGGGTCTAAGTACCAAATTCAGTCACGGGTCCAAGTACCCAATCTCGGGTCTAAGTACCTGTGAGCGGAGATTTTTGCCCCCACTCCTAGTGGATTGGTTCTTACGACTTTGACACTGTTTAGGCTTGGGGCCTTAGAGAACACGGACCAAGGATCGGAGAAAATGGAGTCGCCACCCAGACGCGCCGGGAAAAATAAAGGGGTGGGTGATTCGATTCCTAAGGAATCTCCAATCTCGTAATGGGTTCGGAAAGTTTGGTACCTGTGGGGAAGGTGAGAAAAGGCCAAGCGCCACCACAACGCCCGGTTTATTGGAACCGGCCTCCTTTGCAGTTCTTAATATTATAAAATTCTTAAATATAACAATATTATCCAAATTACATGCAACAATTAAAATAAAGCATCATTATATTAAAATGAAAGCAATGTCGAAAAAAAAACAAATAAATGGACACCTATTTGAGGATGGAAACATGTCCTTGCATCATCTATGTCTAAACTAAATGGGACACCCACTGAAAGGTGGAAACATGTTGTGAGCGGGGATTTTTGCCCCCACTCCCAATGGAATGATTCTTGCGACTTCGGCACTGTTTAGGCTCGGGGCCTTAGAGAACACGGACCTAGTCCAGAGAAAATGGAGTCGCCACCTGGACGGGCCGAGAAAAAGAAATGGGTGGATGACTCGATTCCTAAGGAATCCCCAACCCCTTAATGGGTTCAAAAAGTTGGGTATGTGTGGGGAAGGTGAGAAATGGCCCAGCACTCCCACAAAGCCTGGTTCATTGGAACCGGCCTCCTTTACAGGTCTAAATATTATAAAATTCTTAAATATAACAACATTATCCATATTACACATAATAATTAAAATAAATTATCGATATATTGAAAATCAAAATAATGTCCAAGCAAAACAAATAAATGGACACCCATCCGAAGATGGAAACATGACCTTACATAATCCATGCCTAAGTAGGACACCCACCGAAAGGTAGAAACATGTCCTTTACATTGGTTCTAAAATAGAAAAACAATTTAAATTACATGATATTTAACTAATGAGGTACCCACCAAGTGGAAAAATACCTCTTACAGCATTTGGAAATCTAAATAAATCAATATAAGTAAATAACCATTCATCATAAATAAATCATTCATCAAAGGTATTAATCAAAATATAAAATAAACATTCATCCATGATAAACTAAAATAATCAAGCACTGAACTTAAATAAATTAAAGCATATAAAATAAATCAAAGCATAATCAAATATAAGCCAATAAAGATTCAAATTAGGGTCACTGCATCTACTTAGGTTTCTTTATTTAATGTGTTTAGGGTTTTGGAATTTATGTGTTTAAGCCACTGTGAGTTTTAATGGAATTGAAATGGATTAAAGTTTTTTAATTTAAGAGGTTGATAAAGTTCTTTGATTAACCAAATTAGTGTTTGAGAAGTGAAATCATGAAACTAGGGTTTGGACACTTTAAAACATTTAGTTTATGACTATTAGCTACTTACTGTGTTAAATTTTAGGTTTATGAGGTTTAAAGGTTTAAAGGATTAGGGTTTAGAAGAATTATGGTTTAAGGTTTTAAGGGAGTTAGGGTTTACTGTTTTGAGTTTTGGAGTTGAATTAGAATTTTAGAATTAGGGTTCGGAGAATGCATTAGATTTTAGAATTTGGAAAAACAATTTATAATTTTATGAAAATAAACAAAAATATTTAAGGTTTATAGAAACAGAAAAGATATTTTTTAGGGTTTTTGGAAAGAAACAGATTCAATTTAGGGCTTTGAAAAGAAACATATTTAATTTAAGGTTTTGAAAAATTGGAAGGCAAATTAGGGTTTTAAGATTTTGAAGAAACAAGAACAACTATTTTAAGATTTTTGAAGAATAAAGAGACGAATTAAGGTTTTTAAACTTTAGAAAAGGCGATTTGAGGTTATAGGGCTTTTTTATTTTAAAGAAATAGAAACAACAATTTTAAGATTTTTGAATGATGAAGCTATTGTGAATTAATGAAATAAATAAAGAAATTCATACCTTCAATTGTTGGTTCCGCCAAAAATCACTTCTTGGATGAACAAGAACAAAGACAAGCTTTGCTGCCTTTGATGGATTGAATTGCTTGTTTGCTCTCTCAAAAAGTCCGATTGATTCAAAGTTTTCCTCCTCAATTTCAATCTCAAATCCTCTCCCAAATTTTTGACCCTTTTTTGTGTTGTTTTAGGTCTTATTTATAGAAGATTTTTTTATTAATTCTAGTTATTCGCGGAATATAACATTCATTAAGAAAAGGAAACCAAAACCTAATTGTATTTGGTTTCGAAAAAATTTGCGTCGAAAAAATTTCGCTGGCAAAAAAAAATTTCTGAGGAAAAATTATGCTGGCGAAAAAAAATTGCCGCGAAAAAATTTCACTGGCAAAAAAGCTGCAGCAACTGGCTGCGGCAGCGTGGGCAAAATTGGCCTGCAGACCATTTTGCTAGCAGGATTTTTTTTGTTTATTATTATTTTTTTAATAATAAAAATTAGATACTAAAATAAATATTATTTAATTAAGATAACAAAAATTATTTTGGACTAATTAAAATATATTGGACAACACAAAAATTATTTTGGACTAATTAAAATATATTGGACCGGACTGGGTCAAAAATTAAGGGTCTACGGTTTGCCCCATGCTTGAACGATCTGAGACTTTAGTAAAAGAGAGTGAAAAGCAATAAGACTTAATTTTTTATGAGATGGTTATTTGAATTTGTTTTGGGTACTTGGACCCGATATTGAACTTGATTTGGGTACTTGGACCCGAGATTGGGTACCTGGACCCAAGATTGGATTGAATTTGGGTACTTGGACCCAGGATTGGGTACTTGGACATGAGATTGATTTGATTTAGGTATTTGGACCCAAGATTGGGTTGAATTTGGGTACTTGGACCCGAGATTGATTTGATTTGGGTACTTGGACCCGAGATTAATTTAATTTTGATACTTGGACCCGAAAATGGGTACTTGGACCCAAGATTGATTTGATTTGGGTACTTGGACCTGAGATTGGATTGAATTTGGGTACTTAGACCCGAGATTGGATTGAATTTGGGTACTTCGACCCAGGATTGGGTACTTGGATCCGAGATTGGGTACTTGGACCCGAGATTGAACTTGATTCTAGGGTACTTGGACCCGAGACTAAGTTTGACTAAACTTTTATCAGTTGAGAAGTCTGACTGCTCCGGCTGTTCTATGCATGGTGGTTCTTCACCCTCAGAATGGATCTTCATCCTTTGAGATCGGGTCTTTACCCTTGAAAATGGATCTTCATCCTTTGAGATCGGGTCTTCACTCTTGAAAACAAATCTTCATCGATCAAGTCTTTACCCTTGAGACATGGATCTTCATCCTTTGAGATCGAGTCTTCACTCTTGAAAACAGATCTTCATCCTTTGAGATCAGGTCTTTGCCCTTGAGACATGGATCTTCATCCTTTGAGATCGGGTCTTCACCCTTGAAACATGGTTCTTTAACCATTGGAGGTCGTGTCTTTACCCTGGTTTCAGCTCTTTTAGTTGAACTGATCTTTTGTCTCTTACATCTTCATTCTTTTGATAGTTCTAATGTTCCATTCTTTTGTTCTTCCTTTTTGCAAAAATCCAGCTATTTTTAGTTGGCTCTCATATCTTCTCCTGCCCCCTGCGTGGTGAAATATTTGCAAGTGAGTTTGAAAATATTTGGTATATAAACTCAAAAAATTGAAAAGGAGAAACTATGCCCCCTGTGTATGCCCAAACCCATGATTTTTCTATGCAGGCTCTGATTGATGTTTTTGTTGTCTAGTTCTTCATACAAGCATGCATTTCTTCTCTTTGCAAATTACTGGAACTTTCTCTGGTAATGGGCCTTCTATGCCGCCCTGATTTGATATCTTCTTTTGATTGTTTACTTCACAAGGTGTTTGCCATTTACCTTAATAAAGAATAGACAATACAAGACAAGAAAGTCTGATGCGATATGCTCATGTATGCATGATATGTATGATAATACTCACAGCAATTTCATTAAACTCACAGACCGAGGTGATCAGCAGAAGTATTCTCATTGACTCCTTTTCAACGCTCATTCAAGTCTTGCATTGGAATGATAGAAAGCTTTGCATTTATGGCTTTTATCTTCAAGATGCTGAAAATATGAATAATGGAGACCCCAAGCAGTAGAGTCAGGGATTCATCTATTTCAAACTATGTCTCAGCATGTCAGTTGATAGCTTCTTCATGACCTTGCCAATAATCTTTCCTTTGCCCAATGTGTCCTTTGGAGGTTCAACATACTTCCCTTAACTTGAAGGCTTTGTATGACAAAACACTTTTTTTTTTATTTTGAAATCAAATGTTGGCTTTGCCAAATTAATATCAATGTACCTCAGGACTTGATTTTCCAAATTAACATATCTATAACATGACAACCCTAGTTATCGTACTAAACTTAGGAATCATCTCTATTTAAGCAAGAACTATTGCACTTCAGATAGGCACATACACATTACTTGGCCAAAGGTCTCATTTGAGTTTAAATATTGTCTATCTCATATGCATGCTTATCCGAACTATCTCCACTAATAGACTCTACCTACCAAGAGAGATCAACAGGTCTTTGATAGGCTTGAAATGGGGTCTATGAGGGACATGGGTGATAGGACTATATTTTGCACATAATTTAATGATTATTCTAGTTATATTTTTATTGTTATCAATTGAATTTGATCAATATTTATTGTGAAAGCTAGAATATTCATCATTTCAAGTATAGAGTTGCAAGTATGAAGAAAAAGCTTATTTTGGCTAAAAATCATGGAAAAATGGAAAGGAGGTCAAATCAAGCTCAAAAATGGAAGAAAATGAATTTACATGGTCTTATAAACCATGATACATGATTTTGAACTTGAAAATGGAATTAAAGATGAGAAATCAAGAGGTCCAGAGTCGTTTTGAATCTCAGAGCCAAAGCTGTCAAAAATCCATGGCCATGGGATTTGATTTGAAGCTGTCGAAGCTTTTTAATGACAGAAATTGCAAGGGCAGAAGCATTTGGAAAGCCACGACTATGGGGTTCAAAGGCCACGACCATGGCATGGATTTTGGCTCTATTTTGAAGAGATTTTGCATATTTACAAGCATTTTTGAAAGCCATGACCGTGGGTTCCATTTCGTCACTGCCTGAGCCAAGAACAAGAAGAAAATAAGTATGACAGCCTCATTTCAAAAGGCACGACCGTGGCCTCCCAAAGGCCACGACCATGGCCATCCAAACCGACCATTTTACAGCTCTAAAGTGCTCAAACTGACCAAACCAACTCAGACCACGTTCATGGCACTCAAAAGCCACGACCGTGGGGCCGAAAATCATGACTTTGAGCAAACAATTGGGTAGGTGTTGAACCAAACAAGGTGTGGCCTAACCTTTTTCAGTTTTTCCCCACTAAAGAAGCTTCTAAACACTCTATTTAAACACACTTCCTCCAAGGTATGAGAGAGGTAATAGATTAGATTAGATTCATCCAAATAAATTTAGTTTAGAGGTGTGAAATTCTGCTTCAAGGAGGAGCTCAAGATCCAAGTCAAGATCTTCTTCAAAGAAATAGAGTTTGATCTTTCTTCTTCCTTTTAAATTATGTTTTCATTTACCATTTTGAATATTTGTAATGTTTTTATTTCAATAATGAAGAACTAATCCTTTTTAGGGTTGGTCCCTTTAATTGAATTTATCATGGAGCTATAAATGTCTATTTGGTTAATTTAGTTATCCTTTGATTATTTTGTTGTCTTTAATCTTAATGCTTTGATTATTTGGCCAATGATTAATTGATTTGAGATGTTGTGTGACGAAGCGAGAGTGGAAGCATGACATTAGTCCAAGGAGATAACAATCTTAAGTAAGTTTCTCACATAGAGATAAGGTTAAACCCTTAAAAGGTTGATTCAAGATTCTCATAAAACTTAATGAATTGATTTAATTACTTATGATCAAGAGAGTAGACGTAAGGATTAAAGTTGATATTAGTTCTAGTACTTGAGAGAGATTTGAGCTTGATTTAGGAGAATCTAACCATTAATCAAAAGGAAGACTAAATTAAATCAATATCTTAGAAAATCCATGATAAATCAATAAAGGTGACTAAACCCTAAGTCTTAAATTATTAGAAATTTATTCTTGATTTATTATCATTTTAGCTAGTTAAATCATAAATTAAATTTGATTATCCAAATATTAATCGGTTTAATTGTTTGGTACTTAGAATTAACCTCCTCATGGGAACGATACTCTACTCAACATTATATTACTTGTTAACGATCTGTGCACTTGCAGATAGTGAGGCTGAGGCCGCAACAAGTTTTTGGCGCTGCTGCCGGGGAGGCAATCATTCTGATATTAATAATATTAAACTGTTATTACTTTAGATTTTTACTTTTCTGCATTATTTCTTTAAATTTTAAGGGTACATGTGTAACAATCCACACACTTAACTTGTACCCTATAACCCTGAAATTGAGAAATTTTATAGAAAGCAAAACAAGGAAAGAAGAGAAAGACAAGGAGGAGAAGGAACTTCAACTGAAATCCATTTAGAAGAAGTAGCATTTTTTGCAGAAGAAGAAGAAGAAATCATGGGAGATCCATAGAACATGACCCTGAAACAATATGTTATGCCATATGCTCACCCAAGATCTAGCATAGTCAAACCTCCTGTGCAAGCCAACACATTTGATCTAAAACCAGCACTTATTAATTTAATTCAACAATCTGTTTTTCATGGCTTACCACATGAGGATGCTTATGCTCATATTTCAAATTTTTTAGAAATGTGTGATACATTTAAAATTAATGGTGTATCTGATGATGCTATTAGGTTAAGACTTTTTCCAGTTTCGTTAAGAGATCAAGCAAAAGATTGGCTCATTTCTAAGGCACCAGGTACATTCTCCGCTTCGGATCAATTAGCCGCTGCATTTTTGGCAAAATATTTTCCACCTGCAAAGACGGCTAAATTAAGGAATGATATCACAAGTTTCATTCAACAAGATGGGGAGAGCTTATATGAAGCTTGGGAACGGTTCACAAATTTGCAAAGAAAATGTCCTCACCATGGAGTCCCGGAATGGCTTTTAATTCAAACCTTTTATAATGGACTTCATCCAAATATTAAGGGAATGATTAATGCAGCAGCAGGAGGTGCAATAATGAACAAAGCTCCTTCTAAAGTAACCGATTTAATTGAAGAAATGGTGGCAAATAGTTATCATTGGACTTCAGAATGAGGTATGCAAAAAAGAGTTGCAGGTTTACATGAGATTGACAATTTTTCTTTACTTACAGCTAAAGTAGATACAATTGCCAAGAAATTAGAGCACGTCAATTTGTCATCATCATCTCCAATTTGTGAAGGATGTTGTAACACCCCTATACCCCGTATACGTACACAGCATGCTAATACAATCGTAATATACATATACCGAATATAGGTATGCCACTGTTTATAAAACATACAAATAATCCCTTTTCAATAATATAAATAAATTTAAAACATTTAAAGAAATTTATGAAACACAATAGACTCTGTTGTCCCAAGATGGCAACCAAGAGGGGGGGTGAATTGGTTTCCTCAAGAAGTAATGACAATTTAAAAAACTCAACAAACAAGAAATGTGGAATAGAGAGTTGGTTGAGTAATGGAAGAAAGAAAGAAGGAACACACAAGATTTATAGTGGTTCGGATTTACTTCAATCCTACATCCACTTCCTTAACAACTTGTTAAGGTTCCACTAATCTTTGAAGTTTTTACAAGCTCACTTCCAACTTTGGTGTTTTCACAAGTTCACACCTAACTTTACAAGTGTTTTTCTTAGGCTCACATTTACAACCCAAACAAGAGTTTTACAAGGCTTACTCTCACAACCCAAGTGTTTCCCAAGCTCACACTCAAACTTATATAATGGTGTTTTTAATGCTAACACCTAACATTCATTACAATTCAAATGCAAGTTTAAGTAAAAGAAAATTTGTTGCTTGGCTATGAAAATCTTTTCTCTTGTATCTCTTTTTTTTTTGTTTTCTCATAGAAACATTGTATTTATAGCCAAAGTGGTCTTACTAGCCGTTATTGATATTGAGAATAAAGTCTTGGCAGTTTAGACCTTCTTTACTTAAACTGTCCGAAGCACTTCGCGGTCGCCCTTCATACAAGGATGGTCGCGCTCATGCTTCACGCGGTCATCCTTTTAACAAGGGACGGTCGCTGCTTTTGAAAAAGCTTCAACAGTCGAATTTTAGTGCTCTGCAGCTGGAATCTTGCCCATGATGTGTTTGTCAGACCGGTTCTTGCCCATGCCGTGTTTGTCGGGACGGTCGCGCCAAGCAAAGGTGCGGTCGCCCTTTTTGAATATTGAAGTGGGTTTACAACGGTCATGTCACGTGTCATTCTCTGACAGAGCAAAAGAGATGTCCACCATAATTTGAATCTCGCGGCCGCCCTTGGTAGCCATTCGCGGTCGAACTCATATTCTCGCATCGAACTTCTGGATGCACCTGAGGACGCGAACACTACTGTTTCTTTAAGCATTTTCTTCTTAAATGGTGGGGCGGTCGCGACTCTGAATGGGCGGTCACTAAAGTGGTAAGCAAGGTTGAGTCATTCACCGTTATTGTCACCGCGAACCTTACTGTGATTGTAATGATTTAAGTTCCTTGAGTAGCGGTCGTTCACATATTTGGACGGTCGCTATTCTGTAGGAGCGGTCGCGACTCAGGTCGAACTTCTGACCGCGAAACCTACTGTGTTTCATCCTGTAATTGCATGGAGCGGTTGTATTCAGGTGAGGTGTGACCGCTAGAAGTGTTCTGTTCACCTTATTTGAAGCAACCTAATCTTGCAACAAGATTCTTCAAACACAAGTTAAATAGATCATCCATTTGAGTTGTCAAGGATCAAAATTAAGATCATTTGTCTAACAATCTCCCCCATTTTGACTTTGACAATTCAAATGGAATGATGAATAAAAAGATAAGTTTAAAATGCTCCCCCTTAACATATGCATAAAACATGGTTAAGAGCATTGTGATTATTAGATTATCTTGGTGCAAACATTTCATTATGTTATGCCATTTTCTCCATACCATTTTCTTTTTCTCCCCCATTGTACTATTCTCTTTTTCTCTCTATGTTTCATTCCATTTTGTTATTTTCTCCCCCATTGTCATAGGTAAAAATGTTAAAATCAATAGTCAAAACAAATAAGGATAGAGGAAAACAAATAATATTTGCAACAAACATGTTTATTAAGGATAGAGGAAAGTACAAAGGCAGAAAGTAAAGCAACAAACATATGAAAATGCAAACAATAAAAAAAATATAAAGCTATTCAGAGTCATCATCTACATCTAACTCTTCTTCAACTAAAGGGGCTTTTCCTTTATCTTGAGGAGCAATAGAGGCAGAGCTAGAGCTAATGGACTCTTCTTCTTCAGGAATGCTTTGGGTGTGATCACTTATATCCCAATCTTCAAGGTTGCATTGAGGCAAGTCCAATTTGCCTTGCATGTCATATAGATCATGGTGCATGTGAGATATAAGGTCTATTCTCTTGTTCAAGTGCTGGAATCTCTTGGAGACACACTTCTTGAACTTAGAGAGTTTCCTGGAGAGAGTTTTGATAGCTTGGAGGATGAGTTGTGTGGAGGATGAAGTAGTTTCTTGAGCAGCTTTTGATGAAGTTGCTTTTGGAGGTAATTCCACAGCAACTTCCACAGAATCTCCCTCTCCCTCAATTGTATACCTTGGCCTTTTCTTTTTTTTGTCCATAACTCCTTTCTTGCCAAAACAGTATACATATGATCCTTCAATCTTCCTTACACATCCAGCATGCTCTAAGTAATCAATTGTGATAGCACTAGAGGCAAGATTGAAAGGGTTTCTCAATGTAGCTATATTCAGATCATTTAGAAGGTTTAGGTGCCTAGCTATTTGAGTAATTTGTGAGGATAGGAAGAAAGTACCAGTTCTTATAACAGCATGATGATAGAGGGTATCAATCAAGAACTTGGTTGTGTTCATTTTGTTGTTGTGGGTGAAAGCATATAGAAAGATGAGGTCTCTTTTGGTTACTTTCTCATTCCCATTTGCTCTTTGATGGATGGTGTAGGTGATAATCCTATGGAGCATCCAATGGGTGAGAGTTTTGATGTGTCTGGCTTTAGATTCTTTTTCAAAGGAAGTTTCAATAGAAATTTCTTGCCAGAAATCAGAAAGAGTGTGGTTAGAGAAGATTTGGTCATTGTAAGAGGTTATACCTTCAGAAGGGAAGTTCCAAATGCTGCCAAAATCTTCTAGGGTTAAGGATTGGTAGTGATCAAAGAGCTTAAACCTAACCCCATACCATCCTAGTGCAGAGTTTGCACTCTTCTCTATTTGGAGAGACATCAAAAACTCCTTACTCATACTAGAATAGCCTACCTCTTCGGGAAAGACAAATTTTCTCCATCCAAGGACATCCAGCAATCTCTCTATTTCGTCCTTGATGTCCAAGGCAGAAAGCATCCCACCAAAAGGAGATTTGGTGCCTTCAACTTTCTTTTTCTTTAGCATGGAATACCTAATATCTTCCTCAGAAGTTTGGTGGTGAGGTTTGTGAATTTTCTCACCTCTTCTAGACTGTGGAGGAGATGGAGGATCAACTATGGGTTCTCTAGTGGTGATTCCTGGAACTCTTTTGGCTTGACCTTTTTATTTTGGAGGTGGTTTTTCTTTGGGGAGCCATCAGAACAGAAAGAGCAGAAGTGAATATGGAAAATAGAGGGTGATTGAGAAACAGAAGTTTTTAGGGTTTCAGAAGGAAGTTTGTGTGTTTTAATAAGCAAAATATCATATAAACTGTTGTAACATACTCTTAAATAGATGGAATTAAGAAAATAACCGTTTATGACTGTTGAAAGTTAAGAGTTTCGACCTGTCACACAACCAACGGTTATAAATTTTTGAGCAGAGTGTACAGGGTGCGGTCACATATTCAACAAGGTACGATCGCGACAATTAGTCTAGCGACCATTAGTAGGATAGGTACGCTCACGAGGGAAGAAACTATCTGTAACGGTCAAAACTATTCAAATTGGTGCGGCCGCGCACAAATTTTCTCGACCGCGTACAGAGATTTTTATTGAATGAAACTGTCAGACGAGATAGCGATTGCTAACGGACACTGGAGCGACCGCGACAGACTTAAAAAAAATGAAAGATTCAAGGAAAGATGGAAGATATTTCTAGTGTGTTAAGAAAGATTGAATTCATGCACATAGAAACTTTATTGTAAGGCAAAAGTTTTAATTAATTCAAAGTGATTACATCAATCATTCCTAAATTGAGTTTAATAAAGTTAAGTCTATCTTCATTCAAGGGTTTTGTAAAGACATCAGCAAGTTGATTTTCTGTATCTATAAATTCTAGGATTATATTCTGATTTTGTACATTTTCTCTTAAGAAATGATGTCTAATATCTATGTGTTTGGATCTAGAATGTTGGATAGGATTTTTAGACAGGTTGATAGCACTAGTGTTGTCACATTTAATGGAGATATTATTAAAGACTTTACCATAGTCAAGCAATTGTTGTTTCATCCATAGTACTTGTGTGCAACAAAAACATGCTGCAACATATTCAGCTTTCATTGTGGATAAAGCAACCGATGCTTGTTTCTTACTATGCCAAGAAACTAGACAATTACCAAGAAAGTGACATGCTCCTGTTGTGCTTTTCCTATCTAAGAGGCTACCAGCATAATCTGCATCTGAAAATCCTATAATATGAAATGATGTATTTTTAGGATACCAAAGTCCTAAATGCATTGTACCACTCAAATATTTCAAGATTCTCTTAGTGGCATTCAAGTGTGATTCTTTAGGACTAGTTTGAAATCTAGCACAAAGACATACACTATACATTATATCAGGCCTAGAAGCGGTTAAGTAAAGTAGTGATCCGATGATACCTCGATATTTCTTCTCATCTACTGCTTTACCATTTTCATCTTTACCTAATTTCAATGATCTGCTCATAGGAGTTTTGCTAGTTTTGCAGCCATCCATTCCAAATTTCTTGATGAGTTCTTTTGTATATTTGGATTGGTTGATGAAGATCCCATCTTCACATTGCTTGACTTGCAGTCCAAGGAAAAACTTGAGTTCACCCATCATGCTCATTTCAAATTCCCTAGTCATACAAGAAGCAAATTCTTTGCACAAGACTTCATTAGTAGCTCCAAATATTATGTCATCCACATAAATTTGTACAATCAAAATGTTGTGCTTATCCTTTTTAACAAAAAGAGTTGTGTCTACTTTTCCTTTTGTAAAACCATTTTCAAGCAAATAAGCACTAAGTTTATCATACCAAGCTCTAGGTGCTTGTTTCAATCCATATAAAGCTTTGGTAAGTTTGAAAACATGATCAGGAAATTTGTAGTTTTCAAAACCAGGAGGTTGTTCTACATAAACTTCTTCATTTATAAGTCCGTTTAGAAATGCACTTTTGACATCCATTTGATAAAGCTTAAAGTTCATATGACATGCAAAAGCAAGTAATATTCTAATAGCTTCTAATCTGGCTACGTGGGCAAAGGTTTCATCATAGTCAATACCTTCATCTTGATTATAACCTTTGGCTACCAATCTTGCTTTATTTCTAATGATGTGACCATTTTCATCAAGCTTATTCCTATAAACCCATTTGCATCCTATTATAGAATGATCTATAGGTCTAGGAGTAAGTTGCCAAACATTATTTCTTTCAAATTGATTAAGTTCATCTTGCATTGCAGTTATCCAATTTTCATCATTTAAAGCTTCCTCAACAGTTTTTGGTTCAATTTGAGAAACAAAAGCAAAATTAACATCTGCATGATTAATTTTAGATCTAGTAGTTACTCCCTTAGATGTTTCTCCAATGATGAGTTCCTTTGGATGATCTTTCTTGTATTGCCAATCCTTAGGTAGATCTTGAGTCTTTTCTTCAAGTTGATTGATCTTTGGAGCATCAATAGATTCAAGAGGTTCAAGAGTACCTGCAGGGTCATTGAAAGTAATACCTTTCTTTTGATCAAGTTTAGATGACTCATCAAATACAACATGCATTGATTCTTCTATAACTAGAGTTTTCATGTTAAATACCCTATATGCTTTGCTATATGATGAATATCCTAAGAATATGCCTTCATCTGATTTGGATGAGAATTTTCCAAGATTATCCTTGGTATTCAATATGAAGCATTTGCATCCAAATACTCTAAAATATCCAATTCTTTGTATTCTTCCATTCCGTAGCTCATAAGAAGTTTTATTAGTTAAATGCCTTTTGTAAACACGATTTGCAATGTAACAAGCTGTATTAACGGCTTCCGCCCAAAAATAAGATGGTAAGTCATATTCATTGAGCATTGTCCTAGCCATTTTGATTAAAGTTCTATTTTTCCTTTCAACTACACCATTTTGCTGTGGAGTTCTAGGAGCAGAAAAATTATGTGAAATGCCAAGTTCATTGCAAAAGCCTTCAAAGTTTTCATTTTCAAATTCTTTGCCATGATCACTTCTAATAGATGTGATCACATATCCTTTTTCATTTTGAACTCTTTTTGCAAAAGTTTTGAAGTAATTAAAGGCTTCATTCGTTTGAGCTAAGAAATTAACCCATGTGAATCTAGAGTAGTCATCAACAAGAACAAATGCATATGATTTGCCTCCTAAGCTTGTAACTCTGTTTGGTCCAAACAAATCTAAATGAATGAGCTCTAAAGGTCTGGAGGTGCTTATAACACTCTTTGTTTTAAATGAGCTTTTATGTTGCTTACCATGTTGACAAGGTTCACAAATCCTATCTTTATCATATTTTATCTTAGGTAAGCCATCAACTATGTTTTAATTGCAAATATATTTCAATTGATCCATACCAGCATGTCCTAGTCTTCTATACCATAACCATGCATCATTATTAGTGGACATTAAACATGTATGTTTTGAATGTATGCTGACATTATAAGTGTTGTTTGTTCTAGTGCCCTTAAATATGATAGCATCATTTGAATTTGTGATTTTGCATTCTTTGGAATCAAACTTGACAAGGTATGCTTTATCACAAAGTTGACTAACGCTTAGCAAGTTATGTTTCAAACCATCAACAAGCCATACATCTTCAATTAAATCCTTGCCAATAGAACCAATGGAGCCAACACCAAGAATTTTACCTTTAGCATTGTTTCCAAAAGTTACATTACCTCCATGTTTGTAGGTAATACTAGTAAAGAGCTTTGCATTTCCAGTCATATGCCTTGAGCATCCACTATCCACAAGCCATGTGCTTTCATTGATAGTAGATTTTAGGCATACCTGCAAGACAATTGTGATCATCTTCTTTTAGGTACCCACATGAAGTTGGGTCCTTGATGGTTAGTAGAAAAAGAGTCTTCTAACTTGAGATGAGCCTTTCTTATAAAACAATAGAAGTTTTTGTGTCCAAATTTCATGCAATATGTGCATTGCCATGGTATTTTATGCTTCTGCATTTTTCTTTTTGCATTATACATACAACTACAAGTATGTGATTTCTTTTATGCAAGTTTAGTGTACAACAATGCATAGTTATTTTTGGCTTTATTTCCTAGTGAACCATAAGAAGTTCTTTTAGACTTGGTGCAAGCATCTTTGATATGAACATCAGAAATTTCAATTGTAGATGCTTTCACAAATGTTGGTTTGCTAGGTGCAATGTTGGTTGAGCCATTGAATCCTAATCCATATTTCAAGGAAGGTGATCTTTGATTATTAATTAATGTGTTCAATGCTTCCTTTCCTTTATGAAATCTGGAAATTGATTCTTTTAGTTCTTTTAGTTAATGCTTCAATGTCTCATTCTCTTTAATCACTTTTTCTAAGTCATGTAAGCTTTTGTTTAACTCTCCTATTATATTCATTAAGTGTTCATTTGAGGTTTTCAATTCTAAGGTAGAGTTCTTTAAGCATATAAAATCCTTTTCTAACTTAGAGTTTTTCTCTTTATAGAGCATCATTTTAGAGAAATATTTTTCTATTTTAAAATTCATGTGCTCAATCAAATCACTATCATCTATATCATTTGTATCATTGTGTGCTACTAAATCAAAGGATTGAGTACTTACCTCATTGGAGTCATCTTCTATAGCCATGAGACAAAGATTTGCAATTCCTTCTTCTTCTTCTTCTTCACTTGAGGAAGAGTCATCCCATGTGGCTTTGAGAGACTTTTTCTGTAACACCCTGATACTCCATATACGTACTATACATACACCTAGTATACATACAGTTAGTATATAAAGTATAAGGATGTCACTTTTTGTTACAATTAAAAAAAAATAGACAATAATCTTATCTTTCTCAAAACATCATTTATACATATGAATACATTCTTGATAGAAATACATCATAATTAAATTATAAATGTATGCATCACCCTCTAGTTGGTCTCGATATACTTTTACTCTCCTCGTGGCATCCCAAAAGACTTCATCTCTTCCATCTAGTCACCTGCGCGATCACACAACCGCGCTAAGCCCGAGAGCTTAGTAGTACAAATATAAAATATACACATACATTATAAAAATACTAGCATATAATGATATATCAATTCTATGTAACTTTAGCTTATATCATATATTTTCTTTTAGATTGTATCTTTCATATATCTCAACTAAATCATATATCATATATATATATATCATTATCACCCATCACCTTTCATCAATAATACTCACAAACAATATTTCAATACCCACATTCTACAACATACTTCATAACATAATTTTATTCACCATTTACCAATCATGAATAACATTTCCAACAAGGCAATCATTAACACCAACCACAATCCATCACCAATACTCACAATTAACATATCAATACATACACATTACATATCATACTTCATAACATTGTTTAATTCACAACTCACCAATCATAAGTCACATTGTCAACAAAGTCAATCATAGATCTCGTTATTCATTTAATTCAACATTTGTATATCATATTAACAACAACGATAGACTCGGGCCCAACAACACACTAATATGCCATTCTATTTTCAGAGTTAATGCTTTGGTTTTATTTTCACATTTATCATTATCATTGACCCAACTAGGCTTCAAGGATTAGGTTCAACCAAGCTTCAAGGGGAACAAAGCATGCTAAGTATCAACCCAACTTGGCTTCAAGAACCAATCCAACCTAGCTTCAAGGGTTGTAACATCTCAATTAGGTTTCAAGGACTAGACCCAACCAAGCTTCAAGGGGAGTAAAACATGTTAAACTTCAACCCAACTTGGCTTCAAGGATCAAGCCCAACCTAACTTCAAGAGATTGTTACCATTAGGCATGCCACCAACAACAAACTCTGAGAATAGAATAACACATTAGCTACACAATTCATTGATTATTTCATCATCAATATCATTTTCAATTCTCATCATCATCTAGTCAAACATGCCTTGTTTCTTTCAATTGAATCATCATAGCCAATCACAATGGCTTCACATTACATTTCAATCCACATTATAGCAATTCATCTTTTATATACATAATCATTTACCTCATTATATCCTTTACATGTCATATTCCATCATTGATATATATACAACATCAATTACATTAACTAGGCAAACATAACATTCACATCATTATAAATTGCATTGTACATACCTTTTTGGATGATCCTCATTTCTTTCACCCTCAAGAGTTACTCCCACCAAGCTATCCATAATCAATTACTTCATCCTCTTCTTCACATTTTACATATAGCATCATTGTACATTATTCATATAACAAATTGCCATTCACAAGATTCACAATGCATAATACATAACTTTATTCATATAGTATCATATGTATTATCAAATGTATGTACCATTTCATCAAAACAAGAAGAGTAAAGGAAAGTTACAGTAGCCAACACGCCCAAGGGACACGGCCAAGCTTGTGGCCGTGTCTCTCAATTTCAATTCAAGCCGAGGCAGACACGGGCAGGGGACACGGCCGTGTCTCTCATCCAAAATCAGGCAGTAGCAAACACGGGCAAGGGACACGGCCAAGCCAGTGGCCGTGTCTCTCCCTAAACTCATCCAACACGGCCAAACTTCCCTCAACTTGGCCGTGTCTCTCAAAAATATTAAGTCTTAGCCATGTTCCTTCTTATTTTGGCCGTGTTCCTTCATGTATAAAACCCTAAACATAACCAATACTCCTTTGATTGAATTAATAACAACTTATGCACAACACAATCTCATTCAAATAGGTATAATTCATGTTATTCATCACAATATTCTTATTAACAAATCATTTACAACACATACCACTTCAAGATCCTAAACCAACAACATTCTTATTCCTTTAATTTAAATATCCATTCAATTTACCATTTTCAAACCAAATCTAATAATCCATCCTCACAATTCACCATATTTACAACATCTAACATCAATTTAATATCTCTATAACTTTAATCTTTCATTAATATTACCATCTCGCACCAACCCTAACAAATTCAAACTCAAGCAAGAGGAATCAACACAAAGAATTTAGTACTTACCTCAATTGATGAATTCCACCAAATCTCCAACTTAATCCTTTGCTTCTTCCTTCAATTCTCTTAAAACCCTAAGGTTTTGATGAAGATCATCTCATCTCTCTACCTCTCTCTCTCTCTCTCTCTCGTGCAAGAACCAAAAAGGAGAAGAAGAAGAAAATATCTTGTTTTCTGTTTCCTCTTCCCACGATAGCCACATATATATATAATAATAATAATAATAATAATAATATAATTACTTATTTTCCAAAAATCCTCCACCATGCAATCCAACAAGGAAAATTACATAATTACCCTTTTTCATTTGTTCTAGCTTTCCTCTTAATCAAATGCCCCTAATAGTAATTTCACATATCACAATTAAAATATCTTCTCCCATTGACTCTTCATTTGACCAACTTATATGTTATATATATTACAATATACACAACATATACATTCTTTTAACACACTCATTTCCTTTGCAAATCATATATATATTTAATTCAAATCAACAACAATAATATTCAAAACTTCTAGGGCATACATTGGGATATTACATTTTCTTTTCTTTATCCCATTTCTTTTTGTTCTTTAATTTGAAGCAATCTGATTTAATGTGACCAGTTTTTCCACATTCATAGCATTTTACCTCATTTTTCTTTTCTTTATCTTTGAAGGAGAATTTTGGAGGTGTGCCTTTTTTTGCTTGTAATCTTTTCTTCCTTTTCCATTCATTGATTCTTTTTGAGAACATTGCCATTTCATCTTCATCATCAGTACCTTCATTGCTTGAGCTCTCAGCTTCTTTGATTGCTTTGAGTGCAATTGGTTTTCTCTTTTCTTTTTCACCTTGATCTTCTTCTTTCTCACTATGTAGCTCAAATGTGAGTAACTTTCCAACTAGCTCGTCGGTTCTTAATGTGCTGAGATCATGAGCTTCTTCTATGGATGATACTTTGGATTCAAAAGTTCTTTCTAGCTCTTAGGGCTCTCAAGATTTTACTGTTTACATCACCTTGATCATATACCTTGCCATACTTTCTTTAGTTCATTGACAATAGCAAGCAAGCGATTTGTCATGTCGGTGACATTTTCTTTTGGTTTCATCTTGAATAGCTCATACTCATGGACATGCATTTGTTTTTTGGTGAATCTCACTTGAGTTGTACCTTCATGATAGTTTTCAAGTGTTTTCCAAATGCAATGTGCACAAGTTAAATGTTGAACTCTTCCACCTTCTTCTCTTGAAATGGAATTCATCAAGATGGAAGCAGCTCTATTGTTCTTGAATCGATCTCTGATATTGCTAGTTGACCATTGAGCTTTGGGAAGTGGAGCTTGAGTACCATCAACTTCATAAGTGGAAGATTTCCACTCACTTTCCACAAAATCTCATAGTTCAATCCCTTCACTGTCTAGAAACAAGTACATTTTGTGTTTCCAGTATGAGTAATCCGTTCCATCAAAATAGGGTCTAAGAACAGAGTTAAGATTTCCATGAGAGCTTGATGAAGAAGAGGTTGCCATAGTGGATCAGATTTCACAACTAAGTTTAAGAAATCTCAGGGCTCTGATACCAATTGTTGTCCTAAGATGGCAACCAAGAGGGGGGGGGGTGAATTGGTTTCCTCAAGAAGTAATGACAATTTAAAAAACTCAACAAACAAGAAATGTGGAATAGAGAGTTGGTTGAGTAATGGAAGAAAGAAAGAAGGAACACACAAGATTTATAGTGGCTCGGATTTACTTCAATCCTACATCCACTTCCTTAACAACTTGTTAAGGTTCCACTAATCTTTGAAGTTTTTACAAGCTCACTTCCAACTTTGGTGTTTTCACAAGTTCACACCTAACTTCACAAGTGTTTTTCTTAGGCTCACACTTACAACCCAAACAAGAGTTTTACAAGGCTTACTCTCACAACCCAAGTGTTTCCCAAGCTCACACTCAAACTTATACAATGGTGTTTTTAATGCTAACACCTAACATTCATTACAATTCAAATGCAAGTTTAAGTAAAAGAAAATTTGTTGCTTGGCTATGAAAATCTTTTCTCTTGTATCTCTTTTTTTTTTCTCATAGAAACATTGTATTTATAGCCAAAGTGGTCTTACTAGCCGTTATTGATATTGAGAATAAAGTCTTGGCAGTTTAGACCTTCTTTACTTAAACTGTCCGAAGCACTTCGCGGTCGCCCTTCATACAAGGATGGTCGCGCTCATGCTTCACGCGGTCATCCTTTTAACAAGGGACGGTCGCTGCTTTTGAAAAAGCTTCAACGGTCGAATTTTAGTGCTCTGCAGCTGGAATCTTGCCCATGATGTGTTTATCGGACCGGTTCTTGCCCATGCCGTGTTTGTCGGGACGGTCGCGCCAAGCAAAGGTGCGGTCGCCCTTTTTGAATATTGAAGTGGGTTTACAACGGTCATGTCACGTGTCATTCTCTGACAGAGCAAAAGAGATGTCCGCCATAATTTGAATCTCGCGGTCGCCCTTGGTAGCCATTCGCGGTCGAACTCATATTCTCGCATCGAACTTCTGGACGCACCTGAGGACGCGAACACTACTGTTTCTTTAAGCAATTTCTTCTTGAATGGTAGGGCGGTCGCGACTCTGAATAGGGGGTTGCTAAAGTGGTAAGCGAGGTTGAGTCATTCACCGTTCTTGTCACCGCGAACCTTACTGTGATTGTAATGATTTAAGTTCCTTGAGTAGCGGTCGTTCACATATTTGGACGGTCGCTATTCTGTAGGAGCGGTCGCTACTCAGGTTGAACTTCTGACCGCGAAACCTACTGTGATAAGGTTTCATCCTGTAATTGCATGGAGCGGTCGTATTCAGGTGAGGTACGACCGCTAGAAGTGTTCTGTTCACCTTATTTGAAGCAACCTAATCCTGCAACAAGATTCTTCAAACACAAGTTAAATAGATAATCCATTTGAGTTGTCAAGGATCAAAATTAAGATCATTTGTCTAACAGACTCAATGTTTATCAAATACACAGCGGAAAATGTAACAAATATTTATAAATACATATACATTAAAACTCAAGTTTTACAAAAACATAAAATATATACATGTTTGGCAATATGTCTTCGATCTTTAAGCTTCACTATCAACACCACCATATCTAGACTCTACTCGGCCTAGAGGAACTCTCTGGTTCTTCCCTGTTACCTGCGCGATAAATCATAATCGCGCTAAGCCAACGGCTTAGTGGTACAAACTATAATAATATTATGTTTTGATGCAATGCCAATGTCACACAAGCAATTCCATACACCATTCACAAGAAATGTTATACTTCAATATCTTACTTTGATTAAGGTCAGATCAAACTTTTATTCTCAACAAAATACTTATGCAATGTCAACAATCTCATTATTAATTGGTTTCACCATTCATGAATGACATTTAAACAAAGACAAGCATGGGCCCAAAGACAGTAATATGCCATTCAACTTTCAGAGTTAATGTTTTGGTTTAATTATCTCATTTATCATTATCATTATCTCAACTAGGCTTCAAGGATTAGGTTCAACCAAGCTTCAAGGGGAACAAAGCATGCTAAGTATCAACCCAACTTGACTTCAAGAACCAAACCCAACCTAGCTTCAGGGGTTGTAAAATCTCAATTAGCCTTTAAGGACTAGACCAAACCAAGCTTTAAGGGGAGTAAAACATGTTAAACTTCAACCCAACTTGGCTTCAAGGATCAAGCCCAACCTAACTTCAAGAGATTGTTACTATAGGCATGCCACCAACAACAAACTCTAAAAATGGAATAACACATTAGCCACACAATTCATTTATTATTTCATTATCAATTTCATTCTCAATTCTCATCATCATCTAGGCAAACATGCCCCACTTATTTCAATTGAATCATCATAGCCAATCACAATGGCTTCACATCTTATCATGTCTCAATTCACATTTAACAACTCATCATAGCTAATTGCATTGCACATATATTTCATATTTCATCATATCATCATATATTTTACATTTTGAACATACATTTCACAAAGTTCACATTATGCAAAACATAGCATTATTAATATGCATCAACAATGCAATAGATTATTTAACACATTTATAATCAAATGTGTTAAGTTTCAAAATCATATAAAGATATGCAATAATGTAGGGTAGGGTTTGTACTTACTTCAAGAACACTCATGCAACTCTATACTCTTCTTCTTCCAAGAGTTCTTCACTTCTTAAATTAGAGCAAATCACTTTCTTCCAAAACCTAATTCAAAAATGATACAATACATGAATTGCAATACAATTTATCACTTATTAACCTCATCTTAGACCTTTAGATCACAAATTATAACTCGACACCACATATTAGAGCCCACGGCCGTGGCCACCCCAACCCCCACGGGCGTGGGGTAGAAAACAATTCTGCCCAATTTGTTCAACACCCCCACGGCCATGGCATCTAAGGGCCACGGGCGTGGCATCCAAGATGCTACTGCCTTCGACCAAAATCACAAATTCTAAGTTTCTAACTTCATAAAATACCAACAACTTAAAGATCAACAAAAATAATTAACCAAACTCAACATCTACCACAATCATCAACTCAAAACCCTAATTCAAACTCAACTCAACATTTCCAAAACCAACACCAATTTAACTTCTTATCTTAAAATCAATTTCAACACTTATAAACACACCACAAACAACCCTAAACCTACCATCAACAACAATTCATCAACCTCAAACAAAACTTCAAAAAGAACAAAGGAAATTAAGAGAGGGAACTTACCAAAATTAATAGAACTTCACAAATATCCAACTTAATCACTTGAATCTTCCTTCAATTTGATCTTAGAACTCAAAACCTTCCTCTTGCTCTCTTGTCTTGATGATGTCTGGCCACCAAAGGAGAAGGAAAGAAAATGAAGAAACAAAGTCAAACTTTTCATCTCTTTAAACCTCAACCAAGCATTCCAAAATAAGAAATTACCTAAATACCCTCTTCTTATTTGTTTTAACTTCCTTTCACTTACATGCCCTTTTGAGTAATTTCATAATTAACAAAATAAATATCTTCTTTCTTTGACCATCCATTTGACTTGTGTATATGTTATATATATTTCCATATATACAACATATACACTCTCTTTTAAATTCTTTTCTCTTTCCAATTACACATATACATTTTAATTCAAATAAAAACAATAATTATATCAAAACTCCTAGGGCACACCTTGGGATATTACAATTCTCCCCCTCTAAAAAGAAATTTTGTCCTCGAAATTACCTGATATTATGTATGAAATAGTTGAGGATACTGATCTTGCATTGCTTGCTCGCTCTCCCAAGTTGCCTCTTCTCTCCCATGATTCTTCCTTAGAACCTTCACCAATGGCACTTTCTTATTCCTCAACTCTTTCACTTCATGTACCAAAATAGCAACTGGTTCTTCTTCAAATGTCAGATCCGGACTCACTTCAATGGATTCAACTGGCAAGATGTGAGATGGATCTGATCTATACCTCCGCAACATAGAAACATGGAATACATTATGGATTCTATCCAACTCAGGTGGCAAAGCAAGATGATAAGCAACTGGCCCAACTCTTTCCAAAACTTCATACGGTCCAATGAAACGAGGACTCAGCTTCCCTCTTCGACCAAATCTCAATATCTTTTTCCAAGGAGACACTTTCAAAAATACTTTATCTCCAATATCAAACTCTATGTCTCTCCTCTTCAAATCTGAATAAGACTTCTGTCGATCTGAAGCTATTTTCAACCGATCCCAGATTATCTTCACTTTCTCTTCAGTTTCTTTAACCAAATCACGACCAATTAACTTGCCCTCTCCAATTTCATTCCAGCATAGAGGCGTTCTACATCTTCTGGCATACAATGCCTCAAATGGTGCCATACCAATACTGGATTGATGACTATTGTTGTAAGCAAATTCCACAAGTGGTAAAAATCTATCCCAACTTCCAGAGAAATCAATGACACAGCTTCTCAACATATCCTCAATAATCTGTATCACTCTCTCTGACTTCCCATCTATCTGTGGATGAAAAGCAGTACTAAAGTGTAACCGAGAACCTAATGCATCATGTAAACTATTCTAAAACTCGAAGTAAACCGGGGGTCTCGATCAGACACTAAAGAAATTGGAACTCCATGCAACTTCACTATTTCACTAATATACAGCTCAGCCAACCTTTCAAGAGAATAGTCCATTCTAATAGGAAGAAAATGAGCTGTCTTTGTCAACCGATCAACAATCACCCAAATAGCATCATGCTTCTTCTGAGTTAATGGCAAACCAGATACAAAATTCATTGTTATTCTCTCCCATTTCCATTCAGGCACTGTTAAAGGTTGAAGTAGCCCTGTTGGAACTTGATGCTCAGCTTTCACCCTCTGACAAGTGAGACATTTGGACACAAATTCCACTATGTCTCTCTTCATACCAGACCACCAGTAGTGTTGTTTCAAATCATGGTACATCTTTGTACTACCTAGATGCATAGCAAAAACCGATTGGTGTGCTTCCTCTAAAATGATCATTCTCAAACCATCATCATCAGGTATACACAACCTATCCTTAAACCAAAGGCTACCATCACTTTTCACACAGAAATCTCGGTTCTCCCCATTTTGGCAATCTGAAACAATCTTCTGAATTTTCTCATCAGCCAATTGAGCCTCTTTAATCTGATCCAACAATACTGGTCTCAACTGCAATTGAGCTAACAAAGCTCCAACAACACACGACACAAAGCAAGCATGCAATGCTCTCAACTCAACAAGCAACGAGAGTGAATACACAGTCTAACCTGCTAAAGACTTCCGACTCAAGGCATCCGTGACAACATTCGCCTTACCAGGATGATAATCAATTAAATAGTCATAGTCTTTAATCAACTCTAACCATCGCCTTTGCCTAAGATTCAGCTCCTTTTGAACACCCAAATACTTCAAACTTTTGTGATCCGTATAGATAAAACATTTCTCCCCAAATAAATAGTGTCGCCAAATCTTCAAAGCAAATACTATAGCTGTCAACTCCAAATCATGAGTCGGATAATTGAGCTAATGCGGCTTCAGCTGTCGAGAAGCATAAGCTATGACTTTACCCTCTTGCATTAAAACACATCCTAAACCATTATGTGAAGCATCACTGTAAATCACATATGGTTTATCTTCCACGGGTAAAGTAAGAACAGGTGCTTGAGTCAACATCTCTTTCAACTGTTCAAAGCTTGCTTGACACTGATCCGTCCACACAAATCTAACTCCCTTCCGAAGCAATCTGGTGAGTGGAGTAGCTATCAAAGAGAAACCTTTCACAAACCATCGGTAATAGCCTGCCAAACCCAGAAAACTTCTAACTTCAGTTACAGACTTGGTTTTATTTTTGTGTTTTGATTTTGTGTTTTGTGTTTTTATTTCAGGATGAACTTGGATGGAAATGAGCTTTTGATGGATTCTTCTTGCAAAGGGAAAATTTAGGAATGGACATGCACAACCCCTCCACCACCCAATGCCTAAACCACTGAGGACAGTGGAACACTTCAAGTTTGGGGGAGTCTAGCCCAAAATTTAGGAATGTATTCCATTCCCAAAATTTAGTAATGTATTCCATTCCCTTTTTGAATTTTATTACTCTTTCATAAATGTTGGGATATGGGGTACCTACGAAAAATTTTTCGAAAAAAAAAATTTCTTGCTATCTTACACTTGAATGATTGAATTTATGACAGGCTAATAAAATTTTGTGATTTTGTGATGCTAATTACTTAAATTTATCTTTTGAAATAAAGTTGTTGTGAAGAACTGTACTTTATAGATTTTGACTTGAATACATTCTTGATTTTAGTTGAAAGTGATCAATGGTATATGCTTACTTAGAGATGACTCTTACTCTTTTGTCATTTATTTTTTTATTATCTTATGCCTAAGCCTAGAACATGTTTAAAAGAACTTTTGAGGTGAAATTGAACCTTGCTAAGTAGGGGAAAAGATGATTTAGGCATTGTTTGTGTAGCCAAATTCTTATATCCACCATATTTGAACATTGCCTCTAGTTGTCCCCTTTGAGCCAAATTGAATATTCTAGCTTGTTGTTCTTTCTCATTAAACACTAATATCTACCTTTCTGTGGTTAATTATCTTTTGGTATATCTTCCGATTATTTATGCTCAATTGGAGAGAGAAAATAAAATGGGAAAGCACCTTTAGATTTCTCATTAATAAAATTTCAAGTTTTGGGGGAAAATATAAAATAAAATATATATATATATAAAGAAAAGAAGAAAAAGATAGTAAAAATAAAATTTCCCTAATAGTGTGCTAAAGCAATTGAGGAAAAATCATATATATTAACGAACTCTCCAAAACCATTAAGAAGAGCTGCAATCGAAACCTTGGAAGGTATTCAAAAAAAAAAAGTTGAGCGTCACTTTAGCCTTAATCCTTTTAAACCACATTACAAGCTTAAAAAGACCTTTTGATTTTCCTTGAGTTAGTAAGGTCTATTAGTGGAGAAGGTTTGATTTAAACACGCATATGAGAAAGGAAAATTTTCTTTAAACTATATAAAATTTTTAATGAATGCAAGGGGTATGTGTTTATCTAAAGAGCAACAATTGATTACAATTGAATAACTTCTTGAATGAAGGAAGGGAGAATGAAGTAAGTATAGTTATGAAATTTTATTTAGAATTGAATTTTGAAATTTTATTTGTATATCAAAATCTTGGGACTGTTTTAATGATGCCTGTTGTGAATGAGATTGTTCTTGTTGCTTGAGGGCAAGCAATGATTTAAGTTTGGGGGAGTTGATAGGACTATATTTTGCACATAATTTAATGATTATTCTAGTTATATTTTTATTGTTATCAATTGAATTTGATCAATCTTTATTGTGAAAGATATAATATTCATCATTTCAAGTATAGAGTTGCAAGTATGAAGAAAAAAGCTTATTTTGGCTAAAAATCATGGAAAAATGGAAAGGAGGTCAAATCAAACTCAAAAATGGAGGAAAATGAATTTACATGGTCTTATAAACCATGATACATGATTTTGAACTTGAAAATGGAATTAAAGATGAGAAATCAAGAGGTCCAAAGTCATTTTGAATCTCAGGGCCAAAGCTGTCAAAAATCCATGGCTATAGGACTTGATTTGAAGCTGTCCAAGTTTTTTAATGACAGAAATTGCAAGGGCAGAAGCATTTGGAAAGCCACGACCATGGGGCTCAAAGACCATGGATTTTGGCTCTATTTTAAAGATATTTTGCATATATAGAAGCATTTTTGAAAGCCACGATCATGGCCTCCCAAAGGCCACGACCGTGGGTTCCATTTCGTCACTGCCATAGCCAATAACAAGAAGAAAATAAGTCTGGCAGCCTCATTTCAAAAGCCACGACCATGGCCTCCCAAAGGCCACAATCGTGGCCTTCCAAACCGACCATTTTACAGCTCTAAAGTGCTCAAACCGACCAAACCAACTCAGGCCACGACTGTGGCACTCAAAAGCCACAACCGTGGGGCTGAAAATCATGACTTTGAGCAAATAATTGGGTAG
The DNA here is from genome assembly GCA_947685225.1 of Garcia nutans. Taxonomy (NCBI): domain Eukaryota; kingdom Viridiplantae; phylum Streptophyta; class Magnoliopsida; order Malpighiales; family Euphorbiaceae; genus Garcia; species Garcia nutans. The sequence continues at coordinate 41,105,638 of CANTUV010000007.1, read as the reverse complement.
GTGTTGAACCAAACAAGGTGTGGCCTAACATTTTTTAGTTTTTCCCCACTAAAGAAGCTTCCAAACACTCTATTTAAACACACTTCCTCCAAGGTATGAGAGAGGTAATAGATTAGATTAGATTCATCCAAATAAATTTAGTTCAGAGGTGTGAAGTTCTGCTTCAAGGAGGAGCTCAAGATCCAAGTCAAGATTTCTTCAAAGAAATAGAGTTTGATCTTTCTTGTTCCTTTTAAATTATGTTTTCATTTACCATTTTGAATATTTGTAATGTTTTTATTTCAATAATGAAGAACTAATCCTTTTTAGGGTTGGTCCCTTCAATTGAATTTATCATGGAGCTATAAATGTCTATTTGGTTAATTTAGTTATCCTTTGATTATTTTGTTGTCTTTAATCTTAATGCTTTGATTATTATTTGGCCAATGATTAATTGATTTGAAATGTTGTGTGATGGAGCAAGAGTGGAAGCATGACATTAGTCCAAGGAGATAACAATCTTAAGTAAGTTTCTCACTTAGAGATAAGGTTAAACCCTTAAGAGGTTGATTCAAGATTCTCATAAAACTTAATGAATTGATTTAATTACTTATGATCACGAGAGTAGACGTAAGGATTAAAGTCGATATTAGTTCTAGTACTTGAGAGAGACTTGAGCTTGATTTAGGAGAATCTAACCATTAATCGAAAGGAAGACTGAATTAAATCGATACCTTAGAAAATCCATGATAAATCAATAAAGGTGACTAAATCCTAAGTCTTAAATTATTAGAAATTTATTCTTGATTTATTGTCATTTTAGCTAGTTAAATCGTAAATTAAATTTGATTATCCAAATATTAATCTGTTTAATTGTTTGGTACTTAGAATTAACCTCCTCGTGGGAATGATACTCTACTCATCATTATATTACTTGTTAACGATCTGTGCACTTGCAGATAGTGTTAGTGTATATGCCCTAGGCCATTGATTTGGACCTTAATGTTATTCATTTTGTTATTAATAAAGAAGTTTTTATTATCATTGTTATGTTTGCATGTAATATATAATAATGATTATATCCCTGGTTTATTATTGTTATGGAGATAATAATAAATATAACTAGTGTAATATTGATTTGATAATCATAAGATGATTATAGGTATGAAGATACAAATCAATATTATGGATACATGTTAGAGAACAGTGTATTGGATAGACCCACATAGATATCACTTCATGGTTTAATGTCATAAGTGTATCTCATAATAGTTTTCATTTAATCCTTTGACTTGAGATTGTCATAGTTTCCAACATAAGGAATATTATGTTTTGACATGATCAAACGTTATCTGTAACTAGATAATTATAAAGGTTATGCTTGAACATGGTATAAATTATGTAGAGGAAAATGAACAATCAAGATGGAATTTGTCCCTCTCTATGAGAGAGATATCTTCTAGGCCCCTCGATAAGTGTAACTGAGAAATGCATGGCCGTGCTCAAATAAGTTGATATAAGATCAATCTTATTTGTTTATCAGTTAACTTGGAGATCGAGTAATCATAAGTTTGGACAATATAAGTATGACATTTACTATGACTTATGTTCAAACTAGATATCGTGTGACAAAGGGATTAATGCATGTACTATTTCAGGTTTTCATTTATAATGATTCTCATGATTAATTGGGTAGTCGTAATGTCTTGCTAGAGGCCAATTATGATTTGTGCATTTCAATAGAGATTGAAATACACTACCAGTTAATATGAGCCTATCGGGTCACACACATAGAACGTAGGCTGTACTTAAATAATAATAATTATATTATTATTATTGTTGTTAGTATTATTATTATTATTAGATATTAATAATAATAATAATATTGTTATAATAATTATTATTAGATAATAATTATTATAAATGTGGGTCCATATAGGATATGGACAGTTAGGGTTTTGACAAGGAAAGTCTTTTAAACGGTTTTAAAAGGGCTAGAGGGATGATGATCTGATCATTATTCATTTTGAAAGAAAACGGAAGAAGAGAAAAACCTAAAAACCCTAGTTTCGTTTTTGAAAAGGTTCAGCCACTGCCGTTGGTGAGCTAGCACTCAGACCGGCGTACGTTCATGTGGACTTCGCTAGAGGGTGTTCGTCTTCAGAAGGCAACATCTGTTAATCGATTTGAAGCTACACAAAAGGTTAGTTTCGAATCTCTTTTATCAAACTGAATGGATCACATGGATCCTGGGAATAAATCGAAAGATAATTTTTTGTTTTCCGCTGCGGCAAAAGGGTTGCAGATTTTTTCGATTTACTAACAGTGGTATCAGAGCCAGGTTGTTGATTCCATTTAATTCGAAATATGCCATGTTGATGTGTTGATGTGATCTATTGTTTTTCGAATGGCATGATTGGATTCGTTTTATCATTTGATGATGATTCGAATCTGTTATATGAGATATAACCTAAATCGTTGTTGATATATGATGTCAAAGATGACCAATTGTATAAGATACAATTCTGTGAAGTGGAATTAGGGTTGGTATACAATCTGTTATGGTTTCGAATTAGGGTTAATATGATTAATTCAATTCGTTTATTCATATTGAATGTATACATAGATTTCGATTTTGATTAATATGATTATTGAGTAAATCATTTTCTAAGGTTTCTTGTAATAGTTCTCTGTTAATATGATTAATAGATTGCTATTATATTCTGTTTAATATGATTGACAGAATAAGGGTTTTGACAGAAAATAATTAATTGGATTAATGATTCTGTTTAGCTTCGAGGGGCGCTGCCCCTCGACCCCGTCCAGGGGCGCTGCCCCTTCGGAACCCCACCCGCTGACCGGTCAGCTGGACCGCCGTGTGCGCAGCGCCTTATAGTTCGTTCCGGTGACATTATGAAAGTCAAATTATTTGGTTATTTTAAGATGTTTATATGAAATATGCTATGATTATTTGATGTCTTGGCATGGTGCATAGTATGGCTTTATGATCTATGTGATTGTTTATTCATATCTATGGATTATAAATACGGCCTGCGTGTCGTTTATTTTTGTAACTTTATTATTACTAGTTTAGTATTTAGTTTTTATTATTAATGTAATAATGAAGACTCAAGCCTGAAGAAGAAGATGAAAAATTCCATGGAGATGAAGTTGCCTTTCAAGATATGAAGAAATGTACTATTGCAAATGTTGTAATAGATAGGTTTTCTTTTCACCTAGGGTTGCCTATATGATCTTCATTTGGTCTCATGAAGATCATATCTAGTTTGGCCATACTATGTCACGTTTATTTTTATCGAATATGTATGAGTTGTCATGTTTGATAGTTTATATATGCATATAGGATGTGATATATAAATGTTAATTTTAACATGTTTTCAAAATTAAATGGAATGAACCCTCACTATTAATTTAAGTTTTAATGCCATCCATATCTTAAACACTTATCAAGGCTAAGATCACCTAAATGTAGATTTTGCCAAAGCAAAGTACTTTAGGTTATCCTAGTAAGATATGATGAGTAATGGTGCTGCTCATGCGTTTAAAATTGGTTAGACTTAATTAGGCTATCAAAATGGTTTTGGGCCTAAGGCATTAGATGGGGTATAACATGCTATGACATATGATGTCATGATCCCATATTATCTAAGAGTTACATGTGATGTAATTGGTAAGGGGTTACCTACCATAATAACTTGATTTTAAGTGTCATGCCAAAGCTGACTTAATATTAAGTAAAAATTGGATCTTAGCCCACTAAAATGTCATTGTGATGATTGAGGGTTATATTTTAGTGGGATTTTAATTACTTATCACCTTTTATTAATTAAAATTTGCATATTTTGTAGATTGAAATGGCTACCAACAATAACTCCACTTTATCACTGCGATCCATCCTTGAGAAGGAAAAATTGAAAGAGAATGGGACTAATTTTGTTGATTGGTTTAGGAACCTGAGAATTGTTCTCAAACAAGAAAAGAAGTAATATGTGCTTGATGAAGCTGTCCCTGAGCCACCTCCTGCTAATGCTTCTAATGCTGATAAGAACAAGCATAAGAAGCATATGGATGATTCCAATGACATTGGATGTCTTATGCTTGCTACTATGTGTCCAGAACTTCAGAAGGATCTGGAACACTTGGAGGCTTATGAGATGAGTGTCCATCTCAAACAAGCTTTCCAACAGCAAGCTAGGCATGATAGATTCGACACTGCTGTTACATTATTTGACTTCAAGATGTCAGAGGGCGAATCGGTTAGCGCTCATGTTTTGAAAATGAAGGGCCACATTGATCACCTTGCCCGACTTGGATATCCCTTGAGTTTAGAACTCTCCACGGATTTGATCCTTCATTCTTTGCCCAGCAGTTTTTCACATTTTGTTATAAACTATAATATGAACAACATGGAAAAGTCCATTCCTGAGCTACATGGTATGCTCAAAACTGCTGAAGGGAATATCAAAAAGCCCACTAAGGCTACCCATGTATTGAATGTCAATAAGGGTAAGCCTATGAAGAAGAAAGGCAAGGCAAAGGGTAAAGCAACAGTTGCTACAAAGCCTAAGGGACAGCCCAAGCCAAAAGAACCCAAGGCACCTGTTCCTAAGGAAGGAACTTGTCACCATTGCAAGGAGCCTGGGCATTGGAAAAGAAATTGCCCACTTTATTTGGCTGAATTGAAGAAATCGAAGGGTAGTGCGACTACATCTTCAGGTATATATGTTATAGAAATTAACTTATCTGCTTCTACTTCATGGGTATTGGATACTGCATGTGGTTCTCACATTTGTACAAATGTGCAGGGACTCAAAAGGAGTAGATCACTGAAAAGGGGCGAAGTTGACCTACGAGTTGGGAATAAAGCAAGAGTTGCTGCACTAGCTGTAGGATCTTATGAACTTCATATGCCTAATGGCTTTTTGTTAAATTTGAACAATTGCTATTATGTTCCTACTCTGAGTAGGAATCTTATTTCAGTTTCAGTTTTGGATGATGAAGGTTTTTCATTTTTAATTAAAAATAAGACATGTTCTATTTTTGATAAAGATGATTTGCTTTATGGTATTGCAAGATCTTTTAATGGCCTTTATGTCCTTGACTTAGATGATTCTAGGGAGAATCATATTTATAACATAAACTCTAAGAGAATTAAGCCAAATGACCTAAACCCTACATTTTTATGGCATTGTCGTCTTAGCCATATAAATGAGAAACGCATTTCTAAACTCCATCAAGATGGATTATTAGATTCATTTGATTTTGAATCATTTGATAAATGTGAATCTTGATTACTTGGCAAAATGACAAAGAATCCTTTCATCGGACAAGGTGAAAGGGCTAATGACTTGCTAGGACTAGTACATACAGATGTATGTGGCCCGTTAAGCATTAGTGCCAGAGGAGGATATAATTACTTCATTACTTTTACTGATGATTTCAGTAGGTATGGCTATGTATGAAACATAAGCATGAGGCTTTTGAAATGTTCAAAACTTTTCAAAATGAAGTACAAAATCAACTTGGTAAAACTATTAAGGCACTTCGATCTGATCAAGGTGGTGAATTTTTGAGCCAAGAGTTTGACGAACATCTAAGAAATTATGGAATTGTTTCACAATTAACTCCTCCAGGAACTCCACAGTGGAATGGTGTTTCTGAAAGAAGAAATCGAACTTTATTAGATATGGTTCGATCTATGATGAGTCAAGCAGATCTTCCATTATCGTTTTGGGGTTATGCCTTGGAGACAGCTATTTTTGTTTTAAACCGTGTACCATCTAAAGCGGTTGAAAAGACGCCATATGAGATATGGACTGGCAAAACACCTAGTTTGTCTTTTCTTAAGATTTGGGGTTGTGAAGCTTATGTGAAAAGACCAGTTTCAAATAAGTTAGCTCCAAAAATCTGCTAAATGTATCTTTGTGGGATATCCTAAGGAAACTAAAGGATATTATTTCTATATTCCATCTGAGAACAAAGTGTTTGTTGCTCGAAATGGAACCTTTTTGGAAAAGGAATTCATTTCTAAAAGAACTAGTGGGAGTACAGTTCAATTAGATGAATTTATAGAACCACGAGAAGATATTGAACCGCCTGTAGAAACAGTTTCAGAACCACAAGCCATTGTGGAAACTGAAAATGTTACACAAGTTCTGCGCAGATCTGATAGACCACATCATCAGCCTGAGAGATATGGATTTCTCATGACTGAAAGTCATGAAGTTTTGCTCATAGATCAAGATGAGCCAACTACCTATCTTGAAGCTGTGTCAGGTCCAGATTCAGAGAAATGGCTTGGAACCATGAACTCTGAGATGCAGTCCATGTTTGACAACCAAGTTTGGGCCTTAATTGATCCTCCCGAAGGTATTAAGACTATTGGTTGCAAATGGGTTTTCAAGAAGAAAATTGACATGGATGGAAATGTACAAACCTATAAAGCAAGGTTGGTTGCTAAAGGTTTCAAACAAACCCATGGTATAGACTATGATGAAACCTTTTCTCCAGTTGCTATGATTAAATCTATTAGGATTCTCCTTGCCATTGCTGCATACTATGATTATGTGATATGGCAAATGGATGTCAAAACCGCTTTCCTTAATGGAAATTTACTCGAGGATGTGTACATGACACAACCTGAGGGTTTTGTAAATCCTGAGAATTCTGGGAAGGTTTGCAAGCTTCAAAGGTCCATTTATGGATTGAAGCAAGCATCTCGAAGCTGGAATCTTTGTTTTGATGAAACAGCTAAGAACTTTGGTTTCATTCAAAATGAAGATGAACCATGTGTTTACAAGATGGTTAGTGGGAGTGCTATCGTGTTCTTAGTCCTATATGTAGATGACATATTGATCATTGGAAATGATGTCCCCACTTTACAAAAGGTTAAAGATTGGTTAGGGAATTCTTTTTCAATGAAGGACTTGGGTGAGGCTGCATATATCCTTGGTATAAGGATCTATAGAGATAGATCTAGAAGGATAATTGGCTTAAGTCAAAGTACATACATTGACAAAGTGTTGAAGAGGTTCAGCATGCAAGATTCCAAGAAGGGATTTTTGCCTATGTCACATGGTATTCATCTTAGCAAGAATCAATGTCCTAAGACATCTGATGAGCGAGATAGAATGAATAAGATCCCTTATGCTTCTGCTATTGGATCTATTATGTATGCCATGCTATGTACTAGACCTGATGTCTCATATTCCTTGAGCACAACAAGTAGATATCAAGCTGATCCTGGTGAGGGTCACTGGACAGCTGTTAAGAACATTCTTAAGTATCTAAGAAGAACTAAGGATGCTTTCTTGGTTTATGGAGGTTTGGAAGATGAGCTAGTTGTAAATGGTTACACAGATGCTAGTTTCCAAACTGATATAGATGATTACAAATCGCAGTCAGGTTTTGTATTCCAAGCAGAACATAGTAGTAGATTCTACAACAGAAGCTGAGTATATAGCAGCATCAGATGCAGCTAAGGAAGCAGTTTGGCTGAAGAAATTCATCACTGAGCTTGGAGTGGTGCCTAGCATTGCTAATCCTATGGCTATCTATTGAGACAACAATGGTGCCATAGCGCAAGCAAAAGAGCCAAGGTCCCATCAGAAATCTAAGCATATACTCAGACGATTTCACCTCATTCGAGACATCATTGATAGAGGTGATATCAAGATATGCAAAGTTGACACAAATGACAACATAGCAGATCCATTGACAAAGCCTCTCTCGCGGGTCAAGCATGATCAGCACACTAGGTCTATGGGCATGAGATATTTGTTAGACTAGGCCTAGTGCAAGTGGGAGACTGTTAGTGTATATGCCCTAGGCCATTGATTTGGACCTTAATGTTATTCATTTTGTTATTAATAAAGAAGTTTTTATTATCATTGTTATGTTTGCATGTAATATATAATAATGATTATATCCCTGGTTTATTATTGTTATGGAGATAATAATAAATATAACTAGTGTAATATTGATTTGATAATCATAAGATGATTATAGGTATGAAGATACAAATCAATATTATGGATACATGTTAGAGAACAGTGTATTGGATAGACCCACATAGATATCACTTCATTGTTTAATGTCATAAGTGTATCTCATAATAGTTTTCATTTAATCCTTTGACTTGAGATTGTCATAGTTTCCAACATAAGGAATATTATGAGCCTACCGGGTCACACACATAGAACGTAGGCTGTACTTAAATAATAATAATTATATTTTTATTATTGTTGTTAGTATTATTATTATTATTAGATATTAATAATAATATTGTTATAATAATTATTATTAGATAATAATTATTAAAAATGTGGGTCCATATAGGATATGGACAATTAGGGTTTTGACAAGGAAAGTCTTTTAAACGGTTTTAAAAGGGCTAGAGGGATGATGATCTGATCATTATTCGTTTTGAAAGAAAACGGAAGAAGAGAAAAACCTAAAAACCCTAGTTTCGTTTTTGAAAAGGTTCAGCCACTGCCGTTGGTGAGCTAGCACTCAGACCGGCATACATTCATGTGGACTTCGCTAGAGGGTGTTCGTCTTTAGAAGGCAGCATCTGTTAATCGATTTGAAGCTACACAAAAGGTTAGTTTCGAATCTCTTTTATCGAACTGAATGGATCACATGGATCCTGGGAATAAATCGAAAGATAATTTTTTGTTTTCCGCTGCGGCAAAAGGGTTGCAGATTTTTTCGATTTACTAACAGATAGTGAGGCTGAGGCCGCAACAATGGGTTAAATGAAGGCCATTTTGAGATTGGAGCTGGTGTGACACAACAGACAAACCTTCACACTATAAATTTCTTGTCTGAATTTTAGGCAGCTGGGAGCAATCTTGATAGACTCTAAATTCTTTCTATCTTCTTGGCATTAATCTGGATCTTGATTAGGACAGTCTTTGCCCTTACAAAAAGTTTAAGACCCAAATTCATTTCTTTTTTTCTTTTCCCTTTTCTTTCCTTTTTATTTTTCTTACTCTTCCCTCTTCTTTCTCTTTATTTTCCTTACTCTTCCCTTTCTTTGAGCATTTTATCATTTTGTCATTCTTCCTTGTAGGACTGTCAAGTATAGAACTTTCAAGCATTGGATGGTCTTCTTCCTTTTTCTCCAATTTTAATTGAATCTTTGGTTGGGTTGGACCAATTCAGGTCAAACCGTCCTTATAAACCAAATGGAAGCCTTTTGTTGTCTTAGGTAAAAGAGAACTCAGTTGGCTATTTGAACCATTTTGGGTTTTCTTTTCTTTTTTTCTTTTCTCTTTTTTTTCTCTTTTTTTTTTATTTTTTTTTCTTTTCTTTTGTATTTTTTGTTTTCTTTTCTTCTCTTTTTTTTGTTTGGTATTTTTTTTTGTTCTAGCTCTAAAAGAGTTATCTTGTTTGTACTAACTTGGGCTTTCAATAATGGATGAGTGGGGTGACATAAATCTCCTTTAACAGGGATAAATCATTTACTATTCTGATGTTGTCTTGATATATTGGAGATATTATGTGAACTTCAACTACCCTTATGGTTTTGAGAACATCAACTATCCTTATAGTCTTGAGAACTTCAACTATCTTCATGGTAATCATTTCTTTCTTTGATCTTCTTGCCTCTTCATCTTAGTGATCATAAGACTTGTCAAAAGTATCACAACAGCTTAGGGTAGATTATTGGGGTTTTTAAGCCAATGAAAAGAAAGCTAAAATTTTATGAAGGCTCAAAGGGACAACTAGGGATTGATATTTAATAGGGTGGATACTAGTTGTTGGCTTGTCAAACAATGCCTATATCATCTCTCCCTTAAATAAGAAGAGTTTAATTTTGCCTCAAAAGTTTGTCAAAGCATGTTCTAAGACTGACTAGAACCTAGACAAAGGTAATTATGCAGGAGCCCTCTCTAAGTAAGCATACACAACTCAATGCTATAGAGCAATTCCCTCACCTAGTAAAGTCATTCAAGTCATGATGCATAAATATATTAATTCATGAATATCAAACTAGATTCCTCATTGGTTGAGCACCAAAATGAACAAAAACCAACAAAAATTTTGATGAAAGTAATTTATTTCAAACAGCTTTAAATTTGAAAAATACAATAGTTCCAAAAAAAGAAAGTAAAATTGAAAAGCAACATTCAAGCTAAGGAAAGTTCGTTGAGTTTAAACTTCTTTTCCTTTAACCTCTTTAATATCCCCATCTTGAAAGGATGATAATGCAAAATCTTCTTCTAATCCTTTTCCTACCATGAAGGTTGCTGGTGGTGGCACCCTGTTGAACCTTGGAAATGGATTACCTTTGGTATTGGGCTTATCCGGCTCAGGCAACTTGCCATTATCAATTAAATTCTGGATCTCATGCCTCAACTTCATGCAATTGTCCATTTCATGTCCAGGCCTTTGATGGAATTGACAAAATGCATTAGTATCAAAATTAGGTGGAAGAGGATTAGGCAAAGGACGAGGAGTCAAGGGTTGTAACAATCCCTTCTTTTGTAGCTTATTAAGAACCCAAGATAGTGGCTCCCCTAATTCTGAAAACTGTCTCATTCCTCCTTGACTAGTGGCATTAACATCAACTTCTTTTTGTGTGCTTTGATTGCCCGACTGGCAGTTCCCTTTCTCATTCCTTTTTATTAAGAAGCGATTCTTCTCCCTTTCCCACTCTTCAATTTGTAGACAAGCTTGGAGAAGATTTTTAAAATCCCTTATAAGGGTATGAGACATCCTTTCACGGAGATTGGGTAGGATGCCTCTCACGATCATCCTTATTTGATCGGATTCATCGGGCCTATTCTTAAGCAAAGCGGCCTTGTTTCTCCATCTCTTCACATAGTCCACAAAATTCTCATTTGGCCTTTGCCTAATGGACTCAACTTCCATTAAGGTAACTTCTATTTCAACATTGTACCCATATTGTTGGATGAAGGCCTTGTATAGCAAATCCCAACTCTTTTGTGTTCCTTCATCTAAGGTATTGAACCAATTTTGGACAACAGAGTCCAATGAGAGCATAAAGTACCTTAGAGTTTGAGCCTTAGTAGCTCGGGCAGACTGCATAGCATTGATATACTACTTCACATGGAGATGAGGACTTCCGGTTTCATCAAACTTTGCAAATGATGGCATTTTAAACTTGTACAAAACTTCTTCTTCTAGCTCAAATAATTTGTCAACTTTGGACATTTCTTCGGTTTTCAGTTTCTTCTCAAATTTCTTTTCTAAGTCAGCAATCATCTTTTCAACATAAGAAGTCTCAGTCATTTAATTAGCTGCCTTCTCAATAACCTTCGGCTCCTTTTTGTCTTGAGAATCTTGGTAGTATTGAGCCCAATCATCATCATCAATGATCACCTTATCATCATCAAAAGCTACTTCATCAACTTTAGCCTTCCCCTTGACTTTCATGGTACTAGCAGATGCTTCGGCATTGTTTCCTAAAATTGCAGCTAGTTGATTCTTTATGGTCTCGGCCATGGCCTCTTTTATTTCTTCCATCTTGCCATTGAGGGCATCATCAACCATTCTTTGAATTTGATCGGGATCCATTATTTTTGGTAAGTGATTGAGTCGTTGCTAGATACTTCATCTCCGGCGTAGGTCGGATTGTCGTAAGCTTTTGAACTATCGTAATCCAGGGCTGTGAGCTAGAAAGGATCAATGATATGAGATGCAAATGTATTCATGTATGCATGTATACACAAACAATCAACAAAGAAAGATAATTAGGACGTTCCTTCCAACCTTATAACATCCACACACGAATGGCGAGTCTCTTTTCCTAGGTATATGGTTAACAAAATACCAACATGGGGTATCTTGTTTTTGAATATTTCCCTCGGACGTTTCAACCAATAGTTATATTTTTGAAAATGGAAATCAACTTATGATAATTCCCATTAATTAGGTTTTAATCCATTTAAACAACTATAGTAGCTTTTATGCTATATTGGATTAAAACTAAATTAAGAGGTTTATTATAGATAGATTTCTCACTTGAAAAAAGTAACTAATGGTTCATGCAAAAAACAAGCCCATGATTAATTATTCTTAGTATAAACTAGGCTCACAATTGATTTTTGGTATTTCGTTGATACTATATGGGATACTAGCCAGTTTAGGATCGAGTATCCCAATCCAATTTAGGATTGAGTATCCAAATCCAGTTTAGGATCGAGTATCCCAATCTAAGTTAGGATCGAGTATCCCAATCCAGTTTAGGATCGAGTATCCAAACCCAATTTAGGATCGAGTATCCAAAATCCAATTAGGATCGAGTATCCCAATCTAATTTAGGATCGAGTATCCAAATCAAGTTACGATCGAGTATCCAAATCCAGTTTAGGATCGAGTATCCGAATCCAGTTAGGATCGAGTATCCAAGTCTAGTTTAGGATCGAGTATCCAAATCTCTCGGGTCCAGAATCTAAAACATCAACCATCTTAAAAATTAAGTCTTATTATTTTTCACTCTCTTTTACTAAAGTCTCAGATCATTCAAGCAGGGGCAAACTGTAGACCCTTAATTTTCGACCTAGTCCGGTCCAATATATTTTAGTTAGTCCAAAATAATTTTTATGGTATCTGGATTAATTTTAATATTTATTTTAGCAAAAAATTATGAAGTGAATAAAAAATCAAAAATAATAAAGAATTTTTCTGCGGGTGAAATGGCCAGCAGGGCAATTTTGCTGGCCGATGCTGTAGCCAGTCGCGGCAGCTTTTTTGCCAGCGCATTTTTTCCGCAGCAGTTTTTTTTGCCAGCAAAATTTTTCGGCGCAAATTTTTCCAAAACCTAATACAATTAGGATTCGGTTTCCTTTTCTTAATGAATGTTATATTCTATGAATGACTAAGATTAATAAAAAAATCTTCTATAAATAATACCAAAAACAATACAAAAAGTATGAAGAAATTGGGACGAAAATTTTGAGAAAAATTGAGACCGAAACTGAGTAGGAAAGGCTTTGAATCAATCTGATTTTTTTTAAGAGAGCAAACAAATATTCAATCCATCAAAGGCAGCAAAGCTTCTCTTTGTTTTTGTTCATCTAAGAAGAAATTTTTGGTTAAACCAACAAATGGAGGTATGCATCAATTATCTAATTTTTTCACAGTAGCTTAAATTATCAAATTGTTTCTTTTAATTCAAAAACCCTAGAGCCTTAATTTCCCTTTTCTAATGTTTCAAAACCTTAATTCGTTGCTTTGTTTTCCAAAAAGTTTAAAATTATTATTTTTGTTTCTGCAAAATCATAAAACCCTAATTAGATTTTCAAATTTTCAAAATCTTAAATTTGAGTCTGTTTCCTTACACAAAACCTAAAAACATATTTTCTATTTATATAAACCTTAAATCATTTTATTTGTTTTCATAAAGTTCCATAAAATTATCAATTGATTTTCAAATCCTAAAACCTAATGCATTCACCGAAACCCTAATTGTAAAACAGTGAACCCTAATTTCCTTAAAACCTTAAACCCTAATTTTTCTAAACCCTAATCCTTTAAAACTTTAAAATCATATAAATCTAATTCTATACAGTAAGCTCAAAAATAATGATTCAGCAACCATAAATCATAAATCTAAATGTTTTAAAGTGTCCAAACCCTAGTTTCATGATTTCACTTCTCAAACACTAATTTTGTTAATCAAAGAACTTTATCAACATATTAAATTCTAAAACTTGGTTCCATCTCAATTCTTTTAAAATTCACAGTAGCTTAAACCCATGAATTCCCAAAACCCTAAACATATTAAATAAAGAAACTTAAATAGAAACAGTAGTCCTAATTTGAATCTTTACTTGCTTTATTCAATTTTATATTTGATTATGATTTAATTTATTTTTAATGCTTTGTTGCTTTATTTAAGTTCAATGCTTCATTTATTTAGTTTATCATGGATGAATGTTTATTTTATATTTTGATTAATACCTTTGATGAATGATTTATTTATGATGAATGGTTATTTACTTTCATCGATTTACTTAGATTTCCAAATGTTGTAAGAGGTATGTTTCTACTTGTTGGGTACCTCGTCAATTAAACATCATATAACTTAAATTTCTTTTCTATTTTAGAACCAATGTAAAGGACATGTTTCTACCTTTCGGTGGGTGTCCTATTTTTCTGCAGGCGAAATGGCCCGCAGGCCAATTTTCACCAGCTTTTTCCCAGCGTAATTTTTCTGCAGCAGTTTTTTTTCGCCAGCGTAATTTTTCAGCATCAGTTTTATTCGCCAGTGAAATTTTTTCGACGCAAATTTTTTCAAAACCAAATACAATTAGGTTTCAGTTTCCTTTTCTTAATTAATGTTAGATTCCGTGAATAACTAAAATTAATCATAAAAATCTTCTATAGATAAGGACTAAAACAACACTAAAAGGGATGGGATTTTGGAGGAGAAATTGAGATCGAAATTCAAGAGGAAAAGTTTGAGTCAATCAGACTTTTTGAGAGAGCAAACAAACAATTCAATCCATCAAAGGCAGTAAAGCTTGTCTTTGATTTTGTTCATCCAAGACGAAATTTTTGGTGGAACCAACAAACAAAGGTATGAATTTCTTTATTTGTTTCATTAATTTACAGTAGCTTTATCACTCAATATAAAAAATTGTTTCTGTTTCTTCAAAATCAAAATAACCCTAGAACCTTAATTTACCTTTTCTAAAGCTTAAAAACCTTAATTCATTTCTTTGTTTTCCAAAAATCTTAAAATTGTTGTTTTTGTTTCTTCAAAATCTCGAAACCCTAATTTGCTTTCCAATTTTTCAAAGCCCTAAATTGAATATGTTTCTTACCACAAACCCTAAAAAATATTTTTTTTTGTTTCTATAAACCTTAAATTGTTTTGTTTATTTTCATAAACTTTCATAAAATTATCAATTGATTTTCAAATTCTAAAATCTAATGTATTCTCCAAAACCCTAATTCTAAAATTCTAAAACCCTAATTCAACTCCAAAACCCAAAACAGTAAACCCTAACTCACTTAAAATCTAAAACCCTAATTTTTCTAAACCCTAATCCTTTAAACCTTAAAACCCTATAAACATAAATATTAAAATTCAAACACAGTAAGGTTAAAAACCATAATTCAGTAACCATAAATCATAAATATAAATGTTTTAAAATGTCCAAATCCTAGTTTCATGATTTCACTTCTCAAACACTAATTTGGTTAATTAAAGAACTTTATCAACCTCTTAAATTATAAAACTTTGTTCCATGTCAATTCTTTTAAAATTTACAGTAGCTTAAATGCATGAATTCCAAAACCATAAAAACATTAAATAAAGAAACTTAAATAGAAACAATAGCCCTAATTTGAATCTTTATTTGCTTTATTCAATTTTATATTTGATTATGTAATCTATTATATGCTTTAATTTATTTTCAATGCTTTGTTGATTTATTTAAGTTTAATGCTTGATTCATTTAGTTTATCATGGATGGATGTTTATTTCATATTTTGATTAATATCTTTGATGAATGATCTATTTATGATGAATGGTTATTTACTTTTATCGGTTTATTTAGATTTCCAAATGTTGTAAGAGGTATGTTTCCACTTGGTGGGTACCTCATTAGTTAAATATCATGTAATTTAAATTGCGTTTCTATTTCAGGACCAATGTAAAGGACATGTTTCTACCTTTCAGTGGGTGTCTTATTTAGGCATGGGATGTAAGGACATGTTTCCATCCTCGGATGGGTGTCCATTTATTTGTTTTGCTTGGACATTGTTTTGATTTTTAATATATCGATTCTTTATTTTAATTATTGTGTGTAATATGGATAATGTTGTTATATTTAAGAATTTTATAATATTAAGACCTATAAAGGAGGCCGGTTCCAATGAACCGGGCGTTGTGGGGGTGCTGGGCAATTTCTAACCTTCCCCACACGTACCCAACCCCATTAGGGGGTTGGGGATTCCTTAGAAATCGAGTCATCCACCCCTTTCTTTTTCCTGGCCTGTTCGGGTGGTGACTCCATTTTCTTCGGACTTAGGTCTGTGTTCTCTAAGGCCCCGAGCCTAACCAGTGCCGAAGTCACAAGAACCATTACACCAAGAGTGGGGACGAAAATCCCCGCTCATAGTGGCGACTCCACTGGGGATAAGAGAAGTTGATTCCGTTGGTCTTTATATTATTTTATTCTTTCTTATAATGATATTATCCATTGCATCATATTAGATTGCATTGAGTGCGTAAGTTAGGATGCCCGTGTTACTCGTGTTATGTTATGTAAGGGATACCATACTTTCACTCAAGGTATGGAAATCGAGCATGGCATAACCACTCATAGCCTCGTACCATTTGGTATATACTTGCTATGGGAACCTAAGCCTTTTTACCCAATAACTAAAGCTCATGTAATTGGCCTAGTTACTTTCCTTAGGTTTTTACCCCATATGCTTGTTGTTTGACTATGGTTAATTTATCTTGGCTTAAATCATGGCTTATTTGGTTTGTTCTTTTTCTAA
The DNA here is from genome assembly GCA_947685225.1 of Garcia nutans. Lineage (NCBI taxonomy): Eukaryota > Viridiplantae > Streptophyta > Magnoliopsida > Malpighiales > Euphorbiaceae > Garcia > Garcia nutans. Next base: position 41,089,153 of record CANTUV010000007.1, on the reverse strand, counting down.
TATGACCTAAGTATATTGTAAGCTCAAAATAAATTTTTCTTTAAAATCCAAAAGACCAAAGCTATTTTCAAAATGTTTCAAGATGGTCTTTGGACATAAGACTTTTCTAAAAACAAATCAAAAATTCTTTTGCTCATGGCCCTAATACTAAGCCCAAAATATCCATTTTTTCTAAGATCTTTTTACAATGGGCTTAGGAACAAAATTATTTTTATCCAACCTTTTCTTACAAAGAGCTTGCAAAATATTTTGGCCAATTAAGAAATACTAAAAATCAATTGTGAGCCTAGTGTGAGCGGGGATTTTTTCCCCCACTCCTGATGGAATGGTTCTTGTGACTTCATTACTATTTAGGCTCGGGGCCTTAGAGGACACAAACCTAAGTCCGAAGAAAATGGAGTCGCCACCCGTACGGACTAGGAAAAAGAAAGGGTGGATGACTCTATTTCTAAAGAATCCCCAACCCCCTGATAGGTTCGGAAAGTTAGGTACGTGTGGGGAAGGTGAGAAATGGCCCAGCACCCCTACAACGCCCGGTTCATTGGAACTGGCCTCCTTTACAGGTCTTAATATTATAAAATTCTTAAATATAACAACATTATCCATATTACACACAATAATTAAAATAAAGAATCGATATATTAAAAATCAAAACAATGTCCAAGCAAAACAAATAAATGGACACCCATCCGAGGATGGAAACATGTCCTTACATCCCATGCCTAAATAGGACACCCACTGAAAGGTAGAAACATGTCCTTTACATTGGTTTTAAAATAGAAAAGCAATTTAAATTACATGACATTTAACTAATGAGGTACCCAACAAGTGGAAACATACCTCTTACAACATTTGGAAATCTAAATAAATTGATAAAAGTAAATAACCACTCATCATAAATAAATCATTCATCTAAGATATTAATCAAAATATGAAAAAAACATCCATCCATGATAAACTAAATGAATCAACCATTAAACTTAAATAAATCAACAAAGCATTGAAAATAAATTAAAGCATATAATAGATTACATAATCAAATATAAAATTGAATAAAGCAAATAAAGATTCAAATTAGGGCTATTGTATCTATTTAAGTTTCTTTATTTAATGTTTTTAGGGTTTTGGAATTCATGGGTTTAAGCTAATGTAAATTTTAAAGGAATTGACATGGAACAAAGTTTTATAATTTAAGAGGTTGATAAAGTTCTTTAATTAACCAAATTAGTGTTTGAGAAGTGAAATTATGAAACTAGGGCTTGAACATTTTAAAACATTTAGATTTATGATTTACGATTACTGAATTATGGTTTTTAACCTTACTGTGTTTGAATTTCAATATTTATGTTTATAGAGTTTTAAGGTTTAAAGGATTAGGGTTTAGAAAAATTAGGGTTTTAGATTTTAAGGGAGTTAGGGTTTACATTTTTGGGTTTTGGAGTTGAATTAGGGTTTTAGAATTTTAGAATTAGGGTTTCGGAGAATAAATTAGATTTTAGAATTTGAAAATCAATTGATAATTTTATGAAACTTTATGAAAATAAACAAAACAATTTAAGGTTTATAGAAACAAAAAAGATAATTTTTATGGCTACTGTTTCCATTTAGGGTTCTTTATTTCATGTGTTTAGGGTTTTGGAATTTCTAGAATTAGGCTACTGTGAGTTTTTAAAGGAATTAAAATAGTTTAAGGTTTTATGTTTTAAAAGGTTGATAAAATTCTTTGATTAACCAAATAAGTGTTTGCGGTGTAAAATCATGAAATTAGGTTTTGGACACTTTAAAATACTTAGATTTATGGTTTATGGTTATTCATTGAATTATGGTTTAAGCTTACTATGTAAAATTATTATATTTGTGTTTATATGGTTTTTTAAAGTTTTAAAGGATTTAGGGTTTATAAAAAATTAAGGTTTATGGTTTTAAGGGGTTAGGGTTTACTATTTTGAGTTTTGGAATTGAATTAGGGTTTTAGGATTTTTGAATTTAGGGTTTCGGGTAATGAGTTTTATTTTAGGATTTGGAAAGACAATTGACAATTTCATGAAGTTTTATGAATTTAAACAAAATGATTTAAAGTTTATAAGAGCAAAAAAGATATTTTTAAGGCTTTTGGAAGGAAACAGAACACAATTTAAAGTATTGATAATTTGAAAAGCAAATTAGGGTTTTGGGGTTTTGAAGAAACAAAACTAATAACTTTAAATTTTTTAGAAAACAAAGCAATGATTTAAGGTTTTCAAACTTCAAAAAAGTTGAATTGAGGTTATAAAGTTTTTGAATTAAAAGAAACAAAGGATGATTAAGCTGCTGTGAAAAAATAAAAGAAATTAAGAATTCAAACCTTCTTTTTGTAAGTTACACAAAAAATTGCTTCTTCGATGAACAAGGTCAAAGACAAGCCTTTTTGCCTTTGAATCTCTTGAATTTTTTTTCTGCTCTCTCAAAAAATCAGCTTGATTCAAGGTTTTCCTTCATAGTTTCGGATCCAATTTTTCCCTTATTTCTCATTGATTTTTTTTTGTGTTGTTTTTGATCTTATTTATAAAAGTTTTATATCCTTCATTCCTAAATATTCACGGCATCTTTATTTATTAAGAAAAGGAAACCGAAACCTAATTACATTATGTTTCAAAAAATTTGCATCAAAAAAATTTCGCTGCCGAAAAAAACTGCTACGGAAAAAACTGGCTGCGGCAGCGGGCGCGCGAGCTAGCCTGCGGGCGGGCGAAGGCCATTTCGCCCGTAGGATTTTCCTGCGAGCAAAATGGCTTCCATTTCGCCCCCAGAAAAATTCTGCGGGCGAAATGGCCCAGGGCCATGCCCCGCGCGCTGGTTTTCGGCGATGATTTTTTTCGTTGACTATTTTTTCATCGTCGATTTTTATTTTTATTTTTTTATTTTTTTTGTTTTTTTATTTTTTATTAATAAAAATTAAATACTAAAGCAAAAAATAACAAAAATTATTTTGAACCAATTAAAATATTTTGGACAACACAAAAATTATTTTGGACTAAATAAAATATATTGGGCTGAACTGGGTCAAAAATTAAGGGTCTACAGTTTGCCCCCTGCTTGAATGATCTGAGATTTTAGTGAAAGATAGTGAAAAGCAATAAGACTTAATTTTTTATGAGATGGTTATTTGAATTTATTTTTGGGTTCTGGACCTAGTTCGAGTTCTGGACTTGATTTGGGTACTTGGACTAGAGATTGGGTACTTGGACCCAAGATTGAATTTGATTTGGGTACTTGGACCCGAGTTTGGATTGAATTTGGGTACTTAGACCCAGAATTGGGTACTTGGACCCGAGAATAGGTACTTGGACCCAAGAATGGGTACTTGGACCCGAGATTGGATTGAATTTTAGGTACTTGGACCCAGGATTAGGTACTTGGACCCGAGATTTATTTGATTTGGGTACTTGGACCCGAGATTTATTTGATTTCGGTATTTGGACCCGAGATTGAGTTTGACTGGCCTTTTATCATTTGGGAAGTTTGATTGCTCCTGTTATTCCATGCATTGTGGTTTTTCGCCTACAAAATGGATCTTCATCCTTTGAGATCGGGTCTTCATCCTTGAAAATGGATCTTCATTCTTTGAGATCGGGTATTCACCCTTGAAAATGGATCTTCATCCTTTGAGATCGGGACTTCACCCTTGAAAATGGATCTTCATATTGAGATCGGGTCTTCACCCTTGCAAATGGATCTTCATCCTTTGAGATCGGGTCTTCACCCTTGCAAATGGATCTTCATCCCTTGGGATTGGGTCTTCACCCTTGCAAATGGATCTTCATCCTTTGAGATCGGGTCTTCATCCTTGAAAATGGTCTTCATCCTTTGAGATCGGGTCTTCACCCTTGCAAATGGATCTTCATCCTTTGAGATTAAGTCTTATATTGGCTTCAGCTCTTCTAGCTAGGCTGATCTTTTGTCATTTGCATCATCATTCTTTTGATAGTTCTAATGTTCCATTCTTTTGTTCTTCCTTTGCAAAAATTAAGCTATTTTTAATTGGACCTTATATTCTCTCCTTGCCCCCCTGTGTGGAAAAATATTTGTAAGTGAGTTTGAAAATATTTGGTATATAAACTTTAAAAAATTGAAAAGGAGAAACTTTGCCCACTGTGTAGGCTCAAACCGAAGATATTTTCCATGCAAGCTTTGATTGATGTTTTTCTTGTCTAGTTATTTGCATAAGCACGCATTTCATCTATTTACAAAATTATTGGGGCTTTCTCAAGCAATGGGCTTTCCATGCCCCCCTAATTTGACATCTTCTTTTGATTCTTTACTTCACAGAGTGTTTGTTGTTCACTTTGATAAAGAATAGACAATACAAGATAAGAAAGTGCGATGTGATATGCTCATGTATGCATGATATGCATGAATAATACTTACAGTTGTTCCATCGACTCACAGACCGAGGTGATCAACAGAAGTTTTCTTATTGGTTCTGTTTTGACGCTTGTTCAAGTCTTGCATTGGAATGATCGAAAGCTTTTGCATTTGTGGCTTTTATCTTCAAGTTGTTAAAAACATGAGTGATGGAGACCCTAAGCAGCAGAGTCAGGGATGCATCCATTTTAAACTATATTTCAGTATGTCGGCTGGTAGTTTCTTCATAACTTTGCCAATAATAATTTCCTTTGGCCAATGTGTCCTTTGGAGGTTCAACATGCTTCGCTTAACTTGAAGACTTTGTATGACAAAACACTTTTGTTTTTGAATTTTGATTTTGAAATCAAATGTTGGCTTTGCCAAATTAATGTCAATGTGCCTCAGGACTTGATTTTCCAAATTAACATATCTATAAAATGCAACCCTAGTTACCGTACTAAACTCAGGAATCATTTCTATTTAAGCAAGAACTATTGCACTTCAGATAGGCACATACACATTACTTGGCCAAAGGTCTCATTGAGTTTAAATATTGTCTATCTCATATGCATGCTTATCCAAACTATCTCCACTAATAGACTCTACCTACCAAGAGAGATCAACAGGTCTTTGATAGGCTTGAAATGGGGTCTATAAGGGGCATGGGTTAAATAAAGGCCATTTTGAGATAGGAACTGATGTGACACAATGGACAAACCCACACCCTACAAATTTCTTGTTGGAACTTTAGACAGCTGGGAGCAATCTTGCTAGACTCTAAATTCCTTCTATCTTCTTGGCATTAATCTGGATCTTTATTGGAACAGTCTTTGCCTTTGCATAATGTTTGGTACCCAAATTCATTTCTTTTCTTCTTCTCCCTTTTCTTTCTTTTTATTTTTCTTACTCTTCCCTTTCTTTGAACTTTTATTATTTTATCCTTTTTCCTTGTAGGACTGTCAAGTACAGAACTTTTAAGCACTGGATGGTCTTTCTCCTTTTTCTTTGGTTTTGATCGAATCTTTGGTCAGGTTGGACCAATTCAAGTCAAACCGTTTTGGGTTTTCTTTTATTTTTCTTTTTTCTTTTTTCTTTCTTCTTTCTTTTCTTTTTCTTCTTTTTCTCTTTTTTTTCAATTTTTTTTTGGTTCTAGCTTTAAAAGAGTTGTCTTGTTTGTACCAACTTGGGCTTCCAATAATGGATGAGTGGAGTAACATAAATCTTCTTTAACAGGGACAAATTATCTGTTACTCTAATGTTGTCTTGACATATTGGAAATATTAAGGGAACTTCAACTACCCTTATGATCTTAAAAACATTAACTACCCTTATGGTCTTGAGAACCATCTTTATCATCTTGAGAACTTCACTTATCCTCATGATCTTGACTAATCATTGCTTTCTTTGATCTTCTTGCCTCTTCATCTTAGTGACCATAAGACTTGTCAAAAGTATCACAATAGCTCAGGGTAGGTTGTTGGGGTTATATGCCAATGAAAAGAAAGCTAAAATTTTATGAAGGCTCAAAGGGACAACTAGGAATTGATATCTAATAGGGTGGATACTAGTTGTTGGCTAACCAAACAATGCCTAGATCATCTCTCCCTTAAATAAGCAGAGTTGCAATTTCGCCTCGAAAGTTTGTGAAAGCATGTTCTAAGACTGACTAGGACCTAGACAAAGGTAATTATGCAGGAGCCCTCTCTAAGTAAGCATACACAACTCAATGCTATAGAGCAATTCCCTCACCTAGTAAAGTCATTCAAGTCACGATGCCTAGGCACAATAATTTATGAACATCAAGCTAGATTCCTCATCGGTTGAACACCAAAATGAACAAAGACCAACAAAAATTTTGATGAAAGTAATTTATTCAAACAAATTTAAATTGGAAAAACACGATAGTTCCAATTAAATATTAAAGAAAGTAAAATTGAAAAGCAACATTCAAGATAAGGAAAGTTTGTTAAGTTTAAGCTTCTTTTCCCTTCACGTCTTCAATATTTCTAACTTGAAAGGATGATAAAACAAAATCTTCTTCCAATCCTTTTCCCACCATGAAGGTTGCCGGTGGAGGTACTCTATTGAACCTTGGTAATGGATTGTCTTTGGTGTTGGGCTTATCCGGCTCGGGTAGCTTGCCACTATCAATCAAATCTTGGATCTCATGCCTTAATCGGGTACATCTATCAGTCTCATGTCCTTGAGTCTGATGAAATTGACAAAAAGCTTTAGTATCAAATTTTGGGGGTAATAGACTAGGCAAAGGTCGAGGAGCCAATGGTTGTAACAACCCTTTCTTTTGTAGCTTGTCAAAGACCCAAGACAAAGGCTTCCCCAGATCTGAAAACTGCCTTCTATTTGCTTGACCGGTTATATTGACATCAACTTCTTTTTGCATGCTTTGATTTCCGAACTGGTAATTCCCTTTCTCATTCCTTCTTATTGAAAAGCGATTTTTCTCCCTTTCCCACTCTTCAATTTGTAGACCAGCTTGGAGGAGATCTTTGAAATCCCTTATAAGGGTGTGAGATATCCTTTCACGGAGATTGGGCAGGATGCCTTTCACGATCATCCTTATTTGATCAGATTCATCGGGCCTCTTCTTGAGCAAAGCATCCTTATTTCTCCATCTTTTGACATAGTCCACAAAATTCTCATTTGGCCTTTGTCTAATGGACTCCATTAACTTCCATCTCGGCATTATACCCATATTGTTGAATGAAAGCCTTGTATAGCAGATCCCAATCTTTTTGAGTACTTTCCTCTATGGTGTTGAACAAATTTTGGATAACAGGATCCAATGAGAGTATGAAGTACCTTTGAGTTTGAGCCTTAGTAGCTCGAGCAGACTGCATAGCAGTGATATACTGCTTCACATGTAGATGAGGATTTTTGGTTCCATCGTACTTCGCAAAAGATGGCATCTTGAACTTGTACGGAACTTCTTCATCTAACTCGAATAATTTGTCAACTTTAGACATTTCTTCGATTTTCAGTTTCTTCTCAAATTTATTTTCTAAATCAGCAATCATTTTCTCAACATCAGATGTCTCGGTCTTTTCAATAGTTGCCTTCTCAACAACTTTCGGCTCCTATTTGTCTTGAGGATCTTGGTAGTATTGAGCCCAATCATCATCATCAATGACCACTTTATCATCATCAAAAGCTACTTCATCAACTTTAGCCTTCCCCTTGACTTTCTTGGTGCTAGCAGATGCTTCGACATTGTTTCCTAAAATTGCAGCTAGTTGATTCTTTATGGTCTCGGTCATGGCCTCTTTTATTTCTTCCATTTTGGAATCGAGGGCTTCATCCACCATTCTTTGTATTTGTATTTGTTCGGTATCCATTGTTTTTGGTGAGCAAGTGATTGAGTCGTTGCTAGATTCTTCATCTCCGGCGTAGGTTGGATTGTTGTAAGCTTTTGAACTATCGTAATCCAGGGCTGTGAGCCAGAGAGGATTAATGATATGAGATGCAAATGTATGCATGTATGCATGTATGCACAAACAATCAACAAACAAGGATAATTAGGATGTTTCCTTCCAGCCTTATATCATCCACACACGAATGGCGAGTCTCTTTTCTGAGGTATATGGTTAACAAACCACCAATATGGGGTACCTTGTTTTCAAATAATTCCCTCGGACGTTTCAACAAATAGTTATATTTTCAAAAATGAAAATCAATCCATGATAATTCCCATTAATTAGGTTTTAATCCATTCAACCAACTAAAGTAGCTTCTATGCTACATTGGATTAAAACTAAATTAAGAGGTTTATTATAAATAGATTTCTCACTTGAAAAAGGTAACTAATGATTCATGCCAAAAACAAGCCCATGGTTAATTTATTCTTAGTGTAAACTAGGCCTACAATTGATTTTTGGTATTTCATAATTGACCTAAATATTTTTGCAAGCTCTTTTTAAGAAAGGTTGGATGAAAATAATTTTGTTTCCAAAGCCCATTGTAAAAAGATTTTAGGAAAAATGGATTTTGGGCTTAGTATTTAGGCCATGAGCAAAAGAATTTTTGATTTGTTTTTAGAAAGTTTTATGTTCAAAGACCATCTTGAAAAATTTTGAAAATAGCTTTGGTCTTTTGGACTTTATAGAAAAATTTATCTTGAGCTTATAATATACTTAGGTCATATTAGAAAAAGAACAAACCAAATAAGCCATGATTTAAGCCAAGATAAATTAACCATAGTCAAAAACACGCATTTGGGGTAAAACCTAAGGAAAGAAAATAGGCCAATTACATGAGCTTTAGAGTTTGGGTTAAATGGCTTAGGTTTCCATAGCAAGTATATACCAAATGGTACGAGGCTATGAGTGGTTATGCCATGCTCGATCTCCATACCTTGAGTGAAAGTATGGTATCCCTTACATAACATAACACGGGTAACAGGAGCGTCCTAACTCACGCACAAGATTAAATGGATAATATCATTATAAGAAAGAATAGAATAATATAAAGACCAATGGAATCAACTTCTGTTATCCTCAGTGGAGTCGCCACTGTGAGCGAGGATTTTCGCCCACACTCCCAGTGGAATGGTTCTTGCGACTTCGGCACTGTTTAGGCTCGGGACCTTAGAGAACACAAACCTAAGTCCGGAGAAAATGGAGTTGCCACCCGGACGGAGCAGGAAAGAGAAAGGGGTGGATAACTCGATTCCTAAGGAATCCCCAACCCCCTAATGGGTTCGAAAAGTTGGGTACATGTGGGGAAGGTGAGAAATCGCCCAGCACCCCCACAACGCCCGGTTCATTGGAACCGACCTCCTTTACAAGTCTTAATATTTTAAAATTTTTAAATATAACAACATTATCCATATTACACATAATAATTAAAATAAAGCATCGATATATTGAAAATCAAAACAATGTCCAAGTAAAACAAATAAATGGACACCCACCCGAAGATAGAAACATGTCCTTACATCCCATGCCTAAATAGGACACCCACCGGAAGGTAGAAACATGTCCTTTACATTGGTTCTAAAATAGAAAAGCAATTTAAATTACATGACATTTAACTAATGAGGTACCCAACAAGTGGAAACATACCTCTTACAACATTTGGAAATCTAAATAAATTGATAAAAGTAAATAATCATTCATCATAAATAAATCATTCATCAAAGGTATTAAATATCAATAGAAAGTAAACATCCATCCATGATAAATTAAATAAACCAAGCATTGAACTTAAATAAATTAAAGTATATAAAGTAAATCAAAGCATAATCAAATATAGAATTTGTAATATCCCAAAGTATGCCCTAGAAGTTTTGATATTATTGTTGTAATTGGATTGAATGTACATGTTAAATTTGGAAGAGAAAAGAAATTTAAAAGAAAGTGTATATATTGTGTATATGGAAATATATACAACATATATACAAGTCAAATGTGATGGTCAAAGGAAGAAGATTTTTATTTTGTTATTTATGAAATTACTAAAAAGGGCAATAAGTGAAAGAAAATTTAAAATAAATAGAAGAGGGTATTTAAGTAATTTCTTATTTGAAATGCTTGGTGGAGGTTTAAAGAGATGAGAAGTTTGACTTGGTCTCTAATTAGCCTTTCTTTTCTCTTCTTTTCTTTTGTTGGCCGACCATCCAAAGCAAGAGAGCAAGGGTGAGTTGTGTTTGTTCCAAGCTCAAATTGAAGGAAGATTCAAGTGATAAAGTTGGAATTTGTGAAGTTTTATCAACTTTGGTAAGTTCTCTCTTGATTTCTTTTGTTATATTTTGAAGTTGTATATGAGTATGATGGTTGATATTTGTAAGTAGGGTTGTGTTGATTGTAGCATGTTGGAAGGTGTTTGATTTAATTGATTGTGGTGTTGGTTTTGAAAATAAGATAAGAAGCTAGGTTGATGTTGGTTTTGGTAAAGTAAAAGTGATGTTGGTTTTAGGGTTTTGAAGTGGTAAGTGATGTTAAACTTGAGTTTGAGCAATTATTTTCATAGATCTTCTTGTTGTTTGGGTTTAGTGGAGTTATAAGTTTAGAACACATGATTTTAGTTGGAGGCAGTAGAATCTTAGATGCCACACCCGTGGCCCTTAGATGCCATGGCTGTGGGGGTGTTGAACAATTTGGGACAGAATTGTTTTCTAACCCACGCCCGTGGGGGTTGGGGTGACCACGGCCGTGGGCCCTAGTTAGTGGTGTTGAGTTGTAATTTGTGATTTAAGGGTCCAGTAAGAGGTTATTAAGTGAATATTTGTATTGGAATTGATGTATTTTATCATTTGTGGATTAGGTCTTGAAGAAGATAATTTGCCCTAATTCAAGTGGTGAAGAAAAGTTGGAAGAGGAAGTGTATAGGTTTGTGTAAGTGGTGCTTAAGGTAAGTACAAACTAAATTATTGCATATATTCATATGATGTTGAGACTTAACATACATTTGATTGTAAATGTGTTAAGAAATCTAATACATTGTTGATGCTTGTTAATAATATTATGTTTGGTATAATATGAATGATTGATGAACATCTAAAATGTGTGTTAATGCCATTGACTATGTACACCTAAATGATGAATTAAATTAATGTGAAATGAGATATAAGGAGATGTGTAGCCAATGTGATTAGTAATGATGATTTAAATGAAATAAGTGGGGCATGTTTTCCTAAATGATACTGTTTAATGCAATTGATGATATATATATACTCTCTTGATGAGATGTAGAGCCATGGTTGTTGGCTAAAATGATAATGATGCCAATGAGATGATTGAGGCATGGTTGCCTAAGTGATAATGAGAAAATGAGAATGAAATTGATAATGAAATAATAAATGAATTGTGTGTCTAATATGTTATTCCATTTTCAGAGTTTTGTTATTGGTGGCATGCCTATAGTAACACTCTCTTGAAGTTAGGTTGGGCTTGATCCTTGAAGCCAAGTTGGGTTGAAGTTTAACATGTTTTACTCCCCTTGAAGCTTGGTTGGGTCTAGTCCTTGAAGCCTAATTGAGATGTTACAACCCTTGAAGCTAGGTTGGGTTTGGTTCTTGAAGCCAAGTTGGGTTGATACTTAGCATGCTTTGTTCCCCTTGAAGCATGGTTGAACCTAAATCCTTGAAGCCTAGTTGGGATAACAATGATGATAAATGTGATAATTAAAATAAAACATTAACTCTGAAAGTTGAATGGCATATTAGTGCCTTTGGGCCCATGCTTGTCTTTGTTTTCAATATGATTCTTGAACTGTGAAACCAATGAATAATGAGATTGATTATAATGCATAAGTATCTTATTGAGAATGAATGTTTGATATGACATTAAGCAAAGTAAGATGTTGAAGTATAACATTCTTTTGAATGGTGTATGGAATTGATTGTGTGACATTGGCATTGCATCAAAACATAATATTATTGTAGTTTGTACCACTAAGTCGTTGGCTTAGCGTGATTATGATTTATCGCGCATGTGACAGGGAAGAACCAGAGAGTTCCTCTAGGCCGAGTAGAGTCTAGATCTTGAGGTAATGATAGTGGATCTTAAAGATCAAAGAGATACTGCCAAACATGTATATATTTTATGTTTTGTAAAATTTGAATTTTGATGTATATGTATTTGTAAATATTTGTTATATTTTTCGCTGCGTTTTGTATAAACATTTTGGTCTATTGTATTTTATAAATTTTCCTTAATGTTTTAAAATTGTTTATATTAATTAAAGGGATGGTTTGTGTGTTTTGTAAACTGTAGCATTTCTATATTCAGTATACGTATATTACGATCGTATTAGCATGCTGTATACGTATACGGGGTATAGGGGTGTTACAGAATTAGATAAGGCAAATAAAATTCTAAATTATGGCTACTGTTTCCATTTAGGGTTCTTTATTTCATGTGTTTAGGGTTTCAAAATTTCTATAATTAGGCTACTGTGAGTTTTTAAAGGAATTAAAATATTTTAAGGTTTTATGTTTTAAAAGGTTGATAAAATTCATTGATTAACCAAATTAGTGTTTGTGGTGTAAAATCATGAAATTAGGTTTTGGACACTTTAAAATATTTAGATTTATGGTTTATGGTTATTCATTGAATTATGGTTTAAGCTTACTGTGTAAAATTATAATATTTGTGTTTATATGGTTTCTTAAAGTTTTAAAGGATTTAGGGTTTAGAAAAAAAAAATTAAGGTTTAAGGTTTTAAGGGGTTAGGGTTTACTATTTTGAGTTTTGGAATTGAATTAGGGTTTTAGGATTTTTGAATTTAGGGTTTCGGGTAATGAGTTTTATTTTAGGATTTGGAAAGACAATTGACAATTTCATGAAGTTTTAAGAATTTAAACAAAATGATTTAAAGGTTAATAGAGCAAAAAAGATATTTTTAAGGCTTTTGGAAGGAAACAGAACACAATTTAAAGTTTTGATAATTTGGAAAGCAAATTAGGGTTTTGGGGTTTTGAAGAAACAAAACTAATAACTTTAAATTTTTTAGAAAACAAACCAACGATTTAAGGTTTTCAAACATCAGAAAAGTTGAATTGAGGTTATAAAGTTTTTGAATTAAAAGAAACAAAGAATGATTAAGCTACTGTGAAAAAATAAAAGAAATTAAGAATTCAAACCTTGTTTTGTAAGTTACACCAAAAATTGCTTCTTCGATGAACAAGGTCAAAGACAAGCCTTTTTGCCTTTGAATTGCTTGAATTGTTTTTCTTCTCTCTCAAAAAATCAGCTTGATTCAAAGTTTTCCTTCACAGTTTCGGATCTAATTTTTCCATTATTTCTCATTGATTTTCTTTTGTGTTGTTTTTTATCTTATTTATAGAAGTTTTATATCCTTCATTCCTAATTATTCATAGCATCTTTATTCATTAAGAAAAGGAAATCGAAACCTAATTGCATTAGGTTTCAGAAAATTTGCGTCGAAAAAATTTCGCTGGCGAAATAAAACTGCTGTGGAAAAAATGCGCTGGCGAAAAAGCTGCCGCAGGCGCAAGAGCTGGCCTGCGGGTGGGCGAAGGCCATTTCGCCCGCAGGAAACTTCTGCAGGTGAAATGGCCCATGGCCATGCCCCGCGCGCTGTTTTCGGCGATGATTTTTATTTTTATTTTTTGATTTTTATTTATTTATTTTTTATTAATAAAAATTAGATACTAAAGCAAAATACAACAAAAAATATTTTGGACCAATTAAAATATTTTTGACAACACAAAAATTATTTTGGACTAAATAAAATATATTGGACCAAACTGGGTCAAAAATTAAGGGTCTACTCCTAGTTTATACTAAGTCTAATTAATCATGGGCTTGTTTTTGGCATGAACCATTAGTTACTCATTTCAAGCGAGAAATCTACCTATAATAAACGTCTTAATTTAGTTTTAATCTGATATAGCATAATAGCTACTTTAGTTGGTTGAATGGATTAAAACCTAATTAATGGGAATTATTATGAAATGATTTCCATTTTTTAAAATATAACTATTGGTTGAAATGTATGAGAGAAATATTTGAAAACAAGGTACCCCATGTTGGTATTTTACTAACCATATACCTAGGAAAAGAGACTCGCCATTCGTGTGTGGATGTTATAAGGAACGTCCTAATTATCTTTTTCTGTTGATTGTTTATGCATACATGCATACATGCATACATTTGCATCTCATATCATTGATCCTCTCTGGCTCACAGCCCTGGATTATGACAGTTCAAAAGCTTACGACAATCCGACCTATGCCGGAGATGAAGTATCTAGCAACAACTCAATCACTTGCTAACCAAAAACAATGGATCCTGAACAAATTCAAAGAATGGTGGACGATGCCCTCAACACTATGATGGAAGAAATAAAAGAAGCCCTAGCTGAGACCATGAAGAACCAATTGGCTGTAATTTTAGGAAACAATTCCAAAGCATCTGCTAGCTCCAAGAAGCCAAAGGACAATGGGAAGGCTAAAATTGGTGAAGTAGCTTTTGATGATGATAAGGTGATCATTGATGATGTGATTGGGCTCAATACTACTAAGATGCTCAAGACAAGAAGAAAGAACCAAAGATTGTTGAAAGATCAACTATGGAGAAGATTGAAACTTCTGATGTTGAAAAGATGATTGCTAATTTGGAAAAGAAATTTGAGAAGAATTTGAAAACCGAGGAAATGTCCGAAGTTGACAAATTATTTGAGCTAGATGAAGAAGTCCCGTACAAGTTCAAGATGCCATCTTTCGTGAAGTTTGATGGAACTGGAAATCCTCATCTCCATGTGAAGCAGTATATCACTGCTATGCAGTCTGCCTGAGCTACTAAGGCTCAAACCCTAAGGTACTTCATACTCTCATTGGACCCTGTTGTCCAAAATTGGTCAATACCTTAGATGACGGAACAAAAAAAAGTTGGGATCTGCTTTACAAATCCTTTGTCCAACAATATGGATATAATGTCAAGATGGAAGTTACATTAATGGAAGTGGAGTCCATTAGGCAAAGGTCGAATGAGAATTTTGTGGATTATGTGAAGAGATGGAAGAGATGGAGAAACAAGGCCGCTTTACTCAAGAAGAGGCCCAATGAATCTGATCAAATAAGGGTGATCGTGAGAAGTGTCCTGCCCAATCTCCGTGAAAGGATGTCTCATACCCTTATAAGAAATTTCAAAGATCCTCTCCAAGCTGGTCTACAAATTGAAGAGTAGGAAAGGGAGAAAAATCGCTTTTCAATAAGATGGAATGAGAAAGGGAATTATCATCCTAACAATCAAAGCACGCAAAAAGAAGTTGATGTTAATGTGGCTGGTCAAGGAAATAAAAGACAATTCTCAAAATTGGGGAAACCTCTATCTTGGGTTTTTAGTAAGTTGCAAAAGAAAGGGTTGTTGCAACCGTTAGCCCCTCGACCACTACATAATCCACTGCCACCAAACTTCAATGTCGAGGCCTTCTGTCAATTTTATCAAATGCGAGGGCATGAAACAGATAAATGTGCTCGTCTAAGGCATGAGATCCAAGACCTAATCGATAGTGGCAAGCTACCCGAGCTGGATAAGCCCAATACCAAGAATAACCCTTTTCCTAAATTTGGAAGAGTGCCACAACCAGCAACCTTCATGGTGGGAAAAGGATTGGAAGAAGATTTTGCTTTATCATCCTTTCAA
Source organism: Garcia nutans (assembly GCA_947685225.1). Lineage (NCBI taxonomy): Eukaryota > Viridiplantae > Streptophyta > Magnoliopsida > Malpighiales > Euphorbiaceae > Garcia > Garcia nutans. The sequence goes on along the minus strand of CANTUV010000007.1, from coordinate 41,073,641 downwards.
GATGGAAATATTGAAGATGTGAAGGGAAAAGAAGCTTAAACTCAATGAACTTTCCTTAACTTGAATGTTGCTTTTCAATTTTACTTTCTTTAATATTTAATTGGAACTATCGTGTTTTTCAAATTTAAATTTGTTTGAATAAATTACTTTTATCAAAAAATTTCTTGGTCTTTGTTCATTTTGATGCTCAACTGATGAGGAATCTAGCTTGATAATTCATTAATATATCTATGCATCATGATTCAAATGACTTTACTAGGTAAGGGAATTGCTCTATAGGATTGAGTTGTGTATGCTTACTTAGAGAGGGCTCCTGCATAATTACCTTTGTCTAGGTCTTAGTCAGTCTTAGAACATGCTTTGACAAAGTTTCGAGGCGAAATTGATCTCTGCTTATTTAAGGGAGAGATGAGCTAAGCATTGTTTGGTTAGCCAACAACTAGTATCCACCCTATTAAATATCAATCCCTAGTTTTCCCTTTGAGCCTTCATAAAATTTTAGCTTTCTTTTCATTGGCTTACAAACCCTAACAACCTACCCTGACTTGTTCTGACACTTTTGACAAGTCTTATGATCACTAAGGTGAAGATGTAAGAAGATTAAAGAAAGGAATGAATAGTCAAGATCATGAGGATAGTTGAAGTTCTCAAGACCATGAAGATAGTTGAAGTTGTCAAAACCATAAGGGTAGTTGATGTTTTTAAGGGTAGTTGAAGTTTTCAAGAAAATAAGGGTAGTTGAAGTTCCCTTAATATCTCCAATATATCAAGACAACATCAACATCAGAGTAACAAATGATTTATCCCTGTTAAAGAAGATTTATGTTACTCCACTCATCCATTATTGGAAGCCCAAGTTAGTACAAACAAGACAACGCTTTTAAAGCTAGAACAAAAAAAAAACAACAACAAAACAAAACAAAACAAAAGGAAAAAGAAGAAAAAGAAGAAAAGAAAACCAAAAAAAAAAAGAAAAAAAGAAGAAGAAGAAAAAAGAAAAGAAGAAAAAGAGAAAGATAATAAAAAAGATAAAACCTAAAAAGGTGGTTCAAAAAGCCAAATGAGTTTTCTTTTACCTAAGACAACAAAAGGCTTCCATTTGGTTTATAAGGACATTTTTACTTGAATTGGTCCAACCTAACTAAAGATTCGATCAAAATTAGAGGAAAAGGAGAAAGACCATCCAGTGCTTGAATGTTCTGTACTTAACAATCCTACAAGGAAGAAGGACAAAATGATAAAATGCTCAAAGAAAGGGAAGAGTAAGGAAAATAAAGAAAAGGGAAGAGTAAGAAAAATAAAGAAAAGGGAGAAGAAGAAAAGAAACGAATTTGGAAACTAAACTTTTTTACAAGGGCAAAAACTGTCCTAATCAAGATCCAGATTAATGCCTATAAGATAGAATGAATTTGGAGTCTAGCAAGATTTCCTTCAAGCTGCATAAAATTCAAACAAGAAATTTATAGTGTGAGGGTTTGTCCATTGTGTCACATCAGCTCCTATCTCAAAATGGCCTTCATTTAACCCAGTGTGCCTTATAGACCCCATTTCAAGCCTATCAAAAACCTGTTGATCTCCCTTGGTAGGTAGAGTCTATTAGTGGAGATAGTTTGAATAAGCATGCATATGAGATTGACAATATTTAAAATCAATGAGACCTTTGGCCAAGTAATGTGTATGTGCCTATCTGAAGTGCAACAATTCTTACTTAAATAATTGTTTAGTTTATTATATGTTTTGATGACTGATTTATTTAATTTCAATGTTTGATTCATTTAATTTATCATGGATGAATATTTTTTTCAATTATTATTTGTTTATTAAAATTGTAAGAGGTATATTTCCATGAGTGGGTACCTCATTAATTCATTTTCATGTAATTTAAATTATTTTTATATTTTAGAATTAATGTAAAGGACATGTTTCCACCTTTTGGTGGATGTCCTATTTTTTTTTAGAGATTGGACTATGTAAGGACATGTTTCCATCCTCGGATGGGTTTCCATTTATTTATTTTGTTTGAACATTACTTTGATTTTAATATAATGATGCTTTATTTTAATTATTGCATGTAGTATGAATAATATCATTATATTTAAGAATTTTATAATATTAAGAACTGAATAGGAGGCTGGTTCTAATGAACTAGGCATTGTGGGGGTACTGGGCCATTTCTTACCTTCCCTACACGTACCCAACTTTCTGAACCCATTAGGGGGTGTTGGGGATTCCTTAGGAATCGAGTCATTCAACCCTTTCTTTTTCCCAGGCCATTCGAGTGGTGACTCCATTTTCTATGGGCTTAGGTTTATGTTCTCTAAGGCTCTGAGTCTAATAGTGCCGAAGTTGCAAGAACCATTCCTCCGGGAGTGGGGCAAAAATCCTCTCTCATAACCCCATATAGAAGTCCTTATTGATAGTGCAACCTCTAGTGTGCTATACTCATTTGTAGATGGATTTTTCGGATACAATCAAGTGTTAATGGCCCAAGAGGATAAAGCTAAAACTACCTTCATTACCATGCGATGTATATTTTTGTAATATCCCAAAGTATACCCTAAAAGTTTTGGAATTATTATGGTATTTGGAGTTAATGTATATGTTTGATGGAAAGAGAAAGGAAGTAAAGAGAGAGTGTATATAGTGTTTATATATATATATATATATATATATAACATATACAAGTCAAGGAGATGGAAGTCAAAAGAAGATAAATTATTATTTTGAATTAATTAAAAAGGAAAGATTATAAGAGATAGAGATGTATGAAGAATGATAAGTATATTTATTGTAATTGTAAAACATGAGAAATATAAAAGAAATATATAAGAGATATACATATACCAACATATACATCACATATACATAATGTATAAAGTGGTGTAGGAAAAGTAAGTTTATATAATAATAATAATAATAATAATAATAAAAGAAAAAAAAGAAAGAAAAGAAAGTCAAAGAGGGTGACAAGTGTATGGTGGAGATTTTAAGGGATTTAATTATATATATATATATGATAAGTATGAGAAAAAGAAGAAAAGATCTTCTTTCCTTCTTCTTCTTCTTCTTGAACGAGAGAGAGAGAGAGAGAGAGAGAGAGAGATGTGATTTTGGGTTGGTTTATACATCAAATTCTTAAGGGTTTTAAAAGAATTGAAGGTGGAGATTAAAGATTTGGCAAAGAATTCAAGTAAGTATTCATTTCCTTATATTGATTTCTATTGATTGTGGTTATATTTGATATAGTTGGTGTATTAAGATGATGATAGTGAAAGATTGAAGTATATAGATATGTTGAAGTGATATTTAGATGATGATAATATGGTTATTTGTGAGGATGATGATAGATTGTTGAAATTGTTTAGTAAAGGTTTTATATAAATGAGTTGGAGAATTGAGTAATTGATATATGAATGATGTATGTTTGTGCTTAAGGAAGTTGAAAACATAGAATACATGAGTTTGGTCCGAAAACAGAGGCATTTTGGATGCCACGCCAGTGGCCCTTGGCTGCCACGATCGTGGCCATTCGAAGCCATGGCCGTGGGGTGTTGAGCAAGGGAGACAGATTCATTTACTATGCCACGGCCATGGGGGTTGGAAGGCCACGACAGTGGGGGTTTTAGAACAATTGGGCAGAATTGTTTGCTATGCCACGCCCGTGGGGGTTGGTAGGCCACGCCCGTGGGGTCCTAGAGAGAGAGGTTTATTTGTAATTTGTGATCTAAGGGTCTAGTATGAGATTAATAAGTGAATACTTGTATTGAATTCATGTGTATCTTTGAGTAAGTGTGTGTTATTCCTTGTGGATTAGGTTGTGAAGAAGTTGTTTTGCCCTAATCCAAGTGTTGAGGATTATTAGATGATGAGTTTGGTGTGGTGTGATTGCTCACGAGGTAAGTACAAACCCTATTCGATTGTATATATATTTATATGTCTTTGGACCTTAACACATTTGGTTATAAATGTGTTAAGTAATCTATTACATTGTGGATGCATATGAATAATGCTATGTTGTGCACAATGTGAATTATGTGGAATGTATGTTGAAGATTCTAAATCTATGAATAATGTAAATTGCTATGTATATATCAATGATGAAATATGAAATGTGAAAGATGTGATGATTTGATGAAATATGTAACGTGAAAGATATGATGATCATTCTTAATATATGTTCAATGCGATTGATTGTGAGTACTTAAATGATGAATTGAGACATAATGAGATGATTGAAGCATGTTTGCTTATATGAAATATGAAATATGAAATGTGAAAGATATGATGATATGATGAATTGTATTAATGTGATTTGGGATAATATGAGATATGAAGCCATGGTTGTTGGCTATGATGTTGATGTTTAATGCAATTGATTATGTATACTATCTTGATGAGATATGAAGCCATGGTTGTTGGCTATAATGATGCAAAAGAAATGAATTGAGAAAGAAATTTATAAAGATATAAATGAAATGAATTGTGTGTCTAATGTGTTATTGAATTTTCAGAGTTCTGGGTTTGGCGGCATGCCTATGAATCACTGGATAGGTGAAATGACCGGGTCGTAAGCCGATTCCAGTTGAAAAATGTGAAATGATAAATGTGAAATGTGATGTTTTTGGGGTGAAAAGACTGGGTCATAAGCCTCAAAAACAATAACAGTCTAGCCGTGTCACGACCCAATTTGTACATATGTACAGTACGTCCATGTACAGTAAGAGGAACCCTCCCGAGAAGCTACTCAAAAGCGCGAAGTGAAGGGAAGTTTTGTAAAATTGAAAGGACCTATTTGAAAAGATTGTAAAGTTTTGGGGAGGTGACCGTAATTACCAAAAGTTGTTCCGGAGGTCCTTAATAGTGCACATAACAGACTCCAGAAATGGGAAGTAGAGAAAAATCGGACAGTAACGGTGCGACACGGTTTTTCCCGAAAAAGCACGGTTTGGAAGATATAGGGGATTTTGACCAGGGGCATCATGGTCATTTTTAAAAGTGTCTCGAAAGTAATAAAGGATCTCAAAAATGAAAATTAGAGGAAAAACTGAGTCAAAAAGTGTACCACAGCATTCGGCGAAAGTGCGCGGTTTAAAAGTTACGAACGAGTAACCGCCGGAGGGTATTTTGGTCTTTTCACACCTTAGAGCATAAAATTACAGCACAATGAGGTTGAGGGGCCAAAATATAATTAAGATGAAGTCCAAGGGCTTGGGTTGTAAATAAATTAAAGAAGGAGACATTTGGACCAAAGAGAATTGGCCATTTTCTCACATATGTGTACCAATGTGAAATCAACATCTACACCATGACCTATCAACCTCTCTTGGCTGCCATTTGGAGGAGAGAACACCACAAAAATAAAGCCAAGAACTCTCTTTGTTCTTGCTTGGCCGAAAATAGGAGGAAGGGAAAAGAGAGAGAGATTGTTTTTTTTTCACGTAGCCAAATTTGGAGAGTTGGGAGAGATTGCAAACTTTGGTGGAGAATAAGATTTTGAGGTAAGGAAATTCATCTATGGTTCTATTTCTTTCATTTGTTATAGTATTTGTAAGATAAAAATGAAAGAATAAATATGATGATTATAGAAAATTTAAGAAGTTGAAGAAAAGTGAAAGAGGTGATTTGCACATATAAGATTAAGGATAAAAAGGATGACTAGTAGTTTAGTTAGCAAAAGAAGGCATGAAGCACTTAAATTTTATTATGTTCTTGACATGGATTTTATGAAAATTATAGGAAATCAAGAAGTGAGAGAGAAGGAAGCAAAGAAGACATAAATGAATTAGAAACAAGTGAAAAGAATTAAGGTTTGGTACTTAAATCATTGCCTTTTCAGTTAATTTACATATTTTGCATTATGGGACTTTTGAAATGGTTTTGAAATGATGTTATTATGTGTGGTAAATATGTGGGAAAGTGCTCTTGAACCATTTGTAATCAATTGATTGTGAAAAGAATGAAAACAAAACAAACTAGCTAAATTTATGCAATTATTCATAAACTTTGATGAGTTTTTAATCACTCCTTTGGTTTGATTTTTGGAAGAGGGACCCTTAGTCCTTCAATGGTATCACAAAAGGATTCTAAAAATCAATTTTGCAAGAAAAAAATGAATTTCCCTCAAGTTTGGAAAATTAGGCCGAATGGTCCCTTTTGGGCACCATTCTGCAGCTTTCATTTTGAGCAGTCCGTTGAAGGGGCAAACGAAAGAATTTTTCGACGAAACTTTACATGCATTTAGTTAACTTATGAAAGTGTTTTCCTGCAAAAATTCAGCCAAAAATAAGTTTGTTTACTTGGTCAAAACCGTTGCCAAAGTTGACTGATGTTCAGCAGTAAAAACAGATTTTACCATTTAGTTGTCGCGCGCCCTTGCGTTGCCGATTTTACGCGCCGCGCTACTATTCCTTTGGTCATTTTTCTAAATGTGTAAAACTTGAATATTATGATATGGATTGATGTTAAATCATATAAAATGACATGAAGGAGAATTGGAAATGATCAGAAAGGCATCATGACAAGCTATTCCGACAATACATGCATTATGGACAAATCATGGCTTATTGAATATCATGATCAAAGTAATTTAATAAATTATTTATGCTCCACTTGGTTATGACAGAACCCTTGAGATAAGGGTATGATGCATCATACTATTGTTGCAGTACTGCTTATGACATGATATGATATACCGGCTGAAGGCCGATGATTACAATGATATGATCAATGATGCAATGATAATGGCCATTGGCACATGTGCAAGAATTATGATGAAAGATAATGAAATATGATCATGATGAGATATGTTTATCATGACTCTTCCTTATCTGCTGATCTTCTGTTAGACCAGTAGAGCACCTATATTGATAAAAGCAAAATGAGTAATTTATAAATTCATAATATGGGATTTAATCTTTTATCATTATGTTTATATCTTATTCATTTATTTAAAGTATTCAAATGCATGTTTTGAATTACTCATTTATTTTATTTATGAAATGCAATGATTTATGTACCCACTAAGCAAACGCTTAGCGAGTTTAGTTTCCTTTCTAAACTCGTAGGTTGAGCGAGAAGCTAGTTTCTGCAGTGTTCCGAGCAGCTGGTGTTGGCAACTCTTCGGATAGAAAGATATTATAAGTAATGTAACTAGAATGGCATGTACATATGTTAGTGTAACTAAGAATTGTATGTATGACTAGTAAAAGACCAAAGTACGTGTGCTAAGTATATTAACTAATGTATGTTGTATGAGTTAGTGTGTATGGATGTGTGTATAGAAGTGTGAAACTTTAATGCAGGTTGTAGTGGAGGAGATAAGGAGTTTGACTATGGAAGTGTTTGAGATTGATTGAGATTGTTGGATTGAGAACAAAATTGTTTTCGAAAAAAAAAATCAGTTTTGGCGACACTTGGGACCCCTAAATATAGGGGAAACTCTGGCAATTTTTTTTTAAAATCTGCACTTAAAATTGGCTAAGTAAAATATTAAGACACAATCATTATGAGATAACAGTCCATCTTGGTCTATAAACGTAGGCTGAGATGGGGTGTTACATTTAGTGGTATCAGAGCATAGGTTTAGTCGATTCTGGGTAGTTAGTTGAATTAAACTGTGAATGCATGACACATAGGTTTAGGAAGGGAATTTTAATAAGCTGATGTTTATGTTTATGATGCTTATTAGTGATATTGTGGTATTGAGAACAGGAGTGAAGATGAGTGATTCGAAGCAACCAGCTAAATTGGTTTTAGGTCCTAAACCTTATTCTCGGGCCAGCACAAGTAAGGAACAAGCCATAGATAAGAAGCTTTTTGAATTGGGAAAGGAGAATCTTCACCAAAAATTAAAATGGAAGCCAGAGAGCGGGAAATAGCAGAGTTGAAAGTGGAAGTATTTAGAATGAAGAGGAAACAGGAGGAGCAAGAGGAAGTAATAGATCAGCTGAGAGACTTGAGACTCCAGGACCGGGAAGACTTAGTGTTAGCCCTGGATAATGTTAGGCTCTTAATAGAAGATGTTAGGGCGTTACAAGTGGATAAGAGGCAAATTACAGTAGAGCTTGAGAATGTGAATCGTTTGGCTAGGACCTTGCAAGGAAGGGTAGAGATGTTACAGGATAGAATGGACGAACTCCCTCGTAACCTTCCTAGAGTTCAGTCTAACGAGGTAGATCCAGATCCGATGGAGTTTGCTTCAGATAGTGCTACCTTTCCCCGAGCTCCTACTTATTGAGCTGTGATGGGCTGATGATTTTGCTACCCCTTTGGGTTATGTATATAAGCGGATAAAAATGCAACAGTAGATAGGCCATTTTGTTGTAAATAGATATAAATAGGCCATAAGTAGAAGTATGTGATGATGTATGTTAAATATGTATGAAAACGCGATTATGTGAATAAATAAGATTATGTTTATATTAAGTGTATGATCTGAAATTACGATTGGAATTTCTCTATGTACATGCCATATAGGAAATTTTATAGGTCAAGCCAAACCAGCTGCTAACTTTATCATGATATACATGTATATGATTGTAGAATGTCACAAGAAGTTGAATCACAGAGAGCAGTAGACGAGGAGGGCGAGTCACGTGCCTCCGTGCCTATAAATGTAGAGGAGAATTTTGAAAATATGCCACAACCTGCAGCGGCGGCCGCGGAAGGCCCCAATGCTTATTTACGACAAATGGCAGCAGCATTTCAACGAATGGCAGGAATGGTACCTGCTGCTGCCGAAAGAGAGAAAAAGCCCCCAATCGAGAAATTAAGGAGATATGGTGCTAAGGAATTTAAAGCTAGTAGGGAAGAAGGATCTGAAGAAGCGGAATACTGGTTAGATAGTACTATTAGAGCGTTGGATCAATTAAGGTGCACGCCAGAGGAAAGATTTATTTGTGCCACATCCCTTTTGGTTGAAGAAGCGTACATTTGGTGGGAGACTACGCAGCAGCGAGTGCCACCAGAACAGCAGACATGGGAATTTTTCCAAACCGAGTTTAAGAAGAGATATATCACCGAGGCATACTTAAATGCAAAAAGAAATGAATTCACGTACTTAAAGCAAGGAAGAATGACGGTATCCGAGTATGAAAAAGAGTTCACTCGTCTTAGTAAGTACGCAAGGAGAATGATAGAAACAGAACAGGAAAGATGCCAGAGATTCTTAGAAGGATTAAACAATGAAATCAAAGTGCAATTGGTAGTCATAGATATATCAGAATTTTCCAAGCTTGTTGCAAAGGCTTTGGACGTTGAGAAAGTACAAGTGGATGAGAAAGAAGAGCATGAATCAAGCAAGACATGGCCAAGCCAAATCAAGCTTGGCCGTGTCACCTCAAAGGAAATTTTGGCAGAAGCTGACACGGCCAGGAGACATGGCCAAGCCACTGGCCGTGTCTCACCTAAGACCAAAACCAAAGAAACCAAAGAAAAAAAAGAAAAGAAGGAAAGAAATGGCAGCAAGTGACACGGCCAATAGGCTTGGCCGTGTCAAGTGACACGGGCAATAAGCTTGGCCGTGTCACTCTCATCTCCAAAGTACAATAAAGAAGACAAGGAGAAACAGAAGCTGACACACTCAAGTGACATGGCCAAGCCACTGGCCGTGTCCTATTACATTATTCTTTTAGCAAAAATCCGAGCAAGAGATTCTTCAGGAGCCAAAGGAAAATTGTAATTGGGTTTTGGTCTTTAACTCTATCTCTTAAGTTTCATTGAAATTGTATTTATGAATTCTCTAATGTCTAAATTAATTTCTTTGAATTTTAATGAGATGAATTTGTTTGATAGCATTACTATGAACTAATTTTGATCTAGTCTAGGGTTTGTATGAATCTACTATGATTGTATGAACTGGTTATTTCTCTTAATTGGTTTATTTCTTTTATCCTTAATTGAATGGATTAATGTTAATATATAATTTATTGGCCACCAATTATGTGTTTTAGGTATTTAGATGAAGGATTGAGAAATGAAGTCTAATACCGGAATAATTTAATTAGGGACTTAGGTGAATTAGAAATATAAACCTAAGGAAAAGATCATTTTGATTGTAGTAAGATTAATTGGAAAAGGATTGAATGCGAGAGCTTATTTCCTTAATTTGATTAATTAAGTTACTTGAAATCTGATCTTTGAAATTAAATCAGTTGAGAGGAATAGCCATTTATACATATAAATTAGTAGAGAAGTGCAAACCCTAGGCTTTTCGATTAAGTGAATCAATATATCTGTTCAGTTTTCTTTGATTGCATTAAATTCAATTCCTTTTCATTTTCATTAGTTGTTTAGCAACTTCATTTTATTCATAATTTATTATTTACGATTTGATAAATAATTAAGCTTATCTAGCTTCCTTGTGAGATGACCTTGAGGTGTTCACCAAAATGCTACAGCAGCCTCGTATACTTGCGAGAGCAGCTTTAGTAGTGTTTATTAGGCGCTGTTGCTGGGGAGGCTAATTGGCGTAATTGTTTATATTTTATTTTATTTTTCTTTTGCATTAAATAATTCCTTCTTTCAAAAATTTCTTTTATGCAAGGTAGGAGATCACTCGGAGGAGAGCTTTGCCCATTTATTTCAGAAATTCAAAGAGTGAAAAGAAGCAGAGAAGAGTTTGAATTATATACCGGGTTTGATACAGAGGAGGAAATTTTTTATTTTGAGTCAGATACTGCGCAATCTACCAATATAGGAGAGGAAAGGCAAAGAACTATGAGGGATTTTGCTAGACCTATCATTGGAAATGCCACTTCATGTATAAGATTGACAGATGCAACAAGAAATTATGAGTTGAAGAATATCCATTACAACATGTTGCCATCTTTCTATGGAGTTTCGAATGAGGATCCTCTGAATTTTATCCGGGATTTCTACTCCACTCTCAACACATTTCCATTGGGAGGATTAACAGAAGACCAGTTGAGGATGAGGTGTTTTCCATACACTTTAAAGGATAGGGCAAAAAGTTGGCTTATGATGTTGCCTAAAAATTCTTTGACAACTTGGGAGCAAGTATATAACAAGTTTATGGGCAAATTTTACTCACATCAGAAGACATCTGAATTAAGAGGAAAAATAGCTACATTTGCTCAATTGGATGGAGAGCCTTTTCATGAGGCTTGGGACAGGTTGAAGATGTTGTTAATCCAGTGTCCACACCATCACTATCCACTTCAACTGCTAAATCAGTTTTTCTACGATGTTCTAACCTAGCAATTTCTGAATACTGTTGATAATGCAGCTTGTAATATCCCAAAGTATACCCTAAAATTTTGGAGTGTTAATTGTTGTATTGGATTAAATAATTTAAAGTGTATATGTTATGTATATGGAGATAAAAACAATATATATACAAGTCATTGGGTCTTATAAGTCAAAAGAGATATTTTGATTAATTAAATGGATTTAATCATGTTAGTGGATGATGATGTTAGTGGGTGAATATTTTATTGTTTAAATGTATGGTGGAGAGTGTTTTGAGGAGAGAGTAGTTGAAGAGTGTTGACTTTCTTTCTTTCCTTCCTTCTTTCTTTCTTTCTTTCTTCTTCCTCGTTCACCTTCATCTTCTTCTTTCCTTCTCTTTGGCCAGCCACCCTTATCAACCAAAGGAGAAGAGATTTTGTTACTTCCAAGCTCAAAAGATTGAAGGTTTTCAAGAGATCAAGTTGGAGTTTTAAGGATTTTCTTCACTTTTGGTAAGTTTCCAACTTGTTTCTTGGTATTCTTTTGAGTTTATGTTCTTGGGTTTGTTGGATGGTTGTTGTAGATGTGTTTATGGTTATTTTGGTGTGTTTGGAGTGTTTTGTCTTAGTAACTTTGATTTTTGGGTTTGGATTGAAGAGACAAGAGTTGTTGATGTTGTGAGTTTGAGTTGTGTTATATGGTGGTGTTTGTGTTTGATGTTTGTGATTGAGTTGTTTTAAGGTTTACTCAAGTATTTTTGAGTTGTCGATGGTTTTTGTTGAGTTATGTGTGGTTGATTTGGCTATTGGAAGATGAGTGTTGGTTGTGGCTTTGTCGGTGTCAATTTTAGGGTTTTTGGCTTGACACGCCTAGGAGCAAGGCCATGTCTTTGGGCGTGTCGTTGGTTCTATTTTCTGGGTTGGTGACACGAGCAATGACACACCGATGTCACTGAGCGTGTCACAACTTCTGTGTTGTAGTAGGATTGACACGGCCAGTGACACGCCCATGTCACTGAGCGTGTCATAGCTACTGTATTGTTGAAGGATTTACACGGCCAGTGACACGCCCATGTCACTGAGCGTGTCAAAGCTTCTGTGTTGTGAGTTTAGGGCACGGTCAAGGACACGCCCGTGTTCTCTTCCTTATTTTCTTCTTGTGTATTTCTAAGTGAGTGTGTATGATCACCTTTGGATTAGGTTTTGAAGAGAGTTGAGCTACCTTTATTCAAGTGTTGAGAGTCATCTTGGAAGAGGAGTTGATAGAGTGGTGTTGTTGCTCTAAGAGGTAAGTACAAACTTTGAATGATTGCATACATGTACATGACATTGGGACTTAACACATTTAGTTGAAAAATGTGTTAAGTTACTTGATACATTGTTGATGAATGAGTTATATGTTGTGATATGCATAATGTGAATTTTATTGATGTATCAATGCAATTGAGTAAAGTATTGTATATGAAAAGAAATGTGGAAATAGGTGATATGAGATGTGAAAACATAATGTAACCAATGGATATTGAGATGAAATAGAAGAATGAGAAAAGATGATATTATTATAAGGCAATGAGCCTATTTGATTGTGAGAAATGAATTGTGAAAGAGATTGATAATGAGATAAATTAATTAATTGTGTGCCTAGTATGTTATTCAATTTTCAGAGTTCTGGGTTTGGCGGCATGCCTATGAATTGCTGGACAGGTGAAAAGACCGGGTCTTAAGCCGAGTCCAGCTGAAAAATGTGAAATATGATGTTTTTGAGGTGAAAGGACTGGGTCGTAAGCCTCAAAAACTGTAACAGTCTAGCCGGGTTGAGGACCAAGAAACTGGGGCCCTAGGGTCTAGTTGGGTTGAGGTCCAAGAGACTGGGTCTGTTACAATTCATGGATATATATTGCCTACGGGGCTAGACACATGGTGTCATTCTGGACCAAAGCAATAACTCTGAACTTTGAATAGCATATTAGTATCGTTTTGGGCCCATGTTTGTCTTTGTTTTAATATCAATTATGAAATGTGATGCAAATGATTAATATATTGAAATATATAATGTAATGAGTTGACATATTCATATGTATTGTGTATGAGCATCGCATTGATTTATATTGAATCAAAGTTTGTACCACTAAGCTTACTGCTTAGTGCGATTGTGGTTCATCGCGCAGGTGACACGGTGGATCCGGTTGTGCCGGAGGGCTCGTCTAGACCGAGTCGAGTCTAGGCTTGAGTTTTGAGAGCAGTGTTGAGTTGTGGACATCACGATCAAAGATGAACTGCCAGCATGTATAAATTCATATTTTTGTACTTATTGATTTTGATGTAAACATATATATTTTCCGCTGCTTAACTAACAAATATTTTGAACAGACTATTTTAGATAAGCTTTTGGGTACTAATGTTATATATATATATATGTAATTTAACAAAGAAATATTTTCTCTATTACTATTTATAATATAGGTTGAATGTTTTAAGTTTATTCGGATTGACTTATGATGCTTATATGTTAAAGACTAAAGTTTTGGGTTGTTTTGAAATGAACCGTAGCACCCCTTTATCCGGTATGCATATATCGCTTGTTGTGCGGGCGTATGCGGTGTGCGTATATTGGGTGTGGGGGTGTTACATCTATTTTGGTATCAGAACCTAGGTTTGAGGTTCTCAACCTGGTGAATTATAAGAAAAAGAAAATTTTGATTTTAAAATATTGTTTTTAAATAAGATACATGCATTGGCACTGGCAGTTTCTGGTCTGTGATGAGGTATTTTTTTTTCTGTGTTTGCAGATATAGGTAGTGATGGCGTCTTAGTCACGTCAGTCTGTAGAAGGTAGTGATGAGAGTGTAGCTCCTGTTGAGGGTAGAGATGGAACTAGGGTTGAGATAGCTGGAGAGGCACCTGCTCCTGTGCCAGAGAGACCAGCTGCTGATGAGATGCCGCCAGTTTGGTTACGACATGTAGTAGATTTGTTGAGGCAGGCTCCAGTGCAGCAGCCACCACCGCCACCACAGCCTCAAGTAGCGGTGAGGCAGTATGATAAATTAAGGAAATTCAGAGCTGAGGACTTCTTTGGTACTACAGATCCTGCTGTAGCTGAGCAGTGGTTGGATAGAGTTCAGAGGGTATTTGTCCAGTTGCAAGCCACTCCTGAAGAGAAGTTTGATTATGCTAGATCTCTTCAGCAGAGAGATGCTTATGATTGGTGGAAGACGGTTCCCCATGCCATGGATGATCCACCGACTATGTCTTATGGTGATTTTCTGCGGGAGTTTGATCAGAAGTATACTCCGAGGGAGTATAAGCATGTTAAGAAGATGGAGTTTCTAAATCTAAGGCAGGATAACCGGACGGTGACAGAGTATGAGATAGAGTTCATCCAGTTGAGTCATTATGCTGGTGGGATTATTTCAGATGAGATAGATCGGTGCAGGAGATTTGAGGAGGGGTTAAGGCCCTCTATTATGTGTATTGTTGCTGGTTCTCGGTATCAGGATCTTTCCCAGCTTGTTGCAGCAGCTAGAAGTGTTGAGAGAGCACAGGCTATTGCAGCAGCTGCTACTGAAGAGGAGACCCGAGTTAGGAGACCCCAGTTTGAGGTAGGGTCTTCATCTGCAAAGAGAGGTCGAGGAGGTCATTTTCAGAGGTTCAGTAGGGGGCAGAGGCAGCCTGTTAGGTCAGTACCACATCAGAGGCAGAGATTGAGACCTACAGTTTCTGTGGCTAGTGCACCGACCCCAGTGGCTCAGAGATTTGTTCCACCTATTTGTGTTCATTGTGGTAGAGCACACAGAGGTTAATGCAGGTGGAGGAGTACTTCGGGGGTATGTTTCAGATGCGGGTCGCCAGACCATTTCATCAGAGATTGTCCCGAGCTACAGGAGGATAGGCAGACAGATTCTACAGTTTCTCGACCTAGTGTGAGAGGAGGTCGTAGTAGCAGAGGTTTTAGTAGAGGTGGTAGACTTGGGTTTAGTCAGAGAGGGGGCTCTACATCTGGAGGCAGTAGGCCAGATGAGGCTGGGCCTTCTCAGGGAGTGTATGTGATGCAGAGGCAGCTGGATGCTTCAGCTGTCATTGCGGGTACATTTTCTTTATTTGGCATTTTAGTTCTTGCTTTGATTGATCCAGGATTTACTCATTCGTATATAAGTGCATCCATCTTGACTGTGTCTGTATTGCTTTCTGAGTCCCTAGGATTTGGTGTCTTGGTGACAAATCCTTTAGGGCATAATGTTGTGGTGAGTAAGGTGCACCGAGATAGTCCAGTTGTTGTTCAGGATGAGGAGTTTCTTGGTGATTTGATTGAAATACCTTTTAAGGAGTATGATTTAATTTTAGTGATGGATTGGTTGTCTAAGCATGGAGCTGTAGTAGATTGTCAGAAGAAGTGTGTTACCCTGAGAACCGATGATGGTAGAGATGTGATGGTATCTAGTGAGCAGAGACAACTTGCATCCATGTTTGTTTCAGCTGTTGCAGCTAGGAGGAAGATTCAGAAAGGATTTGATGCTTATCTTGCTCATGTTGTAGATACCAGAATAGTGGGTTCTCAACTTGATAGTATACCCACAGTTGCTGAATTCCCAGATGTGTTTCCTGAGGAGTTTCCAGGGTTACCCCCTGAGAGAGAGGTTGAGTTTGGTATCAATTTGTTGCCTGGTACCACTCCCATCTCTATTACTCCCTATCGAATGGCACCTGCTGAGTTGAGAGAGTTGAAGGTGCAGTTACAGGAGTTGTTTGCCCTAGTGTTTCTCCGTGGGGAGCTCCTATTTTGTTTGTGAAGAAGAAGGATAGTACTTTGAGATTGTACATTGATTATAGGCAGTTGAATAAAGTGACCATCAAGAATAAGTATCCTTTGCCTAGAATAGATGATCTCTTTGATCAGTTGAAGGGAGCAGCAGTTTTCTCCAAGATTGATTTGAGATCAAGGTACCATCAGTTGAGAATCAGAGAGGAAGATGTTCCTAAGATAGCTTTCCGTACAAGGAGAAGAGATTATGAGTTTTTGGTAATGCCTTTTGGATTGACGAATGCACCTGCAGCTTTTATGTATTTGATGAATAGGGTGTTTAGACCCTATCTGGATCAGTTTGTGGTGGTCTTTATTGATGATATTTTGGTTTATTCGCGTAATGAAGAGGATCATGACAAGCATCTGCGGATTGTATTGTAGACCTTGAGAGAGAAGCAGTTGTATGCTAAGCTGTTGAAGTGTGAGTTTTGGCTGGATCAAGTGACTTTTCTCGGTCATGTAGTTCAGCAGATGGTATTAGAGTTGATCCGAGTAAAGTTGAGGCCATTTTGATTTGGAGTCCACCGAAGTCAGTGACTGAAGTTAGAAGTTTTCTAGGTTTGGCAGGCTATTATCGACGATTTGTGAAGGGTTTTTCTTTGATAGCTACTCCACTCACCAGATTACTTCGGAAAGGAGTTAGATTTGTGTGGACAGATCAGTGTAAAGCAAGCTTTGAGTAGTTGAAGGAGATGTTGACTCAAGCTCTTGTTCTTACCTTGCCTGTGGAAGATAAACCATATGTGATTTACAGTGATGCTTCAAATAATGGTTTAGGATGTGTCTTGATGGAAGAGGGTAGAGTCATAGCTTATGCTTCTCTGCAGTTGAAGCCGCATGAGTTGAATTACCCGATGCATGATTTGGAGTTAGCAGCTATAGTTTTTGCTTTGAAGATTTGGCGATACTATTTATAAGGGGAGAAGTGTTTTATCTATACGGATCATAAGAGTTTGAAATACTTTGGTGTTCAGAGAGAGCTGAATCTTCAGCAGAGACGGTGGTTGGAATTGATCAAAGACTACGACTGTTTGATTGATTATCATCCTGGTAAGGCGAATGTTGTTGCTGATGCCTTGAGTCAGAAGTCTTTGGCAGGTTTGACTGCTTATTCACTCTCGTTACTTGTTGAGTTGAGAGCATTGCATGCTAGTTTTGAATCATGTGATAATGGTGCGTTGTTGGCTCAATTGCAGTTGAGACCGGTGTTGTTGGATCAGATTAAAGAGGCTCAATTGGCTGATGAGAAAATTCAGAAAGTTGTGTCAGAATGCCAAAAAGCAGAGAGCCGAGATTTTCTTGTGAAAGATGATGGCAGCCTTTGGTTCAAGGATAGATTATGTGTTCCTAATGATGCAAGATTGAGAAAGATTATTTTAGAGGAAGCACATCAGTCGGCTTTTGCTATGCACCCTGGGAGTACCAAGATATATCATGATTCAAAACAAAACTATTGGTGGTCAGGTATGAAGAGGGATATAGCGGAGTTTGTATCCAAGTGTCTTACTTGTCAGAGAGTGAAGGCTGAGCACCAAGTTCCAACAGGGTTGCTTCAACCTTTATCAGTGCCTGAATGGAAGTGGGAGCGTGTAACAATGGATTTTGTGATTGGTTTGTTGTTGACTCAGAAGAAGCATGATGCAATTTGGGTGATTGTTGATCGGTTGACAAAGGCAGCTCATTTCCTTCTAGTTCGGATGGACTATTATCTTGAGAAGTTGGCTGAGCTGTATATCAGTGAGATAGTGAGATTGCATGGAGTCCCAATTTCATTAGTGTTTGATCGAGATCCTCAGTTTACTTCAAGGTTTTGGAAGAGTTTGCATGCTGCTTTGGGTTTTCAATTGCATTTTAGCGCTGCTTTTCATCTGCAGACAGATGGGCAGTCAGAGAGAGTGATACAGATTTTAGAGGACATGTTGAGAAGCTGTATCATTGATTTCTCTGGAAGTTGGGACAAACTCTTGCCATTGATGGAATTTGCTTACAACAACAGTCATCAATCTAGTATTAGAATGGCACCTTATGAGGCATTGTATGGTAGAAGATGCAGGACGCCTCTATGTTGGAATGAAGTTGGAGAAGGCAAATTGGTTGGCCTCGATTTGATTAATGGGACAGAAGAGAAAGTTAAAATAATTCGGGATCAGTTGAAAGCAGCCTCAGATCGGTAGAAGTCCTATTTAGATTTGAAAAGGAGAGACACAGAGTTTGATGTTAGAGATAAAGTATTTTTAAAAGTGTCTCCTTGGAAGAGAATTTTGGGATTTGGCCGCAAAGGGAAGTTAAGTCCTCATTTTATTGGACCTTACAAGGTACTGGAGAGAGTTGGATCTGTGGCTTATCGACTAGCTTTGCCTCCTGAGTTGGATAAAATTCACAATGTCTTCCATGTATCTATGCTACGAAGGTACAGGTCAGACCCATCTCATGTTTTGTCAGTGGAATCCATTGAGGTGAATCCGGATCTGACATTTGAAGAAGAACCAGTGGTCATTTTAGCACATGGAGTGAAAGAGTTAAGACATAAGAAAGTGCCAATTGTGAGGGTTCTTTGGAAGAATCATGGTAGAGAGGAGGCAACTTGGGAGAGTGAGCAAGCGATGCGAGATCAGTATCCTCAATTATTCTAGACTTGAGAACAGGTAATTTCAAGGACGAAATTTCTTTTTAGAGGGGGAGAATTGTAATATCCCAATACCCTAAAATTTTGGAGTGTTAATTGTTGTATTGGATTAAATAATTTAAAGTGTATATGTTATGTATATGGAGATAAAAACAATATATATACAAGTCATTGGGTCTTATAAGTCAAAAGAGATATTTTGATTAATTAAATGGATTTAATCATGTTAGTGGATGATGATGTTAGTGGGTGAATATTTTATTGTTTAAATGTATGGTGGAGAGTGTTTTGAGGAGAGAGTAGTTGAAGAGTGTTGACTTTCTTTCTTTCCTTCCTTCTTTCTTTCTTTCTTTCTTCTTCCTCGTTCACCTTCACCTTCTTCTTTCCTTCTCTTTGGCCGGCCACCCTCATCAACCAAAGGAGAAGAGATTTTGTTACTTCCAAGCTCAAAAGATTGAAGGTTTTCAAGAGATCAAGTTGGAGTTTTAAGGATTTTCTTCACTTTTGGTAAGTTTCCAACTTGTTTCTTGGTTTTCTTTTGAGTTTATGTTCTTGGGTTTGTTGGATGGTTATTGTAGATGTGTTTATGGTTATTTTGGTGTGTTTGGAGAATTTTCTCTTAGTAACTTTGATTTTTGGGTTTGGATTGAAGAGACAAGAGTTGTGGATGTTGTGAGTTTGAGTTGTGTTATATGGTGGTGTTTGTGTTTGATGTTTGTGATTGAGTTGTTTTAAGGTTTACTCAAGTATTTTTGAGTTGTTGATGGTTTTGGTTGAGTTATGTGTGGTTGATTTGGCTATTGGAAGATGAGTGTTGGTTGTGGCTTTGTTGGTGTCGATTTCAGGGTTTTTGGCCTGACACGCCCAGGAGCACGGCCATATCTTTGGGCGTGTCATTGGTTCTATTTTCTGGGTTGGTGATACGAGCAGTGACACGCCCATGTCACTGAGTGTGTCACAACTTCTGTGTTGTAGTAGGATTGACACTGCCAATGACACTCCCATGTCACTGAGCGTGTCATAGCTACTGTGTTGTTGGAGGATTGACACGGCCAGTGACACGCCCATGTCACTGAGCATGTCAAAGCTTCTGTGTTGTGAGTTTAGGACACGGTCAAGGACACGCCCGTGTTGTAGAGCATGTCAAGTTTAGAGTTTACCCTAGATAGTTCTCTTCCTTATTTTCTTCTTATGTATTTCTAAGTGAGTGTGTATGATCACCTTTGGATTAGGTTTTGAAGAGAGTTGAGCTACCTTTATTCAAGTGTTGAGAGTCATCTTGGAAGAGGAGTTGATAGAGTTCTGTTGTTGCTTTAAGAAGTAAGTACAAACTTTGAATGATTGCATACATGTACATGACATTGGGACTTAACACATTTAGTTGAAAAATGTGTTAAGTTGCTTGTTACATTGTTGATGAATGAGTTATATGTTGTGATATGCATAATGTGAATTTTATTGATGTATCAATGCAATTGAGTAAAGTATTATATATGAAAAGAAATGTGGAAATAGGTGATATGAGATGTGAAAACATAATGTAACCAATCGATATTGAGATGAAATAGAAGAATGAGAAAAGATGATATTATTATAAGGCAATGAGCCTATTTTGATTATGAGAAATGAATTGTGAAAGAGATTGATAATGAGATAAATGAATTAATTGTGTGCCTAGTATGTTACTCAATTTTCAGAGTTCTGGGTTTGGCGGCATGCCTATGAATTGCTGGACAGGTGAAAAGACCGTGTCATAAGCCGAGTCCAGCTGAAAAAAGTGAAATATGATGTTTTTGAGGTGAAAAGACTGGGTCGTAAGCCTCAAAAACTGTAACAGTCTAGCCGGGTTGAGGACCAAGAAACTGGGGCCCTAGGGTCTAGCCGGGTTGAGGTCCAAGAGACTGGGTTTGTTACAATCCATGGATATATATTGCCTACGGGGCTAGACACATGGTGTCATTATGGACCAAAGCAGTAACTTTGAACTTTGAATAGCATATTAGTATCGTTTTGGGCCCATGTTTGTCTTTATTTTAATGTGAATTATGAAATGTGACGCAAATGATTAATATATTGAAATATATAATGTAATGAGTTGGCATATTCATATGTATTGTGTATGAGCATCACTTTGATTCATATTGAATCAAAGTTTGTACCACTAAGCTTTCTGCTAGTGTAGATCCGATTGTGCTGGAGGGCTCGTCTAGACCGAGTCGAGTCTAGGCTTGAGTTGTGAGAGCAGTGTTGAGTTGTGGACATCACGATCAGAGACGAACTGGAAGCATGTATAAATTCATATTTTTGTACTTATTGATTTTGATGTAAACATATATATTTTCCGCTGCTTAACTAACAAATATTTTGAACAGACTGTTTTAGATAAGCTTTTGGGTACTAATGTTATATATATATATATATGTATTTAAACAAAGAAATATTTTCTCTATTACTATTTATAATATAGGTTTAATGTTTTAAGTTTATTCGGACTGACTTATGATGCTTATATGTTGAAGACTAAAGTTTTGGGTTGTTTAGAAATGAACCGTAGCACCCCTTTATCCGGTATGCGTATATCGCTTGTTGTGTGGGCGTATGCGGTATGCGTATATTGGGTGTGGGGGGTGTTACACAGCTGGTTGAGCTATGGGAGAAAAGACAGTAGAAGAGACTTATGATATCTTTGAAATGTTGGGAGCTAATTCCCAACAAAAAAGTGTAAGAGGAAGAAGTAAAGGGGTAAATCAAGTGGAAGCCAACAGTGAGATGGTCAATCAGATAGTTGAATTGACAAGACAAGTACAGATGCTGAACATGAAGAACAATGCTTCTTCACCCACTTAAGAAGTTTGTGGAATATGTGGAACTTTTTGGCATGGAGCAAATATATGCCCCTTTGCGTATGAGTCTTATGGAAATGAGGATGAGCAACTTAATGCTATGGAGGGATATCAGCCAAGGGCCCGGAATGATCTTTTCTCAAACACTTACATTCCTGGTGCGGAATCATCCAAACTTTTCATGGGCAATAAATAATTCCCAACAACCTTTCCATTTGCTTCAAAGACAAAATCAACCGCCAGGGCAATCTTCAAATCAAGGGCAACCTAAGAGATACAGTTTGGAGGATAGTTTACATGCTTTTATCCAAGCCAGTGCGAAGAATCAAGGGATGAATAACAAAGGGTTGGATTCATTGGAAGCATCTTTCAAGAAAGTGGAGACCCAAGTGGGACAACTTGTACAACGGATGCAGATTCAACAGAAAGGAAATTTTTTGAGTCAACCTGAGCAAGCACAAGCAGTGACTGTTCTTAGAAGTGGCAAGGTAATAAATAATGGTGTTGAAAATAATTCTGTGAATGTAGGTGATCAAGAAAATGAAAAAGAAGGAGAACCAGAGGATAAGAGTGATGGAGAAAAATCAATGGAGCAGCCTCCTTTAGCAGATTTACACAAGGCAAATAATCCTTACTGGCCGCCTATACCATTCCCTAGTAGATTGAAGAATGATAAACAAGATAAGCAATTTTCAGACATCTTCAACATGCTATCTAAGGTAAGTATTAACTTACCTCTACTTGAAGCAATAAAAAATATTCCGGCTTATGCCAAATTCTTTAAGGAATTGAACACCGAAAAAAAGAGGTATGAACCAAATGAAAAGGTGATAGTTTCAGAGGTAGCTAGTGCTATTTTGCAACATAAACTACCTCCGAAGATAAAGGATCCTGGCAGTTTTGTAATTAAAATTACTATAGGTAATGGAAAGGGGATTGATGGCATGTGTGATTTAGGAGCCAATGTTAATTTGATGCCTTACTCTGTGTATCTTGAATTAGAACTTGGGGAACTGAAACCTACTAAAATGGTCTTGCAATTAGCAGACTAATCTCTTAGATTCCCAAAAGGAATTATAGAAGATGTGTTAGTTAAGGTCGATGGGTTGATAGTGCCTGTGGATTTTGTAGTCCTTGACATGGGAGGAGATAATCCTACACCATTTGCACACACAATTCTACTGGGTAGGCCTTTTATGGCTACGACCAATACCTTGATTGATGTTAAAAATGGTAAATTGTCAATGACTGTCTTGGGACAAACGGTTATATTTTCTATTTTTAACACTTCTCCTATTCCTACAACTGCATTATATGAGAATTGCTCTTTAATTGATTGTATTGACGCAGTTATTTCAGATGTTTTCTTACAAACAGGTTCTTCAGATAAATTGGAGCTGGCACTGAACTTAGATCGAAACTTGGATATTTTTTATTTAGAAGTAGCCAGAAATAGAGGAATTTAAAGAGGAACCATCATTTGAGCTTCCCTCAATCCAAAAAGAAGAGAATAATCCTTCACTTAAGTTAAAGCTAAAAGAGTTGCCTAAAAACCTGAAATATGTGTTTTTAGGAGATCACGATATCTTACCTGTGATAATTTCTAGCGAACTTAGTGAAAGGGAAGAGATGAGGTTGGTGAGTAAATTAAAAAGATTGAAAAGAGCTATAGGATGGGGGTTGAGTGATATAAAAGGTATTAGTCCTTTAATGTGCATGCATAGAATTATCTTAGAAGAGGGAGCTAAACCTGTAAGAGAGACCCAAAGGCGCCTTAACCCAAACATGAGTGAAGTGGTTAAGAAGGAAATGCGTAAATTGCTTGATGAAGGAGTGATATACCCGATAGCCAATAGTGAGTGGGTTAGCCCTGTACATGTAGTGCCTAAGAAATCAGGAATCACTGTGGTAAAAAATTAAAATGATGAATTGATTCCTACTAGGACTACCACTAGGTGGAGAATGTGTATAGACTATAGGAAGTTAAATAATGCCACAAAGAAAGATCATTTCCCTCTTCCTTTTATTGATCAAATGCTGGATAAACTTTCTAGAAACTCCCACTATTGCTTTTTGGATGGACTTTCAGGTTATTATCAGGTGCCGATAGCACCAGAGGATCAATCCAAGACCACTTTTACTTTCCCTTTTGGGACTTTTGCATTTCGGCGTATGCCCTTTAGCTTGTGAAATGTGCCTGCAACTTTTTAGAGATGCATGATGTTTGTTTTCATGGACATGATAGATGACTTTATTGAGGTATTTATGGACGATTTTTCTGTTTTTGGTGACTCTTTTGATAATTGCCTGAGTAAACCTGTTCTTGTGCTTGAAAGATGCATTGAATGTAATCTCACTCTGAGTTGGGAAAAAAGTCATTTCATGGTTACTCAAGGTATTGTGTTAGGCCATATTGTGTCTAGTAAAGGGATTGAGGTGGATAAAGCTAAGGTGGAGTTGATTGCTAAGTTACCCCCACCTACCTCTGTTAAGGATATAAGAAGCTTTTTAGGGCATGCAGGTTTTTACCGGAGGTTTATTAAAGATTTTTCTAAAATAAGCCAACCATTGTGTCATTTGCTTGGAAAAGATGTTCCATTTGTATTTACTGCACAATGCATGCAAGCTTTCAATTCCCTTAAGGAAAAATTGACTAGCGCACCGGTAATTGTAGCTCCTGTTTGGTCCTTACCTTTTGAAATTATGTGTGGTGCATCCAACCATGTAGTAGGAGATGTCCTTGGGCAAAGGGTTGAGAAAATTTTGAGATGTCCTTGGGCAAAGGGTTGTGAAAATTTAGCTTGACCCTAAGTAGCACACAAGTTAATTATATAACAACTGAAAAAGAAATGCTAGCTGTTGTTTTTACCTTAGATAAGTTTAGAGCATATTTGATTGGGTCTAAAATTATTGTGCATTCAGATCATGCAGCTTTAAAATATCTTTTGGCTAAACAACATGCTAAACCTCGTTTAATTAGATGGGTGCTATTATTGGAAGAATTTGATTTTCAAATCAAAGACACTAAGGGAAGTGAAAATTTTATAGCTGATCATTTATCTAGGTTACCTTCCTTTGATGAAAATCTTGCATTTGATAGAGTTCATAGAAATCTAGAAGTATTTCCTGATGAGCAGTTGTTTGCGGTAATGAATTCACCATGGTTTGCAGTTATTGCTAACTATCTTACTTGTGGTCTTTTGCATTCTAACATGTCATTTCAGGAAAAGAAAAGGTTTTTGGACATGAGTAAGTTCTATTTCTGGGATGAACCTTACCTATTCCGGATATGAAAAGATGCGATAGTACGCAGATGTGTACCTGAGGAAGAACAACTTAGTGTTCTTTAATTTTGTCATGACCTTCACTGCGGTGGTCATTTTGGAGGGAGAAAGACTGTCAAAAAAGTTATTCAAAGTGAATTTTATTGGCCTACACTATTCAAAGATGTTCAAGAATACTATAAGCATTGTGACCGTTGTCAAAGAGTAGGTAATATTGGAAGGAGGAATGAAATTCCCCTTCAATCTTATATTGTAGTTGAATTGTTTGATGTTTAGGGAATAGACTTCATGGGTCCTTTTCCCAAATCTTTTGGTTATGAATACATATTGGTTGCTGTTGATTATGTTTCAAAATGGGTGGAGGCAATCCCCACCCGAACTAATGATGCTAATGTGGTTCTTAAATTTGTGAAGGAATACATTCTTAGCAGATTTGGCATGCCAAGAGTGATAGTCAGTGATGGGGAAGTCATTTCTGCAACAAACTTTTTGAGAAGTTAATGCACAAGTCGGGTGTGAAACACAAAGTGGCAACCCCATACCATCCATAGACTTTAGGACAAGTTGAGACATCCAACAAGAAAATCAAAGGAATTTTGGAAAAAATAGTCAACTCATCAAGGAAGGATTGGGCAAGTAGATTGAATGACGCATTGTGGGCATATCGAACTGCTTTCAAGACTCCCTTGGGTATGAGTCCATACTAATTGGTTTTTAGTAAGGCTTGTCATTTACCAGTGGAGTTAGAGCACAAGGCATATTGGGAAATTAAGACTCTGAATTTAGATTTGGACAAGGCAAAGAGAGAATGTTTTTTTGCAAATTTTGGAGTTAGATGAACTAACGAACGAGGCATATAAGAGCTCGAGGATTTATAAGAACCATACTAAAGCACTTCATGACCGAATTTTAGTACGAAAGACATTGAGCCTAGGTATGAAGGTCTTGCTTTTCAATTCTCATCTCCGACTATTTCTAGGAAAACTCAAGTCTCGATGGAGCGGTCCTTTCGAGATAACTCAGGTATATCCTTCTGGTGCTATAGAATTACTTAACTCTCGAATGAATGAAACTTTTAAAGTAAATGGGCAGAGAGTTAAACCATATAATGAGGGGTTCCAAAAAGTAAGGACTGTCGATAGTACTTTGATCTACGATCCTTAATTCTTGCAGAAACGTCCAGCTAAGACGACGTTAAAGAAGCGCTCGATGGGAGGCAACCCATTGTTATCATTTTTATCATTTTAAGTTTAGTATCTTCAGTTTATTTATTTATTTCCCTTCTATTTTTTCTTTAAGGCTTGATGGTTTGGAGATTGGAAGTGTTTTTATTCTTGCAGAGAACAGGCCAGGAGCATTGAGTTTTAAGTGTGGGGTAGTACAAGGAGGGTCATCCAGTTCTAACATTCCTTGATCGCGAAAGAGTTTCTTTTCTATCATTTATGCTAAAGTCGCTGCTCCACTATGCGTGACACAAAAGAGGTTCTTTCTATCTTTTCTTTTGTTTACATTGAGGACAATGTAACTCATAAGTGTGGGGTAATTTTTAAGCTTTTCTTTAATTTTTTTTCTGTTTTCTTTGTGAGTTATATTGTGCGCTTTTCATGGTATAATTGTTTGGAAACTTATTGACTTTTCTGTAATTCTAGCATCACATTTGAGCCTTTAGTATCAGCATAGAGATTAGCATTTGAATTCATTGAGGATCGATTTTCACGTTCTGCAATTCTTGACATATAAATCTTTGAGAACCCACCCTTTGTGAGCTTTGGGCCTCATAAATTGAATATTATTGTCAATTGATTTTCTTTTCTCAAGTGTGCACCTTCATGATTTGGTATATCTAGAGCTTGCTTTTGCATACTAATTGAACTCACATTATGATTTCATCTTAAGTTTTAAAATGATGAAGGCAAATTAGGATTACCCCCTTTAGCTTAAAAAGACCTCCCTTAATTGTGAATTCCTTAGTGAGCCAAGTTAGCCTTTGACCTTTTCTTGATTGATCAACACAATTAACAGCTCAACATTTTTCATTAAGGAATGGAGTTTCTTATGATATGATAATAGGAGTGGTTTAATTGATAAGTATGTGATAAAAAAATAAAAAAAATAAAAAGAAATATAAAATAAAATAGTATTGTTTTAGTAAGATTTGGGGTTGAAATGCATACTTTGCATATTTTATTTGACTAAGAGTTGATTATTCTTTTCTTCTACATTTGAGCTAGATGGTCAATGCATTTTTATATTTTGTATATATATATATAAAGAAAATAAATAAAAATAAAAAGAGAAGATATTTATATACAAAAGTCATATATTTTCTAGCATTAGTCATCAAAGAGGAATTTTGACTCATTTACTTTTCTTTTAGTATGCAAATATTTGAGACTATCAAGGGTTGGTGAATATGCCATTTGAGGGAGTTACGAGTTTCTACGCAAGATTATTGTCTAATTTAGATGCTCCATTTCTTTATGTTCCAACTTAAATGTCTTTTCTCACACCTTCACCTTAGTCCCATTACATCCAACTGAAAAGACCTTCGGATTATGTCTTGAGAAAAATCAGTGAGAGAGATTGGATAATTAAGCAAGTTTATGGCAGTATGCAATCATGATTGGTTTGAGTGAATTAACCTTTGAAATTGAGAGAAACACTTAGATGAGAGATGAGATTTGTTATATCTAAATTAATGAATGAGTTAAGAAAATCTTTATTGAAGTAAATTGAATTTATTTATTGCTGAGTATTAAAAGATTTCATCTTATATACTTGAATTATAGTTAAGGTTAATTGAGTTTTTAATTTATGCCATGTAAATTTGCTTGAGGACAACCAAAGTTTTAAGTGTGGGGTAGTTGTTTTATTAGTTTTTGTTCTCAAATTGCTATTTATTTATTATGATAATTATTGTTTTCTTCATGCATTTTGGTAGTTTTAATCTGTTTATTTAGTGATTCCAGCATTTTGGTAGTTTTAATTTATCCCAGTGTTTAGATCAATTTTTGTACTTGTTTTTAGTATGATGTTTATGTGTTTTTAGTTAATGTTTCATTTGATTTTTGTTTAAAGTTTATTTTAAATGTTTGTTTTAGGTCAAAGTGCAAAAACTCCCTTGGAAGATCAAAACAAAGAAAGAAGAGCATGAATCAAGCAAGACATGGCCAAGCCAAATCAAGCTTGGCCGTGTCACCTCGAAGGAAATTTTGGCAGAAGCTGACATGGCCAGGAGACACGGCCAAGCCACTGGCCGTGTCTCACCTAAGACCAAAACCAAAGAAACCAAAGAAAGAAAAGAAAAGAAGGAAAGGAATGGCAGCAAGTGACACGGCCAATAGGCTTGGCCGTGTCAAGTGACACGGGCAATAAGCTTGGCCGTGTCACTCTCATCTCCAAAGTACAATAAAGAAGACAAGGAGAAACAGAAGCTGACACACTCAAGTTACATGGCCAAGCCACTGGCCGTGTCATGGAGCTTGGCCGTGTCCCATTCTAAGCCAAAGAACAAGGAAGAACCAAAAAAAGAAATAGAAGCTGACACACCCAGGAGACACGGCCAAGCTACTGGCCATGTCACATGACATGGCCACAAGCTTGGCCGTGTC
This sequence comes from Garcia nutans, assembly GCA_947685225.1. NCBI lineage: Eukaryota > Viridiplantae > Streptophyta > Magnoliopsida > Malpighiales > Euphorbiaceae > Garcia > Garcia nutans. Next base: position 41,045,290 of record CANTUV010000007.1, on the reverse strand, counting down.
ACCCCATGAGACAAAAGAAAGAAAGAAAGAAAGCACTGATTTTTAGCGAAGGATTTGTATAAATAGATAAGATTAGGGCAAAAGCAGGGAATGGAATTTTTCAGCCGTTCTTCATGACCTTCTCCTTTTTCTTCTTCAGCCGTTCTTTATTTTCAAGAAACAAGAAAACTATCATGATTGATTTCACTTTCATTTAAGCACTCTAGATCAAATTAGTTCTAGCCATTACATTATTCTTTTAGCAAAAATCTGAGCAAGAGATTCTTCAGGAGCCAAAGGAAAATTGTAATTGGGTTTTGGTCTTTAACTCTATCTCTTAAGTTTCATTGAAATTGTATTTATGAATTCTCTAATGTCTAAATTAATTTCTTTGAATTTTAATGAGATGAATTTGTTTGATAGCATTACTATGAACTAATTTTGTTCTAGTCTAGGGTTTGTATGAATTTACTATGATTGTATGAACTGGTTATTTCTCTTAATTGGTTTATTTCTTTTATCCTTAATTGAATGGATTAATGTTAATATATAATTGATTGGCTACCAATTATGTGTTTTAGGTATTTAGATGAAGGATTGAGAAATGAAGTCTAATACCATATTAATTTAATTAGGGACTTAGGTGAATTAGAAATATAAACCTAAGGAAAAGATCATTTTGATTGTTGTAAGATTAATTGAAAAAGGATTGAATGCGAGAGTTTATTTCCTTAATTTGATTTATTAAGTTACTTGAAATCTGATCTTTGAAAAAAAATCAGTTGAGAGGAATAGCCGTTCATACATATAAATTAGTAGAGAAGTGCAAACCCTAGGCTTTTCTATTAAGTGAATCAATATATATCTGTTCAATTTTCTTTCATTGCATTAAATTTAATTCCTTTTTATTTTCATTAGTTGTTTAGCAATACAATTTTATTGATAATTTGTTATTTACAATTTGATAAATAATTAAGCTTATCTAGCTTCCATGTGAGACAACCTTGAGGTGTTCACCAAAATACTATAGCAGCCTTGTATACTTGCGAGTGTAGCTTTAGTAGTGTTTATTAGAGCGCAACATTAGGCTCGGGGCCTTAGAGAACACGGACCTAAGTCGGGAGAAAATGGAGTCGCCACCCGGACAAGCCGGGAAAAAAAAAGGGTGGATGACTCGATTCCAAAGGAATCCCTAACCCTCTAATGGGTTCGGAAAGTTGGGTACATGTGGGGAAGGTGAGAAATGGCCCATCACCCCCACAACGCCCAGTTCATTGGAACCGACCTCCTTTACAGATCTTAATATTATAAAATTCTTAAATATAACAACATTATCCATATTACACACAATAATTAAAATAAAGCATCATTATATTAAAAATCAAAACAATGTCCAAGCAAAACAAATAAGTGGACACCCATCCGAAGATGGAAACATGCCCTTACATAATCCATGCCTAGATAGGACACCCACCGAAAGGTAGAAACATGTCCTTTACATTGGTTATAAAATAGAAAAGCAATTTAAATTACATGATATTTAACTAATAAGGTACCCACCAAGTGGAAACATACCTCTTACAACATTTGAAAATCTAAATAAATCGATAAAAGTGAATAACCATTCATCATAAATAAAACATTCATCAAAGATATCAATCAAAATATAAAATAAACATCCATCCATGATAAATTAAATAAACCAAACATTGAACTTAAATAAATTAAAGCATATAAAATAAATCAAAGCATAATCAAATATAAAATTGATTAAGGCAAATAAAGATTCAAATTTAGGGCTACTATTTCTATTTAAGTTTCTTTATTTAATGTGTTTATGGTTTTAGAATTCATGGGTTTAAGCTGCTGTGAGTTTTAATGGAATTGACATGAATTAAAGTTTTATAATTTAAGAGGTTGATAAAGTTCTTTAATTAACCAAATTAGTGTTTGAGTGGCAAAATCATGAAACTAGTTGGGCTCTTCAAAACATTAAGTTTATGACTATCAGCTACTGAATTATGTTTTTAAGCTTACTGTGTAAAAATTATAACATTTATGTTTATATGGTTTTTAAAGTTTAAAGGATTAGAGTTTAGAAAACATTAGGGTTTAAGGTTTTATAGGAGTTAGGGTTTACTATTTTGGGTTTTGGAGTTGAATTAGGGTTTTAGAATTAGGGTTTCGGAGAATGCATTAGGTTTTTAGGATTTGAAAATCAATTGATAATTTTATGAAACTTTATGAAAATAAACCAAACGATTTAAAATTTATAGAAGCAGAAAAGATGTTTTTTAGGGTTTTTAGAAAGAAACAGATTTAATTTATGATTTTGAAAATTTGGAAAGCAAATTAGGGTTTTGAAATTTTGAAGAAACAAAAATAACAATTTTAAGCTTTTTGGAAAACAAAGCAACGAATTAAGGTTTTAAACTTTAGAAAAGGGGAATTAAGGTTCTAGGGTTTTTGAATTCAATGAAACAATTGGATGATTTAAGCTACTATGAAGAAATTAGACAATTGATGCATACCTCCGTTTGTTGGTTCCACCAAAAATTTCTTCTTGGATGAACAAAAACAAAGACAAGCTTTGTTGCCTTTGATGGATTGAATTGTTGTATGCTCTCTCAAAAAAATCAGATTGATTCAAATCCTTTCCTATTCAGTTTCGGTCTCAATTTTTCACCAAATTTTCGTCCCAATTTCTTGATACTTTTTGTGTTGTTTTTGGTATTATTTATAGAAGATTTTTTGATCAATCTTAGTTATTCACGAAATATAACATTCATTAAGAAAAGGAAACCGAAACCTAATTGTATTAGGTTTCGAAAAAAGTTGCATTGGAAAAATTTCGCTTGCAAAAAAAACTGCTGCAGAAAAATTGCGCTGGTAAAAAAGGCTACCGCAGCTGGCTGCGGTAGCGGAGGGCCGAATTGGCCTGTGGGCGAAATGGCCATTAGTCCCACGCTGGTTTTCGGCGATAATTTTTTCGTCACCGATTTTTCCATTGCCGATTTTTATTTTTATTTTGATTTTTTTTATTATTATTATTTTTGTTTAATAAAAATTAGATACTAAAGCAAAAATTATTTAATTAAGATAACAAAAATTATTTTGGACTAATTAAAATATATTGGACCGGACTGGGTCAAAAATTAAGGGTCTACAGTTTCCCCCCTACTTGAATGATCTGAGATTTTAGTGAAAGAAAGTGAAAAGCAATAAGACTTAATTTTTGAGATGGTTGAGGTTTTGGGTTCTGCACCCGGTTCGAGTTCTAGACTCAAGGATAATTCTAGGTTCTTGACCTAAGGAAAATTTAGGTTCTGGACCCGATTCGAGTTCTAGACTCAAGGATAATTCTAGGTTCTAGACCAAAGGAAAATTTGGGTTCTGGACCCAAGCTATGTTCCAGACTTAGGAAAGATTCTAGGTTCTGGACCTAAGGATAATTTGGGTTTTGGACCCGAGTTAAGTTCTGGACTTAAAAGAGATTCTAGGTTCTGGACCTAAGGGTAATTTGGGTTCTGGACCCGAGCTAAGTTCTTGGACTTAGAAATAATTCTAGGTTCTGAACCTAAGGAAAATTTGGGTTCTGGACCCGAGCTAAGTTCTGGACTTAAAAGAGATTCTAGGTTCTGGACCTAAGGAAAATTTGGGTTCTGGACCCGAGCTAAGTTCCGGACTTAAAAGAGATTCTAGGTTCTGGTCCTAAGAATAATTTGGGTTCTAGACCCGAGCTAAGTTCTGGACTTAAAAGAGATTCTAGGTTCTGGAACTAAGGATAATTTGGGTTCTGGACCCGAGCTAAGTTATGGACTTAAAAGAGATTTTAGGCTCTGGACTTAAGGATAATTTGGGTTCTGAACCCGAACTAAGTTATAGACTTAAAAGAGATTCTAGGTTCTTGTAATATCCCAAGGTATGCCCTAAAAGTGTTGGGGTTATTGTTGTATTTGGATTCAATGTGTGTATTGAAGGGAAAGAGAAAAGAAGTGAAGAGAAGATTTGGGAAATATAAATGCAATATATATGTGACATATACATATCCTTACATATACATCACATATACATGGAATATAAAATGGTGTAGGAAAAGTGAGTGGTGTATATATATATATATATTTGTATAATTAGTTAATAGTAATAATAATGATGATAAAGACAAAAAGAAAAAGAAGAAGAAAGTCAAAGGAATTGTGAGGTGGAGATTTAATGGTATTATTATTATTATTATTATTATTATTATTATTATTATTATATATGGTTATCGTGAGAAGAGGAAAAGATATTTTTCTTTCTTCTTCTTCTTCCCCTTTTTGGTTCTTGCACGAGAGAGAGAGAGAGATAGAGAGAGGTGATGATCTTCATCAAATTTCTTAAGGATTTTAAGAGTATTGAAGATGGACATGAAGATTTGGCAACATATTCAAGTAAGTACCTATCCTTTAAGTTGATTTATGTGATTATACATATATATAAGTCTTTATCTTCTTGTTTGGATTTCTTTTGGATTGAGGCTAGGTTTGACATAATTGGTGTGTAAGGTGATGATAATAAAAGATTGAAGTATGTAAATGTATTGAATTGATATCTAAATGATGATAAGTGGAGATAATAGTGAGGATGATGATGGATTGTTGAGTTAGAGTTTAGTATAAATGAATTGGTACTTTGGGTAATTGTTTATAGTGATGTATATATATATATTGATTATTATGAGAATATAATGAAGATATATAAATGTTAAAGTGATAGGAAGTTGATAAATGTAAATAAAGATAATGTTTAAGAGGGTGGTGGTGTGAAGTTGGAAGGGTTTGAATGAATGTTGAAGTATTTGATTTTTAAATCATTGAAGAACACGGCCAAGTTATGGGAGACACGGCCAAGTTAGGGCAAATGGGGCCGTGTTGGATGATTTTTGGAGAGACACGGCCACTGTCTTGGCCGTGTCCCTTGACCGTGTTTGCCACTGCCTATGTTGTGTTGAGAGACACGGCCGTGTCCCTTGCCCGTGTCTGCTACTGGATTTTTGTGTGAAGAGACACGGCCACTGGCTTGGCCGTGTCCATTGCCCATGTTTGCTACTGCCTGAATTGGTGTTGAGTGACACAGCCACAAGCTTGGCCGTGTCCCTTGAGTGTGTTGGCTACTGGATGTTTGTGTTGAGAGACACGGCCACAAGCTTGGCCGTGTCCCTTGAGGGTGTTAGCTTTTGTGTTTGTTATTTGTTCTTCATACATTGTTGGATCTTCAAATGTCTTTTGTACCTAAACACACTTAAAATAATAATGATCCAACCAAATGTATATGGAAGATTCTAAATCCATGAATAACATAAATTGTTATGTATATATCAATGATGAGATAGGAAATGTGGAGGATATAATGATCATTGAGAAAGGTATGTGAAATGCCATTGATTATGTATATTTGAGTGATGAATTGATCAATATGATTTGGTGATAATGATGATGCTTATGATACTATATGAACAATGTTATGTATTATGCATTGTGAATCTTGTGAATTTCAATGATGCTATATATATATATAATGTGAAGGATATGATGTGAAGCCATTGTGATTGGCTATGATACCTCAAATGAGATGTGAAGCCATTGTTATTGGCTATGATAATTCAAATGTGATATGAAGCCATTGTGATTGGCTATGATGATTCAATTGAATTAAGTGGGGTATGTGTAACACCCCCATATCCAATGCACACACACTACAACCACAACAATGTAGCATAAGTGCACCAAACATAGGGATGCTACGGTTCTCTTAACATTCAAAACACTTTAAAACTTGATACCATACCCTTATCATTATACATTATAGAAAAGTAGATAATTTACTTATAAAACAAAACATATTAGTTATATATATATACATTTAAATATTACACAGCGGAAGTTATAAAATATTTACATATTTACATATTAAACATTTCTTTACAAAATATAAAGAAGTATACATGATTGGCAAGTTTGCTCTGATCTTTAATCTCCCAAAATGGATTCTTCAAGGTCTACTCTCACTTGGTCTTGATGAACTCTCGGGTTCAACTCTATCAACTCTATTACCTGCGCGATTAAACACTATCGCGCTAAGCCAAGGGCTTAGTAAGATAAAACATGCAATGGATATGCTTTAATGCAATACAATGTCAATTCTAATTCATCTCATATATGTAACAACATAGATGCAAAGCTAACAACATCTCTTTACATTTTATAATCAACATACATATATGCATATCACATTTCAACATCATTGCATATACTTCATTATTTAATCATTTAATCATCCATGAACAACAATAAACAAATCATGACTCTCATTAAACAAAGACAAGCATTGGGCCCAAGATACACTAATATGCCATTCAATTTTCAGAGTTAATGCTTTGGTTTGTTATCACATTTATCAATATCATATACCCAACTAGGCTTCAAGGATTAAGTTCAACCAAGCTTCAAGGGGAGCAAAGCATGCTAAGCTTCAACCCAACTTGGCTTCAAGAACTAACCCAACCTAGCTTCAAGGGTGGTAACATCTCAATTAGGCTTCAAGGATTCAATCCAACCTAACTTCAAGAGATTGTTACACTTATTAGGCATGCCACCAACAACAAACTCTGAAAATGGAATAACACATTAGCCACACAATTCATTTAGATTTCATTCTCAATTCTCATTATCATTTAGGCAAACATGCCTCATTTATCTCCATTGAATCACCTTAGCCATTAACAATGGCTTCACATTTCATTTTACAATATAACACTTCATTATTCAAATGTATATTCATCTCATCCATGATCACATTATATCTCACATAGCATCATTCATAAATATCAACATTTCATTCCACATTACTCATGAAACACATTACCATTCACAATGCATAACATAACATTGTTCAATCTCAACAATGCAAGAACAATTTATATTATTCATAGCTTTAGGATCATCCACAAGTGTTTGATTAAGTCATTCCTTGGGTTAAGTATGTTTAAATGTTTATGTTTAGGTTTAGAGATCAAACTACCTTTGAAGAATCCAAACCATGCAAAAAGAACAAAGAAATCAAACAATATCCAACTCATTTGAGGGACACGCCCAGCCCACTTGAGTAACACGACCATGTCTTTAAAAATAAAAGAGGCAGTAGCCAACACAAATAAATGACACGGGCGTGTCTCTTCATGGCTTCTGGCCGTGTCACCCATGCACATAACCTTAACTAAAACCAACACTTTCTCAATTGCACTCAAACACAATATTCATCATATAACATGTTTCAAATGAACATAATCAATGTTCTAAACACATATTCACCACAAGAATTACTTCACAACACATTAATATAACAATTAAACACACATCATCTCAAAACACTAAAATCAACATCCCTCTCCACCTTTCAAAATCAACATTTACCACTTCCAACAACTACACCTATTTAAACTATTAACTTAAAACCAATTTAACACTTGAGAACAAATCATAAACACATCTCATCATCAAATCATCAAACCCTAATTAACTTCCCATACCACTTCAAAAGAATGAAAGAAATCAAAGGGAAGATCTTACCTTAGTTAAAAACTTCTTGAATCAACACTTGAACACTTAATCTTCCTTCAATTTTGAACTCAACTCATCAAGAACCTCTCTTCACCTCTTGCTTCCCTTTGTCTAAGGAGGAGCCAGCCACTTCATGAAAGAAAGAAGAAAATGATGAAGAAACAAAGTCAAATTTTGCTTTTAATCTCCACCAAGTGATCTTATCCAAGCAATTACCAAATTGCCCTTAACCATATAACTAACTTTTTGTCTCATATAAGCCCACATATGTAATTACACACTTAACACAAAAATATCTCTCTTCCTTTGACTCTTCCTTTGACCCATTTATATGTTATATATATCATCATATACACAACATATACCATTCTCTCTAAACCCTAATTCTTTCCCACTACACATATACACAAGCATTCTCCTCCCAATTTCTTTTCTTATCCCATCATATACATTCAATCCAATTTATAACAATAACAACAACAACAATATGCAAAACTTCTAGGGCATAAATGAGGATATTACAGTATGTTTGCCTAGATGATGTTGAGAATTGATAATGAAATAATAGATGAATTGTGTGTCTGATATGTTATTCATTTTCAGAGTTCTGAGTTTGGAGGCATGCCTATAAAATGAAAGGTAACAGTCTTGCCGGGTTGAGGATCTCCTCATGTTGAGTTGAGGGTCCAAGAGACTGGGTCTGTTACACTATGATAATTATGATTATGAGATATATGATTGGTAACAGTCTTGCCGGGTTGAGGATCTCCTCGAGGTTAGTCGAGTTGATGGTCCAAGAGACTGGGTCTGTTACAGGTAACAGTCTTGCCGGGTTGAGGATCTCCTCATGTCGAGTTGATGGTCCAAGAGACTGGGTCTGTTACACTATCCATGGATAGAGTTATTGATATATGATGCCTACGGGCTTGATTATTGTGATTATGAACCAAAGCAGTAACTCTGAACTTGGAATAACATATTAGTGTGTTGTTTGGGCCCGAGTCTGTCTTTGTTGTCAATGTGATATTTAAATGTTGAAATAAATGAATAATGAGATCTATAACTGTCTTTATTGGAAGGATGATTCATGTTTGATGAATTGTCGATAAAATAATGTTATGAAGTATGCTTTTGTAATATGTGCATTGATGTATTGAAGGTGAATATGTTTTGAGGGACTTTCTTGATATATGATTTTATAAAAATAAAGTATGATGTGTAAAATATATATATGAATATGGAATTTGTGAGAATTGCTTTCATAAAGGTGTTGAATAGGTCTTTGAATGGTAATTGGTTGAATTAATGTATATGTTTATGTATATGAGATTAGTGGGAACTTATGAAGAATGCATTGAGAAAAGAAAACGTGGTAAGAGAACAATAAAACATAATGCTAAACATATGAGGTATGATAATTTTGGTAAAGTGTATTTTATTATTTAGTTGTACTACTAAGCTTTCGGGCTTAGCGCGGATGTTTAATCACGCAGGTATTTATGCGGTTGATCTGGAAGTCTAGCTGTGATGCCACGAGAAGGGTAAGAGTGTCTCGAGACCAACTAGAAGGTGATGCATACATATGTGATTTTAATTATGTTATATTTTTATAAGAATAATGATTTTCGTAAATGTTCTTTAATTTAATGTAATATCGCTTGAACTTGAATAAAGGGTTTTAAAGTAAAACGAAAAGTGAAATTCTTATACTTTATATACGTATTGTATGTATACCAGGTATATGTATAGTACTTATATAGAGTATGGGGGTGTTACAATTCTAGACCTAAGGATAATTTGGGTTCTGGACCCGAGCTAATAATAATTTTTATTTCAAAAAGTTTGGCTAATTTTTATGCACATATCTTCTTCTTTGCCCCTTGTAAGTAAAAATATTTATACACACGCAAGTATTTGAATGATTATAGTGAATAATTGAATTTACTGTGTATTTATTGTGTAGTTATTGTTCATGCACTGTTTACTATTCATAAATAGTAACTTACTATTCATAAATAGTAGTAAATAGTATTTACTATTGAAATAGTAATTATACTATTCATCAATAATAATTTACTATTCATTAATAGTAAAATTTAATATTTACGAATAGTAAAGTTTACTATTTATAAACAGTAAAACTTACTTTTGAATTTTGTTTTTTTCCTTACCATTTCTCTATATAAACGAACTAATTCTTTCATTCGATTCACAGCTAAATCTCAATTTCTATAATTCTCTCAAATTCTTTCAAATTTAGCACATAGTTTAAAAAAAAAAGGCATGCTTCAACGTCAGGGACTCATTCTAATGCTGAGTTATTGGAGTTTATTTGGCATCATGAAGATAGAAATATAGATATACTAGTCGGAATGCCGCTTCACCGAAGTTCAAACCAAAAGAGCGCGGTAATTCTTTTTCTTTTCTTTTTTTTTCGTCTTTCTGTTTTGTTGTTGTTTTTTTTATTATTATTATTTATTATTATTTATTATTATTTATGATTATTTATTATTTTTGTTTGATTTTTTTATGTTTTTATTATTATTGTGTTTGTCTTTATTATTATTTGTTTGTATTCTAATATTATTATCTTTTTAGAAAATTTAGGAAAAATATTAATTTAAACAGATAGGATAATATGTACTTACCTGGTATTCTATGTTAGCATGATCATTGCATTGTTCGGGCTGTAGGGTGTATTTACAAAGCCTGACAATGGTACGATGTAGTGCCTTCTCGGGTAAGGTAGATTATCTGAGATTGCGGCTTTGAGCAGTTTATCTTACAATTGCCATCCGAGGAATATCATATAGACCGGATAGTCCAGGCGCTTGTAGAGCAATGGTTGGACACAACCCACACTTTTCACTTGCCCATTGAAGAGATGACAATTGGTCTGGTCGATTTTGCTGCTATAACCGGTCTTCGATATGATAGTGTTCAGGTTCCTCTGACCAAAGATATTTTAACATTTGAAGAAATTCAGGAATTAATTGGCATGGAACCATCATATAAAGGACCTTTTAAGATAAAAATTGAGCCAATTCGTAGTTATTGGATGAACTACGAAGGATGGGTTGGCAGAGACACGTCCCAACAGTATGCTCGAGGATTTTTGTTATATTTGCTTAGGTCGACCATCTTAGGCAACACTGAATCCTCCATCCACTTGTCAATGTTGAATGCCCTTTCTTATTTCAGAATGGTACCATCTTCTGGCTGGGGTGAAGCAGGTCTCGCCTGTCTTTACCATGGTCTTGATAAACTTTGCTCACCAATGTAATTTCCACTCTTTTCTTGCATGAATTTGATCTTTACTATTATTGTAGGTATAGGCATATGAGCACAACCTCGTGAGGGTACCTTGTATTTCCCAAGATAGGGTTGGGTATCCAAGATTAAATTTCTGGTTGTCAGATCGCGTGGACATCCCAGGCTCTCGCCATGTGCATTCTCATCGCTTTGTGTTGAGCGCTTAACCTGGGACCAGGTAAAATAACGTTAGTATGTTTTAAATTTTATGTGAAAATTTTACTTACCTTATGTTATTTTGCAGGTGAATTTGGCCTGGTGGAACCTAGAAGAGCGAGCAAATTGGTCTCCTTTGATGAGGGCTACGCTATCTTTCCAACATTCTCGCCGAATCATCGCTGGCCCAGTGTCTAGTGGCTGGTTTCTCGAAGAGAGAGTTTATGAGTGGTTTCTCGGTCCAGAGAGGTGGAGGATTCCGATGCCTTGCCCGAAATACACTTTAAATATTATGTCAATGCCGGAGGATGCCTGGTGGCCGGCTCGGTACAGTTATGGTATTGAAGGATTTCTCTATCCGCAGAGTTCATCTTATGCCCATTTTATTCAAAGAAGGCTCTTGACCTTTGATGTATCTCCTGTTGGCGTACGGGAGATTCCCGAAGAAAATGAGGGTAGAGATGAAGAGGAACATCATGGAGATGCAGGAGAGTCTGTTCCACATTTCGGGGCTAGTACTTCTCAGGTAAAACTTTTACAATTTTTCCCTTGCTATTGCTTCTTTCTTTTTTGATTATTTAATGATTATCGCAGGCCGTTGGCTCATTTGATCATGAGGCTGGACCTTCTTTTACTGCCCCTTCATTTGCTCATTCTAGACCACAAGATATGCCATCTCATCCGTAGGGCATTAATATGAACTACTTGGTACATTTCTTATTTCATGGTAATTATTCTATATGTATGCATGATTATGTATGCTCTTACCTTTTTTCCTTTTTGGCTCACAGCGGATGCTCGAAGAACAAAATAGGAAACTTTAAGAAGAGTTGGCTGCAAGTCGTCAGCAGGCTTCTCATTTTGAAAGTTTATATCATCAATCCGAACAAAATTTCCAAGACTTTCGATTTTAGGGGATGAAGGATCCCGGCGCTTCTTCATCAAGAGGCCTCCAGACTGATGACCATGAGATCCTTTCATCTGCTTCTGATGAGGACCATGATAGATTGGAACTTCAAAGTAATAGAGATTTTGGTGCTTCTACTTCGGGTGATCCCGGGACGTGTAGTTTGCTAGATTTTGGTGCTCATGCTTCGGGCGGACTCGGGACGAGTAATTTTCACCCTCCTCCAACAGGCGACGACTTTTCAGGGCTTTATTTGATGACCTACCACCACCCTCTTAGTGACATGTAAATATTTTAGCAATTGTAAATTATTGTACAATAATGAAAAAATACAATTTCCATCTTTACTGTATCTTTTTTTTACTGCGCCACAATTATTATACTTTTTTTATCACATCATAAACAGTGCATCACTGTAGACTCTTAATTTTTGACCCGGTCTGGTTCAATATATTTTATTTAGTCCAAAATAATTTTTGTTGTCTAATTGGTCCAAAATAATTTTTGTTAAATAATTTTTGCTTTAGTATCTAATTTTTACTAATAAAAAATAAAAATAAACAAATAAAAATCAAAAAATAAAAATAAAAATAAAAATCAGCGTCGGAAAAATAGGTGACAAAAAATAATTCATAATAATTTTTTCTGCGTGCGACGCTCGTAGCCCGCCCACTGCCGCAAAATCAACGCAGATTTTTTTTGCCAGCGCATTTTTTCCGGCTGCAATTTTTTTCGGCAGCGCAATTTTTTCCGAAGCAAATTTATTGAAACCTAATTCAATTAGATTTCGGTTTCTATTAATTAGGAATAAACCATATCAAACCACTATAAATAAGGATCAAAGACAATGAAATTGGGAGGAGGCCGAAAGGGACAGTGAAAAAGAAAATCCAAATCCTTGAAGGAAAAGCTTGAATTCAATTGATTTTTAAAGTAGCAGAAACACAATTTAAAGGATCAAAAAAAGGCAAAAAGGCTATTTTTTTTAGCTTGTTCATCCAAGAAGAAATTTTGGTGCAACTTACAAAATAAGTTATGAAATTCAAAAGTTAAAATCTTAGAACTTTAATTTAGTTTTTCTAAAGTCAAAAACCTTATTTCGTTGGTTTATTTTCCAAAAGGCTTAAAATTGTTATTTTTTCTTCTTTAAAATCTTAAAACCCTAATTAAACATATTTTTCAACAAAACCAAAATTTGATTCTGTTTCTTTCAAAATTTTAAACTTGATTCTGTTTCTTCCAAAAAGCCATAAAAAAACATCTTTTCTATTTATAAAAACTTTAATCCATTTGTTTAAATTCATAAAACCTCATGAAATCATCAAATTGTGTTTCTAAACCCTAATCCAAATTCATCACCCGAGATCCTAATTTTAAATCGTAAAACCCTAATTTAACTTCTAAACCTAAAATAGTAAACTCTAACTCCTTTAAAACCTTAAACCCTAACTTTTTCTAAACCTTAATCCTTTAAAACATTAAAAACCATAAAAACATAAATATTTTAAATTTACACAGCAAGCTTGAAATCACCATTTAAAACCATGAATCAAAAGTATTTTAAAGTGTTTAAAACCCTAGTTTCATGATTTCACCATTCAAACCTTAATTTGTTTAATCAAAGAGTCTTACCAACTTTTTAAAACATAAAACCTTAATCTATTTTAATTCCATAAAAAAAAGTCACAGTAGCCTAATTTTATGAATTCGAAAACCTTAACACATGAGATAAAGAACCCTAAATGGAAATAGTAGCTATAATTTGGATTTTTATTTACCTTATTCATATTTAATTATGCTTTGATTTATTTTATGTGCTTTAATTTATTTAAGTTTAATGCTTGGTTTATTTAATTTATCATTGATGGATGTTTACTTTTTATTGATATTTCGTACCTTTGATGAATAATTTATTTATTATGAATGGTTATTTACTTTTATCAATTTATTTAGATTTTTAAATGTTGTAAGATGTATGTTTCCACTTGGTGGGTACCTCATTAGTTAAAGTCATGTAATTTAAATTGCTTTTTCTATTTTAGAACCAATGTAAAGGGCATGTTTCTACCTTTCGGTGGGTGTCCTATTTAGGCATGTGATGTAAGGACATGTTTCCATCTTCGGATGGGTGTCCATTTATTTGTTTTGCTTGGACCTTGCTTTGATTTTAAAATATTGATGCTTTCTTTTAATTATTGTGTGTAATATGGATAATGTTGTTATATTTAAGAATTTTATAATATTAAGACCTGTAAAGGAGGCCGGTTCCAATGAATCGGGCGTTGTGGGGGTGCTGGGCCATTTCTCACCTTCCCCACACATACCCAACTTTTCAAACCCATTAGGTGGTTGGGGATTCCTTAGGAATCGAGTCATTCACCCCTTTCTTTTTCCTGGCCCGTCTGGGTGGCCACTCCTTTTTCTCCGGACTTATGTCCATGTTCTCTAAGGCCCCGAGCCTAAACAGTGCCGAAGTCGTAAGAACCATTCCACCGGGAGTGGGGGCAAAAATCCCCGCTCACAGTGGCGACTCCACTAGGGATAAGAGAAGTTGATTCCGTTGGTCTTTATATTATTCTATTATTTCTTATAATGATATTATCCATTGCATCATCTTAGATTGCATCGTGTGCATGAGTTAGGACACCCGTGTTACCCGTGTTGTGTTATGTAAGGGATAACATACTTTCACTCAAGGTATGGAGATCGAGCATGGCATAACCACTCATAGCTTTGTACCATTTGGTATATACTTTTTATGGGAACCTAAGCCTTTTTACCCAAAGACTAAAGCTCATGTAATTGGCCTAGTTACTTTCCTTAGGTTTTAGCCCAAATGCATGTTGTTTAACTATGGTTGATTTATCTTGGCTTAAATCATGACTTATTTGGTTTGTTCTTTTTCTAATATGACCTAAGTATATTGAAAGCTCAAAATAAATTTTTCTTTAAAATCTAAGAGACCAAAGCTATTTTCAAAATTTTTCAAGATGGTCTTTGGACATAAGACTTTTTCTAAAAACAAATCAAAAATTCTTTGGACCATGGCCCAACTACTAATCCCAAAATCTATTTTTCTAAAATCTTTTTATAATGGGCTTAGAAACAAAATTGTTTTTATCCATCCTCTCCTTACAAAGAGCTTGCAAAAATATTTAGGTCAATTAAGAAATACCAAAAATCAATTGTGAGCCTAGTTTATACTAAGAACAAATTCATAGCCACATAAACCAAATTTAAAGCGGGAAAGGAAATTGTCACCAATTCCTTTCCTTATGCCATATGGTTTCACCCTTTCCCATCAGATTTTCCTTATCGATTTTTTAAAAGGTTATTTCTTCTATATAAATCACCTTTAATGCCATATTTCATACATAAATCAAAAGATATTTTCAATTCAACGTAACAACTCCCTTTAACAATATTGCTTTTCCTTCATTCATCAACCATGATCAAGCATCATTTAAAGAAGATAAAATTCTATTTAAGAATATGGATGTCATTCATTGGAAGCAAATTTTGTGGTGAAAACTTGATGTTTTAAACTATTTTCAAAATGTTAAATTGGACCACTCCTTCTTACATGTCGTGGCTTCCTTTTGGGATACGAATTCTAGGGTATTTAAAATTAATGGCTTTGAAATATGTCCCTTGATTGAAGAATTTGAGACCATCCTTGGATATCCAAATAATCAACAAATGGTGTTACCCACATTGATTTCCAAGACTCAACAGAAGATACAGATGTTATTTCAAATTCCAAAACCCGAAGTTCTTCGGTTGATGAGAGGTGAAAAAATTCTTCTTGCTCCCTTGATTGATTTTTGTCTCTCTCATTTGGCTCCTACTAAGGCATGGGGACACATGCTTTGTCTTTGCTTGCTCAGCCAATTCTTGCTTGTTTCTTCTGATGGCGATATTGATCCACGAGTATTGGATATTATAGATCAAATGGAAGGTGGCTTGTCACCAGTACCTGTGATCTTAGACGAGACCTTAGTTGGATTAGACCAACTTAAATCAGGATTAATAAAGAGACTGACTGGGAGTCCGTTACTACTTCAGGTAATTACCTTTCGGGTTTTCAATTTAGGTTCTTTTTTCCTCTTATTTTTATTGCTCTAATTTTTGCCTAGTACGCCCATGTGGGTTTTCGAAACTAGCGAGCTGTCCTAATTTTTGCCTAAGCTGCCCTTGCAGGTTTTCAACTTAGCGGACTTTTTTTTTAATTTAATTTTTTCTTCACTGATTTGGCTTCAGAAGCGTCTTTGTTTGCTTAACATTCCATCCATGGATTTTGCCAGATATCTATCACGTCATCATTCTGCTAGGAAACTACTCCATCCTGCTTCTTCATATGCTGACTGGGTTGACTGGATCCACTCACGCTCTGTAGTCAATATCCGTCGGTTGGTACCTTGCTAGAAGATTTCTCGTATCACCACATGGACATACTTGATGTATGTTCCCCTCGCTACTCTTCTTCAAGGTACTTGCTATGATCCTCGACGTCTTGGCCGTCAGTGTGGAGCTGAGCCTTGAAATTCTGACTTTACTCTCGATTTAGACATGCCTTGCTTGACTAAAGCCTACTTGGATCGGCTGAGGCAAAGCTAGCCTGCATGTTCTACTAATCGTTTTCCATATATTTTACATTGGTCAATTCAGAAAGTGTATTGTTAGGATGAAAAAATAATCAAAGTAATAAAAGATGCTTCTTTTCCATTTAAAATTTGTCATCACCTTTTGTTATTGTGCTTATTTATTTCATCCACGTCTTGTCAAATACTTATAACAGTGCACATAGAATAATTTTAACATTAATTCTGTTTTATTAAATTGGGGAACAACCAAACATAAAGCCAGCATACACAAGATCACTCCTGTTGCCAACTAGCCCTTTCGGGTTTTCTAATCGACGATTTTCTCTCATTTAGCCCTAATTGTTGCCTAGCCCGCCCTTTTGGGTTTTTGAAACTAGCGGACTGCCCTAACTTTTGCCTAAGCCGCCCTTTTTGGGTTTTCAACCTAGCGAGCTTCCTTTTTTTTATCATACATAAAACATCTTCAACCTGTCAAAGTTTACTGGCTCACTAAATTCGTTCCCGTCCATGTCTAATAACTTCACCGCACCTTTGTTCATGACTTGTTTCATGACATATGGCCCTTCCCAGCTAGGTCTGAACTTCCCTCATGGATTAGATACATTAGGCTTACATTGCTTCAACCCCAAATCCCCGATTCTAAATTTTATGATTTTCACCCTTCTATTGTACGCCCGAGCTACCTTCTTTTGATACAGTTGGTGATGATATAACGCTTTTAGCCTTCTTTCTTCTAGTAAAGCTAACTGTGTGTATCTGCTTGCTACCCATTCTGTTTCAGGCAATTCAGCTTCCAAGACTACTCTTAATGACTTGATCTCAATTTCAATTGGCAACACTGCTTCCATCCCGTAAACCAAAGAGAACGGTGTCATTCCAGTAGGTGTTCGTACACTTGTCATATATCCCCATAAAGCAAAGGGAAGCATCTCTGACCAATCCCTATAAGTCTTGGTCATCTTGGATAGAATCTGCTTAATTGTTTTGTTTGTTGCTTCTACCGCACCATTAGCCTTTGGTCTATAAGGAGAGGATCTATGATGATGGATTCGGTGCTTTGAGAATAAATCCTTGACTGCTCCTTGAAACTGTACCCCATTGTCTGATATCACTGTACAGGACCCCGTATCTGCAGATGAGGTTCTTTTCAATAAATCTAGCCATTTGGTTTGCAACCAGTTTGTTGAAGGATTCGGCTTCGACCCATTTTGAAAAATAATTTACTACTACCACAATGAAACGGTGACCGTTTGAAGCTGTCGGATGTATCTCTCCTATAATGTCGATACCCAGGTGGCAAATGGCTAGGGTGAAGACATAGAATGCAATTCTTCAGGAGGCATGTGATTCAAGTTACTATACATCTGACATTGTTGGCACTTCTTTACAAACTCAATACAATCTCTCTCCATGGTCAACCAGTAGTAACCTTGTCGAATAATCTTCTTAACTATGGCCAAACCACTCATGTGCGGTCCATAACTTCCTGCATGTATTTCTAACATGATACGCTCTACTTTAGGCTTTCTTAAACATCTCAAATGCACCCCATCAGGCCATCTTTGAAATAACTCCCCATGGAAGGTGATTTATTGCAATGACCACCACCTTATGGCTCTTCTCTCTTTCTTTGTTGCCCCCAGCGGGTATTCTCTTTCCTCCAAAAATCACCTTATAGTATCATACCATGCATCATGGTCTGTGTCAATTTCCATGATTGTCTCATATTCATAGCAAGGAGTTGATGAACTGGTCAAGATTAGAGGTTTAAGGAATAAGCTGATAGGGTTTTCCCATACCGAAGCCAATGTGGCCAGGGCATCAGCCATCTGATTTTCTTCTGTCAATAGGTGTATAAACCTACACTCCTTAAAGTTCTTCTTCATCATGGTAAAGTAATGGTGGTATGGTTTTAATTTTTCCTCTTCAACTCCCATTCTCCATTTACTCGGGATACTACTAGCAATGAATTGCCATAAACTTCCACCTTATCCACCTTCATCATCATTAGGGTTTCCAAACAAAAAATACAAGCTTCGTATTCCACCATATTATTGGTTGCCCTAAATTTCAATTTTTTGGCTGAAGGGACAAGTTCCCCTTCGGGCGATTCTAGTATAACTCCCAAACCTGCTCCTTTCCTGTTTACTGCTCCATCAAAATACATTTTCCACCCTTGTACTTCAATTGCTTCTAGTTCATCCTGAAATTCCATGATTACCTCTTCGCTTTCTGGTAATGGTTGTTGGGCCAGGAATTTTGCCACCTCTCAACCTTTGATTGTTTTCTTGGTTACATATTCATCTCAAATTCTTCTAATATTATCAACCATCGACCATATTTTCCAATCAAAGAGGGTGTCTCCCTTAAGTACTTCATTGGATCCAACCTGGAAATTGCTTGCACACTATATGATTGAAAGTAATGCCGCAACTTCTTAGAGGACCAAACCACGGCTATACAGGTCTTTTCAATGATACTATACTTAATTTCATAAGGTAGGAGCTTTCTACTCAAATAGTAAACTGCATGCTCAATCCCTGACTCATCTGATTGGGCTAGCATGGCTCTTATTGCCTCTTCTTCCACTGCTACGTATAGTAATAGAGGTTTGCCGGGTTTAGGTGGTTTTAAAATAGGTGGATTCAACAAATACTCTTTTATTTGCTTAAAGGCCTTTTGAAATTCTTCATTCCATATGATTGGTTGATTCTTTCTAAGCAATTTGAAAATAGGCTCACAAATTGTTGTGAGTTTTGCTATGAATCTGCTAATGTACTGTAGTTTACCAATAAATCCCCTAACTTCTCTCTCTGTCTTAGGGGCTGGCATATCTTTGATTGCTTTAACTTTCTCATGATCAATCTCAATGCCATTTGGACCAATCACATGTCCTAATAATTTACCTGAGGTAACACCGAACACACACTTCTTCAGGTTTAATCTTAGCTATTTCAAAGCTCTATCGAAGAATAATTCTAAGTTTTGGAAGTGTTGCTCTCTTGAGTCCGATTTAACCATCATATCATCAACATATACTTAAACTTCTTTGTGCATCATGTCATCAAATAATGTGGTAGCCATCCTTTGATAGGTTGCTCCAGAATTATTTAAGCCGAACGTCATCACCCTATAACAAAATATACCCCATGTAGTAATGAAAGTAGTTTTGGCTTTATCCTCTTGGGCCATTAACACTTTATTGTATCCGAAAAATCCATCTACAAATAAGTGTAGCACACTAGAGGTTGCACTATCAATGAGAACATCTATATGAGGTAAAGGAAAATCATCCTTAGGGGAAGCCTTGTTCAAATCTCTATAGTCCACACAGACCCTTATTCTCCCATCTTTCTTTGGCACGGGTACTATGTTGGCTAGCCAATCTGGATATTCTATTACTTCAAAGAACTTCACTTGTATTTGCTTAGTGACCTCTTCTTTAACCAATTCATCCAACTCAAGTCTTAATCGCCTAAGCTTTTATCATGTGAGTGTAAGTAGGAATATGATGCTTGGCTATGTCTCGATCTATTCTAGGCATATCCTCATAAGACCAAGAAAACAATTCTTCATATTTTATGAATATTTTTTCAAATCTCTCTCTCTCTCATCAGGAGTAAGGTCGGATGTTATGCTAATGTTTTTAGGATTTTTTATTGTTCCCAAATTTAATGATTGTGTGTTAATAGAATTAATATTAAAGATGCTCAAGTAACTGCTATTTGAATGTATGCAACAATTAGGAGAAACATCACACAAGTAAGCAAAATCAGACTTTATTGCTTTCATTTTGGAAAAGAAAACATCATCATCCTCATACAAAGCAGATAAATTTAAATCAAAATCAAAATCGTTGTTCTCAAAATCATAAGGCAGGATGTCATCAAACTTTTCTTCAACCAGGGCAGTAATATCCTTCGGAGTCTTCTCGGCTTTCAGGATAGCTTCATTCTTCTCTTTTGGATTGGATTCTTTATTGGCTGACAGGGTGAGCTCTTTCTTCACTTGGTCCACTAGTTCAGCCACATCTACAAAAATTTCAAAACCCGAGATCAACTTCCTATGAACATGATTGGCTCGGACTTTCCTTGGAGTGGTCCCATATCTGGAGCTTTGACAAAGATCTCTTCAAGTGGTGGGAAGCTCATCTTCTCACTCTTGTTTGGCTGGACATCGTTGTCTTCATCATATCCCAACCCCTTCTTGGAAGTTTGAGTTCTAAAATCTAGCAACTTTGTCAAACCGGCTTTACCCTTTCCAAGACCAACTCCGAGAAGCTAGTTCATTTTCTTCATCATATTCAAGACTTTGGAGTCCACTACTTCATCATCAGAAATTGCAGCTACTTGGAAACCATTGAGAGGCCCCTCAATCATTAGAGCGTTAACAATCTCATTATCTTCAGCTTCGATGACCACTGTCCCATCTCTATTGGGGAACTTGATCTTTTGATGAAGGGTGGAAGGAACTCCACCAAGAGGATGAAACCATGGTCGCCCCAAGAATAAAGCGAAGGTAACTAGTATGTCTAAAACAACAAACTCAATAATAGATTCAATTGGACCAACCTTGACAGCCGATTTGAAAGTCCCTTTGACATGCCTCTTAGTGTTGTCATAGGCCCGAATTGTTACCTCGGTCGAGTTTAGATCTCTTGTTGACATGGCTAGCTTTGGCAATACCTTAAGTGGACAAACATTTATGGCAGACCCATCATCGACCATTACACATGGAGTCCTCTTCCCTTTGACTTCTATCTTGATAAAGAGAGGGCGGATGTGGTCTCTCCCCTCCTCTAGTAAATCCGCATCTGAAAAAGAAACCGCTCCCATATTAACTTCGCTCTTCTCTTGAACCTCTTCACACTTCATTACCCCTCCAATTTTTATGAAGTTGATCAGCTCTTCCGGTGTTGTGGATGTAGAAATTGGCATGCTAGCTAAGACTTTGGCCATAGTTTCTCGGTGCTTTTTAGAAGTAGCTAATAAGTCCCAAATGCTAACACTTGCTTGGGTTCTTTTTAATTGCTTGAGCACAACATCATCTTCCTCTTCTTTATTTCCTATTTCAACTTCCTTTCCCTTATTAGTTTCTACCTCCTTAGGTGGTGGCCTTGCATAAGGCTTGCCGAATCTAGTGTTCATTACCTCATCTTCTTCGGGCTCAGACCAAGTCCACTTCTCCTTCTTGGATACTATATCATCATCACTATCGCTCGAATCCCAAAACCCATTGACAACACAAATTGTTACTTCTTTTCCCACCATAGCTTGGTTAATTCCACCAAATACCTCTTCTTCTTTGGTTGTTTCTCCACCCACATCTTGAAAAGAAGACATGAAAAAATCCTCATGCAAACATCCTCCAATCATGAAGGTTGCCGGCGGTGGTACTCTATTGAACTTTGGTAACGGGTTGTCTTTGGTATTTGGCTTATTGGGCTTGGGTAGCTTCCCATTATCAATTAGATTTTGGATCTCATGTCTCAACCTCGCACATCTATCCATGTCATGCCCTTGCATTTGATGAAACTGACAAAATGCTTTAGTGTCGAAATTAGGTGGGAGAGGGTTAGGTAAAGGACGAGGATTAAGGGTTGTAGCAATCCCTTTCTTTGAAGTTTATTGAGAACCCAAGACATTGGTTTCCCCAATTTCAAAAATTGTCTCCTTGCTCCTTGGTTAGTATCATTGACACCAACTGCCTTTTGCATACTTTGGCTACCAGACTAATAGTTTCCTTTCTCATTCTTTCTTGTTGAAAAATGGTTCTTCTCTCTTTCCCATTCTTCAATTTACAAACCAGCTTGGAGAAGGTCTTTGAAATCATGGATGAGTGTATGAGACATCCTCTCACGAAGACTAGGCAACACCCCTCTCACAATCATCCTAATTTGATTGGATTCATCGGGCTTCTTCTTGAGCAAAGCAGCCTTGTTTCTCCATCTCTTCATATAATCTACAAAATTCTCATTCACCCTTTGCCTTATGGACTCCACGTCCATCAAGGTAGCTTCATCTCGACATTATATCATATTGTTGGATGAAGGCTTTGTAAAGCAGATCCCAACTCTTTTGTGTTCTGTCATCTAAGGTATTGAACCAATTTTGGACAGCAGGGTCCAATGAGAGCATAAAGTACATTAGGGTTTGAGCCTTAGTAGCTCGGGAAAACTGCATGGCAGTGATATATTGCTTCACATGGAGGTGAGGATTTCCGGTTCCATCAAATTTTACGAAAGATGTCTCAAATTTCTTTTCCAAATCAGCAATCATCTTTTCAACATCAGAAATTTCAGTCTTCTTCATAGTTGATCTTTCAACAATCTTCGATTCCTTTTTCTTCTCTTGAGCATCTTGGTAATATTGAGCCCAATCGTCATCATCATCAATGATCACTTTTTCATCATCAAAAACCACTTCACTAACTTTAGTCTTCCCTTTGTCCTTTGGCTTCTTAGTGCTAGCAGATGCCTCGGCATGATTTTCTAATATTGCAGTCAATTGGTTCTTCATGGTCTCAGCTAGGGCCTCTTTTATTTCTTCCATCTTGGCGTTGAGGGCATCATCCACCATTCTTTGAATTTGTTTGGGATCCATTTTTTTTGGTGACCAATTGATTGAGTCGTTGCTAGATACTCCGGCGTAGGTCGGATTGTTGTAAGCTTTTGAACTACCGTAATCCAGGGTTGTGAGCCAGAAAGGATTAATGATATGAGATGCAAATGTATGCATGTATATATATAAGCACAAACAATCAATAAACAAAGGCAAATAGGATGTTCCTTCCAACCTTATAACACCCACACATGAATGGCGAGTCTCTTTTCCTAGGTTGAAGGTTAACAAAATACCAACATGGGGTACCTTGTTTTTGAATATTTCCCTCGGACGTTTCAACCAATAGTTATATTTTCAAAATTGGAAGTCAATCCATGATAATTCCCATTAATTAGGTTTTAATCCATTCAACCAACTATAGTAGCTTTTATGCTATACTGCATTAAAACTAAATTAAGAGGTTTATTGTAGATAGATTTCTCACTTGAAAAGAGTAACTAATGGTTCATGCCAAAAACAAGCCCATGGTTAATTATTCTCAGTATAAACTAGGCTCACAATTGATTTTTGGTATTTCTTAATTGACCTAAATAGTTTGCAAGCTTTTTGTAAGAAAAGGTTGGATAAAAATAATTTTGTTTCCAAGTCCATTGTAACAAGATCTTAGAAATAATGGATTTTGGGCTTAGTATTTACGCCATGAACAAAAGATTTGTTTTGGAAAAGACCATCTTGAAAAGTTTTGAAAATAGCTTGGGTCTTTTGGATTTTAAAGAAAAATTTATTTTGAGCTTACAATATACTTAGGTCATATTAGAAAAAGAACAAACAAAATAAGCCATAACTTAAGCCAAGATAAATTAACCATAGTCAAACAACATGCATTTGGGGTAAAACCTAAGGGAAGTAACTAGGCCAATTACATGAGCTTTAGTCTTTGGGTAAAAAGGCTTAGGTTCCCATAGCAAGTATATACCAATCGGTACGAGGCTATGAGTGGTTATGCCATGCTCGATCTCCATACCTCGAGTGAAAGTATGGTATCCCTTACATAACATAACGCAGGTAACATGGGCATCCTAACTCACGCACACGATGCAATCTAAGATGATGCAATGGACAATATTATTATAAGAAAGAATAGAATAATAAAAAGACCAACAAAATCAACTTCTCTTATCCCCAGTGGAGTCGCCGCTATAAGAGGGGATTTCGCCCCACTCCCGGTGGAATGGTTCTTGTGACTTCGGCACTGTTTAGGCTTTCGGCCTTAAAGAACACGGACCTAAGTCCAGAGAAAATGGAGTCGCCACCCGGACTGGTCGGGAAAAAAGAATGGGGTGGATGACTCGATTTCTGAGGAATCCCCAACCCCCTAATGGGTTCGGAAAGTTGGGTACATGTGGGGAAGGTGAGAAATGGACCAGCATCCCCACAATGCCCGGTTCATTGGAACCGGCCTCCTTTACAGGTCTTAATATTATAAAATTCTTAAATATAACAATATTATCCATATTACACACAATAATTAAAATAAAGCATTGTAATATTAAAAATCAAAACAATGTCCAAGCAAAACAAATAAATGGACACCCATCGGAAGATGGAAACATGCCCTTACATATTCCATGCCTAGATAGGACACCCACCGAAACGTAGAAACATGTCCTTTACATTGGTTCTAAAATAGAAAAGCAATTTAAATTACATGATATTTAACTAATGAGGTACCCACCAAGTGGAAACATACCTCTTACAACATTTGGAAATCTAAATAAATCGATAAAAGTGAATAACCATTCATCAGAAATAAATCATTCATCAAAGATATCAATCAAAATATAAAATAAACATCCATCCATGATAAATTAAATAAACTAAACATTGAACTTATATAAATTAAAGCATATAAAATAAATCAATGCATAATCAAATATAAATTTGAATAAGGCAAATAAAGATTCAAATTAGGGCAACTGTTTCTATTTAAGTTTCTTTACTTAATGTGTTTAAGGTTTTGGAATTCATGGGTGTAGACTCTTAATTTTTTACCCAGTCCGGTCCAATATATTTTAAATAGTTAAAAATAATTTTTTTGTTGTCCAATATATTTTAATTAGTCCAAAATAATTTTTGTTATCTTAATTAAATAATTTTTGCTTTAGTATATAATTTTTATTAATAAAAAATAAAAATAAAAATAAAAATCGACAACGAAAAAATCGGCGACGAAAAAATCATCGCCGAAAACCAGCAAACGTTGGTATGCATCAATTGTCTAAATTCAATTCTTCACAGTAGCTTAAATCATCCCATTGTTTCTTTTTATTTAAAAACCCTAGAACCTCAATTCACTTTTTCTAAAGTTTAAAAACCTTAATTCGTTGCTTTGTTTTCCAAAAAGTTTAAAGTTGTTATTTTTGCTTCTTCAAAACCTCAAAACCCTAATTTGCTTTCCAAATTTTCAAAGACCTAAATTGAGTTCTGTTTCTTTCCAAAAACCCTAAAATATCTTTTCTATTTCTATAAACTTTAAATCGTTTGGTTTATTTTCATAAAGTTTCATAAAATTATCAATTGATTTTCAAATCCTAAAAACCTAATGCATTCCCCGAAACCCTAAATCAAAAAATCCTAAAACCCTAATTCAACTCCAAAACCCAAAATAGTTAACCCTAACTCCCTTAAAACCTAAATCCTAAAGTTTTCTAAACCCTAATCTTTTAAACCTTAAAACCCTATAAACATATTCAAACACAGAAGCTTAAAATAATAATTCAGTAACCGAAAATCATAAATCTAAGTGTTTTAAAGTGTCCAAAACCAAATTTCATGATTATACATCTCAAACCCTAATTTGGTTAATCAAAGAACTTTACCAACTTTTTAAATCATAAAAATTTTGCTCCATTTTAATTCCATTAAAAATCACAATAGCTTCCAAAACTCTAAACACATGGAATAAAGAATCTTAAATAGAAACAATAGCCCTAATTTGAATCTTTACTTGCTTTATTCAATTTTATACTTGTTTATGCTTTGATTTATTTTATATGTTTTAATTTATTTAAGTACAATGTTTGGTTTATTTAATTCATCATGGATGGATGTTTACTTTCCATTGATGTTTAATACCTTTGATGAATGATTTATTTATGATGAATGGTTATTTACTTTTATCAATTTATTTAGATTTCCAAATGTTGTAAGAGGTATGTTTCCACTTAGTGGGTACCTCATTAGTTAAATATCATGTAATTTAATTTGCTTTTCTATTTTAGAACCAATGTAAAGGACATGGTTTTACCTTTTGGTGGGTATCCTATTCAGACATGGATTATGTAAGGGCATGTTTCCATCTTCGGATGGGTGTCCATTTATTTATTTTGCTTGGACATTGTTTTGATTTTTAATATACCAATGCTTTATTTTAATTATTATGTGTAATATGGATAATATTGTTATTTTTAAGAATTTTATAATATTAAGACCTGTAAAGGAGGCCGGTTCCAATGAACCGGGTGTTGTGGGGGTGCTGGGCCATTTCTCACCTTCCCCACACGTACCCAACTTTTCGAACCCATTAGAGGGTTAGGGATTCCTTAGGAATCGAGTCATCCACCCCTTTCTTTTTTCCCGGCCCATCCGGGTGGCGACTCCATTTTCTCTGAACTTAGGTCCGTGTTCTCTAAGGCTCCGAGCCTAAACAGTGCCGAAGTCACAATAACCATTCCACCGGGAGTGGGGGCAAAAATCTCTACTCACAGTGGCAACTCCACTGGGGATAAGAGAAGTTGATTCCATTGGTATTTATATTATTCTATTCTTTCTTATAATGATATTATCCATTGCATCATCTTAGATTGCATCGTGTGTGTGAGTTAGGACGCCCGTGTTGCCCGTGTTGTGTTATGTGAGGGATACCATACTTTCACTGATGGTATGGAGATCGAGCATGGCATAACCACTCATAGTCTCGTACCATTTGGTATATACTTGCTATGGGAACCTAAGCCTTTTTACCCAAAGACTAAAGCTCATGTAATTGGCCTAGTTACTTTCCTTAGGTTTTACCCTAAATGCATGTTGTTTGACTATGATTAATTTATCTTGGCTTATTTGGTTTGTTCTTTTTCTACTATCACCTAAGTATATTGTGAGCTCAAAGTAAATTTTTCTTTAAAGCCCAAAAGATAAAAGCTATTTTCAAAACTTTTCAAGATGGTCTTTGGACATAAAACTTTTCTAAAAACAAATCAAAAATTGTTTTGCTCATGGCCCAAATACTAAGCCCAAAATCCATTTTTGTAAAATCTTTTACAATGGGCTTAGAAACAAAACTATTTTCACCCAAACTTTTCTTACAAAGAGCTTGCAAAAATATTTAGGTCAATTATGAAATACCAAAAATCAATTGTGGGCCTAGTTTATACTAAGAATAAATTAACCATGGGCTTGTTTTTGGCATGAATAATTAGTTACCTTTTTCAAGTGAGAAATCTATCTATAATAAACCTCTTAATTTAGTTTTAATCCAATATAGCATAAAAGCTACTTTAGTTGGTTGAATGGATTAAAACCTAATTAATGGAAATTATAATGGATTGATTTGCATTTTCGAAAATATAACTATTGGTTGAAACGTCCAAGGGAGTTATTCGAAAGCAAGGTACCCCATGTTGGTATTTTGTTAACCATATACATAGGAAAAGAGACTCGCCATTCATGTGTAGATGATATAAGGTTGGAAGGAATGTCCTAATTATCCTAGTTTGTTGATTATTTATGCATACATGCATACATTTGCATCTCATATAATTGATCCTCTCTGGCTCACAACCCTGGATTACGAGAGTTCAAAAGCTTACAACATTTCGACCTACATCGGAGACGAAGTATCTAGCAACGACTCAATCACTTGCTCACCAAAAATAATGGAGCCCGAACAAATTCAAAGGATGGTGGATGAGGCCCTCAACACTACGATGGAAGAAATAAAAGAGGCCTTAGCTGAGACCATGAAGAACCAATTGAATGCAATCTTAGAGAATCATGCCGAGGCATCTGCTAACACTAATAAGCCAAAGGACAAAGGAAAGACTAAAGTTGGTGAAGTGGTTTTTGATGATGAAAAGGTGATCATTGATGATGATGAGGATTGGGCTCAATACTACCAAGATGCTCAATAGAAGAAAAAGGAACCGAAGATTGTTGAAAGATCAACTATGGAGAAGACTGAAACTTCTGATATTGAAAAGATGATTGTTGATTTAGAAAAAAAATTTGAGAAGAAGTTGAAAACTGAAGAAATGTCCGAAGTTGACAAATTATTTGAGCTAGATGAAGAAGTCTCGTACAAGTTCAAGATGCCATCTTTCGCAAAGTTTGATGGAACCGGAAATCCTCATCTCCATGTGAAGCAGTATATCACTGCTATGCAGTCTGCCCGAGCTACTAAGGCTCAAACTCTAAGGTACTTTATGCTCTCATTGGGCCCTGTTGTCCAAAATTGGTTCAATACCTTAGACGATGGAACACAAAAGAGTTAGGATCTGCTTTACAAAGCCTTCATCCAACAATATGGGTATAATGTCGAGATGGAAGTTACCTTAATGGAAGTGGAGTCCATTAGGCAAAGGCCGAATGAGAATTTTGTAGATTATGTGAAGAGATGGAGAAATAAGGCCGCTTTACTCAAGAAGAGGCCTGATGAATCCGATCAAATAAGGATGATTGTGAGAGGGGTGTTTCCTAGTCTTCGTGAGAGGATGTCTCATACACTCATCCGTGATTTCAAAGACCTTCTCTAAGCGGGTTTGCAAATTTAAGAATGGGAGAGAGAGAAGAACCATTTTTCAACAAGAAAGAATGAGAAAGGGAGCTATCAATCTGGTAGCCAAAGCATGCAAAAGGCAGTCGGTGTTAATGCTACTAACCAAGGAACAAGGAGACAATTTTCGAAATTAGGGAAGCCGATGTCTTGGGTTCTCAATAAACTTCAAAGAAAGGGATTACTACAACCCTTAAATCCTCGTCCTTTGCCTAACCCTCTCCCACCTAATTTTGACACTAAAGCATTTTGTCAGTTTCATCAAATGCAAGGGCATGACACGGATAGATGTGTGAGGTTGAGACACAAGATCCAAAATCTAACTGATAATGGGAAGCTACCCGAGTCCAACAAGCCAAACACCAAAGACAATGCATTACAAAAATTCAATAGGGTACCGCCGCCGGCAACCTTCATGATTGGAGGAGGTTTGCATGAGGATTTTGTCATGTCTTCTTTTCAAAATGTTGATAAAGAAGCAACCAAAGAAGAAGAGGTATTTGGTGGAATTAAACAAGCTATGATGGGTGAAGAAGTAGCAATTTGTGTTTTCAATGGGTTTTGGGATTCAAGCGATAGCGATGATGATCTTGTATCCAAGAAGGATGAGTGGACTTGGTCCGAACCAATAGAAGTTGAAGTAATGAACACTAGATCTAGTAAGCCTTATGCAAAGCCACCACCTACGGAGGTAGAAACTAATAAGGGAAAGGAAGTTGAAGTAGGAAATAAAGAAGAAGAAGATGATGTTGTACTCAAGCAATTGAAAAGAACCCAAGTAAGTGTTAGCATTTGGGACTTATTAGCTACTTCTAAAAAGCACCGAGAAACTATGGCCAAAGCCTTAGCTAGCATGCCAATTTCCACAACACCGGAGGAGCTGATCAACTTCATAAAAATTGGGGAAGTAATGAAATGTGAAGAGGTTCAAGAAAAGAGTGAAGTTAATATGGGAGCGGTTTCTTTTTCAGATGCGAACTTACCGGAGGAGGGGAGAGACCACATCCGCCCTCTCTTTATCAAAATAGAAGTCAAAGGGAAGAGGACTCCATGTGTAATGGTCGATGATGGGTATGCCATAAATGTTTGTCCACTTAAGATATTGCCAAAGCTAGCCATGTCAATAAGAGATCTAAACCCGACCAAGGTAACAATTCGGGCTTATGAAAACACTAAGAGACATGCCGAAGGGACTTTCAAAGCTGTTGTCAAGGTTGGTCCAATTGAATCTATTGTTGAGTTTGTTGTTTTAGACATACCAGTTACCTTCGCCTTACTCTTGGGGTGACCATGGTTTCATCCTCTTGGTGGAATTCCAAAAGAGAATAATGAAGCTATCCTAAAAGTTAAGAAGACTCCGGATGAGATTGCTGCCCTGGTTAAAGAAAAGTTTGAAGACATCCTGCTTTATGACTTTAAGAACAATGATTTTGATTTTGATTTTAATTTGTCTACTTTGTATGAGGATGATGATGTTTTCTTTTACAAAATGAATGCAATAAAGTCTGATTTTACTTACTTGTGTGATGTTTCTCCTAATGGTTGCATACATTCAAATAAAAGTTACATGAGCATCTTTAATATTAATTCTGTTAACATGCAATCATTAAATTTGGGAACAATCGAAAAACGTAAAAATATTAGCATAGCATCTGACCTTACTCCTGATGAGAGAGAGAGAGATTTGAAAAAATATCCAAAAAATATGAAGAAGTGTTTGCTTGGTCTTATGAGGATATGCCTGGAATAGATCGAGACATAGCCGAGCATCATATTCCTACTTACACTCACATGAAACCTGTCAAACAAAAGCTTAGACGATTAAGACCTGAGTGGGCTGAATTGGTTAAAGAAGAGGTCACTAAGCAAATACAAGTGAAGTTCCTTGAAGTGATAGAATATCCGGATTGGTTAGTCAACATAGTACCCGTGCCAAAGAAAGATGCAAGAATAAGAGTCTGTGTGGACAATAGAGATTTAAACAAGGCTTCCCCTAAGGATGATTTTCCTTTACCTCATATAGATGTTCTCATTGATAGTACAGCCTCTAGTGTGCTACACTCATTTGTAGATGGATTTTTCGGATACAATCAAGTGTTAATGGCCCAAGAGGATAAAGCCAAAACTGCCTTCATTACCACATGGGGTATATTTTGTTATTGGGTGATGCCGTTCGGCTTAAATAATGCTGGAGAAACCTATCAAAGGATGGCCACCACATTATTTCATGACATGATGCACAAAGAAGTTTAAGTATATGTTGATGATATGATGGTTAAATCGGACACAAGAGAGAAACACTTCCACAACGTAGAATTATTCTTCAATAGAGCTTTGAAATATAAGCTAAGATTAAACCCGAAGAAGTGTATGTTCGGTGTTACCTTAGGCAAATTATTAGGACATGTAATTGGTTTGAATGGCATTGAGATTGATCCTGACAAAGTTAAAGCAATCAGGGATGAGAGAGAAGTTTGGAGATTTATCGGTAAATTACAATATATTAGCATATTTATAGCAAAGCTCAAAACAATCTATGAGCCTATCTTCAAATTGCTTAGAAAGAATCAGCCCGTCCTATGGAATGAAGAATGTCAAAAGGCCTTTGAGAGAATAAAAGAGTACTTGTTGAATCCACCTGTTTTAAAACCACCTAAACCCGGTGAACCTCTATTACTATATTTAGCAGTAGAAGAAGAGTCGATAGGAGCCATGCTAGCCCAAGCAGATGAGTCAGGGATTGAGCATGCAGTTTACTATTTGAGTACAAACCTCCTACCTTATGAAATTAAGTATAGTATCATTGAAAAAACCTGTATAGTCGTGGTTTGGTCTTCTAAGAAGTTGCGGCATTACTTTCAATCATATAGTGTGCAAGCAATTTCCAGGTTGGATCCAATGAAGTACTTAAGGGAGACACCCTCTTTGATTGGGAAATATGGTCAATGGTTGATAATATTAGAAGAATTTGAGATTGAGTATGTAACCAGGAAAACAATCAAAGGTAGAGTGGTGGCAGAATTCCTAGCCCATCAACCATTACCAAAAAGTGAAGAGGTAATCTTGAATTTTCGGATGAACTTCTAGAATAAATTGAAGTACAAGGGTGGAAAATGTATTTTGATGGAGCAGTAAATAGGAAAGGAGCAGGTTTGGGAGTTATACTAGAATCGCCCGAAGGGGAACTTGTCCCATTAGCCAAAAAGTTGAAATTTATGGCAACCAATAATATGGTGGAGTACGAAGCTTGTATTTTCGATTTGGAAACCCTAATAATTACGAAGGTGGATAAGGTAGAAGTTTATGGAGATTCATTACTAGTAGTATCCCAAGTAAATGGAGAATGGGAGTTGAAAGAGGAAAAATTAAAACCATACCACCATTACTTGATCATGATGAAGAAGAACTTTAAGGAGTGTAGGTTTATACACCTATCGAGAGAAGAAAATCAGATGGCTGATGCCCTAGCCACATTGGCTTCGGTATGGAAAAACCCTATCAGCTTATTCCTTAAGCCTCTAATGTTGACCAGATCATCAACTCCTTGCTATGAATATAAAACAATCATGGAAATTGATATAGACCATGATGCATGGTATGATAATATAAGCCAATTTTTGGAGGAAAGAGAATACCCGCCGGGGGAAACAAAGAAAGAAAAAAGAGCCATAAGGCGGTGGTCATTACAATACATCACATTCCATGGAGAGTTATACCGAAGATGGACTGATGGGGTGCATTTGAGATGTTTAAGAAAGCCTGAAGTGGAGCGCATCATGTCAGAGATACATGCAGGAAGTTGCAGGTCGCACATAAGTAGTTTGGCTCTAGT
The DNA here is from genome assembly GCA_947685225.1 of Garcia nutans. NCBI lineage: Eukaryota > Viridiplantae > Streptophyta > Magnoliopsida > Malpighiales > Euphorbiaceae > Garcia > Garcia nutans. Next base: position 41,012,506 of record CANTUV010000007.1, on the reverse strand, counting down.
TAAGAAGATTATTCGTCAAGGTTACTACTGGTTGACCATGGAGAGAGATTGTATTGAGTTTGTCAAGAAGTGCCAACAATGTTAGATGTATGGTAACTTGAATCACATGCCTCCTGAAGAATTGCATTCTATGTCTTCACCCTGGTCATTTGCCACCTGGGGTATTGACATTATGGGAGATATACATCTGACAGCTTCAAACGGTCACCGTTTCATTGTGGTAGCAGTAGATTATTTTTCAAAATGGGTCAAAGCCGAATCCTTCAACAAACTGGGTGCAAGCCAAATGGCTAGGTTTATTAAAAAGAACCTAATCTGCAGATACGGGGTCCCGTATGACCAAGACTTACAGGGATTGGTCAAAGATGCTTCCCTTTGCTTTATGGGGATATAGGACAAATGTCTGAACGCCTACTGGAATTACACCATTCTCTTTGGTTTACGGGATGCAAGTAGTGTTTCCAATTGAAATAGAGATCAAGTCATTGAGAGTAGTCTTGGAAGCTGAACTGCCTAAAATGGAATGGGTAGCGAGCAGATACACACAGTTAGCTTTACTAGAAGAGAGAAGGTTAAAAGTGCTGTATCATCACCAACTGTATCAAAAGAAGGTAGCTCTGGCCTACAATAGAAGGGTTAAAATAAAAAAATTCAGAGTTGGGGATTTGGTGTTGAAGCATTGTAGGCCTACTGTATCTGATCCAAGAGGGAAGTTCAGACCTAGCTGGGAAGGGCCATATGTCATGAAACAAGTCATGAACAAAGGTGTGGTGAAGTTAACAGACATGGACGGGAATGAATTTAGTGAGCCAGTAAACATTGACAGGTTGAAAAAGTTTTATGTATAAAAAAAAAAAGAAGAGAGCTCGTTAGGTTGAAAACCCAAAAAGGGCAGCCTAGGCAAAAGTTAGAGCAGTTCGCTACTTCCGAAAACCCAAAAGGGCGGGCTAGGCAACAATTAGGGCTAAATGAGAGAAAATCGTCAATTAGAAAACCCGAAAGGGCTAATTGGTAACAGGAGTGATCTTATGTATTCTAGCTTTATGTTTGGTTGTTCCCAAATTTAATAAAACATAATTAATGTTAAAATTGTTCTATGTGCACTGTTATAAGTATTTGACCAAATATGGATGAAATAAATCAACACAATAGCAAAAGGTGATGATAAATTATAAGGGGAAAAGAGGCATCTTTTATTACTTTAATTATTTTTTCATCCTAAGAAATTGACAAACGCAAAATCTATGGCAGTCGATAAATGTAACATGCAGGCCAACTTTGCCTCAGCCGATCCAAGTAGGCTTCAGTCAAGCAAGACATGTCTAAGTCGGGAACAAAGTCAGAATCACGAGGCTCAGCTCCATGTTGACTGCCAAATCGGCGAGGATCATAGCATGCACCTTGACGAAGAGCAGCAAGGGGAACATACATCAAGTATGTCCGCATGATGATATGAGAAATCTTCCACCAAGGTACCAACCAACAAATATTGACTTCAGAGCGTGAGTGGATCCAGTCAACCCAGTGAGCATATGAGTAGGCAGGATTGAGTAGTTTCCTAGCGGAATGAAGACGTGGCAGATATCTGGAAAAATCCATGGATGGAGTATCAAGCAAGCAAAGACGCTCCTGAAGCCAAATCTGTGAAGAAAGAATTAAATTAAATTTAAAAAAAGTCCGCTAAGTTGAAAACCCGCAAGGGCAACTTAGGCAAAAATTAGGACAGCTCGCTAGTTCCGAAAACCCTCATGGGCAAACTAGGCAAAAATTAGAGTAATAAAAAGAAGAGAAAAAAAATAAAATCTAAATTGAAAACCTGAAAGGGCAGTTTAGGTAATTACCTGAAGCAGCAATGGACTCCCGGTCAGTGTCTTTGACAATCCTGATTTAAGTCGGTCTAATCCAACTAAGGTCTCGGCTAAGATCATTGGTACCGGCGAAAAGCCTCCTTCCATTTGGTCCATAATATCCAATACCCGTGGATCAATATCGCCATCGGAAGAAACAAGCAAGAATTGGCCGAGCAAGCAAAGACAGAGCATGCGTCCCCATGCCTTAGAAGGGGTCAAATGAAAGAGACAAAAGTCAATCAAAGGAGCAAGTAGAATTTTTTTTCACCTCTCATCAACCGAAGAACTTCGAGTTTTGGAATTTGAAATAACATCTGCATCTTCTGTTGAGTTTTGGAAATCAATGTGGGTAATACCATTTGTTGACTATTTGGATACCCAAGGATGGCCTCAAATTCTTCAATCAAGGGACATATTTCAAAGCCATTAATTTTAAATACCCTAGAATCTGTATCCCAAAAGGAAGCCACGACATGTAAGAAGGAGTGGTCCAATTTAACATTTTGAAAACATTTTAAAACATCAAGTTTTGACCACGAAAATTGCTTCCAATGAATGACATTCATATTCTTAAATAAAATTTTTATCTTCCTTAAGTGATGTTCGGTCATGGTTGATGTATGAAGAAAAATTAAAATTGTTAAAGGGAGTTTTTACGTTGAATTGGAAAATATTTTTGGCTTCTGTATTAAAATAGGGCATGAAAGGTGATTTATATAGAAGAAATAAGCCTTTCCTAAAGTGAAAAGGAAAAGGTGATGGGAAAGGGTGAAACCATATTGTGTAAGGAAAGGAATCGGCGACAATTTCCTTTGCCGCGTTGAAATTGGTTTTAGCAAATGGTGCGGCTGTGAAAAGGAAGTTGTGATGCACTATTTATGATGAGATAAAAAAAAAGAAGTAAAAAAAAGTATAATAATTGCGGCACAGTAAAAAAAAGTGAAAAAAGATACAATATTTATACAAGGAAGTTGTGGCGCACTGTTTATGATGGAAATTGTATTTTTTTTCATTATTGTACAATATTTATACAATAGATACAATATTTATACATCACTAAGAGGGTGTAAGTAGGTCATCAAATAAAGCCTTGAAAAAGTCATCGCCTGTTGGAGGAGGGGGCAAATCACTCGTCCCGAGTTCGCCCAAAGCGGGGGAACAAAAATCCGGTAAATTACTCGTCCCGGGATCACCCGAGGCGGGAACACCAAAATCCCTATTACCTTGAGGTTCCAATCCATCATGGTCCTCATCAGAAGTAGACGAAAGGATCTCATGGTCATCAGTTTGGGGGCCTCTTGATGAAGAAGCGTCGGGATCCCTCATCCCCTGAAATTGAAAGTCTCGAAAATGTTGTTCGGATTGATGATATAAATTTTCAAAATGAGAAGCCTACTGACGACTTATAGCCAACTCTTCCTGAAGTTTCCTATTTTTTTCTTCGAGCATCCGCTGTGAACCAAAAAGGAAAAAGGCAAGAGCATACATAATCATGCATACATATAGCATAAATTACTATGAAATAAGGAATTTACCAGGTAGTTCATATCAATGCCCTGCGGATGAGATGGCATATCTGGCGGGCAAGAATGAGCAAACGAAGGGGCAGTAAAAGAAGGTCCAGCCTCATGATCAAGTGAGCCAACAGCCTGTAACAATCATTAAAGAATCAAAGAAAGAAAAAGCAGTTGCAAGGGAAAAGTGGTGTAGACCCTTAATTTTTGACCCAGTCCAGTCTAATATGTTTTATTTAATCCAAAATGATTTTTGTGTTGTCTAATTGGTCCAAAATAATTTTTGTTTTCTTAATTAAATAATTTTTCTTTTAGTATCTAATTTTTATTAATAAATAATAAAAATAAACAAATAAAAGTAAAAAATAAAAATAATAATAAAAATAAAAATCGGCGTCGAAAAAATTAGCGACGAAAAAATCATCGCGCGGACCCATGGGCATTTCGCCCGTAGAAGTTGCCTGCGGGCTGCGAGCGAAATGGTCCCCCACAGGAATTTCTTGTGGGCGACTCCCGCTCCTCGCCTGCTGCCACAGCCAGCTGCGGTAGATTTTTTTTGCCAACGCATTTTTCCTGCGGTATTTTTTTCGGAAGTGCAATTTTTCTGATGCAAATTTTTCGAAACCTAATTTAATTAGGTTTTGCTTTCCTTTTCTTATCAATATTACTTGTCGTGATTAATTAGGAATAAACCATATGAAACCTCTATAAATAAGGACCAAAGGCAATCAAAAAAGGGGGAAGGCAGAAAATCAAAAATTGGACAGTAGCTTGAAAAAGTGGATCCAAATCCGTGAAGGAAATTAGCTTGAATTAAGCTTGTTTTTTGAGGGAGCAAAAAAACGATTTAAACAATTCAAAGGCAAAAAGACTTGTCTTTGACTTTGTTCATCCAAGAAGCAATTTTGGTGTTACTAACAAAATAAGGTTTGAATTCTTAATTCCTTTTATTTTTTGTTTTCACAGTAGCTTAATCATCCTTTGGTTTCTTTTAGATTTAAAACTTTATAACCTCAATTCACCTTTTACAAGGTTTGAAATTCTTAAATCGTGGCTTTATTTTCTAAAAGTTTAAAGCTATTAGATTTATTTCTTTAAAACTCCAAAACAAAAATTTGTTTTCCAAATTTTCAAAACTCAAAATTGTGTTCTGTTACTTTCCCAAAAGCTTTAAAAATATCTTTTTTTTTTTGCTTTATAAACTTTAAATCGTTGGTTTATTTTCATAAAATTCCATAAAATCTTCAATTACTTTTTCCAAATCCTAAAAATCATGCATCACCGAAACCCTAAATTCTGAAACACTAAACCCAAATTCAATTTCTAAACCTAAAATAGTAAACTCTAACTCCTTTTAAACCTTAAACCCTAACTTTTTCCAAACCTTAATCCTTTAAAACATTAAAAACCATAAAAACATAAATATTTTAAATTTACACAGTAAGCTTGAAATCACCATTTAAAACCACAAATAAAAAATATTTTAAAGTGTCTAAAACCCTAGTTTCATGATTTCACCATTCAAACCTTAATTTGTTTAATCAAAGAGTCTTACCAACCTTTTAAAACATAAAACCTCAATCTATTTTAATTCCATAAAAAAAATTCACAGTAGCCTAATTTTATGAATTCCAAAACCTTAACACATGAGTTAAAGAACCCTAAATGAAAACAGTAGCTATAATTTGGATTTTTATTTACCTTATTCAATTCCATATTTGATCATGCTTTATTTTATTTATTATGCTTTAATTTATTTAAATTCAATGCTTGGTTTATTTTATTTATCATGGATGCATGTTTACTTTTTATTGATATTTGGTACCTTTGATGAATGATTTATTTATTATGAATGGTTATTTACTTTTATCAATTTATGTAGATTTTCAAATGTTGTAAGAGGTATGTTTCCACTTGGTGGGTACCTTATTAGTTGAATATCATCTAATTTAAATTGCTTTTCCATTTTTGAACCAATGTAAAGGACATGTTTCTACCTTTCGGTGGGTGTCCTATTTAGGCATGTGATGTAAGGACATGTTTCCATCTTCGGATGAGTGTCCATTTATTTGTTTTGTGTGGACCTTGCTTTGATTTTAATATATTGATGCTTTCTTTTAATTATTATGTGTAATGTGGATAATGTTGTTATATTTAAGAATTTTATAATATTAAGACCTGTAAAGGAGGCCGGTTCCAATGAACCAGGCGTTGTGGGGGTGCTGGGCTATTTCTCACCTTCCCCACAAGTACCCAACTTTTCAAACCCATTAAGGGGTTGGGGATTCCTTAGAAATCGAGTCATCCACCCCATTCTTTTTCCCGGCCCGTCCGGGTGGTGACTCCATTTTCTCCGGACTTAGGTCCATGTTCTTTAAGGCCCCGAGCCTAAACAGTGCCGAAGTTGCATGAACCATTCCACCGGGAGTGGGGGCAAAAATTCTTGCTCACAGTGGTGACTCCACTGGGGATAAGAGAAGTTGATTCAGTTGGTCTTTATATTATTCTATTCTTTCTTATAATGATATTATCTATTGCATCATATTAGATTGCATCGTGTGCGTGAGTTAGGACGCCCGTGTTACCCGTGTTATGTTATGTAAGGGATACCATACTTTCACTCAAGGTATGGAGATCGAGCATGTCATAACCACTCATAGCCTCGTACCTTTTGGTATATATTTGCTATGGGAACCTAAGCCTTTTTACCCAAAAACTAAAGCTCATGTAATTGGCCTAGTTACTTTCCTTAGGTTTTACCCCAAATGCATGTTGTTTGACTATGATTAGTTTATCTTAGTCTAAATAATGGCTTATTTGGTTTGTTCTTTTTCTAATATGACCTAAGTATATCGTAAGCTTAAAATAAATTTTTTCTTTAAAATCCAAAAGACCAAAGCTATTTTTCAAAATTTTTAAGACTTTTCTAAAAATAAATCAAAAATTCTTTGGCCCATGGCCCAAATACTAAGCCCAAATCCATTTTTCTAAAAATCTTTTACGATGGGCTTAGCTATTTTCACCCAACCTTTTCTTATAAAGAGCTTACAAATTATTTGGGTCAATTACAAAATACCAAAAATCAATTGTGGGCCTAGTTTATACTAAGAATAAATTAATCATGGGCTTGTTTTTGGCATGAACCATTAGTTACTCTTTTCAAGTGAGAAATCTACCTATAATAAACCTCTTAATTTCATTTTAATCCAATATAGCATAAAAGCTACTATAGTTGGTTGAATGGATTAAAACCTAATTAATAGGAATTATCATAGATTGATTTCCATTTTTGAAAATATAACTATTGGTTGAAACATCTGAGGAAATTATTAGAAAATAAGATACCCCATGTTGGTATTTTGTTAACCATTTACCTAGGAAAAGAGAATCGCCATTCGTGTGTGGATGTTATAAGGTTGGAAGGAATGTCCTATTCATCCTTGTTTGTCTATTGTTTGTGCATACATGCATACATGCATAAATTTGCATCTCATATCATTCGTCCTCTTTGGCTCACAGCCCTGGATTACGAGAGTTCAAAAGCTTACAACAATCTGACCTATGCCAGAGATGAAGTATCTAGCAATGACTCGATTACTTGCTCACCAAAAACAATGAAGCCCAAACAAATTCAAAGAATGGTGGATGATGCCCTCAATGCCAAAATGGAAGAAATAAAAGATGCCATGGTCGAGACCATAAAGAATCAACCAGCTGCAATTTTAGGAAACAATGCCGAAGCATCTGCTAGCACTAAGAAAGTCAAGGGGAAGGCTAAAATTGATGAAGTAGCTTTTGATGATGATAAGGTGGTCATTGATGATGATGATTGGGCTCAATAATACCAAGATCTTCAAGACAAAAAGGAGCCAAAGGTTGTTGAGAAGGCAACTATTGAAAAGACCGAGACATCTAATGTTGAGAAGATGATTGCTGATTTGGAAAAGAAATTTGAGAAGAAACTAAAGACCAAAGAGATGTCCTAGATTGACAAATTATTTGAGCTAGATGAAGAAGTGCCATACAAATTCAAGATGCCATCTTTTGCAAAGTACAATGGCACCGGAAATCCTCGTCTCCATGTGAAGCAATATATCACTGCTATGCAGTCTACCCGAGCTACTAAGGCTCAAAATCTAAGGTACTTCATGCTCTCATTAGACCCTGTAGTCCAAAATTGGTTTAATACCTTAGATGATGGAACACAAAAGAGTTGGGATCTGCTTTACAAAGCCTTCATCCAACAATATGGGTATAATGTCGAGATGGAAGTTACCTTAATGGAAGTTGAGTCCATTAGGCAAAGACCGAATGAGAATTTTGTAGATTATGTCAAGAGATGGAGAAACAAGGCCGCTTTACTCAAGAAGAGGCCCAATGAATCCGATCAAATAAGGATGATTGTAATAGGCGTCCTACCCAACCTCCGTGAAAGGCTGTCTCCTACACTCATCAGTGATTTAAAAGACCTTCTCCAAGCTGGTATGCAAATTGAAGAGTGGGAAAGAGAGAAGAATCACTTTTTAATAAAAAGGAATAAGAAAGGGAACTACCAGTCAGATAATCAAAGTACACAAAAAGAAGTTGATATTAATGACACAAGTCAAGGAGGAATGAGGCAGTTTTCAGAATTAGGGAAGCCACTGTCTTGGGTTCTCAATAAGCTACAAAAGAAGGGATTATTACAACCCTTGACTCCTCATCCTTTGCCTAATCCTCTTCCACCTAACTTTTATACTAGTGCATTTTGCCAATTCCATCAAAGGCCTGGACACGAAAGGTACAATTTTATGAAGTTGAGGCATGAGATCCAGAATTTAATTGATAATGGCAAGTTGTCTGAGCCGGACAAGCCCAATACCAAAGGAAATCCATTTCCAAGGTTCAACAGAGTGCCACCACCAGCAACCTTCATGGTAGGAAAAGGATTAGAAGAGGATTTTGTTTTATCATCCTTTCAAGATGGGGATATTGAAGATATGAAAGCAAAAGAAGCTTAAACTCAACGAACTTTCCTTAGCTTGAATGCTGCTTTTCAATTTTACTTTCTTTAAATTGGAACAATCTTGTTTTTCAAATTTAAAGTTGTTTGAATAAATTATTTTCATCAAAATTTTATTGGTCTTTGTTCATTTTGATGCTCAACCAATGAGGAATCCAGATTGATATTTATAAATTAATGTATCTAGGCATCATGACTTGAATGACTTTACTAGGTGAGGGAATTGCTCTATAGCATTGAGTTGTGTATGCTTACTTAGAGAGGGCTCCTGCATAATTATCTTTGTCTAGGTCCTAGTCAGTCTTAGAACATGCTTTGACAAACTTTCGAGGTGAAATTGAACTCTGCTTATTTAAGGGAGAGATGATCTAGGCATTATTTGGTTAGCCAACAACTAGTATCCACCCAATTAAATATCAATCCCTAGTTGTCCCTTTGAGCCTTCATAAAATTTTAGCTTTCTTTTCATTGACTTAAAATCCTAATAATTTGACCTGAGCTATTGTGATACTTTTGACAAGTCTTATGATCACTATGATGAAGAGGCACGAAGATCAAAGGAAGCAATGATTAGTCAAGATCATGAAGATAGTTGAAGTTCTCAAGACCATAAGAGTAGTTGATGTTTTCGAGACCACAAGGGTAGTTGATGTTCTCAAGGCCATAAGGGTAGTTGAAGTTTTCCTGATATCTCCAATATATCAAGATAACATCATAATAGCAAATGATTTATCCCTATTAAAGGAGATTTGTCACCCCACTCATCCATTATTGGAAGCCCAAGTTAGTACAAACAAGACAACTTTTTAGAGCTAGAACCAAAAAAAAAAGAGAGAGAAGAAAAGAAAACAAAAAAGACAAAAGAAAAGAAAAAGAAAAGAAATAAAGAGAAAAAAAAAGAAAAGAAAAGAAAAAAGAAAAGAAAACCCAAAATGGTTCAAAAAGCCAACTGAGTTCTCTTTTACCTAAGACAACAAAAGGCTTCCATTTGGTTTATAAGGACGATTTGACTTGAATTGGTCAAACCCAACCAAAGATTCAATCAAAATTGGAGAAAAAGGAGGAAGACCATTCAGTTCTTGAAGGTTCTGTACTTGACAGTCCTACAAGGAAGAGGGACAAAATTATAAAATCCTCAAAGAAAGGGAGGAGTAAGAAAAATAAAAAGAAAGAAAAGGGAGAAGAAGAAAAGAAATGAATTTGGGTCTTAAACTTTTTGCAAGGGCAAAGACTGTCCTAGTCAAGATCCAGATTAATGCCAAGAAGATAGAAGGAATTTGGAGTCTAGCAAGATTGCCTCGAAACTGCCTAAAATTCAAATAAGAAATTTGTAGTTTGAGGGTTTGTCCATTGTGTCACATCAGCTCCTATCTCAAAATGGCCTTCATTTAACCCATGTCCCTCACAGACCCCATTTCATGCCAATCAAAGACTTGTTGATCTCTTTTGGTTGGTAGAGTCTATTAGTGGATATAGTTTGGATAAGCATGCATATGAGATAGACAATATTTAAACTCAAATGAGACCTTTGGCCAAGTAATGTGTATGTGCCTATCTGAAGTGCAACAGTTCTTGCTTAAATAGAAATGATTCCCGAGTTTAGTACGGTAACTAGGGTTGTCATGTTATAGATATGTTAATTTGGAAAATCAAGTCTTGAGGTACATTGACATTAATTTGGCAAAGCCAACATTTATTTTCAAAATCAAAATTAAAAAAAAAGTGTTTTGTCATACAAAGCCTTAAAGTCAAGGGAAGTATGTTGAACCTCCAAAGGACACATTGGGCAAAGGAAATTATTATTGGCAAAGTTATGAAGAAACTATCAACCGACATGCTGAAATATAGTTTGAAATGGATGCATCCCTGACTCTGCTGCTTAGGGTCTCCATCACTCATGTTTTCAACATCTTGAAGATAAAAGCCACAAATGCAAAAGCTTTCAATCATTCCAATGCAAGACTTGAACAAGCGTCAAAACGGAACCAATGAGAAAACTTCTGCTGATCACCTCGGTCTGTGAGTCGATGGAACAACTATCAGTATTATTCATGCATATCTTGCATACATGAGCATATCACATCGCACTTTCTTTTCTTGTATTGTTTATTCTTTGTCAAAGTGAACAGCAAAAACTATGTGAAGTAAAGAATCAAAAGAAGATGTCAAATCAGGGGGGCATTGAAAGCCCATTGCTTGAGGAAGCTCCAATAATTTTGCAAAGAGAAGAAATGAGTGATTATGCAAAGAACTAGACAAGAAAAACATCAATCGAAGCTTGCATGGAAAAAATCTTTGGTTTGAGCCTACACAGGGGGCAAAGTTTCTCCTTTTCAATTTTTGAGTTTATGCATAAATAAAATATTTGAATATCTTGCCACTTAGGGGGCAAGGAGAGGATATGAGGCTAGCTAAAAAGGGTTGAAGTTTTTGCAAAAGTGCAAAGGAAGAATAAAAAAGAATGGAATAAGAAAAAAGAAAATTAGAATTCTAAAAAGAATGAAGATGCAAAAGACAAAAGATCAATCCGGCTAAAAGAGCTGAAGCCAGGGTGAAGACCCGATCTCAAAGGATGAAGATCCACTTACAAGGGTGAAGACCCAATCTCAAAGGATGAAGATCCACTTACAAGGGTGAAGACCCAATCTCAAAGGATGGGGATTCATTTTCAAGGATGAAGACTCGATCTCAAAGGATGAAGATCCATTTTGAGGGTGAAAAACTGCAATGCATAGAATAACCAAAACAGTCAGATTTCTCAAATGATAAAAGGTCAGTCAAACTCAATCTAGAGTCAAGGCACCTAAATTCAATTCAATCTCTGGTCCAAGCATCCAAATTCAATTCAATCTCGAGTCCAAGTACCCAATTCCAATTCAATCCTGGGTCCAAGTGCCCCAATTCAAATTCAATCCAATCTCGGGTCCAAGTACCCAATCTCGGGTCCAAGCACCCAATCTCGGGTCCAAGTACCCAAATCAATTCAAGCTCAGGTCCAAGTTCCCATTCTCGGGTCCAGGTACCCATTCTCGGGTCCAAGAACCCATTCTAGAGTCCAAGTACCCAAATCAAATCAATCTCGGGTCCAAGTACCCAATCCCTGGTCCAAGTACCCAAATTCAATCCAATCTCGGGTCCAAGTACCCAAATCAAATCAGTCTTGGGTCCAAGTACCCAATCTCGGGTCAAATTACCCAAATCAAATCAATCTCAGGTCCAAGTACCCAATCTTGAGTCCAAGTACCCAAATCAATTCAATCCCGGGTCCAAGTACCCAATCTCGGGTCCAAGTACACAAATCAAATCAATCTCGAGTCCAAGTATCCAATCCCGGGTCCAAGTACCCAAAATCAATTCATTCTTGGGTCCAAGTACCCAATCTCGGGTACAAGTACCCAAATCAAATTCAATCTCGGGTCCAAGTACCCAATCTCGGGTCCAAGTACCTAAATCAAGTTTGTTAGACAAATGATCTCTATTTTGATCCTTGACAACTCAAATGAATGATCCATTTAACATGTGTTTGGAGAATCTTGTTGTAGGCTTAGGTTACTTCAAATAAAGGTGAACATAACACTTCTAGCGGTCGCACCACACATGAATACAACCGCACCATGCAATTACAGGATGAAACCTTATCACAGTAGGTTTCGCGGTCAGAAGTCCGACCTCAGTCGCGACCACGCCTAAAGAAGAGCGACCGTCCCAATTTATGGACGACCGCCAACCAAGGACTCAAATCTTTCTAATCACAGTAAGGTTTGCGGTGACAAGAACGGTGAATGACACAGCCTCACTTGTTGCTGTGGTGACCGCCCATTAAGAGTCGCGACCGCTCTACCAATTCAAGAAGAATTTGCTTAAAGAGACAGTAGTGTTCGCGTCCTCAGGTGAGTCCAGAAGTTCGATGCGAGAATCTCAATTCGACCGTGAGATGCTACCTAGGGCGACCGCAACATTCAAATTTTGGCGGACATCTCTTCTGCCCTGTCAGAAAATGCCACATGACATGACCGTTAAAAACCCACTTCAACATTCAAAAAGGGCGACCGCACCATGGTGATGCGCGACCGTCCCGACAATCGCAGCATGGGCAAGATTCCAGCTGCAGAGCACTCAAATTCGACTGTTGAAGCTTGTTTTAAATTCAGCGACCGTGCCTTGTCCAAGGACGACTGCGTGAGATATGAGCGCGACCATCCTTGTATGAATGACGACTGCGAGAAGCTTCGAACAGTTTAAGTAAAGAAGGTCTAAAGTGAGGTGAAGCTTTATTGTTTTAGACATACCGGTTACCTTCGCCTTACTCTTGGGGCGACCATGGTTTCATCCTCTAGGTGGAGTTCCTTCCACCCTTCATCAAAAGATCAAGTTCCCCAACAGAGATGAGACAGTGGTCATTGAAGCTGAAGATAATGAGATTGTTAATGCCCTAATGATTGAGAGGCCTCTCAATGGTTTCCAAGTAGCTGCAATTCCTAATGATGAAGTAGTGGACACCAAAGTCTTGAATATGATGAAGAACATGAACTATTTTCCCAGAGCTGGTCTTGGAAAGGGTAAAGCCGATTTGGCAAAGTTGGCAGATTTTAGAACTTAAACTTCTAAGAAAGGGTTGGGATATGATGAAGACAATGATTTCTAGCAAAAGAAGAGTGAGAAGATGAGCTTCCCACAACTTGAAGAGATTTTTGTTAAAGCTCCAGATATGGGATCACTCCAAGGAAAGTCCGAGCCAATCATGTTCATGGGAAATTTGATCCCTGGTTTTGAAATTTTTGCAGATGTGGCTGAGCTAGTGGAGCAAGTGAAGAAAGAGATCACCCTACCAACAAGCAAAGAATCCAATCCAAAAGAGAAGAATGAAGCCGTCCTGAAAGCCGAGAAGACTCCGGAGGAGATTGCTGCCCTGGTTGAAGAAAAGTTTGAAGACATCCTGCCTTATGATTTTGAGAATAATTATTTTGATTTTGATTTTAATTTGTCTGCTTTGTATGAGGATAATGATGTTTTCTTTTCCAAAATGAATGCAATAAAGTCTGATTTTGCTTACTTATGTGATGTTTCTCCTGATGGTTGCATACATTCAAATAGCAGTTACATGAGCATCTTTAATATTAATTCTGTTAACACACAATCATTAAATTTGGGAACAACTGAAAATCCTAAAAACATTAGCATAGCATCCGACCTTACTCCTGATGAGAGAGAGAGATTTGAAAAAAATATTTAAAAAATATGAAGAAGTGTTTGCTTGGTCTTATGAGGATATGCCTAGAATAGATCGAGACATAGCCGAGCATCATATTCCTACTTACACTCACATGAAACCTGTCAAACAAAAGCTTAGGCGATTAAGACCTGAGTGGGTTGAATTGGTTAAAGAAGAGGTCACTAAGCAAATACAAGTGAAGTTCCTAGAAGTGATAGAATATCCAGATTGGTTAGCCAACATAGTAGCCGTGCCAAAGAAAGATGGAAGAATAAGGGTCTGTGTGGACTATAGAGATTTGAACAAGGCTTCCCCTAAAGATGATTTTCCTTTACCTCATATAGATGTTCTCATTGATAGTACAGCCTCTAGCATGCTACAATCATTTGTAGATGGATTTTTCGGATACAATCAAGTGTTAATGGCCCAAGAGGATAAAGCCAAAACTGCTTTCATTACTACATGGGGTATATTTTGTTATAGGGTGATACCATTTGGCTTAAATAATGCTGGAGCAACCTATCAAAGGATGGCCACCATTTTATTTCATGACATGATGCACAAAGAAGTTGAAGTATATGTTGATGATAGGATGGTTAAATCAGACACGAGGGAACAATACTTCCAAAACTTAGAATTATTCTTTGATAGAGCTTTGAAATATAAGCTAAGATTGAACCCAAAGAAGTGTGTATTCGGTGTTACCTCAGGTAAATTATTGGGACATGTGATTGGTCCGAATGGCATTAAGATTGATCTTGACAAAGTTAAACCAATCAGGGATATGCCCGCCCTTAAGATGGAGAGAGAAGTTCCGGGATTTATTGGTAAATTACAATACATTAGCAAATTCATAGAAAAACTCACAACAATTTGTGAGCCTATCTTCAAATTGCTTAAAAAGAATCAGCCCCATCATATGGAGTGAAGAATGTCAAAAGGCCTTTGAGCGAATAAAAGAGTATTTGTTGAATCCACCTATTTTAAAACCACCTAAACCCGGCAAACCTCTATTACTATACTTAGCAGTAGAAGAAGAGTCGATAGGAGCCATGCTAGCCCAAGCAGATGAGTTAGGAATTGAGTATGCAGTTTACTATTTGAGTAGAAAGCTCCTACCTTATGAAATTAAGTAGAGTATCATTGAAAAGACCTATATAGTCATGGTTTGGTCTTCTAAGAAGTTGCGGCACTACTTTCAATCGTATAGTGTGCAAGCAATTTCCAGGTTGGATCCAATGAAGTACTTAAGGGAGACACCCCTCTTTGATTAGGAAATATTGTCAATGGTTAATAATATTAGAAGAATTTGAGATTGAGTATGTAACTAGAAAAACAATCAAAGGTAGAGCGGTGGCAGAATTCTCGGCTCAACAACCATTGCCAGAAAGCGAAGAGGTAATCTTGGAATTTCTGGATGAACATTTAGAGGCAATTGAAGTACAAGGGTGGAAAATGTATTTTGATGGAGCAGTAAACAAGAAAGGAGCATGTTTGGGAGTTATACTAGAATCGCCCGAAGGGGAACTCATCCCTTTAGCCAAAAAGTTGAAATTTAGGGCAACCAATAATATGGTGGAATACGAAGCTTGTATTTTCGGTTTGGAAACCCTAATGATTATGAAGGTGGATAAGGTGTAAGTTTTTGGCTATTCATTACTAGTAGTATCTTAAGTAAATGGAGAGTGGGAGTTGAAAGAAGAAAAATTAAAACCATACCACCATTACCTGACCATGATGAAGAAGAATTTTAAGGAGTGTAGGTTTATACACCTATCAAGAGAAGAAAATCAGATGGCTGATGCCCTAGCCACATTGACTTTGGTATGGGAAAACCCTGTCATATTCGTTAAACCTCTGATTTTGACCAGTTGATCAACTCCTTGCTATGAATATGAGACAATCATGGAAATTGACACAGACCATGATGCATGGTATAATACTATAAGGCAATTTTTGGAGGAAAGAGAATACCCGCCGGGGGCAACAAAGAAAGAGAGAAGAGCCATAAGGCGGTGGTCATTGCAATACATCACCTTCCATGGGGAGTTATATCGAAGATGGCCTGATGGAGTGTAATATCCCTAAGTGTGCTTAGAAGTTATGATAATGTTGTTATTATTGAATTGAGTGTGTGATTGATAAGTTGTAATTATGTTGTTTGAAGAAAAGCATTGTGTAGAGTGAAGTGTATATGTTGTGTATATGGTCATATATATATAATATAAGTTGGTCAAAGGGCTTGGTCAAGGGAAGAGGATATTTTATTTGTGATTGTTAAATTACCAACATGGGCTTGTAAAAGACAAAGGTTTAGTTATATGGTTGAGGGTAGTTTAGTAATTTTCTTTTGGAAGGGTATTTAATGCCTATTGACTTTGTGTTTTCTTCATCATTTCTTCTTCTTCTTCTTGTTGATGGCCGGCTCACTCAAAGACAAAGGAAAGCAAGAGAGCAAGTGATGATTTTGGAATTTTAAGCTCAAAACTGAAGGAAGATCTCAAGTATACAAGTTGGAATTTCAAGAATTTCATGATTTTAGTAAGTTTTCTCTTGTTTGCCTTTGTTATTTTTGAAGATGTGTGTGAGTTGAGTTAGGGTTATTGATAGTATGATTAAGTGTGTTGATGATTTGTTGATTAGAGTTGAAATTGATTTTAAAATAAGAAGTTAAATTGGTGTTGGTGATGGAAGAGTAAGAGTTGTGTTTAGTGAATATTTTTCTGTTTTACAATTAGTAAAGGCTGTGACTTGTATGATTTTTAATTAATTATAGAAAAATGTTCTTGAAGTGAATTTTTGATATGTTGTGCCTCTATGAGTCTAGAATGACTGAAAAATATGTTGATTCGATTTTGGAATGGTTATGAGTTTAGAAAGATTATTTTTATTAGACCTGTTCCAGCAGGTACCTTAACTGAGACAGCTCTATTTCGGGATTTTTAATAAAATGTAGAAAAATCATATTCAATTGAATTTTGGATATGTTGTTGCTTAGTGAGTCTAGTATTTGAGAAAAATAATTTGGAACCACGTTGATTGAATTTGATTTATGGAATTCACAAAGTTCAGAACTGCTGCCAGGATGCAGGGCAATTGGGGCAGTCTGGTTAGGTGAACTATTTGACCAAGATTTTGTGTTCAGTTTGATCTGAAATTTTAAAGGGATGATTTTAAGATACAAAACTAAATTCTGTAAAAAGTTTAGAATTTTTAGTCAAGTAGATTATTTTATACAATTTTTCAAAATAAGGATAAAATGGAGTCTAAAACCAGAATGTACTATTCATATGGTCATTTTGCTTATATTCCTTTTGGATTAGGTTGTGAAGAGGTTGAATTGCCCAAATTTGTGAAGTGAAGAACTATTGAGTGGAGAAGAGTTTAGAGTGGTGTGAATTGTTATTAAGGTAAGTACCAATGTTGCATGATTGCATTGTTAATGCATATCACTAATGTATTTTGATGTGTTTATATCATTAATGATATGTATATATATATAATTGTGTTATGGGAAAATGAAAGATGTGAATGATTTGATGAATATTAATGTATGAGAATACAATTGATTGAGTATAATTAAATAATGTTAGGTAAATTATTACATTGTTAATCTAATGTGACTTGTATAGTGTGAAAGAGAAGAGGATCATTCAACAAGGTATGAGCTATGCAAATTTATTATGATAAACACTTTTATGAAGAATTACTTTAATGTACTTTGTAATGTTATAGCAATGATGCTATATGTATAATGTGAATCATGTGATTGAATAATGATATGTTCATTTGGTTAATGTAATTGATGTTGAGTATTATAATGATGATGCACATGATACTATATGAACAATACTATGTTTTGTGTATTATGAATCTTGTGAATTGTATTGTGCTATATGAATAAGGTACTTTGTAATGTTATAGCAATGATGTTATATGTATCATATGGATTGAGATAGGATATGTTGTGAAGCCATTGTAATTGGCCATGATGATTCAAATGTGAGATGAAGCCATTGTGATTGGCTATGATGATCTAATTGAAAGAAACAAGGCATGTTTGCCTAGATGATAATGAACATTGAGATTGAAATTGATAATGAAACAATAAGTGAAATATGTGTTTAATGTGTTATTCAGTCTTCAGAGTTCTGGGTTTGGAGGCATGCCTATAAAATGAAAAAGGTAACAGTCTTGCCGGGTTGAGGATCTCTTCAAATTGAGTTGAATTGAGGTCCAAGAGACTGGGTCTGTTACACTATGAGAATTGTGAATATGAAATATATGATTGGTAACAGTCTTGCCGGGTTGAGGATCTCCTCATGATGAGTTGATGGTCCAAGAGACTGGGTCTGTTACACTATCCATGGATAGAAATATTGATATATGATGCCTACGGGCTTGATGATTATGATTATAGACCAAAGCAGTAACTCTGAACTCTGAATAACATAGTGGTGTCTGTTGGGCCCGAGTCTGTCTTTGTTGTCAATGTGATATACAAATGTTGAAAGAAATGGATAATGAAATCTTTGGTATACTTCATTGGACATGTGATTGATGATATGTAATATGTGCGTTGAAATATTGATTATGAGCACTAGTGATGAATCATTAATGTTGAATTGTGAATAAAGAAATGTTATGATTGGTATGATGTATAATGTGTGTATTAGCATTGATTGTGAATTCAATTGATGAATTGTGGTTGATGACAATGATTGTCTTAATTGGAAATGTGACTTATGATTAGTATGATGTATAATGTGTGTATTGAGATGTTGATTGTGAATATTAGTGATGGGTTGGACTTGGTAGAAATGTTATGTTTATATGTGTATAAGATAGGAGATTAGTTGAAAGATATGAAAGGTGCAAATGAATAGGGATAAACTTAATAAGAACTAAAAGTATATGGAATTGAGATATCTTTATATGTTAGTGTTTCCATGATATATGTTTGTATTTTATATTTGTACTGCTAAGCTTTCGAGCTTAGCGCGGATGTATTATCGCGCAGGTAGCTTGGTGGAAGATATGAAGTCTTTTGGTAGGCCACGAGAAGAGTAAGATTTTGTCGAGACCAACTAGAGGGTAATGCATACATGTATCCACTTTAAGTATGTTATATTATATGTATAAATGAAGTTTTGATAAAGACAATAATTTGTAAGTGTTCTTTAAATTGATCTATTATGGTTTGAATTTTGTTACAGGTATTGAAAGGTAAAAAAAAAAGTGGCATCCTTATACTTTATATACTTACTGTATGTATACTAGGTATATGTATAGTATTTATATGGAGTATTAGGGTGTTACAATTATTTTGGTATCAGAGCTTAGGTTCGAGATTCTCGGCCTAAGTAAAATTAAAAAGAAAAAGTTTTGAAACGCTTAAAATGAATTAAAAAGAAGAGTTTTGAAAATGAAATTTGTAATACATGCATATGCATTCACACCTAGGTTGGTCTCGGAGGTGGCATTATATGATTTATAGTATATCTGTGTTATATGAGATGAATGTTAATGTGTGAATGATATGATGTTATGAGAAAATTGTTTTGTTGTAATGTGAGATGTTGAGGCATGATTACTTAACTTGCTTGTGAAAAAAGAAATGAATTTAAAAATATATATATATATATATTGATAAGTTTAATGAACGGACCTATCTGTCTCCTGCGGAACCATGCGGACCCATTGGAATGGGCAACCGAACTTGGACAACTGACCTGGATGGGAAAAGGTATGTTACTGATAATGTTATACGTGCCTATCTGCCTCCTGCGGACCCTTGGGATTGAAGGGCAACCGACCTGGTTGGGGAAGGGTACGTATATAAAGTCATAGTTGTTGGCTATAATGATAAATTTAAATGAGTATAATGAATGATATGAATTTATATAAGTCTAATTGATAATTAAAAATGGAAATTTATGCAAGTAAAGTGAAGTGTTAAATGTGTTGAAGCATAAAGAAATGAAAAGGAAAATAATATTGAATGAGTTGATTAGTAAAGACAAGGTATGATTATTTAAAGTTTGGGGTATATATATAAAGTTAAGGTATTGTTTAAAGGAAAAAGAGAGGATATTGGTTATGTAAGAATATAAATTGGTATGGTTATTTTAATGTAAACATTGTGAATTCAAGGTTAGAAATGTGAGATGCTTGGATATTGTGAAAGCTCATGGTAATGGTAATAATATGTGATATTTGAGATTTTTCGAAATGAGCTTAATAATTGGGGAAGAAATATGTGTTGATATTGCTTTATGATATATATATATATATCCGAGATGTTTTTAAAGTTGATTTTAAGAAAAGATGAGTTTGGTAAATTGAAGGTTTAAGCGAAGTAGTAAGTTGAAAAGTTAAAGTTCTACTAGAAACTGATAAAGATTGATTGGATATTGATGGTTTAATGTATATTCAATACCTGAGCCAGGTGAAATGATTAATATTGCACATGAAAGTATTATGAATTAAGTAATGTGATTGATGGTATGAGAATTTGTTTTGAAGTAAAAAGAGAAATAGATAAGCAAATGAAAAGGAGCTATTTTAAGTCATTTTATTGCAAAAAAAAAAGATATATTAAATGTTTTTTTTTTTTAAGATGAAAGTAAAAGAGATGTCACATTGGGAATGTGACCAAGATGGATGTGAAGTGTTATTATAGTCAGAATATATATTTGTAGTGTGATTAAATACTTTTTATCATATTGGAAGAATGAGAATAATAGTATTTAAAAGAAAGTGATAAACACTAAATTTGTAGTGAATGTATGAAAAAGGAAAATAAAAATCAGAGCATATAATTAAGTGTATAGGAGCTATTAGGCTCAATGTGTATATTATTAGGTGTAATGTACATATGTATAAATATATGAGTAAAATATATATATACGTTGAATGGTAAACAAACGGATATAAAGATGATATATTAAATGCATTTCAAAATAAAGGTGAGAGAGATGTCACCTTAGTAAGGTGACTAAGAATTTGTGAAGTATTATTATGGTTAGGAAATATATATGTGTTGAGTTGATAAATAATTTAAGTTATGTCAAAAAGGGGTAAGAATGATGTTGATTAAGGAAAAGTAATAAATGTTAAATTGTGTTAAAGATATGTAAAAGAGGAATTATATATAATTGTATGACTATGTGTATACATGTATGGAAAATGTGGAATGAGCTTTTCGATATGAATGTAAATGAAAATGTAAGAAATGTGGAAAGCAAGTCATATTGTGAATGTGACCTAAGTATGTGAATGTGATATAATTATTTGTTTAGTGGTGTGGAGAATAATAGGGCATGTATCAGTGGATCTATGAGAGAATAGGTTTTAACCTATGTAGAGTTAGATTATGGGATGAAATGGAGAGTGAGAAAGGACTCAAGTAACACTAGAAGATGAAATTGTTATGATAATAACTGAGTTAAACTATCATATAATGTTTCCTGGATTAAGGATTTTGTTTGTAGAAATTCTATATGTATAAGTATATAATAAAAAAAAAAGTATACTGTATGAAAAGTGTTACAAGAGATAAATTAGAAGTGGAGTAATAAATGGAATTTGTATATGATTAAATGTTGTGTATAAAGATGTTATAGATAATATTGTTGATGTGAGTTAGACTAATGATAATCGTATGTTCAAGAGAAAATTTATGGAGATGGAGTTGAAATGTGTTAACTCTTGGTGTAGTATAAGTGTGGAGAATGGATATATAATTCTTGTGATACAACTAAATAGTGTAATTAAAAAGTTTGGATACAGAATAATCGAGAAACAGTATTGATTTATGAGTTACAGGTGTGTGACCATTCATCTCCTATGGCTATATGATTTGGTTAGTATGTGTAGCCGGTTAATTTTAGTATCCATAAATTTGGGACTGAGACAATATGACTGTAGTACAAATTGGTGAGATTGAAAATTTTGTTTAAGAAGCATAGTTAAAAAGTTATTATAAGATTTGGTGGGAACTATACTAATATGATTTGAAGTGATTTGTTATCACAATAATTTGATTGAATATGGATTGGAAGAGATCAAGAAATTGTATATAAGTTTGCCCTAATTGAATTAGATCATATATACATATATGAATATGGTGCAATTTCATGATAAGTTAAATAAATTAATCATTGGATGGAATTGAACAAGATGGGAAAGTGGATATATTGTGTAAGATAAATCAATTGATCTGGATTGGATTAAGATTATGAATTATTCTTGAGATTTAATATCTATAGTTGTATTAAGAATGTAATTATTTACATGGCAATGTATATGATGTAAAATATTAAAGTGTGAATGGACATGAATGAATGGAGTCATAGTAGTTATAAATCAGGATAAAAAGGGAAAAGATTGGTTATTTATAAAATAAGTTGAAAGGTAATGTATTAATATGTAAGTTAAGAGAAAAGCATGCTAAAGTGGTAACTCCATTTGTGGAAAATAAGGATCTTGTTATCCATTGAGGGATTGATAAATGTCTATTTAGACAGTGATTGTAATGATGGGATAATTAATGCTAAGACATAACCAATGATTTTTAAGGTTAAAGTTAAAAGAGTAATCATAAAGAGATGAAGGAACAATATATATTAAATATAAAGATTGGATGAAGTATAAGTGTACTATAAAATGATCTGATTCTGGTATAAAGATAGTAATAGGAAGTGTAATAAGTTTTTTTGAATGTTTGATCAATGAAGTAACAAGATATATAAACCTATAGAATGATGAGTTATGGAATTTAAAGAAGATTGTTGATTCTATAGGAAATAGTTGAAGTTATATGATTTGGTGACATAGTAACTTAAACATATAATTAACTTCATATGGAAGTTAAGATAGTATGTTGTTAAGAATCAATTGTTACGATATTGATAATTTCGAGGACAAAATTTTCTTTTTAGAGGGGGAGAATTGTAATATCCCTAAGTGTGCTTAGAAGTTATGATAATGTTGTTATTATTGAATTGAGTGTGTGATTGATAAGTGGTAATTATGTTGTTTGAAGAAAAGCATTGTGTAGAGTGAAGTGTATATGTTGTGTATATGGTCATATATATATAATATAAGTTGGTCAAAGGGCTTGGTCAAGGGAAGAGGATATTTTATTTGTGATTGTGAAATTACCAACATGGGCTTGTAAAAGACAAAGGTTTAGTTATACGGTTGAGGGTAGTTTAGTAATTTTTTTTGGAAGGGTATTTAATGCCTATTGACTTTGTGTTTTCTTCATCATTTCTTCTTCTTCTTCTTGTTGATGGCCGGCTCACTCAAAGACAAAGGAAAGCAAGAGAGCAAGTGATGATTTTGGAATTTTAAGCTCAAAAGTGAAGGAAGATCTCAAGTATACAAGTTGGAATTTCAAGAATTTCATGATTTTAGTAAGTTTTCTCTTGTTTGCCTTTGTTATTTTTGAAGATGTGTGTGAGTTGAGTTAGCGTTATTGATAGTATGATTAAGTGTGTTGATGATTTGTTGATTAGAGTTGAAATTGATTTTAAAATAAGAAGTTAAATTGGTGTTGGTGATGGAAGAGTAAGAGTTGTGTTTAGTGAATATTTTTCTGTTTTACAATTAGTAAAGGCTGTGACTTGTATGATTTTTAATTAATTATAGAAAAATGTTCTTGGAGTGAATGTTTGATATGTTGTGCCTCTATGAGTCTAGAATGACTGAAAAATATGTTGATTCGATTTTGGAATGGTTATGAGTTTAGAAAGATTATTTTTATTAGACCTGTTCCAGCAGGTACCTTAACTGAGACAGCTATATTTCGGGATTTTTAATAAAATGTAGAAAAATCATATCCAATTGAATTTTGGATATGTTGTTGCTTAGTGAGTCTAGTATTTGAGAAAAATAATTTGGAACCACGTTGATTGAATTTGATTTATGGAATTCACAAAGTTCAGAACTGCTGCCAGGATGCAGGGCAATTGGGGCAGTCTGGTTAGGTGAACTATTTGACCAAGATTTTGTGTTCATTTTGATCTGAAATTTTAAAGGAATGATTTTAAGATACAAAACTAAATTCTGTAAAAATTTTAGAATTTTTAGTCAAGTAGATTATTTTATACAATTTTTCAAAATAAGGATAAAATGGAGTCTAAAACCAGAATGTAGTATTCATATGGTTATTTTGCTTATATTCCTTTTGAATTAGGTTGTGAAGAGGTTGAATTGCCCTAATCTGTGAAGTGAAGAACTATTGAGTGGAGAAGAGTTTAGAGTGGTGTGAAATGTTATTAAGGTAAGTACCAATGTTGCATGATTGCATTGTTAATGCATATCACTAATGTATTTTGATGTGTTTATATCATTAATGATATGTATATATATATAATTGTGTTATGGGAAAATGAAAGATGTGAATGATTTGATGAATATTAATGTATGAGAATACAATTGATTGAGTATAATTAAATAATGTTAGGTAAATTATTACATTGTTAATCTAATGTGACTTGTATAGTGTGAAAGAGAAGAGGATCATTCAACAAGGTATGAGCTATGCAAATTTATTATGATAAACACTTTTATGAAGAATTACTTTAATGTACTTTGTAATGTTATAGCAATGATGCTATATGTATAATGTGAATCATGTGATTGAATAATGATATGTTCATTTGGTTAATGTAATTGATGTTGAGTATTATAATGATGATGCACATGATACTATATGAACAATACTATGTTTTGTGTATTATGAATCTTGTGAATTGTATTGTGCTATATGAATAAGGTACTTTGTAATGTTATAGCAATGATGTTATATGTATCATATGGATTGAGATAGGATATGTTGTGAAGCCATTGTAATTGGCCATGATGATTCAAATGTGAGATGAAGCCATTGTGATTGGCTATGATGATCTAATTGAAAGAAACAAGGCATGTTTGCCTAGATGATAATGAACATTGAGATTGAAATTGATAATGAAACAATAAGTGAAATATGTGTTTAATGTGTTATTCAGGCTTCAGAGTTCTGGGTTTGGAGGCATGCCTATAAAATGAAAAAGGTAACAGTCTTGCCGGGTTGAGGATCTCTTCAAATTGAGTTGAATTGAGGTCCAAGAGACTGGGTCTCTTACACTATGAGAATTGTGAATATGAAATATATGATTGGTAACAGTCTTGCCGGGTTGAGGATCTCCTCATGATGAGTTGATGGTCAAAGAGACTGGGTCTGTTACACTATCCATGGATAGAAATATTGATATATGATGCCTATGGGCTTGATGATTATGATTATAGACCAAAGCAGTAACTCTGAACTCTGAATAACATAGTGGTGTCTGTTGGGCCCGAGTCTGTCTTTGTTGTCAATGTGATATACAAATGTTGAAAGAAATGGATAATGAAATCTTTGGTATACTTCATTGGACATGTGATTGATGATATGTAATATGTGCGTTGAAATATTGATTATGAGCACTAGTGATGAATCATTAATGTTGAATTGTGAATAAAGAAATGTTATGATTGGTATGATGTATAATGTGTGTATTAGCATTGATTGTGAATTCAATTAATGAATTGTGGTTGATGACAATGATTGTCTTAATTGGAAATGTGACTTATGATTAGTATAATGTATAATGTGTGTATTGAGATGTTGATTGTGAATATTAGTGATGGGTTGGACTTGGTAGAAATGTTATGTTTATATGTGTATAAGATAGGAGATTAGTTGAAAGATATGAAAGGTGCAAATGAATAGGGATAAACTTAATAAGAACTAAAAGTATATGGAATTGAGATATCTTTATATGTTAGTGTTTCCATGATATATGTTTGTATTTTATATTTGTAGTACTAAGCTTTCGAGCTTAGCGCGGATGTATTATCGCGCAGGTAGCTTGGTGGAAGATATGAAGTCTTTTGGTAGGCCACGAGAAGAGTAAGATTTTGTCGAGACCAACTAGAGGGTAATGCATACATGTATCCACTTTAAGTATGTTATATTATATGTATAAATGAAGTTTTGATAAAGACAATAATTAGTTCTAACCATCGCCTTTGTCGAAGATTTAGCTCATTCTGAACACCCAAATATTTTAAACTTTTGTGATCCGTATAGATAAAACATTTCTCCCCATATAAATGGTGTCGCCAAATCTTCAAAGCAAACACTATAGCTGCCAACTCCAAATCATGAGTCGGATAATTGAGTTCATGTGGCTTTAGCTGTCGAGAAGCATAAGCTATAACTTTACCTTCTTGCATCAAAATACAACCCAAACCATTATGTGAGGCATCGCTATAAATCACATAAGGTTAATCTTCCACGGGTAAAGTAAGAGCAGGTGCTTGAGTCAACATTTCATTCAACTGCTCAAAGCTAGCTTGACACTGATCCGTCCACACAAATCTAACTCCCTTCCGAAGCAATCTGGTGAGTGGAGTAGCTATTAAAGAGAAACCTTTCACAAACCGTCGGTAGTAGCCTGCCAAACCCAGAAAACTTCTAACTTCAGTTACAGACTTTGGTAGACTCCAATTCAAAATAGCTTCAACTTTACTTGGATCGACTCTTATACCATCTGCTGAAACTATATGACCCAGAAAAGTTACTTGATCAAGCCAAAACTCACACTTTGACAGCTTAACATACAATTGCTTCTCTCTCAAGATCTATAACACAATCCGCAAATGCTTATCATGCTCCTCCTCATTACGCGAATACACCAAAATATCATCAATGAAAACCACCACAAACTGATCCAGATAGGGCCTAAACACCCTATTCATCAAATCCATGAAAGCTGCAGGTGCATTCGTCAACCCAAAAGGCATTACTAAAAACTCATAATGCCCATACCTGGTGCAGAAAGCTGTCTTAGAAACATCTTCAGATTTAACCCTCAACTGATGGTACCCGGATCTCAAATCAATCTTGGAAAACACTGCTGCTCCCTTCAATTGATCAAAGAGATCATCAATCCTAGGCAAAGGATAATTATTCTTGATAGTTACTTTGTTCAATTGCCTATAATCGATGCATAACCTCATAGTACCATCCTTTTTCTTCACAAACAACACAGGAGCTCCCCAAGGAGAAACACTGGGGCAAATAAACCCTTTATCCAACAACTCCTGTAACTGCACCTTCAACTCTCTCAATTCAGCTGGTGCCATTCGATAAGGAGTGATAGAGATGGGAGTGGTACCAGGCAACAAATCGATACCAAACTCAACCTCTCTTTTAGGGGGTAACCCTGGCAACTCCTCAGGAAACACATCCAAAAAATCTGCAACTGTGGTTATGTTATTAAGTTGAGAACTCGCTACCCTAGTATCCACAACATGAGCAAGATAAGATTCACACCCTTTTCTAATCAACTTTCTAGCTGTTACAGCTGATACAAACAAGGATGCAAGTTGTATCTGCTCACTAGATACTATCACATCCCTACCATCACTGGTTCTCAAAGTGACACACTTCTTTTGACAATCTACCATAGCTCCATGCTTAGATAGCCAATCCATTCCTAAAATCAAATCATATTCTTTAAAAGGCATTTCAATTAAATCTACAGGAAACTCCTAACCTTGTGCCACAATAGCACTATTACGATGCACCTTACTCACCATAACACTATGTCCTAGAGGATTTGTCACCAAAACATCAAATCCTAAGGATTCTGAATGCAATTCAGACACAAGCAATGTGGATGCACTTATGTATGAATGAGTAGATCCTGGATCAATTAAAGCAAGTACTGAAATGCCAAATAAAGAAAATGTACCCGCTATAACTGCTGAAGCATCTGGCTGCCTCTGCATCACATATACCCTCTGAGAAGATCCGGCTTCCTCTGGCCTACTGCCTCCGGATGATGATCCTCTTTGACTCAACCCGGGTCTACCACCTCTACTAAAACCTCTGACCCCTTGACCACCTTCGCTAACACTTGGTTGAGAAACTGCAGTATCAATCTGCCTATCATCCTGCATCTCGGGGCAATCTTTAATAAAATGATCTGGTGACCCACATCGATAACATACTCCGGATACTCCAGTCCTCCAACAAACACCCCCATGGGGCCTGCCACAGTGAACACATACAGGTGGAGTAGACCTCTGTATCACGGGAGTCGGGGCACTCGCTACAGAGACTATCGGCCTCTGCCTCTGATACTGCACTGATCTGCCTGACTGCCTCTGACTCCTGCTAATCCTGGAAACAAAACTTCCTCTACCCCTCTTCATAGATGAAGACCCTGCCTCAAACTGGGGTCTCCTTACTCTAGTCTCCTCTTCAGAAGTAGCTGCTGCGATGCTCTGTGCTCTCTCTACACTTCTAGCTGCTGCAACAAGCTAAGAGAAATCCTGGTATCTAGAACCAGCCACAATACACATGATAGAGGGCCTCAATCCCTCCTCAAATCTTCTGTACCGATCTATTTCATCAGAAATAATTCCCATAGCATAACGACTCAACCGGATGTACTCAATCTCGTATTCTGTCACCGTCCGGTTGTCTTGCCTCAAATTTAGAAATTCCATCTTCTTAAGATCTTTATACTCCCTCGGAGTATATTTCTGCTTGAACTCCCTTAGAAAATCACTATAAGATAGTGTAGGTGGATCATCCATAGCATGAGGGACATTCTTCCACCAGCCATAGGCATCTTTCTGAAGGAGGGATCTGGCATAGTCAAACTTCTCATCCGAAGTGGCTTGCAACTGAATGAATATCCTCTGTACCTTATCCAACCACTGCTCAGCCACTGCAGGATCAGTAGTGCCTAAGAAATCTTCAGCCCCATATTTTCTCAACTTGTTATAATGTCTTACTGGCATCTGAGGCTGTGGTGGTGGGGGCTGCACTGGAGCTGGCCTCAATAGTTCTATCACATGCCTTAACCAACCCGGCGGACCCTCCTCTGCAGCTGGTCTCTTTGGCACAGAAACAGGTGCCTCACTAACTCTATCAACTCTAGCTCCATCTCTACTCTCTCCTGGAGCTACACTCTCAGCAATTCCTTCTACAGTCTGACGTGAATGGGACTCCATTACTACCTATATCTGCGAACACAGTAGAATATTCCTCATTAAAGATCAAAGACTGCCTACCAAAACATGTATTTTACTCAAAAACCAACTTTTAAAATCAAAATATTCTTTTTCTTACAATTAACCTAGGTTGAGAATCTCAAACCTAGGCTCTGATACCAAAATAATTGTAACACCCCTATACCTCGTATACGTACACAGCATGCTAGTATGATCATAATATACATATACAAAATATAGGTATGCCCCTGTTTATAGACATACAGACAATCCTTTTTTTTTAAATGTGAATAACTTTAAAACATTTTAAGACTAGAAACAACAGATAAAATATTTATTCAAAACACAGCGGAAAATATATAACAAATATTTACAAATACAAATACATTAAAACTCAAGTTTTACAAAAACATAAAACATATACATGTTCGGCAGTATGTCTTCGATCTTTAAGCTTCACTAGCAACACCTCAAGATCTAGCCTTTACTCGGCCTAGAGGAACTCTCCGGTTCTTCCCTGTTACCTGCGCGATAAATCATAATTGCGCTAAGCCAATGGCTTAGTGATACAAACTACAATAATACTATGTTTTGATGCAATGCCAATGTCACAATCAATTTCATACACCATTCAAAAGAATATTACATTTCAATAATTCACCTTGTTCAATGTCATATCAAACATTCATATTGTATCTTCATAGTTTCATTAGTTTCACCATTCAAGAATCACATTAAATACAAAGACAAGCATGGGCCCAAAAGACACTAATATGCCATTCAACTTTCAGAGTTAATGTTTTGGTTTAATTATCACATTTATCATTATCCCAACTAGGCTTCAAGGATTTAGGTTCAACCAAGCTTCAAGGGGAACAAAGCATGCTAAGTATCAACCCAACTTGGCTTCAAGAACCAAACCCAACCTAGCTTCAAGGGTTGTAACATCTCAATTAGGCTTCAAGGACTAGATCCAACCAAGCTTCAAGGGGAGTAAAACATGTTAAACTTCAACCCAACTTGGTTTCAAGGATCAAGCCCAACCTAACTTCAAGAGATTGTCACTATAGGCATGACACCAACAACAAACTCTGAAAATGGAATAACACATTAGCCACACAATTCATTTATTATTCATTATCAATTTCATTCTCAATTCTCATCATCATCTAGGCAAACATGCTCCACTTATTTCAATTGAGTCATCATAGCCAGTCACAATGGCTTCACATCTCATTTGAATCACCATAGCCAATCACAATGGCTTCACATCTCAATTCACAATATAACATTTCATTATTCAAGTATACATAATCAATTACATTGAACATATATCTTAAATTCATTATCATATAGACAACATGCTCTATTCATTTCATTTCAATCATTATATCTCAAATCACATTAATCAATTCATCATTAAAGTGTATATACAACAAATGACCTTAACACATCTTTTACATGCTCACCACAACATACACATTATACCAAACAATACATTATTAGTATGCATCAACAATGCATTAGAATTCTTAACACATTTACAATCAAATGTGTGTTAAGTTTCAACATCATATGAATGTATGCAATAATGTAGTTTGTACTTACCTTAAGCACCACTTATACAAATCTATACACTTCCTTTTTCCAAGAATTCTTCACTTCACAAATTAGGGCAAATCACCTTCTTCCAAAATCTAGTCCAAAAATGATACAATACATGAATTTCAATAAAATTTATCACTTATTAACCTCATCTTAGACCTTTATAACAAACATTACAACCCAACACCACATACTAGAGCCCACGCCCGTGGCCACCCCAAACCCCACGGGCGTGGGGTAGAAAACAATTCTGCCCAAATTGTTCCACACCCCCACGGCCATGGCATTTAAGGGCCACGGGCGTGGCATCCAAAATGCTACTGCTGTAATATCCTCATGTATGCCCTAGAAGTCTTGGTTATGTTGTTGTTATTGTTGATGTTGTTGTTAGTGTTGTTGTTGTTATATATTGGATTGAATATATGTGTTAAATTGTAAGAGAAAAGAAATGGGAAGAGAATGTATATGTATATGTGTTTTGGAGAAGAAATTTAGGGTTTAGAGACAAATGTATATGTTGTGTATATGATGATATATATAACATATAGATTGGTCAAATATAGAGTCAATGCAAGAAGATATTTTTGTGGAATGTGCAATTACATATAAGGGCTTAGATGAGACAAAAGGTTAGTTAAATGGTGAAGGGTGTTTTAGTAATTGCAAGGTTAAAAACACTTGATGGATATAAGAAGCCAAATTTGACTTTGCTCTTCATATTTTCTTCTTCTCTTCATGTGTGGCCGGATTCTCCATAGACAAAGAGAGAAAGAGAGGTGATCTTGAGGTTTGAAGCAAATTGAAGAAGGAATCAAGGGTGTTGGTTAGAGATTTGTGGAATTCTTCATTTAAGGTAAGTTTTCTCTTGATTTCTCTTGTTCTATTTGGAATTTTGTTTGAGTTTGATGGAGTGTGTTTGTGTATGGTGTGTGTAAAAGTGTTGAAATGGCATTAAAGATAAGAAGCTAGGTTGGTGTTGGTGATGGAAGAGTAAGAGTTGTGTTTAGTGAATTTTTTTCTGTTTTACAATTAGTAAAGGCTGTGACTTGTATGATTTTTAATTAATTATAGAAAAATGTTCTTGAAGTGAATTTTTGATATGTTGTGCCTATATGAGTCTAGAATGACTGAAAAATATGTTGATTCGATTTTGGAATGGTTATGAGTTTAGAAAGATTATTTTTATTAGACCTGTTCCAGCAGGTACCTTAACTGAGACAGCTATATTTCGGGATTTTTAATAAAATGTAGAAAAATCATATCCAATTGAATTTTGGATATGTTGTTGCTTAGTGAGTCTAGTATTTGAGAAAAATGATTTGGAACCACGTTGATTGAATTTGATTTATGGAATTCACAAAGTTCAGAACTGCTGCCAGGATGCAGGGCAATTGGGGCAGTCTGGTTAGGTGAACTATTTGACAAAGATTTTGTGTTCAGTTTGATCTGAAATTTTAAAGGAATGATTTTAAGATACAAAACTAAATTCTGTAAAAATTTTAGAATTTTTTGTCAAGTAGATTATTTTATACAATTTTTCAAAATAAGGATAAAATGGAGTCTAAAACCAGAATGTACTATTCATATGGTCATTTTGCTAATATTCCTTTTGGATTAGATTGTGAAGAGGTTGAATTGCCCTAACCGTGTCCCTCAAGTGGCTGCCCGTGTCCCTCAATTGTGTGGGTTAGGGTTTTAATTCTTTGTTCTTCTTGCATTGCTTTGGTTCTCCAAAGGTAGGTTGGTCCTTAAACCTAACCCTAAACACTTTAAACACACTTGAATCAATGAATGATATAATCAAATGCATGTGTAAGGTCCTAAAACTATGAATCATATCAATTGTTCTTTGCCCTAATTGCATTGTTGAGATTGAACAATGTTATGTTTTGTATTGTGAATGGTAATGTGTTTCATGAGTAATATACATTGAAATTGAAATGTATATCAAAGATGCAATGATAATTTAAATAAGACATGATATGAGACAATGCCATTGTGATTGGCTATGATGATGATATTGAAAGAAAGAAGGCATGTTTGCCTAAATGTGATGATAATTTGAGAATGGAAATGGTAACTATATAATAAATGAATTGTTTGTTTAATATGTTATTCAGTTTCAGAGTTCTGGATTTGGGTGGCATGCTTAAGAAATGATGAAAGGTAACAGTCTTGCCGGGTTGAGGATCTCCTCATATGTGTTGAGTTGATGGTCCAAGAGACTGGGTCTGTTACACTATCCATGGATAGAGATACATGTATATACATTGCCTACGGGCGTGATTATTGTGACTATGAACCAAAGCAGTAACTCTGAACTCTGAATATCGTATTAAATACTTGTTGGGCCCATAGGTGTCAAGGTTATATGAATGTCTTAAATAATGTTATGAGTTAATGAAATGAGATGTTGTTTATTGAGTATGATTGATTAATGTTGAATGTGGAAAGATGTTGAAATGTGGTATGCTCATATGACTATGATTTGTGAAATGCATAATTATGTGGTTAACTTTATATTTATGATGTTGATCTTATCAATAACATATGTGACATTGCATTACATTAAAGCATACCATTAGTATGTTTTATCTTACTAAGCCGTTGGCTTAGCGCGATAGTGTTTAATCGCGCAGGTAATAGAGTGGATAGAGTTGAACCCGAGAGTTCATCAAGACCAAGTGAGAGTAGACCTTGAAGAATCCATTTTGGGAGCTTAAAGATCAGAGCAGACTCGCCAATCATGTATATTTCTTTATATTTTGTAAAGAAATGTTTAATATGTAAATATGTACATATTTTATAACTTCCGCTGTGTAATATTTAAATGTATATATATATATAACTAATATGTTTTGTTTTATAAGTAAATGATCTACTTTTCTATAATGTATAATGATAAGGGTATTGTATCAAGTTTAAAGTGTTTTGAATGTTAAGAAAACCGTAGCATCCCTATGTTTGATGCACTTATGCTACATTGTTGTAGTTGTAGTGTGTGGGCATTGGATATGGGGGTGTTACAACTGCCTTCAACCAAATTCACATATTCTATGCTTACAACTCCAACAAACATCAACAACATGAAAATATATGAAAATAATTAACCAAACTCAACATCTACCACAATCATCAACTCAAAACCCTAATTCAAACTCAACTCAACACTTCCAAAACCAACACCAATATAACTTCTTATTTTTTTTTAATTCAATCCCAACACATACAAAACACACCACAATAAAAAAAAATTACACTATCAAAATCCCCAAATCAACTCAAACCCAACTTCAATAAAAACAAGAAAAATCAAGAGAGAACTTACCAAAGTTGATGAAACTTCAAAATTTTCCAACTCAATCACTTGATTCTTCCTTCAATTAGCTCTTAGAATTCAAAAACCCTCTTTTGCTCTCTTGCTTCCTTGATGTCTGGCCAACACAAAGAGAAAGGAAAAGAAAATGAAAAAGTGTAAGAGACAAAGTCAAATTTCTCATCTCTTTAAACCTCCACCACGTATTCCAAATAAGACAATTACTTAAATACCCTCTTCTATTAGTTTAACTCCCTTTCCCTTACTTTTCTTTTTAGTAATTTCACACATAACAAATTAAATATCTTCTTTAGTTGACCCTCCATTTTGACTTGTATATATGTTATATATATTGCCATATATACAACATATACATTCTCTCTTCACTTCATTTCTCTTTCAATTAAACACAACTATTAAATCCAAATTCAACAATATTTATTTCAAAACTTCTAGGGCACCCTTTGGGATATTACAAAAACAATGAACCCTAACCCTTTTAACACCTTAAATCCTAATTTTTATGAACCTTAGTCCTTTTAAAACATAAAAAAACATAAAAAATAAAAACTCAAAAAGTCACAGTAGCTTAAATCACCATTTAAAAATCATGAATTAAAAAGTATTTCAAAGTGTCCAAAACCCAAGTTTCATAATTTCACCATTCAAACTTTAATTTGGTTAATCAAAGAGTCTTACCCACCTTTTAAAACCTAAAACACTAATTTATTTTAATTCCATAAGAAGTCACAGTAGCCATAAATTGAACTTTTATTTGCTTTATTCAATTCCATACTTGATATGCTTTAATTTATTTCTTATGCTTTAATTTATTTAATTTCAATACTTGTTTTATTTAATTTGTCATGGATGGATGTTTATTTTATTGATATTTAAATACTTTTAATGAATGATTTATTTATTATGGATGATTATTTACTTTTATCAATCAATTTAGACTTCCAAAAGTTGTAAGAGGTATGTTTCCACTTGGTGGGTACCTCATTATTTAAACATCATGTAATTTAATTTTCTTTTCTATTTTAGAACCTTTGTAAGGGGCATGTTTCTACCTTTTGGTGGTAAGGACATGTTTCCATCCTTAGATGGGTGTCCATTTATTTGTTTTGTTTTGTTTGGACATTGCTTTGATTTCAATATAATGATGCTTTCTTTTTATTGTGTGTAGTATGGATAATATTGATATATTTAAGAATTTTATAATATTAAGACCTGTAAAGAAGGCCGGTTCCAATGAACCGGGTGTTGTGGGGGTGCTGGGCCATTTCTCACCTTCCCTACACGTACCCAACTTTTCGAATCCATTAAGGGGTTGGGGATTCCTTAGGAATCGAGTCATCCACCACTTCTTTTTTTCCCGGCCCGTCCGGGTGGCGACTCCATTTTCTTCGGACTTAGGTCCGTGTTCTCTAAGGCCCCGAGCCTAAATAGTGCCGAAGTCGCAAGAACCATTCCATCTGGAGTGGGGGCGAAAATCCCCGCTCACAGTGGCGACTCCAATGGAGATAAGAGAAGTTGATTCCGTTGGTCTTTATATTATTCTATTCTTTCTTATAATGATATTATCCATTGCATCATCTTAGATTGCATCGTGTGCGTGAGTTAGGACGCCCGTGTTACCCGTGTTATGTTATGTAAGGGATACCATACTTTCACTCAAGGTATGGACATCGAGCATGGCATAACCATTCATAGCCTCGTACCATTTGGTATATACTTGCTATGGGAACCTAAGCCTTTTAACCCAAAGACTAAAGCTCATGTAATTGGCCTAGTTACTTTCCTTAGGTTTTACCCCAAATGCATGTTGTTTGACTATGGTTGATTTATCTTGGCTTAAATCATTGCTTATTTGGTTTGTTCTTTTTCTAATATGACCTAAGTATATTGTAAGCTCAAAATAAATTTTTCTTTAAAGTCCAAAAGACCAAAACTATTTTTAAAATTTTTCAAGATGGTCTTTGGACATAAGACTTTTTCTAAAAACAAATCAAAAAAATTCTTTGGCCCATGGCCAAAATACTAAGCCCGAAATCCACTTCTCTAAAAATCTTATTCTAATGGGCTTAAAAACAAAATTCTTACAAAGTGCTTGCAAAATATTTAGGTCAATTATGAAATACCAAAAATCAATTGTGGGCCTAGTTTACACTAAGAATAAATTAACCATGGGCTTGTTTTTGGCATGAATCATTAGTTACCTCTTTTCAAGTGAGAAATCTATTTATAATAAGCCTCTTAATTTCATTTTAATCCAATATAGCATAAAAGCTACTTTAGTTGGTTGAATGGTTTAAAACCTAATTAATGGGAATTATCATGGATTGATTTCCATTTTCAAGGATATAACTATTGGTTGAAACGTCCGAGGGAATTATTCGAAAGCAAGGTACCCCATGTTGGTATTTTGGTTAACCTTATATTTAGGAAAAGAGACTCGCCATTCATGTGTGGATGTTATAAGGTTGGAAGGAACGTCCTAATTATCCTTGTTTGTTTATTGTTTGTGCATACATGCATACATGCATACATTTGCATCTCATATCATTGATCCTCTCTAGCTCACAGCCCTGGATTACGATAGTTATAAAGCTTACAACAATCCGACCTACACCGAAGACGAAGCATCTAGCAATGACTCAACCACTTGCTCACCAAAAACAATGGAGTCCGAACAAATTCAAAGGATGGTGGATGAGGCCCTCAATGCCAAGATGGAAGAAATCAAAGAGGCCCTAGATGAGACCATGAACAACCAATTAACTGCAATCTTAGAAAACCATGCCGAGGCATCTGCTAGCACTAAGAAACCAAAGGACAAGGGGAAGGATAAAATTGATGAAGTAGCTTTTGATGATGAAAAGGTGGTCATTGATGATGATGATTGGTCTCAATACTACCAAGAGATTCAAGAAAAGAAGAAAGAACCGAAGGCTATCGAGAAGGCAACTATTGAAAAGACCAAGACATCTGATGTTGAAAAGATGA
This sequence comes from Garcia nutans, assembly GCA_947685225.1. Lineage (NCBI taxonomy): Eukaryota > Viridiplantae > Streptophyta > Magnoliopsida > Malpighiales > Euphorbiaceae > Garcia > Garcia nutans. The sequence goes on along the minus strand of CANTUV010000007.1, from coordinate 40,975,935 downwards.
TTGCTGATTTAGAAAAGAGATTTGAGAAAAATCTGAAAACCGAAGAGAAGTCTGAGATCAACAAACTGTTTGAGCTAGATGAAGAAGTCCCGTACAAGTTCAAGATGCCATCTTTTTCTAAGTACTATGGCACCAGAAATCCTCATCTCCATGTGAACCAGTACATCACTGCCATGCAGTCTGCCCGAGCTACTGAGGCTCAAACCCTAAGGTACTTTATGCTCTCATTGGACACTGTTGTCCAAAATTGGTTCAATACCTTAGATGATGGAACACAAAAGAGTTGGGATCTACTTTACAAAACCTTCATCCAACAATATGGATACAATGTTGAAATGGAAGTTACCTTAATGGAAGTTGAGTCCATTAGGCAACGACCAAATGAAAATTTTGTGGACTATGTGAAGAGATGGAGAAATAAGGCCGCTTTACTCAAGAAGAGGCCCGATGAATCTGATCAAATAAGGATGATCGTGAGAGGCGTCCTGCCCAATCTCCGTGAAGGAATGTCTCATACACTCATCCATGACTTCAAAGATCTTCTCCAAGCTGGTTTACAAATTGAAGAGTGGGAAAGGCAGAAGAATTGCTTTTCAATAAAAAGGAATGAGAAAGGGAACAACCAACCTAACAATCAAAGTATGCAAAAAGAAGTTGATGTTAATGTAACCAGTCAAGGGAATAAGAAACAATTCTCATAATTGGGGAAACCTCTATCTTGGGTTTTTAGCAAGCTGCAAAAGAAAGGGTTGTTACAACCGTTAGCTCCTCGACCTCTACATAATCCACTGCCACCAAACTTCAATGCCGAGGCCTTCTGTCAATTTCATCAAATGCGAGGGCATGAAATAGATAAATGTGCTCATCTAAGGCATGAGATTCAAGACCTAATCGATAGTGGCAAACTACCCGAGCCGGATAAGCCCAACACCAAAGAAAATCCATTACCAAGGTTCAATAGAGTACCTCCATCGGCAACCTTCATGGTGGGAAAAGGATTGGAAGAAGATTTTGTTTTATCATCCTTTCAAGATGGGGTATTGAAGATGTGAAAGGAAAAGAAGCATAACTCAATGAACTTTTCTTAGCTTGAATGTTGCTTTTCAGTCTTACTTTCTTTAATATTTTGGAACTATTGTGTTTTTCAAATTTAAATTTGTTTGAATAAATTATTTTTATCATAAATTTTTATTGGTCTTTGTTCATTTTAGTACTCAACCAATGAGGAATTTAGCTTGATGTTTATAAATTAATGTGTCTTGGCATCATGACTCGAATGACTTTACTAGATGAGGGAATTGCTCTATAGCATCGAATTGTGTATGCTCACTTAGAGAGGGCTCCTGCATAATTATCTTTGTCTAGGTCTTAGTCAGTCTTAGAACATGCTTTGACAAACTTTTGAGGCGAAATTGAACTCTGCTTATTGAAGGGAGAGATGATTTAGGCATTGTTTGATTAGCCAACAACTAGTATCCACCCAATTAAATAATAATCCCTAGTTGTCCCTTTGAGCCTTCATAAAATTTTAGCTTTCTTTTCATTGGCATACAAACCTCAATAACCTACCCTGAGCTATTGTGATACTTTTGACAAGTCTTATGATCACTAAGATGAATAGGCAAGAAGATCAAAGAAAGCAATGATTAGTCAAGATCTTAAGGATAGTTGAAGCTCTCAAGACCATGAAGATAGTTGATTTTTCAAGACCCTAAGGATAGTTGATGTTCTCAAAACCTTAAGGGTAGTTGAAGTTCCCTTAATATATCAAGACAACATCAACATCAAAGTAACAAATGATTTATCCCTGTTAAGGAAGATTTATGTTACTCCACTCATCCATTATTGAAAGCCCAAGTTTGTACAAACAAGACAACTCTTTTGAGCTAGAACCAAAAAAGAAAAAAAAAGAAAAAAAGAATAGAAATATAAAAAAATAAAAAAGAAAGAAAAAGATAAAACCTAAAAAGGCGGTTCAAATAGCCAACTGAGTTCTCTTTTACCTAAGTCAACAAAAAGGCTTCCATTTGGTTTATAAGGACATTTTGACTTGAATTGGTCCAACCCAACCAAAGATTCAATTAAAATTGGAGAAAAAGGAGAAAGACCATTCAGTGCTTAAAAGTTCTGTACTTGACAGTCCTACAAGGAAGAAGGACAAAATGACAAAATGATCAAAGAAAGGGAAGAGTAAGAAAAATAAAATGTGAGAAAAGGGAAAAGAAGAAAAGAAATGAATTTGGGTCTTAAACATTTTGCAATAACAAATACTGTCCCAATCAAGATCCAGATTAATTCCAAGAAGAATTTGGAGTCTAGCGAGATTGCCTATTGTGTCACACCAGCTCCTATCTCAAAATGGCCTTCATTTAACCCATGTCCCTTATAGACCCCATTTCAAGCCTATCAAAGACCTGTTGATCTCTCTTGGTAGGTAGAGTCTATTAGTGGAGATAGTTTGAATAAGCGTGCATATGAGATAGACAGTGTTTAAACTCAATGAGACCAGTGGCCAAGCAATGCGTATGTGCCTATCTGAAGTGCAACAGTTCTTGCTTGAATAGAAATGATTCCCGAGTTTAGTACGGTAACTAGGGTTGTCATGTTATAGATATATTAATTTGGAAAAATCAAGTCCTGAGGTACATTGACATCGATTTGGCAAAACCAACATTTGATTTCAAAATTAAATTTCAAAAAAATCAAATAAAAAATGTTTTGTCATACAAAGCCTTCAAGTTAAGGGAAGTATGTTGAGCCTCCAAAGGACACATTGGGCAAAGGAAATGATTATTGGCAAAGTTATGAAGAAGCTATCAGCCGACATGATATGGATGTATCCCTAACTCTGTTGCTTGGGGTCTCCACCACTCATGTTTTCAACATCTTGAAGATAAAAGCCATAAGTGCAAAGCTTTCGATCATTCCAATGCGAGACTTGAACAAGCGTCAAAAGGGAACCAAAGAGAACACTTCTGATAATCACCTCGGTCTGTGAATTGATGGAATGACGGTAAGTATTATTCATGCATATCATGCATACATGAGCATATCACATCACACTTTCTTGTCTTGTATTGTCTATTCTTTATCAAGGTGAACGGCAAACACTCTGTGAAGTGAAGAATCAAAAGAAGATGTCAAATCAGGGGGGGCATGGAAAGCCCATTGCTTGAGAAAGCTCCAGTCACTTGGAAAATAGAAGAAATACGTGCTTGTGCGAAGAACTAGACAAGAAAAATATCAATCAAAGCTCGCATGAAAAAAATATTTGGTTTGAGCCTACACAGGGGGCAAAGTTTCTCCTTTTCAATTTTTGAGTTTATATACCAAATATTTTCAAACTCGCAAATATTTTGCCACGCAGTAAGGAGAGAATATAAGGTCCGATTAAAAATAGCTAAATCTTTGCAAAAAGGAAGAACAAAAGAATGGAACAATTAGAACTCTTAAAAGAATGAAGATGCAAGAGACAAAAGACCAATCCAGCTAAAAGAGCTGAAGCCAGGGTAAAGACTCGACCTCCAATGGATAAAGATCAATGTTTCAAGGGTAAAGACCCAATGTCAAAAGATGAAGATTCATTTTCAAGGATAAAGACCCGATCTCAAAGGATGAAGATCCAATTTGATGGTGAAGAATCACAATGCATAAAACAGCCAGAGCAGTCAGACTTCCCAACTAGAAGGTTAGTCAAATCAAATGTCCAAGTACCCAAATCAAATCAATCTCGGGTCCAAGCACCCAAATTCAAATCAGCCTCGGGTCCAAGTACCCAAATTAAATCAAAATCAATTCAAATCTCAAGTCAAAGTACCCAGGTTAGGATCGAGTATCCCAATCAAGTTTAGAATCAAGTATCCAAATCAAGTTAGGATCGAGTATCCCAATCCAATTTAGGATCAAGTATCCAAATCCAGTTAGGATCGAGTATCCCAATCAAAATTAATATCGAGTATCCAAGTCTAGTTTAGGATTGAGTATCCAAAACTAGGTCCAGAACCTAGAATTATCCTTGAGTCCAGAACTCAAAACCGGGTCCAGAACCCAAATTTCCCTTAGGTCCAGAACCTAGAATTATCCTCGAGTCTAAAACTCAAAACCGGGTCCAGAACCCAAATTTCCCTTAGGTCCAGAACCTAGAATTATCCTCGAGTCCAGAACTCAAAACTGGGTCCAGAACCCAAATTTCCCTTAGGTCCAGAATCTAGAATTATCCTCGAGTCCAGAACTCAAATCCGGGTCCAGAACCCAAATTTCCCTTAGGTCCAGAACCTAGAATTATCCTCGAGTCCAGAACTCGAATCCGGGTCCAGAACCCAAATTTCCCTTAGGTCCAGAACCTAGAATTATCCTCGAGTCCAGAACTCGAATCTGGGTCCAGAACCCAAATTTCCCTTAGGTCCAGAACCTAGAACATCCTTGAGTCCATAACTCGAACCGAGTCCAGAACCCAAATTTTTCTTAGGTCCAGAACCTAGAATCATCCTAGGGTCCAGAATCCAAAACAAGTCGCCACATCAAAAATTAAGTTTTGTTGGTTTTCACTCTCTTTCACTAAGGTTTCAGATCATTCAAGCAGGGGGCAAACTGTAGACCCTTAATTTTTGAACCAATTCGGTCCATTGTGTTTTAATTGGCTTGAAATGATTTTTCTCGTCTAATTGGTCCAAAATAATTTTAATTAAATAGTTTTTGCTTTATTATCTAATTTTTATTAATAAAAAATAAAAATCAAAAAATAAAAATAAAAATAAAAATCGGAGTCGAAAAAATCGGCAGCGAAAAGCAGTCTCACGGGCCCGGGGGAATTTCCTGCAGGCAAAATTTTCGCCCGCAGGAATTTCCTGCCGGCGAGGCGCCCGCTGGCCCAATCCTTCGTCCGCAGGATTTTCATGCGGGCAAAGTTATTTCGCTCGCAGGCTCCTGCGGGCGAAATAACTTCCTGTAGGAAATTCCTGCAGGCTGGCATGCTGACATGCCCACGGGCCCGCACGCCACGGGCCAGCTGCCACAATTTTTGCCAGCGCAAAATTTTTCAACGAATTTTTTTGAAACCTAATTCAACTAAGTTTTAATTTCTTTTTTTATTATTATTAATTGCCCTGGGGAATTAGGAATAAACAACCTAAAAACCACTATAAATAAGGACTAATTAAATCAAATCAAAGGAGGAAAAATTTACACAGTGACTTTAGGATTTGAAACCAAATCAAAGAAGGAAAAGTAAGAATTCAATTGAAGTGATATTTAAAGCAGCAGACTCACGATTTAAAGGAAAGAGGAGAATTCAAAGGCAACCAAGGCTTGTCTTTGGAGCTAGTTCATCCAAGAACAGTTATTTTTTGGAGAATCAACAAAAGAAGGTATGTTAAATTCTTTAAATTTATGTTTCACAGTAGCCAATCCATAAAGTTTAAGTTTGTTAAATCAAAAATCTTAGAGTTGTAATTTAATTTTTCCATAATCAAAAACCCTAAAACGTGACTTTCTTTTTTAAAAAGACTTAAAATTGTTATTTTTTCTTCTTAAAAACCTTAAAACGCTAATTGAACATATTTTTCAACAAAACCAAAATCAAATTTTGTTTCTTTTAAGATTTTAAAGTAGGTTCTATTTCATTCAAAAGGCCTTAAAAAACATCTTTTCTACTTATAAAAACTTCAATCCATGTGTTTAAATTCATAAAACTTCATAAAATATCAAATTGATTTCTAAAACCCTTTAAATAATTCATTACCCGAGAACCCTAATTTCAAAGTTTAAATCCAAAATTCAACTTTTAAACCTAAAACAATGAACCCTAACCCTTTTAACACCTTAAACCCTAATTTTTATGAACCTTAGTCCTTTTAAAACATTAAAAAAAACATAAAATTATAAAAACTCAAAAAGTCATAGTAGCTTAAATCACCATTTAAAAATCATGAATTAAAAAGTATTTCAAAGTGTCCAAAACCCTAGTTTCATAATTTCACCATTCAAACTTTAATTTGGTTAATCAAAGAGTCTTACCCACCTTTTAAAACCTAAAAGGCTAATTTATTTTAATTCCATAAGAAGTCACAGTAGCCATAAATTGAACTTTTATTTGCTTTATTCAATTCCACACTTGATATGCTTTAATTGATTTCTTATGCTTTAATTTATTTAATTTCAATACTTGATTTATTTAATTTGTCATGGATGGATGTTTATTTTATTGATATTTAAATACTTTTAATGAATGATTTATTTATTATGGATGATTATTTACTTTTATCAATCAATTTAGACTTCCAAAAGTTGTAAGAGGTATGTTTCCACTTGGTGGGTACCTCATTATTTAAACATCATGTAATTTAATTTTCTTTTCTATTTTAGAACCTTTGTAAGGGGCATGTTTCTGCCTTTTGGTGGGTGTCCTATCTAGGCATGCGATGTAAGGACATGTTTCCATCCTTGGATGGGTGTCCATTTATTTGTTTTGTTTTGTTTGGACATTGCTTTCTTTTTATTGTGTGTAGCATGGATAATATTGATATATTTAAGAATTTTATAATATTAAGACCTATAAAGGAGGCCGGTTCCAATGAACCAGGCGTTGTGGGGGTGCTGGGCCATTTCTCACCTTCCCTACACGTACCCAACTTTTCAAACCCATTAAGGGGTTGTGGATTCCTTAGGAATCGAGTCATCCACCCCTTTCTTTTTTCCCGGCCTGTCCGGGTGGAAACTCCATTTTCTCCGGACTTAGGTCCGTGTTCTTTAAGGCCCCGAGCCTAAACAGTGCTGAAGTCGCAAGAACCATTCCACCAGGAGTGGGGGCAAAAATCCCTGCTCACAACACGTTCCCATTTCCATTCAGGCACTGATAAAGGTTGGAGCAACCCTATTGGAACTTGATGCTCGGCCTTCACTCTCTGACAAGTGAGACATTTAGATACAAACTCCACTATATCTCTCTTCATACCTGACCACCAATAATGGTGCTTCAAATCATGATACATCTTGGTACTCCGAGGGTGCATAGCAAAAATCGACTAATGTGCTTCCTCTAAAGTAGTCTTTCTCAATTCTACATCATCAGGAACACACAATCTATCTTTGTACCAAAGGCTGCCATCATCACTCATAAGAAAACCTCAGCTCTACCCATTTTGGCAATCTGATACAACTTTCTAAATTTTCTCATCAGCCAACTGAGCCTCTTTAATCTGATCCAACAACACCGGTCTCAATTGCAACTGAGCTAACAACGCATCATCATCACATGATTCAAAACTAGCATGCAACGTTCTCATCTCAACAAGCAACGGGAGCGAATAAGCAGTCAGACTTGCCAAAGACTTCTGACTCAAGGCATCTGCTACAACATTTGCCTTACCAGGATGATAATCAATCAAACAGTCTTTGTAACACCCCTACATCCGATACATGCACACTACATTCACCACAAAGTAATATACATGCACTGAACATAGGGATGCTACGGCTTTCCTTAACATTCAAAACATTTTAAAAGATATTATAACCTTTATAATTGTATATTATAAAAAAAATAAGTAATTAACTTGTAGCACAAAACAAAGTAGATATAGATACATTTACTTAGTACGCAGCGGAATCTATAAAATAATTACATATATGAAAGCATTTAAATTCATATTTACAAATATACATATATTCACATTATAAACGATACTTTACAAAATATAAAAAAATTATACATGATTGGCAGCTTTCTCTGATCTTTAAGTCCCAAAATAAACTCTTCAATTTCTACTCTCACTCGGTCTCGAGGAGCTTCAGGTTCAACTCTATTACCTGCGTGATCAACACTATCGCGCTAAGCCAATGGCTTAGTAGTACAAAATATGCCAACATTATGCTTAATGCAATGCAATGCCACACATATTATTAAGAAGGGCAACAACATTGGTGAAAAGCTAATATCACACCTTTGCATTTCACAAATCATAATCATATAACCATACCACATTTCAATACAACATTATAGATGGAGAACTATCAACATATCTTTATATTTCATAAATTACACATATACAAACATATCACATTTCAAAGTTCTTTCATGAATCTCATTATTTATATAATTTACCATCAATGAATCACATGTAAACAAAGACAAGCATTGGGCCCAAAACACACTAATATGCCATTCAATTTTCAGAGTTAATGCTTTGGTTTTGTTATCACATTAATCATTATCATAATCCCAACTAGGCTTCAAGGATTTAGGTTCAACCAAGCTTCAAGGGGAGCAAAGCATGCTAAGCATCAACCCAACTTGGCTTCAAGAACCAATCCAACCTAGCTTCAAGGGTTGTAACATCTCAATTAGGCTTCAAGGATCAAATCCAACCTAACTTCAAGAGATTGTTACCATTATTAGGCATGCCACCAACAACAAACTCTGAAAATGGAATAACACATTACCCACACAATTCAATTATTATTTAATTATCATTTCCATTCTCAATTCTCATCATCATTTAGGCAACATGCCTTATTTCTTTCAATTGCATCATCATAGCCAATCTCAATGGCTTCAATCACATTTGCATCATTATCACCAAACACATTGGTTTTACATCACACTATATCTCAAATCACATTGATCCATTCATCACTCAAGTATACATAATCAATGGTATTCCATATACTTTTTCAATGATCATCATTTATATATATATATATATAACAATTTACATTATTCATGGATTTAGAATCTTCCACATACATTTGTTTTGAATCATTATTGTTTAAAGTGTTTATGTTTAGGTTTTGGTACAAAAATACCTTTGGAGAATTAAACCAATGCAAAAAGAACAAAGAATAAAAACATTAACTAACACATTTGAGGGACACGGGAAGCACACTTGAGGGACACGGCCAAGCTTGTGGCCGTGTCTCTCAACACAATTTTGGCAGTAGCAAACACATGCATAAGACATGGCCGTGTCTCTACAAAATCAATCCAACACGGCTCAATTTTCCTTGACTTTGCCGTGTTTCTCATGAATTGGCCGTGTCTCTCCTTGCTTTTGGCCGTGTCACTCAAGAACAAAACCCTAATTGTGGCCAAAACACTTCTAATTGCATTTAAACACATTATACACAACATAAACTCATTCAAATTGATGTAATCAAAGTCATTAACACCTATTTTGCATGTTTAACACAATAATCACAATTAACCATACATTTAATCATTCATCACTTCAAAACCCTAAAACCAAATTCACTCTTGATCTTCCACTATCAACCTCCACATAACTTATCATATTCAAAACCAAACCAATCACCAATTCAATCTTTTAACTTACAATCAATTTTAACACTTATAAACACAACTCAAACACACCAAATCATCACATCAACAAATCACAATTCACCTTAGACACAACTTCAAAATTAACAAAGGAAAACAAAAGAGTACTAACCTTAAATGAAGAAATTTCACCAATCTTCAATTCACTCCTTTGATTCCTCTTTCAATTTGATTTTAGAAATCAAACTTTCCTCTTGCTCCTTTTCTCTTGACAAGGTTCGGCCACCAAAGAAGAAGAAAAGAAATTGAAGAAGCAAAGTCAACCTCTTCCTCTCTTTAAACCTACACCAAGCAATTCCAAAAGAAAATTACCTTAATACCCTTTTTCATTTAACTTAACTTTTGTCACTTGTATGCCCATTATAGTAATTTCACATATCACATAAAAATATCCTCTTCCATTGACCCCTCATTTGACTTATGCATATGTTATTTATATTAACATATATACAACATATACCTTCCATTTACACCATCATTCCCTTTGCAAAAACATATATACATTGATCCAAATCAAACAACAATTATATTTAAAACTTCTAGGGCATACATTGGGGTATTACAATTCTCCCCCTCTAAAAAGAAATTTCATCCTTGAAATTACCTGATATCAAGTCTGAAACAACTGAGGATATTGATCTCGCATGGTTTGTTCACTTTCCTAAGTTGCTTCTTCTTTTGCATGATTCTTCCACAAAATCTTCACAAGTGGCACTTTCTTATTTCTCAATTCTTTCACTTCACGTGCCAAGATAGCAACTGGTTCCTCTTCAAATGTCAGATCCTGACTCAGTTCGATTGATTCAATTGGCAAAATATGAGATGGATCGGATCTGTACTTCCTCAACATAGAAACATGAAATACATTATGGATACGATCCAACTCAGGTGGCAAAGCAAGCCGATAAGCAACTGGCCCAACTCTTTCTAAAACTTCATATGGTCCAATGAAACGAGGACTCAATTTCCCTTTCCGACCAAACCTTAATATCTTCTTCCAAGGAGACACTTTCAAAAATACTTTATCTCCCACATTATACTCAATGTCTCTCCTCTTCAAATCTGAATAAGATTTTTGTCGATCTGAAGCTGCTTTCAATCTATCTCGAATCATTTTCACTTTCTCTTCAATATCCTTAATCAAATCAGGCCCAATCAACTTACCGTCTCCAAGTTCACTCCAACACTGAGGTGTCCTACACCGTCTACCATACAACGCTTCGAAAGGTGCCACACCAATGCTGGATTGGTGACTGTTGTTGTAAGCAAATTCAACAAGTGGTAGAAATCCATCCCAACTTCCAGAGAAATCAATGACACAGCTTCTCAACATGTCCTCAATAATCTGTATTGTAACACCCCGATACTCCATATAAGTACTACACATATACCTGGTATACGTACAGTAAATATATAAAGTATAAAGATGTCACATTTCATTACAATTTAAAAACCTTTAACATAGCTCAAACCACAATACATTAATTTAAAGAACATTTACAAAATCGATATACTTTTAATGATCTTATAAATATACAATAATCTTATCTTTCTCGAAACATCATTTATACAAATGATTACATTCTTGATAAAAGTACATCATAATTAAATTATACATGTATGCATCACCCTCTAGTTGGTCTCGACAAACTCTTACTCTTCTCGTGGCATGACGCAAGACTTTATATCTTTCATCTGGTCACCTGCGCGATCAAACAACCGCGCTAAGCCCGAGAGCTTAGTAGTACAAATATATAATATACACATACATTATAAAAATATTAGCATATAATGATATATCAATTCCATGTAACTTTAGCTTATCATATCTTTTCTTTTAGATTGTACCTTTCATATATCTCAACTAAATCATATTTCAATACCCACATTCCACAACATACTTCATAACATTATTTTATTCACCATTTACCAATCATGAATAACATTTCCAACAAGGCAATCATTAACACCAACCACAATCCATCACCAATACTCACAATCAACATATCAATACATACACATTACATATCATACCTCATAACATTGTTTAATTCACAATTCACCAATCATAAGTCACATTGTCAACAAAGTCAATCATAGATCTCATTATTCATCTAATTCAACATTTGTATATCACATGGACATCAAAGACAGACTCGGGCCCAACAGACACTAATATGCTATTCTATTTTCAGAGTTAATGCTTTGGTTTTGTTTTCACATTTATCATTATCATTGACCCAACTAGGCTTCAAGGATTAGGTTCAACCAAGCTTCAAGGGGAACAAAGCATGCTAAGTATCAACCCAACTTGGCTTCAAGAACCAATCCAACCTAGCTTCAAGGGTTGTTACATCTCAATTAGGCTTCAAGAACTAGACCCAACCAAGCTTCAAGGGGAGTAAAACATGTTAAACTTCAACCCAACTTGGCTTCAAGGATCAAGCCCAACCTAACTTCAAGAGATTGTTACTAATATTAGGCATGCCACCAACAACAAACTCTGAGAATAGAATAACACATTAGCTACACAATTCATTGATTATTTCATCATCAATATCATTTTCAATTCTCATCATCATCTAGGCAACATGCCTTGTTTCTTTCAATTGAATCATCATAGCCAATCACAATGGCTTCACATCACATTTGAGTTAACATAGCCAATCACAATGGCTTCACATCACATTTCAATCCACATTATAGCAATTCATCTTTTACATACATAATCATTTACCTCATCATATCCTTTACATGTCATATTCCATCATTGATATATATATATATACAACATCAATTACATTAACTAGGTAAACATATCATTCACATCATTATAAATTGCATTGTACATACCTTTTTGGATGATCCTCATCTCTTTCACCCTCAAGAGTTACTCCCACCAAGCTATCCATAATCAATCACTTCATCCTCTTTTTCACATTTTACATATAGCCTCATTGATGTATATATATATACAACATCAATTACATTAACTAGGCAAACATATCATTCAAAGTGCATAACATAACATTGCTAAATCTCAACAATGCAATTAGGGCAAAACACAATTGATATGATTCATAGCTTTATGATCTTCCACATTCCTTTGATTAGATCATTCTTGTGTTTAAAACATATTTATAATGTTCATGTTTAAGTTTAGAAACAATGGAACCTTTGAAGAATCAAAACAATGTAAAAAGAAACAAAGTATAAAGCAATATGTAATTCATTTGTAGGACACGCCCAACCCATTTGATGGACACGCCCAGCCACTTGATGGAACACGCCCGTGTCACTAACAACAAAAGAGGCAGTAGCCAATTCAAACAATTGACACGCCCAGCACCTTTGATGGACACGCCCGTGTCACTAACAACAAAAGAGGCAGTAGCCAATTCAAACAATTGACACGCCCAACTCAATTGATGAACACGCCCGTGTCTCTTCAATGCCTATGGCTGTGTCACCCATAACCAAAACCAATTCTCTTCTAATTGCACTCAAACACAATATTCATCATATAACATGCTTCAAATGAATATAATCAATGTTTTAAACACATATTCATCACAAGAATTACTTCACAACACATTAATATAACAATTAAACACATCTCAACTCAAAACCCTAAAATCAACATCTCCACCATTTCCAACAACAACCACTAATTAAACTCATAACTTAAAATCAATTTAACACTTGAACACACAACACAACACATCTCAAATCCACCAAATCACAAAATCATCAAACCTTACTTCACTTCCAACACAACTTCCAATTAAGTAAAGAAAACAAGAGAATACTTACCATCTTTCCAACAAAACCAACACCAATCCAATCCTTTAGCTTGTAATCAATTTCAATACTTGTAAACACATATATAACACACTAAATCATGAAATCAATCCATCACAACCTATCTCAAACATTAACAAGGGAAAACAAGTAAGTACTTACCTCAATTGATGAATTCCACCAAATCTCCACTTAATCCTTTGATTCTTCCTTCAATTCTCTTAAAACCCTAAGGTTTTGGTGAAGATCAACTCATCTCTCTACCTCTCTCTCTCTCTCTCTCGTGCAAGAACCAAAAGGAGAAGAAGAAGAAGAAGAAGAGAATATCTTCATTTCTTTTTCCTCTTCCACGATAGCCACATATAAGTATATAATAATAATAATAATAATAATAATAATATAATTACTAATTACCAAAAATCCTCCACCAAGCATTTCATTTCAAGCAATTACTCATATACCCCTTATCACTTAACTTAGCTTTTGTCTCTTATGAACCCAATTAAGTAATTCCACATGCCATATAAAAATATCTCCTCTTGCATTGACTCTTTCTCTTTGACCATTTTATATGTTATATATATCACCATATACACAACATATAAACTTGTCTCTAAACCCTAAATTTCCCCAAAACACATATACATATATGTTCTTTTCTCAATTTAAACCAACAACAATAACAACAACAACAACAACATACAAAACTTCTGGGGCATGCATCGGGATATTACATGTATCACTCGTTCTGACTACCCATCTGTCTGCGGATGGAAAGCAGTGCTGAAGTGCAGTCGAGAACCCAAAGCACCCTGAAAACTCTTCCAAAATCTGAAGTAAACCGGGGATCTCGATCAGACATTATAGAAATTGGGATACCATGCAACTTTACAATTTCGTGGATATACAGCTCAACTAATCTCTCCAAAGAATAATCCATCCGAACCTAAAGGAAATGAGCTGTCTTAGTCAATCTATCCACAATCACCAAAATAGCATCATGTTTCTTTTGTGTCAATGGAAGACCAGACACAAAATCCATTGTCAGTCTCTCCCTTTTCCATTCAGGCACTGACAAAGGTTGAAGCAACCCGGTTGGAATTTGATGCTCTGCTTTTACCTTCTGACATGTGAGACATCTGGATACAAACTCCGCTATATCTCTCTTCATACCAGACCACCAGTAATGTTGCTTCAAATCATGATACATCTTGGTATTGCCCGGATGCATAGCAAATACTGACTGATGTGCTTCTTCTAAAATAATCCTTCTCAAATCAGCATCATCAGGTACACACAATCTGTTCTTAAACCAGAGACTCCCATCATCTCTCACAATAAAATCTTGACTCTTTCCACTCTGGCAACCTGAAACAATCTTTTGAACCTTCTCATCAGCCAACTGAGTCTCTTTAATCTGATCCAACAAAACTAGTTTCAACTGTAACTGTGCCAATAATGCACCATCATCACAAGATACAAAACTGGCATGCAATGCTCTCAACTCAACAAGCAACGAGAACGAATAAACTGTCAAACCTGCTAAAGACTTCCGACTCAAGGCATCAGCAACAACATTTGCTTTACCTGGATGATAATCAATCAAACAGTCGTAGTCTTTAATCAATTCCAACCATCTCCTCTGTCGAAGATTAAGCTCTTTCTGAACCCCCAAATATTTCAAACTTTTATGGTCAGTATAGATGAAACACTTCTCCCCAAACAAATAATGTCGCCAAATCTTCAATGCAAACACAATGGCTGCCAACTCTAAATCATGGGTCAGATAATTCATGCGGTTTCAATTGTCGAGAAGCATAAGCTATAACTTTACCTTCTTGCATCAGAACACAACCCAAACCACTATGTGAAGCATCACTGTAGATCACATATGGTTTGCCTTCCACAGGTAAAGTAAGAACAGGCGCTTGAGTCAACATTTCTCTTAATTGTTCAAAACTAGCCTAACACTGATCCGTCCACACAAATCTCACTCCCTTCCGAAGTAATCTAGTGAGTGGAGTAGCTATCAAAGAAAAATCTTTCACAAACCATCGGCAATAACCTGCCAAACCCAGAAAACTTCTAACTTCAGTCACCGAATTTGGCAGGCTCCAATTCAGAATAGCTTCAACTTTACTCGGATCAACTCTAATACCTTCTGCTAAAACTATATGACCGAGAAAAGTAACTTGGTCAAGCTAAAACTCTCACTTCGACAGTTTAGCAAACAATTGCTTCTCTCTCAAGATTTGCAGCACAATCCGCAAATGCTTGTCATGTTCTTCCTCATTATGCGAATACACCAGAATGTCATTAATAAAGACCACTACAAACTGATCCAAATAGGGCCTAAACACCCTATTCATCAAGTCCATAAAAGCTGCAGGTGCATTCATCAAACCAAAAGGCATCACTAGAAACTCATAATGCCCATACCTGGTCCGAAAGGCTGTTTTAGGAACATCTTCAGCTCTGACCCTCAACTGATGGTACCCTGATCTCAAATCAATTTTAGAAAACACTGCTGCACCCTTCAACTGATCAAAGAGATCATCGATTCTAGGCAAAGGATATTTGTTTTTAATAGTCACCTTGTTCAATTGCCTATAATCGATACACAATCTCATAGTACCATCTTTCTTCTTCACAAATAAGACAGGAGCTCCCCACGGTGAAATACTAGGGTGAATAAACCCTTTATCCAGCAACTCCTGCAATTGCACCTTCAATTCTCTCAATTCAGCAGGGGCCATTCTGTAAGGAGTAATAGAGATAGGAGTGGTACCAGGCAATAATTCAATACCAAACTCCACCTCTCTCTCAGGAGGCAACCCTGGCAATTCCTCTGGAAACACATCTGGAAACTCTGCAACTGTGGGTATATCATCAAGTTGAGAACCCTTTACTCTAGTATCCACCACATGAGCAAGATAGGCGTCACACCCCTTTCTAATCAATCTCCTAGCTGCAACAGCTGAGACAAACAAGGATGCTAGCTGTTCCTGCTCATTAGATACTATCACCTCTCTACCATCACCAGTTCTCAAAGTAACAATTTTCTTTTTACAGTCCACCACAGCTCCATGTTTAGATAGCCAGTCCATGCCTAGAATCACATCATATTCCTTAAAAGGCATCTCAATCAAATCTCCAAGGAACTCCTCACCTTGAACCACTACTGCACTATCTCGGTGCACCTTACTAACAATCACACTATGCCCTAACGGATTTGTCACCAATACATCAAATCCTAGGGATTCAGCATGCACATCAGACACAGGCAAAACAGATGCACTAATATATGAATGTGTGGAACCCGGATCAATCAAAGCAAGTACGGAAAAACCAAATAAGGAAAAAGTACCAGCTATGACTGCCGAAGCATCTGGTTGCCTCTGCATCACATAAATCCTCTAGGAAGATCCAGCCTCCTCTGGTCTACTCTCCCTGGATGTAGAACCTCCTCTAGAACTGAACCCAGATCTGCCTCCTCTGCCAAAACCTCTGCCTCCTCGACCTCCCCTCACACTGGGTTGAGAAGCTGCAGTATCTACTGACATCCGCTCCTGCCTCTCAGGACAATCTCTCACAAAGTGATCAGGTGATCCACATCTGAAACAAACCCCTGCTACACCAGTCTTCCAGCAAGGACCACCATGTGGCCTACCACAATGAATGCAAATGGGTGGAGTGGATCTCTGAGTCATTGGGGTCGGAGCACTAGCCACTGAAACTGCAGGTCTAAATCTCTGCCTCTGAAACTGTACTGACCTACCAGCTGGTCTCTGACTCCTACTAACCCGAGGAACAAAGCTTCCTTTACCTCTTTTAGCAGATGAAGACCCTGCCTCAAACTGGGGCCTTCTAACCCTGACCTCTTCCTCTGAAGCAGCTGCAATAACCTGAGCTCTCTCCATGCTCCTGGCTGCTGCAACAAGCTGGGAAAAATCATGATATCTAGATCAAGCCACATGACACATGATAGAGGGCCTCAATCCCTCCTCAAATCTCCTGCATCTATCAATATCATCAGATATAATACCCCCAGCATACTGGCTCAATCGAATAAACTCAACCTCATATTCAGTTACGGTCTGATTGTCTTGCTTTAAACTCAAAAACTCCATCTTCTTCCTGTCTTTATACTCCCTCGGAGTATACTTCAATTCAAACTCTCTTAGAAAATCAGCATAGGACAAAGTTGGTGGATCATCCATAGCATGGGGCACTGTCTTCCACCAATCATATGCGTCTTTCTGCAATAATGATCTTGCATAATCAAATTTCTCCTCTGAAGTGGCTTGCAACTAAACAAATATTCTTTGTACTCTATCTAGCCACTGTTCAGCTACAGCCGGATCAACGGTACCAAGGAAATCCTCTGCTCCATACTTCTTAGTTTATCATACTGTCTCACTGATACCACAGGCTGTGGTGGGGGTGGCGGTGGTTGCACTGGTGCTTGCCTCAAAGCCTCTACCACATGCCTAAGCCAAGCTGGCGGAACCTCCTCACCAGCTGGTCTCCCAGACACCGAAGCAAGTGCCTCCCCAGCACTATTAACTCTAGCTCCATCATCAGGAGCAATACTCTCTGCAATACCCTCGACTGACTGACGTAAGTGAGAATCCATCACAACCTAAATCTGCAAACACAGCAGAGTACATCTTATTAAAGATCAGAGACTGCCAATCCCAAACATGTATGTTATTCAAAAACTCACTTTTTAAGTGAAAATATTCTTTTTCTTACTTTTTACCTAGGTTGAGAATCTCAAACCTAGGCTCTGATACCAAAACAATTGTAACACCCCTACATTTGATACATGCACACTACATTCACCACAAAGTAATATACATGCACTGAACATAGGGATGCTACGGCTTTCCTTAACATTCAAAACATTTTAAAAGATATTATAACCATTATAATTGTATATTATAAAAAAATAAGTAATTAACTTGTAGCACAAAACAAAGTAGATATAGATACATTTACTTAGTACACAGCGGAATCTATAAAATAATTACATATATGAAAGCATTTAAATTCATATTTACAAATATACATATATTCACATTATAAACGATACTTTACAAAATATAAAAAAATTATACATGATTGGCAGCTTTCTCTGATCTTTAAGTCCCAAAATAAACTCTTCAATTTCTACTCTCACTCGGTCTCGAGGAGCTCTTAGGTTCAACTCTATTACCTGCGTGATCAACACTATCGCGCTAAGCCAACGGCTTAGTAGTACAAAATATGCCAACATTATGCTTAATGCAATGCAATGCCACACATTATTAAGAAGGGCAACAACATTGGTGAAAAGCTAATATCACACCTTTGCATTTCACAAATCATAATCATATAACCATACCACATTTCAATACAACATTATAGATGGAGAACTATCATCATATCTTTATATTTCATAAATTACACATATACAAACATATCACATTTCAAAGTTCTTTCATGAATCTCATTATTTATATAATTTACCATCAATGAATCACATGTAAACAAAGACAAGCATTGGGCCCAAAACACACTAATATGCCATTCAATTTTCAGAGTTAATGCTTTGGTTTTGTTATCACATTTATCATTATCATAATCCCAACTAGGCTTCAAGGATTTAGGTTCAACCAAGCTTCAAGGGGAGCAAAGCATGCTAAGCATCAACCCAACTTGGCTTCAAGAACCAATCCAACCTAGCTTCAAGGGTTGTAACATCTCAATTAGGCTTCAAGGATCAAATCCAACCTAACTTCAAGAGATTGTTACCATTATTAGGCATGCCACCAACAACAAACTCTGAAAATGGAATAACACATTACCCACACAATTCAATTATTATTTAATTATCATTTCCATTCTCAATTCTCATCATCATTTAGGCAACATGCCTTATTTCTTTCAATTGCATCATCATAGCCAATCTCAATGGCTTCAATCACATTTGCATCATTATCACCAAACACATTGGTTTTACATCACACTATATCTCAAATCACATTGATCCATTCATCACTCAAGTATACATAATCAATGGTATTGCATATACTTTTTCAATGATCATCATTTATATATATATATATAACAATTTACATTATTCATGGATTTAGAATCTTCCACATACATTTGTTTTGAATCATTATTGTTTAAAGTGTTTATGTTTAGGTTTTGGTACAAAAATACCTTTGGAGAATTAAACCAATGCAAAAAGAACAAAGAATAAAAACATTAACTAACACATTTGAGGGACACGGGCAGCACACTTGAGGGACACGGCCAAGCTTGTGGCCGTGTCTCTCAACACAATTTTGGCAGTAGCAAACACATGCATAAGACACGGCCGTGTCTCTCCAAAATCAATCCAAACACGGCTCAATTTTCCTTGACTTTGCCGTGTTTCTCATGAATTGGCCGTGTCTCTCCTTGCTTTTGGCCGTGTCACTCAAGAACAAAACCATAATTGTGGCCAAAACACTTCTAATTGCATTTAAACACATTATACACAACATAAACTCATTCAAATTGATGTAATCAAAGTCATTAACACCTATTTTGCATGTTTAACTCAATAATCACAATTAACCATACATTTAATCATTCATCACTTCAAAACCCTAAAACCAAATTCACTCTTGATCTTCCACTATCAACCTCCACATAACTTATCATATTCAAAACCAAACCAATCACCAATTCAATCTTTTAACTTACAATCAAATCATCACATCAAACACAACTCAAACACACCAAATCATCACATCAACAAATCACAATTCACCTTAGACACAACTTCAAAATTAACAAAGGAAAACAAAAGAGTACTAACCTTAAATGAAGAAATTTCACCAATCTTCAATTCACTCCTTTGATTCCTCTTTCAATTTGATTTTAGAAATCAAACTTTCCTCTTGCTCCTTTTCTCTTGACAAGGTTCGGCCACCAAAGAAGAAGAAAAGAAATTGAAGAAGCAAAGTCAACCTCTTCCTCTCTTTAAACCTACACCAAGCAATTCCAAAAGAAAATTACCTTAATACCCTTTTTCATTTAACTTAACTTTTGTCACTTGTATGCCCATTATAGTAATTTCACATATCACATAAAAATATCCTCTTCCATTGACCCCTCATTTGACTTATGCATATGTTATTTATATTAACATATATACAACATATACCTTCCATTTACACCATCATTCCCTTTGCAAAAACATATATACATTGATCCAAATCAAACAACAATTATATTTAAAACTTCTAGGGCATACATTGGGGTATTACAATTCTCCCCCTCTAAAAAGAAATTTCATCCTTGAAATTACCTGATATCAAGTCTGAAACAACTGAGGATATTGATCTCGCATGGTTTGTTCACTTTCCTAAGTTGCTTCTTCTTTTGCATGATTCTTCCACAAAATCTTCACAAGTGGCACTTTCTTATTTCTCAATTCTTTCACTTCACGTGCCAAGATAGCAACTGGTTCCTCTTCAAATGTCAGATCCTGACTCAGTTCGATTGATTCAATTGGCAAAATATGAGATGGATCGGATCTGTACTTCCTCAACATAGAAACATGAAATACATTATGGATACGATCCAACTCAGGTGGCAAAGCAAGCCGATAAGCAACTGGCCCAACTCTTTCTAAAACTTCATATGGTCCAATGAAACGAGGACTCAATTTCCCTTTCCGACCAAACCTTAATATCTTCTTCCAAGGAGACACTTTCAAAAATACTTTATCTCCCACATTATACTCAATGTCTCTCCTCTTCAAATCTGAATAAGATTTTTGTCGATCTGAAGCTGCTTTCAATCTATCTCGAATCATTTTCACTTTCTCTTCAATATCCTTAATCAAATCAGGCCCAATCAACTTACCGTCTCCAAGTTCACTCCAACACTGAGGTGTCCTACACCGTCTACCATACAACGCTTCGAAAGGTGCCACACCAATGCTGGATTGGTGACTGTTGTTGTAAGCAAATTCAACAAGTGGTAGAAATCCATCCCAACTTCCAGAGAAATCAATGACACAGCTTCTCAACATGTCCTCAATAATCTGTATTGTAACACCCCGATACTCCATATAAGTACTACACATATACCTGGTATACGTACAGTAAATATATAAAGTATAAAGATGTCACATTTCATTACAATTTAAAAACCTTTAACATAGCTCAAACCACAATACATTAATTTAAAGAACATTTACAAAATCGATATACTTTTAATGATCTTATAAATATACAATAATCTTATCTTTCTCGAAACATCATTTATACAAATGATTACATTCTTGATAAAAGTACATCATAATTAAATTATACATGTATGCATCACCCTCTAGTTGGTCTCGACAAACTCTTACTCTTCTCGTGGCATGACGCAAGACTTTATATCTTTCATCTGGTCACCTGCGCGATCAAACAACCGCGCTAAGCCCGAGAGCTTAGTAGTACAAATATATAATATACACATACATTATAAAAATATTAGCATATAATGATATATCAATTCCATGTAACTTTAGCTTATCATATCTTTTCTTTTAGATTGTACCTTTCATATATCTCAACTAAATCATATTTCAATACCCACATTCCACAACATACTTCATAACATTATTTTATTCACCATTTACCAATCATGAATAACATTTCCAACAAGGCAATCATTAACACCAACCACAATCCATCACCAATACTCACAATCAACATATCAATACATACACATTACATATCATACCTCATAACATTGTTTAATTCACAATTCACCAATCATAAGTCACATTGTCAACAAAGTCAATCATAGATCTCATTATTCATCTAATTCAACATTTGTATATCACATGGACATCAAAGACAGACTCGGGCCCAACAGACACTAATATGCTATTCTATTTTCAGAGTTAATGCTTTGGTTTTGTTTTCACATTTATCATTATCATTGACCCAACTAGGCTTCAAGGATTAGGTTCAACCAAGCTTCAAGGGGAACAAAGCATGCTAAGTATCAACCCAACTTGGCTTCAAGAACCAATCCAACCTAGCTTCAAGGGTTGTTACATCTCAATTAGGCTTCAAGAACTAGACCCAACCAAGCTTCAAGGGGAGTAAAACATGTTAAACTTCAACCCAACTTGGCTTCAAGGATCAAGCCCAACCTAACTTCAAGAGATTGTTACTAATATTAGGCATGCCACCAACAACAAACTCTGAGAATAGAATAACACATTAGCTACACAATTCATTGATTATTTCATCATCAATATCATTTTCAATTCTCATCATCATCTAGGCAACATGCCTTGTTTCTTTCAATTGAATCATCATAGCCAATCACAATGGCTTCACATCACATTTGAGTTAACATAGCCAATCACAATGGCTTCACATCACATTTCAATCCACATTATAGCAATTCATCTTTTACATACATAATCATTTACCTCATCATATCCTTTACATGTCATATTCCATCATTGATATATATATATATACAACATCAATTACATTAACTAGGTAAACATATCATTCACATCATTATAAATTGCATTGTACATACCTTTTTGGATGATCCTCATCTCTTTCACCCTCAAGAGTTACTCCCACCAAGCTATCCATAATCAATCACTTCATCCTCTTTTTCACATTTTACATATAGCCTCATTGATGTATATATATATACAACATCAATTACATTAACTAGGCAAACATATCATTCAAAGTGCATAACATAACATTGCTAAATCTCAACAATGCAATTAGGGCAAAACACAATTGATATGATTCATAGCTTTATGATCTTCCACATTCCTTTGATTAGATCATTCTTGTGTTTAAAACATATTTATAATGTTCATGTTTAAGTTTAGAAACAATGGAACCTTTGAAGAATCAAAACAATGTAAAAAGAAACAAAGTATAAAGCAATATGTAATTCATTTGTAGGACACGCCCAACCCATTTGATGGACACGCCCAGCCACTTGATGGAACACGCCCGTGTCACTAACAACAAAAGAGGCAGTAGCCAATTCAAACAATTGACACGCCCAGCACCTTTGATGGACACGCCCGTGTCACTAACAACAAAAGAGGCAGTAGCCAATTCAAACAATTGACACGCCCAACTCAATTGATGAACACGCCCGTGTCTCTTCAATGCCTATGGCTGTGTCACCCATAACCAAAACCAATTCTCTTCTAATTGCACTCAAACACAATATTCATCATATAACATGCTTCAAATGAATATAATCAATGTTTTAAACACATATTCATCACAAGAATTACTTCACAACACATTAATATAACAATTAAACACATCTCAACTCAAAACCCTAAAATCAACATCTCCACCATTTCCAACAACAACCACTAATTAAACTCATAACTTAAAATCAATTTAACACTTGAACACACAACACAACACATCTCAAATCCACCAAATCACAAAATCATCAAACCTTACTTCACTTCCAACACAACTTCCAATTAAGTAAAGAAAACAAGAGAATACTTACCATCTTTCCAACAAAACCAACACCAATCCAATCCTTTAGCTTGTAATCAATTTCAATACTTGTAAACACATATATAACACACTAAATCATGAAATCAATCCATCACAACCTATCTCAAACATTAACAAGGGAAAACAAGTAAGTACTTACCTCAATTGATGAATTCCACCAAATCTCCACTTAATCCTTTGATTCTTCCTTCAATTCTCTTAAAACCCTAAGGTTTTGGTGAAGATCAACTCATCTCTCTACCTCTCTCTCTCTCTCTCTCGTGCAAGAACCAAAAGGAGAAGAAGAAGAAGAAGAAGAGAATATCTTCATTTCTTTTTCCTCTTCCACGATAGCCACATATAAGTATATAATAATAATAATAATAATAATAATAATATAATTACTAATTACCAAAAATCCTCCACCAAGCATTTCATTTCAAGCAATTACTCATATACCCCTTATCACTTAACTTAGCTTTTGTCTCTTATGAACCCAATTAAGTAATTCCACATGCCATATAAAAATATCTCCTCTTGCATTGACTCTTTCTCTTTGACCATTTTATATGTTATATATATCACCATATACACAACATATAAACTTGTCTCTAAACCCTAAATTTCCCCAAAACACATATACATATATGTTCTTTTCTCAATTTAAACCAACAACAATAACAACAACAACAACAACATACAAAACTTCTGGGGCATGCATCGGGATATTACATGTATCACTCGTTCTGACTACCCATCTGTCTGCGGATGGAAAGCAGTGCTGAAGTGCAGTCGAGAACCCAAAGCACCCTGAAAACTCTTCCAAAATCTGAAGTAAACCGGGGATCTCGATCAGACATTATAGAAATTGGGATACCATGCAACTTTACAATTTCGTGGATATACAGCTCAACTAATCTCTCCAAAGAATAATCCATCCGAACCGGAAGGAAATGAGCTGTCTTAGTCAATCTATCCACAATCACCAAAATAGCATCATGTTTCTTTTGTGTCAATGGAAGACCAGACACAAAATCCATTGTCAGTCTCTCCCTTTTCCATTCAGGCACTGACAAAGGTTGAAGCAACCCGGTTGGAATTTGATGCTCTGCTTTTACCTTCTGACATGTGAGACATCTGGATACAAACTCCGCTATATCTCTCTTCATACCAGACCACCAGTAATGTTGCTTCAAATCATGATACATCTTGGTATTGCCCGGATGCATAGCAAATACTGACTGATGTGCTTCTTCTAAAATAATCCTTCTCAAATCAGCATCATCAGGTACACACAATCTGTTCTTAAACCAGAGACTCCCATCATCTCTCACAATAAAATCTTGACTCTTTCCACTCTGGCAACCTGAAACAATCTTTTGAACCTTCTCATCAGCCAACTGAGTCTCTTTAATCTGATCCAACAAAACTAGTTTCAACTGTAACTGTGCCAATAATGCACCATCATCACAAGATACAAAACTGGCATGCAATGCTCTCAACCCTCAACAAGCAACGAGAACGAATAAACTGTCAAACCTGCTAAAGACTTCCGACTCAAGGCATCAGCAACAACATTTGCTTTACCTGGATGATAATCAATCAAACAGTCGTAGTCTTTAATCAATTCCAACCATCTCCTCTGTCGAAGATTAAGCTCTTTCCTGAACCCCCAAATATTTCAAACTTTTATGGTCAGTATAGATGAAACACTTCTCCCCAAACAAATAATGTCGCCAAATCTTCAATGCAAACACAATGGCTGCCAACTCTAAATCATGGGTCAGATAATTCATGCGGTTTCAATTGTCGAGAAGCATAAGCTATAACTTTACCTTCTTGCATCAGAACACAACCCAAACCACTATGTGAAGCATCACTGTAGATCACATATGGTTTGCCTTCCACAGGTAAAGTAAGAACAGGCGCTTGAGTCAACATTTCTCTTAATTGTTCAAAACTAGCCTAACACTGATCCGTCCACACAAATCTCACTCCCTTCCGAAGTAATCTAGTGAGTGGAGTAGCTATCAAAGAAAAATCTTTCACAAACCATCGGCAATAACCTGCCAAAACCCAGAAAACTTCTAACTTCAGTCACCGAATTTGGCAGGCTCCAATTCAGAATAGCTTCAACTTTACCTCGGATCAACTCTAATACCTTCTGCTAAAATGACCGAGAAAAGTAACTTGGTCAAGCTAAAACTCTCACTTCGACAGTTTAGCAAACAATTGCTTCTCTCTCAAGATTTGCAGCACAATCCGCAAATGCTTGTCATGTTCTTCCTCATTATGCGAATACACCAGAATGTCATTAATAAAGACCACTACAAACTGATCCAAATAGGGCCTAAACACCCTATTCATCAAGTCCATAAAAGCTGCAGGTGCATTCATCAAACCAAAAGGCATCACTAGAAACTCATAATGCCCATACCTGGTCCGAAAGGCTGTTTTAGGAACATCTTCAGCTCTGACCCTCAACTGATGGTACCCTGATCTCAAATCAATTTTAGAAAACACTGCTGCACCCTTCAACTGATCAAAGAGATCATCGATTCTAGGCAAAGGATATTTGTTTTTAATAGTCACCTTGTTCAATTGCCTATAATCGATACACAATCTCATAGTACCATCTTTCTTCTTCACAAATAAGACAGGAGCTCCCCACGGTGAAATACTAGGGTGAATAAACCCTTTATCCAGCAACTCCTGCAATTGCACCTTCAATTCTCTCAATTCAGCAGGGGCCATTCTGTAAGGAGTAATAGAGATAGGAGTGGTACCAGGCAATAATTCAATACCAAACTCCACCTCTCTCTCAGGAGGCAACCCTGGCAATTCCTCTGGAAACACATCTGGAAACTCTGCAACTGTGGGTATATCATCAAGTTGAGAACCCTTTACTCTAGTATCCACCACATGAGCAAGATAGGCGTCACACCCCTTTCTAATCAATCTCCTAGCTGCAACAGCTGAGACAAACAAGGATGCTAGCTGTTCCTGCTCATTAGATACTATCACCTCTCTACCATCACCAGTTCTCAAAGTAACAATTTTCTTTTTACAGTCCACCACAGCTCCATGTTTAGATAGCCAGTCCATGCCTAGAATCACATCATATTCCTTAAAAGGCATCTCAATCAAATCTCCAAGGAACTCCTCACCTTGAACCACTACTGCACTATCTCGGTGCACCTTACTAACAATCACACTATGCCCTAACGGATTTGTCACCAATACATCAAATCCTAGGGATTCAGCATGCACATCAGACACAGGCAAAACAGATGCACTAATATATGAATGTGTGGAACCCGGATCAATCAAAGCAAGTACGGAAAAACCAAATAAGGAAAAAGTACCAGCTATGACTGCCGAAGCATCTGGTTGCCTCTGCATCACATAAATCCTCTAGGAAGATCCAGCCTCCTCTGGTCTACTCTCCCTGGATGTAGAACCTCCTCTAGAACTGAACCCAGATCTGCCTCCTCTGCCAAAACCTCTGCCTCCTCGACCTCCCCTCACACTGGGTGAGAAGCTGCAGTATCTACTGACATCCGCTCCTGCCTCTCAGGACAATCTCTCACAAAGTGATCAGGTGATCCACATCTGAAACAAACCCCTGCTACACCAGTCTTCCAGCAAGGACCACCATGTGGCCTACCACAATGAATGCAAATGGGTGGAGTGGATCTCTGAGTCATTGGGGTCGGAGCACTAGCCACTGAAACTGCAGGTCTAAATCTCTGCCTCTGAAACTGTACTGACCTACCAGCTGGTCTCTGACTCCTACTAACCCGAGGAACAAAGCTTCCTTTACCTCTTTTAGCAGATGAAGACCCTGCCTCAAACTGGGGCCTTCTAACCCTGACCTCTTCCTCTGAAGCAGCTGCAATAACCTGAGCTCTCTCCATGCTCCTGGCTGCTGCAACAAGCTGGGAAAAATCATGATATCTAGATCAAGCCACATGACACATGATAGAGGGCCTCAATCCCTCCTCAAATCTCCTGCATCTATCAATATCATCAGATATAATACCCCCAGCATACTGGCTCAATCGAATAAACTCAACCTCATATTCAGTTACGGTCTGATTGTCTTGCTTTAAACTCAAAAACTCCATCTTCTTCCTGTCTTTATACTCCCTCGGAGTATACTTCAATTCAAACTCTCTTAGAAAATCAGCATAGGACAAAGTTGGTGGATCATCCATAGCATGGGGCACTGTCTTCCACCAATCATATGCGTCTTTCTGCAATAATGATCTTGCATAATCAAATTTCTCCTCTGAAGTGGCTTGCAACTAAACAAATATTCTTTGTACTCTATCTAGCCACTGTTCAGCTACAGCCGGATCAACGGTACCAAGGAAATCCTCTGCTCCATACTTCTTAGTTTATCATACTGTCTCACTGATACCACAGGCTGTGGTGGGGGTGGCGGTGGTTGCACTGGTGCTTGCCTCAAAGCCTCTACCACATGCCTAAGCCAAGCTGGCGGAACCTCCTCACCAGCTGGTCTCCCAGACACCGAAGCAAGTGCCTCCCCAGCACTATTAACTCTAGCTCCATCATCAGGAGCAATACTCTCTGCAATACCCTCGACTGACTGACGTAAGTGAGAATCCATCACAACCTAAATCTGCAAACACAGCAGAGTACATCTTATTAAAGATCAGAGACTGCCAATCCCAAACATGTATGTTATTCAAAAACTCACTTTTTAAGTGAAAATATTCTTTTTCTTACTTTTTACCTAGGTTGAGAATCTCAAACCTAGGCTCTGATACCAAAACAATTGTAACACCCCTACATTTGATACATGCACACTACATTCACCACAAAGTAATATACATGCACTGAACATAGGGATGCTACGGCTTTCCTTAACATTCAAAACATTTTAAAAGATATTATAACCATTATAATTGTATATTATAAAAAAATAAGTAATTAACTTGTAGCACAAAACAAAGTAGATATAGATACATTTACTTAGTACACAGCGGAATCTATAAAATAATTACATATATGAAAGCATTTAAATTCATATTTACAAATATACATATATTCACATTATAAACGATACTTTACAAAATATAAAAAAATTATACATGATTGGCAGCTTTCTCTGATCTTTAAGTCCCAAAATAAACTCTTCAATTTCTACTCTCACTCGGTCTCGAGGAGCTCTTAGGTTCAACTCTATTACCTGCGTGATCAACACTATCGCGCTAAGCCAACGGCTTAGTAGTACAAAATATGCCAACATTATGCTTAATGCAATGCAATGCCACACATTATTAAGAAGGGCAACAACATTGGTGAAAAGCTAATATCACACCTTTGCATTTCACAAATCATAATCATATAACCATACCACATTTCAATACAACATTATAGATGGAGAACTATCATCATATCTTTATATTTCATAAATTACACATATACAAACATATCACATTTCAAAGTTCTTTCATGAATCTCATTATTTATATAATTTACCATCAATGAATCACATGTAAACAAAGACAAGCATTGGGCCCAAAACACACTAATATGCCATTCAATTTTCAGAGTTAATGCTTTGGTTTTGTTATCACATTTATCATTATCATAATCCCAACTAGGCTTCAAGGATTTAGGTTCAACCAAGCTTCAAGGGGAGCAAAGCATGCTAAGCATCAACCCAACTTGGCTTCAAGAACCAATCCAACCTAGCTTCAAGGGTTGTAACATCTCAATTAGGCTTCAAGGATCAAATCCAACCTAACTTCAAGAGATTGTTACCATTATTAGGCATGCCACCAACAACAAACTCTGAAAATGGAATAACACATTACCCACACAATTCAATTATTATTTAATTATCATTTCCATTCTCAATTCTCATCATCATTTAGGCAACATGCCTTATTTCTTTCAATTGCATCATCATAGCCAATCTCAATGGCTTCAATCACATTTGCATCATTATCACCAAACACATTGGTTTTACATCACACTATATCTCAAATCACATTGATCCATTCATCACTCAAGTATACATAATCAATGGTATTGCATATACTTTTTCAATGATCATCATTTATATATATATATATAACAATTTACAT
Organism: Garcia nutans; assembly: GCA_947685225.1. Lineage (NCBI taxonomy): Eukaryota > Viridiplantae > Streptophyta > Magnoliopsida > Malpighiales > Euphorbiaceae > Garcia > Garcia nutans. Next base: position 40,946,137 of record CANTUV010000007.1, on the reverse strand, counting down.
TATTCATGGATTTAGAATCTTCCACATACATTTGTTTTGAATCATTATTGTTTAAAGTGTTTATGTTTAGGTTTTGGTACAAAAATACCTTTGGAGAATTAAACCAATGCAAAAAGAACAAAGAATAAAAACATTAACTAACACATTTGAGGGACACGGGCAGCACACTTGAGGGACACGGCCAAGCTTGTGGCCGTGTCTCTCAACACAATTTTGGCAGTAGCAAACACATGCATAAGACACGGCCGTGTCTCTCCAAAATCAATCCAAACACGGCTCAATTTTCCTTGACTTTGCCGTGTTTCTCATGAATTGGCCGTGTCTCTCCTTGCTTTTGGCCGTGTCACTCAAGAACAAAACCATAATTGTGGCCAAAACACTTCTAATTGCATTTAAACACATTATACACAACATAAACTCATTCAAATTGATGTAATCAAAGTCATTAACACCTATTTTGCATGTTTAACTCAATAATCACAATTAACCATACATTTAATCATTCATCACTTCAAAACCCTAAAACCAAATTCACTCTTGATCTTCCACTATCAACCTCCACATAACTTATCATATTCAAAACCAAACCAATCACCAATTCAATCTTTTAACTTACAATCAAATCATCACATCAAACACAACTCAAACACACCAAATCATCACATCAACAAATCACAATTCACCTTAGACACAACTTCAAAATTAACAAAGGAAAACAAAAGAGTACTAACCTTAAATGAAGAAATTTCACCAATCTTCAATTCACTCCTTTGATTCCTCTTTCAATTTGATTTTAGAAATCAAACTTTCCTCTTGCTCCTTTTCTCTTGACAAGGTTCGGCCACCAAAGAAGAAGAAAAGAAATTGAAGAAGCAAAGTCAACCTCTTCCTCTCTTTAAACCTACACCAAGCAATTCCAAAAGAAAATTACCTTAATACCCTTTTTCATTTAACTTAACTTTTGTCACTTGTATGCCCATTATAGTAATTTCACATATCACATAAAAATATCCTCTTCCATTGACCCCTCATTTGACTTATGCATATGTTATTTATATTAACATATATACAACATATACCTTCCATTTACACCATCATTCCCTTTGCAAAAACATATATACATTGATCCAAATCAAACAACAATTATATTTAAAACTTCTAGGGCATACATTGGGGTATTACAATTCTCCCCCTCTAAAAAGAAATTTCATCCTTGAAATTACCTGATATCAAGTCTGAAACAACTGAGGATATTGATCTCGCATGGTTTGTTCACTTTCCTAAGTTGCTTCTTCTTTTGCATGATTCTTCCACAAAATCTTCACAAGTGGCACTTTCTTATTTCTCAATTCTTTCACTTCACGTGCCAAGATAGCAACTGGTTCCTCTTCAAATGTCAGATCCTGACTCAGTTCGATTGATTCAATTGGCAAAATATGAGATGGATCTGATCTGTACTTCCTCAACATAGAAACATGAAATACATTATGGATACGATCCAACTCAGGTGGCAAAGCAAGCCGATAAGCAACTGGCCCAACTCTTTCTAAAACTTCATATGGTCCAATGAAACGAGGACTCAATTTCCCTTTCCGACCAAACCTTAATATCTTCTTCCAAGGAGACACTTTCAAAAATACTTTATCTCCCACATTATACTCAATGTCTCTCCTCTTCAAATCTGAATAAGATTTTTGTCGATCTGAAGCTGCTTTCAATCTATCTCGAATCATTTTCACTTTCTCTTCAGTATCCTTAATCAAATCAGGCCCAATCAACTTACCGTCTCCAAGTTCACTCCAACACAGAGGTGTCCTACACCGTCTACCATACAACGCTTCGAAAGGTGCCACACCAATGCTGGATTGATGACTGTTGTTGTAAGCAAATTCAACAAGTGGTAGAAATCCATCCCAACTTCCAGAGAAATCAATGACACAGCTTCTCAACATGTCCTCAATAATCTGTATCACTCGTTCTGACTGCCCATCTGTCTGCGGATGGAAAGCAGTGCTGAAGTGCAGTCGAGAACCCAAAGCACCCTGAAAACTCTTCCAAAATCTTGAAGTAAACCGGGGATCTCGATCAGACATTATAGAAATTGGGATACCATGCAACTTTACAATTTCGTGGATATACAGCTCAGCTAATCTCTCCAAAGAATAATACATCCGAACCGGAAGGAAATGAGCTGTCTTAGTCAATCTATCCACAATCACCAAAATAGCATCATGTTTCTTTTGTGTCAATGGAAGACCAAACACAAAATCCATTGTCAGTCTCTCCCATTTCCATTCAGGCACTGACAAAGGTTGAAGCAACCAGGTTGGAATTTGATGCTCTGCTTTTACCTTCTGACATGTGAGACATCTGGATACAAACTCCGCTATATCTCTCTTTATACCAGACCACCAGTAATGTTGCTTCAAATCATGATACATCTTGGTATTGCCCGGATGCATAGAAAATACTGACTGATGTGCTTCTTCTAAAATAATCCTTCTCAAATCAGCATCATCAGGTACACACAATCTGTTCTTAAACCAGAGACTCCCATCATCTCTCACAATAAAATCTTGACTCTTTCCACTCTGGCAACCTGAAACAATCTTTTGAACCTTCTCATCAGCCAACTGAGTCTCTTTAATATGATCCAACAAAACTAGTTTCAACTGCAACTGTACCAATAATGCACCATCATCACAAGATACAAAACTGGCATGCAATGCTCTCAACTCAACAAGCAACGAGAACGAATAAACAGTCAAACCTCCTAAAGACTTCCGACTCAAGGCATCAGCAACAACATTTGCTCTACCTGGATGATAATCAATCAAACAGTCGTAGTCTTTAATCAATTCCAACCATCTCCTCTGTCGAAGATTAAGCTCTTTCTGAACCCCCAAATATTTCAAACTTTTATGGTCAGTATAGATGAAACACTTCTCCCCAAACAAATAATGTCGCCAAATCTTCAATGCAAACACAATGGCTGCCAACTCTAAATCATGGGTCAGATAATTGAGCTCATGCGGTTTCAATTGTCGAGAAGCATAAGCTATAACTTTACCTTCTTGCATCAGAACACAACCCAAACCACTATGTGAAGCATCACTGTAGATCACATATGGTTTGCCTTCCACGGGTAAAGTAAGAACAGGCGCTTGAGTCAACATTTCTCTTAATTGTTCAAAACTAGCCTAACACTGATCCGTCCACACAAATCTCACTCCCTTCCGAAGTAATCTAGTGAGTGGAGTAGCTATCAAAGAAAAATCTTTCACAAACCATCGGTAATAACCTGCCAAACCCAGAAAACTTCTAACTTCAGTCACCGAATTTGGCAGGCTCCAATTCAGAATAGCTTCAACTTTACTCGGATCAACTCTAATACCTTCTGCTAAAACTATATGACCGAGAAAAGTAACTTGGTCAAGCTAAAACTCACACTTCGACAGTTTAGCAAACAATTGCTTCTCTCTCAAGATTTGCAGCACAATCCGCAAATGCTTGTCATGTTCTTCCTCATTATGCGAATACACCATAATGTCATTAATAAAGACCACTACAAACTGATCCAAATAGGGCCTAAACACCCTATTCATCAAGTCCATAAAAGCTGCAGGTGCATTCGTCAAACCAAAAGGCATCACTAGAAACTCATAATGCCCATACCTGGTCCGAAAGGCTGTTTTAGGAACATCTTCAGCTCTGACCCTCAACTGATGGTACCCTGATCTCAAATCAATTTTAGAAAACACTGCTGCACCCTTCAACTGATCAAAGAGATCATCGATTCTAGGCAAAGGATATTTGTTTTTAATAGTCACCTTGTTCAATTGCCTATAATCGATACACAATCTCATAGTACCATCTTTCTTCTTCACAAATAAGACAGGAGCTCCCCACGGTGAAATACTAGGGCGAATAAACCCTTTATCCAGCAACTCCTGCAATTGCACCTTCAATTCTCTCAATTCAGCAGGGGCCATTCTGTAAGGAGTAATAGAGATAGGAGTGGTACCAGGCAATAATTCAATACCAAACTCCACCTCTCTCTCAGGAGGCAACCCTGGCAATTCCTCTGGAAACACATCTGGAAACTCTGCAACTGTGGGTATATCATCAAGTTGAGAACCCTTTACTCTAGTATCCACCACATGAGCAAGATAGGCGTCACACCCCTTTCTAATCAATCTCCTAGCTGCAACAGCTGAGACAAACAAGGATGCTAGCTGTTCCTGCTCATTAGATACTATCACCTCTCTACCATCACCAGTTCTCAAAGTAACAATTTTCTTTTTACAGTCCACCACAGCTCCATGTTTAGATAGCCAGTCCATGCCTAGAATCACATCATATTCCTTAAAAGGCATCTCAATCAAATCTCCAAGGAACTCCTCACCTTGAACCACTACTGCACTATCTCGGTGCACCTTACTAACAATCACACTATGCCCTAACGGATTTGTCACCAATACATCAAATCCTAGGGATTCAGCATGCACATCAGACACAGGCAAAACAGATGCACTAATATATGAATGTGTGGAACCCGGATCAATCAAAGCAAGTACGGAAAAACCAAATAAGGAAAAAGTACCAGCTATGACTGCCGAAGCATCTGGTTGCCTCTGCATCACATAAATCCTCTGGGAAGATCCACCTCCTCTGGTCTACTCTCCCTGGATGTAGAACCTCCTCTAGAACTGAACCCAGATCTGCCTCCTCTGCCAAAACCTCTGTCTCCTCGACCTCCCCTCACACTGGGTCGAGAAGCTGCAGTATCTACTGACATCCGCTCCTGCCTCTCAGGACAATCTCTCACAAAGTGATCAGGTGATCCACATCTGAAACAAACCCCTGCTACACCAGTCTTCCAGCAAGGACCACCATGTGGCCTACCATAATGAATGCAAATGGGTGGAGTGGATCTCTGAGTCATTGGGGTCGGAGCACTAGCCACTGAAACTGCAGGTCTAAATCTCTGCCTCTGAAACTGTACTGACCTACCAGCTGGTCTCTGACTCCTACTAACCCGAGGAACAAAGCTTCCTTTACCTCTTTTAGCAGATGAAGACCCTGCCTCAAACTGGGGCCTTCTAACCCTGACCTCTTTCTCTGAAGCAGCTGCAATAACCTGAGCTCTCTCCACGCTCCTGGATGCTGCAACAAGCTGGGAAAAATCATGATATCTAGATCAAGCCACATGACACATGATAGAGGGCCTCAATCCCTCCTCAAATCTCCTGCATCTATCAATATCATCAGATATAATACCCCCAGCATACTGGCTCAATCGAATAAACTCAACCTCATATTCAGTTACGGTCTGATTGTCTTGCTTTAAGCTCAAAAACTCCATCTTCTTCCTGTCTTTATACTCCCTCGGAGTATACTTCAATTCAAACTCTCTCAGAAAATCAGCATAGGACAAAGTTGGTGGATCATCCATAGCATGGGGCACTGTCATCCACCAATCATATGCGTCTTTCTGCAATAATGATCTTGCATAATCAAATTTCTCCTCTGAAGTGGCTTGCAACTAAACAAATATTCTTTGTACTCTATCTAGCCACTGTTCAGCTACAGCCGGATCAACGGTACCAAGGAAATCCTCTGCTCCATACTTCCTTAGTTTATCATACTGTCTCACTGATACCACAGGCTGTGGTGGGGGTGGCGGTGGTTGCACTGGTGCTTGCCTCAAAGCCTCTACCACATGCCTAAGCCAAGCTGGCGGAACCTCCTCACCAGCTGGTCTCCCAGACACCGAAGCAAAGTGCCTCCCCAGCACTATCAACTCTAGCTCCATCATCAGGAACAATACTCTCTGCACTACCCTCGACTGACTGACGTAAGTGAGAATCCATCACAACCTAAATCTGCAAACACAGCAGAGTACATCTTATTAAAGATCAGAGACTGCCAATCCCAAACATGTATGTTATTCAAAAACTCACTTTTTAAGTGAAAATATTCTTTTTCTTACTTTTTACTAGGTTGAGAATCTCAAACCTAGGCTCTGATACCAAAACAATTGTAACACCCCTACATCCGATACATGCACACTACATTCACCACAAAGTAATATACATGCACTGAACATAGGGATGCTACGGCTTTCCTTAACATTCAAAACATTTTAAAAGATATTATAACCTTTATAATTGTATATTATAAAAAAATAAGTAATTAACTTGTAGCACAAAACAAAGTAGATATAGATACATTTACTTAGTACGCAGCGGAATCTATAAAATAATTACATATATGAAAGCATTTAAATTCATATTTACAAATATACATATATTCACATTATAAACGATACTTTACAAAATATAAAAAAATTATACATGATTGGCATCTTTCTCTGATCTTTAAGTCCCAAAATAAACTCTTCAATTTCTACTCTCACTCGGTCTCGAGGAGCTCTCAGGTTCAACCCTATTACCTGCGCGATCAACACTATCGCGCTAAGCCAATGGCTTAGTAGTACAAAATATGCCAACATTATGCTTAATGCAATGCAATGCCACACATATTATTAAGAAGGGCAACAACATTGGTGAAAAGCTAACATCACACCTTTGCATTTCACAAATCATAATCATATAAGCATACCACATTTCAATACAACATTATAGATGGAGAACTATCATCATATCTTTATATTTCATAAATTACACATATACAAACATATCACATTTCAAAGTTCTTTCATGAATCTCATTATTTATATAATTTACCATCAATGAATCACATGTAAACAAAGACAAGCATTGGGCCCAAAACACACTAATATGCCATTCAATTTTCAGAGTTAATGCTTTGGTTTTGTTATCACATTTATCATTATCATAATCCCAACTAGGCTTCAAGGATTTAGGTTCAACCAAGCTTCAAGGGGAGCAAAGCATGCTAAGCATCAACCCAACTTGGCTTCAAGAACCAATCCAACCTAGCTTCAAGGGTTGTAACATCTCAATTAGGCTTCAAGGATCAAATCCAACCTAACTTCAAGAGATTGTTACTATTATTAGGCATGCCACCAACAACAAACTCTGAAAATGGAATAACACATTAGCCACACAATTCAATTATTATTTAATTATCATTTCCATTCTCAATTCTCATCATCATTTAGGCAACATGCCTTATTTCTTTCAATTGCATCATCATAGCCAATCTCAATGGCTTAAATCACATTTGCATCATTATCACCAAACACATTGGTTTTACATCACACTATATCTCAAATCACATTGATCCATTCATCACTCAAGTATACATAATCAATGGTATTGCATATACTTTTTCAATGATCATCATTTATATATATATATAACAATTTACATTATTCATGGATTTAGAATCTTCCACATACATTTGTTTGGAATCATTATTGTTTAAAGAGTTTATGTTTAGGTTTTGGTACAAAAATACCTTTGGAGAATTAAACCAATGCAAAAAGAACAAAGAATAAAAACATTAACTAACACATTTGAGGGACACGGGCAGCACACTTGAGGGACACGGCCAAGCTTGTGGCCGTGTCTCTCAACACAATTTTGGCAGTAGCAAACACATGCATAAGACATGGCCGTGTCTCTCCAAAATCAATCCAACACGGCTCAATTTTCCTTGACTTGGCCGTGTTTCTCATGAATTGGCCGTGTCTCTCCTTGCTTTTGGTCGTGTCACTCAAGAACAAAACCCTAATTTTGGCCAAAACACTTTTAATTGCATTTAAACACATTATACACAACATAAACTCATTCAAATGGATGTAATCAAAGTCATTAACACCTATTTTGCATGTTTAACACAATAATCACAATTAACCATACATTTAATCATTCATCACTTCAAAACCCTAAAACCAAATTCACTCTTGATCTTCCACTATCAACCTCCACATAACTTATCATATTCAAAACCAAACCAATCACCAATTCAATCTTTTAACTTACAATCAATTTTAACACTTATAAACACAACTCAAACACACCAAATCATCACATCAACAAATCACAATTAACCTTAGACACAACTTCAAAATTAACAAAGGAAAACAAAAGAGTACTAACCTTAAATGAAGAAATTTCACCAATCTTCAATTCACTCCTTTGATTCCTCTTTTAATTTGATTTTAAAAATCAAACTTTCCTCTTGCTCCTTTTCTCTTGACAAGGTTCGGCCACCAAAGAAGAAGAAAAGAAATTGAAAAAGCAAAGTCAACCTCTTCCTCTCTTTAAACCTACACCAAGCAATTCCAAAAGAAAATTACCTTAATACCCTTTTTCATTTAACTTAACTTTTGTCACTTGTATGCCCATGATAGTAATTTCACATATCACATAAAAATATCCTCTTCCATTGACCCCTCATTTGATTTATGCATATGTTATTTATATTAACATATATACAACATATACCTTCCATTTACACCATCAATCCCTTTGCAAAAACATATAAACATTGATCCAAATCAAACAACAATTTTATTTAAAACTTCTAGGGCATACATTGGGGTATTACAGTCTTAGTCTTTAATCAATTCCAACCACCATCTTTGCCGAAGATTCAGCTCTCTCTGAATCCCCAAGTACTTCAAACTCTTATGATCTGTATAGATGAAACACTTCTCCCCATACAAGTACTGTCGCCAAATCTTCAAAGCAAACACTATGGCTGCTAACTCCAAATCATGCGTCAGATAATTAAGCTCATGCGGCTTCAACTACCGAGAAGCATAAGCTATGACTCTACCCTCATGCATCAAAACACAACCTAAACCAGTATGTGAAGCATCACTGTAAATCACATATGGTTTATCTTCCACAGGTAAGGTAAGAACAGGAGCTTGAGTCAACATCTCTTTCAACTGCTTAAAGCTTGCTTGACACTGATCTATCCACATGAATCTAACTCCCTTTCAAAGTAATCTGATGAGTGGAGTAGCTATCAAAGAAAAATCCTTCACAAAACTTCGATAATATCCTACCAAACCCAGAAAACTTCTATCTTCAGTCACAGACTTCGGTGGACTCCAATTCAAAATGGCCTCAACTTTACTTGGATCAACTCTTATACCTTCCGCTCAAACCCCATGACCGAGAAAAGTTACTTGATCTAGCCAAAACTCACACTTCGAGAGCTTAGCATACAACTGATTCTCTCTCAAAGTTTGTAATAAAATCTGCAAGTGCTTATCATGATCCTCTTCATTATGCGAATATACCAAAATATCATCAATAAAGACCACCACAAACTGATCTAGATAGGGTCTAAACACCCTGTTCATCAAAACTCGTTAACCCAAAAGGCATCACCAAAAACTCATAATGCCCATACCTTGTGCGAAAAGCTATCTTAGATACATCTTCAGCTCTGACTCTCAACTGATGGTACCCTGATCTCAGATCAATCTTGGAAAACACTGCTATTCCCTTCAACTAATCGAAGAGATCATCTATCCTAGGCAAAGGATACTTATTCTTGATAGTCACTTTATTCAACTGCCTATAATCGATGCACAGTCTCAAAGTACCATCCTTCTTCTTTACAAACAAAATAGGTGCTCCCCATGGAGACACATTAGGGTGAACAAACCCTTTATCCTGCAACTGCACCTTCAACTCTCTCAACTCAGCAGGTGCCATTCGATAGGGAGTAATAGAGATGGGAGTGGTACCAAGCAATAAGTCGATACCAAACTCAACCTCTCTCTCAGGGGGTAAACCTGGCAACTCCTCAGGAAAAACATCTGGGAATTCCGCAACTGTAGGTAGACTATCAAGCTGAGAACCCATTACCCTAGTATCTACAACATGAGCAAGATAAGCATCACACCCTTTTCGAATCAACTTCCTAGCTACAATAGTTGAAACAAACAAGGATGCAATATGTCTCTGCTCACTAGATACCATCACACTTCTACCATCACTGGTTCTCAGGGTAACACACTTCTTCTGACAATCTACCATAGCCCCGTGCTTAAACAACCAATCCATGCCTAAGATCAAATCATACTCCTTAAAAGGAATTTCAATCAAATCACTAAGAAACTCCTCATCTTGCACCACAACTAAACTATCTCGGTGCACCTTGCTAACTACCACACTATGCCCTAAAGGATTTGTCACCAAGACATCAAATCCTAGGGACTCTGAATGCAATTCAATCACAGGCAATATAGATACACTTATGTATGAATGAGTAGATCATGGATCAATTAGAGTAAGAACTGAAATGCCAAATAAAGAAAATGTACCCACAATAATGGCTGAAGCATTCGGCTGCCTCAGCATCACATACACTTGCTGAGATGGCCCAGCCTCATCTGGTTTACTTCCCCCGGATGTAGAACCTCCTCTCTAACTAATCCCGGGTCAACCACCTCTACTGAGACCTCTGCCCCCTCAACCTCCTCTACTAACACTAGGTCAAGAAGATACAGTATCAGTTTGTCTATCTTCCAGTAGCTCAGGGCAATCTTTGATGAAATGATTCGGTGACCCACATCTAAAACATACTCCTGGTCCACTCATCTTCTAGCAAGCACCCCATGTGCCCTACCACAATTAACACATGTAGGTGGAATAGATCTATGAACCACCGAAGTTGGAGTACTAGCTACAGATACTATAGGTCTCGGTCTCCGCCTCTGATACTGAACTGACCTACCAGACTACCTCTGGCTCCTTCTAACCCTCGAAACAAAGCTTCCTCTGCCTCTCTTCCAAGATGAAGACCCTGTGTAATATCCTCATATATGCCCTAGAAGTCTTGATTATGTTATTGATGTTGTTGTTATTGTTGTTGTTGTTATAAATTGGATTGAATATATATGTGTCAAATTGCAAGAGAAAGAAATTGAGAAGAGAATGGTTATGTATATGTGTTTTGGGAAAGAAAAGAGGGTGTAGAGAGAAGTGTATATGTTGTTTATATGGTTGTATAATTAACATATACATAAGTCAAAGGGGGAGTCAATGCAAGAGGATATTTTTGTGTGACATGTGTAATGACTATAATGGGCACATATGAGACAAAAGGTTAATTAATTGGTTGAGGGCATTTTAGTAATTGCTTGGATAAAATCTCTTGGTGGAGATTTAAAGAAGAAGAAGTGGTTGACTTGTTATTTTCTTTCTTTTCTTGAAGAGGCCGGCCATTGAAGAAGAGAAAGAGCTAGAGAGGTGCTTGAAGTTCTAAACTCAAATTGAAAGGAGATTCAAGGAATTAAGTGGAAGATTTGTGGAATTCTACAATTTTGGTAAGCTCTTTTTCTTGATTTCCTTTATTCTTTTGAAGTGGAGTTTGAAATGAACTTTGGTTTGTTGAGATGATGATTAAATGTGTTTGTGATGTGTTTTCAAATGTTATTTTTGATTTTAAGTGAAGGGGTTGGATTGGTGTTGTTGTTGGAAGTGTTGGAGTGGATGTTGTTTTAGGGTTTTGAAGTGATTATTGATGTTTTACTTGAGTTTACTTCATTATTTTCATAGAGTTGCTTGTGGTTGGTGTTTGTTGGAATTTTGGGCTTGGATATGGGAATTTGGCCGAGGGCAGTAGCCTTCTGGATGCCACGCCCGTGGCCTTGATTGGCCATGGCCGTGGTCATTGGTAGGCTTTTGGTGCCATGGCCGTGGGAGGAAGTGAACATTTTTGGGTAGAAGTGTTTTGTACCCCACGCCCGTGGGGGTTGAGTTGGCCACGGCCGTGGGCTATAATGTGTGTTATGGGATTGTTAATTTCGATCTAAAGGTCTTAGATAAGGTTGTTAAGTGATTAAATGGTATTGGAATTGATGGATTGTATCATTCTTTGGATTAGGGTTTGATAGAAGGTGATTTGCCCTAATTTGGGAAGTGAAGAACTTTGGAAGAAGGAAGGTGTTTAGAGTTGTGTGAAGTGTGATTGAGGTAAGTACAAAGTACATAATTGCATACATTCATATGATGTGGAGATTTAACCTACATTTGCTCATATTGATATTGTATTGTTGCATATAGTTAATTGTTATTGCAGTGTTGATGCATATGAGTAATGTTATGGGTGCACATTGTGGCTCTTGTGACATGTAATGTGTTATATGTTTATCAATGATGCCATATGCATGGAATGAAGGATATGATGTAAATGATTGTGAATTAAAATGTAAAGCCATTGTGATTGGCTATGATGATTCTATTGAAAGAAATAAGGCATGTTTGCCTAAATGATGATGAGAATTAAGAATGGAAATGATAATTGAATAATAAATGAATTGTGTGGCTAATGTGTTATTCCATTTTCAGAGTATGTTGTTGGAGGAATGCCTAATGATAGTAACAATCTCTTGAAGTTAGGTTGGATTGAATCCTTGAAGCCTAATTGAGATGTTACAACCCTTGAAGCTAGGTTGGGTTTGGTTCTTGAAGCCAAGTTGGGTTGAAGCTTAGCATGCTTTGCTCCCCTTGAAGCTTGGTTGAACCTAATCCTTGAAGCCTAGTTGGGTATATGATATTGATAAATGTGATAACAAAACCAAAGCATTAACTCTGAAAATTGAATGACATATTAGTGTGTTTTGGGCCCATGCTTGTCTTTGTTTAATGTGAGTCATGAATGATAACTTGATTAATTAATGAAGAATGTGAAAAGATGTTGAAATGTGGTGTGCTTATATGATATTGATTTGTGATATGCAAAAATAATGTTGTTAGCTTTATATCTATGATGTTGATTTCATTAATAAGGTGTGTGGCATTGCATTGCACTAAAACACAACATTAGCATGATTTGTCTTACTAAGCCGTTGGCTTAGCGTGATAGTGTTTGATCGCGCAGGTAATAGAGTTGAACCCGAGAGTTCATCGAGACCGAGTGAGAGTAGACCATGAAGAGTTGATTTTGGGAACTTAAAGATCAGAAGAGATTTGCCAATCATGTACTACTTCTTTATATTTTGTAAAGTATTGTTCATAATGTAAATATATGTAAATTTGTAAATATGGATTTAAATGTTTTTATATATGTAAATCTATTTTATAAATTCCGCTGCGTATTAACTAAATGTATTTATATATATCTAAATTGTTTTATATTACAAGTTGATTACTTATTACTTATAATGTATATTGAGAAAGATGATGGTATTATATAAAATGTTTTGAATGTTAAGAAAATCCGTAGCATCCCTATGTTTATTGCATGTATGCTACATTGTGGTGTTGTAGTGTGCATGTAATGGATGTGGGGGTGTTACAATTGTTTTGGTATCAGAGCCTAGGTTTGAGATTCTCAACCTAGGTCAAATGTAAGAAAAAGAATATTTTTACTTAAAAAGTGAGTTTTTGAATAACATATATGTTTGGGATTGGCAATCTCTGATCTTTAATAAGATGTAATCTGCTGTGTTTGCAGACTTAGGTTGTGATGGATCCTCATTTGCGTCAGTCAGTTGAGGGAAGTGCGGAGAGTGTTGCTCCTGAGGATGGAGCTAGAGTTGATAGTGTTGGAGAGGCACCTGCTTCGGTGTCGGGTAGACCAGCTGGGGAGGAGGTTCCTCCAGTTTGGCTTAGGCATGTGGTAGAAGCTTTGAGGCAAGCACTAGTGCAACCACAGCCACCCCCCCTCAGCCTTTTGTATCTGTTAGGCACTATGACAAACTGAGGAAGTATGGAGCTGAAGATTTTATAGGTACTACTGATCCAGCAGTGGCTGAGCAGTGGTTAGACAAAGTACAGAGAATATTTGTTCAGTTGCAAGCCACTCCAGAGGAAAAGTTTGATTATGCAAGATCCTTGTTGCAGAAGGATGCATATAGTTGGTGGAAGACAGTGCCCCATTCTATCGATGATCCACCTACCTTATCCTATACAGATTTTCTGAGAGAGTTTGAATCGAAGTATACTCCAAGGGAGTATAAAGATGGGAAGAAAAGAGAGTTTCTAGATTTGAAGCAAGATCACCGGACCGTAACTGAATGTGAGATTGAGTTTATTCGATTAAGTCAGTATGCTGGGGGCATAATATCAGATGAGATAGATAGATGCAGGAGATTTGAGGAGGGATTGAGGCCCTCTATCATGTGCTTAGTGGCTGGATCTAGATATCAAGATTTTTCTCAGCTTGTGGCAGCAGCTCGAAGTGTAGAAAGGGCTCAAGTTATTGCAGCTGCTTCAGAGGAAGAAGTTAGGATGAGGAGGCCCCAGTTTGAGACAGGGTCTTCTTCTTCTAAAAGAGGTAAGGGAAGTTTTGCTCCTCGGGTCAGTAGGAGTCAAAGAACAGCTGGTAGGTCAGTACAGTTACAGAGGCAGAGATTTAGACCTGCAGCTTCAGTGGCAAGCGCTCCGACCCCTATGATTCAGAGATCCACCTTACCCATCTGCATCCATTGTGGTAGGCCACATGGTGGTCCTTGTTGGAAGGCTGGTGTAGCAGGGGTTTGCTTCAGATGTGGATCTCCTGATCACTTTGTGAGAGATTGTCCTGAGAGGCAAGAGCAGATGTCAGTTGATACTGCAGCTTCTCGATCTAATGTGAGGGGAGGCCGAGAAGGCAGAGGTGTTAGCAGAGGAGGTAGACCGGGATTCAGTTCTAGAGGAGGTGCTACATCCAGGGAGAGTAGACCAGAGGAGGTTGGATCTTCCCAGAGGATGTATGTTATGCAGAGGCAGCCAGATGCTTCGGCAATCATAGCTGGTACTTTTTCTTTATTTGATACTCCAGTACTTGCTTTGATTGATCCCGGATCCACACATTCATATATTATTGCATCTGTTTTACCTGTATCTGATGTGCATGCTGAGTCCCTAGGGTTTGATGTGTTGGTGACAAATCCGTTAGGGCATAGTGTGATTGTTAGTAAAGTGCACAAAGATAGTGCAGTAGTGGTGCAGGGTGAGGAGTTCCTTGGGGATTTAATTGAGATGCCTTTTAAGGAATATGATGTGATTTTGGGCATGGACTGGCTATCTCGACATGGAGCTGTGGTGGATTGTAAAAAGAAAATTGTTTCTTTGAAAACTGGTGATGGTAGAGAGGTGATAGTATCTAATGAGCAAGGACAGCTAGCCTCCTTATTTGTTTTAGCTGTTGCAGCTAAGAGGTTGATTAGAAAGGGGTGTGAAGCCTATCTTGCTCATGTGGTAGATACTAAAGTAAGAGGTTATCCTATTGATAGCATTGCCACAGTTGCAGAGTTCCCAGATGTATTCCCAGAGGAGTTGCCAGGATTGCCTCCTGAGAGAGAAGTGGAGTTTGGTATTGAATTGTTGCCTGGTACCACTCCTATCTCTATTACTCCGTATAGAATGGCACTAATAGAGTTGAGGGAGTTAAAAGTGCAATTACAGGAGTTGTTGGATAAAGGATTTATTCGCCCCAGTGTTTCTCCGTGGGGAGCTCCTATGCTATTTGTGAAGAAGAAAGATGGTACTATGAGATTGTGCATCGATTATAGGCAATTGAACAAGGTGACCATTAAAAATAAATATCCTTTGCCTAGAATTGATGATCTCTTTGATCAATTGAAGGGAGCGTCAGTATTTTCTGAAATTGATCTGAGATCAGGGTACCATCAGTTGAGGGTCAGAGCTGATGATGTTCCTAAGACAGCTTTTCAGACCAGGTATGGGCATTATGAATTTCTAGTTATGCCTTTTGGTCTGACGAATGCACCTGCAGCTTTTATGGATTTGATGAATAGGGTGTTTAGGCCCTATCTGGATCAGTTTGTAGTGGTCTTCATCGATGATATATTGGTGTATTGGCGGAATGAGGAGGAACATGACATGCATCTGCGGATTGTGTTGCAGATTTTGAGAGAGAAGCAGTTGTTTGCCAAATTGTCGAAGTGTGAGTTCTGGTTGGATCAAGTCGCTTTTCTCGGTCATATAGTTTCAGCAGAAGGCATTAGAGTTGATCCGAGTAAAGTTGAAGCTATTTTGAATTGGAGTCCACCTAAGTCTGTGACAGAGGTTAGAAGTTTTCTGGGTTTGGCAGGCTATTACCGACGGTTTATGAAAGGATTTTCTTTGATAGCTACTCCACTCACCAGATTGCTTCGTAAGGGAGTGAGATTTGTGTGGACGGATCAGTGTCAGGCTAGCTTTGAGCAGTTGAGAGATATGCTGACTCAAGCGCCTGTTCTTACTTTACCTGTGGAAGGCAAACCATATGTGATTTTCAGTGATGCTTCACATAATGGTTTGGGTTGTGTGCTGATGCAGGAAGGTAAAGTTATAGCTTATGCATCTAGACAGTTGAAACCGCATGAGCTTAACTATCCAACCCATGATTTGGAATTAGCAGCCATTGTGTTTGCATTGAAGATTTGGCGCCACTATCTGTTTGGGGAGAAATGTTTCATTTACACTGATCACAAGAGTTTGAAGTATTTAGGGGTTCAGAAGGAGCTCAATCTTCGACAGAGGAGATGGTTGGAATTGATTAAAGACTACGACTGCTTGATTGATTATCATTCAGGTAAAGCAAATGTTGTTGCTGATGCCTTGAGTCGGAAGTCTTTAGCTGGTTTAACTGTTTACTCGCTCTCGTTGCTTGTTGAGTTGAGAGCATTGTGTGCTAGTTTTGTATCTTGTGATGATGGTGCATTGTTAGCACAGTTGCATGTGAAACCAGTTTTGTTGGATCAGATTAAAGAGGCTCAGTTGGCTGATAAGAAGATTAAGAAGATAATTTCAGATTGTCAGAATGGAAAGAGTAGACATTTTGTTGTGAAAAATGATGGGAGCCTCTGGTTTAAGAACAGATTGTGTGTGCCCGATGATGCTGATTTGAAAAGGATCATTTTGGAAGAAGCACATTAGTCAGTGTTTGCTATGCATCCGGGCAATACAAAGATGTATCATGATTTGAGACAGCATTACTGGTGGTTTGGTTTGAAGAGAGACATTGCTGAGTTTGTATCAAAATGTCTCACATGTCAGAAGGTAAAAGTTGAGCATCAAGTTCCAACCGGGTTGCTTCAACCTTTGTCAGTGCCAGAATGGAAGTGGGAAAAAGTAACAATGGATTTTGTGTCTGGTTTGCCAATGACACAAAGGAAACATGATGCTATTTGGGTAATTGTGGATAGATTGACTAAGACAGCCCATTTCCTTCCAATTCGGATGGATTACTCTTTGGAGAGGTTGGCTGAACTGTATATCCATGAGATTGAGAAGTTGCATGGTGTTCCAACTTCTATAGTGTCTGATCGAGATCCCCGGTTTACTTCAAGATTTTGGAAGAGTTTGCATAGTGCTTTGGGTTCTCGATTACACTTCAGCACTGCTTTTCATCCACAAACGGATGGACAGTCAGAGAGGGTGATACAGATTATTGAGGACATGTTGAGAAGCTGTGTCATCGATTTCTCTGGAAGTTGGGACAGATTTCTACCTCTTGTGGAGTTTGCTTACAACAACAGTCACCAATCTAGCATTGGTATGGCACCATTTGAAGCATTGTATGGCAGACGGTGTAGGACACCTCTTTGTTGGATTGAACTTGGTGAAAATAAGATGATTGGTCCTGATGTGATTCAAGAAACTGAAGAGAAAGTGAAGTTGATTCGAGGCAGGTTGAAAGCAGCTTCAGACCGACAGAAGTCTTATGCAGATCTGAAAAGGAGAGACATAGAGTTTGATGTTGGAGATAAGGTATTCTTGAAGGTATCTCCTTGGAAGAAGATATTGAGGTTCAGTCGGAAAGGGAAATTGAGTCCTCGTTTCATTGGACCGTATGAAGTGTTGGAAAGAGTTGGGCTAGTTGCGTATCGACTTGCTTTACCACCTGAGTTGGATCGTATTCATAATGTTTTCCATGTTCCTATGTTGAGGAAGTACAGATCGGATCCATCTCATGTGTTGTCAATTGAATCAATTGAAGTGAGTCCAGATATGTCATATGAAGAGGAACCAGTTACTATCTTGGCACGGGAAGTGAAAGAGTTGAGAAACAAGAAAGTGCTATTAGTGAAGGTTCTATGGAAGAATCATGGGAAGGAAGAAGCAACTTGGGAAAGTGAACAAACGATGCGAGAGCAATATCATCAGTTGTTTCAGAGTTAATACCAGGTAATTTCGAGGACGAAATTTCTTTTTAGAGGGGGAGAATTGTAATATCCTCATATATGCCCTAGAAGTCTTGATTATGTTATTGATGTTGTTGTTATTGTTGTTGTTGTTATAAATTGGATTGAATATATATGTGTCAAATTGCAAGAGAAAGAAATTGAGAAGAGAATGGTTATGTATATGTGTTTTGGGAAAGAAAAGAGGGTGTAGAGAGAAGTGTATATGTTGTTTATATGGTTGTATAATTAACATATACATAAGTCAAAGGGGGAGTCAATGCAAGAGGATATTTTTGTGTGACATGTGTAATGACTATAATGGGCACATATGAGACATAAGGTTAATTAATTGGTTGAGGGCATTTTAGTAATTGCTTGGATAAAATCTCTTGGTGGAGATTTAAAGAAGAAGAAGTGGTTGACTTGTTATTTTCTTTCTTTTCTTGAAGAGGCCAGCCATTGAAGAAGAGAAAGAGCTAGAGAGGTGCTTGAAGTTCTAAACTCAAATTGAAAGGAGATTCAAGGAATTAAGTGGAAGATTTCTGGAATTCTACAATTTTGGTAAGCTCTTTTTCTTGATTTCCTTTATTCTTTTGAAGTGGAGTTTGAAATGAACTTTGGTTTGTTGAGATGATGATTAAATGTGTTTGTGATGTGTTTTCAAATGTCATTTTTGATTTTAAGTGAAGGGGTTAGATTGGTGTTGTTGTTGGAAGTGTTGGAGTGGATGTTGTTTTAGGGTTTTGAAGTGATTATTGATGTTTTACTTGAGTTTACTTCATTATTTTCATAGAGTTGCTTGTGGTTGGTGTTTGTTGGAATTTTGGGCTTGGATATGGGAATTTGGCCGAGGGCAGTAGCCTTCTGGATGCCACGCCCGTGGCCTTGATTGGCCATGGCCGTGGTCATTGGTAGGCTTTTGGTGCCATGGCCGTGGGAGGAAGTGAACATTTTTGGGCAGAAGTGTTTTGTACCCCACACCCGTGGGGGTTGAGTTGGCCACGGCCGTGGGCTATAATGTGTGTTATGGGACTGTTAATTTTGATCTAAAGGTCTTAGATAAGGTTGTTAAGTGATTAAATGGTATTGGAATTGATGGATTGTATCATTCTTTGGATTAGGGTTTGATAGAAGGTGATTTGCCCTAATTTGGGAAGTGAAGAACTTTGGAAGAAGGAAGGTGTTTAGAGTTGTGTGAAGTGTGATTGAGGTAAGTACCAAGTACATAATTGCATACATTCATATGATGTGGAGATTTAACCTACATTTGCTCATATTGATATTGTATTATTGCATATAGTTAATTGTTATTGCAGTGTTGATGCATATGAGTAATGTTATGGGTGCACATTGTGGCTCTTGTGACATGTAATGTGTTATATGTTTATCAATGATGCCATATGCATGGAATGAAGGATATGATGTAAATGATTGTGAATTAAAATGTAAAGCCATTGTGATTGGCTATGATGATTCTATTGAAAGAAATAAGGCATGTTTACCTAAATGATGATGAGAATTAAGAATGGAAATGATAATTGAATAATAAATGAATTGTGTGGCTAATGTGTTATTCCATTTTCAGAGTATGTTGTTGGTGGCATGCCTAATGATAGTAACAATCTCTTGAAGTTAGGTTGGATTGAATCCTTGAAGCCTAATTGAGATGTTACAACCCTTGAAGCTAGGTTGGGTTTGGTTCTTGAAGCCAAGTTGGGTTGAAGCTTAACATGCTTTGCTCCCCTTGAAGCTTGGTTGAACCTAATCCTTGAAGCCTAGTTGGGTATATGATATTGATAAATGTGATAACAAAACCAAAGCATTAACTCTGAAAATTGAATGACATATTAGTGTGTTTTGGGCCCATGCTTGTCTTTGTTTAATGTGAGTCATGAATGATAACTTGATTAATTAATGAAGAATGTGAAAAGATGTTGAAATGTGGTGTGCTTATATGATATTGATTTCTGATATGCAAAAATAATGTTGTTAGCTTTATATCTATGATGTTGATTTCATTAATAAGGTGTGTGGCATTGCATTGCACTAAAACACAACATTAGCATGATTTGTCTTACTAAGCCGTTGGCTTAGCGCGATAGTGTTTGATCGCTCAGGTAATAGAGTTGAACCCGAGAGTTCATCGAGACCGAGTGAGAGTAGACCATGAAGAGTTGATTTTGGGAACTTAAAGATCAGAAGAGATTTGCCAATCATGTACTACTTCTTTATATTTTGTAAAGTATTGTTTATAATTTAAATATATGTAAATTTGTAAATATGGATTTATATGTTTTTATATATGTAAATCTATTTTATAAATTCCGCTGCGTATTAACTAAATGTATTTATATATATCTAAATTGTTTTATATTACAAGTTGATTACTTATTACTTATAATGTATATTGAGAAAGATGATGGTATTATATAAAATGTTTTGAATGTTAAGAAAATCCGTAGCATCCCTATGTTTATTGCATGTATGCTACATTGTGGTGTTGTAGTGTGCATGTAATGGATGTGGGGGTGTTACACCCTGCCTCAAATTGGGGTCTCCTAACTCTAGTCTCCTCCTCAGTAGCAGTTGCTGTAATACCCTACGCTCTCTCAACACTCCTAGCAGCCACAACCAACTGAGATTAATCTTGGTACCGAGAACCAGCAACAATACACATAATAGAGGGCCTCAATCCCTCCTTAAATCTCCCGCACCGGTCAATCTCATCAAAAATAATTCCACCGGCATAATGATTCAACTAGATAAACTCTATCTCATACTGTGTCACTGTCGAGTTATCCTGTCTCAAATTCAGAAACTCCATCTTCTTAGGATCCTTATACTACCTCGGAGTATACTTCTGCTCAAACTCCCAAAGAAAATCACTATAAGACAAGGTCGGTCGATCATCAATGGCATGTGGAACTGTCTTCCACCAATCATACACATCTCTCTATAGAAGAGATCTAGCATAATCAAATCTTTCTTCAGGAGTAGCTTGCAATTGAATAAATATCCTCTACACTCTACCCAACCACTGCTCAGCTACTACAGGATCTGTAGTGCCAATGAAATTCTCAGCCCCAAACTTTCTCAATTTATCATACTGCCTCACCAGTACTTGCGGCTGTGGTTGAGGTGGCAGCAGCTGCTCTGTAGTTTGCCTCAACAATACCATATGCCATGACCAAACTGGCAGAATCTCATCAGTAGCTGGTCTCTCTGGCACAGGAGCAGGTGCCTCTCCAACTCTCTCAACCTAGCTCCATCTCTGCCCTCCTCAGGAGCTACACTCTCAGCACTACCCTCTATGGACTGACGTGACTGAGATGCCATCACTATCTACAATTGCAAACACAGCAGAATATTACCTCATCAAAGATCAGAAACTGCCAGTGTCAATGCATGTATCTTATTTAAAAACCATATTCTAAAATCAAAATTTTCTTTTTTCTTACAATTCACCTAGGTTGAGAACCTCAAACCTAGGCTCTGATACCAAAACAATTGTAACAACCCTATACCCAATATACACACACTACATACACCCATATTTGTAATATACGTATACCGGATATAGGAATGTCACGGTCTATTTTAAATCAAACTAGTCTTTCCATTATCAATATAAAAAAACTTAAAACATTTAAGATATATTATAAAACATAATAGATAAAACATTTATTTATTAAGCAAAGAAAAATGTAGTGGTATATACATATATATACATTAAAATCCATATTTACAAAATATATAATGTTTATACATGCTTGGTAGTTCGTCTTTGATCTTGAAGTCCATTAATCAACTTTTCACAAGCCTAGACTAGACTCGATCTAGCTGAACTCTCTAGTTCAACCGGATCTACACTGTCACCTGTGCAATGAACCACAATCGCGCTAAGCCATAGGCTTAGTGGTACAAACTATGATGACAATATGCTTCAATATAATGCCAATGTCATACTTTTGACCATTATAAACAATGCACAAGAATATCATATTTCATAACATTACATTAAATTATATTATTCAATTGTTTCATTATTCATGATTCACATTTAAACAAAGACAAACATGAGCCCAAAAGAAACTAATATGCCATTCAAATTCCAGAGTTAATAGTTTGGTTCAATAATCACATTTATCAAGCCCGTAGGCAAATCATTATCATAATGAGAAACATCTCATATGTAACATCCCAACTAGGCTTCAAGGACTAGGCCCAAGCAAGCTTCAAGGGGAGCTAAACATCAACCCAACTTGGCTTCAAGGACCAAGCCCAACCTGGCATGCCACCAACAACAAAACTCTGAAAATTGAATAACACATTAGGCACACAATTCTTTTATTAATTCATTATCAATTCCATTCTCATTTTCTCATAACCATCTAGGCAACCATGCCCCAATTATTTCATTTGCATCATTATAACCAACAACAATGGCTTCACATCTCATCACTAGGCTATACATAACCAATTGCATTGTACATACATTTTGAATGATCATTATATCATTCACATTATGCAAATTATATCATTAATCAAATGTATCAACAATGTAATAGATTACTTAACACATTCACAACCAAATGTGTTAAGTCCCAAAGTCATTTTAATGTATTCAACCATGTAAGGTTTGTACTTACCTCAAGAGCAACTCACACCAATCTAACCACTTCCTCTTCCAAGAATCATTCAACACTTGGATTAGGGCAACTCAATCTCTTCAAAACCTAGTCCAAAAGTGATCATACACACTCACTTAGAGATACACATAAGATAACAAGGATAAGAACCAACTAGGGAAAACTCTACACATGTAACACTAAACAACTCGGGCATGTCCCTGATCGTGCCCTAAACTCACAAAATAGAAGCTTTGACACGCTCAGTGACACGGGCGTGTCACTACACGTGTCAATCCTCCCCCAAAACAGTGGCTATGACATGCTCAATGACATGGGTGTGTCACTGGATGTGTCAATCCACCAACAACACAGTAGCTATGACACGATCAATGACATGGATGTGTCACTGGTCATGTCACCCATCCAGAAAATAGAACCATTGACACGCCCAAAGACTTGGCCATTTTCATGGGCATGTCAGGCCAAAAATCCTTATTCCGACACCAACAACACCACATTCAACAAACAACATATACCCAGAACCATCAATAAACCATACTAAACTTGCATAAACACCAAAACAACTCAAAACATACATCAAAACACAAATCACAACCATCATCACAACTCAACAAATACACAATACACAACACTTGCTTTCCATCACCAAACTTAACCTTTCCTTCCAACCAACCCTAAAATCAAAGTCAATAAGACCAAACACTCTCAAACACACCACAATTATACATACACATATCAACAACAACCATACACCAAGTTCAAAACCCAAACTCAAAAGAAAACCAAAGAATCAAGTTGAAAACTTACCAAAAGTGATGAAAACCCTTAGATTTCCAACTTCATCACTTGAAACACCCTTCAATCTTGAGTTAGGAAGAACAAAATCTCTCTTTTCCTCTTGTTAATGGTGATGGCCGGCTATGCACAAGAAAGAGGAAGAAGAAAAAGATGATTGAAAGAGCAAAGTCAAACTTTCAACCTCTCTTAGCCACACAACCTCCCTTTTAATATCCACCAAGCAATTATAATAATAAAATAATTATAAATATCATCATCCACTTAATAATTCAATTTCAATTAATCCAAATATATTTTAATATCTCTTTTGACCAACTAATGAGTTGACTTGTATATGTTGTATATATCTCTATATATACAACATATACACACTTCTCTTCTCCTGTATTACTACTTAAACATAAATATACTTTATATTATTTAATCCAATTTCAACAATAATCATTCCAAAAATTTTAGGGTATAGTTTGGGATATTATACATCTCCATTTCTACCAAATGACTGGATCTTCCTCAAGCAATGGGCCCTCCATGCCCCTTGACTCCATATCCGCTTCATGTTTGCTTTATAGAATATATGGACAAAGAATAGGCAACGCAAGACAAAAAATGCAGTGTGATATGCTTTTGTATGCATGATATGCACGAATAATACTTACAGAGGTTCTATTGACTCGTAGACTAAGGTGATCAGCTGAAGTGCTCCTATGGATTCCTTCCAGATGTATGTTCAAGTCTTGCATTGGAATGGTAGAAGACTTCAAATTTATGGCTTTTATCTTCCATATGTACAAAGTATGAGTAGTGGAAGACCCACGAGGGTAGTTAGAAGCATAGGAGATGCCGTTTTAACCCATGATTCAACACATTGGTTAGAAACTTCTTCATGACTTTGCAAATGATCCTCATTTGCCAATATGTCATTTAAGGTTTAACAATGTAACATACTTCCATAAGCATGAAGTCTCATGTGACAAAAAGACCCTTTTTTAATTTTAAAATAACACTTTGGCTTTGTCAGATTGGGGTCATTATACATCAGGACTCAATTTTTTCCAAATTAACATATCTATATCATGACAACCCTAGTTACCATACTAAACTCATGAATTATTTCCATTTGAGCAAGAATTGTTGCACTCAGATAGGCACATACATATTACTTGGCCAAAGGTCTCATTGAGTTCAAATATTATATATCTCATATGCATGCTTATTCAAACAATCTCCACTAATATACTCTACCTAGAAAGAGAGATCAACATGTCTTTATTAGGCTTGAAATGGGGTCCATAAGGGACATGGGCTAAGTGAAGGCCATCTTTAGATTGGAGCTGATGTAACACT
Source organism: Garcia nutans (assembly GCA_947685225.1). Lineage (NCBI taxonomy): Eukaryota > Viridiplantae > Streptophyta > Magnoliopsida > Malpighiales > Euphorbiaceae > Garcia > Garcia nutans. The sequence continues at coordinate 40,921,267 of CANTUV010000007.1, read as the reverse complement.
ATAGATAAACTTTCACACTACAAACTTCTTGCTGGAATTGTATACTATTAGAGGTTCCATTTCCACTTTTTGGACATCTTGTCAACTTGCTTCATGACAAGACAGAGCTTGAAATTATGCTTTATAAAAATTCAGGACTTTAGATTCTGGTCTCCTTTGCAGAAATTCGGATGAATTTTGAAACCCTATTGTTCTTCCTTTTTCTTTTTTCTTTTTCTTTTCTCTTTTCTCATTTTTTCCTTTTTTTTTTGGGTTCTAGTTCTAAAAGAGTTGAACCATTTTATGCTTCTCACTATAGATGAATGGAGTAGGAGTTTGCTTCAACGAGGATGAACCCTTTGTAATCTTGATGTCATCGAACCTAAATTCAGGTAAACTTCAATTTTTCATCATAGTCTTGATTAATCATCCTTTTTTTATCTTCTTGCCTCTTGGTAATTCAGTTATCATTAGACTTACCAAAAGTGTAACAACAACTCAGGGTAGGTTATTGGGATTATAAGCGAATTAAAAGTAAGCTAAAATTTTATAAAGGCTGAAAGGGAAAAACTAGGAATTGATGATAATAGGGCAGATACTAGTTCTTGGCTTACCAAACAATTCTTAGATCATCTCTCTCTTAAAAAAGCAGAGTTCAATTTCACCTCGAAAGTTTGTCAAAGATTTTTCTAAAATTGACTAGGACATATGTAATATTCCAAAATATACCGTAGAAGTTTGGTATAATAATTGTTGTAATTGAATTAAGTGTATTTGTGTTTAATTGGAAAAGAGAAAAGAAGTGAAGAGGGTGTATATGTTGTGTATATGATAATATATACAACATATACACAAGTCAATGAGAAAGTCAAAGGGAGAGATTAATTATTATTAATTGTGTTTAAGGAATTAATTAATTATAAGTGGGATAAGAGTTAGTGGAAGTGGAAGATGATATTTTGATTATTTTATATTATATGCTTGGATGAGAGGGTTTTAAGGAAAAGAGAGTTGACTTTGATTTCTTTGGTTTTCTTTCTTTTCTTCTTCCTTCGTGGCTTTCTTTCATTTATTTCCTTCTCTTTTCCTTTTCTGTTGTTGTCCGGCCATCAAGAAACAAGAGAGCAAGAGAGAGATTTGATCTTCCAAGTTCAAGATTGAAGGAAGTTTTCAAGAGATCAAGTTGGAGATTTAAGAGTTTCTTCATCCTTGGTAAGTTCTTCCACTTGATTCTTTGATTTCTTTGGGTTTGTGAGTTGAAGTTGTGATGGATATGTGTTTGGTTTGTTTGTGTTGTGTTTAAGAGTATTTGGTTTAATTGATTTTGGATTTTTGAGGTTGGATTAAAGGAAAGAGTAAGTTTGTTGGTGAAGATGGTGTTGTGGTGGTGTGTAGAGTTTGTGATGATATTGATAATTGTGGTTAATGTATATTTTGTCTTGTTTTGGTGTTTTTGCAAGTTTGAGATGGTTTTTGGATGTGTGTAGTTAAGTTTGTTTGAAGTGGATGTTGATGGAAGAAGTGATTTGTTGAGTAATCTGTTGTTTTGGCCAGAATATGGGTTTTTGGCCTGACACGCCCATGAGCACGTCCAGGTCTTTAGGCGTGTCAATGGTTCTGTGTGGCAGTAGGATTGACATGGCCAGTAACACGCCCGTGTTATTGAACGTGTCATAGCCACTGTGTTTTTGGGGAATTGACACGGCCATGAGCACGCTCATGTTGTTGGACGTGTCAATGTTTCTGAGAGGCAGAATGTATTACACGCCCAGTGACACGCCCGTGGTCCTGAGCATGTAAAAGCTTCTGTGTTGTGGAGTTAAGGCACGGTCATGGACACGCCCGTGTTGTTGAGCGTGTCATGTTTAGAGTTTGCCCTAGTTGGTTCTTAGCCTTATGATCTCATGTGGGTTTCATCATTCTTTTGGAATAGGTTGTGAAGAAGGTGATTTGCCATAATTTAAGAAGTGAAGGATTTTTTTGGAAGAGGAAGTTAATAGAGTTGTGTGAGTTGTTTTGAGGTAAGTACAAACCTTGCATTATTGCATACATTCATGTGATTTTGGAACTTATACATTTGAGTATGAATGTACTAAGGAATTTTATTGCATTGTTGATATATATAAATAATGTTATGTTTTATACAATGTGAACTTTGTGAAATGCAATATGATGTATGTATATTGATTATGAGTATTTGAATATGAATTGAAATAGAATGAAATGTGAAGCCATTGTGGTTGGCTATGATATTGTAAATGATGTTGAAGACATGAATTGAGAAAGAGAATGGTAAAGAGGTAAATGAATTGATTGTATGCCAATATGTTATTCAATTTTCAGAGTGCTGGGTTTGGTGGCATGCCTATGAAAGGTAACAGTCTTGCCGGGTTGAGGATCTCTTCAAATTGAGTTGAATTGAGGTCCAAGAGACTGGGTCTGTTACACTATATGAATTATTGATATGAAATATATGAAAAGTAACAGTCTTGCCGGGTTGAGGATCTCCTCGATTTCAATCGGGTTGATGGTCCAAGAGACTGGGTCTATTACTAGTAACAGTCTTGCCGGGTTGAGGATCTCCTCAAGCTTGTTGAGTTGATGGTCCAAGAGACTGGGTCTTTTACACTATCCATGGATAGAGATATGAGATATATTGCCTACGGGCTTGATCATTGTGATTATAGACCAAAGCAGTAACTCTGAACTTTGAATATCATATTAAATACTTGTTAGGCCCATGTGTGTCTATGTTATCATTATTGAATGTATGACATTGATATTGACATTGCATAATATCATTATGGTTTGTACCACTAAGCCGTTGGCTTAGCGCGATTGTGATTTATCGCGCAGGTGATAGGGTTGAGACAGAAGATTCCTCTAGACCTAGTTGAGTTTATGCTTGAAGAGTTGGCCTAGAGCTTAAAGATCAGAGAGTCAAGCTGCCAATCATGTATATATTTCCTGTTTTGTAATTTTTGATTTATAATGTATTTGTACTTGTAAGTATTTGTATAATATCCGTTGCGTATTAATAAACATTTTTAATCATTTGTGTTTTATGAATTTCTTTTAAACGTTTGATATTGGTTTTATTTCTTTTTAAAGATATGACTTTTATAATTTGTAAACTGTGGCATTTCTATATTCAGTATACGTATATTAAGATCGTATAAGCATGCTGTGTACGTATACAGGGAATAGGGTTGTTACAATTATTTTGGTATCAGAGCCTAGGTTTGAGATTCTCAACCTAAGTCAATTGTCAGAAAAAGAATATTTTGATTTTAAAAAAAAAGTTGGTTTTGAATAAAATACATGTTTGGTATTGGCAGTCTCTGATCTTTAATGAGGTGTATTCTACTATATTTGCAGATATATGTTGTAATGGATTCTCGTTCACGTCAGTCTGTAGAGGGTAGTGTGGAGAGTGTAGCTCCTGATGAGATTAGAGATGGAGCTAGAGTTGATAGAGTCAGTGAGGCACCTGTTTTAGTGCCAGGGAGATCAGCTGCAGAGGAAATTCCGCAGGGTTGGTTAAGGCATGTGATAGACTTATTGAGGCTAGCTCCAGTGCAGCCACCGCCACCACCACCACAGCCAATGGTACCAGTGAGACACTACGATAAATTAAGAAAGTATGGAGCAGAAGATTTTTTGGTTACTATTGATCCAGCAGTAGCTGAGAAGTGGTTGGATAAGGTACAAAGGATATTCATTCAGTTGCAAGCCACTCCAGAAGAAAATTTTGATTATGCTAGATCATTGCTACAGAAGGATGCATATGATTGGTGGAAGACAGTGCCCCATGCTATGGATGATCCACCAACATTATCCTATGGTTATTTCCTACGGGAGTTTGGGTTGAAATATACTCTGAGGGAGTATAATGATATGAAGAAGATGGAATTCCTGACTTTGAGGCAAGACCACCGGACTGTGACAGAATATGAGTTAGAGTTCATCCGGTTGAGCCACTATGCCGGGGGGATTATCTCTGATGAGATTGACCGGTGCAGAAGGTTTGAGGAGGGATTGAGACCCTCAATTATGTGTATATTGGCTGGCTCTATATATCAGGACTTCCCTCAGCTTGTTGCAGCGGCCAGAGGTGTGGAGAGAGCACAAGGTATAGCTGCAGCTGCTTCTGAAGAGGAGATCAGGGTTAGAAGACCCCAGTTTGAGGCAGGGTCTTCATCTGTGAAGAGAGGTAGAGGCAGTTTTGCTCCTAGGATCAGTAGGAGTCAGAGGCAGGCTGATAGGTCAGTTCAGTTTCAGAGACCAAGATCGAGACCTACAATTTCAGTAGCGAGTGCTCCGACTCCAGTAGTTCAGAGATCCACTCCACCTATATGTGCTCAGTGTGGGGGGTCACAGAGGCGTTTGTTGGAAGAGTAGTGGACCAGCTGTATGCTTCAGATGTGGATCTCCTGATCATTTTATTAGAGAGTGTCCAGAGATGCAGGAGCAGAGGCCGGCAGATTCTGCAGTTTCTCGACCTAGTGTCAGAGGTGGTCGAGGGGGCAGAGGTATTAGCAGAGGGGGTAGACCTGGGTATAGTCAGAGAGGAGGATTTTCATCCAGGGATACTAGGCCAGATGAGGCTGGGCCTTCTCAATGAGTATATGTGATGTAAAGACAACTAGATGCTTCAGCAATCATTGCTGGTACTTTCTCTTTATTTGGCATTTCGGTTCTTACTTTAATTGATCCAGGATCCACTCATTCATATATTAGTGCATCTATTTTGCCTGTGTCTGAATTGCATTCTGAGTCCCTAGGATTTGATGTGTTGGTAACAAATCCCTTAGGGCATAGTGTGATTGTTAGCAAAGTGCACCGAGATAGCGTAGTTGTAGTGCAAGGTGAGGAGTTTTGTGGAGATTTGATTGAAATGCCTTTTAAAGAGTATGATTTGATTTTGGGTATGGACTGGTTGTCTAGGCATGGAGCTGTGGTAGATTATCAAAAGAAATGTGTTACTTTGAGAACTAGTGATGGTAGAAGTGTGATGGTGTCTAGTGAGCAGAGACAGCTTGCATCCTTGTTTGTAACAGCTGTAACAGCTAGAAGGTTGATTAGAAAAGGGTGTGATGCTTATCTTGCTCATGTTGTGGATACTAGAGTAAGAGGTTCTCAACTTGATGATATAACCACAGTTGCAGATTTTCCAGATGTGTTTCCAGAGGAGTTGCCAGGGTTGCCCCCTGAGAGAGAGGTTGAGTTTGGTATCGATTTGTTGCCTGGTACCACTCCCATCTCCTTATCGCATTGCACCTGCTGAATTGAGAGAGTTGAAGGTGCAGTTACAGGAGTTGTTGGATAAAGGGTTTATTCGCCCCAGTGTTTCTCCTTGGGGAGCTCCTGTGCTTTTGTGAAGAAGAAGGATGGTACCATGAGGTTATGCATTGATTATAGGCAATTGAACAAGGTGACTATTAAGAATAAATATCCTTTGCCTAGGATTGATGATCTCTTTGATCAATTGAAAGGAGCAGCAGTGTTTTCCAAGATTGATTTGAGATCAGGGTACCATCAATTGAGGGTCAGAGCTGAAGATGTTTCTAAGACAGCTTTCCACACCAGGTATGGGCATTATGAGTTTTTAGTAATGCCTTTTGGATTGACGAATGCACCTGCAGTTTTCATGGATTTGATGAATAGGGTGTTCAGGCCCTATCTGGATCAGTTTGTGGTGGTTTTTATCGATGATATTTTGGTATATTCACGTAATAAAGAGGAGCATGACAAACATCTGCGGATTGTGCTACAGATTTTGAGACAGAAGCAATTGTATGCTAAGCTGTCGAAGTGTGAGTTTGGCTTGATCATGTGACTTTTCTCGGTCATATAGTTTCAGCAGATGGTATTAGAGTTGATCCGAGTAAAGTTGAAGCTATTTTGAATTGGAGTCCACCGAAGTCTGTGACTGAAGTTAGAAGTTTTCTGGGTTTGGCAGGCTATTATCGACGCTTTGTAAAAGGATTTTCTCTGATAGCTATTCCACTCACCAGATTACTTCGAAAGGGAGTTAGATTTGTGTGGACAGATCAGTGTCAGGTTAGTTTTGAGCAGTTGAAAGAAATGTTAACTCAAGCGTCTGTTCTTACTTTACCTGTGGAAGATAAACCATATGTGATTTACAGTGATGCTTCACATAGTGGTTTGGGTTGTGTTTTGATGCAGGAAGGTAAAGTTATAGCTTATGCTTCTCGACAGTTGAAGCCGCATGAGTCAATTATCCAACCCATGATTTGGAGTTAGCAGCCATCGTGTTTGCTTTGAAGATTTGGCGACATTATTTATATGGGGAGAAATGTTTTATTTATACGGATCATAAAAGTTTGAAATATTTGGTGGTTCAGAGAGAGCTCAATCTTCGGCAGAGACGATGGTTGGAGTTGATCAAAGACTACGACTGTTTGATTGATTATCATCCTGGTAAGGCAAATGTTGTTGCTGATGCCTTGAGTCGGAAGTCTTTGGCAGGTTTGACTGTTTATTCGCTCTCGTTACTTGTGGAGTTGAGAGCGTTGCATGCTAGCTTTGTATATTGTGATGATGGTGCATTGTTGGCACAATTGCAATTGAGACCAGTATTGTTGGACCAGATTAAGGAGGCTCAGTTGACAGATGAGAAAATTCAAAAGATTGTTTCAGATTGCCAGAATGGGAAAGAGTAACAATGGATTTTGTTTCTGGTTTTCCATTGACGCAGAGGAAGCATGATGCTAATTGGGTGATTGTTGATAGGTTGACAAAGACAGCTCATTTTCTTCCGGTTCGAATGGATTATTCTCTTGAGAAGTTGGCTGAGCTGTATATCCATGAGATTGTGAAATTGCATGGAGTCCCAATTTCTTTAGTGTCTGATCGAGATCCCCAGTTTACTTCAAGATTTTGGAAGAGTTTACATGGTGCTTTGGGTTCTCGATTGCACTTTAGCACTGCTTTTCATTCGCAGACAGATGGGCAGTCAGAGAGAGTGATACAGATTATCGAGGATATGTTGAGAAGCTGTGTCATTGATTTTTCTGGAAGTTGGGACAGATTTTTACCACTTGTGGAATTTGCTTACAACAACAGTCATCAATCCAGTATTGGAATGGCAACATTTGAGGCATTGTATGGTAGACGGTGTAGGACACCTCTATGTTGGAATGAAACTGGAGAAGGCAAGTTAATTGGTCCTGATTTGGTTAGAGAGACTAAAGAGAAAGTGAAGATGATTCGGAATTAATTGAAAGCAGCTTCAGACCGACAGAAGTCTTATTCAGACTTGAAGAGGAGAGACATTGATTATAATGTGGGAGATAAAGTATTTTTGAAAGTGTCTCCTTGGAAAAAGATATTGAGATTTGGTCGAAAAGGGAAACTGAGTCCTCATTTCATTGGACCATATGAAGTTTTAGAAAGAGTTGGACCAGTTGCTTATCGTCTTGCTTTGCCGCCTGAGTTGGATAGAATCCATAAGGTTTTCCATGTTTCTATGTTGAGAAGGTACAGATCAGATCCATCTCATGTTCTATCAGTTGAATCTAATGAGGTGAGTCCGGATCTGACTTTTGAAGAAGAACCAATTGCTATTTTAGCATATGGGATGAAAGAGTTGAGACATAAGGAAGTGCCAATTGTGAAGGTTCTTTGGAAGAATAATGGTAGAGAAGAATCAACTTGGGAGAGTAAGCAAGCAATGCGAGATCAGTATCCTCAGTTGTTTCGGACTTGATATCAGGTAATTTCGAGGATGAAATTTCTTTTTAGAGGGGGAGAATTGTAATATCCCAAAATATACCCTAGAAGTTTGGTATAATAATTGTTGTAATTGAATTAAGTGTATTTGTGTTTAATTGGAAAAGAGAAAAGAAGTGAAGAGAGTGCATATGTTATGTATATGATAATATATACAACATATACACAAGTCAATGAGAAAGTCAAAGGAAGAGATTAATTATTATTAATTGTGTTTAAGGAATTAATTAATTATAAGTGGGATAAGAGTTAGTGGAAGTGGAAGATGATATTTTGATTATTTTATATTATATGCTTGGATGAGAGGGTTTTAAGGAAAAGAGAGTTGACTTTGATTTCTTTGGTTTTCTTTCTTTTCTTCTTCCTTCGTGGCTTTCTTTCATTTCTTTCCTTCTCTTTTCCTTTTCTGTTGTTGTCCGGCCATCAAGAAACAAGAGAGCAAGAGAGAGATTTGATCTTCCAAGTTCAAGATTGAAGGAAGTTTTCAAGAGATCAAGTTGGAGATTTAAGAGTTTCTTCATCCTTCGTAAGTTCTTCCACTTGATTCTTTGATTTCTTTGGGTTTGTGAGTTGAAGTTGTGATGGATATGTGTTTGGTTTGTTTGTGTTGTGTTTAAGAGTATTTGGTTTAATTGATTTTGGATTTTTGAGGTTGGATTAAAGGAAAGAGTAAGTTTGTTGGTGAAGATGGTGTTGTGGTGGTGTGTAGAGTTTGTGATGATATTGATAATTGTGGTTAATGTATATTTTGTCTTGTTTTGGTGTTTTTGCAAGTTTGAGATGGTTTTTGGATGTGTGTAGTTAAGTTTGTTTGAAGTGGATGTTGATGGAAGAAGTGATTTGTTGAGTGTTCTATTATTTTGGCCGGAATATGGGTTTTTGGCCTGACACGCCCATGAGCACGTCCAGGTCTTTAGGCGTGTCAATGGTTCTGTGTGGCAGTAGGATTGACACGGCTAGTAACACACCTGTGTTATTGAACGTGTCATAGCCACTGTGGTTTTGGGGAATTGACACGGCCATGAGCGCGCTCATGTTGTTGGACGTGTCAATATTTCTGAGAGGCAGAATGTATTACACGCCCAGTGACACGCCCGTGGTTCTGAGCGTGTAAAAGCTTCTGTGTTGTGGAGTTAGGGCACGGTCATGGACACGCCCGTGTTGTTGAGCGTGTCATGTTTAGAGTTTGCCCTAGTTGGTTCTTAGCCTTATGATCTCATGTGGGTTTCATCATTCTTTTGGAATAGGTTGTGAAGAAGGTGATTTGCCATAATTTAAGAAGTGAAGGATTTTTTTGGAACAGGAAGTCAATAGAGTTGTGTGAGTTGTTTTGAGGTAAGTACAAACCTTGCATTATTGCATACATTCATGTGATTTTGGAACTTATACATTTGAGTATGAATGTACTAAGGAATTTTATTGCATTATTGATATATATAAATAATGTTATGTTTTATACAATGTGAACTTTGTGAAATGCAATATGATGTATGTATATTGATTATGAGTATTTGAATATGAATTGAAATAGAATGAAATGTGAAGCCATTGTGGTTGGCTATGATATTGTAAATGATGTTGAAGACATGAATTGAGAAAGAGAATGGTAAAGAGGTAAATGAATTGATTGTGTGCCTAATATGTTTTTCAATTTTCAGAGTGCTGGGTTTGGTGGCATGCCTATGAAAGGTAACAGTCTTGCCGGGTTGAGGATCTCTTCAAATTGAGTTGAATTGAGGTCCAAGAGACTGGGTCTGTTACACTATATGAATTATTGATTTGAAATATATGAAAAGTAACAGTCTTGCCGGGTTGAGGATCTCCTCAATTTCAATCGGGTTGATGGTCCAAGAGACTGGGTCTGTTACTAGTAACAGTCTTGTCGGGTTGAGGATCTTATCAAGCTTGTTGAGTTGATGGTCGAAGAGATTGGGTCTTTTACACTATCCATGGATATAGATATGAGATATATTGCCTACGGACTTGATCATTGTGATTATAGACCAAAGCAGTAACTCTGAACTTTGAATATCATATTAAATACTTGTTAGGCCCATGTGTGTCTATGTTATCATTATTGAATGTATGACATTGATATTGACATTGCATAATATCATTATGGTTTGTACCACTAAGCCGTTGGCTTAGCGCGATTGTGATTTATCGCGCAGGTGATAGGGTTGAGACGGAAGATTCCTCTAGACCTAGTTGAGTTTATGCTTGAAGAGTTGGCCTAGAGCTTAAAGATCAGAGAGTCAAGCTGCCAATCATGTATATATTTCCTGTTTTGTAATTTTTGATTTATAATGTATTTGTACTTGTAAGCATTTGTATAATATCCGTTGCGTATTAATAAACGTTTTTAATCATTTGTGTTTTATGAATTTCTTTTAAACGTTTGATATTGGTTTTATTTCTTTTTAAAGATATGACTTTTATAATTTGTAAACTGTGGCATTTCTATATTCAGTATACGTATATTACGATCGTATAAGCATGCTGTGTACGTATACAGGGTATAGGGTTGTTACAATTATTTTGGTATCAGAGCCTAGGTTTGAGATTCTCAACCTCGGTCAATTGTCAGAAAAAGAATATTTTGATTTTTAAAAAAAGTTGGTTTTGAATAAAATACATGTTTGGTATTGGCAGTCTCTGATCTTTAATGAGGTGTATTCTGCTGTATTTGCAGATATATGTTGTAATGGATTCTCGTTCACGTCAGTCTGTAGAGGGTAGTGTGGAGAGTGTAGCTCCTGATGAGATTAGAGATGGAGCTATAGTTGATAGAGTCAGTGAGGCACCTGTATTAGTGCCAGAGAGATCAACTGCAGAGGAAGTTCCGCCGGGTTGGTTAAGGCATGTGATAGACTTATTAAGGCCAGCTCCAGTGCAGCCACCGCCACCACCACCACAGCCAATGGTACCAGTGAGACACTACGATAAATTAAGAAAGTATGGAGCAGAAGATTTTCTGGTTACTATTGATCCAACAGTAGCTGAGCAGTGGCTGGATAAGGTACAAAGGATATTCATTCAGTTGCAAGCCACTCCAGAAGAAAATTTTGATTTTGCTAGATCATTGCTACAGAAGGATGCATATGATTGGTGGAAGACAGTGCCCCATGCTATGGATGATCCACCAACATTATCCTATGGTGATTTTCTACGGGAGTTTGGGTTGAAATATACTCCGAGGGAGTATAATGATATGAAGAAGATGGAATTCCTGACTTTGAGGCAAGACCACCGGACTGTGACAGAATATGAGTTAGAGTTCATCCGGTTGAGCCACTATGCGGGGGGAATTATCTCTGATGAGATTGACTAGTGCAGAAGGTTTGAGGAGGGATTGAGACCCTCAATTATGTGTATTGTGGCTGGCTCTAGATATCAGGACTTCCCTCAGCTTGTTGCAGTGGCCAGAGGTGTGGAGAGACCACAAGGTATAGCAGTAGCTGCTTCTGAAGAGGAGATCAGGGTTAGAAGACCCCAGTTTGAGGCAGGGTCTTTATCTGTGAAGAGAGGTAGAGGCAGTTTTGCTCCTAGGATCAGCAGGAGTCATAGGCAGGCTGATAGGTCAGTTCAGTTTCAGAGACCGAGATCGAGACCTACAGTTTCAGTAGCGAGTGCTCCGACTCCAGTAGTTCAGAGATCCACTCCACTTATATGTGCTCAGTGTGGGGGGTCACATAGAGGCATTTGTTGGAAGAGTAGTGGACCAGCTTTATGCTTCAGATGTGGATCTCCTGATCATTTTATTAGAGAGTGTCCAGAGATGCAGGAGAAGAGGCCGGCAGATTCTGCAGTTTCTCGACCTAGTGTCAGAGGTGGTCGAGGGGGCAGAGGTATTAGCAGAGGGGGTAGACCTGGGTATAGTCAGAGAGGAGGATTTTCATCCAAGGATACTAGGCCGTATGAGGCTGGGCCTTCTCAATGAGTATATGTGATGCAAAGACAACCAGATGCTTCAGCAATCATTGCTGGTACTTTCTCTTTATTTGGCTTTTCGGTTCTTACTTTAATTGATCCAGGATACACTCATTCATATATTAGTGCATCTATTTTGCCTGTGTCTGAATTGCATTCTGAGTCCCTAGGATTTGATGTGTTGGTAACAAATCCCTTAGAACATAGTGTGATTGTTAGCAAAGTGCACCGAGATAGCGTAGTTGTAGTGCAAGGTGAGGAGTTTTGTGGAGATTTGATTGAAATGCCTTTTAAAGAGTATGATTTGATTTTGAGTATGGACTGGTTGTCTAGGCATGGAGCTGTGGTAGATTGTCAAAAGAAATGTGTTACTTTGAGAACTAGTGATGGTAGAAGTGTGATGGTGTCTAGTGAGCAGAGACAGCTTGCATCCTTATTTGTAACAGCTGTAACAGCTAGAAGGTTGATTAGAAAAGGGTGTGATGCTTATCTTGCTCATGTTGTGGATACTAGAGTAAGAGGTTCTCAACATGATAATATAACCACAGTTGCAGATTTTCCAGAGGAGTTGCTAGGGTTGCCCCCTGAGAGAGAGGTTGAGTTTGGTATCGATTTGTTACCTGGTACCACTCCCATCTCCATCACTCCTTATCGCATGGCACCTGCTGAATTGAGAGAGTTGAAGGTGCAGTTACAGGAGTTGTTGGATAAAGGGTTTATTCGCCCCAGTGTTTCTCCTTGGGGAGCTCCTGTGCTGTTTGTGAAGAAGAAGAATGGTACCATGAGGTTATGCATTGATTATAGGCAATTGAACAAGGTGACTATTAAGAATAAATATCCTTTGCCTAGGATTGATGATCTCTTTGATCAATTGAAAGGAGCAGCAGTGTTTTCAAAGATTGATTTGAGATCAGGGTACCATCAATTGAGGGTTAGAGCTGAAGATGTTTCTAAGACAGCTTTCCGCACCAGGTATGGGCATTATGAGTTTTTAGTAATGCCTTTTGGATTGACGAATGCACCTGCAGTTTTCATGGATTTGATGAATAGGGTGTTCAGGCCCTATCTGGATCAGTTTGTGGTGGTTTTTATCGATGATATTTTGGTATATTCACGTAATAAAGAGAAGCATGACAAACATCTGCAGATTGTGCTACAGATTTTGAGAGAGAAGCAATTGTATGCTAAGCTGTTGAAGTGTGAGTTTTGGCTTGATCATGTGACTTTTCTCGGTCATATAGTTTAAGCAGATGGTATTAGAGTTGATCCGAGTAAAGTTGAAGCTATTTTGAATTGGAGTCCACCGAAGTCTGTGACTGAAGTTAGAAGTTTTCTGGGTTTGGCAGGCTATTATCGATGCTTTGTAAAAGGATTTTCTCTGATAGCTATTCCACTCACCAGATTACTTGGAAAGGGAGTTAGATTTGTGTGGACAGATCAGTGTCAGGTTAGTTTTTAGCAGTTGAAAGAAATGTTAACTCAAGCGTCTGTTCTTACTTTACCTGTGGAAGATAAACCATATGTGATTTACAGTGATGCTTCACATAGTGGTTTGGGTTGTGTTTTGATGCAGGAAGGTAAAGTTATAGCTTATGCTTCTCGACAGTTGAAGCTGCATGAGCTCAATTATCCAACCCATGATTTGGAGTTAGCAGCCATAGTGTTTGCTTTGAAGATTTGGCGACATTATTTATATGGGGAGAAATGTTTTATTTATACGGATCATAAAAGTTTGAAATATTTGGGGGTTCAGAGAGAGCTCAATCTTCGGCAGAGACGATGGTTGGAGTTGATCAAAGACTACGACTGTTTGATTGATTATCATCCTGGTAAGGCAAATGTTGTTGCTGATGCCTTGAGTCGGAAGTCTTTGGCAGGTTTGACTGTTTATTCGCTCTCGTTGCTTGTGGAGTTGAGAGCGTTGCATGCTAGCTTTGTATCTTGTGATGATGGTGCATTATTGGCACAATTGCAATTGAGACCAGTATTGTTGGACCAGATTAAGGAGGCTCAGTTGACAGATGAGAAAATTCAAAAGATTGTTTCAGATTGCCAGAATGGGAAAGAGTAACAATGGATTTTGTTTCTGGTTTGCCATTGACACAGAGGAAGCATGATGCTATTTGGGTGATTGTTGATAGGTTGACAATGACAGCTCATTTTCTTCCGGTTCGAATGGATTATTCTCTTGAGAAGTTGGCTGAGCTGTATATCCATGAGATTGTGAAGTTGCATGGAGTCCCAATTTCATTAGTGTTTGATCGAGATCCCCGGTTTACTTAAAAATTTTGGAAGAGTTTACATGGTGCTTTGGGTTCTCGATAGCACTTTAGCAATGCTTTTCATCCGCAGATAGATGGGCAGTCAGAGAGAGTGATTCAGATTATCGAGGATATGTTGAGAAGCTGTGTCATTGATTTTTCTGGAAGTTGGGACAGATTTTTACCACTTGTGGAATTTGCTTACAACAACAGTCATCAATCCAGTATTGGAATGGCACCATTTGAGGCATTGTATGGTAGACGGTGTAGGACACCTCTATGTTGGAATGAAACTGGAGAAGGTAAGTTAATTGGTCCTGATTTGGTTAGAGAGACTAAAGGGAAAGTGAAGATGATTCGGAATTAATTGAAAGCAGCTTCAGACCGACAGAAGTCTTATTCGGACTTGAAGAGGAGAGACATTGAGTATAATGTTGGAGATAAAGTATTTTTCAAAGTGTCTCCATGGAAAAAGATATTGAGATTTGGTCGAAAAGGGAAACTGGGTCCTCGTTTCATTGGACCATATGAAGTTTTAGAAAGAGTTGGACCAGTTGCTTATCGTCTTGCTTTATCGCCTGAGTTGGATAGAATCCATAAGGTTTTCCATGTTTCTATGTTGAGAAGGTACAGATCAGATCCATCTCATGTTCTATCAGTTGAATCTATTGAGGTGAGTCTGGATCTGACTTTTGAAGAAGAACCAGTTGCTATTTTAGCATATGGGATGAAAGAGTTGAGACATAAGGAAGTGCCAATTGTGAAGGTTCTTTGGAAGAATCAAGGTAGAGAAGAATCAACTTGGGAGAGTGAGCAAGCAATGCGAGATCAATATCCTCAGTTGTTTCGCACTTGATATCAGGTAATTTCGAGGACGAAATTTCTTTTTAGAGGGGGAGAATTGTAATATCCCAAAATATACCCTAGAAGTTTGGTATAATAATTGTTGTAATTGAATTAAGTGTATTTGTGTTTAATTGGAAAAGAGAAAAGAAGTGAAGAGAGTGTATATGTTATGTATATTATAATATATACAACATATACACAAGTCAATGTGAAAGTCAAAGGAAGAGATTAATTATTATTAATTGTGTTTAAGGAATTATTTAATTATAAGTGGGATCAGAGTTAGTGGAAGTGGAAGATGATATTTTGATTATTTTATATTATATGCTTGGATGAGAGGGTTTTAAGGAAAAGAGAGTTGACTTTGATTTCTTTGGTTTTCTTTCTTTTTCTCTTCCTTCATGGCTTTCTTTCATTTCTTTCCTTCTCTTTTCCTTTTCTGTTGTTGTCCGGCCATCAAGAAACAAGGGAGCAAGAGAGAGATTTGATCTTCCAAATTCAAGATTGAAGGAAGTTTTCAAGAGATCAAGTTGGAGATTTAAGAGTTTCTTCATCCTTGGTAAGTTCTTCCACTTGATTCTTTGATTTCTTTGGGTTTGTGAGTTGAAGTTGTGATGGATATGTGTTTGGTTTGTTTATGTTGTGTTTAAGAGTATTTGGTTTAATTGATTTTGGATTTTTGAGGTTGGATTAAAGGAAAGAGTAAGTTTGTTGGTGAATATGGTGTTGTGGTGGTGTGTAGAGTTTGTGATGCTATTGATAATTGTGGTTAATGTATATTTTGTCTTGTTTTGGTGTTTTTGCAAGTTTAAGATGGTTTTGGATGTGTGTAGTTACGTTTTTTTGAAGTGGATGTTGATGGAAGAAGTGATTTGTTGAGTGTTCTGTTGTTTTGGCCGGAATATGGGTTTTTAGCCTGACATGCCCATGAGCACGTCCAGGTCTTTAGGCGTGTCAATGGTTCTGTGTGGAAGTAGGATTGACACGACCAGTAACACGCCCGTGTTATTGAACGTGTCATAGCCACTGTGTTTTTGGGGAATTGACACGGCCATGAGCATGCTCATGTTGTTGGACGTGTCAATGTTTCTGAGAGGCAGAATGTATTACACGCCCAGTGACACGCCCGTGGTTCTGAGCGTGTAAAAGCTTCTGTGTTGTGGAGTTAGGGCACAGTCATGGACACGCCCGTGTTGTTGAGCGTGTCATGTTTAGAGTTTACCCTAGTTGGTTCTTAGCCTTATGATCTCATGTGGGTTTCATCATTCTTTTGGAATAGGTTGTGAAGAAGGTGATTTTCCATAATTTAAGAAGTGAAGGATTTTTTTGGAATAGGAAGTCAATAGAGTTGTGTGAGTTGTTTTGAGGTAAGTACAAACCTTGCATTATTGCATACATTCATGTGATTTTGGAACTTATACATTTGAGTATGAATGTACTAAGGAATTTTATTGCATTGTTGATATATATAAATAATGTTATGTTTTATACAATGTGAACTTTGTGAAATGCAATATGATGTATGTATATTGATTATGAGTATTTGAATATGAATTGAAATAGAATGAAATGTGAAGCCATTGTGGTTGGCTATGATATTGTAAATGATGTTGAAGACATGAATTGAGAAAGAGAATGGTAAAGAGGTAAATGAATTGATTGTATGCCTAATATGTTATTCAATTTTCAGAGTGCTGGGTTTGGTGGCATGCCTATGAAAGGTAACAGTCTTGCCGGGTTGAGGATCTCTTCAAATTGAGTTGAATTGAGGTCCAAGAGACTGGGTCTGTTACACTATATGAATTATTGATATGAAATATATGAAAAGTAACAGTCTTGCCGGGTTGAGGATCTCCTCGATTTCAATCGGGTTGATGGTCCAAGAGACTGGGTCTGTTACTAGTAACAGTCTTGCCGGGTTGAGGATCTCCTCAAGCTTGTTGAGTTGATGGTCCAAGAGACTGGGTCTGTTACACTATCCATGGATAGAGATATGAGGTATATTGCCTACGGGCTTGATCATTGTGATTATAGACCAAAGCAGTAACTCTGAACTTTGAATATCATATTAAATACTTGTTGGGCCCATGTGTGTCTATGTTATCATTATTGAATGTATGACATTGATATTGACATTGCATAATATCATTATGGTTTATACCACTAATCCATTGGCTTAGCGCAATTGTGTTTTATCGCGCAGGTGATAGGGTTGAGACGGAAGATTCCTCTAGAACTAGTTGAGTTTATGCTTGAAGAGTTGGCCTAGAGCTTAAAGATCAGAGAGTCAAGCTGCCAATCATGTATATATTTCCTGTTTTGTAATTTTTGATTTATAATGTATTTGTACTTGTAGTATTTGTATAATATTCGTTGCATATTAATAAACGTTTTTAATCATTTGTGTTTTATGAATTTCTTTTAAACTTTTCATATTGGTTTTTTTTTCTTTTTAAAGATATGACTTTTATAATTTGTAAATTGTGGCATTTCTATATTCAATATACGTATATTACGATCGTATAAGCATGCTGTGTACGTATACAGGGTATAGGGTTGTTACAACATAGATAAAGGTAATCATGCAGGAGCCCTCTCTAAGTAAGCATACATAACTCAATTTAAAAGAATAATTCCCTCACCTAGTAAAGTCATTCAAATTATAGTGCATAAATACACTAATTCATGAATATTAAGCTAGACTTATCATTAGTTGAGCAACAAAAAGAATAAAGACCAATATAAACAAAAATTTAATGAAAGTAATTTATTCAAATAAATTATTCCCAAAAACACCAAAGAAAAAAGAAACAAAAAATAAGCAAGCCAAGGGAAGTTTTATTGATTTGAAGTCGAAAGAGCTTTCTCTACTTGGACATATCAAGGGCAAGGATCATCAATAGTATTCATCTCTTCATCATCCGTAGCAGCTTCTCCATCCATATCATGATAAGACAATAAGACAAAACTCTCCTCTTATCCTCCCTCTATCATAAAGGTTGCAGGTGGTGGCGCCCTTCCAAATTTAGGCAGAGGAATATTCTTGGTGTTGGGATTATCGGGCTCAGGCAGCTTTCTACTGTCAATCAAATCTTGGATCTTATGCCTTAAGAGAACACATATATTTGTTTTATGCATTTGCACTTGATGGAATTGACAAAAGGCCTTGGCATCAAAACTTAATGGCAGAGGATTCGACAAAGGTCGGGGAGCCAATGGATCTAATAGCCCATTCTTCTGCAACTTATTGAAAACCTAAGATAAAGGTTTCATCAACTCTAAAAATTATCTTCTAATTTCTTGACTAGTTGTTGCATTAACATCCACTAGCTTCTGTGTACCCTAACCGCCATACTGATAACTTCCCCTATCACTTCTTCTTCTAGAAAAATGATTCTTCTCTCTTTCTCATTCTTCTATTTGCAAGCCAGCTTAAAGGAGATCTTTAAAATCCTGAATAAGAGTATGAGACATCCATTCATGTAGATTAGGTAGGACACTTCTCACTGTCATCCTAATATGGTCATACTCATCTGGCCTCTTCTTAAGTAGTGCAGCCTTATTCCTCCACCTCTTCACATAGTTAACGAAATTCCCATTATACTACTGTTTGATTGATTCTACCTCTATTAGGGTAACTTCTAATTCCACATTATACCTATACTGCTGGATGAAGGCTTTGTATTGTAAATCCCAGTTCATTTGAGTACTTTCCTCTAAGGTATTGAACCAATTCTGCACAACAGGATCTAATGAGAGAATGAAATGCCTTAGAGTTTGAGCTTTACTAGCTCTGGCAGACTGTATGGCAGTGATGTACTACTTAACATGTAAGTGAGGATTTCCTGTACCATTGTACTTAGCAAAGGAAGGCATCTTGAACTTGTAAGGGACTTCTTCATCTTGTTCAAATAGTTTATCTACTTCCAACACCCCTTAAGCCTTCAGCTTCTTTTCAAACTTCTTCTCTAAATCAACAATCATCTTGTCCACATCTAATGTTTTAGTCTTTTCAACAGTTGATTTTTCCACACCCTTTGGCTCTTTCTACTTATCTTGAGAATCTTGGAAATACTTAGCCCAATCATCATCATCAATCATTACTTTGTCATCATCAAAGGCTTCTTCACCAACCTTAGCCTTTCCTTTGTCTTTCTGTTTCTTAGTACTAGCAGATGCTTCAACAATGTTCCCCAATAATGCAACCATCAGGCTTTTCATGGTCTCTGCTGAGGCCTCCTTCAGTTCTTCCATCTTAGAGTTGAGTGTGTCATCCATCATCTTCAGAATCTATTTAGGTTTCATTACTTTTGGTGAGAAGCTGACTGAGTCATTACTGGATTCTACATCACTGGCGTAGGTCGGATTATCATAGGATCTTGAATTGTCATACTCTATGTTTGTGAGCTAGAAAGGATCATTGCTTATGTGATGCAATGTATGTATGCATGGATTAAGAATATAATAGATAAAAAAAGATAATTAAGACATTTCTTTCAACCTTATATCTTCCACACATGAATGACGAGTCTCTTTTCCTAGGTATATGGTCAACAAAATATCAACATGGGACATCTTGCTTTCAAAAAATTTACTCAGATGAATTAACTAAATAGTTATATTTTCAAACACAGAAGTCAGTCCATGATAATTCCCATTTATTAATCCTTAATCCATTAGATCAACTAAAGATAGCTTTTATGCTATATAATGGATTAAAACTAAATTAAAGGGTTTATCATAAACAGATTTTCTATTTGGAAAAACAACTAATGATTCATGCTACAAACAAGCCCATGATCATCAAATCTTAGTATAAATTAGGCCCATAATTAATTTTTGGTATTCCATAATTGACCTAAATAGTTGTAGGCTCATTTAAAAAGTTTTAATTTGAATGAAGTGAAAAATAATTTCAAAGCCCATTTCTAACTACCGTCTCTCTTTCTAAATTACTCTCATTGTTTGATAATTGTGGTTGTCCTTCTTTTTCTTAACAATTCTGGCTGCTGAAGATCCTTAAACCTAATTTGCTCCCCCCTTTCTTTTTCCCTTTTGTCTATTAATTTTTTCTTATAGGCAATATTAGGGACTAAAATAACCCTCATTCTTTTCAAAAAGGCCCGAGCACCTATTTCAATTTGAGCAAAACTAAAACTGTCTAATTTAGGATGGCCATAAGGCAACTCACGTCAAATTGGCATGGGCCAATTTGACATGAGAAAGATCATGTCTAATTGGCATAGTAGTCTTGTCTAATTAGCATAGTGCCTTCCTAAATTGGACCAGAGTTAATTTAGGCTTTTAAAATTAGACTGAATTAGGATTAAGCTTTCTAAAATTGGATTGGACTTAATTCGGGCCTCTTAATTAGAACTAAGCACATTCAGGGCCAAAATTAAGGGTTTGCAGATGATACTTTTGATAATGCCAATCTTTGGGTATCTTTGGAGTCTCTTTTTGTTCCAAACTTGTTTTATCATATCCTTCTTTTGGAACATTGCTTATTTCAAGTTCTTCAAGTGTTTAAGTGTACCTATAAAATCATCAAGAACACTACCTTTCCCATGATCAAGCTTGGATGATTTATCAAAAATAAAACGCATTGATTCCTCAACTAATAGAGTTCTTCTATTGAATACTATATATGCTTTCCTCGAAGAAGAGTAACCCAAAAAGGCTCCTTCATCAGATTTGGATGAGAATTTTCCAAGGTTGTCCTTGGTATTAAAAGCTTCATTCTTTTGAGCTAGGAAATTAATCTATGTAAACTTTGAGTTATCATCAACAAGTATAAAAAGCATATAACTTTCCCCCTAGACTAGCAACTCTATTAGGACCAAACAAGTCCAAATGTATTAGTTCTAGAGGTTTAGATGTAAGAAATAAGTTTTTAGATTTGAAAGAACTCTTATGTTGTTTCCTAAGTTGACATGGATCACAAATTTTATCTTTGTTAAATCTTATTTTAGGAAGACCAACTACAAGTTCTTCTTTACATAGACAATTTAATTGATCCATATTAGCATGTCCTAATCATCTATGCCAAAGCCAAGCATCATTATTAATAGAAACTAAACATTTAAAGGCATTATTCGAGTGTAGGTCAATTTTATATGTGTCACCAATTCTACTTCCATTGAATGCAAGCTCAACACTACAATAGGTGATTTTGTATCTTTTAGAATTAAAATTGACACAATATCCTTTGTCACATAATTGACTAACACTAAGCAAATTATGTTTTAATCCATCAACCAACCACACATTATCAATAATATTTTTACCAAGTGTACCAATAGAACCAATGCCTATAATTTTTCCTTTAGCATTATTTCCAAAAGTTACATTACCTCCTTGCTTGTAGGTGAGTGTTGTGAAAATTTTTCTTCACTAATTAAGTGCCTTGAGCATCCACTATCTATAAGCCAAACACTTTCATTCATAGTAGACTTTAGGCATACCAATAAGACAATGAAATTTTACCTTCTTTTAGGTACCCAAATGAACTTGGTTCCTTTAGGGTTAGTAATGGAAGGATCCTCTAATTTGAGATGTGCCTTTCTAATGTAACGAAATGTACTTTTATCTCCAAATATCATGTAATATTGGCATTAATACAAGGTTTTATATTCTTGTATTCCTCTTCTATTGAACCTTGAAGAATTAAATTGACAATCACATATATATGTGTGATAGGATTCTCTATGAGCATACTTGTGATTGTGTTCATGCCTTTTGTACATATATGCATAATTTGCTTTGGAAGCCTTAGTTCTACAACTAAGAGTAGTCTTTTTAATAGTTTTTGGCTTAGTGTGTGCTTGTGCATTCTTTACAACTTCAACACTAGAGGTTTGAGTCGTAGAAGCTTTAACAAATGTGGGTGTTTTAGATGAAGTAGTAGATGAGCCACTGAACCCTAAGCCATACATGGAGGAAGGTGCTCTTTGGACACTAATCAATATATCCAAGGCTTCCTTACCCTTATGAAACTTTAAAATAGAATTTTTAGCTCATTTATTTCTTCTTTCAAATTGTGATTTTTCTTAGAAATTTTCTATAAGCTAGATGAATTTTTAGACTATCATCTAAGGATTTCATTAATTGTTCATTTGATGTTTTTAATTCTAAAGTAGAATTTTTTAAAGAAATAAAATCAATTTCTAGCTTAGAACATTTTCTTATAAAATTTCATTTTAGAAAAATATTTTTTGACTCTTAGGTTTATATGCTCAAATATATCATCATCCAAAGCATCACCATCATTATCACTAAATGCATTTGAATTCAAGAATTGAGTGCCTACCTCATTGGGGTGATCATGATCATCTCCAATATCCATGAGACAAAGATTTGCAATTCCTTTCTCATCCTCCTCTTCTTCTTCACTTGAGTCATCATCCCATATGTCTTCAAAAGACTTCTTCTTCTCCTTGTCCCATTTCTTTTTGTTTTTGATCTTGAATCAATCCATTTTTATGTGACCCAATTTGCCACATTCATAAAATTTTACTTCATTCTTTTTCTCTTTATCTTTGAAGAAGATTTTGAAGAATTACCTCTATTTGCTTGCCATCTTCTCATTCTTTCCCATTCATTTAGTCTTCTAGATAGCATGGCCAATTCATCATCATAATCACCACTATCTTCATCAATTGAGCTTTCAACTTCTTTGGTGACTTTGTATAACATCCTTATATCATATATACATATAACACATACACCCAGTTGTGAGCGAGATTTTTGCCCCTACTCCCGGTGGGATGGTTCTTGCGACTTTGGCACTATTTAGGCTCAGGGCCTTAGAGAACACGGACCTAAGTCTGGAGAAAATGGAGTTGCCACCCGGACTAGGCGGAAAAAAGAAAGGGGTGGATGACTCGACTCCTAAGGAATCCCCAACCCCCTAATGGGTTCGAAAAGTTAGGTACGTGTGGGGTGTTTTATTAGTTTTTGTTATAGATTTGTGTCTTGTTTATTATAATAATTATTGTTTTATTTAGGTATTTTGTTAGTTTTAATCGGTTTGTTTAGTGTTTTCATTAATTTTGGTAGTTTTAGTTTATTTCAGTGTTTATGTCGTTTTTGATCTAGTTTTTAGTATGGTGTTTATGTTTTGTTGGTTATTGTTTATTTACTTCTTGTTTAAAGTTTGTTTGAAGTTTTGTTTTAGGTTAAAAAAGCCAAGGAAGCAAATTGAAGGAAAAAAGGGACAGTAGCTGACACAGGCAGAGGACACGGCCAAGTCACTGGCTGTGTCCCATACCAAGTTAAAAAGGAAGTTCAAGACACAGAGAGGGACACACTCAAGGGATACTGCCAAATCAGTGGCCGTGTCCCTCCAAAGAAGCTCAAACACGGCCAGGATTGGTTGACTTGGCCGTGTCTCACTTAAATCCAAAGCATAGAAGAAGCAACTCTCACAGTAGAAGACATAGGCAAGGGACACGACCAAGTCACTGGCCGTGTCCCTCCAAAAAGGTCCAACACGGCCGTGTCTTCTTCAAGACTTGGCCGCGTCACTCAACAAAGAAGAAAAGAAGAAACTCTGAGGCAGAAGCGAACACAAGCAAGGGACACGGCCAAGTCAGTGGCCGTGTCCCTCCAAAGACCACCAACACGGCCAAGTCTCATCCAACTTGGCTGCGTCTCTCATGAACCAAAGAAGTAGCGGATTTTTAAAGCGGAGAATTCGTATAAAAGAGAAAAAGAAGCTAGGGTTTAGGGGTGTTGAATGTTGGAGAGCTGTTATCCGTCAAAGACAATTTTAGGGTTTTGATAACTTTGTTTTCTTAAAGATTATTGAACACTTTGATTAATCTAGCTTAGATTAGATTGTTCTAGCGATTGATACATCCTTCTTGCAAGATTTGAACAAGAGATTCTTCAGAAGCTTCAAGGAGTTTGTAACTTGGTTTTGTTCTTGAAATTTATCTCTTTATTTTCATTGGAATTGTATTTATGGATATTATCATGTCTAAATTGATTTCGTTGAATATTAATGAGATGAGTATGTTTGATAGCATTATGAACTAATTTGATCTAGTCTAGGGTTTGTATGGATCTGCTATGATTGTATGAATTGGTTATTCTCTTAGCTAATAATTTCTTTAGCCTTGATTGAATGGAATATTGTTAATATATAATTGATTGGCCACCAATTATGTGTTTTAGGTATTAGATGATGGATTGAGAGATGAAGTCTAATGCTGGAACAATTCAATTAGGGACTTAGGTGAATTAGAGATATAACCTATTAAAAAGATTATTTCAATCATAACAAGATTAGTTGAAAGAGGTTTGAATGCGAGAGCTTATTTCCTTTATTCAATTAATTAAGTTGCTTGAGATTTAATCTTTGAAATTAAATTAGTTAAGAGGAATAACCGTTCATACATATAAGTAGTAGAGAAGTGCAAACCCTAGACCTTTCTATCAAGTGAATCAAAACATCAGCTTAATTTACTTTTATTCGTTTTAAACTTCAATCAATCTTCTTCATTAGTTAACAATTTAAATTTTCTTCATTACTTGTTATTTATAATCTGATAATCAATTAGCTACTTTAGCTTCCTTGAGAGACGACCTTGGGGTGATCACCTTTGCTACAGCTACCTCGTATACTTGCAAGTGACGCTTTGTGGTAGAGTTAATTCGAGCGCAACAAGTTTTTGGCGCCGCTGCTGGGGAAGCTAATTGGCATAATTGTTTACTAGGCAAAAATATTCTAGATTATTTTTCACTGTTTTCATTTTATTTGTCTTTTGCTTTTAATAATTTCTTTTTCTAGAAATTTTGTTTATGCAAGGCAGGAGATCACTTGGAGGAGAGCTATACCCACTCATCCCAGAAATTCAGAGAGTGAAAAGGAGCAGGGAAGAGTTTGAACTGTACACAGGATTTGATACTATAGAGGAGGACACTTCTGATTTTGAGTCGGAATCTGCACAATCTGTTAAAATGGCTGAGGAAAGACAAAGGACTATGAGAGATTTTGCTAGACCTGTCATTGGAACTTCCACCTCTTGCATAAGACTGACAGATGCAGCAAGGAACTATGAATTGAAGAACATCCATTACAATATGCTGCCATCATTCTATGGAGTTCCAAATGAAGACCCTTTGAACTTTATTCGGGATTTCTACTCCACCCTCAACACTTTTCCAATGGGAGGATTAACAGAGGATCAGTTGAGGATGAGGTGTTTCCCATATACTTTGAAGGATAGGGCAAAGAGCTGGCTTATGATGTTGCCCGAAAACTCTTTGACAACTTGGGAGCAAGTTTATAACAAGTTCATGGGCAAGTTTTATTCACATCAAAAGACAGCTGAATTGAGAGGGAAGATAGCTACATTCTCTCAATTTGAAGGAGAGCCATTTCATGAGGCTTGGGACAGATTTAAGATGCTATTGATCCAGTGTCCACATCATCACTACCCACTTCAACTTCTTAATCAGTTTTTCTATGATGGTCTAACCCAGCAATTTCAGAACACTGTTGACAATGCAGCTGGGGGAGCCATGGGAGAAAAGACAGCTGATGAAACATATGATATCTTTGAGATGTTGGGAGCTAATTCTCAACAGAAAAGTGTAAGGGGAAGAAGTAAAGGGGTGAATCAACTGGAGGCCAATAGTGAGATGGTCAATCAGATTTCTTAGTTGACAAGGCAAGTGCAAATGCTGAATATGAAAAACAATTCTCCTTCATCAACTCAAGAAATTTGTGGAATATGTGGAACTTTAGGGCATGGAGCAAACATTTGCCTCTCTACATATGAATCATATGGGAATGAAGCTGAGCAAGTCAATGCCATGGGGGGATTTCAACCAAGGACCCGAAATGATCCTTATTCAAATTCATACAACCCTGGTTGGAGGAATCACCCAAATTTTTCTTGGGCAACAAATAATTCTCAGCAGCCTTTCCATTTGCTCCAGAGACAGAACCAACAATAGGGTCAATCCTCAAATCATGGGCAGTCTAAGATAGTCAGTGCGAAAAATCAAGAGATGACCAATAAGAGGCTGGATTCCTTAGAAGCATCTTTTAAGAAAGTGGAGACTCAAGTAGGGCAACTTGCACAACAGATGCAGATTCAACAAAAGGGGAAGTTCCCAAGTCAACCTGAGCAGGCACAATCAGTGACTGTTCTTAGAAGTGGTAAGGCAATTGACAATAATGTTGAAGATAATTCTGTGAGTGCAGGTGACCAAGAGAACAAGAAGGAAGGAGAACCAAAGAACAAAGGTGCTGGAGAAAGATCAGTGGAGAAGTCCCCTACAGCAGATCTACATAAGGCAAGCAATCCCTACCGGCCACCTATACCATTCCCCAACAGGTTGAAGGATGATAAACCAGATAAGCAATTTTCTAACATCTTCAACATGCTATCTAAGGTAAGTATTAACTTACCCTTACTGGAAGCAATTAAGAACATGCCGGCTTATGCAAAATTCTTCAAAGAACTGATCACCAAGAAAAAGAGGTATGAGCCGAATGAAAAGGTGATAGTTTCAGAGGTAGCTAGTGTTGTTCTGCAGCATAAACTACCTCCCAAGCTAAAGGATCCTGGTAGCTTTATAATTCAAATTACTGCGGGGAATGGAAAGGGGACTGATGGTATGTGTGATCTAGAAGCCTGTGTAAATTTGATGCCCTACTCTGTGTATAAAGAATTAGAACTAGGGGAACTTAAACCGACCAAAATGGTGTTGCAATTAGCTAATAGATCTTTTAGATTCCCGAAAGGGGTTATAGAAGATGTTTTAGTTAAGGTTGGTGGGTTAATAGTACCTGTGGATTTCATAGTTCTTGACATGGAAGGGAGTAACCCTGCACCATCAGCACACATTATATTGCTGGGTAGGCCTTTCATGGCTACTACCAACACCTTAATAGATGTTAAAAATGGTAAGTTGTCAATGACTGTCTTAGGGCAAACTGTTGAATTTTCTATTTTTAACACTTATCCTATTCCTACAACTGCTTTATATGAGGAATGTTCTTTAATTAATTGTGTTGAAGCAGTTGTTTCAGATGTTGTATTGCATATAGACTTCTCAGATAAATTGGAGCTGAAACTGACCTTAGAAGAGGAGGCTAAATCAATGAGGGAGACCCAAAGGTGCTTTAACCCAAAGGCATATGAGAGCTCGAGAGTTTACAAGGATCGCACTAAGGCAATTCATGACAGATTTATTGTGCGACAGACATTGAGTCCAGATATGAAAGTTTTACTTTTTAATTCTCGACTCAGTCTATTTCAAGGTAAACTCAAATCTCGATGGAGTGGTCTTTTCGAGGTAACTAAGGTATGTCCTTCTAGTGCCATTGAATTGCTTAACTCTAGAACCAATAAGATTTTTAAAGCAAATAGACATAGAGTTAAACTATACAAAGAAGGATTTCAGGAAGTGAGGATCATTGACAACACTTTGATCCATGATCCATAAGTCTTGCATGATGTCTAGCTATATGACATTAAAGAAGCGTTAAATGGGAGGCAACCCATTGGTTTGCATTTCTTTTTCATAGTTGTAATTTTAAATTTAGTAAGTTTTGATTTTATGTTTAGTCTAAATAAATGGAATGGGTGCTTTGATCGGTTTTTATCTTTCTAATGTGTTTCAGGATTGATCGGAGAAGAGGTTTGCAATTTCTTTGATATTTGGTGTTATAAAATTAAGATTTCAAATTACAAATAAAAAAAATAAAAAAAATGTTAAAAGTGGCAGAAGGAGACACGGCCAAAGGACTTGGCCGTGTCCCTTGGCCGTGTCACATGGGACACGGCCAAGACTTCACCAATTGCTCTTTGTTTTTTTATTTTGCACCTCTTCTTCCAGTAGCTGACACGCCCATGGGACACGGCCAAGTCACTGGTCATGTCTCTCAACACACACAAGACACGGCCGTGTCACCTAGACTTGGTCGTGTCTCGTCCCTCAACACACATAAGACACGGCCGTGTTAACCCTAACTTGGCCGTGTCTCTCACTTTTTCACTTTAAAAAACACGATTCTTTCACCTTTTTCCTCATTCAGTCCCTAGTTTCCTGTTTTTTCATCTTCTCGCTCTCTCGCTTTCTCTCTCTCGCAACCTCCATTCTTTGTGATTCCAAGCTCCAAATCTTCCATTAAACCTCAAATTTCTTCACCAAAACTAAAAATAATCCATTAAAACTTCTTCTTTGCTCATAAAAGTTTGATTTAATCAGGTTTTGGTGTTAAATATTTTCAGATTTCTCAAGATGCCAAGAACAAAGATTGTTTCACATCACAAGAAGAAGAGACCTACAACCGAAGGAGCTTCTTCCTCTTCATCAATTTCATCTTTGAAGAGAACAAATCTTTTGGCTCAGGGTTTTTTCTCGACGAGGTATGTTAATGATGAATCCCTTGATGCTCTGCAAATTAGGACTAATTTTTATCATTATGTGCAAATTCTTGGGTGGGAGAATCTAGTCTCCTTGCGACCTTTGCAGTTTGAGGAGCTGACTTTGGAATTTCTGACATCTCTTAAGGTTGAACGAGATGATAAAAAATCTACACTAGAATGAGTTTTAAATTGTTGGGTAAATCATTTGTGCTTAATATTGAACAATTGAATGTTATATATGGTTTCCATCAGCATGGGGAAAGGTCGGTACCTAAAGAATTTAAACAACAATTTGCTTGGGGAGCATTAGGCTCGGGGACCTATGTGGCCAAATCGGCCAAAGCATCCAGATTAAGAAATTCCACTTTGAGGTATTTGCATCGGTTTATGTCTTGCGGATTCTTTGCTCGGAAAGAGAGCCCGGGTGTAGTGGAATTGAGTGAGCTATTTTTCCTGGATTGTGCTTTGAATGCAGTGCCTGTTAGTGCCGGCTATTGGTTAGCCGATATTTTTTATACTGTGGCTAATAAAAGGAGGGGGCAATTTGTGTTAGAGGGTTGATTACCACATTAGCAGTAGCCCTTCTTGAAAATTTTGACCCGAGTACCAGTCGCATGACTAGAATTTTGGGTAATGACTCGTTAGATTTGGCCACATTAGAGAAAATGCATATGGTGGTGCATAGGAGAGGGGCTTATATGATGGCTTCAGCTGAGCCAGAAGCACCGGGGGACAGGCAGAAGAGAGCACGGGTCCAAGAGGAGTCCGACTCGGATTCTCTAGATCTAGATGAGGATGCTCTGGTCTCGGAAAGTCAAGAGGTACTTATTAGGATTGAGGCCCTAGAGGGAAAGGTAGATCGACTGGATGGCAAAGTGGACCGTAACCATGCTGAGGTCTTGCAACAGTTGGAACAGATTAATAGCAACCTTGCAAAGATTTTGAGTCTTCATCCCTCGGCTGCATCATCTTCACACCCGCCTTCACCATAGATTTTGAGTTCCTTGCTTTATTGTGTTTAGTGTAATTTTGTTCTTATTTTTCATTTTTGTTTTAATGTTAACATTTTATATTTGGATATTTTATTTTGTTTGTTTTTGAACATTTGTGTTTGTGATGAAAAGTTAGGGTTTTGCCTCACCAGGGTACGATGGAAGAAAGGTTGTACTTAACTCTTTCTCTTTATTATTCTTGTTTTCCATTGAGGACAATGTAAATTCTTAAAGTGTGGGGTAATCTTTAATTTTTCTTTTGTTTTGTTTGTCATGGTGTGTTTTATTGTGTGTTGTGCATGGCATAATTGTTGAAAATTTATTGATCTTTTCTGTGATTCTAGCATTGTATTTGAGACTTTAGTATCAGCATAGAAATGAGCAGTTGAATTCATTAAGGATCAATTTTCACATTCTACAATTTATGACATATAAATCTTTGAGAACCCACCTGTGTGAGTTTTGAGCCTCATAGATTGAATTTTATTATCAGTTGATTTTCTTTTCTTAAGTGTACACCTTCATGATTTTGCATCTCTAGAGTTTGCTTTTGCATACTAATTGAACTCACATTATGATTTAATCTCAAGTTTTAAAATGATGAAGGCAAATTAGGCTAGCCCTTTAGCTTAAAAAGACCTCCCTTAATTATGAATTCCTTAGTGAGCCAAGTTGAGCCTTTGACCTTTTTACTGTTTGATCAACACAATTCTCAACTTAACATGTTCTTATTATCATCATACCTGCATTAAGGAATGGAGTTTTATGATATGACAATAGGGTGGTTTATTTCAAAGTGTGGGGTAAGCAAGTATTAAAAAAAATGGTATTGCTATTTGGGGTTGAAATGCATACTTTGCACATTGTATTGGATTAAGAGTTGATTATTCTTTTCCTCTACATTTTAAGCTAGATGTTCCATGCAAGTTTATATTTTGTATATATATATATATAATGATAAAAATAAAAGAAAATAAAAAAAAAGTGAAAATAAAAAAAAGAGATATATATATATACAAAATCCATATATTTTCTAGCATTGGAAGAATGTTGATTCGTTATTTTTCTTGAAGTATGCAAGTATGTGAAGTATTAATGGATTGTGAGTATGCCATTTGAGGGAGTTATGAATTTCTTAGCAAGAGTATTGTCTAATTTAGATACTCCATTTCTTGATGCTCCAGCTTAAATGTCTTTTCTCACACCTTTACCTTAGCCCCATTACATCCAAATGAAAGACCTTCGGATTATTTCTTGAGAAAATCAGTGAGAGAGATTGGATAATTAAGCAAGTTTGTGGTAGTATGCAGTCATGAGTGGTTTGAGTGATTAACCTTTGAAATCAAGTGAAACACTTAGATGAGAGATGGGATTTGTATGTCTGGATTAATGAATGAGTTAAGAAAATCCTTGATTGAAGTAAATTGCAAATATTTATGGCTGAGTCTTAAAGTATTTCACCTTATATGTTGGAATTATAGTTAAGGTTGTTTGAGTTTTTAATTTATGCCATGTGAATTTGCTTGAGGAAAAGCAAAGTTTTAAGTGTGGGGTAGTTGTTTTATTAGTTTTTGTTATAGATTTGTGTCTTGTTTATTATAATAATTATTGTTTTATTTAGGTATTTTGTTAGTTTTAATCGGTTTGTTTAGTGTTTTCATTAATTTTGGTAGTTTTAGTTTATTTCAGTATTTATGTCATTTTTGATCTAGTTTTTAGTATGGTGTTTATGTTTTGTTGGTTATTGTTTATTTACTTCTTGTTTAAAGTTTGTTTGAAGTTTTGTTTTAGGTTAAAAAAGCCAAGGAAGCAAATTGAAGGAAAAAAGGGACAGTAGCTGACACAGGCAGAGGACACGGCCAAGTCACTGGCCGTGTCCCATACCAAGTTAAAAAGGAAGTTCAAGACACAAAGAGGGACACACTCAAGGGACACGGCCAAGTCAGTGGCCGTGTCCCTCCAAAGAAGCTCAAACACAGCCAGGATTGGTTGACTTAGCCGTGTCTCACTTAAATCCAAAGCATAGAAGAAGCAACTCTCACAGTAGAAGACACAGGCAAGGGACACAGCCAAGTCACTGGCTGTGTCCCTCCAAAAAGGTCCAACACGGACGTGTCTTCTTCAAGACTTGGCCGTGTCACTCAACAAAGAAGAAAAGAAGAAACTCTGAGGCAGAAGAGAACACAAGCAAGGGACACGACCAAGTCAGTGGCCGTGTGTACACCCTTAATTTTTGACCCAATCCGGTCCATTGTATTTTATTTGGTTTAAAATGATTTTTCTTATTCAATTGGTTCAAAATAATTTTAATTAAATAATTTTTACCTTAGTATCTAATTTTTATTAATAAAAAATGAAAATAAAAAATAAAAAAATAAAAATAAAAATAAAAATCAAAGTCGAAAAAAAATCGGCAGCGAAAAGTGGTCGCGCGGTCCCGTCGGGCCAGCAGCAACTCCTGCAAGCGTTTCGCTCGCAGGAATTTCCTGTGGGCGAAATAACCTCCCGCAAGAAATTCCTGCGGGCTGGCACGCCCACGGGCCCGGCAGCTCAGTTTTTGCCAGCGCAGAATTTTTTGACTCGATTTTTTGGAATCCTAATCCAATTAAGTTTTAATTTTTTTTATTAATATTATTTACCTTAGTTAATTAGGAATAAATAACCTAAAAACCACTATAAATAGGGACAAATTAAACCAAATCAAAGGAGGAAAAAAAACACAGTGACTTTAGGATTTGAAACCAAATCAAGGAAGGAAAAGGAAAAACTCAATTCAATTGATATTAATAGCAGCAGTAGCACGGAAAAAGGAGAGGGGGAGGCAATCAAAGCTTGTCTTTGGAGCTAGTTCATCCAAGAAGAGTTATTTTTTGGAGAATCAACAAAAGAAGGTATGTTTTAATTCATTTAATTTATGTTTTCACAATAGCCAAATCTATAATATTTAAGTTCTTTAAATTAAAAATCTTAGAACTTTAATTTAGTTTTTCCAATATTTCAACATTAAAACGTGAATTTCTTTTCTAAAAGGACTTAAAATTGTTATTTTTTCTTCTTAAAAATCTTTAAAACACTCATTGAACATATTTTTCAACAAAACCAAAATAAAATTCTGTTTTATTTAAGATTTTAAAGTAGGCTCTTTTTCATTCAAAAAACCTTCAAAAACATCTTTTCTACTTATAAAAACTTCAATCCATGTGTTTAAATTCATAAAATCTCATAAAATATCAAATTGTTTTTTTTTAAAACCCTAAAAATTATACTTTAGCTGAAAATCCAATTTCAAAGCCTAAAATCCAAAAATCATCTTTTAAACATAAAATAATGAACCCTAACCCTTTAAAACCTTAAACCTTAACTTATTCTAAACTTTCAACCCTTTAAAACATTAAAAACATAAAAACATAAAAAAAGTCAAAAAGTCACAGTAGCTTAAATCATTATTTAAAATCATAAATTAAAAATATTTCAAAATTGTCTAAAACTCAAGTTTTATTATTTCCTCATTCAAATCTTAATTTGTTTAATCAAAGTGTCTTGCCAACCTTTAAAAAACATAAAACCTAATCTATTAAACTTTAGAATTTCCAAAGCCTTAACACATGAGATAAATAACCCTAAATAGAAATAGTAGTTATACTTGAACTTTTATTTGTTTTATTCAATTCCATATTTATTTATACCTTGATTTATTTCTTATGCTTTAATTTATTTATTTTTAATACTTGATTTATTTAATTTATCATGGATGGATGTTTATTTTATTGATATTTAAATACTTTTGATGAATGATTTATTTATTATGGATGATTATTTACTTTTATCAATCAATTTAGACTTCCAAAAGTTGTAAGAGGTATGTTTCCACTTGGTGGGTACCTCATTAGTTAAACATCATATAATTTAATTTTCTTTTTTATTTTAGAACTTATGTAAAGTGCATGTTTCTACCTTTTGGTGGGTGTCCTATCTAGGAATGTGATGTAAGGACATGTTTCCATCCTTGGATGGGTGTCCATTTATTTGTTTTGTTTTGTTTGGACATTGCTTTGATTTTAATATAATGATGCTTTCTTTTTATTGTGTGTAATATGGATAATGTTATTATACTTAAGAATTTTATAATATTAAGACCTGTAAAGGAGGCCGGTTCCAATGAACAGGGCGTTGTGGGGGTGCTGGGCCATTTCTCACCTTCCCCACACGTACCCAACTTTCTGAACCCATTAGGGGGTTGGGGATTCCTTAGGAATCGAGTCATCCACCCCTTTCTTTTTCCCGGCCCGTCCGGGTGGCGACTCCATTTTCTCCGGACTTAGGTCCGTGTTCTCTAAGGCCCCGAGCCTAAACAGTGCCGAAGTCACAAGAACCATTCCACCGGGAGTGGGGCAAAAATCCCCGCTCACAGTGGCGACTACACTGGGGATATGAGAAGTTGATTCCGTTGGTCTTTATATTATTCTATTCTTTCTTATAAAAATATTATCCATTGCATCATCTTAGATTGTATCGTGTGTGTGAGTTAGGACGCCCGTGTTACCCGTGTTATGTTGTGTAAGGGATGCCATACTTTCACTCAAGGTATGGAGATCGAGCATGGCATAACCACTCATAGCCTTGTACCATTTGGTATATACTTGTTATGGGAACCTAAGCCTTTTAACCCAAAGACTAAAGCTCATGTAATTGGCCTAGTTACTTTCCTTAGGTTTTACCCTAAATGCATGTTGTTTGACTATGGTTAGTTTATCTTAGTCTAAATCATGGCTTATTTGGTTTGTTCTTTTTCTAATATGACCTAAATAAATTGTAAGCTCTAAATAAATTTTTCTTTAAAATCCAAAAGATCAAAACTATTTTCAAAATTTTTCAAGATGGTCTTTGGACATAAGACTTTTCTAAAAACAAATCAAAAATTCTTTGGCCCATGGCCCAAATACTAAGCCTAAAATCCATTTTTCTAAAATCTTTTACAATGAGCTTAGAAACAAAACTATTTTCACCCAACATTTTCTTACAAAGAGCTTGCAAAAATATTTAGGTCAATTATGAAATACCAAAAATCAATTGTGGGCCTAGTTTACACTAAGAATAAATTAACTATGGGCTTGTTTTTGGCATGAACCATTAGTTACTCTTTTCAAGTGAGAAATCTATCTATAATAAACCTCTTAATTTAGTTTTAATCCAATATAGCATAAAAGCTACTTTAGTTGGTTGAATGGATTAAAACCTAATTAATGGGAATTATCATGGATTGATTTCCATTTTCAAGGATATAACTATTGGTTGAAACGTCCGAGGGAATTATTCGAAAACAATGTACCCCATGTTGGTATTTTGTTAACCATGTACCTAGGAAAAGAGACTCGCCACTCGTGTGTGGATGTTATAAGGTTGGAAGGAACGTCCTAATTTGTCCTTGTTTGTCTATTGTTTTTGCATACATGCATACATGCATACATTTGCATCTCATATCGTTGATCCTCTCTGGCTCACAGCCCTGGATTACGATAATTCTAAAGCTTACAACAATTCGACCTACGCTGGAGACGAAGCATCAAGCAACGACTCAATCACTTGCTCACCAAAGACAATGGAGCACGAACAAATTCAAAGAATGGTGGATGAAGCCCTCAATGCCAAGATGGAAGAAATCAAAGAGGCCCTAGCTGAGACCATGAAGAACCAATTGACTGCAATCTTAAAGAATCATGCCGAGGCATCTGATAGCACTAAGAAACCAAAGGACAAAGGGAAGACTAAAGTTAATGAAGTGGCTTTTGATGATGAAAAGGTGGTCATCGATGATGATGATGATTGGGCTCAATACTATCAAGAGGTTTAAGAAAAGAAGAAAGAACCGAAGGCTGTAGAGAAAGCAACTATTGAAAAGACCGAGACATCTGATGTTGAAAAGATGATTGCTGATTTAGAAAAGAAATTTGAAAAGAAGCTGAAAATCGAAGAGATGTCCAAAGTTGACAAGTTATTTGAACAAGATGATGAGGTCCCTTATAAGTTCAATATGCCATCCTTTGCTAAGTACAATGGCACCGGAAATCCTCATCTCCACGTGAAGCAATATATCACTGCCATGCAATCTGCTCGAGCTACTAAGGCTCAAACCCTAAGGTACTTTATGCTCTCATTGGAACCTGTTGTCCAAAATTGGTTCAATACCTTAGATGATGAAACACAAAAGAGCTGGGATCTACTCTACAAAGCCTTCATCCAACAATATGGATATAATGTTGAGTTGGAAGTTACCTTGATGGAAGTGGAGTCCATTAGGAAAAGACCGAATGAGAATTTTGTAGATTATGTCAAGAGATGGAGAAACAAGGCTGCTTTGCTCAAGAAAAGGGCCGATGAATGTAATCAAATAAGGATGATCGTGAGAGGTGTCCTGCCCAATCTCCGCGAAAGGATGTCTCACACCCTTATAAGGGACTTCAAAGATCGTCTCCAAGCTGGTCTACAAATTGAAGAATGGGAAAGGGAGAATAATCGCTTTTCAATGAAAAAGAATGAGAAAGGGAACTACCAGTCGGGCAATCAAAGCACACAAAAAGAAGTTGATGTTTGTAATATCCTCATGTATGCCCTAGAAGTTTTGACTAGGTTGTTGTTGTTGTTGTTTTAAAATGGATTGAATGTATATGTTATGTGAGAAGAAAAGAATTTGAGAAGAGAATGGTTATGTATATGTGTTTTGGGAAAGAAAATAGGGTTTAGAGAAAAGTGTATATGTTGTTTATATGTTAATATATATAACATATAAGTTGGTCAAATGCAAGGTCAATGGAAGAGAGATATTTTTATGGGATATGTGAAATTACATATATGGGCATGCAAGGGACAAAAGCTAGAACAAATGGTTAAGGGTGTTTTGGTAATTTTCCTTGTAGGAATTGCATGGTGGAGATTAAAAGAAGAAGAAGTGGTTAACTTGAGTTTATTTTCTTGTCTTTTCTCATGTGTGTGCCGGCCATTGAAGAAGAGAAAGAGCTAGAGAGGGCTTGAAGTTCTAAACTCAATTTGATAGGAGATTCAAGGAATTAAGTGGAAGATTTGTGAAATTCATCAACTTTGGTAAGTCCTTTCTCTTGATTTTCTTTTGTTCTTTTGAAGTGGAGTTGGAAATGAATTTTTGGTTTGTTGAGATGATGATTAAATGTGTTTGTAATGAGTTTTTAAATGTTGTTTTTGATTTTAAGTGAAGAAGTTTAAGAGGTGTTGTTGTTAGAAGTGTTGGAGTTGATTTTGTTTTAGGGTTTTGAAGTGTAACATGATGTTTTCCTTGTGTTTGCTTCATTATTTTCAAAGATCTTCTTGTGGTTGGTGTTTGTTGGAATTTTGGACTTGGAAATGGGATTTTGGCCGAGGGCAGTAGCCTTCTGGATGCCATGCCCGTGGCCTTGATTGGCCATGGCCGTGGCCATTGGTAGGCTTTTGGTGCCATGGCCGTGGAAGATGGAAGCTTGAGTGGCAGAATTGTTTTGTACCCCACGCCCGTGGTGGTTATGGTGGCCACGACCGTGGTCTATAATGAATGATGTTGAAGTGTAATTTTATGATTTAAGGTTTAAGATGAAGTTATTAAGTGATTAAATGGTATTGGAATTGATGGATTGTATCATTCTTTGGATTAGGGTTTGATAGAAGGTGATTTGCCCTAATTTGGGAAGTGAAGAACTTTGCAAGAAGGAAGGTGTTTAGAGTTGTGTGACTTGTGATTGATGTAAGTACAAATCTTGTATTGATACATACATGTGACATTGCATTGATGATGCATATGAAGTTGAGCTTGATCATATATATATGAAGATAATGGTAATGCATATGATACTATGTGATATTTCATGTATTGTGACTTATGTGATGAGTAATGTGTTTTGTTATGTTTATATCAATAATGCTATATGTATAATGTGATGGATATGTTGAGGATATGATGGTGTATTTGAAAGATGAAGTATTGTAATGTGATTTGAAATGTGATGTAAAGCCATTGTGATTGGCTATGATGATACAATTGAATGATGTATGGCATATTTGCCTAATTGATGAGGAAGATTGAGAAAGAGTTTGATAAAGAGAATAAAGAAATAAGTGTATGCGTAATATGATATTCAGTTTCAGAGTTCTGGTTTTTGGAGGCATGCCTATTTAATGAAAGGTAACAGTCTTGCCGGGTTGAGGATCTCTTCAAATTGAATTGAATTGAGGTCCAAGAGACTGGGTCTATTACACAATGATAATTGATATTATGAGATATTTGATTTGTAACAGTCTTGCCGGGTTGAGGATCTCCTCGAGTTAGATGAGTTGATGATCCAAGAGACTGGGTCTGTTACGCTATCCATGGATAGAGATATATATGTATTTGTTGCCTACGGGCTTGATAATTGTGTTTATGAACCAAAGCAGTAACTCTGAATTCTGAATATCGTATTAAATACTTGATGGGCCCATAGGTGTCTATGTTTTATGTATATCATAAATGATGTTCTAATGTAATGAAATGTTAATATTACTTAAATGATGAAACGGACTATTCACGGAATATTGTCTGTTGAATATGATCTTTATTGATTGAGTGTGTATCATTGATGTTGATTTGTTAATACATATATGAAACATTGCATTGCATTAAAGCATAACATTAGCATGATTTGTCTTACTAAGCCGTTGGCTTAGCGCGATAGTGTTAATCTCGCAGGTGATAGAGTTGAACCCGAGAGCTCTTCGAAACCTAGTGAGAGTAGACATTGAGGTGTTGATTTTGGACTTAAAGATCATAGCAGACTTGCCAATCAAGTATAACTTCTTTATGTTTTGTAAAATATTGTTTATAATGTAAATATATGTATATTTGTAAATACAGATTTAAATGTTTTCATATATGTAAATAATTTTATAACTTCCGCTGTGTAATAATTAAATGTATGAATGTATGTATATATTGAATTTATTTTATACTACAATTTAATGACTTCTTTTCTATAATATATAATGATAAAGATTATGATAGTATATAAAATGTTTTGAATGTTAAGAAAATCCGTAGCATCCCTATGTTTATTGCATGTATGCTACATTGTGGTATTGTAGTGTGCATGTAATGGATGTGGGGGTGTTACAATTGTTTTGGTTTCAGAGCCTAGGTTTGAGATTCTCAACCTAGGTAAAATGTAAGAAAAAGACTATTTTGATTTTTAAAAAAATGGTTTTTGAATAACATATATGTTTGGGATTGGCAATCTCTGATCTTTAATAAGATGTAATCTGCTGTGTTTGCAGACTTAGGTTGTGATGGATCCTTATTCGCGTCAGTCAGTTGAGGGAAGTGCGGAGAGTGTTGCTCCTGAGGATGGAGCTAGAGTTGATAGTGCTGGAGAGGCACCTGCTTCGGTGTCGGGTAGACCAGCTGGGGAGGAGGATCCGCCAGCTTGGCTTAGGCATGTGGTAGAAGCTTTGAGGCAAGCACCAGTGCAACCACGGCCACCACCCCCTCAGCCTTTGGTATCTGTGAGGCACTATGACAAACTGAGGAAGTATGGAGCTGAAGATTTTATAGGTACTACTGATCCAGCAGTGGCTGAGCAGTGGTTAGACAAAGTACAGAGAATATTTGTTCAGTTGCAAGCCACTCCAGAGGAAAAGTTTGATTATGCAAGATCCTTGTTGCAGAAGGATGCATATAGTTGGTGGAAGACAGTGCCCCATTCTATGGATGATCCACCTACTTTATCCTATACAGATTTTCTGAGAGAGTTTGAATCGAAGTATACTCCAAGGGAGTATAAAGATGGGAAGAAAAGAGAGTTTCTAGATTTGAAGGAAGATCACCGGACCGTAACGGAATATGAGATTGAGTTTATTCGATTAAGTCAGTATGCTGGGGGCATAATATCAGATGAGATAGATAGATGCAGAAGATTTGAGGAGGGATTGAGGCCCTCTATCATGTGCTTAGTGGCTGGATCTAGATATCAAGATTTTTCTCAGCTTGTGGCAGCAGCCCGAAGTGTAGAGCGAGCTCAAGTTATTGCAGCTGCTTCAGAGGAAGAGGTTAGGGTTAGGAGGCCCCAGTTTGAGGCAGGGTCTTCTTCTGTTAAGAGAGGTAAGGGAAGTTTTGCTCCTCAGGCTAGTAGGAGTCAGAGGTTAGCTGGTAGGTCAGTGCAGTTTCAAAGACAGAGATTTAGACCTACAGCTTCAGTGGCGAGTGCTCCGACCCCAGTGACTCAGAGATCTGCTCTACCTGTGTGTGCTCAGTGTGGTGGATCACATAGGGGTGCTTGTTGGAGGTATAGTGGGTCAGCTGTATGCTTCAGGTGTGGATCGCCTGATCATTTTATTAGAGATTGTCCAGAGACGCGGGAACAGAGGTCAGTTGATTCCACAGCTTCTCGACCTAATGCGAGGGGAGGTCGAGCAGGCAGAGGTGTTAGCAGAGGAGGCAGACCGGGGTTCATTTCTAGAGGAGGTTCTACATCTAGGGAGAGTAGACCAGAGGAGGTTGGATCTTCCCAGAGGATGTATGTTATGCAGAGGCAGCCAGATGCTTCGACAGTCATAGCTGGTACTTTTTCTTTATTTGATACTTCAGTACTTGCTTTGATTGATCCGGGTTCCACACATTCATATATTAGTGCATCTGTTTTGCCTGTGTCTGATATGCATGCTGAGTCCCTAGGATTTGATGTGTTGGTGACAAATCCGTTAGGGCATAGTGTGATTGTTAGCAAGGTGCACCGAGATAGTGCAGTAGTGGTGCAGGGTGAGGAGTTCCTTGGGGATTTGATTGAGATGCCTTTTAAGGAATATTAAGTGATTTTGGGCATGGACTGGCTATCTCGACATGGATCTGTGGTGGATTGTAAAAAGAAAATTGTTTCTTTGAGAACTGGTGATGATAGAGAGGTGATAGTATCTAGTGAGCAAGGACAGCTAGCCTCCTTATTTGTTTAAGCTGTTGCAGCTAGGAGGTTGATTAGAAAAGGAT
This sequence comes from Garcia nutans, assembly GCA_947685225.1. Taxonomy (NCBI): domain Eukaryota; kingdom Viridiplantae; phylum Streptophyta; class Magnoliopsida; order Malpighiales; family Euphorbiaceae; genus Garcia; species Garcia nutans. The sequence goes on along the minus strand of CANTUV010000007.1, from coordinate 40,881,102 downwards.
GTGAAGCCTATCTTGCTCATGTGGTAGATACTAGAGTAAGAGGTTCTCCTATTGATAGCATTGCCACAGTTGCAGAGTTCCCAGATGTATTCCCAGAGGAGTTGCCAGGATTGCCTCCTGAGAGAGAAGTGGAGTTTGGTATTGAATTGTTGCCTGGTACCACTCCTATCTCTATTACTCCGTATAGAATGGCACCAGCAGAATTGAGGGAGTTAAAAGTGCAATTACAGGAGTTGTTGGATAAAGGATTTATTCGCCCCAGTGTTTCTCCTTGGGGAGCTCCTGTGTTATTTGTGAAGAAGAAAGATGGTACTATGAGATTGTGCATCGATTATAGGCAATTGAACAAGGTGACCATTAAAAATAAATATCCTTTGCCTAGAATTGATGATCTCTTTGATCAATTGAAAGGAGCATCAGTGTTCTCCAAGATTGATTTGAGATCTGGGTACCATCAGTTAAGGGTCAAAGCTGAAGATGTTCCGAAGACAGCTTTTCGGACCAGGTATGGGCATTATGAATTTTTAGTTATGCCTTTTGGTCTGACGAATGCACCTGCAGCTTTTATGGATTTGATGAATAGGGTGTTTGGGCCCTATCTGGATCAGTTTGTAGTGGTCTTCATCGATGATATATTGGTGTATTCGTGGAATGAGGAGGAACATGACAAGCATCTGCGGATTGTGTTGCAGATTTTGAGAGAGAAGCAGTTGTTTGCTAAATTGTCGAAGTGTGAGTTTTGGTTGGACCAAGTAGCTTTTCTTGGTCATATAGTTTCAGCAGAAGGCATTAGAGTTGATCCGAGTAAAGTTGAAGCTATTTTGAATTGGAGTCCACCCAAGTCTGTGACAGAAGTTAGAAGTTTTCTGGGTTTGGCAGGCTATTACCGACGGTTTGTGAAAGGATTTTCTTTGATAGCTACTCCACTCACCAGATTGCTTCGTAAGGGAGTGAGATTTGTGTGGACGGATCAGTGTCAGGCTAGCTTTGAGCAGTTGAGAGATATGCTGACTCAAGCGCCTGTCCTTACTTTACCTATGGAAGGCAAACCATATGTGATTTTTAGTGATGCTTCACATAATGGTTTGGGTTGTGTGCTAATGCAGGAAGGTAAAGTTATAGCTTATGCATCTAGACAGTTGAAACCGCATGAGCTTAACTATCCAACCCATGATTTGGAATTGGCAGCCATTGTGTTTGCATTGAAGATTTGGCGACACTATTTGTTTGGGGAGAAATGTTTCATTTACACTGATCACAAGAGTTTGAAGTATTTGGGGGTTCAGAAGGAGCTCAATCTTCGACAGAGGAGATGGTTGGAATTGATTAAAGACTACGACTGCTTGATTGATTATCATCCAGGTAAAGCAAATGTTGTTGCTGATGCCTTGAGTCGGAAGTCTTTAGCTGGTTTAACTGTTTACTCGCTCTCATTGATTGTTGAGTTGAGAGCATTGTGTGCTAGTTTTATATCTTGTGATGATGGTGCATTGTTGGCACAGTTGCATGTGAAACCAGTTTTGTTGGATCAGATTAAAGAGGCTCAGTTGGCTGATAAGAAGATTCAGAAGATTATTTCAGATTGTCAGAATGGAAAGAGTAGAGATTTTGTTGTGAAAAGTGATGGGAGCCTCTGGTTTAAGAATAGATTGTGTGTACCCGATGATGCTGATTTGAAAAGGATCATTTTGGAAGAAGCACATCATTCAGTGTTTGCTATGCATCCAGGCAATACCAAGATGTATCATGATTTGAGACAATATTACTGGTTGTTTGGTTTGAAGAGAGACATTGCTGAGTTTGTATCAAAATGTCTCACATGTCAGAAGGTAAAAGCAGAGCATCAAGTTCCAACTGGGTTGCTTCAACCGTTGTCAGTGCCTGAATGGAAATGGGATAGAGTAATAATGGATTTTGTGTCTGGTTTACCATTGACATAAAGAAAGCATGATGCTATTTGGGTGATTGTGGATAGATTGACCAAGACAGCTCATTTCCTTCCGGTTCGGATGGATTACTCTTTGGAAAGGTTAGCTGAGTTGTATATCCATGAGATTGTGAAGTTGCATGGTGTTCCAACTTCTTTGGTGTCTGATCGAGATCCCAGGTTTACTTCAAGATTTTGGAAGAGTTTGCATGGAGCTTTGGGTTCTCGACTGCATTTCAGCACTGCTTTTCATCCACAAACGGATGGACAGTCAGAGAGGGTGATACAAATTATTGAGGACATGTTGAGAAGCTGTGTCATCGATATCTCTGGAAGTTGGGACAGATTTCTATCTCTTGTGGAGTTTGCTTACAACAACAGTCACCAATCTAGCATTGGTATGGCACCATTTGAAGCATTGTATGGCAGACGGTGTAGGACACCTCTTTGTTGGAGTGAACTTGGGGAAGGTAAGTTAATTGGTCCTGATGTGATTCAAGAAACTGAAGAGAAAGTGAAGTTGATTCGAGGGAGGTTGAAAGCAGCTTCGGACCGACAGAAGTCTTATGCAGATCTGAAAAGGAGAGACATAGAGTTTGATGTTGGAGATAAGGTATTCTTGAAGGTATCTCCTTGGAAGAAGATATTGAGGTTCGGTCGGAAAGGGAAATTGAGTCCTCGTTTCATTGGACCGTATGAAGTGTTGGGAAAAGTTGGGCCAGTTGCATATCGACTTGCTTTACCACCTGAGTTGGATCGTATTCATAATGTATTCCATGTTTCTATGTTGAGGAAGTACATATCGGATCCATCTCATGTGTTGTCAATTGAATCAATTGAAGTGAATCCAGATTTGACGTTTGAAGAGGAACCAGTTGCTATCTTGGCACGTGATGTGAAAGAGTTAAGAAACAAACAAGTGCCACTTGTGAAGATTTTGTGGAAGAATCATGGACAAGAAGAAGCAACTTGGGAAAGTGAGCAAACCATGCGAGATCAATATCCTCAGTTGTTTCAGAGTTAATACCAGGTAATTTCGAGGACGAAATTTCTTTTTAGAGGGGGAGAATTGTAATATCCTCATGTATGCCCTAGAAGTTTTGACTATGTTGTTGTTGTTGTTGTTGTTTTAAATTGGATTGAATGTATATGTTATGTGAGAAGAAAAGAATTTGAGAAGAGAATGGTTATGTATATGTGTTTTGGGAAAGAAAATAGGGTTTAGAGAAAAGTGTATATGTTGTTTATATGTTAATATATATAACATATAAGTTGGTCAAATGCAAGGTCAATGGAAGAGAGATATTTTTATGGGATATGTGAAATTACATATATGGGCATGCAAGGGACAAAAGCTAGAACAAATGGTTAAGGGTGTTTTGGTAATTTTCCTTGTAGGAATTGCATGGTGGAGATTAAAAGAAGAAGCAGTGGTTGACTTGAGTTTATTTTCTTGTCTTTTCTCATGTGTGTGCCGGCCATTGAAGAAGAGAAAGAGCTAGAGAGGGCTTGAAGTTCTAAACTCAATTTGATAGGAGATTCAAGGAATTAAGTGGAAGATTTGTGAAATTCATCAACTTTGGTAAGTCCTTTCTCTTGATTTTCTTTTGTTCTTTTGAAGTGGAGTTGGAAATGAATTTTTGGTTTGTTGAGATGATGATTAAATGTGTTTGTAATGAGTTTTTAAATGTTGTTTTTGATTTTAAGTGAAGAAGTTTAAGAGGTGTTGTTGTTGGAAGTGTTGGAGTTGATTTTGTTTTAGGGTTTTGAAGTGTTACATGATGTTTTCCTTGTGTTTGCTTCATTATTTTCAAAGATCTTCTTGTGGTTGGTGTTTGTTGGAATTTTGGACTTGGAAATGGGATTTTGTCCGAGGGCAGTAGCCTTCTGGATGCCACGCCCGTGGCCTTGATTGGCCATGGCCGTGGCCATTGGTAGGCTTTTGGTGCCATGGCCGTGGAAGATGGAAGCTTGAGTGGCAGAATTGTTTTGTACCCCACGCCCGTGGTGGTTATGGTGGCCACGACCGTGGTCTATAATGAATGATGTTGAAGTGTAATTTTATGATTTAAGGTTTAAGATGAAGTTATTAAGTGATTAAATGGTATTGGAATTGATGGATTGTATCATTCTTTGGATTAGGGTTTGATAGAAGGTGATTTGCCCTAATTTGGGAAGTGAAGAACTTTGCAAGAAGGAAGGTGTTTAGAGTTGTGTGACTTGTGATTGATGTAAGTACAAATCTTGTGTTGATACATACATGTGACATTGCATTGATGATGCATATGAAGTTGAGCTTGATCATATATATATGAAGATAATGGTAATGCATATGATACTATGTGATATTTCATGTATTGTGACTTATGTGATGAGTAATGTGTTTTGTTATGTTTATATCAATAATGCTATATGTATAATGTGATGGATATGTTGAGGATATGATGGTGTATTTGAAAGATGAAGTATTGTAATGTGATTTGAAATGTGATGTAAAGCCATTGTGATTGGCTATGATGATACAATTGAATGATGTATGGCATATTTGCCTAATTGATGAGGAAAATTGAGAAAGAGTTTGATAAAGAGAATAAAGAAATAAGTGTATGCTTAATATGATATTCAGTTTCAGAGTTCTGGTTTTTGGAGGCATGCCTATTTAATGAAAGGTAACAGTCTTGCCGGGTTGAGGATCTCTTCAAATTGAATTGAATTGAGGTCCAAGAGACTGGGTCTGTTACACAATGATAATTGATATTATGAGATATTTGATTTGTAACACTCTTTCCGGGTTGAGGATCTCCTCGAGTTAGATGAGTTGATGATCCAAGAGACTGGGTCTGTTACGCTATCCATGGATAGAGATATATATGTATTTGTTGCCTACGGGCTTGATAATTGTGTTTATGAACCAAAGCAGTAACTCTGAATTCTGAATATCGTATTAAATACTTAATGGGCCCATAGGTGTCTAGGTTTTATGTATATCATAAATGATGTTCTAATGTAATGAAATGTTAATATTACTTAAATGATGAAACGGACTATTCACGGAATATTGTCTGTTGAATATGATCTTTATTGATTGAGTGTGTATCATTGATGTTGATTTGTTAATACATATATGAAACATTGCATTGCATTAAAGCATAACATTAGCATGATTTGCCTTACTAAGCCGTTGGCTTAGCGCGATAGTGTTAATCGCGCAGGTGATAGAGTTGAACCCGAGAGCTCTTCGAAACCTAGTGAGAGTAGACATTGAGGTGTTGATTTTGGACTTAAAGATCAGAGCAGACTTGCCAATCAAGTATAACTTCTTTATGTTTTGTAAAATATTGTTTATAATGTAAATATATGTATATTTGTAAATACAGATTTAAATGTTTTCATATATGTAAATAATTTTATAACTTCCGCTGTGTAATAATTAAATGTATGAATATATGTATATATTGAATTTATTTTATACTACAATTTAATGACTTCTTTTCTATAATATATAATGATAAAGATTATGGTAGTATATAAAATATTTTGAATGTTAAGAAAATCCGTAGCATCCCTATTTTTATTGCATGCATGCTACATTGTGGTATTGTAGTGTGCATGTAATGGATGTGGGGGTGTTACAATGTTAATGTAACTGGTCAAGCAAATAGAAGGCACTTTTCAGATCTGGGGAAGCCTTTGTCTTGGGTCTTCGATAAGCTACAAAAGAAAGGATTGTTACAACCATTGGCTCCTCGACCTTTACCTAGTCCATTACCCCTAAAATTTGATACTAAAGCTTTTTGTCAATTTCATCAGACTCAAGGACATGAGACTGATAGGTGTACCCGATTACTTCATGAGATCCAAGATTTGATTGACAGTGGTAAGCTACCCTAGCCGGATAAGCCCAATACCAAGAACAATCCTTTGCCTAAGTTTGGAAGAGTACCTCCACCGGCAACCTTCATGGTGGGAAAAGGATTGGAAGAAGATTTTGTTTTATCATCCTTTCAAGATGGGGATATGAAAGAAAAAGAAGCTTAAACTCAACAAACTTTCCTTAGCTTGAATGTTGCTTTTCAATTTTACTTTCTTTAATATTTTGAACTATTGTGCTTTTCAAACTTAAAGTTGGTTTAAATAAATTACTTTCATCAAAATTTTGTTGGTCTTTGTTCATTTTGGTGCTCAACCAATGAGGAATTTAGCTTGATGTTTATAAATTAATGTGTCTAGGCATCATGACTCGAATGACTTTACTAGATGAGGGAATTACTCTATAGCATTGAGTTGTGTATGCTTACTTAGAGAGGGCTCCTGCATAATTATCTTTGTCTAGGTCTTAGTCAGTCTTAGAACATGCTTTGACAAAATTTTGAGGCGAAATTGAACTTTGCTTATTTAAGGGAGAAATGATCTAGGCATTGTTTGATAAGCCAATAACTAGTATCTACCCTATTAAATATCAATCCCTAGTTGTCCCTTTGAGCCTTCATAAAATTTTAGCTTTCTTTTCATTGGCATATTGTAATATCCCAATATGTGCCCTAGAAGTTTGGATACAATTGTTGTTTGTTTGAATTATGTGTATATGTTATGTTGATAAGAAAAGAAATTGAAAAGAGAATGTTTATGTATTGTTTAAAAAGGAAAATAATGTGTAGAGAGAAAGTGTATATGTTGGGTATATGGTAATATATATAACATATATGTTGGTCAAAATGAGGAGTGAAGGGAAAAAGATATTTTATTTGTGATATGTGAAATTACTTAAATGGGCATATAAGTGAAAAGAAGTTAAGTTAAATGGATGAAGGGAATTTAGGTAATTGCTTTGTTATAATTGCTTGGTGGAGATTTAAAGAAGAAGAAAAGTTTGACTTGTCTTGATTTTCTTTTCTTTGCTTGGTGTGGCCGGCTACGAATGGAAGAAGAGAGCAAGAGAGGTTCTTTGATTTCTAAAATCAAATTGAAGGAAGAATCAAAGGATTAAGTTCGAGATTTGTGGAATTTCCTCAATTTTGGTAAGTACTCTCTTGTTTTCCTTTGTTATTTTGAAGTTGTGTTTGAGGTGAGTTATGATTTATTGATATTATGATTTGGTGTGTTTGAGATGTGTTTATAAGTGTTGAAATTGAGTGTAAGTTAAAAAGATTGAATTGGTGTTGGTTTTGGTTCAAAGATGGTAAGTTAAGTGGATGTTGATATTGAAAGAATAAGAGTGATGTTAATTTTAGGGTTTTGAAATGGTAAGTGATTAAATGTATTATTGATGTATTGTTAAGGTGAATATTGTGATGAACTTGTAAAATAAATGTTAATAACATTGATTATATCCATTTGAATAAGGTTAAGTTGTGTATAATGTGATTTAATGCAATCAAGGAGGCTTGGCCGTGTTTGGTTTTGAATTTGTTGGGAGACACGGCCAAATCTAAAGGAGAGACACGGCCAAGTTAGAGGAGACACGGCCGTGTTGGGTCATTTTTAGAGAGACACGGCCACTGGCTCAGGCTTGTCCCTTGCCCGTGTCTGCTACTGGATTTTTTGTGTTGAGAGACACGGCCACAAGCTTGGCCGTGTCCCTTGAAGGTGTTGGCTACTGTGATTGTTCTTTGCCCTTCTCACATTGTTTTGATTCTTCAATGGTCTTCTTGCACCTAAACATAAAAATAAACACTCTAAACACATTTAATACAAAGAATGATCTAAACAAATATATGTGGAAGACTCTAAATCTATGAATAATGTTATATTGTGTATAATGTGGGACACAATGTGAGTAATGATGATGCATATGATACTATATGAACAATGTTATGTTTTATACATTGTGAATCTTGTGAATGGTAATGTGTTATATGAATAATGTACTTTGTATTGTTATATCAAAGATGCTATATGTAAAATGTGAAGGATATGATGGGGTAATTGATTAGGTATACTATGAAATATTATAATATGAATTGAGACATGACATGATGTGAAGCCATTGTGATTGGCTATGATAACTCAAATGTGATGTGAAGCCATTGTGATTGGCTATGATAACTCAAATGTGATGTGAAGCCATTGTGATTGGCTATGATGATTCAATTGAGAATGAAATTGCTAAATGAATTGTGTGACTAATGTGCTATTCCATTTTCAGAGTTTGTTGTTGGTGGCATGCCTAATATTGGTAACAATCTCTTGAAGTTAGGTTGGATTTGATCCTTGAAGCCTAATTGAGATGTTACAACCCTTGAAGCTAGGTTGGGTTGGTTCTTGAAGCGAAGTTGGGTTGATACTTAGCATGCTTTGTTCCCCTGGAAGCTTGGTTAAACCTAATCCTTGAAGCCTAGTTGAGTTTATGATATTGATAAATGTGATAACAAAACCAAAGCATTAACTCTGAAAATTTAATGGCATATTAGTGTGTTTTGGGCCCATGCTTGTCTTTGTTTAATGTGATTCATGATTGGTGAATTATGAATGGTATAATGTTTGCCTTTGCTGGAAATGGGATTCATGATTGGTGAATTATGAATGGTATAATGTTTGCCTTTGTTGGAAATGCGATTCATGATTGGTGAATTGTGAATGGTATAATGTTTGCCTTTGTTGGAAATGTGATTCATGATTGGTGAACTGTGAATGGAATAATGTTTGCCTTTGTTGGAAATGTGATTCATGATTGGTGAATTCTGAATAAAATAATGATATGAAGTATGATATGTAATATGTATATTGATATAATGATTGTGAGTATTAGTGATGGATTGTGGTTGGTGTTAATGATATGTATATATGTATATATAATATATGAGATTAGTAGAGATATATGAAAGGTGTAACTAAAAAGGGAAACCACGATAAGAAACTAATGGTACATGGAATTTGATATATCATTATATGTTAGAACTTCTATAATGTATGTTTATATTATTTATTTGTACTACTAAGCTCTCGGGCTTAGCGCGGATGTGTAATCGCGCAGGTGACTAGGTGGAAGATATGAAGTCTTTCGTTATGCCACGAGAAGAGTAAGAGTTTATCGAGACCAACTAGAGGGTGATGCATACATGTATAATTTTTAATTATGATGTATTTCTGACAAGAGTGTATTTATATGTATAAATGAAGTTTTGATAAAGATAAGATTCTTATATATAGGTAAGATCATTAAAAGTATAATGATTTCATAAATGCTCTTTAAATTAATGTATTGTGGTTTAAACTCTGTTAAAGGTTTTTAAATTGTAATGAAAAGTGACATCCTTATACTTTATATACTTACTGTATGTATACCCGGCATATGTATAGTACTTATATGGGGTATCGGGGTGTTACAATTATTTTTGTATCAGAGCTTAGGTTCGAGATTCTCGGCCTAAATGAAATTAAAAAAAATTTTGAAACGCTTAAAATGAATTAAAAAGAAGAGTTTTGAAATGCAATTGGTAATACATGCAAATGCATTAACACCTAGGTTGGTCTCGGGTGTGGCATTATATGATTTGTAGTATATCTGTGTTATATGAGATGGATGCTAGAGTGTGAATGATGTTTTACATGAAAGAAAAGCTAGAGAAAGTAATGATATGGATTTATATAAGTTTAATTGATAAATTAAAAAAAATGGAAATTTATGCAAGTAAAGTGAATTGTTAAATGTGTTGAAGAATAAAGAAATGAAAAGGAGAATAAAGTTGAAAATGAGTTGGAAACAAAATCAAGATTAAAGTATGTACTCTTTCCTCTACACTTTGAACATCTTTATAATAAAGTTTATGTTGGGTTTGCTAGACAGAGGAAATATTGCTGGATTGTTAATATTGAAAGATATGTTATTAAAATGAGGAGAGTATGGTGGAATACTGAATGAGTTGATTAGTATAGACAAAGTGTGATTATTTAAAGTTTGGGGTATATATATATAAAGTTAAGGTTTTGTTTAAAGGAAAAAGAGATGATATTGGTTAAGTAAGAATATAAATTGGTATTGTTATTTTAATGCAAACATTGTAAATTCAATGTTGGAAATGTGAGATGCTTGGATATTGTGAAAGCTCATGGTAATGGTGATAATATGTGACATTTGTATTTTTTTTTTTGAAATGAGCTTGATAATTGTGAAAATTATATGTTTTGATATTGCTTTGTGATATATATATATATATGTTGTTTTTAAAGTTGATATTAAGAAAAGATGAGTTTGGCAAATTGAAGCTTAAGTGAAATAGTAAGTTGAAAAGTTAAAGTTTTAGTGGAATTTGATAAAGATTATTTGGATATTGATGGTTTAATGTATATTCAATACATGAGCTAGGTGAAATGACTAATATTGCACATGAAAGTATTATGAATTGAGTAATGTGATTGATAGTATGAGAATTTGTTTGGAAGTAAAAAGGGAAGTGGATAAGCAAATGAAAATGAGCCATTTTAAGTCATTTTACTGCAAAGGGTAAAAATGGATATGGAAGTATATTAAATATTTTTAAAGACGAAAATGAAAGAGATGTCACATTGGGAATGTGACCAAGAAGGATGTGAAGTGTTAGTATAGTCAGAATATATATATATAATTGGAGTGTGAATAGATACTTTATATCATATTGGAAGAATGAGAATGATAGTGTTTAAAAGAAAGTGATAAACATTAAATTTGTATGGAATGTATGAAAAAGGAAAATAAAATAAGAGCATGTAATTAAGTGTGTACATTTATATGATATGTGAACTGAGTTTTTCAATATGAATGAAATTATGATAAAAAAAATGTGGATCACATTATGAAGGTGACTTATGAATATGTATGTGGTATTATTATAAAATTAGTGATATGGAAAAAGATGTTGTATGTATTAGTGGACCTAAGAGAGATTAGGTCTTGAACTGTGTAGAGCTAGATGGATTATGTGATGGAAGTGAGAAGGGAATGGACTTCAGTAATATTGGACAGTGGAAATTGTTATGGTGAGCACTGAACGTGATGATCATATGATATTTAGAGTCCCAAAGTATTCATATATGGAAAGTTCTATGTAATTATATATTATAAGAGATTGTAAATGGATTAGAAATGAAGTGAGGAATAGAAATTGTATAAGAACTGCATATGATTGAAAATATATATAGTAATATTGTTGAAACATGAATTAAGTTGATAAGGATCATTTAATCGAGTGCAAATTGATTTGAAACAGAGTTGGAATGTGTTAACTGCTGATATAGCAAAAATGTAAAGAAGGAATATGTCGTAAAGATTGAGAAATAAAATTATAAAACAGAACAGTATTGATTTGAAAGTCCCAGGCTTGAATATTAATCTTTTAAAGCCATATGTGTTGTTCAGTATATTTGATCGGTTAATTTTGTTATCCATAGATTTGGGTCTTAGATAAAATGATTGTAATACAGATTTGGTAAAATTGAAAATTTTGTTTGAAAAGTATAGTTAAAAGTTATGATGGATAAAGTTGTACCTTATCATTTTATGTTAAGAATTTGGTTATAATTATGAAGGTAAAGAGAGAAAAAGAAATTATGGAAATGTTTTGAGTTATGGATAATATGACAAAAAGGTAATCAAAATAAATATAACAATGATATGAAATGTGAGGAGATATTAAAAAGGGAGAAAATATAAAATGTGACTGAGGGTTATACTGAATATGTTTATGGTATATAATGAATAAATGAATGGACTTGAGGTTTAAGTGAATGAACTATAGATAGTAAATACGGTATAAAATTATTATGAGAATTGGTGAGAATTATAGTAAAATAATAGAGAATAAACTATGTGTATATTAAAAGATAATTTGAAGTGATTTGTTATTATGATAATTTGTCTGAATATGGATCGGAAGAAATCAGGAATTGAATATAAGTTTGCCCTAATGGAATTAAGTTATATATATACATGTATGAAAATTGTGAAATTTCATGATAAGGTAAATAAATTAATCGTTGGTTGGAATTGAACAAGATTGGAATGTGGGTATATTGTGACAGATAGATCAAGTGATCTGGATTTGGCTAAGATTATAAATCATTATTGAGATTTAATATGTATAGTTATACTGAGAGTATAATTATTTACATGATAATGTATAGGATGTAAAATTTTAAAGTGTGATTGGACATGAATGAATGGAGTTAGTAGTTTAAATCATGATAAAAATGGGAAAAATTGGTTATTTATAAAATAAGTTGAAAGGTAGTGTATTAATATGTAAGTTAAGTGAAAAGCATGCTATAGAAGTAACTCAGTTTGTGAAAAATAAGGATCTTGTTATCCATTGAGGCTTGATAAATGTTTATTTAGACAGTGATTGTAATGACGTGATAATTAATGCTAAGATATAAACCAATGATTTTTAAGGTTAAAGTTAAGGGGGTAATTACAAAGAGATGAAGGAACAATATATATTAAATATAAAGATTTGACGAAGTATAAAATGATCTGATTATTGTATTAAGATATTAATAGGAATGTAATGAGTTCTTTTGAATGGTTGATCAAGGAAGTAATAAGATATATAAACATATAGAATGATGAGTTATGGAATTTTGAGAAGATGGTTAATTCTAAAGGGGAGAGTTAAAGGTATATGATTTGATGACATAATAACTTAAGCATATAATTAACTTCATATGGAAGTTAAGATAGTATTTTGTTAAGAATGAATTGTTATGGTACTGGTAATTTCAAGGACGAAATTTCTTTTTAGAGGGGGAGAATTGTAATATCCCAATGTGTGCCCTAGAAGTTTGGATACAATTGTTGTTTGTTTGAATTATGTGTATATGTTATGTTGATAAGAAAAGAAATTGAAAAGAGAATGTTTAGTTATTGTTTAAAAAGGAAAATAATGTGTAGAGAGAAAGTGTATATGTTGGGTATATGGTAATATATATAACATATATGTTGGTCAAAATGAGGAGTCAAGGGAAAAAGATATTTTATTTGTGATATGTGAAATTACTTAAATGGGCATATAAGTGAAAAGAAGTTAAGTTAAATGGATGAAGGGCATTTAGGTAATTGCTTTGTTAGAATTGCTTGGTGGAGATTTAAAGAAGAAGAAAAGTTTGACTTGTCTTGATTTTCTTTTCTTTGCTTGGTGTGGCCGGCTACCAAAGGAAGAAGAGAGCAAGAGAGGTGCTTTGATTTCTAAAATCAAATTGAAGGAAGAATCAAAGGATTAAGTTGGAGATTTGTGGAATTTCCTCAATTTTGGTAAGTACTCTCTTGTTTTCCTTTGTTATTTTGAAGTTGTGTTTGAGGTGAGTTATGATTTGTTGATATTATGATTTGGTGTGTTTGAGATGTGTTTATAAGTGTTGAAATTGAGTGTAAGTTAAAAAGATTGAATTGGTGTTGGTTTTGGTTTGAAGATGGTAAGTTAAGTGGATGTTGATATTGAAAGAATAAGAGTGATGTTGATTTTAGGGTTTTGAAATGGTAAGTGATTAAATGTATTATTGATGTATTGTTAAGGTGAATATTGTGATGAACTTGTAAAATAAATGTTAATAACATTGATTATATCCATTTGAATAAGGTTAAGTAGTGTATAATGTGATTTAATGCAATCAAGGTGGCTTGGCCGTGTTTGGTTTTGAATTTGTTGGGAGACACGGCCAAATCTAAAGGAGAGACACGGCCAATCTATGGGAGACACGGCCAAGTTAGAGGAGACACGGCCGTGTTGGGTCATTTTTGAAGAGACACGGCCACTGGCTCAGCCGTGTCCCTTGCCCGTGTCTGCTACTGGATTTTTGGTGATGAGAGACACGGCCACAAGCTTGGCCGTGTCCCTTGAAGGTGTTGGCTACTGTGATTGTTCTTTGCCCTTCTCACATTGTTTTGATTCTTCAAAGGTCTTCTTGCACCTAAACATAAAAATAAACACTCTAAACACATTTAATACAAAGAATGATCTAAAGAAATATATGTGGAAGACTCTAAATCTATGAATAATGTTATATTGTGTATAATGTGGGACAATGTGAGTAATGATGATGCATATGATACTATATGAACAATGTTATGTTTTATACATTGTGAATCTTGTGAATGGTAATGTGTTATATGAATAATGTACTTTGCAATGTTATATCAATGATGCTATATGTAAAATGTGAAGGATATGATGGGGTAATTGATTAGGTATACTATGAAATATTATAATATGAATTGAGACATGACATGATGTGAAGCCATTGTGATTGGCTATGATAACTCAAATGTGATGTGAAGCCATTGTGATTGGCTATGATGATTCAATTGAGAATGAAATTGCTAAATGAATTGTGTGACTAATGTGTTATTCCATTTTCAGAGTTTGTTGTTGGTGGCATGCCTAATATTGGTAACAATCTCTTGAAGTTAGGTTGGATTTGATCCTTGAAGCCTAATTGAGATGTTACAACCCTTGAAGCTAGGTTGGGTTGGTTCTTGAAGCCAAGTTGGGTTGATACTTAGCATGCTTTGTTCCCCTTGAAGCTTGGTTGAACCTAATCCTTGAAGCCTAGTTGGGTTTATGATAATGATAAATGTGATAACAAAACCAAAGCATTAACTCTGAAAATTGAATGGCATATTAGTGTGTTTTGGGCCCATGCTTGTCTTTGTTTAATGTGATTCATGATTGGTGAATTATGAATGGTATAATGTTTGCCTTTGTTGGAAATGTGATTCATGATTGGTGAATTATGAATGGTATAATGTTTGCCTTTGTTGGAAATGTGATTCATGATTGGTGAATTGTGAATGGTATAATGTTTGCCTTTGTTGGAAATGTGATTCATGATTGGTGAACTGTGAATGGAATAATGTTTGCCTTTGTTTGAAATGTGATTCATGATTGGTGAATTATGAATAAAATAATGATATGAAGTATGATATGTAATATGTATATTGATATAATGATTGTGAGTATTAGTGATGGATTGTGGTTGGTGTTAATGATATGTATATATGTATATATAATATATGAGATTAGTAGAGATATATGAAAGGTGTAACTAAAAAGGGAAACCACAATAAGAAACTAATGGTACATGGAATTTGATATATCATTATATGTTAGAACTTCTATAATGTATGTTTATATTATTTATTTGTACTACTAAGCTCTCGGGCTTAGCGCGGATGTGTAATCGCGCAGGTGACTAGGTGGAAGATATGAAGTCTTTCTTTATGCCACGAGAAGAGTAAGAGTTTATCGAGACCAACTAGAGGGTGATGCATACATGTATAATTTTTAGTTATGATGTATTTTCTGACAAGAGTGTATTTATATGTATAAATGAAGTTTTGATAAAGATAAGATTCTTATATATAGGTAAGATCATTAAAAGTATAATGATTTCGTAAATGCTTTTTAAATTAATGTATTGTGGTTTAAACTCTGTTAAAGGTTTTTAAATTGTAACGAAAAGTGACATCCTTATACTTTATATACTTACTATATGTATACCCGGTATATGTATAGTACTTATATGGGGTATTGGGGTGTTACAATTATTTTGGTAACAACCTATCTTGAGCTGTTGTGATACTTTTGATAAGTCTTATGATCACTAAGATGAATAGGCAAGAAGATCAAAGAAAGCAATGATTAATCAAGATCATATGGATAGTTGAAGTTCTCAAGACCATAAGGGTAGTTGAAGTACTCCTAATATCTCCAATATATCAAGACAATATCAGAGTAACAAATGATTTATCCCTATTAAAGAAGATTTATGTTACTCCACTCGTCCATTATTGGAAGCCCAAGTTGGTACAAATAAGATAACTCTGTTTGAGCTAGAACCAAAAACAAAAAAGGAGAGAAATAAAGAAAAAGAAGAAAAAGAAAAGTGAGAATAGAAAAAGAAAAGAAAGAAAAAAGAATAGAAAAAAAAAAGAAGAAGAAAAAAAGAAGAAAAAGGATAAAACCTAAAAAGACGGTTCATAAAGCCAACTGAGTTATCTTTTACCTAAAGCAGCAAAAGGCTTCTATTTGGTTCATAAAGACCTTTTTCTTGAGTTGGTCCAACCCAACCAAAGATTCAATTAAAATTGGAGAAAAAGAGGGAGACCATCCAGTTCTTGAAAGTTTTGTGCTTGATAGTCCAACAAGACAAAATGATAAAATGCTCAAAGAAAGGGAAGATTAGGGAAAACAAAGAGAAAAAAAAGGGAAGAGTAAGAGAAATAAAGAAAAGGGAGAAGAAGAAAAGAAATGAATTTGGGAATGAAACTTTTTGCAAGGGCAAAAACTGTCATAGTCAATATCCAGATTAATGCCAAGAAGATATAGAAGGAATTTGGAGTCTAGCAAGATTGCTCCCAACTGCCTAAAGTTCAAATAAGAAATTTATAGTGTGAGGGTTTGTCCATTGTGTCACACCAGCTCCAATCTCAAAATGGCCTTCACTTAAGCCTGTTTCCCTCATAGACCCCATTTTAAGCCTATCAAAGACCTGTTGATCTCTCTTGGTAGGTAGAGTCTATTAGTGGAGATAGTTTGGATAAGCATGCATATGAGATAGACAGTATTTAAACTCAATGAGACCTTTGGCCAAGTAATGTGTATGTGCCTATCTAAAGTGCAACAGTTCTTGCTTAAATAGAAATGATTCCTGAGTTTAAGTACGGTAACTAGGGTTGTCATGTTATAGATATGTTAGTTTGGAAAATCAAGTCCTGAGGTATATTGACATTGATTTGGCAAAGCCAATATTTGATTTCAAAATTAAAATTCAAATCAAATAAAAAATGTTTTGTCATACAAAGCCTTCAAGTTAAGGGAAGTATGTTGAACCTCCAAAGGACACATTGGGTAAAGGAAATGATTATTGGAAAAGTTATGAAGAAACTACCAAACGACATGCTGAAATATTGTTTGATATGGATGTATCCCTAACTCTGTTGCTTGGGGTCTCCACCACTCATGTTTTCATCATCTTGAAGATAAAAGCCACAAATGCAAAACTTTCGATCATTCCAATGCAAGACTTGAACAAGCATCAAAACGGAACCAATGAGAATACTTCTGCTGATCACCTCAGTCTGTGAGTCGATGGAACGACTGTAAGTATTATTCATGCATATCATGCATACATGAGCATGTCACATCACACTTTATTGTCTTGTGTTGTCTATTCCTTGTCGAAATGAACAACAAGCATTCAAAAGAAGATATCAAATCAGGGGGGGCATAGAAAGCCCATTGCTTGAGAAACCTCCAGTAATATTGTAAAGAGAAGAAATGCATGCTTATGCGAAGAATAAGACGGCAAAAATATCAATCAAAGCTTTCATGGAAAAAATCTTTGGTTTGAGCCTACACAGGGGGCAAAGTTTCTCCTTTTCAATTTTTTGGGTTTATATACCAAACATTTTTAAATTCACTTACAAATATTTTGCCACACAGGGGGGCAAGGAGAGGGTATAAGGTCCAATTAAAAATAGCTAAATCTTTGCAAAAAGGAAGAACAAAAGAATGGAACAATTAGAACTCTCCAAAGGATGAAGATCCACTTTTCAAGGATTAAGATCCGATCTCAAAGAATAAAGATCCATTTTTTAAGGGTGAAGACCCGATCTCAAAGGATGAAGATCCATTTTCAAGGGTGAAGACCCGATCTCAAAGGATGAAGATCCATTTTCAAGGGTGAAGGCCTGATCTCAAAGGATGAAGATCCATTTGCAATGGTGAGGACCCAATCTCAAAGGATGAAGATCCATTTTCAAGGGGGAAGACCCGATCTTAAAGGATGAAGATCCATTTTCAAAGGTGAAGATCTGATCTCAAAGGATGAAGATCCATTTTCAAGGGTGAAGACCTAATCTCAAAGGATGAAGATCCACTTTTCAAGGGTGAAGACCCGATCTCAAAGGATGAAGATCCATTTTCAAGGGTGAAGACCCGATCTCAAAGGATGAAGATCCATTTTCAAGGGTGAAGACCTGATCTCAAAGGATGAAGATCCATTTGCAAGGGTGAGGACCCGATCTCAAAGAATAAAGATCCATTTTTCAAGGGTGAAGACCCGATCTCAAAGGATGAAGATCCATTTGCAAGGGTGGAGGGTAAAGACCCAATCTCCAAGGATGAAGATCCATTCTGAGGGTAAAGAATCACAATGCATAAAACTGCCAGAGCAGTCAGACTTCCCAACTAAAATGTTAGTAAAATCAAATCGAATCCGAGTCCAGAACCCAAATTTTCCTTAGGTCCAGAACCTAGAATTATCCTTGAGTCCAGATCTCAAATCCGAGTCCAGAACTCAAATCCGAGTCCAGAACCCAAATTTCCCTTAGGTCCAGAACCTAGAATTATCCTCGAGTCCAGAACTCGAATCCGGGTCCAGAACCCAAATTACCCTTAGGTCCAGAACCTAGAATCTTTTCTAAGTCCGGAACTTAGCTCGGGTCCAGAATCCAAATTTTACTTAGGTCCAGAACCTAGAATCATCCTTGAGTCCAAAACTCGAACCGGGTCTAGAACTATAGTAATCCAGGGCTGTGAGCCAGAAAGGATCAATGATATGAGATGCAAATGTATGTATGAACGCATGTATGCACAAACAATTAACAAACAAGAACATATAGGATTTTCCTTCCAACCTTATAACATCCACACATGAATGACGAGTCTCTTTTCCTAGGTATATGGTTAACAAAAATACCAACATGGGGTATCTTGTTTTCGAATATTTCTGTAGAACCTTAATTTTTGACCCAGTCCGGTCCGTTATTTTTTATATAGCCCAAAATAATTTTTGTGGTATTTTAATTAAATAATATTTATTTTAGTATTTATTTTTTATAATTTTTAATAAAATAAATAAATAAATAAAATAATAATAATAAATAAATAAATGAAAATAAAAATAAAAATAAAAATCGGCAACAGAGAAATCGGCAACAAAAAATTCATCGCTGAAAGTAATTGGCCAAGGCCAATTTCACCACAGGAAATTCCTGCGGTGAAATTGGCTGGCTGCACCAATTCTCGTGCCCAGCTCTCGCAATTTCGCACCTCGCCTCGTAGTTTCTCACCAACACTCGCAATTTCGCCAGCAAAATTTTCCAACACAATTTTTTTCGAAACCAAACTCTATTTGGTTTTGGTTTCTTTTCCTAATTAATCTTAGTTTCCTTAAACAATTAGAATTAATCTTATAGATTTTCCTATAAATAACACTTTAAAATAGAGAAAAATAGGAGGAGAACTTTGGACTTGGATCGGAGAGTAGGACTTCAGATTTGAGAGGAGTAAGAAGAAGCAATCAATCTATCAAAGGCAGCAACCTTGCCTTTGTCTTTGTTCATTCAGAAGGCAACTTTTTGGTGGAACCAACTAAACAAGTTTGGTCCTTAATTATACATTACTCATAATCAAAATAGCTTTGTTTCTTTGATTCATAAGAATATATACACAAAAATTTGATCTATAAATAGGTACTAACATTGATCTTCGTTTCAATAACCTAAATGATTTCTTCTATTTCCAAATACCTTAAAAACCCTAATTCGTTTCTTTTGTTTCCAAAAACCATAAATTGTTTTGCCTATTTCCAAATACCTTAAAAACCCTAATTCGTTTCTTTTGTTTCCAAAAACCTTAAATGGTTTTCTCTATTTCCAAAAACTTTAAAAAACCCCTAAACTGTTTTCCTCAAACTTTTTTCCAAAATTTCCAAATGTTTTGTTAAATCTCCAAACTCTAACTTGCTTTATAGTTTGTAAAAATCACAATTACTTTTATAAAACTCTAAATTGTTTTCTTAAATCCTAAAACCAAATATATCTTCTAAAATATCAAAACCCCTAATTCTCTTAAAACCAAAAAAGTAAACCCTAGTTTTCCTAAATCCTAATCCTTAAAACCTTAAAATCTTATAAACTTAAACCTTAAAACTCAATAAAGTAAATTTAAAATCACAATCCAGTAACCAAAAGCAATAAACATAATGTCTTAAGATTCTAAAACCCTAATTTCATAATGTTACCCCTAAACCCTAATTTGAATTATAAAACCCTAATCCATTTCAATTTTCTTAAACCTTTACAGTAGCCTAAACAAATAACAATAATAATACTAAAATCCCAAAATCCTAAATATTCATTAAAGAACTTTAAATAGAAACAGTAAACCCTAATTTGTATCTTTACTTGCTTTATTTTTTACATTTGATTATGTAGTTTATTATATACTTTGATGATTGTTTTATTTAATTTCGATGCTTGATTAATTTAATTTATCATGGATGGATATTTTCTTTATTGTTATTATTTGTTTGTTTTAGTATTAAAATTATAAGAGGTATGTTTTCACTTTGTGGGTATCTCATTAGGTAAATATCATGTAATTTAAATTGCTTTTATATTTTAGACCAATGTAAAGGACATGTTTCTACCTTTTGGTGGGTGTCCTATTATCTTAGACATGGATAATGTAAGGACATGTTTCCATCTTCGGATGGGTGTCTATTTATTTGCTTTGTTTGGACATTGCTTTGATTTAATATAATGATGCTTTATTTCAATTGTTGCATGTAATATGGATAATATTATTATATTTAAGAATTTTATAATATTAAGACCTGTAAAGGAGGCCGGTTCCAATGAACCGGGCATTGTGGGGGTGCTGGGCCATTTCTCACCTTTCCCACATGTACCCAACTTTCCGAACCCATTAGGGGGTTGGGGATTCCTTAGGAATCAAGTCATCTGTCCCTTTCTTTTTTCCCGACCCGTCCAAGTGGCAAC
Organism: Garcia nutans; assembly: GCA_947685225.1. NCBI lineage: Eukaryota > Viridiplantae > Streptophyta > Magnoliopsida > Malpighiales > Euphorbiaceae > Garcia > Garcia nutans. Next base: position 40,860,418 of record CANTUV010000007.1, on the reverse strand, counting down.
TCCATTTTCTCCGGACCTAGGTCCGTGTTCTCTAAGGCCCCGAGTGTAACACCCCCACATTCAGTACACACACACTACAACACCACAATGTAGCATATGTGCACCGAATATAGGAGTGCTACGGCTTTTCATCAACATTCAAAACATTTTTATATAATACCATCATCTTTCTCAATATACATTATAGATATATTAATACATTTAAGTAGTACACAGCGGAAGTTATAAAATATTTACACATATGAAAACATTTGAGTACATATTTATCATTACATATATATTTACAATATAAACAAAATCTTTACAAAATATAAAAGAGTTATACATGATTGGCAAATCTCCTCTGATCTTTAAGTTCCCAAAATCAACTCTTCAATGTCTACTCTCACTCGGTCTAGAAGAGCTCTCGGGTTCAACTCTATCACCTGCGCGATTAAACACTATCGCGCTAAGCCAATGGCTTAGTAAGACAATTCATGCTAATGTTATGCTTTAGTGCAATGCAATGTTTCACATTTGTATTAATAAATCAACATCAATGATACACACACAATTAGTAAAGATCATACTCAACAAACAATATTCCGTGAATAGTCCGTTTCATCATATAAGTAATATTAACATTTCATTACATTAGAACAACATTTATGCTATACATAAAACCTAGACACCTATGGGCCCATCAAGTATTTAATACGATATTCAGAATTCAGAGTTACTGCTTTGGTTCATAAACACCATTATCAAGCCCGTAGGCAACATATACATATATATATCTCTATCCATGGATAGTGTAACAGACCCGGTCTCTTGGATCATCAACTCATCTAACTCGAGGATATCCTCAACCCAGCAAGACTATTACAAATCAAATATCTCATAATATCAATTTTCATAGTGTAACAGACCCAGTCTCTTGGACCTCAATTCAACTCAATTTGAAGAGATCCTCAACCCGGCAAGACTGTTAACTTTCATTAAATAGGCATGCCTCTAAAAACCAGAACTCTGAAACTGAATATCATATTAAACATACACTTATTTCATTATTCTCTTTATCAAACTCTTTCTCAATCTTTCTCATCAATTAGGCAAACACGCCATACATCATTCAATTATATCATCATAGCCAATCATAATGGCTTTATAGCATTTCATATCTCAATTCATATTGTATATATAGCATTATTAGTATCACATTTCAAAGTACATTATTCATAATACACATCACCATTCACAAGCCTCACAATACACAATACATAACCTTATTCATGTAATATCATATGCATTATCAATTCCATATCATCTCACATTTCATGATTCAACAATGATGTTAGACAAATGATATCTATTTTGATCCTTGACAACTCAAATGGATGATCTATTTAACATGTATATGAAAATCTTGTTGTAGGATTAGATTGCTTCTAATAAAGTGAATAGAACCTTTCTAGCGGTCGTGCCTCACCTGAATACGACCGCCCCATACAAATACAAGATGAAACCTTATTACAGTAGGTTTCGCGGCCAGAAGCCCGACCTAAGTCGCGACCGCACTTGAATAATAGCGACCGCCCCAAATTACGTGTCTCTCATGCATAAACCCTAATTATAGCCAAACCCTTCTAAATGCATTTTAACACATTATGCCAACACAAACTCACTCAAATGGATGTAATCAAAATCATTAACACCTATTTTGCACATTTAACACAATATTCACATTAACCAAACATTAAATCATTCATCAATTCCAAACCTTAAAACCAACTTTACAATTGAACTTCCACTATCAAAATCCCCCTAAACTTACAATCTTCACAACCAAAATCAACACCAATTCAATCCTTTATCTTACCATCAATTTTTAACACTTGCAAACACATATCAAATACACCAAATCATTACATCAACAAATCACACTTCACTTTAAACATAACTTCAAAATTTACAAAGGAAAACAAGAGATTTCTTACCTTAGATGAAGAAATTTCACAAATCTCTAACCAAACTCTTTGATTGCCTCTTCAATTGCACTCTAGCATCAAGAACACTTCTCTTCCTCTTTTTCTCCTTCAATCACCGGCACCCAAAATGAAAAGAAAACAAAATAGCCACAAGTCAAACACTTTTCCATCTTTTAATCTCCACCAAGAGATTTCTAAAGGTAAATTACCTCAATGCCCTTAACCATATAACTCACCTTTTGTCTCATATAAGCCCATTTAAGTAATTACACACTCAGCACAAAAATATCTCTTTTCCTTTGACTCTTCCTTTGACCCATTTATATGTTATATATATCATCATATACACAACATATACCATTCTCTCTAAACCCTATTTTCTTTCCCAATTTCTTTTCTCTTGCAATTAACATATATATACAATCCAATATAACAGCAACAACAATAACAATAACATAATCAAAACTTCTAGACCATATATGAGGATATTACAATTCTCCCCCTCTAAAAAGAAAATTTCGTCCTCGAAATTACCTGATATCAACTCTGAAACAACTGAGGATATTGCTCTCGCATGGATTGTTCACTTTCCCAAGTTGCTTCTTCTTTTGCATGATTCTTCCATAGAACCTTCACCAATGGCACTCTCTTGTTTCTCAGCTCTTTCACATCATGTGCCAAGATAGCAACTGGTTCCTCTTCAAAAGTCAAATCTGGGCTCACTTCGATAGATTCAATTTGCAACACATGAGATGGATCCGATCTGTACCTCCTCAACATAGAAACATGAAATACATTATGAATACGATCCAACTCAGGTGGCAAAGCAAGTCGATACGCAACTGGCCCAACTCTTTCCAAAACTTCATACGGTCCAATGAAACGAGGACTCAATTTCCCTTTTCGACCGAACCTCAAAATCTTCTTCCAAGGAGATACTTTCAGAAATACCTTATCTCCCACATCAAACTCTATGTCTCTCCTTTTCAGATCTGCATAAGACTTCTGTCGGTCTGAAGCTGTTTTCAACTTGCCTCGAATCAATTTCACTTTCTCTTCAGTTTCTTAAATCAAATCAGGACTAATCAACTTATTATCTCCAAGCTCATTCCAACAAAGAGGTGTCCTACACCGTCTGCCATACAATGCTTCGAATGGTGCCATACCAATGCTAGATTGGTGACTGTTGTTGTATGCAAACTCCACAAGAGGTAAAAATCTATCCCAACTTCCAGAGAAATCTATGACACAGCTTCTCAACATATCTTCAATAATCTGTATCACCCTCTCTGACTGTCCATCCGTCTGTGGATGAAAAGCAGTGCTGAAGTGTAATCGAGAACCCAAAGCACTATGCAAACTCTTCCAAAATCTTGAAGTAAACCTGGGATCTCGATCAGACACTAAAGAAGTTGGAACCCCATGCAACTTCACAATCTCATGGATATACAGCTCAGCTAACCTTTCCAAAGAATAATCCATCCGAACCGGAAGGAAATGAGCTGTCTTAGTCAATTTATCCACAATCACCCATATGGCATCATGTTTCCTTTGTGTCAATGGCAACCCAGACACAAAATCCATCGTCACTCTATCCCACTTCCATTATGGTACTGATAATGGTTGAAGCAATCCAGTTGGAACTTGATGCTCTGCTTTTACCTTCTGACAAGTGAGACATTTCGACACAAAATCTGCAATATCTCTCTTCAAACCAATCCACCAGTAATGTTGTCTCAAATCATGATACATCTTTGTATTACCCGGATGCATAGCAAACACTGACCGATGTGCTTCTTCTAAAATGACTCTTTTCAAAACAGCATCATCAGGTACTCACAATCGGTTCTTAAACCAGAGACTCCCATCACCCTTCACAACAAAATCTCCAGTCTTCCCATTCTTGCAATCTGAAATAATCTTCTGAATCTTCATATCAATCAACTGAGCCTCTTTGATCTGATCTAACAAAACTGGTTTTAAAAGCAACTGTGCCAACAATGCACCATCATCACAAGGTACAAAACTGGCATGCAAAGCTCTCAACTCAACAAGCAACGAGAGCGAGTAAACAGTTAAACCAGCTAAAGACTTCCGACTCAAGGCATCAGCAACAACATTTGCTTTACCTGGATGATAATCAATCAAACAGTCGTAGTCTTTAATCAATTCCAACCATCTCCTCTGCCAAAGATTGAGCTCTTTTTGAACACCCAAATATTTCAAACTTTTGTGATCAGTGTAGATAAAACATTTCTCCCCAAACAGATAGTGTCGCCAAATCTTCAATGCAAACACAATGGCTGCTAGCTCCAAATCATGGGTCGGATAGTTAAGCTCATGCGGTTTCAACTGTCGAGATGCATAAGCTATAACTTTACCTTCTTGCATCAGAACACACCCCAAACCACTATGTGAAGCATCACTGTAGATTACATATGGTTTGCCTTCCACAGGTAAAGTAAGAACAAGCGCTTGAGTCAACATTTCTCTCAACTGCTCAAAGCTAGTCTGGCACTGATCTGTCCACACAAATCTCACTCCCTTACGAAGCAATCTGGTGAGTGGAGTAGCTATCAAAGAAAACCCTTTCACAAACCGCCGGTAATAAACTGCCAAACCCAGAAAACTTCTAACCTCTGTCACCGACTTGGGTGGACTCCAATTTAATATAGCTTCAACTTTGCTCGGATCAACTCTAATGCCTTCTGCTGAAACAATATGTCTGAGAAAAGCAACTTGATCCAACCAGAACTCACATTTCGACAATTTGGCAAACAACTGCTTCTCTCTCAAAATCTGCAATACAATCCGCAGATGCATATCATGTTCCTCTTCATTCCGCGAATACACCAGAATGTCATCGATGAAGACCACTACAAACTGATCCAGATAGGGCCTGAACACCCTATTCATCAAATCCATAAAAGCTGCAGGTGCATTCGTCAAGCCAAAAGGCATAACTAGAAACTCATAATGTCCATACCTGGTCCGAAAGGCGGTCTTGGAAATGTCTTCAGCTTTAACTCTCAATTGATGGTACCCAGATCTCAAATCAATTTTAGAAAACACAGCTGCACCCTTCAATTGATCAAAGAGATCATCGATTCTAGGCAAAGGATATTTATTTTTAATAGTCACCTTGTTCAATTGCCTATAATCGATACACAACCTCATAGTACCATCTTTCTTCTTCACAAATAGCACAGGAGCTCCCCAAGGAGAAACACTGGGGCGAATAAATCCTTTATCCAACAACTCCTGTAATTGCACTTTCAATTCCCTCAATTCTGCTGGTGCCATTCTATAAGGAGTAATAGAGATAGGAGTGGTACCAGGCAATAATTCAATACCGAACTCCACCTCTCTCTCAGGAGGTAACCCTGGCAACTCCTCAGGAAATACATCAGGGAACTCTGCAACTGTGGCAATACTATCAATGGGAGAATCCTTCACTCTAGTATCTATCACATGAGCAAGATAAGCTTCACACTCCTTTCTAATCAACCTCCTGGCTACAACAGCTGAAACGAATAAGGAGGCTAGCTGTTCCTGCTCATTAGATACTATCACCTCTTTACCATCAGCAGTTCTCAAAGAAACAATTTTCCTTTTACAATCTACCACAGCTCCATGTCTAGATAGCCAATCCATACCTAGGATCACATCATATTCCTTAAATGGTATCTCAATCAAATCTCGAAGGAACTCCTCACCTTGCACCCTCACTGCACTATCTCGGTGCACCTTACTCACAATCACACTATGCCCTAACGGATTTGTCACCAAAACATCAAATCCTAGGGACTCAGCATGCATATCAGACACAGGCAAAACAGATGCACTAATATAAGAATGTGTGGAACCCGGATCAATCAAAGCAAGTACTGAAGTATCAAATAAAGAAAAAGTACCAGCTATGACTGCCGAAGCATCTGGCTGCCTCTGCATAACATACATCCTCTGGGAAGACCCAACCTCCTCTGGTCTACTCTCTCTGGATGTAGCACCTCCTCTAACACTGAACCCAGATCTGCCTCCCCGGCTGCTACCTCTGCCTGCTCGACCTCCCCTCACACTAGGTCGAGAAGCTGCAGTATCAACTGACATCCGCTCCTGTCTCTCTGGACAATCTCTAATAAAATGCTCAGGAGATCCACATCTGAAGCACACAGCTGACCCACTATACCTCCAACAAGTACCCCTATGTGATCCACCACACTGAGCACACACAGGTAGAGCGGATCTCTGAGTCACTGGGGTCGGAGCACTCGCCACTGAAGCTGCAGGTCTAAATCTCTGCCTCTGTAACTGCACTGACCTACCAGCTGACCTCTGACTTCTACTAACTCTAGGAACAAAGCTTCCTTTACCTCTCTTAACAGAAGAAGACCCTGCCTCAAACTGGGGCCTCCTAACCCTAACCTCTTCCTCTGAAGCAGCTGCAATAACTTGGGCTCGCTCCACACTCCGAGCTGCTGCCACTAGCTGGGAGAAATCGTGATATCTAGATCCAGCCACTAGACACATGATAGAGGGCCTCAATCCCTCCTCAAATCTCCTGCATCTATCTATCTCATCAGCTATAATGCCCCCAGCATACTGGCTCAATCGAATAAATTCAACCTCATACTCAGTTACAGTCTTGCTATCTTGCTTCAAGCTTAAGAACTCCATCTTCTTCATGTCTTTGTACTCCCTAGGAGTATACTTCAATCCAAACTCTCTCAGAAAATCCACATATGACAAGGTCGGTGGATCATCCATAGAATGGGGCACTGTCCTCCACCAGTCGTATGCATCCTTCTGTAGCAAAGATCTTGCATAATCAAACTTTTCCTCCGATGTGGCTTGCAACTGAATAAAGATCCTCTGTACTTTGTCAAGCCACTGTTCTGCTACAGCTGGATCGGTAGTACCAAGGAAATCCTCCGCTCCATACTTCCTTAGTTTATCATAGTGCCTCACTGGTACCACAGGCTGAGGGGGTGGTGGCACTGGTTGCACTGGTGCTTGCCTCATAACTTCCATCATATGTCTAAACCAGGCTGGCGGAACCTCCTCTCCAGCTGGTCTACCCGACACCGAAGCAGGTGCCTCCTCAACACTATCAACTCTAGCTCCCTCAGCAGGAGCAATACTCTCGGCACTACCCTCAATCGACTGACGTGAGTGAGAATCCATCACAACCTAACACTGCAAACACAGTAGAATACTTCTTATTAAAGATCAGAGGTTGCCAATCCCAAAAATATATGTTATTCAAAAACCACTTTTTAAAATCAAAATAGTCTTTTTCTTACATTTTACCTAGGTTGAGAATCTCAAACCTAGGCTCTGATACCAAAACAATTCTAACACCCCCACATTCAGTACACACACACTACAACACCACAATGTAGCATATGTGCACCGAATATAGGAGTGCTACGGCTTTTCATCAACATTCAAAACATTTTTATATAATACCATCATCTTTCTCAATATACATTATAGATATATTAATACATTTAAGTAGTACACAGCGGAAGTTATAAAATATTTACACATATGAAAACATTTGAGTACATATTTATCATTACATATATATTTACAATATAAACAAAATCTTTACAAAATATAAAAGAGTTATACATGATTGGCAAATCTCCTCTGATCTTTAAGTTCCCAAAATCAACTCTTCAATGTCTACTCTCACTCGGTCTAGAAGAGCTCTCGGGTTCAACTCTATCACCTGCGCGATTAAACACTATCGCGCTAAGCCAAGGGCTTAGTAAGACAATTCATGCTAATGTTATGCTTTAGTGCAATGCAATGTTTCACATTTGTATTAATAAATCAACATCAATGATACACACACAATTAGTAAAGATCATACTCAACAAACAATATTCCGTGAATAGTCCGTTTCATCATATAAGTAATATTAACATTTCATTACATTAGAACAACATTTATGCTATACATAATACCTAGACACCTATGGGCCCATCAAGTATTTAATACGATATTCAGAATTCAGAGTTACTGCTTTGGTTCATAAACACCATTATCAAGCCCGTAGGCAACATATACATATATATATCTCTATCCATGGATAGTGTAACAGACCCGGTCTCTTGGATCATCAACTCATCTAACTCGAGGATATCCTCAACCCGGCAAGACTGTTACAAATCAAATATCTCATAATATCAATTTTCATAGTGCAACAGACCCAGTCTCTTGGACCTCAATTCAACTCAATTTGAAGAGATCCTCAACCCGGCAAGACTGTTAACTTTCATTAAATAGGCATGCCTCTAAAAACCAGAACTCTGAAACTGAATATCATATTAAACATACACTTATTTCATTATTCTCTTTATCAAACTCTTTCTCAATCTTTCTCATCAATTAGGCAAACACGCCATACATCATTCAATTATATCATCATAGCCAATCATAATGGCTTTATAGCATTTCATATCTCAATTCATATTGTATATATAGCATTATTAGTATCACATTTCAAAGTACATTATTCATAATACACATCACCATTCACAAGCCTCACAATACACAATACATAACCTTATTCATGTAATATCATATGCATTATCAATTCCATATCATCTCACATTTCATGATTCAACAATGATGTTAGACAAATGATATCTATTTTGATCCTTGACAACTCAAATGGATGATCTATTTAACATGTATATGAAAATCTTGTTGTAGGATTAGATTGCTTCCAATAAAGTGAACAGAACCTTTCTAGCGGTCGCGCCTCACCTGAATACGACCGCCCCATACAAATACAAGATGAAACCTTATTACAGTAGGTTTCGCGGCCAGAAGCCCGACCTAAGTCGCGACCGCACTTCACAATCAAAAGATGAAGCCTTTTTACAGTAGGTTTTGCCGCCAGAAGCCCTACCTAAGTCGCGACCGCACTTGAATAATAGCGACCGCCCCAAATTACGTGTCTCTCATGCATAAACCCTAATTATAGCCAAACCCTTCTAAATGCATTTTAACACATTATGCCCAACACAAACTCACTCAAATGGATGTAATCAAAATCATTAACACCTATTTTGCACATTTAACACAATATTCACATTAACCAAACATTAAATCATTCATCAATTCCAAACCTTAAAACCAACTTTACAATTGAACTTCCACTATCAAAATCCCCCTAAACTTACAATCTTCACAACCAAAATCAACACCAATTCAATCCTTTATCTTACCATCAATTTTTAACACTTGCAAACACATATCAAATACACCAAATCATTACATCAACAAATCACACTTCACTTTAAACATAACTTCAAAATTTACAAAGGAAAACAAGAGATTTCTTACCTTAGATGAAGAAATTTCACAAATCTCTAACCAAACTCTTTGATTGCCTCTTCAATTGCACTCTAGCATCAAGAACACTTCTCTTCCTCTTTTTCTCCTTCAATCACCGGCACCCAAAATGAAAAGAAAACAAAATAGCCACAAGTCAAACACTTTTCCATCTTTTAATCTCCACCAAGAGATTTCTAAAGGTAAATTACCTCAATGCCCTTAACCATATAACTCACCTTTTGTCTCATATAAGCCCATTTAAGTAATTACACACTCAGCACAAAAATATCTCTTTTCCTTTGACTCTTCCTTTGACCCATTTATATGTTATATATATCATCATATACACAACATATACCATTCTCTCTAAACCCTATTTTCTTTCCCAATTTCTTTTCTCTTGCAATTAACATATATATACAATCCAATATAACAGCAACAACAATAACAATAACATAATCAAAACTTCTAGACCATATATGAGGATATTACACCGAGCCTAAACAGTGTCGTCGCAAGAACCATTCCACCAGGAGTGGAGGCGAAAATCCCCGCTCACAATTTCCCTCAGACATTTCAACCAATAGTTATATTTTCAAAAATGGAAATCAGTTCATGATAATTCCCATTAATTAGGTTTTAATCCATTCAACCAACTATAGTAGCTTTTATGCTATATTGGATTAAAACTAAATTAAGAGGTTTATTATAAATAGATTTCTCACTTGAAAAAGTAACTAATGGTTCATGCCAAAAACAAGCCCATGATTAATAACTCTTAGTATAAACTAGGATCACAATTGATTTTTGGTATTTTGTAATTGACCTTAATATTTGTAAGGTCTTTTTGATGAAAATAATTTTGTTCCTAAGCCCATTGTAAAAAGATTTTAGAAAGAAACATATTTTGGGGCTTAGTATTTGGGTCATGAGAAAAATAATTTTTAACTTGTTTTGGAAAAGTTTTATATCCAAAGACCATTTTGATAAATTTTGAAAATTGCTTTGGTCTTTTTGATTTTAAAGAAAAATTAATTTTGACTCACAATGTATTTAGGTCATATTAGAAAAACAACAACCAAATAAGCCATGATTTAAGCCAAGATAAATTAATCATAGTCAAACAACATGCATTTGGGGTAAAACCTAAGGAAAGTAACTAGGCCAATTACATGAGCTTTAGTCTTTGGGTTAAAAAGCTTAGGTTCCCATAGCAAGTATATACCAAATGGTACAAGGTTATGAGTGGTTATGCCATGCTCGACCTCCATACCTTGAGTGAAAGTATGGTATCCCTTACATAATACAACACGGGTAACACGGGCATCCTAACTCACGCACACGATGCAATCTAATATGATGCAATGGATAATATCATTATAAGAAAGAATAGAATAATATAAAGACCAACGGAATCAACTTCTCTTATCAATAGTGGAGTCGCCACTGTGAGCAGGGATTTTTGCTCCCACTCCCTGTGGGATGGTTCTTGCGACTTCGGCACTGTTTAGGCTCGGGGCCTTAAAGAACACGAACCTAAATCCAGAGAAAATGGAGTCGCCACCCGGATGGGCTGGGAAAAAGAAAGGGGTGGTTGACTCGATTCCTAAGGAATCTCCAACCCCCTAATGGGTTCGAAAAGTTGGGTACGTGTGGGGAAGGTGAGAAATTGCCCAGCACCCCCACAACACCCGGTTCATTGGAACCGGCCTCCTTTGTAGGCCTTGGCCAATTCTACTTTCGGCGACGAATTTTTCATCGCCGATTTTTCCGTCACCAATTTTTATTTATTTATTTATTATTAATTTTTATTTTTGTTTATTTATTATTATTATTTTTATTATATTTTTATTTTATTAATTTCACCATTTTTATTTTTATTTTTACTAAAATAAATATTATTTGATTAAAATACCACAAAAATTATTTTAGACTATATAAAAAAAGTAACGGATCGGACTGGGTCAAAAATTAAGGGTCTACACCAGTATATGTAAAATATGTAAATATTGTATAAGAATGTCACAATTCATTTTAGCAAAAATTTTCATATTCCCAAATTAATATCTCAAACATTAAAAATGTGTTTTAATAGGTATATAAAATTTTCTTTATTAGTTTTAGGTACCCAAAATAAGTATTTTAAATAAAAATCTCTGGGAAAAATTTGCTAGAGTTTTGTCGGTAAATGCGATATTCTAAAAATTTCAACATTTCACAACGTGCAGAAAACACACTCCTAAAATATAATAAACCAATATTTCTCCATAATTTTCAACAACCTCCAATTTTTTTAAAAAACATTTATATGTGTAAATATATATATAAACACATATATACATTCCCACACTATAAAATTTAATCCAAATATTGAAAGTTTATAGTGAAACAATAAATTTGGAAGTTAAAATCCATGACATATCCATTAAATGTTTCAACTTTTATCGATGTCGGAAAACCCTAGTTTAAGAAAAAAAAAACCTAATTTCATATCAAATCTAAATTTGTATCTTCAAACCCTAAACCTTGTTTCTAAAATCCTAATCTTGTTTTCAAAATTCAAAACCCTAGTTTTCACCTTAAAACCCTAATTGCATGTTTAAAAAACCCAAAAACCCTAATTTACATCAATAAACCCTAATTCCATATGTAAATGCCTAATTTAAGATTAAAACCTAGATTTTATTATTTAATTTATTGATGTAAGTTTGTGATGGATGATTTGCTTTTATTTTTTTATGATGAATGGTTGAATGTTTTAATTTAATTATTTTGATTTCAATGATGTAAAATGCATGTGTCCACCACGTGGGTGCCTTGTTTTATTTAATTTATTCTTTTACTTTATTTAATGTTTTGGAATTAATTTAAGGAATATATTTCCACCAATTGGTAGGTGTCCTATTTTTATTTATTTGTACTTTGAACATTGGACATTGTAAGGGCATGTTTCCATCCTTGGATGGGTACCCATTTTATTTAGTTTCTTTGATTTTAATACAATGAGTATTCATTTATTATGAGTGCATGTAATATGGATAATATTATAATACATAAGAATTCAATAATATTTAGACCTGAAAAAGAGGTCGGTTCTAATGAACTGGGCGTTATGGGGGTGCTGGGTCATTCTCAGCTTCCCCATGTGTACATACCCAACTTTTTGAACCTAATAGGGGGTTGGGAATTCCTTAGGAATCGAGTCATTCACCCTTTCTATTTTCCCAGCCCTTCCGGGTCGCAACTCCATTTTCTCCGGGTTTAGGCCTGCGTTCTCTAAGGCCTTGACCCTAACAGTGCAGAAGCTGCAAGAACCATTCCACTTAGGAGTGGGGGCAAAAATCCCCACTCACAGTGCCAACTCCACTGGGGATAAGAGAAGTTGATTCTATTGATTTTAATATTATCTTATTCTTTCTTATTATGACACTGTCCATTGCATCATTTAGATTGCATTTTATGCATGAGTTAGGATGCTTGTGTAACCCGTCTTGTGTTATATAAGGGATAATATACTTTGACTCAAGGTATGGAGATCGAGCATGGCATAACCACTCATAGCCTTATACCTTTTGGTATATACTTGCTATGAGAGCCTAAACTTTTTAACCCAAAGACTAAAGCTCATGTAATTGGCCTACTTACTTTCCTTAGGTTTTTACCCAAATGCTTATTGTTTGACTATGAGTGACATATCTTGGTTTGAACTATGCCTTTTTTGGTTTGTTCTTTTTCTAATATGACCTAATTATAATATAAGCTCAAAATAATTTGTATTCCTTTAAACCCAAAAGACCAAAACTATTTTCAAAAGTTTGAAGATGGTCTTTGGACTTAAAATTTTCTAAAGTTGGTCGAAGATTCTTTTCTACCTCATACAAAGCCCAAAATTCATTTTTAAACAAACGTTTTTACAAATGGGCTTTGAAATAAAATTATTTTTCACTTCATCCAAAATTACAACTTTTCTTGACATTCTTCTTAAAAGAGCTTACAACTATTTAGGTCAATTATGGAATATCAAAAATTAATTGTGGGTCTAATTTATACCAAGAACTATTAATCATGGACTTGTTTACAGCATGAATCATTAGTTGTTTTTTCAAATAGGAAATCTATTTATGATAAACTATTTAATTTAGTTTTAATCCATAATATAACATCAAAGTTATTTTTAGTTGATCTAATGAATTAAAGCCTAATTAATGGGAAGTATCATGGATTGACTTCTAAGTTTGAGAATATGACTATTGGTTAAACAGTCTGAGTGAACCTTTTCAAAATTGAGATGTCCTATGTTGATGTTTTGTTTACCATATACCTAGGAAAAGAGACTCGCCATTCGTGTGTGGAAGACTTATAAAGTTGGAAGGAATGTCCTAATTATTTTTGTTTTTCTATTACTTATGCATCCATACATGCATACATACATACACTGCATTACATAGAATTGATCCTTCCTGGCTCACAAACCTAGAGTATAGCAGTTCAAGAGCTTATGATAATTTGACCTATGCCACTGACATAGAATCAAGTAATGACTTAGTCAGCTTCTCGCCAAAAGCAATGAAACATGAACAGATTCAGAAGATGGTGGATGACAAACTCAACTCGAAGATGGAAGAACTAAAGGGGGCCCTAGTTGAGACCATGAAAAGCCAGCTAGCTGCATTAATGGGGAATACTATTAACGAATCTGCTAGTCCTAAGAAGTAGAAAAACAAGGGAAAGGCTAAGGTTAGTGAAGCATCCTATGATGATGAAAAGGTGATAATTGATGATGATGACTAGGCTCAATATTTCCAAGCTTCTCAAGATAAGAAGGAAGAAAAGAAGGCTATGGAAAATACTGAAACTTCAAATGATTGCTAATTTGGAGAAGAAGTTCTAAAAGAAGCTGGAAGTTGAGGAGGTATCAGAGGTAGACAAGCTATTTGAGCAAGATGAAGAAGTCCCTTATAAGTTTAAAATGCCTTCTTTTGCTAAGTATAATGGTACAGGAAATCCTCACTTGCATGTTAAGTAGTACATCATTGTCATGCAATCCACTCGAGCTACTAAAGCCCAAACTCTGAGGTATTTTATGCTTTATTTAGACCCTGTTGTGCATAATCGGTTTAATACTTTGCAGTGAAGTACCTAAAAAGATTGGGATCTACCACATAAAGCCTTTATTCAGCAATATGGGTATAATGTTGAGTTGGAAGTGACCTTGATGGAGATGGAAACTATCAGACAAAAGCAAAATGACAATTTTGTTAACTATGTGAAGAGGTTGAGAAATAAGGCTGCATTGCTTAAGAAGAGACCAGATGAGGCCAACCATATTCAAATGATAGTAAGGGGTGTTCTACCCAGTCTGTGTGAACAGATGTCTCACACTCTCATAAGAGATTTCAAAGATCTTCTCCAAGCTGGCTTATAGATAGAAGAATGGGAATGAGAAAAGAGACATTTTCTGAAAGAAAGAATGAGGGGGGAATTATCAATAGCGTCTAGAGGATAGAGAATGTAGTAGATGTTAATACAACATGTTAAGCAAATAGAATATAGTTTTTAAATCTGTGGAAACCTCTATCCTGGGTTTTTAATAAGTTGCAGAAGAATGCACTATTACAGCCATTGGCTTCCCGAACTTTGCCAAATCCTTTGCGGTCAAGCTTTGATTCCAAGGCCTTTTGTCAATTCCATCAAGTATAAGGGCATGAGACAAATAAATGTGTTAGCTTAAGGCATGAGATCCAAGATTTGATTGACAGTGAAAAGTTGCCTGAGCCTGATAAACCTAATACCAAGAGCAATCCTTTGCCTAAATTTGGAAGAGTGTCACCCCCAGCAACCTTCGTGATAGGAGGAGGGTTGAAAGAAGATATTATTTTATCCTCTTTTCAAGATGAGAATGAAGGAGATATGAAGTAAGGAGAAACTCCATTCAATAAACTTCCCTTGGGTTCAATGTTGCTCACTTTATTTTGCTTTCTTTGGTATCTTATTGGAACAATTATGCTTTTCAAATTAAGATTGTTTGAATAAATTATTTTCATTAAATTTTTATTAGTGTTTGTTCATTTTGCTGCTCAATCAATGATGAGTCTAGCTTAAAAAAAAAAAAGGGCAGCCCGGTGCATGAATGCTCCCGCAATGAGCGGGATCCGAGGAAGGGTCGGACCCATTGGGTCTTTTACGCGGCCTTCCCTTGTAATTAATTGCAAGAGGCCATTTCCACGACTCGAACCCGTGATCTCAGGTCACACGGTGACAACACTTACCATTGTGCCAAGGCTCCCCTTCAATGATGAGTCTAGCTTGATGTTCATAAATTAGTATATCTATGCATCATGATCTAAATGACTTTACTAGGTGAAAGAGTTATTTTATATCATTGAGTTGTGTATGCTTACTTAGAGAGGGCACCACATAATTACTTGTGTCTAGATTCTTGTCAATCTTAGAACATGCTTTAATAAACATTCGAGGCAAAATTAAACTCTGCTTATTTAAGGGAGAGATGATTTAGGCATTGTTTGGTAAGCCAACAACCAGTAACATCAATCCCTAGTTTGTCCCTTTGAGCCTTCAAGAAAATTTTAGCTTACTTTTATTTGCTTGTAAACCCCAACAACCTATCCTTAGTTATTGTGATACTTATGGCATGTTTGATGATCACTAAAGAATAAAGGGGAAAGAAGATCAAAGAAAAGTATTACAGCCAAGACTATAGGGATAGTTGAAGACTGCTGAAGACGCCTAATTTTTGACCCAGTCCGGTCCAATATGTTTTATTTAGTCCAAAATGATTTTTGTTGTCTAATTGGTCCAAAATAAATTTTGTTAAATAATTTTTGTTTTAGTATCTAATTTTTATTAATAAAAAATAAAAATAAACAAATAAAAGTCAAAAAATAAAAATAAAAATCGACATAAAAAAAATTGGTGACGAAAAAATTGCAGCGCAGGGCCGTGGGCATTTCTTCCGTAGAAGATGCCTGCGGGCGAAATGGTCACCTGCAGGAATTTCCTGTGGGCGACGCCCGCTCCTCGCCCTCTGCCGCAGTTGACTGCTGCAGATTTTTTTGCCAGCGCATTTCTTCCTGCGGCAAATTTTTTCGGCAGCGCAATTTTTTTGACGCAAATTTTCGAAACCTAATTCAATTAGGTTTCGGTTTCCTTTTCTTATCAATATTACTTGCTGTGATTAATTAGGAATAAACCATATGAAACCTCTATAAATAAGGGCCAAAGGCAATGAAATAGGAGGAGGCCAAAAATAAAAAAAAAGGGACAGTAGCTTGGAAAAGTTGAAACCAAATCAGTGAAGGAAAAGGAGCAATTTGATTTTTTTTTCTGGAATAACAAGGACACGATTTAAGGGATTCAAAAGGCAAAAAGGCTTGTCTTTGGAGCTTGTTCATCCAAGAAGCAATTTTGGTGCAACTTACAAAAAAGGTATGAAATTCTACACAGTAGCATAAACTAATAAATGATGTCTTTTAATTCAAAAACCATAAAACCTTAATTCCCTTTGTTCAAAGTTTAAAAACACTAATACGTTACTTTATTTTCCAAAAAGACTTAAAATTGTTATTTTTACCTCTTGAAAATCTTAAAACCTTAATTGAACATATTTTTCAACAAAACCAAAATTTGATTCTATTTCTTTCAAAATTTTAAACTAGGTTCTGTTTTTTTCAAAAAGCTTTAAAAAAATATCTTTTCTATGTATAAAAACTTTAATCCGTTTGTTTAAATTCATAAAAATTCATAAAATTATCAAATTGATTTCCAAATTCTAAAAGCCAATTCATCACCCAAGACCCTAATTTTAAATCCTAAAACCCTAATTCAACTTCCAAACTTAAAATAGTAACCCTAACCCTTTAAAACCTTAAACCCTAACTTTTTCTAAACCTTAATCCTTTAAAACATTAAAAACCATAAAAACATAAATATTTTAAATTTACACAGTATCTTAAAACCACAAAGAATAACCATAAACCACAAATCAAAAATGTTTTAAAGTGTCCAAACCCTAGTTTCTTGATTTCACCATTCAAACCTTAATATGTTTAATCAAAGAGTCTTACCAACCTTTTAAAACATAAAACCTCAATCTATTTTAATTCCATAAAAAAGTCACAGTAGCCTAATTTTATGAATTCTAAAACCTTAACTCATGAGATAAAGAACCCTAAATGGAAATAGTAGCTATAATTTGGATTTTTATTTACCTTATTCTATTCTATATTTGATCATGCTTTGTTTTATTTCTTATGCTTTAATTTATTTAAATTCAATGCTTGGTTTATTTACTTTATCATGGATGGATGTTTACTTTCTATTGAGATTTAATATCTTTGATGAATGATTTATTTATTATGAATGGTTATTTACTTTTATCAATTTATTTAGATTTCCAAATGTTGTAAGAGGTATGTTTCCACTTGGTGGGTACCTCATTAGTTAAACATCATGTAATTTAAATTTCTTTTCCATTTTAGAACCAATGTAAAGGACATGTTTCTACCTTTCAGTGGGTGCCCTATTTAGGCATATGGTGTAAGGACATGTTTCCATCTTCGGATGGGTGTCCATTTATTTGCTTTGCTTGGACTTTGTTTTGATTTTTAATATATTGATGCTTTCTTTTAATTATTGAGTGTAATATGGATAATGTTATTATACTTAAGAATTTTATAATATTAAGACTTGTAAAGGAGGCCGGTTCCAATGAACCAGGCGTTGTGGGGGTGCTGTGCCATTTCTCACCTTTCCCACACATACCCAACTTTCCGAACCCATTAGGTGGTTGGAGATTCCTTAGGAATCGAGTCATCCACCCCTTTCTTTTTCCTGGCCCATCCGGGTGGCGACTCCATTTTCTCCGGACTTAGGTCCGTGTTCTCTAAGGCCCTGAGCCTAAACAGTGCCGAAGTCGTAAGAACCATTCCACCGGGAGTGGGGGCAAAAATCCCTGCTCACAACCGCCTGAACTAGACCTAATATCACAAAATGACATTAGGGCAACAAAGAATTTATCCTCACTAAAGCAGACTAATGCCACTCCACTCATCCACTATCAGAAACACAAGTTGGTATAATAAGACAACTCTTTTAGAGCTAGGACCTAAAAATTGGAAAAAAAAAAAGAAAAAAAGTAAGAAAGAAAAAAGAAGAAAAAAAATAGAGAAAAAAGAAAAAAGAAAAAAAAACCTAAAAAGGCGGTTCAAAAAGCCAACCGTGATCTTTTTTACCTAAAGCAACATAAGACTTCCACTTAGTTTACGAGGACAGATTGACTTGAATTGGTCCAATCCAGCCAAAGATTAAAATAAAATCAGAGAATTAGGGGAAAGGCCATCTTTCATTTTATCCAACATAGCTCTAAGTCAGCAACATTGAAAGCCTTAGACTTGATACTCCAAAAGGGAAAAGGATGAAAAGAAAGTGTAAGAAAAAGGGTGGTCTAAAGATCAAGATAGTACTGATTGGATCCAGATTTCTACCAAGAAAATGGAAGGACATTCAAGCTTTGTATTTTCATGAAGTCAAAAGATAAAAGTGATGCCCAGAAGGTGAAAATGGAATTTCTAATAGTACATAGTTCCTACAAGAAGATTATAGTATGATGGTTTGTTAGCAATGTCACATCAGTTCCAATCAAAAAACGGCCTTCATTTAACCCGTATCCCTTATAGACTCCATTTCAAACCTATTAAAGATCTGTTGATCTCTCTTGATAGGTAGAGTCTATTAGTGGAGATAGTTTGAATAGGCATACATATGAGATAGAAAATATTTAAACTCAATGAGACCTTAGGCCAAGTAATATGTATGTGTCTATCTGAAGTGCAACAGTTCTTGCTTAAATGGAAATGATTCCCGAATTTAGTACAGTAACTAGGGTTGTCATGTTATAGATATGTTAATTTAGAAAATCGAGCCCTAAGGTACAATGACACTGATTTGACAAAGCCAAAATATGATTTTAAGATTTTTTAAAAAATGGGTGTGATTTTGCAATACAAAACCTTCAAGTTAAGGGAAGTAGGTTGCATTGTCAAACCTCAGAGGACATAATAGGCAAAAGAGGGCTAATAAAAGGATCATTTGCAAGGTCATTTCATGAAGAAATTGTCAACCAAATGGATGTCTCTCGTGTCTCTAACTATGCTGTTTGGCCCCTACTACTCATGTTTTCATTTTGAAAATAAAACCGTAGATGTGAAGGCTTCTATTGTTCTCATGCAAGACCTAAACGAGCATGTGGAAAGAACCAATGGGAGTTCTTTGGTTTATTACCTTGGTCTATGAGTCAATGAAACCATTGTATGTTTCATCCATGCATATCATACATACATGTATACATAAGCATATCACACTATATTTTTGTCTTGCATTGCCTATTGTTTGTCAATATGAACAACAAATACAGTGAAGTAAACAATCAAAAGTAGATATAGAATAAGGGGAGCATGGAAAGGCCATTGCAAAAGAAATAAGTGATGCATGCTTGTGCAAAGAACCAAGCAATACACAAACATCAATATGAACCTGCATGGGAACAAAATCATTAGTTTGAGCCTACAAAGGGGGCAAAACTTCTCTTTTCAATTTTTGATTTTTTGCATGTACAAAACATTTTCACACTTACTTTCAATATTTTGCCACATAGGGGAAAAAGAGAGGATATGAGGACTAGCTAAAAAATACCTAAATTTTTTCCAAAAGGAAGAACAAAAGAATAGAACAAGAAGAAAGTAAGA
Organism: Garcia nutans; assembly: GCA_947685225.1. NCBI lineage: Eukaryota > Viridiplantae > Streptophyta > Magnoliopsida > Malpighiales > Euphorbiaceae > Garcia > Garcia nutans. The sequence continues at coordinate 40,840,338 of CANTUV010000007.1, read as the reverse complement.
ACTCTCAAATGAATAAAGATACAAAAGATAAATTATCAGAATAAAGGTCCAAGATAAAGATCAAATCAATCCAGCTAGAAGAGCTGAAGTTGAGACAAAGGCTTATCCCCAAGAATAGAGAATCAAGATGAAGATTCATTTCTGTCAAGGCAGACATTTTCAAGCAGATTTACTGAAGCATCCACTACCCAACCTATATTGGATTTGTTAAAGTATCCTGACAACATAGTTTTCCTTAATATGTTGAAATATCCATGTTTGTTTCTAGTGAGATATTAGAGTCGCTCACTATCCTGCCAAGATATTAGAGTAGCTTGATGGTTGTCAAAGGGATATTAAAATCGCTCGGTGGTTGTTTTCACTCACCAAAATATTAGAATCTCTTGGTGATTTTATTGAGATGTTATATTCGCTCAATAGACCCATTGGGATATTAGAATTGCCCAATGACCTGTTAAGATATGAGAGTTGCTCAACAGTTTTATTATTGGCCATGGGGATATTAGAGTTGCCTGATGAACCCATTAGGATATTAGAATTGCTTAATGACCCATTAAGATATTAGAGTCGCTCAATTTTTTATTGTCACTTGGTGGATTTCATCAAAATATTAGAGTCACCAAATAATCCATTCAAGTATCAAATCCAATCTCGGGTGGAAAACCCAAATCAACCTCAGGTCCAAAACCCAACCAATCCAGTCGTGGGTCTAGAGCCCAAATTAACCTAAAGTTTAAAACCCAAAATCAATCCTTTGGGTTCAAAACCATCCTTATCCAAAATTAGCCCAAAGTCATACTGATTTTCACTCTCTAAATTAATTTCAAGATCGTTCTAGCAGGAAGCAAAACTGTAGACCCTTAATTTTGGCTCAGTATGAATTTTGTTCTAATTAAAAATGTTGAATCAAGTTTGGTTTCAATTTTCAAGGCCCAAGTTAAATTTAATTCAATTTTGGAGACCCAAATCAAGTTCGAACCCAATTAAAAAGCCAAACCAATAATTGTTTGATTCACAAACTAAATCGACCAATTGGTCATTTTTATGGCCAAATTCGTTATGAGCATGGCTCAGAATGAATTGGACATGGCCAATTCATTATGTGCAATGCTCATAACAAATTGAGCATGACCAATTCGTTATGAGCCTAGCTCATAAAGAATTGGCCACGGTTTTGGCCCAATTCGCTGCTTTAATGTCCTAATTCTACTCAAAATCTGAAGAATTCAAATAAACAAGTGGCTTTCCAATTTTAATTGGGATTGGTTTAACAAAAAGAGGCTTGATGTTGCCCTAAGATAGGATATAAAAAGACAATTAACTAGGTTTAGCAAAAAAAAAAGGGACGGCATTTAGCAAACACAACAATCAACAGTCAAAATTGAAACACAGAAAGCCACAATGATTAAAAAGTGAGTAATTAATCAAAGAGAAAAAATCAAAATCAAAATGAAAGAGGCAGTATCAAATCTTTGCATTATCCCACTGAACAAAAAGTTATTTGATTTGAGCAAACTCTAAACACCGTCAAAGTCCAGCTTGTGTGAAAACACTTGGATATTTGGAACGAAGCTTAGATGAAGGAAATTATTTTCATGGAGCCAACAATGTATGTATGACTCTTATTAATCAATTCCATTTTTTACTTTTATTACTTATTCTATTTGTAACAACCCTATACCCTGTATACGTACACAGCATGCTTATACGATCATAATATACGTATACTGAATATAGAAATGCCACAGTTTACAAATTATAAAAGTCATATCTTTAAAAAGAAATAAAACCAATATCAAACGTTTAAAAGAAATTCATAAATCACAAATGATTAAAAACGTTTATTAATACGCAACGGATATTATACAAATACTTACAAGTACAAATACATTATAAATCAAAAATTACAAAATAGGAAATATATACATGATTGGTAGCTTGACTCTCTGATCTTTAAGCTCTAAGCCAACACTTCAAAGTACAAACTCAACTAGGTCTAGAGGAATCCTCCGTCTCAACTCTATCACCTGCGCGATGAATCACAATCGCGCTAAGCCAACAGCTCAGTAGTACAAACCATAATAATATTATGCAATGTCAATATCAATGTCATACATTCAACCAATATAAATTATACTCATAATTGTATCATCATTCATGAAGCACATTTAATATAGACACCTATGGGCCCAACAAGTATTTAATATGATATTCAAAGTTCAGAGATACTGCTTTGGTCCATAATCACAAATAATCAAGCCCGTAGGCAATAAATATATATATATCTCTATCCATGGATAGTGTAACAGACCCAGTCTCTTGGACCATCAACTCAACAAGCTTGAGGAGATCCTCAACCCAGCTAGACTGTTACCTGTAACAGACCCAGTCTCTTGGACCATCAACCCGACTAAATCGAGGAGATCCTCAACCCGGCAAGACTGTTACCTTTCATATATCTCATATTCATAATTCACATAATGTAACAGACCCAGTCTCTTGGACCTCAATTCAATTCAAATTGAAGAGATCCTCAACCCGGCAAGACTGTTACTTTTCATATATTTCATAGGCATGCCGCCAAATCCAGAACTCTGAAATTGAATAACATATTAAACATACAATTATTTCATTAATCTCTTTATCATTCTCTTTCTCAATTTGTATCTCATAATCAAATAGGCAATCATGCCTCAATAATTTCATTTGCATAACCATGGCCAACAATAATGGCTTCATTATATCTCCATTCACATCAAAGCAATTCATCATTATATTTCCATTTACACCAAAGCAATTCATCATTATACATATAGTACATTTCATAAGATTCACAATGTGCAAAACATAACATTATTCATATATATATCAACAATGCCATATCAAATGAATGTATGCAACAATGCAAGGTTTGTACTTACTTCAAAAGCAATCCACACAACTCTAAACACTTTCTCTTTGAAAAGTCCTTCATCAAATGAATTAAGGTAATTCACCTTCTTCACAACCTAATCCAAAACAATGATGAAACACATCAATTCCAATACCATCAATCACTTATTAACCTCATACTAGACCCATAGATCACAATTACAAACCAACAACTCAACCTTAGAGCCCACGGTCATGGCCACTCAAGACCCCCATGGGCGTGGGTTAAGGATTGATTCTGCCCAAAATTATTCAAACCCCCCCACGGCCATGGCATAAAAGGGCCACGAGTGTGGCATCCAAGATGCTACCGCCTCCCACAAAAACATGTATTTAAAGCTTCTAACTCCATTAAACCCAAATATCATGAAGACTAACAAAAATAATAAACCAAACTCAACATTAACAACACTTACCAACTCAAAACCCTAATACAATTTCAACACAACACTTTCAAAACCAACATCAACTTAACTTACTTCCTTCAAACCAAAACCAACACCATAATTAATTAAATCAAACATATTCCAACATACTACAACCAACACACCCCTATTTCAAACATCCACAATCAAACTCATACACCACTTCAAATAAACAAGAGAAATCAAGAGAGAGAACTTACCAAAATAATAAAACTTCTTGGACTTTCACTTAATCACTTGAAAACTCCTTCAATTTTGAGCTTGAACATCAAAACATACTCTTGCTCTCTCTTGCTTTGGGTGGCCGGCCAACAATGGAGAAAGGAAAGAAGAAGAAATGAAGAAAAGTCAACTTCCCTTCTCTTTAAATCTCCACCAAGCAATTCAAAAAGAAAATTACTTAAATACCCCCTTTTATAAATCCTAACTCCCTTATATTCACTTGTCCTTTTTAGTAATTTCATAATTCACAAACTAAATATCTTCTTCCCTTGACCCACCATTTTGACTAGCATATATATTATATATATTGCCATATATACAACATATACATTCCCTCTAAACAAACCTTTTCCTTTCCAATAATACATCTACATTTAGTTCAAATAAAATAACAATTATATCAATACTTCTAGGGCACACTTTGGGATATTACACTATTGCATAATGAAGAGTCAAATATTGAAAGTTTATAGTGAAGCAATAAATTTGAAAGTTGAAATCCACGGTATATCTATTACATGTTTCAACTCGAATCTATGTAGGAAAACCCTAGTTTAAGAAAAAAAAAACCTAATTCCATATCAAATCTAAATTTGTATGTTCAAAATCCTAAACCTTGTTTCTAAATCCTAATCTTATTTTTAAAATTAAAAAACCCTAGTTTTATACCAAAAAACCCTAGTTTTGATCTTAAAACCTTTTTAAAAACCTAAAAACCCTAATTTACATCAATAAACCCTAATTCCATATATAAATGCCTAATTTAAGATTAAAACCTAGATTTGATTATTTAATTTATTGATGTATGTTTGTTGTTGATGATTTGCTTTTATTTTATTTATGATGATTGGTTGAATTATTTAATTTAACTATTTTGATTTTAATGATGTAAAAGGCATGTTCCCACCATATGGATGCCTTGTTTTATTTAATTTATTCTTGTATTTTGTTTAAATTTTCAAGATTAATGTAAGGGATATGTTTCCACCGATTGGTGGGTGTCTTATTTTATTTATTTGTACTTTGGACATTAGTAATTATAAGGGAATATTTCCATCCTTGGATGGGTGCCCATTTTATTTGGTTGCTTTGATATTAATACAATGAGTATTTATTTATTATGATTGCATATAATATGGATAATATTATAATACTTAATAATTCAATAATATTTAAACCTGGAAAGGCAGCTAATTCCAATGAATTGGGCATTTTGGGGGTACTGGGTCATTCTCACATTCCCCATGAGTACCCAAATTTTCGAACTGGATTCCTTAGAAATTGATTCATCCACCCTTTTCTATTTTTCCGGCCCATCCGGGTGGCGACTCCATTTTCTCCAGGTTTAGGCTTGTGTTCTCTAAAGTCACAATAACCATTCCTCATAGGGGTGGGGGCAAAAATTCCCGCTCACACAATGAAAATGTTAAATGGGTTCTAAAGTGTAATATGGTAATGGTCATAAATAGTTATTGTCGATATAGTTGAATCAACTTGCAGTAATTCATGGTGATTATTATGCATTCGGGCAAGGTATTATGCCTTTGTGTGTGATACACCAGTGTCTAGCACATTTATACTAAAGGGATAACCGTCAGGTGATGTTAGACACTTTATCTTTTGTGTTCATATAGCGCGTCCTTCGGGTGATATATTTGACACTTAGCCCTCGGTGTAGAGATGAGATGGCCTTCAGGTGCGATTTGATGCTTGCCTCCGATGTTGATAGGGGATGGCCTGCAAGTGAGATATGACAGTTTATCCCATGTGTCAGATCTTTAGGCCACTTTAAATGAAATGTTGGGCCTAGTGTGTGAGAATGCATGTATATGTGTGAGTTGTGGATGTGTTATGTTTTTATGGTTTATGACACCATGAGTATTACAGAGTAAATATGTGGTGTTTTGTGAGATGGCATACTGTGTTAGAGGCCATAAAAAATATTTCAGACAACCGTTGTGATGGTGCTATGTTGGTCGATATTATGTGTTAATGAGAATTTGTTAAAACATTGTATTTTATAACATGTGATTAAGTATTTAATTTAGTAGTTTATTGTTATTATATATGTACCACTAAGCTATAAGCTTAGCTCAGTTGGATGTATCATGTAGGTGATAGGACTGCAGAGTAGAGTGGTCCAGATTAAGTTTGTGATTGAAGCATCAGTTTTGCTACGAGACCAGCCGTGCCGGGGTTTGCATACATGTATAATTTCTATTATAGTGCATTTTGGATGTTTGTATATATTGTATACATTATGGAGAGTTTGTACTAGTATGTTTTGAAAGGATTTATAAATAATAACCATGTTTATTAAGTATATACATTTATAAAATAATGAGTTTTGGGTGAATTGCTTGAGATAATTGGAGAATTGTTGGTGTTTGGATAAATGTGGATTTTTAGAAGTGTGTTTTATGCAGATTGTGATTACTTGATATTAGGAACACTAAAATTTCATATAAAACTCTAGCAAATTTTTTCTAGAAATTTTCTATTAAAATTTATATTTTGTTAATTAATTTTTTAGGTATATATTTATTTACCTATTAAACTTATGTTATAAAGGGTAATTTTTTGTTATTAAAATGAAGGGATTTTCTTCTGTTAATTATTGTAATATTCTTGTATTCTACATATATATTGTACATATATGGAGTGTATGTATTATATGTATGTGGGGTATAAGGGTGTTACATGGGAGGATTCTATTAAATTATTTCTTAAGCCCCTGGTTCTTACCAGTTTATCAACTCCTTGCTATGAATAAGAAATGGTCATGGTGACTAGTACAGATCATGATGTATGATATGACACCATTAAGCATTTTTTGGAAAATAGATATTATCCACTGAGGGCAACAAAAGAGGAGAGAAGGGTAAGAAGGTAGTGGTCTTTGCAATAAATCACCTTTCGAGGAGTGTTATACAGAAGATGCCCAGACGGAGTACATTTTAAATGTTTAAGGATGTCTGTAGTTGAATAGATAATGTTAGAAGTATATGCAGGAACTTGTAAACCTCTTATAAATGGCCTAGCCCTTGTTAAGAAAATAATTCGACTAGGCTACTACTAGTTGACCATAGAAAAGGATTGTATCAATTTCGTTTGAAAGTATCAATAATGTTAGCCATATGGAAACTTGAATTATTTACCTCCCGAACAATTGCATTCTATATCTTCACTCTAGCCTTTTACAACTTGGGGAATTGACACCATTGGGGAGATACATTCGATAACCTTGAATGTCCGCTAGTGCATAGTAGTGGCAGTCGACTAGTTTTCCATGTGGGTTGAAGCTGAGTCCTTCAATAAGTTAGGAGCAATGAAAATGGCTCAATTTATTGAAAGAAGTCTAATATGTAGATATAAAGTTCCACACAATATGGTATCAAATAATAGGGTGCAATTCCAAGGAACTATTAAGGATTTATTTTCCAAGTATCAGATCCATCATTATTGATCCTCCCCATACATACCAAAGGCTAATGGTGCAGTAGAGGTGGCTGATAACATGATTAAACATATTCTGTCCACGATGACTAAGAAATACAAGGATTCGTAAAAAATGCTTCCCTTCACTTTATAGGGATATACAACAAGTGTTCGAACTTTGACTAGAATGACATCATTTTATCTAGTATATGGGAAGGAAGCAGTGCTATCTATTGCGATCAAGATCAAATCCATAAGGGTAGTCTTGGAAGAAATAGAATGGATATTAAGCAAATACACACATCTAGCTTTATTAGAAGGAAGGAGACTGAAAGCATTGTATCATCACTAATTATAACAAAGAAAGATAGCTCGAGCTTATAATAAAAGAGTCCGAACCTAAAAACCAAGGCCTAGAATTTAGTGTTAAAATAATGCAAAACAAATGTCCTTGATCCAACGGGGAAGTTTAGACCAATTTAGGAAGGACCTTATGTTGTGAAAGAGGTGATGAAGAAAGGCATGGTCATGTTGCCAGATATGAACAAGAACGAGTTTAGTGGACCAGTGAATATTGACAGACTGAAGAAGTTTTATGTCTGAAATAAAATTAATAAAAAAAATGAAGCTCACTTGGTTAAAAACCCGAAATGACTGCCTAGGTAAAAATTTGAGCACTCGCTAGTTCTGAAAATCCAAAAGGGCGAGCTAGGCAACAATTATGGCTAAAAATTAGAGAAAATTGCTAATTAGAAAACCTAAAATGGCTAGTTGGTGACAAGAGTAATGTTGTGTATCCTGTCTTTTATGTTTATCGTTGTTCCCAATTTAATGAGATAGAGTCAATAATAAAATTATTCTATGTGTACTATTTCAAATATTGACCAAAAGGATAAAATAAATCACAAACTGGCAAAAAGTGATGACAAAAAAAAAGGAAATGTCTTTCATGCTTCATCCTAACATCATTTTATCTAAAGACTGAAAATTGCAGGAAATCTCATGGGAGTCAGTAAGTATAACGTTCAACCCAGCTCTACCTCAGATAATCTAAGAAAACTTCAGTCAATAAAGGCATGTCAAAGTCATTTATGAAGTCAGAATCCCTAGTTTGAGCTCTATACTGGCAACCAAGACGACAAGGATCATAGAAAGTACCTCGGTGAAGAGCAATGAGTGGAACATACATCAAATATGTCTGAATAGTGATACAAATGATCTTCCACCAAGGTACCAACCAAAAGATGTTGATCACAGATCTTGAATGGATCCACTCAACCAAATTAGCACATGAGGAAGCAGGTCGAATAATGTTGTGGTAAATATCTTGCATGATTTACAACTAGAGTGTCAAGCAAGCAAAGATATTCATGTAGCCATATTTGAAGGAAAGTATAAGTGTAAAAAAATGCTTACAAGAGCCTAGGAAAAATTAGGGTGGTCCACTAGTTTTAAAAACCTATAAGGGTAGACAATGTAAAAATTAGGGCCAAAATAAAAAAAAATAAAGAATGCTAGTTAGAAAACCTGCAATGGCAGCCTAGAAAAAAAATAGAGCAATAAATAATGATAACCTAAATTGAAAACTCAAAAGGGTAATTCAAATGATTACCTGAAGTAGCAAAGACTTTCAGCCAACCCTTCTTGAAGAAATAGTTTTGAATTGATCCAACCCAACTAGAGTCTTAGCTAAAATCAAATGGACATGAGAAAATCTGCCTTCCATTTGGTCCATGATGTGCAACACTCATGGGTCAATATCAATATCAGAAGAGACAAGCAGGAATTGACCAAATAAACACAAGTAGAACATGTGCCCCATGCTTTCATATGAGCCAAACGAGATGTAAACAAATAAATAAAAAAACTAGGTAAAATTCTCTCTCCTCTAGTTAATTGAAGAACTTCAGATTTTAGGATATGAAATAGCATTTGCATCTTTTATTGAGATTTTGAAGATAATATGGGCAATGCTATCTAACGATCATTTAGATATCCAAGAATGACTTTAAGTTCTTTAATCATGAGACACAACTCGAAATTGCCAACTTTGAAAGTCCTAGATTTCATATCCCAAAAGGAAGCCAAATCATACAAAAAGGATTGATTTAATTTAATATTCTAGAAGCACTTTAAAGCAGTAATCCTAGCCCAACATAGTTGTTCCCAGTGTGCAACTCCAAGATTTATGAACAGATTCTTTATCTTCTTAAAATTCTCATCAGTCATGTTTTTCTTTCTAATGAATAAAAATTTTATGCGCTCTGAAAATAGTAACATGAAGGTTTAAATAGAAAACCTATGACCCATGTGAATTGCAATTGCTTATGGCGAATATGCCATAGGTCATGGTGAATTTGCCATAGGTATTTTTGCACAGGTAAAAAAAAGAAAAGAAAAGAAGAAGAAAAAGAAACATATTGGTCCATAAAATTAATAGTACAAGGTTTCGATACATATATATTACTATAATTTTAATACAATTCAATGCAAGGAAAATGAAATATGGAGTCATTAAGGAGTTGGCGGTGATCCATAATCAAACAATTCCCTAAAAAGTCATCATCATATGGAGAAGGAGTGCCATGAACATTAGTCCAAGGCCCCCTTAAAGAAGGAGAGGCATAAGGATTTTTGAAACCTTCGAACTGGAAGTCCTGAAAGTTCTGCTCTAACTGATGATAAAAGTTCTCAAAATGAGCAGCATTTTGATGACTCATGTTTAGTTCTTCTTACAATTTTCTATTTTGTTTCTTGAGCATCCTCTGTGAGCCAGAAAGAGAAAGTTAAGGACATACATTTTCATGTATAAATATAGCATAAATAAAACATGAAATAGAAGCAAAGGCTATATAATTCGAATCAAAATCATGAGGATTAAATTATGGGTTGAAATATCAAGGTGGCACCATAAATAGATTATATGAAGATGTTTGAGGATGAAACGAAGCTACATGAAATGAACCAGCTTGAAAATGGCTAAACAAACAAGAATTCAAAGAGAATGTATAATGAGAAAGACCAGTTGACAGGAATGGTGAACTACCTGATTGCCCAATAGCATGTAAAGAGCGTATAAAGCTAGAAAAAGCCTAAATAGTTTCAGATGACATGTGAAGACATAAATCTAACCTGAAATGAGTCGGCCTCAGTATTAGTATGAGAATGGGAAGAAGAATTCTCCTCTTCCTCTTCTTCCTCTCCTTCATCATTACCTTCATAATCACTGTCCTCTACATCATTACCACCTTCATCATCACCCTCTTCTTCATCATCTTACTTATCATCAAAATTTCCTTGAACACCCATAAAAGACATAAGAAAACTCCATAAATTCATGGATAAAGTCAAAATATGAGGACTCGTTTGATGGATGCAAAAAAGACTTCACATTATATTCGTCTTAGGCTTGCCACCAAGCATCCTTCCATATAGATGAAGTATTTAGCATGTATTTTGGGATATTTGTAGGGACCCTACATTGGCTTGGGCTAAGAAACTAGTTATAAGCCCATTCTCCAAGAAACCAACAACTGAAAATAAGTCCGACCAGAATCCAGCGGGTACTTGGTATCAGTAAGGCTTCATTCATAGCGTCTATCCAATTAGCTTCATCATCAACACTCCACCATGCAACATTCACCTATGAGATGTTTCCAAAAGAGGTAAGTTGACTTCCACTAATTTCTTTTAAAAATAATAATATTTTTCATTTTTACCTTATCCTAAGTTAATTTGCTCAAATGATATCGCTGAGAATGGACATGGCGGGAATCAGGTTTCTCCACATGACCTGATAACTGGAGTTTCAACCTTGGATAGTTGAATCATGGATGAGAAACACTAAATAACCTCATAAGTCAGTGTTCGTATGCCCAAACCTAAAAAATTAATCAAAATTAGGATAATACTGGCATGCAAATTAAATCAAATGAGATGAAAACTAGTATACCTTAGCAATGACCATAAAGAAAGACCAACTTCCCCCAGTTCTAGATCCAAAAAAGAGCAAGATTTGATAAAGCCCATAGTACTGATAAATGGACGGCTACTTATGTACTACAAAGAATTGCAGATCCAAGCAAATATAGTAAGAATCCACAGGTACATTGTTTGGCTCTTTTCCTATATATAACCATAGTATAAGCCATCCAGTATTCCCAAGTTGGTTCATATTTATTTTTTGTCAATTCTTTCAATGATGGCTTAAGGCCTAGTAAATGGAAAATTTCGTCATAACTCAAAGGTTCGACAATAAGAGGGTCAGAATGCCATGAGAAGGAATGCCTATAATAATAATAAAATCAACTGGACCAACAGTCATTTCGCTATTGGCAAGTGGAAAGTATAGGTGGTATCCATCCAACATTCTACCAACACTCGGATAACACACCTGTCAATTTGGAATTTTGTTTCTAGCAGCTGAAGGACAAAATCCTAAAATCTACATTTTGTGGTCATTCATTCGATTGGAGGTGGTAACCTCTCATACCACTCACGAACCTTATAAAAACATCAACCACTGCAAACATTGCAATAGTCAGCCTATGTTAAGATAGATAAGTTACAAATTTCTCTTTCTACTCTTTTCACACATAAAAGGTAAGTAAGTAAGTCCTTAATATTTTCTTTTAAGTATTGTTATTTTTAAAGTAAATTTTCTTTAACCTTTGTTAACAAGAGTTAATTTATTTGGATCTTTTAAATGTTTACACCATTCTCAAAGGTCATAACTTGCAGTAAAATTGTAGAAGAAAAAGAAAAAAAAAACTCATCTAAGATTTGTTCACTATGGTGTTTTGATTATCTAGCCAAAATTTAAATTTTACCATTTCATTAGCCTAGATATCATGTAGCAAATCAGTATTTAAGCATGGACCACTCCTGACAGGATGAAAAATTCATGTGGATTCCATAATAACAAGTGAAATATTGAAAAATAGAGTGGTTAAAAATATGTTTAAAAAAATATGATGAAGAGGAATAAAGTTGAATAAGCTCTCTAGATGGAGTAATGGAGTGTTGAAGTGTTTGTAGAAGCTCTCTAGATAAAATTTTGAAGCATATAGTTTGATTGTAAATACTAATAAAAAGAAACAAAGTTAGCTTTTATAAAAAAAAAGGAGAAGACGAATGGCTTATGATAAAGTGAGATTAAAAATAAATAAAGGGAAGGAGAGAGAAATTGTCTTTGGAAGTTTATTGCCATTATTGATTGGTGAAAATTATGGATGGGAAATAATGAAAGGAATAGTAAAAGTTAAATAATGGAAAGGAAGGACAAAAGATCTTTTAGAGTTATATGTATAATTATTAGGAGATGATCCAAGTGGGCATTGATGAAATAACTCATCTGTAGTTTTTTTTAGAAAATTATTGTACTATGGGTGTAAAATCACAAGTACACAATGAATAGATTTTAATTATTTTTTTAAATTCTATGGGTGTCAAAATATTTTTGGCAACAAAATTATTTTTCCACATAGGGGGCTGTAGACCCTTAATTTTTTGACCCAGTCCAATCTGATAGTCTAAAATAATTTTTATGGTATTTTAATTATTTTAATTAATTATAATATTTAATAGTTATTTTTAATAAAAATGAAAAATTAAAAATATAAAAAATTAAAAATCAGACAGATCGGCGAGTGACGCACGGCAGTGCTGCCGCGCGGCAAGGCGATTTTGTCGCAAAATGTTTCTGTAGCGAATTGGGCACTGCCCAATTCGCCGCACATTGTCAAATGGGCACCCAGTTTACCACAGGTGCTGCCTACAGCAAACTGGCTTGCCCAGTTCGCAGCCCGTAGGCCCAGTAGCCAGCGCGCGCTGCCAATTTTTTTACAAAACCTTGTTTTATCTGGTTTTGTAATTTTTCCTACACAGTGGGTATTTACTTATTAAACTAGGATTAGGAATTTTATTTTCCTATAAATACTAGCATTAAAAACAAAAATAAGGAGAGGCAATTTTTTTTAAAGAAAGAAAAGGGAGATAGAAAACCCTAGCAAGGAGAGACGATTTTTAAATAAACTAGGGACTTGGAGAACGACAACAAAAGAAAAGGGAGATAGGAAACCCTAGCAATGGAGGAGAATTTTTGAAGCTAAGACTCAGAAAGATGAAACTTTTAAACCATTGAACAATCAAACAAAAATCTAGCAACTGAAAATAAAACAAATACTGTCTAATTTAAGGAAGCAAGGTTCAGCCAAAAAATAAGAACTGAAGCAGGCAGCAGCTTGGTTCAATCTCTTCAATTTGGTGGAGCCTTCAAACGTAGGTAAATTACTCTAAATTCATTTTATTAAATCATTAATCATCTTCATCTTTCATGACATCATCACACTACCTAAGTTATTAAATTCTTCCTTTATTTTAGTTTACACAGTAGCATAAATTAATTCATACAATACCTAAGGTTTTAATTAAAGTAAATAATATAATCATTCTTCTTAAAACCCTAAGTTATTCAAACCCTAGTCAATATAGTAAACCTTAATAGTCGTAAGCCATATTTCATATTTAAAACCCTAGAAACCCTATTTCATGATATTAGCCATAAACCCTAATTTGATTAACCAAAAACCCTAGTAATTTCTTAAAATTATTAAACCCTAATTAAATAAAGTTTCCAAAATCTTCACAGTAGCCTCTTCTTTCAAAAATAAATATGATAGTTTTCTTAGAAATCAAAGCCTTAATTGAAATTAAACCCTAACTTATTTTGTTAAAACCTTAATCAAATTTATTTATTTTATTATCACAGTAGCTATTTCTTTTTAATATATTTAAGTGTTAATCTTATTTTCATAGGCTTGTACCTTATTCACTTAAATCCCAAATTATAATCTTAATCATACAGTAGTGCAATCTTTTTAAAATAATAAACTTATCAATAATACTAGTTCTTTAAGATTTCAAAACCCTAGCTTTTTTTAGATATAAACTTCAAAACCCTAAATATTATCTAAGAAATCCTAAGTTGAAACACTTAAATTCGCATCTTTATTTGTTTCATTATTAAATGATTATTTGTTATATAGTTTGATTAATGATTTATTTATATATTCAATTTATGTCTTCAATGAATTATTTATTTATGATGAATGGTTGGTTGGTTGTTTTTATTAATTTGCTTTGGTTTTAAAACATTGTAAGAGGTTTGTTTCCATATTTTGTGTACCTTATGTATTAAGCATCATGTAATTTAAATTGCTTTTATATTTTGGACCAATGTAAAGGACATGTTTCCACCTTTCAGTGGGTTTCCTATTTAGTTTTAGACATGGACGATGTAAGGACATGTTTCCATCCTCGAATGGGTGTCCATTTATTTGCTTTGTTTGGACATTGCTTTGATTTTAATATAATGATGCTTTATTTTAATTGTTGCATGTAGTATGGATAATATCAATATATTTAAGAATTTTATAATATTAAGACCTAAAAAGGAGGTCAGTTTTAATGAACCAAGCATTGTGGGGGTGCTAGGCCATTTCTCACCTTCCCCACACGTACCTAACTTTCTAAACCGATTAAGGGGTTGGGGATTCCTTAGGAATCGAGAAATCCACCTCTTTCTTTTTTTCTGCCCGTTGGGGGTGGCAACTCCTTTTTCTCCAGGCTTAGGCCCATGTTCTCTAAGGCCCCGAGCCTAAACAGTGTCGAAGTCGCAAGAACCATTCCACCGGAAGTGGGGGCAAAAATCCCCGCTCATAGGGCCAAGGATATATAAGGAGGTACCCGACATAGTAGACAATTAAAAAATAGCCAATTTGTTATCTAACTTTTTGAATTAATTTCTTTTACAGATATTCTGGATTTACTAAGGCACCCAAACTCTCTTTCAATGAACAACAAGAATTCAATTTAATTTTTTGAAGCATCTAACAAAAGATGCCTGTAGTTACAACCAGAAATTATAAGATTTAATTAAAGCATCACAATTCCATACTCAGTTCAACAGAATTTATGAAAGCTTGGATTTATTGAAGTATCCACTTGAAGGTCCCGAGTTAATTTGAAGCACCCAAATTAGCTTTGATTTATTGAAGCATCCACTTGAAGGTCCAGGGTTTATTTAAAGCACCCAAACTAGCTCGGTGTAACACTTTTATACCCTATTTATATATAATACATACACTCAGTATATGTAAAATACGCATATATAGTATAAGAATTCCACGACCAGATTTAATAAAAATTTTCATATTTCTAATTTAAAATCTCAAATACTTTAAAATGTAATTTTAAATAATAAACAAAATATTTTTTTTATAAATTATAGGTTTCAAAATAAGCATTTTATATGAAAATCTCTGGGAAAAATTCACTAGAGTTTTGTCTGTAATTTAAATATCCCAAAAATTCAACAGTTACACAACCTGCATAAAAACACTCCCAATAAAAAAAATCACACATTTCCACTTTAACTTCTTAAATCCTCCATATTTTTTCAAAATATTTATATCTATACACACATATATATAAACACATAAACACAACCCACATTATACATTTTGTCCAAAATATTCTTTATAATTTATAAGGTACTCAAAAACATAAACATAATATACAAAATAACAAAATATACTATAATATAATATATATATATGATGGCAATTGGCTTGATCTTGTATTAGCAAAAATACTTCAAGCTCAATAAACACAAGCCTAGACCCGACAAGGTCTAGCAGAACTCTCCAGCTCTACCGAATCACCCTTGTCACCTGTGCGATGAATTATATTTGTGCTAAGCTAAAAGCCTAGCGTACAAACTTGATAACAACAAAACTTTAATACAATGCATAATGTATTTGTATGTTATGTCACAATGTGGCACTCAATTCCACTTTAAAACATAATCTTTAATCTTTATATAATTCACATAAACATATACACAAGCATGGGCCAAAACAAACTAATATATTACTCAAATCTCAGAGTTACTATTTTGGTCCATATTATCACCAAGTGTCTAGCCCCGGAGTCAAATCATATATCAGTGACGCCTAGTGTCTAGCCCAAAGGCAAATCCTGTATCTGTGATGCCTAGCATCTAGCCCTAAAGGCAAATAATGAGAATAACCTCATAGGCATGCCGCCAAATGCAGAACTCTAGAAATTGAATAATATACTAGGTACACAAATAATTCAAATTTTCCATAATCAACTTTTTCTCTTTTTCCCATAATCAACTAGGCACATTGCCTCATTTTCTCATTTTTATCATTCATATCAATGTCAATTCACTTTAATTCATCATATTTCATCATTTCATCACAATGTATGACATTTCACATTAAAATCACATTACCCAAATATTTTGGGTTATTTTCACATAATGCACACAATTCACATTTTATTTAATTTAGCCATTAATAATGGCTTTTCATAATGCATATAATGCATACATAACAATTTCCATGTCATAGCACAATGTTCATGAATTTTCAATGTATCAAGTAGCTTAACACATTTTTCATCCAAAATGTGTTAAGCCTAATTTAATGCCAACATATCTAGTTTATCAAAAGTTTGTACTTACCTCAAAAATCAATCAAATGCAAGCTCAAAATCTCCCACAAACCTTCACTTCCAACTTGCCCTTCAACACTAGGGTTGGGCAATTTACTTCTTCTTAATGCCTATACACAATGTGATCAAATACAATTATTTAATATCATATTTTAAGGCATTTTCAACATTATACCCTAATTCAACATCACACCAACAAATTCCCAAAATTTAGCCTTTCCTTACTTTAACTTTGAAAATCCATTTTAATCCATTTAAATTAGTGTTTTAAGTTTATTTATATTATTAAAAACATATTATAATATATGTTTCAATCATTCACCTTAATTAACTACACACTCTTAAACAAAATCCTAAAATGGCATAACCTTCATCAATAAAGGTTCTTCATTCCAACTTATTCCAATTGTTAATCCAATCTTATTTCCATCACTTATGTCATTAAATAACATGATTTAAACATTAAAATAAAAAATTAATCATGTCATTAAATAACATGATTTAAACATTAAAATAAAAAAATTAATCATTCTTTGAAAATTCCCTTTCCAAAACCCTAAATTCAACACTACCTCATCCAATCTCTAACCAAACTTAACCAAATCCATCATTTGACTTTAAAATCCTTGTTTATGCATCAAAACAACACATTTGGAATCAATTTGTTCAATTAAAACATAGGATTTCAAAAGTACAAGTGTTATGTAACCCTAAATTCTCTCTCTTCATCAAACTCCACTCAAACTTAACCATTTCTTCAATCCAACTGAAAAATCATTAATACCTAATCAAAATAACTTCATACAAACTCATTCAAGCCATTAAATCATGCTAAGTCAAAATCCCAAATTCAAAATATTAAAATCTTTATGGAAATCCAATGAAATAAGTTGGAAACTTACTATTTTAAGAGGAAATCACCAAAATCCCACTTGAATCCTTGAAATTCTTTCAATTGTGGAAGCTTGGAAGAAGAAAATACCTTCTCCTAGATGGCTATAGAGGTTTGGCTAGCTTAAGGAAGAAGAAGAAGATGAAGACTTTTTTAAAATTTCTCTTTCTTTCCACTTTAAATTTGACCATATATATAATATATTTTATTATATTTTTATTTATTTAAAAAACTATAAATTACATATTCCATTCAAAAATAATTTATTTTTAATTTATTTAAATAATTTTAATTATCCAAAGTATATTTATAGTTTTACCACTTGACCTTTGACTTTTCTTTTAAATGTGTTGACTTTTGTATATATTATGTATATTTTATATATATTTCACATATACTCTTTACTTTTTCACTTAAAATCCTTCATTTTTCCATTTAAATCATTTATTTTATTTTATTTTATTTATAAAAATTATGGATGTTACAATTCTCTCCCCCTAAAGAAAATTTCATCCGCGAAATTATCTTATATAAACTCTAGAATAACTGAGGATATTGGCTTTGTATTATCTGCTCACTTTCCCATGTCGCCTCCTCAATGGCATGATTCCTCCAAAGGACTTTAACATGTGACACCTTCTTATTCCTTAACTTTTTCACCATTCGTGCCACGATCGCCACTAGTTCTTCTTCATAAGTCAGATCCGGACTCATCTCAATAGATTCCACTGACAAGATATGAGATGGGTCTGACCTGTATCTTCAAAGCATAGAGACATGGAAAATATTATGTATTTGGTCTAACTCTGGCAGCAGAGCCAACCTATAAGCCACTGGACCAACTCTCTCTAGTACCTTATAAGGTCCTATGAAGCGAGGACTCCAACTTTCCTTTGCGACCAAATCTCAAAATCTTTTTCCATGGGGACACCTTTAAGAACACCTTATCTCACACATTAAACTCTATGTCTTTCCTTTTCAAATCTGTATAGGATTTCTATCGGTCTGAAGCTGCTTTCAAAAGATCCCAAATTACCTTCACTTTCTCTTCCATTTCTTTAATCAAATAAGGACCAACCAGTTTACCTTCTCTAACCTCATCCCAACATAATAATGTCCTGCACCTCATGCCATACAAGGCCTCATAAAGTACCATCCCAATACTGGATTGATGACTGTTATTGTAGGTAAACTCAATCTATGGCAAAAACCTATCCCAGCTCCCAATAAAATCAATGATACAACTCCTCAATATATCCTCTAGAATCTATATCACTCTTTCTGACTGGCCATCTATCTAAGGATGGAAAGCAGTACTAAAATGCAATTGAGAACCCAATGCATCCTAAAAACTTCTCCAAAATCTCAACAAAAAATGGGGATCTCGATTGGACACTAAAGAAACTGAGACTCCATACAACCTCACTATCTCACTGATATACAGTTCAACCAACCCCTCAAATGAGTAATCCATCTGAACTGGAAGAAAATAAGTTGTCTTTATCATTTGATTAATTATCACCCAGATTGCATCATACTTCTTCTGGGTTAAAGGCAGTCCAGTCACAAAGTCCATCATTACTCGCTTCCATTTCCCCTCCGGTACTGATAATGGTTGAAGCAATCCTGAAGGAATTTAGTGCTCAGCCTTCACTCTCTAGCAAATGAGACATCTGGATACAAATTCTGCTATGTCTTTCTTCATATCTGACTACCAGTAATGCTGCTTCAAATCTTAATATATCTTGGTAATACTAGGGTGCATAACATAGAATGACTGATGTGTTTTCTCAAAAAATTTTCTCTTCAATTCTGCTTCATCAGGAATGCACAACCTATCTCTGTACCACAAACTTCCATCCTCTCTCATATGAAAGTCTCAACTCTCCCCCTTTTGGCAAACCATCACAATCTTCTAGATTATCTCATATGCCAACTGGGCTTCCCTAATCTATTCCAACAAGACTGGTCTCAACTGCGACTGAGCCATCAATGGACCATAATCACATGACTCAAATCTGGCATGCAATACCCTTAATTCAACAAGCAACAAGAGCGAATAGGTAGTCAAACTTGCCATGGACTTCCAACTCAAGGCATCCACTATAACATTTGCCTTGCCAAGATGATAATCAATCAAACAGTCACAGTCTTTAATCAACTCTAACTACCGTCTCTATCTCAAATTTAGCTCTCTCTGAACACCTAGGTACTTCAAACTCTTATTATCAGTATAAATGAAGCATTTCTCCCCATACTAGTAATACTGCCAAATTTTCAATGCAAAAACTATGGCTACTAACTATAAATCATGAGTTGAGTAATTCAACTCGTGTGGCTTCAGCTGTAAAGATGCAAAAGCAATGACTATACCCTCCTGCATCAGAACACAACCTAAACCGCTATGTGAAGTATCGCTGTATATCACATAGGGTTTACCTTCCACGGGTAGAGTAAGAACATGAGCCTGAGTCAACATATCCCTCAACTACTCAAAACTTGCCTAATATCTATATTTCCACACAAATCTAACTCCTTTCCAAAGCAGTCTTGTAAGTGGTGTAGCTATCATAGAAAAAACCTTCACAAACCGATGATAATAGCCTGCCAACCTGTGATCGGGGATTTTTTCCCCCACTCCCAGTGGAATGATTCTTACGACTTTGGCACTATTTAGGCTCGGGGCCTTAGAGAACACAGACCTAAGTCTGGAGAAAATGGAGTCGCCACCCGAATGGGCCGAGAAAAAGAAAGGGGTGGATGACTCAATTCCTAAGGAATCCCCAACCCCCTAATGGGTTCGAAAAGTTGGGTACGTGTGGGGAAGGTGAGAAATGGCCCAGCACCCCCACAATGCCCGGTTCATTGGAACCGGCCTCCTTTACAGGTCTTCATATTATAAAATTCTTAAATATAACAATATTATCCATATTACACACAATAATTAAAATAAAGCATCGATATATTGAAAATCAAAATAATGTCCAAACAAAGCAAATAAATGGACACTCGTCCAAGGATGGAAATATGTCCTTACATCCCATGCCTAAATAGGACATCCACCGAAAGGCAGAAACATATCCTTTACATTGGTCTAAAATATAAAAACAATTTAAATTACATGATATTTAACTAATGAGGTACCCACAAAGTGGAAACATACCTCTTACAACATTTGGAAATCTAAATAAGCCGATAAAAGTAAATAACCATTCATAATAAATAAACCATTCATCAAAGATATCAATCAAAATATAAAATAAACATCCATCCATGATAAATTAAATAAACCAAGCATTGAATTTAAATAAATCAAAGCATATAAAATAAATCAAAGTATATAATGAGCTACACAATCAAATATTAAATTAAATAAAGCTAGTAAAGATTCAAATTAGGGCTACTGTTTCTATTTAAGATTCTTTATTTAATATGTTTTGGGTCTTGGAATTTATGGGTTTAAGCTACTGTAAGTTTTTAAGGAATTGAGATGGATTAAAGTTTTATAATTTAAGAGGTTGATAAAGTTCTTTGACTAACCAAATTAGTGTTTGAGAAGTGAAATCATGAAACTAGGGTTTGGACACTTTAAAACATTAGTTTTATGATTTACGATTATTGGATTGTTGTTTTTAGGCTTACTGTGTTTGAATTTTAATATTTAGGTTTATAAGGTTTTAAGGTTTAAAGATTAGGGTTTAGAAAAATCAGGGTTTAAGGTTTTATGGAAGTTAGGGTTTACTGTTTTGGTTTTGAAGTTGAATTAGGATTTTAGTGTTTTGGAGAATGTATTTGATTTTAGAATTTGGAAAAATAAATTTTAGTTTTATGAAGCTTTATGTGATTTTTAGAAACTGTAAAGTGAGTTTGAGTTTGGTTATTTAACAAAACATTTGGAATTTTGGAAAAGAATTAGAAGAAAACCAGTTTAGGGTTTTTAAAAGATTTTTGAAATAAACAAAATGATTTAAGGTTTATAGAAACAGAAAATATATTTTTTAGGGTTTCTGGAAATAAACAAAATGATTAAGGTTTATAGAAACAAAAGAGAAAATTTAGGGTTTTTGGGGACAGAAGGAATAAATTAGGGTTTTTGGGAAACAGAAGGATGATTTTTAGGGTTTAAGAATGATTTGAGGTTTTTGGGAAAACAAAGAAACGGATTAAGGTTATTAAGGTATTGAAAAGGTAAATTAGGGTTCTAGGGTTTTTTGGATCAAAAGAGACAATTGGATGATTGAAGCTACTGTGAAAAAATTAGATAAAGAAATTCATACCTTCGTTTGTTGATTCCACCAAAAATTACTTCTTGGATGAATAAGAACAAAGGCAAGATGGCTGCCTTTGATGGATTGATTGTTTGGTTGCTACTCTCAAAAGTCTGATCGTTAATCCTGCCAATATGTTTCTCCTATTCCGATCAATGCTCTTAAATTTTTCCTTAACTCGATTCAGTGTTTTTTTCCTCCAAAATTTTCCTCCCAAAATTTTCCTCCCTTCCTGTGTTGTCTGTAGTCATTATTTATAGAAGATTTTTATCATTAATCTTAATTGTTCATGGAATCTAACATTAATTAAGAAAAGGAAACTGAAACCGAATTGAATTTGGTTTCGAAAAAATTTACGTCGGAAAAATTTCGCAGGCAAAAAAAACTGCTATGGAAAAATTTTGCTAGCGAAAAAGTTGCCGCAGGAGCCTGCGAGCTGGGGAGACCAAAGCCATTTCGCCCGCAGAGTTGGCCATTTAGTCGCAGATTTTTATTTTTATTTTTTGTTTATTATTATTATTTTTTATTTTTTATTAATTATAAAAACTAAATACTAAACCAAATTTTATTTAATTAAGATAACACAAAATTTGTTTTAGACTACTTAAAATATATTGGACAACACAAAAATTATTTTGGACTGATTAGAATATATTGGATCGAACTGGGTCAAAAATTAAGGGTCTACACAACCCCAGAAAACTTCTAATGTCTGTCATAGTCTTTAGTGGACTCTAATTCAAGATAGCCTTGACTTTGCTTAGATCATTTCTAATACCCTCTGCTAATACCACATGACCAAAAAAAAGTCACCTGATCGAGCCAGAACTCACACTTAAACAACTTAGCATATAACTACTTCTCTCTCAATGTCTGTAGTACAATCTGCAGATATCTACCATGATCTTCCTCATTATGCAAATACACTAGAATATCATCAATGAAGACCCTACAAACTGATCTAAGTATGGTCTAAACACTTTGTTCATCAAATCCATAAATGTCGTTGGTTCATTCATCAATCCAAAGGTCATCAATCCAAAGGGCATCATTAGAAACTTATAATCCCCATATCTCATGCGAAAGGCTGTCTTGGGTGCATCTATATCTCTGACTCTTAACTAATGGTACCCTGATCTCAGTTCAATCTTAAAGAAAATTGCTGCTCCCTTCAACTGATTAAAGAGATCATCTATCCGAGGTAACGGTACTTATTCTTGATGGTCACTTTATTCAACTGCATGTAATCAATTCCTAACCTTAAGGTGTCATCCTTATTCTTCACAAACAAGATAGGTGCTCCCTACAGTGACACACTAGGGTGGATGAATCCTTTATCAAGCAACTCCTATAATTGCACCTTCAACTCTTTCAATTCTGCATGTGTCATCCGCTAAGGGGTAATGGAGATAGGAGTGGTACTAGGCATCAAATCAATACAAAACTCCACCTCTCTCTCAGGAGGTACCCCTAGCAACTCATCAGGAAAAACATCTGGAAACTCGGCAACAACAGGTATACTATCAAGCTGGGACCCCACTACTCTGGTATCTACAACATGAGCAAGATATGCTTCACATCCCTTCCGGATCATCCTCCTAGCTGATACATCTAAAATAAACATGGATGAAAGGTGTCTCTACTCATTGTGAGCAGGGATTTTTGCCCCCACTCCCGGTGGAATGGTTCTTGCGACTTTGGCACTGTTTAGGCTCAGGGCCTTAGAGAACACGGACCTAAGTCCGGAGAAAATAGAGTCGCCACCCGAACGAGTCAAAAAAAAAGAAAGGGGTGGATGACTCGATTCCTAAGGAATCCCCACTCCCCTAATGGGTTCGAAAAGTTGGGTACGCGTGGTGAAGGTGAGAAATGGCCCAGCACCCTACAACGCCCGGTTCATTGGAACCGACCTTCTTTATAGGTCTTAATATTATAAAACTCTTAAATATAACAATATTATCCATATTACACACAATAATTAAAATAAAGCATCGATATATTGAAAATCAAAACAATGTCCAAGTAAAACAAATAAATGGACACCCATCCGAAGATGAAAACATGCCCTTACATAATCCATGCCTAAATAGGACACCCGCCGAAAGGTAGAAACATGTCCTTTACATTGGTCTAAAATATAAAAGCAATTTAAATTACATGATATTTAACTAATGAGGTAGCCATAAAGTAGAAACATACCTCTTACAACATTTGAAAATCTAAATAAGTCGATAAAAGTAAATAACCATTCATAATAAATAAATCATTCATCAAAGATATCAATTAAAATATAAAATAAACATCCATCCATGATAAATTAAATAAACCAAGCATTGAACTTAAATAAATCAAAGCATATAAAATAAATCAAAGTATATAATGAACTACACAATCAAATATAAAATTAAATAAAGCTAGTAAAGATTCAATTAGGGCTACTATTTCCATTTAAGATTTTTTATTTAATATGTTTAGGGTTTTGGAATTTATGAGTTTAAGCTACTGTAAGTTTTAAAGGAATTGAAATGGATTAAAGTTTTATAATTTAAGAGGTTGATAAAGTTCTTTTATTAACCAAATTAGTGTTTGAGGTCTAAAATCATGAAATTAGGGTTTAGATACTTTAAAACATTAGGTTTGTGATTATTAGCTATTGAATTGTTATTTTTAGGCTTAATGTGTTTGAATTTTAATATTTAGGTTTATAAGGTTTTAAGGTTTAAAGGATTAGGGTTTAAAAAAATTAGGGTTTTAGGTTTTAAGGGAGTTAAGGTTTAAGAAAACTAGGGTTTAATGTTAGCTAGTTTGAGGTTACTGTCTTGGCTTTAAAGTTGAATTAGGATTTTTAGTATTTTGGAGAATGTATTTGATTTTAGAATTTGGAAAAACAATTTATAATTTTATGAAGCTTTATAAAAATAAACAAAATGATTTAAGGTTTATAGAAACAAAAAAGATATTTTTTAGGGTTTTTGGAAAGAAAAGGATTCAATTTAGGGTTTTAGAAAATTGGAAAGCATATTAGCGTTTAGGTAAATTAATGAAACGATATAAGGTTTTGAAAAGTTAGAAAGGAGATTAGGGTTTTAAGATTTTATAGAAACAAAAATTTTCAATCTTGAGTGATGAAGCTACTGTAAAGAAAAATAAATTCATACCTTCGTTTGTTGGTTCCACCAAAAATTGTTTCTTGGATGAACAAGAACAAAGACAAGCTTTGCTGCCTTTGATGAATTATAGATTGCTTGCTTATTGCTTTGGCTTGTGAGTTTCGACCACCTAATCAAAAGTCTCCCAAAGTTCTGAGTTCAAAAAGAATTTGAGTCCGATCCCTCAAAGTTTTTCTCCAAAAGTCCTCCAAAAATTTTCCTCCCCCTCTGTGTTGTTTTTTAGTCCTATTTATAGAAGATTTTTATGATTAATCTTAGTTGCTATGCAAACTAACATTAATTAAGAAAAGAAAACTAAAACCAAATTGAATTTGGTTTCGAAAAAAATTGCATCGAAAAAGTTTTGCTGGCGAAAAAAACTGCTGTGGAAAACTTTCGCTGGCAAAAAAGTTACTACAGGAACCTGCGAGCTGGGGTGGGCGAAATTTCCTATGGGCCATTTCGCCTGCAGGAAATTCCCATTTCGCCCGCAAAGCCATTTCGTCCGACCCCTTTTCGGTGATGAAATTTTTCGTCGCCGATTTTTATTTTTATTTATTTGTTTATTATTATTATTATTATTATATTTTTTATTAATTATAAAAACTAAATACTAAAATATTATTTAATTAAGATAACACAAAAATTATTTTTGACTAATTAAAATATATTGGACAACACAAAAATTATTTTGGACTAATTAAAATATATTGGACCGGATTGGGTCAAAAATTAAGGGTCTACAGTTTGCCCCCTGCTTGAACGATCTGAGATTTTAGTAGAAGAGAGTGAAAAGCAATAAGACTTAATTTTTGAGATGGTTGAGGTTTTGGGTTCTGGACCTTGTTCGAGTTCTAGACTCGAGTTCTAGACTCAAGGATAATTTTAGGTTCTGGACCTAAGTGTAATTTTAGGTTCTGGACCTAAGGATAATTTGGGTTCTGGACCCGAGTTAAGTTCAGGACTTAGAAAAGATTCTAGGTCCTGGACCCGAGCTAAGTTTTTGACTTAGAAAAGATTCTAGGTTCTGGACCTAAGAAAAATTTTAGTTCTGGACCCGAGCTAAGTTCTGGACTTAGAAAAGATTCTAGGTTCTGGACCTAAGAAAAATTTAGGTTCCGGACCTGAACTAAGTTCTGAACTTAGAAGAGATTCTAGGTTCTGGACCTAAGGAAAATTTCGGTTCTGGACCCGAGCTAAGTTCTGGACATAGGAAAGATTCTAGGTTCTGGACCTAAGGAAAATTTGAGTTTTGGACCCGAGCTAAGTTTTAGACTTAGAAGAGATTCTAGGTTCTGGACCTAAGAAAAATTTGGGTTCTGGACCCAAGCTAATAAAGATTTAATTATCTGCAAAAAATAATAATTTTTTTTGTTTCAAAAAGTTTGACTAATTTTTATGCACATGTCTTCTCCTTGCCCCCTGCGTGTAAAAATATTTATATACATGCAAGTATTTGAATGATTAAATTGAATAATTAAATTTACTGTTTATTCACAGTGCAGTCATTGTTCATGCACTATTTACTATATATAAATAGTAACTTACTATTCATAAATAGTAGTACATAGTATTTTACTACTCATCAATAGTAATTTACTATTTATAAATAGTAAAATTTACTATTTATCAATAGTAAAGTTTACTAATCATGAACAGTAAACTTACTTTTGAAATTTATTTTTTTCCTTGCCGTTTCTCTATATAAACCAACGAATTCCTTCATTACATTCACAGCAAAATCTATAATTTCTATAATTCTCTCAAATTCTTTCAAATTTAGCACATAGATTTCAAAAAAATGCATGCTTCAAGGTCAGGAACTCATTCTAATGTTGAGTTATTCAAGTTTATTCGGCAATATGAAGATAGAAATATAGATCTACTAGCCGGGATGGCGCTTCATCGTAGTTCAAACCAAAAGAGCGCGGTAATTATTTTTTCCCTTTTTTTTGTTTTGATTTTTTCGTCTTTCTGTTATATTCTTTTCTTTTCTTCTTCTTCTTTTTTTATTTTTTCATCTTTCTATTATTATTTTTTATTTTTATTTTATTATTTTATTATTTTTATGCTCTTTTATTATTATTGTATTTGCCTTTATTTATATTTATATTATTATATTATTATAATTTTTTAGAAAATTTAGGAAAATATATTAATTTAAGCAGATAGGATAATATGTACTTACCTAGTATTAATTTACCTGGCTCCGTGTTAGCGTGATCGTTGCGTTGTTCAGGCCGGAGGGTGTATCTACAAAGTCTGACAATGGTATGATGTAGTGCCTTCTCGGGTAAGGCAGATTATCCGAGATTGCGGCTTTGAGAGCTTCATCTTACAATTGCCATCCAAGGAGTATTCGATAGACAAGAATGTAGTCCAGGCACTTGCAGAATGATGGTTGGACACAACTCATACTTTTCACTTGCCCATTGGAGAGATGACAATTAGTCCGGTCAACTTTACTGCTATAACCGGCCTTCGATATGATGGTGTTCCGGTTCCTCTGACCAACGACATTTTGGATTTTGAAGAAATTCAGCAATTAATTGGTATGGAACCATCATATAAGGGGCCTTTTAAGATAAAAATTGAACCGATTCGTAGCTAATGGATGAACTACGAAGGGTGTGTTCACAAAGTACACGGCCCAACAGTATGCTCGAGGACTTTTGTTATATTTATTTGGATCGACCATCTTAGGCAGCACTGAATCCTCCATCCATTTGTCAGTGTTGAAGGCACTTTCTTATTTCAGAACGGTACCATCTTCTAGCTGGGGTGAAGCTGGTCTCACCTGTCTTTACCATGGTCTTAATAAAATTTACCGAAACAAGAAGTCTTTTGTCGGCTTGATGGCAGATGTCGAGGTATTCTTCTTCCACCAATGTCAATTCCCCTATTTTCTTATATGAATTTGATCTTTACTATTATTGTAGGCATGGGCATATGATCTGCGGGCGCCATTTCGTCCGACCCCTTTTCGGCGATGAAATTTTTCATCGCCGATTTTTATTTTTATTTTTATTTTTATTTGTTTGTTTATTATTATTATTATTTTTTATTAATAATAAAAACTGAATACTAAAATATTTTTTAATTAAGATAACACAAAAATTATTTTTGACTAATTAAAATATATTAGATGACACAAAAATTATTTTATACTAATTAAAATATATTGGACCGGACTAGGTCAAAAATTAAGGGTCTACACTCATTATATACCACCATATCTCTACCATCACGTGTTCTCAAGGTAACACATTTTTGCTAGCTGTCTACCACAGCCCAACACCTGGATAACCAATCCATGCCCAGAATCAGATCATACTCCCTGAAAGGCATCTCAATCAGGTCATCAAGAAACTCCTCATCCTGAAAATTAGTTGGACTATCTCGGTTCACCTTACTAACCACAACACTGCGCCCTAAAGGACTTGTAACCAACACATCAAATCTTAGGGACTCTGAATTCAAATCACTCATAGGCAAGATTGATTCACTGATCTATGAATGCATCGACCCAGGGACTATTAATGTAAGAACAAAATTACCAAATAAAGTAAAAATATCGGCTATGATAACTGAAGTATCTGGCTACCTATGCATTGCATAAACACGCTATGATGGCCCTATACCATTTTGTCTACTCCCTATTATAGAACCTCCTCTCTGACCAGTCCCTAATCGACCACCTCTACCAAAGCCTCTGCCACCACGACCCCCTCTAACACTGGGTCTAAAAGTTATTGTATTTGTCTGTCTGTCATCTGGTGGCTTTGGGCAATCTTTGAGAAAATGATCTAGTGATCCACATATGTAACATAATACTAGTACACCAAACCTCTGGTAGACACCCTCATGTGCCCTACCATAATAAGCACAAGTCACTGGAGCATGCCTCTAAGTCACTGGGTCAGGGCACTAGCCACTAAGGCTGCAGATCTCTGTCTCTGCCTTTGCTGTTGTGATGACCTGTTAGGCTACCCTTTGCTCCTACTAAACCTATGAGGATATCCCTGTGAGCAGGGATTTTTGCCCCCACTCCCGGTGGAATGGTTCTTGCGACTTCGGCACTGTTTAGGCTCGGGGCCTTAGAGAACACGGACCTAAGTCCAGAAAAAATGGAGTCCCCACTCGGACGAGCCGTGAAAAAGAAAGGGGTGGATGACTCGATTCCTAAGGAATCCCCAACCCCCTAATGGGTTCGGAAAGTTGGGTACGTGTGGGGAAGGTGAGAAATGGCCCAGCACCCACACAACGCCCGGTTCATTGGAACTGGCCTCCTTTACAGGTCTTAATATTATAAAATTCTTAAGTATACTAACATTATCCATACTACACACAATAATTAAAAGAAAGCATCAATATATTAAAATCAAAGCAATGTCCAAACAAAGCAAATAAATGGACACCCATCCAAGGATGGAAACATGTCCTTACATCACATGCCTAAATAGGACATCCACCAAAAGGTAGAAACATGCCCTTTACATAGGTTCTAAAATAGAAAAGCAAATTTAATTACATGATGTTTAACCAATGAGGTACCCACCAAGTGGAAACAACCTCTTACAACTTTTGAAAATCTAAATTAATTGATAAAAGTAAATAATCATTCATCATAAATAAATCATTCATCAAAGCTATTAATTAAAATAGAAAATAAACATCCATCCATGATAAATTAAATGAATCAAGTATTGAAATTAAATAAATTAAAGCATAAGAAATAAATCAAAGCATAATCAAGTATGGAATTGAATAAAACAAATAAAAGTCCAATTATGGCTACTCTAACTTTTTATGGAATTAAAATAAATTAGGGTTTTATGTTTTAAAGGGTTGGTAAGACTCTTTGATTAACAAAATTAAGGTTTGAATGATGATATCATGAAACTAGGGTTTTAAACACTTTAAAATACTTTAATTTGTGATTTTTGGTAATTCGGTTCCTAAGCTACTATGTAAAATTTAGGTTTTTATGTTTTTATGTTTTTTAATGTTTTAAAAGGATTAGGGTTCATAAAAATTAGGATTTAAGGTTTTAAAAGGGTTAGTGTTCATTATTTTGAATTTTGGAAGTTGAATTTGGATTTGATATTTTGGAATTTAGGGTCTCGGGTGGTGAATAATTTTTAAGAATTTGGAAATCAATTTGATATTTTATGGAATTTTATGAATTTAAACAAATAAATTAAAGTTTTTATAAGTAGAAAAGATGTTTTTTAAGGCTTTTTGAATGAAATAGAACCTACTTAAAAATTTTAAAAGAAGCAGAATTTACATCATAGTTTTGTTGAAAAAATATGTTCAATTAAAGTTTTAAAATTTTTAAGAAGAAAAAATAACAATTTTAAGCCTTTTGGAAGATAAACTAACGAAATAAGGTTTTTTTAGCTTCAGAAAAACTAAATTACAGTTCTAAGGTTTTTTAATTTTGATTTCATAAATTTGCTACTGTGTAAAAAAAACAATTAAAGAAAATTAACTAACACATACCTTCTTTTGATGATTTCTCCAAAAACAATTCTTCTTGGATGAACTAGCTCCAAAGAAAAGCCTTTTTTTTTTGCCTTTGAATCCTCTAAATCGTGCTGCTACTGTTCCAGAAAAGAGTTGAATTGAATTTCTTCTTTTCCTTCCATGATTTGGTTTCAAATTTTCCAAACTACTCTTGGATTTTTTCCTCCTCTTTTTTAATTGTCTTTGGTCCTTATTTATAGTGGTTTCAGGTTGTTTATTCCTAATTAGTTAAGGTAAGTAATATTAATAAAAAAAGAAACCAAAACCTAATTGGATTAGGTTTTGAAAAATTTACGTCGGAAAATTTGCGCTGCCGAAAAAAAACTGCTGCGGAAAAACTGCGCTGGCGAAAAAAATCTGCCATAGCTGACTACGGCAGCGCACGCCGAGCGGGCCCGTAAGCTATTTCGCAGGCAGAAAATTTCTGCATGTGAAATAGCTGGGCTATTTCGCAGGCAAAAAATTTCTACGTGCGAAATAGCACGGTGATTTCTCCCGCAGGAATTTCCTGCGGGCGAAATGCCCACGGGCCCGCGCGATGATTTTTTCGTCGCCTATTTTTTCGACTCCGATTTTTATTTTTATTTTTATTTTTTGACTTTTATTTTTTTTATTTCTATTTTTTATTAATAAAAATTAGATACTAAAGCAAAAATTATTTAATAAAAATTATTTTGGACCAATTAGACAACAAAAATCATTTTAGACTAAATAAAACATATTGGACCGGATTGGATAAAAAATTAAGGGTCTACATTCCCCCTCGATGATGAAGAACCTACCTCACCCTGGGGTCTCCTAACTCTGCTATCCTCTGCTTTGGTAGCTGCTGCAAGACCCTTTGCCCTCTCTATACTCCTGGCAGTTGCAACCAATTGACAAAAATTCTGATACCGAGAGCATGCCAGTAACACATGATAGAGGGTCTCAAACCCTCCTCAAACCTCCGGCATCTATTAAAGTCATCTGATATAATCCCTCAAGCATACTGGCTTAGCCAGATTAACACAATCTCATACACAATCGTAGTCCTCGTGTCTTGTCTCAAAATAAAAAACTCTATCTTCTTGGCATCCTTATACTCCCTGTGAGTATACTTCTACTCGACTTCCCATAGAAATTTGGCATAAGTCAAAACTGATGGATTAGCTGTACCATAAGGAACCATCTTCCACCACTCATATGCATCCTCTTAAAGAAGAGATCTAGCATAATCAAACTTCTCCTCTGGACTAGCCTGCAACTCAATGAACACTCTCTAGACCCTGTCAAGCCATTGCTCTTCTATAGCCGTGTCTGTAGTGCCGACAAAATATGTGGCTCCAAACTTCCTTCTCTTATCATACTTCCATATCGACAACTACTGCTGCTGCTGTGGCCGTAGCTGCTAAATTGGAGCCTGCCTCAATAGCTCAACCATATGCCGTACCCAGCGTAGCAAAACCTCCTCAACTGCTGGTCTAACTGGCACAGAAGTAGATGCCTCTCCAGCAGTCTCAACTCTAGCCCCCAACTCTACCCTCATCAGGAGCTACACTCTCTGCACTACCATCTGCAGACTCGTGCATCCTAGATGCCATAACTATCTATATCTACAAATCCTAGATGCCAATGCATGTATAACAATTTAAAATCATATTTAAAATTCTCATTTTCTCTCTCTAACAACCTACCTAGATCGAGAACCTCAAACCTAGGCTCTTATAAAAAATAAATATAACACTCTTATACCATATATACATATAATACATACATCCATTATGTGTAGAATACACATATAAAGTATAAGAATGCCACAATCCGATTTAATAAAAATTTTCATATTTTTAAATTAAAATATCAAATACTTTAAAATGTAATTTTAAATAATAAATTAAATATTCTTTATAAATTATAGGTTACAAAATAAGCATTTTATAAGAAAATCTCTGGAAAAAGTTTGCCAGAGTTTTGTATTTAATTTGGATATCCCAAAAATTCAACAGTTACACAACCGGCATAAAAACACTCTCGATAAAATAAATCACACAATTCCACCTCAACTTCTCAAATCCTCCATATTTTTTCAAAACATTTATATCTATATATATATGTATCAAAACACATAAAAATAGCCCACATTATACAATTTGTCTAAAATATTCTTTATAATTTACAAGGTACTCAAAAACATAAACATAATATACAAAATAACAAAATATACTATAATATAAATATATACATGATGGCAATTGGCTCAATCTTGTAGTAGCAAAAACACTTTAAGCTCAACAAACATAAGCCTAGACCCAACCAGGTCTAGTAGAACTCTCCAGCTCTACCAAATCACCCTTGTTACCAGCGAGATAAATTATAATCGCGCTAAGCTAAAAGCCTAGTTGTACAAACTTGATAACAATAAAACTTTAATACAATGCCAATGCATAATGCATTTGTATGTTATGTAACAAAGTGGCACTCAATTCCTCTTTAAAACATAATCATTTATCTTTTTATAATTTACATAAACACGTACACAAGCATGGGCCCAAACAAACTAATATATTATTAAAATCATAGAGTTACTATTTTGGTCCATATTAACACCAAGTGTCTAGCCCTGTGTAGACCCTTAATTTTTTACCCAATCCGGTCCAATATATTTTAATTAGGCCAAAATAATTTTTGTGGTATTTTAATATTTATTTTAGTTAAAAATGGTTAAGTGAATAAAAATAAAAATAATAAATAATAATAAAGAAATAAAGAAAAATAAAAATAAAAATCGGCGATGAAAAAATCGAAGACGAAAAATTTCATCGCCGAAAAGGTTGGACGAAATGGCCCGCAGCCAATTTCGCTCACCTGACGCTTGTAGTTCCACGTAGTTTCCCGCAGCAATTTTTTTGCCAGCAAAATTTTTCCGCAGCAATTTTTTTCTCCAGCGAAATGTTTTCGACGCAATTTTTTCCGAAACCAAATTCTATTTGGATTCGGTTTCCTTTTCCTAATTAATGATAGTTTCCATAAACAAATTGAATTAATCATATAAATCTTCTATAAATAAGATTAAAAAACAACACAGAAGGAGAGGACTTTTAAGAGGACAATCGAGTGAATTGAAAAACTTTGGAACGATCAGACTAGGAGAAACCTTTGGTAGTGAAATCAATCAGACTTTTTGAGAGAAGAATAAGCAACCAAACAATCAATCCATCAAAGGCAACCATCTTACCTTTGTCCTTGTTCATCCAAGAAGCAATTTTTTGTGGAACCATCAAATGAATATATGAATATCTAATCTCTTTTTTCCTTACAATAACTTCAATCATCCAATTATTTCTTTTGATTCTAAAAACCTTAATTTGTTTCTTTGTTTTCCAAAAAATCTTAAAATTGTTATTTCTATTTCTTCAAAATCTTAAAACCCTAATCTACTTTCCAACTTTTCAAAACCTTAAAATCGTTTCATTAATTTACCAAAACCCTAATTAGCTTTCCAATTTTCCAAAACTCTAAATTAAATCCTTTTCTTTCCAAAAACCTTAAAAAATATCTTTTCTGTTTCTATAAACCTTAAATCATTTTGTTTATTTCCAAAAAACACCATACAACTCTAAACTAGTTTTCTTCTAATTCTTTTCCAAAATTCCAAATGTTTTGTTAAATATTCAAACTCAAACTCACTTTACAGTTTCTAAAAATCATATAAAGCTTCATAAAACTCATAAAACTGTAAATTGTTTTTCCAAATTCTAAAACCAAACATATTTTTCGAAACACTAGAAACCCTAATTCCCTCAAAACCAAAACAATAAACCCTTGTTTTCCTAAACCCTAACCCTAATCCTTAAAACCTTATTAACCTAAACATTCAAATCCAATATAGTAAAACCAAAATAACAATCTATTACCTAACCAATTTATTTTAAATCACAGTAGCATTATTTTCATAAAACATCCAAAACCCTAAATCTTTAAAATGTCTAGTAGCATTATTCATTTAAAAAATAATATTAGTTACTCATATAAAGCGGGACTGCCGTATGGGCTCGTCGAATGGGTCAATATTCATTTGTGTATTATGAGTCCGCGTATTTAACTTTCCTTTTTCCAAAGCCCTAATTTAGTAACTAAAATTCTAAAATCCTATATTAAGATGCGAACCCTAAATTATATATCTATTGCTTTACTTAATTTTAGATTTGATTATGTAGTCTATTATATGCTTTATTTTATTTTCAATGCTTTGTTGATTTTAGTTTATCATGGATGGATGTTTACTTTCTATTTTGATTGATGTTTAAAATCTTTGATAATGATTTATTTATTGTGAATGGTTATTTATTTTTACCGATTTATTTTTTATTTTCAAATGTTGTAAGAAGTATGTTTCCACTTTGTGGGTACCTCATTAGTTAAATATCATGTAATTTAAATTGCTTTTATTTTATAAACCGTTATAAAGGACATGTTTCTACCTTTCGATGGGTGTCCTATTAGTTTAGATATGGATGATGTAAGGACATGTTTCCATCCTTGGATGGGTGTCCATTTATTTGTTTTGCTTGGACATTGCTTTTATTTTAATATAATGATGCTTTATTTCAATTGTTGTGTGTAATATGGATAATATTGTTATACTAAAGAATTTTATAATATTAAGACCTGTAAAGGAGGCCAGTTCCAATGAACCAGGCGTTGAGGGGGTGCTGGGCCATTTCTCACCTTCCCCACACGTACCCAACTTTCCGAACCCATTAGGGGGTTGGGGATTCCTTAGGAATCGAGTCATCCACCCCTTTCTTTTTTATCGGTCCGTCCGGGTGGCGACTCTAATTTCTCCGAACTTAGGTCCGTGTTCTCTAAGGCCCCGAGCCTAAATAGTGCCGAAGTCACAAGAACCATTCCACTGGGAGTGGGGGTGAAAATCTCCGCTCACACATTGATGAAGATGATTGGGCTCAATACTACCAAGATCCTCAAGACAAGAAGAAAGTACCAAAGATTGTTGAAAGATCAGCTATGGAGAAAACTGAAAATTCAGATGTTGAAAAGATGATTACTGATTTAGAAAAG
Organism: Garcia nutans; assembly: GCA_947685225.1. NCBI lineage: Eukaryota > Viridiplantae > Streptophyta > Magnoliopsida > Malpighiales > Euphorbiaceae > Garcia > Garcia nutans. The sequence goes on along the minus strand of CANTUV010000007.1, from coordinate 40,804,886 downwards.
AAATTTGAGAAGAAATTGAAAATCGAAGAAATGTTCGAAGTTGACAAATTATTTGAGCTAGATGAAGAAGTTTCGTACAAGTTCAAGATGCCATCTTTTGCAAAGTTTGATGGGACCAGAAATCCTCATCTCCATGTGAAGCAGTATATCACTGCTATGCAGTTTGCCCAAGCTATTAAGGCTCAAACTCTAAGGTACTTTATGCTCTCATTGGACCCTATTGTCCAAAATTGGTTTAACACCTTTGAGGAAAGTACTCAAAAAGATTGGGACATGTTGTACAAGGCTTTCATTCACCAATATGGGTATAATGTCGAGCTCGAAGTTACCTTAATGGAAGTTGAGTCCATTAGGCAATGACTAAATAAGAATTTTGTGGACTATGTGAAAAGGTGGAGAAATAAGGCTGCTTTGCTCAAGAAAAGGCCCGATGAATCTGATCAAATAAGGATGATCGTGAGAGGCATCTTGCCCAATCTCCGTGAAAGGATGTCTCACACCCTTATAAGGGATTTCAAAGGCCTTCTCCAAGCTGGTTTGCAAATTGAAGAATGGGAAAGGGAGAAGAATCACTTTTCAATAAAAAGTAATGAGAAAGGGAACTACCAGTGTAATATCCCAATGTGTGCCTTAGAAGTTTGGATATAATTGTTGTTTGTTTGAATTATGTGTATATGTTATGTTGATAAGAAAAGAAATGGAAAAGAGAATGTTTAGGTATTGTTTAAAAAGGAAAGTAATGTGTAGAGAGAAAGTGTATATGTTGGGTATATGGTAATATATATAACATATATGTTGGTCAAAATGAGGAGTCAAGGGAAGAAGATATTTTATTTGTGATATGTGAAATTACTTAAATGGGCATATAAGTGAAAGAAGCTAAGTTAAATGGATGAGGGCATTTAGGTAATTGCTTGGTTAGAATTGCTTGGTGGAGATTTAAAGAAGAAAAGAAGTTTGACTTGTTTTCATTTTCTTTTCTTCTCATGTGTGTGGCTGGCTACCAAAGGAAAGAGAGAGAAAGAGAGGTGTTCTAAATTCTATAATCAAATTGAAGGAAGAATTAAAGGATTAAGTTGGAGATTTGTGGAATTTCCTCAATTTTGGTAAGTACTCTCTTGTTTTCCTTTGTTATTTTGAAGTTGTGTTTGAGGTGAGTTATGATTTGTTGATATTATGATTTGGTGTGTTTGAGATGTGTTTATAAGTGTTGAAATTGAGTGTAAGTTAAAAAGATTGAATTGGTGTTGGTTTTGGTTTTGGTTTGTAGATTGTAAGTTAAGTGGATGTTTATATTGAAAGAATAAGAGTGATGTTGATTTTAGGGTTTTGAAATGGTAAGTGATTAAATGTATTGTTAATGTGAATATTGTGATGAATATGTAAAATAAGTGTTAATGACATTGATTATATACATTTGAATGAGGTTATGTTGTGCATAATGTGTTTTAATTCAATAAAAAGAGACTTGGCCATGTTTAGGGTTTTCATTCATGAGAGACACGGCCAAACTAAAGAAGAGACATGGGCAAGACTAAAGATTTTTGGGAGACAAGGCCAAGTTTAAGGAAATTTGGCCGTGTTGGATCAATTTTGGAGAGACACAGCCACTGGCTTGGCCGTGTCCCTTGACTGTGTCTGCCACTGCCTCTTTTGGTTGAGAGACACGGCCAAGCTAGGGGAGTCTTGGCCGTGTTGGAGCTTTTGGTTGAGAGACACGGCCACAAGCTTGGCCATGTCCCTTGAGTGTGTTAGCTACTGTGATTGTTCTTTGCTCCTCTTGCATTGTTTTGATTCTTCAAAGGTCTCCTTGCACCTAAACATAAAAATAAACACTCTAAACACATTTAATACAAAGAATGATCTAAACAAATATATGTGGAAGATTCTAAATCTATGAATAATGTTATATTGTGTATAATGTGGGACACAATGTGAGTATTGATGATGTATATGAATGCTTTTATGATGAATTGCTTTGATAAGAATGGAAATATTATAATACGAATTGAGACATGATATGATATGAGGCCATTGTGATTGGCTATGATAACTCAAATGTGATGTGAAGCCATTGTGATTGGCTATGATGATTCAATTGAAAGAAATAAGGCATGTTTGCCTAGATGATGATGAGAATTGAGAATGGAGATGATAATTAAATAATAAATGAATTGTGTGGCTAATGTGTTATTCCATTTTCAGAGTTTGTTGTTGGTGGCATGCCTAATATTAGTAACAATCTCTTGAAGTTAGGTTGGATTTGATCCTTGAAGCCTAATTGAGATGTTACAACCCTTGAAGCTAGGTTGGGTTGGTTCTTGAAGCCAAGTTGGGTTGATACTTAGCATGCTTTGTTCCCCTTGAAGCTTGGTCGAACCTAATCCTTGAAGCCTAGTTGGGTTTATGATAATGATAAATGTGATGATTGAACCAAAACATTAACTCTGAAAATTGAATAGCATATTAGTGTCATTTGGGCCCATGCTTGTCTTTGTTTAAATGTGATTTATTGGTGTTAAAATAATTGAATAATGAGATCCTTGAAAGGACTTTGAAATGTATTATGCTTATATGAGTATGAGTTATGAAATATAAAGGTGTAGTATTATCTTTACAACTATATTGTTGTTTATTTATTAATGTGTATGATATTGCATTGCATTAAAGCATAATGTTGGCATACTTTGTACTACTAAGCCGTTGGCTTAGCGCGATAGTGTTGATTGCATAGGTAATAGAGTTGAACCCGAGAGTTCCTCGAGACCGAGTGAGAGTAGACATTAAAGAGTTTATTTTGGGACTTAAGGATCAGAGAAAAGCTGCCAATCATGTATAACTTCTTTATATTTTGTAAAGTATTGTTTATAATGTGAATATATGTATATTTGTAAATATGGATTTAAATGTTTTCATATATGTAACTATTTTATAAATTCCGCTGCGTATTAAGTAAATGTATTTATATCTATTTGGTTTTATATTACAAGTTAATTACTTATTTTCTATAATGTATAATGATAAAGATTATGGTATCTTTTAAAATGATTTGATGGTTAAAGAAAACCGTAGCATCCCTATGTTCAGTGCACGTATATTATATTGTGGTGTTTGTAGTGTGCTTGTACCAGATGTGGGGGTGTTACAACCAGTCAGGCAATCAAAGCACACAAAAAGAAGTTGATGTTAATGCTACTAGTCAAGGAGGAATGAGGCAGTTTTCAGAATTAGGGAAGCCACTATCTTGGGTTCTCAATAAGCTATAAAAGAAAGGGTTGTTACAACCGTTAGCTCCTCGACCGTTACATAATCCACTGCCACCAAACTTCAATGCCGAGGAATAGACCCTTAATTTTTGACCCAGTCCGATCCAATATGTTTTATTTAGTCCAAAATGATTTTTGTTGTCTAATTGGTCCAAAATAAATTTTGTTAAATATTTTTTGCTTTAGTATCTAATTTTTATTAATAAAAAATAAAAATAAACAAATAAAAATAAAAATAAAAATAGGCGTCGAAAAAATCGGTGACGAAAAAATCGTTGCGCGGGCCCGTGGGCATTTCTCCCGCAGAAATTGCCTGCGGGAGAAATGGCCCAAGCCATTTCGCCCGCAAGAAAATCCTGCGGGAAAAATGGTCACCTGCAAGAATTTCCTGTGGGTGACGCCCGCTCCTCTCCCACTGCCGCAGTTGACTGCGGCAGATTTTTTCACCAGCATATTTTTTCCTGCGGTAATTTTTTTCGGTAGCACAATTTTTTCGACGCAAATTTTTTGAAACCTAATTCAATTAGGTTTCGGTTTCCTTTTCTTATCAATATTACTTTGCTGTGATTAATTAGGAATAAACCATATGAAACCTCTATAAATAAAGACCAAAGGCAATCAAATAAAGGGAGGCCGAAAATCAAAAATTGGACAGTGGCTTGGAAACAACGTTGAAACCAAATCGGTGAAGGAAAAGGAGCAATTCAATTTGATATTTTTTCTGGAATAGCTGGGACATGATTTAAGCAATTCAAAAGGCAGCAATTGTCTTTATTTTAATTCATCCAAGAAAAATAATTTTTGGAGGAATCATCAAAAGGAGGTATGTATTAAATTCTTTGGCTATTTTTTCACAGTAGCTAAAACTAGGAATTTGTGTTTTTCAAAATTTAAAATCTTAGAACTTTAATTTAGTTTTTTCTAAAGTCAAAAACTTTATTTCGTTGGTTTATTTTCCAAAAGGCTTAGAATTTTTATTTTTACTTCTTTAAAATCTTAAAACCCTAATTGAACATATTTTTCAACAAAACCAAAATTTGATTCTGTTTCTTTCAAAATTTAAAACTAGGTTTTGTTTCTTTCAAAAAGCCTTAAAAAACATCTTTTCTATTTATAAAAACTTTAATCCATTTGATTAAATTCATAAAACTTCATAAAATTATCAAATTGATTTCCAAATTCTAAAAGCCAATTCATCACCCGAGACTCTAATTTTAAATCCTAAAACCCTAATTCAACTTCCAAACCTAAAATAGTAAACTTTATCCCCTTTAAAACCTTAAACCTTAACTTTTTCTAAACTTTAATCCTTTAAAACTTTAAAAACCATAATACCACAAATATTTTAAATTCGCACAGTGAGCTTGAAACCATAAATCAAAAGTGTTTTAAAGTGTCCAACCCCTAGTTTCATGATTTCTCCATTCAAACATTAATTTGGTTAATGAAATAACTTTATCAGCCTTTTAAAACATAAAACTCTAATCTATTTTAATTCTCTTAAAAAGTCACAGTAGCCTAATTCCATAAAATCTAAAACCTTAAACACATGCAATAAAGAGCCTTAAATGGAAACAGTAGCTTTTTATATGCCTTATTCAATTCTATATTTGATTATGCTTTGATTTATTTTATATGCTTTAATTTATTTAACTTTAATACTTGGTTTATTTAATTTATCACGGATGGATGTTTACTTTCTATTGATATTTAATATCTTTGATGAATGATTTATTTATTATGAATGGTTATTTACTTTTATCAATTTATTTAGATTTCCAAATGTTGTAAGAGGTATGTTTCTACTTGGTGGGTACCTCATTAGTTAAATATCATGTAAATTTAATTTACTTTTCTATTTTAGAACCAATGTAAAGGGCATGTTTCTACCTTTCGGTGGGTGTCCTATTTAGGCATGTGATGTAAGGACATGTTTCCATCCTTGGATGAGTGTCCATTTATTTGCTTTGTGTGGACATTGCTTTGATTTTAATATAATGATACTTTCTTTTAATTATTGTGTGTAATATGGATAATATTGTTATATTTAAGAATTTTATAATGTTAAGACCTATAAAGGAGGCTGGTTCCAATGAACCGGGTGTTGTGGGGGTGCTGGGCCATTTCTCACCTTCCTCACAAGTACCCAACTTTTCGAACCCATTAGGGGGTTGGGGATTCCTTAGGTCCGTGTTCTGTAAGGCCCCGAGCCTAAACAGTGCTGAAGTCGCAAGAACCATTCCACCGGGAGTGGGGGCAAAAATCCCCGCTCACAGTGGCGACTCCACTGGGGATAAGAGAAGTTGATTCCGTTGGTCTTTATATTATTCTATTCTTTTATATAATGATATTATCCATTGCATCATATTAGATTGCATTGTGTGCGTGAGTTTGGACGCCCGTGTTACCCGTGTTATGTTATGTTAGGGATACCATACTTTCACTCAAGGTATGGAGATCGAGCATGGCATAACCACTCATAGCCTCGTACCATTTGGTATATAATTGCTATGGGAACCTAAGCCTTTTTACCCAAAGACTAAAGCTCATGTAATTGGCCTAGTTACTTTCCTTAGGTTTTACCCGAAATGCATGTTGTTTGACTATGGTTGATTTATTTTGGCTTAAATCATGGCTTATTTGGTTTGTTCTTTTTCTAATATGACCTAAGTATATTGTAAGCTCAAAAGAAATTTTTCTTTAAAGTCCAAAAGACCAAAGCTATTTTCAAAATTTTTTCAAGTTGGTCTTGGGACATAAGACTTTTCTAAAAACAAATCAAAAATTCTTTGGCCCATGGCCCAAATACTAAGCCCAAAATCCATTTTTCTAAAATCTTTTACAATGGGCTTAGAAACAAAACTATTTTCACTCAACCTTTTCTTACAAAGAGCTTGCAAAAATATTTGGGTCAATTATGAAATACCAAAAATTAATTGTGGGCCTAGTTTACACTAAGAATAAATTAACCATGGGCTTGTTTTTGGCATGAATCATTAGTTACCTTTTTCAAGTGAGAAATCTATTTATATTAAACCTCTTAATTTCGTTTTAATCCAATATAGCATAAAAGCTACTATAGTTTGTTTAATGGATTAAAACCTAATTAATGGGAATTACTATGAATGGACTTCCATTTTCGAAAATATAACTATTGCTTGAAACGTCCGAGGGAATTATTCGAAAGCAAGATACCCCATGTTGGTATTTTGTTAACCATATACCTAGAAAATGGGACTCGCCATTCGTGTGTGGATGTTATAAGCAACGTCCTATTTATCCTTATTTGTTGATTGTTTGTGCATACATGCATACATTTGCATCTCATATCATTGACCCTCTCTGGCTCACAGCACTAGATTATGACAGTTCTAAAGCTTAAAACAATCTGACTTACGCCGGAGACGAAGTATCTAGCAATGACTCAATCACTTGCTCACCAAAAATAATGGAGCCCGAACAAATTCAAAGGATGGTGGAGGAGGCCCTCAACGCCAAAATGGAAGAAATAAAAGAGGCCCTAGCTGAGACCATGAAGAACCAATTGACTGCAATCTTAGAGAATCATGTCGAGGCATCTACTAGCACTAAGAAACCAAAGGACAAAGGGAAGACTAAAGTTAGTGAAGTTGTTTTTGATGATGAAAAGGTGATCATCGATGATGATGATGATTGGGCTCAATACTACCAAGATATTCAAGAAAAGAAGAAAGAACCGAAGGCTGTTGAGAAGGAAAATATTGAAAAGACCGAGACATCCGATGTTGAAAAGATGATTGCTGATTTAGAAAAGAAATTTGAGAAGAAATTGAAAACCGAAGAGGTGTCCGAGATCGACACATTGTTTGAACTAGATGAAGAAGTCCCGTACAAGTTCAAGATGCCATCCTTTACAAAGTACAATGGCACCGGAAATCCTCATCTCCATGTGAAGCAGTATATCACTGCCATGCAGTCTGCCCGAGCTACTAAGGCTCAAACCCTAAGGTACTTTATGCTCTCATTGGACCCTGTAGTCCAAAATTAGTTCAATACCTTAGATGATGGAACACAAAAGAGTTGGGATCTACTTTACAAAGCCTTCATCCAACAAAATGGATATAATGTTGAGTTAGAAGTTATCTTAATGGAAGTTGAGTCCATTAGGCAAAGGCCAAATGAGAATTTTGTGGACTATGTGAAGAGATGGAGAAACAAGGCTGCTTTGCTTAAGAAGAGACCCGATGAATTCGATCAAATAAGGATGATTGTGAGAGAGGTGTTGCCTAATCTTTGTGAAAGGATGTCTCATACACTCATCCGTGACTTCAAAGGTCTTCTCCAAGCTAGTTTGCAAATTAAAAAATGGGAAAGGGAGAAGAATCGCTTTTCAATGAGAAGGAATGAGAAAGGGAACAACCAATCTAACAATCAAAGCACACAAAAAGAAGTTGATGTTAATGTGACCGGTCAAGGGAATAAAAGACAATTCTCATAATTGGGGAAACCACTATCTTGGGTTTTTAGCAAGCTGCAAAAGAAAGGGTTGTTACAACCGTTAGCTCCTCGACCGTTACATAATCCATTGACACCAAACTTCAATGCCGAGGCCTTCTGTCAATTTCACCAAATGCAAGGGCATGAAACAGATAAATGTGCCCGTCTAAGGGATGAGATCCAAGATTTAATCGAGAGTGGTAAGCTACCCGAGCTAGATAAGCCCAATACCAAGAACAATCCTTTGCCTAAGTTTGGAAGAGTACCTCCACCGGTAACCTTCATGGTGGGAAAAGGACTAGAAGAAGATTTTGTTTTATCATTCTTTGAAGATGGAAATATTGAAGATGTGAAGGGAAAAGAAGCTTAAACTAACGAACTTTCCTTAGCTTGAATGTTGCTTTTCAATTTTACTTTCTTTAATATTTTATTAGAACAATCTTGTTTTTCAAATTTAAATTTGTTTGAATAAATCACTTTTATCAAAAATTTCTGTTGGTCTTTGTTCATTTTGGTGCTCAACCAATGAGGAACCTAGCTTAATGTTTATAAATTAATGTGTCTAGGCATCATGACTTGAATGACTTTACTAGGTGAGGGAATTGCTCTATAGCATTGAGTTGTGTATGCTTACTTAGAGAGGGCTCCTGCATAATTACCTTTGTCTAGGTCCTGGTCAGTCTTAGAACATGCTTTGACAAACTTTCGAGGTGAAATTGAACTCTGCTTATTTAAGGGAGAGATGATCTAGGAATTGTTTGGTTAGCCAACAACTAGCATCCACCCAATTAAATGTCAATCCCTAGTTGGCCCTTTGAGCCTTCATAAAATTTTAGCTTTCTTTTCATTGGCATACAAACCTCAATAACCTACCCTGAGCTGTTGTGATACTTTTGACAAGTCTTATGATCACTAAGATAAAGAGGCAAGAAGATCAAAGAAAGCAATGATTAGTCAAGATCATGAAGATTGTTGAAGTTCTCAAGACCATAAGGGTAGTTGATGTTTTCAAGACTCAAAACCATAAGGGTAGTTGAAGTTCCCTTAATATCTCCAATATATCAAGATAAAGTAACAAATAATTTATCCCTATTAAAGAAGATTTATGTTACTCCACTCATCCATTATTGGAAGCCCAAGTTGGTACAAACAAGACAACTCTGTTTGAGCTAGAAGACAAAAAAAACAACAAACAAACAAAAAAAGAAGAAAAAGAAAAGAAAAAAGACTGAAAAAAAAATAAAAAGGAAAAAAGAAAAATAAAACCCAAAAAGGCGGTTCAGAAAGCCAACTGAGTTCTCTTTTACTTAAAACAACAAAAGGCTTCTATTTGGTTTATAAGGACGTTTTGACTTGAATTGGTCCAACCCAACTAAAGATTCGATCAAAATCAAAGAAAAAGGGAGAAAGACTATTCAGTTCTTGAAAATTTTGTACTTGACAGTCCTACAAGGAAGAGGGACAAAATGATAGAATGCTCAAAGAAAGGGAAGAATAAGAAAAATAAAAAGGAAAGGGAGAAGAGGAAAAGAAACGAATTTGGGTACCAAACTTTTTGCAAGGGCAAAGATTGTCCTAATCAAGATCCAAATTAATGCCAAGAAGATAGAAATAACTTGGAGTCTAGCAAGATTGCTCCCAGCTGCCTAAAGTTCAAACAATAAATTTGCAGTGTGAGGGTTTGTCCTTTGTGTCATACCAGCTCCAATCTCAAAATGGCCTTCACTTAAACCCGTGTCCTTCCCATTTCAAGCCTATCAAAGACCTGTTGATCTCTCTTGGTAGGTAGAGTCTATTAGTGGAGATAGTTTGGATAAACATGCATATGAGATAGACAATATTTAAACTCAAATGAGACCTTTGGCCAAGTAATGTTTATGTGTCTATCTGAAGTGCAATAATTCTTGCTTAAATAGAATTGATTCCTGAGTTTAATACGGTAGCTAGGGTTGTCATGTTATAGATATGTTAATTTAGAAAAATCAAGTCCGGAGGTACATTGACATTAATTTGGCAAAGCCAAAATTTGATTTCAAAATCAAAATTCAAAAAAAAATAAAATAAAAAATGTTTTGTCATACAAAGCCTTCAAGTTAAGGGAAGTATGTTGAACCTCCAAAGGACACATTGGGCAAAGGAAATGATTATTGGCAAGGTCATGAAGAAGCTATCAACTGACATGCTGAGACATAGTTTGAAATAGATGAATCCCTGACTCTGCTACTTGGGGTCTCCATTATTCATATTTTCAACATCTTGAAGATAAAAAGCCATAAATGCAAAGCTTTCTATCATTTCAATGCAAGACTTGAACGAGCATCGAAAAGGAGTCAATGAGAATACTTCTGCTGATCACCTCGGTCTATGAGTTAATGAAACCGCTGTGAGTATTATCATGCATATCATGCATACATGAGCATATCACATCGCACTTTCTTGTCTTGTGTTGTCTATTCCTTGTCAAAATGAACAGCAAACACCCTGCGAAGTAAAGAATCAAAAGAAGATATTAAATCAGCGGGGCATAGAAAGCCCATTGCTTGAGAAAGCTCCAGTCATCTTGCACAGAGAAGAAATACGTGCTTGTGCGAAGAACTAGACAACAACAACATCAATCAGAGTCCGTATAGAAAAATCATGGGTTTGAGCCTATGCAGGGGGCAAAGTTTCTCCTTTTCAATTTTTTGAGTTTATATATAAAACTCACTTGCAAATATCTCACCACGTAGGGGCAAGGACAGGATACTAAGGCTAGATAAAAAGGGCTGAATTTTTTTGCAAAAGTGCAAAGGAAGAATAAAAAAGAATGGAATAAAAAAAAAGAGAGAAAATTAGAATTCTCAAAAGAATGAAGAGGCAAAAGACAAAAGATCAATCTAGCTAAAAGAACTGAAGCCAGGGTGAAGACCCGATCTCAAAGGATGAAGATCCATATTTTCAAGGGTGAAGACCTGATCTCCAAGGATGAAGATCCATTTGCAAGGGTGAAGACCCAATCTTAAAGGGTGAAAATCCATTTGCAAGGGTGAAGAACCGATCTCAAAGGATGAAGATCCATTTTTCAAGGGTAAAGACCCGATGTCAAAAGATGAAGATTCATTTTCAAGGATGAAGACCCGATCTCAAAGGATGAAGATCCATTTTGAGGGTGAAAAACCATAATGCATAGAATAACCGGAGCAGTCAGATTTCTCAAATGATAAAAGGTCAGTCAAACTCAATCTAGGGTCCAAGCACCCAAATTCAATTCAATCTCGAGTCCAAGCACCCAAATTCAATTCAATCTCGGGTCCAAGTACCCAATTCCAATTCGATATCGGGTCCAAGAACCCAAATGCAATTCAGTCTTGGGTCTAACCACCCATTCTTGGGTCCAAGTACCCAATTTCGGGTCCAAGTACCCAAATCAAATCTAATCTCGGGTCCAAGTACCCAAATCAAATCAATCTCGGGTCCAAGTACCCAATCCTGGGTCCAAGTACCCAAATTCCATCCAAACTTGGGTCCAAGTACCCAAATCGAATTCAATCCAATCTCGAGTCCAAGTACTCAATCTCGGGTCCAAGTACCCAAATCAATTCAAGCTCGGGTCCAAGTACCCAATCTCCGGTCCAAGCACCCATTCTCGAGTCCAAGTACCCAAATCAATTCAATCTCGGGGCAAAGCACCCAATCTCGTGTCCAAATACCCAAATCAATTCAAGCTCGGGTCCAAGTACCCAATCTCGGCTCCAAGTACCCAAATTAAATTCAATCCAATCTCGGGTCCAAGTACCCAATCTCGGGTCCAAGTACCCAAATCAATTCAAGCTCGGGTCCAAGTACCCAATCTCGGGTCCAAGTACCCAAATCAATTCAAATCTCGGGTCCAAGTACCCAATCTCAGTTCCAAGCACCCAAAGCCTATTTAGGATCGTGTATTTCAATCCAGTTTAGGATCGAGTATCCAAAGCCAATTTAGGATCGAGTATCTCAATCCAACTTAGGATCGAGTATCCAAGTCCAGTTAGGATCGAGTATCCCAATCCAATTTAGGATAGAGTATCCAAATCCAGTTTAGTTCGAGTATCCCAATCTAATTTAGGATCGAGTATCCAAATCCAGTTTAGGATCGAGTATCCAAACCTTTCGGGTCCAGAACCCAAATCTTCCTTAGGTCCAGAACCTAGAATTATCCTTGAGTCCAGAACTCGAATCGGGTCCAGAACCCAAATCTTCCTTAGGTCCATAACCTAGAACTATTCTTGAGTCCAGAACTCGAACCGGGTCCAGAACCCAAATCTTCCTTAGGTTCAGAACCTCGAATCTTCCTTGAGTCCAGAACTCGAACACGGTCCAGAACACAAATTTTCTTTAGGTCTAGAACCTAGAATTACTTCTAAGTCCAGAACTTAGCTCGGGTCCAGAACCCAAATCTTCCTTAGTTCTAGAACCTAGAATCTTCCTTGAGTCCAAAACTCGAACAGGGTCCAGAACCCAAATTTTCTTTAGGTTTAGAACCTAGAATTACTTCTAAGTCTAGAACTTAGCTCGGGTCCAGAACCCAAATTACCGTTAGGTCCAGAACCTAGAATTATTCCTAAGTCCAGAACTTAGCTCGGGTCTAGAACCCAAATTTTATCATTAGGTCCAGAACCTAGAATTATTCATAAGTCAGAACTTAGCTCGGGTCCAGAACCCTAATTTTACCATTAGGTCCAGAACCTAGAATTATTTCTAAGTCCATAACTTAGTTCGGGCCCAGAACTCAAATTTTCCTTAGGTCTAGAACCTAGAATTTATCCTTGAGTCCAGAACTCAAACCGGGTCCAGAATCCAAAACCTCAACCATCTCAAAAATTATGTCTTATTGCTTTTCACTCTCTTTCACTAAAGTTTCAGATTTTTCAAGCAGGGGGCAAACTGTAGACCCATAAATTTTGACCCAGTCCGGTCCAATATGTTTTATTTAGTCCAAAATAATTTCTGTGTTGTCTAAGTTCTGTACTTAGAAGAGATTCTAGGTTTTGGACCTAAGAAAAATTTAGGTTCTGGACCCGAGCTAAGTTCTGGACTTAGGAATAATTCTAGGTTCTGGACCTAATGGTAATTTGGGTTCTGGACTCGAGCTAAGTTCTGGACTTAGGAATGATTTTAGGTTCTGGACCTAATGAAAAATTTGGGTTCTGGACCCGAGCTAAGTTCTAGACTTAGAAATAACTCTAGGTTCTGGACCTAATGGTAAAATTGGGTTCTAGACCCAAGCTAAGTTATGGACTTAGAAATAATTCTAGGTTTTGGACCTAATGAAAAATTTGGGTTCTGGACCCGAGCTAAGTTCTAGACTTAGAAATAACTTTAGGTTCTGGACCTAATGGTAAAATTGGATTCTGGACACGAGCTAAGTTCTGGACTTAGAAATAATTCTAGCTTATGGACCTAATGGTAAAATTGGGTTCTAGACTCGAGCTAAGTTCTGGACTTAGAAGATATTCTAAGTTATGGACCTAATGGTAATTTGGGTTCTGGACCCGGTTTGAGTTCTGGACTAAGAAGAGATTCTAGGTTCTGGACCTAAGGAAATTTTGAGTTTTTGACCCGGTTCGAGTTCTGGACTCAAGAATAATTCTAGGTTCTGGACCTAGTGAAAATTTGGGTTCTGGACCCGAGCTAATAATTTTTATTTCAAAAAGTTTGGCTAATTTTTATGCATATATCTTCTTATTGCCCCTAGGTGTAAAAATATTTATAGACCTGCAATTATTTGAATGATTAAAGTGAATAAATGAATTTACTGTTTATTTACTGTGTAATCACTGTATATGCACAATTTACAATTCATAAATAGTAAATTTACTATTCACAAATAGCATCGAATAGTGTTTAATATTGGACATAGTACTTTTACTATATATCAATAGCAACACTATTCATGAGCAGTAAAATGTACTGTTTATCAATAGTAATACTATTTATGAACAGTACAATTTACTATTTTATCAATAGTAATACTATTTATAAATAGTGAAATTTACTATTTATCAATTGTAAAGTTTACTATTCATGAACAGTAAAAAGTTACTATTTATGAACAGTTTTGAATCCTCTATAAAAAGCCACCATTCCTTCATTTCATTTCACAATACAATTTCAATTTCGTAATTCTCTCAAATTTCTTTCAATTTTAGCATATATTTTTTTAAAAAATAATGCATGCTTCGAGGTCAGGGACTCATTCTAATGCCGAGTTATTGGAGTTTATTCGACATCATGAAGATGAAAATTTAGATATACTAGCCGGGATGCCGCTCCATCGCAGTTCCTATCAAAAGAGCGAGGTAATTATTTTTTTTTATTTCTCTTGATTTTGATTATTTTTTTTATTTTTTACCTTTATTTTTTATGTTTTGTTTATTCTTTTTTATTTATATTTTATATTATTATTCTTTTTTAGGAGGAATAAATTAATTTAAGTTGATAGGATAATATGTACTTACCTGGTATTAACTTACCTGGGTCTGTGTTAGCATGATCGTTGCATTGTTCGGCTAGAGGGTGTATTTATAAAGCCCGACAATGGTATGATGTAGTGCCTTCTTGGGTAAGGCGGATTATCCGAGATTGCGGCTTTGAGCCGTTCATCTTGCAATTACCATCCGAGGAATATCAGATAGACCGGAGCGTAGTCCAGGCGCTTGCAAAGCGATGGTTGGATACAACCCACACTTTTTCACTTGCCCATTGGAGAGATGACAATTGGTCCGGTCGATTTTACTGCCATAACTGGCCTTCGATATGATGGTGCTCCGATTCCTCTGACCAATGATATTTTAACATTTGAAGAAATTCAAGAATTAATTGGTATAATACCATCATATAAAGGGCTTTTTAAGATAAAAATCGAGCCAATTTGTAGTTATTGGATGAACTATGAAGGGCGGGTTGGCAGAGACACGGCCGAACAGTATGCTCGAGGATTTTTGTTATATCTTCTCGGGTCGACCATCTTAGGCAGTACTGAATCCTCCATTCACTTGTCAGTGTTGAGTGCCCTTTCTTATCTCAGAATGGTACCATCTTCTAGCTGGGGTGAAGCTGGTCTCGCGTGTCTTTACCATGGTCTTGATAAGCTTTGCCGAAATAAAAAGTCTTCTGTCGGCTTGTCGAGGTATTCTTTTCCTTCACCAATGTTATTTCCACTATTTTCTTGCATGAATTTGATCTTTACTATTATTGCAGGTATGGGCATATGAAAATAACATCGTGAGGGTACCCGGTATTTCCCGAGAGAGAGTCGGGTATCCGAGATTAAATTTCTAGTTGTTCAATCATGTGGACGTTCCCGGCTCTCATCATGTGCATACTCACCGTTATGTGTTGAGCTGCTTAACATGGGACCAGGTAAAATAACATTAGTATGCTTTAAATTTTATGTGAAAGTTTTACTTACCTTATGTCATTTTGCAGGTGAATTTGGCCTGGTGGAGCCTAGAAGAGAGAGCAAACTGGTCTCCTTTGATGAGGGCTGCACTGTCCTTCCAACATTCTCACCGAATTATTGCTGGCCCTGTATCTAGTGGCTGGTTTCTCGGGGAGAGAGTTTATGAATGGTTTCTCGATCCAGAGCAGCAGAGGTTTCTGATGCAAATCCTGAAATATACTTTAAATATTATGTCAATGCTGGAGGATGCATGGTGGTTGGCCTGGTATGGTTATGGTGCTGAGTTATTTCTCCATATACCAGGTCCATTTTATGCCCATTTTATTCAAAGAAGACTCTTGAACTTCAATGTATCTCCTGTTGGTGTGCGGGAGATTTCTGACAAAAATGAGGGTAAAGATGAAGAAGAACATCACGGAGCTGCAGGAGAGTCTGTTCCACATCTCAAGGCTAGTACTTCTCAGGTAAATGGCCGTGTCACCTGAGTGTGTCATCTTCTGTGTTTTTTATTTGGTTTTTCTTTGTTCTTTGAAGATGAGAGTGACACAGCCAAGCTTCTGGCCGTGTCATGTGACACGGCCAGTGGCTTGGCCGTGTCTCCTGAGTGTGTCAACTTCTATGTTTTTTCTTTGGTTCCTCTTTGTTCTTGGCTTAGGATGGGACACTGCCAATCCTGTGGCCGTGTCATGTGACACGGCCAGTGACTTGGCCGTGTTGCCTGCCAGTGTCACCTACTATTTCTTTTCTTTCTTTGTTTGGTCCTTCTTGACTTTACCCTTTAGGTGAGACACGGCCAGTGGCTTGGCCATGTCTCCTGCTCGTGTCATGTTCTGCCAAGATTTCCTTTGAGGTGACACAGCCAAGCTTGATTTGGATTGGCCATGTCTTGCTTGATTCGTGCTCTTCTTTCCTTATTTTGATCTTCCAAGGGAATTTTTTCACTTTAACCACTTTTCCCTTGCAACTGTTTTTTCTTTCTTTGATTTTTCAATGATTGTTGCAGGCTATTGGCTTATTTGTTCATGAGGCTGGACCTTCTTTTACTGCCCCTTCGTTTGCTCATTCTAGCCCACTAGATATGCCATCTCATCCGCAGGATATTGATTTGAACTACCTGGTACATTTCTTATTTCATAGTAGTTTATGCTATATGTATACATGATTATGTATGCTTTTACCTTTTCCTTTATGGCTCATAGCGGATGCTCGAAGAACAAAGTAGGAAACTTCAAGAAGAGTTGGCTGCAAGTCGTCAGTAGGCTTCTCATTTTGAAAGTTTATATCATCAATCTGAGCAACATTTCCGAGACTTCCGATTTCAGGGGATGAGGAATCTCGATGCTTCTTCATCAATAGGGCCCCAGACTGATGACCATGAGATCCTTTCGTCTGCTTCTGATGAGGACCATAACGTATCAGAATCTCAAGGTAATAAGAATTTTGGTGCTCCCACTTCGGGTGATCTCGGGATGAGTAATTTACCAAGTTTTGGTGCTCCCGCTTCGGGCAGACACGGGACGAGTGATTTGCCCCCTCCTCCAACAGGCGACGATTTTTTTCAACTCTTTATTTGGTGTCCTACCACCTCCCTCTTAGTGATATGTAAATATTGTAGGAAATGTAAAATATTGTACAATAATGAAAAATATGCAATTTGCATCTTTAACGTAACCCCCTTTGTAATATCCCAATATATACCCTAGAAGTTTTGATATTGTTGTTTATTTGAATTAAAAAGTATATGTATATGTTAATTTGAAAGAGAAAATAATTTAAAAGAATATGTATATGTTGTGTATATGGCAATATATATAACATATACATAAGTCAAATGGATGGTCAAAGGAAGAAGATATTTAATTTGTTAAGTGTGAAATTACTAAAAAGGGTATGTTAATGAAATGAAGTTAAATTATATTGAAGAGGGTATTTAGGTAATTTTCTTTTGAAATTGCTTGGTGGAGGTTTAAAGAGAAGAGAAAGTTGACTTTTCTTCATTTTTCTTTTCTTCTCTTCTCCTTTGTTGGCCGGCCACTCAAAGCAAGAGAGAGCAAGAGTGAGTTTTGTGTTCAAGCTCAAAATTGAAGGAGTTTTCAAGTGATTAAGTGGAAATCCAAGAAGTTTCATTATTTTGGTAAGTTCTCTTTCTTGATTTCTCTTGTTAATTGAAGTTGTGTAAAAGTTTGATTGTTGATTTTTGGAAGTAGGGTTGTGTTGATTGTTATATGTTGGAATATGTTTGATTTAATTGATTGTGGTGTTGGTTTTGGTTTGAAGATGATAAGTTAAGTGGATGTTGATATTGGAAGTGTTGGAGTTGAGTTGGTTTTAGGGTTTTGAAGTGGTAAATGATGTTTAACTTAAGTTTGCTTAATTATTTTCATAGATCTTCATGTTGTTTGTGTTTGTTGGAGTTGTAAGCCTTGAAAATGAGAATTTGGTCGAAGGCAGTAGCATTGTGGATGCCACGCCCGTGGCCTTGGTTGCCATGGCCGTGGAGGATTGGAGCAAGGGTGGCAGAATCATTCTTTAACCCACGCCTGTGGGGGTTGAGATGGCCACGGCCGTGGGCTATAATGGGTGATGTTGGGTTATTATTTGTGATCTAAAGGTCTATGATGAGGTTAACATGTGATAAATTGTATTGGAATTCATGTATTGTATCATTTTGGACTAGGTTTTGGAAGAAGGTGATTTGCCCTAATTTGAGAAGTGAAGAGTTCTTGGAAAAAGAAGTGTATAGAGTTGTTTAAGTGGTGCTTAAGGTAAGTACAAACCTTGCATTGTTGCATACATTCATTTGATATTGCATTGTTGATACATATGAACAATGTTATGTTTTGCACATTGTGAATCTTGTGAAATGTAATGTGCTATATGTGTAATGATGAATTGCTTTGATATGAATGGAAATATAATGATGAACTGCTTTAATGTTAATGTAATTGATATTGTATATTATAATGATGAAAATGAAATGAATTGAGAAAGTAATGTTTAAAGATATAAATGAACGGACCTATCTGCCTCCTGCGGACCCATGGGATAGTGGGCAATCGACCTGGTTGGGGGAAGGTTCGATACAGTCAGTATTATATGTACCTATCTGCCTCTTGTGGAACCATGCGAACCCAGTAGGCTGGGCAACCGAACTTCGACTACCGATCTGGTTGGGGGAAGGTTCGTTACAGATAGTCTTATACGTGCCTATCTGCCTCCTGCGGACCCCTGGGATTGGCAGTGGCCTGAGGCCCAGTGAGCAACCGACCTGGTTGGGGGAAGGTTCGTATATGAAGCCATGGTTGTTGGCTATAATGATGAACTTTGAATAACATATTAAATACTTGTTGGGCCCATAGGTGTCTATGTTGAATGAGTATAATAGATGATGATATAATTATTGAAATAATGAAATGTAACATTAATAAGTATGATCTTTATTGGTTGAATGTATGACATTGATATTGACATTGCATAATATCATTATGGTTTGTGCTACTGAGTTGTTGGCTCAGCACGATTGTGGTTCATCGCGCAGGTGATAGAGTTGATAGGGTTGAGACAGAGGATTCTTCTAGACCTAGTTGAGTTTAAGCTTGAAGAGTTGGACTAGAGCTTAAAGATCAGAGAGTCAAGCTGCCAATCATGTATATATTCTATGTTTTGTAAATTTTGATTTTTATGTAATTGTACTTGTAAGTATATGTTATAACTTCTGCTGTGTATTAATAAACTTTTTCATCTATTATATTTTATGAATTTCTTTTAAACGATTGATATTTGTTTTATTTCGTTTTTGAGATATGACTTCTGTATTTTTAAACTGTGGCATTTTCTATATTCAGTATATGTATATTACGATCGTATAAGCATGCTGTGTACGTATACGGGAAATAGGGGTGTTACACCCTTTTATTATTATTATTACAGTACATCATAAATTTATAATACATATCATTTGCTAAACCCAATCCAACGTGGTAAAAGAAATTGCCACTAATTCCTTTCCTTATGGTATATGGTCTTATTCTTTCCCATCTCCTTTTCCTTTTCACTTTTGGAAAAGGTTTGTTTCTTCTATATAAATCACCCTTCATGCCATATTTTAATACATAAACCAAAATTCTTTCTATTTCAACGTGAAGACTCCCTTTAATAATTTTAATTTTTTCTTTATTCATTCACCATGACCGAGCATCATTCAAAGAAGATAAAAATTCTATTTAAGAATATGGATGCCGTTCATTGGAAGCAAATTTCATAGTCAAAACTTGATGTTTTAAAATATTTTCAAAATGTTAAATTGGACCACTCCTTCTTACATGCCGTGGCTTCCTTTTGGGATACAGATTCTAGGGTATTTAAAATTAATGGCTTTGAAATATGTCCCTTGATTGAATAATTTAAAGCCTGTAATATCCCAATGTATGCCTTAGAAGTTTTGAATATTGTTGTTGTTTTAAATTGGATTGAATGTATATGTCAATTGGCAAGAGAAAAGAAATTAAAAGAAAGTGTATATGTTGTATATATGGAAGTATAAATAACATATACCTAAGTCAAAATGGAGAATCAAGGGATGAAGATATTTATTTGGTTATTGGTGAAATTACTAATAAGGGCATGTAAGTGAAGAGAGCTAAAATAAGTGAGAAGAGGGTATTTGGGTAATTGACTTTTTAGAAATGCTTGGTGGAGGTTTAAAGAGATGACAAATTTGACTTTGCTTCTTTATTTTCTTTTCTTCTTCCTTGGTGGCCGGACCTCCCAAAGACAAGAGAGAAAGAGGAGAGTTTTGAGTTCTTACAAATTCAAAGGAGAATCAAGTGATCAAGATGGTGATTCAAGAAGTTTCATTACTTTGGTAAGTCCTCTTTTGATTTCTTTGCTTATTTGAAGTTGTGTTGTGAGTTGATAGAGTATGTAAGAGTGTGTTGTTTGATTGTAATATGTTTAAGAGTGTTTGATTGAATTGATTATGGATTTTAAGGATGGATTGAAGAAAAGAGTGAGTTGGTTGGAAGTGATGGTGTTGTATTTGTGTTTAGGGTTTGAGATGATGTTGTGATTTGTGTTTGTTATATATGTGGAGTTGTTTTGGTGTTTTTGTAAGTTTAAGATAGTTTTTGGGTATGTTTTGTTAAGTTTGTTTGAAGAGGATGTTAGTGAAAAGATGTGTTTTGTTGGGTATTTTGTTGTTTGGCCGGAATCTAAGTTTTTGGTCTGACACGCCCGGGAGCACGTCCAGAGTCTTAGGCGTGTCAATTGTGTTGGAGGCAGTAGGTTTGACACGACTAGTAACACGCCCGTGTTATTGAGCGTGTCATAGCTACTGTGAGATTGGAGAGTTTACACGGCCATGAGCACGCTCATGATGTCGGACGTGTTGATATTTTTCAGAGAGGCAGAATGTATTACACGCCCAGTGACACGCCCATGGTTCTGAGCGTGTAAAAGCCTCTGCGTGGTGGAGTTAAGGCACGGTCAGGGACACGCCCGTGTGGTTGAACGTGTTCTGTTTAGGGTTTGCTCTAGTTAACTCTTAATTCGATTATCTCATGTGTATCCCTAAGCAAGTGTATGTTATTATTTTTGGATTAGGTCTTGAAGAAAGTGATTTGTCATTGATCTAAGAAGTAAAAGAATCTTGGAAAAGGAAAGTGTTTAGAGTTGTGTGAATTGTTATTGAGGTAAGTACAAACCTTGCATTGTTGCATACATTCACTTGATATGACATTATTGTTATATATATGAGTAATGTTATGTTTTGCACATTGTGAATTTTGTGAAATGTACTATATGTATAATGCGAAAGATGATGTATTATATTGTGAATTGAGATATGATGATTCAAATGTGATGAGAAGCCATTGTGAGTGGCTATGGTTATACAAATGAAAGTGTTGAGGCATGGTTGCCTATTTGATATTGAGATACAAATTGAGAAAGAGAATAATGATATAATTGTATGTTTAATATGTTATTCAGTTTTAGAGTTCTGGATTTGGGTGGCATGCCTATGAAATTATGAATAGTAACAGTCTTGCCGGGTTGAGGATCTCTTCAATTTGAGTTGAATTGAGATCCAAGAGACTGGGTCTGTTACATTATGAGAATTGTGATTATGAGATATATGATTTGTAACAGTCTTGCCGGGTTGAGGATCTCCTCGATTTGTTGAGTTGATGGTCCAAGAGACTGGGTCTATTACACTATCCATGGATAGAGATATATATATGTTGCCTACGGGCTTGATTATTGTGATTATGAACCAAAGCAGTAACTCTGAATTCTGAATATCGTATTAAACACTTATTTGGGACCATAGGTGTCTATGTCACGTTAATGTTATGAATGAAGTTATAATGTGATGAAATAATGTAAGATTCATGAAATATTGTATATTGAGTATGATCTTTATTGTTTGATTGTATATCATTGTTTTGATTGAGAATCATAGCATTATGGTTTGTACTACTGAGTTGTTGGCTCAGCACGATTATGATTCATCGCGCAGGTGATAGAGGTGATAGAGGTGATAGAGTTGAGACGGAGATTTCCTCTAGACCTAGTTGAGGTTGTTTTGATTGTGAAGAGGTGGATTAAAGCTTAAAGATCATAGAGTCAAGCTGCCAATCATGTATATATTTCATATTTTGTAATTGTTGAGGTTTAATGTATTTACACTTGTAAGTTTTGGATGAAACTTCCGTTGCGTAATAAACAAACGTCTTTATCTATTGTGTCTTATGATTTTCATTTCTCTTTATTTGTATTTCTTAAATTTTTAGTTTTATTTTAAATATGATTTGTGTATTTTTAAAGTGTGTCATTTCTATATTTTGTATACGTATAATACGATCGTATAAGCATGCTTTGTATGTATACGGGATATAGGGGTGTTACAATTGTTTTGGTATCAGAGCCTAGGTTAGAGATTCTCAACCTAGGTAAAATGAAAGAAAAAGAATATTTTGACTTTAAAAGTTAGTTTTTGACTAATATACATGTTTGATATTGGCAGTCTCTGATCTTTAATGAGATGTATTCTGTTGTGTTTGCAGATATAGGTTGTGATGGATTCTCACTTACGTCAGTCAGTAGAGGGTAGTGCGGAGAGTGTAGCTCCTGATGAGGTTAGAGAGGGAGCTAGAGTGGATAGTGCTGGAGAGGTACCTGCTTCCGTGTCGGGGAGACCAGCTGGTGAGGAGGTTCCGCCAGTTTGGTTTAGGCATGTGGTCGATTTGTTGAGGCAAGCACCAGTGCAACCACCGCCACCACCCCCACAGCCTTTAGTATCAGTGAGACAATATGATAAATTTATGAAGTATGGAGCAGAAGATTTTCTGGGTACTATTGATCCAGCTGTAGCTGAGCAGTGGCTAGATAAAGTACAGAGAATATTTGTTCAGTTACAAGCCACTCCAGAAGAAAAATTTGATTATGCAAGATCATTGTTGCAGAAGGATGCATATGACTGGTGGAAGATAGTGCCTCATGCTATGGATGATCCACCTACCTTGTCCTATGCTGATTTTCTAAGAGAGTTTGAATTGAAGTATACTCCAAGGGAGTATAAAGATGTGAAGAAGATGGAGTTTCTGACCTTGAGGCAAGATCACCGGTCTGTGACGGAGTATGAGTTAGAATTTATCCGGTTACGCCACTATGCCGGGGGAATTATTTCTGACGAGATTGACAGGTGTAGAAGGTTTGAGGAGGGATTGAGACCCTCAATTATGTGTCTTGTGGCTGGTTCTAGATACCAAGACTTTTCCCAACTGGTTGCAGCAGCTAGGAGTGTGGAAAGAGCTCAGAATATTGCAGCAGCTGCTTCTGAGGAAGAGATCAGGGTTAGTAGACCCCAGTTTGAGGCAGGGTCTTCTTCTGTGAAGAGAGATAGGGGAAGTTTTGCTCCCAGAATCAGTCAGAGTTAGAGACAGGCTGGTAGGTCGGTTCAGTTTCAGAGACAGAGATCGAGACCTACAGCTTCAGTAGCGAGTGCTCCTACTCCGGTAGTTCAGAGATCCACTCCACTTGTGTGTGCTCAGTGTGGTGGAACACATAGGGGTGCTTGTTGGAGGAATAGTGGACCGGCTGTGTGCTTTAGATGTGGATCTCCGAATCATTTTATTAGAGAGTGTCCAGAGATGCGAGAACAGAGGTCAGCAGATTCTGTAGTTTCTCGACCTAGTGTCAGAGGTGGTCGAGGGGGCAGAAGTTTTAGCAGAGGGGGTAGACCTGGGTATAGTCAGAGAGGATCTTCATCCAGGGATACTAGACCAGATGAGGCTGGGTCTTCTCAATGAGTTTATGTGATGCAGAGGCAGCCAGATGCTTCAGCAGTCATAGCTGGTACTTTTTCTTTATTTGGTATTTCAGTACTTGCTTTGATTGATCCAGGATCTACACATTCATATATTAGTGCATCTGTTTTGCCTGTGTCTGAATTGCATGCTGAATCCCTAGGATTTGATGTATTGGTGACAAATCCTTTAGGGCATAGTGTGATTGTTAGTAAGGTGCATCGAGACAGTGCAGTAGTGGTGCAAGGTGAGGAGTTCCTTGGAGATTTAATTGAAATGCCTTTTAAGGAATATGACTTGATCCTAGGCATGGACTGGTTATCTAGACATGCAGCTGTGGTAGACTGTCAAAAGAAAGTTGTTACCTTGAGAACTGATGATGGTAGAGATGTGATAGTATCTAGTGAGCAGGGACAGTTAGCATCCTTGTTTGTTTCAGCTGTTGCAGCTAGGAGATTGATTAGAAAAGGGTGTGATGCTTACCTTGCTCATATTTTGGATACTAGAGTAAAGGGTTCTCAACTTGATAGTATACCCACAGTTGCAGAGTTTCCAGATGTGTTTCAAGAAGAGTTGCCAGGGTTACCTCCTGAGAGAGAGGTGGAGTTTGGTATTGAATTATTGCCT
This sequence comes from Garcia nutans, assembly GCA_947685225.1. Lineage (NCBI taxonomy): Eukaryota > Viridiplantae > Streptophyta > Magnoliopsida > Malpighiales > Euphorbiaceae > Garcia > Garcia nutans. The sequence continues at coordinate 40,780,791 of CANTUV010000007.1, read as the reverse complement.
GGTACCACTCCTATCTCTATTACTCCTTATAGAATGGCACCTGCTGAATTGAAAGAATTGAAGGTGAAGTTGCAGGAGTTGTTGGATAAAGGGTTTGTTCGCCCTAGTTTTTCACCGTGGAGAGCTCCTGTTTTGTTTGTGAAGAAGAAGGATGGTACTATGAGATTGTGTATCGATTATAGGCAATTGAACAAGGTGACTATTAAAAATAAATATCCTTTGCCTAGAATTGATGATCTCTTTGATCAATTGAAGGGTGCAGCAGTGTTTTCCAAAATTGATTTGAGATCAGGGTACCATCAGTTAAGAGTCAGAGCTGAAGATGTTCCTAAGACAGCCTTTCGTACAAGGTATGGGCATTATGAGTTTCTAGTTATGCCTTTTGGTTTGACGAATGCACCTGTAGTTTTTATGGATTTGATGAATAGGGTGTTTAGGCCCTATTTGGATCAATTTGTGGTGGTCTTCATCGATGATATTTTGGTATATTCGCGTGATGAGGAGGAGCATGACAAGCATCTGCGAATTGTGTTGCAAATTTTGAGAGAGAAGAAATTGTTTGCTAAACTATCGAAGTGTGAATTTTGGCTTGACCAAGTAACTTTTCTCGGTCATATAGTTTCAGCAGAGGGTATTAGAGTTGATCCGAGCAAAGTTGAAGTTATTTTGAATTGGAGTCCACCAAAGTCTGTGACTGAAGTTAGAAGTTTTCTGGGTTTGGCAGGCTATTACCGACGGTTTGTGAAAGGATTTTCTTTAATAGCAACTCCACTTACCAGATTACTTCGAAAGGGAGTTAGATTTGTGTGGACAGATCAGTGTCAGGCTAGCTTTGAACAGTTGAAAGAAATGTTGACTCAAGCGCCTGTTTTAACTTTACCTGTGGAAGATAAACCATTTGTGATCTACAGTGATGCTTCACATAGTGGTTTGGGTTGTGTGCTGATGCAAGAAGGTAAAGTTATAGCTTATGCTTCTCGACAGTTGAAACCGCATGAGCTCAATTATCCGACCCATGATTTAGAGTTAGCAGCCATTGTGTTTGCATTGAAGATTTGGCGACATTATTTGTATGGGGAGAAGTGTTTTATTTATACAGACCATAAAAGTTTAAAATATTTGGGTGTCCAAAGAGAGCTCAATCTTCGACAGAGGAGATGGTTGGAGTTGATTAAAGACTATGACTGTTTGATTGATTATCATCCTGGTAAAGCAAATGTTGTTACTGATGCCTGAGTTGGAAGTCTTTAGCAGGTTTGACTGCTTATTCGCTCTCGTTGCTTGTTGAGTTGAGAGCATTGCATGCTAGCTTTGTATCTTGTGATGATGGTGCATTGTTGACACAGTTGCAATTGAAACCAGTATTATTGGATCAGATTAAAGAGGCTCAATTGGCTAATGAGAAGATTCAAAAGATTGTTTCAGATTGCCAGAATGGAAAGAGTCAAGATTTTATTGTGAGAAGTGATGGGAGTCTTTGGTTTAAGAACAGATTGTATGTACCTGATGATGCTAATTTGAGAAGGATCATTTTAGAAGAAGCACATCAATCAGTATTTGCTATGCATCCGGGCAATACAAAGATGTATCATGATTTGAAGCAGAATTACTGGTGGTCTGGTTTAAAGAGAGACATTGCAGATTTTGTGTCCATATGTCTCACATGTCAGAGGGTAAAAGCTGAGCATCAAGTTCCAACAGGGTTACTTCAACCGTTATCAGTGCCTGAATGGAAATGGGATAGAGTAACCATGGATTTTGTATCTGGTTTACCATTGACACAAAGGAAGCATGATGCTATTTAGGTGATTGTTGACAGGTTGACTAAGACAGCTCATTTTCTTCCGGTTCGGATGGATTATTCTCTGGAAAGGATAGCTGAGCTGTATATCCATGAGATTGTAAAGTTGCATGGTATCCCAATTTCTATAGTGTCTGATCGAGATCCCCGATTTACTTCAAGGTTTTGGAAGAGTTTACATGGTGCTTTGGGTTCTCGATTACACTTCAGCACTACTTTTCATCCACAGACAGATGGGCAGTCAGAGAGAGTGATACAAATTATCGAGGACATGTTGAGAAGTTGTGTCATTGATTTCTCTGCAAGTTGGGATAGATTTTTTGCCACTTGTGGAATTTGCTTACAATAATAGTCATCAATCCAGCATTGGTATGGCACCATTCGAAGCATTATATGGTAGATGGTGTAGGACACCTCTATGTTGGAATGAACTTGGAGAAGGTAAGTTAATTGGTCCTGATTTGGTTAAAGAAACTGAAGAGAAAGTGAGAATGATTCGAGATAGGTTGAAAGCAGCTTTAGATCATCAGAAATCTTATTCAGATTTAAAAAGGAGAGACATAGAGTTTGAGGTTGGAGATAAGGTATTTTTGAAAGTGTCACCTTGGAAGAAGATATTGAGGTTTGGTCGGAAAGGGAAATTGAGTCCTCATTTCATTGGACCGTATGAAGTTTTGGAAAGAGTTGGGCCAGTTGCTTATCGGCTTGCTATGCCACCTGAGTTGGATAGGATCCATAATGTATTTCATGTTTCTATGTTGAGAAGGTACAGGTCAGATCCATCTCATGTTTTGCCAATTGAATCTATCGAAGTAAGTTCAGATATGACATTTGAAGAAGAACCAATTTCTATTTTGGCACGTGAAATGAAAGAATTGAGAAATAAAAAAGTGCCACTTGTGAAGATTTTGTGGAAGAATCATGCAAAGGAAGAGGCAACTTGGGAGAGTGAGCAAGCAATGCGAAATCAATATCCTCAGTTGTTTCGGACTCAATGACAGGTAATTTCGAGGACGAAATTTCTTTTTAGAGGGGGAGAATTGTAATATCCCAATGTATGCCTTAGAAGTTTTGAATATTGTTGTTGTTTTAAATTGGATTGAATGTATATGTCAATTGGCAAGAGAAAAGAAATTAAAAGAAAATGTATATGTTGTATATATGGAAGTATAAATAACATATACCTAAGTCAAAATGGAGAATCAAGGGATGAAGATATTTATTTGGTTATTGGTGAAATTACTAATAAGGGCATGTAAGTGAAGAGAGCTAAAATAAGTGAGAAGAGGGTATTTGGGTAATTGACTTTTTAGAAATGCTTGGTGGAGGTTTAAAGAGATGAAAAATTTGACTTTGCTTCTTTATTTTCTTTTCTTCTTCCTTGGTGGCCGGACCTCCCAAAGACAAGAGAGAAAGAGGAGAGTTTTGAGTTCTTAGATCAAATTCAAAGGAGAATCAAGTGATCAAGTTGGTGATTCAAGAAGTTTCATTACTTTGGTAAGTCCTCTTTTGATTTCTTTGGTTATTTGAAGTTGTGTTGTGAGTTGATAGAGTATGTAAGAGTGTGTTGTTTGATTGTAATATGTTTAAGAGTGTTTGATTGAATTGATTATGGATTTTAAGGATGGATTGAAGAAAAGAGTGAGTTGGTTGGAAGTGATGGTCTTGTATTTGTGTTTAGGGTTTGAGATGATGTTGTGATTTGTGTTTGTTATAGATGTGGAGTTGTTTTGGTGTTTTTGTAAGTTTAAGATAGTTTTTGGGTATGTTTTGTTAAGTTTGTTTGAAGAGGATGTTAGTGAAAAGATGTGTTTTGTTGGGTATTTTGTTGTTTGGCCGGAATCTGAGTTTTTGGTCTGACACGCCCGGGAGCACGTCCAGAGTCTTAGGTGTGTCAATTGTGTTGGAGGCAGTAGGTTTGACACGACTAGTAACATTCCCATGTTATTGAGCATGTCATAGCTTGTAACATCCCAAATCCCAGATTGGTAAGAAACAGACATAGAGGATATGATTTAGGCTTAGAACAAAGGAGTTCAGAATGTGACCTATAACTTAAGCTCGAATTTCATCCAAGTTAATGATAGAATTAGCGAGTCTCAAATTTCTAACTTGAAATTACTCAATTTGGAGTTGTACAGAATAAGATATGATGGATTTAGTAAACAATGTGCAAGCTGCCTCAGGACAGCATAGTAGGCTTGAGGTCGAAGGACCGTCAAAAATCAGATATAGCTCGGATCGACCTTAAATTTTTACACAATGTAGCCCCGTATGTCTAGTTTTAGTGGGAATAAGAATTACTTAATTTGGAGTTGTGAGTAAAAATATATTAATAAAGAAAGACAACAAGGTCAGGAAGGGATATCAAAAGGACCTAAGTGAAAATTTCTCAAAAGTTAGGGGTAACTATGTAAACTTAAAAATTAAGAGTCGGAAGTTCTTAATAGTGCCTATATCTGACCCCGGAAGAATATTCTAGAGATTAATCGGGTCGCAACGACGTATAACGGTTTTCTCAGGAAATGTCCCGTTAAAGAAAAACGAAGACATTTTGACTAAGGGCATTTTGGTCATTATCAATTAAAGTTATACATGAATTTAAAGTAGGAAATAAAAACATGAGTATGTAGAGGATGACAAGGGGTTAAATATGAAACGATCGTCAGTGGAAACAGAGCCAGAGAAAACCCGAGCAAAGAAAGAACCTAAAGGGAATTTTGTAAAAAGTTGAGGGCTTATTGGTAATTTTTCAAAATGACTTGGAAACCTAAAATGGACCTTATAAATAGAAAGTAGAGGTCGAGAGGATCAAAACTATATGTAGTTTGACTCGTGGAACTATACGGTTTAAAAGATATGATCGATTAATCGCCGGAATGTAAAGTGGGCCTGGTTTCGTGTCGGGACCGGATGAGTAACCCGGGACAACTTTATGAGATCCAATGAGAAGAGGGACAAGTGGAAAGAAGTAAAGGAAAAGAAAACTAATAAAAATCTAATGTTGGCCAATCAAAAGAAAGCATTTAGCATGTGTAATAAATGTGTAATAAATAAAGAAAGAGAAAAAGTGGACAAGTGGTCTTAAGAGGTTAACCAACACATAAGGTGATCATCATTTCTTTGGTATATAAATATATGTGATATGAAGAACCAATTTCTCTCTTTTCCACTTACAAATTTCGGCCAACAAAGGGAAACACCAAAGGACTTCCAAATTTCTCCAAATTTGATTTTTAAGGTAAGTTTTTAAGGTTTTCTAGTAAGTAGACTTTAATTTTAGTATTAATTTTAGGTAGTTATATATTTATTGGAAGATTGGGAATTAGAGTCTTTATGTGGAATTGGAAAAATATTAAGTAAGTGATGAGATTAATTGATTAAATGGAAGAATCAAGATGTATAAAGATTAATAAGGTTGGATTAGGGTTTCGGTTGGAAAAGAAATGGAGGATAACTTATTATTTTAAATTTCTAAGGTTGATGTTGTATCTTGAATTGATTGAAGGAGAAATAAAGAATTAAAGAAGGAGAAGAAGGAAAAGCTAAGAGGAGTTAAAGAAATGAGGTTTGGTACTTTACCTTTGAATAATTAATTTTGATTTGGTGCTTTACCATAAAAGAAATTCTATTTGCTTACAAACTTTGGTTTATGGAAGTTTTGAAGTTGATGTTTAAATATATTGATTTGAGTTAAACATGCAAAAATTGTTAAAAGGAAGTGTTTGAATCTTCATTTTACTATTAAAGAAGCCTTAATATTGATTTGCAAAAGAAAAATAAACTATCCTATGCATTTCAAATGTTTGGGCCGAAATGGTCCCAAAGTGACAGCTTCTGGACTATTTTTGTGGCAATTGTTTGGGGCAGAAAACGAATGAATTTTTCAACAAAATTTTACATGCAATTAGTCAACATATGAAATAAGTTTTCTGTAAAATTTCAGACAAAAATAAGATCATTTACTTGGTCAAATGCATAACTGAAGTGGACTGAAATTTTGACGAAAACCCAGATTTTACTATTCATTTGGTCATGCCATTTTGCGTTGCCGATTTTTCTCGCCGCAACACTATTCATTTGGTCAATTTGTGATCTTTTGAGGAATGCTTTGAAATGTTTAATATGTTTATTGTGGATATTAAATATGTGAAAAAGGGGAATGGTTTGACTAAAGAATGTGTTGCGCGGCATAAATGGCAAAGTGCGATGGGAATTAAATTGATTTCTTTAATCATTCTAAAATGAAGTTGAGACTTAAATTGAATCATTTAAATCTTTTTGCTCTACTGGATAATGGGAGTGGTAGATAAGGGTATGGTGCACTATACTAACGCATGCAGTACTGCTTATTATTGTGATATGATATTTTATTCAGTGGTGAGGCCACTGAAGCCAATGGGGAGGCCCATTGGTTAACCAGGATGGGGAGGCCCATTCTTGTGATCTGATATCGGTGGTGAGGGCCACCTATGTTACAGTGGGGAGGCCTACTGCCTTATCGCTATGGTTCCCTATATACCAGTAGAGCCTGAGCTAAAGTCTTGTTTCTTTTAAACTACGTAATGCAAAATGAGTTGATTTATGGTTTTTATATTTGTTGGAAGCATATTTACACTGAATGTACAGAAACTTCCATTGGTTTAATGTTGGTTGATTTATGATTTAATTATTTCATTTTGTTTCAAAGGATTTCATGTTTTACTTATATTTTTATCGGTAAAGTACCCACTGAGCGACAACGCTCAGCGAGTTAAGTTTTCCTTGACTCGTAGGTTCGGAGCAGTAGATAAATCTTGGGGAAGCAACGACCAGACCACAGCAAATCTCAGGGGTAGATCTTTTAGTTCCATTATGAGTTAGTTAGTTGTGGCATGTATATGAATAAATATAAAAGAGAATTTCTATGTTATAATTGTATGTTAGTAGTGTGTAATAATCATAAACCTTTACTTTATGTTGTATTAGAAGTGTGAACTCTTCTTGCAGATTTGTAGTTGAGGGTATAAGGTGAATTCATTGGGAGTGCATTAAATTTGATGGTATTCATATTGGTCTGTGTAAAATGTTTTCAAAAATCAGAAAAACAAGTTTTGTCGACACTTGGGATCCAAATTTCTAGGCGAAACTATGGCAAAATTTCTGTAAAAATTGGAACTAAAATTTGACTAAGTAAATTGGTAGCAACATTAGGATAGTGTGGCGCCTCTACTCAGCTTACAAATGTAGGTTGGGAAGGGGTGTTACAATTAGTGGTATCAGAGCAAAGGTTTAGCCGGTTCTGGGTAGTTAGTTGATGCTGGGATCTTTATATACGTGCCACCTAGGATAAGATAATGCTGTTGGTCTGGGTCGTTACGTATGATGGGATTGTATACGTTTTGCTCTGTTCTTTAGATGTCGCAAGAAGCGCTAGACGTGATTGCAGGTCAGTTGTCTATGTTTGGAGTTCTGCTTTACATTTTAATAGATTCGGGTTCTTCACACTAATATATATGCACGAAGAAAAAAAAATTTTAAAATATATGCAATAAAGGTTAAGGCAATTATGAGAGGTAAGTAGTAAAAGCACCGAAAGAATAATAACGAATAGAATACTGACCATAATACAAGAGTCTAAAATTGAAAGAGTGAAGAATAATAGTACGGCAAGAAAAAAACAAATCATAGAAAATAAAATTGAGAACTAAGAAAAGGAAGCGAAACTAGTTAGATTCTCCTGGATTAATGCTTTACTTGGTTGAAATCATGTGTTCTTTATATAATGAACTATTTAAACTTATGTTGGAAATGTTTGGTAATGTGTTCTGACAACTTGAGAATTTTTGTGCCTATGTGTGCATTGATATGAATGAAGGAAAGAGAATAAAATATTAGAAAGATATGCTTACCTTGGTAATTCAGATTGAATCAGAGTTGGGATGAGTGTATTTATATGGCATTAACATTTATACTCAATGGTGAGGGCCATTGGGGCCAGTGGTGAGGGCCACTGGTTTGATATTTATCTGGCACCGATATATATACTCAGTGGTGAGGGCCACTGGGGGCCAATGGTGAGGGCCGTTGGTTTGATGGAAAAGGTGGTGAGGGCCACCTGTGCCATGAAAATGAAATGGTGGTGAGGGTCACCCATGCCATGCTGGTTCTATATGGTATTGTCTCATCCCACTTTGATTCTACTGTCATTACCTTGAGGAGCTAAGTAAGAAAAATATGTGATAATATACAGATGAAAAATATATATATATATATATATATATGAAAATAAACAGAAAGTGAATTGAAACATATTCAAAAAAGAAAGGAAAGAAAGAGTTTTAAATGTAATAAAAAAAAGAAAGATGTTCTCACCTTCCGTAACCAACATAGAGCGAGACACGTAATGAAATAAATAGTACTTCGAGAATAATGGTATCATGGACTGATCACCCATGAGCTATTATTCGAGATGTATATATGACAACACAAGGAAAGTCAGATGAGCCGATACTTAAGGAATGCCACCACACTGCACGAATATACATAGGACATACAAATTCAGTAAGAAGTAAATAAAGAATAACCACAATGCAAAGAGAAGGAAGCTTAGAAATGAATACATTAGAAAGTGAAAAATGTACAAGAAGGAATGAGAAAGAACAAACCTGAATCAAAGTTGAAGGAAATACAAGAGAGTAATAGTGATGTTTCAAATGAGAAATCGTGACAAAAGTCAAAGCATGTTAAACCACATAATAGTCTATTGGATAATCTTGTAGAATAATAAACAGCAAGTGAGCAGATATGGGAAGAAAATAGAATACAAAAGGTAAAACATGTTGAATCTTAAAATAGTTAATCTCAGTCAAAATAAGGCAATGCGTAAACAATATAGAAAGATGACAGAGAGCAATCAAGTGAATAAGGTGAAAGAGTGGCAAAAGCAATAGACAGTAGTTAAAGAACATCAAGTATATAGAATGAGTAAGCTTCGAGGCGAAGCTTAAATTAAGGGGGATAGAATTGTAACATCCCAAATCCCAGATTGGTAAGAAACAGACATAGAGGATATGATTTAGGCTTAGAACAAAGGAGTTCAGAACGTGACCTATAACTTGAGCTCGAATTTCATCCAAGTTAATGACAGTATTAGAGAGTCTCAAAGAAGAGTTAATTGTTTATTTGTGTCTTAGCTAGATTTCTAACTTGAAATTACTCAATTTGGAGTTGTACAGAATAAGATATGATGGATTTAGTAGACAATGTGCAAGCTGCCTCAGGACAGCATAGTAGGCTTGAGGTCGAAGGACCGTCAAAAATCAGATATAGCTCAGATCGACCTTAAATTTTGACACAATGTAGCGCCGGATGTCTAGTTTTGGTGGGAATAAGAATTACTTAATTTGGAGTTGTGAGTAAAAAGATATTAATAAAGAAAGACAGCAAGGTCAGGAAGGGATATCAAAAGGACCTAAGTGAAAATTTCTCAAAAGTTAGGGGTAACTATGTAAACTTAAAAATTAAGAGTCGGAAGTTCTTAATAGTGCCCATATCTGACCCCGGAAGAATATTCTAGAGATTAATCGGGTCGCAACGACGTATAACGGTTTTTCCAGGAAATGTCCCGTTAAAGAAAAACGAAGACATTTTGACTAAGGGCATTTTGGTCATTATCAATTAAAGTTATACATGAATTTAAAGTAGGAAATAAAAACATGAGTATGTAGAGAATGACAAGGGGTTAAATATGAAACGATCGTAAGTAGAAATAGAGCCAGAGAAAACCCGAGCAAAGAAAGGACCTAAAGGGAATTTTGTAAAAAGTTGAGGGCTTATTGGTAATTTTTCAAAATAACTTGGAAACCTAAAATGGACCTTATAAATAGAAAGTAGAGGTCGAGAGGATCAAAACTATATGTAGTTTGACTCGTGGAACTATACGGTTTAAAAGATATGATCGATTAATCGCCGGAACGTAAAGTGGGCTCGGTTTCATGTCGGGACCGGATGAGTAACCCGGGACAACTTTATGAGATCCAATGGGAAGAGGGACAAGTGGAAAGAAGTAAAGGAAAAGAAAACTAATAAAAATCTAATGTTGGCCAATCAAAAGAAAGCATTTAGCATGTGTAATAAATGTGTAATAAATGAAGAAAGAGAAAAAGTGGACAAGTGGTCTTAAGAGGTTAACCAACACATAAGGTGATCATCATTTCTTTGGTATATAAATATATGTGATATGAAGAACCAATTTCTCTCTTTTCCACTTACAAATTTCGGCCAACAAAGGGAAACACCAAAGGACTTCCAAGTTTCTCCAAATTTGATTTTTAAGGTAAGTTTTTAAGGTTTTCTAGTAAGTAGACTTTAATTTTAGTATTAATTTTAGGTAGTTATATATGTATTGGAAGATTGGGAATTAGAGTCTTTATGTGGAATTGGAAAAATATTAAGTGATGAGATTAATTGATTAAATGGAAGAATCAAGATGTATAAAGATTAATAAGGTTGGATTAGGGTTTCGGTTGGAAAAGAAATGGAGGATAACTTATTATTTTAAATTTCTAAGGTTGATGTTGTATCTTGAATTGATTGAAGGAGAAATAAAGAATTAAAGAAGGAGAAGAAGGAAAAGCTAAGAGGAGTTAAAGAAATGAGGTTTGGTACTTTACCTTTGAATAATTAATTTTGATTTGGTGCTTTACCATAAAAGAAATTCTATTTGCTTACAAACTTTGGTTTATGGAAGTTTTGAAGTTGATGTTTAAATATATTGATATGAGTTAAACATGCAAAAATTGTTAAAAGGAAGTGTTTGAATCTTCACTTTACTATTAAAGAAGCCTTAATATTGATTTGCAAAAGAAAAATAAACTATCCTATGCATTTCAAATGTTTGGGCCGAAATGGTCCCAAAGTGACAGCTTCTGGAATATTTTTGTGGCAATTGTTTGGGACAAAAAACGAATGAATTTTTCAACGAAATTTTACATGCAATTAGTCAACAAATGAAATAAGTTTTCTGTAAACTTTCAGCCAAAAATAAGATCATTTACTTGGTCAAATGCATAACTGAAGTGGACTGAAATTTTGACGAAAACCCAGATTTTACTATTCATTTGGTCATGCCATTTTGCGTTGCCGATTTTTCTCGCCGCAACACTATTCATTTGGTCAATTTGTGATCTTTTGAGGAATGCTTTGAAATGTTTAATATGTTTATTGTGGATATTAAATATGTGAAAAAGGGGAATGGTTTGACTAAAGAATGTGTTGCGCGGCATAAATGGCAAAGTGCGATGGGAATTTAATTGATTTCTTTAATCATTCTAAAATGAAGTTGAGACTTAAATTGAATCATTTAAATCTTTTTGCTCTACTGGATAATGGGAGTGGTAGATAAGGGTATGGTGCACTATACTAACGCATGCAGTACTGCTCATTATTGTGATATGATATTTTATTCAGTGGTGAGGCCACTGAAGCCAATGGGGAGGCCCATTGGTTAACCAGGATGGGGAGGCCCATTCCTGTGATCTGATATCGGTGGTGAGGGCCACCTATGTTACAGTGGGGAGGCCCACTGCCTTATCGCTATGGTTCCCTATATACCAGTAGAGCCTGAGCCAAAGTCTTGTTTCTTTTAAACTACGTAATGCAAAATGAGTTGATTTATGGTTTTTATATTTGTTGGAACCATCTTTACACTGAATGTACAGAAACTTCCATTGGTTTAAGGTTGGTTGATTTATGATTTAATTATTTCATTCTGTTTCAAAGGATTTCATGTTTTACTTATATTTTTATCGGTAAAGTACCCACTAAGCGACAACGCTCAGCGAGTTAAGTTTTCCTTGACTCGTAGGTTCGGAGCAGTAGATAAATCTTGGGAAAGCAACGACCAGACCACAGCAAATCTCAGGGGTAGATCTTTTAGTTCGATTATGAGTTAGTTAGTTGTGGCATGTTTCAAAAGATTTCATGTTTTACTTATATTTTTATCGGTAAAGTACCCTGTAACACCCCCACACCCAATACATACACACTACATGCACCACAATGTAGTATACATGTATCGAATATAGGAATGTTACGGATTTTTCTTAACATTCAAGAACACCTTTTTAAATGATATCATAATCTTTTTCAGAATACAATATAGATAATAAGTAATTAACTTGTAAAATAAAACAAATATATATATATACATTTAGTTAATACGCAGCGGAATTTATACAATATTTACATTATAAACAATACTTTGCAAAACATAAAGAAGTTATACATGATTGGCAGCTTTCTCTGATCTTTAAGTCCCAAATAAACTCTTCACTGTCTACTCTCACTTGGTCTCGAAGAGCTCTCGGGTTCAACTCTGTTACCTGCGCGATCAACACTATCACGCTAAGCCAATGGCTTAGTAAGACAAAACATGCTAATATTATGCTCTAGTGCAATGCAATGTCACACATGTTATCAATAAAGGCAACAACATAGGTGAAAAGCTAACATCACACCTTTACACATCACAAATCATAATCATATAAGCATACCACATTTCAACATCTTTCCATCTCCTTCTTTAATCAATCAAGTTATCATTCATGACTCACATTAAACAAAGACAAGCATGGGCCCAAAACACACTAATATGCCATTCAATTTTCAGAATTAATGCTTTGGTTTTGTTATCACATTTATCAATATCATATACCCAACTAGGCTTCAAGGATTAGATTCAACCAAGCTTCAAGGGGAGCAAAGCATGCTAAGCTTCTACCCAACTTGGCTTCAAGAACCAACCCAACCTAGCTTCAAGGGTTGTAACAGCTCAATTAGGCTTCAAGGATTCAATCCAACCTAACTTCAAGAGATTGTTACCATCATTAGGCATGCCGCCAACAACAAACTCTGAAAATGGAATAACACATTAGCCACACAATTCATTTATTATTTAGTTATCATTTCCATTCTCAATTCTCATCATCATAGCCAATCACAATGGCTTCATATCACAATTATATATCAACTCATTTTATACATATAGCATCATTGCTATAACATTTCAAGGTACATTATTCATGAATCACATTACCATTCACAATGTATATAACATAACATTGTTCATAGATTTATAATCTTCCATATGCCTTTGATTGAATCATTATTGTTTTAAGGGTATTTAGAATGTTCACTTTCATGTATAGGTGCAAAGAGACCCTTAAAGAATCACAACATTGCATGAAGAGCAAAGAACAAAAACATTAACTAACACATTTGAGGGACACGGGCAGCACACTTGAGGGACACGGCCAAGCTTGTGGCCGTGTCTCTCAACTTAATTTTGGCAGTGATAGACACTGGCATGGGACACGGCCTTGTCTCTCAAAAATCAATCCAACACGTCCAAAATTTCCATGACTTGGCCGTGTCTCTCCTTGCTTTTGGTCGTGTCACTCATGAACAAAACCTTAACCAAAGCCAACACTCTTTCAATTGCATTTACACACTTTTTGCACAACATTAATCTCATTCAAATGGATACAATCAATAACATAAACACATATCTTACACAATCATCACAATAATCACTTTAACAACACACTAACATTACATTTAAACACAACCACTTCAAAACCCTAAATCCAACATCATTCATAATCTTTCAAAATCAACATCCACCACTTCCAACAACAACACCTATTTAACTTCTTAACTTAAAACCAAATTTAACACTTGAAAACACATCACAAACACCTCTCATCATCAAATCAATAAACCCTAATTCACTTCAAATACCACTTCAAAAGAATAAAAGAAATCAAAGAAAAGAACTTACCAAAGTTGTTGAATTCCACAAATCTCCAACTTGATTCCTTGCTTCTCTCTTCAATCTTGATTTTGGAACAACAAAAATCAACTCTTGTTCTTTGGTTTTGGAGAGCCGGCCACCACTAAGGAAAAGAGAAGAAAAGAAAAATAAATAAAGTCAACTTCCTCTTCTTCTTTAAATCTCCACCAAGAGATTTCCAAAAGAAGATTACCTCAATGCCCTTAACCATTTGTTCTAACTCTCTTTAAACTTATAAGCCCATTTAAGTAATTTCATACTGAACAAGATTAATATCTCTTCCCCCTTGACTCTTCATTTGACCAACTTATATGTTATATATATTACAATATAATCAACATATACACTTTCCTTTAATTTCTTTTCTCTTGCAAATTGACACCTACACTCAATCCAATTTTTAAAACAACAACAACAACAACATTCAAAACTTCTAGGGCATATATGGGGATATTACAATTCTCCCCCTCTAAAAAGAAATTTCGTCCTCGAAATTACCTGATATCACGTCCGAAATAACTGAGGGTACTGATCTCGCATGGTATGCTCACTTTCCCAAGTTGCTTCTTCTTTTGCATGATTCCTCCATAGAACTTTCACCAATGGCACACTCTTGTTTCTCAAATTTTTCACATCACGTGCCAAGATAGCAACTGGTTCCTCTTCAAAAGTCAGATCTTGATTCACCTCCATAGATTCAATCAGCAACACATGAGATGGATCCGATCTGTATCTCCTCAACATAGAGACATGGAACACATTATGGATACGATCCAACTCAGGTGGTAAAGCAAGCCGATAAGCAACTGGCCCAACTCTTTCCAAAACTTCATACGGTCCAATGAAACGAGGACTCAATTTCCCTTTCCGACCAAACCTCAAGATCTTCTTCCAAGGAGACACTTTCAAAAATACTTTATCTCCCACATCAAACTCTATGTCTCTCCTTTTCAGATCTGCATAAGACTTCTGTCGGTCTAAAGCTGCTTTCAACCTGCCTCGAATCAACTTCACTTTCTCTTCAGTTTCTTTAATCAAATCAGGCCCAATCAACTTACCATCTCCAAGTTCACTCCAACAAAGAGGTGTCCGACACCGTCTACCATACAATGCTTCGAATGGTGCCATACCAATGCTGGATTGGTGACTATTGTTGTAAGCAAACTCCACAAGTGGTAGAAATCTGTCCCAACTTCCAGAGAAATCAAGAACACAGCTTCTCAACATGTCCTCGATAATCTGTATCACCCTCTCTGACTGCCCATCTGTCTGCGGATGGAAAGCCGTAATGAAATGTAATCGAGAACCCAAAGCACCTTGCAAACTCTTCCAAAATCTTGAAGTAAACCGGGGATCTTGATCAGACACTAAAGAAATTGGAACACCATGCAACTTTAAAATCTCATGGATATACAACTCAGCTAACCTCTCCAAAGAATAATCCATCCGAACCGGAAGAAAATGAGCTGTCTTAGTCAACCTATCAATAATCACCCATATGGTATCATATTTCTTTTGTGTCAATGGAAGACCAGACACAAAATCCATTGTCACTCTTTCCCACTTCCATTCAGGCACTGATAACGGTTGAAGCAACCCAGTTGGAACTTGATGCTCTGCTTTTACCTTCTGACATGTGAGACATTTGGATACAAACTCCGCTATGTCTCTCTTCATACCGGACCACCAGTAATGTTGCTTCAAATCATGATACATCTTGGTATTGCCCGGATGCATAGCAAATACTGACTGATGTGCTTCTTCTAAAATAATCCTTCTCAAATCAGCATCATCAGGTACACACAATCTATTCTTAAACCAGAGACTCCCATCATCTCTCACAATAAAATCTCTACCCTTTCCATTCTGGCAATCTGAAACAATCTTTTGAACCTTTTCATCAACCAACTGAGCCTCTTTAATCTGATCCAACAAAACTGGTTTCAATTGCAACTGTGCCAACAATGCACCATCATCACAAGATACAAAACTGGCATGCAATGCTCTCAACTCAACAAGCAACGAGAGCGAATAAACATTCAAACCTGCTAAAGACTTCCGACTCAAGGCATCAGCAACAACATTTGCTTTACCTGGATGATAATCAATCAAATAGTCGTAGTCTTTAATTAATTCCAACCATCTCCTCTGTTGAAGATTAAGCTCTTTCTGAACTCCCAAATATTTCAAACTTTTATGGTCAGTATAGATGAAACACTTCTCTCCAAACAAATAATGTCGCCAAATCTTCAATGCAAACACAATTGCTGCTAGCTCTAAATCATGGGTCGGATAATTGAGTTCATGCGGTTTCAACTGTCGAGATGCATAAGCTATCACCTTACCTTCTTGCATCAGAACACAACCCAAACCACTATGTGAAGCATCACTGTAGATCACATATGGTTTGCCTTCTACAGGTAAAGTAAGAACAGGCGCTTGAGTCAACATTTCTCTCAACTGTTCAAAACTAGCCTGACACTGATCCGTCCACACAAATCTAACTCCCTTTCGAAGCAATCTGGTGAGTGGAGTAGCTATCAAAGAAAATCCTTTCACAAACCGTCGGTAATAGCCTGCCAAACCCAGAAAATTTCTAACTTCAGTCACTGACTTTGGTGGACTCCAATTCAAAATAGCTTCAACTTTACTCGGATCAACTCTAATACCCTCTGCTGAAACTATATGACCAAGAAAAGTTACTTGGTCAAGCCAAAACTCACACTTCGACAGTTTAGCAAACAATTGCTTCTCTCTCAGAATTTGCAACACAATCCGTAGATGCTTATCATGTTCCTCCTCATTACGCGAATACACCAGAATGTCATCGATAAACACTACCACAAACTGATCTAGATAAGGCCTAAACACCCTATTCATCAAGTCCATAAAAGCTGCAGGTGCATTCGTCAAACCAAATGGCATAACTAAAAACTCATAATGCCCATACCTGGTCCGAAAGGCGGTCTTAGGAACATCTTCAGCTCTAACTCTCAGCTGATGGTACCCTGATCTCAAATCAATTTTAGAAAACACTGCTGCACCCTTCAACTGATCAAAGAGATCATCGATTCTATGCAAAGGATATTTGTTTTTAATAGTCACTTTGTTCAATTGCCTATAATCGATACACAATCTCATAGTACCATCTTTCTTCTTCACAAATAAAACAGGAGCTCCCCAAGGAGAGACACTAGGGCGAATAACCCTTTATCCAACAACTCATGTAATTGCACTTTCAACTCCCTCAATTCAGTAGGTGCCATTCTATAAGGAGTAATAGAGATAGGAGTGGTACCAGGCAATAATTCAATACCAAACTCCACCTCTCTCTCAGGAGGCAACCCTGACAACTCCTCTGGAAACACATCTGGGAACTCTGCAACTGTGGCAATGCTGTCAATTTGAGAACCTGTTACTCTAGTATCTACCACATGAGCAAGGTAGGCATCACACCCCTTTCTAATCAACCTCCTGGCTGCAACAGCTGAAACAAACAAAGATGCTAGCTGTCCTTGCTCATTAGATACTATCACCTCTCTACCATCACCAGTTCTCAAAGAAACAATTTTCTTTTTACAGTCTACCACAGCTCCGTGTCTAGATAGCCAGTCCATGCCTAGTATCACATCATATTCTTTAAAAGGCATTTCAATTAAATCCCCAAGGAACTCCTCACCTTGCACCATTACTGCACTATTTCGGTGCACCTTACTAACAATCACACTATGCCCTAACGGATTTGTCACCAACACATCAAATCCTAGGGATTCAGCATGCACATCAGACACAGGTAAAACAGATGCACTAATATATGAATGTGTGGAACCCGGATCAATCAAAGCAAGTACGGAAAAATCAAATAAGGAAAAAGTACCAGCTATGACTGCCGAAGCATCTGGTTGCCTTTGCATCACATAAATCCTCTGGGAAGATCCAGCCTCCTCTGGTCTACTCTCCCTAGATGTAGAACCTCCTCTAGAACTAAACCCAGATCTACCTCCTCTGCCAAAACCTCTGCCTCCTCGACCTCCCCTCACACTGGGTCGAGAAGCTGCAGTATCCGCTGACATCCGCTCCTGCCTCTCAGGACAATCTCTCACAAGTGATCAGGTGATCCACATCTGAAGCAAACCCCTGCTACACCAGTCTTCCAACAAGGACCACCATGTGGCCTACCACAATGAATGCAGATGGGTGGAGTGGATCTCTGAATCATTGGGGTCGGAGCACTCGCCACTGAAACTGCAAGTCTAAATCTCTGCTTCTGAAACTGTACTGACCTACCAGCTGGCCTCTGACTCCCACTAACCCGAGGAACAAAACTTCCTTTACCTCTTTTCGCAGAAGAAGACCCTGCCTCCAACTGGGGCCTCCTAACCCTGACCTCTTCCTCTGAAGCAGCTGCAATAACTTGAGCTCTCTCCACACTCCGAGCTGCTGCCACAAGCTGGGAAAAATCATGATATCTAGATCCAGCCACCAAACACATGATAGAGGGCCTCAATCCCTCCTCAAATCTCCTGCATCTATCTATCTCATCAGATATAATGCCCCCAGCATACTGGCTCAACCGGATAAATTCAACTTCATATTCTGTTACGGTCCGGCTGTCTTGCTTTAAACTCAAAAACTCCATCTTCTTTATGTCCTTATACTCCCTCGGAGTATACTTCAATTCAAACTCTCTCAAGAAATCAGCATAGGACAAGGTTGGTGGATCATCCATAGAATGGGGCACTGTCCTCCACCAGTCGTATGCATCCTTCTGTAGCAATGATCTGGCATAGTCAAATTTTTCTTCTGGGGTGGCTTGCAACTGAATGAAGATTCTCTGTATTTTATCAAGCCACTGCTCTGCTACAGCTGGATCAACAGTGCCTAAGAAATCCTCTGCCCCATACTTCCTTAGTTTATCATAGTGCCTCACTGATACCACAGGCTGTGGTGGGGGTGGCGGTGGTTGCACTGGTGCTTGCCTCAAAGCCTCTACCACATGCCTAAGCCAAGCTGGCGGAACCTCCTCACCAACTGGTCTCCCCGACACCGAAGCAGATGCCTCCCCAGCACTATCAACTCTAGCTCTATCCTTCGGAGCTACACTCTCCTCACTACTCTCAACTGACTGACGCAAATGAGAATCCATCACAACCTATATCTGCAAACACAGCAGAGTACATCTTATTAAAGATCAGAGACTGCCAATCCCACACATGTATGTTATTCAAAAATTCACTTTTTAAGTAAAAATATTCTTTTTCTTACATTTTACCTAGGTTGAGAATCTCAAACCTAGGCTCTGATACCAAAACAATTGTAACACCCCCAAACCCAATACATACACACTAAATGCACCACAATGTAGTATACATGTATCGAATATAGGAATGTTACGGATTCTTCTTAACATTCAAGAACACCTTTTTAAATGATATCATAATCTTTTTCAGTATACAATATAGATAATAAGTAATTAACTTGTAAAATAAAACAAATATATATATATACATTTAGTTAATACGCAGCGGAATTTATAAAATATTTACATTATAAATAATACTTTGCAAAACATAAAGAAGTTATACATGATTGGCAGCTTTCTCTGATCTTTAAGTCCCAAATAAACTCTTCACTATCTACTCTCATTTGGTCTCGAAGAGCTCTCGGGTTCAACTCTGTTACCTGCGCGATCAACACTATCGCGCTAAGCCAACGGCTTAGTAAGACAAAACATGCTAATATTATGCTCTAGTACAATGCAATGTCACACATGTTATCAATAAAGGCAACAACATAGGTGAAAAGCTAACATCACACCTTTACACATCACAAATCATAATCATATAAGCATACCACATTTCAACATCTTTCCATCTCCTTCTTTAATCAATCAAGTTATCATTCATGACTCACATTAAACAAAGACAAGCATGAGCCCAAAACACACTAATATGCCATTCAATTTTCAGAGTTAATGCTTTGGTTTTGTTATCACATTTATCAATATCATATACCCAACTAGGCTTCAAGGATTAGATTCAACCAAGCTTCAAGGGGAGCAAAGCATGCTAAGCTTCTACCCAACTTGGCTTCAAGAACTAACCCAACCTAGCTTCAAGGGTTGTAACATCTCAATTAGGCTTCAAGGATTCAATCCAACCTAACTTCAAGAGATTGTTACCATCATTAGGCATGCCACCAACAACAAACTCTGAAAATGGAATAACACATTAGCCACACAATTCATTTATTATTATTTATCATTTCCATTCTCAATTCTCATCATCATAGCCAATCACAATGGCTTCATATCACAATTATATCTCAACTCATTTTATACATATAGCATCATTGCTATAACATTTCAAGGTACATTATTCATGAATCACATTACCATTCACAATGTATATAACATAACATTGTTCATAGATTTATAATCTTCCATATGCCTTTGATTGAATCATTATTGTTTTAAGGGTATTTAGAATGTTCACTTTCATGTATAGGTGCAAAGAGACCCTTAAAGAATCACAACATTGCATGAAGAGCAAAGAACAAAAACATTAACTAACACATTTGAGGGACAGGGGCAGCACACTTGAGGGACACGGCCAAGCTTGTGGCCGTGTCTCTCAACTTAATTTTGGCAGTGATAGACACTGGCATGGGACACGGCCGTGTCTCTCAAAAATCAATCCAACACGTCCAAAATTTCCATGACTTGGCCGTGTCTCTCCTTGCTTTTGGTCGTGTCACTCATGAACAAAACCTTAACCAAAGCCAACACTCTTTCAATTGCATTTACACACTTTTTGCACAACATTAATCTCATTCAAATGGATACAATCAATAACATAAACACATATCTTACACAATCATCACAATAATCACTTTAACAACACACTAACATTACATTTAAACACAACCACTTCAAAACCCTAAATCCAACATCATTCATAATCTTTCAAAATCAACATCCACCACTTCCAACAACAACACCTATTTAACTTCTTAACTTAAAACCAAATTTAACACTTGAAAACACATCACAAACACCTCTCATCATCAAATCAATAAACCCTAATTCACTTCAAATACCACTTCAAAAGAATAAAAGAAATCAAAGAAAATAACTTACCAAAGTTGTTGAATTACTCAAATCTCCAACTTGATTCTGTGCTTCTCTCTTCAATCTTCATTTTGGAACAACAAAAATCAACTCTTGTTCTTTGGTTTTGGAGAGCCGGCCACCACTAAGGAAAAGAGAAGAAAAGAAAAATAAATAAAGTCAACTTCCTCTTCTTCTTTAAATCTCCACCAAGAGATTTCCAAAAGAAGATTACCTCAATGCCCTTAACCATTTGTTCTAACTCTCTTTAAACTTATAAGCCCATTTAAGTAATTTCATACTCAACAAGATAAATATCTCTTCCCCCTTGACTCTTCATTTGACCAACTTATATGTTATATATATTACAATATAATCAACATATACACTTTCCTTTAATTTCTTTTCTCTTGCAAATTGACACCTACACTCAATCCAATTTTTAAAACAACAACAACAACAACAACATTCAAAACTTCTAGGGCATATATGGGGATATTACACACCCACTGAGCGACAACGCTCAGCGAGTTAAGTTTTCCTTGACTCGTAGGTTCGGAGCAGTAGATAAATCTTGGGGAAGCAACGACCAGACCACAGCAAATCTCAGGGGTAGATCTTTTAGTTCCATTATGAGTTAGTTAGTTGTGGTATGTATATGAATAAATATAAAAGAGAATTTCTATGTTATAATTGTATGTTAGTAGTGTGTAATAATCATAAACCTTTACTTTATGTTGTATTAGAAGTGTGAACTCTTCTTGCAGATTTGTAGTTGAGGGTATAAGGTGAATTCATTGGGAGTGCATTAAATTTGATGGTATTCATATTGGTCTGTGTAAAATGTTTTCAAAAATCAGAAAAACAAGTTTTGTCGACACTTGGGATCCAAATTTCTAGGCGAAACTATGGCAAAATTTCTGTAAAAATTGGAACTAAAATTTGACTAAGTAAATTGGTAGCAACATTAGGATAGTGCGGTGCCTCTACTCAACTTACACATGTAGGTTGGGAAGGGGTGTTACATAGCTACTGTGAGATTGGAGAGTTTACACGGCCATGAGCACGCTCATGATGTTGGACGTGTTGATATTTTTCAGAGAGGCAGAATGTATTACACGCCCAGTGACACGCCTGTGGTTCTGAGCGTGTAAAAGCCTCTGTGTGGTGGAGTTAGGGCACGGTCAGGGACACGCCCGTGTGGTTGAACGTGTCCTGTTTAGGGTTTGCTCTAGTTAACTCTTAATTTGATTATCTCATGTGTATCCCTAAGCAAGTGTATGTTATTATTTTTGGATTAGGTCTTGAAGAAAGTGATTTGTCATTGATCTAAGAAGTAAAAGAATCTTGGAAAAGGAAAGTGTTTAGAGTTGTGTGAATTGTTATTGAGGTAAGTACAAACCTTGCATTGTTGTATACATTCACTTGATATGACATTATTGTTATATATATGAGTAATGTTATGTTTTGCACATTGTGAATTTTGTGAAATGCACTATATCTATAATGCGAAAGATGATGTATTATATTGTGAATTGAGACATGATGATTCAAATGTGATGAGAAGCCATTGTGAGTGGCTATGGTTATACAAATGAAAGTGTTGAGGCATGGTTGCCTATTTGATATTGAGATACAAATTGAGAAAGAGAATAATGATATAATTGTATGTTTAATATGTTATTCAGTTTCAGAGTTCTGGATTTGGGTGGCATGCCTATGAAATTATGAATAGTAACAGTCTTGTCGGGTTGAGGATCTTTTCAATTTGAGTTGAATTGAGATCCAAGAGACTGCGTCTGTTACATTATGAGAATTGTAATTATGAGATATATGATTTGTAACAGTCTTGCCGGGTTAAGGATCTCCTCGATTTGTTGAGTTGATGGTCCAAGAGACTGGGTCTGTTACACTATCCATGGATAGATATATATATATATGTTGCCTACGGGCTTGATTATTGTGATTATGAACCAAAGCAGTAACTCTGAATTCTGAATATCGTATTAAACACTTATTTGGGCCCGTAGGTGTTTATGTCACGTTAATGTTATGAATGAAGTTATAATGTGATGAAATAATGTAAGATTCATGAAATATTGTATATTGAGTATGATCTTTATTGTTTGATTGTATATCATTGTTTTGATTAAGCATCATAGCATTATGGTTTGTACTACTGAGTTGTTGGCTCAGCGCGATTATGATTCATCGCGCAGGTGATAGAGGTGATAGAGTTGAGACGGAGATTTCCTCTAGACCTAGTTGAGGTTGTTTTGATTGTGAAGAGGTGGATTAAAGCTTAAAGATCAGAGAGTCAAGCTGCCAATCATGTATATATTTCATATTTTGTAATTGTTGAGGTTTAATGTATTTACACTTGTAAGTTTTGGATGAAACTTCCGTTGCGTAATAAACAAACATCTTTATCTATTGTGTCTTATGATTTTCATTTCTCTTTATTTGTATTTCTTAAATTTTTAGTTTTATTTTAAATATGATTTCTGTATTTTTAAAGTGTCATTTCTATATTTTGTATACGTATAATACGATCGTATAAGCATGCTTTGTACGTATACGGGATATAGGGGTGTTACAAAGCCTTCCTTGGATATCCCAATAATCAACAAATGGCATTACCCACATTGATTTCCAAGACTCAATAGAAGATGCAGATGTTATTTCTAATTTCAAAACCCGAAGTTCTTTGGTTGATGAGAGGTGAAAAAATTCTACTTGCTCCTTTGATTGACTTTTGTCTCTCTCATTTGGCCCCTACTAGCGCATGGGGATGCATGCTTTGTCTTTGCTTGCTCGGCCAATTCTTGCTTGTTTCTTCTGACTGCGATATTGATCCACGAGTATTGGATATTATGGACCAAATGGAAGGAGGCTTATCGTCAGTACCTGTGATCTTAGCCGAGACCTTAGTTGGATTAGACCGATTTAAATAAGGATTGTCAAAGAGATAGACTAGGAGTCCGTTGCTGCTTCAGGTAATTACCTAAACTGCCCTTTTGGGTTTTCAATTTAGGTTTTCTTTTTTTTTTCTTTATTGCTCTAACTTTTTCCTACTCCGCCCATGTGGGTTTTCGGAACTAGCAAGCTATCCTAATTTTTGCCTAAGCTGCCCTCGCGGGTTTTCAACTTAGCTTACTTTTTTCTTTCTTTTTTTATTTAACTCTTTCTTCATAGATTTGGCTTCAGGAGCATCTTTGTTTGCTTGATACTCCATCCATGGACTTTGCCAGATACCTACCACGTAATCATTCGGCTAGGAAGCTACTCCATCCTGCTTCTTCATATGCTGACTGGGTTGACTGGATCCACTCACGGTCTGAAGTCAATATTCGTTGGTTGGTACCTTGGTGGAAGATTTCTTGTATCACCATGCAGACATACCTGATGTATGTTCCCCTTGCTTTCGTCAAGGTACATGCTATGATCCTCGCCAACTAGGCCGTCAGTATGGAGCCGAGCCTCACGATTTTGTCTTTACTCCCTACTTAGACATACCTTGTTTAACTGAAGCCTACTTGGATCGACTGAGGCAAAGCTGGCCTGCACGTTACATTTATCGACTGCCATAGATTTTACATTTGTCAATTTAGAAAATGTTTTGTTAGTATGAAAAATAATTAAAGTAATAAAATATGCTTCTTTTCCATTTAAAATTTGTCATCACCTTTTGCAATTGTGTTTATTTATTTCATCCATATCTGGTTAAATACTTATAACAGTGCGCATAGAATAATTTTAACATTAATTCTATTTTATTAAATTAGGGAACAACCAAAAATAATGGCAGCATAC
The DNA here is from genome assembly GCA_947685225.1 of Garcia nutans. Taxonomy (NCBI): domain Eukaryota; kingdom Viridiplantae; phylum Streptophyta; class Magnoliopsida; order Malpighiales; family Euphorbiaceae; genus Garcia; species Garcia nutans. Next base: position 40,756,236 of record CANTUV010000007.1, on the reverse strand, counting down.
ACAAGATTACTCCTGTTGCCAACTAGCCCTTCCTGGTTTTCTAATTGACTATTTTCTCTCTTTTAGCCCTAATTGTTGCCTAGCCCGCCCTTTTGGGTTTTCGGGACTAGATGACTGCTTTAACTTTTGCCTAGGCCACTCTTTTTGGGTTTTCAACCTAGCAAGCTCTTTTCTTTTTATTTTTCATACATAAAACTTCTTCAATTTGTCAATGTTTACTGGCTCACTAAATTCATTCCCGTCCATGTCTGACAACTTCACCGCACCTTTGTTCATGACTTGTTTCATGACATATGGCCCTTCCCAGCTAGGTCTAAACTTCCCACTTGGATCAAACATATTAGGCTTACACTGCTTCAACACCAAATCCCCAACTCTGAATTTCTGATTTTAACCCTTCTATTGTAGGCCCGAGCTATCTTCTTTTGATACAGTTGGTGATGATATAGTGCCTTTAACCTTCTCTCTTCTAGTAGAGCTAACTGTGTGTATCTGCTTGCTACCCATTCCGTTTCAGGTAGTTCAACTTCCAAGACTACTCTTAATGACTTGATCTCAATTTCAATTGGCAATACTACTTCCATCCCATAAACCAAAGAGAACGGTGTCATTCCAGTAGGTGTTCGCACACTTGTCCTGTATCCCCATAAAGCAAAGGGAAGCATCTCTGACTAATCCCCGTAAGTCTTGGTCATCTTGGACAGAATTTGCTTAATTGTCTTGTTTGTTGAGTCTACGGCACCATTAGCCTTTGGTCTATAAGGAGAGAATCTATGATGATGGATTTTGTACTTCGAGAATAAATCCTTAACTGCTCCTTGAAACTGTACCCATTGTCTGATATCACACTATGCGAGACCCCATATCTGCAGATGAGGTTCTTTTCAATAAACCTAGCAATTTGGCTTGCACCCAGTTTATTGAAGGATTCGACTTCGACCTATTTTGAAAAATAATCTACTACTAGCACAATGAATCGGTGACCGTTTGAAGCTGTCGAATATATATCTCCTATAATGTCGATACCCCAGGTGGCAAATGGCTAGGGTGAAGACATAGAATGCAATTTCTCAGGAGGCATGTGATTCAAGTTACCATACATCTGACATTGTTGGCACTTCTTTACAAATTCAATACAATCTCTCTCCATGGTTAACCAATAATAACCTTGTCGAATAATCTTCTTAACTAGGGCCAAACCACTCATGTGCGGACCACAACTTCCCACATGTATTTCTGACATGATACGCTCCACTTCAGGCTTCCTTAAACATCTTAAATGCACCCCATTAGGCCATCTTCGATATAACTCCCCATGGAATGTGATGTATTGCAATGACCACCGCCTTATGGCTCTTCTTTCTTTCTTTGTTGCCCCCGGCGGGTATTCTTTTTCTTCCAAAAATTGCCTTATAGTATCATACCACGTATCATGGTCTGTATTAATTTCCATGATTGTTTCATATTCATAGCAAGGAGTTGACAAACTGGTCAAGATTAAAGGCTTAAGAAATAAGCTGACAGGGTTTTCCCATACCGAAGCCAATGTGGCTAGGGCATCAGCCATCTGATTTTCTTCTCTTGATAGGTGTATAAACCTACACTCCTTACAGTTCTTCTTCATCAGGGTCAAGTAGTGGTGGTATGGTTTTAATTTTTCTTCTTTCAGCTCCCATTCTCCATTTACTTGGGATACAACTAGCAATGAATCGCCATAAACTTCCACCTTATCCACCTTCATAATCATAGGGTTTCCAGACCAAAAATACAAGCTTCGTATTCCACCATATTATTGGTTGCCCTAAATTTCAATTTTTTGGCTAAAGGGATGAGTTCCCCTTCAGGCGATTCTAGTATAACTCCCAAACCTGCTCCTTTCCTGTTTACTGATCCATCAAAATACATTTTCCACCCTTGTACTTCAATTGCTTCTAAATGTTCATCTGAAAATTCCAAGATTACTTCTTCATTATCTGGTAATGGTTGTTGGGCCAGGAATTCTGCCACCGCTCTACCTTTGATCATTTTCCTGGTTACATACTCAATCTCAAATTCTTCTAATATTATCAACTATCGACCATATTTCCCAATTAAAGAGGGTGTCTCCTTTAAGTACTTCATTGGATCCAACCTGGAAATTGCTTGCACACTATACGATTGATAGTAATGCCACAACTTCTTAGAAGACCAAACAATGGCTATACAGGTCTTTTCAATGATACTATACTTAATTTCATAAGGGAGGAGCTTTCTACTCAAATAGTAAACTGCGTGCTCAATCCCTGACTCATCTGCTTGGGCTAGCATGGCTCCTATCGACTCTTCTTCTACTGCTAAGTATAGTAATAGAGGTTTGTCGGGTTTAGGTGGTCTCAAAATAGGTGGATTCAACAAATACTCTTTTATTTGCTCAAAGGCCTTTTGACATTCTTCATTCCATATGACCGGCTAATTGTTTCTAAGTAATTTGAAGATAGGCTCACAGATTATTGTGAGCATTGCTATGAATCTGCTAATGTACTGCAGCTTACCCATGAATCCCCGAACTTCTCTCTCCGTCTTTGGGGCTGGTATATCCCTGATTGCTTTGACTTTGTTAGGATCAATCTCAATGCCTTTTGGACCAATTACACGTCCCAACAATTTACCTCAGGTAACGCCTAATACACACTTCTTCGGGTTTAATCTTAGCTTATATTTCACAGCTCTATCGAAGAATAATTCTAAGTTTTGGAAGTGTTGCTCCCTTGTGTCCGATTTAACCATCATATCATCAACATATACTTCAACTTCTTTGTGCATCATGTCATGAAATAGTGTGGTGGCCATCCTTTGGTAGGTCGCTCCAACATTCTTCAAGCCGAACGGCATCACCCTATAACAAAATATACCCCATGTAGTAATGAAAGCAGTTTTTGTTTTATCCTTTTGGGCCATTAACACTTGGTTGTATTCGAAAAATCCATCTACAAATGAGTGTAGCACGCTAGAGGCTGCACTATCAATGAGAACATCTATATGAGGTAAAGGAAAATCATCCTTAAGGGAAGCCTTGTTCAAATCTCTATAGTCCTCACAGACCCTTATTCTTCCATCTTTCTTTGGCACGGGTACTATGTTGGCTAACCAATCTGGATATTCTATAAATTCAAGGAACTTCACTTGTATTTGCTTAGTGACCTGTTCTTTAACTACTTCAGCCCACTCAGGTCTTAATTGCCTAAGCTTTTGTTTGATAGGTTTCATGTGAGTGTGAGTTGGAATATGATGCTCGGCTATGTCTCGATTTATTCCAGGCATATCCTCATAAGACCAAGCAAACACTTCTTCATATTATTTGAATATTTTTTCAAATCTCTCTCTCTCATCAGGAGTAAGGTCGGATGCTATGCTAATGTTTTTAGGATTTTCAGTTGTTCCCAAATTTAATGATTGTGTGTTAACAGAATTAATATTAAAGATGCTCATGTAACTGCTATTTGAATGTATGCAACCATCAGGAGAAACATCACACAAGTAAGCAAAACCAGACTTTATTGCATTCATTTTGGAAAAGAAAACATCATCATCCTCATACAAAGTAGACAAATTAAAATCAAAATCAAAATCATTGTTCTTAGAATCATAAAGCAGGATGTCTTCAAACTTTTCTTCGACTAGGGCAGCAATCTCTTCCGGAGTCTTCTCGGCTTTCATGACAGGTTCATTCCTCTTTTTTGGATTGGATTCTTTGCTGGTTGGCAGGGTGAGTTCTTTCTTCACTTGATCCACTAGCTCAGAAACATCTGAAAAAATTTCAAAACCTGGGATTAACTTATCCATGAACATGATTGGCTCGGGCTTTCCTTGGAGTGGTCCCATATCTGTAGCTTTGACAAAAATCTCTTCAAGTGGTGGGAAGCTCATCTTCTCACTCTTGTTTGGCTGACATCATTGTCTTCATCATATCCCAACCCTTTTTTGGAAGTTTGAGTTCTAAAATCTGGCAACTTTGTCAAACTAGCCTTACCCTTTCCAAGACCAGCTCTGGGAAGGTAGTTCATGTTCTTCATCATATTCAAGACTTTGGAGTCCACCACTTCATCATCAGAAATTGCAGCTACTTGAAAACCATTGAGAGGCCTCTCAATCTTTAAAGCATTAACAATCTCATTGTCTTCAGCTTCAATGACCACTATTCCATCTCCGTTGGGGAATTTGATCTTTTGATGAAGAGTGGAAGGAACTCCACCAAGAGGATGAAACCATGGTTGCCCCAAGAGTAAGGCAAAGGTAACCGGTATGTCTAAAACAACAAACTCAACAATAGATTCAATTGGACCAACCTTGACATCCGCTTTGAAAGTCCCTTCGGCATGCCTCTTAGTGTTGTCATAAACACAAATCGTTACCTCGGTCAGGTTTAGATCTCTTGTTGACATGGCAAGTTTTGGCAATATCATAAGTGGACAAACATTTATGGCTGACCCATCATCAACCATTACACATGGAGTCCTCTTCCCCTTGACTTTTATTTTGATAAAGAGAGGGTGGATGTGGTCTCTCCCCTCCTCCGGTAAGTTCGCATCCGAAAAAGAAACTGCTCCCATATTAACTTCACTCTTTTCTTGAACCTCTTCACATTTCATTACTTCCTCAATTTTTATGAAATTGATCAACTCCTCTTGTGTTGTGGAGGTAGAAATTGGCATGCTAGCTAAGGCTTTGGCCATAGTTTCTCGGTGCTCTTTAGAAGTAGCTAATAAGTCCCAAGTGCTAACACTTTCTTGGGTTCTTTTCAATTGCTTGAGCACAACATCATATTCTTCTACTTCAACTTCCTTCCACTTATTAGTTTTTACCTCCTTAGGTGGTGACCTTGCATAATGCTTACCAGATCTAGTGTTCATTACTTCATCTTCTTCGGGCTCGGACCAGGTCCACTCCTCCTTCTTGGATACAATATCATCATCACTATCACTTGAATCCCAAAACCTATTGACAACACAAATCGTTACTTCTCTGACCATCACAGCTTGCTTAATTTCACCAAATACCTCTTCTTCTTTGGTTGCTTCTCCACCCACATCTTGAAAAGAAGACATGACAAAATCCTCATGCAAACCTCCTCCAATCATGAAGATTGCCGGTGGTGGTACCCTATTGAACTTTGGTAATGGGTTGTCTTTGGTGTTTGGCTTGTTGGGCTTGGGTAGCTTCCCATGATCAATTAGATTTTGGATCTCATGTCTCAACCTTACACATATATCCATGTCATGCCCTTGCATTTGGTGGAATTGACTAAATGCTTTGGTGTCAAAATTAGGTGGGAGAGGGTTAGGCAAAGGACGAGGATTTAAGGGTTCTAGCAATCCCTTTCTTTGAAGCTTATTGAGAACCCAAGACATTAGTTTTCCTAATTCTGAAAATTGTCTCCTCGTTCCTTGGTTAGTAGCATTAACACCGACAGCCTTTTGCATGCTTTGGCTACCAGATTGATAGCTCCCTTTCTCGTTCCTTTTTGTTGAAAAACGGTTCATCTCCCTCTCCCATTCTTCAATTTGCAAACCAGCTTGGAGAAGGTCTTTGAAATCATGGATGAGTGTATGAGACATCCTCTCACGAAGACTAGGCAACACCCCTCTCACAATCATCCTTATTTGATCGTATTCATCGGGCCTCTTCTTGAGTAAAGCGGCCTTGTTTTGCCATCTCTTGACATAATCAACAAAATTCTCATTCAGCCTTTGCCTAATGGACTCCACTTCCATTAAGGTAACTTCTAACTCAACATTATATCCATACTATTGGATGAAGGCTTTGTAAAGTATATCCTAACTCTTTTGTGTTCCATCATCTAAGGTATAGAACTAGTTTTGGACAACATGGTCCAATGAGAGCATAAAGTACCTTAGGATTTGAGCCTTAGTAGCTCAGGCAGACTACATAGCAGCGTGTTTTATTAGTTTTTGTTATAGTTTTGTGTCTTGTTTATTATGATAATTATTGTTTTATTTAGGTATTTTGTTAGTTTTAATCGGTTTGTTTGGTGTTTTCATTAATTTTGGTAGTTTTAATTTAATTCAGTGTTTATGTTGTTTTTGATCTAGTTTTTAGTATGTGTTTATGTTTTGTTGGTTATTGTTTATTTACTTTTTGTTTAAAGTTTGTTTTAGGTTTTGTTTTAGGTTAAAAAGTCAAGGAACCAAGACTGAAGGAAAAAGGGATAGTAGCTGACATAGGCAGAGGACACGGCCAAGTCACTGGCCGTGTCTCATACCAAGATAAAAGGAAGTTTAAGGCACAGAAGAGGACACAGGCAAGGGACATGGCCAAGTCACTGGCCGTGTCCCTCCAAAAAGCATCCAACACGGCCAAGTCACTCTGACTTGGCCATGTCTCACCAAAGTCCAAAGCAAAGAAGAGCAATTTTCTTAGAGGCAAACACAAGCAAGGGACACGGCCAAGTCACCTGGCCGTGTCCCTCCAACAAGCTCCAACACGGCTAAGTCACCTCTGACTTGGTCGTGTCACTCAACTTACCGGAGGCAGACACAGGCAAGGGACACGGACAAGTCTTGTGGCCGTGTCCCTCCAAAAACCACTCACACGGCCAAGTCACATCTGACTTGGCCATGTCCCTCATGAACAAACCACGCAGCGGATTTTTGAAGCGACGTTCCATATAAAAGGAAAAAGAGAGCTTAGGGTTTGGGACGGTTGGCGATTTTGAGAGAGGTTTCAGCCGTAAAAAGAGTTAGGGTTTTGTTAACTTGTTTTTCTTTGATTTTCATTACACTTTGGATCAAAACTAGCTAGATTAGATTGTTCATGCCATTGATTCATCCTTCCTGCAAGATTGAACAAGAGATTCTTCAGAAGCTTCAAGGAGTTTGTAACTTGGTTTTGTTCTTGAACTTTGTCTCTTTATTTTCATTGGAACTGAACTTATGGATATTATCATGTCTATTTTTATTTCTTTGAACATTAATGAGATGAATATGTTTGTTTGCATCATGAACTAATTTAATCTAGTCTAGGTTTTGTATGGATCTGCTATGATTGTATGAATTGGTTATTCTCTTAGCTAATAATTTCTTTAGCCTTGATTGAATGAAATATTGTTAACATATAATTGATTGGCCACCAATTGTGTGATTTAGGTGTTAGATGATGGATTGAGAGATGAAGTCTAATGCTAAAACAATTCAATTAAGGACTTAGGTGAATTAGAAATATAACCTATTAAAAAGATTATTTCAATTATAACAAGATTAGTTGAAAGAGGTTTGAATGCGAGAGCTTATTTCCTTGACTTTATTAATTGAGTTGTTTGAGATTTAATCTTTGAAATTAAATTAATTAAGAGGAATAACCGTTCATACATATCAGTAGTAGAGAATGCAAACCCTAGACCCTTTTATCAAGTGAATCAAAACATCAGCTCTTGTTTATTTTTATCGTTTCAAACTTCAATTAAACCTTTTCATTAATTAGCAATTTAAATTTATTCATTTCTTGTTACTTTGAGTTTGATAATCAATTAGTCACTTTAGCTTCCTTGTGAGACGACCTTGGGGCAATCACCTTTGCTACAACTACCTCGTATACTTGCGAGTGACGCTTTGTGGTGGAGTTAATTTGAGCGCAACAAGTTTTTGGCGCCGCTGCCGGGGAGGCTAATTGGCGTAATTGTTTATTTTAAAAAAATATATATATTTTAGATTATTTTTCACTATTTTCATTTCATTTTATTTTGTCTTTTGTTTTTAATTGTTTCTTTTTCTAGAAAATTTTTGTTTATGCAAGGCAGGAGATCACTTTAAGGAGAGCTACATCCATTCATTCCAGAAATTCAGAGAGTGAAAAGGAGCAGGGAAGAGTTTGAGCTCTACACCTGATTTGACACAGAGGAGGACACTTCTGAATTTGAGTCAGATTCTGCACAATCAGTTAAAATGGCTGAAGAAAGACAAAGAACCATGAGAGATTTTGCTAGACCTGTCATTGGGACTTCCACATCTTGTATAAGGTTGACAGATGCAGTAAGGAATTATGAGTTGAAGAACATTCACTACAACATGCTGCCATCATTCTATGGAGTTCCAAATGAAGATCCTTTGAACTTTATTCGGGATTTCTACTCCACCCTCAACACTTTTTCATTGGGAGGATTAACAGAGGATCAGTTGAGGATGCAGTGTTTTCCATATACTTTGAAGGATAGGGCAAAGAGCTGGCTTATGATGTTGCCCGAAAGCTCACTGACAACTTGGGAGCAAGTTTATAACAAGTTCATGGGCAAGTTCTATTCACATCAAAAGACAGCTGAGTTAAGAGGGAAGATTGCCACATTCTCTCAATTTGAAGGAGAACCATTTCATGAGCTTGGGACAGATTTAAGATGCTATTGATCCAGTGTCCACATCATCACTACCCACTTCAACTTCTGAACCAGTTTTTCTATGATGGTCTCACCCAGCAATTTCAGAACACTGTCGATAATGCAGCTGGGGGAGCTATGGGAGAAAAGACAGCTGATGAGACTTATGAGATCTTTGATATGTTGGGAGCTAATTCTCAACAAAAGAGTGTAAGGGGAAGAAGTAAAGGGGTGAATCAATTGGAAGCCAATAGTGAAATGGTTAGTCAAATAGCTGAATTGACAAGGCAGGTTCAGATGCTAAACATGAAGAATAATATTTCTTCATCTACTCAAGAAGTGTGTGGAATCTGTGGGACATTAGGGCATGGAGCAAACAGTTGCCCCTCTGCATATGAATCATATGGGAATGAAGCTGAGCAAGTTAATGCTATGGGGGGATTTCAACCAAGAGCCAGGAATGATCCTTACTCCAACACTTACAATCCTGGTTGGAGGAGTCACCCCAATTTTTCCTGGACAACAAATAATTCTCAGCAGCCTTTCCATTTGCTCCAGAGACAGAACCAACAGTAGGGCCAATCCTCAAATCAAGGGCAGTCTAAGATAGAGAGATTGGAGGAAAGTTTACAAGCTTTCATCAAAGTTAGTGTTCAAAATCAAGAGATGACTAATAAGAGGCTGGATTCATTAGAAGCATCCTTTAAAAAAGTGGAGACTCAAGTAGGTCAACTGGCACAACAGATGCAGATTCAATAGAAGGGGAAATTCCCAAGTCAACCTGAGCAGGCACATTCAGTGACTGTTCTTAGGAGTGGAAAGGAAATTAACAATAATGTTGAAAATGATTTTGTGAATGCAGGTGACCAAGAGAACAAGGAGGAAGGAGAACCAGAGAACAAAGGTGATGGAGTTATATCAGTGGAGAAATCACCTTCAGCAGATTTACATAAGGCAAACAATCCATACCGGCCTCCTATACCATTCCCTAGCAGGTTGAAAGATGATAAAAAAGATAAGCAATTTTCTAATATCTTCAACATGTTGTCTAAGGTAAGTATTAACTTACCCTTACTTGAAGCAGTAAAGAATGTGCCGGCTTATGCCAAGTTCTTCAAAGACCTGATCACCAAGAAAAAGAGGTATGAGCCAAACGAAAAGGTGATAGTTTCCGAGGTAGCTAGTGTTGTTCTGCAGCATAAACTACCTCCCAAACTAAAGGATCCTGGTAGCTTTATAATTCAAATTTCTGTGGGGAATGGAAAGGGGACTGAGGGCATGTGTGATCTAGGAGCTAGTGTGAATTTGATGCCTTATTTTGTGTATAAAGAATTAGAACTAGGGGCACTAAAACCGACAAAAATGGTGTTGCAATTAGCTGATAGGTCTTTTAGATTCCCGAAAGGGATAGAAGATGTGTTAGTTAAGGTTGGAGGGTTGATAGTACCTGTGGATTTCATAGTTCTTGACATGGAAGGGAGTAACCCTGCACCATCAGCACACACTATTTTGCTGGGTAGGCCTTTCATGGCTACTACCAACACCTTAATAGATGTTAAAAATGGTAAACTATCAATGACTGTCTTGGGTCAAACTGTTGATTTTTCTATTTTTAACACTTCTCCCATTCCTACAACTTCTTTATATGAGGAATGTTCTTTAATTAATTGTGTTGAAGCAGTTGTTTCGGATGCTCTCTTGCAGACAGGTTCATCAGAGAAATTGGAGCTGAAACTGACCTTAGAAGAGGGGGCTAAACCAATCGGGGAGTCCCAAAAGTGCCTTAACCCAAAGGCATATGAGAACTCGAGGAATTATAAGGATCACACTAAAGCACTTCATGACAGATTTATTGGGCGACAGACATTGAGTCCAGGTATGAAAGTTTTACTTTTTAATTCTCGACTCCGTCTGTTTTCAGGTAAACACAAATCTCAATGGAGTGGTCCTTTCGAGGTAACTAAGGTATGTCCTTTTGGTGCCATTGAATTGCTTAACTATAGAACTAATAAGATTTTTAAAGCAAATAGACATAGAGTTAAACCATATAAAGAAGGATTTCATGAAGTGAGAATCATTGACAGTACTTTGATCCACGATTCCTAGTCTTGCATGATGTCCAGCTTTATGACATTAAAGAAGCGCTTAATGGGAGGCAACCCATTAGTTTGAATTTCTTTTTCATAGTTATAATTTTATATTTAACAATTTTTATTTTATGTTTAGTTTAAATAAATGGAAACCCTTAAGCTCTCTTGTATCTTCTTTTTGACCATTTGTGTTTGAGATGAAAAGTTAGGGTTTTGCCTCACCAGGGTACGATGGAAGACAGGTTGTACTTTCTCTTTCTCTTTATTATTCTTGTTTTCCATTGAGGACAATGGAAAATCTATAGTGTGGGGTAATCTTTTAGCTGTTCCTTAATTCTTGTTTTGTTTGTCTTGGTGTGTTTTATTGTGTTGTGCATGGCATAATTGTTGAAAATTTATTGATCTTTTCTGTGATTCTAGCATTGTAGTTGAGACTTTAGTATCAGCATAGAAATGAGCATTTGAATTCATTCAGGATCAATTTTCACATTCTGCAATTCATGACATATAAATCTTTATGAACCCACCTGTGTGAGTTTTGAGCCTCATAATTTGATATTATTATCAGTTAATTTTCTTTTCTTAAGTGTGCACCTTCATGATTTTGCATCTCTAAAGTTTGCTTTTGCATACTAATTGAACTCACATTATGATTTAATCTCAAGTTTTAAAATGATGAAGGCAAATTAGGTTAGCCCCTTTAGCTTAAAAAGACTTCCCTTAATATTGATTTCCTTAGTGAGCCAAGTTGAGCCATTGACCGTTTCTTGTTTGATCAACACAATTCTCAACTTAACATGTTCTTATTATCATCATACCTATGCATTAAGGAATGGAGTTTTATGATTTGACAATAGGGTAGTTTATTTCAAAGTGTGGGTAAGTAAAAAAAATGGTATTGCTATTTGGGCTTGAAATGCATACTTTGCACATTGTGTTGGATTAAGAGTTGATTATTCCTTTCCTCTACATTTTAAGCTAGATGTTCTATGCAAGTTTATATTTTGTATATATAAAATAAATGATGATAAAATAAATAAAAAAAAGAAGAAAGAAAAAAAAAAGAAGAGATATATATATATACATACACAATTCATATATTTTCTAGCATTAGAGGAATGTTGACTCATGTACTTTTCTTTTAGTGTGCAAGTATGTAAGATTATTAAGGATTGGTGAGTATGCCATTTGAGGGAGTTGTGAGTTTCTTAGCAATAGTATTGTCTAATTTAGATACTCTATTTCTTGATGCTCCAGCTTAAATGCCTTTTCTCACACCTGCACCTTAGCCCCATTACATCCAAATAAAAGACCTTCGGATTATTTCTTGAGAAAATCAGTGAGGGAGATTGGATAATTAAGCAAGTTTATGGCAGTATGCACTCATGAGTGGTTTGAGTGATTAACCTTTGAAATCGAGTGAAACACTTAGATGAGAGATAAGATTTCTATGTTTGGATTAATGAATGAGTTAAGAAAATCCTTGATTGAAGGAAATTGCAATTATTTATGTCTGACTCTTAAAGTATTTCATCTATATGCTGGAATTATAGTTAAGGTTATTTGAGTTTTTAATTTATGCCATGTGAATTTGCTTGAGGACAAGCAAAGTTTTAAGTGTGGGGTAGTTGTTTTATTAGTTTTTGTTATAGTTTTGTGTCTTGTTTATTATGATAATTATTGTTTTATTTAGGAATTTTGTTAGTTTTAATTGGTTTGTTTCGTGTTTTCATTAATTTTGGTAGTTTTAATTTAATTCAGTGTTTCTGTTGTTTTTGATCTAGTTTTTAGTATGTGTTTATGTTTTGTTGGTTATTGTTTATTTACTTTTTGTTTAAAGTTTGTTTGAGGTTTTGTTTTAGGTTAAAAAGCCAAGGAATCAAGACTGAAGGAAAAAGGGACAGTAGCTGACACAGGCAGAGGACACGGCCAAGTCACTGGCCGTGTCTCATACCAAGATAAAAGGAAGTTCAAGGCACAGAAAAGGACACAGGCAAGGGACACGGCCATGTCACTGTGACTTGGCCGTGTCTCACCAAAGTCCAAAGCAAAGAAGAGCAATTTTCTCAGAGGCAAACACAAGCAAGGGACACGGCAAAGTCACCTGGCCGTGTCCCTCCAACAAGCTCCAACACGGCCAAGTCACCTCTGACTTGGCCGTGTCACTAAACTTAAGAAGAAAAAGAAGAGAAACAAGCAGAGGCAGACACAGGCAAGGGACACGGCCAAGTCTTGTGGCCGTGTCCCTCCAAAAACCACTCACACGGCCAAGTCACATCTGACTTGGCCGTGTCCCTCATGAACAAATCACGCAGCGGATTTTTAAAGCGACGTTCCATATAAAAGGAAAAAGAGAGCTTAGGGTTTGGGACGGTTGGCGATTTTGAGAGAGGTTTCAGCCGTAAAAAGAGTTAGGGTTTTGTTAACTTGTTTTTCTTTGATTTTAATTACACTTTGGATCAAAACTAGCTAGATTAGATTGTTCATGCCATTAATTTATCCTTCCTGCAAGATTCAACAAGAGATTCTTCAGAAGCTTCAAGGAGTTTGTAACTTGGTTTTGTTCTTGAACTTTGTCTCTTTATTTTCATTGGAACTGAACTTATGGATATTATCATGTCTATTTTGATTTCTTTGAACATTAATGAGATGAATATGTTTGTTTGCATCATGAACTAATTTAATCTAGTCTAGGGTTTGTATGGATCTGCTATGATTGTATGAATTGGTTATTCTCTTAGCTAATAATTTCTTTAGCCTTGATTGAATGAAATATTGTTAACATATAATTGATTGGCCACCAATTGTGTGATTTAGGTGTTAGATGATGGATTGAGAGATGAAGTCTAATGCTGAAACAATTCAATTAAGGACTTAGGTGAATTAGAAATATAACCTATTAAAAAGATTATTTCAATTATAACAAGATTAGTTGAAAGAGGTTTGAATGCGAGAGCTTATATCCTTGACTTGATTAATTGAGTTGTTTGAGATTTAATCTTTGAAATTAAATTAGTTAAGAGGAATAACCGTTCATACATATCAGTAGTAGAGAATGCAAACCCTAGACCCTTTTATCAAGTGAATCAAAACATCAGCTCTTGTTTATTTTTATCATTTTAAACTTCAATTAAACCTTTTCATTAATTAGCATTTTAAATTTATTCATTTCTTATTACTTTGAGTTTGATAATCAATTAGTCACTTAGCTTCCTTGTGAGATGACCTTGGGGCGATCACCTTTGCTACAGCTACCTCGTATACTTGCGAGTGACGCTTTGTGGTGGAGTTAATTTGAGCGCAACACAGCGATATACTGCTTCACATGGAGATGAGGATTTCCAATACCATTATACTTTGCAAAGGATGGCATCTTGAACTTATAGGGGACCTCCTTATCTTGTTCAAATAGTTTGTCGTTCTCGGACATCTCTTTGGTTTTCATCTTCTGCTCAAATTTCTTTTCTAAATCTGCAATCATCTTTTCAACATCGGATGTCTTGGTCTTTTCAATAGTTGCCTTCTCACTAATATTTGGTTCTTTCTTCTTCTCTTGAGCATCTTGGTAGTATTGAACCCAATCATCATCACCATCAATGATCACTTTTTCATCATCAAAAACTACTTCACCAACTTTAGTTTTCCCTTTGTTCTTTGGCTTTTTAGTGCTAGCAGATGCCTCGGCATGATTCTCTAAGATCGCAGTCAATTGGTTCTTCATGGTCTTAGCTAGGGCCTCTTTTATTTCTTCCATCTTGGCATTGAGGGCCTCATCCACCATCCTTTTAATTTGTTCGGGCTCCATTATTTTTGGTGAGCAAGTGATTGAGTCATTGCTAGACACTTCATCTCCGGCGTAGGTCGGATTGTTGTAAGCTTTTGAACTTTCATAATCCAGGGTTGTGAGCCAGAGAGGATCAATGATATGAGATGCAAATGTATGCATGTATGCATGTATGCACAAACAATCAACAAAGAAAGAAAATTAGGACGTTCCTTCCAACCTTATAACAACCACACGAATGGCGAGTCTCTTTTCCTAGGTATATGGTTAACAAAATACAAACATGGGGCATCTTGCTTTTGAATAATTCCCTCGAACGTTTCAACCAATAGGTATATTTTAGAAAATGGAAATCCATTCATAGTAATTCCCATTAATTAGGTTTTAATCCATTTATCCAACTATAGTAGCTTTTATGCTATATTGGATTAAAACGAAATTAAGAGGTTTATTATAAATAGATTTCTCACTTGAAAAAGGTAACTAATGATTCATGCCAAAAGCAAGCCCATGGTTAATTTATGTTAGAAAATTGAGAAGAATCTGCAACCCTTGCCGCAGCGGAAAACAAAAAAATTCTTTCGATTTACTCACAGGATCCATGTGATCCATTCAGTTCGATAAAAGAGATTCGAAACTAACCTTTTTGCGTAGCTTCAAAACGATTAACAGATGCTCCCTTATGAAGACGAACACCCTCTAACGAAGTCCACACAAACGTACGCCGTTCTGAGTGCTAGCTCACCAACGGCAGTGGCTGAACTTTTTGCAAAAACGAAATTAGGGTTTTAGGTTTTTCCTCTCCTTCCGTTTTCTTTCAAAACGAATAATAATAATATCATCAAGGCCTCCAATCCTTTTAAAACCCTAACTGTCCATATCCTATATGGACCCACGTCTTTAATTATTATTATCTAATAATAATTATTATAACAATATTATTATTAATATCTAATAATAATAATAATACCAACAACAATAATAAAAATTTAATTATTATTATTTTAAGTACAGCCTACGTTCTATGTGTGTGACCCGATAGGCTCATATTAATTGGTAGTGTATTTCAATCTCTATTGAAATGCACAAATCATAATTGGCCTCTAGCAAGACATTATGACTACCCAATTAATCATGAGAATCATTATAAATGAAAACCTGAAATAGTACATGCATTAATCCCTTTGTCACACGATATCTAGTTTGAACATAAGTCATAGTAAATGTCATACTTATATTGTCCAAACTTATGATTACTCGATCTCCAAGTTAACTGATAAGCAAAGAAGATTGATCTTATATCAACTTATTTAAGCACAGCCATGCATTTCTCAGTTACACTTATCGAGGGGCCCAGAAGATATCTCTCTCATAGAGAGGGACAAATTCCATCTTGATTGTTCATTTTCCTCTACACAATTTATACCATGTTCAAGCATAACCTTTATAATTATCTAGTTACAGATAATGTTTGATCATGTCAAAACATAATATTCCTTATGTTGGAAACTATGACAATCTCAAGTCAAAGGATTAAATGAAAACTATTATGAGATACACTTATGACATTAAACCATGAAGTGATATCTATGTGGGTCTATCCAATACACTGTTCTCTAACATGTATCCATAATATTGATTTGTATCTTCATACCTATAATCATCTTATGATTATCAAATCAATATTACACTAGTTATATTTATTATTATCTCCATAACAATAATAAACCAGGGATATAATCATTATTATATATAACATGCAAACATAACAATGATAATAAAAACTTCTTTATTAATAACAAAATGAATAACATTAAGGTCCAAATCAATGGCCTAGGGCATATACACTAACAGTCTCCCACTTGCACTAGGCCTAGTCTAACAAATATCTCATGCCCATAGACCTAGTGTGCTGATCATGCTTGACCCGCGAGAGAGGCTTTGTCAATGGATCTGCTATGTTGTCATTTGTGTCAACTTTGCATATCTTGATATCACCTCTATCAATGATGTCTCGAATGAGGTGAAATCGCCTGAGTATATGCTTAGATTTCTGATGGGACCTTGGCTCTTTTGCTTGCGCTATGGCACCATTGTTGTCACAATAGATAGCCATAGGATTAGCAATGCTAGGTACCACTCCAAGCTCAGTGATGAATTTCTTCAGCCAAACTGCTTCCTTAGCTGCATCTGATGTTGCTATATACTCAGCTTCTGTTGTAGAATCTGCTACTGTGCTCTGCTTGGAACTTTTCCAAGTAATGGCTCCACCATTCAATGTGAATACAAAACCTGACTGCGATTTGTAATCATCTATATCAGTTTGGAAACTAGCATCTGTGTAACCATTTACAACTAGCTCATCTTCCAAACCTCCATAAACCAAGAAAGCATCCTTAGTTCTTCTTAGATACTTAAGAATGTTCTTAACAGCTGTCCAGTGACCCTCACCAGGATCAGCTTGATATCTACTTGTTGTGCTCAAAGAATATGAGACATCAGGTCTAGTACATAGCATGGCATACATAATAGATCCAATAGCAGAAGCATAAGGGATCTTATTCATTCTATCTCGCTCATCAGATGTCTTAGGACATTGATTCTTGCTAAGATGAATACCATGTGACATAGGCAAAAATCCCTTCTTGGAATCTTGCATGCTGAACTTTTCAACACTTTGTCAATGTATGTACTTTGACTTAAGCCAAGTATCCTTCTAGATCTATCTCTATAGATCCTTATACCAAGGATATATGCAGCCTCACCCAAGTCCTTCATTGAAAAAGTATTCCCTAACCAATCTTTAACCTTTTGTAAAGTGGGGACATCATTTCCAATGATCAATATGTCATCTACATATAGGACTAAGAGCACTATAGCACTCCCACTAACCATCTTGTAAACACATGGTTCATCTTCATTTTGAATGAAACCAAAGTTCTTAACTGTTTCATCAAAACAAAGATTCCAGCTTCGAGATGCTTGCTTCAATCCATAAATGGACCTTTGAAGCTTGCAAACCTTCCCAGAATTCTCAGGATTTACAAAACCCTCAGGTTGTGTCATGTACACATCCTCGAGTAAATTTCCATTAAGGAAAGCGGTTTTGACATCCATTTGCCATATCACATAATCATAGTATGCAGCAATGGCAAGGAGAATCCTAATAGATTTAATCATAGCAACTGGAGAAAAGGTTTCATCATAGTCTATACCATGAGTTTGTTTGAAACCTTTTGCAACCAACCTTGCTTTATAGGTTTGTACATTTCCATCCATGTCAATTTTCTTCTTGAAAACCCATTTGCAACCAATAGTCTTAATACCTTCGGGAGGATCAATTAAGGCCCAAACTTGGTTGTCAAACATGGACTGCATCTCAGAGTTCATGGCTCCAAGCCATTTCTCTGAATCTGGACCTGACACAGCTTCAAGATAGGTAGTTGGCTCATCTTGATCTATGAGCAAAACTTCATGACTTTCAGTCATGAGAAATCCATATCTCTCAGGCTGATGACGTGGTCTATCAGATCTGCGCAGAACTTGTGTAACATTTTCAGTTTCCACAATGGCTTGTGGTTCTGAAACTGTTTCTACAGGCGGTTCAATATCTTCTTGTGGTTCTATAAATTTATCTAATTGAACTGTACTCCCACTAGTTCTTTTAGAAATGAATTCCTTTTCCAAAAAGGTTCCATTTCGAGCAACAAACACTTTGTTCTCAGATGGAATATAGAAATAATATCCTTTAGTTTCCTTAGGATATCCCACAAAGATACATTTAGCAGATTTTGGAGCTAACTTATCTGAAACTGGTCTTTTCACATAAGCTTCACAACCCCAAATCTTAAGAAAAGACAAACTAGGTGTTTTGCCAGTCCATATCTCATATGGTGTCTTTTCAACCGCTTTAGATGGTACACGGTTTAAAACAAAACCAGCTGTCTCCAAGGCATAACCCCAAAACGATAATGGAAGATCTGCTTGACTCATCATAGATCGAACCATATCTAATAAAGTTCAATTTCTTCTTTCAGAAACACCATTCCACTGTGGAGTTCCTGGAGGAGTTAATTGTGAAACAATTCCATAATTTCTTAGATGTTCGTCAAACTCTTGGCTCAAAAATTCACCACCTCGATCAGATCGAAGTGCCTTAATAGTTTTACCAAGTTGATTTTGTACTTCATTTTGAAAAGTTTTGAACATTTCAAAAGCCTCATGCTTATGTTTCATTAGGTAGACATAGCCATACCTACTGAAATCATCAGTAAAAGTAATGAAGTAATTATATCCTCCTCTGGCACTAATGCTTAACGGGCCACATACATCTGTATGTACTAGTCCTAGCAAGTCATTAGCCCTTTCACCTTGTCTGATGAAAGGATTCTTTGTCATTTTGCCAAGTAAACAAGATTCACATTTATCAAATGATTCAAAATCAAATGAATCTAATAATCCATCTTGATGGAGTTTAGAAATGCGTTTCTCATTTATATGGCTAAGACGACAATGCCATAAAAATGTAGGGTTTAGGTCATTTGGCTTAATTCTTTTAGAGTTTATGTTATAAATATGATTCTCCCTAGAATCATCTAAGTCAAGGACATAAAGGCCATTAAAAGATCTTGCAATACCATAAAGCAAATCATCTTTATCAAAAATAGAACAGGTCTTATTTTTAATTAAAAATGAAAAACCTTCATCATCCAAAACTGAAACTGAAATAAGATTCCTACTCAGAGTAGGAACATAATAGCAATTGTTCAAATTTAACAAAAAGCCATTAGGCATATGAAGTTCATAAGATCCTACAGCTAGTGCAGCAACTCTTGCTTTATTCCCAACTCGTAGGTCAACTTCGCCCCTTTTCAGTGATCTACTCCTTTTGAGTCCCTGCACATTTGTACAAATGTGAGAACCACATGCAGTATCCAATACCCATGAAGTAGAAGCAGATAAGTTAATTTCTATAACATATATACCTGAAGATGTAGTCGCACTACCCTTCGATTTCTTCAATTCAGCCAAATAAAGTGGGCAATTTCTTTTCCAATGCCCAGGCTCCTTGCAATGGAAACAAGTTCCTTCCTTAGGAACAGGTGCCTTGGGTTCTTTTGGCTTGGGCTGTCCCTTAGGCTTTGTAGCAACTGTTGCTTTACCCTTTGCCTTGCCTTTCTTCTTCATAGGCTTACCCTTATTGACATTCAATACATGGGTAGCCTTAGTGGGCTTTTTGATATTCCCTTCAGCAGTTTTGAGCATACCATGTAGCTCAGGAATGGACTTTTCCATGTTGTTCATATTATAGTTCATAACAAAATGTGAAAAACTGTTGGGCAAAGAATGAAGAATCAAATCCGTGGAGAGTTCTAAACTCAAGGGATATCCAAGTCGGGCAAGGTGATCAATGTAGCCCTTCATTTTCAAAACATGAGCGCTAACCGATTCGCCCTCTGACATCTTGCAGTCAAATAATGCAACAGCAGTGTCGAATCTATCCTGCCTAGCTTGCTGTTGGAAAGCTTGTTTGAGATGGACACTCATCTCATAAGCCTCCAAGTGTTCCAGATCCTTCTGAAGTTCTGGACACATAGTAGCAAGCATAAGACATCCAATGTCATTGGAATCATCCATATGCTTCTTATGCTTGTTCTTATCAGCATTAGAAGCATTAGCAGGAGGTGGCTCAGGGACAGCTTCATCAAGCACATAGGACTTCTTTTCTTGTTTGAGAACAATTCTCAGGTTCCTAAACCAATCAACAAAATTAGTCCCATTCTCTTTCAGTTTTTCCTTCTCAAGGATGGATCGCAGTGATAAAGTGGAGTTATTATTGGTAGCCATTTCAATCTACAAAATATGCAAATTTTAATTAATAAAAGGTGATAAGTAATTAAAATCCCACTAAAATATAACCCTCAATCATCACAATGACATTTTAGTGGGCTAAGATCCAATTTTTACTTAATATTAAGTCAGCTTTGGCATGACACTTAAAATCAAGTTATTATGGTAGGTAACCCCTTACCAATTACATCACATGTAACTCTTAGATAATATGGGATCATGACATCATATGTCATAGCATGTTATACCCCATCTAATGCCTTAGGCCCAAAACCATTTTGATAGCCTAATTAAGTCTAACCAATTTTAAACGCATGAGCAGCACCATTACTCATCATATCTTACTAGGATAACCTAAAGTACTTTGCTTTGGCAAAATCTACATTTAGGTGATCTTAGCCTTGATAAGTGTTTAAGATATGGATGGCATTAAAACTTAGATTAATAGTGAGGGTTCATTCCATTTAATTTTGAAAACATGTTCAAATTAACATTTATATATCATATCCCATATGCATACATAAACTATCAAACATGGCATCTCATACATATTCGATAAAAATAAACGTGACATAGTATGGCCAAACTAGATATGATCTTCATGAGACCAAATGAAGATCATATAGGCAACCCTAGGTGAAAAGAAAACCTATCTATTACAACATTTGCAATAGTACATTTCTTCATATCTTGAAAGGCAACTTCATCTCCATGGAATTTTCATCTTCTTCTCCAAGCTTGAGTCTTCATTATCACATTAATAATAAAACTAACTACTAAACTAGTAATAATAAAGTTACAAAAATAAACGACACGCAGGCCGTATATACAATCCAAAGATATGAATAAACAAACACATAGGTCATAAAGCCATACTATGCACCATGCCAAGACATCAAATAATCATAGCATATTCATCACCAACATGTTAAATAGAAACAAATATATTGACATTCTTAATGTCACAGTAACGAACTATAGGGCGCGAACATACGGCGGTCCCGCTAGCCGGTTAGCGGGATGGGCTCCTGCTGGCCGATCAGCGGGCGGGGTTCCGAAGGGGCAGCGCCCCTGGGCGGGGTCGAGGGGCAGCGTCCCTCGAAGCTAAACAGAATCATTAATCCAATTAATAATTTCCTGTCAAAACCCTTATTCTGTCAATCATATTAAACAGAATATAATAGCAATCTATTAATCATATTAACAGAGAACTATTACAAGAAACCTTAGAAAACGATTTACTCAATAATCATATTAATCAAAATCGAAATCTATGTATACATTCAATATGAATAAATGAATTGAATTAATCATATTAACCCTAATTCGAAACCATAACAGATTGTATACCAACCCTAATTCGACTTCACAGAATTGTATCTTATACAATTGGTCATCTTTGACATCATATATCAACAACGATTTAGGTTATATCTCATATAACAGATTCGAATCATCATCAAATGATAAAACGAATCCAATCATGCCATTCGAAAAACAATAGATCACATAAACACATCAATATGGCATATTTCGAATTAAATGGAATCAACAAGGGGCTCTGATACCACTGTTAGAAAATCGAGAAGAATCTGCAACCCTTGCCGCAGCGGAAAACAAAAAAATTCTTTCGATTTACTCACAGGATCCATGTGATCCATTCAGTTCGATAAAAGAGATTCGAAACTAACCTTTTTGCGTAGCTTCAAAATGATTAACAGATGCTGCCTTCTGAAGACGAACACCCTCTAACGAAGTCCACACAAACGTACGCCGTTCTGAGTGCTAGCTCACCAACGGCAGTGGCTGAACTTTTTGCAAAAATGAAATTAGGGTTTTAGGTTTTTCCTCTCCTTCCATTTTCTTTCAAAACGAATAATAATAATATCATCAAGGCCTCCAGTCCTTTTAAAACCCTAACTGTCCATATCCTATATGGACCCACGTCTTTAATTATTATTATCTAATAATAATTATTATAACAATATTATTATTAATATCTAATAATAATAATAATACCAACAACAATAATAAAAATTTAATTATTATTATTTTAAGTACAGCCTACGTTCTATGTGTGTGACCCGATAGGCTCATATTAATTGGTAGTGTATTTCAATCTCTATTGAAATGCACAAATCATAATTGGCCTCTAGCAAGACATTACGACTACCCAATTAATCATGAGAATCATTATAAATGAAAACCTGAAATAGTACATGCATTAATCCCTTTGTCACACGATATCTAGTTTGAACATAAGTCATAGTAAATGTCATACTTATATTGTCCAAACTTATGATTTCTCGATCTCCAAGTTAACTGATAAACAAATAAGATTGATCTTATATCAACTTATTTGAGCACAGCCATGCATTTCTCAGTTACACTTATCGAGGGGCCCAGAAGATATCTCTCTCATAGAGAGGGACAAATTCCATCTTGATTGTTCATTTTCCTCTACACAATTTATACCATGTTCAAGCATAACCTTTATAATTATCTAGTTACAGATAATGTTTGATCATGTCAAAACATAATATTCCTTATGTTGGAAACTATGACAATCTCAAGTCAAAGGATTAAATGAAAACTATTATGAGATACACTTATGACATTAAACCATGAAGTGATATCTATGTGGGTCTATCCAATACACTGTTCTCTAACATGTATCCATAATATTGATTAGTATCTTCATACCTATAATCATCTTATGATTATCAAATCAATATTACACTAGTTATATTTATTATTATCTCCATAACAATAATAAACCAGGGATATAATCATTATTATATATAACATGCAAACATAACAATGATAATAAAAACTTCTTTATTAATAACAAAATGAATAACATTAAGGTCCAAATCAATGGCCTAGGGCATATACACTAACAATTTATTGTTAGTGTAAACTAGGCTCACAATTGATTTTTGGTATTTCATAATTGACCAAAATATTTTTGCAAGCTCTTTGTAAGAAAAGGTTGGGTGGAAATAATTTCGTTTCCAAACCCATTGTAAAACGATTTTAAGAAAAATGGATTTTGGGCTTGGTATTTGGGCCATGGGCCAAAGAATTTTTGATTTGTTTTTAGAAAAGTCTTATGTCCAAAGACCATCTTGAAAAATTTTGAAAATAGTTTTGGTCTTTTGGATTTTAAAGAAAAATTTGTTTTGAGCTTACAATATACTTATGTCATATTAGAAAAAGAAAAAACCAAATAAGCCATGATTCAAGCTAAGATAAATTAACCATAGTCAAACAACATGCATTTGAGGTAAAAACCTAAGGAAAGTAACTAGGCTAATTACATGAGCTTTAGTCTTTGGGTAAAAAGGCTTAGGTTCCCATAGCAATTATATACCAAATGGTATGAGGCTATGAGTGGTTATGCCATGCTCAATCTCCATACCTTGAGTGAAAGTATGATATCCCTTACATAACATAACACGGGTAACACGAGCGTCCTAACTCACATACACGATGCAATCTAAAATGATGCAATGGATAATATCATTATAAGAAAGAATAGAATAATATAAAGACAAACGGAATCAACTTCTCTTATCCCCAGTGGAGTCCCCACTGTGAGCGGGGATTTTTGCCCCCACTCCCGATGGAATGGTTCTTGCGACTTCGGCACTGTTTAAGCTCGGGGCCTTAGAGAACGCGAACATAAGTTCGGAAAAAATGGAGTCGCCACCCGGATGGGCTGGAAAAAAAGAAAGGGGTGGATGACTTGATTCCTAAGGAATCCCCAATCCCTTAATGGGTTCGAAAATTTGGGTACGTGTGGGGAAGGTGAGAAATGGCCCAGCACCCCTACAACGCCCAGTTCATTGGAAACGGCCTCCTTTACAGGTCTTAATATTATAAAATTCTTAAATATAATAACATTATCCACATTACACATAATAATTAAAAGAAAGTATCAATATATTAAAATCAAAGCAAGGTCTAAGCAAAACAAATAAATAGACACCCATCCGAAGATGGAAACATGTCCTTACATCACATGCCTAAATAGGACACCCACTGAAAGGTAGAAACATGCCCTTTACATAGGTTCTAAAATAGAAAAGCAAATTAAATTACATGATATTTAACTAATGAGGTACCAAACAAGCGGAAACATACCTCTTACAACATTTGGAAACCTAAATAAATTGATAAAAGTAAATAACTATTCAAAATAAATAAATCATTCATCAAAGGTATTAAATATCAATAGAAAGTAAACATCTATCCATGATAAATAAAATAAACCAAGCATTGAACTTAAATAAATTAAAGCATGTAAAATAAATCAAAGCATAATCAAATATGTAATTGAATAAGGCAAATAAAAATCCAAATTATAGCTACTGTTTCCATTTAAGGTTCTTTATGTGTTAGGGTTTTGGAATTCATAGAATTAGGCTATTGTGACTGTTTTAAAGAATTAAAATAGATTGAGGTTTTATGTTTTAAAAAAGTTGGTAAGACTCTTTGATTAACCAAATTAAGGTTTGAATGGTGAAATCATGAAACTAGGGTTTTGGACACTTTAAAATACTTTTAATTTGTGATTTTTGGTTATTGCATTGTGTTTTTAAGCTACTGTGTAAAGTTGTAAAATTTGTAATTGTATGATTTTTAAAATTTTAAAGGATTAGGGTTTAGAAAAAAATTAGGATTTAAGGTTTTAAGGGGTTACGGTTTACTATTTTATGTTTTGGAGTTGAATTAGGGTTTTAGAATTTTTGGATTAGGGTCTCGGGTAATGAGTTAATTTTTAGAATTTCAAAATCAATTTGATAATTTTATGAAAATAAACAAACGATTTAAAGTTTTGAAAAGCAAAAAAAAGACATTTTTGGAGCCTTTGGAAATAAACAGAACTCAATTTTGGCTTTTGAAAACTTGGGAAGCAAATTAAGGTTTTAGGGTTTTGAAGAAACAAAACTAACAACTTTAAACCTTTTGGAAAACAAAGCAATGAATTAAGGTTTTGAAACTTTAGAAAAAGTGAAATGGGGTTATTAGGTTTTTGAATTAAAAGACATAATTTGATAATTTAAGCTACTGTGACAAAATAAAAGAAATTAAGAATTCAAACCTTATTTTGTAGGTTTCACCGAAAATTGCTTCTTGGATGAACACGGTCAAAGACAAGCTTTTCTTGCCTTTGAATTTATTTTTTGCTCCCTCCAAAGTCCGATTCAATCCATTGCCAAAAGGAATTTTTAAATTTTCCAAGTTTTCCTACACACTCTCGGTCACCAATTTTCCTCTCAATTTCTCCTCCTTTTTTTTGTGTTGTTTAGTCCCTATTTATATAAGAATTTATGGTATAATTCTAGTTATTCATGGTATTTAATCCTAATTAGGAAAAGGAAACAGAAACCTAATTGTATTAGGTTTCGAAAAAATTTGTGTCCGAAAATTTTGCTGGTGAAAAAAATTTGCTGCAGAAAAATTGCGCTAGCGAAAAAATTGCCGTAGGAAAAATTGCGCTGGAGAAAAGCTGTGGGCGAAATGCGCTTGCGGGCCATTTTGCCCGCAGGAAAATCCTTCAGTGTAACACCCCGATACCCCATATAAATACTGTACATATACCAGGTACACATACAATATGTATATAGAGTATAAGAATGTCACTTTCCATCACCATTAAAAATCTTTACGTTAATTTTAAAAACCATCATACATTTAAACCATATGAAAGTATTTACAAAATGGTTATTATTATCATGATAATACATAAATATAAGTTACATTGTTTCTTTCAAAGATTCATTTATACATATGAATACATTCTTATGAAAATACAATATAATTACATGCATGCACCACCATCTAGTTGGTCTCGAACTATACTTGTCCTCGTTGTGATATAGTAGCTTATCTCCAGCTTCATCACCTATATACCAGCGCGATTAAGATAACCGCGCTAAGCTCGAAAGCTTAGTAGTACAAGTAACCATTAAAATATACAACATAAAGGAAACATACCTCCTATGTTTAGTCTCATGTTTTACCATTTTCTTACTCTGTTTTCCCCTTTTTCAACGCATTCTTCATATAATCCTATTAATCTTATAGAGGATATACATATACACATATAGCATAACCATCAAACATCATTCAATAAAATTGATAGAACCTTCATATTATGATACTTACCAATTTCACTTCATACATATCATATATATCAATTATACTTTATAATCACATATTTCATATGATTTCATAGACCATATCTCTTTTCAATAATTCATGTATATTATATAATCATATGACCAATCACAATTCATCATTCACAACTCACATTTCCAACAAAGGCAACATAGATCTCATTACTCATTTATTTCAACATGTATATACATCACATTAACAACAGAGACAGACTCGGGCCCAAAAGACACTAATATGCTATTCAAAGATCAGAGTTACTGCTTTGGTCAATAGTGACACCATGTGTCTAGCCCGTAGGCAACATATATCATATCATATCTCTATCCATGGATAGCGTAACAGACCCAGTCTCTTGGACCATCAACCCGACTAATCGAGGAGATCCTCAACCCGGCTAGACTGTTACTTTTCATATATTTCATATCTTTCATTTGGAAGTGGTTTACGGGCCTCCCATTTCACCAATATTCCAAAAATCACATTTTTCAACTGGAATCGGCTTACGGGCCTCCCATTTCGCCTATCCAGTAATTCATAGGCATGCCGCCAAATGCAGAACTTTGAAAGTTGAATCAACATATTAGATACACAATCATTTTATTATAAATTTCTTTTCTCAATTCATTTCCCATTTCACAATTCACAATTTATTAGGCAATCATGCCTCCATTATTCCATTTGCATCATCATAGCCAATCACAATGGCTTTATTCATCATAGCCAATCACAATGGCTTTATACATCATCACATCTCAATTCACATTTCATATTCCGTCACAATATCACATTTCATAGTTCATCTTTGATATTTATATAAATAATCATTCATTACTCAAGTATGCACAATCAATTGCATTACCATATAAATTGGAATACACATCATACAAATCATATCCTCACATCTTTCACATTTCATAACATATATATATTGAATGCCTTCAATCTCATATGTATTAATGTATTATCATATCTCTTATCTTTTCATTGCATATACAATATTCATATTTATTTTAACAATATAATTATATGCAATCAAATAGGGTTTTGTACTTACCTCAAGAACTACTCCCATCAAGCTATACATAATCCACTACCTCATCATATCCTTCACACTTTACCTATAGCATCATTGATGCAACATTACAAAGTACATTATTCCTATAACACTTATTTACATCATCATAATCAATCACAAATCACATTACATTATCATATAAGCAACATGCTTTACATCCTTTACTTACTTCCAATAAAACAGAACAGAACAATTATCGCGGTCGCACCAGGCTAAGTCGCGACCGTTCTACACAATTAAAATATGGAACCTTATCACAGTAGGTTTCGCGGTCAGAAGCCCGACCTAAGTCGCGACCGCCCATGAAGAATCGCGACCGTCCACAGCCAAACTTGTGGCCGTGTCACTCATGAACAAACCCTAACCAAAGCCAACACTCTTCTAAATGCATTCAACACCTTATGCACAACACAAACTCATTCACATGGATGTAATCAAAGTCACTAACACTTATTTTGCATGTATAACACAATATTCACATTAACCATACATTAAATCATTCACTAATTCCAAACACTAAAACCAACTTCCCAATTGATCTTTTACTATCAACATCCCCTTAAGCTTACCATTTACACAACCAAATCAACACCAATTCAATCTTTTAACTCACCATCAATTTTAACTCTTATAACACATATCAAACACACCAAATCATCACATCAACAAATTATAATTCATCTTAGACACAACTTCAAAATTAACAAAGGAAAACAAGAGTGTACTTACCTTAAATGAAGAAATTCCACAAATCTCTAACCAAATCCCTTGATTCCTTCTTCAATTTGGTTCTAGCATCAAGAACACCTCTCTTCCACTCTCTTTCCTTCAATGGCCGGCACACACATGAGGAGAAAAGAAAAATCAATACATTTCAACCATGTCTTCTTCTTTAAATCTCCACCACACAATTTAACAAGACAATTACTTAAATGCCCTTCATCCATTTAACTTAACTCTTGTCTCTTATGTGCCCATATAAGTAATTTCACCTAATACCAATGAAAATATCTTCTTCCATTGACTCTCCCTTGACCAACTTATATGTTATATATATCATCATATACACTACATATACATTTCCCTCTACACCTTAATTCCCTTAACAACTTAACATATATACATTATCTCACCACTTCTTTTAGCATTCAATTAAACCATAAACAATTACCACTTTCAATTCCATTATAACAATACTAACATCACAACTTCTAGGCACACTTAGGGATATTACATGCAGGCAAAATGGCCTTCGGCCAATCCGACTTTTTTTTTTATTTTCATTTTTATTATTTATTTATTTATTTATTATTTTTGAAGCAAATATTACTTACTTAAAATAACAAAAATTATTTTTTGGACTAAAAAATATATTAGACAACACAAATTATTTTGGGCTAATTAAAATATATTGGACCTGACTGAGTAAAAAATTAAGAGTCTACAAGACCCCATTTCAAGCCTATCAAAGATCTGTTGATCTCTC
The DNA here is from genome assembly GCA_947685225.1 of Garcia nutans. NCBI lineage: Eukaryota > Viridiplantae > Streptophyta > Magnoliopsida > Malpighiales > Euphorbiaceae > Garcia > Garcia nutans. The sequence continues at coordinate 40,727,403 of CANTUV010000007.1, read as the reverse complement.
TTGGTAGATATAGTCTATTAGTGGAGGTAGTTTGAATAAGCATGCATATGAGATAGACAATATTTGAACTCAATGAGACCTTTGGTCGAGTAATGTTTATGTGCCTATCTGAAGTGCAACAGTTCTTACTTAAATAGAAATAATTCCTGAGTTTAGTACGGTAACTAGGGTTGTCATTTTATAGATATGTTAATTTGGAAAAATCAAGTCCTGAGGTACATTGACATTGATTTGGCAAAGCCAACATTTGATTTCAAAATCAAAATTCAAAAAAAATTCAAAAAAAAATAAATAATAATAAATATTTTTTCATACAAAGCCTTCAAGCTAAGGGGAGTATGTTGAACTGTCAAATCTCCAAAGGACACATTGGGTAAAGGAAATGATTATTGCCAAAGTTATGAAGAAACTACCAACCGACATGCTAAAATATAGTTTGAAATGGATGCATCCTTGACTCTGCTGCTTAGGGTCTCCACCACTCATGTTTTCAACATCTTGAAGATAAAAGCCACAAATGCAAAGCTTTCGATCATTCCAATGCAAGACTTGAACAAGCGTCAAAAAGGAACCAATGAGAACACTTCTGTTGATCACCTCAGTCTATGAGTCGATGGAATGACTGTAAGTATTATTCATGCATATCATGCATACATGAGCATATCACATCGCACTTTCTTGCCTTGTATTATATATTCCTTGTCAAAATGAACAGCAAACACCCTACGAAGTAAAGAATCAAAAGAAGATATTGAATCAAGGGGGAATGGAAAGCCTATTCGCTTGTGGAAGCTCCAATCACTTTGCAAAGAGAAGAAATACGTACTTGTACGAAGAACTAGACGGCAAAAACATCAATCAAAGCTTGCATGGAAAAAATCTTTGGTTTGAGCCTACACAGGGGGCAAAGTTTCTCCTTTTCAATTTTTTTTAGTTTATATACCAAATATTTTCAAACTCACTTGTATTTTGCCACACTGGGGGCAAGGAGAAGATATGAGGGCCAACTAAAAATAGCTGAATTTTTGCGAAAGAAAGAACAAAAGAATGGAACAACAAGCTAAGCCAGAATCCACAACTAATAAAGGGTTAATCAAATCGAATTCAATCTCGAGTCAAAGTATCCCAATCCATTTAGGATCGAGTATCCCAATCCAAATCCAATTTAGGATCGAGTATCCAAACCAATTTAGGATCGAGTATCCCAATCCAATTTAGGATCGAGTATCCAAATCCAGTTAGGTTCGAGTATCCGAATCCAGTTAGGATCGAGTATCCCAATCCAGTTTAGGATCGAGTATCTGAATCCAGTTAGGATCAAGTATCTGAATTCAGTTAGGATCGAGAATCCAAATCCAGTTTAGGATTGAGTATCAAAACCCAATTTAGGATCCAATATCCAAATCCAGATAGGATCGAGTATCCAAATGCAGTTAGGATCGAGTATCTGAATCCAGTTACGATCGAGTATCCGAATCTAGTTACGATCGAGTATCCAAACCCAATTTAGGATCGAGTATCCAAATCCATTTAGGATCGAGTATCCCAATCCAAATCCAGTTTAGGATCGAGTATCCCAACCCAATTTAGGATTGAGTATTCCAATCCAATTTAGGATCGAGTATCCAATCTAGTTAGGATCAAGTATCCAAATCCAGTTTAGGATCGAGTATTAAAATCCAGTTAGGATCGAGTATCCAAACCCAATTTAGGATTGAGTATCCAAATCCAGTAAGGATCGAATATCCAAATCCAGTTTAGGATCGAGTATCCAAATCCACTTACTATCGAGTATCCAAATCCATTTTAGGATCGAGTATCCAAATCCATTTTAGGATCGAGTATCCAAATCTAGTTAGGATCGAGTATCCAAATCCAGTTAGGATTGAGTATCCCAATGTAAATTAGGATCGAGTATCAAAATCCAGTTAGGATCGAGTATCTAAATCCAATTTAGGATTGAGTATTCGAATCTTGTTAAGATAGAGTATCCAAGTGTAATATCCTCATGTATGCCATAGAAGTCTTGGTTATGTTGTTGTTATTGTTGATGTTGTTGTTAGTGTTGTTGTTGTTATATATTGGATTGAATATATGTGTTATATTGTAAGAGAAAAGAAATGGGAAGAGAATGTATATGTATATGTGTTTTGGAGAAGAAATTTAGGGTTTAGAGACAAATGTATATGTTGTGTATATGATGATATATATAACATATAGATTGGTCAAATATAGAGTCAATGCAAGAAGATATTTTTGTGGAATGTGCAATTACATATAAGGGCTTAGATGAGACAAAAGGTTAGTTAAATGGTGAAGGGTGTTTTAGTAATTGCAAGGTTAAAAACACTTGATGGATATAAGAAGCCAAATTTGACTTTGCTCTTCATATTTTCTTCTTCTCTTCATGTGTGGCCGGATTCTCCATAGACAAAGAGAGAAAGAGAGGTGATCTTGAGGTTTGAAGCAAATTGAAGAAGGAATCAAGGGTGTTGGTTAGAGATTTGTGGAATTCTTCATTTAAGGTAAGTTTTCTCTTGATTTCTCTTGTTCTATTTGGAATTTTGTTTGAGTTTGATGGAGTGTGTTTGTGTATGGTGTGTGTAAAAGTGTTGAAATGGAATTAGAGATAAGAAGCTAGGTTGGTGTTGGTGATGGAAGAGTAAGAGTTGTGTTTAGTGAATTTTTTTCTGTTTTACAATTAGTAAAGGCTGTGACTTGTATGATTTTTAATTAATTATAGAAAAATGTTCTTGAAGTGAATTTTTGATATGTTGTGCCTCTATGAGTCTAGAATGACTGAAAAATATGTTGATTCGATTTTGGAATGGTTATGAGTTTAGAAAGATTATTTTTATTAGACCTGTTCCAGCAGGTACCTTAACTGAGACAGCTATATTTCGGGATTTTTAATAAAATGTAGAAAAATCATATCCAATTGAATTTTGGATATGTTGTTTCTTAGTGAGTCTAGTATTTGAGAAAAATAAATTGGAACCACGTTGATTGAATTTGATTTATGGAATTCACAAAGTTCAGAACTGCTGCCAGGATGCAGGGCAATTGGGGCAGTCTGGTTAGGTGAACTATTTGACCAAGATTTTGTGTTCAGTTTGATCTGAAATTTTAAAGGAATGATGTTAAGATACAAAACTAAATTCTGTAAAAATTTTAGAATTTTTAGTCAAGTAGATTATTTTATACAATTTTTTAAAATAAGGATAAAATGGAGTCTAAAACCAGAATGTACTATTCATATGGTCATTTTGCTAATATTCCTTTTGGATTAGATTGTGAAGAGGTTGAATTGCCCTAACCGTGTCCCTCAAGTGGCTGCCCGTGTCCCTCAATTGTGTGGGTTAGGGTTTTAATTCTTTGTTCTTCTTGCATTGCTTTGGTTCTCCAAAGGTAGGTTGGTCCTTAAACCTAACCCTAAACACTTTAAACACACTTGAATCAATGAATGATATAATCAAATGCATGTGTAAGGTCCTAAAACTATGAATCATATCAATTGTTCTTTGCCCTAATTGCATTGTTGAGATTGAACAATGTTATGTTATGTATTGTGAATGGTAATGTGTTTCATGAGTAATATACATTGAAATTGAAATGTATATCAAAGATGCAATGATAATTTAAATAAGACATGATATGAGACAATGCCATTGTGATTGGCTATGATGATGATATTGAAAGAAAGAAGGCATGTTTGCCTAAATGTGATGAGGATTTGAGAATGGAAATGGTAACTATATAATAAATGAATTGTTTGTTTAATATGTTATTCAGTTTCAGAGTTCTGGATTTGGGTGGCATGCCTAAGAAATGATGAAAGGTAACAGTCTTGCCGGGTTGAGGATCTCCTCATATGTGTTGAGTTGATGGTCCAAGAGACTGGGTCTGTTACACTATGAGAATTGTGAATATGAGATATATGATTTGTAACAGTCTTGCCGGGTTGAGGATCTCCTCATATGTGTTGAGTTGATGGTCCAAGAGACTGGGTCTGTTACACTATCCATGGATAGAGATACATGTATATACATTGCCTACGGGCGTGATTATTGTGACTATGAACCAAAGCAGTAACTCTGAACTCTGAATATCGTATTAAATACTTGTTGGGCCCATAGGTGTCAAGGTTATATGAATATCTTAAATAATGTTATGAGTTAATGAAATGAGATGTTGTTTATTGAGTATGATTGATTAATGTTGAATGTGGAAAGATGTTGAAATGTGGTATGCTCATATGACTATGATTTGTGAAATGCATAATTATGTGGTTAACTTTATATTTATGATGTTGATCTTATCAATAACATATGTGACATTGCATTACATTAAAGCATACCATTAGTATGTTTTATCTTACTAAGCCGTTGGCTTAGCGCGATAGTGTTTAATCGCGCAGGTAATAGAGTGGATAGAGTTGAACCCGAGAGTTCATCAAGACCAAGTGAGAGTAGACCTTGAAGAATCCATTTTGGGAGCTTAAAGATCAGAGCAGACTTGCCAATCATGTATATTTCTTTATATTTTGTAAAGAAATGTTTAATATGTAAATATGTACATATTTTATAACTTCCGCTGTGTAATATTTAAATGTATATATATATATATAACTAATATGTTTTGTTTTATAAGTAAATGATCTACTTTTCTATAATGTATAATGATAAGGGTATTGTATCAAGTTTAAAGTGTTTTGAATGTTAAGAAAACCGTAGCATCCCTATGTTTGATGCACTTATGCTACATTGTTGTAGTTGTAGTGTGTGGGCATTGGATATGGGGGTGTTACACCAAGTCTAGTTTAGGATCGAGTATCTGAATCTCTCGGGTCCAGTTAGGAAGCGGGCGGACTAACTGTAGACCCTTAATTTTTGACCTAGTTAGGTCCAATATATTTTAATTAGTCCAAAATAATTTTTATGGTATTTTAATATTTATTTTAATTAAAATGGTGAAGTGAATAAAAATAAAAATAATAAATAATAATAAAGAAATAAATAAAAATTAAAATTAAAATTAAAATTGGCGACGAAAAAATCGGCGACGAAAAGTTTCATCGCCGAAAAGGTTGGACGAAATGGCCTTGGGCCATTTTGCCCGAGGGAAAATCATGCGGACGAAATGGCCCACAGCCAATTTAGCTCGCCCTATGCTCGTAGTTCCACGCTGTTTCCCGTAGCAATTTTTTTGCCAGCGAAATTTTTCTGTATTAATTTTTTTTCGCCAGCGAAATTTTTTTGACGCAATTTTTTCTGAAACCAAATTCTATTTTGTTTCGGTTTTCTTTTCCTAATTAATGATAGTTTCTGTAAACAAATTGAATTAATCCTGTAAATCTTCTAGTGAACTGAAAAACTTTGGAATGATCGGACTAGGAGAAACCTTTGGCAGTGAAATCAATCGGATTTTTTGAGAGAAAAATAAGCAACCAAACAATCAATCCATCAAAGGCAGCCATCTTTCCTTTGTCCTTGTTCATCCAAGAAGCAATTTTTGTGGAACTAAAAAATGAAGGTATGAAAATCTAAACTCTTTTTTCCTTACAGTAGCTTAAATCATCCAATTGTTTCTTTTGATTCTAAAAACCTTAATTTGTTTCTTTGTTTTCCAAAAATCTTAAAATTGTTATTTATGTTTCTTTAAAATCTTAAAACCCTAATCTACTTCCCAACTTTTCAAAACCTTAAAATCGTTTCATTAATTTACCAAAACCCTAATCTGCTTTCCAATTTTCCAAAACTCTAAATTGAATCCTTCTCTTTCCAAAAACCCTAAAAAATATCTTTTCTTTTTCTATAAACCTTAAATCATTTGTTTATTTCCAAAAAACACCATAAAACTCTAAACTAGTTTTCTTCTAATTCTTTTCCAAAATTCCAAATGTTTTGTTAAATATCCAAACTCAAACTCACTTTACAGTTTCTAAAAATCATATAAAGCTTCATAAAACTCATAAAAATGTAAATTATTTTTCCAAATTCTAAAACCAAACATATTTTCCGAAACACTAAAACCCTAATTCCCTTAAAACCAAAACCATAAACCCTAGTTTTCCTAAACCCTAACCCTAATCCTCAAAACCTTATTAACCTAAACATTCAAATCCAATATAGTAAAACCAAAATAACAATCTGTAACCAAACCAATTTATTTTAAATCACAGTAGCATTATTTTCATAAAACATCCAAAACCCTAAATCTTTAAAATGTCCAGTAGCATTATTCAATTAAAAAAAATATTAGTTACTCAAAATTCCAAAACCCTATTTTCTAAATTCTGAACTCTAAAATCTTAATTTTCAACACCAAAACCTATAATCCTAGAAGCCAATTTCCAAAATTTTCTGGAGCGCTGCCCCCCAACCCCACAAGGGGCGCTGCCCCCTTGACCCCTGCCCGCTAACTGGCTAGCAAGACCGCCGTATGGGCTCGTCGAAGGGGTCAATATTCATTTGTGTATTATGAGTCCTCATATTTAACTTTCCTTTTTCCAAAGCCCTAATTTAGTAACTAAAATTCTAAAATCCTATTTTAAGATGCGAACCCTAAATTATATATTTATTGCTTTACTTAATTTTAGATTTAATTATGTAGTCTATTATATGCTTTACTTTATTTTTAATGATTTTTTTATTTATTTAATTTCAATGCTTAATTTATTTAGTTTATCATGGATGGATGTTTACTTTCTATTTTGATTGATGTTTAATATCTTTGATAATTATTTATTTATTGTGAATGGTTATTTAATTTTATCAATTTATTTTTGATTTCCAAATGTCATAAGACGTATGTTTCCACTTTGTGGGTACCTCATTATTTAAATATCATATAATTTAAATCGCTTTTATTTTTTTGGACCTATGTAAAGAACATGTTTCTACCTTTCGGTGGGTGTCCTATTAGTTTATACATGGATGATGTAAGGACATGTTTCCATCCTTGGATGGGTGTCCATTTATTTGCTTTGTTTGGACATTGCTTTGATTTTAATATAACTGTAACACCCCTTCCCGAACTATGAATAAGCCGAGGAGGAATGCTACATCGGGATACGAGCTTTGGTTATGTCAGCTTACTTAATGTTCCTTATAAAAATTTTCCAAAAATTTTGACGGAGTCTCCCTTAAAATTCTAAGTCCCAAGTGTCGACAAAACTGCTTTTTTCTTATTTTGAAAAACATTTTGTTTCACAATTCAACTCAAGCACACTCCCAATAATCCACCCTTATAACCTCAACTACAATCCTGCAAGAAGAATTCACACTTCTATATTCACAACCCAACTCAATTTAAAACCATACAGTTATTATACATTACTAGATTTACATGCTACATCAAGTTATCTCTTTGTATTGTTCAAATAAGTAAATGCCAGTTTCTAATACCAAAATACAAAATGAAGAGCATCACCTAAGTTTGTTGATGACCGACAGATCGCAGGACTCCTCTGCTCGCTACTGGCTCCTTGCTAATAGCCTACGAGTTTAGAAGAAACAAACTCGCTAAGCAATGCTTAGTGGGTACTCTAACTAATTACGAAAATAAATAATAAAAGCATAATGCACTTTTAAAAGCAATGAGTCGTATTGAAAAATAATATGACAGTAAAAACAATCCATACATGTCATATATTCAGTTATTATCATTTTATCAGTTCGCTCCAGAAGGTAATTTGGTAGACTAACGTATGGTAAGGAATTATCCCAGATACCCAGTGGAGCCAAAATTTTCATGCCATTTCTTAATCGAATATGCATTATACAATTATCGACTTATGTTTCTTATATTATTTCAACGTGAAATATCATATTTTGTCATTTTAATAACATATTATTCTCATTTATATGCATAAGAAATCAATTGGATTACTTTTGAAAAATGACCAAATGAATATTAGCAAAATGACCATATGAATAGTAAATTCTGGTTTTGGACTCAACTTGATCCTTATTTTGAAAAATTATATAAAATAATCTACTTGAATAAAAACTCTAAACTTTTTACAGAATTTAGTTTTACATCTTAAAATCATTCCTTTAAAATTTCACATCAAACTGGACACAAAATCTTGGTCAAGTAGTTCACCCAACCAGACTGCTCCAGTTGCCCTGCATCCTGGCAGCAGTTCTGAATTTTGTGAATTCCGTAAATTAAATTCAATCAATGTGGTTCCAAATTATTTTTATAAAATACTAGACTCACTAAAAAACAACATATCCAAAATTCAATTGAAGATTGTTTTTCTAAATTTTATTAAAAATCCGGAAACATGGCTGTCTCAGTCAAGCTACCTCCTAGAGCAGGTCTAACAGAAATAATTGTTCCATAATCATAACCATTCCGAATTCAACTCAAAATATTTTTGAGTCATTATAGACGCGTTGAGGCACAACATATCAAAAATTCAGTTCAAGAAAAGTTTTCTATATTTAATTAAAAATCATACAAGTCACAGCATTTCACTAATTCTAAAACAGAAAAATTTCAAGAAAATGAACAAACAATTAGTTAAAGTACCAAACCTTGCTTTTCCTTGCTCTTCTTGTCTATTTCACTTCCTTTCCTCTCTAATCTCCTTGATTTCCTATGAATTTAACATGTCACATATGTAAAAACAAACCCTAGATATGAACATGATGCTACCTTATGATTTTCTAACAATCCTTTACTTATTCTTACTAATAATCACCATTTTCATCATTTCCTTTAAGTAGTTTATCATTTTTCACCATAATCATCAACTTACTAATAACTTGCCCAACATGAACATAATATCAAATCTTCCTAAACATAGCCTAATACTTAATTCTAATGAAAGAATAAGACTTAGGATGGCATCTTACCTTATTTCCTATTGAATTTCACTTGAAAAATGGCTTAGACTTGAAAATTTTCTCCTTGAAAATGGAAGGGAGGGGGGAGCACGACCTAAGGAAGAAGAAAAGTCGTGATGGTGGTGTTTTTTTTTTATCCTTTACTTGTGTTTGGAAGACCAAAATTAGTTGTTTATAATTTAATTTCCATTTAATTAATTTGTTTATTTTCAATGGCCATGATTTATCCAACCCATTTGGAATTAATGGCTAGGATTTGGCCACTTGAAAGTGGCTTTCTGTTCTTTTAAATTTTTCCCCCAAAGTTATATTTAATTACAAAATTGCCCCTCCGGTGGAAATATCCAAAATGCCCTTGTCGGAAAATCACCCGTAACTTACAAACCGTGCATTTTCGGAAAAAATCGTGCGCCACCATTACTACCCGATTAATCCCAAGAACACATTTATGGCATCCGTTAGGGTCACTATTAAGAACCGACACAACTTTTTAGAAAATTACTCTTAGGTCCTCAGCCTTTCGAAGAATTACCTTTAGGTCCCGTCGACTTCACGGGCCTCCTTTGCACGCCGATTTTGTTTTTGACTATCTCGAGCCTCTATTTGACCACTTATTTATGTCCTTCTTGCCTAATACTCAACTACCTAAACTTTGGAATGTGACAATAACGATGCTTTATTTCAATTGTTGCATGTAATATGGATAATATTGTTATATTTAAGAATTTTATAATATTAAGACCTGTAAAGGAGGCCGGTTCCAATGAACCAGCCGTTGTGGGGGTGCTGGGCCTTTCTCACCTTCCCCACATGTACCCAACTTTCTGAACGCATTAGGGGGTTGGGGATTCCTTAGGAATCGAGTCATCCAACCCTTTCTTTTTCCTAGCCTGTCCGGATGGCGACTCCATTTTCTTCGGACCTAGGTCCGTGTTCTCTAAGGCCCCTAGCCTAAACAGTGCCGAAGTCGCAAGAAACATTCCACCGGAAGTGGGGGCAAAAATCTACATTCATACCCCGAAGGTAAATCATATGTCAGTGATACCTAGCATCTAGCCCCAAAGACAAATCATGTATCTGTGATGCCTAATGTCTAGTCTCGAAGGAAAATAATGAGGATAATCTCATAGGCAAGCCGCCAAATACAGAACTCTGAAAATTGAATCATACACTAGGTACACAAATAATTCATATTTTCCATAATCAACCTTTTCTCTTTTTCCCATAATCAACTAGGCACATTGCCTCATTTTCTCATTTTTATCATTCATATCAATGTCAATTCACTTTAATTCATCATATTTCATCAATTCATCACAATGTATGACATTTCATATTAAAATCACATTACCCAAATATTTTGGGTTATTTTCACATAATGCACATAATTCACATTTTATTTAATTTAGCTATTAATAATGGCTTTTCATAATATATATAATGCATACATAACAATTTACTTGTCATAGCACAATGTTCATGAATGTTCAATGTATCAAGTAGCTTAACACATTTTCCATCCAAAATGTGTTAAGCCTAATTTAATGCCAACATATCTAATTTATCAAAAGTTTGTACTTACCTCAAAAAGCACTCAAATGCAAGCTCAAAATCTCCCACAAACCTTTACTTTTAACTTGCCCTTCAACATTAGGGTTAGGCAATCTACTTCTTCTTAATGCCTACACACAATATGATCAAATACAATCATTTAATATCACATTTTAAGGCATTTCCAACATTAAACCCCAATTAAACATCACTCCTACAAATTTCTAAAATTTAGCCTTTCTGTAGACCCTTAATTTTTTACCCAGTCCGGTCCATTATTTTTTTTATAGTCCAAAATAATTTTTGTGGTATTTTAAAAAGTTATTTTAGTTAAAAATGGTGAAGTGAATAAAAATAAAATAAAATAAACAAATAATAATAATAATAAACAAATAAATAAAAATAAAAATCGGAAACGAAAAAATCGACGATGAAAACATGTTTTATTAGTTTTTGTTATAGATTTGTGTCTTGTTTATTATAATAATTATTGTTTTATTTAGGTATTTTGTTAGTTTAAATCAGTTTATTTAGTGTTTTTGTTAATTTTGGTAGTTTTAGTTTATTTCAGTGTTTATATCGTTTTTGATATAGTTTTTAGTATGTGTTTATGTTTTGTTGGTTAATGTTTATTTACTTCTTATTTACAATTTGTTTGAGTTTTTTTTTAGGTTAAGAAAAAGCCAAGGAACCAAGACTAAAAGAAAAAATGGACAGTAGCTGACACAGGCAGAGGACACGGCCAAGTCACTGGCCGTGTCCCATATCAAGCTGAAAAGAAGCCACAAGACACAGTGATGGACACAAGCAAGGGACACGGCCAAGTCACTGGCTGTGTCCCTCCTAAAAGCTCCAACACGGCCAACTCACCTCTAACATGGCCGTGTCACTCAACCAAAGAAGAAAAGAAGAAAAAAAAGCAAGCAGAAGTGAACACATGCAAGCGACATGGCCAAGTCACTAGCCGTGTCCCTCCAAAATGATCCAACACGGCCAAGTCACCTCAAACATGGCCATGTCCCTCCAAAAATGCTCAAACACGGCCAAGTCACCATCAACTTGGCCGTGTCTCACCTAAATCCAAAGCAAAGAAGAGCATTTCTCACAGTAGGTGACACATGCAAGTGACATGGCCAAGTCACTGGCCGTGTCCCTCCAAAATGATCCAACTTGGCCGTGTCACCATCAACTTGGCCGTGTCTCTCCCTCAAATTCACCTCCAACATGGCCAAGTTCACTCTAACTTGGCCGTGTCACTCAAGGATCAATAAAGACGCGCGGAGGTTTCGTATAAATAAAAAAGTTAGGGCTTTTCTTAAGAACTGTTGACGATTTTGAGAGCAGATTGAGCCGTCAAAGAGATTAGGGTTTTAATAACTTTGTTTTTCCTTGATTTTTGATTACACTTTGTTTTATCTAGCTTAGATTAGATTGTTCTAGCCATTGATACATCCTTCATGCAAGATTTGATCAAGAGATTCTTCAGAAGCTTCAAGGAGTTTGTAACTTGGTTTTGTTCTCGAACTTATTCTCTTTATTTTCATTGAAATTGTATTAATGGATATTTTCATGTCTAATTTGATTTCTTTGAACATTAATGAGATGAGTATGTTTGATTGCATTATGAACTAATTTGATCTAGTCTAGGGTTTGTATGGATCTGCTATGATTGTATGAATTGGTTATTCTCTTAGCTAATAATTTCTTTAGCCTTGATTGAATGAAATATTGTTAATATATAATTGATTGGCCACCAATTATGTGTTTTTAAACTTTAATCAATCTTCTTCATTATTTAGCAATTTAAATTTCTTTAATTACTTGTTATTCATAATCTGATAATCAATTAGCCACTTTAGCTTCCTTGTGAGACGATCTTGGGGCGATCACCTTTGCTACAGCTACCTCGTATACTTGCGAGTGACGCTTTGTGGTAGAGTTAATTTGAGCGCAACAAGTTTTTGGCGCCGTTGCTGGGGAAGCTAATTGGCGTAATTGTTTATTAGTTTTAGAAATTTTAGATTATTTTTCATTGTTTACTTTTTATTTTATTTTGTCTTTTGCTATTAATAATTTCTTTTTCTAGAAAATTTTGTTTATGCAAGGCAGGAGATCACTTGAAGGAGATCTACATCCATTTATTCCAGAAATTCAGAGAGTGAAACAGAGCAGAGAAGAGTTTGAGCTCTACACCGGATTTGATACAGAGGAGGACACTTCTTAAGTTGAGTCAGATACTGCACAATCAGTTAACATGGGAGAAGAAAGGCAAAGAACCATGAGAGATTTTGCTAGACCTGTCATTGGGACTTCTACATCTTGTATAAGGTTGACAAATGCAGCAAGGAACTATGAGTTGAAGAACATTCACTACAACATGTTGCCATCATTCTATGGAGTTCCAAATGAAGATCCTTTGAACTTTATTTGGGATTTCTACTCCACCCTCAACACTTTTCCATTGGGAGGATTAACAGAGGATCAGTTGAGGATGCGGTGTTTCCCATATACTTTGAAGGATAGGGCAAAGAGCTGGCTTATGATGTTGCCCAAAAACTCTTTGACAACTTGGGAGCAAGTTTACAACAAGTTCATGGGAAAGTTTTACTCTCATCAAAAGACAGTTGAATTGAGAGGGAAGATTGCTACATTCTCTCAATTTGAGGGAGAACCATTTCATGAGGCTTGGGACAGATTCAAGATGTTATTGATCCAGTGTCCACATCATCACTACCCACTTCAACTTTTGAATCAGTTTTTCTATGATGGTCTCACCCAGCAATTTCAGAACACTGTTGATAATGCAGCTGGGGGAGCCATGGGAGAAAAAACAGCTGATGAAACTTATGAGATCTTTGAGATGTTGGGAGCTAATTCTCAACAGAAAAGTGTAAGAGGAAGAAGTAAAGGGGTGAACCAATTGGAGGCCAATAGTGAGATGGTAAATCAGATAGCTGAGTTGACAAGGCAAGTGCAGATGCTGAACATGAAGAACAATATTTCTTCATCTACTCAAGAAGCGTGTGGAATATGTGGAACTTTTGGGCATGGAGCAAATATTTGCCCCTCTGCATATGAGTCTTATGGGAATGAAGCTGAGCAAGTCAATGCCATGGGGGGATTTCAACCAAGGGCCTGGAACGATCCTTACTCCAATTCTTATAACCCTGGTTGGAGGAATCACCCAAATTTTTCTTGGGCAACAAATAATTCTTAGCAGCCTTTCAATTTGCTCCAGAGATAGAACCAACAGCAGCAATCCTCAAATCAAGGGCAGTCTAAGATAGAGAGCTTGGAGGAAAGTTTACAAGCTTTCATCAAAGTCAGTGCTCATAATCAAGAGATGACTAATAAGAGGCTGGATTCATTAGAAGCATCCTTTAAAAAAGTGGAGACTCAAGTAGGACAACTTGCACAATAGATGCAGATTCAACAGAAGGGGAAATTTCCAAGTCAACCTGAGCAGGCACATTCAGTGACTATTCTTAGGAGTGGTAAGGAAATTAACAATAATGTTGAAAATGATTTTGTGAATCCAGGTGACCAAGAGAACAAGAAAGAAGGAGAACCAGAGAACAAAGGTGATGGAGTTATATTAGTGGAGAAATCACCTTCAGCAGATTTACATAAGGCAAGCAATCCGTACCGGCCTCCTATACCATTCCCTAGCAGGTTGAAAGATGATAAAAAAAGATAAGCAATTTTCTAATATCTTCAACATGCTGTCTAAGGTAAGTATTAACTTACCTTTACTTAAAGCAATAAAGAACATGTCGGCTTATGCCAAATTCTTCAAAGATCTGATCACCAAGAAAAAGAGGTATGAGACGAATGAAAAGGTGATAGTTTCCGAGGTAGCTAGTGCTGTTCTACAGCATAAACTACCTCCCAAGCTAAAGGATCCTGGTAGCTTTATAATTCAAATTTCTGTGGGGAATGGAAAGGGGATTGAGGGCATGTGTGATCTAGGAGCTAGTGTGAATTTGATGCCTTATTCTGTTTATAAAGAATTATGATTAGGGGAACTTAAACCGACAAAAATGGTGTTGCAATTAGCTGATAGGTCTTTTAGATTCCCAAAAGGGGTTATAGAAGATGTGTTAGTTAAGGTTGGAGGGTTAATAGTACCTGTGGATTTTATAATTCTTGACATGGAAGGAAGTAACCCTACACCATCAGCACACACTATTTTATTGGGCAGGCCTTTTATAGCGACTACCAACACTTTAATAGATGTTAAAAATGGTAAACTATCAATGACTATCTTGGGTCATACTGTTGATTTTTCTATTTTAAACACTTCTCCCATTCCTACAACTACTTTATATGAGGAATGTTCTTTAATTAATTGTGTTGAAGCAGTTGTTTCAGATGCTCTTTTGCAGACAGGTTCATCAAAGAAATTGGAGCTGAAACTGACCTTAGAAGAGGGGGCTAAACTAGTGAGGGAGACCCAAAAGTGCCTTAACCCAAAGGCATATGAGAGTTCGAGGAATTATAAGGATCACACTAAAGCACTTCATGACAGATTTATTGGGCGACAGACATTGAGTCCAGGTATGAAAGTTTTACTTTTTAATTCTCGACTTTGTCTGTTTTCAGGTAAACACAAATCTCGATGGAGTGGTCCTTTCGAGGTAACTAAGGTATGTCCTTCTGGTGCCATTGAATTGCTTAACTCTAGAACTAATAAGATTTTTAAAGCAAATAGACATAGAGTTAAACCATATAAAGAAGGATTTCATGGAGTGAGGATCATTGATAGTACTTTGATCCATGATTCCTAGTCTTGCATGATGTCCAGCTATATGACATTAAAGAAGCGTTAAATGGGAGGCAACCCATTAGTTTTAATTTCTTTTTCATAGTTATAATTTTATATTTTGCAATTTTGATTTTATGTTTAGTTTAAATAAATGGAAACCCTTAAGCTCTCTTGTATCTTGTTTTTGACCATTTGTGTTTGTGATGAAAAGTTAGGGTTTTGCCTCACCAGGGTACGATGGAAGACAGGTTGTACTTTCTCTTTCTTTTTATTATTCTTGTTTTACATTGAGGACAATGGAAATTCTAAAGTGTGGGGTAATCTTTTAGCTTTCCTTTTGTTTTGGTTGTCTTGGTGTGTTTTATTGTGTTGTGCATGGTATAATTGTTGAAAATTTATTGATCTTTTCTGTGATTCTAGCATTATAGTTGAGACTTTAGTATCAGCATAGAAATGAGCATTTGAATTCATTTCGGATCAATTTTCACATTCTGCAATTCATGACATATAAATCTTTGAAAACCCACCTTTGTGAGTTTTGAGCCTCATAATTTGATATTATTATCAGTTGATTTTCTTTTCTTAAGTGTGCACCTTCATGATTTTGCATCTCTAGAGTTTGCTTTTGCATACTAATTGAACTCACATTATGATTTAATCTCAAGTTTTAAAATGATGAAGGCAAATTAGGTTAGCCCTTTAGCTTAAAAAGACCTCCCTTAATATTGAATTCCTTAGTGAGCCAAGTTGAGCCTTTGACTCTTTTCTTGTTTGATCAACACAATTCAGAGCTCAACTTTCTCTTATTATCATCATACCTGCCTTAAAGGAATGGAGTTCTTATTATATGACAATAGGGTGGTTTATTTCAAAGTGTGGGGTAAGCAATAAAAAAAAATTTGGTATTGGTATTTGGGGTTGAAATGCATACTTTGCACTTTGTATTTGATTAAGAGTTGACTATTCTTTTCCTCTACATGTTAAGCTAGATGATCTATGCAATGTTATATTTTGTATATATATATGTATTAAAAAAATAAAATAAAAAAAAATTTATATATAATAAAAGAAAAAGAAAAAGAGAAAATAAAAAAAAGATATATATATATATATATACAAAAGTCAAATATGTTCTAGCATTGGTTATCAAAAGAGGAATGTCGACTCATGTATTTTTCTTTGAGTATGCAATATGTGAGGTATTAAGGGATGGTGAGTATGCCATTTGAAGGAGTTATGAGTTTCTTAGCAAGAGTAGTGTCTAATTTAGATACTCCATTTCTTGATGCTCCAGCTTAAATGTCTTTTCTCACACCCTTACCTTAGCCCCATTACATCCAAATGAAAGACCTTTGGATTATTTCTTGAGAAAATCAGTGAGGGAGATTGGATAATTAAGCAAGTTTATGGTAGTATGCAGTCATGAGTGGTTTGAGTGATTAACCTTTGAAATCGAGTGAAACACTTAGATGAGAGATGAGATTTGTATGTCTGGATTAATGAATGAGTTAAGAAAATCCTTGATTGAAATAAATTGTAAATATTTATGGCTGACTCTTAAAGTATTTCATCTATATACTGGAATTATAGTTAAGGTTGTTTGAGTTTTTAATTTATGCCATGTGAATTTGCTTGAGGACAAGCAAAGTTTTAAGTGTGGGGTAGTTGTTTTATTAGTTTTTATTATAGATTTTTGTCTTGTTTATTACAATAATTATTGTTTTATTTAGGTATTTTGTTAGTTTAAATCGGTTTATTTAGTGTTTTTGTTAATTTTGGTAGTTTTAGTTTATTTCTGTGTTTATATCATTTTTTATATAGTTTTTAGTATGTGTTTATGTTTTGTTGGTTAATGTTTATTTACTTCTTATTTACAATTTGTTTGAGTTTTTTTTTAGGTTAAGAAAAAGCCAAGGAACCAAGACTAAAAGGAAAAATGGACAGTAGCTGACACAGGCAGAGGACATGGCCAAGTCACTGGCCGTGTCCCATATCAACCTGAAAAGAAGCCACAAGACACAGTGATGGACACAAGCAAGGGACATGGCCAAGTCACTGGCCGTGTCCCTCCAAAAAGCTCCAACACGGCCAAGTCACCTCTAACATGGCTGTTTCACTCAACCAAAGAAGAAAAGAAGAAAAAAAAAGCAAGCAGAAGTTAACACATGCAAGCGACATGGCCAAGTCACTGGCCGTGTCCCTCCAAAATAATCCAACACGGCCAAGTCACCTCAAACATGGCCATGTCCCTCCAAAAATGCTCAAACACGGCCAAGTCACCATCAACTTGGCCGTGTCTCACCTAAATCCAAAGCAAAGAAGAGCAATTCTCACAGTAGGTGACACATGCAAGTGACATGGCCAAGTCACTGGCCGTGTCCCTCCAAAATGGTCCAACTTGGCCGTGTCACCATCAACTTGGCCGTGTCTCTCCCTCAAATTCACCTCCAACATGGCCAAGTTCACTCTAACTTGGCCGTGTCACTCAAGGATCAATAAAGACGCGTGGAGGTTTTGTATAAATAAAAAAGTTAGGGTTTTTCTTAAGAACTGTTGACGATTTTGAGAGCAGATTGAGCCGTCAAAGAGATTAGGGTTTTGATAACTTTGTTTTTCCTTGATTTTTGATTACACTTTGTTTTATCTAGCTTAGATTAGATTGTTCTAGCCATTGATACATCCTTCTTGCAAGATTTGATCAAGAGATTCTTCAGAAGCTTCAAGGAGTTTGTAACTTGGTTTTGTTCTCGAACTTATTCTCTTTATTTTCATTGAAATTGTATTAATGGATATTTTCATGTCTAATTTGATTTCTTTGAACATTAATGAGATGAGTATGTTTGATTGCATTATGAACTAATTTGATCTAGTCTAGGGTTTGTATGGATCTGCTATGATTGTATGAATTGGTTATTCTCTTAGCTAATAATTTCTTTAGCCTTGATTGAATGAAATATTGTTAATATATAATTGATTCGCCTCCAATTATGTGTTTTAGGTATTAGATGATGGATTGAGAGATGAAGTCTAATGCTGGAACAATTCAATTTAGGACTTAGGTGAATTAGAGATATAACCTATTAAAAAGATTATTTCAATTATAACAAGATTAGTTGAAAGAGGTTTGAATGCGAGAGCTTATTTCCTTGACTTGATTAATTGAGTTGTTTGAGATTTAATCTTTGAAATTAAATTAGTTAAGAAGAATAACCGTTCATACATATAAGTAGTAGAGAAGTGCAAACCCTAGACCTTTCTATCAAGTGAATCAAAACATCAGTTTTAGTTTACTTTTATCTGTTTTTAAACTTTAATCAATCTTCTTTATTATTTAGCAATTTAAATTTCTTTAATTACTTTTTATTCATAATCTGATAATCAATCGACCACTTTAGCTTCCTTGTGAGACGACCTTGGGGCGATCACCTTTGCTACAGCTACCTCGTATACTTGCGAGTGACGCTTTGTGGTAGAGTTAATTTGAGCGCAACAAAACATTCGTCGCCGAAAGTGTTGGATGAAATTGCCCGAAGCCAATTTTATTGGCGCTCCCGATGCTCCCACCTTGCCTTGCAGCTCTCGCAGCCCGACGTAGTTTTCGCCAGTGAAATTTTTTCGATTTAATATTTTTTGAAACCAAATTCTATTTTGTTTCGGTTTCCTTTTCCTAATTAATGATAGTTTCCATAAACAATTTGAATTAATCATATAAATTCCTATAAATAAGACCAAAAAAAAAAGAAAAAAGGGGATGAATTTTGTAGAGAACAACGAGGAACTTTAGAGGAGACTTTGGACAATCGGACTGAATTTTGAACTTTGGATTTAGACTTGAACTGTGGAACTTCATATTTGAGAGGCAAGCAAAGAATCAAGCCATCAAAGGCAGCAACCTTGCCTTTGTCCTTGTTCATCCAAGAAGCAATTTTTGGTGGAACCAACAAATGAAGGTTTGAATATCTAATCTTTTTTTCTTTACAGTAGCTTCAATCATTAAATTTTTTCTTTTGATTTTAAAAACCTTAATTCGTTTCTTTGTTTTCCAAAAATCTTAAACTAATTTTGTGTTTCTTCTAAAACCTAAGAACCCTAATCTATTTCTTCAAAATCTTAAAACCTTAATCTACTTTCCAACTTTCCAAAACTTTAAATTGTTTTATTAATTCCCAAAACCCTAATCTGCTTTCCAATTTTCCAAAACCTTAGAACACTAAATTGATCCTTTTATTCCCAAAAACCCTAAAAAAAATATTTTCTGTTTCTAAAAAACCTTAAATCATCTTGCCAATTTCCAAAAACTTTATAAACTATAAGTTATTTTCTTCAATTCCAAAATCAAGACAATAACCCCAAACTAGCTCATCTAAACCCTAAGTGTTCTTAAACCCTAATTCCCTTAAAATCTAAAACCCTAGTTTTTCTAAACCCTAATCCTTAGAACCCTAAAACCTTATAAACCTAAATATTAAAATTCAACACAGTAAGCCTAAAAACAACAATCCAATAGCTAATAATCATAAATCTAATGTTTTAATATTCAAACCCTAATTTCATGATTTTACCCCTCAAATCCTAATTTTGTTAATCAAAGAACCTTATCAATCTCTTAAATTATAAAACCTTAATCCATTTCAATTCCCTTAAAACTTACAGTAGCCTAAACCAATAAATTCCAAAACCCTAAATATTAATTAAAGAACTTTAAATGAGAAACAGTAACCCTAACTTGTATCTTTACTTACCTTAGTTGATTATATAGTTTATTATATGCTTTGATTTATTTAAGTTCAATGCTTGGTTTATTTAAATTATCTTGGATGAATGTTTATATTTTGATTGATGTTTAATATCTTTGATGAATGATTTATTTATGATGAATGGTTATTTACTTTTATCAAATTTATTTGATCTCCAAGTGTTGTAACAGGTATGTTTCCACTTTGTGGGTACCTCATTAATTAAATTCTATGTAATCTAAATTGCTTTTATATTTTAGACCAATGTAAAGGGTATGTTTCTACCTTTTGGTGGGTGTCCTATTTAGTTTAGACATGGATGATGTAAGGACATGTTTCCATCCTCGGATGGGTGTCCATTTATTTGCTTTGTTTGGACATTGCTTTGATTTTTAATATAACAATGCTTTTATTTCAAATGATGTGTGTAATATGGATAATATTGTTATATTTAAGAATTTTATAATATTAAGACTTGTAAAGGAGGCCGGTTCCGATGAACCAAGCGTTGTGGGGATGCTGGGCCACTTCTCACCTTCCCCACACGTACCCAACTTTCTGAACCCATTAGGGGGTTGGGGATTCCTTAGGAATCGAGTCATCCACCCCTTTCTTTTTTCCCGGCTCGTCTGGGTGGTGACTCCATTTTCTCTGGACTTAGGTCCATGTTCTCTAAGGCCCTTAGCCTAAACAGTGCCGAAGTCATAAGAACCATTCCACCGGGAGTGGGGGCGAAAATCCCCGCTCACACTTTCCTTGCTTTAACTTTGAAAATCCATTTTAATCCATTTAAATTAGTGTTTTAAGTTTATTTATTATTAAAAATATATTATAGCATGTTTCAATCATTCACCATAATTAAATACAAAATCTTAAATAAAACCCTAAAATGGCATAACCTTCATCAATAAAGGTTCTTCATTCCAACTCATTCAAATTATTAATCCAAGTTTATTTCCATCACTTATGTCAGTAAATAACATGATTTACACATTAAAATCAAACAATTAACCATTCTTTGAAAATTCCCTTTCTAAAACCCTAAATTCAACACTATCTCATCCAATCTCTAACCAAACTTAACCAAATCCATCATTTGACTTTAAAATCCTTGTTTATGCATCAAAACAATACATTTGGAATCAATATGCATAATTAAAATATAGGAATTCAAAAGTACAAATGTTTCATAAACCTAAATTCTCTCTCTTCATCAAACTCCACTCAAACTTAACCATTTCTTCATTCCAACTTAAAATCATTAATAACTAATCAAAATAACTTTATACAAACTCATTCAAGCCATTAAATCATGCTTAGTCAAAATCCAAAATTCAAAATATTCAAATCTTTATGGAAATCCAATGAAAAAAGTTAGAAACTTACTAATACAAGAGGATATCACCAAAATCCCACTTGAACTTGAAATTCTTTCAATTATGGAAGCTTAGAAGAAGAAAAAACCTTCTCCTGGATGGATATGGAGGTTTGGCTAGCTTAAGGAAGAAGAAGAAGATGAAGACTTTCTTAAATTTCTCTTTCTTTCCACTTTAAATTTGACCATATATATAATATATTTTATTATATTTTTAATTAATTAATTAATTAATTAAAAAACTATAAATTACATCTTCAAGTCAAAAATAATTTATTTAAATAATTTTAATTATCCAAAGTATATTTATAATTTTGCCACTTGACCTTTGACTTTTCTTTTTAATGTGTTGACTTTTGTATACATTATGTATATTTTATATATATTTCACATATACTCTTTAATTTTTCACTTAAAATCCTTCAATTTTTCATTTAAATTATTTATTTAATTCATTTTAATTTATTTTATTTTATTTATAAAAATTACGGATGTTACACTCGGACTTATGAAGTATCCATTAGAAGATTCTGGGTTAATTGAAGCACCTAGACTAGCTTGGATTTGATGAAGTATCCATTAGAAGACCTCAGGTTCATCAAAACACCCTGATAAACTAAGATTTGTTGAACATCCATCATAAGACCTTGAGATCAGTCCAGATTTATTAAAGCATATGGCAAATTAAGTTGCTATTCACTTTTGTAGACAAATTCAAGATCATTCAAGCAGGTTGCAAAACTGTAGACCCCAAAATCTTGTCCCTAAAAATAATTTCGGGCTCAATTAAGAGCCCTCAGAAACCTAAAAATTACTAGGCTGCCAACTGGGCAAAACCGTGGCCTATGGAAAATTTATCCCAACTTATGGCCAATTCGTCATAAGCTTATGGCGAATGGTCCATAAGCCCAGTGTCCCCTGAATTTTCCTAATTTGCATTAAACTTTAAATTTTTTAGATAACATTAAAGTTTCCTAGCACAATCAAGTTTTTTATCACCTGATTAATCCTAATGTTAACTATAAAAAGGGAAAGAAAGAAGAAAAGAGGCAAAAAGGCAATTAGAAAAGAGCATAGAGAGTAAAGAACCAATAACAAGTAAAACAATACATATAACCCTTGAATATTATTCAACCACAATTGATCTAGACTTTAAAAACTATACAAGAAAGATTTTTGTATCAATTTTTACAAAGGAATTATGCGGTTCAATTAAAAAAACCTGCTCCAAAATCAAATATTTGGTGGAAATGATAATGTCGGTATGATTCTCGGATTACCTATTTATTATTATTGACATTTTTTAACTTGTTGACTTGTTGATTCATTAAATAAAACTTAATTTCTCTAATTAATTTTAATTAAACATATATGTTTATGTATATTTTGATCCTTGATTTATTGTTCTGTTGAAATTTGCCGCATTAGATAATAATTTTATATCCAGTAAACTATTTTTTAATTAATTGACTGCTAACATAAAACTTGCCCAAAAATTAAAATGATCAAGGATCAAATCGAACCAGGCATAATTTGTCGTAGCCATGTACTATGGCAAATTTGCTATAGTGTTTTCTTTTTTATATATATCTTCACTTTTCTAGTACTTTTGTGAAAGGTAACTTTAATCCTTTTTGTTTTAATCTATTTTAATTAGAGCCCGATTATAATTGCAGTATTTTGAAGTGATTAATTATTTGTTATGTGCTTTTGATAAGTTTATGCAATGATGTGTTAATATTATGTGATAATTTTATACGATGATTAATTATGTGTGCCTTTAATTACGGATTATGGATGTTTTAATTAATTATTTTTTAACAGATATAAAAGGCATGTTTCCACAACTTGTGGGTGCCTTGGTTTATTTGATTTATATATTATTTTGTTTACTTAATTAATTTGGATTTTAAGGAGTTGTAAGGGTATGTTTTCATCTTGTATAGGTACCCACTTTATTATTTGTATTTTTATTAATTAATCTATGATATGATGTTCATTTATTTTATTTTAATAATGTTTGTCATATGAGTAATATTATAACAATCTAAAAATTTTATAATATTTAGACCTAAAAAAGAAGCTAATTCCAATGAATTAGGCATTATGGGGGTGCTGACCCATTTCTCACCTTCCCTATATATACCTGTCAACCTCTAATTTGTCACCTAATTTAGAAATTAGGGAATTAAACTGGAAAAATTAATGTCTTAAAAGTGAAATTTTGTCCATTTTAATTTGATTAAAAAATTATTGCACTAGGAGTGGATAGGCCGTGCAGCCCATCAATCGAAAAAAAAATTATTAATTAAAATTAAAATTAAAATTAAATAATGAATAAAAGGGTAATGATAAATTAAAATATATTAACAGAAAATAATAATAGAAAAACTAAAATTTCAAAGAAAGGATTGTCATTAATAAGTCCACACACACAAACTGCAAAAATTAAAAGATAAAGTAGTCATCCTAAAAATACATGCATCATAATGCATCACTAGCATCCTATATAAATTGGAGAATTAAATAGAAAATTCATTCTCTACAGTGGCAGCACCTCTGTGAGTGGGGATTTTCACCCCTACTTCCATGTAGAATAGTTCTTACGACTTTGACACTGTTAGGCTCAAGGCCTTAGAGAATACGAGCTTAAATCCAAAGAAAATGGACTCACCACCCAGACGGGCCGGGAAGAAAAAAATGGGTGGATGACTCGATTCTTAAGGAATCTCCAATCCCCTATTGGGTTCAAAAAGTTGGGTACGTATGGGGAAGGTGAGAATGACCCAACACCCCCATAACACCCGGCTAATTGGAACAGACCTCTTTTTTAGGTCTAAATATTATTGAATTCTTAAATATTGTAATATTATCTATAATACATGCAATTATCAAAATAAATAAATATCCATCACTTTATTAAAATGAAACAAACAAAACAGGCACTCATCCATGCATGGAAACATGCCTTTTATAATGCCTAATGTTAAAAAAAAGATTAATAAGATAGGGCACCCACCTTTTGGTGGAAACAAGCCCTTTACATTAATCAAAAACTTAAAGTAAATAAAATTACGTTAAACTTTAACAAATGAGGTACTCACAAAGTGAAAACATACCTTTTGCATCTTTAAAACATAAATATTAATCAAACTAAATCATTCAATCATTCACTGTGAGCAAAATAAAAATAAATCATTGATGAAAATAAAACATTAATAAATCATCCATTCAAGACACAAAATAATCACATCTAACCTCTAAACTTAAATAAAGCAACAATATACAAATTTAGGGTTTACAACTTAGATTAGGGTTTCTTGGATAAAATTAGGGTTTTACAACTTTTATAACTAAATTAGGGCTTTTAGCATTTAGGAAAAAATATTAGGATTTTTAGGATTTTGATTTAAAAACTAGGGTTTTGGTTCTAAAGAATGCAACTAGGGCTCTAGTTTTTAGATAATAGGATCCGTGTAACTATATTTATAAATTTTGGATCATTAGATTATGCTTTAATTCAAATTAATAATGCATGAAATCAATTGCTATTGCTACTGCTACTGTGATATTTGAATTAAGGTTACTCTAATATTAAATCAAAATTAAATAAGCTACCATGGATAAAGTAGGTTACTGGACATTCAAAATAAGTTTTATAGATATAGATTTTCAAAATAGTTTACTAGATATTTTATTAAAAAAAATAGAGGAATGAAGTGAAATAATTTAATGAAATAACAATAAATGAACTACAGGAATTTTAAAACATATTAGATGAGGAATTTTAAACCTCTGTTTGTTGGTTCTACTGATATTTCACATTGATCCAAGCTTTGTGTTGTACCAGTTGTAGAATCTCGGTTGAACAAAGCCAAGACAGTAGCTACTGCCCTTTTGATAATGCTTTCTCTGTATTAGATTGCTTTTCCTTTTCTGTTTGATAATTGTTTAGTTGTTGTGTGATACTTCAATGGTGTTGGAGGTTGTTTTTTTTTCTTCCCTTCTTAAACATGTATTTATAGAAGAGTATATTAGGTTAAACCTTTTAAAACTTCAAGTTTTAAAAATGAATTCCCGAGGCATATCAAATTATATTGATTTTAATTCGATCCAAACCATTAGCATGTCAGACTCAAACTCTTCTAATCCAACATGGAATCAAAATCCATAAGCTCCATATGGCCCAAATCGATATAGGACCTTCCCATATCAAATTAGGAAGGTCCCAATTTGATATGGGACTCTCTAATATGGAATTGGGGCATCCCAATTCGATATGGATTGTCCCATATAGAATTGGAAAGCCCAATTCAACATGGGTACTCCCATGAAGTGCAATTAATCCCCCACATTGAATTAGAGCCAACCAAACCTTTAAAATAAAACTATTCAGGGTTTTAAAGGTTAAACCATCTTATTTTAGGTCTCATTAAATTATACCAATCTAATTGAAGGCTTTAAAAATAGGTTTAAGCCAATAAAAGTGGATCAAACTTGATTAGGCCTTCTTTAATTAGGATTGGATTAGCTAGGACCAAATTCAAAGGTCTAAATTTTGCCCCCTGCTTGAACGATCTATAATTTATTTAGAGAGTGAAAAGCTACATGATTTTGAGCTAATTTTGGATAAGGATTGGTTTCAGGACCCATAAACAGAATTTAGGTTCTCGACCCGAGGCGGGATCTAGGTTCTTGACCTGAGCTAGGACTTTAGGGTTCTCGACCCTATACTAGATTTGGGTTCTCAACTCTAAACAAGATTTGGGTTCTCAACCCGAGATTAAATTTGAGTTCTCAACCCAAGACTGAATTTGGATTCTCGACCCAAGACTAGATTTGGATTCTTGATTCGAAATTGTATTTGGGTTCTCGGCCTAAGACTGGATTTGGTTTGGAAATCAACCTGAGGCTAGATTTGGGTTCTTGACCCAAAATTTGATTTGATTTGGGTACTTGACCCGAGGTTGAATTTTGGGTTCTTGACCCTAAGATTGGATTTTGGGCTCTCGACCCGAATATGAATTGGTTGGCTTTTTGTCAATCAAGAGTTCTGGCTATCTTCTAGCCAATTATTCCATTCTTCAATGGATTGTAGGTCCTCACCCTCAAAATGGAAATTCATCCTTGGGCATTGGATCTTCACCCTTCAAAATGGATCTTCATCCTTTTGAAATCGGGTCTTCACCCCTTAAAAATGGATCTTCATCCTTTGGACATCCGGTCTTTACCCTTGAAAAATGGATCTTCATCCTTGGACATCGGATCTTCACACTTCAAAATGAATCTTCAACCTTGGACATTGGTCCTGCATTGACTTTAGCTCTTCTAGTTGGACTGATAGTTTATCTTTTGTACCTTCATTCATTTGAGAGTTCTAATTTTCTTCTTGTTCCATTCTTTTTGTTCTTCCTTTGCTAAAAATTTAGCTATTTTTTAGCTAGCTAGTCCTCATATTCTCTCTTTGCCCCGTGCAT
The DNA here is from genome assembly GCA_947685225.1 of Garcia nutans. Taxonomy (NCBI): domain Eukaryota; kingdom Viridiplantae; phylum Streptophyta; class Magnoliopsida; order Malpighiales; family Euphorbiaceae; genus Garcia; species Garcia nutans. The sequence continues at coordinate 40,700,644 of CANTUV010000007.1, read as the reverse complement.
GAAAAAATATTGAAGGTGAGTTTGAAAATGTTTTGTACACGCATAAACTCAAAAAATTGAAAAGAGGAAGTTTTTCCCCCTGTGTAGGCTCAAACTAATGATTTTTTTTCCATGCAAGCTCTAATTAATGTTTATGTTTTTTCTAGTTCCTTGCACAAGTACAAATTTCCATTTTAGTAAAATGATCGAATCTTCTTCAAATAATGGACCTTCCATGCCTCCTGATTCCATATTTGCTTCATGTTTACTTTATAGAGTATTTGTTGGTCACTTTGACAAAGAAAAAATAACCTAATAAACTTGATTAGGCCTTCTATAATTAGGATTGGATTAGCTAGGACCAAATTCAAAGGTCTGTAGTTTGCCCCCTGCTTGAATGATCTAGAATTTATTCAGAGAGTGAAAAGCTATATGATTTTGAGCTAATTTTGGATAAGGATTGGGTTCAGGACCCATAAACTGAATTTAGGTTCTCGACCAGAGGCTAGATCTAGGTTCTTGACCTGAGTTAGGACTTTAGGTTCTCGACCCTATACTAGATTTGGGTTCTCAACTCTAAACTAGATTTGGGTTCTCAACCCGAGACTGAATTTGAGTTCTCGACCAGAGACTGAATTTGGATTCTCGACCGAGACTAGATTTGGATTTGGCCCAAGACTGGATTTTCTTTGGGAAATCAACCTGAGGCTAGATTTGGGTTCTTGAACCAAAATTTGATTTGATTTGGGTACTTGACCCGATATTGAATTTTTGGTTCTTGACCCCAAGATTGGATTTTGGGCTCTCGACCCGAATATGAATTGGTTAGCTTTTTGTCAGTCGAGAGTTCTGGCTATCTTCTGGCCATTTATTCCATTCTTTAATGGATTGTGGGTCATCAGCCTCAAAATGGAAATTCAACCTTGGGCATTGGGTCTTCACTCTTCAAAATGGATCTTCATCCTTTTGAAATCGGGTCTTCACCCTTTAAAAATGGATCTTCATCCTTTGGACATCCGGTCTTTACCCTTCAAAAATGGATCTTCATCCTTGGACATCAGGTCTTCACACTTCAAAATGAATCTTCATCCTTGGACATCGGTCCTGCATTGACTTCAACTCTTCTAGCTGGACTGATCTTTTATCTTTTGCACGTTCATTCATTTAAGAGTTCTAATTTTCTTCTTGTTCCATTCTTTTTGTTCTTCCTTTGCAAAAAAATTAGCTATTTTTTAGCTAGATAGTCCTCATATTCTCTCTTTGCCCCATGCATGGTGAAATATTGAAGGTGAGTCTGAAAATATTTTGTACACGCATAAACTCAAAAAATTGAAAAGAGGAAGTTTTGCCCCCTGTGTAGGCTCAAACTAATGATTTTTTCCCATGCAAGCTTTGTTTAATGTTTGTGTTTTATCTAGTTTCTTGCACAAGCACGCATCTCCATTTTAGTAAAATGACTGGATCTTCTTCAAACAATGGACCTTCCATGCCTATTGATTCCATATTTGCTTCATGTTTGCTTCATAGAGTATTTGTTGGTCACTTTGACAAAGAATAAACAACATAAAACAAAAAATACAGTGTGATATGCTCATGTATATATGATATGCATGAATAATAATACCTATAGTAGTTCCAATGACTCATAGACTAAGGTGATCGGCTGAAGTGCTCCCATGAATTCCTTCCAAATGCACGTTTAGATCTTGCAGTGGAACAACATAAGTCTTCACATTTATAGCTTTTATCTTCAAGATGTTGAAAACATGAGTGGTCCAAGTAGCGTACGTATTGAGAGTATATGTAGTGTACGTATATGGGGTATAGGGGTGTTACAATTGTTTTGGTATCAGAGCCTAGGTTTGAGATTCTCAACCTAGGTGAATTGTAAGAAAAAGAAATTTTGATTTTAAAATATGGTTTTTGAATAAGATACATGCTTTGGCACTGGCAGTTTCTAATCTTTGATGAGGTATATTCTACTGTGTTTTCAGATATAGGTAGTGATGGCATCTCAGTCACGTCAGTCAATAGAAGGTAGTGCTGAGAGTGTAGCTCCTGATGAGGGTAGAGAAGGAGCTAGGGTTGAGAGAACTGGTGAGGCACCTGCTCCTGTGCCAGAGAGACCAGATGCTGATGAGATTGTACCGGTTTGGTTACGGCATATGGTAGAGTTGTTGAGGCAAGCTCCAGTGCAGCAGCCGCCACCGCAACCACAACCACAAATACCGGTAAGGCAGTATGATAAATTGAGAAAATTTGGAGCTGAGGATTTCTTTGGTACTACAGATCCTCCAGTAGCTGAGCAGTGGCTTGATAGAGTTTAGAGGGTATTCATTCAGCTGCAGGCTACTTCTGAAGAGAAATTTAATTATGCTAGATCCCTTATGCAAAGAGATGCTTATGATTGGTGGAAGATGTTTCCAAATGTGATGGATGATCCACCGACCTTGTCTTATGGTGATTTTCTGCAGGAGTTTGAGCAGAAGTATACTATGAGGGAGTATAAGTATGCTAAGAAGATGGAGTTTCTAAATTTGAGACAGGATAAATGGACGGTGATAGAGTATGAGATAGAGTTTATCTGGTTGAGTCATTATGCCGGTTGGTTTATTTCATATGAGATAGACTAGTGCAGGAGATTTGAGGAGGGGTTGAGGCCCTCTATTATGTGTATTGTTGCAGGCTCTCGGTATCAAGATTTTTCTCAGTTGGTTGCACAGCCAGAAGTATTGAGAGAGCACAGGGTATTGCAGCAGTTGCTACTGAGGAGGAGACTAGAGTTAGGAGACCCCAATTTGAGGTAGGGTCTTCATCTGTAAATAGAGGTAGAGGAAGCTATGTTCCGAGGGTCAGTAAGAGCCAGAGACAGCTTGATAGGTCAGTACAGTATCAGAGGCACAGACCAAGAACTACAGTTTCTGTAGCTAGTGCTCCAACTCTAGTGGTTCATAGGTCTATTCCACCTACATGTGTTCATTGTGGTAGGGCACATGGGGGTGTTTGCTGAAAGACGGGTGGACTAGGAGTGTGTTTTAGATGTAATTCACCATATCATTTGATCAAAGATTTCCCTGAGCTACTGGAAGATAGACAAACTGATACTGCAGCTTCTCGACCCAGCATCAGCAGAGGAGGTGTAACACCCCCATATCCAATGCCCACACACTACAACTACAACAATGCAGCATAAGTGCATCAAACATAGGGATGCTACGGTTTTCTTAACATTCAAAACACTTTAAACTTGATACAATACCCTTATCATTATACATTATAGAAAAGTAGATCATTTACTTATAAAACAAAACATATTAGTTATATATATATATACATTTAAATATTACACAGCGGAAGTTATAAAATATGTACATATTTACATATTAAACATTTCTTTACAAAATATAAAGAAATATACATGATTGGCAAGTCTGCTCTGATCTTTAAGCTCCCAAAATGGATTCTTCAAGGTCTACTCTCACTTGGTCTTGATGAACTCTCGGGTTCAACTCTATCCACTCTATTACCTGCGCGATTAAACACTATCGCGCTAAGCCAACGGCTTAGTAAGATAAAACATACTAATGGTATGCTTTAATGTAATGCAATGTCACATATGTTATTGATAAGATCAACATCATAAATATAAAGTTAACCACATAATTATGCATTTCACAAATCATAGTCATATGAGCATACCACATTTCAACATCTTTCCACATTCAACATTAATCAATCATACTCAATAAACAACATCTCATTTCATTAACTCATAACATTATTTAAGACATTCATATAACCTTGACACCTATGGGCCCAACAAGTATTTAATACGATATTCAGAGTTCAGAGTTACTGCTTTGGTTCATAGTCACAATAATCACGCCCGTAGGCAATGTATATACATGTATCTCTATCCATGGATAGTGTAACAGACCCAGTCTCTTGGACCATCAACTCAACACATATGAGGAGATCCTCAACCCGGCAAGACTGTTACAAATCATATATCTCATATTCACAATTCTCATAGTGTAACAGACCCAGTCTCTTGGACCATCAACTCAACACATATGAGGAGATCCTCAACCCGGCAAGACTGTTACCTTTCATCATTTCTTAGGCATGCCACCCAAATCCAGAACTCTGAAACTGAATAACATATTAAACAAACAATTCATTTATTATATAGTTACCATTTCCATTCTCAAATTCTCATCACATTTAGGCAAACATGCCTTCTTTCTTTCAATATCATCATCATAGCCAATCACAATGGCATTGTCTCATATCATGTCTTATTTAAATTATCATTGCATCTTTGATATACATTTCAATTTCAATGTATATTACTCATGAAACACATTACCATTCACAATACATAACATAACATTGTTCAATCTCAACAATGCAATTAGGGCAAAGAACAATTGATATGATTCATAGTTTTAGGACCTTTCACATGCATTTGATTATATCATTCATTGATTCAAGTGTGTTTAAAGTGTTTAGGGTTAGGTTTAAGGACCAACCTACCTTTGGAGAACCAAAGCAATGCAAGAAGAACAAAGAATTAAAACCCTAACCCACACAATTGAGGGACACGGGCAGCCACTTGAGGGACACGGTTAGGGCAATTCAACCTCTTCACAATCTAATCCAAAAGGAATATTAGCAAAATGACCATATGAATAGTACATTCTGGTTTTAGACTCCATTTTATCCTTATTTTGAAAAATTGTATAAAATAATCTACTTGACTAAAAATTCTAAAATTTTTACAGAATTTAGTTTTGTATCTTAAAATCATTCCTTTAAAATTTCAGATCAAACTGAACACAAAATCTTGGTCAAATAGTTCACCTAACCAGACTACCCCAATTGCCCTGCATCCTGGCAGCAGTTCTGAACTTTGTGAATTCCATAAATCAAATTCAATCAACGTGGTTCCAAATTATTTTTCTAAAATACTAGACTCACTAAGCAACAACATATCCAAAATTCAATTGGATATGATTTTTCTACATTTTATTAAAAATCCCGAAATATAGCTGTCTCAGTTAAGGTACCTGCTGGAACAGGTCTAATAAAAATAATCTTTCTAAACTCATAACCATTCCAAAATCGAATCAACATATTTTTCAGTCATTCTAGACTCATAGAGGCACAACATATCAAAAATTCACTTCAAGAACATTTTTCTATAATTAATTAAAAATCATACAAGTCACAGCCTTTACTAATTGTAAAACAGAAAAAAATTCACTAAACACAACTCTTACTCTTCCATCACCAACACTAACCTAGCTTCTTATCTTTAATTCCATTTCAACACTTTTACACACACCATACACAAACACACTCCATCAAACTCAAACAAAATTCCAAATAGAACAAGAAAAATCAAGAGAAAACTTACCTTAAATGAAGAATTCCACAAATCTCTAACCAACACCCTTGATTCCTTCTTCAATTTGCTTCAAACCTCAAGATCACCTCTCTTTCTCTCTTTGTCTATGGAGAATCCGGCCACACATGAAGAGAAGAAGAAAATATGAAGAGCAAAGTCAAATTTGGCTTCTTATATCCATCAAGTGTTTTTAACCTTGCAATTACTAAAACACCCTTCACCATTTAACTAACCTTTTGTCTCATCTAAGCCCTTATATGTAATTGCACATTCCACAAAAATATCTTCTTGCATTGACTCTATATTTGACCAATCTATATGTTATATATATCATCATATACACAACGTATACATTTGTCTCTAAACCCTAAATTTCTTCTCCAAAACACATATACATATACATTCTCTTCCCATTTCTTTTCTCTTACAATTTAACACATATATTCAATCCAATATATAACAACAACAACACTAACAACAACATCAACAATAACAACAACATAACCAAGACTTCTAGGGCATACATGAGGATATTACAATTCTCCCCCTCTAAAAAGAAAATTTCATCCTCGAAATTACCTGATATCAAAGCTGAAACAACTGCGGATATTGCTCTCGCATTGATTGTTCACTCTCCCAAGTCGCTTCTTCTTTTGCATGATTCTTCCATAGAACTTTCACCAATGGCACACTCTTGTTCCTCAACTCTTTCACTTCTCGTGCCAAGATAGCAACTGGTTCCTCTTCAAATGTCAAGTCTGGGCTCACTTCAATAGATTCAAATGGCAACACATGAGATGGATCCGACCTGTACCTCCTCAACATAGAAACATGAAATACATTATGAATACGATCCAACTCAGGTGGCAAAGCAAGTCGATACGCAACTGGCCCAACTCTTTCTAACACTTCATACGGCCCAATGAAACGAGGACTCAATTTTCCTTTTCGACCGAACCTCAAAATCTTCTTCCAAGGAGACACTTTCAGAAATACCTTATCTCCAACATTAAACTCTATATCTCTCCTTTTCAGATCTGCATAAGATTTCTGTCGGTCTGAAGCTGCTTTTAACCTGTCTCGAATCAACTTTACTTTTTCTTCAGTTTCTTGAATCAAATCAGGACCAATCAACTTATTATCTCCAAGCTCATTCCAACAAAGAGGTGTCCTACACCGTCTGCCATACAATGCTTCAAACGGTGCCATACCAATGCTGGATTGGTGACTGTTGTTGTATGCAAACTCCACAAGAGGTAAAAATCTATCCCAACTTCCAGTGAAATCAATGACACAGCTTCTCAACATGTCTTCAAGAATCTGTATCACCCTCTCTGACTGTCCATCCGTCTGTGCATGAAAAGCAGTGCTGAAGTGCAGTCGAGAACCTAAAGCACTATGCAAACTCTTCCAAAATCTGGAAGTAAACCTGGGATCTCGATCAGACACTAAAGAAGTTGGAACACCATGCAGTTTCACAATCTCATGGATATACAGCTCAGCCAACCTCTCCAAAGAGTAATCCATCCGCACCGGAAGGAAATGAGCTGTTTTAGTCAATCTATCCACAATCACCCATATAGCATCATGCTTCTTTTGTGTCAATGGCAAACCAGACACAAAATCCATTGTCACTCTTTCCCACTTCCATTCTGGTACTGACAACGGTTGAAGCAACCCGGTTGGAACTTGATGCTCTGCTTTAACCTTCTGACAAGTGAGACATTTCGACACAAAATCTGCAATGTCTCTCTTCAAACCAATCCACCAATAATGCTGTCTCAAATCATGATACATCTTCGTATTACCCGGATGCATAGCAAACACTGACTGATGTGCTTCTTCTAAAATGACTCTTTTCAATTCAGCATCATCAGGTACACACAATCGGTTTTTAAACCAGAGACTCCCATCGTCTTTCACAACAAAATCTCTTGTCTTCCCATTCTTACAATCTGAAATAATCTTCTGAATCTTCTTATCGGCCAACTGAGCTTCTTTGATCTGATCTAACAAAATCGGCTTCAATTGCAACTGTGCCAATAATGCACCATCAACACAAGGTACAAAACTGGCATGCAATGCTCTCAACTCAACAAGCAACGAGAGTGAGTAAACTGTTAAACCAGCTAAAGACTTCCGACTCAAGGCATCAGCAACAACATTTGCTTTACCTGGATGATAGTCAATCAAGCAGTCGTAGTCTTTAATCAATTCTAACCATCTCCTCTGACGAAGATTGAGTTCTTTCTGGACACCCAAATACTTCAAACTCTTGTGATCAGTGTAGATGAAACATTTCTCCCCAAACAGATAGTGGCGCCAAATCTTTAATGCAAACACAATGGCAGCCAATTCCAAATCATGGGTCGGATAGTTAAGCTCATGCGGTTTCAACTGCCTAGATGCATAAGCTATAACTTTACCTTCCTGCATCAATACACACCCTAAACCTCTATGTGAAGCATCACTGTAGATCACATATGGTTTGTCTTCCACAGGTAAAGTAAGAACAGGCGCTTGAGTCAACATATCTCTCAACTGCTCAAAGCTAGCCTGACACTGATCCGTCCACACAAATCTCACTCCCTTACGAAGCAATCTAGTGAGTGGAGTAGCTATTAAAGAAAACCCTTTCACAAATCGTCTGTAATAGCCTGCCAAACCCAGAAAACTTCTAATCTCTGTCACAGACTTGGGTGGACTCCAATTCAATATAGCTTCAACTTTGCTCGGATCAACTCTAATACCCTCTGCTGAAACTATATGTCCGAGAAAAGCAACTTGATCCAACCAGAACTCACACTTCGACAATTTGGCAAATAACTGCTTCTCTCTCAAAATCTGCAACACAATCCGCAGATGCATATCATGTTCCTCTTCATTCCGCGAATACACCAGTATATCATCAATGAAGACCACTACAAACTGATCCAAATAGGGCCTAAACACCCTATTCATCAAATCCATAAAAGCTGTAGGTGCATTCGTTAGACCAAAAGGCATAACTAGAAATTCATAATGCCCATACCTGGTCCGAAAGGCGGTCTTCGGAACATCCTCAGCTCTGACTCTCAGCTGATGGTACCCAGATCTCAAATCAATTTTAGAAAATACAGCTGCACCCTTCAATTGATCAAAGAGGTCATCAATTCTAGGCAAAGGATATTTATTTTTAATAGTCACCTTGTTCAATTGCCTATAATCGATACACAACCTCATAGTACCATCTTTATTTTTCACAAATAGCACAGGAGCTCCCCAAGGAGAAACACTGGGGCGAATGAATCCTTTATCCAACAACTCCTGTAATTGCACTTTCAACTCCCTCAATTCTGCTGGTGCCATTCTATAAGGAGTAATAGAGATAGGAGTGGTACCAGGCAACAATTCAATACCGAACTCCACCTCTCTCTCAGGAGGCAACCCTGGCAACTCCTCTGGAAACACATCCGGGAACTCAGCAACTGTGGCAATGCTATCAATAGGGGAACCCTTCACTCTAGTATCCACCACATGAGCAAGATAGGCTTCACACCCCTTTCTAATCAACCTCCTGGCTGCAACAGCTGAAACAAATAAGGAGGCTAGCTGTTCCTGCTCATTAAATACTATCACCTCTCTACCATCATCCGTTCTCAAAGAAACAATTTTCTTTTTACAATCCACCACAGCTCCATGTCGAGATAGCCAATCCATACCTAAGATCACATCATATTCCTTAAATGGCATCTCAATCAAATCCCCTAAGAACTCCTCACCCTGCACCACTACTGCACTATCTCGATGCACCTTACTTACAACCACACTATGCCCTAACGGATTTGTCACCAACACATCAAATCCTAGGGACTCAGCATGCAAATCAGATACAGGCAAAATAGATACACTAACATATGAATGTGTGGAACCTGGATCAATCAAAGCAAGTACTGAAATATCAAATAAAGAAAAAGTACCAGCTATGACTGCCGATGCATCTGGCTGCCTCTGCATAACATACATCCTCTGGGAAGATCCAACCTCCTCTGGTCTACCCTCCCTGGATGTAGCACCTCCTCTAGAATTGAACCCTGGTCTACCTCCTCGGCTGGCACCTCTGCCTCCTCTGCCTCCTCTGCCTCCCCTCACACTAGCTCGAGAAGCAGCAGAATCAACTGGCATCTGCTCCTGCCTCTCAGGACAGTCTCTCACAAAGTGGTCAGGTGATCCACACCTGAAGCATACCCCTGATCTACTATGCCTCCAACAAACGCCCCCATGTCTTCCACCACACTGGTTACACACAGGTAAGGTGGATCTCTGAACTCCAGGAGTAGGAGCACTCGCTACTGAAGCTGCAGGTCTAAATCTCTGTCTCTGGAACTGCACTGACCTACCAGCTAACCTCTGACTCCTACTAACTCTAGGAACAAAGCTTCCTTTACCTCTTTTAACAGAAGAAGACCCTGCCTCAAACTGGGGCCTCCTAACCCTAACCTCTTCCTCTGAAGCAGCTGCAATAACTTGAGCTTGCTCTACACTTCGAGCTGCTGCCACAAGCTGTGAGAAATCCTGATATCTAGATCCAGCCACTAAGCACATGATAGAGGGCCTCAATCCCTCCTCAAACCTCCTGCATCTATCAATCTCATCAGCAATGATACCCCCATCATACTGACTCAGTCGAATAAACTCAACTTCATACTCAGTTACGGTCCGATGATCTTGCTTCAAATCTAGAAACTCTCTTTTCTTCCCATCTTTATACTCCCTAGGAGTATACTTCAACTCAAATTCCCTCAGAAAATCAGTGTAAGACAGTGTTGGAGGATCATCCATAGAATGTGGCACTGTCTTCCACCAATCGTAGGCGTCCTTCTGTAGCAAAGATCTTGCATAGTCAAATTTTTCCTCAGGGGTGGCTTGTAACTGAATAAAGATCCTCTGTACTTTGTCAAGCCATTGTTCTGCTACAGCTGGGTCAGTAGTACCAAGGAAATCCTCCGCTCCATACTTCCTTAGTTTATCATAGTGCCTTACAGATACCAAAGGCTGAGGGGGTGGTGGCACTGGTTGCACTGGTGCTTGTCTCATAACTTCCATCATATGTCTAAACCAGGCTGGCGGAACCTCCTCTCCAGCTGGTCTACCCGACACCGAAGCAGGTGCCTCCTCAACACTATCAACTCTAGCTCCCTCAGCAGGAGCGATACTCTCGGCACTACCCTCAATCGACTGACGTGAGTGAGAATCCATCACAACCTAAATCTGCAAACACAACATACTACATCTTATTAAAGATCAGAGGTTGCCAATCCCAAACATGTATATTATTCAAAAACCACTTTTAAAGTCAAAATAGTCTTTTTATTACATTTTACCTAGGTTGAGAATCTCAAACCTAGGCTCTGATACCAAAACAATTGTAACACCCCCATATCCAATGCCCACACACTACAACTACAACAATGTAGCATAAGTGCATCAAACATAGGGATGCTACGGTTTTCTTAACATTCAAAACACTTTAAACTTGATACAATACCCTTATCATTATACATTATAGAAAAGTAGATCATTTACTTATAAAACAAAACATATTAGTTATATATATATATATACATTTAAATATTACACAGCGGAAGTTATAAAATATGTACATATTTACATATTAAACATTTCTTTACAAAATATAAAGAAATATACATGATTGGCAAGTCTGCTCCGATCTTTAAGCTCCCAAAATGGATTCTTCAAGGTCTACTCTCACTTGGTCTTGATGAACTCTCGGGTTCAACTCTATCCACTCTATTACCTGCGCGATTAAACACTATCGCGCTAAGCCAACGGCTTAGTAAGATAAAACATACTAATGGTATGCTTTAATGTAATGCAATGTCACATATGTTATTGATAAGATCAACATCATAAATATAAAGTTAACCACATAATTATGCATTTCACAAATCATAGTCATATGAGCATACCACATTTCAACATCTTTCCACATTCAACATTAATCAATCATACTCAATAAACAACATCTCATTTCATTAACTCATAACATTATTTAAGACATTCATATAACCTTGACACCTATGGGCCCAACAAGTATTTAATATGATATTCAGAGTTCAGAGTTACTGCTTTGGTTCATAGTCACAATAATCACGCCCGTAGGCAATGTATATACATGTATCTCTATCCATGGATAGTGTAACAGACCCAGTCTCTTGGACCATCAACTCAACACATATGAGGAGATCCTCAACCCGGCAAGACTGTTACAAATCATATATCTCATATTCACAATTCTCATAGTGTAACAGACCCAGTCTCTTGGACCATCAACTCAACACATATGAGGAGATCCTCAACCCGGCAAGACTGTTACCTTTCATCATTTCTTAGGCATGCCACCCAAATCCAGAACTCTGAAACTGAATAACATATTAAACAAACAATTCATTTATTATATAGTTACCATTTCCATTCTCAAATTCTCATCACATTTAGGCAAACATGCCTTCTTTCTTTCAATATCATCATCATAGCCAATCACAATGGCATTGTCTCATATCATGTCTTATTTAAATTATCATTGCATCTTTGATATACATTTCAATTTCAATGTATATTACTCATGAAACACATTACCATTCACAATACATAACATAATATTGTTCAATCTCAACAATGCAATTAGGGCAAAGAACAATTGATATGATTCATAGTTTTAGGACCTTACACATGCATTTGATTATATCATTCATTGATTCAAGTGTGTTTAAAGTGTTTAGGGTTAGGTTTAAGGACCAACCTACCTTTGGAGAACCAAAGCAATGCAAGAAGAACAAAGAATTAAAACCCTAACCCACACAATTGAGGGACACGGGCAGCCACTTGAGGGACACGGTTAGGGCAATTCAACCTCTTCACAATCTAATCCAAAAGGAATATTAGCAAAATGACCATATGAATAGTACATTCTGGTTTTAGACTCCATTTTATCCTTATTTTGAAAAATTGTATAAAATAATCTACTTGACTAAAAATTCTAAAATTTTTACAGAATTTATTTTTGTATCTTAAAATCATTCCTTTAAAATTTCAGATCAAAATGAACACAAAATCTTGGTCAAATAGTTCACCTAACCAGACTGCCCCAATTGCCCTGCATCCTGGCAGCAGTTCTGAACTTTGTGAATTCCATAAATCAAATTCAATCAACGTGGTTCCAAATTATTTTTCTCAAATACTAGACTCACTAAGAAACAACATATCCAAAATTCAATTGGATATGATTTTTCTACATTTTATTAAAAATCCCGAAATATAGCTGTCTCAGTTAAGGTACCTGCTGGAACAGGTCTAATAAAAATAATCTTTCTAAACTCATAACCATTCCAAAATAGAATCAACATATTTTTCAGTCATTCTAGACTCATAGAGGCACAACATATCAAAAATTAACTTCAAGAAAATTTTTCTATAATTAATTAAAAATCATACAAGTCACAGCCTTTACTAATTGTAAAACAGAAAAAAAATTCACTAAACACAACTCTTACTCTTCCATCACCAACACCAACCTAGCTTCTTATCTTTAATTCCATTTCAACACTTTTACACACACCATACACAAACACACTCCATCAAACTCAAACAAAATTCCAAATAGAACAAGAGAAATCAAGAGAAAACTTACCTTAAATGAAGAATTCCACAAATCTCTAACCAACACCCTTGATTCCTTCTTCAATTTGCTTCAAACCTCAAGATCACCTCTCTTTCTCTCTTTGTCTATGGAGAATCCGGCCACACATGAAGAGAAGAAGAAAATATGAAGAGCAAAGTCAAATTTGGCTTCTTATATCCATCAAGTGTTTTTAACCTTGCAATTACTAAAACACCCTTCACCATTTAACTAACCTTTTGTCTCATCTAAGCCCTTATATGTAATTGCACATTCCACAAAAATATCTTCTTTCATTGACTCTATATTTGACCAATCTATATGTTATATATATCATCATATACACAACATATACATTTGTCTCTAAACCCTAAATTTCTTCTCCAAAACACATATACATATACATTCTCTTTCCATTTCTTTTCTCTTACAATTTAACACATATATTCAATCCAATATATAACAACAACAACACTAACAACAACATCAACAATAACAACAACATAACCAAGACTTCTAGGGCATACATGAGGATATTACAGGAGGTCGAGGGCAGAGGTTTTAGTAGAGGTGGTTGATTCGAGATTAGTCAGAGAGGAGGCTCTACATCCAGAGGTAGTAGGCCAGATGAGACTGGGCCATCTCAGCTAGTGTATGAATGGTAGAGGCAGTCGGATGCTTCATCAGTTATTGCGGGTATATTTTCTTTATTTGGCATTTCAGTTCTTGCTCTTTTTGATCTAGGATCTATGCATTCATACATAAGTGCATATATTTTGCTTGTGAATGAATTGCATTCAGAATCCCTAGGATTTGATGTCTTGGTGACAAATCCTTTAGGGCATAGTGTGGTAGATAGTAAGGTGCACCGAGATAGTTCAGTTGTGGGGCAAGATGAGGAGTTCTTGGGTGATTTGATTGAAATGCCTTTTAAAGAGTATGATTTGATCTTAGGCATGGATTGGTTGTCTAAGCATGGGGCTGTGGTAGACTACTATGATAATAAATCGGTGACCATTTGAAGTTGTTAGATGTATCTCTCCTATAATGTTAATTGTTAGGTCCCAGCCTAGCTATCTGCAAGTGCACAGATCATTAACAAGTAATATAATGATAAGTAGAGTATCGTTTCCAAGAGAAGGTTACTTCTAAATACCAAACAATTAAACTGATTATTATTTGGATAATCAAAATTTGATCATTGATTAGATTAAATGGAATGAGAATAAAATTCTAATATTCTAAGACTTCGGGTCTAGTCATCTTTATTTATTTATCATGATTTTTCTAAGGTTTTGATTTAATTCAATTTTCCTTTGATTAATGGTTGGATTCTCCTAAATTAAATTCAAATCTCTCTCAAGTACTAGAATTATTATTGATTTCAATCCTTATGTCTACTCTAGTGATCATAAGTAATTAAACCAAATAATCAAGTTTTGTGAAAATCTTTAATCAACCTCTTAAGTGTTAACCTTATCTCTAATTGAAAACAACTTAAGATTATTACCTCCTTAGACAAATATTGCACTTTCACTCTCGGTCCATCACACAATATCTTAATTTAATTAATTATTGGCTAGGTAATTAAAGCATTAAGATAAAAAAATAACAAAATAATTCAAGGAAAATCTAAATTAAACCAAATAAACATTTATAATTCCATGATAAATTTAGTGAAAGGGACCAACCCTAAAAATGATTAGTTCTTCATTATTAAAATAAAACCATTGCAATTATAAAGAAAGTAATTAAAAACATAATTTAAAGAATGAGAAATATCAAACTCAATTTCTTTGAAGAAGAACTCATTTTGGATCTTAAAGTCCTTCTTCAACCAAAGTTAACTCTCCTTGTTTAAGAAACTTTAGACTACATTTATTTCTTTGATAAATCTCCTTTAATTCTTGTATATCCTCTTCTCCTTAAAGCCTTGGAGGAAGGGTGTTTAAATAGAGTGCTTGGAAACTTCATTAGTGGAGGAAAACTGAAAAAGGTTAGGTCACATCTTTGTTGGATCATCATTTTTAAAATTTTATGCTCAAAGTCATGAATATCGACACCCCACGGTTGTGGCGTATGAGTGCCATGGTCATGGCCTGAGTTGGAATGGATAGTTTTGAGCACTTTATAGCTGTAAATGGTTGACAGGGTAGGCCACGGTCGTGGCCTTTGAATGCCACAGTCTTGGCATATGAATTGAGGCTACAAACTTAGACTTCTCTTCCTTTTCTTGGCTTAGGCAGTCGAGAAATGAAACCCATGGTCATGGCAATTCAATGCCACAGTTGTGGGTCCATTTAGCTTCTGGAACATTTATTTTTGTTGTGGATGACTTGATTTAAATCCCAAGGTCATGGCCTTGAATGGCCATGGGCATGGCATTTGTGTGTTTCTTCATTTTTTGCTTAATTTTCTTTAATTTTTCACCACTAATCATTAAAAATCTTGAATCTTGCCTTTCCAAGCATAAACAATATAATTCTAACTCAAACAAACAAAATCCATCAAGTTCAATTGCAAAGCAAATAAAATCATGTTTAGAATTATATAAAACATTGATCATAATTTCACTCTATCAAACTTCTCCAAACTTAAGTCATTGCTTGTCCTTAAGCAAAATTTTTCTTTTTATGTTGAGTTTATATGCAAATATTTTAATCAATTAAAATTTCAAAATTTGAGTTGCAAATTAGCTTCATAACTTTACCTACTTCATTATCACCTCCTTTACTTAAGAATTTAATTAATTGCAATCAATCATCAAACTTTAGATAAGCAAATATTCTTTTGATGCACACTTACCCTAGTCTCATAGGCATGCTTAATTGGGCTTTCTCTACTAATAAACCATACTAAATCAAGAGAAATCAAAAGAGCTTTAATAGGCTTGTAATGGGGTCTATAAAGGTGAGGGCTAACATAAGGTTTAAATGAAATTGGTTAATTATCTTTTAAAATTTTCTCTTACATGTAGCTTGTATAGAGGATTCTTGAATTTTTTTAGGGTATTATTATACATATATATTTTTAATATAGTTATATTACCCCCAAACTTTAAACTTAGTAGTCTACTATTGTAAACTTTCTATATTTCATCCTAATAAATGAACAATTTAATTTTTTTAAAATATTCAAAAGATAATTAACCTAGAAAAGGGTAGTTAATTATGTTATTAAATTAAAGAAAAACTCAAGCTAAGATTTATTTTAGGTTCAAAAGGGACAACTAGGGGAAATTTTAAAATTGGTGGGTATAAGAATTTGGTTCCATAAACAATGACTAAATCATTTTTCCCTTTTACTTAACACGGTCCAATTTCACCTCAAAAGCTCTTTTAAACATGTTCTAGGCCTAGGCAATTAATAATGTGAAAGAATATACACTTATTCTAAAATTCAATAACTAATCACTTCTATTTAAATTAAGAGCTCATTTGGTTAAAAATCCATAAGTTATTATTATTCTATCCAATCTTGATCTTAAAATTTTAAAAATATAATTGAAAAATTTTTAACATATAAATTAACATATAAGAATTCTAAAGTGACTAGATTAAACCTCACTCAATATATATTAATTATCCAATGTAAAAAAAATTAATCATAATATAAACTAAAAACAATAAGTATTCAAAACAATCATAAAAACAAAATTTAAAGTATCACCAATGTAAAGTGCCACAACTATCGCAAAACCAACAATTAAGGAAAAATTCCCCTCAACTTGAAATACGATGTCCTCAGTGGTCTCCAGCATCAGGATCATCACCAGGTGGAGAGGGTTGTTGTGGCGGTGTATAGTGGAGTCCATAATAAGCAAACAAGGTATTGAACTGCTCATCTCATACTCAACTCCTACAAATCACTGGTCCACGATGTCAAATCGCTGCTCCCATGCTTCATTCCTGCGGTTCATCTCATTTTTAAAAGAATTAAGCCTATTAGCAATATAATCAAATGTATTTGGTGGTGGAGCAAATGGACCAGCCTCGGAAGGTTGATGTGATGGAAGTTATGGTTGTTCTGCCGGTTCTTCAAAATCACCTTCTTCTTCGAATAATTCCTCCTCATCAATGTTAATATTGGCCTCTGGGGGTCCTAAAACTACATATTAGTTCCCTCTCTTTGTTGATAGTCTCATAGCCAAAATGATAGCCATATCAATTGTAGTTGTACCTAAAATAAGTATAAGGTGATCAAGACCTATATTAAGATAGGTAGCAATTTTTGTAATCATTCCCCCAATAACAATATTACCACTCTGCTTAATGACTTCTTCACATCATTTAGCAAACCAATAACCAGCATTAAAAACTTTTTCTTCCATGGTACAATAAAAGAAATGCAATTCTTTAGAATTAACAGTGCCTTGGCTCTCCCCTATCTCAAATATCGTATTTTCCAAAACAACATGGATGTATCTATAGAATGGGTTTGTAAAGTTAGAGGCTTTTGATATTTTACTATTAAATCATCACATGCCCCCTAGTCTATTCCTTGTTTCATTTTCATCAAAACCTTCAGTCCTACCAGGCGTTCCTTGCAAGTCAACCAGTCCGAGAGCATCCCTAAATTCAAGCATTAGCCAATTATAATTTTGATTGGCCAACCTAAATTCCACTCTCCCATTATGGCCATCTTGTCTATCCATGGAATAAATAAAAAATAATTTTAAAATCTAGGGTCAATTCTGCATAGGTCGGGTAACACATGCTAGCAAACAGGATCCATTGCATATCGATAAACATTTTAATCAACGCATCATTCCATCTCAATTTTCTAATAACATTTACATCAATGAATCGAGAATGAATTATTTTTTGGGAACTTAACTCATGGTACCTTTTTTGTTTCTCCTTATCATGGAAACTTAACTCATATGTAGTCTTTGAGGTGTTGGAGATGAAGGTGGAGAAGGTGTTGGTGAAGAGGATGATGATCCATCTTGGTGCCTTCTTTTAGATCCGCCTACTTTTGATCTTTCACCACCTTTTATTTCTTGGCAAAAGTCTTACTTCTAACAATGTTGATGTTTGATTTGTTGAATTGATGAAAAACTTAAAGAAAATGGGGTGAAAATGGAGTTTAGGTCATGGGTTTAGAGGTTTAGGGCGTGGTTTTCAAACGTGAGCTGCCAGGGTCATGTCCCATAAGTGCCACTGTCATGGGGGTCCTATTGACTAGTTAAAATAGTTTTTCATGGATTGCCATGGTCGTAGCCCTTGGAAGGCCATGGTCATGTCTTTCATATTGCTTCTGCCCCCTTGGTTTCTTTGTGTTCCCTATCTTTGGCAGTTTCATTTGTAACCCCACGGTTGTGGCCCTTGCAATGCCATGGTCATGGCATTGATTTTGCCTCTGCTTGCATATTTTACTTTAAGTTTTCATTTTGGCAGTATCAATATCAAACCCATGGTCGTGGGTCTAGGTAGGCCATGGTTGTGGGATTCATTTCTTTGCTAGAACTTCAAAATTCTTCCCTCATTTCCATTTTCATAGCTTCAATTTGATTTCCACGACCCTGGGGATGATCCACCATGGTCGTGGTGTCTTTCTACCTCAATTTTCTTGTGGTCTTGTACCTTAAATCACCTTCAAAAAAAATTTAAACAATATTAATTAAAAATTTTTGAAAAATGAAAGCAAATGAAATGACTAAAATAAAGAGAAATTGGATTGCCTTCTGACAAGCGCTAAGTTTATAGTCGATAGCTCAACATTCTCTGATTTGAACATTCATGTGATAAAATGATAGACTTTTATGATGTCTATTGGATCACTAGTGAAATAAGGTTTCAATCATTGGCCATTTACTTTGAAAATTTCTCCTTTTTGATTTTGTATATCTATTGCACCATGAGGATAGACCTTCACATCATTAAAACGTTCCAAATAATGAGATTTAAGCTTCCCATAAAAAATTCTCAATCTTGAATTGTACAACAAACTTTGCTGTCCTTCATGAAATTTCTTTGGTTGGATTGACTTATCATGCCATGCCTTTGTTCTTTCCTTGTAAATCTTGGCATTTTCATAAGTGTAAAATCAAATTTCATCCAACTCACTTAATTGCAGAAGGCGCTTTTGTCCTACTACTTTTAAATCCATGTTCAACTGTTTGATGGCCCAATATTCTTTATGCTTCAATTCCACTGGTAGGTGACATGCTTTCTCGAATATAAGATGATAATGAGACATACCAATTGGGGTTTTGAAAGCTATTCTGTAAGCCCAATGTGCATCATCCAATTTGAAATATCAATCTTTTCTTGAAGTGCTAGCTGTTTTCTCCAAAATCCATTTGAGTTCCCTATTTGATATTTGCAGTTGTCCACTAGTCAGAGGGTGATAAGGTGTTTCCACCTTATGGTGTACTTCATATTTCGTAACAAGAGTGTCAAAGCTCTTATTACAAAAATGATTACCACCATCACTGATCATAGCTTTAGGAACTTCGAATCTTGTGAAAATATTCTTTTTAATGAACTTAATCACCCCTTTAGCATCATTTGTTGAACTTGCGATTGCTTTAACCCATTTGGATACATAATCAACTGCCACCAGGATATAATAATTATTAAATGAAGAAAAAAAAGGGTCACATAAAATCAATTCCCCAAACTTCAAAGAGTTTAACTTCAAGAATTGAATTTAGTAGCATGTCTTGTCTTTTCAAAATATTTCTAGTTCATTGACAATGATCACATGACTGAACAAAAATTCTTGTATCTTTATATTTGCCAGAAGAATCCAGATTGCCAAATTTTAGCAATCATTTAGAGATACTGGAGTGACCACCACATTCTTTCGAATGACAATACTCTAAAATACTCTTAATTTCTTCTTCTAGTATACATATACGAATCATTTCATCCCTACAATGCTTAAATAAGAGAAGCTCTTCCCATATATAATTTTTAACGTTAGAAAAAAATTTCTTCCTTTGAGTGTACGACAGTTCTAGTGAAAGAACATTACTTGCCAAATAATTAACAAAATCAGTATACCAAGGAATAGAATTTTTAACAGAGAAAAGTTGTTCATTAGGGAATGACTCATTAATGGGCAATGATTCTTTATTCATTTGATTCTCCAATCTTGATAGATGATCTACCACTAAATTTTTAGCTCCCTTTTTATTCTTTATTTCAAGATCAAATTCTTGAAAAAGCAAAATCCACCTAATTAGTCTTGGTTTAGCTTCCTTTTTGCTCATAAGATATTTGATTGCTGCATGGTCAGTATAAATAATAACTTTATAGCCTAAAAGGTAAGATCTAAATTTATCCAAAGCAAAAAATATAGCAAGCATTTCCTTTTCTGTCGTAGCATATTTGATTTGAGTGTCGTCAAGGGTTCGGCTTGTAGAGTAGATGACATGATTTTGCTTATCCTTTTTCTTACTCAAAACATCCCCAATCCCACAATCACTGGCATCGCACATGAGCTCAAAGGGTAAAGAGTAAACTGGGGGTGAGATAATAGGAGTTGTTATAAGAGCTGCCTTCAACATATTAAAATCAATTAAAATTCATTAGAAAAATTAAAAATAGCATCTATATTTAATAATTCACATAAGGGTTTAGTAATTTTTGAAAAATCTTTAATAAAACCCTTATAAAACCCTGCATGTCCTAAGAAGCTTCCAGCTCCTTTCACATTAGTTGGTGGTGGTAGCTTTTTAATAATTTCTATTTTAGCTCTGTCTACTTTGATTCCTTCTTTAGAAACCTTGTGTCCAAGTATAATTCCTTCTTCCACCATAAAGTGGCATTTTTCGCAATTAAGGATAAGGTCTTTTTCATCACATCTTTTAAGTATCTGTTCCATACATTGTAAACAATCATCAAAAGTGGAACCGTAAACTGTAAAAACATCCATAAAAGTTTCAACAATTGATTCTATAATATAAAAAAATATAGCCATCATCCATTGTTGAAAAGTGGCTGGTGCATTGCAAAGTCCAAAAGGCATTCTTCAATAAGAAAAAGTTCCATATGGACATATGAATGTAGTTTTCTATTGATCTTCTGGTGCTATAGAAATTTGAAAATAACATGAATAATCATCCAATAAACAAAATAAGCATTACCCACAAGTCTTTCAAGCATTTGATCGATAAATGGTAATGGAAAGTGATCCTTTTGGGTGACTTTATTCAACTTTTTATAATCTATGCAAACACGCAATCCAATGACTGTTCTTAAGGAAATTAATTCATTATTTTCATTTTTTATAACCATCATCCCTCCTTTTTTTGTAACTACATGTATAGGACTTACCCAGGAACTATCAAAAATAAGATAAATTATTCTTGCTTCTAATAGTTTTGTCACTTCTGCCTTTACCACTTCTCTCATATTTGGATTCAATCTCCTTATATGGTTTATCATAGGTTTAGAATTTTCTTCCATTAAAATCCTATGCATACATATTGAAGGGTTAATTCCCTGAATATTAGATATAGTCCAACCTATTGCCTTTTTATATTTTCTAATCAAGTTTAAGGTTTTACTCATCTGAATTTCTGACAAATTATCATTAACAATAATAGGTAAGGTATTATTGGGTCCAAGAAATGCATACCAAAGATGATTTGGAAGGGGTTTTAATTCCAATTCCGGAGCTTTTTCAATAGAAGGAGGAGGTAAGGCCTTACCTTTGTCATGTGCTTCAAATTTCTAAAAGTGCACTAGTGGAGTTGTCTTTAAAGATGAAGCCTAAGCAGCCACTTCTTTATTTTCATCTTCTTGGGTGGAACTTTGTGCAAGACAAGTTTCTAAAGATTTTTTTTATCATTTTTCTCACAAAATTGTTGCACTCACTCATTAATAATATCAACTAGAAAACAATCATCAAGAAATGTAGGATGTCTGGCTGCTTTAGTTAAATTAAACTCCACTTTTTCTTCTCCAACTTGCAAAGTGAGTTTACCTCCATGAACATCAATCATGGCCCCAGCTATAGCAAGAAATGGTTTCCTAGAATAAGTGGAATTTTCACATCTTCATCCATTTCTAGAATTATAAAGTCTACTGGAATATAGAGCTTATCCACTTTCACTAAGATGTCTTCCACTATTCTGACAGGATATTGTATTGAACAATCCACCAACTGAAAGGACATCCTTGTTGGTTGAAGTTGAGTGAAACCAAGTTTCTTGCAAATAGAACTAGGCATTAGACTGACACTTGCACCAAGATCATATAAAACTTTATTCAAATCCATTTCGCTAATAGTACAAGAAATAGAAAAACTCCCTGGGTCTTTTAGTTTCAAAAGAAGTTTATTTTGAATAACCGCATTGCATTCTTTTGTAAGTGCGATCTTTGCATTTTCTTCTTACTTCCTTTTATTAGATAGCAACTCCTTTAAGAACTTCACATGAGTGGGCATCTGAGCAAGAGCAACTGCAAAAGGAATATTTATGTTAAGTTGTTTAAATACTTCTAAAAATTTTTCATTTTGCTTATCTAATTTTTGCTTCCTTAGCCTTTGAGGAAAAGGGATTTAAGGCTCATATGTTTTAATAATTTCTTTTGGCTTCTTTCTCCTTTACTTCTTCTTCTTTTTCTTTCTCCTTTACCAAATTTGGAGTTTGGGTTGGTAGAGGATCTTCAAGTTGCAAACCACTTCTTATGGTCATAGCTTTGCAATGCTCCCTTGGATTGATTTCCGTTTGGCTAGGAAGTGCTCCTTGACTCTAATTATGGAGAGAACTTGCAATTTGACCTATTTGTGTCTTAAGATTTCTATTCTGAGTTGAGAGAAGTTCAATTTGTTGCTCAAGCTTTTCATGTTGCTTTTCAATTCTATCAAATCTCTTTGATGTTTCTCCAATGAATTTCTCCAATGCAACTTCATATGATGGCTTTTCTTGATTTTGATTTTTCATGTATGATGGCTGATAAGGTGCTTTTTGATTGCTTTGATTTCCCCATGATAGGTTAGGATGATTTCTCCATGATGGGTTGTATGTGTTTCCTTGAGGAAAAATTGGACCTCTATTTTGATTGCCCAAAAATTAGACTTGCTCCACAACTCTGCAATCAACTGTGTTGTGACTTCCACATCCTTCACAAGTTGGAGATGAAGTAAGGTTGACATGCTCCAATTTCTTGGCCATTGTGTCTACTTTAACTGCAAGCAAAGAAAAATAGTCAATTTCAGATAAACTTGCAACTTTTTTATGAACATTACGTTCTGATGTCCAATGATAGTTATTTGCTACCATTTCTTCAATTAAATCAACTGCTTGAGAGGAGCTGTAATATCCTCATTTATGCCCTAGAAGTTTTGCATGTTGTTGTTGTTGTTGTTGTTGTTGTATTGTTGGTTTAAATTGAGAAAAGAAAAGTATAAGTGTTTTGGGAAAGAATTTAGGGTTTAGAGACAAGTTTATATGTTGTGTATATTGTGATATATATAACATATACATTGGTCAAAAGAGTTGGTCAAGGCAAGAAGAGATATTTTTTAGGGCATGTGAAATTACCAAAATGGGCAAGAGATAACAAAGAGAATTAAGATATGTATGAGGGCATTATAGTAATTTTCCTTTGGATGGGTATTTAATGAAGTTTGACTTTGTGATTCTTCATCATCTTTTCTTCTTTCTTTCAAGAGGTGGCCGGCTCTCCATTAGCAAAAGGGAAGGAGAAGTGTTCTTGATACTAAGATCAAATTGAAGAAGGAATTGAGAGCTTTGGTGAAAGAATTGTGGAATTTCTTCATCTAAGGTAAGTATTCTTTTGTTTCCTTTACTTATTTTATAGTAGTGTTGAAGTTATGATTAGGGTGATTTGTGATTTGTTGGTTTGATGATTAGATGTGTTTGTGTTGTGTTCTCAAGTGTTGAATTGGTTTTAAGTTAAGAGTTTAAATAGGTGTTGTTGTTGAAAGTGGTGGATGTTGATTTTGAAAGATGGTGATTTTAGGGTTTTGAGATGATTTGTGTTTAAGTGTAATATTAATGTGTTATGAGGTGATTCTTATGATGAATATGTGTTTAGAACATTGTTTATGTTCATTTGAAACATGTTGTATGGTGTATATTGTGATTGAGTGCAATTGAAAGAGGGTTGAAGATGGTTAGGGTTTGGTTTGGGTGACACGGCTAAAAGCAAAGGAGAGACACGGCCAAGTCATGAAAGTTTTGGGCGTGTTGAATTGGTTTTGAGAGACACGGCCGTGTCTAGTGCCTGTGTTCACTACTGTGAGTTTTGGTTTGAGTGACACGGCCACAAGCTTGGCCGTGTCCCATACCCGTGTTGCCTACTGTCCAATTGAGTTGAGAGACACGGCCACAAGCTTGGCCGCGTCCCTCATGTGTGCTGCCCGTGTCTCTCATATGGGTTAGGTAAGTTTTGTTTTCCTTGACCTAGTTGCAATGTTTTGGTTCTTCAAAGGTAGGTTGGTCCCTAAACCTAAACTTAAACACTTTAAACATACTTTAAACTATGAATGAGCTAATCAAATGCATATGAAAGATCCTAAAGCTATGAATCATATAAATTGTTCTTTTCCCTAATTGCATTGTTGAGATTTAAACAAGGTTATGTTATGCATTGTGAAAGGTAATGTGTTTTATGAGTAATGTACTTTGAAATGTTATATCAAAGATGTGATATCAATGATGCTTTATGCATAATATGAATTGAAATGTGAAATGTGATACAAAGCCATTGTTATTGGCTATGATGATGATATTGAAAGAAAGAAGGCATGTTTGCCTAAATGTTGATGATAATTGGAAATGGAAATGATAATTGAATAATAAATGAATTGTGTGGCTAATGTGTTATTCTATTTTCAGAGTTTGTTGTTGGTGGCATGCCTAGTAAGTGTAACAATCTCTTGAAGTTAGGTTGGATTGAATCCTTGAAGCCTAATTGAGATGTTACCACCCTTGAAGCTAGGTTGGGTTGGTTCTTGAAGCCAAGTTGGGTTGAAGCTTAGCATGCTTTGCTCCCCTTGAAGCTTGGTTGAACCTAATCCTTGAAGCCTAGTTGGGTATATGATATTGATAAATGTGATGATAGAACCAAAACATTAACTCTGAAAATTGAATGGCATATTAGTGTGTTTTGGGCCCATGCTTGTCTATGGTTAATGTGAGTCATGAATGATGCTTGCCTTAGCTTATTGTTGATGATGAATGATTAAATGAATATAAATGAGGTCTATGATAAGATGTGAAGTATGATATGCCTATATATATATATGTTGAGTTATAAAATGGAAAGCTATGTTATCAACTTGGCATATATGATGTTACATGCATAATATGGATTGAGAATTGGTACTGCATTGCATTAAAGCATAACATTAGCATGATTATCTTACTAAGCCGTTGGCTTAGCGCGATAGTGTTTAATCGCGCAGGTAATAGAGTTGATAGAGTTGATCCCGAAAGCTCTTCGAAACCGACCGAGGGTAGACAGTGAAGAGTTGATTTTGGAGACTTAAAGATCAAAGAAAACTTGCCAATCATGTATAACTCTTTTATATTTTGTAAAGTATTGATTAAATGTACATATATGTATATTTGTAAATATGGAATTTAAGTGTTTTCAAATATGTAAATATTTTATGACTTCCACTGTGTAATAACTATATGTATGTATATATATATATCTAATGTGTTTTATTTTAAAAGTAAATGATCTACTTTTCTATAATATATAATGATAATAGTATTGTATCTATTTAAATGTTTTGAATGTTGAAGAAAATCGTAGCATCCCTATGTTTGGTGCACTTATGCTACATTGTTGTGGTTGTAGTGTGTGTGCATTGGATGTGGGGGTGTTACAATTGTTTTGGTATCAGAGCCTAGGTTTGAGATTCTCAACCTAGGTAATATGTTATAAAAAGAATATTTTGAATTAAAAAGTGAGTTTTTGAAATAAAATACATGTTTGGGATTGGCAATCTTTGATCTTTAATAAAGTGTGTCCTGTTGTGTTTGCAGTGTTAGGTGTTGATGGATTCTCATTTGAGACAGTCAGTTGAGGGCAGTGAGGAGAGTGTTGCTCCTGATGAGGGAGTTAGAGTTGAGAGTGCTGGGGAGGCACCTGCTTCTGGGTCGGGGAGACCAACTGGTGAGGAGGTTCCACCAGCTTGGTTTGTGAATATGATGAAGACTTTCAGGCAAGCGCCAGTACAACCAGTGCCACCACCCCCTCAGCCTTTGGTGCCAGTGAGGCACTATGACAAGTTAAGGAAGTATGGAGCTGAGGATTTTATTGGTACCACTGATCCAGCTGTAGCAGAACAGTGGCTTGACAAAGTTCAGAGGATTTTTATTCAGTTGCAAGCCACCCCTGAGGAAAAGTTTGATTATGCAAGATCCTTGTTGCAGAAGGATGCATATAGTTGGTGGAAGACAGTGCCCCATTCTATGGATGATCCACCAACCTTGTCATATGCTGACTTTTTGAGAGAATTTGAATTGAAGTATACTCCAAGGGAGTATAAAGATTGGAAGAAAAGAGAATTTTTAGATTTGAAGCAAGATCATCGGACCGTAACTAAATATGAGGTTGAGTTTATTCGATTAAGTCAGTATGCTAGGGGCATAATATCAGATGAGGTAGATAGATGTAGGAGGTTTGAAGAGGGATTGAGGCCCTCTATCATGTGTCATGTGGCTGGATCCAGATATCAAGATTTTTCCCAGCTAGTGGCAGCAGCTCGGAGTGTGGAGCGAGCTCAGGGTATTGCAGCTGCTTCAGAGGATGAGGTTAGGGTGAGAAGGCCCCAGTTTGAGGCAGGGTCTTCTTCAGTGAAGAGGGGTAGAGGAAGCTTTGTTCCTCGGAGTATTAGGAGTCAGAGACCAGCAGGTAGATCAGTGCAGTTCCAGAGACAAAGATTCAGACCTGCAGCTTCAGTGGCAAGTGCTCCAACCCCTATGGTTCAGAGATCCACCTTACCTATCTGCATCCATTGTGGGAGGCCCCATGGTGGTCCTTGTTGGAAGGCTGGTGTTGCAGGGGTATGTTTCAGGTGTGGGTCACCTGACCATTTTGTGAAAGATTGCCCTGAGAGGCAAAGGCAGATGCCAGTTGATTCTGCCGCTTCTCGAGCCAGTGTGAGGGGAGGCAGAGGTGTCAGTAGAGGAGGTAGATCAGGGTTCAGTGCTAGAGGAGGTGCTACATCCAGGGAGAGTAGACCAGAGGAGGTTGGATCTTCCCAGAGGATGTATGTTATGCAGAGGCAGCCAGATGCATCGGCAGTCATAGCTGGTACTTTTTCTTTATTTGATACTCCAGTACTTGCTTTGATTGATCCGGGTTCCACACATTCATATATTAGTGCATCTGTTTTACCTGTATTTGATGTGCATGCTGAATCCCTAGGGTTTGATGTTTTGGTAACAAATCCGTTAGGGCATAGTGTGATTGTTAGTAAAGTGCACAAAGATAGTGCAGTAGTGGTGCAGGGTGAGGAGTTCCTTGGGGATTTGATTGAGATGCCATTTAAGGAATATGATGTGATCCTAGGCATGGATTGGCTATCTCGACATGGAGCTGTGGTGGATTGTAAAAAGAAAATTGTTTCTTTGAGAACTGGTGATGGTAGGGAGGTGATAGTATCTAATGAGCAAGGACAGCTAGCCTCCTTATTTGTTTCAGCTGTTGCAGCTAGGAGGTTGATTAGGAAAGGGTGTGAAGCCTATCTTGCTCATGTGGTAGATACTAGAGTAAGAGGTTCTCCTATTGATAACATTGCCACAGTTGCAGAGTTCCCAGATGTATTTCCAGAGGAGCTGCCAGGATTGCCTCCTGAGAGAGAGGTGGAGTTTGGTATTGAATTGTTTCCTGGTACCACTCCTATCTCTATTACTCCTTACAGAATGGCACCAGCAGAATTGAGGGAGTTGAAAGTACAATTACAGGAGCTGTTGGATAAAGGATTCATTCGCCCCAGTGTTTCTCCTTGGGGAGCTCCTGTGTTATTTGTAAAGAAGAAAGATGGTACTATGAGGTTGTGCATCGATTATAGGCAATTGAACAAGGTGACCATTAAAAATAAGTATCCTTTGCCTAGAATCGATGATCTCTTTGATCAGTTGAAGGGAGCGTCAGTATTCTCTAAGATTGATCTGAGATCGGGGTACCATCAGCTGAGAGTCAGAGCTGAGGATGTTCCGAAGACCGCTTTTCGGACCAGGTATGGGCATTATGAATTTTTAGTTATGCCTTTTGGTCTGACAAATGCACCTGCAGCTTTCATGGATTTGATGAATAGGGTGTTTAGGCCCTATTTGGATCAGTTTGTAGTGGTCTTCATCGATGATATTCTGGTGTATTCGAGGAATGAAGAGGAACATGATATGCATCTGCGGATTGTGTTGCAGATCTTGAGAGAGAAGCATTTGTTTGCTAAATTGTCGAAGTGTGAGTTCTGGTTGGATCAAGTCGCTTTTCTCGGACATATTGTTTCAGCAGAAGGCATTAGAGTTGATCCGAGCAAAGTTGAAGCCATTTTGAATTGGAGTTCACCCAAGTCTGTGACAGAGGTTAGAAGTTTTCTGGGTTTGGCAGGCTATTACCGGCAGTTTGTGAAAGGGTTTTCTGTGATAGCTACTCCACTCACCAGATTGCTTCATAAGGGAGTGAGATTTGTGTGGACGGATCAGTGTCAGGCTAGCTTTGAACAGTTGAGAGATATGTTGACTCAAGCGCCTGTTCTCACTTTACCTATAGAAGGCCAACCCTATGTGATCTACAGTGATGCTTCACATATTGGTTTGGGTTGTGTGCTAATGCAGGAAGGGAAAGTTATAGCTTATGCATCTCGTCAGTTGAAACCGCATGAGCTTAACTATCCTACCCATGATTTGGAATTGGCAGCCATTGTTTTTGCATTAAAGATTTGGAGCCATTATCTGTTTGGGGAGAAATGTTTCATTTACACTGATCACAAGAGTTTGAAGTATTTGGGTGTCCAGAAAGAGCTCAACCTTCGGCAGAGGAGATGGTTAGAATTGATTAAAGACTACGACTGCTTGATAGATTATCATCCAGGTAAAGCAAATGTTGTTGCTGATGCCTTGAGTCGAAAGTCTTTAGCTGGTTTAACTTTTTACTCGCTCTCGTTGCTTGTTGAGTTGAGAGCATTGTGTGCTAGTTTTGTACCTTGTGATGATGGTGCATTGTTAGCACAGTTGCATGTGAAACCAGTTTTGTTGGATCAGATTAAAGAGGCTCAGTTGGCTGATAAGAAGATTCAGAAGATTATTTCAGATTGTCAGAATGCAAAGAGTAGAGATTTTGTTGTGAAAAGTGATGGAAGCCTCTGGTTTAAAAACAGATTGTGTGTACCCGATGATGCTGATTTGAAAAGGATCATTTTGGAAGAAGCACATCAGTCAGTGTTTGCTATGCATCCGGGCAATACAAAGATGTATCATGACTTGAGACAGCATTACTGGTGGATTGGGTTGAAGAGAGACATTGCTGAATTTGTATCTAAATGTCTCACTTGTCAGAAGGTTAAAGCAGAGCATCAAGTTCCCACTGGGTTACTTCAACCGTTGTCAGTGCCAGAATGGAAGTGGGAAAGAGTGACAATGGACTTTGTGTCTGGATTGCCTTTGACACAAAGGAAACATGATGCCATATGGGTGATTGTGGATAGATTGACTAAGACAGCTCATTTCCTTCCGATTCGGATGGATTACTCTTTGGAGAGGTTGGCTGAGCTGTACATCCATGAGATTGTGAGATTGCATGGTGTTCCAACTTCTTTAGTGTCTGATCGAGATCCCAGGTTTACTTCGAGATTTTGGAAGAGTTTGCATAGTGCTTTGGGTTCTCGACTGCATTTCAGCACTGCTTTTCATCCACAGACGGATGGACAGTCTGAGAGGGTGATACAGATCATTGAGGATATGTTGAGAAGCTGTGTCATCGATTTCACTGGAAGTTGGGATAGATTCTTACCTCTTGTAGAGTTTGCTTATAACAACAGTCACCAATCCAGCATTGGTATGGCACCATTCGAAGCACTGTATGGTAGACGGTGTAGGACACCGCTGTGTTGGAATGAACTTGGGGAAAGTAAGTTAATTGGGCCTGATTTGATTAAAGAAACTGAAGAGAAAGTGAAGTTGATTCGGGGCAGGTTAAAAGCAGCTTCAGACCGACAGAAGTCCTATGCAGATCTGAAGAGGAGAGACATTCAGTTTGATGTTGGGGATAAGGTATTTTTGAAGGTATCTCCTTGGAAGAAGATTTTGAGGTTCGGTCGGAAAGGGAAATTGAGTCCTCGTTTCATCGGACCGTATGAAGTGTTAGAAAGAGTTGGGCCAGTGGCGTATAGACTTGCTTTGCCACCTGAGTTGGATCGTATTCATAATGTGTTCCATGTATCTATGTTGAGGAGGTACAGGTTGGTTCCATCTCATGTGTTGCCATTTGAATCTATTGAAGTGAGCCTAGACTTGACATTTGAAGAGGAACCAGTTGCTATCTTGGCACGGGAAGTGAAAGAATTGAGGAACAAGAGAGTGCCATTGGTGAAGATTCTTTGGAAGAATCATGCAAAAGAAGAAGCAACTTGGGAAAGTGAGCAGACTATGCGAGAGCAATATCCTCAGTTGTTTCAGAATTGATTTCAGGTAATTTCGAGGACGAAATTTCTTTTTAGAGGGGGAGAATTGTAATATCCTCATTTATGCCCTAGAAGTTTTGCATGTTGTTGTTGTTGTTGTTGTTGTTGTTGTTGTTGTTGTTGTATTGTTGGTTTAAATTGAGAAAAGAAAAGTATAAGTGTTTTGGGAAAGAATTTAGGGTTTAGAGACAAGTTTATATGTTGTGTATATTGTGATATATATAACATATACATTGGTCAAAAGAGTTGGTCAAGGCAAGAAGAGATATTTTTTAGGGCATGTGAAATTACCAAAATGGGCAAGAGATAACAAAGAGAATTAAGATATGTATGAGGGCATTATAGTAATTTTCCTTTGGATGGGTATTTAATGAAGTTTGACTTTGTGATTCTTCATCATCTTTTCTTCTTTCTTTCAAGAGGTGGCCGGCTCTCCATTAGCAAAAGGGAAGGAGAAGTGTTCTTGATACTAAGATCAAATTGAAGAAGGAATTGAGAGCTTTGGTGAAAGAATTGTGGAATTTCTTCATCTAAGGTAAGTATTCTTTTGTTTCCTTTACTTATTTTGTAGTAGTGTTGAAGTTATGATTAGGGTGATTTGTGATTTGTTGGTTTGATGATTAGATGTGTTTGTGTTGTGTTCTCAAGTGTTGAATTGGTTTTAAGTTAAGAGTTTAAATAGGTGTTGTTGTTGAAAGTGGTGGATGTTGATTTTGAAAGATGGTGATTTTAGGGTTTTGAGATGATTTGTGTTTAAGTGTAATATTAATGTGTTATGAGGTGATTCTTATGATGAATATGTGTTTAGAACATTGTTTATGTTCATTTGAAACATGTTGTATGGTGTATATTGCGATTGAGTGCAATTGAAAGAGGGTTGAAGATGGTTAGGGTTTGGTTTGGGTGACACGGCCAAAAGCAAAGGAGAGACACGGCCAAGTCATGAAAGTTTTGGGCGTGTTGAATTGGTTTTGAGAGACACGGCCGTGTCTAGTGCCTGTGTTCACTACTGTGAGTTTTGGTTTGAGTGACACGGCCACAAGCTTGGCCGTGTCCCATACCCGTGTTGCCTACTGTCCAATTGAGTTGAGAGACACGGCCACAAGCTTGGCCGCGTCCCTCATGTGTGCTGCCCGTGTCTCTCATATGGGTTAGGTAAGTTTTGTTTTCCTTGACCTAGTTGCAATGTTTTGGTTCTTCAAAGGTAGGTTGGTCCCTAAACCTAAACTTAAACACTTTAAACATACTTTAAACTATGAATGAGCTAATCAAATGCATATGAAAGATCCTAAAGCTATGAATCATATAAATTGTTCTTTGCCCTAATTGCATTGTTGAGATTTAAACAAGGTTATGTTATGCATTGTGAAAGGTAATGTGTTTTATGAGTAATGTACTTTGAAATGTTATATCAAAGATGTGATATCAATGATGCTTTATGCATAATATGAATTGAAATGTGAAATGTGATACAAAGCCATTGTTATTGGCTATGATGATGATATTGAAAGAAAGAAGGCATGTTTGCCTAAATGTTGATGATAATTGGAAATGGAAATGATAATTGAATAATAAATGAATTGTGTGGCTAATGTGTTATTCTATTTTCAGAGTTTGTTGTTGGTGGCATGCCTAGTAAGTGTAACAATCTCTTGAAGTTAGGTTGGATTGAATCCTTGAAGCCTAATTGAGATGTTACCACCCTTGAAGCTAGGTTGGGTTGGTTCTTGAAGCCAAGTTGGTTTGAAGCTTAGCATGCTTTGCTCCCCTTGAAGCTTGGTTGAACCTAATCCTTGAAGCCTAGTTGGGTATATGATATTGATAAATGTGATGATAGAACCAAAACATTAACTCTGAAAATTGAATGGCATATTAGTGTGTTTTGGGCCCATGCTTGTCTATGGTTAATGTGAGTCATGAATGATGCTTGCCTTAGCTTATTGTTGATGATGAATGATTAAATGAATATAAATGAGGTCTATGATAAGATGTGAAGTATGATATGCCTATATATATATATATATGTTGAGTTATAAAATGGAAAGCTATGTTATCAACTTGGCATATATGATGTTACATGCATAATATGGATTGAGAATTGGTACTGCATTGCATTAAAGCATAACATTAGCATGATTATCTTACTAAGCCGTTGGCTTAGCGCGATAGTGTTTAATCGCGCAGGTAATAGAGTTGATAGAGTTGATCCCGAAAGCTCTTCGAAATCGACCGAGGGTAGACAGTGAAGAGTTGATTTTGGAGACTTAAAGATCAAAGAAAACTTGCCAATCATGTATAACTCTTTTATATTTTGTAAAGTATTGATTAAATGTACATATATGTATATTTGTAAATATGGAATTTAAGTGTTTTCAAATATGTAAATATTTTATGACTTCCACTGTGTAATAACTATATGTATGTATATATATATATATCTAATGTGTTTTATTTTAAAAGTAAATGATCTACTTTTCTATAATATATAATGATAATAGTATTGTATCTATTTAAATGTTTTGAATGTTGAAGAAAATCGTAGCATCCCTATGTTTGGTGCACTTATGCTACATTGTTGTGGTTGTAGTGTGTGTGCATTGGATGTGGGGGTGTTACAAGAGCTTTGTTCATTATTGCACCACTAGCTGCTACATCTATTATGTCCTTGATATTTGGATGAAGGCCATTATAAAAAGTTTGAATCAAAAGCCATTCAGGGACTCCATGGTGAGGACATTTTATTTGCAAATTTTTGAAACGTTCCCAAACTTTATATAAACTTTCTCTATCTTGTTGAACAAAGCTTGTGATATCATTTCTCAATTTAGCAGTTTTTGCATGTGGAAAATATTTTGCTAGGAAAGCAGTAGATAATTGATCCCATGTAGAGATTGCACCTGGTGCTTTAGAAGTGAGCCAATCCTTTGCTTGATCTTTTAAAGAAACTGGAAAAATTCACAAATAAATAGCATCATTATATACACCATTAATTTTAAAAGTATCACACTTTTCTAAAAAATTAGAGATGTGAGCATATGTATCCTCATGTGGAAAACCGTGGAAAACTAATTGTTGAATCGGATTGGTAAGTGTTGGCTTAAGATCAAAAGTGTTGGCCTGTACTGGTGGTTTGACTATGCTAGACCTTGGTTGAGTTGAAGGCATAGCTTATTGTTTTAGGGTCATATTCTATACATCTCCCATGGTTGATTCTTCATCAGATGAATTTGTAAGATAATCTATTTTATGAGTTTATGCTGAAATTCCTTCCACTTTTTGCTTCTCTTTTCTTTCCCTTTTCTTCTTCCTATAAAACCGTTCAATTTCTAGGTTATATGGTTCAAGTTTTGAATTTGTTTTTCTTTTCATATAAACCAAAATTTAAGAAATAATGCAGAAAAGTAAAAATTCAAAGTAATAACAATTTAATATTATTAATATTAGAATGATTGCCTTCCTCGCAACGATGCCAAAAAACTTGTTAGGTCCTAGCCTAGCTATCTGCAAGTGCACAGATCTTTAACAAGTAATATAATGATAAGTAGAATATTGTTCCCACGAGGAGATTACTTCTAAATACTAAACAATTAAACTGATTATTATTTACATAATAAAATTTTGATCATTTATTAGATTAAACGGAATGAGAATAAAATTCTAATATTCTAAGACTTAGGGTTTAGTCAACTTTATTGATTTATCATGGTTTTTATAAGGTTTTGATTTAATTCAGTTTCCTTTTATTAATGGTTGGATTCTCCTAAATTAAAATCAATTCTCTCTCAAGTACTAGAATTATTATTGATTTCAATCCTTATGCCTACTCTAGCGATCATAAGTAATTAATCCAAATAATTAAGTTTTATGAAAATCTTTAATCAACCTCTTAAGTGTTAACCTTATCTCTAAGTGAAAACTACTTAAGAATACTACCTCCTTAGACTAATATTATGCTTCCACTCTCGCTTCATCACATAATATCTCAATTCAATTAATTATTGGCCAGATGATTAAAGCAATAAGATAAAAGATAACAAAATAATTCGAGCAAAATCTAAATTAAACTAAATAACCATTTATAATTCCATGATAAATTCAATGAAAGGGATGAACCCTAAAAAGGATTAGTTCTTCATTATTAAAATAAAAACATTGCAATTATAAAACAAAGTAATTAAAAACATAATTTAAAGAAAAAGAAATATCAAACTCTATTTCTTTGAAGAAGAACTCTATTTGGATCTTGAATTCCTTCTTGAACCAAAGTTAACTCTCCTTCTCTAAGAAACTCTAGACTACATTTATTTCTTGGATATATCCTCTTCTCCTTCAAGCCTTGTAGGCAGGGTATTTAAATAGAGTGTTTGGAAACTTCATTAGTGGAGGAAATTGAAAACATTTAGGTCACATCTTGGTTGGCTCATCATTTTCCAAAATTTCATATCAAAGTCATGAATATCGGTCCCACGGTCGTGGCATATGAGTGCCATGGTCATGGCTTGAGTTGGAATGGAAATTTTTGAGCACTTTATAGCTGTAAATGGTTGGCAGGATAGGCCACAGTCAAGGCCTTTGAAGGCCACTGTCGTGGCATATGAATAGAGGCTGCCAACTTTGATTTCTCTCCCTTTTCTTGGCTTAGGCAGTAGGGAAATGAAACCTATAGTCGTGGCCATTCAATGCCATGGTCGTGACATCCATTTAGCTTTTGTAACTTTTATTTTTTTGTGGTAAACTTGATTTAAATCCCATGGTCATGGCTTTAAAGGGCCATGGGCATGGCATTAGTGTGTTTCTTTATTTTTTGCTTACTTTTCTTCAATTTTTTACCAATAATCATTAAAAACCTTGAATCTTTCCTTTCCAAGCATAAATAATATAATTCTAACTCAAACAAATAAAATCCATCAAATTCAATTGCAAAACAATTAAAATTATGGTTAGAATTATA
Source organism: Garcia nutans (assembly GCA_947685225.1). Taxonomy (NCBI): domain Eukaryota; kingdom Viridiplantae; phylum Streptophyta; class Magnoliopsida; order Malpighiales; family Euphorbiaceae; genus Garcia; species Garcia nutans. The sequence goes on along the minus strand of CANTUV010000007.1, from coordinate 40,665,004 downwards.
TAAAATATTGATCATAATTTCACTCTATCATTAATCCCCCATGTTGTAAAAGGCCAAGGTAAAGACATAGAATGTAATTCTTCAAGAGGCATGCAATTTAAATTACCATACATCTGGCACTGCTGGATAAAATCTATATAATCTCTTTCCATGGTCAACCAATAGTAGCCTTGTCGAATTCTTTTCTTAACCAGTGCTAACCCATTCATATCCACAGCTTCCCACATGTATTTTGGACATGATCTGCTTAACTTCAGACGTCTTCAAGCATCTCGAGTGTACCCTATCGGGCCATCTTCGATACAACTCTTCATGAAAGGTGATGTATTGTAAGTAGCATCACCTTATGGCTCTTCTCTCTTCCCTTGTTTTCCCCAATGGGTATTCCTTATTCTCCAAGAACTATCTTATGGTATCATACCATGCATCATGGTCTGTATCAGCTTCCATTACTGTTTCATATTCATAGCAAGGAGTTGATGAATTGGTCAAAATTAGAGGCTTAAGAAATAAGTTGATAGAATTTTCCCACACCGAAGCCAATGTGGCTAGGGCATCAACCATCTAGTCTTCTTCTCTTGGTAAGTGTATAAATCTGCACTCCTTAAAATTCTTCTTCATCATGGTCAGATAATCATGGGATAGTTTTAACTTCTCTTCTTTCAACTCCCACTCTCTATTTACTTGGGATATCGCTAGCAATGAATCACCAAAGATGTGCACCTTATCCATCTTCATAATCATCAAGGTTTCCAAACCAAAGAAACACGCTTTATACTCCACCATGTTATTGGTTTCCCTGAACTTCAACTTCTTAGCTAGAATATTGAGCTTTCCTTCAGGTGATTCTAGTATTACCCGCAAACCTACTCCCTTTCTTTTTACTATTCCATCAAAATACATCTTCCATCCTTGTAATTTTATGGATGTAGACCCTTGATTTTGGCCCTAAGCTAGTACGATCATAATTAAGGAAGGCCTAGTCAAGTTTGGTCCATTCTTAATGGCTTAAACCTATTTTAAAGCCTTTAATTAGATTGGTTCAGTTTTATTAGGCCTAAAATAAGCTAGTTTAATTTTAAATACCCTAAAAATGGTTTGATTTGAATATAGAAGGGTTGGGCTATAAGACATGTCCATATCTAATTGGAGTGTCCAATTCGATATGGACATGGTTCATATTGATTTAGTTAGCTACCAATTTTATATGAACCATTCCATATTGATTTGGGGATTCCATATCAATTTGATCCCCAAATCGATATGGAAGGGATTCCATATCGAATTGGTGGCCAACTAATTCGATATGGACCATTATGTATTGAATATGGACTCATAATTCTGGTCCATATTGAATTAATTTGATTTTAATTTGACATTGATATGGTTTTATGACATTGATCCAAATTTGTTTCTTTAAATATGTGATTAATAAGTGAAACAGGGACGCCAACTTGGATTAGCGAACTGGCAGCCAAGAAAGGAGGAAAAGAAACACAGAAAAGAAAAGAGACAGAAGCATCAACAAAAACCCTAGCAACACACAGAAGGAGAGAGAAGAGAATAGCAAATAGAAAAGAGGAAAAGTAAACAATGACAACGCACAAATAAAAAGAAGGCAGTAGCTACTATCTTCATTCCACTCAACCAAGAATTATCATTGGTGCAGGCAGAATACTTGAATCAACGTAAAATATTTGTGGAGTCTTCAAACCCAGGTCTAGTCTTATAACTCCATTATTTTATCTAGTAGTTGCATCACATCAACTTATTTATTCAAAATTTATTCTTCCAATAGCTCACTCACTTTATGTTAAGTTGTTTCAATTTCACAGTAGCTAAGAAATTGTTTGTTTTTGAAACCCGAAACCATTATTTTTCAAAACTCTAATTCTCACAAACCCTAAACCTTAATTTGCCTAAAATACACAATCCTAATTTCTATAACCATAAAACCTTAGCTTACATAGAAATCCTAATTCTGAATAAAACTATTAAGTAAATCATTTACCTTTCGGGAATGTTGCCCCCGATCCCCCACAAAGGGCACTGCCCCCTTGAGCCCCCACCCGCTAACCGAATAGTGGGATCATTGTAATTGCGACTTGTGTTGTCACGCACTATATGTTAGTAAATCGTGAAGAATCTGCAACCCTTGCCGCAGCGGAAAACAAAAATTCTTTCGATTTACTCACAGGATCCATGTGATCCATTCAGTTCGATAAAAGAGATTCGAAACTAACCTTTTTGTGTAGCTTCAAAACGATTAACAGATGCTGCCTTCTGAAGATGAACACCCTCTAACGAAATCCACACAAACGTACGCCGGTCTGAGTGCTAGCTCACCAACGGCAGTGGCTGAACCTTTTCAAAACGAAACTAGGGTTTTTTTAGGTTTTTTCTCTTCTTACGTTTTCTTTTGCAAAACGAATAATTAAGATCATTAAACCTCTAGTCCTTTTAAAACCGTTTTAAAAGACTTCTTTTTATCAAAACCCTAACTGTCCATATCCCATATGGACCCACGTTTTAATAATTATTATCTAATAATAATTATTATAACAATATTATTATTAATATCTAATAATAATAATAATACTAACAACAATAATTAAATATAATTATTATTATTTAAGTACAGCCTACGTTCTATGTGTGTGACCTGATAGGCTCATATTAATTGTTAGTGTATTTCAATCTCTATTGAAATGCACAAATCATAATTGGCCTCTAGCAAGACATTACGACTACCCAATTAATCATGAGAATCATTATAAACGAAAAACCTGAAATAGTACATGCATTAATCCCTTTGTCACACGATATCTAGTTTGAACATAAGTCATAGTAAATGTCATACTTATATTGTCCAAACTTATGATTACTCGATCTCCAAGTTAACTGATAAACAAATAAGATTGATCTTATATCAACTTATTTGAGCATGGCCATGCATTTCTCAGTTACACTTATCGAGGGGCCCAGAAGATATCTCTCTCATAGAGAGGGACAAATTCCATCTTGATTGTTCATTTTTCCTCTACATAATTTATATCATGTTCAAGCATAACCTTTATAATTATCTAGTTACAGATAACGTTTGATCATGTCAAAACATAATATTCCTTATGTTGGAAACTATGACAATCTCAAGTCAAAGGATTAAATGAAAACTATTATGAGATACACTTATGACATTAAACCATGAAGTGATATCTGTGTGGGTCTATCCAATACACTGTTCTCTAACATGTATCCATAATATTGATTTGTATCTTCATACCTATAATCATCTTATGATTATCAAATCAATATTACACTAGTTATATTTATTATTATCTCCATAACAATAATAAACCAGGGATATAATCATTATTATATATAACATGCAAACATAACAATGATAATAAAAACTTCTTTATTAATAACAAAATGAATAACATTAAGGTCCAAATCAATGGCCTAGGGCATATACACTAACAGTCTCCCACTTGCACTAGGCCTAGTCTAACAAATATCTCATGCCCATAGACCTAGTGTGCTGATCATGCTTGACCCGCGAGAGAGGCTTTGTCAATGGATCTGCTATGTTGTCATTTGTGTCAACTTTGCATATCTTAATATCACCTCTATCAATGATGTCTCGAATGAGGTGAAATCGCCTGAGTATGTGCTTAGATTTTTGATGGGACCTTGGCTCTTTTGCTTGTGCTATGGCACCATTATTGTCACAATAGATAGCCATAGGATTAGCAATGCTAGGCACCACTCCAAGCTCAGTAATGAATTTCTTCAGCCAAACTGCTTCCTTAGCAGCATCTGATGCTGCTATATACTCAGCTTCTGTTGTAGAATCTGCTACTGTGCTTTGCTTGGAACTTTTCCAAGTAATGGCTCCACCATTCAATGTGAATACAAAACTTGACTGCGATTTGTAATCATCTATATCAGTTTGGAAACTAGCATCTGTGTAACCATTTACAACTAGTTCATCTTCCAAACCTCCATAAACTAAGAAAACATTCTTAGTTCTTCTTAGATACTTAAGAATGTTCTTAACAGCTGTCCAGTGACCCTCACCAGGATCAGCTTGATATCTACTTGTTGTGCTTAAAGAATATGAGACATCAGGTCTAGTACATAGCATGGCATACATAATAGATCCAATAGCAGAAGCATAAGGGATCTTATTCATTCTATCTCGCTCCTCAGATGTCTTAGGACATTGATTCTTGCCAAGATGAATACCATGTGACATAGGCAAGAATCCTTTCTTGGAATCTTGCATACTGAACCTCTTCAACACTTTGTCAATGTATGTACTTTGACTTAAGCCAATTATCCTTCTAGATCTATCTCTATAGATCCTTATACCAAGGATATATACAGCCTCTCCCAAGTCCTTCATTGAAAAAGAATTCCCTAACCAATCTTTAACCTTTTGTAAAGTGGGGACATCATTTCCAATGATCAATATGTCATCTACATATAGGACTAAGAACACGATAGCACTCCCACTAACCATCTTGTAAACACATGGTTCATCTTCATTTTGAATGAAACCAAAGTTCTTAACTGTTTCATCAAAACAAAGATTCCAGCTTCGAGATGCTTGCTTCAATCCATAAATGGACCTTTGAAGCTTGCAAACCTTCCCAGAATTCTCAGGATTTACAAAACCCTCAGGTTGTGTCATGTACACATCCTCGAGTAAATTTCCATTAAGGAAAGCGGTTTTGACATCCATTTGCCATATCACATAATCATAGTATGCAGCAATGGCAAGGAGAATCCTAATAGATTTAATCATAGCAACTGGGGAAAAAGTTTCATCATAGTCTATACCATGTGTTTGTTTGAAACCTTTAGCAACCAACCTTGCTTTATAGGTTTGCACATTTCCATTAATGTCAATTTTCTTCTTGAAAACCCATTTGCAACCAATAGTCTTAATACCTTCGGGAGGATCAATTAAGGCCCAAACTTGGTTGTCAAAAATGGACTGCATCTCAGAGTTCATGGCTCCAAGCCATTTCTCTGAATCTGGACCTGACACAGCTTCAAGATAGGTAGTTGGCTCATCTTGATCTATGAGCAAAACTTCACGACTTTCAGTCATGAGAAATCCATATCTCTCAGGCTGATGACGTGGTCTATCAGATCTGCGCAGAACTTGTGTAACATTTTCAGTTTCCACAATGACTTGTGGTTCTGAAACTTTTTCTATAGGCGGTTCAATATCTTCTTGTGGTTCTATAAATTCATCTAATTGAACTGTGCTCCCACTAGTTCTTTTAGAAATGAATTCCTTTTCCAAGAAGGTTCCATTTCGAGCAACAAACACTTTGTTCTCAGATGGAATATAGAAATAATATCCTTTAGTTTCCTTAGGATATCCCACAAAGATACATTTAGCAGATTTTGGAGCTAACTTATCTGAAACTGGTCTTTTCACATAAGCCTCACAACCCCAAATCTTAAGAAAAGACAAACTAGGTGTTTTGCCAGTCCATATCTCATATGGTGTCTTTTCAACCGCTTTAGATGGTACACGGTTTAAAACAAAAGCAGCTGTCTCCAAGGCATAACCCCAAAACGATAATGGAAGATCTGCTTGACTCATCATAGATCGAACCATATCTAATAAAGTTCGATTTCTTCTTTCAGAAACACCATTCCACTGTGGAGTTCCTGGAGGAGTTAATTGTGAAACAATTCCATAATTTCTTAGATGTTCGTCAAACTCTTGGCTCAAAAATTCACCACCTCGATCAGATCGAAGTGCCTTAATAGTTTTACCAAGTTGATTTTGTACTTCATTTTGAAAAGTTTTGAACATTTCAAAAGCCTCATGCTTATGTTTCATTAGGTAGACATAGCCATACCTACTGAAATCATCAGTAAAAGTAATGAAGTAATTATATCCTCCTCTGGCATTAATGCTTAACGGGCCACATACATCTGTATGTACTAGTCCTAGCAAGTCATTAGCCCTTTCACCTTGTCCGGTGAAAGGATTCTTTGTCATTTTGCCAAGTAAACAAGATTCACATTTATCAAATGATTCAAAATCAAATGAATCTAATAATCCATCTTGATGGAGTTTAGAAATGCGTCTCTCATTTATATGGCTAAGACGACAATGCCATAATAATGTAGGGTTTAGGTCATTTGGCTTAATTCTCTTAGAGTTTATGTTATAAATATGATTCTCCCTAGAATCATCTAAGTCAAGGACATAAAGGCCATTAAAAGATCTTGCAATACCATAAAGCAAATCATCTTTATCAAAAATAGAACAGGTCTTATTTTTAATTAAAAATGAAAAACCTTCATCATCCAAAACTGAAACTGAAATAAGATTCCTACTCAGAGTAGGAACATAATAGCAATTGTTCAAATTTAACAAAAAGCCATTAGGCATATGAAGTTCATAAGATCCTACAGCTAGTGCAGCAACTCTTGCTTTATTCCCAACTCGTAGGTCAACTTCGCCCCTTTTCAGTGATCTACTCCTTTTGAGTCCCTGCACATTTGTACAAATGTGAGAACCACATGCAGTATCCAATACCCATGAAGTAGAAGCAGATAAGTTAATTTCTATAACATATATACCTGAAGACGTAGTCGCACTACCCTTCGATTTCTTCAATTCAGCCAAATAAAGTGGGCAATTTCTTTTCCAATGCCCAGGCTCCTTGCAATGGTGACAAGTTCCTTCCTTAGGAATAGGTGCCTTGCGTTCTTTTGGCTTGGGCTGTCCCTTAGGCTTTGTAGCAACTGTTGCTTTACCCTTTGCCTTGCCTTTTTTCTTCATAGGCTTACCCTTATTGACATTCAATACATGGGTAGCCTTAGTGGGCCTTTTGATATTCCCTTCAGTAGTTTTGAGCATACCATGTAGCTCAGGAATGGACTTTTCCATGTTGTTCATATTATAGTTCATAACAAAATGTGAAAAACTGCTGGGCAAAGAATGAAGGATCAAATCCGTGGAGAGTTCTAAACTTAAGGGATATCCAAGTCGGGCAAGGTGATCAATGTAGCCCTTCATTTTCAAAACATGAGCGCTAACCGATTCGCCCTCTGACATCTTGCAGTCAAATAATGCAACAGCAGTGTCGAATCTATCCTGCCTAGCTTGCTGTTGGAAAGCTTGTTTGAGATGGACACTCATCTCATAAGCCTCCAAGTGTTCCAGATCCTTCTGAAGTTCTGGACACATAGTAGCAAGCATAAGACATCCAATGTCATTGGAATCATCCATATGCTTCTTATGCTTGTTCTTATCAGCATTAGAAGCATTAGCAGGAGGTGGCTCAGGGACAGCTTCATCAAGCTCATAGGACTTCTTTTCTTGTTTGAGAACAATTCTCAGGTTCCTAAACCAATCAACAAAATTAGTCCCATTCTCTTTCAGTTTTTCCTTCTCAAGGATGGATCGCAGTGATAAAGTGGAGTTATTGTTGGTAGCCATTTCAATCTACAAAATATGCAAATTTTAATTAATAAAAGGTGATAAGTAATTAAACTCCCACTAAAATATAACCCTCAATCATCACAATGACATTTTAGTGGGCTAAGATCCAATTTTACTTAATATTAAGTCAGCTTTGGCATGACACTTAAAATCAAGTTATTATGGTAGGTAACCCATTACCAATTACATCAGATGTAACTCTTAGATAATATGGGATCATGACATCATATGTCATAGCATGTTATACCCCATCTAATGCCTTAGGCCCAAAACCATTTTGATAGCCTAATTAAGTCTAACCAATTTTAAACGCATGAGCAGCACCATTACTCATCATATCTTGCTAGGATAACCTAAAGTACTTTGCTTTGGCAAAATCTACATTTAGGTGATCTTAGCCTTGATAAGTGTTTAAGACATGGATGGCATTAAAACTTAGATTAATAGTGAGGGTTCATTCCATTTAATTTTTTTTTTTTTGAAAACATGTTAAAATTGACATTTATATATCATATCCTATATGCATACATAAACTATCAAACATGGCATCTCATACATATTTGATAAAAATAAACGTGACATAGCATGGCCAAACTAGATATGATCTTCATGAGACCAAATGAAGATCATATAGGCAACCCTAGGTGAAAAGAAAACCTATCTATTACAACATTTGCAATAGTACATTTCTTCATATCTTGAAAGGCAACTTCATCTCCATGGAATTTTCATCTTCTTCTCCAAGCTTGAGTCTTCATTATTACATTAATAATAAAAACTAACTACTAAACTAGTAATTATAAAGTTACAAAAATAAACGACACGCAGGCCGTATTTATAAAAAATTAAGATATAAATAAACCAATCACATAGGTCATAAGGCCATGCTATGCACCATGCCAAGACATCAAACAAACATAACATATTCATCACTAACATGTTAAATAGAAACAAATATATTGACATTCTTAATGTCGCGGTAACGAACTATAGGGCGCGAACATACGGCGGTCCCGCTAGCCGGTCTGAGTGCTAGCTCACCAATGGCAGTGGCTGAACCTTTTCAAAACGAAACTAGGATTTTTTAGGTTTTTTCTCTTCTTACGTTTTCTTTTGCAAAATGAATAATTAAGATCATTAAACCTCCAGTCCTTTTAAAACCGTTTTAAAAGACTTCTTTTTATCAAAACCCTAACTGTCCATATCCCATATGGACCCACGTTTTAATAATTATTATCTAATAATAATTATTATAACAATATTATTATTAATATCTAATAATAATAATAATACTAACAACAATAATTAAATATAATTATTATTATTTAAGTACAGCCTACGTTCTATGTGTGTGACCCGATAGGCTCATATTAATTGTTAGTGTATTTCAATCTCTATTGAAATGCACAAATCATAATTGGCCTCTAGCAAGACATTACGACTACCCAATTAATCATGAGAATCATTATAAACGAAAAACCTGAAATAGTACATGCATTAATCCCTTTGTCACACGATATCTAGTTTGAACATAAGTCATAGTAAATGTCATACTTATATTGTCCAAACTTATGATTACTCAATCTCCAAGTTAACTGATAAACAAATAAGATTGATCTTATATCAACTTATTTGAGCATGGCCATGCATTTCTCAGTTACACTTATCGAGGGGCCCAGAAGATATCTCTCTCATAGAGAGGGACAAATTCCATCTTGATTGTTCATTTTTCCTCTACATAATTTATATCATGTTCAAGCATAACCTTTATAATTATCTAGTTACAGATAATATTCCTTATGTTGGAAACTATGACAATCTCAAGTCAAAGGATTAAATGAAAACTATTATGAGATACACTTATGACATTAAACCATGAAGTGATATCTGTGTGGGTCTATCCAATACACTGTTCTCTAACATGTATCCATAATATTGATTTGTATCTTCATACCTATAATCATCTTATGATTATCAAATCAATATTACACTAGTTATATTTATTATTATCTCCATAACAATAATAAACCAGGGATATAATCATTATTATATATAACATGCAAACATAACAATGATAATAAAAACTTCTTTATTAATAACAAAATGAATAACATTAAGGTCCAAATCAATGGCCTAGGGCATATACACTAACACTATATTTCATTAATGGGATTATATTAGGATGTGTTTGTTATTTTCTTTTTAATTATTCAATTATTTTCATATATATTGTATTATTTTTTTCTCTGCTTTAGTCTTTTCTTTAAATTTATATGTATTTTTAAATAGACTTGTAAAAGGCATGTTTCCACTTGTGGGTGTCTTATTTGTTTGATTTATTTATTTTTTGTAGTTTAATTTATTTAAAGATTTTGAGATTAATGTAAAGGGCATATTTTCCACTAAATGGTGGGTGTCCTATTTTACTTAGTTTTGGATTTTGGATATTGTAAGGGCATGTTTCCATCCTCGGATGCATACCTATTTTAATTGTTTATTTTGAATAAAGGAGATGGATGCTTATTTCTTTAATGTGCATGTAATATGGATGATGCTATAATAGGTTAAGAATTTAATAATATTTAGACCTAAAAAGGAGGCATTATGGGGATGTTAGGTCATTCTCACCTTCTCCATATGTACCCAACTTTTCGAACCCAAAAGGGGGTTGGGGATTCCTTAGGAATGGTGTCATCCACCCCTTTCTATTTTCCTGGCTCATCCGATTAGCGACTCCATTTTCTCCATATTTAGGCCCGTGTTCTCTAAGCCTTGAGCCTAACAGTGCCAAAGTCGCAAGAACCATTCCACAAGGGAATAGGGGCAAAAATTTCTGCTCACAATGGCCTCTAAATTTTAATCTGAAAATTCCAAAACCACTTCCTCACTATCAAGTAATGGCTACTAAGCCAGGAATTCTGCTACTACTCTACCTTTGATGGTTTTCCTGGTTACATATTCAATATCAAATTCTTCTAAAATTATCAACCATTAGCCATATTTCCCAATCAAAGAGGGTGTCTACCTTAAATATTTTACTGGATCCAACCCGGAGTTCATTTGAACACTATATGATTGAAAGCAATGCCACAATTTCTTAGGAGACCAAACTATAGCTATACAGGTCTTTTCAATGATACTATATTGAACGTCATAAGGTAGGAGCTTTCTACTTAAATAGTAAATTATGTGCTCAACCGTTGATTCATCTGCTTGGGCTAGCATCACTCCTATTGCCTCTGCTTCTACTGCTAAATATAGTAACAAAGATTTGCCAAATAGATGATTTCAGTAGATATTCTTTTATATGCTCAAAGGCCTTTTGACATTCTTCATTCCACTTGACTAGCCGGTTCTTTTTAAGAAATTTAAAGATAGGCTTTTGCAGTAGGCTTTGCTATAAACCTGCTAATGTACCGTAATCATCCAATGAACCCCCAAACTTCCATCTCCGTCTTAGGGGCTGGCATATCCTTGATTGCCTTAACCTTGTCAGGGTCAATCTCAATTCCATCTAGGTCAACCACATGCCCCAACATTTTCCCTGAAGTAACTGCAAGCACACACTTCTTTGGATTTAACCTTAGATTATACTTCACTGCTCTTAAATAATATCTCAAGGTTTTGGAAATTCTACTCTCTTGTATCCGATTTCACAATCACATCATCAGCATAGATCTCAACTTCCTTATGCATCATGTCCTGAAACAAGGTGGTGGCCATCCTTTGGTAGGTTGCTCCAATATTCTTTAACCCAAATGACATCACCCTGTAACAAAATATACCCCATGTAGTAATGAAGGCAGTTTTAGCTTTATCTTGTTGGGTCATTAACACTTGGTTGTATCCGAAAAATCCATCTATGAATGAGTGTAGCATGATAGAGGCTATACTATCAATAAGGACATCTATATGGGGTAAAGGAACATCATGCTTAGGGGAAGCCTTATTCAAGTCTCTATAGTCCACACAAACCCTAGTTCTCCCATCTTTCTTTGGCATGGGAACTATGTTGGCTAACCAGTCGGGATAATCTCTCACTTTGAGGAACTTTACTTATATCTACTTAGTGACTTCTTCTTTGATCAACCATGCCCATTTTGGCCTTAACTGTCAAAGCTTTTGTTTGACAAGTTTCATGTGAGTGTAAGTGAGAATCATGTGATCGGCTATATCTCAATCAATTCTAGGCATATCCTTATAGGACCAAGCAAAGACTTCAACATATTTTTTAAATATTTTTTCTAATCTTTCTCTCTTATTAGGAGTAAGGTTGAATGCTATACTAATATTTTTAGGATTATCGGTTGTTTCCAAATTTAATGATTGTGCATCAATAGAGTTAATATTAAAAGTACTCATGTAATCACTATTTGAATATATGCAACCATCAGGAAAAATATCACACAAGTAAGTAAAATCATACTTTATTACATTCATTTTGGAAAAGAAAATATCATAATCATCATACAGAGCAGACAAATTAAAATCAAAATCAGAATCAACATCAATGTTCTCATCATCATAAACTACAAGGTTCTCAAACTGTTCTTCGATGAGAGAAGCAATTTCCTCTAGAGTCTTCTGGATCTTTAAGGCAACTTCCTTCTTCTCTTCTGGACTAGGCTCTTTGTCAGTTGGCAGGTCAAGATTTTTCTCCTTTTGTTCTACCAGTTCAGCAACATCAGCAAAGATCTCAAACCCAGGGATCATCTTTTCCATGAACATAATAGGCTTCAGCTTTCCTTGCAGTGGTTTTAGCTCTGGTGCTTTGACAAATATTTCTTCAAGTGGAGGGAAACTCATCTTCTAATTTCTTTTTAGCAGAACATCTCCATTTGCTTTATCATATCCTAATCCTTTCTTGGAAGTTTTGAGTCTTGAAATCTTGGAGCTTTGTTATACCTGTCTTCCCATTCCCAAGGCTAGTACCTGGTAGATAATTCATTTTCTTCATCATAGCTAGAATTCTAGAACCCATTATCTCATTATCAGAAACAACATCTACTTGAAAACCATGGAGAGGCTCTCAATCATTAAAGCATTTACCACTTCATTATCTTTAGCCTCGATAACCACTGTCTCATCCCCATTTGGGAACTTGATTTTTGATAGAGTGTAGAAGCAACTCCACTGAGAGGATGAAACTAGGGTCGTCCCAATAGCAGTGCAAAGGTGGCAGGTATATCCAGGACTATAAACTCCACCATGGATTCAATTGGGCTAGCCTTCACAACAACTTTAAAGGTTCCCTCAACATACCTTTTAGTATTATCATAAGCTGTAATGGTTACCTCAGTTGAGCTCAAATCTCTTGTTCACATAGCTAGCTTTGGTAGGATCTTGAGTGGGTACACTGTAACACCCCTACATCCTGTACACGCACACTACATAACACCATAATGTATTATACGTACACTGAATATAGGGACGCTACAGTTTTCTTTAACATTTAAATCATTTTAGATTATAAGATATTCTTTCTCATTATATATTATAGAAAAATAGAGTAATTAACTTGTAATATAAAACAAAATAGATATATATATAAACGTTTACTTAATACGCAGCGGAATTTATAAAATATTTACATATATGAATACATTCAAATCCATATTTACAATTATACATATATTTATATTAGAATCCATACTTTACAAAATATAAAGAAGTTATACATGATTGGCAGCTTTTCTCTGATCTTTAAGTCCCAAAATAAATCCTTCAATATCTACTCTCACTCGGTCTCGAGGAACTCTCGAGTTCAACCCTGTCACCTGCGTGATGTTTTACTGTCGCGCTAAGCCAACGGCTTAGTAGTACAAAGTATACTAACATTATGCTTTAATGAAATGCAATGCAATGTCACACATTTAATAATAGAGACAACCTCATAGGTAGAAAGATAATATCACACCTTCATATTTTATAAATCATACACATATAAACATATCACATTTCAAAGTCATTCCATAGATCTTATTATTAAATTATTTTACCATTAATGAATCACATTTAAACAAAGACAAGCATGGGCCCAAAACACACTAATATGTCATTCAATTTTCAGAGTTAATGCTTTGGTTTTGTTATCACATTGATCATTATCATTATCCCAACTAGGCTTCAAGGATTAGGTTCAACCAAGCTTCAAGGAGAACAAAGCATGCTAAGTATCAACCCAACTTGGCTTCAAGAACCAATCCAACCTAGCTTCAAGGGTTGTAACATCTCAATTAGGCTTCAAGGATTAGACCCAACCAAGCTTCAAGGGGAGTAAAACATGTTAAACTTCTACCCAACATGGCTTCAAGGATCAATTCCAACCTAACTTCAAGAGATTGTTACTAATAGGCATGCCACCAATCAACAAAACTCTGAAAATGGAATAACACATTAGACACACAATTCATTCATTATTTCATTATCAATTAGGCAAACATGCCTCATTAAAGTCATTATAGCCAATCACAATGGCTTTATATTCCATCACATCTCAATCCACATTATAACAATTCATCTTTCAAATACACAATCATCTACATCATCATATCCTTCACATTATACACATAGCATCATTGATATAAACATAACAAAATACATTATTCATATAAGTCAACAATGTAATAATACAATATTTGTACTTACCTCAATAACAATTCACACAACTCTAAATACTTCCTTTTCCAAGATTCTTTACTTCTTAGATCAATGACAAATCACTTTCTTCAAGACCTAATCCAACAATAATAACATACACTTGCTTAGGGATACACATGAGATAATCAAGTTAAGAGTTAACTAGGGCAAACTCTAAACATGACACGCTCAACCACACGGGCGTGTCCCTGACCGTGCCCTAACTCCACAACATAGAAGCTTTTACACACTCAGAACCACGGGCGTGTCACTGGGCGTGTAATACATTCTGCCTCTCTGAAAAATATCAACACGTCCAACAACGTGAGCGTGCTCCTGGCCGTGTAAACTCTCCAATCTCACAGTAGCTATGACACGCTCAATAACATGGACATGTTAATGGTCGTGTCAAACCTACTGCCTCCAACACAATTGACACGCCTAAAACTCTGGACGTGCTCATGGGCGTGTCAGGCCAAAAACTCAGATTCCGGCCAAAACAACAAAACACCCAACAAAACACTTCTATTCACCAACATCCACTTCAAACAAACTTAACAAAACATGCCCAAAACCATCTTAAACTTACAAAAACACCAAAACAACTCCACATCTATAGCAAACACAAATCACAAATATCATCACAAAACCTTAAACACAAATACAACACCATCTCTCCCAACCAACTTACTCTTTTCTTCAATCCATCCTTATAATCCATAATCATTTCAATCAAACACTCTTAAACATATCACAATCAAGCAACACACCCTTAAATAATCTATCAAACTCAAACACAACTTCAAATAAGCAAAGAAATCAAAAGAGGACTTACCAAAGTAATGAAACTTCTTGAATCATCAACTTGATCACTTAGATCTTCCTTCAATTTGAGCTTAGAACCTTAAAATCCTCTCTTGCACTCTTGCTTTCTCTTGTCTTTGGATGAGCCGGCCAACACACAAGGAAAAGAAGAAGAAAACATGAAGAAACAAAGTCAAACTTCTCTTTAAATATCCACCAAGTATTCCAAAACAAAGAATTACCTAAACACCCTCTTACAAATTGTTTTGATTTCCTTTAAAGCACTTGCCCTCTTTTAGTAATTTCACATATCACAAATTAAAATATCTTCTTCCCTTGACCACTCATTTGACTTGCATATATGTTATTTAAACTTCCATATATACAACATATACACTTTCTTTTAATTTTTTTTCTCTTGCAAATTGACATATACATTCAATCCCATATAAAACAACAACAATATTCAAAACTTCTAAGGCATACATTGGGATATTACATACACATTTATGGCAGATCTATCATCAACCATGACACATGGAGTCCTCTTTCCTTTTACTTCCACTTTGATGAAAAGTACACGGATGTGATCTCTTCCCTCTTTTAGTAAATTCACATCTGAAAATGACACCATTCCCACATCAACCTTGTCCTTTTTTGAACATCTTTGCACTTCATCACTCCTTCAACTATCATAAAAGTAACCAGCAAATCTGGTGTTATAGAGGTGAAAATTGACATGCTAGCCAAAGCTTTGGCCATAATTTCATGGTGCTTCTTGGATGTGGCCAATAAATCCCAGATGCTGACGCTTTCTTGAGTCATTTTCAATTGCTTGAGGACCATATCATCTTCATCTTCCTTCACTTCTTTTTTAGTATCTTTCCCTTTATCGGCTTTTACTTCCTTTGGTAGTGGCCTTGCATAAGGCTTACCAGAGCAGGTGTTCATCACCTCATCCTCTTCAGGCTCAAACTAGATCCACTCCTCTTTCTTTGGTTCAGAATCATCATCACTATCGGTTGAATCCCATAACTCGCTCACAACAAAGATGGCCAATTCCTTTTCAACCACAACTTGCTCCATCTTGCAGAGTACCTCTTCTTCTTTAGTTGCTTCATCATCTACATCTTGGAAAAAAGACAAAACAAACTTCTCATTCAATCCTCTTTCAATCATGAAAGTTCACTACAAGAATGTATCGGATTACCGACAGAAATTTATCGATAGAAAAATTTTTATTGGTAATACCGACAGAATACCAAGAGAAATGATTAAAAAAATAAATTAAAAAATACACTGACAGAATACCGACAAAAAAATTTACCAACAGATATTTTATCGACAATAATGGCACCAGCAAATGATGCCAACAATTATCGACAGACTTTACAAATAGAAATATTTTCTGTAGGTAAAATTACTGACAAAATTATTTTTTGTAGGTAAAAATACCGACAGAATATATTTTCTGTAGTTAATACTGACAGAATATATTTTTTGTAGGTAAAATTATCGACATAGATATTTTCTGTAAGTAATACCGATAGAATATATTTTTTGTCGGTAAAATTACTAGGAGAAAGTATTTTCTATCGGTAATACCGAGAGAACATATTTTCTATAGGTAATACCGACAGAATATTTTTTATGTCGGTAAAATTACTGAGATAAAGTATTTTCTGTCGGTAATACCGAGAGAATATATTTTTTATAGATAAAATTATCGACATAAAATATTTTCTGTATATAATACCGACATAATATTTTTCTATCGGTAATTTATCGACAGAAAATTATTTTCTTGGTAAATAAATAGTCACAATCCAATTAGTTAGGCAAAAATTTTACTGCCATTATTTGACATATTTACCGAGAGAAATTATTTTTCTATCAGTAAATTTATCGAGAGAAACTACTTTTTGTCGGTAATACCAAGAGAACATATTTTCTGTAGGTAAAATTACCGACAAAAAATATTTTTTATAGGTAATACAGACATAATTGTTTTTCTATCAGTAAATTTAGTGACAGAAAATTATTCTCTGGGTAAATAAATAGTTGCAATCCAATTAGTTGGAAAAAAATTTTACGGCCATTATTTAGGATATTTACCGAGAGAAAGTATTTTTTTATAGGTAAATTTATCGAGAGAAACTATTTTTTGTCGGTAATACCGAGAGAACATATTTTTTGTAGGTAAAATTACTGATAAAAAATATTTTCTGTAGGGAATACCGAGAGAATTTTTTTCTGTCGATAAATTTACTGACAAAAAATTATTCTCTCGGTAAATAAATAGTCGCAACACAATTAGTTGGACAAAAATTTTACATCCATTATTTAAAACATTTACCAAGAGAAAGTATTTTTTGTTGGTAAATTTATAGAGAGAGAAATTTTTATCGGTAATACAGAAAGAACATATTTTTTGTAGGTAAAATTACCGACAAAAAATATTTTATGTAGGTAATACCAACAGAATATTTTTTTTGTCAGTAATTTTTTGATAGAAAATTATTCTCTTGGTAAATAAATAGTCGCAACCCAATTAGTTGGGCAAAAATTTTACCGCCATTAATTGAGACATTTATCTAGAGAAATTATTTTTTATCTATAAATTTACCTAGAGAAACTATTTTCTATCGGTAATACCAAGAGAATATATTTTCTATAGATAAAATTACAGATAAAAAATATTTTCTATAGGTAATACCGACATAATATTTTTTCTGTCAGTAAATTTATCGACAAATACTTAATTCTCTTAATAATTTTTCTATACAAATATTTTTTTTCTCTCCTCTCTTATTTCTGTTGATTTTCTCTCATTTTTTTTTATTTCTTCTCTACCTCTATTTATCTCTGTCTATCCCTTTTCTTACTTGTAGAAGAAGAAGAAAAAGACGAAGAAGAAGAAGATAAAGAAGAAGAATAATGTTTTTATTTTTATTTTTTAATTTTTGATAATTTTTGCAATATATGTTAAATTTTTTATTTATTTTTTAGTTTTAATAAATTTGATATTTTGTTTTAGTTTTGTGAGTGTTATAGTTTAAGTTGATTATTTATATTTTGGTCATGTACTGTTTGATTTTTAAGATTATTTTTATTAATTAGAATATTATTTTAAAGATTTTTAAAATTTTCATTATATATTTAGAAATGCTTTTGTATTTAGAATTTTATTTAGAGTGTTAGATATTTTTAAATATTTTTTTGATTTTTTAAAAAATTTAGAAAAAAATAATTTATTTTTATAAATTTCAAAATAAAAATTATAAAAAATTAATTTTTAAATTTATCTATTTAAACATAATATGTTTTAAGAAATTTTAAAATTTTTTATTATATTTTTAGAAATTTTTTGGTAAATAAAAATATTTTAGGGTGTTTTATGATTTTTTTTAAAAACAAATTGGCAAAAATTTATTTATTTTGATAAATTTTAGAATAAAAATAGTTTCAAAAATTATTTTTGAAAATTTTAATTAAATAGAATTTTTTTTGGAAATTTTAATTTTTTTATATTTTTAAATTTTTTTTGGTAAATAGAAATATTTTAGGGTGTTAGATTTTTTAGTGTATTTTTCTAATTTTTTAAAAATATTTTGGTAAATTTGATTTCAAAATTTTAATTATAAAAATAAACTAACAAAAAATTTATTTATTTATTTATATTTTCTGTATGTAATACCGACAGAATTTTCTCTCGGTAATATAACATAATTTTCTATCTAAAATTACCAATAAAATTTTCTCTAGATAATTTGCAGACAGAATTTTATGTCGGCATTACCAACAGAATTTTATGTCGGTATTACCGACAAAAAAAATTTTCTCTCTATAATTTATCGACAGATATTTGTTTTTGTCGGAATTTTCATTACAGATAAAGAAAATAACTATAAAAACTTTTTGTCGGTAATCTATCGCTAAATCTAATTATAGACAAAAAAAAATAAGAATTACCGACAGATTTTTCTGTCGGTAATCCGGTACATTCTTGTAGTGGTTACTGGTGGTGGTACTCTATTATATTTTTGCAGCGGATTGTCCTTCTTGCTAGGCTTGCTAGGTTTGGGAAAATTTCCACTATCAATCAAATTCTGGATCTCATGCCTCAACATTAAACATTTGTTCGTGTCATGCCCTTGCATTTGATGGAACTGACAAAAAGCTTCAGCATTAAAGTTAGGTGGTAGAGGATTTGGCAAAGGGTGAGAAGTCAAAAGGTTGTAATAGTCTCTTCTTTTGTAACTTATTAAGGAGCCAGGACAACGACTTTCCCTACTCTGAAAATTGCCTCGTTCCACCTTGACCAGTTGCATTAACATCAACTGCCTTTTGTATGCTTTGATTACCATATTGATAATTTCCTTTCTCATTCCTTCTTACAAAAAATTCTTCTCTCTTTCCCATTCTTCTATTTGCAAACTATCTTGAAGGAGATCCTTAAAATCTCTAATAAGGGTAAGGGACATCCTTTCACGAAGATTAGGTAGCACCCCTCTCACAATTATCCTAATCTGGTCTGACTCATCTGGCCTTTTCTTGAGCAATGCAACTTTATTTCTTCACCTTTTCACATAGTCAAGAAAGTTCTCATTCTAATTTTGCCTTATCATCTATACCTCCATTAAAGTTACTTCTAATTTAGCATTGTATCCATATTGTTGGATAAAATCCTTGTACAATGAATCCCAATTCTTTTGAGTGTTGTCCTCTAAGGTGTTGAACCAATTTTGCACAATAGGATCCAATGAAAGCATGAAGTACCATAGTATTTGAGCCTTAGTTGCTCGAGCAGATTGCATTGCAGTGGTCTATTGCTTAACATGAAGATGATGATTGCCAGTTCCATCAAACAAAGCAAAAGAAGGCATCTTGAATTTGTACAGGACTTCCTCATCTTGTTCAAACAACTTTTCCACCTCGAACATCTCTTCAGTTTTTAGCTTCTTTTCAAACTTCTTCTCTAAATTGGCAATCTTCTTCTCCACATCTGAATTTCTTCTCTAAATCAGCAATCATCTTCTCCACATCTGACGTTTTAGTCTTTTCCACAGTTGATCTTTCCACAACCTTCGGCTCTTTCTTCTTATCTTGAGGATCTTGGAAGTATTGAGCCCAGCCATCATCATCATCAAAGGCTACTTCACCAACCTTAGCCTTTCTTTTGTCCTTCTGCTTCTTAGCACTAGCAGATGCCTCAGTAGTGTTCTCCAATAGTAGCTTGGCATTGAGGGTGTCATCCACCATCTTTTGGATTTGTTCAGTGTAGACCCTTAATTTTTGAGCCAATCCGGTCCACTATGTTTTATTTAGTCCTAAATGATTTTTGTTGTCTAATTGGTCCAAAATAATTTTTGTTAAATAATTTTTGCTTTAGTATCTAATTTTTATAAATAAAAAATAAAAATAAACAAATAAAAGTCAAAAAATAAAATTAAAATTAAAATCGGAGTCGAAAAAATTGAAGACAAAAAATCATCGCGCGGGCCAGTGGGCATTTCGCCTGCAGGAATTTCCTGCGGGCGAAACAGCCTAAGCTATTTCGCCCGCAGGAAATTCCTGTGGGCGAAATAGCTTTTCTATTTCGCTCGCAGGATTTTCCTACAAGCGAAATAGATTTTCTGATTCGCCCATAGGAAAATCCTGCGGGCGACGCCCCAGCCAGCCCACTGCCGCAGTTTTCTAGGGCAGTTTTTTTTCTCCAGCGTATTTTTTCCTGCAGCAATTTTTTTTGGCAGCGCAATTTTTCCGACGCAAATTTTTCAAAACCTAATTCAATTAGGTTTCAGTTTCTTTTTTTTATTAATATTACTTGCCTTAACTAATTAGGAAAAAACCACATCAAACCACTATAAATAAGGACCAAAGGCAATTAATTTAAGGGGGGCCGAAAATCCAACAAGAGCTTGGAAAATTTGAAACCAAATCAAGGGAGGAAAAGGAGCAGTTCAATTTCTTTTTTTTTGGAATAGCAGCGGCATGATTTAAGCAATTCAAATGAAGCAATTGTCTTTGTTCTTGTTCATCCAAGAAGAATTATTTTTGGAGAATGAACAAAAGGAGGTATGAGATTCTAATTTTTGTTTTATTTTTTTTAACAGTAGCATAATCTATGAAATTTTATTTTTCAAATCAAAAACCTTAGAACTTTAATTTATTTTTTCCAAAGTTAAAAGCACTAATACGTTACTTTATTTTTCAAAAAGACTTAAAATTGTTATTGTTTCTTCTTAAAAATCTTAAAACCCTAATTAAACATCTTTTTCAACAAAGCCAAAATTTGATTCTGTTTCTTTCAAAACTTTAAACTAGGTTCTATTTCATTCAAAAAACATCTTTTCTATTTATAAAAACTTCAATCCGTTTGTTTAAACTTATAAAATCTCATGAAATCATCAAATTATTTTTCTAAACCCTAATTCAAATTCATCACCCGAGACCCAAATTCTAAAATACTAAAACCCTAATTCAAATTCTAAACCTAAAATAATATACTCTAACTCCTTTAAAACCTTAAATCTTAATTTTTTCTAAGCCCTAATCCTTTAAAACATTAAAAATCCATAAAAATATAAATATTTTAAAATTACACAGTAGCTTGGAATCACCATTTAAAACCTCAAATCAAAAGTATTTTAAGATGTCTAAAACCCTAGTTTCATGATTTCACCATTCAAATATTAATTTACTTAATCAAAGAGTCTTACTGACCTTTTAAGACATAAAACCCTAATCTATTTTAATTTCATAAAAAGTCACAGTAGCTATAATTGGACTTTTGTTTGCTTTATTTAATTCTATACTTGATTATGCTTTGATTTATCTCTTGTGCTTTAATTTATTTAATTTCAATACTTGATTTATTTTATTTATCATGGATGGATGTTTACTTTTTATTGATATTTAGTACCTTTGATGATGATTTATTTATTATGAATGGTTATTTACTTTTATCAATTTATTTAGATTTCTAAATGTTGTAAGAGGTATGTTTCCACTTGGTGGGTACCTCATTAGTTAAATACCATGTAATTTAATTTGCTTTTCCATCGAGTCATCCACCCCTTTCTTTTTCCTAGCCCGTCCGGGTGGTGACTCCATTTTCTCTGGACTTAGGTCCGTGTTCTCTAAGGCCCCAAGCCTAAACAGTGCTGAAGTCGCAAGAACCATTCCACCGGGAGTGGGGGTAAAAATCCCCACTCACAGTGGCGACTCCACTGGGGATAAGAGAAGTTGATTCCGTGGGTCTTTATATTATTCTATTCTTTCTTATAATGATATTGTCCATTGCATCATCTTAGATTGCATCGTGTGCATGAGTTAGGACGCCCGTGTTACCCGTGTTATGTTATGTAAGGGATACCATATTTTCACTCAAGGTATGGAGATCGAGCATGGCATAACCACTCATAGCCTCGTACCTTTTGGTATATACTTGCTATGGGAACCTAAGCCTTTTTAACCCAAAGATTAAAGCTCATGTAATTGGCTTAGTTACTTTCCTTAGGTTTTACTCCAAATGCATGTTGTTTGACTATGGTTAGTTTATCTTAGTCTAAATCATGGCTTATTTGGTTTGTTCTTTTTCTAATATGACCTAAGTATATTGTAAGCTCAAAATAAATTTTTCTTTAAAATCCAAAAGACCAAAACTATTTTAAAAAATTTTCTTTTGACATAAGACTTTTCTAAAATCAAATAAAAAATTCTTTGGCCCATGCACCAAATACTAAGCCCAAAAACCATTTTTCTAAATTTTTTTAACAATGGGCTTAGAAACAAAATTATTTTCACCCAACCTTTTGTTACAAAGAGCTTGCAAAAATATTTAGGTCAATTATGAGATACCAAAAATTAATTGTGGGCCTAGTTTACACTAAGAATAAATTAACCATGGGCTTGTTTTTGGCATGAACTATTAGTTACTCTTTTCAAGTGAGAAATCTATTTTTAATAAACCTCTTAATTTCGTTTTAATCCAACATAGCATAAAAGCTACTATAGTTAGTTGAATGGATTAAAACCTAATTATCATGGATTGATTTTCATTTTAAAAAATATAACTATTGGTTGAAACGTCCGAAGGAATTATTCGAAAGCAAGATACCCTATGTTGGTATTTTGTTAACCATATACCTTAGAAAAGGGACTCGCCATTCGTGTGTGGATGTTATAAGGTTGGAAGGAACGTCTTATTTATCCTTATTTGTTGATCATTTGTACATACATGCATACATTTGCATCTCATATCATTGATCCTCTCTGGCTCACAGCCCTGGATTTTAATAGTTCTAAAGCTTACAACAATCTGACCTACGCCGGAGACGAAGTATCTAGCAGCAACTCAATCACTTGCTCACCTAAAATGATGGAGCCCGAACAAATTCAAAGGATGGTGGATGAAGCCCTCAATGCCAAGATGGAAGAAATCAAAGAGGCCCTAGCTGAGACCATGAAGAACCAGTTGACTGCAATCTTAGAGAACCATGCTGAGGCGTTTGCTAGCACTAAGAAACCAAAGGACAAAGGGAAGACCAAAGTTAGTGAAGTGGTTTTTGATGATGAAAAGGTGATCATTGATGATGATGATGATGATTGGGCTCAATACTACCAAGATGTTCAAGAGAAGAAGAAAGAACCGAAGGTTGCTGAGAAAGAAACTATTGAAAAGACCAAGACATCCGATGTCGAAAAGATGATTGCAGATTTAGAAAAGAAATTTGAGAAGAAGCTGAAAACCGAAGAGATGTCTGAGATCGACAAATTATTTGAACTAGATGAAGAAGTTCCATACAAATTCAAGATGCCATCTTTTGCTAGATACATTGGTACTGGAAATCCCCATCTCCATGTGAAGGAGTATATCACTGCTATGCAGTCTGCCCGAGCTACTAAGGCTCAAACTCTAAGGTACGTCATGCTCTCATTGGACCCTGTTGTCCAAAATTGGTTCAATACCTTAGATGATGGAACACAAAAGAGTTCGGATCTACTTTACAAAGCCTTCATCCAACAATATAGATATAATGTTGAGTTAGAAGTTACCTTAATGGAAGTGGAGTCCATAAGGCAAAGGCCAAATGAGAATTTTGTGAACTATGTGAAGCGATGGAGAAACAAGGCCGCTTTGCTCAAGAAAAGGCCCGATGAATCTGATCAAATAAGGATGATCGTGAGAGGTGTCTTGCCCAATCTCCATGAAAGGATGTCTCATAATCTTATAAGGGATTTCAAAGATCTTCTCCAAGCTGGTCTTCAAATTGAAGAGTTGGAAAGGGAGAAGAATAATTTTTCAATAAAGAGGAATGAGAAAGGGAACAACCAGCCTAATAATCAAAGCACGCAAGAAGAAGTTGATATTAATGTACCCGGTCAAGGAAATAAAAGACAATTTTTAGATCTGGGGAAACCTCTATCTTGGATTTTTAGCAAGCTGCAAAAGAAAGGGTTGTTGCAACCGTTAGCTCCTCGACCACTACATAATCCACTGCCACCAAACTTCAATGCCGAGGCCTTCTGTCAATTTCATCAAATGCGAGGGCATGAAACAGATAAATGTGCTCGTTTAAGGCATGAGATCCAAGATTTGATTAATAGTGGCAATCTACCTGAGCCGGATAAGCCCAATACCAAGAACAACCCTTTGCCTAAGTTTGGAAGAGTACCTCCACCAGCAACCTTCATGGTGGGAAAAGGACTAGAAGAATATTTTGTTTTATCATCCTTTCAAGATGGAAATATTGAAGATGTGAAGGGAAAAGAAGCTTAAACTAACGAACTTTCCTTAGCTTGAATGTTGCTTTTCAATTTTACTTTCTTTAATATTTAATTGGAACAATCTTGTTTTCCAAATTTAATATTTTCATCAAAATTTTTGTTGGTCTTCGTTCATTTTGGTGTTCAACTGATGAGGAATCTAGCTTGATGTTTATAAATTAATGTGTCTAGGCATCATGACTTGAATGACTTTATTAGATAAGGGAATTGCTCTATAGCATCGAGTTATGTATGCTAACTTAGAGAGGGCTCCTGCATAATTACCTTGTTTGGGTCCTAGTCAGTCTTAGAACATGTTTAGACAAACTTTCGAGGTGAAATTGAACTCTGCTTATTTAAGAGAAAAATGATCCAGGCATTGTTTGGTTAGCCAACAACTAGTATCCACCCAATTAAATATCAATCCCTAGTTGTCCCTTTGAGCCTTCATAAAATTTTAGCTTTCTTTTCATTGGCATATAACCCCAACAACCTAGCCTGAGTTATTGTGATACTTTTGACAAGTCTTATGATCACGAAGATGAATAGGAAAGAAGATCAAAGAAAGTAATGATTAGTCAAGATCATGAGGATAGTTGAAGTTTCAAGACCATGAAGATAGTTGATGTTTTCAAGACCATAAGAGTAGTTGAAGTTTTCAAGACAATAAGGGTAGTTGAAGTTCACTTAATATCTCTAATATATTAAGACAACATTAGAGTAACAAATGGTTTATCCCTGTTAATGAAGATTTATGTTACTCCCCTCATCCATTACTGGAAGCCCAAGTTAGTACAAACAAGAAAACTCAGTTTGAACTAAAAAAAAAAGGGAAAACAAAAAAGACAAAAGAAAAGAAAAAGACAAAAAAAAGAGAGAGAAAAAAAAAAGAAAAAGAAAACCCAAATTGGTTCAAAAAGCCAACTGAGTTCTCTTTTACCTAAGACAACAAAAGACTTCCATTTGGTTTATAAAGACGTTTTGACTTGAATTGGTCCAACCCAACTAAAGATTCGATCAAAATCAAAGAAAAAGGGAGAAAGACTATTCAATTCTTGAAAATTCTATACTTGACAGTCCTACAAGGAAGAGGGACAAAATGATAGAATGCTCAAAGAAAGGGAAGAATAAGAAAAATAAAAAAAAGGGAAGGGAAAAGAGGAAAAGAAACAAATTTGGGTACCAAACTTTTTGCAAGGGCAAAGATTGTCCTAATCAAGATCCTAATTAATGCCAAGAAGATAGAAAGAACTTGGAGTCTAGAAAGATTGCTTCCAGCTGCCTTAAGTTCAAACAAGAAATTTGTAGTGTGAAGGTTTGTCCATTGTGTCACACCAGCTCCAATCTCAAAATGGCCTTCACTTAAACCTGTGTCCCTTATAGACCCCATTTCAAGCCTATCGAAGACCTGTTGATCTCTCTTAGTAGGTAGAGTCTATTAGTGGAGATAGTTTGGATAAGCATGCATATGAAATAGACAATATTTAAACTCAAATGAGACCTTATGCCAAGTAATTTGTATATGCCTATCTGAAGTGCAACAATTCTTGCTTAAATAGAAATGATTCCCGAGTTTAGTACGGTAACTAGGGTTGTCATGTTATAGATATATTAATTTGGAAAATCAAGTCCTGAGGTACATTGACATTGATTTGGCAAAGCCAACATTTGATTTCAAATTCAAAATTCAAAAAAATAAAACAATGTTTTATCATACAAAGCCTTCAAGTTAAGGGAAGTATGTTGAACCTCCAAAGGACACATTGGGCAAAGGAAATGATTATTGGCAAACTACCAACTGACATGCTGAGACATAATTCAAAATAGATTAATCCCTGATCTACTGCTTAGGGTCTCCATCACTCGTGTTTTCATCATCTTAAAGATAAAAGCCACAAATGCAAAGGTTTCAATCATTCCAATGCAAGACTTGAACGAGCATTAAAAAGGAACCAATGAGAACACTTCTGCTGATCACCTCAGTCTGTGAGTCAATGGAACAATTGTAAGTATTATTCATGCATATCATGCATACATGAGCATATCACATCGCACTTTCTTGTATTGTGTTGTCCATTCTTTATCGAAGTGAACAACAAAGACTCTGTGAAGTGAAGAATCAAAAGAAGATGTTAAATCAGGGCGGCATGGAAAGCCCATTTCTTGAGAAAGCTCCAGTATTTTTGCAAAGAGAAGAAATAAGCACTTGTGCGAAGAACTAGATGGAAAAAACATCAATCAAAGCTTGCATGGATAAAATCTTTGGTTTAAGCCTACACAGGGGGAAAAGTTTCTCCTTTTCAATTTTTTAAGTTTATATACCAAATATTTTCAAACTCACTTACAAATATTTTGCCACACAGGGGGCAAGGAGAGGATATAAGGTCCAATTAAAAATAGCTAAATCTTTGCAAAAAGGAAGAACAAAAGAATAGAAACATTAGAACTCTCAAAAGAATGAAGATATAAAAGATAAAAGATCAATCCAGCTAAAAGAACTAAAGCCAGGGTGAAGACCCGATGTCAAAGGATGGAAATCCATTTTCAAGGGTGAAGACCCGATGTCAAAAGATGAAGATCCATTTTTAAGGATGAAGACCCGATGTCGAAAGATGAAGATCCATTTTTAAGGATGAAGATCCATTTTGATGGTGAAGAATCACAATGCATAAAACAGCCGGAGCAGTCAGACTACTCAAATGACAAAAGGTCAGAAAAACTCAATCTCGGGTCCCAGCACCCAATCTCGGGTCCAAGCACCCATTTTCGGGTCCAAGTACCCAAATCAATTCAAGCTCGGGTCCAAGTACCCAAATCAATTCAAGCTCGGGTCCAAGTGCCCAATCTCGGGTCCAAGTACCCAAATCAAATCAATTTAGGATCGAGTATCCAAATCCAGTTAGGATCGAGTATCAAAATCCAGTTTCGGATCGAGTGTCCAAATCCAGTTAGGATCGAGTATCTAAAGCTAATTTAGGATCGAGTATCCAAAGCCAATTTAGGATCGAGTATCCCAATCCAATTTAGGATCGAATACCCCAATCCAGTTAGGATCGAGTATCCGAATCCAGTTAGGATCGAGTATCCAAATCCAGTTTCGGATCGAGTGTCCAAATCCAACTAGGATCGAGTATCTGAACCCAATTTAGGATCGAGTATCCCAATCCGAATCCAGTTTAGGATCGAGTGTCCAAATCCAGATAGGATCGAGTATCTGAGTCTAGTTTAGGATCGAGTATCCAAATCTCTCGGGTCTAGAACCCAAAATACCCTTAGGTCCAGAACCTAGAATTATTTCTAAGTCCAGAACTCGAACCGGGTCCAGAACCCAAATTTTTCTTAGGTCGAGAACCTAGAATTATCCTTGAGTCCAGAACTCGAACCGGGTCCAGAACCCAAATTTTCCTTAGGTCCAGAACCTAGAATTATCTTTGAGTCCCAAATTTTTCCTTAGGTCGAGAACCTAGAATTATCCTTGAGTCCAGAACTCGAACCGGGTCCAGAATTCAAATTTTTCTTTAGGTCCAGAACCTAGAATCATCCTTGAGTCTAAAACTCAAACCGGGTCCAGAACCCAAATTTTCCTTAGGTCGAGAATCTAGAACTCAAACCGAGTCCAGAACTCAAACCGGGTCCAGAACCCAAAATCTCAAACATCTCATCAAAAATTAAGTCTTATTACTTTTCATTCTCTTTCACTAAGATTTCAGATCATTCAAGCAGGAGGCAAACTGTAGACCCTTAATTTTTGACCCAATTCGGTCCAATATGTTTTATTTAGTCCTAAATGATTTTTGTTGTTTAATTGGCCCAAAATAATTTTTGTTAAATAATTTTTTCTCTAGTATCTAATTTTTATTAATAAAAAATAAAAATAAATAAATAAAAGTCAAAAAATAAAAATAAAAATAAAAATCGGAGTCGAGAAAATCGGCGACGAAAAAATCATCGCGCGGGCTCGTGGGCATTTAGCCCGCAGGAATTTCCTGCGGGCAAAATAGCTTTTCTATTTCGCTCGCAGGATTTTCCTGCAAGTAATCCTGCGAGCGAAATAGAAAAGCTATTTTGCCCGCAGGAAAATCTTGCAGGCGAAATGGTCGTCCGCAGGAATTTCTTGAGGGCGACGCCCCAGCCAGCCCACTGCCGCAGTTTTCTGCGGCAGTTGTTTTTTGCCAGCGTATTTTTTCCTGCGGCAATTTTTTTCAGCAGCGCAATTTTTTCGACGCAAATTTTTCGAAACCTAATTCAATTAGGTTTCGGTTTCTTTTTTTATTAATATTACTTGCCTTAACTAATTAGGAATAAACCACATCAAACCACTATAAATAAGGACCAAAGGCAATTAATTTAAGGGGGGGCTGAAAATCCAACAGGAGCTTGGAAAATTTGAAACCAAATCAAGGGAGGAAAAGGAGCAATTCAACTTTTTTTTTTTCTGGAATAGCAGGGACACAATTTAAGCAATTCAAAGGCAGCAATTGTCTTTGTTCTTGTTCATCCAAGAAGAATTATTTTTAGAGAATCAACAAAAGGAGGTATGAGATTCTAATTTTTGTTTTATTTTTTTTCACAGTAGCATAATCTATGAAATTTTATTTTTCAAATCAAAAACCTTAGAACTTTAATTTATTTTTTCCAAAGTTAAAAGCACTAATACGTTACTTTATTTTCCAAAAAGACTTAAAATTGTTATTTTTCTTCGTAAAAATCTTAAAACCCTAATTAAACAACTTTTTCAACAAAACCAAAATTTGATTCTGTTTCTTTCAAAACTTTAAACTAGGTTCTATTTCATTCAAAAAACCTTAAAAAAACATGTTTTATATTTATAAAAACTTTCAATCCATTTGTTTAAACTTATAAAATCTTATGAAATCATCAAATTGTTTTTCTAAACCCTAATTCAAATTCATCACCCGAGACCCAAATTCTAAAGTACTAAAACCCTAATTCAATTTCTAAATGTAACACCCCTATACCCCATATACGTACACAGTATGCTATTATGATCGTAATATACGTATACTGAATATAGGAATGCCACTGTTTATTAAACAAACGACTCACTTCTTTTGAAATAATATAAGCAAACTCAAAACATTTAAGTTATATCATAAAATATGAAATGTGACAACACAGAAGCTTTGACACGCTCAGAACCACGGGCGTGTCACTGAACGTGTAGTACATTCTGTCTCACAGAAACGTTGACATGTCCAACAACACGGGCATGTTCATGGCCGTGTCAAATCTTCACCAACACAGTAGCTATGACACGCTCAGTGACATGGGCGTGTCACTGGACGTGTAAATGCTACTGCAACACAGAACCATTGACACGCCTAAAGACTTGGTCGTGCTCATGGGCGTGTCAGGCCAAAAATACAGATTCCGGCAACATCAACACTTCATCCAACAAATCACTTACTTCCACCATCTCCCACTTCAAACAAACTTAACTAAACACACCCAAAAACCATAGCAAACTTGCAAAAACACAAAACAACTCAAAACATACATTAAATACAAGTCATAATCATCATCACAAACCTAAAACACAACCACAACACTTTCTCTTCTAACAAACTTACTCTTTCCTTCAATCCAACCCCAAAATCCAAATTCAATTGAACCAAACACTCTTAAACACACCACAATCAAACAAACACATATCAACCACAATCTCAACTCACAAACTCAAAGAAAATCAAAGAATCAAGTGGAAAACTTACCAAGGATGAAGAAACTCTTAAATTTCCAACTTGATCACTTGAAAACTTCCTTCAATCTTGAGTTTGGAAGATCAAATCTCTCTCTCTTGCTCTCTTGCTATGGAGTGCCGGCCAAAACAAATAAAATAAAAGGAAAGACAATGGCCATGAAGAAGAAAGAAAGAAAACAAAGAAAACAAAGTCAAACACTCAACCTTCTCTCTCCTCAAAACCCTCTCCTCCAAGCATTTATAATAAAATAATCTAATTAATTATCTTCCATTCATTTTACTTTTTCCCATTTTCCATTAATTATATAAAATCAATAAATATCTTTCTTTGACCATCCCATTTTGACTTGTGTGTATGTTGTGTATATATTTCCATATATACAACATATACACTCTCTTCACTTCTTTTCTCTTCCCAATTTAACATAGACATTAAATCCAAATAAAACAACAATAATACCAAAACTTCTAGGGCATACTTTAGGATATTACACTAAACCTAAAATAATATACTCTAACTCCTTTAAAATCTTAAATCTTAATTTTTTTCTAAGCCCTAATCCTTTAAAACATTAAAAAACCATAAAAATATAAATATTTTAAAATTACACAGTAGCTTGGAATCACCATTTAAAACCTCAAATCAAAAGTATTTTAAGATGTCTAAAACCCTAGTTTCATGATTTCACCATTCAAATATTAATTTAGTTAATCAAAGAGTCTTACCAACATTTTAAGACATAAAACCCTAATCTATTTTAATTCCATAAAAAGTCACAGTAGCTATAATTGGACTTTTGTTTGCTTTATTTAATTCTATACTTGATTATGCTTTGATTTATCTCTTGTGCTTTAATTTATTTAATTTCAATACTTGATTTATTTTATTTATCATGGATGGGTGTTTACTTTTTATTGATATTTAGTACCTTTGATGAATGATTTATTTAATATGAATGGTTATTTACTTTTATCTATTTATTTAGATTTCTAAATGTTGTAAGAGGTATGTTTCCACTTGGTGGGTACCTCATTAGTTAAATATCATGTAATTTAATTTGCTTTTCCATCTTAGAACTTATGTAAAAGGCACGTTTCTACCTTTCGGTGGGTGTCCTATCTAGGCATGTGATGTAAGGACATGTTTCCATCTTTGGATGGGTGTTCATTTATTTGTTTCGTTTTGTTTGGACATTGCTTTGATTTTAATATAATGATGCTTTCTTTTTATTGTGTGTAGTATGGATAATGTTGTTATATTTAAGGAATTTATAATATTAAGACCTGTAATGAAGGCCGGTTCCAATGAACCGGGCATTGTGGGGGTGCTGGGCCATTTCTCACCTTCCCCACACGTACCCAACTTTTCGAACCCATTAAGGGGTTGGGGATTCCTTAGAAATCGAGTCATCCACCCCTTTCTTTTTCTCGGCCCGTCCGGGTGGCGACTTCATTTTCTCCGGACTTAGGTTCGTGTTCTCTAAGGCCCCGAGCCTAAAAAGTGCCGAAGTCGCAAGAACCATTCAACCGGGAGTGGGAGTGAAAATCCCCGCTCACATTCAGGTTTCATTACTTTTGGTGAGAAGCTGACCGAGTTGTTACTAGATTCTATGTCATTGGTATAGGTCGAATTGATGTACGCTCTTGAACTATTATGCTCCAGGTCTATGAACCAAAAAGGATCAATGACATGTAATGCAATACGTGTATGCATGTATGCACTAGTAACAGATAAACAAAAATAATTAGGATGTTCCTTCCAACATTATAACTTCCGCACACGAATGGCGAGTCTCTTTTCCTAGGTATATGGTCAATAAAATATCAACATGGGACATCTTATTTTTGAAAATTTGACTCGGAAGGTTTAACCAATAGTGAATTTCTGATAATTCTCATTAATTAAGCCTTAATCCATTGGAATAGCTTTTATGCTATATTATGGATTAAAACTAAATTAAGGGGTTTACCATAAATAAATTTTCTATTAGGTAAATAACTAATGATTCATACCACAAACAGGCCCATGATTAACAATTCTTGGTATAAAGTAGACCCATAATTTATTTTTGGTATTCTATAATTATCTAAATAGTTATTAAGCTCATTTAAGAAGATGGTTTAAGAAAAGTTGTAATTTTGAATTAAGTGAAAAATAATTTTATTTCAAAGCCCATTGTAAAAAGGTTTGTTTTAAAAAATGTATCCTGGGCGTTGTATTTGGACCATGAGGTAGAAAAGAATTTTTGACCTATTTTTATGTTCGAATACCATCTTGAAAATTTTTGAACATTTTATTTTGACCTTTTGATCTTAAAGGAAGAATTATTTTGAGCTTACAATATAATTAGGTAATATTAGAAAATGAAGAAACTAAATAAGCCATGGTTCAAACTAAGATATATCAATTATAGTCAAATAACATGCATTTGGGTAAAAATCTAAGGAAAGTAACTAGGCCAATTTCATGAACTTTAGTCCTTGGGTTGAAAAATTTAGGCTCCCATAGCAAGTATATACCAAAAGGTACAAGACAATGAGTGGTTATGCCATGCTCGATCTTTATACAGTGAGTGAAAGTATGGTATCCACTGCAGAACATAATACGGGTTATACGGTATCCTAACTCATGCACATAATGCAAACTAAATGATGTAATAGATAATATCATAATAAGAAAAAAATAAAATAATATAAAGACCAACGAAATCAACTTCTCTTATTTCCAGTGGAGTCACCACTATGAGCGGGAATTTTTTTCCGCACTCCCATATGAAATGGTTCTTGCGACTTCGGTACTGTTAGGCTCAGGGCCTCAGAGAACACGACCTTTGTAGACCCTTGATTTTGGCTCTAGCTAGTCTGATGCCAATTAATGAGGCCTGAACCAATCCATTCTTAATAAGCCTAAACTAATTCCAAACTTTTGATTGAATTGATAAATTTTAATTGGGCCTAAAATAAGCTAATTAAACCTTTAAAACCCTAAACGGTTCCGATTTAATGGTTTAGTTGGTTTTCTATTTGACATGGGGGAGCCCCATATTGAATTGGGAGGCTCCCCCAATTCAATGTGTGATTGTTCCCATATCGAATTGGTGCCCCATTTCGATATGGGGCAGCCCCATATCGAAATGGGGCTCTCCCACATTGATGTGGGGCAATTTTTGGGTACTCCATATCAAATTTGGATTACTAATTCGATATGGACTTTGATTCCATGTCGGATTAGGGTGACTTTAATTCGATATGGTCTCGGTTTGCCTCAAATTGAAGTGGTTTTAATCCGACATGGTCACAGTTTGCATCGAATTAAAATCACTAATTCGGTATGCATCAAGAATCTATTTTTAAAACGGGAAGCTTTCACGGTGTTTAACCTAATACACCCTATAGACCCTTAATTTTTAACCCGGTCCGGTCCAATATATTTTAATTAGTCCAAAGTAATTTTTGTGTTGTCCAATATATTTTAATTAGTCCGAAACAATATTTGTTATCTTAATTAAATAATATTTGATTTAGTATCTAATTTTTATTAATAAAAAATAATAATAAACAATAAAAAAATAAAAAAAAAGAGAGGGGTCGGCTGCAGCGAAATGGCCTGTAGGCCAATTCGTCCCCCTGTTGCCATAGTCAGCTGCGGCAGCTTTTTTTGCTAGCGCATTTTTTTCGCTGTAGTTTTTTTTTCCAGTTCAATTTTTCCGCAGCAGTTTTTTTTCCAGTGAAATTTTTTCGACGCAAAATTTCCAAAATCTAATACAATTAGGTTTCGGTTTCCTTTTCTTAGTGAATATTATGTTCTATGAATAATTAGAATTAACCATAGAAGTCTTCTATAAATAAGGACTAAAACAACAAAAATCATCAAGAAATCGGAGGAGAAATTAATAAAAAATTGGATCGAATTTGGGAGAAAAATTTAGACTGAAACTAAGTAGGAAAGGTAGTGAATCAACCTGATTTCAGTTTTTGAGAGTAGACAACAATTCAATCCATCAAAGGCAGCAAAGCTTGTCTTTGATTTTGTTCATCTAAGAAGAAATGTTTGGTGGAACCACCAAAAGCCCTAAAAACATCTTTTCTATTTCTATAAACTTTAAATCATTTGGTTTATTTTCATAAAGTTTCATAAAATTATCAATTGATTTTCAAATCCTAAAAACCTAATGCATTCCCCGAAACCCTAAATCAAAAATCCTAAAACCTTAATTCAACTCCAAAACCCAAAACAGTGAACCCTAACTCCCTTAAAACCTAAACCCTAAAGTTTTCTAAACCCTAATCTTTTAAACCTTAAAACCCTATAAATATATTCAAACACAGTAAGCTCAAAATAATAATTCAGTAACCGAAAATCATAAATCTAAGTGTTTTAAAGTATCCAAAACCTAATTTCATGATTATACGTCTCAAACCCTAATTTGGTTAAACAAAGAACTTTACTAACTTTTTATATCATAAAACTTTTGCTCCATTTTAATTCCATTAAAAATCACAGTAGCTTCCAAAACTCTAAACACATGGAATAAAGAATCTTAAATAGAAACAGTAGCCCTAATTTGAATCTTTACTTGCTTTATTCAATTTTATTCTAGTTTATGCTTTGATTTATTTTATATGCTTTAATTTATTTAAGTTCAATGTTTGGTTTATTTAATTCATCATGGATGGATGTTTACTTTCTATTGATGTTTAACACCTTTGATGAATGATTTATTTATGATGAATGGATATTTACTTTTATCAATTTATTTAGATTTTCAAATGTTGTAAGAGGTATGTTTCCACTTGGTGGGTACCTCATTAGTTAATATCATGTAATTTAAATTGCTTTTCTATTTTAGAACCAATGTAAAGGACATGTTTCTACCTTTCGGTAGGTGTCCTATTTAGGCATGGGATGTAAGGACATTTTTCCATCCTTGGATGGGTGTCAATTTAATTATTTTGTTTGGACATTGTTTTGATTTTCAATATATCGATGCTTTATTTTTATTGTGTGTAATATGGATAATGTTGTTATATTTAAGCATTTTATAATATCAAGACCTGTAAAGGAGGCCGGTTCCAATGAACCGGGCCTTGTAGGGGTGCTGAGCCATTTCTCACCTTCCCCATACGTACCCAACTTTCCGAACCCATTAGGGTGTTGGGTATTCCTTAGGAATCGAGTAATCCACCCCTTTCTTCTTCCCAACCCATCCGGGTGGTGACTCCATTTTCTCCGGACTTTGTTCCGTGTTCTCTAAGGCCCCGAGCCTAAACAGTACCGAAGTCGCAAGAACCATTCCACCTAGAGTGGGGGCAAAAATCCCCGCTCACAGTGGCGACTCCACTAGGGATAAGAGAAGTTGATTTCATTGGTCTTTATATTATTCTATTCTTTCTTATAATGATATTATCCATTGCATCATCTTAGATTGCATCGTGTGCGTGAGTTAGGACGCTCGTGTTACCCGTGTTGTGTTATGTAAGGGATATCATACTTTCACTCAAGGTATGGAGATCGAGCATGGAATAACCACTCATAGCCTTGTACCATTTGGTATATACTTGCTATGGGAACCTAAGCCTTTTAACCCAAAGACTAAAGCTCATGTAATTGGCCTAATTACTTTCCTTAGGTTTTACTCCAAATGCATGTTGTTTGACTATGGTTAATTTATCTTGGCTTAAATCATGGCTTATTTGGTTTGTTCTTTTTCTAATATGACCTAAGTATATTGTAAGCTCAAAATAAATTTTTCTTTAAAATCCAAAAGACCAAAGCTATTTTCAAAACTTTTCAAGATGGTCTTTGGACATAAAACCTTTCTAAAATTCTTTTGCTCATGGCCCAAATACTAAGCCCAAAATCCATTTTTCTAAAATCTTTTACAATGGGCTTAGAAACAAAACTATTTTCACCTAACTTTTTCTTACAAAGAGCTTGCAAAAATATTTAGTTCAATTATGAAATACCAAAAATCAATTCTGGGCTTAGTTTATACTAAGAATAAATTAACCATGGGCTTGTTTTTGGCATGAATCATTAGTTACCTTTTTCAAGTGAGAAATCTATCTATAATAAACTTCTTAATTTAGTTTTAATCCAATATAGCATAAAAGTTACTTTAGTTGGTTGAATGGATTAAAACCTAATTAATGGGAATTATCATGGATTGATTTCCATTTTCGAAAATATAACTATTGGTTAAAACATCCGAGGGAATTATTCAAAAGCAAGGTACCGCATGTTCGTATTTTGTTAACCATATACCTAGGAAAAGAAACTCGCCATTCGTGTGTGGATGATATAAGGTTGGAAGAAACATCCTAATTATCCTTGTTTGTTGATTATTTGTGCATACATGCATACATATATACATTTGCATCTCATGTCATTGATCCTCTCTGGCTCACAACCCTAGATTATGAGAGTTCAAAAGCTTACAACAATCCGACCTACGCCGGAGACGAAGTATCTAGCAATGACTCAATCACTTGCTCACAAAAAATAATGGAGCCCGAACAAATTCAAAGAATTGTGGATGAGGCCCTCAACGCCAAGATGGAAGAAATAAAAGAGGCCCTAGCTGAGACCATGAAGAACCAATTGACTGCAATCTTAGAGAATCATGCCGAGGCATCTGCTAGTACTAAGAAGCCAAAGGACAAAGGGAAGACTAAAGTTAGTGAAGTGGTTTTTGATGATGAAAAGGTGATCATTGATGATGATGATCATTGGGCTCAATATTACCAAGATCATCAAGACAAGAAGAAAGAACCGAAGATTGTTGAAAGATCAACTATGGAGAAGACCAAAACTTCTGATATTGAAAAGATGATTGCTGATCTAGAAAAGATATTTGAGAAGAAATTGAAAACCGAGGAAATGTTCGAAGTTGACAAATTATTTGTGCTAGATGAAGAAGTTCCATACAAATTCAAGATGCCATCTTTCGTAAAGTTTGATGGAACCGAAAATTCACATCTCCATGTAAAGCAGTATATCACTGCTATGCAGTCTGCTCGAGCTACTAAGGCTCAAACTCTAAGGTACTTCATACTCTCATTGGACCCTATTGTCCAAAATTGGTTCAATACCTTTGAAGAAGAAACACAAAAGAGTTGGGATCTGCTTTACAAAACCTTCATCCAGCAATATGGGTATAATGTCGAGTTGGAAGTTACCTTAATGGAAGTTGAGTCCATTAGACAAAGGCCAAATGAGAATTTTATGGACTATGTGAAAAGGTGGAGAAATAAGGCTGCTTTGCTCAAGAAGAGGCCCGATGAATATGATCAAATAAGGATGATCGTGAGAGGTGTCCTGCCCAATCTCCATGAAAGGATGTCTCACACCCTTATAAGGAATTTCAAAGATCTTCTCCAAGCTGGTTCACAAATTGAAGAGTGGAAATGGGAGAAAAATCGCTTTTCAATAAGAAGGAATGAGAAAGGGAATTATCAGCCTAGCAATCAAAGCACGCAAAAGAAGTTGATGTTAATGTGGCTGGTCAAGGAAATAAAAGACAATTCTTAGAATTGGGAAAATCTATATCCTGGGTTTTTAGCAAGCTGCAAAAGAAAGGGTTGTTGCAACCATTAGCTCCTCGACCACTACATAATCCACTTCCACCAAACTTCAATGCCGAGGGCTTCTGTCAATTTCATCAAATGCGAGGGCATGAAACAGATAAATGTGCTCGTCTAAGGCATGAGATCCAAGACCTAATCGATAGTGACAAGCTACCCGAGCCGGATAAGCCCAACACCAAGAACAACCCTTTGCCTAAATTTGGAAAAGTTCCACCACCAGCAACCTTCATGGTGGGAAAAGGATTGGAAGAAGATTTTGTCTTATCATCTTTTCAAGATGGAAATATTGAAGATGTGAAAGGAAAAGAAGCTTAAACTTAATGAACTTTCCTTAGCTTGAATGTTGCTTTTCAATTTTACCTTCTTTAATATTAAAATTGGAACAATCTTATTTTTCAAATTTAAAGTTGCTTGAATAAATTACTTTCATCAAAATTTTTGTTGGTCTTTGTACATTTTGATGCTTAACCAATGAGGAATCTAGATTGATAATTCATGAATTAATATATTTATGCATCATGACTCGAATGGCTTTGCTAGGTGAGGGAATTGCTCTATTTCATTGAGTTGTGTATGCTTACTTAGAGAGGGCTTCTGCATAATTACCTTTGTCTAGGTCCTAGTCAGTCTTAGAACATGGCAAAATTGAACTCTACTTTTTTAAGGGAGAGATGATTTAGGCATTGTTTGGTTAGCCAACAACTAGTATCCACCCTATTAAATATCAATCTCTAGTTGTTCCTTTGAGCCTACATAAAATTTTAGCTTTCTTTTCATTTGCATATAACCCCAACAACCTGCCCTGAGCTGTTGTGATACTTTTGACAAGTCATATAATCACTAAGATGAAGAGGCAAGAAGATCAAAGAAAGCAATGATTAGTCAAGATCATGAGGATAGTTGAAGTTCTCAAGACTATAAAGATAGTTGAAGTTCTCAAGACCATAAGGGTAGTTGATGTTTTTAAGACCATAAGGGTAGTTGAAGTTTTTCTAATATCTCTAATATATCAAGACAACATCAGAGTAAGAAATGATTTATCCCTACTAAAGAAGATTTATGTTACTCCACTCATCCATTATTGGAAGCCAAATTGGTACAAACAAGACAACTCTTTTAGAGCTAGAACCAAACAAAAACAAAAAAAAACAAACAAACCAAACAAAAAAAGGAAGAAGAAAAAAGAAAAGAAAAAAAGAAGAAAAAAAAAGAAACGAAGGAAAAGAGAAAGAAAAGAAAAAAGGTGAAACCTAAAAAGGTGGTTCAGATAGCCAACTGAGTTCTCCTTTACCTAAGACAACAAAAGACTTCCATTTGGTTTATAAGGACGGATTGACTTGAATTGGTCCAACCCAACCAAAGATTCGATCAAAATCAAAGGAAAAGGAGAAAGACCATTCAGTTCTTGAAAGTTCTGTACTTGACAGTCCTATAAGGAAGAAGGACAAAATGATAAAATGCTTAAAAAGGGAAGAGTAAGAAAAATAAAAAGAAAGAAAAGGGACAAGAAGAAAAGAAACAAATTTGGGTAACAAATTTTACAAATTTTTTGCAAGGGAAAAAACTATCCTAATCAAGATCCAGGTTAATGCCAAGAAGATAGAAGGAATTTGGAGTCTAGCAAGATTGCCTCCAAGCTGCCTAAAATTCCAACAAGAAATTTGTAGTGTGAAGGTTTGTCCTTTGTGTCACACTAGCTCCAATCTCAAAATGGCCTTCATTTAAACCCGTGTCCCTTATAGACCCAATTTCAAGCCTATTAAAGACATGTTGATCTCTCTTGGTAGGTAGAGTCTATTAATGGAGATAGTTTGGATAAGCATGCATATGAGATAGACAATATTTA
The DNA here is from genome assembly GCA_947685225.1 of Garcia nutans. Lineage (NCBI taxonomy): Eukaryota > Viridiplantae > Streptophyta > Magnoliopsida > Malpighiales > Euphorbiaceae > Garcia > Garcia nutans. The sequence goes on along the minus strand of CANTUV010000007.1, from coordinate 40,625,155 downwards.
AACTCAAATGAGACCTTTGGCCAAGTAATATGTATGTGCCTATCTGAAGTGCAACAATTCTTGCTTAAATAGAAATGATTCCCGAGTTTAGTATGGTAACTAGGGTTGTCAATTTATAGATATGTTAATTTGGAAAAATCAAGTCCTGAGGTATATTGACATTGATTTGGCAAAGCCGACATTTGATTTCAAAATCAAAAATTCAAAAAAAAAAATTTGTTTTGTCATACAAAGCCTTCAAGTTAAGGGAAGTATGTTGAACCTCTAAAGGACACATTGGGCAAATCAAATGATTATTGGCAAGGTCATGAAGAAGCTATCAGTCGACATGCTGAAACATAGTTCGAAATAGATGAATCCCTAACTCTGCTGCTTGGGGCCTCCATTATTTATATTCTCAACATCTTGAAGATAAAAGCCACAAATGCAAAGCTTTCTATCATTCCAATGCAAGACTTGAACAAGCGTCAAAAAGGAACCAATGAGAACACTTCTGCTGATCACCTCGGTCTGTGAGTCGATGGAACAATTGTAAGTATTATTCATGCATATCATGCATACATGAGCATATCGCACTTTCTTGTCTTGTGTTGTCTATTCCTTGTCAAAATGAACAGCAAACACCCTACGAAGTAAAGAATCAACAGAAGATATTTAATCAAGAGGGCATGGAAAGCCTATTTGCTTGTGGAAGCTCTAGTCATTTTGCAAAAGAAGAAATACGTGCTTATGCAACGAACTAGACAGCAAAAACATCAATCGGAGCCTGCATGGAAACAAAATCTTGGGTTGGAGCCTACACAGGGGGCAAAGTTTCTCCTTTTCAATTTTTTGAGTCTATATATAAAATATTTTCAAACTCACTTACAAATATTTTGCCACGCATGGGGCAAGGAGAGGATATAAGGTCCAATTAAAAATAGCTGAATTTTTGCAAAAAGGAAGAACAAAAGAATAGAACATTAGAACTATCAAAAGAATGAAGATGCAAAAGACAAAAGATCATTCCAGCTAAAAGAACTGAAGCTAGGATAAAGACCCGATCTCCAATGGATAAAGATCCATATTTTCAAGGGTGAAGACCTGATAAAGATCCATTTACAAAGGGTGAAGACTCGAAGTCCAAAGGATGAAGACCCGATTTACAAGGATGAAAATCCATTTTTCAAAAGGTGAAGATCATGATTCCAAGGATGAAGATCCAATTTAAAAGATGAAGATCCAATTTCAAGGGTGAAGACCCGATCTCTAAGGATGAAGATCTATTTTCAAGGGTGAAGGCCCGATCTCAAAGGATGAAGGTCCATTCTGAGGGTGAAGAACTTCCATGCATAGAACAGTCAGAACGGTCAGACTTTTCAACTGATAAAAGGTTAGTCAAATTTAATCTCGGGTCTAAGTACCCAGATCACATCAATCTTAGGTCCAGGTACCCAATCTCGGGTCCAAGTACCCAAATCAAATAAATCTTGGGTCCAAGTACCTAATCTCGGGTCCAAGTACCCAAATCAAATCAATCTCGGGTCCAAGTACCCAATCTCGTGTCCAAGTATCTAATCTCAAGTTTAGGTACCCAATCTCGGGTCCAAGTACCCAACCCCGAGTCCAAGGACCCAGCCCCGAGTCCAAGTACCCAATCTCGGGTCCAAGTACCCAATCTCGGGTCCAAGTACCCAAATCAATTCAATCTCAGGTCCAGGTACCCAAATCAAATCAATCTTGTGTCCAAGTACCCAATCCTGAGTCTAAGTACCCAAATCAAATTCAATCTAAAGTCAAAGTATCCCAATCCAGTTTAGGATCGAGTATCCAAACCCAATTTAGGATCGAGCTTCCAAATCCAATTTAGGATCAAGTATCCGAATCCAATTTAGGATCGAGTATCTAAATCCAGTTTAGGATAGAGTATCCAAATCCAGTTCGGATCGAGTATCCCAACCTAATTTAGGATTGAGCATCCAAACCCAATTTATGATCGAGTATCCAAATTTAGTTTAGGATCGAGTATCCAAATCCAATTTAGGATCGAGTATCCAAGTCCAGTTAGGATCGAGTATCCCAATCCAATTTAGGATCGAGTATCTGAATCCAGTTTAGGATCGAGTATCCGAATCCAGTTAGGATCGAGTATCCCAATCCAATTTAGGATCGAGTATCCTAGTCCAGTTAAGATCGAGTATCCAAGTCCAGTTAAGATCAAGTATCCAAGTCTAGTTTAGTATCAAGTATCAAAATCTCTCTGGTCCTGAACCCAAATTTTCCTTAGGTCCAGAACCTATAATCTCTTCTAAGTCCAGAGCTTAGCTCGGGTCCAGAACCCAAATTTTTCTTAGGTCCAGAACCTAAAATCTTTTCTAAGTCCAGAACTAGCTCGGGTCCAGAACCCAAATTATCTTTAGGTCCAGAACCTAGAATCCATTCTAAGTCGAGAACTTAGCTCGGGTCCCGAACCCAAATTTCCTTTAGGTCCAAAACCTAGAATCCATTCTAAGTCCAGAACATAGCTCGGGTCCAGAACCCAAATTATCTTTAGGTCCGGAACCTAGAATTCATTCTAAGTCTAGAACTTAGTTCGAGTCCAAAACCCAAATTATCCTTAGGTCCAGAACCTAGAATCTTTTCTAAGTCCAGAACTTAGCTCGAGTCCTGAACCCAAATTTTCTTTAGGTCCATAACATAAAATTATCCTTGAGTCCAGAACCCAAACCGGGTCCAGAACCCAAAACCTTAACCATCTCAAAAATTAAGTCTTATTGCTTTTCACTCTTTTTTACTAAAGTCTTTGATCGTTCAAGCAGGGGGCAAACTGTAGACCCTTAATTTTGACCCGGTCCAATATATTTTAATTAGTCAAAAGAAATTTTTCTATTGTCCAATATATTTTAATTAGTCCAAAACAATTTTTGTTATCTTAATTAAATAATATTTGATTTAGTATCTAATTTTTATTAATAAAAAATAATAATAAATAATAATAAAAGAGAGAAACCTAATACAATTAGGTTTCGGTTTCCTTTTCTTAACGAATATTATGTTCAGTGAATAATAAGAATTAACCATAGAAGTCTTCTATAAATAAGGACTAAAACAACACAAAAATCATCAAGAAATCGGAGGAGAAATTGATCAAAAATTGGATCGGATTTGGGAGAAAAATTTAGACCAAAACTAAGTAGGTAAGGCAGTGAATCAACCTGATTTCATTTGTTGAGAGTAGACAACAATTCAATCCATCAAAGGCAGCAAAGCTTGTCTTTGATTTTGTTCATCCAAGAAAAAAATTTTTAGTGGAACCAACAAACGGAGGTATGCATCAATTGTCTAAATTCTATTCTTCATAGTAGCTTAAATCATCCCATTGTTTCTTTTAATTCAAAAACCCTAGAACCTCAATTGACTTTTTCTAAAGTTTAAAAATCTTAATTCGTTGCTTTGTTTTCCAAAAAGTTTAAAGTTGTTATTTTTGTTTCTTCAAAACCTCAAAACCCTAATTTGCTTTCCAAATTTTTCAAAACCCTAAATTGAGTTCTGTTTCTTTCCAAAAGCCCTAAAAACATCTTTTCTATTTCTATAAACTTTAAATAGTTTGGTTTATTTTCATAAAGTTTCATAAAATTATCAATTGATTTTCAAATCCTAAAAACCTAATGCATTCCCCGAAACCCTAAATCAAAAATCCGAAAACCTTAATTCAACTCCAAAACCCAAAATAGTGAACCCTAACTCCCTTAAAACCTAAACCCTAAAGTTTTCTAAACCCTAATCTTTTAAGCCTTAAAACCCTATAAACATATTCAAACACAGTAAGCTCAAAATAATAATTCAGTAACTGAAAATCATAAATCTAAGTGTTTTAAATTGTCCAAAACATAATTTCATGATTATACATCTCAAAGAACTTTACCAACTTTTTAAATCATAGAACTTTTGCTCCATTTTAATTCCATTAAAAATCACAGTAGCTTCCAAAACTCTAAACACATGGAATAAAGAATCTTAAATAGAAACAGTAGCCCTAATTTGAATCTTTACTTGCTTTATTCAATTTTATACTTGTTTACGCTTTGATTTATTTTATATGTTTTAATTTATTTAAATTTAATGTTTGGTTTATTTAATTCGTCATGGATGGATGTTTACTTTCTATTGATGTTTAATACCTTTGATGAATGATTTATTTATGATGAATGGTTATTTACTTTTATCAATTTATTTAGATTTCCAAATGTTGTAAGAGGTATGTTTCCACTTGGTGGGTACCTCATTAGTTAAATATCATGTAATTTAAATTGCTTTTCTATTTTAGAACCAATGTAAAAGACATGTTTCTACCTTTCGGTGGGTGTCCTATTTAGGCATGGGATGTAAGGACATGTTTCCATCCTTGGATGGGTGTCCATTTAATTGTTTTGTTTGGACATTGTTTTGATTTTCAACATATCGATGCTTTATTTTTATTGTGTGTAATATGGATAATGTTGTTATATTTAAGAATTTTATAATATCAAGACATGTAAAGGAGGCCGGCTCTAATGAACCAGGCGTTGGGGTGCTGGGCCATTTCTCACCTTCCCCACACGTACCCAACTTTCCGAACCCATTAGGGGGTTGGGGATTCCTTAGGAATCGAGTCATCCACCCCTTTCTTCTTCCCGGCCCATCCGGGTGGCGACTCCATTTTCTCCTGACTTAGGTCCGTATTCTCTAAGGCCCCTAGCCTAAACAGTGCCAAAGTCGCAAGAACCATTCCACCGGGAGTGGGGGCGAAAATCCCCGCTCACACACCCTTATATAAATGTAGGTTTTAAAACCTTCAGGGGGGACTTTTAGCTTCTATAATGATTAGCAACATAAAACAAAAAAAATCCCTAGCAAGCAAAAAGGGGAGGAATTATGAAAAAGAAGACCGAAACAGAAATATCAAACACAGAAGAAAATACCATCAAGGCAGTGGCTTACCATCTTGATTTCATTTAACCAACAACTATAAGATTCGTACAAGCAAAAGTTTGGATCAAAGTTTAATTATTGGAGGAGCCAACAAATGAAGGTTTGTCTTCTAAATTAAATTCATTTAAACTCAGCATAAGAAGCTTTGGTGATGTTGTTTGTGCTTTATACAAAGTAATCCTAGTAACCTGTTAGTTCCAGTAACCTAGATGTGTTCAATTGATATTTGTTATTATAATCATTTAATTTAAACATATCCAGCAGCTATATTCTATATAAATATTTATCAAAAAATTCAAATGTCAAAATAGCTTGAAAAGTTTTTTATATTATCCAGAACCTTAATATCCAAACCCTAAATCCTAATTTATCCCTTTTAATTTTCCTAGTAGCTAAATCCTTTCAAAATATATATATATAATGTTAGTTTTCTAAATCAAAATCCTATTTTCTAAATCTAAACCCTAAAATCTTTGTTTTTAAATCTAAGCCCTTAAAACTCTAATTTTATTCAAGAAACCCTAATTAAAGTGTAAACCCTACATTTATATATCTATTGCTTTACTTAAGTTTAGATGCATGCTGATTATATGTGCTGATGGATGATTTATTTTTATTTGATTTTATATTGAATGTTCGAATGTTTGTTCATTGATTTATTTTTTAGTTTCAAGTAATTGTAAGAGGTATGTTTTAATGTTATGGGTACCTCATTTGTTAGGTCTCATGTAATTTAATCTATTTAAGTTTTGGATTAATGTAAAGGATACATTTCCATCAATTGGTGGATATTCTATTTTATTTATTTTCTTTTGGACATTAGACGATTGTAAAGGCATGTTTCCATTCATGGATAGGTGCCTATTCTTTTATTTTGTTTAAACTTATTATGATTTTAATAAAGTGATTATTTATTTTTATGATTGCATGTGGTATGGATAATATAATTATATTTAAGAGATTAATAATGTTTAGACCTAAAAGGGAGGCCGATTCTAATGAATCGGGCATTGTGGGGGTGCTAGGTCATTTTAACCTTCCCCACGCGTACCCAACTTTCTAAACCAAATGGGAGGTTGGAGATTCCTTAGGAATCAAGTCATCCACCCCTTTCTTTTTCTCGGCCCATCCGGGTGGCGACTCCATTTTCTCCGGGTTTAGGCCTATGTTCTCCAAGGCCTAAAACCTAACAGTGCCGAAGTCACAAGAACCATTCAACATGGGAGTGGGGTCAAAAATCCCTACTCATAGTGGCGACTACACTAGGGATAAGAGAAGTTAATTCTATTGGTCTTTATATTATTTTATTCTTTCATATTATGATATTGTCCATTGCATCATTTAGATTGTATTGTATGCATGAGTTAGGATGCCCGTGTAACCCGTGTTGTGTTATGTAATGGATACCATCTTTCACTTAAGGTATGGAGATCGAGCATGGCATAACCACTCATAGCCTTTTACCTTTTGGTATATACTTGCTATGGGAGCCTAAAACTTTTCAAACCAAACACTTAAGTTCATGTAGTTAATCTAATTATTTTTCTTAGGTTTCTACCCCAAATGATTGTTGTTTGACTATGGTTAATTTATCTTGGTTTAAATCATGTCTTATTTGGTTTATTCTTTTCTAATATGACCTACCTATATTATACGCTAAAAAAATAATTTTTCCTTTAAATGCAAAAGACCAAATCTCAAAATTTCAAAATTTTCAAGTTGGTCTTTCAACATAAAGTCTTTCAAGATGGGTCAAAAATCTTCTTCCACTTTATGGCCCAAAACTTTCAAAGCCCAAAAGCTTTGTAAAAAAATTATCTTTCATCAAAAATTACAAAGAGAGCTTACTAACTATTTAGGTCAATTATGAAATACCAAATATTAATTGTAAGCCTAATTTATACCAAAGAATTATTAATCATAAGCTTGTTTTGGCATGAATCACTAGTTACTTTTCCAAATAGAAAATCTATTTATGATAAACCTCTTAATTTAGTTTTAATCCAATATAGCATAAAAGCTATTTTAATTGAGATTCAAGGGTTTAAAGCCTAACTAATAGGAATTATCATGAACTGACTTCCATGTTTGAAAATATAACTATTAGTTGAAATCGTCCGAGGGAATTTTTCAAAAATAGAATATCCCATATTGATAATTTGTTGACCATGTACCTAGGAAAAGAGACTCGACATTCATGTATAGAAGTTATAAGGTTGGAAGAAACATCCTAATTATCTTTGTTTCATTATTGTTTGTGCATACATCATACATGCATACATGCATCGCATTACATATCTTTAATCCTTTCTAGCTTGCAGACCAGGAGTATAGCAGTTCAAAAGCATACGATAATCCAACCTATGCTAGTGATGTAGAATCCAACAAAGACTCAATTAGCTTCTCACCAAGAGCAATGGATCCCGAACAAATTCAAAGAATAGTGGACAACACCCTCAATGCCAAGATGGAAGAACTGAAGGAGGCCCAGGCTGAGACCATGAAGAGCCAATTGGCTGCACTTTTGGGGAACACTGCTGAGGCATCTACCAGCAATAAGAAGTCGAAGGACAAAGGAAAGACTAAAGTTGATGAAGTAGCCTTTGATGATGACAAAGTAGTCATTGATGATGATGATGATTGGGCTCAATACTTTCAAGATCCTCAAGATAAGAAGAAGGAGACGAAAGTTGTTGAAAGATCAACTGTAGAAAAGATTGAAACTTCAGATGTTGAGAAGTTGATTGCGGATATGGAAAATAAATTTGAAAAGAAACTGAAAACTGAAAAAATATCAGAGGTTGACAAGTTGTTTGAGCTAGATGAAGAGGTCCCATACAAATTCAAGATGCCTTTGTTTGCAAAGTTCGATGGAACTGGAAATCCTTATCTCCATGTGAAATAATATATCACTGCGATGTAGTATGCTAGAGCTACCAAAGCTCAAACTCTTAGCTATTTCATGCTCTCATTGGACTCTTTTATCCAGAATTACTTCAACACCTTAAAGGATGGTACTCAAAAGAGTTGAGATTTGTTATACAAAGCCTTCATCCAATAGTATGGGTACAATGTTGAGCTAAAAGTTACCTTGATGGAGGTGTCGACTATCAAGCAAAAATAAAATGAAAGTTTTGTTGATTATGTAAAGAGATGAGAAATAAGGTTGCACTTCTCAAAAGGAGGCCTGATGAGTTGGACTAGATTAGGATGATAGTCAGAGGCATCCTGCACAACCTTTGTGAGAGACTGTTTCACACCCTTATAAGGGATTTCAAAGATCTTCTTCAAGCTGGCTTACAAATAGAAAAGTGGAAAAGAGAGAAGAACCATTTTTCTGGAAAATGGAATTATCAGTTTGGAAATCAAAGTACACATAAGGAAGTCGATTTTAATGCAACTAGTCAAGGAAGTAGAAGGTAGTTTTCAGAGTTGGGAAAACCTCTATCTTAGGTTTTCAACAAGTTACAGAAGAAAAGGTTATCACAATCATTGGATCCTCGACCGCTACACAATCCTCTGCCATCAAACTTTGATGCCGAGGCCTTCTGTAAATTTTATCAAATGCAAGGGCATGAGACTAATAAATGCGCTCATTTAAGGCATAAGATCCAAGATTTGATTGATAGTGAAAAGTTACCTGAGCCTGAGAAGCCCAATACCATGAGCAATCCCTTGCCTAAATTTGGAAGAGTATCTCCACCAATAACATTCATGATAGGAAGAGGATTGGAGGGTGATTTTTTTTATCCCCTTTTCAAGATGAAACTATTTAAGATGTGAAGAGAGAAGAACCACAACTCAATAAACTTCCCTTAGCTTGAATGTTGCTTTTCTATTTTACTCTCTTTAATATTTAACTGGAATAATTATGTTTTTCAAATTATGTTTGTTTGAATAAATTATTTTCATTAAATTTTTTTTAGTCTTTGTTCATCTTGATGCTCTATCAATGATGAATCTGGCTTGATATTTATAAATTAGTGTATCTATGCATCATGATTCGAATGACTTTACTAGGTGAAGGAGTCATTTTATAGCATTGAGCTGTGTAAGCTTACTTAGAGAGGGCTCTTGCATAATTATGAGTGTCTAGGTCCAAGTCAGTCTTAGAACATGCTTTGACAGACTTTCTAGGCAAAATTGAACTCTGCTTATTTAAGGGAGATATAATCTAAGCATTGTTTGGTAAGCCAACAACTAGTATCCACCCAATTAAATATCAATCCCTAGTTGTCCCTTTGAGCCTTCATAAATTTTAGCTTACTCTTCATTGTCTAGTAAACCCAATAACCTACCCTGAGTTGTTGTAACTCTTATGGCAAATCTAATGATCACTAAGTTGAAGAGTGTTTTGATCATTTGTGTATTTCTTTTTAGTGTAATTTTATTGGCTTTTGATTGATTTTTCTTTTAATTTGTGTTTAAAGTTTATTTGAAGTGTTTGATCCAGGTTGAATGACGCGGAACCCTATGGAAATTAAGGCCTCAAACCCCGACGCACTCTTCGATAGAGAATTCAAGAACGAAGGATAAACCACCCTCTATAGTACCCTATGCTTAGCGAAGCTAGAACACTAATAATGGAAGGATTTGGAAGGTCGAATTCAGAATAACGCCACAATCGAAATTGATAAGTAATCCTGATTCATGAACCAATCAATGAAAGAAGCAATTCACTCACTCACTCTCAAAGAAGGCAAAATTTGCTTAAGAAGCAATCTGAAATTCAATTGATCTAAAAGTATCCTTACAAGCATGATAATAAGCCTTTTATAGTGAAAGGCAAAAACCTAATATGAAAAGGAAAGTAAAAAGGTCAAAATCCTTTTCCTATAAGGAAAACTATTAACTAAATATTACAATAAAAACCTAATCTGAAAAGGAAAGTAAAAAGATCAAAATCCTTTTCCTATAAGGAAAACTATTAACTAAATATTACAATAAGGTCCTAATAAGCAAAATATGGAGGGGACCACTTAAAAGACTCAAAAACACGCCCCAAACATGTGTTAAGCATGCCAAAGTCGTTCTTGCTGAAATCCCTCACACTACATGATCTCACAGGTACCCTGTGAGACTTTCTGGACAAGCAACACATTTCACAGGGTGGTTGTGAAACTGGCTGGACAATTCGCACATTTCAGCACCATGTGTACAATTCAGCACCATGACTAGCTTGGGTTGGTCTTCTAGTTCCTTCTCGCACTTGTCCCATGCTAATTCAGTCACCTCTCTTGTAATAAAGTCTTGAATATGCATTCCAAGAGTGATGCCATACTTCCTTGCTTTATTCCTCGTCAATGGCCCTTGTTGTAGCACCAATGGATCCTTGCTATGCTGGTTCACATCATTCTCCCCTTCTTTAAAAAGATTTGTCCTCAAATCTGCATCATCAAAAGGAGATAAATCAGTTACATTAAAAGTAGCACTAATACCATACTCACCAGGTAAGTCGATCTTGTAGGCATTGTCATTGATTTTCTCCAATACTTGGAAAGGACCATCACCACGTGCATCCAGCTTGTTCTTCCTTTGACTTGGAAACCTTTCCTTGCGGAAATGCACCCAAACCCATTCTCCAGGGGTAAATACCATCTTCTTACGTCCCCTATTTGTAACATCAGCATATGTCTTGTTCTTTCTCTCAATGTTAGCTTGTGCTTTCTCATGTATAGCTTTCACCAATTCCGCTTTCTTCTCTCCATCTAAACTTACAAGCTCATTAGAAGGTAAAGGAACAAGATCAAGAACAGTTAGTGGGTTAAATCCATAAACAAGTTCAAACAGTGAATAACCTGTAGAAGAATGTATAGAACTATTGTAAGCAAATTCAATAAAAGGTAAACAATCTTCCCAAACAGCCAAATTCTTCTCCACTAAAGCTCTCAACAACGTACCAAGTGTACGATTCACGACCTCAGTTTGTCCATCTGTTTGTGGATGACAAGTAGTAGAAAACAAAAGCTTAGTTCCTAATCTACTCCACAAAACACGCCAAAAATGGGACAAAAACTTGGTATCTCTATCAAAAACAATTGTCCTAGGCACTCCATGTAAACGAACTACATCCTTAAAGAACAAATCAGCCACAACTTTTGCATCATCAGCTTTATGACATGGAATAAAATGTGCCATCCTACTAAATCGATCAACAACCACTAAGATACTATCTCTACCCTTCCTAGTTCTAGGCAAACCAAGCATAAAATCCATGCTAATATCAATCCAAGGTGAACTAGGTACAGGTAATGGCATATAAAGACCATGAGGCATAGACTTAGATTTTGCCTGTCTACATGCAATACAAGCAGAACATAACCTCCCAACATCTTTACGCATAGACGGCCAATAAAAATGCTCACACAGAATATCATAAGTCTTAGACACACCAAAATGCCCCATCAAACCACCACAATGAGATTCCAAAACAAGCAACTCATGCATGGAACATCTAGGCACACACAATCTGTTTCCCTTAAATAAATAACCATCATTCCTATAAAACGAATGAAAAGCTCCCTGTTCACATGCAACATAAACATTGCCGAAATCAACATCACCAATATACAAGTTCTTAATATACTCAAAACCAAGTAATTTAGAACTTAAAACAGAAAGTAATGTACGTCTTCGAGACAACGCATCAGCAACAATATTATCTCTTCCTTGCTTGTACTTAATAACATAAGGAAATTTCTCTATTTGTTCAATCCACCTACCATGTCTTTTGTTCAACTTACCTTGTCCCTTCAAGTGCTTGAGCGATTCATGGTCAGTATGAATAACGAACTCCTTTGGCAGCAAATAATGCTCCCACACCTTCAAAGCCCTCACCAAGGCATGCAGCTCCTTGTCATAGGTAGAATAATTCAGCTGTGCACCATTGAGCTTCTCACTAAAATATGCTATTGGCTTCTTCTCTTGCATCAAAACAACCCCAATACCTACACCTGAAGCATCACATTCAATCTCAAAATTACAATCAAAATTAGGTAAGGCTAAAACAGTCGCAGTGGTTAGTTTTTCTTTCAAACTTTCAAAAGATCGTTGTTGCTCTTCACCCCATTGAAATCCAACTTCCTTCTTAATAATGCTAGTAAGTGGTGCAGCAATGGTAGAAAAATTCTTAACGAATCTCCTATAGAAATTCGCTAATCCATGGAAACTCCTCACATCAGTTATGCTTTGAGGAACAGGCCATTCCTTTATAGCTTTCACTTTTTCTTCATCAACTTCCAATCCCTATGCACTAACAACAAAGCCAAGAAAAACAAGCCTATCCATGCAAAATGTGCACTTCTTAAGCTTAGCATATAAGTTTGCTTTTCTCAAAGTTTCTAAAACCATCCTAACATGTTCTATATGCTCACTCTCAGTCTTGCTATAAATCAAAATATCATTAAAATAAACAACTACAAATTTACCCAAATAATCCCTCAAAACATGGTTCATCAATCTCATAAAGGTACTAGGAGCATTAAACAACCCAAAAGGCATTACTAACCACTCATATAAACCATATTTTGTTTTAAAAGCTGTTTTCCACTCATCCCCAGGTTTCATTCGAATCTGATGATACCCACTCATAAGGTCAATTTTAGTAAAATACCTGGCACCATGTAATTCGTCCAACATGTCATCAAGACGCGGTATAGGATGCTGATACTTGATCGTGATCTTGTTCATAGCCCTACAATCAACACACATCCTCCACGTACCATCTTTCTTTGGAACCAATAGAACAGGAACGGCACACGAACTCAAACTCTCTCGAATCAAGCCTTTCTCTAACAACTCCTCCACTTGTCTTTGCATCTCCTTTGTTTCCATCGGGTTATTTTGATATGCTGGTCTATTTGGGATGGTAGAACCAGGCATGAAATTGATTTGATGCTCAACCCCTCGTAATGGTGGCAAACCACTAGGCAACTCCTCCAGAAACACATCTTCGAAATTCTGCAATAAAGACACAAAACTAGAAGGCAAATGGTCAAGTGGAACATCAGCATTAGTAAACAAACTTTCTTTGTATCTAATGAACAGTAAAGGTTGCCCAGTAGATATTGCAAATTTAAGCTCTCTTGGTCTTGCATAAAAAGTTTGTTTTGCCCTCCCTTCTTTCTTGTTTTCTCTCACCAATGAACCATTAATTTGGTTACTTTCTTTTCTGGCCTCTTTTCCCATTTTCTTCTCACTTTCACTCACCTTATCATGTTCTCTCACACTACCCTTAATTTTTGAAGTAGCAGCCCCAACTACTATCTTGGCTGAATCTTGCTTTGCTCTCTCAAGCATTTTTCGATGATCTTCATAAACCTCCAAGGGTGATAATGGAACAAGAGTAACCAGCTTTCCCTCATAGGTAAACGTGTACCTATTTGAATGCCCATCATGCTGTGCTTTCCTATCAAATTGCCAAGGTCTTCCCAATAACATACGGCCTGCTTGCATAGGAACTACATCACACAACACTTCATCTTTATACTAGCCTATAGAGAAGGGTATTCTCACTTGTTTAGTAACCTTCACCTCTCCACTATCACTAAACCATTGTAGTCTATATGGATTGGGATGTTTTAAACAAGTCAATTTCAACTTCTCCACCATGGTCTCACTTGCGGCATTAGTACAACTACCACTGTCAATGATAAGCATGCAAACCTTACTATCAACTAAACATCTAGAATAAAATATATTATCTCGCTGCTCAAGACCCTCTTCCTTCACCTGCATATTCAAAGCACGCCTAGCAACTAGCATTTCACCATGTTCAGCCATCAACACATTTTCAACTTGCTCACTACACTCATCATCATCATCATACATGTCATTCACATCATTATCAACATCACTATGATCAGAATCAGAAATTATACCCCCATCATTAGTAGCAATCATAACTCTCCTATTTGGACATTCAGAAGCAATATGCCCATTCCCTAAACATTTGAAACATTTAATATCTCTACTAGGAGTAGTATTAGAAGTACCTGATTGCTGCCTATTTGGACCACCATTCGTCCCTTTTCCACTTGGAGGTGGAGGATTGTTCCTTTGGAAGGAATTCTTGAAATCTCCACTTCTTGAGGACGAATTGCTACTAGTGTTTTGAGGTCCTCTGTAGGTCAAACTACTTCCACCCATATTCTAAAATTTGCTAGAACCAGACTTGGTGTAATTCTTGCTCTTTAGTCTCCTTTCTATCTTCATGGCCTTTTCAACCAACTCTTCCATGGAATTGTAATCATACATTTCCAACTCACTTGCTATGTTTGAATTTAGACCCCCCAAGGAATCTAGACATCAACCTCTGCTCATCCTCTTCAATATCAGCTCTTGCCATGATCATCTCCATCTCCTTGTGGTATTCTTCAACACTCTTACCACCTTGGATCAGCCTTGCCAATCTATTATACAAATCCCTATAGTAATGAGAAGGAACAAACCTTGTTCTCATTAAGTCTTTCAAAGTCTCCCAATCAGGTACGGGTCTCAATCCCTTTCCTCTTCTATTAGATTTGAGTTGATCCCACCAGAATGTAGCATATCCCTTAAATATCACAGCTACAATGTGGGACTTCTTCTCTTCTAAATAATTATGGCATTCAAAAATCTGCTCCACCTTTCTCTCCCATTCAATGTACTCTTTAGCATTGTTTCTCCCTTTAAAGGATGGTACCTTCATCTTTATGGAAGTAAGGTCATTGTCATTTGCTGGGTTATTTTCACCAACCTCTTCATTATCTCTAGGTGCTCTACGATCTCCTTCGCTGATTCTTAGTAGAACCTTTTGTGGTAACCTCACTTGAGCTGCTGGTTGCTGCTCTCTTTCTCTCATCATTAGATTCATGCTCTCTTATAGAGTATCCATCATTCTTGCCATCTCATTCATCCTCTCATTACTTTGCTGCATATACGTCTCAAAATTGCTAGAACCTTCTTGGACATTTTCCTCCCCATCTTGCACGTTCTGGTTTCTCCCACTACTCATGATCACAAACACAAACTCACAAAGAAAAGATTAGTAATAAACAAAATTCGCTCAAAGTGTTTCGCTCTTACCTCACCTTTGCTGATTCTTCGATTGCACTTCAGAATCAAGGCTCACAAATCAATCTGCCAAGCACGTTCAAGGAAGCTAGAAACCTAATTCCTAGACACCTAGAAAAGAAACTCGACGATTTGGAGGCGATACAAGGAAATTTGTGTCACACGATTATCATAAACCAGAGTGTTGGAACAAGCAAATAACACTCCAGCAAGGTAACGGAATCCAAAAAAAAATGGTAGCTCAATCAAGAATTAGAAACAAAGAGGTAAAAATATGACAATTCTGGCCAAGATGTATCAAAACCAACCCACCTTTAGCAAGCTGATTTATGGACCTATTGATTCTACCCAAGAAAGCTAGTGTCAAGTCTTCCTAAACTAAATTTTGAATTCCCCTTTGCAATGGCAGCCCCCGCAATTGAATGAGTGAAATTGAATGAGTGAGCAGTAGATTTCACACCCATGTGTGAATGGAAATTTTGTGGCCTAAAAATTTTGATTGCTTCTAACCCACTTCAAACCAACCACGAAACCTTTAATTACTAATAAACAGAAAAAATTTTTGTTGGAGCACTTTTGTACTCTTTTTTTTTTTTGCTTCTATCACTATCCCCTTGATTCGGGACACAATTCACACCACACGAATTTTTTTTTATTTTTAATATGGACTTAATTTGTATCACAAATTTCACCCACAGATTCAATTAAAGGGAAATAATGAATAAAAAAGAGACCGAATTGCTCGCTTGACACAGAAATAAACAAGACAACGATTTGGATGGACAATCCAAGACCTAACAGATTGAAAACGAATTGAACAGAATTAAAACGAATTGAAAACTGAAAACCCTAATGCAATTTCAAAAATTAAGACTCCAAGGACGAAATCAAAATAAGCCCTAGAAAGATAGATAGATAAAGATTTACCTGTTGTTGAGCTCTGATACCAAATGACGCAGAACCCTATGGCAATTAAGGCCTCAAACCCCGACGCACTGTTCGATAGAGAATTCAAGAACGAAGGATAAACCACCCTCTATAGCACCCTATGCTTAGCGAAGCTAGAACACTAATAATGGAAGGATTTGGAAGGTCGAATTCAGAATAACGCCACAATGGAAATTGATAAGTAATCCTGATTCGTGATGCAATCAATGAAAGAAGCAATTCACTCACTCACTCACTCTCAAAGAAGGCGAAATTTGCTTAAGAAGCAATCTGAAATTCAATTGATCTAAAAGTATCCTTACAAGCATGATAATAAGCCTTTTATAGTGAAAGGCAAAAACCTAATCTGAAAAGGAAAGTAAAAAGGTCAAAATCCTTTCCCTATAAGGAAAACTATTAACTAAATATTACAATAAAAACCTAATCTGAAAAGGAAAGTAAAAAGATCAAAATCCTTTTCCTATAAGGAAAACTATTAACTAAATATTACAATAACGTCCTAATAAGCAAAATATGGAGGGGACCACTTAAAAGACTCAAAAACACGCCCCAAACATGTGTTAAGCATGCCAAAGTCATTCTTGCTGAAATCCCTCACACTACACGATCTCACAAGTACCCTGTGAGACTTTCTGGACAAGCAGCACATTTCACAGGGTGGTTGTGAAATTGGCAGGACAATTCACACATTTCAGCACCATGTGTACAATTCAGCACCATGACTAGCTTGGGTTGGTCTTCTAGTTCCTTCACGCACTTGTCCCATGTTAATTCAGTCACCTCTCTTGTAATAAAGTCTTGAATATGCATTCCAAGAGTGATGCCATACTTCCTTGCTTTATTCCTCGTCAATGGCCCTTGTTGTAGCACCAATGGATCCTTGCTATGCTAGTTCACATCATTGAAGAATAAAACAATAGAGCTTTAATTCAATTTGATGGATTATTAAGGTGGAAAAACATGAGACACGGCCAAGACACTTCATGGCTTGGCCATGTCCCTCATCCAAGGCAAGAGGCATGAATCACTCACATGACACGGCTAGGTCAAGTCAGCTTGACCGTGTACCTCAGGAAAATTTGGGAGAGATAGACATAAGCAAGAGACACGACCAAGCCATTAGCCGTGTCACATGACATGGCCAAGTCCTTGACCATGTCTCACCAAAAGAACAAAATAAAGAATAAGAAAGGAGGATATGTAGAAGTGAACACACCCAAGAGACACGACCAAGGCCTTGGTTGTGCCCTATCTAAAGAGCAAAGCAAAGATAGAGACAGCGGAGAATACACTCAAGAGACACAACCAAGCCACTGGCCGTGTCACATGACATGGCCAAGGCCTTAGTCGTGTCTTACTTGGAAAAGAAAGAATACATTGAGGAAGGCATGGACATGACCACATGGCTTGGCCATGTCCCAAGAAGAATGAGTGACACAGCCAAGTCACTCAAGGCTTGGCCGTGTCTCATATGGTCCCTTGAATTATTTTACATGAAGTGAGGGACAATTGGGGGACAAAAGGCTCTTTCTTTTTTAAAAAAGAATTATTAAAAATGAGTGAAAGGTGGATGGATTTATGGGAAGAAATATAAAATAAAGATAAAGAGGGAGACGAGGTGTGGTGCGTGAGTTGGCGAGAGATGGTTGGTGTCTTAAAAATGAAAAGGATTTGAAAGTGAAGGGATGGAAGGACATACATGTTGGTTCTTATTTAAAGAGCTATGTATCTAGTTTTTTTTTTTGTTCATCTTCTTGTTCTTGGTCTTGGGAGAGACCATGAACATCACCTTCATTTTCATCTTTCATTTCTTCCATAGATAAGATTCTTAACATTTTTTGGGATATAATTGGGTGAGCAAGCTCTTATGAAGGTTAGGGTTTGAATAAAGCTTGATTGAGGAGTTGGAGGCTTGAGAGAGTTACCATTCCATCTTTCAAGAGGAGAGCCATTGATTGAAGAAGGCTTGTTAGTTCTTCATCATCTTCAAAGTGGAGCTAGGAGGAAGACTAGAAGTTCAACTCTTAGCATCTTCAAAGGGGTTTTTATATTCTCTCTTTTAATTCATTTCTATATTGTTGTTGTTTGTTAAGAACATTAATATTTCAATGGACAATTGTGATTTGATTTATATTGAGATGAATATTTTTTTTAAATTGATGATGATGAGCTAAATTACTCATGCCTAGGGTTTGTAGTAGATTTGATTGAATGACTTGATTTGATATTTCCATTAATATACCTTGTTATTAGTTGATTGTATTGGATTAAATGTTAGGTTGATAGATTAGCTACCTATTGATCTCTATATATTGAATGAAGGATCGAGAGGTGAAATTTGATATTGGAATTATGCATTCAACTAGCCAAAGAATGAATTAGAAATATAAGTTCTAGGGTTTTATTAATTTGCAATTTCAAAACAATTGGTTGTTAATTCATAAATGTGAAAACTAATGAATTGGTAATTACTAATTAAACTCAAGGAACAAATTAAAATTCAAGGTTATATTAATGGATAATTTGAGAATTAAGCTTTGCTTAAATTGATCTACAACCCTAGGCACCATTCCAAGAATTTGAATTAATCTTGTACAACTATTACACACATTACTTTTAAATTTAAATTGCTTTTCACCATTCCAACATATCACACTCTTGCTTTTAAATTTACTTGTCAATCAAACTATTACAAAATAATTTCTTCCTTGTGAGACAACCTTGGGGCGATCACCATTGCTACAATTACCTCGTATACTTGCGAGTGTTTCTTGTAGTAGTAATTAATCAAGCACAATAAGTTTTTGGAGCCATTGCCGGGTAAGGCAATTATTGTTAGTAGTTTGATTCTTTTATTTTAATTATTTAATTGTTTAAAGTGTTTCTTTTTGAATTACTAAGTCTTTATTGTAAGAATACAGTTTTCAAGGTACGAGGGAGTTTATGATGTGAATGCTAATTCTGAAACGGCATGGCATTTAGGAAAATTAACAAGTCAACTTAAGATGCTAAATGCAAGAGGAAGAGCACCTATGCCAAGTCAAGAAGTGTGTCCAGTATGTGGCATTGCAGGACATAGTGCAAACATGTGCTCATTTGGTTTTGAACAATACCAGGAGAGGCAAGAGGAAGAATATGCCTTTGAAAGTTTCCATCCAAGGAGTAGAAATGACCCATATTTCAATCCTTATAATCCAAGTTGGAGAAACTACCCAAATTGTTTTTGGGAAAATCAGCAGCAAATTCCACCTCAATAATTTTTTCAACCTTATCAAAGAAGTTCTTACTTTCAAGGACAATTTTTAAATCAAGATCAACTTAAGAAACCCACATTGGATGATAATTTGAATGCCTTTATTCAAATTAGCACATAAAATCAAGATCAATTCAAGAAACCCATGGTGGAAGATAATTTGAATGCTTTCATTCAAATTAGCACACAAAATCAGGAAGAGAGCAATAAAAGATTTGATTCTTTGGAGGTATCATTGAAGAAGGTGGAAACTTAAGTTGGGCAACTGGCAAATCAACTCCAAGCACACCAAAAAGTGAAATCTTCTAGCCAATTTGAGCAAGCCAATGCAATCACAATTTTGAGGAGTGAAAAGGTAATACATAACAAAGTTTGTGATTCCTTTGATGTAGGTACTAATCAAGAAGAAAATGGTGAGGAGATACAACACAACATAGAGGAACCAAGTCAATCAAAGGAGGAGGAGAATTTGGAAGCATCAATCCTTTTATGCCACCAATTCCATTCCCATGTAGATTGAAGGATGAGAAGCAAGGTAAGCAACTTTCTGAAATCTATGACATTCCCTCCAAAGAAGATAGTGA
Source organism: Garcia nutans (assembly GCA_947685225.1). Taxonomy (NCBI): domain Eukaryota; kingdom Viridiplantae; phylum Streptophyta; class Magnoliopsida; order Malpighiales; family Euphorbiaceae; genus Garcia; species Garcia nutans. The sequence continues at coordinate 40,605,367 of CANTUV010000007.1, read as the reverse complement.
AGATAAGCTTGAGATGGCCATGACCTTGGAAGTAGAACCTGAAATTTCCAATTCAGAAATTGAGGAGTGCAAGTTAATCTTAAATGTTGAGGTTGTTGAGAGGGGACTTCAGATGGTTAAAGTGGATGAAAAAGAGATTCAACCAAACTTGGTCGAACTTAAAAAGACCCCAAAACTTTTGAAATATCCTTTGATTGGGGAGAACAATATGCAACCAATGATCATCTCTTCCACTCTTGGTGGTGAGGAAGAGCAAAAAATGGATATAACCATATTGCAAACTGAAAAAAGTTTTTACCAAGTTCCTATAGCATTGGAGGATCACCCTAAGACAACCTTCACATGTTTTCTTTGGACATTTGCTCTTCAAAGGATGCTATTTAGGCTTTGCAATACACTGGGTACCTTTCGGAGTTGCATGCTATTCATCTTTTCAAACATGGGTGACAAATTCATTAAGGATGGAAGGAGCACTTCATATCGCATATGGGAATGATGGAAATTAGGTTTCATCTAAACTCTTCTCTTTTAAATTTATGCATGCTCACATTAGGGACAATGTGAATCTTTAAGTGTGGGGTGCAGTTTTTACTTTTAATTTATCTTTCTTTCAGTTTAGTTTTTTCTTTGAATAAATGAATTTTGAAAATTTCAATTGTTATAAGATTGTTGATAGATGACCTTTGAATTTTTTTTTTTTACATGAATTTGAGAATTGGTGCTTATTGTCAATTTTGATGGTTATTCTTTGCATCACCTTTAAACTAGTGAGGAATTGAGCCTATTAAGTTGGATATCAACTTATTATTCACTATTGTGTGTAAACATCTTTGATTGATGAATTGCTAGAACTTGCTTTGACATGCATTTTAAGACTACATAAAAATTTCAATTAGGCATCAATATGATTAAGGCAATTAGGTGAACCCATTTTGGCTTAAAAAGACCAACCTTATATTCGACCTTAGTTAGCCAATTTTGAACTTATTTCATTTTTCTTTTTCTTTCTTTTTTACAACACCATTAAGAGCGTTTATGATTGAGTGTTGTGATAAATAAAGTGTGGGGTTAAATTTAGTTGGTTTGCAAAGTATTGTGTTCTTTAGTTGCAAACCCTATTTTTATTAAAAAATAAAAATACATAATAATAATAATAATATATAAAAAAAAGAGAGAAAAATCAAAATAATAAAAGTTGTTCTTTTTCGTTGGGTTGGTATAGACACTTAATTTTTGAACCAGTCTGGTCCAATATTTTTATATAGTCCAAAATAATTTTTTGTGATATTTTAATTAAATAATATTTATTTTAGTATTTATTATTTACAAATTTTAATAAAAATAAAAAAGATAATATTAATAAAGTTAAAAAAATATATAATAAATAAATAAATAAAAATCGGCGACGAAATTTTTCATTGCCGAAAGTGAATTGGCTTGGGCCCCCCCAACGCTCGCTCTCAATTTCGTCACCTGCAGTAATGTTTTGCTAGCGCAATTTTTTAGCATAGTTTTTTCAAAACTAAATTCTATTTGGTTTTGATTTCTTTTCCTAAATAGTTTTAATTTCCTTAGACAATTAGAACTAGGTTTTTTATTTTTCCTATAAATACCACATTAAAACACAGAATTATGGGGGGGGGGGGAATTGTTTTACTTGATCGGGACTTGGAATTCAGATTTGGGGGAAGATGAAACTTATATCTTTCAAAATCAAAAGAAATTTGGAACCAAACTTGGCACCCTAAAATTCTTTCAGCCAAAAGAAAACCCTAGCAAGCAAGGAAAAATTCATGAGACAGCAACCAAAGGAAGCAATCATCTCCAGATTACTTTGCTCAACCAAAATCAAATCTGAAGCAGGCAACAGCTTGGTTCAATCTCGTCAAATTTGGTGGAGCCTTCAAACATGGGTAAATTGCTCTAACTTTAGTTTATTGAATCATTAATCATCTTAACCTTTTAAGCCATCATCACACTGCCTTAGTAATTTAATTCTTCCTTCAATTTAGTTTAGGCAGTAGCATAAATTAATTCATACAATACTTAAGGTCTTAATTAAAGGAAATAATATAATCATTCAAAACACAAATCTAATTTCATAAACCATAATTTATTCAAACCCTAAATCTTAATTAATTCTATTTTCAAACCTTCACAATAGTTTTTATAATTTTATTCATTAAGTTATTTCAATCTTTCAATAATTATTTTAGCTTTCAATGTTTGTTTTATCTAAAAAATATTTGAATAGTTATTACAGTCAATGTTAGAAGCACACTCAACTTTGATCACGGAAAAGCAACAAATTCTAAATTCAAGATCATAATCTACAGAATCAAGATTTCAAACCATAAAACCCTAATATCTTAACCGTATAACCCTAAAACTTTAATAACCTTGAAACATGTTTTTTCAAATCTAAAATCCTAATTTTCATAAAACATCCGAAACCCTAAATCTTTAAAACATCCAATAGCATTATTCTTTTAAAAATAATATTAGTTCCTCAAAATTCCAAAACCTCATCGTATGGGCTCGTCGAAGGGATCAATATTCATTTGTGTATTATGAGTCCGTGTATTTAACTATCCTTTTTCCAAAGCCCTAATTTAGTAATTAAAATTCTAAAACCCTATTTTAAGATTCGAACCCTAAATTTATATATTTATTGCTTTATTTAATTTTAGATTTGATTATATAGTTTATTATATGTTTTGATGGTTCATTTATTTAATTTCAATGCTTGATTTATTTAATTTATCATGGATGGATATTTTCTTTATTATTATGATTATTATTTGTTTGTTTTGGTATTAAAATTGTAAGAGGTATGTTTTCACTTTGTGGGTACCTCATTAATTAATTTTCACGTAATTTAAATTGCTTTTATATTTTGGACCAATATAAAGGATATGTTTCCACCTTTTGGTGGGTGTCCTATTTAGTTTAGACATGGACAGCGTAAGGACATGTTTCCATCCTCGGATGGATGTCCATTTATTTGCTTTGTTTGGATATTTCTTTGATTTTAATATAATGATGCTTAATTTTAATTGTTGCATGTACTATGGATAATACTGTTATACTTAAAAATTTTATAATATTAAGACTTGCAAAGGAGGCCGATTCTAATGAACCGGGCATTGTGGGGGTGCTGGGCCATTTCTCACCTTCCCCACACGTACCCAACTTTCCGAACCCATTAGGGGTTGGAGATTCCTTAGGAATCAAGTCATCCACCCCTTTCTTTTTTCCGGCCCTTCCGGGTGGCAACTCCATTTTTTTCGGGCTTAGGACAGTGCCGAAGTCGCAAGAACCATTCCGCCGAGAGTGGGGGAAAAATCCCCGCTCACAGTGGCAACTCCACTAGGGATAAGAGATGTTAATTCCATTGGTATTTATATTATTCTATTCTTTCTTATCATGATATTATCCATTTCATCATTTAGATTGCGTAATGTGCGTGAGTTAGGACGTCCGTGTTACCCGTGTTGTGTTATGTAATGGATACCATACTTTCACTCAAGGTATGGAGATTGAGCATGGCATAACCACTCATAGCCTTGTACCATTTGGTATATACTTGTTATGGGAACCTAAGCCTTTTAACCCAAAGACTAAAGCTCATGTAATTGGCCTAGTTACTTTCCTTAGGTTTTTACCCCAAATGAATGTTGTTTGACTATGGTTAATTTATCTTAATTTAATCATGGCTTATTTGGTTTTTTTTTTCTAATATGACCTAATTACATTGTGATCTCAAATAAATTTTTCTTTAAAGTCCAAAAGACCAAAGCTATTTTCAAAAATTTTCTTTGGATATAAAACTTTTCCATAAACAAATTCTTTTTCTCATGACCCAAATACTAAGCCCAAAATCCATTTTTTCTAAAATCTTTTTACAATGGGCATAGAAACAAAATTACTTTCATCCAACATTTTCTTACAAAGAGCTTGCAAATTATTTAGGTCAATTACAAAATAGTAAAAATCAATTGTGAGCCTAGTTTATACTAAGAGTTATTAATCATGGGCTTATTTTTGGCTTGAATCATTAGTTATTTTTTCAAGTGAGAAATCTATTTATAATAAACCTCTTAATTTAGTTTTAATCCAATATAGCATAATAGCTACTTTAGTTAGTTAGATGGATTAAGACCTAATTAATGGGAATTATCATGAACTGATTTCCATTTTTGAAAATATAACTATTGGTTGAAACATCCGAGGGAATTATTTGAAAAATAAGATACCCCATGTTGGTATTTTGTTAACTATATACCTAGAAAAAGAGACTCGTCATTCATATATGGATGTTATAAGGTCAGAAGGAACGTCCTAATTATCTTTCCTTGTTGATTGTTTGTGCATACATGCATATATGCATACATTTGCATCTCATATCATTAATCTTCTCTGGCTCACAGCCCTGATTATGACAGTTCAAAAGGTTACGACAATCCAACCTACGTCGGAGATGAAGAATCTAGTAGCAACTCAATCACTTGCTCACCAAAAGTAATGGATCCTGAACAAATTCAAAGAATGGTGGATGACACCCTCAATGCCAAGATGGAAGAAATAAAGGAGGCCCTAGCAGAGACTATGAAGAATCAATTGGCTGCAATTTTAAGGAACAATGTTGAAGCATCTACTAGCACCAAGAAGCCAAAGGACAAAGGGAAGGCTAAGGTTGGTGAAGTGGCTTTTGATGATGACAAGGTAGTCATTGATGATGATGACTACTGGGCTCAATACTTCCAAGATCCTCAAGATAAAAAGGAGGCAAAGGTTGTTAAGAAGACAACTATTGAAAAGACCAAAATGTCTGATTTTGAGAAGATGATTGCTGATTTAGAAAAGAAATTTGAGAAGAAGCTGAAAATTGAAGAGATGTCTCAGATCGATAAATTATTCGATCAAGATGAGGAGGTCCCTTATAAGTTTAAGATGCCTTCCTTCGCTAGGTACAATGACACTGGAAATCCTCATCTCCATGTGATGCAGTACATCACTACTATGCAGTCTGCCCGAGCAACTAAAGCACAAACTCTGAGGTATTTTATGCTCTCATTGGACCCTATTGTCCAAAATTAGTTCAACCCCTTAGAGGAAAGTACTCAAAAAGATTGGAACATGTTGTATAAGGCTTTCATTCAGCAATATGGGTACAATGTCGAGCTAGAAGTTACCTTAATGGAAGTTGAGTCCATTAGACAAAGGCAAAAAGAGAATTTTATGGACTATGTGAAAAGATGGAGAAATAAGGCTGCTTTGCTCAAGAAGAGGCCTGATGAATCTGATCAAATAAGGATGATTGTGAGAGGGGTGTTGCCTAGTCTTCATGAAAGGATGTCTCATACACTCATCTGTGATTTCAAAGATATTCTCCAAGCTAGTCTACAAATTGAAGAATGGGAAAGGGAGAAGAATCACTTTTCAATAAGAAGGAATGAGAAAGGGAATTACTAGCCTAGCAACCAAAGCACGCAAAAGGAAGCTGATGTCAATACAACTGGTCAAGCAAATAGAAGGCAATTTTCAAATCTGGGGAAGTCTTTGTCTTGGGTCTTCAATGAGCTACAAAAGAAGGGACTATTACAGCCATTATCCCCTCGACCTTTGCCTAATCCTTTACCCCTAAGATTTGATACTAAGGCTTTTTGTCAATTTCATCAGACTCAAGGACATGAGACTGATAGATGTACCCGATTAAAGCATGAGATCTAAGATTTAATCGATAGTGGTAAGCTACCTGAGCCGAACAAGCCTAATACCAAGAATAATCCTTTGCCTAAGTTTGGAAGAGTACCTCCACCGACAACCTTCATGGTGGTAAATGGATTGGAAGAAGATTTTGTTTTATCATCCTTTCAAGATGGAAAAATTAAAGATGTGAAAGGAAAAGAAGCTTAACTCAACAAACTTTTCTTAGCTTGAATGTTGCTTTTCAATTTTGCTTTCTTTAATATTAATTGGAACAATCGTGTTTTTCAATTTTAAATTTATTTGAATAAATTACTTTCATCAAAAAATTTTATTGGTCTTTGTTCATTTTGGTGCTCAACCAATGAGGAATCTAGCTTGATATTCATAAATTAATATATCGAGGCATCATGACTTGAATTACTTTACTAGATGAGGAAATTATTCTATAGCATTGAGTTGTGTATGTTTACCTAGAGAGGGCTCCTGCATAATTACCTTTGTCTGGTCCTAGTCAGTCTTAGAATATGATTTGATAAATTTTCGAGGTGAAATTGAACTCTGCTTATTTAAGGGAGAGATGATCTAGGCATTGTTTGGTTAGCCTTCATAAAATTTTAGTTTTCTTTTCATTGGCTTACAAACCCCCCCCCCCCCCCAACAACCTACCCTGAGTTGTTGTGATACTTATAACAAGTCTTATGATCACTAAGGTGAAGAGGCAAGAAGATCAAAGAAAGGAATGAATAGTCAAGATCATAAGGATAGTTGAAGTTCTCAAGACCATAAGGGTAGTTGAAGTTCTCAAGACCGTAAGGGAAATTGAAGTTTTCCTAATATCTCTAAAATATCAAGACAACATCAGAGTAACAAATGATTTATCCCTATTAAAAGAGATTTATGTCACTCCACTCATCCATTATTAGAAACTGAAGTTGGTACAAGCAAGACAACTCTTTTAGAGCTAGAAAAGAAAAAGAAAAGAAAAAGAAAAAGGAAAAAAGGAAAAAAAAAAAGAAGAAAAGAAAAAAAGAGACAAAAGAAAGAAAAAAAAGTGAAAAAGATAAAAAGATAAAACCTAAAAAGGTGATTCAGAAAGCCAACCGAGTTCTCTTTTACCTAAGACAGCAAAAGGCTTCCATTTGGTTTATAAGGACAGTTTGACTTGAATTGGTCCAACCCAACCAAAGATTCGATTAAAATCAGAGAAAAAGGGGAAAGGCCATCTAGTTTTTAAAAGTCCTAAACTTGATAGTCCTACGGGACAAAATGATAAAATACTCAAAGAAAGGGAAGAGTAAGAAAAATAAAAAGAAAGAAAAGAGAGAAGAAGAAAAGAAGCGAATTTGGGTACCAAACTTTTTGCAAGGGCAAAGACTGTCCTAATCAAGATCCAGGTTAATGCCAAGAAGATAGAAGGAATTTGGAGTCTAGCAAGATTGCTCCCAGCTACCTAAAGTTCAAACAAGAAATTTGTAGTGTGAGAGTTTGCCCATAATGTCACTACGGCTCTAACATACAAATGGCCTTTATTTAACCCATGTCCCTTATAGACCCCATTTCTAGCCTATCAAAGACCTGTTGATCTCTCTTTGTAGGTAGAGTTTATTAGTGGAGATAGTTTGGATAAGCATGCATATGAGATAGACCATATTCAAACTAAATGATACCTTTGACTGAGTAATGTGTATGTGCCTATCTGAAGTACAACAATTCTTGCTTAAATATAAATGATTCCCCAGTTTAGTACTGTAACTAGGATTGTCATATTATAGATATGTTAATTTGGAAAATCAAGTCCTGAGGCACAATGACATTGATTTGGCAAACCCAACATTTCATTTCAAAATAAAAATTCAAAAAAAAATGTTTTTGTCACACGAAGCCTTCAAGTTGAGGGGAGTATGTTGAACTATCGAGCCTCAAAGGACACATTAGGCAAAGTAAATGTGAGCGAGGATTTTTGCCCCCACTCCCGGTGAAATGGTTCTTGCGACTTCGGCACTGTTTAGGCTCGGGGCCTTAGAGAACACGGACCTAAGTTCGGAGAAAATGAAGTCGCCACCTGGATGGGCCGGGAAAAAAGAAAGGGGTGAATGACTCGATTCCTAAGGAATCCCCAACCCCGTAATGGGTTCAAAAAGTTGGGTACGTGTGGGGAAGGTGAGAAATGGCCTAGCACCCCCACAACAAATTTTATTATACCTTTATCAACCGTTGGGAACCGGCCTCCTTTATAGGTCTTAATATTATAAAATTCTTAAATATAACAATATTATCCATATTACACACAACAATTGAAATAACACATCAATATATTAAAAATCAAAATAATGTCCAAACAAAGAAAATAAATGGACACCCATCCGAGGATGGAAACATGTCCTTACATCCCATGCCTAAATAGGACACCCACTGAAAGGTAGAAACATGCCCTTTACATTGGTCTAAAATATAAAAGAAATTTAAATTACATGATATTTAACTAATGAGATACCCACAAAGTGGAAACATACCTCTTACAACACTTGGAAATCTAAATAAATTGATAAAAGATAAATAACCATTCATAATAAATAATCATTCATCAAAGATATCAATCAAAATATAAAATGAACATCCATCCATGATAAATTAAATAAACAAAGCATTGAACTTAAATAAATCAAAGCATATCAAAGTATATAATGAACTACACAATCAAATATAAAATTAAATAAAGCTAGTAAAGATTCAAATTAGGGCTACAGTTTCTATTTGAGATTCTTTATTTAATATGTTTAGGGTTTTAGAATTTATGGATTTTAAGCTACTGTAAGTTTTAAAGGAATTGAAATGGATTAAAATTTTATAATTTATGAGGTTGATAAAGTTCTTTGATTAACCAAATTAGTGTTTGAGGAGTGAAATCGTTTATGATTTACGATTATTGGATTATTATTTTGGCTTACCGTGTTTGAATTTTAATATTTAGGTTTATAAGGTTTTAAGGTTTTAAGGATTAAAGGGTTAGGGTTTAGGAAAACTAGGGTTTAAGGTTTTAAGGGAATTAGGGTTTAAGAAAAATAGGGTTTAATGTTAGCTAGTTTGAGGTTACTGTTTTAGTTTTAAAGTTGAATTAGGGTTTTTAGTGTTTCGAAGAATGAATTTGATTTTAGAATTTGGAAAAACAATTTATTGTTTTATGAAACTTTATGTGATTTTTAGAAACTGTAAAGTGAGTTTGTAATATCCCTATGCATGCCCTAGAAGTTTTGTATGTGTTGTTGTTGTTGTTGTTGTTGTTGTTGTTGTTGGTTTAAGTTGAGAGAAGTATATGTATATGTGTTTTGGGAAGAAATAGGGTTTAGAGACAAGTTTATATGTTGTGTATATGGTAATATATATAACATATATATGAGTCAAATAATGGTCAAAGAGAGAGTAGTAGTGGAGGAAGATATTTTTATATTATTGAGTATTTAATTATTAAGGAAAATGGAAGTAATTAATTAGTGGAAGGGATTAATTTGGATTATAATAATATTAAAATGCTTGGATGAGAGTGAGTGGATTTTGGTGTAGAGATAAGAGTTGATTTGTTTACTCTTCATTTTTCTTCTTTCCATTTTTGTTGGCCGGACATCCAAGAAGGAAGAGAGCAAGAGAGAGATTGAAGAGCTAAGAGTAATTTGAAGGAAGAATCAAATCATCAAGTTAGAGATTTGTGAAGTTTCCTCAAATTTGGCAAGTTCTCTCTTGTTTTCTTGTGTTGTTTGAGTTATGTTTGAGTTTTGATGGAGTGGTAAAATGTTAAGAGTATGTTGGCTTGATTGAGATGTTTTTATGGGTGTTTGATTCTTTGATTATGGATTTTGGGGTTTGTTTGATGGATAGAGTGGGTTTCTTGGTAAAGATGGAGATATGTTGGTGTTGAGGGTTTGAAGTGATGATGATGATTTGTGATTTGTGTTTGTGTATGTGTCTTGTCTTGTTTTGGTGTTGTTGTATGTTTGAGTTGGTTTTTGGGTTAGTTTGGATGAGTTTGTTTGAAAGGAAAGAAAGTGATAAGAAGAGTTTGGTTGTTTGTTTGTTGGTGTGGCCGGAATCTGAGTTGTTGGCCTGACACGCTCATGAGCACGTCCAGAGTCTTTAGGCGTGTCAATTGTGTTGGAGGCAGTAGGTGTGACACGACCATTAACACGCCCGTGTTATTGAGCGTGTCATAGCTACTGTGAGATTGGAGAATTGGCACGGCCAGGAGCACGTCCAGGAGGTTGGACGTGTTGTTAAGTGGTTGAGACAGTATGTATTACACGCCCAGTAGCACGCCCGTGTGGGTGAGCGTGTTAAGTTTAGGGTTTGCCCTAGTTATTTATTAACTTGATTATCTCTTGTGTATCCCTAAGTAAGTGTATATTGCTATTTTTGGGATTAGGTCTTGAAGAGGGTGAACCATCATTTATTTGAAAAGTAAGAGACCCTTGATAGAGGAAGTAATTAGAGTTGAGTGAAGTGTTATTGAGGTAAGTGCAACTACATCATTGCATACATTTATAAGATGTGAAAGCATAACACACATGTATTTGTTAAAGCATTGAGAGCACTAATGCATTGTGAAGGCATATTTATAATGTTTTGTGTAATGTATGAGGAAGTTATTAATTGTGCATACTTATGTGATGGGGTATGGAATTAACATGATTGAGTTGCTTTGATATGATTTGAGAATTGATGCAAAACTAATGTGAATGATTAAGATGAATTAAATGATATGTGAGGCCACTGTGATTGGGCCAAGTTGATGTAAAGGGAATAAATTGTGAAAGAATAAATGAAATGTTAATATGCCTAATGTGTTGATTCAACTTTCAGAGTCCTGTTTTTGATGGCATGCCTATGAATCATTGGATAGGTGAAATGGGATGGCCCGTAAACCAATTCCAATTGAATCACTGGATAGGCGAAATGGGATGGCCCGTAAGCCGGTTCCAGTTGATATATGAGAAATGTGATGTTTATGAATCATTGGATAGGCGAAATGGGATGGCCCATAAGCTGATGATTCCAATTGAAACTTGTAACAGTCTAACCGAGTTGAGGATCTCCTCATGTTAATGGGTTGATGGTCCAAGAGACTGGGTCTGTTACGCTATCCATGGATAGAGATATGATATATATATATTGCCTACGGGCTTGATGATTATGATATTAAATCAAACACAGGGACCCTGAACTTTGAATAACATATTAGGGTGTTTTGGGCCCAGGTGTGTCTTAGGCTTAATGTGATTTATGATTGTTAAATTGTGACTATTGCTTAATGAAATTGATGAGTAATGATATAATGTAATTATGGGTTGATAATTTATGATGAATAAGTTATGATTTGCTATGTATTATTTATTTGATTGAGGGTCATGAGCATGGCATCAAAGCATATTGATACTATAGTTGTTTTACTAAGCCGTTGGCTTAGCGCGATTGTGTTTATCGCGCAGGTGTTAGGGAAGAACCCGAGAGATCCACTAGACCGAGTGAGTCTAGGAATTGAAGAGTTGTACTGGACTTAAAGATCAAAGAGAAAGCTGCCAATCATGTATATAATCTATATGTTTTGTAAAGTATTGGATTTAATGTATATGTATATAACTTTGTGAACTGGTACTTGGATATATATATATATAAATATTTTGATAAATTCCGCTGCATATCAAATAAAATGTTTATACCTATTTTGATTTAGTTTACAATTAAATATCATTATATTATATATATATATATATATTGTGAATTGTTTATGGAAAACCGTAGCATTCTTAGGTTCTATGTATGTTCATTACATGGTGGTGATATGTAGTGAACGTATATGGGATTTAGGGGTGTTACAGAGTTTGAGTTTGGTTATTTAACAAAACATTTGGAATTTTGGAAAAGAATTAGAAGAAAACCAGTTTAGGGTTTTTAAAAGCTTTTTGAAATAAACAAAATGATTTAAGGTTTATAGAAACAGAAAATATATTTTTTAGGGTTTTCGAAAATAAACAAAATGAGTTAAGGTTTATAGAAACAAAAGAGACAATTTAGGGTTTTTGGGGACAGAAGGAATAAATTTGGGTTTTCGAGAAACAGAAGGATGATTTTTAGGGTTTAAGAACAATTTGAGGTTTTTGGGAAAACAAAGAAATGGATTAAGGTTCTTAAGGTATTGAAAAGGTAAATTAGGGTTCTAGGGTTTTTTGGATCAAAAGAGACAATTGGATGATTAAAGCTACTGTGAAAAAATTAGATAAAGAAATTCATACCTTCGTTTGCTAGTTCCACCAAAAATTACTTCTTGGATGAATATGAACAAAGGCAAGATGGCTGCCTTTGATGGATTGATTGTTAAGTAATTTTTGTGGAACCAACAAACGAAGGTATGATTTCTTCAATCTGCGGGCGAAATGGTTTTAGCCATTTCTTCCGACCCCTTTTCGACGATAAAATTTTTCGTCGCCGATTTTTATTTTTATTTATTTGTTTATTATTATTTTTTATTTTTTATTAATTATAAAAATTAACTACTAAAGAAAATATTATTTAATTAAGATAACACAAGGATTATTTTGGACTAATTAAAATATATTGGACAACACAAAAATTATTTTAGACTAATTAAAATATATTAGACCGGACTGGGTCAAAAATTAAGGGTCTACAGTTTGCCCCCTGCTTGAATGATTTGAGACATTAGTGAAAGAGAGTGAAAAGCAATAAGACTTAATTTTTGAGATGGTTGAGGTTTTGGGTTCTGGACCTTATTCGAGTTCTAGACTCAAGGATAAATTTAGGTCTGGACCTAAGCGTAATTTTAGGTTCTGGAGCTAAGAAAATTTTAGGTTCTGGACCTAAGAAAAATTTGGGTTCTAGACCCGAGCTAAGTTCTGGACTTAGAAAAGATTCTAGGTTCTAGACCTAAGGGTAATTTAGGTTCTGGACCCGAGCTAAGTTTTGGACTTAGAAGAGATTCTAGGTTCTGGACCTAAGGATAATTTGGATTCTGGACCCGAGCTAAGTTCTGGACTTAAAAGAGATTCTAGGTTCTGGACCTAAGGATAATTTGGGTTCTGGACCCGAGCTAAGTTCTGGACTTAAAAGAGATTATAGGTTCTGGACCTAAGAAAAATTTAGGTTCTGGACCCAAGCTAAGTTATGGACTTAAAAAAGATTCTAGGTTCTGGACCTAATCAAAATTTGAATTCTGGACTCGAGCTAAGTTCTAGACTCATAAAAGATTCTAGGTTCTGGACCTAAGGATGATTTGGGCTCTGGACCCGAGCTAAGTTCTGGACTTAGAAAAGATTCTAGGTTCTGGGCCTAAATATAATTTGGGTTATGGACCCTAGCTAAGTTTTGGACTTAGAAGAGATTCTAGGTTCTGGACCTAAGGAAAATTTGGGTTCTGGACTTAGAAGAGATTCTAGGTTCTGGACCTAAGGATAATTTGGGTTCTAGACCCGAGCTAAGTTCTGAACTTAAAAGAGATTCTAGATTTTGGACCTAAGGAAAATTTGGGTTCTGGACCCGAGCTAAGTTCTGGACTTAGGAAAGATTCTAGGTTCTGAACCTAAGGAAAATTTGGGTTCTGGACCCGAGCTAATAAAGATTTAATTATTTACAAAAAATAATTTTTATGGTTTCAAAAATTTTGACTAATTTTTATGCACATGTCTTCTCCTTGCCCCCTGCGTATAAAAATATTTATACACATGCAAGCATTTGAATAATTAAAGTGAATAATTGAATTTACTGTTTATTTACTGTGTAGTCACTGTTCATGCACTATTTAATATTTATAAATAGTAACTTACTATTTATAAATAGTAGAAAATATCATTTTACTATTATAAATAGTAAGTACTATTTATTAATAGTAATTTACTATTTATAAATAGTGAAATTTACTATTTATCAATAGTAAAGTTTACTATTTATGAACAGTAAAACTTACTTTTGAATTTTTTTTTTCTTGCTTTTTCTCTATATAAAACAATGAATTCCTTCATTTTATTCGCAGCAAATTCTATAATTTCTATAATTCTCTCAAATTCTTTCAAATTTAGCACATAGTTTTCAAAAAATATATATATTTCAAGGTCAGGGACTCATTCTAATGCTGAGTTACTAGAGTTTATTCGGCATCATGAAGATGGAAATATAGATCAACTAGCCGGGATGCCGCTTCATCGCAGTTCAAACCAAAAGAGCGCGGTAATTATTTTTTCCTTTTTTCTCTCCCTTTTTTTTTGTTATTTTTTGTCTTTCTGTTATTTTTTCTTTTTTTATTATTTTTTGTTTGTTTTTTATTATTGTTTTTATTTTTTTCTCATCTTTCTGTTATTTTTTTTTCTTTATTTATATATTTTCTTTTCTTTTTTCTTTTTTTGTTATTTGTTATTTGTTATTATTATTATTTATTTATTTTTATTATTTTTTGATTTTTGATTTATGTTTTTATATTATGCTCTTTTATTATTATTGTGTTTGCCTTTATTTTTACTTATATTTTTATATTATTATTCTTTAGGAAATTTAGAAAAAATATATTAATTTAAGTAGATAGGATAATATGTACTTACCTTGTATTAACTTACCTGGCTCCGTGTTAGCACGATCGTTGCGTTGTTCGGGCCGGAGGGTGTATCTACAAAGCCCAATAATGGTATGACGTAGTGCCTTCTCGGGTAAGGCAGATTATCTGAGATTGCGGCTTTGAGAGCTTCATCTTACAATTTCCATCCGAGGAGTATCTGATAGACCGGAGCGTAGTCCAGGCGCTTGCAGAATGATGGTTGGACACAACTCACACTTTTCACTTGCCTATTGGAGAGATGACAATTGGTCCGGTTGATTTTACTGCTATAACCGACCTTCGATATGATGGTGTTCCGGTTCCTCTTACCAAAGATATTTTGATGTTTGAAGAAATTCAGCAATTAATTGGTATGGAACCATCATATAAGGGGCTTTTTAAGATAAAAATTGAACTGATTCATAGCTATTAGATAAACTACGAAGGACGGGTTCACAGAGACACAGCCCAACAGTATGCTCGAGGATTTTTGTTATATTTGCTTGGATCGACCATCTTAGGCAGCACTGAATCCTCCATCCATTTGTCAGTGTTGAAGGCCCTTTCTTATTTCAGAACGGTACCATCTTCTGGCTGGGGTGAAGCTAGTCTCACCTATCTTTACCATGGTCTTGATAAACTTTGCCGAAATAAGAAGTCTTTTTTCGACTTGATGGCGGTTGTCGAGGTATTCTTCTTCTACGAATGTCAATTCCACTCTTTTCTTGCATGAATTTGATCTTTATTATTATTGTACGCATGGGCATATGAACACAACCTTGTGAGGGTACCCAGTATTTCCCAAGAGAGAGTCGAGTATCCAAGATTAAATTTTTGGTTGTCCGATCGTGTGGAAGTTCACGGCTCTCACCATGTGCATACTCACCGCTTTGTGTTGAGCCGCTTAACCTGGGACCAGGTAAAATAATATTAGTATACTGTAAATTTTATGTGAAAGTTTACCTACCTTATGTTATTTTGTTGGTGAATTTGGCCTGGTGGAACCCAGAAGAGCGGACAAACTGGTCTCCCTTCATGAAGGCTGCACTATCTTTCCAACATTCTCGCCGAGTCATCGCTGGCCCAGTGTCTAGTGGTTGGTTTCTCGGGAGAGAGTTTATGAGTGGTTTCTTGGTCCAGAGCAGCGGAGGATTCCGATGCCTTGTCCAGAATATACTTTAAATAGTATGTCAATGTTGGAGGATGCATGGTGGTTAGCTCAGTACGGTTATGGTATTGAAGCATTTCTCTATCCGCCGAGTTCATCTTATGCCCATTTTATTCAAAGAAGGCTCTTGAACTTTGATGTATCTCCTATTGGTGTACGAAAGATTCCCGAAGAAAATGAGGAGGAACATCATGGAGATGCAGGAGAGTTCGTTCCACATCTCAGGGCTAGTACTTCTCAGGTAAAACTTTACCATTTTTCCCTTGCAACTGCTTCTTTCTTTTTTGATTCTTTAATGATTACTGCAGGTTGTTGGCTCATTCAATCATGAGGCTAGACCTTCTTTTACGGCCCCTTCGTTTGCTCATTCTAGCCCACCGGATATGCCATCTCATCCCGAGGGCATTGATATGAATTACCCGATAAGTTCTCTTATTTCATGGTAATTTATGCTATATGTATGCATGATTATGTATGCTCTTACCTTTTTCCTATCTGGCTCACAGTGGACGCTTGAAGAACAAAATAAGAAACTTCAAGAAGAGTTGGTTGTAAGTCGTCAGCAGGCTTCTCATTTTGAAAATTTATATCATCAATCCGAACAAAATTTTCGAGACTTTCGATTTCAAGGGATGAGGAATCCTGGCACTTCTTCATCAAAAGGCCCCCAGACTGATGACCATGAGATTTTTTCGTCTACCTCCGATGAGGACCGTGACAGATCAAAACTCCAAGGTAATAGAAATTTTAGTGCTCCCGCTTCGGGCGATCCCGGGACGAGTAATTTGCCTCCTCCTCCAACAGATGATGACTTTTTCAGGGCTTTATTTGATGACCTACCACCACCTTCTTAGTAATGTATAAATTGTATCAACATTGTACAATAAGCATAATAATGAAAAATATAATTTCCATCTTTACTGTAACTATTTTTTTTTCATCGTTACTGCATCACAATTATTAAACTTTCTTTTTCATATTTCAATATTTATACAGTCACCACCACAAAATCCAAATGCAACATGGTAAAGTAAATTCATCGCCAATTCCTTTCCTTACACAACATGTTTTTGTCCTTTTCCATTACCTTTACCTTATCAATTTTGGAAAAGTTTATTTCCTCTATATAAATCACCTTTCATGCCATATTTCATACAGAAGCCAAAACGTAAAAACTCCTTTAACAATTTTGATTTTTCTTCATTCATCCACCATGACCGAACTTCATTTAAAGAATATAAAAATTCTATTTAAGAATATTGATGCCATTCATTGGAAGCAAATTTCAAGGTCAAAACTTGATGTTTTAAAATGTTTTCAAAATGTTAAATTAGACCACTCCTTCTTACATGCTATGTCTTCCTTTTGGCACATGGATTCTAGGGCATTTAAAATTAATGGCTTTGAAATATGTCCCTTGATTAAAGAATTTGAGGCCATCCTTGGATATCTAAATAATCAACAAATGGCGTTACCCACATTGATTTCCAAGACTCAATAGAAGATGCAGATGTTATTTCAAATTCCAAAACCCAAAGTTCTTCAGTTGATGAGAGGTGAAAAAATTCTACTTGCTCCATTGATTGATTTTTGTCTCTCTTATTTGGCTCCTACTAAGGCATGGGGACGCATGCTCTACCTTTGCTTGCTTGGCCAATTCTTGCTTTTCTCTTCCGACGGCGATATTGATCCATGGGTATTGGATATTATGGACCAAATGGAAGGAGGCTTATCGCCGGTACTTGTGATCTTAGCTGAGACTTTAGTTGGGTTAGACCAGCTTAGATCATGATTGACAAAGAGACTGACTGGCAGTTTGTTGCTGCTTCAGGTAATTACCCAAACTGCCTTTTCGGGTTTTCAATTTAGGTTTTCTTTTTTCCTTCTTTTCTTTATTGCTCTAATTTTTTCCTAGTCTGCCCATGTAGGTTTTCAGAACTAGCGAGCTGTCCTAATTTTTGCCTAAGTTGCCCTTGCGGGTTTTCAAATTAGTGGACTCTTTTTTATTATATATATATATATATATTGCTCTAATTTTTACCTAATCTGCCCATGTGGGTTTTCGGAACTAGCGAGCTGTCCTAATTTTTGCCTAAGCTACTCTTGTGGGTTTTCAACTTAGAGTATTTTTTTAATTTAATTCTTTCTTCACAGATTTGGCTTCAGGGGCGTCTTTGTTTGCTTGATACTCCATCCATGGATTTTGCCAAATATTTGCCATGTCATCATTCTGCTAGGAAACTACTCCATCCTGCTTGTTCATATGCTGACTGGGTTGACTGGATCCACTCACGCACTGAAGTCAACATCCATTGGTTGGTACCTTGGTAGAAGATTTCTCATATCACCATGTAGACATACTTGATGTATGTTCCCCTTGCTGCTCTTCGTCAAGGTACATGCTATGATCCTCGCTGACTTGGTCGTCAGTACGGAGCTGAGCCACGCGATTCTGAGTTTACTCCCTATTTAGACATGCCTTGCTTGACTGAAGCCTACTTGGATCGGCTGAGGCAAAGCTGGCCTGCACGTTACATTTATCGACTGCCATAGATTTTACATTTCTCAATTCAGAAAGTGTATTGTTAGGATGAAAAAATAATTAAAGTAATAAAAGATGCTTCTTTTCCATTTAAAATTTGACATCACCTTTTGCTATTATGTTTATTTATTTCATCCATATCTGGTCAAATACTTATAACAGTGCACATAGAACAATTTTAACATTAATTCTATTTTATTAAATTGGGGAACAACCAAACATAAAGCTAGCATACACAAGATCACTCCTGTTGTCAACTAGTCCTTGCGGGTTTTCTAATTGATGATTTTCTCTCATTTAGTCCTAATTGTTGTCTAGCCCGCCCTTTCAGTTTTCGGAACTAGCGGATTGCTCTAACTTTTGCCTAGGCTGCCCTTTTTGGGTTTTCAACCTAGCGAGCTCTCTCTTTTTCTTTTTTTTTATATATATCATACTTAAAACCTCTTCAACCTGTCAATGTTTACTGGCTCACTAAACTCATTCCAGTCCATGTCTGATCACTTCACCGCACCTTTGTTCATGACTTGTTTCACGACATATGGCCCTTCCCAGCTAGGCCTAAACTTCCTTCTTGGATCAGATAAATTATGCTTACATTGCTTCAACACCAAATCCCCGACTCTAAGTTTTTTTATTTTAACCCTTCTATTGTAGGCCCGAGCTATCTTCTTTTGATACAGCTGGTGATGATACAGTGCCTTCAACCTTCTCTCTTCTAGTAAAGCTAACTATGTCTATCTGCTTGCTACCCATTCTTTTTGAGGCAGTTCGGCTTCCAAGACTACTCTTAATGACTTGATTTCTAGTTCAATTGGCAACACTGCTTCCATCCCGTAAACAAAAGAGAACGGTGTCATTCCAGTAGGTGTTCGCACACTTGTCCTATATCCCCATAAAGCAAAGGGAAGCATCTCTGACTAATCCCTGTAAGTCTTGGTCATCTTAGATAGAATTTGCTTAATTGTCTTGTTTATTGCTTCTACCGCACCATTAGCCTTCAGTCTATAAGGAGAGGATCGGTGATGATGGATTCGGTACTCCTTAACTGCTCCTTGAAACTGTACCCCGTTGTCTGATATCACACTGTGCAGGACCCTGTATCTGCAGATGAGGTTCTTTTCAATAAATCTAGCCATTTAACTTGCACCCAGTTTGTTGAAGGATTCGGCTTCGACCCATTTTGAAAAATAATCTACTGCTACCACAATGAAATGGTGATCGTTTGAAGCTGTCGGATGTATCTCTCCTATAATGTTGATACCCCAGGTGGCAAAGGGCCAGGGTGAAGACATAGAATGCAATTCTTCAGGAGGCATGTGATTCAAGTTACCATACATCTGACATTGTTGACACTTCTTTACAAACTCAATACAATCTTTCTCCATGGTCAACCAGTAATAACCCTGCTGAATAATCTTCTTAACTAGGGCCAAACCACTCATGTGCGGTCCGTAACTTCCTGCATGTATCTCTGACATTATACACTCCACTTCAGGCTTTCTTAAACATCTTAAATGCACCCCATCCGGCCATCTTCGATATAACTCTCCAGGGAACGTGATGTACTACAATGACCACTGCCTTATGGCTCTTCTTTCTTTCTTTGTTGGCCCCAGCGGGTATTCTCTTTCTTCTGAAAATCGTCTTATAGTATCATACCACGCATCATGGTCTGTATCAATTTCATGATTGTCTCATATTCATAGCAAAGAGTTGATGAACTGGTTAAAATCAGAGGCTTAAGAAATAAACTGACAGGATTTTCCCATACCGAAGCCAATATGGCTAGGGCATCAGCCATCTGATTTTCTTCTCTTGATAGGTGTATAAACCTACACTCCTTAAAATTCTTCTCCATCATGGTCAGGTAATGGTGGTATGGCTTTAATTTTTCCTCTTTCAACTCCCACTCTCCATTTACTTGGGATACTACTAGCAATGAATCGCCAAAAACTTCCACCTTATCCAACTTCATAATCATTAGGGTTTTCAAACAGAAAATACAAGCTTCGTACTCCACCATATTATTGGTTGCCCTAAATTTTAACTTTTTGGCTAAAGGGATAAGTTCCCCTTCGGGCGATTCTAGTTTAACTCCCAAACCTGCTCCTTTCCTGTTTACTGCTCCATCAAAATACATTTTCCACCCTTGTACTTCAATTGCTTCTAAATGTTCATCCAGAAATTCCAAGATTACCACTTCGCTATCTGGTAATGATTGTTGGGCCAGGAATTCTGCCACCGCTCTACCTTTGATTGTTTTTCTGGTTACATACTCAATCTCAAATTCTTCTAATATTATCAACCATCGACCATATTTCCCAATCAAAGAGGGTGTCTCCCTTGAGTACTTCATTAGATCCAACCTGGAAATTGCTTGCACACTATACGATTGAAAGTAATGCCGCAACTTCTTAGAAGACCAAACCATGACTATACAGGTCTTTTTAATGATACTATACTTAATTTCATAAGGTAGGAGCTTTCTACTCAAATAGTAAACTGCATGCTCAATCCCTGACTCATCTACTTGGGCTAGCATGGCTCCTATTGACTCTTCGTCTACTGCTAAGTATAGTAATATAGGTTTGTCGGGTTTAGGTGGTTTTAAAACAGGTGGATTCAACAAATACTCTTTTATTCGCTCAAAGGCCTTTTGACATTCTTCATTCCATATGACCTGCTGATTCTTTTTAAGCAATTTGAAAATAGGCTCACAAATTGTTGTGAGTTTTGCTATGAATCTGCTAATGTATTGTAATTTACCAATAAATCCTAGAACTTCTTTCTCCGTCTTAGGGGCTGGCATATCCCTGATTGCTTTAACTTTGTCAGGATCAATCTCAATGTCATTCAGACCAATCACATGTCCCAATAATTTACCTGAGGTAACCCCGAACACACACTTCTTCGGGTTCAATCTTAGCTTATATTTCAAGGCTCTATCAAAGAATAATTCCAAGTTTTGGAAGTGTTGTTCTCTTGTATCTGATTTAATCATCATATCATCAACATATACTTCAACTTCTTTGTGCATCATGTCATGAAATAATGTGGTCGCCATCCTTTGGTAGGTTGGCCCAGCATTCTTTAAGCCAAATGGCTTCACCCTATAACAAAATATACCCCATGTAGTAATGAAAGCAGTTTTGGCTTTATCCTCTTAGGCCATTAACACTTGATTGTATCCAGAAAATCCATCTACAAATGAGTGTAGCATGCTAGAGGCTGCACTATCAATGAGGACATCTATATGAGGTAAAGGGAAATCATCTTTAGGGGAAGCCTTGTTTAAATCTCTATAATCCACACAAACCCTTATCCTTCCATCTTTCTTTGGCACAGGTACTATGTTGGCTAGCCAATCTGGACATTCTATCACTTTAAGGAACTTCACTTGTATTTGCTTAGTGACCTCTTCTTTAACCAATTCAGCCCACTCAGGTCTTAATCGCCTAAGCTTTTGTTTGACAGGTTTCATGTGAGTGTAAGTCGGAATATGATGCTCGGCTATGTCTCGATCTATTCCAGGCATATCCTCATAAGACCAAGTAAACATTCTTCATATTTTTTGAATATTTTTTCAAATCTCTCTCTCTCTCATCAGGAGTAAGGTCGGATGCTATTCTAATGTTTTTAGGATTTTTGGTTGTTTCCAAATTTAATGATTGTGTGTTAATAGAATTAATATTAAAGATGCTCATGTAATTGCTATTTGAATGTATGCAACCATCAGGAGAAACATCACACAAGTAAGCAAAATCAGACTTTATTGCATTCATTTTGGAAAAGAAAACATCATCATCCTCATACAAAGCAGACAAATTAAAATCAAAATCAAGATCATTGTTCTCAAAATCAAATGCAGGATGTCTTCAAACCAGGGCAGCAATCTCCTCCAGAGTCTTCTCTACTTTTAGGACAGCTTCAGTCTTCTCTTTTGGATTGGATTCTTTGTTGGCTGACGGGCTGAGCTCTTCTTCACTTGGTACACTAGCTCGGCCACATCTGCAAAAATTTTAAAACCCGGGATCAACTTTCCCATGAACATGATTGGCTCGGGCTTTCCTTGGAGTGGTCCCATATCTGGAGCTTTGACAAAGATCTCTTCAAGTGGTGGGAAGCTCATCTTCTTACTCTTCTTTGGCTGGACATTGTTGTTTTCATTATATCCTAACCCTTTCTTGGAAGTTTGAGTTCTAAAGTCTGGCAGCTTTGTCAAACCGGCCTTACCCTTTCCAAGACCAGCTCCAGGAAGGTAGTTCATGTTCTTTATCATATTCAAGACTTTGAAGCCCACTACTTCATCATCAGAAATTGCAGCTACTTGAAAACCATTGAGAGGCCTCTCAATCATTAGAGCATTAACAATCTCATTATCTTCAGCTTCGATGACCACTGTCTCATCACCGTTGGGGAACTTGATCTTTTGATGAAGGGTGGAAGGAACTCCACCAAGAGGATGAAACCATGGTCGCCCCAAGAGTAACGCAAAGGTAACCGGTATATCCAAAACAATAAACTCAACAATAGATTCAATTGGACCAACCTTGACAGCAGCTTTGAAAGTTCCATCGGCGTGTCTCTTAGTGTTGTCATAAGCCCGAATGGTTACCTCGGTTGGATTTAGATCCCTTGTTGGCATGGCTAGCTTTGGCAATATCTTAAATGGACAAACATTTATGGTGGACCCATCATCGACCATTACACATGGAGTCCTCTTCCCCTTGACTTCTATTTTGATAAAGAGAGGGCAGATGTGATCTCTCCCCTCCTCCGGTAAGTTCGCATCTGAAAAAGAAACTGCTCCCATATTAACTTCACTCTTCTCTTGAACCTCTTCACATTTCATTACCCCTCTAATTTTTATGAAGTTGATCAGCTCCTCCGGTGTCTTGGAGGTAGAAATTGGCATGCAAGATAAGGCTTTGGCCATAGTTTCTCGGTGCTTTTTAGAAGTAGCTAATAAGTCCCAAATGCTAACACTTGCTTGTGTTCTTTTCAATTGCTTGAGCACAGCATCATCTTCCTCTTCTTTATTTCCTACTTCAACTTCCTTACCCTTATTAGTTTCTACCTCCTTAGGTGGTGGCCTTGCATAAGGCTTACCGGATCTAGTGTTCATTACTTCATCTTCTTCGGGCTCGGACCAGGTCCACTCCTCCTTCTTTGATACAAGATCATCATCACTATCGCTTGAATCCCAAAACCCATTGACAACACAAATTGTTACTTATTTACCCACCATAACTTGTTTAATTCCACCGAATATCTCTTCTTCTTTGGTTGCTTCTCTACCCACATCTTGAAAATAAGACATGATAAAATCCTCATGCAAACCTCCTCCAATCATGAAGGTTGCTAGCGGTGGTACTCTATTGAACTTTGGTAATAGGTTGTCTTTGGTGTTTGGCTTGTTGGGCTCGGGTAGCTTCCCATTATCAATTAGATTTTGGATCTCATGTCTCAACCTTACACATCTATCAGTGTCGTGCCCTTGCATTTGATGAAATTGACAAAATGCTTTAGTGTCAAAATTAGGTGGGAAAGGGTTAGGCAAAGGACGAGGATTTAAGGGTTGTAGCAATCCCTTTCTTAGAAGCTTATTGAGAACCCAAGACATCGGCTTCCCTAATTTCAAAAATTGTCTTCTTGTTCCTTGGTTAGTAGTGTTAACATCGACTGTCTTTTGCATACTTTGGCTACCAGACTGATAGTTTCCTTTCTCGTTCCTTCTTGTTGAAAAATGGTTCTTCTCTCTTTCCCATTCTTCAATTTGCAAACCCGCTTGGAGAAGGTCCTAGAAATCGCGGATGAGGGTATGAGGCATCCTTTCATGAAGACTAGGCAACACCCCTCTCACAATCATCCTTATTTGATCGGATTCATAGGACCTTTTCTTGAGCAAAGCGACCTTGTTTCTCCATCTCTTCACATAATCAACAAAATTCTCATTCGACCTTTGCCTAATGGATTCCACTTCCATTAATGTAACTTCCATCTCAACATTATATCCATATTGTTGGATGAAGGCTTTGTAAAGCAAATCCCAATTCTTTTGTGTTCCATCATCTAAGGTGTTGAACCAATTTTTGACAACAGGGTCCAATAAGAGCATAAAGTACCTTAGAGTCTGAGCCTTAGTAGCTCGGGTGGACTGCATGACAGTGATATATTGCTTCACATGGAGATGAGGATTTCTGGTTCCATCAAACTTCGCGAAAGATGGCATCTTGAACTTGTACAGGACTTTTTCATCTAGCTCAAATAATTTGTCAACTTCAGACATTTCCTCGGTTTTCAGTTTCTTCTCAAATTTCTTTTCTAAATCAGCAATCATCTTTTCAACATTAGAAATTTTGGTTTTCTCCATAGTTGACCTTTCAACAACCTTCAATTCTTTCTTCTTATCTTGAGGATCTTGGTAGTATTGAGCCCAATCATCATCATCATCAATGATCACCTTTTCATCATCAAAAACCACCTCACCAACTTTGGTTTTCCCTTTGACCTTTGGCTTCTTAGTGCTAGCAGATGCTTCGGCATGATTTTCTAAAATTACAGTCAATTGGTTATTCATGGTCTCAGCTAGGGCCTCTTTTATTTCTTCCATCTTGGCATTGAGGGCATCATCCACCATTCTTTGAATTTGTTCGGGATCTATTATTTTTGGTGAGCAAGTGATTGAGTCGTTGCTAGATACTTCATCTTTGGCTTAGGTCAGATTGTCGTAAGCTTTTGAACTATCATAATCCAGGGCCGTGAGCCAGAAAGGATTAATGATATAAGATGCAAATGTATGCATGTATGCATATATGCACAAACAATAGACAAACAAGGACAAATAGGATGTTCTTTCCAACCTTATAACATCCACACATGAATGGCGAGTCTCTTTTCCTAGGTAATATGGTTAACAAAATACCAACATGAGACATCTTATTTTCGAATATTTTCCTCGGACGTTTCAACCAATAGTTATATTTTCAAAAATGGAAATCAATTTATGATAATTCCCATTAATTAGGTTTTAATCCGTTTAACCAACTAAAGTAGCTTTTATGCTATATTGGATTAAAACTAAATTAAGAGGCTTATTATAAATAGATTTCTCACTTGAAAAATAGTAACTAATGATTCATGCCAAAAATAAGCCCATGATTAATTATTCATAGTATAAACTAGGCTCACAATTGATTTTTGATATTTCGTAATTGACCTAAATAATTTGCAAGCTCTTTATAAGAAAAGGTTGGATGAAAATAATCTTGTTTCTAAGCCCATTGTAAAAAGATTTTAGAAAAAATGGATTGCACTTTACTCGTGTGACAATGGATTTTGTGTCTGGTTTGCCATTGACTCAGAAGAAGCATGATGCTATTTGGGTGATTGTTGATCGGTTGACAAAGACAGCTCATTTTCTTCCAGTTCGAATGGATTATTCTCTTGAGAAGTTGGCTAAGCTGTACATCAGTGAGATAGTGAAGTTACATGGAATCCCAATTTCTTTAGTGTCTGATCGAGATCCTAGGTTCACTTCGAGGTTTTGGAAGAGTTTGCATGGTGCTTTGGGTTCTCGATTGTACTTTAGCACTGCTTTTCATCCGCAGATAGATAGGCAGTCAGACAGAGTGATACAGATTATAGAGGATATGTTGAGAAGCTGTGTCATTGATTTCTCTGGAAGTTGGGACAAATTTTTGCCACTTGTGGAATTTGCTTACAATAACAGTCATCAATCCAGTATTGGAATGGCACCATTTGAGGCATTGTATGGTAGAAGATGCAGAATGCCTCTATGTTGGAATGAAGTTGGAGAGGGCAAATTGATTGGTCCTGATTTGGTTAAAGAGACAGAAGAGAAAGTGAAGATAATTAGGGATCGATTAAAAGCAGCTTCAGATCGGCATAAATCTTATTCAGATTTGAAGAGGAGAGACATAGAATTTGATGTTGGAGATAAAGTATTTTTAGAACTTGATGTTGGAGATAAAGTATTTTTGAAAGTGTCTCCTTGGAAAAAGATTTTAAGATTTGGTCGAAGAGGAAAGCTAAGTCCTCGTTTTATTGGACCTTATGAAGTATTAGAGAGGGTTGGACCAGTTGCTTATCGACTGAGTTGGATAGAATCCATAATGTCTTCCATGTTTCTATACTGCGAAGGTACAGATCAGATCCATTTCATGTTTTACCAGTTGAATCTATTAAGGTAAATTCAGATCTGACGTTTGAAGAAGAACCAATTGCTATTTTGGCACATGAAGTGAAAGAGTTGAGAAATAAGAAAGTGCCACTTGTAAAGGTTCTTTGGAAGAATCATGGTAGAGAAGAATCAACTTGGGAGAGTGAGCAAGCAATGCGAGTTCAGTATCCTCAACTGTTTCGGACTTAATATCAAGTAATTTCGAGGATGAAATTTCTTTTTAGAGGGGGAGAATTGTAATATCCCAAAGTATGCCCTAAAAGTTTTGGAATATTTATTGTTGTATTTGGATTAAGTGTATATGTTAATTGGAAAGAGAAAAGAATTAAAGAGAGAGTGTATATGTTGTATATAATATATCCAACATATACAAGTCAAGGTGATGAAAGTCAAAAGAAGTTATTTATTTATTTTAAATTAATTAATTAATAAAAAGGAAATTTAAAATGAGTGGAAGAGAGAAAATTGAATATTTTAATATTATTTTTGCTTGGTGGAGATTTGAGTGGAGACTAAATATTTGACTTTGTCTCTTATTCTTTTTCATTTTATTCTTTTCCATTTGGTTGGTCGGGTATCCCAAAGACAAAAGAGAGCAAGAGAGAGTTTTGATTTTCTAAGATCAAATTGAAGGAAGATTCAAGTGATTAAGTTGGAAATTTAAGAAGTTTCATCATTTTTGGTAAGTTTCCTCTTGATCTCCTTGTTTTATTTTGAGTTTTAATTGAGTTTGATTGTTGATATGTGATAGTGTGATTATGTTTGATTGTGGTATGTTTGAGAGTGTTGGAATTGAATTGAAGATAAGAAGTTAGGTTTGTGTTGGTGTTGGAAGAGTATGAGTTGTGTTTGTGTTAGGGTTTTGAATTGGTGATTATTGTAGATGTTGAGTTTGATTAATTATTCTTGTAAATCTTCATGATAATTATGTTTGATGAAGTTTAAAGCATAGAATACATGAATTTGGTCCGAAACAGAAGCATCTTGGATGCCACGCCCGTGGCCCTTGGTTGCCACGACCGTGGCCATTGGAAGCCATGGCCGTGGGGGTTTTGAGCAAAGGAGGCAGAACCATTTGTTAACCCATGCCCATAGGGGTTGGGAGGCCACGACCGTGGGGTCCTAGCAAGAGATGTTGGCCTGTAATTTATGATCTATGGGTCTAGTATGATACTAATAGGTGTATAATTATATTAAAGATTCATGTGTATTTGTAATTAAGTGTGTATTATTCATTTTGGATTAGGTTGTGAAGAGGTTGAGTTGCCCTAATTCAAGTGGTGAAGAATTCTTGGAATAGGAAGGGTATAGATTGGTGTGAGTTGTTCTTAAGGTAAGTACAAACCCTACATTATTGCATACCTTTATATGATCTTGAGACTTAACACATTTGATTGTAAATGTGTTAAGTAATCTATTGCATTGTTGATGCACATTAATAATGTTATGTTTTGCATAATGTGAACTTTGTGGAATGTATGTTGAAGATTCTAAAGATATGATGATGTAATGAAAAATGAAATAGGAAATGTGAAAGATATGATGATATGATGAAATATGAAATGTATGTGCAATGCAATTGGTTATGATGAATACTTCAATGATGAGTTGTTTTAATGTGAATTGAGATAATTGAGGCATGTTTGCCTAGATGATGATGTTCAATGTAATTGGTTATGTATACTCTATTGAAGAGATGTGAAGCCATTGTTGTTGGCTATAATGATGTAAATGAGATGATTGAGGCATGGTTGCCTAAATGATGATGAGAAAATGAGAATGAAATTGATAATGAATTAATGAATGAATTATGTGTCTAATGTGTTATTCCATTTTCAGAGTTTTGTTGTTGGTGGCATGCCTAATAGTAACAATCTCTTGAAGTTAGGTTGGGCTTGATCCTTGAAGTCAAGTTGGGTTGAAGTTTAGCATGCTTAACTCCCCTTGAAGCTTGGTTGGGTCTAGTCCTTGAAGCCTAATTGAGATGTTACAACCCTTGAAGCTAGGTTGGGTTTGGTTCTTGAAGCCAAGTTGGGTTGATACTTAGCATGCTTTGATCCCCTTGAAGCTTGGTTGAGCGTAATACTTGAAGCCTAGTTGGGATAATGATAATGATAAATGTGATAATTAAATCAAAACATTAACTCTGAAAGTTGAATGGCATATTATTGTCTTTTGGTCCCATGCTTGTTTTTGTTTTCAATGTGAATCATGAATGGTGAAATAAATGAATAATGAGACCCATGCTTGTCTTTGCTTTAATATGAAACTATGAAAATACAATATGATGTGTAATATGTTTATGGATGTGGAAATTATGAGTATTACTTCATGAATGTTTAGATAAGTTTTTGAATAATGTAAGATTTTGAAATATAATATTCTTTTGAATTGTTTATGAAACTTGATTGTGTGACATTGACATTGCATTGATGCATAATATTATGGTAGTTTGTACCACTAAGCCGTTGGCTTAGCGCGATTGTGTTTCATCGCGCAGGTGACAAGTTAGAACCGGAAAGTTCCTCTAGGCCGAGTCGAGTTTAGATTCTGAAGTGTGGATAGTGGGCTTAAAGATCAAAGTCTGACTGCCAAACATGTATAAACTTTATGTTTTGTAAAACTTGAGTTTTGATGTATATGTATTTGTAAATACTGCTATATTTTTCAGCATGCATATTTTATCTACTGTGTTTCATAATATAACTTAAATGTTTTAAATTTGCTCACATTATTGTAAAGGAATGATTTGTGTGTTTACTAAACCGTAGCATTTCTATATTCAGTATACGTATATTATGGAAGTGATGGTATGTAGTGTGCGTATACGGGGTATAGGGGTGTTACATAACACATCGATATATTAAAAATCAAAACAATGTCCAAGCAAAGCAAATAAATGGACACCCATCCGAGGATGGAAACATGTCCTTACATCCCATGCCTAAATAGGACACCCATCGAAAGGTAGAAACATGCCCTTTACATTGGTCTAAAATATAAAATCAATTTAAATTACATGATATTTAACTAATGAGGTACCCACAAAGTAGAAACATACCTCTTACATCACTTGAAAATCTAAATAAATCGATAAAAGATAAATAACCATTCATAATAAATAAATCATTCATCAAAGATATCAATCAAAATATAAAATGAATATTCATTCATGATAAATTAAATAAACCAAGCATTGAACTTAAATAAATCAAAGCATATCAAAGTATATAATGAACTACATAATCAAATATAAAATTAAATAAAGCTAGTAAAGATTCAAATTAGGGCTACTATTTCTATTTGAGATTCTTTATTTAATATGTTTATGGTTTTGGAATTTATGGGTTTAAGCTACTGTGAGTTTTAAAGGAATTGAAATGGATTAAAATTTTATAATTTAAGAGGTTGATAAAGTTATTTGATTAACCAAATTAGTGTTTGAGGAGTGAAATCATGAAACTAGGGTTTGGACACTTTAAAACATTAGGTTTATGATTTACATTTATTGGATTATTATTTTGGATTACTGTGTTTGAATTTTAATATTTAGGTTTATAAGGTTTTAAGGTTTTAAGGATTAAAGTGTTTGGGTTTAGGAAAACTAGGGTTTAAGGTTTTAAGGGAATTAGGGTTTAAGAAAAATAGGGTTTAATGTTAGCTAGTTTGAGGTTACTGTTTTAGTTTTAAAGTTGAATTAGGGTTTTTAGTGTTTCAGAGAATGAATTTGATTTTAGAATTTGGAAAAATAATTTATAGTTTTATGAAACTTTATGTGATTTTTAGAAACTGTAAAGTGAGTTTGAGTTTGGTTATTTAACAAAACATTTGGAATTTTGGAAGAGAATTAGAAGAAAACCAGTTTAGGGTTTTTAAAACTTTTTGAAATCAACAAAACGATTTAAGGTTTATAGAAACAGAAAATATATTTTTCAGGGTTTTTGGAAATAAACAAAATGATTTAAGGTTTATAGAAACAAAAGAGATAATTTAGGGTTTTTGGGGACAAAAGGAATATATTAGGGCTTTTGGGAAACAGAAAAATGATTTTTAGGGTTTAAGAACGATTTGAGGTTTTTGGGAAAACAAAGAAATGGATTAAGGTTCTTAAGGTATTGAAAAGGTAAATTAGGGTTCTAGGGTTTTTTGGATCAAAAGAGACAATTGGATGATTGAAGCTACTGTGAAAATATTAGATAAAGAAATTCATACCTTTGTTTGTTGGTTTCACCAAAAATTACTTCTTGGATGAATAAGAACAAAGGCAAGATGACTGCCTTTGATGGATTGATTGTTTGGTTGCTACTCTCAAAAGTCCGATCGTTAATCCTGCCAATAGGTTTCTCCTAGTCCAATCGATTCTCTTAAATTTTTCCTTAACTCGATTCAATGTTTTTTCCTCCTTTCCTGTGTTGTTTTTAGTCCTTATTTATACAAGATTTTTATGATTAATCTTAATTATTCACGAAATCTAACATTAATTAAGAAAAGGAAACCAAAACCGAATCGAATTTGGTTTCGAAAATTTTGCGTCAAAAAAATTTTGCTGGCAAAAAAAACTGCTGCGGAAAAATTTCGCTGGCGAAAAAGTTGCCATAGGAGCCTACGAGCTGGGGCAGGCGAAATTGTCTGCAGGCCATTTTGCCCGCAGAAATAATCTGCGGTTCGTCGTCGATTTTTGTTTTTATTTATTTGTTTATTTTATTTTTTTATTAATTATAAAAATTAAATACTACAGCAAATATTATTTAATTAAGATAATACAAGGATTATTTTGGACTAATTAAAATATATTGGACCGGACTGGGTCAAAAATTAAGGGTCTACAATAAATAGTTATTGGCAAGGATGTGAAAAGTTACCAACTAGTGTGTTGAATCCTAGTATAAAATGGATGTATCTCTGCTGCTTAGAGCCTCCATTATTCATGTTTTCAATATCTCGAAGATAAAAGCCATAAAAGTGAAGCCTTCTGCCATTCCAGTGCAAGACTTAAAAGGGCATCTAAAAGAAATTCATGAGAACATTTCAGCTGATAACCTCAGTTTGTGAGTCGATGGAACCATTGTAAATATTATTCATACATATCATGCATACATGAGCATATCACATCGCACTTTCTTGTCTTGTATTGTCTATTCTTTGTCAAAGTGAACAGCAAACGCCTTGTGAAGTAAAGAATCAAAAGAAGATATTGAATCAAGGGGGGCATGAAAAGCTCATTACTTGAGGAAGCCCCAGTCATTTTGCAAAAGAAGAAATATGTGTTTGTGTGAAGAGCTAGACAAGACAAACAACAATTAGAGTCCGCATAGAAAAATCGCTCAAGTAGGGGGCAAACTGTAGACACTTAATTTTTGACCCAGTCTGGTCCAATATTTTTTATATAGTCTAAAATAATTTTTGTAGTATTTTAATTAAATAATATTTATTTTAGTATATATTATTTATAATTTTAATAAAAATTAAAAAGGTAATATTAATAAAGTTAAAAATATATATATATAATAAATAAATAAATAAATAATCGGCGACGAAAAAATGAATTGGCTTGGGCCAATTCGCCGCAGGAAATTCCTGGGGCAAATTGGCTGGCCTGCCCCAGTGCTCGCTTGCAATTTCGTCGCTCACAGCAATTTTTTGCCAGCGCAGTTTTTTCGAAACCGAATTCTATTTGGTTTGGATTTCTTTTCCTAAATAGTTTTAATTTCCTTAGATAATTAGAAGTAGGTTTTTTATTTTTCCTATAAATACCACATTAAAACACAGAATTACGGGGGGGAATTGTTTTACTTGATCGGGACTTTGGACTTCGGATTTGGGGGAAGATGAAACTTAGATCTTTCAAAATCAAAAGAAATTTGGAACCAAACTTGGGATCCTAAAATTCTTTCGGTCAAAAGAAAACCCTAGCAAGTAAGGAAAAACTCTGGAGACAGCAACCAAAGAAAGCAATCATCTCCAGATTGCTTTGCTCAACCAAAATCAAATTTGAAGTAGGCAACAGCTTAGTTCAATCTCTTCAAATTTGGTGGAGCCTTCAAACGTACATAAATTGCTCTAACTCTCTAAATAAATTAAAGATCATTTAAGAAGGGGGCAAACTGTAGACCCTTGATTTTGGATCTAGCTAGTCCGATGCTAATTAATGAGGCCTGATCTAGTCTATTCCTCAAAAGTATAAACTAATTTCAAACTTTTGATTGAATTGATATATTTTAATGGGGCCTAAAATAAGCTAAATAAATCATTAAAACCCTAAATTGGTCTGATTTAATGGTTTAGCTGGTTTTCTGTTTGATACAGGTGCACTAAACCCTAAACGGGTCCGAATTGAAGGTTTGGTTGATTGTTTATTTGATTTGGGTAGACTTCAATTGGTATGGGTGTCCCCATATCAAATTAGGACTCCCAATTGAAAATGGGGGAGTCCCATACTAAATTGGGGGCCTCCCAATTCGATATAGGGGCTCCCCATCAAATTGGGAGCCCCAATTTGATATGGGGCAATTAGGGGTGTTCCCATATTGAATTGGGGCCCCATTTCAATATGGGGTAGCCCCATATCGAAATGGGGATCTCCCACTTTGATATGGGGTACTTTTTGGGTACTCCATATCGAATTTGGATTGCTAATTTGATATGGCCTTTGATTCCATGTCATATTAGGGTCACTTTAATCCGATATGGTCTTGGTTTACCTCGAATTGAAGTGGTTTTAATCCGACATGGTCATGGTTTTTGTCGAATTAAAATCACTAATTCGATATGCATCAGGAATCCATTTTTAAAATGAGAAGCTTTCACGATGTTTAACCTAATACACCCTTATATAAATGCAAGTTTTATAACCTTCAGGGCGACTTTTAGCGTCGGCAAGGATTAGCAACATAAAACAAAAAAAAAACCCTAGCAAGCAAAAAAGGGAGGAATTACCAATAAGAAGAACGGAACAGAAATATCAAACACAGAAGAAAATACCATCAAGACAGTGGCTTACTGTCTTGATTTTATTCAACCAACAAGTATAAGATTGGTGCAAGCAAAAGTTTGGATCAACATTTAGTTATTGGTGGAGCCAACAAATGAAGGTACATCTTCTAAATTAAATTCATTTAAACTCAGCATAAGAAGCTTTGGTGATGTTTTTTTTGCTTTATATAAAGTAATCCAGTAACCTGTTAGTTCCAGTAACCTAGACGTGTTCAATTGATGTTTTTCAATGCATGATCATTTAATTTAAACATATCCAGTAGCTATATTCTACATATATATATTTGTCAAAAAATTCAATTGTCAAAATAGCTTGAAAAGTTTTTTATCGTATCCAGAACCTTAATATCCAAACCCTAAATCCTAATTTATCTTTTTTAATTTTCCCAGTAGCTAAATCCTTTCAAAATATATATATATTAAATGTTAGTTTTCTAAATCAAAACCCTATTTTCTAAATCTAAACCCTAAAATCTTAGTATTTAAATCTAAACTCTTAAAACTCTAATTTTATTGAAGAAACCCTAATTGAAGTGTAAACCCTACACTTATATATTGATTGATTTACTTATGTTTGGATGCATGCTTATTATATATGTTGATGGATGATTTATTTTTATTTGATTTTATAATGAATGTTTGAATGTTTGTTCATTGATTTATTTTTTAGTTTCGAGTAATCATAAGAGGTATGTTTCCATGTTATGGGTACCTCATTTATTAGTTCTCATGTAATTTAATTTGTTTAAGTTTTGGATTAATGTAAAGGATACGTTTCCATCAATTGGTGGGTATCCTATTTTATTTGTTTTCTTTTGGACATTAGATGATTGTAAAGACATATTTCCATCCATAGATAGGTGCTTATTCATTTATTTTGTTTGAACTTGTTGTGATTTTTATAAAGTGATCATTTATTTTTATGAGTACATATAGTATGGATAATATCATTATATTTAAGAGTTTAATAATGTTTAGACCTAAAAAGGAGATCAGTTTTAATGAACCAGGCGCTGTGGGGGTGCTGGGTCATTCTCACCTTCCCCACGAGTACCCAACTTTTCAAACCCAATAGGAGGTTGGGGATTCCTTAGAAATCAAGTCATCTGCCCCTTTCTTTTTCCCAGCCCGTCCGAGTGGCGACTTCATTTTCTTCAGGTTTAGGCTCTTGTTCTCCAAAACTCTGAGCCTAACAGTGTCGAAGTTGTAAGAACCATTCCACATAAGAGTGGGGGCGAAAATCTCCACTCACAGCCTTAAACCCGAAGAAAATGGAGTTGCCACCAAAAGGGCCGGGTAAAATGAAAGGGTGGATGACTTGATTCCTAAAGAATCCCTGACCCCCTAATGGTTTCGAAAAGTTGGGTACACGTGGAGAAGGTGAGAATGACCCAGCACCCCCATAGTTTTCGGTTCATTCGAACCAGCCTCCTTTTTAGGTCTAAATATTATTAAATTCTTAAATACTTATGATATCATCCATATTACATGCAATTTAAAAGAAATAATCATCCATCATCTTATTAAAATAAAATAAATAAAATAGGCACCCATCCAAGGATGAAAATATGCCTTCACAAATGTCCAATGTTCAGAAAGAAAACAAAATAAATAAAATGGGACACCCACCATAGGTGAAAATATGTCCTTTACAATAGTCCCAAAATTCTTAAAAGATAAATTAAATTACATAATAAAAATTGAGGAACCCTAAAGTAAAAACATGCCTTTTACAATTTTACAATTCAAATAAATAATTAACCAATTAAATTAAACCATTCAAGCATGATAATTAAAAATAAAATATCTATTATAAAAACATGTAACAAATCAAATAATCAAAACTACATTTAAATATTATACATCATACTAAATAATAAATATACAAAACTAGGGTTTTAGTAATATGAATTAGGGTTTCTAAAAAAACCAATGTTTTAATTATTCAATTAGGGTTTTAATTTTGAAAGTAGGGCTTTAGGATGGAAATTAAGGCTTTGGGGTTTTAGAATTATGGTTAGGCATTTGGGTTAGCTTTAAGCAAATTGGTTTTAAAATTATGGCTAGTGGATTAAGGTTAGAAAATTTGGGAAATAAAGTTTTTATGGATTAAAGGCTCTAAGGATTTGAGGTTTTGGATTAAGTACAAAAATTAGGTTACTGGATTAAGGCTTTAGGTTTTGGACTAAGTATTTGGGTTTAGGTTTTTAATAATTTTGGATTTAGGGTTTTTGCTTTGGGTTTGAAATTTAGAATTAAGGTTTTGCATATTAGGGCTAAGTGTTTAGGATTAGAGTTTTTATGGATTAGGGTTAAGTGTTTAGGGTTTATATGAATTAGGGTTTTGGTAAATTAGGGTTTAGATAAATTAGAATTTAGGTAAATTAAGGTTTTAAATTAGATCTTAGACTACTGTGAAGTTAAAATAAATATGAAGTGGGATACTAGATGAAACAAATATATCAAACTTTGGTTTTATGGTTCATGTAACTAGGGTTTTGATAACTCTAAGCTACTTTGAAGTAATATATTAATTTGGTGATTGTTGTAAGGTTTGTATAAAATTATAACCCAAACTAATTAGCTACTGGGTCAAATGACTATCAATATTCAATAGTCAAAAGAAAATTATAATTACTAGATATTTAAACAAATAGAAATTAGAAAATGGAACATGCGTTCATTGATTCCACCCAATATGATGTGTTGAACTAAATTTCTGTCCTTGAAAGTTTGGTTTAATAAAGGTATTGGCTGGTGCCTTTTTGTTAAGTTGTTGCCTCTGTGCTAATTGCTGCCCAGATGCCTGATAATTGTTGATGGTTACTACTGCCTATTCCAAAAAAAATTGATCCCTCTTCTTTTGTCAATTAATTTCCTTTTTATAGGCGATATTAAGGCATCCTATAATCCCTCTTAACTTCGAATATATCAAACCTACATGGCCTTGGGGAAACCATACACAATTAGGATAATGCCAGCTCGTCCCTTCCAATTTTGGCACGAGCAATTGCTCATGTAGAATTGACATGGGCCAATTCGACATGAGCAATCTTGCTCATATCGAATTGGCTCATGCTAATTCAACATGAGCTACATTCTCATGTAAAATTGGCAAGACTTGGCGCAAACCACATGGTTCGACCAAATAACATATTAACCACAACAGTCACTAAACCGACACAATCCAAATATTATATAATTATAATTGGCAGTCCAAATA
Organism: Garcia nutans; assembly: GCA_947685225.1. Classification (NCBI taxonomy): domain Eukaryota; kingdom Viridiplantae; phylum Streptophyta; class Magnoliopsida; order Malpighiales; family Euphorbiaceae; genus Garcia; species Garcia nutans. The sequence continues at coordinate 40,568,936 of CANTUV010000007.1, read as the reverse complement.
TTAAATAATTATAATTGGCTTATTTTTTGCCTTGTTATTAGATTAAGACTTGATCTAGCCTTCAAATAAAAATTATATATTTATATCGGTCCAAAAATTGAAAGTCTACAGCGGCAGACAATGAGAATTTGCCTGTTGAATAGTAGATGAAATTTGATCGTAATTATTTGATGAAGGGTTCCAGAACTCTGAGAATGAATATTGAGCTAATGATAAAATGCATGAAGCATCAAATCTCGCTACATCATAGACAAATTTATTCTGTTTGTACCAAATTTGATAACATATGAATATGAATTTTGGACTTCCTCTTCCGATAATAATTATGACAAAGTGGTAAATCAATCTTTGAACATACCATCGCTCACACATTACACCTATGCAAAAACAGAGCCTTGCAAATTTTTTTTATTTTCACGCACTCCTTCATAAAATGCAAGACAGTTTTAGGCTCATTGCAAAAGTGGCAACATGGGGAAATTTGAGAAACCCGCCTATGAAGCAGTTCTTTCACCGGCATCACATCTAGAGATGCTCTCCATAAAAAATTGCATACTTTTGGGGGGACTTTGATTTTCCATAATTTTTTCCAAAAATTGGAATTCACATTTGTGAAGAAGAAGCAAAGTGAGCAAAATGAAATAAAGAATTAAAAGCCACTTTGTACCCAATTTTCACCACATAATGGCCATTTTTATTAAAATGCTAAGCCAATTTATCCTCCTGATCAGAGGAACATAGTGGAATTAATTTTATGATATCAACATCTACAGGCAAAAAATATCATCAATCATCTCCTCCTTCCAAGCACAATTTTCAACGTTAATGAGTTCAGACACAAGGCCATTATTTGATAGGTGAGATGGAGGAGAAATAACTTTAAAAGAATCAGGCTGATGTATCCATCGGTCTTGCCAAAAAAGGATTGATTTTCCATCTCCAACCTGCCAGTAGGACCCTTGCTCAATGATTTCTCTACCTGTAAGAATACTAGTCTAGCAATAACTAGCATTCTATCCTTTAGGGGCATCCATGAATGAACAAGGTGGAATATAGCAAGCTTTTAATAGTCAGGCTAGTATGCATGAATGATTGGTCATAATGCACCAACCTTATTTAGCTAAGAGGTCTTTGTTGAGGCATTCAAAAAGAGAACTGTAACACACCCATACTCTATATAAGTACTATACATATACCTTGTATACATGCAGTACGTATATAAAGTATAAGAATGTCACTTTTCATTTTAAATTAAAACCCTTCACTCTAGTTCCAAACCATAATACATATAATTTAAAGAACATTTAAAAACTCATTATACTTTTGAGGATATTACATATATAATGATCTTGTCTTTACCAAAATTCATTTATACATATGAATACATTTTTATCAAAATACAACATAATTAAATTGTACATGTATACACCACCTTCTAGTTGGTCTCGAAATACTCTTAACCTTCTTGTGGCATAACGACTTGACTTCAAATCACCCACCTACTCACCTGCGCGATTTACACAACCGCACTAAGCTTGAAAGCTTAGTAGTACAAATAAATATTATAAACATACATTACAGAAAATCATACTCATATGTTAACTTCATGTATCATTATTTTCTTATCATGTTTTCCCATTTCAATTACACTTTTCGTATATTTTTACTAATCTCATAATTATATACATATACACATATATTATTAACACAACCCACAATTCCATAACTTATTAGAACATTCATAAAATAATACTCACAATGTCCACATCCATATACATATTACATGTCATATTATACTTTCAGAATCTCATCTTTCAACACAGCTTCTCAGGCCATATTTCTTTTCAATAATTTACTTATGTATTGTAATCATAACATACTTCACAACATTACATTCCATTACTTTATTCAATTGTTTCATCACTTATGATTTACATTGAAACAAAGACAAGCATGGGCCCAAAAGACACTAATATATTATTCAAAGTTCAGAGTTACTGCTTTGGTCCATAATCACAATCATCAAGCCCGTAGGCGATATATATATATATATATCTATCTATCCATGGATAGTGTAACAGACCCAGTCTCTTGGACCTTAACCCGGCTAAACTTGAGAAGATCCTCAACCCGGCTAGACTGTTATTGTTTTTGAGGCTTACGACCCAGTCTTTTCATCCCAAAAACATCACATTTCACATATTTCACATTTTTCAACTGGAATCGGCTTACGACCCGGTCTTTTCACCTATCCAGTGATTCATAGGCATGCCGCCAAACTCAGAACTCTGAAAATTGAATAACATATTAATCACACAATTATTTCATTTATCTCTTTATCAATCTCTTTCTCAATTCATTTCTCATTTCATTTCTCATATCACATTAACTCAATTCATCATTCAAGTGTACATAACCAATTACATTAACATACATATTGAAGGCTCATCATATCATTCGCATTATACAAATCATAACATTTATCAAGTATATCAACAATACAATAGATCACTTAACACATTCACAACCAAATGTGTTAAATCTCAAAATCATATGAATGTATGCAATCATGCAAGTTTGTACTTACCTCAAGAGAAGCTCACACCAATCTAAACTCCTCTTCTAAGAATCCTTCAACACTTGGATTAGGGCAACCCAATCTCTTCAAAACCTAATCAAAAAGTGATCATACACACTCACTCAGAGATACACATGAGATAATATAGATACGAACCAACTAGGGCAAACTCTACACATGACACGCTCAACAACACGAGCGTGTCCCTGATTGTGCCCTAAACCAACAACACAGAAGCTTTGACACGCTCAGTAACACGGGCATGTCACTGGACGTGTCACTCATTATGCCTTACAGAAACATTGACATGCCCAACAACACAGGCGTGTTCATGGCCGTGTCAATTACTTTATCTCTCAGTATCTATGACACGCTCAGTAACATGGCCGTGTTAATGGTCGTGTCACAAACGTCAAATGCAGTACCGTTGACACGCCCAATGACATGGCCGTGTCAGGCAAGAATTATACATTCCGAACTCTCATCTATGAAAACACAAACACTCCAAAATCCATACTACAACACCCTTATTCAACATCTTGGTTTATATACACATAAATCACCTATTAATTTAACACTTATATAACTTCAACATATCATAATAATAATCATTATATACATCATCCATATATCAATTACTCAATTTCCCCAACTCATTTATATTAAACCCTTACTAAACAATTTCAACAATCTATCATCATCCTCACAAATAACCATTTAATCATCATCTAAATACCAATTCAACATATCTATATACTTCAATCTTTCATTATCATCATCTTCACACACTAACCATATCAAATATAAGTTCAATCAATAGAAATCAATACAAGGAAATAAATACTTACTTGAATTCTTTGCCAAATCTTCAATATCCACCTTCAATTCTCTTAAAGCCCTTAAGAATTTGATGTATAAGCCAACAAAATCACATCTCTCTCTCTCTCTCTCTCTCTCTCTCTCTCGTACAAGAAGAAGAAGAAGAAGAAGAAGAAGAAGAAATAAAGAAAATCTTCTTTTTCCCTTTCAAACTTATCCTATATAATAATAATAATAATATAATTAAATATCTCTAAAAATTCTCCACCACAAGATTTATTCTTCCCTTTGACTTTCTTTTGTTCTTTTTCTCTTATCATTATTATTATTATTATTATTATTATTATTATTATTATTATTATTATTATTATTATTATTATTATTATTATTATTATTATTATTATTATTATTACTTACTTACTTACTTACTTACTTACTTACTTACTTACTTACTTACTTACTTACTTTTCCTACACCAATATAGATATCATGTATATGTGATGTATATGTTGCTATATGTATATCTCTTATATATTGTATTTATATTTCCCATATTTTTCAAATACTATAAATACATATCATCCTTCATATATAAGTATATACATATCATACTATAGATATCATGCTATATGTATTTATAGTATTTGAAAAATATGGGAAATATAAATACAATATATAAGAGATATACATATCATCCTTCATATACATCTATCTCTTATAATATTTCCTTTTAATTAATTTATCTTCTTTTGACTTGTATATGTTATATATATATCGATATATACATCATATACACTCTCTCTTTACTTCTTTTCTCTTTCCATTAAACATATACATTAAATCCAAATACAATAATAAATTCCAAAACTTTTAGGGTATATTTTGGGATATTACAATTCCCTCCCCCTTAAATAATTTCGTCCTCGAAATTATCCAGTACAGTAACAACCCATTCTTAACAAAATACCATCTTAACTTTCATATGAAGTTAATCTTATTATTAAGTTATTATGTCATCATATCACATAACTTCTACTCTCCCCCTTAGAGTCAATCATCTTCTCTAAACTTCATAACTCATCCTTATATATATATATATATATATATCTTATTACTTCTTAACCAAACATTCAAAATAACTCATTACATTCCCAATTAATTTATCTTTATACAAGAATCAGATCATCTTATAATATACTTATACTTTGTCCATCTATTACATTCAAGATATTTTATCGCTTCATCTCTTTATAAATACTCTCTTAACTTTAACTTTAAAAATCATTGATTTATATCTTAATATTGATTATCCCGTCATTACAATCACTTTCGGAATATACATTTATCAAACCTTAATTGATAACAATATCCTTATTCTTCATACACTTAATTCCTTCTTTAGCATGCTTCTCACTTAACATAAATATTAGTACAATGCCTTTAAACTTACTTTACAAGTAATCAACCTTTTCCCCTTTTATCATCATTTACAATTGATATAACTCAATTCATTCATGTCCATTCATATATCAGAATATTACATCACATACATTATCACTTATATCTTATACTCTTAATACAACTATACATATTAAATCTCAACAATAATTCGCAATCTTAGCGAAATCTAGATCAATTGATCTATCTGTCACAATATACCCACGTTTCAATCTTGTTCGATTCAAACCAACAATTAACTTATTTAAACTTATCATTAGATTTCATAATATATATATGACCTAATTCCATTAAGTCAAACTTATATTCAAATTCTAATCTCTTCGGATCCATTTTTCAGCTTTTTTTGAAATTATGATTATTAATAACAAATCACTTCAAATTATCTTTCAATATACACATAGTTTATTTTCTATTATCTTAGTACAATTTCCACAAAATTCTCATGATTATCTCATACCATATTTATTACCCATAGTTCACTCACTTAAACCTTAAGTCCATCCACTTATTCACTTTATACCATAAACATATTCAGTATAACTTTCAATCATATTTAGTAATTTCTCCCATTTAACATCTCCTCACATTTCATACCATTACTATTTTTACAATAATTACTTTTCTATCATATTATCCATAACTCAAAACATTTTCACATTTCTCTTTTCTTCCATACTTTCTATAATTATAAACAAATTTCTAATATAAAATGATAAGGTATAACTTTACCAATCATAACTCTTAACCATGTTTCTAGAAACTTAATTATCAATCTCACCAAAACTGTACTACAGTCATGTTATCTCAGTCCCAAATCTGTGGATAACAAAACTAACCGGCCAAATATATTAAACAAATCATATGGCCACAGGAGATTAATGGTCACGCCTGTGGATAAAAAAATCAATATTGTCCCTCTATTATTCTGCTTCCAACCTTTCCAATTACAATACTAAATTGTATCGCAAGGATTACATATTCATTCTCTAAACTTTTGCTACACCAAGAGTTAACACATTTCAACTCCGTTTCAAACCAATTTGCACTCGCTTATATGATCATCATTAGCCTAATTCATGTTTCAACAATATTACTATTAACATCTCTTACATATACATATTCGATCATATGCAAATCTTACATAAATTCCCATTTGTTACTCCATATTTAATCTATCTCTTCTAAAAAATTTTATACGATATACTTCCCCTTTTTCCTTACAATTTCTTATTACACACATATACATAGAACCTTTCCACATGTAAATACTTTGGGACTCAAAATATTATATGATCATCAAGTTCAATGATTACCATAACAATTTCACTGTCCAGTATTACTCGAGTCCATTCTCACTCTCAATTTCATCACATAGTCTAGCTCTGCGCAGGTCAAGACCTACCCTCTCTTAGGTCCACTAATACATGCAATATCCTTCTCACTACCACTAAACCAGTAGTTATACCACATACACATTCATAGGTCACATTCATAATGTGACTTACTTTCCACATTTCATACATAATACAATTACATTCATATCGAAAAACTCATCTAGCATATCCTATACATGTATACACATAGTCATGAAATTTTATTTAATTTCTCTTTTGCATACAATCAATACAAATTTAATATTTATTACTTTTTTTTTGAACATTATCATTCTCATTCTTTTAACATGACTTAAATTATTCATCAACACAACAAATATATACATTCTAACCGTAACAACACTTCATATACATCCTGGTCACATTTCTAATGTGACATCTCTCTCACATTTGTTTTTAAAAGCATTTAGTATACCCTTCACATCCATTTTCATCATTTCCAGTCAAATTACTTAAAGTAACTCATTTTCACTTGCTTATTCATTTTCCCTTTATTTCAAAACAAATTTTCATATTATCAATCACATTATCCACTTCATAATACTTTCATGTGCAATAATGGTCATTCCACATAACTCATATATTTAATATAAATTAAACTATCAATATCTAAATAATCCTCATTAAAATTCTATTAAAACTCTAAACTCTCAACTTGCTACTTTATCAAAACTTCAAATTACTAATCTCATTTTCTTAATATCAACTTTAAAACAATATATATATACCATCATGTAACATCAAGACATATCATTTTCACAATTATTAAAGCTCATTTCAAAAATCCAAATTTCACATATTACCACCATTAACATGAGCTTTAACAACACTTAAGCGTATCACATTTCTACCATTAAAATCATAATGTTTTCATTAAAACAACAATACAAACAACACCCTTATATCTTCTTACGTTAACCAACATCATCCCTTGTTTTTAAAAACCTTAACTTTGCATACCCAAACCTTAAATTGTTACACTTTGTCTATACCAATCAACTCACTCAATATTCCACCATACTTTCTTCAATTTAGTAACATATCTATCTCTTTTAACATTCGAACAATATTTCCTCTCTTTAGCAATCCAAACATAAGCTTTATTAGAAAGAGATACAAACTTTAGAGAAATGAGTAATTACTTTTCATCTTGATTTGATTTTTTTTAACTCATTTCCAACATTATTCTCCTATTCATTTCCTTATGACCTTTTTCACAAGCACACTTCCATAATTAAAATTTTCAAAATTTACTTTACTTAAGTAAACTTCAATTTCTTAATTTATCAATTAAACTTATATAAATTTTTCCATATCATTTCTTTCTCTAGCTTTACTTTCATGTAAAACCTCATTCACACACTATCATCCATCTAATATAATTCAGATATACTACAAATCACATAATGCCACATCTGAGACCAACCTAGGTGTTAATGCATATGCATGTATCACAAATTTCATTTTCATTTTTTTTTAAAAAAAAATTTCTTCTTTTCATTTTAAATCTATTTAGGTCGAGAACCTCGAACCTAAGCTCTGATACCAAAATAATTGTAATACCCCCATACTCTATATAAGTACTATACATATACCTTGTATGCATGCAGTACGTATATAAAGTATAAGAATGTCACTTTTCATTTTAAATTAAAACCCTTCACTCTAGTTCTAAACCATAATACATATAATTTAAAGAAAATTTAAAAACTCATTATACTTTTGAGGATATTACATATATAATGATCTTATCTTTACCAAAATTCATTTATACATATGAATACATTTTTATCAAAATACAACATAATTAAATTGTACATGTATGCACCACCTTCTAGTTGGTCTCGAAATACTCTTAACCTTCTCGTGGAATAACAACTTGACTTCAAATCACCCACCTACTCACCTGCGCGATTTACACAACCGTGCTAAGCTTGAAAGCTTAGTAGTACAAATAAATATTATAAACATACATTACAGAAAATCATACTCATATGTTAACTTCATGTATCATTATTTTCTTATCATGTTTTCCCATTTCAATTACACTTTTCGTATATTTTTACTAATCTCATAATTATATACATATACACATATATTATTAACACAACCCAAAATTCCATAACTTATTAGAACATTCATAAAATAATACTCACAATGTCCACATCCATATACATATTACATGTCATATTATACTTTCAGAATCTCATCTTTCAACACAGCTTCTCAGGCCATATTTCTTTTCAATAATTTACTTATGTATTGTAATCATAACATACTTCACAACATTACATTCCATTACTTTATTCAATTGTTTCATCACTTATGATTTACATTGAAACAAAGACAAGCATGGGCCCAAAAGACACTAATATGTTACTCAAAGTTTAGAGTTACGGCTTTGGTCCATAATCACAATCATCAAGCCCGTAGGCGATATATATATATATATATATATCTATCCATGGATAGTATAACAGACCCAGTCTCTTGGACCTCAACCCTGCTAAACTCGAGGAGATCCTCAACCCGGCTAGACTGTTACTGTTTTTGAGGCTTACGACCCAGTCTTTTCACCCCAAAAACATCACATTTCACATTTTTCAACTGGAATCGGCTTACGACCCGGTCTTTTCACCTATCCAGTGATTCATAGGCATGCCGCCAAACTCAGAACTCTGAAAATTGAATAACATATTAATCACACAATTATTTCATTTATCTCTTTATCAATCTCTTTCTCAATTCATTTCTCATTTCATTTCTCATATCACATTAACTCAATTCATCATTCAAGTGTACATAACCAATTACATTAACATACATATTGAAGGCTCATCATATCATTCACATTATACAAATCATAACATTTATCAAGTATATCAACAATACAATAGATCACTTAACACATTCACAACCAAATGTGTTAGATCTCAAAATCATATGAATGTATGCAATCATGCAAGTTTGTACTTACCTCAAGAGAAGCTCACACCAATCTAAACTCCTCTTCTAAGAATCCTTCAACACTTGGATTAGGGCAACCCAATCTCTTCAAAACCTAATCAAAAAGTGATCATACACACTCACTCAGAGATACACATGAGATAATATAGATACGAACCAACTAGGGCAAACTCTACACATGACACGCTCAACAACACGAGCGTGTCCCTGATTGTGCCCTAAACCAACAATACAGAAGCTTTGACACGCTCAGTAACACGGGCGTGTCACTGGACGTGTCACTCATTCTGCCTTGCAGAAACATTGACACGCCCAACAACACAGGTGTGTTCATGGCCGTGTCAATTACTTTATCTCTCAGTAGCTATGACACGCTCAGTAACATGGCCGTGTTAATGGTCGTGTCACAAATGTAACACCCCAATACCCCATATAAGTACTATACATATACCCGGTATACATACAGTAAGTATATAAAGTATAAGGATGTCATTTTTCGTTACAATTTAAAAACCTTTAACAGAGTTCAAACCACATTACATAAATTTAAAGAACATTTACAAAATCATTATACTTTTAATGATCTTACATATATATAATAATCATATCTTTATCAAAACTCCATTTATACATATACATACACTCTTGTCAGAAATACATCCCAATTAAAAGTTATACATGTATGCATCACCCTCTAGTTGGTCTCGACAAATTCTTACTCTTCTCGTGGCATAACGAAAGACTTCATATCTTCCACCTAGTCACCTGCGCGATTACACATTTGCGCTAAGCCCGAGAGCTTAGTAGTACTAATATAACATATAAACATACATTATAGAAATTCTAACATATAATGATATATCAGTTTCATGTACAATTAGTTTCTTATCATGTTTTTCCTTTTTAATTGCACCTTTCATATATCTCGTCTAATTTCATATATTATATACGTATATACATATCATTATCACCAACCACAATCCATTACTAATACTCACCATCAATATACCAATACACACATTACATATCATACTTCATAACATTGTTTTATTCACAATTCACCGATCATGAATCACATTTCCAACAAAGGCAATCATTGATCTCATTACTCATTTATTTCCACATTTGTATATCACATTCAATCATTGATCTCATTACTCATTTATTTCAACATTTGTATATCACATTCAATCATTGATCTCATTACTCATTTATTTCAACATTTGTATATCACATTCAATCATTGACAACATAGACAGACTCGGGCCCAAAAGACACTAATATGCTATTCGACTTTCAGAGTTAATGCTTTGGTTTAATTATCACATTTCATCAATATCATTATCCCAACTAGGCTTCAAGGATTAGGTTCAACCAAGCTTCAAGGGGAACAAAGCATGCTAAGTATCAACCCAACTTGGCTTCAAGAACCAATCCAACCTAGCTTCAAGGGTTGTAACATCTCAATTAGGCTTCAAGGATCAAATCCAACCTAACTTCAAGAGATTGTTACTAATATTAGGCATGCCACCAACAACAAACTCTGAAAATGGAATAACACATTAGCCACACAATTCATTTATCAATTTCATTCTCAATTGAATCATCATAGCCAATCACAATGGCTTCATATCACATTTGAGTTATCATAGCCAATCACAATGGCATCACATCACATTTGAGTTATCATAGCCAATCACAATGGCATCACATCACATTTACTAAACAAACATATCATTATTCAATCATATCATCTAGGCATGCTTCAATCATATCATTCACATCATTATAACTCTAAACATTAGTTTCACATCTCTTTAAGTCTCAATTTACATTAAAGTAATTCGTCATAAAAGTATTTATCATAATAAATTGCATTGCACATACCTTTTTGAATGATCCTCATCTCTTTCACACTATACAAGTCATAATACTAGTCACATTATATTAACAATATAATAAATTACTTAACATTGTTTTAAGTCTCAAAATCATATAAAATAATGCATTTAGGTAAGTTTGTACTTACCTCAATAACAATTTACACAACTCTAAACACTTTCCTTTTCCAAGATTCTTCACTTCCCAAATTAGGGCAAATCACCTTCTTTCAAAACCTAATCCCAAAAATGATACAATACATCAATTCCAATACAATTTAACACTTGTTAACCTCATCATAGACCTTTAGATTACAAATAATAACCCAACATCACACACTATAGCCCACGGCCGTGGCCACCTCAACCCCCACGGGCGTGGGTTAGGTTATGATTCTGCCTCCCATGCTTCACACCTCCACTGCCATGGCTACAATTGGCCACGGCCATGGCAACCAAGGCCACGGGCGTGGCATCCACAATGCTACTGCCTTCGGCCAAAATCACATTTCTAAGCTTACAACTCCAACCAACATCAATCACATGCAAATTTATGAAAATAATTAAGCAAACTCAAGTTAAACATCCTTTATCACTTCAAAACCCTAAAACAATCTCAACTCCAATACTTCCAAAATCAACAACAATTTAACTTCTTAACTTACAATCAATTTCAACACTTATAAACATATCACAACACATCTAATCATAATATTAACCAATCATAACTCATTTCAAACACAACTTCAAAAAGAACAAAGGAAAACAAGAGAACACTTACCAAAATTAAGGAAATTTCACAAATCTCCAACTTAATCCTTTGATTCTTCATTCAATTTGATTTTAGAAATCAAAACACCTCACTTGCTCTCTCTTTCCTTTGGTATAGCCGGCCACCAAAATGAGAAAAGAAGAAAATGAAATAAGTCAAACTTCTTTTCTTCTTTAATTCTCCACCAAGCAATTCTAACAAAGCAATTACTTAAATGCCCTCAACCATTTAACTTAACCTCTTTTAACTTATATGCCCATTTAAGTAATTTCACAAATCACAAATAAATATCTTCTTGCATTGACCATCCATTTGACTTATGTATATGTTATTTATACTACCATATATGCAACATATACACTTCCTTTAAAAATTCTTTTCTCTTTCAAATTAACATATACATTTAATCCAATTAAAACAACAATAATATTCAAAACTTCTAGGGTACATTTTGGGATATTACAACAAATGTCAAATGCAGTACCGTTGACACGCCCAACGACATGGCCGTGTCAGGCAAGAATTATACATTCCGAACTCTCATCCATGAAAACACAAACACTCCAAAATCCATGCTACAACACCCTTAATCAACATCTTGGTTTATATACACATAAATCACCTATTAATTTAACACTTATATAACTTCAACATATCATAATAATAATCATTATATACATCATCCATATATCAATTACTCAATTTCCCCAACTCATTTATATTAAACCCTTACTAAACAATTTCAACAATCTATCATCATCCTCACAAATAACCATTTAATCATCATCTAAATACCAATTCAACATATCTATATACTTCAATCTTTCATTATCATCATCTTCACACACTAACCATATCAAATATAAGTTAAATCAATAGAAATCAATACAAGGAAATGAATACTTACTTGAATTCTTTGCCAAATCTTCAATATCCACCTTCAATTCTCTTAAAGCCCCTTAAGAATTTGATGTATAAGCCAACAAAATCACATCTCTCTCTCTCTCTCTCTCTCTCTCTCTCTCTCTCTCTCTCTCTCTCTCTCTCTCTCTCTCTCTCTCTCTCTCTCTCTCTCTCTCTCTCTTCGTACAAGAAGAAGAAGAAGAAGAAATAAAGAAAATCTTCTTTTTCCCTTTCAAACTTATCCTATATATATATAATAATAATAATAATAATAATAATAATAATAATATAATTAAATATCTCTAAAAATTCTCCACCACAAGATTTATTCTTCCCTTTGACTTTCTTTTCTTCTTTGTCTCTTATTATTATTATTATTATTATTATTATTACTTACTTACTTACTTACTTTTCCTACACCAATATATACATCATGTATATGTGATGTATATGTTGCTATATGTATATCTCTTATATATTGTATTTATATTTCCCATATTTTTCAAATACCATAAATACATATCATCCTTCATATACATCTATCTCTTATAATATTTTCTTTTAATTAATTTATCTTCTTTTGACTTGTATATGTTATATATATATCTATATATACAACATATACACTCTCTCTTTACTTCTTTTCTCTTTCCATTAAACATATACATTAAATCCAAATACAATAATAAATTTCAAAACTTTTAGGGTATATTTTGGGATATTACAAGAACTCTTTATTTAGTTATAGAGTTTTAATATAGTGGCCTATATTGCATAATTTTTAAACAACTTTTTATTTTTTATTTTTGGCATATCTATATGTTATTTTGTTTTTGTTTTATTTTGTTATTTTTTTTATCTTGATCATTCTATAATGTTAGATTGTTATGTTTTTTAATATTATTGTTGTCACATTGTTTATAGTTAATATTTTTTTCTTATTAATAAAAAATAAAAATTAATTAAAACTCTTGGAATCTAATATTAAAATCCAACCAACTTATATTAATAACATCCATAGCATGGCACACATTTTTTTTTAGTTATATAATAATTTTAAAAACATAAATCTTATTAAAAAAATACTACTTTCTAAATAGTAAATTTTTTTTAAAATAAATATTTTTTTATTTTTATATGAAAAATTCAAATTAAAAAAATTACAACTTGAAGACTAGGCAATAAAAATAAAAAGGAAGCTATATTTTATTACAATAATGCCTGTTTGCATCACTCTATGGTTCTCTGTCAGAAGGAACATTATTGGTCAAGATATTTAACCCTTGACATTAATAAAGCCAAACGTAGAATGATGAATATTGAACCTTACCTCCGCAATTTTACCTTTTTGGACCATATTTCATATATGATACATGGACTACACATTTTTTATCTTAAATAGGCCAAATTTTGAAATCCAATCAGTTGGTTCCTTCAATCAATTAGAGAAACGAAATCACTGAATCCCAAGCAAAACAATTTTTTTAAAACATTTTTTTCTTAAAATTTGAGAGAAAACATTATTTTATTTATTTTTAATTAAAAAAAAAGATTTTATACGTACTTCTATGTTTACCTCTTAATAAAAATGAAGTGAATGAAACGAATTAAATGTTACACGTAAAACGTACATAAAATTACCTTTTATGATAAAATGTATATTTGTTTTTCGTTTGTGAGAAAATAAAATCTTTGTTTCAATTTGACTAACGTACCCATGAGGATGACTTGTCATCTTCAATTTTACCTTTAGAAAAAGCTGTTTCAGATCTATAAATTAATTGATATTACTGTACAGTCATAATATGAGGGGTAGTTTCGTCAATTGATATACTTCTATAATTCTATTCCTACACTTGCTAATACTGTGTGTAGTAGAAGCATAGTGGAAAATTCTAAAATTAGCCAGCAATAGTTTTAAAAATTTATTATCAATAAGCTTTTTTTTTATGACACTAAATACTTAATTTTTTTTTTACTTTCGCAGGTCACTAATTTTAATTATTTGCATACTAATTTTTATGGACACTTAAATTAATTTCATGTTAATAATTTTTTTAAAAATGATAATAATGCCTTATTATTTTTAATGACAAGAAATTTATATTCTTTTTAATAATAAAGTCTTATCATTTTTATGCCTTATTCTGTCAATGAGTGTATATTTGTGATGTAGTTGAATTAAATCCGCATACACCTAGCAGAAAAAGCTGTAAAATGGTGACAAAAAATTAGGGAGCTTACGTGTATTTGGAGAGCAGGCCTGTATCTATTCATGCAAAAAAAAAAAAAATTTACTTTGTGGGAGCTGAATTTATAAGCCCTTTGTTTCTTTGTGGGGAAAGGTGTATTTTTCTTTTTGCTTTTTGCCCTTTCTTTCTGGCCCGTATTTCTGCTAGTGGGATCGAGTTTCTATCAATGTGATTGGCTTTCTCTCTCTTTCTCTCTCATCCAACCCTTTGAAGAAGTTTATTAAGGAGCCTCTACAAACAATACCTGATGAAGATGAGACTCTCTAGAAAGAAATAAAGAAAGCTGATAAAAAGGCTGCTCAATTTTAAAGCCTAAAAGAAAGCTGATAACAGCTGATAACCGAAAGAGAAAGAAGCAAAGAAAGAAAAAAAAGAAAATCGCTTTTTCCTTCTAATTTTTTTTCTCTCATCCCCACACATCTCCATTAGTTTTTACTGCAAAAAAAATTTCTAGATAGATGAAGTGAGAAGAAAGAACTAAGATCACAGCGAAGAAAATTTTTTCTAGCTTCAAAGGTAGAAGCACAGAAGAATTATTAATTAACCCATGTTAATCAATAACTCTTCCTCTTCAATCCCTTCTTCTGATCCTTTTTCTTGCTTAGAAAATGGTAGTAAGAGGAAAAGAAGACCTGCAGGAACTCCAGGTAAATATACACAATCATATTTCAGTTTCAATTGGTAAGTGCATTAAGCCTCAAAAAAAGACTCAGTTTTGATTTCCTCCTTCCCATGCTTAAAAGAAGAAGAAGAAGAAGAAGAAGAAGAAGAAGAAGAAGAAGAAAAGAGGACTTGTCAAACTATCTGTATTATTTCTTATTTTCTCAGCATGTATTTGCAATTCTTTTTTCCAAATATATATGCAGATCCAGGTGCTGAAGTAGTTTCTCTATCGCCAAAAACTCTATTGGAATCAGACCGTTATGTATGCGAGATCTGCAACCAGGGATTTCAGAGAGATCAAAACCTACAGATGCATAGAAGGCGACATAAGGTGCCATGGAAGTTACTAAAGAGAGAGACTCCGGTGGTGAGGAAGCGAGTTTTCGTGTGTCCAGAGCCTACTTGCTTACACCATGATCCATGTCACGCGCTTGGTGATCTTGTTGGGATTAAGAAGCATTTTAGAAGAAAACATAGCAATCACAAACAATGGGTCTGTGATAAATGCTCTAAAGGCTATGCTGTTCAATCTGATTTTAAAGCCCATCTTAAAACCTGTGGCACCAGAGGTCATTCTTGCGATTGTGGTCGCGTTTTCTCAAGGTTTATTAATTTACTTTCTTTATCACAGAGTTTAAATTCGACCTTTTTCATCGTTAAATTAAATTTCTCTTCACAAACACACACACACACATATATATATATATATTTCTTGATAATTGATCTCAACCTGCTTCTGGGTTCTATTATGATAACTTTTCTTTCAACCTTTTTTGTGTTTTAATCCATGTTAAAGGGCTAAATTCTCTCAATTTTAAATCCATGATCATGTTTTAATATTGCTTTATTTATATATAAATATATATGTATATTTATCAAAAACTATTTAGTTTTTAATTGATGGAACCTTCGTACAAATTTTAACTACTGTTTATATGACAGTTGTTGAACACGTTTCCCAAAAATCAGTTGTAGGTGGTTTTAATCTTTTGTCTGCTCAAAACCCAAAACATTTCCTTATTTGTAGCCTTTTTTTTTTTTTTGTAACATATGAAAGCAGAAGGGGAAAAAAAAGGAAAATCCCACCTCATTTTTGTAAATGATTGGCTTCATTAGTAATTACCATGGTTTTATTCCTTTTAGTTAATGAATAATATATCTTCTATACTATTTATAAATCCCACTCGATCGGAATTCAAAATATTAGAATATGAATAGTTGTACTTCTTTTTAATTTATTTATTTAATGTGTTTATGAGTTATGACTTATATTTATTCCTTAATTACTTCCTTTCTAATACAGTAATACTCATCTTCATCACCAATGAACCATAAATAAAAACTTTTCTCATGTCGAGACAATTAAAATAGGCTTATGTTTTTCTTCTTCTTCTTCTTCTTCTTCTTATATCTTTCTCTTACAGAGTTGAGAGCTTTATCGAGCATCAAGATGCTTGCAGCATGGGACGTCTAAGACCAGAATCACAGTCATTGCAGCCTGCATGTTTGTCTAGAACTGCTTCAAGTCCAAGCCCTTCTGCTGATAATATTCTCAGTACAGGTCGTTGGCCTTCTTTCGCATTACAAAGGCAAGCAAATGACTCAGTGTTCTTAAGCCCTACTGTGAATAGAAAAGACTACAATTTGGAGCTCCAGCTATCAAGTACATCAAATCCTATTGAGGTGTCAGTTTCTCCTAAGAAAGATAATCATAATTCCACTCAGTTGCAGCTATCAATTGGGTCAAGTGATTTTAGTGAGAAAAATAAATCAAATATCACTAGTACAAATATAGATGCAGTTAAACTTTCACCTAGAGAGAGCAAGAACAGTGAGAAATCTGAATCAGCTGCTTCGAGACTTAAAGAGCTGGCACGAGAGCATTTAAAACTGGCTATGGCAGAGAAGGTTTATGCTGAAGAAGCAAGACAACGTGCGAAAAGGCAGATAGAATTAGCGGAACAAGAATTTGAGAATGCCAAAAGGATTAGGCAACAGGCTCAAGCGGAGTTAGACAAGGCTCAAGCTCTTAAAGAGCATGCAATGAAGCAAATCAATTCTACTATTCTCAAAATAACTTGCCATGCTTGCAAACAACAGTTTCAAGCAAGAAGACCTCCTCCAGATGAGAACTCTTTGGTTATGAGTTACATGTCATCAGCTATAACAGAAGGTGAAATAGAGAATAATCATCACAGGAAAGACTTGTAACTCACCAAATTAATCTTCTCTTCTTCTCCTACTTCAGTTATTATCATTTGTCCCTTTTTTTTTTCTCCTTTTCTATTATTAATATCTTCATTTTCTATATTATCTATTAATATGCCAAGTGGGCATTGTGATTTGGTATCGAAAGTATCAATAAGTTATATGCTATTAGTGTTCGTTAATTTGATTGATGGAAGTTACAGAGATGGCGAGGAAATTTGATGGTTAGTTCCTTTCTTTCTTTTATTTTTAAATTTATTTTGTTTTTTAAATTTAATTTACCTTTAGTACTAGCTACTTCGAGCAGCGTATAGAGAAGTTCCTATCTCACATTAAATATAAAAAATAATGAGTGTTGTTCATTAGATTTTACTACTCTGAAACTATTTCATTGAATAAGCTCAGAAACACTCATATTTCTCATCCTCAACTTTTTGTAGTTTTGGATTTTCTGTTTGGACTATCTGAAAATGTATAAGCCGAGGTCAGAAAATGAAGGTGACCCCTCCTAGCATTAAAGAATACTACTGACCAAAATTTATAACCTAAACTTTGAAAAGTATCAATGCGAGAGAGAGAGAGAAATAAGATAGTCCTTCTATCTCTGCCGTTATGGTCGTCTCACATAAATGTAATGTAAAAACGCCATGCTTTTCAGTGCCACAGTTGTAATGTTAATACCTGACTCACTCGTCCTCCTCAGGGTCTCCAAACACATAGACACAAACAAATCCCATTCATCAAATTTCTTTCATAATCTCTCTCTCTCTCTCTGCATCAGAATCAGAGCCATAAGGAGAGTGGTGGTAGTGGTGAGGGGCCAGTGGGGGGCAGAAGAAGCAGCATCTTTCCATTTTTGCAGAGATCATTGAAAGATTTTATTTTTTATTTTTCCTTTTTTTTTTCTTTCTGGAAAATGAAATTGTTTCTTGCAAAAGAAACTCGAGTATAGTTGCTGTTCATCTCTCTTTCTTGACTTAAAATCGGATGAAAAAGGTTACTCGGCCCTAAGTGAACTTTTTTCCTTTTTTCTTTTCATTGTTTTCCTGGGACTTTAAGTCCTATAATTTTTCACCTTTACACTCAATCAAATTAATTAATGAATGGGATTTAAAAATTTTGTTTAATATAACTTTTATATCTTTTTTTTTTCAATAAAAAGAACAAGGATAAGGAAGTATTTTTTTCCACTTGTTATTGTACTAGCATTTTTCATATTAAAAATATTAAATATTGGTTACACCAAAAACAGATCTTTATTTCATACATCTAATTTAATTCCTCTTCATTTATTTTTCTTTTATGTTATTTTTTCCTCCTCGAAGCACACGCTTTTCTTCCTTCTAAAAGGATATTTTTAACCTTTCTTTTATTTAATCTTACATCTTTTTATTTATCATTTTCGTCAGATGGTTGCACCACTAATTAATAAGAAGATGCTGAATTAGGCAGGTTTTAATGGCAGCATTCTGAAGTTGAATTAACCAGGCAGGTCTTAATGCAGTATTCTGTGTGTGCGTGGCCGTGCATACAATAGGAAAAAAGAAAAAAAAAACAAAAACAAAAAGAAATTAATAAACGACATTCACTACTTAAAGATAAGATGGATAGCGGATTGAAAAACTTATTTCATGACAATGATGGGTTGACGCAAATATACCTGCGTTCATTAATGGGAAATTTATAATATGATGCAATTTTAGAATTTAATTTATTCACATTATTGGCCCAAATCTGTGCTTATGTCTAGGTCTACCTGACTATCTCAATGTTTAAGGACATGAATTTTAATAAGGGAACTAAATTGAATAAAAAAACAAGTACAGATGAGCTGGTATTACTATTACCTTTAGGAATCTCAGAGGGAAACTTATTGATTGTATTACTTATCTCATTGATTCTTTTCTCCATGTTGAGAAATGAAGTACAATCTATATTAACTACTGTTCAGAAGGTTTTAAATTTTAGATTCAATTTTTGTATCCTTAAAACTGATAATCTACAAGTTTTTCAAGCTATTAAAAACCTTTCAAGTAGTTCCTAGGATATATAGAGGGCCTATTATCTTGAATATTAATAGGATTGCTAGTTGTTATGTTGCCTGTGAATTTTCCATCCGTAAAGAATTTAATGAAGTTGCTAATTGGTTTGTGTGAGCCAAGAGTATGACTATCACTCTTAGTAATCTAGATACAGCTCGGGATCTAGCCCTTAGGGATCACGGGACTAAATTTGGAGAAAAGAGTTGTCATCCTGAAAATCATTAAATAAGGAGTGATGACTCTTATTGAGGAATCCCCCAACCCTACCTGATTCGAAAATTAGGTACACATGAGGGAGGTAGGAAATAACCTAACACACCACATGCCTAGTTATTGGAACTGACTTCCTCTCAGATTCTAGTATCATTTCATTAATGGTTATAAACCCATTATTTAAATAAACACCATGACCAAATATGAATAAGAAACATGAATCATTATATATGTATGATCAAATGTGCTTGAGAATGAGAAATGGGCATTCACTCGCTTAGAAGCATGCCCTTACTAGCCAAATGTCTATAGAAACAAATTACATTGGCAAACTAAAAGTACAATGCAAATATCCTACTACATTGATTGTAAGAAAGATAAAAATTATATTAATTTAACCCTAATACAACTATTCCAAAGACACGTAACAAACATGTATGCATGAGTGTGTTATGGAAGATGCAAAGGTAGTAATAAAATACATGGAAATATAAAAACAACAAACATATAATAATATAACAATAGCAACTCAAAAATACATTTAACGACATAAAAACTAATCAAACACATAATTACAATAGTAAACACAACCATCCATGTTAACAATGAAACATAATATATGGCATTAATGATCAAACACAATATTTTCATCACAACCATAATAGCTATATCAAAAATAAAATAATAAAACAACAATGAACATGTTGATGATGGAAAACAAACCTCATCTTATCAACATAGAACATGCATGAAAAATAGGCATCTTTAAATGAAAATCATGCAGAATATAAATGCAGAAGCTTATGTCCACTGTTAACGGCTTTTATGTAGTTTAAGTATGCTTATCTTAGTCGGTTTCAAGTCCTTTCGAGTCTAGAGATATAAAGTCTTTAAAGTCTAAAACGTCCAAAATGATTCAACATGCATCTCTCTAATCATGCATGGAGAAGAGGACTATCACTACTCAGAATGTCATGAACGCCATAAGGAGTAGCGGGCCTATAGTTCCTTCTGGCAAGAACGCCACTCACTTAGGCTTCATATCATCCTAAGATACGTTTTCCTCTCCAACTAAAACCAGAGCATCAGGGGTCCTCCACAGCCAAGGTTAATGCCCTTTATACTATCCAGAAGGTATTTTCCATATCAAATTTGTATCTTTAGTGGTTTTAAATCATTATAAGTTACAAAAACATAGTCCTTAACTTGTTTTAAGCATTTTTAAGTTCAAGTTTTCATTTTTACAAATTATCATCTTTGTCTATGAGTTTCTTATGCATAGCTGTTTCAAGCCCGAGTAAAATAGGAGGGTTACGGTAGGTGGCAACTAGTGTAAAACTTTATCACATGTCATTATATGAATTGTACACTAACTTGGACAAAAGTTGTACATAATAATCTTACGACTTTACATTTATCGAAAGATGTAGCCCTAAATTGTGCTAAGTGAAAAAGGAGAATCTATATAGCCAACCCCCAATTTACTTGAGATTAAGTCTTTGTTGACTTGAGTTGAATTATATCATCTCTGTCCATCCATTATACTCCTAATTTATTATTTTAATGGGTTAGACATTAAATAAAAGAAAGGAAGGCGAGAAGTAGAACAAATGGGAAAGCAAACAAACAACATATCAATAGGGACGATAATACTTAGATAAACATCAAATGCATAAAATATAAGATCACAATAGCATAAATGAATGTTTAGATATGATACTTCCACTGTTGTAACACCCTTATACCCTCTATACATACAATATATATGCCCCATGTAACACCCCGATACCCCATATAAATACTGTACATATACCAGGTACACATACAATATGTATATAGAGTATAAGAATGTCACTTTTCATCACCATTATAACTCTTTACTTTAATTTTTAAAACCATAATACATTTAAATCATATGAAAGTATTTACAAAATGGCTATTCTTATCATGGTAATACATAAATATAAGTTACATTGTTTCTTCCAAAGATTCATTTATACAAATGAATACATTCTTATGAAAATACAGTATAATTACATGCATGCACCACCATCTAGTTGGTCTCGAAATACACTTGTCCTCGTTGTGACATAGTAGCTTATCTCCAGCTTCATCACCTATATACCTGCGCGATTAAGATAACCGCGCTAAGCTCGAAAGCTTAGTAGTACAAGTAACCATTAAAATATACAATATAAAGGAAACATACCTCATATGTTTAGTCTCATGTTTTAACATTTTCTTACTCTGTTTTCCCCTTTTTCAATGCATTCTTCATATAATCCTATTAACCTTATAGAGGATATACATATACACATATAACATAACCATCAAACATAATTCAATAAATTGATAGAACCTTCATATTATGATACTTACCAATTTCACCTCATACATATCATATATATCATTTTATACTTTATAATCGCATATTGCATATAACTTCACAAACCATATCTCCTTTCAATAATTCATATATGTTATATAATCATATCACTAACCACAATTCATCATTCACAACTCACATTTCCAACAAAGGCAACATAGATCCCATTACTCATTTATTTCAACTTGTATATACATCACATTAACAACAAAGACAGACTCGGGCCCAAAAGACACTAATATGTCATTCAAAGTTCAGAGTTAATGCTTTGGTTTTGTTATCACATTTATCAATATCATATACCCAACTAGGCTTCAAGGATTAAGTTCAACCAAGCTTCAAGGGGAGCAAAGCATGCTAAGCTTCTACCCAACTTGGCTTCAAGAACTAACCCAACCTAGCTTCAAGGGTGGTAACATCTCAATTAGGCTTCAAGGATTCAATCCAACCTAACTTCAAGAGATTGTTACACTTATTAGGCATGCCACCAACAACAAAACTCTGAAAATGAATAACACATTAGCCACATAATTCATTTATTATTTCATTATCAATTTCATTCTCATTCTCATCATCATTTACATCATCATAGCCAACCACAATGGCATCATTTAGGCAAAACATGCCTCATTTATCTCATTCTCAATATCATAGCCAATCACAATGGCTTTATACATCATCACCTCTCAATTTACATTTCATATTCCATCACAATATCACATTTCATAGTTCACCACAATATCACATTATCACATTTCATAGTTCATCACAATATCACATTATCACATTTCATAGTTCACCACAATATCACATTATCACATTTCATAGTTCACCACAATATCACATTATCACATTTCATAGTTCATCACAATATCACATTATCACATTTCATAGTTCATCACAATATCACATTATCACATTTCATAGTTCATCACAATATCACATTATCACATTTCATAGTTCATCTTTGATATTTATATACATAATCATTCATTACTCAAGTATGCACAATCAATTGCATTACCATATAAATTGGAATACACATCATACAAATCATATCCTCACATCTTTCACATTTCATAACATATATATATTGAATGCCTTCACATCTTATATGTATTAATGTATTATCATATCTCTTATCTTTTCATTGCATATACAATATTAATATTTATTTTAACAATATACTTATATGCAATCCAATAGGGTTTTGTACTTACCTCTAAAGAACTCACTCCCATATAACTTCTCTTCCATAGATCTTTCAATACTTGGATTAGGGGCAATTCCATCTCTTAAAACCTAATCCAAAAGTAATCATACACACTCACTTAGAAATACACATGAGATAATACAAATAAGAATCAATTAGGGCAAACTCAACACATGACACGCTCATCAACACGGGCGTGTTCCTGATCGTGCCCTAACTCCACAACACAGAAACATTGACACGCTCATAACCACGGGCGTGTCACTGGGCGTGTAATACATTCTGTATCTCAAAAACATCAACACGTCCAATCAACAAGAGCGTGCTCATGGCCGTGTCAATTCTCCAAACTCACAGTAGCTATGACACGCTCAATAACACGGGCGTGTTACTGGTCGTGTCAATTCTACTGCCACACAGAACTTATGACACGCTCAATAACATGGGCGTGTCACTGCTCGTGCTACCAACTCCAGAAAACAGAACCAACGACACGCCTAACAAACTGGCCGTGTCTCTGGGCGTGTCCGACTAAAAACCCAGATTCCGGTCAACACACAACAACATCCAACAATACCCATCTTTTTATCATTACTCACTTCAAACAATCTTCATCAAACACACCCAAAAACCATAACAAACTTACCAAAACATCAACAACACTCAAAACACACACCAATCATCATTATAAACATCATTCATATACCAATTTATCAAATCCCCAAATTTCATTAAACTCAACCCTTATTCAACAATTCATCATCATCTTCACAAATAATCATATTATCATCATCCAATTACCAAATCAACACATATATATACTTAAATCTTTCAATATCATCATCATCACACATCAACCATACCAAACCCAACTCAAACAATGAAAATCAATTTAAAGAAATAAATACTTACTTGAATCCTTTATCAAATCTTCATCTCTATCATCAAATCTCTTGAATTCCTTAAGAAATTTGGTAAGAAAATCACATCTTTCTCTCTTTCTCTCTCTCTCTCTCTCTCTCTCTCTCTCGGCCAAGAAGAACGAAGAAGACGAAGAAGGAGTAGAAGGAAGAAGAAGTTTCTACTTCTTTCCTTTGTCCTTATCCATATAATAATAATAATAATAATAATAATAATAATAATAATAATAATAACAATAACAATAGTAATAATAATAATAATACTTTAAATCTCCACCACATATTCTTTCTTTGATTTTCTTCTTCTCTTTTTTTTTTGTCTTTATTATTATTATTATTATTTAGTTATACAAATATATATACAACTCACTTATCCTTCACCATTATATATATCCCATGTATATGTGATGTATATGTATATGTCTTACATATATTATCCTTATATTTCACATATACACATATACATTAAATCCAAATACAACAACAATAACTCCAAAACTCTTAGGGTCTATTCCGGGATATTACAATTCTCTCCCCCTAAAAAAAAAATTTCGTCCTCGAAATTACTCAGTACAATAACATTCCATTCTTACCAATACACCATTTAAAATTTTCATCAAATCACATAGTTTGCACTCTCCCCCTTAGAGTCAATTATATTATTGAATTCCACAACTTGTCACGATAAAAATCTTTATACCTTATTACATTCTCATCCAATATTCAAAATAACTCATTATACTCTCAAATACCTTATCTATATGCAAAAATTCAATCATCCTTTAACATACTTATGTTACATTCCATTATTACATTCAAAATATTTTATCACTTCATCTCTTTATAACTATTCTCTTAACTTTAACTTTCAAGATCATAAACTTATATCTTAATATTAATTATCCCATCATTACAATCATCCTTACAAACAAACATTTATCAAACCTTCATTGATAATAATATTCTTATTTCTCAGACACTTCATTCCTTCTCTAGTATTTTCTCACTTAACATCAATATTAATACAATGCTTTTGAACTTACTTTACAGGAAATCAACTTCTTCCCTTTTCTCATCATTAAAATTGATATAATTCAATTAATTCATGTCCGTTCATCTATCAAAATTTTACATTGTATACATCATTATTTATCTCTTATGCCTTTAGCACAACCATACATATTAAATCTCAATAATAATTCACAATTATAGCAAAAATCCAGATCAATTGATTTATTCTCCACAATATCTTAACATCATAATCTTGTTTGATTCAAATCAATAGTTCACTTATCTAAATTTATCATGAATAACCATCCACTTTAATTTATCTTTCAATATACACATAGTTTATCTTTCATTATCTCAATACAATTCCACCAAATTTCATAATTATCTCATACCATGCTTATCATTCATAGTTTACTCACTCAAATTTTAAACCCATCCACTTATTCACCGTATACCATAAACATAATCAATATAGCTCTCAAACACATTCTGCAATCTTCTTTCATTATCATCTTCTCACTTATCATATCATTACTATATTAACAATAATTACCTTTTTCTCACATTACTCATAACTTAAAGTATTTCCACAATTCTCTTTCTGTCTTTTCTTTTCCAGAATTATAACCAAATTGCTAACACAAAAACCATAAAATACACTTCATCAATCATAACCGTTAATTATGTTTCTAGAAACATAATTATCAATCTTACCAAAGTAGTATTACAGTTATACTTTCTTAGTCTCAATTCTGTGGATAACAAAGTTAATCGGCCAAATACCATAAATACACTATATGGCCATAGGAGATTAATGATCACATATGAAACTTATAAATCAATACAGTTCCTCTATTATTTTATTTCCAACTTTCCAATTATACTACTAAGTTGCATCACAAATATTATATCTCCATTCTCCAAACTTTACTACATCCAAAATTAACATATGTCAACTCTATCTCAACACAATTTACTCTTAATTATTTGATCACCATTTGCATGTCTCATATACAACAATATTATCCTTAACCTCTCCTTCACACATCATTCAATCTTATACAGATCTTACATAAATTTCATTCTTTATACTTTCTTTTTCCCTTATAATTTCTTATTAAATTTATATACACAGAACATTTCCTCACACAAATACTTTGGCTCATAACATTTATGATAGCCAAATTTAGTTATTATCATAACAATATTACTGTCCACCATTTCCCAAATTAATCCTTATTTCCATAACCATTTCACTATCCAACATTTCTTAAGTTTATTCTTATTTTCATTTCATCACATACTCTTTACGTCAATCAAGGCCTAAACTCTCTTAGGTCCACTACTACATGCAATGTCATTCCCAATATACATCAAATATGCAATTATATAACACATCCATAGATCACATTCACAATGTGATTTACTTTCCACATTTCTTACATTTTACAATTACATTCATATCAAAAACTCATTCCACATTTTCTATACATGTATACACATAATCATACAATGATATTTAATTCCTCTTTTACATATTTTCAACACAATTTAACATTTTACTATTCCGTGAACAACATCATTTTTATCCCTTTTTGACATGACTTAAGTTGTTTATCAACCCAACACATATACATTATCACCATGATATTACTTCACAAAATCTTAGTCACGCTACTAAGGTGACATCTCTCTCACATATATTTTTAAATGCATTAGTATACCATCTATACATCCATTTGTTTATTCTTCAACACATAAATATATATATATATATATTACTCACATATCTATACACATGTACATTACATCCACTCATATATACATTGGGCTCAATAATCTCTTTATACTCTCCAAGTCTAATTATGACAAATCTCAATTTCTTAAATCCACATTGATCCATCCCATTTCTTACTGTCAATATTATCCCATGACCTAGCTTTGCTCAGGTTTGTCAATGCAAGCATAATCATTCTCATACTATCAATCACATTATTCAATTTAATAGTACTCTCATATACAGTAATATTCATTCCACAAGCTCATGGGTTTAACTTACATTAAGATTATCAATACTCAAATAGTCTTTACCCAAATTCCATTAACACTATAATTTCACAACTTACTACTTTACTTCAACTTCCATTCACTCATCTTATGTTCTTAATATCAACTTAAAAAAAACATCTTATATATACACATTACAAAACAACCTCAAAGTATATTCTTTTCACAAATATTAAAGCTCATTTCCAAAAATCTAATTATCACATCTTTCCACCATTAATATGAGCTTTAACAACACTCAAGCGTATCACATTTCTAACATTAAAATCACAATGTTTGCATTTAAAACAGCAATGCAACAACACCATTATATTTCCTTATTTAACCAACATCATCTCTTTTTCTTTTAAAAACTTTAACTTTACATATTCAAATCATAAATGGTCAAACTTTGTCTATACCCATCAACTCATTTCCAACTTTATTTTCCTTTCCATTTCTTTATTTTTCAATTCATATTATGTCATACATAATATTACTCATAAACATCAATATTACATTCCATGTTGCACATGACATAACATTTTTCATATGTCTCATCAACATGCATATTTCACATTACATTTCGTAATTCGTTTCTCATAAATAATTAGGCACTATGCCTCAATTATAATTCATTTCCAACATCATTGCCAACAATCATGGTTTCTTCTCACATCAACATAGTATACACATATATCATCAACTATATTAAACATCTCATGTAACACAAATATTTTACAAATCATATTATGCCACATCCGAGACCAACCTAGGTGTTAATGCATGTGCATGTATCAAAATTTTCATTCTTTTTATTTTCATTTATCATCATTTTTTTTAAAAAAACTTTTCTTTGTAAATTTACTTAGGCCGAGAATCTCGAAACCTAGGCTCTGATACCAAAATAATTGTAACACCCCGATACCCCATATAAATACTGTACATATACCAGGTACACATACAATATGTATATAGAGTATAAGAATGTCACTTTTCATCACCATTATAACTCTTTACTTTAATTTTTAAAACCATAATACATTTAAATCATATGAAAGTATTTACAAAATGGTTATTCTTATCATGGTAATACATAAATATAAGTTACATTGTTTCTTCCAAAGATTCATTTATACAAATGAATACATTCTTATGAAAATACAGTATAATTACATGCATGCACCACCATCTAGTTGGTCTCGAAATACACTTGATCTCGTTGTGACATAGTAGCTTATCTCCAGCTTCATCACCTATATACCTGCGCGATTAAGATAACCGCGCTAAGCTCGAAAGCTTAGTAGTACAAGTAACCATTAAAATATACAATATAAAGGAAACATACCTCATATGTTTAGTCTCATGTTTTAACATTTTCTTACTCTGTTTTCCCCTTTTTCAATGCATTCTTCATATAATCCTATTAACCTTATAGAGGATATACATATACACATATAACATAACCATCAAACATAATTCAATAAATTGATAGAACCTTCATATTATGATACTTACCAATTTCACCTCATACATATCATATATATCATTTTATACTTTATAATCGCATATTGCATATAACTTCACAAACCATATCTCCTTTCAATAATTCATATATGTTATATAATCATATCACTAACCACAATTCATCATTCACAACTCACATTTCCAACAAAGGCAACATAGATCCCATTACTCATTTATTTCAACTTGTATATACATCACATTAACAACAAAGACAGACTCGGGCCCAAAAGACACTAATATGTCATTCAAAGTTCAGAGTTAATGCTTTGGTTTTGTTATCACATTTATCAATATCATATACCCAACTAGGCTTCAAGGATTAAGTTCAACCAAGCTTCAAGGGGAGCAAAGCATGCTAAGCTTCTACCCAACTTGGCTTCAAGAACTAACCCAACCTAGCTTCAAGGGTGGTAACATCTCAATTAGGCTTCAAGGATTCAATCCAACCTAACTTCAAGAGATTGTTACACTTATTAGGCATGCCACCAACAACAAAACTCTGAAAATGAATAACACATTAGCCACATAATTCATTTATTATTTCATTATCAATTTCATTCTCATTCTCATCATCATTTACATCATCATAGCCAACCACAATGGCATCATTTAGGCAAAACATGCCTCATTTATCTCATTCTCAATATCATAGCCAATCACAATGGCTTTATACATCATCACCTCTCAATTTACATTTCATATTCCATCACAATA
Source organism: Garcia nutans (assembly GCA_947685225.1). Lineage (NCBI taxonomy): Eukaryota > Viridiplantae > Streptophyta > Magnoliopsida > Malpighiales > Euphorbiaceae > Garcia > Garcia nutans. The sequence continues at coordinate 40,538,967 of CANTUV010000007.1, read as the reverse complement.
TCACATTTCATAGTTCACCACAATATCACATTATCACATTTCATAGTTCATCACAATATCACATTATCACATTTCATAGTTCACCACAATATCACATTATCACATTTCATAGTTCACCACAATATCACATTATCACATTTCATAGTTCATCACAATATCACATTATCACATTTCATAGTTCATCACAATATCACATTATCACATTTCATAGTTCATCACAATATCACATTATCACATTTCATAGTTCATCTTTGATATTTATATACATAATCATTCATTACTCAAGTATGCACAATCAATTGCATTACCATATAAATTGGAATACACATCATACAAATCATATCCTCACATCTTTCACATTTCATAACATATATATATTGAATGCCTTCACATCTTATATGTATTAATGTATTATCATATCTCTTATCTTTTCATTGCATATACAATATTAATATTTATTTTAACAATATACTTATATGCAATCCAATAGGGTTTTGTACTTACCTCTAAAGAACTCACTCCCATATAACTTCTCTTCCATAGATCTTTCAATACTTGGATTAGGGGCAATTCCATCTCTTAAAACCTAATCCAAAAGTAATCATACACACTCACTTAGAAATACACATGAGATAATACAAATAAGAATCAATTAGGGCAAACTCAACACATGACACGCTCATCAACACGGGCGTGTTCCTGATCGTGCCCTAACTCCACAACACAGAAACATTGACACGCTCATAACCACGGGCGTGTCACTGGGCGTGTAATACATTCTGTATCTCAAAAACATCAACACGTCCAATCAACAAGAGCGTGCTCATGGCCGTGTCAATTCTCCAAACTCACAGTAGCTATGACACGCTCAATAACACGGGCGTGTTACTGGTCGTGTCAATTCTACTGCCACACAGAACTTATGACACGCTCAATAACATGGGCGTGTCACTGCTCGTGCTACCAACTCCAGAAAACAGAACCAACGACACGCCTAACAAACTGGCCGTGTCTCTGGGCGTGTCCGACTAAAAACCCAGATTCCGGTCAACACACAACAACATCCAACAATACCCATCTTTTTATCATTACTCACTTCAAACAATCTTCATCAAACACACCCAAAAACCATAACAAACTTACCAAAACATCAACAACACTCAAAACACACACCAATCATCATTATAAACATCATTCATATACCAATTTATCAAATCCCCAAATTTCATTAAACTCAACCCTTATTCAACAATTCATCATCATCTTCACAAATAATCATATTATCATCATCCAATTACCAAATCAACACATATATATACTTAAATCTTTCAATATCATCATCATCACACATCAACCATACCAAACCCAACTCAAACAATGAAAATCAATTTAAAGAAATAAATACTTACTTGAATCCTTTATCAAATCTTCATCTCTATCATCAAATCTCTTGAATTCCTTAAGAAATTTGGTAAGAAAATCACATCTTTCTCTCTTTCTCTCTCTCTCTCTCTCTCTCTCTCTCTCTCTCTCTCGGCCAAGAAGAACGAAGAAGACGAAGAAGGAGTAGAAGGAAGAAGAAGTTTCTACTTCTTTCCTTTGTCCTTATCCATATATATAATAATAATAATAATAATAATAATAATAATAATAATAACAATAACAATAGTAATAATAATAATAATACTTTAAATCTCCACCACATATTCTTTCTTTGATTTTCTTCTTCTCTTTTCTTTTTGTCTTTATTATTATTATTATTATTTAGTTATACAAATATATATACAACTCACTTATCCTTCACCATTATATATATCCCATGTATATGTGATGTATATGTATATGTCTTACATATATTATCCTTATATTTCACATATACACATATACATTAAATCCAAATACAACAACAATAACTCCAAAACTCTTAGGGTCTATTCCGGGATATTACACCCCATATATGTAAAGTATATATATAATACAAGAGTGGTACGGTAATATACCGTAGAATCAACCTCTTTGCATATTTATAGTTAAAATTTCAATTAGATTGTTTATAGAAAAGAAAATCTCTGGGAAAAATTTGCCAGAGTTTTATTTATAGTCTTAATAAATCTCAAATTAACAAATAACACAAACTGCACAAAATATTTACACTCCTAAAGTTCAAATTCTCAGCAAAACTTCCACATCTTCTACACTCATTCAAAAATCTCAAATCCAAAACATTATTTATAAAATTTACACACATTTAAAACATTACTAGTTTATTTACTTATATATATAACATTTTCAAAAACTCATTTAAATTACTTAAATCTCAATTAGAATGTATAAAAAACCAAAGTACAATAAGGTAAAAACTATACATGAATGCAATCATGGCACTATTAAAACCGATATTCCAATCTCCACCTCACTTTGGGTCGCTCTACTCTACAGTCCCGTGAGCATGGATTTTTGCCCCCACTCCCGATGGAATGGTTCTTGCGACTTCGGCACTGTTTAGGCTCGGGGCTTTAGAGAACACGGACCTAAGCTCGGAGAAAATGGAGTCGCCACCCGAACGGGCCGGAAAAAAGAAAGGGGTGGATGACTTGATTCCTAAGGAATCCCCAATTCCTTAATGGGTTCAAAAAGTTTGGTACTTATGGGGAAGGTGAGAAACGGCCCAACACTCCCACAACGCCCGGTTCATTGGAATCGGCCTCCTTTGCAGGTCTTAATATTATAAAATTCTTAAGTATAACAATATTATCCATATTACATGCAACAATTAAAATAAAGCATCATCATATTAAAATCAAAACAATGTCCAAATAAAGCAAATAAATGGATACCCATCCGAAGATAGAAACATATCCCTACATTGTCCATGTCTAAAACTAAATAGGACACCCATCGAAAGATAAAAACGTGTCCTTTACATTGGTCCAAAAATTTTAAAATAAAATAAATTACATGATGCTCACGACATGGGGTACCCAAAAATATGGAACATACCTCTTACAATGTTTTGAAATCAAAATAAATAAATAAAAGTAACCATTCATAATAAATAAATCATTCATCAAAGACATCAATCATCAATCAAAATTTATAATAAACATTCATCCAATTTAAATAAAACAGTAAATATATTAACTTTAGGGGTTCATGCGTCAATTAGGGTTTCTAGGGTTTTATGTTTAATAACTAGGGTTTTGCATATACTAGTTTATTTAGTTGAGAAATATTTTAAAGTAATAACATAGCTACTGGATATTTAAAAGATTTAGGGTTTTAGATGTTTTTAGGAAAATAATGCTACTATGATTTACAAAAATAGGTTTGATTAGGGTTTTAAGCAAATAGATTGTTGTTTTGGTATTTTTTTTAAAAAAAATGTAATTATGATTTTAAATTTGAAAAACATGTTTTAAGGCTATTAAAGTTTTAGGGTTTTACGGTTAAGATATTAGAGTTTTATGGTTTGAAATCTTGATTCTATAGATTATGATTTTGAATTTAGAATTTAATGCTTCACCGTAATAAAAGTTGAGTGTGGTTTTAATATTGACTATGTCAACTACCTATGTATTTTTAGGTAAAACAAATATAGAAAGCCAAATTTATTATTGAAAGATTAAAATAGCTCACTGAATAAAATTATAACAAAATAGCTACTGCGAAGGTTTGAAAACAAAGTTAATTAAGATTTAGGGTTTGAATAACTTAGGGTTTATGAAATTAGATTCGTGTCGAATGATTATATTATTTACTTTAATTAAGATCTTAAGAATTGTGTGAATTAATTTATGCTACTGCCTAAACTAAATTGAAGAAAGAATTAGATAACAAAGGCAGTGTGATGATGGTTTAAAAGATGAAAATGATTGATTATTGAATAAACTGAAGTTAGAGCAATTTACCTACGTTTGAAGGCTCCACCAAATTTGAAGAAATTGAACCAAGCTATTGCCTGCTTTAGATTTGATTTTGGTTTAGCAAAGCAATTTGGAGATGACATATTGCCTCCTTTGGTTGCTGTCTTTTCAATTTCTCCTTGCTTCCTAGGGTTTTTGTTTTACCGAAAGAATTTTTGAGAGTCCTAAATTTCGTTCCAATTTTTTTTTTTGAAACATCTAAGTTTTGTCTCTCCAAGTCCCTTCTGAAGTGTTTTAATATGGTATTTATAGAAAAAAAAATCCAATCCTAATTCTAATTGTCTAAGGAAAAAAAATCATTTAGGAAAAGAAATTAAAACCAAATAGAATTCGGTTTCGAAAAAAACTACGCAGAAAAAAATTGCGCTGCCAAAAAAATTACTGCGGGCCAGCACAAAAATTGCGAGTGAACCGGGGAGCAGGACAACCAATTTGCTGCAGGAAATTCTTGCGGCGAATTGGCCCAAGCCAATTCATTTTCGACGATAAAAAATTTTCGTCGTTGATTTTTTATTTATTTTATTTTTTACTTTACTAATATTACCCTTTTTTATTTTTATTAAAAATTATAAATTATAAATATTAAAATAAATATTATTTAATTAAAATATCACAAAATTTATTTTGGACTATTTAAAAAAATATTGGACCAGATTGGGTCAAAAATTAAGGGTCTACAGTTTGCCCCCTGCTTGAGCGATCTGAGACTACGGCAAAAGAGAGTGAAAAGCAATGTGATTTTTGACTGGGTTTGGAGCCATACTAGACTCTCAATGTTGGTTTGAGCTCTGGACTCAAAAATATTTTGGGTTTTGGACCGAGCTAGATTTAGGATTTGGGTTCTGGACACGGAGTAAGTTCTGGACTTAATAGAATTTTAGGTTCCAAACATAAGCTAATTTCTGGACTTAAAAATAATTTGAGTTCTGGACCCGAGCTAAGTTATGGACTTAAGAGAGAATTTAGGTTCTGGACCTAAGCTAAGTTCTGGACTTAAAAATAATTTGAGGTCTAGACCCGAGCTAGATTTATGATTTGGGTTCTGGATCCGTGCTAAGTTCTGGACTTAATAGAGATTTTAGGTTTTGGACCTAAGCTAAGTTCTGGACTTAAAAATAATTTGGGTTTTGAACCCGGGCTAAGTTCTGGACTTAAAGATAATTTGAGTTCTGGACCCAAGCTAAGTTTTGGACTTAAGAGATATTTTAGGTTCTGGACCTAAGCTAAATTTTAGACTTAAAAATAATTTGATTATTTGTGAAAAATAATTACAGTTAGTAGGATACCAAAGAAATTTACAAAAAATTTAGCTATTTTTTATCATGCCTATATCTTCTTGCCCCTGCGTGTAAAAAATATTTTAAAAGTGCAAAAATATTTATATACATGTAAATTTTTGAATAATTGAATTGAATAATTGAGCTTCATATTTATTCACTGTTTAGTTACTATTTATATATTATTCATCAACTATTCATTTACTATTTGTAAATAACAACATTTACTTTTTTTTCTTTTTTTTCTTTTCTTTTTTTCTTTTCTTTTTTTTTCTTCACCAGAATACTGTTTTTCTCTTTTTTATTTGTCTTTTTCCTTTGCAATTTTTCTATATAAACCTCGGCTCATTTCTTCATTTCATCCATCCTCATACATATTTTAAAATCAGAAGGTTTAACAAAGAGCTAAGGAGAAAATGCATTCTGTAGACCCTTAATTTTTTACCCAGTCCGGTCCAATATATTTTATTTAGTCTTAGTATTTATTTTTTATAATTATAGTAATAAATAATAATAATAAATAAATAAATAAATAAATAAAAATTGGCAAAAAATTTGTCACTGAAATTAATTGGACGAAATGGCCTGGCAGCCCGCCAGCGCACAAATTTTCCATGCAGTTTCTCGCAAGCTCGCAGCCCGTCGCAGTTTTTGCCAGCGAAATTTTTCCAACGCAATTTTTTCTGAAACCAAATTCTATTTGGTTTCGATTTTCTTTTCCTAGTTAATGATAATTTCCTTAAACAATTGGAATTAAGCTTCCAAAATTTCGTATAAATAACACTAAAAATACACAGAAAAGGGATATTTGGATCAGACTTGGAGGACTAGAACTCTGAATTTAGGACTTTAGATTTTGAAAAGAGCAATAAGCAAGCAAATCAACAATTTATCAAAGCCAGCAACCTTGCCTTTGTCTGTGTTCATCCAGAAGTTAATTTTTGTGAAACCAACTACGCAGGTTTGATCCTTAATCATAAACTATTTATAGCTTTTTTTCTTTGATTCATAATAATATACATACAAAACTTTGATCTTTGAATATGTAATAACTTGATCTTCATTTCCAAAAACCTTAAATGATTTCCTCTATTTCTAAATACCTTAAAAACCCTAATTTGTTTCTTTTGTTTTTCAAAAATCTTAAATCATTCCTTCTGTTTCTTTTAAAACTCAAGAACCCTAATTCTGTTTCTTCTAAAACTCAAGAACCCTAATTCTGTTCTGTTTCTTCTAAAACTCAAGAACCCTAATTCTGTTTCTTCTAAAACTCAAGAACCCTAATTTATTTCTTCTAAACCTTAAAACCCTAGATTTTTCCTTCTATTTCCAAAAAAATACTTTTCTGTTTCCAAAAAACCTTAAATCGTTCTTCCTATTTCCAAAAGCTTTTAAAAAAACCTAAACTGTTTTCTTCTAATTCTTTTCCAAAATTTCCAAATGTTTTGTTAAATCACCAAACCCTAATCTACTTTACAGTTTCTAAAATCATAATTTCTTTATAAAACTTTAAACTATTTTCTTCAACTTCAAAAACCAAAACAGTAACCCCCAAACCAGTTAATCTAAACCCTAAGTTTTCTTAAACCCTAACCCTAATCCTTAAAACCTTATAAACCTAAACATTCAAACTCAATACGGTAAATACAAAACAACAATCCAGTAACTAAGAGCTATAAACCTAATGTTTTAATATAATAAAAAACTAATTTCATAATGTTACCCCTAAACCCTAATTTGATTCATGAAACCCTAATCCATTCCAATTTTCCAAAACCTTTACAGTAGGCTAAATGAATAACAAATATAATACTAAAATTCTAAAACCCTAATATATTAATTAAAGAATTTTAAATAAAAACAGTAACCCTAATTTGTATCTTTACTTGCTTTATTTGATTATGTAGTCTATTATATGCTTTGGTGGTTGGTTTATTTTCAGTGCTTGATTTATTTAACTTATCATGGATGAATGCTTACTTTCTATTTTGATTGATGTTTAATATCTTTGATGAATGATTTATTTATGATGAATGGTTATTTATTTCTATCGATTTATTTTGATTTTCAAATGTTGTAAGAGGTATGTTTCCACTTTGTGGGTACCTCATTAATTAAGTTCTATGTAATTTAAATTGCTTTTATATTTTAGACCAATGTAAAGGACATGTTTCCACCTCATGGTGGGTGTCCTATTTAGCTTAGACACGGATGATGTAAGGGCATGTTTCCATCTTCGGATGGGTGTCCATTTATTTGCTTTGCTTGGACATTACTTTGATTTTAATATAATGATGCTTTATTTTAATTGTTGCGTGTAATATGGATAATATCATTATATTTAATAATTTTTTAATATTAAGACTTGTAAAGGAGGCCGGTTCCAATGAACCGGGCATTGTGGGGGTGCTGGGCCACTTCTCACCTTCCCCACACATACCCAACTTTTCGAACCCATTAGGGGTTGGGGATTCCTTAGGAATCGAGTCATCCACCCCTTTCTTTTTCCCATCAGGTCCGGGTGGCGACTCCATTTTCTCCGGACTTAGGTTCGTGTTCTCTAAGGCCCCGAGCCTAAACAGTGCCGAAGTCGCAAGAACCATTCCATCGGGAGTGGGGGAAAAAATCCCTGCTCACAGTGGCTACTCCACTGGGGATAAGAGAAGTTTATTCCATTGGTCTTTATATTATTCTATTCTTTCTTATAGTGATATTATCCATTGCATCATATTAGATTGCATCGTGTGCGTGAGTTAGGACGCCCGTATTACCGGTGTTGTGTTATGTAAGGGATACCATACTTTCACTCAAGGTATGGAGATCGAGCATGGCATAACCACTCATAGCCTTGTACCTTTTGGTATATACTTGCTATGGGAACCTAAGCCTTTTAACCCAAAGACTAAAGCTCATGTAATTGGCCTAGTTACTTTTCTTAGGTTTTTACCATAAATGTTTGTTGTTTGACTATGGTTAATTTATCTTGGCTTAAATCATGGCTCATTTGGTTTGTTCTTTTTCTAATATGATCTAAGTACATTGTAAGCTCAAAAATTTTTTTTTCTTTAAAATTCCAAAAGACCAAAACTATTTTCAAAACTTTCAAAATGGTCTTTGGACATAAAACTTTTCTAAAAAAACAAATCAAAAATTCTTTTGCTCATGACCCAAATACTAAACCCAAAATCCATTTTTTCTAAAATCTTTTTACAATGGGCTTAAAAATAAAATTATTTTCATCCAAAAGAGCTTACAACTTATTTAGGTCAATTACGAAATACAAAAAATCAATTGTGAGCCTAGTTTATACTAAGAATAATTAATCATGGGCTTGTTTTTGGCATGAATCATTAGTTACTTTTTTTAAGTGAGAAATCTATTTATAATAAACCTCTTAATTTCGTTTTAATCCAGTATAGCATAAAAGCTACATTAGTTGGTTAAATGGATTAAAACCCATTTAATGGGAATTATTATGAATTAATTTCCATTTTTAAAAATATAACTATTGGTTGAAATGTCCGAGGGAAATATTCAAAAACAAGATACTCCATGTTGGTATTTTGTTAACCATATGCCTAGGAAAAGAGACTCGCCATTCATGTGTGAATGTTATAAGGTTGGGAGAAATGTCCTATTTGTCCTTGTTTGTTGATTGTTTGTGCATACATGCATGCATACATATATACATTTGCATCTCATATCATTGATCCTTTCTGGCTCACAACCCTGGATTACGACAATTCAAAAGCTTATGACAATCCGACCTACGCTGGAGATGAAGAATCTAGCAACGACTCAATCTCTTTTTCACCAAAAACAATGGAGCCCGAACAAATTTAAAGAATGGTGGCTGAAGCCCTCAATGCCAAGATGGAAGAAATAAAAGAGGCCCTAGCTGAGACCATGAAGAACCAATTGACTGCAATTTTAGAAAATCATACCGAAGCATCTGCTAGTACTAAGAAGCCAAAGGACAAAGGGAAGACTAAAGTTGGTGAAGTGGTTTTTGATGATGAAAAGGTGATCATTGATGACAATGATGATTGGGCTCAATACTACCAAGATCCTCAAGACAAGAAGAAAGAACCAAAGATTGTTGAAAGATCAGCTATGGAGAAAACCAAAACTTCTGATGTTGAAAAGATGATTGCTGATTTAAAAAAGAAATTTGAGAAGAAACTAAAAACTGAAGAAACGTCCAAAGTGGACAAACTATTTGAGCTAGATGAAGAAGTTTCGTACAAGTTCAAGATGCCATTTTTTGCAAAGCTTGATGGAACCGAAAATCCTCACCTCCATCTAAAGCAGTATATCACTGCTATGCAGTCTGCCCGAGCTACTAAGGTTCAAACTCTAAGGTACTTTATGCTCTCATTGGACCCTGTTATCCAAAATTGGTATAATACCTTTGATGAAAGAACACAAAAGAGTTGGGATCTGCTATACAAGGCCTTCATCCAACAATATGGATACAATGTTGAAATGGAAGTTACTTTAATGGAAGTTGAGTCCATTAGGCAAAGGCCAAATGAGAATTTTGTGGACTATATGAAGAGATGGAGAAACAAGGCCGCTTTGCTCAAGAAAAGGCCCAATGAATCTGATCAAATAAGGATGATTGTGAGAGGGGTGTTGCCTAGTCTTCGTGAAAGGATGTCTCATACACTCATCCGTGATTTGAAAGATCTTCTCCAAGCTGGTCTACAAATTGAAGAATGGGAAAGAGAGAAGAACCATTTTTCAATGAGAAGGAATGAGAAAGGAAACTATCAATCTGATAGCCAAAGCATGCAAAAGGCAGTTCGTGTCAGTGCTACTAACCAAGGAACAACGAGGCAGTTTTCAAATTTGGGGAAACTGATGTCTTGGGTTCTCAATAAGCTTCAAAGAAAGGGATTGCTACACCCTTAAATCCTCGTCCTTTGCCTAACCCTCTCCCACCTAATTTCGACAGTAAAGCATTTTGTCAGTTTCATCAAATGCAAGGGCATGACACGGATAGATGTGTGAGGTTGAGACATGAGATCCAAAATTTAATTGATAGTGGGAAGCTGCCTGAGCCCAACAAGTCGAACACTAGAGACAACCCATTACTAAAGTTTAATAGGGTACCACCACTGGCAACCTTCATAATTGGAGGGGTTTGCATGAAGATTTTGTCATGTCTTCTTTCCAAGATGTGGGTGGAGAAGCAACCAAAGAAGAAGAAGTATTTGGCAAAATTAAACAAGCTATGGTGGGTAAAGAAGTAGCAATTTGTGTCTTCAATGGGTTTTGGGATTCAAGCGATAGTGATGATGATTTTGTATCCAAGAAGGAGGAATGGAATTGGTCCGAGCCCGAAGAAGATGAAGTAATGAACAACAGGTCCAGTAAGCCTTATGCAAGGCCACCACCTAAGGAGGTAGAAATTATTAAGGGAAAGGAAGTTGAAGTAGGAAATAAAGAGGAGGAAGATGATGTTGTGCTCAATCAATTGAAAAGAACCCAAGCAAGTGTTAGCATTTGGGACTTATTAGCTACTTCTAAAAAGCACCGAGAAACTATGGCCAAGGCCTTAGCTAGCATGCCAATTTCTACCTCCACAACACCGGAGGAGCTGATCAATTTCATAAAAATTAGAGGAGTAATGAAATGTGAAGATATTCAAGAGAAGAGTGAAGTTAATAAGGGAGCGGTTTCTTTCTAAGATGCGGATTTACCAGAGGAGGGGAGAGACCACATCGGCCCTCTCTTTATCAAAATAGAAATCAAAGGGAAAAAGACTCCATGTGTAATGGTCAACGATCGGTCCACCATAAATGTTTGTCCACTTAAAATATTGCCAAAAATGACCATGTCAATAAGGGATCTAAGCCCGACCAAGGTGACCATTCGGGCTTATGACAACACTAAGAGACATGCCGAACGAACTTTCAAAGCTACTGTCAAGGTCGGTCCAATTGAATCTATTGTTGAATTTGTTGTTTTAGACATACCTGTTACCTTCGCCTTACTCTTGGGACGACCATGGTTTCATCCTCTCGGTGGAGTTCCTTCCACCCTTCATCAAAAGATCAAGTTCCCCAATGGAGATGAGACAGTGGTTATTGAAGCTGAAGATAATGAGATTGTTAATGCTCTAATGATTTAGAGGCCTCTTAATGGTTTCCAAGTAGCTGCAATTTTTGATGATGAAAAAGTGGACTCCAAAGTCTTAAATATGATGAAGAACATGAACTACCTTCCTGGAGCTGGTCTTGGAAAGGGTAAGGCCGGTCTGACAAAGTTGCTAGATTTTAAAACTCAAACTTCTAAGAAGGGGTTGGGATATGATGAAGACAACAATGTCCAGCCAAAGAAGAGTAAGAAGATGAACATCCCACCACTTGAAAAGATCTTTGTCAAAGCTCCAGATATGGGACCACTCTAAGGAAAGCCCGAGCCAATCATGTTCATGGGAAAGTTGATCCCAGGTTTTGAAATTTTTGCAGATGTTACCAAGCTAGTGGAGCAAGTGAAGAAAGAGTTCACCCTGTCAGCCAACAAAGAATCCAATCTGGAAGAGAAGAAGGAAGTTGCTCTGAAAGCCAAGAAGACTCTAGAGGAGATTGCTGCCTTGGTTGAAGAAAGTTTGAAGACATTCTGCCTTATGATTTTGAGAATAATGATTTTGATTTTGATTTTAATTTGTCTGCTTTGTATGAGGATGATGATGTTTTTTTTTTCCAAAATGAATGGAATAAAGTCTGATTTTGCTTACTTATGTGATGTTTCTCCTGATGGTTGCATACATTCAAATAGCAGTTACATGAGCATCTTTAATATTAATTCTGTTAACACACAATCATTAAATTTAGGAATAATAAAAAATCCTAAAAACATTAGCATAGCATCCGACCTTACTGCTGATGAGAGAGAGAGAGAGATTTGAAAAAATATTCAAAAAATATGAAGAAGTATTTGCTTGGTCTTATGAAGATATGCCTGGAATAGATCGAGACATAGCCGAACATCTTATTCCTACTTACACTCACATGAAGCCCGTCAAATAAAAGCTTAGGCGATTGAGACCTGAGTGGGCCGAATTGGTTAAAGAAGAAGTCACTAAACAAATACAAGTGAAGTTCCTTGAAGTGATAGAATATCCAGATTGGTTAGCCAATATAGTACCCGTGCCAAAGAAAGATGGAAGAATAAGGGTCTGTGTGGACTATAGAGATTTAAACAAGGCTTCCCCTAAAGATGATTTTTCTTTACCTCATATAGATGTTCTCATTGATAGTGTAGCCTCTAGCATGCTACACTCATTTGTAGATGGATTTTTCGGATATAACCAAGTGGTAATGGCCCAAGAGGATAAAGCCAAAACTGCTTTCATTACTACATGGGGTATATTTTGTTATAGGGTGATGCCGTTTGGCTTAAAGAATGTTGGAGCAACCTACCAAAGAATGGCCACCACACTATTTCATGACATGATGCACAAAGAAGTTGAATTATATGTTGATGATATGATGGTGAAATCGGATACAAGGGAACAACACTTCCAAAACATAGAATTATTCTTTGATAGAGCATTGAAATATAAGCTAAGATTAAACCCGAAGAAGTGTGTGTTCGGAGTTACCTTAGGCAAATTATTAGGACATGTGATTGGTCCGAATGGCATTGAGATTGATCTTGACAAAGTTAAAGCAATCAGGGATATGCCAGCCCCTAAGATGGAGAGAGAAGTTCGGGAATTTATTGGTAAATTGCAATACATTAGCAGATTCATAGCAAAGCTCACAACAATCTGTGAGCCTATCTTCAAATTGCTTAGAAAGAATCAGCCGGTCATATGGAATGAAGAGTGTCAAAAGACCTTTGAGTGAATAAATGAGTATTTGCTGAATCCACCTGTTTTGAAACCACCTAAACCAGGCAAACCTCTATTACTATACTTAGCAGTAGAAGAAGAGTCAATAGGAGCCATGCTAGCCCAAGCAAATGAGTTAGGGATTGAGCATGCAGTCTACTATTTGAGTAGAAAGCTCCTACCTTATGAAATTAAGTATAGTATCATTGAAAAGACCTGTATAGTCGTGGTTTGGTCTTCCAAGAAGTTGTGGCATTACTTTCAATCGTATAGCGTGCAAGCAATTTCCAGGTTAGACCCAACGAAATACTTAAGTGAGACACCCTCTTTGATTGGGAATTATGGTCACTGGTTGATAATATTAGAAGAATTTGAGATTGAGTATGTAACTAGGAAAATGATCAAAGGTAGAGCGGTGGTAGAATTCCTAGCCCAACAGCCATTACCAGATAGTGAAGAGGTAATCTTGGAATTTTCGGGTGAACATTTAGAGGCAATTGAAGTATAAGGATGGAAAATGTATTTTGATGGAGCAGCAAACAGGAAAGGAGCAGGTTTGGGAGTCATACTAGAATCGCCCGAAGAGGAACTTATCCCTTGAGCCAAAAAGTTAAAATTTAGGGCAACCAATAATATGGTGGAGTACGAAGCTTGTATGTTTGGTTTGGAAACCCTAATGATTATGAAGGTGGATAAGGTGGAAGTGTTTGGCGATTCATTGCTAGTAGTATCCCAAGTAAATGGAGAATGGGAGTTGAAAGAAGAAAAATTAAAACCATACCACCATTACTTGACCATGATGAAGAAGAACTTTAAGGAGTGTAGGTTTGTATACCTATCAAGAGAAGAAAATCAGATGGCTGATGCCCTAGCCACATTGGCTTCGGTATGGGAAAATCCTATCAGTTTATTCCTTAAGCCTCTGATATTGATCAGTTCATCAACTCCTTGCTATGAATATGAGACAATCATGGAAACTGATACAGACCATGATGCGTGGTATGATACTATAAGATGATTTTTGGAGGAAAGGGAATACCCATCGAGGGCAACAAAAAAAGAAAGAAGAGCCATAAGGCGCTGGTCTTTGCAATACATCACATTACATGGAGAGATATATCAAAGATGGCCTGATGGGATGCATTTGAGATGTTTAAGGAAGCTTGGAGCGGAGCATATCATGTCAAAAATACATGTGGGAAGTTGCGGTCCACATATGAGTGGTTTGGCCCTAGTAAAGAAGATTATTCGACAAGGTTACTACTGGTTGACTATGGAGAGAGATTGTATTGAGTTCGTAAAGAAGTGCCAACAATATCAGATGTATGGTAACTTGAATCACATGCCTCCTAAAGAATTGCATTCTATGTCTTCACCCTGGCCCTTTGCCACTTGGGGTATCTACATTAAAGGAGAGATACATCTGATAACTTCAAACGATCACTATTTCATTGTAGTAGCAGTAGATTATTTTTCAAAATGGGTCGAAGTCGAATCCTTCAACAAGCTAGGTGCAAGTCAAATGGCTAGATTTATTTAAAAGAACCTCATTTATAGATACGGGGTCCCGCACAGTGTGATATCAGACAATGGGGTACAGTTTTAAGGAGCAGTTAAGGATTTATTCTCCAAGCACCGAATCCATCATCATAAATCCTCTCCTTATAGACCAAAGGCTAATGGTGCGGTAGAAGCAACAAACAAAATAATTAAGCAAATTCTGTCCAAGATGACCAAGATGTACAGGGATTGGTCAGAGATGCTTCCTTTTTCTTTGTGGGGATATAGAACAAGTATGCGAACACCGACTGGAATGACACCATTCTCTTTGGTTTACGGGATGGAAGCAGTAATGCCAATTGAAATTGAGATCAAGTAATTGAGAGTAGTCTTGGAAGCCGAATTGCCTGAAACATAATGGCTAGCAAGCAGATAAACACATTTAGCTTTACTAGAAGAGAGAAGGTTAAAGGCACTATATCATCATCAACTGTATCAAAAGAAAATAGCTCGGGCTTATAATAGAAGAGTTAAGATTAAAAAACTCAAAGTCGGGGATATGGTGTTGAAAAATTGTAAGCCTAATGTATCTGATCCAAGAGGGAAGTTTAGGCCTAGTTGGGAAGGGCCATATGTCGTGAAACAAGTCATGAACAAGGGTGCTATGAAGCTATCAGACATGGACGGGAATGAGTTTAGTGAGCCAGTGAACATCGACAGGTTGAAGAGGTTTTATGTATATATATATAAAAAGCTCGCTAGGTTGCAAACACAAAAAGGGCGGCCTAGGCAAAAGTTAAAGCAGTCCGCTAGTTTCGAAAATCCGAAAGGGCGAGCTAGGCAACGATTAGGGATAAATGAGAGAAAATCGTCAATTAGAAAACCCGAAAGGGCTAGTTGAAAAAATGAGTGATCTTGTGTATGCTGGCTTTATATTTGGTTGTTCCCCAATTTAATAAAACAGAATTAATGTTAAAGTTGTTCTATGTGCACTGTTATAAGTATTTGACCAGATATGGATGAAATAAATAAACACAATGGCAAAAGGTGATGACAAAGTATAAATGGAAAAGAAGCATCTTTCATTACTTTAATTATTTTTCATCCTAACAATACACTTTCTGATTTGATAAATGTAAAATCTGTGGCAGACGATAAGTGTAACGTGCAAGCCAGCTTTGCCTCAGCCGATCCAAGTATGCTTCAGCCAAGCAAGGCATGTCTAAATCGGGAGTAAAGTCAGAATCGCGAGGCTCAGCTCCATACTAACGGCTAAGTCAGTGAGGATCATTGCAAGTATCTTGACGAAGAGCAGCAAGGGGAACATACATCAAGTATGTCCGCATGGTGATACGAGAAATCTTCCACCAAGGTACCAACCAATAGATGTTGACTTTAGCACGTGAGTGGATCCAGTCAACCCAGTCAGCATATGAAGAAGTGGGATGGAGTAGCTTCCTAGCAGAATGATGTCGTGGCAGATATCTGGCAAAATCCTTAGATGGAGTATCAAGCAAGCAGAGACGCTCCTGAAGCCAAATCTGTGAGGGAAATTAAATTAAAAAAAAAAGTCCGCTAAGTTAAAAACCTGTAAGGGCAACTTAGGCAAAAATTAGGACAGCTCACTAGTTCTGAAAACCCACATGGGCAGAATAGGCAAAAATTAGAGCAATATAAAAAAATATAATAAAAGAGGTCCGCTAAGTTGAAAACCCGCAAGGGCAGCTTAGGCAAAAATTAGGACAGCTTGCTAGCTCCGAAAACCCGTATGAGCGGACTAGGGAAAAATTAGAGCAATAAAAAAAAGAAGAAGAAGAAGAAGAAAAGGAAACCTAAATTGAAAACCCAAAAGGGCAGTTTAGGAAATTACCTGAAGCAACAACGGACTCCCAGTCAGTCTCTTTGTCAATCCTGATTTAAGCTGCTCTAATCCAACTAAAGTCTCGCTAAGATCACAGGTACCGGGGACAAGCCTCCTTCATTTAGTCCATGATATCCAATACTCATGGATCAATATCGCCGTCGAAAGAAACAAGCAAAAATTGTCCAAGAAAACAAAGATAGAGTATGTGCCCCCATGCCTTTGTAGGAGCCAAATGAGAGAGACAAAAATCAATCAAGGGAGCAAGTAGAATTTTCTCACCTCTCATCAACTGAAGAACTTCGGGCTTTGAAATTTGAAATAACATCTACATCTTCTGTTGAGTCTTGGAAACCAATATGGGTAACACCATTTGTTGATTATTTGGATATCCAAGGATGGCCTCAAATTCTTCAATCAAGGGACATATTTCAAAGCCATTAATTTTAAATGTCCTAGAATCCACATTCCAAAAAGAAGCCATGGCATGTAAAAAGGAGTGGTCCAATTTAACATTTTAAAAACACTTTAAAATATCAAGTTTTGACCAAGGCGTTTGCTTCCAGTGAATGGCATCCATATTATTAAATAGTGTTTTTATCTTCTTTAAATGAAGTTCGGTCATTGTTGAAGGCTGAAGGAAAATTAGAATTGATAAAAGGAGTTTTTGGTTTCTATTTGAAATTATGGCGTGAAGAGTAATTTATATAGTAGAAACATCCTTTTCCAAAATTGATAAGGAAAAGATGATAAGGAAAAAGCATGAGACCATGATGCATGAGGAAAAGAATTAGCGACAAAATTACTTTACCATGTTGCATTTGGTTTAGCTAAGTGATACGGCTGTGAATGTGATAAAGAAATTGTTGTGCAATGATTATGATATGATATATTGTAACACCCCCACATCCAATGCACACACACTACAATCACAACAATGTAGCATAAGTGCACCAAACATAGGGATGCTACGGTTTTCTTCAACATTCAAAACATTTTAAACTTGATACAATACCCTAATCATTATACATTATAGAAATTAAGTCATTGACTTAAAATATAAACATGTTAGATATACATATATACATTTAAATATTACACAGCGGAAGTTATAAATTAGGTACATATTTACATTATAAACATTACTTTACAAAATATAAAAGAAGTATACATGATTGGCAAGTCTGCTCTGATCTTTAAGTCCTCAAAAATCAACTCTTCACTGTCTACTCTCACTCGGTCTTGATGAACTCTCGGGTTCAACTCTACCAACTCTATTACCTGCGCGATCAAACACTATCGCGCTAAGCCAACGGCTTAGTAAGATAAAACATGCTAATGTTTTGCTTTGATGCAATGCAATGCCAATTCTCAATCCATATTATACATGTAACATCATATATGCAAAACTAACAACATGCCTTTACATTTCATAACTCAACATAAATAGACATATCATATTTCAACATCTTATCATATACCTCATTAGTATTCATTTAATCATTCATAATCAACATTAAGCAAAGACAAGCATGGGCCCAAGACACACTAATATGCCATTCAATTTTCAGAGTTAATGTTTTGGTTCTATCATCACGTTTATCAATATCATAAACCCAACTAGGCTTCAAGGATTAGGTTCAACCAAGCTTCAAGGGGAGCAAAGCATGCTAAGCTTCAACCCAACTTGGCTTCAAGAACCAACCCAACCTAGCTTCAAGGGTGGTAACATCTCAATTAGGCTTCAAGGATTCAATCCAAGCTAACTTCAAGAGATTGTTACACTTATTAGGCATGCCACCAACAACCAACTCTGAAAATGGAATAACACATTAGCCACACAATTCATTTATTATTCAATTATCATTTCCATTCTCAATTCTCAACAACATTTAGGCAAACATGCCTTATTTCTTTCAATTGCATCACATCATAGCCAACCACAATGGCATTGTCTCATATCATGTCTTATTTGAATTATCATTGCATCTTTGATATACATTTCAATATTCATTACTCATGAAACACATTACCATTTACAATGCATAACATAACATTATTCAATCTCAACAATGCAATTAGGGTAAAGAACAATTGATATGATTCATAGCTTTAGAACCTTACACATGTAATTGATTATATCATTCATTGATTCAAGTGTATTTAAAATGTTTAGGGTTAGGTTTAGGGACCAACCTACCCTTTGAGAACCAAAGCAATGCAAAAAGAACAAGGAAGTAAAACCTTAACCTACACAATTGAGGGACACGGGCAGCCACTTGAGGGACACGGCCAAGCTTGTGGCCGTGTCACTCAAACCAATTGGACAGTAAGAAACACGGGCAAGGGACACGGCCAAGCTTATGGCCGTGTCTCTTAAACCAAAACTCACAGTAGCTAACACGGCTTGGGAACACGGCCGTGTCTCTCAAAACTAATTCAACACACGCAAAAATTTCATGACTTGGCCGTGTCTCTCCTTTGCTTTTGGCCGTGTCTCCCAAAACACAAACCCTAATATGCAAAATTCTCCTCCAATTGCACTCAAACTCATCAAACACCATATAACATGTTTCAAATGAATGAAATCAATGTTCTAAACACAAATTCTACATGTTTATCACAATATTCCTTATTAAAACACATCAACCAAAACATTTAAACATATACCATCTCAAACCCTAAAACCAACTTTACACTTAAACTTCCACTATCAAAATCCATCTAAACTTACAACCTTCACAACCAAACCAACCTCAAATCAATCTTTTAACTAACAATAAACTTTAACATTTGTAAATACATATCAAACACACCAAATCATCAACTCAACAATTCACCATACACCTTAGCCACAACTTCCAAATTAATAAAAGAAAACAAGAAATTACTTACCTTATATGAAGAAATTCCACAAATCTTTCACCAAATCTCTCAATTCCTTCATCAATTTGAGTATAGCATCAAGAACACTTCTCTTTCCCTTTGTCTTCTTCAATGGCCGGCACAAACATGAGAAGAAAAGAAAATTCAACAAAGTCAAATGACTTTTCTTCTTTAAATCTCCACCAAGAGATTTTATCCAAGCAATTACCAAAATGCCCTCAATCATATAACTAACTTTTTGTCTTATATAAGCCCATATATGCAATTACACACTCAACAATAAAATATCTTCTTCCACTAACCAACACCTTGACTCTTCTTTGACCCATTTATATGTTATATATATCAACATATACACAACATATACCATTCTCTCTAAACCCTAAATCCTTCCCAAAACACATATACTTTTCTTTTCTCAATTCTTTATCTTGCAATTTAAAACAACCACAATAACAACAACATACAAAACTTCTAGGGCATAAATGAGGATATTACAATTCTCCCCCTCTAAAAAGAAATTTCGTCCTCGAAATTACCTGATATCAAGGCCGAAACAGCTGAGGATATTGCTCTCGCATGGTTTGCTCATTCTCCCAAGTTGCTTCTTCTTTTGCATGATTCTTCCAAAGAATTTTCACTAATGGCACTCTCTTGTTCCTCAATTCTTTCACTTCCCGTGCCAAGATAGCAACTGGTTCCTCTTCAAATGTCAAGTCTGGGCTCACTTCAATAGATTCAAATGGCAACACATGAGATGGATCCGACCTGTACCTTCTCAACATAGAAACATGAAACACATTATGAATACGATCCAACTCAGGTGGCAAAGCAAGCCGATAAGCCACTGGCCCAACTCTTTCCAACACTTCATACGGTCCAATGAAACGAGGACTTAATTTCCCTTTCCGACCGAACCTCAAAATTTTCTTCCAAGGAGATACTTTCAAAAATACCTTATCCCCAACATCAAACTGAATGTCTCTCCTCTTCAGATCTGCATAGGACTTCTGTCGATCTGAAGCTGCTTTTAACCTGCCCCGAATCAACTTCACTTTCTCTTCAGTTTCTTTAATCAAATCAGGCCCAATCAACTTGCTATCACCAAGTTCACTCCAACAAAGAGGTGTTCTGCACTGTCTGCCATACAATGCCTCGAATGGGGCCATTCCGATGCTGGATTGGTGACTGTTGTTGTAAGCAAACTCCACAAGAGGTAAGAATCTATCCCAACTTCCAGAGAAATCGATGACACAGCTTCTCAACATATCCTCAACAATCTGTATCACCCTCTCAGACTGTCCATCCGTCTGTGGATGAAAAGCAGTACTGAAGTGTAGTCGAGAACCCAAAGCTCTGTGTAAACTCTTCCAAAATCTTGAAGTAAACCTGGGATCTCGATCAGACACCAAAGAAGTTGGAACACCATGCAATTTCACAATCTCCTGGATGTACAGCTCAGCCAACCTTTCCAAAGAATAATCCATCCGAACTGGGAGGAAATGAGCTGTCTTAGTCAATCTATCCACAATCACCCATATGGCATCATGTTTCTTTTGTGTCAATGGCAAACCAGACACAAAGTCCATGGTCACTCTATCCCACTTCCATTCTGGCACTGACAACGGTTGAAGCAACCCAGTTGGAACTTGATGCTCTGCTTTAACCTTCTGACAAGTGAGACATTTCGATACAAACTCAGCAATGTCTCTCTTCAACCCAATCCACCAGTAATGCTGTCTCAAATCATGATACATCTTGGTGTTGCCCGGATGCATAGAAAACATCGACTGATGTGCCTCTTCCAAAATGACCCTCTTCAAATCAGCATTATCGGGTACACACAATCTGTTCTTGAACCATAGGCTCCCATCATTCCTCACAACAAAATCTCTACTCTCTCTACTCTGACAATCTGCAATAATCTTCTGAATCTTCTTATCAGTCAACTGAGCCTCTTTGATCTGATCCAACAAAACCGGCTTCAATTGCAACTGTGCCAATAATGCACCATCATCACAAAGTACAAAACTGGCACGCAAAGCTCTCAACTCAACAAGCAACGAGAGCGAGTAAACTGTTAAACCAGCTAAAGACTTCCGACTTAAGGCATCAGCAACTACATTTGCTTTACCTGGATGATAATCAATCAAGCAGTCGTAGTCTTTAATCAATTCCAACCATCTCCTCTGCCGAAGGTTGAGCTCTTTCTGAACACCCAAATACTTCAAACTTTTGTGATCAGTGTAAATGAAACATTTCTCCCCAAACAGATAATGGCGCCAAATCTTTAATGCAAACACAATGGCTGCCAATTCCAAATCATGGGTGGGGTAGTTAAGCTCATGCGGTTTCAACTGACGAGATGCATAAGCTATAACTTTCCCTTCCTGCATCAGCACACATCCCAAACCACTATGTGACGCATCACTGTAGATCACATATGGTTTGCCTTCTACAGGTAAAGTAAGAACAGGCGCTTGAGTCAACATATCTCTCAACTACTCAAAGCTAGCCTGACACTGATCCGTCCACACAAATCTCACTCCCTTACGAAGCAATCTGGTGAGTGGAGTAGCTATCAAAGAAAACCCTTTCACAAACCGCCGGTAATAGCCTGCCAAACCCAGAAAACTTCTAACCTCTGTCACTGACTTGGGTGGATTCCAATTCAAAATTGCTTCAACTTTACTCGGATCAACTCTGATGCCTTCTGCTGAAATAATATGTCCAAGAAAAGCTACTTGATCCAACCAGAACTCACACTTCGATAATTTGGCAAATAACTGCTTTTCTCTCAAAATCTGCAACACAATCCGCAGATGCATATCATGTTCCTCTTCATTCCTCGAATACACCAGAATATCATCGATGAAGACCACTACAAACTGATCCAAATAGGGCCTAAACACCCTATTCATCAAATCCATGAAAGCTGCAGGTGCATTCGTCAGACCAAAAGGCATAACTAAAAATTCATAGTGCCCATACCTGGTCCTGAAAGCTGTCTTCGGAACATCTTCAGCTCTGACTCTCAGCTGATGGTACCCAGATCTCAGATCAATTTTAAAAAACACAGCTGCATCCTTCAATTGATCAAAGAGATCATCGATTCTAGGCAAAGGATATTTATTCTTAATTGTCACCTTGTTCAATTGCCTATAGTCGATACATAACCTCATGGTACCATCTTTCTTCTTCACAAACAGCACAGGAGCTCCCCAAGGAGAAACACTGGGGCGAATGAATCCCTTATCCAACAGCTCCTGTAATTGCACTTTTAACTCTCTTAGTTCTGCTGGTGCCATTCTGTAAGGAGTAATCGAGATAGGAGTGGTACCAGGCAACAATTCAATACCAAACTCCACCTCTCTCTCAGGCGGCAATCCTGGCAACTCCTCAGGAAAAACATCAGGGAACTCTGCAACTGTGGCAATGCTATCAATAGGAGAACTTCTTACTCTAGTATCTATCACATGAGCAAGATAAGCTTCACATCCCTTTCTAATCAACCTCCTGGCTGCAACAGCTGAAACAAATAAGGAGGCTAACTGTTCCTGCTCATTAGATACTATCACCTCTCTACCATCACTAGTTCTCAAAGAAACAATCTTCTTTTTACAATCCACCACAGCTCCATGTCGAGATAGCCAATCCATGCCTAAAATCACATCATATTCCTTAAATGGCATCTCAATCAAATCTCCAAGGAACTCCTCACCCTGCACCCTCACTGCACTATCCCGATGCACTTTACTCACAATCACACTATGCCCTAACGGATTTGTCACCAAAACATCAAATCCTAGGGACTCAGCATGCACATCAAACACAGGCAATACAGATGCACTAATATAAGAATGGGTGGAACCCGGATCAATCAAAGCAAGTACTGCAGTATCAAATAAAGAAAAAGTACCAGCTATGACCGCCGATGCATCCGGCTGTCTCTGCATAACATACATCCTCTGGGAAGAACCAACCTCCTCCGGTCTAGTTTCCCTGGATGTAGCACCACCTCTAGAACTGAACCCTGCTCTACCACCTCGGCTGGCACCTCTGCCTCCTCTACCTCCCCTCACACTGGCTCGAGAAGCGGCAGAATCAACTGGCATAAACTCCTGTCTCTCCGGACAGTCTCTCACAAAGTGATCCGGTGACCCACACCTGAAACAAACCCCTGCAACACCAGCCTTCCAACAAGGACCACCATGTGGCCTCCCACAATGGATGCAGATAGGTAAGGTGGATCTCTGAACCATAGGGGTCGGAGCACTTGCCACTGAAGCTGCAGGTCTATATCTATGCCTCTGGAACTGCACTGATCTACCTGCTGGTCTCTGGCTCCTACTACTCCGAGGAACAAAGCTTCCTCTACCCCTCTTTGCTGAAGAAGACCCTGCCTCAAACTGAGGCCTTCTCATTCTGACCTCTTCCTCTGATGCAGCTGCAATCACTTGAGCCCTTTCTACATCTCGAGCTGCTGCCACTAGCTGGGAGAAATCGTGATATCTAGACCCGGCCACTAAGCACATGATAGAGGGTCTCAATCCCTCCTGAAACCTCCGGCATCTATCTATCTCATCAGCAATAATGCCACCAGCATAATGACTCAATCTAATAAACTCAACCTCATATTCAGTTACAGTCTTGCTATCTTGCTTCAAGCTCAAGAACTCCATCTTCTTCATATCCTTATACTCCCTTGGAGTATACTTCAACTCAAATTCTCTCAAGAAATCAGTGTAAGACAGTGTTGGAGGATCATCCATAGAATGGGGCACCGTCTTCCACCAATCGTAGGCATCCTTCTGTAGCAAAGATCTTGCATAGTCAAACTTTTCATCTGAGGTGGCTTGCAACTGAACAAATACTCTCTGAACTCTGTCAAGCCACTGTTCTGCCACAGCTGGATCAACTGTGCCTAAGAAATCCTCCGCTCCATATTTCCTCAGTTTATCATAATGCCTTACTGGTACTGAAGGCTGAGGGGGTGGTGGCTGTGGTTGCACAGGTGCTTGTCTCATAGCTTCCATCATATTCCTAAACCAGGCTGGCGAAACCTCATCACCTACTGGTCTACCCGACCCAGAAACAGGTGCCTCACCATCACTATCAACCCTAGCTCCATCCTCAGGAGCAACACTCTCCTCACTACCCTCAACCGATTGTCTCAAATGAGGATCCATCAACACCTATACTGCAAACACAAAAAAGGACACACCTTATTAAAGATCAGAGGTTGCCAATCCCAAACATATGTGTTATTTAAAACCACTTTTTAAGTAAAAATATTCTTTTTATTACATTTTACCTAGGTTGAGAATCTCAAACCTAGGCTCTGATACCAAAACAATTGTAACACCCCCACATCCAATGCACACACACTACAATCACAACAATGTAGCATAAGTGCACCAAACATAGGGATGCTACGGTTTTCTTCAACATTCAAAACATTTTAAACTTGATACAATACCCTAATCATTATACATTATAGAAATTAAGTCATTGACTTAAAATATAAACATGTTAGATATACATATATACATTTAAATATTACACAGCGGAAGTTATAAATTAGGTACATATTTACATTATAAACATTACTTTACAAAATATAAAAGAAGTATACATGATTGGCAAGTCTGCTCTGATCTTTAAGTCCTCAAAAATTAACTCTTCACTGTCTACTCTCACTCGGTCTTGATGAACTCTCGGGTTCAACTCTACCAACTCTATTACCTGCGCGATCAAACACTATCGCGCTAAGCCAACGGCTTAGTAAGATAAAACATGCTAATGTTTTGCTTTGATGCAATGCAATGCCAATTCTCAATCCATATTATACATGTAACATCATATATGCAAAACTAACAACATGCCTTTACATTTCATAACTCAACATAAATAGACATATCATATTTCAACATCTTATCATATACCTCATTAGTATTCATTTAATCATTCATAATCAACATTAAGCAAAGACAAGCATGGGCCCAAGACACACTAATATGCCATTCAATTTTCAGAGTTAATGTTTTGGTTCTATCATCACGTTTATCAATATCATAAACCCAACTAGGCTTCAAGGATTAGGTTCAACCAAGCTTCAAGGGGAGCAAAGCATGCTAAGCTTCAACCCAACTTGGCTTCAAGAACCAACCCAACCTAGCTTCAAGGGTGGTAACATCTCAATTAGGCTTCAAGGATTCAATCCAAGCTAACTTCAAGAGATTGTTACACTTATTAGGCATGCCACCAACAACCAACTCTGAAAATGGAATAACACATTAGCCACACAATTCATTTATTATTCAATTATCATTTCCATTCTCAATTCTCAACAACATTTAGGCAAACATGCCTTATTTCTTTCAATTGCATCACATCATAGCCAACCACAATGGCATTGTCTCATATCATGTCTTATTTGAATTATCATTGCATCTTTGATATACATTTCAATATTCATTACTCATGAAACACATTACCATTTACAATGCATAACATAACATTATTCAATCTCAACAATGCAATTAGGGTAAAGAACAATTGATATGATTCATAGCTTTAGAACCTTACACATGTAATTGATTATATCATTCATTGATTCAAGTGTATTTAAAATGTTTAGGGTTAGGTTTAGGGACCAACCTACCCTTTGAGAACCAAAGCAATGCAAAAAGAACAAGGAAGTAAAACCTTAACCTACACAATTGAGGGACACGGGCAGCCACTTGAGGGACACGGCCAAGCTTGTGGCCGTGTCACTCAAACCAATTGGACAGTAAGAAACACGGGCAAGGGACACGGCCAAGCTTATGGCCGTGTCTCTTAAACCAAAACTCACAGTAGCTAACACGGCTTGGGAACACGGCCGTGTCTCTCAAAACTAATTCAACACACGCAAAAATTTCATGACTTGGCCGTGTCTCTCCTTTGCTTTTGGCCGTGTCTCCCAAAACACAAACCCTAATATGCAAAATTCTCCTCCAATTGCACTCAAACTCATCAAACACCATATAACATGTTTCAAATGAATGAAATCAATGTTCTAAACACAAATTCTACATGTTTATCACAATATTCCTTATTAAAACACATCAACCAAAACATTTAAACATATACCATCTCAAACCCTAAAACCAACTTTACACTTAAACTTCCACTATCAAAATCCATCTAAACTTACAACCTTCACAACCAAACCAACCTCAAATCAATCTTTTAACTAACAATCAACTTTAACATTTGTAAATACATATCAAACACACCAAATCATCAACTCAACAATTCACCATACACCTTAGCCACAACTTCCAAATTAATAAAAGAAAACAAGAAATTACTTACCTTATATGAAGAAATTCCACAAATCTTTCACCAAATCTCTCAATTCCTTCATCAATTTGAGTATAGCATCAAGAACACTTCTCTTTCCCTTTGTCTTCTTCAATGGCCGGCACAAACATGAGAAGAAAAGAAAATTCAACAAAGTCAAATGACTTTTCTTCTTTAAATCTCCACCAAGAGATTTTATCCAAGCAATTACCAAAATGCCCTCAATCATATAACTAACTTTTTGTCTTATATAAGCCCATATATGCAATTACACACTCAACAATAAAATATCTTCTTCCACTAACCAACACCTTGACTCTTCTTTGACCCATTTATATGTTATATATATCAACATATACACAACATATACCATTCTCTCTAAACCCTAAATCCTTCCCAAAACACATATACTTTTCTTTTCTCAATTCTTTATCTTGCAATTTAAAACAACCACAATAACAACAACATACAAAACTTCTAGGGCATAAATGAGGATATTACATATATATATAAAAAAAGAGTTACTGTAAAGATGGAAATTATATATTGTCATTTTTATGCTTATTGTACAGTGTTTATACAATTGATACAATATTTATACGTCACTAAGAAGGTGGTGGTAGGTCATCAAATAAAGCCCTGAAAAAATCATCGCCTATTGGAGGAGGAGGCAAATCACTAGTCCCGAGTCCACCCGAAATAGGAGCACCAAAATCCTTATTACCTCAGAGTTCCGATCTATCATGGTCCTCATTAGAAGTAGACAAAAGGATCTCATGGTCATCAGTTTGGGGGCCTCTAGATGATGAAGAACCAGGATACCTCATCCCTTGAAATCGGAAGTCTCGGAAATCTTGTTCTGATTGATGATAAAAAATTTTAAAATGAGAAGCCTGCTGACGATTGACGACCAACTCTTCTTGAAGTTTCTTATTTTGTTCTTCAAGCATCCACTGTGATCCAGAAAGGAAAAAGTAAGAGCATGCATAATCATGCATACATATAGCATAAGTTATCATGGAGCAAGAAAACTTACCAGGTAATTCATATCAATACCCTGTGGATGAGATGGCATATCTAACGGACTAGAATGAGCAAATGAAGGATCAGTAAAAGAAGGTCCAGCCTTATGATCAAATGAGCTAGCAACCTGCAACAATCATTAAAGAATCAAAATAAGTTAAGAAAGAAGCGATTATAAAGAAAAATGGTAAAGGTTTACCTGAGAAGTGCTAGCCCCAAAATGTGGAACAAATTCTCTTGCCTCTCCATGATGTTCCTCTTCATCTCTACCCTCATTTTCTTCGGGAATTTCCCGTACATCAACAGGAGATATATCAAAGTTCAAGAGCCTCATTTGAATAAAATGGGCATAAGATGCACCCGGATAGAGAAATGTTTCAACACCATAACCGTGCCGGGCCAACCACCATGCATCCTCCGGCATTGATATAATATTTATAGTA
The DNA here is from genome assembly GCA_947685225.1 of Garcia nutans. Lineage (NCBI taxonomy): Eukaryota > Viridiplantae > Streptophyta > Magnoliopsida > Malpighiales > Euphorbiaceae > Garcia > Garcia nutans. The sequence continues at coordinate 40,510,864 of CANTUV010000007.1, read as the reverse complement.
TATTTCAGGCAAGACATCGGAATCCTCCACTACTCGGGACCAAGAAACCACTCATATACTTTCTCTTCGAGAAACCAGCCACTAGACACAGAGCCGACGATGACTCGGCAAGTATGTTGGAAAGACAATGCAACATTCATGGAGGAAGTCCAGTTTGCTCGCTCTTCTGGGTTCCACCAGGACAAATTCACCTGCAAAATAACATGAGGTAAGTAAACTTTCACATAAATTTTAAAGCATACTAATGCTATTTTATCTGGTCCCAGGTTAGGCGGCTCAACACGAAGCATTGGGTATGCACATGGTGCGAGCTGAGAACTTCAATGCGATCTGACAACGAAAAATTTAATCTCGGATACCTGACTCTCTCTCGGGAAAAACCAGGCACCCTCACAAGGTTGTGTTCGTATGCCCATGCCTACAACAATAATAAAAAATCAAATTCATACAAGAAAAGAATGGAATTGGCATTGGTAGAAGAAGAGTACCTTGACAACCACCATGAAGCCAACGAAAGACTTCTTATTTCGAAAAATTTTGTCAAGACCATGGTAATGACAGGCGAGACCAGCTTCACCCCAGCCATAAACTGGTACCGTCCTAAAATAAGAAAGGGCCCTCAACACTGACAAATGGATGGCAGATTCAGTGCTGCCTAAGATGGTCGACCAAAGCAAATATAACAACAATCCTTGAGCATACTATTGGGCCGTGTCTCTGTGAACCCGTCCTTTGTAGTTCATCCAATAACTACTAATTGGCTCAATTTTTTTCTTAAAAGGCCCTTTATATGATGGTTCCATACCAATTAATTGTTGAATTTCTTCAAATGACAAAATATCATTGGTAAAAGGAACCGGAACACCATCATACCGAATGCCGGTTATAGCAGCAAAGTTGACCGGACCAATTATCATCTCTCCAATGGGCAAGTGAAAAGTATGAGATGTGTCCAACCATCATTCTGCAAGTGCCTGGACTATGCTTCGGTCTATCAGATACTCCTCGGATGGTAATTGTAAGATGAAGTTCTCAAAGCCGCAATCTCGGATAATCTACCTTACCCAAGAAGGCGCTACATCATACCATAATCGGGCTTTGTAGATACACCCTTTGGCCCGAACAACGCAACGATCACGCTAACATGGAGTCAGGTAAGTTAACACCAGGTAAGTATATCATTATTCCATCTACTTAAATTAATATAATTTTTTTCTTTTTTCCTAAATTTTCTAAAAAGCAGAAAAAATATAAATAAAAAATAAAGACAAACAAATAAAATAAATAAAAAAAAAATATAAAAAAATTAAAATAAAACAAAAACAGAAAAATGAAGAAACAAGAAAAGAAAAGAAGAAAAAATAATTACCGAGCTCTTTTGATTTAAACTACGATGAAGCGATATCCCGGCTAGTAGACCTATATTTTCATCTTCATGATACTGAATAAACTCCAATAACTCAGCATTAGAATGAGTTCCTGATCTTGAAGCATGCATTTTTTAAAACTATATGCTAAATTGGAGAGAATTATAGCTATTAACTAAAGAAATGAAAATTTGTTGCGAATGAAATGAACAAATTCGTTCGTTTATATAAAGGAACGGTAAAGAAAAAATAAAATTCAAAAAGTAAATTTTACTATTGATAAATAGTATAGTAAATTATTATTTACAAATAGTAGGTTACTATTTATAAATAGTAAATAGTGCATGAACAGTGATTACACAGTAATAAAAAGTAAATTCAATCATTCAATTTAGTCATTCAAATATACTTGTGTGTATATAAATATTTTTGCACTATTAAAATATTTTTACACTCAGGGGGCGAGGAGAAGATATGTGCATAAAAATTAGCTAAATTTTTTGCAAACAAAATTTATATGCTACTCACTAAAATCATTTTTTGCAGATAATTAAATCTCTTCAGCTCGGGTCCAAAACCCAAATTATTCTTAGGTCCATAACCTAAAATCTCTTCAGCTAGGGTCCAGAACCCAAAATTACCCTTACGTCTAGAACCTAAAATTATTCTTTAAGTCCAGAACTTAGCTCGGGTCCAGAACCCAAATTATCCTTAGGTCCATAACCTAAAATCCCATTTAACTCCAGAACTTAGCTCGGGTCCAGAACCCGAATTATCTCTAGGTCCCAAACCTAAAATTATTCTTTAAGTCTAGAACTTAGCTCGAGTTCAAAACCCAAATTATCCTTAGGTCCAGAACCTAAAATCCCGTTTAAGTTCAGAACTTAGCTCGGGTCCAGAACCCGAATTACCTCTAGGTCCAAAACCTAAAATCTCTCCTAAGTCTAGAATTTAGCTCGGGTCTAGAACCCAAATTATCTTTAGGTCCAGAACCTAAAATTCTATTTAAGTCCAGAACTTAGCTCGGGTCTAGAACTAGAATTACCTCTAGGTCCAGAACCTAAAATCTCTCCTAAGTCCAGAACTTAGCTCGGGTCCAGAACCCAAATTATCCTTAGGTCCAGAACCTAAAATCTCTTAGTTCGGGTCCAGAACCCAAAATTACTCTTAGGTCCAGAACCTAAAATTATCTTTGAGTCCAGAACTCAAACCGAGTCTAGAACCCAAAACCTCAACATCTAAGAAAAATTAAGTCCTCTTGCTTTTCACTCTTTTTTACTAAAGTCTCAGATCGTTCAAGCAGGGGGCAAACTGTAGACCCTTAATTTTTGACCCAGTCCGGTCTAAAATATTTTATTTAGTCTTAGTATTTATTTTTTATAATTATAGTAATAAAAAATAATAATAATAAATAAATAAATAAAAATAAAAATCAGCGACGAAAAAATGTGTCGCCGAAAGTAATTGGACGAAATGGCCTTGGGCCATTTGGCCATTTCGTCGTAGGAAATTCCTGCGGTGAAATGGTCTGGCAGCCCGCCAGCGCACAAATTTTCCACGCAGTTTCTCGCAAGCTCGCAGCCCGTCACAGTTTTTGCCAGCAAAATTTTTCCAACGCAATTTTTTTCGAAACCAAATTCTATTTGGTTTCGGTTTTCTTTTCCTAATTAATGATAATTTCTTTAAACAATTGGAAATAAGCTTCCAAAATTTCCTATAAATAACACTAAAAATACACATAAAAGGGATCTTTGGATCGGACTTGGAGGACTAGAACTTTGAATTTAGGACTTTAGATTTTGAAAAGAGCAATAAGCAAGCAATTCAACAATTTATCAAAGGCAGCAACCTTGCCTTTGTCTTTGTTCATCCAGAAGTTAATTTTGGTGGAACCAACTACGTAGGTTTGATCCTTAATCATAAACTATTCATAGCTTTGTTTCTTTGATTCATAATAATATACATACAAAACTTTGATCTTTGAATATGTAATAACTTGATCTTCGTTTCCAAAAACCTTAAATGATTTCCTCTGTTTCTAAAAACCTTAAAAACCCTAATTCATTTCTTTTGTTTTCCAAAAATCTTAAATGATTCCTTCTATTTCTTTTAAAACTCAAGAACCCTAATTCTGTTTCTTCTAAAACTCAAAAACCCTAATTCTGTTTCTTCTAAAATTTAAGAACCCTAATTATATTTCTTGTAAAACTCAAGAACCCTAATTTATTTCTTCTAAACCTTAAAACCCTAGATTTTTCCTTCTATTTCCAAAAACCCTAAAAAATACTTTTCTGTGTCCAAAAAACCTTAAATCGTTCTTCCTATTTCCAAAAGCTTTTAAAAAAAACCTAAACTGTTTTCTTCTAATTCTTTTCCAAAATTTCCAAATGTTTTGTTAAATCACCAAACCCTAATCTACTTTATGGTTTCTAAAATCATAATTGCTTTATAAAACTTTAAACTATTTTCTTCAACTTCAAAAACCAAAACAGTAACCCCCAAACCAGTTAATCTAAACCCTAAGTTTTCTTAAATCCTAACCCTAATCCTTAAAACCTTTTAAGCCTAAACATTCAAACTCAATACAGTAAATCCAAAACAACAATCCAGTAACCAAGAGCTATAAACCTAATGTTTTACTATTCTAAAACTCTAATTTCATAATGTTACCCTTAAACCCTAATTTGATTCATGAAACCCTAATCAATTCCAATTTTCCAAAACCTTTACAGTAGGTTAAACAAATAACAAATATAATACTAAAATTCCAAAACCCTAATATATTAATTAAAGAATTTTAAACAGAAACAGTAACCCTAATTTGTATCTTTACTTGCTTTATTTGATTATATAGTCTATTATATGCTTTGGTGGTTGATTTATTTTCAATGCTTGATTTATTTAACTTATCATGAATGAATGCTTACTTTCTATTTTGATTGATGTTTAATATCTTTGATGAATGATTTATTTATGATGAATGGTTATTTATTTCTATCGATTTATTTTGATTTCCAAATGTTGTAAGAGGTATGTTTCCGCTTTGTGGGTACCTCATTAATTAAGTTCTATGTAATTTAAATTGATTTTACATTTTAGACCAATGTAAAGGACATGTTTCTACCTCATGGTGGGTGTCCTATTTAGCTTAGACACGGATGATGTAAGGGCATGTTTCCATTTTCGGATGGGTGTCCATTTATTTGCTTTTCGTGGACATTACTTTGATTTTAATATAATGATGCTTTATTTTAATTGTTGAGTGTAATATGGATAATATCATTATATTTAAGAATTTTATAATATTAAGACTTGTAAAGGAGGCCGGTTCCAATGAACCAGGCATTGTGGGGGCTACTGGGCCATTTCTCACCTTCCACACACGTACCCAACTTTCCGAACCCATTAGGGGGTTGGGGATTCCTAAGGAATCGAGTCATCCACCCCTTTCTTTTTTTCCGCCCATCTGGGTGGCGACTCCATTTTCTTCAGACTTAGGTCCGTGTTCTCTAAGGCCCCGAGCCTAAACAGTGTCGAAGTCGCAAGAACCATTCCACTAGGAGTGGGGGCAAAAATCCCCGCTCACACATTCTTTAAGATCAGGAACTCTATCTAATGTTGAGTTTTTGGAGTTTATTCGGCAGCATGAAAATGGAAATATAAGTCTACTAGCTGGGATGCAGCTTCATCGTAGTTCAAATCAAAAGACCAAGATAATAATTCAATTATTTATTTTAACAGCAAATTATTTTTTATTTTATTTTATTTATTTATTTTTTTTTGTTTTTTTTTGTTTCTTGTTTTTTTTGTTTTTTTTGAGATTTAGGAAAAATAAATTAATTAGATGAATATATTTAAGAATTTAACAAACAAGTAAATAGATAGACTAAAAATAGAATATAAATAAATTTAGCCTAAAAATTAGTGGTATTGATATGATGATATACTTACCTTGTGTTAACTTACCTGGCTCCTTGTTAGCGTGATCATTACGTTATCCACGGCAGAGGTTGTGTCTATAAAGGCCGATAATGGTATGATGTAGCACCTTCTTGGGTTAAACGGATTATTCGAGATTGCGGTTTTGAAAACTTTATCTTGTAATTACCTTCTGAGGAGTGTCCGATAGACAGGAGTGTAGTTCAAGCATTATCAGAGCGGTGGATGGACACAACCCATACTTTTCACCTACCTATAGGAGAAATGACCATTGGCCCAGTCGATTATACAACCATAACTGGTATCCGGTACTATGGCCTTCCGGTCCCTCTTACTAATGATATTCTAAAATTCGAAGAAGTGCAACAGTTAATCGGTATGGAACCATCATTTAAAGGGCCTTTCAAGATAAAATTTGAGCCGATTCGGAGTTATTGGATGAACTACAAAGGACGGGTTCATAGGAAAACAACCAAACAATATGCTCGAGGATTTTTACTGTATTTGCTCAGGTCAACTAATTTATGCAGCACCAAATCTGCCATCCATTTGTCGGTGTTGAGGGCTCTTACTGATATGAGTATGGTACCACTTTACGGCTAGGGTGAAGCTGGCCTTGCCTATCTTTACCATGGACTTGATAAGATTTGCAGAAATAAGAAGTCTTTTGTTGGCTTAATGGTGGTTGTCGAGGTATTCTTCTTCTACCAATGTCAATTCCATTCTTATTCTTGCATGAATTTGATTTTTATTATTGTTGTAGATATGGGAATATGAGCATAATCTTGTGAGGGTGTCTGGCATTTCCTGAGAGAGAGTCGGATATCTGAGATTAAATTTTTGGTTGTCAGATCGTGTAGAAGTTCTCGGCTCTCACCATGTGCACACCCAACACTATCTCTTGAGTTGCTTAACTTGGGGCTAGGTAAAATAGTATTAGTATACTTTAAAATTTATATAAAAGTTCACTGACCTTATGTCATTTTTTAGGTCAATTTGGCCTGCTGGAACACAAAAAAGCGGACGAACTGAACTTTTTCCATGAATGTCGCATTGCCTTTTCAACATACCCGCCGAGTCATTGCCGGCCTTGTGTCTAGTGGCTGGTTTCTAGGGGAGAGAGTGTATGAGTGGTTTCTTGGTCCCGAGCGATGGAGGATCCGAATGAGTTGCCTAAAATATACTTTAAATATCACATCAATTCTGGAGATTGCATGGTGGTTGGCTCGGCACGGTTATGATGTTGAAACCTTTCTCTATCCACCGAGTGCATCTTAACCCAGTTTATTTGAATAGGGCTCTTGAACTTTGATGCATCTCCTGCTGGTGTATGGGAGATTTTGGAGGAAAACGAGGATAGAGATGAAGAGGAGTATCATGGAGAGAGAAGAGAGTCTATCTCACATCTCAGGCTAACACTTCTCAGGTAAACATTTACCATCTTTCCATTGCAATTGCTTCTTTCTTAACTTGTTTTGACTTTTTTAATAATTGTTGCAGGCTGCTGTCTCGTTTGGTCATGAGGCTGGACCTTACTCTTTTCCTTTTTTGGCTTACAGCGGATGCTTGAGGAACAAAACAAGAAACTTCTAGAAGAGTTGGCTGCTAGTCGTCAACAGGTTGTCCATTTTGAAAAATTGTACCACTAGTCAGAGCAAGATTTTTGAGATTTTCAGTTTTAGGGGATGAGAGATCCTAGTGCTTCTTCATCTAGAGGACCCCAAGCTAATGACCATGAGATCCTTTTGTCTACTTCAGATGAGGACTATTTACAGATCTGAATTCCAGGGTAATAGAGATTCAGGTGCTCCTACTTCGGGCGGACTCGGGATGGGTGATATGCCTCCTTCTTCAATAGGCGATGACTTTTTTAAAGCTTTGTTTGATTATGATCCACCACCTCATTTTTAGTGATCTATGAGTATTGTATCAATTGAGAAAATATTGTATAATAATAATAATAATGATGATGATATATAATTTGCATCTTCATTGAATCTCTTTTTTTTAATCATCATTATTACCATGATACAATTATTGGCCTTTCCTCTTCACATTTAATATTTCCACAGTATCACTAACCTACAAAACCAAAGGCAATGCGGCAATTCAAGATCCTTTCATCACCAATTCCCTATCCTTGCGCATCTCAGTCTCACACTTTTCCTTGTCAATTTTGGAATAGCACATTCATCCCGTATAAATCTCTTTTCACACCATGATTTCATACAGAAGCCAAGAGATTTTCTACTTCAACGTAAAAATTCCTTTTAACAATTTCAATTTTCCTTCAGTTGTCAATAATGACCGAACTCAATTTAAAGAAAATAAAATGTCTATTTAAAAATATGAATGCCACTCATTGGAAACAAATATCTTGGTCAAAAATTGATACTTTGAAGTGTTTTCAAAATGTTAAATTGGACCATTCTTTTTTACATTCTATGACTTATTTTTGGAATGTGAATTCTAAGACATTTAAAATTAATGGCTTTGAAATATGTCCCTTGATTGAAGAATTTGAGGCCATCCTTGGATATCCAAGCAAACAACAAATGGCGTTACCTATATTGATTTCCAAGACTCAATAAAAGATGCAAATGTTATTTCAACTTTCAAAGCCCGAAGTTCTACAGTTGATGAGAGGTGAGAAAATTCTGCTTGGTCCCTTAATTGACTTTTGCCTTTATCATTTTGCTCCTACTAAGGCATGGGGACATATGCTTTGTCTATGCTTGCTTGGCCAATTCTTGCTTGTTTCTTCTGATGGCGATATTGATCATGAGTATTGGATATCATAGACCAAATGGAAGGAGGCTTGTCACCGATACCCGTGATCTTAGCTGAGACTTTAGTTGGATTAGACCAACTTAAATCGGGATTATCGAAGAAATTGACCGGGAGTCCATTGTTGCTTCAGGTAATTACCTAAAATGCCCTTTCGGGTTTTCTATTTAGGTTTTTCTTTTTCTTTTTTTATTATTAATTTTTTATTGCTCTAATTTTTGCCTAGTCCGCCCATGCGGGTTTTTAGAACTAGCGAGCTGTCCTAATTTTTGCCTAAGCTGCCCTTGCGAGTTTTCAACTTAGTGGACCCCCCTTTTTTAATTTTTAATTTTTCCTTACAGATTTGGATTCAGGAGCATCTCTACTTGCTTGATACTCCATCTATGGATTTTTTCAGATATCTGCCGTGACATCATTCAGCTAGAAAACTACTCCACCCTGCTTCTTCATATGTTGACTAGGTTGATTGGATCCACTCACGCGCTGAAGTCAACATCTATTGGTTAGTACCTTGGTGGAAGATTTCTTGTATCACCATGCAGACATACATGATGTATGTTCCTCTTGCTACTCTTCGTCGAGGTACTTGCTTTGATCCTCATCGGCTTGACCGTCAGTATGGAGCTGAGCCTCGAGGTTCTGAATTCACTTCTGATTTAGACATGCCTTGTCTGAATAAAGCCTACTTGGATCGGCTGAAGTAAAGCTGGCCTGCACGTTACACTTATTGTCTGCCATAGATTTTACATTTTTCAATTTCTTTAGAAACTGTATTATTATGACGAAAAGATAATAAAAGTAATAAGAGATGCTTCTTTTCCTTTTATAATTTGTCATCACCTTTTGCTATTGTGTTTATTTATTTCATCCATATCTGGTCAAATACTTATAACAGTGGACATAGAACAAATTTAATATTAATTCTGTTTTATTAAATTGGGGAACAACCAAATATAAAGCCAGCATACACAAGATCACTCCTGTTGCCAGCTAGCCCTTTCACATTTTCTAATTGATGATTTTCTCTCATTTAGCCCTAATTGTTGCATAGCCCGCCCTTTCGGGTTTTTGAAACTAGCAGACTACTCTAATTTTTGCCTAGGCCGCCCTTTTTGGGCTTTCAATCTAGCGAGCTCTTTTTTTATACATAAAACCTCTTCAACCTGTCAATGTTCACTGGCTCACTAAACTTGTTCCCGTCCATGTCTGATAACTTCACTGTAACCTTGTTCATGACTTGTTTCAAAACATATGTCCCTTCCCAGCTAGGCCTAAATTTTCCTCTTGGATAAGATACATTAGGCTTACATTGTTTTAACACTGAATCTCCAACTTTGAGTTTTCTGATCTTAACCCTTTTGTTATAGGCCCGAGCTATCTTCCTTTGATACAGTTGATGATGATACAGTGCTTTTAACCTTCTTTCCTCTAGTAAAGCTAACCGCGTGTATCTGCTCACTACCCATTCCATTTCAGGCAGTTCAGCTTCCAAGACAACTCTCAATGACTTGATCTCAATTTTAATTGGAAACAGTGCTTCCATCCCATAAACCAAAGAGAACGGTGTCATTCCAGTTGGTGTTCGCACACTTGTTCTGTAATATCACGAGATATACCTTAAAAGTTTTGGAGGAGTTGTTGTATTTGGATTTAATGTATATGTGATGTATATGTATATGTCTAATTGTAATATCCCTAAGTGTGCCTAGAAGTTATGATAATATTGTTATAATTGATTTGAATGTGTAATTGATAAGTGGTATATTTGTATAGGGTTTGGTTGAATGGTAAAAGTATTTGAGAGAAATGAATATGTGTATTTGCAAAGGAAAGAATTGTATAGAGAGAGATAGTGTATATGTTGGGTATATGGCAATATATATGACATATATGTTGGTCAAAGTGCTTAGTCAAGGGAAGAAGATATTTAAATTGTTGAATGTGAAATTACCAAAATGGGCAAGAGCTTGTAAAGAGAATTAAAATGTGCATGAGGGTAAGATAGTAATTTTCTTTTGGAGGAGTATTTAATGCCTATTGAGTTTGTGTTTTCTTCATCATTTCTTCTTCTTTTTCCTTGTGTGGCCGGCTCACCTAAGACAAAGGAAAGCAAGAGAGTAAAAGAAGGGTTTGATGTTCTAAGCTCCAAAGTTGAGAGAGATTCCAAGTAACCAAGTTGGAATTTCAAGGAATTTCATCATTTTGGTAAGATTTCTCTTGTTTGCTTTGGTTCTTTTTGAAGTTGTGTATGGATTGAGTTAGGTTTATGGATAGTATGATTAAGTGTGTTTGTGTATGGTGTGTGTAAAAGTGTTGAAATGGAATTAAAGATAAGAAGCTAGGTTGGTGTTGGTGATGGAAGAGTAAGAGTTGTGTTTAGTGAATTTTTTTTCTGTTTTACAATTAGTAAAGGCTGTGACTTGTATGATTTTTAATTAATTATAGAAAAATTTTCTTAAAGTGAATTTTTGATATGTTGTGCCTCTATGAGTCTAGAATGACTGAAAAATATGTTGATTCGATTTTGGAATGGTTATGAGTTTAGAAAGATTATTTTTATTAGACCTGTTCCAGCAGGTACCTTAACTGAGACAGCTATATTTCGGGATTTTTAATAAAATGTAGAAAAATCATATCCAATTGAATTTTGGATATGTTGTTTCTTAGTGAGTCTAGTATTTGAGAAAAATAATTTGGAACCACGTTGATTGAATTTGATTTATGCAATTCACAAAGTTCAGAACTGCTGCCAGGATGCAGGGCAATTGGGGCAGTCTGGTTAGGTGAACTATTTGACCAAGATTTTGTGTTCAGTTTGATCTGAAATTTTAAAGGAATGATTTTAAGATACAAAACTAAATTCTGTAAAAATTTTAGAATTTTTAGTCAAGTAGATTATTTTATACAATTTTTCAAAATAAGGATAAAATGGAGTCTTAAACCAGAATGTACTATTCATATGGTCATTTTGCTAATATTCCTTTTGGATTAGATTGTGAAGAGGTTGAATTGCCCTAACCGTGTCCCTCAAGTGGTGCTGCCCGTGTCCCTCAAAGGTTTTGAAGAGATTGGGTTGCATTAACCTAAATGTGGAGAATTCTTGGAAAGAAAAGAAATGTATAGATTGATGGGACTAGTTCTTGAGGTAAGTACCAATACATATGATTGTATTTAATTACATAATTCGAGGCTTAACACATTTGTTTGCAAATGTGTTAAGTGATCTATTATATTGTTAACATAATTGGACTAAGGTGATGATTGAATGATGTGAAGGATGTGAAGATCATTAACAAGGTAAGCATAAACCCTATTTGATTGTATATCCTTATATGTCTTTGAACATTAACACATTGGGATGAAAGTGTTAAATAAGCTATTATATTGTGAATGTAAATGAAGAATATATATAAAGGATGAAATATGAAATGGGAAAGGTAGGAAGAAATGAGGATCATTCTTAAGGTATGTGCAATTTGTTATGATAAATGCTCTAGTAATGAATGATGTTAATGTGTTTTGAGAAGTGAGGAAATGTTATGTTATATGCATTGTGAATCTTGTGTATGGCAATGTATTATATGAATAATATACTTTGAAATGTGATATCAATGATGCTATATGTATCATATGGATTGAGATATGATATGATATGAAGCCATTGTGATTGGCTATGATAATTCAATTGAAAGAGATAAGGCATGTTGGCCTAATTAATGATGAGATTGATAATGAAATAATAAATGAATTGTTTGTTTAATATGTTATTCAGTTTCAGAGTTCTGGATTTGGGTGGCATGCCTAAGAAATGATGAAAGGTAACAGTCTTGCCGGGTTGAGGATCTCCTCATATGTGTTGAGTTGATGGTCCAAGAGACTGGGTCTGTTACACTATGAGAATTGTGAATATGAGATATATGATTTGTAACAGTCTTGCCGGGTTGAGGATCTCCTCATATGTGTTGAGTTGATGGTCCAAGAGACTGGGTCTGTTACACTATCCATGGATAGAGAGACATGTATATACATTGCCTACGGGCGTGATGATTGTGACTATGAACCAAAGCAGTAACTCTGAACTTTGAATAACATATTAGTGTTTTGGGCCCGAGTCTGTCTTTATTGTCAATGTGAAATGCAAGTATTGAAATATTGATTGTGAGTATTAAAAATGAATTATGCTTGGTGAATTGTGAATAATATAATGTTATTAAGTGTAATATGTAAATGAATTGTGGTTGATGATAACGGTTGTCTTTATTGGAAATATGATTTATGATTTGTATGATATGTAAATTGTGTATTGCAATAATGAGTGATATGATGTATAATGTGTGTATTGCAATAATGAGTGTATGATATGTAATGTATGTATTGCAATAATAATTGGTATGATATGTAAAGTGTGTATTGCAATAATGGTTGGTGTGGTACATATATAATGTAGGGGTATTAATATATTGGTTTTGAGTATTGGTGATGCATTGGGGTTGGTGATAATATTATGTATATATATATACATCATATATGAAATTAGTTAGGATATATTAAAGATAAAATTAAAAAGAAAAGAAGATATGATAAGAACTAATTATATATTGAATCGATGTATCATTATATATCAATACTTCTATACTATATGTTTATATTTTATATTTGGACTACTAAGCTCTCGGGCTTAGCGCGGGTGTTTATTCGCGCAGGTATATAGATGGAAGATATGAAGTCTTTTGTTATGCCACAAGAAGAGTAAAGTTTGTCGAGACCAACTAGAGGGTAATGCATACATGTATAAATTTTAATTATGATGTATTTCTGACGAGAGAGTATTTATATGTATAAATGAAGTTTTAATAAAGATAATGATTTTGTAAATGTTATTTAAATTAATGTATTATGGTTTGAACTCTGTTATAAATATTTTAAAAGGTAACGAAAAGTGACATCCTTATACTTTATATATTTACTGTATGTATACTAGGTATACGCATAGTACTTATATAGGGTATCGGGGTGTTACAATTGTTTTGGTATCAGAGCTTAGGTTCGAGATTCTCGGCCTAAGTAAAATTAAAAAGAAAAAGTTTTGAAACGCTTAAAATGAATTAAAAAGAAGAGTTTTGAAAATGAAATTTGTAATACATGCATATGCATTCACACCTAGGTTGGTCTCGGAGGTGGCATTATATGATTTGTAGTATATCTATGTTATATGAAATGGATGTTAATGTGTGAATGATGTTTTACATGAAAATAAAATTAGAAAATGAAATGATATGAATTTATATAAGTCTAATTGATAATTAAAAATGGAAATTTACGCTAGTAAAGGAAAGTGTTGAATGTGTTGAATTATAAAGAAATGAAACGGAAAATAAAGCTGAAAATGAGATGGAAACAAAATTAAGATTAGAATATGTACTCTCTCTTCTACACTTTGAATCTCTTTATAATAAGGTTGTGTTGGGTTAGTTAGATGGAGGAAATATTGCTGGATTGATAATATTGAAAGATATGTTATTGAAATGAAAAGAGTATGGTGGGATATGGAATGAGTTGATGAGTATAGATAAAGTGTGACTATTTAAAGTTTAGGATATATATATAAAGTTAAGGTTTTGTTTAAAAAATAAAAAATAAAAAAAAATAAAATAATATTGGTTAAGTAAGAATATCAATTAGTATTGTTGTTATAATGCAAACATTGTGAATTCAAGGTTAGAAATGTGAGATGCTTGGATATTGTGAAAGCTCATGGTAATGGTAATAATATATGATATTTGAGATTTTTCGAAATGAGCTTAATAATTGGGGAAGAAATATGTGTTGATATTGCTTTGTGATATATAGATATATATATATATATCCGAGATTTTTTTAAAGTTGATTTTAAGAAAAGATGAGTTTGGTAAATTGAAGTTTAAGCAAAGTAGTAAGTTGAAAAGTTAAAGTCCTACTAGAATTTGATAAAGATTGATTGGATATTGATGATTTAATGTATATTCAATACCTGAGCCAGGTGAAATGATTAATATTGCACATGAAAGTATTATGACTTAAGTAATGTGATTGATGGTATGAGAATTTGTTTTGAAGTAAAAAGAGAAATAGATAAGCAAATGAAAAGGAGCTATTTTAAGTCATTTTATTGCAAAAAAAAAAAATAAATAAAGAGCATATAATTAAGTGTATAGGAGCTATTGGGCTCAATGTGTATATTATTGGGTGTAATGTACATATGTATAAATATATGGGTAAAATATATATATACGTTGAATGGTAAACAAACGGATATAAAGATGATATATTAAATGTATTTCAAAATAAAGGTGAGAGAGATGTCACCTTGGTAAGGTGACTAAGAATTTGTGAAGTATTATTATGGTTAGGATATATATATGTGTGGAATTGATAAATAACTTAAGCCATGTCAAAAAGGGATAAAAATGATGTTGTGCAATGAGAAGAAATAAATGTAAAATACTTGAGTTGTCTTGGAAAAACAGTCCCGGATTGGATGCCACGGCCGTGGTAAGTGAGGGCCACGACCGTGGGGTTACAAACATGACTGTGTCTTTATGCATTTTGGTAGCACAGAAGAGTTTTCTATGCCACGACCGTGGCTCTTGAAGGCCACGACCGTGGGGACTTAAATGTTGATATGACCTGTAATTTGTGATCTAAAGGCTTAAAAATGAGACTAATATATGAATGTATTATATGTTGTGATGTGCATAAGGTGAGTTTGTTGAGGCATCAATGTCATTGAGTAATGAATTGCATATGAAATGAGAAATGTAATGAAATGATTATAACACTTGAGCAATTACATAAAATGAATATGGTTTGAGAAGCTATGAATAGTAAGTACAAAACCCTATTTGATTTCATATATTCATATGACTTTGAACCTTAAACCATTTGATTATAAATGTGTTAAGAAATCTATTATATCATTGATACCTATGAATAATGCTATATGTGTATAATGTAAATTGCTATGAATATATCAATAAGAGTATATGAAATGTGAGAGCATTCAATAATGTATATGCTATGATGATGAAATGAGAATTTATTTGGGAAATATTGGACAGTAATATGGTTATAGGTTTAAAGTAAGTGTATGAGGAAATGTTTTATGTATACAGGTATAGAAAGAGATTGTAATGGAAGAAGAAAGTATAATGTATGAAATTTCGAGAAGAGATAAATTGGAAATAGAGTAATGAACGAACTTGGGTAAAAATTGTATATGATCAAATGTTGTGCATAGGAGATGTTAAAGATAACATATTTGAATATGAATTAGGCTATTAATGATCAAGTAATCAAGAACAAAGTGTTTTGAAGTGAAGTTGGAATGTGCTAAATCTTGATGTAGCCAAAGTTTGGAGAATGGATATATAATCCTTGTGATCCAACTTAGCAGTGTAATTGAAAAGTTTGGAAACAGAATAATTAAGGAATAGTATTGATCTATAAGTTACAAATGTGACCATTAAGCTCTTATGGCCATATGATTTGTTTAATGTGTGTGGTCGGTTAGCTTTGTTATCCACAGAATTTGGATTGAAATGATTTGATTGTAGCACAATTTTGGTAAAACAGACAATTATGTTTCTAGTATCATGGTTGAAAGTTATGATTGGTAAATGTGTATCTTATAACTTTTGTGTTAACAATTTGGTTATAATTTTTGAAAAGTAAAGAAAGGAAAGAGAATTGTGATAATATTTTGAGTTATGAATAATGTAATAAAAAGGCAATTATTGTAATTATAGTAATGTTATAAAAAGGTGAAGAGATGATAAATGGGAAAAAGTGTAATTTGTGATTGAAAGTTATATTGAATATGTTTATGGTATGAGTTGAATAAGTGGATGGTTATAAAGTTTAAATGAGTGAATTATGAGTAATAAATATGGTACGAGATAATCTTGCGAATTTGGTGGAAATTGTACTAAGATAATAGAAGATAAATTATGTGTATATTGAAAGATAATTGGAAGTGATTTGTTATTAATGATCATAGTTTCAAAAAGTTGAATATGGAGTTAAAGGAATTAGAAGGTGGAAATAAGTTGGATCTAATGGAATTAATATATATATATTGTGAAATCCAATGATAAATTTAAATAAGTTAATTGTTGGTTTGAATCAAACCAGATTGAATGTGGTATATTGTGACAAATTGATCGAATGATCTAGATTTCACCAAGGTGGTGAATCAATGATTTTTTTTAGTGTAAATTAAGAGAATAGTTATAAAGAGATGAAGTGGTAAAGTATTTGAATGTAATAATGGGACGAAGATGATTGGATTCTTGTACATAGATAAGGTATTTGGGATTGTAATGAGTTATTTTGAATATTGGATAAAATGTAATAAGATATATATATTATGACAAGTTATGGAATTGAAAAAGATGATTGATTCTAGGAGGAAGAATACACATTATGTGATTGGATGAAACCAGAATATAAGAATACTATTCATAATATATGAAGATTTAAGATGGCGTATTGTTAAGAAGGGAGTGTTATTGAACTGATTAATTTCGACGACGAAATTATTTAAGGGGGAGAGAATTGTAATATCCCGAGATATACCTTAAAAGTTTTGGAGGAGTTGTTGTATTTGGATTTAATGTATATGTGATGTATATGTATATGTCTAATTGTAATATCCCTAAGTGTGCCTAGAAGTTATGATAATATTGTTATAATTGATTTGAATGTGTAATTGATAAGTGGTATATTTGTATAGGGTTTGGTTGAATGGTAAAAGTATTTGAGAGAAATGAATATGTGTATTTGCAAAGGAAAGAATTGTATAGAGAGAGATAGTGTATATGTTGGGTATATGGCAATATATATGACATATATGTTGGTCAAAGTGCTTAGTCAAGGGAAGAAGATATTTAAATTGTTGAATGTGAAATTACCAAAATGGGCAAGAGCTTGTAAAGAGAATTAAAATGTGTATGAGGGTAAGATAGTAATTTTCTTTTGGAGGAGTATTTAATGCCTATTGAGTTTGTGTTTTCTTCATCATTTCTTCTTCTTTTTCCTTGTGTGGCCGGCTCACCTAAGACAAAGGAAAGCAAGAGAGTAAAAGAAGGGTTTGATGTTCTAAGCTCCAAAGTTGAGAGAGATTCCAAGTAACCAAGTTGGAATTTCAAGGAATTTCATCATTTTGGTAAGATTTCTCTTGTTTGCTTTGGTTCTTTTTGAAGTTGTGTATGGATTGAGTTAGGTTTATGGATAGTATGATTAAGTGTGTTTGTGTATGGTGTGTGTAAAAGTGTTGAAATGGAATTAAAGATAAGAAGCTAGGTTGGTGTTGGTGATGGAAGAGTAAGAGTTGTGTTTAGTGAATTTTTTTTCTGTTTTACAATTAGTAAAGGCTGTGACTTGTATGATTTTTAATTAATTATAGAAAAATTTTATTAAAGTGAATTTTTGATATGTTGTGCCTCTATGAGTCTAGAATGACTGAAAAATATGTTGATTCGATTTTGGAATGGTTATGAGTTTAGAAAGATTATTTTTATTAGACCTGTTCCAGCAGGTACCTTAACTGAGACAGCTATATTTCGGGATTTTTAATAAAATGTAGAAAAATCATATCCAATTGAATTTTGGATATGTTGTTTCTTAGTGAGTCTATTATTTGAGAAAAATAATTTGGAACCACGTTGATTGAATTTGATTTATGGAATTCACAAAGTTCAGAACTGCTGCCAGGATGCAGGACAATTGGGGCAGTCTGGTTAGGTGAACTATTTGACCAAGATTTTGTGTTCAGTTTGATCTGAAATTTTAAAGGAATGATTTTAAGATACAAAACTAAATTCTGTAAAAATTTTAGAATTTTTAGTCAAGTAGATTATTTTATACAAATTTTCAAAATAAGGATAAAATGGAGTCTTAAACCAGAATGTACTATTCATATGGTCATTTTGCTAATATTCCTTTTGGATTAGATTGTGAAGAGGTTGAATTGCCCTAACCGTGTCCCTCAAGTGGTGCTGCCCGTGTCCCTCAAAGGTTTTGAAGAGATTGGGTTGCATTAACCTAAATGTGGAGAATTCTTGGAAAGAAAAGAAATGTATAGATTGATGGGACTAGTTCTTGAGGTAAGTACCAATACATATGATTGTATTTAATTACATAATTCGAGGCTTAACACATTTGTTTGCAAATGTGTTAAGTGATCTATTATATTGTTAACATAATTGGACTAAGGTGATGATTGAATGATGTGAAGGATGTGAAGATCATTAACAAGGTAAGCATAAACCCTATTTGATTGTATATCCTTATATGTCTTTGAACATTAACACATTGGGATGAAAGTGTTAAATAAGCTATTATATTGTGAATGTAAATGAAGAATATATATAAAGGATGAAATATGAAATGGGAAAGGTAGGAAGAAATGAGGATCATTCTTAAGGTATGTGTAATTTGTTATGATAAATGCTCTAGTAATGAATGATGTTAATGTGTTTTGATAAGTGAGGAAATGTTATGTTATATGCATTGTGAATCTTGTGTATGGCAATGTATTATATGAATAATATACTTTGAAATGTGATATCAATGATGCTATATGTATCATATGGATTGAGATATGATATGATATGAAGCCATTGTGATTGGCTATGATAATTCAATTGAAAGAGATAAGGCATGTTGGCCTAATTGATGATGAGATTGATAATGAAATAATAAATGAATTGTTTGTTTAATATGTTATTCAGTTTCAGAGTTCTGGATTTGGGTGGCATGCCTAAGAAATGATGAAAGGTAACAGTCTTGCCGGGTTGAGGATCTCCTCATATGTGTTGAGTTGATGGTCCAAGAGACTGGGTCTGTTACACTATGAGAATTGTGAATATGAGATATATGATTTGTAACAGTCTTGCCGGGTTGAGGATCTCCTCATATGTGTTGAGTTGATGGTCCAAGAGACTGGGTCTGTTACACTATCCATGGATAGAGAGACATGTATATACATTGCCTACGGGCGTGATGATTGTGACTATGAACCAAAGCAGTAACTCTGAACTTTGAATAACATATTAGTGTTTTGGGCCCGAGTCTGTCTTTATTGTCAATGTGAAATGCAAGTATTGAAATATTGATTGTGAGTATTAAAAATGAATTATGCTTGGTGAATTGTGAATAATATAATGTTATTAAGTGTAATATGTAAATGAATTGTGGTTGATGATAAAGGTTGTCTTTATTGGAAATATGATTTATGATTTGTATGATATGTAAATTGTGTATTGCAATAATGAGTGATATGATGTGTAATGTGTGTATTGCAATAATGAGTGTATGATATGTAATGTGTGTATTGCAATAATAATTGGTATGATATGTAAAGTGTGTATTGCAATAATGGTTGGTGTGGTATATATATAATGTAGGGGTATTAATATATTGGTTTTGAGTATTGGTGATGCATTGGGGTTGGTGATAATATTATGTATATATATATACATCATATATGAAATTAGCTAGGATATATTAAAGATAAAATTAAAAAGAAAAGAAGATATGATAAGAACTAATTATATATTGAATCGATGTATCATTATATATCAATACTTCTATACTATATGTTTATATTTTATATTTGGACTACTAAGCTCTCGGGCTTAGCGTGGGTGTTTATTCGCGCAGGTATATAGATGGAAGATATGAAGTCTTTTGTTATGCCACAAGAAGAGTAAAGTTTGTCGAGACCAACTAGAGGGTAATGCATACATGTATAAATTTTAATTATGATGTATTTCTGACGAGAGAGTATTTATATGTATAAATGAAGTTTTAATAAAGATAATGATTTTGTAAATGTTATTTAAATTAATGTATTATGGTTTGAACTCTGTTATAAATATTTTAAAAGGTAACGAAAAGTGACATCCTTATACTTTATATATTTACTGTATGTATACTAGGTATACGCATAGTACTTATATAGGGTATCGGGGTGTTACATGTTCTATATCCCCACAAAGCAAAAGGAAGCATCTCTGACCAATTCCTATATGTCTTGGTCATCTTGGACAGAATTTGATTAATTGTCTTGTTTATTGCTTCTACAGTACCATTAGCCTTTGGTCTATACGGAGAGGATCAGTGATGATGGATTTGGTACTTCGAGAATAAGTCCTTAACTACTCCTTGAAACTGTACCCCATTGTCTGATATCGCACTGTGCGGGACCCCATACCTCTAGATGAGGTTCCTTTCAATAAATCTAGCCATTTGACTTGCCCCTAATTTGTTGAAGGATTCAGCTTCGACCCATTTTGAAAAATAATCTACCACTACTACAATAAAATGGTGACCGTTTGAGGCTGTCAAATGTATCTCTCCTATAATGTCGATCCTCTAAGTGGCAAAGGGCTAGGGTGAAGACATAGAATGCAATTCTTCAGGAGGCATATGATTCAAATTACCATACATCTGACATTGTTGGCACTTCTTTACAAACTCAATACAATCTCTCTTTATGGTCAACCATTAGTAACCTTGTCGAATTATCTTTTTAACTAGGGCTAAACCACTCATGTGTGGACTGCAACTTCCCACGTGTATTTTTGACATGATATGCTTTTCTTCAGGCTTCCTCAAGCATATCAAGTGCACCCCATCAGGCCATCTTTGATATAACTCTCCATGGAAGGTGATGTATTGTAAGGACCACCACCTTATGGCTCTTCTTTCTTTCTTTGTTACCCTCGGTAGGTATTCCCTTTCCTTTAAAAATTGTCTTATAGTATCATACCACGCATCATGGTCTGTATCAGTTTCCATGATTGTCTCATATTCATAGCAAGGAGTTGATGAACTGGTCAAAATCAGAGGCTTGAGGAATAAGTTGATAGCATTTTTCCATACCGAAGCCAATGTGGCTAGGGCATCAGCCAGAGGCTTGAGAAGATACAGCCGTGTCATAGGCTATTTCACACCATACACCCACTGACTTAGCCATGGTCCACCTCAAGAAAAAAAGAACCAAGAATAGGAAGAAGAAGACATAGCCATAAGACACATCCATGTCACTAGCCGTGTCACTTCACATAACATGCATGTATGATAAGTAGTGTTGGACATAGGCATATGACTTGGCTGTGTCTAAGGAAAAATTTAGAAACATGGCCAAGACAAAACTGACTTGGTCATGTCTGAGATAGATTCCTTTTTTTTATATGACTTGTGGGACAAGATAGGAGACCACAAGGAATGTTTCTTAAAAAATATTTAAAAGAAATGAAATGGTGAGATTTTTTTTTATGGAAAGAAAAGTTTAAAAATGTAAGTGAGGGAACAAATGGAAGTAGGAGTATGGATGTGAGTTGGAAAGTAAATTTTCTTTTTCTTAAAAACTATAAAATAATTGGAGAAGGATGGTTGCATGTTTTTAAGGGGATGCATTCTTCTTCCTAAGCTTCTTCTTCATGTTGTTGAAGAAACCACCATTTTGATCACCATCTCCACTTTTTCCATCTTCAATTTTCTTCCATAGACAAGTTTCTTTAATATTTTCGGGATATTGCTTGGGTAGTTCTTGAACGAGCTCTTCAGAGATTTAGATTTGGGCAAAGTATATGGAATTGATTGGAGGCTTGAGAAAGTTTTCACTTCATTTTCAAGGATAGAAACATTGATTAAAGGGTTTGAAGAGGGCTTGAGATTTCTTCATCACATTCAAGTTGAGCTAGGAGGAAGAACAAGAAATTTCAACTCTAGGCATCTTCAAGGGGTTTTTCTATTTTCTTAATTAATTTTTTTTTCAGATTTTGTTGTTGTATACATTAATACTTCAATGAATATTTGTGAGTTGAATTATATTGAGATGAATGTTCATTTTGAATTGATGATGAGCTAAATTACTCATGCTTAAGGCTTGTAGTAGATTTGATTAAATGACTTAATTCAACATTCCTATTAATACAACTTGTTATTACTTGTTTGTATTAGATTAGATGTTAGGTTGACAGAGTGGCCATCTATTGATCTCTTAATATTGAATGAAAGACCAAAAGGTGAAATTTGATATTGGAATTATGCAATCAACTTTCCTAAGAATGAAATTAAAATATACGCTCTAGGATGTACTTAATTTGCTAGTTAAGGTGATTGGTTTTGTTAATTCATAAATTTGAGAACAATTGAATTGATAATTGCTAATTGATATTAAGGAGGAAATTAAGTTATAATATTATGTTAATGGATAATTGAGAATTAAGCTAAAAATATTAGGTACCATTTCAAGAATTTAAATTAATCTTGCATAACTATTACTCATAGTCACTTTTAAATTTTAATCACTTTTCACTATTTCAACACAACACACTCAATCTTTAAATTTATTATTTCAATCAAACTATTATCAACAAACACTTTCTTTTTCATACGACCTTGGGATGTTTCACCATTAAATATAACTACCTTGTATACTTACTAGTGTCTCTTTATAGTCGTATTAAGTAGAGCGTAACAAGTTTTTGGAGCTGTTACTAGGGAAGGCTGTTTTAGTAGTAGTTTTATTTTTTTATTTTAACTGTTTAAGTGTTTTTTTTAATTGCTCAGGTGATTTTTGCAAGGACAAAGGTCGCAAGGCAATTAACTTGCTCCATTTATAGACAACATTTATAGACTTCCTAGTCGAAGAAGTGGATCCTTTGGTACAAGAAGGGGAAGATATTGAAGAGGAAGTTGAAGAGGATACAGAAGTAGAAATGGATGAAGTGGAAGAACCACCAATGAAGGAGTTTGCCAGACCAATAATCAGGGTAACTACATCATGTATATGGTTGAACACTGCAACTATAAACTATGAAATGAGAAACATTCATTTGAGTATGTTGCCCTCTTTTCATGGAATGTCGAATGAAGATCCTCTCAACTTAATTCGTGACTTTTATAAAACCTTGCATAAATTTTCTTTGCAAACATTGTTGGAAGATGAGCTTAAAATGAGGTGTTTCCCATACATTTTGAAGGATAGGACAAAAGCATGGTTGATGACTTTACTAGAAAATTCATTAACCACATGGACCGAAGTTTATAACAAATTTATGGGAAAGTTCTATTCACATCAGAAATCAAAGGAGCTTAAGGGGAGTATTGCAACATTCACCCAATTGGATAGAGAACCATTTCATCAGGTATGGGATCACTTCAAATCTTTGTTGTTCTAATGCCCTCATCATTATTATCCACAACAATTGCTCAATCAATTCTCTTATGATAGGCTCACTTAGTAAAGCCAAAATACAGTGGATAATGCAGCAGGTGTGCAATGGGTGAAAAGATAATTATTGAAACGGTGAGATTGTTTGAAATATTTGAAGCAAATTCATAGAAGAAGAGTATTGGAGAAAGGCATAGAGGAATCTTTGAGTTGAATGCAAATTTAGAAATGTCAAGACAAATAGCAGAGTTGACAAGGCAAGTAAAATTACTAAATGCTAAAGGAAACTTGCCTATGTCAAGTCAAGAAATATGTGCATCATATGGAGTTGTAGGCCATAATATAAATATGTTCTTCGCAAATTTTGATCAATGCCAAGATGGGCAAGAGCAAATTTATGCTTTGAAGGTTTCCAACAAAGAGGGAGAAATGATCCATTTTCCAATTCTTATAATCCCGGATGGAGAAATCATCCAAATTTCTATTGGAAGAATCAGCAACACATTCCACCTAAATAATCCTTCCAACCTTATCAAAGAGGTCCTCAATTTCAAGGATAATCTTCACATCAAGATCAACCGAAGAAACCAACAATGGAAGAAAACTTGAATGCTTTTATTCAAGTAAGCATATAAAATCAATAGTTGAATAACAAAAGGTTTGACTCTTTGGAAGTATCATTGAAGAAGTTTCAAATGTAAGTTTGTCAATTAGATAACCAACTTCAAGATCATCAAAAAGGAAAATTTTCAAGTCAAACAGAATAAGCCAAGGTAATCACAGTCTTGAGAAATGGTAAGGTAATTGATAACAAAATTGATGATTCTTTGGATGTAGGTACAATTCAAGAAAATGGTGAGGAAATGTAAAAAAGCCAAGCCAAGCCAAGTGAATCAATGGAAGAGGAGAGCGTGGAGGCATCCACTTCACTAAAGTTGTACAAATCTCCAAATCCTTATAGACCGCCAATTCCTTTCCTAAGCAGATTAAAAAAATGAGAAGCAAGATAAACAATTTTCTGAAATTTATAACATACTCTCAAAGGTAAGTATAAATGTCCTCTTACTTGAGGCGATTCAAAATATGCCAGCTTATGCCAAATTCTTCAAGGAACTAAAATCTAAAAAGAAAAGGTATGAACTAAATGAAAAGGTGATAGTTTCGGAAGTAACAATTGCCTTTTTACAACACAAGTTACCTCCTAAGCTAAAGAATTCTGAAAGTTTTATAGTTAATATCTCTATATGAAATGGGATGGAAACCACTGGAATGTATGACCTTGGAGCTAGTATAAATTTGATGCCATATTCCATTTATTTAAAATTAGAGCTAGGGAAACTTAAACCAACTAAAATGGTGTTGTAGGTTATAGATAGAACTCTTAGATACCCTAAGGGAATCACAGATGATGTTCTAGTTCAGGTAGGAGGTTTGATTATTCCTGTTAATTTCATTGTCTTGTATATAGGGAAAGAAATCCGTAGGGATTATGAACACACAATTTTGCTAGTAAGGCCTTTTATGGGTAAAACTAATACTTTGATTGATGTTAGAAATGGAAAACTGACCGTGATCATTTTAGGACAAACTGTCGAATTTTTAATTTTTAACATCTCCTATTCCCACTATTATTGTGTATGAAGACTGCTCTTTTATTTATCATACTGATTTTGCTATTGAAGAAGTTTTCTTGCAGGAAAGTAGTGAAGACAAGCTTGAGATGGCCTTAACTTTGGGGGAAGAAGTTGAAATTTCTAATGTAGAAATTGAGAAATGCAAGTCCATGTTGGATGATGAGAGTAATAAGAGGGAACTTGAGATTGAGGAAGAGGAGATTCAACCAAAAGTGGTTTAACTTAAAGAACTCCCAAAGTATTTAAAGTATGTTTTTCTTGGGGAGAACAACACACAACCAGTGATAATTTCTGCAACTCTCAATGGTGATAACGAAGAGAAACTTGTGAGAGTACTAAAGAAACTTAAGAAAGCCATTGGTTGGAGATTGAGTGATATCAAGGGTATTAGTCCTTCCATGTGTATCCATAAAATACTTTTAGAGGAAGGTGCTAAACCAGGGAAGCTCAGAGAAGGCTCAATCCGTTAGTGAATGTTTGATGAAGGGGTAATTTACCCCATTGCCATTAGTGAATGGGTTAGCCCTGTGCATGTGGTACAAAAGAAAGTAGGTTTAACCATGATCTAAAATGAGAAGGGAGAATTGGTACCTACATGAACTCAGACTAGGTGGCAGATGTATATAAACTATAGGAAATTAAATAATATCACCAAGAAAGATCATTTTTCTTTACCATTTATTGATTAGATGCTTGATAGATTATCTGGACATGCTTTTTACTATTTTCTTTATGGTCTTTCAGATTACTACTAAGTCCTTACAACATTGAAGGATCAACCCAAGACAACTTTCACTTGTCCTTTTAGAACATTTACTTTTCGAAGGATGCCATTTGGACTTTGTAATGCACCAGGCACTTTTCAAAATGCATACTGTCTATCTTTTTCGATATGTTGGATAAATTCATAGATGTATTTATGGATGATTTTTCTATTTTTGTCACTTCCTTTGGTGATTGTTTGGATAAATTGACGATTGTACTTGAAAGGTGTAATGTACAAAATTTTAAACAGGAAAGTTTTTAACTAATATTGATAATTGATAGTGTATAGTGACAAAAGTGATGTGGATAAATGTTATAAGTAGGGAATAGTGAATAGTATATCTCAAAATCTACTGAAGAAATTATTTTTACAGTTTTACAGGACTAAAAATTGAATTAGAATCAAAGGATAAGAAAGAGAATGCACTATAGTCAAAATGAGATTGGCCACACTATATTGAATTTATTATATATATATATATACATGTATGTGTGTATAGAAATTTCTTTTCTTTCTCCATCAACCACGCCATCTACCACCACCATCACCATCTTCTCTACTTTCTTCTTCCTTTCATAAAAGAATTAAGGGAAATTCATCTTTTGCAATAAATTTTTTTAAGAGAATTAGTTAGAGTAGGTGAGATTATCAGGAAGTGATCAAAGAAAAAGAGGGAAAAGAGAGAAGAAGACGGGTTTTGAAAGAGGTATGTGCTTATGTATTTTTAATTTGCAAATATTTGAATTTCTATGAATTTTAATGTTTGAATTGGATGATTGAGTCATCTATAATGAATTATTACTGAAAAGTATTTGTTAATGGATTGATGAGTGAAAAATTGAATTACAGGTACTTAAAAATGATGAATATGGTTCTTAATTCAATCATTATAAGAAATGAATGGTTTGATGTTGTTTTTAGCCATGAGTGATGGTTAAAGTTTGATTAATTGATGTTTGAGCAAAGTATTTGATATTGACTCTTTTATGTCAAAAAAATTAGTTTTTGATTCATTTTTATCATAGATCTTGATTATATTGTGTTTAAGTGGTTGACTATACGAAATACAGAATTTTTGCCTGACACGGCCATGTTACTGGGCGTGTTGATGATGTTATTTTTCAATGTTTATGACATGGCCATGTCTCTGGGCATGTCGTAGCTACTGTAATGCAAAATTAATGACACGGGTCGGTAGGCATGTCAAAGCTTTTATAAAATGGGTAAACGACACCGTCATTGACACATCCATGTCGTTGGGCATGTCACTTGAAGAATTTGCCTAAAATAGTTCTTTTTCTTGTCTTTCATCCATGATTTTGGTGTAAATGACCATAAGGCCTCAAAGTATAATAATTTTTGGATATATGTTAAATATGTGTAATACTAATTATTGATAAAATAATTGTTCCATTGAAGTAATATAAACAATTCAATGTTAATTAAAAAATAATGAACTGTCCAAATCATGCCGATTTTAGATCTAGCTTGGGATTGACCGGATAGCCAGAGGGAGGATATCCATAGTGATAGTGGGCACATCGTGCCATTAGTGGAAACATTGTGTCATCAGTGATAGTGGGCATATTTGCCATTATACATTCTTTAGATTTGGCATTAAAATTGCTATAGTGACCTGTTATCCAAACCTATGATCTGAGTTCAGTGTGTATGGGCATATTTAATGAAGTTATCTATATTTAAAATATATGTGAATATGGTGTTATGAATAATGGAAGAAATGCAAAACAATAATATAAGTCAATTATTTAAAATTGACTTACTGTGTTACAATGTAAAAGTGATTGATAATGTATATAATAATATTTTAAGTGAAAGTTCTAATGTACAAAATAGAAATGTTATGTTCAAAATATTGAATTGATCAATAACTTTCTAAGTGTTATAATGATTGAAAGTGTATATAATGATATAAGATACAAAGTGCTCCAAAGTATAGTACTAAATCAAAGTGCTAAAATTATAAATTGAATTAGATTATCCTATATGTGAAACTGAAAATTAAGATTTACTGAAAAAAAAAATAAGTATAATATGAGCAATGCTAATAAATGAGAAAGTAAGTCCTAAATGAAATGATTTAAAAAGAGAAAAGTTGCAATACCGAAAGTGTAGTATAGCATGATGATTTTTAAAGTTAAAATTATTATTTTGTGTAATCAAAATATTATGTCAATTTGTTATTGAGAATATTTAATATATTGAAATATTTATTAAAACTAAGTGTTATTACTATATTTTCATAAGTATTTTCTTTAATACTAAGTGGCAAAATATTTTTATACAAGCACTACTAAGTTTTGCTTAGCGTATTAGAATTATTTTCTGACACGCAGGCATCTTGTCATCAGAGTAAGTTAAGAACTAGAAATAAAGATCTTCAAAATTATCTACAGTGCATATAGAGATCTTTTGTATATTGCACTTTTAAGTTATGAAATATATATGTGTAATTTATTTTGGCTATTTGAGAGATTGTACAAATTTGTAAACGTGAAAGGAATATATTTATTTAGAGAATGAAGTTTTAGATTTTAGTGAATGATTATCAAATCTAGAAATGTATTATATATTTATTTTGGATTGACAAACTTATGATGGTTATCTAATTTATAATTAGTAATTGGTTTATTGGAGATATTGGAGATTGGTTTAAATGTTGAATTTATAAGTGTTGTTTTATATAAATTGTATTATTATTTAAAAATTTTTGTTATTAACATTTTGAAAGAAAACTTTGTTGATGAATTGATTAGATTATGGGACAGTATATTGAGTAATATTATCTGATAGTTTTATGTGAGAATTGTCAAGGGATGTTACAAAAGGTGTATTGAATACAATTTAACCTTGAGTTGGGAGAAAAGTCATTTTATGGTAGATCATGGTATAGTTTTGGGGCATGTTGTATATAGTAAGGGCATTGAGGTGGATAAAGCCAAAATTTATTTGATTGCTAATTTGCCACCTCTCACATCTGTTAAAGGGATTAGAAGTTTTTTGGGACATACTGGATTCTATAGACGGTTCATAAATGACTTTTCAAAAATTTCACGTCCTTTATGTCATTTGCTTGGAAAAGATGTCCCATTTGTCTATAATGATAAGTGCTTGAAGCTTTGAATATCCTAAAAGAAAAATTAGCTTCTGCCCCTATGATTGTTGCTCCTGAGTGGGATTTGCCTTTTGAGATTATGTGTGATTCTTCAAACCATGCTATAAGAGTTGTGCTAGGACAAAGGTTAAATGAACTCTTGTGTGTGATTTATTATGCAAGTTTATCTTTGAATGATGCACAGGTAAATTACACAACTACTGAGTGAGAGATGTTAGATGTGGTATTTGCACTTGATAAATTTACATCTTATTTGATAGGCTCTAAAGTCATTGTATTTTTCGATCATTCGACCTTGAAAGATCTGTTGACTAAACCACAAGCCTAAACCTAGGCTCATGAGGTGGGTTCTTATGCTGCAAGAGTTTGCTGTAGAAATCAAAGATAAGGAAGGTAGTGAAAATTTAGTGGTTGACCATCTTTCTAGGTTACCCTTTAATGATGATGATGCATAAATTACCTTTGAGAATGCTTTTGAAAAATTTCATGATGAAGACTTGTTTGCCATAACACAAGCACCATGGTATGCCGATATTGCTAATTATCTTTCTTGTGGTGTTGTGATAAAAGAATTGAATTTTTAGGCAAAAAAGAGATTTCTAAATTCCTGTAAGTGCTATTTTTGAGATAAGCCATATTTGTTTAGAATCTACAGGGATGAGATCATCAAATGATGTGCATAAGAGGAGGAACAATTATAGGTAATGCAATTTTGCCACAATCTGTATTGTGGAGGGCATTTTAGAGGTAAGAAGACTACCGAGAAAATTTTACAAAGTGGTTTACATTGGCCTGCCCTTTTTAAAGATGCTTATAATTTTTGCATAAGATGTGACAATTGCCAAAGAGTAGGAAATATAAGAATGAGAAATGAAATGCCTCTTAATATTTTCATTGTGGTAGAAATATATGATGTATAAGGAATTGATTTCATGGGCCCATTTTCCAAATCTTTTAGTTTTGAGTATATCCTTCTTGCTATTGATTACGTGTCCAAGTGGGTTGAGGTTATCCCCACTAGGACCAAAGATGCTAATATTGTTTTGAAATTTTTGAAGGAATACATCTTATGCATGTTTGGAACCCCTAAAGCGATAGTCAGTGATGGAGGAAGCCACTTTTACAACAAGTGGTTCGAAAAGCTGATGACCAATATGGGTATTCGGCATAAAGTGGCAACTCCTTACCATCCCTAAACATCCGGCCAAGAAGAAATCTCCAATAAGCAAATCAAGGAAATTTTAGAGAAAATAGTGTGTAACCAGGAAGGATTGGGAATTGTGCCTTTCGGAAGCACTTTGGGCATATCAGACAGCTTTTAAAACTCCTTTAGGAATGAGTCCATATTGTCTAGTCTTTGGCAAGGCATGCCACTTGTAGGTGGAATTAGAGTACAACCTATTGGGTGATCAAGGCTATGAATATGGACTTAAAAGGGCCGAAAGAGCAGAGAATGTTACAAATTTCTAAGCTAGATGAGCTTAGAAATGAAGCCCATTATTAGACAAATGATCTCAATTTTGATCCTTGACAACTCAAATTGACTTACTTATTTAACATGTGTTTGAAGAACCTTGTTGCAGGATTAGGTTGTTTCAAATAAAGCTGAACAGAGCATGTTTAGCGGTCGCACAAGACATGGAAACAATCGCCCCATTCAAATGAAGGATGAAACTATATCACAGTCGGTTTCACGGTCATTAGCTGACCTCAGTTGCGACCGCACTTACAAAAGAGCGATCGTCCTACATTCATGGACAAACGCAACACAAGAAACCCAAATCATCCTAATTACAATAAGGTTCGCAGTGACAAGAATGACAAAGGATACGATCTTGCTTATCACTTTCGCGATCGCCCTTTGATATCCGAGACTGCTCTGATGATTTAGGAGAAATCTACTTAAACTGACAGTAGTGTTCGTGTCCTAAGGTGCGTCCAGAAGTTCGACGCGAGTGACTCAACTAGACGGACTTTCATTTTTCCCAGTCAAAGAATGTCAGGTGTGATGACCGTTATAAACCCACTTTAGCACTCAAAAAGGGCGACCGCACCTATCATATGCGTGACCGTCCCGACAACCACAGCATGGGCAAGATTCCTGCTGCAGAGCACTCAAATTTGATCGTTGAAGCAAATTTAAATGCAGCGACCGTTCCTTGACCAAGGACGACCATGTGAGACATGAGCGCGACCATCCTTATGTGAAGGACGACCGCGAAATGCTTCGAACAGTTTACTGAAGAAGGTCTAAACTGCCAAGACTTTATTCTCACTATCTATAACGGCTAGTTAGACCACATTTATAAATACATTGCTACTCTAAGAAAAATAAAGTGATGTGAAGAGAGAATCAAAGAATTTATAGCCAAGCAACATATTTTACTTAAACTTACATTTGAATTGTAATGAATGTTAGGTGTAAGCATTGAAAACACCATTGTATAAGTTTGAGTGTGAGCTTGGAAAACACTTAAGTTGTGAGAGTAAGCCTAGTAAAACTCTTGTAAAGGTTGTGAGAGTAAGCCTAGAAAAACTCTTGTAAAGGTTTTGAGTGTAAGCCTTAGTAAAACACTTGTCAAGTTAGGTGTGAACTTGTGAAAACACCAAAGTTGGAAGTGAGCTTATAAAACTTCAAAGATTAGTGATACCTTAACAAGTTGTTAAGGAAATGGATGTAGGATTGAAGAAAATCTGAACCACTATAAATATTATGTGTTCTTTCTTTCATTCACTACTAACCATTTCTCTATTCCGCATTTCTTGATTGTTGAGTTTCTAATTTGCCATTATTACTTGAGGAAACCAATTCACCCCCCCTCTTGGTTGCCATCTTGGGACAACAATTGGTATCAGAGCTTGAAATTTCTTAAACTTAATTGTGAAATTTGATCCACTATGGCAACTTCTTCTTCATCAAACTCTATCTCTCATGGAAATCTTAACACTATTCTTAGACCCTACTTTGATGGAACTGATTATTCTTACTGGAAACACAAAATGTATTTGTTTCTAGATAGTGAAGGGATAGAACTATGGGATTTTGTGGAAAGTGAGTGGAAACCTCCCACTTATGAAGTTGATGGTATTCAAGTTCCTCTTCCCAAAGCATAGTGGTCAACTATCAATGTCAAAGATCGATTCAAGAACAATAGAGCCGCTTCCATCTTGATGAATTCCATTTCAAGAGAAGAAGGTGGAAGAGTTCAACATTTAACTTGTGCACATTGCATTTGGAAGACACTTGAAAACTACCATGAAGGTACGACTCAAGTGAGATTCACCAAGAAACAAATGCATGTTCATGAGTATGAGCTATTCAAGATGAAATCAAATGAAAACGTCACCGACATGACCAATCGCTTGCTTGCTTTTGCCAATGAACTAAAGAAGTATGGCAAGGTATATGATCAAGGTGATGTAAACAGTAAAATCTTGAGAGCCCTAAGAGCTAGAAAGAACTTTGAATCAAAAGTATCATCCATCGAAGAAGCTCATGATCTTAGCACATTAAGAACCGACGAGCTTGTTGGAAAACTACTCACATTTGAGCTACATAGCGAAAAAAAAAAGAAGATCAAGGTGAAAAAGAAAAGAAAAAACCAATTGCGCTCAAAGCAATCAAAGAAGTTGAGAGCTCAAGCAACGAAGGTACTGATGATGAAGATGAAATGGCAATGTTCTCAAAAAGAATAAATGAATGGAAAAGGAGGAAAAGATTACAAGCAAATAAAGGCACACTTCCTAAATTCTCCTTCAAAGATAAAGAAAAGAAAAATGAGGTAAAGTGCTATGAATGTGGAAAAACTGGTCACATTAAATCGGATTGCTTCAAAGTAAAAAATAAAAGGAAATGGGACAAAGAAAAGAAAAAGTCTCTCAAAGCCACATGGGATGACTCCTCTTCAAGTGAAGAAGAAGAAGAAGGAATTGCAAACCTATGTCTCATGGCTATTGAAGATGACTCCAATGAGGTAAGTACTCAATCCTTTGATCTAGTAGCACATAATGATATTGATGATCTAGATGATAGTGATTTGATTGAGCACATGAACTTTAAAATAGAAAAATACTTTTCTAAAATTGTCACATCCCAAAGTTTAGGTAGTCGAGTATTAGGTAAGAAGGACATAAATAAGTGGTCAAATAGAGGCTCGAGATAGTCAAAAACAAAATCGGTGTGCAAAGGAGGCCCGTGAAGTCGACGGGACCTAAAGGTAATTTTTCAAAAGGCCGAGGACCTAAGTGGAAATTTCTCAAAAGTTAGTGACAACTATGTAAACTTAAAAATTAAGTGTCGAAAGTTCTTAATAGTGCCCATATCCGAACCCAAAAGAATATTCTCGAGATTAATCGGGTCATAATCGTGGGTTTCAATTTTTCCCGAAAACGCACGGTTTAAAAGATACAATCGATTAATCGCTGGAGGGTATTTTTACACCCTAGACTATAAAATTACAGCACAAGAAAGTTGAGGGGGTCAAAATATGAATAAAAGAAAGCCCAATGGCTTGGGTTTTAAATAAATAAAAGAAAGAGACATTTGGACCAATTAAAAGTGGCCATTTTTGCCATAAGGTGTACCAATGGGAAATCTACACTTACACCAACACATCTTAACCTCTCTTGGTTGCCATTTGGATCAAAATAAGCTAAGGAAAGAATATAAAAGCCCTCTCTTACATGGTGAACTCGTCCAAACCATAAGAGAAGGAAGAAGGAGGTGATTTTTCCAAAGTTTAAGGCTTTTGGTTGAAGATTTTGGTGACAAACAAGATTATAAGGTACGAGAAACCTATCTCTAGTTTTAATTTCATGGATTAATGGTTAATTTAAGAGATTGAAATTAGGATTCATGTAGCTAGATTTGGATAAAATTCAAGAAATAATTGTTTGAAGGATTTGATGAAAGAAATAATGGTGTTTAATGGTGAAAATAAGCTAGTACCCATTAGAAAAATCATAAGATAAGACTATGTCTATACCTAGGGTTCTTACCTTCGTATATGTGATGTTAAATTTCATAGGAAATCAAGGATACAAGGAAGGAAAGGAAGTGATATAGATAAAGGACTAAGGAAAAGCAAGGTTTGGTACTTTAACTAATTGTTTTTTCATTTTCTTGAAATTTTTCTGTTTTAGAATTAGTGAAATACTGTGACTTGTATGATTTTTAATTAAATATAGAAAAATTTTCTTGATGTCAATTTTTTATATGTTGTGTCTCAATGCGTCTAGAATGACTGAAAAATATTTTGAGTTGAATTCAGAATGGTTATGATTATGGAAATATTATTTCTGTTAGACCTGCTCTAGGAGGTACCTTGACTGAGACAGCCATGTTTCCGGATTTTTAATACA
Source organism: Garcia nutans (assembly GCA_947685225.1). Lineage (NCBI taxonomy): Eukaryota > Viridiplantae > Streptophyta > Magnoliopsida > Malpighiales > Euphorbiaceae > Garcia > Garcia nutans. The sequence goes on along the minus strand of CANTUV010000007.1, from coordinate 40,476,651 downwards.
ATTTAGAAAAATAATCTTCAATTGAATTTTGGATATGTTGTTTTTTAGTGAGTCTAGTAATTGAGAAAAATAATTTGGAACCACATTGATTGAAGTTAATTTACGGAATTCACAAAATTCAGAACTGCTGCCAGGATGCAGGGCAACTGGAGCAGTCTGGTTGGGTGAACTAGTTGACCAAGATTTTATAAAATTTTAAAGGAATGATTTTAAGATGTAAAACTAAATTCTGTAGAGTTTTTAGTCAAGTAGATTATTTTATACAATTTTTCAAAATAAGGATCAAGTTGAGTCCAAAACCAGAATTTACTATTCATATGTTACTATTCATATGGTCATTTTGCTAATATTCATTTGGTCATTTTTCAAAAGTAATCCAATTGATTCCTTATGCATATAAATGAGCATAATATGTTATTAAAATGACAAAATATGATATTTCATGTTGAAATAATATAAGAAACATAAGTCGATAATTGTATAATGCATATTCGATTAAGAAATGGCATGAAAATTTTGGCTCCATTGGGTATCTGGGATAGTACTGAGTAAGGTAAGGGTATGATATATCATACTATATGAAGTGCTACTTTAATATAGGACTTCGGTCAGAGTTATATAGGGTGACGACCCGAGCTATATAGGACTTTGGTCCGAGTTATATAGGGCAATTGCCCGAGTTATATAGGACTCTGGTCCGAGGGCTTCGGCCACAGATTCCGCAGGGCTTGGTCCGCAATTTTTTAGGGCCACAGTCACAGAATATATATACAGTTGTTTCAGTTAGTTCCTTTCCATACGTTAGTCTACCAAATTGCCTTGTGGAGCGAACTGATAAAATGATAATAACTGAATATATGACATGTATGGATTGTTTTTATTATGATATTATTTTTCAATACGACTCATTGCTTTTAAAAGTGAATTATGCTTTTATTATTTATTTTCCGTAATTAGTTAAAGTACCCACTAAGCAATGCTTAGCGAGTTTAGTTTCTTCTAAACTCGTAGGCTATTAGCAAGGAGCCAGTAGCGAGCAGAGAAGTCCTGCGATCTGTCGGTCATCAACAAACTTAGGTGGTGCTCTTCATTTTGTATTTTGGTATTAGAAACTGGCATGTACTTATTTGAACAATACAAAGAGATAACTTGATGTAGCATATAAATCTAGTAATGTATAATAACTGTATGGTTTTAAATTGAGTTGGGTTGTGAATATAGAAGTGTGAATTCTTCTTGCAGGATTGTAGTTGAGGGTATAAGGGTGGATTATTGGGAGTGTGCTTGAGTTGAATTGTGAAACAAAATGTTTTTCAAAAATAAGAAAAATTAGTTTTGTCGACACTTGGGACCTAGAATTTTAAGGGAGACTCCGTCAAAATTTTTGGAAAATTTTTTTATAAGGAACATTAAGTAAGCTGACATAACCAGAGCTCGTATCCCGATGTAGCATTCCTCGTCGGCTTATTCATAAGTCGGGAAAGGGTGTTACAAAAATGATGCTCTATAAAGAAAAAAACTCTAAATTAGAAAAGGATTTTATATTCTTAAAGAACTCTACCTTAGAATTGAAAACCTCAAATGAACACTTGATGAATTCAATAGAAGAGTTAAATAAAAACTCACATGACTTAGAAAAAATTATTAAAGAGAATGAAATTTTGAAGCATGAACTAAAAGAACTAAAAGAATCAATTTCAAGATTTCATAAAGGAAAGGAAGCTTTAGACACATTAATTGGTAACAAAAGATCACCCTCCTTAAAATATGGATTAGGATTCAATGGCTCAACCAATATTGCACCAAGCAAACCAATATTTGTAAAAGCATCTACAACTAAAATTTCTAATGTTGATATTGTAAAGAACAAAGATGCTCTCACCAAGTCTAAAAGTACCAAAAGAACTTCTTATGGTTCATTAGGAATTAAAGCTAAAAGTAATCATGCATTTCTGTACACTAAACTTGCACAAAAGCAATCACATATTTGTAGTTGTATGCATAATACTTAGAATACAAAAAGAAAAATGTAGAAATATAAAATACCATGGAAATGCACATATTGCATGAAGTTTGGACATAAAAGTTTTTTCTGTCATATAAGAAAGGCTCATCTCAAGTTAGAAGACACCTTTATTACTAACCATCAAGGACCCAACTTCATGTGGGTACCTAAGAGAAGATGACCACAATTGCCTCGTAGGTATGCCTAAAATCTACTATCAACGAAAGCACATGGCTTGTGGATAGTGTGTCACATCCGCCTACCGCATTTATGCAGAGTAGTCACGTGCATAGCGAGAGAAGGGGAAAGGAGAAGATAATTCTTGATAACAGCCCTAGATAAGGTTGTATGACCAAAGGGACCTAGTTGTAATTTTCAAAAGTTTTGGGGACGTAAATATAATTTCAAAAAAGGTTGCACCGGATGTTCTTAATAGTACATATAACAGATTCCAAAAATGGAGTGTAGAGAAAAATCAGATCGCAACGACGTGTAACGGTTTTTCCAGGAAATGTCCCGTTAAAGAAAAACGAAGACATGTTGACTAGGGGCATTTTGGTCATTATCAATTAAAGTTATACATGAATTTAAAGTAGGAAATAAAAACATGAGTACGTAGAGGATGACGAGGGGTTAAATATGAAACGATCGTTAGTAGAAACGGAGCCGGAGAAAACCCGAGCAAAGAAAGGACCTAAAGGGAATTTTATAAAAAGTCGAGGACTTGTTGGTAATTTTTCCAAATGACTTGGAAACCTAAAATAGACCTTATAAATAGAAAGTAGAGGTCGAGAGGATCAAAACTATATGTAGTTTGACTCGTGAAACTGTACGGTTTAAAAGATATGATCGATTAACCGCCGGAACGTAAAGTGGGCCCGGTTACATGTCGGGACCGTATGGGTAACCCGGGACAACTTTAGGATATCCTATGGGAAGAGGGACAAGTGGAAAGAAGTAAAGGAAAAGAAAACTATAAAAATCTAATGTTGGCCAATCAAAAATAACCATTTAGCATGAGTAATAAATGAAGAAAGAGAAAGGTGGACAAGTGGTCTTAAAGGGTTTAACCAACACATAAGGTGATCATCATTTCCTATGTATATAAATATATGTGATATGAAGAACAAACTCTCTCTTTTTCCACTTACAAATTTCGGCCAACAAAGGGAAACACCAAAGGACTTCCAAGTTTCTCCAAATTTGATTTTTAAGGTAAGTTTTTAAGGTTTTCTAGTAAGTAGACTTTAATTTTAGTATTAATTTTAGGTAGTTATATATTTATTGGAAGATTGGAGATTAGAGTCTTTATGTGAAATTGGAAAAATATTAAGTAAGTGATGAGATTAAGTGATTAAATGGAAGAATCAAGATGTATAAAGATTAATAAGGTTGGAATAGGGTTTCGGTTGGAAAAGAAATGGAGGATAACTTATTATTTTAAATTTCTAAGGTTTATGTTGTATTTTGAATTTATTGAAGGAGAAATAAAGAATTAAAGAAGGAGAAGAAGGAAAAGCTAAGAGGAATTAAAGAAATAAGGTTTGGTACTTTACCTTTGAATAATTAATTTTGGGTTGTTTAAATTTAATTGAAACCAAATGTTTTGAGAAAATTTGGCAAGTTGATTTGGTAAGTTGTTTTGGACTTTAATTAGTTTGATTTTAGTTAAACATGCAAAAGTTGTCAAAGGGAAGTGTTTGAATCTTCACTTTACCATTTAAGAAGCCTTCTTATTGATTTGTAAAAGAAAAATAAACTATCCTATGTATTTCATATGTTTGGGCCGAAATGGTCCCAAAATGACAGCTTTCTGGATCTTTTTGTGGCAATTGTCTGAGGCAGCAAACGAATGAATTTTTCAACAAAATTTTACATGCAATTAGTCAACATATGAAATAAGTTTTATGTAAAATTTCAGCCAAAAATAAGATCATTTACTTGGTCAAATGCATGACTGAAGTGGACTGAAATTTTGACGAAAACCCAGATTTTACTATTCATTTGGTCATGCCATTTTGCGTTGCCGATTTTTCATGCCGCGACACTATTTATTTGGTCAATTTGTGATCTTTTGAGGAATGCTTTGAAATGTTTAATATGTTTACTGTGGATATTAAATTTGCAAAAAAGGGGAATGGTTTGACTAAAGAATGTGTTGCGCGGCATAAATGGCAAAGTGCGATGGGAATTAAAATGATTTCTCGAATCATTCTAAAATGAAGTTTGAGACTTAAAGTGAATTATTTTAACTTTTTTTGCTCTACTGGATAGTGGGAGTGGTAGATAAGGGTATGGTGCACTATACTAACGCATGCAGTACTGCTCATTATTGTGATATGATATTTTATTCAGTGGTGAGGCCACTGAAGCCAATGGGGAGGCCCATTGGTTAACCAGGATGGGGAGGCCCATTTTTGTGATCTGATATCGGTGGTGAGGGCCACCTATGTTACAGTGGGGAGGCCCACTGCCTTATCACTATGGTTCCCTATATACCAGTAGAGCCTGAATCAAAGACATGTTATTTTCGTTAAACTATATAATGCCAATGAGTTTGAATTATAATTTTACATTATTGAAAGCATATCACACTAAATGTATCACGATTTCGATTGGTATAAAGTTGGTTGATTGTGGATTTAATTATTTCCTTTGATTTCGAATACTTTCATATACTACTTTTATTTTTATTGGTAAAGTACCCACTGAGCGACAACGCTCAGCGAGTTGAGTTTTCTTGACTCGTAGGTTTGGAGCAGTAGATTTCGGTGATTAGCATCGAGCAGCACAACACAGCGCAGCACCTCAGAGTAGCCTTTAGTTTCCATTATGAGTTAGCTAGTTGTGGCATGTATTTGTATATATAAGATTGAGAGTCAGTATGTGATACTGTACATTATTGGTATGTAATAATAATAAATCTCTACTTTAGTCTGGATTAGAAGTGTGAATTTTTCTTGCAGGTTGTAGTTGAGGGTATAAGGTGGATTCATTGGGAGTGTATTGGAAACTGATTGTATTCACATTGGTCTGTGTAAAATGTTTTCAAAAATCAGAAAAACAAGTTTTATCGACACTTGGGATCCAAATTTCTAGGCGAACCTCTGGCAAAATTTTTGTAAAATCAGAATAAAAATTTGACTAAGTAAAATTGGTAGCAACATTTGGATAGTGTGGCACCTCTACTCGGCTTACACATGTAGGTCGGGAAGGGGTGTTACATAGTGGGTGCTCAAGGCATATGACTAGGAATGCAAAGCTCTTTGCAAGTATTACCTACAAACATGGAGGTAATGTAACTTTTGGAAATAATGCTAAAGGTAAAATTATTGGTGTTGGCTCCATTGGTTCAATTGGTAAAGATTTAATAGAAGATGTATGGCTTGTTGATGGGTTGAAACATAATTTGCTAAGTGTTAGTCAACTATGTGATAAATCATACTTTGTTAGTTTTGATTCCAAAGAATGCAAAATCACAAATTCAAATGATGTTATCATATTTAAGGGTACTAGGACAAACAACACTTATAATATCAACATACATTCAAATCATGCATTCAAATGTCTAATGTCTACTAATAATGATGCATGGTTATGGCATAGAAGACTAGGACATGCTGGTATGGATCAATTAAAATATATTTGTAATGAAAACCTAGTTGATGGTCTCCCTAAGATAAAATATGATAAAGATAGAATTTGTCAACCTTGTCAACATGGTAAGCAACATAAGAGTTCATTTAAATCAAAGAATGTTATAAGCACCTCTAGACCTTTAGAGCTCATTCATTTGGACTTGTTTGGACCAAATAGAGTTACTAGCTTAGGAGGCAAATTATATGCATTTGTTCATGTTGATGATTACTCTAGATTCACATGGTTTAATTTCTTAGCTCAAAAGAATGAAGCTTTTAATTACTTCAAAACGTTTGCAAGAAGAGTTCAAAATGAAAAAGGATATGTGATCACATCTATTAGAAGTGATCATGGCAAAGAATTTGAGAATGAAAATTTTGAAAGTTTTTGTAATGAACTTGGCATTTCACATAATTTTTCTGCTCCTAGAACTCCACAACAAAACGGTGTAGTTGAAAGGAAAAATAGAACCTTAATTGAAATGGCTAGAACAATGCTCAATGTGTAATATCCCCATGTGTGCCCTAGAAGTTTTAATTCAATTGTTGTTTGATTTGAATTAAATGTACATATGTTTTAGCAAAGGAAATGATTGTGTTAATGGAATGTATATGTTGTATATATGTTAATATATATAACATATATGTTGGTCAAGTGTAAAGTCAAGGGAAGAAGATATTTTTATTTGGGATGAGTGAAATTACTTAAGAGGGCAAGAGTTTTAAAGGAAGTGTGAACAAATAGAAAAGGGCATTTAAGTAATTGTGTTAATGGAATTGCTTGGTGGGTATTTAAAGAAGAAAAGAAGGTTGAATTGTATTCATTTCTTTTCTTTTCTTGGTATAGCCAGCCATTTCAAAGGAAGAGAGAGCAAAAGTGAGATTTGCTTATTCAAGTTTCAAATTGAAGGAGGAATCAAAGGATTTGGTTGGAGATTGGTGAAATTTCTTCATCTAAGGTAAGTACTCTCTTGTTTTCCTTTGGTATTTTGAAGATGTGTTTGAAGTGTGTTGTGATTTGATAATATTATGATTTGGTATGTTTGAGATGAGTTTCTAAATGTTGAAATTGATTGTGAGTTAATTTAGTGTTGGTTTGGTTTTGGTTGGAGATGGTAGGTTAAAAGTGATGTTGGTCTTTTTAGGGTTTTGAAGTGGAAGGTGATTAAATGTGTTGATGATGGGTTGTTAAGGTGAATATTGTGGTAAACATGTGAAATATGTGTTTAGAATATGGATTACATTCATTTGGATTATGCTAAACTGTGTATAATGTAATTGAGTGCAACCAAAGGGAACTTGAACATGTTAGGGTTTCAATTCATGAGAGACACGACCAAAAGCAAGGAGAGACACGGCCAATTCATTAGAGACACGGCCAAGTCCATGGAAATTTGGCCGTGTTGGGTGATTTTTGGAGGAGACACGGCCGTGTCCCTTGCCCATGTTGGCTTCTGTTGCTTTTGGTTGAGAGACACGGCCACAAGCTTGGCCGTGTCCCTTGAGTGTGTTGGCTACTGTGTTTGGTTTTTGTTCTTCTTACATGATTGAGTTTGAACTTCCATTTGATAATGCATATGATATTATATGAACAAGGTGATGTAATATGCATTGTGAAACTTGTGAATGGCAATGTGTTATATGAATAATGTATCTTGAAATGTTATACCAATGATGCTATGTGAATAATAGGAATTGAGATATAATATGATGATGCTAGGTGAATAATATGAATGGAGATACAACATGATATGAGGCCATTGTGATTGGCTATGATAACTCAAATGTGATGTGAAGCCATTGTGTTTGGCTATGATGATTCAATTGAAAGAACATAAGGCATGTTTGCCTAATTGATGATGAGAATTGAGAATGAAACAGTAAATGAATTGTGTGTCTAATGTGTTATTCATTTTCAGAGTTTTGTTGTTGGTGGCATGCCTATTGGTAACATTCTCTTGAAGTTAGGTTGGATTTGATCCTTGAAGCCTAATTGAGATGTTACAACCCTTGAAGCTAGGTTGGGTTGGTTCTTGAAGCCAAGTTGGGTTGATACTTAGCATGCTTTGTTCCCCTTGAAGCTTGGTTGAATCTAAATCCTTGAAGCCTAGTTGGGTTTATGATAATGATAAATGTGATAACAAAACCAAAGCATTAACTCTGAAAATTGAATGGCATATTAGTGTGTTTTGGGCCCATGCTTGTCTTTGTATATAATTTGATTTTTGAATGATAAAATCAATGGAACTATGAAGATGTAATATACATATTGTTATGACATTGAACATAGTATGATGTGGTAATGTGATATGTTTCTATGTGTATGGTTTATGAAATATAAAGGTGTGATGTTAACCTTATGATTTAGATGTATAACATTACTTTGCCTTAAAGTATAATGTTGGTATATTTTATACTACTAAGCCGATGGCTTAGCGCGATAGTGTTTGATCGCGCAGGTAACAGAGTTGAACCTGAGAGCTCCTCGAGACCGAGTGAGAGTAGACAGTGAAGAGTTATTCTTGGGACTTAAAGATCGGAGAAAAGCTGCCAATCATGTATATATTCTATGTTTTGTAAACTTTGATTTATATCATATTTGTAATAACTTCCGCTGTGAAATAATAAATGTTTATATATATATATAGTGTCTTTTGGATTTCTTTTAAATGTTTGAGATTGGTTTCACTTATTTATAAAGAGAATTGTTATGTCTTTTTAAACTGTGGCATTTTCTATATTCAGTATACGTATTTTACGATCGTTTAAGCATGCTTGGTACGTATATGGGATATAGGGGTGTTACACAATGAATATGATTTACCATCTTATTTTTGGGCGGAAGCCGTTAATATAGCTTGTTGTATTACAAATCGTGTTTACAAAAGGCATTTAACTAATAAAACTTCTTATGAGCTATGGAATGGATGAATTCCTAGAATTGGATATTTTAGAGTATTTGGATGCAAATGCTTCATACTGAACACCAAGGAAAATCTTGGAAAATTTTCATCCAAATCAGATGAAGGCATATTCCTAGGATACTCATCATATAGCAAAGCATATAGAGTATTTAACATGAAAACTCTAGTTGTTGAAGAAACAATGCATGTTATATTTGATGAATCATCTAAACTTGATCAAAAGAAAGGTAGTACTTTCAATGACACTGTAGGTACTCTTGAACCTCATGAAACTATTGATGCTCTAAAGATCAATCAGCATGAACTTGAAGAAAAGACTCAAGATCTACCTAAGGATTGGCAATACAAGAAAGATCATCCTAAGGAACTCATCATTGGTGAAACATCTAAGGGAGTAATTACTAGATCTAAAATTAATCATATAGATGTTAATTTTGCTTTTGTTTCTCAAATTGAGCCAAAGACCATTGAGGAGGCTTTAAATGATGAAAGTTGGATAACTAGAATGCAAGATGAACTTAATCAATTTGAAAGAAATAATGTCTGGCAACTCACTCCTAGACCTACAGATCACTCTATCATAGGATGCAAATGGGTCTATAGGAATAAGCTTGATGAAAATGGTCGCATCGTTAGGAATAAAGCAAGGTTGGTAGCCAAAGGATATAATTAAGAAGAAGAATTTGCTTGTTGTATGACTAGGGAATTTGAAATGAGCATGATGGGTGAACTCAAGTTCTTCCTTGGACTACATATCAAGCAATGTGAAGATGGCACCTTCATCAACCAATCCAAATATACAAAAGAACTCATCAAGAAATTTGGAATGGATGGCTGCAAAACTAGCAAGACTCCTATGAGCACATCCTTGAAATTGGGTAAAGATGAAAATGGTAAAGCAGTAGATGAAAAGAAATATCAAGGTATTATCGGATCGCTACTTTACTTAACCACTTCTAGACCTGATATAATGTATGGTGTATGTCTTTGTGCTAGATTTCAAACTTATCCTAAAGAATCACACTTGAATGCTACTAAGAGAATTTTGAAATATTTAAGTGGTACAATGCATTTAGGACTTTGGTATCCTAAAAACACATCATTTCATATCATAGGTTTTTCAGATGCAGATTATGCTGGTAGTATCATAGATAGGAAGGGCACAACAGGTGCATGTCACTTTCTTGGTAATTGTCTAGTTTCTTGGCATAGCAAGAAACAAGCATCGGTTGCTTTATCCATTACGGAAGCCGAATATGTTGCAGCGTGTTTTTGTTGCACACAAGTATTATGGATGAAACAACAATTGCTTGACTATGGCAAAGTATTTAACAATGTCTCCATTAAATGTGACAACACTAGTGCTATCAACTTGTCTAAAAATCCTATCCAACACTCTAGATCCAAACATATAGATATTAGACATCATTTTTTGAGAGAAAATGTACAAAATCAGAATATAGTCCTAGAGTTTATAGATGCACATAATCAACTTGCTGATATCTTTACAAAACCTTTGAATGAAGATAGGCTCAACTTCATTAAAATTAATTTAGGAATGATTGATGGAACTACTCTGAATTAATAAAGATTGCCTATCAATAAAATTTTTAAACATCACAATGTATAAACTTTTTGCCTAAAAATTATAAAAACCCTTCATCCTTATTGACTCTTTCATTTCTGAGTCACTCGCGTTCACTCCAATGCCTTTAGCGATCGCTATCTTGCCTGCCAGATTCATCTAAATTAATATCTCTGTGCGCGGTCGAGAAACCTTGTGAGCGGTCGCAATAATTTGAACAGTTTCGACCGTTTCAGACATTCTCTGCATCCGCGAGCGCACTAATCTTGTTAATGGTCACTAGAGTACAATTTGCGATCTCACCTATACAAATAAGCGGCCGCACTCTGTACACTCTGCTCGAAATTTTGTAACCGTTGGCTGTATGATAGGTCGCGTTTCTTAATTCTCAACAGTCATAAAACGGCTATTTTCTTAATTTCTTCTATTTAAGAGCATTATACATCAGTTTCTTGGATATTTTATTTCTTATAACATACAAACTTCCCTTCAAATCTCTAAAATCCTCTCAAGATCATCTCCTTCTCAAAACACTCTCTGTTTTCCAGTTTTCTTCCTGTTCTTCAACCCTAATGGCTCCCAAAAAGAAAATAACCTCCAAAGGGAAAGGGAAGGGAAAGAAACCTTCAGGAATTATCATAAGAGAACCAACAAATGTTCCTCCATCTCCTCCACAGTCTAGAAGAGGTGAGAAAATTCACAAACCTCACCACCAAATCTCTAAGGAAGATGTGACATATGCCATGCTGACGAGAAAGAAAGTTGAGGAACCAAATCTCCATTTGGTGGGATGCTCTCTGCCTTTAACATCAAAGATGAGATTGAAAGTTTACTTGATGTTCTTGGCTGGAGAAAATTTGTATTTCCTGAAGAGGTAGGCTATTCTAGTTTAAGCAAGGAATTTCTCATGTCTTTTCAGATTGAAAAGAGTGCAAATTTTGCACTAGGGTGGTATGGGGGTTAGATTTAAGTTATTTGACCAATACCAAGCCTTAGCTTTAGAAGACTTTGGCAAAATTTGGGACTTTCCTGTTGATGGAATAACCTTCTACAATGATTTAACCTTCTCCAACCAAACGCTCTCTACCTTTTGGTAAGAAATTTCTGTGGAAACCTCATTTGAAAAAGAGTCAAAAGCTAGACACATCAAATCCCTCACCCATTGGATGCTTCACAGAATCATCACCTACACCATTCATCAAAGAACTGATGGGAATGAAAAGGTAACAAAAAGAGACCTCATATTCTTATATGCTTTCACCCACAACATCCAAATGAACACAACCAAGTTCTTGATTGACACTCTATATCATCATGATGTTACAAGAACTGGAACTTTCTTCTTATCCTCACAAATAACTCAAATAGCTAGGCACCTGAACATACTAAATGATCTCAACTTAGCTACCTTGAGAAACCCTTTCAATATTGCCTCTAGTGCAATCACCATTGACTATTTAGAACATGCTGGATGTGTAAGGAAGATTGAGGGTACATATGTGTATTACTTTGGCAAACGAGGTATTGTGGATAGACAAAAGAAAAGACCAAGATACACAATTGAGGAAGAAGGAGACTCCTTGGAAGTTGCTGTTGAACTACCTCCAAAAGCTACTTCATCTAAACCTACTCAAGAAACTACTTCATCCCCTACATAACTCATTCTCAAAGCTATCAAATCTCTCTCCAGGATACTCTCTCGATTCAAGAAAAGTGTCTCCAAAAGATTCATCACTTGAATAAGAGAATTGACCTTATATCTCACATGCATCATGATCTCTATGACATGCAAGGCAAACTGGACTTGCCTCAATGAAGTCTTGAGGATTGGGATATAAGTGATCATACAGAAAGTCTCCCTGAAGAAGAAGAGTCTATCAGCACTAGCTCTCTCTCTAATGTTCCTCTTGATAAGGGAAAAGCCTCTTTAGGAGAAGAAGAGATAGATGAGGATGAAGATTCTAATTAGTTTAGTTTTTTTTTCTCTGATTATGTTATGTTATTTTTGTTTTATCTTATTCCTATCTTTCTTTAACCGTGTACTGCCCTCTATTATTAAATATTTTGTTTGTTATACACCAAGTTGTTCATTATCTTTACATATTATGCATTTTGCCTATGACAATGGGGGAGAAAGATAGCCAAAAGATTGGAATGATTATTTTTACTAATGAAAGATAGCCAAATGATATAAATGTTATTAAATCAAAGAATGGGGGAGAAACCAAGTTATACTCCAAACTAAAACATGACTCATGCATATGTTTAGGAGGAGCATAACAAATTTATTAACATTCAACACATGAGCAATTTGAATATTGTTTATATCCTTGTTAATTTATATCATCATTCCATTTGATTGTCAAAGTCAAAATGGGGGAGATTGTTAGACAAATGATCTCAATTTTGATCCTTGACAACTCAAATTGAATGACTTATTTAACATGTGTTTGAAGAACCTTGTTGCAGGATTAGGTTGTTTCAAATAAAGCTGAACAGAGCATGTTTAGTGGTCGTACAAGACATGGAAATGACCGCCCCATTCAATTGAAGGATGAAACTATATCACAGTTGGTTTCGCGGTCAGTAGCCCAACCTCAGTCGCGACTGCACTTACAAAAGAGCGACCGTCCTACATTCATGGATGACCGCAACACAAGAAACCCAAATCATCCTAATTACAGTAAGGATCGCAATGACAAGAACGGCGAAGGATACGGTCTTGCTTATCACTTTCGTGACCGCCCTTTGATATCCGCGACCGCTCTGATGATTCAGGAGAAATCTATTTAAACTGACAATAGTGTTCGTGTCTTAAGGTGCGTCCAGAAGTTTGACGCGAGTGTCTCAACTCGACCGCGAGATGTCACCTAGGGCGACCACAAAATTCATATTTAGGCGGACTTTCATTTTGCCCAGTCAAAGAATGCCACATGTGATGACCGTTATAAACCCACTTCAGCACTCAAAAAGGGCGACCGCACCTATCATATGCGCGACTGTCCCGACAACCACAACATGGGTAAGATTCCTGCTGTAGAGCACTCATATCCTGTATACGTACCAAGCATGCTTAAATGATCGTAATATACGTATACTGAATATAGAAAATGCCACAGTTTAAAACTACACAACATAAATCTTTGTAAATAAGTGAAACCAATCTCAAACATTTAAAAGAAATTCAAAAGACACCATATATAAAAACGTTTGTTAACTCGCAGTGGAAGTTATTATAAATTTTTGCATATACAAATATGATATAAATCAAAGTTTACAAAACATAGAATATATACATGAGTGGCAGCTTTTCTCTGATCTTTAAAAATCCACAAATAACTCCTTCAATGCTTAGTCTCACTTGGTCTCGAGGAGCTCTCAGGTTCAACTTTGTCACCTGCGCGATCAAACACTATCGCGCTAAGCCAACGGCTTAGTAGCACAAACTATAATATTACTATGTTTCGATGCAATGCCAATGTCACAATCAATCTCAAACATCATTCAAAAGAATATCACATTTCAACATCATACTTTGTTCAATGTCATAACAACATTCATATTATATCTTCATAGTTCCATTAATTTCACCATTCAAGAATCACATTAAATACAAAGACAAGCATGGGCCCAAAAACACTAATATGCCATTCAACTTTCAGAGTTAATGTTTTGGTTCAATTATCACATTTATCATTATCCCAACTAGGCTTCAAGGATTAGGCTCAACCAAGCTTCAAGGGGAACAAAGCATGCTAAGTATCAACCAAACTTGGCTTCAAGAACCAACCCAACCTAGCTTCAAGGGTTGTAACATCTCAATTAGGCTTCAAGGACTAGACCCAACCAAGCTTCAAGGGGAGTAAAACATGTTAAACTTCAACCCAACTTGGCTTCAAGGATCAAGCCCAACCTAACTTCAAGAGATTGTTACTAATAGGCATGCCACCAACAACAAAACTCTGAAAATGAATAACATATTAGACACACAATTCATTTATTATTTCATTATCAACTTCATTCTCTAATCTCATCATTATTTAGGCAAACATGTCTCACTTATCTCAATTGAAGTATCATAGCCAATCACAATGGCTTCACATCTCATTTGAATCACCATAGCCAATCATAATGGCTTCACCTCTCATAATATCTCAAATAACATTTCATATTTCATAATTGATATATATATATACCAATTTACCTTATTCATAGATTTAGAATCTTCCACATACATTTGTTTGGATCATTTTTGTTTTAAGTGTGTTTAAAATGTTTATTTTTATGTTTAGGTGCAAAAAGTCCATTAGGGGATTAAAACAATGCAAGAAGAGCAGAGAACAAAGAATAGTAGCTAACACACTCAAGGGACACGGCCAAGCTTGTGGCCGTGTCTCTCAATACAAGCTCCAACACGGCCAAGTTGCCTCAGCTTGGCCGTGTCACACTTAAATCCAAAGAAAAAAAATAAATGATGAAATCAGGCAGTAGACGACACGGGCAAGGGACACTGTTGCACTCAAATTAACTCTACCACAAAGCGTCACTCGCAAGTATACGAGGTAGCTGTAGCAAAGGTGATCGCCTCAAGGTCGTTCTCTCAAGGAAGCTAAAGTGGTTAATTGCTTATCAGATTATGTTTAACGAGTAATAAAGAGATTTATAAATTGCTAAATAATGAAGAAGATTGATTAAAGTTTAAAACAATAAAAGTAAATTGAGCAGAGTTTTGATTCACTTGATAGAATGGTCTAGTGTTTGCACTTCTCTACTACTTATATGTATGAATGGATTATTCCTCTTAACTAATTCAATTTCAAAGATTAAATCTCAAAAACTCAACTAATTGAGTCAAGGAAATAAGCTCTCACATTCAAACCTCTTTCAACTAATCTTGTTATAAGTGAAATAATCTTTTTAATAGGTTATATCTCTAATTCACCTAAGTCCCTAATTGAATTGTTCAAGTATTAAACTTCATCTCTCGATCCATCATCTAATACCTTAAAACACATAATTGGTTGTCAATCAATTATATGTTAACAATGTTTCATTCAATCAAGGCTAAAGAAATTATTAGCTAAGAGAAAAACCAATTCATACAATCATAGCAGATCCATACAAACCCTAGACTAGATCAAATTAGTTCATAATGCAATCAAATATATTCATCTCATTAATGTTCAAAGAAATCAAAATAGACATGATAATATCCATTCAATGAAAATAAAGAGAATAAGTTCAAGAACAAAACCAAGTTACAACTCCTTGAAGCTTCTGAAGAATCTCTTGTTCAAATCTTGCAAGAAGGATATAACAATGGCATGAACAATCTAATATAGCTAGTTTTAATCCAAAGTGTAATTGAAATCAAAGAAAACAAATGTTAAAACCCTAAAACTTTCTCTGACGGCTCAAACTTTGCTCTCAAAATCGTCTACATTCTCAACCCTAGCTTTTTCTTTTCCTTTCGTGTTGGTGCATTTTGGAGGGACACGGCCATGTGACTTGGCCGTGTCCCTTGCCTGTGTCCACCACTGCTTGCCTCTCTTCTTTCTCTTCTTTGTTGAGTGACACGGCCAAGTCAGAGGTGACTTGGCCGTGTTGCACCATTTTGGAGGGACACGGCCAGGTGACTTGGCCGTGTCCCTTGCAGGTGTTTTCCACTGTGATTGCTTCTCTTCTTTGCCTTTGGAATTGGTGAGACACGGCCAAGTCAGAGTGACTTGGCCGTGTTGGAGTATTTTTGGAGGGACACGGCCACTGACTTGGCCGTGTCCCTTGAGTGTGTCCACCTCTGTGACTTTGATCTTCAATTTAACTTGATGTGGGACACGGCCAGTGACTTGGCCGTGTCCTCTGCCTGTGTCAGCTACTGTGTATTCTTCCTTCAGTCTTGGTTCCTTGGCTTTTTAACCTAAAACAAAACATCAAACAAACTTTAAACAAAAAGTAAATAAACAATAACCAACAAAACATAAACACTATACTAAAAACTAGATCAAAAACAACATAAACACTAAAATAAACTAAAACTATCAAAATTAATGAAAACACTAAACAAACCGATAAAAACTAACAAAATACCTAAATGAAACAATAATTATCACAATAAACAAACTACAAATCTATGACAAATACTAACAAAACAACTACCCCACACTTACAACTTTGCTTGTCCTCAAGCAAATTCACATTGCATAAATTAAAAACTCACACAACCTTAACTATAATTCCAGTACATAGATGAAATACTTTAAGAGTCAGACATAAATAATTACAATTTCCTTCAATCAAGATTTTCTTAACTCATTCATTAATCCAGACATACAAATCTCATCTCTCATCTAAGTGTTTCACTCGATTTCAAAGGTTAATCACTCAAACCACTCATGACTGCATGCTACCATAAACTTGCTTAATTATCCAATCTCCCTCACTGATTTTCTCAAGAAATAATCCGAAGGTCTTTCATTTGGATGTAATGGGGCTAAGGTAAAGGTGTGGGAAAAGACATTTAGGCTGGAGCATCAAGAAATGGAGTATCTAATTAAGACAATACTCTTGCTAAGAAACTCATAACTCCATCAAATAGCATACTCACCAACCCTTGATACTTCACATACTTGCATACTTCAAAGAAAAATATATGAGTCAACATTCCTCTAAAGCTAGAAAATATATGAATTTTGTATATATAAATATATCTCTTTTTTTTCTCTTTTTTTTATCATTCATTTTTTTTACATATATATACAAAATATAAACTTGCATAGAACATCTAGCTTAAAATGTAGAGGAAAAGAATAATCAACTCTTAATCAAATACACTGTGCAAAGTATGCATTTCAACCCGAAAATTGCAATATCATTCTTCTTCTTTTTTTTACTTGCTTACCCCACACTTTGAAATAAACCACCCTATCGTCATATCATAAAAACTCCATTCCTTAATGCAGGTATGATGATAATAAGAAAAAGTTGAGCTGTGAATTGTGATGATCAAACAAGAAAAAGGTCAAAGGCTTAACTTGGCTCACTAAGGAATTCAATATTAAGGGAGGTCTTTTTAAGCTAAAGGGCTAGCCTAATTTGCCTTCATCATTTTAAAACTTGAGATAAAATCATAATGTGAGTTCAATCAGTATGCAAAAGCAAGCTCTAGAGATGCAAAATCATGAAGGTGCACACTTAAGAAAAGAAAATCAATCATTTATTCTATAAGGCTCAAAACTCACAAAGGTGAGTTCTCAAAGATTAATATGTCATGAACCGCAGAATGTGAAAATTGATACTGAATGAATTCAAATGCTCATTTCTATGCTGATACTAAAGTCTCAACTATAATGCTAGAATCACAGAAAAGATCAATAAATTTTCAACAATTATACCATGCACAACAAAATAAAACATACCAAGGCAACCAAAATAAAAATTAAAGAAAAGCTCAAAGATTACCCCACACTTTAGAATTTACATTGTCCTCAATGGAAAACAAGAATAATAAAGAGAAAGAGTTAAAGGACAACCTGTCTTCCATCGTACCTTGGTGAGGCAAAACCTAATTATCCATCACAAACACAGATGTTCAAAAACAAGATGCAAGAGAGCTTTAGGGTTTCTATATATTTAAACTAAACATAAAATCAAAATTGCAAAATACAAAATTATAACTATGAAAAAGAAATTCAAACTAATGGGTTGCCTCCCATTAAGCGCTTCTTTATTGTCATAAAGCTGGACATCATGCAAGGTCTAGGGATCATGGATCAAAGTGCTGTCAATGATCCTCAATTCCTGAAATCCTTCTTTATATGGTTTAACTCTATGTCTATTTGCTTTAAAAGTCTTATTAGTTCTAGAGTTAAACAATTCAATGGCACCAGAAGGACATACCTTAGTTACCTTGAAAGGACCACTCCATCTAGATTTGGGTTTACTTGGAAACAGACGGAGTCGAGAATTAAAAAGTAAAACTTTCATACCTGGACTCAATGTCTGATGCCCAATAAATCTGTCATGAATTTCCTTAGTGCGATCCTTGTAAACTCTCGAGATCTCATGTGCCTTTGGGTTAAAGCACCTTTGGGTCTCCCTCACTGATTTAGCCCCCTTTTCTAAAGTCAGTGTTAGCTCCAATTTATCTGGGGAGTCTGTCTGCAACACAACACCTGAAACAACTGCTTCAACACAATTAATTAAAGAACATTCCTCATATAAAGCAGTTGTAGGAATGAGAGAATTGTTAAAAATAGAAAATTCAACTGTTTGTCCTAAGACAGTCATTTTCAATTTACCATTTTTAACATCTATCAAGGTGTTGGTAGTCGCCATAAAAGGCCTACCCAGCAGAATAGTGTGTGCAGATGGTGAAGAGTTATTTCCTTCCATGTCAAGTACTATGAAATCCACAGGCACTATTAACCCTCCAACCTTAACTAACACATCTTCTACAACCCCTTTCGGGAATCTAAGAGATCTATCAGCTAATTGCAACACCATTTTAGTTGGTTTAAGCTCCCCTAGTTCTAACTCTTTAAACACAGAATAAGGCATTAAATTCACACTAGCTCCTAGATCACACATGCCTTCAGTCCCCTTTCCATTCCCCACAGTAATTTGAATTAGAAAACTTCCAGGATCCTTTAGTTTGGGAGGTAGTTTATGCTGCAGAATAGCACTAGCTACCTCTGAAACTATCACCTTTTCATTCGACTCATACCTCTTTTTCTTGGTGATCAGCTCTTTGAAGAACTTGGCATAAGCTGGTATGTTCTTTATTGCCTCAAGTAAGGGTAAATTAATACTTACCTTAGACAGCATGTTGAAGATGTTAGAAAATTGCTTATCTGTTTTATCATCCTTCAACCTGCTGGGGAATGGTATAGGAGGCCGGTATGGATTGCTTGCCTTATGTAGATCTGCTGTAAGGGACTTCTCCACTGATCTTTCTCCAGCACCTTTGTTCTTTGGTTCTCCTTCCTTCTTGTTCTCTTTGTTACCCGCATTCACAGAATCATTTTCAACATTATTATAAATTTCCTTACCACTTCTAAGAACAGTCACTGATTGTGCCTGCTCAGGTTGACTTGGGAATTTCCCCTTTTGTTGAATCTTCATCTGTTGTGCAAGTTGTCCAACTTGAGTCTCCACTTTTTTAAAAGATGCTTCTAAGGAATCCAGCCTCTTATTGGTCACCTCTTGATTTTTAGCACTGACTTGGATAAAAGCTTGTAAACTTTCCTCCAAACTCTCGATCCTAGACTTCCCTTGATTTGAGGATTG
Source organism: Garcia nutans (assembly GCA_947685225.1). Lineage (NCBI taxonomy): Eukaryota > Viridiplantae > Streptophyta > Magnoliopsida > Malpighiales > Euphorbiaceae > Garcia > Garcia nutans. The sequence continues at coordinate 40,457,214 of CANTUV010000007.1, read as the reverse complement.
GCCTTGCTCTTGGTTCTGTCTTTGAAGAAAATGGAAAGGCTGCTGAGAATTATTTGTTCCCCAAGAAAAATTTGGGTGATTCTTCCAACCAGGGTTGTATGTATTTGAATAAGGATCATTCCTGGCCTGTAATATCCCAAGGCATGCCCTAAAAGTTTTGGAGTTATTGTGGTATTTGGAATTAATGTATATGTATATATGGGAAATATAACTACAATATAAAAGACATATACATATACATCACATATACATGGAATATAAAATGGTGTAGGAAAAGTGAGTGGTGTATATATATATATATATTTGTATAATTAGTTAATAGTAATAATAATGATGATAAAGACAAAAAGAAAAAGAAGAAGAAAGTCAAAAGGAATTGTGGGGTGGAGATTTAATGGTATTATTATTATTATTATTATTATTATTATTATTATTATTATTATATATATGGTTATCGTGAGAAGAGGAGAAGATATTTTCTTTCTTCTTCTTCTTCCCATTTTTGGTTCTTGCACGAGAGAGAGAGAGAGATAGAGAGAGGTGATGATCTTCATCAAATTTCTTAAGGATTTTAAGAGTATTGAAGATGGAGATGAAGATTTGGCAACATATTCAAGTAAGTATTAATCTCTTGAGTTGATTTTATTGATTATATATATATATGAGTCTTTATCTTCTTGTTTTGATTTTCTTTTGGATTGAGGTTATGTTTGGTATAATTGGTGTGTAAGATGAAGATAATGAAAGATTGAAGTATGTAAATGTGTGGAATTGATAACTAAGTGATGATATGTTGAGATAATTGTGAGGATGATGATGAATGGTTGAGTTAGGGTTTAGAATAAATGAATTGGTACTTTGAGTAATTGATTCTAGTGATGTATATATATATTAATTAGTATGATGATATAATGAAGTTATATAAATGTTAAGGTGATAGAAAATTGATAAATATAAACAAAGATAATGGTTAAGAGGGTGGTGGTGTGAATTTTGAAGGGTTTGGATGAATTTTGAAGTGTTTGGTCTTTAAATCAATGAAGGACACGGCTAAGTTATGAGAGACACGGCCAAGTTAGGGCAAACCTGGCCGTGTTGGATGAGTTTTGGAGAGACACGGCCATTGGCTTGGCCGTGTCCCTTGCCTGTGTTCGTTACTGTTGGATTTTTATTGAGAGACACGGCCATGTCCCTTGCCCATGTCTGCCTCGGATGATTTGGTGTTGAGTGACACGGCCACAAGCTTGGCCGTGTCCCTTGAGTGTGTTTGCTACTGGATGTTTGTGTTGAGAGACACGGCCACAAGCTTGGCCGTGTCCCAAGAGGGTGTTTGATATTGTGTTTGTTATTTGCTCTTACATGGTTGGATCCTCCAAATGTCTTCTTGTATCTACATTTTAAATATACTTAAAACAAAGATGACCTAAACAAATGTGTATTGAGGATTCCAAATCTAAGAATAAGGTAAATTATATATGTGTACATCAATGATGATATTATATGAACAATGTTATGTCTTATGCATTGTGAACCTTGAGAATTGTAATGTTTGATATGAATAATGTAGTTTGTGGTGTTATATCAATGATATTATATATACAATGTGAAGGATATGATGAAGTATGTGGTTATGTACAATTGAATAATGAAATATTATAATATGATTTGAGGCATAATATGAAATGAAGCCATTGTTATTGACTATGAGGATTCAAATGAAATGTGAAGCCATTGTTATTGGCTATGATGTGGATTGAAATATGATGTGAAGCCATTGTGATTGGCTATGATAAAACAAATGTAAAGTGAAGCCATTGTGATTGGCTCTGATGATTTAATTGAAAGAAAGAAGGCATGTCTGCCTAGATGATGATGAGAATTGAAAATGATATTGATAATGAAATAATAAATGAATTGTGTGACTAAAATGTTATTAAATTTTAGAATTCTGGGTTTGGAGGCATGCCTATAAAATGAAAAAGGTAACAGTCTTGCCGGGTTGAGGATGTCCTCATGTTGAGTTGATGGTCCAAGAGACTGGGTCTGTTACACTATGATAATTATGATCATGAGATATATGATTGGTAACAGTCTTGCCGGGTTGAGGATCTCCTCATGTTGAGTTGATGGTCCAAGAGACTGGGTCTGTTACACTATGATAATTATGATTATGAGATATATGATTGGTAACAGTCTTGCTGGGTTGAGGATCTCCTCGAGGTTAGTCGAGTTGATGGTCCAAGAGACTGGGTCTGTTACAGGTAACAGTCTTGCCGGGTTGAGGATCTCCTCATGTCGAGTTTATGGTCCAAGAGACTGGGTCTGTTACACTATCCATGGATAGAGTTATTGATATATGATGCCTACGGGCTTGATTATTGTGATTATGAACCAAAGCAGTAACTCTGAACTTTGAATAACATATTAGTGTCTGTTGGGCCCGAGTCTGTCTTTGTTGTCAATGTGATATCCAAATGTTGAAATAAATGAATAATGAGATCTATGAATGCTTTTGATGAAAATATGATTTATGTTTAATGAATTGTGAATAATACAATGTTATGAAGTATGATTTTGTAATGTGTGTATTGATATATTGAAAGTGAATATGGCTTGAGGAGCTTTGTTGAGATATGAGTTTATGAAAATATAGTATGTTGTGTACAATGTATATGAATGTGGAATTTGTAAGAATTGTTTTCATGAAGGTTTGGATAGGCCATGGAAAGGTGATTTGTTGAAATGATGTATATGTATATGTATATGTATATGAGATAGAAATGGTAAGTATTGTATTGTGAATGTTCTATGTAAATATGTGTATAATTTTATGAGATTAGTGGAAATATATGAAGAATGCATTGAGAAAGGAAAAACGGGGTAAGCGAACAATAGAACATAATGCTAAAAACATGAGGTATGATTATTTTGTAAAGTATATTTTAATATTTATTTATACTACTAAGCTCTCGGGCTTAGCGCGGATAATTAATCGCGCAGGTATTTATGTGGATGATCTGGAAGTCTAGCTGTTATGCCACGAAAAGGGTAAGAGTATCTCGAGACCAACTAGAAGGTGATGCATACATATGTAATATTAATTATGTTGTAGTTTTGATAAGAATAATGACTTTTGTAAATGTTCTTTAAACTAATATAATATTGCTTGTACTTGGATAAAGGTTTTTAAATTGAAATGAAAAGTGACATTCTTATACTTTATATACGCATTGTATGTATACCAGGTATATGTATAGTGCTTATATAGAGTATGGGGGCGTTACAATTATTTTGGTATCAGAGCTTGGTTCGAGATTCTCGGCCTAAGTGAAATTAAAAAGAAAATTTTTGAAGAGTTTAAATAAGAATTAAAAAGAAGATTTTGGAAATGCAATTGGTAATACATGCATATGCATTCACACCTAGGTTGGTCTTAAACGTGGCATTATGTGATTTGTGATGTTTCTGAACAACAGGAGATGGATGATAGTGTGTAAATGAGATTTTATATGAAAGCAAATTTTGAAATGTTGATAATTGAAAAGTGATTGTGATATAAAGAAATGATATGGAATTTATAAGTACAAAGTTTGATTATTGATATGTGTTTGACATGTAAAGAAATGGCTAGAAGAATAAAGTTGGGAATGAGTTAAAAACAAAATTTAGATTTAATTATGTAATCTTTCCTCTATTATTTGAACCTCTTTCTAATAAACTTTATGTTTGGATTTTTAGAAAGAGGAAAGATTGTTGGATGGGTAATATGGATAGATATGTATAATTTTTTTTAAATGAAAAGAGTACGGTGAAATATTGAATGAGTTGATTGGTATAGATTAAGTGTGATAATTTAAGGAGTGGATATGTAAAGTTAAGGTTTTGTTTAAAAAGGAAAAAGAGATGATGTTGGTTAGGTACAAAGAGATATTGGTGTTGTTTGTATTGTTCTTTTAATGTAAACATGGTGATTTCAATGTTAGAAATGTGATATGTTTGAATATTGTAAAAGCTCCTGTAAATGGTGGTAATATGTGATATTTAGATTGTTGGAATGAGCTTAGTAATTGTGAAACATATATTTTTGATGTTGTTTTGTGGTATATACATATAAGATGTTTTAAGATTGATATTAAGAGAATGAGATGAATAAATTGAAGTTTAAGTAAATTAGTAAGTTGAAAATTTATAGTTTTAATGGAATGTGAAAAAAAAAGAGCAATTAAATATTAATAGTTTAATGTATTTACATGAGATATATGAAATGAATATTAGTGCACATGAAAGTATTAGGAATTGGGAGATGTGATTGATAGTAGGAAAATTTGGTTTGAAATGAAAGAAAATGAATTGAGCAAAAGAAAATGAGTTACTTTAAGTAATTTGATTGGAAAGGATGAAAATGATTATGAAAGATGTGTTAAAGATATTTATAAACAAATGTAAGAGAGATATCACATTGGAAATGTGATTAAGCTCCTTGTGAAATAATATTATAAGTAGAGTGTATATATTTATTGAAGTTAATGAATAACTTATGTTATGATAAACAAATGAGAATGATGATAGTCAAAGGAAAGTGGTAAATATTAAATTTGTATAAACTATATGCAAAAGAGAAATTTAATAAATTGAATAATTATGTGTATATATATAAAAAGGATATGTGAGATAAACTTTTCGACATGAATGTAATGGTTATATGTAAGAAAGGTGGGAAGTGAGTCACACTATAAATGTGACTTATGAATGTGTATATAATATGTTTAGTATTTTATACCATTACATGTTTAATGGTATTAGAAATGAGATTGCATATAGTAGTGGACCTAATAGAGATTAAATCTTAATTTTTGTAGAATAGATTATGTGATGAAATAGAAGATGAAAATGGATTTGGGTAGTATTGGATAAACTAAATGAGACTACCATAAGATGTTTTGGAACTCAAAGTATTTATGTGTGGAAGTGTTTTATGTATAAGCGTATAATAAGAAATTGTAAGGAAAGAATATTGTATTTGAAAATTTTTAGAAGAGATGGTTTGGAAATGGAGTAATAAATGAAACTTGTGTAAGATTTGTATCTGATTGAAGGATAGGAATAGAAAATGTTAACGAGTTAAACTTGTAAGATTTGCATATGAGTGAGGTTAATGATGATTAAATAGTCAAAAGCAAACTGTTTTGAGATGGAATTAAAATGTGTTAATTCTTGGTATAATAAAAGTTTAGAGGATAAATATATAACTTTTGTGATACAATCTAGCATTATAGTCGTAAAGACTGGAATTTGAATGATAGAAGAATGATATTGATTTACAAATCTCAAGTGTGATTGTTAATATATCATGGTCATATGATTTGGTTAGTGTGATTAGTTGGTTATTTTTATTATCTTCAAATTTAGAGCCGAGATGATATAACTGTAGTACCGTTTTGGTAAGATTGATAACTATGTTTCTAGATATATTGGTTAAAAGATATGATTGAATAATGAGATGTTCTATATAGTTGATGATATATGTGTATATTATTTTGATGTGACGAGAAACCATGATGGTTGGAAATGAATTATAATTGAGGTATAGTGCCTAATTGATTTTGAGAAATGAATTGTGAAAAGATAAATGAACGGACCTATCTGCCTCCTGCGGACCCCTGGGATTGGCAGTGGCCTGAGGCCCAGTGGGCAACCGACCTGGTTAGGGGGAAAGCTCATTTATGAAGTTATAGTTGTTGGCCATATTGATAAACTTTGAATGAGTATAAGAAATGATGATATAATTATTGAAATAATGAAATGTATATGTATAAGCATGATTCTTATTGATTGAATATATGAATTTGGAAAGATTATAATTTGAATATAAGTTTGACCTAATGAACTTAGGTTATATATATGTATATATGGTGAAATTCCATGATAAATTTCAATAAGCTAATTGTTGATTTGAATCAAATAAGGTTGAAATGTTAGTATATTGTGATAGATAGATCGATTGATCTAGATTTCGCTAAAGTTGCGAGTCAATATTGAGATTTAATATGTACAGTTGTACTAGGAGTGTAAAATTGAAATGGTAATGTGTATGATGTAATATTCGGACATATGAATGAACATAAATAAATTGAATTATATCAATTGTACATGGTGAGAAAAAGAGAAATGTTGTTAACCTGTTAAGTAAGTTTAAAAAACATTGTGTTAACATTTATATTAAGTGAGAAGCAAGCTAAAGAAGGTAAGGATATTGTTATCCATTGAGGTTTGGTAAATATTTATTTTGAAAGTGATTGTAAGAACGGAATAATTAATGCTAAGATATTAATTAGTGACTTTTGAGGTTAAAGTTAAGAGGATATTTATAAAGAGATAATGTGATAGTCTGACTCAAATACAAAGATAAAATTCATTGGAGATGTTATGAGATATCTTGATGATTTTGTTGAGAAAGTAATATGATGTAAAGATATATTTATATACCTATACAAGGATGAATTATGAATTTCAGAGAAGATGATTATCTCTAAGGGGGAGAGTAGAAATTATAAGATTTGATAAAATTATAATGTAAGATACGATTATCTTCATATGAAAGTAAGATGGTGAATTGTTCTAATTGGGTTGTTATTGTGTTAGATAATTTCGAGGACGAAATTATTTAAGGGGGAGAGAATTGTAATATCCCAAGGTATGCCCTAAAAGTTTTGGAGTTATTGTGGTATTTGGAATTAATGTATATGTATATATGGGAAATATAACTACAATATAAAAGACATATACATATACATCACATATACATGGAATATAAAATGGTGTAGGAAAAGTGAGTGGTGTATATATATATATATTTGTATAATTAGTTAATAGTAATAATAATGATGATAAAGACAAAAAGAAAAAGAAGAAGAAAGTCAAAAGGAATTGTGGGGTGGAGATTTAATGGTATTATTATTATTATTATTATTATTATTATTATTATTATTATTATTATATGGTTATCGTGAGAAGAGGAGAAGATATTTTCTTTCTTCTTCTTCTTCCCCTTTTTGGTTCTTGCACGAGAGAGAGAGAGAGAGATAGAGAGAGGTGATGATCTTCATCAAATTTCTTAAGGATTTTAAGAGTATTGAAGATGGAGATGAAGATTTGGCAACATATTCAAGTAAGTATTAATCTCTTGAGTTGATTTTATTGATTATATGTATATATGAGTCTTTATCTTCTTGTTTTGATTTTCTTTTGGATTGAGGTTATGTTTGGTATAATTGGTGTGTAAGATGAAGATAATGAAAGATTGAAGTATGTAAATGTGTGGAATTGATAACTAAGTGATGATATGTTGAGATAATTGTGAGGATGATGATGAATGGTTGAGTTAGGGTTTAGAATAAATGAATTGGTACTTTGAGTAATTGATTCTAGTGATGTATATATATATTAATTAGTATGATGATATAATGAAGTTATATAAATGTTAAGGTGATAGAAAATTGATAAATATAAACAAAGATAATGGTTAAGAGGGTGGTGGTTGAAGTGTTTGGTCTTTAAATCAATGAAGGACACGGCTAAGTTATGAGAGACACGGCCAAGTTAGGGCAAACCTGGCCGTGTTGGATGAGTTTTGGAGAGACACGGCCATTGGCTTGGCCGTGTCCCTTGCCTGTGTTCGTTACTGTTGGATTTTTATTGAGAGACACGGCTGTGTCCCTTGCCCATCTCTGCCTCGGATGATTTGGTGTTGAGTGACACGGCCACAAGCTTGGCCGTGTCCCTTGAGTGTGTTTGCTACTGGATGTTTGTGTTGAGAGACACGGCCACAAGCTTGGCCGTGTCCCATGAGGGTGTTTGATATTGTGTTTGTTATTTGCTCTTACATGGTTGGATCCTCCAAATGTCTTCTTATATCTACATTTTAAATATACTTAAAACAAAGATGACCTAAACAAATGTGTATTGAGGATTCCAAATCTAAGAATAAGGTAAATTATATATGTGTACATCAATGATGATATTATATGAACAATGTTATGTCTTATGCATTGTGAACCTTGAGAATTGTAATGTTTGATATGAATAATGTAGTTTGTGGTGTTATATCAATGATATTATATATACAATGTGAAGGATATGATGAAGTATGTGGTTATGTACAATTGAATAATGAAATATTATAATATGATTTGAGACATAATATGAAATGAAGCCATTGTTATTGACTATGAGGATTCAAATGAAATGTGAAGCCATTGTTATTGGCTATGATGTGGATTGAAATATGATGTGAAGCCATTGTGATTGGCTATGATAAAACAAATGTAAAGTGAAGCCATTGTGATTGGCTCTGATGATTTAATTGAAAGAAAGAAGGCATGTCTGCCTAGATGATGATGAGAATTGAAAATGATATTGATAATGAAATAATAAATGAATTGTGTGACTAAAATGTTATTAAATTTCAGAATTCTGGGTTTGGAGGCATGCCTATAAAATGAAAAAGGTAACAGTCTTGCCGGGTTGAGGATGTCCTCATGTTGAGTTGATGGTCCAAGAGACTGGGTCTGTTACACTATGATAATTATGATTATGAGATATATGATTGGTAACAGTCTTGCCGGGTTGAGGATCTCCTCATGTTGAGTTGATGGTCCAAGAGACTGGGTCTGTTACACTATGATAATTATGATTATGAGATATATGATTGGTAACAGTCTTGCCGGGTTGAGGATCTCCTCGAGGTTAGTCGAGTTGATGGTCCAAGAGACTGGGTCTGTTACAGGTAACAGTCTTGCCGGGTTGAGGATCTCCTCATGTCGAGTTGATGGTCCAAGAGATTGGGTCTGTTACACTATCCATGGATAGAGTTATTGATATATGATGCCTACGGGCTTGATTATTGTGATTATGAACCAAATCAGTAACTCTGAACTTTGAATAACATATTAGTGTCTGTTGGGCCCGAGTCTGTCTTTGTTGTCAATGTGATATCCAAATGTTGAAATAAATGAATAATGAGATCTATGAATGCTTTTGATGAAAATATGATTTATGTTTAATGAATTGTGAATAATATAATGTTATGAAGTATGATTTTGTAATGTGTGTATTGATATATTGAAAGTGAATATGGCTTGAGGAGCTTTGTTGAGATATGAGTTTATGAAAATATAGTATGTTGTGTACAATGTATATGAATGTGGAATTTGTAAGAATTGTTTTCATGAAGGTTTGGATAGGCCATGGAAAGGTGATTTGTTGAAATGATGTATATGTATATGTATATGAGATAGAAATGGTAAGTATTGTATTGTGAATGTTCTATGTAAATATGTGTATAATTTTATGAGATTAGTGGAAATATATGAAGAATGCATTGAGAAAGGAAAAACGGGGTAAGCGAACAATAGAACATAATGCTTAAAACATGAGGTATGATTATTTTGTAAAGTATATTTTAATATTTATTTATACTACTAAGCTCTCGGGCTTAGCGCAGATAATTAATCGCGCAGGTATTTATGCGGATGATCTGGAAGTCTAGCTGTTATGCCACGAAAGGGTAAGAGTATCTCGAGACCAACTAGAAGGTGATGCATACATATGTAATATTAATTATGTTGTAGTTTTGATAAGAATAATCACTTTTGTAAATGTTCTTTAAACTAATATAATATTGCTTGTACTTGGATAAAGGTTTTTAAATTGAAATGAAAAGTGACATTCTTATACTTTATATACGCATTGTATGTATACCAGGTATATGTATAGTGCTTATATAGAGTATGGGGGCGTTACATGGCCCTTGGTTGAAATCCTCCCATAGCATTGACTTGCTCAGCTTCATTCCCATATGATTCATATGCAGAGGGACAAATGTTTGCTTCATGCCCGACAGTTCCACAGATTCCACACGCTTCTTGAGTAGATGAAGAAATATTGTTCTTCATGTTCAGCATCTGCACTTGCCTTGTTAACTCAGCTATCTGATTTACCATATCACTATTGGCTTCCAATTGGTTCACCCCTTTGCTTCTTCCTCTTACACTCTTCTGTTGAGAATTAGCTCCCAACATCTCAAAAATATCATAAATATCAGCTGCTGTCTTTTCTCCCATGGCTCCCCCAGCTGCATTATCAACTGTATTCTAAAATTGCTGGGTTAAACCATCGTAGAAAAACTGGTTCAGAAGTTGAAGGGGATAGTGATGATGTGGACACTGGATCAATAGCATCTTAAATCTGTCCCATGCGTCATGAAATGGCTCTCCTTCAAATTGAGAGAATGTAGCTATCTTCCCTTTCAATTCAGCTGTCTTTTGATGTGAGTAGAACTTGCCCATGAATTTATTATAAACTTGCTCCCAAGTTGTCAGTGAGTTTTCGGGCAACATCATGAGCCAGCTCTTTGCCCTATCCTTCAAAGTATAAGGGAAACATCTCATCCTCAACTGATCTTCTGTTAGTCCTCCCAAAGGAAAAGTGTTGAGGGTGGAGTAGAAATCCCTAATAAAGTTCAAAGGATCTTCATTTGGAACTCCATAGAATGATGGCAGCATATTGTAATGGATGTTCTTCAATTCATAGTTTCTTGCTGCATCTGTCAGTCTTATGCAAGAAGTAGAAGTTCCAATGACAGGTCTAGCAAAGTCTCTCATAGTCCTTTGTCTTTCTTCAGCCATTTTAACAGATTGTGCAGATTCTGACTCAAAATCTGAAGTGTCTTCCTCTGAAGTATCAAATCCTGTGTAGAGCTCAAACTCTTCTCTGCTCCTTTTCACTCTCTGAATTTCTAGAATGAATGGATGTAGCTCTCCTTCGAGTGATCTCCTGCCTTGCATAAACAAAAATTTCTAGAAAAAAAAATATTAAAAGCAAAAGACAAATGAAATAAAAAGTAAATAATGAAAAATAATCTAGAATTAATAATTTTTAATTTTTTTTTATAAACAATTACGCCAATTAGCCTTCCCCGGCAGCGGCGCCAAAAACTTGTTGCGCTCAAATTAACTCTACCACAAAGCGTCACTCGCAAGTATACGAGGTAGCTGTAGCAAAGGTGATCGCCCCAAGGTCGTTCTCTCAAGGAAGCTAAAGTGGTTAATTGCTTATCAGATTATGTTTAACAAGTAATAAAGAGATTTATAAATTGCTAAATAATGAAGAAGATTGATTAAAGTTTAAAACAATAAAAGTAAATTGAGCTGAGTTTTGATTCACTTGATAGAATGGTCTAGGGTTTGCACTTCTCTACTACTTATATGTATGAACGGATTATTCCTCTTAACTAATTCAATTTCAAATATTAAATCTCAAACAACTCAACTAATCGAGTCAAGGAAATAAGCTCTCGCATTCAAACCTCTTTCAACTAATCTTGTTATAAGTGAAATAATCTTTTTAATAGGTTATATATCTAATTCACCTAAGTCCCTAATTGAATTGTTCAAGTATTAAACTTCATCTCTTGATCCATCATCTAATACCTTAAAACACATAATTGGTTGTCAATCAATTATATGTTAACAATGTTTCATTCAATCAAGGCTAAAGAAATTATTAGCTAAGAGAAAAACCAATTCATACAATCATAGCAGATCCATGCAAACCCTAGACTAGATCAAATTAGTTCATAATGCAATCAAACATATTCATCTCATTAATGTTCAAAGAAATCAAAATAGACATGATAATATCCATTCAATGAAAATAAAGAGAATAAGTTCAAGAACAAAACCAAGTTACAACTCCTTGAAGCTTCTGAAGAATCTCTTGTTCAAATCTTGCAAGAAGGATATAACAATGGCATGAACAATCTAATCTAGCTAGTTTTAATCCAAAGTGTAATTGAAATCAAAGAAAACAAATGTTAAAACCCTAAAACTTTCTCTGACGGCTCAAACTTTGCTCTCAAAATCGTCTACATTCTCAACCCTAGCTTTTTCTTTTCCTTTTATACGAAACGTCCGCTTTAAAATCCGGTACGCGCTTGGTTCATGAGGGACATGGCCAAGTCAGAGGTGACTTGACCGTGTTGGTGCATTTTGGAGGGACACGGCTAGGTGACTTGGCCGTGTCCCTTGCCTGTGTCCACCACTGCTTGCTTCTCTTCTTTCTCTTCTTTGTTGAGTGACACGGCCAAGTCAGAGGTGACTTGGTCGTGTTGCACCATTTTGGAGGGACACGGCTAGGTGACTTGGTCGTGTCCCTTGCATGTGTTTTCCACTGTGATTGCTTCTCTTCTTTGCCTTTGGAATTGGTGAGACACGGCCAAGTCAGAGTGACTTGGCCGTGTTGGAGTATTTTTGGAGAGACACAGCCACTGACTTGGCCGTGTCCCTTGAGTGTGTCCACCTCTGTGACTTTGATCTTCAATTTAACTTGATATGGGACACGGCCAGTGACTTGGCCGTGTCCTCTGCCTGTGTCAGCTACTGTGTATTCTTCCTTCAGTCTTGGTTCCTTGGCTTTTTAACCTAAAACAAAACATCAAACAAACTTTAAACAAAAAGTAAATAAACAATAACCAACAAAACATAAACACTATACTAAAAACTAGATCAAAAACAACATAAACACTAAAATAAACTAAAACTATCAAAATTAATGAAAACACTAAACAAACCGATAAAAACTAACAAAATACCTAAATGAAACAATAATTATCATAATAAACAAACTACAAATCTATGACAAAAACTAACAAAACAGACACGGCCAAGCCAGTGGCCGTGTCTCTTCAAATTGATCCAACACGGCAAAGACTCCCTTAACTTGGTCGTGTCTCCTATCATCTTGGCCGTGTCTCTCATGGCTAAAGATTTTAAACAAGGCCAAATCTCCTTTGGTTGAATTAAATCACATTGCACACAACATGGCATTATTCAAATGGACATAATCAACATCATTAACACTTATTTTACATGCTCATCACAATATTCACATTACTAATATACATTAACAATACATTTAATTCCTTAACACATTTACAAATAAGTGTGTGTTAAGTTTAAACATCATATGCATATATGCAACAATATAGTTTGTACTTACCTTAAGCACCACTTATACAATTCTAAACACTTTCTTTTTCCAAGAATTCTTCACTTCTCAAATTAGGGCAAAACCTTCTTCTAAAACCTAATCCAAAATGATACAATACAATTTATCACTTAACACTTCAAAACCCTAAAACCAACATATAACAATCAACACAAACCCTAAACACAAATATAACACCATCTCTTCCAACCAACTTACTCTTTTCTTCAATCCATCCTTAAAATCCATAATCAATTTAATCAAACACTCTTAAACATCTCACAATCAATCAACACACCCTTAAATAATCTACCAACTCACACACAACTTCAAATAAGCAAAGAAATCAAAAGGGGACTTACCAAAGTAATGAAATTTCTTGAATCACCAACCTGATCACTTAGATCTTCCTTCAATTGAAGCTTAGAACATCCAAAATCCTCTCTTGGTCTCTTGCTTTCTCTTGTCTTTGGATGAACCGGCCACACACACATGGAAAAGAAGAAAAGATGATGAAGAAACAAAGTCAACTTCTCTTTAAATCTCCACCAAGTGTTCCAAAAAGACAATTACCAACATACCCTCTTCTCACTTGTTCTAGCTTCCTTTTTATCAAGTGCCCTTTATAGTAATTTCACATACAACAATTAAAATATCTTCTTCCCTTGACCACTCATTTTGACCAACATATATGTTATATATATTACCATATACCCAACATATACACTTACTCTCTACACATTACTTTCCTTTTTAAACAATACATAAACATTCTCTTTTCAATTTCTTTTCTCTTGCAAATTAACATATGCATTCAATCCAATTTAAAACAACAACAATATTCAAAACTTCTAAGGCATACATTGGGATATTACAATAATAACAATAATAATAATAATAATAATAATAATAATAATAATAATAATGACAAGAGAGAGAAGAAGTATATAATGACTTATTATATATATATTATATATATAGATAAGGATGGATTGAAAAGAGAAGAGATATTTCTTTTTCCTTCTTCTTCTTCCTTGAACATGAGCTAGAGAGAGAGAGAGTAAGAGGAGCTATCTTCTTCTACCATACACGAAATTTACAAGGGATTTTAAAAGATTTAAAGGTGGATATTGAAGGTTTAACAAGAATTCAAGTAAGTATTTACCTCAGTGGCTAGTGCCCCGACCCCATTGACTTATAGGACTGCTCCACCTACCTGTGTTCATTGTGGTAGGGCACAAGGAAGTGTCTGCTGGAGGACAGGTGCACCAACAATGTTTTATAGATGTGTATAACCAGACCATTTTCTCAGAGATTGTCCAGGGCCATTAGATGATAGACAGATAGATACAACAGTTTCTAGACCCAATGTAAGAGGGGTTCATGGTGGTAGAGATTTTGAAAAAGGTAGTAGATCAGGGTCTGGTTAGAGAGGAGGTTCTATAGCAGGAAGTAGACCAGAGGATGCAGGGGCATCTTAGCCAGTTTATGTGATGCAGAGGTAGTCAGAGGCTTCAGTTTATGTGATGCAGAGCTGTTATTTTGTACTTTAGTTCTTACGTTATTAGACCTTGGGGATTCATACATTAGTGCATCCATACTACCTATGAGTGATTTGCATTCTGAGTCCCTAGGATTTGATATTTTGGTTAGAAATCCTTTAGGACATAGTGTTGTAGTTAGCATGGTGCACCGAGATAGTCCAATGATTGTTCAGGATGAGGAGTTTGTCGGTGATCTAATTGAGATGCCTTTTAGGGAGTATGATATGATTATGGGTATGGAATGGTTATTCAGGCACGGGGTTGTGGTAGACTATTAGAAAAAACATGTTACCCTAAGAACATGTGATGGTAGAGATGTGGTGGTATCTACTGAGTAGAGATACCTTTCATCCATGTTTATTTCATCTGTATCAGCTAGGAGGATGATCTAGAAGGGATGTGAGACATATCTTACCCATGTTGTAGATACTAGAGTAGTGGGGCTCTAGCTTAATAGTATACCTATAGTTGTTGAGTTTCCAGATATTTTCCCTGATGAGTTGCTAGGGGTGCCTCCTAAGAGAGTGGTAGAGTTTGGTATTGATTTGTTACATGGTACCACTCCTATCTCTATTACCCCTTATCAAATGACACCTACAGAATTAAAGGAGTTGAAGGTGCAGTTGCAAGAGTTGTTTGATCAAGGGTTTATTCACCCTAGTGTGTCTTCATGGGGAGCACCTGTTTTGTTTGTGAAGAAGAAGGATGGCACTTTGAGATTATGTATTGATTACAGACAGTTGAATAAGGTGACCATCAAGAATAAGTATCCATTACCTCGAATAGATGATCTCTTTGATTAATTGAAGGGAGCAATAATATTCTCTAAAATTGATTTGAGATCAGGGTACCATCAGTTGAGAGTTAGAGATATAGATGTACATAAGACAACTTTCGCATGAGGTATAGGCATTATGAGTTTCTGGTGATGCCCTTTGGATTGATGAATGCACCAACAACATTTATGGATTTGATGAACAGGGTGCTTAGACCAATATTAGATCGGTTTGTGGTGGTCTTCATTGATGATAATCTGGTGTATTCTCATAATGAGGAGGATCATGTTAGGTATTTGTGGATTGTATTGCAGACATTGAGAGAGAAGCACTTGTATGCTAAGTTGTCTAAGTGTGAGTTCTGGCTTGATAAGGTTACTTTTCTCAATTATGTGGTATCAGCAAAGGGTATTAGAGTTGATCCGAGTAAAGTTGAGGCTATCTTGAATTGGAGTCTAATGAAGACCGTGATAGAGGTTAGAATTTTATTGGGTTTGGCAGGCTATTATCATCAGTTTGTGAAGGGTTTTTCTATGATAGCTACACCACTCACTGAAATACTTTGAAAAGGAGTTAGATTTATGTGGACAAATATGTGTCAGGCAAGTTTTGAGCAGCTGAGAGAGATGTTGACTCAGGCTCCTGTACTTACTCATCCTGTGGAAGGTAAACCCTATGTGATATACAGTGATGCTTCACATAGTAGTTTAGGTTGTGTTCTGATGTAGGAGGGTAGAGTCATTGCTTATGCATCTTAACAGTTGAAGTCACATGAGCTGACTTACACGATTCATTATTTTGAATTAGCAGCCATAGTTTTTGCATGAAGATTTGATGACATTACTTGTATGGGGAGAAGTGTTTCATTTATACTAATCACAAGATGCATAAGCAATGACCGGGCCCGTGGGCATTTTGCCCTCAAAATTTTTCTGCGGGCAAAATGGCCATTTCGCCCTCAAAATTTTTCTGCGGAAGAAATGGCCATTTCCCGCACACTGCCGCAGCCAGTTGTGGCAATTTTTTTTGCCAGCGCAGTTTTTCCGCAGCAGTTTTTTTTTGCCAATGAAATTTTTCCGACGCAAATTTTCCGAAGCCTAATAAAATTAGGTTTTGGTTTCCTTTTCTTATTCAATAAAGATGCGTGAATAATTAGGAATGAAGGATATAAAACTTGTAACACCCCGATACCCCATATAAATACTGTACATATACCAGGTACACATACAATATGTATATAGAGTATAAGAATGTCACTTTTCATCACCATTATAACTCTTTACTTTAATTTTTAAAACCATAATACATTTAAATCATATGAAAGTATTTACAAAATGGTTATTCTTATCATGGTAATACATAAATATAAGTTACATTGTTTCTTCCAAAGATTCATTTATACAAATGAATACATTCTTATGAAAATACAGTATAATTACATGCATGCACCACCATCTAGTTGGTCTCGAACTACACTTGTCCTCGTTGTGACATAGTAGCTTATCTCCAGCTTCATCACCTATATACCTGCGCGATTAAGATAACCGCGCTAAGCTCGAAAGCTTAGTAGTACAAGTAACCATTAAAATATACAATATAAAGGAAACATACCTCATATGTTTAGTCTCATGTTTTAACATTTTCTTACTCTGTTTTCCCCTTTTTCAATGCATTCTTCATATAATCCTATTAACCTTATAGAGGATATACATATACACATATAACCTAACCATCAAACATAATTCAATAAATTGATAGAACCTTCATATTATGATACTTACCAATTTCACCTCATACATATCATATATATCATTTTATACTTTATAATCGCATATTGCATATAACTTCACAAACCATATCTCCTTTCAATAATTCATGTATGTTATATAATCATATCACTAACCACAATTCATCATTCACAACTCACATTTCCAACAAAGGCAACATAGATCCCATTACTCATTTATTTCAACTTGTATCTACATCACATTAACAACAAAGACAGACTCGGGCCCAAAAGACACTAATATGTCATTCAAAGTTCAGAGTTAATGCTTTGGTTTTGTTATCACATTTATCAATATCATATACCCAACTAGGCTTCAAGGATTAAGTTCAACCAAGCTTCAAGGGGAGCAAAGCATGCTAAGCTTCTACCCAACTTGGCTTCAAGAACTAACCCAACCTAGCTTCAAGGGTGGTAACATCTCAATTAGGCTTCAAGGATTTAATCCAACCTAACTTCAAGAGATTGTTACACTTATTAGGCATGCCACCAACAACAAAACTCTGAAAATGAATAACACATTAGCCACACAATTCATTTATTATTTCATTATCAATTTCATTCTCATTCTCATCATCATTTACATCATCATAGCCAACCACAATGGCATCATTTAGGCAAAACATGCCTCATTTATCTCATTCTCAATATCATAGCCAACCACAATGGCTTTATACATCATCACCTCTCAATTTACATTTCATATTCCATCACAATATCACATTTCATAGTTCACCACAATATCACATTATCACATTTCATAGTTCATCACAATATCACATTATCACATTTCATAGTTCATCACAATATCACATTATCACATTTCATAGTTCATCACAATATCACATTATCACATTTCATAGTTCATCACAATATCACATTATCACATTTCATAGTTCATCTTTGATATTTATATACATAATCATTCATTACTCAAGTATGCACAATCAATTGCATTACCATATAAATTGGAATACACATCATACAAATCATATCCTCACATCTTTCACATTTCATAACATATATATATTGAATGCCTTCACATCTTATATGTATTAATGTATTATCATATCTCTTATCTTTTCATTGCATATACAATATTAATATTTATTTTAACAATATACTTATATGCAATCCAATAGGGTTTTGTACTTACCTCTAAAGAACTCACTCCCATATAACTTCTCTTCCATAGATCTTTCAATACTTGGATTAGGGGCAATTCCATCTCTTAAAACCTAATCCAAAAGTAATCATACACACTTACTTAGAAATACACATGAGATAATACAAATAAGAATCAATTAGGGCAAACTCAACACATGACACGCTCATCAACACGGGCGTGTCCCTTATCGTGCCCTAACTCCACAACACAGAAACATTGACACGCTCATAACCACGGGCGTGTCACTGGGCGTGTAATACATTCTGTATCTCAAAAACATCAACACGTCCAATCAACAAGAGCGTGCTCATGGCCGTGTCAATTCTCCAAACTCACAGTAGCTATGACACGCTCAATAACACGGGCGTGTTACTGGTCGTGTCAATTCTACTGCCACACAGAACTTATGACACGCTCAATAACATGGGCGTGTCACTGCTCGTGCTACCAACTCCAGAAAATAGAACCAACGACACGCCTAACAAACTGGCCGTGTCTCTGGGCGTGTCCGACTAAAAACCCAGATTCCGATCAACACACAACAACATCCAACAATACCCATCTTTTTATCATTACTCACTTCAAACAATCTTCATCAAACACACCCAAAAACCATAACAAACTTACCAAAACATCAACAACACTCAAAACACACACCAATCATCAATATAAACATCATTCATATACCAATTTATCAAATCCCCAAATTTCATTAAACTCAACCCTTATTCAACAATTCATCATCATCTTCACAAATAATCATATTATCATCATCCAATTACCAAATCAACACATATATATACTTAAATCTTTCAATATCATCATCATCACACATCAACCATACCAAACCCAACTCAAACAATGAAAATCAATTTAAAGAAATAAATACTTACTTGAATCCTTTATCAAATCTTCATCTCTATCATCAAATCTCTTGAATTCCTTAAGAAATTTGGTAAGAAAATCACATCTTTCTCTCTTTCTCTCTCTCTCTCTCTCTCTCTCTCTCTCTCTCTCTCTCGGCCAAGAAGAACGAAGAAGACGAAGAAGGAGTAGAAGGAAGAAGAAGTTTCTACTTCTTTCCTTTGTCCTTATCCATATATATATATATAATAATAATAATAATAATAATAACAATAACAATAACAATAGTAATAATAATAATAATACTTTAAATCTCCACCACATATTCTTTCTTTGATTTTCTTCTTCTCTTTTCTTTTTGTCTTTATTATTATTATTATTATTTAGTTATACAAATATATATACAACTCACTTATCCTTCACCATTATATATATCCCATGTATATGTGATGTATATGTATATGTCTTACATATATTATCCTTATATTTCACATATACACATATACATTAAATCCAAATACAACAACAATAACTCCAAAACTCTTAGGGTCTATTCCGGGATATTACAATTCTCTCCCCCTAAAAAAAAAAATTTCGTCCTCGAAATTACTCAGTACAATAACATTCCATTCTTACCAATACACCATTTAAAATTTTCATCAAATCACATAGTTTGCACTCTCCCCCTTAGAGTCAATTATATTATTCAATTCCACCACTTGTCACGATAAAAATCTTTATACCTTATTACATTCTCATCCAATATTCAAAATAACTCATTATACTCTCAAATACCTTATCTATATGCAAAAATTCAATCATCCTTTAACATACTTATGTTACATTCCATTATTACATTCAAAATATTTTATCACTTCATCTCTTTATAACTATTCTCTTAACTTTAACTTTCAAGATCATAAACTTATATCTTAATATTAATTATCCCATCATTACAATCATCCTTACAAACAAACATTTATCAAACCTTCATTGATAATAATATTCTTATTTCTCATACACTTCACTCCTTCTCTAGTATTTTCTCACTTAACATCAATATTAATACAATGCTTTTGAACTTACTTTACAGGAAATCAACTTCTTCCCTTTTCTCATCATTAAAATTGATATAATTCAATTAATTCATGTCCGTTCATCTATCAAAATTTTACATTGTATACATCATTATTTATCTCTTATGCCTTTAGCACAACCATACATATTAAATCTCAATAATAATTCACAATTATAGCAAAAATCCAGATCAATTGATTTATTCTCCACAATATCTTAACATCATAATCTTGTTTGATTCAAATCAATAGTTCACTTATCTAAATTTATCATGAATAACCATCCACTTTAATTTATCTTTCAATATACACATAGTTTATCTTTCATTATCTCAATACAATTCCACCAAATTTCATAATTATCTCATACCATGCTTATCATTCATAGTTTACTCACTCAAATTTTAAACCCATCCACTTATTCACCGTATACCATAAACATAATCAATATAGCTCTCAAACACATTCTGCAATCTTCTTTCATTATCATCTTCTCACTTATCATATCATTACTATATTAACAATAATTACCTTTTTCTCACATTACTCATAACTTAAAGTATTTCCACAATTCTCTTTCTGTCTTTTCTTTTCCAGAATTATAACCAAATTGCTAACACAAAAACCATAAAATACACTTCATCAATCATAACCGTTAATCATGTTTCTAGAAACATAATTATCAATCTTACCAAAGTAGTATTACAGTTATACTTTCTTAGTCTCAATTCTGTGGATAACAAATTAATCGGCCAAATACCATAAATACACTATATGGCCATAAGAGATTAATGATCACATCTGAAACTTATAAATCAATACTGTTCCTCTATTATTTTATTTCCAACTTTTCAATTATACTACTAAGTTGCGTCACAAATATTATATCTCCATTCTCCAAACTTTACTACATCCAAAATTAACATATGTCAACTCTATCTCAACACAATTTACTCTTAATTATTTGATCACCATTTGCATGTCTCATATACAACAATATTATCCTTAACCTCTCCTTCACACATCATTCAATCTTATACAGATCTTACATAAATTTCATTCTTTATACTTTCTTTTTCCCTTATAATTTCTTATTAAATTTATATACACAGAACATTTCCTCACACAAATACTTTGGCTCATAACATTTATGATAGCCAAATTCAGTTATTATCATAACAATATTACTGTCCACCATTTCCCAAATTAATCCTTATTTCCATAACCATTTCACTATCCAACATTTCTTAAGTTTATTCTTATTTTCATTTCATCACATACTCTTTACGTCAATCAAGGCCTAATCTCTCTTAGGTCCACTACTACATGCAATGTCATTTCCAATATACATCAAATATGCAATTATATAACACATCCATAGATCACATTCACAATGTGATTTACTTTCCACATTTCTTACATTTTACAATTACATTCATATCAAAAACTCATTCCACATTTTCTATACATGTATACACATAATCATACAATGATATTTAATTCCTCTTTTACATATTTTCAACACAATTTAACATTTTACTATTCCTTGAACAACATCATTTTTATCCCTTTTTGACATGCCTTAAGTTGTTTATCAACCCAACACATATACATTATCACCATGATATTATTTCACAAAATCTTAGTCACGCTACTAAGGTGACATCTCTCTCACATATATTTTTAAAAGCATTAGTATACCATCTATACATCCATTTGTTTATTCTTCAACACATAGATATATATATATATATATATTACTCACATATCTATACACATGTACATTACATCCACTCATATATACATTGGGCTCAATAATCTCTTTATACTCTCCAAGTCTAATTATGACAAATCTCAATTTCTTAAATCCACATTGATCCATCCCATTTCTTACTGTCAATATTATCCCATGACCTAACTTTGCTCAGGTTTGTCAATGCAAGCATAATCATTCTCATACTATCAATCACATTATTCAATTTAATAGTACTCTCATATACAGTAATATTCATTCCACAAGCTCATGGGTTTAACTTACATTAAGATTATCAATACTCAAATAGTCTTTACCCAAATTCCATTAACACTATAATTTCACAACTTACTACTTTACTTAAACTTCCATTCACTCATCTTATGTTTTTAATATCAACTTAAAAAAAACATCTTATATATACACATTACAAAACAACCTCAAAGTATATTCTTTTCACAAATATTAAAGCTCATTTCCAAAAATCTAATTATCACATCTTTCCACCATTAATATGAGCTTTAACAACACTCAAGCGTATCACATTTCTAACATTAAAATCACAATGTTTGCATTTAAAACAGCAATGCAACAACACCATTATATTTCCTTATTTAACCAACATCATCTCTTTTTCTTTTAAAAACTTTAACTTTACATATTCAAATCATAAATGGTCAAACTTTGTCTATACCCATCAACTCATTCAATATACCACCATACTCTCTTCATTTAAATAACATAACTTTCAATATTCACAATTCGACATTATTTCCTCTGTCTAGCAAACTCAACATAAACTTTCTTAAAAAGAGGTTTAAAGTATAGAAGAAAGAGTACATACTCTTATCTTAATTTGATTTTCAACTCATTTCCAACTTTATTTTCCTTTCCATTTCTTTATTTTTCAATTCATATTATGTCATACATAATATTACTCATAAACATCAATATTACATTCCATGTTGCACATGACATAACATTTTTCATATGTCTCATCAACATGCATATTTCACATTACATTTCGTAATTCGTTTCTCATAAATAATTAGGCACTATGCCTCAATTATAATTCATTTCCAACATCATTGCCAACAATCATGGTTTCTTCTCACATCAACATAGTATACACATATATCATCAACTATATTAAACATCTCATGTAACACAAATATTTTACAAATCATATTATGCCACATCCGAGACCAACCTAGGTGTTAATGCATGTGCATGTATCAAAATTTTCATTCTTTTCATTTTCATTTATCATCATTTTTTTTTCTTTTTAAAACTTTTCTTTGTAAATTTACTTAGGCCGAGAATCTCGAAACCTAAGCTCTGATACCAAAATAATTGTAACACCCCGATACCCCATATAAATACTGTACATATACCAGGTACACATACAATATGTATATAGAGTATAAGAATGTCACTTTTCATCACCATTATAACTCTTTACTTTAATTTTTAAAACCATAATACATTTAAATCATATGAAAGTATTTATAAAATGGTTATTCTTATCATGGTAATACATAAATATAAGTTACATTGTTTCTTCCAAAGATTCATTTATACAAATGAATACATTCTTATGAAAATACAGTATAATTACATGCATGCACCACCATCTAGTTGGTCTCGAACTACACTTGTCCTCGTTGTGACATAGTAGCTTATCTCCAGCTTCATCACCTATATACCTGCGCGATTAAGATAACCGCGCTAAGCTCGAAAGCTTAGTAGTACAAGTAACCATTAAAATATACAATATAAAGGAAACATACCTCATATGTTTAGTCTCATGTTTTAACATT
Source organism: Garcia nutans (assembly GCA_947685225.1). Taxonomy (NCBI): domain Eukaryota; kingdom Viridiplantae; phylum Streptophyta; class Magnoliopsida; order Malpighiales; family Euphorbiaceae; genus Garcia; species Garcia nutans. The sequence continues at coordinate 40,433,383 of CANTUV010000007.1, read as the reverse complement.
TTCTTACTCTGTTTTCCCCTTTTTCAATGCATTCTTCATATAATCCTATTAACCTTATAGAGGATATACATATACACATATAACCTAACCATCAAACATAATTCAATAAATTGATAGAACCTTCATATTATGATACTTACCAATTTCACCTCATACATATCATATATATCATTTTATACTTTATAATCGCATATTGCATATAACTTCACAAACCATATCTCCTTTCAATAATTCATGTATGTTATATAATCATATCACTAACCACAATTCATCATTCACAACTCACATTTCCAACAAAGGCAACATAGATCCCATTACTCATTTATTTCAACTTGTATCTACATCACATTAACAACAAAGACAGACTCGGGCCCAAAAGACACTAATATGTCATTCAAAGTTCAGAGTTAATGCTTTGGTTTTGTTATCACATTTATCAATATCATATACCCAACTAGGCTTCAAGGATTAAGTTCAACCAAGCTTCAAGGGGAGCAAAGCATGCTAAGCTTCTACCCAACTTGGCTTCAAGAACTAACCCAACCTAGCTTCAAGGGTGGTAACATCTCAATTAGGCTTCAAGGATTCAATCCAACCTAACTTCAAGAGATTGTTACACTTATTAGGCATGCCACCAACAACAAAACTCTGAAAATGAATAACACATTAGCCACACAATTCATTTATTATTTCATTATCAATTTCATTCTCATTCTCATCATCATTTACATCATCATAGCCAACCACAATGGCATCATTTAGGCAAAACATGCCTCATTTATCTCATTCTCAATATCATAGCCAACCACAATGGCTTTATACATCATCACCTCTCAATTTACATTTCATATTCCATCACAATATCACATTTCATAGTTCACCACAATATCACATTATCACATTTCATAGTTCATCACAATATCACATTATCACATTTCATAGTTCATCACAATATCACATTATCACATTTCATAGTTCATCACAATATCACATTATCACATTTCATAGTTCATCACAATATCACATTATCACATTTCATAGTTCATCTTTGATATTTATATACATAATCATTCATTACTCAAGTATGCACAATCAATTGCATTACCATATAAATTGGAATACACATCATACAAATCATATCCTCACATCTTTCACATTTCATAACATATATATATTGAATGCCTTCACATCTTATATGTATTAATGTATTATCATATCTCTTATCTTTTCATTGCATATACAATATTAATATTTATTTTAACAATATACTTATATGCAATCCAATAGGGTTTTGTACTTACCTCTAAAGAACTCACTCCCATATAACTTCTCTTCCATAGATCTTTCAATACTTGGATTAGGGGCAATTCCATCTCTTAAAACCTAATCCAAAAGTAATCATACACACTTACTTAGAAATACACATGAGATAATACAAATAAGAATCAATTAGGGCAAACTCAACACATGACACGCTCATCAACACGGGCGTGTCCCTTATCGTGCCCTAACTCCACAACACAGAAACATTGACACGCTCATAACCACGGGCGTGTCACTGGGCGTGTAATACATTCTGTATCTCAAAAACATCAACACGTCCAATCAACAAGAGCGTGCTCATGGCCGTGTCAATTCTCCAAACTCACAGTAGCTATGACACGCTCAATAACACGGGCGTGTTACTGGTCGTGTCAATTCTACTGCCACACAGAACTTATGACACGCTCAATAACATGGGCGTGTCACTGCTCGTGCTACCAACTCCAGAAAATAGAACCAACGACACGCCTAACAAACTGGCCGTGTCTCTGGGCGTGTCCGACTAAAAACCCAGATTCCGATCAACACACAACAACATCCAACAATACCCATCTTTTTATCATTACTCACTTCAAACAATCTTCATCAAACACACCCAAAAACCATAACAAACTTACCAAAACATCAACAACACTCAAAACACACACCAATCATCAATATAAACATCATTCATATACCAATTTATCAAATCCCCAAATTTCATTAAACTCAACCCTTATTCAACAATTCATCATCATCTTCACAAATAATCATATTATCATCATCCAATTACCAAATCAACACATATATATACTTAAATCTTTCAATATCATCATCATCACACATCAACCATACCAAACCCAACTCAAACAATGAAAATCAATTTAAAGAAATAAATACTTACTTGAATCCTTTATCAAATCTTCATCTCTATCATCAAATCTCTTGAATTCCTTAAGAAATTTGGTAAGAAAATCACATCTTTCTCTCTTTCTCTCTCTCTCTCTCTCTCTCTCTCTCTCTCTCTCTCGGCCAAGAAGAACGAAGAAGACGAAGAAGGAGTAGAAGGAAGAAGAAGTTTCTACTTCTTTCCTTTGTCCTTATCCATATATATATATATATAATAATAATAATAATAATAATAACAATAACAATAACAATAGTAATAATAATAATAATACTTTAAATCTCCACCACATATTCTTTCTTTGATTTTCTTCTTCTCTTTTCTTTTTGTCTTTATTATTATTATTATTATTTAGTTATACAAATATATATACAACTCACTTATCCTTCACCATTATATATATCCCATGTATATGTGATGTATATGTATATGTCTTACATATATTATCCTTATATTTCACATATACACATATACATTAAATCCAAATACAACAACAATAACTCCAAAACTCTTAGGGCCTATTCCGGGATATTACAAAACTTCTATAAATATGGATTAAACAACACAAAAAAAGGGAGGCCGAAAATCAAAAAATTGGATAGTAGCTTGAAAAAGTAGATCCAAATCCATGAAGGAAATTAGCTTGAATCAAGCTGATTTTTTGAGGGAGCAAAAAAACGATTTAAGCAATTCAAAGGCAAAAAGACTTGTCTTTGACCTTGTTCATCCAAGAAGCAATTTTTGGTGAAACTTACAAAATAAGGTTTGAATTCTTAATTTCTTTTGTTTTTTTTTTCACAGTAGCATAATCATCCTTTGGTTTCTTTTAATTCAAAAATTTTAGGACCTCAATTCACTTTTTCTAAGGCTTAAAATTCTTAAATTGTGGTGTGAGCGGGGATTTTTGCCCCCACTCCCGGTGGAATGGTTCTTGCGACTTCAGCACTATTTAGGCTCAGGGCCTTAGAGAACAAGGACTTAAGTCCGGAAAAATTGGAGTCGCCACCCGGACGGGCCGGTAAAAAGAAAGGGGTGGATGACTCAATTCCTAAGGAATCCCCAACCCCTTAATGGGTTTGTAAAGTTGGGTACATGTGGGGAATGTGAGAAATGGCCCAGCACCCCCCACAATGCCCGGTTCATTGGAACTGGCCTCCTTTACAGATCTTAATATTATAAAATTCTTAAATATAATAACATTATCCATATTACACATAATAATTAAAAGAAAGCATCAATATATTAAAATCAAAGCAATGTCCAAACAAAGCAAATAAATGGACACCCATCCAAGGATGGAAACATGTCCTTACATCAAATGCCTAAATAGAACACCCACCAAAAGGTAGAAACATGCCCTTTACATAGGTTCTAAAATAGAAAAGAAAATTAAATTACATGATGTTTAACTAATGAGGTACCCACCATACCTCTTACAACTTTTGGAAATCTAAATTAATTGATAAAAGTAAATAATCATTCATCATAAATAAATCATTCATCAAAGGTATTAACCAAAATATAAAATAAACATCCATCCATGATAAATTAAATAAATCAAGTATTGAAATTAAATAAATTAAAGCATAAGAAATAAATCAAAGCATAATCAAGTATGGAATTGAATAAAGCAAATAAAAGTCCAATTATGGCTACTGTGACTTTTTATGGAATTAAAATAAATTAGGGTTTTGTGTTTTAAAGGGTTGGTAAGACTCTTTGATTAACAAAATTAAGGTTTGAATGATGATATCATGAAACTAGGGTTTTAAAAACTTTAAAATACTTTAATTTGTGATTTTTGGTTATTGGGTTCCTAAGCTACTGTGTAAAATTTAGGTTTTTATGTTTTTATGTTTTTTTAATGTTTTAAAAGGATTAGAGTTCATAAAAATTAGGGTTTAAGGTTGTAAAAGAGTTAGTGTTCATTATTTTGAATTTTGGATTTTAGGATTTAGAAGTAGGGTCACGGGTGGTGAATAATTTTTAGGGTTTTAGAAATCAATTTGATAATTTCATGAAGTTTTATGAATTTAAACAAATAAATTAAAGTTTTTATAAGTAGAAAAGATGTTTTAGAAGACTTTTTGAATGAAATAGAACCTACTTTAAAATTTTAAAAGAAGCAGAATTTACATCTTAGTTTTGTTGAAAAATATGTTCAATTAGAGTTTTAAGATTTTTAAGAAGAAAAAATAACAATTTTAAGCCTTTTAGAAGATAAACTAACGAAATAAGGTTTTTTTGGCTTTAGAAAAACTAATTTAAAGTTCAAAGGTTTTTTAATTTTGATTTCATAAATTTGCTACTGTGTAAAAAAAAAAATTAAAGAAAATTAACTAACACATACCTTCTTTTGATGATTTCTCCAAAAACAATTCTTCTTGGATGAACTAGCTCCAAAGACAAGCCTTTTTTTGCCTTTGAATCCTCTAAATCATGCTGCTGCTGTTCCAGAAAAGAGTTGAATTGAATTTCTTCTTTTTCCTTCCTTGATTTGGTTTCAAATTTTCCAAACTACTCTTGGATTTTTTCCTCCCCTTAAATTAATTGCCTTTGGTCCTTATTTATAGTGGTTTGAGGTTGCTTTTCCTAATTAGTTAAGGTAAGTAATATTAATAAAAAAAGAAACCAAAACCTAATTGGATTAGGTTTCGAAAAATTTGCGTCAGAAAATTTGCGCTGCCGAAAAAAAACTGCTGCGGAAAAACTGCGCTGGCAAAAAAATCTTCTATAGCTGACTGAGGCAGCGAGCGCGGAGCGGGCCCATAAGCTATTTCGCAGGTAGAAAATTTCTGCGTACGAAATAGCTAGGCTAGCTGGGCTATTTTGCAGACAGAAAATTTCTGCGTGCGAAATAGCACAGTGATTTGCCCGCAGGAATTTCCTACTCCGATTTTTATTTTTATTTTTATTTTTTAACTTTTATTTGTTTATTTCTATTTTTTATTAATAAAAATTAGATACTAAAGCAAAAAATATTTAATAAAAATTATTTTGGACCAATTAGACAACAAAAATCATTTTAGACTAAATAAAACATATTGGACCGGATTGGGTCAAAAATTAAGGGTCTACAGTTTGCCCCCTGCTTGAATGATCTGAAACCTTAGTGAAAGAGAGTGAAAAGCAATAAGACTTAATTTTTGATGAAATGGTTGAGGTTTTGGGTTCTGGACTCGGTTCCAGATCTAGACTCAAGGATGATTCTAGGTTTTGGACCTAAGAAAAATTTGAGTTCTGGACCTGGTTCGAGTTCTGGACTCAAGGATAATTCTAGGTTCTGGACCTAAGGAAAATTTGGATTCTGGACCCGGTTCGAGTTCTGGACTCAAGGATAATTCTAGGTTATGGACCTAAGGAAAATTTGGGCTCTGGACCCGGTTCGAGTTCTGGACTCAAGGATAATTCTAGGTTCTGAACCTAAGGAAAATTTGGGTTCTGGACCTGGTTTGAGTTCTGGACTCAAGGATAATTCTAGGTTCTGGACCTAAGGAAAATTTAGGTTCTGGACCCGGTTTGAGTTCTGGACTCAAGGATAATTTTATGATCTGGACCTAAGGAAAATTTGGGTTCTGGACCTGGTTCGAGTTCTGGACTCAAGGAAGATTCTAGGTTCTGGACTTAAGGAAAATTTGGGTTATGGACTCGATTTGAGCTCTGGACTCAAGGGAGATTCTAGGTTCTGGACCTAAGGAAAATTTTGGGTTCTGGACCCAAGAGATTTGGATACTTGATCATAAACTAGACTCGGATACTCGATCCTATCCGGATTCGGATACTCGATCTTAAACTGGATTTGGATACTCGATCCTAAATGGATTTGGACACTCGATCCTAAACTAGATTGGGATACTCGATCCTAACTGTATTGGGATACTCAGCTCTAAATTGATTTGATTTGAGTACTTGGACCCAAGATTGGGCACTTGGATCCGAGATTGGGCACTTGGACCCAAGATTAGATACTTGGACCTGAGCTTGATTGATTTGGGTACGTGGACCCAGGATTGATTTGATTTGGGTACTTGGATCCAAGATTTGGCACTTGGATCCAGGATTGGGCACTTGGACCCAAGATTGGGTACTTGGACCCGAGCTTAAATTGACTTGGGTACTTCGACCCGGGATTGATTTGATTTGGGTACTTAGACTCGAGATTGGGTACTTGGACCCGAGAATGAATTTGACTAACCTTTTATCAGTTGAGAAGTCTGACTACTCCAGATGTTCTATGCATTGTGATCCTTCACCCTCAGAATGGATCTTCTCCCTCGGAGATCGAGTCTTCACCCTTGAAAATGGATCTTCATCCTTGGAGATCGGGGTCCTCTTTGTTCTTTGAAGATGGGAGTGACATGGCCAGTGGCTTGGCCGTGTCTCCTGGGTGTGTCAACTTCTGTGTCTTTTCTTTCTTTGCTTGGTCCTTCTTGACTTTGCCCCTTAGGAGAGACACGGTTAGTGGCTTGGCCGTGTCGCCTGCCAGTGTCACCTACTGTTTCTTTTCTTTGTTTGCTTGGTGTTGCGCTCTAATTAATTCTACTACAAAGCGTCACTCGCAAGTATACGAGGTAGCTGTAGCTAAGGTGATCGCCCCAAGGTCATCTCACAAGAAAGCTAGAATAGCTAATTGATTATCATATTATAAATAACAAGTAATTAATAAATTTAAATTGCTAACAACTAATGAAGACAAATCAATTGGAGTTTAAAACAATAAAAGTAAACTGAGCTAATGTATTAATTCACTTATAGAAAGGTCTAGGGTTTGCACTTCTCTACTAACTTATATGTATGAATAGTTATTCCTCTCAACCAATTTAATTTCAAAGATTAGATCTCAAGCAACTTAATTAATAGAATCAAGGAAATAAGCTCTCGCATTCAAACCTCTTTCAAATAATTTTGTTACAATTGAAATAATCCTTTTCTTAGGTTATATTTCTAATTCACCTAAGTCCCTAATTGAATTGTTCCAGTATTAGACTTCATCTCTCAATCCTTCATCTAATACCTTAAACACATAATTGGTGGCCAATTAATTATATATTAACAATAATTCCATTCAATCAAGGCTAAAGAAATAATTCAGTTAAGAGCAATAACCAATTCATACAATCATAGTAGATCCATACAAACCCCAGACTAGATCAAATTAGTTCATAATGATATCAAATATATTCATCTCATTAACATTCAAAGAAATCAGTTTAGACATAATAGAATTCATGAATACAATTCCCAAGAAATTTAAGAGATAAAGTTTGAGAACAAAACCAAATTACAAACTCCCTTCAAGCTTCTGAAGAATCTCTTGATCAGATCTTACTAGAAGAATGTTGCAATGGCTAGAACAAATTTAATCTAATCAGTTTTAATCAAAGTGTAATCAATAATCTCTAAGAAAAAAAATTGGAAACCCTAAGTTCTTCTCTCTGACGGCTGCTCCAAAAATCCAAACTCAAAACTTCCGAACTATTTTGAAAACCCTAATTCTATTATTTATATGAAACCTCCACTTAAAAATCCGCTCCTTTAGTCCATGAGTGACACGGCCAAGCTTAGGCAAGCTTGGCCGTGTTTGAGGTGCTTGGAGGGACATGGCCACAAGCTTGGCCGTGTCCCCTGAGGGTGTCCTCTTCTACCTTCATATATGTTTCTTTGGAAGCTTGGCCGTGTTTGACAAGGTTGGAGGGACACAGACACAAGCTTCGCCGTGTCCTTTGAGTGTGTCCACTTCTGTTTGATTTTTACCTCTTGTTCCTTGGAGTGGTGTGTGACACGGCCAAGCTTAGACAACTTGGCCGTGTTTGTCATGTTTGGAGGGACACGGCCACAAGCATGGCTGTGTCCCTTAAATGTGTCACCTTCTGAACTCTTGGTCTTCTTCCTTAGCTTGGTATGGGACATGGCCACATGCTTGGCCGTGTCCCCTGAGTGTGTCAGTCGCTGCCCAACTTTTCCTTTCTCTTGACTCCTTGATTTTTTCTTCCTCTCTTAGTTCCTTGCATATTAACCTAAACCAACACTTAAACAAACTTTAACCAAAAATCAAATAAACATTAACCAACAATACATAAACACCACACTAATAACTAGATCAAAAATGACATAAACACTGAAATAAACTATAACTACCAAAATTGATGAAAACACTAAATAAACATATTAAAACTAACAAAATACCTAAAGAAGACAATAATTATCATAATAAATAAGACACAATTCTATGACAAAAACTAATAAAATAACTTGGTCCTTCTTGACTTTGTCCTTTAGGTGAGACACAAACAGTGGCTTGGTCGTGTCTTTCTTGATTCATGCTCTTCTTTCCTTGTTTTGATCTTCCAAGGGAGTTTTTGCACTTTAACCACTTTTCCCTTGCAACTGCTTTGCCTTTCTTTGATTCTTAATGATTGTTGCAGGTTGTTGGCTCATTTGATCATGAAGCTGGACCTTCTTTCACTACTCCTTCGTTTGCTCATTCTAGCCCGCCGGATATGCCATCTCATCCGCAGGGTATTAATATGAACTACCTGGTACATTCCTCATTTCATAATAGTTTACGCTATATGTATGCATGATTATGTATGCTCTTATCTTTTCTCTTCTTGGCTCACAGCGGATGCTCGAAGAACAAAATAAGAAACTTCAAGAAGAGTTGGCTGCAAGTCGTCAGCAAACTTCTCATTTTGAAAGTTTATATCATTAATCCGAACAAAATTTCCGTGACTTCCGATTTCAAGGAATAAGGGATCCCGGTGCTTCTTCATCGAGAGGCTCCCAGACTGATGACCATGAGATTCTTTCGTCTGCTTCTGATGAGGACCATGATAAATCAAAACTCTAAGGAAATAGGTGTAACACCCCCATATCCAATGCCCACACACTACAACCACAACAATGTAGCATAAGTGCATCAAACATAGGGATGCTACGGTTTTCTTAACATTCAAAACACTTTAAACTTGATACAATACCCTTATCATTATACATTATAGAAAAGTAGATCATTTACTTATAAAACAAAACATATTAGTTATATATATATATATACATTTAAATATTACACAGCGAAAGTTATAAAATATGTACATATTTACATATTAAACATTTCTTTACAAAATATAAAGAAATATACATGATTGGCAAGTCTGCTCTGATCTTTAAGCTCCCAAAATGGATTCTTCAAGGTCTACTCTCACTTGGTCTTGATGAACTCTCGGGTTCAACTCTATCCACTCTATTACCTGCGCGATTAAACACTATCGCGCTAAGCCAACGGCTTAGTAAGATAAAACATGCTAATGGTATGCTTTAATGTAATGCAATGTCACATATGTTATTGATAAGATCAACATCATAAATATAAAGTTAACCACATAATTATGCATTTCACAAATCATAGTCATATGAGCATACCACATTTCAACATCTTTCCACATTCAACATTAATCAATCATACTCAATAAACAACATCTCATTTCATTAACTCATAACATTATTTAAGACATTCATATAACCTTGACACCTATGGGCCCAACAAGTATTTAATACGATATTCAGAGTTCAGAGTTACTGCTTTGGTTCATAGTCACAATAATCACGCCCGTAGGCAATGTATATACATGTATCTCTATCCATGGATAGTGTAACAGACCCAGTCTCTTGGACCATCAACTCAACACAAATGAGGAGATCCTCAACCCGGCAAGACTGTTACAAATCATATATCTCATATTCAAAATTCTCATAGTGTAACAGACCCAGTCTCTTGGACCATCAACTCAACACATATGAGGAGATCCTCAACCCGGCAAGACTGTTACCTTTCATCATTTCTTAGGCATGCCACCCAAATCCAGAAACTCTGAAACTGAATAACATATTAAACAAACAATTCATTTATTATATAGTTACCATTTCCATTCTCAAATTCTCATCACATTTAGGCAAACATGCCTTCTTTCTTTCAATATCATCATCATAGCCAATCACAATGGCATTGTCTCATATCATGTCTTATTTAAATTATCATTGCATCTTTGATATAAATTTCAATTTCAATGTATATTACTCATGAAACACATTACCATTCACAATACATAACATAACATTGTTCAATCTCAACAATGCAATTAGGGCAAAGAACAATTGATATGATTCATAGTTTTAGGACCTTACACATGCATTTGATTATATCATTCATTGATTCAAGTGTGTTTAAAGTGTTTAGGGTTAGGTTTAAGGACCAACCTACCTTTGGAGAACCAAAGCAATGCAAGAAGAACAAAGAATTAAAACCCTAACCCACACAATTGAGGGACACGGGCAGCCACTTGAGGGACACGGTTAGGGCAATTCAACCTCTTCACAATCTAATCCAAAAGGAATATTAGCAAAATGACCATATGAATAGTACATTCTGGTTTTAGACTCCATTTTATCCTTATTTTGAAAAATTGTATAAAATAATCTACTTGACTAAAAATTCTAAAATTTTTACAGAATTTAGTTTTGTATCTTAAAATCATTCCTTTAAAATTTCAGATCAAACTGAACACAAAATCTTGGTCAAATAGTTCACCTAACCAGACTGCCCCAATTGCCCTGCATCCTGGCAGCAGTTCTGAACTTTGTGAATTCCATAAATCCAATTCAATCAACGTGGTTCCAAATTATTTTTCTCAAATACTAGACTCACTAAGAAACAACATATCCAAAATTCAATTGGATATGATTTTTCTACATTTTATTAAAAATCCCGAAATATAGCTGTCTCAGTTAAGGTACCTGCTGGAACAGGTCTAATAAAAATAATCTTTCTAAACTCATAACCATTCCAAAATCGAATCAACATATTTTTCAGTCATTCTAGACTCATAGAGGCACAACATATCAAAAATGCACTTCAAGAACAATTTTCTATAATTAATTAAAAATCATACAAGTCACAGCCTTTACTAATTGTAAAACAGAAAAAAAATTCACTAAACACAACTCTTACTCTTCCATCACCAACACCAACCTAGCTTCTTATCTTTAATTCCATTTCAACACTTTTACACACACCATACACAAACACACTCCATCAAACTCAAACAAAATTCCAAATAGAACAAGAGAAATTAAGAGAAAACTTACCTTAAATGAAGAATTCCACAAATCTCTAACCAACACCCTTGATTCCTTCTTCAATTTGCTTCAAACCTCAAGATCACCTCTCTTTCTCTCTTTGTCTATGGAGAATCCGGCCACACATGAAGAGAAGCAGAAAATATGAAGAGCAAAGTCAAATTTGGCTTCTTATATCCATCAAGTGTTTTTAACCTTGCAATTACTAAAACACCCTTCACCATTTAACTAACCTTTTGTCTCATCTAAGCCCTTATATGTAATTGCACATTCCACAAAAATATCTTCTTGCATTGACTCTATATTTGACCAATCTATATGTTATATATATCATCATATACACAACATATACATTTGTCTCTAAACCCTAAATTTCTTCTCCAAAACACATATACATATACATTCTCTTCCCATTTCTTTTCTCTTACAATTTAACACATATATTCAATCCAATATATAACAACAACAACACTAACAACAACATCAACAATAACAACAACATAACCAAGACTTCTAGGGCATACATGAGGATATTACAATAGGGATTTTAGTGCTTCTGCTTCGGATGATCCCAGGATGAGTAATTTACCCCCTCCTCCAACAGGCGATGATTTTTTCAAGTCTTTATTTGGTGACCTACCACCACCCTCTTAGTAATATGTAAATATTGTAACTCTTTTTTTTTCGTTACTACCAAAATTATTTATTTATTATTATTATTATTTATATATATATAGTACATCATAATTAATATCCACTTCTTTTGTTAAACCAAATCCAATATGGTAAAGGAAATTCATTGCCACTTCCTTTCCTTATGCCATATGGTCTTATCCTTTCCCATCATCTTTTCCATTTCACCTTTGGAAAAGGTTTATTTTCTTCTATATAAATCACCTTGCATGCCATATTTCAATTCATAAACCAAAATTCTCTCTCTTTCAACGTGAAGACTTCCTTTAGCAATTTTGGTTCCCCTTTATTCATCAATCATGACCGAGCACCATTTAAAGAAAATAAAATTTCTATTTAAGAATATGGATGCCAACCATTGGAAGCAAATTTCATGGTCAAAGCTTGATGTTTTAAAATTCTTTTAAAATGTCAAATTGGACCACTCCTTCTTACATGCCGTGGCTTCCTTGTGGGATAGTGATTCTAGGGTATTTAGAATTAATGGCTTTGAAATATGTCCCTTGATTGAAGAATTTGAGGCCATCCTTGGACATCCCAATAACCAACAAATGACGTTACCCACGTTGATTTCCAAGACTCAATAGAAGATGCAGATGTTATTTCAAATTCCAAAACCCGAAGTTCTTCAGTTGATGAGAGATGAAAAAATTCTACTTGCTCCTTTGATTGACTTTTGTTTCTCTCATTTGGCTCCTACTAAGGCATGGGGACGCATGGTTTGTCTTTGCTTGCTCGACCAATTCTTGCTTATTTCTTCTGATGGCGATATTGACCCACGAGTATTGGATATTTTGGATCAAATGGAAGGAGGCTTATCGCCGGTACCTGTGATTTTAGCCGAGACCTTAGTTGGATTAGACCGATTTATATCAAGATTGTCAAAGAGACTGACTGGGAGTCCGTTGCTGCTTCAGGTAATTACCTAAACTGCCCTCTTCGGGTTTTCAATTTAGGTTTTTTTTATATTGCTCTTACTTTTGCCTAGTCTGTCCATGCGGGTTTTCGGAACTAGCGAGCTGTCCTAATTTTTGCCTAAGCTGCCCTTGCCGATTTTCAACTTAGCGGACTCTTTTTTTTAAACTTAATTCTTTCTTCACAGATTTGGCTTTAAGAGCGTCTTTGTTTGCTTGATACTCCCTCCATGGACTTTGCCAGATACCTACCACGTCATCATTCTGCTAGAAAGCTACTCCATCCTGCTTCTTCATATGCTGATTGGGTCGACTGGATCCACTCACGCTCTGAAGTTAATGTCCATTGGTTGGTACCTTGGTGGAAGATTTCTCGTATCACCATGCGGACATACTTGATGTATGTTCCCCTTGCTGCTCTTCGTCAAGGTACATACTATGATCCTCACCGACTTAGGCGTCAGTATGGAGCTGAGCTTCGTGATTCTGACTTTGCTCCTGACCTAAACATGCCTTGCTTGATTGAAGCCTACTTGGATCGGTTAAGGCAAAGCTGGCTTGCAAGTTACATTTATAGACTGCCATAGATTTTACATTTGTCAATTCAGAAAGTGTTTTGTTAGGATGAAAAATAACTAAAGTAATAAAAGATGCTTCTTTTGCATTTATAATTTGTCATCACCTTTTGCAATTATGATTATTTATTTCATCTGTATCTGGTCAAATACTTATAACAGTGCACATAGAACAAATTTAATTATTAATTCTATTTTATTAAATTGGGGAACAACCAAACATAAAGCCAGCATACACAAGATCACTCCTGTTGCCAATTAGCCCTTTTAGGTTTTCTAATTGATGATTTTATCTCATTAGCCCTAATTATTGCCTAGCCCGCCCTTTCGGGTTTTCGGAACTAGCGGACTGCTCTAACTTTTGCCTAGGCCGCCCTTTTTGGGTTTTCAACCTAGCGAGCTCTCTCTTTTTTATTTTTTATGCATAAAACTTCTTCAACCTGTCAATATTTACTGGCTCGCTAAATTCATTCCCATCCATGTCTGATAACTTCACCGCACCTTTGCTCAAGACCTGTTTCACAACATATGGCCCTTCCCATCCATGTCAATTTCATCAAATGCGAGGACATGAAATAGATAAATGTGCTCGTCTAAGGCATGAGATCCAAGACCTAATCGACAGTGGCAAGCTACCCGAGCTGGATAAGCCCAACACCAAAGATAATCCATTACCAAGGTTCAATAGAGTACCTCCACCGGCAACCTTCATGGTGGGAAAAGGATTGGAAGAAGATTTTGTTTTATCATCCTTTCAAGATGGGAATGTTGAAGATGTGAAAGGAAAAGAAGCCTAACTCAATGAACTTTCCTTAGCTTGAATGTTGCTTTTCAATCTTACTTTCTTTAATATTTTGGAACTATTGTGTTTTTCAAATTTAAAGTTGCTTGAATAAATTATTTTCATCAAAATTTTGTTGGTCTTTGTTCATTTTGGTGCTCAACCAATGAGGAATCTAGCTTGATAATTCATGAATTAATATATTTATGCATCATGACTCGAATGACTTTACTAGGTGACGGAATTACTCTATAGCATTGAGTTATGTATGCTTACTTAGAGAGGGCTCCTGCATAATTACCTTTGTCTAGGTCCTAGTTAGTCTTAGAACATGCTTTGACAAACATTCAAGGCGAAATTGAACTCTGCTTATTTAAGGGAGAGATGATCTAGGCATTGTTTGACGATCCAACAACTAGTATCCACCCTATTAAATATCAATCCCTAGTTGTCCCTTTGAGCTTTCATAAAATTTTAGCTTTCTTTTCATTGGAATATAACCCCAACAACCTGCCCTGAGCTGTTGTGATACTTTTGGCAAGTCTCATGATCACTAAGATGAAGAGGCAAGAAGATCAAAGAAAACAATGATTAGTCTAGATCATGAGGATAGTTGAAGTTCTCAAGACCATGAAGATAGTTGAAGTTCTAAAAACCATAAGGGTGGTTGAAGTTCTCAATACCATAAGGGTAGTTGATGTTCCCTTAATATCTCCAATATATCAAGACAACATCAACATCGGAGTAACAAATTATTTATCCCTGTTAAAGAAGATTTATGTCACTCCACTCATCCATTATTGGAAGCTCAAGTTAGTACAAACAAGACAACTCTTTTAGAGTTAGAACAAAAAAAAACAAACCTAACAAAAAAAAAAGAGAAGAGAAGAAAATAAAAAAAGACAAAAGAAAAGAAAAAGAAAAGGAAAAAGAGAAACAAAAGAAAAGAAAAGAAAAGAAAACATAAAAAGGCGGTTCAAAAAGCCAACTGAGTTCTCTTTTACCTAAGATAACAAAAGGCTTCCATTTGGTTTATAAGGACGGATTGACTTGAATTGGTCCAACCCAACCAAAGATTCGATCAAAATCAAAGGAAAAGGAGAAAGACCATCCAGTTCTTGAAAGTTCTGTACTTGATAGTTGTTACGCTCGAATTAAGTACTACTACAAAGTGTCACTCGCAAGTATACGAGGTGGCTGTAGCAAAGGTGATCGCCCCAAGGTCGTTTCCCCAAAAAGGTGTGGTTCGTAATAGCTTGATTGACAAGTATTTAAATGCGGAAGTGTTTGTTGTATGAAATGTGCAAGATTAATTTAAACCTAAAATTAACGTGCGTAGGTTGAATTGTGTGATGGGTGTGCAAGATCAAATTGATTCTTGGGAAGGTACCTAGAGTCATAGGTCCATTCAATCAAAGCTCAATTCTCAATTATCCATTAACATAACCTTGTAATTAATTTGTTCCTTAAGGTTAATTAGTCAATTACCAATCCATTAGTTCTCACATTCATGAATTGACAATGACCAATTCTTTTACATTACCAAATTAATAAACCCTAGAACTTATATTTCTAATTCATTCATAGGGTGGTCGATTATATAGTTTCGATATCGGATTTCACCTCTCGGTCCGTCATCCAATATTCAAAGATCAATAGGTAGCTAATCTATCAACCTAGCATTTAATGCAATACAATCAACCAATCAACAAGGAATATCAATGGAAATATTAAATCAAGACATTCAATCAAATATACTACAAACCCTAAACATGGGTATTTAGCTCAACATCATCAATTTAACACATTCATTCAACTCAATATAAAACAAATATAAATTGTTCATTGCAATATCAATCTCTTAATACAACAACAACAATAGAAATGAATTAAAAGAGAGAATAGAAAAACCCCTTGTGAAGATGCCAAGAGTAGGATTGCTAGTCTTCCTCCTAGCTCCACTTGATGTATTTGATGAAGAACTCAAGCCCTCTTCAATGGTTGATTTCCCTTTGCATTGTGGAATGGAGCTTTCTCAAGTCACCAATCCTTTGGATGGAGCTTTCTCAAGTCACCAACTCTTCAATTGATTTTACGCTTGGAAGATGGAATGGAGCTTTCTCAAGTCACCACTCCCTTCAATGAAGTTTCTTCAACCTTCAAGAGCTTGTTAACCCAATTTATCCCAAAGAACCTCAAAGATCCTATCAATGGAAGATGGAGAAGGTGGAGAGGATGGAAATGGAGATTGGAGGTGAAGGGACAAAGGAGAGTGTCACTCTCTCCCTCTCCCACGTTTTGCAGAAATTTTGGCTCCAAGAACCAATAACTCCCCATTTCCCTCTTCTCTATTTAATTCCTCAAAAATCAACACCCATGCCTTCCAACTCACACCATTTCACTTTGTTCCCCACTTTTTATTTGTTTAATATTTCTTTTGGCAAGCACAAGGCATTGTCTCCCACTTTGTCTCCCATTTCGTACAAAGAAATTCAATTTTATCAGGTGGGACACGGCCAAGCCATGACAAGCTTGGCCGTGTCTCTTGCAACTTTTTGTTCTTTCCATGAGGTGACAAGGCCAAGCCAAGGTTTGCTTGGCCGTGTCTCTTGATTTTTCATGGGACACGGCCAAGCCAGCTGGCCGTGTCCCTCACTGGATCACTTTCTTTCTTTCTTTTCTTTCTTTGGTGGTGAGAGGTGACACGGCCAAGCCAATTGGAGCTTGGCCGTGTCTCTTGATTTTCTTTCTTGGGACATGGCCAAGCTCCTAGCCATGTCCCTCACTCTCTTTGATCCAAGGTGAGACACGGCCAGAGGACACGGCCGTTTCATGTGACACGGCTAGTGTCTTGGCCGTGTCCCTTGATGGTATCCGTTTCTGCTTCTTTTCTTTCCTTCTTTGCTTGCTCTCTTTTCTTTGGCATGAATTGGGACACGGCCAAGCTTGCTGGCCGTGCCATGTGACATGGCCAGAGGCTTGGCCGTGTCACCTGGGCGTGTCTCTTCCTGTTGCTCATTTTCCTTCTCTTCTTTGGTTTGTTCTTTGATTTGTTCTTTGAATGAGACACGGCCAGAGGCTTGGCCGTGTCTCTGGGTGTGTCTGCTTCTGCCTTGAATTTCTTTTGAGGGACATGGCCATGTCTTGCTTGGCTTGGCCATGTCTTGCTTGTTTCATGTAATATCCCAAGGTATGCCCTAGAAGTTTTGAATATTATTGTTGTTTTAATTGAATTGAATGTATATGTTAATTTGAAAGAGAAAAGCATTTATAGAGAAAGTGTATATGTTGGGTATATGGTAATATATATAGCATATATGTTGGTCAAAATGAGGAGTCAAGGGAAGAAGATATTTTATTTGTAATATGGGAAATTACTATAAAGGGCATATAAGAAAAAGAAGTTAAGTTATATGGATGAGGGTATGTTAGTAATTGCTCTTGTAGATTTGCTTGGTGGAAATTTAAAGAAGAAGAAAAGGTTGAGTTGAATTCATTTTTCGTCTTTACATTGTTTGGCCGGCTACCATAAGGAAAGGGAGAGCAAGAGAAGTGTTTTCATTTCTAACATCAAATTGAAGGAAGAATCAAAGGATTAAGTTGGAGATTTGTGTAATTTCTTCAATTGAGGTAAGTACTTTCTTGTTTTCCTTGGTTATTTTTGAAGTTGTGTTTGAAGTGAGTTTTGTTGTGTTGAGATTATGATTTGGTGTTGTTGAGATGTGTTTATAAGTGTTGAAATGGATTGTAAGTTAAATTGGTATTGGTTTTGGTTTGAGGATGGTAAATTAAGTGGATGTTGGTATTGAAAGAATAAGAAGGATGTTGGTTTTAGGGTTTTAAAGTGGTATGTGTTTAAATGTGTTATTAATGTTTTGTTATGAGAATATTGTGATGAATATGTAAAATAAGTCTTAATGACATTGTTTATATACATTTGAATGACATTATGATGTGCATAAGGTGTTGTAATGCAATCAAAAGAGACTTGGCCATGTTTAGGGTTTTCATTCTTGTGAGACACGGCCAAACCAAAGATGAGACACGGCCAAGACTTAAGATTTTTGGGAGACACAGCCAAGTCTAAGGAATTTTGGCCGTGTTGGATGGATTTTGGAGAGACACGGCCACAAGCTTGGCCGTGTCCCTTGCCCATGTTTGCCACTACCTGAATTTTGTTGAGAGACACGGCCGTGTCCCCTTGCCCGTGTCTGCCTCGGATTGAATTGTAATTGAGAGACATGGCCACAAGCTTGGCCGTGTCCCTTGATGGTGTTAGCTACTGTGATTGTTTGTTACTTTTCTCACATTATTTTGATTCCTCAAAGGTCTTGTTGTACCTAAACCTAAACATAAACACTCTAAACCCTTTGAAAACAAAGAATGACCTAAACACATATATGTGGAACATACATTCATATGATGTTGAGATTTATAGCATACATTTGATGATATTGATGATGCATAAGATATTATATGAAGAATATTATGTGTTATATGAATAATGTACTTTGCAATGTTACATCAATGATGCTATATGTAAAATGTGAAGAAGATGATGAAGTAATTGATTATGTATAGCTTGGTGGGAGTAGTTCTTGAGGGTGAAAGAGATGAGGATCATTCAAAAAGGTATGTACAATGCAATTTATAATGATGTGAATAATATGATTGAAGCATGCCTAGATGATATGATTGAATAATGATATGTTTTCCTAGTTAATGTAATTGATGTTATATATATCAATGATGGAATATGAAATGTGAAGGATATGATGAGATAAATGATTGTGTATTTGAATGATGAATTGCTATAATGTGGATTGAAATGTGATGTAAAGCCATTGTGATTGGCTATGATAACTCAAATATGATGTGAAGCCATTGTGATTGGCAATGATGATTCAATTGAAAGAAATAAGGCATGTTTGCCTAGATGATGATGAGAATTGAAAATGATATTGATGATGAAATAATCAATGAATTGTGTAGCTAATGTGTTATTCTATTCTCAGAGTTTGTTGTTGGTGGCATGCCTAATATGAGTAACAATCTCTTGAAGTTAGGTTGGGCTTGATCCTTGAAGCCAAGTTGGGTAGAAGTTTAACATGTTTTACAACCCTTGAAGCTTGGTTGGTTCTAGTCCTTGAAGCCTAATTGAGATGTTACAACCCTTGAAGCTAGGTTGGATTGGTTCTTGAAGCCAAATTGGGTTGATACTTATCATGCTTTGTTCCCCTTGAAGTTTGATTGAACCTAAATCCTTGAAGCCTAGTTGGGTCCATGATAATGATAAATGTGATGATTAAACCAAAGCATTAACTCTGAAAATAGAATGGCATATTAGTGTCGTTTGGGCCCGAGTCTGTCTTTGTTGTCAATATGATATACAAATGTTGAAATAAATGAGTAATCAGATCTATGGTTGACTTGTTGGAAATGTGATTCATGATTAGTGAATTGTGAATCAAATAATGTTATGAAGTATGTTGTGTAATGTGTGTATTGATTTATTGATTGTGAGTGTTAATGATGGATTATGATTGATGAATTGTGAATAAAACAATGTTATGAAGTATGATGTGTAATGTATATATTGATATATTGATTATGAGTAATGATGATGGATTGTGGTTGGTGATAATGATATGTATATAATATATGAAATTAGTTGAGATATATGAAAGGTGCAATTTAAAAGGAAAAACATAATAAGAAACTAATGGTACATGGAAGTGATATTTCATTATATGTTAGAATTTCTATAATGTATGTTATATATTATATTTGTACTACTAAGCTCTTGGGCTTAGCGCAGATGTGTAATCGCGCAGGTGACTAGGTGGAAGATATGAAGTCTTTCGTTGTGCCATGAGAAGAGTAAGAGTTTGTCGAGACCAACTAGAGGGTGATGCATACATGTATAAATTTTAATTATGATGTATTTCTGACAAGAGTGTATGTATATGTATAAATGAAGTTTTAATAAAGATAAGATTATGATATATATATATGTAAGATCATGAAAAATATAATGATTTGTAAATGTTCATTAAATTAATGTATTGTAGTTTGAACTTTTCTAAAGGTTTAAAAAAAAATGTATCGAAAAGTGACATCCTTATACTTTATATACTTACTGTATGTATACCAAGTGTATGTATAGTACTTATATGGAGTATCGGGGTGTTACAATTATTTTGGTATCAGAGCTTAGGTTCGAGATTCTCGGCCTAAGTGAAATTAAAAAGAAAAAGCTTTGAAAAGTTTAAATAGAAGTAAAAAGGAAAAGTTTTGAAATGAAATTGGTAATACATACATATGCATTGACACCTAGGTTGGTCTCGGATGTGGCATTATATGAATTGTAAAATATTTGTGTTATATGAGATGGATACTAGTGTGTGAATGATGTTTTACATGAAAGTAAAGTCAGAGAAAGAAATGATATGGATTTATATAAGTTTAATTGATAAATTAAAAATGGAAATTTATGCAAGTAAAGTGAATTGTTAAATGTGTTGAAGTATAAAGAAATGAAAAGGAGAATAAAATTGAAATTGAGTTGAAATCAAATTGAAATAAAAGTATGTACTTTTTCCTTTATACTTTGAATCTCTTTATAATAGAGTTCATATTGGATTTGCTAGACAGAGGAAATATTATTGAAAGATATGTAATTAAAATGAGAAGAGTATTTAAATGAGTTAATTAGTATAAACAAAATGTGACTATGTTAAGTTGGGGTATATATATAAAGTTAAGGTTTTGTTTAAAGGAAAATGAGATGATATTGGTTAAGTAAGAATATAAATTGGTATTGTTATTTTAATGCAAACATTGTGAATTCAATGTTAGAAATGTGAGATGCTTGAATATTGTGAAAGCTCATGGTAATGGTGATAATATGTGATATTTGAGATTTTTCGAAATGAGCTTGATAATTGTGAAAATTATATGTTTTGATATTGCTTTGTGATATATATACATAAGATGTTTTTAAAGTGATATTAAGAAAAGATGAATTTGGCAAATTGAAGTTTAAGCAAAGTAGTAAGTTGAAAAGTTAAAGGTTTAGTGGAATTTGATAAAGATTATTTGATATTGAAAGTTAAATGTAACACCCTCATACCCTATATAAGTACTATACATATACCTCGTATACATACAGTAAGTATATAAAGTATAAGAATGTCACTGTTCATTATAATTAAAAAAAAATCCTTACTTCTCAAAACAATCCAAATATATAGTAACAAAACATTTTAGTCAATATACAATATTAAAAAAATTTTACATGCATGCATCACCTTCTAGTTGGTCTCGACAAACTCTTACTCTTCTTGTGGTAAAATGAAAGACTTCAGATCTACCATCTACTCACCTGCGCGATTAACACATCCGCGCTAAGCCCGAGAGCTTAGTAGTACAAATGAATAATATAAACATACAATACAGAAATTCTAACGTATATCCATATACTAACTTTAAGTACTGTTAGTTTCTTATCGTAGTTTCCCTTTTCAATTACACTTTACACATATCTCAACTAATCTCATATATTACATACATGCATACATATCAATAACACCAACCACAATTCCATCACTACTACTCACAAGGAACATATCAATATACATATTACATAACATATTTCATAACATTTCATTTCCAATTAAGGCAACTATAGATTTCATTATTCATTCATTTCACGTTTCATAAACTAAATCGAAAATCAAGACAGACCTGGGCCCAGAACACACTAATATGTTATTCAAAGTTCAGAGTTACTGCTTTGATCCATAATCACAATAATCAAGCCCGTAGGCAACATATATCATATCTCTATCCATGGATAGTGTAACAGACCCAGTCTCTTGGACCATCAACCCGACTAATCGAGAAGATCCTCAACCCGGCAAGACTGTTACTTTTCATATATTTCACATTTATAATTCATATAGTGTAACAGACCCAGTCTCTTGGACCATCAACTCAACAACTTGAGGAGATCCTCAACCCGGCTAGACTGTTACATTTCATATGTTATAGGCATGCTGTCAAATCCAGAACTCTGAAAGTTGAATTAACATATTAGACACAACTCTTTTCATTTATATCTTTGTACATTTCTTTCTCAATTCATTTCATATTCAAAACAGGCAACCATGCCTCAATTATAATTCATTTACATTCTCATAGCCAACACAATGGCTTCACATCTCATTTGATTCATCATAGCCAATCACAATGGCTTCACCTCTTATCATATTTCAATTCACATTATAGCACTTCATCATTCAAGTATACATAAACAATTATATTGAGCATATATCTTAAATTCATCATCATATAATCAACATGTCTATTTATTTCATTTCAATCATTATTACCAACCACAATTACAATACATTTCATCATTTCTTAAAACACATTAGCACAATTCATCATTACAATATTTATCATAACAAATTGCATTGTACATACCTATTTGAATGATCTTCATATCTTTCACATCATCCAATCATAATCTTAATCAAATTATATTGACAATATAGTAATTCACTTAACACATTTACAAACAAATGTGTTAAGTCTTAATTCATGTAAATAAGTGCAATCATATAAACTTTGTACTTACCTTAAAACCAACTTACACCACTCTATACACCTACTCTTCCAAGAATCCTCAACACTTAGATTAGGGCAATTCAACCTCTTCACAACCTAATCCAAAAGGAATATTAGCAAAATGACCATATGAATAGTAAATTCTGGTTTTAGACTAAATTTTATCCTTATTTTGAAAATTTGTATAAAATAATATACTTGACTAAAAACTCTAAAATTTTTACAGAACTTAATTTTACATCTTAAAATCATTCCTTTAAAATTTCAGATCAAACTGAACACAAAATCTTGGTCAAATAGTTCACCCAAACAGACTGCCCCAATTGCCCTGCATCCTGGCAGCAGTTCTAAACTTTGTGAATTCCATAAATTAAATTCAATCAACTTGGTTCCAAATTATTTTTCTCAAATACTAGACTCATTAAGCAACAACATATCCAAAATTCAATTGAATATAATTTTTCTACATTTTATTAAAAATCCCGAAATATAGCTGTCTCAGTTAAGGTACCTGCTGGAACAGGTCTAATAAAAATAATCTTTCCAAAATCATAACCATTCCAAAATCGAATCAACATATTTTTCAGTCATTCTAGACTCATATAGGCACAACATATCAAAAATTCACTTCAGGAACATTTTTCTATATTTAATTAAAAATCATACAAGTCACAGCCTTTACTAGTTGTAAAACAGAAAGAAATTCCACTAAACACAACTCTTGCTCTTCAATCACCAACACCAACCTAATTAAATCAAACATACTCCAACATACTACAATAATACAACCCTAATTTCAATTATCAACAATCAAACCTTCATACAACTTCAAATAAACCAAAGAAATCAAGAAAGAGAACTTACTTGGATTCTTAGCCAAATCTTCACTATCCACTTGAAATCCTTAAGTATTTGGTGTAAATAAAAGCAAAATCACCTCCTTCTCTCTCTAGCTTCTCTCTCTCTCTCTCCCTCGACCAAAAAGAAGAAGAAGAAGAAGAACACGTTTTTCCTTTTCTTCTCTTCTTATTCTTATCTCAAATATATATATATAATAATAATAATAATAATAACAATAATAATAAAAACAATAAATCTCCACCACACACTCTCTTCCAACCTTTGACTTTCTTTTCTCTTTTTCTTTTTGTCCTTATCATCATAATTATTAATTAATTAATTATAAAAATATATACATAACTCACTTTCCCTACACCACTTTATATCCCATGTATATGTGATGTATATGTATATATCTTTTATATGGTATTTATATTCCCATATTTCCTTATATATATATCATCTTATAATATTTCCCCTTTTTACTTCCATTAAACATATACATTAACTCCAAATATAACAATAACTCCAAAACTTTTAGGGTATATTTTGGGATATTACATTAAATGTATATTCAATACATGAGCTAGGTGAAATGACTAATATTTCCCATGAAAGTATTATGAATTGAGTAATGTGATTGATAGCATGAGAATTTGTTTTGAAGTAAAAAGGGAAGTGGATAAGCAAATGAAAAGGAGATATCTTAAGTCATTTTATTGCAAAGGGTAAAAATGGATATGGAAGTATATTAAATGTTTTTAAAGACGAAAGTGAAAGAGATGTCACATTGGGAATATGTCTAAGATAGATGTGAAGTGTTATTATAGTCAGAATATATATATATGTGTGTGTGTTGTGTGAATAAATACTTTACATTATATTAGAAGAATGAGAATGATTGTGTTTAAAAGAAAGTGATAAACATTAAATTTTTATTTAATGTGTGAAAAAGAAAAATAAAATAAGAGCATATCATTAAGTGTATACATGTATATGATATGTGGACTGAGTTTTTCAATATGAATGAAATTATGATGTATATAAAAAAAATGTGTGAGAATCACATTATGAAGGTGACTTATGATTATGTATGTGGTAAATTATAGAATTAGTGATATGGAAATGATGTTGTGTGTATTAGTGGACCTAAGAGAGATTAGGTCTTGAACTGTGAAGAGTTAGATGGATTATGTGATGGAAGTGAGTATAGCATGGATTTGAGTAATATTGGACAGTGGAAATTGTTATAGTGAGTATTGAACTTGATGATTATATAATATTTAGAATTCCAAAGTATTCACATATGGAAAGTTCTATGTGATTATATATTATAAGAGATTGTAAATGGATTAGAAATGAAGTGATGAATAGAAATCATATAGAACTGCATATGATTGAATATGTATATAGTAATATTGTTGAAACATGAAATAAGTTGATAAAGATCATATAATCGAGAGCAAGTTGGTTTGAAATGGAGTTGGAATGTATTAACTTTTGATATAGCAATAATGTAAAGAAGGAATAGGTAATTCTTGAGATACACCTTAGCCTTGTATTTGTAAAGATTGAGAATAAAATTATAAAAGAACAGTATTGATTTGAAAGTTCCAGGCTTGAATATTAATCTCTTAAAGCCATGTGTTTTGTTAAGTTTATTTGATCGATTAATTGGTTATCCATGGATTTGGATTTTAGATCAAATGATTGTAATACAGATTTGGTAAGATTAAAATTATGTTGAGAAGTATAGTTAAAAGTTATGATGGATAAAGTTGTACTTTATCATTTTATGTTAAGAATTTGGTTATAATTATGAAGTTAAAGAGAGAAAAGGAATTTATGGAAATGTTTTGAGTTATGAATAATATGACAAAAAGGTAATTTAAATAAGTATAACAATGATATGAAATGTGAGGAGATATTAAAAGGGAGAAATTTTAAAATATGACTGAAAGTTATGCTAAATATGTTTATGGTATATAATGAATAAATGAATGAGCTATAGATAGTAAGTATGGTATAAAAGTTTTATGATAATTGGTGGGAATTATATTGAGATAATTTGAAGTGATTTGTTATCATGATAATTTGACTGAGTATGGATCGGAAGAGATCAGGAATTGTATGTAAGTTTGCCCTAATGGAATTAGGTTATATATATACATATTTGAATATTGTGAAATTTCATGATAGGTTAAATAAATTAATCGTTGGTTGGAATTGAACAAGATTGGAACATGGGTATATTGTGACAGATAGATCAATTGATCTGGATTTGGCTAAGATTATGAATCATTATTGAGATTTAATATGTATAGTTATACTAAGAGTGTAATTGTTTACATGATAATGTATATGATGTAAAATGTTAAAGTGTGAATGGACATGAAAGAATGGAGTTATAGTAGTTATAAATCAGGATAAAAAGGGAAAAGCTTGGTTATTTATAAAATAAGTTGAAAGGTAATGTATTAATATGTAAGTTAAGTGAAAAGCATGCTAAAGAAGTAACTCCAATTGTGAAAGATAAGGATCTTGTTATCTATTGAGGTTTGATAAATGTCTATTTAGACAGTGATTGTAATGACGGGATAATTAATGCTAAGTTATAAACCAATGATTTTTAAGGTTAAAGTTAAGAGAGTAATTACAAAGAGGTTAATGAATAAAATATAGTGAAAATAAAGATTGGATGAAGTATAAGTGTACTATAAAATGATTTGATTCTTGTATAAAGATATTAATAAGAAATGTAATGAGTTCTTTTGAATGTTTGATTAAGGAAGTAATGAGATATATAAACATATAGAATGATGAGTTATGGAATTTAAAGAAGATGGTTGATTCTAAAGGGGAGAGTTGAAGTTATATGATTTGATGACATAATAACTTAAGCATATAATTAACTTCATATGGAAGTTAAGATGATATTTTGTTAAGAATGAATTGTTACGGTACTGATAATTTCGAGGACGAAATTATTTAAGGGGGAGAGAATTGTAATATCCCAAGGTATGCCCTAGAAGTTTTGAATATTATTGTTGTTTTAATTGAATTGAATGTATATGTTAATTTGAAAGAGAAAAGCATTTATAGAGAAAGTGTATATGTTGGGTATATGGTAATATATATAGCATATATGTTGGTCAAAATGAGGAGTCAAGGGAAGAAGATATTTTATTTGTGATATGGGAAATTACTATAAAGGGCATATAAGAAAAAGAAGTTAAGTTATATGGATGAGGGTATGTTAGTAATTGCTCTTGTAGATTTGCTTGGTGGAAATTTAAAGAAGAAGAAAAGGTTGACTTGAATTCATTTTTCTTCTTTACATTGTTTGGCCGGCTACCATAAGGAAAGGGAGAGCAAGAGAAGTGTTTTCATTTCTAACATCAAATTGAAGGAAGAATCAAAGGATTAAGTTGGAGATTTGTGTAATTTCTTCAATTGAGGTAAGTACTTTCTTGTTTTCCTTGGTTATTTTTGAAGTTGTGTTTGAAGTGAGTTTTGTTGTGTTGAGATTATGATTTGGTGTTGTTGAGATGTGTTTATAAGTGTTGAAATGGATTGTAAGTTAAATTGGTATTGGTTTTGGTTTGAGGATGGTAAATTAAGTGGATGTTGGTATTGAAAGAATAAGAAGGATGTTGGTTTTAGGGTTTTAAAGTGGTATGTGTTTAAATGTGTTATTAATGTTTTGTTATGAGAATATTTTGATGAATATGTAAAATAAGTCTTAATGACATTGTTTATATCCATTTGAATGACATTATGATGTGCATAAGGTGTTGTAATGCAATCAAAAGAGACTTGGCCATGTTTAGGGTTTTCATTCTTGTGAGACACGGCCAAACCAAAGATGAGACACGGCCAAGACTTAAGATTTTTGGGAGACACGGCCAAGTCTAAGGAATTTTGGCCGTGTTGGATGGATTTTAGAGAGACACGGCCACAAGCTTGGCCGTGTCCCTTGCCCATGTTTGCCACTGCCTGAATTTTGTTGAGAGACACGGCCGTGTCCCCTTGCCCGTGTCTGCCTCGGATTGAATTGTAATTGAGAGACACGGCCACAAGCTTGGCCGTGTCCCCTGATGGTGTTAGCTACTGTGATTGTTTATTACTTTTCTCACATTGTTTTGATTCCTCAAAGGTCTTGTTGTACCTAAACCTAAACATAAGCACTCTAAACCCTTTGAAGACAAAGAATGACCTAAACACATATATGTGGAACATACATTCATATGATGTTGAGATTTATAGCATACATTTGATGATATTGATGATGCATATGATATTATATGAACAATATTATGTGTTATATGAATAATGTACTTTGCAATGTTACCTCAATGATGCTATATGTAAAATGTGAAGAAGATGATGAAGTAATTGATTATGTATAACTTGGTGGGAGTAGTTCTTGAGGGTGAAAGAGATGAGGATCATTCAAAAAGGTATGTACAATGCAATTTATAATGATGTGAATAATATGATTGAAGCATGCCTAGATGATATGATTGAATAATGATATGTTTGCCTAGTTAATGTAATTGATGTTGTATATATCAATGATGGAATATGAAATGTGAAGGATATGATGAGATAAATGATTGTGTATTTGAATGATGAATTGCTATAATGTGGATTGAAATGTGATGTAAAGCCATTGTGATTGGCTATGATAACTCAAATGTGATGTGAAGCCATTGTGATTGGCAATGATGAATCAATTGAAAGAAATAAGGCATGTTTGCCTAGATGATGATGAGAATTGAAAATGATATTGATGATGAAATAATCACTGAATTGTGTAGCTAATGTGTTATTCTATTCTCAGAGTTTGATGTTGGTGGCATGCCTAATATGAGTAACAATCTCTTGAAGTTAGGTTGGGCTTGATCCTTGAAGCCAAGTTGGGTAGAAGTTTAACATGTTTTACAACCCTTGAAGCTTGGTTGGGTCTAGTCCTTGAAGCCTAATTGAGATGTTACAACCCTTGAAGCTAGGTTGGATTGGTTATTGAAGCCAAATTGGGTTGATACTTAGCATTCTTTTTTCCCCTTGAAATTTGGTTGAACCTAAATCCTTGAAGCCTAGTTGGGTCCATGATAATGATAAATGTGATGATTAAACCAAAGCATTAACTCTGAAAATAGAATGGCATATTAGTGTCGTTTGGGCTCGAGTCTGTCTTTGTTGTCAATATGATATACAAATGTTGAAATAAATGAGTAATCAGATCTATGGTTGACTTGTTGGAAATGTGATTCATGATTAGTGAATTGTGAATCAAATAATGTTATGAAGTATGTTGTGTAATGTGTGTATTGATATATTGATTGTGAGTGTTAATGATGGATTATGATTGATGAATTGTGAATAAAACAATGTTATGAAGTATGATGTGTAATGTATAAATTGATATATTGATTATGAGTAATGATGATGGATTGTGATTGGTGATAATGATATGTATATAATATATGAAATTAGTTGAGATATATGAAAGGTGCAATTTAAAAGGAAAAACATAATAAGAAACTAATGGTACATGGAAGTGATATTTCATTATATGTTAGAATTTCTATAATGTATGTTATATATTATATTTGTACTACTAAGCTCTTGGGCTTAGCGCGGATGTGTAATCGCGCAGGTGACTAGGTGGAAGATATGAAGTCTTTCATTGTGCCACGAGAAGAGTAAGAGTTTGTCGAGACCAACTAGAGGGTGATGCATACATGTATAAATTTTAATTATGATGTATTTCTGACAAGAGTGTATGTATATGTATAAATGAAGTTTTAATAAAGATAAGATTATGATATATATATGTAAGATCATTAAAAATATAATGATTTATAAATGTTCTTTAAATTAATGTATTGTAGTTTGAACTTTGCTAAAGGTTTTTAAAAAAAATATGTATCGAAAAGTGACATCCTTATACTTTATATACTTACTGTATGTATACCAAGTGTATGTATAGTACTTATATGGAGTATCGGGATGTTACAGTTCATGCTTTTCTTGCCCGGTTTTGATCTTCTAAGGGTGTTCTTGCACCTAAACCTAAAAACAACACTTTAAACAAACTTAAAACAAAAATCAATCAAAACTTTAACTAAAAACACATAAAAATCACACTAAAAACTAGTACAAATATGATCTAAAGAACTACCCCACACTTAACTCCTTGCTTGTCCCCAAGCAAGGCTAAAATCAAAACACACTAAACAAGATAAATTTTGTTAAGTTCAAGAGTTATAAAGATGTATCATGACTTCCTTATCCTAAATCCGCAATCAATATCGAATCAAACAAAATCGACACTCATGCAATTAAGTGGCTTTCCATGCATAACCAATGTTATCGCTCCCTCACCAACTCTTACAAGTGTTTGATCATGGTGGTGTTTACACTCATAACAATCAATGAAAGATTATTACCATAGGCTTGCTTATCAATCAAATCTCCACCACAAAATAACAATCAAGCATCAATCAAAAGGTCTTTATTGGGTTGTAATGAGGCTAAGGTAAAGGCATGATATTTAGGAAATGTGAGCTTAATCATTAAGTTCAAGAGCACTTCAAGAATGAAGTAACCATTTATATATATAACCCAACAATCCCAAAACACCTTCCTCTCATCTACCCCTTGACATTAAAGAGCTTTTCAAGGGAACTCACTTATTAAATCATGTAATGATACATTCCAACCCTTTCAACAAGAATAACAATTATTCTTATTATTATTATATATATATTTCTTTTTTTTTCTTTTTTATTTTGCTTTGCCACATTAAACCTACTAAATTTAACCCCACACTTAATTCAACACAACACTCCATCATAAACGCTCTTAAAATGCTCTTAACCTAATGAAAGGATAAGAGTTAAACAACAAGGTTCAAGCTAATGGTGTTGTGAAAAAGAAAGAAAAGGAAAAATAAAATATGCTCAAAATTGGCTAACTAAGGTTAAAGATAGGGTTGGTCTTTTTAAGCCAAAGTGGGTTCACCTAATTGCCTTAATCATTTTGATGCCAAATTGAAATTTTTCATGTAATCTTAAAATGTATGTCAAAGCAAGTTCTAGCAACTCATCAATCAAAGATGTTCACCCACAGCAATAATAATAAATTGATGGCTCAATTCCTCACTAGGTTAATGGTAATGCAAAGAAAAACCAACAAAATTAGACAATAAGCACAAATTCTACTCAATTCTCAATTTCATGCTTCAAAAATTCAAAGGTCATCAATAAACCATTTTATAACAATTGAACTTTCTAAAACTCATTTATTTAAAGAAAAACATTCAAAAACATTAACTAAAACTTAAACAAAAACAAGTTAAAAGTAAAAACACAAAACAAAAGTAAAAACACAAAACACATAATGCACTTAAAAGTAAAAACACAAAGCACAAAATGCACCCCACACTTAAAGATTCACATTGTCCTCAATGTGAGCATGCATACACAGGGAGGGTTTAGATGAAACCTGATTTCCATCGTTCCCATATACGATGTGTAGGGCTCCTTCCACCCATAATGCAATTGGAGCCCATGATTGAGAGGATGAATAACATGTAACTTTGAAACGTACCCGATGTTTGGCAACCCCTAAATAGTATTCCTTGAAGAGAACATGTCTCAAAGGGACATGATAAGGTCGCCTCGGGGTGATCCTCCCGTGCTATAGGAACGCGGTAATAATCTTTGACTTTGTGCAACATAGGCATATCAGATTTCTGCTCTTCCTTACCACCAAGAGTAGTAGAGATGACTTTTGGGGACTCTTTAATTTCAACCAAGCTTGGTTGAATCACTTCTTCATCCACTTTAACAATGTCAAGTCCCCTCTCAACAACATCAACATCTAAAACTAGCTTGCACTCCTCAAGTTCTAAATTGGGCATTTCATGTTCTTCTTCTAAAGATATATCCATCTTAAGCTTATTTCCACTTTCTCCTTGGGAGTGCATAACATAGATGTTAGAAAGTTGCTTACCTTGTTCCTCATCCTTCAAGCTACATGGAATTGGATTTGGTAGCTTATCAGGATTGGAAGATTCATGCAACTTTGATGAGGTTGATGCCTCCAAATTCTCCTTCTTGTTTGATTGGCTCAACTCCTCAATGTTGGATTGTATTTCCTCACCAATATCTTCTTGATTAGTGCCTGCATCCAAAGAATCACAAAATTTGTTATATATTACCTGTTCACTCCATAAATTTGTGATTACCTCAGCTTGCTCCAGTTGGCTAGGAAATTCCTCTTCTTGGTGTCCTTGGAGTTGATGTGCCAGTTGCCCAACTTGCATTTCCACCCTCTTCAAGGATTCCTCCAAAGAATCAAATCTCTCATTGCTCCCTTCCTGATTTTGTGTGCTAATTTGAAGGTAAGCATTCAAATCATCATCCACTGTGGATTTCTCAAATTGATCATGGTTTTGTGAGCTAGTTTGAATGAAGGCATTCAAACTATCTTCCAAGGTGGGTTCCTTAAGGTGATTTTGATTTTGCGCGCTAGTTTGAATGAAGGCATTCAAACTTTCTTCTAAGGTGGGTTCCTTAAGGTGATCTAGGTTTCGTGTGCTAGTTTAAATGAAGGCATTTAAACTATCTTCCAATGTGGGTGGCTTAAGGTACTCTTGATTTGAATATTGTGCTTGAGAGTAAGAGTCTTTTTGTTAAGGTTGAAAACAATTTGGAGGTGGAATGTGCGGCTGATTTTCCCAAGAAAAATTTCATTGGCTTCCCAGCTGGGATTATAAGGATTGGAATATGTGTCATTTCTTCCCATTTGCTGGAAACCTTGATAGTCATATTCTTCCTCTTGCCATTCTTGGTATCGTCCAAAACCCATGGAACACGTGTTTGCACTATGGCCTACATTGCCACATGCTGCGCATATCTCTTGGCGTGGCATAGGTGCTCTTCCTCTTGCATTTAGCACCTTAAGTTGATTCGTCAATTCTGCTAATTGCCATGCCATTTCAGAATCGTCGTTCCTATCATAAACTCCTCCGTGCCTTGAAAACTGCATCTTTACACAAGGCACTCAGCAACTTAAAGAAAATAAAAAATAATTAAATTGAAAGAAAATCAAACAAAACAAACAAACAATGAAAAGAAAATAAACAAACAATGAAAAGAAAAATCAAACTATTACTACTACGACAGCCTTCCCCGGTAAAGGCGCCAAAAACTTGTTGCGCTCGAATTAAGTACTACTACAAAGCGTCACTCGCAAGTATACGAGGTGGCTGTAGCAAAGGTGATCGCCCCAAGGTCGTTTCCCCAAGAAGGTGTGGTTCGTAATAGCTTGATTGACAAGTATTTAAATGCAGAAGTGTTTGTTGTATGAAATGTGCAAGATTAATTTAAACCTAAAATTAACGTGCGTAGGTTGAATTGTGTGATGGGTGTGCAAGATCAAATCGATTCTTGGGAAGGTGCCTAGAGTTATAGGTCCATTCAATCAAAGCTCAATTCTCAATTATCCATTAACATAACCTTGTAATTAATTTGTTCCTTAAGGTTAATTAGTCAATTACCAATCCATTAGTTCTCACATTCATGAATTAACAATGACCAATTCTTTTACATTACCAAATTAATAAACCCTAGAACTTATATTTCTAATTCATTCATAGGGTGGTCGATTATATTGTTCCGATATCGGATTTCACCTCTCGGTCCATCATCCAATTTTCAAAGATCAATAGGTAGCTAATCTATCAACCTAGCATTTAATGCAATACAATCAACCAATCAACAAGGAATATCAATGGAAATATCAAATCAAGACATTCAATCAAATATACTACAAACCCTAAACATGGGTATTTAGCTCAACATCATCAATTTAACAAATTCATTCAACTCAATATAAAAACAAATACAAATTGTTCATTGCAATATCAATCTCTTAATACAACAACAACAATATAAATGAATTAAAAGAGAGAATAGAAAAACCCCTTGTGAAGATGCCAAGAGTAGGATTGCTAGTCTTCCTCCTAACTCCACTTGATGTATTTGATGAAGAACTCAAGCCCTCTTCAATGGTTGATTTCCCTTTGCAATGTGGAATGGAGCTTTCTCAAGTCACCAATCCTTTGGATGGAGCTTTCTCAAGTCACCAACTCTTCAATTGATTTTACCCTTGGAAGATGGAATGGAGCTTTCTGAAGTCACCACTCCCTTCAATGAAGTTTCTTCAACCTTCAAGAGCTTGTTAACCTAATTTATCCCAAAGAACCTCAAAGATCCTATCAATGGAAGATGGAGAAGGTGGAGAGGATGGAAATGGAGATTGGAGGTCAAGGGACAAGGGAGAGTGTCACTCTCTCCCTCTCCCACGTTTTGAAGAAATTTTGGCTCCAAGAACCAAGAACTCCCCATTTCCCTCTTCTTCTCTATTTAATTCCTCAAAAATCAACACCCATGCCTTCCAACTCACACCATTTCACTTTGTTCCCCACTTTTTATTTGTTTAATATTTCTTTTGGCAAGCACAAGGCATTGTCTCCCACTTTGTCTCCCACTTCGTACAAAGAAATTCAATTTTATCAGGTGGGACACGGCCAAGCCATGACAAGCTTGGTCGTGTCTCTTGCAATTTTTTGTTCTTTCCATGAGGTGACATGGCCAAGCCAAGGTTGGCTTGGCCGTGTCTCTTGATTTTTCATGGAACACGGCCAAGCCAGCTGGCCGTGTCCCTCACTGGATCTCTTTCTTTCTTTCTTTTCTTTCTTTGGTGGTGAGAGGTGACACGGCCAAGCCAGTTGGAGCTTGGCCGTGTCTCTTGATTTTCTTTCTTGGGATACGACCAAGCTCCTGGCCGTGTCCCTCACTCTCTTTGATCCAAGGTGAGACACGGCCAGAGGACACGGCCGTGTCATGTGACACGGCCAGTGTCTTGGCCGTGTCCCTTGATGGTGTCCGTTTCTACTTCTTTTCTTTCCTTCTTTGCTTTCTCTCTTTTCTTTGGCATGAATTGGGACACAGCCAAGCTTGCTGGCCATGTCATGTGACACGGCCAGAGGCTTTGCTGTGTCACCTGGGTGTGTCTCTTCCTGTTGCTCATTTTCCTTATCTTCTTTGGTTTGTTCTTTGATTTGTTCTTTGAATGAGACACGGCCAGAGGCTTGGCCGTGTCTCTGGGTGTGTCTGCTTCTGCCTTGAATTTCTTTTGAGGGACATGGCCATGTCTTGCTTGGCTTGGCCATGTCTTGCTTGGTTCATGCTTTTCTTGCCCGGTTTTGATCTTCCAAGGGTGTTCTATTCTTTGGTTTGTTCTTTGATTTGTTCTTTGAATGAGACACGGCCAGAGGCTTGGCCGTGTCTCTAAGTGTGTCTGCTTCTACCTTGAATTTCTTTTGAGGGACATGGCCATGTCTTGCTTGGCTTGGCCATGTCTTGCTTGGTTCATGCTTTTCTTGCCCGGCTTTGATCTTCCAAGGGTGTTCTTGCACCTAAACCTAAAAACAACACTTTAAACAAACTTAAAACAAATTTCAATCAAAACATTAACTAAAAACACATAAAAATCACACTAAAAACTAGTACAAATATGATCTAAACAATAGTCCTATAAGAAAGAAGGACAAAATGATAAAAGAAAGGGAAGAATAAGGAAAGATAAAGAAGAGGGAAGAGTAAGAAAAATAAAGACGAAAGAAAAGGGAAAAGAAGAAAGAAACAAATTTGGGTCTTAAACTTTTTGCAAGGGCAAAGACTGTCTTAATCAAGATCCAGATTAATGCCAAGAAGATATAGAAGGAATTTGGAGTCTAGCAAGATTGCTCCCAACTATCTAAAGTTCCAACAAGAAATTTTGTAGTGTGAGGGTTTGTCCATTGTGTCACACCAGCTCCAATCTCAAAATGGCCTTCATTTAAACCCGTGTCCCTCATAGACCCCATTTCAAGCCTATTAAAGACCTGTTGATCTCTCTTGGTAGGTAGAGTCTATTAGTGGAGATAGTTTGAATAAGCATGCATATGAGATAGACAATATTTAAACTCAAATGAGACCTTTTGCCAAGTAATGTGTATGTGCCTATCTGAAGTGCAACAATTCTTACTTAAATGATATCCGAGTTTAGTATGGTAACTAGGGTTGTTATGTTATAGATACGTTAATTTGGAAAATCAAGTCCTGAGGTACATTGACATTGATTTAGCAAAGCCAACATTTGATTTCAAATTCAAAAAAAAAAAACAAAAAAAAAGTGTTTTGACATACAAAGCCTTCAAGATAAGGGAAGTATGTTGAACCTCCAGAGGACACATTGGGCAAATGAAATGATTATTGGCAAGGTCATGAAGAAGCTATCAGCTGACATGCTGAAAAATAGTTTGAAATGGATGTATCCCTGACTCTGCTACTTGGGGTCTCCACCACTCATGTTCTCAACATCTTGAAGATAAAAGCCACAAATGCAAAACTTTCAATCATTCCAATACAAGGCTTGAATGAGCATAAAAAAGGAACCAATGAGAACACTTTTGCTAATCACCTCGGTCTGTGAGTCGATGGAATGACTGTAAGTATTATTCATGCATATCATGCATACATGAGCATATTACATTGCACATTCTTGTCTTAATGAACAGCAAACACCCTGCGAAGTAAGGAATCAAAAGAAGATGTCAAATCAAGGGGGCATGGAAAGCCCATTGCTTGAGAAAGCTCCAGACACTTTGCAAAGAGAAGAAATGCGCTTATGAAAAGAACTAGACAAGAAAAACATCAATCAAAGCTTGCATAAAAGAAAATATCCTTGGGGGGGGCAAGGAGAGGATATAAGATCCAATCAAAATTGGAGAAAAAAGGAAAAAGCAGTTGCAAGGGAAAAGTGGTTAAAGTGCAAAAACGCCCTTGGAAGATCAAAACAAGGAAAGAAGAGTATGAATCAAGCAAGACATGGCCAAGTCAAATCAAGCTTGGCCGTGTCACCTCAAAGGAAATCTTGACAGAACATGACATGGGCAGGAGACACGGCCAAGCCACTGGTCGTGTCTCACCTAAAGGGCAAAGCCAAGAAAGACCAAGCAAAGAGAGAAAAGAAACAGTAGGTGACACGGCCAAGCCACTGGCCGTGTCACATGACACGGCCAAAAGCTTGGTCGTGTCCCATCCTAAGCTAAGAACAAAGAAGAACCAAAGAAAAAACACAGAAGCTGACACCCAGGAGACACGGCCAAGCCACTGGCCGTGTCATTCCCATCTTCAAAGAACAAAGAAGACCCAATCTCCAAGGATGAAGATCCATTTACAAGGGTGAAGACCCAATATCCAAGGATGAAGATCCATTTACAAGGGTGAAGACCCAATCTCCAAGGATGAAGATCCATTTGCAAGGGTGAAGACCTGATCTCAAAGGATGAAGTTCCATTTTCAAGGGTGAAGACCCGATCTCAATGGATGAAGATCCATTTGCAAGGGTGAAGACCCAATCTCCAAGGATGAAGATTCATTTGCAAGGGTGAAGACCCGATCTCAAAGGATGAAGAACCATTTTCAAGGGTGAAGACCCGATCTCAATGGATGAAGTTCCATTTGCAAGGGTGAAGACCCGGTCTCAATGGATGAAGATCCACTTTCAAAGGTGAAGACCCGAAGTCCAAAGGATGAAGATCCAATTTCAAGGGTGAAGACCCGATTTCCAAGGATGAAGATCCAAGGTGAAGAACCACGATGAATAAAACAGCCAGAGCAGTCAGACTTCTCAATTGATAAAAGGTTAGTCAAACCTAATTTCGGGTCTAAGCACCCAAATCAAATCAAGTCTTGGGTCCAAGTACCCAATCTCTGGTCCAAGTACCCA
Source organism: Garcia nutans (assembly GCA_947685225.1). NCBI lineage: Eukaryota > Viridiplantae > Streptophyta > Magnoliopsida > Malpighiales > Euphorbiaceae > Garcia > Garcia nutans. The sequence continues at coordinate 40,395,754 of CANTUV010000007.1, read as the reverse complement.
AATCAAATCAATCTCGGGTCCAAGTACCCAATATCGGGTCCAAGTACCCAAACTAAATTCAATCCCAGGTCCAAGTACCCAAATCAAATTGATTCAAGGGTCCAAGTACCCCAAATCAAATCAATCTCGGGTCCAAGTACCCAATCCGTGGTTCAAGTACCCAAATTCAATCTAATCTTGGGTCCAAGTACTCAAATTCAATCTAGTCTCGGGTCCAAGTACCCAAATCAAGTTCATCTCAGGTCCAAGTACCCAATCTTGGGTCTAAGTACCCAAATGAAATTCAAATCTCGAGTCAAAGCACCCAATTTAGGATCGAGTATCCAAATCCAGTTTAGAATTGAGCATCCAAATCCAGTTAGGATCGAGTATACCAATCAAGTTTAGGATCGAGTATCTGAATCCAGTTCAGCATCGAGTATCCAAATCCAATTAGGATCGAGTATCTGAATCCTGTTTAGGATCGAGTATCCAAATCCAATTTAGATCGAGTATCCAAATCCAGTTAGGATCGAGTATCCAAATCCAGTCTAGGATCGAGTATCCAAATCCAGTCTAGGATCGAGTATCCAAAGCCAATTTAGGATCGAGTATCCCAATCCAGTTTAGGATTGAGTATCCAAAACGAATTTAGGATCGAGTATCCCAATCCAAATCCAGTTAGGATCAAGTATCCGAATCCAGTTAGGATCGAGTATCTGAGTCTAGTTTAGGATCGAGTATCCGAGTCTCTCGGGTCCAAAACCCAAAATACCCTTAGGTCCAGAACCTAGAATCTCTTCTAAGTCCATAACTAAGCTCGGGTCCAGAACCTAAATTTTTTAGTCTAGAACTTGAATCGGGTCCAGAACCAAAATTTTCCTCAGGTCCAGAACCTAAAATTATCCTTGAGTCCAAACCTCGAATCGGGTCCAGAAGCCAAATTTTCTTTAGGTCCAGAACCTAGAATTATCATTGAGTCTAGAACTCGAACCGGGTCCAGAACCCAAAACCTCCACCATCTCAAAAATTAAGTCTTATTGCTTTTCACTCTCTTTCACAAAAAAGTTTCAGATCATTCAAGTAGGGGGCAAACTGTAGACCTTTAATTTTTGACCCGGTCTGGTCCAATATATTTTAATTAGTCCAAAATAATTTTTGTGTTGTCCGATATATTTTAGTTAGTCTAAAATAATTTTTATGGTATCTTAATTAATTTTAATATTTATTTTAGTAAAAAATGGTGAAATGAATAAAAATTCAAAAATAATAAAAAATAACAAAAAAAATCGGGGACAGAAAAATCGGCGACGAAAAAATCGTCGCCGAAAGTCAGCGCGGGCCCGTGGGCATTTCGCTCGCAGGAATTTTCTGCGGGCAAAATAGCCTACAGGCCCGTTCCTTGCCAGCTACGGGCCCGTTCGGGGCGCACTGCCGCAGCCAGCTACGGCAATTTTTTTTACCAGCGCAGTTTTTCCGCAATAGATTTTTTTCTCCAGCAAAATTTTTCCGACGCAAATTTTTTGAAAACCTAATATAATTAGGTTTTTGTTTCCTTTTCTTATTCAATAAAGATGTCGTGAATAATTAGGAATGAAGGATATAAAACTTCTATAAATATGGATTAAACAACACAAAAAATGGGAGGCCGAAAATAAAAAAATTGGACAGTAGCTTGAAAAAGTGGATCCAAATCTGTAAAGGAAATCAGCTTGAATCAAGCTGATTTTTTGAGGGAGCAGAAAAACAATTTAAGCAATTCAAAGGCAAAAAGACTTGTCTTTGACCTTGTTCATCCAAGAAGCAATTTTTGGTGAAACTTACAAAATAAGGTTTGAATTCTTAATTTCTTTTATTTTTTTTTCACAGTAGCATAATCATCCTTTGGTTTCTTTTAATTCAAAAATTTTAGGACCTCAATTCACTTTTTCTAAGGCTTAAAATTCTTAAATCGTGGCTTTATTTTCTTAAATTTTAAAGCTATTAGATTTATTTCTTTAAAACTCCAAAACCAAAATTTGTTTTCCAAATTTTCAAAAACTCAAAATTGTGTTCTGTTACTTTCCCAAAAGCTTTAAAAATATCTTTTTTTGCTTTATAAACTTTAAATTGTTGGTTTATTTTCATAAAATTCCATAAAATCTTCAATTGCTTTTTCCAAATCCTAAAAATCATGCATCACTGAAACCCTAAATTCTAAAACACTAAACCCAAATTCAACTTCTAAACCTAAAATAGTAAACTCTAACTCCTTTAAAACCTTAAACCCTAACTTTTTCTAAACCTTAATCCTTTAAAACATTAAAAACCATAAAAACATAAATATTTTAAATTTACACAGTAAGCTTGAAATCACCATTTAAAACCACAAATCAAAAGTATTTTAAAGTGTCTAAAACCCTAGTTTCATGATTTCACCATTCAAACCTTAATTTGTTTAATCAAAGAGTCTTACCAACCTTTTAAAACATAAAACCTTAATCTATTTTAATTCCATAAAAAATTCATAGTAGCTTAATTCTATGAATTCCAAAAACTTAACACATGAGATAAAGAACCCTAAATGGAAACAGTAGCTATAATTTGGATTTTTATTTACCTTATTCAATTCCATATTTGATCATGCTTGTTTTTTATTTCTTATGCTTTAATTTATTTAAATTCAATGCTTGGTTTATTTTATTTATCATGGATGGATGTTTACTTTTTATTGATATTTGATACCTTTGATGAATGATTTATTTATTATGAATTATTATTTACTTTTATCAATTTATTTAGATTTCCAAATGTTGTAAGAGGTATGTTTCCACTTGGTGGGTACCTCATTTAAACATCATGTAATTTAATTTGCTTTTGTGTTTTAGAACCTATGTAAAGGGCATATTTCTACCTTTCGGTGGGTGTCCTATTTAGGCATGTGACGTAAGGACATGTTTCCATCCTTGGATGGGTGTCCATTTATTTGTTTTGTTTGGACATTGCTTTAATTTTAATATAATGATGTCTTCTTTTAATTTTTGTGTGTAATATGGATAATGTTGTTATATTTAAGAATTTTATAATGTTAAGACCTGTAAAGGAGGCCGGTTCCAATGAACCGGGCGTTGTGAGGGTTCTAGGCCATTTCTCACCTTCCCCACATGTACCCAACTTTTCGAACCCATTAGGGGGTTGGGGATTCCATAGGAATCGAGTCATACACCCCTTTCTTTTTCCCGGCCATCCAGGTGGTGAATCCATTTTCTCCGGACTTAGGTCCATGTTCTCTAAGGCCCCGAGCCTAAACAGTGCCGAAGTCGCAAGAACCATTCCACCGGGAGTGGGGACGAAAATCCCCGCTCACAGAGTCAAGACTTTCATGTGAAAAATGATGGCAGTTTATGGTATAGAGATAGGTTGTGCATTCCTAATGATGCATGATTGAAGAGGATGATATTAGATAAAGCACATCAGTCAGTTTATGCTATGCACCCTGGTAGTACTAAGATGTATCAAGATTTGAAGCAGCATTATTGGTGGTCTATTATGAAAAGAGACATAGAAGAGTTTGTGTCCAGATGTCTTACTTACCAGAGAGTGAAGGTTGAACACCAAGTTTCTTCAGGGTTACTTTAGAGTTTCTTCAGGGTTACTTTAGCCATTGTCAGTACCAGAGTGGAAATGGGAGTGAGTGATGATGGAATTTGTGATTGGATTGCCTTTAACCTAGAAGAGGCATGATGCAATCTGGGTGATTATTGATTGGATGATGAAGACATCTCATTTTCTTCCAGTTCAGATGATTACTCACTTGAGAGGTTGGATGAGCTGTATATCAGTAAGATAATAAGGTTACATGGAGTCCCAATTTCTTTAGTATCAGACCGAGATCCCCAGTTTACATCGAGATTTTGGAGAAGTTTGCAAGATGTATTGGGTTCTCGATTGCATTTTAGTACTGCTTTCCATCCTCGGACATATGGGCAGTCAGAGAGAGTGATACAAATTATAGAGGATATGTTGAGGAGTTGAATCATTGATTTCGTAGGGAGTTGGGATAGATTTTTGCCACTGATTGAGTTTGCGTATAACAACAGTCATCAGTCCAGTATTTGGATGGCACCTTATGAGGCCTTGTATGGCAGATGGTGTAGGACACCTTTTTTTTGGGATGAGGTTGGAGAAGGTAAACTGGTTGGTCTTTATTTGATTAAGGAAATAGAAGAGAAAGTAAAATTGATATGGAGTCATTTGAAAGCAGCTTCAGATCGACATAAATCCTATACAAATTTGAAAAGGAAGGAGTTTCTGTGGAAGAAGATTTTGAGATTTAGTCGCAAAGGGAAGTTGAGTCCTTTTTTCATAGGACCATATGAGATTCTAGAGAGAGTTGGTCTAGTGGCTTACAGGTTGGCTCTGCCGCCTGAGTTAGATATAATACATAATGTTTTCCATGTCTCTATGCTTTGGAGGTATAGGTCAGACCCATCTCATATCTTGTTAGTGGAGTCTATTGAGGTGAGCCCATATCTAACTTATGAAGAAAAACCAGTGACGATTTTGGCATGAGAAATGAAAGAATTGAGAAATAAGAAAGTACCACTTGTGAAAGTTATTTGGAGGAATCATGCCACTGACAAGCCGACATGAGAGAATGAGCAATTGATGCAGAGTTAGTATCCCCGGTTGCTCCAGAGTTAATAGCAGGTAATTTTGCGGATGAAATTTTCTTAAGGGAAAAATTGTAACGTCCCTAATTTATGGAAAATTAAATTTAAATAAATAAATTAAATTGGATAAATTAAATAAATGATTTAAATGGAAAATGAAAGGATTTTAAGTTATAAAGTATAATGTATATTTGAAATATATTTGAAGTAAATATGACATAAACAAGACATATACATATACCTAAGATATACATCACATATATTTTATTTATAATTAATTGTAGGGAAAGTTAATTTTAATGAATAATAATAATGACAAGAGAGAGAAGAAGTGTATAATGACTTATTATATATTATATATATAGATAAGGATGAATTGAAAAGAGAAGAGATATTTCTTTTTCCTTCTTCTTCTTCTTCCTTGAATGTGAGCTAGAGAGAGAGAGAGTAAGAGGAGCTATCTTCTTCTACCATACACCAAATTTACAAGGGATTTCAAGAGATTTAAATGTGGATATTGATGGTTTAATAAGAATTCAAGTAAGTATTTATCTCTAAGCTCGTTTCTATGTGATTTCATATATATATATATATAGCATGGTTAATGAGAGAAAGCGATGATTGACTAAATAAGATGATCGTTATGAGATGTTGGAATAATATATGTGTTGAATTGATGGGTGTAGACCCTTAATTTTTGACCCAGTCAGGTCCAATATATTTTAATTAGTCCAAAATAATTTTTTGTGTTGTCTAATATATTTTAATTGGTCCAAAATAATTTTTGTTATCTTAATTAAATAATTTTTGATTTATTATCTAATTTTTATTAATAAAAAATAAAAAATTAACAAATAAAAATCAAAAAAATAAAAATAAAAATCAGCGACGGAAAAATCGGTGACGAAAAAAATCATCGCCGAAAACCACCAGCGCGAGCTTGGTCGTGGGCCATTTCGTAGGAGTTTCCTGCAGGCGAAATGGCCCGTAGGCCGTTTCCCGCCCCCTGCCGCAGCCAACTGCGGCAGATTTTTTGGCCAGCGCAATTTTTTTCTGCGACAAATTTTTTCGCCAGCGCAATTTTTCCGCAGCAGCTTTTTTTCGCCAACGAAATTTTTCGACGCAAATTTTTCAAAACCTAATACAATTAGGTTTCGGTTTTCTTTTCTTAATAAATAATGTATGCCATGAGTAACTAGGAAAAAACTAAAAAAAACTTCTATAAATAAGGAGGCTGAGAGAGGGAAAAAACAATGAGAAATTGGGACAGAAACTTTGGAAAGTTTGAAACCGAAACTAAAGAGGAAAGCTGTGAAATCAACCTTTTAAGAGGAGAAGAAGCAAAAGCCATTAAACAAACGATCAAAGGCAGCAATTGCCTTTTTTTTGTTCATCCAAGAAGAATTATTTTTTGGGGGAACCATTAAAAGGAGGTATGTATTAATTGTTATATTTTTTTCACAGCAGCTTAATTCATGAAATTGTGTTCTTTTAATTCAAAAATCCCAGAACCTAATCCCTTTTGTTCAAAGTTTAAAAATCTTAAATTGTGGCTTTATTTTCCAAAAATTTAAAGCTATTAGTTTTATTTCTTCAAAACCCCAAAACTCTAATTTACTTTCCAAATTATCAAAACCCTTAAATTATGTTCTATTTCTTTTCAAAAAGCCCTAAAACATCTTTTCTATTTATAAAAACTTTAATTTGTTTGGTTTACTTTCATAAACTTCATAAAATTATTAATTGATTTATAAATTCTAAAAACTTAATTCTAAAGAGCACTAAACCCTAATTCTAGAACGCTAAACCCTAATTCAACTTTAGAATCAAAACAAGTGAACCCTAATTCCTTTAAAACCTAAATCCTAATTTTTCCAAGCCCTAATTCTTTAAAACTTTAAAACCATATTTAGAGACAGTAAGCTTAAATACCCTTATTCATTAACCGTAAATCACAAAATCTAAGTGTTTTAAAGTGTTCAAACCCTAATTTCATGATTTTTATATCACAAACTCTAATTTGGTTAATCAAAGAACTTTATCAACCTTTTAAATCATAAAACTTTAATTTATTTTAATTCCCTTAAAATCACAGTAACCTAAATTTCATAAATTCTGAAACCCTAAACACATGAAATAAATAACCCAAAATGGAAACAGTAGCTATAATTTGGATTTTTATTTGCCTTATTCAATTCCATATTTGATTATGCTTTGATTTATTTTATATGCTTTAATTTATTTAAGTTCAATGCTTGGTTTATTTAATTTATCATGGGTGGATATTATTTTCTATTGATATTTTTTATGAATGTTTTATTTATGATAAATGGTTATTTATTTTTATCGATTTATTTAGATTTCCAAATGTTGTAAGAGGTATGTTTCCACTTTGTGGGTACCTCAATAGTTAAATATCATGTAATTTAATTTTCTTTTCTATTTTAGAACCTATGTAAAGGTCATGTTTCTACCTTGCGGTGGGTGTCCTATTTAGGCATGTTTCCATCTTCGAATGGGTGTCCATTTATTTGTTTTGCTTGGACCTTGCTTTGATTTTAATATATTGATGCTTTCTTTTAATTATTGTGTGTAATATGGATAATGTCGTTATATTTAAGAATTTTATAATATTAAGACCTGTAAAGGAGGCCGGTTCCAATGAACCAGGAGTTGTGGGGGTGCTGGGCCATTTCTCACCTTCCCCACACGTACCCAACTTTTCGAACCCATTAGGGGGTTGGGGATTCCTTAGGAATCGAGTCATCCACCCCTTTCTTTTTCCCTGCCCATTCGGGTGGCGACTCCATTTTCTCCGGACTTAGGTCTGTGTTCTCTAAGGCTCCGAGCCTAAATAGTGCCAAAGTCGCAAGAACCATTCCACCGGGAGTGGGGGCAAAAATCCCCGCTCACAATGGCGACTCCACTGGGGATAAGAGAAGTTGATTTCGTTGGTCTTTATATTATTCTATTCTTTATTATAATGATATTATCCATTGCATCATATTAGATTGCATCATGTGTGTGAGTTAGGATGCCCGTGTTGCCCGTGTTATGTTATGTAAAGGATACCATACTTTCACTCAAGGTATGGAGATCGAGCATGGCATAACCTCTCATAGCCTCATACCATTTGGTATATAATTGCTATGGGAACCTAAGCTTTTTAACCCAAAGACTAAATCTCATGTAATTGGCCTAGTTACTTTCCTTAGGTTTTACCCCAAATGCATGTTGTTTGACTATGGTTAATTAATCTTGGCTTAAATCATGGCTTATTTGGTTTGTTCTTTTTCTAATATGACCTAAGTATATTGTAAGCTCAAAATAAATTTTGCCTTAAAGTCCAAAAGACCAAAGCTATTTTCAAAATTTTTCAAGATGGTCTTTGGACATGAGACTTTTCTATAAACAAATAAAAAATTCTTTGGCCCATGGCCCAAATACTAAGCCCAAAATATGTTTTTTCTGAAATCTTTTTACAATGGGCCTAGAAATAAAATTATTTTCATCCAACCTTTTCTTACAAAGAGCTTGCAAATTATTTAGGTCAATTACGAAATACCAAAAATCAATTATGAGCCTAGTTTATACTAAGAATAATTAATCATGGGCTTGTTTTTGTCATGAATCATTAGTTACCTTTGTCAAGTGAGAAATCTATTTATAATAAACCTCTTAATTTCGTTTTAATCCAATATAGCATAAAAGCTACTATGGTTGGATAAATGGATTAAAACCTAACTAATGGGAATTATTATGAAATGATTTCCATTTTCAAAAATATAACTATTGGTTGAAACGTCCGAGGGAATTATTCAAAAACAAGATGGCCCATGTTGGTATTTTGTTAACCATATACCTAGGAAAAGAGACTCGTCATTCGTGTGTGGATGTTATAAGGTTGGAAGGAACATCCTAATTATCCTTGTTTATTGATTATTTGTGCATACATGCATACATTTGCATCTCATATCATTGATCCTCTCTGGCTCACAACCCTTGATTACGATAGTTCAAATGCTTACAATAATCCGACCTACGCTGGAGACAAAGTGTCTAGCAACAACTCAATCACTTGCTCACCAAAAACAATGGAGCCCGAACAAATTCAAAGGATGGTGGATGAGGCCCTCAATTCCAAAATTAAAGAAATAAAAGAGGCCCTAGCTGAGACCATGAAGAACCAATTGACTGCAATCTTAGAGAATCATGCCGAGGCATCTGCTAGCACTAAAAAGCCAAAGGACAAAGGGAAGACTAATGTAATATCTTCATTTATGCCCTAGAAGTTTTGTTGTTGTTGTTGTTGTTGTTGTTGTTGGTTTAAAGTGAGAAAAGAAAAGTATATGTATAGGTGTTTTGGGAAAGAATTAGGGTTTAGAGAGAATGGTATATGTTGTGTATATGATGATATATATAACATATAAATGGGTCAAAGGAAGAGTCAAAGGAAGAGAGATATTTTGTGTTAAGTGTGTAATTACATATGTGGGCTTATATGAGACAAAAAGGTTAGTTATATGGTTAAGGGCAATTTGGTAATTGCTTGGATAAGATTACTTGGTGGAGATTAAAAGCAAAATTTGACTTTGTGTCTTGATCATTTTCTTCTTTCTTTCATGAAGTGGCCGGCTCCTCCATAGACAAAGGAAAGCAAGAGGTGAAGAAAGGTTCTTTATGAGTTGAGTTCAAAATTGAAGGAAGATTAAGTGTTCAAGTGTTGATTCAAGAAGTTTTTAACTAAGGTAAGATCTTCCCTTTGATTTCTTTCATTCTTTTGAAGTGGTATGGGAAGTTAATTAGGGTTTGATGATTTGATGATGAGATGTGTTTATGATTTGCTCTCAAGTGTTAAATTGGTTTTAAGTTAATAGTTTAAATAGGTGTAGTTGTTGGAAGTGGTAAATGTTGATTTTGAAAGGTGGAGAAGGATGGTGATTTTAGTGTTTTGAGATGATGTGTGTTTAATTGTTATATTAATGTGTTGTGAAGTAATTCTTGTGGTGAATATGTGTTTAGAACATCGATTATGTTCATTTGAAACATGTTATATGATGAATATTGTGTTTGAGTGCAATTGAGAAAGTGTTGGTTTTAGTTAAGGTTATGTGCATGGGTGACACGGCCAGAAGCCATGAAGAGACACGCCTGTGTCATTTATTTGTGTTGGCTACTGCCTCTTTTATTTTTTAAAGACACGGCCGTGTTCCTCAAGTGGGCTGGGCGTGTCCCTCATATGAGTTGAATATTGTTTGATTTCTTTGTTCTTTTTGCATGGTTTGGATTCTTCAAAGGTAGTTTGGTCTCTAAACCTAAACATAAACATTTTAAACATACTTAAACTAAGGAATGACTTAATTAAACACTTGTGGATGATCCTAAAGCTATGACTAATATAAATTGTTCTTGCATTGTTGAGATTGAACAATATTATGTTATGCATTGTGAATAGTAATGTGTTTCATGAGTAATGTGGAATGAAATGTTGATATTTATGAATGATGCTATGTGAGATATAATGTGATCATGGATGAGATAAATATACACTTGAATAATGAAGTGTTATATTGTGAAATGAAATGTGAAGCCATTGTTATTGGCTAAGGTGATTCAATGGAGATAAATGAGGCATGTTTATCTAAATGATAATGAGAATTGAGAATGAAAACTAAATGAATTGTGTGGCTAATGTGTTATTCCATTTTCAGAGTTTGTGGTTGGTGGCATGCCTAATAAGTGTAACAATCTCTTGAAGTTAGGTTGGATTGAATCCTTGAAGCCTAATTGAGATGTTACCACCCTTGAAGCTAGGTTGGGTTAGTTCTTGAAGCCAAGTTGGGTTGAAGCTTAGCATGCTTTGCTCCCCTTGAAGCTTGGTTGAACTTAATCCTTGAAGCCTAGTTGGGTATATGATATTGATAAATGTGATCATAAAACCAAAGCATTAACTCTGAAAATTGAATGGCATATTAGTGTGTTTTGGGCCCAATGCTTGTCTTTGTTTAATGAGAGTCATGATTTGTTTATTGTTGTTCATGGATGATTAAATGATTAAATAATGAAGTATATGCAATGATGTTGAAATGTGATATGCATATATGTATGTTGGTTATAAAATGTAAAGGGATGTTGTTAGCTTTGCATCTATGTTGTTACATATATGATATGAATTAGAATTGACATTGTATTGCATTAAAGCATATCCATTGCATGTTTTATCTTACTAAGCCCTTGGCTTAGCGCGATAGTGTTTAATCGCGCAGGTAATAGAGTTGATAGAGTTGAACCCGAGAGTTCATCAAGACCAAGTGAGAGTAGACCTTGAAGAATTCATTTTGGGAACTTATAGATCAGAGCAAACTTGCCAATCATGTATACTTCTTTATATTTTGTAAAGAAATGTTTAATATGTAAATATGTACATATTTTATAACTTCCGCTGTGTAATAATTAAATGTATATATATATAACTAATATGTTTTGTTTTATAAGTAAATGATTTACTTTTCTATAATATATAATGATAAGGGTATTGTATCAAGTTTTAAAGTGTTTTGAATGTTAAGAGAACCGTAGCATCCCTATGTTTGGTGCACTTATGCTACATTGTTGTGGTTGTAGTGTGTGTGCATTGGATATGGGGGTGTTACAATTGTTTTGGTATCAGAGCCTAGGTTTGAGATTCTCAACCTAGGTAAAATGTAAGAAAAAGATTATTTTGATTTTAAAAGTGGTTTTTGAATAATATACATGTATGGGATTGGCAACCTCTGATCTTTAATAAGATGTAGTATGTTGTGTTTGCAGACTTAGGTTGTGATGGTTTCTCACTCACGCCAGTCGGTTGAGGGTAGTGAGGAGAGCGTTGCTCCTGATGAGGGAGCTAGGGTTGATAGTGTTGAGGAGGCACCTGCTTTGGTGTCGGGTAGACCAGTTGGTGAGGAAGTTCCGCCAGCTTGGTTTAGGCATATGATGGAAGTTATGAGACAAGCACCAGTGCAACCAGTGCCACCACCCCCTCAGCCTTCAGTACCAGTGAGGCACTATGATAAGCTAAGGAAATATGGAGCAGAGGATTTCTTTGGTACAGTTGATCCGGCTGTAGCAGAACAGTGGCTTGATAGAGTTCAGAGGGTATTTGTTCAGTTGCAAGCCACCTCAGAGGAAAAGTTTGATTATGCAAGATCTTTGCTACAGAAGGATGCGTACGATTGGTGGAAGACGGTGCCCCATTCTATGGATGATCCTCCAATATTGTCTTACACTGATTTTCTGAGGGAATTTGAGTTGAAGTATACTCCTAGGGAGTATAAGGACATGAAAAAGATGGAGTTTTTGAGTCTGAAGCAAGATAGCAAGACTGTAACTGAGTATGAGGTTGAGTTTATTAGATTGAGTCAGTATGCTGGGGGTATCATTGCTGATGAGATTGATAGATGTCGGAGGTTTGAGGAGGGATTGAGGCCCTCGATTATGTGCTTAGTAGCTGGATCTAGATATCAGGATTTCTCACAGCTTGTGGCAGTAGCTCAAAGTGTAGAGCGAGCTCAGGGTATTGCGGTTGCTTTAGAAGAAGAGGTTAGGGTTAGCAGGCCCCAGTTCGAGGCAGGGTCTTCTTCTGTTAAGAGAGGTAAAGGAAGTTTTGTTCCTAGAGTTAGTAGAAGTCAGAAGTCAGCTGGTAGGTCAGTGCAGTTACAGAGGCAGAGATTTAGACCTGCAGCTTCAGTGGCGAGTGCTCCGACCCCTATGGTTCAGAGATCCACCTTACCCATCTGTATCCATTGTGGTAGGCCACATGGTGGTCCTTGCTGGAAGATTGGTGTAGCAGGGGTTTGTTTCAGATGTGGATCGCCAGATCACTTTGTGAGAGATTGTCCTGAGAGGCAAGAGCAGATGTCAGTTGATACTGCAGCTTCTCGACCTAGTGTGAGGGGAGGTCGAGCAGGCAGAGGTGGCAGCCGGGGAGGCAGATCTGGGTTCAGTGCTAGAGGAGGTGCTACATCCAGGGAGAGTAGATCAGAGGAGGTTGGTTCTTCCCAGAGGATGTATGTTATGCAGAGGCAGCCAGATGCTTCGGCAGTCATTGCTGGTACTTTTTCCTTATTTGGTTTTTCTGTACTTGCTTTGATTGATCCGGGTTCCACGCATTCATATGTTAGTGCATCTGTATTGCCTATATTTGATGTGCATGCTGAGTCCCTAGGATTTGATGTGTTGGTGACAAATCCGTTAGGGCATAGTGTGGTTGTGAGTAAGGTACACCGAGATAGTGCAGTGAGGGTGCAAGGTGAGGAGTTCCTTGGAGACTTGATTGAGATGCCATTTAAGGAGTATGATGTGATCTTAGGCATGGATTGTTAGCTAGACATGGAGCTATGGTGGATTGTAAAAAGAAAATTGTTTCTTTGAAAACGGGTGATGGTAGAGAGGTGATAGTATCTAATGAGTAGGAACAGCTAGCCTCCTTATTTGTTTCAGCTGTTGCAGCTAGGAGATTGATTAGAAAGGGGTGTGAAGCCTATCTTGCTCATGTGGTGGATACTAGAGTGAAGGGTTCTCCCATTGATAGTATTGCCACAGTTGCAGATTTCCCTGATGTTTTTCCAGAGGAGTTGCCAGGATTGCCTCCTGAGAGAGAGGTGGAGTTCGGTATTGAATTGTTGCCTGGTACCACTCCTATCTCTATTACTCCTTATAGAATGGCACCAGCAGAATTGAGGGAATTGAAAGTGCAATTACAGGAGTTGTTGGACAAAGGATTCATTCGCCCCAGTGTTTCTCCTTGGGGAGCTCCTGTGCTATTTGTGAAAAAGAAAGATGGTACTATGAGGTTGTGTATCGATTATAGGCAATTGAACAAGGTAACTATTAAAAATAAATATCCTTTGCCTAGAATCGATGATCTCTTTGATCAATTGAAGGGTGCAGCTGTGTTTTCTAAAATTGATTTGAGATCTGGGTACCATCAATTGAGAGTTAAAGCTGAAGATGTTCCGAAGACCGCCTTTCGGACCAGGTATGGGCATTATGAATTTCTAGTTATGCCTTTTGGTCTGACGAATGCACCTGCAGCTTTTATGGATTTGATGAATAGGGTGTTTAGGCCCTATTTGGATCAGTTTGTGGTAGTGTTTATTGATGATATTCTGGTGTATTCGCGGAATGAAGAGGAACATGATATGCATCTGCGGATTGTATTGCAGATTTTGAGAGAGAAGCAGTTGTTTGCCAAATTGTCGAAGTGTGAGTTTTGGTTGGATCAAGTAGCTTTTCTCGGACATATTGTTTCTGCAGAAGGCATTAGAGTTGATCCGAGTAAAGTTGAAGCCATTTTAAATTGGAGTCCACCCAAGTCTGTGACAGAGATTAGAAGTTTTCTGGGTTTGGCAGGCTATTACCGGCGGTTTGTGAAAGGGTTTTCTTTGATAGCTACTCCACTCACCAGATTGCTTCGTAAGGGAGTGAGGTTTTTGTGGACAGATCAATGTCAGGCGAGCTTTGAGCAGTTAAGAGAAATGTTAACTCAAGCGCCTGTTCTTACTTTACCTGTTGAAGGCAAACCATATGTGATCTACAGTGATGCTTCACATAGAGGTTTGGGGTGTGTACTGATGCAGGAAGGGAAAGTTATAGCTTATGCATCTAGACAGTTGAAACCGCATGAGCTTAACTATCCGACCCATGATTTGGAATTGGCTGCCATTGTGTTTGCATTGAAGATTTGGCGCCACTATTTGTTTGGGGAGAAATGTTTCATCTACACTGATCATAAGAGTTTGAAGTATTTTGGTGTCCAGAAAGAACTCAATCTTCGTCAGAGGAGATGGTTAGAATTGATTAAAGACTACGACTGCTTGATTGACTATCATCCAGGTAAAGCAAATGTTGTTGCTGATGCCTTGAGTCGGAAGTCTTTAGGAGGTTTGACTGTTTTCTTGCTCTCGTTGCTTGTTGAGTTGAGAGCATTGTGTGCTAGTTTTATACCTTGTGATGATGGTGCATTGTTAGCACAGTTGCAATTGAAGCCGATTTTGTTAGATCAAATCAAAGAAGCTCAGTTGGCCGATAAGAAGATACAGAAGATTGTTTCGGATTGTCAGAGTGGAAAGGGTAGAGATTTTATTATGAAGAGTGATGGGAGTCTCTGGTTTAAGAGTCGATTGTGTGTGCCGGATGATGCTGAATTGAAAAGGGTCATATTGGAAGAAGCTCATCAGTCGATGTTTGCTATGCATCCGGGCAATACGAAGATGTATCATGATTTGAAACAGCATTACCGGTGGATTGGGTTGAAGAGAGACATTGCTGAGTTTGTATCGAAATGTCTCACTTGTCAGAAGGTTAAAGCAGAGCATCAAGTTCCAACCGGGTTGCTTGAACCTTTGTCAGTGCCTGAGTGGAAGTGGGATAGAGTGACAATGGACTTTGTGTCTGGGTTGCCATTGACACAAAGGAAACATGATGCCATATGGGTGATTGTGGATAGATTGACTAAGACAACTCATTTCCTTCCGGTGCGGATGGATTACTCTTTGGAGAGGTTGGCTGAGCTGTATATCCATGAGATTGTGAAGTTGCATGGGGTTCCAACTTCTTTAGTATCTGATTGAGATCCCAGGTTTACTTCCAGGTTTTGGAAGAGTTTGCATAGTACTTTGGGTTCTCGACTGCACTTCAATACTGCTTTTCATCCACAGACGGATGGACAGTCAGAGAGGGTGATACAGATTATTGAGGACATGTTGAGAAGCTGTGTCATCGATTTCTCTGGAAGTTGGGATAAGTTTTTACCTCTTGTGGAGTTTGCATACAACAACAGTCACCAATCTAGCATTGGTATGGCACCATTCGAAGCTCTGTATGGTAGACGGTGTAAGACACCTCTTTGTTGGAGTGAACTGGGAGATGGTAAGTTGATTGGGCCTGATTTGATTCAAGAAACTGAAGAGAAAGTAAAGTTGATTCGAGGCAGGTTAAAAGCAGCTTCAGACCAACAGAAATCTTATGCAGATCTAAAGAGGAGAGATATAGAGTTTGATGTGGGAGATAAGGTATTTTTGAAAGTATCTCCTTGGAAGAAGATTTTGAGGTTCGGTCGGAAAGGAAAATTGAGTCCTCGTTTCATTGGACCGTATGAAGTTTTGGAAAGAGTTGGGCCAGTTGCTTATCGCCTTGCTTTGCCACCTGAGTTGGATCGGATTCATAATGTATTCCATGTTTTTATGTTGAGGAGATATAGGTCGGATCCATCTCATGTGTTGCCATTTGAATCTATTGAAGTGAGCCCAGACTTGACATTTGAAGAGGAACCAGTTGCTATCTTGGCACGTGATGTGAAAGAGTTGAGAAACAAGAGAGTGCCACTTGTGAAGATTTTGTGGAAGAATCATGGAAAGGAAGAGGCAACTTGGGAAAGTGAACAAACCATGCGAGAGCAATATCCTCAGTTGTTTCAGACTTGATATCAGGTAATTTCGAGGACGAAATTTCTTTTTAGAGGGGGAGAATTGTAATATCCTCATTTATGCCCTAGAAGTTTTGTTGTTGTTGTTGTTGTTGTTGTTGTTGGTTTAAAGTGAGAAAAGAAAAGTATATGTATAGGTGTTTTGGGAAAGAATTAGGGTTTAGAGAGAATGGTATATGTTGTGTATATGATGATATATATAACATATAAATGGGTCAAAGGAAGAGTCAAAGGAAGAGAGATATTTTGTGTTAAGTGTGTAATTACATATGTGGGCTTATATGAGACAAAAAGGTTAGTTATATGGTTAAGGGCAATTTGGTAATTGCTTGGATAAGATTACTTGGTGGAGATTAAAAGCAAAATTTGACTTTGTGTCTTGATCATTTTCTTCTTTCTTTCATGAAGTGGCCGGCTCCTCCATAGACAAAGGAAAGCAAGAGGTGAAGAAAGGTTCTTGATGAGTTGAGTTCAAAATTGAAGGAAGATTAAGTGTTCAAGTGTTGATTCAAGAAGTTTTTAACTAAGGTAAGATCTTCCCTTTGATTTCTTTCATTCTTTTGAAGTGGTATGGGAAGTTAATTAGGGTTTGATGATTTGATGATGAGATGTGTTTATGATTTGTTCTCAAGTGTTAAATTGGTTTTAAGTTAATAGTTTAAATAGGTGTAGTTTTTGGAAGTGGTAAATGTTGATTTTGAAAGGTGGAGAAGGATGGTGATTTTAGTGTTTTGAGATGATGTGTGTTTAATTGTTATATTAATGTGTTGTGAAGTAATTCTTGTGGTGAATATGTGTTTAGAACATTGATTATGTTCATTTGAAACATGTTATATGATGAATATTGTGTTTGAGTGCAATTGAGAAAGTGTTGGTTTTAGTTAAGGTTATGTGCATGGGTGACACGGCCAGAAGCCATGAAGAGACACGCCCGTGTCATTTATTTGTGTTGGCTACTACCTCTTTTATTTTTTAAAGACACGGCCGTGTTCCTCAAGTGGGCTGGGCGTGTCCCTCATATGAGTTGAATATTGTTTGATTTCTTTGTTCTTTTTGCATGGTTTGGATTCTTCAAAGGTAGTTTGGTCTCTAAACCTAAACATAAACATTTTAAACATACTTAAACTAAGGAATGACTTAATTAAACACTTGTGGATGATCCTAAAGCTATGACTAATATAAATTGTTCTTGCATTGTTGAGATTGAACAATATTATGTTATGCATTGTGAATAGTAATGTGTTTCATGAGTAATGTGGAATGAAATGTTGATATTTATGAATGATGCTATGTGAGATATAATGTGATCATGGATGAGATAAATATACACTTGAATAATGAAGTGTTATATTGTGAAATGAAATGTGAAGCCATTGTTATTGGCTAAGGTGATTCAATGGAGATAAATGAGGCATGTTTGTCTAAATGATAATGAGAATTGAGAATGAAAACTAAATGAATTTGTGTGGCTAATGTGTTATTCCATTTTCAGAGTTTGTGGTTGGTGGCATGCCTAATAAGTGTAACAATCTCTTGAAGTTAGGTTGGATTGAATCCTTGAAGCCTAATTGAGATGTTACCACCCTTGAAGCTAGGTTGGGTTAGTTCTTGAAGCCAAGTTGGGTTGAAGCTTAGCATGCTTTGCTCCCCTTGAAGCTTGGTTGAACTTAATCCTTGAAGCCTAGTTGGGTATATGATATTGATAAATGTGATCATAAAAACCAACGCATTAACTCTGAAAATTGAATGGCATATTAGTGTGTTTTGGGCCCAATGCTTGTCTTTGTTTAATGAGAGTCATGATTTGTTTATTGTTGTTCATGGATGATTAAATGATTAAATAATGAAGTATATGCAATGATGTTGAAATGTGATATGCATATATGTATGTTGGTTATAAAATGTAAAGGGATGTTGTTAGCTTTGCATCTATGTTGTTACATATATGATATGAATTAGAATTGACATTGTATTGCATTAAAGCATATCCATTGCATGTTTTATCTTACTAAGCCCTTGGCTTAGCGCGATAGTGTTTAATCGCGCAGGTAATAGAGTTGATAGAGTTGAACCCGAGAGTTCATCAAGACCAAGTGAGAGTAGACCTTGAAGAATTCATTTTGGGAACTTAAAGATCAGAGCAAACTTGCCAATCATGTATACTTCTTTATATTTTGTAAAGAAATGTTTAATATGTAAATATGTACATATTTTATAACTTCCGCTGTGTAATAATTAAATGTATATATATATATAACTAATATGTTTTGTTTTATAAGTAAATGATTTACTTCTCTATAATATATAATGATAAGGGTATTGTATCAAGTTTTAAAGTGTTTTGAATGTTAAGAGAACCGTAGCATCCCTATGTTTGGTGCACTTATGCTACATTGTTGTGGTTGTAGTGTGTGTGCATTGGATATGGGGGTGTTACAACTAAAGTTGGTGAAGTGGTTTTTGATGATAAAAAGTTATCATTGATGATAAGGCTCAATACTACCAAGATGCTCAAGAGAAGAAAAAAGAGTCGAAGATTAGTGAGAAGGCAACTATTGAAAAGACCGAGACATCCGATGTTGAAAAGATGATTGTTGGTTTAAAAGTTACAATCGATCAATCGCTGGAGGGTATTTTGATATTTTCACACCCTAGACTATAAAATTATAGCACAAGAAAGTTGAGGGGGGGGGGTCAAAATATGAATAAAAGGAAGCCTAATGGCTTGCAAAATAAATAAATAAAAGAAAGAGACATTTGGACCAATGAAAATTAGCCATTTTCCCACTTAAGTGTACCAATGGGAAATCAACACTTACACCAACACATCTTAACTTCTCTTGGCTGCCATTTGGATTAAAATAAGCTAAGGAAAGAATATAAAAGCCCTCTCTTACATGGTGAACTCGTCCAAACCATAAGAGAAGGAAGAAGGAGGTGGTTTTTCCAAAGTTTAAGCCTTTTGGTTGAAGATTTTGGTGACAAACAAGATTATAAGGTAAGAGAAACCTATCTCTAGTTTTAATTTCATGGATTAATGGTTAATTTAAGATATTGAAATTAGGGTTCATGTAGCTAGATTTGGAGAAAATTCAAGAAATAATTATTTGAAGGATTTGATGAAAGAAATAATGGTGTTTAATGGTGAAAATAAGCTAGCAACCATTAGAAAAATCATAAGTTAAGACTATGTCTATACCTAGGGTTCTTACCTTTGTATATGTGATGTTAAATTTCATAGGAAATCAAGGAGACAAGGAAGGAAAGGAAGTGATATAGATAAAGGACTAAGAAATAGCAAGGTTTGGTACTTTAACTAATTCTTTGTTCATTTTCTTGAAATTTTTCTATTTTAGAATTAGTGAAATGCTGTGACTTGTATGATTTTTAATTAAATATAGAAAAATTTTCTTGAAGTGAATTTTGGATATGTTATTTTTTAGTGAGTCTAGTATTTGAGAAAAATAATTTGGAACCACATTGATTGAATTAATTTACGAAATTCACAAAATTCAGAACTGCTGCCAGGATGCAGGGCAACTGGAGCAGTCTGGTTGGGTGAACTAGTTGACTAAGATTTTGTGTCCAGTTTGATATAAAATTTTAAAGGAATGATTTTAAGATGCAAAACTAAATTCTATAAAAAGTTTAGAGTTTTTAGTCAAGTAGATTATTTTATACAATGTTTCAAAATAAGGATCAAGTTGAGTCCAAAACCAAAATTTACTATTTATATGGTCATTTTGCTAATATTCATTTGGTCATTTTTCAAAAGTAATCCAATTGATTCCTTATGCATATAAATGAGCATAATATGTTATTTAAATGACAAAATATGATATTTCACGTTGAAATAATATAAGAAACATAAGTCGATAATTGTATAATGCATATTCGATTAAGAAATGGCATGGAAATTTTGGCTCCACTGGGTATCTGGGATAGTACTGAGTAGGGTAAGGGTATGATATATCATACTATATGCAGTGCTACTTTAATATAGGACTTCGGTCTGAGTTATATAGGGTGACGACCCGAGCTATATAGGACTTCGGTCCGAGTTATATAGGGCAATCACCCGAGTTATATAGGACTCCGGTCCGAGGGATTCAGTTGTTTCAGTTAGTTCCTTACCATACGTTAGTCTACCAAATTACCTTATGGAGCAAACTGATAAAATGATAATAACTGAATATATGACATGTATGGATTGTTTTTACTATGATATTATTTTTCAATACGACTCATTGCTTTTAAAAGTGCATTATGCTTTTATTATCCGTAATTAGTTAAAGTACCCACTAAGCAATGCTTAACGAGTTTAGTTTCTTCTAAACTCGTAGGTTATTAGCAAGGAGCCAGTAGCGAGCGGAGAGTCCTGCGATCTGTCAGTGATCAACAAACTTAGGTGGTGCTCTTCATTTTGTATTTTGGTATTAGAAACTGGCATGTACTTATTTGAACAATACAAAGAGATAACTTGATGTAGCATATAAATCTAGTAATGTATAATAACTGTATGATTTTAAATTGAGTTGGGTTGTGAATATAGAAGTGTGAATTCTTCTTGCAGGATTGTAGTTGAGGTTATAAGGGTGGATTATTGGGAGTGTGCTTGAGTTGAATTATGAAACAAAATGTTTTTCAAAATTAGGAAAAATCAGTTTGTCGACACTTGGGACCTAGAATTTTAGGGGAGACTCTGTCAAAAGTTTTGTAAAATTTTTATAAGGAACATTAAGTAAGATGACATAACTGTTAGCAAATTGTGAAGAATCTGCAACCCTTGCCGCAGCGGAAAACAAAAAAAAAATTCTTTCGATTTACTCACAGGATCCATGTGATCCATTCAGTTCTATAAAAGAGATTCGAAACTAACCTTTTTGTGTAGCTTCAAAATGATTAACAGATGCTGCCTTCTGAAGACGAACACCCTCTAACAAAATCCACACAAACGTACGCCGGTCTGAGTGCTAGCTCACCAACGGCAGTGGCTGAACCTTTTAAAACAAAACTAGGGTTTTTTTTTTTTTAGGTTTTTTCTCTTCTTACGTTTTCCTTTTCAAAACGAATAATGAGATCATTAAACCTCCAGTCCTTTTTAAAACCGTTTTAAAAGACTTCTTTTTTTATCAAAACCCTAACTGTCCATATCCCATATGGACCCACGTTTTAATAATTATTATCTAATAATAATTATTATAACAATATTATTATTAATATCTAATAATAATAATAATACTAACAACAATAATTAAATATAATAATTATTATTTAAGTACAGCCTACGTTCTATGTGTGTGACCCGATAGGCTCATATTAATTGGTAGTGTATTTCAATCTCTATTGAAATGCACAAATCATAATTGGCCTCTAGCAAGACATTACGACTACCCAATTAATCATGAGAATCATTATAAATGAAAAACCTGAAATAGTACATGCATTAATCCCTTTGTCACATGATATCTAGTTTGAACATAAGTCATAGTAAATGTCATACTTATATTGTCCAAACTTATGATTACTCGATCTCCAAGTTAACTGATAAACAAATAAGATTGATCTTATATCAACTTATTTGAGCATGGCCATGCATTTCTCAGTTACACTTATCGAGGGGCCCAGAAGATATCTCTCTCATAGAGAGGGACAAATTCCATCTTGATTGTTCATTTTCCTCTACATAATTTATATCATGTTCAAGCATAACCTTTATAATTATCTAGTTACAGATAACGTTTGATCATGTCAAAACATAATATTCCTTATGTTGGAAACTATGACAATCTCAAGTCAAAGGATTAAATGAAAACTATTATGAGATACACTTATGACATTAAACCATGAAGTGATATCTGTGTGGGTCTATCCAATACACTGTTCTCTAACATGTATCCATAATATTGATTTGTATCTTCATACCTATAATCATCTTATGATTATCAAATCAATATTACACTAGTTATATTTATTATTATCTCCATAACAATAATAAACCAGGGATATAATCATTATTATATATAACATGCAAACATAACAATGATAATAAAAACTTCTTTATTAATAACAAAATGAATAACATTAAGGTCCAAATCAATGGCCTAGGGCATATACACTAACAATAACCAGAGCTCGTATTCCGATGTATCATTCCTCCTCGGCTTTTTCATAGGTCGGGAAGGGGTGTTACAAAGGGAGCTATCAATCTGGTAGCCAAAGCATGCAAAAGGCCATCGGTGTTAATGCTACTAACCAAGGAACGAGGAGACAATTTTTGGAATTGGGAATACTGATGTCTTGGGTTCTCAATAAGCTTCAAAGAATGGGGTCGCTATAACCCTTAAATCCTCATCCTTTGCCTAACCCTCTCCCACCTAATTTTGACACAAACGCATTTTGTCAATTTCACCAAATGCAAGGGCATTGTAATACCCCAATGTATGCCCTAGAAGTTTTAAATATAATTGTTGTTTGATTTGGATCAATGTATATATGTTTTTGCAAAGGGAATGATGGTGTAAATGGAAGGTATATGTTGTATATATGTTAATATAAATAACATATGCATAAGTCAAATGAGGGGTCAATGGAAGAGGATATTTTTATGTGATATGTGAAATTACTATAATGGGCATACAAGTGACAAAAGTTAAGTTAAATGAAAAAGGGTATTAAGGTAATTTTCTTTTGGAATTGCTTGGTGTAGGTTTAAAGAGAGGAAGAGGTTGACTTTGCTTCTTCAATTTCTTTTCTTCTTCTTTGGTGGCCGAACCTTGTCAAGAGAAAAGGAGCAAGAGGAAAGTTTGATTTCTAAAATCAAATTGAAAGAGGAATCAAAGGAGTGAATTGAAGATTGGTGAAATTTCTTCATTTAAGGTTAGTACTCTTTTGTTTTCCTTTGTTAATTTTGAAGTTGTGTCTAAGGTGAATTGTGATTTGTTGATGTGATGATTTGGTGTGTTTGAGTTGTGTTTATAAGTGTTAGAATTGATTGTAAGCTGAAAGATTGAATTGGTGATTGGTTTGGTTTTGAATATGATAAGTTATGTGGAGGTTGATAGTGGAAGATCAAGAGTGAATTTGGTTTTAGGGTTTTGAAGTGATGAATGATTAAATGTATGGTTAATTGTGATTATTGTGTTAAACATGCAAAATAGGTGTTAATGACTTTGATTACCTCCATTTGAATGAGTTTATGTTGTGTATAATGTGTTTAAATGCAATTAGAAGTGTTTTGGCCACAATTAGGGTTTTGTTCTTGAGTGACACGGCCAAAAGCAAGGAGAGACACGACCAATTCATGAGAGACACGGCCAAGTCAAGGAAAATTGAGCCGTGTTGGATTGATTTTGGAGAGACATGGCCGTGTCTTATGCATGTGTTTGCTACTGCCAAAATTGTGTTGAGAGACACGGCCACAAGCTTGGCCGTGTCCCTCAAGTGTGCTGCCCGTGTCCCTCAAATGTGTTAGTTAATGTTTTTATTCTTTGTTCTTTTTGCATTAGTTTAATTCTCCAAAGGTATTTTTGTACCAAAACCTAAACATAAACACTTTAAACAATAATGATTCAAAACAAATGTATGTGGAAGATTCTAAATCCATGAATAATGTAAATTGTTATATATATATATATAAATGATGATCATTGAAAAAGTATATGCAATACCATTGATTATGTATACTTGAGTGATGAATGGATCAATGTGATTTGAGATATAGTGTGATGTAAAACCAATGTGTTTGGTGATAATGATGCAAATGTGATTGAAGCCATTGAGATTGGCTATGATGATGCAATTGAAAGAAATAAGGCATGTTGCCTAAATGATGATGAGAATTGAGAATGGAAATGATAATTAAATAATAATTGAATTGTGTGGCTAATGTGTTATTCCATTTTCAGAGTTTGTTGTTGGTGGCATGCCTAATAATGGTAACAATCTCTTGAAGTTAGGTTGGATTTGATCCTTGAAGCCTAATTGAGATGTTACAACCCTTGAAGCTAGGTTGGATTGGTTCTTGAAGCCAAGTTGGGTTGATGCTTAGCATGCTTTGCTCCCCTTGAAGCTTGGTTGAACCTAAATCCTTGAAGCCTAGTTGGGATTATGATAATGATAAATGTGATAACAAAACCAAAGCATTAACTCTGAAAATTGAATGGCATATTAGTGTGTTTTGGGCCCAATGCTTGTCTTTGTTTACATGTGATTCATTGATGGTAAATTATATAAATAATGAGATTCATGAAAGAACTTTGAAATGTGATATGTTTGTATATGTGTAATTTATGAATTATAAAGATATGTTGATAGCTCTCCATCTATAATGTCATATTGAAATGTGGTATGCTTATATAATTTGTGAAATGCAAAGGTGGAATGTTAGCTTTCTACCTATGTTGTGGCCTTAATTAATAATATGTGTGACATTGCATTGCATTAAGCATAATGTTGGCATATTTTGTACTACTAAGTCGTTGGCTTAGCGCGATAGTGTTGATCGCGCAGGTAACAGAGTTGAACCTGAGAGCTCCTCGAGACCGAGTGAGAGTAGAAATTGAAGAGTTTATTTTGGGACTTAAAGATCAGAGAAAGCTGCCAATCATGTATATCTTCTTTATATTTTGTAAAGTATCATTTATAATGTGAATATATGTATATTTGTAAATATGAATTTAAATGCTTTCATATATGTAATTATTTTATAGATTCCGCTGCGTACTAAGTAAATGTATCTATATCTACTTTGTTTTGTACTACAAGTTAATTACTTATTTTTTTTATAATATACAATTATAAAGGTTATAATATCTTTTAAAATGTTTTGAATGTTAAGGAAAGCCGTAGCATCCCTGTGTTCAGTGCATGTATATTACTTTGTGGTGAATGTAGTGTGCATGTATCGGATGTATGGGTGTTACAGGTATGACACTGATAGATGTGTAAGGTTGAGACATGAGATCCAAAATCTAATTGATAATGGGAAGCTACCTGAGCCCAATAAGCCAAACACCAAAGACAACCCATTACCAAAATTCAATAGGATACCACCACTAGCAACCTTCATGATTGGAGGAGGTTTGCATGAGGATTTTGTCATGTCTTCTTTTCAAGATGTGGGTGGAGAAGCAACCAAAGAAGAAGAGGCATTTAGTGAAATTAAACAAGCTATGATGGGTGGAGAAGTAACGATTTGTGTTGTCAACGGGTTTTGGGATTCAAGTGATAGTGATGATGATGTTGTATCCAAGAATTAGGAGTGGAATTGGTCCGAGCCTGAAGAAGATGAAGTAATGAACACTAGATATGGTAAGCCTTATGCAAGGCCACTACCTAAGGAGGTAGAAACTGATAAGATAAAGGAAGTTGAAGCAGAAGAAGATGATGCTGTGCTCAAACAATTGAAAAGAACCCAAGCAAGTGTTAGCATTTGGGACTTATTAGCTACTTCTAAAAAGCACCGAGAAACTATGGCCAAAGCCTTGGCTAGCATGCCAATCTCTACCTCCACTACACCAAAGGAGCTGATCAACTTCATAAAAGTTGGAGGGGTAATGAAATGTTAAGAGATTCAAGAGAAGAGAGAAGTTAATATGGGAGCAGTTTCTTTTTCGGATGCAGACTTACCGGAGGAGGGGAGAGACCACATCCGCCCTCTCTTTATCAAAGTAGAAGTCAAGGGAAAGAGGACTCCTTATGTAATGGTTGATGATGGGTCTACCATAAATTTTTGTCCACTTAAGATACTACCAAAGCTAGCCATGTCGACAAGAGATTTAAACCTGACCGAGGTAACAATTTGGGCTTATGACAACACTAAGAGATGTGCTGAAGGGACTTTCAAAGCCGCTGTCAAGGTTGGTCCAATTGAATCTATTATTGAGTTTGTTGTTTTAGACATACCAGTTACCTTTGCCTTACTTTTGGGGTGACCATGGTTTTATCCTCTTAGTGGAGTTCCTTCCACCCTTCATCAAAATATCAAGTTCCTCAACGGAAATGAGACAGTGGTCATTGAGGCTGAAGATAATGAGATTGTTAATGCTCTAATGATTGAGAGGTCTCTCAATGGTTTTCAAGTATTTGTAATTTTAGATGATAAAGTAGTGGACTCCAAAGTTGTGAATATGATGAAGAACATGAACTACATTCCCGGAGCTGGTCTTGGAAAGAGTAAGGCCGGTTTGACAAAGTTGCCAGATTTTAGAGCTCAAACTTTCAAGAAAGGGTTGGGATATGATGAAGCCAATGATGTCCAGCCAAAGAAGAGTGAGAAGATGAGCTTCCCACCACTTGAAGAGATCTTTGTTAAGGCTCCAAATATGGGACCACTCCAAGGAAAGCCCGAGTCAATCATGTTCATGGGTAAGTTAATCCCAAGTTTTGAAATTTTTGCAGATATTGCCGAGCTAGAAGAGCAAGTGAAGAAAGAACTTACCCTGCCAACCAGCAAAGAATCCAATCCAAAAGAGAAGAATGAAGCTTTCCTGAAAGCCGAGAAGACTCCGGAAGAAATTGATGCCCTAGTTGAAGAAAAATTTGAAGACATCCTGGTTTATGATTCTGAGAACAATGATTTTGATTTTAATTTGTCTGCTTTGTATGAGGATGATGATGTTTTCTTTTCCAAAATGAATTGTAACACCCCTTCCCAACCTACATGTGTAAGTCGAGTAGAGGCGCCACACTATCCTAATGTTGCTACCAATTTACTTAGTCAAATTTTAATTCTGATTTTTACAAAAATTTTGCCATAGTTCCGCCTAGAAATTTGGATCTCAAGTGTCGACAAAACTTGTTTTTCTGATTTTTTTTAAAACATTTTACACAGACCAATATAATTACCATCAAATTTAATGCACTCCCAATGAATCCACCTTATACCCTCAACTACAAACCTGCACGAAGAGTTCACACTTCTAATATAACATAAAGTAAAGATTTATGATTATTACATACTACTAACATACAATTATAACATAGAAAATCTCTTTTATATTTATTCATATACATGCCACAACTAGCTAACTCATAATGGAACTAAAAGATCTACCCCTGAGATTTGCTGTGGTCTGGTCGTTGCTTTCCCAAGATTTATCTACTGCTCCGAACCTACGAGTCAAGGAAAACTTAACTCGCTGAGCAATGATGCTCAGTGGGTACTTTACCAATAAAATACAAGTAACATATGAAAACATTTGGAAAATATGAAATAATTAAATCATAAATCAACCAACCTTAAACCAATAGAAATTTTGATACATTCAGTGTGATATGCTTTCAATAATGTAAAATCATAATTCAACTCATTTGCATTTCATAGTTTAACGAAAAATATGTCTTTGGTTCAGGCTCTACTGGTATATAGGGAACCATAGTGATAAGGCAGTGGCCCTCACCACTGTAACATAGGTGGCCCTCACCACCGATATCAGATCACAGGAATGGCCCTCACCATCCTGGTTCTAACCAATGGGCCTCCCCATTGGCTTCAGTGGCCTCACCACTGAATAACATATCATATCACAATAATGAGCAGTACTGCATGCGTTAGTATAGTGCACCATACCCTTATCTACCACTCCCACTATCCAGTAGAGCATAAAGGTTAAAATGATTCAATTTAAGTTTCAAACTTCATTTTGGAATGATTCGAAAAATCATTTTAATTTCCGTCACGCTTTGCCATTTATGCCGCGCACCACATTCTTTGGTCAAACCGTTACTCTTTTTCACATATTTAACATCCACAATAAACATATCAAATATTTCAAAGCATTCCTCAAAGGATCACAAATTGACCAAATGAATAGTGTTGCGGCGAGAAAAATCGGCAACGCAAAATGGCATGACCAAATGAATAGTAAAATCTGGATTTTCGTCAAAATTTCAGTCCACTTCAATCATGCATTTGACCAAGTAAATGATCTTATTTTTGGCTGAAATTTTACAGAAAACTTATTTCATATGTTGACTAATTGCATGTAAAATTTCGTTGAAAAATTCCTTCGTTTTCTGCCTCAAACAATTTCTACAAAAAGGTCCAGAAAGCTGTCTTTTTGGAACCATTTCGGCCCAAACACATGAAATGCATAGGATAGTTTATTTTTCTTTTGCAAATCAATATTAAGGCTTCTTTAATGGTAAAGTGAAGATTCAAACACTTCCCTTTGACAACTTTTGCATGTTTAACTCAAATCAATATATTTAAGCATCAACAACAAAACTTTCATAAACCAAAGTTTGTAAAGCATCAAACCAAAATTAATTATTCAAAGGTAAAGTACCAAACCTTATTTCTTTAATTCCTCTTGGCTTTTCTTTCTTCTCCTTCTTTAATTCTTTATTTCTCCTTCAATCAATTCAAGATACAACATAAACCTTAGA
This sequence comes from Garcia nutans, assembly GCA_947685225.1. Classification (NCBI taxonomy): domain Eukaryota; kingdom Viridiplantae; phylum Streptophyta; class Magnoliopsida; order Malpighiales; family Euphorbiaceae; genus Garcia; species Garcia nutans. The sequence goes on along the minus strand of CANTUV010000007.1, from coordinate 40,367,266 downwards.
ATTTCAAAATAATAAATTATCCTCTATTTCTTTTCCAACCGAAACCCCTAATCCAACCTTATTAATCTTTCTATATCTTGGTTCTTCCATTTAATCAATTAATCTTATTATTATTATTTTTTTTTTCAATTCCATATAAGACTCTAATTCCCAATCTTCCAATATATATATAACTACCTAAAACTAATACTAAAATTAAAGTCTACACACTTAAAAACCTTAGAACTTACCTTAAAAATCAAAGTTTGGAAAAACTTGGAAGTCCCTTGGTATTTTCTTTTGTTGGCCGAATTTGGTGAGTGGAAAAGAGAGAATTTGCTCTTCATATCACCTATATTTATATACAAAGGAAGTGATGATCACCTTGACCATTTGTCCACTTTTTCTCTTTCTTCATTTATTACACATTTATTACATATGCTAAATGTTCTCTTTTGATTGGCCAACCTTTGATTTTTATAACTTCCTTTTTCCTTTACTTCTTTCCACTTGTCTCTCTTCCCATTGGATCTCATAAAGTTGTCCCGGGTTACTCATCCGGTCCCGACACGAAACCGGGCCCACATTACGTTCCGGCGATTAATCGATCATATCTTTTAAACCGTATAGCTCCACGAGTCAAACTATATACGGTTTTGATCCTCTTGACCTCTACTTTCTATTTATAAGATCTATTTTAGGTTTCTAAGTCATTTTGAAAAATTACCGGTAAGCCCTCAACTTTTTACAAAATTCCCTTTTGGTCCTATTTTTGCTCGGGTTTTCTCCGGCTTCATTTCTACTGACAATCGTTTCATATTTAACTTCTCGCCATTCTCTACGTACTCACGTCTTTATTTCCTACCCTAAATTCATGTATAACTTTAATTGGTAATGACCAAAATGCCCTTAGTCAACATTTCTTCATTTTTCTTTAACGGGACATTTCCTGGAAAAACCCTTACACGTCGTTGCGATCCGATTTTTCTCTACATTCCATTTTTGGAATCTGTTATATGCACTATTAAGAACATCCGGTGCAACTTTCTTTGAAATTACATCTACGTCCCCAACTTTATTAAAAATTACAATTAGGTCCCTTTTGTCATACAACCTTATCTAGGGCTGTTATCAAGAATTATCTTCTCCTTTTCCCTACTCTCGCTATGCACGTGTCTACACTGCATAAATGCAGTAGGTGGATGTGACAGTTCCTTCCTCGTTAATTTAAGCTTCGTCCCGAAGCTCATCAAGTGAAAACAAATATGGGTATTGCTTCTTCATAGTTTCTTCACGTTCCCATGTAGCTTCTTCTACTTTGTGATTCCTCCAAAGCACTTTGACCAATGGAATCTTCTTATTTCGCAACTCTTTGATTTCACATGCTAGGATCTCTACCGGCTCTTCCTCATATGTCATTTCAGGCTGAATCTCAATATCTTGAACTTGTATGATGTGGGTTGGATCTGAACGATACCTCCTTAGCATCGAAACATGGAAAACATCATGTATTTTATTTAATTCAGGTGGTAACGCCAACTGGTAAGCTACCGGACCTACCCGTTTAATAATTTCATATGGTCCGATGAATCTAGGGCTTAGCTTGCCTTTTTGTTTAAATCGTAACACTTTCTTCCAAGGAGAGACTTTGAGGAACACTCTGTCACCTACCTCAAACTGTATGTCTTTCCTTTTTAGATCCGCGTATGATTTTTGCCGGTCCGCTGCTGCTTTTAATCGGTCTCGAATGATTTCTACCTTCTCTTCAGTTTCCTTAACTATGTCTGGCCCCAACATCTTTTCCTCACTCAATTCTGTCCAGCAAACTGGAGTTCTGCATTTTCGACCATACAGTGCTTCGTAAGGTGCCATTTGTATGCTGGATTGATAACTGTTGTTGTACGCGAATTCCATTAAGCTTAGGTGTTTGTCCCAACTACCTTTAAATTCTAAAACGCACGCCCTCAGCATATCTTCCAAAATTTGAATCACTCTTTTCGACTGTCCGTCTGTCTGGGGATGAAATGTTGTGCTGTGGTAAGTTCGAGTTCCAAGGGCTGTTTGTAACTTCTGCCAAAAATTTGACGTAAAACGTGGGTCTCGATCGGATATGATCGAAGTTGGAACTCCGTGGAGACGTATAATCTCTTTGATATACAAGTCTGCCAACTTGTCTAGCGAGTGATCCACACACACTGGTATGAAATGAGCGGACTTAGTAAGCCGGTCTACGATTACCCAAATCGCGTCATGTTTGTCCCTTGTCATAGGCAATCCTGTGACAAAATCCATAGTAATACGATCCCATTTCCAGGTTGGAATCGTAATAGGTTGTAGTAGCCCTGAGGGTAGTTGATGTTCCGCCTTCACTTGCTGACAGGTTAGACACTTCGTTACGTGATCAACGATATCCTTTTTCATTCCTGGCCACCAATAATACTCCTTCAAGTCCCGATACATTTTCGTTACTCCTGGATGCATTGTATAAGGACTGTTATGAGCTTCTTGCAAAATCTGTTTCTTCAGCTCCTTGGACTTAGGTACCACCATTCTCTTCTTGTAGTAGAGAATACCATCAGGACGAATTTGATAGTCTCCTGAACAGTTCTCCTGCGCCTGTTGACTCCACTTCTTCACTTGTTCATCTTCCTTCTGAGCCTCACGTATTTGTTGATGTAAATTAGGTCGCACGTGCATTTCTGCAAAGACAGCTCCATCTTCTGTAGGTTTTAACGTTACCCTCATAGCACTTAGCGCTTGCATTGACTTCCTACTAAGTGCATCTGCTACGACATTCGCTTTGCCCGGGTGATAATTAATCGTATAGTCGTAGTTGGCTAACCATTGCATCCATTTTCGCTGTCGCAGGTTTAAATCTTTCTGCGTGGGCAAATATTTCAGGCTTTGATGATCCGTAAAGATGTAACATTTTTCCCCGTATAAGTAGTGCCTCCACGTCTTGAAAGCCAAAACAATCGCCACTAGCTCTAAGTCATGCGTAGGATAATTCTTTTCATGTGGCTTGAGCTGTCGAGAGACATACGCAATGACTTTGCCTTCCTGCATCAATACACAACCTAACCCGATATGGGATGCATCGCTATAAATCACAAAATCTTTTCCTGATTCTGGTTGTGTAAGAATAGGTGCTTCAGTAAGTTTTTGTTTCAGCTTTTCAAAGCTCTGTTGACAAGCGTCGGTCCACTGGAATTTGGCATTCTTCTGAAGTAGCTTGGTCATAGGTACGGCGATCATGGAAAACCCTTTAACGAATCTCCGATAATATCCTGCTAATCCCAAGAAACTACGGACTTTCGTTACTGTCTTAGGTGACTTCCATTCCAATACTGCTTCTATTTTCTTGGGATCGACCCTTATTCCTTCTGCCAATACAATATGTCCCAAGAAAGCTACTTCTTCCAACCAAAATTCGCATTTGCTGAATTTAGCGTATAACTGCTTCTCACGCAGGGTTTGCAAAACAATTCTAAGGTGACGATCATGATCCTCTCGATTCTTTGAATACACCAATATGTCGTCAATAAATACCACCACGAACTGATCCAAATACGGGTGGAAGATTCTATTCATCAGATCCATGAATACTGCAGGTGCGTTCGTTAATCCGAAAGGCATAACAATGAATTCATAATGTCCATAGCGAGTTCTGAATGCGGTTTTTGATATGTCTTCATCTTTAATTCCCAATTGATGATAACCCGATCGTAGATCAATTTTTGAAAAGACTCCAGCACCTTTGAGTTGATCAAACAGATCATCTATGCGAGGTAACGGATACTTGTTTTTGATGGTCAGCTTATTAAGTTGACGGTAATCTACACACAACCTTAAGGATCCGTCTGCAGTATGCAAGGTAACTCTCTTCCGTTTACAGTCAACCAATGCATCGTGTTTGGCTAACCAATCCATTCCAAGGATAGCATCAAATTCTTGAAATGGTAGTTCAAATAAATCTCCCCAAAAGATATGTCCGTGTATCTCTACGGGACAATCTTTCACTACCTTCCTAGTAATCACCTCATTTCCTAATGGGTTAGTAACTAATATTCCTTCTTTCTCTAGTTCTACCATTAGGTCCTCAAGTTTTTCATTTTTCGTGCATATATATGAGTGTGAAGAACCTGGATCTATTAAAACGTAAAGCGGAACTTCAAACATAGACAACTGACCTGCAATCACGTCTAGCGCTTCTTCGTTTTCTCGCCCCCTCATGGCATACATTCTAGCAGGAGCCCTTGCTTCTAGTCGATTCACTGTTTCAGATTGCACACGCGACGGATTTTCACTCCTTCCTCTGCCTCGGCCTCGACCTGCTGCTGCTTGCGATCTCTCAGTATCCCTAGGTAGATTCTGTATTCGCTGGGGACACTCTCGCATAAGGTGGTCTAAAGATCCACATATATAACATGCAAATGTCCGACCCCAACATTCTCCCGTGTGACGGCGTCCGCAATGATCACAGCGTGGATTATTATTTTCGCCTTCATTACCTCTCGGACCGATAAAGAAGTTACCTCCGCTTCGGCTGAATCCTCTTCCTTGTCCTCTTTCGGATCGTCCCATACTAGCGACTGAGGTAGTTTGACTTAAGCCACCGCGAATTGATCCCTGACTGTAACCTCGACGTTGACCGCCTCCCGTGGAACCACTGCCGCGGAATCATTTTCTTGATGATTGGTAGTTTCCCGAATAGTTCTGGGTACCTCTCTTCTGTTTCATCTTCTGTCGTCTATTCTGCTCATCGGACTGACATTGCTCTACTTCTAAAGCCCTATTGACCAACTCGGAAAATTCTTTGATATTAGCAGCAATTAGCTGCATCCTAATCTCATTATTCAATCCATCCTGGAACTGCTTACATCTATCATGTTCATCTTTAATTGTCTTCTTGGCATACCTACTCAGCCTAGTAAATTCCCTCTCGTACTCAGCAACGGTCAGTCGACCTTGCTTTAAGTGTAGAAACTCCTTTTTCTTGGCATCTAGGTATGCCTCCGATATAAACTTCCTCTTGAACTCATTCACAAAGAAATCCCATGTTCTCTGTTCCGGTGAAACTCGTTGGTGAATTGTGTCCCACCATATATATGCTTCTTCCACTAATAAGGAAGTAGCACATATCACTCGCTCTTCTGGCGTACACTGTAACTGATCTAATGCTCGTATTGTTCCTTCCAGCCAATACTCGGCTGTTGAAGTATCATCGTCCCTTTGAGCCTTAAACTCCTTCGCACCATACTTTCTTATCTTTTCTATTGGGGGTTTCCTTTCCCCTCCTACAGCAGGTACTGGTACGGGTGCTGGCGCTGGGGGTGGTGCTGGGGCAACGCCGGCTATCTGCCGAAATACGGCAGCCATTTGTTGCAACATTTCATTGGGAATAGGAGCATCAGCGGGTGGTTGCTCCGATGCTGATGTCTCAGATACACGCATTTCTACAACTCGGGAGGCCTGAGACTCGACCTCCTCCTCTATATCACGCTGCGCTGCTTGCGACATCTAAAGAGTAAACATATACCATCCCATCATTATTAACGACCCAGACCAACAGCATTATCTTACCCTAGGTGGCATGTATATAAATATAAAATTCTTAATTAACACATATACAACACAACTTTTATTTATTTCCAAACACAAAGTTTTACAATATTAGGAAGCCCTTATATACATTGCAAAATTTAGGACTCCTCACTATTATATCACCATATTATACTACCATACAATATTTACATGATACCTTTATCTCACATATATATAACTAAAAGAACCACCAAACACAATACATCTCAAGACTCAATGAGTAGGTGCCCTAGGTGAAGTGGCACTGTCTGAAAAATATTCTACTATCTCGGGATCAAAATCGGGGTCATGTGATGCTTCACTAGGTAAGTACTGGCCTAGCTCTTGAACCCTCTCCTGTAAAGTTTGAATCTCTTGATGTGCTATCTCGAGGCTTCTACCGACACTATCCAACTCCGTTCTATAACTAAGCCTATCTTCTTTTAACATCTGCACGTCATCTATCAAGGAGGAAATCATCTCATCTTTTATTCTCAAGTCTTCACGATCTTGTATACTTCTATCGGCCAAAATTTCTATAGTCTCATCTTGCTCCTGCGCTAGCTGTCTCAACCTCTCTACTTCTATCCTTAGCTCCCTCACCTCCTCGTTTAGGTCACCCATTATTACTCCTGGATAAGTTGAATAACATAACTAACAATGACACACACATGTATAGTTATATAATTAAAACCCCTATTCTAACCCTATGTGTCATACATTTAAGGTTTAGTTCGACTAACTACCCAGAACCGGCTAAACCTTTGCTCAGATACCACTAATTGTAACACCCCTTCCCAACCTACATGTGTAAGTCGAGTAGAGGCGCCACACTATCCTAATGTTGCTACCAATTTACTTAGTCAAATTTTAATTCTGATTTTTACAGAAATTTTGCCATAGTTCCGCCTAGAAATTTGGATCCCAAGTGTCGACAAAACTTATTTTTCTGATTTTTTTTAAAAACATTTTACACAGACCAATATAATTACCATCAAATTTAATGCACTCCCAATGAATCCACCTTATACCCTCATCTACAAACCTGCACGAAGAGTTCACACTTCTAATATAACATAAAGTAAAGATTTATGATTATTACATACTACTAACATACAATTATAACATAGAAAATCTCTTTTATATTTATTCATATACATGCCACAACTAGCTAACTCATAATGGAACTAAAAGATCTACCCCTGAGATTTGCTGTGGTCTGGTCGTTGCTTTCCCAAGATTTATCTACTGCTCCGAACCTACGAGTCAAGGAAAACTTAACTCGCTGAGCAATGTTGCTCAGTGGCTACTTTACCAATAAAATACAAGTAACATATGAAAACATTTGGAAAATATGAAATAATTAAATCATAAATCAACCAACCTTAAACCAATAGAAATTTTGATACATTCAGTGTGATATGCTTTCAATAATGTAAAATCATAATTCAACTCATTTGCATTTCATAGTTTAACGAAAAATATGTCTTTGGTTCAGGCTCCACTGGTATATAGGGAACCATAGTGATAAGGAAGTGGCCCTCACCACTGTAACATAGGTGGCCCTCACCACCGATATCAGATCACAGGAATGGCCCTCACCATCCTGGTTCTAACCAATGGGCCTCCCCATTGGCTTCAGTGGCCTCACCACTGAATAACATATCATATCACAATAATGAGCAGTACTGCATGCGTTAGTATAGTGCACCATACCCTTATCTACCACTCCCACTATCCAGTAGAGCATAAAGGTTAAAATGATTCAATTTAAGTTTCAAACTTCATTTTGGAATGATTCGAAAAATCATTTTAATTTCCGTCACGCTTTGCCATTTATGCCGCGCACCACATTCTTTGGTCAAACCGTTACTCTTTTTCACATATTTAACATCCACAATAAACATATCAAATATTTCAAAGCATTCCTCAAAGGATCACAAATTGACCAAATGAATAGTGTTGCGGCGAGAAAAATCGGCAACGCAAAATGGCATGACCAAATGAATAGTAAAATCTGGATTTTCGTCAAAATTTCAGTCCACTTCAATCATGCATTTGACCAAGTAAATGATCTTATTTTTGGCTGAAATTTTACAGACAACTTATTTCATATGTTGACTAATTGCATGTAAAAGTTCGTTGAAAAATTCCTTCGTTTTCTGCCTCAAACAATTTCCACAAAAAGGTCCAGAAAGCTGTCTTTTTGGGACCATTTCGGCCCAAACACATGAAATGCATAGGATAGTTTATTTTTCTTTTGCAAATCAATATTAAGGCTTCTTTAATGGTAAAGTGAAGATTCAAACACTTCCCTTTGACAACTTTTGCATGTTTAACTCAAATCAATATATTTAAGCATCAACAACAAAACTTTCATAAACCAAAGTTTGTAAAGCATCAAACCAAAATTAATTATTCAAAGGTAAAGTACCAAACCTTATTTCTTTAATTCCTCTTGGCTTTTCTTTCTTCTCCTTCTTTAATTCTTTATTTCTCCTTCAATCAATTCAAGATACAACATAAACCTTAGAATTTCAAAATAATAAATTATCCTCTATTTCTTTTCCAACCGAAACCCCTAATCCAACCTTATTAATCTTTCTATATCTTGGTTCTTCCATTTAATCAATTAATCTTATTATTATTTTTTTTTTCAATTCCATATAAGACTCTAATTCCCAATCTTCCAATATATATATAACTACCTAAAACTAATACTAAAATTAAAGTCTACACACTTAAAAACCTTAGAACTTACCTTAAAAATCAAAGTTTGGAAAAACTTGGAAGTCCCTTGGTATTTTCTTTTGTTGGCCGAATTTGGTGAGTGGAAAAGAGAGAATTTGCTCTTCATATCACCTATATTTATATACAAAGGAAGTGATGATCACCTTGACCATTTGTCCACTTTTTCTCTTTCTTCATTTATTACACATTTATTACATATGCTAAATGTTCTCTTTTGATTGGCCAACCTTTGATTTTTATAACTTCCTTTTTCCTTTACTTCTTTCCACTTGTCTCTCTTCCCATTGGATCTCATAAAGTTGTCCCGGGTTACTCATCCGGTCCCGACACGAAACCGGGCCCACATTACGTTCCGGCGATTAATCGATCATATCTTTTAAATCGTATAGCTCCACGAGTCAAACTATATATGGTTTTGATCCTCTCGACCTCTACTTTCTATTTATAAGATCTATTTTAGGTTTCTAAGTCATTTTGAAAAATTACCGGTAAGCCCTCAACTTTTTACAAAATTCCCTTTTGGTCCTATTTTTGCTCGGGTTTTCTCCGGCTTCATTTCTACTGACAATCGTTTCATATTTAACTTCTCGCCATTCTCTACGTACTCACGTCTTTATTTCCTACCCTAAATTCATGTATAACTTTAATTGGTAATGACCAAAATGCCCTTAGTCAACATTTCTTCATTTTTCTTTAACGGGACATTTCCTGGAAAAACCGTTACACGTCGTTGTGATCCGATTTTTCTCTACATTCCATTTTTGGAATATGTTATATGCACTATTAAGAACATCCGGTGCAACTTTTTTTGAAATTACATCTACGTCCCCAACTTTATTAAAAATTACAATTAGGTCCCTTTTGTCATACAACCTTATCTAGGGCTGTTATCAAGAATTATCTTCTCCTTTTCCCTACTCTCGCTATGCACGTGTCTACACTGCATAAATGCAGTAGGCGGATGTGACATGAATGCAATAAAGTCTGATTTTGCCTACTTGTGTGATGCTTCTCCTGATGGTTGCATACATTCAAATAGCAGTTACATGAGCATCTTTAATATTAATTCTTTTAACACACAATCATTAAATTTGGGAACAACCGAAAATCCTAAAAACATTAGCATAGCATCCGACCTTACTCCTGATGAAAGAGAGAGATTTGAAAAAATATTCAAAAAATTTGAAGAAGTGTTTGCTTGGTCTTATGAGGATATGACTGGAATAGATCGAGACATAGCCGAGCATCATATTCCAACTCACACTCATATGAAACCTGTCAAACAAAAGCTTAGGCGATTGAGACCTGAATGGGCTAAATTGGTTAAAGAAGAGGTCACTAAGCAAATACAAGTGAAGTTCCTTGAAGTCATAGAATATCCAGATTGGTTAGCCAACATAGTACCCGTGCCAAAGAAAGATGGAAGAATAAGGGTCTGTGTGGACTATAGAGATTTAAACAAGGCTTCCCCTAAAGAAGATTTTCCTTTACCTTATATACATGTTGTCATTGATAGTGCAGCCTCTAGTGTGCTACACTCATTTGTAGATGGATTTTTCGGATACAACCAAGTGTTAATGGCCTAAGAGGATAAAACCAAAACTGCTTTCATTACTACATGGGGTCTATTTTGTTATAGGGTGATGCTGTTTGGCTTAAAGAATGCTGGAGCAACCTACCAAAAGATGGCCACCACATTATTTCATGACATGATGCACAAAGAAGTTGAAGTATGTGTTGATGATATGATGGTTAAATCAGACACAAGGGAGCAACACTTCCAAAACTTAGAATTATTCTTCGATAGAGCATTGAAATATAAGCTAAGATTAAACCCGAAGAAGTGTGTATTCAGTGTTACCTCAGGTATATTGTTGGGACAAGTAATTGGTCCGAATGGCATTGAGATTGATCCTGACAAAGTCAAAGCAATCAGGGATATGCCAGCCCCAAAGACGGAGAGAGAAGTTTGGGGATTCATAGGTAAACTGCAGTACATTAGCATATTTATAGCAAAGCTCACAAGAATCTGTGAGCCTATCTTCAAATTGCTTAGAAAGAATCGGCCGATCATATGGAATGAAGAATGTCAAAAGGCCTTTGAGAGAATAAAAGAGTATTTGTTGAATCCACCTGTTTTAAAACCACCTAAACTTGGCAAAACTCTATTACTATACTTAGCGGTAGAAGAAGAGTCAATAGGAGCCATGTCAGCCCAAGCAGATGAGTCAGGGATTGAGCATGCAGTTTACTATTTGAGTAGAAAGCTCCTACCTTGTAAAATTAAGTATAGTATCATTGAAAAGATATATATAGCCATGGTTTGGTCTTCTAAGAAGTTGCGGCATTACTTTTAATCGTATAGTGTGTAAGCAATTTCCAGGTTGGATCCAATAAAGTACTTGAGGGAGACTCCCTCTTTAATTGGGAAATATGGTCGATGGTTGATAATATTAGAAGAATTTGAGATCGAGTATGTAACCAGGAAAATAATCAAAGGTAGAGTGGTGGCAGAATTCCTGGCCCAACAACCATTACCAGAAAGCGAAGAGGTAATATTGAAATTTTTGGATGAACATTTAGAAGCAATTGAAGTAAAAGGGTGGAAAATGTATTTTGATGGAGCAGTAAACAGGAAAGGAGCAGGTTTGGGAGTTATACTAGAATCGCCTGAAGGAGAACTCATCCCTTTAGCCAAAAAATTGAAATTTAGGGCAACCAATAATATAGTGGAGTACGAAGCTTGTATTTTTGTTTTGGAAACCCTAATGATTATGAAGGTGGATAAGGTGGAAGTTTATGGAAATTCATTGCTAGTAGTATCTCAAGTAAATGGAGAGTGGTAGTTGAAAGAAGAAAAATTAAAACCATACCACCATTGCCTGACCATGATAAAGAAGAACTTTAAGGAGTGTAGGTTTATACACCTATCAAGAGAAGAAAATCAGATGGCTGATGCCCTAGCCACATTGGCTTCGGTATGGGAAAACCCTGTTAGCCTATTCCTTAAGCCTCTGATCTTGACCAGTTCGTCAACTCCTTGCTATGAATATGAAACAATCATGGAAATTGATACAGACCATGATGCGTAGTATGATACTATAAGACGATTTTTGGAGGAAAGAGAATACCCGCCGGGGGCAACAAAGAAAGAGAGAAGAGCCATAAGGCGGTGGTCATTGCAATACATCACCTTCCATGGGGAGTTATATAGAAAGTGGCCTGATGGGGGTGCATTTGAGATGTTTAAGAAAGACTGAAGTGGAGCACATCATATCAGAAATACATGCGGGAAATTGCGGTCCACACATGAGTGGTTTGGCCCTAGTTAAGAAGATTATTCGACAAGGTTACTATTGGTTGACCATGAAGAGAGATTGTATCAAGTTCGTAAAGAAGTGCCAATAATGTCAGATGTATGGTAACTTGAATCACATGCCTCGTGAAGAATTGCATTCTATGTCCTCACCCTGGCCATTTGCCACTTGGGGTATCGACATTATAGGAGAGATACATCCGACAGCTTCAAACGGGCACCGTTTCATTGTGGTAGCAGTAGATTATTTTTCAAAATGGCTCGAAGCCAAATCCTTCAACAAGCTGGGTGCAAGCCAAATGGCTAGGTTTATCGAAAAGAACCTCATCTGCAGATACGGGTCCCGCATAGTGTGATATCAGACAATGGGGTACAGTTTCAAAGAGCAGTTAAGGATTGATTCTCCAAGTACCGCATCCATCATCATCGATCCTCTCCTTATAGACCAAAGGCTAATGGTGCAGTAGAAGCAACAAACAAGATAATTAAGCAAATTTTGTCAAAGATGACCAAGACTTACAGGGACTGGTCAGAAATGCTTCCCTTTGCTTTATGGGGATATGGGACAAGTGTGCGAACACCTACTAGAATTGACATCGTTCTCTTTGGTTTATTGGATGGAAGTAATATTGCCAATTGAAATTGAGATCAAGTCGTTAAGAGTAGTCTTGGAAGTTGAACTACCTGAAACATAATGGGTAGCAAGCAGATACACACAGTTAGCTCTACTAGAAGAGAGAAGGTTAAAGGCACTATATCATCACCAACTGTATCAAAAGAAGATAGCTTGGGCCTACAATAGAAGGGTTAAGGTTAGAAAATTCAGAGTTGGGGATTTGGTGTTGAAGCAATGTAAGCCTAATGTATCTGATCCAAGAGGGAAGTTTAGACCTAGCTTGGAAGGGCCATATGTTGTGAAACAAGTCATGAACAAAGGTGCGGTGAAGTTGTCAGACATGGACGGGAACGAATTTAGTTAGCTAGTAAACATTGACAGGTTGAAGAAGTTTTATGTATGAAAAAAAGAGCTCACTAGGTTGAAAACCCAAAAAGGGCAGCCTAGGAAAAATTTAGAGCAGTCCGCTAGTTTCAAAAACCCAAAAGGGCGGGCTAGGCTACAATTAGGGCTAAATGAGAGTAAATTGCCAATTAGAAAATTTGAAAGGGGCTAGTTGGCAACAGGAGTGATCTTGTGTATGCTAGCTTTATGTTTGGTTGTTGCCCAATTTAATAAAATAGAATTAATGTTAAAATTGTTCTATGTGCACTGTTATAAGTATCTGACCAGATATGGATGAAATAAATAAACACAATAGCAAAAGGTGACGACAAATTATAAATGGAAAATAAGCATCTTTTATTACTTTAGTTATTTTTTCATCCTGACAATACACTTTCTAAATTGACAAATGTAAAATCTATGGGAGTCGATAAGTGTAATGTGCAAGCCAGCTTTTCCTCAGCTGATCCAAGTAGGCTTCAGTCAAGCAAGGCATGTCTAAGTCGGGAGCAAAGTCAGAATCACGAGGCTCAGTTCCATATTGACGGCCAAGTCGGCGAGGATCATAGCATGTACCTTGACAAAGAGCAGCAAGGGGAACGTACATCAAATATGTCTGCATGGTGATACGAGAAATCTTCCACCAAGGTATCAACCAATGGATATTGACTTCAGAGCTTGAATGGATCTAGTCAACCCAGTCAGCATATGAAGAAGCAGGATGGAGTAGCTTCCTAGCAGAATAATAACATGGCAGGTATCTGGCAAAGTCCATGGATGAAGTATCAAGCAAACAAAGATGCTCCTGAAGCCAAATCTGTGAAGAAAGAATTAAATTAAATTAAAAAAAAGGGGTCCGCTAAGTTGAAAACCCGCAAGGGCAGCTTAGGCAAAAATTAGGACAGCTCGCTAGTTCCGAAAACCCACTTGGGCAGACTAGGCAAAAATCAGAGCAATAAAGAAAAAAAGAAAAAAGAAAACCTAAATTGAAAACCTGAAAGGGCAGTTTAGGTAATTACCTGAAGTAGCAACGGACTTCCAGTCTGTCTCTTTGACAATCCTCATTTAAATCGATCTGATCCAATTAAGGTCTCGGCCAAGATCACAGGTACCGGCGACAAGCCTCCTTCTATTTGGTCCATAATATCCAATACTCGTGGATCAATATCGCCGTCAGAAGAAACAAGCAAGAATTGGCCGAGCAAGCAAAGACAGAGCATGCATCCTCATGCCTTAGTAGGGGCCAAATGAGAGAGACAAAAGTCAATCGAAGGAGCAAGTAGAATTTTTTCACCTCTCATCAACCAAAGAACTTCAGGTTTTGGAATTTGAAATAACATCTGCATCTTCTGTTGAGTCCTGGAAATCAATGTGGGTAACGCCATTTGTTGATTATTGGGATATCCAAGGATGGCTTCAAATTCTTCAATCAAGGGACATATTTCAAAGCCATTAATTTTAAATACCCTAGAATCCGTATCCCAAAAGGAAGCCACGACATGTAAGAAGGAGTTGTCCAATTTAACATTTTGAAAACATTTTAAAACATCAAGTTTTGACCATGAAATTTGCTTCCAATGAATGGCATCCATATTCTTAAATAGAATTTTTATCTTCTTTGAATGATGCTCGGTCATGGTGAATGAATAAAGAAAAAATTAAAATTATTAAAGGGAGTCTTCACGTTGAAAGAGAAAGAATTTTGGTTTATGTATTAAAATATGGCATGAAGGGTGATTTATATAGAAGAAATAAACCTTTTCCTAAAGTGAAAAGGAAAAGGTGATGGGAAAGGGTAAGAACATATGGCATAAGGAAAGGAATTAGCAATGAAATTCCTTTACCACATTGGATTTGGTTTAGCAAATGAAGTGGATGTGAATTATGAAATTATGGTGTTCTGTAACCAAAAAAAAGGGTTACGTTAAAGATACGAATTGTATATTTTTCATTATTTTACAATATTTTACAATTGCTACAATATTTACATATCACTAAGAGGGTGGTGGTAGGTCATCAAATAAAGCCTTGAAAAAATCGTCGCCTGTTGGAGGAGGGGGCAAATCACTCTTCCCGAGTCTGCCCGAAGTAAGAGCACCAAAACCCAGCAAATTACTCATCCCAGGATCACCCGAAGTGGGAACACCAAAATCCCTATTACCTTGAGGTTTCGATCCATCATGGTCCTCATCAGAAGCAGACGAAAGGATCTCATGGTCATCAGTCTGGGGGCCTCTTGATGAAGAAACACCGGGATCCCTCGTCCCCTGAAATCGGAAGTCTCAGAAATGTTGTTCAGATTGATGATATAAATTTTCAAAATGAGAAGCCTGCTGATGACTTGCCGCCAACTCTTCTTGAAGTTTCCTATTTTGTTCTTTGAGCATTCGCTGTGAGCCAAGAAGGAAAAGGTAAGAGCGTACATAATCATGCTTACATATAGCATAAGTTACTATGAAATAAGAAATGTACCAGGTAGTTCATATCATTGCCTTGCGGATGAGATGGCATATCTGGCGAGCTAGAATGAGCAAACGAAGGGGAAGAAAAAGAAGGTCCAGCCTCACGATCAAATGAGCCAACAGCCTGCAACAATCATTGAAGAATCAAAGAAAGAAAAAAAATAGTTGCAAGGGAAAAGTGGTTAAAGTGCAAAAATTCCCTTGGAAGATCAAAATAAGGAAAGAAGAGCATGAATCAAGCAAGACATGGCCAAGCCAAATCAAGCTTGGCCGTGTCACCTCAAAGGAAATCTTGGCAGAACATGACACGGGCATGAGACACGGCCAAACCACTGGCCGTGTCTCACCTAAAGGGCAAAGTAAAGAAGGACCAAGCAAAGAAAGAAAAGAAATAGTAGGTGACACTAGCAGGCAACACGGCCAAGCCATGTGACATGGCCACAAGCTTGGTCGTGTCCCATCCTAAGCCAAGAACAAAGAAGAACCAAAGAAAGAAATATAGAAGCCGACACACCTAGGAGACACGGCCAAGCCACTAGGCATGTCACATGACACGGCTGGGAGCTTGGCCGTGTCACTCTCATCTTCAAAGAACAAAGAAGACCAGAGGAGAAATAGAAGATGACACACTCAGGTGACACGGCCATTTACCTGAGAAGTACTAGTCCCGAGATGTGGAACAGACTCTCCTCCAGCACCGTGATGTTCTTCTTCATCTCTACCCTCATTTTCGTCAGAAATCTCCCGCACACCAACAGGAGATACATCAAAGTTCAAGAGTCTTCTTTGAATGAAATAGGCGTAAAATGGACCCGGTAAATGGAGAAATGACTTAGCATCATAACCATACCGGGCCGACCACCATGCATCCTCCGACATTGACATAATATTTAAAGTATATTCTAGGATTTGCATCGAAAACCTCCGCTGCTCTAGACTGAGAAACCATTCATAAACTCTCTCCTTGAGAAACCAGCCACTAAACACTAGGCCAGCAATAATTCGACAAGAATGTTGGAAAGACAGTGCAGCCCTCATGAAAGGAGACTAGTTTGCTCGCTCTTCTGGGCTCCACCAGGCCATATTCACTTGCAAAATAACATAAGGTAAGTAAAACTTTCACATAAAATTTAAAGCATACTAATGTTATTTTACCTGGTCCTAGGTTAAGCGGCTCAACACATAGCGGTGAGTATGAACATGATGAGAGCCGAGAACGTCCGCACGATTGGACAACTAGAAATTTAATCTCGGATAACCGACTCTCTCTTGGGAAATACCGGGTACCCTCACGATGTTATGCTCATATGCCCATACCTACAATAATAATAAAGATCAAATTCATGCAACAAAAGAGTGGAAATAACATTGGTGAAGGAAAAGAATACCTAGATAACCGCCATCAAGCCGACAAAAGACTTCTTATTTCGGCAAAGCTTATCAAGACCACGGTAAAAGACACGCGAGACCAGCTTCACCTCAGCCAGAAGATGGCACCATTCTGAGATAAGAAAGGGCACTCAACACTGACAAGTGGATGGAGGATTCAGTGCTACTTAAGATGGTTGACCCAAGCAGATATAACAAAAATCCTCGAGCATACTGTTCGGCCATGTCTCTGCCAACCCGTCCTTCGTAGTTCATCCAATAACAACGAATTGGCTCAATTTTTATCTTAAAAGGCCCTTTATATGATGGTTCCATACCAATTAATTCTTGAATTTCTTCAAATGTTAAAATATCATTGGTCAGAGGAACCGGAAAACCATCATATCGAAGGCCTGTTATAGCAGTAAAATCGACCAGGCCAATTGTCATCTCTCCAATGGGCAAGTGAAAAGTGTGGGTTGTATCCAACCATCGCTCTACAAGCACTTGGACTACGCTCTGGTCTATCTGATATTCCTCGGATGGCAATTGTAAGATGAACGGCTCAAAGCTGTAATCTCGGATAATTCGCCTTACCCGAGAAGGCACTACATCGTACCATTGTCGGGCTTTATAAATACATCCTCTAGCCCGAACAACACAACGATCACACTAACACAGACCCAGGTAAGTTAATACCAGGTAAGTACATATTATTCTATCTGTTTAATTTAATAATAATACAAAATAAACATACAAGTAAAAATTAATCAAAATAACAAAAAATATAAAATAAAAAAATATATATAAATCAAGAAAAATAAAAAAGAAAAAATAATTACCTGGCTCTTTGGATTGGAATTGCGATGGAGCGGCATCTCGGCTAGTATATCTAAATTTCCATCTTCATGATGCCAAAAAAACTCTAATAACTCAGCATTAGAATGAGTCTCTGACCTTGAAGCATGCATTATTTTCAAAAAATATGTGGTAAAATTGAAAAGAAATATGAGAGAATTATGAAATTGAAATCGTGCTGTGAAATAAAATGGAGGAATGGTGGGTTTTTATACAGAAACTTCAAGCAAAAAACAAAACTCAAAATTGTTCATGAACAGTAAATTATTATTCATGAATAGTAAAATTATGAAATTAATGTTTTGGACACTTTAAAATACTTTTGATTTGTGGTTTTAAATGATGATTGCAAGCTTACTGTGTAAAATTAAAATATTTGTGTTTATATGATTTTTAAGGTTTTAAAGGATTAGGGTTTATAAAAAATTATGGTTTAAGGCTTTAAAGGGGTTAGGGTTTTACTATTTTAGGTTTGGAGTTGAGTTAGGGTTTAGTGTTTAAAAATTAGGGTTTCGGTGGATGCTTAGGATTTTTGGAATTTGGAAAAAGCAATTGATGATTTTATGAAAGCAGACCAACAATTTAAGGTTTATATAAATGGAAAAAGTGTTTTTAGGGTTTGTTGTAAAGAAACAGAACATAATTTAAGGATTTTGATAATTTGGAAAGTAAATTAGAGTTTTGGGGTTTTGAAGAAATAAAACTAATAGCTTTAAATTTTTTGAAAATAAAGTAACGAATTAAGATTTTCAAACCTTAGAAAAAGTGAATTGATGTTTTAAAGTTTTTGAATTAAGAGAAAGAATAAGATGTTTAGCTACTGTAAAAAAATAAAAGGAATTAAGAATTCAAACCTTCTTTCATATGGTTTGCACCAAAATTGCTTCTTGGATCAACCAAATCAAAGGCAAGCTTTGCTGCCTTTGAATTCCCTTGAATTGTTTTTCTGCTCCCTCAAAAAATTGAATTGAATTACTTCCTTTCCTTCACAGATTCAGTTTCCATTTTTGTTCCAATTTTCTGCTCTCGATTTCTCCTTTTTTACCTCTCTTTCTGCCTCCCTTATTTATAGAAGAATTCCATTCCCAATCCTAATTACTCACAGCATATAATATAGAATAAGAAAAGGAAACCGAAACCTAATTGTATTAGGTTTCGGAAAATTTGCGTCGGCAAAATTTCGCTGGAGAAAAAAAATTGCTGCGGAAAAATTGCACTGGCAAAAACAATTGCCGTAAGAAAAATTGCGCTGGCAAAAAAGCTGGGGTAGGCGAAATAGACCTGGGGTAGGCAACTTCTGCTGGCGAAATGCCCACGGGCCCGCGCTGAGTTTCGGCGACGAAAAAATCGTCGCCGATTTTTTTATTTTTATTTTTACTTTTTGATTTTGATTTGTTTATTTTTATTTTTTATTAATAAAAATTAGATACTAAAGCAAAAATTATTTAATTAAGATAAAAAAAATTATTTTGGACCAATTAAAATATATTGGACAACACAAAAATGATTTTGGACTAACTAAAATATATTGGACCGGACTGGGTAAAAAATTAAGGGTCTACAGTTTTCCCCCTGCTTGAATGATCTAAAACTTTAGCAAAAGAGAGTGAAAAGCAATAAGACTTAATTTTTGAGATGGTTGAGGTTTTAGGTTCTGGACCCGGTTCGAGTTCTGGACTCAAGGATAATTCTAGGTTCTGGACTTAAGGAAAATTTGGGTTCTAGACCCGATTCAAGTTCTGGACTCAAGGATAATTCTAGGTTCTAGACCTAAGAAAAATTTGGGTTCTGGACCCGAGCTAAGTTTTGGACTTAGAAGAGATTCTAGGTTCTGGACTTAAGGGTAATTTGGATTCTGGACCCGAGAGATTTGGATACTCGATCCTAAACTAGACTCGGATACTCAATCATAACTGGATTTGGATACTTGATCCTAAACTGGATTTGGATACTCGATCCTAAATTGGATTGGGACACTCGATCCTAAATTGGATTGGGATACTCGATCCTAACTGGATTGGGATACTCGATCCTAAACTGGATTTGGATACTCGATCCTAAATTGGACTGGGATACTCGATCCTGACTGTATTTGGATACTTGATCCTAAACTGGATATGGATACTCGACCCTAAATTAGATTTGGATACTTGATCCTAAATTGGATTGGGATACTCGATCCTAACTTGGATACTCGATCCTAAACTGAATTGGGATACTCGATCCTAACTGGATTTGGATACTCAATCCTAAACTCGATTGGGATACTCGACTCTAAATTGGATTTGGATACTCAATCCTAAATTGGAATAGATTTGGGTACTTGGACCTAGGATTGGGTACTTGGACCAAGATTGAATTGATTTTTGGGTACTTAGCCCCGGGATTAGGTACTTGGACCCAAGATTGATTTGATTTGGGTACTTGGACCCGAGAATGAGCTTGACTAACCTTTTATCAGTTGAGAAGTCTGACTGCTCCGGCCGTTCTATGCATTGTGGTTCTTCACCCTCAAAACGGATCTTCACCTTTGAAAATGGATCTTCCTTCTTTGATATCGGGTCTTCACCCTTGAAATTGGATCTTCATCCTTTAAATTGGGTCTTTTCCCTGGCTTCAGCTCTTTTAGCTGGACTGATCTTTTGTCTTTTGTATCTTCATTCTTTTGAGAATTCTAATTTTCTTTTTTTTTATTCTGTCTTGTTCTTCCTTTGCACTTTTGCAAAAAAAAAAAAAAATTCAGCCCTTTTTAGCTAGCCTTCATATCCTCTACTTTCCCCCCTGCATGGAAAAGAATTTTTTTATATATAGACTCAAAATATTGAAAAGGAGAAACTTTGCCCCCTGTGTAGTCTCAACCCATGATCTTTCTATGCGGGCTCTGATTAATGTTTTTGCCATCTAGTTCTTTGCACAAGCACGTATTTCTTCTCTTTGCAAGATTACTGGAGATTTCTCAAGCAAATAGGCTTTCCATGCCCCCTTGATTCAATATCTTCTTTTGATTCTTTAGTTTGCAAGGTATTTTCTGTTCACTTTGAAAAGGAATAGACAATACAAAATAAGAAAATGTGATGTGATATGCTCATGCATGCATGATATGCGGGAATAATATTTACAGTCATTCCATTGACTCACAGACCGAGGTGATTAGCAGAAGTGTTCTCATTGGTTCCTTTTTGATGCTCGTTCAAGTCTTGCATTGGAATGATCGAAAGATTTGTATTTGTGGCTTTTATCTTCAAGATGTTGAAAATATGAATAATGGAGACCCCAAGCAGCAGAGTCAGGGATTCATCTATTTCAAAGCATGTCAGTTGATAGCTTCGTCATGACCTTGCCAATAATCATTTCCTTTGCCCAATGTGTCCTTTGGAGGTTCAACATACTTCCCTTAACTTGAAGGCTTTGTATGACAAAACACTCTTTTTTTTTCAATTTTAATTTTGAAATCAAATGTTGGCTTTGCCAAATTAATGTCAATGTACCTCAGGACTCGATTTTTCAAATTAGCATATCTATAACATCACAGCCCTAGTTACCATAATAAACTCGGGAATCATTTATATTTAAGCAAGAACTGTTGCACTTCAGATAGGCACATACACATTACTTGGCCAAAGGTCTCATTGAGTTTAAATACTGTCTATCTCATATGCATGCTTATCTGAACTATCTCCACTAATAGACTCTACCTACCAAGAGAGATCAACAGATCTTTGATAGGCTTGAAATGGGGTCTATAAGGGACATGGGTTTAAACGAAGGCCATTTTGAGATAGGAGCTGATGTGACACAATGGACAAGCCTTCACACTACAAATTTCTTGTTTGAACTTTAGGCAGTTGGGAGCAATCTTGCTAGACTCTAAATTCTTTCTGTCTTCTTGGAATTAATCTGGATCTTGATTAGGACAGTCTTTGCCCTTGCAAAAAGTTTGGTTCCCAAATTTCCTTCTTTTCTTCTTCTCCCTTTTTTTTATTTCTCTTATTCTTCCCTTTTCTTTATCTTTATTTTCCTTACTTTTCCCTTTCTTTGAGCATTTTATCATTTTGTCCTTCTTCCTTGTAGGACTGTCAAGTACAGAACTTTCAAGAACTAGATGGTCTTTCTCCTTTTTTTTCTCTGATTTTGATCTTTAGTTTGGTTGGACCAATTCAAGTCAAAATGTCCTTATAAACCAAATGGAAGCATTTTGCTGCTTTAGGTAAAAGAGAACTCAATTGGCTTTCTGAACCACCTTTTTAGGTTTTCTTTTCTTTTTTCTTTTCTTTCTTTTTTCTTTTCTTTCTTTTTCTTTTCTTTTGTCTTTTTTGTCTTTTTTTTGGTTTGTTTGTTGTTGTTTTTTTTTGTTTGGTTCTAGCTCTAAATGCGTTATCTTGTTTGTACCAACTTGGGCTTCCAATACTGGATGAGTGGAGTAACATAAATCTTCTTTAACAGGGATAAATCATTTGTTACTCTGATGTTGTCTTGATATATTGGAAATATGAAGAAAACTTCAACTACCCTTATGGTCTTAAAAACATCAACTACCCTTATGATCTTGAGAACTTCAACTATCTTTATGGTCTTAAGAACTTCAACTATCCTCATGATCTTGACTAATCATTGCTTTCTTTGATCTTCTTGCCTCTTCATCTTAGTGATCATAAGACTTGTCAAAAGTCTCACAACAGCTCAGGGTAGGCTATTGAGGTTTGTAAGCCAATGAAAAGAAAGCTAAAATTTTATGAAGGCTCAAAGGGACAGCTAGAGATTGATATTTAATGGGTGGATACTAGTTGTTGGCTCGTCAAACAATGCCTAGATCATTTCTCTCTTAAATAAGCAGAGTTCAATTTCACCTCAAAAGTTTGTCAAAGCATGTTCTAAGATTGACTAGGACCTAGACAAAGGTAATTATGTAGGAGCCCTCTCTAAGTAAGCATACACAACTCAATGCTATAGAGTAATTCCCTGACCTAGTAAAGTCATTCAAGTCATGATGCATAAATATATTAATTCATGAATTATCAAGCTAGATTCCTCATTGGTTGATCACCAAAATGAAAAAAGACCAATAAATTTTTTGATAAAAGTAATTTATTCAAACAAATTTAAATTTAAAAAACACGATTGTTCCAATTTAAATATTAAAGAAAGTAAAATTGAAAAGCAATATTCAAGCTAAAGAAAGTTTGTTGAGTTTAAGCTTCTTTCCCTTTCATATCTTCAATATCCCTATCTTGAAAGGATGATAAAATAAAATCTTCTTCCAATCCTTTTCCCACCATGAAGGTTGCCGGTGGCGGTACTCTTCCAAACTTAGACAAATGGTTGTTCTTGGTATTGGGCTTATTCGGCTCGGGTAGCTTACCACTGTAGATTAAATCTTGGATCTCATGCCTTAGACGAGAACATTTATCTGTTTCATGCCCTCGCATTTGATGAAATTGATAGAAGGCCTCGGCATTAAAGTTTGGTGGTAGTGGATTATGTAACGGTCGAGGAGCTAACGGTTCTAACAACCCTTTCTTTTGCAGCTTGCTAAAAACCGAAGATAGAGGTTTCCCCAATTCTGAGAATTGTCTTTTATTTCCTTGACCGGTTACATTAACATCAACCTCTTTTTAGACCGGTAATTCCCTTTCTCATTCCTTTTTATTGAAAAGTGATTCTTCTCCCTTTCCCACTCTTCAATTTGCAAACCAGCTTGGAGAAGGTCTTTGAAATCACGGATGAGTATATGAGACATCCTCTCACGGAGACTAGGCAACACCCCTCTCACAATCATCCTTATTTGATTGGATTCATCGGGCCTCTTCTTGAGCAAAGCAGCCTTGTTACTCCATCTCTTCACATAGTCCACAAAATTCTCATTTGGCCTTTGTCTAATGGACTCCACTTCCATTAAGGTAACTTCCATCTTGACATTATATCCATATTGCTGAATGAAAGCCTTTTATTGTAGATCCCAATCTTTTTGAGTACTTTTCTCTAAGGTGTTGAACCAATTTTGGACAACAGGGTCCAATGAGAGTATAAAGTACCTTAGGGTTTGAGCCTTAGTAGCTCGGGCAGACTGCATGGCAGTGATATTCTGCCATTGTACTTTGCAAAAGATGGCATCTTGAACTTGTACGAGACTTCTTCATCTAGCTCAAACAATTTGTCGATCTTGGACACCTCTTCGATTTTCAATTTTTTCTCAAATTTCTTTTCTAAATCAGCAATCATCTATTCAACATCGGATGTCTTGGTCTTTTCAATAGTTGCTTTCTCAACAACCTTCGGTTCTTTCTTCTTCTATTGAACATATTAGCAGTATTGAGCCCAATCATCATCATCAATGATCACCTTATCATCATCAAAGGCTACTTCATCAACTTTAGTCTTCCCCTTGCCTTTCTTAGTGCTAGCAGATGCTTTGGCATTGTTTACTAAAATTGTAGCTAGCTAGTTCTTCATGGTCTCAGCTAGGGCCTCTTTTATTTCTTCCATCTTGGCATTGAGGGCCTCATCCACTATCCTTTGAATTTGTTCGGGCTCCATTGTTTTTGATGAGCAAGTGATTGAGTCATTGTTAGTTATTTCATCTTCGGCGTAGGTCGGATTGTTGTAAGCTTTTGAACTATCGTAATCCAGGACTGTGAGCCAGAGAGGATCAATGATATGAGATGCAAATGTATGCATGTATGCATGTATGCACAAACAATCAACAAACAAGGATAATTAGGATGTTCCTTCCAACCTTATAACATCCACACACGAATGGCGAGTCTCTTTTCCTAGGTATATGGTTAACAAAATACCAACATGGGGTACCTTGCTTTCGAATAATTCCCTCGGACGTTTCAACCAATAGTTATATTTTTGAAAATGGAAATCAATCCATGATAATTCCATTAATTATGTTTTAATCCATTCAATAAACTAAAGTAGCTTTTATGCTATATTGGATTAAAACTAAATTAAGAGGTTTATTATAGATAGATTTTTCACTTGAAAAAGGTAAGTTAATTTATTCTTAGTATAAACTATGCCCACAATCGATTTTTGGTATTTCATAATTGACCTAAATATTTTGCAAGCTCTTTGTAAGAAAAGGTTGAATGAAAAATAATTTTATTTCTAAGCCCAATGTAAAAAGATTTTATAAAAATGGATTTTGGGCTTAGTATTTGGGCCATGGGCCAAAGAATTTTTGATTTGTTTTTAGAAAAGTCTTATGTCCAAAGACCATCTTGAAAAATTTTGAAAATAGCTTTGGTCTTTTGGATTTTCTAAAGAAAAATTTATTTTGAGCTTACAATGTACTTAGGTCATATTAGAAAAAGAACAAACCAAATAAGCCATTATTTAAGCCAAGATAAATGAACCATAGTCAAACAACATGCATTTGGGGTAAAAACCAAGGAAAGTAACTAGGCCAATTACATGAGCTTTAGTCTTTGGGTAAAAAGGCTTAGGTTCCCATAGCAAGTATATACCAAATGGTACGAGGCTATGAGTGGTTATGCCATGCTCGATCTCCATACCATGAGTGAAAGTATGGTATCCCTTACATAACAGAACACAGGTAACACGGGAGTCCTAACTCACGCACACGATGCAATCTAAGATGATGCAATGGATAATATCATTATAAGAAAGAATAGAATAATATAAAGACCAACAGAATCAACTTCTCTTGTCCCCAGTGGAGTCACCACTGTGAGCGGGGATTTTCGCCCCCGCTCCCGGTGGAATGGTTCTTGCGACTTCGGCACTGTTTAGGCTTGGGGCCTTAGAGAACACGGACCTAAGTCCGGAGAAAATGGAGTTGCCACCCGGATGGGCCGGGAAAAAAGAAAGGGGTGGATGACTCAATTCCTAAGGAATCCCCAACCCCTAATGGGTTCAGAAAGTTGGGTACGTGTGCGGAAGGTGAGAAATGGCCCAGCACCCCCACAACGCCCGGTTCATTGGAACCGGCCTCCTTTATAGGTCTTAATATTATAAAATTCTTAAATATAACAATATTATCCATATTACACATAATAATTAAAAGAAAGCATCCATATATTAAAATCAAAGCAAGGTCCAAGCAAAATAAATAAATGGACACTCATCCGATGATGGAAACATGTCCTTACATCACATGCCTAAATAGGACACCCACCGAAAGGTAGAAACATGCCCTTTACATAGGTTCTAAAATAGAAAAGCAAATTAAATTACATGATATTTAATTAATGAGGTACCCACCAAGTGGAAACATACCTCTTACAACATTTGGAAATCGAAATAAATTGATAAAAGTTAAATAACCATTCATCACAAATAAATCATTCATTAAAGGTATTAAACATCAATAGAAAGTAAACATCCATCCATGATAAATTAAATGAACCAAGCATTGAACTTAAATAAATTAAAGCATGTAAAATAAATCAAAGCATAATCAAATATGGAATTGAATAAGGCAAATAAAAATCCAAATTATAGCTACTGTTTCCATTTAGGATCCTTATTTCATGTGTTTAGGGCTTTGAAATTTATAGAATTATGCTAATGTGACCTTTTTTAAGGAATTAAAATAGATTGAAGTTTTATGTTTTAAAAGGTTGGTAAAGTTCTTTGATTAACCAAATTTGGGTTTGTGATGTAAAATCATGAAATTAAGGTTTTGGACACTTTAAAATACTTTTGATTTGTGGTTTTAAATGATGATTGCAAGCTTACTGTGTAAAATTAAAAAAATTGTGTTTATTTGATTTTTAAGGTTTTAAAGGATTAGGGTTTATAAAAAATTAGGGTTTAAGGGTTTAAAGGGGTTAGTGTTTTACTATTTTAGGTTTGGAGTTGAGTTAGGGTTTAGTGTTTAAAAATTAGGGTTTCAGTGGATGCTTAGGATTTTTGGAATTTAGAAAAAGCAATTGATGATTTTATGAAAGTAGACCAACGATTTAAGGTTTATATAAATGGAAAAAGTGTTTTTAGGGTTTGTTGTAAAGAAACAGAACATAATTTAAGGGTTTTGATAATTTGGAAAGTAAATTAGAGTTTTGGGGTTTTGAAGAAATAAAACTAATAGCTTTAAATTTTTGGAAAATAAAGTAATGAATTAAGATTTTCAAACCTTAGAAAAAGTGAATTGATGTTTTAAAGTTTTTGAATTAAGAGAAAGAATGAGATGTTTAGCTACTGTAAAAAAATAAAAGGAATTAAGAATTCAAACCTTCTTTCATATGGTTTGCACCAAAATTGCTTCTTGGATCAACCAAATCAAAGGCAAGCTTTGCTGCCTTTGAATTCCCTTGAATTGTTTTTCTGCTCCCTCAAAAAATTGAATTGAATTACTTCCTTTCCTTCACAAATTCGGTTTCCATTTTTGTTCCAATTTTCTGCTCCCGATTTCTCCTTTTCTGCCTCCCTTTCTGCCTCCCTTATTTATAGAAGAATTCCATTCCTAATCCTAATTACTCACGGCATATAATATAGAATAAGAAAAGGAAACCGAAGTCTAATTGTATTAGGTTTCAGAAAATTTGCGTCGAAAAATTTCGCTGGCAAAAAAAATTGCTGCGGAAAAATTGCACTGGCGAAAAAAATTGCATCAGGAAAAATTGCGCTGGCAAAAAAGCTGCCTCAGCTACAGGCAAAACAGGCTTGCGGGCCATTTCACCCGTAGGCAACTTCTGATTTTTATTTGTTTATATTTATTTTTTATTAATAAAAATTAGATACTAAAGCAAAAATTATTTAATTAAGATAAAAAAATTATTTTGGACCAATTAGAATATATTGGACTACACAAAAATGATTTTGGACTAAATAAAATAAATTGGACCGGATTGGGTCAAAAATTAAGTGTCTACAGTATCTCTCAGATGCGGATTTACCGGAGAGGGGAGAGATCACATCCACCCTCTCTTTATCAAAATATAAATCAAAGGGAAAAGGACTCCATGTGTAATGGTCGATGATGGGTCCGCCATAAATGTTTGTCCACTTAAAATATTGCCGAAACTAGCCATGTCAACAAGGGATCTAAACCCGACCGAGGTAACCATTCGAGCTTATGACAACACTAAGAAACATGCCCAAGGAACTTTCAAAGCTACTGTCAAGGTTGGTCCAATTGAATCTATTGTTGAATTTGTTGTTTTGGACATACCTGTTACCTTTGCATTACTCTTGGGATGACCATGGTTTCATCTTCTTATTGGACTTCTTTCCACCCTTCATCAAAAGATCAAGTTCCCTAACGGAGATGAGACAACGGTCATCAAAGCCGAAGATAATGAGGTTGTTAACACTCTAATGATTGAGGGGCCTCTCAATGGTTTTCAAGTAGCTGCAATTTTTGATGATGAAGTAGCGGATTCTAAGGTCTTAAACATGATGAAGAGCATGAACTATCTTCCTGGAGCTGGTCTTGGAAAGGGCAAGGCCGATTTGACAAAGCTTCCAGATTTTAAAACTCAAACTTCCAAGAAGGGGTTGGGATATGATGAAGCCAACAAAGATGTCCAGCCAAAGAAGAATGAGAAGATGAGTTTCCTGCCACTTGAAGAAATCTTTGTCAAAGCTCCAGACATGGAACTACTTCAAGGAAAGCCTGAGCCAATCATGTTCATGGGAAAGTTGATCCCGGGTTTTGAAATTTTTGCAGATGTTGCCTAGCTAGTGGAGCAAGTGAAGAAAGAGCTCACCCTGCCTGTAACACCCCTACACCCAATATATGCACACCGCATACTCCCGCACAACACGCGATATACATATACCAGATAAAGGGGTGCCACGGTTCATTTTAAACAAACCAAACTTTAACTCGCTGGTTCTCGCTGGCTCTCTTAAGTGGGAGGTCAGGGGTTCGATCCAGGGAGGCGACTTAATTCCAAGGAATTAAGCCAAATTAACAAATCCTGCTGGGTGGGCCGCGAGGGCTGTCCAGTACTGTAGCGATCGCTTGCCTCCTGCGGACTCCGTGCCCAGGTGGTGAAAAGGCCGGGCCGTAAGCCACTAGTGGGCCGGGCAGCCGACCTGGTCGGGGAGGGTCGTTACACATGGATATTGTAACAGACCTAGTCTCTTGGACCTAAACCCGGCTATACCCTAGGGCCCCAGTATCTTGGTCCTCAACCCGGCTAGACTGTTATAGTTTTTGAGGCTTATGACCCGGTCTTTTGACCCGAAAAACATCACATTTATCAGCTGGGCTCGGGTTACGACACGGTCTTTTCACCTGCACAGCAATTCATAGGCATGCCGCCAAACCTAAAAGTCTTAAAATTGAATAACATACTAGGCACATAATTAATTCATTTATCTCATTATCAATCTCTTTCACAATTCATTTCTCATTTCATTTCTCATAATCAAACTAGGTTCATTGCCTTAGTATATCATCTTTTCTCAATTTTCTCATTCTTCTATTTCATCTCAATATCGATTGGTTACATTATGTTTTCACATCTTATCACATTTTTCCACATTTCTTTTCATATACAATACATTACTCAATTGCATTGATACATCAACATAATTTACATTATGCATATCATATCAAATAACTCATTCATCAACAATATATCAAGTAACTTAACACATTTCTCAACTAAATGTGTTAAATCCCAATGTCATATAAATGTATGCAATCATTCAAAGTTTGTACTTACCTCTAAGAGCAACATCACCACTCTATCAACTCCTCTTCCAAGATCTCACTCAAACCTTGGCTTGGGTAACTCAAATCTCTTCAAAACCTAATCCAAAGGTGATTATACACACTCACTTAGAGATACACATAAGAAAATAAGGAAGAGAACTATCTAGGGAAAACTCGACACTTGACACGATCAACAACACGGGCATGTCCCTGATTGTACCCTAAACCCACAACACGGAAGCTTTGACATGCTCAGTGACATGGACGTGTCATTGACCGTGTCAATCCTCCTCCAGCATAGAAGCTATGACACGCTCAGTGACATGGGCATGTCACTGGATGTGTCAATCAACCAACAACACAGTAGCTATGACACGCTCAGTGACATGGGCGAGTCACTGGTCGTGTCAATGCTACTACAACACTGAAGTTGTGACACACTCAGTGATATGGGTCTGTCACTGCTTGTGTCACCAACTCAAAAAATAGAACCAACGACACACCTAAAGACATGGCCGTGTTCCTGGGCATGTCAGGCCAAAAACCCTAAAATCGACACCAATAAAGCCACAACTAATAATCATCTTCCAATAGCCATATCAACAACACACAAACTCAACTAAAACCATCAACAACCCATATAATACTTGAGTAAACCTTAAAGCAACTCAATTACAAACATCAAACACAAACACCACCATATTCACAACTAAAAAATCACACAATCCACACACTTGCTTCTTTCACCAAACTCAACCCTTTTTCTCTTCAATCCAAACCCAAAAAACAAAGTTACCAAGATAAAACACTTCAAACACACCAAAATAACCATAAACACATCTACAACAACCATCTAACATACCCAAGAACACAAACTCAAAAGAAAACCAAGAAACAAGTTGGAAACTTACCAAAAGTGAAGAAAATCCTTAAAACTCCAACTTGATCTCTTGAAATCCTTTAATCTCTTGAGCTTGGAAGCAACAAAATCTCTTTTCCTTTGGTTGATAAGGGTGGCCAGCTCACTAGAAGGAAAGAAGAAGATGAAGATAAAAGAAAAAGAAAGAAAGTCAACCACTAAAACACCCACTCTCTCCTCAAATCACTCTCCACTAAGTGATGAAATAATATAATATTCACCCACTAACATCATCTTCCACTAACATTAAACCAATCCATTTAAATACAAAATATCTTTTGACCAAAAAGACATAATCTTGTATATATTGTTTTTATCTCCATATACATAACATATACACTTCTTCTTCCTCTTATCTTTTCACTTAATCAAATTTACACTTAAAATCATTTAATCAATTTTCACAAATAATATTTCTAAAATTTTAGGGTATAGTTTGGGATATTACAATTCTCCCCCTCTACAAAATAATTTTGTCCTCGAAATTACCTATTCTCAAGTTTATAATAACTGGGGATACTGATCTCGCATCACTTGCTCACTCTCCCAAGTTGCCTCTTCTCTAGCATGATTCTTCCAAAGAACCTTCACAATTGGCATTTCTTATTTCTCAACTCTTTCACTCCATGTGCTAAAATGACCACTGGTTCTTCTTCAAAAGTTAGATCCGGACTCACCTCAATGGATTCCACTGGCAGAACGTGAGATGGGTCTGACCTGTACCTCCGTAGCATAGAAACATGGAAGACATTGTGAATTCTATCCAATTCAGGCGGCAAAGTGTTGCGCTTGAATTAAGTTCTACTACAAGCGTCACTCGCAAGTATACGAGGTAGCTATAGCAAAGGTGATCGCCCCAAGGTCGTTTCCCCAAGAAGGTGTGGTTCGTAATAGCTTGATTAAAGCAATTAAATTAAAAGCAAGAGTTTGTTGTTTGGAATGCTAAAGAACAATTTAAACCTAAAATTAATGTACATAGGGTTGATGTGTGTGAAGGTTGTACAAGATCAAATCGGTTCTTGGGAATATGCCTAGGGTTATAGGTCTATTCAATCAAAGCTCAATTCTCAATTATCCATTAACATAACCTTGTAAATTAATTTGTTCCTTAAGGTTAATTAGTCAATTACCAATCCATTAGTTCTCACATTCATGAATTAACAATGACCAATTCTTTTACATTTCCAAATTAACAAACCCTAGAACTTATATTTCTAATTCATTCATAGGGTAGTTTATTGCATAATTCTGATATCAAATTTCACCTCTCGGTCCTTCATTCAATATCTAGAGATCAATAGGTAGCTAATCTATCAACCTAGCATACAATCCAATGCAATCAACCAACAACAAGGTACATCAATGGCAATATCAAATCAAAGCATTCAGTCAAATATACTACAAACCCTAAGCATGGGTTTTTAGCTCAACATCATCAATTTAAAACATTCATTCAACTCAATATAAATCAAATACAATTTGTTCATTGCAATATCAATTATCTTAATGCAACAAAAATAATATTGGAATGAATTAAAAGAGAGAATAGAAAAACCCCTTGTGAAGATGCCAAGAGTAGGATTACTAGTCTTCCTCCTAGCTCCACTTTGATGTTTGATGAAGAACTAAAGCCCTCTTCAATGGTTGATTCCCCTTTTGCAATATGGGATGGAGCTTTCTCAAGTCACCAACTCGTCAATTGATTTTGCCTTAGGAAGGTGGAATGGAGCTTTCTCAAGTCACCAAACCTTTCAATGAAGCTTCTTCAACCTTTAAGAGCTTGTTAACCCAATTTATCCCAAAGAACCAAATTGAAGCTTGTCAATGGAAGATGGAGAAGATGAAGATGGAGGATGAAGATGAGGGACAAGGAGAGTGTCACTCTCTCCTCATCCCAAAATATGTTTGCCCTCTCCTTCTCTTTTCTTTTCTCTTTTTAAAACTCTAGCCGTCTCTGTTTTTTCTTTCTTTCGAGCAGACGATTTTATAGAGATTAAGGGTGACACGGCCAAGCCAAGAGTGGCTTGGCCGTGTCTCTTGATTTCTTTTCCTTGCTTTCCATTAGGTGACACGGCCAAGCCAAGGTTGGCTTGGCCGTGTCTCTTGATTTCCATGGGACACGGCCAAGCCAGTTGGTCGTGTCCCTCACTGGCTCTTTTCTTCTCTTTCTTTCTTTTCTTTCTTTTCAAGGAGGTGACACGGCCAAGCCAAGGTTGGCTTGGCCGTGTTTGACATGTTTGGAGGGACACGGCCACTATTTTGTTAGTTTTTGTCATAGATTTGTAGTTTATTTGTTATGATAATTATTGCTTTCTTTAGGTATTTTGGTAGTTTCAATCGGTTTATTTAGTGTTTTCATTAATTTTGGTAGTTTTAGTTAATTTCAGTGTTTATGATTTTTTTTATCTAGTTTTTTAGTATGGTGTTTATGTTTTGTTGGTTATTGTTTATTTACTTCTTGTTTAAAGTTTGTTTCAAGTTTTGTTTTAGGTTAAAAAGCCAAGGAACCAAGAAGAAGGAAAAAATGGATAGTAGCCGACACATGCAGAGGACACGGCCAAGCCACTGGCCATGTTCCATACCTAGCTAAGGAGAAGTCTAGACACAGAGGTGGACACACTCAAGGGACACGGACAAGCTTGTGGCCGTGTCCCTAAACAAAAGCTCCAACATGGCCAAGTTGCTTCATCTTGGCCGTGTCTCACTTAAGTCCAAAGGAAAAAGAAAGACGAAATCAAGTAGTAGAAGACACAAGCAAAGGACACGGCCAAGCTTGTGGCCATGTCCCTCCCAAGTTGTCCAACATGGCCAAGCTCCCTACAAACTGGCCGTGTCACTCAACCACTCTGAAGAAGAAAAGAAGAAACTCTCACAGAAGCAAACACAATCAAGGGACACGGCCAAGCTTGTGGTCGTGTCCCTCCATTGCACCTCCAACATGGCCGTGTCTTCCTCAACTTGGCCGTGTCTCTCATGGACCAAAGACCTCAGGCAAGGCCAAGTCTCCTTTAACCTGGCCGTGTCACTCATGGATTAATGAAACGTGCGGAGGTTTCGTATAAATATTAGAATTAGGTTTTCTTTAGTTAGTTGAGAGTTTGAGATTGGATCAGCCGTCAAAGAGAAGAACTTAGGGTTTCATAACTTGTTTTCTTTGATTTTGATTACACTTTGATTAATCTAGCTTTGATTAGATTGTTCTAGCCATCGATACATCCTTCTTGCAAGATTTGAACAAGAGATTCTTCAGAAGCTTCAGGGAGTTTGTAATTTGGTTTTGTTCTTGAACTTTATCTCTTTACTTTCATTGGAATTGTATTTATGGATATTATCATGTCTAAATTGATTTCTTTGAATATTAATGAGATGAGTATGTTTGATAGCATTATAAACTAATTTGATCTAGTCTAGGGTTTGTATGGATCTGCTATGATTGTATGAATTGGTTATTACTCTTAACTCAATTATTTCTTTAAGCCTTTATTGAATGAATTATTGCTAATATATAATTGATTGGCCACCAATTATGTGTTTTAGGTATTAGATGATGGATTGAGAGATGAAGTCTAATGCTGGAACAATTCAATTAAGGACTTAGGTGAATTAGAGATATAACCTAGGAAAAGATTATTTCAATTGGAAGAAGATTATTTGAGAGAGGTTTGAATGCGAGAGCTTATTTCCTTTATTTAATTAATTAAGTTACTTGAGATTTAATCTTTGAAATTAAATTGGTTAAGAGGAATAACCGTTCATACATATAAGTTACAGAGAAGTGCAAACCCTAGACCATTCTATTAAGTGAATCAATACATCAGTCCAGTTTACTTTTATTTGTTTTAAACTTCAATCGATCTTCTTCATTAGTTAGCAATTTAAATTTATTCATTACTTGTTATTTATAATCTGATAATCAATTAGCTACTTTAGCTTCCTTGTGAGACGACCTTGGGGCGATCACCTTTGCTACAGCTATCTCGTATACTTGCGAGTGATGCTTTGTGGTAGAGTTAATTCAAGCGCAACAAGTTTTTGGCACCACTGCCGGGGATGCTAATTGGCGTAATTGTTTATTAGGCAAAAATACTTTAGATTATTTTTCATTGTTTACTTTTGATTTTTTTTTGTCTATTACTTTTCATAATTCTTTTGTTCTATAAATTTTGTTTATGCAAGGCAAGAGATCACTTGGAGTAGTGCTTTACCCAGTCATTTCAAAAAATTCAGAGAGTGAAAAGGAGCAGGGAAGAGTTTGAACTGTACACAGGATTTGATACTACAGAGGAGGACACTTCTGATTTTGAGTCGGAATATGTACAATCTGTTAAAATGGCAGAAGAAAGACAAAGGACTATGAGAGATTTTGCTAGACCTGTCATTGGAACTTCCACCTCTTGCATAAGATTGACAGATGCAGCAAGAAATCATGAGTTGAAGAACATTCATTACAATATGCTGCCATCATTCTATGGAATTCCAAATGAAGATCCTTTGAAATTTATTCGGGATTTTTATTCTACCCTCAACACTTTTCCATTGGGAGGACTAACAGAAGATCAGTTGAGGATGAGATGTTTCCCGTATACATTGAAGGATAGGGAAAAGAGCTGGCTTATAATGTTGCTCGAAAACTCTTTGACAACTTGGGAGCAAGTTTATAACAAGTTCATGGGCAAGTTTTACTCTCATCAAAAGACAGCTAAATTGAGAGGGAAGATTGCTACATTCTCTCAATTTGAAGGAGAGCCATTTCATGAGGCTTGGGACAGATTTAAAATGTTATTAATCCAGTGTCCACATCATCACTACCCACTTCAACTTCTTAATCAGTTTTTCTATGATGGTCTAACCCAGCAATTTTAGAATACAGTTGATAATGCAGCTGGGGGAGCCATGGGAGAAAAGACAGCAGTTGAAACTTATGATATCTTTAAGATGTTGGGAGCTAATTCTCAATAGAAAAGTGTAAGAGGAAGAAGTAAAGGGGTGAATCAACTGGAAGCCAATAGTGAGATGGTCAATAGTAAAGGGGCAAAGAGTTGGCTTATGATGTTGCCCGAAAACTCTTTGACAACTTGGGAGCAAGTTTATAACAAGTTCATGGGCAAGTTTTACTCTCATCAAAAGACAGCTAAATTGAGAGGGAAGATTGCTACATTCTCTCAATTTGAAGGAGAGCCATTTCATGAGTCTTGGGACAGATTTAAAATGTTATTAATCCAGTGTCCACATCATCACTACCACTTCAACTTCTTAATCAGTTTTTCTATGATGGTCTAACCCAGCAATTTCAGAATACAGTTGATAATGCAGCTGGGGGAGCCATGGGAGAAAAGGCAGCAGCTGAAACTTATGATATCTTTGAGATGTTGGGAGCTAATTCTCAATAGAAAAGTGTAAGAGGAAGAATTAAATGGGTGAATCATCTGGAAGCCAATAGTGAGATGGTCAATCAGATAGCTGAATTGACAAGGCAAGTGCAGATGCTGAATATGAAAAATAATTCTCCTTCATCCACTCAAGAAATTTGTGGAATTTGTGGAACTCTTAGGCATGGAGCAAATATTTGCCCCTCCGCATATGAGTCTTTTGGGAATGAAGCTAAGCAAGTCAATGCCATGGGGGGATTTCAACCAAGGGCCCGGAATGATACTTATTCCAATACTTACAATCCTGGTTAGCGGAGTCATCCAAATTTTTCCTGGGCAACAAATAATACTCAACAGCCTTTCCATTTGCTCCAGAGGCAGAACCCACAACATGGTCAATCTTCAAATCAAGGGCAATCTAAGATAGAGAGTTTGGAAGAAAGTTTACAAGCTTTCATCCAAGTCAGTGCTAAAAATCAAGAGATGACCAACAAAAGGCTGGATTCGTTAGATGCATCTTTTAAGAAAGTGGAGACTCAAGTAGGGCAACTTGCACAACAGATGCAAATTCAACAAAAGGGGAAATTCCCAAGTCAACCTGAACAGGCACAATCAGTGACTGTTCTTAGAAGTGGTAAGGTAATTAACAATAATGTTGAAAATGATTATGTGAGTGCAGGTGACCAAGAGAACAAGGAGGAAGGAGAACCAGAGAACAAAGGTGCTGGAGATAGATCAACGAAGAAGTCCCTTTCAGCAAATTTACACAGGGCAAGCAATCCATACCGGCCACCTATACCATTCCCCAGTAGGTTGAAGGATGATAAACTAGATAAGCAATTTTCTAATATCTTCAACATGCTGTCTAAGGTAAGTACTAACTTACCCTTACTTGAAGCAATAAAGAACATGCCGGCTTATGCCAAATTCTTCAAAGAGCTGATCACCAAGAAAAAGAGGTATGAACCGAATGAAAAGGTGATAGTTTCAGAGGTAGCTAGTGCTGTTCTGCAGCATAAACTACCTCCCAAGCTAAAGGATCCTGGAAGTTTTATAATTCAAATTACTGTGGGGAATTGAAAGGGGACTGATGGCATGTGTGATCTAGGAGCCAGTGAAAATTTGATGCCTTATTCTGTGTATAAAGAATTAGAACTAGGGGAACTTAAACCAACCAAAATGGTGTTACAATTAGCTGATAGATCTCTTAGATTCCCGAAAGGGGTTATAGAAGATGTGTTAGTTACGGTTGGAGGGTTGATAGTACCTGTGGATTTTATAGTTCTTGACATGGAAGGAAGTAACCCTACACCATCAGCACATACTATTTTGCTGGGTAGGCCTTTTATGGCTACTACCAACACTGTAATAGATGTTAAAAATGGTAAATTATCAATGACTGTCTTGGGACAAACTGTTGATTTTTCTATTTTTGACACTTCTCCCATTCCTACAACTACTTTATATGAGGATTTTTCTTTAATTAATTGTGTTGAAGCAGTTGTTTCAGATGTTTTCTTGCAGACAGGTTCCTCGGATAAATTGGAGCTGACACTGACCTTAGAAGAGGGTCCTAAACCAGTGAGGGAGACCCAAAGGTGCCTTAACCCAAAGGCATATGAGAGCTCGAGGAACTATAAAGATCGTACTAAAGCACTTCATGATAGATTTATTGTGCGACAGACGTTGAGTTTAGGTATGAAAGTTTTACTTTTTAACTCTCGACTCCGTCTGTTTCCAGGTAAACTCAAGTCTCAATGGAGTGGTCCTTTCGAGATAACTCAGGTATGTCCTTATGGTGCCATTGAATTGCTTAACTCTCGAACCAATAAGACTTTTAAAGTAAATGGACAGAGAGTTAAACCATATAAAGAAGGATTTCAAGAAGTGAGGATCATTGACAGCACTTTGATCCACGATCCCTGAGTCTTGCAGTGATGTCCATCTTTATGACATTAAAGAAGTGCTAAATGGGAGGCAACCCATTGGTTTGCATTTCTTTTTCATAGTTATAATTTTATATTTAGCAATTTTGATTTTATGTTTAGTTTAAATAAATGGAAACCTTAAAGCTCTCTTGTATTTTGTTTTTGAACATTTGTGTTTGTGATGAAAAGTTAGGGTTTCGCCTCACCAGGGTACGATAGAAGACAGGTTGTACTTAACTCTTTCTCTTTCTTATCTTTTTTTTCCATTGAGGACAATGTAAATTCTAAAGTGTGGGGTAATCTTTTAGCTTTTCTTTAATTTTTGTTTTGTTTGTCGTTTTGTGTTTTATTGTGTGTTGTGCATGGTATAATTGTTGAAAACTTATTGACTTTTCTTTGATTCTGGTATTATAGTTGAGACTTTAGTATCAGAATAGAGATTTGCATTTGAATTCATTCAGGATCAATTTTCACATTCTGCAATTCATGACATATAAATCTTTTTGAACCCACCTTTGTGAGTTTTGAGCCTTATGGATTAAATGTTATTGTTAATTGATTTTCTTTTCTTAAGTGTGCACCTTCATGATTTTGCATCTCTAGAGTTTGTTTTTGCATACTAATTGAACTCACATTATGATTTAATCTCAAGTTTTAAAATGATGAAGGCAAATTAGGTTAGCCCTTTAGCTTAAAAAGACCTCCCTTAATATTGAATTCCTTAGTGAGCCAAGTTGAGCCTTTGACCTTTTCTTGTTTGATCAACACAATTATCAACTCAACTTTCTCTTATTATCATCATACCTTCATTAAGGAATGGAGTTTCTTATGATATGACAATAGGGTGGTTTGATTCAAAAGTATGGGGTAAGCAATTTAAAAAACAAAAATTGTATTTGGGATTGAAATGCATACTTTGCACATTTTATTTGATTAAGAGTCGATTATTCTTTTCCTCTACATTTTATGCTAGATGTTCCATGCAAGTTTATATTTTGTATATATATATTAAAAAAATGAATGAAATGATGATAGAAATAAAAGAAATAAAAAAGATATATATATATATACAAAATTCATATATTTTCTAGCAAAAGAGGAATGTTGACTCATGTATTTTTCTTGAAGTATGCGAGTATGTGAAAGTATCAAAGGATTGGTGAGTATTCCATTTGAGGGAGTTATGAGTTTCTGAGCAAGAGTATTGTCTAATTTAGATACTCCATTTCTTAATGCTCCAGCTTAAATGTCTTTTCTCACACCTTCACCTTAGCCCCATTACATCCAAATGAAAGACCTTCGGATTATTTCTTGAGAAAATCAGTGAGGGAGATTGGATAATTAAGCAAGTTTATGGTAGTATGCAGTCATGAGTGGTATGAGTGAATTAACCTTTGAAATCGAGTGAAACACTTAGAAGAGAGATGAGATTTGTATGTCTGGATTAATGAATGAGTTAAGAAAATCTTGATTGAAGGAAATTGCAATTATTTATGTCTGAGTCTTGAAGGATTTCATCTTCTATACTGGAATTATAGTTAAAGTTGTTTGAGTTTTTAATTTATGCCATGTGAATTTGCTTGAGGACAAGCAAAGTTTTAAGTGTGGGGTAGTTGTTTTGTTAGTTTTTATCATAGATTTGTAGTTTATTTGTTATGATAATTATTGCTTTCTTTAGGTATTTTGGTAGTTTCAATCGGTTTATTTAGTGTTTTCATTAATTTTGGTAGTTTTAGTTTATTTCAGTGCTTATGTCATTTTTGATCTAGTTTTTTAGTATGGTGCTTATTTTTTTTTTGTTATTGTTTATTTACTTCTTGTTTAAAGTTTGTTTCAAGTTTTGTTTTAGGTTAAAACGCCAAGGAACCAAGAAGAAGGAAAAAAATGGACAGTAGCTGACACATGTAGAGGACACGGCCAAGCCACTAGCCATGTCCCATACCTAGCTAAGGAGAAGTCAAGACATAGAGGTGGACACACTCAAGGGACACGGCCAAGCTTGTGGCCATGTCCCTCAACAAAAGCTCCAACACGGCCAAGTTGCTTTAGCTTGGTCGTGTCTCACTTAAGTCCAAAGGAAAAAGAAAGATGAAATCAAGCAGTAGAAGACACAAGCAAGGGACACGGCCAAGCTTGTGGCCGTGTCCCTCCCAAGTTGTCCAACACGGCCAAGCTCCCTCCAAACTGGCTGTGTCACTCAACCACTCCGAAGAATAAAAGAAGAAACTCTCATAGAAGCAAACACAAGCAAGGGACACGGCCAAGCTTGTGGCCGTGTCCCTCCATTGCACCTCCAACACGGCCGTGTCTCCCTCAACTTGGCCGTGTCTCTCATGGACCAAAGACCTCAGACACGGCCAAGTCTCCTTTAACCTGGCCGTGTCACTCATGGATTAATGAAACGCACGGAGGTTTCGTATAAATATTAGAATTAGGGTTTTCTTTAGTTAGTTGAGAGTTTGAGATTGGATTAGCCGTCAAAGAGAAGAACTTAGGGTTTCATAACTTATTTTCTTTCATTTTGATTACATTTTGATTAATCTAGCTTAGATTAGATTGTTCTAGCCATTGATACATCCTTCTTGCAAGATTTGAACAAGAGATTCTTCAGAAGCTTCAGGGAGTTTGTAATTTGGTTTTGTTCTTGAACTTTATCTCTTTATTTTCATTGGAATTGTATTTATGGATATTATCATGTCTAAATTGATTTCTTTGAATATTAATGAGATGAGTATGTTTGATAGCATTATGAACTAATTTGATCTAGTCTAGGGTTTGTATGGATCTGCTATGATTGTATGAATTGGTTATTACTCTTAACTCAATTATTTCTTTAAGCCTTTATTGAATGAATTATTGCTAATATATAATTGATTGGCCACCAATTATGTGTTTTAGGTATTAGATGCTGGATTGAGAGATGAAGTCTAATGCTGGAACAATTCAATTAAGGACTTAGGTGAATTAGAGATATAACCTAGGTAAAGATTATTTCAATTGGAACAAGATTATTTCAGAGAGGTTTGAATGCGAGAGCTTATTTCCTTTATTCAATTAATTAAGTTGCTTGAGATTTAATCTTTGAAATTAAATTGGTTAAGAGGAATAATCGTTCATACATATAAGTTACAGAGAAGTGCAAACCCTAGACCATTCTATTAAGTGAATCAATACATCAGTCCAGTTTACTTTTATTTGTTTTAAACTTCAATCGATTTTCTTCATTAGTTAGCAATTTAAATTTATTCATTACTTGTTATTTACATTCTGATAATCAATTAGCTACTTTAGTTTCTTTGTGAGATGACCTTGGGGCGATCACCTTTGCTACAGCTACCTCGTATACTTGCGAGTGACGCTTTTTGGTAGAGTTAATTCGAGCGCAACAGCCACAAGCTTAGCCGTGTCCCTTGAGTGTGTCAGCTACTGATCTGTTGGCTTCCTCCTTAGCTTGGTATGGGACACGGCCACAAGCTTGGCTGTGTCCTCTGCATGTGTCAGCTACTATCCATTGTTTTCTTCCTCTTGGTTCCTTGGTCTTTCCTTCCTCTCTTGATCCTTGGTTTTGCCCTTAATATGGTTCCTTGCATATTAACCTAACACAAACACTTGAAACACACTTTAAACAAAAATCAAATAAACATTAACTAACAACACACAAACACACACTAAAAACTAGGACAAAAATAACATAAACACTTAAATAAACTAAAACTACCAAAATTAATGAAAACACTAAATAAACATATTAAAACTACCAAAATACCTAAAGAAAACAATAATCATCATAATAAATAAGATACAAATCTATGACAAAATTTAATAAAACAACTACCCCACACTTAATTCCTTGCTTGTCCCCATGCAAGGCTAAAATCAAAACACACTAACCAGATGAATTTTGTTAAGTTCAAGAGTTATAAATATGCATCAAGACTTCCTTATCCCTAAATCCACAATCAATATCGAATCAAACAAAATCGACACCCATGCAATTGAGTGGCTTTCCATGCATAACCTATGTTGTCGCTCCCTTACCAACTCTTACAAGTGTTTGATCATGGTGGTGTTTACACTCATAACAATCAATGAAAGATTATTACCATAGGCTTGCTTATCAATCAAATCTCCACAACCAAATTTCAATCAAGCATCAATCAAAAGGTCTTTCTTTTGGTTGTAATGGGGCTAAGGTAAAGGCATGGCATTTAGGAAATGTAAGCTTAATCATTAAGTTCAAGAGCACTTCAAGAGTGAAGTAACCGATCATATGTATAACTAACAATCCCAAAACATCTTTCTCTCATATACCCATTGACATTAAAGAGCTTTTCAAGGGAACTCACTTATTACATTTTGCAATGATTATTCCCAAACAAATTCCAACCCTGTCAACAAGAACAACAATTATTTTATTTTTATTATTTTTTTTCTTCTTTTTTTTCTCTTTTTTTTATTTTCTATATTTTTATTTTTAGGGTTTGCAAATAAATAACATAATAGTTTGCAATCTCAAACCTACTAAATTTAACCCCACACTTAATTCAATACAACACTCGGTCATAAATGCTCTTAAAATGCTCTTGACCTAATGAAAGGATAAGAGTTAAACAACAAGGTTCAAGCTAATGGTG
Source organism: Garcia nutans (assembly GCA_947685225.1). NCBI lineage: Eukaryota > Viridiplantae > Streptophyta > Magnoliopsida > Malpighiales > Euphorbiaceae > Garcia > Garcia nutans. The sequence continues at coordinate 40,325,464 of CANTUV010000007.1, read as the reverse complement.
TTGTGAAAAAGAAAGAAAAGGAAAAATAAAATAAGCTCAAAATTGGCTAACTAAGGTTGAATATAGGGTTGGTCTTTTTAAGCCAAAGTGGGTTCACCTAATTGCCTTAATCATCTTGATGCCAAATTGAAATTTTTTAATGTAGTCTTAAAAAGTATTTCAAAGCAAGTTCTAGTAATTCATCAATCAAAGATGTTCACCCATTACAAGAATGATAAGTTAATGACTCAATTCCTTACTAGGTTAATGGCAATGCAAAGAAAAACCAACAAAATTGACAATAAGCACCAATTCTACTCAATTCTCAAATTCATGCTTCAAAAATTCAAAGGTCATCTATAAACAATTTTTATAACAATTGAACTTTCTAAAACTCATTTATTCAAGGTAAAACATTATTAAATTTAAAAAAATAAAAACACAAAATGCACTTAATAGTAAAAACACAAAACATAAAATGTACCCCACACTTAAAGATTCACATTGTCCTCAATGTGAGCATGCATACTACATAGGAGGTTTAGATGAAACCTGATTTCCATCGTTCCCATATACGATGTGTAGGGCTCCTTCCACCCATAATGCAATTTGAGCCCATGACTGAGAGGATGAATAACATGTAACTTTGAAATGTACCCGATGTACGGCAACCCCTAAATAGTATTCCTTGAAGAGAACATGTCTCAAAGGGACATGTGAAGGTCACCTCAGGGTGATCCTCCAGTGGTATAGGAACGTGGTAATAATCTTTTTCTTTGTGCAACCTGGGCATATCAGATTTCTGCTCTTCCTTACTACCAAGAGTAGTAGAGATGACTTTTGGGGACTCTTTAAGTTCAACCAAGTTTTGTTGAATCACTTCTTCATCCACTTTAACAATGTCAAGTCCCATCTCAACAACCTCAGCATCTTGCTCCTCATCCTTCAAGCTACATGGAAATGGATTTGGTGGCCTATCAGGATTGGAAAATTCATGCAACTTTGGTGAGGTTAATGCCTCCAAATTCTCCTTCTCGTTTGATTGGCTCAACTCCTCAATGTTGGTTTGTATCTCCTCGCCATTATCTTCTTGATTAGTGCCTGCATCCAAGGAATCACAAAATTTGTTATATATTACCTGTTCACTCCTCAAGTTTGTGATTACCTTGACTTGCTTCAATTGGCTAGGAAATTCCTCTTCTTGGTGTGCTTGGAGTTGATGTGCCAGTTGCCTAACTTGAATTTCCACCCCCTTTAATGATTCCTCCAAAGAATCAATCCTCTCATTGATCCCTTCCTCATTTTGTGTCCTAATTTGAATGTAAGCATTCAAATCATCTTCCACTGTGGATTTCTTGCATTGATCCTAATTTTGTGCACTAATTTGAATGAAGGCATTCAAACTATCTTCCAAAGTGGGTTCCTTAAGTCCATCTTGATTGTGTGCGCTAATTTGAATGAAGGCATTTAAACTATCCTCCAATGAGGGTTTTGTTTAGTTCATTTTTGTACTTGTTTTTAGTATGATTTTATTTGTGTTTTAGTTAATGTTTTGATTAATTTGTGTTTTAAGTATGTTTAAAGTGTTGTTTTTAGGTTTAGGAGCAAAAACACCCTTGGAAGATCAAAACCGGGCAAGAAAAGCATGAACCAAGCAAGACATGGCCAAGCCAAGCAAGACATGGTCATGTCCCTCAAAATTTCTTCAAGGCAGTAGCTGACACACCCAGAGATACGGCCAAGCCTCTGGCCGTGTCTCATTCAAAAGGAAAACAAAGAACAAAGAAAAGAAAGAGCAAAAAAATGAAGGCAGGAAGAGACACACTCAGAGACACGGCCAAGCTTGTGGCTGTGTCACATGACACGGCCAGGACAAAAATGGCATGGCCGTGTCCCATTCATGCCATGAACAAAAGAGCAAGCAAAAAGAAGTAGAAATGGACACCGTCAAGGGACACAGCCAAGACACTGGCCGTGTCACATGACACGGCCGTGTCCTCTGGCCGTGTCTCAATCTGTATCAAAGAGAGTGAGGGACACGACCAGGAGCTTGGCCGTGTCCCAAAGAAAAAAATCAAGAGACACGGCCAAGCTCCAAATGGCTTGGTCGTGTCACCTCTCACAACCAAAGAGAAGAAAGAAAGAAAAGAAAGGTCCAGTGAGGGACACAGCCAAGTGACACGGCCGTGTCCGATGAAAAAATCAAGAGACACGGCCAAGCCACTCTTGGCTTGGCCGTGTCACCTCAAGGAAGAGACCAAGAGACACGGCCAAGACACTCTTGGCTTGGCCGTGTCCCACATAAAAAGTCAAAATTCTTTCAACAAAGTGGGGAACAAGTGGGAGATAAAGACTTATTGCTTGCCAAAAGAAATATTAAACAAATAAAAAGTGGGGGACAAAGGGAAATGGGATGAGTTGGAAGGCATGGGTGTGTATTTTGAATGAATTAAAAGTAGAGGAAGAGGAAAATGGAAGGAGTTCTTGGCTTCTTGGAGCAAATTTCTGCAAAAAACATGGGAGAGGGAGAGAGTGACACTCTCCCTTGTCCCTTCACCTCCAAACCTCCATTTCCATCCTCTCCACTTTCTCCATCCTCCATTGATAAGATCTTTGAGGTTCTTTGGGATAAATTGGGTTACAAGCTCTCAAAGGTTGAAGAAGCTTCATTGAAGGGAGTGGTGACTTGAGAAAGCTCCATTCCATCTTCCAAAGGGAAAATCAATTGAAGAGTTGGTGACTTCTGAAAGCTCCATCCAAAGGTTCGGTGACTTGAGGAAGCTCCATTCCACATTGCAAAGGGAAATCAACCATTGAAGAGGGCTTGAGTTCTTCATCAAATACATCAAGTGGAGCTAGGAGGAAGACTAGCAATCCTACTCTTGGAATCTTCACAAGGGGTTTTTCTATTCTCTCTTTTAATTCATTTCTATTGTTGTTGTTGTATTAAGAGATTGATATTGCAATGAACAATTTGTATTTGTGTTATATTGAGTTGAATGAATATTATAAATTAATGATGTTGAGCTAAATACCCATGTTTAGGATTTGTAATATATTTGGTTGAATGTCTTGATTTTATATCTACATTGATGTTCCTTGTTGATTGGTGATTGTATTGCATTAAATGCTAGGTTGATAGATTAGCTACCTATTAATCTTTGAATATTGGATGACGGACCGAGAGGTGAAATCCGATATCGGAACTATATAATCGACCACCCTATGAATGAATTAGAAATATAAGTTCTAGGGTTTCGTTAATTTGGAAATGTAAAAGAATTGGTCATTGTTAATTCATGAATGTGAAAACTAATGGATTGGTAATTGACTAGTTTATCTTAAGAAACAAATTAATGACAAGGTTATGTTAATGGACAATTGAGAATTGAGCTTTGATTGAATGGACCTATGACCCTAGGCACCTTCTCAAGAATCGATTTGATCTTGTACACCCACACACATTACTCTCTACACACGTTAATTTTAGGTTTAAATTAATCTCGCACATCTCATACAACAAACACTTCCGCATTTAAATACTTGTCAATCAAGCTATTACGAACCACACCTTCTTGGGGAAACGACCTTGGGGCGATCACCTTTACTACAGCTACCTCGTATACTTGCGAGTGATGCTTTTTAGTAGTACTTAATTCGAGCGCAACAAGTTTTTGGCGCCGTTGCCGGGGAAGGCTGTCGTAGTAGTAGTAGTTTGATTTTTTTTTACTTACTTGTTTATTTGTTTTCTTTGAATTGTTTGCTGTTTTATTTTAAATTGTTTGTTTGTTTTGTTTGAAATTTTTGTTATTTGTTTTCATTAAGTTGCTAAGTGCCTTGTGTAAAGATGCAGTTTTCAAGGCACGGAGTAGTTTATGATAGGAACGACGATTCTGAAATTGCATGGCAATTGGCAGAATTAATGAATCAACTTAAGGTGCTAAATGCAAGAGGAAGAGCACCTATGCCACACCACGAGATATGCGCAGCATGTGGCAATGCATGCCATAGTGCAAACACGTGTTCCATGGGTTATGGAAGATACCAAGATTGGCAAGAGGAAGAAGATGGCTACCAAGGTTTCCAGCAAATGGGAAGAAATGACACATATTGCAATCCTTATAATCCCAGCTGGGGAAGCCAATCAAATTTTTCTTGGGAAAATCAACAGCAAATTCCACCTCAAACTTTTTATCAACCTTACCAAGGAAATCCTTACTCTCAAGAACAATATTCAAATCAAGAGTACCTTAAGCCACCCACATTTGAAGATAGTTTGAATGCCTTCATTCAAACTAGCACACGAAACCAAGATCACCTTAAGGAACCCACCTTAGAAGAAAGTTTGAATGCCTTCATTCAAAATAGCACGCAAAATCAAAATCACCTTAAGGAACCCACTTTGGAAGATAGTTTGAATGCCTTCATTCAAACTAGCTCACAAAACCATGATCAATTTGAGAAATCCACAGTGGACGATGATTTGAATGCTTACCTTCGAATTAGCACACAAAATCAGGAAGGAAGCAATGAGAGATTTGATTCTTTGGAGGAATCCTTGAAGAGGGTGGAAATGCAAGTTGGGCAACTGGCACATCAGCTCCAAGCACAACAAAAGGAGGAATTTCCTAGCTAATTGAAGCAAGTCAAGGTAATTACAAATTTGACGAGTGAACAAGTAATATATAATGATTTTTGTGATTCCTTTGATGCAGGGACTAATCAAGAAGACAATGGTGAGGAAACGCTGCCCAACATGGAGAAACAAGGTCAATCAAAGGAGGAGGAGAATTTGGACTCATCAACTTCATCACATTTGTATGAACCTCTGAATCCTTTGCACTCAATTCCATTCCCAAGTAGGCTAAAAGAAGAGGAGCAAGGTAAGCAACCTTCTAACATCTATATCATGCACTCCCAAGGAGAAAGTGGAAATAAGCTTGAGATGGGTATGTCTTTAAAAGAAGGACATGAATTGCCCAATTTAGAACTTGAGGAGTGTAAGCTAGTTTTAGATGTTGAGGTTGTTGAGAGGGGACTTGACATTGTTAAAGTGGATGAAGAAGTGATTCAACCAAGCTTGGTTGAAATTAAAGAGTCCCCAAAAGTCATCTCTATTCTTGGTGGTGAAGAAGAGCATACAATGGATAGAACCATGCTACACATTGAAATAGGATTTTACAACATTCCTATAGCACTGGAGGATCACCCCGAGGCGACCTTTACATGTCCCTTTGAGACATGTCTTCTACAAAGAATACTATTTAGGGGTTGCCGTATGTCGGGTACGTTTCTAAGTTACATATTGTTCATCCTCTCAGTCATGGGCTCCAATTGCATTATGGGTGGAAGGAGCCCTACACATCGTATATGGGAATGATGGAAATCAGGTATCATCTAAACTCTCTTTTAGTTTATGCATGCTCACATTGAGGACAATGTGAATCTTTAAGTGTGGGGTGCATTTTGTGTTTTGTGTTTTTACTTTTAAGTGCATTATGTGTTTTGTGTTTTTACTTTTAAGTTATTTTTGTTTAAGTTTAGTTAATGTTTTTAATGTTTTTCGTTGAATAAATGAGTTTTAAAAGTTCAATTGTTATAAAAATTGTTGATTGTTATAAAAATTGTTGATTGATGACCTTTGAATTTTTGAAGGATGAATTTGAGAATTGAGTAGAATTGGTGCTTATTGTCAATTTTGTCGGTTTTTCTTTGCATTGCCATTAACCTAGTGAGGAATTGAGCCATCAACTTATCATTATGTTGTGGGTGAACATCTTTGATTGATGAATTGCTAGAACTTGCTTTGACATGCATTTTAAGATTACATAAAAATTTCAATTTTGCATCAAAATGATAAAGGCAATTAGGTGAAACCACTTTGGCTTAAAAAGACCAACCCTATTTTTAACCTTAGTTAGCCAATTTTGAGCCAATTTTATTTTTCCTTCTCTTTCTTTTTCACAACACCATTAGCTTGAACCTTGTTGTTTAACTCTTATCCTTTCATTAGGTCAAGAGCATTTTAAGAGCGTTTATGACCGAGTGTTGTGTTGAATTAAGTATGGGGTTAAATTTAGTAGGTTTAATGTGGCAAAGCAAAATAAAAAAAATAATAAAAATATAAAATATAAAAATATAAAAAATAAAAAATAAAAGAAAAAAAAAATATATATAATAAGAATAATTGTTATTCTTGTTGAAAGGGTTGGAATGTATCATTACAAGATTTAATAAGTGAGTTTCCTTGAAAAGCTCTTTAATGTCAAAGGGTAGATGAGAGGAAGGTGTTTTGGGATTGTTGGGTTACATATATAAATGGTTACTTCATTCTTGAAGTGCTCTTAAACTTAATGATTAAGCTCACATTTCCTAAATATCATGCCTCTACCTTAGCCTCATTACAACCCAATAAAGACCTTTTGATTGATGCTTGATTGTTATTTTGTGGTGGAGATTTGATTGATAAGCAAGCCTATGGTAATAATCTTTCATTGATTGTTATGAGTGTAAACACCACCATGATCAAACACTTGTAAGAGTTGGCGAGGGAGCGATAACATTGGTTATGCATGGAAAGCCACTTAATTGCATGAGTGTCGATTTTGTTTGATTCGATATTGATTGTGGATTTAGGGATAGGGAAGTCATGATACATCTTTATAACTCTTGAACTTAACAAAATTTATCTTGTTTATTGTGTTTTGATTTTAGCCTTGCTTGGGGACAAGCAAGGAGTTAAGTGTGGGTATTTGTTTAGTTCATTTTTGTACTTGTTTTTAGTATGATTTTATGTGTGTTTTAGTTAATGTTTTGATTAATTTGTGTTTTAAGTATGTTTAAAGTGTTGTTTTTAGGTTTAGGAGCAAAAACACCCTTGGAAGATCAAAACCGGGCAAGAAAAGCATGAACCAAGCAAGACATGGCCAAGCCAAGCAAGACATGGCCATGTCCCTCAAAATTTCTTCAAGGCAGTAGCTGACACACCTAGAGACACAGCCAAGCCTCTGGCCATGTCTCATTCAAAAGGAAAACAAAGAACAAAGAAAAGAAAGAGCAAAAAAATGAAGACAGGAAGAGACACACTCAGAGACACGGCCAAGCTTGTGGCCGTGTCACATGACACGGCCAGGACAAAAATGGCTTGGCTGTGTCCCATTCATGCCATGAACAAAAGAGCAACCAAAAAGAAGCAGAAATTGACACCGTCAAGGGTCACGGCCAAGACACTGGCCGTGTCACATGACACGGCTGTGTCCTCTGGCCGTGTCTCAATCTGTATCAAAGAGAGTGAGGGACACGGCCAGGAGCTTGGCCGCGTCCAAAAGAAAAAAATCAAGAGACACGGCCAAGCTCCAAATGGCTTGGCCGTGTCACCTCTCACAACCAAAGAGAAGAAAGAAAGAAAAGAAAGGTCTAGTGAGGGACACAGCCAAGTGACACGGCTGTGTCCCATGAAAAATCAAGAGACACGGCCAAGCCACTCTTGGCTTGGCCGTGTCACCTCAAGGAAGAGACCAAGAGACACGGCCAAGACACTCTTGGCTTGGCCGTGTCCCACATGAAAAGTCAAAATTCTTTCAACAAAGTGGGGAACAAGTGGGAGACAAAGACTTATTGCTTGCCAAAAGAAATATTAAACAAATAAAAAGTGGGGGACAAAGGGAAATGGGATGAGTTGGAAGGCATAGGTGTGTATTTTGAATGAATTAAAAGGAGAGGAAGAGGAAAATGGAAGGAGTTCTTGGCTTCTTGGAGCAAATTTCTGCAAAAAACATGGGAGAGGGAGAGAGTGACACTCTCCCTTGTCCCTTCACCTCCAAACCTCCATTTCCATCCTCTCCACTTTCTCCATCCTCCATTGATAAGATCTTTGAGGTTCTTTGGGAAAAATTGGGTTACAAGCTCTTAAAGGTTGAAGAAGCTTCATTGAAGGGAGTGGTGACTTGAGAAAGCTCCATTCCATCTTCCAAAGGCAAAATCAATTGAAGAGTTGGTGACTTGAGAAAGCTCCATCCAAAGGTTCGGTGACTTGAGGAAGCTCCATTCCACATTGCAAAGGGAAATCAACCATTAAAGAGGGCTTGAGTTCTTCATCAAATACATCAAGTGGAGCTAGGAGGAAGACTAGCAATCCTACTCTTGGAATCTTCACAAGGGGTTTTTCTATTCTCTCTTTTAATTCATTTGTATTATTGTTGTTGTATTAAGAGATTGATATTGCAATGAACAATTTGTATTTGTGTTATATTGAGTTGAATGAATATTATAAATTAATGATGTTGAGCTAAATACCGATGTTTAGGGTTTGTAATATATTTGGTTGAATGTCTTGATTTGATATCTACATTGATGTTCCTTGTTGATTGGTTGATTGTATTGCATTAAATGCTAGGTTGATAGATTAGCTACCTATTAATCTTTGAATATTGGATGACGGATCGAGAGGTGAAATCCGATATCGGAACTATATAATCGACCACCCTATGAATGAATTAGAAATATAAGTTCTAGGGTTTCGTTAATTTGGCAATGTAAAAGAATTGGTCATTGTTAATTCATGAATGTGAAAACTAATGGATTGGTAATTGACTAGTTTATCTTAAGAAACAAATTAATGACAAGGTTATGTTAATGGACAATTGAGAATTGAGCTTTGATTGAATGGACCTATGACCCTAGGCACCTTCCTAAGAATTGATTTGATCTTGTACACCCACACACATTACTCTCTACGCACGTTAATTTTAGGTTTAAATTAATCTCGCACATCTCATACAACAAACACTTCCGCATTTAAATACTTGTCAATCAAGCTATTACGAACCACACCTTCTTGGGGAAACGACCTTGGGGCGATCACCTTTGCTACAGCTACCTCGTATACTTGCGAGTGACGCTTTGTAGTAGTACTTAATTCGAGTGCAACAGGTTTCTTAAGGAAATCTTGATTTGAATATTGTTCTTGAGAGTAAGAACTTCTTTGGTAAGGTTGAAAACAATTTTGAGGTGGAATGTGTTGCTGATTTTTCTAAGAAAAATTTGGTTGGATTCCCAGCTTGGGTTGTAAAGATTAGAATATTGGTCATTTCTACCCATTTGCTGGAAACTATCAAAGCCATCTTCTTCCTCTTTCCATTCTTGGTATCGTGCGAAATCGAATGAGGATGTATTTGCACTATGCCCTGCATTGCCACATGCTGCACATATCTCTTGGCGTGACCTTCATGCTCTTCCTCTTGCATTTAGCACCTTAAGTTGATTCGTCAATTCTGCTAATTGCCATGCCATTTCAGACTCATCTTTCCTATCAGAAACTCCCCCGTGCCTTGAAAACTGCATCTTTACAAAAGGCACTTAGCAATTTAAAGAAAAACAAACAAATAATTAAATTAAAAGAACATCAAACAAAACAAACAAACAATTCAAAGAAAACAAACAATCAATTAAATTGTAAAGAAAAATCAAACTATCACTACTTAAACAACCTTCCCCGGCAATGGCGCCAAAAACTTGTTGCGCTCGAATTAAGTTCTACTACAAGCATCACTCGCAAGTATACGAGGTAGCTGTAGCAAAGGTGATTGCCCCAAGGTCGTTTCCCCAAGAATGCTAAAGAACAATTTAAACCTAAAATTAATGTACGTAGGCTTGCTGTGTGTGAAGGTCACTGTAAGCGGGGATTTTCGCCCCCACTCCCGGTGGAATGGTTCTTGTGACTTCGGCACTGTTTAGGCTCGGGGCCTTAGAGAACACGGACCTAAGTCTGGAGAAAATGGAGTAAGCCACCCGGATGGGCCGGGAAAAAAGAAAGGGGTGAATGACTCGATTCCTAAGGAATCCCCAACCCCTTAATGGGTTCGGAAAGTTGGGTACGTGTAGGGAAGGTGAGAAATGGCCCAGCACCCCCACAACGCCCGGTTCATTGGAACCGGCCTCCTTTACAGGTCTTAATATTATAAAATTCTTAAATATATCAATATTATCCATACTACACACAATAAAAAGAAAGCATCATTATATTTAAATCAAAGCAATGTCCAAACAAAACAAAACAAATAAATGGACACCCATCCAAGGATGGAAACATGTCCTTACATCACATGCCTAGATAGGACACCCACCAAAAGGTTGAAACATGCCCCTTACAAAGGTTCTAAAATAGAAAAGAAAATTAAATTACATGATGTTTAAATAATGAGGTACCCACCAAGTGGAAACATACCTCTTACAAATTTTGGAAGTCTAAATTGATTGATAAAAGTAAATAATCATCCATAATAAATAAATCATTCATTAAAAGTATTTAAATATCAATAAAATAAACATCCATCCATGATAAAATTAAATAAATTAAGTATTAAAATTAAATAAATTAAAGCATAAGAAATAAATTAAAGCATATCAAGTATGGAATTGAATAAAGCAAATAAAAGTTCAATTTATGGCTACTGTGACTTCTTATGGAATTAAAATAAATTAGTGTTTTAGGTTTTAAAAGGTGGGTAAGACTCTTTGATTAACCAAATTAAAGTTTGAATGGTGAAATTATGAAACTAGGGTTTTGGACACTTTGAAATACTTTTTAATTCATGATTTTTAAATGGTGATTTAAGCTACTGTGACTTTTTGACTTTTTATGTTTTTATGTTTTTTTTTATGTTTTAAAAGGACTAAGGTTCATAAAAATAAGGGTTAAAGGTGCTAAAAGAGTTAGGGTTCATTGTTTTAGGTTTGAAAGTTGAATTTGGGATTTAAACTTTGAAATTAGGGTTCTCGGGTAATGAATTATTTAAAGGGTTTTAGAAAGCAATTTGATATTTTATGAAGTTTTATGAATTCAAACACATGGATTGAAGTTTTTATAAGTAGAAAAGATGTTTTTTAAGGCCTTTTGAATGAAATAGAACCTACTTTAAAATCTTAAAAGAAACATAATTTTATTTTGGTTTTGTTGAAAAATATGTTCAATTAGTGTTTTAAGGTTTTTAAGAAGAAAAAATAACAATTTTAAGTCTTTTTAAAAAAGAAAGTCACGTTTTAGGGTTTTTGATTATGGAAAAATTAAATTACAACTTTAAGATTTTTTATTTAACAAACTTAAACTTTATGGATTGGCTACTGTGAAACATAAATTAAAAGAATTTAACATACCTTCTTTTGTTGATTCTCCAAAAAATAACTCTTCTTGGATGAACTAGCTCCAAAGACAAGCCTTGGTTGCCTTTGAATTCTCCTCCTCTCCTTTAAATCGTGAGTCTGCTGCTTTAAATATCACTTCAATTGAATTCATACTTTTCCTTCTTTGATTTGGTTTCAAATCCTAAAGTCACTGTGCAAATTTTTCCTCCCTTGATTTGATTTAATTAGTCCTTATTTATAGTGGTTTTTAGGTTGCTTATTCCTAATTCCCCACGGCAATTAATAATAATAATAAAAAGAAATTAAAACCTAGTTGAATTAGGTTTCCAAAAAATTCGTTGAAAAATTTTGCGCTGGCAAAAATTGTGGCAGCGGGCTCGTGGCGTGCCAGTTCGTGGGCGTGTCAGCATGCCAGCTCGTGGGTGTGTCAGCGTTCCAGCCCGCAAAAATTTCCTGCGGGAAGTTATTTCGCCCGCAGGCCGCAGGAGCCTGCGGGCAAAGGATTGGGCCAGAGGGCGCCTCGCCCACAGGAAATTCTTGCGGGCGAATATTTCGTCCGCAGGAGTTTCCTGCGGGCGAAAATTTTGCCCGCCGCAGGATTTTCCTACGGGCAAAATTCCCCCGGGCCCGTGCGAAAGTTTTTCGCTGCCGATTTTTATTTTTTGATTTTTGATTTTTATTTTTTATTAATAAAAATTAGATAATAAAGCAAAAACTATTTAATTAAAATTATTTTGGACCAATTAGATGAGAAAAATCATTTCAAACCAAATAAAACACAATGGACCGAATTGGGTCAAAAATTAAGGGTCTACAGTTGTACAAGATCAAATCGGTTCTTGGGAATATGCCTAGGGTTATAGGTCTATTCAATCAAATCTCAAATCTCAATTATCCATTAACATAACCTTGTAAATTAATTTGTTTCTTAAGGTTAATTAGTCAATTACCAATCCATTAGTTCTCACATTCATGAATTAACAATGACCAATTCTTTTACATTACCAAATTAACAAACCCTAGAACTTATATTTCTAATTCATTCATAGGGTAGTTGATTGCATAATTCCGATATCGAATTTCATCTCTCGGTCCTTCATTCAATATATAGAGATCAATAGGTAGCTAATCTATCAACCTAGCATACAATCCAATGCAATCAACCAACAACAAGGTACATCAATGGAAATATCAAATCAAAGCATTCAGTCAAATATACTACAAACCCTAAGCATGGGTTTTTAGCTCAACACCATCAATTTAAAACACTCATTCAACTCAATATAAATCAAATACAAATTGTTCATTGCAATATCAATTCTCTTAATGCAACAAAAACAAGATTGGAATGAATTAAAAGAGAGAATAGAAAAACCCCTTGTGAAGATGCCAAGAGTAGGATTACTAGTCTTCCTCCTAGCTCCACTTTGATGTTTGATGAAGAACTCAAGCCCTTTTCAATGGTTGATTCCCCTTTTGCAATATGGGATGGAGCTTTCTCAAGTCACCAACTCTTCAATTGATTTTGCCTTAGGAAGGTGGAATGGAGCTTTCTCAAGTCACCAAACCTTTCAATGAAGCTTCTTCAACCTTCAAGAGCTTGTTAACCCAATTTATCCCAAAGAACCAAATTGAAGCTTGTCAATGGAAGATGGAGAAGATGAAGATGGAGGATGAAGATGAGGGACAAGGAGAGTGTCACTCTCTCCTCATCCCAAAATATGTTTGCCCTCTCCTTCTCTTTTCTTTTCTCTTTTTAAAACCCTAGCCATCTCTATTTTTCTTTCTTTCGAGCAGACGATTTTATAGAGATTAAGGGTGACACGGCCAAGCCAAGAGTGGCTTGGCCATGTCTCTTGATTTCTTTTCCTTGCTTTCCATTAGGTGACACGGCTAAGCCAAGGTTGGCTTGGCCGTGTCCCTCACTGGCTCTTTTCTTCTCTTTCTTTCTTTTCTTTCTTTTCAAGGAGGTGACACGACCAAGCCAAGGTTGGCTTGGCTGTGTTTGACATGTTTGGAGGGACACGGCGACAAGCTTTGCCGTGTCCCTTGAGTGTGTCAGCTACTGATCTGTTGGCTTCCTCCTTAGCTTGGTATGGGACACGACCAGAAGCTTGGCCGTGTCCTCTGCATGTGTCAGCTACTGTCCATTGTTTTCTTCCTCTTGGTTCCTTGGTCTTTCCTTCCTCTCTTGATCCTTGGTTTTGCCCTTAATATGGTTCCTTGCATATTAACCTAGCACAAACACTTGAAACACACTTTAAACAAGAATCAAATAAACATTAACTAACAACACACAAACACACACTAAAAACTAGGACAAAAATAACATAAACACTTAAATAAACTAAAACTACCAAAAATAATGAAAACACTAAATAAACATATTAAAACTACCAAAATACCTAAAGAGAACAATAATCATCATAATAAATAAGATACAAATCTATGACAAAAATTAATAAAACACAAAGCAAGTCTATAAGCCACTGGTCCAACTCGCTCCAGTACCTGGTAAGGTCTAATGAAACAGGGACTCAACTTTCCTTTGCGGCCAAACCTCAAAATTCTCTTCCAAGGAGACACTTTTAAAAATACTTTATCTCCTATATTGAACTCTATGTCTCTCCTCTTCAAATCTGGATAGGATTTTTGCCGACCTAAAGCTGCTTTCAACTGATACCGAATTATCTTCACTTTCTCTTCCATTTCTTTAATCAAATCAGGACCAACCAACTTACCTTCTCCAATCTCGTTCCAACATAGAGGCGTTCTACATCTTCTACCATACAATGCCTCATAAGGTGCCATTCTAATACTGGACTGATGACTATTGTTATAGGCAAATTCCATCAATGGCAAGAATCTATCCCAACTCCCAGAGAAATCAATGACATAGCTTCTCAACATGTCCTCCAAAATATGTATCACTCTCCCTGACTGCCCATTTGTCTGAGGATGAAAAGCAGTGCTAAAATGCAATCGAGAACCCAAAGCAGCATGCAAACTCTTCCAAAACCTTGAAGTAAACCTAGGATCCCGATCAGACACTAAAGAAATTGGGACTCACCAACCTGGTTATAACCAATGGCCCTCATCATTGGCCTCAATGGCCCTCACCATTGAGTTCAGATCATAACAATTCAATCACAATATCAAGCAGTACTGCATAAGTTAGTATAGTGCACCATGCCCTTATCTACCACTCCCAACTACCCAGCAGAGCATAAAGGTTAAAATGATTCAATTTAAGTCTCAAACTTCATTTTAGAATGACTAGAGAAATTATTTTAATTTCCGTTGCACTTTGCCATTTACGCCGCGCACCACATTCTTTAGTCAAACCATTACTGTTTTTCACATATTTAACATCCACAATAAACATATCAAACATTTCAAAGCATTCCTCAAAAGATCACTAATTGACCAAATGAATAGTGTCGCGACACGTAAAAATCGGCAACGCAAAATGGCATGACCAAATGAATAGTAAAATCTGGATTTTTGTCAAAATTTTAGTCCACATCAGTCATGCATTTGACCAGGTAAATGATCTTATTTTTAGCTGAAATTTTACAGAAAACTTATTTCATATGTTGACTAATTACACGTAAAATTTCGTTAAAAAATTCATTCATTTGCTACCTCAAACAGCTGCCACAAAAAGAGTCAAGAAATCTGTCATTTTGGATCCATTTCGGCCCAAACATATGAAATACATGGGATATTTTATTTTTCTTTTTCAAATCAATATGAAGGCTTCTTTAATGATAAAGTGAAGATTTAAACACTTCCCTTTGACAACTTTTGCATGTTTAACTTAAATCAACTAATGAAAGTTCATCAAATCAACTTGCCAAAATTTTTCTCAAAACACTTGGTTTAAATTAAATTTAACCAACTCAATTGCCATAAGAAACCAAGAGCATAACTCAAACATTTAATTTAAACTCAATCAATACATTTAAGCATCAACATCAAAAATTCCATAAACCAAAGTTTGTAAGAAAAATAAAATTTCTTTTATGGTAAAGTACCAAACCTTGTTCTTTTACTTCCCCTTAGCTTTTCCTTCTTCTCCTTCCTTAATCTTTGTTTCTCCTTCAAGAAATTCAAGAACACACCCTTAAACATAAACCTTAGCAATTTAAAACAATAAGCTATCCTCCATTTCTTTTCAAACTAAACCCTAATCTAACCTTATTAAACCTTAGAAACCTTGATTCTTTCATTTAATTAATTAATATCATCACTACTTAGATTTTCCCCAAATCCACCATAAGAACCCTAATTTCCAATCTTCTAATAGATGTTTAAATACTTAAAATTGATACTAGAATTGAAATTCAACATACTTGAAAACCTTAAAACTTACCTTGAAAATCAAACTTGACAAAAATTTGAAACTCTTTGGTGTTCTTCCTATGGTGGCCGAATTTTTGAGAGAGTTTTTGGGAGAGAGATTTTGCTCCTCTTGTTATGATATATATAGTAGAAATGATGTCCACTTTTGGGTGAATGAATATGTTAAGGCCAAATGTCCACACCTTTTTCTTTTCTTCTTTTTATAAACCCTAAATGGATAATTTTCATTAGTCCATATGTTCCCTTCTTTTATTTATTTAAAACCCAAGCCCTTAAACTTTCTTTTAATTATATTTTGGCCCCTCCACCTCCTTTTGCCAAAATTTTATGGTCTCAGGTGTGAAAAGACCAAAATACCCTCCGGCGATTAATCAATCGTAACTTTTAAACTGTACAGTCCCACGAGGCAAACTACATATAGTTTTGATCCTCTCGACCTCTACTTTCTATTTTTAAGGTCTATTTTAAGTTTCAAATTCATTTTGAAAAATTATAAATAAGTCCTTGACTTTTTACAAAATTCCCTTTAGGTCCTTTCTTTCTCTCGGGTTTTGCCCTAGCTCCGTTTCTACTGTCGATCATTTCATATTCAACCCCTCGATGTCCTCTACGCACTCATGTGTTTACTTTCTACTTTGGATTCATGTATAAATTTTAATTGAAATGACCAAAATGCCCCTAGTCTACATGTCTTCGTTTCTCTCTAACGGGGTGTTTCCTGGAAAAAGCGTTACATGTCGTTGCGACCCTATTTTTCTCTACTCTTCATTTTTGGAATTGTTATGTACACTATTAAGAACCTCCAGTAAAATTTTTGAAAATTACAGTCATCTCCCCAAAACTTTGCATTCTTCTTCAATTAAATCCCATTGATCCTATAGCCTTATCTGGGGCCATTGTCAGGAATTATCTTCTCTTTTCCCCTTCTCTCACTGTGCACGTGACTATTATGCATAAATGCGATGGGCGGATGTGACAGTTCCTCCCTCGTTAATTTAGGCTTCGCCCCGAAGCCTATCAGGCGGAAATAAATATGGGTACTGCTTCCTCATAGTTTCTTCGCGTTCCCATGTGGCTTCTTCTACTTTGTGATTCCTCCAAAGCACTTTGACCAATGGGATCTTCTTATTCCGCAACTCTTTGATTTCCCATGATAAGATTTCTACCGGCTCTTCCTCGTATGTCAGGTCGGGCTGAATCTCGATGTCTTGAGCTTGTATAACATGGGTTGGATCTGAACGATACCTCCTTAGCATTGAAACATGGAAAACATCATGTATTTTACTTAATTCGGGTGGTAACGCCAACTGGTAAGCTACCGAACCTACCCATTTGATGAATCTCCGATAATATCCTGCTAACCCCAAGAAACTACAGACTTCCGTTACTGTCTTAGGTGGCTTCCATTACAATACTGCTTCTATTTTCTTGGGATCGACCCTTATTCCTTCTACCGATACAATATGTCCCAAGAAGGCTACTTCTTCCAACCAAAATTCGCATTTGCTGAATTTAGCATATAACTGCTTCTCACGCAGGGTTTGTAAAATAATCCTAAGGTGGCAATCATGATCCTCTCGATTCTTTGAATACACCAATATGTCGTCAATGAATACAACCACGAACTGCTCCAAATGCGGGTGGAAAATTTTGTTCATCAGATCCATGAATACTGCAGGTGTGTTCGTTAATCCGAAAGGCATAATGATGAATTCATAATGTCCATAGCGAGTTCTGAATGTAGTTTTTGGTATATCTTCGTCTTTGATTCCCAATTGATGGTAACCTGATAGTAGATCGATTTTTGAAAAGACTCCAGCACCTTTAAGTTGATCAAAACAAATCGTCTATGCGAGGTAGCGAATACTTGTTCTTGATAGTCAGCTTATTGAGTTGACGGTAGTCCACACACAACCTTAGGGATCCGTCTTTCTTTTTCATGAACAATATGGCGCTCCCCATCGTGACACGCTTGGCCTAATGAACCCCTTGTCTAAAAGTTCCTGTAGCTGTACCTTTAGTTCTTTTAGCTCTGCTGGCGCCATTTGGTAAGGTGCGATGGATACTGGTGCAGCTCCCGGGTACACATCTATGGTGAATTCCACCTCTCGTTTAGGTGGTAATCCGGGTAAATCTTCAGGAAATACGTCGGGGAAATCGCAAACAGTAGGTATATCTTGTCACTTCGATGCCTCTTCTTTCGCTTCTAACGCGCATAACAGGTATGCCTCGCAGCCTTTTTGTACTAACCTCTTAGCCGTCATAGCAGAAATGATGTTAGTTAGATAGTCCTTCCTCTTTCCCACTAAGGTCACTTCATCGCCGTCAGCCGTATGCAGAGTAACTCTCTTCCGTTTACAGTCAACCAGTGCATCGTGTTTAGCCAACCAATCCATTCCAAGGATAGCGTCGAATTCTTGAAATGGTAGTTCAAATAAGTCTCCCCAAAAGATACGTTCGTGTATCTCTACGGGGCAATCTTTCACTACCTTCCTCATAATCACCTCACTCCCTAATGGGCTAGTAACTAATATTCCCTCTTCCTCTAGTTTTACCTTTAGGTTCCCAAGTTTTTCATTTTTCGTGCATATATATGAGTGTGAAGAACCCGGATCTATTAAAACATAAAGCAGAACTCCAAACATAGATAACTGAGATGTAATCACGTCTAGCGCTTCTTCATCTTCTCGCCCCCTCATGGCATACATTCTAGCAGGAGACCTCGCTTCTGATTGATTCACCGTCTCAGACTGCACACGTGACGGATTTCTGCTCCTACCTCTGCCTCGGCCTCGCCTTGTTGCCGCTTGCGATCCCTCAGTCTCCCTAGGTAGATTCTGCATTCGCTGGGGACACTCTCGCATAAGGTGATCTAAAGATCCACATATGTAGCATGCAAATATTCGACCCCAACATTCTCCCATATGGCGGCGTCCGCATTGATCACAGCGTGGATTAGTATTTTCGCCTTTATTACCTCTTGGACCAGTAGAAAAGTTACCTCCGCTTCGGCTGAATCCTCTTCCTTGCCCTCTTTCGGATCATCCGGTACTAGCGACTGAGGTGGCTTGACTTAGACCATTGCAAATCCATCCCTGACTATAACTCCGGCGTTGACCACTTCCCGTGGAACCACTGCCTCGGAATCGCTTCCTTGATAATTGTTAGTTTCTCGAATAGTCTTGGGTACCTCTCTTCTGTTTCATCTTCTGTCTTCTATTCTGCTCATCAGACTGACATTGCTCTACTTCCAGAGCCCTAGTGACCAACTCAGAAAATTCCTTGATATTTGCAGCAATTAGCTGCATCCTAATCTCATTATTCAAACCATCCTGGAATTGTTTACACCTATCATGTTCGTCTTCAATTGTCTTTTTGGCATACCTACTCAGCCTGGTAAATTCTCTCTCGTATTCAGCAATGGTCAATCGACCTTGCTTTAAGTGTACAAACTCCTTTTTCTTGGCATCTAGGTATGCCTCCGATATAAACTTCCTCTTGAACTCATTTACAAAGAAATCCCATGTCCTCTGTTCCGGTGGAACTCGTTGGTGAACTGTGTCCCACCATATATATGCTTCTTCCACTAATAAGGAAGTAGCACATACTACTCTCTCTTTTGGCATACACTGTAACTGATCTAAGGCTCGTACCGTTCCTTCCAGCAATATTCGGCTGTAGAAGAATCATCGTCCCTTCGGGCCCTAAACTCCTTCGCCCGCACTTCCTTATCTTTTCGATCAGGGGTTTCCTTTCCTTTCCTACAGCAGGTACTGGTATGGGTGCTGGCACTGGTGGTGGTACCGGGGCGGCACCGGCTATCTGTCGTAATACGGCAGCCATTTCTTGCAACATTTCGTTGGGGATAGGAGCATCAGCTGGTGGTTGCTCCGATGCAGGTATCTCTGATACATGCGTGTCTACAGTTCGGGAGGCCTGAGACTCGACCTCCTCCTCTATATCACGCTGTGCTATTCGCGACATCTAAAGAACAGAGCAAAACGTATACAATCCCATCATAAATAACGACCCAGACCAACAGCATTATATTACCCTAGGTGGCATGTATATAAAGATAAAAACTCTTAAATAACACATATACAACACAACTTTTATTTATTTCCAAGCAAAAGTTTTTACATTACTAGGAAGCCCTTATGTACATTCCAAAATTTAGGACTCCTTACTACTATATCATCATGTCATACTACCATACAATATTTACACGATACCCCGATGTCACCTATGTTCATAACAAAAAGAACCTCCATAAAACAACACATCTCAAAGTTCAGTGAGTAGGTGCCCTAGGTGAGGTGGCACTGTCAGACAAATACTCTTCTATCTCAGGGTCAAACTCTGGGTCATTCGATGCTTCACCAGGTAAGTACTGGCCTAGCTCCTGGACCCTCTCCTGTAAAGCACGGATCTCTCTATGTGCTACCTCGAGGCTCCTACAGGCACTATCAAACTCCACTCTATGACTGAGCCTGTCCTCCTTTAACATTTGCACGTCTCTTATCGAGGAGGTAATCATCTCATCTTTTGATCTTAGGTCTTCACGATCCTGTATACTTCGATCTGCCAAAATTTCTAGGGTATCAGTTTGTTCCTGCACTCTCTGCTTTAACCTCTCTACTTCCATCCTCAGTTACCTCATCTCATCATTTCGATCACCCATAATTACTCCTGTTATAATTAGAATAACGTAACTAATACTACTACACACATGTATAGTTACATATTTAGAACCCCTAACCTAACCCTATGTGTCATACATTTAAGGTTCAGTTCAACTAACTACCCAGAGTCGGCTAAACCAGAGCTCTAATACCAAGAATTGTAACACCCCTTCCCGACCTACGTGTGTAAGCCGAGTAGAGGTGCCACACTAACCTAATGTTGCTACCAAATTTACTTAGTCAAATTTTAGTTCCAGTTTTTACAGAAATTTTGCCAGAGGTTCGCCTAGAAATTTGGTCCCAAGTGTCGACAAAACTGGTTTTTCTGATTTTTGAAAACATTTTTACACAAAACAATGCGAATACAATCAATTTCAATACACTCCCAACGAATCCACCTTATACCCTCAACTACAACCTGCAAAAAGAATTCACACTTCTAATACAAATAAAGTAGAGATTTATTATTATTACATACTACTAACGTACAATATAACATAGTAATTCTCAATCTTATATATACATATACATGCCAAAACTAGCTAACCCATAATGGAAACTAAGAGATCTACCCTGAGATGCTGTGGGTCTGGTCGTCGCTTTCCCAAAAGTTAACTACTGCTCCGAACCTACGAGTCAAGGAAAACTTAACTCGCTGAGCAATGTCGCTCAATGGGTACTTTACCGATGAAAATATAGTTAAAACATGTACGTATTTGAAATAAACGGAAATAATTAAGTCATAAATCAACCAACATTAAACCAATGGAAATTATTGTACATTCAGTGTAAATATACTTTCAACAAATGTAAAAACCATAAATCAAACTCATATTGCATTACGTAGTTTAGAAAATAATAATAACCGAACTTTGGCTCTACCGGTATAGGGAACCATAGTGATAAGGCAGTGGCCCTCACCACTGTAACATAGGTGGCCATCACCACCGATATCAAATCACAAGAATGGCCCTCACTATCCTGGTTATAACCAATGGCCCTCACCATTGGAGCCAATGGCCCTCACCATTGAGTTCAGATCATAACAATTCAATCACAATATCAAGCAGTACTGCATAAGTTAGTATAGTGCACCATACCCTTATCTACCACTCCCAACTACCCAGTAGAGCATAAAGGTTAAAATGATTCAATTTAAGTCTTAAACTTCATTTTAGAATGACTCGAGAAATTATTTTAATTTCCGTTGCACTTTGCCATTTATGCCGCGCACCACATTCTTTAGTCAAACCATTACTGTTTTTCACATATTTAACATCCACAATAAACATATCAAACATTTCAAAGCATTCCTCAAAAGATCACAAATTGACCAAATAAATAGTGTCGCGGCACGTAAAAATCGGCAACGCAAAATGGCATGACAAAATGAATAGTAAAATCTGGATTTTCGTCAAAATTTCAGTCCACTTCAGTCATGAATTTGACCAGGTAAATGATCTTATTTTTTGTTGAAATTTTACAGAAAATTTATTTCATATGTTTACTAATTACACATAAAATTTCGTTGAAAAATTCATTCATTTGCTACCTCAAACAGCTGCCACAAAAAGAGTCCAGAAATCTGTCATTTTGGAACCATTTCGGCCCAAACATATGAAATACATGGGATATTTTATTTTTCTTTTTCAAATCAATATGAAGGCTTCTTTAATGATAAAGTGAAGATTCAAACACTTCCCTTTGACAACTTTTGCATGTTTAACTTAAATCAACTAATGAAAGTTCATCAAATCAACTTGCCAAATTTTTTCTCAAAACACTTGGTTTAAATTAAATTTAACCAACTCAATTGCCATAAGAAAGCAAGGGCATAACTCAAACATTTAATTTAAACTCAATCAATACATTTAAGCATCAACATCAAAAATTCCATAAACCAAAGTTTGTAAGAAAAATAAAATTTCTTTTATGGTAAAGTACCAAACCTTGTTCTTTTACTTCCCCTTTGCTTTTCCTTCTTCTCCTTCCTTAATCTTTGTTTCTCCTTCAAGAAATTCAAGAACACACCCTTAAACATAAACCTTAGCAATTTAAAACAATAATCTATCCTCCATTTCTTTTCAAACTAAACCCTAATCTAACCTTATTAAACCTTAGAAACCTTGATTCTTTCATTTAATTAATTAATATCATCATTACTTAGATTTTCCCCAAATCCACCATAAGAACCCTAATTTCCAATATTCCAATAGATATTTAAATACTTAAAATTGATACTAGAATTGAAATTCTACATACTTGAAAACCTTAAAACTTACCTTGAAAATCAAACTTGACAAAAATTTGAAACTCTTTGGTGTTCTTCCTATGGTGGCCGAATTTATGAGAGAGTTTTTGGGAGAGAGATTTTGCTCCTCTTGTTATGATATATATAGTAGAAATGATGTCCACTTTTGGGTGAATGAATATGTTAAGGCCAAATGTCCACACCTTTTTCTTTTCTTCTTTTTATAAACCCTAAATGGCTAATTTTCATTAGTCCATATGTTCCCTTCTTTTATTTATTTAAAACCCAAGCCCTTAAACTTTCTTTTAATTATATTTTGGCCCCTCCACCTCCTTGTGCCGAAATTTTATGGTTTAAGGTGTGAAAAGACAAAAATACCCTCCGACGATTAATCGATCGTAAATTTTAAACCGTACAGTCCCACAAGGCAAACTACATATAGTTTTGATCTTCTCGACCTCTACTTTCTATTTTTAAGGTCTATTTTAAGTTTTCAATTCGTTTTGAAAAATTACCAATAAGCCCTTGACTTTTTACAAAATTCCCTTTAGGTCCTTTCTTTGCTCGAGTTTTGCCCTAGCTCCGTTTCTACTGTCGATCGTTTCATATTCAACCTCTCGATGTCCTCTACGCACTCGTGTGTTTATTTTCTACTTTGGATTCATGTATAAATTTTAATTAAAATGACCAAAATGCCCCTAGTCTACATGTCTTCATTTCTCTCTAACGGGGCGTTTCCTGGAAAAACTGTTACACGTATTTTTCTCAACTCTCCATTTTTTGAATCTGTTATGTACACTATTAAGAACCTCCAATACAATTTTTGGAAATTACAGTCACCTCCCCAAAACTTTGCATTTTTCTTCAATTAAGTCCCATTGATCCTATAGCCTTATCTAGGGCCGTTGTCAGGAATTATCTTCTCCTTTCCCCTTCTCTCACTGTGCACGTGACTATTATGCATAAATGCGGCGGGCAGATGTGACAAGTGATGTGTAATTATGGTTTAATGTTGGAAATGCCATTAAATGTGATACTAAATGATTATTTGCTATCACATTTGGTTTAGGCATTGAGGGAGGTTGATTTGCTGCATCCAAGTGGTGAAGGGCAAGTTAGAAAGATTGGATTGAAGGTTGTTAGCTTGCTTTGGGTTGCTAGTGGAGGTATGTACAAACTTTAAATATAATGTCTATATTTGCATAACATTTGGACTTAACACATTTTGGATGAAAAATGTGTTAAGCTACTTGGTTCATTGATTGTGTATGAATAATATGCTATGACATTTTTAATGTCATATATGTGTTAAATGCATTGTGAAAAGCCATTGATAATGGCTAATTTGTGTAACAAGTGAAATATGCATGTTATGTGAAAATACCCTAAGTAGTTGGGTAATGTGTTGTGAATGCAAAAATGAGATATGTGTAACAATGAAATGAATTGATATTGATAAAAATGAGAAAAATAAGAAAAGTGAGAAAAATGAGAAAGATGTGAAAAATGTGAAAAGTGAGAAAAAAAATGTGAAAATAAGGCAATGTGCCTAGATTGAATATGTGACAAAGAGAAAGAGATTGATAATGAGAAATATGAATAAATTGTGTGCCTAGTATGTTATTCAATTTTTAGAGTTCTGGGTTTGGCGGCATGCCTATGATTGCCTACGGGCTATACGCTGGAATGGTGAAAAGACTGGGTCGTAAGCCAGGCCAGCTGATAAATATGAAGTTTTTGGGGTGAAAAGACTGGGTCGTAAGCCTTAAAAACTGTAGTAGTCTAGCCAGGTTGAGGACCAAGATACTGGGGCCTAAGGGTCTAGCCGGGTTGAGGTCCAAGAGACTGGGGCTATTACATTATCCATGGATATATTTCCTATGGGGCTAGACACATGGTGTCATTATGGACCAAAGAAGTAACTCTGAAATTTGAAGAGCATATTAGATCCTTTTTGGGCCCATGCTTGTCTTTGTTTTAATGTGAATTATGAATTAGTTTTAATGTGAATTATGAATTATGATACAATTGAGTAATATAATGTTATGAGTTGTGCTTAAGAAATGTTTGAAAAATATAAGAATGTGGATTGATGTGACATATATATGCATTGTGCATTTGGTATTGCATTGAGTTATATTGTTATTATCAAAATTTGTATCACTAGGCTTCGGCTTAGCACGATTGTTTCCATCACGCAGGTGACAAGGTAGACCCAGCTGAGCCACAGAGTTCTTCTAGACCAGATCGGGTCTAGACTTGTAGTTGAGCTTGTTGAGTTGTTATCGAGATCAGAAACACTACCAGCAGCATGTATATATATTTTTATGTTATTGTACTTTTTGAGTTTTATGCATAATATATTATGTTTTGGATTTTACGTATTGCATATTATAAAGAATGTTTGGGTCAATGTATTTGAAATGGGAAAGTAAGTGTGTTTTAAATTATATATATCTATATGTATAAATGTTTGAGAAACTTGGTGAAATTGAGAAGTATGGTTGAGATGGTGGTTGGAAATTATTTGGGAGTGTTTTCTTTTTGCCGGTTGTGTTTTGATAAATTTTGGGATTTTCAAAATATAGACAAAACTCTAGCAAATTTTTTTCCAGAGATTTATATATTATTTATTTATTGTTCTAATAACAAGTAAATAATATTTATATTCTATTTAATTTTTTATATATTTAGAATTTGAAATTTTAAATTGGAAATGTTTAAAAAAAATTAGTAAACCGGTCTGTGACATTTTTGTACCGTATATGTGCATTTTACATATGCTGAAAATATGTACTATAAATATGTATGGTATAAGGTTGTTACATTTGTTTTGGTATCAGAGCCTATGTTTGAGGTTCTCGACCTAGGTGGGATGATAGAGTGAGAAAATGGGGGATTTAAAAAATAGTTTTTAATTATAATACATGCATTGACACTGACAGTTTCTAATCTCTGATATAGTATTTTTTGCTTTGTTTGCAGATATAAGTAGTTATGGCATCTTGGCAGCATCAGGCTGCTGAGGGTAGTGCAGAGAGTGTGGCTCCAGATGAGGGTAGAGATGGAGCTAGAGTTGTATCTGCTGGTGAGGCATCTATTTCTGTGCATGTGAGACCAGCAGTTGATGAGATTCTGCCTAGCTGGGTATGGCATATGGTAGAGTTGTTGAGGAAGGCTCCAGTTCCGCAGCCGCCATAGCCACAGCCGCAGACACAGTTGCCGGTGAGGCAGTATGATAAATTGAGAAAGTGTGGGGCTGAGGACTTTGTTGGTACTACAGACCCTGTTGTAGCAGAGCAGTGGCTAGACCGGGTTCAGAGCATAATTATTCAGTTACAGGCTAGTCCAGAAGAGAAGTTTGATTATGGCAAATCTCTTCTGCAGAGAGATGCATATGAATGGTGGAAGACTATTCCACATGCTCTTGACCTATGATGATTTCCTGCAGGAATTCGAGAAGAAGTATACTCCGAGAGAGTATAAAGATGCAAAGAAGATGGAGTTCCTGAGTCTGAGACAGAATGCCAGGACAGTGACTGAGTATGAGATCGAGTTTATCCGGTTGAGTCATTATGTTGGTGGGATCATTTCTGACGAGTTTGACAAGTGTAGGAGGTTTGAAGAGGGATTGAGACCCTCTATCATGTGCATCATCGCAGGCTCTCGGTATCAAGATTTCTCCCAGTTAGTTGCAGCTGCCAGGAGGGTTGAGAGGGCACAGAATCTTACAACAGCTGCAAGGGTTGCGGAGACCAGAGTTAGGAGACCTCAGAGTGAGGCAGGGTCTTCATCAGTGAAGAGAGGCTGATGGGGATATTTTCAGAGGTTTAGTAGGAGTCAGGGGTAGTTTGATAGGTCAGTACAACAGAGAGAGATAGAGACCTGCAGTTTCTGTGTCTAGTCTTCCGACTCCAGTGGCTCAGAGACCTACTCCACCTACTTGCGTTCATTATGGTAGAGTACACAGGGGTGTCTGCTAGTGGAGAGGTGCTTCAGGAGTGTGTTTAGAAGTGGGTCATTAGACCATTTTATTAGTGATTGTCCCGAGCCACCGGAGGTTTGGCAGGTAGATACTGCAGCTTCTCGACCCAGTGTCAGAGGGGTCATGGTGACAGAGGTTTTAGTAGAGGTGGTCGACCTGGGTTTAGTCAGAGAGGAGGCTCTCCATCTGGAGGCGGTAGGCCAGATGAGGTTGGGCCATCTCAGTGGGTTTATGTGTTGCAGAGGCAGCCGTATGCTTCAGCCATCATTGCGGGTACATTTTCTTTATTTGGTATTTTAGTCCTTGGTCTATTATATCCTGGATCTACGCATTCATACATAAGTGCATCTAGCTTGCCTATGACTAAATTGCATTCTGAGTCCCTAGGATTTGATGTCTTGGTGACAAATCCTTTAGGGCATAGTGTTATGGTGAGCAAGGTGTACCGAGATAGTCCAGTTGTTGTTCAGGATGAAGAGTTTCTCGGCGACTTGATTGAGATGCCTTTCAGGGAATATGATTTGATTTTGGGCATGGATTGGTTATCCAAGCATGGGGCTGTGGTAGACTGTCAGAAGAAATGTGTTACTTTGAGAACACGTGATGGTAGGGATATGATGGTATCTGGTGAGCAAAGGTATCTTTCATCTATGTTTGTTTTAGCTTTTTCAGCTGGGAGAATGATTCGGAAGGGATGTAAGGCTTATCTTGCTCATGTTGTAGATACTAGAGTAGCGGGATCCATGCTTGAATGTATACCCACAGTTGCCGAGTTTCCAAATGTTTTCCCTGATGAGTTGCTAGGGGTACCTCCTGAGAGAGAAGTGGAGTTTGGTATCGATTTGTTGCCTGGTACCACTCCTATATCTATTACCCCTTATCGGATGGCACCTACTGAGTTGAGAGAATTGAAGGTGCAGTTGCAGGAGTTATTGGATAAAGGGTTTGTCCACCCTAGTGTGTCCCCGTGGGGAGCGCCTGTGTTGTTTGTGAAGAAGAAGGATGGCAGTGTATTGATTATATGCAGTTGAATAAGGTGACCATCAAGAACAAGTATCCTTTGCCTCAGATAGATGATCTCTTTGATCAGTTGAAGGGAGCAGCGGTATTCTCTAAGATTGATTTGAGATCAGAGTACCATCAGTTGAGAGTCAGAGATGTGGATGTACCCAAGACAGCTTTTTGTACAATGTATGGGCATTATGAGTTTCTGGTGATGCCTTTTGGATTGACGAATGCACCAGCAGCTTTTATGGATTTGATGAACAGGGTATTCAGACCATATTTAGATAAGTTTGTGGTGGTCTTCATTGATGACATCTTGGTGTATTCATGTAATGAGGAGGATCATGATAGACATTTGTGGATCGTATTGCAGACTCTGAGAGAGAAGCAATTGTATGCTAAGTTGTCTAAGTGTGAGTTCTGGCTCGATCAGGTAGCTTTTCTTGGTCATGTGGTTTCAGCAGAGGGTACTAGAGTTGATCCCAGTAAAATTGAGGCTATCTTGAATTGGAGTCCACCGAAGACTGTGATAGAGGTTAGAAGTTTTCTGGGATTGGCAGGCTATTATCGTCGATTTGTGAAGGGTTTTTCTATAATAGCTACACCACTCACCAGATTACTTCAGAAAGGAGTTAAATTTGTGTGGACTGATCGGTGTTAGGCGAGTTTTGAGCAGCTAAGGGAGATTTTGACTCATGCTCTTGTCCTTACTCTGCCTATGGAAGGTAAACCATATGTGATATATAGTGATGCTTCACACAATGGTTTAGGTTGTGTTTTAATGTAGGAGGGTAGAGTCATTCCTTATGCCTCTCGACAGTTGAAACTGCATGAGCTGAATTATCTGACGCATGATTTGGAATTAGTAGCAATAGTTTTTGCCTTAAAGATTTGGCGGCATTACTTGTATGGGGAAAAGTGTTTCATTTATACAGATTATAAAAGTTTGAAATACCTAGTTGTTCAGAGAGAGCTGAATCTTCGGCAGAGACGGTGGTTAGAGTTGATTAAAAACTGGGACTATTTGATTGATTATCATCCTGGAAAGGCAAATGTTGTTGCTGATGCCTTGAGTCGAAAGTCTTTGGCAGGTTTGACTGATTATTCACTCTCATTTCTTGTTGAGTTGAGAGCATTGCACGCTAGATTTGAGTCTTGTGGTTATGGTACTTTGATGGCTCAGTTGCAGTTGAGGCCAGTCTTATTGGATTATATTAGGGAGGCTTAGTTGGCAAATGAGAGAATTCATAAATTTGTTTTAGGGGGAGAGTCGAGACTTTTATGTGAGGGTTGATGGCAGTTTATGGTACAGAGATAGATTGTGTATTCCTGATGATGCAAAATTGAAAAGAATGATATTAGAGGAAGCACATCATTCACTTTTTGCTATGCACCCTGGGAGTACCAAGATGTATCAGGACTTAAAGCGACATTATTGGTGGTCAGGTATGAAGAAGGACATAGCAGAGTTTGTATCTAGATGTCTCACTTGCCAGAAAGTGAAGGCTGAGCACCAAGTTCCTTCAGGGTTGCTCCAACCTTTATCAGTGCCAGAGTGGAAATGGGAGCGAGTGACAATGGATTTTGTGACTGGACTACCTTTGACTCAGAAGAAGCATGATGCAATCTGGGTGATAGTTAATCGAATGACAAAGATAGCTCATTTTCTTCCACTTCAGATGGATTATTCTCTTGAGAGGTTGGCTGAGATGTATATCAATGAGATAGTCAGGTTGCATGGAGTCCCAATTTATTTAGTGTCGGATCTAGATCCCCGGTTTAGTTTGAGGTTTTGGAAGAGTTTGCATGATGCTTTGGGTTCTCAATTGCATTTTAGTACTGCTTTCCATCCTCAGACAGATGGACAGTCAGAGAGAGTGATATAGATTCTGGAGGATATGTTGAGGAGCTGTATCATTGATTTTACCGAAAATTAGCATAGATTTTTGCCATTAATTGAGTTTGCTTATAACAACAGTCATCAGTTGAGTATTGGGATGACTCCTTATGAGTCTTTATATGGCAGGAGATGCAGGACACCTTTGTGTTGGGATGAAGTTGGAGAAGGTAAATTGGTTGGTCTCGATTTGATTAAGGAAACAGAGGAAAAAGTGAAGGTGATTTGGGGTCGTTTGAAAGCAGCTTCAGACCGATAGAAGTCTTATTCAAATTTAAAGAGAAGAGATATAGAGTTCAGTGTGGGATGTAAAATGTTTCTGAAGGTGTCTCCATGGAAGAAAATTTTGAGATTTGGCCGCAAAGGGAAGTTGAGTCCTCGTTTCATAGGACCATATGAGGTGTTGGAGAGAGTTGGTCCAGTGGCTTATAAACTAGCTTTGCCTCCTAAATTGGATAGAATACATAATGTTTTCCATGTCTCAATGCTTCGGAGATATAGGTCTGACCCATCTCACATCTTGTCAGTGGAGTCCATTGAGGTGAGTCCAGATCTGACTTACGAGGAAGAAACAGTGGCAATTTTGGTACGAGAGGTTAAAGAATTGAGAAATAAGAGGGTGCCACTTGTGAAAGTCCTTTGGAGGAATCATGCCAATGAGGAGGCAACCTGGGAAAGTGAGCAGGCGATGCAGAGTCAATTTTCCCATTTGTTCCAGACTTGAGGACAGGTAATTTCGAGGATGAAATTTGTTTTAGGGGGAGAGAATTGTAACATCCTAAAATTTTTGAAAATTTCTAAGTTTTAGAAAAATTGGATAAAATAAACTATAATTTAAAAGGATAAATTGATTTAATAGTTTTAAATGAAAAATGAAGGGATTTTAAATGAAAAAGTAGAATATATATGTGATATATATGCAAAATATGCATAACATATAAAAAAGTCAACACATTTTAAAAGAAAAGGTATTTTGGTAATTAAATCTTATAAATTCAAAATTAAATTATTTTTTAATGGAAGAGGGAAATTATGACTTTTAATTTATTAAAAAATTAGAAAATTAAATATTAAATTATTTTAATATATATATGTGGTTAAAAAAAAGATGAAAGGAAAAGAATATTAAAAGTCTTCTTCTTCTTCTTCTTCAAGGACGTGTCTTCCATGGGAGCTTGAAGACCAAGGATTTTGCTTCTTCCATACTCCATAAATTGAAGGAATTAACAAGTTTCAATTGATTTTTGGTGATTTCCACCAAAATTAGTAAGTTTCCATCTCTTTTCTTTGAATTTCTTGGAAATTAGGATTATGTGAGAATTTGAATTTTTATTTAATATGTTATAATTGTTGGAATTGGTGTGTGTGATGTTATTTTCGGTAGTTATCCATGATTCTAAGGTTAGATTGAAGAGATGATGGAGTTTGGTTAAAGAATGGTGAAGAGAGAGAATTAAGGGTTATAGATTTTTGGGGTTTTGAAAACATGAACTTTAATTGTGCAAATTGACTCCAAATGAGTTGTTTTGATTCATAAACTAGTATTTTAAAGTCAAATATTGGATTTGGTGGTGTTGGATCGGAGTTTGAGAACGGAAGTGGAGATTAAGGGTTTTGGAAAAGTGATTTTGCAAAGTGGTTGAATTGTGTGATTTTATTTGTTTAAGCATGTTGTTTAGTGTTAAAAGTGATGAATATAAGCTTGGAATGAGTAATGGATTGTGTTGGAATGGAAAACCTTCAATGGGGGAAGGTTATGCCATTTTTTAGATTTTGTGTATAAGAGTGTATTTTTATAATGTAAATGATTTAAATGTATTAAAATATGTTTTTAATAATCTAAATAAACTTAAAACACTAATTTAATTGTAGTAGAATGGAATTCCAATGTTGAAGTATGGAAAGGCTAAATTTTTGGAAATTTGTAGGAGTGATATGTAATTATGGTTTAATGTTGGAAATGCCATAAAATGTGATACTAAATGATTATTTGCTATCACATTTGGTTTAGGCATTGGAGGAGGTTGATTTGCTTCATCCAGTGGTGAAGGGCAAGTTAAAAAGATTGGATTGAAGGTTGTTTTTAGCTTGCTTTGGGTTGCTAGTGGAGGTATGTACACACTTTGAATATAATGTCTATATTTGTATAACATTTGGACTTAACATATTTTGGTTAAAGAATGTGTTAAGATACTTTGTTCATTGATTGTGTATAAATAATATGCTATGACATTTGTAATGTCATATATGTGTTAAATGCATTGTGAAAAGCCATTGATAACGGCTAATTTGTGTAACAAGTGAAATATGCATATTATATGAAAATACCCAAAGTAGTTGGGTAATGTGCTATGAATGCAAAAATGAGATGTGTAATAATGAAATGAATTGATATTGATAAAAATGAGAAAAATGATAAAAGTGAGAAAAATGAGAAAGATGTGAAAAATGTGAAAAGTGAGAAAAAAATGTGAAAATAAGGCAATGTGCCTAGATTGAATATGTGACAAAGAGAAAGAGATTGATAATGAGAAATATGAATAAATTGTGTGCCTAGTATGTTATTCAATTTTCAGAGTTCTGGGTTTGGCGGCATGCCTATGATTGCCTACGGGCTATACGCTGGAATGGTGAAAAGACTGGGTCGTAAACCTCAAAAACTGTAGCAGTCTAGCCGGGTTGAGGACCAAGATACTGGGGCCTAAGGGTCTAGCCGGGTTGAGGTCCAAGAGACTGGGGCTGTTACATTATCCATAGATATATTGTCTACGGGGCTTGACACATGGTGTCATTATGGACCAAAGCAGTAACTCTGAAATTTGAATAGCATATTAGATACTTTTTGGGCCCATGCTTTTCTTTGTTTTAATGTGAATTATGAATTATGATACAATTGAGTAATATAATGTTATGAGTCGTGCTTATGAAATATTTGAAAAATATAAGAAAGTGGATTGATGCGACATCTATATGCATTGTGCATTTGGTATTGCATTGAGTTATATTGTTATTATCAAAGTTTGTACCACTAGGCTTCGACTTAGCGTGATTGTTTCCATCGTGCAGGTGACAGGGTAGACCCAGCTGAGCCAGTGAGTTTTTCTAGACCAGGTCGGGTCTAGACTTGTAGTTGAGCTTGTTGAGTTGCTATCGAGATCAGAAACACTACCAGCAGCATGTATATATATTTTAATGTTATTGTACATTTTGAGTTTTATGCATAATATATTATGTTTTGGATTTTACGCATTGTATATTATAAAGAATGTTTGGGTCAATGTATTTGAAATGGGAGAGTAAGTGTATTTTAAATTATATATATCTATATGTATAAATATTTGAGAAACTTGGTGAAATTAAGAAGTATGGTTGAGATGGTGGTTGGAAATTATTTTGGAGTGTTTTCTTTTTGTAGGTTGTGCTTTGATAAATTTTGGGATATCCAAAATACAGACAAAACTCTGGCGAATTTTTTCCAGAGATTTTTATATATATTATTTATTTTGGGTTCTTATAACAAGTAAAGAATATTTATATTCTATTTAATTTTTTATATATTTAGAATTTTAAATTTTAAATTGGAAATGTTTAAAAAAAATTAGTAAACGGTCTGTGACATTTTTGTACCGTATATGTGTATTTTACATATGCTGAAAATATTGTTTTATTAGTTTTTGTCCTCAAATTGCTATTTATTTAATATAATTATTATTGTTTTCTTCATGCATTTTGGTAGTTTTAATCTGTTTATTTAGTGATTTCACGCAATTTGGTAGTTTTTAATTTATCCCAGTGTTTAGATCATTTTTGTAATAGTTTTTAGTCTGATGTTTATGTGTTTTTAGTTAATGTTTCATTTGATTCTTGATTAAAGTTTGTTTTAATTGTTTGTTTTAGGTTAAAGTGCAAAAAACTCCCTTGGAAGATCAAAACAAAGAAAGAAGAGCATGAATCAAGCAAGACATGGCCAAGCCAAATCAAGCTTGGCCGTGTCACCTCAAGGAGATTTTGGCAGAACTTGACACGGCCAGGAGACGGCCAAGCCACTGGCCGTGTCTCACCTAAAGGGCAAAACCAAGGAAACCAAGAAAGAAAGGAAACAGAAGCTGACACTGGCAGGTGACACGACCAAGCCACTAGCAGTGTCACATGACACGGCCACAAGCTTGGCCGTGTCCCATCCTAAGCCAAAAGAACAAGGAAGAACCAAAGGAAAGAAACAGAAGTTGACACACCCAGAAGACAGGAGCTTGGCTGTGTCACTCTCATCTCCAAAGAACAAAGAAGAGCAAGGAGAAACAGAAGCTGACACACCCAGGTGACATGGCCAAGCCACTAGCCGTGTCACATGACACGGCCACAAGCTTGGCCTTGTCACCTAATGAGTCAAAAGAAAGAAAACAACGCACAGATTTTTAGCTAAGGAATTGTATAAATAGTTAAGATTAGGGCAAGAGGCGGGGACTACACATTCTTTGAGCCGTTCTTTACTTTTCTCTGAGAGTTTTTCTCTAAAATAATAAAACCATAGAAGATTGATTTCACTTTCATTCAAACACTCTATATCAAATTAGTTCTAGCCATTACATTATTCTTTTAGCAAAATCTGAGCAAGAGATTCTTCAAAAACAAAAGGAAGATTGTAATTGGTTTTGTTTGTAATATCCCTAAGTGTGCCTAGAAGTTGTGATGTTAGTATTGTTATAATGGAATTGAAAGTGGTAATTGTTTATGGTTTAATTGAATGCTAAAAGAAGTGGTGAGATAATGTATATATGTTAAGTTGTTAAGGGAATTAAGGTGTAGAGGGAAATGTATATGTAGTGTATATGATGATATATATAACATATAAGTTGGTCAAGGGAGAGTCAATGGAAGAAGATATTTTCATTAGTATTAGGTGAAATTACTTATATGGGCACATAAGAGACAAGAGTTAAGTTAAATGGATGAAGGGCATTTAAGTAATTGTCTTGTTAAATTGTGTGGTGGAGATTTAAAGAAGAAGACATGGTTGAAATGTATTGATTTTTCTTTTCTCCTCATGTGTGTGCCGGCCATTGAAGGAAAGAGAGTGGAAGAGAGGTGTTCTTGATGCTAGAACCAAATTGAAGAAGGAATCAAGGGATTTGGTTAGAGATTTGTGGAATTTCTTCATTTAAGGTAAGTACACTCTTGTTTTCCTTTGTTAATTTTGAAGTTGTGTCTAAGATGAATTATAATTTGTTGATGTGATGATTTGGTGTGTTTGATATGTGTTTATAAGAGTTAAAATTGATGGTGAGTTAAAAGATTGAATTGGTGTTGATTTGGTTGTGTAAATGGTAAGCTTAAGGGGATTTTGATAGTAAAAGATCAATTGGGAAGTTGGTTTTAGTGTTTGGAATTAGTGAATGATTTAATGTATGGTTAATGTGAATATTGTGTTATACATGCAAAATAAGTGTTAGTGACTTTGATTACATCCATGTGAATGAGTTTGTGTTGTGTATAAGGTGTTGAATGCATTTAGAAGAGTGTTGGCTTTGGTTAGGGTTTGTTCATGAGTGACACGGCCACAAGTTTGGCTGTGGACGGTCGCGATTCTTCATGGGCGGTCGCGACTTAGGTCGGGCTTCTGACCGCGAAACCTACTGTGATAAGGTTCCATATTTTAATTGTGTAGAACGGTCGCGACTTAGCCTGGTGCGACAGCGATAATTGTTCTGTTCTATTTTATTGGAAGTAAGTAAAGGATGTAAAGCATGTTGCTTATATGATAATGTAATGTGATTTGTGATTGATTATGATGATGTAAATAAGTGTTATAGGAATAATGTACTTTGTAATGTTGCATCAATGATGCTATAGGTAAAGTGTGAAGGATATGATGAGGTAGTGGATTATGTATAGCTTGATGGGAGTAGTTCTTGAGGTAAGTACAAAACCCTATTTGATTGCATATAATTATATTGTTAAAATAAATATGAATATTGTATATGCAATGAAAAGATAAGAGATATGATAATACATTAATACATATGAGATGTGAAGGCATTCAATATATATATGTTATGAAATGTGAAAGATGTGAGGATATGATTTGTATGATGTGTATTCCAATTTATATGGTAATGCAATTGATTGTGCATACTTGAGTAATGAATGATTATTTATATAAATATCAAAGATGAACTATGAAATGTGATATTGTGACGGAATATGAAATGTGAATTGAGATGTGATGATGTATAAAGCCATTGTGATTGGCTATGATGAATAAAGCCATTGTGATTGGCTATGATGATGCAAATGGAATAATGGAGGCATGATTGCCTAATAAATTGTGAATTGTGAAATGGGAAATGAATTGAGAAAAGAAATTTATAATAAAATGATTGTGTATCTAATATGTTGATTCAACTTTCAGAGTTCTGCATTTGGCGGCATGCCTATGAATTACTGGATAGGCGAAATGGGAGGCCCGTAAGCCGATTCCAGTTGAAAAATGTGATTTTTGGAATGTTGGTGAAATGGGAGGCCCGTAAACCACTTCCAAATGAAAGATATGAAATATATGAAAAGTAACAGTCTAGCCGGGTTGAGGATCTCCTCGATTAGTCGGGTTGATGGTCCAAGAGACTGGGTCTGTTACGCTATCCATGGATAGAGATATGATATGATATATGTTGCCTACGGGGCTAGACACATGGTGTCACTATTGACCAAAGCAGTAACTCTGATCTTTGAATAGCATATTAGTGTCTTTTGGGCCCGAGTCTGTCTCTGTTGTTAATGTGATGTATATACATGTTGAAATAAATGAGTAATGAGATCTATGTTGCCTTTGTTGGAAATGTGAGTTGTGAATGATGAATTGTGATTGGTCATATGATTATATAATATACATGAATTATTGAAAAGAGATATGGTCTATGAAATCATATGAAATATGTGATTATAAAGTATAATTGATATATATGATATGTATGAAGTGAAATTGGTAAGTATCATAATATGAAGGTGTAACACCCCCATACTCTATATAAGTACTATACATATACCAAGTATACATACAATACGTATATAAAGTATAAGAATGTCACTTTTCGTTTCCAATTAAAAACCTTTATCCAAGTTTAAGCAATATTGCATTAATTTAAAGAGCATTTACAAAAATCATTATTCTTATCAAAAATACAACATAATTAAAGTCACACATGTATGCATCACCTTCTAGTTGGTCTCGAGACACTCTTACCCTTCTCGTGGCATAACAGCTGGACTTCCAGATCAACCACATAACCACCTGCGCGATTACACCACCGCGCTAAGCCCGAGAGCTTAGTAATACAAATAAATATAAAATATATATACTTTACATAAAGATCATACCTTATACTTTTAGCATCATGTTTTATTGTTTTCTTACCCTGTTTTCCTTTCTCAAAGCATTCTTCATATATTCCCACTGATCTCATAAATCATACACATATTTACATAGAACATTCGCAAAACTATACTTACCATTTCTATCTCATATACAGATACATATACATCATTTTAACAAATCACTATTCAATGATCTATCCAAACCTTCATGAGAACAATTCTCGCAAATTCCACATTCATAAACATTTTACACATCATACTATATTCTCATAAACTCATATCTCAACAAAACTCCTCAAGCCATATTCATTTTCAATATATCATTACACACATTACCAAATCATACTTCATAACATTATTTTATTCACAAATTTATCAATCATGAAACACACTTCCAACAAAAGCAACCATAGATCTCATTACTCATTTAGTTCAACATTTGGATATCACATTAACAACAAAGACAGACTCGGGCCCAAAAAAAACACTAACATGCCATTCCATTATCAGAGTTAATGCTTTGGTTTAATCATCACATTTATCATTATCCCAACTAGGCTTCAAGGATTTAGGTTCAACCAAGCTTCAAGGGGAAAAAAGCATGCTAAGTATCAACCCAATTTGGCTTCAAGAACCAATCCAACCTAGCTTCAAGGGTTGTAACATCTCAATTAGGCTTCAAGGATTTGACCCAACCAAGCTTCAAGGGGAGTAAAACATGTTAAACTTCAACCCAACTTGGCTTCAAGGATCAAGTCCAACCTAACTTCAAGAGATTGTTACTCATATTAGGCATGCCACCAATAACAAACTCTGAAAATGGAATAACACATTAGCTATACAATTCATTTATCAATTTCATTCTCAATTGAATTATCATAACTAATAACAATGGCTTCACATGTCATTTGAATCATCATAGCCAATAACAATGGCTTCACATGTCATTTGAATTATCATTACCAATCACAATGGCCTCATATCTCAATTTATGTTATAACCATTCATTATTCGAGTATACATAATCAATTACCCCATCATATCACTCACATTATACATATCGCATCATTAGTATCACATTTCAAATACATTATTCATATAACACATCACCATTCACAAGACTTACAATGCATAGTACATAACCTTGTTCATATAATATCATATGCATTATCAAATGTAAGTTCAATTCCAATCATTTAAGAAGAACAAAAACCAAACACAGTAACCAACACACCCAAGGGACACGGCCAAGCTTGTGGCCATGTCTCTCAATCCAACACTTCAGTAGCAAACACGGGCACAGGACACGGCCAAGCTTGTGGCCGTGTCTCTCAAAACAAATTGGCAGTGACCAACACTGGCATAGAACACGGCCGTGTCTCCTCAAAATCCACCCAACACGACCAAAATTCCCTTGACTTGGCCGTGTCTCTCATGAATTGGCCGTGTCTCTCCTTGCTTTTGGCCGTGTCACTCATGGATTGAAACCCTAACATACACAAGTCTCCTCTAATTGCACTCAAACTCATCATACACAAAATAGCATGGTTCAAATGAATGGAATCAATGTTCTAAACACAAATTCTACATGTTTATCACAATATTCACCTTATTAAAACACATCCACAAAACATTTAAACACATACTATCTCAAAACCCTAAAACCAACATCCTTCTCCATCTTCCAAAATCAACATCCACCACTTTCAACAACACCACCTATTTAAACTCTTAACTTAAAACCAAATTTAAAACTTGAAAACACATTACAAACACATCTCATCATCAAATCAACAAACCCTAATTAACTTCAAATACCACTTCAAAAGAATAAAAGAAATCAAAGAAAAGAACTTACCTTAGTTATAAACTTCTTGAATCATCACTTGATCACTTAATCTTCCTTCAATTTGAGCTTAACTCTTCAAGATCTTCTCTTTGTCTCTTGCTTTCCTTTGTCTATGGAGGAGCCAGCCAACAATGGAGAAGAAGAAGAAATCATGAAGAAAACAAAGTCAATTCTTCTTTAAATCTCCACCAAGAGTTTTTAACCAAACAATTACCTATATACCCTTATCCATTTAACTAACCTCTTGTCTCTTATATGCCCATATAAGTAATTTCACCTATCACAAATGAAAATATCTTCTTGCATTGACTCTCCCTTGACCAACTTATATGTTATATATATTATCATATAAACAACATATACATTTCTCTCTAAACCCTCTTTTCTCCCAAAACACATATACATAAGCATTCACTTTCCAATTCCTTTTTTTCTTTCAAATCAACATATACATTCAATCCCATTTAAAACAACAACAACAACAACATCAACAACAACAACAACATTCAAAACTTCTAGGGCATATATGGGGATATTACAATTCTCTCCCCCTTAAATAATTTCGTCCTCGAAATTATCCAGCACCACAACAACCCATTTAAAACAAATCACCATTTTAATTTTCATATGAAAACAATCGTATTCTTACACTATAATTTCATCAAATCTCATAACTTCTACTCTCCCCCTTAGAGATACTCATCTTCTCTGAAATTCATAATTCATCATTGTATAGGTATATATATATATATCTTTGCATCTTATTACTTTCTCAACAAAGCAATCAAGATAACTCATAACATCTCTAATGACCTTTATCTTTGTACTAGAGTCAGATTATCACTTTATCTCTTTAGAGATA
This sequence comes from Garcia nutans, assembly GCA_947685225.1. Lineage (NCBI taxonomy): Eukaryota > Viridiplantae > Streptophyta > Magnoliopsida > Malpighiales > Euphorbiaceae > Garcia > Garcia nutans. The sequence continues at coordinate 40,286,076 of CANTUV010000007.1, read as the reverse complement.
TTTCCTTAACTTTAACCTCAAAAATCATTAATTAATATCTTAGCATTGTTTATTCCATTCTTACAATCACTTTCAAAATAAACATTTACCAAACCTCAATGGATAACAATATCCTTACTTTCTTTAGCTTGCTTCTCACGTAATATAATTATTAGTACAATACCTTTAAACTTAACAGATAAACAACATTTCCCTTTTTCTCATCATGAACAAATGATATAATTCAATTTATTTATGTTTATTCATAGGCCAGAATATTACATCATACATATTACTATTTAAATTTTACACTCCCAGTACAACTGTACGTATCAAATCTCAATATTGACTCGCAACTTTAGCGAAATCCAGATCAATCGATCTATCTATCACAATATACTAACATTTAAACCTTATTCGATTCAATCTAACAGTTAACTTATCGAAATTTATCATTGGATTTCACACAATATATATATATATATAACCTAATTTCATTAGGTCAAATTTATATTCACATTCTAATCTTTTAATATTCATAAATTCAATCAATAAGAATCATGCTTATAAATATACATTTCATTATTTCAATAATTATATTATCATTTCTCATACTCATTCAAAGTTTATCAGTATAGCCAACCACTATGGCTTCATAAACGAACTTTTCCCCAACCAGATCGGTAGTCCAAGTTCGGTTGCCCAACACAATGGGTCCGCATGGTTCTGCAGGAGGCAGACAAGTCCGTTCATTTATCTTTTCACAATTCATTTCTCATAATCAATTAAGCATTCTACCTCAATTATAATTCATTTCCAACATCATTGCCAACAATCATGGTTTCTCATCACATCAAGATAGTATACACATATATCATCAATTATATTGAACATCTCATTATTCAATCATATCATCTAGACATGTTTCAATCATATCATTTCCTTTTATTATTTCTTCACTTCACATATTATTACTATATTTATATAATTATTTTTCTATCACATAATTCATAGCTGAAAACCTTATCACAATTCTCTTCCCTTGCGTTACCTCTCATAATTATAATTAAATTTTTTTTAAACATAGAAATTATAAGATATAACTTCACCAATCATATCTTTTAACCATGTTTCTGGAAATATAGTTATCAATCTCACCAAAACTGTACTACAGTTATATCATCTCAGTTCTAAATCTGAAGATAATAAAACTAATCAACTAGTCACACTAACCAAATCATATTACCATAATATATTAACAATCACGCCTGGGGTTTGTAAATCAATATTGTTCTTCTATTATTTGATTTCCAGCCTTTACGATTATAAGGCTAGATTGTATCACAAAAATTATATATATATATATATTCTCCAAACTTTTATTACACCAAGAGTTAACACATTTTAAATTTCATCTCAAAACAGTTTGCTTTTGATTATTTGATCATCATTAACCTAACTCATGTTCAATAATATTATCTTTAACATTTTCTACGCCAACTTTCAATCATATACAAATCTTACACAAGTTTTATTCATTACTCCATTTCCAATCCATCTTTTCTAAAAAATTTTCAATACATTAGTCTTTTCTTACAATTTCTTATTATACACTTATACATAAAATTTTTCTACACACAAATACTTTGAGTTCCAAAACATCTTATGATCGCCTCATTTAGTTATTGCCATAACAATTCCACTGTTCAATATCACCCAAATCCATTCTCATTTTCTATTTCATCACATAATCTATTCTATGAAAATTTAATCTCTATTAGATCCACTACTATATGCAATCTCATTTCTAATACCATTAAACATACAATGGTATAAAATAATAAACATATTATATACACATATTCATAATGTGACTCTCTTCCCACCTTTCTTACATATATTCATTACATTCATGTAGAAAATTCCTTTTACATATCCTTTATTTATATACACATAATTATGCAATTTATTAAATTTCTCTTTTGCATATAGTTTATACAAATTTAATATTTATCACTTTGCTTTGACTATTATCATTCTCATTCTTTTAACATAACTTAAGTTATTCATTAACTTCAATAAATATATACACTCTACTTATAATATTATTTCACAAAGATCTTAATCACATTTCCAATGTGATATCTCTCTCACATTTATCTTTAAATACCTTTAACATATCTTTCATATTCATTTTCATCCTTTCCAATCAAATTACTTAAAGTAACTCATTTTCATTTGCTCAATTCCTTTTCTTTTCTTTTATTTCAAACCAAATTTTCCTACTATCAATCTCATCCCCCAATTCTTAATACTTTCATGTGCACTACTATTCATTTCGTATATCTCATGTATTAAATACATTAAACTATCAATATCTAAATGATCTTTATCCACATTCCATTAAAACTATAGATTTTCAACTTACTAGTTTCCTTAAACTTCAATTTATTCATCTCATTCTCTTAATATCAACTTTAAAACATATTATATATATATACCACAAAGCAACATCAAAACATATATGTTTCACCATTACTAAGCTCATTCCAAAACTCTAAATATCACATATTACCATCATTTACATGAGCTTTTACAATATTCAAACATATCACATTGCTAACATTGAAATCACCATGTTTGCATTAAAATAACAATACAACAACACCAATATCTCTTTATACTTAACCAACATCATCTCTTTTTCCTTTTAAACAAAACCTTAACTTTTCATATCCACACCTTAAATTATCACACTTAATCTATACCAATCAACTCATTCTTTTATATTGCAATCACCTTTCAATTATCAACATTTCAAAATTTGCTTTCATATAAAACCTCATTTACGCACTATCATCTATCTTATGTAATTCAGATACATCACAAATCACATAATGCCACGTTCGAGACCAACCTAGATGTGAATGCATATGCATGTATCACCAATTGCATTTCAAAACTCTTCCTTTTTAATTCTATTTAAACTCTTCAAAAATTTTTTTTTTTAATTTCACTTAGGCCGGGAATCTCGAACCTAAGCTCTGATACCAAAATAATTGTAACACCCCCATACTCTATATAAGTACTATACATATACCAAGTATACATACAATACGTATATAAAGTATAAGAATGTCACTTTTCGTTTCCAATTAAAAACCTTTATCCAAGTTTAAGCAATATTGCATTAATTTAAAGAGCATTTACAAAAATCATTATTCTTATCAAAAATACAACATAATTAAAGTCACACATGTATGCATCACCTTCTAGTTGGTCTCGAGACACTCTTACCCTTCTCGTGGCATAACAGCTGGACTTCCAGATCAACCACATAACCACCTGCGCGATTACACCACCGCGCTAAGCCCGAGAGCTTAGTAATACAAATAAATATAAAATATATATACTTTACATAAAGATCATACCTTATACTTTTAGCATCATGTTTTATTGTTTTCTTACCCTGTTTTCCTTTCTCAAAGCATTCTTCATATATTCCCACTGATCTCATAAATCATACACATATTTACATAGAACATTCGCAAAACTATACTTACCATTTCTATCTCATATACAGATACATATACATCATTTTAACAAATCACTATTCAATGATCTATCCAAACCTTCATGAGAACAATTCTCGCAAATTCCACATTCATAAACATTTTACACATCATACTATATTCTCATAAACTCATATCTCAACAAAACTCCTCAAGCCATATTCATTTTCAATATATCATTACACACATTACCAAATCATACTTCATAACATTATTTTATTCATAAATTTATCAATCATGAAACACACTTCCAACAAAAGCAACCATAGATCTCATTACTCATTTAGTTCAACATTTGGATATCACATTAACAACAAAGACAGACTCGGGCCCAAACAAAACACTAACATGCCATTCCATTATCAGAGTTAATGCTTTGGTTTAATCATCACATTTATCATTATCCCAACTAGGCTTCAAGGATTTAGGTTCAACCAAGCTTCAAGGGGAAAAAAGCATGCTAAGTATCAACCCAATTTGGCTTCAAGAACCAATCCAACCTAGCTTCAAGGGTTGTAACATCTCAATTAGGCTTCAAGGATTTGACCCAACCAAGCTTCAAGGGGAGTAAAACATGTTAAACTTCAACCCAACTTGGCTTCAAGGATCAAGTCCAACCTAACTTCAAGAGATTGTTACTCATATTAGGCATGCCACCAATAACAAACTCTGAAAATGGAATAACACATTAGCTATACAATTCATTTATCAATTTCATTCTCAATTGAATTATCATAACTAATAACAATGGCTTCACATGTCATTTGAATCATCATAGCCAATAACAATGGCTTCACATGTCATTTGAATTATCATTACCAATCACAATGGCCTCATATCTCAATTTATGTTATAACCATTCATTATTCGAGTATACATAATCAATTACCCCATCATATCACTCACATTATACATATCGCATCATTAGTATCACATTTCAAATACATTATTCATATAACACATCACCATTCACAAGACTTACAATGCATAGTACATAACCTTGTTCATATAATATCATATGCATTATCAAATGTAAGTTCAATTTCAATCATTTAAGAAGAACAAAAACCAAACATAGTAACCAACACACCCAAGGGACACGGCCAAGCTTGTGGCCATGTCTCTCAATCCAACACTTCAGTAGCAAACACGGGCACAGGACACGGCCAAGCTTGTGGCCGTGTCTCTCAAAACAAATTGGCAGTGACCAACACTGGCATAGAACACGGCCGTGTCTCCTCAAAATCCACCCAACACGGCCAAAATTCCCTTGACTTGGCCGTGTCTCTCATGAATTGGCCGTGTCTCTCCTTGCTTTTGGCCGTGTCACTCATGGATTGAAACCCTAACATACACAAGTCTCCTCTAATTGCACTCAAACTCATCATACACAAAATAGCATGGTTCAAATGAATGGAATCAATGTTCTAAACACAAATTCTACATGTTTATCACAATATTCACCTTATTAAAACACATCCACAAAACATTTAAACACATACTATCTCAAAACCCTAAAACCAACATCCTTCTCCATCTTCCAAAATCAACATCCACCACTTTCAACAACACCACCTATTTAAACTCTTAACTTAAAACCAAATTTAAAACTTGAAAACACATTACAAACACATCTCATCATCAAATCAACAAACCCTAATTAACTTCAAATACCACTTCAAAAGAATAAAAGAAATCAAAGAAAAGAACTTACCTTAGTTATAAACTTCTTGAATCATCACTTGATCACTTAATCTTCCTTCAATTTGAGCTTAACTCTTCAAGATCTTCTCTTTGTCTCTTGCTTTCCTTTGTCTATGGAGGAGCCAGCCAACAATGGAGAAGAAGAAGAAATCATGAAGAAAACAAAGTCAATTCTTCTTTAAATCTCCACCAAGAGTTTTTAACCAAACAATTACCTATATACCCTTATCCATTTAACTAACCTCTTGTCTCTTATATGCCCATATAAGTAATTTCACCTATCACAAATGAAAATATCTTCTTGCATTGACTCTCCCTTGACCAACTTATATGTTATATATATTATCATATAAACAACATATACATTTCTCTCTAAACCCTCTTTTCTCCCAAAACACATATACATAAGCATTCACTTTCCAATTCCTTTTTTTCTTTCAAATCAACATATACATTCAATCCCATTTAAAACAACAACAACAACAACATCAACAACAACAACAACATTCAAAACTTCTAGGGCATATATGGGGATATTACAGAAGGTTCTATCAATTTTATTGAATGATGTTTGATGGTTATGCTATATGTGTATATGTATATCCTCTATAAGATTAATAGGATTATATGAAGAATGCGTTGAAAAAGGGGAAAACAGAGTAAGAAAATGGTAAAACATGAGACTAAACATAGGAGGTATGTTTCCTTTATGTTGTATATTTTAATGGTTACTTGTACTACTAAGCTTTCGAGCTTAGCGCGGTTATCTTAATCGCGCAGGTATATAGGTGATGAAGCTGGAGATAAGCTACTATATCACAACGAGGACAAGTATAGTTCGAGACCAACTAGATGGTGGTGCATGCATGTAATTATATTGTATTTTCATAAGAATGTATTCATATGTATAAATGAATCTTTGAAAGAAACAATGTAACTTATATTTATGTATTATCATGATAATAATAACCATTTTGTAAATACTTTCATATGGTTTAAATGTATGATGGTTTTTAAAATTAATGTAAAGATTTTTAATGGTGATGGAAAGTGACATTCTTATACTCTACATACATATTGTATGTGTACCTGGTATATGTACAGTATTTATATGGGGTATCGGGGTGTTACATTGTTCTTTAACTCTATCTCTTATGTTTCATTGAAATTGTATTTATGAATTCTCTAATGTCTGAATTAATTTCTTAGAATTTGAATGAGATGAATTTGTTTCATAGCATTACTATGAACTAATTTTGATATAGTCTAGGGTTTTTATGGATCTACTATGATTGTATGAAATGGTTATTGCTCTTAACTGATTTATTTCTTTTATCCTTAATTGAATGGAATAAGGTTAACATATAATTGATTGGTCACCAATTATGTGTTTTAGGTATTTAGATGAAGGATTGAGAAATGAAATCTAATACTGGAATAATTTAATTAGGGACTTAGGTGAATTAGAAATATAAACCTAAGGAAAAGATCATTTTGATTGCAGTAAGATTAATTGAAAAAGGTTTGAATGCAAGAGCTTATTTCATTGATTGGATTAATTAAGATGCTTGAAATCTGATCTTTGAAATTAAGTCAGTTAAGAGAAATAGCCGTTCATACATATAAATTAGTAGAGAAGTGCAAACCCTAGGCTTTTCTATTAAGTGAATCAATATATCTGTTCAATTTTCTTTCATTGCAATAAATTCAATTCCTTTCTAATTTCATTAGTTGTTTAGCAATTTAATTTTATAAATCAAAGACTATTAATTGATAATTCGTTATTTATGATTCGATAAATAATTAAGCTTATCTAGCTTCCTTGTGAGACGACCTTGAGGTGTTCACCGAAATACTACAACAGCCTTGTATGCTTGCAAGTGTAGCTTTAGTAGTGTTTATTAGAGCGCAACAAGTTTTTGGCGCTGTTGCCGGGGAAGCTAATTGGCGTAATTGTTTATCAGTCATATATATATTTTAAATTATTTTTCATTGTTTATTTTTATTTTATTTTTATTTTTCTATAAATAATTCCTTCTTTCAGAAATTTGTTTTATGCAAGGTAGGATATCACTTGAAGCAGAGCTTTGCCCATTTATTTCAGAAATTCAAACAATGAAAAGGAGCAGAGAAGAGTTTGAATTGTATACTGGGTTTGATACAGAGGATGAAATTTCTAATTTCGAGTTGGATACTTTGCAATCTACCAATATGGGAGACGAGAGGCAAAGAACTATAAGGGATTTTGCCAGACATGTCATTGGAACTTCCACCTCATGTATAAGATTGACAGATGCAGCAAGAAATTATGAGTTGAAGAATATCCATTACAGCATGCTGCCATCTTTCTATGGAGTTCCGAATGAAAATCCTTTGAATTTTATCCGGAATTTCTACTCCACCCTCTACACATTTCCATTGGGAGGACTAATAGAAGACTAGTTGAGGATGAGGAGTTTTCCATACACATTAAAGGATAGGGCAAAAAGCTGGCTTATGATGTTGACTGAAAATTCATTGACAACTTGGGAGCAAGTATATAACAAGTTTATGGGCAAATTTTACTCACATCAGAAGACAGCTGAATTAAGAGGAAAAATAGCCACATTTGCTCAATTGGATGGAGAGTCATTTCATGAGGCTTGGGACAGGTTTAAGATGTTGTTAATCCAGTGTCCACACCATCACTACCCACTTCAACTATTGAATCAGTTTTTCTATGATGGTCTAAGCCAGCAATTTCAGAATACTGTTGATAATGCAGCTAGGGGAGCTATGGGAGAAAAGAGAGCAGAAGATACTTATGATATCTTTGAAATGTTGGGAGCTAATTCCCAACAAAAAAGTGTAAGAGGAAGAAGTAAAGGGGTAAATCAAGTGGAAGCCAACAGTGAGATGGTCAATTAGATAGCTGAATTGACAAGACAAGTGCAGATGCTAAACATGAAGAACAATGCTTTTTCATCCACTCAAGAAGTGTGTGGAATTTGTGGAACTTTTGGGCATGGAGCAAATATATGCCCCTCTACATACGAGTCTTATGTAAATGAGGCTGAGCAAGTTAACGCTATGGATGGATATCAACCAAGGGCCCGGAATGATCCTTACTCAAACACTTACAATCCTGGTTGGTGGAATCATCCAAACTTTTCGTGGGCAGCAAACAATTCCCAACAACCTTTCCATTTGCTCCAAAGACAAAATCAACAACTAGGGCTATCTTCAAATCAAGGGCAGCCTAAGAGAGGCAGTTTGGAGGATAGTTTACATGCTTTTATCCAAGTCAGTACCAAGAATCAAGAGATGAATAACAAAAGGTTGGATTCATTGGAAGCATCTTTCATGAAAGTGGAGACCCAAGTGGGACAACTTGCACAACAGATGCAGATTCAATAAAAAGGAAAATTTTCGACTCAACCTTAGTAAGCACAAGCAGTGACTGTTCTTAGAAGTGGTAAGGTAATAAATAATGGTGTTGAAAATAATTCTGTGAATGCAAGTGATCAAGAAAACAAAAAGGAAGGAGAACCAGAGGACAAGGGTGATGGAGAAAAATCAATGGAGCAATCTCCTTCGGTAGATTTACACAAGGCAAGTAATCCTTACCGGCAACCTATACCTTTCCCCAGCAGATTGAAGAATGATAAATAAGATAAGCAATTTTCAGATATCTTCAACATGCTGTCTAAGGTAAGTATTAACTTACCTTTACTTGAAGCAATAAAGAATATGCTGACTTATGCCAAATTCTTCAAAGAATTGAACACCAAGAAAAAGAGGCATGAGCCAAATGAAAAGGTGATAGTATCAGAGGTAGCTAGTGCTATTTTGCAACATAAACTACCTCTGAAGTAAAGGATCCTGGTAGTTTCATAATTAAAATTACTATGGGTAATGGAAAGGGGACTGATGGCATGTGTGATTTAGGAGCTAGTGTTAATTTGATGCCTTACTCTGTGTATCTTGAATTAGAACTTGGGGAACTTAAACCTACTAAAATGGTCTTGCAATTAGCTGACAGATCTCTTAGATTCCTGAAAGGAGTTATAGAGGATGTGTTAGTTAAGGTTGGTAGGTTGATAGTGCCCGTGGATTTTATAGTTCTGGACATGGAAGGAGATAACCCTACACCATCCGCACACACTATTCTAATGGGTAGGCCTTTTATGGCTACGACCAACACCTTGATTGATGTTAAAAATGGTAAATTGTCAATGACTGTCTTGGGATAAACGGTTAAATTTTCTATTTTTAACACTTCTCCTATTCCTACAACTGCATTATATAAGGATTGCTCTTTAATTGATTGTATTGATGTAGTTGTTTCAGATGTTTTCTTGCAAACAGGTTCTTCGGATAAATTGGAACTTGCGCTGACCTTAAATCGTGACCTGGATATTTTTGACTCAGAAGTAGTCAGTTGCATTGATATATTAGAAAGGGCTAAAATAGAGGAATTTAAAGAGGAACCATCATTCGAGCTTCCCTCAATCCAAAAAGAAGAGAATAATCCTTCACTTAAGTTAGAGCTAAAAGAGTTGCCTAAAAACCTGAAATATGTGATTTTAGGAGATCATGACACCTTACCTGTGATAATTTCTAGCGAACTTAGTGAAAGGGAAGAGATGAGGTTGGTGAGTGAATTAAGAAGATTGAAAAGAGCTATAGGATGGGGGTTGAGTGACATTAAAGGTATTAGCCCTTCAATGTGCATGCATAGAATTATCTTAGAAGAGGGAGCCAAACCAGTAAGAGAGACCCAAAGTCGCCTTAACCCAAACATAAGTGAAGTGGTTAAGAAGGAAGTGCTTAAATTACTTGATGAAGGAGTGATATACCAGAAAGCCAATAGTGAGTGGGTTAGCCCAGTACATGTAGTGCCTAAGAAATCAGGAATCACTGTGACAAAAAATGAAAAGGATGAATTGATTCCTACTAGGACTACCACTGGGTGGAGAATGTGTATAGACTATAGGAAGTTAAATAATGCCACAAAGAAAGATCATTTTCCTCTTCCTTTTATTGATCAAATGCTGGATAAACATTTTGGACACTCACACTATTGCATTTTGGATGGGCTTTCAGGTTATTATCAGGTGCCGATAGCACCAGAGGATCAATCCAAGACCACTTTTACTAGCCCTTTTGGGACTTATGCATTTCGGCGTATGCCCTTTGGCTTGTGCAATGTGCCTATAACTTTTTAGAGATGCATGATGTCGGTTTTTATGGACATGATAGATGACTTTATTGAGGTATTTGTGGATGATTTTTCTGTTTTTGGTGACTCTTTTGATAGTTGCCTCAGTAAACTTGTTCTTGTGCTTGAAAGATGCATTGAATGTAATCTCACTTTGAGTTGGGAAAAAAGTCATTTCATGGTCACTCATGGCATTGTGTTAGGCCATATTGTGTTATGTAAAGGGATTGAGGTGGATAAAGCTAAGGTAGAATTGATTGCTAAGTTACCCCCACCTACCTCTGTTAAGGGAATAAGAAGCTTTCTAGGGCATGCAGGTTTTTACCGGAGGTTTATTAAAGATTTTTCTAAAATAAGCCAACCATTGTGTAATTTTCTTGGAAAAGATGTTCCATTTGTATTTACTGCACAATGCATGCAAGCTTTTAATTCCCTTAAGGAAAAATTGACCAGCGCACCGGTAATTGTAGCTCCTGCTTGGTCCTTACCTTTTGAAATTATGTGTGATGCATCCAACCATGCAGTAGGAGCTGTCCTTGGGCAAAGGGTTGAGAAATTTTTGAGAGTGATTTATTATGCTAGCTTGAACCTAAATAGCACACAAGTTAATTGCACAACAACTGAAAAAGAAATGCTAGCTGTTATTTTTACCTTAGATAAGTTTAGAGCTTATGTGATTGGGTCTAAAATTATTGTGCATTCAGATCACGCTACTTTAATATATCTTTTGGCCAAACAACATGCTAAACCTCGTTTAATCAGATGGGTGCTCTTATTGCAAGAATTTGATTTTCAAATCAAAGATACTAAGGTAAATGAAAATGCTGTAACTGATTGTTTATCTAGGTTACCTTCCTTTGATGAAAATCTTGCATCTGATAGCATTCATAGAAATTTAGAAGCATTTCCTGATGAACAGTTATTTGCGGTAATGAATTCACCATGGTTTGCAGATATTGCTAACTATCTTGCTTGTGGTATTTTGCATTCTGACATGTCATTTTAGGAAAAGAAAAGGTTTTTACACATGAGTAAATTCTATTTCTAGGATGAACCTTACCTATTCCGGATATGCAAAGATGAGATAGTTCGCAGGTGTGTATCTGAGGAAGAACAACTGAGTGTTCTTCAATTTTGTCATGACCTTCACTGCGGTGGTCATTTTGGAGGGAGAAAGTCTGCCGAAAAAGTGCTTCAAAGTGGATTTTATTGGCCTACCCTATTCAAAGATGCTCAAGAATATTGTAAGCATTGTGACCGCTGTCAATGAGTAGGTAATATTAGTAGGAGGAATGAAATGCCCCTTCAATCTTATATTGTAATTGAACTGTTTGATGTTTGGGGAATAGACTTCATAGGTCCTTTTTCCAAATCCTTTGGTTATGAATACATATTGGTTGCTGTTGATTATGTTTCAAAATGGGTGGAGGCAATCCCCACCCGAACTAATGATGCTAATGTGGTTGTTAAATTTGTGAAGGAATACATTCTTAGCATATTTGGCACGCCAAGAGTGATAGTCAGTGATGGGAGAAGTCATTTCTGCAACAAATGTTTTGAGAAGTTGATGCACAAGTCGGGTGTGAAACACAAAGTGACGACCCCATACCATCCACAGACTTTAGGACAAGTTGAGACATCCAACAAGCAAATCTAAGGAATTTTGGAAAAACAGTCAACTCATCAAGGAAGGATTGGGCAAGTAGATTGAATGACGCATTGTGGGCATATCGAACTGCTTTCAAGACTTCCTTGGGTATGAGTCCATACCGATTGGTTTTCGATAAGGCTTGTCATTTACCGGTGGAGTTAGAACACAAGGCGTATTGGGAAATTAAAACTCTAAATTTAGATTTGGACAAGGCAAAGAGAGAACGTTTTCTGCAAATTTCAGAGTTAGATGAACTAAGGAACGAGGCATATGAGAGTTCAAGGATTTATAAGGACCGTACTAAAGCACTTCATGACCGAATTTTAGTACGAAAGACATTGAGCCCAGGTATGAAGGTCTTGCTTTTCAATTCTCATCTCCGACTATTTCCAGGAAAACTCAAGTCTCGATGGAGCGGTCCTTTCGAGATAATTCAGGTATATCCTTCCGGTGCTATAGAATTACTTAACTCTCGCACGAATGAAACTTTTAAAGTAAATGGACAGAGAGTTAAACCATATAATGAGGGGTTATAAGAAGTAAGGATTGTCTATAGTACTTTGATCTACGATCCTTAATTCTTGCAGTAACATCCAGCTAAGACGACGTTAAAGAAGTGCTCAATGGGAGGCAACCCATTGTTATTGTTTTCAGCATTTTAGTTTAGCATATTTAGTTTATTTATTTATTTTTCCTTCTATTTTTCTTAAGGCTTGATGGTTTGGAGATTGGAAGTGATTTTATTCTTGCAGAGAATAGGCCAGGAGCATTGAGTTTAATTGAGAAAAGGAGGGCCATCCAGTTCCAACTTTCCTTGATCGCATGTTTATGCTGAAGTCGCGGTATTTGCTTTAGTTGTTTTCTTTCATGTTGATTATTTGTACGAAAGCTTCACTATGTGCAACACAAAAGAGGTTCTTTATATCTTTTCTTTTGTTTACATTGAGGACAATGTAACTCATAAGTGTGGGGTAATTTTTAAGCTTTTCTTTAATTTTTGTTTTGTTTTCTTTGTGAGTTTATATTGTGCGTTTTTCTTGGCATAATTGTTGGAAACTTATTGACTTTTCTGTAATTCTACCATTACATTTGAGCCTTAAGTATCAGCAAAGAGATTAGCATTTGAATTCATTTAGGATCAATTTTCACATTCTGCAATTCATGACATATAAATCTCTGAGAACCCACCCTTTGTGAGTTTTGAGCCTCATAGATGAATATTATTGTCAATCGATTTTCTTTTCTTAAGTGTGCACCTTTATGATTTTGTATCTCTAGAGCTTTCTTTTACGTACTAATTGAACTCACATTATGATTTTATCTCAAGTTTTAAAATGATGAAGGCAAATTAGGATTACCCCCTTTAGCTTAAAAAGACCTCCCTTAATAATGAATTCCTTAGTGAGCCAAGTTGAGCCTTTGACCTTTTCTTGATTGATCAACACAATTAACAACTCAACATTTTTCTATTATTATCATACCTTCATTAAGGAATGGAGTTTCTTATGATATGACAATAGGAGTGGTTTAATTGATAAGTATGGGGTAAACAACAACAAAAAATAATAAGAAAATAATATTGTTTTTGTAAGATTTGGGGCTGAAATGCATACTCTGCCGATTTTATTTGACTAAGAGTCGATTATTCTTTTCTTCTACATTTGAGCTAGATGTTCAATGTATTTTTATAGTTTGTGTATATATATATATATATAAATTAATAAAAATTAAAAGAAGATATATATATATATATATACAAAATTCATATATTTTCTAGCATTAGTCATCAAAGAGGAATTTTGACTCATTTACTTTTCTTTAAGTATGCAAATATTTGAGACTATCAAGGGTTGGTGAATATGTCATTTGAGGGAGTTACGAGTTTCTACGCAAGATTTTTGTCTAATTTAGATGCTCCATTACTTGATGTTCCAACTTAAATGTCTTTTCTCACACCTTCACCTTAGCCCCATTACATCCAAACGAAAAGACCTTCGGATTATTTCTTGCGAAAAATCAGTGAGAGAGATTGGATAATTAAGCAAGTTTATGGTAGTATTCAGTCATGATTGGTTTGAGTAAATTAACCTTTGAAATTGAGAGAAACACATATATGATAGATGAGATTTGTTATGTTTGAATTAATGAATGAGTTAAGAAAATCTTGATTGAAGTAAATTGCATTTATTTATTGCTGAGTATTAAAGGATTTCATCTTATATACTTGAATTATAGTTAAGGTTAATTGAGTTTTTAATTTATGGTATGTAAATTTACATGAGGACAAGCAAAGTTTTAAGTGTGGGGTAGTTGTTTTATTAGTTTTTGTCCTCAAATTGCTATTTATTTATTATGATTATTATTGTTTTATTCATGCATTTTGGTAGTTTTAATCTGTTTATTTAGTGATTTCATGCAAATTGGTAGTTTTTAATTTATCCCAGTGTTTAGATCATTTTTGTACTAGTTTTTAGTATGATGTTTATGTGTTTTTAGTTAATGTTTCATTTGATTCTTGTTTAAAGTTTGTTTTAAGTGTTTGTTTTAGGTTAAAGTGTAAAAAACTCCCTTGAAAGATCAAAACAAAGAAATAAGAGCATGAATCAAGCAAGACATGGCCAAGCCAAATCAAGCTTGGCTGTGTCACCTCAAGGAGATTTTGGCAGAACTTCACACGGCCAAGCCACTAGCTGTGTCTCGCCTAAAAGGAAAAACCAAGGAAACCAAGAAAGAAAGGAAAATTTGGCAGAAGCTGACACTGGCAGGTGACACGGCCAAGCCACTGGACATGTCACATGACACGGCCACAAGCTTGGCCGTGTCCCATCCTAAGCCAAAGAACAAGGAAGAACCAAAGGAAAGAAACAGAAGTTGACACACCCAGAAGACACGGGCAAGCCACTAGCCATGTCATATGACACGGCTAGGAGCTTGGCCGTGTCACTCTCATCTCCAAAGAACAAAGAAGAGCAAGGAGAAACAGAAGCTGACACACCCAGGTGACACGGCCAAGCCACTGGCCATGTCACATGACACGGCCACAAGCTTGACCATGTCACCTCATGAGACCAAAGAAAGAAAACAACGCACGAATTTTGAGCCAAGGAATTGTATAAATAGTTAAGATTAGGGCAAGAGGCAGGGACTACACATTCTTTGAGCCGTTCTTTACTTTTCTTAGAGAGTTTTTCTCTGAAACAATAAAACCATAGAAGATTGATTTCACTTTCATTCAAACATTCTAGATCAAATTAGTTCTAGCCATTACATTATTCTTTTAGCAAAATCTGAGCAAGAGATTCTTCATAAACAAAAGGAAGATTGTGATTGGTTTTGTTCTTTAACTCTATCTCTTAATTTTCATTGAAATTGTGTTTATGAATTCTCTAATGTCTAAATTAATTTCTTTGAATTTTAATGAGATGAATTTGTTTCATAGCATTACTATGAACTAATTTTGATCTAGTCTAGGGTTTGTATGGATCTACTATGATTGTATGAAATGGTTATTGCTCTTAACTTATTTATTTCTTTTATCCTTAATTGAATGGAATAAGGTTAATATATAATTGATTGGCCACCAATTATGTGTTTTAGGTATTTAGATGAAGGATTGAGAAATGAAATCTAATACTGGTGTGGACCCTTAATTTTTGACCTAGTCCGGTTCAATATATTTTATTTAGTCCAAAATAATTTTTGTGTTGTCCAATATAGTTTAGTTAGTCCAAAATAATTTTTATGGTATCTTGATTAATTTTAATATTTATTTTAGTAAAAAATGGTGAAATGAATAAAAATTCAAAAATAATAAAAAATAAAAAATAACAAAAAAATTGGCGACGATTTTTTCGTCGTCGAAAGTCAGCGCGGGCCCGTGGGCATTTCTCCCGCAGGAAACTCTTGTGGACGAAATGGCACGCAGGAATTTCCTGCAGGCAAAATGGCCCGCGGGCCCATTCTGCGGCAGCTTTTTTTTTTTGCCAGCGCAGTTTTTCCGCACCAGTTTTTTTTCGCCAGCAAAAATTTTTTCGACATAAATTTTCCGAAACCTAATGCAATTAGGTTTCGGTTTCCTTTTCTCAATGAATAATGTATGTCGTGAGCAACTACAATTAATTAAGAATTCTTCTATAAATAAGATCAATTACAATACAAAAAAATCGAGGAGAAATAGGGAGGAAAATTGGACTGAAATTTGGGACCGAGAGTGAGAAGGAAAACTCTGAAACTTTGAAAATTCCTTCTGGCAGTAAATTGAATCAGACTTTGGAGGGAACAATTCAAACAATTCAAAGGAAAAATGGCTTGTCTTTGACCTTGTTCATCCAAGAAGCAATTTTTGGTGAAACTTACAAAATAAGGTTTGAATTCTTAATTTCTTTTATTTTGTCACAGTAGCTAGATCACATAATTGTTTCTTTTAAATTAAAAGCCTCATCATCTCAATTCACCTTTTCTAAAGTATGAAAATCTTAAATCGTTGCTTTATTTTTCCAAAAGTTGAAAGATATTAGTTTTATTTCTTCAAAACACCAAAACCAAGATTTGCATCCCAAATTATCCAAACCCAAAATTGTGTTCTGTTTTCTTCCAAAAGACATAAAAATATCTTTTTGCTCTTATAAACTTTAAATCTTTTGTTCAAATTCATAAAATTTCATGAAATTGTCAATTGTCTTTCCAAATCCTAAAATAAAATTCATCACCTGAAACCATAAATTCAAAAATCCTAAAACACTAATTCAACTCCAAAACCTAAAATAGTGAACCCTAACCTCCTTAAAACCTTGAACCTTAATTTTTTCTAAAACTTGATCCTTTAAAACTTTAAAAAACCATATAAACACAAATATTTAATTTTACACAGTAAGCTTGAAACCATAATTTGAAGAGTAACCGTAAACCACAAATCAAAAGTATTTTAAAGTGTTCAAACCTTAATTTCATGATTTTACATCACAAACCTTAATTTGGTTAATCAAAGAACTTTACCAACCTTTTAAAACATAAAATCTTAATCTATTTTAATTCCTTAAAAAAACTCACTGTAGCCATAATTTAGACTTTTATTTGCTTTATTCAATTCTATAATTGATTATGCTTTGATTTATTATATATGCTTTAATTTATTTAAGTTCAATGCTTGGTTTATTTAATTTGTCATGGATGGATGTTTACTTTCTATTGATGTTTAATACCTTTGATGAATGATTTATTTATGATGAATGGTTATTTACTTTTATCAATTTATTTAGACTTCCAAATGTTGTAAGAGGTATATTTCCACTTGGTAGGTACCTCATTAGTTAAATATCATGTAATTTAAATTTCTTTTCTATTTTAGAACCAATGTAAAAGGCATGTTTCTACCTTTTGTTGGGTGTCCTATTTAGGCATGGGATGCAAGGACATGTTTCCATCTTCAGATGGGTGTCCATTTATTTGTTTTGTTTTGCTTGGATATTGTTTTGATTTTTAATATAACGATGCTTTATTTTAATTATTGTGTATAATATGGATAATGTTGTTATATTTAAGAATATTATAATATTAAGACCTGTAAAGGAGGTAGGCTCCAATGAACCGGGCGTTGTGGGGGTGCTGGGCCATTTCTCACCTTCCCCACACGTACCCAACTTTTCAAACCCATTAGGAGGTTGGGGATTCCTTAGGAATCGAATCATCCACCCCTTTCTTTTTCCCGGCCTGTTCGGGTGGTGACTCCATTTTTTCTAGGCTTAGGTCCATGTTCTCTAAGGCCCTGAGCCTAAACAGTGCCGAAGTCGCAAGAACCATTCCATTGGGAGTGGGGGCAAAAATCCCCGCTTACAACTGGAATAATTTAATTAGGGACTTAGGTGAATTAGAAATATAAAACTAAGGAAAAGATCATTTTGATTGCAGTAAGATTAATTGAAAAAGGTTTGAATGCGAGAGCTTATGTCCTTGATTTGATTAATTAAGTTGCTTGAAATTTGATCTTTGAAATTAAGTCAGTTGAGAGGAATAGCCGTTCATACATGTAAATTAGTAGAGAAGTACATACCCTAGGCTTTTCTATTAAGTGAATCAATATATTTGTTCAATATTCTTTCATTGCAATAAATTCAATTCCTTTTTTATTTCATTAGTTGTTTAGCAATTTAATTTTATAAATCAAAGACTATTAATTGATAATTCGTTATTTATGATTCGATAAATAATTAAGCTTATCTAGCTTCCTTGTGAGACGACCTTGAGGTGTTCACCGAAATACTATAGCAGCCTCGTATACTTGCGAGTGTATCTTTAGTAGTGTTTATTAGAGCGCAACAAATATGTATTGTACGTATATAGGGTTTAAGGGTGTTACACTTGTGATCCATATAAATGAAACACTTCTCCCCATACAAGTAGTGTCACCAAATCTTCAAAGCAAAAACTATGGCTGCCAACTCCAAATCATGCGTCGGGTAATTCAACTCATGCGGCTTCAACTGCCGAGAAGAATAAGCTATGACTCTACCCTCTTGCATCAAAACACAACCTAAACCATTATGTGAAGCATCACTGTAAATCACATATGGTTTATCTTCCACAGGCAAGGTAAGAACTGGAGCTTGAATCAACATCCCCTTCAATTACTCAAAACTTGCTTGACACTGATCTGTCCACACAAATCTAACTCCCTTCCAAAGTAATCTAGTGAGTGGAGTAGCTATCAAAGAAAAACCCTTCACAAACTGTCGATAATAGCCTGCCAAACCCAGAAAACTTCTAACATCAGTCACAGACTTCGGTGGACTCCAATTCAAAATAGCTTCAACTTTACACGGATCAACTCTAATACCATCTGCTAAAACTACATGACCAAGAAAAGTCACTTGATCAAGCCAAAACTCACACTTCGGCAGCTTAGCATACAATTGCTTTTCTCTTAAAGTCTGCAACACAAACCGTAGATGCTCATCATGCTCCTCCTTATTATGCGAATACACCAAAATGTCATCGATAAAGTCCACCAGAAACAGATCTAAATAGGGTCTAAACACCCTGTTCATCAAATCCATAAAAGCTACTGGTGCATTCATCAATCCAAAAGGCATTACCAAAAACTCATAATGCCCATACCTTGTGCGAAAAGCTGTCTTGGGAACATCTTCCTCTCTGATTCTCAACTGATGGTACCATGATCTAAGATCAATCATAGAGAATACTATTGCTCCCTTCAATTGATCAAGGAGATCATCTATCCGAGGCAAAGGATACTTATTCTTGATGGTCACCTTATTCAACTGCCTATAATCAATGCACAATCTTAAGGTACCATCCTTCTTCTTTACAAACAAAACAGGAGCTCCCCATGGAGAAACACTAGGGCAAACAAACCTTTTATCCAACAACTCCTAACTGCACCTTCAACTCTCTCAACTCAGCAGGAGCCATTTGATAAGGAGTAATAGAGATGGGAGTGGTACCAGGTAACAAATTGATACCAAACTCAATCTCTCTCTCAGGGGGTATCCCTGGCAAGTCCTCGGGAAACACATCTGGGAATTCAGTAACTGTGGGTATACTATCAAGCTAGGAACCCACTACTCTGGTATCCACAACATGAGCAAGATAAGCATTACACCCTTTCTGAATCATTCTCCTAGCTGCAATAGCTAAAACAAACAAGAATGCAAGTTGTCTCTGCTCACTAGATACCATAACACTTCTACCATCACCAGTTCTCAGGGTAACACACTTTTTATGACAATCTACTACAGCCCCGTGCTTAGACAATCAATCCATGCCTAAGATCAAATCATACTCCTTAAAAGGCATTTCAATCAAGTCACCAAGAAACTCCTCATCCTGAATAATAACTGGACTATCTCGGTGCACTAGCCACAGAAACTGTAGGTCTCGATCTCTGCCTCTGATATGGTACTGACCTAACAAGCTGCCTCTGGCCCTTGCTGAACCTCTGAAAATGACCTCCTCAGCCTCTCTTTGCAGATGAAGACCCTACCTCAAACTGGGCCTCCTAACTCTGGTCTCCTCCTCGGTAGCAGCTGCTACAATAGCCTGCACTCTCTTAACACTCCAGGCCACTACAACAAGCTGGGAAAGATCCTGATACCGGGAACCAGCAACAATACACATAATAGAGGGCCTCAACCCCTCCTCAAATCTCCTGCACCGGTTTATCTCATTTGAAATAATCCCACCGGCATAATGACTTAACCGGATGAACTCAATCTCATACTCTATCACCGTCTGGTTATCCTGTCGCAAATTCAGAAACTCCATCTTCTTAGTATCCTTATACTCCCTCGGATTATACTTTTGCTCAAACTCCCGCAGAAAATCACCATAAGACAAGGTCGGTGGATCATCCATGGAATGGGGAACTATCTTTCACCAATCATAAGCATCTCTCTGCAGAAGATATCTAGCATAATCAAACTTCTCTTCAGGAGTGGTTTGCAATTGGATAAATACCCCCCCTGAACTCTATCCAATCACTGCTCAGCTACTGCAGGATCTGTAGAACCAAAGAAGTCCTCAGCTCTAAACTTCCTTAATTTATCATACTGCCTCACCGGTACATGAGACTGCAGTTGCGGTGGCGACTGCAGCACTGGAGCATGCCTCAATAAATCTACCGTATGTTGTAACCAAACTGGCAGAATCTCATCAGTAGCTGGTCTCTCTGGCACAGGAGCAGGTGTCTCTCCAGCTATCTCAACCCTAGCTCCATCTCTACTCTCAAAAGGAGCTACACTCTCAGCACTACCTTCTACAGACTGAGGTGACTGAGACGCCATCACTACCACATCTGCAAACACAACAGAAATTACCTCATCAAAGATCAGAAACTACCAGTGCTAATGCATGTATCTTATTTAAAAATCATATTTTAAAATCAAAATTTTCTTTTTCTTACTATTCACCTAGGTTGAGAATCTCAAACCTAGACTCTGACACCAAAATAATTGTAGCACCCCTACACCCAATATACGCACACCACATACACCCGCACAACACGCGATATACGTATACTGGATAAAGGGGTGCCACAGTTCATTTTAAACAAACAAAACTTTAACTTTTAAATCAAATCATCATTAGTCAGTCCGAGTAAACTTAAAACATTTAACCTATATTATAAATAGTAATAGATAAAACATTCATTCGTTAAAATACATATATATATATATAACATTAGTACCCAAAAGTTTATCCAAAATAGTCTATTCAAAACATTTGTTAAATAAGCAGCGGAAACTACATATGTATATATATCAAAATCAATGTTTACAAAATTATAGAATTTATACATGCTGGCAGTTTGTCTCTGATCTTGATGTCCACAACTCAACACTGCTATCACAAACTCAAGCCTAGACTCGACTCGATCTAGACGAGCTCTCTGGCACAACCAAATCTACCCTGTCACCTGCGCGATGAACCACAATCGCGCTAAGTAAAAACCTTAGTGGTACAAACTTTTATTCAATATAGATCAATGCGATGCTCATGCATAATATATATGAATATATCAACTCATTGCATTATATCTCAACATATTAATCATTTGCATCACATTTCATAATTCACATTAAAGCAAAGACAAGCATGGGCCCAAAATGAAACTAATATGCTATTCAAAGTTCAGAGTTACTGCTTTGGTCCATATTGACAACTTATGTCTAGCCCCGTTGGCAATATATATATCCATGGATAATGTAATAGACTCAGTCTCTTGGACCTCAACCCGGCTAGACCCTAAGGCCCCAGTATCTTGGTCCTCAACCCGGCTAGACTGTTACAGTTTTTGAGGCTTATGACCTAGCCTTTTCACCCCAAAAACATCACATTTATCAGCTGGGCTCGGCTTATGGCCCGGTCTTTTCACCTGCCCAGCAATTCATAGGCATGCCGCCAAATCTAGAACTCTGAAAATTGAATAACATACTAGGCACACAATTAATTCATTTATCTCATTATCAATCTCTTTCACAATTCATTTCTCATAATCAAACTAGGCTCATTGCCTTAGTATCTCATCTTTTCTCATTTTTCTCATTCTTCTATTTCATCTCAATATCGATTGGTTACATTATGTTTTCACATCTCGTATCACATTTTTCCACATTTCTTTTCATATACAATACATTGCTCAATTGCATTGATACATCAACATAATTCACATTATGCATATCAAAAAATATAACTCATTTATCAATAATATATCAAGTAACTTAACACATTTCTCAACTAAATGTGTTAAGTCCCAATGTTATATATATGTATGCAATCATTCAAAGTTTGTACTTACCTCTATGAGCAACAACACCACTCTATCAACTCCTCTTCCAAGATCTAACTCAATCCTTGGCTTGGGTAACTCAAATCTCATCAAAACCTAATCTAAAGGTGATCATACACACTCACTTAGAAATACACATAAGAAAATAAGGAAGAGATCTATCTAGGGCAAACTCTACACTTGACACGCTCAACAACACGGGCGTGTCCTTGACCATGCCCTAAACCCACAACACATAAGCTTTGACACGCTCAGTGTAACACCCCTATACCCCGTATACGTACACAGCATGCTATTACAATCATAATATACGTATACTGAATATAGGAATGCCACTATTTATTAAACAAACGACTCACTTCTTTTACAATAATATAAGCAAACTCAAAACATTTAAATTATATCATAAAATACAATAGACAAAACATTTATTCAAAATGCAGCGGAAAATATAACAAATATTTACAAATACATATACATCAAAACTCAAGTTTTAATGAAACATAAAATATATATACATGTTTGGCAGTATGTCTTTGATCTTTAAGCTCCGCTATCAATACCTCAAAATCTAGACTCTACTTGGCCTAGAGGAACTCTCCGATTCTTCCCTGTCACCTGCGCGATGCATCACCCTCGCACTAAGCCAACAGCTTAGTGGTACAAACTTCAATAATACTATGCTTCTATGCAATGCCAATGTCACACAATCAATTTTCATACACCATTAAAAAGGATATTATATTCCAAAACCTTACATTGTTTAATATCATATCAAAATGTTCATTTTCAAGAAGATACTTATATATTATAATCATCTCAAACATGTATCTCATTCTTCATTGGTTTCACCATTCAAGAATCACATTGAAAACAAAGACAAGCATGGGCCCAAAGACACTAATATGCCATTCAACTTTTAGAGTTAATGTTTTGGTTTATTTTTCACATTTATCATTATCATTATCCCAACCAGGCTTCAAGGATTTAGGTTCAACCAAGCTTCAAGGGGAACAAAGCATGCTAAGTATCAACCCAACTTGGCTTCAAGAACCAAACCCAACCTAGCTTCAAGGGTTGTAACATCTCAATTAGGCTTCAAGGATTAGACCCAACCAAGCTTCAAGGGTTGTAACATTTCAATTAGGCTTCAAGGATTAGACCCAACCTAACTTCAAGAGATAGTTACTATAGGCATGCCACCAACAACAAAACTCTAAAAATGGAATAACACATTAGACACACAATTCATTCATTAATTCATTATCAATTTCATTTTCATTTTCTCATCATCATTTAGGCAAACATGCCTCAATCCTCTCATTTGCATTATTTTAGCCAAAAACAATGGCTTCATATCTCATTAGTAGAATATACATGATCAATTACATTGAACCTCATCATCTAGGCAAACATGCCTCAATTATGTTATTTACATCATTATAACCAACCACATTGAATTCACATCTCATTATATCTCAATTCACATTAAGTCAATTCATCATTTAGGTGTACATAACCAATGGCATTAACACACATTCTAGATGCTCATCGATCATTCACCTTATACCAATCATAACATTCATCAAATGTATTAACAATGTAATCAATTACTTAGCGTATGTACAATCAAATATGTTAAGTATCAAAATCATGTAAATGCATGCAACCATGTAGTTTGTACTTACCTTAAGATAACTCACACCAATCTACAACCTTCCTCTTCCAAGAATTCTTTACCACTTAGGTTAAGACAAATCAACCTCTTCACAACCTAAACCAAAATGAATCATTCACACTTACTTAGAGATACACATGAGATAAAATAGATAAAACTAACTAGGGCAAACTCTACACATGACACGCTTAACAACACGGGCGTGTCACTGGACGTATAATACATTCTGTCTCACAGAAACATTGACATGTCCAACAACACGAACGTGCTCATGGTCGTGCTAATTCTTCACCAACACAGTAGCTATGACACGCCCAGTGACATGCGCGTGTCACTGGTCGTGTCTAACCACCAACAACACAGAATCATTGACACGCCTAAAGACCTGGTCGTGCTCATGGGCGTGTCAGGCTAAAAATCCAGGTTCCGAGAACATCCACAACACCACCAACAAACCATTTCTTCCACCATTTTCCACTTCAAACAAACTGAACTAAACACACCCATAAACCATAATAACTTGCAAAAACACCAAAACACTTCAAAACATACATCAAACACCACTTTACAACCATCACATACACACAACTCTTGCTCTTTCAACATCAAACCTAACTCCTTCTTTCCAATCCAACACCAACATCAAAATCAATTAAACCAAACACTCTCAAATACATCTTAATCAAACATATTCACAAACCATCAACAATCAACCAATAAACTCAAACACATCTTAAAAGAAAATCAAGGAATCAAGAGGAAACTTACCAAAGAATGAAGAAACTCTTAAATTTCCAACTTGATCACTTGAAAACTTCCTTCAATCTTGAGTATGAAAGATCAAATCTCTCTCTCTTGCTCTCTTGCTATGGAGGACCGGCCAAACAAAGAAAAGAAAAGAAGAGGAAGGTGAACCATGAAGAAGAAAGAAAGAAAGAAAGAAGGCAAAGTCAAATTCTCACCCACTAACTCCTTAAAACCCTCTCCTCCAAGCATTTAATAATAAAATATTCCATTTAATCTCTTCCACTCACTTAATATTCTTTTAATTAATTACATTAATTCAAAATTATATAAATATCTTCTTTGACTTTAACTCACTTTGACTTGTGTATATGTTATATATATTTCCATATATACAACATATACACTCTCTTCACTTCTTTCTCTTTCCAATTACACATATACATTAAATCCAATTATAACAAAAATTCCAAAACTATTAGGGTGTACTTTGGGATATTACAATTCTCCCCCTCTAAAAAGAAATATCATCCTCGAAATTACCTGATATCATGTCCGAAACAGTTGAGGATATTGATCTCGCATTGCTTGCTCACTCTCCCAAGTTGCCTTATCTCTACCATGATTCTTCCAAGGAACCTTTACCAGTGGCACTTTCTTATTTCTCAACTCTTTCATTTCATGTGCCAAAATAGCAACTGGTTCTTCTTCAAATGTCAGATCCGGACTCACCTCAATAGATTCAATTGGCAAAATATGAGATGGATCTGATCTGTACCTCCGCAACATAGAAACATGGAAAATATTATGAATTCTATCAAACTCAGGTGGCAAAGCAAGACGATAAGCAACTGGTCCAACTCTTTCCAATATCTAATATGGTCCAATAAAACATGGACTCAGTTTTCCTTTACGACAAAATCTTAAAATCTTTTTCCAAGGAGACACTTTCAAAAATACTTTATCTCCAATATGAAACTCTTGTCTCTCCTCTTAAAATATGAATAAGATTTATGTCGGTCTGAAGCTGCTTTTAACCGACCCGAATTATCTTCACTTTCTCTTCGGTCTCTTTAATTAAATCAAGACCAATCAATTTACCTTCTCCAAGTTCATTCCAACACAAAGGCGTCCTACATCATCTACCATATAATGCCTCAAATGGTGCCATACCAATACTGGATTGATGACTGTTGTTGGAAGCAAATTCCACAAGTCGCAAAAATCTGTCCCAACTTCCAGAGAAATCAATGACACAGCTTCTCAACATATCCTCAATAATCTGTATCACTCTCTCTGACTGCCCATCAGTCTGTGGATGGAAAGCAGTGCTAAAGTGTAATCGAGAACCCAATGCACCATGTAAACTCTTCCAAAACCTCGAAGTGAACCTAGGATCTCGATCAGACACCAAAGAAATTGGGACTCCATGCAATTTTACTATCTCACTGATATACAACTCAGCTAACCTCTCAAGAGAACAGTCCATTCTAACTGGAAGAAAATGAGCTGTCTTGGTCAACCGATAACAATCACCCAAATAGCATCATGCTTCTTCTGAGTCAATGGCAAACCAGATACAAAATCCATTGTTACTCTCTCCCATTTCCATTCAGGCACTGTTAAAGGTCGAAGCAACCCTGTTGGAACTTGATGCTCAGCTTTCACCCTCTGACAAGTGAGACACTTGGATACAAATTCCGTTATGTCTCTCTTCATACCTGACCACCAATAATGTTGCTTCAAATCCTGATACGTCTTTGTACTCCCAGGGTGCATAGCAAAAACTGACTGGTGTGCTTCTTCTAAAATAATCTGTCTCAATCTTACTTCATCAGGAACACACAATCTATCTTTGCACCAAAGACTACCATCGCTTCTCACATGGAAATCTCGGCTCTCCCCATTTTGGCAATCTGACACAATCTTCTGAATTTTCTCATCAGCCAATTGAGCCTCTCTAATCTGGTCCAACAATACCGGTCTCAACTGCAACTGAGCCAACAATGCACCATCATCACATGATTCAAAACTAGCATGCAACGCTCTCAACTCAACAAGCAACAAGAGCGAATAAGCAGTCAAACCTGCTAAAGAATTCCGACTTAAAGCATCAGCAACAACATTTGCCTTGCCAGGATGATAATCAATCAAACAATCATAAACTTTGATCAGCTCCAACCATCGCCTTTGCCGAAGATTCAACTCCTTTTGAACACCTAAATATTTCAAACTTTTATAATCCGTGTAGATAAAACACTTCTCCCCATACAGGTGGTGTCGCCAAATCTTCAAAGCAAACACTATAGCAACCAACTCCAAATCATGCGTCGAATAATTGAGCTCATGCGACTTCAACTGCCGAGAAGCATAAGCTATGACTTTACCCTCTTGCATCAAAACACATCCTAAACCATTATGTGAAGCATCACTGTAAATCACATATGGTTTATCTTCCACGGGTAAAGTAAGAACAGGCGCTTGAGTCAACAACTCTTTCAACTGCTCAAAACTAGCTTGACACTAATCTGTCCACACAAATCTAACTACCTTCCGAAGCAATCTGGTGAGTGGAGTAGCTATCAAAGAAAAACCTTTCACAAAGCGTCGATAATAACCTGCCAAACCCAGAAAACTTCTAACTTCAGTCACTGACTTTGGTGGACTCCAATTCAAAATAGCTTCAACTTTACTTGGATCGACTCTTATACCATCTGCTGAAACTATATGACCAAGAAAAGTTACTTGGTCAAGCCAAAACTCACACTTTGACAGCTTAGCATACAACTACTTCTCTCTCAAGATTTGTAATACAATCCGTAGATGCTTGTCATGTTCCTCTTCATCACGCGAATACACCAAAATATCATCGATGAAAACCACCACAAACTGATCCAGGTAGGACCTAAACACCCTATTCATCAAATCCATAAAAGCTGCAGGTGCATTCGTCAACCCAAAAGGCATCACCAAGAACTCATAATGCCCATATCTTGTGCGGAAAGCTGTCTTAGGAACATCTGCAGCTCTAACCCTCAACTGATGGTATCCTGATCTCAAGTCTATCTTGGAAAACAATGCTTCTCCCTTCAATTGATCAAAAAGATCATCAATCCTAGGCAAAGGATACTTATTCTTGATAGTTACTTTGTTAAATTGTCTATAATCAATGTATAACCTTAAAGTACCATCCTTCTTCTTCACAAACAACACAAGAGCTCCCCATGGAGAAACACTAGGGCGAATAAACCCTTTATCCAACAACTCCTGCAACTGCACCTTCAACTCTCTCAACTCAGTAGGTGCCATTCGATAAGGAGTGATAGAGATGGGAGTGGTACTAGGCAACAAATCGATACCAAACTCAACTTCTCTCTCAGGGGGTAACCCTGGAAACTCCTCAGGAAACACGTCTGGAAAATCTACAACTGTGGGTATACTATCAAGTTGAGAACCCACTATTCTGGTATCCACAAGATGAGCAAGATAAGCATCACACCCTTTCCTAATCAACCTTCTAGCTGTTACAGCTGAAACAAACAAGGATGCAAGTTGTCTCTGCTCACTAGACACCATCACATTTCTACTTTCACTGGTTCTCAAAGTAACACATTTCTTTTGACAGTCCACCACAGCGCCATGCTTAGACAACCAATCCATGCCTAAGATCAAATCATACTCCTTAAAAGGCATTTCAATTAAATCACCATGAAACTCTTCACCTTGCACTACCACTGCACTGTCATGATGCACCTTACTCACCACAACACTATGTCCTAAAGGATTTGTTACCAAGACATCAAATCCTAAGGATTCTGAATGCAATTTAGACACAGGCAATATGGATGTACTTATGTATGAATGAGTAGATCCTGGATCAATCAAAGCAAGAACTGGAATATCAAATAATGAAAATGTACCCGCTATAACTGCTGAAGCATTCGGCTGCCTCTGCATCACATATACTCTCTGAGAAGATCCGGCCTCGTCTGGCCTACTACCTCTGGATGAAGATCCTCCTCTCTGACTAAACCCAGGTCTACCACCTCTACTGAATCCTCTGCCCCCTCGACCACCTCTGCTGACACTGGGTCGAGAAACTGCAGTATCAGTCTGTCTATCATCCTGCATCTCAGGGCAATCTTTAATAAAATGAGCTGGTGACCCACATCTAAAGCATACTCCTGATCCACCTGTCTTTCAACAAGCACCCCCATGGGTCCTACCACAATGAACACATACAAGTAGATCTCTGAACCACTGGAGTCGGAGCACTAGCTAAAGAAACTGTAAGTCTCGGTCTATGTCTCTGATGTTGAACTGACCTACTAGACTGCCTCTGGCTCCTACTAATCCTCGGTACAAAACTTCCTCGGCCTCTCTTCATAGACAAAGACCCTGCCTCAAATTGGGATCTTCTCACTCTGGTCTCCTCCTCAGCAGCAGCAGCTGCAATACCTTGTGCTCTCTCAACACTTCTGGCTGCAGCAACCAATTGAGAAAAATCCTGGTACCGAGAACCAGCAACAATGCACATAATAGAGGGCCTCAACCCCTCCTCAAACCTCCTGCATCGGTCAATCTCATCAGAGATAATCCCCACCGGCATAGTGACTCAACCGGATGTACTCAATCTCATATTCTGTCACTGTCCGGATGTGTTGCCTCAAATTCAAGAATTCCATCTTCTTAACATCTTTATACTCCCTCGGAGTATATTTTCTGCTCGAACTACCTCAGAAAATCACCATAAGATAATGTAAGTGGATCATCCATGGCATTAGGAACCGTCTTCCACCAGTCATAAGCATCTTTCTGCAGCAAAGATCTATCATAATCAAATTTTTCTTCAGAAGTGGCTTGCAACTGGATAAATATCCTCTGCACTTTATCCAACCACTGTTCAGCTACTGCAGGATCTGTAATGCCCAAGAAATCCTCAGCCCCATATTTTCTCAATTTATCATAATGCCTCACCGGCACTTGAGGCTGTGGTGGCGGTGGTGGCTGCACTGGATCTCCCCTCAACAGTTCTACCATATGCCTTAAACCAACCCCGGTGGTACCTCATCAGCAGCTGATCTCCCTGGCACAGAAGCAGGGGCCTCACTAGCTCTCTCAACTTTAGCTCCTCTACTCGCTTCAGGAGCTACGCTCTCAGCACTACCTTCTACAGACTTACGTGATTGAGACGCCATCACTACCTATATCTGCAAACACAACAGAATATACCTTATTGAAGATCAAAGACTGCCAATACCAAAACATGTATCTTAATTGAAAACCAACTTTTAAAATCAAATATTCTTTTTCTTACAGTTTACCTAGGTTGAGAATCTCAAACATAGGCTCTGATACCAAAATAATATACGTACACAGCATGCTATTATGATCATAATATACGTATACTGAATATAGGAATGCCTCTATTTATTAAACAAACGACTCACTTCTTTTACAATAGTACAAGCAAACTCAAAACATTTAAATTATATCATAAAATACAATAGACAAAACATTTATTCAAAATGCAACGGAAAATATAACAAATATTTACAAATACATATACATCAAAACTCAAGTTTTAATGAAACATAAAATATATATACATGTTTGGCAGCATGTCTTTGATCTTTAAGCTCCACTATAACACCTCAAAATCTAGATTCCTACTCGGCCTAGAGGAACTCTCCCCGGTTCTTCCCTGTCACCCTGCGCGATGAATCACACTCGCGCTAAGCCAACGGCTTAGTGGTACAAACTTCAATAATACTATGCTTCTATGCAATGCCAATGTCACACAATGAATTTTCATACACCATTAAAAAAGATATTATATTCCAAAACCTTACATTGTTTAATATCATATCAAAATGTTCATTTTTCAAGAAGATACTTATATATTATAATCATCTCAAACATGTATCACATTCTTCATTGGTTTCACCATTCAAGAATCACATTAAAAACAAAGACAAGCATGGGCCCAAAGACACTAATATGCCATTCAACTTTCAGAGTTAATGTTTTGGTTTATTTTTCACATTTATCATTATCATTATCCCAACTAGGCTTCAAGGATTTAGGTTCAACAAAGCTTCAAGGGGAACAAAGCATGCTAAGTATCAACCCAACTTGGCTTCAAGAACCAAACCCAACCTAGCTTCAAGGGTTGTAACATCTCAATTAGGCTTCAAGTATTAGACCCAACCAAGCTTCAAGGGTTGTAACATCTCAATTAGGCTTCAAGAATTAGACCCAACCTAACTTCAAGAGATAGTTACTATAGGCATGCCACCAACAACAAAACTCTGAAAATGGAATAAACACATTAGACACACAATTCATTCATTAATTCATTATCAATTTCATTTTCATTTTATCATCATCATTTAGGCAAACATGCCTGAATCCTCTCATTTGCATTATTTTAGCCAACAACAATGGCTTCATATCTCATTAGTAGAGTATACATAATCAATTACATTGAATCTCATCATCTAGGCAAACATGCCTCAATTATGTTATTTACATCATTATAACCAACCACATTGAATTCACATCTCATTATATATCAATTCACATTAAGTCAATTCATCATTTAGGTGTACATAACCAATGGCATTAACACACATTCTAGATGCTCATCGATCATTCACCTTATACCAATCATAACATTCATCAAATGTATTAACAATGTAATCAATTTACCTAGCATATGTACAATCAAATATGTTAAGTATCAAAATCATGTAAATGCATGCAACCATGTAAGTTTGTACTTACCTTAAGATAACTCACACCAATCTACAACCTTCCTCTTCCAAGAATTCTTTACCACTTAGGTTAAGGCAAATCAACCTCTTCACAACCTATTCCAAAATGAATAATACACACTTACTTAGAGATACACATGAGATAAAATAGATAAAACCAACTAGGGCAAACTCTACACATGACACGTTTAAACAACACGGGCGTGTCCCTGACCGTGCTCTAACTCCATAACACAGAAACTTTGACACGCTCAAAACCACGGGCGTGTCACTGGACGTGTAATACATTCTGTCTCACAGAAACATTGACACATCCAACAACACGAACGTGCTCATGGCCGTGCCAATTCTTCACCAACACAGTATCTATGACATGCCCAGTGACATGCGCGTGTCACTGGCTGTGTCTAACCACCAACAACACAGAATCATTGACACGCCTAAAGACCTGGTCGTGCTCATGGGCGTGTCAGGCTAAAAATCCAGGTTCCGGCAACATCAACAACACCACCAACAAACCATTTCTTCCACCCTTTTCCACTTCAAACAAACTGAACTAAACACAACCCATAAACCATAATAACTTGCAAAAACACCAAAACACTTCAAAACATACATCAAACACCACTTTACAACCATCACATACACACAACTCTTACTCTTTCAACATCAAACCTAACTCCTTCTTTCCAATCCAACACCAACATCAAAATCAATTAAACCAAACACTCTCAAATACATCTTAATCAAACATATTCACAAACCATCAACAATCAACCAACAAACTCAAACACATCTTAAAAGAAAATCAAGGAATCAAGAGGAAACTTACCAAAGAATGAAGAAACTCTTAAATTTCCAACATGATCACTTGAAAACTTCCTTCAATCTTGAGTATGAAAGATCAAATCTCTCTCTCTTGCTCTCTTGCTATGGAGGACCGGCCAAAAAAAAGAAAAGAAAAGAAGAGGAAGGTGAACCACGAAGAAGAAAGAAAGAAAGAAAGAAGGCAAAGTCAAATTCTCACCCACTAACTCCTCAAAACCCTCTCCTCCAAGCATTTAATAATAAAATATTCCATTTAATCTCTTCCACTCACTTAATATTCTTTTAGTTAATTACATTAATTCAAAATTATATAAATATCTTCTTTGACTTTAACTCACTTTGACTTGTGTATATGTTATATATATTTCCATAAATACAACATATACACTCTCTTCACTTCTTTCTCTTTCCAATTACACATATACATTAAATCCAATTATAATAAAAATTCCAAAACTATTAGGGTGTACTTTGGGATATTACACTCAGTGACATGGGCGTGTCACTGGCCGTGTCAATCCTTCTCCAACACAGAAACTATGACACGCTCAGTGACATGGGCGTGTCACTAGACGTGTCAATCAACCAACAACACAGTAGCTATGACACGCTCAGTGACATGGGCGTGTCACTTGCCATGTCAATGCTACTACAACACAGAAGCTGTGACACGCTCAGTGACATGGGCGTGCCACTGCTTGTGTCACCAACCCAGAAAATAGAACCAATGACACGCTCAAAGACATGGCCGTGTTCCTGGGCTTGTCAGGCCAAAAACCCTGAAATCGACACCAACAAAGCCACAACCAACAATCATCTTCCAATAGCCATATCAAAAACACACAAACTCAACCAAAACCGTCGACAACCCATATAATACTTGAGTAAACCTTAAAACAACTCAATTACAAACATCAAACACAAACACCACCATATTCACAACTAAAAAATCACACAATCCACACACTTGCCTCTTTCACACCAAACTCAACCCTTTTTCCTCTTCAATCCAAACCCAAAAATCAAAGTTACCATGACAAAACACTTCAAACACACCAAAATAACCATAAACTACATCTACAACAAGCATCCAACAAACCCAAGAATAAAAACTCAAAAGAAAACCAAGAAATAAGTAGGAAACTTACCAAAAGTGAAGAAAATCCTTGAAACTCCAGCTTGATCTCTTGAAATCCTTCAATATCTTGAGCTTAGAACCAACAAAATCTCTTTTCCTTTGGTTGATAATGTAACAACCCAAATCCCAGATTGGTAAGAAATAGACATAACCTATAATTTGAGCTTGAATTTCATCCAAGTTAATGACAAAATTAGAGAGTCTCAAAGAATACTTAATTGTTTATTTGTGTCTTAGCTAGATGTATAACTTGAAATTTCTCAATTTAGAGTTGTACAAAATAAGATATGATGGATTTAGTAGACAATGTGCAAGCTGAATCAGGACAACATAGTAGGCTTGACTTCGAAGGACCGTCAAAAATCAGATATAACTCGGATCGATCTCAAATTTTGAAAAAATGTATCCCCGGATGTCTAGTTTTAGTGGGAATAAGAATTACATAATTTGGAGTTGTGAGTAAAAAGGAATTATAAAGAAAGACAGCAAGGTCAGGAAGGGATATCAAAAGGACCTAAGTGAAAATTTCTCAAAAGTTAGGGGTAACTATGTAAACTTAAAAATTAAGAGTCGAAAGTTCTTAATAGTGCCCATATCCAACCGCGAAAGAATATTCTAGAAATTAATACGAGTCGCAACGACGTGTAACGGTTTTTCTAGGAAATGTCCCGTTAAAGAAAAACGAAGACATTTTGACTAGGGGCATTTTGGTCATTATCAATTAAAGTTATACATGAATTTAAGGCAGGAAATAAAAAAATGAGTACGTAGAGGATGACGAGGGGTGATATATGAAACAATCGTCAGTAGAAAACGGAGCCGGAAGAAAACCCGAGCAAGGAAAGGACCTAAAGGGAATTTTGTAAAAAGTTGAGGGCTTATCGGTAATTTTTCAAAATGACTTGGAACCTAAAATAGACCTTATAAATAGAAAGTAGAGGTCGAGAGGATCAAAACTATATATAGTTTGACTCGTGGAACTATATTGTTTAAAAGATATGATCGATTAATCGCCGGAATGTAAAGTGGGCCCGGTTTCATGTCGGGACCGGATGAGTAACCCGGGACAACTTTATGAGATCCAATGGGAAGAGGGACAAGTGGAAAGAAGTAAAGGAAAAGAAAACTAATAAAAATCTAATATTGGCCAATCAAAAGAAAGCATTTAGCATGTGTAATAAATGTGTAATAAATGAAGAAAGAGAAAAAGTGACAAGTGGTCTTAAGAGGTTAACCAACACCTAAGGTGATCATCATTTCCTTTGTATATAAATATATGTGAAATGAAGAGCAAATTCTCTCTTTTTCCACTTACAAAATTCGGCCAACAAAGGGAAACACCAAAGGACTTCCAAGTTTCTCCAAATTTGATTTTTAAGGTAAGTTTTTAAGGTTTTCTAGTAAGTAGACTTTAATTTTAGTATTAATTTTAGGTAGTTACATATTTATTGGAAGATTGGGAATTAGAGTCTTTATATGGTATTGGAAAAAAAAATATTAAGTAAGTGATGAGATTAATTGATTAAATGGAAGAATCAAGAGGTAGAAAGATTAATAAGATTGGATTAGGGGTTTCGGTTGGAAAAGAAATGGAGGATAATTTATTATTTTGAAATTCTAAGGTTTATGTTGTATTTTGAATTGATTGAAGGAGAAATAAAGAATTAAAGAAGGAGAAGAAGGAAAAACTAAGAGAAGTTAAAGAAATAAGGTTTGGTACTTTACCTTTGAATAATTACTTTTGATTTGGTGCTTTACCATAAAAGAAATTCTATTTGCTTACAAACTTTGGTTTATGGAAGTTTTGAAATTGATGTTTAAACATATTGATTGAGTTTAAATTAAATATTTGAGTTATGTTCTTGTTTTCTTATGGCAATTGGGTTGTTAAATTTAATTGAAACCAAATGTTTTGAGAAAATTTGGCAAGTTGATTTGGTAAGTTGTTTTGGACTTTAATTAATTTGATTTGAGTTAAACATGCAAAAGTGTTAAAGAGAAGTGTTTGAATCTTCACTTTACTATTAAAGAAGCCTTAATATTGATTTGCAAAAGAAAAATAAACTATCCTATGCATTTCAAATGTTTGGGCCGAAATGGTCCCAAAGTGACAGCTTTCTGGATCTTTTTGTGGCAACTGTTTGAGGCAGCAAACGAATGAATGTTTCAACGAAATTTTACATGAAATTAGTCACATATGAAATAAGTTTTCTGTAAAATTTCAGCAAAAAATAAGATCATTTACTTGGTCAAAATGCATGACTGAAGTGGACTAAAGTTTTGACAAAAACCCAGATTTTACTATTCATTTGGTCATGCCATTTTGCGTTGCCGATTTTTCGTACCGCGATACTATTCATTTGGTCAATTTGTGATCTTTTGAGGAATGCTTTGAAATGTTTGATATGTTTATTGTGGATGTTAAATATGTGAAAAGGAGCAACGGTTTGACCAAAGAAAGTGGTGCGCGGCATAAATGGCAAAGTGCGATGGGAATTAAAATGATTTT
Organism: Garcia nutans; assembly: GCA_947685225.1. Lineage (NCBI taxonomy): Eukaryota > Viridiplantae > Streptophyta > Magnoliopsida > Malpighiales > Euphorbiaceae > Garcia > Garcia nutans. The sequence continues at coordinate 40,249,994 of CANTUV010000007.1, read as the reverse complement.
CTCGAATTATTCTAAAATGAAGTTGAGACTTAAAGTGAATCATTTTAATCTTTATGCTCTACTGGATAGTGGGAGTGGTAGATAAGGGTATGGTGCACTATACTAACGCATGCAGTACTGCTCATTATTGTGATATGATATTTTATTCAGTGGTGAGGCCATTGAAGCCAATGGGGAGGCCCATTGGTTAACCAGGATGGGGAGGCCCATTCCTGTGATCTGATATCGGTGGTGAGGGCCACCTATGTTACAGTGGGGAGGCCCACTGCCTTATCACTATGGTTCCCTATATACCAGTAGAGCCTGAATCAAAGACATATTATTTTTCGTTGAACTATATAAAGCAAATGAGTTTGAATTATGATTTTACATTATTGAAAGAATATCACACTGAATGTTTCATGATTTCTATGGTATAAAGTGGGTTGATTGTTGATTTAATTATTTCCTTTGATTTCAAATACTTTCATATACTACTCTTATTTTCATCGGTAAAGTACCCACTGAGCAACAACGCTCAGCGAGTTAAGTTTTCCTTGACTCGTAGGTTCGGAGCAGTAGATAAATCTTGGGGAAGCAACGACCAGACCACAGCAAAATCTCAGGGGTAGATCTTTTAGATCCATTATGAGTTAGCTAGTTGTGGCATGTATATGAATAAATATAAAAGATAATTTCTATGTTATAACTGTATGTTATTAGTATGTAATAATCATAAATCTTTACTTTATGTTATATTAGAAGTGTGAACTCTCCGTGCAGGTTTGTAGTTGAGGGTATAAGGTGGATTCATTGGGAGTGCATTAAATTTGATGGTATTCACATTGGTCTGTGTAAAATGTTTTCAAAAATCAGAAAAATAAGTTTTGTCGACACTTGGGATCCAAATTTCTAGGCGGAACTATGGCAAAATTTCTGTAAAAATCAGAACTAAAATTTGACTAAGTAAATTGGTAGCAACAATTGGGATAGTGTGGCACCTCTACTCAGTTTACACATGTAGGTTGGGAAGGGGTGTTACAGATAAGGGTGGCCGGTTCACTAAAAGGAAAGAAAAAGATGAAGATGAAAGAAAAAGAAAGAAAGAAAGATAGAAAGAAAGTCAAACACTAAAACATCCACTCTCTCCTCAAATCACTCTCCACCAAGTGATTAAACAATATAATATTCACCCACTAACATCATCTTCCACTAAACCAATCCATTTAAATACAAAACATCTTTTGACCAAAAAGACTTAATCTTGTATATATTATTTTTATCTCCATATACATAACATATACACTTCTTCTTCCTCTTATCTTTTCACTTTATCAAATATACACTTAAAATCATTTAATCCAATTTTCACAAATAATATTTCCAAAATTCTAGGGTATAGTTTGGGATATTACACTGCCAGCCAACAAGGAGTCCAATCAGGAAGAAAAGAAGGAAGTTGTCCTGAAAGCTGAGAAGACTCCGGAGGAGATTGCTACCTTGGTTGAAGAGAAGTTTGAAGAAATTATGCCTTATGATTTTGAGAACAATGATTTAGATTTAGATTTTAATTTGTCTGCTTTGTATGAGGATGATGATGTTTTCTTTTCCAAAATGAATGCAATAAAGTCTGATTTTGCTTACTTAGGTCATGTTTCTCCTGATGGTTGCATACATTCAAATAGCAATTACATAAACATCTTTAATATTAATTATATTGACACACAATCATTAAATTTGGGAACAATGAAAAATCCTAAAAACATAAGCATAACATCCGACCTTACTCCTGATGAGAAAGAGAGATTTGAAAAAATATTCAAAAAATATGAAGAAGTATTTGCTTGGTCTTATGAGGATATGCCTGGAATAGATCGAGACATAGCCGAACATCTTATTCCTACTTACACTCACATGAAACCTGTTAAACAAAAGCTTAGGCGATTAAGACCTGAGTGGGATGAATTGGTTAAAGAAGAGGTCACTAAACAAATACAAGTAAAGTTCCTTGAAGTGATAGAATATCCAGATTGGCTAGCCAACATAGTACCCGTGCCAAAGAATGATGGAAGAATAAGAGTCTGTGTAGACTATAGAGATTTAAACAAAGCTTCTCCTAAAGATGATTTTCCTTTACCCCATATAGATTTTCTCATTGATAGTGCAACTTCTAGCATGCTACACTCATTTGTAGATGGATTTTTCGGATACAACCAAGTGTTAATGGCCCAAGAGGATAAAACCAAAACTACTTTCATTACTACATGGGGTATACTTTGTTATAAGGTGATGCCGTTCGGCTTAAAGAATGCTGGAGCAACCTACCAAAGGATGGCCACCACGCTATTTAATGATATGATACACAAAGAAGTTGAAGTATATGTTGATGATATGATGGTGAAATCGGATACAAGGGAACAACACTTCCAAAACTTAGAATTATTCTTTGATAGAGCATTGAAATATAAGCTAAGATTAAACTCATAGAAGTGTGTGTTCGGGGTTACCTCAAGTAAATTGTTGGGACATGTGATTGGTCCGAATTGAGATTGATCCTGACAAAGTTAAAGCAATCAGGGATATGCTAGCCCCTAAGATGGAGAGAGAAGTTTGGGGATTGTTTGGTAAATTACAATACATTAGCAGATTTATAGCAAAGCTCACAACAATCTATGAGCCTATCATCAAATTGCTTAAAAAGAATCAGCCAGTCTTGTGGAATGAAGAGTGTCAAAAGGCCTTTGAGCAAATAAAAGAGTATCTACTAAATCCACCTATTTTAAAACCACCTAAACCTGGTAAACCCTTGTTACTATACTTAGCAGTAGAAGAAGAATCAATAGGAGCCATGCTAGCCCAAGCAGATGAGTCAGGGATTGAGCATGCAGTTTACTATTTGAGTAGAAAGCACCTACCTTATGAAATTAAGTATAGTATCATTGAAAAGACCTATATAGCCATGGTTTGGTCTTCTAAGAAGTTGTGGCATTACTTCCAATCTTATAGTGTGCAAGCAATTTCCAGGTCGGATCCAATGAAGTACTTAAGGGAGACACCCTCTTTGATTGGGAAATATGGTCGATGGTTGATAATATTAGAGGAATTTAAGATTGAGTATGTAACCAGGAAACAATCAAAGGAAGAGCAGTGGAAGAATTCCTGGCCCAACAACCATTACCGGATAGCAAAGAGGCAGTCTTGGAATTTCCGAATTAATATTTAGATGCAATTGAAGTACAAGGATGGAAAATGTATTTTGATGGAGCAGTAAACAGGAAAGGAGTAGGTTTGGGAGTCATATTAGAATTGCTCAAAGGGGAACTTATCCCTTTAGCCAAAAAGTTAAAATTCAGGGCAACTAATAATATGGTGGAGTACGAAGCATGTATCTTTGGTTTGGAAACCCTAATGATTATGAAAGTGGATAAGGTGGAAGTTTTTGGCGATTCATTACTAGTAATATCCCTAGTAAATGGAGAGTGGGAGTTGAAAGAAGAGAAATTAAAACCGTACCACCATTACTTGACCACGATGAAGAAGAACTTTAAGGAGTGTAGGTTTATACACCTAGCAAGAGAAGAAAACCAATTGGTTGATGCCCTAGCCACATTGGCTTCGGTACTGGAAAATTCTGTCAACTTATTCCTCAAGCCTTTGATTTTGATCAGTTTATCAACTCCTTGCTATGAATATGAGACAATCATGGAAGCTGATATAGATCACGATGCATGGTATGATACTATAAGACAATTTCTAGAGGAAAGGGAATACTCGTTAGGGGCAACAAAGAAAGAAAGGAGAGCCATAAGGCAGTGGTCTTTGTAGTACATCACCTTCCATGGAGAGTTATATTGAAGATGGCCTAATGGGGGTGCATTTGAGATGCTTGAGGAAGCCTGAAGTGGAGCATATCATGTCAGAAATACATGCGGGAAGTTGCAGTCAGCATATGAGCGGTTTGGCCCCAGTTAAGAAGATAATTCGACAAGGTTACTACCGGTTGACCATGGAAAGAGATTGTATTGAGTTCATAAAGAAGTGCCAACAATGTCAAATGTATGGTAATTTGAGTCATATGCCTCCTGAAGAATTGTATTCTATGTCTTCACCCTGGCCCTTTGCCACTTGGGGTATCGACATTATAGGAGAGATACATCTGACAGCCTCAAACGGTCACCGTTTTATTGTAGTAGCAGTAGATTATTTTTCAAAATGGGTCAAAGCCAAATCCTTCAACAAACTGATGGCAAGTCAAATGGCTAGATTTATTGAAAAGAACCTCATCTGCATGTATGGGGTCCGGTATAGTGTGATATCAGGCAATGGGATACAGTTTCAAGGAGCAGTTAAGGACTTATTCTCGAAGTACCAAATCCATCATCACCGACCCTCTCCTTATAGTCCAAAGGCTAATGGTGTAGTGGAAGCAACAAACAAGACAATTAAGCAAATTCTGTCCAAGATGACCAAGACATACAGGGATTGGTCAGAGATGCTTACCTTTGCTTTATGGGGATATAGATTGAGTGTATGAACACCGACTGGAATGACACTGTTCTCTTTGGTTTACAGAATGGAAGCAGTGTTGCCAATTGAAATTGAGATCAAATCGTTAAGAGTGGTCATGGAAGCTGAACTGCTTGAAATAGAATGGGTAGTGAATAGATACACCCAGTTAGCTTTACTAGAAGATAGAAGGTTAAAGGCACTGTATCATCATCAACTTTATTAGAGGAAGATAGCTCGGGCCTAAAATAGAAGAGGTAAGATCAGAAAACTCAAAGTCGGGGATTTGGTGTTGAAACAATGTAAGCCTAATGTATCTGATCCAAGAGGGAAATTTAGGCCTACCTGGGAAGGGCCATACGTTGTGAAATAAGTCATGAACAAGGGCGCAGTGAAGCTATCAGACATGGACGGGAACGAGTTTAGTGAGCCTGTGAACATTGACAGGTTGAAGAAGTTTTATGTATAAAAAATAAAAAAAAAGAAAAAAAAAGAAGAAGAATAAAGAGAAAACCTAAATTGAAAACCAAAAAGGGCAATTTAGGTAATTACCTGAAGCAACAATGGATTCCCGGTCAGTCTCTTTAACAATTGTGATTTAAGTTGGTCTAATCCAACTAAAGTCTAGGCTAAGGTCACGGGTATCGGTGACAAGCCTCCTTCTATTTGGTCCATGATATCCAATAATCGTGGATCAATATCCCATCAGAAGAAACAAGCAATAATTGGCCAAGCAAGCATAGACAAAGCATACGTCCACATGCCTTAGTAGGAGCCAAATGAGAGAGACAAAAGTCAATTAAGGGAGCAAGCAGAATTTTTTCACCTCTCATCAACTGTAGAATTTCGAGTTTTGAAAGTTGAAATAACATCTGCATCTTCTGTTGAGTCTTGGAAATCAATGTAGGTAACATCATTTGTTGATTGCATGGATATCCAAGAATGGCCTCAAATTCTTTAATAAAGGGACATATTTCAAAGCCATTAATTTTAAATGTCCTAGAATCCACATTCCAAAAAGAAGCCATGGCATGTAAAAAAGAACGGTCCAATTTAACATTTTGAAAACACTTCAAAGTATCAATTTTTGACCAAGATATTTGTTTTCAATGAATGGCATTCATATTCTTAAATAGAATTTTTATTTTCTTGAAATGGAGTTTGGTCATTGTTGATGAATGAAGGAAAATCAGAATTGTTAAAAGGAGTTTTTACATTGAAGTAGAAAATTTCCTGGTTTCTGTATGAAATTGTGGCATGAAAAGTGATTTATATAGGATGATTATGCTGTTCCAAAATTGATAAGGAAAAGAATGAGACCGAGATGCATGAGGAAAGGGAATTGGTGATGAAAGTTCTTTATTTGCCATGTTGAATTTGGTTTTAGTTAATTGGTGTGACTGTGAATGTGAAAATAAAAATTGTAGCATAATAATGATAAAAAAAAGGAAAAAGAGAAAGAAAAAAAAGAAAGTTGCAGTAAAGATAAAAATTATATATTTTCATTAGTATTTTTTTATACAATATTTCCTCAATTGATACAATATTCATACACCACTAAGAAGAAGGTGGTAGATCATCAAATAAAGCTTTAAATAAATCATCGCCTGTTGGAGGAGGAGGCATATCACTGGTCCCAAGTCCGCCCAAAGTAGGAGCACCAGAATCTCTATTACCTTGGAGTTTTGATCTGTAACGATCCTCATCGAAAGTAGACGAAAGGATCTCATGGTCATCAATTTGGAGGCCTCTAGATGAAGAAGCACCGGGATCTCTCATCCCCTGAAATAGGAAGTCTAAAAAATTTTGCTCTGATTGATGGTATAAGTTTTAAAATTGGGAAACCTGTTAACGACTAGCAGCCAGCTCTTCTTGAAGTTTCTTATTTTGTTCTTCAAGCATCCACTGTGAGCCTGAAAGGAAAAGAGTAAGAGCATACATAATCATGCATACATATAGCATAAATTATCTAGGAACAAGAAAATCTTTCAGGTAATTCATGTCAATGCCTTGTGGATGAGATGGCATATCCGGTGGACTAGAATGAGCAAATGAAGGAGCAGTAAAAGAAGGTCCAGCCTCATGATCAAATGAGCCAGCAACCTACAACAATCATTAAAAAAGGTCAAAATAATCTAAGAAAGAAGCGATTGCAATGGAAAAATGGTAAAAGTTTACCTAAGAAGTGCTAGCCTGAGATGTGGAACAAACTCTCCTGATGTTCCTCTTTATCTCTATCCTCATATTCTATAGAAATTTCCCATACACCAACAGGAGATACGTCAAAGTTCAAAAGCCCTATTTGAATAAACCGGGTATAAGATGCACCCGGTGGATAGAGAAAGGTTTCAACATCAAAACCTTGCCGGGCCAACCACCATGCATTCTCCGGCATTGATGTGATATTTAAAGTATATTTTGGGTAATGCATGGGGATCCTCTGCTGCTCGGGACCAAGAAACCACTCATATACTCTCTCTCCGAGAAACCAGACACTAGACACAGGGCCGGTAATGACTCGGCGGGTATGTTGAAAAGGCAGTGCGGCATTCATGGAGGAAGTCCAGTTTGTCCGTTCTTCTGTGTTCCACCAGGCCAAATTCACCTACAAAATGACATAAGGTAAGTGAACTTTTATATAAATTTTAAAGTATACTAATGTTATTTTACCTAGTCCCAGGTTAAGCAGCTCAAGACAGAGCGTTGGGATGCACATGGTGAGAGCCGGGAACTTCTACACGAACTGACAATCAAAATTTTAATCTCGGATACCTAACTCTCTCTCGGGAAATACTAGGCACCCTCATAAGGTTGTGCTCATATGCCCATGCCTACAACAAAAATAAAACTCAAATTCATACAAGAAAAGAATGAAATTGACATTGGTGGAAGAAGAGTACCTCGACAACCACCATAAAGCCAACAAAAGACTTCTTACTTCTGAAAATTTTGTCAAGACTATGGTGAAGACAGGCAAGACCAGATTCACCCTAGCCTTAAAGCGGTACCATCCTCATATCAGTAAGGGCCCTCAACACCGACAAATGGATGGCATATTCGGTGCTGCCTAAAATGATCGACCCTAGCAAATACAATAACAATCCTTGAGCATATTGTTTAGTTGTATCTCTGTGAACCCATCCTTTGTAGCTCATCCAATAACTACAAATTGGCTCAATTTTTATCTTGAAACACCCTTTAAATGATGGTTCCATACCAACTAATTGTTGGATTTCTTCAAATGTTAGAATATCATTGGTAAGAGGGACCGAAAGGCCATAATACCGGATACCAGTTATAGCTGTATAATCAACCGGGCCAATGGTCATTTCTCCTATAGGTAGGTGAAAAGTAAGGGTCATGTCCATCTACTATTTTGACAATGCTTGAACCACACCCCGGTCTATTGGATACTCCTCGAATGGTAATTGCAAGATGAAGCTTTCAAAACTGCAATCTCGGATAATCTGCCTTACCCGAGAAGACACTACATCATACCATTGTTGGGCTTTGTAGACACACCCTCCACCCCGGATAACGCAACAATCATACTAACACAAAGCCAGGTAAGTCAACACGAGGTAAGTATATCATTATATCAATACTACCGATTTTTAGGCTAAATTTTTTTTTAGTTTATCTATTTACTTAAATTCTTAAATATATTCATCTAATTAATTTATTTTTCCTAAATATAAAAATAATAAAAATAATAAAAAAGGAAAATATAAAATATAAAGAAAACAAAGAGGAAAAAAAATAAAAACAAACAAAAAAGGAAAACAAAAAAAACAAACACACAAAAAATCAAAAAATAATAAAAACACAAAAATAATATGTATATAAAAAAAAGAAAAAACGAAAAAATAATTTGCTGTTAAAATAAATAATTACCTTGCTCTTTTGATTTGAACTGCAATGAAGCGGCATCCCGGCTAGTAGACTTATATTTCCATCTTCATGCCGCCGAATAAACTCCAATAACTCAGCATTAGATCGAGTTCCTGATTTTGAAACATGCATTTTTTTTTAAAACTCTATGCTAAACTCTCTAAAATAAAAGATGTATAGCTATGAATGAATGAAATGAAAAAATCTATTGTGAATGAAATGAAGAAATATGCTGCGTTTATATAGAGAAATGGCAAAGGAAAAAAACAAAAGAAAGAAAAGCAAAAAAAAAAACAGTATTCTCGTGAAAAAAGAGAAAAAGTAAATTTTACTAATGATAAATAGTAAATTACTATTTACAAATAGTAAATAAATAGTAGTGAATAATGCATAAACAGTAACTACACAGTAAATAAATAAGAACCTCAATTATTCAATCCAATTATTCAGATACTTGCGTGTATATAAATATTTTTTGCACTTTTAAATTATTTTTACACGCTGAGGGCAAGGAGAAAATATGTTTATAGAAAAAAATTAGCTAAACTTTTTGCAAATTCCTTTAGTATACTACTGACTGCAATTATTTTTTGTAGAAAATTAAATCTCTCTTAGCTCGGGTCCAGAACCCAAATTACCCTTAGGTCCAGAACCTAAAATCTCTCTTACGTCAAGAACTTAGCTCGAATCTAGAACCCAAATTACACTTAAGTCAAGAACTTAGCTCGGGTCCAGAACCCAAATTACCCTTAGGTCCAGAACCTAAAATCTCTCTTAAGTCTAGAACTTAGCTCGGGTCCAAAACTCAAATTATCCTTAAAGAACTTAGCTCGGGTCTAAAACCCAAATTACCCTTAGGTCCATAACCTAAAATTACCCTTGAGTCCAGAACTCGAACCGGGTCCAGAACCCAAAACTTAAACCATCTCAGAAAAATTAAGTCTTATTGCTTTTCGCTCTCTTTTGCTGTTGTCTCAGATCATTCAAGAAGGGGCAAACAGGAGAAAATATGTTTATAGAAAAAAATTAGCGAAATTTTTTGTAAATTCCTTTAGTATACTACTGAATGCAATTATTTTTTGCAGACAATTAAATCTCTGTTAGCTTGGGTCCAGAGCCCAAATTACCGTTAGGTCTAGAACCTAAAATCTCTCTTAAGTACAGAACTTAGCTCGGATCTAGAACCCAAATTACCCTTACGTCTAGAACTTAGCTTGGGTCTAGAACCCAAATTACCCTTAGGTCCAGAACCTAAAATCTCTCTTAAGTTTAGAACTTAGCTCGGGTCCAGAATCCAAATTATCCTTAAGTCCAGAACTTAGCTCGGGTCTAAAACCCAAATTGCCCTTAGGTCCATAACCTAAAATTAACCATGAGTCCAGAACTCGAACCGGGTTCAGAACCCAAAACCTAAACCATCTCAGAAAAATTAAGTCTTATTGCTTTTCACTTTCTTTTGCTGTAGTCTCAGATCATTCAAGAAGGGGGCAAATAGGAGAAAATATGTTTATAGTAAAAAATTAGCTAATTTTTTTTGTAAATTCCTTTAGTATACTATTGACTGCAATTATTTTTTGCAGACAATTAAATCTCTATTAGCTTGGGTCCAGAACCCAAATTACCCTTAGGTCTAGAACCTAAAATCTCTCTTAAGTCCAGAACTTAGCTCGGGTCCAGAACCCAAATTACCCTTAAGTCCAGAACTTAGCTCGGGCCCAGAACCCAAATTATCCTTAAGTCCAGAACTTAACTCGAGTCCAGAACCCAAATTACCCTTAGGTCTAGAACCTAAAATTAACCTTGAGTCCAGAACTCGAACTGGGTCTAGAACCCAAAACCTAAATCATCTTAGAAAAATTAAGTCTTATTACTTTTCACTCTCTTTTGCTGTAGTCTCAGATTGTTCAAGCAGGGGGCAAACTGTAGACCCTTAATTTTTTACCTAGTCTGGTCCTATATTTTTTATATAGTCCAAAATAATTTTTGTGGTATTTTAATTAAATAATATTTATTTTAATATTTATTATTTATAATTTTTAATAAAAATGGTAAAGATAAATAAATATAAATTAATAAATTAATAAATAAAAATCGAAGATGAAAAAATGACATTCCCGTGTCACTAGACACGTCTTGTTATTTAAACCCTAGTAACTACAACACACCTATAGACACGACCGTGTATGTGGGCGTGTCAACATATTTTTAAGAAATACCCGGTTTTAATTAAACATAATTTCCTCTTTTCCCTCTCACTCTTTGTCAAATTTCTCTCAAAATTTTCATACTCTCACACTCCAAATCACACACCCACTCATCCTTGAGGGGATTTCAACTCCCATTCCAAGGTTTGGAGAGGATTTATGTGCTTTTCCTTTGTTTTTGTCGCAATCTTCACTCACTTCAAGTATGCACCCTAACTGTAGCAATTTTGTTTCATTTCCTTTGAAATTCCTTCGAGATTTCTTGCAAATTTTTTTAGGGATTCTTTGGGATTATGGGGTTTTACCCCAGTTCTTATATATTTGTTGCATTTTACTCGTTAAATTTTTGTGTTAAGCATGTTTATACACTATTCATTTGTTATTCATGCATCCATTTAACAATTGCTTTATTTTACCTTGTTGGACTTTGTAGACAAACAGAACTGAATTGATGTTGTAGACCCTTAATTTTTGATCCATTCTGGTCCGATATTTTTTATATAGTCCAAAAATAATTTTTGTGGTATTTTAATTAAATAATATTTATTTTAATATTTAATATTTATAATTTTTAATAAAAAAAGGTAAAGTTAAATAAAAATAAATAAATAAAAATTGGCGACGAAAAAATTCATCGCCGAAGGTGAATCACCCACAGGCCAATTCGCCGCAAGAATTTCCTGTGGTGAATTGGCCCCCACTCGTAGCCAGCTCGCAATCCTCGCAGTTTTCTCTAGCAAGTTTTTTGCCAGCGCAATTTTCTAATGCAGTTTTTTTTTTTGAAAACAAATTCTATTTTGTTTTGGTTTCTTTTCCTAATTGGTTTTAATTTCCTTAAGCAATTAGAAGTAGGTTTATAATTTTTCCTATAAATACCACATTAAAACACATAATTAGGGGACGAGACTTTGGACTTTTGATCGGTAGGAAATTTTTTTTTATTGAATTGGTGACTCAACCATTCAATCGGCCAAAAGAAAAGCTCAAGCAAGCAAGAAACAAGAAGCAATCAATCCATCAAAGGCAGTGACACTGCCTTTGCCTTTGTTCATCCAGAAGCAAATTGTGGAGGAACCAATAAACGGAGGTTTAATTATAAATCTTTGATTTGATGATATTTACAATGTTTCTATCATTTGTTTTTGATATTAAGTCAGTAACCTAAATTATTAAACATAGTAATATGTTTTACATTAAATCGCACATTCATCCAGTAGCCTTAATCATTGATCAAAATTTCAAAACCATAAAACTGTTCTTCTCGTTCCAGAAACCTTTAAAACCCTAAATTATTTCTCTCCTGTTTCCAAAACTTCAAAGATCCTAAATTACTCTCCCGCTTCCAAAAACCTTAAAAACCCTAAATTATTTCTTCTGCTTCCAAAAACCTTAAAAACCCTAAATTATTTCTTCTGTTTCCAAAAACTTTAAAACCTTAAATTGTTTTCCCCGAACTATTTTCATCTAAACCCTAACTTTTTGTCCAAAGCTTCCAAATGTCTTCTTAAATCTCCAATCCCTAATCTTCTTTGCAGTTTCTAAAAATCATATTTACTTTTATGAAACTCTAAGCTATTTTCTTAATCCTAAAATCAAATATGTTTTCCAAAATATCAAAAACCCTAATTTTCTCAAAAATCCAATACAGTAAACCCTAATTCCAAAACCATAATTTTAAAAAAATCCTAACTCCAAAACCCTAAAGTTTTGAAACCCTAAATTCTTAAATTTATAAAACCCTAATCCATTCCAATTTTCCAAAATCTTCATAGTAGCCTAAATAATAATGATAATAATTCCAAAATTTCAAAACCCTAAATGTTAATTAAAGAACTCTAAATTGAGACGTAAACCTAAATTTGTATCTTTATTTGCTTTATTTAATTTTAGATTTGATTATGTAGTTTATTATATGTTTTGATGGTTGATTTATTTAATTTCAATGCTTGATTTATTTAATTTATCATGGATGGATATTCTCTTTATTATTATGATTATTATTTGGTTGTTTTAGCATTAAAATTGTAAGAGGTATGTTTCCACTTTGTGGGTACCTCATTAATTAATTTCTATATAATTTAAATCGCTTTTATATTTTGGACCAATGTAAAGGACATGTTTCCACCTTTTGGTGGGTGTCCTATTTATTTTAGACATGAACGATGTAAGGACATGTTTCCATCCTCAGATGGGTGTCCATTTATTTATTTTGTTTGGAAATTGCTTTGATTTTAATATGATGATGCTTTATTTTAATTGTTGCATGTAGTATGGATAATATTGTTATACTTAAGAATTTTATAATATTAAGACCTGCAAAGGAGGCCGGTTCTAATGAACCGGGCGTTGTGGGGGTGCTGGGCCATTTCTCACCTTCCCCATACGTACCCAACTTTTTGAACCCATTAGGGGGTTGGAGATTCCTTAGGAATCGAGTCATCCACCCCTTTCTTTTTTCTGGCCCGTTCGGGTGGCTACTCCATTTTCTCTGGGCTTAGGTCTGTGTTCTCTAAGGCAGTGCCGAAGTCGCAAGAACCATTCTACCTGGAGTGGGGGCAAAAATCCCCACTCATAGCTGCATTTTGTATTTCATGATTGCTGGATGCATTGATTTAATTTCTTTTTGTGGATATTATTGTTGCTATTGGTTTACATGTGTTGGCATAATTGGCATTATTTTTGTTGGAGTATGTTATATGCTATGTTGTTATAATGCTAATTTTTCAGTAACATTATCCAATGTTTTTCGTATTGCTACTGTTTTTCGGAATGGTCTTTTTTATTATGCAGATCATGGGTCCTTGTAAACTAGCTTCCAAGTTACCCACCAAAAGAGTTAGAGAGGAAGGCAACTCAAGCCAACCCACTGCACATCTAAACTCTAAGTACATGGCTAGCCACAGGTGCATTCAATTCTCAAATTCAGAAAAAGGAAGTAGTTTGAAGAATTAGGAAACAAGAATTGGTCTCCTCCTAGAGTTTTGGATTGGGGTGCTATGGAACAAGCTAATATCGTGGCTGAGATCCAGGATTTAATAAACCAAGTGGGTGGGAACAACTCTTTTCCATCAATGAGCCTTCATATAGAGAATTAACACTAGAATTCTACTACACTTTCTATTTTAACAAAAACAAGATCTCAATTATCAAGCCGACAATGAAGTTTCTATTGGGAAGGCAGCGATTCCACATTAGTATAAATGAACTTGGCGTGCATTATGTTTATTTTTTGCAGAGGAGGTGAAGACTGTTGAGTATCTTAACTCTGAGGTAGACTTTTTGGAGTACGATGTTATTCCTTCCAAGGTTTGGAGCCCATGTTCACCGAATATAGCCAAGTATCAGCCTAAGGTATCCAAAGCATTGAATTTTGAATCATTTCCTTGCCGAGTGGTACATAATCTATTGGTTCATACTATTGTAGCTTGACTTAGTCGTACGGGGGTTGTTGGCTTGAGGGAGTTATTCTTCTTGAATTGCATGATTCAAAAAATCTGATGCAATATCGTTCATTCTATCAGGCATTTATGTCATGAGCTGTCCAAGAAAGGGGGACCGAGTAAATTAAATGGTGGCATGTATGTCACAAGCCTGGCTAGCAGTTTGGGTGTTTTGGATGGATGCCTCCCGATGACTCTAGATGGGCTCCCTAAACTTTTAGGTATGGACACCTTAAAGCGATTGAACCAAGAGAAGGTGGTGGAGCTGCAAGCACCACCTACGAATCCGCTCTTATAGCTTCAGTTACAGACTTCGGTGGATTCCAATTCAAAATAGCTTCAACTTTACTCGGATCAACTCTTATACCATCTACTGAAACTATATGACCGAGAAAAGTCACTTGATCAAGCCAAAATTCACATTTCGACAGCTTAGCATACAATTGCTTCTCTCTTAGGTCTGCAACAAAATCCGCAAATGCTTGTCATGTTCCTCTTCATTATGCGAATACACGAAAATATCATCAATGAAGACTACCACAAACTGATCTAGATAGGGTCTAAACACCCTATTTATCAAATCCATGAAAGATGCAGGTGCATTTGTCAATCCAAAAGGCATCACCAAAAACTCATAATGCCCATACCTTATGCGAAAAGCTGTCTTAGAAACATCTTTAGCTCTGACTCTCAATTGATGGTACCCTGATCTCAAATCAATTTTGGAAAACACTGATGCTCCCTTCAACTAATCAAAGAGATCATCAATCCTAGGTAAAGGATACTTATTCTTGATAGTCACTTTATTAAATTGCCTATAATCAATACACAACCTTAAAGTACCATCCTTCTTCTTCACAAACAAAATAGGAGCTCCCCACGGAGAAACACTAGGGCGAAAAAACCCTTTATCCAACAACCCTTGCAACTGCACCTTCAACTCTCTCAACTCAGCAGGTGCCATGCGATAAGGAGTAATAGAGATGGGAGTGGTACCAGGCAACAAATCGATACCAAACTCAACCTCTCTCTCAGGGGGTAACCCTGGCAACTCCTTCGAAACAACATCTGGGAATTCCGCAACTGTGGGTATACTATCAAGTTGAGAACCCACTACTCTGGTATTCACAACATGAGCAAGATAAGCATCACACCCTTTTTAAATCAACTTCCTAGCTGCAACTGCTGACACAAACAAGGATGCAAGTTGTCTCTGCTCACTAGACACCATCACATTTCTACCATCACCGGTTCTCAAAGTAACACATTTCTTTTGACAATCTACCACAGCTCCATGTTTAGCCAACCAATCCATGCCTAATATCAAATCATACTCCTTAAAAGGCATTTCAATCAAATCACCCAAAAATTCCTCACCTTGCACCACAACTGAACTATCACGATGCACCTTGCTAACTACCACACTATGCCCTAAAGGATTTGTCACCGACACATCAAATCCTAAAGATTCTGAATGCAATTCAGACACAGGCAAGATGGATGGACTTATGTATGAATGAGTAGATCCTGGATCAATCAAAGCAAGAACTAAAATGCCAAATAAAGAAAATGTACCCACAATGACTGCTGAAGCATCCGGCTGCCTCTGCATCACATATACTCTCTGAGAAGATCCGGCCTCATCTGGTCTACTGCCTTCGGATGTAAAGCCTCCTCTCTGACTGATCCCAGGTCGACCACCACTACTGAAACCTCTGCCCCCTCGACCACCTCTGCTAACACTAGGTCGAGAAGCTGCAGTATTAGTCTGTCTATCATCCTGTGGCTCACGACACTCTCTAATGAAATGGTCAGGCGATCCACATCTGAAACACACAGCTGATCCACCAATCTTCCAACAAACACCCCCATGTATTCTACCACAATGGGCACATAAAGGTGGAGTAGATCTCTGAACCACTGGAGTCGGAGCACTTGCTACAGAAACTGTAGGTCTCGATCTCTGTCTCTGATATTGAACTGACCTACCAGACTGCCTCTGGTTTCTACTGACTCTTGGAACAAAAATTCCTCTGCCTCTCTTCATAGACGAAGACCCTGCCTCAAACTGGGGTCTCCTAACTCTGGTCTCCTCTTCAATAGCAGCTGCTGCAATACCCTGTGCTCTCTCAACACTTCTAGCTATGGCAACTAACTGAGAAAAGTCTTGGTACCGAGAACCAGCAACAATACACATAATAGAGGGCCTCAACCCCTCCTCAAATCTCCTACACCGGTCAATCTCATCTGCTATAATCCCCCCGGCATAGTGACTCAACCGGATGAACTCTATCTCATACTCTGTCACAGTCCGGTTATCTTGTGTCAAATTCAGAAATTCCATCTTCTTAACATCCTTATACTCCCTCGGAGTATATTTCTGCTCAAACTCCCTCAAAAAATCATTATAAGAAAAAGTAGGTGGATCATCCATGGCATGAGGGACTGTCTTCCACCAATCATAAGCATCTTTCTGCAGAAGGGATCTAGCAAAATCAAATTTCTCATCAGGAGTAGCATGCAGCTGGATAAATATCCTCTGCACTCTATCCAACCACTGCTCAGCTACTGCAAGATCTATAGTGCCCAAGAAATCCTCAGCTCCATATTTTCTCAATTTATCATAATGCCTCACTGGTACCTGCAGTTGTGGTGGCGGTGGCGGCTGCACTGGAGCTTGCCTCAACAAATCTACTACATGCCGTAACCAAACTGGCGGCATCTCATCAGCAGCTGGTCTCTCTGGCACAGGAGCAGGTGCCTCTCCAGCTAACTCAACCCTAGCTCCATCTCTACCCTCTACAGGAGCTACACTCACAGTACTACCTTCTACGGACTGACGTGACTGAGATGCCATCACTACCTATATCTGCAAACACAGCAGAATATACCTCATCAAAGATCAGAGACTGCCAATACCAAAACATGTATCTTATTTAAAAACCACATTTTAAAAATCAAAATTTTCTTTTTCTTACAATTTACCTAGGTTGAGAATCTCAAACCTAGGCTCTGATACCAAAACAATTGTAACACCCCTATACCCCGTATACGCACACCACATACCACCATATCTGTAATATACGTATACTGAATATAGGAATGCTACGGTTTACTAAATAACAACTCATTCATTTATACAACATATTTAGAAAATTTAAAACATTTAAGACATCTTATAAAATACAATAGATAAAACATTCATTTAATACACAGCGGAAAATATAGCGACATTTACAAATATATATACATCAAAAACCAAATTTTACAAAAACATAACATTTATACATGTTTGGCAGTCAGTCTTTGATATTGAGCTCACAATCTACACTTCAGAATCTAGACTCGACTCGGTCTAGAGGAACTCTCTGGTTCTACCCTATCAACTGCACGAAGAACCACAATTGCGCTAAGCCAACGACTTAGTGGTACAAACCACAAACCACAATAACAATATGCTTCTATGCAATGCCAATGTCACACATTTCAACAAATAAGACAATATTCACAAATGATATCTTTATATTTTTCATAACACTACATTTCATCATTTTATTCAATTATTTCATCACTTATGATTTACATTGAAACAAAGACAAGCATGGGCCCAAAAGACACTAATATGTTATTCAAAGTTCAGAGTTACTGCTTTGGTCCATAATCACAATCATCAATACATTTATCCACGGATAATCAACTAGATTTGAGCTTACGACCCAGTCTTTTCACTCAATCTAGTTTAAGAATTTGTTTTTGAGGCTTACGACCCAGTCTTTTCACCCCAAAAACATCACATTTCACATTTTTCAGCTGGACTCGGCTTACGACCCGGTCTTTTCACCTATCCAGCAATTCATAGGCATGTCGCCAAACCCATAACTCTGAAAATTGAATAACATATTAAGCACACAATTATTTCATTTATCTCTTTATCAATCTCTTCTCAATTCATTTCATATTCCATAATCACATAGGCAACCATGCCCCAATTATTCTATTTGCATTATCATAGCCAACAATAATGGCTTCACATTTCATCATATCTCAATTCACATTAAAGCAATTCATCATTAAAGTATACATAACCAAATGCATTGAACATACATTTTGAATGATCATCATATCTTCCACATTATACAAATCATAGCATTAATCAAATGTATCAACAATGTAATAGATTACTTAACACATTTACAACCAAATGCGTTAAGTCCCAATGTCATGTAAATGTATGCAATAATGTAGGGTTTGTACTTACCTCAAGAACAACTCACACCAATCTATACACTTCCTCTTCCAAGAGTCCTTCAATACTAGGATTAGAGCAACTCAACTCTCTTCAAAACCTAAACTAAAGGTGATAATACATACTCACTTAGAGATACACATGAGATAAAATAGATAAAACCAATTAGGGCAAACTCTACACATGACACGCTTAACAACACGGGCGTGTCCCTGACCATGCCCTAACTTCACAACACAGAAGCTTTGACACGCTTAGAACCACGGGCGTGTCACTAAACCTGTAATACATTCTGTCTCACAGAAACATTAACATGTCCAACAACACGGGCGTGCTCATGGCCGTGTCAATCATCCCTCAACACAGTAGCTATGACACGCTCAGTGACATGGGCATGTCACTGCTTGTGTCATCCAACCAAGAACACAGAACTATTGACACGCCCAAAGACCTGGCCATGCTCACGGGCGTGTCAGGCCAAAAATCCATATTCCAGCAACAATAACAACACATCCAACAAACCTCTTACTTCCACCATTTTCCACTCCAAACAAACTTAACTAAACACACCCAAAAACCATAAGAAACTTGCAAAAACACCAACACAACTCAAAACATACATCAACCACAAATCATAATCATCACCACAAACCCAAAACACAACCACAACACTTTCTCTTCCAACAAACTTACTCTTTCCTTCAATCTAACCCCAAAATCCAAAATCAATAGAACCAAACACTCTTAAACATAACACAATCAAACAAACACATATCAACCACAATATCAACTCACAAACTCAAAGAAAATCAAAGAATCAAGTGGAAAACTTACCAAAGATGAAGAAACTCTTAAATTTCCAACTTGATCATTTGAAAACTTCCTTCAATCTTGAGTTTGGAAGATCAAATCTCTCTCTTGCTTTCTCTATGGAACTGCCTGCCAACACAGAAAAGGAGAAGAAGAAGAAGAAGAAGAAGATACATGAAGAAGAAAGAAAGAAAGCAAACAAAGAAAACCAAGTCAAACACTCAACCTTCTCTCCCATCAAAATCCTCTCCACCAAGCAAAATACAATAAAATAAGCAAATATCTTCTTCCACTTCCACTAACTAAATTTCCAAATATTTAATTCCATTTCCAATTAATTAATTTCATTAATTCAAAATAATTAAATATCTTCCTTTGACTTTCATCTCTTTGACTTATCTATGTTGTATATATCTCAATATATACAACATATACACTCTCCTCATTATCTCTTTTCTCTTTCCATTTAAACAAATACATTTAATCCAAATATAACAACAAATATTCCAAACTTTTAGGGTATACTTTGGTACTGGATTGCGCTCGCTGGCTCTCTTAAGGGAGAGGTCAGGTGTTCGAACCGGGGAGGCGACTTGCACTCACTGAAGGTTCCTCGGTTGGATCGAGAACTAGGGCAGTGGCCCGAAAGAAAGGTGGGTGTGAGCCAAATAAACAAATCCTGCTGGAGGGCCCGTGAGGGCAATCCAGTACTTTGCAACCCACTAATGGTTCCTGGGCCCCATCCCAGTGGGTTGTCACAGTTAAAAAGGTGCCTTTTTAACTATAGCGTCCCACTCAGCTGCCCGGACGGTCACCGGCCCAGCTGTCAGGTGATCTTGGGCCCTTCGACCTGCCCTCAACCCAACATGCCTGCCACAGTACTGGACTGCCCTCACGGGCCCTCCAGCAGGATTTGTTTATTTGGCTCAAATGGTGTGGAATTGGTACTGGATTGCGCTCGCTGGCTCTCTTAAGGGAGAGGTCAGGTGTTCGATCCGGGGAGGCGACTTGCACTCACTGAAGGTTCCTCGGTTGGGTCGAGAACTAGGGCAGTGGCCTGAAAGAAAGGTGGGTGTGAGCCAAATAAACAAATCCTGCTGGAGGGCCTGTGAGGGCAGTCCAGTACTGTGCAGCCCACTGAAGGTTCCTGGGCTGGGGCCCAGCGACTAGGGGGTGCCCGAAAGATAGGTGGGTTGTCACAAAAAGAGTATTTGTTGAATCCACCTGTTTTAAAACCACCTAAACCCGACAAACCTCTATTACTATACTTAGCAGTAGAAGAAGAGTCAATAGGAGCCATGCTAGCCCAAGCAGATGAGTCAGGGATTGAGCACGCAGTTTACTATTTGAGTAGAAAGCTCCTACCTTATGAAATTAAGTATAGTATCATTTAAAAGACATGTATAGCCGTGGTTTGGTCTTCTAAGAAGTTGCGGCATTACTTTCAATCGTATAGTGTGCAAGCAATTTCCAAGTTGGATCCAATGAAGTACTTAAGGGAGACACCTTCTTTGATTGGAAAATATGGTCGATGGTTAATAATATTAGAAGAATTTGAGATTGAGTATATAACCAGGAAAATAATCAAAGGTAGAGCGGTGGCAGAATTCCTGGCCCAACAACCATTACCAGAAAGCGAAGAGGTAATCTTGGAATTTCCGGATGAACATTTAGAAGCAATTGAAGTACAAGGGTGGAAAATGTATTTTAATGGAGCAGTAAACAGGAAAGGAGCAGGTTTGGGAGTTATACTAGAATCGCCGGAAGGGGAACTTATCCCTTGAGCCAAAAAGTTGAAATTTAGGGCAACCAATAATATGGTGGAATACGAAGCTTGTATTTTCGGTTTGGAAACCCTAGTGATTATGAAGGTGGATAAGGTGGAAGTTTATGGCGATTCATTGCTAGTAGTATCCCAAGTAAATGGAGAATGGGAGTTGAAAGAAGAAAAATTAAAACCATACCACCATTACTTGACCATGATGAAGAAGAACTTTAAGGAGTGTAGGTTTATACACTTATCAAGAGAAGAAAATCAGATGGCTGATGCCCTAGCCACATTGGCTTTGGTATGGGAAAAACCTGTTAGCCTATTCCTTAAGCCTCTAATCTTGACCAGTTCATCAAATCCTTGCTATGAATATGAAACAATCATGGAAATTGATACAGACCATGATGCGTGGTATGATACTATAAGACGATTTTTATAGGAAAGAGAATACCCGCCGAGGGAAACAAAGAAAGAGAGAAGAGCCATAAGGCGGTGGTCATTGCAATACATCACATTCCATGGGGAGTTATATCGAAGATGGCCTGATGGGGGTGCATTTAAGATGTTTAAGAAAACCTGAAGTGGAGCCCATCATGTCAGCAATACATGCAGGAAGTTTTGGTCCGCACATGAATAGTTTGGCGCTAGTTAAGAAAATTGTTCGACAAGGTTACTACTAGTTGACCATGGAGAGAGATTGTATTGAGTTTGTAAAAAAGTGCCAGCAATGTCAGATGTATGGTAATTTGAATCACATGCCTCCTGAAGAATTGCATTCTATGTCTTCACCCTGGCCATTTGCCACCTGGGGTATCGACATTATAGAAGAGATACATTCGATAGCTTCAAACGGTCACCGATTCATTGTGGTTGCAGTAGATTATTTTTCAAAATGGGTCAAAGCTGAATCCTTCAATAAACTGGGTGCAAGCCAAATGGCTAGGTTTATTGAAAAGAACCTCATCTGCAGATACGGGGTCCCGCATAGTGTGATATCAGACAATGGGGAACAGTTTCAAGGAGCAGTTAAGGATTTATTCTCGAAGTACCAAATCCATCATCATCGATCCTCTCCTTATAGACCAAACGCTAATGGTGTGGTTGAAGCAACAAACAAGACAATTATGCAAATTCTGTCTAAGATGACCAAGACTTACAGGGATTGGTCATAGATGCTTCCCTTTGCTTTATGGGGATATAGGACAAGTGTGCAAACACCTACTGGAATGACACCGTTCTCTTTGGTTTATGGATGGAAGCAGTGTTGCCAATTGAAATAGAAATCAAGTCATTAAGAGTAGTCTTTGAAGCTGAACTGCCTGAAACTGAATGGGTAGCAAGAAGATACACACAGTTAGCTATGCTAGAAGAGAGAAGGTTAAAATCACTATACCATCACCAACTGTATCAAAAGAAGATAGCTCGGGCCTACAATAGAAGGGTTAAGATTAGAAAATTCAGAGTTGGGGATTTGGTGTTGAAGCAGTGTAAGCCTAATGTATCTGATCCAAGAGGGAAGTTCAAACCTAGCTGGGAAGGGCCATATGTCATGAAACAAGTCATGAATAAAGGTGCGGTGAAGTTGTCAGACATGGACGGGAACAAATTTAGTGAACCAGTAAATATTGACATGTTGAAGAAGTTTTATGTATGAAAAATAAAAAGAAAAGAGCTCGATAGGTTGAAAACCCAAAAAGGGCAGCCTAGGAAAAAGTTAGAGCAGTCCACTAGTCCCGAAAACCCAAAAGGGTGGGCTAGGCAACAATTAGGGCTAAAAGAGAGAAAATCGTCAATTAGAAAACCTGAAAGGGCTAGTTGGCAATAGGAGTAATCTTGTGTAAGTTGGCTTCATGTTTGGTTGTTCCCCATTTTAATAAAATAGAATTAATGTTAAAATTGTTCTATGTGCACTGCTATAAGTATTTGACCAGATATGGATGAAATAAATAAACACAATTGCAAAAGGTGATGACAAATTTTAAATCGAAAAGAAGCATCTTTTATTACTTTAATTTTTTTCATCCTAACAAAAGACTTTCTGAATTGACAAATGTAAAATCTATGGAAGTTGATAAATGTAACGTGCAGGCCAGCATTGCCTTAGCTGATCCAAGTAGGTTTCAGTCAAGCAAGGCATGTCTAAATTGGGAGTAAAGTCAGAATCACGAGGCTCAGCTCCATACTGACGGCCAAGTCGGCGAGGATCATAGCATGTACCTTGACGAAGAGCAGCAAGGGAACATATATCAAGTATGTCCGCATGGTGATACGAGAAAATTTCCACCAAGGTACCAACCAACGGATATTTACTTCAGAGAGTGAGCGGATCTAGTCAACCCAGTCAGCATATGAAGAAGCAGGATGGAGTAGCTTCCCAGCAGAATGATGGCATGGCAGGTATCTGGCAAAATCCATGGATGGAGTTTCAAGCAAGCTAAGACACTTCTGAAGCCAAATGTATGGAAAAAGAATTAAAAAAAATAAAAAAAAATAAAAAAAAAACAAAAAAAGAAAGAAAAAGGTCCGCTAAGTTGAAAACCCGCAAGGGCAGCTTAGGCAAAAATTATGACAGCTCGCTAGTTTTGAAAACCCACATGGGCGGACTAGGCAAAAGTTAGAACAATATAAAAAGACAACCTAAACTAAAAACCTGAAAGGGCAGTTTAGGTAATTACCTAAAATAGCAACAGACTCCCAGTCAGTCTTTTTGACAAACCTGATTTAAATCGGTCTAATCCAACTAAGGTCTCGGCTAAGATCACAGGTACCGGTGATAAGCCTCCTTCCATTTGGTCCATAATATCCAATACCCATGGATCAATATCACCGTCAAAAGAATTGGCCAAGCAAACAAAGACAAAGCATGCGTCCCCATGCCTTAGTAGGGGCCAAATGAGAGAGACAAAAGTCAATCAAAGGAGCAAGTAGAATTTTTTCACCTCTCAATCAGAGGATCATAGCATGTGGAACAAGCTCTCCTGCAGCTCCATGAAGTTCATCTTCATCCATACCCTCATTTTCGTCGAAAATCTCCTGCACACCAATAGGAGATACATCAAAGTTCAAGAGTCTTATTTGAATAAAACGGGCATAAAATGGGCTCGGTAAATGGAGAAATGACTTGGCATCATAACCATACTGGGCCAACCACCATGCATCCTCCGGCATTGACATAATATTTAAAGTATATTTCGAGATTTGCATCGGAAACCTCCGCTGCTCTGAACAAAGAAACCATTCATAAACTCTCTCCTTGAGAAACCAGCTGCTAGACACTGGGCCAGCAATAATTCTGTAAGAATGTTGGAAAGACAGTGCAGCCCTCATCAAAGGAGACCAGTTTGCTCGCTCTTCTGGGCTCCACGAGGCCAAGTTCACCTGCAAAATAACATAAAGTATGTAAAACTTTCACAAAATAACATAATACCTCGACAAACGCCATCAAGCTGACAAAAGACTTCTTGTTTCGACAAAGCTTATCAAGACCATGGTAAAGACACGCGAGACCAGCTTCACCCCAGCCAGAAGATGGTACCATTTTGAGATAAGAAAGGGCACTCAACACTGACAAGTGGATGGAGAATTCAGTGCTGCCTAAGATGGTCCACCCGAGCAGATATAACAAAAATCCTCGAGCATACTGTTCGGCCGTGTCTCTGCCAACCCGTCCTTTGTAGTTCATCCAATAACTACGAATTGGCTCGATTTTTAACTTAAAAGGCCCTTTATATGATGGTTCCATACCAATTAATTCCTGAATTTCTTCAAATGTTAAAATATCATTGGTCAGAGGGACCGGTTCACCATCATATCAAAGGCTGGTTATGG
Organism: Garcia nutans; assembly: GCA_947685225.1. NCBI lineage: Eukaryota > Viridiplantae > Streptophyta > Magnoliopsida > Malpighiales > Euphorbiaceae > Garcia > Garcia nutans. The sequence goes on along the minus strand of CANTUV010000007.1, from coordinate 40,225,319 downwards.
CAATAAAATCGACTAGACCGATTGTCATCTCTCCAATGGGCAAGTGAAAAGTGTGGGTTGTATCCAACCATCACTCTGCAAGCGCCTAGACTACGCTTCGGTCTATCTGATATTCCTCGGATGGCAATTGTAAGATGAACTGCTCAAAGCCGCAATCTCGGATAATCCGCCTTACCTGAGAAGGCACTACATCGTACCATTGTCGGGCTTTGTAAATACACCCTCCAGCCCGAACAACACAACGATCATGCTAACACAGGCCCAGGTAAGTTAATACCAGGTAAGTACATATTATTCTATTTGTTTAATTTAATAATAATACAAAATAAACATACAAGTAAAAAATAAGTTAAAAAAATTGAGAGAAATAAAAAAGAAAAAATAATCACCTCGCTTTTTGGATTGGAACTGCGATGGAGCGGCATCCCGGCCAGTATATCTAAATTTTCATCTTCATGATGCCGAATAAACTCCAATAACTCAATATTAGAATGAGTCCCTAACCTCGAAGCATGCATTGTTTTTGAAAAATATATGCTAAAATTGAAAAGAAATTTGGGAGAACTACGAAATTGAAATTATGTTGTGAAATGAAATGAAGGAATGGTGACTTTTTATAGAGAAACGACAAGCAAAAAACAAAATTCAAAAATGTTCATGAATAGTAAACTTTTTACTATTGATAAATAGTAAACTTTACTATCGATGAATAGCCAGGGGGCAATAAGAAGACATATGCATAAAAATTAGCCAAACTTTTTGAAATAAAAATTATTAGCTCGGGTCCAGAACCCAGATTTTCCTTAGGTCTAGAACCTAGAATTATCCTTGAGTCCAGAACTCGAACCAGGTCCAAAACCCAAATTTTCCTTAGGTCCAGAACCTAGAATTATCCTTGAGTCCAGAACTTAGCTTGGGTCCATAACTCAAATTACAATTAGGTCCAGAACCTAGAATTATTCCTAAGTTCAAAACTTAGCTCGGGTCCAGAACCCAAATTTTACTTAGGTCCAGAACCTAGAATCTCTTCTAAGTCCAGAACTCAGCTCGGGTCCAAAACCCAATTTTACCATTAGGTCCAGAACCTAGAGTTATTTCTAAGTCCAGAACTTAGTTCGGGTCCAGAACCCAAATTTTTCTTAGGTCCAGAACCTAGAATTATCCTTGAGTCCAGAACTCGAACCGGGTCCAGAACCCAAAACCTCCACCATCTCATAAATTAAGTCTTGTTGCCTTTCACTCTCTTTCACTAAAGTTTCAGATCATTCAAGCAGGGGGCAAACTATAGACCCTTAATTTTTGACCCAGCCCGGTCCAATATATTTTATTTAGTCCAAAATAATTTTTGTGTTGTCTAATATGTTTTAATTGGTCCAAAATATTTTTTGTTATCTTAATTAAATAATTTTTGCTTTATTATCTAATTTTTATTAATAAAAAATAAAAATAAACAAATAAAAATCAAAAAATAAAAATAAAAATAAAAATCGGCGATGAAAAAACCACCAGCGCAGGCTTGGCCGTGGGCCATTTCCCCCGCAGGAATTTCCTACGAGCAAAATGGCCCGCAGGCCGATTCCCCACCCCCTACCGCAGTCAACTGTGGCAGAGTTTTTAGCCAGCACAAATTTTCCCACGGCAAATTTTTTTTTGCCAACGTAATTTTTCCACAGCAGTTTTTTTTTTGCCAGCGAAATTTTCCGACGCAAATTTTCCAAAACCTAATACAATTAGGTTTCGGTTTCCTTTTCTTATTAAATATTGTATGCTATGAGTAACTAGGAAAAAAAAACCTCTATAAATAAGGAGGCAGAAAAACAGAAAAGGCAATCAGAATTAGGGACGAAAATTGGGAGAGTTGCAAACTGAATATGTGAAGGAAAGGTAGCAAATCAATTTGACTTTTTGAGAGCAACAAGAAAAGAATTAAAAAATGATCAAAGGCAGCAACTGCCTTTGTTTTTGGTTCATCCAAGTAGAATTATTTTTTGGAGGAACTATCAAAATGAGGTATGTATTAAATTCTTTTGTTAAAATTATGAAATTGTGTTTGTCAAAATCAAAAAACCCTAGAACTTTAATTTAGTTTTTCTAAAGTTAAAAGCCTTATTTCGTTGGTTTATTTTCCAAAAGACATAAAATTGTTATTTTTACTTCTTCAAAATTCCAAAACCCTAATTGACCATGTTTTTCAACAAAACCAAAATTTGATTCTGTTTCTTTCAAAACTTTAAACTTGGTTCTGTTTCTTTCAACAAACCTTAACAAATATCTTTTCTATTTATGTAAACTTAAAATCATTTGTTTATTTTCATAAACTTCATGAAAATTGAAAATTGTCTTTCCAAATCCTAAAATAAATTCATTACTCGAAACCCTAATTTAAAAGCCTTAAAACCCTAATTCAATTCCAAAACTCAAAATAGTAAACCCTAACCCCTTTAAAACCTTAAACCCCATTTTTTCTAAATCCTAATTCTTTAAAACTTTAAAAAACCATATAAACATAATTTTACACAAGCTCAAAATAATAATTCATTAACCGTAAATCACAAAACTTAATGTTTTAAAGTGTCCAAACCCTAGTTCATGATTTCACCATTCAAATATTAATTTATTTAATCAGAGAGCTCGATCCACCTTTTAAAACATAAAACCTTAATCTGTTTTAATTCTTTAAAAAAGTCACAGTAGCCTAATTCCACAAAATCCAAAACCCTAAACACATGAAATAAAGGACCCAAAATGGAAACAGTAGCTATAATTTGGATTTTTATTTGCTTTATTCAATTCCATATTTGATTATGCTTTGATTTATTTTACATGCTTTAATTTATTTAAGTTCAATACTTGATTTATTTAATTTATCATGAATGGATGTTTACTTTCTATTGATATTTAATATATTTGATGAATGATTTATTTATGATGAATGATTATTTACTTTTATTAATTTGTTTAGATTTTTAAATGTTGTAAGAGGTATGTTTCCACTTGGTGGATACCTCATTAGTTAAATATCATGTAATTTAAATTGATTTTCTATTTTATAACCAATGTAAAGGGCATGTTTCTACCTTTCGGTGGGTGTCCTATTTAGGCATGTAATGTAAGGACATGTTTCCATCTTCGGATGGGTGTCGATTTATTTGTTTTGCTTGGACTTTGCTTTGATTTTAATATATTGATGCTTTCTTTTAATTATTGTGTGTAATATGGATAATGTTGTTATATTTAAGAATTTTATAATATTGAGACCTGTAAAGGAGGCCGGTTCCAATGAACCGGGCGTTGTGGAGGTGCTGGGCCATTTCTCACATTCCCCGCACGTACCTAACTTTTCGAACCCATTAGGGGATTAGAGACTCCTTAGGAATCGAGTCATCCACCCCTTTCTTTTTCTTGGCCCGTCCGGGTGGCGACTCCATTTTCTTCGGACTTAGGTCTATGTTCTCTAAGGCCCCGAGCCTAAACAGTGCCGAAGTCGCAAGAACCATTCCACCAGGAGTGGGGGCGAAAATCCCCACTCACACCACCCGAATAAGCTAAGAAAAAAGAAAGAGGTGGATGACTCGATTCCCAAGGAATCCCTAATCCTCTATTGGGTTCGAAAAGTTAGGTATGTGTGGGGAAGGTGAGAATGACCCATCACCCCCACAATGCCCAATTCATTGGAATTGGCCTCTTTTTCAGGTCTTAATATTGTAAAATTCTTAAATGTAATGACATTATCAATACTACATGTGATCATAAGAATAAATAAATACTTTATTAAAAATCATAGCAATGTCCAAACAAAACAAATAAATGGACACCCATCTAAGGATGGAAATATGTCCTTACATCGTCCAATGTCTAAAACTAAATAGGACACCCACCAAAAGGTGGAAACGTGTCCTTTACATTAGTGCCAAAATATGGAAATAATTTAAATCACATGAAGCTTAATTAATGAGGTATCCATAAAGTGGAAACATACCTCTTACATAATGAAAAATAAATGAACCAATAAAAGACATTCAACCATTCATCATGAAAGTAAACCATTCATTATAGGTTAATTAAAGATCAAGATATGAAGATGTAAACTAAGAAGTATGTAAACCTGGATTCAAATAACAATTAAAGACTAAATATACAAGCTAGGGTTTTATGAATTTTGGTATAGGAAAATACAATTAGGGTTTAGGGGCCTTTTTAGAAATAGGATTAAGGTTCTAAAGTTTTTAGGGTTTAGATTCAAAGACTTGGGTTTTAGGGTTTGGATAAATTCATATTATTATAATTACTTTTTAAGTATTAGGCTACTGTAAAGATTTTGAAAAATAAAATTAGGGTTTAGGGCTCATACTATGTATTTAGGGTTTAGGATGAAATAAATTAGGGTTTTGAAATTTATGAAAATAATGATAAATGCTTCGAAGGTGGAATAAACAAGGTACGACTAAAAATATTTGAGAAAAATTAAGTAAAGCTATTGTGATAATACATGAAAAATAAACTTTAAACAAAGCTATTAGTATGCTAACTAAATAATCATATACTTGGAAGAGGTTATGCTAACAGGCTACTGGATTCAATTTTAAACAAAGATCATTCATGTTCCATGTTAAAAATTATCAAAAGCATGTTATAATGAATTAATTAAGAAAATACCGTCGTTTGTTGGTTGCACCACAATTGCATTGTTGAAATTATGGGAGAGTTTGATTAGGACAACATAGCCTTGTTGCCTTGTGAATTGGAGTGTTCTTTTTTGTTTTTGATTGCTTAGGGTTTATTTTCTGTTTCTCAAAGCTCAAAAGTCCGAGAACAATTGCCAAGAGTCCAGAAAATCAAAGTCCTCTCTTCCTTCCCCCTTTTTTTCCTTTTTGAAAGTCCGTGTTTAATATTTTTATTTATAGGTAAGTCAGAAAAACCTAATAGCTTCCAAAAAATAAATTCTATTAAGGAAATCCTATTAAAGCCGAGAGAAATAAGGTTTTGGAAAAAATTGCCCGCGTACGCTGCTACGAGGAGCTGGGCTGCTAGAGCCTGTTTGCTGGGCATGTTAGGGCTTTGGGGTCTATGTTCTTGGCATACATGGGCTATTGGCACACTGGGCATTGCTGCAAAATGGCATGGCACTGCCTGCGATAAATTGGGGTAGGCCATTTCACTGCAGGCCTTTCGGCCTTAGACGAACTGGCTTGCCGCATGCCGCTCACCAATTGGTCCCTCCGATTTTTTTATTTTTTTTATATTTTATATTTATATATTTTAAAAATAAATATTATATTTTTAATTATATTTTTAAAAATAAGTAAATAAAAATAAATAAAATAAATAAATATTACATTAAAATAAATAATAAATATTAAAATAAATAATAAATACTACAAAAATTATTTCGGACTTGTTTTAAAATATTAGACTGGACTTGGTAAAAAATTAAGGGTCTACACAATGCAAGACAAAACTTTTGTGTGATATGCTTATATATGCAAGACAAAAAATTGAGTCCAATCATCATCATTATCAATGACTACTTTGTCATCCTCAGCCTTCCCTTTGTCCATCCTTAGCCTTCCCTTTATCCATCCTTAGCCTTCCCTTTGTCCTTCTATTTTTTAGTGCTGGCAGATGCCTTAGTAGTGTTCGCTAAAAGTGCAGCCAATTGGCTCTTCATAGACTCAGCCAGGGCCTCCTTCGTTGGGCCATAAGGTTGAAAAAGATTTTTGACCCATCTTGAAAAGACTATCTTAAAGATTTTAAAAATTTGGTATTTGGTCTTTTGGATTTAAAAGGAAAAAAATATTTTGAACTTACAACATAGGTAGGTCATATTAGAAAAAGAATAAACCAAATAAGCCATGGTTTAAATTAAGATAAATTAATCATAGTCAAACAACAAGCATCTGGGTAAAAACCTAAAGAAAATAGCTAGGCCAATTCATGAGCTTTAGTTTTTGGGTTGAAAAGTTTAGGCTTCCAAAGCAAGTATATACCAAAAGGTACAAGGCTATGAGTGTTTATTCCATGCTCAATCTCCATACCATGAGCAAAAGTATGGTATCCCTCACACAACACAACACGAGTTGCACGGGCATCCTAATTCACGCAGACAATGCAATCTAAATGATGCAGTGGACAATATTATAATAAGAAAAATAAAATAATATAAAGACCAATAGAATTAACTTCTCTTATCCCTAGTGGAGTTGCCACTGTGAGCAGAGATTTTTGCCCCCACTCCCATGTGGAATAGTTCTTGCGACTTCGGTACTGTTAGGCTCAGGGCCTTAGAGAATACGGGCCTAAACCCAGAGAAAATGGAGTCGCCACCCGGACAAGCCGGGAAAATGAAAGAGGTGAATGACTCGATCCCTAAGGAATTCCCAACCCCCTATTGGGTTCAGAAAGTTAGGTATGCGTGGGGAAGGTGAGAATGACCCAGCACCCCCACAGCACCTGGTTCATTGGAACCAGCCTCCTTTTCACGTCTACATATTATTAAATTCTTAAATATTATAAAATCATCCATACTAAATGCAATTATTAAAATAGATCATCATTGTATTAAAATCAAAGAAAGTCTAAACAAAATAAATGGGCACCTATACTAGAAGAAAAAAATGCCCTTACAATGTCCAATGTCCAAAATAAAATAAAATAGGATACCCAGAACTTGGTGGAAATATGCTCTCTTACATTGATCCTAATCGATGAGGTAACCATGAAGTGGAAACATACCTCTTACATTGTTGAATATTAAAATAGTCAATTCAATATAACTCAATCATTCATAATAAACAACGAATTGAAATCACATGATTAATCGTCTAAATAAATCATTCATCTATCATAAGATAAGATAATTAAGATCGACATATAAATATACATACCAAGGTTAAAATATATAAAGTTGAGTTGAAATTGTAACTAGTTGCCAAATATATAAACTAGGGATTAAACCTAAAGAATGGAAGCTTTGAATTTAGGGTTTAGGGAATTAGGGTTTAAAAGTTGAGTTAGAGGTATTAAATCAAGTTTTAGCTTACTGTGAAGTTGAAATGAATTAACATGAAGTGGACTACTGAATGATATAAAAAGATTAGGTTTTAGTTGTATAAAATATATACTAGGTCTTAGTGATTTAGCTTCTGGACAAAACCATTTGATAAACAAGCATAATGTGATGATATCTTAAAAGATGATTTGCAAATACTAAATAAATAAATTGAATTAGAAAGTTAAATATGCATTTGAAGGCTCCACCAATTTTAATGTGTTGAATTAAGCTTGACGTTATCACTGCCTGAATAAGCTTTGTTACTGGTTGAGGGAAACCACTGCCTCTTCCTGAGACAATTGTTATATGTTTGCTATCTTTCAATTGCTTTTGATAATTAGGGTTTTATAAAAATTGATATTGTCTCTTCTTGGTGTTACTAGGCTTTTATTTTTCAATTTTTGTGCTGCTACTTCTGTGTTGATTTGTTTCTATCTTCTCTTTAATATGAATTTGTTAATCAAAGTCTGCTCCATGTTTAACTTATTAATCACCTATTTATAGGAAACCAACTAGGTTAAAACATATTCAAACCGAGCTTAATCCGGATCAATCTCATAAAATCGTATCCATGTGGAATTAAAATTAGATTAATTTGATATGGACCAGAATTAAGAGTCCAAATTCAATATGGAAGAGCCCACATCAAATTGGTAGCTAACCAAATTGATATTGACCCAATTCCATGTTGAATTGGAAGACCAATTTGATATGGACCATTCCATATCGAAATGGCAGCCAACCAATGCGATATGGACTTTGTTCCATATCGCATTAGTGCTACAAAATTGATTCCATATCGAATTGGTGCTGCCAAATCTATATGGAATGGTCCATATCAAATTACTATCTAACAAATTCGATATGGACCATGTCCATATTGATTTAAACCAAAATCCAACCCCTCTAACTTTGAATCAAACCATTTTAGGATATCCAAAGTTGAACTGGCTTATTTTAGGTCTAGTAAAATTGAACTAATCTAATTAATGACTTTAAAACAGGTTTAAGACATTAAGAATGGACTGAACATGACTAGGCCTTTCTTAATTAGGATCGGACTAGCTTAGGGCCAAAATCAAGGGCCTACAGGTAATATTTTCGTTGTGCTTCATCTTGAATAGCTCATACTCATGTATATACATTTGCTTCTTGGTGAGCCTCACTTGGGAAGTACCCTCATGATAGTTCTCAAGAGTTTTCCAAATACAATGAGCACAAGTGATTTTTGGACTCTCCCTCCTTCTTCTCTTGAAATAGAATTCAACAAGATGGAGGCTGCCCTATGGTTTTTGAATCTATCTTTTGTGTTGGCATTTGACCATTGTGATTTGGGAAGAGGAACTTGGACACCCCCAATTTCATGAGTAGGAGGCTTCCATTCACTTTTAACATAGTCCCAAAGCTATGTTCCCTCACTATCTAGAATTTAAAATATTTTGTGTTTCCAATAGGAATAATCGGTTTCATCAAAGTATGGTCTAAGAAGAGAGTTAAGATTTCCATGAGAGGATGAGGAAGAGGTTGCCATTTTGGATCAAATTTCACAATTAAGTTTAATAAAATGACAAGCTATGATACCAATTGTTATCCCAAGATAGCAACCAAGAGGAGGTGTGAATTGTTTTGGCTTAAGAAAAGATGGTTAATTAAAAAAATTCAAAGATTAAAAGACGTGTAAAAGATGTAGAAGAAGATTAAGTAGAAGATGGAACACAAAGATTTATAGTGGTTTGGATATACATTAATCCTACATCCATTTCCTTAACAACTTATTAAGGTTCCACTAGATTTGAGTTTTTACAAGCTTAACTCTAACTTGGTGTTTTCTCTAGCTCACACCAAAATACTTACAATTGTTTGAGTTTACTTCCTCACAACCCTTACAAGAGTTTTTCCAGGCTCACTCTCACAACCTAAGTGTTTCCAAGCTCACACTCAAACTTAAGAAGGTGTTTAATGCTCACACCCAACACTTAATTAATACAAAAAGTGATTTTGATGCAAAAGAAAGAAGATGTTCAAGAAGGCTATTACAAATAAAAAACTTTTTTAAACATGAAGTTACATAAGGTATTTATAGCCTTCAAGTCAATAATTAGTCATTTGAAGTTGTGTCCAACATGTTTGATTCTTGTCTTCCACTAATTTATCTTCCAGAGCAATTTCCTAGTCGAACTTATAATGGTCTATTCGAAAGTGGTGAGGTCCAGTCAAAATTATGCATAGTCTGGTAAGAGTAATTGAAATTTTGCTAAATGCTCTTCCAACAGTTGGTCCATGGGGCTTCCACTTATTAAGTGGAGATCCAATGGCTTTTGACTTGAGTTTTTTTTAAATAGTCCAGTTGGTCTACATCAGGTCCAGTCTGACTTTCCTTGGTCCGTCCAATTTTTGGGCGTATCCTCAACTAGGAAACTTACTGGATATTTTGGAGAAAATTGGCTCTTTTCTCATTGAAGGGTCCTATTAGTATGACATATGGTCCATTCAGACTTCATGTGTTATGGTGAGATTTTGGGAGTACTCTCCACTATGAAACCTTCTATGTCTTTTTGGCTCATTTGGTCATCAATGGTCCGGTCGGTCTTCTATGTGGTCCGTTCGGACATTTCATATTTCTTTAAAGGAAATAACTTCTTGCAAAATGAAACTTGGTTCAAGTATTAGGTAAATTCAATTTGATTACCTAAGATAAAAAAATAGGAGGGTTTGGTTAGCAGAAGGGTAAAGACCCACAATCCATTAAAGAATGGAACAAGCGATTAAAAGAAAGCCATAATTCTCAGATGAAAAAAGGTCAACCAAAGTAAAAGAGCTGAAGTTTATCTATTTTTTCCCAAAACATCCAGTCTCGGGTCAAGAACACAAATAAAATCAAGTCTTGGGTCGAGAACCTAAACCAACCTCAGATCTAGAACCCATCTTTGCCCAAAATCAGTTCAAAAGTTATGTTGCTTTTATCTCTCTCAATGAATTCAAGATCGTTCAAACTGGGGGCAAACTGTAGACCCTTAGTTTTAGCCCTAAGCTAGTCCAATCATAATTAAAAGAGGCCAAGCTAAATTTGGTCCGATTTTAAAAAGCTTAACCCTATTTTACATCTTTGGATTAGGTCGGTCAAAATTAAAAGGCCTAAAATAAGTCGGTTTAATTTTAAAGCCCTAAACCTAGTCCGATTTATTATTTAAAGACCAAAATGGTCCGATCCAATCTTAAAATCCCAAAGCAATCTAGTCTAAAAAAAAATTGGCTTAGCCAATTCACTACCAGGCTGGCCATAGTGAATTGGCATGGCCAATTCATCCTAGGACCTTTCCTAGGGTAAATTGGCCTTGCCAATTCATCCCAGACCATGCCTGGGGCGAATTGGCAAGGTTAATTCATCCCAGGCCCTTGCCTGGGGAAAATTGGCCTTGCTAATTAGCCACAGGGGGTATGGAACAAGGCCTAACTTCACCACGAGTCCTTAATTAGGCAGTTTTAATTCCTTAATTAGGCAGTTTTGCATTTAGAATCTTAATAAGGCACAGGTAAGAAGAGGAAATCTTGGAACCATTCGCCATAATTGTTCTTATAAATATAGAAGCTTCAAACAAAGAGGGGGGATGGATAGCAACAATAAACATAAAAAAGAGGGAGGCAATAACAAATCCTATTGGAAAGAATTAACACACAAACAAAGCAACAATTAAAACGTAGAAAGCAACCAAGAGGCAGGAAGAAGAACTATCCTCGATTACACTTAACCTCCAGCCAGAAATTTAATAGATTTAGGCAGTTAGCTACGTGATCTCTTTTACTTTGGTGGAGCCAAAGAATGAAGGTATGTTCTCTACACTTAATCCATTTAAATTCAATACAAGTTGCTTTGGTCATGGTTTTAAACATTGATTCTATATATAGTCCTGTCCATTAACTTATTTTCTTTGACACAACATTGATTATATATATATATATTTATGTCCAGTAACTTCTTTTCATTAGTTTCAAATTCATAGTAGGGTATCTATTTAATTTGGTTTCCTCCAGCAGCCAACTTGTATTATTTTTAGTTTCATAATAACGTAATATTTGATTTAAATCCTTTATTTAATTATCCAAAATCCTATTTTGTTTTATGAATACCAAAACCCTGATCATGTTTTATAAAACTAAAACCTAACTCCCAAACCAAAAACCCCTAATTCCCAAATCAAAACCCTAATTTCATCCAAAATCCCTAATTTCATCCAAAAACACTAATTTCTAAAATTAAAACCCTAAAAGCCCTAATTTAATATGTAAACACTAGATTGTATATCTAGCCTTTAATTGTAATTTGAATCCAACTTTACATATTTTAATCTTAGTTTATATCTTCATATCTTGATCTTAATTATTTATTTTATGATGGATGGATGATTTGTTTAGATTATTTGATGATTAATTGCTTGTTATGAATGATTTATTTATATTAAATTATTATTTGAATGGATATGTAAAAGGCATGTTTCCACTATGCAAGTATCTTAATTATTTTCTTAATTATGAAATTTATTTTGTGGATTTTGGAATTTTGTAAGCGACATGTTTCCACCTATGGTGGGTGTCCCATTTTATTTACTTATTTGGTTTTCTTTTTAAATATTGGACATTGTAAAGGCTTGTTTCCATCATTGGATGGGTGACAATTTTGTTTGTTTTATTTTTTTAAGATGATGGGTGTTTATTTCTTTTGAATCCTGTGTAATATGGATGATGTCATAATATTTAAGAATTTAATAATGTTTAGACCTGAAAAGGAGGTTGATTCCAATGAACTGGGCATTATGGGGGTGTTGGGTCATTCTCACCTTCCCCATGCATACCTAAATTTTCAAACCCATTAGAGGGTTGGAGATTCCTTAGGAATCAATTCATCCACCCTTTTCTTTTTTCCGGCTTGTCTAGGCGGCAACTCCATTTTCTCTGTTTAGGCCCGTGTTCTTTAAGGCCCTGAGCCTAACAGTGCGAAAGTCGCAAGAACTATTCCACATGGGAGTGGGGGCAAAAATCCCCACCCACAATATATATATTAAAACATCATTAAATCACTCAATTACATCAATTAAATCTATCCATACCAAAACCCTAATTTAGACATAATCTACTAATAACCCTAAATTCAACTCTGTTCATTTCAACCAATTACTCAATAAATTACCATATAATCATCATTTTAACTCATTCACTATCAATTTAAACCATTAAACATACTTTCTCTCTCTAATTCATTCTTACATAACTTTAAAACTATGAAAATATAGCTTTCAATAGAAAGAACTTAATTGATTTCCTCAATAAACCTTCCAAACCTTCTTAAATCCTCTTGAATCATTATAAAATTTAATGAATAAAAGAAACTCACACTCTTCTTACCTTCACTCTAAATTCACATTCAAGAAGAAAAGAAGAAGAAGAAGAAGAAGAAGAAGAAGAAAATATCTCTTTTTTCCCTTTAATTTCCATCCATATGCTTTTATTTAATAATTAAATAATTAAATATCAATCCACCAATCATCTATTTTCCTTCTTTGACTTTCTTTCTCTCTCATTATTATTATTATTAGCTACTTTTCCAATACAACTTTATACTTTGCATATATGTGTGGTATATTTTATGTATATGTATATGTTAGATATATCTCATGCATATTTCAAGTATATAACATGTATATATGTCATATCCACATTATGCTCGACTTATATTTCTCTCTACCCATCATACTTATTTAATCCTGCATATCAGTTACTACAATGTACACTAAAAATGGGGATATTACAAAGCCATACAAGACTTCCAAAGATCGTAAAAATGAGAAAACTTTAAATGATTTTCTTGAAAGACTTCATGTTCTAAATGAAGAAGCAATTATCTATAAGATAAATTCTGAATCTGGACTTGGGATCACCTTGAAATCTGAGAGAAAGAATATCAATTAAATCTATCCATACCAAAACCCTAATTTAGACATAATCTACTCATAACCCTAAATTCGTCAACATTGTTCATTTCAACCAATTACTCAACAAATTACGATATAATCATCATTTTAACTCATTCACCATCAATTTAAACCATTAAACATACTTTCTCTCTCTAATTCATTCTTACATAACTTTAAAACTATGAAAATACGGCTTTCAATAGAAAGAACTTAATTGATTTCCTCAATAAACCTTCCAAACCTTCTTAAATCCTCTTGAATCCATATAAAATTTAATGTATAAGAGAAACTGACACTCTTCTTACCTTCTCTCTAAATTCACGTTTAAGAAGAAGAAGAAGAAGAAGAAGAAGAAGAAAAAGAAGAAGAAAAAGAAGAAGAAGAAGAAGAAGAAGAAGAAGAAGAAGAAGAAAATATCTCTTTTTCCCTTTAATTTCCATCCATATCCTTTTATTTAATAATTAAATAATTAAATATCAATCCACCAATCATCTATTTTCCTTCTTTGACTTTCTTTCTCTCTCATTATTATTCTTATTAGCTACTTTTCCAATACAACTTTATACTTTGCATATATGTGTGGTATATTTTATTTATATGCATATGTTAGATATATCTCATGCATATTTCAAGTATATAACATGTATATATGTCATATCCATAATATGCTCATCTTATATTTCTCTCTACCCATCATATTTATTTTGTAACACCCTTATACCCCATATACGTACACCACATACACCCACATATGTAATATACGTATACCGGATACACGAATGTCACAATCCATTTCAAACAAACAAATCTTTAAACTTTAACATCAAATCATCATTTCTACAATCTGAGTAAACTAAAAAAATTTAATTTATATTATAGAAAGTAATAGATAAAACATTCCTTGTTAAAATACATATATATATATCTTCATTACCCAAAAGTTTATCCAAAAGAATTTTTTATTGTTGAAGCGAAATATACATTTCTATATACATCAAAATCAATATATAAATACAAAAATCTAAAATATATACATGCTGGTAGTTTGTCTCTGATCTTGATGTCCACTAACAACTCTAATCTCAAAGTCTCAAGCCTAGACTTGACTCGGTCTAGACGAGCTCTCCAGCACAACCGGATCTACCCTGTCACATGCGCGATGAACCACAATCGTGCTAAGCCAAAAGCTTAGTGGTACAAACTTTGATATAATACAGTTCAAATGAAATGTTAATGCACAACATATATATATATCACAACTCATAACTTTATATCTCACTATATTAATCATTTGCATCACATTTCATAATTCACATTAAAGCAAAGACAAGCATGGGCCAAAAAAGGATCTAATATGCTATTCAAATTTCAGAGTTACTGCTTCGGTCCATAATGACACCTTGTTTCTAGCCCCGTAGGCAATGTATATATCCATGGATAATCCAACTAGATCTGAGCTTACGACCCGGTCTTTTCACTCAGTTTAGCTTCAAGGATTTGTTTTTGAGGCTTATGACCCGGTCTTTTCACCCTAAAAACATCACATTTATCAGCTGGGCCCAGCTTGCAACCCGATCTTTTCACCTACCCAGTAATTTATAGGCATGCTGCCAAACCCAGAACTCTGAAAATTGAATAGCATACTAGGCACACAATTTATTCATATTTCTCATTATCAAATTCTTTCATAATTCCATTCTCAAATCATTTCTCATTTTTCTCATAATCAAACTAGGCACATTGCCTTATTATATCATCTTTTCTCACCTTTCTCATTCTTCTATCTTATATCAATATCAATCGGTTACATTATGTTTTCACATATCTCAACACATCATTCCATGTTTCCTTTCATTTACAACACCTTACTTAATTGCTTTGATACATCAACATAATTCATATTATGCACATCATAACATATTTCTCATTCATCAGCAATATATTAAGTAACTTAACACATTTTTCCAACCAAATGTGCTAAGTCTCAATGTCATGTAAATGTATGCAATCATTCAAAGTTTATACTTACCTCTAAAAGCAACAACACCACTTCAACCTCCTCTTCCAAGATATCCCCAAATCCTTGGATTAGGTAACTCAATTCTCTTCAAAGCCTAAACCAAAGGTGATTATAAATACTCACTTAATGATACACATAAGAAAATAAGAATAAGAACTATCTAGGGCAAACTCTATACTTGACACGCTTAACAACACGAGCATGTTCATGGACATGCCCTAAACCCACAACACAGAAGCTTTGACACACTCAGTGACATGGGCGTGTCACCGCATGTGTCAATTCTCTAACAACACAGTAGCCATGATACAATCAGTGACATGGGTTTGTCACTGGACGTGTCAATACTACTACAACACAGAAGCTGTGACACGCTCAGTGACATGGGTGTGTCACTGGACTTGTCAATGCTCCAATAACATAGTAGTTGTGACACGCTCAGCGACATGGGCGTGTCACTGGACGTGTCTCCAGCCCTAAAAATAAAACCAACGACATGCCCAAAGACATGGTCGTGCTACTGGGTGTGTCAGGCCAAAAACCTAAAATCGATGCCAAAAATTCCACATCCAACTATCATCTTTCTTTACCCTTTCGACTCCAAACAACTCAACCAAAACCATCATAAACTAGCAAAAACATCAAACCAACTCAATTACAAGCATCAAACACAATCACAACCATATTTCACAACTAAAAAATCACACAATCCTCAACTCTTATTCTTCACCAAACTTAACCCTTTTCTTCAATCCAACCCCAAATATCAAAGTTAGCTTGACCCAAGAACTTCAAACATACACAAAATCAACCATAAATGTAATATCCCAATGTATGCCCTAGGAGTTTTGAATATTGTTGTTGTTTTAATTGGATTGAATGTTTGTGTTTATTTGAAAGAGAAAAGAAATTAAGAGGAAGTGTATATGTTGTATATATGGTAGTATAAATAACATATACATAAGTCAATGTGGATGGTCAATGGAAGAGGATATTTATTTGTTGTGTGTGAAATTACCTAAATGGGCAAGTAAGTGAAAAGAGAGTTGAAACAAATGGAAAGGGGTATTTAGGTAAATTCTTATTTTGGAATACTTGGTGGAGATTTAAAGAGATGATAACTTGACTTTTCTTCATTTTCCTCTTCTTCTCTTTCCCATATGTTGGCCGACCATTCCATAGCAAGAGAGCAAAGTGAGATTTGTTTATTCCAAGTTTCAAATTGAAGGAAGAATCAAAGAATTAAGTTGGAGATTTGGTGGAATTCATCAATTTTGGTAAGTACTCTTTTGATTCTCTTGGTATTTTTGAAGTTGTGTTTGAGGTGAGTTGTGATTTGTTGATATTATGATTAGGTGTGTTTGAGATGTGTTTATAAGTTTTAAAATTGATTGTAAGTTAAAAAGTTAAATTGGTGTTGGTTTTTGTTTGAAGATGGTAAGTTAAGTGGATGTTGATATTGAAAGAATAAGAGTGATGTTGGTTTAAGGGTTTTGAAGTGGTAAGTGATTTAATGTGTTGTTGATGTATTGTTAATGTGAATATTGTGATGAACATGTAAAATAAGTGTTAATGACATTGAATATATCCATTTGAATGAGATTATGTTGTGCACAATGTGTTTTAATTCAATCAAAAGAAAATTGGCTATGTTTAGGGTTTTATTCATGAGAGACACGGCCAAACTAAGGAAAAGACACGGCTAAACTAAAGAATTTTTAGGAGACACGGCCAAGTCTAAGAAAATTTGGCCGTGTTGGATCAATTTTGGAGAGACACGGCCGTGTCCCTTGCCCGTGTCTGTTATTGGATTTTTGGTGTTGAGAGACACGGCCACAAGCTTAGCCGTGTCCCTTGAGTGTGTTAGCTACTGTGATTGTTCTTTGCTCTTCTTGCATTGTTTTGATTCTTCAAAGGTCTTCTTGCACCTAAACATAAAAATAAACACTCTAAACAAATTTAATACAAAGGATGACCTAAACAAATATATGTGGAAGATTCTAAATCTGTGAATAATGTTATATTGTGTATAATGTGGGACACAATGTGAGTATTGATGATGCATATTGTTAGACAAAAGATCTCAATTTTGATCCTTGACAACTCAAATTGAATGATCCATTTAACATGTGTTTGAAGAATCTTGTTGCAGGATTAGGTTGCTTCAAAAAGACTGAACAGAACACTTCTAGCGGTCGCACCCTACATGCATACGACCGCACCATGCAATTCAAAGATGAAACCTTATCACAGTAGGTTTATCGGTCAGAAGCCCGACCCTAGTCGCGACCGCACTTCAAGGAGAGCGACCGTCCCAACTTCTGGACGACCGCTACTCAAAGGCCTCGAATCATTCTAATCACAGTAAGGTTCGCGGTAACAAGAACGGTGAATGACACGGTCTCACTTGCTGCTGTAGCGACCGCCCATATAGATTCGCGACCGCTCCACCAATTCAAGAAGAATTTGCTTAAAGAGACAGTAGTGTTCACGTCCTCAGGTGCGTCCAGAAGTTCGACGCGAGAACCTTACTCCGACCGCGAGACACTACCTAGGGCGACCGCGATATTCAAATTTTGGCAGACATCTCTTCTACCCTGTCAGAGAATGCCACGTGACATGACCGTTAAAAATCCACTTCAACATTCAAAAAGGGCGACCGCACCTTGGCTAGGCAAGACCGTCCAGACAATCACAGCATGGGCAAGATTCTTGCTGCAACGCACTATAATTCGACCGTTGAAGTATTTAAAGTAATTTTAAAATGCAGCGACCGCTCCTTGTCCAAGGACGACAGCGTTAGATATGAGCGCGACCATACTTGTATGAAGGACGACCGCGAAATGCTTCGGACAGTTTAAGTAAAGAAGGTCTAAGTTGCCAAGACTTTAATCTCACTTATCAATAACGGCTAGTAAGACCACATTGGCTATAAATACAATGTTTCTATGAGAAAACATAAGAAGAGTGTGTGAAAAGCAAAACAGAATTTGATAGCCAAGCAACAAATTTTCTTTTACTTAAACTTACATTTTGAATTGTAATGAATGTTAGGTGTTAGCATTGAAAACACCATTGTATAAGTTTGAATGTGAGCTTGGGAAACACTTGGGTTGTTAGAGTAAGCCTTGCAAAGCTCTTGTTTGGGTTGTGAGAGTAAGCCTTAAAAACTCCTTTAAAGGTTCTTGAGTGTTAGCCTTAGAAAACACTTGTGAAGTTAGGTGTGAACTTGTGAAAACACCAAAGTTGGAAGTGAGCTTGTAAAAACTTCAAAGATTAGTGGAACCTTAACAAGTTGTTAAGGAAGTGGATGTAGGATTGAAGTAAATCCGAACCACTATAAATCTTGTGTGTTCTTTCTTTCTTCCATTACTCAACTATCTCTTAATTCCGCACTTCTATTTTGTTGAGTTTTTTAATTGTCATCATTTCTTGAGGAAACTAATTCACCCCCCCCCCCCTCTTGGTTGCCATCTTGGGACAACAATTGGTATCAGAGCCTGAAATTTCTTAAACTTAACTGTGAAATTTGATCCACTATGGCAACTTCTTCTTCATCAAGCTCTCATGGAAATCCTAACACTATTCTTAGACCCTACTTTGATGGAACTGACAATTCATACTGGAAACACAAAATGTATTTGTTTCTAGACAGTGAAGGGATTGAACTATGGGATTTCGTGGAAAGTGAGTGGAAATCTCCCACTTATGAAGTTGATGGTATTCATGTTCCACTTCCCAAAGCTCAATGGTCAACTAGCAATATCAGAGATCGATTCAAGAACAATAGAGCTGCTTCCATCTTGATGAATTCCATTTCAAGAGAAGAAGGTGGAAGAGTTCAACATTTAACTTGTGCACATTGCATTTGGAAAACACTTGAAAACTACCATGAAGGTACAACTCAAGCGAGATTCACCAAAAAACAAATGCATGTCCATGAGTATGAGCTATTCAAGATGAAACCAAATGAAAATGTCACCGACATGACCAATCGCTTGCTTGCTATTGTTAATGAACTAAAAAAGTATGGCAAGGTATATGATCAAGGTGATGTAAACAGTAAAATCTTGAGAGCCCTAAGAGCTAGAAAGAACTTTGAATCCAAAGTATCATCTATAGAAGAAGCTCATGATCTCAGCACATTAAGAACCGACGAGATAGTTAAAAAGTTACTCACATTTGAGCTACACAGTGAGAAAGAAGAAGATCAAGGTGAGAAAGAAAAGAGAAAACCAATTGCACTCAAAGCAATAAAAGAAGTTGAGAGCTCAAGCAATGAAGGTACTGATGATGAAGATGATATGGCAATGTTCTCCAAAAGAATCAATGAATGGAAAAGGAAGAAAAGATTACAAGCAAACAAAGGTACACCTCCTAAATTCTCTTTCAAAGATAAAGAAATGAAAAATGAGGTAAAGTGCTATGAATGTGGAAAAACTGGTCACATCAAATCAGATTGCTACAAATTAAAGAACAAAAGAAAATGGGATAAAGAAAAGAAAAAGTCTCTCAAAGCCACATGGGATGACTCTTCTTCAAGTGAGGAAGAAGAAGAAGAAGGAATTGCAAATCTTTGTCTCATGGCTATTGAAGATGACTCCAATGAGGTAAGTACTCAATCCTTTGATTTAGTAGCACATAATGATACAAATCATATAGATGATAGTGATTTGATTGAGCACATGAACTTTAAAATAGAAAAATATTTTTCTAAAATGATGCTTTATAAAGAGAAAAACTCTAAGTTAGAAAAAGATTTTATATGCTTAAAGAACTCTACCTTAGAATTGAAAACCTCAAATGAACACTTGATGAATACGATAGGAGAGTTAAATAAAAACTCACATGACTTGGAAAAGGTGATTAAAGAAAATGAAACATTGAAGCATGAGCTAAAAGAACTAAAAGAATCAATTTCCAAATTTCATAAAGGAAAGGAAGCATTAAATACATTAATTAATAACCAAAGATCACCTTCCTTAAAGTATGGATTAGGATTCAATGGCTCAACCAACATTGCACCAAGTAAACCAACATTTGTAAAAGCATCTACAATTGAAATTTCTGATGATCATATCAAAGATGCTTGCACCAAGTCTAAAAGTACCAAAAGTACTTCTTATGGCTTGCTAGGAGAAAAAGCTAAAAATAATTATGCATTGTTGTTCACTAAACTTGCACAAAAGAAATCACATACTTGTAGCTGCATGCATAATACGATAAATACAAAAAGGAAAATGCAGAAGTATAGAATGCCATGGCAATGCACATATTGCATGAAATTCGGACACAAAAACTTCTATTGTTATATAAGAAAGGCTCATCTCAAGTTAGAAGACTCCTTTTCTGCTAACCATCAAGGACCCAACTTCATGTGGGTACCTAAAAGAAAATGATCACAATTGTCTTGCAAGTATGCCTAAAATCTACTATCAATGAAAGCACATGGATTGTGGATAGTGGATGCTCAAGGCATATGAATGGAAATGCAAAGCTTTTTACAAGTATTACCTACAAACATGGAGGTAATGTAACTTTTGGAAACAATGCTAAAGGTAAAATTCTTGGTGTTGACTCCATTGGTTCTATTGGTAAGGATTTAATAGAAGATGTATGGCTTGTTGATGGTTTGAAACATAACTTGCTAAGTGTTAGTCAACTTTGTGATAAAGCATACTTTATCAATTTTGATTCCAAGGAATGCAAAATCACAAATTCAAATGATGTTATCATATTTAAAGGTACTAGAACAAACAACACTTATAATGTCAACATACATTCAAATCATACATGTTTAATGTCCACTAATAATGATGCATGGTTATGGCTTAGAAGACTAGGACCTGCTGGTATGGATCAATTGAAATATATCTGCAATGAAAACTTAGTTGATGGCTTACCTAAGATAAAATATGATAAAGATAGAATTTGTGAACCTTGTCAACATGGTAAGCAACACAAAAGCTCATTTAAAACAAAGAATGTTATAAGCACCTCTAGACCTTTAGAGCTCATTCATTTGGATTTGTTTGGACCAAATAGAGTTACAAGCTTAGGAGGCAAATCATATGCATTTGTTCTTGTTGATGACTACTCTAGATTCACATGGGTTAATTTCTTAGCTCAAAAGAATGAAGCCTTTAATTTCTTCAAAACATTTGCAAAAAGAGTTCAAAATGAAAAAGGATATGTGATCACATCTATTAGAAGTGATCATGGCAAAGAATTTGAGAATGAAAATTTTGAAGATTTTTGCAATGAACTTGGCATTTCACATAATTTTTCTGCTCCTAGAACTCCACAGCAAAATGGTGTAGTTGAAAGGAAAAATAGAACTTTAATTGAAATGGCTAGGACAATGCTCAATGAATATGATTTACCATCTTATTTTTGGGCGGAAGCCGTTAATACAGCTTGTTACATTGCAAATCGTGTTTACAAAAGGCATTTAACTAATAAAACTTCTTATGAGCTATGGAATGGAAGAATACCCAGAATTGGATATTTTAAAGTATTTGGATGCAAATGCTTCATATTGAATACCAAGGATAATCTTGGAAAATTTTCATCTAAATCAGATGAAGGCATATTCTTAGGATATTCATCATATAGCAAAGCATATAGAGTGTTTAACATGAAAACTCTAGTTATAGAAGAATCAATACATGTTGTATTTGATGAATCATCTATACTTGATCAAAAGAAAGGTATTACTTTCAATGACCCTGCAGGTACCCTTGAACCTCTTGAATCTATTGATGCTCCAAAGATCAATCAACTTGAAGAAAAGACTCAAGATCTACCTAAGGATTGGCAATACAAGAAAGATCATGCTAAGGAACTCATCATTGGAGAAACATCTAAGGGAGTAATTACTAGATCTAAAATTAATCATGTTGATGTTAATTTTGCTTTTGTTTCTCAAATCGAACCAAAAACTGTTGAGGAAGCCTTAAATGATGAAAACTGGATAACTGCAATGCAAGATGAACTTAATCAATTTGAAAGAAATAATGTTTGGCAACTTACTCCTAGACCTACAGATCATTCTATAATAGGATGCAAATGGATCTATAGGAATAAGCTTGATGAAAATGGTCACATCATTAGAAATAAAGCAAGATTGGTAGCCAAAGGTTACAATCAAGAAGCTATGATGAAACCTTTGCCCCCGTAGCCAGATTAGAAGCTATTAGAATATTACTTGCTTTTGCATGTCATATGAACTTTAAGCTTTTTCAAATGGATGTCAAAAGTGCATTTCTAAATGGACTTATAAACGAAGAAGTTTATGTAGAACAACCTCCTGGTTTTGAAAACTACAAATTTCCTGATCATGTTTTCAAACTCACCAAAGCTTTATATGGATTGAAACAAGCACCTAGAGCTTGGTATGATAAACTTAGTGCATATTTGCTTGAAAATGATTTTTCAAAAGGAAAAGTAGAAACAACTCTTTTTGTTAAAAAGGATAAGCATAACATTTTGATTGCACAAATTTATGTGGATGACATAATATTTGGAGCTACTAATGAAGCCTTGTGCAAAGAATTTGCTTCTTGTATGACAAGGGAATTTGAAATGAGCATGATGGGTGAACTCAAGTTCTTTCTTGGACTGCAAGTCAAGCAATGTGAAGATGGGATCTTCATCAACCAATCCAAATATACGAAATAACTCATCAAGAAATTTGGAATGGATGGCTGCAAAACTAGCAAAACTCCTATGAGCACATCATTGAAATTAGTTAAAGATGAAAATGGTAAAGCAGTAGATGAGAAGAAATATCAAGGTATCATCGGATCACTACTTTACTTAACCGCTTCTAGGCCTGATATAATGTATAGTGTATGCCTTTGTGCTAGATTTCAAACTAGTCCTAAAGAATCACACTTGAATGCCACTAAGAGAATCTTGAAATACTTGAGTGGTACAATGCATTTAGGACTTTGGTATCCTAAAAATACATCATTTCATATTATAGGATTTTCATATGCAGATTATGCTGGTAGTATCTTAGATAGGAAAAGCACAATAGGAGCATGTCACTTTCTTGGTAATTGTCTAGTTTCTTGGCATAGTAAGAAACAAGCATCGGTTGCTTTATCCACAACGGAAGCTAAATATGTTGCAGCATGTTTTTGTTGCACACAAGTATTATGGATGAAACAACAATTGCTTGACTATGGTAAAGTGTTTAACAATATCTCCATTAAATGTGACAACACTAGTGCTATCAATTTGTCTAAGAATCCTATGCAACACTCTAGATCCAAATATATAGATATTAGACATCATTTCTTAAGAGAAAATGTGCAAAATCAGAATATAATCCTAGAATTTATAGATACACAAAACCAACTTGCTGATATCTTTACAAAACCTTTGAATGAAGATAGACTTAACTTCATTAAACTCAATTTGGGAATGATTGATGGAATCACTTTGAATTAATTAAAAGTTTTACCTATTAATAAAGTTTCTTTGTGCATATATGTATATTTTTGCCTAAACATTAGAAAATTCCTCCATCTTTCCTTGATTCTTTCAAATTTAAGACAGTCACGTTCGCTCCAGTATCCTCTCGCGATCGCTATCTTGTCTGCCAGATTCATTCACACAAATAACTCTGTGCGCGGTCGAGAAATTTTGTGCGCGGACGCACCAATTTGAATAGTTTCGACCGTTACAGACAGTTTCTTCCCTCGCGAGCATACCTATCTTACTAATGGTCGCTAGACTGATTGTCGCGATCGCACCTTGTTGAATATGCGACCGCACTCTGTATACTCTGCTCAAAATTTTATAACCGTTGGTTGTGTGACAGGTCGCAACTCTTAACTTTCAACAGTCATAAACGGCTATTTTCTTAATTTCATCTATTTAAGTGTATGTTACATCAGTTTCTTCGATATTTTGCTTATTAAAACACACAAACTTCCCTCTGAATCTCTAAAAACTTCTCAAAATCATCAGTTTCTCCATCACCCTCTATTTTTCAAGTTCTTTTCTATTTTGACTTTCTGATGGCTCCCAAAAAGAAAACCACTTCCAAAATCAAAGGTCAAGCCAAGAGAGTTACAGGAATCACTATTAGAGAACCCATAGTTGATCCTCCATCTCCTCCACAGTCTAGAAGAGGTGAGAAAATTCACAAACCTCACCACCAAACTTCTGAGGAAGATGTTAGGTATGCTATGCTGAAAAGAAAGAAGGTTGAAGGCACCAAATCTCCATTTGGTGGGATGCTTTCTGCCTTGGACATCAAGGATGAAATTGAGAGATTGCTGGATGTCCTTAGATGGAGAAAATTTGTCTTTCCAGAAGAGGTAGGCTATTCTAGTCTGAGTAAGGAGTTTCTGATGTCTCTCCAAATAGAGAAGAGTGCAAACTCTGCACTAGGATGGTATGGAGTTAGGTTTAAACTCTTTGATCAATACCAATCCTTAACCTTAGAAGATTTTGGCAGCATTTGGAACTTCCCTACTGATGGTATAACCTCCTACAATGACCAAATCTTCTCAAACCAAACCCTTTCTGATTTCTGGCAAGAAATTTCTATTGAAACTTCTTTTGAAAAAGAATCTAAAGCCAGACACATCAAAACTCTCACCCATTGGATGCTCCATAGGATTATCACCTACACCATCCATCAAAGAGCATATGGGAATGAGAAAGTAATCAAGAGAGACCTCATCTTTTTGTATGCTTTCACCCACAACATCAAAATGAACACAACCAAGTTCTTGATTGACACCCTCTATCATCATGCTGTTACAAGAACTGGTACTTTTTTCCTATCCTCACAAATTACTCAAATAGCTAGGCACCTAAACTTGCTAAATGATTTGAACTTAGCTACCTTGAGAAACCCTTTCAATCTTGCCTCTAGTGCCATTACTATTGACTACTTAGAGCATGCTGGATGTGTGAGGAAGATTGAAGGCTCATATGTGTACTACTTTGACAAGAAAGGAGTTATGGATAAACAAAAGAAAAGGCCAAGGTATACAATTGAGGAAGAGGGAGACTCTGTGGAAGTTGCTGTGGAATTACCTCCAAAAGCAACTTCCTCAAAAGCTGCTCAAGAAACTACTTCATCCTCCACACAACTCATCCTCCAAGCTATCAAAACTCTCTCCAGGAAACTCTCTAAGTTCAAGAAAAGTGTCTCCAAGAGATTCCAGCACTTGAACAAGAGAATTGACCTTATATCTCACATGCATCATGATCTATATGATATGCAAGGCAAACTGGACTTGCCTCAATGCAACCTTGAAGATTGGGATATAAGTGATCATACCCAAAGCCCTCCTGAAGAAGAAGAATCCATTAGCACTGGCTCTGCCTCTATTGCTCCTCTTGATAAAGGAAAAGCTCCTTTAGTAGAAGAAGAGATAGATAAGGATGATGAATCTGATTAGATAGTTTTTATACTTACATTTTGTGTTCTGTCTTGCTTTGTTTTGTTGTTGTTTTTTACTATCTCCTTGTATTTTTCCTCTTACATTTTAATAAACATAATGTTCACTTCTCTTAAATCATCAATGTTTGAATCATCAAATTTTGCCTATGACAATGGGGGAGAAATGAAATAACTTGGAATGATTGTTTAACATTTGCACCAAGGTATGTTTATTGACAATGGGGGAGAAATGTTTGCATCAAACATTAACAATTGCACATCTAATAATCATAATTCATGCATATGTTAAGGGGGAGTATTTTAAACTAATTATTTTTCTCATCATTCCATTTGAATTGTCAAAGTCAAAATGGGGGAGATTGTTAGACAAAAGATCTCAATTTTGATCCTTGACAACTCAAATTGAATGATCCATTTAACATGTGTTTGAAGAATCTTGTTGCAGGATTAGGTTCCTTCAAAAAGACTGAACAGAACACTTCTAGCGGTCGCACCCTACATGCATACGACCGCACCATGCAATTCAAAGATGAAACCTTATCACAGTAGGTTTAGCGGTCAGAAGCCCGACCCTAGTCGCGACAGCACTTCAATTAGAGAGACCGTCCCAAGTTCTGGACAACCGCTACTCAAAGGCCTCGAATCATTCTAATCACAATAAGGTTCGCGGTAACAAGAATGGTGAATGACAGGGTCTCACTTGCTGCTGTAGTGATCGCCCATATAGATTCGCGACCGCTCCACCAATTCAAGAAGAATTTGCTTAAAGAGACAGTAGTGTTCGCGTCCTCAGGTGCGTCCAGAAGTTCAACGCGAGAACCTTACTCTGACCGCGAGACACTACCTAGAGCGACCGCGATATTCAAATTTTGGCGGACATCTCTTCTGCCCTGTCAGAGAATGCCACGTGACATGACCGTTAAAAATCCACTTCAACATTCAAAAAGGGCGACCGCACCTTGGCTAGGCGCGACCGTCCAGAAAATCACAGCATGGGCAAGATTCCTGCTGCAACGCACTATAATTTGACCGTTGAAGTATTTAAAGTAATTTTAAAATGCAGCGACCGCTCCTTGTCCAAGGACGACCGCGTTAGATATGAGCGCGACCATCCTTGTATGAAGTACGACCGCGAAATGCTTCGGACAGTTTAAGTAAAGAAGGTCTAAGCTGCCAAGACTTTAATCTCACTATCAATAACGGCTAGTAAGACCACATTGGCTATAAATACAATGTTTCTATGAGAAAACATAAGAAGAGTGTGTGAAAAGCAAAACAGAATTTGATAGCCAAGCATCAATTTTTCTTTTACTTAAACTTACATTTTGAATTGTAATGAATGTTAGGTGTTAGCATTGAAAACACCATTGTATAAGTTTGAGTGTGAGCTTGGGAAACACTTGGGTTGTTAGAGTAAGCCTTGTAAAACTCTTGTTTGGGTTGTGAGAGTAAGCCTTAAAAACTCCTTTAAAGGTTCTTGAGTGTTAGCCTTAGAAAACACTTGTGAAGTTAGGTGTTAACTTGTGAAAACACCAAAGTTGGAAGTGAGCTTGTAAAAACTTCAAAGATTAGTGGAACCTTAACAAGTTGTTAAGGAAGTGGATGTAGGATTGAAGTAAATCCGAACCACTATAAATCTTGTGTGTTCTTTCTTTCTTCCATTACTCAACGATCTCTTAATTCTGCACTTCTATTTTGTTGAGTTTTTTAATTGTCATCATTTCTTGAGGAAACCAATTCACCCCCCCCCCTCTTGGTTGCCATCTTGGGACAACATATATGAATGCTTTTATGATAAGAATGGAAATATTATAATATGAATTGAGACTTGATATGAAATGAGGCCATTGTGATTGGCTATGATAATTCAAATGTGATATGAAGCCATTGTGATTGGCTATGATGATTCAATTGAAAGAAATAAGGCATGTTTGCCTAGATGATGATGAGAATTGAGAATGGAAATGATAATTAAATGATAAATGAATTGTGTGGCTAATGTGTTATTCCATTTTCAGAGTTTGTTGTTGGTGGCATGCCTAATATTAGTAACAATCTCTTGAAGTTAGGTTGGACTTGATCCTTGAAGCCTAATTGAGATGTTGGGTTGGTTCTTGAAGCTAAGTTGGGTTGATACTTATCATGCTTTGTTCCCCTTGTATCTTGGTTGAACCTAATCCTTGAAGCCTAGTTAGGATTATGATATTGATGAATATGATAATAGAACCAAAACATTAACTCTGAAAATTGAATGGCATATTAGTGTCTTTTGGGCCCATGCTTGTCTTTGTTTCAATGTGATTGATTGGTGTTAAATTAATTGAATGATGAGATCCTTGAAAAGACTTGAAATGTAATATGATTATATGAGTATGAGTTATGAAATATAAAGGTGTGGTATTATCTTTACAACTATATTGTTGTTTTATTATTAATGTGTATGATATTGCATTGCATTATAGCATAATGTTGGCATACTTTGTACTACTAGGCCGTTGGCTTAGCGCGATAGTGTTGATCGCGCAGGTAACAGAGTTGAACCCGAGAGTTCCTTGAGACTGAGTGAGAGTAGACATTGAAGAGTTTATTTTGGGACTTAAAGATCAGAGAAAAGCTGCTAATCATGTATAACTTCTTTATATTTTGTAAAGTATTGTTTATAATGTGAATATATGTATATTTGTAAATATGGATTTAAATGTTTTCATATATGTAACTATTTTATAAATTCCGCTGCGTATTAAGTAAATGTATTTATATCTATTTTGTTTTATATTACAAGTTAATTACTTATTTTCTATAATGTATAATGATAAAGATTATGGTATCTTTTAAAATGATTTGATGGTTAAAGAAAACCGTAGCATCCCTATGTTCAGTGCACGTATATTACATTGTGGTGTTTGTAGTGTGCTTGTACCGGATATGGGGGTGTTACAATTGTTTTGGTATCAAAGCCTAGGTTTGAGATTCTCAACCTAGGTGAAGTGTAAGAAAAAGAGTATTTTGACTTAAAAAGTTGGTTTTTGAATAATATACATGTTTGGGATTGGCAGTCTCTGATCTTTAATAAGATGTATTCTGCTGTGTTTGCAGACATTGGTTGTGATGGATTCTCACTTGCGTCAGTCAGTAGAGGGTAGTGCGGAGAACGTAGCTCCTGATGAGGTTAGAGAGGGAGCTAGAGTGGATAGTGCTGGAGGGGTACCTGCTTCTGTGTCGGGGAGACCAGCTGGTGAGGAGGTTCCACCAGTTTAGCTTAGGCATGTGGTAGAGGCTTTGAGGCCAGCACCAGTGCAACCACCACCACCACCTGCACAGCCTTTGGTATCAGTGAGGCATTATGACAAATTACGGAAGTGTGGAGCAGAAGATTTCTTGGGTACTATTGATCCAGCTGTAGCTGAGCAGTGGCTAGATAAAATACAGAGAATATTTATTCAGTTACAAGCCACTTCAGAAGAAAATTTTGATTATGCAAGGTCATTGTTGTAGAAGGATGCATATGACTGGTGGAAGACAGTGCCCCATGCTATGGATGATCCACCTACCATGTCCTATGCTGATTTTCTAAGAGAGTTTGAATTGAAGTATACTCCAAGGGAGTATAAAGATGTGAAGAAAATGGAGTTTTTAAGCTTGAAGCAAGATCACCGGACTGTGACAGAATATGAACTAGAGTTTATCCGGCTGAGCCAGTATGCTAGGGGTATTATATCTGATGAGAGAGAAAGATGCAGGAGATTTGAGGAGGGATTGAGGCCCTCTATCATGTGCTTGGTAGCTGGATCTAGATATCATGATTTTTCCCAGCTTGTGGCAGCAGCTAGGAGTGTGGAGAGAGCTCAGAATATTGCAACGGCTGCTTCTGAAGAAGAGATCAGGGTGAGAAGACCCCAGTTTGAGGTAGGGTCTTCGTCTGTAAAGAGAGGTAAAGGAAGCTTCATTCCTCGGGTTAGTAGGAGTCAGAGGCCAGCTGGTAGGTCTGTACAGTTTCTGAGACAGAGATCTAGACCTACAGTTTCAGTGGCAAGTGCTCTGACCCCAGTGACTCAGAGATCCACTGTACCCATATGCATTCATTGTGGCAGGCCACATGGTGGTACTTGTTGGAGGACTGGTGTGGCAGGGGTATGTTTTAGATGTGGATCGCCTGATCATTTTGTTAGAGAGTGCCCGGAGAGGCAAGAGCAGATGTCAGTAGATTCTGCAGCTTCTCGACCTAGTGTGAGGGGAGGTCGAGGGGGCAGAAGTTTCAGCAGAGGAGGCAGACCTAGGTTCAGTTCTAGAGGAGGTTCTACATCCAGGGAAAGTAGACCAGAGGGGGCTGGATCTTCTCAGAGGATTTATGTGATGCAGAGGCAAACAGATGCTTCGGCAGTCATAGCTGGTACTTTTCTTTATTTGGTATTTCTGTACTTGCTTTGATTGATCCCGGATCCACACATTCATATATTAGTGCATCTGTTTTGCCTGTGTCTAATGTGCATGCTGAATCCCTAGGATTTGATGTATTGGTGACAAATCCTTTAGGGCATAGTGTGATTGTTAGTAAAGTGCACCGAGATAGTGCAGTAGTGGTGCAAGGTGAGGAGTTCCTTGGAGATCTAATTGAAATGCCTTTTAAGGAATATGATGTGATCCTAGGCATGGACTGGTTATCTAAACATGAAGCTGTGGTAGATTGTAAAAAGAAAATTGTTACTTTGAGAACCGGTGATGGAAGAGAGGTGTAGTATCTAATGAGTAGGGACAGCTAGCATCCTTCTTTGTTTCAGCTGTTGCAGCTAGGAGATTGATTAGAAAGGGGTGTGATGCTTATCTTGCTCATGTGGTGGATACTAGAGTAAAGGGTTCTCAAATTGATAGCATACCCACAGTTGCAGAGTTTCCAGATGTGCTTCCAGAGGAGTTGCCAGGGTTGCCTCCTGAGAGAGAGGTGGAGTTTGGTATTGAATTATTGCCTGGTACCACTCCTATCTCTATTACTCCTTATAGAATGGCACCTGCTGAACTGAGAGAACTGAAGGTGCAGTTGCAGGAGTTGCTAGATAAAGGGTTTGTTCGTCCTAGTGTTTCACCGTGGGGAGCTCCTGTGTTGTTTGTGAAGAAGAAGGATGGTACTATGAGATTGTGCATTGATTATAGGCAATTGAACAAGGTGACTATTAAAAATAAATATCCTTTGCCTAGAATTGATGATCTCTTTGATCAATTGAAGGGTGCAACAGTGTTTTCCAAGATCAATTTGAGATCAGGGTACCATCAGTTGAGGGTCAGAGCTGAAGATGTTCCTAAAACAGCCTTTCGTACAAGGTATGGGCATTATGAGTTTCTAGTTATGCCTTTTGGTCTGACGAATGCACCTGCAGCTTTTATGGATTTGATGAATAGGGTGTTTAGGCCCTATTTGGATTAGTTTGTGGTAGTTTTTATTGATGATATTTTGGTATATTCGCGTAATGAAGAGGAGCATGACAAGCATCTGCGAATTGTGTTACAAATTTTGAGAGAGAAGCAATTGTTTGCTAAACTGTCGAAGTGTGAGTTTTGGCTTGACCAAGTAACTTTTCTCGGTCATATAGTTTCAGCAGAGGGTATTTGAGTTGATCCGAGTAAAGTTGAAGCTATTTTGAATTGGAGTCCACCAAAGTCTGTGACTGAAGTTAGAAGTTTTCTGGGTTTGGCAGGCTATTACCGACGGTTTGTGAAAGGATTCTCTTTGATAGCTACTCCACTTACCAGATTACTTCGAAAGGGAGTTAGATTTGTGTGGACAGATCAGTGTCAGGCTAGCTTTGAACAGTTGAGGGAAATATTGACTCAAGCGCCTGTTCTTACTTTACCTGTGGAAGATAAACCATATGTGATTTACAGTGATGCTTCATATAGTGGTTTGGGTTGTGTTCTGATGCAAGAAGGTAAAGTGATAGCTTATGCTTCTCAACAGTCGAAACCGCATGAGCTTAATTATCCGACCCATGATTTAGAGTTGGCAGCCATTGTGTTTGCATTGAAGATTTGGCGACATTATCTGTATGGGGAGAAGTGTTTTATCTATACAGACCATAAAAAGTTTGAAATATTTGGGTGTTCAAAAAAAGCTTAATCTTCGACAGAGGAGATGGTTGGAATTGATTAAAGACTACGACTGTTTGATTGATTATCATCCTGGTAAGGCAAATGTTGTTGCTGATGCCTTGAGTCGGAAGTCTTTATCAGGTTTGACTGTTTACTCGCTCTCGTTGCTTGTTGAGTTGAGAGCTTTGCATGCCAGTTTTGTATCTTGTGATGATGGTGCATTGTTGGCACAGTTGCAATTGAAACCAGTTTTGTTGGATCAGATTAAAGAGGCTCAATTGGCTGATGAGAAGATTCAAAAGATTATTTCAGATTGCCAAAATGGAAAGAGTCAAGGTTTTATTGTGAGAAGTGATGGGAGTCTTTGGTTTAAGAACAGATTGTGTGTACCTGATGATGCTAATTTGAGAAGAATTATTTTAGAAGAAGCCCATCAGTCAGTATTTGCTATGCATCCGGGCAATACAAAGATGTATCATGATTTGAAACAGTATTACTGGTGGTCCGGTATGAAGAGAGACATTGTGGAGTTTGTATCCAAATGTCTCACATGTCAGAGGGTAAAAGCTGAGCATTAAGTTCCAACCGGGTTGCTTCAACCTTTAGCAGTGCCTGAATGGAAATGGAATAGAGTAACCATGGATTTTGTATCTGGTCTACCATTGACACAAAGGAAGCATGATGCTATTTGGGTGATTGCTGAAAGATTGACTAAGACAGCTCATTTTCTTCCAGTTTGGATGGATTACTCTTTGGAGAGGTTAGCTGAGCTGTATATCCATGAGATTGTGAAGTTGCATGGTGTCCCAACTTCTATAGTGTCTGATCGAGATCCCCGATTTACTTCAAGGTTTTGGAAGAGTTTACATGGTGCTTTGGGTTCTTGATTACACTTCAGTACTGCTTTCCATCCACAGACAGATGGACAGTCAGAGAGAGTGATACAGGTTATCGAGGATATGTTGAGAAGCTGTGTCATTGATTTTTCTGGAGGTTGGTATAGATTCTTACCACTTGTGGAATTTGCTTACAATAACAGTCATCAATCTAGCATTGGTATGGCACCATTCGAAGCACTGTATGGTAGACGGTGTAGGACACCTTTATGTTGGAATGAGCTTGGAGAAGGTAAGATAATTGGTCCTGATCTGGTTAAAGAAACTGAAGAGAAAGTGAAAATGATTCGAGATAGGTTGAAAACAACTTCAGACCGACAAAAATCTTATTCAGATTTGAAGAGGAGAGACATTGAGTATAATGTGGGAGATAAAGTATTTTTGAAAGTGTCTCCTTGGAAGAAGATCTTGAGGTTTGGTCGGAAAGGGAAATTGAGTCCTCGTTTCATTGGACCTTATGAAGTTTTAGAAAGAATTGGACCAGTTGCTTATCGGCTTGCCTTGCCACCTGAGTTGGATAGGATTCATAATGTATTTCATATTTCCATGTTAAGGAGATACAGGTCGGATCCATCTCATGTTTTGCCAATTGAATCTATCGAAGTGAGTCCAGATCTGACATTTGAAGAAGAACCAATTGCTATTTTGGCACGTGAGGTGAAAGAATTGAGAAATAAGAAAGTGCCACTTGTGAAGATTTTGTGGAAGAATCATGCAAAAGAAGAAGCAACTTGGGAGAGTGAGCAAGCAATGCGAGATCAATATCCTCAACTATTTCAGACTTGATATCAGGTAATTTCGAGGATGAAATTTCTTTTTAGAGGGGGAGAATTGTAATATCCCAATGTATGCCCTGGGAGTTTTGAATATTGTTGTTGTTTTAATTGGATTGAATGTTTGTGTTTATTTGAAAGAGAAAAGAAATTAAGAGGAAGTGTATATGTTGTATATATGGTAGTATAAATAACATATACATAAGTCAATGTGGATGGTCAATGGAAGAGGATATTTATTTGTTGTGTGTGAAATTACCTAAATGGGCAAGTAAGTGAAAAGAGAGTTGAAACAAATGGAAAGGGGTATTTAGGTAAATTCTTGTTTTGGAATACATGGTGGAGATTTAAAGAGATGATAACTTGACTTTTCTTCATTTTCCTCTTCTTCTCTTTCACATATGTTGGCCGGCCATTCCATAGCAAGAGAGCAAAGTGAGATTTGTTTATTCCAAGTTTCAAATTGAAGGAAGAATCAAAGAATTAAGTTGGAGATTTGGTGGAATTCATCAATTTTGGTAAGTACTCTCTTGATTCTCTTGGTATTTTTGAAGTTGTGTTTGAGGTGAGTTGTGATTTGTTGATATTATGATTAGGTGTGTTTGAGATGTGTTTATAAGTGTTGAAATTGATTGTAAGTTAAAAAGTTAAATTGGTGTTGGTTTTGGTTTGAAGATGGTAAGTTAAGTGGATGTTGATATTGAAAGAATAAGAGTGATGTTGGTTTAAGGGTTTTGAAGTGGTAAGTGATTTAATGTGTTGTTGATGTATTGTTAATGTGAATATTATGATGAACATGTAAAATAAGTGTTAATGACATTGATTATATCCATTTGAATGAGATTATGTTGTGCACAATGTGTTTTAATTCAATCAAAAGAATATTGGCTATGTTTAGGGTTTTATTCATGAGAGACACGGCCAAACTAAGGAAGAGACACGGCCAAACTAAAGAATTTTTGGGAGACACGGCCAAGTCTAAGAAAATTTGGCCGTGTTGGATCAATTTTGGAGAGACACGGCCGTGTCCCTTGCCCGTGTCTGTTACTGGATTTTTGGTGTTGAGAGACACGGCCACAAGCTTGGGCGTGTCCCTTGAGTGTGTTAGCTACTATGATTGTTCTTTGCTCTTCTTGCATTGTTTTGATTCTTCAAAGGTCTTCTTGCACCTAAACATAAAAATAAACACTCTAAACACATTTAATACAAAGGATGACCTAAACAAATATATGTGGAAGATTCTAAATCTATGAATAATGTTATATTGTGGATAATGTGGGATACAATGTGAGTATTGATGATGTATATGAATGCTTTTATGATAAGAATGGAAATATTATAATATGAATTGAGACATGATATGAAATGAGGCCATTGTGATTGGCTATGATAATTCAAATGTGATATGAAGCCATTGTGATTGGCTATGATGATTCAATTGAAAGAAATAAGGCATGTTTGCCTAGATGATGATGAGAATTGAGAATGGAAATGATAATTAAATGATAAATGAATTGTGTGGCTAATGTGTTATTCCATTTTCAGTGTTTGTTGTTGGTGGCATGCCTAATATTAGTAACAATCTCTTGAAGTTAGGTTGGACTTGATCCTTGAAGCCTAATTGAGATGTTACAACCCTTGAAGCTAGGTTCGGTTGGTTCTTAAAGCCAAGTTGGGTTGATACTTAGCATGCTTTGTTCCCCTTGAAGCTTGGTTGAACCTAATCCTTGAAGCCTAGTTGAAGTCTTGATACTAGCAATGGAAAAGTGCACAATAGAGCTTGAAGAAGGAACACCAAAGCTGATTATGATGCTTAGTGTGAATATGGAAGCTAAAGGCTAGCTAAAGAGGTCCAACGTGCAAGAAAGGTCCGTGAGGGTTCATATACAGCCTTGGGAAGTAATTTAAAGCCCATGGACAGCCCAAATAGTGTGGGACGTGTTCTTATTTTAAAGGGTTTTAGTTTGGCCATTTTTTTATACTTTATATTTTCCTTAGTGGGTTAGGATGTGTGGTTTCCTATTTAGTTATTTCAGAATATTAATTTGTTTCCATACTTTATATTTTTATTTATGGGTTAGGATTTTGACTTTGTAGCTTTCCTTTTCCCATTAGAATTAGGGTTTCAAATTTATGTGTGCCTTTTAGTATAAATAGGGCCTTATTTTTCTTGTAAGGACACTTTTTTGACAAATTATATTCTCAAATTTCTTATTGAAAATTTCGGCCATCATAGAATAGAAGTGGATTCTCTTTTTCTTCTGATTGCATCAAGAATTGGATTTACTTATCAATTTCGATTGTGGCGTTCTTCTAATTCGAGCTTCCTAAATCCTTCCGTTATAAGTGCTCGTGCTTTGCTAAGCAATTGGGTACTTTAGAAGGTGGTTTTTCCTTCGTTC
This sequence comes from Garcia nutans, assembly GCA_947685225.1. Classification (NCBI taxonomy): domain Eukaryota; kingdom Viridiplantae; phylum Streptophyta; class Magnoliopsida; order Malpighiales; family Euphorbiaceae; genus Garcia; species Garcia nutans. Next base: position 40,189,698 of record CANTUV010000007.1, on the reverse strand, counting down.
TTGGTTTTCTTCTATCAATCGTGCGTTGGGGTTTGAGGCCTTCATTGCCATAGGGTTCCACCTCATTTGGTATCAGAGCCAATTACAGGTAAATCTTTATCTATCTGTCTTTCTAGGGTTGTTTTAGTTGTTTCATTAGGGTTCTAATTGGATTTTCGAATTAGGATTATAGAATTCTTTGTTCAATTTTGAAATTGTGTTCTTGCCTTTTGATTCGAAATACGTTTTTCTTATTCCGAATTGGGTATAAATTGGACTGAAGGCTTTGTGTTTTCATTGGTGATCCAAGGATAGTGACCATATCCTAAAAAAAAAAAGAGTACAAAATCACTTCAACAAAAATTCTTTGCTTTTCTATTAATTTAAGGTATTAGAATCGTTTTGAATCAGGTTCAAAGTAATCAAAATTTAGGCCACCACTTTCGGTCAATTGAGGGGCTGTTTTATTATGTTTTTCTTGCTGATTTGGAAGTTTCCTTTTCGAAATTGAATTCTTGGGGAGTCTTGATACTAGTTTTATTGGGTAGAATTATTAGATCCATAAACTAACTTGCTAAGGTGAGTTAGTTTTGATACAATTTGACTAGATTCGTCATAATTTTTGACCTCGTTGTTTCTATTTCTTGTTTGAGCTACCGTTTTGATTTCGTGACATTGCTAGAGTATTATTTGTTTGATTCTATACTCTGGTTGATATAATCGTGTGACACAAAATTTTCTTGTGTTGCCTTCAAATTTGTCAAGTTTCTTTCTAGATTTCATTCTAGGATTTAGGTTCTAGTTCCCTTGAACGTGCTTGGTGATTGATTTGTGAGCCTTTATTCTGAAGTGCAATCGAAGAATTAGCGAAGGTGAGTTCTTTGTTTTGTGAGATAATGAGTAGCAATTCTAGTAGAGATAAAGGCATATCTGTTGAGAAAGAAGAGATGAGTATCCGAGATATTGCAGATGATCTTGAGACGTACAAGCAAGAAAATGAGGACAATATGGAAAGAATAGCAAATACGTTGGCTAGCTTGCAGCAGTCCATGGAATGCTTAATGCAAGCACAACAACCTGCTCCAATAAGGCTATCATAGAGAATTCTACAACCAGCAAGAGCTGAAGAGAGAGAAGAGCCAGTTAGGAGGAGGGAACCAAGAGGTGCATATGAGAGAGGCCATGTGGCTGATTATGGATTTGAAGAAGGAGAAGCTGCAATTTATCAAGCACCTATCAATGATAATGATTTGACTTCCATCAAAATGAAGGTTCCTGAATTTAGAGGGAACAAAAATGCTGAAGAAAACATTGAATAGGAGCGCAAAGTAGAGAAAATTTTTGAGTGCCATAATTATTCTAAAGAAAAGAAGTCACACATTGCAGCTGTGGAGTTCAAGGGTTATGCAACATTCTGGTGGGATCAACTAAAATCCACTAGAAGAGGCAAGGGGTTGAGAGCCATAACCGCATGGAAGGATGGCGCGCGTGAGCTGCGCTATAGCAATACCTGTAATATCCCAATGTGTGCCCTAGAAGTTTGGATATAATTGTTGTTTGCTTGAATTTTGTGTATATGTTATATTGATAAGAAAAGAATTTGAAAAGAGAATGTTTATGTATTGTTTAAAAAGGAAAGTTATGTGTAGAGAGAAAGTGTATATGTTGGGTATATGGTTATATATATAACATATACATTAGTCAAAAGGGATGGTCAATGGTAGAGGATATTTTTGTGTGATATGTGAAATTACCTAAATGGGCATATAAGTGACAAAGGTTAAGTTATATGGATGAGGGCATTTAGGTAATTGCTTTGTTAGAATTGCTTGGTGGAGATTTAAAGAGGAAAAAGGAGTTGACTTGTGATTATTTTCTTCTCTTCTCATGGGTGTGGCCGGCTATCCAAAGGGAAAGAGAGCAAGAGAGGTGTTTGAACTTCTAAACTCAAATTGAAGGGAGAATCAAAGGATTGAATTCAAGATTTGTGAAATTTCTTCATTTAAGGTAAGTACTCTCTTGTTTTCCTTTGTTAATTTTGAAGTTGGGTTTAAGATGAGTTATCATGTGTTAATATTATGATTTGGTGAGTTAGAGATGTGTTTACAAGTGTTGAAATTGATTGTAAGTTAAAAGATTGAATTGATGTTGGTTTTGTTGTGAAGATGATAAGTTAAGTGGATGTTGATAGTGAAAGATCAATATTGTTGATGGTTTTAGGGTTTTGAATTGGTAGATGATTAAATGTGTTGTTAATGGGAATATTGTGTTAAACATACAAAATAAGTGTTAATGACTTTGATTACATCCATTTGAATGAGTTTATATTGTGTATAATGTGTTTAAATGTAATCAAAAGAGAGTTGGCCATTTCTAGGGTTTGTATACATGAGAGACACGGCCAAACTAAGAAGAGACACGGCCAAGACTTAATATTTTTGGGAGACACGGCCAAGTCCAAGGACATTTGGCCGTGTTGGATGGATTTTGGAGAGACACGGCCACTGGCTTGGCCGTGTCCCTTGAGTGTGTCTGCCACTGCCTGATTTTTTGTTGAGAGACACGGCCGTGTCCCTTGCCCGTGTCTGCCTCGGGTGATTTTGGTGTTGAGAGACACGGCCACAAGCTTGGCCGTGTCCCTTGAAGGTGTTTGCTACTGTGATTTGTTCCTTGCTTTTCTCACATTGTTGAATCCTTCCAAGGTCTTTTTGTATCCACACTTTAAATATACTTGAAACAAAGATGACCTAAATGAATGTGTATTGAGGATTCTAAATTTATGAACAAGATGAAACATATATGTGTATATATCCATGATGATCATTCTTAATGGATGTTTAATGTGTTTATGAATAATGTGCTTTGAAATGATATCCATGATGCTATGTGAATAATATGAATTGAGATATAATATGATATGAAGCCATTGTGATTGGCTATGATAACTCAAATGTGATGTGAAGCCATTGTAATTGGCTATGATGATTCAATTGAAAGAAATAAGGCATGGGTGCCTAGATGATGATAAGAATTGAGAATGGAAATGATAATTAAATGATAATTGAATTGTGTGACTAATGTGTTATTCCATTTTCAGAGCTTGTTGTTGGTGGCATGCCTAATATGAGTAACAATCTCTTGAAGTTAGGTTGGCTAAGTCCTTGAAGCCTAATTGAGATGTTACAACCCTTGAAGCTAGGTTGGATTGGTTTTTGAAGCCAAGTTGGGTTGATGCTTAGCATGCTTTGCTCCCCTTGAAGCTTGGTTAAACCTAAATCCTTGAAGCCTAGTTGGGATTATGATAATGATAAATGTGATAACAAAACCAAAGCATTAACTCTGAAAATTGAATAGCATATTAGTGTGTCTTGGGCCCAATGCTTGTCTTTGGTTACATGTGATTCATTGTTGGTAAAATATTTGAATAATGAGATTCATGGAAGAACTTTGAAATGTGATATGATTATATGATTGTGTTTTGTGAAAGGTAAAGGTGTGATGTTAGTGTTCCAACTATAATGTTGTGAACCTCGGTTTTCCGCCCGAAAAGGATCCGGGCGAAAGTTCACTCGTTGTCGGGAGTCGCCACTCAGTTTATTTTGTTCGAAGGGAAAAACTAAGAAAACCCTTGTTTGACTCCAATAATGCATCCAATGTAAAGGCTTCTAGTCTGCGAACCCAAGGAGGATTCGGGGACTATGTCATGCATTTAATTAACTTGCAAGAATGGAACAAATTTAAAGACAAAGATTGTTGGTAGTTTGTGGACTTGCTATTTGGGGTGAATCCCAAACATGCCTACATACTCCCGTTTGAATAGGAGATCAAAGCCCATGTAGTTCGGAAAAGCCTATTTAAAGGCGATGGAAATTATGCTTCATGCATGTGTGTGTGTATGCTTCGTGCATTGTCGGGCTTCATGCCAAAGATGTGAGATTTAGGTACTTTGTACCAAAAGAGTGGAATTTAGGCTCCATGCCAAAGGTTGATTTTAATTGAGTCGGGCTTCATGCCAGAGTTGTGAAATTTAGCACTTAATGCTAAATGGTGCAATTTTAGGTACTTTGTACCAAAAGAGTGCAATTTAGGCCTTTGGCCAAGTGTTGTTGGGCTTCATGCCAAAGATGTGAGATTTAGCGCTTAGTGCTAAATTCTCCAATTTTAGGTACTTTGTACCAAAAGAGTGCAAATTTTGGGCCTTTGGCCAAGTGTGGTTGGGCTCCATGCCAAAAATGTGAATTTCAGCACTTAGTGCTAAATTGTGAAATTTTAGGTACTTCGTACCAAAATGGTGTAATTTAGGCTCCGTGCCAACAGATTGATTTTAATTGTGAAATGTAGGTACTTTGTACCAAAAAGATGTAATTTAAGTCTTTGTGCCAAAGAGGCTGATTGATTAGTCCATTAGGCCTTAGACCTAAAAGGATTAGGTCTTTGACCGAGAAGAAATTGAGAAGAAGATAGAATGCTTATGATATGCTTAAATTGACAAATGATGAATTAGAATATTACCTTGCTTAGGATTTTCCCGCTTCGAAGTTCCAGATCTCGTTTTCTTGAACCGGGGATTATGATTCTTGATTACAGATTGTTTCCTGCAGCACACGGTTAGATTTATGCAAATAAAAGTTCTTAATCGTTTTTAAGTGTGAAAAGAATTCGACAGCATGAGGCCCACCCGGAAAAGTCCCCCCTTTTTCTGAAAATCTGAAGCCTATTTATAGGCAAAATCGAGCTGGACGGCGGCCGAACCGCCGGTCACGGCGGCCGAGCCGCCGTGGATGTGACAAGCCGAAAAGACGGAAAAATTTGGCGGCCGGGCCGCCGGTTTTGGCGGCTGAGCCGCCTGGATCACGGCGGCTGGGCCGCCGGGTCACGGCGGCTGGGCCGCCGGATTTGTCCGGTTTTCGCTCAAACTGATTTTTCGGGAGCTAGAGACCTCCAAAAATTATTCCGGGACCATATCCGTGATTCTCACGTCGTCCCGGACATTTCAAGTACCATATTGATATATTTCCGGTGAACTTTACCGGGGACGTCCGGTCCGGCCCGATTTTTAGTAGTCTGAGAAAATCGGTTTTCCGAGCCTCAAAATTCGAGTGTTCACAATTGCCCCCCACTGGGGTCCATAAAAATGATTTATGGGGCCCAGTGGCTTCTGAAGAGCGAATTTTGAGCGAGGGGTAAAAGATACGCCTTTTGGCACTTCTGGATCGCTTGCAACATTTCTGATTTTTCTGTACCTGCACTTTTGTTAAGCACAAACAGTACATATGTATGCATGATGTCCTCTTCTATTTTTTCAAAAAGGCATTTTTTTTAACCGTTGTATGAACAACTGGACCAAGAGTCTCCATAAGGTTGAAAGGATCAATATGGGAAGATATGGATGGTGCGCTGTTGCTACTTGGGTTGTGAGCTGATGCTACTCTTAGAGGCGCAGCTGGAGATTGGGATTTCTTGCACGCTTGTATCAGATTTTGGAATCCACAAGCTCATGTCTTCAGGTTCGGTGCCCGGATGGACGAGATGTGTCCTCTTTTTGAGAAATTCTGCTCAATCATTGGATGTGACTCAAATGCCCCCTTTGTAAGGCATGATATTCAAATTGGCTATGTGGGGTCTTTTCAGAGGCTTTTCAACTTTACAAGGCCTCAAGCTCAAGCCATCAGTAATTATTTCTAGTAAAGAACTTAGAAATAATCCTCTAGGAAGTCCAACTACACTGGGGAAGGAACTTGAATTTTTCTGAAGTTGCCCCCAAATTATTTTCGGAGTTACTCGAACTGTTCTTCAAACTTGGGTTAGGAACCATCAGATGATCAGGCCTTTTACAGAGCCTTCCCTTATTCAGACTACTCCTGAGTACAGAACTCGGTTTATAGCTGGAGTTTGGCAACTTGAAAAGCCAAGGAGACTTGCATTGCTGCAGGAGCTGGAGGGAAATGAGGTGGTTCCTCTTAACGAGGAGAAGGCAGACGCTGCAGACTCTAGGGTTGACTTTTTTTTTTTTAACGTTTTGGACTTATGGTATGACTCTTTTTTGTTGGTTTTTTGGTACTTTATGAAAGGAATGACTCTTTTTGAATAAATGACTCCCTTGGGAATGAATGACTCTTCTTAGGATGAATGACTCTTTTTTGAATGAAGGACCCTTTAATTTGCTTTCCAAGCATTATCTACTTTATTTATTTGCTCTAATTTTTGCCTAAGCCGTCCTTTCGGATTTTCAACTTAGCGAGCTCTTACCCATTCTTGCCTAAGCCGCCCTTTGCGGGTTTTCGACTTAGCGGGCCCCACTATTGCCTAAGCCGCCCTTTGTGGGTTTTCGACTTAGCGGGATTTTTTGTTTTTTTGTTTTTTTTTTGTTTTGTTTTTTTTTTCTTTCTTTTTTTGTTTTATTATTTTTTTCTTGGCAAAAGAAAGATGAATGAAAGATTTTTATTAAAATTTAGACCGTGCTCAAGGAGAGCTGCCTACATATCTCGAATTAGTTTGCGAGAATCAGGTCTAATGTAGTTCATTACAATGCATGATCATGCATAATATTTCTTCAGTTGATCCAGATTGCATGGATTTGTGAATTCCAGACCATCCAAATCAGACAAGATGACGGCTCCGCCGAAAAGTATTTTCTTCAAAATGTAGGGTCCCGCCCAATGAGGACGAAACTTCCCACGAGGATCTGTAACAGGTGTTCTGATCTCCTTCAAAACCAAACAACCTTCTTCCAACTTTCGATCTTTGACCTTTTTGTTGAAATTTCTGGCCATTCGCCTTTGATACCCTTGAATCTGATGTAGAGCTTGAAGTCTTTTCTCATCCAAACTCAACAACTGATGATGATAATTGCTGATCCATTCAGCTTCATTTATCTGACTTTCTTGAATTATCCTCGCCGATTGAACTTCCAGTTCAATGGGGAGTACTGCTTCCATTCCGTATACCAGTGAATACGGGGTTGCCCCAGTAGGAGTTTTAACTGATGTTCTGTATCCCCACAAAGCCAGTGGTAACTTCTCATGCCAACGCCTATGTTCCTTGATCATCTTCTGTATGATCACCTTTATAGACTTGTTCGCTGCTTTTACAGCTCCATTTGTTTGAGGTCTATAAGGAGAGGACTTATGATGCTGGATTTTCTTATCCTGCAAGAGTTTAGCAAATTCTGCTTGGAAATGAGTTTCGTTATCTGTAATAATCTCGAATGGTGTTCCGTACCGACAAAGGATGTTGGTTTGGACAAACTGTGCTGCCTTTTTGGCGTCTAATTCTGCATAGGAAGCTGCTTCAACCCACTTTGTGAAGTAATCCACTGCTACCAAGATAAACTGATGTCCATTTGATGCTTTTGGATGTATTTTTCCAATTATATCAATTCCCCAACTATTAGCAAATTGATGTGTGGTAGCGGGAAATCGTCCTTGGGACAAGTCTTATTCAGATCTCTGTAGTCAACACACATTCTGACCTTTCCGTCTTTCTTCGGGATCGGTACAATGTTTGCTAACCAGGAAGGGTAGGCAATTGGTTCTATGAACTTATTGTCCAGTTGTTTGGCAACCTCCTTTTTAATCTTCAAAGACCATTCTGGCTTCATTCTTCTCAGTTTCTGCTTAACCGGCTTTGCATCGGGATATAGCGAAATCTTGTGAATTGCTATGGCTGGGTCTATTCCCGTGACGTCACTTGTCTTCCACATGAAGCAGTCGGCATACTTTCTGATGCATTCAAGAACCTGCTCCTTATTCACACAATCACATGCATTGTATGTATGTTCATTTTCTTTGCCAATTATTATCTTTTCATTCATTTTTTTCATTTTTTTCATTTTTTTTTTCAATTTTGCTAGATAATACTTGGAAAGCAAAAGACACAGGGTAACCAAGAATTTGAAGAGTTTCATTGATAATGGCGGAGTCATTCTCCAAGATTACATTAGATCTGACATTAGGGTTCTCTAAATCTGAAACTACAGAAGACTCAGAATTAGACTCTGGCTTGGTGTTTGACTCAGAATTTGACTCGGTACAGGACTCGGGTTCAAGGTGTGACACTGGACTAGTTTTGTCTACAGCAGCTTGTCCCTCCTCGGCATACCAGTTCATCAGTGGTCCATCTGTGGTCTTGATCAGCTTGGTGAAGCCCCTTTTGTCTTCAAAATTAGTTACCATAGCAACCTCATCAAAGAGACTAGGCTGCATGAAATCTTCCACAGTGATGGCATTGATGGAATGATTGGGCAAGGGGTTAGTGTTAATGTTTGGTTGCCTCCTGCGAGGAATGATGTCACCACTATCCACCAAATCCTGGATGCGGTTTTTCAAAATCCAGCAAGCATCTGTTCTGTGCCCATTTCCTCGGTGGTATTCACAGTACTCATTGGCCCTGTAATTGGAGGGTAATGGGTTTGGAGGAGGCCTTGGGTCCAAAGGCTTCAAATATTTCCCTTCCACGGCCTTTTTAAACACTAGATGAAGGGGCATTCCAATGTCGGTATATTGCCTTCTTGACTGATTTCTTTGCCCAAGATTGCCCACACGTAAAGGATTCGCAGGGGCAATATTGGCCACTTCATTTACTTCGCTTGAGGAAGCAGCTTGGCCTTGTTTTTTATACTTCGAGATAGCTTCTTCATCTACTATCTTACCCAATTGTATCAGATCTTCTACCTTGGTTGCAGTCGCAATGAGCGATTTGAAAGTAGGTAGGTATTGGGTTTGCAGTTGGGCTTGATATGTAGGCCTTAAATTTCCGATTATGATATCAATTTGCTCTTGTTCTGAAGGGCGATTGATCATCTGGGCGGCTTTTGCCCTCCACCTCGTAAGGAACGAGGAGAAGGGTTCATTGTTGTTCTGCTTGGTGGTCTCAAGTTCCCTTCTGGTGACATCCACCTCAATATTATAGTGGTATTGAGAGTTAAATGCATTGCAGATGTCTTCCCAGGTCTTAATCTTGGCATGGTCCAGGCTTACAAACCACTTGAGGGCAGCACCAGTCAAAGATTGTTGGAATAATTGAGCAAAGAGCTCATCATTTAAACCCCAAGGACTTAATGCCCCCACATACATCTTGAGGTGAGTTTTAGGGCAAGTAGTCCCGTCAAATCTGTCCATCCCAGGCATCTTGAATTTTGGAGGCAATCTAGCTTGGGGAAACAAGGATAAAGAATCCATGTCTACCACCTCTTTATGAGTCTTCATTGCAGTGATTGACCTTTCCAGCAATTCAAGTTTTCTTTTCAGTTCATCAGTTTCAGTGACATTCTTAGAGGGTGGATCCTCTAAATTGATGACAGGGGTATTCTGAGCAGTCATGGGGGTACTAGTTTGTCCCACAATAGGTTCCTTCCCTAAATTTCCAAGAGTAGGGACTATCTTTGGTGCTCCTCCTAATTCAGCCAGGATGGCTACCCTTTGGGCGGCTAAAGCTTCATCAATTCTTTCTTGCATTCTAGCTTCAATTTCCTTAGCCTGTCCATCTAGCAAAGCCTTAATTTGTTCAATAGTAGCCATTTCAGGAGTTGGAGTGGTTGGTGAAGTTGGAGTGGTAGAGCTTGTGGGTGATTGCCCAGTTGGAGTTGGTGTAGTTTGTGTAGGTGACGGCTCACGGATGGTGGATACCTGAAAAGGTCAAGGGTAAAGAATCAAGGTAGTGTGTAGGGTAGGAAAACTCTTGGCCCACTTGTACATATCAAAAAAAAATTTTCCCCAAAACCATGTTGTTATGTTGCATGAATGCACCTCATCACATCATAATTCATTTAATGGTATGTGGCACTATCATTGGGTACATACAACCTAAGGGAAGGTTCTATTGGCACATGAAAAAATAGAGAATCGGCTTATAATAGGGACCCTTGAGTCTTGAGTAAGATATACCTAACCACATGTGAAACAAGGAGTTTCGCGTGGGTCCAACAGTACGATTACTCATGGGCCACTCCAAAAGGATTGGAATGGTTTGCGACAACAGGGAGGACGCTTTGGCTGTCCGCCGGCATAATCAAGGAGACCTGCCGGTCAGCGCTACTTGCTATCCAGACTCAGAACTTTGAACAGAAAGAGAAGAAATTCATTTGAAAATAATTTTTTATGCAATGGAGGAAAATGATTCCCCCATATATGCAAGAGAAAAAGATTCTCTGAATGACAAAACAAATGCACATTTAGCCAAACAAGAGATCCATCCAAGGAAAAAGATTCCTTTTGCCAATCTTCATTCCAATATCCTTAAGGAGAGGATATATATTGCTAGGGTACCCTGCAAAATGAATAAAAATACCCTAAAGAAGGGCAAATTGGTTAAACAAATAATAACAATCTACTAGGATCCCATAAATCATTTTTGTGGTCCCTAGTCTCAAATCAATCAAATAAGCAATAGTAGTCCACTTAGAATCCCATAAATCATTTTTATGGATCCCCAGTGGAGTCGCCAGATTGTGAACCTCGGTTTTCCGCCCGAAAAGGATCCGGGCGAAAGTTCACTCGTTGTCGGGAGTCGCCACTCAGTTTATTTTGTTCGAAGGGAAAAACTAAGAAAACCCTTGTTTGACTCCAATAATGCATCCAATGTAAAGGCTTCTAGTCTGCGAACCCAAGGAGGATTCGGGGACTATGTCATGCATTTAATTAACTTGCAAGAATGGAACAAATTTAAAGACAAAGATTGTTGGTAGTTTGTGGACTTGCTATTTGGGGTGAATCCCAAACATGCCTACATACTCCCGTTTGAATAGGAGATCAAAGCCCATGTAGTTCGGAAAAGCCTATTTAAAGGCGATGGAAATTATGCTTCATGCATGTGTGTGTGTATGCTTCGTGCATTGTCGGGCTTCATGCCAAAGATGTGAGATTTAGGTACTTTGTACCAAAAGAGTGGAATTTAGGCTCCATGCCAAAGGTTGATTTTAATTGAGTCGGGCTTCATGCCAGAGTTGTGAAATTTAGCACTTAATGCTAAATGGTGCAATTTTAGGTACTTTGTACCAAAAGAGTGCAATTTAGGCCTTTGGCCAAGTGTTGTTGGGCTTCATGCCAAAGATGTGAGATTTAGCGCTTAGTGCTAAATTCTCCAATTTTAGGTACTTTGTACCAAAAGAGTGCAAATTTTGGGCCTTTGGCCAAGTGTGGTTGGGCTCCATGCCAAAAATGTGAATTTCAGCACTTAGTGCTAAATTGTGAAATTTTAGGTACTTCGTACCAAAATGGTGTAATTTAGGCTCCGTGCCAACAGATTGATTTTAATTGTGAAATGTAGGTACTTTGTACCAAAAAGATGTAATTTAAGTCTTTGTGCCAAAGAGGCTGATTGATTAGTCCATTAGGCCTTAGACCTAAAAGGATTAGGTCTTTGACCGAGAAGAAATTGAGAAGAAGATAGAATGCTTATGATATGCTTAAATTGACAAATGATGAATTAGAATATTACCTTGCTTAGGATTTTCCCGCTTCGAAGTTCCAGATCTCGTTTTCTTGAACCGGGGATTATGATTCTTGATTACAGATTGTTTCCTGCAGCACACGGTTAGATTTATGCAAATAAAAGTTCTTAATCGTTTTTAAGTGTGAAAAGAATTCGACAGCATGAGGCCCACCCGGAAAAGTCCCCCCTTTTTCTGAAAATCTGAAGCCTATTTATAGGCAAAATCGAGCTGGACGGCGGCCGAGCCGCCGTGGATGTGACAAGCCGAAAAGACGGAAAAATTTGGCGGCCGGGCCGCCGATTTTTGCGGCTGAGCCGCCGGGATCACGGCGGCTGGGCCGCCGGATTTGTCCGGTTTTCGCTCAAACTGATTTTTTGGGAGCTAGAGACCTCCAAAAATTATTCCGGGACCATATCCGTGATTCTCACGTCGTCCCGGACATTTCAAGTACCATATTGATATATTTCCGGTGAACTTTACCGGGGACGTCCGGTCCGGCCCGATTTTCAGTAGTCTGAGAAAATCGGTTTTCCGAGCCTCAAAATTCGAGTGTTCACAAATGTTGTTTTATTATTAATGTGTATAGTATTGCATGGTATTAAAGCATAGCGTTAGCATATTTTGTACTACTAAACCGTTGGCTTAGCGCGATAGTGTTGATCGCGCAGGTAACAGAGTTGAACCCGAGAGTTCCAGGAGACCGAGTGAGAGTAGACCTTGAAGATTATTTTGGGACTTAAAGATCAGAGAAGAGCTGCCAATCATGTATAACTTCTTTATATTTTGTAAAGTATGATTTATAATGTGAATATATGTATAATTGTTAATATGGACTTAAATGTTTTCATATATGTAACTATTTTATAAATTCCGCTGCGTATTAAGTAAAATATTTATATCCTTTTTTTTTATATTACCAGTTAATTACTTATTTTCTAAAATGCATAATGATAAAGATTATGTTATCTTTTAAAATGATTTGATTGTTAAAGAAAACCGTAGCATCCCTATGTTCGGTGCACGTATATTACATTGTGGTGTTTGTAGTGTGCTTGTACCGGGTGTGGGGGTGTTACAATACCGCAAGTGCACGGGTCGCCCAAGTAATATAGTAGTGAGTGAGTTATCGTTCCACTGGGGGACAAGGCCAAGTACTAGTTCAAACCTTAACCGTTGTTTAGCAAATTAATAGTTGTGTGATGCTTTGTAATTAAAATCAACTAATTTAATAACTGGAAGTAAGGGGAGATTAAATGTTATGCAAATAGGATTGATGATAATAATACTATCCAGATATTGAATCCCCCTAGCCTCAATGATATTTATGAACAATCAATTCAGTTAAATCATTCAATAGAGTTGAATTGGCATTCCTCTAAATTAGACTAAAACCTCTCTCGAGTGAATTAATCCCTAATCATTAAGTAGAGTGCTGGAATCTCTTCTCAAACACAATTAAATAGGTCATGCATTAAGAACAAGGAACTATAAACCAAAGGATCTTGTAAGTCTATCTCTAGCACCCCAATCAATCCTCAACCCTTATGAGTAATCAATTCATATCAAGCTTTCTCAAGTCAATAATATGAAAATGGCAACCAATCAATAAGCATGCTATTATCAATTGGAAATAAATCATTAATCATCATAAGAATAAAACAACTCAATCAAATGATTCAACTAAATATAATCATTCAATCCATACAAATAAGCTAGGGTTCATCAATATCTAGATAGAGAAGGAATTAGTTCATGTTCAAAACCAGAAAAACAGAGCAAGATAAATGAGTAAAAGAAACCAAACAATCCATGGCGAATAATTTGTATTTCTTCACTTCAATCCTTGATTCTTGGTTTAGGGCTTGTACAAGATGTATCTCCTTCTTCAAACTCAGCTCAAAACCCTCCTCTTTGCTTCAGTTGTTGGCTCCTTCTCCCTTATTCCAGCTCCCCTGTTTCAAGCTCCAGAATTCTCCAAAAACTCCCTCTTCTTCTCTTTTTATTTCCCTCCAAAGCTCAAGTCAATCTTCCAACTCACTTCCAACGCACTTTGTCTCCCACATTCCCTTTGTTCAATCTTTCTTTTCCTCAAATTAGGCAAGATTTTCTTTTGTCAGATATTACTTTTGACTAAAACTAGTCTTTGTTCCCCACTTGTCTACAGAAAAATTTGAACATTTCAAAGTTTCCCTAGGTGACACGGCCAAGCTTGCTGGCCGTGTCACCTTCTGCCCTTTCTTTCCTTGTTTTCTTCTAGGTGACACGGCCAGTGGCTTGGCTGTGTCATGTGGGTGCATCATGTTCTGCTTCTAGCTTCATTAATTTACTTGTCTTTGTTTCCAAGGGTGACACGGCCAAGCCTGTGGCCGTGTCATGTGACACGGCCATTGGCTTGGGCATGTCACCTGGGTGTGTTGGCTTCTGGATCATTTCTTTTCTTCTCTTACTCTTTAGCTAGACATGAGACATGGCCAAGCTTGTGGCCGTGTCTTGTAACACGGCCACTGGCTTGGGCGTGTCACCTGCTAGTGTCAGTTTCTGTTCTTCATTTTTCCTTCTTTGCTTGGTTCTTTGGTTTCTGTTCTTTGGGTGAGACACGGCCAGTGACTTGGGCGTGTCACCTGGCCATGTCATCTACTACCTTGAAGAAATTTTGAGGGACACGGCCAAGCTTGCTCTGCCTTGGCCATGTCTTGCTTGCTTTATGCTTTTTCTTCATTATTTTGATCCTCCAAGGGAGTTTTTCCACTTTAACCTAAAACAAACACTTAAAACAAACTTTAAACCAAAATCAAATGAAATGTTAACTAAAAACACATTAAAATCATACTAAAAACAAGTATAAAAACACTCTTATCAAATACCCCACACTTAAATCCTTGCTTGTCCCCAAGTAAGACTAAACTCAAAACAAACTAAACATAAAAATTTTTGTCAAGTTCAAGTGTTATAAAAATTGCATTAAGACTTCCCTATCCTTAAATCCGCAATCAATATTAAATCAAACAAAATCGATACCAATGCAATTAAGTGGCTTTCCATGCATAACCTATGTTGTCACTCCCTCGCCAACTCTTAGAAAGTGTTTGATCAAGGTGGTGTTTACACTCATCACAATCAATGAAAGATTAATTGCCATAGGCTTGCTTATCTATCAAATCTCCACCACTTAATTTCAATCAAGCATCAATCAAAAGGTCTTTTATTGGGTTGTAATGGGGCTATGGTAGAGGCATGGCATTTAGGAAATGTGAGCTTAATCATTAAGTTCAAGAGCACTTCAAGAATGAAGTAACCGATCATATGTATAACTCAACGATCCTAACCACCTTCCTCTTATCTATCCCTTGACATTAAAGGACTTTTAAAGGGAACTCACTTATTACATCTTGTAACATATTCCAACCCTTTTTTTTTCAAGAACAACAATTATTTTTATTATTTTTCTTCTTTTTTTTATTATATATTTTGCAATCTTAAACCTACTAAATTTAACCCCACACTTAATTCAACACAACACTTGGTCATAAACATTCATAAAATGCTCTTGACCTAATGAAAGGGTAAGAGTTAAAACAACAAGGTTCAAGCTAGTGATGTTGTGAAAAAAGAAAGAAAAGGAAAAACGAAATAGGCTTAAAATTGGCTAACTAAGGTTAAAATTAGGGTTGGTCTTTTTAAGCCAAAGTGGGTTCACCTAATTGCCTTAATCATCTTGATGCCAAATTGAAATTTTTATGTAGTCATAAAATATATATCAAAGCAAGCTCTAGCAAGTCATCAATCAAAGATGTTTTCCCACACAAAGAATAATAAGTTGATGGCTCAATTTCTCACTAGGTTGATGGTGATGCAAGGAAAAACCAACAAAATTGACAAAAAAATATCAATTCTACTCAATTCTCAAATTCATGCTTTTAAAATTCAAAAGTCATCTATCAACAATGTTTATAACAATTGAACTTTCCAAAATTGAGTTATTCAAAGTAAACATTAACTAAACCTAAACAAGGATAACTTAAAACACAAAATGCACCCCACACTTAAAAATTCACATTGTCCTCAATGTGAGCAAGCTACAAGAGAATTTAGATGAAACATATTATTATTATTATTATTATTATTATTGAAACCAAAAATGCAGAAATTAAAGACATAATAATTAAAGAACGAATAAAATGGTGGGTTGCCTCCCACCCAGCACTTCTTTAACATCGTATTAGTTGGACGTTCAGGGTAATTGTTCCTAGTCTTGGAGGTGTAAAACCTCCTTTAAGTCCTGTATTTCCCCTCCAAAATAAAGTTTGATCCTGTGCCCATTGACTTTAAAATCACCTTTTTTCGGGTGGGTTATTTCAACCACTCCGTAGGGGAAAACTTCCTTGACAATAAAAGGACCAGACCATCGAGATTTCAACTTACTTGGAAAGAGTCGAAGCCTTGAATTGTACAGTAATACATGTTCTCCCGCTTGAAACTCTTTTCGTTCCTTAATGTGAGCATCATGCCATCTTTTGGTACGTTCCTTATACATCTTCGCATTGTCATAAGCTTGTCGTCTAACTCGTTTACCTCTAATTTTCGCCTTTCACCTGCACAAGCTAGATTAAGGTTAATCTATTTTATGGCCCAATATGCATTATGTTCTATTTCAACAGGTAAATGGCAAGCTTTTCCATATACCAACCTAAATGGTGTAGTGCCCAAGGGAGTTTTGAATGCAGTCCTAAAAGCCCATTGAGCATTTTCTAATTTCTCGGACTAATCCTTTCGGGATCGCTCTACAGTTTTTTCCAAAATTCTTTTAATCTCCCTATTCGTGTTGTCAACTTGGCCACTAGTTTGGGGATGATAGGGAGCAGCAAACCTATGTGTAACTCCTAATCTTTTAAAAACTTTCGCAAGCTGAAAATTACAAAAGTGAGTACCTCTATCACTTATAATTGCTTTTGGTGTACCAAATCAAGAAAACAATTTCTTCAAAAATTTCACCACAACCCTAGCATCATTGGTTCCCAAGGCTTGGGCTTCAGGCCATTTAGATACATAGTCTATAGCTACAAGGATGTATTAGTTACCAAAGGAATTGGAAAAGGGTCCCATAAAGTCGATCCCCCATACATCAAAGATTTCACAAACTAGAATCCCATTTTGGGGCATCTCATCACGAGATGAAATGTTTCCAGTCCTTTGGCATCGATCACAGCAGTTTACAAATTCGTAGCTATCCCTAAACAAATTGGGCCAATAAAATCCTTATTCTAGTAACTTTTGAGCAGTTCTATTGGCTCCCATATGACCACCAGCTGGTCCAGCATGGCATTGACTAAGAATGTTCATTGTTTCGGGGCATGCCACACATCGTCGGATCATGTGATCCTTACATAATCTAAACAAAAAGGGATCCTCCCAAAAGTAATATTTTAAATTAGAAAAGAATTTCTTCTTTGCTTGATAAGTTAAATCCTTAGGAAGTTCCCTAACAGCCAAATAGTTAGCAAAATCTGCAAACCAAGGTGTTTCAAAATTTAAGTTACTTACCTCACTTACCATGGCGTACAGCTGCTCATCGGGGAAGTGATCATCAATGTCCCCTTCTTTGAACCTCTCCAAGGTTGAATTCTCCAAGTGAGAAAGGTGATCTGCTGCAAGATTTTTAGCTCCCTTCTTGTCTTGAATTGTCAAGTCAAATTCCTGCAATAATAAGACCCAACGGATTAGCCTAGGCTTTGCATCAATTTTCGCAAATAAATACTTCAAAGCCGAGTGATCTGTATAAACAATCACTTTTGACAAGATTAGATATGATCTAAACTTGTCAAAAGCAAAAACCACAGCCAGCAGCTCTTTCTCTGTAGTTATGTAATTAGCTTGAGCTGTGTTCAAGGTCTTGCTTGCATAGTAAATAGGCAGGAAGTATTTCTCCTTGCGTTGACCCAAGACCGCTCCCACTGCAAAGTCACTTGCATCGCACATTAGTTCAAACGGTAGACTCCAATTGGGAGCTACCATGATTGGAGCATGGGTCAATTTCTCCTTAAGAGTTGTGAATTCTCTCAAACATCCTCATCAAAAACAAAGTTCACATCTTTCTCAAGGAGTCTTGTTAATGGACGGGCTATCTTAGAAAAATCTCTAATGAACCTCCGATAAAAACCGCATGTCCTAGAAAACTTCTGATGGCCTTCACAGATGTGGGTGGTGGTAACTTCTCAATTATATCTACCTTTGCCCGATCCACCTCAATGCCCTTGCTTGAAATTTTGTGTTCCAACACGATTCCCTCTTGAACCATGAAATGACACCTTTCCCAATTAAGCATTAAATTGGTTTCTTCACATCTCATCAAGACTCTTTCAAGGTTTTCCAAACATCTTTCAAATGAGCTGCCATAGACCGAGAAATCATCCATAAACACCTCCATAATATCCTCTATAAGCTCATCAAAGATTGCTACCATGCACCTTTGGAAAGTTGCACGTGCATTGAGATGGAGGATTCTTCTAGACCTAGTTGAGTTTATGCTTGAAAAGTTGGGCTAAAGCTTAAAGATCGGAGAGTCAAGCTGCCAATCATGTATATATTCTATGTTTTGTATATTTTTATTTTTATGTATTTGAACTTGTAAAAGTTTGTAATAATTTCCGCTGCGGATTACTAAACGTTTTTATATATAGTGTCTTTTGTATTTCTTTTAAATGTTGAGATTTGTTTCACTTATTTTTTTAAAGATATGATTTGTGTATTTTTAAACTGTGGCATTTTCTATATTCAGTATACGTATTTTACGATCGTATAAGCATGCTTGGTACGTATACGGGATATAGGTGTGTTACAATTATTTTGGTATCAGAGCCTAGGTTTGAGATTCTCAACCTAGGTCAAGTATAAGAAAAAGAATATTTTGATTTTAAAAAGTGGGTTTTTTTGAATAAAATACATGTTTGGTGTCGGCAGTCTCTGATCTTTAATGAGGTGTATTCTGCTGTGTTTGCAGATATAGGTTATAATGGATCCTCATTCGTGTCAATCTGTTGAGGGTAGTGCGGAGAGTGTAGCTCCTGATGATGGAGCTAGAGTGGATAGAACTGGAGAGGTACCTATTTCTGTTTCTGGGAGACCAGCTGGTGAGGAGGTACCACCAGTTTGGCTTAGGCATATGGTTGAATTATTGAGGCAGGCACCAGTGCAACCACCACCACCCCCACCCCAGCCAATGGTACCAGTGAGACAGTATGATAAATTAAGAAAGTATGGAGCAGAAGATTTTCTGGGTACTATTGATCCAGCGGTAGCTGAGCAGTGGCTGGATAAGGTTCAAAGGATTTTCATTCAGTTGCAAGCCACTCCAGCAGAAAAATTTGATTATGCCAGATCACTATTGCGGAAGGATGCTTATGATTGGTGGAAGACAGTTCCGCATGCTATGGATGATCCACCAACATTATCCTACAGTGATTTTCTACGAGAGTTTGAGCTGAAATATACTCCGAGGGAGTATAAAGATGTGAAGAAGATGGAGTTTCTAACCTTGAGGCAAGATCACCGGTCTGTTACAGAGTATGAGCTAGGGTTCATCCGGTTGAGCCACTACGCTGGGGGAATTATTTCTGATGAGATCGACCAGTGTAGAAGGTTTGAGGAGGGGTTGAGACCCTCAATTATGTGTCTTGTGGCCGGTTCGAGATACCAGGATTTTTCCCAGCTTGTTACAGCAGCTAGGAGTGTGGAGAGAGCTCAAAATATTGCAGCAGCTGCTACAGAGGAGGAGACCAGGGTTAGGAGACCCCAGTTTGAGGCTGGGTCTTCATCTATGAAGAGAGGTAGGGGAAGTTTTGTTCCCAGGATCAGTCGGAGTCAGAGGCAGGCTGGTAGGTCAGTTCAGTTGCAGAGACTAAGATTGAGACATACAGTTTCAGTAGTGAGTGCTCCGACTCCTGTAGTTCAGAGATCCCTTCTACCTGTGTGTGCTCAGTGTGGAGGGTCACATAGAGGTGCTTGTTGGCAGAGTAGTGGACCAGCTGTGTGCTTCAGATGTGGTTCTCCTGATCATTTTATTAGAGAGTGTCCAGAGATGCAAGAGCAGAGGCCGGCAGATTTTGCAGTTTCTCGACCTAGTGTCAGAGGAGGTCGAGGGGGCAGAAGTTTCACCAGAGGGGGTAGACCTAGGTATAGTCATAGAGGAGGATCTTCATCCAGGGATACTAGGCCAGATGAGGCTGGTCCTTCTCAACGAGTATATGTGATGCAAAGACAACCAGATGCTTCTGCAGTCATTGCTGGTACTTTCTCTTTATTTGACATTTTAGTTCTTGCTTTAATTGATCCAGGCTCAACTCATTCATATATTAGTGCATCTATTTTGCCTGTGTCTGGAATGCATTCTGAGTCCCTAGGATTTGATGTGTTGGTGACAAATCCGTTAGGGCATAGTGTGGTTGTTAGCAAGGTGCACCGGGATAGTGCAGTTGTGGTGCAAGGTGAGGAGTTTTGTGGAGACTTGATTGAAATGCCTTTTAAAGAGTATGACTTGATTTTGGGCATGGACTGGTTGTCTAGGCATGGAGCTGTGGTAGATTGTCAAAAGAAATATGTCACTTTTAGAACTTTTGATGGTAGGAGTGTAATGGTGTCCAGTGAGCAGAGACAGCTTGCATCCTTGTTTGTATCAGCTGTAACAGCTAGAAGGTTGATTAGAAAAGGGTGTGATGCTTACCTTGCTCATGTTGTGGATACTAGAGTAGGGGGTTCTCCCACTTTAATGATATTACCACAGTTACAGATTTTCCAGACGTGTTTCCAGAGGAGTTGCCAGGGTTGCCACCTGAGAGAGAGGTTGAGTTTGGTATCGATTTATTGCCTGGTACCACTCCCATCTCTATCACTCCTTATCGCATGGCACCTGCTGAATTGAGAGAATTGAAGGTGCAGTTACAGGAGTTGTTGGATAAAGGATTTATTCGCCCCAGTGTTTCGTCTTGGGGAGCTCCTGTATTGTTTGTGAAGAAGAAGGATGGTACCATGAGGTTATGCATTGATTATAGGCAATTGAACAAAGTGACTATTAAGAATAAATATCCTTTGCCTAGGATTGATGATCTCTTTGATCAATTGAAGGGAGCATCAGTGTTTTCCAAGATTGATTTGAGATCAGGGTACCATCAGTTGAAAGTGAGAGCTGAAGATGTTCCTAAGACAGCCTTCCGCACCAGGTATGGGCATTATGAGTTTTTAGTAATGCCTTTTAGGTTGACAAATGCACTTGAAGCTTTCATGGATTTGATGAATAGGGTGTTTAGACCCTATCTGGACCAATTTGTGGTAGTTTTTATTGATGATATCTTGGTGTATTCATGTAATGAGGAGGAACATGACAAGCATTTACGGATTGTGTTGCAGATATTGAGAGAGAAGCAGTTGTATGTTAAATTATCAAAGTGTGAGTTTTGGCTTAACCAAGTGACTTTTCTTGGTCATATTATTTCAGCAGATGGTATTAGAGTTGATCCGAGTAAAATTGAAGCTATTTTGAATTGGAGTCCACCAAAGTCTGTGACAGAAGTTAGAAGTTTTCTGGGTTTGGCAGGCTATTATCGACGCTTTGTGAAAGGTTTTTCTTTGATAGCCACTCCACTCACCCGATTGCTCCGGAAAGGATTTAGATTTGTGTGGACGGATCAGTGTCAATCTAGCTTTGAGCAGTTGAAAGAGATGTTGACTCAAGCACCTATTCTTACTTTAACCGTCGAAGATAAACCATATGTGATTTTCAGTGATGCTTCACATAGTGGTTTAGGGTGTGTGTTGATGCAAGAGGGTAAAGTTATAGCTTATGCTTCTCGGCAGTTGAAGCCGGATGAGCTTAACTATCCGACTCATGATTTGGAGTTGGCGGCTATAGTGTTTGCTTTGAAGATTTGGCGCCACTATTTGTATGGAGAGAAATGTTTTATCTATACAGATCACAAAAGTTTGAAATATTTGGGTGTTCAGAAGGAGCTGAATCTTCGGTAAAGACGATGGTTAGAACTGATTAAAGACTACGACTGTTTGATTGATTATCATCCAGGTAAGGCAAATGTTGTTGCTGATGCCTTAAGTCAGAAATCTTTAGCAGGTTTGGCTGTTTATTCGCTCTCGTTGCTTGTTGAGTTGAGAACGTTGCATGATAGTTTTGAAGTATGTAATGATGGTGCATTATTAGCTCAGCTGCAGTTGAGACCAATATTGTTGGATCAGATAAAGGAGGCTCAATTGGCGGATAAGAAAATTCAGAAGATTGTTTCAGATTGCCGAAGTGGAGAGAGCCGAGATTTTCTTGTGAAAAGTGATGGTAGTCTTTGGTTCAAGGATAGGTTGTGTGATTCTGATGATGATAGTTTGAAAAGGATTATTTTGGAAGAAGCACATCAATCGGTTTTTTCTATACATCCGGGGAATACAAAGATGTACCATGATTTGAGACAGTATTATTGGTGGTCTGGTATGAAGAGAGACATAGCGGAATTTGTGTCCAAATGTCTCACTTGTCAAAGGGTAAAAGCTGAGCATCAAGTTCCAACAGGGTTGCTTCAACCTTTAACAGTGCTTGAATGGAAATGGGAGAGGGTAACAATGGATTTTGTATCAGGGTTGCCTTTGACTCAGAGTAAGCATGATGCTATTTGGGTGATTGTGGATCGGTTAACAAAGACATCTCATTTTCTTCCAGTTCGGATGGATTATTCCCTTGAGAAGTTAGTTGAGCTGTATATCCGTGAAATTGTGAAGTTGCATGGAGTCCCGATTTCTTTAGTGTCGGATCGAGATTCCCGGTTCACTTCAAAGTTCTGGAAGAGTTTACATGGGGCTATGGGTTCTCGATTGCACTTTAGTACTGCATTTTATCCACAGACAGATGAACAGTCAGAGAGAGTGATACAGATTATTGAGGATATGTTGAGAAGCTGTGTCATTGATTTCTCTGGAAGTTGGGACAGATTTTTACCACTTGTGGAATTTGCTTACAACAACAGTCATCAATCCAGTATTGGAATGGCACCATTTGAGTCATTGTATGGTAGACATTGTAGAAAACCTTTATGTTGGAATGAAACTGGTGAAGGTAAGCTAATTGGTCCTGATTTGGTTAGAGAGACTGAAGAGAAAGTGAAGATGATTCGGAATAGATTGAAAATAGCTTCAGACCGACAGAAGTCTTACTCAGATTTGAAGAGGAGAGACATTGAGTATAATGTGGGAGATAAAGTATTTTTGAAAGTGTCTCCTTGGAAGAAAATTTTAAGATTTGGTCATAAAGGAAAACTAAGTCCTCATTTTGTTGGACTGTATGAGATATTGGAAAAGGTTGGACCAGTTGCGTATCGACTTGCTTTGCCACCTGAATTGGATAAAATCCATAATGTCTTCCATGTTTCTATGTTAAGAAGGTATAGATCGGATCCATCACATATCTTGCCAGTGGAATCCATTGAAGTTAGTTAGGATCTGACATTTGAAGAAGAACCAATCGCTATTTTGGCACACAAAGTAAAAGAGTTGAGAAATAAGAGAGTGCCATTGGTGAAGGTTCTATGGAAGAATCATGGTAGAGAAGAGGCAACTTGGGAAAGTGAGCAAGCAATGCGAGATCAATATCCTCAATTGTTTCGGAATTGATATCAGGTAATTTCGAGGATGAAATTTCTTTTTAGAGGGGGAGAATTGTAATATCCCAAAATATACCCTAGATGTTTTGGCTTTATTATTGTTTAAATTGGATTCAATGTATATGTTTATTTGGAAGAGAAAAGGTTTTTTTTTAAAGAGAGTGTATATGTTGTGTATATTAGAATATATATACAACATATACACAAGTCATTGGAAAGTCAAAAGGATGATAGTGGAAGAAGATATTTTGTGTTTTTGAATTTAATAATTAAATAATAAGGAAATTAATTGAGTGGAAGAGATTAAATGGGATTAGTTTAATATTAATTGCTTGGTAGAGAGGGTTTTAAGGAAAAGGAGGTTGACTTTGTGTTTCTCTTTCTTCTTTCTTTCTTCCTTGCCATGGCTCATCTTCATCTCCTTCCTTTGCTTTTGTTTTGGCCGGCTAACAAAGAGACAAGAGAACAAGGGAGAGATTTGAACCTCTAAACTCAAGATCTAAGGAAGATTTCAAGAGATCAAGTTGAAAAGTTAAGAGTTTCTTCATCCTTGTTAAGTTCTTCACTTGACTCTTTGATTTCTTTGAGTTTTGAGTTGAGTTTGTGGATGGTATGTGTTTATGTTTGTTTAAGATGGGTTTAAGAGTGTTTGGGTAACTGATTTCTTGTTTTGGGGATGGATTGAAGAAAAGAGTAAGTTGTTGGAAGTGATTGTTTTGTGGTTGTGTTTTAGGTTTTTGGTGATGATTTTGAATTGTGTTAGAAGTATGTTTTTAGTTGTTTTGTTGTATTTGTAAGTTTGTTGTGATTTTTGGGTATGTTGAGATGACTTTGATTGAAGTGGATTTTGGTGAAAGGAAGTGCTTTGTTGATTGTGTTGTTGTTTTGGCCGGAATCTGGGTTTTTGGCCTGACAATCCCAAGGGAACGTCCAGGATTTTGGGCGTGTCGATGGTTATGTATTTTGGATGAGTCACACGAGCAGTGACACGCCCAGGATACTGAGCGTGTCATGGCGTCTGTGTGGCAGTAGGATTGACACGGCAAGTAACACGCCCGTGTTATTGAGCGTGTCATAGCCGCTGTGTTTTTGGGGAATTAACACGGCCATGAGCACGCTCATGATGTTGGACGTGTCAATGTTGTTGAGAGGCAGAATGTATTACATGCCCAGGAACACGCCCGTGTTGTTGAGCGTGTAAAAGCTTCTGTGTTGTGGAGTTAGGGCACGGTCAGGGACACGCCTGTGTTGTTGAGCGTGTCAAGTTTAGAGTTTGCCCTAGTTGGTTCTTAGCCTTATGATCTTATATGGGTTTCATCTTCCTTTTTGGAATAGGTTGTGAAGAAGGTGAATTACCCTAATTCAAGAAGTGAAAGATTATTGGAGGAAGAAGTGTTTAATATTGTGAGGGTTGCATTTAAGGTAAGTACAAACATTGCATTGTTTCATACATCCATTTGATGTGGCATTGTTGATATATATATATATGAATAATTTGACATTTTGTACATTGTGAATCTTGTGGAATGTAATGTGCTATATGTATAATGATGAATTGTCTTGATATGAATGGAGATGTAATAAAACCATTGTTGTTGGCTATGGTTATGCAAATGAAATTGATAAAGCATGATTTCCTATTTGAGTATGAGATACGATTTGAGAAAGAGATTGATAAAGAGGCAAATGAAATAATTGTATGTTTAATATGTTGATTCAATTTCAGAGTTCTGGATTTGGCGGCATGCCTAATATATATGAATAGTGACAGTCTAGCCGGGTTGAGGATCTCCTCGATTTAGTTGGGTTGATGGTCCAAGAGACTGGGTCTGTTACACTATGAAAATTGTGAATATGAAATATATGAATAGTAACAGTCTAGCCGGGTTGAGGATCTCCTCGATTTAGTCGGGTTGATGGTCCAAGAGACTGGGTCTGTTACAGGTAACAGTCTAGCTGGGTTGAGGATCTCCTCAAGCTTGTTGAGTTGATGGTCCAAGAGACTGGGTCTGTTACCCTATCCATGGATAGAGAGATATGTATATTGCCTACGGGCTTGATTATTGTGATTATGGACCAAAGCAGCAACTCTGAACTTTGAATATCATATTAAATACTAGTTTGGGCCCATATGTGTCTGTTTTGAATGAGTATAATGGATGATGATATGATTATTGAATTAATAAGATGCAACATTTATAAGTATGATCTTCATTGGTTGAATGCATATCATTGATATATATATTGCATAATTCCATCATGGTTTGTACCACTGAGTTGTTGGCTCAGCGCGATTGTGGTTCATCGCGCAGGTGATAGGGTTGATAGGTTTGAGACGGAGGATTCTTCTAGACCTAGTTGAGTTTATGCTTGAAGAGTTGGGCTAAAGCTTAAAGATCGGAGAGTCACGCTACCAATCATGTATATATTCTATGTTTTGTATATTTTGATTTTTATGTATTTGAACTTGTAAAAGTTTGTAATAACTTCCGCTGCGGATTACTAAACGTTTTTATATATAGTGTCTTTTGTATTTCTTTTAAATGTTGAGATTTGTTTCACTTATTTTTTTTCAAGATATGATTTGTGTATTTTTAAACTGTGGCATTTTCTATATTCAGTATACGTATTTTACGATCGTATAAGCATGCTTGGTACGTATACGGAATATAGGGGTGTTACACTTACAATCAATTTCAACACTTAAAAACACATCACGAACACATCTAAATCATAATATCAACAAACCATAACTCACCTCAAACACAACTTCAAAAATAACAAAAGAAAACAAGAGAGTACTTACCAAAATTGAGGAAATTCCACAAATCTCCAACTTAATCCTTTGATTCTTCCTTCAATTTGAGTTTGGAATAAACAAATCTCACTTTTGCTCTCTTGCTTTGGAATGGCCGGCCAACATATGGGAAAGAGAAGAAGAAGAAATAAAGAAAAGTCAAATTATCATCTCTTTAAATCTCCACCATGTATTCCAAAACAAGAAATTACCTAAATACCCCTTTCCATTTGTTTTAACTCTCTTTCACTTACTTGCCCATTTAGGTAATTTCACACACAACAAATAAATATCCTCTTCCATTGACCATCCCTTTTGACTTATGTATATGTTATTTATACTTCCATATATACAACATATACACTTTCTTTTAATTTCTTTTCTCTTGCTAATTAACATATGCATTCAATCCAATATAAAACAACAACAATATTCAAAACTTCCAAGGCATACATTGGGATATTATAATTTTAGTCGGTTTGAGTTCCCCAAGCTCTAGTTTCAAATAAATTGAGTATGGCATCAAATTAATACTAGCTCCGAGATCACACATGCCAATGGTTTCTTTCCCATTCCCCATAGAGATTTTAACTATAAAGCTCCCAGGATCTTTTAGCTTAGGAGGTAACTTATGTTGTAAAACAGCACTAGTTACTTTCGAAACTATCACCTTTTCATCCAACTCATACCTTATTTTCTTAGTGTTTAGCTCTTTTAAGAATTTGGCATAAGATGGAATATTCTTTATTACCTCTAGTAAGGGTAGGTTGATACTTACCTTCGAAAGCATGTTATAAATTTCAGAAAATTACTTATCATGCTTTTCATTTTTTAACCTGCTGGGAAACGAAATTGGTGGTCTGTATGGATTTGGAGATTTGTGCAGCTTTGGTGCAACGGATGCCTCCTCTCTATCCTCTTTAAGCTTATTTGGTTCAGCTTTTTCTTCTTGCATTTCCTTGCCATTATTTTGCATTATACCTGCATCGAAGGAATTATCCATGTTATTATCACTGATTTTATTATCAAGTACCTTACCACTTCTTAAAATGACGATTGCTTTGGCCTGCTCCGGTTGGCTTGGAAATTTCCCTTTTTTATTGGCTTGAAGTTGATTAGCCAATTGACCCACTTGAGTTTCAACCTTCTTAAGCGATGCTTCAAAAGAGTCAAACCGCTTATTGTTCATTTCTTGATTTTGAGTTCTTACTTGAATGAAAGCATTCAAATTGTCTTCAAATGAAGGTTTCTTGACCTACTCTTGATTTGAGGGTTGCCCTTGAAATTGGGGACCTCTTTGATATGGTTGGAAAGGTTATTGAGGTGGAGCATGTTGTTGATTTTTTCATTAAAAATTAGTGTGATTCCTCCAACCGGGGTTATAAGAATTTGAATATGGGTCATTCCTACCCCTTTGTTGGAACCCTTCAAAAGCAAAAGCTTGTTCTTGCTCCTTTTGGAATGTATCAAAATTTGAGGGGCACACATTTGCTTGATGGCCTACAAGACCGCACGATGCGCATGACTCTTGGCTTGGTCCCGACAAGTTTCCTTTAGCATTCAACAATTTCACTTGTTTTGTCAGTTCTACAATTTTCCTAGCCATTTCTGAGTTTGCACTTATCTCGTGTGCTCCTCTTCTCCTTTCCCCAATACTCTTTTATTGGGAATTTGCCCCCAACATTTCAAATAATGCAACTATTTCTGCAGCTGTTCTTTCACCCATTTCTCCCCCTGCTGCATTATCCACTGTGTTTTGACATTGTTGAGTTAGCCCATCATAGAAGAATTGATTGAGCAACTGTTCTGGATAGTAATGGTGAGGGCACTGAAATAATAAGGATTTGAAGCGATCCCACGCCTCATGAAATGGTTCTCCGTCAAATTGGGTGAAAGTTACAATACTCCCCCTAAGCTCCTTGGTCTTTTGGTGTGAATAAAACTTTCCCATAAATTTGTTGTAAGCCTTTGTCCATATGGTTAAGGAATTCTCCGGTAAAGTCATCAACCACGCTTTTGCTCTGTCTTTCAAACTATATGGGAAACATCTCAACTTGAATTCATCTTCTGTTAGTGTTTACAAAGGGAATGTATGCAATGTTGAGTAAAAATCCCGAATGAAGTTGAGAGGATCTTCATTCGGCAGTCCATGGAAAGATGGCAGCATACTATAGTGAGTATTTCTGACTTCATAATTTCTCGCTGCGTTGCTCAACCGGATACAAGATATGGTCACTCCGATGATCGGTCGGGCAAACTCCTTCATAGGTGGTTCTTGTGCATCACCCATCTCTATTTCTATGTTCTCCTCAAACTGCTCGTCGGTATTTTCCCTTTCTTGCTCAATAGGATTTGGTCCCTCGGGTCTTGGAAGTCTATGGATGTTGTCTATAAATGGAGCAAGTTCATTTCCTTGAGACCTTCGTCCGTGCAAAAATTACCTAAGCAATTCAAAAAGAACACGTTAAACAATTTAATAAATAAATTAAAAGAATCAAACTATTAACAAAATTTCCTTCCCCGACAGCGGCGCCAAAAGCAATTAACACTACTACCAAGCGGCACTCGCAAGTATACGAGGCTATTCCAGTAACGGTGATTGCCCCAAGGTCGTCTCACAAGGAAGGAATTACTTGTAATAGTTCGATTAACATGAAATAATAAACTTGAGTGTGTGATTAGATTGGTGAATTGTAATTAACCTCAGAAATGAAAATGAATGATTTTGTGTAAGATAAATTCAATTATGGAAATGATGCCTAGGGTTGTAGATCCATTTAATCAAATGTTTAATTATCAAATAATCCATTAATATAACCTTGTACCTTAATTTGTTCCTTAAGGTTAATTAGTCAATTATCAATTCACTAGTTTTCACATTTATGAATTAACAACAACCAATTATTTTACATTAGCAAATTAATAAACCCTAGAACTTATATTTCTAATTCATTCTTAGGGTAGTCAATTGCATAGTTCTGATATTAAACTTCTCCTCTCGGTCCGTCATTCAATATTAAATAATCAATAGGTGGCCAATCTATCAATTTACCTTTAATTTCAATGCAATCAACCAATATCAAGGTATATCAATGGAATCATCAAATCAAATCATTCAATCAAATATACTACAACCTAAAGCATGAGTAAATTAGCTCATCATATTCTTTAAACAAATGCTCATTTCAATATAAACCAAATCAAAGTTATTCATTGCAATATCAATATTCTTAATACAACAACAACACATAAGAAATGGATTAAAAGAAAGAGTTTGAAAAACCCCTTTTGGAGATGCTAAGAATCGGACTCCTTGTCTCTTTCGTAGCTCCCTCTTTGATGTGTGATGATGGACTTCCAAGCTCTCTTGAACCAATGGCTCTCTTCTTGAAGGATGAATGATAGCTCTCTCAAGTTCACAACTCTCCAATCAAGCCTCTTAAAACCCTAATCCTCAAGAACTAGCTACTCACTTCAATTCCAACGATTGTTTTTGCTCTTAATGTGTGAAAGGAAATGGTGAATGAAGATGGGGAGAATGGTGTCTTACTCTCTCAAGCAAGAACCAAGGAAGAAGATGATATGGTATGTAGAGAATGTCCACTCAATATATTCAATATGTTTTCTTTCCCCCCCCCCCCCCCATGTTCTTCCATTTTCCCTCTCTCTTTTCTTTTTAAATTTTAAAGACACCCCATCACTCCTTGTCTTTATCTCCCACTTTCCAATTTGTTTTATATTTCTTCCATAAATCCTTCCACCTTTCACTCCTTTTTATCCTTTTTATTCCCTACTAAACCACACTAATCCATACCTCGTGCAAGCATACCAAGTGATCCAGGGTGATACGGCCAAGCTTGTTGGCCATGTCTCTTAGTTTTTCTTTTCTTTCTTGGGACACGGCCAAGCTTATGGCCGTGTCCATTGCTGCCTTGTTCTTTTCTTTGTTTCCAAGGGATGACAAGGCCAAGCTTCTGGCCAGTGGCTAGGCCTTGTCTCTTGATGGTGTCACTCTCTGCTTCTTTCTTTTCTTTCTTTGCCTTTTGTTCCTTTAGTGAGACACGGCTAGTGGCTTGGTCGTGTCTCTTGGCCATGTCTGCTTCTGTCTAACTTTGCTTAAGGGACATGGCCAAGCTTGGTTAATCCTGGCCGTGTCCTGCCTTGTCCTTGATCTCTTCTTCTTTTGATGAGAGACACAGCCAAGCCATGTCTAGTTTGGCCGTGTCACATGCTTTTCTCCAACAAGTCCACCAAATTTTAGTTAAAAGCTCCATCAAATGTACTTCAACCTAAATCAACAACTTCAAACAAACTTAAGTCAAATTAACATGAAAATTAACTTAAAATATACAAAAACATCATAGAAAATATATACAAAATTGATCTAAACATCTTTCAGGCTATTTCCAAATTCCTATCGCCCCGGAAGGCCAAGAGAAAACTACATTCTCCTGCCCATATGGGACATTCGAATATCAAAGAATACCATTCGGGTTGTGCAATGCACCTGCGACTTTTCAAAGGTGCATGGTGGCAATCTTTGATGAACTTGTTGAGGATATTATGGAGGTGTTTATGGATGATTTCTCGGTCTATGGCAGCTCATTTGAAAGATGTTTGGAAAATCTTGAAAGAGTCTTGATGAGATGTGAGGAAACCAATTTAGTGCTTAATTGGGAAAAGTGTCATTTCATGGTTCAAGAGGGAATTGTGTTGGGACACAAAATTTCAAACAAGGGCATTGAGGTGGATTGGGCTAAGGTAGACACCATTGAGAAGTTACCACCACCCACATCTGTGAATGCCATCAGAAGTTTTCTAGGACATGCGAGTTTTTATCGGAGGTTCATTCGAGATTTTTCTAAGATAGCCCGTCCATTAACAAGACTCCTTGGGAAGGATGTGGATTTTGTTTTTGATTATGAATGTCTAAGAGCATTCACAACCCTTAAGGAGAAATTGACCCATGCTCCAATCATGGTAGCTCCCAATTGGAATCTACCATTTGAACTAATGTGCGATGCAAGTGACTTTGCAGTGGGAGCAGTCTTGGGTCAACGCAAGGAGAAATACTTCCAGCCTATCTACTAAGCAAGCAAGACTCTGAACATAGCTCAAGCTAATTACACAACTACGGAGAAAGAGCTGCTAGCTGTGGTTTTTGCTTTTGACAAGTTTAGATCATATCTTTCTTGTCAAAAGTGATTGTTTATATGGATCATTCGGCTTTGAGGTACTTATTTGTGAAGATTGATGCTAAGCCTAGGCTAATCCGTTGGGTTTTGTTCTTGCAGGAATTTGACTTGACGATTCAAGACAAGAAGGGAGCTGAAAATCTTACAGCCGATCACCTTTCTCGCTTGGAAAATCCAACCTTAGAGAGGTTTGAAGAAAGGGACATTGATGATCACTTCCCCGATGAGAAGCTATACGCCATGGTAAGTGAGGTAAGTAATTTAAATTTTGGAACACCTTGGTTTGCATATTTTGCTAACTATTTAGCTGCTAGGGAAATTCCTAAGGACTTAACTTATCAAGCAAAGAAGAAATTCTTTTCTGAATTAAAGTATTATTTTTGGGAGGATTCATTTTTGTTTAGATTATGTAAGGATCACATGATCTGGCGATGTGTGGCATGGCCCAAAACAATGAACATTCTTAATCAATGCCATGACCAGCTGGTGGTCATATTGGAGCCAATAGGACTGCTCAAAAGGTACTAGAATCAGGATTTTATTGGCCCACTTTGTTTAAGGATAGCTACAAATTTGTGAACAGATGTGCCAAAGGACTGGAAACATTTCATCTCGTGATGAGATGCCCTAAAATGGAATTTTAGTGTGTGAAGTCTTTGATGTATGGGAGATCAATTTTATGGGACCGTTTCCAAATTCTTTTGGTAACAAATATATTCTTGTAGCTATAGATTATGTCTCTAAATGGCCGAAAGCCTAAGCCTTGGCAACCAATGATGCTAGGGTTGTGATGAAGTTTTTGAAGAAGTTGTTTTCTCGATTTGGTACACCAAAAGCAATTATCAGTGATAGGGGTACTCACTTTTGTAACTATCAGCTTGAGAAAGTTTTCAAAAGACTAGGAGTTACACATAGGTTTGCTACTCCCTATCATCCCCAAACTAGTGGCCAAGTTGAGAACATGAATAGGGAGATTAAATGAATTCTAGAAAAAACTGTAGAGCGATCCCGAAAGGATTGGTTCGAGAAATTAGACAATGCTCTATGGGCTTTTAGGACTGCATTTAAAACTCCTTTGGGCACTATGCCATTTAGACTAGTATATGGAAAAGCTTGTGTGAGCGGAGATTTTTGCCCCCACTCCCGGTGGAATGGTTCTTGTGACTTCGGCACTGTTTAGGCTCGGGGCCTTAGAGAACACGGACCTAAGTCCGAAGAAAATAGAGTCGCCACCTAGACGGGCTGAGAAAAAGAAAGGGGTGGATGACTCGATTCCTAAGGAATCCCCAACCCCCTAATGGGTTCGAAAAGTTGGGTATGTGTAGGGAAGGTGAGAAATCGCCCAGCACCCCCACAATGCCCGGTTCATTGGAACCGTCCTCCTTTACAGGTCTTAATATTATAAAATTCTTAAATATAATAACATTATCCATATTACACACAATAATTAAAAGAAAGCATCATTATATTAAAATCAAAGCAATGTCCAAAAAAAACAAAAAAATGGACACCCATCCAAGGATGGAAACATGTCCTTACATCACACACCTAAATAGGACACCCACCAAAAGGTAGAAACATGCCCTTTACATTGATTCTAAAATAGAAAAGCAAATTAAATTACAAGATATTTAACAAATGAGGTACCTACCAAGTGGAAACATACTTCTTACAACATTTGGAAGTCTAAATAAATTGATAAAAGTAAATAACCATTCATAATAAGTAAATCATTCATCAAAGGTATTTAAATATCAATAAAAAGTAAACATCCAGCCATGATAAATAAAATAAACTAAGTATTGAACTTAAATAAATGAAAGCATATAAAATAAATCAAAGCATAATCAAATATAGAATTGAATAAAAAAAAAGTCCAAATTATAGCTACTATTTCCATTTATGGTTCTTTATCTCATGTGTTAAGGTTTTGGAAATTTCATGAATTTAAGCTACTATGACTTTTATGGAATTAAAATAGATTAAAGATTTTATGTTTTTAAAAGGTTGGTAAGACACTTTGATTTAACAAAATAAGGTTTGAATGGTAAAATCATGAAACTAGGGTTTTAGACACTTTAAAATACTTTGATTTATGATTTTCGATTATTGGGTTTCTAAGCTACTGTGTAAATTTAATCTATTTATGGTTTTATGGTTTTTAATGCTTTAAAAGGATTAGGGTTCATAAAAATTAGGGTTTAAAGTTTTAAAAGGATTAGGGTTCATTATTTTGCATTTTGAAAGTTGAATTTGGGCTTAGTATTTTTAGAATTTAGGGTCACGGGTGGTGAATTAATTTTTAGGAGTTTGGAAATCAATTTGATAATTTCATGAAGTTTTATGAATTTAAACAAAAAAAATTAAAGTTTTTATAAGTAGAAAAGATGTTTTTTAAGGCTTTTTGAATGAAATAGAACCTTCTTTAAAATTTTAAAAGAAACAGAATTTAAACCTTAGTTTTGTTGAAAAATATGTTCAATTAGAGTTTTAAGATTTTTAAGAAGTAAAAATAACAATTTAAGCCTTTTGGAAGATAAACCAACAAAATAAGGCTTTTTGGCTTTAGAAAAACTAAATTAAAGTTCTAAGATTTTAACTTTTGAAAAACACAAGATCCTAGTATAAACCCTTAATTTTTGACCCAATCCGGTCCAATATGTTTTATTTAGTCCAAAATAATTTTTATTGTCTAATTGGTCCAAAATAATTTTAATTAAATAATTTTTGCTTCATTATCTAATTTTTATTAATAAAAAATAAAAAATAAAAATAAACAAATAAAGTCAAAAAATAAAAATAAAAATCGGAGTCGAAAAAATCGGCGACGAAAAAATAGTCGCGCGGGCCCGTGGGCATTTCGCACGCAGAATTTTTCAGCCTACACGGAATTTTTCAGCCTGCAAAATGGCTACGGGCTCGTTCCACGCTCGCTGCCGTAGCCAACTGCGGTAGAATTTATTTGCTAGCGTATTTTTTCCTGCGGCATTTTTTTCGGCAGCGCAATTTTTCCGATGCAAATTTTTCGAAACCTAATTCAATTAGGTTTCATTTCTTTTTTTATTAATATTACTTACCTTAACTAATTAGGAATAAACCACATCAAACCACTATAAATAAGGACCAAAGGGAATTAAAAAAAGGAGGCCGAGAGAGACAAGAAAAAAAGAAAATCCAAATTCATAAAGGAAAAGCTTGAATTCAATTGATTTTAACGTAGCAGAAACACGAATTAAGGGATTAAAAAGGCAAAAAGGCTGGTCTTTTGAGCTTGTTCATCCAAGAAGCAATTTTGGTGCAACTTACAAAAGAAGGTACGAAATTCTAATTTCTTTATTTTTTTTTACACAGTAGCTAAAACTAGGAATTTGATTTTTTTTTCAAAATCTAAAATCTTAGAATTTTAAATTAGTTTTTCTAAAGTTAAAAGCTTTATTTCACTGGTTTATCTTCTAAAAGGCTTAAAATTGTCATTTTTACTTCTTAAAAATCTTAAAACTCTAATTGAACATATTTTTCAACAAAACTAAGATTTAAATTTTGTTTCTTTTAAAATTTTAAAGTAGGTTCTATTTCATTCAAAAAGCCTTAAAAAACATCTTTTCTACTTATAAAAACTTCAATTTGTTTGTTTAAATTCATAAAACTTCATGAAATTATCAAATTGATTTCCAAATTCCTAAAAATTAATTCACCACCCGTGACCCTAAATTCTAAAAATACTAAACCCAAATTCAACTTCCAAAATTCAAAATAATGAACCCTAATCCTTTTAAAACTTTAAACCCTAATTTTTATGAACCCTAATCCTTTTAAAACATTAAAACCCATAAAACCATAAATAGATTAAATTTACACAGTAGCTTAGAAACCCAATAACCGAAAATCATAAATCAAATATTTTAAAATGTCTAAAACCCTAGTTTCACGATTTCATCATTCAAACCTTAATTTTTTTAATCAAAGTGTCTTACCCACCTTTTAAAACATAAAACTTCAATCTATTTTAATTCCATAAAAAAGTCACAGTAGCTTATACTCATGAAATTCTCAAAACCTTAACACATGAGATAAAGAAATCTAAATGGAAATAGTAGCTATAATTTGGACTTTTTATTTGCTTTATTCAATTCTATATTTGATTATGCTTTGATTTATTTTATATGCCTTAATTTATTTAAGTTCAATACTTGGTTTATTTTATTTATCATGGCTGGATGTTTACTTTTTATTGATATTTAAATACCTTTGATGAATGATTTATTTATTATGAATGGTTATTTTCTTTTATCAATTTATTTAGACTTCCAAATGTTGTAAGAGGTATGTTTCCACTTGGTGGGTACCTCGTTAGTTAAATATCATGTAATTTAATTTGCTTTTCTATTTTAGAACTAATGTAAAGGGCATGTTTCTACCTTTTGGTAGGTGTCCTATTTAGGTGTGTGATGTAAGGACATGTTTCCATTTTCGGATGGGTGTCCATTTATTTGCTTTGTTTGGACATTGCTTTGATTTTAATATAATGATGCTTTCTTTTAATTATTGTGTTTAATATGGATAATATTGTTATATTTAAGAATTTTATAATATTAAGACCTATAAAGGAGGCCGGTTCTAATGAACCGAGCGTTGTGGAGGTGCTGGGCCATTTCTCACCTTCCCCACACATACCCAAATTTTCGAACCCATTAAAGGGTTGGGGATTCCTTAGGAATCGAGTCATCCACACCTTTCTTTTTTTTTCGGCCTGTCCCGGTGGCGACTCCATTTTCTCAAGACTTAGGTCCGTGTTCTCTAAGGCCTCGAGCCTAAACAGTGCCGAAGTCGCAAGAACCATTCCACCGGGAGTGGGGGCGAAAATCCCTGCTCACAGTGGCGACTCCACTGGGGATAAGAGAAGTTGATTCCGTTGGTCTTTTTTTTATTCTATTCTTTCTTATAATGATATTATTCATTGCATCATATTAGATTGCATCGTGTGCGTGAGTTAGGACGCCTGTGTTACCCGTGTTGTGTTATGTGAGGGATACCATACTTTTGCTCAATGCATGGAGATCAAGCATGGCATAACCACTCATAGCCTCGTACCATTTGGTATATACTTGCTATGGGAACCTAAGCCTTTTTAACCCAAAGACTAAAGCTAATGTAATTAGCCTAGTTACTTTCCTTAGGTTTTACCCCAAATGCATGTTGTTTGACTATTGTTAATTTATCTTAGTCTAAATCATGGCTTATTTGGTTTGCTCTTTTTCTAATATGACCTAAGTATATTGTAAGCTCAAAATAAATTTTTCTTTAAAGTCCAAAAGACCAAAGCTATTTTCAAAATTTTTCGAGATGGTCTTTGGACATAAGACTTTTCTAAAAACAAATCAAAAATTCTTTGGCCCATGGCCCGAAATACTAAGCCCAAAATTCATTTTTCTAAAATCTTTTACAATGGGCTTAGAAACAAAACTATTTTCACCCAACTTTTTCTTACAAAGAGCTTGCAAAAATATTTAGGTCAATTATGAAAAACCAAAAATCAATTGTGGGCCTAGTTTACACTAAGAATAAATTAACCATGGGCTTGTTTTTGGCATGAACCATTAGTTACTCTTTCAAGTAAGAAATCTATTTATAATAAACCTCTTAATTTCATTTTAATCCAATATAGCGTAAAAGCTACTATAGTTCGTTGGTTGAATTAAAGCCTAATTAATAGGAATTATTATGGATGGATTTCCATTTTCAAAGATATAACTATTGGTTGAAACGTCTGAGGGATATATTCGAAAACAAGGTACCCCATGTTGGTATTTTGTTAACCATATACCTAGGAAAAGAGACTCGCCATTCGTGTATGGATGTTATAAGGTTGGAAGGAGCATCCTAATTATCCTTGTTTGTTTGTGCATACATGCATACATGCATACATTTGCATCTCGTATCATTGATCCTCTCTGGCTCACAGCCCTAGATTACGATAGTTCAAAAGCTTACAACAATCTGACCTACACCAGAGACGAAGTATCTAGCAATGAATCAATCACTTGCTCACCTAAAATATTGGAGCCCGAACAAATTCAAAGGATGGTGGATGATGCCCTCAACGCCAAAATGGAAGAAATCAAAGAGGCCCTAGCTGAGACCATAAAGAACCAGTTGACTGCAATCTTAGAGAACCATACCGAGGCATCTGCTAGCACTAAGAAACCAAAGGACAAAGGGAAGACCAAAGTTAGTGAAGTGGTTTTTGATGATGAAAAGGTGATCATTGATGATGATGATGATTGGGCTCAATACTAGCAAGATGTTCAAGAGAAGAAGAAAGAACCGAAGGCTGTTGAGAAAACAACTATTGAAAAGACCGAGACATCCGATGTTGAAAAGATGATTGCTGATTTAGAAAAGAAATTTGAGAAGAAGCTGAAAACCGAAGAGATGTCCGTAATCGACAAACTATTTGAACAAGATGAAGAAGTCCCTTATAAGTTCAAGATGCCTTCCTTCACTAGGTACAATGGAACTAGAAACCTTCATCTCCATGTGAAGCAGTACATCACTGCCATGCAATCTGCCCGAGCTACTAAGGCTCAAACCCTAAGGTACTTCATGCTCTCATTAGACCCTGTTGTCCAAAATTGGTTCAATACCTTAGATGATGGAACACAAAAGAGTTGGGATCTGCTTTACAAGGCCTTCATCCAACAATATGGATATAATATCGAGATGGAAGTTACCTTAATGGAAGTGGAGTCCATTAGACAAAGGCCAAATGAGAATTTTGTGGACTATGTGAAGAGATGGAGAAACAAGGCCGCTTTACTCAAGAAGAGGCCCGATGAATCCGATCAAATAAGGATGATTGTAAGAGGGGTGTTGCCTAGTCTTCATGAGAGGATGTCTCATACACTCATCCGTGATTTCAAAGATCTTCTCTAAGCTGGTCTACAAATTAAAGAGTGGGAAAGGGAGAAGAATCACTTTTCAATAAGAAGGAATGAGAAAGGGAACAACCAGCCTAACAATCAAAGCACACAAAAAGAAGTTATTGTTAATGTAACTGGTCAAGGGAATAAAAGACAATTCTCAGATCTGGGGAAGCCTCTATCTTGGGTTTTTAGCAAGTTGCAAAAGAAAGGGTTGTTACAACCGTTAGCTCCTCGCCCTTTGCCTAATCCTCTTCCACCTAACTTTGACACTAATGCATTTTTCCAATTCCATCAAAGGCCTGGACACGAAATAGACAATTGTATGAAGTTGAGGCATGAGATCTAGAATTTAATTAATAATGGCAAGTTGCCCGACACGGATAAGCCCAATACCAAGAACAACCCTCTGCCTAAGTTTGGAAGAGTACCTCCACCGGCAACCTTCATGGTGGGTAAAGGATTGGAAGAAGATTTTGTTTTATCATCCTTTCAAGATGGGGATATTGAAGATATGAAGGGAAAAGAAGCTTAAATTCAACAAACTTTCCTTAGCTTTAATGTTTCTTTTCAATTTTTTTTAGTATTTAAATTGGAACAATCTTGTTTTTTAAAGTTGCTTGAATAAATTACTTTCATCAAAATTTTTGTTGGTCTTTGTTCATTTTGGTGCTCAACCAATGAGGAATCTAGCTTGATATTTATAAATTAATGTGTCTAGGCATTATGACTTGAATGACTATAATAGATGAGGGAATTGCTCTATAGCATTGAGTTGTGTATGCTTACTTAGAGAGGGCTCCTGCATAATTACCTTTGTCTAGGTCATAGTCAGTCTTAGAACAGGCTCTGACAAACTTTCGAGGCGAAATTGAACTCTGCTTATTTAAGAGAGAAATGATCTAGGCATTGTTTGGTTAGCCAACAACTAGTATCCACCCAATTAAATATCAATCCCTAGTTGTCCCTTTGAGCCTTCATAAAATTTTAGCTTTCTTTTCATTGGCTTACAAACCCCAATAACCTACCTAAGCTATTGTGATACTTTTGACAAGTCTTATGATCACTAAGATGAATAGGCAAGAAGATCAAAGAAAGCAATGATTAGTCAAGATCATAAGGATAGTTGAAGTTTAAAGACCATGAAGATAGTTGATGTTTTCAAGACCATAAGGGTGGTTGAAGTTCTCAATACCATAAGGGTAGTTGAAGTTTTCTTAGTATTTCCAATATATCAAGACAATATCAGAGTAACAAATGATTTATCCCTATTAAAGAAGATTTATATTACTCCCCTCATCCATTATTGGAAGCCCTAGTTGGTACAAACAAGACAACTCAGTTTGAGTTAAAAGAAAAGGGGGGACAATAAGAAAATACAAAAGAAAAGAAAAAGACAAAAAAAAAGAGAGAAAAAAAAAGAAAAAGAAAACCCAAAATGGTTCAAAAAGCCAACTGAGTTCTCTTTTACCTAAGACAACAAAAGGCTTCCATTTGGTATATAAGAACATTTTGACTTGAATTGGTCCAACCCAACTAAAGATTCGATCAAAATCAAAGGAAAAAGGAGAAAGACTATCCAGTTCTTGAAAGTTCTATACCTGATAGTTCTACAAGAAAGAAGGACAAAATGATAAAATGCTCAAGGAAAGGGAAGAGTAAGAAAAATAAAGAAAAGGGAGAAAAAGAAAAGAAGCGAATTTGGGTCTTAAACTTTTTGCAAGGGCAAAGACTGTCCTAATCAAGATCCGGATTAATGCCAAGAAGATAAAAAGAATCTAGCAAGATTGCTCCCAGCTGGCTAAAGTTCAAATAAGAAATTTATAGTGTGAGGGTTTGTCCATTGTGTCACACCAGCTCCAATCTCAAAATGGCCTTCACTTAAACCTGTGTCCCTCATAGACCCCATTTCAAGCCTATCAAAGACCTGTTGATCTCTCTTGGTAGGTAGAGTCTATTAGTGGAGATAGTTTGGATAAGCATGCATATGAGATAGACAATATTTAAACTCAAATGAGACCTTTGGCCAAGTAATGTGTATGTGCCTATCTGAAGTGCAATAGTTCTTGCTTAAATAGAAATGATTCTCGAGTTTAGTACGGTAACTAGGGTTATCATGTTGTAGATATGACAATTTGGAAAATCAAGTCCTGAGGTACATTGACATTAATTTGGCAAAGCTAACATTTGATTTCAAAATTAAAATTCAAAAAATCAAATAAAAAATGTTTTTGTCATACAAAACCTTCAAGTTAAGGGAAGTTTGTTGAACCTCCAAAGGACATATTGGGCAAAGGGAATGATTATTGGCAAGGTCATGAAGAAGCTATCAACTGACATGCTGAAACATAGTTGGAAATGGATGCATCCCTGACTCTACTGCTTAGGGTCTCCACCACTCATGTTTTCATCATCTTGAAGATAAAAGCCACAAATGCAAAGTTTTAAATCATTCCAATGCAAGACTTGAACGAGCATCAAAAAGGAACCAATGAGAGCACTTCTGCTAATCACCTCAGTCTGTGAGTCGATGGAACGACTGTAAGTATTATTCATGCATATCATGCATACATGAGCATATCACGTCACACTTTCTTGTCTTGTATTCTTTATCAAAGTGAACAGCAAACACTCTGTGAAGTAAGGAATCAAAAGAAGATATCATATCAGGGGGGGCATAGAAAGCCCATTACTTGAGAAAACTCCAGTAATCTTGCAAAGAGGAGAAATATGTGCTTGTGCAAAGAACTAGATGACAACAACATCAATCAGAATCCGCATAGAAAAATCATGGGTTTGAGCCCACATAAGGGGCAAAGTTTCTCCTTTTCAATTTTTTGAGTTTATATACCAAATATTTTTAAACTCACTTACAAATATTTTGCCACACAGGGGGCAAGGAGAGGATACAAGGTCCAATTAAAAATAGCTGAATTTTTGCAAAAAGGAAGAACAAAAGAATGGAACATTAGAACTCTCAAAAGAATGAAGATGCAAAAGAAAAAAGATCAGTCTAGCTAAAAGAACTGAAGCAATGGTGAAGATCCGATGTCAAAAGATGAAGATTCATTTTCAAGGATGAAGACCCGATCTCAAAGGATGAAGATCCATTTTGAGGGTGAAAAACCACAATGCATAGAATAAATGGAGCAGTCAGATTTCTCAAATGATAAAAGGTCAGTCAAACTCAATCTTAGGTCCAAGTACCAAATCCATTCAAGCTCGGGTCCAAGTACCAATCTCGGGTCCAAGTACCCATTCTCAGGTCCAAGTACCCAAATTAATTCAATCTCGGGTCCAAGTACCCAATCTCGGGTCCAAGTATCCAAATCCAAAGCCAATTTAGGATCGAGTATCCAAATCAATTTAGGATCGAGTATCCCAATCCAGCTTAGGATCGAGTATCCAAACCAATTTAGGATCGAGTGTCCCAATCTAATTTAGGATCAAGTATCCAAATCCAGTTAGGATCGAGTGTCCCATTCCAATTTAGAATCGAGTATCCAAACGAACCGGGTCCAGAACCCAAATTTTCCTTAGGTCAAGAACCTAGAATCATCCATTGAGTCCATAACTCGAACTGGGTCCAGAACCCAAATTTTCCTTAGGTCGAGAACCTAGAATCATCCATTAAGTCCAAAACTCGAACTGGGTCCAGAACCCAAATTTTCCTTAGGTCAAGAACTTAGAATTATCCTTGAGTTCAGAACTCAAACCGGGTCCAGAACCCAAATTTTCCTTAGGTCGAGAACCTAGAATTATCCTTGAGTCTAAAACTCGAACCTGGTCCAGAACCCAAATTTTTCCTTAGGTCCAGAACCCAAATTTTCCTTCGGTGGAGAACCTAGGATCATCCTTGAGTCCAAAACTCAAACCGGGTCCAGAACCCAAATTTTTTCTTAGGTCGAGAACGTAGGATCATCCTTGAGTCCAGAACTCGAACCGGGTCCAGAACCCAAATTTTTCTTTAGGTCCAGAACCTAGAATCATCCTTGAGTCCAGAACTCGAACCTGGTCCAGAACCTAAATCTTTCTTTAGGTCCAAAACCTAGAATTATCCTTGAGTCCAGAACTCGAACCGGGTCCAGAACCCAAACTTTCCTTAGGTCTAGAACCTAGAATTTATCCTTGAGTCCAGAACTCAAACTGGGTTGAGTTCTGGACTCAATGGATGATTTTAGGTTCTGGATCTAAGGAAAATTTAGGTTCTGGACCCGATTCGATTTCTGGACTCAAGGATGATTCTAGGTTTTGGACCTAAAGAAAAATTTGGGTTTTGGACCCGGTTTGAGTTGTGGACTCAAGGATAATTCTAGGTTCTTGACCTAAGGAAAAATTTGGGTTCTGGACCCGGTTTGAGTTATGGACTCAAGGATGATTCTAAGTTCTGGACCTAAAGAAAAATTTGGGTTTTGGACCTGGTTCGAGTTCTGGAATCAAGGATAATTATAGGTTCTGGACCTAAAGAAAATTTGGGTTCTGGACCCGGTTCGAGTTCTGGACTCAATGGACAATTCTAGGTTCTGGACCTAAGGAAAATTTGGGTTCTGGACCCAAGAGATTTGGATACTCAATCCTAAACTAGACTCGGATACTCGATCCTATCTGGATTTGGATACTCGATCCTAAATTGGATTGGGATACTTGATCCTAGATTGGGTTTGGATACTCGATCCTAAACTTGATTTGGATACTCAATCCTAACTGGATTTGGATACTCGATCCTAAATCGGAATGGGATACTCGGCCCTAAATTGACTTGATTTGGGTACTTGGACACTAGATTGGGTACTTAGACCCGAGATTGGGCATTTGGACCCAAGATTGGGTACTTGGACCCGAGCTTGAATTGATTTGGGTACTTGGACCCGAGAATGAATTGATTTAGATTTAATTTGGGTACTTGGACCCGAGAGTGGGTACTTGGACCCGAGAACGAGTTTGACTAACCTTTTATCAATTGAGAAGTCTGACTGCTCCGGTTGTTCTATGCATTGTGATTCTTCACCCTAGGAATGGATCTTCATCCTTGAGAATTGGGGTCTTCACCTTTGTAAATGGATCTTCATCCTTGGAGATTGGGCCTTCTTTGTTCTTTGAAGATGGGAGTGACACAGCTAGTGGCTTGGCCGTGTCTCCTGGGTGTGTCAGCTTCTGTGTCTTTTCTTTCTTTGCTTGGTCCTTCTTGACTTTGCCTCTTAGGAGAGACACGGCCAGTGGCTTTGCCGTGTCTCCTGCCCGTGTTATGCTCTGCTAAGATTTCCTTTGAGGCAACACGGCCAAGCTTGATTTGGCTGGATCCATACTCTTCTTTCCTTGTTTTGATCTTTCAAGGGAGTTTTTTTTAAACCACTTTTCCCTTGCAACTGCTTTTTCCTTTCTTCTCCAATTTTGATTGGATCTTATATCCTCTCCTTGCCCCCTAAGGATTTTTCTTTCATGCCAGCTTTGATTGATGTTTTTCTTGTCTAGTTCTTTGCATAAGCACGCATTTCTTTTTTTGCAAAATGACTGAGGCTTCCACAAGCAAATAGGCTTTCCATGCTCCCTTGATTTTATATCTTCTTTTTGTTACTTTACTTCGCAGGGTATTAATTTGAATTACCTGGTACGTTCCCAATTTCATAATAGTTTATGCTATATGTATGCATGATTATGTATGCTCTTACATTTTTCCTTCTTGGCTCACAGCGGATGCTTAAAGAACAAAAAAAGAAACTTCAAGAAGAGTTGGCTGCAAGTCGCCAGCAGGCTTCCCATTTTGAAAGTTTATATCATCAATCCGAATAAAGATTCCGTAACTTCCAATTTCGAGGGATGAAGGATCCCGACGCTTCTTCATCAATAGGCCCCTAGACTGATGAACATGAGATCTTTTCATCTGCTTCTGTAGACGATGACAGATCGAAACATCAAGGCAATAAGGATTTTAGTGCTTCTACTTCAGGTGATTCTGGGACGAGTGATTTTCCCCGCTCCTCCAACAGGCGACAATTTTTTCAAGTCCTTATTTGGTGACCTACCACCACCCTCTTAGTGACATGTAAATATTGTAAAACATTGTACAATAATGAAAGATATACAATTTTCCTCTTTACTGTAAACCTCTTTTTTTTTGCATATTTTTTCATACTGCCACTCTTTTTTTTATAGTACATCATAATTAATATCCACCTTATTTGCTAAACCAAATCCAACGTGGTAAAGGAAATTCATTGCCACTTCCTTTCCTTATGCCATATGGTCTTATCCTTTTCCATCATCTTTTCCATTTCACTTTTGGAAAAGGTTTGTTTTCTCTTTATAAATCACCCTTCGTGCCATATTTTAATTCATAAACCAAAAATCTCTTTCTTTCAACGTGAAGACTCCCTTTAGCAATTTTTGTTCTCCTTTATTCATCAACCATGACCAAGCAATATTTAAAGAAAATAAAAATTCTATTTAAGAATATGGATGCCATCCATTGGAAGCAAATTTCATGGTCAAAGCTTGATGTTTTAAAATGTTTTCAAAATATCAAATTGGACCACTCCTTTTTACATGCCGTGGCTTCCTTCTGGGATACGGATTCTAGGGTATTTAGAATTAATGGCTTTGAAATATGTCCCTTGATTGAAGAATTTGAGGCCATCCTTGGACATCCCAATAATCAATAAATGGCGCAACCCACATTGATTTCCAAAACTCAACAGAAGATGCAGATGTTATTTCAAATTCCAAAACCCAAAGTTCTTCGGTTGATGAGAGGTGAAAAAATTCTACTTGCTCCTTTGATTGACTTTTGTTTTTCTCATTTCGCTCCTACTAAAGCATGGGGACGCATGCTTTGTCTTTGCTTGCTCAGCCAATTCTTGCTTGTTTCTTTTGATGGCAATATTG
Organism: Garcia nutans; assembly: GCA_947685225.1. Classification (NCBI taxonomy): domain Eukaryota; kingdom Viridiplantae; phylum Streptophyta; class Magnoliopsida; order Malpighiales; family Euphorbiaceae; genus Garcia; species Garcia nutans. Next base: position 40,144,846 of record CANTUV010000007.1, on the reverse strand, counting down.
ACCCATGAGTATTGGATATCGTAGATCAAATGGAAGGAGGCTTGTCGCCGGTACCTGTGATTTTAGCCGAGACCTTAGTTGGATTAGACCGATTTAAATTGGGATTATCAAAGAGACTGACTGGGAGTCCGTTGCTGCTTCAGGTAACTACCTAAACTACCCTTTTGGGTTTTCTCTTTTTTTTCTATTGCTTTAACTTTTGCCTAGTCCGCCCATGCGGGTTTTCGAAACTAGCGAGCTGTCCTAATTTTTGCCTAAGCTGCCCGTGCGGGTTTTCAACTTAGCGGACCCTTTTTTTTAATTCTTTCTTCATAGATTTGGCTTCAGGAGCGTCCTTTTTTGCTTGATACTCCATCCATTGATTTTGCTAGATACCTGCCACGTCATCATTCTGCTAGGAAGCTACTCCATCCTGCTTCTTCATATGCTGACTGGGTCGACTGAATGCACTCACGCTTTGAAGTCAATATCCGTTGGTTGGTACCTTGGTGGAAGATTTCTCATATCACCATGTGGACATACTTGATGCACGTTCCCCTTGCTGCTCTTCGTCAAGGTACATGCTATGATCTTCACTAACTTGGGCGTCAGTATGGAGCTGAGCCTAGTGATTCTGACTTTGTTGCTGACTTAGACATGCCTTGCTTGACTGAAGCCTACTTGGATCTATTAAGGCAAAGCTGGCCTGCACGTTACACTTATCGACTGCCATAGATTTTACATTTGTCAATTCGAAAAGTGTTTTGTTAGGATGAAAAATAACTAAAGTAATAAAAGATGCTTCTTTTCCATTTATAATTTGTCATCACCTTTTGCAATTATGATTATTTATTTCATCCATATCTGGTCAAATACTTATAACAGTGCACATAGAACAATTTTAACATTAATTATGTTTTATTAAATTAGGGAACAACCAAACATAAAGTCAGCATACACAAGATTACTCCTGTTGCCAATTAGCCCTTGCGGGTTTCCTAATTGACGATTTTCTCTCATTAGCCCTAATTATTGCCTAGCCCGCCCTTTCGGGTTTTTGGAACTAGCGGACTGCTCTAAATTTTTCCTAGGCCGCCCTTTTTGGCTTTTCAACCTAGCGAGCTCTTTCTTTTTTTATTTTTCATACATAAAACTTCTTTAAACTGTCAATGTTTACTTGCTCACTAAACTCGTTCCCATCCATGTCTGATAACTTTACTACACCTTTGTTCATGACTTGTTTTACGACATATGGCCCTTCCCAGCTAGGCCTAAACTTCCCTCTTGGATCAAATACATTAGGCTTACATTTCTTCAACACCAAATCCCCAACCCTAAATTTTTTGATCTTGACTCTTCTATTGTAGGCCTGAGCTATCTTCTTTTGATACAGTTGGTGATGATACAGTGCCTTTAACCTTCTCTATTCTAGTAGAGCTAATTGTGTGTATCTGCTTGCTACCCATTCCATTTCAGGCAGTACTGCTTCCAGGACTACTCTCAATGACTTGATCTCAATTTCAATTGGTAATACTGCTTCCATCACATAAACCAAAGAGAATGATGTCATTCCAGTAGGTGTTCGCACACTTGTCCTATATCCCCATAAAGCGAAGGGAAGCATCTCTGACCAATCCCTGTAAGTTTTGGTCTTTTGGACGAATTTGCTTAATTGTCTTGTTTGTTGCTTCCACGGCACCATTAGCCTTCGGTCTATAAGGAGAGGATCGATGATGATGGATGTGGTACTTGGAGAATAAATCCTTAACTGCTCCTTGAAACTGTACCCCGTTGTCTGATATCACACTGTGCGGGACCCCATATCTGCAGATGAGATTCTTTTCAATAAACCTAGACATTTGGCTTGCACCCAGCTTGTTGAAAGATTCAGCTTTGACCCATTTTGAAAAATAATCTACTGCTACCACAATGAAACGGTGCCCATTCAAAGCTGTCAGATGTATCTCTCCTATAATGTCGATACCCCAGGTGGCAAATGGCCAGGGTGAAGACATTGAATGCAGTTCTTTAGGAGGCATATGATTCAAGTTACCATACATATGACATTGTTGGCACTTCTTGACAAACTCAATACAGTCTCTCTCCATGGTCAACCAATAGTAACCTTGTCGAATAATCTTCTTAACTATGGCCAAACCACTCATGTGTGGACCACAACTTCCCACATGTATTTCTGACATGATGCGCTCCACTTCAGGCTTTCTCAAACATCTCAAATGCACTCCATCAGGCCATCTTCGATATAACTCCCCATGGAAGGTGATGTATTGCAATGATCACCGCCTTATGGCTCTTCTCTCTTTCTTTGTTGCCCCCGGCAGGTATTCTCTTTCTTCCAAAAATCGCCTTATAGTATCATACCACGCATCATGGTCCGTATCGACTTCCATGATTGTTTCATATTCATAGCAAGGAGTTGATGAACTGGTCAAGATTAGAGGCTTAAGGAATAAGCTAACAGGGTTTTCCCATACCAAAGCCAATGTGGCTAGGGCGTCGGCCATTTGATTTTCTTCTCTTGACTGGTGTAAAAACCTACACTCCTTGAAGTTCTTCTTCATCATGGTCAAGTAATGGTGGTATTGTTTTAATTTTTCCTCTTTCAACTCCCACTCTCCATTTACTTGGGATACAACTAGCAATGAATCACCATAAAACTTCCACCTTATCCACCTTCATAATCATTAGGGTTTCCAAACCGAAAATACAAGCTTCGTACTCCACCATATTATTGGTTGCCCTAAATTTCCACTTTTTGGCTAAAGGGATAAGTTCCCCTTTGGGTGATTCTAGTATAACTCCCAAACCTGCTCCTTTCCTGTTTATTGCTCCATCAAAATACATTTTCTACCCTTGTACTTCAATTGCTTCTAAATGTTCATCTGGAAACACCAAAATTACCTCTTCACTTTTCTGATAATGGTTGTTGAGCCAGGAATTCTGCCACCGTTCTACCTTTGATTATTTTCCTGGTTACATACTCAATCTCAAATTCCTCTAATATTATCAACCATCAACCATATTTCCCAATTAAAGAGGGTGTCTCCCTTAAGTACTTCATTGGATCCAGCCTGGAAATTGCTTTCACACTATATGATTGAAAGTAATGCCGCAACTTCTTAGAAGACCAAACCATGGCTATACATGTCTTTTCAATGATACTATACTTAATTTCATAAGGTAGGAGCTTTCTACTCAAATAGTAAATGGCATGCTCGATCCCCTACTCATCTGCTTGGGCTAGCATGGCTCCTATCGACTCTTCTTCTGCTGCTAAGTATAGTAATAGAGGTTTGTTGGGTTTAGGTGGTCTCAAAACAGGTGGATTCAACAAATATTCTTTTATTCGATCAAAGGCCTTTTGACATTCTTCATTCCATATGACCGGCTGATTCTTTCTAAGTAACTTGAAGATAGGCTCACAAATTGTTGTGAGCTTTGCTATAAATCTACTAATGTACTGTAGTTTACCAATGAATCCCCGAACTTCTCTCTCCGTCTTTGGGGCTGGCATATCCCTGATTGCTTTCACTTTGTCAGGATCTATCTCAATACCATTCGGACCAATTACATGTCCCAATAATTTGCCTGAAGTAACACCGAATACACACTTCTTCGGGTTTAATCTCAGCTTATACTTCAAAGCTCTATTGAAGAATAATTCTAAATTCTGGAAGTGTTTCTCCCTCGTATCCGAATTCACCATCATATCATCAACATATACTTCAACTTCTTTGTGCATCATGTCATGAAATAGTGTGGTGGCCATCCTTTGGTAGGTTGCTCCAGCATTCTTTAAGCCGAAAGGCATCACCCTATAACAAAATATATCCCATGTAGTAATGAAGGCAGTTTTGGCTTTATCCTCTTGGGCCATTAACACTTGATTGTATCCGGAAAATCCATCTACAAACGAGTATAGCACTCCAGAGGCCGCACTATCAATGAGAACATCTATATGAGGTAAAGGAAAATAATCCTTAGGGGAAGCTTTATTTAAATAATTAGACCCGAGATTGATTTGATTTGGGTACTTAGACCCGAGATTTAGTACTTGGACCTGAGATTGGGTACTTTGACCTGAGATTGGATTGAATTTGGGTACTTGGACCCGAGATTGGTTTGATTTGACTGACCTTTTATTAGTTGAGAATTCTGGCATAACTGGTTGTTCCATTTTTATGAATTGTAGGTCTTTACCTACCAAAAATAAATCTTTATCAATTAGAAATTAGGTCTTTAACCTAGGAACATGGATCTTTATCCATTGGAGATTGGGTCTTTACCCGTGAAACATGGATCTTTAATCCATTGGAAACCGGGTCTTTACCCTTGAAATATGGATCTTTATCCATTTGAAATCGGGTCTTTACCCTTGAAACAAGGATCTTTATCCTTTGGACTTTGGGTCTTTACCCTTTGAAATATGGATCTTTATCCATTTGAAATTGGGTCTTTACCCTTGAAACAAGGATCTTTATCCATTAGAGATCGGGTCTTTACCCTTGAAACATGGATCTTTATCCATTGGAAATCGGGTCTTTACCCTTGGAACATGGATCTTTATCCATTGGAAATTGGGTCTTTACCCTTGAAACATGGATCTTTATCCATCGAAAATCGGGTCTTTACCCTTGGAACATGGATCTTTATCCATTGGAAATTGGGTCTTTATCCTTGAAAGAAGGATCTTTATCGATTAGAGATCGGGTCTTTACCCTTGAAACATGGATCTTTATCCATTGGAAATCGGGTCTTTACCCTTGGAACATGGATCTTTATCCATTAGAGATTGGGTCTTTACCCTTGATTCAACCCTTTTAGCTGGACTGACCTTTTGTATTTTGCATTTTCATTCTAATTTTTTCTTTTGATTGATGATGTTTTTTTATTCTTTTGAGAATTATTTTTCTTGTTCATTAATTAAAAATGAACAAAAAAAATCAGTCTTTTTAGCTAGCCTTCATATCTTCTCCTTGCCCCCTGCATGGCAAGATATTCAAAATATTTTGTTTATGCATAAACTCAAAATTTGAAAAAGGAGAAGCATTTCCCCCTATGTAGGCTCAAACCCATGATTTTTCTATGCAGGCTTTGATTGATGTTTTTGCCGTCTAGTTCTTCGCACAAGCACGTATTTCTTCTTTTGCAAAATGACTGGAGCTTCCACAAGCAAATAGGCTTTCCATGCCCCCTTGATTCAATATCTTCTTTAGATTCTTTACTTCATAGGGTGTTTGCTGTTCATTTTGACAAGGAATAGACAACACAAGACAAGAAAGTGCAATATGCTCATGTATGCATGATATGCATGAATAATACTTACAGTGATTTCATTGACTCACAGGCCGAGGTGATCAGCAAATTATTCTCATTGACTCCTTTTCAGTGCTCATTCAAGTCTTTGCATTGGAATGATAGAAAGCTTTGCATTTATGACTTTTATCTTGGAGATGTTGAAAATATGGGTGGTGGAGACCCTAAGAAGCAGAGTCAGGGATGCACCCATTTCAAACTATATTTCAGCATGTCGGTTGGTAGTTTCTTCATAACTTTGCCAATAATAATTTCCTTCGGCCAATGTGTCCTTTGGAGGTTCAACATACTTCCCTTAAATTGAAGGCTTTGTATGACAAATTTTTTTTTTTTTTGATGTTTTGAATCTTTAAATTTTAATTTTGAAATCAAATGTTGGCTTTGCCAAATTAATGTCAATGTACCTTAGGACTTGATTTTCCAAATTAACATATCTATAACATGACAACCCTAGTTACCATACTAAACTCGGGAATCATTTCTATTTAAGCAAGAATTGTTGCACTTCAGATAGGCACATACACATTACTTGGCTAAAGGTCTCATTGAGTTTAAATATTGTTTGTCTCATATGCATGCTCATCCAAACTATCTCCACTAATAGACTCTACCGACCAAGAGAGATCAATAGGTTTTTGATAGGCTTGAAATGGGGTCTATAAGGGACACAGGTTATAGTGAAGGCCATTTTGAGATTGGAGCTAGTGTGACACAATGGACAAACCTTCACACTACAAATTTCTTGTTTGAACTTTAGGCAGTTGGGAGCAACCTTGCTAGACTCTAAATTCTTTGTCTTCTTGGCATTAATCTGGATCTTGATTAGGATAGTCTTTGCCCTTGCAAAAAGTGTAAGACTTAAATTTGTTTCTTTTCTTCTTTTCCCTTTTCTCTCCTCTTTATCTTTCTTACTCTTCCCTTTTCTTTCTCTTTCCTTACTCTTCCCTTTCTTTTATCATTTTGTCCTTCTTTCTTGTAGGACTATCAAGTACTGAACTTTCGAGAACTAGATGGTCTTTCTCCTTTTCCTTCAATTTTGATTGAATCTTTTGTTGGGTTGGACCAATGGAAGCCTTTTGCTGCTTTAGGTAAAAGAGAACTTAGTTGGCTTTCTGAACTGCCTTTTTAGGTTTTATTATTTTTCTTTTTTCTTCTTTTGTTTTTTTTTCTTCTTCTTCTTTTTTTTTCTTTTCCTTTCTTTTTTTTCTTTTTTTTTGTCCTAGCTCAAACAAAGTTGTCTTGTTTGTACCGACTTGGGCTTCCAATAATGGATGAGTGGAGTAACATAGATTTTCTTTAACAGGGATATATCATTTGTTACTCTAATGTTGTCTTGATATATTAGAGATATTTAGTGAACTTCAACTACCCTTATGGCCTTGAAAACTTCAACTACCCTTATGGTCTTGAGAATATCAACTATCCTTATGGTCTTGAGAACTTCAACAATCTTCATGATCTTGACTATTCATTGCTTTTTTTTTATCTTCTTGCCTCTTCATCTTAGTGATCATAAGATTTGTCAAAAGTATCACAAAAGCTCAGGGTAGGTTGTTGAGGTTATATACCAATGAAAAGAAAGCTAAAATTTTATGAAGGCTCAAAGGGACAACTAGAGATTGATATTTAATGGGTGGATAATAGTTGTTGGCTAACCAAACAATGCCTAGATTATCTCTCCCTTAAATAAGCTGAGTTCAATTTCGCCTCGAAAGTTTGTCAAAGCATGCTCTAAGACTGACTAGGACCTAGACAAAGATAATTATGCAGGAGTCCTCTCTAAGTAAGCATACACAGCTCAATGTTATAGAGCAATTCCCTCACATAGTAAAGTCATTCAAGTCATGATGCCTAGACACATTAATTTATGAACATCAAGCTAGATTCCTCATTGGTTGAACACCAAAATGAACAAAGACCAACAAAAATTTTGATGAAAGAAATTTATTCAAACAAATTTAAATTTGGAAAACAAGATTGTTCCAATTAAATATTAAAGAAAGCAAAATTGAAAAGCAACATTCAAGCTAAGGAAAGTTTGTTGAGTTAAGCTTCTTTTCCTTTCACATCTTCAATATCCCCATCTTAAAAGGATGATAAAACAATATCTTCTTCCAATCCTTTTCCCACCATAAAGGTTGCCGGTGGAGGTACTCTTCCAAACTTAGGCAAAGGATTGTTTTTGTTATTGGGCTTGTCTGGCTCCGGTAGCTTACCACTATCGATTAAATTTTGGATCTCATGTTTTAATCACAAGCATTTGTCTGTCTCATGTCCTTATGTTTGATGAAACTCACAAAAGGCTTTAGTATTAAATTTTGGGGGTAAAGGATTCGGCAAAGGTCAAGGAGTCAAGGGTTGTAACAATCCCTTCTTTTGTAGCTTATTGAGAACCCAAGACAGTGGCTTCCCTAATTCTGAAAACTGCCTCATTCCTCATTCCTCATTCTTTTTGTGTGCTTTGATTGCCTGACTGGTAGTTCTGTAATATCCCAATATTTGCCCTAGAAGTTTTAATACAATTGTTGTGTGATTTGAATTAAAGGTATATATGTTTTTGCAAAGGAAATGATTGTGTAATGGAATGTATATGTTGTATTTATGCTAATATATAATACATATAAATTGGTCAAAAGAAAGTCAAGAGAAGGAAAAGGTGTGGTGAAGGATTTTTGGAAATTATTATTATTATTATTATTATTATTATTATTATTATTATTATATATATGATATGTATAAGAAGAGAAGAAAGAATCTTATTTCTTCTTCTTCTTCTTGCACGAGAGAGAGAGAGAGAGAGAGAGAGAGAGAGAGAGAGAGAGAGAGGTGATTTCATCCATATGTACATCAAATCCAAAGGGATTTTGAGAGGATTGAAGATGATTATTGAAGATTTGGCCTAATATCCAAGTAAGTATCCTTTTTCTTGTTTTGATTCTTATTGTTTGAGTTTGAATTGTGAGGATGATGATGAATTATTGAAATGGTTGAGTAAGGGTTTCATATGAATGAATTGGGGAAATTGAGTAGTTGATATATGGTGGTGTGTATAATGATTGTTATTATGATATATTGAAGTGATATAAGTGTTAAATTGATAGGTAATTGATGAATATAACCAAGATGTTGATTAAAGGTGATGAAATATGAGTTTTGAAGTGTTTGTGTTCTCATGGATGTGTGTTCGAATTCATGATTTCTGGTCTGACACGGTCAGTGACAGGGCCGTGTGGTTGGGCGTGTAATCGATACTGAGTTGGACGTTTGTGACACGACCATTAACACGGCCATGTTACTGAGCGTGTTATAGCTACTGTGAGAAAATGTAATTGACACGACCATGAGCACGCCCGTGTTGTTGGGCGTGTAAATGTTTCTGTATGACAGAATGAGTGACACGTCCAGTGACACGCCCGTGTTACTGAGCGTGTCAAAGCTTCTGTATTGTTGGTTTAGGGCACGATCAGGGACACGCCCGTGTTGGTGAGCGTGTCATGTGTAGAGTTTGCCCTAGTTAATCATCATTCTTATCTTCTTATGTGTGTAATTATCTTTGGATTAGATTTTGAAGAGATTGTGTTGCATTAACCTAAATGTTGGGAATTCTTGGAAGAGGGAATGTATAGATTGATGGGAGTAGTTATTGAGGTAAGCAAACACTTACATAGATGCACTCTTTTCTATGATTTAGAAACTTAACACATTTAATATAAAAGTGTTAAGTAATTCATTATATTGATTAATATAATGTAACTAATGTTGTGATATGTATAGTGTGAAAGCTTGATGATCCTTCAAAAAGGTATGTGCAATGCAATTTGTTATGATAAATATTTTAATGATGAAATGTGATATTGTGATTTGAGAAATGATGAAATGTGATATTGTGATTTGAGAAATGATGAAATGTGATATTGTGATTTGAGAAATGAGGAAATGTGATATTGTGATTTAAGAAATGATGAAATGTGATATCATTGTGATTAGTAATAATGATTGATATGAAATAAATGGACATGTCGTCTATATGATAAGTTGTGAAGCCATTGTGATTGGCTATGATGATTGTAAATGAAATATGAAGCCATTGTGATTGGCTATGATGATTCAATTGAAAGAAATAAGGAATGTTTGCCTAAATGATGATGAGAATTGAAAATGATATTGATGATGAAATAATTATTGAATTGTGTATCTAATATGTTATTCATTTTCAGAGTTTTATTGTTGGTGGCATGCCTAATGGTAACAATCTCTTGAAGTTAGGTTGGAATTGATCCTTGAAGCCAAGTTGGGTTGAAGTTTAACATGTTTTACTCCCCTTGAAGCTTGGTTGGGTCTAGTCCTTGAAGCCTAATTGAGATGTTACAACCCTTGAAGCTAGGTTGGATTAGTTCTTGAAGCCAAGTTGGGTTGATACTTAGCATGCTTTGTTCCCCTTGAAGCTTGGTTGAACTTAATCCTTGAAGCCTAGTTGGGATATTGATGAATATGATAATTAAACCAAAGCATTAACTCTGAAAGTCGAATAGCATATTAGTGTCTTTTGGGCCCGAGTCTGTCAATTGTTGTAAATGTGATATATATAAATGTTGGAATAAATGAGTAATGAGATATATAAATTGTGGATATTAGTGATGGATGATGGTTGGTGATAATAATTGCCTTTGTTGAAAATGTGATTTATGATAAGTGAATTGTGAACAAACTAATGTTATGAAGTATGATATGTGATGTGTGTATTGATTGTGGGTATTTATGATGAATTGTGTTTGGTGATAAGGATTGTCTTCCTTGGAAATGTGACTCTTGATTGGTATAATATATATAATGTATGTATATTAATATATTGATTGTAAGTATTAGAAATGGATTGTAGTTGGTGGTAATGTTTTGTATAAATGTATAAAATATATGAAATTAGTCAAGATATATGAAAGGTGCAATTAAGAAGGAAAAACATGATAAGAACTAATTGTACATTGAATTGATATATCATTATATAATAGAATATCTATAATGTATGTTTATGTTTTATATTTGTACTACTAAGCTTTCGGGCTTAGCACGGACGTGTAATCGCGCAGGTAGCTTGGTGGAAGATACGAAGTCTTTCGTTATGCCACGAGAAGAGTAAAGTTTGTCGAGACCAACTAGAGGGTAATGCATACATGTATAACTTTTAAATTTGATGTATTTCTGACGAGAGGATATTTATATGTATAAAATGAAGTTTTGATAAAGACAATGATTTTGTAAATGTTATGTAAATTAACGTATTGTGGTTTGAACTTTGTTACAGGTTTTTAAAAGGTAACGAAAAGTAACGTTCTCATACTCTCTATACATTCTGTGTGTATACTTGGCATACGTATAGTATGTATTTAGGGTATGGGGGTGTTACAAGTTCCCTTTCTCATTCCTTTTTTTATTGAAAAGCGATTCTTCTCCCTTTCCAGTCTTCAATTTGCAAACTAGCTTGGAGAAGGTCTTTGAAATCACGGATGAGTGTATGAGACATCCTCTCACGGAGATTGGGCAGGACGCCTTTCACGATTATCCTTATTTGATCAGATTCATCGGGCCTTTTCTTGAGCAAAGCAGCCTTATTTCTCCATCTTTTCACATAATCCACAAAATTCTCATTTGGCCTTTGCCTAATGAACTCAACTTCCATTAAGGTAACCTCCATTTCAACATTGTATCCATATTGTTGGATGAAGGCCTTGTAAAACAGATCCCAACTGTAGACCCTTAATTTTTGACACAGTCCAGTCCAATATATTTTATTTAGTCTAAAATAATTTTTGTGTTGTCTAATATATCTTAATTTGTCCAAAATAATTTTTGTTATCTTAATTAAATAATTTTTGCTTTATTATCTAATTTTTATTAATAAAAAATAAAAATAAACAAATAAAAAAAAGAGTCGGGCTGCGAGCAAAATGGCCTTCGCCCGCCCGTAGGCACACCTCGTGTCACATCCGCCCACTGTATTTATGTCTAGCAGTCATGGGCATAGCAAGAGAAAGGATCTGGAGAGGTCATCTCTGATGGCGGCTCCTAGAGAAGGTCGTAGGACCAAAGGGACTTAATTGCAAAAATGCAAAGTTTTGGGGAGGTGACTGTAATTTCAAAAAGTTTTGGGGAGGTGACTGTAATTTCCAAAAGTTGTACTGGATGTTCTTAATAGTGCACATAACATATTCCAAAAATGGAGAGTAGAGAAAAATCGGGTCGCAATGACGCGTAACGGTTTTTCCAGAAAACGCCCCGTTAGAGAGAAACAAAGACATGTAGACTAGGGGCATTTTGGTCATTTTAATTAAAATTTATACATGAATCCAAAGTAGAAAATAAACACACGAGTGGATAGAGGATGTCGAGGGTTTGAATATGAAACAATTGACAGCAGAAATGGAGTCCGGGCAAAACCCGAGCAAAGAAAGGACTTAAAGGGAATTTGGTAAAAAGTTGAGGGCTTATTGGTAATTTTTTAAAATAACTTGGAAACCTAAAATAGACCTTAAAAATAGAAAGTAGAGGTCAAGAGGATCAAAATCATATGTAGTTTGCCTCGTGGAACTGTACGGTTTAAAAGTTACGATCGATTAATCTCCGGAACGTAAAATGGGCCCGATTCCATGTGGGTACCATATGGGTGACATGGAACAAATTGGGGTACCAAATGGGAAGAGGGACAAGTTGGAGGACTTAATTGGAAAGAAATGTATAAAAATCTTTTTATGGCCAATCATAATTAGCCATTTAGAAGTCATAAAAAGAAGAAAAGAAAAAGGGATGGACAAATGGCCCTAAGGCATTTATCCAACCCAAAAGTGGACATCATTTCCACTGTATATTTCATAGCATGAAGAGAAAAATCTCTCTCCCACAAACACTCCAATCCGTCGGCCTCCATAGGAAGAGCACCAAAGAATTTCCAATTTTTGTCAAGTTTGATTCAAGTTCAAGGTGAGTTTTAAGGTTTTAAAGCATGTAGATTTCAGTTCTAGTATCAATTTTAAGTATTTATATATCTATTGGAAGGTTGGAAATTAGGGTAGCTTATTGTTCTAAATTACTAAGGTTTATGTTCAAGGTTGTGTTCTTGAATTTCTTGAAGGGGAAACAAGGATTAAGGAAGGAGAAGAAAAAAAAGCAAAGGGGAATTAAAAGAACAAGGTTTAGTACTTTACCATAAAAGAAATTTTATTTTTCTTACAAACTTTGGTTTATGGAATTTTTGATGTTGATGCTTAAATGTATTGATTGAGTTTAAATTAAATGTTTGAGTTATGTTCTTGGTTTCTTATGGCAATTGAGTTGGTTAAATTTAATTTAAACCAAGTGTTTTGAGAAAAATTTTGGCAAGTTGATTTGATGAACTTTCATTAGTTGATTTAAGTTAAACATGCAAAAGTTGTCAAAGGGAAGTGTTTGAATCTTCACTTTATTATTAAAGAAGCCTTCATATTGATTTGAAAAAGAAAAATAAACTATCCCATGTATTTCATATGTTTGGGCCGAAATGGTTCCAAAATGACAGATTTCTGGACTCTTTTTGTGGCAGCTGTTTGAGTTAGCAAATGAATGAATGTTTCAACGAAATTTTATGTATAATTAGTCAACATATGAAATAAGTTTTCTGTAAAATTTCAGCCAAAAATAAGATCATTTACCTAGTCAAATGCATGACTGAAACGGAGTGAAATTTTGACGAAAATCCAGATTTTACTATTCATTTGGTCATGCCATTTTGCGTTGCCGATATTACGTGCCGCGACACTATTTATTTGGTCAATTTGTGACTCTTTGAGGAATGCTTTGAAATGTTTGATATGTTTATTGTTGATGTTAAATATGTGAAAAAGGGTAATGGTTTGACTAAAAAATGTGGTGCGCGGCGTAAATGGCAAAGTGCAACGGAAATTAAAATAATTTATTGAGTCATTCTAAAATGAAGTTTGAGACTTAAATTGAATCATTTTAACCTTTATGCTCTACTTGGTAGTGGGGGTGGTAGATAAGGGTATGGTGTACTTTACTAACTTATGCAGTACTGCTTGATATTGTGATTGAATTGTTATGATCCAAACTCAATTGTGAGGGCCATTGGGGGCCAATGGTGAGGGTCATTGGTTATAACCAGGATGGTGAGGGCCATTCCTGTGATTTAATATCGGTGGTGAGGGCCACCTATGTTACAATGGTGAGGGCTACTGCCTTATCGCTATGGTTCCCTATATTCCAATAGAGCCAAAGTCTGGTTATTATTATTTTTTTCTAAACTACGTAATGCAACATTTGTTGAATTATGGTTTTTACATTTGTTGAAAGCATATTTACACTGAATATACAATAACTTCCATTGGTTTAATGTTGGTTGAGTTTTGATTCAATTATTTCCTTTTATTTCAAATGCTTTCATGTTTTACTTTTATATTCATTGGTAAAGTACCCACTGAGCGACATTGCTCAGCGAGTTAAGTTTTCCTTGACTCGTAGGTTCTGAGCAGTAGCTATCTTTTGGGGAAGCGACGACCAGACCCACAGCATCTCAGGGTAGATCTCTTAGTTTCTATTATGAGTTAGCTAGTTGTGGCATGTATATGTATATATAAGATTGAGAATTACTATGTTATATTGTACGTTAGTAGCATGTAATAATAATAAACCTCTACTTTATTTTGTACTAGAAGTATGAATTCTTCTTGCAGGTTTGTAGTTGAGGTTATAAGGGGGATTCATTGGGAGTGTATTGAGACCAATTGTGTTCGCATTGGTTTGTGTAAAAATATTTTCAAAACTCAGAAAAACCAGTTTTGTCGACACTTGGGACCAAATTTCTAGGCGAACATCTGGCAAAATTTCTGTAAAACTGGAACTACAATTTCACTAAGTAAAATTGGTAGCAACATTAGGTTAGTGTGGCGCCTCTACTCGGCTTGCACACGTAGGTCGGGAAGGGGTGTTACACCTCGCCCACAGCTGCCGCAGTCAGCTGCGGCAGATTTTTTTGCCAGCGCAATTTTTTCTACAGTAGATTTTTTTCCCAGTGCAATTTTTCTGCAGCCGTTTTTTTTTGCCAGCGAAATTTTTCGACGCAAATTTTTCGAAACCTAATACAATTAGGTTTCGGTTTTCTTTTCTTATTAAATATTGAAAGTCGTGAGTAACTAGGAAAAAACCATTAAAAAACCTCTATAAATAACAACACAAAAGGGAGAAAAATCATTCAAAAGGAGGAACAAAAATTGGAGAATTGCAAACCGATTCTGTGAAGGATAGGCAGTAAATCAATTTGATTTTTTTAGAGCAACAAGCAACGCATTAATAAAGGAATCAAAGGCAGCAACTGTCTTTGTTCTTGTTCATCCAAGAAGAGTTATTTTTGAAGGAATCAACAAAAAGAGGTATGTATTAAATTCTTTGGTTATTTTTTCACAGTAGCTAAAACTAGGAAATTGTGTTTTTTAAAATTAAAAACCTTAGAGCTTTAATTTAGCTTTTCTAAAGTTAAAAACACTAATCCATTGCTTTATTTTCCAAAAAGTCTTAAAATTGTTATTTTTACTTCTTCAAAATCTTAAAACCCTAATTTAACATATTTTTCAACAAAACCAAAATTTAATTCTGTTTCTTTCAAAATTTTAAACTTGGTACTGTTTCTTTCAAAAAACCTTATAAACATCTTTTCTATTTATAAAAACTTTAATTTGTTTGATTTACTTTCATAAAGCTTCATAAAATTATCAAATTGATTTCCAAATTCTAAAAACCAATTCATCACCCGAGACCCTAATTTTAAATCCTAAAACCCTAATTCAACTCCAAAACCTAAAATAGTGAACACTAACCCTTTTAAAACCTTAAACCCTAATTTTATAAACCCTAATCCTTAAAACCTTAAAAATCATATAAACATAAATATTTTAACTTTACACAGTACCTTAAAAACCTAGTACAATAACCGAAAATCATAAATCAAAGTGTTTTAAAGTGTCCAAAACCCTAGTTTCATGATTTCACCATTCAAACCTTAGTTTGTTTAATCAAAATGTTTTACCAACCTTTCAAAATATAAAATCCTTAATTTATTTTAATTCTTTAAAATGTCATAGTAGCTTAAACTTATGAAATCCAAAAACCCTAAATACATAAAATAAATGGAACACAAAATGGAAACAGTAGCTATGATTTAAATTTTTTATTTCAATTCTATATTTAATTATGCATTAGTTTATTTTATATGTTTTAATTTATTTGAATTCAATGCTTGGTTTATTTTGCTTATCATGGATGGATGTTTACTTTTTATTAATATTTAATACCTTTGATGAATGATTTATTTATGATGAATAAGTATTTACTTTTATCAATTTATTTAGATTTCCAAATGTTGTAAGAGGTATGTTTCTACTTGGTGGGTACCTCATTAGTTAAATTCATGTAATTTAATTTGCTTTTCTATCTTAGAACTTATGTAAAGGGCATGTTTCTACCTTTCGGTGGGTGTCCTATTTAGACATGTGATGTAAGGACATGTTTCCATCTTTGGATGGGTGTCCATTTATTTGTTTTGCTTAGACCTTGCTTTGATTTTAATATGTTGATGCTTTCATTTAATTATTGTGTGTAATATGGATAATGTTGTTATACTTAAGAATTTTATAATATTAAGACCTGTAAAGGAGGCCGGTTCCAATTAACTGAGCATTGTGGGGGTGCTGGGCCATTTCTCACCTTCCCCACACGTACCCAACTTTTCGAACCCATTAAGGGGTTGGGGATTCCTTAGGAATCGAGTCATCCACCCCTTTCTTTTTTCCAGCCCGTCCGGGTGGTGACTCCATTTTCTCCGGACCTAGGTCTGTGTTCTCTAAGGCCCCGAGCCTAACAGTGCCGAAGTCGCAAGAACCATTGCACCAGGAGTGAGGGCAAAAATCCCTGCTCATAGTGGTGACTCCACTAGGACAAGAGAAGTTGATTCCGTTGGTCTTTATATTATTCTATTGTTTCTTATAATGATGTTATCCATTGCATCATCTTAGATTGCATCATGTGCGTGAGTTAGGATGCCCGTGTTACCCGTGTTGTGTTATGTAAGGGATACCATACTTGCACTCAAGGTATGGAGATCGAGCATGGCATAACCACTCATAGCCTCGTACCATTTGGTATATACTTGCTATGGGAACCTAAGCCTTTTTACCCAAAGACTAAAGCTCATGTAATTGGCCTAGTTACTTTCCTTAGGTTTTACCCCAAATGCATGTTGTTTGACTATGGTTAGCTTATCTTAGTCTAAATCATGGTTTATTTGGTTTGTTCTTTTTCTAATATGACCTAAGTATATTATAAGTTCAAAATAAACTTTTCTTTAAAGTCCAAAAGACCAAAGCTGTAACACCCCTTCCCGACCTACGTGTGTAAGCTGAGTAGAGGCGCCACCCTATCCTAATGTTGCTACCACTTTTACTTAGTCAAATTTTTGTTCCGATTTTTATAGAAATTTTGCCATAGTTTTGCCTAAAAATTCAATCCCAAGTGTCGACAAAACTGGTTTTTTTCTAATTTTTGAAAACATTTTTACACAAACCAATGCAAACAAAATCATTCTCAGTACACTTCCAATAAATCCCCCTTATAACCTCAACTACAACCTGCAAAAAGGATTTACACTTCTAGTACAAAATAAAGTAAAGGTTTATTATGAAATACAGCAGATAAAATCTTTGTTCACTATGCAACGGAAAGTAACAATATTTACAAATTCATATACATCAAAACTCAAGTTTTACAACACATAAAATTTATACATGTTTGGCAGTCAGTCTTCGATCTTAAAGCCCACTATTCACTCTTCAAAATCTAGGCTCGACTCGGCCTAGAGGAACTCTCTGGTTCTTCCTTGTCACCTGCGCGAAGAATCACATTCGCGCTAAGCCAACGGCTTAGTAAGATAAAACATGCTAATGGTATGCTTTAATGTAATGCAATGCCACATATGTTATTGATAAGATCAATATCATAAATATAAAGTTAACCACATAATTATGCATTTCACAAATCATAGTCATATGAGCATACCACATTTCAACATCTTTCCACATTCAACATTAATCAATCATACTCAATAACCAACATCTCATTTCATTAACTCATAACATTATTTAGGACATTCATATAACCCTGACACCTATGGGCCCAACAAGTATTTAATATGATATTCAGAGTTCAGAGTTACTGCTTTGGTTCATAGTCACAATAATCACGCCCGTAGGCAATGTATATACATGTATCTCTATCCATGGATAGTGTAACAGACCCAGTCTCTTGGATCATCAACTCAACACATATGAGGAGATCCTCAACCCGGCAAGACTGTTACAAATCATATATCTCATAGTGTAACAGACCCAGTCTCTTGGATCATCAACTCAACACATATGAGGAGATCCTCAACCCGGCAAGACTGTTACCTTTTATCATTTCTTAGGCATGCCACCCAAATCCAGAACTCTGAAACTGAATAACATATTAAACAAACAATTCATTTATTATATAGTTACCATTTCCATTCTCAAATTCTCATCACATTTAGGCAAACATGCCTTCTTTCTTTCAATATCATCATCATAGCCAATCACAATGGCATTGCCTCATATCATGTCTTATTTGAATTATCATTTCAATTTCAATGTATATTATTCATGAAACACATAACCATTCACAATGCATAACATAACATTGTTCAATCTCAACAATGCAATTAGGGCAAAGAACAATTGATATGATTCATATGAATAGTACATTCTGGTTTTAAACTCCATTTTATCCTTATTTTGAAAAATTGTATAAAATAATCTACTTGACTAAAAATTCTAAAATTTTTACAGAATTTAGTTTTGTATCTAAAAATCATTCCTTTAAAATTTCAGATCAAACTGAACACAAAATCTTGGTCAAATAGTTCACCTAACCAGACTGCCCCAATTGCCCTGCATCCTGGCAGCAGTTCTGAACTTTGTGAATTCCATAAATCAAATTCAATCAACGTGGTTCCAAATTATTTTTCTCAAATACTAGACTCACTAAGCAACAACATATCCAAAATTCGACTGGATATGATTTTTCTACATTTTATTAAAAATCCCGAAGTATAGCTGTCTCAGTTAAGGTACCTGCTGGAACAGGTCTAATAAAAATAATCTTTCTAAACTCATAACCATTCCAAAATCGAATCAACATATTTTTCAGTCATTCTACACTCATAGAGGCACAACATATCAAAAATTCACTTCAAGAACATTTTTCTATAATTAATTAAAAATCATACAAATCACAGCCTTTACTAATTGTAAAACAGAAACAATTTCACTAAACACAACTCTTACTCAACACAATCACTTCCAACACCTTCACCAACTCAACTTCTCATCATCAAACCAACAAACCCTAATTCCTTTCTCACACCACTTCAAAAGAATTGAAGAAATTAAAGAAAAGATCTTACCTCAAATGAAGAAATCCACAAATCTTTAACCAAAACCCTTGCTTCCTTCTTCAAAATGCTTCAAACCTCAAGATCACCTCTCTTTCTCTCTTTGTCTATGGAGAATCCGGCCACTTCAAGAAAGAAAGAAGAAAATGCACAAGTCAAACACCTTTTCTTCTTTTAATCTCCACCATGCATCTTACAAGGAAAATTACCAAAACACCCTTAACCATATAACTAACTCTTTGTCTCATATAAGCCCTTTATAGTAATTTCATTAACAACCAAAAATATCTTCTTCCACTTAACCATCACCTTGACTCTTCATTTGACCAATGTATATGTTAATTATATCATCATATAAACAACATATACATTTGTCTCTAAACCCTAAATTTCTTCTCCAAAACACATATACATATACATTCTCTTCCCATTTCTTTTCTCTTACAATTTAACACATATATGCACAAACATTCACTTCCCAATATATATATCAACAACCACAATAACAACAACATACTCAAAACTTCTAGGGCATAAATGAGGATATTACAAAAGCTATTTTCAAAATTTTTTCAAGTTAGTCTTTAGACATAAGGCTTTTCTAAAAATAAATCAAAAATTCTTTGGCCCATGGCCCAAATACTAAGCCCAAAATCCATTTTTCTAAAATCTTTTACAATGGGCTTAGAAACAAAACTATTTTCACCCAACCTTTTCTTATAAAGAGCTTGCAAAAATATTTAGGTCAATTATGAAATACTAAAAATCAATTGTGGGCCTAGTTTACACTAAGAATAAATTAACCATGGCTTGTTTTTGGCATGAACCATTAGTTATCCTTTTTCAAGTGAGAAATCTATTTATGATAAACCTCTTAATTTAGTTTTAATCCAATATAGCATAAAAGCTACTTTAGTTGGTTGGATGGATAAAACCTAATTAATGGGAATTATCATGGATGGATTTCCATTTTCGAAAATATAACTATCGGCTGAAACGTCCAAGGGAATTATACGAAAGCAAGATATGCCATGTTGGTATTTTGTTAACCATATACTTAGGAAAAGGGACCCGCCATTCGTGTGTGGATGTTATAAGGTTGGAATGAACGTCCTATTTATCCTTATTTGTTTATTATTTGTGCATACATGCATATGTGCATACATTTGTATCTCATATCATTGATCCTTTCTGGCTCACAGCCCTGGATTATGATAGTTCTAAAGATTACAACAATTCGACCTACGCCGGAGACTAAGTATCTAGCAACGACTCAATCACTTGCTCACCAAAAACAATGGAGCCCGAACAAATTCAAAGGATGCTGGATGAGGCCCTCAATGCCAAGATGGAAGAAATCAAAGAGGCCCTATCTGAGACCATGAAGAACCAGTTGACTGCAATCTTAGAGAACCATGCCGAGGCATCTGCTAGCACTAAGAAACCAAAGGACAAAGGGAAGACCAAAGTTAGTGAAGTGGTTTTTGATGATGAAAACGTGATCATTGATGATAATGATGATTGGGCTCAATACTACCAAGATGTTCAAGAGTAGAAGAAAGAACCAAAGGTTGGTGAGAAAGCAACTATTGAAAAGACCGAGACATCCGATGTTGAAAAGATGATTGCTGATTTAGAAAAAAAAAATTGAGAATAAGTTAAAAACCGAAGAGATGTCTGAGATTGACAAACTATTCGAACAAGATGAAGAGGTCCCTTATAAGTGCAAGATGCCTTCCTTTGCTAATTACAATGGCATCGGAAATCCTCATCTCCATGTGAAGCAGTATATCACTGCCATGCAATCTGCCTGAGCTACTAAGGCTCAAACCCTAAGGTACTTTATGCTCTCATTGGACCCTGTTGTCCAAAATTGGTACAATACTTAGATGATGGAACACAAAAGAGTTGGGATCTACTTTACAAAGCCTTCATCCAACAACATGGATATAATGTTGAGTTAGAAGTTACTTTAATGGAAGTGGAGTCCATAAGGCAAAGGCCAAATGAGAATTTTGTGGACTATGTGAAGCGATGGAGAAACAAGGCCGCTTTACTCAAGAAGAGGCCCGATAAATCCGATCAAATAAGGATAATTGTGAGAGGGGTGTTGCCTAATCTTTGTGAGAGTATGTCTCATACACTCATCCGTGATTTCAAAGACCTTCTCCAAGCTGGTTTGCAAATTGAAGAATGGGAAATGGAGAAAAGTCATTTTGCCATAAAAAGGAGCGAGAAAGGGAGCTATCAACCTGGTAGCCAAAGCATGCAAAAGGCCGTCGGTGTTAACGCTACTAACCAAGGAATGAGGAGACAATTTTTAGAATTGGGAAAACCGATGTCTTGGGTTCTCAACAAGCTTCAAAGAAAAGGATTGCTACAACCCTTAAATCCTCATCCTTTGCCTAACCCTCTCCCACCTAATTTTGAAACCAAAGCATTTTGTCAATTTTACCAAATGCAAGGACATGACACGGATAGATGTGTGAGGTTGAGATATGAGATTCAAAATCTAATTGATAATGGGAAGCTACCCGAGCCCAATAAGCCAAACACCAAAGACAACCCATTGCCAAAATTCAATAGGGTACCACCACCGACAACCTGCATGATTGGAGGAGGTTTGCATGAGGACTTTGTCATGTCTTCTTTTCAAGATGTGGATGAAAAAGCAACCAAAGAAGAAGAGGCATATGTCAAAATTGAACAAGCTATGATGGGTGGAGAAGTAGCAATTTGTGTTGTCAAAGGGTTTTGGGATTCAAGTGATAGTGATGATGATATTATATCCAAGAAGGAGGAGTGGACTTGGTCCGAGCCCGAAGTAGATGAGGTGATGAATACTAGATCCGGTAAGCCTTACGCAAGGCCACCACCTAAGGAAATAGAAACTAATAAGGGGAAGGAAGTCAAAATAGAAGAAGATGATGTTGTGCTCAAGCAATTGAAAAGAACCCAAGCAAGTGTTAGCATTTGGGACTTGTTAGCTACTTCTAAAAAGCACCGAGAAACTATGGCCAAAGCCTTAGCTAGCATGCCAATTTCTACCCCCACAACACTGGAGGAGTTTATCAACTTCATAAAAATTGGGGAAGTAATGAAATGTGAAGAGGTCCAAGAAAAGAGTGAAGTTAATATGGGAGCAGTTTTTTTTTCTGATGCGGACTTACCGGAGGATGGGAGAGACCACATCCGCCCTCTCTTTATCAAAATAGAAGTTAAGGGGAAGAGGACTCCTTGTGTAATGGTTGATGATGGGTCCACCATAAATGTTTATCCTTTTAAGATATTACCAAAGCTAGCCATGTCAACAAGAGATCTAATCCCGACCGAGGTAACGATTCGTGCTTATGACAACACTAAGAGGCATGCCGAAGGGACTTTCAAAGCGGCTGTCAAGGTTGGTCCAATGGAATCTATTATTGAGTTTGTTGTTTTAGACATACCAATTACCTTCGCCTTGCTCATGGGGCGACCATGGTTTCACCCTTTTGGTGGTGTTCCTTCCACCCTTCATCAAAAGATCAAATTCCCCAACGGAATTGAGACAGTGGTCATTGAAGCTGAAGATAATGAGATTGTTAACACTCTAATGGTTGAGAGGCCTCTCAATGGTTTTCAAGTGGCTGCAATTTCTGATGATGAAGTAGTGGACTCTAAAGTCTTGAATATGATGAAGAACATGAACTACCTTCCCTGAGCTGGTCTTGGAAAGGGTAAGGCCGGTTTAACAAAGTTACCAGATTTTAAGACTCAAACTTCCACGAAATGGTTGGGATATGATGAAGACAATGATGTCCAGCCAAAGAAGAGTGAGAAGATGAGCTTCCCACCACTTGAAGAGATATTTGTCAAAGCTCCAGATATGGGACCACTCCAAGGAAGGCCTGAGCCAATCATGTTCATGGGTAAGTTAATCCCAGGTTTTAAAATTTTTGCAGATGTTGCCGAGTTAGTGGAGCAAGTGAAGAAAGAGCTCACCCTGTCAACCAACAAAGAATCCAATCCAAAAGAGAAGAATGAGGCTGCCCTGAAAGCCGAGAAGACTCCGGAGGAGATTGCCACCCTGGTTGAAGAAAAGTTTGAAGACATCCTGCTTTATGATTCTGAGAACAATGATTTTGATTTTGATTTTAATTTGTCTGCTTTGTATGAGGATGATGATGTTTTCTTTTCTAAAATGAATGTAATAAAATCTGATTTTGCTTACTTGTGTGATGTTTCTACTGATGGTTGCATACATTCAAATAGCAGTTACATGAGCATCTTTAATATTAATTATGTTAACACACAATCATTAAATTTGGGAACAACTGAAAATCCTAAAAACATTAGCATAGCATCCGACGTTACTCCTGATGAGAGAGAGAGATTTGAAAAAATATTCAAAAAATATGAAGAAGTATTTGCTTGGTCTTATGAAGATATGTCGGGGTTAGATCGAGACATAGCCGAGCATCATATTCCTACTTACACTCACATAAAACCTGTCAAACAAAAGCTTAGGCGATTAAGACCTATGTAGGCTGAATTGGTTAAAGAAGAGGTCACTATACAAATACAAGTTAAGTTCCTTGAAGTGATAGAATACCCAGATTGGCTAGTCAACATATCACCCGTGCCAAAGAAAGACGGGAGAATAAGGGTTTGCGTAGACTATAGAGATTTAAACAAGGCTTCCCTAAAGATGATTTTCCTTTACCTCATATAGATGTTCTCATTGATAGTGCAGCCTCTAGCATGCTACACTCATTTGTAGATGGATTTTCCGGATACAATCAAGTGTTAATGGCCCAAGAGGATAAAGCCAAAACTGCTTTCATTACTACATGGGGTATATTTTGTTATAGGGTGATGCCTTTCGGTTTAAAGAATGCTGGAGCAACTTACCAAAGAATGGCCACCACACTATTTCATGACATGATGCATAAAGAAGTTGAAGTATATGTTGATGATATGATGGTCAAATCAGATACAAGGGAGCAACACTTCCAAAACATAGAATTATTCTTTGATAGAGCTTTGAAATATAAGCTAAGATTGAACCCGAAGAAGTGTGTATTCGGTGTTACCTCAGGTAAATTATTAGGACATGTGATTGGTCCTAATGGTATTGAGATAGATCCTGACAAAGTCAAAGCAATCAGGGATATGCCAGCCCCAAAGATGGAGAGAGAAGTTTGGGGATTCATTGGTAAACTGTAGTACATTAGCAGATTTATAGCAAAGCTCACAACAATTTGTGAGCCTATCTTCAAATTACTTAGAAAGAATTAGTCGGTCGTATGGAATGAAGAATGTCAAAAGGCCTTTGATCGAATAAAAGATTATTTGTTGAATCCACCTGTTTTGAAACCACCTAAACCCGCCAAACCTCTATTACTATACTTAGCAGTAGAAGAAGAGTCGATAGGAGCAATGCTAGCCCAAGCAGATGAGTCAGAGATTGAGCATGCTGTTTACTATTTGAGTAGGAAGCTCCTACCTTATGAAATTAAGTATAGTATCATTGAAAAGACCTGTATAGTCGTGGTTTGGTCTTCTAAGAAGTTGCGGCATTACTTTCAATCGTATAGTGTGCAAGCAATTTCCAGGTTGGATCCAATGAAGTACTTAAGGGAGACACCCTCTTTAATTGGGAAATATGGTCGATCGTTGATAATATTAGAGGAATTTGAGATTGAGTATGTAACCAGGAAAATAATCAAAGGTAAAGCAGTGGCAGAATTCTTGGCTCAACAACCATTACCAGAAAGTGTAGAGGTAATCTTGGAATTTCCATATGAACATTTAGAAGCAATTGAAGTACAAGGGTGGAAAATGTATTTTTGATGGAGCAGTAAACAAGAAAGGAGCAGGATTGGGAGTTATACTAGAATCACCCAAAGGGGAACTCATCCCTTTAGCCAAAAAATTAAAATTTAGGGCAATCAATAATATGGTGGAATACAAACCTTGTATTTTTGGTTTGGAAACCCTAATGACTATGAAGGTGGATAAGGTGGAAGTTTATGGCGATTCATTGTTTGTTGTATCCTAAGTAAATGGAGAATGGGAGTTGAAAGAAGAAAAATTGAAACCATACCACCATTACTTGACCATGATGAAGAAGAACTTTAAGGAGAGCAAGTTTATACACCTATCAAGGGAAGAAAATAAGATGGCTGATGCCCTAGCCACATTGGCTTCGGTATGGGAAAACCCTGTTAGCTTATTCCATAAGCATCTGATCTTGACCAGTTCATCAACTCCTTGCTATGAATATGAGACAATCATGGAAGTATAGACCATGATGCGTGGTATGATACTATAAGACGAGTTTTAGAGGAAAGAGAATACCCGCCGGGGGCAACAAAGAAAGAGAGAAGAGCCATAAGGCGGTGGTCTTTGTAATACATCGCCTTCCATGGGGAGTTATATCAAAGATGGCCTGATGGAGTGCATTTAAGATGCTTAAGAAAATCAGAAGTGGAGCGCATCATGTCAGAAATACATGCGGGAAGTTGCGGTCCACACATGAGTGGTTTGGCCCTAGTTAAGAAGATTATTTGACAAGGTTACTATTGGATGACCATGGAGAAAGACTGTATTGAGTTTGTAAAGAAGTGCCAACAATGTCAGATGTATGGAAACTTGAATCACATCCCTCCTGAAGAATTGCATTCTATGTCTTCACCCTGGCCATTTGCCACCTAGGGTATCAACATTATATGGGAGATACATCTGACAGCTTCAAACGGGCACCATTTCATGTTGGTAGCAGTAGATTATTTTTCAAAATGGATCGAAGCCGAATCCTTCAACAAACTGGGTGCAAGTCAAATGGCTAGATTTATTGAAAGGAACCTCATCTGCAGATACGGGGTCCCACACAGTGTGATATCAGACAATGGGGTATAGTTTCAAGGAGCAGTTAAGGATTTATTCTCGAAGTACCAAATTCATCATCATAGATCCTCTCCTTATAGACCAAAGGCTAACGGTGCGGTTGAAGCAACAAATAAGACAATTAAGCAAATTCTGTCCAAGATGACCAAGGCATACAGGGATTGGTCAGAGATGCTTCCCTTCGCTTTATGGGGATATAGGACAAGTGTGCGAACACCTACTGGAATGACATTGTTCTCTTTGGTTTATGGGATGGAAGCAGTGTTGCCTATTGAAATTGAGATCAAGTCGTTAAGAGTAGTCTTGGAAGCTGAACTGCCTAAAATGGAATGGGTAGCAAGCAGATACACACAGTTAGCTCTGCTAGAAGAGAGAAGGTTAAAAGCACTAACAATCACCAGCTGTATCAAAAGAAGATAGCTCGGGCCTACAATAAAAGGATTAAGATCAGAAAATTCAGAGTTGGCGATTTGGTGTTGAAGCAGTGTAAGCCTAATGTATCTAATCCAAGAGGGAAGTTTAGACCTAGCTGGGAAGGGCCATATGTCGTGAAACAAGTCATGAGCAAAGGTGCAGTGAATTTGTCAGACATGGACGAGAACAAATTTAGTGAGCCAGTAAACATTGACAGGTTGAAAAGGTTTTATGTATGATATGAAAAAAAAGGAGCTCGCTAGGTTGAAAACCCAAAAGGGCGGCCTAGGCAAAAGTTAGAGCAGTCCGCTAGTTTCGAAAACCCGAAAGGGTGGGCTAGGCAAAAATTAGGGCTAAATGAGAGAAAATCATCAATTAGAAAACCCGAAAGGGCTAATTGGCAACAGGAGTAATCTTGTGTATGTTGGCTTTATGTTTGGTTGTTCCCTAATTTAATAAAACAGAATTAATGTTAAAATTGTTTTATGTGCACTGTTATAAGTATTTGACCAGATATGGATGAAATAAATAATCATAATTGCAAAAGGTGATGACAAATTATAAATGGAAAAAAATCATCTTTTATTACTTTAGTTATTTTTCATCCTAACAAAACACTTTCTGAATTGACAAATGTAAAATCTATGGCAGCCGAAAAGTGTAACGTGCAAGCCAGCTTTGCCTTAGTGTATCCAAGTAGGTTTCAGTTAAGCAAGGCATGTCTAAGTCAGGAGCAAAGTCAGAATCACGAGGCTCAGCTCCATACTGACGGCCAAGTCAGCGGGGATCATAGCATGTACCTTGACGAAGAGCAGCAAGGGGAACGTACATCAAGTATGTCCACATGGTGATACGAGAAATCTTCCACCAAGGTATCAACCAACGGATATTAACTTCAGAGTGTGAGTGGATCCAATCAACCCAGTCAGCATATGAAGAAATAGGATGGAGTAGCTTCCTAGTAGAATGATGACGTGGCAGGTATATGGCAAAATCCATGGATGGAGTATCAGGCAAACAAAGACGCTCCTGAAGCCAAATCTGTGAAGAAATAATTAAAAAAAAGAAAAT
Organism: Garcia nutans; assembly: GCA_947685225.1. Lineage (NCBI taxonomy): Eukaryota > Viridiplantae > Streptophyta > Magnoliopsida > Malpighiales > Euphorbiaceae > Garcia > Garcia nutans. Next base: position 40,117,650 of record CANTUV010000007.1, on the reverse strand, counting down.
AAAAAATGGGTCCGCTAAGTTAAAAACTCGGAAGGGCAGCTTAGGCAAAAATTAGGACAGCTTGCTAGTTCCGAAAATTCGCATGGGCGGACTAGGCAAAAGTTAGAGCAATAAAAAGAAAAAAGAAAACCAAATTGAAAACCTGAAAGGGCAGTTTAGGTAATTACCTAAAGCAGCAACGGACTCCCAGTCAGTCTCTTTGACAATCCTGATTTAAATTGGTCTAATCCAACTAAGGTCTCGGCTAAGATCACAGGTACCGGCGACAAGCCTCCTTCCATTTGGTCCATAATATCCAATACTCGTGGATTAATATCGCCGTCGGAAGAAACAAGCAAGAATTGGCCAAGCAAGCAAAGACAAAGCATGCGTTCCCATGCCTTAGTAGGGGCCAAATGAGAGAAACAAATGTCAATCAAAGGAGCAAGTAGAATTATTTCACCTCTCATCAACCGAAGAACTTTGGGTTATGGAATTTGAAATAACATCCGCATCTTCTGTTGAGTCTTGGAAATCAATATGGGTAACGCTATTTGTTGATTATTTGGATATCCAAGGATGGCTTCAAATTCTTCAATCAAGGGACATATTTCAAAGCCATTAATTCTAAATACCCTAGAATCCGTATCCCAAAAGGAAGCCACGGCATGTAAGGAGGAGTGGTCCAATTTGACATTTTGAAAACATTTTAAAACATCAAGTTTTGACCATGAAATTTGCTTCCAATGAATGGCATTCATATTCTTAAATAAAATTTTTATTCTCTTTAAATGATGCTCGGTCATGATGAATAAATGAAGGAAAAGTTAAATTTGTTAAAGGGAGTCTTCATATTGAAAGAGGAAGAATTTTGGTTTATGTATTAAAACATGGCATGAAGGGTGATTTATATAGAAGAAACAAACCTTTTCCAAAAGTGAAAAGGAAAAGATGATGGGAAAGAATAAGTCCATATGGCATGAGGAAAGGAAGTAGCAATGAATTTCCTTTACCACGTTGGATTTGGTTTAACAAAAGAAGTGGATGTAAATTAATGGTGTACTGTAACAAAAAAAAATAATAAAAAAAAAGTGGTGCAGTAACGTAAAAAAAAAAAAGATTACAGTAAAGAGGAAAATTGTATATTTTTCATTATTGTACGATGTTTTACAATTGCTACAATATTTACATATCACTAAGAGGGTGGTGGTAGGTCACCAAATAAAGACTTGAAAAAATCATCGCCTATTGGAGGAGGGGGCAAATCACTCGTCCCTAGTCCGCCCGAAGCGGGAGCACCAAAACCCGACAAATTACTCATCCCGGGATCACCCAAAGTAGGAACCCCAAAATCCTTATTACCTTGAGGTTCTAATCCATCATGGTCCTCATCAAAATCAGACGAAAGGATCTCATGGTCATCGGTCTGGGTGCCTCTTGATGAAGAAGCACCGGGATCCCTCATTCCCTGAAATCGAAAGTCTCAGAAATGTTGTTCGGATTGATGATATAAACTCTTAAAATGAGAAGCCTGCTGATGACTTGCAACTAACTCTTCTTGAAGTTTCTTATTTTGTTCTTCGAGCATCCGCTGTGAGCCAAAGAGGAAAAGGTAAGAACATACATAATCATGCATGCATATAGCATATGTTACCATGAAATAAGGAACGTACCAGGTAATTCAAATCAATGCCTTGCGGATGAGATGGCATATCTGGCGGGCTAGAATGAGGAGATGAAGGGTAGTAAAAGAAGGTCCAGCCTCATGGTCAAAGGAGCCAACAACCTGCAACAATCATTAAAGAATCAAAGAAAGAAAAAGCAGTTGCAATGGAAAAGTGGTAAAAGTTTTACCTGAGAAGTACTGGCCCCGAGATTTGGAATAGACTCTCCTGCATCTTTGTGATGTTCCTCCTCATCTCTACCCTCATTTTCATCGAAAATCTCCCGCACACTGACAAGAGATACATCAAAGTGCAAGAGTCTCATTTAAATAAAACGGGCATAAAATGGACCCGGTAAATGGAGAAATGACTTGGCATCATAACCATACCAGGCCTACCACCATGCATCCTCCGGCATTGACATAATTTTTAAAGTATATTTCGGGATTTGCATCAGAAACCTCCGCTGCTCTGGACTGAGAAACCATTCATAAACTCTCTCCCCGAGAAACTAGCCACTAGACACTGGGCCAGCAATAATTTGGTGAGAATGTTGGAAAGATAGTGCGGCCCTCATCAAAGGAGACCAGTTTGCTCGCTCTTCTGGATTCCACCAGGCCAAATTCACCTGCAGGATAACATAAGGCAAGTAAAATTTTCACATAAAATTTAAAGCATACTAATGTTATTTTACCTAATCCCAAGTTAAGCGGCTCGACACAAAGCGATGAGTATGCACATGATGAGAGCCGGGAACATCCACACAATCGGACAACTAGTAATTTAATCTCGAATACCCAATTCTCTGAGGTTATGTTCATATGCCCATACCTACAACAATGATAGTAAAGATCAAACTCATGCAAGAAAAGAGTGGAAATGACATTGGTGGAAGAAAGAATACCTCGAGAACCGCTATCAAGTAGATAAAAGAATTCTTATTTTGGCAAAGCTTATCGAGACCATGGTAAAGACATGCGAGACCATCTTCACCCCAGCCAGAAGATGGTACCATTCTGAGATAATAAAGGTCACTCAACATTGACAAGTGAATGAACGATTCAGTGCTGCCTAAGATGGTCGACCCGAGTAGATATAACAAAAATCCTCGAGCATACTGTTCAGCCCTGTCTCTACCAACCCGACCTTCGTAGTTAATCCAATAACTATGAATTGGCTCAATTTTTATCCAAAAAGGCCCTTTATATGATGGTTCCATACCAATTAATTCCCGAATTTCTTCAAATGTTAAAATTTCATTTGTCAGAGGAACCGGAGCACCATCATATCGAAGGCCGGTTATGGTAGTAAAATTGACCGGAGCAATTGTCATCTCTCTAATGGGCAGGTGAAAAGTGTGGGTTGTGTCCAACCATCGCTCTGCAAGCGCTTCGACTACGCTCTGGTCTATCTGATATTCCTCAGACAGAAATTGTAAGATGAACTGTTCGAAGCTGCAATCTCGGATAATCCGCCTTACCCGAGAAGGCATTACATCGTACCATTGTCGGGCTTTATAATACACCCTCCGGCCCGAACGAAACAACGATCATGCTAACACAGACCCAGGTAAGTTAATACCAAGTAAGTGGCCATTTTTGCTATAAGGTGTACCAATTGGAAGTCAACATCTATACCAATCTATTTTCACCACTTATGGCTGCCATTTGGATCAAAATAAGCTAAGGAAAGAAAATAAAAGCCCTCTCTTACATGGTGAACTCGTCCAAACCATAAGAGAAGGAAGAAGGAGGTGATTTTTCCAAAGTTTAAGGCTTTTGGTTGAAGATTTTGGTGACAAAAAAGATTATAAGGTAAGAGAAACCTATCTCTAGTTTTAATTTCATGGATTAATGGTTAATTTAAGAGATTGAAATTAGGGTTCATGTAGCTAGATTTGGAGAAAATTCAAGAAATAATTATTTGAGGGATTTGATGAAAAAAATAATGGTTTTAAGGTTAGAGGAGATTAGATTGAGGAAAAATTGGCAAGGAATGAATTGGTAGCTTATGTTTTCAAACCATAGGATGTATGTTTAAAGTGTGTATGCTGGAATTCTTGTAGGAAATCAAGAAAAGCTAAAGGAAAAAGAAGAAAAAGATCAAAGATGAGCTAAGGAAAGCAAAGGGGAAAACGGTTTGGTACTTTAACCTTCTTGAATTAGTGATCTCTATTGCCTTTGCATTTGGATGTGTAATTGCTATAATTGTTCATGTGCTTGAGTTGTGGTGGTTATGTGGTTGAGATTGATGATGATATAGAAGTTTTTGTTGTGTATTGATTGAATTTGGGGTTGAGGTTATAAGGGAGGTAAATATGGGAGTGCTATGTTGTGTTGTTTTGTTGCAGCCAGCCATGTCTCCTGCATTTTTCTGGAATTCAACCGAAATTTAGACTAGAAAAATGATAGAACTAGAACTTGACAAAGAATACTTAATTATGCTCCATTAAGTCAGTAAACCATAGGCTTTGGAACCAACTCATTTTCATGTGTGTACTGAAAGTTATGATCAAAATGATACCAGGCGTACAAACTGAAAAACTGAGATTCCTCAGTCAGTAAGCTGTGACTTGGGAGTACGTTCAGGTGACCTTAATGACACATTTAAAAGCTGTGAAAGAAGACTTAAATGTACCCTTATGTGTTAGGAAACCATAGAATTTGGAATTTTCTAAATCCCTCTTGTAGATAAAAAGATATGATAAAAAGAGTATTACTCATGCACACTGAAATTATGAAACCGGACAGACTGAGATTTGTGCCTTGAGTTCAGGTGACCTTAATGACACATTTAGAAGCTGTGAAAGAAGACTTAAATGTACCCTTATGTGTTATGAAATCATATAATTTGTAATTTCCTAAATCCCACTTGTATATAAAAAGATATTATCAAAAGAGTATAACTCATGCACACTGGAATTGTGAAACCGGACAGACTGAGATTTGTGCCTTGAGTCCAGGTTTTGGTCCATTTACCTCAGGAATTAGATGTTGTGATAGAAGATATAAATGATCCCTTGTATGGTGGTGAATCATAGGAGTTGGATTCATCTCGATTGGACTTAAAATGTAGAAGTTACACATGAATGAGTGAACCATGCTCAGGCAGACCCTAGCAGACTGCAGGGCTGAATTCGAAATTGTACCGAAAATCACGTGTTGCCTGATTTAATCTGGAATTGTTGCTGAATATATCCTGATGTGTCTAGTTTAATTTAAGATAAGAATTGTCTCAATCCGAGTTGCGTAGATAAAGTTATAAATGAAAAAGTACGCATTGAGCAGACTTGAGTAACCAATTGACCAGGGAAGAGTTCAAGGAGTCATCAAGAATTATGTGTAACAAATTTAAATCTAAAAATTTAACAATAAGGACGCATATGAGTCTAGTTCGAGTGAAAACAAGAATTTTTACATTCAGATTAGTAGAACAAAAGTTATTGGGGAAATAAGATAACAAGGTACATAAGAAACTAAATGCTAGAATTCACTGTTCATTTGGTAAGAAATAAATGAGGTATAATTGAGATAAAATATTCGTTTGGAATGAAATAAATTATCAAAAATATGCTCTTGAAAGCTTGACCAATTAAGAACAAGATAGCATTTTTCGTTTTTTGGAAATCACATCCCAATTGTGTTTTATTTAGATTTTAAAGCCCAACGAGGGATTTTTGTAGTATTGTAAAACCCGGTGTGGCCTAAAAAGTGCAGTCCGGCCCAAAGGCCTGGAATGAAAACTTTGAACTATAAATTAGTTCTATTGAGCTGATTTAGGATAAAAATAGACAGATTCCTAATCACTGGTGCCCCATGAATTTTTAATAAAATAAATTTCGAACCGTCAAAATATTAAACTCGGCAAAGGGTAATAAACATTATTCAGTTGGTTAATTTCTTATATGAATTATCCAAACCTTAACAAATATATGTGAACTTAATGAAAGAAGCATATGAACACACGAATAACCATTCATGCCAAACTACCGAAGGAAAGCATAGGACAAAGATAGTAAATACACACCTTTAATTCATGCATAAGTTATTTAACAAACGGAACTCAAAACAAGAGAGTATTGGGCCTACAATGATAAAGAAATTATAATGCCATAAAATACAAATACATAACCATCAGATTGGTAATCAACAACAATGTTATGCAACTAACAGACATAGGATGAGGTACCATCCAGTGTCAGTAAATCAATAGAAATGAATAGCATACTGTCATAAAAGCTTAACAAATAATAGGAGAAATATAATAAGAACTTGAGAATGTTTATATTGATGACTGGGTTGCCTGTGCCATATCTGTAACATTGTGTGGTTTGCATCTGATTTCTATTTAATGGTTAAAGTACCCACTAAGCTATATGCTTAGTGCGTTTAGTTTTCTAAACTCATAGGTTATGGAGTCCAAGCTGACAAATGGGAAGCTACAAAGGAGCACCAGAGTGCGCAACAGGAGGCGAAGTGAGGAGCAAAGTAAAGTTTAGCTTGGCATGTACTGTTAAGGACTTTCAAAATGTAATTATAACAATTAAAGAAATGCGTAAATTATTATTATTTGTAATAAAAAGGAAAAAAAATTTATTTAGTACTTGTTTTGTATATCGTGTTGCATATACTGTAGCACACTTGGCTCAACTAGAAATAGTCGGGTTAAGGGGTGTTACAATTTTTGGTATTAAAGCATTGGTTTAGCCGTTCCTGGGCGGTTAACCATAGGAAATTACGTGCCAATTAGGATACGGAGGAAAGGTAAATAGAGTGAGATAGAAAGATATCAGGTAGAAAAAGGTTAATGCAATGAGTGAATATGATTAACACAAAACAGTAAACCCTGTACTAGTTAGAAATTGAGAAATATATGACAATTGGAATAGACGGTCAGTAAGAAATGATAGAAAGGAGACCAAAAGGTGCATATATATACAGATACATAGTATGATAGAAAGAAATTAGATAGTGGCAGACATTCAGAAGGTTAAAAAGAATGAACAGTAAGTTAAGAATAGAAACCAAAAATTTATATGAGCAAGATAAATACACATAAGGGCAAAAACAAGTATGTTAAAGACCGAAATATATGTAATAAAGGTTAAGGCAATTATGAGAGGTAAGTAGTAAAAGCACCGAAAGAATAATAACGAATAGAATACCGACCATAATACAAGAGTCTAAAATTGAAAGAGTGAAGAATAATAGTATGGAAAGAAAAAAATCATAGAAAATAAAATTGAGAACTAAGAAAAGGAAGCAAAACTAGTTAGATTCTCCAGGATTAATGCTTTACCTGGTTGAAATCATGTGCTCCTTATATAATGAACTATTTAAACTTGTGATGGAAATGTTTGGTAATGTGTTCTGACAACTTGAGAATTGTTTTTTTGTGCCTATGTGTGCATTGATATGAATGTGATTCAATCATGTTAAATGAGTTTGATTACTATGCCAATATTATGTGATTGACTTATTATGGGAATGTTATGGTTGCTGAATTGAAAATAAAGCTATGAATGATTGGACCCGCAAATCAATGTGCATGTGATATATCATAAATTGTACAAAGCATATCCATGTGAGACATACCGAACACGGTGCATATAATATCTATACTTATGTGAGACATACTGAGTACTATACATACAATATTTAAATGTCTTCACATAATACGTAACATACATTGTACAAATAGAAAGACATACCATACGTACATAAAGACGTGCTAAATAATACATATGCAGAAAGAGAATAAAGAGATGAAACAGTGGAAAGCCTGATACTTGAAAAATATAAGGCTCATAAAGTATAGCACTGGGGAAATAAATAATATGGCAGTATGAGTGAATAAAAATGCCAATGAGCCCGTATGTGACACTGAGCATTGTGAATGAGCTAAGAAATGGTTCGAGATATGATATGGTGACATCTATGCAGATGTGAATACATATGAAACATATGGCAATCCGTGCATATAGAAAGCAGGAAAGAAAATAAAATATTAGACTGATATGCTTACCTTGGTAATTCAGATTGAATCAGAGTTGGGATGAGTGTATTTATATGGCATTAGCATTTATACTCAATGGTGAGGGCCATTGGGGCCAGTGGTGAGGGCCACTGGTTTGATATTTACCTGGCACCGATATATATACTCAGTGGTGAGGGCCACTGGGGCCAATGGTGAGGGCCATTGGTTGATTATAGAGTGGTGAGCGCCACTCCTGTGATATGAAAATGGTGGTGAGGGCTTCCTATGCCATGGAAATGAAACGGTGGTAAGGGCCACCCATGCCATGCTGGTTCCATATGGTATTGCCTCATCCCACTTTGATTCTACTGTTATTACCTTGAGGAGCTAAGTAAGAAAAATATGTGATAATATACAGATGAAAAAAAAAGTATATATGAAAATAAATAGAAAATGAATTGAAACATATTCGAAAAAGAAAGGAAAGAAAGAGTTTGAAATGTAATAAAAAAGGAAAGATGTTCTCACCTTATGTTGGGATCGGCCATAACCAACATAGAGCGAGACACGTAATGAAATAAATAGTACTTCGAGAATAATGGTATCATGGACTGATCACCCATGAGTTATTATTCGAGATGTATATATGACAACACAAGGAAAGTCAAATGAGTCGATACTTAAGGAATGCCACCACACTGCACAAATATACATAGGACATACAAATTCAGTAAGAAGTAAATAAAGAATAACCACAATGCAAAGAGAAGGAAGCTTAGAAATGAATACATTAGAAAGTGAAAAACGTACAAGAAGGAATGAGAAAGAACAAACATGAATCAAAGTTGAAGGAAATACAAGAGAGTAATAGTGATGCTTCAAATGAGAAATCGTGACAAAAGTCAAAGCATGTTGAACCACATAATAGTCTATTGGACAATCTTGTAGAATAATATACAGCAAGTGAGCAGAGATGGGAAGAAAATATAATACAAAAGGTAAAACATGTTGAACCTTAAAATAGTTAATCCCAGTAAATGAATAAGTGTCAAAATAAGGCAATGCGTAAACAATATAGAGAGATGACAGAGAGCAATCAAGTGAATAAGGTGAAAGAGTGGCAAAAGCAATAGACAATAGTTGAATAACATCAAGTATATAGAATGAGTAAGCTTCGGGGCAAAGCTTAAATTAAGGGGGATAGAATTGTAACATCCTGAATCCTAGATTGGTAAGAAACAGACATAGAGGATATGATTTAGGCTTAGAACAAAGAAGTTTAGAACATGACCTATAACTTGATCTCGAATTTCATCCAAGTTAATGGCAAAATTAGAGAGTCTCAAAGAAGACTTAATTGTTTATTTGTGTCTTAGCTAGATGTATAACTTGAAATTAATCAATTTGGAGTTTTACAAAATAAGATATGATGGATTTAGTAGACAATGTGCAAGCTGCCTCAGGACAGCATAGTAGGCTTGAATTCGAAGGACCGTCAAAACTCAGATATAGCTTGGATCAACCTCAAATATTGACACAATGTATCCCCGGATGTCTAGTTTTAGTGGACATAAGAATTACTTAATTTGGAGTTGTGAGTAAAAAGATATTAATAAAGAAAGACATCAAGGTCAGGAAGGGATATAAAAAGGACCTAATTGAAAATTTCTCAAAAGTTAGGGGCAACTATGTAAACTTAAAAATTAAGTGTCAGAAGTTCTTAATAGTGCCCATATCCGACCCCAGAAGAATATTCTCGAGATTAATCGGGTCATAACCGTGGGTTTCAATTTTTCCCGAAAATGCACGGTTTAAAAGTTACAATCGATTAATCGCTGGAGGGTATTTTGATATTTTCACACCCTAGACTATAAAATTACAGCACAAGAAAGTTGAGGGGGTCAAAATATGAATAAAAGGAAGCCTAATGGCTTGCCAAATAAATAGATAAAAGAAGAAGGCAAGTTGACCAATTAAAAGTGGCCATTTTTGCTATAAGGTGTACCAATTGGAAGTCAACACCTATACCAACCTATTTTAACCACTTATGGCTGCCATTTGGATCAAAATAAGCTAAGGAAAGAAAATAAAAGCCCTCTCTTACATGGTGAACTCGTCCAAACCATAAGAGAAGGAAGAAGGAGGTGATTTTTCTAAAGTTTAAGGCTTTTGGTTTAAGATTTTGGTGACAAACAAGATTATAAGGTAAGAGAAACCTATCTCTAGTTTTAATTTCATGGATTAATGGTTAATTTAAGAGATTGAAATTAGGGTTCATGTAGCTAGATTTGGAGAAAATTCAAGAAATAATTATTTGAAGGATTTGATGAAAGAAATAATGGTTTTAAGGTTAGATGAGATTAGATTGAGGAAAAATTGGCAAGAAATGTAATATCCCAATGTATGCCCTAGAAGTTTTGAATATTATTGTTGTTTAATTGGATTGAATGTATATGTTGATTTGAAAGAAAAAAGAAATTGAAAAGAGAATGTTTATGTATTGTTTAAAAAGGAAAGTAATGTGTAGAGAGAAAGTGTATATGTTGGGTATATGGTTATATATATAACATATACATTAGTCAAAAGGGATGGTCAATGGAAGAGGATATTTATTTGTGATATGTGAAATTACTTAAATGGGCATATAAGTGACAAAGGTTAAGTTAATTGGATGAGGGCATTTAGGTAATTGCTTTGTTAGAATTGCTTGGTGGAGATTTAAAGAAGAAGAGAAGTTTGACTTGTGTTTATTTTTCTTTTCTTCTCATTTGTGTGCCGGCTATCCAAGAAAAGAGAGAGCAAGAGAGGTGTTCTTAATGCTAGAATCAAATTGAAGGAGGAATCAAAGGTTTTGGTTGGAGATTTGTGAAATTTCTTCATTTAAGGTAAGTACTCTCTTGTTTCCTTTTGTTATTTTGAAGTTGTGTATAAGATGAGTTATAATTTGTTGATATTATGATTTGGTGTGTTTGAGATGTGTTTACAAGTGTTGAAATTGATTGTAAGTTAAAAGAAATTGATTTGGTGTTGGTTTTGTTTTGAAGATGGTGAGTTAAGTGGATGTTGATGGTGAAAGATCAAGAGTGAAGTTGGTTTTAGGGTTTTGAGGTGGTAAATGATTATATGTATGCTTAATGTGAATATTGTGTTAAACATGCAAAATAAGTGTTAATGACTTTGATTACATCCATTTGAATGAGTTTATGTTGTGCATAATGTGTTTAATTTCAATCAAAAGAGTGTTGGCTATGGTTAGGGTTTTTGTTCATAAGAGACACGGCTAAACCAAGGAAGAGACATGGCCAAGCTAAAGAATTTTTGAGAGACACGGCCAAGTCTATGGAAATTTGGCCGTGTTGGATAAATTTTGGAGAAGACACGGCCGTGTCCCTTGCCCATGTTTGCTTCTGTTGCTTTTGGTTGAGAGACACGGCCACAAGCTTGGCCGTGTCCCTTGAGTGTGTTGGCCACTGTGATTTTTCCTTGCTCTTCTTACATGGTTGAGATTGAACTTACATTTGATAATGCATATGATACTATATGAACAAGGTTATGTATTATGCATTGTGAATCTTGTGAATGGTAATGTGTATATGAATAATGTACTTTGAAATGCTATATTAATGAGGCTATATGTATAATATGAATGGAGATATGAAATGATATGAGGCCATTGTGATTTGGCTATGATGATTCCATTGAAAGAACATAAGGCATGTTTTCCTAATTGATGATGAGAATTGAGAATGAGATAATAAATGATTTGTGTGTCTAATGTGTTATTCATTTTCAGAGTTTTGTTGTTGGTGGCATGCCTATTGGTAACATTCTCTTGAAGTTAGGTTGGATTTGATCCTTGAAGCCTAATTGAGATGTTACAACCCTTGAAGCTAGGTTGGGTTGGTTCTTGAAGCCAAGTTGGGTTGATACTTAGCATGCTTTGTTCCCCTTGAAGCTTGGTTGAACCTAATCCTTGAAGCCTAGTTGGGTTTATGATAATGATAAATGTGATAATAAAACCAAAGTACTAACTCTGAAAATTGAATGGCATATTAGAGTGTTTTGGGCCCATGCTTGTCTTTGTATATAATGTGATTCTTGAATGGTAAAATCAATGAAACTATGAAGATGTGATATGAATATTGTTATGACATTGAATGTAGTATGATGTGATAATGTGATGTGCTTCTATGTGTATGGTTTATGAAATATAAAGGTGTGATGTTAGCTTTTTCACTTATGATGTTAACTTTATGATTTAGATGTGTAACATTACTTTGCCTTAAAGTATAATGTTGGTATATTTTGTACTACTAAGCCGATGGCTTAGCGCGATAGTGTTTGATCGCGCAGGTGACAGAGTTGAACCTGAGAGCTCCTCGAGACCAAATGAGACTAGACATTGAGGATTTTTCTTTTGGGACTTAAAGATCAGAGAAGAGCTGACAATCATGTATATATTTTATGTTTTGTAAACTTTGATTTATAACTTATTTGTAATAACTTCCGCTGTGAATTATTAAACATTTTATATATAGTGTCTTTTGGATTTCTTTTATTTGTTTGAGATTCGTTTCACTTATTTACAAAGATATTTGTTGTGTCTTTTTAAACCGTGGCATTTTCTATATTCAGTATACGTATATTACGATCGTTTTAGCATGCTTGGTACGTATACAGGGTATAGAGGTGTTACAAGAAATGAATTGGTAGCTTATGTTTTCAAACCATAGGATGTATTTTTAAAGTGTGTATGCTGGAATACTTGTAGGAAGTCAAGAAAAGCTAAAGGAAAAAGAAGAAAAAGATCAAAGATGAGCTAAGGAAAGCAAAGGGGAAAAAGGTTTGGTACTTTAACCTTCTTGAATTAGTGATCTCTATTGCATTTGCATTTGGATGTGTAATTGCTATAATTTTTCATGTGCTTGAGTTGTGGTGATTATGTGGTTGAGATTGATGATGATATAGAAGTGTTTTTTGTGTATTGATTGATTTTGGGGTTGAGGTTATAAGGGAGGTAAATATGAGAGTGCTATATTGTGTTGTTTTGTTGCAGCCAGCCATGTGTCCTGCATTTTTCTGGAACTTCAACCGAAATTTAGTCTAGCAAAATGATAGAACTAGAACTTGACAAAGAAGACTTAATTATTCTAGATTAAGTTAGTAAACCATAGGCTTTTTAAACAACTCATTTTCATGTGTGGAATGAAAGTTATGATCAAAATAATACCAGGCGTACAAACTGAAAAACTGAGATTCCTCAGTCAGTAACCTGTGACTTGGGACTGCGTTCAGGTGACCTTAATGACACATTTAGAAGCTGTGAAACAAGACTTAATTGTACCCTTATGTGTTATAAAACCATAGAATTTGGAATTTCCTAAATCCCACTAGTAGATAAAAAGATATGATCAAAAGAGTATAACTCATGAACACTGAAATTGTGAAACCGGACAGACTGAGATTTGTGCCTTGAGTTCAGGTGACCTTAATGACACATTTAGAAGCTGTGAAAGAAGACTTAAATGTACCCTTATGTGTTTGAAATCATAGAATTTGGAATTTCCTAAATCCCACTTGTAGATAAAAAGATATGATCAAAAGAGTATAACTCATGCACACTGGAATTGTGAAACCGGACAGACTGAGATTTGTGCCTTGAGTCCAGGTTTTAGTCTATTTACCTCAGGAATTAGATGTTGTGATAGATGATATAAATGAATCCTTGTATGTTGGTGAATCATAGGAGTTGGATTCATCTCGATTGGACTTAAAATGTAGACGTTACACATGAATGAGCGAACCATGCGTAGGCAGACCCTAGCAGACTGCAGGGCTGAATTCGAAATTTTGCCGAAAATCACGTGTTGCTTGTTTTTAGCTGAAATTGTTACTGAATATATCCTGATGTGTCTAGTTTAATTTAAGATAAGAATCGTCTCAATCCGAGCTGCGTAGCTAAAGTTATAAATGAAATAGTATGCATTGCGCAGACTTGAGTAACCAATTGACCAGGGAAGAGTTCAAGGAGTCATCAAGAATTATGTGTAACAAATTTAAATCTAAAAATTTAACCATAAGGACTCATATGAGTCTAGTTCGAGTGAAAATAAGAATTTTTACATTCAGAATAGTAGAACAAAAGTTATTGGGGAAATAAGATAACAAGGTACATAAGAAACTAAATGCTAGAATTCACTATTCATTTGGTAAGAAATAAATGAGGTATAATTGAGATAAAATATTCGTTTGGAATGAAATAAATTATCAAAAATATGCTCTTGAAAGCTTGACCAATTAAGAACAAGATAGCATTTTTCATTTTTTGGAAATCACATCCCAATTCTGTTTTATTTAGATTTTAAAGCCCAACGAGGGATTTTTGCAGTATTGTAAAACCCGGTGTGGCCTAAAAAGTGCAGTCCGGCCCAAAGGCCCGGAATGAAAACTTTGAACTATAAATTAGTTCTATTGAGCTGATTTAGGATAAAAATAGATAGATTCCTAATCACTGGTGCCCTATGAATTTTTAATAAAATAAATTTCGAACCGTCAAAATATTAAACTCGGCAAAGGGTAATAAACATTATTCAGTTGGTTAATTTCTTATATGACTTATCCAAACCTTAACAAATATATGTGAACTTAATCAAAGGAGCATATGAACACATGAATAACCATTCATGCCAAACTACCGAAGGAAAACATAGGACAAAGATAGTAAATACACACCTTTAATTCATGCATAAGTTATTTAACAAACGAAACTCAAAACAAGAGAGTATTGGGCCTACAATGATAAAGAAATTATAATGCCATAAAATACAAATACATAACCATCAGATCGGTAATCAACAACAATGTTATGCAACTAACAGACATAAGATGAGGTACCTGTAATATCCTCATTTATGCCCTAGAAGTTTTGCATATTGTAGTTGTTGTTGTTGTTGTTGGGTTAAATTGGGGGAAAAAAGAGTATATGTATATGTGTTTTGGAAATTTAGGGTTTAGAGACAAGTTTATATGTTGTGTATATGATGATATATATAACATATAAATGGGTCAAAGGAAGAGTCAAAGGAAAAGAGATATTTTTGTGTTAAGTGTGTAATTACATATAAGGGCTTATATGAGACAAGAAGTTAGTTATTTGAGTGAGGGCATTTTGGTAATTGCTTGGATAAAATCACTTGGTGGAGATTAAAAGCAAAATTTGACTTGGTGTGTTCATTATTTTCCTTTTTCTTTCAAGAGGTGGCCGGCCATTGAAGAGAAGAGAGAGCAAGGAAGGTGTTCTTGATGCTTGGAGCAAATTGAAGAAACAATCAAAAGATTTGACAAGGGATTTGTGGAATTTCTTCTTGTAAGTAATCTTTTGTTTTCTTTACTTATTTGGAGGTTGTGTTGGAAGTGAGTTAGGGTTTGGTGATTTTGTGATTTAATGGATTTGAGATGTGTTGTGTGGTGTTCTCAAGTATTAAATTGGTTTTAAGTTAATAGTTTATATAGTTGTGTTGTTAGAAGTGGTAGATGTTGATTTGGAAGGATGGAGAAGGATGTTGGTTTTAGGGTTTTGAGATGTTGTGTGTGCTTAATTGTTATATTAATGTGTTATGAAGTGTTTCTTGTGATGATTATATGTTTAGAACATTGTTTATGTTCATTTGAAACATGTTATATGAGGGATATTGTGTTTGAGTGCAATTGAGAAAGTGTTGGTTTTAGTTAGATTGTGTTTGTGGGTGACACGACCAAATGCTTTAAGGGGACACGGGCTTGTCATTTATTTGAGGAAGCTACTGCTTCTTTTCTTTTTAAGGACACGGGCGTGTCACTCAAGTTGGTTGGGCGTGTCATTTATTTGAGGAAGCTACTGCCTCTTTTGTTGTTAGTGACACGGGCGTGTTCCATCAAGTGGTTGGGCGTGTCCTACAAATGAATTACATATTGTTTTTTTTTTACTTTGTTTCTTTTTACATTGTTTTGATTCTTTAAAGGTTCCATTGTTTCTAAACTTACATATGAACATTATAAACATGTTTCAAACACAAGAATGATTTAATCAAATGAATGTGGAAGATCATAAAGCTATGAATCATATCAATTGTGTTTTGCCCTAATTGCATTATTGAGATTTAGCAATGTTATTATGCACTTTGAATGGTAATGTGTTTCATGAGTAATGTATATTGAAATGTTGTATCAAAGATGAAATGATAATTCAAATAAGACATGACATGAGACAATGCCATTGTGTTTGGCTATGATGAATGATGCTTTATGAGATCTAATGTGATCATGGATGAGATAAATATACACTTGAATAATGAAGTGTTATATTGTGAAATGAAATGTGAAGCCATTGTTATTGGCTAATGTGATTCAATGGAAATAAATGAGGCATGTTTGCCTAAATGATAATGAGAATTGAGAATGAAATCTAAATGAATTGTGTGGCTAATGTGTTATTCCATTTTCAGAGTTTGTTGTTGGTGGCATGCCTAATAAGAGTAACAATCTCTTGAAGTTAGGTTGGATTGAATCCTTGAAACCTAATTGAGATGTTACCACCCTTGAAGCTAGGTTGGGTTTTGTTCTTGAAGCCAAGTTGGGTTGAAGCTTAGCATGCTTTGCTCCCCTTGAAGCTTGGTTGAACCTAATCCTTGAAGCCTAGTTGGGTATATGATATTGATAAATGTGATGATAAAACCAAAACATTAACTCTGAAAATTGAATGGCATATTAGTGTATTTTGGGCCCATGCATGTGTTTGCTTAGATGTAAATGTTGAATGGTGAAATGTTTGAATAATGAGATTATGTTTGTCTTTGTTTAGTGTTGACTATGAATGGTTAAATGAACAATAATAAGGTATATGACAAGATATTGAAATGTGACATGCAATGTGAAAGTATGTTGTTAGTTTTGCATATATGATGTTACATGCATGATATGGTTTGAGAAATGACATTGCATTGCACTAAGTCATATCATTTGCATGATTATCTTACTAAGCCCTTGGCTTAGCGCGATAGTGTTTAATCGCGCAGGTGATAGAACTGATAGGATCGAACCCGAGAGCTCTTCGAGACCGAGTGAGAGTAGACATTGAAGAGTTGATTTTGGGAGCTTAAAGATCAGAGCTGACTTGCCAATCATGTATATTTCTTTTATATTTTGTAAAGTAATGTTTATAATGTAAATTTGTAAATATTTTATAACTTCCGCTGTGTAATATTTAAATGTATATGTATATCTAATATGTTTTGTTTTATAAGTAAATGACCTATTTTTCTATAATGTATATAATTGAAAGGTTATGGTTTTGTTTAAAATGTTTTGAATGTTAAGGAAACCGTAGCATCCCTATGTTTGGTGCACTTATGCTACATTGTTGTGGTTGTAGTGTGTGTGCATTGGATATGGGGGTGTTACAATTGTTTTGGTATCAGAGCCTAGGTTTGAGATTCTCAACCTAGGTAAAATATAAGAAAAAGAAATATTTTTACTTAAAAAGTGATTTTTGAATAACATATACATTTGAGATTGGCAGTCTCTGATCTTTAATAAGATGTAATCTACTGTGTGTGCAGACATAGGTTGTGATGGATTCACATTCAAGTCAGTCGGTTGAGGCTAGTGCTGAGAGTAATGCTCCTGATGGTGGAGCTAGGGTTGTTAGTACTGGTGAGGCACCTGCTTCTGGGTCAGGTAGACCAGTAGGTGATGAGGTTCCGCCAGCCTGGTTTATGCATATGATGGAAGCTATGAGACAAGCACCTGTGCAACCACAGCCACCACCCCCTCAGCCCTTAGTTTCTGTAAGGCATTATGACAAACTGAGGAAATATGGAGCAGAGGATTTCTTTGGTACAGTTGATCCAGTTGTGGCAGAACAGTGGCTTGATAGAGTTCAGAGGGTATTTGTTCAGTTGCAAGCCACCCCTGAGGAAAAGTTTGACTATGCAAGATCTTTGCTACAAAAAGATGCATATAGTTGGTGGAAAACAGTGCCCCATTCTATGGATGATCCACCAACTTTGTCATATGCTGACTTTTTGAGAGAATTTGAATTGAAGTATACTCCAAGGGAGTATAAAGATGGGAAGAAAAGAGAGTTTTTAGATTTGAGGCAGAATCACCGGACCGTGACAGAATATGAGGTTGAATTTATTCGGTTGAGTGAGTATGCTGGGGGAATTATAGTTGATGAGATTGATAGATGCAGGAGATTTGAGGAGGGATTGCGGCCTTCTCTTATGTGTCATGTGGCTGGTTCAAGATATACTGATTTTTCCCAGCTTGTGGCAGCAGCTCGCAGTGTAGAGAGAGCTCAAGTTATTGCAGCTGCTTCAGAGGAAGAGACTAGCGTTAGGAGGCCCCAGTTCGAGGCAGGGTCTTCTTCTGCGAAGAGAGGAAAGGGGAGTTTTATTCCTCGGGTTGGTAGGAGTCAGAGGCTTACTGGTAGGTCAGTGCAGTCTCAGAGGCAGAGATTTAGACCTGCAGCTTCAGTGGCTAGTGCTCCAACTCCAATGACTCAGAGATCTACTTACCCCATCTGCATTCATTGTGGTAGGCCTCATGGTGGTTCTTGTTGGAAGGCAGGTGTTGCAGGGGTATGCTTCAGGTGTGGATCACCAGATCACTTTGTGAGAGATTGCCCGGAGAGGCAAGAGCCGATGCCAGTTGATTCTGCCGCTTCTCGAGCTAGTGTGAGGGGAGGTAGAGGCAGCAGAGGTGCCAGCCGAGGAGGTAGAGCAGGATTCAGTTCTAGAGGCGGTGCTACATCCAGGGAGGGTAGACCAGAGGAGGTTGGTTCTTCCCAGAGGATGTATGTTATGCAGAGGCAACCTGATGCATCGGCAGTCATTGCGGGTACTTTTTATTTATTTAATACTGCAGTACTTGCTTTGATTGATCCGGGTTCCACGCATTCATATATTAGTGCATCTGTTTTGCCTGTCTCTGATATGCATGCTGAGTCCTTAGGATTTGATGTGTTGGTGACAAATCCGTTAGGGCATAGTGTGGTTGTGAGTAAGGTGCATAGAGATAGTGCAGTAGTGGTGCAGGGTGAGGAGTTCCTTGGGGATTTGATTGAGATGCCATTTAAGGAATATGATGTTATTTTGGGCATGGATTGGTTATCTCGACATGGAGCTGTGGTGGATTGTAAAAAGAAAATTGTTTCTTTGAGAACTGGTGATGGTAGAGAGGTGATAGTATCTAATGAGCAGGAACAGCTAGCCTCCTTATTTGTTTCAGCTGTTGCAGCCAGGAGGTTGATTAGAAAGGGGTGTGAAGCCTATCTCGCTCATGTGATAGATACTAGAGTGAAGGGTTTTCCCATTGATAGCATTGCCACAGTTGCTGAGTTCCCTGATGTGTTTCCAGAGGAGTTGCCTGGATTGCCTCCAGAGAGAGAGGTGGAGTTTGGTATTGAATTGTTACCTGGTACCACTCCTATCTCTATTACTCCTTATAGAATGGCACCAGCAGAGTTGAGAGAGCTGAAGGTGCAGTTACAGGAGTTGTTGGACAAAGGATTTATTCGCCCCAGTGTTTCTCCGTGGGGAGCTCCTGTGCTATTTGTGAAGAAGAAAGATGGTACCATGAGGTTGTGTATCGATTATAGGCAATTGAATAAGGTGACTATTAAAAATAAATATCCTTTGCCTAGAATCGATGATCTCTTTGATCAGTTGAAGGGTGCAGCTGTGTTTTCTAAAATTGATCTGAGATCTGGGTACCATCAGCTAAGAGTCAGAGCTGAGGATGTTCCGAAGACAGCTTTTCGGACCAGGTATGGGCATTATGAGTTTTTAGTTATGCCTTTTGGTCTGACGAATGCACCTGCAGCTTTTATGGATTTGATGAATAGAGTGTTTAGGCCCTATTTGGATCAGTTTGTAGTGGTCTTCATCGATGACATTCTGGTGTATTCGCGGAATGAGGAGGAACATGATTTGCATCTGCGGATTGTGTTGCAGATCTTGAGAGAGAAGCAATTGGTTGCCAAATTGTCGAAGTGTGAGTTCTGGTTGGATCAAGTCACTTTTCTTGGACATATTGTTTCATCAGAAGGTATCAGAGTTGATCCGAGCAAAGTTGAAGCTATTCTGAATTGGAGTCCACCCAAGTCTGTGACAGAGATTAGAAGTTTTCTGGGTTTGGCAGGCTATTATCGACGATTTGTGAAAGGTTTTTCTTTAATAGCTACTCCACTCACCAGATTACTTCGTAAGGGAGTTAAATTTGTGTGGACTGATCAGTGTCAGGCGAGCTTTGAGCAGTTGAGAGATATGTTGACTCAAGCGCCTGTTCTTACTTTACCTGTTGAAGGCAAACCTTATGTGATCTATAGTGATGCTTCACATAGAGGTTTGGGGTGTGTTTTGATGCAAGAAGGGAAAGTTATAGCTTATGCATCTAGACAGTTGAAACCACATGAGCTTAATTATCCTACCCATGATTTGGAATTGGCAGCCATTGTGTTTGCATTGAAGATTTGGCGCCACTATCTGTTTGGAGAGAAATGTTTCATCTACACTGATCACAAGAGTTTGAAGTATTTGGGTGTCCAGAAAGAACTCAATCTTCGCCAGAGAAGATGGTTAGAATTGATTAAAGACTACGACTGCTTGATTGACTATCATCCAGGTAAAGCAAATGTTGTTGCTGATGCTTTGAGTCGGAAGTCTTTAGTTGGTTTAACAATTTACTCGCTCTCGTTGCTTGTTGAGTTGAGAGCATTGTGTGCCAGTTTTGTATCTTGTGATAATGGTGCATTGTTGGCACAGTTGCATTTGAAACCGGTTTTGTTAGATCAGATCAAAGAAGCTCAGTTGGCTGATAAGAAGATACAAAAGATTGTTTCGGATTGTCAGAGTGGAAAGGGTAGAGATTTTGTTGTGAAGAGTGATGGGAGTCTATGGTTCAAGAGCAGATTGTGTGTACCCGATGATGCTGATTTGAAAAGGGTTATTTTGGAAGAAGCTCATCAGTCGATGTTTGCTATGCATCCGGGTAATACGAAGATGTATCATGATTTGAGACAGCATTATTGGTGGATTGGGTTAAAGAGAGACATTGCTGGGTTTGTATCGAGATGTCTCACTTGTCAGAAGGTTAAAGCAGAGCATCAAGTTCCAACCGGGTTGCTTCAACCGTTGTCAGTGCCAGAATGGAAATGGGAAAGAGTGACAATGGATTTTGTGTCTGGGTTGCCATTGACACAAAAGAAACATGATGCCATATGGGTGATTGTGGATAGATTGACTAAGACAGCTCATTTCCTTCCGGTGCGGATGGATTACTCTTTGGAGAGGTTGGCTGAGCTGTATATCCATGAGATTATGAAACTGCATGGTGTTCCAACTTCTTTAGTGTCTGATCGAGATCCCAGGTTTACTTCAAGATTTTGGAAGAGTTTGCATAGTGCTTTGGGTTCTCGACTGCACTTCAGCACTGCTTTTCATCCACAGACGGATGGACAGTCAGAGAGGGTGATACAGATTCTTGAGGACATGTTGAGAAGCTGTATCATCGATTTCTCTGGAAGTTGGGACAGATTTCTACCGCTTGTGGAGTTTGCTTACAACAACAGTCACCAATCCAGCATTGGTATGGCACCATTTGAAGCATTATATGGTAGACGGTGCAGGACACCTCTTTGTTGGAGTGAACTGGGAGATGGTAAGTTGATTGGGCTTGATTTGATTCAAGAAACTGAAGAGAAAGTGAAGCTGATTCGAGGCAGATTGAAAGCAGCTTCAGACCGACAGAAGTCTTATGCAGATCTGAAAAGGAGAGACATTGAGTTTGATGTTGGAAATAAAGTGTTTTTAAAAGTATCTCCTTGGAAGAAGATTTTGAGGTTCGGTCGGAAAGGAAAATTGAGTCCTCGTTTCATTGGACCATATGAAGTTTTGGAAAGAATTGGGCCAGTGGCGTATCGGCTTGCTTTACCACCTGAGTTGGATCGTATTCATAATGTATTTCATGTTTCTATGTTGAGGAGATACAGATCGGATCCATCTCACATATTGCCAGTTGAGTCTATTGAAGTGAGCCCAGACTTGACATTTGAAGAAGAACCAGTTGCTATCTTGACACGTGATGTGAAAGAGTTGAGAAATAAGAGAGTGCCATTGGTGAAGGTTCTATGGAAGAACCATGGAAAGGAAGAAGCAACTTGGGAAAGTGAACAAACCATGCGAGAGCAGTATCCTCAGTTGTTTCAGACTTGATATCAGGTAATTTCGAGGACGAAATTTCTTTTTAGAGGGGGAGAATTGTAATATCCTCATTTATGCCCTAGAAGTTTTGCATATTGTAGTTGTTGTTGTTGTTGTTGTTGTTGTTGTTGGGTTAAATTGGGGGAAAGAAGAGTATATGTATATGTGTTTTGGAAATTTAGGGTTTAGAGACAAGTTTATATGTTGTGTATATGATGATATATATAACATATAAATGGGTCAAAGGAAGAGTCAAAGGAAAAGAGATATTTTTGTGTTAAGTGTGTAATTACATATAAGGGCTTATATGAGACAAGAAGTTAGTTATTTGAGTGAGGGCATTTTGGTAATTGCTTGGATAAAATCACTTGGTGGAGATTAAAAGCAAAATTTGACTTGGTGTGTTCATTATTTTCCTTTTTCTTTCAAGAGGTGGCCGGCCATTGAAGAGAAGAGAGAGCAAGGAAGGTGTTCTTGATGCTTGGAGCAAATTGAAGAAACAATCAAAAGATTTGACAAGGGATTTGTGGAATTTCTTCTTGTAAGTAATCTTTTGTTTTCTTTACTTATTTGGAGGTTGTGTTGGAAGTGAGTTAGGGTTTGGTGATTTTGTGATTTAATGGATTTGAGATGTGTTGTGTGGTGTTCTCAAGTATTAAATTGGTTTTAAGTTAATAGTTTATATAGTTGTGTTGTTAGAAGTGGTAGATGTTGATTTGGAAGGATGGAGAAGGATGTTGGTTTTAGGGTTTTGAGATGTTGTGTGTGCTTAATTGTTATATTAATGTGTTATGAAGTGTTTCTTGTGATGATTATATGTTTAGAACATTGTTTATGTTCATTTGAAACATGTTATATGAGGGATATTGTGTTTGAGTGCAATTGAGAAAGTGTTGGTTTTAGTTAGATTGTGTTTGTGGGTGACACGACCAAATGCTTTAAGGGGACACGGGCGTGTCATTTATTTGAGGAAGCTACTGCTTCTTTTCTTTTTAAGGACACGGGCGTGTCACTCAAGTTGGTTGGGCGTGTCATTTATTTGAGGAAGCTACTGCCTCTTTTGTTGTTAGTGACACGGGCGTGTTCCATCAAGTGGTTGGGCGTGTCCTACAAATGAATTACATATTGTTTTTTTTTACTTTGTTTCTTTTTACATTGTTTTGATTCTTTAAAGGTTCCATTGTTTCTAAACTTACATATGAACATTATAAACATGTTTCAAACACAAGAATGATTTAATCAAATGAATGTGGAAGATCATAAAGCTATGAATCATATCAATTGTGTTTTGCCCTAATTGCATTATTGAGATTTAGCAATGTTATTATGCACTTTGAATGGTAATGTGTTTCATGAGTAATGTATATTGAAATGTTGTATCAAAGATGAAATGATAATTCAAATAAGACATGACATGAGACAATGCCATTGTGTTTGGCTATGATGAATGATGCTTTATGAGATCTAATGTGATCATGGATGAGATAAATATACACTTGAATAATGAAGTGTTATATTGTGAAATGAAATGTGAAGCCATTGTTATTGGCTAATGTGATTCAATGGAAATAAATGAGGCATGTTTGCCTAAATGATAATGAGAATTGAGAATGAAATCTAAATGAATTGTGTGTCTAATGTGTTATTCCATTTTCAGAGTTTGTTGTTGGTGGCATGCCTAATAAGAGTAACAATCTCTTGAAGTTAGGTTGGATTGAATCCTTGAAGCCTAATTGAGATGTTACCACCCTTGAAGCTAGGTTGGGTTTTGTTCTTGAAGCCAAGTTGGGTTGAAGCTTAGCATGCTTTGCTCCCCTTGAAGCTTGGTTGAACCTAATCCTTGAAGCCTAGTTGGGTATATGATATTGATAAATGTGATGATAAAACCAAAACATTAACTCTGAAAATTGAATGGCATATTAGTATATTTTGGGCCCATGCATGTGTTTGCTTAGATGTAAATGTTGAATGGTGAAATGTTTGAATAATGAGATTATGTTTGTCTTTGTTTAGTGTTGACTGTGAATGGTTAAATGAACAATAATAAGGTATATGACAAGATATTGAAATGTGACATGCAATGTGAAAGTATGTTGTTAGTTTTGCATATATGATGTTACATGCATGATATGGTTTGAGAAATGACATTGCATTGCACTAAGTCATATCATTTGCATGATTATCTTACTAAGCCCTTGGCTTAGCGCGATAGTGTTTAATCGCGCAGGTGATAGAACTGATAGGATCGAACCCGAGAGCTCTTCGAGACCGAGTGAGAGTAGACATTGAAGAGTTGATTTTGGGAGCTTAAAGATCAGAGCTGACTTGCCAATCATGTATATTTCTTTTATATTTTGTAAAGTAATGTTTATAATGTAAATTTGTAAATATTTTATAACTTCCGCTGTGTAATATTTAAATGTATATGTATATCTAATATGTTTTGTTTTATAAGTAAATGACCTATTTTTCTATAATGTATATAATTGAAAGGTTATGGTTTTGTTTAAAATGTTTTGAATGTTAAGGAAACCGTAGCATCCCTATGTTTGGTGCACTTATGCTACATTGTTGTGGTTGTAGTGTGTGTGCATTGGATATGGGGGTGTTACAGTACCATCCAGTGGCAGTAAATCAATAGAAATGAATAGCATACTGTCATAAAAGCTTAACAAATAATAGGAGAAATATAATAAGAACTTGAGAATGTTTATATTGATGACTGGGTTGCCTGTGAATATCTGTAACATTGTGTGGTTTGCATCTAATTTCTATTTAACGATTATGCTTAGCGAGTTTAGTTTTCTAAACTCATAGGTTATGGAGTCCAAGCTGACAAATGGGAAGCTACAAAGGAGCACCAGAGTGCGCAACAGGAGGCGAAGTGAGGAGCAAAGCAAAGTTTAGCTTGGCATGTACTGTTAAGGACTTTCAAAATGTAATTATAACAATTAAAGAAATGTGTAAATTATTATTATTTGTAATAAAAAGGAAAAAAAAATTTATGTAGTACATGTTCTGTATACCATGTTGCATATACTGTAGCACACTTGGCTCAGCTGGAAATAGTTGTGTTAAGGGGTGTTACAATGATGCCGAATAAACTCCAATAACTCGGAATTAGAATGAGTCTCCGACCTCGAAGCAGGCATTGTTTTTGAAAAATAAATGCTAAAGTTGAAAAGAAATTTGAGAGAGTTATGAAATCAAAATTGAAATTGTGAAATGAAATGAAATGAATAAATGGTGGCTCTTTATAGAGAAACGGCAAGCAAAGAAACCAAATTCAAAATTATTCATGAATAGTAAATTTCACTATTCATAAATAGTAATGTTTACTATTTATAAATAGTATTACTATTTATAAATAGTAAATATTACTATTTATAAATAGTATGACTATTGATGAATAGTAATATTTACAATTTATGAATAGTAAATAGTACATGAACAGTGACTGCACAATAACTAAACAGTAAATTCCATTATTCACTTTAATCATTCAAATAATTACGGGTATATAAATATTCTTACACCTAGGGGCAATAAGAAGACATATGCATAAAAATTAGCTAAACTTTCCTTAGGTCCAGAACCTAGAATTATCCTTGAGTCCAGAACTCGAACCGGGTCCAAAACCCAAATTTTCCTTAGGTCCAGAACCTAGAATCTTCCTTGAGTCCAGAACTCAAACTGGGTCCAGAACCCAAATTTACTATTAGGTCCAAAACCTATAATTATCCTTGAGTCCAGAACTCGAACCAGGTCCAGAACCCAAATTTACCATTAGGTCCAGAACCTAGAATTATTTCTAAGTCCAGAACTTAGCTCAGGTCCAGAACCCAAATTTTCCTTAGGTCCAGAACCTAGAATTATTCTTTAGTCAAGAACTCGAACCGGGTCTAGAACCCAAATTTTCCTTAGGTCCAGAGCCTAGAATTATCCTTGAGTCCAGAAATCGAACTGGGTCCAGAACCCAAAACCTCCACCATCTGAAAAATTAAGTCTTGTTGCTTTTCACTCTCTTTTACTAAGGTTTCAGATCATTCAAGCAGGGGGCAAACTGTAGACCCTTAATTTTTGACCCAGTCCGGTCCAATATATTTTATTTAGTTCAAATAATTTTTGTATTGTCTAATATATTTTAATTGGTCCAAAATAATTTTTGTTATCTTAATTAAATAATTTTTGCTTTATTATCTAATTTTTATTAATGAAAAATAAAAATAAACAAATAAAAATCAAAAAATAAAAAAAAAGAGTCGGGTTGCAAGAAATGGCCTTCGCCCGCCCACAGGCGCACCTCGCCCACAGCTGCCGCAGTCAGCTGCGGCAGATTTTTTAGCCAACGCAATTTTTTCTGCTGCAGATTTTTTTGCCAGTGCAATTTTTCTGCAGCTGTTTTTTTTTTCCAGCGAAATTTTTCGACGCAAATTTTCTGAAACCTAATACAATTAGGTTTTGGTTTTCTTTTCTTATTAAATATTGAAAGCCGTGAGTAACTAGGAAAAAACCATAAAAAAAACCTCTATAAATAACAACACAAAAGGGAGAAAAATCATTCAGAAGGAGGAACAAAAATTGGAGAATCGCAAACCGAATCTGTGAAGGATAGGCAGCAAATCAATTTGATTTTTTGAGAGCAACAAGCAACGTATTAACAAAGGAATCAAAGGCAGCAACTGTCTTTGTTCTTGTTCATCCAAGAAGAGTTATTTTTGGAGGAATCAACAAAAAGAGGTATGTATTAAATTATTTGGTTATTTTTTCACAGTAGCTAAAACTAGGAAATTGTGTTTTTTAAAATTAAAAATCTTATAGCTTTAATTTAGCTTTTCTAAAGTTAAAAACACTAATACGTTGCTTTATTTTCCAAAAAGGCTTCAAATTATTATTTTTACTTCTTCAAAATCTTAAAACCCTAATTTAACATATTTTTCAACAAAACCAAAATTTAATTCTGTTTCTTTCAAAATTTTAAACTTGATACTGTTTCTTTCAAAAAGCCTTATAAACATCTTTTCTATTTATAAAAACTTTAATTCATTTGGTTTACTTTCATAAAACTTCATAAAATTATCAAATTGATTTCCAAATTCTAAAAACCAATTCATCACCCGAGACCCTAATTTTAAATTCTAAAACCCTAATTCAACTCCAAAACCTAAAATAGTGAACACTAACCCTTTTAAAACCTTAAACCCTAATTTTATAAACCCTAATCCTTAAAAACTTAAAAATCATATAAACATAAATATTTTAACTTTACACAATAGCTTAAAAACCTAATAACCGAAA
This sequence comes from Garcia nutans, assembly GCA_947685225.1. NCBI lineage: Eukaryota > Viridiplantae > Streptophyta > Magnoliopsida > Malpighiales > Euphorbiaceae > Garcia > Garcia nutans. The sequence continues at coordinate 40,090,493 of CANTUV010000007.1, read as the reverse complement.
ATCATAAATCAAAGTGTTTTAAAGTGTCCAAAACCCTAGTTTCATGATTTCACCATTCAAACCTTAATTTGTTTAATTAAAATGTTTTACCAACCTTTTAAAACATAAAATCCTTAATTTATTTTAATTCTTTAAAAAGTCACAGTAGCTTAAACTTATGAAATCCAAAAACCCTAAATACATAAAATAAATGGAAACAGTAGCTATGATTTAGATTTTTTTTATTTCAATTCTATATTTAATTATGCATTAGTTTATTTTATATGTTTTAATTTATTTGAATTCAATGCTTGGTTTATTTTGCTTATCATGGATGGATGTTTACTTTTTATTGATATTTAATACCTTTGATAAATGATTTATTTATGATGAATGAGTATTTACTTTTATCAATTTATTTAGATTTCCAAATGTTGTAAGAGGTATGTTTCCACTTGGTGGGTACCTCATTAGTTAAATTCATGTAATTTAATTTGCTTTTCTATTTTAGAACTTATGTAAAGGGCATGTTTCTACCTTTCGGTGGGTGTCCTATTTAGACATGTGATGTAAGGACATGTTTCCATCTTTGGATGGGTGTCCATTTATTTGTTTTGCTTAGACCTTGCTTTAATTTTAATATATTGATGCTTTCTTTTAATTATTGTGTGTAATATGGATAATGTTGTTATACTTAAGAATTTTATAATATTAAGACCTGTAAAGGAGGCCGGTTCTAATGAACCGGGCATTGTGGGGGTGCTGGGCCATTTCTCACCTTCCCCACACGTACCCAACTTTTCAAACCCATTAAGGGGTTGGGGATTCCTTAGGAATCGAGTCATCCACGGCCCATCCGGGTGGCGACTCCATTTTCTCCTGACCTAGGTCTGTGTTCTCTAAGGCCCCGAGCCTAACAATGCTGAAAGTCGCAAGAACCATTCCACCGGGAGTGGGGGCAAAAATCCCCGCTCACACCAACTCTTTTGTGTTCCATCGTCTAAGGTATTGAACCAATTTTGGACAACAGGATTCAATGAGAGCATGAAGTACCTTAGAGTTTGAGCCTTAGTGGCTCGGGCAGACTGCATGGCAGTGATATACTGCTTCACATGGAGATAAGGATTTCCGGTTCCATCAAATGGCATCCTGAACTTGTACGAAACTTCTTCATCTAGCTCAAATAATTTGTCAACTTCGGACATTTCCTCGGTTTTCAGTTTCTTCTCAAATTTCTTTTCTAAATCAGCAATCATCTTTTCAACATCGGATGTCTCAGTCTTTTCAATAGTTGCCTTCTCAACAAACTTTGGCTCCTTTTTGTCTTGAAGATCTTGGTAGTATTGAGCCCAATCATCATCATCAATGATCACCTTATCATCATCAAAAGCTACTTCATCTACTTTAGCCTTCCCCTTGACTTTCTTGGTACTAGCAGATGCTTCGGCATTGTCTCCTAAAATTGCAGCTAGTTGATTTTTTATGGTCTCGGCCATGGCCTCTTTTATTTCTTCCATCTTGTCATTGAGAGCTTCATCCACCATTTTTTGAATTTGTTCGGGCTCCATTATTTTTGGCGAGTAAGTGGTTGAGTCGTTGCTAGATTTTTCATCTCCGGTGTAGGTCGGATTATTGTAAGCTTTTGAACTATCATAATCCAGGGCTGTGAGCCAGAAAGGATTGATGATATGAGATGCAAATGTATGTATGTATGCATGTATGCACAAACAATAGACAAACAAGGATGAATAGGACGTTCCTTCCAACCTTATAACATCCACACACGAATGGCGAGTCTTTTTTCCTAGGTATATGGTTTACAAAATACCAACACGGGGCATCTTTGTTGCGCTCTAATTAACTCTACTACAAAGCATCACTCGCAAGTATACGAGGTAGCTGTAGCTAAGGTGATCGCCCCAAGGTCGTCTCACAAGGAAGCTAGAATAGCTAATTGATTATCAGATTATAAATAACAAGTAATTAATAAATTTAAATTGCTAACAACTAATGAAAACAGATCGATTGGAGTTCAAAACAATAAAAGTAAAATGAGCTGATAAATTAATTCACTTAATACAAAGGTCTAGGGTTTGCACTTCTCTACTAACTTATATGTATGAACGGTTATTCCTTTCAACCAATTTAATTTCAAAGATTAAATCTCAAGCAACTTAATTAATCGAGTCAAGGAAATAAGCTCTCGCATTCAAACCTCTTTCAAATAATCTTGTTACAATTGAAATAATCCTTTCCTTAGGTTATATTTCTAATTCACCTAAGTCCCTAATTAAATTGTTCCAGCATTAGACTTCATCTCTCAATCCTTCATCTAATACCTTAAACACATAATTGGTGGCCAATCAATTATATATTATCAATAATTCCATTCAATCAAGGCTAAAGAAATAATTCAGTTAAAAGCAATAACCAATTCATACAATCATAGTAGATCCATACAAACCCCAGACTAGATCAAATTAGTTCATAATGATATCAAACATATTCATCTCATTAAAATTCAAAGAAATCAGTTTAGACATAATAGAATTCATGAATACAATTCCCAAGAAATTTAAGAGATAAAGTTTAAGAACAAAACCAAATTACAAACTCCCTGAAGCTTCTGAAGAATCTCTTGTTCAAATCTTGCTAGAAGAATGTTGCAATGGCATAAACAAATTTAATCTAGAATTTTTTGCATCAAAGTGCAATCAATAATCTTAAAGGAAACAATTGAAAACCCTAAGTTATTCTCTTTGACGGCTGATCAAAAGTCTCCAAACTCAAAACTTCAAACTCCTCTTGAAAAACCTAATCGTATTATTTATACGAAACTCGCTTAAAAATCCGCTCCTTTAGTCCATGAGAGACACGGCCAAGCTTAGGCAAGCTTGGCCATTTTTGAGGTGCTTGGAGGGACACGGCCACAAGCTTGGCCGTGTCCCCTGAGGGTGTCTGCTTATGTTTGATTTTCATCTCTTGTTCCTTTGGACTTGAGTGTGACATGGCCAAGCTTAGACAACTTGGCCGTGTTTGACAAGTTTGGGGGGGACACGGCCACAAGCTTGGCCGTGTCCCTTGAGTGTGTCCGCTTCTATGCTTTGGTCTTCTTTCTTAGCTTGGTATGGGACACGGCCACAAGCTTGGCCGTGCCCCCTGAGTGTGTCAGTCACTGCCCAACTTTTCCTTTCTCTTGACTCCTTGAATTTTTCTTCCTCTCTTGGTTCCTTGCATATTAACCTAAACCAACACTTAAACAAACTTTAACCAAAAATCAAATAAACATTAACCAACAACACATAAACACCACACTAAAAACTAGATCAAAAACGACATAAACACTGAAATAAACTAAAACTACCAAAATTGATGAAAACACTAAATAAACAGATTAAAACTACCAAAATACCTAAATAAAACAATAATCATCATAATAAATAAGACACAATTCTATGACAAAAACTAATAAAACAATCTTGTTTTCGAATAATTCCCTCGGACGTTTCAACCAATAGTTATATTTTTTAAAATGGAAATCAATCCATGATAATTCCCATTAATTAGGTTTTAATCCATTCAACCAACTAAGGTAGCTTTTATACTATATTGGATTAAAACTAAATTAAGAGGTTTATTATAGATAGATTTCTCACTTGAAAAGAGTAACTAATGGTTCATGCCAAAAACAAGCCCATGATTAATTATTCTTAGTATAAACTAGGCTCACAATTGATTTTTGGTATTTCTTAATTGACCTAAATAATTTGCAAGCTCTTTGTAAGAAAAGGTTGGATAAAAATAATTTTGTTTTTAAGCCCATTGTAAATGGATTTTGGGCTTAGTATTTGGGCCATAAGCAAAAGAAATTTTGATTTATTTTTAGAAAAGTCTTATGTCCAAAGACCATCTTGAAAAATTTTGAAAAAAGAAAAATTTATTTTGAGCTTACAATATACTTAGGTCATATTAGAAAAAGAACAAACCAAATAAGCCATGATTTAAGCCAAGATAAATTAACCATAGTCAAACAACATGCATTTGGGTTAAAACCTAAGGAAAGTAACTAGGCCAATTATATGAGGTTTAGTCTTTGAGTAAAAAGGCTTAGGTTCCCATAGCAAGTATATACCAAATGGTACGAGGCTATGAGTGGTTATGCCATGCTCGATCTCCATACCTTGAGTAAAAGTATGGTATCCCTTACATAACACAACACAAGTAACAAGGGCGTCCTAACTAATGCACACAATGCAATCTAATATGATGCAATGGATAATATAATTATAAGAAATAATAGAATAATATAAAGACCAACGGAATTAACTTCTCTTATCCCTAGTGGAGTCGCCACTGTGAGCGGGAATTTTTGCCCCCACTTTCGGTGGAATGGGTCTTGCGACTTCGGCATTGTTTAGGCTCGGGGCCTTAGAGAACACGGACCTAAGTCCGGAGAAAATGGAGTCGCCACTCGGACAGGCCGGGAAAAAGAAAGGGGTGGATGACTCGATTCTTAAGGAATCCCTAACCCCCTAATGGGTTCGGAAAGTTAGGTACGTATGAGAAAGGTGAGAAATGGCCCAGCACACCCACAACGCCCAGTTCATAATATTATAAAATTCTTAAATATAATAATATTATCCATATTACACACAATAATTAAAATAAAGCATCGATATATTGAAAATCAAAACAATGTCCAAACAAAACAAATAAATAGACTCCCACCCGAAGATGGAAACATGCCATTACATAATCCATGCCTAAATAGGACACCCACCGAAAGGTGGAAACATGTCCTTTACATTGGTTCTAAAATAGAAAAGCAATTTAAATTACATGATATTTAGCTAATGAGGTACCCACCAAGTGGAAACATAACTCTTACAACATTTCGAAATCTAAATAAATCGATAAAAGTAAATAACCATTCATCGTAAATAAATCATTCATGAAAGGTATTAAATATCAATAGAAAGTAAACATCCATCCATGATAAATTAAATAAAACGAGCATTGAACTTAAATAAATTAAAGCATATAAAATAAATCAAAGCATAAACAAGTATAAAATTAAATAAAGCAAGTAAAGATTCAAATTAAGGCTACTGTTTCGAATTAAGATTCTTTATTGTATTATCCCTAAGTGTGCCCTAGAAGTTTTGATTTAATTGTTGTTTTAATTGGATTTTATGTATATGTTTCTTTGGTAAGAGAAAAGATTTATGAAGAGAGTGTATATGTTGTGTATATGAAAATATATACAACATATACCCAAGTCAAAGTCAAAGAAAGTTAGTGGAAGGAGATATTTTTATGTTTTTGATTTAATAATTAATTAGAAGGATATTTAAATAAGTGGAAGAGATTAAATGGATTATTTTAATAGTTAATACTTGGAGGATAGGGTTTTGAGGAGATGATTTGACTTTGCCTTCTATCTTTTCTTCTTCCTTTCTTTCTTTCTTTTTCTTTCTTTCCTTTTCTTTCTTTTGGCCGGCTAGCAAGGAATCAAGAGAGCAATAGAGAGATTTGATCTTCTAAGTCAAGATTGAAGGGAGTTTTCAAGTGTTCAAGTTGGAAAGTTAAGAGTTTCTTCATCCTCGGTAAGTTTTCCACTTGATTCTTTGATTTCTTTGAGTTTATGAGTTGAGTTTGTGGATGGTATGTGAATATGTTTGATTAAGATGTGTTTAAGAGTGTTTGGGTAAACTGATTTTTGGATTTTTGGGGTTGTATTGAAGAAAATAGTAAGTTATTAAAAGTGAATGTATTGTGGTTGTGTTTTGTGTTGTGGTGATGTTTTTGATTTGTGTTGGAGGTATGTTTTTAGTTGTTTTGGTGTTTTTGCAAGTTTATTTTGGTTCTTGGGTATGTTGAGCTGAGTTTGTTTGAAGTGGATTTTGGTGAAAGGAAGTGATTTGTTGGTTGTGTTGTTGATGTTGCCGAAATCTGGGTTTTTGGCCTGACACGCCCATGAGCACGGCCAAGTCTTTGGGCGTGTCGATGGTTCTGTGTTTTTGGATGGGTGACAGGAGCAGTAACACGCCCATGTCACTGAGCGTGTCATAGCTACTGTGTTGGTGAGGAATTGACATGGCCATGAACACGCCCATGTTCTTGGACGTGCCAATGTTTCTGTGAAGCATAATGTATTACACGTTCAGTGACACGCCTGTGGTTCTGAGCGTGTCAAAGCTTCTGTGTTGTGGGTTTAGGGCACGGTCAGGGACACGCCCGTGTTGGTGAGTGTGTCATGTTTAGGGTTTGCCCTAGTTGGTTCTTAGTCTCATTATCTCTTGTGTATCTCTAAGTGAGTATGTATTATCACCTTTGGTTTAGGTATTGAAGAGGTTGAATTGTCCTAACCTAGGTGGTGAAGAATTCTTGTAAGAGAAAGGTTGTAGATTGGTGTGAGTTGTTCCTAAGGTAAGTACAAACTACATTGTTGCATACACTCATATGAATTGATATTTAACATATTTGATTCTACATATGTTAAGCAATTGATTACAGGGTTAAAACATTTGATGATATGATCAAATATGAAAGGTATGTTAATGCAATTGGTTGTGTACTTGAATGATGAATTTATCTAATGTGATTTGAAATATAAGGAGATATATGCGCCATGGTTGTTGGCTATGATGATGATGTATAATGTAATTGATTATGTATAATATCTTTATGAGATATGAAGCCTTGGTTGTTGGCTATAATGATGGAAATGAGATGATTGAGGCATGGTTGCCTATGTTGATTATGAGATATGAAGCCATGGTTATTGGCTATAATGATGAGAAAGAAATGTATAAAGATATAAATGAAAAGATTATGTGTCTAATGTGTTATTCAACCTTCAGAGTTCTGGGTTTGGCGGCATGCCTATAATATACTGGATAGGTGAAAAGACCGGGTCGTAAGCCGATTCCAGTTGATAAATGTGAAATGCAAATTATAGTAACAGTCTTGCCGGGTTGAGGATCTCCTTGGTTTATCCGGGTTGAGGTCCAAGAGACTGGGTCTGTTACAGGTAACAGTCTTGCCGGGTTGAGGATCTCCTCGAGTTAGTGGGTAGAGGTCCAAGAGACTGGGTCTGTTACCCTATCCATGGATAGAGATATATATATATTGCCTACGGGCTTAATGATTATGATTATGAACCAAAGCAGTAACTCTGAACTTTGAATAACATATTAGTGTCTTGTGGGCCCATACTTGTCTTTGTGTCATTGTAAATCATAAAATGATGAAATGTAGTCTTATGAACAATACAAAGATATCACTTGTGAATATTGTTTTAATTGTTGAAATGTATAACATTGGCATGGCATTGAAGCATAATATTATTATAGTTTGTACCACTAAGCCGTAGGCTTAGCGCGATTGTGGTTCATCGCGCAGGTAACAGGGAAGAACCGGAGAGTTCCTCTAGGCCAAGTAGAGTCTAGAGTTTGAGGTGTTGATAGTGGAGCTCAAAGATCAAAGACATATTGCCAAACATGTATATATTTTGTATTTTGTAAAACTTGAGTTTTGATGTATAAGTATTTGTAAATATTTGTTATATTTTCCGCTACGTTTTTAACAAACACTCTATCTTTTGTGTTATATAATTTCTTTAAAAGTTTTAAATTTGTTTATAACTGAGTCATTTGGTTGTAAATCGTGTCATTCCTATATTCAGTATACGTATATTATGATCGTAAAAGCATGTTGTGTACGTATACGGGGTATAAGGGTGTTACAATTATTTTGGTATCAGAGCCTAGGTTTGAGATTCTCAACCTAGGTCAGTTGTACAAAAAAGTAAAATTTTGAGTTTGAAATATGGTTTTTAAATAAGATACATGTTTTGGTATGGCAGTCTTTGATCTTAATAAGGTATATTCTGCTATGTTTGCAGATATAGGTAGTGATGACATCTCATTCACGACAGTCTGTAGAGGGTAGTGCTGAAAGTGTAGCTCCTGAAGAGGGTAGAGAGGGAGCTAGAGTTGACAGAGTTAGCATGGCCCCTGCTTCTGTATTATGGAGATCAGCTGCTGATAATGTACCGCTGGGTTGGTTGAGGCATATGGTAGATTTGTTGAGGGGAGCTCCGGTACAGCAGCCACCACCACCACCATAGCCTCAAGTACCAGTGAGGCATTATGACAAATTGAGAAAGTATGGGGCTGAAGATTTCTTTGGCACTACCGATCCTGCAGTGGCAGAGCAATGGTTGGATAAGGTGCAGAGAATATTCATTCAGTTGCAAGCTACTTCGGATGAGAAGTTTGATTATGCCAGATCCCTTCTGCAGAAAGACGTCTATGACTGGTGGAAGACGGTTCCCCATTCCATGGATGATCCACCTACATTATCTTATGGTGATTTTCTGAGGGAATTCGAGCTGAAATATACTCCAAGGGAGTATAAAGATATTAAGAAGATGGAATTCCTAAATTTGAGGCAAGACAACCGGACTGTGACAGAATATGAGGTTGAGTACATCCGGTTGAGTCATTATGCCGGTGGGATTATCTCGGATGAGATTGACCGATGCTGAATATTTGAGGAGGGTTTGAGGCCCTCTATTATGTGTCTCGTGGCTGGTTCTCGGTACCAAGATTTCTCTCAGCTTGTTGCAGCAGCTAGAAGTATTGAGAGAGCGCAGAATATTGCGGCAGCTGCTTCTGAAGAGGAGACTAGAGTGAGGAGACCCCATTTTGAGGCAGGGTCTTCATTTGTGAAGAGAGGTAGAGGAAGTTTTGTTCTGAGGATCAGTCGGAGTCAGAGACAGCCGGGTAGGTCAGTGCAGTATCAGAGGCAGAGGCCGAGACCTACAGCTTCTGTAGCCAGTGCTCTGCCTCCATTTATTCAGAGGTCTACTCCACCTATATGTGAGCTTTGTGGTAGGAACCATGGAGGTGTTTGTTGGAAGGTTGGTGGATCGGCTAGGTGTTATAGATGTGGGTCACCAGCTCATTTTATTAAAGATTGTCCTGAGATGCAGGAGCATAGACAGGCTGAGTCTGCAGCTTCTCGATCGAGTGTTAGCAGAGGTAGTCGAGGGGGCAGAGGTTTTAGTAGAGGTGGTCGACCCGGATATAGTCAGAGAGAGGATCATCATCCGGAGGCAGTAGGCCAGATGAGGCCGGATCTTCTCAGAGAGTTTATGTAATGCAGAGGCAGCCAAATGCTTCAGCAGCTATAGCGGGTACATTCTCTTTATTTGGCATTTCAGAACTTGCTTTAACTGATCCGGGATCTACTCATTCATACATAAGTGCATCCATACTACCTATGTCTGAATTGCATTTAGAGTCCTTAGGATTTGATGTCTTGGAATCAAATCCTTTAGGACAAAGTGTTGTTGTGAGTAAGGTTCATCGTGATAGTGCAGTGCTAGTGCAAGGAGAGGAGTTTCTTGGGGATTTAATTGAATTGCCTTTTAAGGAGTATGATTTGATTTTAGGCATGGATTGGTTGTCTAAGCATGGAGCTGTGGTAGATTGTCAAAAGAAGTGTGTTACTTTGAGAACCGGTGATGGTAGAAGTGTAATGGTGTCTAGTGAGCAGAGACAACTTGCATCCTTGTTTGTTTCAGCTGTAACAGCTAGGAGGTTGATTAGAAAGGGTGTGATGCTTATCTTGCTCATGTTGTGGATACCAGAGTAGTGGGTTCCCAACTTGATAGTATACCCACGGTTGCAGATTTTCCAGACGTGTTTCCTGAGGAGTTGCCAGGGTTACCCCCTGAAAGAGAGGTTGAGTTTGGTATCGAATTGTTGCCTGGTACCACTCCCATCTCTATTACTCCTTATCGAATGGCACCTGCCAAATTAAAAGAGTTGAAGGTGCAGTTGCAGGAGTTGTTGGATAAAGGGTTTATCCGCCCTAGTGTTTCACCGTGGGGAGCTCCTGTTTTGTTTGTGAAAAAGAAGGATGGTACTATGAGATTGTGCATCGATTATAGGCAATTGAACAAAGTGACTATTAAGAATAAATATCCTTTGCCTAGGATTGATGATCTCTTTGATCAATTGAAGGGAGCAGCAGTGTTTTCCAAGATTGATTTGAGATCAGGGTATCATCAGTTGAGGGTTAGAGCTGAAGATGTTCCTAAGTCAGCTTTTTGCACAAGGTATGGGCATTATGAGTTCTTGGTGATGCCTTTTGGGTTGACGAATGCACCTGCAGCTTTCATGGATTTGATGAATAGGGTGTTTAGGCCCTATTTGGATCAATTTGTGGTAGTTTTCATTGACGATATTTTGGTGTATTCGCATAATGAAGAGGAACATGACAAGCATTTGCGGATTGTATTGCAAATCTTGAGAGAAAAGCAATTGTATGCCAAGCTGTCGAAGTGTGAGTTTTGGCTTGACTAAGTGACTTTTCTGGGTCATATAGTTTCAGAAGATGGTATTAGAGTTGATCCAAGTAAAGTTGAAGCTATTATGAATTGGAGTCCACCAAAGTCAGTGACTGAAGTTAGAAGTTTTCTGGGTTTAGTAGGCTATTATCGACGCTTTGTGAAAGGTTTTTCTTTGATAGCTACTTCACTCACCAGATTATTTCAAAAGGGAGTTAGATTTGTGTGGACAGATCAATGTCAAGCTAGTTTTGAGCGGTTAAAAGAGATGTTGACTCAAGCGCCTGTTCTTACTTTGCCTGTGGAAGATAAACCTTATGTGATTTATAGTGATGCTTCACATAATGGTTTAGGATGTGTTTTGATGCAAGAGGGTAAAGTTGTAGCTTATGCTTCCCAGCAGTTGAAGCCGTATGAGCTTAATTATCCAACTCATGATTTAGAGTTGGCGGCTATAGTGTTTGCTTTGAAGATTTGGCGACACTATTTGTATGGGGAAAGGTGTTTTATCTATACGGATCATAAGAGTTTGAAATATTTGGGAGTTCAAAAAGAGCTTAATCTTCGGCAGAGACGTTGGTTGGAGTTGATTAAAGACTACGACTATTTGATTGATTATCATCCGGGTAAGGCGAATGTTGCTGCTGATGCTTTAGGTCGGAAGTCTTTGGCAAGTTTAACTGTGTATTCACTCTCGTTGCTTGTTGAATTGAGAGCATTGCATGCTAGTTTTGAATCATGCGATGATGGTGCACTGTTGGCTCAATTGCAGTTGAGGCCATTGTTGTTGGATCAGATTAAAGAGGCTCAATTAGCTGATGAGAAAATTTAGAAGATTGTTTCAGATTGTCAACATGGAGAGAGTATAGATTTTTATGTGAGAAATGATGGTAGCCTTTGGTTTAAAGATAGGTTGAGTGTTCCTGATGATACTTGTTTGAGAAAGTTTATTTTGGAGGAAGCACACCACTCAGTTTTTGCTATGCATCCGGGAAGTACAAAGATGTACCACGATTTGAAACAGCATTATTGGTGGTCTGGTATGAAGAGAGACATAACGGAATTTGTATCCAAGTGTCTCACTTGTCAGAGGGTGAAAGCTGAGCATCAAGTTCCAACAGGGTTGCTTCAACTTTTAAAAGTGCCTGAATGGAAATGGGAGAGAGTGACAATGGATTTTGTATCTGGGTTGCCATTGACTCAGAGGAAGTATGATGCTATCTGGGTGATTGTTGATCGGTTGACAAAGACAGCTCATTTCCTTCCGGTTAGAATGAATTATTCTCTTGAGAGATTGGCTGAGCTGTATATCAATGAAATAGTGAAGTTGCATGGAGTCCCAATTTCTTTAGTGTCTGATCGAGATCCCCGGTTCACTTTAAGGTTTTGGAAGAGTTTGCATGATGCATTGGGTTCTCGATTACACTTTAGCACTGCTTTTCATCCTCAGACAGATGGGTAGTCAGAGAGAGTAATACAGATCATTGAGGATATGTTGAGAAGCTGTGTCATTGATTTCTCCGAAAGTTGGGACATATTTTTGCCACTTGTCGAATTTACTTACAAGAACAGTCACCAATCAAGTATTGGAATGGCACCATTTAAGGCATTGTATGGTAGAAGATGTAGAATGCCTTTATGTTAGAATGAACTTGGAGAATGCAAACTAATTGGTCCTGATTTGGTTAAAGAGACTGAAGAGAAAGTGAAAATAATTCGAGATCGATTAAAAGCAGCTTCAGACCGACAGAAATCTTATTCAGATTTGAAGAGGAGAGACATAGAGTTTAATATTGGAGATAAAGTATTCTTGAAAGTGTCTCCTTGGAAAAAGATTTTAAGATTTGGATGTAAAGGAAAACTGAGTCCTCGTTTTATTGGGCCTTACGAGGTATTGGAAAGAGTTGGACCAGTTGCGTATCGACTTGCTTTGCCGCCTGAGTTGGATAGAATCCATAATGTTTTCCATGTATCTATGTTACGGAGATACAGATAAGAACCATCTCATATTTTATAAGTTGAATCTATTGAGGTGAGTCCAAATTTATCATTTGAAGAAGAACCAATTGCTATTCTGGCACATGAAGTAAAAGAGTTGAGAAATAAGAAAGTGCCATTGGTGAAAGTTCTTTGGAAGAATCATGGTAGAGAAGAGGCAACTTGGGAAAGTGAGCAAGCAATGCGAGATCAATATCCTCAACTGTTTCGAACTTGAGATCAGGTAATTTCAAGGATGAAATTTCTTTTTAGAGGGAGAGAATTGTAATATCCCTAAGTGTGCCCTAGAAGTTTTGATTTAATTGTTGTTTTAATTGGATTTGATGTATATGTTCCTTTGGTAAGAGAAAAGATTTATGAAGAGAGTGTATATGTTGTGTATATGAAAATATATACAACATATACCCAAGTCAAAGTCAAAGAAAGTTAGTGGAAGGATATATTTTTGTGTTTTTTATTTAATAATTAATTAGAAGGATATTTAAATGAGTGGAAGAGATTAAATGGATTATTTTAATAGTTAATACTTGGAGGAGAGGGTTTTGAGGAGATGATTTGATTTTGCCTTCTATCTTTTCTTCTTCCTTTCTTTCTTTCTTTTGCCGTGGTTCTCTTTTCTTTCTTTCCTTTTCTTTCTTTTGGCCGGCTAGCAAGGAATCAAGAGAGCAATAGAGAGATTTGATCTTCTAACTCAAGATTGAAGGGAGTTTTCAAGTGTTCAAGTTGGAAAGTTAAGAGTTTCTTCATCCTTGGTAAGTTTTCCACTTGATTCTTTGATTTCTTTGAGTTTATGAGTGGAGTTTGTTGATGGTATGTGAATATGTTTGATTAAGATGTGTTTAAGAGTGTTTGGGTAAACTGATTTTTGGATTTTTGGGGTTGGATTGAAGGAAATAGTAAGTTGTTAAAAGTGAATGTATTGTGGTTGTGTTTTGGGTTGTGGTGATGTTTTTGATTTGTGTTGGAGGTATGTTTTTAGTTGTTTTGGTGTTTTTGCAAGTTTATTTTGGTTCTTGGGTTTGTTTGAAGTGGATTTTGGTGAAAGGAAGTGATTTGTTGGTTGTGTTGTTGATGTTGCCGGAATCTAGGTTTTTGGCCTGACACGCCCATGAGCACGGCCAAGTCTTTGGGCGTGTCGATGGTTCTGTGTTTTTGGATGGGTGACACGAGCAGTGAGACGCCCATGTCACTGAGTGTGTCATAGCTACTGTGTTGGTGAGGAATTGACACGGCCATGAACACGCCCATGTTGTTGGACGTGCCAATGTTTCTGTGAAGCAGAATGTATTACACGTTCAGTGACACGCCCGTGGTTCTGAGCGTGTCAAAGCTTCTGTGTTGTGGGTTTAGGGCACGGTCAGGGACACGCCCGTGTTGGTGAGCGTGTCATGTTTAGAGTTTGCCCTAGTTGGTTCTTAGTCTCATTATCTCTTGTGTATCTCTAAGTGAGTATGTATTATCACCTTTGGTTTAGGTATTGAAGAGGTTGAATTGTCCTAACCTAGGTGGTGAAGAATTCTTGTAAGAGAAAGGTTGTAGATTGGTGTGAGTTGTTCCTAAGGTAAGTGCAAACTACATTGTTGCATACACTCATATGAATTGATATTTAACATATTTGATTCTACATATGTTAAGCAATTGATTACAGGGTTAAAACATTTGATGATATGATGAAATATGAAAGGTATGTTAATGCAATTGGTTGTGTACTTGAATGATGAATTGATCTAATGTGATTTGAAATATAAGGAGATATATGCGCCATGGTTGTTGGCTATGATGATGATGCATAATGGAATTGATTATGTATATTATCTTTATGAGATATGAAGCCTTGGTTGTTGGCTATAATGATGCAAATGAGATGATTGAGGCATGGTTGCCTATGTTGATTATGAGATATGAAGACATGGTTGTTGGCTATAATGATGAGAAAGAAATGTGTAAAGATATAAATGAAAAGATTATGTGTCTAATGTGATTTTAAGGGAAATAAAATAGATTAAAGTTTTATGATTTAAAAAGTTGGTAAAGTGCTTTGACTCACCTAATTAGGGTTTGAGAAGTATAATCATGAAACTAGGGTTTGGGCACTTTAAAATACTTAGATTTATGGTTTATGGTTACTCAATTATGTTTTTAAGTTTACTGTGTAAAATTATAAATTTTATGTTTATATGATTTTTAAGATTTTAAAGGATTAGGGTTTAGAAAAAATTAGGGTTTAAAGTTTTAAGAGGGTTTGGTTTCAATAATTTGGGTTTTGGAGTTGAATTAAGGTTTTAGGATCTTTGATTTAGGGTCTTAGGGAATGAATTAATTTTTAGGATTTGAAAATCAATTGATAACTTTATGAAGTTTTATGAAAATAACTAAAATGATTTAAAGTTTATAGAAGCAAAAGAGAAGTTTTTAGGGCTTTTGGAAAGAAACAGAACTTAATTTAGGGTTTTGACAATTTGGAAAACAAATTAGGGTTTTAGGGTTTTGAAGAAACAAAAATAATAACTTTAAACTTTTTGGAAAACAAAGCAACGAATTAAGATTTTTAAACTTTAGAAAAAGTGAATTGAGGTTCTAGGGTTTTTGAATTAAAAGAAACAATAGGATAATTTAGCTACTGTGAAGAAATAAAAAGAGATTAAGAATTCAAACCTTGGTTCATAGGCTACACCAAAAATTACTTCTTGGATGATCAAAAACAAAGACAAGCTTTGCTGCCTTTGAATTGCTTGAATTGCTTGTTTGCTCCCTCCAAAGTCTGATTCAATTTACTGCCAGAAGGAATTTTTGAAGTTTCCAAGTTTTCCTCCTCACTCTCGGTCACCAATTTTCGTCCAAGTTTCTGTCCAATTTTCTCCCTTATTTCTGACTGATTTTTTTGTGTTGTTTTTAGTTATTATTTATAGAAGAATTTTATGGTTCATTCTTAATTATTCACTGAACATAATATTGATAAAAAAAGGAAACCGAAACCTAATTACATTAGGTTTCGAAAAAATTTTCAACGGAAAAATTTTGCTGGTGAAAAAAAACTGTTGCAGAAAAATTGCGCTGGCGAAAAAATTGGCTGCTGAAAAAATGCGCTGGCAAAAAAGCTGCGGCAGCCCAGGAGAAATGGGCTTGTGGGCCATTTTGCCTGTAGGAAACTCCTGCGGGCGAAATTCCCACGGGCCCGCGCTGACTTTCGGCGATGATTTTTTCGTCGATGATTTTTTCATCGCTGATTTTTTTATTATTTTTTATTATTTTTGATTTTTTATTCACTTCACCATTTTTTACTAAAATAAATATTAAAATTAATCAAGATACTACAAAAATTATTTTGGACTAATTAAAATATATTGGACAACACAAAAATTATTTTGGACTAATTAAAATATATTGGATCGGACTAGGTCACAAATTAAGGGTCTATAGTGCCGTTGTTGGAGAAGCTAATTGGCGTAATCGTTTATTAGTCATATATATTTTAAATTATTTTACATTTTTTTATATTTTATTTTATTTTTCTTTTGCTTTAAATAATTCCTTCTTTCAGAAATTTCTTTTATGCAAGGTAGGAGATCACTCGGAGGAGAGCTTTGCCCATTTATTTCAGAAATTCAAAGAGTGAAAAGGAGTGAAGAGGAGTTTGAATTGTATACCGAGTTTAATACAGAGGAGGAAATTTATAATTTTGAGTTGGATACTACGCAATCTACCAATATGGGAGACGAAAGGCAAAGAACTATGAGGACTAACACCTCATGTATAAGATTGACAGATGCAGCAAGAAATTACGAGTTAAAGAATATCCATTACAACATGCTGCCATCTTTCTAGGGATTTTCAAATGAGGATCCTCTGAATTTTATCTAGGATTTCTACTCCACCCTCAACACATTTCCATTGGGAAGACTAATAGAAGACCAGTTGAGGATGAGGTGTTTTTCGTACACATTACTGTATTGGGTTTTGAGAAAATTAGGGTTTTTGATATTTTGGAAAACATATTTGATCTTAGGATTTAAGAAAATAATTTAGAGTTTTATAAAAATAATTATGATTTTTAGAAACGGTAAAGAAGATTAGGGTTTGGAGATTTAAGAAAATATTTGAAAATTTTGGACAAAAAGTTAGGGTTTAGATGAAAATAGTTTGGAGAAAACAATTTACGGTTTTAAAGTTTTTGGAAACTGTGAGCGGGGATTTTTGCCCCCACTCCCGGTGGAATGGTTCTTGCGACTTTGGCACTGTTTAGGCTCGGGGCCTTAGAGAACACGGACCTAAATCCAGAGAAAATGGAGATGCCACCCGGACAGGCCGGGAAAAAGAAAAGGGTGGATAACTCGATTCCTAAGGAATCCCCAATCCCCTAATGGGTTAGAAAAGTTGGGTACGTGTGGGGAAGGTGAGAAATAGCCGAGCACCCCCACAACGCCCAGTTCATTGGAACTGGCCTCCTTTACAGGTCTTAATATTATAAAATTCTTAAATATAACAATATTATCCATACTACACACAATAAAAAGAAAGCATCATTATATTAAAATCAAAGCAATGTCCCAACAAAACAAAACAAATAAATGGACACCCTTCCGAAGATGGAAACATGTCCTTACATCACATGCCTAAATAGGACACCCACCGAAAGGTAGAAATATGCCCTTTACATAGGTTCTAAAATAGAAAAGCAAATTAAATTACATGATGTTTAAATGAGGTACCCACCAAGTGGAAGCATACCTCTTACAACATTTGGAAATCTAAATAAATTGATAAAAGTAAATAACCATTCATAATAAATAAATCATTCATCAAACGTATGAAATATAAATAAAAAGTAAACATCCATCCATGATAAATAAAATAAACCAAGCATTGAATTTAAATAAATTAAAGCATAAGAAATAAAACAAAGCATGATCAAATACGGAATTGAATAAGGTAAATAAAAATCCAAATTATAGCTACTATTTCCATTTAGGGTTCTTTATCTCATGTGTTAAGGTTTTGGAATTCATAAAATTAAGCTACTGTGACTTTTTTATGGAATTAAAATAGATTGAGGTTTTATGTTTTAAAAGGTTGGTAAGACTCTTTGATTAACTAAATTAATATTTGAATGGTGAAATCATGAAACTAGGGTTTTAGACACTTTAAAATACTTTTGATTTGTGGTTTTAAATGGTGATTTTAAGCTTACTGAGTAAATTTAAAATATTTATGTTTTTATGATTTTTTAATGTTTTAAAGGATTAAGGTTTAGAAAAAGTTAGGGTTTAAGGTTTTAAAGGAGTTAGAGTTTACTATTTTAAGTTTGAAAGTTGAATTAGGGTTTTAGGATTTAAAATTAGGGTCTCGGGTGATAAATTTGAATTAGGGTTTAGAAAGACAATTTGATGATTTCATGAGGTTTTATGAATTTAAACAAATGGATTAAAGTTTTTATAAATAGAAAAGATGTTTTTTATGGCTTTTTTGGAAGAAACAGAACCAAGTTTAAAATTTTGAAAGAAACAGAATCAAATTTTGGTTTTGTTGAAAAATATGTTTAATTAGGGTTTTAAGATTTTAAAGAAGAAAAAATAGCAATTTTAAGCCTTTTGGAAAATAAACCAACGAAATAAGGTTTTTGACTTTAGAAAAACTAAATTAAAGTTCTAAGATTTTAAATTTTGAAAAACACAAATTCCTAGTTTTAGCTACTGTGAAAAAAAAACCAAAGAATTTAATACATACCTCCTTTTGATGATTCCTCCAAAAATTATTTTTCTTGGATGAATTAAAACAAAGACAATTGCTGCCTTTTGAATTCCTTCAATCGTGTCCCTGCTATTTCAGAATAAATATCAAATTCAATTGCTCCTTTTCCTTCACGGATTTGGTTCCACCTTTTCAAGCTACTGTCCAAGTTTTTTTTTTTTTCGGCCTCCCCTTTTTTGATTGCCTTTGGTCCTTATTTATAGAGTTTTCATATGGTTTATTCCTAATTAATCATGGCAAGTAATATTGATAAGAAAAGGAAACTGAAACCTAATTGAATTAGGTTTCAAAAAATTTGAGTCGAAAAAATTGCGCTGCCGAAAAAAATTGCCGTAGGAAAAAATGCACGGGGCGAGGAGCGGGTGACCATTTCGCCCGCAGGATTTTCCTACCGGCGAAATGGCATGTGCCATTTCACTCGCAGGAAAATCCTCAGCAGAAAAAATCGCCCGTAGGAAATGGCTTGGCCCATTTCGCCCATAGGAAATTCCTGCGGGCAAAATGCCCACGGGCCCGCCCGACTATTTTTTTGTCGCCGATTTTTTTGATGCCGATTTTTATTTTTATTTTTATTTTTTTGACTTTTATTTATTTATTTTTATTTTTTATTAATAAAAATTAGATACTAAAGAAAAAATTATTTAACAAGAATTATTTTGGACCAATTAGACAACACAAATCATTTTGGACTAAATAAAACATATTGGACCAAACTTGGTCAAAAATTAAGGGTCTACAGTTTACCCCCTGCTTCAAAAATCTGAAACTTTAGTGAAAGAGAGTGAAAAGCAATAAGACTTAATTTTTGAGATGGTTGGGGTTCTGGACCCGGTTTGAGTTATGGACTTAAGGATGATTCTAGATACTGGACCTAAGGAAAATTTGGGTTCTGAACCCGGTTCGAGTTATAGACTTAAGGATAATTCTAGGTTCTGGACCTAAAGAAAAATTTGAGTCTGGACCCGGCTCAAGTTCTGGACTCAAGGATAATTCTAGGTTCTGGACCTAAAGAAAAATTTGGGTTCTGGACCCTGTTTGAGTTCTGGACTCAAGGATAAATTCTAGATTCTGGACGTAATGGTAAATTTGGGTTCTGGACCCGAGCTAAGTTCTGGACTTAAAAGAGATTCTAGGTTCTGGACCTAATGGTAATTTTAGGTTATGGACCTAATGGTAATTTTGGGTTCTGGACCCGAGCTAAATTCTTGACTTATAAGAGATTCTAGGTTCTGAACCTAAGGAAAAAATTTGGGTTCTGGACCCGGTTCGAGTTTTGGACTCAAGGATAAATTTTAGGTTTTGGACCTAAGGAAAATTTGGATTCTGGACCCGAGCTAATAATTATTGATTTCAAAAAGTTTGGCTCATTTTTATGCATATATCTTCTTCTTGCCTCATGCGTGTAAAAATATTTATATGCACGCAATTATTTGAATGATTAAAGTGAATAATTGAATTTACTGTTTATTTACTATGTAGTCACTGTTTATGCACTATTTACTATTCGCAAATAGTATCAAATAGTATTTACTATGGAAATAATAATTTTACTATTTATAAATAGTAATACTATTTATAAATAGTAATATTTACTATTTATCAATAGTATACTATTGATAAATAGTAAATATTACTATTTATCAATAGTAATACTATTATAAATAGTAAAATTTACTATTTATAAATAGTAAAATTTACTATTTATAAACAGTTTTGAATTTGGTTTTTTGCTCGCCGTTCCTCTATAAAAGGCCACCAATCCTTCATTTCATTTCACAATTTCAATTTCAATTTCGTAATTCTCTCAAATTTCTTTTTAATTTTAGCATATATTTTTTAAAAATAATGCATGCTTCGAGGTCGGGGACTCATTCTAATGCCGAGTTATTGGAGTTTATTCGGCATCATGAAGACGAAAATCTAGATATACTGGCCGGAATGCCGCTCCATCGCAGTTCCAATCCAAAGAGCGAGGTAATTATTATTATTATTATTATTTTTTCTTTTGTATTTCTGTTTTGCTCTTGATTGATTTGATTTATATATATATATTGTGAAAAATGAATTAATTTAAGTAAATAATAACACGTACTTACCTGGTATTAACTTACCTGGTCTGTGTTAGCATGATCGTTGTGTCATTCGGGCCGGAGGGTGTATTTATAAAGCCCGACAATGGTACGATGAAATGCCTTCTCGGGTAAGGCGGATTATCCGAGATTGCGGCTTCGAACAGTTCATCTTACAATTGCCATCCGAAGAATATCAGATAGACCAAAGCATAGTCCAGGCGCTTGCAGAGCGATGGTTGGATACAACTCACACTTTTCACTTGCCCATTGGGGAGATGACAATTGGTCCGGTTGATTTTACTGCCATAATTGACCTTCGATATGATGGTGCTTCGGTTCCTCTGACCAATGAAATTTTAACATTTGAAGAAATTCAGGAATTAATTGGTATGGAACCGTCATATAAAGGGCCTTTTAAGATAAAAATCGAGCCGATTCGTAGTTATTGGATTAACTATGAAGGTCGGGTTGGCAGAAACAGGGCCGAACAGTATGCTCGAGGATTTTTATTATATCTGCTCGGGTCGACCATCTTAGGCAGCACTGAATCCTCCATTCACTTGTCAGTATTGAGTGCCCTTTATTATCTCAGAATGGTACAATTTTTTGGTTGGGGTGAAGCTGGTCTCGCATGTCTTTACCATGGTCTTGATAAGCTTTGCCGAAACAAGAATTCTTTTGTCGACTTGATGGCGGTTGTCGAGGTATTCTTTCTTCCACCAATGTCTTTCCCCTCTTTTCTTGCATGAATGTGATCTTTATTGTTATTGTAGATATGGGCATATTAACACAACCTCGTGAGGGTACCCGGCATTTCCCAAGAGAGAATCGAGTATTCAAGATTAAATTACTGGTTGTCCAATCAGGTGGATATTCCTGGCTCTCATTATGTGCATACTCACCGCTATGTGTTAAGCCGCTTAACTTGGGATCAGGTAAAATAACATTAGTATGCTTTAAATTTTATGTGAAAGTTTTACTTACCTTATGTTATCCTACAGGTGAATTTGGCCTCATGGAATCTAGAAGAGCGAGCAAACTGGTCTCCTTTGATGAGGGTTGCACTGTCTTTCCAACATTCTCGCCGAATTATTGCAGGCCCAGTATCTAGTGGCTGGTTTCTCAGGGAGAGAGTTTATGAATGGTTTCTAGGTCCAGAGCAGCGGAGGTTTTCGATGCAAATCCCGGAATATACTTTAAATATTATATCGATGCCGGAGGATGCATGGTGGTCAGCCCGGTATGGTTATGGTGCTGATTCATTTCTCCATTCACCTGGTCCATTTTACGCCCGTTTTATTCAAATAAGACTCTTGAACTTTGATGTATCTCCTGTCGGTGTGCGGGAGATTTTCGATGAAAATGAGGGTAGAGATGAGGAGGAACATCACGGAGATACAGGAGAGTCTATTCCACATCCCGAGGCCAGTACTTCTCAGGTAAAACTTTTACCACTTTTCCATTGCAACTGCCTTTCCTTTCTTTGATTCTTTAATGATTGTTGCAGGCTGTTGGCTCGTTTGATCATGAGGCTAGACCTTCTTTCACTGCCCCTTCATTTGCTCATTCTAGCCCGCCAGATAAGCCATCTCAGCTGCAGGGTATTGATATGAACCACCTGGTAAATTCCTTATTTCATAATGGTTTATGCTATATGTATGCTCTTACCTTTTCCTTTTTGGCTCACAGCGGATGCTCGAAGAACAAAATAAGAAACTTCAAGAAGAGTTAGCTGCAAGTCGCCATCAGGCTTCTCATTTTGAAAGTTTATATCATCAATCCGAACAAAATTTCTGTAACTTTCGATTTCGGGGGATGAAGGATCCCGGTGCTTCTTCATCAAGAGGCCTCCAGACTGATGAACATGAGATCCTTTCGTCTGCTTTTGATGAAGACCATGATAGATCAAAACTGCCAGGCATTAGGGATTTTAGTGCTTCTGCTTCGGGCGGACTTAGGACTAGTGATTTGCCCCCTCCTCCAACAGGCGACGATTTTTTCAAGTCTTTATTTGGCGACCTACCACCACCCTCTTAGTGATATGTAAATATTGTAGCAATTGTAAAAAATTATACAATAATGAAAAATATACAATTTTCCTCTTTACTGTAACTCTTTTCCTTTTTTTTCATTATTTTTCACTATTTTTTCGTTACTGCAAATTTTTTTTTTGTTACAGTACACCATTTTACATCCACTTCTTTTGTTAAACCAAATCCAATGGGGTAAAGGAAATTCATTGCCACTTCCTTTCCCTATGCCATATGGTCTTATCCTTTCCCATCATCTTTTCCATTTTACTTTTGGAAAAGGTTTGTTTCCTCTATATAAATCACCCTTCATGCCATATTTTAATTCATAAACCAAAAATCTCTCTCTTTCAACGTGAAGACTCCCTTTGGCAGTTTTAATTTTTCCTTCATTCTTTCACCATGACCGAGCATCAATTAAAGAGAATAAAAATTTTATTTAAGAATATGGATGCCATTCATTGGAAGCAAATTTCATGGTCAAAACTTGATGTTTTAAAATGATTTCAAAATGTCAAATTGGACCACTCCTTACATGCCTTGGCTTCCTTGTGGGATACGAATTCTAGGTTATTTAGAATTAATGGCTTTGAAATGTGTCCCTTGATTGAAGAATTTGAGGCCGTCCTTGGATATCCAAATAATCAACTAATGGTGTTACCTACATTGATTTCCAAGACTCAACAGAAGATGCAGATGTTATTTCAAATTCCAAAACCCGAAGTTCTTCGGTTGATGAGAGGTGAAAAAATTCTACTTGCTTCTTTGATTGACTTTTGTTTCTCTCATTTGGCTCCTACTAAGGCATGGGGACACATGCTTTGTCTTTGCTTGCTCGGCCAATTGTTGCTTGTTTCTTCTGATGGTGATATTGACCCACGAGTATTGGATGTCATGGACCAAATGGAAGGAGGCTTGTTGCCAGTACCTGTGATCTTAACCGAGACCTTAGTTGGATTAGACCGGTTTAAATCAGGATTGTCAAAAAGACTGACTGGGAGTCCGTTGCTGCTTTAGGTAATTAACTAAACTGCCCTTTCGGGTTTTCAATTTAGGTTTTTCTTTTTTTTTTGTTACTCTAACTTTGGCCTAGTCCGCCCATGCGGATTTTCAGAACTAGCGAGCTGTCCTAACTTTTGCCTAAGCTGCCCTTGCGGGTTTTCAACTTAGCATACTTTTTTTTAAATTTTTTTCCTTCACAGATTTAGCTTCAGGAGCGTCTTTGTTTGCTTGATACTCTCTCCATGGATTTTGCCAGATACCTACCACATCATCATTCTGCTAGGAAGCTACTCCATCCTGCTTCTTCGTATGCTGACTGGGTTGACTGGATCCACTCATGCTCCGAAGCCAATATCCGTTGGTTGGTACCTTGGTGGAAGATTTCTCATATCACCATGCGGACATACTTGATGTACATTCCCCTTGCTGCTCTTCATCAAGGTACATGCTATGATCCTCGCCGACTTGGGTGTTAGTATGGAGCTGAGCCTCGTGATTCTGACTTTGCTCCTGAATTAGACATGCCTTGCTTGACTGAAGCCTACTTTGATCGGTTAAGGCAAAGCTGGCCTGCACGTTATACTTTTCGACTGCCATAGATTTTACATTTGTTAATTCAAAAAGTGTATTGTTAGGATGAAAAAATAATTAAAGTAATAAAGGATGCTTCTTTTCCATTTATAATTTGTCATCACCTTTTGCTATTGTGTTTATTTATTTCATCCATATCTGGTCGAATACTTATAACAATGTACATGGAACAATTTTAACATCAATTCTATTTTATTAAATTGGGAAACAACTAAACATAAAGCCAGCATACACAAGATCACTCCTGTTGCCAATTAGCCCTTTTGGATTTTGCTAATTGACGATTTTCTCTCATTTAGCCCTAATCGTTGCCTAGCCCGCCCTTTCAGGTTTTCGGAGCTAGCGGACTGCTCTAACTTTTGCCTAGGCTGCCCTTTTTGGGTTTTTAACCTAGCGAGCTCCTTTTTTTTTCCTTTTTTCTATCATACATAAAATCACTTCAACCTGTCAATGTTTACTGACTCACTAAATTCGTTCCCATCCATGTCTGATAACTTCACCGCACCTTTGCTCATGACTTGTTTCACGACATATGGCCCTTCCAAGCTAGGTCTGAACTTCCCTCTTGGGTCAGACACATTAGGCTTACATTGCTTCAACACCAAATCTCCAACTCTGAATTTTCTGATTTTAACCCTTCTATTGTAGGCCCGAGCTATCTTCTTTTGATACAGTTGGTGATGATACAGTGCCTTTAACCTTCTCTCTTCTAATAGAGCTAACTGAGTGTATCTGCTTGCTACCCATTCCATTTCAGGCAATCCAGCTTCCAAGACCACTCTTAGCGACTTGATCTCAATTTCAATTGGCAATACCGCTTCCATCCGATAAACCAAAGAGAACAGTGTCATTCCAGTAGGTGTTCGCACACTTGTCCTATATCCCCATAAAGCAAAGGAAGCATTTTAGACCAGTCCCTGTAAGTCTTAGTCATCTTGGACAAAATTTGCTTAATTTTCTTGTTCGTTACTTCTACTGCACCATTAGCCTTTGGTATATAAGGAGAGGATTGATGATGATGGATTTGGTACTTGGAGAATAAATCCTTAACTGCTCCTTGAAACTATACTCCATTGTTTGATATCACACTATGCGGGACCCCATATCTGCATATGAGATTCTTTTCGATAAACCTAGCCATTTGACTTGCACCCAACTTGTTGAAGGATTCGGCTTCGACCCATTTTGAAAAATAATCTACTGCTACTACAATAAAACGGTGCCCGTTTGAAGCTGTCGGATTTATCTCTCCTATAATGTCGATACCCCATGTGGCAAATGGCCAGGGTGAAGACATTGAATGCAATTCTTCAGGAGACATATGATTCAAGTTACCATACATCTGACATTGCTAGCACCTCATTACAAACTCAATACAGTCTTTCTCCATGGTCAACCAATAGTAACATTGTCGAATAATCTTCTTAACTAGGGCCAAACCACTCATGTGCGGACCGCAACTTCCCACATGAATTTCTGACATGATGCGCTCCAGTTCATGCTTTCTTAAACATCTCAAATGCACCCCATCAGGCCATCTTCGATATAACTCCCCATGGAAGGTGATGTATTGCAATGACTACTGCCACTACAAAAAAACATGCTATCTGCAACGGACAGAATCCGTCGCAGATCCGTCACAAATCTGTCGCAAATCAAGTCTTGCAACCGATCTGCGACCGATCTGCGACGGATACGATCCGTTAATAAAAAAGGCGTCGCAATTTTCAATTTTGCGACAGGCCGTCGCTGATTACGACGAATTTGCAACCACTTGGCAGTTGCAAATCTCACGCTTAAATTTTCTCGGGTAAAAGGCAGCCGTCGCAGATTTCATCGCAGATTCTGTCACAGATTTTCATCGCAAATTCGTTGCAGATTTTGTCGTAGATTGCCGTCACGCAGATTCCATCGTAGGTTGTCCTCGCAGTATCTGTCACAGATTCTGTCTTAGATTTCAAATATCCGTCGCAGATTCATAGCAAATCCATAGTAATTTAATATTGATTTTTATTGGAACTATTTGTATTATCAATTAATTTTATGAAAACTTTATAAATACATTTGGAACATTTAAACACAATCTAAAAAAACACTAATTACATTGATAAAAATAATTCTTTTATTCATCTTCAATAGAATAAAATATTTTACAATTTAACTATACAAATGTTAAGAACACTACTATAAATAATCTATTATGAAAATAACAATATAGATCTTCAATTATCATTTTCCATTGAATCATGACTTGCATCATCATTATTAACCTGCAAATAATATTAAAAAGAGTAAATGAAAAGAATAATATGATACACGTTAACAAAGTAATACTAACCGTGGTGTGTAGGCTTTTTCATTTAACTCGTGAACCAAACCATCCTGAAAGCAAATTTTGAAAAAATAAAACAAGTAATTGGAGTTATTAATGGTTCCAGGTATGGCAATATCCTTTTACTCCCTTGTGGAAAGAATGATAAAGCACATTTATACCTGACCACCTGCACCAAAACAATATCCGTTGATTGGTTTTTTCTGAGGATCTATATAACCTAGCAATATAAAGAATAAATGATATTATAAGTAGTATGCACCTATAATTCCCTACTACTTCCTCCAGCTTGACAAATATCTAATTATTCATGAGAAAAGCAATGACCCCATAAGATTAAAAATACTTACTTGTAAACCACTTCAGCTGTTTTTCGCATATCCCAGCACAGTATATATGGATCCTACAAGGAATATGAATGTACAATAATCAAAATCAAAATAAAAAATTCTCCAACATTCCTCTCCATTTGCCTCTTCTGTAGATTGTGATGCTTTCAACCATGACCACAAAGACAATATGACATCATTATAAACTCTTTCCCTTTCTTACCAAATCCTCTAAATTTGAGTAGTGAAACTCCCTTCAGGATACAAGATATATCCTACTCTCCTCAAATAAGAAAGAGCAACCTTATGTGCTCGCCTAGACTGCAGTAGTCCAGTACCTAGCTATTAAGTATCCATACACATCAAAGAAGGCTATTTGACTGAATTAATTTAAATCCTATCTACCTCAATGGTCCTGCAGAGCCAAACACAAAGAACATAATGCAACTCAGTACAATGTGCACCAAATGCTAAAGCCGATGAATTATCAGTAATTGAAGACAGTAAAATACAATTATAACATTCACAAATTTGAAGACATTAATTTATTTTAAACATAAACATACCAGAGATCAATTTGCATTCCAGTCCATCAGAAATCAGTTTTATTGCCTCGTCCCTAATGACATTTTCTCCTTTCGAGCTAACACCAACATATACTGCACCAAGATTGCAAGTGCAGCTATTAGGGTAATAAAATTCACAAATCAACAACTAAATACAATATCACTAAGAAATGGGTAGTAATTTTGAGGCTATATTTCAAATAGTTCCTGCATTCCATTTCATGCCACAAACAACTGGAAAAGAAATTAACTCAAAATTGGAGAATGACAAAAGGAAGTGAGAATTAAGAGAATATTCAAGATGAATGAACTTACAAGCATGCATGAGAATCTGCCTGGTACACTTCAATAAGAACTGTCATTCAATGTAGTACTGAAGTAATACCTTTACAGTAATAGGGATCGTGAGAAATATCAGACACATTTCTACTTAATGATAATACTTGCCAAAAAAAAAAACAAAACAAAACTAACGTCCTCATTGCACATGTAAACATATGACATTAATAAGTAAACTTAATTGACACCACTCTAACCACTTAGAATTAGTTGAAAAACTATGGCATTTTAATTTTCAAATATTCAAAGTGTAGGTTAGTCATCAAATAAGAGAGAACAATAAATATAATAGCCAAAAAATCAAGCATCTTTTTAACATGTAAAAAAAATCACTGCAATAAAAGAGAGAGAGAGAGAGAGAGATAACAGGAAGAAAATAATGATGAAGATCTGTTGGTGGTAGCACACCAAAATTGAAAAATAAAAATGAAAAAAAAGAAAGTCAAAAATGCAAGGTGCCTAACAAGGAAGAAATTGTCAAAAATGTGAGGTGAAAATGGGAGGTGCCTAATTTAGCCTAATTTTCACCTAATTTAGTTTGACAATTTATTTGCATTTGAAGCCTATAAATAGGCTCATTCTCTCCATTTGTAGACACACCAAGCAAACACAAAATATAGCTTAAGGAGAGCTATAGGTTAAACACCATGTAGTTTATATTAGGAATTAGAGAATCAATCTCTTGGAGTTCCTTGGAGTATAAATATTTGGGGATTGTTTTGTGGGTGTCGGTTAGAAAAATATTTTGTAATTTGTGGTTGTAACAATTTGCCGCATAGTGAATATTTTTCTTGGTTGTCGTTAGACAATGACCGTGGTTTTTCCCCATTCGGGAGTTTTCCACGTTAAATCTTTGTATCTTTATTCTCTTTAATTTCTCAATTGTTATTTTATTTTCTCATTTGTTCCTGCTTGAATACGGTCCGAAGGGCGGGAAAATAGCGATTTTCCCAACAAGTGGTATCAGAGCTTAGGTGTTATAATTTTTGTCAAAAATCTTAGTATGCTCTGTGGTTGCAGCTTGGTCTGATCTTCCACATCAGAAAATATTTTTGTTATTGTTTTTAAGCTGGTGGAGCTTTGGAAAAGGTGGAGCCGTTTTGCTTTGGTGTGCTTGAGTATTGGTGGTGAGATAAATAATTACATGTTGAGGTAAATTATGTCAAACGACACGAATTTAGTCTAAGGCAAGTGGATTTTAAGTGAGACCATTTTGACTCCTCCTCTTACCTGGGAATTTACCTGGTGTAATATTTATTTCTGGTCCTTTATTAAGCACAAAGTAAGCATGTCGGCAATGAGATGCGAGATTGAGAAATTTGATGGGAGAATGAATTTTGCACTTTGGCAAGTGCAAGTCAAAGACGTGTTGATACAGTCTGGACTACATAAGGTTTTGCAGGGTAAACCAGTCAGCGGAAGAAATTCAGGAAAAGGTGGTGGTAGTGGAGACTCAGAAAAATCCAAGATTAGTGACGAAGAATGGGAGGAACTGGATATCAAGGCGGCAAGTCAAATTCGCATGTGTCTAGCAAAAAATGTTCTTGCTAATGTGCTTGGATTGTCCACGACAAAGGAGCTGTGGGAGAAACTGGAAGAATTGTATCAGGGGAAAAATATATCCAACAGGTTATATTTGAAGGAGCAATTTCATACGTTGAAAATGGCAGAAGGTACAAAGCTGTTTGATCACCTGAGTGTCCTCAACGGTATCATCTCTGAATTGGAAACTCTTGGAGTGAAAATCGAAGATGAAGATAAAGCTCTCCGGCTCATCCTGTCACTTCCTTCAACATATGAGCACATGAAGCCTGTTCTGAAATATGGTAGTAAGGAAGTGGTGTATGCGGATGTGGTTAGTAAGCTCATTACTGAGGAGAGAAGACTGAATGAAATGGAAAATAAATCTTATGAGAATTCAGCTTTATATGTCGGTATCAGGAAAAAGAATAAAGGCTTCAGAAAGAGGAAGGTTATCTGCTGGGGGTGTGGTCAAACTGGACACGTGAGGAAGGATTGCCCGAACGGTGGAGCTGATTCGGCTAGAAGCTCTAACGTTGTTGCTGCCAATGTGATCTCCTGTGGCGAAGGAGATGATGAGTTTTCTCTGTAGTTGAGAGAAGTGTGTTCTCATGGCATGATTGCTACCCATTGAGATGCCTTGTAAGAGGACAGATTATTGGTAGCTGGTCCACAGAAATGCCTGCGACATTGGTTGACAGTTGATGCAAAGCATGTGGTGGAAAAATGATGTCGATGGCTAATGAACTCTCGGAAAAGTCAACAAGATGGTTGCACCATAAACTATTAGCGGGATCTGACATGGCCGATGGAAAATTCTTGGAGTTGGCGAAATAATTCCAAGTGGCGATACTCTTTTATGGTGGAGTATGTTAATTCTTGGCGTTAAGAATTATGATTGTCGGTAACAGACAATGTTGTGTTTTTATTTTTCAAGGTGGAGATTGTTGGTGGTAGCACACCAAAATTGAAAAATAAATATGAAAAAAAAGAAAGTCAAAATTGCAAGGTGCCTAACAAGGAAGAAATTGTCAAAAATGTGAGGTGAAAATGGGAGGTGCCTAATTTAGCCTAATTTTCACCTAATTTAGTTTGACAATTTATTTGCATTTGAAGCCTATAAATAGGCTCATTCTCTCCATTTGTAGACACACCAAGCAAACACAAAATATAGCTTAAGGAGAGCTATAGGTTAAACACCAAGAAGTTTATATTAGGAATTAGAGAATCAATCTCTTGGAGTTCCTTGGAGTATAAATATTTGGGGATTATTTTGTGGGTGTCGGTTAGAAAAATATTTTGTAATTTGTGGTTGTAACAATTTGCCGCATAGTGAATATTTTTCTTGGTTGTCGTTAGACAATGACCGTGGTTTTTCCCCATTCGGGAGTTTTCCACGTTAAATCTTTGTATCTTTATTCTCTTTAATTTCTCAATTGTTATTTTATTTTCTCATTTGTTCCTGCTTGAATACGGTCCGAAGGGCGGGAAAATAGCAATTTTCCCAACAAGATCAATGCAATAAGTAGATAAAACAGAAGACCACACTAAGAAAAAAATTTTGAAGTTCACTGTGCGCAAAATAATTTGGTCAATTACATTAATTGCCGTCTCTGAAATCTCTTTTTTTATTTTTCCGTCCTCCCTGTTTAATATTTCTAATAATACCAGATAAACAAATATAAGACACATAATTGCAATTCTCAAAATTCTCCAACATTCACATGAATTCCAAAACCCAAACTGCTACAAAAACACTTGAAATATTACGTGTTGTTATATTTGTTTATTCCTTATTTACACCATTTTTAAAATCTTTAAGATCCAAAGGACTCTTAGCTCAGACCATGCACCCAGACACAAGCAACATAAAAAATCAAATGCTAAACTGCAAATGAAGCCCTGGATGCACACCAAATTCCCAATAATAACACAGAAATACAAAAGAAAAGCATATGTCTAGCTCACGAGAGTTTTCACAACTTTTTACCTTCACTGGGGGTAGCTTTTGAAGGTTCTCTACTTCCATTGGATGATCCCTGTATGCAATAAGCAAACACAAGGCATGCCACACATTGTCACATTGGGCTTTATGTATTTTTAATTGCATGTGTTCGCTTAAACAGCAGGCAGCTCACCTCTGCATTAGTCATCTTGACATCATTGTCTTTCAAACTAGAGGTCTTCTCATTTGCTTTCAGGCCAAGCTTTTTACCCTCCTCATCTCTCAAAATCTAGTAGTTATTAGATGTCAAAAACATCATCAAAGAATACAAATAGTTATGGGCATTTAAATTTAAATTGAACTCCATCAGAGCGTAAGTCCATCATATACCTGGCGAGGTGCTACCAATTTTTTGCAAAGATCATCTGAACATAAATCATAGACATCCAGCTCCAAAGGGTAATCGACTTTCTGAGAAGACACATGTTTTTAACAAAAAACATTAAATATTCCAAAAGAAGCACGTATTAAGTCCTTAAATCTTGACCACATAGCTTTTCTGATGATGTGTGGCATATATTCAAAAAGAAGACAATTTTATGCAAAATGTCATATATGTCTGTTACAGTTGCATAAAGAAGAAAAAGTCCATTACCCGCAAAATCTTAGCCTTCTGATTCGACTCCCTCTTCCAGAAAAAATGAACAAACTGAACAGTCAAGTACCTTGAAAATACACATCATGAGAACTTGTGTTTCAAAAGGCATATTAAAAACTCAATGCGTAGAGAAATAGCAGCAAAAAATAAAATTGGTTTGGATGAAAGTCAACTCAGTAACTTAAGAAACATCTTGACAAAAAAACAGACAGCAAACTAAATGTGTCAGATCTGGTAAGACCAAGTGCTAGTGTGTCATAAGCATGAAATGGGGGTTAAGCATAGTAACTAACAAAATCTCAAGAAAATAAACAATTTATTACCTTGGCAATGCATTGATCCGAGATTCTTTCAAGTAAATTTCACTACGTCCTAAGGAAGGGGATGCCTTTTCTAATTCAGATTTCAATCCCTACACAACCAAGTAACATTAATAAGATCGAAATTTCCATTTAATCACATGGGATTATAAATAGTCTGGCAGCAAAAAGAGAAAGTGACATCATACAATTCACTCAGAAGACCAGAAACCAGACGTGGAGAATCAGTGTAACTGGAAAAGCCAAATGCATTTACATAGTCCTTACTAATTGGGAAAATCCAAAGAACATTGGCATATTTGCTACCAGCCCACCAACAACCCTCCGCATTTTAAACTGATAAAAGTCGCAAAGACTCTAGTCAGACCAATGATCTTCAGAAAACTAAGAAGGGATCATTAACCACTAATTGATAATTGATAGATTCTGAACAGAACTGTCACATCAAAGGAACTGTTACCACTTATTTTGTCTAAGGAAATCTTAATTGTTAGTAATCCAATATTTCCACATAATGCTAATCTTTCATTTAAGGTAGTTTATATAGATGCTCTAGTGGTAAGCATTACATGAATCACATGTAACCAAAGACAAGCATTGGGCCCAAGACACACTAATATGCTATTCAATTTTCAGAGTTAATGCTTTGGTTTTGTTATCACATTTATCATTATCATAATCCCAACTAGGCTTCAAGGATTTAGGTTTAACCAAGCTTCAAGGGGAGCAAAGCATGCTAAGCATCAACCCAACTTGGCTTCAAAAACCAATCCAACCTAGCTTCAAGGGTTGTAACATCTCAATTAGGCTTCAAGGACTTAGCCAACCTAACTTCAAGAGATTGTTACTCATATTAGGCATGCCACCAACAACAAACTCTGAAAATGGAATAACACATTAGTCACACAATTCAATTATCATTTAATTATCATTTCCATTCTCAATTCTTATCATCATCTAGGCACCCATGCCTTATTTCTTTCAATTGAATCATCATAGCCAATCACAATGGCTTTACATCACATTTGAGTTATCATAGCCAATCACAATGGCTTCATATCATATTATATCTCAATTCATATTATTCACATAGCATCATGGATATCATTTCAAAGCACATTATTCATAAACACATTAAACGTCCATTAAGAATGATCATCATGGATATATACACATATATGTTTCATCTTGTTCATAAATTTAGAATCCTCAATACACATTCATTTAGGTCATCTTTGTTTCAAGTATATTTAAAGTGTGGATATAAAAAGACCTTGGAAGGATTCAACAATGTGAGAAAAGCAAGGAACAAATCATAGTAGCAAACACCTTCAAGGGACACGGCCAAGCTTGTGGCCGTGTCTCTCAACACCAAAATCACCCGAGGCAGACACGGGCAAGGGACACGGCCGTGTCTCTCAACAAAAAATCAGGCAGTGGCAGACACACTCAAGGGACAAGGCCAAGCCAGTGGCCGTGTCTCTCCAAAATCCATCCAACATGGCCAAATGTCCTTGGACTTGGCCGTGTCTCCCAAAAATATTAAGTCTTAGCCGTGTCTCTTCTTAGTTTGGCCGTGTCTCTCATGTATGCAAACCCTAGAAATGGCCAACTCTCTTTTGATTACATTTAAACACATTATACACAATATAAACTCATTCAAATGGATGTAATCAAAGTCATTAACACTTATTTTGCATGTTTAACACAATATTCCCATTAACAACACATTTAATCATCTACCAATTCAAAACCCTAAAACCATCATCAATATTGATCTTTCACTATCAACATCCACTTAACTTATCATCTTCACAACAAAACCAACATCAATTCAATCTTTTAACTTACAATCAATTTCAACACTTGTAAACACATCTCTAACTCACCAAATCATAATATTAACACATTATAACTCATCTTAAACCCAACTTCAAAATTAACAAAGGAAAACAAGAGAGTACTTACCTTAAATGAAGAAATTTCACAAATCTTGAATTCAATCCTTTGATTCTCCCTTCAATTTAAGTTTAGAAGTTCAAACACCTCTCTTGCTCTCTTTCCCTTTGGATAGTCGGCCACACCCATGAGAAGAGAAGAAAATAATCACAAGTCAACTCCTTTTTCCTCTTTAAATCTCCACCAAGCAATTCTAACAAAGCAATTACCTAAATGCCCTCATCCATATAACTTAACCTTTGTCACTTATATGCCCATTTAGGTAATTTCACATATCACACAAAAATATCCTCTACCATTGACCATCCCTTTTGACTAATGTATATGTTATATATATAGCCATATACCCAACATATACACTTTCTCTCTACACATAACTTTCCTTTTTAAACAATACATAAACATTCTCTTTTCAAATTCTTTTCTTATCAATATAACATATACACAAAATTCAAGCAAACAACAATTATATCCAAACTTCTAGGGCATACATTGGGATATTACAATTCTCCCCCTCTAAAAAGAAATTCCATCCTCGAAATTACCTGGTATTAAGTCTGAAACAACTGAGGATATTGATCTCGCATAGATTGCTCACTCTCCCAAGTTGCCTCTTCTCTTCCAAGATTCTTCCATAGAACCTTCACCAAAGGCACCTTCTTATTCCTCAACTCTTTCACATCTCGTGCCAAGATAGCAATTGGTTCCTCTTCATATGTCAGATCTGGACTCACTTCAATAGATTCAATAGACAAAACATGAGATGGATCTGACCTGTATCTCCTCAACATAGAAACATGGAATACATTATGGATCCTCTCCAACTCAGGTGGCAAAGCAAGCCGAAAAGCAACTGGCCCCACTCTTTCCAAAATTTCATATGGTCCAATGAAGCGTGGACTCAATTTCCCTTTCCGACCGAACCTCAAGATCTTCTTCCAAGGAGACACTTTCAAAAATACCATTTCTCCAACATTATACTCAATGTCTCTCCTCTTCAAATCTGAATAAGATTTTTGTAGGTCCGAAGCTATTTTCAACCTCTCTCGAATGACTTTCACTTTCTCTTCAGTTTCTTTGATCAAATCAGGACAAATTAACTTACCTTCTCCAAGCTCATTCCAACATAGAGGTGTCCTACACCGTTTACCATACAATGCTTCGAATGGTGCCATACCAATGCTGGATTGATGACTGTTATTGTAAGCAAATTCCACAAGTGGTAAGAATCCATCCCAACTTCCAGAGAAATCAATGACACACCTTCTCAACATATCTTCAATAATCTGTATCACTCTTGTTTTGTTAGTTTTTGTCATAGATTTGTAGTTTGTTTATTATGATAATTATTGTTTTATTTAGGTATTTTGTTAGTTTTTATTGGTTTGTTTAGTGTTTTCATTAATTTTGATAGTTTTAGTTTATTTTAGTGTTTGTGTTGTTTTTGATCTAGTTTTTAGTATAGTGTTTATGTTTTGTTGGTTATTGTTTATTTACTTAGTGTTTTAAGTTTGTTTTGAGTTTTGTGTTAGGTTAAAACAGGCAAGGAAACGAATTGAAGATGAAATGGGCAGTAGCTGACACAGGCAGAGGACACGGCCAAGTCACTGGCCGTGTCCCATACCAAGTTTAAAGGAAGAACAATTCCCAGTAGCAGACACCAGCAAGGGACACGGCCAAGTCATGTGGCCGTGTCCCTCCAAAGAAGAGCAACACGGCCAAGTCACCTTGACTTGGCCGTGTCCCACTTATTACCAAAGGAAAGGAAGAGTAAAGCAGACAGAGGCAGACACTGGGAAGGGACACGGCCGTGTCATCTGGCCGTGTCCCTCAAATATGATGCAACACGGCCAAGTCAAGCTCTACCTGGCCGTGTCACTCAACAAAGAAGCAAAGAAGACCAAAAAGCAACAGAGGAGGACACATGCAGGGGACACGGCCGTGTCACCTGGCCGTGTCCCTCCATCAAGCCCTCACACGGCCGTGTCCCTCATCACCTGGCCGTGTCCCTCATGAATCAACGCGCACCGAATTTTAAAGCCGACGCTTCGTATAAAAGCAAAAGAAAAGATAGGGTTTAGGGAGAGTTGACAATTTAGAACGTATTTGGAGCAAAGTTTTGAGCCGTCAAGAGCAAAGTTAGGGTTTTAAACATTTGTTTTATTGATTTTTATTTCACTTTGGATTAAAACTAGTTTAGATTAAATTGTTCTAGCCATCAAGACATCCTTCTTGCAAGATTGAACAAGAGATTCTTCAAAAGCTTCAAGGAGTTTGTAACTTGGTTTTGTTCTTGAACTTATTCTCTTTATTTTCATTGAATGGATATTATCATGTCTATTTTGATTTCTTTGAACATTAATAAGATGAATATGTTTGATTGCATTATGAACTAATTTGATCTAGTCTAGGGTTTGTATGGATCTGCTATGATTGTATGAATTGGTTATTCTCTTAGCTAACAATTTCTTTAGCCTTGATTGAATGGAATATTGTTAATATATAATTTATTGATCACCAATTATGTGTTTTAAGGTATTAGATGATAGATCGAGAGATGAAGTTTAATACTTGAACAATTCAATAAAGGACTTAGGTGAATTAGAAATATAACCTATTAAAAAGATTATTTCACTTATAACAAGATTATTTGAAAGAGGTTTGAATGCAAGAGCTTATTTCCTTGACTCGATTAGTTGAGTTGTTTGAGATTTAATCTTTGAAATTGAATTAGTTAAGAGGAATAACCATTCATACATATAAGTAGTAGAGAAGTACAAACCCTAGACCATTCTATTAAGTGAATCAAAACACAGCTCAATTTACTTTTATTGTTTTAAACTTTAATCAATCTTCTTCATTATTTAGCAATTTATAAATCTCTTTATTACTTGTTAAACATAATCTGATAAGCAATTAACCACTTTAGCTTCCTTGAGAGAACGACCTTGGGGCGATCACCTTTACTACAGCTACCTCGTATACTTGCGAGTGACGCTTTGTGGTAGAGTTAATTTGAGCGCAACAAGTTTTTGGCGCCGGTTCTGGGGAAGCTAATTGGCGTAATTGTTTATTAAAAAAAATTATTTTAGATTATTTTTCATTGTTTTCATTTTATTTTATTTTGTCTTTTGCTTTTAATTGTTTCTTTTTCTAGACAATTCTGTTTATGCAAGGCAGGAGATCACTCGAAGGAGAGCTACATCCATTCATTCCAGAAATTCAGAGGGTGAAAAGGAGCAGGGAAGAGTTTGAGCTTTACACAGGATTTGATACTTCAGAGGAGGACACTTCTGATTGTGAGTCGGTATCTGCACAATCTGTTAAAATGGCTGAAGAAAGACAAAGGACGATGAGAGAATTTGCTAGACCTATCATTGGTACTTCCACTTCTTGCATAAGACTGACAGATACAGCAAGAAATTATGAATTGAAGAACATCCATTACAATATGCTGCCCTCATTCTATGGAATTCCAAATGAAGATCCTTTGAACTTTATTCGGGATTTCTACTCCACCCTCAACACTTTTCCATTGGGAGGATTAACAGAGGATCAGTTGAGGATGCGGTGTTTTCCATATACTTTGAAAGATAGAGCAAAGAGCTGGCTTATGATGTTGCCCGAAAACTCACTGACAACTTGGGAGCAAGTTTATAATAAATTCATGGGCAAGTTCTATTCACATCAGAAGACAGCTGAGTTGAGAGGGAAGATTGCTACATTCTCTCAATTTGAAGGAGAGCCATTTCATGAGGCTTGGGACAGATTTAAAATGTTATTGATCCAGTGTCCACATCATCACTATCCACTTCAACTTCTAAACCAGTTTTTCTATGATGGTCTAACCCAGCAATTTCAGAACACTGTTGATAATGCAGCTGGGGGAGCCATGGGAGAAAAGACAGCAGCTGAAACTTATGAGATCTTTGAGATGTTAGGAGCTAATTCTCAACAGAAAAATGTAAGGGGAAGAAGTAAAGGAGTGAATCAACTAGAAGCCAATAGTGAGATGGTCAATCAGATAGCTGAGTTGACAAAGCAAGTGCAGATGCTGAATATGAAGAATAATATTTCTTCTTCTACTCATGAAGCATGTGAAATTTGTGGAACTCTGGGGCATGGAGCAAATATTTGCCCCTCTGCATATGAGTCCTATGGGAATGAAGCTGAGCAGGTCAATGTTATGGGAGGATTCCAACCCAGGGCCAGAAATGATCCTTACACCAACACTTACAACCCTGGTTGGAGGAATCACCCAAATTTTTCTTGGGCAAAGAATAATTCTCAGCAGCCTTTCCATTTGCTTCAAGGACAGAATCAAGAGTTGGGTCAATCCTCAAATCAAGGGAAGTCTAGGATAGAGAGCTTGGAGGAAAGTTTACAAGCTTTTATCCAAGTCAGTGCTAAAAATCAAGAGGTGACCAACAAGAGACTGGATTCACTAGAAGCATCTTTTAAGAAGGTGGAGACACAAGTTGGACAACTTGCACAACAGATGAAGATTCAACAAAAGGGGAAATTCCCAAGTCAAACTGAGCAGGCACAATCAGTGACTGTTCTTAG
Organism: Garcia nutans; assembly: GCA_947685225.1. Taxonomy (NCBI): domain Eukaryota; kingdom Viridiplantae; phylum Streptophyta; class Magnoliopsida; order Malpighiales; family Euphorbiaceae; genus Garcia; species Garcia nutans. The sequence goes on along the minus strand of CANTUV010000007.1, from coordinate 40,052,178 downwards.
AAGTGGTAAGGAAATTTATAACAATGTTGAAAATGATTCTGTGAATGCAGGTAACAAAGAGAACAAGGAGGAAGGAGAACCAAAGAACAAAGGTGCTGGAGAAAGATCAGTGGAGAAGTCCCCTACAGCAGATCTACATAAGGCAAGCAACCCATACCAGCCACCTGTACCATTCCCTAGCAGGTTGAAGGATGATAAAACAGATAAGCAATTTTCTAACATCTTCAACATGCTGTCTAAGGTAAGTATTAACTTACCCTTACTTGAGGCAATAAAGAATATACCGTCTTATACCAAGTTCTTCAAAGAGTTGATCACTAAGAAAAAGAGGTATGAGATGAATGAAAAGGTGATAGTTTCAGAGGTAGCTAGTGCTGTTCTGCAGCATAAACTACCTCCCAAACTAAAGGATCCTGGAAGCTTTATAATTCAAATTTCTGTGGGGAATGGCAAAGGAACTGAGGGTATGTGTGATCTAGGAGCTAGTGTGAATTTGATGCCTTATTCTGTGTTTAAAGAATTACAACTAGGGGAGCTTAAACCGTCAAAAATGGTTTTGCAATTAGCTGATAGGTCTTTTAGATTCCCGAAAGGGGTTATAGAAGATGTGTTAGTTAAAGTTGGTGGTTTGATAGTACCTGTGGATTTCATTGTTCTTGACATGGAAGTAGGTAATTCTTCACCATCTGCACACACCATTCTGCTGGGTAGGCCTTTTATGGCGACTACCAACACTTTGATAGATGTTAAAAATGGAAAATTATCAATGACTGTTTTGGGACAAACTGTGGAATTTTCTATTTTTAACACTTCTCCTATTCCTACAACTGCTTTATATGAGGATTGTTCTTTCATTGATTGTGTTGAAGCAGTTGTTTCAGATGTTGTGTTGCAGACAGACTCCCCAGATAAATTGGAGCTGAAACTGACTTTAGAAGAGGGAGCTAAACTGGTGGGGAAGACCCAAGGGTGCCCTAACCCAGAAACATTCGAGAGCTCGAGGAACTTTAAGGATCGCACTAAAATATTTCATGACAGATTTACTGTGTGACAGACATTGAGTCCAGGTATGAAAGTTTTACTTTTTAATTATCGACTCAGTCTGTTTCCAGGTAAACCCAAATCTAGATGGAGTGGTCCTTTCGAGGTAACTAAGGTATGTCCTTCTGGTGCCATTGAATTATTTAACTCTAGAACCAATAAGATTTTTTAGGCAAATAGAAATAGAGTTAAGCCATATAAAGAAGGATTTCAGGAATTGAGGATCATAGACAGCACTTTGATCCATGATCCCTAGACCTTGCATGATGTCCAGCTTAATGACATTAAAGAAGCGCTTAATGGGAGGCAACCCATCGGTTTGCATTTCTTTTTCTTAGTTATAATTTTATATTTTGCAATTTTGATTTTATGTTTAGTTTAAATAAATAGAAACCCTAAAGCTCTCTTGCATCTTGTTTTTGAACATCTGTGTTAGTGATGGATAGTTAGGTTTTGCCTCACCAGGATATGATGGAAGACAGGTTGTTCTTAATTCTTTCTCTTTATTATTCTTGTTTTCCATTGAGGACAATGTAAATTCTAAAGTGTGGGGTAAGCTTTGAGCTTTTCTTTAATTTTTGTTTTGGTTGCCTTGGTATGTTTTATTGTGTTGTGCATGGTATAATTGTTGAAATTTTATTGATCTTTTCTGTGATTCTAGCATTATAGTTGAGACTTTAGTATCAGCATAGAACTGAGCATTTGAATTCATTCAGGATCAATTTTCACATTCTGCGGTTCATGACATATAAATATTTGAGAACCCACCTTTGTGAGTTTTGAGCCTTATAGATTAAATGATTGATTTTCTTTTCTTAAGTGTGCACCTTCATGATTTTGCATCTCTAGAGTTTGCTTTTGCATACTGATTGAACTCACATTATGATTTAATCTCAGGTTTTTAAATGATGAAGGCAAATTAGGCTAGCCCTTTAGCTTAAAAAGACCTCCCTTAATATTTAATTCCTTAGTGAGCCAAGTTGAGCCTTTGACCTTTTTATTGTTTGATCAACACAATTCACAGCTCAACTTTCTCTTATTATCATCATACCTGCATTAAGGAATGGAGTTTTATGATATGACTATAGGGTGGTTTATTTCAAAGTGTGGGGTAAGCAAGTAAAAAAAAAAAGAGAAAAATGATATTGCTATTTGGGGGTTGAAATGCATACTTTGCATATTGTATTTGATTGAGAGTTGATTATTCTTTTCCTCTACATGTTAAGCTAGATGTTCCATGCAAGTTTATATTTTGTATATATATATTAAAAAAAATGATAGAAATAAAAAAAAAGAAGGGTTATATATATATACAAAATTCATATATGTTCTAGCATTGGTTATCAAAAGAGGAATGTTGACTCATGTATTTTTATGCAAGTATGAAAGATTATCAATGTATTGTGAGTATGTCATTTAAGGGAGATATGAGTTTCTTAGCAAGAGTAGTGTCTAATATAGATACTCCATTTCTTGATGCTCCAGCTTAAATGTCTTTTCTCACACCTTTACCTTAGCCCCATTACATCCAAATAAAAGACCTTCGGATTATTTCTTGAGAAAATCAGTGAGGGAGATTGGATAATTAAGCAAGTTTATGGCAAAATGCACTCATGAGTGGTATGAGTGATTAACCTTTGAAATCGAGTGAAACACTTAGTTGAGAGATAAGATTTGTATGTCTGGATCAATGAATGAGTTAAGAAAATCTTGATTGAAGTAAGATGCAAATTATTTATGTCTGATTCATAAAGTATGTCATCTTATGTTGGAATTATAGTTAAGGTTGTGTGAGTTTTTAATTTATGCTATGTGAATTTGCTTGAGGACAAGCAAAGTTGTAAGTGTGGGGTAGTTGTTTTGTTAGTTTTTGTCATAGATTTGTTGTTTGTTTATTATGATAATTATTGTTTTATTTAGGTATTTTGTTAGTTTTTATCGGTTTGTTTAGTGTTTTCATTAATTTTGATAGTTTTAGTTTATTTTAGTGTTTGTGTTGTTTTTGATCTAGTTTTTAGTATAGTGTTTATGTTTTGTTGGTTATTGTTTATTTACTTAGTGTTTTAAGTTTGTTTTGAGTTTTGTGTTAGGTTAAAACAGGCAAGGAATCGAATTGAAGATGAAATGGGCAGTAGCTGACACAGGCAGAGGACACGGCCAAGTCACTGGCCGTGTCCCATACCAAGTTTAAAGGAAGAACAATTCCCAGTAGCAGACACCAGCAAGGGACACGGCCAAGTCATGTGGCCATGTCCCTCCAAAGAAGAGCAACACGGCCAAGTCACCTTGACTTGGCCGTGTCCCACTTATTACTAAAGGAAAGGAAGAGTAAAGCAGACAGAGGCAGACACTGGGAAGGGACACGGCCGTGTCATCTGGCCGTGTCCCTCAAATATGATGCAACACGGCCAAGTCAAGCTCTACCTGGCCGTGTCACTCAACAAAGAAGCAAAGAAGACCAAAAAGCAACATAGGAGTACACATGCAAGGGACACGGCCGTGTCACCTGGCCGTGTCCCTCATCACCTGGCCGTGTCCCTCATGAATCAACGCGCACCGAATTTTAAAGCCGATGCTTCGTATAAAAGCAAAAGAAAAGATAGGGTTTAGGGAGAGTTGACAATTTAGAACGGATTTGGAGCAAAGTTTTGAGCCGTCAAGAGCAAAGTTAGGGTTTTAAACATTTGTTTTCTTGATTTTTATTTCACTTTGGATTAAAACTAGTTTAGAATAAATTGTTCTAGCCATCAAGACATCCTTCTTGCAAGATTGAACAAGAGATTCTTCAAAAGCTTCAAGGAGTTTGTAACTTGGTTTTGTTCTTGAACTTATTCTCTTTATTTTCATTGAATGGATATTATCATGTCTATTTTGATTTCTTTGAACATTAATAAGATGAATATGTTTGATTGCATTATGAACTAATTTGATCTAGTCTAGGGTTTGTATGGATCTGCTATGATTGTATGAATTGGTTATTCTCTTAGCTAACAATTTCTTTAGCCTTGATTGAATGGAATATTGTTAATATATAATTGATTGATCACCAATTATGTGTTTTAAGGTATTAGATGATAGATCGAGAGATGAAGTTTAATACTTGAACAATTCAATAAAGGACTTAGGTGAATTAGAAATATAACCTATTAAAAAGTTTATTTCACTTATAACAAGATTAGTTGAAAGAGGTTTGAATGCGAGAGCTTATTTCCTTGACTTGATTAGTTGAGTTGTTTGAGATTTAATCTTTGAAATTGAATTAGTTAAGAGGAATAACCGTTCATACATATAAGTAGTAGAGAAGTACAAACCCTAGACCATTCTATTAAGTGAATCAAAACACAGCTCAATTTACTTTTATTGTTTTAAACTTTAATCAATCTTCTTCATTATTTAGCAATTTATAAATCTCTTTATTACTTGTTAAACATAATCTGATAAGCAATTAACCACTTTAGCTTCCTTGAGAGAACGACCTTGGGGAGATCACCTTTGCTACAGCTACCTCGTATACTTGCGAGTGACGCTTTGTGGTAGAGTTAATTTGAGCGCAACAACTCTCTCTGACTGCCCATCTGTTTGCGGATGAAAAGCAGTACTGAAGTGTAATCGAGAACCTAAAGCACCATGTAAACTCTTCCAAAATCTTGAAGTAAATCGGGGATCTCGATCCGACACTATAGAAGTTGGAACACCATGCAACTTCACAATCTCATGAATATACAGCTCAGCTAACCTCTCCAAAGAGTAATCCATCCGAAACGGAAGAAAATGAGCTGTCTTAGTTAACCTGTCAACAATCACCCAAATAGCATCATGCTTTCTTTGTGTCAATGGTAGACCAGATATGAAATCCATGGTTACTCTATCCCATTTCCATTCAGACACTACTAAAGGTTGAAGTAACCCTGTTGGAACTTGATGCTCAGCTTTTACCCTCTGACATGTGAGACATTTAGACACGAAAGCTGCAATGTCTCTCTTCATACCGGACCACCAATAATGTTGTCTCAAATCATGATACATCTTTGTATTGCCCGGATGCATAGCAAATACTGACTGATGTGCTTCTTCTAAAATAATCCTTCTCAAACCAGCATCATCAGGTACACACAATCTGTTCTTAAACCAAAGACTCCCATCACCTCTCACAATGAAATCTTGACTCTTTCCATTCTGGCAATCTGAAACAATCTTCTGAATCTTCTCATCAGCCAATTGAGCCTCTTTAATCTGATCCAACAATACCGGTTTCAATTGCAGCTGTGCCAACAATGCACCATCATCACAAGATACAAAACTAGCATGCAACGCTCTCAACTCAACAAGCAATGAGAGCGAATAAGCAGTCAAACCTGCTAAAGACTTCCGACTCAAGGCATTAGCAACAACATTTGCTTTGCCAGGATGATAATCAATCAAACAGTCGTAGTCTTTAATCAATTCCAACCATCTCCTATGCCGAAGATTGAGCTCTTTTTGGACACCCAAATATTTCAAACTCTTATGATCAGTATAGATAAAACACTTCTCCCCATATAGATAATGTCGCCAAATCTTCAATGCAAATACAATGGCTGCCAACTCTAAATCATGGGTCGGATAATTGAGCTCATGCGGTTTCAACTGTCGAGAAGCATAAGCTATAACTTTACCTTCTTGCATCAAAACACAACCCAAACCACTATGTGAAGCATCACTATAAATCACATATGGTTTATCTTCTACAGGTAAAGTGAGAACAGGCGCTTGAGTTAACATCTCTCTCAACTGCTCAAAGCTAGCCTGACACTGATCTGTCCACACAAATCTAACTCCCTTCCGAAGTAATCTAGTAAGTGGAGTAGCTATCAAAGAGAATCCTTTCACAAACCGTCGGTAATAGCCTGCCAAACCCAGAAAACTTCTAACTTCAGTCACAGATTTTGGTGGACTCCAATTCAAAATAGCTTCAACTTTACTCAGATCAACTCTAATACCCTCTGCTGAAACTATGTGACCGAGAAAAGTTACTCCAAAATTCACACTTCGACAGTTTAGCAAACAATTGCTTCTCTCTCAAAATCTGCAGCACAATCCGCAGATGCTTGTCATGTTCCTCCTCATTACACAAATACACCAGAATGTCATCAATAAAGACCACTACAAACTGATCCAGATAGGGCCTAAACACCTTATTCATCAAGTCCATAAAAACTACAGGTGCATTCGTCAAACCAAAAGGCATAACTAGAAACTCGTAATGCCCATACCTGGTCTAAAATGCAGTCTTAGGAACATCTTCAGCTCTGACCCTCAACTGATGGTACCCTGATCTTAAATCAATTTTGGAAAACACTGCTGCACCCTTTAATTGATCAAAGAGATTATCAATTCTAGGCAAAGGATATTTATTTTTAATAGTCACCTTGTTCAATTGCCTATAATCAATACATAATCTCATAGTACCATCCTTCTTTTTCACAAACAGAACAGGAGCTCCCCACGGTGAAACACTAGGGCGAACTGTAACATCCCGAATTCCAGATTGGTAAGAAACAGACATAGAGAATATGATTTAGGCTTAGAACAAAGGAGTTTAGAACATGACCTATAACTTGACCTCGAATTTCATTTAAGTTAATGATAGAATTAGAGAGTCTCAAAGAAGACTTAATTGTTTATTTGTGTCTTAGTTAGATGTATAACCTAAAATTACTCAATTTGGAGTTGTATAGAATAAGATATGATGGATTTAGTAGACAATGTGCAAGCTGCCTCAGGACAGCATAGTAGGCTTGATTTAAAGGACTGTAAAAAATTAGATATAGCTCGGATCGACCTGAAATTTTGACACAATATATCCCCGGATGTCTAATTTCAGTGGGAATAAGAATTAATTAATTTGGAATTGTGAGTAAAAAGATATTAATAAAGAAAGATAGCAAGGTCAGGAATGGATATCAAAAGGACCTGAGTGGAAATTTCTCAAAAGTTAGGGGCAACTATGTAAACTTAAAAATTAAGTGTCAAAAGTTCTTAATAGTGCCCATATCTGACCTCGGAAGAATATTCTTGAGATTAATCGGGTCATAACCGTGGATTTCAATTTTTCCCGAAAACGCACGGTTTAAAAGTTACAATCGATTGATCGTTGGAGGGTATTTTGATATTTTCACACCCTAGACTATAAAATTACAACACAAGAAAGTTGAGGGGGTCAAAATATGAATAAAAGGAAGCCTAAGGGCTTGCCAAATAAATAGATAAAAGAAGGAGGCAAGTGGGCCAATCATAAGTAGCCATATAGCATTTATTAAAAGAAGAAAAGAAAAAGAGATGGACAAATGGCCCTAAGGCATTCATCCACCCCAAAAGTGGATCATAATTAGTCATATAGCTTTTATTAAAAGAAGAAAAGAAAAAAAGATGGACAAATGGCCCTAAGGCATCCATCCACCCCAAAAGTGGATCATAATTAGCCATATAGCATTTATTAAAAGAAGAAGGCAAGTGGACCAATTAAAAGTGGCCATTTTTGCTATAAGGTGTACCAATTGGAAGTCAACATCTATTCACCACTTATGGCTGCCATTTGGATCAAAATAAGCTAAGGAAAGAAAGTATAAAAGCCCTCTCTTGCATGGTGAATTCGTCCAAACCATAAGAGAAGGAAGAAGGAGGTGATTTTTCCAAAGTTTAAGGCTTTTGATTGAAAGAGTTTGGTGACAAACAAGATTATAAGGAAATCAAGGAGACAAGGAAGGAAAGGAAGTGATATAAAATAAAGACTAAGGAAAAGCAAGGTTTGGTACTTTAACATAAAAGAAATTTTATTTTTACAAACTTTTGTTCATATGGTATATATATGCGTGTATATGGTATATATGTGAATACATATAATTCATATGTGAGTATATGTGGTATTTGTGTGAGGATATACTGTATATACATGGAGAATATGTGGTATATATATACGAAGTGAATGTGTATATATGAAATGTTATATATGCTCTACTCGGTAAATGAGTAAAACCGGTCTGGAATGGGGATTATATCGTGTGAGGTCAAGATCATGGCAACTAGTCGTGTGAGACCAAGACCACACAGTTATATCGTGTGAGACCAAGACCATGGCAATTAGTCGTGTGAGGTCAAGACCACGCAGTTATATCGTGTGAGACCAAGACCATGGCAATTAGTCGTGTGAGGTCAAGACCACGCAGTTATATCGTATGAGACCAAGACCATGGCAATTAGTCGTGTGAGGTCAAGACCACGCGTAATTCTATACGAGGCCTCATTTCGAGATTGGTGTATTCATAATTACCTTATGGAGCGAAATGATAAAATGATTATATGACATGTATGGATTACTTTTACTGTGATATTATTTTTCAATACGACTCATTGCTTTTAAAAGTGCATTATGCTTTTATTATTTATTTTTCGTAATTAGTTAAAGTACCCACTAAGCAATGCTTAGCGAGTTTAGTTTCTTCTAAACTCGTAGGTTATTAGCAAGGAACCAGTAGCGAGCAGAAGAGTCCTGCGATCTGCCGGTCATCTACAAACTTAAGTGGTGCTCTTCATTTTGTATTTTGGCATTAGAAACTGGCATGTACTTATTTGAACAATACAAAGAGATAACTTGATGTAGCATGTAAATCTAGTAATGTATAATAACTGTATGGTTTTGAATTGAGTTGGATTGTGAATATAGAAGTGTGAACTTTTCTTGCAGGATTGTAGTTGAGGTTATAAGGGTGGATTATTGGGAGTGTGCTTGTATTGAATTGTGAAACAAAATGTGTTTCAAAAATAAGAAAAATCAGTTTTGTCGACACGTGGGACCTCCATTTTTAGGGGAGGTTATGGCAAATTTTTTTTTAAATCTGTACTTAAAATTGGCTAAGTAAAATATTAAGACACAACCACCATGAGATAACAGTCCATCTTGGTCTATAAACGTAGGCTAAGATGGGGTGTTACACGAACAAACCCTTTATCCAGCAACTCCTGCAACTGCACCTTTAGTTCTCTCAGCTCAGCAGGTGCCATTCTATAAGGAGTAATAGTGATAGGAGTGGTACCAGGCAATAATTCAATACCAAACTCCACCTCTCTCTCAGGAGGCAACCCCGGCAACTCCTCTGGAAACACATCTGGAAACTCTGCAACTGTGGGTATATCATCAAGTTGAGAACCCTTTACTCTAGTATCCACAACATAAGCAAGATAAGCATCACACCCTTTTCTAATCAATCTCCTAGCTACAACAGCTGAAACAAACAAGGATGCTAGCTGCTCCTGCTCATTAGATACTCTCACCTCTCTTCCATCCCCAGTTCTCAAAGTAACAATTTTCTTTTGACAGTCAACCACAGCTCCATGTCTAGACAGCCAGTCCATGCCTAGGATCACATCATATTCCTTAAAAGGCATCTCAATCAAATCTCCAAGAAACTCCTCACCTTGCACCACTATTGCACTATCTCGGTGCACTTTACTAACAATCACACTATGCCCTAAAGGATTTGTCACCAAAACATCAAATCCTAGGGATTCAGCATGCACATCAGACATAGGCAAAACAGATACACTAATATATGAATGTGTGGATTCGGGATCAATCAAAGCAAGTACTGAAGTACCAAATAAAGAAAAAGTACCAGATATGACTGCCGAAGCATCCGGTTGCCTCTGCATCACATAAATCCTCTGAGAAGATCCAGCCTCCTCTGGTCTACTCTCCCTGGATGTAGAACCTCCTCTAGAACTGAACCCAGATCTGCCTCCTCTGTTGGAACCTCTGCCTCCTCGACCTCCCCTCACACTAGGTCGAGAAGCTGCAGTATCAACTGACATCTGCTCCTGTCTCTCAGGACAATCTCTAACAAAGTGATCAGGTGATCCACATCTGAAACATACCCCTGTCACACCAGTCCTCCAACAAGTACCACCATGTGGCCTGCCACAATGAATGCATATGGGTAGAGTGGATCTCTGAGTCACTGGGGTCGGAGCACTCGCCACTGAAACTGTAGGTCTAAATCTCTGCCTCTGAAACTGTACTGACCTACCAGCTGGCCTCTAACTCCTACTAACCCGAGGAACAAAACTTCCTTTACCTCTTTTCACAGAAGAAGACCCTGCCTCAATCTGGGGCCTTCTAACCCTGATCTCTTCCTCTGAAGCAGTTGCAATAACCTGAGCTCTCTCCACGCTCCTGGCTGCTGCAACAAGCTGGGAAAAATCATGATATCAGGATCCAGCCACATGACACATGATAGAGGGCCTCAATCCCTCCTCAAATCTCCTGGATCTATCTATCTCATCAGATATAATAACCCCAGCATACTGGCTCAACCGGACAAACTCTAGCTCATAATCAGTCACAGTCCGGAGATCTTATTTCAAACTTAAAATCTCCATCTTCTTCATATCTTTATACTCCCTTGGAGTATACTTCAATTCAAACTCTCTTAGAAAATCAGCATAGGACAATGTTGGTGGATCATCCATAGCATGAGGCACTGTCTTCCACCAATTGTATGCGTCCTTCTGCAATAATGATCTTGCATAATCAAATTTTTCCTCTGGAGTGGCTTGTAACTGAACAAATATTCTCTGTACTTTGTCTAGCCACTGCTCTGCTACAGCTGGATCGATGGTACCTAGAAAATCTTATGCTCCATACTTCCTTAGCTTATCATACTGCCTCACTGATACCAAAGGCTGTGGGGGTGGTGGGGGTGGTTGCACTGGTGCTTGCCTCAAAGCCTCTACCACATGCCTAACCCAAACTGGCGGAACATCCTCACCAGCGGGTCTCCCCGACATAGAAGCAGGTACCTCTCCAGCACTATCCACTCTAACTCCCTCTCTAATCTCATCCGGAGCTACACTCTCCGCACTACCCTCAACTGACTGACGTAAGTGAGAATCCATCACAACCTATATCTGCAAACACAGCAGAATACTTCTCATTAAAGATCAGAGACTGCCAATGCCAAACATGTATATTATTCAAAAATCCACTTTTTAAAATCACAACACTCTTTTTCTTTCACTTGACCTAGGTTGAGAATCTCAAACCTAGGCTCTGATACCAAAACAATTGTAACACCCCCACACCCGGTACAAGCACAATACAAACACCACAATGTAATATACGTGCACCGAACATAGGGATGCTACGGTTTTCTTTAACAATCAAATCATTTTAAAAGATAACATAATCTTTATCATTATGAATTTTAGAAAATAAGTAATTAACTGATAATATAAAAACAAAATGGATATAAATATTTTACTTAATACACAGCGGAATTTATAAAATAGTTACATATATGAAAACAATTAAGTCCATATTAACAATTATACATATATTCACATTATAAATCATACTTTACAAAATATAAAGAAGTTATACATGATTGGCAGCTCTTCTCTGATCTTTAAGTCCCAAAATAACTCTTCAAGGTCTACTCTCACTCGGTCTCGTGGAACTCTCGGGTTCAACTCTGTTACCTGCGCAATCAACACTATCGCGCTAAGCCAACGGCTTAGTAGTACAAAATATGCTAACGCTATGCTTTAATACCATGCAATACTATACACATTAATAATAAAACAACATTATAGTTGGAACACTAACATCACACCTTTACCTTTCACAAAACACAATCATATAATCATATCACATTTCAAAGTTCTTCCATGAATCTCATTATTCAAATATTTTACCAACAATGAATCACATGTAATCAAAGACAAGCATTGGGCCCAAGACACACTAATATGCTATTCAATTTTCAGAGTTAATGCTTTGGTTTTGTTATCACATTTATCATTATCATAATCCCAACTAGGCTTCAAGGATTTAGGTTTAACCAAGCTTCAAGGGGAGCAAAGCATGCTAAGCATCAACCCAACTTTGCTTCAAAAACCAATCCAACCTAGCTTCAAGGGTTGTAACATCTCAATTAGGCTTCAAGGACTTAGCCAACCTAACTTCAAGAGATTGTTACTCATATTAGGCATGCCACCAACAACAAACTCTGAAAATGGAATAACACATTAGTCACACAATTCAATTATCATTTAATTATCATTTCCATTCTCAATTCTTATCATCATCTAGGCACCCATGCCTTATTTCTTTCAATTGAATCATCATAGCCAATCACAATGGCTTCACATCACATTTGAGTTATCATAGCCAATCACAATGGCTTCATATCATATTATATCTCAATTCATATTATTCACATAGCATCATGGATATCATTTCAAAGCACATTATTCATAAACACATTAAACGTCCATTAAGAATGATCATCATGGATATATACACATATATGTTTCATCTTGTTCATAAATTTAGAATCCTCAATACACATTCATTTAGGTCATCTTTGTTTCAAGTATATTTAAAGTGTGGATACAAAAAGACCTTGGAAGGATTCAACAATGTGAGAAAAGCAAGGAACAAATCACAGTAGCAAACACCTTCAAGGGACACGTGTAATATCCCTAATTATGCCCTAGTAGTCTTGGTGTTATTGTTGTTGCACTTGAATTATGTATATATGATAAGTTGATAAGAAATTGGAAGAGAATGCTTTTGTATGGTGGTTGGGAAAGAAAAGAGGGTTTAGAGATAATTGTATATGTTGCTCGTATGGTGATATATATAACATATAAAGTGGTCAAAATGGAAAGTCAAGGAAAGAGGATATTTTTGTGTTGGTTGTGAAATTACTTAAATGGGTATAGATATGACAAAAGCTTAGTTAAATGGATGAGGGTATTATAGTAATTTTCTTTTGGATGGGTATTTAATGCCTATTGACTTTGTGTTTCTTCATCATTTCTTCTTCTTCTTGTTGTTGTGTGGCCGGCTCACCAAAGAGACAAGAGAGCAAGAGAACAAGTGATGGTTTTGATGATTTCAAGCTCAAAGTGAAGGAAGTTTTCAAAGTTACAAGTTGGAGTTTCAAGGAATTTCATTATTTGGTAAGTTTTCTCTTGTTTACCCTTGTTATTTTTGAAGTTATGCTTGAGTTGAGTTGTGATTTGATGATGGTATTATTAAGTTGCTTAGGGTGTGATTTTAAGTATTGATTTTGCTTGATAGATGAGAAGTTGAGTTGGTGAAGGTGTTGGAAGTGATTGTGTTGAGTAAGAGTTGTGTTTAGTGAAATTTCTTTCTGTTTTACAATTAGTAAAGGCTGTGACTTGTATGATTTTTAATTGTATATAGAAAAATGTTCTTGAAGTGAATTTTTTATATGTTGTGCCTCTATGAGTCTAGAATGACTGAAAAATATGTTGATTCGATTTTGGAATGGTTATGAGTTTAGAAAGATTATTTTTATTAGACCTGTTCCAGCAGGTACCTTAACTGAGACAGCTATATTTCGGGATTTTTAATAAACTGTAGAAAAATCATATCCAATTGAATTTTGGATATGTTGTTGCTTAGTGAGTCTAGTATTTGAGAAAAATAATTTGGAACCACGTTGATTGAATTTGATTTATGGAATTCACAAAGTTCAGAACTGCTGCCAGGATGCAGGGCAATTGGGGCAGTCTGGTTAGGTGAACTATTTGACCAAGATTTTGTGTTCAGTTTGATCTGAAATTTTAAAGGAATGATTTTAAGATACAAAACTAAATTCTTTCAAAATTTTAGAATTTTTAGTCAAGTAGATTATTTTATACAATTTTTCAAAATAAGGATAAAATGGAGTCTAAAACCAGAATGTACTATTCATATGAATCATATCAATTGTTCTTTGCCCTAATTGCATTGTTGAGATTGAACAATGTTATGTTATGAATTGTGAATGGTTATGTGTTTCATGAATAATATACATTGAAATTGAAATGATAATTCAAATAAGACATGATATGAGACAATGCCATTGTGATTGGCTATGATGATGATATTGAAAGAAAGAAGGCATGTTTGCCTAAATGTGATGAGAATTTGAGAATGGAAATGGTAACTATATAATAAATGAATTGTTTGTTTAATATGTTATTCAGTTTCAGAGTTCTGGATTTGGGTGGCATGCCTAAGAAATGATGAAAGGTAACAGTCTTGCCGGGTTGAGGATCTCCTCATATGTGTTGAGTTGATGGTCCAAGAGACTGGGTCTGTTACACTATGAGAATTGTGAATATGAGATATATGATTTGTAACAGTCTTGCTGGGTTGAGGATCTCCTCATATGTGTTGAGTTGATGGTCCAAGAGACTGGGTCTGTTACACTATCCATGGATAGAGATACATGTATATACATTGCCTACGGGCGTGATTATTGTGACTATGAACCAAAGCAGTAACTCTGAACTCTGAATATCGTATTAAATACTTGTTGGGCCCATAGGTGTCAAGGTTATATGAATGTCCTACATAATGTTATGAGTTAATGAAATGAGATGTTGGTTATTGAGTATGATTGATTAATGTTGAATGTGGAAAGATGTTGAAATGTGGTATGCTCATATGACTATGATTTGTGAAATGCATAATTATGTGGTTACCTTTATATTTATAATGTTGATCTTATCAATAACATATGTGACATTGCATTACATTAAAGCATACCATTAGCATGTTTTATCTTACTAAGCCGTTGGCTTAGCGCGATAGTGTTTAATCGCGCAGGTAATAGAGTTGATAGAGTTGAACCCGAGAGTTCATCAAGACCAAGTGAGAGTAGACCTTGAAGAGTTGATTTTGGGAACTTAAAGATCAGAAGAGAATTGCCAATCATGTATACTTCTGTATATTTTGTAAAGAAATGTTTAATGTGTAAATATGTACATATTTTATAACTTCCGCTGTGTAATATTTAAATGTATATATATATATAACTAATATGTTTTGTTTTATCAGTAAATGATTTACTTTTCTATAATGTATAATGATAAAGGTATTGTATCAAGTTTAAAGTGTTTTGAATATTAAGAAAACCGTAGCATCCCTATGTTTGGTGCACTTATGCTACATTGTTGTGGTTGTAGTGTGTGTGAATTGGATATGGGGGTGTTACAACACGGCCAAGCTTGTGGCCGTGTCTCTCAACACCAAAATCACCCGAGGCAGACACGGGCAAGGTACACGGCCGTGTCTCTCAACAAAAAATCAGGCAGTGGCAGACACACTCAAGGGACACGGCCAAGCCAGTGGCCGTGTCTCTCCAAAATCCATCCAACACGGCCAAATGTCCTTGGACTTGGCCGTGTCTCCCAAAAATATTAAGTCTTGGCCGTGTCTCTCATGTATACAAACCCTAGAAATGGCCAACTCTCTTTTGATTACATTTAAACACATTATACACAATATAAACTCATTCAAATGGATGTAATCAAAGTCATTAACACTTATTTTGCATGTTTAACACAATATTCCCATTAACAACACATTTAATCATCTACCAATTCAAAACCCTAAAACCATCATCAATATTGATCTTTCACTATCAACATCCACTTAACTTATCATCTTCACAATAAAACCAACATCAATTCAATCTTTTAACTTACAATCAATTTCAACACTTGTAAACACATCTCTAACTCACCAAATCATAATATTAACACATTATAACTCATCTTAAACCCAACTTCAAAATTAACAAAGGAAAATAAGAGAGTACTTACCTTAAATGAAGAAATTTCACAAATCATGAATTCAATCCTTTAATTCTCCCTTCAATTTAAGTTTAGAAGTTCAAACACCTCTCTTGCTCTCTTTCCCTTTGGATAGCGGCCACACCCATGAGAAGAGAAGAAAATAATCACAAGTCAACTCCTTTTTCCTCTTTAAATCTCCACCAAGCAATTCTAACAAAGCAATTACCTAAATGCCCTAATCCATATAACTTAACCTTTGTCACTTATATGCCCATTTAGGTAATTTCACATATCACACAAAAATATCCTCTACCATTGACCATCCCTTTTGACTAATGTATATGTTATATATATAGCCATATACCCAACATATACACTTTCTCTTTACACATAACTTTCCTTTTTAAACAATACATAAACATTCTCTTTTCAAATTCTTTTCTTATCAATATAACATATACACAAAATTCAAGCAAACAACAATTATATCCAAACTTCTAGGGCACACATTGGGATATTACAGCTAGGGCCTCTTTGATTTCTTCCATCTTGGCATTGAGGGCTTCATCCACCATCCTTTGAATTTGTTCAGGCTCCATTATTTTAGGTGAGAAAGTGATTGAGTCATTGCTAGATACTTTGTCTCTGACGTAGATCGGATTGTTGTAAGCTTTAGAACTATCGTAATCCAGGGCTGTGAGCCAGAGAGGATCAATGATATGAGATGCAAATGTATGCATGTATGCACAAACAATCAACAAATAAGGATAAATAGGACGTTCCTTCCAACCTTATAACATCCACACACGAATGGCGAGTCCCTTTTCCTAGGTATATGGTTAACAAAACACCAACATGGTGTATCTTGGTTTCGAATAATTCCCTCGGACGTTTCAACCAACAGGTATATTTTCAAAAATGGAAATCAATCCATGATGATTCCTATTAATTAGGTTTTAATCAATTCAATCAACTATAATATTTTTTATACTATATTGGATTAAAACAAAATTAAGAGGTTTATTATAGATAGATTTCTCACATGAAAAAGGTAACTAATGATTCATGCCAAAAACAAGCCCATGATTAATTTATTCTTAGTGTAAACTAGGCCCACAATTGATTTTTAGTATTTCATAATTGACCTAAAATATTTTGCAAGCTGTTTGTAAGAAAATAGTTTTGTTTCTAAGCCCTTTGTACAAGATTTTAGAAAAATGGATTTTGGGCTTAGTATTTGGGCCATGGGCCAAAGAATTTTTGATTTTTTTTTAGAAAAGTCTTATGTCCAAAGACCAACTTGAAAAAAATTTTGAACATAGCATTGGTCTTTTGGACTTCAAAGAAAAAGTTTATTTTGAGCTTACAATATACTTAGGTCATATTAGAAAAAGAACAAACCAAATAAGCCATGATTTAAGCCAAGATAAATTAACCATAGTCAAACAACATGCATTTGGAGTAAAAACTAAGGAAAGTAACTAGGCCAATTACATGAGCTTTAGTCTTTGGGTTAAAAGGCTTAGGTTCCCATAGCAAGTATATACCAAACGGTATGAGGCTATGAGTGGTTATGCCATGCTCGATCTCCATACCTTGTGAAAGTATGGTATCCCTTACATAACATAACACGGGTAACACGGGCATCCTAACTCACGCACACGATGCAATCTAAGATGATGCAATGGATAATATCATTATAAGAAAGAATAGAATAATATAAAGATAAACGGAATCAACTTCTCTTATCCCCAGTGGAGTCACCACTGTGAGCGGGAATTTTTGCCCCCACTCCCGGTGGAATGGTTCTTGTGAATTCGGCACTGTTTAGGCTCGGGGCCTTAGAGAACACGGACCTAAATTCAGAGAAAATGGAGTTGCCACCTGGACAGACCTAAATCCCCAACCCCCTAATGGGTTCAGAAAGTTGGGTACGTGTGGGGAAGGTGAGAAATGGCCCAGCACCCCCACAACGGCCGGTTCATTGGAACCGGCCTCCTTTATAGGTCTTAATATTATAAAATTCTTAAATATAACAATATTATCCATACTACACACAATAAAAAGAAAGCATCATTATATTAAAATCAAAGCAATGTCCAAACAAAACAAAACAAATGAATGGACACCCATCCGAAGATGGAAACATGTCCTTACATCACATGCCTAAATAGAACACCCACTGAAAGGTAGAAACATGCCCTTTACATAGGTTCTAAAATAGAAAAGCAAATTAAATTACATGATGTTTAAATGAGGTACCCACCAAGTGGAAACATACCTCTTACAACATTTGGAAATCTAAATAAATTGATAAAAGTAAATAACCATTCATAATAAATAAATCATTCATCAAAGGTATCAAATATCAATAAAAAGTAAACATCCATCCATGATAAATAAAATAAACTAAGCATTGAATTTAAATAAATTAAAGCATAAGAAATAAAACAAGCATGATCAAATATGGAATTGAATAAGGTAAATAAAAATCCAAATTATAGCTACTATTTTCATTTAGGGTTCTTTATCTCATGTGTTAAGGTTTTGGAATTCATAAAATTAAGATACTATGACTTTTTTATGGAATTAAAATAGATTGAGGTTTTATGTTTTAAAAGGTTGGTAAGACTCTTTGATTAACTAAATTAATATTTGAATGGTGAAATCATGAAACTAGGGTTTTAGACACTTTAAAATACTTTTGATTTGTGGTTTTAAATTGTGATTTTAAGCTTACTGTGTAAATTTAAAATATTTATGGTTTTATGGTTTTTTAATGTTTTAAAGGATTAAGGTTTAGAAAAAGTTAGGGTTTAAGGTTTTAAAGGAGTTAGAGTTTACTATTTTAGGTTTAGCAGTTGAATTACGGTTTTAGGATTTAAAATTAGGGTCTTGGGTGATGAATTTGAATTAGGGTTTAGAAAGACAATTTGATGATTTCATGAGGTTTTATGAATTTAAACAAACGGATTAAAGTTTTTATAAATAGAAAAGATTTTTTTTTGGCTTTTTAGAAGAAACAGAACCAAGTTTAAAATTTTGAAAGAAACAGAATCAAATTTTGGTTTTGTTGAAAAATATGTTTAATTAGGGTTTTAAGATTTTAAAGAAGAAAAAATAGCAATTTTAAGCCTTTTGGAAAATAAACCAACGAAATAAGGTTTTTGACTTTAGAAAAAACTAAATTAAAGTTCTAAGATTTTAAATTTTGAAAAACACAAATTCCTAGTTTTAGCTACTGTGAAAAAAAAAACCAAAGAATTTAATACATACCTCCTTTTGATGATTCCTCCAAAAATTGTTTTTCTTGGATGAATTAAAACAAAGACAATTGCTGGCTTTTGAATTCCTTCAATTGTGTCCCTGCTATTTCAGAATAAATATTAAATTCAATTGCTCCTTTTCCTTCACGGATTTGGTTCCACCTTTTCAAGCTACTGTCCAAGTTTTATTTATTTTCGGCCTCCCCTTTTTTGATTGCCTTTGGTCCTTATTTATAGAGTTTTCATATGGTTTATTCCTAATTAATCACGGAAAGTAATATTAATAAGAAAAGGAAACAGAAACCTAATTGAAAGTAATTCAAAAAATTTGCGTCGAAAAAATTGCGCTGCCAAAAAAAATTGCCGCAGGAAAAATGCGCTGCCAAAAAAATCTGTCGCAGGAAATTGCGGCAGGGGGCGAGGAGCGGGCGACCATTTCGCCCCCCAGGACCGCCCAATGATTTTTTCATTGCCAATTTTTCAACGCCGATTTATATTTATATTTTTTTTATTTTTTATTAATAAAAATTAGATACTAAAGTAAAAATTATTTAACAAAATTTTTTTTGGACCAATTAGACAACACAAATCTTTTTGGACTAAATAAAGCATATTAGATCGGACTGGGTCAAAAATTAAGGGTCTACAAAAATAGAAGAAACAATTTAGTGTTTTTAAGGTTTTTGGAAGCAGAAGAGTAATTTAGGGTTTTTGAAGTTTTGGAAACGGGAGAGAAACAATTTAGGGTTTTAAAGTTTCTAGAAAGAGAAGAATAGTTTTAGGGTTTTGAAGTTTTGATCGCTGACGAAGGCTACAAGATGAATGTACGATTTAATGTAAAGCATATTACTAAGTTTAATAATTTAGGTTTCTTGCTTAATACTAAAAACAAATGATAGAAACATTTTAAATAATATCGAATCAATGATTTATAATCAAATCTTCGTTCGTTGGTTCCTCCATAATTTGCTTTTGGATGAACAATGACAAGGGCAGTGTTACTGCCTTTGATGGGTTGATAATTGCTAATGGCTCTTGCTCCTTAGGGTTTCTGTCCTCTTTTCCTCCCAAGTCAGAAGTCCCAAGTTTAGCTCAGTAAAAACAAATTTTTGATCTTTTAATTCTGTGTTTTAATATGGTATTTATAGGAAAAATTATAAACCTACTTCTAATTGTCTAAGGAAACTAAAACTAATTAGGAAAAGAAATCAAAACCAAATATAATTTGGTTTTGGAAAAAACTGCATTGGAAAAATGCGTTGGTGAAAAAGCTATTGCAGGCGAAATTGCGAGCGCAGGTTGGGAAAATTACAGGCGAAAATTGCGAACTGGCTGGGGCAGGTGCCAATTCGCCGCAGGAATTTCCTACAGCGAATTGTCCCAAGACGATTTCCTACGGCGAATTGGCCTGTGACCGATTCACCTACGACGTCGAATTTTTTTGTCGCTGATTTTTATTTACTTATTTATTTATTTAACTTTACCATTTTTATTTTTATTAAAAATTATAAATAATAAATACTAAAATAAATATTATATAATTAAAATACCAAAAATATTATTTTGGACAATAAAAAATATAGGACCAAACTGGGTCAAAAATTAAGGGTCTACAATTTGCCCACTGCTTGAACGATCTGAGACTACAACAAAAGAGAGTGAAAAGCAATAAGAGTTAATTTTTCTGAGATGGTTTAGGTTTTGGGTTCTAGTTTCAGTTCAAGTTCTAGACTCAAAAAAGACTTGGGTTCTGGACCCGATTTGAGTTTTGGACTCGAAAAAGACTTGGGTTCTGGACCCGGTTTGAGTTTTGGACTAGGAAAGGACTTGGGCTTTGGACCCAGGATGGTTTGGGTTTTAGACCCGATTCGAGTTCTGGACTCTGAAGAGACTTGGGTTCTGGACCTGATTTGAGTTTGGGACTCTGAAAAGACTTGGGTTTTGGACTTGAGATGTTTTGTGTTCTGGACCTGGTTTGAGTTCTGAACTTAAGAGGAAATTTAGGTTCTGGACCTAAGCTAAGTTCTGGACTTAAGGGTAATTTGGGTTCTGGACCCGAGCTGAGTTCTGGACTTAAGAGTAATTAGGATTTTGGGCCCGAGCTAAGTTTTGGACTTAAGAGTAATTAAGGTCCTGAACCTAAGCTAAGAGAGATTTAATTGTCCACAAAAAATAATTGTAGTCAGTAGTATACTAAAGGAATTTGCAAAAAATTTAGCTAATTTTTACTATACACATCTTTTTGCCCCCCTACGTGTAAAAATATTTTAAAAGTGCAAAAATATTTATATACACACAAGTATTTGAATGATTGAATTGAATAATTGAGTTTCCTATTTATTTACTGTGTAGTCACTGTTTATGTACTATTCACTACTATTTATTTACTATTTGTACATAGTAACTTACTATTCATCAATAGTAGAATTTACTTTTCTTTTTCACGAGAATACTGTTTTTTTTTATTTTTGTCTTTTTCCTATGCATTTCTCTACATAAATGCAGCTAATTTCTTCATTTTATTCACAATAGATTTATTCATTTCATTCATTCATAGCTATACATCTATTATTTTGCAGAGTTTAGCATAGTGTTTTGAAAAAAAAAATGCATGCTTCAAGATCAGGAGCTCGATCTAATGCTGAGTTATTGGAGTTTATTCGGCGGCATGAAGATGAAAATATAAGTCTACTAGCTGGAATGCCGCTTCATCGTAGTTCAAAGCAAAAGAGCAAGGTAATTATTTATTTTAACAGCAAATTATTTTTTTTAGTTTGTGTTTTTGTTTTTTTTTGTTTTTTTAAAGATTTAGGAAAAATAAATTAATTAGATGAATATAATTAAGAATTTAAGTAAATAGATAGACTAAAAATAGAATATAAATAAATTTAGCCTAAAAATCAGCAGTATTGATATAATGATATACTTACCTTATGTTAACTTACCTGGCTCTGTGTTAGCGTGATCGTTGCGTTATCCGGGGCGAATGATGTGTTTATAAAGCCCGACAATGGTATGATGTAGGGCCTTCTCAGGTAAGGCAGATTATCTGAGAATGCGATTTTGAAAGCTTCATCTTGCAATTACCATCCAAGGAGTATCCGATAGACAGGAGTGTAGTTCAAGCATTGTCAGAATGGTGGATAGACACGACCCATACTTTTCACCTACCTATTGGAGAAATGACCATTGGTCTGGTCAATTATACAGCCATAACAGGTATCCTTTACTATGGCCTTTCGGTCCCTCTTACCAATGATATTATGACATTCGAAGAAATCCAATAGTTAATTGGTATGGAACCGTCATTTAAAGGGACTTTCAAGATAAAAATTGAGCCAATTAGGAGTTATTGGATGAACTACGAAGGACGGGTTCACGGAGATACAACTACATAATATGCTCAAGGATTTTTGCTATATTTGCTTGGGTCGACCATTTTAGGCAGCATCGAATCTGCCATCCATTTGTCAGTGTTGAGGGCCCTTACTGATATGAGTATGGTACCACTTTACGGCTGGGGTGAAGCAAGCCTTGCCTATCTTTACCATGGACTTGACAAAATTTGCATAAATAAGAAGTCTTTTGTTGGCTTTATGGCAGTTGTCGAGGTACTCTTCTTCCACCAATGTCAATTCCATTCTAATTCTTGCATGAATTTGATTTTTATTATTGTTGTAGGCATGGGCATACGAGCACATTCTTGTTAGGATGCCTGGTGTTTCCCGAGAGAGAGTCGGGTATCCGAGATTAAATTTTGGGTTGTCAAATCATGTAGAAGTTCTTGGTTCTCACCATGTGCATACCCAACACTTTGTCTTGAGCTGCTTAACCTGGGACCAGGTAAAATAGCATTAGTATACTTTAAAATTTATATAAAGTTCACTTACCTTATGTCTTTTTGTAGGTCAATTTAGCTTGGTGGAACACAGAAGAGCGGACGAACAGGACTTCCTCCATGAATGTTGCACTGCCTTTTCAACATACCCGCTAAGTCATTGCCGACCCTGTGTCTAGTTGCTGGTTTGTCAGAGAGAGAGTATATTAGTGGTTTCTTTGTCCCGAGCAGTGGAGGATCCCGATGCATTGTCCTAAATATAATTTAAATATCACATTAATGCCGGAGAATGCATGGTGGTTGGCTCGGTATGGTTATGATTTTGAAACCTTTCTCTATCCACCGGGTGCATCTTATACCTAGTTTATTCAAATAGGGCTTTTTAACTTTGACGTATCTCCTGTTGGTGTATGGGAGATTCTTGAGGAAAATGAGGATAGAGATGAAGAGTAATATCATGGAGAGGGAGGAGAGTTTGTTCCATATCTCAGGGCTAGCACTTCTCAGGTAAACTTTTACCATTTTTCCATTGCAATCGCTTCTTTCTTAACTTATTTGACTTTTTAATGATTGTTGCAGGCTACTGGCTCATTTGATCATGAGGCTGAACCTTCTTTTACTGCTCCTTCATTTACTCATTCTAGTCCACTGGATATGCCATCTCATCCACAGGGCGTTGACATGAATTACCTGGTAGGTTTTCTTGTTCCCTGATAATTTATGTTAGATGTATGCATGATTATGTATGCTCTTACTCTTTTCCTTTTTGGCTCATAGCGGATGATTGAAGAACAAAACAAGAAACTTCAAGAAGAGTTGGCTGCTAGTCGTCAACATGTTTCCCATTTTGAAAAATAATATCACCAGTCAGAGCAAGATTTTCAAGACTTCCGGTTTCAGGGGATGAGAGATCCTGGTGCATCTTCATCTAGAGGGCCCCAAGCTGATGACCATGAGATCCTTTCATCTACTTTGGATGAGGACCATTATGGCTAAATTCTAGGGTAATAGAGATTCTGGTGCTCCTACTTTGGGTGGACTTGGGATAGGTGATATGCCTCCTCCTTCTGGTGACCAAGCTGATGACCATGAGATTCTAGCGCAATAATGGACTCGGGACAGGTAGATCTACCACCTCCTTCTTAGTGACGTATGAATATTGTATCAATTGAGGAAATATTATATAATAAGTATAAAAATACTAATGACAATACATAATTTTTATATTTACTGCAACTTTTTTTTCTTTCTTTTTTTTATCATTATTGCGCTACAATTTTCCTTGTCACATTCACAGTCACACCAATTAACTAAAACCAAATGCAACATGGCAATTAAAGAACTTTAATCGCCAATTCCCTTTCCTCATGCATCTCGATCTCATGCTTTCCTTATCAATTTTGGAATAGCACAATCCTCCTATATAAATCACTTTTCATGCCATAATTTCATACAGAAGCCAAGAGATTTTCTACTTCAACGTAAAAATCCCTTTTAACAATTCTGATTTTCCTTCATTCATCAACAATGATCGAACTCCATTTGAAGAAAATAAAAGTTCTATTTAAAAATATGAATGCCATTCATTGGAAACAAATATCTTGGTCAAAAATTGATACTTTGAAGTGTTTTCAAAATGTTAAATTGGACCATTCTTTTTTACATGCCATGGCTTCTTTTTGGAATGTGCATTATAGGACATTTAAAATTAATGGCTTTGAAATATGTCCCTTGATTGAATAATTTGAGGCCATCCTTGGATATCTAAGCAATCAACAAATGGCATTACTATATTGATTTCCAAGACTCAACGAAAGATGCAGATGTTATTTCAAATCTTAAAGCCCGAAGTTCTATAGTTGATGAGAGGTGAGAAAATTTTGCTTGGTCCCTTAATTGACTTTTGCCTTTCTCATTTGTATCCTACTAAGGCATGGGAACATATGCTTTTTCTATGCTTGCTTAGCCAATTCTTACTTGTTTCTTTTAATGGCGATATTGATCCACGAGTATTGGATATCATGGACCAAATGGAAGGAGGCTTGTCGCCGATACCCATGATCTTAGCTGAGACTTTTGTTGGATAAGACCAACTTAAATCAGGATTATCAAAGAAACTAATCGGGAGTCCATTGTTGCTTCAGGTAATTACCTAAACTGCCCTTTTAGGTTTTTAATTTAGGTTTTTTTTAATATTTTTTATTGCTCTAATTTTTACCTAGTCCGCCCATGCGGGTTTTCGGAACTAGCGAGCTGTCCTAATTTTTGCCTAAGCCGCCCTTGCGGGTTTTCAACTTAGCAGACCCTTTATTATTATTATTATTATTATTATTATTATTATTATTATTATTATTATTATTATTATTATTATTATTATTATTATTATTATTATTGCTCTAATTTTTTCCTAGTTCTCCCATGCGGGTTTTCGAAACTAGCGAGCTGTCAGAAATTTTTTCTAAGTCGCCCTTGCGGGTTTTCAACTTAGCGGACCTTCTTCTTCTATTTTTTAAATTAGATTTTTTCTTACATATTTACTTCAGGAGCGTCTCTACTTGCTCGATACTCCATCTATGAATTTTGCCAGATATCTGTCATGACATCATTCTGCTAGGAAACTACTCCATCTTGCTTCTTCATATGTTGGCTGGGTTGACTGGATCCACTCACGCTCTGAAGTCAACATTCGCAGACATACTTGATGTATGTTCCTCTTGTTGCTCTTCATCGAGTTACATGCTATGACCCTCGCCTGCTTAACTGTCAGTATGGAGCTGAGCCTCGAGGTTCTACATTCACTACTGATTTAGATATGCCTTGTCTGACTAAAGCCTACTTGGATCAGCTGAAGCAAAGCTAGCCTACACGTTACATTAATCGTCTGCCATAGATTTTACATTTGTCAATTTCTTTAGAAAGTGTGTTTTTAGGATGAAAATAATAAAAGAAATAATAAGAGTTGCTTCTTTTCCTTTTATAATTTGTCATCACCTTTTGCTATTGTGTTTATTCATTTCATCCATATCTGGTAAAATACTTATAACAGTGCACATAGAACAATTTTAATATTAATTATGTTTTATTAAATTGGGGACAACCAAACATAAAGCCAGCATACACAAGATCACTCCTGTTGCCAACTAGCCCTTTTGGGTTTTCTAATTGACGATTTTCTCTCATTTAGCCCTAATTGTTGCCTAGCCCACCCTTTTGGGTTTTTGGAACTAGTGGACTGCTCTAACTTTTGCCTAGGCCTCCCTTTTGGGTTTTCAACCTAGCGAGCTCTTTTTTCTTCTTTTTTTTCTTCTTTTTTTATATACATAAAACCTCTTTAACCTGTCAATGTTCATTGGTTCACTAAACTCATTCCCGTCCATGTCTGATAACTTTAGTGCACCCTTATTCATGACTTGTTTCACAACATATGGCCCTTCCCAGCTAGGCCTAAACGTCCCTCTTGGATCAGATACATTAGGCTTATATTGGTTTCACACAAAATCCCCAACTCTGAGTTTTCTGATCTTAACCCTTCTATTGTAGGCCTGAGCTATCTTCCTTTGATATAGTTGATTGATGATACAGTGCTTTTAACCTTCTCTCCTCTAGTAAAGCTAATTGTGTGTATCTGCTCACTACCTATTTCGTTTCAGGAAGTTCATCTTCCAAGACCACTCTTAACGACTTAATCTCAATTTTAATTGGCAACACTGCTTCCATCCCGTAAACCAAGGAGAACGGTGTCATTCCAGTCGGTGTTCGTCCACTTATTCTATATCCCCACAAAGCAAAAGGAAGCATCTCTAACCATTCCCTGTATGTCTTGGTCATCTTGGATAGGATCTGCTTAATTGTCTTATTTGTTGCTTCTACCACACCATTAGACTTTGATCTATAAGGAGAGGATTGATGATGATGGATTTGGTACTTTGAGAATAAGTCCTTAACTTCTCCTTGAAACTGTACCCCATTGTCTAATATCACACTATGCAGGACTCCATACCTACAGATGAGGTTCTTTTCAGTAAATCTAGCCATCTGATTTGCATCTAGTATGTTGAAGGATTCGGCTTTGACCCATTTCAAAAAATAATCTACTGCTACTATAATGAAACAGTGACCGTTTGAGGCTGTTAGATGTATCTCTCCTATAATGTTGATACCCCAAGTGGCAAAGGGCCAGGGTGAAGGCATAGAATGCAATTCTTCAGGAGACATGTGATTCAAGTTACCATACATCTGACATTGTTGGCACTTCTTTACGAACTCAACACAATCTCTCTCCATGGTCAACTAGTAGTAACCTTGTCAAATTATCTTCTTAACTAGGGCCAAACCACTTATGTGCGGACTGCAACTTCCCGCATGTATTTTTTACATGATATGCTCTACTTCAGGCTTCTTCAAGCATCTCAAATGCATCCCATTAGACCATCTTTGATATAACTCTCCATGGAAGGTGATGTATTGTAAGGACCATAGCCTTATGGCTCTTCTTTCTTTCTTTGTTACCCTCGACGGGTATTCCCTTTCCTCTAGAAATCATCTTATAGTATCATACCACACATCATGGTCTGTATCAATTTCTATAACTGTCTCATATTCATAGCAAGGAGTTGATGAAGTGGTCAAAATCAGAGGCTTGAGGAATAAATTGATAGGATTTTCCCATACCAAAGCCAATGTGGCTAGGGCATCATCCATCTGGTTTTCTTCTCTTGGTAGGTGTATAAACCTGCACTCCTTAAAGTTCTTCTTCATCATGGTCAAGTAATGGTGGTATGATTTTAATTTTTCTTCTTTCAACTCCCACTCTCCGTTTACTTGGGATACTACTAGCAATGAATCGCGAAAAACTTCCACCTTATCCACCTTCATAATCATTAGGGTTTCCAAACCAAAGATACATGCTTCGTACTCCACCATATTATTGGTTGCCCTGAAGTTCCCCTTCGGGTGATTCTAGTATGACTCTCAAACCTGCTCCTTTCCTATTTACTGCTCCATCAAAATACATTTTCCACCCTTGTACTTCAATTGCCTCTAAATGTTCATCCAGAAATTCCAAGACTACCTCTTCGCTATCCGGTAATGGTTGTTGGGCCAGGAATTCTGCCACTGCTCTACCTTTGATTGTTTTCCTGGTTACATACTCAATCTCAAATTCTTCCAATATTATCAACCATCGACCATACTTCCCAATCAAAGAGGGTGTCTCCCTTAAGTACTTCATTGGATCCAACCTGGAAATTGCTTGCACACTATAAGATTGAAAGTAATGCCACAACTTCTTAGAAGACCAAACCATGGCTATAAAGGTCTTTTCAATGATGCTATACTTAATTTCATAAGGTAGGAGCTTTCTGCTCAAATAGTAAACTGCATGCTCAATCCCTAACTCATCTGCTTGGGCTAGCATGGCTCCTATTGACTCTTCTTCTACTGCTAAGTATAGTAACAAGGGTTTACCAGGTTTAGGTGGTTTTAAAATAGGTGGATTTAGTAGATACTCCTTTATTCACTCAAAGGCCTTTTGACACTCTTCATTCCATAGGACTGGCTGATTCTTTTTAAGCAATTTAAAGATAGGCTCACAAATTGTTGTGAGCTTTGCTATAAACATGCTAATGTATTGTAATTTACCAATGAATTCCCAAACTTCTCTCTCCGTCTTAGGGGCTGGCATATCCCTGATTGCTTTAACTTTGTCAGGATCAATCTCAATGCCATTCGGACCAATCACATGTCCAAACAATTTTCCTGAGGTAACCTCGAACACACACTTCTTCGGGTTTAATCTTAACTTATATTTAAATTCTCTATCGAAGAATAATTCTAAGTTTTGGAAGTGTTGTCCCCTTGAAACTGATTTCACCATCATATCATCAACATATACTTCAACTTCTTTGAGCATCATGTCATGAAATAGTGTGATGGCCATCCTTTGGTAGATTACTCCAACATTCTTTAAGCCAAACGGCATCACCCTATAACAAAATATACCCTATGTAGTAATAAAAGCAGTTTTGGCTTTATCCTCTTGGGCCATTAACACTTGGTTGTATTCAAAAAATCCATCTACAAATTAGTGTAGCACGCTAGAGGCTGCACTATCAATGAAGACATATATATGGGGTAAAGGAAAATCATGTTTAGGGGAAGCCTTGTTTAAATCTCTATAGTCCACACAGACCCTTATTCTTCCATCTTTCTTTGGCATGGGTAGCTTTTGTTTGACAGGTTTCATGTGAGTGTAAGTAGGAATAAGATGTTCGGCTATGTCTTGATCTATTCCAGGCATATCCTCATAAGACCAAGCAAATACTTCTTCATATTTTTTGAATATTTTTTCAAATCTCTCTCTCTCATCAGGAGTAAGGTCAGATGCTATGATAATGTTTTTATGATTTTCAATTGTTACCAAATTTAATCATTGTGTGTCAACAGAATTAATATTAAAGATGCTCATGCAACTGCTATTTGAATGAATGAAACCATCAAGAGAAACATCACACAAGTAAGCAAAATCTAACTTTATTGCATTCATTTTGGAAAAGAAAAAATCATCATCCTCATACAAAGTAGACAAATTAAAATCAAAATCAAAATCATTGTTCTCAAAATCATAAGGCAGAATATCTTCAAACATCTCTTCAACCAGGGCAGCAATCTCCTTCGTAGTCTTCTCGAATTTCAGGACAGCTTCCTTCTTCTCTTCTGGATTGGATTCCTTGTTGGCTGGCAGGGTGAGTTCTTTCTTCACTTGTTCCACTAGCTCGGCAACATCTACAAAAATTTCAAAACCCGGGATCAACTTTTGTAATATCCCAAAGTACACCCTAATAGTTTTGGAATTTTTGTTATAATTGGATTTAATGTATTTGTGTAATTGGAAAGAGAAAGAAGTGAAGAGAGTGTATTTGTTGTATATATGGAAATATATATAACATATACACAAGTCAATGTGAGTTAAAGTCAAAGAAGATATTTATATAATTTTGAATTAATGTAATTAATTAAAAGAATATTAAGTGAGTGGAAGAGATTAAATGGAATATTTTATTATTAAATGCTTGGAGGAGAGGGTTTTGAGGAGTTAGTGGGTGAGAATTTGACTTTGCCTTCTTTCTTTCTTTCTTTCTTCTTCGTGGTTCACCTTCCTCTTCTTTTCTTTTCTTTGTTTGGCCGGTCCTCCATAGTAAGAGAGCAAGAGAGAGAGATTGTAATATCCCAAAGTGTGCCCTAGGAGTTTTGATATAATTATTGTTTTATTTGAATTAAAATGTATATGTGTAATTGGAAAGAGAAAAGAATTTAAAAGAGAGTGTATAAGTCAAATGGATGGTCAAAGGAAGAAGATATTTATTTTGTTAATTGTGAAATTACTAAAAAGGGCAATAAGTGAAAGAGAATCAAAACAATTAGAAGAGGGTAGTTAAGTAATTTCTTATTTTGGAATACTTGGTGGAGGTTTAAAGAGATGAAAAGTTTGACTTTGTTTATTCATTTTCTTTTCTTCTCCTTTGGTGGCCGGACATGATCAAGACAAGAGAGCAAGAGGAAGATTTTGAGTTCTAAGATCAAATTGAAGGAGTTTTCAAGTGATTAAATGGAAATTCAAGAAGTTTTATTATTTTGGTAAGTTCTCTCTCTCGATTTCCTTTGTTCTTTTTTTTTAAATTGTGTTTAAGGTTGAAGAATTGTTGTTGATGGTATGATTAGGTCTATTTATGGTGTGTTTATAAGTGTTGGAATTGATTTTTAAATGAGAAGTTAAGTTGGTGTTGATATTGGAAGTGTTTGAGTTGAGTTTGTTTTAGGGTTTTGAAGTGGTAAGTGATGTTTAACTTGAATATGATCAATTATTTTCATAGATTTTCATGTTGTTTGTGTTTGTTGGAGTTGTAAGCATAAAATATGTGAAATTGGTCCAAAACAAAAGCACTTTAGATGCCACGCCCGTGGCCTAGGTTGCCATGGCCGTGGCCATTTGTAGCCATGGCCGTGGAGGTTTGGAGCAAGGGAGGCAGATCCATTTTCTAACCCACGCCCGTAGGGGTTGGGGTGGCCATGGCCGTGGGCTTTAGTTAGTGGTGTTGAGTTATAATTTGTGATCTAAAGGTCTAAGATGGGGTTAATAAGTGATAAATTGTATTGGAATTCATGTATTGTATCATTTTTTGGACTAGGTTTTGGAAGAAGGTGATTTGCCTTAATTTAAGAAGTGAAGAACTCTTGGATAAAAGAAGAGTGTAGATTTGTATAAGTGGTGTTTAAGGTAAGTACAAACTACATTATTGCATACATTCATATGATTTTGAGACTTAACACACATTTGATTGTAAATGTGTTAAGAAATCTAATGTTATGTTTGATATCATGTGAACCTTGATGATGCATATGAATAATGCTATATTATGCACAATGTGAATTATGTGGAATGTATGGTGAAGATTCTAAATCTATGAATAATGTAAATTGCTATGTATATGTACCAATGATGATCATTCTTAATGGATGTTTAATGTAATTGATTGTGAGTACTTAAATGATGAATTGAGACATAATGAGATGATTAAAGCATGTTTGTCTATATGAAATATGGGATATGAAATGTGAAAGATATGATGATATGATGAATTGTATTGATGTGGTGAGAAGCCATGATTGTTGGCTATGATGATGCAAATGGATTATAATTGAGGCATGGTTGCCTATTTTGAATATGAGAATGAAATGAGAGTGAAATAAGAAATGAATTGAGAAAGAACTATATAAAGAGATAAATGAAAAGATTTTGTGTCTAATATGTTAATTCAATTTTCAGAGTTCTGAGTTTGGCGGCATGCCTATATAGTACTGGATAGGTGAAAAGACCGAGTCGTAAGCCGATTCCAGTTGAATAATGTGAAATGTGAATTAAAGTAACAGTCTAGCCGGGTTAAGGATTTCCTCGGGTTTATCCGAGTTGAGATCCAAGAGACTGGGTCTGTTACAAGTAACAGTCTAGCCGGGTTAAGGATCTCCTCGAGTTTAGCCGGGTTGAGGTCCAAGAGACTGGGTCTGTTACACTATCCATGGATAGAGATATATATATATATATATATATGTTGCCTACGGGCTTGATGATTATGATTATAGACCAAAGCAGTAACTCTGAACTTTGAATAACATATTAGTGTCTTTTGGGCCCATATGTGTCTTTGTGTCAATGTAAATCATAAGTGATGAAATAATTGAATCAAAAGATGAAATGTAGTCTTATGAACAATATAAAAATATCATTTGTGAATATAATATTAATTGTTGAAATGCATGACATTGGCATTTCATTATAGCATGATATCATTGTAGTTTGTACCACTAAGCCGTTGGCTTAGCGCGATTGTGGTTTATCGCGCAGGTGACAGGGAAGAACAGGAGAATTCATCTAGGCCGAGTAGAGTATAGATCTTGAGGTGTTGCTAGTGGAGCTTAAAGATCAAAGAAATACTGCCAAACATGTATATAGTTTATGTTTTGTAAAACTTTAATTTTGATGTATATATATACATTTGTAAATATTTGTTATATTTTCCGCTGCTTTTAATTAACCATTTTATCTTTTGTCTTTTATAATTTCTTTTAAATGATTTAAACTTATTCATGTTTTTGTAAAGGGATAAGTCATTGTTAAGTGTATCGTGGCATTTCTATATTCAGTATATGTATATTACGATCGTATTAGCATGCTGTGTACGTATACGGGATATAGGGGTGTTACAATTATTTTTGTATCAGAGCCTAGGTTTGAGATTCTCAACCTAGGTGAATTGTAAGAAAAAGAATATTTTGATTTTAAAAGTTGGTTTTTGAGTAAAATACATGTTTTGGTATGGCAGTCTTTGATCTTTAATTAGGTATATTCTGCTGTGTTTGCAGATATAGGTAGAGATGGCATCTGATTCACGACAGTCTATTGAGGGTAGTGCGGAAAGTGTAGCTCCTGAAGAGAGTAGAGATGGAGCTAGGATTGAGAGGGTTAGTGAGGCACATGTCTCTGTGCCAGAGAGATCAGTTACTGAGGAGGGTCCACCGGGTTGGTTAAGGCATGTGGTAGAACTATTGAGGGGAGCTCCAGTGCAACCACCACCACCACAGCCTCAAGTGCCAGTAAGACATTATGGCAAGTTGAGAAAATATGGGGCTGAAGATTTCTTAGGCACTACCGATCCTGCAGCGGCTGAGCAGTGGTTGGATAAGGTACAGAGGATATTCATTCAGTTGCAAGCCACTTCGGATGAGAAGTTTGACTATGCCAGATCCCTCTTACAGAAAGATGCCTATGACTGGTGGAAGACTGTTCCTCATGCTATGGATGATCCACCTACATTATCATATGGAGATTTTCTGAGGGAGTTCGAGCAAAAATATACTCCGAGGGAGTATAAAGATATTAAGAAGATGGAATTCCTGAATTTAAGGCAAGACAACCAGACGATGACAGAATATGAGATTGAGTACATCCGGTTGAGTCGTTATGCTGGGGGAATTATCTCTGATGAAATAGACCGGTGCAGAAGGTTTGAGGAGGGATTGAGGCCCTCTATTATGCACATCGTGGCTGGTTCTCGGTACCAGGATTTCTCTCAGCTAGTTGCAGTAGCTAGAAGTGTTGAGAGAGTGCAGAGCATTGCAGCAGCTGCTACTGAGGAGGAGACCAGGGTGAGGAGACCCCAGTTTGAGGCAAGGTCTTCATCTATGAAGAGGGGTAGAGGAAGTTTTGTTCCGAGGATTAGTAGGAGTCAGAGACAGCTGAGTAAGTCAGTGCAGTATCCGAGACAGAGACAGACCTACAGCTTTTGTAGCCAGTACTCCTACTCCTAGGATTCAGAGGTCTACTCCACCTACATGTGAGGTTTGTGGCATAAACCATATGGGTGTTTGTTGGATGATTGGTAGATCAGCTATGTGTTTCAGGTGTGGATCGCCTGACCATTTTATTAGGGAATGTCCTGAGATGTAGGAGCATAGGCAGGCTGAGTCTGCAGCCTCTCGACCAAGTGTCAGCAGAGGTGGTCGAGGAGGCAGAGGTTTCAGTAGGGGTGGTCGATCCAGGTATAGTCAGAGAGGAGGATCATCATCCGGAGGCAGTCGGCCAGAGGAGGCCGGATCTTCTCAGAGGGTGTATGTGATGCAGAGGCAGCCAGATGCTTCAGCAGTCATAGCAGGTACATTTTCTTTATTTGGCATTTTAGTACTTGCTTTAATTGATCTAGGATCTACTCATTCATACATAAGTGCATCCATATTGCCTGTGTCTGAATTGTATTCTGAGTCCTTAGGATTCGATGTTTTGGTGACAAATCCTTTAGGACATAGTGTGGTTGTTAGCAAGGTGCACTGAGATAGTGCAGTTGTGGTACAAGGTGAGGAGTTTCTTGGTGATTTAATTGAAATGCCTTTTAAAGAATATGATTTGATCTTAGGCATGGATTGGTTGTCTAAACATGGAGCTATGGTAGAATGTCAAAAGAAGTGTGTCACCTTGAGAACCAGAGATGGTAGGGATGTGATAGTATCTAGTGAGCAGAGACAACTTGCATCCTTGTTTGTATCAGCTGTAACAGCTAGAAGGTTGATTAAAAAAGGGTGTGATGCTTACCTTGCTCATGTTGTGGATACTAGAGTAGGGGGTTCTCAACTTGATAATGTAACCATAGTTGCAGATTTTCCGGATGTGTTTCTTGAGAAGTTGCCGAGGTTACCCCCTGAGAGAGAGGTGGAGTTTGGTATCGATTTGTTGCCTGGTACCACTCCCATCTCTATCACTCCTTATCGAATGACACCAGCTGAATTGAGAGAGTTGAAGGTGCAGTTACAGGAGTTGTTGGATAAAGGGTTTATTCACCCCAGTGTTTCTCCTTGGGGAGCTCCTGTGTTGTTTGTGAAGAAGAAGGATGGTACTATGAGGTTATGCATTGATTATAGGCAATTGAACAAAGTGACTATCAAGAATAAATATCCTTTGCCCAGGATTGATGATCTCTTTGATCAATTGAAGGGAGTAGCAGTGTTTTCCAAGATTGATTTGAGATCCGGGTACCATCAATTGAGGGTTAAAGCTGAAGATGTTTCTAAGACAGCTTTCCGCACCAGGTATGGGCATTATGAGTTTTTAGTAATGCCTTTTAGGTTGACGAATGCACCTGCAGCTTTCATGGATTTGATGAATAGGGTGTTTAGGCCCTATTTGGATCAGTTTGTGGTGGTTTTCATTAATGATATTTTGGTGTATTCACGTAATGAGGAGGAACATGAAAAACATTTGCGGATTGTGTTGCAGATTTTGAGAGAGAAGCAATTGTATGCTAAGCTGTCAAAGTGTGAGTTTTGGCTTGACCAAGTGACTTTTCTGGGTCATATAGTTTCAGCAGATGGTATAAGAGTTGATCCAAGTAAAATTGAAGCTATTTTGAATTGGAGTCCACCAAAGTCTGTAACGAAAATTAGGAGTTTTCTGGGTTTGGCAAGCTATTACCGACGATTTGTGAAAGGTTTTTCTTTGATAGCTACTCCACTCACCAGATTGCTTTGGAAGGGAGTTAGATTTGTGTGGACAGATCAGTGTCGAGCTAGCTTTGAGCAGTTGAAAGAAATGTTGACTCAAGCACCTGTTCTTACTTTACCCGTGGAAGATAAACCATATGTGATTTATAGTGATGCTTCACATAATGGTTTAGGATGTGTTTTGATGCAAGAGGGTAAAGTCATAGCTTATGCTTCTCGGCAGTTGAAACCACACGAGCTTAATTATCTGACTCATGATTTGGAGTTAGTAGCTATAGTGTTTGCTTTGAAGATTTGGCAACATTACTTATATAGGGAGAAATGTTTTATCTTTACGGATCATAAAAGTTTAAAATATTTGGGTGTTCAAAAGGAGCTGAATCATCAGCAAAGGCGATGGTTAGAACTGATTAAAGATTATGACTGCTTGATTGATTATCATCCTGGTAAGGCGAATGTAGTTGCTAATGCCTTGAGTCAGAAATCTTTGGCAGGTTTGGCTGTTTATTCGCTCTCGTTGCTTGTTGAGTTGAGAGCGTTGCATGCTAGTTTTGAAGTATGTGATGATGGTGCATTATTGGCTCAGCTGCAGTTGAGACCAGTATTATTGGATCAGATAAAGGAGGCTCAATTGGTGGATGAGAAAATTCAGAAGATTGTATCAGATTGCCGGAATGGTGAGAGTAGAGATTTTCATGCGAAAGGTGATGGTAGTCTTTGGTTCAAGGATAGGTTATGTGTTTCTGATAATGATAGTTTGAGAAAGATAATTTTGGAAGAATCACATCAATCAGTTTTTGCTATGCATCCGGGAAGTACAAAGATGTACCATGATTTGAGACAGCATTATTGGTGGTCTGGTATGAAGAGAGACATAGCGGAATTTGTGTCCAAATGTCTCACTTGTCAGAGGGTGAAAGTTAAGCATCAAGTTCCAACAAGGTTGCTTCAACCTTTAACAGTGCCTGAATGGAAATGGGAGAGAGTAACAATGGATTTTGTGTCTGGTTTACCATTGACTCAGAAGAAACATGATGCTATCTGGGTGATTGTTGATCGGTTGACAAAGACAGCTCATTTTCTTCCAGTTAGAATGGACTATTCTCTTGAGAGGCTGGCTGAGTTGTATATTAATGA
Source organism: Garcia nutans (assembly GCA_947685225.1). Classification (NCBI taxonomy): domain Eukaryota; kingdom Viridiplantae; phylum Streptophyta; class Magnoliopsida; order Malpighiales; family Euphorbiaceae; genus Garcia; species Garcia nutans. The sequence goes on along the minus strand of CANTUV010000007.1, from coordinate 40,015,719 downwards.
GATAGTGAAGTTGCATGGAGTCTCGATTTCTATAGTGTCTGATCGAGATCCCCGGTTCACTTCGAGATTTTGGAAGAGTTTGCATGGTGCATTGGGTTCTCGATTACATTTTAGCACTGCTTTTCATCCGCAGACAGATGGGCAGTCAGAGAGAGTGATATGTTGAGAAGTGGTGTCATTGATTTCTCGGGAAGTTGGGACAGATTTTTGCCACTAGTGGAATTTGCTTACAGCAACAGTCACCAATCAAGTATTGGTATGGCACCATTTGAGGCATTGTATGGTAGAAGATGCAGAACGCCTTTATGTTGGAATGAAATTGGAGAGGGCAAGTTAATTGGTCCCGATTTGGTTAAAGAAACTGAAGAAAAAGTGAAGATAATTCGGGATCGGTTAAAGACAGCTGCAGATCGACAGAAATCATACTCAGACTTAAAAAGGAGAGACATAGAATTTGAGATTGGAGATAAAGTATTTTTGAAAGTGTCTCCATGGAAAAAGATATTGAGATTTGGTCGAAGAGGGAAGCTGAGTCCTCGTTTCATTGGACCGTATGAAGTTTTGGAAAGAGTTGGGCCAGTTGCTTATCGTCTTGCTTTGCCGCCTGAGTTGGATAGAATCCATAATGTATTCCATGTTTCTATGTTGCGAAGGTATAGATTAGATCCATCTCATATCTTGCCAGTTGAATCCATTGAAGTGAGTCCGGATCTGACATTTGAAGAAGAACCAGTTGCTATTTTGGCACATGAAGTGAAAGAGTTGAGGAATAAGAAAGTGCCATTGGTGAAGGTTTTATTGAAGAATCATGGGAGAGAAGAGGCAACTTGGGAGAGTGAGCAAGCAATGCAAGATCAATATCCTCAACTATTTCAGACTTGATATCAGGTAATTTCGAGGACGAAATTTCTTTTTAGAGGGGGAGAATTGTAATATCCCAAAGTGTGCCCTAGGAGTTTTGATATAATTATTGTTTTATTTGAATTAAAATGTATATGTGTAATTGGAAAGAGAAAAGAATTTAAAAGAGAGTGTATATGTTGTATATATGGAAATATATATAACATATACACAAGTCAAATGGATGGTCAACGGAAGAAGATATTTATTTTGTTAATTGTGAAATTACTAAAAAGGGCAATAAGTGAAAGAGAATCAAAACAATTAGAAGAGGGTAGTTAAGTAATTTCTTATTTTGGAATACTTGGTGGAGGTTTAAAGAGATGAAAAGTTTGACTTTGTTTATTCATTTTCTTTTCTTCTCCTTTGGTGGCCGGACATGATCAAGACAAGAGAGCAAGAGGAAGGTTTTGAGTTCTAAGATCAAATTGAAGGAGTTTTTAAGTGGAAATTCAAGAAGTTTTATTATTTTGGTAAGTTCTCTCTCTCGATTTCCTTTGTTCTTTTTTTTTTAAATTGTGTTTGAGGTTGATGAATTGTTGTTGATGGTATGATTAGGTTTGTTTGTGGTGTGTTTATAAGTGTTGGAATTGATTTTAAGATGAGAAGTTAAGTTGGTGTTGATATTTGAAGTGTTTGAGTTGAGTTTGTTTTAGGGTTTTGAAGTGGTAAGTGATGCTTAACTTGAATTTGATCAATTATTTTCATAGATTTTCATGTTGTTTGTGTTTGTTGGAGTTGTAAGTATAAAATATGTGAAATTGGTCAGAAATAGAAGCACTTTGGATGCCACGCCCGTGGCCTTGGTTGCCATGGTCGTGGCCATTTGTAGCCATGGCCGTGGAGGTTTGGAGCAAGGGAGGCAGATCCATTTTCTAACCCACGCCCGTGGGGGTTGGGGTGGCCACGACCGTGGGCTTTAGTTAGTGGTGTTGAGTTATAATTTGTGATCTAAAGGTCTAAGATGAGGTTAATAAGTGATAAATTGTATTGGAATTCATGTATTGTATCATTTTTTGGACTAGGTTTTGAAAGAAGGTGATTTGCCTTAATTTAGGAAGTGAAGAACTCTTGGATAAAAGAAGAGTGTATATTTTTGTAAGTGGTGTTTAAGGTAAGTACAAACTACATTATTGCATACATTCATATGATTTTGAGACTTAACACACATTTGATTTTAAATGTGTTAAGAAATCTAATGTTATGTTTGATATCGTGTGAACCTTGATGATGCATATGAATAATGCTATATTGTGCACAATGTGAATTATGTGGAATGTATGGTGAAGATTCTAAATCTATGAATAATGCAAATTGCTATGTATATGTACCAATGATGATCATTCTTAATGGATGTTTAATGTAATTGATTGTGAGTACTTAAATGATGAATTGAGACATAATGAGATGATTAAAGCATGTTTGTCTATATGAAATATGGGATATGAAATGTGAAAGATATGATGATATGATGAATTGTATTGATGTGATGAGAAGCCATGATTGTTGGCTATGATGATGCAAATGGATTATAATTGAGGCATGGTTGCCTATTTTGAATATGAGAATGAAATGAGAGTGAAATAAGAAATGAATTGAGAAAGAATTGTATAAAGAGATAAATGAAAAGATTTTGTGTCTAATATGTTAATTCAATTTTTAGAGTTTTGAGTTTGGCGGCGTGCCTATATAGTACTGGATAGGTGAAAAGACCGAGTCGTAAGCCGATTCCAGTTGAATAATGTGAAATGTGAATTAAAGTAACAGTCTAGCCGGGTTGAGGATTTCCTCGGGTTTATCCGGGTTGAGATCCAAGAGACTGGGTCTGTTACAAGTAACAGTCTAGCCGGGTTGAGGATCTCCTCGAGTTTAGCCGGGTTGAGGTCCAAGAGACTGGGTCTGTTACACTATCCATGGATAGAGATATATATATATGTTGCCTACGGGCTTGATGATTATGATTATAGACCAAAGCAGTAACTCTGAACTTTGAATAACATATTAGTGTCTTTTGGGCCCATATGTGTCTTTGTGTCAATGTAAATCATAAGTGATGAAATAATTGAATCAAAAGATGAAATGTAGTCTTATGAACAATGTAAAAATATCATTTGTGAATATAATATTAATTGTTGAAATGCATGACATTGGCATTTCATTATAGCATGATATCATTGTAGTTTGTACCACTAAGCCGTTGGCTTAGCGCGATTGTGGTTTATCGCGCAGGTGACAGGGAAGAACCGGAGAATTCATCTTGGCCGAGTAGAGTATAGATCTTGAGGTGTTGATAGTGGAGCTTAAAGATCAAAGAAATACTGCCAAACATGTATATAGTTTATGTTTTGTAAAACTTTAATTTTGATGTATATATATATATTTGTAAATATTTGTTATATTTTCCGCTGCTTTTAATTAACCATTTTATCTTTTGTCTTTTATAATTTCTTTTAAATGATTTAAATTTATTCATGTTTTTTTAAAGGGATGAGTCATTTGTTAAGTGTATCGTGGCATTTCTATATTTGGTATACGTATATTACAATCGTATTAGCATGCTGTATATGTAAACGGGATATAGGGGTGTTACAGAGATTTGATCTTTCATACTCAAGATTGAAGGAAGTTTTCAAGTGATCAAGTTGGAAATTTAAGAGTTTCTTCATTCTTTGGTAAGTTTCCTCTTGATTCCTTGATTTTCTTTTACGATGTGTTTGAGTTTGTTGGTTGATTGTTGATGGTTTGTGAATATGTTTGATTAAGATGTATTTGAGAGTGTTTGGTTTAATTTATTTTGATGTTGGTGTTGGATTGGAAAGAAGGAGTTAGGTTTGATGTTGAAAGAGTAAGAGTTGTGTTTGTGTGTGATGGTTGTAAAGTGGTGTTTGATGTATGTTTTGAAGTGTTTTGGTGTTTTTGCAAGTTATTATGGTTTATAGGTGTGTTTAGTTCAGTTTGTTTGAAGTGAAAAATGGTGGAAGAAATGGTTTGTTGGTGGTGTTGTTGATGTTGCCGGAACCTGGATTTTTAGCCTGACACGCCCATGAGCACGACCAGTTCTTTAGGCGTGTCAATGATTCTGTGTTGTTGGCGGTTAGACACGGCCAGTGAAACGCGCATGTCACTGGGCGTGTCATAGCTACTGTGTTGGTGAAGAATTGGCACGGCCATGAGCACGTTCGTGTTGTTGGACATGTTAATGTTTCTGTGAGACATAATGTATTACACGTCTAGTGACACGCCCGTGGTTCTGAGCGTGTCAAAGTTTCTGTGTTGTGGAGTTAGGGCACGGTCAGGGACACGCCCGTGTTGTTAAGCGTGTCATGTGTAGAGTTTGCCCTAGTTGGTTTTATCTATTTTATCTCATGTGTATCTCTAAGTAAGTGTGTATGATTTATTTTGGATTAGGTTGTGAAGAGGTTGATTTGCCTTAACCTAAGTGGTAAAGAATTCTTGGAAGAGGAAGGTTGTAGATTGGTGTGAGTTATCTTAAGGTAAGTACAAACTACATGGTTGCATGCATTTACATGATTTTGATACTTAACATATTTGATTGTACATACGCTAAGTAATTGATTACATTGTTAATACATTTGATAAATGTTATGATTGGTATAAGGTGAATGATCGATGAGCATCTAGAATGTGTGTTAATGCCATTGGTTATGTACACCTAAATGATGAATTGACTTAATGTGAATTGAGATATAATGAGATGTGAATTCAATGTGGTTGCTTATAATGATGTAAATAACATAATTGAGGAATGTTTGCCTAGATGATGAGATTCAATGTAATTGATATTGTATACTCTACTAATGAGATGTAAAGCCATTGTTGTTGGCTATAGTGATGCAAATGAGATGATTGAGGCATGAATGCCTAAATGATGATGAGAAAATGAGAATGAAATTGATAATGGATTAATGAATGAATTGTGTGTCTAATGTGTTATTCCATTTTCAGAGTTTTGTTGTTGGTGGCATGCCTATAGTAACTATCTCTTGAAGTTAGGTTGGGCTTGATCCTTGAAGACAAGTTGGGTTGAAGTTTAACATGTTTTACTCCCCTTGAAGCTTGGTTGGGTCTAATCCTTGAAGCCTAATTGAGATGTTACAACCCTTGAAGCTAGGATGGGTTTGGTTCTTGAAGCCAAGTTGGGTTGATACTTAGCATGTTTTGTTCCCCTTGAAGCTTGGTTGAACCTAAATCCTTGAAGCCTAGTTGGGATAATGATAATGATAAATGTGAAAAATAAACCAAAACATTAACTCTGAAAGTTGAATGACATATTAGTGTCTTTGGGCCCATGCTTGTCTTTGTTTTCATTGTGATTCTTGAATGGTGAAACCATTGAAGAATGAGATACATGTTTGCGATGATTATAATATATAAGTATCTTCTTGAAAATGAATGTTTTGATATGATATTAAACAATGTAAGGTTTTGGAATATAATATCCTTTTTAATGGTGTATGAAAATTGATTGTGTGACATTGGCATTGCATAGAAGTATAGTATTATTGAAGTTTATACCACTAAGCCGTTGGCTTAGCGCGAGTGTGATTCATAGCGCAGGTGACAGGGAAGAACCGGAGAGTTCCTCTAGGCCGAGTAGAGTCTAGATTTTGAGGTGTTGATAGTGGAGCTTAAAGATCAAAGACATACTGCCAAACATGTATATATATTTTATGTTTTGTAAAACTTGAGTTTTGATGTATATGTATTTGTAAATATTTGTTATATTTTCCGCTGCGTTTTGAATAAACATTTTGTCTATTGTTTTTTATGATATAATTTAAATGTTTTGAGTTTGCTTATACTATTGTAAAAGAAGTGAGTCGTTTGTTCAATAAATAGTGGCATTCCTATATTTAGTATACGTATATTACGATCGTAATAGCATGCTGTGTACGTATACGAGGTATAGGGGTGTTACAACTTTCCTAAGAACATGATTGGCTCGGGCTTTCCTTTGAGTGGTCCCATGTCTGGAGCTTTGACAAAGATTTTTTCAAGTGGCAGAAAGCTCATCTTCTAATTTTTCTTTGGCTGGATATCTTTGTTGGCTTCATCATATCCCAACCCCTTCTTGGAAGTTTGAGTTTTAAAATCTGGAAGCTTTGTCAAACCGGCCTTGCTCTTTCCAAGACCAGCTCCGGGAAGGTAGTTCATGCTCTTCATCATGTTCAAGATTCATCGGGCCTTGGAAATCATGGATGAGTGTATGAGACATCCTTTCATGAAGACTAGGCAACACCCCTCTCACAATCATCCTTATTTGATCAGATTCATCGGGCCTCTTCTTGAGCAAAATAACTTTATTTCTCCATATTTTCACATAGTCCACAAAATTTTCATTTGGCCTTTGTCTAACGGACTAAACTTTCATTAAAGTAAATTCCATCTCAACGTTGTATCCATATTATTGGATGAAGGCCTTGTATAGCAGATCCCAACTCTTTTGTGTTCCTTCTTCTAAGGTATTGAACCAATTTTGGATAACAGGATCCAATGAGAGCATAAAGTACCTTAGAGTTTGAGCCTTAGTAGCTCGGGCAGACTGCATAGCAGTAATATACTGCTTCACATGGAGGTGAGGATTTTCGGTTCCATCAAACTTCGCAAAAGATGGCATCTTGAATTTGTATGGAACTTCTTCGTCTAGCTCAAATAACTTGTCAACTTCAGAAATTTCTTCAGTTTTCAGCTTCTTCTCAAATTTCTTTTCTAAATCCACAATCATCTTTTCAACATTAGAAGTCTCAGTTTTCTCCATAGCTGATCTTTCAACAATCTTCGATTCTTTCTTCTTGTCTTGAGGATCTTAGAAGTATTGGGCCCAATCATCATCATCATGAATGATCACCTTATCATCATAAAAAACCACTTCACCAACTTTAGTCTTCCCTTTGTCCTTTGGATTTTTAGTGCTAGCAGATGCTTCAACATGATTTCCTAAAATTGCAGCCAATTGGTTCTAAATGGTCTCAGCTAGGGCCTCTTTTATTTCTTCCATCCTAGCATTGAGGGCGTCGTCCACTATTCTTTGAATTTGTTTGGGCTCCATTGCTTTTGGTGAGCAAGTGATTGAGTAGTTACTAGATTCTTCATCTTCGGCATAGGTTGGATTGTCGTAAACTTTTGAACTGTCATAATTCAGGGCTATGAGCCAGAAAGAATCAATGATATCAGATGCAAATGTATGCATGTATGCACAAACAACAAAGAAAGTTAAATAGGATGTTCCTTCCAACCTTATAACTTCCACACACGAATAGCGAGTCTCTTTTCCTAGGTAATATGGTTAACAAAATACCAACATGGGATATCTTATTTTTCGAATAATTCCCTTGGATGTTTCAACCAATAGTTATATTTTCGAAAATGGAAATCAGTTCATGATAATTCCCATTAATTAGGTTTTAATCAATTTAACCAACTAAAATAGCTTTTATGCTATATTGGATTAAAACTAAATTAAGAGGTTTATTATAAATAGATTTCTCACTTGAAAAAGTAACTAATGGTTCATGCCAAAAACAAGCCCGTGATTAATTATTCTTAGTATAAACTAGGCTCACAATTGATTTTTTGGTATTTCGTAATTGACCTAAATAATTTGCAAGCTCTTTGTGAGAAAAGGTTGGATAAAAATAATTTTATTTCTAAGCCCATTGTAAAAAGATTTTTAAAAAATGGGTTTAGTATTTGGGTCATGAGCAAAAGAATTTTTGATTTATTTTTAGAAAAGTTTCATATCCAAAGAAAATTTTGAAAAGTTTTGAAAATAGCTTTGGTCTTTTGGATTCTAAAGAAAAATTTATTTTGAGCTTACAATATATGTAGGTCATATTAGAAAAAGAACAAACAAAATAAGCCATGATTTAAGCTAAGATAAATTAACCATACTCAAACAACAAGCATTTGGGGTAAAACCTAAGGAAAGTAACTAGGCCAATTACATGAGCTTTAGTCTTTGGGTTAAAAGGCTTAGGTTCCTATAGCAAGTACATACCAAATTTTACGAGGCTATGAGTGGTTATGCCATGCTCAATGTCCATACCTTGAGTGAAAGTATGGTATCCCTTACATAACACAACACGGGTAACACAGACATCCTAACTCACGTACACGATGCAATCTAATATGATGCAATGGATAATATCATTGTGAGCGAGGATTTTCGCCCCCACTCCCAGTGGAATGGTTCTTGCAACTTCGGCACTGTTTAGGCTTGGGGCCTTAGAAAACACGGACCTAAGTCCAGAGAAAATGGAGTCGCCACCCGGACGGGCCGGGAAAAGAGAAAGGGGTGGATGACTCGATCCCTAAGGAATCCCCAACCCCCTAATGGGTTCAGAAAGTTAGGTACACGTGGGGAAGGTGAGAAATGGCCCAGCACCCCCACAACGCCCAGTTCATTGGAACCGGCCTCCTTTACAGGTCTTAATATTATAAAATTCTTAAGTATAATAACATTATCCATACTACACACAATAAAAAGAAAGCATCATTATATTAAAATCAAAACAATGTCCAAACAAAACAAAACAAATAAATGGACACCCATCCAAGGATGGAAACATGTCCTTACATCACATGCCTAGATAGGACACCCACCAAAAGGTAGAAACATGCCCTTTACAAAGGTTCTAAAATAGAAAAGAAAATTAAATTACATAATGTTTAACTAATGAGGTACCCACCAAGTGGAAACATACCTCTTACAACTTTTGGAAGTCTAAATTGATTGATAAAAGTAAATGCAAGAAAGGATCCCTTGAAGCTAGCTAGTGGACCAATCACTAGGAGCAAGGCAAAAAGATATCAAGCTAGTATGGCTTTGCATATTCAAGAAGAGATTTCCAAAGAGCTTCAAGAATTATCATTCAAGAAGATGGAGATAGAGCTTGAAGAAGGCACACCAAAGCTGATTATGATGCTTAGTGTGAATATGGAAGCTAAAGGCTAGCTAAAGAGGTCCAACGTGCAAGAAAGGTCCATGGGAATTCATATAAAGCCTTGGGAAGTAATTTAAGGCCTTAGTAAGATTATGGAAGTGATTGGAAGAAAAGCTTGGAGTGCAGCCAGTTTCACAGCGTACCTGTGAGATATCTGAAGCCCTGTGAGAATAGCTGGATGGACCCACTACTTAAAGATTATTAATTCTGTTTAATGGGCCACGTTTTATATCATTATGGAAGGCTTAAAAATAGGATTTTGTTTCCATACTTTATATTTTCCTTAGTGGATTAGGATTTTGTTTCCATATTTTATATTTTCCTTAGTGGATTAGGATTACTTTATATTTTCCTTATGCAATTAGGAACGTTTTTCCTTATGCAATTAGGAATGTTTTTCCTTATGCAATTATGAATGTTTTCCTTATGCAATTAGGAATGTTTTTCCTTATGCAATTAGGAATGTTTTCCTTATGCAATTAGGAATGTTTTAGTCTTAATTTTCCATATGCAATTAGGAATTTTGTAACCCTTATTTAAGGGCACTATTAGGCCGAATTTGACATACAACATTGAATAAAAAATTTTCGAATTCTTCTCCAAGTTCTTCTTGTGAATTTTTGTGTGAGAGAGATTAGAGTGTATTCTTTAATTCTTTCTTTGCATCAAGAATTAGGTTTACTTATCAACAAGAGTTGTGGCATTTTCCTTCTTCTTACCAACTAAATCCTTCAATCATAGTGAGTTCGCGTCTCTTTATAGGTGTTTGGTTCCTTAGGAGGTGATTATCAAGTTTCAAGGAGTTCTCTACCATTGTTATACGTTGGGTTTGCTGCCATCGTTGCTAAGGGTTTTTCTTGGTTTTGTTGTAAGTATGCAGGGAATTGAAGTTGATCAAGAGAAGGTAAAAGCTATCCAAGAGTGGCCGAATCCTTCAAGTGTGATAGAAGTGAGGAGTTTTCACGGATTGGCAAGCTTCTATAGGAGATTTGTCCCTAATTTCTTTACATTGGCAGCCCCCTTGACTAGCATAATCAAGAAAGAAGTGGGGTTTGTTTGGGGCAAGGAGCAACAAGAAGCATTTGATGCTTTGAAAGAGAAGCTTTCTACTACACCCGTTTTAGCTTTACCTAACTTTGATTCTACTTTTGAAATTGAATGTGATGCTTCTGGTGTAGGTATTGGAGCTATTTTGATGCAAGAGAAGAAGCCCATTGCATACTTTAGTGAAAAGCTTAATGGAGCAAAGCTGAATTATTCAACTTATGACAAGGAGTTATATGCTTTGGTGAGAGCATTGGAAGTATGGGAGCATTATTTGCTGCCCAAGGAATTCGTGATCCATTCAGACCATGAATCATTGAAGCATTTGAGAGGGCAAGGCAAGTTGAATAAAAGACATGCAAAATGGGTTATGAAGATTGAGAAGTTTCCTTATGTGATCAAATACAAGCAAGGTAAAGACAATGTAGTGGCAGATGCACTTTCAAGGAGGTACGCTTTACTTAATGTTTTGAGTACTAAATTGCTTGGATTTGAATGTATAAAGGACTTATATGTTGGTGATTCTGATTTTGGCAATGTTTATGATGCTTGTGAGCATGGTGCTTTTAATTCTTTCTATAGACATGATGAGTTTTTGTTTAAGGGTTCGAAATTATGCATGCCTAGATGTTCTATGAGAGATTTGCTAGTATTAGAATCACATTGTGGAGGTTTGATGGGGCATTTTGGAGTTGATAGGACTTTGGACATGCTAAATGAACACTTTTATTGGCCAAATATGAAAAGGGATGTAATTCAGATTTGTAAGGCTTGTTTGGCTTGTAGGCAAGCTAAGTCTAAGTCTATGCCTCATGGTTTGTATATGCCATTACCCGTTCCTAGTTCTCCTTGGATGGACATTAGTATGGACTTTGTTTTAGGATTACCAAGGACTAAGAGGGGGAGAGATAGCATATTTGTGGTTGTTGATAGGTTTAGTAAGATGGCACACTTTATCCCATGTCATAAGAGTGATAATGCTAGTTTAGTGGCCGAACTCTTCTTTAGGGAGGTGGTTCGAATTCATGGGATACCAAAATCCATAGTTTCTGATAGAGACACCAAGTTTTTGTCTCACTTTTGGCGTGTGCTTTGGGGAAAGTTAGGTACCAAGTTGTTATTTTCCACCACTTGTCATCCTCAAACGGATGGACAAACAGAAGTAGTAAACAGAACTTTAGGTACCATGTTGAGAGCTTTAGTGGGTAAAAATTTGAGTTCTTGGGAAGATTGTTTGCCATTTATTGAGTTTGCTTATAATCGTGCTATTCATTCTTCTACAGGATATTCACCTTTTGAGCTTGTTTATGGTTTTAATCCACTAACAGTTTTGGATCTTGTTTCTTTACCTTCTCATGAGCTTGTTAGTTTAGATGGTGAGAAGAAAGCTAAATTGGTGAAAGAGATGCATGAGAAAGCATGGGTGAATATTGAGAAAAGGAACAAGAGATATGCTGATTCTACAAATAGAGGGAGATGCGAGATGAAGTTTCAAGTAGGAGATTGGGTTTGGGTGCATTTTCAAAAAGAGAGGTTTCCTAACCAAAGGAAGAACAAGTTGCAAGCTAGAGGAGATGGCCCATTCTAAGTTCTGGAGAAGATTAATGACAATGCCTACAAGATTGACTTACCAGGTACGTATAATATTAGTGCTACTTTCAATGTAAGTGATCTTTCTCCTTTTGATGATGCAGATTTGAGGACAAATCTTTTTGAAGAGGGGGAGAATGATGCAAGAAAGGATCCCTTGAAGCTAGCAAGTGGACCAATCACTAGGAGCAAGGCAAAGAGATATCAAGCTAGTATGGCTTTGCATATTCAAGAAGAGATTTCCAAAGAACTTCAAGAATTATCATTCAAGAAGATGGAGATAGAGCTTGAAGAAGGCACACCAAAGTTGATTATGATGCTTAGTGTGAATATGGAAGCTAAAGGCTAGCTAAAGAGGTCCAACGTGCAAAAAAGGTCCATGGGGATTCATATAAAGCCTTGGGAAGTAATTTAAGGCCTTAGTAAGATTATGGAAGTGATTGGAAGAAAAGCTTGGAGTGCAGCCAGTTTCACAGCGTACTTGTGAGATTTCTGAAGCCCTATGAGAATAGCTGGATGGACCCACTGCTTAAAGATTATTAATTATGTTTAATGGGCCACGTTTTATATCATTATGGAAGGCTTAAAAATAGGATTTTGTTTCCATACTTTATATTTTCCTTAGTGGATTAGGATTTTGTTTCCATACTTTATTTTTTCCTTAGTGGATTAGGATTACTTTATATTTTCCTTATGCAATTAGGAACGTTTTTCCTTATGCAATTAGGAACGTTTTTCCTTATGCAATTAGGAATGTTTTCCTTATGCAATTAGGAATGTTTTCCTTATTCAATTAGGAATGTTTTAGTCTTAATTTTCCACATGCAATTAGGAATTTTGTAACCATTATTTAAGGGCACTATTAGGCCGAATTTGACATACAACATTGAATAAAAAATTTTTGAATTCTTCTACAAGTTCTTCTTGTGAATTTTCGTGTGAGAGAGATTAGAGTGGATTCTTTAATTCTTTCTTTGCATCAAGAATTAGGTTTTTCTTATCAACAGGAGTTGTGGCATTTTCCTTCTTCTTACCAACTAAATCCTTCAATCATAGTGAGTTCGCGTCTCTTTATAGGCGTTGGGTTCCGTAGGAGGTGATTATCAAGTTTCAAGGAGTTCTCTACCATTGTTATACGTTGGGTTTGCTGCCATCGTTGCTAAGGGTCCGCGTCAGTTGTTTATTCCTAATTACACATGGCAATTAATATTAATAAAAAAAAGAAATTAAAACCTAATTGGATTAGGTTTCTAAAAATTGGGTCAAAAAATTTTGCGCTGGCAAAAACTGTGGCAGCGGGCTCGTGGCTAGGGCCAGTAGGCGTGCCAGCCCGCAGGAAGTTATTTTTCCTGCAGGAGGTGAAACACCCACAGGCCTGCGGGTGAAATGCTGGGCCTACGGGCGTGCCGACAGCAGGAAATTCCTGCGGGCAAAAAGCCCACGGGCCTGTACGACCGCTTTTCGCTGCCGATTTTTTTTTCCGACTCTAATTTTTACTTTTATTTTTATTTTTTGATTTTTATTTGTTTATTTTTATTTTTTATAAATAAAAATTAGATAATAAAGCAAAAACTATTTAATTAAAATTATTTTGGACCAATTAGACAACAAAAATCATTTTTGGACTAAATAAAGCATATTGGATCGGATTGAGTAAAAAATTAAGGGTCTACAATCATGATAAGAAAGAATAGAATAATAAAATGACCAATGGAATTAAC